>OX387241.1:203107681-213107681 GCA_947561735.1 Cenchrus americanus | reverse complement strand
GCATTTCTTGGGTGATCACTGTTTTTTTTTAATCCCATATTAGAATGCACAATGAGCTTCGGTGCCAACCAGGGTGGCAGGGTGGCAGGTATCTAAGAGTATATGTTTTTTTTTTCATATATTTTTGCTTGTCCCTTGTGTTCATGACAGCAATGTTTTGGTTTGAGTTTTCTTATTATATAAGATAAAATGTGCTTTCTTTATTGGAAGAAATAAGATTCAAACAAGTGTGCAAATTCCAGTGAAGATATCTCTATTATTTTCATGCATGAACCCTACCTAAATACTGTCCTGCATTTTTTTTCAGAATTGTAATAGATATTGTATGTAAGAGTAAATTGCAGGTGACTGGGCACTTGGTCAGAGCTCTGATCTTCAGGAAGAAAAACAAGTCCCCAACGGGGGCAACTAAAACGGCAGAGGTCCGAGGACACCAGAGCAGAGACTCTGCATCTCCCACAAAATCACGGCTATATAAAAGGAGACGCGCCAAGAACGAACCCCACATTTTCGTCTTCCTCCCACCCCCCCGTCCAGAGTTCCGCCATTGCCGTCCTTCGATTACTGCCCTCCATAACTCGGAGCCCCAAGGCAACACTCCCAACGCCAGGTAATCCCTGCTTCTGTTGCCTTGGTCCTGTTCTTGGGAGTTTTGTCAGGGTTCAATGCCTTAACCTGGGGGGGTATAACTCTGTTCATTAAGGATTTCAGACCTTGTCCCCCCACGCATTTTTCCTTGTTATTTCTTCTGAGGCAAGAATTTTCGTTGCTCATGATGCTTGGCAAATCAGTATCGATTACCGAAATAAATCTTTTGACCGAATTAACAGATTCGCTTTATTTCGCATAAAAAAAAACAGATTCGCTTTGATTGCCTATTATAAACTAATCACATGAAAGTTTTACCAAAATAGAATTTACATCCTTTGTCTTAGTTGGTTTATCACTAACCGAAATCACCGCTTCCGAGTTCCAAGTATCCATTCAGCAATTCACGTTTGTTAACAACTTCCAGGAAATTTGCTGGATCCATGTCTTATTCCGCTCTGCACTTAGTACTTGTTAACTTGTAAAATGATCTTGTTGAACTCCTAGTTCAGGGCTTTTGGAAAAAATAGGTCCGGCGTAATCTAAAATTAGGATGAAGTTTCAGTTTCCATTTCTGACTGAAGAAGTATACTGAACTAAAAGAAACTATATCATGAACTTGTGTTGATTGTTCCAAATCCCATGATTGTTCATGAGGTAATTACTTAATTGGCAGCAGGGGCGGGCCCACTTAATATTCAATGGTATTCATTGAATACCAATTATTTTTGAAAAAAAACTGGATATATATAGTATATACTTCATGTGTATTCAACTAAATGGAAAAATACAACAACTCAGGCCACCCTACACCTCATTTCACAAAACTGGGCCAACAACTCAACAATTGGGCCAACCTCTTGCCCCGTCTCCCTCCCCTCAACCCGCAATTTAAGCTGTCAAAAAAATTTTTTTACACCCTTTACTAAGTTTGAATACCAACACTTAAAATCCTGGGCCCGCCCCTGATTGGCAGTCTTAGAACTCATCTATTCGTTCTGCTGTAGCCTGTAGGCAACTGCCCCAGCTGTAGGCTCATATGTCCATTGGTGTTATGCATGTACAGATGTACTCATTGTACACAGTTTTACCGTACTACCTGCTATTAATATAATGCTACACTTTCTGTAGATACTTTGGGCTATGTTGGGGCCTTGGGGGAGGGACCTTTTGCAACATCATTAATAAGGATATCAAGGCTGTGTATTTAAATAGAAAAAAACTACTCCAAGGCCTTTCACAATCAGATAGCATTTGATATGTCAAAAATAACAAAGTCAGATGAATATAAGTTGAAGAACCTCATTTCAGTGCCATTCAGACTATTGTCCTTTACAGTTCCCATTGGTGATGAATATCATGAATTTTCTGCTTGCAACATCACCACATGTCCACATGTGGCAAATAAGCAACACAGACAACCACAAAAATCACTCCAATTGTTCCTTTTAACAGGGAGGCACAGCATTGGCTAGGCAGTAAGCACTTTGTGCTACAATGACAATGCTTGCACTTGTTACACCAAGTGAGCCTTGTGTTCAGTCACAGGCGTACCTCAGCACTAGAATGCAGCTCAAGTTTTCAGCTGAGCAAAAGCTCCCTTCCAGGATGACAATCCAAGAACAGAGCGATCCATACACCGCGCTGATACCTGGCCTGCCAGACGATCTAGCCAAGATTTGTCTTGCACTTGTCCCTCGGAGTTGTTTCCCTGTCATGGGCATTGTGTCAAGGAGTTGGATGACATTCGTCGGGAGCAAGGAGCTCATCGCTGTTCGGAAGGAGGTCGTGAAGCTCGAGGAGTGGGTTTATGTCCTTACCTCTGGGGCAGGAGGTCATGGAAGCCGTTGGGAGGTGCTGGGGAGCCTGGATCAGAGGAGAAGGATCCTTCCTCCTATGCTGGGACCGAACAAAGCTGGCTTCGGTGTGGTGGTTCTTGATGGAAAGCTTTACGTCATGGCTGGCTATGATGCTGACCATGGGAAAGAATTTGTCTCTGATGAAGTGCACCGCTATGATGCTTGTCTGAACAGGTGTGACTCTCTTTTATTGTAAGTCGCTTTAGCTTTTCTTTTATGTTTATAGATATTTTGCATTTAGATATAATGTATGTTTAGGTGTAGTGATCCATTTTTATTCTTAAACTCAAGGTGGACAGCACTTGCCAAGATGAACGTCGCGCGACGCGACTTCGCCTGCGCAGAAGTGAACGGTCTGATATATGTAGCTGGTGGACTTGGGACTGGTGGTGAGAGCCTGAGCAGCGTCGAAGCATACAATCCGCAGCAGAACACATGGACACCGATCCAGAGCCTTCGCAGGCCGAGGTGGGGATGCTTTGCTTGTGGGTTCAATGGCAAGCTCTACGTCATGGGTGGCCGTTCGAGCTTCACCATCGGCAATGCACGCTCCACCGACGTGTACGATCCCGATCGCCGCGCTTGGGAGGAGATCAGGGGAGGCTGCGTGATGGTCACCTCTCACGCCGTCCTTGACGAGAGGCTGTTCTGCATCGAGTGGAAGGACCCGCGATCACTTGCAACGTTTAACCCGGTGGAGAAGTCTTGGCAGAGGATCCCGGTGCCGCTTACCGGCAGCTGCAGCACTCGGTTCTGCCTTGGGGTGCTCGGCATGAAGCTCCTGCTGTTTTCAGTACTGGAGGAAGAACCTGGGTACCAGACGCTGGTGTATGATCCAGCAGCGCCAACAGGATGTGAGTGGCAGACGTCTGAGATGAAGCCTTCAGGGTCGTGTGTATGCAGTGTGACCATTGAGGTCTGATGGTGGACGGTGGTATGGCTTTGTTGAAATGGAACCATTGATTCAGCTTCTTTGTTCCTCAGATGATGCATACTAGTGATCATCCTCCTCGGTTTAGTCAATTGCAGATGAATTATTTCTAGTGAAAAGTGAATTTGAAGCTTCAATGCATCTTATTTGAATTTGATATCAATATGCAACATTATATATATGTTGACACTTGACAGTCCGGCAAACATAGACAGTTCAACATTTGACAGAGTGATCAATAAGAAAAGAGAAAACTAACGTGTATTTGTACCTATAGTATTTCTTTACTTTTTGTACAGAATTATACACCATTTATGTATGCTCTAGTTTAATCATTACAGTGTTCTCAGGGGCAGAGCCAAAGGGGGGGGGGGGGGGGGGGGGGGGGGGGGGGGGGGGCCTGCCCCCTGACTAAGCCTGCCAATGGGCAGGGTATGGATAAATCCACTCTTGTTCATACCCAAATCCAAATAATTATTATCCACTTCTTACCCTCCTCAATCCCACCCATACTCAATGGATAATTAGTTTTGTACTAGATTATATACATACCCAATGGATTATTTGTACCCTCCCCGCACCTACCCTACTCATTTCTTCAATGCATAATTATTTTCTACCCATACCCTCCCATTTGAGATGGGTGTGGATTTGAATATGGATAGTGAATAAAAACAACAGGCCTACCCCTGACGCTGCCCTTTTACCTTAGACTCCCTCCTCAATTAATATTTAATCTATTTAATCAAGCATAACCCTTCTTATTTACCATTGTAATTTATGTTTAAGCACTGTGATCCATTGATCCTCTGTCTCAATCACCGTTGTGCTGCTGCATACATTTGCTTCCTCTACTGCAACTTTGTTTTTCTCTTCTCGGTGCTAGTACATAGCTTTAGTAATGTTGTGTTCACTCCACAATTGTTATTATCGAGATAGAGCCCTAAGGGAATGTCAACTAGCACAATTTTAGGGCAACCAACCTATGTTAAATTCATGTCTGTTTTGAATTCAAGTTTGTTCGGCTGCTAGGTTGCTACAGTGTTTCTGCTTCTTACAAAATATTTTTGTCTCGCACCAAATTAGTCATACAAATCAGCAGAGCCACTTTAATGAAGACATGTTGAACATACTGCAAGTTAATAATTTCATGTTGAAAAAATATTATCTTACTTCATTTATACATAAAAAGGACGTACCCAGTGTCGTAGGCTCCCGCACTATGTGGGGTTTGGGGGAGGTTATTAGCGGGAGGTCTTTACTGCACATCGTGCAATGTGTAGAGGCCACCGCTCGAACATGTGACCTCTTGGTTCACAGGCGGCATGCACTAGGCCTCCCTTTTTATACGTTAATCCAATTTGAAGCTAGCTAGTCGTCAAGTACTTTAGTTTTTTTATACCGTAACACACATTCAAATTGTGTTTTGAACAAATCGGTATAAGTATTTATGCATGTGTCATATAAGATTGTTGTGAGTATTGATCGCTCAGCCCCTCCTATGTGTAAATCCTGGCTACGCCCCTGAGTGTTCTTAACTTTCATCAATGTTGCACTACAACACAATTCATTCTGATGAATAATATTTTCCGTTCTCAAATTGACAAATCAAAATCGTACCTCATGCCAAAGAGTCAAAATAAAATCTGCAGCAGGATGGCACTAAATGGAAACACTATATGAATTCCTGGCCCCCTTTTTTCAGAAATTCCTTCGCACTTACATGGGAATTGTTACTCGCTGCATACTTTACGGTGTTCTCACTTTTCATTCTTCTCATCACTTTACTCTGAAGTCTGAACCATTTGTGATTTTGTAAAGTAATGTCTATTGCAGTTATGCCAAATTGTGTTCCATTGGTAACAGCAGCACCTCTTATTCATCCTTTATGTATGAACTGCTTCTAATGAAAAAGCACATCAACATGGATTGCTTTTATATGTTACTGAGATTTTTTATTTCACTTGAATAGTGAAATGCACACCACTAAAAATATGGGAAAATAGGTCTACAAGTCCTCAATGGTTCTTGAAAAAATAGGATATGGATACTATGCTCTTTGTCCATGAAAAAAATGATTTAATGATGCTTCATTTTTTGTTTTTTAAATCCCTAAAACTCCATTTTCTTATAAAAGTATAAAAGATGATTTATTAGCAAACATTGCACATTCTTACTTTCTATATTTTCCATATATTTTCACCTTTAGTTGAGTTTTCTCTTCAAGTACTTTTAGCTATGTGTCGCCTTGTTCGTTTGGCTTATCAGCCACCAACCAGCGGTACTCTTTTCTCAGAACAAACTAGCCACCAACAACCAACCAGCAATATTTTTCTCTCAAAAAAGATCAGCACCAGCCACCAGTCAAACGAACAGGCGGAACAATATGACACTCGAGACCTCCTGTCATATTTTCAGCATTGCAGAAATGACAAGGAAAATATATACATGCACCACCCCTTCATGGATATATATTAGAAACTTAATTTCCTTTATACAAAGTCATAATTCGACGTCATAATGCTAGTTCACTTTATCCTTATGCTCTTTTCTCTTCTTCCTAGAGCTTGTGAAGCTATGCTTCCAGATTAAGCTCGGGAAGCAACCTGACCTTGGTGACTTCTTTGATTTATGGCCTTCGCGAGATGTCTTCATGTGTTCTTCATCATGAACAGCGCCATTCTCCAAGTCACTACTGCCGTCAGTGACACTGTCATCATCTTCGTCGTCGTAGTGTTGCTTCTCCTGAAGAAGTTCCAGAAGCCTCTGCTTCTTCTGAATCAGAGAAGGTTTGGATCTGTCTACCGGCATCTCTGCACTGAAGGATGTAGCTAGTCTTGGATGAACTGGGGTGCTACCTCGTGACGGTGTGAAATCTTCAGAGTCAAGATTAAGAAACAAGTCAAAAGAATGCGAATATTGGTATCCATTCTGCAAGTGTACCTTATAGCTCAGGCTTTACCTCCTCTGACGCTGTAAAAATCATCTTCACTGTCAGAATCTAACCAGGGCCTTGCTTCGAAGAATGACTCATCTTTGCTTCCTAGGATAGTTAACAGATTATGTTAAATTGTGAGCGTAATTGTTTCATAAGTGTGCATATCAAAGCAAAGAACAGCTGCAATTTAAACAGAGTAATGCCTTTCCTTGATCAAAGGAAAAGATCTCACCGTTATAGGTGCGACTATGGCTCACAACAAGTGTAATGCGGAAGTGCAAGGTACTGTTGGTACACGTGGCAATATTTGAGAACACAAGAAAATCTATGAAGAGACAAAGAACTAGTTGGCCTTCTAGACTGTGTCCACTCCGTCATCAGAAGTGAAAAGGACGTCATTTTTTTGTTATATGAAAATTCTATGTATGTTATTGAATTTCTAAAATTGCAAGGTCCATATTGTTTTTCTTCTGGTCGAAAGAAGATTTCTGCTATTGACAATAACTGGAAACAAATATTTTTCACATTGATTTTTCTCGTGCGTGTATCTCGTCCATTAATTGGTCCTAAATGAGACCGGAAGGAATGAAAAGTATGACATTTTTCTGTGTTATGAAAATCTCTATAATATTATTGAATTCATAGCATTACAAGGTTTATATATACTATTGTTTCGTTTTCACCGGAAAGAAGACTTCTGCTATTTAACTATATATAATTACGAAAGTAATAGTTTGGACACTCATCTTTCCCTACAGCATACGCATATCGCCACTTTATTGGTCCTAAATATTGGGAAATCTTCAAACATTAAGCCCCCTGTTGGCGCATTCACTCATTTAAAGAAACAAACTTCTCCGTCGCAAACGACGATAGGACAGGGCAGCCATCAATCCTGACAGAAAGCAAACGCTGTCCCCATCGAACCTTCCGATACGTACCTCAACGACAATTAGATCGCGGCCAATGGTGCCGACGAGACGTGCGCTGCATTTTTGCCCTCGACTGATGGCAGGTAGAGGACCAATCAGACAGGTGATCCCGATTGTCAATGCTGACCACTCACCGCATGGAAAATCAATCCAACCAGACGGAAATGGACGGCATGTACGCGGTCGCCAGATGAAACGAGTAGCCGCCCACAACTAACACCCCAGTGGAGCCTTGCGCGTGTCACTACTCCAGGCGGAAAGATATCAAATTTGTTTGATCGCTTTTCGCATAATTGCGCCGATCGCCTGTAACCACCCCTTACCCACCAGCGTATGTAATAAAGGAAGATTAATTGAAAAGAAGATGATAAAACAAACAACATCGAGAGTTTTTTTTTTTCCAGAACGCTAACGAGTGGCGAGGAGTACGTGAATGAGGAGCAGTGGCTTGAAAATGCTCTACGGCGGCGGCGGTGGGGAATCTTAGCTAGGCTAGGCATGGATGACGCGAAGATCGTCGTCCTAATCGTAACCGGTCGGGAGAAAAACCAGGTAAAGAAATTAAAGCAATGGGGGCGCGTCATGAATCGTAGATGGGGGTTACCGTTCTCCGTGCCGTTCCGGTGATCCGCGGGGCCCGCGGCGGCGCCATCCGCGTCGTCCCTGGTGGCGTCCGGCGCGGCAGCGAAAGCGGCGGGCCGGGCACCGCCGTCCACGGCAGCCGCCTTGGCGTCGGAGGCTCTCTTGCCGGCGATCCTGAGCCTCATGCCCAATCCCGCCGGAGGGGTGGAGGTTGGGTGCAGAGCCGCCACTCCGATCGGCAGTTCGACGATCCACTGCCCTGACGAGGCTGATGGTACGGAGGAGGAAGGGCGCGCGCGGCTCGGCGGCAGCAGATGGGGGGAAGCAGAGGCGAGAATGCGGCGGTCACGGATCGGAGTCGGAGGCGATCGACAGGGGGGAGCGCGTCGCGAGCGAATGAGTTGAAGGATCGGAGCACGGAAGGAATCGGATCGGCAGAGGCCGGGGTGGTGCTCTACTGTAATCGCTACTACGCACACGGTGGTGATGGGTTTTCAAGGGCGTCGCGTCCGCGTGGGTACGGCGCCGTGTGCCCGCCCGGCCGTGTCGTCCCTCCGGTGCCGTGTCGTGTGGGTCCCATCCCATCCCCTCCCGTCCCACGCGGGCGACTAAGAGCGGGGGGGGGCGGGGGCGCCTCTATGGGCGCCTACTCCAAAATTTGGAGGTTTGGCGCAAAAATCCATCCCCTTGCGCCTCTAAATGTTCCCCTCCATTTTGCATACCCCTCCAAATTCCCCCTCCCACCCTCCATTTCTGGAGGCCCTCCATCCTCCCCTCCAATAGTGGGCCCCACCTTTTTTATTTCTTTTCTTTATTTTTTCCCTCTCCACCTCCCTGTCTCTCGCTCCCACATCTCCCTCGCACTCGCCAGCCTTGCCCCCATTCGCAGCACCGGCACGCGCAGCGGCAGCGCAACGCAATGTCCTCTGCCCGTCTTGTCGCGCTCGATATCGATGCTTCAGTCCTCCTCCTCCTCGCCCTGGGCGGCGCACGCGACGGACGACGGCGAGATGCACGCGCTGCGGCGCCGGGGCGCGGTGCTGGACCCGACGGGCCGCCTGCTCCCGTCGTGGGCGCCCAGACGTGACCCCTACGCAGGAGCGCGTCCAGCGGCGGCGGCGTGTTCGACGGACGACGCACTCCGCCACACACCTCCCTTGAAAACCTCGCCACACGCCACCGAAACGGGAGCGAGCGATTTCCAATTCTTCGCCCGGTCGGTGGTCTGGTCGCCCCAACGCCGTCCTCCACCCTCTCTGGCTCTCTCCCCAAGTCCCCATGGCCGCCGCCGCCTCGCGCGCCGCCGACCCGCCGGAGTCGACGCGCCTCCGCACGGGCGACGACGTCGCCTGGTCCGAGATCAAGTGCCTCCTCAAGAACCACCACCACCACCGCAACAACAACAACAACAACGGCTCCTCCTCGCAGCGCTTCTCCGGCAACCTCAAGCCCACGGCCGCGCCCATCATCGACATCTCCGGGAAGCTCGGCGGCCAGGGCGGGGCGGCGCGGCGCCACCACCACCACTACCCGCCCGCCATCTTCCCCAAGAAGGCCAAGACCGGCGGCGGCGGCGCGCGCGCCAAGGCGGCCGTCCCGGAGCCGGGTCCCCCAAGGTCTCCTGCCGGCGGGAAGGTCCTCTGCGACCGCGAGCGCGCGCGCGCCCGGCCGCCCGCCGAGGACGCGCGGGGGCTCCTCGAGGCCCCCCCGGGTGCGGCGGCGGGTTCGGGTTCTTGATGCGGCGCGGCCGGTCAAGGAACAACGCCGTGGAGTGCGTCGACCGGTCCCCGCCGCCGCCGCCGTGGAGTGCATAGAGGGCGGGCGCGGCCGCCGGCGTGGGGGAGGAGGGATGCGGCCGCCGGCCGCCGCGCGCGCGCGGCCTCTGGCCGCCCCGCATCGGAGAGGGAGACCCGGGAGAGAGAACAGAGAAGACCAGAAGGGAGGTGGTGGTGGTGGGTGGATGGTGGGGTCCACAAAGAAATAGAGGTCTGGATGGATATCCTTGCTGGAGTTCGGTGCTAAGTGTGGACTTCTATTTTTTGCAGGTGGGCCTGCAAATTGGTTTTGAAGGCTTCAATTTGAAGGTTGTGGCTGGAGATGCTCTAATCAAAGGGCAGGCAGGTGGGAATAGTTGTTAGCGCCGCGTGCAGATTTGGTTTGGCGCGCTCGAGTTCGCGGCGGATTCAGAATCCATCCAGATGATATGTGATTTCATCATTCCGTGGACTCTCCCCTTCCAGCTAGCGATTCATTTCGTGGCATCAACAAGAATACACAAGAGAGACCGGCCGCCTGCCAAACGTGTATGTTGTGCTCCGCACGACCAAACTACTATACCTTCTGCAACCAACAACGATCGACGCACATTCTCAAACAAAAAAAAAACACGATCGACGCACGCACGCAGCAGCTGTGGATCGAATGACTAATCGATGTCGTCACGACGATCGAGCAAAGTTAGTTCAGCTCGAAAGACACTAGTACACTATCACACTACACAGCTTTTTTTCGGTAACAGGAAACGCATGAACGAAATGAAATGAAACACCCAAAAAATATTGTTGGCAAAATAGATGGTTGGGGAATGTAAATTAAGGATGGAGTAGGATGAACATATCTGTTTTGAATGTAGGATTCGAGATGCAAAACTTGTACTACATGCAAGAATCCTCATTTCGCATCCATACATTACAAGGTACTATAAAGGTCTCTTCGGACATCAACAAAAAAAAAATATATTTTTTTCACTTTGGTTGAAGACATCCCTCAAGTTACCGAAGAGAAAAACGAGGCCTTAATTACTAACTTCACCGAAAATGAAGTTCGTGATGCAATTTTTTCAAATGAAGCAAAATACGGAATTTGATGGGTTTCCTGTTGAATTTTACTAGATGTTGTGGAGTCTCATCAAGAATGACTTAATGGCCATGCTCAGACATTTTCTGGGAGTCTCCCTCTTTTCACCCTTAACTTTGGGATCATTTCTCTTATTCCAAAGTTGAAAGAGGTGAAAAAATTCAACAATAATGTTCCATATGCTTATAATATCAGCCCTTAAGTTTTTTATAAAGCGATTGCCAACAGATTATCGCTTGTTGCAAGCATGTTAACTAGGCAATCACAGACGACTTTCATGCAGGACGCTACATCCTTGAGGAAGTCGTCATTTTGCATGAAACAATACATGAAATCCAGAGGAAAAGGCAAAATGGGATTATTATTAATCTTGACTTTGATAGAGCATACGACAAGCTTGATTGGTCCTTTTTACAGCAAGATTTGCGAATGAAAGGATTTTCCAAAGGTGGTGTGCATGGATTGACAAAACTATTACATGAGTGTGGAGGTGAACGATGAAATGGGCCACTACTTCCAAACTAAGAAAGGATTGAGACAAGGTGATCATTGTCCTTTTCAACTTGGTTGCACACATGTGATGCGGGCGAGTGTGGCATGGCCAGTTGTGGCTGGAATCAAACAACCTTGTAGTGTTTTTACCGCGGATAGGATTGTAGAGGTTGATTTTGTTTGTATTTGTATATATACCACCGAGGAAACAGACCACCTAAAGATTTAATATTATGTACCATCCTCAACTTGTTTTGTGTTATTGATGTAATTGATGGAAATATCATTACCTTTCCGTTGCGACCCACAGACATATTTGCGAGTCAATATAATAGAGTCTTTTACCTGTATGCCATGAAAAAAGTTGATTGAAACCTGTGTGCCACTGAAAAGTTCGCTCGCACCTGTGTGCCATCCACCTAAACTTCTTTGACCTCTACGCCATTCCGTCTATATTTCCCCCTAACGGTGTCAAATGGACATGTGAAATGACCATTGTACCCTTATAGGCCGGTCCATTTGTCAGTAAACTACTCCTCTTCTTCCTCCTGCCGTCACCCACTCCCGTGTCCCTGCGTCGCCATGGTCATGGTCGTGGCCGCGCCGGTAGAGCTCCTGCCGCCGCGCCAATCGCCATGGCTGTGGCCGCGCCGGTCGATCTCCTCTATCGTGCTCGTCGATCCGGCCAAGTTCCTGCTCCCGCTGTCGCGCACACCGCCATGGCCGCGCATCGAGCCGACCAAGCTATCGTTGCTGCGCCCGTCGAGCCCTCGCTGCCGCGACCGCCACCATGGCCCCGCGTCGAGCCGACCAAGCTCCCGCCACCGCGCTCATCGAGCCGGTCGAGTTCTTCCCGCCGCGCCCGCCGCCATGGCCGCACGTAGAGCCGACCGAGCTCCCGTCGCCGCGCCCGTCGAGCACCGACGAGCCCTCCTGTTCGTCCTACCGCCACAAATTACTTGTGAATCCAAACATTGCTAGATATCCACTCGAAATTACTCACGATTCCACCCGAAATTACTCGAGAATGTGTTACCGTTGATGATTTACATGCCCCAACCTTCCCAGCCAATCAACTCAAACACAAAATTACCCATCTGATTCACATCCTCCTCGAGCCAAGAGAGGTTAAAACTACCAACACTTCGATCTGCACGGCACCACCACATCACTTGCCACCGCCGGGCGCTAGGGATGAGGCGACGCCCATGCCACAAAGCTTGACCTCGAGCACGTGCTCCATCTTGGTGAGCACGGCCTGCGCGGGCGTCCGTCTCCACGGATGCGCCCGACCGCAGCGAGGACGCTTCGTATGCCGGCGGCCGGCACTAGACTGGGTCGCCACCGCAGCCCCCACCGCTCTGGACACCACGAGCGTGCACGGGTGAACTCCCCTGGCGCGTTGCTGAGGAGGAAGCAGGTGCCGACTCGCGCACAGGGCGAGGCTCTGAGCGTGCGCAGGAAGCCGGCCAGCGGCCGCGCGTGCACAGGTGGCCAGGGACGGTGTGGAGAAGGTGGCCGACATGAGTAAGAATGGATTGAAAAAATAAAAATGAAATCACAATGAAACGTGGGACCCACTCCGCCGTGTGATTCAAAGGGCACAATGGACATTTCACATGTTCGGTCCCACATGCCAAGGCTCCCTAATGGTGAAGAACTAACAGATGGTGGACGGAATAGCGTAGAGGTGAAAGAAGTTTAGGTGGATGGCACACAGGTGCGAGGGAACTTTTCAGCGGCACACAGGTTTCAATCAACTTTTTTAATGGCATACAGGTAAAAGACTCAATATAATAATCAGGTCCAGGGGCGTACCCAGCGTGAAATATGAGCGAGGGAATTTTACACTTAATCAACAAAAACTAACAAATATACATTGTGAAAAAGTATAGACTACCACTGTGAATTAAGAAGTGAGTGAAGTTAGTGAGGGCATATAACGTGGATCTGCCACTGGTCAGGTCGGCCCTTCGCCAGTCGTAGTTTTTCTTAAAAAATACATCAATTGATTGTTCGGATTAATCAGAACTTATGATATAAATTTATCTTCTTGGTGAACCTGTTTATGCATGTTTACCGTTAAGATAAGATGCAAAATGAGAGAACCTATATAGTAGTACAAGTGTCGTGAATCAACGTATTCCTTCGTCTTGAATGTGTTCTTTTTTTTTCTTTTTTTAGGGGTCTTGCATGCGTTCTACAACCCAGGCAACGGCGTATGTCCACACACTGGTAGAGTCCCGGCCTTTAGTCTTGGTTGGTAAGAGTCATAGGGATGTAAAGTCCAATCGGAACTAATGATGAGAGGCAAAAGCCCCCCTAGTCCTGGGTGAATGAGCCTGGACTAAAGGGGTTCTTTAGTCCTGGGTGGTATTACAACCCGGGACTAAAGGGAGGAAAAAAATTCCTCTGCCATGCCTGCATATTCTGAAGCTTCAATTTCACCAACTTGAACACGAACTTAATTTGCACATATAAAAAATCATACAAGTTCTTAACTATAAGTTATATGTCTCGAACTCATACAAATCAATTCATACAAGATTTACATAACATGAGTTCGATTTCTTTCGCACAAAAGATTCATAACACAACATGTTCGATTTCACATTCGCACACAAGATTCACAACACACAAAATTAGAAAAACAATCAACAAATCTTAAGAACCCATGATCATGCACGCGCCCTGCTACTCCGGCTGCTCAACCCCCTGCACGCCTCGAGCTCCGGCCCTGGTTGCGTGCCGCTAGGCACCGGAGGTCGCAGTGCCCCGCGCCGGTCGGAGCAGGTTGCCGCACGCGCCCCTCCACACCTTCGGGTGTCGGAGGCCTTCATGCCCTGCGCTAGCCGGAGCGAGGAGGTCGCCGCGTTCGCTCCCGCACGGCCGCTCCCGCTAGCCGCGCCCGCACGCCCACTCTCGCACGACCGCTACCGCCGGTCGTCGTGCCTGCTCCCGCACGGTTGCGTGTTGGCATTTCTTAATGTCGCTGCTAAGTTTATTAGTTTCTAGAAATAGCGCAAAAATGGTAGTGGTAATCCTAATGATCACAAACGAATCTGCAAGCGCACGGACAAACCATCGTAGCACTTCCCCATCGGAGTATTCCAAAGGGTATCAAATCCAAGGATGACAATGGAGGATAACAAGGCTTATACTGTTGCAATGAATATGGATCACAGGTAGAAGTAGAGGTAACACTCAAATACAGGGGTAAGGATAAAGATATGATAGGGGTAGTGTGACACACAGAGCTTACTCTAGAGGAACACTACGACATAGGGAGCAACATACGAGTTAGTTCTAGGTTCTAATGTACTAAATACACAAAGAATTAGCAAAACAAGAGAGTCTACACAACATTGCATGAAAATATCAGTCCAGAACCCACGTACTACGGGAGATAGCCCCCGTGCCGGTTTTATATGGCAATCGATTGCTACTTTCAAAACTCCTACAGCAACATCCGAACACGGAGGAGTACAAAGGGTCCAACGACTATCACTATCGTGGCCTACCTCTATCTAAACGTGGGATGAGCTCGTAACCAACAGAACTGTCCAATCCAAGCCCCATGCTTACATTGTCAACTAGACCCTGACCGACTTGAGCTATTGTGACCCAGGTCAAAAGCCACCAGATAACTGGCCCCTTGATCATGCAAACTAACTAGATCTAACTAATGCTATGCACACAAACCGATACATGATTTCCTACGTCTATACCATAAGATCTAGATCGTGTTCGCGAAGAACATGAGCTTCTAACTTATGAACAAACACGAAACACATGCTCAAATTATCTATCAACTGGATCAAAAGGTTGTGTTCATTTAGAACACAAGCCTCTAAATGGTGAACAAATGAAGAATACATGAACATATCACTCAAATATGCAAGCACTACTTTATATGAAATAGATAAATAAACAAATTAGATCTAAGTCACACAAAGAAATAAACAAGAGATCTCATACCTAGATCCCAATTCCCAATAAAGACTTAGAACCTGAAGAAGAACTACTCTAGCCTACTTCCTAGCCTTGGAACCAAATGAAAGAATTGAAGCAAAATTTTGTGTGTTTAAAAGTGAGATGGTCATCTTCTATTTATAGGCCATGAAGTTCAATGGGAAGACATCAAAGCACCTTGGAGTTGGGACCTTGGACCAATGAGAAGTAGCCATGTGGACGGCCGAGATCAACATGCACAAGGTCGGTTCCGGCGAGCCCTTGTGGGTCCGCTTAGTCCACGTCTTCCTCCAGCTAGCTAACATATGGGCCCTTGGGTAGATTCCAAGTGTGTGTAACTTTTTGAGTCGCCCTTGGGTAGATTATTCCATGTGTGTGTAGCTGTTCGCACCCAAAATTGGCAGGTCTCATCCGACCGGTCAGACCTGTGGGTCCCACCGGTCAGACCGGTGTGGTTAAAGTCCACGAAATCCTATTTGGACTTCACCATTGGATAGGTCTCGTCGAGTAGATCAAAATCCATATGTGGAAAGTCCAAATCGGAATCTGGATGAGGAAGATATGACGTCTCCAAGATCTACATGTCGGACGCACAGGTCTGACCGGTGCTCCTCACCGGTCAGATCGGTGCCTCCCTGATTCCGAGCCATATTGAGGAGTCCTAATAGATTAGGCTTGTAAAAAGATTTTCTTACGGGGCAAGACCTCCCCACCCTATAAATATAAAGGGCCACGGCCGATTGAGGTTCATCATCCAATCGATCAAATACATTTACCTTTTATTGTCTCGTATTTACTTTTATGTCTTCCCAACTTTTCCAATCTACTACTAGTTGTTCTTCCTTCGTCTCCGTGACGTCTGAAGGTGTTCTAGGTGGCCTTGCCGACCCTAAAGCAACCCTACGTGCGTCTCCCCGACGGGATCCTGCCCGGGTGACATTCGGAGGTCTAGTGCCGGAATCTCCCGGCGACCGGTCTGACCGGTCTACCCCACCGGTCTGACCGGTGTCGACACAGAGGCACCACGACAGCTGCCTTTGCGTGCTGTTGGCTCCAAAAGGTGCCAACAAATTGGCGACTCCGCTGGGGAGCGAAGATCTGGCTATCTTAACCGATCTATCCAACTCCGGCGACATGTCTCAGTGTGAGCTAGACAAGGGCAACATCATCGACTTCACGGATGAAGAGCTCTCACCTGAGGATCGTCAAGCCATGGAGGACTTCATGAAGCAAAGGGCCGAACGAGATCGTCAAGAAGTAGAAAAGCTCATGAAGCAGAAGGTTGAAGAGGATCGACTTCATTACTTATCGCACTTCAAGAAGACTCGCGAAGGCAAGGTGAAGAAGATCAAGGACATCACCTTCGACACTCCACCACCTGAGGTACCACCCAATGTGAGCACATCATCGTCCCCATCCTCTTTTGTTACCGTCAATGATCTTACTACTATGATGGATAGCTTTCGCTTGTCTATGATTGAAAATATGCAAAACATGGTAGATAAGAGTCTAGGTAAACAAGTAGAGGGTGATGATAATGTTGCATTTGGTTCTAAAATTGTGGCACCTCAGACCCCATCTATTAATTCATCGGCTGCACAAACAATTAATCCTCAGTATGGTATGCCGTTGAATTATTTTGCGGGACAAACAGTACCGCCGCTGTTTGGTCAGAATAGACCGGTTAGACCGATGGGTCCGACCGGTCAGACCGGTGCCGGCACCATGGTGCCTTTTCCCTCGTCTCCGGAACCTATAATTACTATTCCTCCCGTTTAGGCTGCTTCTGGCCGATCTGGTGGGAATACTTCAAAAGCTCAAGGTGTTCCAATTATGGTTCCGTTTGAGACAGGCATTGTGTATGGTTACGCACCTAATCCCCAAATTAATAGTCGTTTGCAACACCATACTTCTGGCTCGTACACGCAGCCGAATATGATGCAATCGAATGCTTCCACTACGCCAATGCCAATCACCATTCAGGAAGTCATTGATAGGTTTAACGCTAATCTTGCTAAACAAATGAAAGATGACTATGGGATAGAAGTGAAAAATAAAAATCTTTCATATTGAAAACCGTATCCTTCAAGTTTTGATTCGGTTCCCTATCCCATTGGTTGGCGTTGTCCTGAATTTGTGGAGTTTAATGGGGATGATAGCAAAATTACGTGGGAGCATGTTAGTCAATATCTTGCTCAACTAGGAGAAGCTAGTGCCATAGAGGAAATAAGAGTGTGTTTATTTTCTTTAACTGGCAATGCTTTTTCATGGTTTGCTTCATTATCTGTTAACTCTATTCGTACTTGGGAACAATTAGAACAAAAATTTCATGACCACTTTTATAGCGGAGATAATGAGTTAAGGTTGAGTCATTTAACATTGGTTAGGCAAAAGCATGATGAACCTGTTACTAGCTATATTAGAAGGTTTAGAGAAACCAAAAACCGTTGTTATAATCTTGTTGTCTCCGAAAGGGATCTTGCTGAATTAGCTTTTAATGGTTTACGATCCCATATTAGAAAGAAATTAGAGGGTCATGAATTTATTGATGTTGCCCAAGTCCTAGTAAGGGCTTTAGCTCATGAAAGTCGAAGTAAAGATACTCGGCTTAAATCTGATCGTCCTAACATGCATTTGCTAGATTATGAATCATCAGACGATGAGAGTAAAGAAGTGTGTGTTGCTGAATTTACTTGGTTACCTAATGATAAAGCAAACACTTGTACTTCTCTTAAGCCGGCTCATAAGAGTCGGGATGAGATGAAATTTACTTTTGATGTGGCTAAGTGTGATAAAATATTTGATGAGTTATTTAAGTAAGGTAAAATTAAGATGTCTCACACTATACCACCTATTGATCAACTAAAAAGACGTGCATATTGTCAATTTCATAATTCTTTTTCTCATTCTACCAATGATTGCAATACTTTTCGTCAGCAAATACAATCGGCCATTAATGAAGGTCGTTTGAAATTCCATGAGATGCAAGTCGATGAAAATCCTTTCCCTAATAATGCCTATGTCAATACTCTTGAGTTATCAAATCCTAAGGTGCTTATTCGGCCGGATCAAGCCGAAAACGCTAAAGGAAAGAATGTGATCATTGGAAAGCAAAGACATGACAAGAGGCAGCCTCTGGAGGTGATCCCCAAGGTTTTAGCAGCTTCAACGCTTGGGGGCAAGACAAGATCAAGTCGACCGGTACTGCATCGACTGGTCTGACCGGTGTCTAGACCGGTCTGACCGGTGCCCAGGGCCGGTCTAACCGGTGCCTCCAGAAAGGTTCAAGATGCTCTGAGCCCAAGAAAAAAGCAAGGCTGAGTTTTAAAGAACTTTTGGCCAAATATAAGAGGGAAGGAGCTACTAAGGATCAAAGTAATCAGCCAATCTGTGCTAAGGGCGTAAAAGCACCACCAAGCCATAAAGGTATTCATCACCAACGAGGTAACTTTTCACAATATCCTTTTGTTGGATCTGTTATGCCATCATCTTGGTTTTATCCTTGCTATTATTCACATGCTGATTATAGTAGTATGTACATGAATTCATATATGCTTCAATATCCTGTTGCATACTCAAATTATAATGCATTACAAAGACCGATTGTTTGCAATAGCAATATGGTCAAAAATAATGTGTGTACTACTAATAAGCAAGGTGAGAATAGCAACAAGCAAAATGCTAAGGAGATGCAGCCGAGGTGGTGTCCCTCAGGCTTATCCCACACTCAAAAAAGGAGGTTGCAAAGACTACGCAAGCGAGGAGCAATAGAACAACAGATTGAAGAGAAGCCAGCCAAGTCAACACGGACCCGGAAGGAGTGGAGACCGAAGCAGACGTCATCCTCGACTTGAGTAAAATATGTGTACGACCGTTGTTTTATTAAACATCGTCCTTGAAAGTGCATCTAGGCCCCTAAGTGGATTTTGGTGAATTGAATGACAAGGTGATTAAAGGACTAATGATTTTGTCTAAGATTGTGAGCAGGTTTCCTTTGTATATTCATGAGCAACCATTAAAGCACTTAAGTGTGGATGTATATTATGGCTCACATTTACAAAGACAAGTATGGTGCAAGACTTCATGAGGTTATTGAAAGGGAACAAAATTGTGAGTGTACACACAATGGTTCTAAAATTGGAAGCTTGCATATCCGTTGTCAATCAAGATCAAGCATTTGGAGCAAGGCTTTTCAAATGAAAGGATAATTGTGCATGAAGCAAAGTGGAACTCAAAGTGGATTGGATAAGTGATGAAGAGATCAACCGAGATGTTTAGGGTGAGGGACTAAGCAATCTTTGGGGCCGTAGCTAAGCCGCCATTTGTGTTTTGCTAAGGTGAAGGTCTAGCATCCGTGGGGTCTTCAAGTATCATATTCAAACCTTAACCGAGGGAAGCTTTGCGAGTCATCAACTTGTTGATATTGGCAATATGGAGTGACCATGGATCCAAGTGTGCACTCAAATGCTATAAGGACGGATCCTAAGTCACTATCTCAAGTATGGACGAGCTCAAGTCAAAGGCTATGATGAAAGCCCTCAAGTGGATATTGTTCAAGTATGGCAAGAATTGAAGTTGTTCAAGCTCAAGAGGTTAACGAAGCTCTCTTTTATTCTTTTCTTGAGTATAGGTATGCCGTACTATCAAGAGGGATGCATCTTAGCGAGTTGACCAAGTCAATGTGCTCTTTAGTTGACCTAAGTGAGATCTTGCCTTAGAGTGTGCTAACAAACCCTCCTAACCTAACTTGGGTCACTTCATCTTGGAGGTAAAGTGCTTGTTTCTTTGAAAAAGGTTTTGGAGTTATCTCGGGCCTAACCGGTCTGACCGGTCAGAGGCACCAGTCTGACCGGTGCCGCTAGCCCAACGGCTAGTTTTTCGAACACCGGTCTGATCGGTGTGGGGCACCGGTCGGACCGGTGCCGCCCGGGGACTAACGGCTAGTTTTCTCCTTTGAGGGGTATAAATACCCCAAGCCTTCTTCAAGTGAGGGTTGCTATTTCTAGTGAGTTTGCTGAGGTCCCAAGCCATTTCTAACTAGCTCTAAGCCTTAGTGCCTCTCCCCAACCATCTCTTTGTGAGATTTGTGGATTCAAGCCATCTTCTTTGTGCTGGGTTGAGAAAGTGAGCTTAAGAGCGACCTAGTGAGCTAACAAGAGCAATTTCCATAGCTTGAGCACTTTGGTTTCGCGTCTACAAACTTTGATGCATTTGTTACTCTTGGAGGTTTGCCTCCTAGACGGCTAGGTGTCGCCGGCTAGCTCCCAAGGTTGTGGTGAGCAGCGGGAAGTTTGTAAGGGCTGCGATCTTGCCTCTTCCGCTTCGATCTACTTGGGTGTGTTACTTGTGTGTGCAGGGCTCATTACTCTGCTTGTGATCATCTACAAAGGCCACACCCTAAGTTTGGTTCGTGCTAGAAGCCAAGAGGTGCTTGAAGTTGTTTTTGCAGGTCTCTCGTGCTACACCGGTCTGACCGGTGAGGCGCACCGGTCTGACCGGTGTCACCTGTGAAGTCCAGTGCTTGACCGGTCTGACCGGTGGAGCACTGTCAGCTTAAGTGTTTGGGGAGAAAGAGTTTTATTTGGTCGTCAAGCCTATTCACCCCCCCTCTAGGCGACATCAAGGTCCTTTCAATTGGTATCAGAGCTTGGTGCTCCGATTCGAGCTTGACCGCTTGGAGTTCTTCGATGTCGACAACTAGTGAGGTACCGTTTGAGCCTCTAGCTCTAGATGGCTCAAACTATTCTTCTTGGTGCTCTAATATTCTCATTGCACTTAAGGTTTTGGGTCCTACCGCTGAGGGCATTATGGTTGCGAGTATCCTTCCAAAGGATGAGACGTGTCTCGCCAATGGACTTGGAGAAGAAGCAACTCAATGCCATTATTACTAATCTTTTGTGCAGCTGTGTATGTAGAGAACTAAAGTATATTATTCTAAAGAGCAAGAAGATTCGCGAAGATGCTCATCTTATTTGGAATTTACTACTTGAGTTGGTAAACACCAAATGGGATGAACTCGAGAGCGATGTTGAAGATGAGTCAGTTGAGATGTGCCCTACCTCTACAACATCCACTGATCACCAAGCATCAACCCACGAGCAAAGAGAAGATCAAGAAAGCGAACACGACGTCCCTCTGCAGGGACCGGTCAGACCGGTGACACCCACCGGTCAGACCGGTGCCAGCAGGGGCACACCAATTTGCTTGATGGCCAAGAAGGAAAAGAAGAGCAAGAAGAAGAGACAAGCCAAAGGGGCTAAGGGCCAGAAGATTGAAGCATCAAGCTCTCCGTCAAGAGAACTTGAACTTCTCAAATCCAAGCTTGCATCCTTGGTTTGTAAGTATGAAACTTTGGCTAACAAATATGATCATGACATCAAATCCTTTGCTTGTAGAGCTAAAATAGAAGAAGATGCCAATGATGATCTAGAAGCCAAACTAGCGAAGCTCACTAACGAGCATATGGTTCTACAAGCTAATCACAATGAACTTGAACATTCCTATGAGAAGCTTGTTGACTCTTATGCAACACTAGAGATAGCCCATGAGGTTGTGCTTTCATCGGTAAAATCTATACAACCTTTATCTCACACATGCACATGCTCACAAGTTCAAGTTAATTTATCTTGCGCTAATGATTGTTTGTCTCAAGCAAGCCAATCTAGCATTGAGCATGTACTTGTAGAATCTTGCGATGACCTCATTGTTGAAGAAAATGATAAACTAAAGCAAGAGGTTGAAAAGCTACAAAAGGACTTGTATATGTTGAAGGAGAAGAGCAAAGTGCAACCTTCTCAAGATAACCGTGAAAGCATGGTGAAGAAGCTTGAGAAGGGGTCAACCGTCACTAATTCAACCCCTCAACAACATACAACGTCCCACAAGAACAAGATTCAAAAAAAGAGCGAGATTGGGCAAATCAAACCCCAATATCGCTCAATCAAGCACAAGACACAAGAATCACTCTCCAAGAAGCCTAGAAGCTCCAAAAAGTGGAGGGTGTGCTACAAGTGCAGAGAGAAGGGACACTTTGCCGACTCGTGCCCTAATGCAACAACGGGCAGTGGCACTGACCGTGACCGGTCAGACCGGTGCATGCCACCGGTCAGACCGGTGCCGCCAGGCGCCCCCACTTCAAGCAAACAAGGCAAGGAAGCCACCTTCTCCAAGAACAAGACTCAGAAGCAAGTATGGAAAAGAAGTTGCAAGGAATGGTGTGACCAACAATAACAAAAGTCGCATTTGCTATGAATGCCGTCAAAAGGGTCACATGGGCAAATATTGTCCAAATGGTAACACTCCTAAATCAAACCTTGTCCATTATGATTTTCATAAGCTCAGGAACAATAAGAATGGAACTTGTGCTATAAGGGAGATTAGTTCACCTCGATATAGCACGAGAGCTATTTGGGTTCCTAAGCACCTTGTGACTAACCCAATAGGACCCAACAAGTGTTGGGTACCAAGAAATGCTTACTGAGCTTGCAGGTTGAAAGAGATGCATTGAGCACATGGTTGGAAGACTTGGAAATCTTGATGGATTCAATTGACCATGTGAAGAGCAAACTCATATAAATCGTGAAATCAATGTCATCTCGGTAACTAATGTGCTTAATTGAGTCTAAGTAGCTCTTGGTCGAGTGAACACTCATGTGACACTCATCTTGCATGAGTGAAACATGAGGTAGTGACTTTGACTATTTTTTATGAAAATTTACTCTCTCATGCCATTCGATGCTTTTAATGGCTCTCTAGTAGAGCAAGGCCTTATCCTTGTTGCAGGATTTAAATTAGTGATACATTCACTCATTCAAGAAAAAGGGAAGGAAAATCACCAAAATGGTGCAATTGATGGTCAGCGGTCTGACCGGTGACAGGCACCGGTCTGACCGGTGTCATCGCAGCAAGTGCATTTGGATGGGTGACCCGGCACGAGTGCCCGGGTGACCCGGTACGCCTCTGTATGCTGCAGGGTGACCCGACTCCTATGACCGGGTGACCCGGGGTTGTCCAAACCCTCAAGAAGAAGGATGATTGGGCATCGAAGGTTATTAGAAACTAAACACATTTCAATTAATAAATTATTATTGTGTTGTGATCAAGTTTGGAATGAGCCTCACCGAGTTCCTAATTGAACAAAGTGCCTTGTTCGAGAAATTCAAAATCTCTAGCACTACTTAAGGGGGAGCTCATTACAACACTTGAGTCACTTGTGGGACTAACAATTTCTTCTAAGTGATCTTGTAGTCTCATTCTTTTGTGCATTCCGAAGGAAGCTCTTGATAAGCGTAACTTCCAAAAGAACTAGTAAGAGCTAACACCGATCAAAACTTAAATATGCACAAATGAATTGGCCTTAAGGCAAGGGTATGTTTTCACGAAACTCATTGAAATACCGTAATGCATCTAGGCCATAATACCATGCTAGTGTGCCATGCTTAGCATGTAATTGCTTCAAGTGAATCTCTTGTGTGCCTCTCTAGATATTTGGTTGATACCTTTATTTCCACTCGTCTTTGTGTCTTGAGGATGAAGATATGAGCCAAATATGCTTGTTAGGGCATTCATTTGAAGTGGATGCATGCACTTTGTGACATAGGATAGATTTTTCAAAAAAATCAACTAGCATGTATAGGTAGTGTGCTTACTTTGAAAAACATTTGGTTCTTGGTCTTAGTGACCCAATCAACTTAGTTGTGACTATAGTTCTCCTTGTTTGATTGATGGCTAGTCACAATTAAGAAGATTTTCTCAAGTCCTTAAAATCCTTCTTTATCTATCTCTCTCACTTGGAAGGATCAAGAATTCACAAATAAATTGGTTAATCCTCGACTCTTCTAAGAATTGATGGTTTTTGGATCAATATCATCTCCCTATCTCATATCCAAAACATCTCTAAAGGTTGGAATGGAAATCTACCTTTGTGGCTCAAAATCTGTTTCTCAAGGGAGCACCGGTCTGACCGTTGGGCACCACCGGTCTGACCGGTGGTGACCTTGAAGTCACATAATCACTTTTCTGCGACCTAAGTGGATGCAAAACGTCCTATATAATATTTGGAGAAGTTTTAAGGAGCAAAATCTCAAAAAGGAAGAAAAGGATCGGTACTACCGAGGGCACGTCGGTTCTACCGATAAGGCCTCTATTGAATTTCATCAAAATCGTCGGTTCTACCAAGGGTTGGTCGAAAAAACCGATAAGGGCTCTCTGGCTCGACTATGGGCGGTCACCGGTCTAACCGGTGCCCGTCACCGGTCTGACTGGTGACACCCGACTTCAACCCGTGGGGCCACAGTAAAAGGAATCCACTTTTACCCCTCTCCTTCTCTCTCCTCTATCATTTCACCAGCTTCTACCCTGCCTAACCGTGGAGACCCCCCCTCTTTCTTCTCTCTTTCACCTCTCTCAAAATCCATGAAGGTTTGAAGAATCAATCAAGGAAAAGGCTCGAGATTGGAAGCAAAAGGATCTCTCAAGGCCCCTCTTCACTTTCCCCTTCGAGTTCGTTGGATTCAACTCAAGTTCCCCTCTCCAAAGGTATTCAAATCTTCTTTTTGCCAGATCTCCTTACATGGTGCAAAGATTTGAATTTCCTTTGGTAGAACATCTTCTGAGATCACCTAGAAGACATACCTATAGATCCATAAGGTTTCGTTGGACACATTGTGAGAACCCACGATTTGGGGTCGGACGGCCTTCACCGGTCTGACCGGTGGTCGTCACCGGTCTGACCGGTGGCGCATGTCCACCCCAAATTTGTGTTTTCTCTATGTTTTTCAACACATATCTATTCTAGGATGTCTTTTGTTCATCTAGATCATATCTTAGATTCCCAGCTGCTCAGATTGGATGTGGGAGCAATTGGCTATGTTCTGGGTGGCACCGGTCTGACCGGTGCCCCTCACCGGTCTGACCGGTGTGACCCAGAGCAGACCCAATTGTTCTAAACTTTCAAGAATAAATTCTATATCAATTCAATCTTTTTCCTAGAGTCTTATACACTCTTGTCATCCTATTTGTGACTCAGGACTGCAGCTATGGTACGGGAAAAGGAAGGGGCAAAGAAAAGAAGAGAAGAGGTGTATTCTCGCCGAGGAGCTATCCCCAGTGAATTTGGGGAAGGGGGCAGCACCATCAACGTCAGCGGCAAGAGGTTGAGACGTCGCTCAGCTCATGCAAGTGCAGAGGATCCCGACCTAGGAGGTGACACCGGGACTAGCAGCGATGATAATGTTGAGGATGAGACCTTTCCGGGTCAGTATGAGCTGAGGAGGCACCAGGAGGCTGGGTCTGACAGCGACGAGGCTGAGGATGAGGATGAGGAGGATGAGGAAGAGGATGTGGACGCCATGGATGAGGATGGCGATGACTAGGGTAGATTGAAGATCATGCCACCCACTTATATCTATCCTGACAGGCCAGTGAAGTATCACGGGGCAGGCATGACCAAGGCCCTAAAGAAGTTGAGAGATAAGAACCCATATGAGGAGGGTAAGACCACGTCGGATCCCAGGTTTTGGGCTAAGTTTCAGCAGGATTACTATGCTACGGTGATCATAAAGAAGCCCAAAATCACTCACAAGGCACAGTATGTGGATTGGGAGCACATGGCTAGAAAAGGTGACCCGATATTTGATGAAGTCATTAGCAATTGTGAGAGGCAAAGGGTCAAGACACTTATGGGGTTCCGACAGGATTGGAACAAGGAGATCATAGCCCAGTTCTATGCCACGGTGCACTTTGGATACATTAAGACCGATAGGGCTATGACTTGGATGACAAATGGCCAAAAGTACTACATCACTTTCCATAGATTCTTGAGGTGCTTTGGGATCATGGCGGGAGATGGGGAGTTAAGGAAGCTCCATGATGAGGGAGAGCTAGAGAAGGATGCTTTGCATATCATGTACCCGCGAGGTGAGCATGCCAACTATGGAAGGGTGAAGAATCTCTACACCTACTTTGCTGTCCTAAATAGGCTCCTTAGGGTGTCTATTACACCTAGAGATGGAAACCCCTCAGAGATCACAAAGTTTCAGAAAAACTTGATGGTTGCTTTGAGGTCGGGAGCTCCGGAGTTTAGTGTTGGTGATTTAATTTGGCAAGAGATTAAGAACCTTTCCGAGGACCCCAAAAAGATTTGCAGCTATAGTCCTTACATCATGTATATGATTGAAAAAGTTGCAAAGATGGAGTTTCCCAAAAATGTGACACACAAGCCCTTGAAGCTCAATCCTAGCAAGAATCCTCGGTTTCCTTCACCTAGAGTTGAGCATGCACCTGGACATGAGGGAGAAATTTTTTAGGAAGCAGCAGCTCAGCCAGATCTGCCTCAGGTAGGGGCTCAGACCGTCACCGGTCTGACCGGTGGGGTGGCTGGCAGCCCGACAGGCCACGCAGGTCCACCTCTCCTTTGCGGAAGTTTCTCAACTTCATATTTGGGATGTGCAAGAGCCAGCATGACATCCAAGTTGAGCAACAAAGGTCGAGAAGGGCAAACAAGCAAATGAGGGACACGATGAAGCTAATGCACAATGCCCAAGGTTTTCAACCACCTCGCTCTCCACCATCTCCAGAGTCTCCACAGGTTGAGATACCTTCCTTTGAGGAAAGGATGAGAGGATGGGCCAACTCCGACATGCTTAACCAATATGGGCCCATGTTCTTTGAGTCCGGACAAGGACAAGGATCTTCCTCATTGGTTCCTCCTCCACCTCCACCATTTGTACCTCCTCCTCCGGATGTGGCAGGATCATCACATTTCATGGAAGAAGAGCAAGCAGCCCCACCTCCTCCACCTCCCGAGCAAGTACAAGATTGGGGCGCTCGCTTCTACGCCGAGATCTTTGGCTACAACCCTTATTACTACGGTAAACACAGCGCACCCATAGCTCATCCATCTCAAATCACCGTCTCAGAGTCTATTTATCTAAACTCTCCTTTGCATTGGATTCTTGACAAATCTCAAATAGGAGGGAGCTCTCACCCGGGAGACGGATCTCAAGGATAGTGATCGGCAGTTGCTTCTCCTCCAGGCCTTTCTTGGATGCTTGATGACAAAGGGGGATAAGATTCGAGATTAAAGCCACAAGTATTTGATGTCTGTGTTGCACCGGTCTGACCGGTACCCTGCACCGGTCTGACCGGTGCCTGTTGGCTGTTGAGAGAGGCCATGTAATAAGTTAGAACTTAATCTTAGTGGACTTGAGAACATTTGTGTGAGTGCTACTGTGTGTTTGAACCTTATTGTAATATCTAAGCGACTTTATTGCTAGTTTGTGATGCATGAATTGAATGGTGTTTGTTTGTGTTGGCTAAATGGAGCAAAGTGATCTAAACCAGCTTGCAACCCTGGCATGATCACCTTGGATCAAATAGCACGCACTTCTGTTGCTTTGTGCGCTGACTGGACCTGACCAGTCTGACCGGTCAGGGGCACCGATCTGACCGGTGCCGCCCAGTTGTGTGTGTTGGCTGGACCTGACCGGTCTGACCGGTCAGTAGCACCGGTCTGACCGGTGCTTCCTAGTTAGCACACTTCTCTTTGCTTTGTGCATATCTTGTCATACGCATCACAGATTTTATTTTGTCGCTCACACATGTTGCACTCCACTGATTCTAAGATATAGGGGGGCCTCAAACGCTTTTTCTTCCAAATTTGTGCTAATGGCATTTAAGGCCAACTTTTTGAAATTCAACTCAAAGCACAAATTAAGTGGGAGCTCTAGCTATATCTAAGAATCTAAATGCGCTTTAATGTTTCATTTGTAAGCTTTAATCGGATTGTCATCAATCACCAATAAGGGGGAGATTGAAAGTGCATCTAGGCCCCTAAGTGGATTTTGGTGAATTGAATGACAAGGTGATTAAAGGACTAATGATTTTGTCTAAGATTGTGACCAGGTTTCCTTTGTATATTCATGAGCAACCATTAAAGCACTTAAGTGTGGATGTATATTATGGCTCACATTTACAAAGACAAGTATGGTGCAAGACTTCATGAGGTTATTGAAAGGGAACAAAATTGTGAGTGTACACACAATGGTTCTAAAATTGGAAGCTTGCATATCCGTTGTCAATCAAGATCAAGCATTTGGAGCAAGGCTTTTCAAATGAAAGGATAATTGTGCATGAAGCAAAGTGGAACTCAAAGTGGATTGGATAAGTGATGAAGAGATCAACCGAGATGTTTAGGGTGAGGGACTAAGCAATCTTTGGGGCCGTAGCTAAGCCGCCATTTGTGTTTTGCTAAGGTGAAGGTCTAGCATCCGTGGGGTCTTCAAGTATCATATTCAAACCTTAACCGAGGGAAGCTTTGCGAGTCATCAACTTGTTGATATTGGCAATATGGAGTGACCATGGATCCAAGTGTGCACTCAAATGCTATAAGGACAGATCCTAAGTCACTATCTCAAGTATGGACGAGCTCAAGTCAAAGGCTATGATGAAAGCCCTCAAGTGGATATTGTTCAAGTATGGCAAGAATTGAAGTTGTTCAAGCTCAAGAGGTTAACGAAGCTCTCTTTTATTCTTTTCTTGAGTATAGGTATGCCGTACTATCAAGAGGGATGCATCTTAGCGAGTTGACCAAGTCAATGTGCTCTTTAGTTGACCTAAGTGAGATCTTGCCTTAGAGTGTGCTAACAAACCCTCCTAACCTAACCTGGGTCACTTCATCTTGGAGGTAAAGTGCTTGTTTCTTTGAAAAAGGTTTTGGAGTTATCTCGGGCCTAACCGGTCTGACCGGCCGAGGCACCCGTCCGGACCGGTGCCGCTAGCCCAACGGCTAGTTTTTCGAACACCGGTCTGATCGGTGTGGGGCACCGGTCGGACCGGTGCCGCCCGGGGACTAACGGCTAGTTTTCTCCTTTGAGGGGTATAAATACCCCAAGCCTTCTTCAAGTGAGGGTTGCTATTTCTAGTGAGTTTGCTGAGGTCCCAAGCCATTTCTAACTAGCTCTAAGCCTTAGTGCCTCTCCCCAACCATCTCTTTGTGAGATTTGTGGATTCAAGCCATCTTCTTTGTGCTGGGTTGAGAAAGTGAGCTTAAGAGCGACCTAGTGAGCTAACAAGAGCAATTTCCATAGCTTGAGCACTTTGGTTTCGCGTCTACAAACTTTGAAGCATTTGTTACTCTTGGAGGTTTGCCTCCTAGACGGCTAGGTGTCGCCGGCTAGCTCCCAAGGTTGTGGTGAGCAGCGGGAAGTTTGTAAGGGCTGCGATCTTGCCTCTTCCGCTTCGATCTACTTGGGTGTGTTACTTGTGTGTGCAGGGCTCATTACTCTGCTTGTGATCATCTACAAAGGCCACACCCTAAGTTTGGTTCGTGCTAGAAGCCAAGAGGTGCTTGAAGTTGTTTTTGCAGGTTCTCTGTGCTACACCGGTCTGACCGGTGAGGCGCACCGGTCTGACCGGTGTCACCTGTGAAGTACAGTGCTTGACCGGTCTGACCGGTCATCACCACCGGTCTGACCGGTGGAGCACTGTCAGCTCAAGTGTTTGGGGAGAAAGAGTTTTATTTGGTCGTCAAGCCTATTCACCCCCCCTCTAGGCGACATCAAGGTCCTTTCACTCCTAAGTGTTTTTTAGTTTAGAAAGATATTTTTTGGCACGTATCCTTTGCCAAAAAATAGGGTGGCATATGTTCACACCCAAAATTGGCAGGTCTCATCCGACCGGTCAGACCTGTGGGCCCCACCGGTCAGACCGGTGTGTTTAAAGTCCACGAAATCGTATTTGGACTTCACCATTGGATAGTTCTCGTCGAGTAGATCAAAATCCATATGTGGAACGTCCAAATTGGAGTCCGGATGAGGGAGATATGACGTCTCCAAGATCTACATGCGGGATGCACCGGTCTGACCGGTGCTCCTCACCGGTCAGACCGGTGCCTCCCTGATTCCGAACCATATTGAGGAGTCCAAATAGATTAGGCTTTTAAAAGGATTTCCTTACGGGGCAAGACCTCCCCACCCTATAAATATAAAGGGCCACGGCCGATTGAGGTTCATCATCCAATCGATCAAATACATTTACCTTTTATTGTCTCGTGTTTACTTTTATCTCTTCCCAACTTTTCCAATCTTCTACTTGATGTTCTTCCTTCGTATCCGTGACGTCTGAAGGCGTTCTAAGTGGCCTTGCCGACCCTAGAGCAACCCTACGTGCATCTCCCTGACGGGATCCTGCCTGGGCGACGTTCGGAGGTCTACTGCCGGAATCTCCCAGCGACCGGTCTGACCGGTCTACCCCACTGGTCTGACCGGTGTCGACGCAGAGGCACCGCGACAGCTGCCTTTGCATGTTGTTGGCTCCAAAAGGTGCCAACAGTAACTTTTTGAGTCAGTTTGCTTCCCGAGTGGGCCCATGAATCCTTGTGAAGTCCACATGTTGTTGTCTAATTCACCGGAACTTGTCTCCCTTGGATCAGTGACGTGGCACTGACACATGGATCCCATGTGGGTGCCACTCCTTAGCTGAGGTGGCATGACCTTACTCATAAATGATGTCATTCTTACTTTGTTTATGGGTATTTCTTGCAATCACAATTCTTCCAAGGAAGAAGTGGAACTACATTATTCTTAACTGCAATGTGTGTAAGAAATGCACTTTGTTCATTTATTTTTGAGAATATTGACAGGTAAAAGAGGTGCTTAACAACCGTCAACGCCGCGCCAGCCAGCCGCTGCTCTCCCTCCTTCCCTGCCAACCAAGAGGAGAAGATAAGGTAAGGAAGATAGAACAAAAGAGAGGAATGGCTGCTAGTGGAAGAGAGGAGAAAAATATAAGAAAGATTGGATGAAAGAGATAGAGGGTCCCCGGACTAAATCTTGTGTCTCGGATGCCCTTTAGTCTCAGGTGGGAACTAGAAAGACCGGCGCTCGTTGCCGCGCATGGCTAGTAGCCCAGTGATTGGTAGGTAGGTATGGGATTTTTTTTACACAATTTTAGGCTGTGGATTAATTTCTTAAAACTTTAGGGTATTTTTCAGTTGAATGCAGGGTCCGTGGATTGATCATGACAAAGCTGGGGAATTTTTCGTAAAACTTTGGTTAGTGAGTAGATTTGCGTAAAGTTTAGGGTCTTTTGCTTAAGTCCGTGGACCATGTGCTATTTTTTAAAACCTCTCGGTTTGTGGGCAATGGATGGATCGTGAGTTGATTATTGTAAAATTTAGTGACTCGATCGAGAGAGATGACGTTAAATTGTCCGAGAGGCGGCTTAAATAAATGGTAATTATGTAAAGCTTGAGGGGGCTTCATCAAATTATCGGAGCAGTAGATGGAATATAATTTAATTTTAATAAAGTTGGAGGGTGATTTCCTAAAATTGACAGTCATCTTGGCATTTCTTCGAAGCTCGAGGGGGTTTCCAAAAATTTCATGAGAGGTGGCTTGTGCAAATGCTATTTCTGCGAAGGTCAAGGGGGTTTTCATAAAATTACCTAGGTGTGGGTGGAGTACATTTTAATTTTGAAAAAGTGTGATGTGGGCAAAAATCCCTCGTGGTTTAGGTTTATTGAAGAAAGAAATCCTATTCAATAGAATTGTGGGCCCCACAAACCAAAATGTGTGGGTCCCACCTTATGTGGGTCCCACACGAATATCTCATGAATCCATGTTGGTCCCGCACGTGGGTCCCACCTAAACATACTGTGGGGTCCCGCATGAACAATATTTGTGGTATGTGGATGATCCGAGCCATCAATACATGACCTGGCGACTCACATTTTCTTGATGACGTGGCGCAATGTGCAGACAAAAATCTCCCCCGTTTTAGGTCTTGTAAAGATACCACTCGGGACTAAAGACCATGCTAATAGTTGCCTCAAAACAGCGGTTCGACACCCCTTTTTAGTCCCGGTTGATAATACCAACCTGAATAAAAAGGGTAGGGGCATCCGCCATCATTTCAGGGCACGTCGGCGAACCTCAGGCAACCTGTCCAGCAATGCAAAGCCCCCCCCCCCAAAATCGGTACTGGAGGCCGTACGGTTTTCCATACTATGATGATAAAATCAGTCCACTTTGTGAAGGCCGACTAATTGGGCCTAATTAAATGGTTATTATTGAAAAAGAAGACCAACTCTTTTTTTTATCTTCGTACAGGATCTTTTTAGATAGAAGGCCATATAGGCCCGGCTTTGATTAGAAAGCCTAGAATAACTGGGGAAACCAGTTTACAATGTAAGCATGAAATTAAAACGCAAATTACAGCCAAAAGGATGAGAAACAGATCCTGCATCGGGCTTGCAACCTGCCACCCTCTAAACTCCCTCTCTACAAAGTTTAACACAACCAGCAAAAGCCATCAACAGAATCCAGCTTACAAAGAAACACGCTTTTTTACCACCACAACCTGACAAAGTAAACTACGGCTCCTCAGATCGCAAAGATGACAGCTGAGCCTTCAACTTGCCCATCACGACGGCGATCCAAATTTGGTCATGCTCCTTGTTCAGTATCTTCCACTTCTGCATAAAGGACAAAGTGCGGAAAACACTTACATCAGGTGATGACATTAGCACATTGTTAAAGACGAAGTCATTCATGATCAGCCAAAGGCTCCAAGACAAACAGCCAAAAAGGAAAATGAAATTATTACTAGTTTTCTTCGACCCCTCAATTAGTTTTGCCCACAACTCCTCCATATAGACAGGCCGAGTTGGCCATCTTAAAGCATCCCTCACCACATTCCAAAGAAAAACTCGCCACTATACATTGTAGAAACAAGTGTTCAAGACTCTCTATTTTTCCACAAAGTTTGCATTCCGCCGGACTCCGTCCAATTCCTTTTTCTTAGTTGTTCTCAGTTTGAAGTTTGTCATTACGGATCCGCCGTAAGAAGATTTTTATTTTTAAAGGTAGTGCTGCTTTCCAAATATTCAGCATCCAGGTGTTTGATATTCCAGGAAAGGTGAGTTCTTTGTACAGCGATGCCGTGGTGAACTTTCCAGAACTCTCCAGGATCCAGCACACACTGTCCATCTGATGTGTAGTATCAACTCTCTCTGTTAGTTCAACCAGCTCCTCCCACTCATTTTCTTCCACTGCTCCAAAGCCTCTCCTAAAGGTGAGATTTATTCTTCCACCCCTCATCACCATGTCTATTGTCCACTTCTGCTGGTTACAGATTGCGTAAATATTAGGGAAAGCCAAATTTAGCCCACAACCCCCACTCCAAGTGTCTAACCAGAATCTTATTTTCCTTCCATTACCCAGAGTGTATTTCACTCCTCTATTAAACTCTTCTCTTATTGACATTAACCCTTTCCAGAACTGGGATCCACTTTTTTTTCTCGTAACTGAAGACGCTCTTCTCTCCTAAATACTTCTGTCTCAGTAAATTGCAGCAAATAGTATTATCCCCTCTCTCAATTTTAAATATCCATTTGGCCAATAGACATTTGTTCATCACTCTAGTATTTGTAAAGCCCACTCCACCAGCTGCTTTAGGTGTAGCCATCAAATCCCATTTGGCCATATGATACTTCCTTTTCATATTTGGGCCATGCCAGAAAAAGTTAGCTCTGGCAGCGTCCATTTTATGATGAACCTCCTCCTGCAGCGCATACACTCCCATTGCATAATTAGGTATTGAACTCAGGCACGACTACACTAAGATCATCTTCCCTCCTGATGAAAGCCCCACATTTTTCCAAGTAGGTATTCTTTTTTCCACTTTAGCTGCCACATAATTTAGCTCCGAGGCTGTCATGTGTCTATTATGGACCATCACTCCTAGATATTTCATCGGCAGTTGCCCAACATTGCAATTGAACATTTGAGCTACTTTAGCGGTCTCCCCCTCTGAACAACCAAGAACATACACCTCACTCTTCTGGTAGTTGATTTTTAGTCCTGACATGTTCTCAAAGCAGTAAAGAAGGAATTTTGTGTGAATAATAGACTGCTCATCCAAATTTAAGAAGATTATTATATCATCTGCATATTGCAGATGGGTGATCCCCCCCTCTATTAGGTGTGCCATCAGCCCTTTTATTTCCCCAGCTGTTCTAGCATTGTCCAACATCATAGATAGAGCATCACTCACCAAATTGAAAAGAAGTGGGGACAGGGGATCCCCCTGCCTCAACCCTTTGTGGGTATGAAAGAAGCCTCCAGCTTCCCCATTAATGTTGATACCTACTTTTCCACCCTCTATAATCTGCTTCATCCAATCTACCCATTTTCCTGGAAAATTCTTTTTTCTCAGCACTTCCATCATAAAGTTCCAGCGGACCTTATCATAAGCTTTCTCGGAGTCCAGTTTCAGAATGATCCCCTGTAGCTTCTTCACTCTTAATTCATGTAGTATCTCATGTAAAATCACCACTCCCTCAATAATATACCTTCCAGGTATAAAGGTTGTCTGGTTTCTACTAATTAGTTTATCAGCCCAAGGGGTGAGTCTCAAGGTAAACACTTTTGAGAACCATTTATAGTCTACATTCAGTAGACAAATTGGTCTATATTGTCTTATGTTATTTGCCTCCTTAATCTTTGGAATCAGGGAGATCATGCCATAGTTTAATCTGCTAAGATTAAGCTCCACTCTATACAAATTTTGGAACATCTCTAGCACCACCGATTTAATTTCCTTCCAGAACTCTCTGTAAAAACCAACAGGTAACCCATCAGGTCCTGGAGAGGCATTCACATCCATATCCTTCAGTGCTTCCTCTAGTTCTTTGCTAGTAAATGGTTTTATCAATTCTTGTGCCTCTTCATCAGTAAGCCTTCCATTCTCCCCCCAGAAATCCTCTCCTAGTTCATTCCCTCCTCCTGGTTCTCCTCCGAAAAGCTCTTTATAATACGACTCCACATGATTTCTGATTTCTGTTGGGTCACGAATCACTCTGTCCCCATCTTCTAATGAAAATATTGCACATTTTTCTTCCGACCATTAGCAATGTTATGAAAGTAACCGTTATTCGAATCTCCTTTTAGAATCCAATTAACACCCCCCTCTTCTCTGCCACTGTATTTCCTCAACTTGGTAAATCTCCTCCAGTTGTTTCTCCACCCCGTATCTTTCCTGCCATTGCCTTATATTGAGCCCATTTTCCTCTTCCAATTTATCCAACCTTTCCAATTTATCCAGTAGCATCTTTTTCTCCCTCTTAATTTGACTGTTTATGTTGGCACCCCATCCTTTGCAGAATTTTCTTGTTTCAGCTTTAAGCTCTCTCCAATAATCTTGAATATTTTTGCCCCTCCTCTCTGGCCAACTAGCCACCACCCTCTCCCTGAACCCCTCCTGTGTTAACCAGGCCATCTCAAACCTAAAACACTGTTGTTGTTTAAATCTGTGATCATCAGTAAGCACAAGCAGCGGACAGTGATCAAAACCCACTCTAGTTAAGGTTTCACATGAAGACCTCTTGTAGAACTGCTCCCAAGTTGGGCTCATGAGCACTCTATCAAGCACACTCATAATGGGATTCACCTGTTTGTTGGACCAAGTGAACTTACTCCCCTTTTTGTGCATTTCCTTGACTCCATTATCTCTGATAAAATTGTTGAAGTTGTCCATCCATAGTTGGTTCACATTATCGTTCGACTTTTCCCAGGGAAACCTTATCATGTTGAAATCTCCCCCAATAATAAAAGGATCCTCCATGCTGGATATTTTTTGAGAGAGCTCCTCTAAAAAGCCGGGTTTCCTATCATTTTGCACCGGACCATACACATTGACCACCTCCCATTTGAAGCTTTCTTGTCTCCCTTTTACCTTCATACTAGTAAAGAACTCTCCTTTATCTCTCTCTAGGATATTTATTTCATCTGTTTTCACTCCAACCAAAGTCCCCCCGAGTGACCTTGTGCATCAGTCCACACCCACTCAAAGGAGCCTCCCTCGCTGAGCCCTGACAGCTCACCCTGTGTGAATCCTTCTTTAATTGTTTCCTGCAAGCAGACTACGTCCACTCTGTGATGACATCTCAACTCTCATAGTTGTTTTCTCCTGCCTGGCGCACCAAGGCCTCTAATATTCCAGAAGAGGATTTTCATCTTGGATTTTTTAGTGCGGCCACCCCTCCGCTCTGTTTCCTCATTAAATCCTGTCTTTCCCTTTTTTGGTGGTTTCTTTGGTGGACGGTTTCTCTGCCGCCCTCACCTTCCAGTCTCTTCCATTGCTTCTACATCAAGATCTTCTTCTTCTAATTCACTTTCAATGTTTTCATTCTCAGTCTCTTTTTGTCTCTTGTATTTTTTTCCATTTGACATGTCTTTATCCCGTCCCTTCGACACCTCCCTCAAATCATGCGACACACTCTGCTTCTGATCACTCTTGCCACCCTCCAAACAAACATTCATCTCAGCTTGCGTTGATGTGTGATTAATAGCCTCGCTCTCCGCTTTTTCTCGTTTCTCTTGTTCCGCCACTCTAATTTTTGCTGCAAGCAGTGTTGCTTTAGCCAACTCTTTCACCTGTATTGTGTCTAAGACAGTAGCTATTTCATCTGAGGACGATCCCAATTTAATGTTGCTAACTGTAGCTAAGTTCTCTAGAGCGGAAGAGCTAACATAATTAAGAACAGCAAAAGACGAGAGGTTACCTGGTAATTCGTTTTGCTTTTTCTTCGCAGCCTCCGCCTTGTCCTGAATTTTACAGTTGTCATTTGCATGCCTGACACTCCTGCGCAGTTTCTCCCCCCCCCCCCCCCACTCTTCTTCTTTGTGACTGCCTCTGGGTCAATCTCTTTGTTGGAGTCCAGGGCCACTTGGATCTTATCCCAGTCTATCTCCTCCCCTTCAGTACCCTCTGAAGTGTTATCGCTTCCGCTCCCTACTTTCTCCCCTGCAGCTCCCTTCTCACTATGTATGTTGATAGCAGCATCGTTGGCCAACTTGTTTGCACGTTGTTCCACTCTCTTTTCAAGCTCAGCCATAGCTAATTTTTCTACCACCAGCGGGTCCTCATCATAATCCAGTAATTCTTCCTCCATCTCGTCTCCTCCCTCTATGTTTACGGCCGTTGTGCTTTGCTGAGTGAGAATTTCAGCCTCTTGTATTGCACCTGCCACCTTCCCATCGTTTGCACTTAGGATATTCACCTTATCAGGCTCTGTTTCAACATCCTTGTCCACTTCCATGTTTTCTGCCCCTCCCGTAACATGTTCTGTTCTTCCATCTTCCACTACCCCAAAACCTTCTTCCTGTCCTATTTCCATATTCTTATGATACTTACTATTGAAATTCCCTCCAGTCTTTTGCCCCCAATTATTTACTGAGGTATCCCCACCACCCTCTTTCTGAGTAAAAGCTCCAGTATTCTTATCCCCATCAAATTCTCCCTCCTCTTTCTCCTCATCCTCCTTCTCCCTATCCCTCTGTCTATCAACCTTAAAGGTGTTTTTGCTTGAATCTTGGGCAGCCCCTTCCACCTCCCACTTAATATTGTAACTTTCCCCATTAAAAACACTATGGATTCACCCCTAATGTTATTGGCATCCACACAAAGCAATTTTTATTCTTACAGACCCAGGTCTATTTAGGGTGTTCAGATCCACTTCCTCAGGGTCACCCACAAGATACCCAATTTCCATGGCCACTTCCACTTTCCTAGCAAAAGTGGGGAACCTATGAGCTCTCACCCAAACTGATTCAAGTTTCCCATCTGCTTCTGCTGACATCTCTGTGGGTGTTACTTTTGCCTTTACATTAGCTATTTCAAATTCAAAGCTTTTGAACTTTGCTATCTGGTGTCTCATCTCCTCACTGGGGAAAGTAACCAAGTATCTGTCTCCCTCACTCATTTGTTTGATAGTCCAGATGCGAACATCCCTGTATAAATGACGCAGTTCCCTCTCAATGATTCCCACCGAAGCTTGCCCACTCAGGATATGCATTATGCCAAGCACCTCAGTTTTCTTCACCTCCTTATCATTTGGGACATGTATGCTGTAAAAGCCTTGCCCTGGTAGACCAAATCCACATAGCCTTAAACCTTTCTTCCGGGGCAAACCGAGGATCTGTGTCCTGGTTTTTTGCAGCAATAGTAGAATGGTGGGTTAACACAGTCTTTCCTCAGGTGTCCAGTCAGGTTGCAGTTAAAACAATGCTCCTCTTGAGTTTGTGCTCCTTTTCCCTTCCATGATTCTCCTCTTTGAGTAGCGCGAGCACCTTGATCTTTAAATCTTCTCTCCTCTTGCTCTCTTCTTAATTTTGCTCTAAGTTCCTGTTCCTCCCATTCTCTTTTCTCTCTCTCCCCAAACGGACGTTTGTTGTTGATGGTTCTTGGCTGCTCGAACCATTGCCTCTCCTCCCTGTAACCACCCTGGAAGTTGGAAAGACCACCCCCAAAGCTTCCTCGATAAGGGTCTCTCTCTACTTCCTGGTTACCTCTCTCTCTGCTCCGATAGTTGCCTTCACCCCTTTCGAAGCTGCGCTCTTCGTTGAATCGCCCCGGGCCAACTCTATCGCCCGGGCGCGATGTGTTCCCCCCAAGATTGCCCTGACCAAAGCCTCTAGTTGCGTCCATAGTTGCCACCTCTGCGAAGGATCGATCGTCGACTTGTCTGTTCGCCACCCGCACCACCCTTCTGCTTCTCCCACCGAATCACCAGATCTCTTCCCTCCTCGCCGGAAAACCCAACCCTAACTCCGCCGCCACCAACGCTCCCCCTTTTGGTACCCAGATCCAGCTTTCTCTAGGGTTGGACCATGAGTGAGAATATATGTGACTTAGGCATGTACCGAATGGGTATGTGGGCTGTGATGGGCTGTCCAGTTCAGCCTACACCGTGTTTGTGCAATTTTCATTGAGCCCCTCTCCAGACTTGTCCTTCTCAGGATGAGTCCCTCGCTCCTCCCTGCCTTCTCTCCCACCATGATTCTCCTGCCGCAGCTTGACGAACTCCTGAGACGCCTCACCTGTTGATTTTTTCCTCTAAATGCAAATCTACCTAGCTTATTAATTTCCCTCTCAAAAACATCCCCAAGCGAAAACGATCGAAATTTGATTGGGCTAATTTCCCCCAAGGAATTGCGCTTATGATCCTGGCGCCCCTCTCCCGGATCTGAGTTTACCTTCCAATTCTTCCTGGCAAGGGTGTCTCCATCAGCTTGAGCTTCACCCGCTGTTAATGAAATCAAAGTCTGAACCTCCACAAATTGGGCCTCGACCTGTTCTCCCCTCAATCTCCTGCCAGCGAAGTCAATTCGAATCTCCACTTTTGCTTTTTTGATCCTCGCACGATGAGCAATCACGCGGCTAGATCTCTCTCTATATCCCCCCTCCCTCTCTCTGAATCCTCCCTCGCTGCTTCCAAATGCCGCGAGACAGCACAGATCGCCACGAAGAGAGGAACGAATTGGAGCTGAGGATCCGCTCTATCGATCCCCCCGCTCAGATTCGCGAGAAGTTGGTTGAATCCTGCAATCCCCGCGGATTTTCCTCCGATCGCCCCCTCGTACAGGATCTTTTATCCCTCGTTCTTTTTTCTCTTTTGGTTTGTTTTCTATTTATTAGATTAATTAGTTAATGTTTTAAGTTTAAATTTAGAATATCTTTTATATATCTTTTATGTACGTAATTTACATTTCCTTTTTTCTTATTGATTCATTTTCTTTCTCTATTTCCTTTTTACTCCTAGTAACTTTTCTTAGTAAAATTTAATTATTCCTTAGTACATTTAGTTGGTCTTTACTACTACAACTGTGAGCCCCTTGACTATAGGGCTAAATTTTAACATGCCGATCACAACTTCTCCAATCCGACATGCAGTGATTAATTTAGATGGTGCATAGGTGATTATGGATAGTAGCCTAGTAGGTGATAAATGTGGATTTGTGAAACCCCTATACGTAGTTAGCTTATTGAATAAAATAATACATGTATGACTACACAATTTTTTGCTCGAAATGGGCCGGCCCAATACAGCGAAGTGCTGGCCGAATTTTATTATCGCAAAATTTGTGAAGGCTTATGCTCCGTGGTGTAGCCAGGAAAAAAAACAGCTCAGACGAACTTCTAACAACCGACTAAACCAAAATCAAAGACATTGAATTTCAATCACATTGATACATACATATATTGCAATCACACAATTTTAATGTAAAGTTGAGATATTACCTCAAATTTGAAAAATAAACTGATAATTCTTGAGCATTGGCTCCCGCTCCCTCGCCCTGGCCAACTCCCACCGGACCCGCGCCCCGCCACCTGCCTTGATTCCGGCGCCGGAGCATTGATTCCACGGACAAGAAGAGAGCCCTGGCCGCCGTGGCCATGCCCAGCTCCGGCTGCATCCTCCTCCATGAGCCAGCCGCCGGCCTGCCCAGAGCTAGCGCGCCCTGCCCGGAGCCGCTTCCCGCCGCAGCGCCGTTGCTCCCGCCAACTGCTGCACGCCGCCACGCACTGCCTAGGGTTGTGTCGCGGCCGCGTCGTGCCGTGCGGCCTCGGCCCCCCGTGCGACTGCGCGAGATGGAGGGATTAAAGGAGGAGGAAAGGTGGATAAGCATGCGAACTTCCAGCCCACAAAAACCCATCCAAACAGCCTCTTTTTTTCCATCAGCCCGTGCATTAGAAAATGTTTCATCATTTTCTAAAAATGTTGTAAAATTTTCAATGAAAATGTTGAGCCAACATTTTTCTGAGAAGAGTTGTATCAACATTTTTCGAGAGAAAACGTTAGATTCAACATTTTTACGGAAAGTTTCATCAACATTTTTCAATATTTTTTTATAAAAATGTTGATCAACATTTTCTCAAAATGTTACAACATTTTTCAGGGGAAAAATCAACATTTTTTTTGCCTTTCTTCTTCTTTCGGACCGCCGCCGGTGGGAGGAGGGCACGCCGGCGCGGGCGGCGGCGGCGCCGGCGGGAGGCGCGAGCCCCGCGCGCCGACCGGCCGTGGAGCTCGCGGCCCGGCCATGGCGCGGAGCTCGCGGCCCCCCGGGCATGGTGGTCGCGGTGGCGCGCGGCGCGCGCGGGGCGGGCGGGTAGCCGGCGGCGCGCGGGAGGGGGTCGGCGGCCGGCGCGGCGTGTGCAGCGTATGGGTCGACTCGGAAGGAGGAGGCACGGGGTAGGAGAGAGAGGGAGCTGGGGTTAACAGTGGAGATCCAAGTGTCACGAGTGGTTGCACGAATTTCAAACACTGCAAGTTGGTAGGGGAAAAAACTTCCGGAAGTTAATATAGGATTTCCGGATTAAAGGATGGCCGGATGGGCCTATTTTGGCTGGGTCAGTTAGCTGTGGAATGTGGGCCGGAGGAGGCAAAATGCAAAAAGGCTTGCCCTGCCTGTGCCTAAGGCCCAGACAGCCAGACGCCGCCTTCTTCAACCTCCCGACGATCCCTTCGTCCAAGCCGCCGCCTGGCCGCCATGCTTGTTGCCAACGCCGCCTACCGGAGCTCACGAAGAAGAAGGGTATATACTAGTGCGCTCGCAACTTCAGCTGGGGCGCCCGCCCCAGCTCGCCCAACATAAATCCGCCCCTGCTTATACTGTTGCAACTTTTCTTAGTACCGAAGTCACCACTCTTTGGAGGCCGTACGGTTTCCATACGAGCACAGCCGGATTTGGTCAGTTTTCAGAAATGTTTGCACAACGTGACAACAAGAAGAGAGAGAACCTCTAGGAAAACTTGCTTTCGTCAGTGTGTCTGCGGTTGCTTTTACTTCTTTCCATTCCAAATTGTAAATTATTTTACTAGTAGATAAGAAAAGATGGAGTAGCTTAATATTTTTTGTTAGATTGAAAGATTTCATATTCATCCACAACAAACATCCAGCAGGTCTTTACGTATTGACCAATGGTATGGAGACCCATAATCTGCCCGGGGAGGGCGGGAGGCGACGTAAACCCACCACCCGACAGCGGCGACCGAGGAGACGTATCAGATCAACCGGACCATAGTCCAACAAGATTGCACGGCGAAACTTCATGGCAGCCCATGCTTGCAACAATTGTACGTGCATCCATCCGTGCATCCAAATTATATTAATTATATCCACATGTATATACATTTCCTTTTATAGGAGACAAACAATTTGAGGAGGGATTGATTCAATCCATTGACGCAAGGACGGCGGAAGAGCAAAGAGATAAGCGTTGAGGGGAGACTTGGCTTATTTATGATTTAGCCCTTGCTATTTTGCAAAAGAATCAATTATGGAGATAATGCTCAAATAAAGTCCTTTAAATAGGTAAGAGCGCATAAGATAAAATACAAACTTAGTATTAGCCCTCATCATGACATTCTATATTTCTATTCTTATAAACAACATAAGTTATGTATTCTTCGAACGTACGAAGATGATGTTGTTCAGGAGAGGTCGAGAGATGTTGTTAACCCTGGTAATCTCGAGGAAGATGATCTTTGTTGAAAACCTGAGCTTTGCTCGGGTTGCTGGCGGTGGAATCGATGGATGCGTCGTCGGTAGTAAAGTTGGCCGATGCGCCTGGGAGGCAGTAAACTCGGCTGATTCGCCTAGAAGTAAGTCTTCCTCTGCAGCCTCCACCTTTGTGGAGATTGGCTTTGGTGCCCAATGAAGATTGGGAAGCGGCTTCGACTGCGGCGACGAACGGATCTCTGAAGGCTTCGAGAAATATGAACAAGAGTTTTAGATTTTTTTAATCTTCTTTTTTTGTCCTGTTTGTAAAAAGCCAGTGTAACGGGCTATTATCAATGCATCTCCCTTCTTAAAAAAACATAAGTTTTATTATTAGCTAATTCATCCAATTGAAAAGTTGGAGGGTAAACTTATTTTACTCAGTAGCGATAGTTGAGGGAACTACCACTACGGGACTTAGATGCTTCTCCGAGTGCCACATGCACTCGGGGAAGGCACGAAACACTCGGGGAAGCCTCCCCCGAGCGCAACACTCGAGGAAGAGCCTCCGGGACGCCTTTCACGGGAAAGAGGTCTTCCCGAGTGCCAAAAATCGTACACTCGGGGAAGTCTTCCCCAAGTGCCGCCTAGCACTCGGGAAGATTTGACGCCGTCGGTGCCGTCCGCAGCTTTTAAGAAACCTCTTCCCCGAGTGCAACACTCGGGGAAGAGTGTTGCACTCGGGGAAGAAATTCGATTTTTTTTAAAAAAAATCCGTGAGTGTTGCACTCGGGAAGAAATTCGATTTTTTTAAAAAAATCCTCTTTTTGCGAATATAAGGTATGTTCTCCGATTTCGTTTTCTCTTCGTCGAGTACGAAGGTAGGTCGCGGTTTTTTTTCTCTTTTTGCGAATATAAGGTAGGCGGGGCCTTCAATGTGCCTACTCGACACGGCTCTGGAAGCTTCCTGCTTCCTGCTGAAGGTCCGCCATGCATTGTTGCGCTGGAAAGAACAGGAGGAGAAATGACGAGTGATGAATGTGCCAACCATTTTTGTTGCAGCAAATAAAAACTGCAGGCTTCTACAGTGCAGGTTTAATGCGTGACGGTTGCATCATTGCGGAAACGGGTCGGTGCATTATGCGCATGGTGACCGAAGAGGGTGTGTTCGGTTGGTTATATGCATATATTATTTGGATCATGCATGAAATGATTTAAAATAATAATTGTTTGGTTAGTGAATTGTACAAACTTATCTATGATGAAATTACTAGAAAAACTGGCGCACGTTGCCGCGCCATGACATGTAGCCTAGTGATTGGTAGGAAGATTCGGGATTTTTTTTTTCAAGGCTTTAGGCCGTGGATTAGTTTCTTAAAACTTTAGGGTATTTTTCAGTTAAATGCAGGGATCGTGGATTGATGATAACAAAATTGGGGGTCTTTTCTGCAAAATTTTGGTCAATGAGTAGATTTGTAGAAAGTTTAGGGTCTTTGGACTATGTGTTATTTCTCTAAAGCTCTGGTTTGTGGGTGATGCATGGATCGTGAGTTTATTATCGTAAAATTTGGTGTCTCGATCGCGGGAGATGACGCCAAATTATCCGAGAGGTGGATTAAATAAATAGTAGTTATGTGAAGTTTGAGGAGGCTTCATCAAATTATCGAAGCAGCGGTTGGAGTATAAATTTAATTTTGACAAAGTTGGAGGGGATTTCCTAAAATTGACAGTCGTCTTGGCATTTCTTCGAAGCTCGAGGGGGTTTCCAAAAACTTCTTGAGAGGTAGTTTGTGCAAATACTATCTCTACAAAGTTCAAGGGGGCTCTCATAAAATTACTTGGGGTGGGTTGGAGTGCATTTTAATTTGTGTGAGGTTTTTTTTAAAAAAATGCTGAGCTTACTGGATGGATCGTAGCCATCAACAACGCAATCGAATGACCCACGATTTACGGGTAATGTGGCGCAATGGGAGGGCAAAAATTGCTCCCATTTTAAGTCTTGTAAAGATTCCATTTAATTAATTATTCTACGAGTAGACGTGAACGTAGTTGAACATTTTTTTCGAATTACACATTACCCCTACAATGGAGACACTCTCAACCCACGCATACTCACCACTATGAACTAAACGCGCACAAAACCATACCCCTAAGAGCATCTTCGAAGTCTGAGCTGACACATCTTCAAGATTGACGAATTCACTATAGACGTCACGCTGTCGACGGGAACGTCGCCTACATAGGGGTGGAGCGAGGGGGCGCACAGGGACCTAGGCCCCTAATGCTCTCGTAATACCACATATATATAACCCCATAATTATGTTGCTAAGTACATTGATTAGCATAATGCATATATGAGCTCTCTTAATACTCACAAAGTCCCAATATATCAATATTAACGCACCAGCCCACGACTGATTGATAAGGAGCATCATATGGCATTTCACCGATTTGCCTCTGTTGCTCCCCTGTCATCCTGTCATGAGGCAGCTGTCCTGTGCGCCAGTGCCATGCAGCCAAGCCCAAGTCTAATAATCTGATCAGTTGTTATAAAAAAGGTATGATCAGTAAGGTTTAACTAAAATGACAATTCCTTTTATTTTGTGGTTAGATTAAATAATATGCCACTTGCTCCTTTCTTGTTTATCTCAAATTGAAATAATTTTTCTTAATCTTTGATCCACACTTCATTGTTTAGCTAAGATGATCAAAGGGTGGGGGGGCAATCAGCTATAAGGGGGGTAAACAATCAAATTTCAAGTCCTGTTCTTCACTAATTTTTTTGATTTTAGCAATGGTAGATTAGTGTTTTTTTGAGCCTTAGGGGGGCCAGGCCCCTGCCCGCCCCCCCCCCCCCCCCCCCCTCTCTGGGCTCCGCCCCTGCCCGCTGAAATGCAAAATGCAAGCTCTGGAATTAGAAGAAAACGCGCATGCACCATCACAAACTGAACAAGTCATAATTATATTAGAAACATTTTTTTTAAAAAAAAAATCTATTTTCTACCTCATGCCCCCACTCCTATCAAATCCTAGCTACGCCCCTGCGCTTACAACTGAAAGCACAACACCATTAAATTCTGAAAAAAAATCGCTTCCACAGAGTCAAACTCAAGGAAACACACCCTAGTCGAACCTCACCATCCAAAATCATCCAAAGTGCATCATGTTGTGCATATACAATCAAACACACCCGATTCTTTGATGCAAGAAGCTAAGAACTGTAGCGTCGGTGCTTCAGCTCACTATGATTCCTATCGTGTTTTTTCTTTTAATTGACAAATAATAGTTCACATTAGTGGCGGATGCAGCTTAAGGAAGTTTAGGAGGGGTTTCATTTCTTCTTGTTCTTCCTTCTCTCCTCTTCCTTTTCCTTCTTCCTAAAAATTTATGGAGGAGCTAAGAGCAACTCCAACAGCCTCGTCAAAACGTTTTCCATCGGTAAAAAAGGAAAATGGTGTCAAAAAATGTTTCCAACGGAATCGGTATCATCCAATGCTCGCTACCCCCCTCGCAATCCAGTGCCCCCGCTCGTCATCTTTGTCGAGCCAAATCGCTCGGTAAATCCCTCCGCCAAATGTGGTCCCAACGAGTAGAGCAGGACAACAGCCTGGGGCATGGCTGGCCGAAGCCGTGCGGCCGCCGGGGGGGGGGGGGGCGCGGGGGATCTACGCCGGTTGTCGGTGGCCGTGCCGGCCGGGAGCCGCGTCGGTACCGTTGGGGCCGGCGCTCGAGGAGTTGAACCGGCCCACCGGAGAGCCGCGTCGGCCGCCGGGGGGTGCGCATGGCCGTCGGGGAGCTAGCCGGACGCCGTCGGGGGCAGCCTCGGTGGGGCAGCCGCTGGGGGCAAGCGGCTCCAGGAGCAGGGGCCAATGGTGTGACTAGGGAAAAAAATTTGGCGAAATTTCAGCGAAAAATCCGAAATATCGCAATTATCGGCGAGTCCCGAAAAAAATCACGTATCGCTCAAATTTTTCAGCCGAATTTGGATTACGCGCCCGATCACGCGCCAAAAGACCCAAGACGTCCATTCCCGCCATGCAGCCCAAAATATACCCCCAACAACCCCCACGAAACTTTAAATCCACTCATTTTCCCCCAAATCGACCGTAACTCGAAGCACTACTGCGCCGTGCAGGCGCGTTCCACGCATCACCAACATCAATTGTGTTGTAAGTTTGTAACTTGTTATATGTTATTTTTGTTCCTTAGGGATAGTTTCACTAAAGTTCTGTCAAAAAGTTTTTAAATTTTTTAATTTGTTTAAATTTGATCCGAAATTTCTGATATTTCCGAAATTTCGCATTTCTACGTGCCGATATTTTTTTCTACGGGTAAAAAAACCCACTGAGAGTTTGTGTGGAGCTGTGTGGGAAGAAGGGGCAAAGGAGCGCCCGCATCCTCGGACCTCCCGCGTCACTTCGGAGCGCCTCTTCTTCTTCGTTGACGGCACAGGAGGAGGCGGCGGAGCCGAATAGATGACGGCGGTGGGAGTTATGGGTTGACATGGAAGCGGAAGCAGGCGTATCACCAAGAGCGGGAGCTCACCCGGCCGATGCGCCACGGCTAGTCATGGTCGCATCGCCCGGCCGCGGTGGGTCGTTGGCCGTCCGCGGGTGGCAGCGAGCGGCCCCGCACCTTCCAGTGGCTGCTCCTGGCGGCCCCCATATGGATCAGTCGCTGAAGAGCCCCATGGCATCAACAACGAGCTTGAGCACGGAGGTTGCCCGGCCGCCGCACCAACCTGGCCTGCCGAGCTGTGGCCTTGTTGCCCAGCCGCAATGGATCGCTAGCCTGCCCGCGCATGCTGAAGGATGGAGGAAGGGAGGGGCGTCGGTGCTGGATCTGCAGCACCCAGGTGCCATGGCTGTAGGGAGTGAGATCATGGGAAGATGGGAGTGAGGTCCCTGGCCTGATGATGATAGAGAGTTATTATGGAGAGGCTGTTGGAATTGCCTGCTATTTCGAGAGCTTTTTTTACATGAATCTCAAGCTCTAAATTTAGCTCAAATTTTACATAATCTCTTGGAGATGCTCTAAGGCAAGGATTTCATTACCAGAGCAGTGGTAGGACGGGTTTTGAATAGTCAAATATTGTGATCAAAAGTCAAAATGATATGTGATTTGAAACAGATGGACTACCTATATCTCTGGTGCAACCATACAACCAAACAGTTTTTTTCAACAAACCACTTATATTATACTAGTTAAGTGCCCGTGCGTTGCCACGGGTACAAACCATCTCACGACATAAAACCACACAAGTAGAATATATGCAAACAAATCACACGTCACAATCTTAACATTATAAAACACACAATAATTCAAACTGATCCAAGATAATCTGGTACATCTTCGGGTCCATTGGCTTAATTTTGGTTCCTCATGTATGTGAGTAGGTGTAGCAAGATGTGCTTCCTCACTTCTTATGCATCTATTGGCATATTAGTTAAAATGTATGTAGGTGAAATGTGAAAAGGGAAAGTATGTACAAAGTGGAACACTCACTTCATATGCATCTATGCTTTTGACATTCCACGCACGCATGGCATGTAGAACAATATAACCAGATGACTTCCTAAGCACTAAATTGTTACTGTTCACAGCAACAATTGATAAAAATTGATAAAAATTACTATTCACAGCACCCTTTTCCAGCCCGCACAGAGAAATGGCCCACGGCCTCCCCGCGCGCGCCGGCCTGGGCCGGCGGCCCAACGGCCGACGGGCGGGCCGCCGGCGGCCGCGCGCTCGTCCCGCCCGGGCCAAAACTCGGCCCAGCAGCCGACCGTGGCTGCACCTGTCCACAGCCGTCCGATCGGCACAAGTTTGATCCAACGGCTGCCCGGACAGATCGGTGGTATAAATACCCCTGCGGCCAGCACCCCTTTGAAACCCTAAAACAGTTCTCTCCCACCCCGATCCAGTCATGCCCGACGGCGGCGGGTTCGAGCGGCCGCGCGGCCGGCCGCTCGCCGGCGACGGCGAGGAATGCCGCCCGTCCGAGGCCGCCGGTGGCTCCTCTCTCCTCTGTGCCCTCTCTTCTCCTCCCCCTTTTCCCTAGCCCCCAAAACCGAGAGCACCAGGGATTGTACCGCCCACAGCGGCTGGAGGAGACAACGGCGGCGCGCGCCGGCCGCCCCCTCGCGCGGCGGATGGGAGGCGGCGGCGAGGCGGGGGTTCGGATGTCGAGGGGCCGGAGGTGTCGTGGGAGAGGAGCAACGCGGAAGGGGGACGGGGGCGTTCACGGTGAGAGGCGGAGAGGCGTATTCACCCGAGTTGAAAAAAAGACTAAACGGGGGCGGCGGCGGTTGCCGGAGCGGACGGGGGCGGGGTGGACACGGCAGCCGCGCGAGGGAGATGGCCGTGGACCGTGGTTGCCGGTTCCGCGCGGGGGATGCAGGGACTTGTGGAGCGGGGCGGTCCGACGTCCGACGACGATAACATTTCCTTCTTTTTAGTTGTAGGATTAAAGCAGCAATATTACAATTAGGACCTTGAGTAAAGGGACAATTACAGAGAGGTCCCTTAAGGACACAGATCCAGATCCAGATCCAGCTCTAGGCGCATCGCCGGCATACGGTTCACGGCGGTCGGCAGCAGGGCGCCATAGGCGCATGGTGCCGATGGTGCGGAGGGGCATCGCAGTGCGTAGGCTTGAAGAGGTTGCGGACGGTGTCGTTGAGATGCATCACCGGCGGACGATGGATGTAATTGGAGAAGCCACCGGTAAAAAGAAGATCGTTGTCCGCTGAACCAGGGGATGGCTCGCCGCCAACCCAACAACGGAAGAGCGGGAGGGATCAAGAAGTAGCTATTGCTGCTTGAAGGCGGGCGGAGACCAACCGAGAGGAACTTGGCGCGTTCGATGAAGACAAGACTCACAAAGAAGGTGAGGTCGCCGGAACAACCACCAAAGCTCAACAAGGCGTCGGGGGTCGTGTCGATGCCGAAGGCAGCAGCGACATGGTGGAGGAAAGAGCTCAGCAGTGCGTTCAACGACGACAAGCCCGCAACTACCCAGATGGGTGCGGGAGCATCGGAACAACCGCCGGAGTTCAGATCCACCAAAAAAAGACCCACAACACAAGCCACACCGCCCAGATTTAGGGCGGAGGAGGGGGGTCTCGAGTAGCTAGGGCGGGAGTAGGGAGGGGGGACATCTGCAAGAGTGGGCGAGACCAGAGAGCACTCCGGCGACCTCAAGGTGGCACCTACCACAAAGGGATGATGCCATACAACAAAGACGAAAAACTGAACAAACTACTAACTATTGGGACTAGATCTACACGGAGGCGGGGACCCCTATGTAACACCGTGAAATTTTCTAATTTCAGGATGTTATTAGGAAGAATAATTAAGCAACAATTTTCTCATAATTTTAAAATTTGACCAATGTTTATTTTATTTACAGGAAATTTAGTATAGGAAAATCAATTGATTATTTTTCTAAATTAAATTAAATAAATATGTGAGAGTGTTGCATTTATTTTGGTTGTTTTTGTTTTTGTTTGTGGTGTGATTTTAAAAGTCTTAAAATATTTGTGAAAAAGTCCTTCAAATAATTGTGAAAAAAAAGAAAGTTTGTGAAAACTTGTGTAAAAGTTTGAAGGTTTGGATTTAAAATATGTTTGAAAAGTTGTTTAAAAAGGTTTGTGAAAAGCCTTTAAAATTAGGTATGAAAAGTTGGAGAAAGTTGTGTAAAAGATTTGATTTTAAAAAGGTTTGAAATTTGTTTGAAAAGGATTTGAAAAAGAGAGAAAAAAAAGAAACCTATCTAACACTTTCCCAACCCGCCGGCCCAGCCCACCTCTTCTTCCTTTCTCTTTTCTTTTTTTCTTCTTTTCCTCCCGCCGTCGGCCCAAATTCCAGCCTGGCCCAACCCCGCCGGCCCGCTTCCTCTCTCCCTTCCGGCCCACGCGGCCTAACGCCCGCCTCCTCGCCCCTCCCTCTCTCTCTCACGCGACCGCCGACAGGTGGGGCCCACCTGTCGGGGTCATCCCCTACCTCCGGTGCCCCAATCCTTCTCCCCTGGCCGCACCGGCCGCCGGTCTTCTCCGTCGTTCCCGGCCTCCCCGGGCCCCTTCTCCTCCCCACCGGGAGCGCATTAAGGCGCCGCCGCCACCCACGCGCGCCGCCTCTACCCCTTCCCCTCCCTCCACCACCGCACCGAGCGCCGCCGCCATTAATGGCACCGGCCGCCACCGACCCCGCGCCACCGCCTTGTGTGCCTCCTCCCCTTCCTCCTCTACCCTATAAAGGGGCAGCACCACCCCTGCGTCTCCTCGCACCGCTCCTCCTCGCCTTTTCCTCGGCCGCAGCGCCGCCGCCCGGAGCTCACCGCCGCAGTCCGCCTCGCCGCCTCGATCTCCTTCCCCGGTGCCTCTCCCTCCCTTTCGAGCTCCCAGGTGAGTCCTCCTTGGCCTCCTCTTCATTTTTGTGTCTTCCCCGTCGTGATTGGTGGCCGGAAGAGCCTGTTTGGCATCGCCGGTGAGCTTGCCGGCGAGCCGCCGCCGCCGGACAGCAGCACCGCCGCCGTAGTCTAGCGCCGCCGCCACCTTTTGGCTTGCATTGAACCGCAACCCTTAGATCTAATTCGACGGCTCAGATCAACCCAAGCTGCCCCGGTCAAAGAAGTCATACCGGTCAACTAGGGTTGCGCCGGCAATCTTTCTAAAGAGTCCCTGACCTTTCCACAATTTGCAAGCCGGTCCTTCCACCATATAAAACCCTTGCAGTTTAGCCCCTGGTTTTTATAATCAAGCCCTTGACCTTTCAAAAATATTCACCCGCGGTCCAAAGCCAACCATTTGCACCAAAGACCTCTAGTTTATACACATAAATATGTTTAGGTCCCTGAAATCTTGTAGAAAACCCCTAAAACTTCCAGATATTCACAATTTAGTCCCTGAATTTTGTTTCAGCCATATCTTTCCCATCCTAGCTCCGTTTTACGCGTTCTTGGTGTCCACGCGACCGTCTCTCAGAGCCCGTCATTTCTAAAAGCTTGTTTTAGCCTTTTGGTAATGTTTGATGTATTGTTTTATTTATTGCATGTTTTCTTGCTCAGACCGCCGGCCATGGCTGTGTAGGAGCAAGCCGTCATCCCCTCTGTGTAGATAAGGTTCTTTTTCCTTTAGGTCCTCATGAAATCCCCAAACCAAAACTTTATAACTTGTGTCTTGCACGTTTTACCCATAACCCCCTAGAAAGATCCCACCTTTTGCACTTAAACCCCACCATCACTCTTTTACCTGCCAGCCCCTGCCTTCTACTCTTTTCGCGAGCACTATTTATAGTGTCTTGCAAAAGTTATCATCTACCCTCCAGATCTATAGTTAATAGTGTTTAGACCCTTGCAACCTTGTTTAGTGCGTAGTTTTCACGTTTTAGCTCCGTTTTTAGCGTTTCAAATTGCGTTAGGTTCGTAATAACTCAAAGAACGTAATAGAGACAATGTTGAACCTGTTCTTTGCTTTATAATTTATTCAATATTTAAATATGATTAAATACTAATATACATGCTTTTCTAATTAAAATTTAATTAGAGATCAACACGTGTTTTTATAAGAAATATAATTTGGTTAATTCTTATTTAAATAATCTTTCCAATTAAAAGCTAATTAGAGTTATATCTCGGTTTTCATAATCAAACTTAAATTAATTAATATATATTCAATTTGCTTTCTAAATAAAAGTAATATTGGTTTATCCCGAATTTTCATAATTAAATATTAAATTGATTAATATGAACATAAATATGTTTCTAAATTATAAATTACTTAGTACAATTCGAAATGTAAAGATATTCGTTTAGATGCTTTACATGCTTCTTTTAAATTAAAATGTTTAATTTCCATAAATAATACTTGAACATTTATAAATAAAAATTGGAATAAGTTATACACTGTTCCTTTTATATAAATATAACTTGCTTAATTAATAAATGGGGTATTTCTCTGAAATAACCTATGCACATCTTTTTGAATTAAAATTTACCAAGCACATAGCCTTGTGTGATATAATCCAAATCTTACGATAGTTCCGAGTCTTTTGCGTTCGCAGTCCTAGAACCAAACCTTGTCCTCTTTTAAAGCTTTTCATGCTTGGTGTATTGTTCTTAGTTGTTCTTGTTTGTCTGCTCTGCATGTTGTGCTCGATGTTTGCTTCGAGTAGAAGATCGAGCTGCTGATCTGAAGTCCTGAAGATCAAAAGTACCAAAAGAGCAAGAGCAGAAGAGCAAGAGTAGTTTTTTGTTGAGAAAGGCAAGTGACCCTAACCATCCTTCTACCTATGCTTTAATACAAGAACACTGTAAAGTAATCGGAACATGGAGAACCACCCAGGAAAACAGTACAACCACAAGACATATGGCTCTGTCTTGGCCAATTAATTAGGGAAGTCTTGTGTGGCTATTAGCCTTAGTAGCTTGGGGTACGGAGGAATGCTTTTATGACTCTTCTACTCTGGACAGGTTTTAGAACGGAAGTGCTCTTCTAGGCTAACCTGGTCCGAGGGTAGAATGAGGGTACGGAAGATAGCCTCTAGGACGTGCTACTATGGACTAATACACATGGGAGGACTCTTTGTAAAGGCCTCGTAGCGTCCCTATGCAATCACACCTCGGAAGTGTGGTATTGTGCCTACTTTTGCACAGCATGGTTGTGTTCAAAGTTCTTCGGAACTTTTTACGCGACTTGTGGTGAAAGTGTTCAACCTCTGCAGAGTGTTAAACTGTTATAACAGTCGTGCTCACGGTCAAGAGCGACCTGGACCCTCACATGATTAATGAACTTAAAGATGGATCTAAAATTTGCTTTCTGGTTAATTTTTGTGGCCTTGCTGAGTACCAACCATAAGTGTACTCATCCTTGCTTAAACGCTGCTCAGAAAAAGAAGAAGGTGCACGAAGTCCAGAAGATGGTGCTAGGCGTACGCAACCCCCAGTCGATTGCCTGTGAAGATTGGAGCCTTTGCTTCCCCAGGATTCCGCTGTAAATCTCTGATAATCTCTTTCTTTACGTGATATTGTTTCTGTTATACACTATGATGTCACTATATGTATGAAACTTGATCCTGGCATACATATAGTTAAGCACTTGGTTTTCTTCGGAAAATCGGGTGTGACACTATCCCTTCTCGTCGCCGACAAGCTCGCCGGCGAGGAGAAGAGGAGGGGCCAAGAGGGCGGCGGAAGAGCCGAGAAGGAGCCGAGGCTTACAGCCAAACAGTTAAAGCGGAATGACACATTAAAACTCTACAAATCTAGTTGAGAGTTCGGACCTAGTATGTGGGGAACTTTACAGTTCCAATGATTCTAGAAAAGTGATGCAGATGTATAGTAGTGTAAAAAACCACAATCATGCCAATCAATCGGGATATGTTCCAGAAGTAACATAGACGCGGCACTACGTATTTGTGTTAATTACTCCATAGGGCATCGAGTAACCTCTATCTGCAGTGCACTGATAGTCGCGCGGTATGTACGAGTGCGTTGATCGACGTGTGTAACATTTTTTTAGTTCCACTGATACACTACCAAGCTATCGTCCGGTTCTACTAATATGGTTCCTAGTATGGCGACAACTAGTACTGAGTGTTGATCATGGTGCGAATGACTTGTAGTCCAATGGTAGGATGGTTTAGTGGGATGCTACCCACGAGGGTTCAAATCTTTGTGCTCGCACTTTTTCTGGATTTATTCCGGGATTTCCAGTGTTATGCGTGAAGTGGTAAGCGACGTTCCCGTCGACGACGAGGTGCCAGTGATGACTTCGAGAATCTCCAGATCTGTCAGTGCTCAGTCCTTCGGAGGTGCTCATAAGGGTAGGGTTTACGTACGTGTATTCATAGAGGTGAGTGTGCGTGTGTGTTATGAGCGTTTGCGTTGTACTGTGTAATTCTAAAAAAAAAGTGTTGATCATGGTGCCACATGAGTACCCTACCCGACTGTAGGGATGAAAGTGGTCCGAATATTATTTATATATTCGTTCGACCGAAACAATGAAGACTATACAAATTTGATCCAAGAAAAAACTATATGAATCTTTATCTGCAGTATCTGTTTGTATTCGATCCGTTTTTATTGCTACCTGGCTGACACACACAATGAAGACTGACTGGCCAATTTGATAACGTCCTCGACATTCTGAGTGAGAACAATAATAAGAGGATTGAATTGCCGAGATGAACAACATGACATGAGCAACCCAACAAAACCATGTAATAGATACCCATTATTTTGAACCATTTCTATAGTCTTAACCATTTCTATATAATGAAAACAATACAATCACAGGAAAGGAGTTAGTAAATTAAGGGTCCTTTGTTATACTAGTCGCGGTGAAAATCTCCAACTGTTTGCTAAATCAGGTTGATATTTTTTTATTTTTGGCAAAAACGCTGAAAATATTCCTCCAAGAGTTTGACAAATGACTTAACCATTTTTCACAACATCGGAAAAAACTGCCTCCAGCTCATAAATATACACGCGCGGACTCGTCTTGGCATCGGCGTTTCTCATGTGGGAGGCCAGGTGGGAGGGTAGAAAAATAAAGAATAGAGAAGGGTTCCTGATGCAAGTGTATAAGAGAGAGGAAAAAATTGACAAGTCAAAAATAACAAACTTTTGGAGATGTATTTTTTAGCTTGGTAAATCTTTTACGTCATGGCAACAAACTGACCATCAATGCTTTGGCGGAAACTAAAAAAACAAAAAGGCAATAGTGCGAAAAACAATTAGAGGGCGATTATTTCATTGTCCGAGCGGCGCTAGGGGGTTTTGAGTCCCGCCCACTCCACTACTAGATTTGCCCCTGGTTGGCATAAACTGAATTGTTCGTAATTATAAAATGATATATAGCTTGTCATTATTTAGTAGGTTGGGATAGAAAATTTACATGATGTCTTAAGTGGTAATGCAACTTGGCATTAATACCAAGTTGCCATCCCTCCCCTCCCAAGCGCATATATACGCGTGGTGGGATTTTAGCATCCTGATTTGCATCGCGGTTTCTGGCGTCGGCGCCAGGCTTCCCGCGTGCGCAAAGGCTTGGCGCCCCTTTTCTTCTCCCGCCGCCCCACACGCAGATCGCCGGAGTCCACGCGACTTGTTTTTCTCCCGCAGGGTTGGTCGCCAGATCGATCGACGGAGGAAGGCCAAGCAAGGATGGGACCCTCACGAGTGAGCGACGGCAGATCGCAGTAAAAAAATAGCACGTTGATGGACAATGTGGGTCCAATTTTTGTTTTGCCAAGTAAATTACGGGAACTGTTGGAGCTGGACATTTTTTTTCTTTTGCCGTAACATTTGAGGAGTTTCCAAAAGTCAAGATTTGTCAAACAAATTATACCAAAGTGTTGGAATTGCTCTTATAACCCTTTTTCTCCTTTATACAAAGTCATAAAAAACGCTTCGTTTTCTATCAGGACCATGTGATAGTTTACAATGGTCAGACGAGACACTAGAGCAGCCGCAATACGTGTAGGATAAAAGCGAGGCTTGGTCTCGGTGCATTTGGTTTGGAGGCGAAGTGGGATGAGGCGATCTCGTTCTAAACTTTTGGGATGGGGAAGGCCCCGTTTAACAATTGGTTGAAGTGAAATGAGACGGTCTCATCTCGTGATTGCTTGAATCGGATTGAGTGGTGGAAATTGATGAATTTTTAACACAGCTAACTATAGTATTTTGTGGACCCCATATGTCATCTAGCAGCCTGTTCGCTTGGCTTATCAACCACCAGCCAGCAGTACTTTTCTCTCAGAACAAACCAGCCACCAGCAACCAGCCAGCAGTACTCTTCTCTCAGAACAAACCAGCACCAGCCATCAGCCAACCGAACAGGCTGTAGATCCCACTTGTCATCCTTCCACATTGTTCTTTATTTTCAATTTTTGGGATGGCGTTATCTTCTTCCTGGAGCTTGCCCCCTTGGCCACCGGGGTCCTCCAAGGTTGACCTGCCGGCTTGCCCACCTCGTGTCGGAGCTCCATGGAGGCCAGCTACCCGACTGTCCACGGAGGCACCATGCGCCCTCGCCCGCCCAGCCGACCATGGAGCCGGCTTCGCTCGCAGGCCACCGCCCTCGGAGCCGGCTGCGCTCAGAGAACTTCCCACCAGTCGTGGAGTCCGCCGCCCCCATCGGCCCTAGAGAGTGTCACGCTCGGGGCTCGTCGCGCCAACCATGGATGTCGCGGTTAATGTCCTCCATGTTGTTGTACGCCGCCTGTCGGGGGAGCAACCAAGACCACCCTGTGGAGCTTGCGACGCCACTGGTCGGGAAGCAAGCGTGGCTGCCCCTACTGTGGAGCTTGCATGAGCCGCGAGCCTCATCGGGAGGGAATATTTCCCTCTAGGGCTCCGTTTTGTTGTTTAGGAATAGAGGCGGGAATGGATCCCGGTAATGCACTCTTACACATATTACAGTGTCATTCTGACCGAAAATAGTTAAATAGCATCAATCCAAGACAGTCGAACAAGCTCTAGGGATGATCTCATTCTAGTTGTCTCCAAACCAAACATAGGACGATACAATATGCGATTATGTTCCATCCCACCTCATTCCTCCATCCAAACAAAGAATGTCTCGAGGCTGTGATGTCCCGTTGGAAAATGTAGGAGGATGGATAATTAGTAAAAACTAATTCGGTAATGCTTCATGTAAGACGTCCGACACGTGCGCACTCCTCCGGACAGTGACTGTGGCGCTACCAGGTGCAAGAGTTTCGCGAGAGCCAGAGCGTTGCATCGTCCACATTCTTATCCGGTCGTTCCCATCCTTCTCTCTCTCTCTCTCTCTCTGCCTAGCTGCAACCCAAGGGACGAACCATGGCGCGCAGCTCCAGGCCATGGTCATGGCGACGGACGCAGGCGCAGATGGCCCCACCCATATCCCCGGCATCTCCTCCTCCTTCGGCGGTGACGGGTGGAGGCGCTTGCTGCCACGCCCCTACCCCCAACCTCTCCTCCGGCAGCGACGGTCGGCTTCCACGGCCGCATGTCGGAGAAGCAAGGACAGACACGGGCACTAGCAGCCCCACCCCCACCCCCTGACCTGACCTTCGGCAGCGGCGATGGCGGCCGGCTTCCACGGCCGCACGGTGGAGCTCACGCGGTGGTGAGTGGCGGAGCACCTCCTGCTGGCCAGTGTCGCTCCCCGCCATGGCCAAGGGTGTGGCCTCCATGGCCAAGGGTGGGGCAGAGGAGCTACCTCCAGTGTTGGCCGCCACTCTCTCTGCTGCTGCCAATTGTTTATGCAATGTTCTTGTTTGTGTTTTTTTGATGTTGCACTAAGTGATTTCAGATGTTTCATCAGGTGCCATTCGACGTTGCACGAATTCATTGAGATGTATCAGTTGGTGGTGTTCGATGTTGCATGGTGTGATTTGAGATGTTTCATCTGGTGGTGACTAGATGTTGCGATGTTGCAAACGTTTCAAACACCTGTTGCAAGTGTTTAATTCGGAAGTTGCATTTTCATTGAGATGTATCAAGTGGATTTTGAATGTTCCATGCAACATTAATCGGATGTTGGGGCGGGATTTTTCTCATCATCAAAGTAATGCCTAACAACATGTGTTTTTCACATGTTTTTTTGATATTGCAAATATTGAATTTCAATGTTGCATATATTGTATTTGGATGTTGCAATGAGATGTACGATGTCAACAGTAGATATTTATTGCGATGCATTGTAGCTGTAAGATTTTAACAGACGGTGGTAGATGCGTCCGGCGGGAGTTACACCTGCCGGATTATATGATGTTTTGCTTTCCAGGAGGGTAAAATTATGAGCACATAGGGCGCATTCGGTAGGCATGCTCACCTGCTGACCAGGCCTGCGGGGTGCATTTCGCCCCGTTCGGTAGCCTGGACGCTTCGCGGAGCCTAGCTGGGGAGGTGCAAAAGTGGCCCGCCAGCCTGCATCCTGTGAAACGCTCGAGGGGATCGTTTCTCGCGGTGTAGGGCCACACGGGCGCTCGCGAGCAGACAGGATGACCCCCGGTGGTCTTCATAACGCACACGGTGGAAGAAGGAAAAAAGTAGAGGTGCCACTAGCGCGGATGCGGACGGCCATAGAGGAGTAGCGGCGACCTCAGGCGCGGTCGTCGCGACGTCCTGTGCGTATGGGGGGCCCGCGGACACCGCGCGACTGTTGGTGTAGAAGCGGAGGCATGTGGATGCTGCGACGTCCTCCGACGCGGATGCGACAGGCGGGGTGGCACGCTGGCAAGGAGGTGGGGTGACGATGCGAGGGTTGCGTCGGTGCGGAGGAGGGAGCCTGCTGACATCGCGATGGCCTCCGACATGGAGGTGAGGCAGCATGTGGGGGCGCGTTGGCGCGGAGGAGGGGCGGCACTCGTGAGTCGCGCCGACACAGAGGTTGGGTGGGGGTTGCCTGGCTACCTAGCCTCCACCAGCACTACTCGTGAGGAAGAGGGAGGCGGGCAAGTTAGGAGAGGAGAGGTAGAGGTAAGCACGAGGCTCCTATATGGCTACAGGAAGGTGGATAATGGTATGAATTTTGAGAGAGGGGTGAGGCTAGGGTTGGTAGTGGGATCAAGGGCTATGGTTGTTTACGCTAATCTCAAACATTGGATGTTCACTTGGAAAAAAATATTCGGAAAGATATATAGGAGTCCCGAGTACCGGTTATCTTAAGCCCACTGAACACCATCTCAACCCAACCAGTACCACGAGATGCAAATTTACCGATCAAAATCTTTGCATCCCTCGTCAGCCTGGCTGAGGGAGCCAAGGTTACCGAACGGACCCATAGTTACAGGGTCAACTCCGATGCTTGCATGTTGTGGTTCATAAAAATCGATGTTGGCTGAGGGTTCTTGTTTTTCTCTGCATCGATGATGACGCTGCGGCTACCCTTAGACCGTCTCCAACAGCTGTTGGATCACGATTTGCATCTGCATTTTGCAGATCCAATCGCTACTATTCATCAGCAGACCTCGGTGATAAATGTCGATTCGGGCCGCCCAACTCCATTGGGGCTCCTATATGACTTCTAGAAGGTGGATAAACAAGTGAACTTCCAGTCCACTAAGGCCTATATAACATCTTTCTTATTTCTTTCTCAACCTTCCTTATTTTTTTGATTGCGTGCATTGATAATTTGCTACTGTTGAGACAGGATTCAACAGGGGCTGGAGGGGAGGCGGCGGCCGACGGGGGATGGATCACAGGAGGGCAGGTGGTGACGACCTCTGCCGCGAGCAGGGCACGTGGGCCTCTGCAGCGGGCAGGGCATGCGGCCTCCGCCGCAAGCAGAGGAGAAAAGAAGCGCCGACAAAAGCCGACGTTTGACCTTTGAAGGAGAGGTGAGGGGGAGGTCGCGAGCGACGCGCGCAACGTCAACGACAGATAGGAACAAGTGGCAGCCTGCAAGGGAGAGGCCAAGGGGGCAATCGGCGGCTCGGTGGAATCCTGGGTGGCGAGTGGAAAGACTTGAGGTTTTAAAAGTGTTTTGCTCGTGTGTGTAGAGATACGAGGACAGTGTTATGCGGGCCATTGGCGGATCGACCTGCTAATTTCGTGTCTTGCTGGGCAGGGCTGGCTGTACGGCATGCTAGGGTGACAACCCACGCCTGACACTAAGTGGCGGGCTGTGCCAGCACGGGCCCAAAGGTCAATGGGATGGTCTGGGCTCGGACTGGGCCAAATTAACGGGCTTTCGCACGGGCTGTCAGCCCAGGGGCCTTTTGACGACTTTACCGGTGACGCACACGCTGCTGCCTGCCAAATTATCAATGCACGCAACGAAAAAAGGTTGCAAAGGCAGTCAGAAAAAAAGTTGCAAAGCTGACGCGGCACCGTCAAAAGAAAAATCTCAAAAACAATTACTCCCTCCGTCCCGTAAAGAATGCAATCTTAAAATTTGAAAAAATCTCACAAAAAGTGCAATCTTAGAAAATAGATGCCTAATTAAGTAAGTATATCTAATCTGTATGACAAAACTTACTGTATGTGGATAAAAAATAGGAGTATTAGAATCTTTTCGCGTCACCACTGATCCATTAATTGCATTTTGTACCGGGCGGAGGGAGTATTATATTGAAAAATGGATGACGACAACAAATAAAATAAAATATGTTTCGCGACCCTTTTTAAGAGCCAACCTCGCCGTCCGGGGTTGCAGCGCGAGAGTGCACTGTGCAGGCCGAGGGAGGGTGGAGCCGGAGGACAGCCCAGCCACAACCAGCCACGAGCGCTCCCAAGAATCAAGATCCCGTGCCCTCCTGCCTACGCGGCGGCACCGCGTCTCATCCTCCTCGCCGTGAGATCTTGGCTGAGGTGAGGAAGAGGAGGGAGGGATCGCCATGGCGTTGAGGGCGTCTCCCGTGCCGCACGTGGCGGCGGCGCCGGTGCCACCGCGCGGCGGGCGGGGGAGGAGGGCGAGCGGGGCGGTGGTGTCCATGGCGTCCACCATCAACAGGTGAGCCCCCCTGGACACCCGGATCCCTTGTCGCTTTGCCTTGTTGTGATGTGATCTGCTGGTGTTAACGAGATGGGTATGTGCTTGGTGGAAATGGTTGGGTTGTTGGGAGCTGAGCCGCCACCACCGTCTTTGGGTCGGCGAGATTCGTGATCTGGGGTTGGGTTTTGGGAGGTACAACACAACTGTTGGTTGGTCCGGTGGATCGACATGAATCGTTGGCGGAATGTTCGTCTCTGCGTTTGATTCGTGATCTGGGCTGCGCTGGGTTGCCACCTTGCGGTTTCCCCCCTATCCCACCCGAGCCAGTGTTCTTGTCGAGATCCAGGGTTTCGGAATGATCGATCCCCGGGTTGTCGTCTTGATATCCGTGGCGATCCTGCGTTCCTTGCCGTGATCTGGGCGGGTAGTTGATGATCCGCCTTCGATTCGGTGAACAGGGCCGCATTTGTGGTTGTATGGGTACCATGCACCAAGTAGTTGGCTGTTGATGTCTCCACTTGTTCGAATCTGCTGATGGCGATAGAGTTGTCCTTCACTTGAAGAATTAGTTGGCTTAAGTTCTTAGTTTCCGATGTTCCATTTAAACGAACAATTGAAATTTGTCACTTTCTATTCCTTGATGACAACTTGTTCAAGAGAATATGCAGTAGGAGAGTAGGAGTTTGTCAGCCTCAGCAAGAATACTTCTGAAATGTACATGGTGAAATTGGAAAAACTTATGCATGACTGCTTTACGGTTTAATATGAAATTTTGGAGCGTATTAGTTGTGCTTTACTTGGTCGAGCTTCTCATTCTTACTTGGTAATTCTGGTAAAAAATCTTGTAAGAATGTTTACCTTTATATGTTGCAATTGTGACATTAGCACATAAACCCACCACCTTTTGATATGCCTATGTCTGGAAAATTCTACCACTTATGGTTGCAGTTTAAGATGCTTGCCCTGTTAAGGCTAAATGGTAAATGTCTTAGACAAACTATCTATGAAAAATATCAGAAGCCTTTCATTGACATATTGAAAGGAAACTTTTTCACTGCAGCACATGTTATTTATTAGTTGCTAAGGGATTTTTTTTGGTTATGATCAATTTTCTGCAAGAAACATGTGGAATTGCTTGTCTACAATTTTTTTGGTAGATGTTTCTGCAAGAAACATGTGGAAATTTCCAGTCTAGAGATTTTTATGGCGTATAGTTTGTTGGTAACTGAGTGCATTTTTTGTTCGCTCTGTTTCAAATTGATCTCCTTACCAACTACTTTCTTCTCTGTTGCCCCTTTTTGTTTCTGATTATGTCATGTTGCTTTTCTTAGGGTCAAAACTGTGAAAGAACCCTATACTCCACCGCGAGAGGTGCATCGCCAAGTTACCCATTCACTTCCAGCCCAAAAGAAGGAAATTTTTGATTCACTTCAACCTTGGGCCAAAGATAACTTATTGAACCTCCTGAAGCCGGTTGAGAAATCATGGCAGCCACAAGACTTCCTACCGGAGCCTTCTTCTGATGGGTTTTATGATGAAGTCAAAGAACTGAGGGAGCGGGCGAAGGAAATACCCGATGAGTATTTTGTTTGTTTAGTTGGTGACATGGTTACTGAGGAAGCATTACCTACCTATCAAACAATGCTCAACACCCTTGATGGAGTTCGAGATGAAACTGGTGCAAGTCCAACTACTTGGGCGGTATGGACGAGGGCATGGACAGCTGAAGAGAACAGGCATGGAGATCTCCTTAATAAGTACATGTACCTTACTGGACGGGTTGACATGAAACAAATTGAGAAGACAATACAGTATCTGATTGGTTCTGGAATGGTAAGCACTATGACATTGGTATCTTTTTCTACTCCTTTTCGATTTATAGCTCTCGGTGAATTCTAGTTTTAAGTTAGCAAATGCGAAGTATAAGTGTATAACATGTCGGGTATATATAAGAATTGGGGAAAATATCATGTGGTTCCAATTTTAGAAAACTGGTTGAACATAAGCACGAGCATAACATCTTTTTTTAAAAAAAAATTCTTATGCAGGATCCAGGAACTGAGAACAATCCCTACCTGGGTTTCCTTTACACGTCATTCCAAGAGAGAGCAACATTTATTTCTCATGGCAATACAGCAAGGCATGCCAAGGAGTATGGTGATCTCAAGTTGGCTCAGATATGTGGCACAATAGCAGCTGATGAAAAGCGTCACGAGACAGCCTACACCAAGATAGTTGAAAAGCTCTTTGAGATCGATCCTGACTACACAGTGCTGGCTTTTGCGGACATGATGAGGAAAAAGATTACAATGCCTGCTCATCTCATGTACGATGGGAAGGACAAGGACTTGTTTGAGCACTTCAGCTCAGTGGCGCAGAGGCTGGGTGTCTACACCGCTAAAGACTATGCCGACATCCTTGAGTTCTTGGTCCAGAGGTGGAAAGTTGCGGATCTCACTGGGCTATCTGGAGACGGGAGGAGGGCGCAGGACTTTGTCTGTACCTTGGCACCAAGAATCAGGAGGTTGGATGAGAGAGCTCAAGCAAGGGCGAAGCAGGCACCGGTTATTCCTTTCAGTTGGATTTATGACCGCGAGGTGCAACTTTAATCGAGAGCAGTAGGCAGTGGGAGCACATCCTTATATTTGTTGAGCCCCGGGGTTATCTATAAGAAAGCAGCCTTTAGGTTATCTAGCTGGGTAGAATTCAACTACTTATCGACCTCACTCATGCAAAATATGCTATCAGTTGTCTTGTAAGTTGCAAGTTTGGATCTGGTGAAAGACTTACGTTGGGTGCCTTTTCTGGCAGCCATGAACCGCTCTTGCAACTAAGTAAACTCGTGTTGTATTGAATACGTGAACTGTGAGATTTACAGGACGTCTAAGTTCCAAAGTAATAATATGGAAGTGTATGGACAAGCTTTGCTATGGTGCATGTTGAGAATCAAAGGTTAAGTACTTTGTGTTGCTGGATCTCTCAACATCTTTTTTTGACGCTCAAACAGACTATTAATTGATAATGGTTATATCATTGTATAAAAACTGAATGATAAAACTAGGGGGATCATCGTCTAACTCATGTGCCACTTGATTTGCATCCCTGCTCATATGTTCAATAGATATCTCCTGAAAACTGCTCCAAATAGTGGTGCATTCATCATATATTGTTGCTGCCGAGTATGCTGTGAAACCTCTCTCGTAATCTCATCAACTTCCATGCAATCATCCTATGCGTTGAGTTATTATCAATCCCTCCTTGAGAGCTATTATCAGCAATTGGGGCATCCACAAGGTGAGAGAGAAATGTGGAACATGCTGCAATCATAGCTCCCGATCCATCCCTGATAGTTGCACCTGTGCTTCCACATCCCCCGTCGTCGTCAAATGAAGCATCAATGTCCTGAAGGTTTCCTCCATCCTTGCCTTTGTTTTCTGATGTCATCTTGACATTGAAATATGACAACCAGTCCGTGCAAATTATCAGTGTATGATCGTTGCAAATAGAGAGGCTGTGGTGCAACTAATTCCTTGTAGTTATATCAGTGTATGATCGTTGCAAATAGAGAGGCTGTGGTGCAACTAATTCCTTGTAGTTAGGAACTGATTCCCAAAATAGGACACAGACGCTACTTTTACAGTTCTCTAAAACCATGAACCGTTTGGTTGAGCCGTTTGGCAAAGATTATTTGTTTCTCTAAATGAAGCCAAAAAAGAAAGCAAATTGTGAACCATGCATTTACTCATCAGATTACCATGGTTCAAACTTTGCAAAAACCTATCAACTATCCAACAATCTCTTAAAGAGAAAAATCACCCCCCTAATGTGTCTGACACATGATACCAAACAATTAGCTTATCCAATGGAATTAGTCTGTACATAATGTGAAACTGTAAACCACAAAGGTCAGCCGACTGGAGCTGCAAGATGTAACATGTGAGGGCATGATCCTAACAAGACCGCAACTCTCGAATGAGAATCTCTTCAACGGCATCCACAAACCTTACAAGATGTTGGCGAATATGCAGATCCAATCCGTTGGCCAGCTCCTAGCACCCAAAAATCAAGATTAATCATTAGTATGTTTTAATAAAAAAAAGAAACAAATGCACACAAAAGATAACGCGGACCCTCAACAGTAGATCACATTCACGAAATAGATAATGAAAAAAGATTGAATGTTGCTAAACAAACGTTAAATTTGAAGGTTATATTTAGTAGTAATAAGGATAAACTCGCTCATTCCAAAAGGATGTTTGATCCTGTTTCAGCTTCCAGCTTCTATGCTAAGGCCACGGTACCCAAACAAACACTTTAGGTTCGAAGTTCTTGTCTAAAGTTCAACCCCCCCCCCCCCCCCACACACACACACACACACCATCACGACAGATTAAGAGGTCCTTGTATAATGCTTGACATGCTCGCTTCTGCAAATTATGTGAATAAAAGGATATTTTAGAAGGACTTTCTTCCAGTTTAAGGGTTTCCTAAACCCTAACACATTCAATTTATATCACAGCCACGTGGACCATTCTAAGCAGTTCCATCCGAAGAGCCTTTTTACCTTGGTCTTTGAAAGCAGACTTGAAGCCATATTTGTTGGATGGGTCCCTGAATTGCGGAGTGAAATTAACTTCAGACCATACGAACAAAGTGGCCAATCAGAAGATATCTTAATGGACGCATCGATTCCACGATCCATATGAGCTACGATTGCCTCCTCTTTGTCGAAGTACTCAAAAGAATGCCTGCAAGAAAAAAATGCAGGGTTTCTCCGAAAATGTTAACCTGCATGCATACTAAGAAATAGTTTGAGATCCATGCTAAAGAAAGGCCACCTAAGATTCATTTGAGCCTCAGTTTGTCAGTACAACAGAGGTCTTGCATCAATTGTAAAACATCTCTTCATGAGGAGAATAATTATAAAATCATTAATTGTCATTACTGCAAATTAATGATTAAGTTATGGTAATTGTAGGATAATAAAACTGAAATATATTCATGTTCACTATGATTACAAAGACAATCGATTTCAAGATATTTAGTAGGGACAAGAGGAATGACAAATACATACATGGAAAAGTTAGGTGTGTTCCTTAGAGTCAATTGCTGACAGTTGTCACTGTTTTTAAAATTGTTAGGGCAATACCACTGATTCTAAAACTTGTTTGGTCTATGCCATTGGAGCCTTAATGCCATCTGGTCAAACAGTTTGACTGACAAAATGATCTCGATAACCTTTCATCTCTATACCCTTTTCTATCTATCCCCCACTTTTCTCTCATTTGCATCCAGGGCTCACATTTCTCGACACACTTCCTCAAATCCTCACTCATGCCTTCGTTTTTCTTACTTTCTGTTCTCTCCTGAGCTTCACGGCCATCTTTCCTCCCCAGTTTCATGCTTGATAGCTGTCAGCAACGCCGGTGCTTGGGCACCAAATTCAACATAGCTCAGGGCGCCTCTCAAGTCAGCATGGTCCCGACGCAGCTTGATGCTGATATCGCAACGCAATAAGGGAGCTACAGCTGCGGCCGAGGTCGCCTACTTGGACTCTGCTATGCTGCTATGGTCCCAGGTGGGCCATCTCCATGACTGGAGTGAACAGTGGCAGATCCAGGTTTTGAAATAAGGGAGCTACAGCTGCGGCCGAGGTCGCCTACTTGGACTCTGCTATGCTGCTATGGTCCCAGGTGGGCCATCTCCATGACTGGAGTGAACAGTGGCAGATCCAGGTTTCGAAAGGAGGCGGACTGATCTTCTTCCTCCTCTCTTGACCCAGGGCAGAATTGGGGGGGGGGGGGGGTGAGCCCCCACGCTGGATCGCCCCTGTGAGTGAACTAGGAATAATTGCTTGGGCCTGATGCTTGACCAGGATAGGGAGCAAGGTGAGATTAATTTGGGCATTTTGAATTACCATGTCAGCACAACAATCATGCTGTAACAGAATGAGAGGTGATGGCAGGAACCAAAAGAGTTTCTTGAATAAATGCATCATCCAATTGATTAGTGACGTAAGCCACAACCAAACAATGATAATAGGGAAGGGGTCTATGGTAGACAGTACAAACTCAGATATCACTATCTTCTTGCAGATAATAGCTTCAACAGTTATATATTCACAAAGTCCTAGTAATTAATTGCTAATTTTAGTAACAGTTAGATATATATACAAACTCCAAACTAGTTATTATAAAAATGCAGCACATGGAAAATCACTTCACCTGGAATTATTAGCATCATTCGCTAATGATCGTCTTAGAGCATTGATTATAAAGCGGCATTGGCATTGCTGAATAAGCCATCCCAAGGATGGAGAAGAAATGACCTCTCTACAACAGCAGATAAACATTTTTAAAACAAATAATGGAAAAAAAAGAATACAGGGTAGTAGAAATGTAGATTAACACTGCACAGTAATGTTTTTTATGAATTAAATTTAACAACATGAGAAAGAAACTAACATTGACTGAGCCTAAAATGAGTTCTATAGCATCAACAGGCAACCATGATATGAGAGAAGGTTAAACTACATCGTACCTGGAGGACCTGAGCTTGTCAATCAGTATGTCTACGCATACATCATCAGGAAAAATCTGAAATCCAACATATAAACAAGATTTGTGCATTCTGTAAGTATATTTATCAAGATATGCATCTTTTAAATAGTTTAAAGGGCATGAAGATGTTCATAATAGCAATAAAACCAAAACACTGTATCAGAAAACAAATTTACTATAAGATCACCTTTACATTCTTTGGTTCCATATTTCCATCAACTTCAATCAGCAGCTCATGGTCTGAGACAAACGAATCAATAGCACAATCCAATTTTTGTCCATAAATTACACAGCCTGATGCCAATGTAGGTGCCTTCAGGAACATCTTGAGACTATTGTCTTTAAAGTCTAAGACCTTTGCTTCAAATGGCAATAACATAGATTTAAGTTGCCACGTTTCATCAACACTGGATATAGAGAGGTAGAGATGCCAGAAAGAACCATCAATTCATAGCTCCGCAAATTTTAAAATCTAAACGAATAGCTGCTGTGATTATTCACAACAGTACAAAAAACATTAACAAGGAAATTGACTTAATGGAAAGAGATGTAGACTCTGAGTGGCGGTAATCTTAAAATGTGAATATGTGATTATGAAGACAGCAATCTTGAATATGCATGAGCTGAAAACAGATCGATCATGCAAATATATACTTTAATGAATGGACATTGGACATTAAAATGCAAGAGACTGAACAACTGATCATGAGTTTGTGAATGATAATGAATATGTGCACAACAGAAAACCCAAGATGAGTTCATAAACTGACCCAGGCATGTGGGAATATTGTTGGAACTAAAAATTCCTATATAAGATTTTAAATAATGAAAGTTGGTGGGACTAATGGAGTGAAAATAAATGAGACACCAGAAAAAGTACATTAACTGGCTATCTCAATGCATTTGTTGATGATAGTGTTCCTAACATAGGAAAAAGTCTATATCACCCCCTCACCTATGGGGAGTGGACTACATAACCCCCAACCTATGAAACAGTATATATCACCCCCTGAACTTTTCAAAACAGAACAAATCATCCCCTAAAGCAGTTTTGAAAAATCATAGGTAATTTGACTGGTTTTGAAAAGTTTAGGGGGTGATATAGACTGTTTGATAGGGGGTTATGTAGTCCAACCCCCATAGGTGAGGGGGTGATGTAGACTTTTCCCTCCTAACATACATGAAACGATGTTTAAGGACACAATTGGAAAAGAAAAGCATTATAGAAGAAAATATTTTCCAAAACAGAGAATAGCAAAGTTTCTTACACTGTAAAAAAGAAGAAAAATGTATATATATACAGTTTTAGTATCGCATAAATTTTTGTAGAATCCAAGAAACTGAAAAAACTGATTATAGAATCCCTTTTGATGACAGTGAACCTATGATATGGTGTTGAAATTGTACCACTCAAAACATATCATTCGCATCATGGTGAACACAAGTGGATAAGAATCTTAATGAGCGCTGTCATTGTTAACATGGGATGGGTTAAACTACTTTAATTAGACCTTAGTTCCTTGTGTTCAGTATAAAAAAAGTTTTTAAAAATTCATTACCTTTGTAGGCTTTGTAACATTTTAAGGTTCATCTTACTTTTTCCTATTTGATGATCAAGTTCCAAAACCTACATAATGAATTGAGTGAGTTCAATAATGTGAGGAAAGTGGAAACATGACTCCATAAAAAATACAACCACACCTCATATATGCAGCCCTTGTCAGTCACGGTTTGATTTCTACAAGAATCAGTAGAGTGTGACTGCCCTAGAGCAGGGCTTGCTTCAGAATGGTTGAAGCCCTACATCATGTGGGATGAAAGATTTTAAACATCTTCATGAAAACTAAGGCAATACTTGTAAAAGAAGTACCAAAAGTAGTACCAGACAATATGGATATTACAGCTATAGAGTACAGCTGTAGAGTACTTCATTTAAAAATAAAATAATTGATTTAAGCCAACAAAGTAAAATAGATTTGCATCAAACTCAGCAAGAGAACCTTTGATTCAAGCTTTGACAACAAAGACTCCAAAACTTCACTATCAACATCCAGCCGAATCATATCTGAATAACAAAGATAGTGTTGAATATAGATCAGCAATTAGCATACTACGAATCTAGTAAGAACTTGAAGGAGTACAAGCAAGAAAAATATGGGACAGAAAAGCGACCATTGGCTGTTGTCTCTGCAGTGATATTAATTTCATCAGATACCTTCCTGTTCTCTTCGTCTGCCAAGGATACCTCCTTTCTCATCTGTTCTAGGTGTGCATCTGTATGTGATACATGTCAAACAAATAGTGTCATACATTTGGAAGCAAAGGACCATATTCTCAATTGCACAATAACAAACATATATTACAAGAAGGAACAAATAAACAATTCATACATAAAAAACATATGAAAACACAATAATCAAGAAAATACATTTACAAGCATCAGACTTGGAGCTTCTATTTGATACCTCCTTTCCCTACTTATATCCAAATCGATTAAGCAATGTCATGCTAATAGGTGCTTAACACTGATACTTCACTTCACAATTCACATGGAGAAAGAAACTTAGGAAATTAGATTAGATGACAACTGTTCAGATTGTTTTTGGTCTACAACCACCTGATGGTATAGCCCATTGGTTTGGAACTTGACTACTAAGAACCGTGCGATGTTGGGCAATACGTTTGAGTCGAGATGATACTGTTTTTTTTATAAAGGCGTGATATATTCATATATGCAGGTCATATTCAGGATTTCATGGGGCACGCCAATGGATATCTACAGAATGACTTCACACTAAGGTATCCTCCTCCCTTTACAAATTGCAATGCTCAAACTTCATTGCTACTCGTTGGCATGGCAATTACAACTGGAGGCTGAAAAGTATTAACAATAGATGGTTGCATGTATGCCTTATCAGAGGCCTCCCGAATGAACAATATTCCCCCTTCTGAAAAAAAAGAGAATAACAAACAATTCAGCTTACCCAAATCATCAATTGAAAATGTGGCGTTGCTCAAGTCGGGCACACCCATCCCTTCCTCAGCCAACTAACCCAGCTCACGAGAGAAACACAAGTCAATCACACCACCATAAAGGGAACGCTCGCATTTGGACAGCAGCCCATCCACCCTGACGCGCTCACCTGGTGGTAGGCGGAGTCCAAACCCAGCGCCACCTCCGCGTCGGCTATCTCCGCCTCCTCCTCCACTCCTCCCCGCCACCTCCGCTTCAGAGAGAGCTGCTCCACTCGGCTGAAACGAGCACGCGAGCGAAACAAAAAGGGGGGGCAAATGTAGTAAGGTCGGGGAATCAGACCAGATCCGTGGGGCGGAGGACACGACCGAACGAAGAAGGGAGAGGAGGGTAGCGAGGGCCGCACCTCCTGATGGCCGCCGCGTCGAGGGGCGCCTCCTCGGAGCCCTGCGCCACCGCCATGGCTCCCGCCTCCGCCATGGCCGCCGCCGCGGCTGCACCCGCTCTCCCTCTCCCGCCTAGAGAGAGAATTCGGTTTTCGAAAAGAAAAACGGCGGAGAGAGAAGAAAACCGAGCACGTGAGATGAGCGGCCGCGATTCGTCGGATCCTGTCCTCCCAGTCGGCCGGACCCGCTTGCGCTTAACGGGTCCCCGGTTGGGCTGCCCCGCGCACGCGCTGGGCCGGGCCGCCCGATAAGCAAGAGCGCCGCTAGCCGCCACGGCGCGCGCCCGTGGTGCTCCCCCGCGCCACTCACACCTTTTCCACCTCCTATATCTCTCCTGTTATCCCCCGCGCTCCTCCTCCGTGTACGGCCGGGGGACGCGAGCGTGGCCGGCGGCGGCGACGTAGGTGAGGCTCTCGGTTCCTCCTCCCCTCACCTCCCCTCCCTCTCCTCCTCCTCGCCACGGGCAGCCTTCTTGCTCCATTTTCGCGGCTTCAATTCACAGCGTTTTCAGAGGAATCTCTCCGACCGCGTGATTCATATCTGATCATGCTTCGATTGCGCAAGTTCTAGCGTGCCGATTAGTGGCACGTCATCTCTTGGGGCTAGTGCTGGCAAAGGGTTTTCGGATAAATCCTGCTCCACGTCGTTTGATTTCTGCTGACTGATTTTGTTTCGGTCTACTGAATTTCCCTGTTGAACTGCAGAGATTCAGAGACACGATGTCGCGGCACTGCGCGAATCGCGTCGTTCCAACCGGAGGTTCCAGCATCCTCCATGGTCCGAAATCTAGAGCTAGAGGAGCCGCCGGACGCCACAGCGCCGTCAGATTCAGGCCGTGCTGCGTCAGAGCTAATTTTTGGAGGACTGATCACCTTCCTATCAAGGTTACCCCGTCTGAGGTGATGCATAACTACTCACTCCCTGATGCCCTTGGTGGATTGCCTCTTGCTGTACTGCTAACAGCATCAGATTCTTGCGCGTGCATCTCAACAGATTATTGAGGCGCTGCGAGCGTCAGATGTTTTCGGCAGCGTCAGGAAATGGAGCAGGTTGCAGCTTGTCACCATGACAGGGTTGGTGGCGTGTGTAGTTCTGGTAGTCCCTTCTGCGGACGCAGTGGACGCTCTCAAGACGTGCACTTGCCTGCTGAAGGAATGCAGGTGACTCGTCTTCATTATCTTAACTTGTTGCAGCACAATTCCAAGCTAGCTAGACATGGTTTGCTTGACTGTCCAAGTTTAGGGATTGGTATCTGCAGCGTAAGAGTGCAAATCGTCTGACATTTTATTGGATACCAGTTTTGAAGTTCATATATCATGAACTTTTTGCAGAGTGCATTTTCCATATTGCACTCCACTTTTTTTCCTATTCTGCCCGCATATCATCTGTCAGCTTTCTTCATTGAACTGCAATTAAAGCACAGATGTTCATCGTTCCATGGAGTGCTGTTTCAATTTAATTTCAGTATGTTGGTAGATGAGAACTTGGTTACTACTTGAAGCTACAAGTCCCCCTGTTCATACGCCTGTCATCTTTTTTATGACAATTAACTCAGATTGCTACCACACAAAAAAAAAACTTAGATTGCTTTATACACGTTTCTTACCCGATCAACAATCTTTTTTCAGAATAGAGCTGGCCAAATGCATTGCCAACCCTTCTTGTGCAGCGAATGTCGCATGCTTGAACACATGCAATAATCGACCTGACGAAACTGAATGCCAGGTTATTACTAGAAACCTTTGATCCCATCTGAAGTCTGTCAGAAAAATAAGCTTTATATGCTTTGTTTTTTATCATCCTACAGATCAAGTGTGGAGACCTGTTTGAGAACAGTGTAGTCGATGAATTCAATGAATGTGCTGTTTCACGCAAGAAATGTGTCCCAAGAAAGTCTGACGTCGGCGAGTTCCCAGTCCCTGATCCATCTGCCCTTGTTAAGAACTTCAATATGGCAGATTTCAATGGCAAATGGTACATTTCAAGTGGGTTGAACCCAACATTTGACACATTTGATTGCCAGCTTCATGAGTTCCATGTTGAGGGAGACAAACTAATCGCGAACATAGCATGGAGAATTCGCACTCCTGACTCTGGTTTCTTCACCCGGTCAACTGTGCAACGGTTTGTGCAGGACCCCTCACAACCCGGCATACTCTACAACCATGACAATGAATTCCTGCACTATCAAGATGATTGGTAAAAACCCCCTCTCTGAAAAAAAACACTATTGCTAATGTGTCATGCCTCAGATTTATTATCAACTTAATATTTTCTGATCTTTAGGTACATTATCTCATCCAAGGTTGAGAACAAGGATGATGACTACATATTTGTGTACTACCGTGGTAGAAATGATGCATGGGATGGTTATGGTGGTTCGGTTTTGTACACGAGAAGTAAAACTGTCCCTGAAACAATAATACCAGAGCTCGAAAGGGCTGCAAAAAGTGTGGGTCGGGACTTCTCAACGTTCATCAGGACTGACAACACCTGTGGTCCTGAGCCTCCTCTTGTGGAGAGAATTGAGAAGACTGTGGAGGAAGGAGAGAAAACCATCATCAGGGAGGTGAAGGAAATTGAGGGGGAGATTGAGGAGGAGGTCGAGGAACTGGAGAAGGAGGAGGTGTCACTGTTTCAGAAGCTGTCAGAAGGTCTCATCGAGGTGAAACAGGACCTGATGAACTTCTTGCAAGGGCTGAGCAAGGAAGAGATGGAGCTGTTGGATCAGATGAACATGGAGGCAACTGAAGTGGAGAAACTCTTCAGCCGTTCACTGCCCCTGAGGAAACTAAGGTAGCTCTAGCAGCAAGGACTTGGAGAAAACAGGCCTTCATTGCCCCTGCGGAAACTAAGGTAGCTCTAGCAGCAAGGACTTGGAGAAAACAGGCCTTCAAGTAGTGATCAAAGTAAATTCTATTTGCAGCAGAAGTACAGAGTAACAGATTGTTGAACAGACAGCAAACATTTTGGAATTTCATTTCCCCCTTATTTTGTGCTCGCAATATGTTCCCAGATTATCCTACTTGTAAAGCATCAGAGATTATGTAACTTTCCTTGCCATATGATAAACAAGTATATATTTATGATACTTTTCCTAATATATTTGAGACTACAGCTTACAATCTATTGTGTTAGAATTATTCGATGATGTAGTTTCATTTGCTATTTTGTCTCAATTTAAGCTCCTTTCATTATGTGAAATCAAATGTTCGATTGATCACTTTAATTTACACATTTTACATATCTACTACTAATGCAACAGGGAACCTCCACTCCTATTTTAACTAAAAATATATAGTTATATATCTCCTAATTCCATTGTTTTTTTAAAAAAAAGAAATCCTCTCAAAAATTGATTATACTCAAATAGCTCTTCCAGAAACTCCAAGCTAGAAAAATGGCAGTAAAAGAACAACAAGAAAGCACTCTAGCGGATATCCATATAACCAGTCCAGAATTTGCAGAGGCAATTTGAGAAACCTTTTATTATCCATCTATCCGCAAGGAAATACCTCACTTCATACTTTACAAATCTAAATGGTATCATATATATGCTCCTTGTAAGCGAAGAACTTAAATGGAACCACTCAATTACAGATACATATCACACCAACAATAGCAAACATGACAACTAGAACAGGAAGGAAGAGTCTGCAAGAATAGTGATCTTATAATCACAGGAGCGCCATAGGAAGTTGTCCAGAATTCTTGGAGATCATACCCGCATTTTCTCAAAGTATGCAGCAAAAACATTTCTGGAGAAAAAAAACGACAAACATCAGTCAACAGGATATCCTTGCATCACATGGATAGTTACAGGAGTTTTAAGTAGGTTGCTCGTGTTTAATTTTCCATCATAATTTATCTGAATAAATCCAAGGAGCGTTCACTTATCTGAATGATCTGAAGGCATCACAGTTCAATATTCTAGACTAAATCAATGCTATGATTATTACTCTTGACAGGTAGTAAGGAGAGTATATCCCAAGTATTTGAGTGTTGACCGTGAATCAAAACAAAGAAAGACAATTAGCACACTAATACACCATGCAGCTTACGTGCCTACGTATAATATCTTAATACAACTTACCAGTTACCATATACGAATTTGGAAAGTGATACTTACACTGGAGTTGCCAGTATATTATGTGCAGAATGCAGATAGTGAAGTGTGACTTTCAGAAATTAATATGCTCTCAAATCTCAAGGTTACCACCAACTAGCTAGTGCATAGCTATAGCATACCTGTTGCGCCTTATTCTGCTCGCCATGGGAAGTGGATGGTTGCCTAGCAGAAGTGTTAGGTGATAATCTATCGTCCCTCACCCTGTTAAAGATACCAGTGTACTTTTCACCTGATGCTGCATTTGCATCATCCCATTCACCAAATGGTGGTACCGCCACTTCTTCAGGCTGGATTAACAGACAGGAGTAAAGAGTAAAATACTCTAAAGGCATTTCTAGTCCACTCATGCTGTTGAAAATGACCATATGGTATTATTACCTCATAGCCTCGGTCACTCGGCTTCATCCTGCTCCTTCCAGGGGTATGCTGGCCATACCCTTCTGAAGATGCCCTCCTTTCTGGAGTCTGCATTCCAGTAGACTTGTGCTTCGGCTTTGATTGGTTGCTTGGCTGCATTGGTGAAGCAGATCCAGCAGCTGTTCTGTAGGGGCTTCTTGGTGCACCAACATTGCCCCCTTGTTCCCGCTGAAGATTTGAATGTCTTCGTGGAGCAGGCTCACGGTGAGTAGGGTGGTCGGAGGGTCGTTGGTGATCAGTTTCAGGTCTAGGTCGATGTGTTGGATTCCTTGGACCTTGGTTTTGAGGATCAGTTTTGTAGGCGGTTGGGTGCAAAGGTGACTTGCGAGGAGGCTCAGGGTTCCGTCTTGGATCATTTGGTTGAGCAGGAACTCCTGTTTTGTTGTTCTTCCGCGCATCCTCGAACTTTTGTGTGTAAGGGGTGTTTCCAGTGGTTTCCCAGTCCCCAAATGGAGGAATTTCAGATTGCTGTACAAAGAAGATCAATCGTTTATTTCAGTCAACATTCTGGAGTAAGCATCATTGTATGCTGCTAGGATACTTATCATTTCGTGAGAAAAAAATCAGCAATGACTTTACGGTTAGGACTCAGAGATAAAGGTAGGACTGAAACCCACTATATACTGGAATGGAGACATGACTAATCTGGATCAAGTGCACTCAAATCTATAATTGCACTATTTGCAGTTTACTAGTAGTTTCGACTAGGATTTATATGGTCCTTTTCTCTTGCATTCCAAGGTGGCAAGGTGGGATTCCCAAACTAGTTAAGTGCACTGCTCAATCATAAGTAATTATAGGTCTCTGTATGCTTCCCTGTGTCTTCCAGACAGAATATTTAGAATCATAACTATAGGTAAAAGTAACACACCCAACTGTGAAGTGTCTAAAAAACCTCCAAATTGAATAAGTCAAGGCAGAACAAAAGTATCATTCTAACCATAACAAGATAGACCAATTCCAAATGCCTTAAAGTTAAATCGAAATGTACCACGCTGTACCAATGTATCACAGAACATGATAAGTATGCAAAATTAGAAACTTTTTACTCACCGCCATCGGTCAATTTGGATCTGCTTCACGGAATTGAGCACCTCCTGTGCAAAGAAAATTCTAAAATTCCCACCGTTTTTACCCAAATTCCAGGAGGAACAGGGGGCAGTCCTCCAAAGGATACCACAGAAGTGTCGATTTTACCCACTCTAGGACTCTTCCCCCCAGAATGAGTTACCACAGTGCTCCTTTCATTTCAACCAACTCAACAGGAATCACCAGAAATGAAGACTAGATTCTCCCCCAAAAAAATTATGGCAGGACTCCAAGTTTAAGCCTTTTTTGTACCAAGGATCAACTAAATATATACCCCGAATCACCCAAATTCTCGAAGAAGAGGACGGAGGATTGAAGGAAGCTCTGCCCTTCCGCCAAAATTCACCAAATCCTCCCGAGAAACACTGCAGGTGGCAAATTTGACACACCAAAATCACCACGGTGGATGCTGTCCAGATACTCGAACTGAACAAGCATCCAACCACCGATTCTTCCTCCACCCCCAATTATAAATTTTTAAAAAAATCAAATTGTCTCATCGACAGCACAGAGCAGCAGAAGCCGGCCCAAGGAAAAGTCAAAGTTGGATCCTTCGACGCAATACAGGAACAATCCGAATGCCCAAGGAAATGGATCGAAAGCGAGTTCCTTCGCAGGAATCTCTCACGAGGAACACACAGAACACTCTCAAAGGAACTCACGTTTCTCAAGGAAAACGCTCAAATCCCCCCGCGGAAAAACCCAGATCGCCAAGAAAAGAAAAAACTTAAAGGCGGATTCTTCCTTCTGACTTACAAGGTTCAGAAGCTTTCATGTATATCCGCGCGCGCGGGGGAGGGGAGGGGGGAGAAGGAGCGAGGAATCCAGTGGAGGGAGGAGGGTGGAGAGGCTGCGGGGGGAGAGAAGAAAAGGAGAAGGAAGCGAGGAAGGAGACAAAGACGTTGACGGGGAGGGAGCGCCGTTGCTTGCCAGTTCGAAGCCTTCGAAGCTCCTTCTATTTTGTTTTTTTTTTCTCATTTTCGGATAAAATTTGGTACGGATATTTTTAGGTATTCACGTCGGATCAGTTTGGATTTTTTTTATTTATTCAACTGGTAAAATAAGTGAAGTACAAGTCGCTGTATGATTGGGTAGGCATAGCTACAAAATGCTCTTTCACCAGTTTCTTTTCACCGGCTCTTTTCACCCGTTAAAAGGGAAAAGAGAGGAAAAAATATTCCCTACGTATCAAAATATTTGTCATTGTTCAATTTTTCTTACAACTTTGATTATTTGTATTATTCAAAAAATTATTGCAAATACATAGGTAAGTCAAACTTAAAATGCCTACAATATTAAAGTACTACATAGCAAAAAAATAGATGGTACTTGCATAATTATTTTATAAGACGAATGATCAAAATTGTAAAAAAAAAATCAATATTACGACAAAGGAGGGAGTACGTGCCATTTGGATTACTCCAATTCCAGCTTGCCAAACACCAATGTCCTCTTTTTCAAAAAAAAAAAAAGAAAACCAATATCCTGTTAGTGCTGTTGAATCACATAATCGCTGACATGCCATTTATTTTTTTAAATGGCATGAGAGCTACATGTTATAAATTGAATCGAGAAATACTTTAGAAGTCTATGCAGACTTAGATTTTATTTGTAGAGTAATTTGATCTTTTATTCTTTTTAACTGATGGCATCAAATATGTATCAGTTTTAGCTGTGATAATTTAGGATTAGTGTTTCTCCCTCTGGAGTAAATAAATGAATCAGTTCAGCCTGAAAATAACTTAGAAGTAGTTATGGCAAAAAACACGTAGGGGAACACACATGAGGTTTTTTACGGTACACAATATGACCTGACGGTCGTACGGTCGTATTATCGGTTTTTCTCTAAAGGTAAAATGATAATTTGATTAACATACATTATTTAGAAAAAAATCCCCGCTACTCACCCGGGCCACTTGTGCGCACGGTATCCTCCTCCCTCTATTGACATTTTACATTTTCGAAAATACCCTTATACTACTCATACGACCTTTCAATACTATCGTACGACAGCTAAAAAATTCGGTGGTATAAAATTAATCTCAACCGTCGGATCTTTACATATAGGTTCATTTATACATACGAGTCATTTTCAACCGGTCGTATATGTCGTATTGTGTACCGCCAAGTGTTGTAAAAAAAAGATACCGCCAATTCCTTCCTAACTCATAAAGAACAGAATAAGAGAATTACACATGGAATATTTTTTCACGTGAAGTAGAGACACATTTCTTCGTAATGTATACAGTTGTACACTCGTGTATTGAATATAAATAATAGGCAACATGTTTATTCATCTTTTTAAAACACAACATAATATATATTTGGTGTTCATAATTTTACCTTTTGTCCATATGCCACTGATTTACTCATTTAGGGTGACATAAGGTTGGTGACCATGCATGACATCTTTTCTGGGTTAGTTTCCGTTTTGCAAGATATTAGGTGTCCGTCCAGATCGAGGAAGTCTCGGACCGATATGGAGCTTTTGTGCTTTCACACCAGCAGCCGGCAACAGCGAGCTACGAGTACAAGGTACAAGTCAAAACCACACATGCTGATGAAGGCAACTGCAGGAATCAGTGGCCATCAGATGATGACCTCGATCGAGATAACAAGGAGAAGTAAAATAAACAATTGACCAAATGTATCTATAACGCCTTATATTTGAAAATAAATTTTGAATGTGTGGATGCCTTATGTTTTAGGATGGAGGGAGCTTTCACAAATAAATTTTAAATAAAAGGTTGATGCATTTGACATAATATTAAGAGATGACCTTTCACGTATACCCACAAATACTCACATATCTTACACAAGTACCTTTGCTAACCTCGTACTGGTATGTGTTCCACTACAAGAAAACCAATGCAACCCAATTGATCTAAGCTTAATTAATTTGCTAATGATTTTTGTTTTGTCATACCTGCAAAGTGATTTGTATCTCTCAAATGTTACTATAATTGATTAACTGGATATGGTTGAATGACACATTAAGGGCTCTAGTTGCTATTTGTGGAGTTCTTTCTTTGGAGGACCTAACCAAAGTCAACTCGTGTAAGATACCCCCTTCATTTTAAATTATAAGTAGTTTTAGGTTTATCTCAAGGCAAACTTTTTAAACTTTAATTTACTAAGTTAATGGATAAATACATAAACATTTATAGCATCAAACTACTTTTGCTACTCAATTGGTAATTAAACCATGAAATATGTTTTACTACATATTTATTTGATGTTGTAGTTGTTAATATATTTTTCTATAAACTTTCTTAAAATTAGATAGGCTTAATTTAGGGAAAAAAATAAAACATCTTAGAATTTGGAATGGAGAATATATATGAGATACAATCAAACCATCACCGCCACGCGCCAACTACAAAATATTTTTTTCTTGGTTCCAACTTCTAGATGAACTCGGGTCATCAATTAGTAGTTAGAGTTCAACATGTACTGTTCAATTCATCAATTAGTAGTTAGAGTTCAGGGTTTCACACCTTGATAACATCATTCATGAATATATAACCCAATCCTACTTGAAGCTGACCAAAAGGGATGGCGGTGAAGTTTTGGGTGAACCACAAATCCAGGCGAGAGAAGAACAAACTTAAGGGTCTCTCTGAGTGCTTATATCCAAAATCCAGGAGAAACACTGATCATCAACCGTACTATACTAAAGTTTTCTCTTAACCCTCCAACAATAGCAGAAGTTTGATTTTCAACCCACTATTACAAAATTTGGACAGGGAGAGCCACCCAACTATCAAAACATAACAAATTTGGCACATTGGAGGTTTCAAGTACAGTTTTGCATTTTCTAGAAATTTAAAAAGTTTGGTTTAATAAAAATTCAAAATTAATTCATTTCAAATCTAAAAAACGAAGTTGGTACCAAAAGTTCTTTAAAAATGTAGGATAGTTTTTGGTACTCAACTTGAGTTGTTTACATATTATGTTTATTTACTATTCCTAGTGTTTTATTGCTCGTAATAAAGCACAAAGAATATGAGCAGCCATGATCCAAATAATGGCAAGTGTGATAGGTTACATTTTAAAATTTGGGCATAAATTGGATATTTTTCTAATTTGAATGAATTAGTTATAAATTTAAATTAAACCTATTTTTAAAAAAATCTTAAAAAAATACAAAACCACTCTTGAAACCACCCAAATGGTCAAATTTGCGCAATTTTGACCGTTGATTGGGCCTTTGTAGGATCAATAGCCGGTAGAAGGGGGTTGAATATGGGTCTTCTTCTCAATTTCTAAAACAATAAATACACTTTAGCCTATCAACTAGTGTTGCCCATCTAAAAAGGTTTTTCTCTACTATTCTAAGCACACTAGTAAGCGTTTCCTTAGCACATATCACACTAAGACATATGAAGCACCCTAGTCAAGATATGAAGCAAACAAGCAACACAAGAAGAACTAGAGCAAAGAAAATTAAATGTGGAATATAAATGCTGAAAATAAGTGCAAGGAAGTAGAGAGAGGCACAAGAGACAACCAGATTTTTCCTGTGGTATCGAGGAGTTGACGCTCCCCCCTAATCCACGTTGGAGCACTCACTAAGAGTATTGCTCCCCCTCAAGTCATCAAGACTCAAGTGCTCACTAAGAGTACCCGTTCTCCATCTCCAGAACGGTGGGTCTCGGACCGTGTACACCAAGACTTTCTTGAGGCTCCCACAACCTCAAAAAGCTCACCAAGAACCCTCCAAACACCAAGACCGTCTAGAAGCTGTCAATCTCCAAGATTAACAAACCCACACACCTTCACTTGACCTGAGCACTCAGCTAAGCCATGATATGCACCTTGAAACCCTTGATCACTAAGAAAGAGCTCCCCAAACAAGAAGAAGATGAATCCCAAATGAGCAAAGCAATATCTCTTTCTCTTCTTGGCTGTTGTAGATCTTCAGAGTGGCAAAGGCAGCTCAAGAAACGAGAGAGGTCATATGTATAGGCCTAAAGAGAGGCTAGCCATTAGAAAAGTCCCCTAAAAGTTGTACAGTCGGATGAACTGACGGTCCCCCCTGTGCTAGCGTCGGATCATCCGGTGTCTCACATCCAGCCAAATAATCGTTGGAGCCAACTGTCATAGTCAATGCATTGATGCTATGCTCCGACGCACTGTCAGTTTATCCGGTGTTGAAGGCTATCCACTCGGTGTGTCTCTGTCTAACTTAAACACAAGCGTCGGATGAACTGCTAGGTATGAGGTGAAGCGTCGGTTCATCCGGTGCTGAAGCAATATTCTTGGCACGTCTCTGTATGATTCAAATGAGGGCATTAGATGAACTACTGCTCTGACCGTTGATTCATCCGGTGCTGAAGTAGTTCAAGCCTGATCCTTACTGTAGCGAAACCCTAAGGCATCGAATGAACCGATGCTTGTACCGTCGGTTCATCCGACGATCACTTTTGAATTCCACTACCGCTAAGATCATCCGACGCAACTAAAAAATAGGGCGTCAGATCATCCGACGCTACCATTTCCAGAGTAACTCATCCAATTCAATCGTCTTTGAGTTTTCCGTCGATTCTTTTGCTTCCATTGTGTTTCCAAGAGTACTTTGAGTTGTTTAGCATCCAAGGAACTTGAGTGTGCATATAATCCATGGCATTTGGTGCATAGTCAAGCTACTAGTGTATGAACCTTGCTTAATAGTACGGTCAAACACTACAAACTAGCAATCAAAGTGTCCTTCATGTCCTTGTGACACTTGGAACTAACAAAGTACTTAGCCTTGTAGCGTTTGTCCATTGATCATCCATAAATTCAAATTGAGGGGTCTCATTTCATTGTTTACTTATGACAATAACCCAAGATATAATCCGCTACAAAACAAAGGTCAGTCACAAGCATATGGTTGTCATTTATCACCGAAACACACTCTTACCAAAGGTGCGAAAGTGCCTAGATGGTTACAGCCTTCATGTCCGGGTCTCTAGTTGTGGATTGAAAATGAGACTTTGAAGGTGAAAATAGGATTTCCCCACAAATCATTAATTACTTTGTATATAGTGAGATGAGTAGACTTGTCTTGATGTAGTTTCAGAATCATTTAACATTACAACAGTTTTCAATGTATTAATGTTTGAACTAGGACCATTTTTCACGACATGCCTGGAGTTAGAAGATTGTGCAACGCTAAAAAATATTATAAAATTGCTATGAGAAAACAATAAACTTACCAAAAAGGAACTCTACTGTTGTTTACAAATGTGATGGGATGGAGTATATGGAGAGCATTCTAAACTATTACAGTAGACTAGTAGCAAGTAAATTAACAAACTTATAAATGGGAATTCATGTGTGCTCCTAATGTCTGATTTATGGGTGAAGTACACCACCCCTCTTGTCGTTCTCTTTTGTCGCGACACTAGATTAAAACAAGTTTTATATAAAATTTAAAATTTTAATTGGATGAACTGATAATTACTTGTGTCGGAGCTAAGTTCACTAATCGTCAAGGGTGACAGAACCCTGATGAGCGTTGCATGCTGACGATAGATTACCTGTGCCACGCCCATCCAGGAACCCCCTGCCCGTCTTTGTCTGGGTTAATTTTTGCAAGTTAATGTGCCCAGATTGACCAAGTCTCGCCCAGACCTTGGAATAAACACAACTGGTAAAAATCTTGCATTGCATTGGCATCTCGATCGAGAGCTGCTGAGACAACCGTTTTTATGTTCGTGTACGGTAGCCGGCATCAACGGGGTACGAGAGAGTACACAAGTCAAAAAACGACGCATGCCGTGGAAGAAAACTGCAGCAATCAGTCGCCATAGATCAGTCGCCGTAGAGCCTGTTCGGCTGATACAAAGAATAGTGTTAGGTCATTAGATTGAATAGTGTTTTGTGTGAGAAATAAGTTGAGATAGGCTGATTGTAGTTGCCATCAAAAAGATGACAATTGCTCCTTGAGCTCCATCTCTTCCAAGGATCATATATCGAGTAGTATTCTTCCTGTTCCTGATGCCAAAAAATTGAATTTTAACCGAGCCAATCAGGCATGTGATTAAGTATTTTAATAGTTGATAGACGTGTTTAGCTTGCGTGACAGCCAATTTGGATGCTAAGAAAGGCATTCACTAGTAACTTGATTATCATGATGATTATTTTTAACGAACGGGTATGAGACTGTTGTGACGACTATTTAAATGATAAATCACCTTGATGAATCATGGTTTGAATGGTCTTATACATCACGCTTCTCCAGGTCTGTAAAGTCATGTAGGTATTGTACGGAGGCCTGGTCGCTAGTTCAAAAAAAAAGGGAGGCCGGGTCGAAGTCAACTCGTGCAGGGAAGCAAAGCATCTCTGCCTAACAGTCTAACACGAGTCCACTTGTGCGTAAACAGTCAATCAGGGTCCCTAATGATGGTAGCCACACGCAGTGCTTGGTTGCTGTTTTCTATACTGTGGCGACTCGCCACACATTGTGGTGTCGCCTCCGTGGTCTTGGCGGGCGGCGGCGCAAATCAAACATCCATACGGATGTTTTTTCGGAAAATTTGATGGGATGTTCGAGTGACTTTATTGAAGCGTCATGAATTTATGATTGTATTTGTATGTTTTCTAAAGAGAGAGGCGAAAGTTTTACCAAAACAAATGTTGTACACTATCACCGGTATTTACAACTAGTATTAGTACAGGCCGAATTGAAGTCATTTGGAAGCCATGTGTTTTGCAAGAATAACTTTTCTTCCTAGCAAATTTATGTCATCAATTCACCATGAGACTAAGCCTGGTGTTCATATGCTGCTCTGGAGATTCAAACTAACCATGGCACTGCATTCTGGCATTAAACCTGCTGTAATTTTGCTTACACCATAGCTAAAATATCTTCAACCATGCCCCCAATTTTTTCACCACCCACAACTGTTAAAAACTAACAAGTCCAATAGTTGGTCCTTTTGCTGTCACACTCACAGTAGATGAGTAGAAGCAATGCTTTTTTGGTACTGAGATCAACCAATTAATTGATGGGGGGAAACGACCATGTGTTTGTTGTTGGATTAATTGGGCCTTGGGCCATTTAGTCTCAATTAATCTTAAGAATTAAAAGGTCCACAAAATAAATGCTAGGGATTTAATCCCGCATTGAAAGCCAATGAGAATCTTAACTAACTTAAAGGGTGGACCAATGGTGGACCACTTGTGAAGTTGGTAAAAGGAGAAGGGCGTGCCACACGCGCGCGCGCTCGCTCGCCGCGCCGGCCGTGGGCGTGGGCGTGGCGTGGCGTGTCGTGACGAGACCGTGAGGCGTATGCACGGTTTTTGTCATTCATGTCGGTCATTCATGTCGGTCATAATCCTTTGTATTAAAACGACCGTTACCGGTAAGCGATGACGTTGAATACGGCGATTCTGTGTAACCGACGTTTAATGAGAATTATGGTGGTCGAAGCGTCCGGGTTCATTCCCTCCTCCTCTCCTCTCGCGCCTATATAAGAGGACTCCTTCCTCCGGCACGGATACACACTCTCACACTCGGGTACTCCTCGCTTAGGGAGACCTCTCTCTCTCTTCTCTTCGTACGTCTTCGTCCCCGTCCGCGAGAACGACTACTTCCGGTACGTCTACGGCCTCCGCGAGAACGACTACTTCCGGCACGACTACATCCTCCGCGACAACGACTACATCGGCGTGAACGACTACTTCCGGAGGCCGTTCGTACTTCACCGCAACGACTCGCCACCGCATCACCTTTGTACGACTACACCGAACAAGGTCCCCCCACGAGTAGCATGTCTATTCCGGGGGATAACGGCGCCGGTTGACTCCGTCAACCGTCCCGCCTTTGGGTACATACTAAACTCCTTATGTGTAATTTTGTTCGAGTTTTATTTGAGATTTAACTTGAACACATGCACATGCTCGTTCTCACGGGATCACTTATAATCGTCATGAATTTGTTAATAATTTCGGAATTAAAATGTACCGAAAATTGCCTAGTTTTCTAACAATCCAAAAACCTTATATTGTTGATAGGCTTTCGGTAACTAGTTTCGTTGCAACGCTCAAACCAAATGTTTTCGATGGTTCAAATTACAAGCGTTGGAAGCAAAGGGTTACGTATTGGTTGACGGCGATGAGCATCATGCATGTCATACGGGGAAGCCCGAACAGTTTTCTCCGAGAGGAGGAGAAGGCTTTCGAGGGCGGCCGATAACCTCGTTTCGCGGTGCCATCTTGAGTGTTCTCGCCGAAAACCTTGTGGACACGTACCTTCTGTCGCCAAGTGGCAAAGATATTTGGGATGCGCTTGAGGCTAAGTTTGGGGTTTCGATGCGGTGGTGAGTCGTATGTCATGGAACGGCTCTATGACTACAAAATGGTTGAAGACCGTTCGTGGTAGAGCGAGTGCCCATGAGATTCGGGCGCTAGCTAGAGATCTTGAGAATTATAGCAAGGATGCACCATGTAAGTTGCCCGACAAGTTTGTGGCTGGAGGTATTATCTCCAAGTTACCACCTTCTTGGAAGGACTTTGGAACCTCTCTAAAACACAAGAGGCAAGAGTTTGCTTGTTGTCGATCTTATCGGCACTCTTGATGTTGAAGAGAAGGCAAGAGCAAAGGACAAGACACATGGTAAAGGGATTGTTGGGTCTTCTAGTGCTAATTTGGTGCGAGAAGAAGAACAACAATGCATTCAAAAAGAAAAACAAGCAAGCATCAAAACCAACCAAAGGCTAAGCAGACGGCTCAGTTCAAGCAGAAAAAGCCGCCAAGCCGGAAAGTGCTACTTCTTTGTGGTAGCACGGAACACTTTGCTCGCAAAGTGTCCGGATCGCAAGGATAAGAAAGATGGCAAAAGTGCCAACATGGTTATTAGTGAAACTGGTGGAACGTCGGGGTACGGTAATCTTTTACCTACGGTTCTTTCGGTATGTCGGTCACCGATTGGTGGATTGATACGGGTGCTAATATTCATGTTTGTGCTCGATATTTCCTTGTTTTCCTCTTACCGAGCGGGCGGAATTTCCTCCTTGTTGATGGGAAACGGATCACATGCGCGTGTTCTTGGTGTTGGTTCGGTCGATCCGAAGCTTACTTCGGGAAAGATCGTTCGATTGAAGAACGTGCGGCATGTCCCTACTATCAAGAAGAACTTAGTCGGCGGGTCTCTACTCGTGTAGAGACGGTTTTAAATTAGTCTTTGAATCCAATAAATGTGTAATTTCTAAATTTGGAAGTTTTATTGGAAAAGGTTATGATAAGCGGAGGCCTGTTCCGCTTGTCTCTCGTCATATGATTGTAATAAAGTTGTGAACCATGTCTCGAATGTTAATGATGAGTCAAATGTTTGGCATTCGCGACTTTGTCATGTTAATTTTGGTTGTATGATGCGTCTTGCAAACTTGAGTTTAATTCCGAAATTTACCTTAGTCAAGAATTCTAAGTGCCATGTGTGCGTTGAATCAAAACAACCTCGCAAGCCTCATTTTTCGGCCGAGGCGAGAGACTTGGCACCTCTAGAACTAATTCATTCGACCTATGCGAGATGAATGGTGTGTTGACAAAAGGTGGTAAAAAGTTTTTCATGACTCTAATAGACGATTGTACTAGATTTTGCTATATCTATTTGTTGAAGTCTAAAGATGAAGCATTACAATACTTTAAAATCTATAAAGTGAAGTAGAAAATCAACTTGAGAGAAAGATAAAAAGAATTAGGTCGATCATGGTGGAGAGTATTTTTCTAATGTTTTCACTTTGCGTTCGTGAGGAACACGGAATAATCCATGAGAGGACGCCTCCCTATTCACCTCAATCAAACGGGGTAGCCGAAAGAAAGAACCGCACTCTAAGCGATTTGGTTAACGCCATGTTAGACACGGCGGGACTTTCCAAGGAATGGTGGGGTGAGGCTATATTGATCGCATGTCATGTCCCGAATCGTGTTCTGTGAAGAACAAAGAGATAACACCATTCGAGGAATGGGAAAAGAAAAGGCTAACACTTTCATACTTCCGGACTTGGGGATGTTTGGCCAAAGTGAATGCGCCTATAACCAAGAAACGTAAACTAGGACCTAAAAACTGTCGATTGTATCTTTCTTGGTTATGCTCTACACAGGTGTGGGTTATAGGTTTTTAATATTGAAATCTGGAGTACCCGATATGCATGTTGGCACCATCATGGAATCCGGAGACGCTACATTTTTTGAGAACATTTTTCCTATGAAAGAGATAGATAGCACATGTAGTCATGAATTGTCTATTAATAATGAACTCAAAGAACCCTGTTGTTTCGATAGAACACAATGAACAACCACATGAGGAAAATCTTGAGGAGGATGGCAATGAAGCTCTTAGAAAGAGCAAGAGACGAGAGGATTGCAAAGTCCTTTGGTGATGATTTCATTGTGTACCTCGTGGATGACACTCCTAGAACCATTGAAGAGGCATATTCCTCTCGGGATGCGACTACCGGAAGGAAGCGAGTTCGGAGTGAGATGGACTCTATTATGTCTAATGGTACTTGGGAGGTTGTGGAGCGTCCCTATGGGTGCAAACCGTAGGATGCAAGTGGGTGTTCAAGAAAAAGCTTAGGCCCGATGGTACTATTGATAAGTACAAGGCAAGGGGGTGGTGGCTAAAGGCTATACTCAGAAAGAAGGAGAAGATTTTTTCGATACTTACTCACCAGTTGCCCGATTGACCACTATTCGAGTACTACTTTCCTTGGCAGCTTCCCATGGTCTTATCGTTCACCAGATGGACGTTAAGACAACTTTCCTAAATGGAGAGTTGGAGGAGGAGATCTATATGGATCAGCCGGATGGATTCGTAGTAAAAGGTCAAGAAGGGATGGTGTGTAAATTGGTAAAATCTTTGTATGGTCTCAAGCAAGCTCCTAAGCAATGGCATGAGAAGTTTGACAAAACTCTAACGTCGTTGGCTTTGTTGTGAACGAAGCCGACAAATGTGTGTACTATCGCTATGGTGGGGGCGAAGGAGTGATCCTATGTCCGTATGTAGATGACATACCGATATTTGGGACAAGCCTTAATGCGATTAAGGAAGTGAAAGAATTCTTGTCTCAAAGCTTCGAGATGAAAGATTTGGGGGAGGCGATGTGATTCTAAACATTAAACTAGTGAGAGAAGGTGATGGTGGGGTTGTTCTTACACAATCTCATTATGTGGAGAAAATCTTGAGTCGTTTTGGTTACAACGAGCGCAAGCCGCCTCCAACACCTTATGATGCTAGTAAAATGTTAAGGAAAAACATAAGAATAATGAGAGATCAGGTGAGATACTCCCAAATCATTGGTTCACTAATGTACCTAGCTAGCGCTACTAGACCCGATATCGCATATCTTGTGAGCAAACCGAGTCGATTCGTGTCTAACCCGGGAGATGCTCATTGGGAAGCTCTTGAACGGGTAATGCGCTATCCGAAAGGAACAATGAACTACGCGATTCACTATCTGGGTATCCTAGGGTACTAGAGGGCTATAGTGATTCGAATTGGATCTCGATGCGGATGAGATTAAAGCCACAAGTGGATATGTGTTTACACTTGGAGGTGGCGCCGTCTCCGGAAGTCTTGCAAGCGAGACCATCTTAACGAGGTCAACTATGGAGGCGAGAACTCACCGCATTGGACACCGCCACGGTTGAGGCTGAATGGCTTCGTGAACTCCTTATGGATTTACCGGTAGTTGAAAAACCGATACGGCGGTCCTCATGAACCGTGATAATCAAACGGTGATTGTCAAGGTGAATAGCTCAAAGGATAACATGAAGTCATCTAGACATGTAAAGAGGCGGCCGAAATACGTCGGAGAAAATGAGAAACTCGGAGTGATAGCCTTGGACTACATCCAAACGGCTAAGAATCCGGCAGATCAACTCACAAAGGGTCTTTCACGTAATGTGATAGACAATGCATCCAGGGAATTGGGCTTGAGACCCGTCAGCGTTATTCAGTAGTGGTAACCTGTCCTATGTGATCGGAGATCCCGTGAATTAGGATAGTGAAACAAACTCTTGTTTAACGGAGAGAAGAGAACCTTTGTAAAGGGCTCATTCCGAGAGAGATGCATTTCTCTTCTAAAATCTGTATGGCAGGTTGGTGAAAAACCTTAATGTGATCCGAGTGGCTCAAAGAGGAGCAAAGATGTTGGCCTACAGAACATCTTAAAGGATTGCACCTATATGGGTTTGATTGCTAGTCACAATCTATGAGATAGGGTGATCTCTAGATACCCATGAAAGGCACGGAGTATGACTTATACGCTCCAACCCGAGGGGATGCTTATAGCGACCTAGTAGCGGCAAGGGACTCTAGTCAAACTTGTTTGCACGAAACCGCCAATTCAAGGCATAGTCCATTGGTCGGTTGTAAATGAGTGTAGCTTTTGTCTCGGTGGATGTTCAACTTAACGGTCTCCACCATAAAGTCGGTATATCAAAACAAGAGTTGAGAAGAGGATTTTTCTTTGTGTACCTTGAAATTCTTGGTGGGGATTGTTGGATTAATTGGGCCTTGGGCCATTTAGTCTCAATTAATCTTAAGAATTAAAAGGTCCACAAAATAAATGCTAGGGATTTAATCCCGCATTGAAAGCCAATAAGAATCTTAACTAACTTAAAGGGTGGACCAATGGTGGACCACTTGTGAAGTTGGTAAAAGGAGAAGGGCGTGCCACACGCGCGCGCTCGCTCGCCTCGCCGCGCGCGCCCGCGCCGCGCCGGCCGGCCGGCGGGCCGTGGGCGTGGCGTGGCGTGGCGTGGCGTGGCGTGTCGTGTCGTGTCGTGTCGTGACGTGACGTGACGAGACCGTGACCGTGACCGTGACCGTGAGGCGTATGCACAGTTTTTGTCATTCATGTCGGTCATTCATGTCAGTCATAATCCTTTGTATTAAAACGACCGTTACTGGTAACTGATGACGTTGAATACGGCAGTTACAGGTAACCGACGTTTAATGAGAATTATGGTGGTCAGAAGCGTCCAGGTTCATTCCCTCCTCCTCTCCTCTGCGCCTATATAAGAGGACTCCTTCCTCTGGCACAGATACACACTCTCACACTCAGGTACTCCTGCTTAGGAGACCTCTCTCTTCTCCCTCGTGTTCTTGCTCTCTGCCATTCCCAACGCAAGCTTTGCGCGCACACTGTTTGCGTGAGCAGTTGCCTCCGAACCTCGTCCACCTAGCGATCCTGCTCGGGATAGGTGGGCGATAAGGTTTTTGGGGAGCGTACCCGTACGCGCCTGCTCGCTCTTCTGTACGTCTTCGTCCCTGTCCGCGAGAACGACTACTTCCCTGAAAGTGCATCTTGGCCCCTAATTATTTTGGTGATAATGACAAGCACGATTTGAGGTATTTAATGCTTCGACAAGATGTGTGCAGGGCTTAAACGAATGAAATCCTTTTTGGATGATCAAAGGAAGTCCCCCCAATTTCAAGATGATGTTTTCTAATTCAAGTCAAGGCTTAATTCACTTTTACTTTTGAATTTGAGTATAGGAAACACCGTACTATAAAGGGGGATGCAATTCAATAACCAAGAGATGCTAAAAGTGCTCTAGAAGGGATTCTAAGTGAGTGAGAAGAGTTGAGAGTCGACACGTGCACTTATGCTTAACTTTTCTAAAAATCAGTGCCCGGCCGGTTCTACCGACCCCATGTCGGTTCTACCGACCGGAGCTCATCGGTAGTGCGGCGCGGGGCGGTATACCGATATGCGTTCTCCGGCTCGGTTTGCCGGGGGGGCCGGTACTACCGACCCTGCGTCGGTACTACGGTGCCGTCATCGTTTTTCTTCAGAAAAATCACCTCCTCGGTAGTACCGACACCGTGTCGGTAGTACCGAGGTTATACGAGTTTGCACAGTAACGGCTAGTTTTCGGCCCCTAGTATTTAACCCCTCTTCTCCCTCCTCACTCATTGCAGACCAACCACGGGACAAACACTTCCTTGAGCATTCACTCCACCTCCCTCACCTCCTCTAGAGCTAATCCTTGGTTCCCTTGAGCTAAGACTTGAGAAGTGAGGTGATTTCTAGTGAAGTGTGACAAGCTTTGAGAGCCCCATCGTTCTTCCCCTTCTCAAGAGCACTTGAAGCATCTCCGGGTTGTTTTGTTGCATTTGTTACTCTTGAAGCTTGCTTCTAGACGGTTAGGCGTCGCCGCGAGTGCCCTCTTGGTGTGGTGCACCGGGATCGTTTGTATTGCCCTCTCCTTCGTGGAGAAATCTTAGTGAGCACCAATCTTCCTTTGTGGGGGTTGGAAGAGGAAAAGAGGCTCTTGGTGATAGCCCTCCCTTTGTGGGATCCTCAACGGAGACGTAGCATCCTTTGTGGGTGTGAACTTCGGATTAAATTCTCGTGTCTCCTTTGCTTGCTTGCGTTTCTTCATTTCTAACTAACCCTAGAACTTGTTTTTAGCCCGATCTATCTTTTGGTTGCTATCCAAGCTGGTTTCTGTGGTTGCAGGTGGTTATTAGCATCTAAACTTAAACTTTGATTCAAGTAGAATTGCTAGAAACCGCACAGATTTCAAATTTCGTTTTAAGTATCTTACACTGTCGGTAGTACCGACACGGTACCGGTAGTACCGACACCGTCGGTAGAACCGGCACCACGTCGGTAGTACCGACAGCATATTTAATCCGCTGCTTTTGTTTCAGAAATTTGAAGTGATCCTATTCACCCCCCCCCCCTCTAGGCATCACAAGGTCCTTTCAATTGGTATCAGAGCCTAATCCCTTGATTTAGGCTTAACCGCTAAAGGGATCAAGATGTCGGGGATTGGAAGCAACCCAACCGCCGAAGAAATTGCCGCAAAAGAAGCTCAAGAAAGAGAGCGCACAGCAGCTCAAGTCGGCGACCTCATCGGCAGGGCACCAAGCCGCACTCCATCCAACGTGGACAGCTCCGACGACTCCTCATCGGATTCCGATTCGGACTCGGACTCCGACTCAAGTGATGAGGACGCCAAGGACGATGATCTTGCGGCAAAGAAGGCGGCCAAGAAGAGAAGAAAGGCTAAGAGGAAGAAGAAGGCCAAGAAGCTCCTCAAGAAGATGATCAAGAAGGAGCAAGCCAAGTACTCTCACTCCGGCTTCTACGAAGTGCCCCATCACTACGGGCAAATTCCGGGCAACAACTCTAACGATAAATTCTATTCCGTGCATTTGGGAAAGCCTCCTCATTTCGATGGGAAGGACTATCCTAAATGGGCTTATGATATGCAAATGCACCTTTACGGGCTTCACCCCTCTCTTTGGAAGATTGTGGTTGTAGGTGTAACGATTCCCGCCGAAGGAGAAGCTCTCACCATTGAGCATGAACAAGATCTTCACCGCAATGTACAAGCCACAAGAGTTATCACGGGATCCTTGTGTGCACAAGAATTCAACAAGGTTCGGAACATCCAAATTGCCAAGGTGATTTGGGACACACTCAAGGAAGCACATGAAGGAACCGAGCATGTGAGACAAGGCAAGATGGACCTAATCAATGGAGAACTTGAGCTTTTCTTCATGAAGGATGGAGAGACCGTTCAAGAGATGTATGATAGGCTCATGGTGCTTGTATCGGATATTAGAGCCCTTGGGAGCAAAGATTGGGATGACTCGAAGGTCACAAAGAAGTTACTAAGAGCCTTTGCCCCCAAAGACAAGAACTTGACTCAAATGATAAGAAGAGATCCAAGATATCCAACAATGACACCTACTCAACTCCTTGGAGAGATATTGCACCAAGAACTTGTTGATCAAGATGTGGAGAAGTCTCTAACCTTGAAGATGGGCAAGAGTCTAGCTCTCAAAGCTAGCTCTAATGAAGTAGTTGAAGAAAAGCCCAAGCCATCCAAAAGCAAGAAAGAAGACACTAGTGACGAAGAGAGCACGGATGAAGAAACCGCATTTGCCATACGGAAGTACAAGAAATTCTTGAAGTCAAGAAACTCAAGAAAAGGTGGGGATGATAGAAGGAAGAAGTCACAAAGAAAGTGTTATGAGTGTGGAGAATATGGACATTTCATTGCCGAGTGTCCCAAGAACAAGAACAAGAATGAGGAAGAGAAGAGGTTCAAGGAGAGAAGCAAGGAGTACAAGAGCAAGTACCAAGGGCGTGCGCACGTGGGTCAACAATGGGACTCAAGTGATGAAGATGAAGAACCAAAGAAGCAAGGGATGGCAACAATTGCCATGGCACAAGGTTCATCCTCAACACGCCTCTTCAACAACCTCTCCGATGATGAAGACCACTCTCATTTTTGCCTCATGGCAAGGGGGAGCAAGGTACAAGAATCAACCATCTCATCCTCTCTAACATCCTCTACTTCCACCTCTTGTAGTGACATAGAAAACTTAGATGAGGAAAAGGAACTAGAGGACAACATGATAAAGAAATTTGGTAAAAAGGGCCACAAGGAAATTAAAAGGCTATTGGACAAACTAGAGAAAAAGAAAGAGATCCTTCATGAGCAAGAAGACTTGCTTATCCTTGAAAAGGAAAGAAACCTTACTTTAGAAAGATCTCTTGCCGAAGAGAAGGCTAAGGTGGAGAAGTTGACCATGGAATTATCCTTGGTTGGCGACTCTAATAAGAAGATGTCAAAGGATCTTACCTTGGCAAATGAATCTTTAACTTCCCTAAAAACTACTCATAGTGAGCTTCAATCAAGCTTCTCATGCTTGACCGAGAAATACAAATCTCTTGAAGCCAACTTTAATAGTCCTTGGGAAAGCACTAAAGCAACTCCATCGGCAAACTTGGACTCTAGTGCCTCCACTAGCAAAACTTGCTCTTCTTGTGTTAATATTGATATGAATGCTATCAAGACTAACCTTGCAAAGCTTGAAGAGAAAATTAAGAGCAAGGACAAGGAAATTGCACGATTGAACATGTTGTTTACACAAGGCAACATAAGTGCCAAGCCTATACCCAAGGTGGTGGACAAGCAAGGACTTGGACACCGCAAGAACAACAAGGCAAATGGTAGGGTGGCGGTGAAAGGGCATGAGGTTCCCTTATGGAACAAGGGAGGGTACCTCAACACAATTATGGATATTGCTCATGGAATCACCACGTCCACCACAACCAAGGAGGCCCCAAAGATTGTGCAAACCACAAAGGAAATTGGTGGGAGTAACATTCCACCTAAGGCATCGAAGAATGTGGTTGAGCATAAACCAACACCCAACTACACTTGTGATTACATTGTGACCTTGGACCATAATGGTAAAATAGTGGTCAAGTATGTTGGGGCCTATGCCATGAAGGCCATGAGAAAGAGTGTGTGGGTTCCAAAAGTTTTTGCATCTAACCTCCAAGGACCCAAATCCCTTTGGGTACCTAAACCAAGAGCTTAAACTTGTTTTGTAGGCCTACTCCTCGGTGGAAGCGCATGGTTGATTGATAGTGGTGCCACAAATCACATGACCGGAGAGGAAGGCTTGTTTGCATCTCTTGACCGTTATGATAACCCTACGGAAACTATCATTTATGGAGATAATGGTCAAGGAGATGTCATTGGTCTAGGTAAAATTGCTATCTCAACAACAAATTCAATTGAAGATGTTTATCATGTGCAAGGGTTGGGATACAACTTGTTGTCGGTTTCACAACTTTGTGAGAAAGGCTACAATTGTCTCTTTACTCATGAGGGTGTGACCGTCTCTAGAAGGGAGGATTCCTCTATTGTCTTTGCGGGTCACTTACGGGGAAAACTTTACTATGTGGACTTCACAAAAGTAAAGGTGGATCCTAAGGCTTGCTTAGTGGCAAAATCCGACTTGGGTTGGCTATGGCATCGCCGACTAGCCCATGTTGGCATGAGGAACTTGGCCAAACTTCAAAAAGACGAGCACATCCTAGGACTAACGAATGTTGTTTTTGAGAAAGATAGGTTGTGTAGCGCATGTCAAGCCGGCAAGCAAGTTGGAGCTCATCATCCCGCCAAGAACATTCTATCCTCATCAAGACCCACGAAGTTGCTACACATGGATTTATTTGGACCAATTGCCTACATAAGCATCGGTGGTAATAAATATGGTTTGGTAATTGTTGATGACTTTTCCGTTTCACTTGGGTATTCTTTTTGCAAGATAAAAGTGAGGCAAAGGGAATTGTGAAGAAGTTCATTAGAAGAGTTCAAAATGAGTTCGAGCTCAAGGTCAAGAATATAAGAAGTGACAACGGCTCGGAATTTAGGAACACACAAGTCGAAGAGTTTCTAGATGAAGAAGGCATCAAGCATGAACTCTCCGCTCCATATACACCTCAACAAAATGGCATCGTTGAGAGGAAGAACCGCACCTTGATAGAAGCGGCAAGGACAATGCTTGATGAATACAAGACTCGGACTCATTTTGGGCGGAAGCCATCAACACCGCATGCCACGCCGCCAACCGTCTCTACCTCCACAAGTACTTGAACAAGACTCCCTACGAAATCATCACCGGTAAGAAACCTAGTGTGCATTACTTTAGGGTCTTTGGGTGTAAGTGTTTCATACTTAACAAGAAACCCAAAGCCTCAAAGTTTGCATCCAAGGTTGATGAAGGTTTTCTACTTGGTTATGGAACTAACGAGCATGCCTATCGTGTTTTCAACAAAACCACCGGTTGTGTTGAGACCACGGTAGACGTGAAATTTGATGAATCCAACGGCTCTCAACGAGAGCAAGTTAGTGAAAACCTTGTAGAAGATGAAGAGCCCCCAAGTGTATCCATCTTTAGAATGGGAACCGGTGAAGTGATGCCTCGGGAAGTTCAAGCACAAGCTCCGGTTGACACAAGCAATCATGATCCATCATCTTCAACACGAGCGGAGCCACCTAGTTCTCAAGTTCAACAAGATGAGAGTCAAGTTCATGGTGACGATCATGAACGGGGCGTTGATCAAGGGGGAGAACTAAGTGATGAAGCTCAAGAGGAAACACCGCAAAGTGAAGATGATGATGATGGACCTATTCAACGTCAATCTCAAGAGCCACATCCAAGAGTACATCAAATGGTTCAACGGGATCATCCCGTCGACAACATTCTCGGAAGTATTCAAAGAGGGGTAACAACTCGATCTAGATTGTCAAATTTTTGTGCATTTTACTCGTTTGTTTCCTCTTTGGAACCTCTTAGTGTGGAACAAGCTCTTGAGGATCGGATTGGATTATTGCCATGGAGGAAGAGTTGAACAACTTCAAAAGAAATGAAGTGTGGGAGTTGGTACCAAGACCCAAGCAAAACGTGATCGGCACCAAATGGGTTTTTAGGAACAAGCAAGATGAATTTGGTGTCGTCACAAAGAACAAGGCAAGACTTGTTGGCAAGGGTTACACACAAGTTGAAGGTTTAGATTTTGGAGAGACGTACGCACGGTAGCAAGGCTAGAATCAATTCGTATTCTTTTAGCCTATGCCACTCATCATGATTTCAAGCTTCATCAAATGGATGTGAAGAGTGCATTCTTGAATGGACCTCTCCAAGAAGAAGTGTATGTGGATCAACCACCGGGCTTTGAAGACTCAAGGTTTCCAAACCATGTGTACAAGCTCCATAAGGCGCTCTACGGGCTTAAGCAAGCTCCTAGAGCATGGTATGAATGCCTTAAGGATTTTCTTCTCAAGAACGGCTTTGAAATAGGCAAAGCCGATTCTACTCTCTTCATTCAAAGAAATGGGAAAGATATTTTCGTTTGTCAAATTTATGTCGATGATATCATTTTTGGGTCTACTAATGATAAATTTTGTGAAGAATTTAGTAGGATCATGACCAAGAGATTTGAGATGTCTATGATGGGTGAATTGAAGTTCTTTCTTGGGTTTCAAATCAAGCAAATGAAGGAAGGGACTTTCTTATGTCAAACCAAGTATGTGAAGGATATGCTCAAGAGGTTTGACATGGCCGATTCGAAGCCCATCAAGACCCCCATGGCACTAAATGGACATCTTGATCTCAATGAAGAAGGGAAGTCGGTCGACCAAAAGGTATTCCGTTCCATGATTGGCTCCCCGCTTTACCTTTGTGCATCTAGGCCCGATATAATGCTTAGTGTGTGCATGTGTGCAAGATTTCAAGCCAATCCTAAGGAGTGCCATCTAATGGCTGTTAAGAGGATCTTTAGATATTTGGTTCATACTCCTAACCTAGGCTTGTGGTATCCCAAAGGTTCCACTTTTGATCTACTTGGCTACTCCGATTCGGATTATGCCGGTTGCAAAGTAGATCGAAAGAGCACTACGGGACTTGCCAATTTCTTGGTAGGTCTTTGGTGTCGTGGAGCTCGAAGAAGCAAAATTCGGTTGCTTTATCCACGGCCGAAGCCGAATATGTGGCGGCGGTGCTTGTTGTGCACAACTCTTGTGGATGAAGCAAACGTTGAGTGATTATGGTTGCAAGTTTAGTAAGATTCCACTCTTATGTGACAATGAGAGTGCTATCAAGCTAGCAAACAATCCGGTCCAACACTCTCGAACAAAGCACATAGACATTAGACATCACTTCTTACGGGATCATGAGGCTAAGGGTGACATTGCTTTACGGCATGTTTGCACCGAAAAACAACTTGCCGACATCTTCACTAAGCCTCTAGACGAGCAACGGTTACGTGCTTTGAGGAGTGAGCTAAATATCTTAGATTCTCGTAACTTGGCTTAATATTTTGCACATAAACTTGCTTGTTGCCTAGATAGGAAGCAAAACCTTTATTCTTAACTTCTTTGTGCGAGTTTTGACAAAACGTTGGATTTTCACATAGCGGGTGGTGACTATAGCTTTGAATGATTGTTTGTGAACTAGTCACCATCTCCTATGGGTTCTTTACATGTCCATACTCCTTTCTACCCAAGATCTCTCTTTAAATCCAAATTATTTCCAAAATGCTAAATCCACCGGTACAACCGACACCAGGTCGGAAGTACCGATAAGGACTCTCTGTTTGGATTTCCAGCGATCATCGGTACTACCGACCCCGTGTCGGTACTACCGGACCCCCCGGTAGAACCGACGCAGGGGCGGTATACCGATAAGGACCTTCTGTTTCAATTTTAAGGGGACCCCGGTAGTACCGACGCCCCGTCGGTACTACCGATAAAACTCGCAGGCCTATATATAGAGCGCGGCCAGGAGCTAGGGTTCACTCTCAACTTTTCAACCGTTGAAGCGCCCTCTTTCCCTTCCTCTCCAAATCCGCCAAGGGTTCTCATCCCCATCCGTGGAAAGTGGTCCTAGCTCCTATCTCTTGATTCTCCACCCTCCCGGAACATCCGTTCATCACCGGAAGATCGTCGATTCGCGCGGGAAGCTTGTCAAGGTACTCATTCAAAATCTCCGGGATCGATCTCTCAATGTAGTTGTTTCTAGAGGAAATGCTTTAGGGAATCAATATCTCTACCTCCATAGAACCTGTGCTCATGGTTTCGTAGACTCTTGTTGGCTAAAACCGCAGATTCCAATCCTTTTCACCAAAACCCGCACCTCATCGGTAGTACCGACCCCGTGTCGGTAGTACCGATGAGGGGTGGTTAACCCTGCTTCCCATCTTAGGTTGAGCCTTTACCCCTCATATTCAAAACTCTTATCCTATACTTTGTTGTTAAATCTCCAGATGGGTCGTGCGGGCAAGCAAATTGTGCGTGAAGGCTCGACGAAGATGACATTCCTCTCGCTCAAAGGAAGAGGAAAGGAGGGGCTAGTTCTCAAGCTCCTCGTGGTCGTGGACGTACCAATCCTCCTGCAGCCCCTCGTCAATCCTCAGGCCAAGGTCATCGTGCCCGCACCAAACAAGCACATCAACCCGATGACCATTATGACGACTATGAGGATATCTCCTTGGAAACCCTTTCCTCATTTGTTCTTCGGCCATCAAGACCTCCACGTCCTGCCACTCAAATGGGGGTTGTGAGAATGGTGGACTACACAAGAGGCTCCCACAATGTCTACAAGGAGAGGTACTCTGATCCAGCTCTTTGGCAAAAGGAGTTCGATTCCGACATCCGGTTTTGGCTCAAGTTCAATGCCGATTGGTATGAGTCCGTGATCCTAAGCAAGGACAACATGACAATCGATATGAAATCAATCAATTGGGATCTCCTTAGGTCACTTGACATTCGGCGCGTCAATGAAGCTATCGATATATGCCATGCCAAAGGGATGACAAATGTTATGTCAATCAAGCGTGATTGGAATGAGGAGGTGGTCGCTCAGTTTTATGCAAATCTCTATATCCGTCGTGAGACCCGGACTTTCCATTGGCTCCTTCAAGGCAAGCCTTTATCCGTCTCCTATGAGCGCTTCGCTCAGATTCTTGGCTTTGGTGAGGAGGATCTCGCTCTTCCAAAGTTACATGGTGGCGAATTTCCCCTTGACAGCGAGATGGCATTCATGTATGACTCAGCTTATGGCAAGGTGGAATTTGGCACTACTCACGGGATGAAGCCAGTCTATCGGATGCTAAACCAACTCTTTCGCTACACTCTCACTCCAAAGATAGGTGACAACACCAATATCTCCAATGTGGCAAAAGAGATCCTAGTGAGGATGGCACCGGGCAAGGAAAGCTTTAGTATCTTCAACTTCATTTGGGAAGAGATCATTGTGTGCTCCGTGTCCGCTAACAAGAGCTGCCAGTATGCCCCTTGGATTTTTCAGATGATTTGTGAGGTGGCGGGCGTTGACATCCTTCCCGACAAGACTCACTCTTGGTACAAGCCAAACAAAGGGAACATCGAGCGGCTCCTCAAGTTAGGCAAGCATGCCCCTCCTCGTCCTTCTACCGCAGGTGGGTCCTCCTCCGGTGGCCCATCTTCTTTTGAGCCACCATCCTCCTCTCGTGGGCCATCCGCATCTAGAGGTACCGTTCCCCCCGGGCAAGAAAAAGAGCATCTTCAACTTCCTTTCTCAAGGCCTTTTTGCTTGCTTCAATGTGGGACGACACAATGCACAAGAGATTCGTGCCCATAGGCGACACGTGGATGAGCGACTTCTCAAGCTTGAGACGCGCCAAAAGTCCTTGCTCGCTCAACACAACATTGAGCACTCTCCGGTTCGCGAGCCCATGGACTTTCCTCCTCCACCAAACTTCTACAACCCTTGGGAGATCTACGGCGACGCCTCCATGATGTATGGAGCTCCTCCGGCCCGACATCGATGACGAGGACTTTGGTGGTGCGAGAGGACGACGACGATGACGATGACTCCCCTCCGGCCCACTCTCCACATGACTACGACGATTGAAGGGCCTCCTCTTTTTGGCGCTTGATGCCAAAGGGGGAGTGAGCTCACAATTTACTCATGTGTGGTGTGGGCTTGCACCTTCCTTTATCTATCTATCTATCCTTGTGTTTGTGGACATGTAAGGACTATGTGTGGATTCATGTGTGTGATGTGATGCTTGTCGAAGAACTTAAGAACCTAGAACTCGTTTAAATTTGTAAGACTTAAGTTGTGCTTGTGGTGTGAGGAACCTTAGTTATCTATTTGTGATGCTTCTTATTTCTCTCTTTTATTGTTTTGTATACCATGACATATGCATCACGGTTTGTATATCACACTCATGCACTTGTGTATGTAATTTGAGAATGAAAAATCTTCTAAATGTGTGATGGGCATTTGAAGCCTTCATAGAAGTTGAAGCACACATTTAGGGGGGAGTTTCAATTTCAAATTCGTTGAATACACACATCTTTTTATAAACAAATTGTGGTTGTCATCAATCACCAAAAAGGGGGAGATTGAAAGTGCATCTTGGCCCCTAATTATTTTGGTGATAATGACAAGCACGATTTGAGGTATTTAATGCTTCGACAAGATGTGTGCAGGGCTTAAACGAATGAAATCCTTTTGGATGATCAAAGGAAGTCCCCCCAATTTCAAGATGATGTTTTCTAATTCAAGTCAAGGCTTAATTCACTTTTACTTTTGAATTTGAGTATAGGAAACACCGTACTATAAAGGGGGATGCAATTCAATAACCAAGAGATGCTAAAAGTGCTCTAGAAGGGATTCTAAGTGAGTGAGAAGAGTTGAGAGTCGACACGTGCACTTATGCTTAACTTTTCTAAAAATCAGTGCCCTGGCCGGTTCTACCGACCCCATGTCGGTTCTACCGACCGAGCTCATCGGTAGTGCCGGCGCGGGGCCGGTATACCGATATGCGTTCTCCGGCTCGGTTTGCCGGGGGGGCGGGGCACTACCGACCCCCGCGTCGGTACTACGGTGCCGTCTTGTTTTCTTCGGAAAAATCACCTCCTCGGTAGTACCGACACCGTGTCGGTAGTACCGAGGTTATACGAGTTTGCACGGTAACGGCTAGTTTTCGGCCCCTAGTATTTAACCCCTCTTCTCCCTCCTCACTCATTGCCGACCAACCACGGGACAAACACTTCCTTGAGCATTCACTCCACCTCCCTCACCTCCTCTAGAGCTAATCCTTGGTTCCCTTGAGCTAAGACTTGAGAAGTGAGGTGATTTCTAGTGAAGTGTGACAAGCTTTGAGAGCCCCATCGTTCTTCCCCTTCTCAAGAGCACTTGAAGCATCTCGGGTTGTTTTGTTGCATTTTGTTACTCTTGAAGCTTGCTTCTAGACGGTTGGCGTCGCCGCGAGTGCCCTCTTGGTGTGGTGCACCGGGATCGTTTGTATTGCCCTCTCCTTCGTGGAGAAATCTTAGTGAGCACCAATCTTCCTTTGTGGGGGTTGGAAGAGGAAAAGAGGCTCTTGGTGATAGCCCTCCCTTTGTGGGATCCTCAACGGAGACGTAGCATCCTTTGTGGGTGTGAACTTCGGATTAAATTCTCGTGTCTCCTTTGCTTGCTTGCGTTTCTTCATTTCTAACTAACCCTAGAACTTGTTTTTAGCCCGATCTATCTTTTGGTTGCTATCCAAGCTGGTTTACGTGGTTGCGGGTGGTTATTAGCATCTAAACTTAAACTTTGATTCAAGTAGAATTGCTAGAAACCGCACGGATTTCAAATTTCGTTTTAAGTATCTTACGCTGTCGGTAGTACCGACACGGTACCGTAGGTACCGACGCCGTCGGTAGAACCGGCACCACGTCGGTAGTACCGACAAGATATTTAATCCATTTGCTTTTGTTTCGAAATTTGAAGTGATCCTATTCACCCCCCCTCTAGGCATCACAAGGTCCTTTCACTTCCGGTACGTCTACGGCCTCCGCGAGAACGACTACTTCCGGTACGACTACATCCTCCGCGACAACGACTACATCGGCGTGAACGACTACTTCCGGAGGCCGTTCGTACTTCACCGCAACGACTCGCCACTCGCATCACCTTTGTACGACTACACCGAACAAGGTCCCCCCACGAGTAGCATGTCTATTCCAGGGGATAACGGCGCACCGGTTGACTCCGTCAACCGTCCCGCCTTTGGGTACATACTAAACTCCTTATGTGTAATTTTGTTCGAGTTTTATTTGAGATTTAACTTGAACACATGCACATGCTCTGTTCTCACGGGATCACTTATAATCGTCATGAATTTATTAATAATTTCTGGAATTAAAATGTCCGAAAATTGCCTAGTTTTCTAACATTTGTCCTGTATGGATTAGGATAAAAGTTTTGGATCATGTAACCTCACACTGACACACTGTACAGTATCCACCATCCCAATCTGAGACAAATTTATTTCTTTTCTTAAATCGATGAATGTGATCATCGGTATGAAATCAGTGGATTAATTTTCTAAGCAACGTCCGAATGCCAGCTCATTGTGAAGACAACGAAGGTGATTACAAGGATTAGGTGGGGAAAGCATGCTTTGAGTGGTTCAAGCACGCCACTACAATACTGGACTGATTATGATGTGCATGTACAGTAGTGTACACAGTCACAAAGATACGATGAACTGATCTAACAAGGCTTTAAATATTACCTACCATATATTATTATACTAGCGAACGCGAAAAATTTTATGCAGAGGCAACTAATACCTCTTGTCTGACAAGTATGAACCTACAAGATATGTAAGGTAAAAATTTAAAAGATTTATCCTTCATCTGGAATTCATGAAGAAACAGATTTGACAATAAGTTATGACAGCGTCATGCAAACTAAAAGCAGGCTACTAATACAAAACGTAAGTTGTTACAGCTCAGTAGTGGAGTTTGAACCTACATGTTCGAAGTTTGCCAACATTTACAGTTCTAGGTTCTTAATGAACCAGAAAAATTTTTGGTTGAAATTAATAAGAGTTATCCATCCAATGAAATCTAACGGTGGAAATACTAAGAAGTACCTAAACAGATTTTATGTGTAAATCCATTGAAAAAAAATTGGTAAGAAGGATAAGAAAGGAAAGTATCCCTCTTAACCCACATTTCTTTGACTAAGTCATCAAGATCTTAAGAGAAGTATATATTATGCGCTGGGTTGCATTAAGTGAGTTGTACTTCATTCTTTGGTACTGATATTTGGTCAACGTTTTTTGTTTTTGTTTTTTTGTTATGGCAAACGCTGTGAAGTCTAACTCTTATAGTCGGCAGATCGTAGGGGCATATACATACTGAACTTCTTAGTCATTTTCTGTTTGATTTGTTCTTTCCAAAATTCCAGTTTTCTTCTTCCCGTCCTGGTGCTTTGGAGTCACGAGACTGAAAGTCTGGTGTTCATATGTTGCTTCTGAGACGGTCAAAGTGACCACGGTACGGAATCCTGGAATTTACAGTCTTTTGCAATCTTGCTTACATCAGAGCTACAATTCTATAAACATCCTCTAGCAGACAAAATAAATAGTGCTTTTGCTGCCATAGAAAACTCAAACAATAAGTATCTGAAAAGGTGCTCATTTTTTTACCACACAGAATATGAATACTATCCCCATTTCAAAATTCACAATGGACATTGACCAAGAAAGTACCGAGCCCAGGCCAGAAACTCTCTTTCCCATTAAGGGAGTACGAGTTCAAAGAAAAAGAAGCACTGCTAAATACTAAATATAACCTTACTAATAAACTAGTATGACAGTTGACAGCATAACCTCTCATCTATAGCGTGAGATCATCAGTATACTATAGGCCGTATTTCAAACTGATGCAGTATGACTTGTTTGATCATGGATATATGGAATAATACACGCATATTGTTCTCTAAACCAAAAGGTTCGAGAATGCCAGCTCATTTGGGAAGACAAAAAGGCTGTTGGAAATAAGTTGGTCGCGCAAGGAGCCAAGGAGGCTTTTGAGCGGTTCAACCTTAAGTACGCCGCTTCAATAAAATTATAGTCTCGTGGGAATCTATCATCTAGGAGTACTACCGAAACACAATCAAGATTTGAATATTTTTATGGTTATCATGAACATTGTGACGTTGACGTAGAGGGTACCAAGATCTGTTAGTTGAGAGGCATGAGCCTGTGAGGTCTACAGCGAGTCTCACAGATTGTGAAGATCTATCCTTGGCCTGAAGTACATGGCACAAATCTGCCGATCAGTGACAAAAGACCTGCAAACTAAAAGCAAACTACTATCATCTGTCACATGCTCCCCTTTCCTTTTTCCAAATTCCCACTCCTTTCAAAAAGGACGTCAAATTTCCCCAAAGTTCACATAAATCCACCCACTTGAAAGCTTCTATACGACTGAACCCACCTAATTCGTCGTTCTCCCTGCTCTGCCTGGTGAACCACCACCGTCGTAACAGCTGGCACTCGGAAAGTGTTCAGTACTTAGGTTCATATGACCAACACCTAAAGGATAAGCTGAAGTGTGAAACATCTGAGGACTGCATTTAGCAACTCACATGCATCCAGACAAGCTTGGGAAATCAATCCAACCTTCATAGATTTGCCCAGATTTGTAAACCGGCAGAGACCACTCATGCACATTCTATTTTCTCCACAACACTCCTGTAAATCTGTACAAATGCATTGTTTTACCCATACAAAAAGTTGGGGCAAAAGCTTGGAGGCGAAAGCTTGAGATGTGTTCAAAATCTGGTGGACCCCAATGGATGTTCAGCATCAGGTGAGACTATTACTGGAGCCTCTGCAATTTCTTTATATCCGACTCTACATCCACCAAAAATTTGAGTAAATCCTTCAATTTGGCAACTGCTACATCAAGGTCATTGACGTCCAGACATCTCTCGCTTGGGGACGCAAATAGAACCTCATTTATGTCTTCTTCAAGTTGCAGCGAGTACAGGTGTTCAAAGACCTACAAAATTAATTTCATCTTAAGCGATGGTGCTGCATTGGGATATCTGAGGTATCATCTGATCCTACTATTAATTCCATGCAGTGTAAGCCACAAGGGCATCAGACATCTTACCGCTTTAAGCCTTGAAACAACCATTTCCCTAACTGAAGATGATCGTGAAACTAAATTGATGATAAAAAGACCACCTTCTGAAATGAACTCTTTTGCTTTCTGAAGGAAAGGATCTTCAACAAAGTTTTCTGGCGGGCAAGACAGCCCAGAGCTGTGGGAATAACCATTGGATGTCAGTCTATTGAGAATAAATAGTTTGGTAAAAGAATGGCAATACAATGGCTTGAAAGACGTGGAAAAGCAATACCTTAGGTCAGATGAATCAACATCAATAATAAGAATTTTGATCGCATTGCTGGCACTGCCATTATCAGAATGGTTTGCAGCAACACTGTCTTCAACGAATTTGATTCCATCCCCCAAATGCACCTAACATGTGGGAAGTCGGAAAGATGCAATGAAGCTCAATGATAGAAAAACATGGTCCATATTACAAACACTGAACACATCAACAAGAAAATAGGCAGATCTGAATTCCAAACTAGGCTCGTCATCATTAACAATATCATGACAGAAATCCAAGAAGTAACATCATTCAGCATGCTTTCCTAATGAAAACCTTATCAGTTCCCCTGTGCTATTGTGGTTACTTGGTGTTGCATGGAAAAAAAACAAATTATTGAGATCAAAATATGAAGTACATATAAAATATAATTTGACCTTGATAGTCTTCGAAATTTAACTTTGACGATTAGCTACTTTGTAATGAGTAATGTATTTATAGATCATAGAGAAATTATAATATCACAACATTTTTCAAGAAAAAATTGGCAAAAAAACTTTTAAATAATTAGTATGTTTTAGATAGCAGTTAACCTAAAATGTCAACTTTTTATGACCAGAGAAAATGTTATATAGCTTGCCATGAAAGTGGGTATTTTGGCATGTATGTTATGTATCAGGCATTGCGTAAACCACATATGTTCGGTCAACTTTAGATTCCAAAGTACCAGGTACGCAAATCTGACAGTGATTTTGAAAATTTTCTGCATCCATGATATACTGATCATGGCATGATTCTTTCATACCATTTTACTCCTAATATCTGGCATTGTGCCCTTATGGGACTTTTATGGAACGGGCAAATGATCTTTCAATTGGCAATTTGGCATACAGTAAAAGTTTTTTAGTTAAACAGTGGCATGGAAGGAAATTTTCAAATATCAATGGAAAATAGTTGAAGTCATAAAAATGAAATTAGCTGTTTTATTCTAGGAGTGCAGCAACCCACCTTTAACTGTTCATCCACTGAAAAACCGAAATATTTGTTTGCTAGCTCGGCTACCACGGGGTCCAACTCAACAACCTGTAAATTTCAAGAAGTGTGATCACCACATTCAATCATTTGTTGAAGATGAAAGTTTTTATATTTTTCTGTTACCTCAATATCTACAAAGGGGAGACATCCACGGAGAAACATTGGGAAACAACCAGCACCAAGGCCTATAACAGTGGTGCTGACCTGCAAAATGCAAATCGGTCGTAAGGTACAAAAACTGTTACATAAACATAAAAAATTAAGAACTAATTATAAAACAACGAAGCTGGTTCAATGAAGAAGATCAACTACTTGAAAGACAAATCCTAATAGAAAGCATAAGACTTACTTTTTCTCCGGATGCAGAAGCAGCACCAAGAGCAGATGCAACTAAAGAAAGCCCGGATATGATACTGCTGTGATAAGAGCTACCAAGAAAGCTATGGTCAACTTTCAGACTGTTCTTTGATTCTGCATGTCATGTAAACACCAACAACTGGATGTTAAAACCAGAGAAGAATAAATGCAAGTTAGTGCATAATCTTGAATAGTTTATTGAGTTGGTGAGTATAAGAAAATCAACAAGTGATGAAACAACAAGAATCAGGTAACTGTAGTTGTTCCAAAACTCATCAACTCAATAGAAGAGCATCGGGGATTCATCATTCTTTTTTTGTATGAGCAAGTGAACCTTTTTTCTCGAATAAGCAGGAGAACGGCATACCATTGCATCAAGGTAGAAGGAAAAAGACCAAAATGGCCATACCCCCAAACACACCCACCCACACAGTTTGTATGATCAAGTGAATTTACTAGCATTGCTATCAGAAATGCAGTAAAATCATATACAGATTGTGCAGCAATTCTGGATTATGGGAACCATTGAAACTCCTAGGGAATAAAATATTATAAAGGCCAATGTAACCACAAATCCACCCCACCACTACAAATAGATGATTTGAACTTCAAATAATTGTGGCTGCATGTATTAACTGAACAAATATTCACAAGGAAAATACAGACTGAAAAATAGCTACAGCTCATAGCCATAACAACTAGGAAGTGATGACTGAGCAGTTCAGCTATATAGGAATACGTGATACATGATGTCCTATCTGTTAGAGTATATTAGGCAACTCCAGATATGGTAGTTTAGGATTGATGTAATCCCGTGATAGCCTTCCTTATCTCTAGGGGAGGTGCCTTGCCCTCCAAGCCTTGTACTCTCATATATACCGCCCTAGGGGCTCATTGCAGTACATCGTCCACATTATACACATCTTACCTTGCTTACATGGTATCAGTCGCCTAGGTTTAGATCCTAACCCTAGCCGCCGCCGCCGCTTCAGCTGCTCCCGCGCCGCCCCCAGGGAGATCAAGATCGATCTACGCCGGGGGCCGCGCCCTCCTAGGATGCGTCGCGGATCACTCCGATCCGCGCCGCCGTCGTCGTCCACACGCAGCAGGAAGGTCGTACCTCTACCCGTCGCTATGGTTGCGCCGTTCGCCGTCGTGGCTATGGCTCCGCCTTGGGCCGCCGCCGCCTCTGCATCGTCGTCCCCGGCACCGCGTCGACCTTCCCCGCCCCTTCCGCACCTCCCGCTAACCTCCCCCCACCCAGCTGCCACCGCCGCACGGCCTGCGCAGAGCGCTGCGTGCGCGGCCGCCGAGGGGGAGGAGCCCCCTCCCGAGTCGCATGTGCATTGCGCCGCGGCTGGAGGGGGAGCAGCCGGACTACGCCGTCGGGCAGATGGGCCGAGCATCGTTGGGCGTCGTCGCCGCCGGGCCGCAGCGCCGCCCTCCCTCACCGGCCCTCTCTCCCCCGCGCCGCCATCGCCGCACATCTGGAGCAGAGGCGTCACTCGGGCTCGTCCCCTCCTTTTCCCCTGCCTCTCTCTGTCTTGACCGGTGGAAGAGATAAGGTGAAGAAGGTGACAGGGAAACTGCTACGCGCACCCGAGATTGTACTAGATGACTGTCTATTGCTGCTGCTGTGTTAATTTTTCTTAGTTTTTCCCGATTCGCTATCAGGTTTGTGTCGCCCTGCCGTTCGTCCCGTTCATCGTCGACACTCCCGAAGGACGATGCTCGTGGTCAAGCCACCCTACCGGTGTCGCCGCCTCCTCAGGTGGTGGTGCCACTCGCCGCCGGTCTTCGTCAAGCAAGCGCTCGATCCACCTCCGCACCAACACTGCCGCTGATCTGCTGAAGGAAGACGTTGTCGCCACCCCTGATCTGAGAGCGACAGTTGTTGCAACCTGCGCGTCGCCACCCCTGTCCTGAGCGTGACCTAAGTCGCAAACTGCGCCGTCTACCATCACCATCTGCCGCAACGTCATGCTGTTGTCTTCGGCGAGAAGCTGCTGAGATTGAGTACTCGAGCACCTCGACGACGCTTCAACCTGCGCCCCCTCCACGACTTCGACCACGTCCACCTCGACTTCGGCTACTACGGCATTAAAGGGCTATCGTTTGCATGAGTCTCCAAGTCACAGCATTCGCACCGATGTTCCGACTGCGGGGGGATACATCTCCATTGTTCTCCAGTCTGACCGTTCGTGTTGATGCCGCTACGACTGCGGGGGGATGTTAGAGTATATTAGGCAACTCCAGATATGGTAGTTTAGGATTGATGTAATCCCGTGATAGCCTTCCTTATCTCTAGGCGAGGTGCCTTGCCCTCCAAGTCTTGTACTCTCATATATACCGCCCTAGGGGCTCATTGCAATACATCAACCACATTATACGCATCTTACCTTGCTTACACTATCCACAACATAAAATGAGTTATCAATAGAAACTCTCAGATTGTGGATCTATGACTTTAAGTACAAAACCTATCTATATGCAGACCAGAGGAAAATATCAGCTAGTAACAATGAAAGCAATGGGTATAGCAGGCAACCAAAAAAGGAACAAACCTTTTTTGCTCCTCCTCTTTTTAGATGATGCAGATACATTTTTATTCTTTTTATCTGTCTCGTCACTGTGAGGATCTCTGATTAGCAACGCTTCAGATTGCACTAAGCCAGAACTTCTTCCAAAAATAAGGCGCCGGAAGATTTTCTCAGGCATGGAACCTTGGTCTCCATCAGCATTTTCATAGACAACATCTTCCACAACCATTGGACCAGTTAATTCTGAGGTGGCCTTCCAAATGCAACACAAGAGGTCAGCTGAGAAGGTTATGCAAGTACGCAGCTCAACTGTAATCAGACACTACAGCTAAGTGAACTGTGATACTATCAATACAGTTAACTTCTTAGTCTCCATGTCAGCATCCCTACTTCCATTCAGCCAGAAAACTAATAGCAGGCATGTGCATTGCTAGCAAGTATGCTATCCTCACATAATTTTGATTCTTCCTAGGAGCCAGGCAACAGAAGACAACATTGCTGACTCCTCAAGTAAAAAACCAAATTAAGTCCACCCACCAATAGATGATGCCCAAACATTGCATCTTCTAGCCACTGGAGTTGCATGGTTCACACTCAAGTTTTGGCACATTATTGTATATTATTTCTCTCCATTTTAAAATATAAGGCATGGTTTGACTTACAACAGTTTCCAAAACTAGGCTTTGACTTTTAGTTTCTGTTATGCTACAATGGTTATAGCAACAAAATTCTAACCACAAAAAAGTACTTTCAAATGTGAACACACTGATACCATTTTCATATAACAAGATTTATATCACGTGAGGCTAGTTGTTGGTTGAAGATTACAAGGTTTGATTATTGAACTGCATACACATCTTATAAAATGTAACAGGGGATGTAAAATGAGGAGATTGGGTTGGATGTCTCCTAAACTCCACAGCTAGCTAAACCAATCAATGGCTTTAGAAGAAAAGGATATTTGTAATTACCTCTTGCAGAATATCTCTTTGTTTCACACCATCACCAGCCATCATGAACCTGTATGATTGTTTACATACAACAATCAGAAGATCAAACAACACAAAATTAGGTTGTTGGTATTTTTGTAAAAGAAATCAATTGACAAAAAAAGTTTCAACGGTGCCCATTGGAATTTATTTCGGTCATGCAACTAATTGTACACGAGTCATTCACTTGAGAGTTTTCATTACTAATATCAGATGTAAAAGGTGGCTGGTTCTTCCAAGAAATGAAGAGGGGAAATGAACTTCAGGTCATTTTTCAGTAGAAATGTAACTGCCAATTTGTAGTCTGGAACAATCACATATCTCACTTCAGTAAGTACCAAGTCAGCTCCCAGAAGTATAATATTTGTCAAATATTAAATAAGAGAACAGCATCTCTCCCAGTTATTCACTTGTATATTCCACACCTGTTTTCATAATTTGCATCCCACTAGTTTACCATATCATGACTCTTGAGTCTTGTCAGTGCCAAATTGATTAGTCATAATTTACCCTCTGAATCAAATTAGTTTACAATTTCTAACTGTTAAATTCACATTCGTGTTTATGAATATGAACTATATGTAAGTTTATTTTCATGTCTACAAATTGGCAGTTACATTTCTATTAGTTTACGATTTCTAACTGTTAAATTTATTTTCATGTCTTTGAACCATGAATAATTATTTCTACGGTAATGCTACAATGGTTTAATTGCCTTTTTGATAGTCTCTTCTAGATTCTTTCTTTAAGTTGGCACAAAAAGCATTTATCTGGTCTCTCTTCCCCACAACTCAACTCCTCAACTCACACGAACAAGGAGGCTGGAGATTCAGGTTCTCCTACCGGTGAGGCTGCCGGTCCCCTTCGCCTAAAATGACCTCCCTGGCCTCGGATGTGAGGGGACATGTGGTTCTCTGCCTGGCACTTCCAATGTGGACTTGTGGCGGCCACCGTGGCTAAGGTCCTCCAACCCTCTCTCCACCTCGTCATCACTTACTACGGTGCCAACAACGGTTCCGTGGGGTTGGAGCTCACCGGATCAGGAGATCTAGTTGAGATCCAGATCCTGTTGGCAACTGTACAGAAGCTTTGGGCCGACTGGTAATGACCGATGCAACACTTGGCTTCCGGAAGGGAGGTTCCAGGGGCAGCATAGATCAGGTATGTCAGTCTGTTTTCTTCTCTCATCTAGCACCAAAAGATCCAGACCGACATACCTGATCAATGTGCGTCCTTGTTCTCCGAGATATTTGCGATTTGACCATTCTCAAAATCGGGTTTCGCTCGTTTGCCATTATGAAAATGGCCTTCGCACTTTTGCCATTCTCGAACCATGCCAGCCCGCTGCTATGCCTTTAGTCCCGAAATTGCCCCTGCCATAGCATGAGGCCTCCCGCGGCAGTGGCGCAACCCAGGCGCGGTGCGCCGGCGAGCCCGAGGTGGAGTAGGGGCCGGAGCAGGGGCAGCCGATGGGGGAGCGAGCCAGCGCGGCGAAGCCACACCTCTTTCCGTCGACGGAGGGAGCTCAGGAGCAGGTCGACGCCGCCGCCGGCGTTAGTAGAAAGGAGCACGACAGGACGGCCGCCGGTGGAAGAAGGTGGGGGGTTCGCCGCCGCACGCGTCCTGGCCGGCGGCGATGCTCGCCCACCGCGCCGCGGAGCTTGCCCGCGCGCCGCGCCCTTGGCCGGTCGTGGAGGAGAACAGGGGCAGCACAACTCACCGACGAAGGGGCGGCGCGGCTCATCACAGAGGGAGGTGGGGAGGCACGACCCTCACCGCCGGCCGCTGCTTCGACGACGACTCCGGCCCTACTCCGCCTCGAACATTCTATTGGCCGCGACCTTCATCTCCTCCCGGCTGCCAGATGAGAATGGAGGGGAGGCTGACGTAGGGAGCTGGAGGGGCAGCCGGCACAGGGAGGATGGAGGAGAGGCCAGCAGAGGTAGGAGCGCCCGGCGAGGGAGCTGGAGGACGGGCGCAGCAACCAGTGGAGGAAGGGGCTAGCGGGCGGAGGAGGATGGGGAAGAAGAGCAGGGGTAATTTTGGGACAAAAGGCATAGCAGCGGATTGCCTTAGTTTGATAATGGCGAGAGAGCGAATCCCATTTTCATAATGGCAAAACCGCGAAAGCCAATCTTGAGAATGGTCAAATCGCAAATATCTCCTTGTTCTCCTGAGTGTCATAACAGTACTTAATGAAGCTTCACTAACCTACTACGAACTAGGTGACACTGCAAACAGAGGAGAAATTAACTCCCAAATTCGAGTCAAAAAGGCTCCCATCAACTAAGCTTGGCCCAGTTCCTATCTTTCCTAAAAATAAGGTCACAAGAAGAAATACACATCAAACTTATTTGGCATCAGCGCGCTTCTATTCAAACCATGTAATCATTATTCCTAACCAACTTTAAAACCTTGATGTAGTCCTTGGTTAGTGATAAACCCTTGTTTGCACAAAATACAAACATTTATATGATTTTGATTTAAATTAATTAGTGTCTGGACATTGCAAATGGATATACTCAAATACGAAAAGCTGATGAAAATCCAATTAGCAAGCATTAAAAGTTTGAAACATACGGTACAGGGGCTTCCTCTTCAGGATTTCCAGGTTCTAGATCCTTAACAAGTGGAGACAAATCCTTCTGGAAATAGCAAATACAATAATATTAGGACAGGAAACATATTAAATAGGAGCCTTTGGCAATCTCTAAAAAATGTAATAATAAAGGTCACCTTAATAATATCCATGTCGATATTTGCATGTCTGCTGTCCAAGAAAACCTAGAATAATACAATTATGAGAAGGTAAAATGAAACCCAGAGACATAATCATAAAAAACAATGTAACAATAACGCTGGGTTTGCACTCCTAATAATTGTACATTTGTACCATAATTAGACGGCAAGCCTTTGCGCTTTCAACGACATGCCACTGTCCTTCTTCTGAAGCAAATAGCCATTCCTGAGCTCGAGCCTGAAATCGAAATATGTTCCTTAGCAACTATCAAGCCCAAGAGCTGAGTTATTTCCTAACAGTTATGGCTGCATGTGTTACTGTGAATCCTTTCGTAGCCAACGGTTTGTTTGCATTTAATCAAGCGTATTTCAGCATTAGTTTGATCAGCAAAACACAGTTTTAAGCAATTCAGCCTCTCGGATGTGCCATTGTTCATTCTGCTGCATTATGCTCCCCAGGCGAGATGCGAGAGAGGATCTATCCTTAGGCCAGAAATCCTTTCTTCTATAAACTACTAACAAAGACAGCAGACTTTGTGAGGCAGCGTCCTTGGTGCTTAGTTTTCACACTGTTCTTATCCTTCCAGATCCAAAACTTCTGCACAAATACACAAGCAAGCACCAACTACATGTCCCAATTCATTTTTTTCTACAGAGCCTCTCTTTCAATTCAAAAATGACACCAATAGTGCATGTCCCCAGCACATGCGCTAGAGTTTGACTTGGTCAACTTGACATATTTGTATGATGTTTATTTTCTCCACCCACTTAATTACACAAATTGAAGGTATTCTAGCAAAATTCGTAAACACTACATAGGTTTTGTGTAACTGGGTGTTTGCCCTTTCTCGTCCAGTATGACATCAAGCAAATAAGCATGTATGTGTACGCATAACTAGGATATTATTTAAGGTCACATTTACACTTAGATTAGTGTGTAGAGCATAGGTTGAAGGCTTCCATCAGAAAAGAAAAATGGAAATGGACCCACCCACCCCAGAACTAGTTTACTATTTCCTCCAGATTTTTAAACTCATTTCATTACTGATAATGCATCCACTTATTAGATTCATTTCTTGCAAGACAGAATAGATCAAGGAGACGATTGGCAGGAGATTCAGTGAGACAACTAACAGTCAATACTGAGAAATCAACAATGCAAATTGACAACATAAAACAGACCTTAGGCACAATAAAAACTCCGCAATGGTATACAAATGTTTCTCTTTGCTTCTTGGCATCCAATAAAACAGCCTTGTAGCAATAGAGCGAAGTCTCCTGTTCACCAAGAATGAACTGCCTCCTTCGTCCTGGGATAATCACTTTCAGATCTCCTATAGCTCCAAGCTGAAGATCACGCAATGAGAGGAGCACATCAACACCAGAAGAGTATGACTCCCGGATGATGTTCTCATTTCCAAGAGCCCGAATCACAGCATTTGCCTGCAGCACAAACATATAAAAGACAGAAGTGATGAATGAACAAATATCCTGAGCTGAATTAAACCATTGATTTATTCATACAGTTTATCTGATGAATCAACAATACCTGTTTCATGTTACAGTATTCAGCAGAATGATCCAATGATGATTTTATTGTTTCAACTGCACCCATCCTCCCTTTTACCATAACCACCATGAACGTCTGGAAGGCAGATTTTTTAGAGGATTCACTAGCTATAGCTTGAATACTCATGTCCCATCCAAATCTGAACTCAGACAAAAGAAGTGCTGCAATAGGGGAAAAGGGAAAACATCGTAAATCCCACCATTCAATTATTATTGTTCTTTAAGAAGTCGAACATATATACTTTGTGATCACCAATATTTGTGAAACAATCAACTGGCTGCATGAAAACATTAGATTATTGTTTAAAAAACAGTTCCATGATCTTACAACTTTAGAGTGTATACTAATATGTACTTATAAATATTTATGGTCAGAAATTCTCTTTATAATTACTGAAAAAACTCAGTAAAACCACATACGGAAAAACAAGTGTCATGGTTGAAAGTTTCAAACAGTCTAAAAAAATTTAAACTTGAATTCTGGAGATCCATAACAAGTCAATAAAAACCAATAATTGTGAAAAGGTAAAGAGAAGGTGAGGATTGATAGAAAATAACCTAAAACATGGGATTCTGCAAGGGTAAGGCACACAAACTTCCCTCCTGACTTCAAAACTCTCTTGGCCTGCAAAATATTCCTGCTCAGTCATAAATATCATTAAGAAAAATAGCATTTCCATCAGGACCAAGGGATATATCCATTACAACAACTAAAGAATATCAATCCACCAACATACCTCATTTAGATATTTTGTCCCCAGGTTTGTCCCAGCCCCTGGCTCCATAAGAGCATCCAGTCCTCCCTTATCAAGAATGATGTCAAAAGACCCATCCGCAAACTGGTAATTTGGATATGTCAGCTAGTGTTGATAGGAAATATGTATAAAGAGATTCTGGATTTATCAAAAATGGAAAAATTCTGGGTATGAAGCCAGACAGTCCATGTGCAAAGTGGCATTTAGATATGTAAAGTACTTCTAGCAAGCATGTGTATCAATAAGTGACACATAATGACACAAATACAGCATAAAAAACTGGCAAGTATGGCATCAAGGACTTGGAAAGAAGCAATTTAATATGTGATTTAATTTGCTAGAAATGTACTCCCTTCGGTTTCCTATTAGAAGTCGTTTTGGACAAGGTTTGAGTCAAACATTGGGAATATAAATCATGAATAACTTTTATATAAATAGATTTGTCTTGAAAATTACTTTCATAAGAATATACATATATAACTTTCCAATAAAGATTTTTAATTTTTATAGAAAAGATAAGTCAAATTTGTGCTTTGGTGACCGTGTCACTGTCCTAAACGACTTCTAATATGAAACTAGAGGGAGTATTGCTTTGTGTGAGATAAAGTTAGGTTTAGGAGCACCCAGCAATTAATACAAGAAAGTGTCAAAGACAAACTATAAATAGGTAGGGCATCAAATTAGAGAAGCAGGTAGCTCACAAATCATTTTAAGAGGCATCTTAAAATAATGTCCAGCAGGTTACAGGGCCATTCAGAATCTCAATCAAAGAAAGTATCTTCCTCTGGATTGATTTCATTTATCATGGTGCAGAAACCATGAATCAACAATCATAGTGCGTTTCTTGTATGCTGCATTGGGGTGACAACAATTTATGAACGCGCTGGCAACAAAAAATACTGAATTAAATGCAACGACTGCTCAAATGACCATGAAAAATTGAGCTCAGCAATCAAGAGTTGGCATGCCAGGTACTCCCTCCATTTCAAATTTCTAGATACATAGCAAAGCTAAAACAACCTGCAATCTGAATTTGGGGGGGGGGGGGGGGGGGGTAATGGCCAGTGAACTCAGATAAAAAACACTACATCGATACCACATCCAGTGGTCAACAGCGTCTCAACTCAACAATATGATAATAATATCATGTCCAATCACAGAGTTTGCAATGCGGAAAGTTTAATAGTACGGCAACATCAGCAGCAAGCTCAAAATTCACAACTACGGTTTAACTAAATAGTAGATGTGACTGTTTCAAAGTTTCATCTATACTCCCAACTATGGAACTAACAGTGATCTCAAATTATCCCTGCAATAGGCAACAGCATGTCCAGCAAAGCCAAAATTCAAGCTCTACACAAGCCAAACGAACCCATACACCGCAGTCGGATGTAGCGCACGGGCCGTACCTGCATGCTGGTGATGTCCATAACGCGCCAGCGCATCTCGGGCCGCGCGCGCGCGTGGCGGCGGAGCATGTCGGAGACGACGACGCGGGAGAAGTCGACGTTGGTGATGCGGCGGAACCCCGCATCGTAGAGCCGCTCCGAGAGCGCCGAGCTCCCGCACGCGGGCACCAGGATCTCCGGGCCCTGCGCCCCCGCCCCATCCGCCGCGGCCCCGCGGTCGCCGAGGAGGGCGAGGAGCGGGTTCTTGAGGTTGGGCCACTCCGCGTACCACTCGAAGCTGTCGCCCGTGCCGCGGAGCGCGAAGAACTTGTCCCAGTTCTCCCGCGACGTGAAGTCGCCGAGCGTGTTGAGGATCGACGCCGGCGGCGGCGGCGGGGTGGTCGCCATGGGCGAAAACCCTAGCTTAGGGGTTTTGGGATGGTCGCTGGTCGGAAGTGGAGGATTGACCGGTTGGTGACTGATGTCACCAAGAGCGAACGCTGTTTGGAGAATGTAGTAAACATTTTAATTCTCATTATTGTTAAATAAAAAAGTATTTATTCTGGCTACGCATTTTTATTAGGGACCCATGAATTGCGCATTTAACCTTCTGTTATAGTGTTATTGCATCCATATGTGCAAATAGTTTTGTAATTAATCTATCTGTTATGAATTAAAGTTTATCTATAACTCCTATAGGAGCTCCCCTAGGAAGTTCTTTCAACACGCAAAGACGCCACCTCAACAGCCCCACCAAGACCATGATGACATCCAGTGGTGGACCCCATTGTTTGAACTAGCTAAAAAATGTTATAACTCAAAAATAAAAACCAAATTGAATTCTGATGGCACCATTAGATTCCTTTTGATAAATCCTTCGAAACAAGATCTCATATGAATATATTTTGATAAAATGACAAATAAGCCCCGATGGTAGTTGGTATAGAGTAAAGTGAAAAATAAAAAAAATGAAAAAGGTAAAGGAAAATGGAAAGGAAAAGGAAGAAAGAAAAAATAGGAGGGTGGTAGTAATATTCTAAATCATAGATTTTTCCTACGTGCTTGCGGTAACGCGCAGAGAATTGAGGAATATAAAGGAATACCAGTGTAGATTTAATTTTGACAAAATCCCGCAGCAACGCGCGGGGTGTTCAAACCTAGATCAAAGAATTACCAACGACGGCGACGAGGTTGCCGAGGTCGCCGAATTCTCTCTTATGATCGATCAGACGTGTGAGGTTGCCGGAATTCTCTTTTACGATCATTGCATTTCCTTAATTCCGGCAGCAACGCGCGGGTGAGATTCCCCTAGTTCATGTGATTCAAACACCCTCGAACTTTTACTTCGTCCGTTTGGTAAAAAAATTGTGTCTGCACCTAAAACAGCTCACGTTATGGTTGTGTTGATGTAGTGGATTCTTTAGTGAAGATGAAACAATTTTAAAGAAACATTTGGCAATACAACATCTTCGGGCTGCGTAACATGAATAAGAGGGGAAATGTCTATACTACATTTTTCTCTTTTTTCTCCCTTTCTATTTTCTTTTTTGTTTCCTTCACTTTTCCCTTGATTTTTTTCTTTCACCTGCCTTCTCTCCTTGATCTGCTTCACCCAACATTTCGCACAGCGGGGACGCTTCCACCCATGTCGCAGCTTCGCAGCCTCCAACTGGTGCCCCTACCTCCGCCGCCGGCGGGCGACCGCCTCCAAGCCTATGCTATAGCTCCAGCTCCCACCGCCGGACGACTCCAACCTCGGGCCCAGTCTTGCCGTTGACTGCCTCTAGGTGATGCTCCAGCCCCCGTCGTCGGCCGCCTCCAGCTCTCAGCGCCGGTCACCTCCTCCACCTCTAGCTCCCAGTGTCGGCCATCTCCACCTCCAGCTCCTCCGCAGACAGGCTCAATATCCCCGCGACCATGCGGTCGAGTGCCCGCCACTGACCTCTGCGTCGCGTCGCCCCCAGCAATGATGGTGGCCTCCTCCGCCCCGCCTAGCAGAGCCCGTTGCCGGCCTTCTCGCCACACCCTGCTACAAACACCGCCATCCCTCCTCTTCGCGCCCACCACCTCCTCTGCGGGCCACGCTCTACAGGATCCACCAACTTGACCATTTCCCACTTGGACTTTTAGAAGTTCTTCTTTTTGGTGAGCTTGAAGAACTTTAACATGGACCCTCCGATGTTTTTAGCGTAGAAGGCTGGATGGGTCAGGTCAAGTTAGAGGCGCAAAGGCTGATGGAAAAAACCTTGTATCTATGCATTCAGAGAGAGAGAGCACGCGCTGGGATCATACACAAACAAGCTCTATATCCCAACAAAATGTTATACTCATTTTCATGAGGCTGAACTTCCTGTATGCATGTATGCATAAAAACGAGGAATATTTTGATCATATACAAACAAGCCCCTTACATTCCAACAAAATGTTTGTACGTATCTCTGTTTTGCGCTTATAACAAACATCTAAATGGGTATGAGATCGGTACATTTCTCTGTTTTTTGCATCTTCTTCTACTTCTACGGAGTTTTTTAATTGGCTAGTGGATTTATGTGGGTCGACAATTCTTACTTGTTACAAAATACATTTGATTATTCACAATTTTAATTCACACAGCTGCATATACAGAGTACCCATCTGTCCAGAATATAAGACAGCCACACATTTAAGACTCAAACTTATAATCTTAGACCAACAGTTATATTAGTTTAACTATATCAAAAATTTGTACGGTAAAGTTGGTTACATTATATTGGATTTGCACCTGGAAATTAATTAACTTTGTTGTCATGAACAATATAGTATAAGTGAGTAGCAGTAATTATGATCTTTGAATATGACACCAAGTCCCCCCTGATGAGCATCGTACATAGGCCCCTACTTTTCCCTCACTCCACAAAATCTTCACTCAGAATTTTGATTATTGCAAATAACTAGCAGGAAAAAATATCTTTGTACGAATTCCACAAATCTATCTATTGTCTGACGATGAATAGTAAACGGCAACAGCAGCAAAGCAAAAACAGATATGTGTTTTTCAGACTAAGCTTGCAATATCAAAGAGCCTCATAGTGCACATGCGCAAATCAATGATCATGTAACTCAATTTAGTAGCAGGTATAGCTCGCAGACCGGCCAACTCTTACTCAAGTCCAACTCAGACAAGAACACAAAAGAACCGATAATTTCAAACAGATATGGAACTTTTCATATCTATTACTACTGGCTAATAAAACACTCGGCAGAGTCATGGACGTACGCATCACACTGCCTCATGAGAGGTAACCCCTCGTTGAGATAATATCTTCACTTGCATGACAAGGAGGCCCCAAATCACCACCACTCACAACAGTTCCTGTGGAGTTCTTCCTAAGAAGCTTCTCCTGGATCCATTCTCTGGCTTTGGCAATGTTGGGCTGCCCTTTGACCGGCGTAAATTGTCCCGTCAGGTAAATCATTCTGTTGGCTTGGCTTATCAGCCACCAGCCAGCAGTACTTTTCTCTCAGAACAAACCAGCCACCAACAATCAGCCAACAGTACTTTTCTCTCAGAACAAATCAGCACCAGCCATCAGCCACACGAACAGGCTGGCGCTGTCTCCCTGAACTTCCGGATCAAGTAGCCTGCACACCACCTGCGGGAATCGGCTGCGGACCTCCCCATCCGTTTCCGGAACAAACAGCTCACCATCATGCTTATGCACAACATTAAACTTGTTGTGACAGTAAACCACCGCGAAATCTCCATCGTCTACCTTGGCAACCAAAGAACTGTGACCGTAAGCAGTTAGCTGGTGGCGCCGCTCCAGGATCCAGAACCACCCGTGCATCAGGTCGATCCCCAGGTAGGAGAACAGCATGTACAGATCGTTCACCTCGAAGGCCAGAACGCCGTTGGGGAGCGGGACGACGTCCAGTCTGGTGGGGAGGCCGCCGATCACGCAGGAAACCCGCCTCCTAGTAGCTTTCGACGAGACGGCGGCAGATCGGGATCTCCCCGAAGCAGCATGTTTCCGGAAGGCGATCTTGAGCATGCCACGGATGAGGTCCTTGACGTCTTCTTCGTCCATTGGGCCTTCCCTGCCGTACCCGGAGCTGTGCCGGATGGCGAGGATGTTGTAGAGCGCGACCAGGGCCGATGGTCCCTGGGGTCCCTCGCAGAGGATGCCCCGGCGAACCCCGTTCCTCTCGAACGCTACCTTCTTGTACACCGTCGTCATGGCGGCGCCTAGGATAGAGTACACAGATGGGCGTGCGTCAGGGGGTGTAACGGCGGCGGCGGCACCACGAAACGGGAAGGAAGGGCAGGTGTATCTCTACTCCTAAAAAAAGAATGAAGAGGAGAAAAAAATGTGGTCGAACTTTTCACCGTGGTGAACGCACGTTCACCGCTCGCGGGCGTCCGCCTCCCGCACGGCTCGCCCTCTCCCTCTCACTCCTCCGTCTCTGCTCGCCCCCGCATCGCCGCACGTCCTCCCTCGGTCCCACCCTCCGCGTCCTCCTCTTCCATCCGCCCCCAAACCCTAGCGTCGCACTCCCCTCCCCTGGCCCCTGCTCTCTACTGCCACCCGCCCGCCTCCTCTCTCTATGCCACGGTCTCCCCACCGGCCTCCCTTTCCCGCTCTCCGCCGCCCTCCACTGCCCTTCCCCGCTGCCATCGCTCCCTGCTCTTCGCCGCCCTGATCCAGATCCAGCACGGGGTAGTGGTATGCCGCGGGCCGCCGCCACCACCTCCAATCCAATCGACTCCCGAGCGCCTCCACCATCCCTGCGACCCCACCCTCGATCACGCGGCCGCCGTCCTATCTTGCCTTTGTTGGCCACTGGAGGACCCAGAGATCTTCCCCCGTCGCCCCCTTCCCCCCGGCGAGATGGCGTCAGACGACAACCGGTTGGTGGCCGCGGACTCTACGACAGCACCCTCGACGACGAGCAGCGCTACGCCGACACCGTCGAGGTCCTCTTCTCTTCTTCTTGTTGAGAAATCGCCATGTAGTTCCAGTACCGCGCCGGCGACGAGCGCCGGAGCCGCTCACCGTCTCCGTCCACGCCCTCGCCACCGACGACACCAAGTACTTCCGGCTCCGGGAGGCGGGTGAGATCTCTCTCGACTCCTATCCCGCCTAGCCGATTCTAATTTCTACCTGGTTTGTTGACGATTGGTCGATCGTTCCCCCGTTCCTTCTTAATGTTTTTTCACACGCGTGATGCATGCTGTTCGATTACAGACAGCCACGACGGTGGCGGCGGCGGCGGTCCGGCACAACGTGGGGAATATCCGGCCATGGAGTCACGTCAACCTCCAACATCGACCGCGACGACGGCGGCCAACTCCGCCGATGAGTTGTGGCGCCAGGTGGAGAAGGCGAGGATCAAGGAGCGGGTCCTGCGGGAGGAGGTGAAGCAGTGGGAGCTGGAGTTGAAGGTTCGGCGCGAGATCAGGGAGCAGCTGCTCCGCCTCTTGTGGCCCGTGCTCGGGCGCTCGGCGGCGGGATCAGCCACGCCTGTGGCGCCGCCATCCTCGAGGAGGATTGTCGCCGGCACCGCATCTCTGCCTATTGCCTCACGTGAGGTACGCCTTTCCTTCCAATTTTTTGGTAACGCTTCTGTGTTTGTCCATCTCGGTCCACCTCACGTTTTCTTAGTAGCATGATATATTATCTATAGAGTACTTTAGCCATTATTGTTGCATTACTTCCTGCAGCATCTTTCTATATAGGCAATAATGTGTCATTTGATCATCTTCTACCTAAGCTAAAATCTAAGGATCATGTGTGCCATACTTGCCGATCGGTTGCTGTTGATCAGATAGATTTTCACCTAAGCGAATTGGCAATATCTCAACTGTTTTCCCTTTATATCATGCGGTATGTTTGGTAGAAATTGGTTTCATTTTCAGATGTGGTTAGTTGCTGCAGAATATTTTATATGATTGAGTCAATTCTTGATTCCATAGGCCAGGAGTCTACAACACTGCTTTTGTTTTGTCAGGAGATGACTGTCATGTACTCATGTGAGAGACTGTTTAGCAAGTTGTCAAGTGATGTGAGTTTCTCTAAACATTATTTGTTCTAAACCGAATGTTAGGTAGTATTACCCGGTAATTTTGAGCCACAAATCAATGGGGTAGTGATAGAATTAGAATTTTATTAATGGCTTCTACAAAAACTTTTTGTAGCGTTGAGTGCTTTGAGTCTGTATTTTGCATCCAGCACAATATGTCCCCACCTCCTTTTCAATTTAGTCACACTTTGCCATTAACTATAGTTTTATGACTCAGGTTAGCTTCTGTTTTCTTCTGATGAAGGTTCTACCATGGTTAGAATATCAAATTAGCATCCTGGATGTTTAGAAGTATAACGTGATTTTGTGACAACCACCTTAAGAAGGAGAATATTAGAACGTAACTGTATCTTTGTTTCGGTATATTATTTGCAATATGCTACATTATTCTTTTGGCGTAAATGTTCCCAGGTAGCTGCTTTAGCAATGGAGGATATGATAGATTGGATGCATGGTGGAGGTCAGGTAAGTTAGCTTTGCACACTTGCATAGCCTGCTTGAAATAATGAAATGTTATACCCAATCTGACCAGATCAAGTTGTTTATAGGTCGGTATATTTGATGCAACATATAGTACAAGAAAACGAAGACGTATGCTAATGAAAATGGTTGAAGGTAACCGTAAGGTAATTTTGAGATTAACACTTGTATTCACAGCAGTTATGAATCTTTTATATTTTCTCTACTCCTAAAAAGTATGAAGTGGAGAAAAAACCTGGTACGTCATTTTGCTCGGCGTCCGCGCGTTCGCCCTAGCCCCGCGCATCTGCTCCGCTCCCTCCCATCGATGCCTCCCCGGTTCTCCTCCCACCAAATCAAATCAAACCCGAACGCCATCGCCTCCTCCGCCGAGCACGCCACCCCATCCCGCGAATCCACCCTCCCCCGCGACATTCGTGCCGTCAGCTCTCCCCCGCATTGCTTCCCCCTCCCGCGGCATCACCGTCCCCACTTTCTCTTTCTCCATTTGCCGCCAGTGCCTCCCTGCACGATGCGCCACCGCCCCTTCGCCCTCGACGCAGCCCCCGGCCGCCTTGCCCCTTGAGGTTGTCGGCGGCCTCTGCATCCTCTCATCGTGTCCCCAAGCCCCCTACCTTGCCGTCTCCCTTGACAGCCATGACACCACACCGCTCATCCCCAAGGTCCCTCTCCTCCTCTCCACGCGCCACCGGCAACGCCGCCGTCCGCCCCTCCTCCACTCATGTCCCCACGACATCGGGTTCCTACTGGGCTAACCCATGGAGGTCAAGGCCGTTTTCTCCCCCATCGTCGCCTACCCACGCTGTTGAGAGGTCCACATCGGGGTCACCAATGTTGTTGTCCAGGACCTCTCCTCCGACGGCGCCTCACCCGCTTGAGATTATAAGCCGCGTCTTCGTGTTGCCGTCGCACCGCTGCACCTCTCTGGCGTCTCCGGATTGACGCCACTGTCGCGCCCCCGCACCTCTTCGGATTGACGTCAACGTCGGGTCAACGCTGCATCTCCGGATCAATGCCGCCACTGGATCTTGGACGCCGCCGGCTCCTCCCACATCTTCACGCCGGCCAGCCAACTCCAGTGGGTACTTGAGGATCCTAGGGTGTTTGGGATTTCGTTGGGATTCCATTGATTTGTATTTCTGTTGCCTGTTGACTGCTGGATGTTTGAGATGTGAATGACGCGAGGCACGAGTTCTTTGTTAAATTACGTCGGCAGACCTAATGTATAGATTTTGGTATGGGAGGCCAATCTGATTCTATCCCTTTCACCAACAATTATGTAGCTTCTAATTTCTAATTTGGATAATCAGAGTGAGATTTCAATAAGCTTCTGAGGACCATGATTAGTTTATTATAACACATGACCCAATCTAATAATGAATATTTGTATAGAGTATAGACCGCAGTGTTATATCTTCTATCCATCAGATCATTGTGTCGTGGGGGTTCTCACAGTTCTTTGTGTGGTTAGGATAGAAGATATTGATTTTACCTCGCTGGACATTAATACCATATATGTAAAGATGGAATGGGCAGCCTGGAATCAAACTCACATTTTTGGTAAGCTCTGAATGATAGATTCAAAAATTTTTTGTCAGTGATTTTTTATCAGTGACTATAGACAACATTCATGATAATATTCATGCTACTGGAAATGCAAGAGGTTTGTCAGACTACACGAGTTGAGATTAATCATTATTCCTGTTTTCAGACTGACACGGTTTGTGATATCAAAGACATTTGTTAATAACATCAGGGTTAAATTGCTTGTGTGTTGGCACGACTCCCAGGAGACATGAATAATATGCTCTTCGATTCGTCGGCACTTGTATTATGGTAAATTTGCCTGGAAATTGGAAACCTTTTATACACATTGGTTGGACGTAATCTTCATAGCTTTTCTTTTGTTGTATGGCTTAAAGTCTAAATTGTATAGTTTTATCTCGCTTGTCGTTGTTATGCGGGCTCGAAAAGGACATGGAAATAAGTGGACATAATTTACAATGGTATCTCTCTTTTTTGAAATGATACAATGGTGTTTCTGGAAGGTATGAACTAAGATTAATGATTTTTTCTTTCAATATAATAGAAGTGAAAATGCTGCTGATTTTTCTTCTCTTCATGAGAGTATTACCAAGCTATTTGGCACCATGTTTTGCTAATGATATGTGCAATAAGCTATGATATAATGGTGTGGTGGCATGTCCTCCTAATGACTGAATTTATGTGAAGATACCTTATTAGATACTGGGTCTGCTGGTGATCTTGTCTTATGGACTAAGCTTTTATGTGAGGCGAATCTTGATTTTACTTTTTATTTTTGTGAGGTGAATGTTAATTTTCCAATATTCATGTTAGTTTTCATGGCCAAATGGATCTTTTGCACAAACCTAGAGAATGACTAAGAGGAGCATGTGAGGGAGCAGCTAAACAAAGAAGACTAGCCTGACCATGTAGCTGGTTCTGATAACAATTTGATTGCATTGCTGTGAGGGTATGGTGGTTTTAAAATATATAGTGGGTTAAGGGCATTTTGGTGGTGCATTAGCACAAGAATATAATAATAATAATTTTAGAATTGTGATTTTTATAGTAGGGTGACTCCATCTTTGTAGTATCTATTTTTTTACCTTCTGCAACCTTGTAGCTTTTCGGTGCTCACTGCAGTATTCGTATTATGTGGAAAAATTGTAATTTACTCATGTCATAGTCAAGCAGCAGGTATTTGAGAACATATTATTAAGGGTTATTGGAAAATTGAAAGTTATTGGTCTATTGGTGGAAGCAATTGTGATGCCTTGTTCCCAGGCTGCCTTCGAGGATGTGGTTCAACAGCAAGCCAGATCAAGAGCCTTCACTCCTCTGATTTGATCATTTGAAAACACTTCGAGGCAAGCAGTTTGTTACCTTGTGTTGTTTCCACATAATTTTGTACGCTTCTTTACACAGTTAACTGTCTTATTGACCTGCATTTTGGGCATCATCCAAATAATCTGCCTGTGAGAGGATGCATCTGGTTTAGGAAGCTGATGTATTAGTTTTCTATACAATACTTATGCAAGATCAAACTAAATTTTGCTGTCCACACATTATTACAGAGTAGGTGGATGTCGTTGAGTGCAGTAGCATGCTCAGGAGTATTTTTCTTGCACGGAATGATGGGAAGCTTGTGGACAGAGTGTTGTGGATTATGCAATTCTGTGTGATTTTCCTTTTGCAATGCTGCTCTTTTTTTACTGTTCAGGGTTGATTATTACATGAACCTCTATGCTATACGTACCATTGGGGTGTTAGTGTTATATAAGCTGCCTTCTAGAAGTCATTAATAGCTCTGTAGAAGGTCCCATAGAATCTTACCTTTTTTCGTCTTTTCACACTCATTCACAATTCTTGTAAGCTCAAAATTCTCTTACTAATACAATGTTCAGGCCTGATTGCCTGCTGTAGTTCCTAAAAGAAAATAGTCCAGTAGATTATGAAGTATTGTTCAGAACTTGACCTGGATTGGAGTCCACCAAACCTAAGAGGGTATCACAGATGTATTTCCTATAAGATCAGTTTATCTCTTGCTTCCTACATTTGAGTTCCTTGTTGCATTAGGATGCTATATATTCTCATATATACAAAAGGTAAGGTTTGTTAGATCATAAAAAAGAAAATATCTTCCTGCAGTTCAGTTGTAAGAGAGTTGTTTTTTTAGCTTCTCGATTTGGCCTCTAATATAATTTTGGCAAACTTAGGATAGTATGCCTTGATGGCAAGGTTTAATTGACAACACAAGAGAGGCTAATGTGACTGAATTAAGGTAAATGTGCATGCAAGTTTCAACTTGAGTTGTCTTTGATTCTGTGAGTGCAGGTAATTCCTCTGTATGCTGGACATCAAAATCTGTCACGCAAGCAATGTAACTGGTTTAGGAAATAGGTTAGGCCTTAACCCAGTTGAATTGATCATGATCGTTGTGCTGATGGCTTATTATAGACACACATCATATCTTTATGTACTGTGTCATCTGTAGCTTTGTTAAATTCGGTAAATGCACTCGTGAAATGAATGTGCTTTAAATTTCCATTTTTCTTGAGGAAAACAGCAGGGGAGGCCCCTACTGGTTCTTTTTCATTAATATTAACAAAAAAGATATATACAATAGTGGATTACAAATCCAACCAGAAAAAGGTAAAAACACTAATGGAAATTACATAGCCAAAGTTCCAACTCCTGCTTCAAGGATGGCCTAGCCCTAAAAAGAACTAGCCGGAGCTCCTCCTTGAAGATGAATTTCCACCTCGCAAGAGAGAGATTTACTGCATCAAAGATCACTTCATTTCTGTGCTTCCACAAAGCCCAGCAAGCCACAATTAGAATCTCCCTAAAGAACTTCCTTCCGAAAGCCCGACGTGCCTGCACAATTCTGTCAAAGATGTGCATATTCATATCCCAGATCACATGTAAAAACCGCCAACACCAACTGCTGAAAGGGCAAGAGAAGAACAGGTGTTCCATTGTCTCTTCAATCGACATGCTGCACATGGGGCAGCTATAGACATCCAAAACTCTGTTCTTTCTCCTTAGGATGTTTCGTGTGCTTAAGTGATCTTTAAGCAACAGCCAGAAAGTGAACTTATGTCTGCCTCTACAACAAGATTTCCACACCCAAGCAAAGACTGGGCTCACATTAGCTGAAACTTTCATATGGGTGTATGCTTTCCCAGCTGTGAAGATGGCCGACCCCCAGAAATAGAGCCACTGATCATACAGACCCGATCCAAGATGAATATCACTTAACATAGCTTGGAGTTCGACCAGCTGCTGCATTGCAATAGGGGATAAAGGGGTGTAGAAGTTTGTAGCCACATCATTTAGAGAGAAGTATTGAACAATAGCATTTTTGTTCTTGGCAAAATAAAAAAGCTGGGGGAAGTTGTCTAAGAACGCCAAAACCCCAGGAGTCATGCCACAACGAGGCTGTTGTGCCACAACAAATATTGCAGGTTGCCAGCTTGAAATAATCATCTACCACAGACATGACATCCCTCCACCAAAAAGAACCAGCTGATCTTTTCAGATGGGGTGCATTGCAAGAGTAAAAAGAATCCCAGGTCAGAGACACCCACGGTAAGTCTTCATGGTTATAAAATTTGTGAATATATTTCATGAGAAGAGCTTTATTGTGTGCATGAAGGTCAAAGCTTTATTGTGTGCATGAAGGTCAATAATCCCCAAACCGCCATCCTTTTTAGCTTTGCATGCATCAGACCAAGCCACAAGACAGCCACCCTTGCGATTTATGTCACCTCTGTCCCAAAGACAGTGCTTCCTGTAGATGTCAATATGCTCAATGACAATTATCTGTATTTTAAGAGTGCAAAAGTAAAATGTCGGCATGGCCGAGAGAACCGAGTTAACCAGGGTGAGGCGACCAACATATGAAAGAAGGGGTGTGATGCCCATAAGTCTTCTTTCAATCCTTGAAACCAAAGGCAAATAATCTTGTACTGATGGTCTGGTTGTCCCCATTGGCAAACCCAAGTAGATGAAAGGCATTTTACCAACTTGACAGCCCAAGACTTGGGCTAAAAATGCAGTTTTATCAGGATGAACATTGATGGGGACAATCATTGATTTTGTGAAATTAACCTTGAGCCCAGTTGATGCAGCAAACTCCAAAAGAATTGCTTAAAGATGGACAAGTTGCTGCTCTTCAGCCGACAAAATTAACAGGGTATCATTAGCATACTGCACAATAGGAAAGTCCCCACTAAAAGAATGACCTAAGGGGCGTTCAAGGTGCCCTTCCCGTGCTTCTCTGTTTATGATAGATTGTAGTAAATCAGCAGCCATGACAAAAAGGAGAGGAGAGAGGGGATCTCCCTGCCTGACCCCTCTCTTGAATTTGAAAGGTGTCCCAGGGACTCCATTTAAGAGGACTGAAGAGGAGCCCGAGGTGAGGATCAAATGAATCCAATTAACCCATTTATCTGAGAAGCCTTTACGCCGAAACATTTCCAAAATAACCTGGTGCTCCACTTTGTCAAAGGCCTTTTCAAAATCCAACTTGATGATCAAAATCTCTCTCTTGCTCTGATGGCAAATATACAAGAACTGGAAGGCCCAAGCAAGGAAATCTTGGATTGTCCTACCTTTGATAAAGCCATATTGATTTTGGTGAACTACTGAAGTGATCACCTTCTGTAATCTGTTTGCCGAGAGTTTGGTTAAAAGCTTCAGGGAATAATTAAGTAGTGAAATGGGTCTGTAATCATTCACAGTAGAAGGAGAATCTTTCTTTGGGATCAGAGTAATGAAAGAGCCATTGATGCATTCCAAATCAATTGTGCCCTGGAAAAAATTTTCACAAAGTCTGTAGAAATCCTCTGCTATAATACTCCAACAGTGCTTCATGAAGAAACCATTAAATCCATCTGGTCCTGGGGCATGGTCTGAGGGCATTTCCTTAACAGCAGCATCAATCTCCTCCTTGGAGAAAGGGTCATCTAGGACAGGTAAAGGCACAACCTGAATAAGTGGAATGAGGTCAAATAAAAATCCATTGAACTCTGAAACTCCTAATCTGTCCTTAAAGGATCTCCACAATAGACCAGGCTTAAGTTTGTGATCAGACACAAACGGTCCATCCTCTAGCTGAAGGGAAGAAATATAATTCCTCCTAAAAGAGTGGGTGGCCATAGCTTGAAAAAGCTTAGAATTCTCATCCCCAAATGTAACCCACCTCACCGTAGACCTCTGCTTCCAGTAAATCCTTTTGGAATCCAAGAGTTTCTGGAGGTGTAACTTAACAAGTTTCTGAAAATGGACTCTGGGGGGTACAAAGTTCTTTGGTCCTCCAGCCCATCCAGAAGAGCAAGCACCTAGTTACAGTTGTTGATCAGCTTATTTAGTTTAGAAAGCTCCCTACTCCATTTTCTGAGACCTGTCCTCAGTTGCTTGACCTTACCACTTATGGTCTTAGCCATGTTAGCAAAAAACGGGTTGGAATGCCAGTGTTGCTGAACCACCTCAAGAAAACCCGGAAAATCAGCCCAATAGTTCTCAAATTTGAAAATGGAGGCCCTGGGAATATGAGTCTCCACCTGAACCACATAAGGCACATGATCAGAGATCGGCCTTGCCAGAGGCCGCACACAAGTAGCAGGGTAAGACAAAGTCCAAGAAGTTGAAGTAAAAACCCAGTCTAGCTTTTCCAGTAAAGGATCCTCTTGCATGTTACACCAGGTGAATTTACGCCCTTCAAAAGGGATGTCCACAAGATCAAGATGCTGAATTAAATCATTGAATAAAAGCATTTCAGCCACATTGCCTCCAGGTTTATTTCTGTCCTCAGGTGATCTAATCAGATTGAAATCCCCCACCAGAAGCCAATCGACCATTAAACAGGTATCAAGATTGTACGACCAATTAATAAAATCTGCTTTTTCTAGAATCACAGGGCCCATAAATATTAGTAAGATGAAAGGAAGCACCAGAGAGCTGCGAGGTGAATTCAATGGAGATAGCCTGACTTAGAGCAAAAGTGACAGAACCATGAAAGATATTAGCATTCCAGCAAACAAGCAAACCACCAGGAGCAAATTTATTAAGATAACGCGGACAAAATTTGGAGATGTAGGCTTGATCGAAGACCTCCCTTTTTGTCTCTTGCAAACAGACAATTTCAGCTGCACTTTCAGAAATCTTGTTACGGATGTGGTCCCATTTTGCCTGAGAATTAATACCCCTAATGTTCCAGGAAAGTACACACCAGGATCTATTTAAATTGTTCTGATTCATAGCGAAAATGAAAGAGGAAGAGCAGGGGACTCATGGCCAGACATGAGTGAAAAGCACAACAGGAAAAAAGATGTAACATGACAAGCTCAAAGAGGAACTGCATATTGAAGCCCAGAAGACTGATTGGATAAAGTTGTTCAAACTTGTCCATCACGGAGATACAGATAGAAGCAAAAGACCACTGCCTAGTAGAAGTCCTAGCATGACAACTACTGCTATAATATTATAATAAATATTATATCTCATGCAATACTTCACATACTTTCATTTTTATTCCACTATATCTCATGGGATACTTCACATATTATAATAAATATTATATAGTCCATTCACATATTATAATAAATATTATATAGTTCGTAGCAACGCACGGGCAAGATCCTAGTTATAATATTAGGCTCGATTCCCCACGAGAATCCCTGCGCAGCTGCTATTTTCGTGGGCAGGAGGTCTGCGAGGCAAATTGGTCCTGAGCCCCTTCTGTTTGGAAGTTCATGAACCCCACTGAGACGGATACTACGATAGGTAAAAATGTTGAGGTGACAATTCAATAAATGAGGAAGAAAAAGAAGGAGAATCTAAGAGACCGTTTCTCCCGTTAGCGGCGAGCTCGAGCTCGCCAGAGGCGCGCGCACGCCGTCCGTGTCGAAGCACCTCACGCTCGCTCGTAGACCGGAGCAGGGGAGGAGCAGCGGGACCTCGTGGTTACCGTCACGGGAGCTCGCGCGCTGCCGCGCGAGAGACCTCGCGGGCGCCGCCGTGGGCGCTGGAGGAACTCGCATGCTGGCCTGCTCGCCAGCCGCGCTCGCCTTGTTCATGCACTCGCCCGCGTAGCTCGCCCGCTGTACTGTCTCGCTCCACCGTGTAGAGAACGAACGGGAAGAGAGGAAAAGATAAGGAAGAGATAACGTCAGAATAAAATAAGTTTCATACTTAACTCCTACTGGTGAGGTGGTTTCTTCATCTAAAGTTTTGCTGATGTGGCTGTTTTGGACTTCGCGTGTAGTGTCTACCATAGGGACTGTCCTAATTAGTCTATCTCTAGTTAGTACTCCTTTCGATTTGGTAAATGAAGTCGTTTAAGACAGTGACACAATCCCGTGAGTACAAATTTGACTTCTTATTTTTACTAGTAACTATGCACGTGCGGCACACACGTGTCTATCGAATAATGTTTCATTATTTAAGATTAATAAGTTATCAACAATCTAAAATCAACAAGTTTTTGAAATGAGAAGTTATCATGTTTATTCATGTTTCAATCAGATTTGGAGGACAATATTGAGATGATCGAGAGAAAAAACAAACATGAACTATTTATAGGTGATAACTCTTTATTTTGTTCTTTTCCAATTTGTGTATTTTTTTAAAAAGCGTTATGTCCCAACACATGAGAACTAAACCACCAACCAATTTTTTCTCACATAAAAACTGCAAAATCAATTAGTTTGTGCACTGACTTAAGAGAGGAATCAGTAGGAACCCGGAAGGTATCTTGGGAAGACTGAACATGATCTTTGGAATTTTGGAATGAAGTCTGAGCATTGCTTGAGTGGTGCTCGAATGGTGGCTCATATGCATGCATGAGGCAAGGAAGATTTGACATTATTGCTCATATTGGTCACGTACATCTCTCACAGATTAATGAATCAAACAAGGAAGAGAACAACACTTCTATTTGACCCGTAGCTGATCCATGCGTAGTATATTTATTTTTACGTAAGTATTTTACAAGACAAATCTATAACCTTAAAAGTATTTTTTTTGACTTCTATTCATGTAGTTTTCACATTTTCAAGCTCAACGACAATGTTTGACTTGAACCTAGTCCAAAAACAACTTCATTTACCAAATCGGAGGGAGTATCAAACATTCAATGTGATATGAATTAAAGTTTAGTCATGGAATTCAAACACCCTCTAACACTTAATGTTAGGGTTAGTTTGGTATAGTAGTGGTTGTACAAGAAACAACTCCGATTGTGACTGCGTTGGTGGAGCAGATTCTTTGGTCAAGTTGAAACATGGATAAGAGGGTGAAGTGTCTACATCACCCCTTTCTTTCCTTTTCTTTTTTCTCCTTTTTTGTATTCTTATTTTCTTTTCTATTTCCTTCACTTTTCACCTTGATTTTTTTCTCTTTCACCCAGCATTGCGCTCGCTCGACCGATTCCATCCATGCTGCAGCCCACGCTGCAGCCTGCCACTCCTCCAACTGGTGTGCCTGCCTCTGCCGCCGACCGCCTCCAAGCCTATGCTTCAACTCTAGCTCCCACCGCCGAACGAGTCCAACCCCGGGTCCTAGTCCCGTCGTCGACCGCCTCTGGGCGATGCTCCAGCCCTCGCCACCGGCCACATATAGCTCTCAGCACCGACCATCTCCACCTCCAGCTCCCCCGCCGGTGGGCTCAATATCCCCGCGCCCATGCGCCTGAGCGCCCGCCACCTACCTCTACGTTATGTCGCCCCCAGCAATGTCTGCGGTCTGCTTCGCCCCGCCTAGCAGAGCCCGTCACTGGCCTTCTCACCGCACCTTGCAGCACTTGCAGCCGACGTCAGGCACCTCTTTCGCAGCCCTGCAGACCACCGCGCTACAACCGCCGTCAGCCCTCCTCTCCGCGCCCGTGCAGCCGCGCCAGCCACCTCCTCCGTGGGCCATGCTCTACAGGATCCACCAACTTGACCATTTCCCACTTGGACTTATTAGGCCCTGTTTTCTTCCCAAGAGTTTCACCAACTACTGTCACATCAATCTTCGGACACGAATTAGGAGTATTAGTTGTTAATTAATGACAAAACCCATTCCGCAACCCCTACCTTAATTTTCGACACGAATCTAACAAGTCTAAACATGTTATGATTATACAATGTCGTGCTACAGTAACTGTTGATGGTGTATTTTGGTACACCAAATATGTTCTTTACACTTTGGTTTGGATTTGATTATGGAACTAACCCGCCACTAGGCACAATAATCATATAACAAATTCATCTATGTGCATGCATTTGGAAGTGTTGTGTTTATGTAGGAAAACATGGACATAAAGGACGGATTCACAACAAGTTCAAAAGAGCATTTATGGAGTCTTGTTCGTGTTCATGAGCTTGATGAAATCACTTCCAATGGTGGCAAGGACGGAAGTGTTACGAAGGAACACCCCTGTGGATTGAAGCGAAAAGATCGAACTTCATGCACGGAGAACCTCTATCTTGGACGCGAGGATGACATCGTCAAAATCATGCAAGTGGAAGGGGCAAAATGCATAATGACCTGAGGACCCACGGGAGCGAAGGGGCGACCGAACCGGGCCGAAATGGGCTTGGACCGGTCGGCCCAGGCCGGCGGCCCAGCCCAGTTCGGAGGTCGGTTCGGCCCCCCTTTCCTTGCACTCGAAGGATCTTCAACCCTAAAACCCTGGAGGCGCCGCCATTCGCAAGGGGGAGAGCCATTCGCACCAGGAGGCCATCCACAAGCTAGAGAGAGAGGAGGGAGATCTCCGGAGGGAGATCGACCACCTCGAAGGAAGCACCCACAAGTGGAGATGAAGGAAGACACCGTCGGAAGGGTGACCATGATTAACGGTGCTATGTCTAGCACCTTGATGGGGTAATCTCCTTATTCGTCCATGGGTTGTAATCGATCTTGAGATGTAATTGTACTTCGTTGGATTATCTATCTATCATCTTGTGTTGAATATACTTTAATGCTTAAGGTTAGCTACCATGCCGTAAAGGGAGTAGAGCTCCAATGCTCCCTAGGATCCATTCAATACGCCGTGTCCATCATAGGTCTAGTCACGATTACCTTCGCGTAGTGACAGTACGAGAGGAGGGAAAGGGCGAAACCGTGGTCACAACCCTGATAGATTAGATTGGTTTTCATGTTCAAAACGATTGCATGTTCTAGTATCGTAGACCCATGGGCGAGTGTCTTCTATCTTGATAGCTTAATCATTCTCTCTAGTGTAGTTTAGTCATTTTCTAGTTTAATCGTAGTTAGGGTTTGAGTAGTTAGTGAGTAGAGGTAGATCAAATGCTTGTAATCCCCTTGCTCCGCGGATTGACAAGAACCTTGGGAATCTCGTGGTGAAAAAGGTGTAGGTCCGCACGCTTACGGATCATAGGTGGATACGTCTTTTATCCGTCAACAAGCCCCTTTTTCTGGCGCCGTTGCCGGGGAGCAAGCTAGTTTACATCGTTTGGTTTGCATCTAACTTAGTTTTATATTTAGTTTATCTTTTGTGTACTAATATCTAACACATATTACCTAGAAAAGCACTTTGTTTTGTTTTTGTTTTTATCTTATTGACTAGATGGCGTTCGTCAATCAACCCGTGGAAGAACCAGAGAAATCACTAAGGGATTACATTAGCCCTCGATGTGAAGACATAAGAGTACAAGAGTCGGATTCGAAGCTCGAAGCGACCAAGTATAAATTAAATCCAAGATCATCGAGATGGTGGCGGCAAACCCGTTTGAAGGGATGGTTTCGGAGAACCCATATAGACACATAAGGCATTTCACGACGCTATGCAACACGGTGCGTCAAGAAGGAGTTCCCGATGAATGGTTCAAATGGAATCTCTTTCCCTACTCACTTGCCGGTGAAGCAAAGACATGGTACTCGTTTGCGTCCTTTGAAGTTGAAGGCAATTGGAACAAGTTGACGAAGAAGTTTTGCGAGAAGTTCTTTCCAATTAGCAAGGTTCAACATCTAAGAAGGCAAGTGATCACTTTCACGCAAGGAGAAGAGGAAGGGATAGACCAAGCTTGGAATAGGTTTAATGAGTTGGTCGAACAAGGACCAAGACTCGGCTTCTCCGGTGACGTACTCTTGCATACATTTTTCTTTTTCCTAACCCCTAGTTGCATGCAACATGTCCAAATGTGTGCAGGTGGGGATCTCATGGAGAAAACACTCGCAGAAGCCGCTCAACTTCGACAAAAAATTAGTAAAGCGGCTGCCATGCGAAGAGATTGGGAAACAAGACTTGCGGGAGAGCCGGAATATAACTCGAGGATGAAGAAGTGTGCTGAATTTTCTAAAGAGGTAACCCCGGAAGTCACAAAAGAGGAGCCAATCCTGGAAAAGCTTGAAGAAGAGCACATCAAGTCAAGAACTACCCCGAGAGTTGACTTCGCCGTATCAAATGAAAGAAACAAGAGAAGTATGTCAAGCGCGAAGCCACTAAGGGAGTTCGAACCAGTGGATTGGGTTCCTATCGATTACTGAGAAGTATTCGACAAGAGAAGACCGTTCCCTAATCAAAAGGGGATGGCTAGAGCATTGGAAGTGGATTTCCCACCGGAGAAGAAAGCAGAAGATTCATACGACCTTGAAACCACCGGTGAGATATTTCTAAAGCTCTTTGGAGATGATGAAGTGGATCCGGAACACATAGCCGAGGTGAAGAGAATCATGGGGATCAAGCCCGAAGCATCACCATCGCTCGCCTCACCGAAGTTTATGCGATAGGATCCGAAGAAGAAGAGAAGACGACTGTTGGGGGGATTCGAAATCAAGCCTTTCGTATACAAAAAATAAAAGAGTGTCTTTTGTTGCCCAAGTTCGTATGCGAAAGGCCCAGCAGCGAAACCCTAGGAGCCCTTGAATCCTTTTTCGTCTTTCAGAATTCGTCTTTCGGCCCATACCCTTCGTCACCAGCAGAGCCGTTAAATGAGCTCAGAATAACCCAGGGCGTTAGGGTTTCGATCAGGCTGATTGTTTTGTTCCGCGACGAAACCCCAGGAGTGAATCTTGCTCACCCAGGCAATTTCGGCCTGGGATTCGCTTGGGGGGTTTCGTCGTCTCTAACATCTAACGATTTCAAGTTTGAATGCGATTCCATGTTTCAGGTGACGAAAGGTGCCAGGCGAAAGGGGAATCTCCAAAGGATTGAAGGTTTTCTCCCGACAGGCGCACGTGATGACAACAAGAAAGGCGCCGCGATTTGCGGCGTGACGTCATGAAGCGCCGATTACGTGGAGACCTAATTGGAGATTTCCCAGTAATAACCTAGCATTTTCTGTTTTTGATCCGTTTGACACGAGGGTGTTCTCGGAATGTAAAAAGTCCGTCCGCCTCCCTATAAAAGGAGACGAACGACACTTGTAAAGGGGATCGGCTTTTGAGAAATACACTGTTGAGTAAAGAGCTTTTTGTCGTCCTTTGATTTGAATTCTGGTTTTGGTTCTTGAGCGATTGTTTCCTCTCATTGTTTGTGCTCGATAGCTTCGGCTATCGCCACAACAATTGGCGCCCACCGTTTGTGCTTGGCTCGAGTAACAAACCCAGAATGTCTACAAGGAAGAAGAGAACTACTGCCAACTCTACCAAAGGGGCGTCATCATCCCTAGACGAAGAGCCGAACCTTTCTACCTTGCTCACTCAGGGGGAGGCGCTCCCAGAACCTGGCGCAGCACACAAGGCGGAGCTGGCTAAACTACGCAAAGAGGCTGAAGAATTGGCTAGAACCAAGAAGAGGCTCCTAGCAATACAACACGAAGCTGAGATCCAAAAACAAAAAGCAGAGATCGCTAGCTTGAAGGAGGAACTGCGCGCTTTAAAAGCAAAACAATCCTTAAGTTTCAACCAACCCTCACCCGAGTACACTGTTCCCAACCAGTCTAACTTCAATGAGCGCACTGAGTTTTTCACCCAGCCCCCTCCGCACACCACCTTCAGTCGCAACCCCTTCGTGAGCCCTTTCGAGTCAGGTCCTTCGCACCAGGATGTTCATACCATTCGCATGAGACCTTGGGATCCCAAATCCCCCTTGTCTCAAGAAATTCAGATCACTCCATGGCCACAAACGTATAGGCCAGTCCCACTACCCAGATTCTCGGGCCAATCCGACCCAAGACAATTCCTAATGAGCTACAAAGCCGCTATTCTATCAGCTGGTGGTGACGACTCTGTACTGGTGAAATCCTTCATCATCGTTGCTGACGAGCCGGCAGCGCAGTGGTATTCTCTGCTGAGCCCAGGTGTAATTTACGGATGGGATGATCTGAAACAGCGGATTCTCTCAAACTTCCAGGGTTTCCAACGTCCAAAACTCACAGAGAGCGACCTCTTCTCGTGCAAACAGAAGGACAAAGAGCCTCTCCAAAACTATTTCAGGGGATTTGTGCATCTCAGAGCCCAAGCGCCAAATGTTTTGGACGCTGTTGCCATTAACGCGGCAATCGTGGGTCTGAGAGCTGGCCAGTTTCGCTCGCACCTCATGCGCGAAAGGCCCAAAACTATCCAGCGCCTATACGAAGAGTTCGAGAAGTATTGTCGCTCAGATAATGACTTCAGGATGTGTATGGAAGAGCAATCCCAGCAGAAAAAGTCTGCGAAAGCTAACCAACCCAGTGAGAGGGAATGGCACAACCCCAAAAATGCCTCGCACGCCAATCCTCGGGGCATTTTTGGTCTGGACGGCGAAAACACCCAGGAAAACCCCAATCCACAGGCTGATTCACAAAGCCTGGTCCCTAACCCGCCCAGTCCACCTCACTCCAGTCAAGGGGGTGGCCGCAGGGGTGGAAGAGGCGGAGGCAGAGGCAGGGGCCGAGGCAGGGGCCGAGGCCACAATGAGAAAAGAAAATGGTATTGTATTTTCCACAAGGAAAACGATGACCACAGCTCAAATTATTGTCCAGACAAGAAAAGATTCGAAGCCATCCTTGAGGAGGAAAGAAAGGAAAAGGAGAGAGCGAGTGCCGTAAACCACGCTGCTCCGGCATGGCAAAATCCTAGCTTTGGGAGAAACTCTTTCGCGAACCCTTTCCAGCGACCTCAATTCCAGCCACCATTTTCCACTTATCCCCAACCTCCGCCCTAGCAATCACAAACTTTCCAAGCTCAGAACATTGAGTGCAGGCCCATCGAGCAACACCCCATTGCTCCTCCGCCTCCTCCTTACAAGGGCCCCTCAGCTCCGCCATTGCCAGCCATGCTCGAGGGCCAGAGCGATCCCCTGCCATCCGTCGGAACCGTAATGCCTATCTCAGGGGGCTCCGCATTGGAGTTCGAAACCAAGAAGGAACGAAAGCACTACTTTCGTGAGGTGCGAAACATCTGTGTGGAGGGAAGAGTCGAGAAAACAAGGTGGTCTCACATCCCAATGACCTTCTCAGAAGGGGACGTAAGGTTGCAAGGCTTCCCCCACAACGACGCTCTAGTGATAGAAGCGAACATAACAAGTTGGACTCTGGGGAAGCTCTTGGTGGACAACGGTTCATCAGCTGACATTATTTTTGCCGATGCCTTCGACAAGATGGGGCTTAACAGAGATCTGCTACAACCACCAGAAACACCTTTGTATGGTTTTGAAGGGCGCGTCATCCATGCGCTGGGCAAAGTGGTTCTCCCTGTATCTTTCGGCAAAGTCCAAAACGCCAGAACAGAATACCTATCTTTCGACGTTGTGGAGATGTACTATCCCTACAATGGCATCTTGGGCAGAGGGTTCATCAACAAGTTTGAGGCAGTTATTCACCAGGCTTATCTCTGCATCAAAATCCCGGCGACGCTAGTGGTCATCACAATCTGGGGTCATCAAAACGACGGCCGCAACCTAGAGAAAGGCCGCACCCCGGGCCAGCGAAACGTGCATGCCCTCGACGAAGCGGTCGAGGGCAATGAGGTGGAAAAGCAGCCCGAAAGCGAGACGAGAGAGAAAGTCAACATGCGGCGGATGCGCGAAACCAAACGGGTCTTACTAGATGCGATGGTTCTGGACCAGACCGTCATCATTGGCTCCGACCTTTTGGCTGACGAGGAAGCAAACCTAGTTCAATTCCTCCAGAAGAACAAAGATGTGTTCGCCTGGTCCGCCAAGGATCTCACAGGCGTCGATCGAAGCTTCATCGAGCATAAGCTGAACATCGACCCTTCGGTCAAGCCGCGAAAGCAGAAGTTAAGAAAGATGTCCGATGACAAGGTAGTAGCTGTCAAGTCAGAGGTTCAAAGGCTGCTTGACGCCACCGTTATCCGCGAGGTCATGTACCCTAAGTGGCTGGCCAACACAGTGCCTGTCAAGATAAAGAATGGCAAATGGCGAATGTGTATCGACTTCACTGATCTCAACAAGGCCACGCCAAAAGACAATAATCCATTGCCACGAATGGATCAGGTTGTGGACTCTGCGACCAACACCGTGATCATGTCTCTGTTGGACTGTTTCTCTGGATATCACCAGTGTTGGATGGCGAAGGAGGATGAGAAAAAAACCAGTTTCATAACACCCTTTGGAACCTTCTGCTTCGTTCGAATGCCAGAAGGTTTGAAAAATGCCGGCTCAACTCACCAGAATGACCAGGAGAGTGTTTAAGCCGCAGATTGGCAAGAACATCCAGGCCTACGTCGAAAACCTCATCGTCAAGAGTTCCAGCCGGGCTAGCCACGTAAGTGATTTGGCTGAAACTTTCGCCAACATGAGGCGGGCCGGTTTGAAATTAAACCCAGAGAAGTGCGTTTCGGGGTCACGAAAGGAAAAATTCTGGGATGCCTCATCTCCGCCAAAAGAATCGAAACCAACCCTGACAAGATAAGAGCAATCAGAGAAATGGAGGAGCCCAAGACGAAGAAGGACATTCAGAAACTCAATGGTCGGGTGGCAGCTTTAAACAGATTCATTTCAAAATCTGCTGAGTGAAGCCTCCCATTCTTCAAAGCATTGAAGGGCATGGGCACGATTGAGTGGGGCCCTGAGCAAAGCAAAGCCTTCGCCGAGCTCAAAGACTACATCGAGAAAATGGCAATACTATCACCACCCTCGCCGTTGGAGCCGCTTCTCTTATACGTGGCCGCCTCAAAAGCTGCGGTCAGCGCCGCTCTGGTCCGAGAGGTCGAGACCGAAAAAGGGAAGCTTCAATGTCCAGTCTATTTCGTCTCCGAAGCCCTGGCGGGCTCAAAGCTGCTCTACTCCGAGCTGGAGAAAATCGCCTACGCAGTAATCATGGCCACGCGAAAGCTCAGGCATTATTTTGAGGCACACAAGGTCACCGTGCTCATGGACCAACCCTTAAACGATTTATTCATCAACAAAGAGGCCTCGTCTAGAATTGCCAAGTGGGCAACTGAGTTGTCCGAGTATACTATAGACTTCGAAAAGAGGTCGGCAATCAAGTCCCAAGTCCTAGCGGACTTCATCGTAGATTGGACTTCACCAAGCAGTGTTATCGCTGGCGAAGAGCTGGTGCCGGTTTGGGAGATTAGATGTGACGGAGCCTGGGGGCGCAAAGGTGCTGGCATCGCAGCCATTATCACCTCTCCGACGGGTATCAAGCTAAGATACGCCGCAAGGCTAGACTACAAAGACCCATCGGACAGGTGCACCAACAATACCACCGAGTACGAGGCTTTACTGCTGGGCCTCCGCAAGGTGAGAGCCCTAGGGGCCAGCAACTTCCTGGTCAAGTGCGACGCCAAGGTCATCAAAGACCATGTGGAGATAGAAAGCGAGGTCAGGGAACCGGAGCTAGTCAAGTACCTCGCGGAGGTGCGCAAAATGGAAAGGCATTTCCGGGGATTCACTGTCGAGCACTTGCCTAGAAAAAACAACAGCGAAGCGGACGAGCTCGCGAAGAAAGCTGCAAGGGGGGAGGTGATGCCTCCAGACGTATTCTTTGAGATCCTAACTGCCCCGTCTACAAGACCAGACAAGCAGCCGCTCAGCACAGTCAACGCAATCGCTAGCCTGGACTGGAGAGCTCCCATAATCGCTTTTCTTCGCGGACACTATGAGCCGGTCGAAACCCATGACCTCAAAAGGATGCAGGCGCGAGCCATGGGCTACATCCTCAAGGACGACGTCCTGTTCAAGCTGGGAGTGTGTGCACCATTGCTAAAATGCATCTCTCAGGACCAAGGCATTGAGCTCATGAGGGAAATTCATGGAGGAATGTGCGGTTCGCACATAGCAGCGAGAGCTCTGGCCGGAAAAGCTTTCAGACAGGGTTTCTATTGGCCAATGGCGATAAAGGATGCGGAGCATATCATCAGAACTTGCAAAGTTTGCCAGTTCGCAGCAAAGCATCAGCGAAGGCCTGGCGCGCCATCGTAGCTCATTACGCCTACCTGGCCGTTGCAACGCTGGGGAATGGATATTGTTGGGCCGCTTCCCACAGCCCAAGGCAACTTCAAGTTCGCAGTGGTCGCAGTCGAGTATTTCACCAAGTGGATTGAGGCGAGACCTCTCGCTACCATCACCTCAACCACCATCAGAAAGTTCTTCTGGCAGGAAATCATATGTAGATTTGGAGTGCCCAAAGAGCTCACCATTGACAACGGGAAGCAATTCGACTGCCAGGATTTCAGGGAGTATTGTCGATCAATTGGAACGAAGCTTTGTTTCGCATCCGTGTACCACCCTCAGTCCAACGGCACAGTAGAAAGAGCCAATGGGCAAATCTTCTCAGCCATAAAGAAATGCCTCTTTGAGCAGAAGAAAGGAAAGTGGGCAGATGAGCTATCGAGGGTTATTTGGTCGCATAACACCACTGAATCGAGAACCACCAAGTTCACCCCATTCAGACTGTTGTACGGGGCTGAAGCAATGTGCCCTGAGGAGCTTGCCAACGAAAGCGCTAGAGTTTTGGCTGAAAGCTCTCGCGAGAACGAAGAAGTCGACAAGGACCTCGTGGAAATCGACAGGCTGGACGCAGTTCAGAACCTGTTGAAGTATCAAGAAGAAACCAGAAGGTGGAGAAACAGGAAAGTATCCCTCAAAGACATTAAGGTGGGAGACTTCATCCTAAAAAGAAAGAAGAATGCCGACGCCATAGGCAAGTTCCAATTTGCTTGGAAAGGACCATACGTGGTCTCAAGCTCTGTTCGGGATGGAGTCTTTCGTCTCAAAGATGAGGCAGGCGTGGAATTGCCACATTCGTGGAATGTGGACAACTTGTGTAAATTTTTCCCGTAGTTTGTTTCAGTAGGAGTCCGTCGCACGGAACTATAAGTGCGGAGGACTCACCTAGTTTTACATTTTCCAGTCTTTACTTTCGCGCATTTTAAATTCAATAACAAGGCGGATACTCTTTTCCTCACATAGGGAGGACTCCACCCTGGAGCGTGAGGTTTTTAACGAGGCAGCCTTGATGTAAAATTTCTTTCCCAATGAATGAAATACTTCCTCCCTAAGGTTTGTTGTGTTGCTTTCGCATAATTTAAAGTGCTATCTTAAGATAGCCCATCCCAAAAGAGGATGAATTAAAGTGCTATCTTCGAATAGCCCTCTCCGAAAGTGAGAGCATTAAAGTGCTACCCATGGGTAGCCCACCCACAAGTGGTGCAATCAAGATGATTCACAAGAATCAATCCTTTAAAGAGCCGCTTTCACAGCAACCCGTCCAAAAAGGACGTGCGAAAGCGATTCAACCTCGAATCGAAGAACCCCAAACAAAGGCGCCGCAATCGCGAATTTTTTGCAAAGACGTTGTCGCAAGCGACACTTAACGCCACAAAGACAAACTTATTCTAAGCCGGAAAAGAGCGTGCGTTGTCAAAAAACAGTTCAAAAGCTGCAAAATTTGACAAGGGCAGACAACCTCTAGTCCTGCAATGCGTTTCACGCCTAGGCGTCGCATCGCAGGCTAGTTTCGCTTCTAACGAAAAAATGTAAGGGAAAAGTGAATACATTCAGCATGCCGCGTCGCACAAAGTCTCGTAGGCCAGCAAAATCGAAACCACACTAATTCGATGATTATAAGTAAAACGAATAAACTCTAGTTTTCCTCGCTTCCGAAGGGGGGGGGGGAGACATTTTTTTCGAAAACAATAAATCGAAAGCAGCGAAAACTTTAGTTCGAAACATTCAAAAGTTTTAGTGCGGTAAAGAGTTTTGGGCAACACTTTCAGCATCATGCTCTCGCATCCAGCTTGTCAAACACGACACACACAAATTTACATTACAATTGTCAAAAGTTTAAGTGGCCAACATGCCATTTCAGTTTCAGCCTAGCACTACTTGGCCGGATAAGAATCAGGGTCCCGGGGCAATCCTTCGTGATGAAGAGGAGCCAAAGCTTCCCCGGTCACAGGATCCACCAGGCCGCCTTCGACTCCAGGCGCTTCGCGGACAGGGGCTCCAGGGACTCCTTGATCGACGGCGGTGTCGCTTGTCTTCAGCGGCCAATCCCTAAAGGGTCCGTACGGCCCTAGAGTTGCGTCGGGCCCATGCGTTGCGCGATGCTCACGAAGTTCCAGAGCCTGTTTTGCCTGCCCAAAATAGAACTATGAGAAGGAAGAAAACATTAAGCATCAGCGCAAAAATGGCTCAACAAATATGATCGAAGTCAAAGCAAACTGAAAAGGCCTACCTTCGCCAAGCGATCCACAGCTTTCTTTCGAGCGTGCGCCCACCCACTCTTAGCCCAAAAGTTACGGAGAACGATCTTATTGATTAACTCAACCGTCTTGCTTGGGGCTGGCACTTCGTCGGGTGAAGGGAATTCAAAGCTTCGACTTCCGAAAGCTTTGATATGGTCGCAACCCTGTCGCTCGAGAAGATAAAGTAGCATTTCGGAACAAGTCGCCACACCGTAATCCCCAATCTTGCTCATGGTGTCTGGCAGGAGCTTTAGTTAGCTATGCAACCACTCCACGAAGCTTGAGATATTGTCAGTAATTTTAAAGTCCTGGGCTTCCGCACCAAAACTCTCCAAAGCCCGATGATACTCTGTCGCCAGATATGCACCCCATTGATGGCAATAGGCCTCGTTCTTCTCCAGAGTACCCTCAAGCTCGCCCTTCACCTTCTTTAACTCCGCGATGAGGTTGGCATTGGCCTCCAAAAGGATATTCTATGCATCGTATTGGGTAACCATGTCCTTTAATTCAGCACGGCATTCTTCGTAGCATTTTAGGCTCCACTCCAGCTCCTTCTTCAAAGCGTTCATAGCTTCCTGCTGCTTAGCGCGCTAGTCTGCCTGTAGACGAGACTCTTGCTTCAATCTCTCATTCTCTTCTTTCAGGCGCCAGTTCTCGTCCTCTAGAAGTTTTTGTTTCTCAAGAGAGGTCCTGGCCTCCGCAGCCGCCCTCTCGAATCCTTTCTAACAAGCGACAATGCCCCTTGAAAGATAAGCGCGCACAATCTTCATCAAATTGTCAGCGCTTAAACCTTCTAGTGTGCGCTCAAAATCTGCAAAAAATTAGCAATCATGTTATTCGTCCAGACCCCTTCGTACAGCTAACATAGCGAAGGCACCAAGTCGAAATGCTATAAATGAAGCAATCAACACTGTTTCATACCAGGTTCTCCCAGCACAGATGCAAGGCTTGTCCTCGATGCGGGAGGGTTTGCTTCAAGCTGAAGAGCTTTCTTATCCCTGTCCTTGGCGCTCAAGGTGACTAGAGTCTTGGCCGCTAAAATCAGCACGAAAACGAAAGACATCAGTAAATGGAACGCATGGTTTATAGGAAGGACACGAAAAACTATCTTTGAGTAAAAGTATCATACCGGCGTCTTCAAGCTGAAGAACATTGGATATCATCGCCGGCACTGGTGTAATTTCATCAGCAGCTTTCGCACCCGAGACGAGACGCATGCGCCGCGGACTCCTCAACTTCCGGAGCATCCAGGTCGATTGGATCCTGGGCCTTCGCACCCGAGCCTTCGCCCAGATTCACTGCAGCACCCTCTGGATCGCTCTGGGGCTGCGGAGGGGGAGCATCCGAATCCTTCACTGCTAGAGTAGCGTCGTCATCAATATAACATAGATCCTCGGACCCATCCACGACGTCCACAAGGCCGGCCACACGCTCCTTCGGGGCTGCGTCGGCCATGGCAATTTCTTTTTGAATCATCTCTGCCACGCGTTTGCCCCTGGCCTCACGCGCCTCTAGCTCCTCAGGATCGGCTTGGCCTGCCGACGACGGCTCCTCCGTCAATTTCAGCGCTGACCCCTTCGGGGGATAATTAGTGCAAGGCTGGATCTGAGGCGTCGACATGATGTCAACGTCCTCATCAGTCTCTGCGACTGGATCAGCCCACGCCCTTTTCCCAGAGGGCTCGTCCTCGTCGGGCTCCTTTTCCTTGATCGTAACACGTCTCCCCCTCTCTGTAGCTTCTGAAGGCCTCTTCTTCGAAGCCAGTCTCTTATCTACATCACCAGCAGGGGAGGGGTCGTGAATTTTCTTCTTTTCTCTCTCGACCGTGGCCACTTTCGCCGCCTCAGCCTTGCGACGAGCCAAGGTCTCATTAACTTTCAATAACTTTGTAGACTTTTCTGCAAGCGGAGGCAAGGTAGCTTTAGTAGCATCCGCCTTTCGCTTGGCCAAGGTGTCTTGGGCTTTGGTGTTTTTCACAACATTGTCCACGGTTACAGTAGTCTTGCTTGACTTAGTCTTTCGCGAGGTCTCGACAGGCTCAGATCCAATGTTGCCCGGCGGCTGCATCTTCTTGCTGGCTGTCGGAGGCACTGGTCGAGGGGAATATGTGACACCCATTTCGTCAAAAACATGGTTGACACAGCCCTGATGTTTCAAAATCCTTTGGGCACATTCCCACTCTTTGTGGGTGAAGTTCCCAATCATCTGGACAACTTTCTTTTCAACCTCAGCCACAACCTCAGCATCCGTCTTGTCTGCGGGTCGCTTGACATTGAATATGGGGATTCACACGTTTTGATCCAGCCCTGGCAGCCATTGCATTTTAAATGCCCATGATCCCCATCGGGGCTGGCACGGCCAAATGTCGGCAGCCACGAATTCCTCAAGAGCGTCACGCGTAGTGATCACGCAAGTCGCCTGGTAAAATGCAGCTGTGCTGGCCGACGACCGGCTAGCCTTCGTCAGCTCCAGCAATAGCTCGACTTCCAAATCAACCATGCAGCTCGCCAGGTCGAATGTTGACACTTCTTCTTGCTTCAAATTTCGCCCCACCACTGCGATAGGAGCATAAAACCAGTAGGAGGTCCACCGGTTAGCCCACTTGTTCTTGTACACTGGGGCTAGTTCCACCGGAGCTTGGTTCTTGCTAGGACGACGCGTCTGAAAGGTGCAGCAGCCATACTGAGCCTGTTTTTCTTCGTCGTCAACAGTTATAAGCTTTCTCGCCCAGTGAATCTCAAAGTGGCAAACGAAAGTATCCACGTCATTATCACCGACAAAAGTCCGACAGGCCCACAGAAATTTCAACACTTGCAGAATGGAATTGGGCGTCAGTTGGTGGATCTGAACATTATAAGCCGCCAAGATATCCGCAAACTTCTTAGACACTGGCAGTCGAAGCCCCGTGGTAAAGAAATCACGAAAGACCACGCTCTCATTCTTTCGGGGCTTCGGCGTGGTTTCCTTCCCAGGTAACCGACAGGTCCCGGGCTCAAAGCAGCCTTCTAACCGAAGCGCATCCAAATCTGCTTGGGTCATTAAAGACCGACCAATATAACAAGTCCGAGCTTTCACTAAGTCACGGAGATCAGCTTTTTCCCCGGACCCTTCCGCAGCTTCTTCAACAGCTGCATCAGCATCCTCTCCTATCTCGCCCTCCTCCACGTCGGCATCATGTTTTCCAGCATCTGTGTCGCTCAGCATTATTTCGTCATAACTCCCACCACCTGAACTGCTATTTTCATCGCTACTATAGGTGGACGAAGTACTGCCACTCTCGCGAGAGCTGGCAGACCAATCCAGGTCAGAGATCTTACCAAACTCCGAGCTAAACGACGAGGTGGAAGATGTTGCGTTGGCCTCCGTAGCTTCCGGCAGTGCCTCCTGCTTCCCACGATTTGATGATGACCCTTCGTCTTCCATGATTGTATCAAGGCGCCTGTCGCGAGCTGTATAAATCTATTAGAAAGCCGGATTCGAGCGTGTAACACCGACGGCTAAAAAAATGAAAACATGTACTCAGGCCAGGGAGAAAACTAACCTCTTGAGTCGACCGAGGCTTCCGCTGGAGCGACTCGCAGGGGGCAAAGGCAAGAGGAACAGGCGAAAAATCAAAAGAGAGAAGCAGGGATGAAAGTGGCAGCGGGCTCGCAGCGACGTCGGCCCCATCTATTTATAGGGGGTGAAACACAACAGCGAAACCCCAGGAGCCCTTGAATCCTTTTTCGTCTTTCAGAATTCGTCTTCCGGCCCATACCCTTCGTCACCAGCGGAGCCGTCAAATGAGCTCAGAATAACCCAGGGCGTTAGGGTTTCGATCAGGCTGATTGTTTTGTTCCGCGACGAAACCCCAGGAGTGAATCTTGCTCACCCAGGCAATTTCGGCCTGGGATTCGCTTGGGGGGTTTCGTCATCTCTAACATCTAACGATTTCAAGTTTGAATGCGATTCCATGTTTCAGGTGATGAAAGGTGCCAGGCGAAAGGGGAATCTCCAAAGGATTGAAGGTTTTCTCCCGACAGGCGCACGTGATGACAACAAGAAAGGCGCCGCAATTTGCGGCGTGACGTCATGAAGCACCGATTACATGGAGACCTAATTGGAGATTTCCCAGAAATAACCTAGCATATTCTGTTTTTGATCTGTTTCACACGAGGGTGTTCTTGGAATGTAAAAAGTCCGTCCGCCTCCCTATAAAAGGAGACGAACGGCACTTGTAAAGGGGATCGGCTTTTGAGAAATACACTGTTGAGTAAAAAGCTTTTTGTCATCCTTTGATTTGAATTCTGGTTTTGGTTCTTGAGCGATTGTTTCCTCTCATTGTTTGTGCTCGATAGCTTCGGCTATCGCCACAACAACGACACCACACTTGAGTTGCGAGATCAACGGAGTTCAATGCAAAGCTTTATGCGACATCAGAGCCCAAGTAAGTGTCCTATCTTCTAAAATTTATGATAAAGTTCAAGACCACAAACTAGACTTAGCTCCAACATCAACGAAATTAATTATGGGAGATGGTAGAACTATTAGACCTCTAGGTATTGCTTACAACATGAATGTAAAACTCTCTGGAAAATGTATACCAACCGATTTCTTTGTTATTGATGCTTACGATAGTAATCATGATCACATAATCCTAGGTAGGCCCTTTCTTAAGTTGGTTGATGTCGTGTTGGATGCCGGAAAAGGCAAAGTAACAATGAACCTTAATGGAAAGAAGTACACATATAATTTTCTTTGTGTTTCTAAACACCCTACACCCTTTCCTCCTGAAGACGAAGTAGAGGAGGTAGATAGTCTTTGTTTTGTTGAAGCCCTTAGAGACCCGCTGCAAAGAGCAATGGAAAATCAAATTAATGATCAACAAGACGAAGAGCTAGAAGAAGCAACAAAAGGCTTAGAACCACATGATGGAAGCGTGGAGGAAGAAAAATTCGAGGACATAGGAGAGGTTAAACCCGAGGAGCCACAAGTGCCCGATGTAGACCTTAAACCTTTGCCCAAAGGATTAAAGTATGAATTTTTGGGCCCAAACAAGACTTATCCAGTCATCGTGAGTGACGAGTTGAGTCCTGAAGAAAATGAGAAGTTGCTAATTTTATTGAAAAAACATATGAAGGTGATTGGATATTCAATCAATGATCTCAAAGGTCTTAGCCCAGCCTTTTGCACTCATCGTATACCAATGGAAGACCAATGTAAGCCCGTAGTGGACCACCAAAGGAGGCTAACTCATGCCATGCGAGAGGTAGTAAAGAAAGAGGTCAACAAGTTACTTGATGCCGGAATCGTCTACCCGGTTCCGCATAGCAAATGGGTGAGCCCGGTACATTGTGTACCAAAGAAAGGAGGTTTAACCATGGTGAAGAATGAGAAGAACGAGTTGATACCGCAAAGAACCGTGACCGGGTGGCGGATGTGTATCGATTATCGAAATCTAAACAAAGCAACGAAGAAAGATCACTCCCCCCTACCATTCATTGACGAGATGCTCGAGAGATTAGCGAACCACACTTATTTTTGCTTTCTCGATGGGTACTCGGGGTTCATGCAAATTCCCATTCATTCGGACGATCAACATAAAACAACGTTCACATGCCCTTATGGAACGTTTGCATATAGAAGGATGCCCTTCGGTCTATGCAACGCTCCGACCTCTTTTCAACGTTGCATGATGGCCGTATTCTCGGAATTCATCAAAGAAATTGTCGAGGTCTTCATGGATGATTTTTCCGTTTACGGGAAGACGTTTATGGATTGCTTGGCAAACTTGGATAAGGTCCTCACGAGGTGTGCGGAGGTAGACTTAGTGTTAAATTGGGAAAAGTGCCACTTCATGGTTAAGCAAGGCATAGTGCTTGGACATGTTATATCCGAGAGAGAGGCATTGAAGTATACAAGGCTAAGGCAGATACGGTTGAGCAACTCCCACCTCCAATGGATGTTAAGTCCTTGAGGAGCTTTCTAGGCCATGCCGGATTTTATAGAAGATTTATTAAGGACTTCTCAAAGATCACTAAGCCTTTAACGCATCTCCTTCAAAAGGATGTGGCTTTTGACTTCGATGAGAAGTGCCTAGCGGCATTCCGGACCTTGAAAAGTGCGTTGATGAGTGCTCCCATTATTCAACCTCCAGATTGGAGCCAACCTTTCGAGATCATGTGTGATGCAAGTGACTACACCATAGGCACGGTTTTGGGTCAAAGAAAGGAAGGATGAGTTCACGCCGTTTACTACGCTAGCAAAACTCTTAGTGAGGCACAATTGAATTATGCCACTACGGAAAAGGAGTTGCTAGCGGTAGTATTCGCCTTCGAAATATTCAGATCTTACATCGTGAACTCGAAGGTCATTGTTTACACCGATCACGCGGCCATCAAGTATCTCTTGGCTAAGAAGGATGCTAAACCACGATTGATTCGTTGGATCCTTCTTTTTCAAGAGTTCGATGTTGAAATTTGTGATAAGAAGGGGGTGGCGAATGTTGTGGCCGATCATTTGTCTAGGATGAATCGTGGACAAGATGATATAGAGCCCATAGAAGACAAGATGAGAGATGACCACCTCTATCGAGTGCTCGATAAAGACACTTGGATGATTGATATCATTCGAGCAATTCGGAAGATGCCTCTTGACCATCTAGATAAAAACTCTCAAAGGAACATAATCTCCGAAAGTAAGAAATGCTTTTGGGATGCACCGTACCTCTTCAAACTTGGCAATGATGGAGTTATGAGAAGATGTGTGCCAAGAGAAGAGAGGCTAGAAATTTTGAGAAAGTGCCACGCGGCGGAGTACGATGGACACTATAGCCATTTTCAGACCCAAGCAAAAGTATGGCCGAGCGGATTCTATTGGCTGGAGATGCATGAAGATACTAAAAGATATGTTGCCTCATGCCTCGAATGCCAAAGAACCGGAAACATCTCTCAAAGAAATTATATGCCCTTGAGATATAATCTACAAATCGATTTATTCGATGTATGGAGAATAGACTTCATGGGGCCTTTCAAAAACTCACATGGATATGAGCATATCTTAGTCATGGTTGATTATGTATCCAAGTGGGTAGAGGCTATGCCATGTCGTAAAGCTTCCACGGAGGAGTCCATTACTATGATCAAGAATGTGATTTTTCCCCATTTCGGTACACCGAGAATCTTGATAAGCGATGGAGGAACTCACTTCACCGGGAAGAATTTCAAAAAGTGCTTGTCCAAGTTGGGAATCGAACATAGGGTCTCTACGGCCTATCACCCGCAAACCAACAGACAAGCGGAAACATCAAATAGGCAATTAAAAAGCATCCTCAACAAAACCATAGAGAAGGGAGGCAAGGATTGGTCAAAGAAATTAGACGTAGCTTTGTGGGTTTATCGAACGACGTTCAAGACACCGATAGGTATGACCCCTTATCAATTCGTCTATGGAAAAGCTTGCCACCTTCCGGTTGAGTTGGAACATAAAGCATATTGGGCGATTAAAGAGATGAACCTTGATCTCGATGCCGCGGTGGTGAAACGAAGGATTCAAATAAGCGAGCTAGAGGAGATGAGGTTGAAAGCATATGAAAATGCAAGCATATACAAAGAGAGAATTAAAAGGTGGTATGATAAAAGGTTGAAAAAGAAGGAGTTTAAAGAAGGAGATAAGGTCCTCCTCTACAATTCGAGGTTTAAAACCTTCGGAAAGGGGAAATTGCAAAGCAAGTGGGACGGACCTTATGTTGTGCATTCGGTGCTCTCCAACGGAGCGGTAACCATTATGGATGTGAAAGGTGATCAATTTATGGTGAATGGTCAACGACTTAAGGTTTACTATGAACCCGACGTTGTGCCCCTTCACCATGTTGATGTCTTCACCATGGAAGAAGAGCCCGAACGTCCCGCCTAGGATGAAAAACATAGCATGGATTTTTGTAAATAGTTTTTCTTTTATTTTTCTGGATTTTCTCGCGAAGATTTACTGGGCCAACTTTTTCCCATGGGCTGAGAAATCGAAAAAAGGGTGGTACACGTGAAACCGGACCGGCCCGACCCCCGAGACAGGGTGGGCCGGCCGGCCCAGTCCGACCGGCCAAGGTGGGCCCCAGCGGCGTTTCGCCCCAGTTTTTGCCCGATTTTCTCCTTTTCGACTTCCTTCTTCAGTCAGAAAATTTTAAGGGAAGTTTGAATAAGGAATATGAGGTTCTTAGGGTTTTCCTTTTCGGACTATTTATTTGGTCGAATTGGGAGCTCGGGAATCCATCCCATCAAGCAATCTTTTGCACCCATGCAACAGCCATGGTGTCCCTGAGGAGCGTAGAGTTGAAGCAAGGCGCCGAGGAGACATCAATGGAGGAGGCAAAGCGATGCGAGCTCAAGCTACCCATCGAGATCAAGAGGACCGCCCACATCCGTTGCGGAGGGCGTGTCCCAACCAGAGCTATCGCATCTCGCAACCCCGTCAAGGAGGAGAAGGTCCCTACTCCCGTTCGAAGGTCGACGCGCATCCGAGGCATGAAGCGGAAGGACTACAAGGAGGTGTCGCCCGAGCCTAAGGACTATGGGGGTAGCGACTACTCCGACGATCGTAGCCCGAGCTCGTGGGCGGCCACCGGAAGAGATGATAACGGTCTTTACATTTGGGAAGAGGTGCCCAAGGAGAAGACTCCCGAAGGCCCCAACGGCGGCGGCAACGACGACGACGACGACAATGGTGATGGCGACGACGGCGGCGAGACCCTGGCGATGACGACCCTTTCGAGATGCATCCGATGTGTTGTGCGACTTGCCGTCACTCTATCTCGGAGCTCTACGCATCGGTCGACGAATGTTTCCAGGCTATGGAGGCGATGAGGCAGTGTATGGAGGATTTAGAGCGCGTGCTCGAAGATGACTACAAGTTCCTAAACCGCAACGTGCGCAAACTTTTTGGCATGGTTGGGAACATGAAGGGCAAGTGGTGCAATAGTTGCGGGAAGTACCGCTAGGTTTAGTTTCCCCCCTTAGGAATTTTGTAAGATACGACGAGGATGTCATATGATTTTAGCGTGGGGGAGAGCTAGCTAGCTAGCCTTTAGTTTTTGAGCTTCAAGTTTAGATTGGTTCGGTTTAGTCTTCGAGAGAGTTTTAGAGTTAAAGAGTCTTTAGTTTTTGAGTGTGTTTTTAAATTTTTGCAAGTGTCTTAAATTAGTGTTGCGTCAAAGAAAATCAAATAAAAAGAGTCCTTTAAATTTTGTGCCTTGTGTGTTGCTTATCTTAATTTACTCATTCGTTCATCTTTAGTTTTTGATATATAAACATAAGTGTGTGGTTTGAAAAATGTTTACCGTGGCGCTTAGTGGAATTGCTACTACTAAAAGTATCCATACCACACTTCGATCTTGAGCTTCACATGTTGGTTGTGCTATGTTCAATGCTAAAAGTTGGAGGATTTCAATTCTGAAAATTATCTAAAAACCCTTGTAATAAAGGTTAGCAAAACCTCTTTTTCCAAGTTGAGAGTAAGAAAAAAAATCCTATACAAAGCCAAATTTTTTTTGCTCCACCATAAGTGTGATTAGCACGATGAGTTGAGCTAGGACCCTTCTCTCTTGGGAGTTTTAATTTTGAGCAATGATCATGTCCTTGTGCTTATCTTTTGTTGCTAGCCTCGTCATGCATTCGGTAACGTGACTTTCACATCGGAAGTCCCGTACATCGCCGAATTCCATACCCAACCCTATACATCTCTTTTGTACATCACATTCCTTGAACACAACCTACTCTCAAGGTTTCGTCTCGTCTCTAGCATGGTTTATTTAAAATTTCAGATTGTGTGCATGCAAGAAAGAGAGGAGTTGAGAGCTTTGGAAAGAGAGAAAAGATGTCAAGAGAGGGAAAAATAAAGAGAAAAGTATGTGTATGGAAAAGAAAGAAAGAAAAACAAATATATGTATGAGAGAATGAAAGAGAGAAGAAAAAGAGAAAAGATGAGTGGCAATAAAGATATGAGAGCGATGAATCAAGTAAAAGAAAAAAATAATAGAGTGCGAGGAAGGATGTCACGTTGTTGAGAGACGGAACTTTCACTCTTTTTCCAACCATGTGCAATCCGACGATGAGGACGTCATCAGTGCGTCGTAGTCATATTTTCTTTTTCCCTTGCACATGTCCACCATTCTAAATCTTCTCATCCTTGATATCCCTACATATGGATTAATTCTCATGATCATTGGCTTTGAAAGATAAACAACCATTAGAGGAAGTTCTTAGTTTGACAATACTTGTGTTCATTGCACTAGCCCTACCTATAGCTCCACTTTACATGTTATATGAGAGATTTATGGGAGGTGAAAGTTTTATAAAACTTGACTAGGATAGCTACCTCATATGAGTGACTTGAGAGAGCTTGGAGAAAGGTTTTTTGTCTAACACTTGTTGCAGGATTTTTTTTTGAAAATCATAAAAACCCTCCGATGGAAGCAAAGAAGTAAGCATGGCTGAAATTGAAGACTTCGAGTGAAGAGTTTGAGTTGTAGGGTAAATCTTGACGTGGTAAAGATTTTAAACGCCCATGTTTATGTATGATGATCATTACTTTATGTTTATGTATTAAAGATAAAAGATCGACTAACTTGTGAAGAAGGATTAGGGGTACACGATTACAACACTTTGGATGAAGTTCTTTTATGAGTACTTGCTCGAGGACGAGCAAGAGCTAAGCGTGGGGGAGATGTTGACGGTGTATTTTGGTACACCAAACATGTTCATTACACTTTGGTTTGGATTTGATTATGTAACTAACCCGCCACTAGGCACACTAATCATACAACAAGTTCATCTATGTGCATGCATTTGGAAGTGTTGTGTTTATGTAGGAAAACATGGGCATAAAGGACGGATTCACAACAAGTTCAAATGAGCATTTACGGAGTCTTGTTCGTGTTCATGAGCTTGATGAAATCACTTCCAATGGTGGCAAGGACTGAAGTGCTATGAAGGAACACCCCCGGTGATTGAAGCGTAAAAGATCAAACTTCATGCGCGGAGAACCTCCATCTTGGACGCGAGGATGACATCGTCAAAATCATGCAAGTGGAAGGGGCAAAGTGCATAATGACCTGAGGACCCACGGGAGCGAAGGGGCGACCGAACCGGGCCGAAATGGGCCTGGGCCGGTCGGCCCAGGCCGGCCGGCCCAGCCCACTTCGGAGGTCGGTTCGGCCCCCCTTTCCTTGCACCCGAAGGATCTTCAAACATAAAACCCTGGAGGCGCCGCCATTCGCAAGGGGGAGAGCCATTCGCACCAGGAGGCCATCCACAAGCTAGAGAGAGAGGAGGGATATCTCCAGAGGGAGATCGACCACCTCGAAGGAAGCACCAACAAGTGGAGATGAAGACACCGTCGGAAGGGTGACCATGATCAACGGTGCTATGTCTAGCACCTTGATGGGGTAATCTCCTTATTCGTCCATGGGTTGTAATCGATCTTGAGATGTAATTGTACGTTGTTGGATTATCTATCTATCATCTTGTGTTGAATATACTTTAATGCTTAAGTTAGCTACCATGCCGTAAAGGGAGTAGAGCTCCAATGCTCCCTAGGATCCATTCAATATGCTGTGTCCATCATAGGTCTAGTCACGATTACCTTCGCTTAGTGACAGTACGAGAGGAGGGAAAGGGCGAAACCGTGGTCACAACCCCCGATAGATTAGATTGGTTTTCATGTTTAAAACAATTGCATGTTCTAGTATCGTAGACCCGTGGGCGAGTGTCTCATATCTTGATAGCTTAATCATTCTCTCTAGTGTAGTTTAGTCATTTTCTAGTTTAATCATAGTTAGGGTTTGAGTAGTTAGTGAGTAGAGGTAGATCAAACGCTTGTAATGCCCTTGCTCTGTAGATTGACAAGAACCCTGGGAATCCCGTGGTGAAAAAGGTGTAGGTCCGTACGCTTGCGGATCCTAGGTGGATACGTCTTTTATCTGTCAACAGTAAACGATCTCTAATAATGGATTAATTAGACCTAATGGATTCATCTCGGGATTTCTCGTCCATTCATGTAATTAGTTTTGAAATTAGTATTCGTTTGTTACCTCTACTACATCTCTAAAGACACCCCAAAATTTTATTTCCCGAACTAAACGGGCCAAAAGTTTTCTTTTTGGTGGGCTTGAAGAACTTTAACCTGGACCCTCTGGTCTTTTTAGCGTGTAAGGCTATGATGTGTCAGGCCAAGTTAGAGACGAAAAGGTTGATGGAAAAAAACTTGTATCTATGCATTCAGAGAGAGAGAGAGAGAGAGAGAGAGAGAGAGAGCCATAGGATCATACACAAAAAGTCCTATATTCCAACGAAATGTTATACACTCTTTTTCATGAGGCTGAACTTCCTATATGCATAGAGACGAGTAATATTTTGATCATACACAAACAAGCCTCTTATATTCCAACTAAATGTTTGTATGTAGGATCTAGGAAGTTCATCCCCATGAAAAAGAGTGTCCTTTGTGTTTTACTTTCTCCTACAAAATGTTCTCATAAAAGAAGTCTTTGTTTTTATGTTTCCACAATATTTTAATAACACTGGTAGGGAGAGGGGCTTTAGTACCTGTTGGAGAAGAGTATAGGTCTCTCAAGTCCAACCGGGACTAAAGTTTCGAGACAAAAGGCCCCCCCTTTAGTCCCGGTTGAACCAACCGGGACTAAATGCTCCTTTAGTCCTGGGTGGTATTACAAACCGAGACTAAAGGGTCTTGTTTCTTTTTTTGGTTTTCGATTTGAGCATATATTCTAATTGTTGTCTAACCCGTATATGCACATATACGTATTTGAACATGTATATAGGTATATACTTGTCTATATATACCATATACGCAGTTAGACTTATATATAAAGTTTTTGAAGTTAGACTTATATATAAACTTACATAAACTTAGAAATATACACATCAAAGTATATAATATTTATACATCAAAATATTGTTCACTTCAAATTTCTAGTCTCTATTAGATTTTTTGGATGCATCATAATAATGTTTTCCTATTGGCATAACCACCTCCTCATGGATGAATCCCAAGAGACTTTCTTGAATCGCCGAAAGACGATCCTTCTGAATGACCTCGTCCTTACCATATCCATCTGTGAGACATGGGTACCCATGGGCGACCAGGGTCATAGAGGTCCCTGTCAAGTGGACCCGACCTGCCAGAAGCCCAGACGACTTGCAAGTGGGTCCAGAGACCTAACCTACAATTCTGGCGACCTCGGAAGACCTACGACGACCTTATCTGGATCGCGGGAGACCTACTAGGCTTGCGGGGCAAGTTCCCCCCTTAGATCACAGCAGCGGCGCCGCTAGCAGGCCCGAGGATCGCGTGATCCTCTTTGTAACCACGGAAGGCGACCTTCCTAATTTGTAACCGACCTTGATGAAGGTCCACCGACCTCGAATGGAAACCCTAGCCCGCCGGCCATATAAGGCGGCCTAGAGCTCCATTCGAGGTGAGGTCATCCTTCCACATAATCGAATCACACTGGACGTAGGGTTTTACTCTCCGGAGGCCTGAACCAGTCTAATACCACCGTGTCCTTGCCATTCTCGTCTAGTCCCGAGTTCCACCGAGAACTACCGCTTACGCTCTTAGGTCCTGATCCCCCCATTAGTGAATCTATAACCGCTTGGGTAGCCCCCTTGCGGATCTGTGCAGATCTCACCCCCTGACAGTTGGCGCGCCAGGTAGGGGAGATCAGGAACTCGCTGTGTAGCATGGCAGTCCGATCTGGCGTCGTTTTCCCGTCAAGTATGGCAGACATCCTTGCCGACGCCGTGGAGATCTGCTTCGGTTCCTTCACGGCGACCTCGACCCCACTGGCGGCGGTGACCTCACCAGCGGCCTCTGTGGAGGCCCCGGTGACCTTGGATGCCGCCCCCAGCTCCGGCAAAAAGTCGAAGATGCGCCGGTTCCTTCGACGCCGCCTCGACTACGACCGTAAGTACGGTCCTCCGGCGGCGTCCACCGGATCATGGAGCGCGAGGAGCGCGAACGTCACGACGTCGAGAACCGGCGACACGCACAGTACGAGAAAGACTACGGCTACCCCGAGGGTTCGGTACCTAACCCAGACCAGCGGCCTAGATCCCAGATCGTGGCCCCGGTGCGGGATGACGACGTGGCTCAGGTTGGCGACAATGGCGACGACATGGCAATCACCGCCTTCCCCGCGTTGGCTCCACGCCTTCGGTCGGTCGCCTACCCCGACAACTTCAAGCCCAACATCCAGAAGTATGATGACCACTCCGATCCCAACATCTGGCTGTTGACCTACTACATCACGGTCAAAGCAGCCGGCGGCAACTTCAACCATATGGCGCCTTACTTCCCGCTAGTGATGGGTGACGCACCGTCACTCTGGCTCAACAACCTCCCGGCGGGCAGCATCACATACTGGGCCGACCTATATCAGGCCTTCACGTCGAACTTCTAGGCGACATACAACCGCCCGACAACGCCTTCAACCTCAGGAGGGTGAAAGCCCAGCGAGCGGCTGCGGGACTACACCAACCAGTTCTTCAAGAACCGCAACACCTGTGTCGGCGTCCGGGACGACCAAATCGTCGACAACTACAAGAAAGGTCTCAGGGACCACAAGGTCTTCGAGAAGATTCACGAGTCCGACGCCGTGACGGTCGTGCCGCTCATGGAGGTCGTCAACAAGCTGATCGACACGGAGGAGGCCTTGGTCAACCAGTTTGACCATGATGGCAAGCAAGACGCCGGCACCTCTGGCACCGCTGGCGACGCCGGCTCGAAGTTCCACAAGTGATCTTCAGAGGTCCTCGCCGTGGACGGGCGCTAACCTTCGACATTCAATGTCGAGGAGTTCAATGCGGTGCTGGATGGCCCCTGCACATTCCATGAAGGGGGTACTCATACGGTCTGCGAGTGCCAGCAGTTCAAGAGGGCGTTCCGTGTGCCCGAGGACCCCAAGCGACCTAGAGGCGATGGAAATAGGTCATCCTCATGTCGCTACAGCAACAACCACCGCGACGACCGACGTGGCCGCCAAGACAACGAGCCACGACGACCAACGGCGTGACGACAACCCGCCAGAAGCTCGCCGCGAGGAGCGCGACCTGCCTCCCCACCGGAGACAGGCAACCCCAACGGTCTGTTCCAGCATGCCAAAAGGTTGATCAACATAATCATCGGCGGCCTGAAGAGTAGCACGAGCAGGAGGAGGTACCGAAAGGACAGCCGCGAGGTCCAGCTCATCCACACCAAACCATCGCAGCCTCTGCGTTGGTCGGAGCGGCCCATCATCTTCTCCAGAGCCGATCACTGGGTCCACATTCCGGATCCCAGGTCGTACCCACTGGTCGTCGAGCCTAACATCGAGGGCGCTCTGCTCGCTCAAACCCTCATCGACGACGGGAGCGGGCTCAACGTCATCTTCATCGACACCCTGAAGAAGATGGACTTCGACTTCAAGAGGCTCACGGAGTGCGACGAGCCTTTCTTCGGCATCGTGCCCAGCAAGGCGGCCTACCCCATGGGTCGGGTCTCCCTCCCAGTCATGTTCAGCATGGAGGAGAACTTCCACACGGAGTACCTCAGCTTCGAGGTCGCTGACTTCAAGTCGTCCTACCACGCCATCCTAGCTCGTCCTATGCTGGCAAGGTTCATGGCCGTCCCGCACTACACCTACCTAGTGCAGAAGATGCCGGCTCCCAATGGAGTCCTTACAGTTTATGGCGACCTCCTCATCTCGTTCAAATGCGACAACATGGCCCTGGAGATCGCCACGACGCACGCTTGCTTCGGTGCCTTCGCTGTCATGGTGGCCGAGGCCAAGAAGGTCGACCAATCCGACCTGATTGTCCCGGAGCAGAAGCGCACCGAGACCGCCCTCGACGCCATGCCGTCAACAAAGAAGGTTTGCCTCAGCCTTGCCGACCCAGCCAAGATGGTGGTCATCGGTGACGACCTCGGGGAGAAATAGGAACTCACACTCACCAGTTTCCTCTGGGACAATGCTGACATATTTGCATGGACCCCATTGGATATGCCAGGTGTTCCAAGGGAGCCGGCTGAGCACTCCTTGGATGTAAGCAAGACGGCCAAGCCTGTCAAGCAGAAGCTGCGCCGCTTCGCGAAAGATCGCAAGGAGGTCATTAGGGTAGAGGTGTTGAAGCTCTTAGCTGCCGGATTCATCCGCGAATGTAAAAACCCGGTTTGGCTCGCCAACCCGGTGCTTGTACCCAAGAAAAATGTGTATCGACTACACCGACCTCAATCGACACTACCCCAAAGACCCCTTCCCTCTTTCGCGCATCGACCGGGTCGTCGACTCTACTGTGGGGAGCACCCTGTTGTGCTTCCTTGACTGCTACTCGGGCTATCACCAGATAGCCTTGAAGGTCTCTGATCAAGACAAGACGGTGTTCATAACGCTGCACGACATCTACTGCTACACGGCCATGACTTTCAGCCTCAAGAACGCTGGAGCGACCTACCAGAAGGCCATCCAGAAGTGCTTAGAGTCTCAGATCGGCAAGAACGTCAAGGCTTACGCCGACGATGTAGTCATTAAGACTACCATCGAAGACAAACTCATTGCCGACCTTGCCGAGACCTTCGCCAACCTCCAGATCTAGCGCTGGAAGCTCAACCCGGAGAAATGTGTCTTCGGTGTTCCCTCCGGCAAGCTTCTAGGCTTCATGGTCAGCCACCGCAGCATCGAGGCAAACCCCACCAAGGTCGACGCCATCCGCAAGATGAACCGACCTACCAGGAAGAAGGACGTCATGAAGCTTACCAGAATGATGGCGGCCCTAGGTCGCTTTATCAGCAAACTTGGAGAAAAAGGCCTGCCCTTCTTCAAGCTCCTGAAGAAGTCTGACAAATTCCAGTGGACAAAAGAGGCGGACCTGGCGCTCGAGGAGCTGAAGACCTTCCTCACGTCGCCCCCGGTCATGGTGCCCCCAAAGCTCAAGGAGACCTTGCCGTTGTACATCTTCGCGTCCACGCAGGTGGTCAGCATTGTGCTGGTAGCCGAGCGACCTGAGGAGGGCCACCAGTACCCAGTCTAGCAACCCATCTACTACGTTAGTGAAGTTTTATCCGACTACAAGGTTAGGTACTCGCAACCTCAGAAGCTATTATACACCATTCTCGTCACATCGCGCAAGCTGCGACATTACTTCCAGTCGCACAAGATCAAGGTCGTCTCCAGCTTCCCCCTGGGAGAAATCCTACACAGTCGTGACACCGTGGGGCATATCGTGAAGTGGTCGGTCGAGCTGGGCAAATTCGACCTCGAGTTTTTCCCACGGCAGGCCATCAAATTCCAGATCCTCGCCGATTTTGTCTCCAAGTGGACGGAGACCCAGCAGTCTCCGCCGGTGGAGAAGCCGGAACACTGGAAGATGTACTTTGACGGTTCCCAGAACCTCGAAGGTGCGGGCGCAAGCGTCCTCTTCATCTCACCCCAGGGTGATGACCTAAAGTATGTCTTGCAGATCCATTACAAGGCGTCCAACAATGGCGCCGAGTACGAGGCCCTGATCCATGGGCCGCGCATCGCTGTTTCCCTTGGAATCAAGCAACTTATCGCGTACGACGACTCCAAGGTCGTCATCGATCAGGTCAACAAGGCATGTGATGTTAAGAAGGAGACAATGAACGCCTACTACGCGGAAGTGCGCAAGCTCGAGGACCACTTTGAGGGTTTAGAGTTTCACCACGTCTCCCGCGACAACAACGTGGCGGCCGATGTGCTCTCCAAGCTGGGGTCCAAGCACGCACTGGTCCCGGCCGGTGTATTCATTCAAGACCTACGCAAGCCGTCGATCAGACTCCTTAGCGACCCTGAGACGTCACCCAACGACGTACCGGGTAGCCATGATGTCCTCATGGCGGAAGCCGAAGTCGACTAGCGCCTCGATTTCATCACCTACATCGTGGAGAAGCGCGTCCCCGAAGACAAGGTCGAGCGGGAAAAGATCGTCAGGCGTGCAACCAACTACGTCTTCATCGGCACCGAGCTGTACCGGAGGTCCGCCTCCAGCGGCATGCTAATGAAGTGCATCCTCCGATCTGAAGGTCTCGAGCTCCTGCAGGATATTCACGATGGGGAATGCGGTAACCACTCAGCCTTCGCAAACCTGGTGGGGAAAGCCTACAGATTGGGCTTCTACTGGCCTACCGCCATGGCAGACGCTCAAGACCTGGTTCGGCTGTGCAAAGGATGCCAGTTCTTTGCCAAGCACCAGCACGTCCCGACTCAAGTTCTGATAACAATCCCACCATCTTGCCCCTTCACCATTTGGGGCCTGGACTTGGTGGGACCATTCAAGATGGCCCCTAGCGGCTACAAGAACATCCTGGTCGCGGTGGACAAATTCACCAAGTGGATTGAGGTCCACGCCGTCGCCACAGTCACGTCGAAATAGGCCGTGAGGTTCATCGAAGACATCACCCATCGGTTCGGGGTACCCAACAGGATTGTCACCAACCTGGGCAAGGCCTTCACAAGGGCGGACTTCTGGGATTTTTGCCAGGACAACCTCATCGACATCTACTACTCCTCGGTGGCCCACCCACGATGCAACGACTAGGTCGAGTGAGCAAATGGCATGGTGCTTCAAGCCGTCAAGGACCGCATCTTCAACGACGCTTCGCAGTACGCGACCAGGTGGCACGCCGAGCCGCCTCACGTCATTTGGGGTCACCGAACCTAGGTCAGCTCGGTCAGGGGATATTCGCCATTCTTCCTGGTGTACGCATCGGAGGTGGTCCTCCCAACCGACATAGCCTTCGGTGCTCCGCGCATCCAACACTACGAGGAAGGGGCGGCTGAGGAAACACGCAAGGTTGACCTCGACAACATCGAAGGACATCGCGTAGCCGCGCTAATGCGGCACACGCGGTATGAGTAGCAGCTGCGGCGTTATCACAACCGCAATGTGCGAGAGCGGTCCTTCAACGTGGGAGACCTGGTCCTACGTCGAATCCAGAGTACCAAGGGGATGCACAAGCTATCTACCCCTTGGGAAGGCCCCTTCATCATGATGGAAGTCGTCAGCCCATCGAACTACCGCCTCCAGTGGGCCGACGGCCAAGGCATTCCTAACGTCTGGAACATTGAGCATTTACGTCGCTTCTATCCTTAGAAGATCTGTACCAAAATAAAGCTATGTACTCTCCTCACTTGTGATTTCAATATAAATAAAGAAAGAGAACCCCTGTTCGGCAACCCCTGTGTCGACCTGTGTTTGGATTTCCTGACTTTACTTTCAGTTCTTTTTCCCTTCCCCCTCGAAGCACTCGGGGGCTTGGTCTAGGTCAAGTCTCGAAACGCTCGGGGGCTTGGCTTCGCCAACCTAAGGGTCTCGGACCTGAAGGGATTTTTGCTCATGTTTTACGTCTTTAAGCTTTTACTGTTTAGTTAGCATCTGCTTCTGTAATGAACGTTCCTAAGTATCTGGTTCAGAAAACCTAGGGTCCACGACCCACCTCCGCGTGCCGGTCGTGTCTAAGTCCCCACGCTGGGCCGCACGATCGGTAAGTCGTTCCTCCACTGAGTTGGGTGAGCGGAGGTTTATCTTGCGACCTAGTTACCTTCGACGCGCATAACGAAAGTATTATTAACACATGCACATCTCTTAATGGGCAAAAGCTTTTTCATATTGCAAGTTTATTTACATCACTTATCGACCTAACCTACGTCTAAGAAGCTCCTTTCAGCACCGCTTCAATCAGTGCCAAAGTTAAACTTCTTCACGACCTCACCGGCAGCCGCCATGACATCTTCCCGCCTGATGAGGCCCGATAGGTCCACGTCTTCTGAGACCTTCTGCAGGTCGAATGAAGGGTCGTGGTGTTTGACAGTGGGCAACGCCGCGGCCGCCGCAAGGTTGACGGTGTCCAGGAGCAGGCCCTTGTTGCGACCTTCAGCCTCGTCCAACCGGTTGATCAGCGGCTTGGGTTCGGCTCCCTCCTCCTGGGGGGACGTACAGGTCCATGACGTACTGGGTAGCGTCCTTCAGCTCGCCCGGCTCCTTCTCAAGACCTGCATGTCAAGACAGCGGAATCAGAGTCGTGACCAGCCGCAACACGTCGACCTACTCTCAAACAACAAGTAAGGCGCTAACCTCGTTGTGTCTCCGTGGAATTCTCTTTGATGGCTGTGAGCTAGCTCTTGAGCGTCACCAACTCTTTCTTGAGGGCCTCCTCGGTTTGACGAGCCCCTGTAGTGGTTCAAGGTTGAGAAGTGGTGACAAAGACCTTACAAAAGAACACGGAATCAGCCCAGAGCAATGACAAGAGCATACCCTCTACAATGGCCTGGAGGTCAGAGGTCGCGTCCTTCGCCTTCCGCTCGGCGTCCTCCAGCTTCCGCTTCAGGTCGTCCGCATCCTTGCACGCCTGGCGAGCCATGGCTTCCTTGATGCACTGGATCTTGCGCGCGGCGACGATCTCGGCTTGCAGCTTCACCTCATGAGCTGTCGCGGCTTCCGCGTGCGCATTCGCCGCGCCGTGCAGCAGACCTGTCCGCGCCTGACCCCGCTCAGCAAGAGACTGCACATGGAACATCGGAGGTCGTAAAAACTTTATTCAAACAACTCAGTCAAGAATCTAAGGAGCTCAGCTAAAGGTCCTCACTAGCAGCACAGTCCTGATCATTTGTGCCACGGCCCTGAACTTCTCAAGGTCTTCGCGGTTAGTAATGACCTCTACCTCTCACGGGGTGCCGGCGTTGTCACACCCGGATTTAAGGGCAAATCGGAATGCATAGAACACATGTGCGCGAGGATCAAGTTTCACACATGCGTTGACTCAGTGTATACCAAAACACAGTGTAAAAGCGTAAAGAGAGTATTAAAACTTTATTACATGGCCGAATGTCTCAAAAACATAACATAAGCGAGTACTAGCAGCGGTAAAGGACGTCTCCACAGGTAGCTGACTGGTGGCACGCTCGCCTAGAAACCACCGAACTCTCCAAGAAAATCTTCAAAGCGTCCGTCTGAGCAGCAGCCGGGTAGTGTAGATGCAATAAAGGAACAACAAGCATGAGCACATGTCGTACTCAACAAGGGAAAAGTTCTATAACAACTTGCAAGGCTTTATGGTGGAAGCTGTTGGCTCATAAGCAAGTCATCATTTTAGTTGGTCAAGTTTTATTAAGCAACTGTTACTAGCAAATGTAAGTTTATACCAAACCCAGATAATAAGATGCAACAGATCCATAAAATGCAATGCACAAGTTTAAAAGTTCCATCTCCCATAGAATTAATCATGTGAGGGTCCAGGCCGCCCTTGACCGTGGGCACGACTAACTAGTTAGTTTTACACTCTGCAGAGGTTGTACATCTTTACCACAAGTCGCGTAAAAGTCCCGAAGAACTTTGAACCCAACCATGCGGTGCTAGCTAGGCACGATACCACACTACCGAGGTGTGATTGCATAAGGACGCTACGAGGCCGTTACAAAGTTCCCCAGATGTAGGCTGCTCGCTAGGTTACTTGATAGCGCAATGCATAAACCTCTCTCAGCTGCGAAGCTACCACAGAGCAGATCAGTCTGAGGGCCGAGTTATACACCAACTACCGGCAACCCCCAACCCTTATCAGGTAAAGCATACCTAACACCTAGTTCACTGATTAATAAGCCAAGACAGAGCCATGTGTCCTGTGGTAGAACTGTTTTCTTGGGTGGTTCTCCATGTTCCGATTAACAACATAAAGTGTTCTTGCATTACATGAATGATAGCATAAATAAAGCCATATTAACAAGTGTTCATTTAAACCATCCGAAAACCACGTTAAGCGCTAGCATTTTCTACCCAACAAAAAGTAAACCCAGGTTGATCAAGACATAGGATAACAAAGCTAGTCGAACCTTAGCCATAGGACCCATCAATTTAATGCATAGCAATAATAAACAAAGTGTAATTAAAATGCATGTTGTAATAGGAATTTAACAGGAATGCAGCAAGGACTTGCCTTCTACCAGCACCGGAAACTGCTCAGGGTCTTGGTAATCTTCAACAGCAGCGAAATCCCGAACTGCTCGTACTCTACGCTCCACACATCACATACAAGCATACAATGTAAACAAATAAGAAACAGTACACCAGTCATCTCAAATAGAAGTAAAAACAACAGAAAACTATTTTACTCGTCGAGACGATCGTGTGGACATAAAGAACGCTAAAAACGGAGCTAAAACGACTAAGTTATGGCTAAAACAAGTTTTAGGACTATTCTGAAAATAAAACTTAAGTTCTCGGGTTAAACTGAAGAAAACAAGACCTATACGTAAGGGTTTCCTTAAGGTGGAAGGACCGGGTTGTAAATTCTAAGAAGCTCGGGGTTTCTTAAGCAAAACATGCGGGGGAAACTGAAGGGATGGATCTGGTCCACTGGATCAAGATCCAACGACCACGATCTACTGCGGGTGATAAGGCTGGGTTCACCGGTATGAGCCAGTCTGACCAGAGGCGTGGCGTGATCGGGACCGCGGGATGCACATCGGACGGCCACGGTCTAGCGCAGGCGGGCGGGACGACGGTGGCGGCGCACTCGCGGTGGCGTGCGGCGGCGCTAGACGGCGAGCTCGCCGGCGCTAAAGCGATCCGGCGGCGCGGTGCACCAAAAGCGGCGGGAACGGCACCACAACGACCGGGGAGCGCGCGGCGAACCCCACGGCGGGCACCCGAGAGAGGCGACGGCGAGGCGCGGCGGTCACACGACGAGCCCCGCGGCGGCGGAGCTCCGGCGAAGGCGAGCGGCGACGCGGAGCACGGACGCCCAAACCAACAACACCGGTGGGCTCCTTACCTCACGGCGGTTCCCCGGGCGGTAGCAAGGCGACCGAACGGCGGCGAGCGAGCGGAACCGGAGCGGCGACGCTAGATGGGCTAGGGTTTGGGGCGGCGGCCGGCAGCGCTAGGGTTCACGGGCGAATCGGTGGGCGCACCGGGCGCGGCGGCGGCCTAAATAGGCGGCGGAAGAGGCGGCCGGCTTGCGGGCCCAAGCACCGGATCGTGCGGCGGCCGGACTCGGGTTCGTCCCCGAGTCGGAGACCGGCGGCGGCGCGAGGTTGCCGGCCGATGAGCGGGGCCCGGGCGTCGGCGGCCGGGGGCGGCGCGCGCGCGCGCGCGGGCGGGCCGGGCCGGCTAAACGAAGCCGGGGCCGGGCCGAAGGCGGCAACGCGCGGACGCGGGGGAAGAAAAGACGAGGGGCCACGGGCGGACTTCACCGGAAATGGGCCGTGACGCAAACGGGCTGGGAAGGAGACGGTTGCGGGCTGTAGTGAAAGCCTGGTAGGGAGGTTAGCTTCTTCTTTCCTTTTTCCTATTTCTATTTCCTTTCTAAAACAAGCAAACAAATTTGAATTCAAACCAGGATTTGAATCCAAACACCCAAAAACAATGCACCAGCATGAATGCAACACACACACAACTATTTATTTAATTTAGAAAAATCAAATAAAGGATTTTTCCGATACTATATTTCCGTAAAGAAAAATAAAAGCTGGGCAAAATTTTAAAATTTAGACTAAATCATTGTTTAAGTTTTTCTTCCTTTTCACATCCCGAAATTGGAAATTTCGGGGTGTGACAAATCTACCCCCCTTAAAAGGAATCTCGTCCTCGAGATTCGGAAGGATAAAGAAAGATTTCGAGAATGATATGGTAGAACTGATGTGAAAACAATGTTGACAGAGAACATACCCAGCACGGTCGTTGCATTTATGTGGTTCAACCTACCACGGGTGGAGCTCTGCTGTCCCTTAGCGCTTTGCGGGGTCTGGTTTCCATTCCTCATCTGCTGACTCTGCACTGGGGTATTCGGGACGCTCCTCTGAGGACAGTTGTTAGCATAGTGACCAGTCTCTCCACACTTGAAGCATGCATTGCCAACAGGAGCACTTGGTGCACTTGGTCTCACTGGGGTTTCTGCTAGGGTGTTCTGATTAGTGTGCTGGTCATTGGGGCGTGGAGTCTGTGGAGGAGAATGCTGCAACTCTTGAATGGGGTGCTTGAAAGGTTGATTGTTTCGCTGAAACTGTATCTGCCCGGAGTTACCACCTGAACCTCCTACATGGGGTGTTGTTCCCTGCTGTGAAATGAAACGGGGATGGGTGCTGCTCCCAAACTGCATAGAAGTAGTGGCCTTCCTCTTCAGATCTCTCAATTCTATGCGCATGGCCTCCAGGGTGATGGCCTTGTCTAACAGGTGCTGGAAAGACGGAAAAGTGTGAGATGTCAGCTGGTACCGAAGCGGTCCAGCCAATCCCTCCATGAAGCGCTCCTGCTTCTTTGGGTCATCTGCCACCTCCTCTGGTGCATAGCGAGACAGATCGATGAACCTGTCCGGTACTGCGTCACCGACATTCCCCCTCGTTGGAGAGAGAGGAACTCCTTCTTGACCTCATCAACCCCTGCGAGAATGTGATGGTTCCCTGAAGCTCTCAGTGAACTCCTGCCAGGTGATGGCGTTTGGCGTAGCATGAGCGGTAGTGTAGGCATCCCACCATGCTCCTGCTGAACCCTGGAGTCGTCCTGCAGCAAATATGACCTTCGCTCTATCATCACACTGAGCTGTGGTGAGCATCTTGCTCACGGTCTTCAACCAATCATCAGCATCCAGCGGGTCTGCAACATGAGTAAACATTGGCGGACGGTGGCTCATGAACTCCCTGTGCTTGTTCATGGGCGCTGGCTGCTGTGGCGGTGGCTGAGGTGGGTTGTTGGCTTGGGCCTGCATGTTGGCCATAGTGTTGGTCAGGTTCTCCAAGAGTTGTAGCTGATTCTGGAAGAACTGTTGCATGGCCGGATCCATTGGTGGTTGTGAAGGACCGATTAGGCGACCAGAGAGGGGGGAGGGGGAGTGAATGGGAGCCGATAAAAATTCTTCTCGAAGGAGATTGAAACTCCGACAAGATGAACCCGCTCGGTTGGACCCCCAAAATCACACGCTCCGCACTTCTACCTTCCGTTTGCCAACACCACGTAGCCACTGGAGTGCTACTGGTCCTAGGAACAAACTCTACCAGCAACCTCAACACACACGCACCCACGACAGCGGAAACACCTCGAAAGCCGGCTGTCCAAAGGGAGGCGGTTAGACCGGATATAGGGGGCGGTTAGACCGCCTCCACCTGGTAACCAAGAAATCCTCCGAAACACCTCTTCCGAGCACCGAAACGCACCACTGTTTCACCAACAAAGATCTCTAGTCAAGGCCATGCTAGCTACCAGAAAATCTTGGCGAAAACCAAAACTCCACCGAGGGGCCTAGGGGCGGTTAGACCGGCTACCAGGGGCGGTCTAACCTCCTGTACCCAGCAACGAACTCCAACCAAGAACACCTAGCAAACGACACGAGAACGACCCGAAATTTCACCCAGACGCTCCTCGATCAAGGCGAACAAACTCACGAGAGGAAAATCCGGCGAAACAAAACTTCGACCTGGAAACACCTAGGGAGGTTAGACCGCCCCCTCCAGGCGGTTAGACCGCCTCTCCCATAAAAACAGCCCGCGGGTCAAACCCTAACTTCCTCGCGCCCGATCTCCCGAATCACTCCACGGATTGCAGCGAAACTTCGGGATTAGCTGGGTTACCTCCTGGGCAACCTCTACCTCAAAGGAATCGACCCGAGTAGCTCACAATCAAGAGGAATCGAAGAAATCGCCTCTCTAGGTCAAGGACTCGCCCAACTCGAAAAACCACCAAATCGAGTTCGTTTCAAAGGAGATTTGGGGGCAAAGTCACCAGCCAAAGAGGCACAAGATCGTCATACGTGACACCCACCAAAGACCCCAAGAAATCGTCCTCAAAACACCGCCAACAAAGAGCTCCAAAAATCAACACAAAGGAGAGCGGGAAAACCACCTTGAGGAACAACGCTGAACCATCTATACATACCATGAAGGTTCGTACAAGGTCTAGCTTGCCACCCAAACATCCATCCCTCTCTCTAGATCTCACATGAAGCTCTCAAGCTAGTCCTAGGAAAAACTAGGGAAAATGGAGAACGAAAATGGAAAAACAAATGAGCTAGGGTTCCAAGAGATGGCTGCCATCCACCCACTCAATGAGTATATATGGAGGCACCCAAAAGACTAAACTACCCTCACCTAATAACTAGGGATACAAGCCCCTCGAGGGCGGATTTGGAAGTCTTCGGAATTTCTTCATCGGACGGATGCCCGGCGACCGCAACCTGCTTATCCTCGACGCAAGCCTTGCGATCCCGACGCGTGTCCTCCGCTTCGAAGCATCTCGGCGCCGGCGGCCAGGGCGGTCGGACCGGCCCCCGGGCGGTTGGGCGGCCCGGCAACCGACCAGCCCCAGGCGGTCTGACCGCCCCTCCTGGGTGGTTGAACCGGCCTGGGTGGCCGCACCTCCTCGTCGAGTCTTCGGCCTCGGTTTTGTGGCTCAATCGAGTAACCCAGTGGTTTTTCTAGTGAACCACTGCAAACCCTGCGAACTCGGTGTAGCCTCCGCCAATCTCCACTCATGACTCGGCTCCCACATAGTCCCGGCTCGACCTTGGTTTTGAGGCTCTACCAAGAAACCGTCCACGACTTCATCTTGCTGTTCATGCCACCATGCGGCCCGCACTTGACCCCACTGGCCACCGGGTCCCTCGAACGAAGCCTACTTGTCTTCTCCACACCTGGAGGCCTCACCGGCAACGACCTTTCGCACTTGTTCTTCACCTGCACCAACACGAGTCAAGCCGCAACCTGCACCTGCAATACTTAGCCAACAATCAGTCCACACAACGTTGTCAATCACTCATCACACAAGGAAGCGACCATCCACCGGTCCTCGAACCACACATGGTCCTCAGGTTGCTGTGCACTGCCTGAGCTGCTGCCTTGTCCTTGGTGTGTCACTGGAGGTTGATCAACACCTGACCCGGACCTGGTGTTCACCATCTGAGTGTTAGGAACATTGACTTAGATAATTGCACAGAGAAAAGCTCAAAAGATTAAGCAGCGCAGACTTCCAGTTTAAGACAGATTCTGTCGACTCCAAACATTCAGGTATAACTCTCAACGTGGATAACCAAAAATTATTAGATTTTGAACATTAAAAGATAATGAAATTGCGGAACTAGTCCAACTTGAATCACCTCGATCGGAGCTCTATAACTTCAGATATAAAATAAACAAGTCGGGTATATCAGCAGTGCTAACAGATTCAAGTAGCTCCAAAGTTTCGGGCATCCCTCTCTGACTATGTAATCAAAATTGCTGAATTTTGGACAGAAAAACACCCATGAAATTTCGGAACTTCTCCAATTGTATTTGCCTCAAACGGAGGTCTATAGCCCAAGTTATAAAATAATGAAGTCAATGTGTCAGCAGAGTTTTACAGATTCTGACCACTCCCATGTTTCATGCATAGCTCCCAGGATAAGTATTGTATGGGTCTGAATTTTTGACAGAACATTTTTTATGAAATTTGTGAACTAACCCAACTGGTTTTGCATCAATCGGAGCTCTGTAGCTCGAGATATGAATAAAACACTACTGCTGTGTCGAAGGTTGACGCGAACAGATTTGCAGCAAGATAGAGTCCCAAGTAGATGAGTAAAGATTTAATAAAGAATTGGGACGGTACAAGATAAAAAGGATGGTTGAGACAAAGATTAAACCCAACTAAGAAAACTTATACTAAACCAATGTCATTATGGTTATCAACCCACAACACACTGCACTCAATCAAAGATCCAAATCAAGCATTAACACAAGATCAAACATTCAAACACACCACTAAACTAAGCACACCTAATCACCGATCGTGACTAGCGATTTCACAAGGATAAAGCCTAAAGAACCTAGATCCTAAGGAAGATCTTGAGCTTGAACATGATAAGGTCATTAGATAACTGAGAACACTGAGAATACAGATAGGGTAAAGATAGGGAAAGGTTGGAGAGCAGAGAATAGATGCTAAAGATTTCCTAAAGCAAGAACAAGGTAACATAGAATGAAGAGATTGACCAAGATAAGATAGATAGCAAGTAGAATACCAAGGATGGGGGTAAAATCAAGGTTAGGTATATTAAGAGTGGAATTAAAGCATAGCACAGAGTAAGCATGGCTTCTAGATGATTATATTCCTTAAGTTGGACCAGTTTCTAACTAGGCTAACGTCCTACAGTCAACACGGCTCTGATACCACTTTGTCACACCCGGATTTAAGGGAAAATCGGAATGCATAGAACACATGTGCGCCAGGATCAAGTTTCACACATGCGTTGACTCAGTGTATACCAAAACACAGTGTAAAAGCGTAAAGAGGGTATTAAAACTTTATTACATGGCCGAATGTCTCAAAAATGTAACATAAGCGAGTACTAGCAGATGTAAAGGACGTCTCCACAGGCAGCTGACTGGTGGCACGCTCGCCTAGAAAACATCGAACTCTCCAGGAAAATCTTCAAAGCGTCCGTCTGAGCAGCAGCCGGGTAGTGTAGATGCAATAAAGGAACAACAAGCATGAGCACATGTCGTAATCAACAAGGGAAAAGTTCTATAACAACTTGCAAGGCTTTATGGTGGAAGCTGTTGGCTCATAAGCAAGTCATCATTTTAGTTGGTCAAGTTTTATTAAGCAACTGTTACTAGCAAATGTAAGTTTATACCAAACCCAGATAATAAGATGCAACAGATCCATAAAATGCAATGCACAATTTTAAAAGTTCCATCTCCCATAGAATTAATCATGTGAGGGTCCAGGCCGCCCCTGACCGTGGGCACAACTAACTAGTTAGTTTTACACTCTGCAGAGGTTGTACATCTTTACCACAAGTCGCGTAAAAGTCTCGAAGAACTTTGAACCCAACCATGCGGTGCTAGCTAGGCACGATACCACACTACCGAGGTGTGATTGCATAGGGACGCTACGAGGCCGTTACAAAGTTCCCCAGATGTAGGCTGCTCGCTAGGTTACTTGACAGCACAATGCATAAACCTCTCTCAGCTGCGAAGCTACCACATAGCAGATCAGTCTGAGGGCCGAGTTATACACCAACTACCGGCAACCCCCAACCCTTATCAGGTAAAGCATACCTAACACCTAGTTCACTGATTAATAAGCCAAGACAAAGCCATATGTCTTGTGGTAGCACTGTTTTCCTGAGTGGTTCTCCATGTTCCGATTAACAACATAAAGTGTTCTTGCATTACATGAATGATAGCATAAATAAAGCCATATTAACAAGTGTTCATTTAAACCATCCGAAAACCACGTTAAGCGCTAGCATTTGCTACCCAACAAAAAGTAAACCCAGGTTGACCAAGGCATAGGATAACAAAGCTAGTCGAACCTTAGCGATAGGACCCATCAATTTAATGCATAGCAATAATAAATAAAGTGTAATTAAAATGCATGTTGTAATAGGAATTTAACAAGAATGCAGCAAGGACTTGCCTTCTACCAGCACCGGAAACTGCTCAGGGTCTTGGTAATCTTCAACAGCAGCGAAATCCCCGAAGTGCTCATACTCTATGCTCCACACATCACATACAAGCATACAATGGAAACAAATAAGAAACAGTACACCAATCATCCCAAACAGAAGTAAAAACAACATAAAACTATTCTACTCGTCGAGACGATCGCGTGGACATAAAGAACGCTAAAAACGGAGCTAAAACGACTAAGTTACGGCTAAAACAAGTTTTAGGACTATTCTGAAAATAAAACTTAAGTTCTCGGGTTAAACTGAAGAAAACAGGACCTATACATAAGGGTTTCCTTAAGGTGGAAGGACTGGGTTGTATATTCTAAGAAGCTCGTGGTTTCTTAAGCAAAACGCGCGGGGGAAACTGAAGGGATGGATCTGGTCCCCTGGATCAAGATCCAACGGACACGATCTACTGCGGGTGATAAGGCTGGGTTGACCGGTATGAGCCGGTCTGACCAGAGGCGTGGTGCGATCGGGACCGCGGGATGCACATCGGACGACCACGGTCCAGCGCGGGCGGACGGGACGGCGGCGGCGGCGCGCGCGCTCGCGGCGGCGCGCGGCGGCGCAAGACGGCGAGCTCGCCGGCGTTGCGGTGCACCAAAAGCGGCGAGAATGACACCATAACGACCGGGGAGCGCGCGGTGAACCCCACGGCGGGCACCGGAGTGGCGACGGCGAGGCGCGGCGGTCACACGACGAGTCACCGCGGCGGCGGAGCTCCGGCGAAGGCGAGCCGGCGACGCGGAGCACGGACGCCCAAACCAACCGCACCGGTGGGCTCCTTACCTCACGGCGGTTCCACCGGCGTAGCAAGGCGACCGAACGGCGGCGAGCGAGCGGAACCGGAGCGGCGGCGCTAGATGGGGGGCGGGGTTTGGGGCGGCGGCTGCGGCGCTAGGGTTCACGGGTGAATCGGTGGGCGCACCGGGGCGCGGCGGCGGCCTAAATAGGCGGCGAAAGAGGCGGCGGCTCGCGGACCCAAGCACCGGATTGTGCGGTGGCCGGACTCGGGTTTGTCCCCGAGTCGGAGACGCGGCGGCGCGCGAGGTTGCCGGCCGACGAGTGGGGCCCGGGCGTCGGCGGCAAAGGGGGGCGGCGGTGCGCGCGCGGGCTAGGCCGGGGCGGCTAGCGGAGGGCGGGGCCGGGCCGAAGGCGGCGACGCGCGGACGCGGGGGAGGAAAAGACGAGGGGCCGCGGGCGGACTTCACCAGAAATGGGCTGCGACGCAAACAGGCTGGGAAGGAGGCGGTTGCGGGCTGCGGTGAAAGCCTGGTAGGGAGGTTAGCTTCTTCTTTCCTTTTTCCTATTTCTATTTCCTTTCTAAAACAAGCAAACAAATTTGAATTCAAACTAGGATTTGAATCCAAACACCCAAAAACAATGCACCGGCATGAATGCAACACACACACAACTATTTATTTATTTTAGAAAAACCAAACAAAGGATTTTTCCTATACTATATTTCCTGTAAAGAAAAATAAAAGCTGGGCAAAATTTTAAAATTTAGAATAAATCGTTGTCTAAGTTTTTCTTCCTATTCACATCCTGAAATTGGAAATTTCAGGGTGTGACAGGCGTAGAGGCACCGGTCTTCGCCGTTCACCGCCTCCATGCCCTTGTCGATGATGCCCCATGGAGGTGGCACCTTCTGCGGCTCAGAGGTGCCGCGGTCACCGCCCTCGCCCTCAGTGGCGGTAGGCGCACTAGTCCCGGCCTTGTCCGCCTCGGACGCCGCTGTTGCGCCAACCCCGGTGGTCGCGCTCATGACGTCGGCTGCTGAAGCTGCTGGCGACTCCGTCACCGGCGTCTCTGGGACCTTACTCCCAAAATCCTCCTGGCCCGAGGCATTCTTCCCGCTCCCCGACGTAGCCGGAGGGACCCTGCTCATGACAAGACGACCTAAGCAAACAACTAACAGACAGCGGTAAAGCAAAGACACGTCGTGAGCAGGACAGCAGACTTGGTTGCCGGCCGGAGATTCAGCTTGCAAGGCTTGGGCGGGGCCTTCTTGAACCTCTTGTTCGACCCTGCATCGTCCGCAGGGCCGGTGCTCGATGTCGAAAGCCCTTGCACCCCAGGCGCAGGGCGGGGCATCTCTGCCGCCTGCCTATCTGGCGACGAAGCCATTGTTGCTTTCAGCGACCGTACGTCGCCCTCTTCTCCGTCAACATCGATGATTTCGACGTCGGAACTCTTCGTGGTGGTGTCAGCAGACACCGCAGACCTGGTCCGCTTCCCCCTCTTTTTTTCACCTCCGCGACTTGGGTCGCGGCCTGGGAGGCGTGAATCTTCCCCGCGGTCTGCCACGTATGTCGCGGCGCGACGACCTTGGAAGGACCCCTGCGAGACATGGTGGGCGCCTCACTATCGCTCCCGACCGTCGAGTCAGAGATGTACTCCTCGACGGGGGGAGGCGGCATCACCTGCACGTCGATCTTCATCACGCAGCGGTGTCGGGCACCAATATATGCCCTCATGGTGCTGCACAAAAGACATGCAAGTATCACGTCAGAGCATAGACATATACTCGAAGGACTCCAGGTTGAATAAAAAGCTAAGGTCGAAGACTCACCGGGTCGGCGGGGCTGTATATCCCTAGTGCCTTGGGGCACTCCTTGTTGCGGATTCACCCGCCGAAGATGTTCTTCGCGCGGGCCATCATCTCCGCCTTGGAGACCTTGCGCTGAGCGACCCGAGTTGGGTCGGATTGCCCCCAGTACTCGAAGGCCGGATGGGCTCGATCCTGGAGAGGCTGGATGAGACGGCGGCAGAAGCTGATGGCCACTGTGGCACCGGTCAGCCCCTCCGCCTTGAGCTGCTCCAGGTCGTCCAGCAAGGGCTTCATCTCTTGGGTGTCCAGCGTCGCCAGCTGGTTGGTCCATTCCGGCCCAACGACCGGAACGCGCCTCGTCCTGGACTTCAGCGCCGGCGGAGGGTTGTCGAGGTAGAACCACCCCTGCTTCCAGCCGGTGGTGTTGTCGGGGAGTGCCAAGTTGATGTACTCCTACTTCATGTTCCGTTATAACATGAAGCTGACGCTGCCGATGACTACCCCCTTGCCCGTCTTCTTCAGCTCGAAGAAATGGCGCCAGAGGTGAAGTGCGGGGTGATACCAAGGAAGGCCTCGTAGAGGTGGATGAAGGTCACAATGATCGTGATCGAGTTGGGCGCTAGATGCACCAACTCGATGCAGTAGAACTGCAGCAGCTCGCGCAAGAAGTCGCCTGCGGGGACGCCGAACCCGCGCTCGATGTGCGTGATGAAGATGACTGTCTCACCGGTTCCCTCGGTAGGGAATGCCTCTCCTGCTACCAGCCTCCACCCGACCTGCGACTTAGGTCACAGCAGCTCATGGTCGACCAGTGACTAAATCTGCTCTTCAGTCACCGTCTATGGCTCCCAAACAGTGCTTGGATCAGGGATCGCCGACTTCTCCATCTTGCCTTCCTCGAACCCGATGCATCTGGATCTAAAAGTCACCAGCGACTTCACTCGCATGCGAGGGTGCTGCAGCGTCGGGTCTAAGCTCGGTGGCGCTCTCACTTCTCTAAGAACGGCGTGGCGGCAGCAAACCCTAGTGTTGAGCGGAAATAGAATCAAGTGGAGGACCCCTGGGCCGCCTGGCAGCCTTATATAATTGGGACCCAGCACTGCAACGGGCGGCTGGGCCTCGAGGTATATTCAGCGCAAATTTCGGTGACCCAACGGCCTGGCACCCTCAACGGATCTTTTGCCCAATGGCTATCTTTGGCCTAACGGCTACTTGGCAGTAACGGCTAGTTTCGTGCGGGAATCTGCGTTCGCCAGCCTTCGTGCAAGGTTTTAGCTGACGTGGACTCGTCATCCCCACTTTAAGCCCCCCTAACATCAGAAATTCAACTTTGCATCCAAGGTTGCCAGCGACCTGCAGTCAACCTGCTCCAGGTCGCTCGGACTCCAGCGGTCCCAAGGTCGCCTCGACCTCTTTATACAAGGGTTCACTTCACACCCCTAGGCCCTGTTACCTACGTGCCTTCTAGGTCTCTACGACCTACAATGACTCCTATATCAACGACCCCGTGCTTAATGGCTCTACTGCCCGTTGACGACCTTCGTGGTCCTATGTACAGCGCTTCGCTGCGACCTTGGTGCCTGCTAGGTCGATCTCGCCCTCTACACCTTAGGCCTGACGACCTCACGCTGCGTCACTGCGCATGCGGCCGTGGCGACTCAGGTCGTTGTGGGCACTCACGTCGTGTGTTATGACCTTCCTAAGGTCGGTGTAGCGTTGCAACAGCGCTGAGGCCTTGGCCACGCCATTGCTGTCTCAGATGCTCCAATCACAATAATTGACAGAGTTAAGCAGCCATTCAATATTCATATACAATAGATACTAAGCTACAAAAGACCTTGGCTCAAGGCCAATTTACAAGATATAAACATGTTAAAGGTCCCGATCTACCTTACATGGTGCAAGTGACACAACCTAGACTGATGGAGCGCGTTGCAAGCTTTCTTCTAGCTTCAGGACCTCTTTGGAGCCCTCCACCGACGGCAAGATCGTGGCTGCCACACAGCCACCTCTATTCTAGCCCCAGAAGGTTTCCTGTGGAGTCCCATCTTTTGCTAGGGTGCTCTCACAAGATCCCTAATGGAACCAGCTCTGCCTTCGACCTCCCCTGGTGCAGCACAGCGACCTCCAACACCATATTAGGCCTCTCCTTGCAAGGCCCGTCATGGCATGTACTGCCCCATGCTGCACTTGGATTCTTCGCTTGGCGCGAGGGAACAGGTCGGTGGAATTCTCTTAACTTCGCAAGCATTCTTCTAGCTTCAAGTGATGATACTTCAGCTCTACGCTCGGGTGGACGGACACAAAGCCAAGGTGAGACTATATTATCAATTGGGGTCGCCATGGTACCTTCTTTGGATTTGGCCAGCTGAAGGGCTTTGAGAACCTATTTATAGCTGCCAAGCTCAGCACTGTTGGTCATCCGCCGCGTCGGTGGCGTGGCGGTCTTATCAGGATATTGTTGGCACGTGGATCGCGAGGTCTTTGTCCGCTTCTGGCAGCCCTGGCGCGTCTGCAGCAGTCCTGATGACACCTTTTCAGACTTTGTCTTCTAGCAGCGGTAGCGGAATCTTCATACAAGGGCAGCTCTGCACCTACACAGTATGCTCGTGGGTCGCTAGGCGACATCAACCTGAGTTACCCGGTGTTCCTGTGCGGAGATTCCTGCTACTTCGTCGGTTTTCAAAAGAAGGGCATCTGTTTCTTCAACAAAAGGTCGTAGGTCCTGGATTCTTTCTTCGAGCATCAATCTGACCTTTCAGGTCGCCTTACTGCTCGGGGGCTACTCTACGAGTGCGTCTTCGCGAAGCCCTCTTTTTCTTCACGTCACCTCAACTTACTGGATGCACGCTTCTGTCACGTCTCCGCTCGACCTCCCTTTGCCCAGTATTTCATCCTTCCTGGAAGGTGTGGTGGTTTCGCTTGAGCCTGTTCAGGTCGAGGATTCTTCTGGCAGTCATAGCGCCTTGTCTTCACTTCAGGCCTCTAGGTCTGCTCTTCAGTGACTTGATGTTCGTCTACGCCCAGGAGGATTTTCTTCTTTGGATCCCCGTGCACCCTACGCAACTTCATCGCCGTCACGTCTTCTCTCCACTTCGACGTAACTTCGTTTCTGCCTCTTCGCCTACACGTCGATCGAGGGCTTGTGAGACATGGGTACCCATGGGTCCCCACCGACCGCCGAGAAGCCCAGACGACATGCAAGTGGGTCCGAAGACATAACCCACGGTTCTGGCGACCTCAGAAGACCTACGACGACCTTATCCGGATCGCGGGAGACCTGCTAGGCTTGCGGGGCAAGTTCCCCCCTTAAATCACGGCGGCGGCGCCGCCAGCAGGCCCGAGGATCGCGGGATCCTCTTTGTAATCACGGAAGGCGACCTTCCTAATTTGTAACTGACCTTGATTAAGGTCCACCGACCTCGAATGGAAACCCTAGCCCGCCGGCCATATAAGGCGGCCTAGAGCTCCATTCGAGGGGAGATCATCTTTCCACATAATCCCATCACACTGGACGTAGGGTTTTACTCTCCGGAGGCCTGAACCAGTCTAAAACCACTGTATCCTTGCCATTCTCGTCGAGTCCCGAGTTCCATCGAGAACTACCGCTTACGCTCTTAGGTCCTGATCCCCCCATTAGTGAATCTACAACCGCTTGGGTAGCCCCCTTGCAAATCTGTGCAGGTCTCACCCCCTGACAATTACACCCAACAATTAAATATAGAAGCATCTGTATAATGTGCAAATATGTTAATATATTAGGAAATGATGTATTATTAATAGGTTTATTTAATTAACTTACATAATAATTTCCAGACTTTGCACTTGCCAAACATCGTATGTGCTCACATACATAGTATCCACATAAATTATTTCCTTGTTCCTATCTCAAACACTAAAGTGGAAAGGAGAAAATGTTATGAAATATAAGTGTGATAAATTTAAATTTCCTCAAATTGAAGTTGTTATTTGGATTACGTACCAGATAATCAGTATAGAATATAATTGTTGGGTTAAATTCACCTTCTTTCTCTGCAATGAATTTTTGCCAAGCTCTGAGGAAAATTAATGAGAGATGATGTGTTAGTAAAAGCATATCTTGAAACAAATATTGAAGGTTTTGGTAACTTGCGGGTAAAAGAATATATATATATATGTAAATAAATAAATATATAAATAAATATTGCATTTAAAAGAATGTCTTCGGTAGAATTATTACACTTGAAACATATCTTGAAGGTTTTGGTAACTTGCGGGGTTTTTTCTCAATGAATCCAACACCATGACGCTGCTATTGTCGACTTGAATGATCATAAGAATCTAGTGGAAACTGTACATACATGGTCACAATGGTCATACAAATTAGAACTAAATAGAATTAGCAAAGATAATTAGATGGCAATTGCACATACTCGCAACTGTAAGGTAGTAGTATGAGATCCTTGTCATGAAACCTAGACAAGGTCCTATAGATTGTCGCGATTTTTGTGTCTGGTTGATGCTTGACCTCAAACTAGTTGACTTTTGATGGGTCCATGAAACCAATACTGGCAATATTCTTTTTTTGCATCTCACGTTTTTGCAGGCTACCAAAAAGGAAATACAAATTTAATTAGCAAATCCACATATGTAATAATTTAATTAATAAACATAAAAAAGACGCCACTTACAGACACCAAGCGACGATAAGATCGGCATTCAGGGCGTCTTGATGGTAAACTTTATAAAATCCAGCCAGACCACCTTGTTGCCTTCAGTGGCAAAATCTTCGGGTGCAGCAAGCATAGCTATGTTATGTACACCTTTCAGTGATTGCCGCATGTACCACTCATGAAATTTGTACATCTTAGGTGAGAGCTTAAGTACTAGTTCTGGCTTGACAAGAGGTTTTCCTAGCTGAAACAACCATCTATACTCGAAACTTGGATCCCGGGGTGGTTCTTCATGGCCGAGTGCAACAACTAAAGGCATCCTTGTTTCTTCCATGAAACCAAGGAGCTTCACTACTTCTTGTGTAGGCATTTCTGCTACAACTCGTTCCTGTGCATTGAGGCTAGAGGGAACGTAAGTCTGTTTCCTCATCGACACATCTTCTTTAGACGACATCGACGCCAGTATGGGCATCATAAATTTCTTGCTGTTTTCACTCATGTCGGGGACAGCCCTAGGGGTCCCCTTTAACAAGGCGGGAAATCCCCACTTAAAACCCGCAACAAAGCCAAACACACTTTGCCTAACCATGCAGGATACGGCCCATGCCGCGGGGACCTCAACGGCCCACCAAGGCGGCCCTCTTGAAGATCCCCTCGAGCGAGGCTTCACCTCGCTCGAGGATGCGCGCCTCCCTCGGGCGGGCTCCGTCCCGTTCGAGGGGGTGTGCTTCCCTCGAGCGAGGCTGCGCCTCGCTCGAGGGCCCGCTCCCCCTCGAGCGAGGCTCCGCCTCCCTCGAGGGTCCGCCCCGCCCTCGACCGGGGTCCGCCCCGCTCGAGGGCGCCCGCACGCGTGCGCGTGCCCCCGTACGCGGGTATTTAACGCCCGACACCGGCGGGACGACGCCATCATGCGCCGGGGCTCGCGCCCGGTGCCGCCGCACCAACTCCCCGGGAGGGAGCCCATCCCCATCACCGGGGGGGGGGGGGGGGGGGACCGTGCGGCGCGGCCGGTGCCGGTCCCGTGACGCCGCCGCCCTGCTCCGGTACGGCTAACGCACCGAGCCCTCGAAGGGGGGCCGGCTGCACCCTCGATTTACTTTCTTGTGACCTTACGGGGGTTAGGTGGAGGCGCTAGGCCGGTGGGGACGCCATCCCCGCCACCGTTACGGTATGGCCGCCGCCCCCGCGCGTACGGGCGCACGCCGGGCGCCGTGGCAGCGGCTCCGCACGCGTGGAGCGTGTGGGAACGGGACACCACCTTACTCACCACCGTGCTCCGTACGGGGCGACGTCAGCAGCTCCCTCGAGCCTATCAGAAGACATCACAGCCATCCGCCGCCCTTCTACCCTTGAAGCCGCCCTCGTTCGGGTACAAGATAGGCCATGATGGCCGGATCGCGCAAGGATCGTCGGACGGCCGCCCACTCTACAAGCATAGCACGCCACGCCCCTTCACGTAGCTAAATAGCGTGGCGCGCATGTGATTCGCTCCCTCCTTGATCTATAAAAGGGGGACAAACCCCCCGCCGCGGGGAGAGACACAACACAACGGGGAGACGGCTGCGCCACGCACTTGCTCTCCAATTCTCCCACAACATCTTCAGCCACTACACCAGGGACTTGGAAGCCAGGCTTCCTCTCCCGCCTTGCTTGTAGCAGCCCCACTACAGGCACCCCCGGTGCTGAGCAATATAGTGCCTTGAGCACGCCACTGCTGGACGTACGGCCCACCGGCCGGAACCAGGATAAAACTCTGTGTCTCTTATTGCTTAGCATCGACCATTGAGGGATAGACCACGGCGCTTATTACTGGTTAGTGTCGGGACCACATTCCGCACCGACAGTTGGCGCCCACCGTGGGGCAATCTGAGCGCCTAAGGTCATTCCACCAACTCCCTCCATGGTGATCCGCACTGAGTACCGTGGTACGCGCTCCGCATGGGCGGCTCGGACCCCCTCCCCCGCCGGGTTCGAAATCCGGTTTGGGGGCCTGAACTTTCAGGCCACGGGGAACGGCTACCTCATGCGCCTCACCAACCGTGAGGAGCTCCACGCGCGGCGCCGGGCCGGGTCCGCTCCGGTCCCCGCTACGCGCACCGTCACGGCGCGGACGCCCGCGGGCACGGATGCCGCGGGCCCGTCGATGCCACGACGTCGCCGCCGCTCCGGGACGGCTTTCGCGCCGGGCGCGGTCCGAGCGACGGCAAGCCGAGCGCGCCGCCTCTCAGCACAACGCGCCTGCCGCCACGATAACCACCACCCCGGTGGGACAGCGCACGGTCTCCGGACCGTGTTTTCCCATTGGGCTGCGTGGTGCCACGACGGCCCACCACGCCAACGTCAACACCACGATGCGCAGGGTTCCGCCTGGCCGACACGTCTTCGTCGCCAGGGATCCCGGCGCCTCAGCGGGTGACGAGTCGTCCCTGGGTTCCCTTGACGCGTTGCCGCACCGCCAACCGCCACGGGTACGCGGAGTGGGACTTCTCCGGCGTCCGGGACCCCGGTCATGTTCGGGCGTTTCCTTGACGCTACGGACTGCGGTTCGGCCGCTCCGATGACTCCCGGACCGAGAGTTACGATCCCACGCGGGAGTGCTGCGTCGTCGTCGCCAACGACCGGCAAACGCCACCGGCGCGGCGGGCGCGGGGGACGGAGAGATCACGCCGCCCCGGGGGATCGCTCCGCGCCAAGCCACGGGACCAAGCACCCCCGCCGGAGCCGACGCCGACGCACGCCTAGCCCATGCCCGCGAGCTCGAGGCTGGGCGGCGAGAGGAGTACCGCACGGTGCGGGCGCTCCGCGCCTCGATGGCCGGAGAAGCCTCCGCTCGCGGCGAACGCGTGCGGGGGAGCCGGGCGAGGCGGGGCCCGCGACCGCATCAATGCCGACAACCCCGACGTGCCTCCACGGGCAAGTCGAAGCTCGTTGCCGCCGCGACGCCACCGAGCTATGCGGCACCCTCGACCCCCGAGGCGCGGAACCTGCCGGCGCGAGGTGCGGGCTCTCATCGAGCAAGCGGCCGTCCGGCCGGGCCGAAAGCTCGGCCTCACGTATCCGCCGGCGGGGGGGATGCGCGAGGAGACGGGGCCGCTCGGGGAGGCGAACCCTCGGTCCACGCGAGGGCGAAGGCCGCGGGGCGCCCCGCCAACTCGGGACGCGCGGCGGCCAAGGAGCGGCTCCTTGACACGCGCAAGGCGCTGGACGGTGACGCCCGCAACGTCATCAACGCCCGCCGCATGAGCGGGGGCGGACGCCCGAGCGGCGGTGGGCTACCACCCTCGACGAGGCGGATGCTACGACGGCGGCGAGGACCGCTCCCCGACGCCGGAGCCCCCGGGGGACCCGTGTGTTCGGCGGGGAGATCCGCGCGGCGGCCCCCCCCCCGCATTTCCGCCAACCCTCGACCATCGTCAAGTACAACGGGGAGACGGATCCCCGCGTGTGGCTCAACGATTACCACTTGGCGTGCCGGTGGGCGGGGCCACCGGCCGACGAGGTCATCATCCGCAACTTGCCCCCGCACCTCGGCGATGCGGCCGGACATGGCTCGAGCACTTGCCCGCCGACCAAATCCACAACCGGGACGATCTAGTCCGCACGTTCGTGTGTAACTTCCGGGGCACGTACGTGCGCCACGGAAATTCCCCGGGACCCGCGCTCCCCTGCACCCAGAAGCCCGGCGAGTCGCTGCGGGACTTCATACGGCGCTTCTCCAAGCGCTGCACCGAGCTCCCCAGCGTGGCGCAATCCGAAATCGTGCATGCCTTCCTCGAGGGCACCACGTGCCGGGACCTCGTGCGCGAGCTGGGACGCAGCCCGCCCGCGGACTCCAACGAGCCGTTCGACATCGCCACCGGCTTCGCCTCGGGGAGAGGAGGCCGTGGGGGCGATCTTTGACCGGCAAGAAGGGCGGGCGCTCGGACGATGCGCCCGCGGAGGGCGGCAAGTCCGGGGGAGCCCCACCGCAAGGACAAGCGGGGCAAGAAGGGGGAAAGAAGTCGCGCCGCGAGGCGCGCGAGCGAGGGCGCGGCGGCGATGAGGCCGAGGCCCTTGTCGTCGACCCGGCTCGACGGGGCCCTCGACCGGCCCCTCGAGGCCGGGGGTATTTGATGACATGCCGAAGAAGCCATGTCCTTATCACAAGACCACGGTGAACCACACCCTTGAGCGGTGGGACATGCTCAAGAAGTTCTATGGCCGCACCGCCGCGAAGGAGGCGAGAGGCCAAGAAGGACGGAGGGAGACGGTGACGCCGGCGGCTTCCCCGCCGTGGAGAACGTGTTCCTCATCTTCGGGGGGACCCACCGTCGACATGTCGACCCGCCGGCGCAAGCGGGAGCGGCACGAGGTCCTTGCCGCGGAGAAGGCGCCTCCCTCCTTCCTCAATTGGTTGGAGGACGCCATCACCTTCGGCCGGGAGGACCATCCAAACCGCATCCCCAACCCGAGCCGCCGGTGCCGCTGGTGGTCGACCCAATCATCGGGAACGCGCGGTTCTCGAAGGTCTTGATGGACGGAGGCAGCAGCCTCAACATCCTCTACGCGCATACGCTGCGCTTGATGGGGATCGGGTTGGACCAGCTGCGGCCCAGCACGAAGCCGTTCCATGGCATCGCGCCCGGCAAGCAGGTCCAGCCCCTCGGGCAGATCGACCTGCCGGTTTGGTTTGGCACCGCGAAGAATTTCCGCAAGGAAATGCTCACCTTCGAGGTGGTGGGGTTCAAGGGCGCCTACCACGCTATACTTGGGCGGCCCTGCTACGCCAAATTCATGGCGGTCCCCAACTATACCTACTTGAAGATGAAGATGCCAGGACCGAACGGCATCATCACCGTCGGCTCGTCCATCGAGCACGCATTCGGCGCGACGTCGAGTGCGTGGAGCACGCGAAGCACCGGCGCCGGATGAAGAGGCCGGTGACCACTTTGGAGAAGATGGTCAACGACGACCTCGACTCCACCGCCAAGCACACCGGCACCTTCGAGGCCGCGAAGCGGACCAAGGAGGTCCCCCTCGATCCTTGCGCCCCCGAGGGCGAGGGCGTTGAGGGTCGGCTCCACCCTCGATCCCAAATAGGAAGTGGTGCTCGTCGACTTCCTCCGCACCAACGTCGACATCTTCGCGTGGAGCCCCTCGGATATGCCGGGCATCCCGAGGGAGGTCACCGAGCACTCCCTTGACATCTGCCTCACGCCCGCGGCGTGCAACAACGGCTTCGCCGCTTCGACGAGGAGCGGCGACGGGCAATCCGGAGCGGAGGCTGCGGAAGCTTCTCGAGGCCGGGTTCATCAAGGAGGTGTTCCACCCAACGTGGCTAGCAAACCCCGTGCTTGTAAAGAAAAAGAATGGGAAGTGGCGGATGTGTATAGGCTGTACCAATCTTAATAAAGCATGTCCTAAAGTTCCTTTTCCTTTGCCACGTATTGATCAAATCGTCGATTCAACGGCTGGGTGTGAATTACTTTGTTTCCTTGATGCCTACTCCGGGTATCATCAAATAAAGATGAAGGAGTCCGACCAGCTCGCGACTTCGTTCATCACGCCGTTCGGAATGTTCTGCTACGTCACGATGCCGTTTGGCCTCCGAAACGCGGGTGCGACATACCAGCGCTGCATGCAGCACGTTTTCGGAGACCACATCGGACGGACGGTCGAGGCGTACGTAGACGACATCGTCGTGAAAACCAGGAAGGCGGACGACACGGTTGCCGACCTTGGCATCGCGTTCGGCGCCTACGGGCCAATGGGGTCAAGTTAAACCCCGAAAAGTGTGTTTTTGGAGTGCCGCGAGGCATGCTCCGGGATACATTGTCTCCCAATGGGGAATCGAGGCCAACCCTAAAAAGGTCGTGGCCCTCGAACGAATGGGGCCAATCCGGGACCTCAAAGGGGTGCAAAAGGTGCTTTGGGGTGCCTTGCCGCCTTGAGCCGCTTCATCTCGCGGCTCGGCGAAAAGGGCCTGCTCCTCTATCGCCTCCTCAAGAAGCACGAGCGCTTCTCCGGACCGGCCGAAGCCCGGGACGCGCTCGACAAGCCGAAGGCGTCCTTAGCGCACGCCCCGATCCTCACACCGCCGCGGGATGGCGAACCCCCTGCGGCTCTACGTGGCCGCGACCACCCGGGTGGTCGGCGCCGTGATCGTGGTGGAGCGCACGGAGGAAGGGCACGCCTGCCGGTCCGGCGGCCGATCTACTACATCGGCGAGGTCTTGTCCGATACCAAGACGCGCTACCCTCGAGTCCGAGAAGGCTGCCGTACGCGGTAGTCCTTGCGCGGCGCAAGCTCCGCCATTACTTCGAGGCCCAACCCGTCACGGTGGTCTCCTCCTTCCCGCTAGGGGAGATCATCCGCAATCTCGACGCGGCGGGCGGGGATCGCTAAGTGGTCCGTGGAGCCGATGGGCGAAACGCTCGCCTACGCCCCATCCCCATCACTTTGGGGGGGGGGGGGGGCGGGGCGCGGCCGGTGCCGGTCCCGTGACGCCGCCGCTCGCTCCGGTACGGCTAACGCGCCGAGCCCTCGAAGGGGGGCCGGCCGCACCCTCCATTTACTTTCTTGTGACCTTACGGGGGGTTAGGTGGAGGCGCTAGGCCGGTGGGGACGCCATCCTTGCCACTTTGTTACGGTATGGCTACCGCCCCCGCGCGTACGGGCGCACGCCGGCGCCGGGGCGCGCGGCTCCGCACCGTGGAGCGTGTGGGAACGGGACGCCACCTTACTCACCACCGTGCTCCGTACGGGACGACGTCGGCGGCTCCCTCGAGCCTATCAGAAGACATCACAGCCATCCGCCGCCCTTCTACCCTCGAAGCCGCCTCGTTCGGGTACAAGATAGGCCATGATGGCCGGATCGGCCGCAAGGATCGTCCGGACGGCCGCCCACTCTACGAGCATAGCACGCCACGCCCCTTCACGTAGCTAAATAGCGCGGCGCGCATGTGATTCGCTCCCTCCTTGATCTATAAAAGGGGGACGAACCCCCCCGCCGCGGGGAGAGACACAACACAACGGAGAGACAAGGCCGCGCCACGCACTTGCTCTCCAATTCTCCCACAACATCTTCGGCCACTACACCAGGGACTTGGAAGCCACGCTTCCTCTCCCGCCTTGCTTGTAGCAGCCCCACTACGGGCACCTCGGTGCTCGAGCAATATAGTGCCTTGAGCACGCCAGCGCCGGACGTACGGCCCACCGACCAGGAACCGGGATAAAACTCTGTGTCTCTTATTGCTTAGCATCGACCATTGAGGGATAGACCACGGCGCTTATCCTTGGTTAGTGTCGGGACCACATTCCGCACCGACAACTCATTAGTTTGAAAAACCCAAGTTTTGACGGACAGCTCATTCCTGTGCATTGAGGCTAGAGGGAACGTAAGTCTGTCTCCTCATCGACACATCTTCTTTAGACGACATCGACGCCAGTATGGGCATCATCAATTTCTTGCTGTTTTCACTCATTAGTTTGAAAAACCCAAGTTTTGACGGATCTAGTTGTTTGGTCTTCTCTAGCTCCCTCCGTTGTTGTTTTGTATTCAGATTGCCGAAAAATTCACGCACATGTTGGGCACCGATCGTTGTTTTTCCTTCTTCTTCTGTCGTCTCCCATGCTAGCTTCCTTTTGCTGATGGGCTTAACCATTTTGTTTATCGTTGGTGGTTTTGGTGGTTGCACTGGGTTGGAAGATCGTGCTCCGACTTTTTTTCAGTTGTGCTTTCGTGGCTAGGTGGGTTTTTCTGCGGTGGTTTCTTCTGCGGTGGTTTCGCGGTTTTTTACATGCTTTGGTGGTTGGGCGGTTTTTCTGATGTGCTTTCATGGTTGGGCGGTTTTTTCTGCGGTGCTGCGGTGTTTTTTTGTGCTTTTGATGGCGCTTGCTTTGCCGCCATTGGTTTTTTTTTGCTTTTTTGGAGGTGATTCGGGATTGATGTCAATATCATGACTGGCTCGGACCTCTGAAATTGAATAATGGTTCTTGTGTAGACGGTGAGCGAGGTGATATTGAAGGTCGTGAGGACGACCTAGGAGATGATGATGGTCGTGACTGCGGGGGATCTGTAGGAGGGATTGATCCCTCCGTCTGGGGGATTATAATGTAACGTTTGGGCCACAATATGATACCGTGAACCGCATCCTTGAGTGTCCTTTCCCCGTCACCTCCTGGGATGTCTATCTCTAGATCTTCAAATTGTGGCTGACAAATCTCCTCCACAGAAACCGAGGCGTAGCCGGGTGGAATCAGCATGACATGGCTAGTCTTTCCAGTAAAATGCGCAAAAGCACTCCCGTACGCCACCTGCATTGTGATGTTGTCGAATGGCTTGTGCAGATCACATGGGGTGCACCGACAGAGAAAATCCACCGGGTATTGTTGGTTGTCATCCACTAGAACTCCTTCGATTGCCCTCGGCTCTTCAGGGCCTTCTGTGCAAGCATCCGATGCGTCTTCTATGCAAGCACCTGGTGCAATCTCGGTAGAAGCGCAACTGCTTTTCCGAGTGGAAGGGCTAATGACGGGATCCGGAGGTACTTCGGGAAGTGCTCCAGTTTTGGCTATTTGAGATATCGTTAAGGCCAGTCGCCGTTCAATCTCTACCTGCATCGTTTCTTCTTGTTCTTTAAGTCTTTGCTCCATCATTTGGCGCCAATGCTCATCTTCGTGCTCTTTTCTTCTTTTGCGGCTTTTATAGCTATCGAGGTTTCCCTTGAAGGCATACTTCCACGGCACCACCCCGTAGCCCCTGCAACGTCCTGGGTGTTCTGGATTCCCGAGTGCCATAGTGAGCTCATCCATTTCTCTGTCAACCTTCAATCTACCAGCTTTGACATCTTCTATTTTGTTCATTAACTCAAGTGCCTTCTCTCGTAACGTGGGCGGGAATTCAAGGGTACCATCATCCGGGTTCAATCTGCCTCCATGCGCATAATACCAATTCTTCGATCTTTCGGGCCAGTGAAAGACTGATGATATGGTACCTTTGGCGATAAGATCTTGTTCCATCTTCCGCCACTTGGGAATTGCTACCGCGTAATCACCTCGACCAAGACGATGGTTGTACTCCCCTTTCTTACTGGCGCTGTTCTTCACTTGGGCACTTTTTTGGGCAAAAATTTCAGTTTTCTTGTATTCAACAAAGGACTTCTAGTGATCTTTTATCTTTGGATATTCATCCCAATTTGGAGTTCGGTTGTTCTTGATAAAAACTCTAGTCAACTTCTTCTTGAAATTCTGAAATTGAGTTGCCATCTTCACTAGAGTCCAACCTTTAACAAGGTTTTCGTCGACACCTTCAGGAAGTGCGAAGTGTTTTAGCACATCATTCCACAGTTGGTCTTTTACTGAGTCTGGAACCACGTATGGATTACTTGGTTTTCCCTTCCATTCTCTATACTTGATGGGCACGTTGTCCCTTACAATTGCCCCGCATTGAGACACGAACTTGTCCTTGACTTTTTTTGGAGCAACAGGCTGGCCAAGCTCTGACACCTCCGTGATACGATACATCACATCGCCCATGATTAGTTGTGCACGACCTCTCTTGGACTTTTTCGTCATCGGTCCAGAAGCCTACAAGAATTAACAGTAATTTTCCATGAATCGACATAAATTTATGAGAATATACAAGAAATGGGGTTATCGAATTAATACTAATGAACTTAATGCATGATATGTATGCCTCGTTGGAACCTTCTGCATTAGCATCCTCAAGGTCGTCATTATTTTTTGAGTCGGTGGCTATGTCTTCCTCGTTATTTGCAAAGTCATCGATGGCGACGCCTCCTTGACCAATCATATTTAGAATAATTTCCTCGTCCGTGTATGATGCAAAGGCATTTGCACCGCCAGCAATAATCTTCTCCATAATCCTTTCATCGCTGTCATTGTTATCCATCTAGAATTAACAGAAATTTTCTATGAATCGACACGAATTTATGAGAATATACAATAATTTCTATGTATTTCTAGAATCCATGTAGAATAAACACTAATTTTCTATGAATCGACACGAATTTATAAGAATATACAATAATTTCTATGTATTTCTAGTACCCATGTGGAATAAACACTAATTTCTATGAATAGACACGAATTTATGAGAATATACAATAATTTCTATGTATTTCTAGTATCCATGTAGAATAAACACTAATTTTCTATGGATCGACACAAATTTATGAGAATATACAATAATTTCTATGTATTTTTAGTACCCATGTGGAATAAACACTAATTTCTATGAATAGACACGAATTTATGAGAATATACAAAAATTTCTATGTATTTCTAGTATCCATGTAGAATAAACACTAATTTTCTATGAATCGACACGAATTTATGAGATATACAATAATTTCTATGTATTTCTAGTATCCATGTACAATAAACACTAATTTTCTATGAATCAACATGAATTTATGAGAATATACAATAATTTCTATATATTTCTAGTATCCATGTAGAATAAACACTAATTTTCTATGAATCGACACGAATTTATGAGAATATACAATAATTTCTATGTATTTCTAGTATCCATGTAAAATGAACACTAATTTTCTATGTATTTCTAGTATCCATGTAGAATAAACACTAATTTTCTATGAATCGACACGAATTTATGAGAATATACAATAATTTCTATGTATTTCTAGTATCCATGTAGAATAAACACTAATTTTCTATGTATTTCTAGTATCCATGTAGAATAAACACTAATTTTCTATGAATCGACACAAATTTATGAGAATATAAAATAATTTCTATGTATTTCTAGTATCCATGTAGAATAAACACTAATTTTCTATGAATCGACATGAATTTATGAGAATATACAATAATTTCTATGTATTTCTATGAGAAGGGGAATATACAATAGTGTCACCTACTGCAGTCGGTGAGGAGAAGGGGAGCCGGGATCCTAGGGTGCGTCGAGGGAGGAAGTGGGGAGCTGGGGCAAGACGGCGGGGGGCGAGACAACGGCGGGATCTTGGGTGCATCGAGGGAGGCAGTGGGGAGCTGGGGCGAGACGGCGTCAGGATCTTGGGTGCGTTGAGGGAGGCAGTGGGGAGCCGGGGCGAGATGGCGGTCGACGATGCCGGGGAGAAACAAATTTAATTAGAATTATTATAGACATATTTAGTACAATTTTATACATAAATTAATTATTTAAAAGAAATTTAAAAAATGCTGACGCAAACAATTAATTTGCTTGCGTCAGCAAGACCCAATTTGGGAGGGCAACTGTGAGCCGGGCAGGGTCAGTGTCCGCCAGCGGCCGCGGGAGTGGGGGGCGCCCCTACCGGTGTTGGGAAGGACAACTGTGAGACACCCCAACTAGCAGGACGAGGCGACGATGCTCAGGACGGCCGGGCGGCAAGGCGCGCGGCGCGCGGGGTGGCGGCGGAGCCCGGGGCGGTCGGGGAGGAAGCCGCCCGCGTTCGGGGGCCGACGGCGGTGGACCGCCGGCGTGGCGGGGGGCGAGGGCGTCGGCAGATTTCGGGAGGCCGACGGCGGCGGAGAATCCCGTGGGGCAGAAGACGGGGGCGCCGCGGAAGGCGGCGGTTGGGGAGGATGACAGTGGCGGCGGAGGAGGAGGACACGACAACCACGATGGAGGCGGATCGGGGACGAAAAAGTGGCTAAGTGCTGGAGGGGGAGGGTCGCTGCTTTTATATATAGACACACCTTTAGTCGCAGGTCGTGTAACGAACCGTGACAAAAGGGGTGCCTTTTGTCACGATTGGTGATACCACCCGGGACTAAAGGCTGATTTCACGTGGGAGTCTCAAAAGGGAAAATTTCCCTCTTTAGTCACAGGTCGTGTAACGAACCATGACAAAAGGATGGCCTTTTGTCTCGGTTCGTAAAACCACCCGGGACTAAAGGTCTATTTTGAGCGGGACTTTAATTCTTTTCCCATTTTCCCTCCTCATTTTCTCAATCTTTCTCTTTGCAACATTTTAAAAAATGGTAAGTTTAATATTTGAACCATGCAAAATTATATTTAGTTAAGTGTTAACAGCCTTAACTTTCCAATATAAAAAATAATTTAATAGTTGAAATAATTACTTTCTTTTCGGACTCGACAATATTTGTCTCCTAGAACATAAGAAAAATGTCAAACTTTGTGGTTACGTCTCACAGGGCATCTGAAAGGCTTTAACAAGTTTCAGTTCAAATAACTAAAGGAATACACTCATAGAACATTACACAAATGATTTGAACATTAATCATTACAGTACAATATTGAAGTTTCTTTTCTTGACAAAAGTTCCTTGGTCATGGTCATGACGTAAGTACAATGTCTCTTCATTTCCAAGTGGTATGCTTGGGTCAACTTCGACAGCGAATGGAGGCATGCCATCGAACTGATCATACTCATCTGATTTGTCTGTTTTGTCCTCGACTCCCACGATTACTCTTTTACCTGGAAGAACAATGTGTCGCTTTGGCTCTTGTGGTCCTTCGGGATTTTTATTCTTCGGTTTGCTAGTCATATCCTTGACATAGAAAACTTGATGCACATTTTTGGCAAGGACGAATGGTTCATCTTTGAAACCAATCTTGGTCAGGTCGACTATTGTCATTCCATATTGATCTTTCCTTATGCCACCTCCAGTTAGTTTTACCCATTGGCAAAGAAATAGAGGGATGTTAAGTGGCCCGTACTCAAGCTCCTATATCTCTTCTATGACACCATAATATGAGTTCTTGTTATTGTTGCTGTCCATGGCGTCTATACGGACACCACTATTTTGGTGTGTGGTTTTCTGATATTGGTCTCTTGTAAAAAGTATAACCATTTATATCATAAGCTTGGAATTTGACAATTGTGGTAGAAGGTCCCCTGGCTAACAAAGCGAGTTGTGGGTGAACTGTGGAATCACTAATAACTTGTTCACTCAACCATGAGGGGAAATTTTACAGGTGATGGCGTGTAACCCATGCTTCGGTTTTGGTTAGATTTTGTGAAGAAATAATTTGCTTGTGGTCCTCAATGTACGGAGTCAACAAGGTTGATTGTTGCAGAATAGGTAGGTGTGCTTTACTAAACAAATCAGTATCATTGCTAAAACATGCTTTCCTTCCAATGGTGCCCTTTCCTAGTAGCCTCCCCTCGTGTCGTGATACTGGAACCCCAATCGAGTCAATCGAGTTGACAAAGTCCACACAAAACTCAATGACCTCCTTAGTTACATATCCTTTGGTGATGCTTCCTTCCAGACGTGCACGGTTAAGAACATATTTCTTGAGGACTAACATGAACCACTCAAAAGGCCACATGTTGTGCAAGTATACTGGTCCAAGAATAGTAATCTCTTTCACAAGGTGCACCAGGAGGTGAGTCATAATATCGAAGAATGAAGGTGGAAATGCCAACTCAAAGCTGACAAGACATTGCACAACATCATTTTATAGCTTCACTAGGTTCCTTGGATCGATTGTCTTCTGTGAAATTGCATTGAGAAATGCACAAATCTTTACGAGCGCTAATCGTACTTTCTCTGGTAGAACACCCCTCAATGCAATAGGAAGTAACTGTGTCATCAACATGTGGCAGTCGTGGGCCTTTAGATTTGTGAACTTCTTATCTTTCATACTTATTATCTCTTTTATATTCGATGAGTAGCCATATGGAACCTTCATACTGTTTAGGCAATCAAACATGATGTCCTTCTCTTCCTTGCTCAGGGTGCAACTAGCGGGACCTAAGTAATCTTGTTCTTCCTCCTCAACCTCTTCAGAATCTGCTTCTTCCTCATCAACCTCTATCGGAGGTGCTTCATTCCTATGGATATTTTTCAGGTCCCGTCATGCTTCCAATGTATCCTTAGAGTTCTTGTAACAACCCAAGAAGCCTAGGACATTCAGACAAAGATTCTTCGTCAAATGCATCACGTCAATAGCATTCCGGACCTCAAGAATTTCCCAATAAGGTAACTCCCATAGATTTCTTCTTCCACATTGGTGCACGCCCATTAGCATCATGTGGAACAGGTTCACTACCGTCACCCTTTCCAAATACAACCCTTAGATCCTTTACCATCCCAAATATCTCCTCACCTTTAAAATGGGGGGGGGGCTTTGTACGATGATCAACCTTTCCTTTCCAATGCAAACCTTTCTTCCTTAAGGGATGCTTCTCAGGAAGAAGGCGACGGTGACCCATATACACAACCTTCTTACAATTTTCCAGATGAATATCGTCTGTTTTATGTAAACAATGGGTGCAGGCCCGATATCCCTTGTTTGAGTGCCCAGATAGGTTACTTAAAGCAGGCCAATCATTGATAGTAATGAATAACAATGCTCGTAGGTTGAAGTTCTCTTGCTTATTCTCATCCCACACACGTACACCTTCTTTCTTCCATAGCAGTAATAGTTCATCAACCAATGGTCTTAGATACACATCAATGTCATTGCCAGGTTGTTTTGGACCTTGGATTAGCACCGACATCATAATGAACTTTCGTTTCATGCACATCCAACCAGGAAGGTTGAACATGCATAATGTCACAGGCCAAGTGCTATGACCACTGTTAAACTCACCAAATGGATTGAAACCATCCGTGCTTAAACCAAATCTTATGTTTCTTGCTTCCCTAGCAAAATTTTTGTATTTTCTATCAATCTTTCTCCATTGAGACCCATTTGCCGGATGTCTCAGCATGTGGTCTTGCTTACGGTCGCTTTTGTGCCATGTTGTCAACTTAGCATTTTCTTTGTTCCTGAACAAACACTTGAAACGTGGTATTATAGGAAAATACCACATAACCTTCGCCGGTACTTTCGTCATCTTGGGAGGTATCCCCTCGGGAGCACCAGGATCATCATCTCTCCGGATCTTATAACGTAGCGCTTTGCACACAGGACAAGCTTCTGAATTTTCATGTTCCATGCCTCGATATAGGATGCAATCATTAGGGCAGGCATGGATCTTTTGAACCTCCAACACCAGAGGACACACAGTCTGTTTCGCTTCATATGTTGTCGACGATAATTCATTGTTCTCGGGAAGCTTGTCCGTCACAATTTTTAGCATCCCCTCAAATGCTTTGTCAGACACACCATATTTTGCCTTCCATTGCAACATTTCAAATGTAGTACCAAGATTTTTGTGACCCTATTTGCAATCTGGGTACAATAGTTTTCTATGATCTTCTATCATACGCTGCAACTTTGCGTTTTCATTATCATTTTCGCAGTACCTTTGTGCATCTTTTAGAACTTGACCAGGATCATCAACATGGCCGTCTTCCGGTATCTCTTCTTCGTCAGCATCTTCCATTAAAGTATTCACAAAATCTTGCCCCACGGCCCAGTCAAGAATGTTATTATCATCCTCCTCATCTTCGTTCTCTTCCATCACAACTCCTCTTTCACCGTGCCTGGTCCAAAGCACATAGTTCGCCATGAATCCATTTTTAATCAAGTGGAGGTGAAGAGTCACCCAGTCAGAGTAGTCTTTGTCGTTTCTGCACAAAGAGCATGGACAACACATGAATTCCTTTGGGTTCTTGTTGGCTTTGGCCACTTCTAGAAAAGCTTGCATGCCAGCAATATACTCCGGAGATCGTCTGTCGGCATTCATCCATTGCCGATTCATCTGCATCATATTTAGTCCAATTTTTATATTAAAAAGTAAACAAAGAGAAAGATGAAGAAGGGTGAATTCGATGATGTATTCCGTTATAAACTAGATGATGAGAACTGGAGGCCTACCTACATTCTTACTTAACATGTTGATCATCTCGACACAATACGTGAATTCATAAATGTGTTTGAAGCAGAGGTTCAAAAGCTAGAAGCTGACTAGTTTTTAGCTTGGGGACTTGTGATACAATGACATACAGAGGTCACTTGATGGCCATTTTGATCTCCATTATCAGTGACCATACTTTTTATAAACTAACTTCCATAAAATTAGCTAAATGCAAAATTAAGATTAGTTCTATGTTCCGTTATATTAAAAAGTAAACAAAGAGAAAGATGAAGAAGGGTGAATTCGATGATGTATTCCGTTATGAACTAGATGATGAGAACTGGAGGTCTACCTACATTATTTATAAACTAACTTCTATAAAATTAGCTAAATGTAAAATCATAATTAGTTCTATGTTTCATTATATCAAATCGTAAAATTCAATTTTCTCTACATCAACATAAAAGATAACAAGACAATGCTAGTGTTTAGCCAACCACATTTTTCTCAATCTAAAGTATATAGATAATAACCTCATCTCTCATTACCTCCTCCCACCTAGGATTTAAAATTTCTATCTTCTCCATCTCTAAAATATATCAAAACAATTATTCACAACAAATGATGGGAGGAAGAAGAATCAAACCTCGGAAACACTTTAGAGGAGATAAATCTTCAGAAATACATGAAGAAAAAATTCAGCAACACCTCTCTAAGGTTGATGCGCCATGGAGGAGGAGCATGAGCTCTTGGTGAAGAATGGCTCGGTCAAGAGAAAGGGGAAGAAGAAGTTGTATTTATAGGGCGCCGACTATTAGTCCCGATTGGAGTTACCAACCGAGACTAAAGGGCACACTTTAGTCTCGGTTGGTAACTCCACCGAGACTAAAGAATTAGCACCGGGTGGAATTACCAACCGAGACCAAAGGGTACACCTTTAGTCTCGGTTGGTAATTCCACCCGGTGCTAAAAGCCCGCATCAATCAATGTGGGAAAATGCCGTTGGGAGATAGACATTTTGTCATGGTTGATAACTCCAACCGGGACTAAAGGGGGGTGTCTCCAGCGAGCATTTCGGGCCACGTCGACGAAAGGTCTTTAGTCCCGGCTCCAAAGTTGAACCGGGACTAAAGGCCCGAACAAAAACCTCGCTCTCTACCAGTGTAATATTCTAATATGATGTTTTGTTCGTGACCTTTGTTTGGTACTTGGATAGTACTTGATAGTATGGGGTAATAGTACCTTGTACTATCCTATTGGTGCTACCTAATACTATTATAGTATTACCTAGTACTACCACTGTTTTGTCTCATCGCATGGATGTTGGAGCCACCAAACCGAAACTACCTGGTACCAGTACTATCTTAACGGTACTACCTGATATTATCACTATTAGATCTCATCGGATGGATGTCTCACATTAAATACAGGCACCCTAAATTTCCATTCGTTTATTAGTCCTTGAATTTGTGTATAATCACCCTAAACAAACATCTGAATGGGTATATGAGATCAGTACATATCTCTGTTTTTTATATCTTCTACTTGTACAGAGTTTTTTCATTGGCTAGTGGATGTATGTCGGTCGACAATTCTTACTTGTTACATAATACATTTGATTAATCACATTTAATTCACACAGCTGCAGAGTATCCATCTGTCCAAAATATAAGACAACCACACATTTAAGATTCAAACTTATAATCTTAGACCAACATTTATATTAGTTTAACTATATCAAAAGTTTGTACATTTATATTAGCTTAACTTATAATCTATTCATTTGGCTGGTGCTGGCTGATTGCTGGTGGCTGGTTTGTTCTGCTGAATGATAAGCCAAATGAACATGGCTTGGATTTGTACCTGGAAAATTAATTAACTTTGTTGTCATGGACAATATAGTATAAGTGAGTAGCAGTAATTATGATCTTTGAATATGACACCAAGTTAAAAATGATGAAACTATACCTCATATCTAAAGAGAATTTCCCCCACTGTGATGAGCATCGTACATAGGCCCCTACTTTCCCTCACTTCACAAAATCTTCGCTCAGAATTTTGATTATTGCAAATAACTAGCAGGTAAAAATATCTTTGTAGGAATTCCACAAATCTATCTATTGTCTGCCGGATGAATAGTAAGCGGCAACAACTGCAAACCAAAAACAGATATGTGTAGCCTGTGTTTGGCTGGTGGCCGGTGGCTAGTGCAGATTTGTTCCGAGAGAAAAGTACTGCTGGCTGGTTGCTAGTGGCTGGTTTGTTCTGAGAGCAAATTACTGCTGGCTGGTGGCTGATAAGCCAGACGAACAGGCTGGTGTTTTTCAGAGTAAGCTTGCAATATAAAAGAGACTCATAGTATTCATGAACAAATCAATGACCACCCAACATACAACTGGAGCTGTTGTAGACAATTCTCCATGGCAGTCCTCTCTCGAGTTAACTGAATAGGTGATGTAGAGCCAACTGTTGCAACGGGAACCATCGGTTGTGGCACGCCTACTGGCAACTGGCCGTAGTCTATATTTCGAGCAGGTACGGTGAAAGAGATATGCACTCTTTCCATGTTCTCATCAACACGCTCAGTTTGCACTCTAGGAGGAGTACCACTCATATCATCGATAATGTCTCTAAGCCATCTGATATTGTTGATAACCTACAATAAGTATATATGTAACTAAAATTATAGATTTTCCATGTGAAACAGAAAAAATTATATGGAAAGCAAACTAAAATCTATATATGTAACTAAAATTATATATTTTCCCGGATCACCCATTTGCAAGGTAATCTCGCGGTGAAAGTATCCTGGACACCGAGGCAACGAGTCCTCCCAAACACCGCCACTAAGACCTCCATGGCCAAGGCCACCACCACCACACCCGACACAGTGACGGACTATGCCAAGGCCACGGGCGCCATTACCAACGTCACCTGACGGCGACATTGTTAGCTCAAACTATATCCAAATCAAATAACACACATTATTCACAATAAATAGGATTAGTTTATATATATATATATATATAGATTGGATTCAATATATGCATAAATAGAAAACAAACGAGATAGAATTCAACACATAATCTTTATGAACCATCGACTCAGACGACCCAGATGCCCCGGGAACTACAACAGTCTCATCTCACCGTCATATACACCTGGCTCTCCCACTTATAGTTCTACACATCACCATGCCATACATCTCCTATCTAGCTACAACCCAACATCTCTGATCTGCAGTCCCCACCTAGCCAGAGATGCTCGGTTGCAGCTAATTAGGACGTGGGGCTGTGTATCAAAAACAAGAAAAATAAGAAAATACTTACATTTATTCTATATAAAAATAAAAAATACTTAATACAAGAATTTAATCTTCTATTTCCTCCTATAGCTACCTAGAAATAAAAGCATTTCTAAACGATGAAAGAATGGAAATACCTAGTACATTTTCTGTATGTCTATTATTTTCTTTATGAGCATATATTTTATACACTATATGTACAAGTAAAATTCAATTTTCTCTCTATACAAAACAAGAAAATAAGAGAATGCTTAATACAAATTTAATGAAAGAAGGAACAATGCAAGTACCATCCTAACTACATTTTCACGTATGTATAAAAAATCTCATCTCTCTAAGCTCCTCCTACCTAGCTACAAATTAACATTTATATTTTCTCCATCTGTAAACCAGAAAACAACATTTAATCGGAAAAAATGAAGGGAGGATGAAGATTCCAACCTTGACAACACTTTCGAGGAGAGAGATCTTCACAAATTAATGGAGAAAAAAATCGTAGCAGCACCCTAGGCTTGAGTCGCCATGGAGAGGAAAGCTTGAGCTCGCGGGTGAGTACGGTGAACAATGACTCGGGTGGCAGGAGGAAGAAGGAGGTACGATGTATATATATGGAGGCCGGTCTTTAGTCTCGGGTGGTTTTACGACTCAAGACTAAAGGGTACCCCTTTTGTCTCGGGTCGTAACACCAGCCAGGACTAATGCTTTAGTCTCGGGTGGTGTTACGACTCGAGGAGAAAAGGGGCACCCTTTAGTCTCGGGTCGTTACACCACCGGGGACTAAAGACCGGGGGCAATAATTGCCAGCCGTTGGGAGTCGTCCCTTTGTCACGGTTGGTAATATCAACCGGGACTAAAGGGGGGCCAGCTACATCACCCATTTTGGGCCACGTCGACGAAAGGACTTTAGTCCCAACTCCAAAGTTGAACCGGGACTAAAGGGTGTACCAAAGCCTCAGTCTCCACCAGTGGACATAAGCCACCTGCTGGCACAAATAGGAGCATTTGTGCTGGCAGGTGGCTTATGTTGTCCGCCAGTACTGTGCCATCACTGCTGGCGGGCAACATAAGTCACCCGCCAGCACAAATTGGACAGAAAGCTGGAGCGGAATACAATAGCCTATTGCACTAGCTAAATCTCTTAGTATAGTATATTAGTTTGCCTTGGTTATTTCCGGTTCTTTCATCTATTGTCATGTACATACCAGCCGTCGGAGCATCTTAGAGACGGGGGGCTCGCTAAAATGAAATTTTTTATGTTTGATCATCACTTTGCAAAAATAAATATTGTAAACACAAATTTTCAAATGTATACCACCACCGTCGTTTGGAGTGGCGGTTGGCACCTACTGCCATTCCCAACGGCGGTAGGAGAAAGAAACTGCCGCCACAAACGGTGGTTGGACCACCCATCGGGGTAGGGGGACCGGTGGTTTCAACTGCCGTTGGCAAGGGCAGTAGGAGCCTGCAGGTGGGCCCGCCTAAACGACCAACCCTTGCAAACATTGATTGGCCCTACCCGCTGGTGCAAATGGTGATAGCAGGGGTGGGGGCTACAATATGGCGGTTGCCCCTTACTGTCGGCGTCCCCTCTCTACTCCCTCATCACTCGTCTGGTGCATCTGCGCTTCGAGTAAGGTATTATTGTACACCATTTATTTTCTGTTATTTTAGAAATTCTAGAAAATAGAAAATACTTTATAAATTCTAAAAAATAGTTTAGAAATTCTAGAAATTAGTTTAGAAATAATATAAAATAGTTGATAAATTTAGAAATTAGTTTAGAAATATTATAAAAAGTTTAGAAATACTAGATTTTGTTTAGAAATTTTAGAAAATAGTATAGAAATACTAGTTTTTATGTAGAATTAACCATAGAATGTTGTAATGGTATGCATTTTGGTAGCATTAGAACAACCAGTGCTACTAGCCGTTATCCTGGGCGCACAAGATTCCCTGCAGGTTCCTCACTGACACATTGCGCCGATTGATCCGACGCTTTGGTGGCCATTGAATCATCCGGTGCAGCCAAAAAGCCTTTGTGTGACTCCGTTGAAAAATGCTTTATCCAATGCATTGCTCCGATCCGACACTGCCATCATTTCATTTATCCGACACAAGATAATCATCGGTTCATCGGGTGGTCCTCATTGACTTGGGGTCCACCAGCGGAGCAATTAGTCTCAACTATTGAATCATCGATGGTCCCAGTTTACTTGTGCGAGGCGGGAGCACCGACTGTTTCGGTTGGCTGGCTGGTCACCAGAAGAGTGGGCAACATCAATTTCTTCGATTTTCCTTTGATTTCTTCACGTTGTTTTCCCCTGAATAATAGAAGTTGTCCTCCTAATACAGTCCCTGTGTGGCAATACAATAAGTTGACATGCAACGCACCAACTGTTTTTTTCCCTGGTATGTTTCAGCTAATTAGAGTTTATTGATAACTAGAAAATCAGCATAGGGCTACGTCAGAAATTGACCAAAATTATCGAGTGACAACGAATGATGTTTCCATTTCGTCTTTCCTCACATGTGCTTTGAAAGTAGGTGCTTATTAAACCTACCTTCAACTATATACTACACGTAGAACCTTATTGGATGCGCTGACATACATTTAAACCATCTGATGCACCTATGACCTGTTCGTCTAAATGATTGTATATATAGTATGCTCCTGAGACCTTATCAATTAATTAGTTATACTTGATTCAAGTTAATTACACAGAAATGATTGTGTTTCGTACATGTGGAAAACGTCATGATATAGTACGTGTCTTTGAAAGTAGCAGCACACGTCTAGCTAGACTAGAGAGTTTGTTCACGGAACATTATATTCGTCCCACCACCTAAGAGCGTGTTTGGATCATAGGGACTAAAATTAGCGACTAAAATTAGCTTCTAGCAGGAGCTAAACTTCCAAACAAGTGAGGCTAAAGTGAGGCTAAAATTAGTCTTGAGACTAAACTTTGCTAGTAGGGGTGGGGGAGCTAAAAGGGACTAAAATCTCATCTTTCTCTTTCCTCATTAATGACCACATGTGCCAATAGCCCCAAGCCATGCCCACCATGGGAGAGGAGAGAGAGGAAGAGGAGAAGAAGAGAAAAAGAGAGAGAAATAGGGACTTTAACACTCTTTTAATACACTTTACTTCGCTTCCAAACTAAGGGGTGACTAAAACTTTTTACCGACTAATTTTAGTCATGAGACTAAAGGTGATCCAAACACGCCTTAAATATACAACTACTTGTCCAACTAATCCAGCCCATTTGTGCAGGAAGATGCCATGTATTGAGAGCATTGACAACAACACTACAACAGGATATTAAAATCAAGGTTATTGTCGAGAAAAAAATAAGAAAGTCTTCTGATTTAAATCACTGATTTAATAAGTCAAAGATTTATAGAAACCAAACAGAATCTTAGTCGGAAAATTGTTATGTTTTCGTTCTTTTTGTACCCCGGTCAGAATTGCGGCAACGAAGCCATGCATGCGTGCATGCAGACCGCTAGACCATAGACCACGTCAACGCTGCTGCGTGCTGCCAGCGTGCCACACCATCCAATGTGTTCGCACGTGCACGCGCATAGAACAAGCATCCGCGAGACGTGAGGCGGCCGGAGATCTCATTGCAGCCGCACAGATAGCACACCTCCACTTCATGCTTCACCACTCCAATCCATGCACTGGAACTAGAACACACAAGTACACAACATCTTCGTCAGCTAGCTCTTTGCCGCACAGTATGTTACCGTCCAGGAGCTCTTCTTGGCTTTCTCCGCTGATCCTCTGTGTTCTTCTCTTAAGCACATGCACCGCCAATGGTGACCGCCGCCTCTCGGTCCGCTACTACCACAACACCTGCCCGAGCGCGCAGCACATCGTGCACTCCGTGATGGCGTCCAAGGTTGCCGCCAACCAGGCGATAGCCCCCGCCGTTCTCCGCCTCTTCATCTAGTCATCTTTCTTGCTAGTAATCAATGGTTCTTGTATTACCTGTATCCATTGCCGTCACAGTTACAGTAACAGTAGTTTTCGAACGAATTCAACTGGGGTGCGACGGCTCCGTCCTCCTGGACGACGGCACGCCCTTCTTCGATAGCGAGAAAGCCGCCGAGCCCAACGAATCGCTTGGCGGCTTCAAGGTGATCGACGAGATCAAGTCCCACCTCGAGCACGCCTGCCCGGCCACCGTCTCCTGCGCCGACATCCTTGCCCTCGCCTCCCGTGACGCCGTCTCACTGCTCGGCGGCCCGGCATGGAACGTGCAGCTCGGCCGCAAGGACTCGCGCGGCGCCGACAGGGACGCCGCCGCGAACAACTTCCCGTCCCCGCACGCCAACCGCACAAGCCTCATCGCCGCGTTCGCCGAACACGGTCTCGACGCCCGCGACATGGCCGCGCTCTCGGGCGCGCACACTGTCGGCTCGGCGCGGTGCATCCAGTACAAGGACCGCGTGTACGGCCAGGAGGAGGGTGGCGGCGCCGACATCGACCCCTCCTTCGCGGAGCTCCGCCGGCAGACGTGCCAGGGCAACGGCGAAGGTGCCGCGGCGCCGTTCGACGAGCAGACACCGATGAGGTTCGACAACGCCTACTACAAGGAACTGGTCGCGCGGCGCGGCCTCCTGACCTCCGACCAGGAGCTCTACGACTTGTAACGATCTAGGCCCTTTCGCGCCTTTGGTAAGGGTGTGTTTTGGTGATAAATGACAACCATATGCTTGTGACTAACCTTTGTTTTGAAGCGGATTTCTAATCCGGTTATTGTCATGAGTATTGAATGGAATGAGACCTCTCAATTTGAATTAATGGGCTCAATTTGGTCGAAGACTGCAAGGCTAACGACTTTGTTAGTTCCAAGTGTCGCAAAAGGAGATGAAGGACACTTGGATTACTAGTTTGTAGTTTCGACCGTACTATTAAGAGGGGTTCGCACACTAGTAGCTTGACCATGCACTCAAAAGCCATAATTTATGCACACTCATGTTCCTTGGATCCTATCTAGCTCAGAGAGTTCATGGAAGCAAGGTTGAAGCAAAAGAATCGACGGAAAACTCAAAGACGCTGAATTAGATGAGTTGAAATCAACTTAATAGCGTCGGATCAATATTTAACACGCGTCGGATGAGTTCTGCAGCCAACTGGTTCAAAACGGACCGTCGGATGAACCGACAGTACAGGCATCGGTTCATCCGACGCCTTAGGGTTTGGCTACAGTTCTGGTCAAGGGTCTGGGCTTAAGCATCGGACGATCCGACGCCTTGACCATCGGTTCATTTGACGGTTGCATTTAAATTCAACAGAGACGCGCCAAGACTTCTGCTTCAGCACCGGATGATCCGACGCTTGGATGGTGTTTACAGCGGTTCATCCGACGATTTGTTTCAAATCATACAGTACCGCCCCGAGTGGGGTGCCTTCAGCACGGGATGATCCGACGGGGCGTCAGTGTATAGCGTCGGTGTATTATCTGGGTTTCTTGGTTCAACGGCTATATTGCGCGCTGTGAGTGACCGGATGATCCGACGCTAGGCAGGGGGCACCATCGGTTCATCCGATGGTACAACTTTTTCAGGGGACTTTTTCCAACGGCTAGCCACCTTTGCTAGGCCTATAAATAAGCCCCCCTGCCTCTCTAGAGCTGCCTTTGCTACTCTGAAGATCTACTGCAGCCTAGGAGAGAAGGAGAGTGTGTTCTTGCCTATTGGGATTTCTCTTCCTTTTCATTGAGGTGTTCTTTCTTAGTGAGCAAGAGTTTCAAGGTGCATTCATGGCTTAGCTGAGTGCTCAGGTCAAGTGAAGGTTTGCGGACTTGTTACTCTTGGAGTTTGACGGCTCCTAGACGGTCTAGGTGACTTGGGGGTTCTTGGTGAGCTCTTGGAGATTGTGGGAGCCTCAAGACAAGCTTGGTGTACACGGTTCGAGACCCACCGTTCCGGAGATGGAGAACGGGTACTCTTAGTGAGCACTTGTGTCTTAAGGATTTCGTTAAGGATTTCGTTTTTCCATTAGAGCTTGAAAACAAGTCCCATATTCAACCCCTCCTTCTATGTGACCAGATCCTTCACGGCTGTGGTGGGCCGCTGGACCATCTGGTGGAGATGTACAGCAACGACGGCGAGGCGTTCGCTAAGGACTTTGCCAAGGCTATGGTGAAGATGCATGGGGGACATACCGCCTCCTCCAGGGATGCCTTTGGAAGTGAGACTCAAGTGCTCGATGGTGAACGTACAATAATTGAAGAACTGATACAAAATGAAAACCAACCACGATTATCAAATTCAATCTGTACAAAATAAATTGTAACACATTCTTTTTGTTCCTTTATTTTGTTTGTGATTTGTGATGTGATGAACAACAAGTCTTCATATGTACATTTATAAATTTATTTGGGACGATATTGCTTACAATTGTCTCCTATTCATTTTGGGGATAAAAATGGCTATAAATCGTAACCACATAGAAGTATATATGATACGAAGCACGATTCCCTCATTCCATGATTACTTTAATTTGATGTATTATCTGGTAGTAACAAATTAGAATTTTGGGCTCTCCTAGCGAAAACTCTGATTTGTCATGCATGCCAAATTAGGAAACAATTAACGACACAATCATTGATATTGTCATGTCCCCTTGGAGACCTTATATGTGATGGATGTTCATTGTCGTTAGTGCTCCAATTTATTGGAGATGTTTCTGATAAGGTACATGTGAATCTCAAAGGGCGCGTTGCTGAGGATTTCAACGATCACCTCCTTTTTGCCATCGTTCAAAATTGCTTTACAAGATCCAACATCTATCGGGCCAGTGAAGGAATGGTGGATTTTTCGGATGCCTGTGAGCTCCTTTAGGTGTGCACGGTGCACCTAGCTAGATAGCCCGTTGTTTGCTTCCAATTTGCTGGAGGATGACTACGGACTCTGATGAACATAATAGTGGGGATTCTCTGTTTCTATTTTGCTGATAACTACAGCAGGTGCTAGTGTAGCTAGCATATATGTTCGTTGTTTGGGACTTGGAGCATAAGATTGTAGCCTGTAGGGAGGTTTTAGCTACAATAGTATGCATTTGAGAGTCGGCATGTGGCACATAGTAGTATGTGTGTAGCATATAATTTATAAGTTCATTGCAGACACGGTCGTATATGATATCAGAAGTCAGCGAATGATTGGCTCCAGCTAATACATCAATAGTTGAGAGTTCGTTTTCTAAGTTCTAACGTTAGCAGTAACGTCATTGCGTGTCGTCTCAAAGGATCTTTTCAACCATTATTTCGACCAGCTGACATACACTGGAGAATAATTTTATTAGGTAGAGACATCATCAATCATGGGTAACACTAGGCCAAAATCAATTTCTACTGGCACATGAAAAAATAGTGTGCTGGCGGCAGGGGCGGACCTAGAAAAGATTTTGAGTGAGGGCACTCCTTTAGAGCAACTAAAATTTGAAAGCTTTTGTATGGTGAAAATTTACTAATTACCTTCGAGTCAAAAAAATTGAGTGAGGGCATGTCCCTTCTCTCATGTCAACATAGGTCCGCTCCTGGCTGGTGTACGTAATTGCCACCCAATCTTTGCATCAGTTGTTAGTATGTGTTACAAATTAGTAAATTTATTCAAAACAAAAAAATCAATTACAAAGTTTCATAACTCCATAAGACTTACAACTTTTATTTGAGTTGTTTCTTCATTTGACAAAGTGGTGGTAATTCTATTCACAATATCTCCTATATGGTTTCATGAAATTTATGAGAGGTGTAAGATTTGTGAAAAATGTTACTACCACCGTACCGGATGAGCAAATGACCAAAATAAAAGTTTTGCACATCTTCAAAAGCTATAGAACTTTATAGTTGAATTATTTTTAATTTGAATTGATATCTAGTCACTTGAAAATTTGAATTTTTCAAATGACCTTGAATGGAGAAGCATTCAAAATAAAATTGTAGATCTTGAGAAGTTATATGAAATTTTGCAGTTTATAATTTTTTTTATTTCAAATCATATTTTTTTAGAAAAAACTAAGTTTGGATCTCTCAAATTTGAAATTCAAATTTTGTAAATGATCTCGAATGGAGAAACTTCCAAAATGAAGTTGTAGATCTTAGAAAGTTATGGAACTTTGTAGATTACAACCTTCTAATTTGAAGTCGTTTAGAGCTTCGAAGAAGTAATTTATACTCGGTTTAGTATAGTATGAGGAGGATAGAAACAGGGATACAATGCGAGAGCGTAGTGTAGTGGTAAGGGAGGCTACGCGCAAGGGAGAGGTCACGGGTTTTTAACCCCGCCGATCGCGGAGCGTTGCGACTTTGCGCGAAAAATGGCACGACTTACGACTAGATGACAGAGACGGGTGGGTGGCTAACCGATGGGTCCTCACCTTAAAAAGTATTTTTTTTCTATTTATTTTGAGCTTTTCTAAACGCACCTCAAAAGCCTCTTCACTTATAGGTGTTTTAAGGTGCCCGCCAACACAAGAGTGCTGACGGGGGATTACCCGTCATCACAAACCCCATTTAGACACCAGCACAAGTCATTTCTGACGTATTGCAAGTAGAAGTAGGGTGGCGCTCTCGTGTTTCTCGTTTATCATAACCTACACTTGACAGTAATCTCGTTCGTCGTCTAGACCCCGTCGCCACGAAGCACGAGCTTATTGCCGGACCGGAGACCTTACCAACACCGCAACAGCCTAACGCTCGCGCGCACACACGCATAGAATCAGCACGGGAGCATGATGCAGGTGCACCAACGTACGAACACCAAGGCGCCCACACTCATCTCCGATCTGTATATAAGCACAAGAGGTCTCAGCATCCTGCATTCGCACTTATCCACTGCACCCTAACATAAGCCAGCCACCCACCATTACTTGACTATACGAACTACTAGAACTAGAACACAACACCGGCCGTCGCCGATCGTTATTCCTTGTTCACAGATCTCTTGCCAGCACATCGATCTCGGCACGTCGGCAGCCATGTCGCCGTCGACTTCGAGGATAGCTTACTGGCTTGTTCCGCTGATTTTGTCAGCAGTGGTTCTCGCGAGCAGCGTTGCCAACGGTGACCACCGTCTCTCCGTCAGCTACTACAAAAAGTCCTGCCCCAGTGTGCAGAGCATCGTGCGGTCCGTGATGGTTTCCAGGGTCGCCGCCAACCAGGCGACGGCCCCGGCCGTGCTCCGCCTCTTCTTCCACGACTGCTTCGTCAACGTACCGTGTCCCTACTTCTTTACTTATCTCTATTTCGACTAATTAATTTAGTACTAATTACTCCATCCATTCTTAATTACATACTCTGTATAACATTTTGGACAAGTAAATTAGTTCATTTTTAACTTGTTCTCAATGTCAATGTCATATATTTAAGGAAGGAGCTAATGATCTACTGCATGACCATTATGTTACCTTTTACGTACTAATTAATATGACGGTCACAAATAACTCGACAGGGATGCGACGCCTCGGTGCTCTTGGACGACGACGGCACGCCCTTCTTCGAGAGCGAAAAGGCCGCCGAGCCCAACGACTCGCTCCACGGCTTCGACGTGATCGACGAGATCAAGTCCTACCTCGAGCACTCCTGCCCGGCCACCGTCTCCTGCGCCGACATCCTCGCCCTGGCCTCCCGGGACGCCGTCGCCCTGCTCGGCGGTCCGGCATGGAACGTGCAGCTCGGCCGCAAGGACTCGCGCGCCGCCGATCAGTACGCGGCAAAGACGGAGCTCCCCAGCCCGAAAGAAAACCTCACCGCCCTCATCGAGCTGTTCGACAAGTACGGCCTCGACGCCAAGGACCTAGTCGCGCTCTCCGGTGCACACACCATCGGCACGGCTAGGTGCCAGAACTACAAGGAACGCGTTTACGGCTACGACGGCCAGGGCGGCGATGACATCGACCCCTCATTCGCGGAGCTCCGCCGGCAGACGTGCCAGGCCCGCGGCGACAACGCCACGGCGCCGTTCGACGAGCAGACGCCAATGAGATTTGACAACGCCTACTACAAGGACCTGATCGCGCGGCGCGGACTCCTGACCTCCGACCAGGAGCTCTACGGCTGCGGCGGCCCGCTGGACCATCTAGTGGAGAGGTACAGCATGGACGGCGAGGCGTTCGCGAAGGACTTCGCCAAGGCCATGGTGAAGATGGGCAAAATTCCACCACCACCGGGGAAGCCGGTGGAGGTGAGACTCACCTGCAGTAAGGTCAACTATTTATGATCCTATACAGAGGCAAATGCAATCGAATGTATTCGCGTACAGGTTGATTCAATTTAAGTAAAAATAAAATTGTAGCAAACCAATTGTAACAAGAATTTATCTGTTGCATTACATCAGATGTCAAGTCTCGAATTTGGTGAGAATAACAACAGGAATGGTGACGCTTGCTTCCCTTGACTCTCCCTCGCCGTGTGGCTTGCCGCCGACGAGGGGAGACGGACACGCGCCGGGAGCACCGCCGGGAGACGGAGCATTGTCACGTCCACCGTCGAACGAGCCGCGGCGGGGGACGGCGATCAACCTGGGCGTAGAGGATCCCAACTCGGGTACGTGTCATCCACCGAACCGCCATGACCGTATGCTCTCTGGGCCATGGAGGTCAGAGGCGTGGCCTCGACTGACAACCAGGGGCCAGATAGACAACCCACCATCGTGCTCCTCGCATTCCATCCCGCCCGAGCCGCCTCTACCATGGCCCGATCCGCAGCCACTCCCATCGATTCCTTCAGATCCTCCACTTTCGCATTCGAACCAAATTTCCACAGGATCCCCAAACCCTAACCTGTTGAACCCTCAGTGTTCGTCGGGGCGGAGTAACCTAGTTGCAGCACCTGCAGATTCAAAACTCGGAGGCTTCGATCTCTCGCATTTGTGGGGGCGAAGTTACAGATCTGGGAGATGTCAAGTGGTTTCGACCCTGTTGATCCCTCGAAGTGTTCGACCCAAGCTCTCCCCCTCGGTGGGTCGAGCTCTCGGTGGTCAACACTTGGGGGTGATTCTAGATCCTTTGCGCAAGTGCTTCAGACCCCCCTAAAGCACAGGCAAGTGAGAATGGAGAACAGAGAGGAACATGAGCGCAGAGGTTATGGGGGGGGAGGGAGAGCGGGGCGAGGCCCGGGAGGAGCGAGACGAGTTAATCGAATAGGTGATGTAGAGCCAACTGTTGCAACGGGAACCATCGGTTGTGGCACACCTACTGGCAACTGGCCGTAGTCTACATTTCGAGCAGGTACGATGAAAGAGATATGCACTCTTTCCATGTTCTCATCAACACGCTCAGCACTCTAGGAGGAGTACCACTCATATCATCGATAATGTCTCTGAGCCATCTGATATTGTTGAGAACCTACAATAAGTATATATGTAACTAAAATTATAGATTTTCCATGCGAAACAGAAAAAGTTATATGTAAAGCAAACTAAAATCTATATATGTAACTGAAATTATAGATTTTCCCGGATCACCCATTTGCAAGGTAATCTCGCGGTGAAAGTATCCTCGCCACCGACAACGACATTGTGAGCTCAAACTATATCCAAATCAAAATAACACACATCATTCACAATAAATAGGATTAGTTTACACACACACACACACACACACACACACACACACACAGGATTCAATATATGCATAAATAGAAAACAAACGAGATAGAATTCAACACATAATCTTTATGAACCAACGACTCAGACGACCGAGATGCTCCGGGAACTACAACATTCTCATCTCACCGTCATATACACCTGGCTCTCCCACTTATAGTTCTACACATCACTATGCCATACATCTCCTATCTAGCTACAACCCAACATCTCTGATCTGCAGTCCCCACCTAGCCAGAGATGTTCGGTTGCAGCTAATTAGGACGTGGGGCTGTGTATCAAAAGCAAGAAAAATAAGAAAATACTTACATTTATTCTATATAAAAATAAAAAATACTTAATAAAAGAATTTAATCTTTTATTTCCTCCTATAGCTACCTAGAAATAAAAGCATTTCTAAACGATGAAAGAATGGAAACAAAATCCAAACTGAAACAGTGATGCAAGATACAACAGGGTCAGATACATCAGGCAGGAATGAAAATTTGAAGAGGAAGGAAGTGGAAAAAGGAGAAGCTGAGATCAAAGAAGTTCAGGGTGCATGCAAAAAATGTGGAAAAGTAGGGCACAAAACAGAGGAGTGTTTCAGACCTGTGGTGTGCAGCAGATGTAAAAAAGAGGGACATATACCTAGAGTTTGCTCTGAGATAGCTCCTTGGGAGCATATTGCCCCTTTTTGTGGATTGGCAGCTCCTGAATTGGGGTTTCATATAATCCATGATGAAGATAGTGGAGAAGGAGTTAGAGATAGCTCCAATTTTGCATTGATAACTATCAAAGAAGGAGTAGTCACAGCTAGACAGGTTGAGGGGGAATTCAAAGCTCAGGCTGGGTCCAATTCCACTTGGAGATGGTTTGCTAAGAAAGTGGCAGAAAATAAATTTCAAATGAAATTCCCCACTGCAAAGAAAGTGGAAGAATTGGCCTTCTTCAATGGAATGATGATGGGTGCTGTCCCTGGAGCGACTTTCAAAGTGGAACCTTGGAACCCAAATGTTGGGGCTAAGGAAAAATTGCAGACTGCTTGGTTCAGAATTTCGGGGATTCCTATAGAGAAAAGATCAGATAAAAGAGCCTGCCTGGTGGCCTCTCTTGTTGGGATACCTTTGGAAGTGGACAAAGTAAATCTCAAGAGATGGGAATATGTTAGAGTCAAAATTGGCTGCAAAGACGTCACTAAAGTGGCAGCAGTGGTTGAAGGGTTACTTGATATGCATTTCTATGATTTCACTTTTCAGAGGGAAATTCAAGTGGAGGGTCACACTCAACCAGGTTGGAATACATGGACAAGGACAAATGATGGAAATGATAATCCATTTCCCAAAAAACCAAAAGGAAATGAGGGAAAAGGTTATAGGGGGAGACTATTGGTAAAAATGATGATGAAGCTGAAACTTCCTCACAACACTATGGCAAGCAGCAGGCTGCAGGAGGAGTGGTGGAAAGTTTGGCAGATAAAGAGAAGATTACAAATAAAGATCACATAGACCAGACTGTTCAGGCTGAGCAAAAACATGGAGATATGAACCAGAAAGATAAAGATAAAGCACCTGAGCTAAATTCAAGTCAAGAGAGTATAGATAGTATCTGTTTTGAGGAGCTGCTGTCTCCAGGGGGAACACTGGAATTTTGGCTCTTTCCAGCAGGATGACATAAGAAACATTTATAGAATGCAACTAAATGAGAAAAATTCCATAGCTGTGAATGAGTATGGTACAAACCTTGTCAAAAGTAAACTGGATCCATTAATGGTGATTGAAGCTAAGACTGCTATGTCAAAAGGTGAACAAGTAGCTAAAAAGTTTCAAGGAGAGAGCTTGCAAGAAGAGATGGATGATGGAGAAGGTGGTACACAGGAAGCCCCAGGAATGGAAATCCTTAGCCAGGAAGAGAACCCTTTGAATCAGAATGCTCTGGCGGTGGGGGGCCTTGGAGAAGTTCTGTTGAAGGATAAGAATCCAATGCCTGCAAAGGACAATGTCCTCCTGATTTCAACTGAGGCAGTTCTAGACCCTATCAACCAGGAAAAGAGATTCTGACAACCGTTGAGCATCCGACCGAATAGGGGGAGGGAATTGAGGATCCTGCCCTGCAAAACCTTTCACCTGACTGGGATTCTTTGGCTGAGGAGGGGTCAGTAGAGAATGATTTTCAGAAGGTAAATCAAGATAAAGAAGATGTGGAAGAAGCAACCCAACCTGAGAAGGGAAAGACAAAGTCTAACATCAATAGCAAAGGTGGGAAACCAGTCAGACAGAGTGAGAGAATCAAGGAACAAGACAATGGGGGTGTGAAGATCACAGAGAAAGCAGAAATGGCAGCCAAGAAAAGAAATCTTGAAGGTAATCCCTTTGTTAATAAGAACTCCTTTGCAGTTCTTGATTCTTTAGAAATTATTAATAAATTTTATAAAATGGGAGGTAATTCTACTTCTGTTAACATGGAGCATATAGATCTTCTTAAGGAACTAGAGATGGCTAGAAACAATGTTAGAGAAAGAACTGAAGAATTAAACAGAGATAATGATGAAGTAAATGTGGCTGAGACCACGTTAGAGGAGATGAAATTCATTGAATGGAAGTCAGATTCCTCTGATATATCTGACCTAGAGGGCTTTCATAAAATTTCCAGAAGAAAAAATAAGAAGAACAAAAAGAAAAAATCTCCAAAAAAGGTGAGCAGCCCCAAGGATCAGTCATTCCAACCTGATGATGGAATTGACTACTTGGAAGGAGACATACCCAGTCAGAGTACTAGGTATTGTCTCAGAAAGAAGAAGCAGCATAATTTTAAATATTTAAGATGATAGGCTTGATATGGAATTGCAGAGGGGTGTCAAAAAAAGGGATTGCAACCAAAGTTAAAGACCTATATACAGAATATAAAGCAGATTTTGTTGGTATACAAGAAACAATGAAAAACAGATACTCTGATAAATTCTTTAGATTGATTGATCCACACCAAAGTTTTACCTGGCACTGGCTGCTCTCAATAGGTAAATCTGGTGGGATATTGTGTGGGACCAGGAAAGAAAAATTTGACATAATTAAAGTGGAGGAGAAGGAGTTTTTAGTAGAAGTGGAAGTTTTTGATAAAAGCTTGAGAAAGAACCTATAACTAGTGATGGTGTATGGGCCTGCACATGAAGATAGAAGAGATAGATTTTTATCTGAGTTGGCTGAAACATGTGCAAAAATCAAAATTCCAACCCTGATTGGAGGGGATTTTAACATTCTAAGGTTCAACAATGAAAAAATAAGAAATTCGTCAGTAATAAATATACTGACTTGTTTCACTGCATTATCAACACATATGAGTTGAGAGATCTGCCTTTAATAGGTGGTTTGTACACTTGGAGTAATAATCAGAAAGATCCCACCCTAGAAAGGTTGGATAGAGTGCTCATAAGCCCTGATTGGGAAAATTGTTTCCCCTTGACAAATCTTAAGAAAGATCCTAGAGTGCTATCTGACCACAATCCCTTGATATTGAGGTCAGATTTGGGAGGAGGAAAAAAAGCTAAACAATTTTGTTTTGAGACTAGCTGGCTAAAGTACCCAGAGTATACTGAAAAGATTTATGAGATTTGGAATAGAGAGATAACAACAAAAAATGTAGTGGAGAAATGGTGCATAAAAATGAACAGAGTTAAAAAATTCCTCAAAGGGTGAGGGTAGAACATCAAAGGACACTATAGAAGATACAAAAACATTCTGAAAAATGAATTGACTGAGATAGAAAAGAAAGAAGAAGAAGAAGAAAATCTAACTGTTATCATGCTAAAAAGGAAAATTTTCATTCAAACAGAACTTTGGAGAGTCTTAGAGGAAGAAGAAATTTATTGGCACAAAAGGTCTAACCAGAATTGGCTATTACAGGGAGACAATAACACAGAATACTTCCACATATTTGCAAATGGGAAGAAGAGGAAAAATATGATCTTTCAAATTCAGACGGGGGATGAAATTTTGCATTCAGAAAAGGAAATTCTGGCTCATGCATCAGATTACTACAGAAATCTGTTTGGGCATGCAGAAAAACCTATATTCAGCCTAGACCCAGAGTGTTGGACACAGGAAGAGAAGGTAACAGAAGAAGAGAATGAGGCATTGATTAGACCTTTCAGCTTGGAAGAATTAAAGAAAACCATTTTTTCAATGGAGACAAATACAGCTCCTGGGCCTGATCACATGCTAGTGGAGTTTTATCAGAAAAGTTGGGAGATTATCAAGCATGACCTGCTTGACATGCTTATTGAGTTTTGGCAACAAAAACTTGACTTAGGGAGATTGAACTATGGCATTATTACCTTAATTCCTAAGCTCAAAGAAGCTTCCAGGATTCAACAATTCAGACCAATCTGTTTGTTGAATGTAAGCTTTAAAATCATCACTAAGTTACTGATGCTGAGATTTGAAGGGTGCATGAGTAGAATGATCTATAGATGTCAGTCAGCTTTCATAAAACGGAGGAATATAATGGATGGTGTCATGGCCCTACATGAGATTCTGCATGATGTGAAATTTAGGAAGAGAGATGGCCTGATCTTAAAATTGGACTTTGAAAAGGCTTATGATAAAATAAGCTGGGATTTTCTGTTTGATATGTTGAGACAGAGAGGGTTTAATGAGACTTGGTGTAAATGGATTGAAAAGGTTGTTACAAGTGGTACTTTAAGTGTGCAGGTTAATGGATCTGTAGGAAATTATTTCAAAAGTGGAAAAGGGGTTAGACAAGGGGACCCTCTGTCTCCCCTTCTCTTTAACCTAGCAGCAGACAGTCTAGCTAAAATGGTTTACAAGGCACAGGAAAATGGGTTGATTAAAGGACTTTTCCCAAATTATATTGAACAGGGGGTACCCATTCTACAATATGCAGATGATACTATTCTCTATGTGGAACATGAGATGGAGTCAGCTCAGAACTTGAAGCTCCTACTTTGCTTTTATGAAAAAAATGTCTGGACTCAAAATCAATTTTGACAAAAATGAAGCGCTCATGATATCACAAGATTGTGAGAAAGCTATTGGTTATGCTGATATTCTGAATTGTGCCACTGGGACATGGCCAATTAAATATCTGGGAGTGCCTGTATCTAGCAGTAAACTTCATATCAGTGACTGGGTACCATTAGATGAGAAGATGCTAAGAAGATTAGATGTCTGGAAGGGGAGTGCTCTGTCCCTTGGAGGAAGATTAATTTTGCTAAATTCTTCCCTTAGTAGCATACCAACATATTATATGTCTATGCATTTGCTTCCCAAAACAATATTGAAGAGAATGGATAGGACCAGGAAGAAATTTTTTTGGCAGGGAGGAGGAGAAAAGAAGAAATATCATTTGGTTAAGTGGGTCAAAGTTACTAGTCCTAAACAAAAAGGAGGTCTGGGAGTCAAAGATCTGAGAAGAATGAATCTCAGTCTCTTGTGCAGATGGTGGTGGAAGTTAGAACATGAAGAAGGGATTTGGCAGGAAATTGTCAGGAAAAAGTACAGGATATTTAAGGGGATCTCTGAGTTGTAGAGAAAACCTAGAAACTCTTCAGTTTGGAATGACCTACTGAAAGTTAAACAGCTTTCCTTGAAAGGAAGAATAATGATTGTAGGAAATGGAAAAAGAATAGATTTCTGGGAGGACCCCTGGTGTGGAATGGTGGCACTGAAAGATAAGTTCAGGGGACTATATGACATCTGTATAGATCAAAATAAGAGTGTAGCTGAGATGGCACAGAGAGGGTGGAGGATGAACTTCCGAAGATGGCTAAATGAAAACCAGCAAAACCAATTGAGACAAATGAGAGATATGTTATCAGCCTGTGCACTCTCAACTGAAAAGGACATGGTTAAATGGATCTGGGAAAAATCTGCACATTTTCAGTAAAATCAATGTATAATCACCTTTTTAGCTTGGAGGGGAATAATCCAACAAAAAAATTGTGGAAAGCTAAAGTACCCATGAAAATTAAGATTTTTATGTGGCTGATTGATGCTAATGCAATACTGACCAAGGATAACCTCAGCAGAAAAAATTGGGAGGGGGACAAAAGATGTTTCTTCTGCAATATTTTTGAAAGTATAGAACACCTGTTCTTTGATTGTTATATGTCTAGATACATATGGAGCCTTGTTGCTCACATAGTAGGTGCTGTTTGTAGACCCTCCTCTTTTGAACAATTTTGGGTTTGGGTTGACAAATATATCCACAATTACAAAAAAATCATGTAGTTGGGTTGTCAGCAATTTGCTGGGCAGTCTGGAAGTCTAGAAATGCAATGCATTTTAATAAAAAACCAATCAGATCTCCTACTGAGATTATTTGTCTCGCTTCATCCTTTTTGGTTTACTGGGCAGGTTTACAAAAAGATGAAGGTGCCAAGCAAGCTTTGGAAGCGGGAGCAGAGGCGATGAAGGAAGCTGCGCTTCATTTCCATCCAACTCAGGACGCTGGAGATGTCGACAATGGAGCAATCCTCCTGCAGCAGTAGCCTCGTCTGTGTCAATGTTGTAGTTGTCTTTTGTAATCTAGCTTGTGGGAAAAGCCGTCAGGTGGTAGCAGATTCAGTGAACTGTTCTGAACTTCCGGTTCGGCCTAGCAACCCTTGGTGTCTGGGTGTCCGTTTGAACTGCTGTAATAAGTAGATATTCGTCTTGGTGTGAACTGGTTGAACTTTGTAATTTCGTTACAATAGTAATGAAATTCGGGCGAGGCCCAGGTTGGAAATAAAATTGTAATAAAAATCATAAGCATAATTTTGTCCCTATGTTATTGTTTTTTATATAACCTGTCTCCTTGTCAACTGATTGATATTTTGCTTTTCTATCAATCACCTCTTTCCACCTTAGGATGGAAATCCAACGTCTCTGTTCGTTGATAAGCTGTAAACATTTCCGGGTCTGCGTCATCTTGTTTAGCGCTCGTTAACATTTGTAAAACGGGTGCGCAATTTGTTTTGTACCCGTTAGCCCTTTTTGGGTGGCCTTTCTATTTCTCGCTCCTACTACTACCTGTTCCTGTTGGGTTTTTTGGGCCAACCTAAAATATATATGTTACTTTTTTTTCATTTCATCTCAGAAAAAATGTTGCGCTGCATTGGGCCCACGGCACTGACGTGGCCAAAAAATTGGTGGGATCTTACGTTTTCCTAGCCGCCAAAAAGGAAGAATTAGATGTGTTCTCCAGCCATAAATACACCAGGTTTAACTCCAACACTGACACCAAAAAAAGAAAAAAACAGATCTATTCGTGCTTCAAAAGCCATGGAGGAAGAACCCTTGCCAAAAAGCAGTAGGAGGCAGAGGATGGAGAGCATGTGCATGGATCAGATGGGTACTTATCACCAACATGTGTTAACTAAGGTTAGTATGCCCACGATCCTCTTCAGCTCTTTTGTGTTTTGCTGTGAGACATTCGTTCCCTCAATTGGCTCTGACATGAATAAATTTTGGGTAAAAAACATGTAGAATTAGATTCACATGCTTCATACCTTGTGAGTAAAACACATCATATTCTTAATTCTTTTGTGAACAAAAAAATGATGTTGTAGTACCTTAGAGATTATTCCATTCTTGGAACATGATAGTCCTAATTCTCTGTGTCAATAAACAAAAACTGTCGGGAGTAACAAAGAGGTAAGTTTGTTATTGAAGAAAATAGTGTAGAGCTCTAGAGAAAGCTAAACAAAAGCTTTGTACTGAAAACAAGTCAGATGTTAAAGAAGAGCTTGTCAGGTTGGAAACAACACTACATAAATGATAAGACAATGAAAACTAAAAATATATGTTTTCATGGAGACCCAGAAGTCAGCTTGTGGGGGCTGGGGCGGCCATCACCATCTCTTAATGTGGTTCATTAGTATGGAGATTGTATTTGTGGAGAAAGAACGAATCTAATGGTATGGTTATGTTTTGTTAAGCACTTTCTGTGTGAATATAACAAGCTGAAATGCCTTGAAAAATTTTACATGTGTATGTGGTGCCATTTTTTACAAAAATTGTAGGGCATGAGTGATGTAAACAAAATGCCTGCTAACATTAGTGCAACAAGCCATGAAGGAAGGACATCTCCAGAAATATCCATGACAAACTCAAGCATGCTTATGCAGGGAGGATACACCAGGTTGATAATGGAGCAAATAAGTAACTCACAAGAATCAACTCCATGTCCGGTTGCATATGAAGTATGTTTATTCCAGAATTTATTAGGAACAAGTTAGATTGTGTCCTTGTATCTTTTTACATACCTTTTTCATTGGCACACTATATGTATGTGTAAACTGTAGACACAACACAATGTGCTAGGAAGGATGTCGCTTCATCTACGATTACAGTGATCGATCATGAACAGGTTCGTACCTACACAAATGAACAAATTGGTCAGGTGTGTTTTGAAAAAAACTTATACTCATGTTGCATTTTAAATACATGCAATTTATTTTAAATTGGTGAACACATTTGAAATATGAACTTTGAAACTTCTAGGGGCCAATCAATAAAGGGAAATAAGCATGGACTCCCCCTTATCAAAGGGAATGCATGGATTATATGGATGACTATAATTCTATTCAATGTACACAGGTAAAAGGAAAATTCATAACATTTCAAATGTTAATATTTTACTGATGCATGCAAATTTTGTTTTACATTGTTTGGAAGCTTATAGAGAAAGATCAAAATTCAGAGCTACAAACGACAAATAACTTGACTCATGGAGCTTTTGAAGTTGGGGATGGTGATGTCCAAACATTATATGAGGTGCATTTTCTGTGCAAATAGAAACAAAATTATGATATGATGACTAGTGAGGTTCATGGATAAAACCACTATGCCTATAAACACACAACTTACGTATTGTCATTTCCATAGTAGGTTCCTGTAGGTTCCCTTACACGGCTTCTGACAGCACCCGATGAGACTGACGATCCTCGATTTGATTACTCATTTGAGGTAAATGTTGATGCTCCTTAGCCTCACCACTAAGGTTGCACACACAACGACGGCGCTAGGAATGCTTGTTGGTACTCGCTAGCATCGCTACCGGATTCGCACCTCTAGTAACGGGGCTAAGGAACATCTGGGGTAAAACACACGATCACAGAAAGGTCCGCAAGCGCACAGATTACCGTTGTAGCACTTAACCCGGTGGTATTCGGGTTATCGTATTTATATTTTCCCAAGGGAGGCACTACGTCAAAGATGATCGAATAAACGGTGGAGAATAAACAAGACTTGGTAAAGAGCTATAGCGGGGGATAACGGATAAAGATATTCAGGGATAACTTGACACACGCAAGGAGATCTAGATAACGGACTAGAGAGGATCTAGTGAGCTAGGAGGACAACGAGATGAGAGAGGATCCTAACACAAACTATCTATTCTTGTCAACTCTAGGCAAATAACTAAGGCAAAGGATAACCAAGGCAAGCTAAACTCGTCAAGCTCTTCTAGTGCTGCAGGGGCATGCAAAGCTGTGCCCTCAGACTGGGATGAGAAGGGAGGACGACAACGCGCTGAATCCTACCAGCCCGAACTAACATGGGGGACTACAAAGCCCGTCCGGAGCTGTCACCTCCTTAGGGTACCACAACTATTCCGTTGAACGGGACACCAATCTAAGACCAAGGGTGAAGAAAGGTCCTCTCTCTCGTGAAACACCGAAGATCAAGCGAAGAACGACCACAACACTATAGGGTTCAAGAGAGTTATGCTAACCAAGGCTAAAGCAACTTTAGTATCAACCAAGAATAAAGCTTCTAGAGCAAAGTAAAAGCTGAATGTAATTGACTCAAAATGTAAGATATAAAGATAACTTGAATTGTACTTGAGTCTAAACAAAGTCAGAATACAAGAGTAATACCGGAACTCTGAAGAAGACTCCTCCGGAACCCCGAGACTAGCTCGACTCAACTCTAACTCCCACACTACACTAATCCTACTCTAAGTGAACAAAAGAGAGGAAATGAGATGCTCTAGCGCAGTGTGTCCAATCCAGCGAGTGTTAGGTGCCTTTTATAGGCAAGTGAGGTAGGTTGAGCATATGGGCCCATTTTCATAGGTGCGGCTGACCCTGTGATCCACCGCCTCTCACCTTGGACGCTCCTGATCATTGCTCCTGAGGCGGTTAAGGGTCGGTGCCTTGGGTCGGTTTCTCCCGGTATGACGATTGGGTGGTGCGATCGGCCCTACTCCAGCCATGTGATGAACCGCCTTCGCTCAGGGACGCCTAGTATTGCCTTGGAATGACGATTGTGGCGGTCGATCGACCGGACAAGTGGACCCAATGATCCAAGTGATCCTAACCTCATCTATTCGATCAAACCGGTGTTTCCTTGGTTAATCTCGTTCATCTAAGTTGTGCCCACGGGAGAGGAGGTGCATTGGACCAGAGACGTGCCACGGGGCGGTGCGGCCGCACCCGCCGGCCGGCAAACACTGCGGGTGTAACGCCCACATTTTTAGCTCCAAATAAATCACCTAATAAATCGTGCGTGTTTTCAAAATTGTCCAACCGAGCTCAATTACTCCCTCTCAAACCCTAGTCACCGCCTCCCCTCTCCGCGAATCCCGCCGCACCGCCCGCACCCGGCCGGGACCCACGCGTGCCTTCCCAACGCCGTGATCGGCCACCGTGCCGGGAATCCCGCGCACGCCGCGGTCCCGCCGGTCGGTCCGCCTCGCCATCACCGCCGTCCCGAAAATCACGCCGACGCCTCGAAATCGAAAAACCCCGCAAAAACCTTCCCCCCTATTTTTCCTAACAATTTTCCTAATTTTCTAGACCTTTTCCCTATTTCTTTTCCTTTCTTTTCCCATTTTTCTTTCTTTTCCTTCCTTTCCCTTCTTTTCTTTTCTTTTCTTTTCCTTCCTTTTTCCCTTTCCCTCTTTCTTTTTCCTCTCTCCTTTCTTTCTTCTCTCTTCCTCCCTTCTCCTTCTTCCTCCCCGCGCCGGGACCGCGCGCCCCCGCACCCCCCGCGATCGGCGCTCGGCGCCGTTGACCCTCCTCGCGCCGCTCGGGCCCCGCGTGCCCGCGCCCGACCACGCCGCCCAATCCGGCACGCCACCGCGCCGGCTCGCCGCCGCGGCCGTGCCGCCCCCGTCCCGGCGACCGCACGCGCCGGCCGCCCGTTCACCGTGCACGCCCGGCGTCGGGTTGACCGATGCGACACCCCACTACGCGAGAAATCCAATCACCCGTGAGGTTAGGCCACGATTGGACCCGGCGCCGCGCCGAGGCGTCACGTCACCGAGTCGACGCCGGACCGCCGCCGCGGCCCACCCTGCCGGAGCTCGCGCCAAGGTCGCCGGGAAGATCTTTTTGCCCGGGAACCGACCTACGACGCCTATAAAAGGCCGCCACCACCTCCTCGTCGCCCCACACCGCACCAATCGAGCTAGCCTTGCACCCCCGAGCCCCACAGCGCCGCCGCCCCTTGGCACCGCCATCACCGGTCCGCCGCCGCCCGCCGATCCACCTCCCCTCGCGCCGCCCCGGCTCAAGGTGAGCACGGGAATAGAATCCCCCTCGACCTCCTCTCCGTTTTGAGCCGCTTCCCGCCGCCGCCATGGGGGGGGCCGCCGGTGTCGGTGTTTTGGACCGGCAACCTACTACGGGGAGTACCCGAAGTAGATGAATGTGACTCGCCGAGATCGGTAACTCGATGGAAGAGACACGTGGCACACAATTTAGACGAGGTTCGGGCCGCGAGGTGCGTAATACCCTACGTCCTGTATGCTGCGTAGCTCTGGATTGATAGGGCACAATTACACGATGGTGCAACGGTGCGCCGTGGATTGTATGAGATTGGATGAGGTGATCTTGAGATCGGTCCCTGCCTCGCCTTATATAGTCCGGGAGGCAGGGTTACAAGTCGGAGTAGGGAAGGAGTACTAATCGAGTACGTCTAGGAGACCTCTATACAGTGCGGAACGTGTACAGAGTCCTAACCGAGTACTACTCCCGTGTTGTCCTTGTGCTCCACGCCTTCGAGTGCCGTGTAGCGCAAGCCGGTAGTCCCGGGGCCCACCGAGTAGCCGGTCCCGGTACCCATCGAGGTAGTGGGCCCGGGGAGGTCCATACGACAAGCCCCCGAGTACTTTGTAGTCGAGAAGGATAGCTTCCGGTAGTCTTGACGGCCTTAACGAGTAGTCCTCAAGCGTCCCCGAGTGCTACAAGCCAAAAGTCCTCAAGAGTAGTCGAAGCATCCCGAGGCCGGAATGTACTCCACCTGAAATTTGAGCAATCTTGAAGTCTTCTCGAGTAGTCCCAAGCGTCCTTGAAATCGCCTTCGAAGGTCTTCAAGAAATGCTCGTCTTGTCTTGAAGCCGAAGCCATCGTGAAGATGCGATTTGCGAACCGCAATCCTCATGGAGTAGCCCCCGAGCCTCGAGCCGCGGGCTCTGGCTGAGGATCCATCTGAAGTCTCGGCAAGAAAATCCCGAAAAATCCGGAGAGAAAAAACCGAAGGACACGTGGCACGGAGCCCCCGAGCCTTGAGTCGAGTACTTCCTCTCGAATTGAAGGGTCTTCTTGGAGAATGTGTCCTGAGATGCTCTTGAAACTAGCCGCGTTCCAGGCAATCCAGTAGGAGTAGCCGAGCCCCCGAGGTGAGGAGCGACGACTAGTAGAATACGAAGAGTCACGCGCAGCCGCTGAGTCAGCCGCGCGTGGACTTATCCAGCCGCCCGTTGCGGAGGCGTTTCGGCTTATAAATAAGAGCCGAATCCCTTAGGGTTTTCACCCAAGCGAGCCGCAGTCATTTCCACTTGAATCTTGAAGTAGATCCACTCCAGCGCCTGCTGCCGCCATAGTAGATCCGAGCGCATCGCCACCCGGAGGTTTTAGGGTAGCCCCCGAGCGGATGCGAGTGAAGACTCCTTGCACTTGGAGAATGAAGCCGTCGCCGTCGAAGACGTCGAAGACCGGCGGAAAGAAGAGGAGCCGTGCAGAGGCCGCCGCGGCTGCCACCAGTGCGGCACCGCCACTGTCTCCACCGCGCGCTGATCCAAGCCGCGAGTGGAAAAAGTCCAAGGTCAGGACAGAGGACCTGCTGACCCTGTTGAACAGCGGGTTCATCAGGGAGAAGGAGATCGACATGTGGAGATCCGCCGCAGGAGATCCGTATCCGATGGAGAAGGCGGAGGACGAGATCCCGATGTTCTCGCGCTTCGTGGAGCGCGGGCTTGCGCTCCCAGCAAGCGACTTCTTCAAGGGGCTGCTCAGGTACTATGGCATCGAGTACCTCAATCTGAACCCCAACGGAATCTTCCATACATCTGTCTTCGTACACTTCTGCGAAGCCTTCTTGGGAATCAAGCCGCACTGGGTGCTCTTCCGGAAGTTCTTCCGCGTGAAGCCGCAGCCCAGCGCCTCCAACCCTAGGGTAGTCGGAGGGGCCGGAATCCAGCTGAGGGAGGACGCCGCGGAGCGCACTCGGCATACAAGCTCGTGGACTCCAACACCGACTGGAAGACGAGGTGGTTTTACATCACGAACCACCATCCCGAGCTACCGAAACCGAGTGGACGGCAGCCTAGGCACCAGGAGTGGTGGAACACGGAGCCCACCATGCAAGAGGGGATCCAGCTCCCCGAGCTGCTAGCGCGCATCAAGACGCTCAGGGATGCGGGACTGAGGGCCGAGCATGTGGCCTTCAGCTTCATGAAGCGCGAGATCCGGCCGGCTGATGGCGCGGGATACGATGGGCTTCGAGTACACCGGCGACAACGATACGTCGCGGATGCCGGGGGGCGAGCTGGACGACAACGACATCGTCGAGAGGTTGTCGAGGATCTTCAAGGACATGCGGGAGTACACGGCGTGCCCCGTCGAGGAATATTCCGCCGCGCGCCGCCCAACGAGGTTAGTACCGCACCCCCCCTCGTCGAGTAGTAGGCACTTGTAGCGCAGTTGCCGACGCCTTGTGTCTTTTGCGCGAGGATGATGTGAAACGGTTTGTCTCCGAACCGCGGCCACCGCCTAGCGGGATCGAGATCCCGGCAGAGGGGGAAGGTGAAGGAACGCCGCGTCGTTGGAGAAGACGACGATCCCGTCATCGTGGAGGATACCTCCGATGACGAAGAAGACGAGGAGACGCCGTAGGACCACTTCCCGGTTGCGGTCGAGGTTTAGCCGTCCGGGCTTGCCTCACGTGCCACTCATCCGAGACCCTCCGGCTAGCTCCGGAGGCTAGCCTTGCCGTGCCGCCGAGGAAGCCGCGCAACCCCACCAAGAAGCGGGTGGCGAAGAAGATGAAGGTCTCGGAGACCACACCTCCGGAGGTAAGTCATCTTGAGCATAGTAGTCGAGTACCCGGTGATCGAGTACGGTGCTGACGAGTAGTCGTCCTTGTGTGCGGGGAGGTGCCGGCAACGGAGCCCGTGGAGGAGGGCGACGAGGGCATGTGGCCCACGGTGGGGGGAACCGGCGAGAAGCCGAAGTCCAGCCCCCCACCGTCGAAGATCTTTCGGCGCGCCGAGCGCCGCCCCCTCGCTCCGGTGGAGAGCAGAGTACCCGCGGCCGCCGCCGTTGTAGAGATGGAAGCCACGGGAACGCGAGAAGACACGCGCCGCCGCCGCCGCCGTGGAGGAGGCGGTGGCCGAAGAGGCGGAAGAAGAGACGCCCGCCGAGGGTGGACTGGTTGACATCGCCAGCATCCTCGGAGCTCCGGCCGTGACTATCGTCCGGTCGAACTTGTAAGTATCACGTCCTCATGAGTAGTACTTGTTGCAGTAGTCGACGATTGCCTGACGAGCTTTTTTGTGGATACTTGCGCAGAAAATCCACAGATCTGAGCTGGGACGGGGAAGAGCCCTCGCGACGGCGGCCGGGAGGCGGGGAGAGGCCGTGCCGCCTGTCGAGGAGCCCGCTCCTGAGGCCCAAGCCGTGACCGAGCCCCCGGCTGCCGAAGCGCCGCTGCCAGAGGCGGCCATAGTCGAAGGTGAGCACCCTTCTTGAAGCTGCAGAACTCCAGGACGAGTAGTCGTAGGCACTGATGCGCGTGTTCCTTGTTGACAGGCGCTGAAGGAGGTGACATCCCTGCAGGGGTACCCATGCGGGAGTTGACACCGCAGGCCCGGAGGCCGCGGAAGGAGCCCCCCGAGCCCAAGGGTGAAGTCGTCGAGAAGTCCGGCCGGGGAGAAGCGGCTACCACGTCGCCGGGGGTTGCCCGAGAGGTGGCGGTCCGATCCCCCGAGATCCAAGACGTGGAGCCGATCCGCTTGGCGCCGATGACCGAGGCTACGTCGAGTAGCCGTGGCGGGATTGAACCGCCGGCCGACGATCTCGTCGAGCCGGCGATGTTGGCGCAAAGACCGGAGGCGATGCGACGAGCCGAGCAAAGGATGAAGGTACGTAGTCGTAGCTTCCCGAGTAGTCCATCCTTCGCGTAGAGTACTGCGCTTGACTTGATCTTGTCTTGTGCGAGACGTCGCGGAGCGATCCCGCGAGAAGTCGAACATGCCGCAAGGCTACGACGACACCGTGCTCCGAGCCGAGGCCCCGGAAGAGCAGCTCGTGAAGTCGCGGAAGCACGCGGCCGCGATGCGCCGAAGCTCGACGCCGCCTTCGCCAAGTACCACAACGATGTGATGGAGCTGCGGGCGAAGGGCGATGACCGGTGCGGAAGAACAAGGGCCTCCGCAACAAGAACAAAGGTATGCCTCTTGACTTGTCGGGTACTTGTTGGAAGTCGTCAAGGCTCGACCCGTTCGTGGTTGCGAACTCGAGGGCCGGGTGGAGCACCGAAGGCCTCGGAGGTTAGCATGAAGAACCTTTTCTACCAGAGCAGGAAGCCCGCCGTGTACTTGAGCTCGACTACAAGGAGCTCGCCTTCGAGTGCGAGAAGCACATGGAGCCGCGGATTGCATCCGACCGGGATCTCGTCAATCGCTACAAATCTTTGCGGAAGTTGAACAAAGATTGCGAGGCGCTCCGAGCCCACCGAAGGACCTTGAGGAGGCCGCCCTTCCGATCGCGAGGCCGCCGGTGCCGCACCCGGCGGCCCCAAGATCGCTCCTCTGGCGGATCGACTTCGTGAAGCGCCAAGCCGGCTGGCCGCCTACGTCAAGCACATGGCGAAGTCAATCCCGAAGCAAGTGCTAGCCTTCATGAAGTCGTACTTCCCGAAGGCTCCAGTGGAGGTGGTTGCCGGCGGGGTAGCCGCCAACTGCTCGGATGAGCAAGACGCGAGCCGTTGGAGCGAGATGGCTCCCCATCGTGGAGCGAGGTAGCCGAAAAGTTGAACCTCCGGTAGCTCGCATAGATAGCTTAGTAGCCATAATTGTACGAGAGACGCTTGTAATGAACTTTTCATGTATCAATGAAATGAAGTTGTTCCAAGAATGAGTACTCGTAACCGCGATCTCGCAGTGCGGAGCGCCCATCGTGGAGTAGGTGCGAGTAGTAGTACTCGGCTTTAGTGGTCCCATCGTAGGGAGCAAGGCAGTAAACAAGTTGATAAAAAATCAAGCTTTATTACTGAAGAAGTACACCTGGGTGGCCAGGGCCGTAATTACAAGTAGTCGCCTGGACCCGGAGGCCGCTTACAGCTAAGTGGCGCTGGAGCGGGTAGCCGCTTGCAGCTGGTGATCCGTAGGTAGCCGTGGAGGCTGGATCGCAGATCCGTAGGTAGCCGTGGGGCTGGATCTTGGAATGTGGTCTCTTGATAGACCGCTGCTAGAGTCCTTGACGCTCGTCGCAGCCCAGGGTCCGTAGGTAGCCGCACGGGCTGGACCTGGAGGAGAGTAGTCCGGAGACTTGAAGCCAGGACCCGGAGGGTCGCAAGGGGCGTTGATGCAGTCGTGTAGACTTGAACCCCGGAGTAGTCGTGAGACTAGGCGTAGAATCGACAGAGTTGGTCGACGTTCCACGAGTTGTTGACCTCTTCGCCTTCAAGTGTTTGGAGGCGGTAGGAGCCCGGCCCGGTCACCTTAGCCACGGTGAAGGGGCCTTCCCATGGGGAGCCGAGCTTGTGAAGTCCTTCCGTGTTCGGATACGGCGGAGGACAAGATCTCCAACGTTGAAGGAGCGTTCCTTGACGTTGCGATCATGGTAGCGTCGGATACCCTCCGGGTATCTTGCCGATTGGACGAGGGCGGCGCGGCCGAGCTTCTTCGAGACCCGTCGATATCAACTCGTCCGCTCGTCTTCCGAGACGCCTTCGTCGTAGTGCTCCACCGCCGGCGAGTTCCATATGACGTCGGTAGGGAGGATGGCTTCGAGCCATAGACCGAGAAGTAGGGGGATTGCCCCGTTGGCTTGGATGGTTGGGTCCGCAGCCCCCAGAGTGCGTTGGGTAGTTCCTTGATCCACTTGCCCCCTTTGGAGTTAGCGGCGTCGTGCGGCCGCTTCTTGAGGGCGTCGAGCACCATCCCATTGGCGCGCTCGACTTGTCCGTTGGCCCATGGATGGGCGACTGGGACGTATCTGACGTCGATCCCGCTGTTCTCGCGGTACTCCCTGCAATTGGTGGTTGTTGAAGTTGGACCCCGGTGTCCGTGATGATGCGGTGGGGTAGCCCATAGCGGTGTACGAGTTCATCCGAAGTCGAGTACTCGTCGCCCTTGGGGCATGTGACCGGCTTGACCTCGATCCACTTGGTGAACTTGTCGATGGCCACCGCACCCTATTGAATCCGCCCGGCGCGGTTGGTAGTGGCCCAATCATGTCGAGCCCCCGGCAGGCAAAGGGCTAGGTTGGCGGTATGGTGATTAGCTTGTAGGCCGGGACGTGTTGTCGCTTGGCGAAGAACCGACATCCTTGGCACCTTCGACGAGTTCTTCGGCATCGCCCGTGGCCGTGGGCCGGTAGAAGGCTCGTCGGAAGGCTTTGCCGACTAGCGTGCGTGACGACGCGTGGTTGCCGCGAGATGCCCTTGTGGATCTCCTCCAAGATGTCCTTCCCTTCTTCGCGGGGGACGCACTTCATGAGTACCCCGAAGATGCGCCCCGCTTGTAGAGCTTGTCTCCGACGAGGACGTAAGACTTGGCGCGGCGGACGAGTTGTTCGGCTGCGTTCTTGTCGGAGGGGACCCTCTGCTCGCTGAGGTAGTCGATGAAGGGTTGCCTCCAGTCCACGTCGATCATCATGACCTCCAGCCCAGCTGGTGGATGGGCTGGGGCAGTGGTCGGTGGCGCCAGCTCCGGGATGGATGGCGCGTGAAGCTCGTGGACGAAGACGCCCGCGGGTACTTGAGCGCGGGTGGATCCGAGCTTCGAGAGGATGTCCGCTGCAACGTTGTTGTCGCGGACGATGTGGTGGAACTCGAGACCGTAGAATTTGTTCTCGAGCTTGCGGACTTCTAGGCAGTAGGCGTCCATGTTCTCCTTGTTGCGGTCCCAGGACTTGTTGACTTGGTTGATGACCACCGCGGAGTCGCCGTAGACCCCGCAGCCGCTTGATGCCGGTGAAGTCGCGAGGCGGAGCCCGTGCGGCAGGCTTCGTACTCGGCTTCATTGTTCGAGACCTTCCGGAAGATCCGCGGACGTACTTGAGTTGTTCGCCCGTTGGAGAGATCGGGGGTATCCCCGCGCCTCGCGCCCTCGAGGTTGAGTGAGCCGTCAAAGTACATCACCCAATGCTCGGTCGCACGGTGGGAGTAGGTAGCCGGTTCTCCCGCCACTCCGCCATGAAGTCGACCGGCGCCGCGACTTGATGGCGGTGCGTGGCTTGAAGTCGATTGTGAGGGCGCCGAGCTCGACGGCCCCACTTGGAGATTCTTCCGGTGGCGTCTCGGGTTCCTCGGATGTCGCCGAGCGGGTAGTCGGTGACGACGGAAACCGAGTACTCCTGGAAGTAGTGTCGTAGCTTCCGCGAGGTAATGAGTAGAGCGTACGAAGCTTCTCGCACGGGCCGGTAGCGAGCCTTGGACTCGATAGAACCTCGCCGACGAAGTATACCGGGCGCCGGACCGGGTAGGCGTGGCCGTCTTCCCCGCCGCTCGACAACGATGGCGATGCGACCACGTGAGTAGTCGCGCCTAGGTAGAGCAAGAGGCGCTCGCCCTTGTAGGGAGCCGTGAGGACCGGCGCTTTGACGAGGAAGTCCTTGAGCCGGGCAAGGGCTTGATCCGCCTCCGGAGTCCACACGAACTTCTCGTGATTGCGATCCGGTGTTCTTCAACCCGAATGACATGGTCGTGTAGCAAGACGCGCCAAACGGGGTGATGAACGCGGTCTTCTCCGGTCTTCTTCCTTGATTGCGATCCGGTGGTACCCGGAGTAGCGGGGCCGAGGAAGCAGCGAGTCACGCGCCCGCCGTGGAGTCGATGACTTGATCAATCCGTGGCAACCCGAAGGGGTCCTTGGGCGGTGCTTGTTGAGGTCGGTGTAGTCGACGCACATCCTCCACTCGTTCGAGTTCTTCTTGCGGACGAGGACGGGGTTGGCGAGCCACTCGGGATGGAAGACTTCTCTCGATGAAGCCGACCGCGAGTAGTTTGGCAAGCTCCTTCTTGATGGCGTCCGTCCGTCGTCGGCAAAGCGTCGGAGGTGTTGTCGCTTGGGGGTGGCCTTTAAATCGATGTTGAGGCGTGCTCGATCGGCTCCCCGGGCACTCCCGGCATGTCCGTCGGCTTCCACGCGAAGATGTCGCGGTTAGCCCGAAGGAAGCCGATGAGCGCGTCTTCCTATTTGGGGTCGAGGCCGGCCCCGATGGTGGTGGTCTTGCCGGGGTCGCTCGTTCCGAGGTCGACCGACTTGACGAGTACCTCCTCGGTGGCCGAGGCTTATTGGCGCGTCGGGACTTCTGCGGGATGTCGAGTTCGCTCGTGGCAAGCTTCTTCGACGCGGCGTAGACCTCCATCATTGGGGTGGGTACTTGGTTTGTTGAGGCGATCACCACGGCCTCTGTATCGCAGTCGTGAGAGATCTTCAAGTCCCCCTGGAGGGAGAGTACGCCGGCTGGACTTGGCATCTTGAGTACCAAGTAGGTGTAGTGGGGCACCGCCATGAACTTGGCGATGGCCGGTCTGCCGAGGATGGCATGGTAGGAAGTCTCAAAATCCGCAACCTCGAACTTGTTGTACTCGGTGCGGTAGTTATCCCGAGACGCCCCGAAGGTAAGCGGCGTACCACCGAGCCTAGTGGGATAGCCGCGTTGCCTGGGACGATGCCGTAGAACGGCATGCTGCTCTTGTCGAGCATGGGGGTGACGTCGAGGTTCATCTTCTTCAAGGTCTTGGTGAAAAGGACGTTGAGCCCGCTTCCGCCGTCGATGAGCACCTTGTTGAGCTTGGAACCCGCCACTGTTGGTTTCAGGACGAGAGGGAACCGTCCTGGCTCGGAGAAGCTAGTCCACTGGTCCGCGCGGGAGAAAGTGATGGGTACTTCTGACCACCTGAGAGGGGTCATGACCGCTGGCTCGATGGACATCACTTCGCGACGGGTAGCCTTCGCTCCCCGCCTGTCGGGCGTCCGCCGAAGAGGACGTTGACGGTCTTCTCGGGTTCCCGGAAGTCATCATTGTCGCCGTCCTTCTTCTTGCCCTTCGGTCGTGAGGGTGCGGTGGCTCCCGCGTATCCTTGAGTGCATGCCCGAGCCGGTAGCACCGCTCCGTAGTGTGGTTGCCGTTCGGATGCCACGGGCACTTCTCCTTCGGCGCAGATCCTTGAACCCGCCGGAGTTCTTCTTCGAGTTCCCTTTCGGAGGGCGCCGGATAGCCGCGACGGTATTGTCCGGCTTGCGCTTGCGGTTGGAACCCGAGAAGTTGTTGTTGTTGTTGTTGTTGTTGCGGCCGCCTTGGTTTGCATTGCCGCGCCGCCGCCGCCCGGTTCTCGCTTTGTCTTGCCGCGGATGGCGTCGTACTTGGCGTTAGCCTTGTCCTCTTCGTCCGCCCGAGACGTGATCATGTTCTTGAGGTGGGGAATGGACTTGGGGCGGCGACGACCGAAGTCCTCGAAGGTGCGACGGTGGTAGAGACCGTCCTGGAAGAGGTCGATGACCTCCTTGTCGGTGACGTCGACGACGGTAGCGCGCTTGTCGAAGAAACGGCGCATGTACTTGCGGAGGGTCTCGCCTTGTTCCTCGCTTGATCATGGCGAGGTCCATGCGAGTACCCGAGCGGCCCATGGCGCCCGCGAAGTTGCTCGTGAACCGTTCCTTCGACCGGTCCCACTTGTCGATCGAGTGCTTGTCCGGCCGACTCGAGCCATGTAAGTGGGGCTTGGTCCGGGTAGAAGGGGAAGTAGAGGCACTTGGTGTCGCCGTTGCCGCCGCCGTTCTCGATGGAGAGAGCGTAGCATCGGAGCCACCGGATGGGATCCTCGCTTCGCGTCGTATTTGGTGATCCCCAAAGGCTTGAACTTGTCGGGGAGGAGCAAAGTTGCGAAGCCGTGGTGAGAAGGCGGGGAAGCCGTCGCCTTCGGCAGGCGGTGGTCGACTTCTTTCGCCGCAACTCCTCGATCCTCTCGGCGAGCATCGTACCCGCCATGAGAGGCACCGGAGGCGTGGCTATGCGCGTGGCCGCGGCCGCCGCGGGCCGCCGCCGCCTCCCGGCCTTTCTTGTTGGCCCCGTGGTTGGAGCCGCCGCCGCCGCCGCCGCCGCCGGCCGCCGCCGCCGTCGTGTCGTTGCCGCCGCCACCGGCCGGAGCACGGTGGGGGACGACTTCTCGGTTGCCTTGCTCTTGTCGTGAAGGTCCGCCGGCGGTGGAGCGTCGACGGTTTGGGTCGACCGGGATGTCGCCCCGAGTACGGTTAGGACCGGGGTCGGCCGCCGCGACTAGTAGCTTCGTTGTCGCGAGGCTTAGCCGGGAGAGGTTGGTCGACTCTCTTGTCGACCCGCATGAAGTAAGCTTCTTCGGCCGAGCTTGGCAATGACCTCTCCGGCGCGTATGCCCCGAGCTCCGGCGTGCGATCGTTGTGATCGACATGAGGCATTGCTCGGGAGTGGTGTGGACCCCCGCTCTCGACCGCTTCGAGAGCTTCCGCAAGGTTGCGGATGGGAAGGTTGTCTCCCGAGCCGCCGGCGTCGTTCGTTGCGCTTCCCCGTTACGTTCGCGCCGGCATCCCCGTTGGCGTCGGTCTCGTCCGCGGGGGCATCGGCGAGACGCCCTCGTCCGCGGAGATGTCCTCCGTGTACTTGTCCGCGGCCGTGCCCGAGGTTCCCGGGTGTCGCCGGCAGCCATGAAGACTTGACGGTCGGGGGGTGCCAAGGCCGGACTCGGAAGGTGCCACCTCGGTGGGTGTGTTGGAGTCGGCTGGGCCGGTGGTGTTCCCTCCCGGAACGGTAGTGAGTCGATGTAGGCGACGTAGCGTGAGTCCTCCTTTGTCGGTTCGAAGAAAGCTTGCGGTCCGGCCGCAGACGTATCTTCCCGGGCGTTGATCTTATAACCAGCCCGTAGGCCGGCCCCGACAAGGGAAGCTCGGAGGAGTCATCTTCGGACTCGGGCTCCTCGTGGTCCGACCCAAAGTCGAACTCATAGTCCGGGTTCGAGTAGAACTCGGGAGAGAGGGTTGGAGCCCGAGAGGTGGTGGGGGACGGCGTCGGAGTCCGAGTTGGACTCGGTTACGGGCTCCTTGCCGGCCGGCGTGGAGTGGGGAGCCCCCCGTGCGGGCCCGGCCGAGGACGCGGGGGCCACGCACGGGGCGTAGGCGTGGTGAGGGGGCCGTCGCGATGGCCGAGCGGCCCGGCTCGCAAGCGATGGCCCATGGCGACGTCGGATTCGAGTTGGAGACTCGACTCGAGCTCGAAGCTCGGCGTGATGGTCGAAGAGCGAAATTTCGCCGAACTTGCGGGCGAGTTCGCCCGTGACAACTTCGGGAAGCGTCACGAGGCCTCGTCTTTGGGTTGGGCCGCATGGTCGCGGCGCCGGAAGGAGCCCGCGCCATCGGCCAGCGCGCACCCATGCGCCGAAGACGAAGGTGTCGCCGCGGTTGAAGGCGACGGTTGGCTTGATGTGAACGGAAGCCGTCGAGTTCGCCATGTGATCTCGAGCGAGAGCCCCTACCGGCGCGCCACCGTTCGGTGTTTTGGACCGGCAACCTACTACGGGGAGTACCCGAAGTAGATGAATGTGACTCGCCGAGATCGGTAACTCGAAGGAAGAGACACGTGGCACACAATTTAGACAAGTTCGGCCGCGAGGTGCGTAATACCCTACGTCCCGTATGCCGCGTAGCTCGGGATTGATAGGGCACAATTACACGATGGTGCAACGGTGCGCCGTGGATTGTATGAGATTGGATGAGGTGATCCCGAGATCGGTCCCCGCCTCGCCTTATATAGTCCGGGAGGCGAGTGGTTACAAGTCGGAGTAGGGAAGGAGTACTAATCGAGTACGTCTAGGAGACCTCTATACGATGGCGAACGTGTACGCAGTCCTAACCGAGTACTACTCCCGTGTTGTCCTTGTGCTCCACGCCTTCGGGTGCCGTGTAGCGCAAGCCGGTAGTCCTGTGGGCCCACCGAGTAGCTCGGCCCCGGTACCCATCGAGGTAGTGGGCCCGGGGAGGTCCATACGACGGCCCGCGCCCCCTCCCTCCGGGCCGGCCGCCGCCCGTCCCCCCTCCCTCTCTCGTTCCGAACCGTGAAAGGGGGAAGAAGATGGCCTTTTGACCAAAAACCCCCCTCGCTTCCCTTCTTTTTCCAAAAGGCCCCCGCCCTAGTCCCTCTCTCTCTTTTTCTTTTCAAATAAGCCCCTAGGTTAATGATTAATTGTAAATTAAACACTCGTCAAGCCCTAAACAATTTACAACCAGGCCCTAACCAAGTTTATATTATCATAACCACACCCTTTCCCCCATTAATAGAAATTACTAATAGGTCCTTAACCCCTATAACCCCTCTTTAACCCAACACCTCATGCACAATTTTATTCCCGATTAAATGCAAATTTCACCACACCCTTCCCAGTAGTACCCCTGCCGAACCAACCCCCTCCCTAGGACTTATATATTCCCCTCTCTGCTCATTTTCCCCTCCTCGAGCTCGGCCGGTAATATGTGTGCTTATATTGCTTGCTTGCCTATGTGTGCACTATAGCCGACGGAGTAGACAAAGGAAGGTACCCCGAGTCGGAGTTAGAAGCCGACTACTGCGAGCAGGAGCCCGAAGTCCCGAACGCCGAGCCGGCACTCCCCGAAGACTTCGAAGACGGCAAGTTCAATCTCACCCTTTGATGCATGCTTTTGTCCTAGTTTTATAAATATAACCCTATACCCGTTTTATAAATTGCAGATTGTTTTACTGCAAAAACATGGTAGGATAGCCACCCTTGATTGCTATGATTGAACTTTGTTTTGGCCTAAATGAGTGCTTTAAAAATGTGTGAGTGTTTTCAAAAAATGTGAGTGCTTTAAAAATGAAAATGGGGATATGTTTGGAAAATGAGTAAAGAACTGGGTAGACGGGATGGACGTGTGTGTCAGGAGTATGGGTGAGCTGGTACCTGTGTGGTTGAGCGTGTAGGGAGTTGTCCATCTTGTCAGTTAAGGACCGGGTTGCGTGACATCTCACCTGACCCAAATTATCGTACAACCACTCGACTGTTGTATGTGGCAACGGCTTAGCATAAACCCCACTAGTTAATCTACTTGCCATCCGGTGTGCGGGAGAGCGGCGGGAGACCAAGGAGTAGGGGTACGCTCCGTGTGAGGTACGCCCCGGTTATGTGGGATAACCCCTTGGGTGCTTCCGTGGTGGCTCGTAGTGTTAGCTAAGGTGGGTAATTGCTATGATAGGATCCGTACCAAGCACCGAGGTGTCCGTGTGACTCGCACCCTACTTGTGGGTAAAGATGTACAACCTCCGCAAGTGTCAAACCTATTCGAATAGCCGTGTCCATGGTATTGGACGAGTCACGGTGTGGTCACAAAAACTAGTGTTTGGGATGGGATGTTTTTCTCGGCGTGAGTTGTCTTCTCGGGTGAAGTGTGTGGCCGTGTGCTTGGGCTACGACGGACGGGAATTCCAGTAGTTCCACAAGGTGGTTTTCCTAAAAACAATTGAGTCACCTTGGTTATGAAAAATGATTTTTGCGAAAATCTTTTTGAAATGAACCCCCGCATGTGTAAGTTTGCAAAATGAATCTTAACTCCGATCCTTGTTATACTCTATGCATGATTTCGCTTTATAAGCCCCTCCGTGGGTGGGGTTGGATTTGCCGAGTACGTATGTGCTCACCCTTGTTTTACTAACCATTTTACGAGAGGAGGACCCCGATTACATTCCGTAAGACGTCGAGTAGGTCGCTGCCCTACACCCAACCGTGTCTGTGTACCCAGGGCCCCTACCGAAAGCTTCCATTGTGTGGTACTCTGAGGAGGCTATGGAAGCCTTTGCTATCGTAGTTTGGTCGTTAGCATTTGTGTTGTTCCTTGTAGCGTTGGCACTACCGTGCCCTCTGTGTCGCCGTGATGTAAAAGACGGATCCACCAGTTGTAATAAATGTGTTACCAGCCTCCTGGGACTGGTGTTTGTGTCACATTTAGTCACCTCTGATGAGGGGACGCTTCAGGTGGTATCAGAGCCGTAGGTTGGCCGTAGGACATGACCCCTAGGATACGAGACCTCCTCTGGCCCTCTCTAACCTTTCCTTTGCTAAGCTCATCTTTTCCCAAGTCCTTACCTTGATTCTTGCCTCGTTTCCGGATGGCTAACCGCGAATGGAACGGAGGAATCGCCCCGTCTAGCCCGGCCTCCCTAACCCGTTGCTACTCGGCCTTAGAGCGCGTCGGAGTAAGGGGATCCGCCGGAGTTCGTCTATCGGGAGTACGAACGCTACGGCACCCTTCGGTGTAAGCCGCCGATCTTTGTGGGAAGAAGCACGCTTTACCTCGACATAGAACCATGGTTCGTCTCCGCCACCGGATTTTGCTTCGCCGACACCTACCCCAAGGTCGCTCGGAAGGCCCTCGCGATAGCTACGAGTGGTTTATAGGCGGCACCTCCGAAGGACTCCAATGGGATTCTTTCCACCCTCCGGAGGAAGAGGACGCTCGTGGATTGATCGCATGAGAGGACTAGAACGAGAGGAAGAAGACCTAGAAGAGGCGCTTTCCCACCTATCCATCGAGGCCTAGACCACCTTTATCGAGAGCAAGCCCAACAACCGAAGCAACGGATTGACAGAGTAGAAAGAGCGGAGCAGAGGATAGAACCGGAAAGGATAAAGACAACCATGGTAGAAGTTGAACTACACAACACGAAGCAAGAGTATCTTAGGGAAAAGGAACGCACTCTATTAGCCCATAAAGGCCTATGGGATGAACTAAAGGAGCGTAGAAGCGAGAGAGGAAGAGGCCGGAGTAGAGGAAGATGAACCCGAAGAAACTCACCGGGACAAAGGGACCCGGACCGAGGATGAGATATCGGAGCGGGGATCTCCCACCGAAGAAGCGCCGCATCCGGCTAGAGGAAGAATCACCATGAGGATAAGACTAGGGTGTTTAGGCTAGAAGCTAAGTTCTAATAATAATGAGTGTACCCCGAAGAATGTACCCCAACCTTGCTACTAAATAAAGTTATCCATCTCTTGTACCCCACCACAACCTCGTTCAACTCTACCTTTGTTTTCGGATGGCGGAAGATGGATGGACCCGGGCGTGTGCCGGGAGGAGCCGGTTTTGCCCGCCTTCTCATCAACTCCCCGGAGCGCCTCGGTATCACCGAGCGCCCTAGGTACTACGGCACAGAGAGTACGAGCAACTCGGCACTTTTCGCCGTAGGGTGGTCGTCTCTCGTCGCTAGAAGCAACCGCCACACCAACGTCGAACCGTGGCGTGTAACCGCCACGGGGTTTCGACACCGAGACACCTATCCTTTGGCCCTCGAAAAGCCCTCCGCTACCCGTGCCGGGATCTACGAGGAACACCTCGTCCCCACATCAATGAGGTACTTCCCTCCCGCCATCGAACCCCGGTTTGTGCCCGCATGAGAAACCCGGAACGACGCCGCCACCAAGAAGACCCGCTCGTACCACGTAGTCGCCTACCTTGTCTCCTTGGATAAGCTCTTCGATGACCAAAGCCGGGCACTTGAGGGAACAAATCGGTCGGGCCGAGCAAGTTGAAGTCACAGTAAGGATGCACCAAGTCCGAGTGGCTCAAGCTGAAGCAAGGACCGCAACCGCCATAAGCAGTGAAGCCGTGGCCCAGGAAAGCCTCAGGAGAATCCAGGACCAACGCATACAAGAATGGACCAACGGCGGAACACCCGTACCAACCATTGGAGAAGCTCAAGTCCTGCTGGGAACGCCCCTTGTAGGATGGGGAAGGACTATCGAAGTCCTGCCAGCACCATCAGCAGTCACCGAACCCCCAACAACGACCACTGAAGCCGCAGCACAGCCTCAGGAAAACGGAAACCCCGAAGGAGGGAATGATGACGAGTCGCTCATTCCGCCGGAAGAACACTCGACCCCCGAAGATGGCTCTCCTCACGAGTAGCGTGCCCCGTTGACCCCGACCCGGGGAATGAAGCCGTATCGGTCCAAGTCGCGCCCTTAGTCCTTAGTCGTGTAGTGTGTCCGCGTAGTCGGGATGTATCCTCCTCGCTGGTGTGTAATAAAAACTTGTTTGTGCTTGCTTGCTATGTGCTTGTTGAGTGCTTACCGGCAGGAGTAGACCCTGCTTTTTGAAAAAGAAATCCGATATAACCTACTTAAACATCACATAAAAACTAGATCTCTTAGAAAACCCGCTTCTTTACAGATGGTTTCCAGGCGCCCTGTCAGGACCCACGAAGGCCCCGGCCGATCGAACGCTGAAGGATCGCAAGCCGATCGGAGGGAGCGTCTTCACGACCAGGAAGTTAACCGTAACGAAGATGGAGGAGAGAACATGGTCCCGCCGCCGCCACCCCCTCCCATTGACTTGGCACAAGTTTTGGCCAATCGACCGTCCCGATGGAGGCCATTTTCAACGCCGTCAACCGCCCAAGACCCCGAGTTTTGGGCATGAACGAGAAGCCGATTGAGTTCCTCGAGACTAAGCCGCCCACCTTTGGCGGGTCGGTGAATCCTTTGGATGCCGACGACCGGCCGAGAGCCATTCCGAGGGGAGCTAGAGCCCTTCAACCGTGAGGACCGCGACAAGGTTCTCTCGGCGGCTCACCACTCATCGGGACAGCCCCTAGCCTCGGTGGGAGAATTACTACGCAAGTAGCCAAGGATCCCTCCGCCATCACCCGGGATGAATTCGTGGAAGAGTTCCGCCGCTACCACATCCCGAAGCCACACCGAAGCGAGAAGGCGGATGAGTTCCGTGAACTCCGCCAAGGTAACATGTCTGTGGAGGAGTACACGTACCAGTTCATAGAGCTGGCACGCTATGCCCCCGAGGAAGTGGACAAAGATTCCAAGAAGCAGGAAATGTTCAAGAAGGGGCTGACTCCGGAACTGAGGACCCTGCTGACCCCTCAGATCTACCCGGACTTCAATACCCTCATGAACATGGCAATACTCACAGAAAGAGCAAGGGCTGAAGAGAAGAAGGAAAACAAGCGCAAGTTTATGGAGCACAAGGCCAAGCAGCAAGAGCGGTCCCAGAGGCCGAGAAACTTTGGACACCCCATGTCCAGGTTCCAAGCTCCCATGCAGTATAGAACCCAATCCCAAGCCACGAGCTCGCAAGCCCCCAGAACCCAGTTCAAGCCCTACAACAACCAGAGTGCCATGAAACCCCCAGAGAACAACACCAGCCAGATCACTGCCAACAACAACAACAGCTCCCAAGTGTGTTTCAACTGCCGAGAAACCGGCACTTCATCGCCAACTCGCCCGTATGCCAAAAAGCCAACCACCACCACCTACTCCAACTCGGTGAACGGGCCAAGGCCACTAGCGTCCGGAGCCAACCGCATGCCGGTGCGCAAGCAACAATAACTTCGGCAACAACAACAAGCAACCGGCAGATGAGGCAGCCCCAGCGAGTCGTATGGACGAGCCCGGTCAACCACATCAATGCGCAGAGGCACAGGAAGCACAAGGCTTAGTGCTCGGTGAGTTCCCGGTCGCCCCGCCTTGGCTACCATACTATTCGATTCGGGAGCATCGCACTCATTCATATCCTCAAGCTTTGTGGAAAGCATAGCATACCCACGGTTCTACTAAAAACACCCCTATTAACTCGAACACCCGGAGGTGACATTAAGTGTCAACTCGGGATGCCCCCGGTAAGGATTATTTTAAGTGGGGTAGAGTTCCTAGCAGACTCGGTAGTACCGAAGTCCAAAGGGATAGATGTGATCCTTGGGATGGACCGGTTAAGCCAACACCATGGCCTTATAAGTTGCGCCGATAAAGTAGTGCACCTAACCAACCCGGACGGGATACAAGTGACCCGCCACACTCCGAGGACACAAAGCCACACATAATGGTTTTCAACATAGAAGCCAAGACCATAGAAGATGTCCCGATAGTGTGAGAATACCCAGATGTGTTCCCAGAAGAACTCCCCGGAATGCCACCAGATAGGGATATAGAGTTCGTCATCGACCTTATTCCCGGAACCTCTCCCATAGCCAAGAGACCCTATAGGATGGCAGCACCTGAGTTGGCAGAATTGAAGAAGCAGCTAGCAGAACTCCAGCGAAGTGGGTTCATCAGACCAAGCTCATCACCATGGGGAGCCCCAGTGCTTTTCGTGGAAAAGAAGGATAAGAGCATGAGGATGTGCGTGGACTATCGCTCGCTGAACGAGGTCACTATCAAAAACAAGTACCCTCTCCCCAGAATAGATGATCCGTTTGACCACCGAAGGGAGCCAAGTATTTTTCGAAGGTGGATCTAAGGTCGGGATACCACCGACTCAAGATTAGGGAAAGTGACATTCCCAAGATCGCCTTCGTCACTCGCTACGGGCGTACGAGTTCACAAAGTGATGTCCTTTGGACTAACCAATGCACCAAAGATAGTTTATGAACCTCATGAATAAGGTGTTTATGGAAGAGCTAGACAAGTTTGTCGTAGTCTTTATTGACGACATACTTGTTTACTCCAAGAGCGTGGAGGAACACGAGCAGCATCTTCGAGTAGTGCTGGGGAAATTGAGGGCACACAAGCTGTACGCCAAGTTCAGCAAGTGTGAATTTTGGCTGGAGAAAATATCTTTCCTTGGGCATATTCTCGACCGTAGGAAGGAGTAGCAGAGACCCCGAGAAAGTTGAAACGAGTCTCCAACCGGGCGAAATTTCGACCAACGTGAGCGAGATCGGGGAGTTTCCTTGGTTTAGCAGGGTACTACCGGAGATTTATCAAAGGATTCTCCAAGATTGCCCGCCCATGACAGAGTTGCTCAAGAAGGAGAAAAAGTTCAACCGGACCGAGTCCTCGCGAGAAAAGTTTCCAAGAGTTGAAGAGAAGATTGACCACGGCCCCGGGCCGACCCCCGCTGACATTCAACGGGACTTCGTCGTGTATTGCGATGCCTCCCGACAAGGGTTGGGATGTGTTCTCATGCAAGATGGGAAGGTAGTGGCATATGCTTCCCGTCAGCTCAAACCCCATGAGCAGAATTATCCCACCCATGATCTGGAGTTTGCAGCCGTAGTGCATGCCCTGAAGATCTGGAGACACTATCTGATTGGGAACAAGTGTGAAATCTACACAGACCACAAGAGTCTAAAATACATCTTCACCCAGCCCGACCTGAACCTAAGGCAAAGAAGGTGGCTAGAGTTAGTCAAAGACTATAACCTAGAGATTCACTACCACCCAGGGAAGGCCAATGTAGTAGCAGATGCCCTAAGCCGGAAAACCTACGAGAAGGCAGCACCCAAGAGTGCCCAGTTGCAAGAGGAGATGGCGCGGCTCAACGTACACATTGTTCCCCAAGGCTACGTCCGCCAGCTGAGTGTTCAGCCAACCCTAGAGGAGAAGATCCGGAAGGCCCAAGAAACCGATGAGAATCTAATGAAGATTCGCAAGCATACCAGAGAGAACAAGGCCCCTGATTTCAGAGTAGATGACCAAGGCACCCTGTGGTACAAAAATAGGATATGTGTGCTCGAAGGCGGAGATTTTCGACGGGACCATCATGGATGAGGCACACAACTCGGCATATTCCATTCACCCGGGATCCACCAAGATGTACATGGACTTAAAACAGAAGTATTGGTGGAATGGGATGAAAGCAGATATTGCCCGATTCGTCGCCCACTGTGATACTTGTCAGAGGATCAAAGCCGAACATCAGAAGCCCGCAGGACTGTTGCAGCCTTTACCAATCCCGGTATGGAAGTGGGACGAGATAGGTATGGATTTCGTAGTAGGGTTGCCAAGAACTCAGAAGGGACATGACTCCATATGGGTGATCGTGGACCGACTCACTAAAGTCGCTCACTTTCTACCCGTACGGACCACCTATGGCGGAGAGAAGTTGGCAAAACTCTACATAGAGAATATAGTAAAGCCGCATGGAGTGCCTAGCGAGAATAGTCTCGGACGAGAGGGACCCGGTTCACCTCTAGGTTCCGGAAAAGCCCGCACAAAGCCATGGGTACCAAGCTAGATTTCGGCCCAAGATACCACCCGCGGTACGGACGGACGGATCGAAAGGGTGAATCAAATTTTGGAAGATATGTTGAGAGCATGCATCCTCACCTATGGCAAAGATTGGGAGCAGAGCCTCGCCATATGCGGAATTTTCCTACAACAACGGCTACCAAGCAAGTCCGGGAATGTCGCCATTCGAAGCACTATACGGGAGAAAATGTAGGACACCCCCGATGTGGTCCAAAGTAGGAGAACGTGCCCCGGTTGGGCCTCGCACTTATAAAGGAAGCCGAAGAGCGAGTAGCCGATATCCAAGAAAAGTTGAGAGCCGCCCAATCCGACGAGAAGAGCTACGCAGACAAGAAGAGGCGTGAAGAAAGCTTCAATCCGGGATATTTCGTTTACCTCAAGGTCTCACCGATCCGAGGGACTCGGAGATTTCAAGTGCACGGAAAATTGGCCCCTCGGTATATTGGACCGTATAAAGTACTAAAGAGGGTCAGAGCAGTAGCATACCGGTTGGAGCTACCTGAAGAAATGTCAGATATACACCCAGTGTTCCATATCTCCCAGCTACGCCGATGTTTGAAGGTTCTTGAGGAGAAGCGAGTACCGGTGGAAACCATCGACCTACGAGCGCACCTTAGGTACCAGGAGGTGCCCGTCAAGATTTTGGACACCGTGGTCAAGCGGACGAGGACGTCAGAAGTACAGGTGTGCAGAGTCCAATGGAGCAGACACGGAGTGGAAGAAGCCACGTGGGAACGAGAGGACGCATTAAACAAGGAGTTTCCCCACCAGTTCGAAACCTAGCCAAATCTCGAGGGCGAGATTCATTTTAAGTGGGGTAGGTTTGTAACGCCCGCGTTTTTAGCTCCAAATAAATCACCTAATAAATTATGCGTGTTTTCAAAATTGTCCAGCTGAGCTCAATTACTCCCTCTCAAACCCTTGTCACCGCCTCCCCTCTCACCATCGGTGCGCGTGCCGCGAATCCCGCCGGCACCGCCCGCACCCGGCCAGCATCCACGTGTGCCTTCCCAACGCCGCGATCGGCCACCGTGCCGGGAATCCCGTGCACGCCGCGGTCCCGCCGGCCGGTCCGCCTCGCCATCACCGCCGTCCCGAAAATCACGTCAACGCCCGGAAATCGAAAACCCCGCAAAAACCTTCCCCCTATTTTTCCTAACATTTCCTAATTTTCTAGACCTTTTCCCTATTTCTTTTCCTTTCTTTTCCCATTTTTCTTTATTTTCCTTCCTTTCCCTTCTTTTCTTTTCTTTTCCTTCCTTTTTCCCTTTCCCTCTTTCTTTTCCTCTCTCCTTTCTTTCTTCTCTCTTCCTCCCTTCTCCTTCTTCCTCCCGCGGCCGGGACCGCGCGCCCCCCGCACCCCCGCGACCGGCGCGCCGGCGCCGTTGACCCTCCTCGCGCCACTCGGGCCCGCGTGCCCGCGCCCGACCACGCCGCCCATTCCAAAGACGCCACCGCGCCGGCTCTCCCGCCGCGGCCGCGCCGGCCGTCGCGGCCGACCGCACGCGCCGGCCACCCGTTCACCGTGCACGCCCGGCGTCGGGTTGACCGATACGACACCCCACTGCGCGAGCAATCCAATCACCTGCGAAGTTAGGCCACGATTGGACCCATCGCTGCGCTGAGGAGTCACTTCACCGGAGTCACCGCCGGACCGGCCGCCGCGGCCCACCCTGCCGGAGCTCGCGCCAAAGTCGCCGGGAAGATCTTTTTGCCCGGGAACCGACCTACGACGCCTATAAAAGGCCGCCACCACCTCCTCGTCGCCCCACACCGCACCAATCGAGCTAGCCTTGCACCCCCGAGCCCCACAGCCGCCGCCGCCCTTTGCACCGCCATCACCGGTCCGCCGCCGCCCGCCGATCCACCTCCTCGCGCCGCCCCAACTCAAGGTGAGCACGGGAATAGAACCCCCTCGACCTCCTCTCTCTCGTTTTGAGCCGCTTCCCGGCCCGCCGCCATGGGCGGGGCCGCCGCACCCCCCTCCCTCCGGCCGGCCGCCCGTCCCCCCCCCCCCCCCCCCCCCTCTCGTTCGAACCGTGAAAGGGGGAAGAAGATGTCCTTTTGACCAAAACCCCCCCGCTTCCCTTCTTTTTCCAAAAGGCCCCCGCCCTAGTCCCTCTCTCTTTTTCTTTTCAAATAAGCCCCTATGTTAATGATTAATTGTAAATTAAACACTGTCAAGCCCTAAACAATTTACAACCAGGCCCTAACCAAGTTTATATTATCATAACCACACCCTTTCCCCCATTAATAGAAATTACTAATAGGTCCTTAACCCCTATTACCCATCTTTAACCCAACACCTCATGCACAATTTTATTCCCGATTAAATCCAAATTTCACCACACCCTTCCCAGTAGTACCCCTGCCGAACCAACCCCCCTCCCTAGGACTTATATATTCCCCTCTCCGCTCATTTTCCCCTCCTCGAGCTCGACTGGTAATATGTGTGCTTATATTGCTTGCTTGCCTATGTGTGCTCTATAGCCGACGGAGTAGACGAAGGAAGGTACCCCGAGCCGGAGTTAGAAGCCGACTACTGCGAGCGGGAGCCCGAAGTCCCGAACGCCGAGCCGACACTCCCCGAAGACTTCGAAGACAAGCAAGTTCAATCTCATCCTTTGATGCATGCTTTTGTCCTAGTTTTATAAATATAACCCTATACCCGTTTTATAAATTGCATATTGTTTTACCGCAAAAACATGGTAGGATAGCCACCCTTGATTACCGTGATTGAACCTTGTTTTGGCCTAAATGAGTGCTTTAAAAATGTGTGAGTGCTTTCAAAATGAGTGAGTGCTTTAAAAATGAAAATGGGGGTATGTTTGGAAAATGAGTAAAGAATTGGGTAGACGGGATGGACGTGTGTGTCGGGAGTATGGGTGAGCTCGTACCGTGTGGTTGAGCGTGTAGGGAGTTGTCCATCTTGTCGGTTAAGGACCAGGTTGCGTGACATCTCACCTAACCAAATTATCGTACAACCACTCGACCGTTGTATGTGGCAACGCTTAGCATAAACCCCACTAGTTAATCTACTTGCCATCCGGGTGTGCGAGGAGAGCAACGGGAGACCAAGGAGTAGGGGTACGCTCCGTGTGAGGTACGCCCTGGTTATGTGGTATAACCACTTGGGTGTTTCCGTGGTGGCTCGTAGTGTTAACTAAGGTGGGTAATGGCTATGATAGGGTCCGTACCGACACTGAGGTGTCCGTGTGACGGTACCCTACTTGTGGGTAAAGATGTACAACCTCTGCAGAGTGTCAAACCTATTCGAATAGCCGTGTCCACGGTATTGGACGAGTCACGGTGTGGTCACAAAAACTAGTGTTTGGGATGGGATGTTTTTCTGGCGTGAGTTGTCTTCTGGGTGAAGTGTGTGGCTGTGTGCCTGGGCTACAACGGACGGGAAGTCCGCTAGTTCCACAGTGGTTTTCCTAAAAACAATTGAGTCACCTTGGTTATGAAAAATGATTTTTGCGAAAATCTTTTTTGAAATGAACCCCTGCATGTGTAAGTTTGCAAAATGAACCTTAACCTGATCCTTGTTATACTCTATGCATGATTCTTCTTGTAAGCCCCTCCGTGGGTGGGGTTGGATTTGCTGAGTACGTATGTGCTCACCCTTATTTTACTAACCATTTTACAGAGAGAATCCCAATTACATTCCCGAAGACGTCGAGTAGGTCGTTGCCCTACACCCAACCGTGCCTCGTGTACCCGTGGCCCCTACGTAAAGCTTCCATGGTGTGGTACTGCGAGGAGGCTATGGAAGCCTTTGCTATCGTAGTGTGGTCGTTAGCGTTTGTGTTGTTCCTTGTAGCGTTGGCACTACCGTGCCCTCTCGTGTCGCCGTGATGTAAAAGATCGATCCACCCGTTGTAATAAATGTGTTACCAGCCTCCGGGACCGGTATTTGTGTCACATTTAGTCACCTCCGATGAGGGGACGTTTCGACAGGCGCCGTGCTCGGTGGTGCAGCCGTGCCTAGCCCATGCGGCACGTTGGTTTCAATTTTGCCCTAAATGTATACCTACCCATGAAAATCACAACACAACTCGTGGAACTTTATTAGTACAAAAAATGTGCATGAAACTTGCCGTATACTCTTCTCGAACCCGAGGTTTTGATGGTCGAATCTTTGTTGTAAGGACCGTCAACAGTAAACACAAACACAAAATTGTGATATGATGACTAGTGAGGTTTATAAACAAATACTAGATGAACTAAAAACTAACAATCTAACCTATTTGAAATGCAGAGCATCCTGTACATAACAACAAGCATGTGTGAATGGATCATACAATCAGTGTAACAACAGAAAAAAGTGGGCATGTAGATGAAAGAGAGATGGATGAATTTAATCCTGGGATTAACACAAGTGTTAGTGATTTGTAATACCTTAACCAACTAACTGAAAACATGCTAGTTAATCATATCCAGTCAGATTATGTGGAGGTCGATGTTGGTTCGAGCCATGACTTTCTAGACCAAGATCATTTGGGTGAGAACCTACAAATAAATGGAGAACATTTTATAGAGGAAATTATAATAGGTGAAGAACCATACATGTCAGTCAATGATGTAAATGTTGTGGATGTTGTTATGAACATAGAAGTAAACATGTAAAGACTAGAAGAAGACAGCGTGGAATAAGAAATTACTGAAGAAGATATAGAAATATTCAGAATCAATGAGAGTATGGAAGCAATAGCTTTATCACTCAACCAAGAGGGTGGGAAGAGCCAACATGTTCCTAGGATTGATATGGAATTTCATATAGATGAGGAGGCCTACAAATTCTACAATGATTATGCCATGATTGTTGGGTTATCCATTGTCAAATCTGGTACCTACACCTCGAGATGTAAGGAAACATTTTGGGAGGTGATAAGGAGTTACAAATGTCAGCGAAGAGGGACACTTGAAGACCATGTCAATGAGATGGTAGGAAAACAGACTCTTGGTGTTCAAATAAGCAAGACACAAAAGAAAGTCAAGGTGACCGAGGTGAACAATGATAAGCCAACACTTGTCCCAGCAGCGAGGAAAAAAGGTACGATGTGATCAACAAAACTGGCTTCCGGGTAGGGATGTCGGTAACACTGAAAAATGGTCGCGGATAATGACACATGGGCGTCATCCGGATGCTTACTTCCAGTTCAACCCATGGGGAATGTCAAAGGAGTCTTGCAAGTGGAGAAGGAAGATCTACTCGAAGGTAAGATCGATTCGCTTATGCGAAGGTTGGAGAAGATGGAGATAGAGATGAAAGAAGCTCAGAATTTAAAGGCTGGCGAAGCAAGATCCACGTGCGTGGAGTGCGGACAATATGGCCATGTCCAAAAGGATGGCCCAGAGGAAGCCAAGATGCTCGACTACATAAGGAAGGGAGATTTGACGAACTTTCGCTACGGGCAAGGTAGACCTCAATTTAATGCACGAATTCGGTTCCTCTTCATATGCAATTGAAGGACTTCATGGACGAGCAATCTAAGATCAACATGGACACCGTTACCAAGTTCAAATCCATAGATAAGGTGTCACACCGTGAAATTTCCCAATTTCAGGATGTGAATAGGATGAAAATTAAATAACGATTTTCTCATAATTTTAAAACTTTTCCAACATTATTTTCTTTACAGGAAATATAGCATAGGAAAAAGACTTGTTTGATTTTCTAAATTAAATAAATGTATGTGTGTTGCATTCATGTTGATGCATCTCGGTGCTTCTTGAGTGTAAAAGGTTTCAAAAATGCGTTTAGGTGTTGTCCAAACCCTTCCGAGAATTTTCCGGATTTTTCTGGAATTTATTCTCAATTTTCCCTGAGCTTATTCTATTTATTAGAAGGCTCTAAATTATTTTTCATGAGCACCAAATACTTTATTTGGATTGTTTGTGTCCCAATCTGTCTCTTGAAATTTTCGTAGATTTTTTGTGATTTTCGGGTATTTTTGTGCCTTTAAACAATTTCCAGTCTTTACTGGAATTGTTTTCGCAATGAAAAATAATTTCGGAAAATAAAAAGAAATCCTATCCTATCTAGCCGGGCCGAGCCTGAAGGCCCGACCCGCTCCAAACCGCCAGCCGCTTCGGCCCAGCATAGCCCGTCCGAGCCCTGCTTCTCCCGTGTCCATGGCGGACACAAGCATGGCCGACGCCGCCTCGGCGTGCGTGCCGTGCGCCGGTGCGCGCCAAGGACTGCGTGTCCGCGCCCCTATTTAGCGTACACGCCGAGCTTGCGTGCCCTAATTGCGCCACCTCATCCGCGTCGCCCTCGCTCACACCGCCGCCTCCACTGGTCGTCGTCGATTCGTTGCGGAGGAGCGCCGACAGGGCGAAGCCATGACTACCATGAGCTACGCGACGACAAGGCAAAGCTGCTGCACCTCTTCCCATTGCGAGCCGGCCACCGGAGCGACGCCGCTGAGTGGAACCAGAGCCGACCTTCATGCCCTCCGCCGCCGGGCGGAATCTGACCGCCTCCCTGCATCCCCACCCTAGTGAGCACTTCCTCGTGGTCCCTACCTCTCCTCTACCCTGTGCGCCGCTCACCTGAGCCCCTTGATGCCCAGGTCGCCGGCGATTTGGTCGCCCTAAGCTGCTGTCCGCCGCAACCGCCGGCGCTAACTTCTCCAAAATGCGTCTGCTCCCCTTCGTCTCCAAAGCCGGTAAGCACGTCACTGCGATCCCCTCGATCTCCTCTCTTCGTTTTGGCTTTCACCCAAGCCCCTAGTTGCCCGGAACCCCGCCGATTCGATGCTCCAGGAACACGTTCCTGTGCGTAGGAGTTCCTGTCCGTTAAGATGTAGCGATTTTGCTTTTTAACCCCTATGGAATCCTATAACCCTTAGCCTATCTTTTGTGTCTTGGCCAATCTGCAGATAACCCCCTACGAAAACCCCACCTTTCACACATAAAGCCCACCTGAGACTTTTCAGATCTAACGCCGGTCTTAGATCTTTTTGCGAGCACTATTTAATGTGTCTTTCAAATCTTTTCTGCTAGCCCTCCAAATCTATAGTTAATCACATCCAGGTCCTCCGATTTTGTCTAGTTCGTAGTTTCTTTGTTTTACCTCCGTTTTAATCCGTTCAAGTTGCGTTAGGTTAATAAAAAAATAAAGTACACGTTAGTGCTGTGTTTTCATCATGCTTCTTTTTAAAAATTAATTTAGCATTAATTTTGTTAATGTTTATCAAACATGCCTTTTCTAATTAAAAGCAATATAGTGCTACACACTGTTTTTATAATCAATATTAATTTGATTAAATATTACTTCACATGCTTTTGTAAATGAAATCTAATTAGATCTTTACCTCATTTTTATAACCAAATGTTAATTTGTTTAATAATCACTTAATCTTTTCTAATTAAAATTTGATTAGGTTCTTTCTATGGTTTTTGCAAATAAAGTTTAATCTGAATTAATTCCAACTTAGGATACTTTTCTTTATGAAATATCCTATCATATGTTTTGCTAATTAAAATAAACATAGCTCATAGTCTTGCTCTCTTATAAGTGCAAATCAATCGTTCGACGTTCTTTATCTCTTTTAATCAAGTCTATCTAAAGCTCAAACCATGTGCAGCTAATCAGACCTTTCTCTTCCAAGCACGGTTTGTGTGCTAGTGACCCTTAAAATCGATCTCTATCCTTTAGTGTGTTCTTTTAAACCTTTTCTTTTTAGTGGTGCATTGTTCTTAGTTTGCTTGTTTGTTTGCTTTGTGTATGCTTGTGCCCGATGATTCGAGGCGAGTAGAGTGAACGTTGTCCGAGAAGCTTGAGGAGCTTGAAGTTGAAGAATTCTAAGCAACAACTAATTTGGAAAGGCAAGTGTGTCCTTGTTCTTTTGTCGTAATAACTATATTTAATCACTTCGCATATACCTGCATTCAATATGATGGGACCCATGTTTAAGGTTTGACTAGTGTTGTTTATCCTGTGCCTTGATCAACCGGGTTTACCTTTATGTTGGGTAGCTGTGCTTAGTGCTATACTTTAGGTTATGGTGGTTTTAATGAACCTTAATGATGAACATGCTTTATCTTTATGTTATATCTCTGGTTCCTTAATACAAGATCATATGCTTAATCGAAACATGGAGTGACCACCCAGGAAAACCGTACAACCACAAGGCATATGACTCTACATTGGCTGAGTAATTAGGGACTCTGTTGGGATGACCTTACCTGATAAGGGCAAGGGGAGCGTTAGTGGGGTATAGACTCGTTCTAATAGGGAGTTGGGCTTTTCTAAGACACGGTACCTACTAGGGGACTTTATACTCTGCAATGACTCGGAACCTTCACGGGTTGTTTCACATTAGGGAATCTTTGTAAAGGCCTCGTAGCATCCCTATGAAATCACACCTCGGTAGTGTGGTATGGTGCCTTGCAAACACCGCATGGTTGGGTCCAAAACTCTTCAGAGTTTTACACGACTTGTGGTGAAAGTGTACAACCTCTGTAGAGTGTAAAACTAATCGATTAGCCGTGCTCATGGTCAACAGCAGCCTGGACCCTCACATGATAATTGAACTTGAAGATGGATCTAAATCGTTGTTATGCTTGCCATATGCTTATGGCGTATCTTATCTATCTCTTTATGATAATTGTGGGATGGTATATACTTATACTCTATTAGTAATCAGGTGCTAATAAAATTTGACCAACTAAAATGCTAAATGCTTATAGCCCACTCCAGTATAAAACCTTTGCATTCATCCTTTCTCCCACACTTACTGAGTACGACAAGTGCTCACTCTTGCTATAAATAATGTTGCTCAGAAAGAGGAAGCTACTTTGAAGTCTTGTGAAGATGTTGCTGGTGCTAGGCGTACGCAACCCCCAATCGACTGCCTGTGATGTTTAGTGCCTTCGTTTCCAGGATTAAGCGTAAATCCCTGATAATCTCCCTTTTTATTTTGTGATACTGTTTCTGTATATATTTTTATGTCACTATATGCATGAAACTTGATCCTGGCATGCATATAGTTTTGCACTTGGTTTTCTTTGGAAAAACAGGTATGACATAAGGTGTTGGAGAACATTGATAGCAAGGTGACGGAGGTCGGAAGCTCCAATCACCAAGTGCTCAACATGACGAAGATGCTCGAGACACAAGTGGGACAACTTGCCGGGCGCCTATCCGCTAACGATAAGAAACTTCTAGGACAACCTCAAGGTTCTGAGATGGCGAAGACCATTCAAACTTGTTCGGGGAAGGAGATCGAAGATCCGGAGCATTCTGCGAAAGCTAGAAAACCTAAACCATCTATTGAGGTAGAGGAATTTTCCAAGGAGAAAGTTACCGAAATCATCACCAAAGAGCCCGAGTTTGAGATGCCGGGAGAAGACACGAAGATATCGCAACTCAATCCACTCTACTTCTGAGGTAAACTTGATAATCATTTTGAAAAGTTTGTGGAGGTTGTGCGTAGGTTAAGCATCAAAATGCTGCTATTGGACACCCTTCAAGTTCCTACATACTGTCGCTACTTCAAAGATATACTTGCAAACAAGTATGAGATAGCAACATTCTGGGTGGATCATGTCAAGATGTCTGAGCAATGTAGCGTCGCTATTGCAAACGGACTAGAGAAGCAAGGAGACCCCGGATGCCCGACGATTCCATGCTCCGTTGGTTCATTCAAGTTTGATAAAGCATTATGCGAACTTGGAGCAAGTGTGAGCGTCATGCCAAGAGACGTGTTCGAGAATCTACGCCTACTGGAGCTAGAGCCTACGACCATGTGTTTGGAGTTGGGTGACAACTCCATTCACTATCCTTTGGGTATCATCGTGGATGTGCCCGTGAAGGTCAGACACCACTTCATCCCCATCGACTTCGTGGTGCTCAAGATGGGAGAGAGGGAGAAGCCACCACTCATCCTTGGGAGGCCCTTCCTTAAGACCGTGGGAGCTACCATCGACGTCCAGAAGGGGGAAATCAAGTTCGACATCAACGGCGAGAGGAGTTCCTTCAAGTTTCAACCACGCTTCGAGGTATGCAATATGATCAAATATAAATATATTCTACCTCATCGCCGTGTTAGTAAGGAAGAGCCAAGGAAGAAGGAAGAGCCGGAAGCAAAAGAAATCAAAGAAGTTGTCGCTTCCGTCAAGATCAAGGAACAAAAGTCGCCTGTGAAGACCAAAAAGATGACTAAGCCGGAGAATAAGCTTGCGCCAAAGATGGTGCGGAAGTGGGTACCCAAGATTGCAACACCCGCAAAGAGCATTGATCGGAAGTAATCGAGTGAAGAAGTCCAGCCATGGATTATAAACGAAGCTCTAGATGGGAGGCAACCCGTTTCGTCGAGTCAAGAATAAGCTACCAAGAGGACAACCCGATCAAGATTTTTCGGGTCTTTCAAGTAAGTTTTTAAATACACTAATAGACTCTTAAGTGGTCGGATAATGTTTAGAGTTATAAATCTTGTTTGGATATTTTATTTGGATCATCAACCCTTTACATGAACCATCCTATGTGTTATTTGCTTCTTTTTGAGAAACCAAAACCAAAATTTCAGAACCTACCTCAACCTTTAATTCTATTTATGATGTTATGGTTGACTTGTTTTACATGCTAAAAACACACGAGTAGAGCCACGCTATGTTCTAGATGATATTTAAATTTCGTGCATGCTAGGACTCGCGTGAATCTAGAAACTTAACTTTTGGTTTGTTCAAAATTTATATCCTTTGGCTTCTCTAGAGTTATAATTTTTTCTAAGCCTCATTTAATTTTATTTCATTCAAAATCTCTCTCACTCTTAGCCAAAATTAGAACCTAAACATGTGCCCCCATGATCAAGACGGGAAAAGCTTGCTCCCAACTAATGGAAGCAAACAATACGGGGCGACCGAATAAAATTAGTCGGAAAACATTTTCGACTTACATTTGTTATTGATGCTTAAAAAAAACTCTTCTAATTATATTTGAACTCATTGCGGGATTTGAGTTTAATTTTAATTTATGACATTAGAGATGTGCATAGTATTAAAACATGATTAGAGGGAGGTAATTGGGTTCACCTAACCACACATACACCATGATGCATCACGGGATGCTCCTCCAACATTTATCATCAAACCACATGCAAAGGACAAGCATGAGGGCAGCCAAAGCTTTGTTTTGCGAAATCTCAAGGAGGCATGTGAGGTAAGGGAGCATGGAGGTGACTAAAAGCAAAACAATCAAGTGGAAGGATCAATCATGCAAGCAAAGGAGTGGACGAGAGCATCCGTACGGTGCAACCCGATGGAGCACGCGGTCAAAAAGCAACAAAGGAGGATGGAGTGCACTCGAGAAAATTCGAGCAAGTGGAGCAGCAAGGACCCCAAGCCGGTCGGCCCGGGCCGGCTGGCCTCACCTCTTTTTAAGCCCCCTAGTGCCCGTCTTTCTCGGGTAAGTCACTCGCCTGGTTCTTTGTTCGTGTTACCGAGCTCTTAGTCCGAACCACCGGAGACATAGCTTCCCACTTCAAGTTTTTTAGTCCATCAAAATCCATCCTAAGTCCACTTGAAGTCCATACTCCAAGTAATTTTTTGTGTGCCTTGCTACCAGTTCAAAACCCCGGGTATATTTGTGAGGAAAAGCGCAACAACCATATGGAAAAAAACTAAAAGTCTTTTCACCAAAAAGAAGGGATCATCGTTGTCTAAGCCATCATCGACAAGCTCTTCGAGGAGGCACTCGGTCTCCGAGTCTCCTCCGAGTATGGAAGAGGACACGACACCACCGAGGAGGAATGACACCTACTCCTTAGTGGCACGAGGGCCACACGAAGCTCGTCTCATGCGGTTCGCCGAACCACAAGGACGCACGGAGGAGCCACCCATCCGACCTCGTCGCTCGACACGATCATCGGCTCCACTTCCATACGCTCCACGATATTCCAAGTATGGGTTTATTATCAAGATGGAGGAGGAGGAGGAGTGTAGGTGTCCCAACATGTAATAGATATCCGTGTGAAGGTGGAGATTTCACAAACCTCGCCGGATATCCACCCTTAAAACCAAAAATATCATCTTTTGGGTTTACCTCCTTGACCAAAACCTATCATTTGAGTATGGATCGTCAACTCGAGGAAGATCGCAACATGGAGATTTCAAAGTATCTCTCCAAAGGAAAAATAATTCTAGAACCTACCTTATCTCTATCACCTCTTTGCCCGAGGACGAGCAAACGTCTTAGCATGGGGGAGGAGGTAGGTACAATGCAATTTAGAGTTCAAGGGGAGTAAAATAAAAAATGAAGAAAAGAAAGAGAAAAAATATATGTATGAGAAAAAATATGAGTATGTATAAAAAATAAATATAATAAAGTGAACTCCCGGTTCTCTGAATTTCAAAAGTTTCAAGATTAAATATCCAAACTCATCTTTTCAACCATGTGCAATCCGATAACGAGGACTTCCTTTGTGCCTTGGGGTCACTCTTTAACATTTGCACATGTCCACCTTTCTCAAAGTTTGTGTATTTTTCTCTCCCCCTCCTTGATATAACATTATTTTCCAATGACCTTTTTGATGAGTCTCGATAAGACCATGAGAAGTTTGTCTTGTTTTGACAACATCTCATTTATAATATCTTGGTAGGACTAAAATTTCCCAAAAAGATCCACATAAAGCCCACCATATATATATACATATGTGTGTGTGTTTTGAGAGGGAAAGGAGTAGAAGAAATAGGCTTGAGAGATAAGATGAGATGAGAGTTCATGAGCAAGATGCAAGGTGGTTTAAATTTTTGAACTCGGTTTAGCTCTTTTTCATTTCATTCTTTATTTCAAAATTTCGAGATCCATTTAAATTTCGGGAGCATGTTTAATACTTGTGGGAAGAGCTTAATCAATATCTACCCTCCGTAGGGATGAAGGCCAGTGCGCTATGGAACTCTAATGAACTAAATCTTTGAGAGCATTATGTTTTCTCGTGTATGATCATGTGTAGGGTTTGAGCAACGAAGGGCAACACCGATATCCATCGAAGGCTCACTCAAGGACGAGCAAGGTTTAAACATGGGGGAGATGTTGATAGTGAATTTCCGTCAACTTAGCCATGAGTTTTCCTTTGGTGTTGGCATGAATTTTATATCTTATCCATTGGTACTAACCCCCTTGATATAACAAGTTTATTCGTGCATGTTGGTTTTGGAGTTTGATGTTTATGAAGGAATTTAGTGTTAAATGCAAGACTTCCGGGTAAAGTTCATCAAGCACCTCATGAGAAGACCATGAAGCCCGACACGAGTCAAGCAATGAAGTGAACATGACTCCAAGAAGCCCAAGGATCAACGAGTGAAGATGGAAAACTCGAGGACCCGAACAAAAAATGTTGAATCTTGCGAGACAAGGAGCTCTATCCAAACCGTGGAGAGACCGACATCAAGGGCCCACATGTAGAAGGCGAGAACATTCTAGAAGGCACAAAGCAAGCAACATCCACGAAGCGAGGCTTCAAGATGGGAGGAAATGGGCCCAGGCGACCGGCCTAGCCCATTTTAGGCCCCGTTTGCTGCCCCCTTTGACCTAGACGATCCTCGCACTATTTATAGTCCCCCCGCCAAGAGCCACGCATCAACTCATTCGTCATTCGCCGTCGAGGAGAAAAGAAGAGAGGGACACCATGTTGGAGAGGAGAGGGTCGAGCTAGTTGTCTAGGGTTTCCCTAGCCAATGTGGGAACCTTGCAAGTTAGACCACGTTGGAGTTCCGGGAGCTAGGAGCAAGATCAATGTAGGATCTCGGTGGTGATCTTGTCCATGTATCGTTTATGATGTTGAATTATCTAGTTGCAATCCAATTTTCTAGCGATTAAGTGCTTCTTCTACGACTTTGATTTCGATTGGCTTTTCTTACTTTAAGATCTATTCTCGAGATAGATCATAGAGGGTGTTCTTGTAGTCGTGGTGGCTAGAGTTGCATGCATGACCTACCAAGAGATGTCAACTTGTCCATTGGACTCACCCTAGGCTAACCCGCACGAATAGGAGTGCATTGTGATAGAACGGTGGCTCCAAAAGGTGGGCATCTTCGGAGTTGGAAGGGAAGCTGCGATTTAAAGAAGCTTTTTACACTACAAGAAAATCGTTGACTAGTGACACAACCACATTTTAGCGTTATTGATTTATGATGTTCCTGGCTGATCTCGTCATAATATTTCACTTCCGAGCAAATTTAGTGACAAAAAACTTTCATCATTACGGTTGGTACTGTAGCCGGGCATTCCCTGTTCCATGCTATTTTGTGACTGCCATAAGCTATGCAAAAACATCATAAACCAACATCAGTCCCACGTGTAAGCATTTTTTTTAAAAAAATAGAGTGTTCGAAGTCGTCATAAAATTATGTAGGGTCCCACATGTAAGCATTCTTTCGAAACTAGAGTGTTTCAAATCGTCATAAAATTTTCCGGGGTCCCAAATGTAAGCATTTTCACCAGGTCCGCGGTGTCATAAACCAAGTTTGGTCCCACATGCAAGCATTATTTTAAAATAGAGTGTTCCAAGTCTTCATAAAATTCAGTTGGGTCCCACATGTAAGCATTTTCGCCGGATCGGTGGAGGCTAGGTCATGGATAATAATTTGCCCCGGCATGGGTTCGAACCCGGGGACGTGAAGGAACAATGATGTGTTGTTTACCACTACACCACTACTTGGTTCCGCATGTTTTATGGGAAACTCAACTAATAGTTCATGCGAATTCTTTGCGAGACCGGGTCCCACATGTAAGTTTGAGTTGAGTCTATAATTGCCTATAGAATGGTTGGCGAGACACTTCACTCGGACTTCGCAAAGACTTTCAACTTCCGCTACGCGGATCCGCAACAACGACTTGTGGTAGGAATGGAGAACCCTAGCAGCAATGAGAGGGTGAATTATGAGGCACCTCCCGGCTACCGAGTACTCGAGTCAGCACGACAAGGTCAGTCTTCTGGTTTGAGCCACTACATTTTCTCCTACAACCTAGGGATGGAGATTTCTAGATTTGGGGATCTAGCAGATTGATGAGCATATACAAATACAATTGATTTAGATTTCTTTGTACCCTCGGATTTGCACTTCAATTGGTGTTAGAAGTTGACGGGCTATTGACAATTCATAGGTGGTAGATTCATTTAGTTTTCAATTTGCATCGGATCGATAGGTTGTTGTATTTTACTAACTTACGGAGGTGGCTCGGTCTCATCGATTCGTTACATCGGGCCCTCCTAATGCTGATCTTATCCTTGTGGATAGCTATAACAAGTGCGAGCATGGGTATGCCGTACTTGTCAAGGAACCCTTGTGCGGCCTTGGGCACCGGTATGGAATATACGGTCGGGTAGACTTATAGTACATGTACTCTTGATGTTAGTGTTGCAAATGGATAATTGTATGAACATTTATGTATTTGGTGTCTACGTACTGAAGAACAACGATGTGGGACGTTTATTTGAATTGATCCTCAATGGGATGCTAGGACTACTGCTATTCTGGATAGGCCGACAAAGGTTGTTGAAAATGGTTGAGAGGAAGCAAGTGATTTGAAGGAAGATCGTGAAATTGCTAACAAGCGACTTGAAGCTACTACCGCCGAGTTGAAAAAGGTGAAGACAAAGCTAGAACGGGTTGAGAAGGAGAAGGAATCGTTTCTTTGCGAGTTAAATAAAAATAGGTAGTTACGATTATTATGAAACTTGTTGCTTGTTGATGTTTAACTACCGGTTGTTGCTCACTTCATAGTGATGACACTACAAAAATCCTTTCTTGTTGATTTTTAACTATCGGTTGTTGCTCACTTCATAGTGATGACACTACAAAAAATCCTTTGACCCATGACGAAATTCCCATGACGTTTTTCGATTTCGTCATAGATTTGCAACGCTAGATATGAAGCCCGATATGAAGTCCAAACACTATGACGTTGTGCCAATTCCGTCCATGCATTTCTTCACGGATCACATCGCATCCTTGACAACGGTCGGATTTTTTCATAGATTAGCGGTGTTGGATATGAAGCCCGATATGAAATACAAACACTATGACGTTGCCCCAATTTCGTCATAATCCGAACCACATTGCATTTCAACATTTCCTCATGATCAATGAATTTAAAAATTCATATAATGTGTGAAAAGAATTAGAGATAATCACAATCAAAATATATAAAAAAATCTAAATTTATTTTTTTCTAAAGCATATAATATTATATATCGGTATATAGATATACCTATATAAAGGCAAAAAATTGGATTTCCGTTTTATGTTTCTCCCCAACATCATTGACCGCCATATCTCCCCGGCTCCCCAATGCCTCCCTCGACGCACCCAAGATCCCATCGTCGTCTCGCCCGGCTCCCCACCGCCTCCCTCGTCTTGGTCGAGGTGGTTACGCGGTAGCAATTCCCAAGTGGCGGAAGATGGAACAAGACCTTATCACCAAAGGTATCATATCGGTGGTCTTTCACCGGCCCTATCGATCGAAGAATTGGTATTATGCGCATGGAGGCGGACCGAACCTAGATGATGGTACCCTTGAATTCCCGCCCACATTACGAGAGAAGGCACTTGAGTTAATGAAACAAAAAGAAGAAGTCGAGCTAGTAGATTGAGGGTTGACAGAGAAATGGATGAGCTCACTATGGCGCTCGCGAATCCGGAACACCCGGGACGTTGCGGGGGCTACGGGGGTGGTCTTCGTGGAAGTATGCTTTCAAGGGAAACCTAGATAGTTATAAAAGTCGCAAAAGAAGAAAAGAGCGCGAAGAGAAGCATTTGCGCCAAATGATGGAGCAAAGACTTAAAGAACAAGAAGAAAAGATGCGGATAGAGATTGAACGATGATTGGCCGTAACGATATCTCAAATAGCCCAATGCGGAGCACTCGCCCAAAGTACCTCCGGATCCCGTCATTAGCCCTTCCACTCAGAAAAGCTATTGTGCTTCTACCGAGGTTGCACCAGGTGCTTGCATAGAGGACGCACCGGGTGCTTGCACAGAAGGCCCTGAAGAGCTGAGGGCAATCGAAGGAGTTCCAGTTGATGACAACCAACAATACCCTGTGGATTTTCTCTGTCGGTGCACCCCATGTGAGCTGCACAAGCCATTCGGCAACATCACAATGCAGGTGGCGTACAAAAGTACATTTGCACATTTTCCTACACAGACTAGCCACGACATGTTGATTCCACCTAGCTACACCTCGATTTCTGTGGAGGAGATTTGTCAGCCACAATTTGAAGATCTAGAGATAGACATCCCAGGAGGTGACGGGGAAAGGACACTCAAGGATGCGGTTCACGGTATCATATTGTGGCCCAAACGTTACATTATAATCCCCCAGACGGAGGGATCAATCCCTCCTACGGATCCCCCACGGTCGCGACCATTGTCATCTCCTAGGTTGTCCTCACGACCTTCAATATCACCTCTCTCACCGTCTACACGTGAACCATTATTCAATTCCAAAGGTGCGAGCTCCAGCCATGATACTGACATCAATCCCGAATCACCTCCAAAAAAGCAGAAAAAACCAATGGCGGCAAAGCAAGCGCCATCAAAAGTAGAAAAAACACCAAAGCACTGCAGAAAAAATCGCCCAGCCACCAAAGCACCTCAGAAAAACCGCGAAAGCACCGCAAAAAAACCACCTAGCCACGAAACCACAACCGAAAAAACCGTCAGAGCACAGTCTTCCAACCCAGTGCAACCACCAAAGCCGAAAAAACCACCAACGATAAAGAAAATGGCCGAGCCCATCGGCAAAAGGAAGCTAGCATGGGAGACGATGGAAGAAGGAAAAAACAACAATCGGTGCCCAACATGTGCATGAATTTTTCAACAATTTAAATACAAAACGAAGCACGCCCAAAGTACCTCGGATCCCATCATTAGCCCTTCCGCTCGCAAAAGTAGTTGTGCTTCTACCGAGGTTGCACCAGGTGCTTGCATAGAGGTCGCACCATGTGCTTGCACGGAGGGGGCGGACCGAGGGCAATCGAAAGAGTTCCGGTGGATGACAACCAACAATACCCCGTGGATTTTTATCCGTCGGTGCACCCCGTGTGAGTTGCACAAGCCATTCGGCAACATCAAAATGCGAGGTAGCGTACGGAAGTAATTTTGCACATTTTCCTAGACGAGTAGCCACGACATGTTGATTCCACCGGCTACGCCTCGATTTACGTGGAGGAGATTTGTCGGCCACAATTTGAAGATCTAGAGATAGACATCCCGGGAGGTGACGGGGAAAGGACACTCAAGGATGCGGTTCACGGTATCATATTGTGGCCCAAACGTTACATTATAATCTCCTAGACGGAGGGATCAATCCCTACTACGGATCCCCCACACTCGTGACCATTGTCATCTCCTAGGTCGTCCTCACGACCTTCAATATCACCTCGCTCACCGTCTACACATGAATCATTATTCAATTCGGAGGTGCGAGCTCCGGCCATGATATTGACATCAATCCCGAATCACCTCCAAAAAAGCAGAAAAAACCAATGGCGGCAAAGCAAGCGCCATCAAAAGTAGAAAAAACACCAAAGCACCGCGAAAAAATCACCCGGCCACCAAAGCACATCAGAAAAACCGCCCAGCCACCAAAGCACATCGAAAAAACCACCTAGCCACGAAAGCACAACCGAAAAACCATCGGAGCACGTCTTCCAACCCTGTGCAACCACCAAAGCCGAAAAAACCACCAATGATAAAGAAAATGGTTGAGCCCATCGGCAAATGGAAGCTAGCATGGGAGACGACGGAAGAAGAAGGAAAAACAACGATCGGTGCCCAACATGTGCATGAATTTTTCAACAATCCGAATACAAAACATCAATAGAGGGAGTTCAAGAAGCACCGCCCAAAGTACCTGTGGATCCCGTCATTAGCCCTTCCCCTTGCAAAAGCAGTTGTGCTTCTACCGAAGTTGCACCAGGTGCTTGCATAGAGGTCGCACCAGGTGCTTGCACAGAGGGCCCTGAAGAGCTGAGGGCAATCGAAGGAGTCCTAGTGGATGACAACCAACAATACCCTGCGGATCTTTTCTGTCGGTGCACCCCATGTGAGCTGCACAAGCCATTCGATAACATCACAATGCGGGTGGCGTACGAAAGTACTTTTGCACATTTTCCTAGACGGACTAGCCACGACATGTTGATTCCACCCGACCACCAACGATAAAGAAAATGGTTGAGCCCATCGGCAAAAGGAAGCTAGCATGGGAGACGACGGAAATTATGATGTAAGTTAATTAAATAAACATATTAATAATACATCATTTCCTAACCTCTTCTATATTTAATAGTTGGGTGTAATACATTAACATATTTGCACATTATACAAATGGATATGGTTAAGGACGAGGTCATTCAGAAGGATCGTCTTTCGGCGATTCAAGAAAGTCTCTTGGAATTTATCCATGAGGAGGTGGTTTATTGCCAACAGGAAAACATCGGTATGATGGATCTAAAAAATCCAATAGAGACTAGAAATTTGAAGTGAACAATATTTTGATGTATAAATACTATCTATTTTGATGTGTATATTTCTATGTTTATGTAAGTTTATATGCAAGTCTAATTGCATATATGGTATATATAGATATACATACAAGTTCAAATATGTATACATGCATATACGGCTTAGAAAACAATTAGAATGTACGCGCAAATCGAAAACAAAAAACAAAAAGAGAAACGAGACACTTACCAACCGAGACTAAAGGGGGTGGGTGCGGGTGCGTACGTGCCCCCCCTTTAATCTCGGTTCATAATACCACCCGGGACTAAAGGGGGGCCTTTTGTCTCTCATCGTTAGTCCCGGTTGGACTTGAGAGACCTATTCCCCTTACCACCGGGACTAACGGCCCTCTCCCTAACGGTGAATGTTAGCTAGGTTTCCCATCTATCCATTGTGGCAACTTTAGTTTTGTTGGGGGCAAAACATCGCAAGCACTTGAGTATTCTTAGGCTCTTAGCACTAGATGGCAATGCCCCTATGTAGGTATACTAGTGATTTGCGCGCGCATGGGCGCGCGACTAAATCTGAAGTTGCATGAGATAAACAGTTTTACAATGAAGCTATATAATTTATTATAAATAGAAATGTACATATATTGCAGAGTTCACCCATCATTGCTTAATCTTATGGCAATAGATAGCAGTAGTTGAAATAAAAAATAATAAAATAAATCGGAGGGACTGAATGAGCGATAATGTTAAAATATCAACAGGACCTAGCATGTTGATGAAAAATTGAATTAGGGTGCTGTTGCAAGATGACCTAAAAAGTGAGGATGATTCTGCATGAGGATTGGCAATTGGGGATGCAGTGAGCATCCTGTTGGTCGGCTTTTGCATGCTCAAAAATTATGTATGCACACTGTTGCTAGCTGTGTACTCATAAGCAATGCTTAATTACAGAATTGAAGTTTAAATAGGAAACGTTAGAAACATGATAATCAAGGGTTAAAAAGAACTCCAAAAATAAGTGCTGCAAAAAAAAGACAGAAAACAGGGGAAAAGAAAAAAGGAACCCATCAGCCATCTTGTGTTACACTGCAGACAGTATATTGATGTAACAAAATAGGTGCCCTTTTACCCATATGTGAAGCACTATGGTAAGTAGAAATGGCTACTCATTGCAATATTCACAAAAAATCTTAGCACATAGTACATAGAAATTTATAAGATATGAACTGTCTATTTGTATGCACCCCAGAACCGAGCCTACATTCATCCATCCAATCATACCTTAATTATTATATAGGCTTCCACCAAATAATTAAACACACATAAGAGTGCCAAACATGCATCAGTAATTATTCTAACACATGCCACCTGTAGGTATTGTAGAGTAGAAATGGATTTCGCACAAAAAATCAATCGCGTTACAATAGGAGTTATGCACAATCAATAAAAGCAAAGAGAAAAAGTTAGCCTGCAAACTCACTAGGTAAGCAATGCAGGTAATTCCACGAACAAATAGTGGATCGCGAAGAACTGATGAGTGAGGACCTGCAATAACCAAAAGAAATCAGCCAAGAAGCTGTAAATGTGTTTTTGTTCTTTGAGAAAGGTAATAGGATAGAGGAATATTCTACAACACCAGATTACAACAGACTTATTTAGAAAAATAAAATACAAACTTGTTATTGATTTACGATGTTAGCAACCAATCAGTTCTCACAATTCCAATGTATGGAACCAACGCACTCAACCTGGTACGGTATTTTTTTTTCACTTATGAACAGATATGCAAAAGATCGCGGCTACTGCTTCATCTCTAGCGTTGGTTCGGGATCCAACGGTCGAAATCGTTGGCGCCGATGTGGATGGCCTAGCTGTGCACCGAACTCCCCACCTTTCGTAAGAGAGAAGAGAATCACCGTAGGATATGAATCCGACGGACACTGTAATTGTTGCTAACGTGGATGGCATGGTTACTCTTCTAACTAGGCCTCTTTCATATCTTCTAATAATATCTTCTAATAATAATATCCGTCAAATATAGTATCTGTAGTCAGCTTAATTAAAACTCCAATCTCAATCCACCGCCCTGTTCGCTTGGCTTATCGCCACCACCAAGAATACTTTTCTCTCACAACAAACCAGCCACTAGCAACTGGCCGGCAAGTACTTTTCTCTCGAACAATCAGTACTAGCCACCAACCAAACGAACGGGCTGCACAGACCCCGAAATCCCATTCCACCAAGTCCAAGGTATCTCAGGTTACGGCAAGCACGTATATATGTTGCTGCCCTCATTTTCTACTGCCAGGATCATCATGTTTCTACTAATAAGCTCATACAGTTAAGTACTAGTATATGTCTCTACGATCTTAAATAATGATGATTCCCCTTGTTCGTCATGCACAAAACCTTGGGTTACCCATCTCCACACCAGCTTGTCTTCCTCAAATCACTTGTCACTTCATCAGGAACAGGAAATATATATCCTCAAATACGACAGGCATAATGTCTGCAGACGGCTTCAGTGGCTAAGCCAGCTTAGAAGTATATATAGGAAGGGCTCATCTACTCTTTCTTCTTCCTCCTACTATTCTTAATCTTCCTCTTCTTTATCTATAGCAAAAAAATATTGGAGGGGCTTATCAGGGGTTTACTGAAGTTTCCAGCTGTAGAGGGGGCTTGAGCCCCGGTCGCCCTACCGCGGGCTTCACGGTTGAATTGCTTTAATTCGTAGGCCATAGTAACTAAACTGAATTATCTTTCTTCTGTTGTTCTCAGCACCTATATATACACTGGTCGGGGAGAGGGCCTTTAGTCCCGGTTGGTAAGGGGATAGATCTCTCAAGTCCAACCGGGACTAATGATGAGAGACAAAAGCCCCTCCCCCTTTAGCCCCGAGTGAATGAACCGGGACTAAAAGATCCTTTAGTCACGGGTAGTATTACGAACCGAGACTAAAGGGGGGGCACTCCCAGCACTCGCGCCCACCCCCTAGTATTACCAACCGAGACTAAAGGGTCTTGTTTGTCTTTTTTTTCTGTTTTCGATTTGAGTGTATATTCTTATTGTTGTCTAATCCATATATGCACGTATACGTATTTGAACTTGTATATATGTATATACTTGTCTATATATACAATATACGCAGTTAGATTAGACTTATATATAAATTAAACCCTATATATATGCATATATAAACTTATAAATTTATATACACATAATAATTTATATACATGAAAATAAATAGTATTTTCTTAAACTAGTATATATACATCAAAATATCATTCAGTTCAAATTTTTAGTCTCGGTTAGCTTTCCTCGGAGGTGAGTCGGTCAATTGAATGGTTGTCATAAAAATGTTTTCATTGTGCATTAACCACCTCGTCCATGAGGAATCCCATGAGAGCTTCTTGAATTGCCAAGAGACGATCCTTCTCAATGAGTGTGTCCCTTTTTATAATCCCCGTAATTCGAAAATAGGTTGATATAATACACCAAACGATTAAATATAAAAAAGGATAAAAATGATGTATTATTAATAGGTTAATTTTAGTTACACTATCGTCATCCGTGTTGCCACCGTAATGGTGTATGTGCTCACAAACGTAGTACCCGCATAAATTATTTCCTTGTTCTTGTCTCAAACACTAAAGTGGAGAGGAGAACGAGAATATGAAATTCTAGTGTTATACATTTTAAATATTCCCAATCCGAAGTTGTTATTTGTATACACTACGTGAAAACCTCAAATAGGTCACGCAAAGCATTTGTAACGGGCCCTTAACGCCCGTTACATCCACCCACATTTGTAACGGTTGTTGTTTGGCGCCCGTTACCTATAAGCACGTCGGGACGACCCCGGGTTGGCCTCCACAACGCCCGTTACCAATGTGGACTTCGGTAATTGGCTTCTTAAACGCCCGTTTTCTTTGTAACGGATGTTAAAAGAGCCCGTTACAAATGTTAAACCTATCGGTAATGGGCTTGTAAAGTTCGTTACCGATCAATGCACTACAAGAAATCCTTTGATCCATGACGAAATTCTCATGATGTTTTTTTATTTCGTCATAGATCACACCGCATCCATGACAAACAATCGATTTCGTCATAGATTCACGAGTCTTTGGATATGAAGCCCGATATGAAGTCTAAACACTATGACGTTCGCCAACTTCGTCATAGATTTCGTCACGAGATCACACTACTTCCATGACAACCGTCAAATTTCGTCATGGATTAGCGGTGTTGGATATGAAAGCCCAATATGAAGTCCAAGCACCATGACGTTGCGCCAATTTCATCATAATCGACCCACATTGCATTTCAACTTTTCCTCATGATTAATAAATTTACAAAATCATATAATGTATGAAAAGAATTATAGATAATAACGATCTTAAATTTAAAAATCTAAATTTAAAATTTTTTTCTAAAGCATATAATATTATATATTCAATATATAGATATACATATATAGAGGCAAATAAAATTGAATTTCCGTTTTATGATTTTTTTTATAATTTACTATTATTTTCTAAATATTTAGTCGAAAAAATAAAAAAGAAAAAGACAAAATCATTTATAAAACTACGCATAACCAAGTTCTAGATGTAATCTGTACAATTTCAAAGGTTGAAGGATATGATGCTTTGTGTAGTTACGAGTTTAGGGACGAAAACTAGACTTTCGCAAAAATTGAATAGGTGTCAAAGTGAGTTGGGCTTGCTAACCGGAGTCAAAGTCTGCTGGCGGCCCTCAAACTACTTGACGTGCTTAGGAAACCCACCCCGGACAACCAAAGCAGCCCACGCTGCACAACAGACCGGCCCAAAGGCACAGCCCAAAAGGCCGGCCCAAATTTGCGAAAATGGAGGGTCACCACTAGACTTTTTGCCATCCATGAGTTCAACATTTAATTATTTCTAATAAATCTGCATAAATTCATTTAAATGATAGAAAATAGCATTTTGTTCGAAAAATCTTGAAACTTCTAAAAGACAACTTAAATGTGTTCTTTTACATGCGAAAAATATATTTGGGGTATATAAGATAATTAGTTTTTCAGTTAATTCATAAATGTGTCTTAATTAGGTATTTTAAAATAGAAAAAAATATTTTTTGCATAATAAATGGCATTGTGACCCCCATGTGTTAATAGAAGAGTAAATTTAAGGTTATGTGTAGAATTGAGGTGTACATGACCAAGAATTGAGGTGTTAATAGAATTATTCTATTTACTATGAGGTAATGAAAAATGAACAAGGGCGTACACATTAGTTATTTAAAAAATGAAAAAATAAGTTTTTGCACAACAATTGGTAATGAAAACTCAAAAATGTTTATAAGATAACAATTTTGCACAAGGTCGTACTCATTAGAGATTTAAAAATTAGAAGAATCAACTTTTTGCACAACTATATAGAAAAACTATTTTTTCATTTGTTAAAGTTGTAGATCTTGGTAGAGATTTATTTTAGAAAATTTTAGAAAAAAGAATCATCCAATTTGGAGTTAGTATGAGGCAGAAAAACTAGTTACAAGTTTTAGTCAAAGATTAAAAAGAGAAAACACACTTGTTCATCTCAGTTCATAGCAAGTGCAATTTCTGTTTTTAATCTTCGGATAAAACTTGTAAACTGTTTTTCTTCCTCATACGAACTCCAAATCGGTTGATTATTTTCCCTATTTTTTCTAAAATCGAGATGTTTTACTCGGTGTCATTTGTTTGTATCTTAATTACTATTTCTTGATTACTTTTCATACAACATATCTTTTCCAACTAAAAAGTGAATATAAAAAACATGTTATTTCATAATAATTGCTAATATAACTTAACATTCTCTAATGTTATGGTCAACACAAGGTTGCATCCAAATTTGAGGTGCCCATGGGTAGGAAAGTATTTGAGTGTGTACAAACTTTGAAGTTTAAGTTGAGTTGTATGAAACAATGTGATGATCTATCTAGTTTATGAACAGTGTATAGTCCAATTTTCACAAAATCATATGAAACTTTTTTGTCAAGCTTGTACATCGATAAAATGATCATGTGCCAATTTACATAATTTTTTGATAAGTTTTATTTGTTATTATCATTATTTTATAACAAGGTGTGACCACGTGGCACAACTGGAATGGTCAATAGCTTCAAATTTGATGGGATTTTTTTCTAAATTTTCCTGAAATCACAATCTTTTATTTAATGATGTTTGTTTTAATGTTAATTGCAATTTGTTGAACTTTTCAAAGGTTTGAGTATAGTTATAAGAAACTATGTGAGAGATGTTACTATTTGTGAACATCTATAATCTCACTTTAATAAAACCATCCGAATTGTTTGTAGGAGCATTATATGCTTAAAATATGCCTCCATGTCAACTTGTAGAATGTTTTAAACAAATTTAAATATTATTAAACTATCTTGTAATAATTTGAAGATTAATGGTTGCATTATCTCTAACAAAGAATTTATTTTTTCTTCTATCTTTTGGACATGGACTATAATCAAACATATGAGTATGAAAATATTTTTTCTCATATTTCTTGAATTTATTATGTGGTACATATAGTTCAAATTTAAACCTTAGTAAGCAATAAAAATAGTGAATCATTTGTTTAAATGGACTAAAAGTTGGCTTGGGCCGTTTTATATTAAAGCCCAATTCATCTCAGTCGTCCATCTCAGAACCAACGACTCATATAAATGGCTGCAACCCTAGCTCCTTTGTCTCCCCACCCAGTCCCCCCACCGCCTCCCTCTCGCGCACGGCTGACCTCCAATCCCGCCGCCTCCCTCCCCTCACCTCCAATCCCGTCGCCTCCTCTCCTTCTCCGGAGACGGACCACCTCCTCGCGCTTGACGTCGGCGCCGGCTTGTTGACGGTTAATAATTGTATCAAAGTTCGTGCGTGACTCGCAAGCGTACAAGTCTCCCGTCGTAGTCAAGGGACCCTTCTTCCCTCGAGTGGTGAACCCAAGGTATCGAATCCGTGGAACAAATGTGTGACGCAAGAGTTGATCTAATAAAGCCAAATAACTTCAATCCTTGGTAAAAAAAGAAACCCTAATGCATCTAGATAAGAACATAAAACAAAGATAAATCTAATCTACTAAAGACCGGAGAAAACAAAGTAAGATTGGGTAGATAAACCGATCTAGAGGGATCGGGGTAAGCCTTTTGTTGAAGTTCCAAGCAAGAGAAGAAGTAGCAAATCGAATCTTAATAGAAGCCTCTTTAAATCGTGGTTTCCCGTAAAAATCCGAAAACATCCGCCTTTCGAGACCACCGTTCGTCACAACGTATCCCTATTCATGCGGGGAGCTTAGGGCGAGTCAAAAGACAAGTCGAGATTCTTTCGGAAGATCCGCGTGTACCTCTAGCCACCGCGGCTACAAGAACACCCTATGTAATCTATCTCGAGAATAGAATTGAAATAAGCAAAGCCGATCGAAAAACGCAATCTTCGAGGAAACACTTGATCGCTAAGAAAAGATTCAACTTGATAATTCAACTATAACAACGATACATACACAAGATCACCACGGGATCCTTCCTTGATCTTGCTTCTAGCTCCGGGAACTCCGACGTGGTCTTCCATGCAAGGTTCCCACGTCGGCTAGGGGAACCCTAGTCAACTAGCTCGACCCTCTCCTCTCCGACATGGTGTCCCTCTCTTCTCTGCTTCTCGGCGGCCGAAGACGAAATCTTCTCCCCGTGGCTCTCGGTCAGGGGACTATAAATAGCCCGATTGGCGGCTAGGGCAAAGGAGGGCGAGTTTGGGCCCAAAATGGGCACGGGCCGACCGGACCGGGCCGGCCGGCCGGGCCCATTTAGGCCCAGCCCGTGGGCTCCTTTGCCCCACGTCGGTTCCCTTGCTTCCTGGATGTTTCCCCCTTCTGCATGTAGGTCCATGTCGTCGGTTTCTCTCCGAATTAGACTCAACTCCTTGTCTTGCAAGATTCAGCACTTTTCTGGTCAGGTCCCTGGAGTCTGTCGTCTTCTCGGATCAAGTCCCCGGCTTCTTGGAGTTAAGTTTGCTTCATTGCATGACTTGTACGGGGCTTCAAGGTCTTGTCATGAGGTGCTTGATGAACTTATCCCGAAAGTCTTGCATTTAACACTAAAACCCCGCATAAACATTAAACTCCAAAACCGACATGCACACGTGAACTTGTTATACCACGGGGGTTAGTACCAATGGATAAGGTATAAAACTCATGCCAACACCGAAGGTAAACTCATGGCTAGGTTGACGGATTTTCACCGTCAACATCTCCCCCATGCTTAAACCTTGCTCGTCCTCGAGTAAGCCTTCGATGGATATCATCATTGCCAAACAATGTTTAAACTTTGCATTTGATCATACATGAGAAAACATAATGCTCTCAAAATTTTAATTCATTAAAGTACCATAATGTACTAGCCTTCATCTCTACGGAGGGTAGATTCTTATTAAGCTTATCCCACAAGTATTAACATGCTCACAAAGTTTTAAATAGATCTCAGAATTTTTGAAATAAAGAACGAGATAAAGAAAAGCTAAACCAAATTCACAAATTTAAATCATCTCGTGTATTGCTCATAAACTCTCATCTCACTTGTCTCTCAAGCCTATATATTCTACTCCTTTCCCTCTCATATATATGTGGTAGGCTTTATATGGAGCTTTGGGAAAGTTTAGTCCTAACAAGATTTTATAAATGAGGTGTTGTCAAAACAAGACAAGCTTCTCATGGTCTTACCGAGACTCGTCAAAAAGGTCATTGGAAAATAATGTTAAATCAAGGAGGGGAAAGAGAAAAATACACACACTTTTAGATGAGTGGACATGTGCAAATGGCAAAGAGTGATCCCGAGGCACAAAGAAAGTCCTCGTTATCGGATTGCACATGGTTGGAAAATGAGAATGGATCTTTTTAACTTGAAGCCTTGAATGCACTTTTAGAGACCGGGAGTTCACTTTACGCACAAAATTTTTTTTCTCTTTCTCATATTTCTCATTCTTTTCTTTCTTTCTTTCTTTCTTTCTTATATATATATTTTTTTCTTTCTTCACCTTGGAAGTCACGTACATCGCCGAATTTTTTTCTTTCATCATTATATTATTATTTTTTTTAAAATACTCCCTTTTGAACTCTAAACCCGCACCGTACCTACCTCCTCCCCCATGCTTAGACGTTGCTCGTCTCGAGCAAAGAGGCGATAAATAAGGTAGGTACCGGAAATATATTTCCTTGGAGAGATACTTGAAATCTTCAACGTTGGCACCGTCTTGCGATCTTCCTTGAATTGATGATCCATTCTCAACGATAGGTTGTGGCCAAGGAGGTAATCACAAAAGATGATATTTGGTTTAAGGGTGGATATCCGGCGAAGTTTGTGAGATCACCGATGCGGGGATACACAATGCACGGATAAAAGGCTAGCAAAAAGATAGATACGCAAAAATGGAATGACCAGCTTCTTAGTCTCGGGCCAGAGAAATCATGGCCTGCAATAACTCACTCAAAAATAAATCTTGTACACTAAGGTTTATGCACTCAAATATATATAAGGCTTTGGATAGGTTGAGCAACACACAAGTGATATTTGTGACAAGGTTAGCGATATTTTTGAGCATAAAAGACATCTTTAATCTATTCATAACTTGAGAGCACATAAAACACTATGGGTCTTTATTTTAATCATAACCTCCGCTGAAAATTAAGCTAGCATTTAAATAAATTCAGATTTGTATTTTTAAGAGAGCACTAGCTTAAACATGCATAAATCAATTACAAAGATGAACAAAGCTGCAATTATAATCATATATCATCATGGCACAAATTTTATAGCTTTTCTAATGATATAATCAAGGTGGTGTCTTTATTAATGATGACATCAAGTTGAAATACAAACTGAAAATAAACAAACATGCTTGCTGAAATTTAAATAAAAACAGATAATACTACGCAAACACACATAAGCAAAAGCTGAAAATTACGAGAGAAAAAAAAAGAAAAGAAAAGAAAACTAAAGTTCCTAAATCTTCTAGTCCTCCGCCGGTGGTTGATGTTGATGATCTTGATAATAATACCCTTGCTCATAATATGATTGGACACTTCCTCCGACGAATTGATTTGGCTCCACAAAGTGAAGGCGTCCAAGTTCAAAGGCAATATTTGCATTGCCTTCACCAAGTTGAGCTGCGTTAGCTTGGATGGCTGCGATGTTTTGAGCGTTACTTGCAGCAAACCCTCCAATAATGGCCATGCTTTGTTGTGGTTGGGGATGATGAGCGTAGGACTCCGCGAAGTTAGCGTTGGGCACAACATAATTTTGTGGGGGTACCGGTGCACCACCCCCCCATGCTTGCTCTTGTGACCCTCCGTAATAACTTGGCGGAGGAGGGACCCCGCCGAATGGTTGCACATTGGGTTGTGCTCCACTCGCTTGTGCGGAGGATATTCCCTCCTCTACGATTCTTCCTCTTTTGTTCTTCCTTGCGGGGACAAGTAATCCCTCTTCCAACCAATCATCCCTTCCTTCGGTGAAAAGCCTAAGCCTCTCATTCGGAAGGGGTAGGTTCACTATGGCCAACCGATAACCTCCTCTCTCATCTCCACTAATGTATTTGCCTTGCAGCAAATACTCAAAACCGAGAGAGGTACCACGCAAAAGGTGAGCGGGGTTTCTTGCGATCCCCGGCCGCAAGGAAAAGTCCAACATGGAGAGGTAACACCCCGAACCAATATTACCCGCCCCCGATGTTGCTTCACAACACCAACGGTTGATCATGAGGTAAGAGGGGTCTATTGGCTGCCTGGCAATTAAAGCCGAGTATAGCCAATTCAACTCCGCGTCGGTCACCTTTGTTTCCTTCATCCTCCCCAATACCCTCTTGCACATCCAAGAGTGAAATATCCGGATAAAGGGGTTGCGGATGCAATTGCGTTGTTGATGGGCTTCTCCGGAGATCATATTCCAAAATCCCGCTAACATGCCGGGTGGCACGTCAACTTTCTCGGAGCTCCCTTGTGGAATCCAAGTAGCTCCCTAACGTGCTCGTAGGGAACCACTTGTTGGACTCCCTCCAAACGGAATGACAAGCTTTGCACCCCATCATCATCAACGATGGGTGCAATAGTCATCAAAATTTCCAAGGCGTAACCCAAATGGGTGTCCACCGATATTCCGTTGGAGAACTGCACCCCATCCGAGGTGCCCCAACATATAGTATATGTCGGTGCCAAAACCCAAGGTGTAGAGTGCTTGGTCGTCGAACTCGACGTTGGGCACAAGCCTCTTCTCAAGATTAGAGAGCCTCTCCTCCTCCTCCGCCGACAAGATGATGAAGCCGCACGAAGAGTGTGTCGGGGTGTAAGGAGGTGGTGCGGTTGAGCGAGTCGATCGTCGTGGTGGCGCGGGCTGCTCCTCCGTGTGCCCACGAGGTTCGGTAAACCTCATGGAAGTGCTTCTTGCAGCCCTCATACCACCAAGGAGGAGAGCATCGTTCCTTCTCGGTGGTGCCGTATCCGTCTCCATGCTCCGGGGAGACTCGGAAACCGAGTGCCTCCTCGAAGACGTGGTTGATGATGGCTTGGATGATGACGAACTCTTCTTCTTGGAGAAGAGACTTGTGGTCTTCTTCCACATGGTTGCTGCACTCTTTTTTCAACTAAAATTCCGGGTTGCAACCGGTAACTAGGCACTTAAACTTTTTGCTTCGGATGTGGACTTTGAGTGGATTAAGGATGTGGATTTTTTTTTGAGCTATCAAGCTTGGGAAGGTTGGCTATGTCTACGGAGGTTTTGAGCACACAAACTTGAACACACAAACAAAGGAAGGAGAGGGAAGCTTGCCTCGCAAAAAAACGGGAGCCGGGGGCTCCTTATGTAGGTGAGGCCAGCCTCGGTGCTCCTCCCCGTCTCGTCTTTCTTCCAAGCACGATCATTTCACCTCTCGCAACTTTCCCGCCCGCGTGCTCCACGAGTTGCACCGCCCAAACGCTCTCGTCCACTATTGGTCCTTCCACTTGATGCTTCATGTTTCGGGTCATGTCCATGCTCCCTACCTCCACTTGCTTCACATGCCACCATGAGATTCCTGCAAAGTTGATGCTTGCTGCCCACCATGCTTGTCCTTTGTATGTGGAATTGGTGAAAGTTGATGAAAGGGAATCCAATGGTGCATGCATGATTACTAGGCTGCCTCCATTAAGGTGTGTTTAAGGTTAAGCACTCTTCTAATTCGAAATTTAAAATATTTTTCAGAGCCATGCAAGAGCTTGAACATAATTTTAGAGAAGTTTTTAAACCATTAAAAACAAATGCAAGTCGAAAATATTTTTTTACGTCGATTTCGGTCTCACCGGTATAGTTTGCCTTCATCGGTTGAGAGCGGACTTTTTCCGGCTTGATTATGGGGGCATAGGTTTAGGTTCTAATTTTGGCTAAATAAGAAAGATTTTGAATAAAACAAAATTAGAATAGGCTTAGAAAAATTCTAATCCTAGAGAAACCAAGGATATAGATTTTTAAAACCAACCAAAAGTTTTGATTTCTAGGTTCACGCGAGTCCTACCACGTGCTGAATTTTATTAACACTTAAACATAAATCGTGGCTCTACTCGTGTGGTTTTAGCACGAAAAATAAGTCAACCTCAGCACCATAATGAGGGTGAAAGGTTGAGTTAGGTTCTGAAATTATTTGGTTGAGGTTTCTCGAAAAGAAAAGAACAAACAAGCACATAGGAGGGTTCATGCAAAGGGTTTTTGATAAAGCAAACATTCAATCAAGAATTATGTCTCTAATATTGTTCAACCACTTCTAAGTCTAATGTCTTTGCGTAATAAAACTCAAAAACTAAATTATTAAAAATACTCGAAAAACCCGGAATCGGGTTGTCCTCCGTAGCTTATTCTTGACTCGACGAAACGGGTTGCCTCCCGCCTAGCGCTTCGTTTATAGTCCATGGCTAGACTTCTTCACTTGATTTCTCCGGATCAACGCTCTTTGCGGGCGTTGCAATCTTGGGTACCCACTTTGGCTTAGTCAATTTTTTTTTGGTCTTCACGAGGCGGCTTTGTCCTTGGTCTTGACGGATGCAACAACTTCCTTGTGGCTCGGCATCTCGAACTCCGGTCCTTCGGTCGTGATCTTCATGGTCTCTAATGTGATCCTTCATCTCTCCCGAATGAGCTTGAGTAGCCTTCGCCGTCTTGGGACCTTGGAGTTGTCTCGGATATTCTTCTTTGTTACCCATCGGGCGCCGGCAAGTTGTCCCACTTGCGTCTAGCATCTTCATCACGATGAACACTTCACGTATAGAGCTTCCGACCTCCGTCACCTTGCCATCTAAATTCTTCAATATTTTCTCCATAGCCTCGAACTTAGTGACGGCGTCCTTGGACATGGTCGTACTCCACACACTCCTTGCATGAGGATCTTGCTTCGGCGGCCTTTAGGTGTTGAGCTTCTTTCTCCATCTCCATCTTCTCCATCCTCCTCTTAAGTAAACCGATATGCCACTCAAGGAATCCGACTCGTATGCATTCGGCTCTCGCAATCGTCATGCGGATAGTTGAGACTTTGATCTTGAACGGCCTCCCGGCGTCTTGAAGGTTTATGATAGGTAGATCAACGATGTCCGGGGTGCGCGGCGCTCCGGTGGTTGAGGTTGATCTTCCTTTGGACTTGGAGGTGGTGATTCCCTTGGAGATTTCGACGGTCCTTCGACTTCAACTTTTGAATCTAGGGTTTCCACCCCTTTAGCTTGTGTTGCATGTCACCTTTGCTCGTAAAGTTTTCCTGGATCATCCACAAAAAAGCTTGGGTTTCTTGGAGAGGTAGCCAACCATCTCCGGTTAGGGTTAGCAACAAGCAAAGTATGCAAAAACTAGAAAGGAAAAATAAATCTATGAAAACTAGGGTTAGACAAACTAGATTAGATGTAATTTGAGGATGATCAAAGTTTAGTAGATGCAAAAAGAAAGACAAAAAGAAAACTGAAAATTACGAAAAGGCAATAAAAAACCAAATCTTGATCACTTGTTCCCCGGCAACGGCGCCAGAAAAAGGGGCTTGTTGACGGTTAATAATTGTATCAAAGTTCGTGCGTGACTTGCAAGCGGACAAGTCTCCCATCGTAGTCAAGGGACCCTTCTTGCCCCGAGTGGTGAACCCAAGGTATCGAATCCGTGGAACAAATGTGTGACGCAAGAGTTGATCTAGTAAAGCCAAATAACTTCAATCCTTGGTAAAAGAGAAACCCTAATGCATCTAGATAAGAACACAAAACAAAGATAAATCTAATCTACTAAAGACCGGAGAAAACATAGTAAGATTGGGTAGATAAACCGATCTAGAGGGATCGGGGTAAGCCTTTTGTTGAAGTTCCAAGCAAGAGAAGAAGTAGCAAATCGAATCTTAATAGAAGCCTCTTTAAATCGTGGTTTCCGTCCAAATCCGAAAACATCCGCCTTTCGAGACCCCCGTTCTGTCACAACGTATCCCTATTCATGCGGGGAGCTTAGGGCGAGTCAAAAGACAAGTCGAGATTCTTTCGGAAGATCCGGCGTGTACCTCTAGCCACCGCGGCTACAAGAACACCCTATGTAATCTATCTCGAGAATAGAATTGAAATAAGCAAAGCCGATCGAAAAACGAAATCTTCGAGGAAACACTTGATCGCTAGGAAAAGATTCAACTTGATAATTCAACTATAACAATGATACATACACAAGATCACCACCGGGATCCTTCCTTGATCTTGCTTCTAGCTCCGGGAACTCCGACGTGGTCTTCCATGCAAGGTTCCCACGTCGGCTAGGGGAACCCTAGTAAACTAGCTCGACCCTCTCCTCTCCGACATGGTGTCCCTCTCTTCTCTGCTTCTCGGCGGCCGAAGACGAAATCTTCTCCCCGTGGCTCTCGGTCAGGGGACTATAAATAGCCCGATTGGCGGCTAGGGCAAAGGAGAGCGTGTTTGGGCCCAAAATGGGCCTGGGCCGGCCGGCCTGGGCCCATTTAGGCCCAGCCCGTGGGCTCCTTTGCCCCACGTCGGTTCCCTTGCTTCCTGGATGTTTCCCCCTTCTGCATGTAGGTCCATGTCGTCGGTTTCTCTCCGAATTGGACTCAACTCCTTGTCTTGCAAGATTCAGCACTTTTCTGGTCAGGTCCCTGGAGTCTGTCGTCTTCTCGGATCAAGTCCCCGGCTTCTTGGAGTTAAGTTTGCTTCATTGCATGACTTGTACGGGGCTTCAAGGTCTTGTCATGAGGTGCTTGATGAACTTATACCGAAAGTCTTGCATTTAACACTAAAACCCCGCATAAACATTAAACTCCAAAACCGACATGCACACGTGAACTTGTTATACCACGGGGGTTAGTACCAATGGATAAGGTATAAAACTCATGCCAACACCGAAGGTAAACTCATGGCTAGGTTGACGGATTTTCACCGTCAACACGGCGCCGGTGAGGGCCGCCTCCGCATCTTCCGCTGCGACCTCCTCGACGGCGCGGTGCTCCTCAACGCCGCGCGGGGATGCTCGGAGGTCTTCCACCTCGCCTCCCCCTGCACCATCGACCCCGTCAGCGACCCCCAGGTACCAACCATTCCCCCCGTCGTCGCTACCTTCTCTACCTCACACTGACCTCTTGTGTTTGTTCGTGGTTGCACAAGCAACTTATCGTGCCGGCCGGTGGCTCTCAGATCCGGCGTCCTCCCGGGCTTGGATGCTCTCAGATCCGGAGGAATCGAGGATGAGGTAACTACTGAGGACCCCCCTCCCCAGTTAGAGCATCTCCAGTTCGTGACGCTAGGTTCCTAACCATAAACCATCTGTCCGATGGCTGGTAGATTTGCGCTTCCTAGAATAACAAGGATACTTCACAGTTCGGGATGTGGGGAATACTGATTAGAATAACAAGGCTTCAACGTTTTCCCTTTCCGATTTGAACTGTTAGATTTCACCGTGAGGAGCCTGTTTGTGCTTTAGTGTGGCAGGATTTGTTCTGTTCGTGCAGCTTTAGTCACTAATTTATGACTTATGAGGAATGAAAATGCGCCCTTCTGTTTGTTTCTGTTGTTATCAATCGATGTAAAGAAGCTATTGCCCCCCTGTTTCTTACTCATTTTCCTTATTGATTCAAATTAAAACAATTTATTCAATGGCTAATTATCAGTTAATGATTGATGAGTATAGTATACCTGTCCCATGACCAATTCTTTTTTCTTTTATTATGCCATTAGTAGTTATGTTTCAGTATCAAACACTAGTGCTAGCATTTGTTGTGAGTACTTGTTTTAAGGTCACTTCTTGATTAGTTAATGCATTTCCACACTCCCATATGCTCACATATGCTCTAACTGTATCTTCCACTGTCTTGTCCTGTAATGTATGCCGATTTTGCATGGAGGCGAGCAGTAGCAGGGGTCAGGGCTTGAGCAGGAGAGCGGCGCTCAAGCTCATCCAGTCGGCGCGCGGTCCGGGGGGCCACCGGTGCCGCTACAGATCTATACTGCTTGAGATATCCAAACCTCCTATTTCTGAAGTACTGAACTAATGTGAACAACTGTTGAGTTATCTGTACGCTGTACTTGCACTTAAACTAAATATCTCATGTCCTGTGCTACTTGTATATACATGTATATACTACTTGCTAACTCAGATTTTTTTTGTTTTTTGGCAAAATTATCAGGTGTGCACCCATGTCCTGTGCTGGATCCGCCAATGCAGAATGCCGCAGAGCAACTGGGAAGCGGATAAAATGTGAGCCACTTCGATGCTGTCACCCCTGTTGGTTTTCTGCGGAATTTTTTCCCTGCTCGATTAGGGAATTGATTGATTGTCGTGCCTGTGATGCAGGCTGGACGTGTATATCTATGACTATTTGCTCAACAGGAACCTGCAGACGACAGCGAAGGCCTTCATGGCAGAGGGGAAGGTTGCTGCTGATCCAGTCGGTAATCATCTTCTCCGCTCCGCTTGTGTTACTTGCGCCCTTTCGCATTTGTGCTCGGTTGCGATTTGACCGCGGAAAAGAGTTTAGTTACTGATCGGGGTGTGAATTTCGAATTTTGAAGCGAGTGGCGAGTTTTGAGCTTAGAATAGGATTTGCCCGGTATGGAATAGTTCTTTTTTGGGGGGGAGGCGAAGGCATGGGATACTATCCGAGTTGGTCTCTAGATTGTTTTTCAGCCAAACCGGATTATATAGTGTGAAATTTGAAGGGGGCTGGAGAGTGGGCACTCATTTTTTTAACCACCCAATCTTTGTGGTCTTGTGGAATTTGGTTTTGGACCTTTGCTCTCTATCTACCTTGGTAATTTAAGGTAGTAACTTTGCTCATATGTGGGGATTTGGTGATGCATGTGTAGACTATCGCCTACTAATTGCACATATCATAGAGGGAGCTAGAACTTTTGTGTATGACTTATGTTTTAGGACATTGTTTGGCATTGGATCCTTTACCAAGTTGTACCGCAAATATGTTGACAAAACAAGCCGATTGCAAGTACTCCCTCCGTCCTAAATTACCAAAAGTAATTGCATTTAAAAAAGCCAAAATAAATGGTAATTTGGGACGGATGTAGTATTTGTGAAGCTATTTTTCTTTGTATTCTTTAAGAGATAAGAACAATATGAGGACTGATTTGGACAGCTTTGGTTACGGATTAGTTTATGTGACAAATTGCACTTATTTGATTATTTGTATGTCTACAAAATGTCATTTCTAACTGAATATTCACCTAGTCATTTTATGAATTAGTAACCAGCCATTTTCTTGCACTTAGTCTACTTATCTCTAACTAGCTACGGGGGGATAGTGTTGGTTGGAAATCCGGATATATGATTGCCTCTTATTTCGTCTAAATCTGTCAAGCACTTGGGATTACTTGTTCTAGTCTATCTTGCATATGTTGGAGTGGCTTTAAGATCAAATGTGCCATCGCGGGGAGATCTATAGTGAAATAATCTCATAGTGAATGCATGCCATATCTTTCGTGAAGTGAATGCACCTTTGAACTCCATGTCCTTGCAACTATTTGATCACATTTAATTTACTTTCGGGAAAGCAAATTGGTAGCTGTCAATGGAATTGCGGGAACCACAACATAAGGATAAGGGACCAAGAGATGTAGTATGCTTGAGGTCAATGTCAAGCTGCAGCTTTTGCCATGGTGGTCGTTGATGCTAGATGAACCCATGTATTATCTTTACGGTGTTGTGTGAATGTGCCGTGATTACGTTGTGATGCTTGATGAAACCATGTATTATCTTTTTTTTACACAAAACCATGTATGATCGGGCTCTGTAATTTCCGTAATTATGTGTATCATAGGTTGTAATGTGTATAAATAGTAAGTGGGGTTGAATTTGGCAAATTATGGTTGGATCAATTTTTAATGAAATAATTGTCTTAATTAGGCTCATCATTAAATTGTTTATGTGGTGATGACGTCATTGTGCCACGTCATCTGCCACGTGGCAGCGTTGACATTTGCCGTGTGGACGCCTTGTCATCTAACGTGGACGCCCTGTCATCTGCCATGTGGCTTCCTGTCACGAGCGCCACGGTGCGCCACATCATCTGCCACGTCCTCATCCACGTCAGCTTCCAACTCATCATCCATGTCATCTACGAGTGATGTGGCAAGTTAATCCATGACGATCACTTTCGTCATAGATTTTGGGCTTCGGATCGGGTTCAATGGGCTTTAGACGGATCTATGACGACTTGAGAACGTCATGGATCATGCTAATCTATGAAGAAAACTTAAGGACGTCATGAGAAGGGATCCGTGACGCTCAATACATGACGTTCTCAAATTTCGTCATAGATGCCATTTTATGACGAAATTTTGATGATCCGTGACGAAAATCGACCGTCATAGACCACAAGATTTTTTGTAGTGATGGCCTATCGGTAACGGGCTGCTTAAGTCCATTACTGATCACTCTGTGTTGGTAACGTGCTATAAAGTCCGTTACCGATGAGCATTTGACGCCCATTACTAGTTTGTGAGGCCAATAATTGAAGTCTGAGAGCACTCAACTGTAGTGAAGCGGGAGCGCGGCGTCAGGGAACAAATGAGACGGAGGAGGAATTGTGGGGATTGAAAATGTTGTTGTTGAGGAGAAGGAATACAACCAGTTTGACGAGATTCCATCGTTTGACACTTCATACAAGCCCCAACTATTCAGAACTAACAAAACACCATACTTCCGAAGCGACCATAGTGAAAAATCCATATACAGAAATCAAGGAAGAAAAAGCAAGCCTGATTTCTATTGATTTCTTTTTGTAATGCCGGAGGATGTGTCTATTGGTGGAAATGGAATCCGTTTTGTAATATAAAGGATGCGATGTATTGGTGGAATTTCAATCCTTTTTGAAATATATGGGATGTGGTGGAATTTGAATCCTCGCTTGTAATATATTCCCGCCAAAGATACTATATATACTCGTTTATATTCTCGCTGAGTTCAAGTAATGGGCAAGAGACGAGGATTGATGAACCCGCGTCGCCATTGCTACGGGAAAGAGACGAGGACTAACGAACCAGTGTCGCTTTTGTTACGGGCAAGAGACGAGGACTAACGAACCAGCGTCGCTTTTATTATGGGCAAGAAGATATGTGAAATCACGAATAGATTACATCAAAAGAGACACGGATTAGAGCATCTCCAAGAGTTTGCCAAATTTTACTTGGCAAATCTTGTGCTTTGCCAACTTCTAAAAAGATATGCCAAGTAAAAAAAGAGTTCATCTCCAACAATCGGCATAATTTCACTTGTCAAATCTAGATCGGGAATCTTGAGAGAAACAAGTTGATTTGCCAAATCTGTTGAGATAATCACAAGCTTTGCAAGTGAGTAGGTAAATCATACAAAAAATTGTACTGCACAGAGATAATCACAAAAGCATGTCTCTTGAGATGCAAAATCACACACACACAGATTACAGTGATCATTGATACATCAGAACAAGGTTACAATGCGGCCATATCTTCGTCACGAAATATGCAAAATCACACACACAGAGATTATAGTCATCATTGATACATCAGAATAAGGTTACAATGCGGCCATATCTTCATGACGAGATATGCAAAATCACACACACATCGATCTTGCTCGCAGGTCATCGATCTTGTTGCACGTGGTCATTAAAGAAGCTCCATCTCTCGTTGATGTCTAGGCTTGCAATAAGACCACAAAGCTTTCGAACATGGACTTTTGTTTCCAATGATCATTGGACAAAAGATGAAGGATTGTTCATCCCGAAAACAATGATCATTGGACACAAGATGAAATTGTTCATCCCGATGCCAGGTGTTGACGGTCGATTTTGGTACACCTAGCTATAAGTTTCTTCGTCAACATTTGCACATATTTGATATTCTAACCAATGGTACTAACCCCCCGGAGGTATTAAGTTCACTCTCGCATATCGATTTTGGAGTTTGTTGTTTATGTAGGAAACTAGAGCTTGAAGGGAGACTTTCGGGATAAGTTCATCAAGCACTTCAAGAGACGATCATGAAGCCCGACACAAGTCAAGACACATCATGAACATGACTCCAAAGGGCCCAGGGACTGAAGCATGAAGCTGTGAAACTCCAGGGACCTAGACAGAAGATGCTGAAGCTTGTGCGACAAGGAGCTCTGTCCAAACCATGGAGAAGACGACGCCAAGGGCCCACATGCATCAAGGAGCAAGTCAACAATTGACGAGAAGCACCGGGGAGCGAGACGGGGCTGAACCGGGCCAAAATGGGCCTGGGCCGGTCGGCCCAGGCCGGCCGGCCCGGCTGTTCCGTGCTCGGTTCGCGCCCCCTTTTGCCCTAGGTGCTTGTCTATTTATTGCCTCTCGCCTCCGCCGGCCGCCACATCCATCCATTCATCAGAGAGTCGCCGAGACGAAGGAGAAGCACCGGGAGGAAGCCGATGGCCGCCGCAAGTCCTCGAGTTGCTTAGGATATGGCCTAGGCCATGCCCTAGCCGCCATTGCCGGCCCTGCGTGGTGATGCCATGGTGGAGTTCGGAGCCGCGACTTGAATTCGTCAAGTCGCTTGTACCTTCAACATTCGGTGATGTAATCATATCTTGTCATACTTTGATCTACTACGAGTTATGTTATTCATATGTGTAGCTATCATATGCCTTTAGTAGGACTAGATCGAATCATGGTGATTAGTCTTGTCTTGCGGATACACCGTAGTAGTGCACGGACCGAGGTTTATCGCTCGGTGTTGAATATCCTCCCGTTATCATAGTATAGGTTTAGATTAGTTTATCACCTCAGCCGGAACGGCAACAAAAAGATGATATGCTAGGTTTACTTTGGGTTTGCTTACCTTTATGGCTAGGTGGATGTGATCCATACATCCTTTCGTTTTTGTATGTTATCTTTATGCAATCAACACTTCATATAGGGTTAGACCGGTAGGTTAGATAGAGAACCTTGGTGGTTTGCTTCCGATCCTTGGATTGACAAATCTAGGGAGAACCCTCCTTGGTGAAAAAGGCACCAAGTCACCCATAGGCTTGCGGTGAACTTGAGCACGGTTTTGAACCGTCAACAAGCCCCTTTTTTTCGGCGCCGTTGCCGGGGATCAGCAACTCGAACCCTAGGGCGATCTATCTTTCTTTTAACTAACCCTAATTTTTATCGTTGCATATACGCTTGCTTTCTTGTTTGTGTCCTTGAAAGTAGGTGGAAAACTAGACACAAAGCGATCGAGAAAAGTTTGCAACATTTGAAGCAAACGAATATGAACAAGGTATGCCTATGTGTCGATTAAGTTTTTAGACTAATGTCTTTTGGAGGATTGTTTGTCCAAGCTATAGGTTTCGGAAACGACCATGTCAAGCACGATGGAGTTGGATTCCATTACCATCATGCTCATGCAGCGATGGTTATGATTTTTGAAGCCAAAGGATGCATGACATGGTGCCCTAAAAGACTTCAAGATAAAGACCACACGTACATCTCCGGATCGATGGACGAAAGGATAATGATGTCATCACGATGTTTACATGAGCCTCAGCAGAAAAAACAATTGGATATATTTGGATTTTCAGAAGCTCAATGAAGTCTACGTTCCAACGAATCATGTGGCAAGGCATTCGGAGGTTCCTACATGCGGATATGGCCGAATCACCGATGGTTGCACATGCTGAAATTTTGGACAGCAAGCAATGCTAAAGTGAAACAGCCATAGCTCCCTCATTGACTCCGATTAAGACAAATGAGTACCCATTGAAAAGGTAATTTTATAATTTTTTCAATAGAACTATATTTTGGTATATGTTCTGTTCTGGATGCAGGGGTAAATCCACGAAGAAGAGGCAACAGCAAGGCAATGACGACAAGATAGAGGAGAAGGACATGGTGTCAATAAAGAGAAGATGGGGCAACGGTTCCACAACACGTACATGATGAATTCAAAACCTAAGGACTAAAACAAACCCTCTAGAGTAGGGATGAATGAAGACACAAGAGGCACCCGAGGACCATGTGTGGTTCGAGGACCGGTGGATTGTCGCTTCTTGGTGTGATGAGTGATTGACAACGTTGTGTGGACTGATTCTTGGCTAAGTATTGCAGGTGCAGGTTGTGGCTTGACTCGTGTTGGTACAGGTGAAGAACAAGCGCGAAAGGTCGTTGCCGGTGAGGCCTCCAGGTGTGGAGAAGACAAGTAGGCTTTGTTTGAGGGACCCGTTGGCCAGCGGGGTCAAGTGCGGGCCGCATGGTGGCAAGAACGACAAGATGAAGTCGGTGGACGGTTTCTTGGTTGAGTCACAAAACCAAGGTCGAGCCGGGACTTCGTGGGAGCCAAGTCATGAGTGGTGATTGGCGGAGGCTACATCAAGTTCACGGGGTGTGCGGTGGTTCACTAGAAAATCACCGGGTTACTCGGTGCCGAGCTACAAAGCCGAGGTCGAAGACCGGCGTGGTGTGTGGACAAAACCGGCCCCGACCGGTTTAGAGAACCGGTCCGGCCCCGGTTTGGGGTCGCAGGGCGCCGGAAGCTTCGAGGCGGAGGACACGTGTCGGGATCGCAAGGCTTGCGTCGAGGCTACGCGAAGTGCGGTCGCCGGGCATCCGTCCGATGGTGCTACGAATACAAATTCCCAAAGTTCCCTTGGTGGGCGTGTATCTTAGTTTAGGCCTTAGGGGCATTTTAGACTTTAGGCTTGCCTCCATATAACCCAAGAGGTGAGAGGATGGCAGCCAACTCTTGGAACCCTAGTTCATTTGCTTTCCTATTTTCCCTTCCTATTTTTTAGGATTTCCGTAGGACTAGCTTGAGAGCTTCATGGTGAGATTTTGTGAGAGGGTTGGATGATCGGGCGGCAAACTAGACCTTGTATGAACCTCTTTGGTATGTATAGATGATCCGGCGTGGTTCCTCAAGGCTTTGTTGTGTTGTTCTCGGTTGTTCTTGGTGGTGATTTTCAGAGTCCTCTCTTGGTGGTTTTCTCAGTGTGTTTTCAGGACCTTGTTCGTGGGGATTTGATGGGGGAAATTCATGTGAACCCTTCGTGGTTCTTTTGCCTTTGATTCCCCTCTCAAATTCGCAAGTTAAGGGGCTCGATTTTGGTGTTTTCGGAGTTCTAGGGTTAGAGGTGTTCTTGAAGGTTGACTTTCGATTCATCTTGATTGAGTGGGTTTTGGGGACCGAGCTCCTAGCCAAGGGTAGCCCACGAGGTACCTCAAATATCCCCAAAGTCTCATTTTGATCTGTGGAACGAATCGGGAGATCGATTGGTGGAAGGGTTGAGTTTTTCCCACGGGCTGTGTTCTTCCCGACTGTCCAGGCAAAAACCGGCCTGATCGGTTTCCCAAACCGGTATGACCGGTTTCGCCCTGTGGGCTGTCGAGAAGGGTTTTTGAGCAAGGAAGTCTCTGTTGCGCTATGACTTCTTTTGTTCAAATGTGGAAAGGCTCTTGAGGTGTTTTGGGTCTTTGGGGAGTTTCTGGAAAAAGTCGGTCTGACCGGTTTGCCAAACCAGTCTGACCGGTTTCCCCTGCCTGCGTGAGGCTAAGTCCAATAGAAGCAGTCTGACCGATTTCAGAAACCGGTCTGACCGGTTTGGGCTGCCAGCAGCTGTGTTGTGTGTATTTCCGCTGCGTGTGTGCTGTAGTTGTTGGTCGGTTCTTGCTCCTAGGTTCAGTAGCACTTCAGTGGCTGTGTGAACTTGGCAAGAGAAGCTTGGGAAGGTGCATGAGTGAAATCGGGTTCATAGGCCGAATTCTTGAATAGAATTTTTATTGGCTCCCATTCACTCCCCCCTCTCTGGTTCGCCGTTTCGGTCCTTCAAGTGGTATCAGAGCCGATTCGGGTCTTTATTGACTCTAATCAGTCTAAGATCTAAGGATGGCGTACAAGGAACGGGGTTCGGGTCCTCCACACTTCGATGGAAAGAACTACCAGATGTGGAGTAAGCGGATGGCAGCGTTCCTCCGTGGAAAGGGTCAGATCCTTTGGGATGTCACGGTGGACACAGGCTATGTCCAGCCGATGAACTTCCTTGCTCCAGGATCGAGGGACATGTTCGATGCCAACAATAAGGCGGTCGACTACTTGTTTCGTGCTTTGTGTCAGCCTGAGTTCGATCGGGTGCACACCGAGCACTTGGCTTGTAGAATCTGGTCGGTGTTGAAGGAGGCTCATGTTGGGAATGCCCGGAGTTCGAGGCTCGGATGTATGCGACCTACCGGAGAGAGTACGAGAACTTCACTCATCTCCCTGGTGAGTCCATCGATGCCTTGTTTCAGAGGTTCACGGTGGTTGTGAACAACATGAGGGCCAATGTGGACGTGCTCCCGTACGATGATCATGATAGTGCGGTCAAGCTCTTACACTCTTTGGATTGTACGATTTGGGGCGGAAAGTTCGAGGCCATTGTGGAGTCGGAGAAGTATGACACTCTGACGGTGAACAAGCTGTTCTCGAAGCTCAAGTCGGCTGAGGTGGATAGGGGCATGAGAGCCAACCTCAAGGGCCCGACTGACTCTCATAGTCTCGCCCTCATTGGTGGTTCGAAAGGAAAGGCTAACACTAACCCATCCACCAGGATGTTCTCTTTGTCCTCTTTGATGTCTATGCCAGATGAGGAGTTCGACGTGCTTTGAGAGGACGAGCTGGCGTTTCTGACAAGGAGATTCGAGAGGCTGCACGAGAACCGGTGAACATGAGGAGGAACACGAGGACATGCTTCCAGTGCGGAAGCCGGGACACTTCGTCGCCGACTGCCCAGAGAAGGTCGAGAACAAGGATGGCTACAAGCACAAGTCAAGAACGGATGGCAAGTAGCAGTCCAGGAACGACCACAAGAGCAAGCACAAGAACAAGCACAAGGACGAGCGACGATCAAGGAAGAAGGAGAGTCGAGGCAAGGCCCGAGCGATGGTTGGAGCGAGCGACGCTGACTCCAGTTCCGCGTACTCCACCTCGAGCTCAAGCAGCAGTGAAGATGAAGGTGATCGTCGCAAGAGCAGGAAGTCATCCAAGAACCTGAGTGGGCTGAGCTGCTTCGCTAGAGACGGCTTCTACACCATGGTGCTGAGCTCCGGCAGCAAGAAGAGCACACAGAGCGACTCGGACTCTAATTCTGATGACGAGGTGCGTGATGAACTCCCCTTCCTGCGTCAGGAGAATGAACGGCTTGGCTTGTTGCTTGATAATCGTGATGACATGCTTAGAGAGGCTAAGAAACTGAGGAAAGAGCTTAGAGCTTCACTCGAGGATGTTAGGACTAGAGTGGTTGAGCTATAAACACAGAATTTGGATGCTAAGCTGGAAATTGATATTCTGAAAGCTTCACCTGTTGTTTCTGATGATGTTGAATGTGCTGATTGCTCTATTTTCCTTGCTGATCTTGCTTTGTTTAAGGAAAAGCATGCCTCCAAGTGTGAGGAACTAGATGTGCTTAGGGTTGAAGTGGCTGAGCTTAAGTCTAGATCTGCTTTGCTAGGTGCTTGCACTTCTTGCCCTGTCTTGCATGCTAAAAGTGATGAGATGCATGCTTACACTGTTTCTCTTGAGGAAAAGTTGAAAGAACCAATTCCTACATCTTGCTCTACCTGTGAATTGCATGCTTTGAAGAATTTGGAACTTGCACATTATGTTGATCGTTTGTAGAATGAGAATGATGAGTTGAGAAAGTTGATGGGTTGGTTGTCTAGTGATGAACCTCAGCTGAGGATAATGATTGAGACATTCAAGAGGCAGGATGGTGAGGGACTTGGGGAAAACAAGGTTGGTGAGGCAAGTGGAGAGAATATCCCAGAGCCACCAAAAACCCATCACAAAAATGATTTCCTTCCCAAACCTAACCATCTTAGGAACCGACTAGACACAACCCCAGCTACACCCGTATTTCCTCCACAAACAAATGATTTCCAAAAGCCTATCAAGTTTGTGAGTACTTCTGGGAAAGTGCTCTTTGAGAAAGAAAGTGAGAAGGCTAGTGAGGAGAAACCGGTTGAGAAGTTGAGTGGAGAGAAACCAAGTGAACAGCCCCAACCTAAGCCTAAACCTAAGCTTGTGAGGTTTCATTGTGGCTATTGTGGGAGAGATGGCCAAAAGGATGAGTTTTGCTTCAAGAGGAAGCGAGAGGAGAGAATGGCGAAGGAGTGGGCTAACAAGGACAAGTACCACCCCTCCAGTGGTGTACTTGATCCTTGTGTGCAAATGCCCAGAGCTAAGGCGAGTGTGAGAACAGTTCTGGCTTGGGGAGAGTGAAAGGCTGCAAGAGGTGCTGCTGGAAGTGTGAAACCGGTCAGATCGGTTTTGAAACCGGTCGGACCGGTTTGGGGTCTACGGGGTGGCAAGTTTGGTTTTCGTGCTCGTGAGGAGTCTCGGTTTGTCTCGGTGGTCGTGGTTCGGTGGTTGGTCCGGGAGAGTCGGCGGGTGGTCGGTTGCTAGGCATTCTCCCTCTTGTGTTCAATACGGGAATGGGAGGAGTCGTAGCTTTGAGATGGAGAGGAGGGACGATCCACGGTTCTCCTTTCGTGGTTTTGGTCCTCCTCCAGGCAGAGAGGGTTGGTTTCCTCAGAGTGGTTACCGGGGTGGTGTTCGTGGAGGTAGCTTTGGTAGGAAAGATGGTTTGGTTTTTGCTAACCCCACTTTCGAGCAAATGGCTCGGCACTGGTTTTACTCTTTTGGTACTAACCCTAGTGTTGAGTCGTTTGTTTGCTCACGTGCTCATTTTTGAATTTCAGGTGGGAGACTTGAAGAACATTTGGTTGATTGACTCTAGTTGCTCGAGGCATATGACCGGAGACAAGGTGTGGTTCTCAAGTCTCGTCCCGGTGGTGACAAAGAGGTACATCACTTTTTGGGACAATGGGCGTGGGCGTGTGCTTTCAGAAGGTGAGATTAAGGTGAGTGACAAGATCACTCTCAGGCGTGTTGCTCTTATTCAATCGCTTGGATACAATTTGCTTCCTGTGTCCCAGCTGTTGGATGAGGGTTTTGAGGTGTTATTTCGTCCTGGGGGTTCTCGGATTTTGGACTCTCGAGGGGACCTTGTTTGTATGGTTGTTCCCGAGGGTCAGGTGTTTCGAGCAGATTTTTCTCAGTCTTCTAGTGTTGAGCGTTGTTTCTTGGCTGGTTCTTCGAGTGAGTTGTGGAAGTGTCATAGGAAGTTGGGTCACTTGAGCTTTGACCTTTTGTCTCGCTTGAGTAAACTCAATTTGGTCCGAGGATTGCCACGATTGAGGCTTGAGAAAAAGTTGGTTTGTGCACCGTGTAGGCATGCCAAGATGGTAGCCTCTCCTCACCCTCCTCTCACCGATGTGATGACCGAGCGTCCATGCGAGCTGCTCCATATGGACCTTGTTGGCCCGGCTCGTGTGCGATGCGCGGGTGGGAAGTGGTATGTCCTTGTTGTGGTGGACGACTACTCTCGGTATGCATGGGTGTTCTTTCTCGAGGATAAGGGGGAGACATTTGGTTTTGTTCAAGATCTTGTCTTGAGGTTGAGAAATGAGAGGCACGGAGATGTCATACGAGCAATGCGGTGACAATGGCTCAAAATTCGAAACACTCGTTTTGAAACCTTTTGCCATGACTTGGGTCTTGAACACCGAGTTTTCGAGTCCGTATACGCCTCCCCGAGAATGGTGTTGTGGAAAGGAAGAACGGGACCTTGTGTGAGATGGCTCGGACGATGCTTGATGAGCATAGGACTCCGAGAAGGTTCTCGGGCCGAGGCGGTGAACACCGCGTGCTATGTGTCGAACGGGGATCTACCTCGAGTGCATAAGAAGAAAACATGCTACGAGTTGATGCATGGTCGCACACCCAAGGTGGGTCACTTCCGTGTCTTTGGTTGCAAGTGCTTTATTCGAAGAAAGGGAAGAAGTTGGATAAGTTTGAGGCTAGGTCGGTCGATGATATTTTCTTTGGTTATGCATCTCACTCTAGAGCATATCGTGTCCTCAATCTTGAAACTAACCAAATCGTGGAGACTTGCGAGGTAACCTTCGACGGGACACAACCACGTAGTTAGCTTGTCTTTGAGCGTGCGGTGATGATGAACTTGGTGAGGAGATCTTTCAGGAGGAGGAGCATGAACATGGAGACGATGAAGATGGCGGTGTGGTGCCCCCGGCTGAACATGTACCTACTACTTCGACTATGGTGGTGGAAGGACCCTCTCCCACACCTACGACGACAAACCAGGATCTAGGAGAAGGTGTTGTTGAGGAGGGGGGGGGGTAGCATCGAGGCGAGAAACTCCCTAACGAGTACAAGTGCATCACCCAGCTTCGAGGATCATTGGCGACTTGAATGAACGCACTGCACGGTCGAGGGTTCGAAACAATTCTCATTTCGCTCATGCTGCATTTGTTGCCACCTTTGAGCCCAAAGACATTGGACATGCACTATCTGATCACAATTGGGTTAATTCGATGCATGAGGAGTTGGAGAACTTTGAAAGGAATCAGGTTTGGGAATTGGTTGACCCTCCCCCAGGGTGTAAGCCGATTGGTACAAAGTGGGTGTGGAAGAACAAAGAGGGAGAGAAAGGTGAAGTGTTGAGGAACAAGTCAAGACTTGTTGCTCAAGGGTTCAGTCAGAAGGAGGGGATCAACTACGAGGAGACTTTTGCTCCCGTAGCCCGCTTGGAGGCAATAAGGACCCTTCTAGCCTTTCGTGGCTAAAGGGTTCAAGTTGCACCAAATGGATGTGAAGAGTGCTTTCCTAAATGGTGTGTTGGAGGAAGAAGTGTATGTGAGGCAACCACCGGGGTTTGAGAGTGAGAAGTACCCCCACGGGTGTACAAGTTGAGGAAGACACTTTATGGGTTGAAGCGGCGCCTAGAGCTTGGTATGGTAGGTTGAGGGGGTTCTTGTTTGAGAGAGGTTTTGAGATGGGGAAGGTTGATCGGACCTTGTTTCTACTTAGGCGGGCGAGAGATATCCCGATTGTGCGGGTGTACGTGGATGATATTGTCCTTGGTGGCTCGTCTAACTCTCTTGTTGCAAGGTTTGCGAGAGGATATGAGCGGGGAATTTGAGATGAGCATGATGGGCGAGTTGCGGTTCTTCCTCGGGCTACAAATCAAGCAATCAAAGGAAGGAACATTTGTGCACCAAGCTAAGTACACCAAGGACATTGTGCGAGAAGTTCAAGATGGAGGACTCCAAGGCTATGACGACGCCGATGAGTACGACTACGGCTCTTGATGCGGACGAGGAAGGTGAACACGTGGACCGAAGGAGTATCGGAGCATGATCGGGTCACTCCTCCACTTGACGGCGACGAGGCTGGACATCCAGTTCTCGGTATGTCTGTGCACTCGTTTTCAAGCGTCTCCGAGGACTTCGCATCGGCAAGCGGTGTAGCAGATTTTCAGGTACTTGCGTCACACCCCCGACTTCGGCCTTTGGTACTCCGCATCCTCTTCTTTGGCTCTTCATGGTTTTTCGGATGCGGATTTTGCCGGGTGTCGGTTGGATAGGAAGTCCACTTCTGGGACTTGCCAGTTTTTAGGTTCTTCTTTGGTGTCTTGGTCTTCCCGCAAACAGTCGAGTGTTGCTCAGTCCACTACCGAGGCAGAGTACGTTGCCGCTGCTAGTTGTTGCTCTCAGCTCCTTCGGATCACGTACACCATGAGTGACTTTGGTGAGGAGTATACCCATGTTCCACTTCAATGTGATAGCACCAATGCCATAAGCGTTGCAAAGAACCCAGTGCTCCATTCCAAAACAAAACACATAGAAGTGAGGTATCATTTTCTGAGAGACTTTGTAGAGAAAGGGAAGATAGCTTTGATCCATGTACCCATACATGACCAACTAGCTGATATTTTCACCAAACCCCTAGATCAAGCAACTTTCACTTGTTTTCGGGGGGAGCTTGGTGTGTGTTTGATTTCTTGAGTTGAGTGTGTGGGAGCTCCTTTGTAGCATATGTATAGTTTCCTTTGTGCATTTCTTGCATTTGGCATGGCATATGTAACATGATGTATAGGCATCCTTATATCTTAGATTGCATGCATTTTGTATCATATGCATTTTGTAGGAAAAGCTTCTCTCATATACATTGTTCACCATGATGTGCTATATATGATCTTGTGAGTTAGTTTGGTATGCTATGGTTAGTTTGGCTTAGCTCTTGATGATCTTGATCTATATCCATGGTTGATGGCTATGTTTTTGAAAAATGTCACATATATGCTCTCTCATGTGTAAATGCCTTTATATGATCTTGACATGTTTTAGTGGCTTGGTTATGCTTAATTTGTGGTTGGATAGCTAGTTTATTGATCATATGGAGCCAAAGGCTCATTTGCCATCATGAATGTTTAGCCCTCTTGCTTTATCTTGTGGAGGGGCATAAGTTCCGTTTTTTGTTGCAAAGACATTTCATGTACCAAATATGAATCTGAAAATGAAATGTAAAATGTTTGGAAAATATGCTCTCATGTCATATTTGCTAAATTTAATTTGCTTTGGGTGCTAAACCGTTGCATGATGCCTACCAATGAGAAGTCTCATACATAGAAGTAGGCACATGGCTCGTTGGCTTTGACATGACATGAGGTGCTTGTGGGTGTTTGTGATGGTCTTATGATTAGAATGGTTGTCCTAGCATGAAGTTTGTGTGGCTTTGCCATTTTGACATGTTTTGCTCATGTTTAGGACTTTGCTCATGAGAGGGTAACTTTTCGCAAAATTGCTCAACTTTATCTTAGCTTCATCCAATGGTTGTGAAACTTGATAGTCATGAAGTTGATGTCATTACGAAGCTTTAGAGTATCTAACTTGCTCATTTGGACATGTGTAGCATCTTGTGATGAATTTTGTATACTTGAGAAGCTCTAGGTTGCATATTTTCAAATTTGAGCCTTGATTCATGCATTGGCAACAAGGGGGAGAAAGAAAGGTGGAGAAAAGTTGCATTGCATCCCTGGAACCTATCCCAAGAGTCAAGGGGGAGCTTGTGTATTTCTTTTACATTTTTGGCTTTTGGGGGTGTGGTGCCTTTTTATAGAAAAAACAAGGAAGGGATAAGATCAAGAGCACAGGAATGGCCGGGAAGGTTCCCAAGATAGTCAAGACAGCCGGGAAACTGTTGCTAGTCAATGGTTGAGAGCAGAGCTGCAGAGGTACAGTGATTCCAATGTAGAATTAAATGATACGCGGAGTAATCAAACATCCTCTCCAATGGTCGTGTTTGGATGGTAGATGTTAGTGTTACTATTAGTGGTAGTTTTTAACACCTCCAAATTAACACATGTGTTTGGCTCCAAAGTGTTAGTTTTGGTGTTAGTTTGCTACAAACTAACACTAACACCTCCATCCAAACATCCAATGTAGTCATCATCTCCAAAAAAACGAGCGGAAGGGATAAGATCAAGAGCACAGGAAACGGGAAGATGTTCCCAAGATGGTCAATGGCGTAACTGTTGCTTGTCAATGGTTGAGAGCAGAGCTGCAGAGGTAGTGATTCCAATGTAGAATTAAATGATACGCGGGGTAACGAAACAAATCTCCTGTATCTTCTCCTTCCAAAACAATTAGATCCCCTGCCCCTTCATCTCTACCCACGAAAAATAGCAACTGCCTACTCCTCATCATCACCATTCCCGGCCGGAGATGGGTAGCATGCTGGGAACAAGCACGCGGCACCAGTCGTCATCGCTGCTGCTGGGCCTCCCTCAAGACCTCCGCATTGAGATTGCGGCGCACGTCGGTGCGACCTCGGAGCGGCCCTCGGCTGACCTCCTCAGCCTACGCGGTACTTGTTCGACCATGCACCGCGTGTGCGGCCATGGCGACGTCGGCCGGCGTGTGTCAATAGAGGGGATATGAGATGAGATTTCTTGGGTGTGGAACCCCACCGCTTACAAAGCATTCCTTGCTATGTTGAGTGGTCTCGGGAATCCGGAGGCTTGTTTCCTCTCCGGAATCAAAGCCTTCTTCATCGAATACAGGGGATACAATGATCTTCGGCGCGCCGCCGAGGTTGGGCACGATACGGCGACCTATCTATACGCCATCTTGCTCTATAGAGACAATGGCAGTGCCGCCACCGCCGACACCACGAAGGGGTACATGAGGCGGGTCGCGGACGATGGCAGTACGACGTCGTCGAGATGGCTGAGCAACAAGGGGCGCCTGCCTTTGCGCGAGAAGGCCGCGCGTGCGCTCCACTACTCGACTTGGCGCATTTGGGGTGAACCGTTGCCGCCTCCGGCACAGGTGCGCGGCGATCAGCCGTTCGCAGGCACCGGTGACGATTGCGGCGTGGAAAAAGGATGGCTTTGAATTTCTCTATTTTGCAGTGAAGACTGTAGGCTGCACTGCGAAATGGTGAAGTTCGCACAAAGAATAGGAAATCAGTAGTAGTAGATTAGCTTTTGTATGATGCTCGAATTATCTATGTAAAATTTTGGGACAGCAGCAAATCCGACGCGGATTATCAGCCCCGCGTCGCTAATGACTGTGGGGCCCAGTTCTATTCAAATAAAGAACAACTCCCATTTCTCCTTTTAATCTGCAATCAAATGTTGTAACAAGTATTTCTTCGTCGTTATTAGTCCAAATTTGATACCTTTTTTTCTAAATTTTTCTAAAATCACCATCTATTCATTAATTTCATTGTTTAGTGTACAATCCGTTTATTGAGTGATGTTTATATGCCTTATTTTGTTCTTTGTAAGTACAACATACAAATAATATTTGTTTTACACAACCATCAGTGATGGAACTTTACATTTCGTAAGCTTAAGGTGAACATAAGGTTTTGTTACGTTTTCAAATGCATATGAGTTCGGACATGTTGCAAAGTGTGGAAAACTTCAATGTTCAAGCAAACATTCTAGCACACTATGTGAGAGATGTAGACATTTGCACACAAGTATATTATTTCTTCATCTAAACTACTTGAAAATTCGAAGACAAGTTTAGGTACCCAAATTATGTTGCCAAGTCAATTTGTAGATTTTTTAGAGCAAATTTGATGTTATTAGAATTATTATATAATTACCATGGGGTGTAAAAACGAAATATATGAATTTTGGGCACACAAGTTTGATTGTTGATATTTTATTCAAATACTGAATGTCAAAATATGAACTGTTCGTATTTTTATGATTTTTAGGTGCTGTTTTATGGGCTCTATTAATTCAGGGAAGCAAGTTTCATTCAAAAAATTGTGACAGGCCCACGCGTCAGCGTCAGCAGCCAATATAAAAAAGATAACCGTTGCCTGCCCGCCCAGACCCAACTGCCAACAAATGCGATCCGGGTTCACTAACCATCATCGCCAATGACACTGGCCCACGCGTCAGCGTCAGCGTCAGCAGGCTGACCTGCGTCGGCAATGACTACTCTAATAAGATCTAATTCATCACAACAGATCTCTAGTTAATCACAATAACACACAGTTCATCACAACTCGGTTGGATCTCTACTCGCATATATGAGATCGAGTTCATGACATACAAAATCTAACAACCATGCTAATTAACTAAGCAGCTCATGTCCAAGAACCGGACGAAGACACAAAAGCACATAGACATTATTGTTACTAATTGGTAGAGGAGTCTATCAATTAGTCAGAGTCCCACCGTCGCCGCCGTCGTCGCCGTCGTCGTTGTCGTGGCTGCCGTCGTCGCCGTCGGAGCCGCCGTCGTCGAAGAAGAATTGGTGGCGGACAGCCCGCTTGACCACGGGGAGGTTCTCGAGCTTCTTAGCCAACCCATGGATCCTGAAGGCGAGATCCTTCAAGGTCGGGTCCTTGTATACACCATGATGCGCCTTGATGTCGAAGGCCTCGCCAACACCTTGAAGCTTTCTGAAGGCACTCCTGAGCAGCTCGGCGGCGAACTTATTGTCGTCAAAGAGCGGTTCCTCATCGGTGTCCTTGGCCGCAGGCTCCTTCCCCTTCTCCAACTTCTTCCGACGGCGGCTTTCGTCGTCGTCGTCCTCCCTTCGTCCCCACTTTGACGACGGTGGGCTCCTCGACGCCATCTCCTCCTTCTCTCGGTGACTGAAGATTTGTAGTGGTGAATCGTGAGGAGGATGAAGTGAAGAAAAAGATGATAAGCTTATGGAAGAAGCAGGGGCGAAAGCAGGGGAGGGCGATTGGGCGAGGGAGTTATATTGACAAGACGCGGAACCGTCAGGCGCCTCTGCCCCCACCCACTACTCCATTACTGCCAGTACGTGCCACTCGATTGCGCATCGGGCTCCGTCTCTGGCGCGAAGCCACGCGTCGCCTTTCACTTAGGGGGGAAGGAAAAGGGGCGGGGCAATGATGTCGGGCCCACTTGTCAACGACAGCAGCCAAACTGCAGTGCATTTTCAATTTCCATTTATTGTTTTATTGAGACATGGCCGAGGCGCCATCTTCAACCTTCAACCCTCGAGCTAGTCGCCTCCTTCAACTTCAATCCTAGTCGCAAACTTCATCCCTCTTCAACTTCAATTCTCCTTGCCAACTTCATCCCTCGTTGCCGCCAACTTCAACCCTCGTCGCCATTCAAATTCCAAACCCCGTCACTGTGTTATTTCCTCCATTCTCCTTGATGGCCGCCGCGGTGTGCTTGATGCTGCTGTTGCCAGATGAACTTCTCACCAAGATCATCATCCACTCCATCAAGGATGTGGCCGTTTTCCATTTTCTAAACCATCGCAATAAAATCTGCGGCACCTTCCGGCGCATCTGCAACTCCGATGAGGTACTACTACACGTGTCGCTGTGTGATCCTCGTTCGGCGTTCAAGAATCGCTACGTCAGGTCGTGCTTTGAGCGGCACTTCCACGAGGCCAATCATTCGGAGGCATTGTGCTTCGAGAGGATGGTGAGGTTGATGAGGCGGCGGAACCCCGATAAGGGTCTGACGCTCATCGGAGATGCCACCACTGTAGAAGACTCCGGTGCCAAGTACTTCTTAGTGATGCTGAAGTACCGTTGCACCCCGGCGGACCCCGAAGCCATGACACTACTCTAGGAAATCAGCGGCGGCCCGTCGCCCCCTGACGGCCGGTGAAGAACCACAACCTGCGGCGGCTATGCTACCTCGTCAAGTAGGATCTCGATAACATTGCGTGGTTGTACTGGCTTGATGATGGCGACGATGATGACGACATTCCGTTGCTGCTCGTCCAGCAGAATCCCCACATTTGCATTTGGGAAGCGGGATTTAGGCGTTACGGGCCGGATACCAAAGAGATCATCCACTACTACAACGCCGAGTGTCGCATCCGTCATGAGTTCGACCTCTGGACGTGTAAATTCCGCCCCCGCCGTGGAGTACGTCATCGGCAGGATGAACATCGGGATGTAGGCGCAAGCATCAATATGAACATTATCTATCTTGAATGTAAATTATTAGATATTACTAAACACGGATTTGATTTTATCAGGATGTCGGGATGTCGGCGGTGCCCTCTGCTTCCTCCTTTGTTCTATTCAAATGACTGTGGGGGCCAGTTCTATTCAAATGAAGAACAGTTCCCATTTCTCCTTTTAATCTGCAACCAAATGTTGTAACAAGTATTTCTTCGTCGTTTTTAGTCCAAATTTGATACTTTTTTTCTAAATTTTTCTAAAATCACAATCTATTCGTTAATTTCATTGTTTAGTGTACATTCCGTTTGTTGAGTGATGTTTATATGCCTTATTTTGTTCTTTGTAAGTACAACATACAAATAATATTTGTTTTACACAACCATTAGTGATGGAACTTTACATTTCGTAAGCTTAAGGTGAACACAAGGTTTTGTTACATTTTCAAATGCATATGAGCTCGAAGATGTTGCAAAGTGTGGAAAACTTCAATGTTCAAGCAAACATTCTAGGAAACTATGTGAGAGATGTAGACATTTGTACACAAGTATATAATTCCTTCATCTAAACCATTTGAAATTTTGAAGAAAAGTCTAGGTACCCAAATTATGTTGGCATGTCAATTTGTAGATTTTGCAGAGCACACTAGATGTTAGTAGAATTATTACATTATTAACATGGGATGTAAAACGGATTCTAAGAATCTTGGGCACACAAGTGTGACTGTTGATATTTTATTCAAATACTAAATGTCCAAATACGAATTGTTTGTATTTTTATGATTTTTAGGTGTTGTTTTATGGGCTCTAATAAATCGGGAAAGCAAGTTTCATTCAAAAAAATTGTGACGAGCCCACGCGTCGGCGTACAAGAACCAAAATAAAAAGATAACCACCGACCCAACTCCCAACAAAGGCGATCCGGGCTCACTAACCATCGTCGCCCATGACACCGGCCCACTCGTCGGCGTTAGCGAGCGAACCGTGCGCGGCCGCTCAAAATTTCCCACCTATATTTACTATAGTGCCCATGAAATTCCAATTGTTGCACAGAGCCATCAAGGGCACGCCAGTAAGTTTCATTAAACATAGTTACGCGTGCCGTTCATATTCGGCTCCTCGTTAGACAGATCCACAACGCCCGCATTCTCCCCACCGCCGCCGCCAGTCGCCCTGCTCGCCTTCGCCGCTCTGTCCCCACCGCAGCCCTGCTCTTCTCCAGCACCACCGCTCCTCGCGTGACGAGGACGCGGTTGCATCGGCGTGCGGACGTACGTCCGGCCAACCTAAAGACGGTTGACACGGATCCATCGACGTCGTCCCCAGCCACGACGACGAGCCGCCCGGCCGCCTCAGGCCACGAGCCGTCGTGGATCCAGCCCCTCTGACCATCATGAGAACAACTACTTCATTCGCGACAGAGGTTAGTCCTGCTTGAACCCCCAATGCCCTCTCTCTCATCGGCCACAAAAATCGATCTGCTATATATTCATGTCAATGTGGATTAATTAGGGAGACATGCCTAGATAGTTCATCTTTAATTGATTGACTGTGGTTTTGATTGATGGATTTTGTTGTGAATAAATTGTTGCTAACGGATGTAGTTATATGAACTGTTGAAATTCATTTTCATGTTCCCGGTGCTACAATTTTTGCACTGTAAATTCATGAAAAGCATCGAGGATGTTAGCATACTTTAATTCTGCTATGCTCTGAATGTACCAGATCGACAGTTATGCTTTGGACCTGTTAGCAAATACTTTAATTCTCGCTATGCTCGGATCGACGATTATGCTTTGAACTCGTTAGCATACTTTAATTCGATGGCCACAAAATGTCATTTTGAGAATTGCATCGCAGATGGTTTATAATGTAGTCCACCCAATCTGCTATATATTCATGTCAAGGTGGATTAGGGAGACATGCCTTAATAGTTCATCTTCAATTGATTGATTGTGGATTTGATGGATGGATTTTGTTGCTCCAAGTCTGTTTTGAATAAATTGTTGCTAACAGATGAAGTTATATGAAATGTTGAAATTCATTTTCATGTTCCTGCTACTATAATTTTTGCACTGTAAATTCATGAAAAGCATAAAGGATGTTAGCATACTTTAATTCTGTTATGCTTTGAATGTGAGTGTTAATTGTTTCACTACTGTCATATATATTGTTATTGTTGGTGTCATGATGTGTTGTGAGTGTTGTTTCACTACTGTCATATATAATGTCATGACCATTGCTTTATCCTCCTGTTGCATGTACATATGGAACACACAATCTATCGCAGCTCAAGTTGGACAAGGAACCAGCTTGAAAGAACTTATTCTCTCGCTTTGATATATAAGCATATTGTTGTGTCCCTGTCAAAATGGTTAGCACCTATCCCTGTATGCTAATTAAGTAAAATATGAACTGTGTATGTCTATGCTGATTTTATTTACGACTGTATCAGCCATTTTGCCTGTCAGAGAAAATGAATTTATCTAATAAGAATTAAGTTTAGATTTTCAGCCTTCTTATGTTGCTCTACTGACAAACCTGATATATCATCTATGCAGTCTCCCACAACAACAAACTCCTCCACCTCCAATGCATCATCACAGCCCATCGTCGGTGAACCTTCTTCACAGGGTCACTCGGCCTGCATCGCCGTGAGTAGTACTCGATCCCGCAGTCATGGACACAAACCTCCAATGCATCATCACAGCCCATCGTCGGTGAACCTTCTTCACAGGGTCACTCAGCACAGACTGCTGTGAGTAGTACTCGATCCCGCAGATCATGGACACAAACCAAATGTCCAGAAGACAAGTTGATCGTGAATCGGACTTGATGCCAATTTTTGGCCTACCCCGACATCGTGAGGGATAGATTTGTATTGGTCTATGGTCTCATTGCAGGGAGAGGGTGTCAATCAACAAGGTGGTTGATGATCTCTCACCAATTGAAAAGGACCATCTGTTTACAGTTTTAGAGGAAAAGCTAGATTACCCAGCCAATCTAGAAGAATCTGTTCGCAAGAAGACAGTTAAGGCAGCTATATCACAGATTGGAACCTTGCAACGGCGGTTCAGGGCCCATTTAAGAAAAAAATATGTGAGTGAAGAGGAGACTCCCTTTGTGAAGCATGCCTTTTTGCAGCAACAAGACTGAGACATGTTTGTGCAGAAGACCAATTCTCCTTCATTTCAGCAATTGAGCCAGGAGATGAAACAAAAGAGAGCATTGCATAATAAGCCACACAAGACGGGCAGAAAAGGTTATCGTGGTAAAAGGAAAGAGTGGGAGGAGGAGGATGCAAAGCTCGCTGTCGAAGGAAAACAGAACCCTTGGGACCAATTTCCTGGACGTTCAAGACCTTATCTGCGGGCAAGGGTAGGGAAGAAGAATAAGAATACTAGTGAAGGAAGCGGGGGCATAACATTCAATAACCCTGCGGTGGTGGGGGTAGCAGAAAGGGTGAAAACACTTGCAGCTCAGGGTAGCGATGGTTCTTTCTCTGGGGTTAGGGAGGATGATATCCTCACCGCAGCACTTGAGACTCCAGAGCATCGAGGTCGAGTCCGAGGCGTGTCTACTTCACTTGGCTGGGGTCAAGGGTTTGGTGAAGAGTTCGCTGGAATGTACAGGAAGAAGAGGAACAAGAGGTCTGATGCTCATGATGTGATGGCGGACAAAACATTTAAATCAATTGTCCATGCTCTAAGACTATCAGGCATCAACATACCCAAAAATGCACTTCTTCCTTCCCAATTACCAGTGCCTGTCAATAGCAGCGAGGAAGAAGATATGGATGGCATTGAGGAAGAAGATGGGCATGACAGCGAGGAAGAACATGCGCATGTCAGGGAGGAAGATGACAGAGAGCAAGATCATTGGAATGCCAACAGTGACGAAGCGAATGAAGTGTACAGTGATAATCGATCACCTATGATGGACACAATAGATAAGCTGACAGAGCCAACCGTGTGTAGCCTTTTGGATGACACCGTGGAGCTCGCACTAGCGAAAGTCTTTCCATCTCAAAAGGCTTGCCATTCGACGGTGCGGGATGGGTATGTTGTGGTGCAACTTACTTATGTGTGGGCCAATATGAGTCAATACCCTCCGCCTGTACCAATTGATGGGGGTGACGTAGCAACCCTAGCTGCGGCTCTCGTTCAAAAGATCCAATGGCCAAAGGACAAGATCATTATACCACCCATGACGAGACATCCCAACCCCCGAAGCCGCAACGGGTAGCGGGGGTACAACATCAAATGGAGGTGCCGCAGACTCGGTGTCGCAAGAGAAAGCTCAACGGCGGCGAAGCAGCAGATCAGCAAAACTATGCGGCGGGAGCGTCGACAACAACCGGAGGAGGAGCCCGGGCAAACTCCGCCTAGCGGCGGTACCTCGCAACTTGAGGATAATCAACGGACGAAACGGCGGCCTCTCCAAAGCAGCGGGAGTGTCGACAACGGCGGGGAGGAGCCCGGTGCAAACTATGCCTAGCAGCAGCTCGCAACATGAGGATAAGCAACGGACGAAACGGCGGCCTCTCCAAAGAAGAGGAGGAGCGCGAGCAATCTCCCCTAAGTAGCGGATGCAACAAGTACGGCGGCCTCTCGCAACAGAGCCCGGGCAATCTCCACTTTGCGGAAGGGGGACCGAGCCAGAAACCCCCGTCTAAAGATGAGATTCTTAAGCGTGTTAAAGGGACGAACAGACCGACCAAAATACAAGCCTGGTGCACCTATGTTGTCATAAGCAAATGTAAAGGCTGCTGGACCAAATTGTGCCAAGTTGCATGCTTATGTCATGGAACACAATAAGGATAAACTTGCCTTTCCAAAGCAAAGGTGAATCAAGACTACTTTAAACATTGAATTCAGTAGTGTGTTTAACCTTATAACCCGGGCTTCTCCGGATGTTACCTTCATGAGGTTGTGGACATTGTAAGTCCTTTAAAACCTAAAAAGATATTTCTTTAATTTTGACCGCAAAGTTCATGCATGCTAATAATTTGATTTTTTGTAGGAAAATGATGGACAAGGCGGCGGGGAAGCGGATCGATCTTCGGGTTTTTAGATCCGGATTTGTTTACTTCAACAAATATTTCTCAGCGTTCTTAGCAAGTTGGCAAAGCAATCTCAAATGCAATGATGAACAACTACTACATGGTGGGTGCCTACTGCACTAGCCACTAGGTAACAAAGTGATCATCCGTATGAAGTTCAAAGAGGTTTTGTATCTAGATTCTCGCTAAATAACATCCCCCGCTAAAGTTCCCGGACCTCCAAAATGTTTTGAACTCGGTCAGTTTCTTGTAGGTTTTGTTCACAAAAATTCAATCTCTTAGTGTTTCTAATTGGTATTGCTGACCATGCAGGGCCTTTGGTACAGTATTTTTTGTTCACAAAAAAATCAATCTCTTAGTGTTTCTAGTTGGTATTGCCGATCATGCAGGGCCTTTGGTGATGCACAGGACACAGTGACGAAAGGAAAGAAAAAAAACCAAAAGCCACACTCAAGCACAAAACAAATCACATTGTAAAACCGAGGTTTTTTATGGTCCCTTCTTACCTATTTGGTACTGCATTAACTTGTCATTTTGTTACCTCGATGCAGTGTGCTCAGCAGCCACGGGGGTCCTCTTTGTGTGGATTCCATGTGGCATTCCATATGTTAATACTACTCTATGACATACCTGACATCAAGAAGGTTGCTGTAAGTAGATAATAATGCTCAGCCTTGTCTCTGCTCATATTATACATCTGATTTTAGAAAATGATTTATACTTGTATTCTCATAAATGATTATATTTTGCAGGATTTCAAACCTCCTGTAGATGTTTCCACAGAAGATGTAAGCGTGTCCGGGAGATGCTATGCGAGTACATTCTTAAGAAGACCATCGACCGAAAGGTCAAGTTCTACAGTGGTGCACCGTGAGTTTATTGTGACCAGAAACTTGAAACTCATTCAGTCTTCTTTAGTCAGCTGTTGTTGCTCGAGAAACCTCGCTTGGCTTGCTTCGTTGGGGTCGATCTTCGCTCGGTTCGGTCCGTTTTCTCATGACTCCATCCAATCAAGCCCCGACGAGAGTAACTTGAAACTTGATGTGATCCTAGCTAGCTTGTCTTCAAATGTGATCTTGCTTTGCCAATATCCGTGATGTGAGAATGTGTTTGTGATGTCTCCTTACCGTGGTGCCGCCATATCCGGCCGGTTCTAGGATGCGGCCCCCGGGTGGCCGCCAAATCGGGCTGGTTCCGGGATGCCGCCGCAACCGGCGGAGTTAGTGTAGGGATGGCTGCCGTATCTGTAACGGGCGTTAATTAAAGCTCGTTATGAACACTAATCAGTAAGTAACGAGCTTCATTCGGAAAGCCCATTACAAAAATGCCCACAATGTAACGGGCAATATAAAAGTCCGTTACCAGTCCTGACCGGTGGGCCCCAGGACCTGGCCGTTCATCGAGATATAAGAGAAGCAGGTTGAAAGCAAGCGTCTCCTTTAATAGAGAGAAAGCAGACGCGCGTAGAAACAGATGCATCTCATTTCGTCGACACGGTGGAGACGCCGGTTCAGAGAATGCGTCTCTGATGTTAATTTAGCAGTAATGGGCTCTGTTTTATGCCCGTTACCAAAGTTCCATGTGGGCCCAGAGAAACAGCCATTTCACGTGATCGTTGACTAGTTGTGGTAACGGTCATTGTTTGATGCCCGTTACGAATACTAGTTGTGCTGAGACGCACGCGAAATAGACGCATCTCATTTCGTCAAGATAGTGGAGACACAGGTGCACATCAGGCGTCTCTGATATTGAGCTTATGTAACGGGATTTGCTTTGGTGCCCGTTACGAAAGTTCCCTGTGGGCCCAGAAAAACAGCCATTTCACGTGATCGGTGGCTAGTTTTGGTAACGGTCGTTGTTTAATGCCCGTTACAAATGTGTCTTATCAGTAACGGGCATCTACCCGTTACCTTTCTTGGCTTATTTGTAACACTTGATCGGTAACGGGCGCATCTACGCCCGTTACCAAAGCCAGTTTTTCACGTAGTGATACGTACCAGAAAATTAGTGACCCATCTAATTTTTGGTTGAAATGTTCCTCGGTGCTTTGCAATGAACATGGTAAGCTGTGAGGCAAAATAATAAAAGATACACTATGGTAGTATAAAAGCTAAATATACATCTTGAAGGTCTTGGTATTCTGATGGATCTTTTCTCAATGAATCATACACATTGATATTGTTATTGTCGATACTGATTATGATTAGAATCCAGTGGAATCTGTATGCACCATCCTCATGGAGATTAGAATTGACTAAATAGAATTAGCAATAATAATTAGATGACAATCATACTTACTTGAAGTTGTAAGGCAGTAGTATAAGGTTCTTGTAATGAAACTCATCTAAGTGCCTATAAATGGTCTTGATTGTTGTTTCTCGTAGTTCCGGATCTCATCCTCGTTAACTTTTGATGGGTCCTTGAAAGCAATTCCTGAATAACCCTTCCTTCACATCTCAGTAAGTTGCAGGTTACACAAGAAGAAAGCCAAATGTTAATTAGTAGATAGACAAATATAATTAATTTATTAATAAACATATGAAAATATGTCACTTACAGACACCAGGCCATCATAAGATCGGTATTCATGGCATCCAGATGGTAAGTTTCATAATTATCAATGAATCATAGCCAGACCACCTTCTCGTTTTGAAGGGCAAAATCTCCAGGTCTCACGAGCATACCAAACATCTCCAGGCCCTCGGATGACTTCTTCAAGTACTAGTCATGAAATCTGCACATCTTAGTTGGGAGCTTGTTGACCAATTCTGGCTTCACTAGAGGTTATCCTAGCTCAAAGCGCCATCTAAATTCTTGATTTTTATCCACTAGTAGGTCTTCAAGGCCAAGAATACCACCAAGAGGCATCTTTGTTTGATCATAAAAGCTAATAACGCGAGCCAGTTCTTCTTCAGACATGATGTTAATAGCTTTTTGCACTTCTGCACTGATGCCCAAAAACAAGTTAGTACGATCGGTCGTGGATGCAGGTATTTGCTCGATGTTTGTGGCGGTCCCCGACGTCGACGTAGGTACCTCCTTGTTCTTATTTGCGGCGGTGCCCGATGAAGGACTGATTAGGCGACCAGAGAGGGGGGAGTGAATGGGAGCTGATAAATATTATTCCTGAAGGTCGAACTCGGCCTATGTCCCAAATTCACAACCAAGGATTCCCACACGATTTGACAAGGTAGCGTAGTCACAACGGACCTAACACTAGGTACAACCCCAAACAATCCCAAAGCGAAAGCGAAACCAAAGAAGCAAAGGACTTAGCAACTCTGCGAAAGCCCAGGGGGACGGTCCGCGAGGCTGGGGCTGACGGTCGGCGGGCACCGGGCGGATGATCCGCGACCCTCGAGCGGACAGTCCAAAAAACGCAACAGAACCTCCAGAAGCGCACCTCGAAGAACGGACGGTCCGCGAGCAACTCGTGCTGCGCGGACTGTCCGCGATGTTCAGGAGGACGGTCCACCAAACCTCCTGCCACAAAACTTTGGCACCTCGAAAGATCCACACGCGAACTCGCAAGAACTGGACGACACGCGATGAACATGGAGCACACGGATAGTCTGTGGGCCACTGGCGGACAGTCCGCTGGACCTCGAACAGAATAGCTTGAGCTCCAAAACGAGAAGTCAACCTCTCCTGCCCATCCATGGATCTCCCAAATGGCTTGAGCTCTTGAGGAAAGATTTGGGGGAGATGTGAAGCGTCCCTAGGGGATGCTATGCCCCAAAACTTGGAACATCAAACGAACTAAATCGCCGGGAACCGAATCACAACCAAGCTCAACCAAAAACCTAGGTTCCAACCGAAATCCTTCAATCGGAGGCCGAATTTGGAGTTTGAGGGGTCATGATCAAGCACAAAGATGCATAAGGAAACTATACATGATCCCCACCATCAAATCTGAACCCAAACACCTCAGAATCGAAGGAACAAGCCGCACATGAAAATCCAACAAAAATATCTCAAAAATCACATGAAAATCACACGAGCTACAAGAGGGAAATCGACGCAACCATGAAAGCTTCCATTCACTCGGAGGTCAGATTCATTATAAAACGGAGGAAACATCTAACCCTATGGAGCAAGGAAATGAGAAGCAGTCCGGATGGATGGTTTGCCTGGAAACCCTAGAGCTAATATATATGAGTCCCTCTTGGGCCAGGCAAATGACCACGGTACCCCTAGCACTTAAGTTGTGATACAAACCCCTCAGGGGCAACTAGGTCATGTAGCACTTCTTTTCATCGCACGGCCACGTCGTCGCCATAGACCGCGTTCTCTCGATGCAAGCCCTGCGATCCCGCCACGTGTATGCCAGCATCGAAGCTTCTCGGCGCGCCCGGATCCCGTCTCCACTTGTCGAGCCTCCGGTCTTGGTTTTGTGGCTCAACTAATTATAAGTAACCCGGCCGGTTTTGTGGTGAACCACCTCAAACCCCACGTGCAGACTTTGGTTGTGAGCCGCTACCCTGCACTGGTTCTGATCGACAACTTCGTCTGGCTTTTCTTGCCACCATGCGACCTGCACTTGACCCCGCTGGCCACCGGGTCCCTCGAGTCAGTCCTACTTGTCTCTCCACTCCTCGAAGGCCCCGCAAGGCATAGACCTTTCGTGCCCACTCTTCACCTACACCAACGCAAAGCAAGCCGCAACCTGCACCTGCAATACTCGACCAAGAGTTAGTCCACACCATGTTGTCAATCACTCATCACAGCTAGGAGCGACCATCCACCGGTCCTCGGACGCTCCGGTCCTCACCCAACGTTGACACAGGTTTCTCCTTGTTCTTGTTTGTGGCAATCCTCGACGTCGACGCAGGTATTTGCTCGATGTAACCACCGAACGCTCATAGTCCGTTTTCAACGGCTGTTTCCTTCTCCTTTTTGCTTCCTTCTCGTCTATGAAAGCCTTGAGTCTCTCATTACGACCTTCATTTTTTTAGCCTCCAGCTCTTCCTGATTTCTTTTTTCTTTCATTTTTGCAAAGAAGTCCTTGACTTCTTTATCTGCAGTCCCTTCTGTTTCTTCATCTGTTTGGCTCAGGCTTTTTCTTTGCTGGTAGTTTTCGTTTTTTCTTTGGTGGTTGCACCGACTTGAAAGATTGCACTCAAGAGCTTGTGGCCAATGATTGCTGAGGTGAATTGGGAGGGATGTCATCATCGTGATCGCTGGAGCTCGCTTCACCCGAATTGTCGTATGGTTCTTGCGGAGAAGGTGAGCGAGCAGGTAGTGACGATGATGGCTCTGGAGATGATTGTAGAGGCTCGCGAGCAGGTACTGACGATGACGACCCCTGAGACGATTGTAGAGGCCCGCGAGAAGGTACGGACGATGACGGCCCCGGATCCAGGTGGTCTCTCGGAGATCATCATTCTCGGGGATTATGACGATGTAACGTTTTGGCCATAATATGATACAGTGTGGCGCATCCTTAAGTGTCTTTTCCACATCACCTCCTAGGATATCTAGCTCTAGCTCCTCAAAATTAGGTTGACATATCTTCTCTATGCTAACTGAGGCGTAGCTAGGTGGAATCAGCATGTCGTGGCTCGTCTGTCTAGGAAACTGTGCAAAAGCACTTCGGTCCGGCACCTGAGAAATAATAATTAATTAGTTATTATTAGCATTATGAATGCATGTCCATAAAAATCAAAGTAATATATATATATATATGATCAATTATTGAGGTAATAAAAGCATGAATTATACATACCATCATTTTGATGTTGCCGAATGGCTTGTGAAGTTCACATATGGTGCGCCGACAGATGTCATCCACAGGGTACCATTGGCTGTCCACTTGAACTCCGTCTATTGCCCTTTGATCTTTGGGAACCGCTGCGGGAGCACAACTGCTTTTGTGAGCAGAAGGAACTAGTACTAGAGGTAGTCCTCCAGATGGGGCCATCTCATTTACAGTGGAGGCCACTCGCCGTTCAATATCTGTCGTCACATTTTCTTCATGTTCTTTAAGTCTTTTCTCTATCTCTTGTCACTATTCCTCCTCTTCGCGCTCTCTTCTTCTTCTGCAGCTTCGATAGGTGGCAATGTCTCCCCTGAAGGCAAATTTCCATGGTACCACCCTGAAGCCCCTGCAACGTCCTGGGTGTTCTGGATTCTTGAGCGCCATAGTGAGCACATCGATCTCTCTGTCAACCTTCACTCTGCCCGCTCTGACATCTTCAATTATTTTTAATATTTCAAGTGCAACCTCTCATAATGAGGGTGGGTAATCAAGGGTACCATCTTCGGAGTTAATTGTGCCTCCATGAGCATAATACCAATTCTTCACTCGCTCGGGCCAATCAATGACCGCTGGTATGGTACCTTGTGCGAGAAGGTCTTCTTCCATCTTCCACCACTTGGGAATTGCAAATGTGTAACCACCTCAACCAAGATGATGGTCGTGCTCCTTCTTACCACGACTTTTCTTCCCTCGTGCACCCGCCTTGGCGAAATCTTCACTTTTCTTGTATTCCACAAAGGATGTCTAGTGTTCTTTTAACTTGGGATATTCGATCCAATTTGGAGTTCGATTCTTCTTGATATAATATTTATCGAGTTGCTGCTTGAACTTCTGAAATTGTGTTGCCATCCTCATGAGAGTCCAACGCTTCACATTGGCTGGTTCAACACCTTCAGGAAGTGTGAAGTGTTTTAGGATTTCATCTCACAACAAATTTTTCACTGAGTATGGAACCACGTGTGGATAATATGTTTTTCCCTTCCATTCTCTGTAGCTGATGGACACGTTGTCCCTTAAAATGGCCCCACACTATGACACATATGTGTCCTTGATTTTTTTAGAGCATATGGTTGTCCATCATCTGATACTTCTGTGATATGATACATGACATGGCCGGTGAGTACTTGTGTATGCCCTCTCTTTGTCTTTTTTGATGTGGAGCCTGAAGCCTACCTGTTGCAGATTCGTTACTTAATTAATTAGTACCTAAGAATTGAGGTTAGAAAAATAAGAACTATGAAGTTAATGCATAAGATGTGTATATATATACCTCGTGGGAACATTCAATACTTTCATTCACAAGACTTTTCTCATTGTTTCTAGAATTGTCCTCAATATTAGTTGTTGTGTCCTCGACAGGGGCGACATCGTCCTCATTCAAAGGTATGCTCAAGTACATGTCCGCCTGACTACACTCCTCGTTGATGAAGGTTGCAATCGTATTTGTACCACTAGCAATAATGTCGCCATAAAGTTGTCATGGTTGTCATCCATCTGGAATAAACAAGAATTTTCTATGAATTTCTATCATAAACAAGAATTTTCTATGAATTTATGTAATTTTCAACAATTTCTAAAACTTTCTAGAATAAACAAGATTTTTCAAATAAAACTTTCTAGAATAAACCAACTCATAAAAATCTCTGTTTCAAACAAATTTATGAATTCATGTATTGTCTTCGAATGATCAACATGCTCATTTCCTTGCTCATTTATCTCATTCATCTCATTCGCGGGCTTTTCTCTTTTCCTTGCTTATTTATCTCATTCCTTTTTGCTTTTAACATTTAAAAAATCATTAGTTAAAATATTTGTGCCATGCAAAATTATATTATGTTAACACCAAAAATACCTACTTTTCTATGCACATATTATTTAAAGAGTTGAAACAAATATTACTATTTTTGTTTACAATTTGAAGGGGAAAATAAATTAAATTGAAAATATTAGTAAACGAACTCAGAAAAATCTCTGTTTCAAACAAATTTATGAATTCGCGTATTGTCTTCGAATGTAGGTAGGCCTCCTGTTCTCATCATCCAGCTTCTAACGAAATATATATATCATCAAACTCACCCTTCTTCTCATCTTTGTCTTTGTTTACTTTTTGATATAATGATCCATATAACTAATTATCAATTTCAATTTACCTAATTTTTTACAATGGCTTACGTATACATACAGTGGTCACTTGATGGCTATTACAAGGCACGAAATTAATTAATACCAATGACTACAAGTCCCAAGCTGAAGCTGGTCAGCTTCTAGCTTTTGAACCTCTGCTTCAAGCACATTTATGAATTCGCGTATGAATTCTAGTATATATATGCTTAATAAACATGCTTACTAAACATGTTGAAGACAACACATGAATTCATAATAAAGTACCTAATTAACAATAATTGATAATAAGTTCATAAAGGTTCACATAGCTAGCTAATTAATACAAGTTCACATAATAGGGTATGGTGCAAAGCCTGATCAATGTATGCATAATGTTACTGAGCAGCACGCACTTGTAGATATGAAATATAGTTAATGTCTGCAATCCTCCAGCCTAGAAATCCCTCAAACTAAGCTAGAGTGCGTACTAGTGCACTCTCCTCCACTTCCGGAGGAGGGTCACAAACAACACTGCAAACATCAAACAATGGAGCCTCGAGTTCTGCTGGCTTGTAGAAAGTTAGAATTGCTTGACTCTTCCAATTGTTGGTGAAAAACGGCTCCCCACCATAGTAATCCACTCCACAATTTGATTAAGAATTGCACGGAAGCTAATTGAAGCATAGGTAGAACCAGAGCTATACTGCACACAATCAGATGATGATGAGATATAATAACCTTATGAAAGTTCAAAATATATATGTACCAGAAACAAATTAATTAAGAATTAATGAATAAAAAATCTTTTATATATAAATGTATATTATACCACATCTCGATGAGCCCTGCAAAGCCTCTTCGTAGTCTCAATCACATTTCCTTCACCCGCATTGAGTTGCCTTAATTTAAAATAGAAAGGTCCGGCGCGAAGCACCTAACATTATTCTGGAGCTGTTGTAGACAATTCTCCACGGCAGTTCTCTCTCGGGTTAACTGAATAGGTGATGTTGAGCCAACTGTTGCAATGGCAACCATCGGGTGTGGTGCGCCTACTGGCAACTGGTCATAGTCTACATATCGAGCAGGTACGGTGAAAGAGATATACACTCTTGCCATGCGCTCATCAACGTGCTCAGTTTGCACTATAGAAGGAGTACCATTCATATCCCTGATAATGTCCTTGAGCCATCTGATATTGTTGAGAACCTACAATAATTATATATGTAACTAAAATTATAGATTTTCTATGTGAAATGAAAAAGTTCCATGTACAGCAAATTAATTTCAATTCTTATATTATCATGTTAGCTACACGTCCTGGATCACCCATTGACAAGGTAATCTCGCGGTGAAAGTGCAATCCTAGACGTAGAGGCAACGGGTCCTCCAAAACACCTCCACAACCACGAAGATCTCCACGGCCACCACACCCGCCAAGGCCACGTGTCCTCCAAAACATACTTAACAACAGAATTTAATTTTCTATTTCCTCCAATGGCTGCCTAGAATAAAATCATTTCTAAGCAATGAAAGAATGGAAATACCTAGTACATTTTCTGTATGTCTTCTTTTATGAGCATACATTTTATAAACTATATATATACAAGAAAAATTCAATATTATGAAAAACAAGAAAATGGGAGAATGCTTATTAATACAAATTTAATGAAAGAAGGAACAATGCAAGTACCATCCTAACTACATCTTCACGTGTATATACAAAATCTCATCTTTCTAATTAATTTAAGCTCCTCCTACCTAGCTACAAATTAACATTTCTATTTTCTCCATGTCTAAACCATAAAACAAAATTTTATCACAACAAATGAAGGGAGGATGAAGATTCCAACCTTGAAAACACCATGGAGGAGAGAAATCTTCACAAACTAATGAAGAAAAAATCGCAGCACCACCCTATGCTTGAGTCGCCATGGACGGGAGGAGCTTGAGCTCGCGGGTGAGTACGGTTGAATGGCTCGGGTGGCAGGAGGAAGAATGAGGTACGGTGCTTGTATGGATACCAGTCATTAGTCTCGGCTGGTGTTACGAGCCGAGACTAAAGGTTGGTATTCATGGTGAACCATGTGAGGGAGTTCAAGTGGGTGGAAGAGGAGGCTGAGGAAGCCGTCAAACTCCACATGAATGCCATCATACAAATGTTTAATTTTATGAAGCACCCGCTGCGTGCTCACCTTGTGATTCTCCGACCACATGGCTAGAAGATTCGTTAATTGGACAAGTCTCCTGTGTTGCTCTGTTTTTTGCCTTGATATTTTCACTATCGTCTCAGCGCAGTTTTTTTGGATGAACTACCCTGAGTATCTTTTTTGGGCAGACAAAGAGCATTGTACTGTGTGTATATATGTGCGTGTGTGCGTATGCGTGTGTGCACGTGCGTGCGCGTGTGTATTTAAGCATGAACTTCCGGTCTTTTCATTTCGGTCCTCGGGAATTCTTCGCTGAAGCACATTGGTCCTTGCCGCCTTTGGAGGCAAGTTTGAACACGGTTGGAGCTCCTTGATTGACTTGCAAAACGTCCTCCGAACTAGTTGCATCTTTTCTCATTTAATATATGAATTCCTGCAAAAACACTATACTCCAAAATGCACATCCAACATGAACTTGTTATATGATTAGTATGCCTAGTGGCGGGTTAGTTCTAAAATGAAGTTCAAACCATAACATAACAATTGTTTTTGGTTCAGAGAAATCTACCACCAACACTTATTGACCAAGTGTTCTAGAAAACCTTTGTGAGAATTAGCCTTGAGTGCCTAAGAGTGTGCTAACAATCGTATCAAACCTAAACTAAGTCATTTCACATCATTGGTGAAGTCTGAAGTGTGGAACGTAAGAGAAGGTGTTTGGGACTAACTCTGTCCACACCGATCTGACCGGTGAGGCACCAGTCTGAACGGTGCCGCTGACCCAATGACTAGTTTTTTGAACACCGGTTTGACCGGTGTGGGGCACCGGTCTAACTGGTACCACCCGACAGCTAACGACTAGTTTTCTCCTTTAAGGGGTATAAGTACCCCACACATGCTTCAGTGAGAGGTTGTGGTTCTTAGTGACATTGCTGAGCTTCTAAGACATTCTTTGCAAGCCTAAAGCCTTAGTGTCTCTCCCCAACTTCTCATTGTGAGATTTGTGGATTCAAGCCATATCCTTTGAGTTGGGTTGAGAGATTGAACTCAAGAGAGCCTTTGTGAGCTAACAAGAGCATTCTCATAGCTTGAGCACTTAGATTTCACGTCTACAAGCTTTGAAACATTTGTTACTCTTGGAGGTTTGCCTCATAGACGGCTAGCTCCCAAGTTTGTGGTGAGCAGCAAAAAGTTTGTGAGGGTTGAGATCTTGCCTCTTCGTGAAAAAAATCGCCTTAGTGGAAATGAGGAAAGTGGTTGAAAGAGACTCGACTTGTTGTGGGAAAGTTCCCTTACAAGCTCCTCAACGGGGACGTAGCCTTTCCTTAGTGGGAGGTTCACTTCGGGAAACAAATCCTTGCATATCATTGTGGTTTGCCTCTCTAAGTTGTTTTTCTAGCATATTTGATTTGCTTCCACTTGGATCGACTTGTGTGTGCTATTTGTGTGAGCAGTGATCATTACCCTGCTTGTGATCATCTATCAAGGTCACTTACCAAGTTTGGTTCATGTTAGAAGTCAAGAGGAGCTTGAAGCTGTTTTTGCAGGTGCTCTGTGCTACACCGGTCTAATCGGTGCTAGGCAACGGTCTGACCGGTGCCTCCTATGGAGCAAAGCCCCAATCTGACGGATCAGCCTCACCGGTCTAACAGGTGGCCCCTGGCAGTTCAAGTTTTCAGGAGAAGAAAAGTTTAAGTTGGTCGTCTCACCTATTCACCCCCCCCCTTCTAGGCAACATCGAGGTCCTTTCAATGTTTGCTCCAACTTACAACTTTGACTTCTTATTTTTTAAAAATATTTATTAAAAACTAACATATGCATACTTTTATAAAATTATTTTGCAAGACAAATCTATTCATTTAGTTTTCACATTTCTAAACTCAACGACTTAAAAGTTATTCATGATTTATATTTGATTTATGTTTCCAATGTTTGATGCAAACTTTGTCCAAAACGACTTCATTTACCTAACTGGGAGGAGTACTCTGTATCTAATGTTAACTTCATAGTCTTGAAAACATTGCACATTCTTTCTCACCTTACAATTAAATGCAATGTGGACATAAGGGCATGTACAGCCTGTCTACTAGATGGATTTTTTGCGAATACCCCCCCCCACCAAGGCCTACCGACAGGCTCACCGTCACCACACGAGCAGATGAGGTCGTCCCGTTCTCCCATGCAGGAGCGACGCCCACATGCAGCGTTGTAGAGCGTTGTCGACCTGTACCGACGAGAGGGCCCGATCTCGCGGACTTGGTGGCGGGTTAGTAGTGGCAACGACGACCCTACCTGCTTCCTCCATTGATGGCTACATCGTTGGTGACTTCCCTCTTGTATCACCTCAACCTTTGTTTGATGCGGCCAGCATTGATCCCTCTTCTCCTTGATCATGGTAATCCTTGATTCATTACTAATTTTGTATGTTCAGGTGTAGAACACTAGAGATCGTCATTTTTCAGAGTAAATTAAACACTTGGTCATTGGTATTACTCTTCTGTTTGGTCACTAGAGATCCCTCTTATGTTTTCAAGGTTTGCCCCTGGCACAAATACGTGATAGGTACTGAAGGGTTTTTGGGGTGGCTACACTAGCGCAAAATAAATTTCTTTTCTACCCCATAAATCAGGAACTGCTGTTGTTATAGATCACGAGATTACCGCTACACATGCAGTTGCAGCGGAACTGTCTTGGTGTATACGAACGTGTTGAGAGTAGCAGGTAGTGCAATTGCTCACGTCCTTCTTGTTCTTCACGTGTGGCTCGTCCGATCAAAGTGCTCCAGATGCCACACCTCCAAGGTGCACATACGGGGAAGGAAGCGTCGCGCGTCGGACTGCTAGGTCCGCAGGTGCGACAAGGAGTGGGCGTGGGCAGCGCAGCGGCACGACTATTGTGTGAGAGACATCTGAGTCAGGGGGCATGGTCCATATTTATGAGGGAAAAGTTCCCCACACAATCGTCCATTAGCAATACAAGACTAATAGATGGTGTACTCCCTTCCAACGCTAATGGGCTTTACAACAATTGTGGCCTATTATGACTTTTACAACCCAATGGATCAAAAAACCTTGTGATCCATGACGATATTCACATGACGTTTTCAGATTTCGTCATAGATTCGCCGTGTTGGATATGAAGCCCGATATGAAGTCCAAACACCATGACGTTGTGTCAATTTCGTCATAGATTTCGTCACAGATCACACTGCATCCATCACAACAGTCAGATTTCGTCATAGATTAGCAGTGTTGGATATGAAGCCCGATATGAAGTCCAAAGACTATGACGATGCATCAATTTCGTCATTATACGACCCACTTTGCATTTCAACATTTCCTTATGATCAATAAAACAAAAAAATCATATAATATGTGAAAAAAGTAGAGATAATCACAGTCAATAATTTAAAAATCTGAATTTAATTTTTTTTCTAAAGCATATAATATTATATAGTTAGTATATAGATATACCTATATAAATGCAAATAAAACTAAATTTCGGTTTTATGACTTTTTATAACTTACTATAATTTTTTACATTTTGACTTAAATTAAATAAAAAAGAAGAAAGACAAAACCGTTTTTTAAACCACGCAAAACCGAGCTTGTGATATAATATGGATGGTTTCAAAGGTTGAAAGATATGGTTTGTGTAGTTACTAAGTTTAGGCATGAAAACCGGACTTTGGAGAAAATTGAATAGGATGCATAGTAACATGGGCTTGCTAACCTGAATCAAATTCTACTGGTGGTCCTCTAACTCGTTAACGAATTCCAGATAACCACCCCGAGATCCCAAAACCAGCCCGTGCAGCCCAACTGGCCGGCCCAACTGCACAGCCCAACTGGTCGGCCCAGCTCCGTGAGAATGGAGGGCTACTAGCAGACTTTTCCCCATCGTTTTTCTTTTTAATATATACTTAAAATTTGAAACTAGTGTTTCTCGGTCATAGTAACTCCAAATTCATTGATTCTTTTTTCTGATTTTTTGTAAAATCACAATCTTTCACGTAATATCGTTCGTTTTCATATTAATTGCTATTACATTTATCTTTTTCATACAACTTCTTTTCTTCTACCGAAAGAGAATAAATAAAAGATATTTTTCAATAATAAATGGTAACATAACTTCATATTTACTAATGTTATGATAAACACAAGGTTATTGTAAAGTTTGAAGTGCATATGAATTCGAAAATTTCGAAAGGTATGATACACTTCAATGTTCAAGTAATGTTTCATGAAACTATGTGAGACATGTATCCATTTCTAAACAACGTAGGTTCCGCTGTTACCTAAATCATATGAAAGTTTGATCACAAGTTTATGGACCCAAATTATGTTACCACGTCAATTCGTAGAACCATTAGAGCATCTGATGATATTATTTGAATTATGATAGTGTAAATTCGAGATGTAAGTTTGAATTACCCCTAATAAAATGCTGTCGAAATCATTTTTCATTTGTTAAAGTTGTAGATCTTGGTAGAGAACGATTTCAGAAAATTTTAGAAAAAAGAATCATCCAATTTGGAGTTAGTATGAGGTAGAAAAACTAGTTATAAGTTTTAGTCAAAGATTAAAAAGAGAAAACACACTTGTTCATCTCAGTTCATAGCAAGTGCAGTTTCTGTTTTTAATCTTCGGATAAAACTTGTAAACTGTTTTTCTTCCTCATACGAACTCCAAATCGGTTGATTCTTTTTCCTATTTTTTTCTAAAATTGAGATGTTTTACTCAGTGCCATTTGTTTGTATCTTAATTACTATTTCTTGATTGCTTTTCACACAACATATCTTTTCCAACTAAAAAGAGAATATAAAAACATGCTTTTTCATAATAATTGCTAATATAACTTAGTATTCCCTAATGTTATGGTCAACACAAGGTTGCATCCAAATTTGAGGTGCCCATGGGTAAGAAAGTATTTGAGTGTGTACAAACTTTGAAGTTTAAGTTGAGTTGTACGAAACAATGTGATGATCTATCTAGTTTAGGAACAATGTATAGTCCAATTTTCACAAAATCATATGAAACTTTTATGTCAAGCTTGTACATCTATAAAATGATTCTGTGCCAATTTACATAATATTTTGATAAGTTTTATTTATTATTATCATTATTTTATAACAAGGTGACTAGTAGAAGTTTGAAATTTTTTGAGTTGTTTGAAAGGGTGTGTTATTTAGGTGTTTAAAAAATAGAAAAACAACTTTAGGGTGTATAAGTTTTCATCTAAGTTTGATGTGTACATAAAGGAGAAAATGCTTTAGGGTGTATAAACCTCAAAGTTTAAGTTGAGTTGTATGGAAGAATGTGAGAGATCAATCGGTTTTGTGAACAATGTACACCAATTTTTACCAAAACATAATGAAACTTTTATGTCAACCTTTTACATCCATAAAATGATTCCATAACAAATTATACAATTTTCGGAGGAGTTTAAGGTATTATTATCATTATTTTATAATGATGTTGCTTGTAGAAGTTTGAATGATCCATACAAAACATTTGAACTTTTCATCTGTTTTTAGTATACGAGCTATAATGGAACAGAGGTACTTGAAATATATTTTTGATTATTTTTTAAATCTTATTAGAGGTGTATAGGTGAATTTATAATTATTTTGATAAGCATGTAGAAACTCATTTATATGATAGAAAAATATCAAATATTCTTGAAAATTCTCGTCACTCATAGGTGACAAATTATATGTAGTCTATTGTATAAAAAAATATTCCGGTGCATATAAGATGGTTATTTTTTGTGTTACTTCACAATGGTACAATAAAATAAAAAAGAAAAAGAAAAACGTTACACAGTAAGGAATCGGTCAAGGTCCATTTCAGCCCAAAATGGCCCAACTTTTGCTGACCGTTCATTTCGGAATCGACGGCTCTGGTCGCATTCCTACCTTATATAATGTGATGAAATCCCAAGCCAAACCCTAACTCCCTCACCCCGCCTCCCCTCGCCTCCCAACCGCGCTCCCTGGATCCCCTCGCCTCCTCTCCCTCGATCTACGATGCGCACCTTTCCCTCCTCTCCCTTCCTCAGATCCGCCGAACTCCGGGACCCTCCCCCCTCTGGACTCCACAGCAATCCCCACCCCCGCATTCCCACCTCTCCAATCTCCCGGAGCGCGCCGGATCTTTGCTCGAAAGGAGAGAGCCGCCCGCCCGCCCGCCCGCCCCCTCCCCCTTCCGCCGAATCTCGCGATCCCCCAACCTGGATTCGCCGATCCGAGCGCGGCCCGGTGCAGAGATCCCGCGGATCGGGGGAGCTCGAGCTCCGCTCCTTCCCGAGCTCGCCTGCCTCTCCGCGCGCGCGGCCGCCGGGGAGGGAGGTGTGTGTGGGTGGGTGGTAGGTGCGGTGGGGTGGGCCCGATTGCTTCGCCGCCTCCCCGTGCGGTGGATGCCGTCCGTGAGGCGGCGGCCGGCGCGGCGGCGGCGGCAGCAGCGGGGGATGACGACGACGCGCCCGGCCGCGGCGGCATGACGGTGGCGCGGCCCCGCGGCGCGCGTCGGCGGCATGGACGGCGGTGACGACGCCGAACTCGAGGAGGGGGGAGGGCTCGCGGCGACTACACCGCCTTCGTCGACCCCGATGTCGCGCTCTCTTACATTGTGAGTTGCCTCTCGAGTCGTAGGAAGCCAGTTGCTTAGCTGGATCGGGAAAAGTTTGCTCGAATTGTTGTTCCTTTGGCTGTGAATGGGGGGCACTACCGGAAGCAAGCAATTGCATTGCTGGGCAGCTCCAAGTTGTGTTGCTCGGTTTGTTGCTTGTTTGACGGTCGGGATGCTAAATTAGTCAAGTAAGCTATTCTCTTGCTTTTGTTAGGTGCAATATGGTTTGCAGGCAGTTAATATCCTCTACACAAGAAAGCAAAGCAATTATTTCAACACAAGAAACAAAACAGATCGATAGTGTGCCATGTATGTACCAACTACTTAGGCTTACTGATTAAGTTGCGATGTTCCAATATTTCCAGCAAAATCTGTTAACTCTGCATAGTGGAAAATTTGAAAATCCAGATTCCCTCTTTCTTTTAGGATGGTTTGAACTTGTAATAATTTTGTTGGTGACCAGTTATTGGCCTATGTGATTTCAAGCATTACTATCTTTTGTAACCTTGAAAATTCCTGTGTTAATATGTTGTGCTTATCGGCAATCCTCTTTGTACTATTATACATTCTGTACCATTTGATCTGATCATCTCTATCTTTTTCCCGGTTGCTTTGAGATGCCTGGCTCAACTTTCTGGTAGCACAAACATATGTGAACTATTTGTTTCACTAGTCAAAAGGTTTGATTTAGAAGACGGTCAATTGGAGTCAGACAGTCAAGAATGCAAAACTGATGAACCGATAGAAAGGATGAAGAAAGTACCGTTATAGCGAGAGGAGCTAAACAACGGGAGGTTTGTCGTTTCTTTTCGTTCGTCTAAAATTTTAGTTTTTCATGCTATCAATTTGTTTCGTTGAGAAAAGGAGCACACAAACTCGCTTGATGAGTAGTTTTGCTATTGCATGTCCCTTATAATCTTATCCTTGTTACTTTGTGGTAGTCTAGGCTTTATACGCTAAATGATTATAGTTTTGCTTGTGCAGGTCTCTTCTGTTAGAATTTATCTCCACATTCGTTGAAGTTGCCGATAAAGATCTACTGGATAAACTCTTTGGATTTATCAAGTCTTGTTTGATGGTACTCTATTTATTTATATGCTCCTGCTATCCCTAAGCTCGCAACTCTTAGGAAACATTCATTTTTCATGAACTTTATCTTTTCCTTCGCAGAACGGCAGCATGTCTTGTCACAGCAAAGCTCTCTTAGCATTAAGCATGATTGTGAAGGTCAGTGGTAGTTTTCTTTATTCAATTTGGACTTCTGGAGACCAACATGTTTCTTTGTCCTCTTGCTTGACATCGTCCTTTTGTTTCAGGAACATAATGAATATTCCTTAGTACATTTGGATGAAATAATGCTATTACTTCATGGAACGAAACCAGCTTTGGATAACAAAGTTTTAGAAAGCCAACTATTATGCTACCAACATAATAATCCTATCTTGCATGATTCCACAAGTGGTAGCATGGTTATTGCTTATGAATGCTTAGAAACTGATCTACCTTATGCTAGATTTCACCTTCTGCACTATTAGGGCTAAATGACACTACTATGTCACCTGTATCACTTATGTAGGAGGCTTTTTGATTGTTTGTTCATGTGCACACAACTCCAAGCACTTATGTATTGATATTCAGGAACTGGCAATTTCTTTCATGTTGCTGTTCTGGAGACCCTGGATGGTGCTATTTTCAAGAGCAATGCTATGGCACACTATGGTATATACTTAATTCCGCACTTTTGAAATTTTATTATTTCTTTGACTTTCTCGTTAATAGTAATGATGGCTCGGCCAAAGGCAAATGATGTCAATCGAATGTGACCAAATGCCAACCGAATGTCCGAACTCGTGGGTTTTTACCTTGTTAAGTAGATGTAATTATATGGAACTAAACCTCGTTATGACTCGATTGGTTCATCTAACTACACATGTCCAATTAACTCGCTAAAAGAGTGATTATGTACTTTGATAGTGAGAAATGCAATAGTGATTTCACTTTATTTATGCCATTCGGTACCAACAATAGTGATTATGTACTCATGTTGGTACTATCTAGCTCTATTCCTCTCGTTGTCGGATGTCAACACATTATAGTGCTCCACTAAGAGCAAGGATAATAGACACGCCCACTACGGGCTGTAAAAAATGCCACCTCATTCAACTGAGGAGAGTTGTGACGACGGGTCCCACCAACATTTAATGCAACCTGTACTCAAGGTGCAGCCAGGAGCGAATGGGATGCCAGGAAACGATGGGGCAGCACTGCATGCGTGCATTGCACCCGCTTCCTGTCGGCGTCTCCCAAGTCGCCCGCTTTGCTCTCTCTCCTCTCTCTCCCACGTCGGATACTGCTGACGTGTTTTCGCATTTAGCCCGCTGAGGTGGCTTTATATACTTGCTCTAATATTTCACTGTGAACATGTGAATGATACTAGCTTCTAAATCTATCTAAATGTGACAGGTGACACCACTTGCATCAGTTACTGAATGCGTCAGTCGGTTTCTCTACTGAATGTGAAAGAGTGAGTTTTTGAATGTGAATGTGTGCGTCTGATGAGCTACAGCCGCGGTTTATAATATAAAATGATGATGTGTTGCGCGCCATTCACTGTCCAGCATCCCTGCCTCTATACACTTCTCCACCATCCCTACCTCTGCACACTTCTCGACCTCCCTGTGTGACTTTGTGAATGGAGCAAGTTGAAGACATATAGGAAGACTTGATCGCAGATGAAGTCGAAGATGCCAACGACTTTGAGGTGTTCACAGTCAAAGCCTTGATCGCAGAGGATGAGATCTTCAAAGAAATAATAGTAGAGGGCGAGTTGGAAGGAGAAGCATCACCAACGTCAATTGACTGTACCAAAAGAGGTACATTCCAAGGAATCGTGAACAAGCTCATGATCTTCTTGCTAATTATTTTTTCTGCAAATCCGAGATACACTGATGAGATTTTCCGTAGGAGATTTCAGATGAATAGGTTGTTGTTCCTCCATATTATGGATGGACTTAGCAATTGGTCATCTTATTTCACTCAAAGAGTCGATGCAGTTGGTAGGAAAAGTCTTTGTCGCTTCAGAAGTGTACGATCACTATTATGATGCTTGCTTATGGAACCTCGGCTGATCAACTCGACGAGGTCTTAAAAGTAGCTCCAAGCACTTGTTTGGAGATATTGGGAAAATTCGTTGAAGGTGTTATTGAAGTTTTTGGTGCCGAATATCTACGGCCTCAACAAGTGATGAACTAGAACAAATCTTAAAAGAAAATGAGGCTTGTGGTTTCCTTGTATCCACAGGAAGCATCGATTACTATCATTGGCCATTGAAGAATTGTTCGAAAGGTTGGGCAAGTTAGTTCACAAGTGGTAAACAAGGTGTGTGTACTATGATTATTGAAGCAGTGGCATCAAAGAATTTTCATATATGGCATGCTTTTTTTATACCGCCGGGTCTCAGAATGACATCAACATTCCAAACAAGTCACCACTATTCATTGAAGCAATAATAGGGGAATCTCCTAAGGTGCACTATAATGTGAATGGAAACCAATATGACATGGGTAACATTCATGGAGACAATTAATGCCCATCAATTAGCGGAAGACAAATTATTTTCACAGAGGCAAAAAAGTGTGAGAAAAGTTGTTGAGAAGACATTTGGTGTTCTGCATGCACGCTTTAATACTGTTCATCAACCAGCACAATTATGGAAGCAAGAAGATTTTATGAACATAATGCAAGCTTGTGTTATCCTACACAATATGATAGTGGAAGATGAGAAGGAAGCAGTTACAGATGTCTTGGATTTGAATAAGAATCCAAGTGCGACATTAGTGATCCCACCGAATTGCGTACAAATGACGACCCTGATCCAAGCTATGCAGAGCCACTTCGTAGAAATTTGGCTATCAAAGCTCGGCCAACACAAAGGCAACTCAAGAAGGAATTAATCCACCACATAAGGCAACGCTATGGAAACAAATAAAATTTAAAAAACCATTGTAACTATATATATTATGAGTAATTATTATTTTTATGATTCCTAAAAATTATTATTGTAATCATGCTTCTATTATTTATGCTTGATATTATTTAATCAAATAACCACACAATCATATACACAAATACATTTGTAGTTGATTTTAAGCTTCATGCGAAGCAATAAACAGCTTACAGACAGTTTGTATAGCTGTCTGTACGCAGTTCGAGGTTCTGCGAACCACTCCCTGTCTAAGCGTTGTACATGCCCTAAGAAACACCAAAAATTAAAATTGTGCACTGTATAGTGGTGTTTTCATCCTCAAATAATTGTCATCTGCTCACTTGCTACATTTTCACCAGGTTCTATCACAATTTTTTTATGTTTTTTCGATTTTGAAAAATTGTACTATCGATTTGGAATTTATCAAAACTATACAACCGTCGTGGCCCAAGGCGGTTAGGGGCAACCTTTGTGGCCTACGACGGCTAGGGAGTCCAACCGCCCTGGGCCACGGCGGTAGGCCTACCACCAACGGTCGGCTGGCCACGTGGCCTGGCGGTGGGCCCACGAGAACCTACCACCGTGGCCCATAGCGATAGGCTTTGCGACTGCCGCGGGCCACGTTGCCTATCGCCATGGGCCAGGGCGGTAGGTCTCAACCGTCGTGGCAAACGATATGTCTATATAAGGGGCGACAACGACCACCGTCCCCCCACCCCTGCCGCTGTCCTCCCCTCTAACGCGCCCGCCTTCTTAGGTAAGTTTCCTCTCCTTTTTTAATTAGTTTAATTAGCTTATAATTAGTATAATTAGTTTAGAAATATTAGAAATTATTTCGAAATTTGGAAATCAGTTTTTTGGATTCGAAAATTTAGAAATTAGTTTCTTAGTTTAGAAAATATAGAAATTGGTTTTTTTGTTTAGAAATTAGTTTTTTTGGTTTAGAAAATTTAGAAACTAGTTTCCTAGTTAGAAAATTAGTTTGTGTAGTTTATAAAAATTAGAAATTAGTATTTTAATTAAGAAAATTATTTCATGTAGTTTAGAAAATTTAGAAATTAGTATTTTAGTTACGAAAATTACTTTATGTGATTTAGAAATTTTAGAAAATTATTTTATCTCGTTAAGAAATTGTAGGATATTACTTTATCTAGTTTAGAGATTGTAGAAAATTATTCTATCTACGTTAAAACTTTTATATAACTACTTTATTTAGTTTAGAAATTTTAGAAAATTAGTTTATCAGGTTCAGAAAATGTAAAAAATTACTATTTTAGGTTCGAAAATGAAGAAAATTAGTATTTTTGTTTAGCAAATTTGGAAATTATTATTTTATTTTAGAAAATTACTTTATCTAGTTTAGAATTTTTAGAAAATTAGTTTATCTGGTTTAGAAATTCTAGAAAATTAGTTTATTTTGTTTAGACATTCTAGATAATACTTTATGTGGTTTAGAAATTGTAGAAAGTTATTTTATTTGGTTTAGGAATTGTAGAAAATAGTTTATGTAGTTTAGAAATCGTAGAAAAATAATTTATCTAGCTTAGAAATTATAGAAATTTACTTTATCTACTTTAAAAATTATAGAAAATTAGTTTATTTGGTCTAGAAAATGTAGAAAAATACTATTTAGGTTAGAAAATAAAGAACAGTATTTTGGTTTAGAAAATTTGTATTTTAGTTTAGAAAATTTCTTTATTTTCTTTAGAAATTATAGCAAATTTGTATTTTAGTTTAGAAAAATTAGAAATATGGTTTTTTTATTTTACTTCAAATGTTAATATGCAGCTACAGTTATGGATCTGACTCAGGCTCCGGCTGTGGCTGAGGCTCAAGATCGGGTTTAGGCTCAGGCTGAGGCGGCTGTTGTGTACGTGCGGCCAAAGTTGTTCGATGCTCGGGTCGACGTGAGGTGCCGCCAAGGTTTTTAATCGCGGGCTATGGAAAATAGCGGCGTCCTAGTCTGGCCGCTATTTGGCGCTATAGCGCCGCTGTAGCGCCGCTATGGCACCGCTATAGCGTCAGTTATGTGCAGTAGCGCTAGCTTGCTGCTGCCGCTATATCGCCGCCATAGCGCCGCTATAGCGCGCTATTTGATTGAAATAGCAACAACAACATGACAATGTTGAACTAGCCTTAATAAGTTAATAACTCAAATAGCTATGACAATGGACAACATAATATGATAAGTTCTCAACCTTAAAGCAAATACCAAATAGCCATGAAGGCATCAAGTCAACACTTGAAGTTGAAGTACATAAGCAAACAACCATGGACCACACAACCATAAAGTTCACAAATCACATATCAAACCATGGGCCGAGCCACGTTTTTTTAATTACAGCCCACTTGCCTTGGTGTTTTTTGCCTGAGCCTATAGCGGCAAAATAGCGCGATATGACGCTATTCGGGAATAGCGGCGCAATAGCACGATATAGCAGCAATAGCGTCGATAGCGCAAAAAAGAAGAATAGCTTCGCGTCGAGAGCTACGGGCCGCTATATCGCCGCTATTGCGGAGCTATAGCGCGCTATTTAAAACCATGGGTGCCGCTCGTACCTATCCGCCGTCCTCTGAGAGGATCTTGGACATGTATGTTCTCGCACTACGCGCACGTTGATGCCTGTGACGCCTCAGGTTTTTAATTAACGTCATTAACGCTAATGACCGAATCAGCCGAGTCAAACTGGCCGACGCTGGTCAAACCTAGGTCAACCTGGGTTATCACCTCGAAAACCTCGCCAACGAACCCTATTAGACCCCTTGACCAAGTCTACACACACCCGTGGTCAACCCTTGGTCAAAGACACGGTCAAACTCCGCTTAAACATTGACGTCAGCGAATGTCGTCCGGAACTTTTGCCACGTTCTCCAAATTTCACCTAAACACTTCAAAATCTACCTTTATGAAAGTTGTCTAGTTTGTTGAGGGACACAACTTTCATGTAGGTTGGCATTTCAAATGTTGAGTGGAAATTGGTGAAAAACTTGGTTAACCGCCAGTACCTCCTGTTCACCGAAACAGGGCGGCATTCAAAGTTTGGCAGCGCTTTGTGCAAAATCCATGGAGAAAAACACTAGACGGCCTTTGTGAAAGTTGTAGCGCGTAGTGAGATCTACAACTTTCCTTTTGACCGCTTTGTGCACTTCTATTCAACTTTTTAGAGTTTTTCCTTTTCAAACAGGGCCAGTCGGATTAACAATCGTTGCACCGCGACGTCGCGACGGCGAGACGCCGGCCGCGCCGCGCGCGCGCCCGGCCGCGCGCCGCCGCCAACCTCGGCGTCCGGCTCGCGTGGTCCCGAGGACGCGCGCTCCAAGGCGCCTTGGGGCCCGTTCCCCGCCGCGTGTTGTGCCCACACTCGTCGACCGGCCGCCATGCGGCGTCCACCGGTCCGTCTAAGGTCTCCTCCTCCGCCCGCACGCCCGCCGAGGCCGGCCCCCGTCCCGGCGACTTCATGGCCTAGGGACTCGCGCGTCGGAGGGTTGGAGCCGCGCCTCACCTCCCCGGCCGCCTATAAAGAGCCCTCGCCGCCCTTTACCTCGGCGCGCCGGTCCTCCCCGCCGCACCAGAGCCGCACGCCGGTGCCTTTGGGGGTAGCCACGGAGAGCTCCAGGTTCAGGCCGACCGCAAGACAAATTAGACCATCCTTCACCTCCCCTAGCACCTACAGAAGCTAACCAAGCCGCCCAAACCGTTGCCCCGGCCTCAACCTCGTCGGAGCTAGCGCTCCAGCGACCGCCGCCGCCGGAGGCTGCCCCGCCCCATTCTCGGCCCCAAATCGAGCTGTGGTGAGCTCCTACGTCTTTTCCCCAACTTCCCCGACCTTGACCCCCGCCGGAATCCGGCAAGGCCACTGCCGGCCGGCACCCCGGGGACCCAATTGTGGGCTCCCCAATCTTTCCAGGGAGATTTTTTAAACCAGGGACCCGTCCGTGAATCTGTAAAATCTGTCAGGGGCCTAGTCGTAAAAGCTGATCTCAAATAGTAAGTGCCTTTGCTGATTTTTGTAAATTGCGTAGAAAATCGTAGAAAAATCAGAAAATGCAAACCCAATTTTGTTGGATCGTGGTGAAAAATCCCACAACTTTTGTTATTCTTGACTGAGCTAGTCCCTGATAGTTGTTGCACGAAAAATAGAAATATGAAAAACCTAGATCTGCAATATCTCAAAATCTATAAATCTTCTGTGGCTAATTTTTGGTTATGTTGTGTGTTATGTCATGACTAGCTACTGTAACAAAAATTGCACAACGTTATGTTGTAAATCTTTTTATAAAAATGTTTTTCCATTTCTACAAAATCTGCGTAAATGATTTTTGTAGCTAAAAACAAATAGATTTTTGTAACCAACTTTTTCATACTGTCTTTTTATTCCAAAACACACTTCTCGTGAATTAATCACAATTTTATAATTACCAGAAATATTTATTCTTGAATTATGCTTGTTTTCTTGGTAATTGCATAAGTCAAGTTTCATAATAGTTCTAGGTGTATGTGCTGCATCTCTAGGCTAGTTTTGGACCATACAACATGTGTGAGAAAGTTTGGATCATTTTGATGAGTATTTATTTTTTGTGTGCATTTACCTCGTCCTTCTAGCTAGCTTTTGTTATTTTCAAAAATAATTAATTTCTAGCTATCCAAAGCATGCATGATTGTCCAGTGGCTTGTTATAGGTGTTTAGTGTTTAACACACCCTCCCACCGAATTTTACTAATTAATTTCATGAATAAAAGCTATGGAAGCAATTAAAGGCTTAATAGTCTTTTAAATCGGAAAAATCACCAACCCACCTTTAATAACCTTGTGTGTGGTTGAAAATCATTTTAAAAAGCTAAATGTACCAACCCATTGCTGTTTGTGAAGTTAAATTAAATTACTTACATATATATGTACACAGTCATTATCACAAAGAATATTTAATAAAGAACTGCATATTGTTCTTTTTTGGAAGAGTATGCTGAATGTATTCTTATCTAGGTGAATGTGTCCAACTAGTGCACCCCATGGGTGACATCTATTGTTGTGGTTAATTAAATTAAAAATCGTCGAATAAATCTTGCATTTGCATCTTCGTGTAGATCTTTCCGCCAGTAGACGTACGCTCGTGACGCAAGGAGGAGACGAAGGTGCCGACGAAGAGTTGCAGTACGTGGACGTAACTCAAGACCTGGACCAAAATCCAGAAGGGCCCAAGGCCAACCTTACCAGCGAAGGCAAGCCCCGGATCATTAACCCCGTCTTTTAAAATTATGCAAGTATGATTGCTACGATTGTGCATTTACGTTTCAGGAGTTGATTTGAAACCCTAGATGCATGATCCCTAGTACCTATGATCTATCACTAGTATGCTAGGTCGATAGCTGCCTTGCTATAGGACCGGTACAAGTCGAGTGATGTTCTTCACTCGCGAGAATAGGTTCTTATGTTGGAATCATAAGATCTTTATAAATGGATTGCTCATGTGGTAAGAGCATGGGATTTGGGCTCCGGTCCAGTGGCTTTCGTGGGCTAAGCTTTTGAACGTACTAAGCACTTGTCGGGAATGGGACCGGTAAGCCTAGTACCTTAATGAGACGGTGCGGGTATTTACTATTACTACTCCTGAGGAATCACCTAACCGGCTAGCTATCGGGAAAGGGGGTGCATGTGTGATGCTGGGTGCTTCGCGGGGTATGCCAGCTAACCTTGTACCCAGGACTGTAAGATTCGATCCTAACCCGAGGATCTTTGGGAACCGCTCGGGAAGTTGCGAGGGCAGCCTACCGTGTGTTTAGGTTTACCTTGCAAGGTTTAAATCAATCGATTGTCGGCCTCTCACCGTTATCCGAGACTGCTTAATCAACTGGCCATGATATCCCGTAATGATGGAACTGGTGAATACTGTTGTATGAATTAATTGCTTGTCCAATTCTTGATAGAATTAGATGGCACATTTAGAAATGGTAATCAACTAGAACTTGTGCTAAAATATTGAAAGTAAGGACCTACCTTAGTAGCTGTTCAGCAAAAGAAACTCCTCCGGCCAAAAGCCTTTCATGTCTAGAGTTTGGTGATGTAGTTATCACCCGACGGTTAAGTTTTGCTGAGTATTAGTATACTTAGCCTTGCTTTAAAACTGTTGTTGCAGGTGTTGTTGACCGGGAGGGTGACGACAAGTGATGACATCACGGATGGCCTCCTGTGATGTTTACCGTTGCGTTAGTTCAATTTATTTCCACTGTTTTCGAACTCTGAATCTTTACTCCATGTCAGGAACAATGGTTTGTAATAAAATGTTTAACTCATGTTGTACTCTGGACTCGCCTTCGCGTGAGTTTTAATGCATGTGTCGATCCTCTGTCAGTATTCCAAAGTGATCTACCGAGCGTTAACCCGGCAACTAACGACAGGAGGATACTTTACTATTGCTTAACGACCAAAGTGGATCGGTCTTAGGCGATAGTACGGTATTTTCCTGGGCGGGTTGTCACAATGCCGACCATGACCTTTGGGTTTCCAAGTACGTGAAATGATGCTATCTTAAGGTACCTATCTTCCTTTATACTTATGTTTGTACTAATAAATTAACCTTATTTGTTTCAAGCTTTGCGATGCAGGACTATTCTATCTAGCGTGGTTAGTCGAAGCGACAAGCTGCAGGATGTGATTCCTCGGAAGGACAAGCTGCAGGACGTGATTCTCCCTCCTCTGCGCGCTTCTGGACCACTGGAGGCCTGAGACCCACAAGTTCCACTTCACCATCAGCGAGCTGACGCCGACTCTTCAGGACACGTCCTGTTGATGGGTCTTCCTTGTGAGGGCGAGGCGATGGGGGCCTTGGACATCCCAGCCTGCACTTGCGTGAGGAGTTCCTCGCCCAGTTCTCAAATGTTTCTCAAAACGATTGCACCCCCGCGTCATACCAGCTTTTCGCGAACGCTCACGAACACACCTTGGTCTGGTTGTAGCAATTTAGCTTAAGTACCTTGACCTCATATTTTTCTTCATTTTTATAGTTGTGGAGATCGTACAATGTAACGAACGTTTGATTTTGTTTGTGCGGGCTGATTACCTAGCAAATGGTGCCCAGCCCGAGACAGTCAACTGGTTCCTAGAGGCGTACCTGTTGTGGTTGTTTAGGTTCGTGATGTTCTGCAGTTCTCAGGGAGACGCGGTGACGAAGTTCTTTGTCCCCTATGCTTGGAGGATCGCTGATGCGCCCTTGGACGCGGTGCCGCAAATCAGTTGGGCAACATTGTTCTTGCCGACACGTACAGGGGGCTGTGCATAGGGATGTCGAAGGGTCGTTCAGAGAAGGCGATCCTTCCCGACTGTCCTCTCCTTCTGCAGTTGTGGTGCCACAAGCGCTTTACGATTGGTCGGTCAGTCATCTCCCTCGAGCCATACGACGACCTGCCAGAGGGCTACAACCACGCCTGCCGTTTCATCATGGGCTTGCTATGGTGTCAGTATACGGTAATTACTTACCTTTCACTTTCAATTTGCCTCATATTTTGTTTGCTCAATTCACATTTCCTTTGTATGCAAACCTCGTACGCTCACGAGCAGACGGAGAAGGCGTACAAGGACTTCATCAGTCAGTTCGACTCTCGCACGGACGAGGACGTCAGGTGGACGCCGTACACAGAGGTGGCTGTCACGGCCCGCACACCACAAGGCCTCTCGTCTTTGTGCTTCCGAGACCGGCACTACTAGAAGACGAAGACACCACTGGTGTACGACATGTACGTGGAGGAGTACACCGTCCAAGGGTGATGAGGCAGTTCAGCATCTACCAAGAGTCACCTCTGCCTGTGGTCCACACTGTTACTCCCGACATCCATAGGTGAGTTGTCGTCAATTTCGAAATTTAATTCCGCGTACGAAGATCGAGCCACTAACAAATATGTTTAATTTATGGTAGGTGGTCTTGTAGGGGAGTTGCAGGGTTAGTTTCTACTTGTGAGGAAGCAGACAACCTGCTATTTACGGCCAGATCGAAGTTCACGCAACTTCTCCCACTCAAAATTACTTACTACTTTATACACAAAAATAAAACTTGGACATTTTACCCTGTTTAGTTTGGGAGGTGGAACTTTTGGGTTCTCTTTTAAGATTTATTAGGAGTATTTAACGTAAACTAATTCTAAAATAATAAAATCAGACGCTGCGAAACGAATCCATTAAGTCTAATTAATCTGTCATTAGAGATTGTTATTGTAGCACAATACTCCCTCCGATTTGATAAAAAAAATCGTTTAGAATGGCAACACAACCTCCAAAACAACTGTCTTCTTTTAAAAAATATTTATTTTAAAGTTATATATATATTAAAAATAATATTAAAACAAATGTATTGATATGATTTTCACATTTCTAAACTAAACGAATTTATATTCCCAATGTTTGACAATTTTTGTCTAAAACAACTTATTTTACCAAAACCGAGAGAGTATTATCATGACATCCTTTTTACTCAATCAAGAAACAAGATCGGACGTGATTCCGGTTCGTCTCCGTTTTAGTGACACTCTTCCTCAAGCAAGGCAGCCGATAAGTCATCGAAGGGTTTGTTTGAATAATGGACTGGTAACCATTACTCATTTGAAAGTTTCCCACGGTGATCTAATATCTTTTAAAGAAAATGACGCGAGAACCCGCGGTGAAGAAATAAGGAGATCTTTCTATATCGACATATCAGTTGAAAAAATCATAGGCAAATTCCTACCGATCGGAATCTGGAGAAGAACCAAATCAGAATCTCTCCTTAAATTCATCTCAAAAATTAAAGTAGGGAGTTGTTAAATGAGTTTTGTCGATTCGTTTATTGGACGCGTAGTCAGTGAAATATTTGGGAAGAATCGGGGCAGTCACGACATTCGCATTAGTCGAGCAGGTGGTAGGCCTTGATTTGAAACGAATAACCATGGGCCTCTGTCCATCTTCGATTGCCAGTGAATCATATGAGTTAAATTTGCTTCAGCTGCAAACACCACCAAACCCACTCCAAAGATGACGCCAAAGTTGAAAAATCTCACATTGGCGCGTCGAATGCGAAATGTAGAGCCCTGATGTACGCGGGCCACGATTTGGATTCGCAAGCGCGCGTAACGAAAGGGCACACCCGGTTGTCGGGTTCGTCTCCCAGGCGTGTAACTGTGGCAGCTCATCCTACCCGAGGGGTAGGGTGTCACGCTGCCACCTGACTTCCTGGTGGATTCGATGATTTCACAAGCTCACCTCCCAAATCCCACCCAATCAAATGTAATCCCCAAAATCACTACTGCCGAAATCTGAATCGAGAAAGAAAACCTCAGCGCGTGGATGGCTGCTACAGCAAACGAATCAAATCGTGTGAACGAGATCGTTGGTCGATCGATCGATTCATATGTAGCAGCCGAGGGATGAGCGAGCCCGAATCGACAAGTAGCCAAGCCCGCCCGTGGCTGTGACGATGGCTGCCAGAAAGCGGCGAGCTCCGTCTGTGTCGCTGGGTATGGGAGGCCGCCGGGGAACCGAGGCCGTCCCCGGCGCCACATCACCAGCTCGAACGCACCAAACACACCCACTAGAGACCGCCCAAAAATCATAAGAGTGAAACAAAAAATCGAGCTCCTTCGCTGAATAACTTCCGCGGGGTGGTGAAATTGGGGAATGTGTCAGATCTTGACAAGAGCGAATCCGTGGGGGCAAGGAGACGCTCGGTCAGTTGATCGACAGGATCCATGTGGCTGGCCTCAGCAGGCGCTCGGCCATGCTAACAAGCTCGGCTACGCGCCGCTGAACCAGCAAACCCAAGCAGCGGCTCAGTACAGCTAAGGGAGGAAAATAAAAGGAGACCAAAAGCAAAAGAAAGGGTACGAAGCAAAGCTACGGTAACACGGCTACGCGGCGAGCTGCAGCCGCCGGCGGATCGGAGACTGCGTGGCCCTCCGCAGCCGCTCGCCTGCGACGGCGTCGACGGAGGAGGGGGATTGGGTGGGAACGGAGACGAAAGGAGTTGCGGCGCGGGTAGGCTATATGAAGACGGACGGGAGGTGTCGCTAGGGTTTTCTTTTGTTGTCTCGTGAAACTTCTCGGAGATTCGTTCGGTGGGCTGGATCGAAAGACTGGATTGGGCTCTCATGGGCCGACAACTTCGACCCAAGGCTTAAAGAAACGTGAGCACAACCAGATGGGCTGTTCCGGGCGATCGGGCTCCTAGTCTAATGATAGGACGGTACGGTGGAACGCTACCCACCAGAGTTCAAATCCTGGTGCTCGCACTTTTTTGATTTATTTCGGGATTTTCCGGCGTTATGCGTTATGTGGTAAGTGACGTTCCCGTCGACGACAAGGCGCCAGTAGTGATTTCGAGAATCTCTAGATCTGTCGGTGCTCAGTCCTTCGGAGGTGCTCATATGGGTAGGGTTTGCGTACGTGTATTCATAGGGGTGAGTGTGCGTGCGTGTTGTGAGCGTCTGCGTTGTACTGTGTGAATCTCAAAAAAAGTAGGGTTGTTCCGGACCCCTCTGCAGCAATTCCGTCGTCCCCCTTTTTTATATATTTTTAATCATTTTGCAAAAATATACGACGGTTTGAAAATTTTACACTTTTGGCAACGACGGCCCACGGCGGTTTCAAGCCTAACCGCTATGGCCACAGCGGTTCGGAAGTCGACTGTGGGCCCTCATAGGTGTGGAGGTCAACCGATGTGGGTCACGACGATTACCGTCAAACCGTTGTGCGCTACGGCGGCAAGGCAAACCGTTGTAGCCCACGGCGGTATGGCACGTCCAGCCGCCGCAGCGCACGGTGGCTGGGTCCCTCCACCCTATATAAGTCGAAAATTAGCCCGGAAATGTCATAAAAATTCGGGAAAAAAGAAAGAGAGGGTTGGGAAGGAGAGGGGTGGAGAGTGAGGGGGCGGAGTAGCAAAGCTCTGCCGGTTCTTCGCTTCATTGTAAGTATTTCGTCGATTTAAAATCTTTTAGCAGCTACTTAAAAATTGTATTTAGTGATTCACTGCTTTTCTTTAAATCTGTGGTATTACAAATGTCATGTTCGTAGGGTTAGGGTTGAGGAGGAGAAGAGAGGAGGTGGAGGGTGCGGAGTAGTGAAGCTCTGCTACTTCTTCACTTCATTGCAGGTAGTTCACTGATTTCACTAATTCCAGTAATTTCTATTTCGATGTATTGTAGTAGTTTGTAGATCTATAGTTGTAGTTTAATTTATAGATCTGTAGTTGTAGTGTAGTTTATAGATCTGTAGTTGTAGTTTATAGATTTGTAGTTGTAGTATATATTATGTAATATATTTACTGTTAAGTGTGTAGATTGCGACTGATTAGTTTGTTAATGTAGTTTAGATAAGTTTATTTGTTTTCTTAGTCCCTGGATGTAGCATTTGATAGTAATTACTACTTTTTACTCCCTCCGTTTAACTATCCAAGGCCTATTTCAAAATCTGAAAATCCATTTATGCAAGGCCTATTTGTGTTTTTGCATTGAAAAACACTAAATCAGTGCTTTGGCATCCGTGCGAGGCATAAATCTCTCTCACATGATTTTCGGGAGATTAATGACATGAGGGACTTAATTCTCTTTCCTTGGTCTTTGAGTCAAGTACAAATAGGCCTTGGATAAATGAATGGAGGGAATATTATGAATCAGACATGTCAGAGTCAGTCACAATCAAAAGATATTATGGAATGGAGAGATTATATATGGTCCATAAGGAGTTAACTTGTCAAATTATAGTTCAGTTGAGAAAAATGTTCCAAGAGTAGGAGAAAGAACTTGGGAGGCTATAACCAACTGGCTGGTCAAAGTATTTTCAGTAGATTTAGAGCACCAATGCATGTCGGTGATGGCATTAATCAACAGAAGTACACTAGTGTATTGGGAGCTCGTGGCACTTTAAGGGACTCCACGATTGTCGGTGTTTTAGACCGGCAACTTACCAAGGGGAGTACCCGAGGTAGATGAATGTGGCCTCGCCGAGATCGGTAACTCGAAGGAAGAGACACGTGGCACACAATTTAGACAGGTTAGGGCCGCGAGGTGCGTAATACCCTATGTCCTGTATGCTGCGTAGCTCTGGATTGATTGGATGTGATTACAAGATGATGTGTAATGAGAGAAGAAGGGTCCCTGCCTCGCCTTATATAGTCCGGGAGGCAGGGTTACAGGTCAGTTTAGGGAGAGAGTACTAGCCGTGTACGTCTAGGAGTCCTCTACATAGTTCATGGTATGTATAGCTTCCTATCCGAGTACTTCTCCACCGTAGTCCTTGTGCCTCACGCCATCAGGTACCGTGCGACACAAGTCGGGTAGTCCCAGGGGCCCACCGAGTAGTCGGTCCTGGTACCCACCGATGTAGTGGGCCCAGGGAGGTCCATACGACAAGCCCCCGAGTACTTTGTAGTCGAGCAGGATAGCTTCGAGTAGTCTTGACGGCCTCGACGAGTAGTCCTCAAGCGTCCCCAAGTACTACAAGTCGAAAGTCCTCAAGAATTTTTGAAGCATCCCGAGGCTGGAAGGTACTCCAGCTGTTCTCTGAGTAATCCTGAAGTCTTCTCGAGTAGTTCCCAAGCGTCCTCGAGTTCTGCTCTCGAAGGTCTTCAACAATACCCGTGTTGTCTTGAAGCCGAATTTGATATGGAAGTGCGATTGCAAAATCGCACTCCATATGGAGTAGCCCCCGAGCCTTAGGTTGAGTCGTAGACTCTAGCTGAGGGTCAATCTGAAGTTCTGGCAAGATTATCCCGCAAAATCCGGAGAAAAAACCAAAGGACACGTGGCACGGAGCCCCCGAGCCTTGAGTCGAGTACTTCATCTCGAATTGAAGGGTCATCTTGTATGTAGAAAGTGTCCTGGGTTGCTCTTGAATCTTGTCGCTACCCATGGAATTGATTAGATGTAGCCGAGCCCCTGAGATGAGGCGCATCGACTACTGGATTGAAGGGTCAGGCGCTGCCGCTGAGTCAGCCGTGTTGAGACTTATCCAACCGGCCGTTGAGGAGCCGCCTGTTGACTTATAAATAGAAGCCGAAACCCTTAGGGTTTTTCACCCCACACACTTGCAGCCATTCGGAGCACATCTCGCTTAGAATCCGTCGCTGGTGCACACTGCCACCTCAGTGTAGATCGCAGATCCAAGCGCGCCGCCACTGGAAGCCACCGCCGTAGCCCCCGAGCGAATGCGAGTGAAAATCCAGTGCACTTGGAGAATGAAGCCCTCGTCGTCTAAGAGCTTGAAGACCACCGGCGGGAAGAAGAGATCCCGAGAGGAAGCCGCTGGATCCGCCGCGGGGTGACCGCCGCCGGTGTCTCCCCCGCGTCCAAATCTCAACAAGGAGTGGAAGAAGTCGAAGGACAAGACTGAGGACCTGCTGGCGCTGCTCAACAGCAGGTTTCTTCGGGAGAAGGAGGTCGACATGTGGCGCGCCGCCGCGGGAGATCCGTACCCGATGGAGAAGAATCCGGATGAGATCCCAATGTTCACGCGGCTCGTGGAGCGCGGGTTGGTTCTCCCGGCGAGCAACTTCTTCAAGGGGCTCTTGGAGTACTACGGTATCGAGTACCTCAATCTCAACCCCAATGGTATCTTCCACACCTCCGTCTTCGTTAATTTTTGCGAAGCCTTCTTGGGGATCAAACCCCACTGTGTACTCTTCCGGAAGTTCTTCCGCGTGAAGCCCCAGCCGAGCGCCAACGACCCCCTAGTAGTCGGAGGAGCCGGCATCCAGATGCGTGAGGACGCCGCGGAGCGCACTCGGCGTACAAGTTGATCGACTCCAACCAAGATTGGAAGTCGAAGTGGTTCTACATCACCAACCACCACCTGGAGCCGTCGAAGCCCGGCGGGGAAGCGCCCAAAGCACCGGCCCTAGTGGAACACCGAGCCGACGATGCAGGAGGGTATCCAGCTACCCGAACTGCTGGCGAAGATCAAGGCTTTGAGAGAAGCCGGGCTGAGGGCCGAGCATGTGTCCTTCAGCTTCATGAAGAGGAGGGTGCAGCCGCTGATGGCTCGTGACACCCTAGGCTACCAGTACACCGGCGATGGCGACTCGTCGCGGATGCCCGGCAGCGAGATCGATGACGACGACATCATTGACAGGCTTGGTAGGATCTTCAAGGACATGCCAGCGTACACGCCCTGTCCAGTCCCGGAGTACTCCACCGCGCGCCCACCGAACGAGGTCAGTATTCGTACTCAGTGTCGAGTACTGATTATGTAGTAGTAGTCGTGCTCACCCAATGTGATTCTTGCAGGATGACATAGTGAAGTTTGTCTCCGAGCTGGCTTCACCTCCTCGACTTGTCGAAATCCCAGAGGAGGGGAAGGGCAAAGCCAAAGAGCGGCGCGAAGTCGGAGAAGGAGACGACATTGTTGTCGTTGAAGATACATCGGATGAAGATGACGAGGAAACGCTTCAAGAGCGGTTCCAGCTGCGGTCAAGATTCAGCTGCCCTGGACTGCCCAACGTCCCTCTCATCCAAGATCCTCCGACTAGCTTGGAGGCTAGTTTGCCTGCGCCGCCAGGAGGCCACGCAACGTGGCACGCAAACGCGTGGCCAAGAAGCTCAAAGTCACTGAGACCACATCCGAAGAGGTAAGCTCCTTGAGTATGGTAGTCGAGTACTTATTCTCGATGTTGTGTATGCTGACGACAAAATTCCGTTGCTCGCAGGAGATCCCGCCTTCCGACCCCGTAGACCAAGGGGACGAAGGCGACTGGGAGACTGTGGGGGAGCCGGCTGAGAGAAGCCGGAGCCCAGCCCCCGCCATGACAGAAACCGTGCCGCAGGCGCCAGTCGCTGAGGGCAGGACTGAGCCGGCCGTGGCTGCTGCTGAAGAGCCAGCGGCTACTGAAGCCGAAGAGGAGGCGCCTGCTGAAGCTGGACTAGTCGACATCGCCAGCATACTTGGCGCCCCAACCGTGACAGTAGTCCGGTCGAGCCTGTAAGTGAAGATCTTTCCCGAGTAGTACATGTGGTTTGGTAGTCGTAATTGGTTGACAACCAGCCGTGTACTGCGGCAGAAATCCACGGACTTGATCGGGACGAGGATGAACCCAGCGCGACAATGGCTGAAGAGGATTCCGCGCCAGCCGCTGAGGAGTCCGCTCCCCGCCCCCAGCTGGGCGCCGACCGTGGAAGCTACACCGCCGAGGCCGCCGTTGTAGAAGGTGAGTACACTACATGGACGCAGTAGTCCTCGTAGAGTAGTTGTAGCCGCCAAGGGAGACTAATCCGGATGTCTTCTGTTGACAGGGGTCGAGGCCGAGGGAAGTACCATCCCCGAGGCGGTGCCCGTTGAAGCCTTGGCACCGGAGACCCAAGGAGCTGCCGGAGCAGCCCCCGAGACGGCGAAGGTAGCCAGCGGAGGAGCCCCACGATGGCCGGAGAGGAGCGCGACGATGTACTGCCAGAGTCAACCCTGGAAGTAGTCATCCACTCGCCGGAGATTCAAGATGCGGAGCCGATCTGTTCGGCACCAATGTCTGGAGCCGCCACAAGTAGTCGTGGTGGGATTGAACTCCTGGCGGACGACCTCGTCGACCCGGCGGCAGTGGCCCATCACTTGGAGGCGATGCGCCAGGCCGAGCAGTGGATGAAGGTGAGTTGTCGGTATCCTTGAGTAGTCAATCTGCCATAAATGCTGAGTACCCAGGTGACAGTTGTTGTCTGTTGCAGGATGTCGTGGAGAGATCCCGACAAAAATCTGACATGCTCCAGGGATACGGCGACACAGTGCTCTGGGCGGAGGCCTTGGAGGAACAACTCGTAAAGGCTCAGAAGCACTCCGCCATGCTCCAGTCGAAGCTTGACGGCGCCTTCGCCCAGTATCATAATGAAGTCCAGGACATGCAGGCGAAGAGCGACGAGCTGGTGCGGAAGAACAAGTCGCTCTGCAACAAGAATAAAGGTACGGTGCTGTCTCGTCGAGTACCCATTGGAGATGTCGTGCGGTGGTCTAAGCCCGCCTTGTTGATTGTAGAGCTTGAGACCCGGGTCGAGCAACTGAAGGCTTCAGAGGTCGACATGAAGAACCTCTTCTACTGGGAGAAAGAGGCCCGTGAGGTACTTGAATATCACTATAAACAGTTGGCTTACGAGTGCGACAAGCACATGGAGCTTCGTATTGCTTCGTACCGTGACCTCGTCAACTGCTATAAATCTCTGCATAAGCTGAACGAGGACTGCGAGAAGTTGCGGGCCTAGCTCAAAGAACTCGAGGAAGCCGCACTTCCCATTGTGAGGCTACTGGTGCCTCATCCGGGTGGGCCGAAGATAGCTCCATTGGTGGACCGGCTGAGAGAGGCTCCCAGTCGTCTGGTGACGTACGTCAAGCATTTGGCGAAGTCGATCCCCAATCAGATCTTGGCATACATGAAGTCGTACTTCCCGAAGGCTCCAGTGGATGTAGTCGCCGGTGGACTAGCCGCCAACTGCACTGATGAGCAGTACGCGGAGCTCCTGGAGCAGATGGCGCCAATTGCTGAGCAGGTCGCCGAAAAGCTGAACCTTCAGTAGTCCTGTAGGGTTAGCTTGTAGAAGTAATTGTATAAACAGAGTTGTGCTGAACTTGTTTAAGTATGAAATGAGAAAGCTTCTCAGAGATGAGTACTCGTAGTCGCAAGATGAGTATGCGGAGTTCTCATTGTTGAGTTGTCACGAGTAGCGGTACTCGCCAGTAGACCCGTTGAGGGAAAAAGCAGTAAATCAGTTGATGGGTAATCAAACTTTATTACTGAGAGAAATACACCTGGATGGCCAGGGCCGTTTTACAAGAGTAGTCGCTAGGACCTGGAGGCCGCCTACGGCTAAGTGGTGCTAGGGCGTGTAGCCGCTTACAGCAGTAGATCCGTTAGTAGCCGTATAGGCTGGATCTAGGAGTACATGGTCTCTTAGTAGACCGCTGCTGGAGTCCTTTGTCGCTCGGAGCAGCCCAAGACCCGTTAGTAGCCGTTAACGCTAGATCTTGGAGTAGAGTAGTCCGGAGACTAGTGCCTGGACCTGGAGGCCGCTTACAATGAAGGGGGTCTTTGAGTAGTCATGTAGACTTGAGCCCCCAGGGTAGTCGATAGACTACGCGTAGAATCGACAGAGCTGGTCGATATTCCACGAGTTGTTGACGTCTTCGCCTTCAAGCGTCTGGAGGCGGTAGGAGCCTGGTCCGGTCACCTTTGCAACTATGAAGGGACCTTCCCAGGGCGAGTTGAGCTTGTGTAGTCCTTCCGTGTTCTGGATGCGGCAGAGGACGAGATCACCAACGTTGAAGGATCGTTCCTTGACGTTGCGATTGTGGTAGCGTCGGATACCCTCAAGGTATCTTGCTGATTGGACGAGGGCGGCGCAACGAGCTTCTTCGAGTCCATCAATATCAACTTGTCTGCTGTCTTCAGATATGCCTTCGTCGTATTGCTCTACTGCTGGTGAATCCCACATGACATCGGCGGGAAGAATTGCTTCGGAGCTGTAGACCATGAAGTAGGGCAATTGCCCCGTTGGCTTGGAGGGTTGAGTATGTAGCCCCCAGAGCGCATTGGGTAGTTCCTTGATCCATTTGCCTCCTTTTGAATTAGCAACATCGTGCAGTCGCTTCTTGAGAGCGTCGAGTACCATCCCATTGGCGTGCTCGACTTGTCCATTGGCCCGAGGATGGGCGACTGTGACATATCGGACGTCGATCCCTCTGTTCTCGCAATACTCCCAGAACTGGTGATTGTTGAAATTGGAGCCTAGGTCTGTGATGATGTGATGGGGTAGCCCGTAGCGATGCATGAGTTCATCCAAGAAGTCGAGTACTCTGTCGGCCTTGGGGCATGTGACTGGCTTGACCTCGATCCACTTGGCGAACTTGTCGATGACCACCAATACTCTGTTGAATCCACCTAGCGCAGTTGGGAGGGGCCCAATCATGTCGAGCCCCCAGCGGGCGAAGGGCCAGGTTGGCGGTATGGTGACTAGCTTGTAGGCCGGGACATGTTGTTGCTTGGTGAAGTATTGGCACCCTTGGCACCTTCTGACGAGTTCTTCAGCGTTGCCCAGAGCCGTGGGCCAATAGAAAGCTCGTCGGAAGGCCTTGCTGACCAGCGTTTGTGAAGGCGCGTGGTTGCCGTAGACGCCTTTATGGATCTCCTCCAAGATGTCCTTGCCTTCTTCTCAGGGGACGCACATCATGAGTACTCCAGAAGATGCGCCCCGCCTATAGAGCTTGTCTCCGACTAGGACGTAGGACTTGGCGCGGCGGATGAGTTGCTCGACCAAGTTCTTGTCCGAGGGAACCTTCTGCTCGCGGAGGTAGTCGATGAAGGGTTGCCTCCAATCCACGTCTATCATCATGACCTCCTGTCCAGCCGGGGGATGTGCTGGATCAGTGGTCGGTGGTGCCGGCTCTGGGATGGATGGCGCGTGAAGCTCGTGGACGAAGACACCCGCTGGTACTTGTGCGCGAGTAGAACCAAGCTTCGACAGGACGTCCGCTGCAACATTGTTGTCGCGGACGACGTGATGGAACTCGAGACCGTAGAACTTGTTCTCGAGCTTGCGGACTTCTAGGTAGTAGGCGCCCATGTTTTCCTTGTTGCGGTCCCAAGACTTGTTGACTTGGTTGATGACCACTGTGGAGTCGTCGTAGACTAGTAGCCGCTTGATGCCCAGTGAAGCCGCGAGGCGGAGCCCGTGTAGTAGAGCTTCATACTCAGCTTCGTTGTTTGAGACCTTCCAAAAGATCTGCAGGACGTACTTGAGTTGTTCGCCCGTTGGAGAGATCAAGAGTACCGCTGCACCTGCGCTTTCGAGCTTGAGCGAGCCGTCGAAGTACATCACCCAGTGCTCTGGGCGCTAAGTTGGAGTAGGTAGCTGATTCTCCCGCCACTCTGCCATGAAGTCGACTAGCGCCTGTGACTTGATGGCTGTGCGTGGCTTGAAGTCGATATTGAGGGCGCCGAGTTCGACAGCCCACTTGGAGATTCTTCCAGTAGCATCTTGGTTCCGCAGGATGTCGCCGAGCGGGTAGTCGGTGACGACGGAGATCGAGTACTCCTGGAACTAGTGTCGTAGCTTCCGCGAGGTGATGAGCACTGCATACAGTAGCTTCTGTACTGGTTGGTAGCGTGCCTTGGATTCTGACAGGACCTCGCTGACGAAGTAGACTGGTCGCCCGGACCGGGTAGGCGTGGCCGTCTTCCCCGCCGCTCGACGACGATGGCGATGCGAACACGCGAGTAGTCGCGGCGAGGTAGAGCGAGGGCCGCTCCTTTTTGCGAGGAGCCGTGAGGACTGGTGGCTTGGATAAGAAGTCCTTGAGCTGAGCAAGGGCTTGGTCTGCCTCTGGAGTCCATGCGAACTTCTCTTGATGCTTGAGTAGTTTGAAGAAGGGGAGCCCCCGTTCTCCAAGCTTCGAGATAAATCTGTTCAGAGCCGCCATGCATCCAGTTAGCTTCTGCACATCTTTGATGCACGTGGGAGCTTTCATGCTGGTGATGGCGGAGATCTTCTCGGGATTGGCTTCGATGCCGCGGTGGCTGATGATGAAGCCGAGTAGTTTGCCCGACGGTACGCCGAAGACGCACTTGTTCGGGTTGAGCTTCCAGCGGTACTCTCGCAAGGATGCGAAAGTCTCTTCAGGATCGGCGATGAGCATGTCGGAATTTCTGGTCTTGACGACCACGTCATCCACATAGGCTTCAACGTTCTTGTTGAGTTGCCTCTTGAAACAGGCCTGGATAGCTCGCCGATAGGTAGCCCCGACGTTCTTCAACCCGAAGGACATGGTCGTGTAGTAGTACGCGCCAAACGGGGTGATGAATGTCGCCTTCTCCTAGTCTTCTTCCTTAATTGTGATCTGGTGGTACCCGGAGTAGCAGTCGAGGAAACAGAGCAGGTCACAGCCTGCCGTGGAGTCAATGACTTGGTCTATCCGCGGCAACCCGAAGGGGTCCTTGGGGCAGTGCTTGTTGAGGTTGGTGTAGTTGACGCACATCCTCCACTCGTTCGAGTTCTTCTTGCTGACGAGGACGGGGTTGGCGATCCACTCAGGATGTAAGACTTCTCTGATGAAGCCAGCCGCGAGTAGTTTGGCGAGTTCATTCTTGATGGCATCCCGTCTGTCGTCGGCGAAGCGGTGGAGGTGTTGTCGCTTTGGGGTAGCTTTGGGGTCAACATTGAGTGAATGCTCGATCAGATTTCTAGGCCACCCCTGGCATGTCCGCTGGTTTCCACGCGAAGATGTCTCGGTTATCCCGGAGGAAGCTGATGAGCGCGTCTTCTTATTTCGGGTCAAGGCCCGCCCCGATGGTGGTGGTCTTGCTGCTGTCGCCTGTCCCGAGGTAAATTGTCTTGACTTGAACCTCCTCAGCTGGCTGAGGCTTGTTGGCTTTGTCTGACTTCTCTGGGATGTCGAGTTCACTTGGGGCAAGCTTCTTTGATACAGCGTAGATCTCCATCATTGCATTGGGTACTTGATTCGTGGCTGCGAGCTCCACAGCTTCTGTGTCACAGTCGAAAGATATCTTCAAGTTCCCTTGCAGTGAGATTACACCGGCCGGACTTGGCATCTTGAGTACCAAGTAGGTGTAGTGGGGTACCGCCATGAACTTGGCGATAGCTGGTCTGCCGAGGATGGCATGGTAGGAAGTTTCGAAGTCCGCGACTTCGAAGTTGACATACTCGGTACGGTAGTTGTCCCTTATTTCCCCGAAGGTAACTGGCAGGACCACTGAGCCCAGTGGGATAGTCGCATTCCCGGGGATGATGCCGTAAAAAGGCGAGGTGCTCTTGGTGAGCATGTGGGTGATGTCGAGCTTCATCTTCTTCAGGGTCTTGGTGAAAAGGACATTGAGCCCACTTCCACCATCGATAAGGACCTTGTTGAGTTTGGAGCCCGCGACCACCGGCTTCAGGACGAGTGGGAACCGTCCTGGTTCGGAGAAGCTTGTCCATTGATCCGCGCGGGAGAAGGTAATGGGTACCTTCGACCACCGGAGAGGGGTCGGAACCGCTGGTTCAATGGACATGACTTCTCGTCGAGTGGCTTTCTGAGCCAGTCGGTTGGGTAGTTCGCCGAAGAGGACGTTCACCATCTTGTCGGGTTCCTAGAAGTCGTCGTTGCCCTCGTCGGTCTTCTTCTTGCCTTTCTTGTTGTGAGGGTGCCGTGGCTCTGGAGTATCCTTGAGTGCTCGCCGGAGTTGGTAGCACTGCTCGGTGGTGTGGTTGTCGTCCAGATGCCACGGGTACTTCTCTTTCAGCAAGTCTTTGAAGCCGCCAGAGGTCTTCTTCGAGTTGTCTTTCGCAGGGCGCTGGATAGCCGCGACAGTGTTGTTTGGCTTGCACTTGCGATTGGGACCCGAGTAGTTGTTGCTGGGACCGCCTTGGTTCCCGTTGTTGTTGCTGTTGCCGCCCGTGTTCTGTTTGCTCTTGCCACGGATGGCGTCGTACTTGGCGTTAGCCGTGTCTTCTTCATGAGCCCAGGAAGTAATCATGTCCTTGAGGTGGGTGATGGAGCTCGGGCGGCGACGACTGAAGTCTTCGAAGGTGCGACGGTGATAGAGACCATTTTGGAAGAGGTCGATGACCTCCTTGTCGGAGACGTCGACTACGGTGGCGCGCTTGTCGAAGAAACACCGCATGTACTTGCGAAGGGTCTCGCCCTGTTCCTGCTTCACCATTGCCAGGTCCATGCGAGTACCTGAGTGACCCATAGCGCCTGCGAAGTTGCTGATGAACTGTTCCTTAAGCTGGTCCCACTTGTCGATCGAGTACTTCTCGAGTGACTCGAGCCATGTAAGCGGGGCTTGATCCAGACGGAAGGGGAAGTAGAGGCACTTCGTGTCATTATTGCCACCAGCGTTCTCGATGGAGAGGGCGTAGCATCTGAGCCACTACACTGGATCCTGCTTCGCGTCGTAATTGGTGATCCCTAGAGGTTTGAATTTATCCGGGAGAAGTAGATTGCGAAGGTGTGCAGAGAAGGCGGGGAAGCCATCATTGTCGCCTGCCATAGAGGACTTCTTGCGGCGAAGTTCTTCGATCTTCTGGCGGGCGTCGAAACCACCACGTGAAGCACCGGAGGCGCGACTGTTCGCGTGGCCTCAGCCGCCGTGGTCGCCACGCCCCCGGCTCTCCTGCCAGCCCCATGGTTGGAGCTCCCGCCGTCGTTGCCTCCGCCGCCAGGATCACGGTGAGGGATGATCTCACGGTTGCCGCCGGCGCCGCCGGCGTTGTTGCCACCATGAGAGGGTCCACCGGCCGATGCCCGGGTACGGTTGGGGTTGGCCGGTAGCTCCCCTCGAGTACGATTGCGACCGATGTCCACACTACGACTTGTGGCTTCATTGTCTTGCTGGCGGTTCCTGTCGGGGGGCACTTGAGTGACCCTGTTGTCAACTCACATGAAGTAGGCATCCTCCGCAAGCTTGGCGATGTCTTCTCTCGCACGCATCCCCTGAGCCTGACGTGCTATCGTAGTGATAGACATGAGGCATTGCTCTAGGGTAGTGGGTACCCGGCTCTCGACTTGGTCGAGTGCTTCCGCGAGGTTCCGGATGGGGAGGGACTCGCAGAGACGTCGGCGCTGTTCGTTCCGCTTTCTGTTGCGTTCACGTCGAGCGTCCCTGTTGGCGTTCTGGTGCGTTGGCGGACAACTCGTCCGCTGAGATATCCTCGAGATATCAGTCAGGGACTGTCCCTGAGGGCCCTGGCGTCTCGTTGGTAGTCATGAAGACTTGCCGGTCGGGGAGAGCCGAGGCGGGGAGTCACTAGTTGCCACCTCTCGTTGGAGTGTGCTCCTCGGTTGGAGCTAGCGGTGTTCCCTCTTGGAACAAAGCAGTGAGTCGAGGTAGGCGACGCGGCGTGAGTTCTCGTCTATTAGGTGCGGGCTTGCGGTCCGGCCGGTAGACGAATCCGTCGGCCGGGTGTAGATGTTATAACCGGGGTGGATGCGAGTCCCGACGGCGGTTGCTCCATCGTGTAGGTCTCGGACTCGGGCTCGTCCGGGTCCGCTCCGAAGTCGAACTCGTAAGAGGAGTCCGAGTAGTAGCCGAAGATGGGGTTGGAGTCCGAGTTGTACTCGGAGGCGATCTCTTTCCCAGCCCGGCGTGCGGAGAGAGCCTTCGCGTGGGCCTTGCTAGCGATGCAGAGGTCGTATGGGAAGTGCTCATGGAGTAGGGAGTCCGCACACGATGGCTCGATAGCCGGCTCGAATGCGATGGCCCACGGTGACGTCGAGTTCGAGTTGGAGTCGGATCCAAGATCAATGTTCGCGTGCTGGTTGTAGAGCGAAATTCGCCGGCCGTGACTACTTCGAGAAGCGTCACGAGGCCAGTCTTCGGGTTGGGCGGCATAGTGAGGCGGCGCTGGAAGGATCCGGCACCGTCGGCAGTGCAAACCCAGGAGCCGAAGACGAAGGTGTCGCCGCGGTTGAAGGCGACAGTTGGCTTGATGAAGATTGTAACCGTCGAGTTCGCCATATGATCTTCGGCGAGATCCCCTACCTGGCGCGCCAGCTGTCGGTGTTTTAGACCGGCAACCTACCAAGGGGAGTACCCGAGGTAGATGAATGTGGCCTCGCCGAGATCGGTAACTCGAAGGAAGAGACATGTGGCACACAATTTAGACAGGTTCGGGCCGCGAGGTGCGTAATACCCTACGTCCTGTATGCTGCGTAGCTCTGGATTGATTGGATGTGATTACAAGATGATGCGTAATGAGAGAAGAGGGGTCCCTGCCTCGCCTTATATAGTCCAGGAGGCAGGGTTACAGGTCGGTTTAGGGAGAGAGTACTAGCCATGTACGTCTAGGAGTCCTCTACACAGTTCATGGTATGTATAGCTTCCTATCCGAGTACTTATCCACTGTAGTCATTGCACCTCACGCCATCAGGTACCGTGCGGCACAAGTCGGGTAGTCCCAGGGGCCCACCGAGTAGTCGGTCCTGGTACCCACCGAGGTAGTGGGCCCAGGGAGGTCCATACGACAACGATGGAGGGGTTTTATCAGTAATGCATAACGAGTTGGTTTCCTGTGATTTTGTTTGTCCAAGTTTACCAGAAGGGTGGGTCTAGCAGTCAAGTGCATGAGGAAGCTAAGGATGTCGACGAGGGGGAGGTGGTGAAGAAGGGGAAGGTGCTGAAGATGCTGAAGAAGGTGAACAAGAAGAGGAGGAAGAAGGGAATTCTGAGGGTGAGCAGGCATCTAGAGGTTATGTTTTCACTGGTGTTATTGATGAGGGAAAAGTAAACCCAGAGGTGATGAGACAATATCAGAGAGAGTTGGAAGCTGGTGAACATGCATTGGAAGAGGACTCTTCAGATGATGATGATGATGATGATGATGCTGAGTCTGAGGATCATGTGCCCTTGCATTGGCGAAACTACGATTTCTCTCGTTGTACTGTTAATACTGGTGAGAATGTGCCATGGGAGTACACGGAGAATAAGGTTTGTGTAGGCGCTATGTTCCCCAGTACTGCACATCTGAAAGATGCAGTGAAGCAGTGGTCCACCTTGACTCTACACAGGGAGTTCAGGGTAGTCAAGAGCTCTCCTAGGATATATGATGTGTGTTGCATCAAGGATGGTTGTTCTTTTCGAGTGTATGCATATATGAGGAAGTGGGACAATTACATACAGGTGAAAGAAGTGAAAGGTCACACTTGTACCCTTGATCGTATTGATGCAAGGCACTGAAACATTTTAGCCGATTTTGTTGCAAGCCACATGTACCCTGACATAGTGAATACCCCTGAATATGCACCGAAGGCGATTATCAGTGCAATTGAGGAAAAGTTTGGGTACATCATTGGTTACAGCAAGGCATACCAAGTAAAGAAGAAGGTGTTGGATCATAGGTGGGGACTTATGAAGCATCCTACCACAATGTGCCAAACTTGCTACACACAATAGTTCAGATGAATCCTAGCAGCTACTATGATATCAAGGACTATCCTTGTGTGGAGAAACTAGGCAAGCTTGTGCTTCAGCAGTCATTCTTGGCATTGGGTGCCTGCATTCAGGCTTTCAAATTGTGTCGACCTGTCATTTGCATAGATGGCACTTTTCTCACAGGCAAATACACTGGAACAATCCTGACAGTTGTGGCAACTGATAGTAACAGTCAGTTGCTTCGTTTGGTCATTGCATCTGTTGAGCGGGAGAACGGTGACAGTTGGTACTGGTTCCTTGAGAGGTTGAAGAACATGGTGGTCTAGGATGTGCAGAATGTGTGTGTCATACATGATAGGCACAAAGGTATTTTGCAAGCAATCAATGACATGAAAGAGGCAGCACAGAGCGATACAGGGCTCCATTGTGGCCAGATGTTAAGAGCAGGTGGTGCGTTAGGCACATGAAAGCAAACTTCCACAGCCAGTTGAAGAACAAGACCCTGGCTAAATTGTTTGAGAGGTTGTGTGATCAAAATCAGCAGAAGAAGTTTGATGCCATCTGGAAGAAATTAGATGAGCTGACAAAGAAGGCATTAGAGGAGATAGCAAAGAGGCTAGTGAATCCCGAACCTGGAGAGGAGCCAATTTCTCTCGAGGATGTGGGATTAGATGGCCCTCAAGTCAGGCGCAGAAGAGGGCGTGCTGTGAAGACCTTCAACCAGTGGATTCAGAATGAGCCTAAGGAGAAGTGGTGTCTCCTATTTGATGAGGGCGGAGCAAGACATGGAATAAAGACCACTAATTTTGCTGAGTCTTACAACTGTGTGCTCCACGGTGCAAGATCTCTTCCTCTAGTTGGCATCATTGAGCTCTTTATGTATCGTACAATGTTGTACTTTCACAGTAGGAGCCAGATAACGGATGAGGTTATGAGTGAAGGCATCTAGGCCCCTAATTCATGTTTTGGTAATTAATGACAATCATTATGGACTAACATTTTTATTTGAGTTAGAAGAATAGGTTAGTCCAGTGAAATGATGAGATCATGCGGTATAAATGAGAAGGTCTTGTATGACGTGTGTTGGAAAGAGCTCAAGGCAAAGGTAAAAGATAGGGTTTTATTTTTGCCGGTCATAAGGTGATAGAGGATGTTAAATGATCGGGTTGATAGGATAGATAGTCGTACTATCAAGAGGGATCAATTTCATTGGCTTGACTTTCCATAGTGCCACTTGGATCAAAAATTTGCATGCATTGCATTTAGATGAGTGGTGTTTTCTCTTGGTAAAAGGAATTCATTGAAAATCTTAAGAAAAAACAGTTTTCAGGTATTGGGCGGACAGTCCGGGCCCTTGGGGCGGACGGTCCGCGAGTTTATGATATTTATTTAATATCTGACTTTTTTGGCAAAAGTTTTCGAGAAAATGCGCTTCGGGCGGATCGTCCGCGGACCCCGAGCGGACGGTTCGTTATTCTTTACTGGAACGTGTGTCGCTTGGTGGACCGGGCGGACGGTCCGCGGCACCGCCCCGCGGACGATCTGCGTGGCCCAGGCGGACGGACCGTGTGGCCCTGGCAGACGGTCCGCCCGGCCCAACGGTCAGTCCCACCAGCCGTTGACTTCGTATTTTTACCGTTGGAATTCAAACACGGACGGTCCGCGAGGGCATCGCGGACAGTCCGCGAGGTACGCGTTTTGCCCCTAACGGCTAGTAACGGAAAGGGGGAGTATTTATACTCCAAGCCCGTGGTTGGAGAGGCTCTCTTGGCACTTTGAAAGGTCCATACTCCCTTGTAGAGCTCTCCCTCTCCTCTCTCTCTCACTCACTTGTCTTAGTGGTTGTATGCTTTGTGAGATTGAGAGCTTCTAGTGCATTGCATCAAGGTTTTGATCTTTGTGGCACTAGGGAATCATCAAGCAAGTGGTTGATTTGTTACTCTTTGAAGTTGCCGCTTCCTAGACGGCTTGGTGGTGAAAGAATCCGTTGAAGCTCGCAAGAAGATTGTGCGTGGATCCAGATTTCGTGTTGTGAGAGGTATTGTGCTCACCTCACCGGAGCGGTAAAGAGCAGCTCTAGTGGAATTGAGGTGTGGAGTGGTTCTTTGGTTCTAAGCGGCTCAAGATCAAGTGGTGTATTGATAGAGGAGCGGTTGAACATTGAATCCACCTCAACGTGGATTAGGGGTGACCGGCAAGTCATCGATACCACGGGATAAAATTCGTCTCTTGTGCTCGGTTATTTCTTTCCTCAATTTCCTTTCAAGTACTTTACTTTGAGCATTCTATTTCTAGAGATTGTTGTTTATCTTGTCACCCTAGGCCGCAAAACCCCCAACATACGAATAGAGTAGGTAGAGATTTAATTCTCCTTGTGGTTCTAATTAAATTTCTCTAGTGTTGTGGTTTTAGTTTTTAAACCGCCTATTCACCCCCCCTCTAGTCGGTATCCTAGATCCTACAAGTGGTATCAGAGCTAAGGACTCCTTATTTGAGAGATTTAACTATCTCGGAGTAGGATAAATGGCTGAGGAAGATATGACTATTGGAAGAAAAGAATGGAGGTTCACTTTAAGGCCTTGGGAAGAGAATTATGGAGAATTGTAATGGATGGATATGTTATTTTGGATCCTAAGAATAAGTCGGATCAAGATGATAAAAATGAAAAACTAAATGATAGAGCCTTGAGTGTGCTTTACAATGCTCTTGCTCTTAGTGAATTCAATAGAGTGAAGGGACTTGAGAAGGCAAATGAGATATGGGAGAAGCTTATAGAAATTTACGAGGGAACATCTACCGTTAAAGAAGCAAAACTTTATGTGTACAAGGGAAAGTTCAATGAGTTCACCATGAAGAAGGATGAAGATGTTTCAACCATGTTCAACCGGTTGAATGATATAGTGAATGAACTCAAGTGTCTTGATTTTGATGTATCAAACAAAGACTTCTCTCACAAGTTCATTAGGTGCCTTCCGGAAAAATATGAGACAATTGTGACCTTGCTTGTGAGGAGTGACTTGAGTAAGATGACTCCTACGGAGGTGCTTGGTGAAGTGCAAACTCATGACTTATTCAAGCAATCACAAAAGGAAGTTCAAGGCCAATCAATGAATGAAGAGAAGAAAAATATTGCTCTCAAGGCCAAGGCTACTCAAGAAGAAAATGATGATGAGAACCAAGATATTGACTCCGATGAGGAAATGGCTCTTATTGTAAAGGGACTTAGAAGAATCATGAAGAAGAAGAAGTTTGGCAAGATGGGGCAATCTTCAAAGAAGAATCCTTTTGAAGGCAAAGATTGCTTCAATTGTGGTGAAATTGGACATATCTCAATTAATTGTCCAAACAAGAAAGAAGACAAATATGGCAAGAAGAAAGACAAGAAGAGTGTACCTAAGAGGAAGAAATATTACAAGAAGGAGAAGAATGGTCAAGCATACTTTGTTGAGTGGGATTCCGATGCAAGCTCCGATGAAGAAGATGATGACAAGCCTTCAAGAGGTCTTGCCGGGGTTGCTATTAAGGAAGCTCCTTCACTCTTCTCCAAGCCATATTGTCTCATGGCAAAAGGTGAATCAAAGGTAATAATCGACGATGATGGTGATGATTGTGATAGTGATAATGATGATAATGCTTTATCTTATGATGATCTTGTTGCCATGATTATTATGTCCGATGACAAATTGCGCTTGGAGAGATCAAAGTTGAAGGATTTGAAGTTGAAAAATGTTTCACTTCAAAATTCTTTTGAGGAGCTAAAGACTACTCATGAAAATCTAAGGACTTCCCATGAAACACTTAACATTTCTTGGAAACTCTTAAAGATAAGCATGAGGAGCTTAAGGAAGCTCACAACTCTCTCCTTGCACAAGAAATCAAAGGAAAAATGAGCATGGGTGTTGAATGTAATATATTGAATACTTCTTATTGTTCATCTAACCCATCTTGTAGCACAAGCACTAGCTCTTGCATTAGTGAGGATATGTCTTATGACTCTCTATTATTGACTTTGAAGAAGGAGATTGAGTGCTTGTCTAAGGATCTTGCACGGTATTTTGGAAGTCATGTTCGGTTTAATCATATTTGGACAAATCAAAAATTCACCTTAAGTAAAGATGCACTTGGTTACTTGCCTAAGAAAGGAAAAGAGGCTTTCATTCCTAAGGAAAGTATCTTTGTAAATTCAAATGTTTCCTTTGAGGAAGAAGAAAGGATTAAGATGTGCCATAAGTGCAAGACAAGGGTTGATGTGGATCACCAATGCAAGAGCAAGAAGACCGTATCCTTGGATCCTTCATATATTCTCAAGAAAAATTCTAAGGGTGTTGTTTGTGCTAAATATGTTGGTCGCTCTCTTGGTAGTAGTAAAAAGAAATCTATTTGGGTGCCTAAAATTTTGGTCACTAACATTGAAGGACCCAAGAAAATTTGGGTACCGAAAACAAAGTAATTTCTTTTGTAGGTGAACTATAAAGCCGGAGGAAGACATTGGGTAATTGATAGTGGTTGTACAAACCACATGACAGGCGAAAGAAAAATATTCTCTCATCTTGATGAAGACATTTCCGATTTTGATAACATCACTTTTGGAGATGATAGCAAGGGAGGTGTAAAAGGCATTGGTGAAATACCTATCTCTAAAGATTATAATCTCTCTAATGTCTTGCTAGTTGATTCTCTCAATTTCAATTTGCTATCTATTGCTCAACTTTGTGATAATGGTTATAAATGTACATTCACTAGCAATGATTTTGAGGTTACCGCACTTGATGGGAAAGATTCTATTTTTAAGGGCTTTCATCATGAGAGCTTATATCTAGTGGATTTCTCGTCTAAGAAGGCTAATTTGACTACTTGTTTATTCTCAAAAGCCTCTATGGGTTGGTTATGGCATAGAAGACTTGGTCATGTTGGTATGAAACAACTCAACCGGTTGGTGAAGCATGACTTAGTTCTTGGCTTGAAAGATGTAAAGTTTGAGAAAGATAAATTGTGTAGTGCTTGTCAAGCCGGAAAACAAGTTGCTAATCAACATCCTAACAAGAGCAGTATGTCAACCTCAAGACCATTGGAATTGCTACATATGGATTTATTTGGTCCTACTACCTATAGAAGCATTGGTGGAAATACCTATTGTCTCGTAATTGTGGATGATTATTCAAGATTCACATGGGTATTCTTTCTTCATGACAAGGCTATAACATGTGATATTTTCAAGTCATTTGTGAGAAGGGCCGGAAATGAATTTGAGCTAAAGTTGAAGAAAGTTAGAAGTGACAATGGTAGTGAGCTCAAGAACACAAATGTTGAAGAGTTTTGTGATGAGAAAGGAATCAAGCATGAGTTTTCAACTACATATACACCGGAACAAAATGGTGTAGTTGCGATGAAGAATAGGACCTTGATTGAGATGGCAAGATCAATGCTAGATGAGTATAAAGTTTCAGATTCGTTTTGAGCTGAAGCTATCAATACCGCTTGCCATGCCTCTAATAGGCTATATTGTCATAGATTCTTCAACAAAACACCATATGAACGTCTAAATGGAAGGAAGCCCAATATTTCATATTTCCGGGTTTTTGGTTGCAAGTGCTATATCTTGAGGAAAGGATCTCGGTTGTCTAAATTTCAAAGCAAGTGTGATGAGGTATTTCTTCTTGGATATTCTTCAAATTCCAAAGTCTATAGAGTATACAACAAGTCCAAAGGATTTGTTGAGGAAGCATATGATGTGCAATTTGATGAAACTTTGGGCTCTCAAGATGAAAAGGAGAATTTAGATGATGTGAGAGGTGAAGAATTAAGCAAAACAATGAAGACTATGGCCATTGGGGATATCATGCCTAGAGAAGAAGACGACGATGAAGGTCCATCGATATCTATTCAAGTTAACCCATCTACTTCCACAAAAATGATCATGATCAACAAAATGGTAACACAAGTAACAATGACTCACCCCAAGAAGATGATCAAATGGCCCATATGACTACACCTTCTCCATCAACTCAAGAACCAATTGATCAACCAAGAATTCATCATCAAGTCGCCAAAGATCACCCTATTGATCAAATCATGGGTGACATTAGTAAGGGTGTTCAAACTCGATCTCGTGTTGCTTCTTTTTGTCAACATTATTCTTTTGTCTTTTTCCATGAGCCTAAGTGTGTAGATGAAGCACTTAATGATCCGGATTGGGACAACAGAGTCACTCAAGTACCTCCCCTTAGAACTCGTGAACACAAGAACCATGAAGCCACAAGTCACAGTCCAGCGGGTAATGGACGCAACCGTACTCGAGGAGAACAGCCATAGAACCCCAACCGTACTAGGGCATCAGCTGGAGGACCTTCTCAGGGCGATAACAATGCAAGTGGCGCCGGCGGTAGTCGCGGCGCTGCTAGTCATGGTGATGCTGGGGGCGGAGGCAGCGGCGACGGGAGCTCCTCACACGGGGCTGGCACGAGAGCCGGCGGCGGAGGCGATCGCGGAGGCCGAGGCCACACAGACAGCCACGTCACCGGTGTCTCACGCGGCGGCTACGATGCCCGCCGCAGAATTGAAGAAATACGACGCATGAAGTCCTCCACGGCAGGCGACAACGACGGCTTCCCCGCCTTCTCTTCTCAACTTCGCAATCTACTTCTCCTAGAGAAATTCAAACCTCTAGGGATCACCAAGTACGACGCGAAGAAAGACCCAGTCCAGTGGCTCATATGCTACACCCTATCCATCGAAAACGCTGGTGGCAACAACGACACAAAGTGCCTCTACTTTCCCTTCTGTCTGGACCAAGCACCACTTACCTGGCTCGAGTCGCTCGACAAGAACTCGATCGACAAGTGGGACCATCTCAAGGATCAGTTCACCAGCAACTTCGCAGGCGCCATGGGACGCTCGGGTACTCGCATGGACCTGGCAATGGTAAAGCAGGAACAAGGCGAGATTCTACGCAAGTACATGTGACGCTTTTTCGACAAGTACGCTACTGTAGTCGATGTTACCGACAAGGAGGTCATCGACCTTTTCCAAGACGGTCTCTACCACCACCGCACTTTCGAAGACTTCGGTCGCCGCCACCCGAGTTCCATCACTAAGCTCAAGGACATGATCACCTCATGGGCTGACGAAGAAGACAAGGCAAATGCTAAGTACGACGCCATTCGCGGCAAGAGCAAGCAAAACCCAGGCGGTAGCAACAACACCAGGGATCAAGGGGGTCGCAACAACAACAACTACACGGGTCCTAACCACAAGCGCAAGCTAGACAACACTGTCGCGGCTATCCAGCACCCTGCAAAAGACAACTCGAAGAAGACCTCTGGCGACTTCAAAGACTTGCTGAAAGAGAAGTGCCCGTGGCACTTGGAGGGCAATCATACCACCGAGCAATGCTATCAACTCCAGCGAGCACTCAACGATACCCTAGACCCACGGCCTCCTCACAACAAGAAGGGCAAGAAAAAAGCTGACGAGGGCAATGACGACTTCCAAGAACCCAACAAGACGGTGAATGTCCTCTTCGGCGGACTACCCACCAGACGGTCTCAGAAGGCCACCAGACGGGAAGTCTTGAACATTGAACTAGCAGTCCCAACCCCTCTCAGGTGGTCGGAGGTACCCATTACCTTCTCCTGCGTGGATCAATGGACAAGCTTCTCCGAGCCAGGGCGTTTTCCACTCATCCTGAAACCGGTAGTCGCGGGCACTAGACTCAACAAGGTACTCATCAACGGTGGAAGCGGGCTCAATGTCCTTTTGACCAAGACCTTGAAGAAGATGAAGCTTGACATTACCCACATGCTCACCAAGAGCACATCGCCTTTCTACGGCATTGTCCCTGGGAACGCGTCTATTCCACTAGGTTCAGTGGTCCTGCCAGTTACCTTCGGGGAAACCAGGGAGAACTACCGCACCGAGTACATCAAGTTCGAGGTTGCGGACTTCAAGACTTCCTACCATGCCATCCTCGGCAGACCGGCTATCGCCAAGTTCATGGCGGTACCCCACTACACGTACTTGGTACTCAAAATGCCAAGTCCTGCCGGAGTACTCTCACTACAAGGGGACTTGAAGATATCTTTCGACTGCAACAAAAAAGCTGTGGAACTCACAACCACTAATCAAGTACCCAATGCAATGATGGAAATCTATGTTGCATCCAAGAAGCTTGCCCCAACCGAACTCGAGATCCCAGAGAAGTCTGACACAGCCAACAAGCCTCAACCATCTGAGGAAGTGCAAGTCAAGGTGATCGACCTTGGGACAGGCGACAACAGCAAGACTACCATGATCGGGGCGGGCCTTGACCCGGAATAGGAAGACACGCTCGTCAGCTTCCTCCAGGCTACTGAGACATCTTCGCTTGGAAGCCAACGGACATGCCAGGGGTGCCCAGGAGGCTGATCGAGCACTCACTCAACGTTGACCCTAAAGCTACCCCCAAACGACAACATCTCCATCGTTTTGCCGACGAAAAATGGGACGCCATCAAGAAGGAACTCGCCAAACTACTCGCGGTCGGATTCATCAGAGAAGTCTTCCATCCTGAGTGGCTTGCCAACCCCATCCTCGTTCGACTCCACGGCGGGGGCGCGACCTTTCTGCTTCCTTGAGCGCTACTCTGGGTACCACCAGATCGCCATCAAGGAAGAAGACCAGGAGAAGACCGCGTTCATCCCCCCGTTTGGCACCTACTGCTACACAACAATGTCATTCGGGTTGAAGAACGCTGGTGCCACTTATCATCGAGCTATCCAGGCCTGTTTCAAGAAACAGCTTAACAAGAACGTCAAAGCCTATGTGGATGACGTGGTCGTCAAGACCCCAAACTCCGACACACTCATCGCCGATTTTGAAGATACTTTCGCATCCCTGCGGGAGTACCAGTGGAAGCTCAACCCGAACAAGTGCATCTTCGGTGTACCTTCGGGGAAACTACTCGGCTTCTTCATCAGCCATCGTGGCATCAAAGCCAATCCCAAGAAGATCTCCACCATTAACAAGATGAAAGCTCCCACCTACATCAAAGATGTGCAGAAGCTCACTGGGTGTATGGCGGCCTTGAACAGATTCATCTCGAAGCTTGGAGAACGGGGGCTATGTCGGTGTTTTAGACCGGCAACCTACTACGGGGAGTACCCGAAGTAGATGAATGTGACTCGCCGAGATCGGTAACTCGAAGGAAGAGACACGTGGCACACAATTTAGACGAGGTTCGGGCCGCGAGGTGCGTAATACCCTACGTCCCGTATGCCGTGTAGCTACGGGTTGATAGGGCACGATTACACGATGGTGCAATTATGCGCCGTGGGTTGAATGAGAGAAGATTGGATGAGGGAGATCGGTCCCTGCCTCGCCTTATATAGTCGGGAGGCGGGGTTACAAGTCGGAGTAGGAAGAGAGTACTAGTCGAGTACGTCTAGGAGTCCTACGTACGGTGCGGAACATGCACGGCTTCCTAACCGAGTACTACTCTGTGTAGTCCTTGTGCTCCACGCCTTCGGATGCCGTGTAGCGCAAGCCGGTAGTCCCGGGGGCCCACCGAGTAGTCGGTCCGGTACCCACCGAGGTAGTGGGCCCGGGGAGGTCCATACGACAAGCCCCCGAGTACTTTGTAGTCGAGAAGGATAGCTTCAAGTAGTCTTGACGGCCTCAACGTGTAGTCCTCAAGCGTCCCCGAGCGCTACAAGTCAAAAGTCCTCAAGAGTAGTCGAAGCATCCCGAGGGCCGGAATGTACTCCACCGATGTTTGAGCAATCTTGAAGTCTTCTCGAGTAGCCCCAAGCGTCCTTGAAATCCGCCTTCGAAGGTCTTCAAGAAATGCCGGCCTTGTCTTGAAGCCGGAGCCGTCATGGAGGTGCGACATGCGAACCGCACTCCACATGAAGTAGCCCCCGAGCCTCGAGCCGCGGGCTGCGGCTCGGGATCCACACGGAATCTTGGCAAGATAATCCCGAAAAATCCGGAGAGAAAAAACCGAAGGACACGTGGCACGGAGCCCCCCGAGCCTTGAGTCGAGTACTTCCTCTCGAATTGAAGGGTCTTCTTGAAGAATGTGTCCTGAGATGCTCTTGAAACTAGCCGCTTCCCAGGTAGTCGAGTAGAAGTAGCCGAGCCCCCGAGGTGAGGCGCGTCGACTAGTAGAATACGAAGAGTCACGCGCGGCCGCCGAGTCGGCCGCGCGTAGGCTTATCCATCCGCCCGTTATGGAGGCGATTTGGCTTATAAATAAGAACCAAAACCCTTAGGGTTTTTCACCCAAGTGAGCCGCAGTCATTCCCGTTTGAATCTTGAAGTAGATCCACTCCGGCGCGCTCGCCGTCGCCGTAGTAGATCCGAGCGCATCGCCACCGGAGCCTTTTAGGGTAGCCCCCGAGCGGATGCGAGTGAAAACTCCTTGCACTTGGAGAATGAAGCCGTCGCCGTCGAAGACGTTGAAGACCGGCGGGAAGAAGAGAGGCCGTGCGGAGGCCGCCGCGGCCCGCCACCGGTGCGGCGCCACCTCTGTCTCCACCACGCGCCGATCCAAGCCGCGAGTGGAAGAAATCAAAGGTCAAGACGGAGGACCGCCGACCCCGTTGAACGGCGGGTTCATCGGGGAGAAGGAGATCGACATGTGGAGATCCGCGCGCAGGAGACCCCTATCCAATGGAGAAAGTCGAAGACGAGATCCCGATGTTCTCGCGCTTCGTGGAGCGCGGGCTTGCGCTCCCAGGCAAGCGACTTCTTCAAGGGGCCGCTCGGGTACTACGGCATCGAGTACCTCAATCCGAACCCCAACGAGAATCTTCCATACATCCGTCTTCGTACACTTCCCACGCGAAGCCTTCTTGGGAATCAAGCCGCACTGGGTGCTCTTCCGGAAGTTCTTCCGCGTGAAGCCGCAGCCCGGTGCCTCCAACCCTAGAGTAGTCGGAGGGGCGGAATCCGGTCGAGGGGAGGACGCCGCGGAGCGCACTCGGCGTACAAGCTCGTGGACTCCAACACCGACTGGAAGACGAGATGGTTCTACATCACGAACCACCATCCCGAGCTACCGAAGCCGAGCGGACGGCGGCCCAGCATCAAGACTGGTGGAACACGGAACCCACCATGCAAGAGGGGATCCAGCTCCCCGAGCTGCTAGCGCGCATCAAGACGCTCAGGGATGCGGGACTGAGGGCCGAGCACGTGGCCTTCAGTTTCATGAAGCGCAGAATCCAGCCGCTGATGGCGCGGGATACGATGGGCTTCGAGTACACCGGCGACAACGACACGTCGCGGATGCGGGGGCGAGCCGGACGACAACGACATCGTCGAGAGGTTGTCGAGGATCTTCAAGGACATGCCGCCGTACACGGCGTGTCCGGTCGAGGAGTACTCCGCCGCGCGCCCCGCCCAACGAGGTGAGTAGTCGTACCCCCTCGTCGAGTAGTGAGTACCCGTAGTGAAGTTTCTGACGCCTTGTGTCTTTTGCGCAGGATGATGTGAAGCGGTTCGTCTCCGAGCCGCAGCCGCCACCGAGCGGAATCGAGATCCCGGCGGTGGGGAAGGTGAAAGAGCGCCGCGAAGTTGGAGAAGGCGACGACACCGTCATTGTGGAGGATACCTCCGATGACGACGATGAAGACGAAGAGACTCTTCGGGACCGCTTCCGGTTGGGCGGTCGAGGTTTAGCCGTCCGGGCTTGCCTCATGTGCCACTCGTTCAAGATCCTCCGCTAGCACCGGAGGCTAGCCTTGCCGCGCCGCCGAGGAAGCCACGCAACCCCACCAAGAAGCGGGTGGCGAAGAAGATGAAGGTCTCAGAGACCACGCCTCCGGAGGTAAGTCATCTTGAGCAGAGTAGTCGAGTACCCGCTGTTCGAGTACATTGCTGACGAGTAGAATTCCTTTGTGTGCAGGAGGTGCCGCCAGCGGAGCCCGTGGAGGAGGGCGATGAGGGCATGTGGCCCACAGTGGGAGAACCGGCAGGAAGCCGAAGTCCAGCCCCCACTGTCGAAGAACTTTTGGCGCAGCTGGAGCGCCAGCCCCCTGCTCCAGAGGAGAGCAGAGTACCCGCGGCCGCCGCCGTTGGAGAGATGGAAGCCGCAGGGACGCAGGAGACGTCTGCGCCGGCCACCTCCACCGTGCCGGAGGCAGTAGCCGAAGAGGCGGAGGAAGAAACGCCCGCCGAGGGTGGACTGGTTGACATTGCCAGCATCCTCGGTGCTCCGGCCGTGACTATCGTCCGGTCGAACCTGTAAGTACCACGTCCTCATGAGCGGTACTCATTTTAGTAGTCGATTTGTGCGACGACCCTCTCGTGGATACTTCCGCGGAAAATCCACGGATCCGAGCCGGGACGGAGAAGAGCCCTCGACGAGCGAGGCGGAGGAAACTGCGCCGTCGATCGAGGAGGCCGCTCCCGAAGCCCAAGCCGCGACCGAGCCCCCCGGCCGCCGAAGCGCCGCGCCGCAGGCGGTCGTAGTCGAAGGTGAGTACCCGTCTTGAAGCTGTAGAACTCCAAGATGAGTAGTCATAGGCACTGATGCGCGTGTTCCGTGTTGACAGGCGCTGGAGGAGATGACATCCCTGCGGGGGTGCTCGTGCGAGGAGTTGGCACCAGAGGCCCCGGAGGCCACAGGAGGAGCCCCCGAGCCCGTGGGGGAAGTCGTCGAGAAGTCCGCCGAGGGGGAGGTGGCCACCACGTCGCCGGGGGGTTGCCCCGGAGGTGGCAATCCGATCCCCCGAGATCCGGGACGCGGAGCCTATCTCGCTCGGCCGGATGACGGAGGCCACGTCGAGTAGCCGCGGCGGGATTGAGCTTCGGCCGACGACCTCGTCGAGCCGGCGATGTTGGCGCAAGGCACGGAGGCGATGCGTCGAGCCGAGCGATGGATGAAGGTACGTAGCCGTAGCCTCCCGGGTAGCCAATCCTTTGCGTTGAGTACTCTACTTGACTTGAGCTTGTCTTGTGCAGGACGTCGCGGAGCGATCCCGCGAGAAGTCGAATCTGCTGCAAGGTTACGGCGACACCGTGCTCCGAGCGAGGCCCCGGAGGAGCAGCTCGTGAAGTCGCGGAAGCACGCGGCCGCCATGCGATCGAAACTTGATGCCGCCTTCGCCAAGTACCACAACGACGTGATTGAGTTGCGGGGAGAAGGGCGACGAGTTGGTGCGGAAGAACAAAGGTCTCCGCAACAAGAATAAAGGTATGTCTCTTGACTTGTCGGGTACTTGTTGGAAGTCGTCAAGGCTCGACCCGTTCTTTGTGTTTGCGGAACTCGAGGGCCGGGTGGAGCGGTCGAAGGCCTCGGAGGTTAGCATGAAGAACCTCTTCTACGGGAGCGGGAAGCCCGCCGAGTGTACTTGAGCTCGACTACAAGGAGCTCGCCTTCGAGTGTGAGAAGCACATGGAGGCATGGCGGATTGCATCGACCGGGATCTCGTCAACTCGCTACAAATCTTTGCGAAGTTGAATGAAGATTGCGAGGCGCTCCGAGCCCGGTCGAAGGACCTTGAAGAGGCCCGCTCTCCCCGATCGCGAGGCTTCGGTGCCGCACCGGGGCGGCCCCAAGATCGCCCCTGCGGCGGATCGACTTCGTGAGGCGCCAAGCCGGCCGGCCGCTTACGTCAAGCACATGGCCAAGTCGATCCCGAAGCAAGTCGGCCTTCATGAAGTCGTACTTCCCGAAGGCTCTAGTGGAGGTGGTCGCCGGCGGGGTAGCCGCCAGCGCTCGGATGAGCAAGACGCGAGCCGCTCTTTGGAGCAGATGGCTCCCATCGCGGAGCAGGTAGCCGAAAAGTTGAACCTCCAGTAGCTCTGCATAGATAGCTTAGTAGCCATAATTGTACAGGAAGCATTTGTAATGAACTGTTCATGTATTAATAAAGTGAAATTTTCCATCAATGAGTACTCGTAACCGCGATCTCAGAGTGCGGAGCGCCCATCGTGGAGTAAGTGCGAGTAGTAGTACTCGGCTTAGTAGTCCCGTCGTAGGGAGCAGAACAGTAAACAAGTTGATGAACAATCAAGCTTTATTACTGAAGAAGTACGCCTGGGTGGCCAGGGCCGTAGTTACAAGTAGTCGCCCGGACCGGAGGCCGCTTACGGCTAAGTGGCGGCCGGAGCGGGTAGCCGCTTGCGCCGAGTGATCCGTAGGTAGCCGTGTAGGCCGGATCGCGGATCCGTAGGTAGCCGAGCAGGGCCGGATCTTGGAGTGTGGTCTCTTGGTAGACCGCTGCTAGAGTCCTTGACGCTCGTCGCGGCCCCGGGGTCCGTAGGTAGCCGCGCGGGGCCGGACCCACGGTGGAGAGTAGTCCGGAGACTTGGAGCCGGGACCGGAGGGTCGCTTGCGGCAAGGGGTGTTGGTGTAGTCGAGTAGACTTGAACCCGGAGTAGTCGTGTAGACTAGGCGTAGAATCGACGAGAGATGGTCGACGTTCCACGAGTTGTTGACTTCTTCGCCTTCAAGTGTTTGGAGGCGGTAGGAGCCCTGGCCGGTCACCTTGGCCACGGTGAAGGGGCCTTCCCGGGGGGGAGGCCGAGCTTGTGAAGTCCTTCCGTGTTCCGGATACGGCGGAGGACAAGATCTCCAACGTTGAAGGAGCGTTCCTTGACGTTGCGATCGTGGTAGCGTCGGATACCCTCTAGGTACCTTGCGATTGGACGAGGGCGGCGCGGCGAGCTTCTTCGAGGCGTCGATATCAACTCGTCGCGTTGTCTTCCGAGACGCCTTCGTCGTAGTGCTCCACCGCCGGCGAGTTCCATATGACGTCGGCGGGGAGGATGGCTTCGGAGCCGTAGACCGAGAAGTAGGGGGATTGCCCCGTTGGCTTGGATGGTTGAGTCCGCAGCCCCCAGAGTGCGTTGGGTAGTTCCTTGATCCACTTGCCCCCTTTGGAGTTGGCAGCGTCGTGTAGCCGCTTCTTGAGGGCGTCGAGCACCATCCCATTGGCGCGCTCGACTTGTCCGTTGGCCCGTGGATGGGCGGCGAGACGTATCGACGTCGATTCCGGCGTTCTCGCGGTACTCCCCGGAAGCGGTGGTTGTTGAAGTTGGACCCCAGGTCTATGATGATGCGGTGGGGTAGCCCATAGCGGTGTACGAGTTCATCCAGGAAGTTGAGTACTCTGTCGGCCTTGGGGCATGTGACCGGCTTGACCTCGATCCACTTGGTGAACTTGTCGATAGCCACCGGTACTGTTGAATCCTCACGGCGCGGTTGGCGGTGGCCCAATCATGTCGAGCCCCCGGCGGGCAAAGGGCCGGGTTGGCGGTATGGTGACTAGCTTGTAGGGCCGGGACGTGTTGCGCTTGGCGAAGAAGCCGACATCCTTGGCACCTTCTAACGAGTTCTTCGGCATCGCCCGGGGCGTGGGCCACTAGAAGGCTCGCCGGAAGGCCTTGCTGACTAGCGTGCGTGACGACGCGTGGTTGCCGCAGATGCCCTTGTGGATCTCCTCCAAGATGTCCTTGCCTTCTTCGCGGGGGACGCACTTCATGAGTACTCCGAGAAGATGCGCCCGCTTGTAGAGTTTGTCTCCGACGAGGACGTAAGACTTGGCGCGGCGGACGAGTTGTTCGGCTGCGTTCTTGTCGGAGGGGACCCTCTGCTCGCTGAGGTAGTCGATGAAGGGTTGCCTCCAGTCCACGTCGATCATCATGACCTCTGCCCGGTGGTGGATGGGCCGGCACGGTGGTCGGTGGCGCGGCTCCGGGATGGATGGCGCGTGAAGCTCATGGACGAAGACGCCCGCGGGTACTTGGGCGCGGGTGGATCCGAGCTTCGAGAGGACGTCCGCTGCGACGTTGTTGTCGCGGACGATGTGATGGAACTCGAGACCATAGAATTTGTTCTCGAGCTTGCGGACTTCTAGGCGATGGCGTCCATGTTCTCCTTGTTGCGGTCCCAGGACTTGTTGACTTGGTTGATGACCACTGCGGAGTCGCCGTAGACTAGTAGCCGCTTGATGCCAAGTGAAGCCGCGAGGCGGAGCCCATGTAGAAGGGCTTCGTACTCGGCTTCGTTGTTTGAGACCTTCCGGAAGATGCCGGGACGTACTTGAGTTGTTCGCCCGTTGGAGAGATCGGGGAGTACCCCCGCGCTGCGCCCTCGAGGTTGAGTGAGCCATCAAAGTACATCACCCAATGCTGCGGTCGCACGGTTGGAGTAGGTAGGCGGGTTCTCCCGCCACTGCGCCATGAAGTCGACTAGTGCTTGCGACTTGATGGGCGTGCGTGGCTTGAAGTCGATGGTGAGGGCGCCGAGCTCGACGACAGCCCACTTGGAGATTCTTCGGTGGCGTCTTGGTTCCTCGGGATGTCGCCGAGCGGGTAGTCGGTGACGACGGAGACCGAGTACTCCCGGGAAGTAGTGTCGTAGCTTCCGCGAGGTGATGAGTAGAGCGTACGGGGAGCTTCGTACGGGCCGGTAGCGAGCCTTGGACTGCGATAGAACCTCGCTAACGAAGTAGACCGGGCGCCGGACCGGGTAGGCGTGGCCGTCTTCCCGCCGCTCGACAACGATGGCGATGCGACCACGTGAGTAGTCGCGGCTAGGTAGAGCGATGAGTCGCTCGCCCTTGTGAGGAGCCGTGAGGATTGGCGGCTTCGACGGGAAGTCCTTGAGGCCGGGCAAGGGCTTGATCCGCCTCTCGTAGTCCACATGAACTTCTCGTGATGCTTGAGTAGTTTGAAGAAGGGGAGGCCCCGTTCTCCTAGCCTCGAGATGAATCGTTCAACGCCGCCATGCACCCCGTCGGCTTACGGACGTCCTTGATGCTCGTGGGAGCTTTCATGCCGGTGATGGCGGAGATCTTCTCGGGGGTTGGCTTCAATGCCGCGCCGTCGATGATGAAGCCGAGTAGCTTGCCCGAAGGGACGCCGAAGACGCACTTGTTCGGGTTGAGCTTCCGGCGGTACTCGCGTAGCGATGCGAAGGTCTCTTCAAGGTCGTCGATGAGGGTATTGGAGTCCCCGGTTTTGACAACCACGTCATCCACGTAGGCCTCGACGTTCTTGTTGAGTTGCCGCTTGAAGCGAGCCTGGATGGCCCGTTGATAGGTAGCACCGGCGTTCTTCAACCCGAATGACATGGTCGTGTAGCGATGACGCGCCAAACGGGGTGATGAACGCGGTCTTCTCCGGTCTTCTTCCTTGATCGCGATCCGGTGGTACCGGAGTAGTAGTCGAGGAAGCGAGAGCGGTCGCGGCCCGCCGTGGAGTCGATGACTTGATCAAACCGCGGCAACCCGAAGGGGTCCTTGGGGTAGTGCTTGTTGAGGTCGGTGTTGTCGACGCACATCCTCCACTCGTTCGAGTTCTTCTTGCGGACGAGGACGGGGTTGGCGAGCCACTCAGGGTGGAAGACTTCTCGGATGAAGCCGGCCGCCAGGAGCTTGGCGAGCTCCTTCTTGATGGCATCCCGTCTGTCGTCGGCAAAGCGTCGGAGGTGTTGTCGCTTGGGGGTGGCCTTTGGATCGACGTTGAGGCAGTGCTCAATCAGCTCCCTGGGCACTCCCGGCATGTCCGTCGGCTTCCACGCGAAGATGTCGCGGTTAGCCCGAAGGAAGCCGATGAGCGCGTCTTCCTATTTGGGGTCGAGGCCGGCCCCGATGGTGGTGGTCTTCTTTGGGGTCGCTCGTTCCAAGGTCGATCGCCACGACGAGTACCTCCTCGGGTGGGCGAGGCCTATTGGCGCCGTCGGACTTCTGCGGGATGTCGAGTTCGCTTGTGGCAAGCTTCTTCGACGCGGCGTAGACCTCCATCATCGGGTTGGGTACTTGGTTTGTTGAAGCGATCACCACGGCCTCTGTATCGCAGTCGTGAGAGATCTTCAAGTCCCCCTGGAGGGAGAGTACACCGGCTGGGCTTGGCATCTTGAGTACCAAGTAGGTGTAGTGGGGCACCGCCATGAACTTGGCGATGGCCGGTCCGCCGAGGATGGCATGGTAGGAAGTCTCGAAATCCGCGACCTCGAACTTGATGTACTCGGTGCGGTAGTTGTCCCAAGACGCCCGAAGGTAGCTGGCGGCACCACCGAGCCCGGTGGGATAGCCGCGTTGCACGGGACGATGCGTAGAAGGGCATCTTGCTCTTGTCGAGCATGGGTGTGACGTCGAGGTTCATCTTCTTCAATGTCTTGGTGAAGAGGACGTTGAGCCCGCTTCCACCATCGATGAGCACCTTGTTGAGCTTAGAGCCCGCCACCGTTGGTTTCGGGACGAGAGGGAAGCGTCCGGCTCGGAGAAGGCCGGTCCACGCGGTCCGCGCGGGAGAAGGTGATGGGTACCTCGACCACCCGAGAGGGGTCGAACCGCTGGTTCGATGGACATCACTTCACGACGAGTAGCCTTCTGCTCCCGCCTGCTGGGCAGTCCGCCGAAGAGGACGTTGACGGTCTTCTCGGGTTCTTGGAAGTCGTTGTCGTCGCCGTCCTTCTTGCCCTTTTGGTCGTGAGGGTGCGGTGGCTCCGGCGTATCCTTGAGTGCATGCCTGAGCTGGTAGCACTGCTCTGTAGTGTGGTTGCCATTTGGATGCCACGGGCACTTCTCCTTCAGCAGGTCCTTGAACCCGCCGGAATTCTTCTTCGAGTTCCCTTTCGGAGGGCGCCGGATAGCCGCGACGGTGTTGTACGGCTTGCGCTTGCGGTTGGAACCCGAGAAGTTGTTGTTGTTGTTGTTGTTGTTGTTGTTGTTGCGGCCGCCTTGGTTTGCATTCTTTTGCCGCCGCCGCCCGGTTCTCGCTTGGACTTGGCGCGGATGGCGTCGTACTTGGCATTGGCCTTGTCCTCTTCGTCCGCCTAGGACGTGATCATGTCCTTGAGGTGGGGAATGGACTGGGCCGGCGACGACCGAAGTCCTCGAAGGTGCGGCGATGGTAAAGGCCGTCCCGGAAGAGGTCGATGACCTCCTTGTCGGTGACATCGACGACGGTAGCGCGCTTGTCGAAGAAGCGGCGCATGTACTTGCGGAGGGTCTCGCCTTGTTCTCGCTTGATCATGGCAAGGTCCATGCGAGTACCGAACGGCCCATGGCGCCCGCGAAGTTGCTCGTGAACTTGTTCCTTCGAGTGGTCCCACTTGTCGATCGAGTGCTTGTCCGGCGACTCGAGCCATGTGAGTGGGGCTTGGTCCGAGCGAGAATGGGAAGTAGAGGCACTTGGTGTCGCCGTTGCCGCCGGCGTTCTCCATGGAGAGGGCGTAGCATCGGAGCCATTGGATGGGATCTGCTTCACGTCGTACTTGGTGATCCCCAAAGGCTTGAACTTGTCGGGGAGGAGCAGGGTTGCGAAGCCGGGGGTGAGAAGGCGGGGAAGCCGTCGCCTTCGGCGGCGGTGGTCGACTTCTTCGCCGCAACTTCTCGATCCTCCGGCGAGCATCGTACCCGCCATGAGAGGCACGGAGGCGTGGCTATGCGCGTGGCCGCGGCCGCCGCGGGCGCCGCCGCCTCCGGCCTTTCTTGTTGGCCCCGTGGTTGGAGGCGCCGCCGTCGGCCGCCGCCGCCGTCAGGGTCGTTGCCGCCGCCACCGGCCGGAGCACGGTGGGGAACGACTTCTCGGTTGCCTTGGTCTTGTCGTGAAGGTCCGCCAGCATTGGAGCGGCGACGGTTTGGGTCAGCTGGGATGTCGCCTCGAGTACGGTTGGGGCCAGGATCAGCACTGCGACTAGTAGCTTCGTTGTCGCGGGGCTTAGCTGGGAGAGGTTGGCTGACTCTGTTGTCGACCCGCATGAAGTAGGCTTCTTCAGCGAGCTTGGCGATGACCTCTCCAGCGCGTATGCCCTGAGCCTGTCGTGCGATCGGCCGTGATCTACATGAGGCACGCGCTCGGGGGTGGTGTGTACTCGCTCTCGACCGCCTCGAGAGCCTCCGCGAGGTTGCGGATGGGAAGGTTGTCTCTGAGCCGCCGGCGCCGTTCGCTACGCTTCTGTTGCGCTCGCGTCAGGCGTCCCTGTTGGCGACGGTCTCGTCTGCGGGTGCGTTGGCAGACAGCTCGTCTGCGGAGATGTCCTCCAGGTACCTGTCTTCAGCCGCGCTTGAGGGTCCTGGGGTGTTGTCGCCGGCAGCCATGAAGACTTGGCGATCGGGGGTACCCAAGCTGGACTCAGAGGGTGCCACCTCAGTTGGTGTGTTTGAGTCAGCCTGGGCTAGTGGTGTTCCCTCCTGGAACGGTAGTGAGTCGATGTAGGCGACGTAGCGTGAGTCCTCCTTTGTCAGTTCAGCAGGCTTGCGGTCGGCCGATAGATGTATCTTCGGCCGGCGTCGATCTTATAACCGGCCCCGGAGGCCGGCCCCGACAAGGGAAGCTCGGAGGAGTCATCTTCGGACTCGGGCTCCTCGGGGTCCGACCCAAAGTCGAATTCGTAGTTCGGGTTCGAGTAGAACTCGGAGAGAGGGCTGGAGTCCGAGATGTGGTCGGGGGACGGCGTCGGAGTCCGAGTTGTACTCGGTTACGGGCTCCTTGCGGCCGGCGTGGTGTAGGAGCCTCCGTGCGGGCCCGGCCGAGGACGCGAGGGCCACGCGCGGAGCGCCGGGCGTGGAGAAGGGGCCGCTCGCGATGGCCGAGCGGCCCGGCTCGCATGCGACGACCCATGGCGACGTCGGGTTCGAGTTGGAGACGGACTCGAGCTCGAAGTCAGCGTGATGGTTGAAGAGCGAAATTTCGCCGAACTTGCCGGCGAGTTCGCCTGTGACAACTTCGGGAAGCGTCACGAGGCCTGTCTTCGGGTTGGGCTGCATGGTTAGGCGGCGCTGGAAGGAGCCCGCGCCATCAGCAGTGCAGACCCAGGCGCCGAAGACGAAGGTGTCGCCGCGATTGAAGGCGACGGTTGGCTTGATGTGAACGGAAGCCGTCGAGTTCGCCATGTGATCTCGAGCGAGAGCCCCTACCTGGCGCGCCAGCTGTCGGTGTTTTAGACCGGCAACCTACTACGGGGAGTACCCGAAGTAGATGAATGTGACTCGCCGAGATCGGTAACTCGAAGGAAGAGACACGTGGCACACAATTTAGACGAGGTTTGGGCCGCGAGGTGCGTAATACCCTACGTCCCGTATGCCGCGTAGCTACGGGTTGATAGGGCACGATTACACGATGGTGCAATTATGCGCCGTGGGTTGAATGAGAGAAGATTGGATGAGGGAGATCGGTCCCCGCCTCGCCTTATATAGTCGGGAGGCGGGGTTACAAGTCGGAGTAGGAAGAGAGTACTAGTCGAGTACGTCTAGGAGTCCTCCGTACGGTGCGGAACATGCACGGCTTCCTAACCGAGTACTACTCCCGTGTAGTCCTTGTGCTCCACGCCTTCGGATGCCGTGTAGCGCAAGCCGGTAGTCCCGGGGCCCACCGAGTAGTCGGTCCCGGTACCCACCGAGGTAGTGGGCCCGGGGAGGTCCATACGACGGGCTACCCTTCTTCAAACTACTCAAGCACCAAGAGAAGTTCGTGAGGACCTCAGAGGCAAATCAAGCTTTGGCTCAGCTCAAGGACTTCCTGTCCAAGCCACCAGTCCTCATGGCTCCTCGCAAAAACGAGCAGCTACTACTCTATCTCGTTGCGACTACTCACGTGGTCAGTACTGCCATCATCGTCGAGCGGCAGGAAGACGGCCACGCCTACCCAGTCCAGTGACCAGTCTACTTCGTCAGCGAGGTCTTGTCGGAATCTAAGGCATGCTACCAACCAGTACAGAAGCTACAACACTACTTCCAGGAGTACTCGATTACCGTCGTCACTGACTACCCGCTCGGCGACATCCTACGGAACCAAGATGCTACTGGAAGAATCTCCAAATGGGCAGTCGAACTTGGCGCCCTCAACATCGACTTCAAGCCACGAACAGCCATCAAGTCGCAAGCACTAGTCGACTTCATGGCAGAGTGGCGGGAGAATCAGTTGCCAACTCCAACCGAGCGACCAGAGCATTGGGTGATGTACTTCGACGGCTCGCTCAAGCTCGAGGGCGCGGGTGCAGGAGTACTCTTGATTTCTCCAAAGGGCGAACAACTCAAGTACATCCTGTAGATCTTCTAGAAGGTCTCTAACAATGAAGCCGAGTACAAAGCTCTACTACATGGGCTCCGCCTCACAATATCATTGGGCATCAAGCGACTACTTGTCTACGGTGACTCCGCAGTGGTCATCGACCAAGTTAACAAGTCTTGGGATCGCAACAAGGAGAACATGGATGCCTACTTCCTAGAAGTCTGCAAGCTCAAGAACAAATTCTATGGTCTCGAGTTCCATCATGTCGTCTGCGACAACAACGTTGCAGCGGACGTCCTGTCTAAGCTTGGCTCTACTCGCGCACAAGTACCAGCGGGAGTCTTCGTCCACGAGCTTCACGCGCCATCCATCCCGGAGCCGGTGACTACGACCACTGACCTAGCGTCTTCTCAAGCTGTCCAGGAGGTCATGATGATAGACGTGGACTGACGACAGCCCTTCATCCACTACATCAGTGAGTAGAAGGTCCCCACCGACAAGAACTTGGCCGAGCAAATCATCCGCCGTGCCAAGTCCTACGTACTAGTCAGAGACAAGCTCTACAGGCGGGGCACCACTTCTGGAGTACTCATGAAGTGCGTTCCCCAGGGAGAAGGCAAGGACATCTTGAAGGAGATTCACAAAGGCATCTGCGGCAACCACACGTCTTCTCGCACGCTGGTCAGCAAGGCTTTCCGACGAGCTTTCTACTGGCCGACAGCCTTAGGCGATGCTGAGGAACTCGTCAGAAGGTGCCAAGGGTGCTAGTACTTCGCCAAGCAAGAACACGTCTCGGCCTACAAGCTAGTCACTATACCACCAACTTGGCCTTTCGCCTGCTGGGGGCTCGACATGATTGGGCCTCTCCCAACTGCGCCAGGAGGATTCAATAGAGTTCTAGTGGCCATCGACAAGTTCACTAAGTGGATCGAAGTCAAGCTGGTCACCTGCCCAAAGGCTGACAGAGTACTCGACTTCTTGGATGAACTCGTGCAACGCTACGGACTACCCCACCACATCATCACAGACCTGGGCTCCAACTTCAACAATCACTAGTTCTGGGAATATTGCGAGAACGGAGGGATTAACGTCTGGTATGTCTCACTCGCCCATCCATGGGCCAACGGACAAGTCGAGCGCGCCAATGGGATGGTACTCGACGCTCTCAAGAAGTGACTACACGACGCTGCTAACACAAAGGGAGGCAAGTGGATCAAGGAACTGCCTAACGCACTCTGGGGGCTTTGTACACAACCCACCAAGCCGATAGGGCAGTCACTCTACTTCGTGGTCTACGGCTCCGAAGCTATCCTACCTGCCGACGTCATGTGGGACTCGCCGGCAGTAGAGCAGTATGACGAAGGCACCTCCGAAGACAGCAGACGAGTTGATATCGATGGACTTAAAGAAGATCGCTGTGCCGCCCTCATCCAATCAGCAAGATACCTTGAGGGTATCCGACGCTATCACGATCGCAACGTCAAAGAACGCTCCTTCAACGTTGGTGATCTAGTCCTCCATTGCATCCAGAACATGGAAGGACTACAAAAGCTTAGCTCGCCATGGGAAGGTCCCTTCTCAATCGCAAAGGTGACCGGACCAGGCTCATACTGCCTCCAGACACTTGAAGGCAACAACGTCAGCAACTCGTGGAACATCGACCAGCTCTGTCGATTCTACATGTAGTCTCTCGACTACTCTGGGGGTCCAAGTCTACACGACTACTCCTAGGCTCTTCGCCATAAGCGGCCTCCGGGTCCAGGCACTAGTCTCCAGACTACTTCACTCCAAGATCTAGTAGATGGCTACTAACGGATCTCGGGCTGCTCAGAGAATCAAGGGCTCTAGCGGCGGTCTATCAAGAGACCATGTACTCTTAGATCCAGCCATACGGCTACTAACGGATCTATAGCTGTAAGCGGCCACGGATCCTAGCACTACTTAAGCTGTAGGCGGCCTCTGGGTCCAGGCGACTACACTTGTAAACGGCCTTGGCCATCCAGGTGTATTTTTCCTCCAGTAATAAAGTTTGATTCCCAGTTAACTCATTTACTGTGATTTCCTCCAATGGATCTATTGTCGAGTCCTGCAACTCGCGACACCTCCATGATGAGCGCTCCGCACATATATGCAGCGATAACGAGTACTCATTTCAAACATATATCATGGAATATTTTCATTCAAACTTAAACAAGTTATTCATAACTTCGCTTATATTACATATGTTGTCAAGAGCTAACCCTATAGGATAACTACTGAAGGTTCAGCTTCTCCGCGACTTGTTCCGCGATTGGTGCCATCTGCTCTAGTAGCTCCTGGTACTGGTCGTCTGAGCAGTTCGCGGCTAGTCCTCCCGCGACTACATCTACCGGAGCCTTGGGGAAGTACGACTTCATATATGCCAATACCTGGTTGGGGATGGACTTCGCCAGATGCTTCACATAAGTCGTCAGACGCCCGGGGGCTTCCTTCAGTCGATCCACCAATGGAGCTATCTTGGGCCCGCCCGGATAAGGTACCAACAGTCTTGCAATCAGGAGTGCGACTTCTTCAAGCTCCTTGAGTTGGCTGCGCAGCTTCTCGCAATCTTCATTGAGCTTCTGCAGAGATTTATAGCAATTGACCAGATCATGATCTGAGGCTTCGCGAAGCTCCATGTGCTTAACACACTCATGAGACAACTGCTTATATTCATACTCAAGTACCTCACGGGCATCTTTCTCCCGGTAGACAATGTTCTTCAGATCAGTCTCCGATGCCTTCAACTGGTCTACCTGGGCCTCAAGATCTGCAAAAGTTCAAGAACGCATATCAGACTACTATAAGGTATCCTCAACAAGTACTCAACAACCTGGCGGTGGCATACCTTTGTTCTTCTGACGCAGCGACTTGTTCTTAAGTCATCGCTTTTCGCCTGCATTTCTTGTACCTCGTTGTGGTACTGGGCGAAAGCTCCATCCAGCTTGGATTGCAACATGGCGGAATGTTTCCTGGCCTTATTGAGCTCTTTCTCTAGCAATTCTGCTCGGAGCACTGTGTCATCGTATCCCTGAGGCATCAGATTTTTGTCGGGATCTCTCCACAACATCTTGCACAAGGCAGCAATCATTATTGAGTACTCAATTCTCGCGAAAATCGACTACTCAAGGGTACTGTCGCGTACCTTCATCCACTGTTCAGCCCGACGCATTGACTCCAAGTTACGGGCCACCATCACCGGGTTGATAAGGTCATCTGCCAGAAGCTCCAGTCCGCCACGACTAGTCGCCGCTGTCTCTGACATCAGCGCCGAACAGATTGGTTCCGCATCTTGGATTTCCGGCGATTGGATGACTAAGCTAGAGTCTGGGAACGTGTCGTCATGCACTTCCTTGGTGATCTCGGGGGCTATTGGATCCTCCGTTCCGGTAGTTGCTCCTCCTAGCGCATCGGCTTCCGGCACGACACCTTCAACTGGCACGACTTCGGGGATCGTGGTCCCCTCGACTTGTGCTTCTGTCACCACAAAGCACACCAAGTTAGTATCTGGGGGCTACGACTACTACACGGGGCAGACAACATCAGCGCAGTCTACGTACCTTCCACTATGATGGCTTCAGGTGGCGCAGCCTCCGTGACTTGCGCAACAGTCTCAGCCTGAGGAAGGGGGAACAAACTCCTCAACTGCTGGTGACGGATCTTCTTCACCAGCTGCTGCACCTAGTTCCTCGACTTCCCAGGACAGATCAGTGGACTTCCTGCACAATTCAAATTTGGTGATCAGCCAAGTAAGATTACCAACCTACATGTACTACTCGAAGTCTGATTTCCCTTACAAGCTGGACCGGACAACAGTCACGGTCAGAGCGCCAAGTATACTGGCAGTGTCAACGAGCCCGACTTCTGCGGGTGCCTCTTCTTCAACATGGGCTACCACTGGCTCTCCGGTTCCAGTAGTCGCGGAAGGTTCTGGTCTCCTTTCTTCTGCCGACGCCCGCAGCTCGACAGTAACAGGCGTCTGTTGTGCCATCTCTGGCACAGTCTCTTCAACAGTGGGGGCTAGACTGAGGTTCCTCTCAGTCGCTCTGCCCACCGTGTCCCAGTTGTCCTCTTCCCCCTGATCTGTGGGGTCGAACGATGGAATGTACTGCGACAACATCGAAATCAACTGTCAACATGCAGTACTCCATAGTAAGTACTCGACTACTCTACTTGAGGGACACACCTCGTGGGCAGTTGTCTCTGTCACTTTCAGCTTCTTGGTGACGCGCTTTTGGGCCACATTGCGCGGCCTTCTCGGCGGCACAGGGAGACTAGCCTCCAAGCTCGTCGGTCTATCATTAATGAGGGGGATATGGGGCAGTCCAAGTCGGTTGAATCTGGACCGTTGCTGAAACTGCTCCCGGAGCGTTTCCCCATCCTTCTCGTCGGATGTATCTTCAATGGTGAAGGTGTCGTCACCCTCGCTGACTTCGCGGCGTTCCTTCACTTTGCTCTTGCCCTCCTCTGGTACATATTCAAGTCAAGGAGGGGGAGTTGGGTCGAAGACATACTTGGCGATGTCATCCTGCAGCAAACAATTTGGGTGAGCGCGACTACTTCAGGTCAATCAGTACTCAGAGGCAGAGGTCACAAATCACTAACCTTGCTCGGCGGATGAGCCGCGGAGTACTCGGGGACTGGGCAAGGAGTGTACGGTGGCATATCCTTGAATATCTTGCCTAGCCTCTCGACAATGTCATCATCATCGACTTCATTGCTAGGCATCCTTGACGTGTCTTCGTTGCCCGTGTACTGGTACCCGAGGGTGTTGCGAGCCATCAGTGGCTGCACCCTCCTCTTCATGAAGCTAAAGGCCACATGCTCGGCCCTCAGCCCGGCCTCTCTCAAGGCCTTGATTTTCTTCATCAACCCGAGTAGTTGGATACCCTCTTGCATTGTGGGCTCGATGTTCCACCATGTCCTATGCTTCGACTTCTTCCCGCTCGGATTCGACAGCTCTGGATGATGGTTACATATGTAAAACCACTTCGACTTCCAGTCTTGGTTCGATTCAATCAACTTGTACGACAAGTATTGGTCGGCCGCGTCTTCTCGCATCTGAATACCAGCCCCTCCGACTACTCGCGGGTCGTTGGTGCTTGCCTGCGGCTTCATGCGAAAGAACTTCCGGAAGAGAATCCAGTGGGGTTTGATTCCCACAAAGGCTTCGCAGAAATAGACAAAGACGGAAACATGGAATATTCCATTGGGATTGAGATTCAGGTACTCGATGTCGTAGTACCTGAGTAGCCCCTTGCAGAAGTCGCTGGTTGGCACCGCTAGTCTGCGCTCCACGAATCTGGCGAACATCAGGATTTCATCTGGATTTTTCTCCATCGGATACGGGTCACCAGTGGCCGGGCACAACAGATCCATCTCTTTCTCCCGCAGGAACCCGCTATTCACCAGGGCCAACAGATCTTCTGTCTTCAGCTTGGATTTCTTCCACTCCTTGGCCAAATTGGGATGCGGGGGAGATGTTGGCGGCGACGACTCTTGAGCAGATCCCTCTGACTCACTGTGGGACCTCTTCTTTCCTCCACCAGCCTTCGAGCCCTTGGACGGAGATGGATTCATCCTCCAAGAGCAGGGGCTCTTCTCTTGCATCCACTCGGGGGCTGAGCCGGTGGCGGGTGCTGGCCGCGCGCGTGGACTCTCTCTTCCTCACGCGGCAGCAGGGGCGACTGTGGAGGGAACTGTGATTGGATCTATTCGAGTGGCTGCTACTGGGGAGAATGCAAAACCCTAAGGGCTTCAGCATCTATTTATAGCCCAACAGGAGACACCGCAACGGCCGGATGGATATGTACTGGCGGGTGACTCAGCGGCGGCTGCCTGACTCTTCAGCTTCTAGTACTCGATACAGCCCATCTCGGGGGCTCGGCTACATCCGCCCGATCTAATGGGTAACAACGAGACTCAAGATCCACTTAGGACACATTCTACAGTCAAGATGACCCTTCAATTCAAGAGGAAGTACTCGACTCAAGGCTCGGGGGCTCCGTGCCACGTGTCCTTCGGTTTTTTCTCCAGATTTTACGGGATAAGCTTGGCAGAACTTCAGACTAACCCTCATCTTGAATCTACGATTCGACCTAAGGCTCGGGGGCTACATTCCATATGGAATGCGATTCTTCGAATCGCATTTTTTATATGGTTTCTTCTTCAAGACAATGCGGGTACTATTGAAGACCTTCAAGAGGAGAACTCGAGGACGCTTGGGAACTACTCGAGAAGACTTCAAGACTACTCAAGGATCAGCTGGAGTACCTTCCAGCCTCGGGATGCTTCAAGTATTCTAAAGGACTTTTGTCTTGTAGTACTCGGGGATGCCTGAGGACTACTCGTCAAGGCCGTCAAGACTACTCGAAACTATCTTGCTCGACTGCAAAGTACTCGGGGGTTTGTCGTATGGACCTCCCTAGGCCCACTACCTCAGTGGGTACAAGGACCAACTACTCGGTGGGCCCCTGGGACTACTCGGCTTGGGCTGCACGGCACCTGTTGGCATGGAGCACAAGGACCTCGGTGGAGAAGTACTCGAATAGGAAGCTGTGCATGTCCTGTACCATGTAGAGAACTCCTAGACGTACACGACCAGTACTCTCTCCCCAAATCGACTTGTAACCCTGCCTCCCGGGCTATATAAGGCAAGGCAGGGACCCCTATCTCTCTCATACGCATCATCTTGTAATCACACCCAATCAATCCAGAGCTACGCAACATACAGGACGTAGGGTATTACGCACCTCGCGGCCCGAACTGTCTAAATTGTGTGCCACGTGTCTCTTCCTTCGAGTTACCGATCTCGGCGAGGCCACATTCATCTACCTCGGGTACTCCCCTTGGTAGGTTGCCGGTCTAAAACACCGACACCGAACGCATGTGTGCTGCAAAAGCGCGCTTGGCCTAATTCCATAAACTCGAGAAAATATACCAAATTACCTTATTACTGAATTGTTTTTTAATTTTACAATTATTACCGAGTTGGTAGAATGCATTTACTGAATTGTATAAGACATTTTTAGAGCGGCATACCATAAACTCAAATCCTAGATTCGCCACTGACCTTCGCACTGCCAGAGCGGAGGGATCTCTACTCCTCGTCGCTGCCTTCTCGCTTCCACGTCCTCGTCCTCACATCGACCTCGTGGCTGGATCCCTCCTCCTCCTAGTCGTCGTCGTCGTCGCAACCGCCCCAGCTGGGTCCCTCTTTTAGATCTCGCTGTCAGAGGTGTGGTGCACGTCGCGCTTAGCGTGGTGTGGCGCACGTCTCAGCGAAGGGGTGTAGAGTGGGTCACGGCGTGGGGGAGGTGAGGGGGACGAATGCGAGGGGGGAGAAAGTGGCGGCGGTGGCGCGAGGGGAGAGTGGGAGTAGTTGAGGGAGGCGTCCTTCCCTACTAACCTAGTGCGAGTGGGCTTGTGTGGGCCTTAAAACGAGTAATGTAGGTCACATCACCAAGCAAACTAACTCATAAGTCATAACAAATATATTCACATCTGACATGCATCAGCAGGGCACATCACCAAAATAAGATTGCATCAGCTGGGCGCATCACCAAACTAGATTGTTGCTGCAAGGGAACTAGTTATCTAGCTAGATGGCTTCTTTTGTGCTGCTGCCTCAAGTTCAGCTAGCCTTTTCTCTAGTTTTGCAACTCTTTTCGGCAGCTCAAAGATTCTTCTTTAGAAGTTCAATCTCCTGCCTCTTTTGTGCGGCTTTAAGCTGCTCATCCTGCTTGTCGATTCCTTTCCAGATGTAGTCAATGTCATCACGAGTAACAACACGGTCCTAAAAACAAAGGAAAAAATTGTATTGATGCAAGCTTCATAACAGTTGTAATTTACAAGAAAGCTGTTTCTAGCTCTAACTAGTTTCAAAACTTGCCTGCTTCTCTTCAGCTGATTCCTTGAGCTTGTTGATTTCAGTCCAAATCCTGTCAATGTCATGTGCAACAACTTCCTACAACAAATGGAAATTGATGCATTAGAACAATTGATCAGTGAAGATGTGAAGGTCCAAGGACAAATCTCGTGCGTGATGGTTTCAGAACTTGCCTCATGGTCTTCAGAATCGTCGCCGGAGTTGTTGTCGGAGTCGTCACCAGAGTTGTCGCCAGAGTCGTCGCTAGAGATGATGAGCTCTACCAGCACCACTCTTCTACCCGGGTCGTCGCTAGAGGAGTCCGCGCTCACCTCAATGCGTGTGGACTGCTTCTTCCTTCGCGTTGAGGAAAAAACCCCTGCCTCTCCATGGCGGGCGTCGCTGGAGTCCGCCAACTTGGCCCTTGCGTGCGTGTACAGCTTCCTCCACCGGGCCGATGAAGAACCGTCCTCTTCCATGGAGCGCCGAGTAAGATGCATGGGGGCGGCGCGCTGGGACGGCTCCTCTTCGTCACCGCGGAACCTCACTCTCTTGGCGGGGGCGGCGGACAGCACCGAGGAAGACGGACGGGGACGTGACCACGGGGCCTTCTCCTTGCAGAACCTCCCCCTAGAGTCGCGGGCCAGACCTGCGACGGAGACGAGGCTGCGACGGAGATGAGGAAGGCGAAAGCTGGAGAAGGGGATAGAAGGCGGAAGGCAGGACAAAGTGTTTAATAAAAAGGTTCAGATGCGCAAATGATACGATGATTAACAAACACCCATCGCCAATGAAGGGGCGGGGCCAGGTCTGTTCGAATGAAAAACAGTTTGCTTTTCCCCTTTTAATCTGCAATCAAATTTTGTATTACGTTTTTCTCCGTGAACCTTAATCCAAATTTAATGATATTTCTTTCTGAATTTTTCTAAAATAAACATCTATTCATTTATGACATTTTTTTCGTATGTAATTCCATTTCTTGGATGTTGTTTATACACCTTATATTGTTCCTTATAAGTACAACATATAAATAATATTTGTTTTACACAACCATTACTAATTAAACTTTGTATTTCATAATCTTGTAGTGAACATAAGGTTATGTTAAAATTTCAAATGCATATGAGTTCAAACATGTTTTAAAGTGTGGAAAACTTCAATGTTGAAGTAACATTCTAAGAAACTATGTGAGAGATGTAGACATTTGTACACAAGTATAATCTTCCGTTTTCGAAACCATTTGAATTTTTTAGACAAGCTTAGGGACTTAAATTATGTTGCCAAGTCAATTTGTAGAATTTTTAGAACACACTAAGACGTTATTATAATTATTATATCGTAAACAAGAGATAAAAATTCTAATTTTAAGAAATTTGGTTAAACAAGTGTGGCTGTTGATATTTTATTCAAATACTAAATTACCAAGTATGAATTATTCGTATTTTTTACGAATTTTTTGGTGCTGTTTATGGGGTATAATATTTGAGGGAAGCAAGTTTCAATTCAGAACAAATAGTGTCGGGCCCACGTGTCAGCGTCAGAAGCCTATATAAAAAAAGATAATCGTAGCCTGCCCGACCGACAAAGGTGATCCAGGTAGACTAACCATTGTCGCCAACAAGTGCTCCATTATGCCCCTGGCTGACATCCACCCCGGTGATGGTGGTATACTAACCATCATCTCCAACAAGTGCTCCATTGTCAGAAATGCCCCTTGCTGAATGAATATGCATCCGCCCCGGCGCCCCGACCCCTGCCCCTTCTTCTTTCCCGATCTGAGCTCCACCGCCACCGCCCGCCCGTCCTTCCCCGCTGTCGCACACATGTCGCACTACACTGATTCGTCTGGAGGTGCACGTGCGAGGAACAGGGTGAAAGGTTGCCGGAGCAGCCACAATCATTCCATCGGCTTGGATCCAGTCGGTAGTCAGTGAGCTACGCGGCTTTCCACTAGTCCCTTGCCCGGACTGTGGTATGGCTCGGGTGTTGGAGGGGCGGACGCAGAAGGAAAGTGAAAACCACGGTCGTCTTTATTTCAAGTGTGCAAGGAACTCGGTGAGTAGTCTGTTGTGTCTCCCAAATCTGAGTTAGGGTTCTTATGTGCTTTTGATAAGCCAAGAATTATGGATTTTATCGTTTCCACAAGGAGTATCTCTAGATGTTGAAGGATGTTGGCGTCATTGTTTTTTGACCGTCGAACTGGGCAGACGCGGTCGATGAAGTAGTTGATTCAGTGGAATGTCAAATTGGGAGCAGCGAGTAGAGGCAAGCACTGGAGGACAAGCAGAGGAAGAAAGCACTGGAGGAGAAGATGGACAATGTGATCTGGAAGATGAACTTGATTATTATGGCTGCTGTTTGTGTAGTATTTGGATGTTTACTAGGGATGTATGTTGCAAAGAAATAATTCTGATGTTAAAAGTGGCGCTTTTGCTTCATCTGTGTGGATGAAGAATGAAAATTTTGTCATGTATGACAAACTTAAATGTATGAATGAAGAATGAACGGAATGACAATTGGGTCACAAATCTTAATGTGTCACACATCACAAAATTCATCAATTCATCTGTGCTGACATTTCATTGCAGCACGAGGCAAAGGAAATGCGGATTATTAAGACAAATAGAGTAACAAACTTCTGACATAACTCTGGCATATATACACATTGCAATTCATTGTGAACTGTTGCCATATAATGACACAAACAGAGTATCAAACTTCTGGCATACACATTGCAATTCATTGTAAGTTGCTACCATAGACATTGCAATGCCTTACAAAATAGGAGACATGGATTGATCTACCGCGTCTCTTAGATCTACTAGTTCATCACAAGTTCAACATACACAGATCTACTAGCTAGTTCATCACAAGTTCAACAAGTACGCTGGAGGAACACATTAATTAAGCAGAGGTAGTCACCGTCGGAGGAGCCCCACCGTCGGAGTCGGAGTCGGAGCCGAAGTTGGAGACATGAAGGCCGCCATCATCATCGTCGGGGGGTGGGTGGGACCACTTCTCTCCAGCTGCCCAGCCAAGACATTGACATTGAAGGCATAATCCATCACGGTCGTCTGCAGCGGATCAGTGGGTCGTTGGACCCCGAGATGAACGGCCGTCTTTCCAAGACTCTGCCAAGCCTGGTAGAGCATCTTCACCGAAAAATAGGCATCCTCAAAATTTACTTTTGGAGCACGCATGGGCGGTGGCACCTTGCGTCGGGGCGGCTTCAGCCGCTTCACCTCCTCGGGTGGGGGCGGTGGCACCTCCTCGGGCTCGGTGTGCGGGGGCGGCGGCACCTCCTTCCTCCCCCGCTTCCTGATGGCTCGCTTGACGCCATGCGCTTGCTTGAGGAAGGATAATCTCTTGGATTCACTTCTTGGTGACCGAAGACGGTGGTGCTGGGGTTTTTGGTGCCGAGGTTGACAAAGTTCTTGGCCGGCCAGGATTTATATTGACAAGACGGCGAACCGTCAGGCGGTCGGTCACGTGCCTCGGAACCTGTGTCTGCTCAGAAGAGCTCTTGACCACAAAAATCATGTGGTCACAAGGAGATGTGTGACTGTTCATATTTTATTCAAAATACCAAATGCCCAACTACTCCTATGAGTTGTTCGATTCTTAAAAAAAAGCTATGAATTGCTCAAATTTTTATTAATATATATAACTTATATAATTGGTACCCACTAACTATCATTAACTTCATTTCTCTCTTCATGCAAGCTACCCACATCATCTCCCATCAAACTAAGGGTTATACTACTTTCAAAAAAAACTAAGGGTTATTAACTCTATCTCTTTTTCTCTTCATTACACCAATTCTTTCTTCATACAAACTACCCACATCATCTTCCACCAACTAAGGGTTATTTCATAAACTAGTTGTGGTAACAAATTGGTTCATAATTTATCAAAAAAATTTCTCATATCTCGCAACAACGCTCGTGGAATTACCTAGTTTTTAGGTGCTGCTTTATGGGCCCTAATTTTTAGGGAAGCAATTAAGTGTCATTTAAAAAAAGCGTTGAAGAAGGTAACCATTGCACGCCCGCGCATCAGCCAACAAAGCGACCTGGGTTTGCTAACCCGCGTCAGCATTGACTACTAACCCCTCCATACCAATTATTGCCCCTTTCTTCTTTTCGAATGGATAAGCACAACACTTTACTTGAAAAAAAGCGCAGAGGAGGCGTGGAGACAGAGACGACGATGAGCGCCGGTGAGGGTCCAAGCAGCGGACGACCCCGCACACCCGGGATAGAGGAGAACCGGAACGTGAAGCGGTGCAGCAACTGGATCCGCGCGCGTGCCGGCGAGATGGCAGCGAAGAGGGAGAGGACGATGAGCGCCGGATAGGGGCCAAGCGGCAGTGGAGTGAACCCAATGACGGAGATGAGGGTCCTCGACTGGATCCTCTCGGATTCCGACGAGGGGTCAAGCAGTGGCAAGGAGGAGCGTGCCGGCGAGGGGGCAGCGAAGTGGGCGAGGGGCCTACCTCACGTTTGCGAGCACAAGTTCTAGCAACTACGAAGAGGTGTCAAAGGAGTGGCAAAGAAGGTGCAGAGGACCTCATCTCTGACTCTGGCAACGACTACGACGACGGCGAGGCAAGTATCTCTGAATCTCAATGCCATTTTACTTGTTCTATAGATGGAGCTTAAGGTAGCTTGAGCTTGAGCTTCATAAAGTTAATTAGTGCCTATGATGATCTCTTTTATGCTTGTCATGGTCTTAATTATACCAAGTTCTGAGGTAAATCAGTTCTAACTTAGTTTTGCTTTTACTTGTCACACCCTGCTCCAAGGTCTGAGGCAAATTAGTTCTGAATTAACTATATTGTTCTTATACCATGTTTAACCTTATTTCAGGCAAAACTCTTTGAGTCACGAGCTGAGCTTGAGTTACTTCTTAACCTTAATGTCTGGGATTATGTGAAACCTGAGTTTGAAAAAATCACAAAAGAAGTGAACATCCTCATAAAAAAGGCTAAGCACATAAGGAGGTACAATTATACTACTCAACAAAATCTCGAGCCCATTGAAGGTGCGCTAGAAGGGCTTCAAGAATCCTTGGTTGCTTACAAAGAGGCTGCGAAAAGAGCTAATAATCCTGATGGGGCATGATCTAGTTCAAGCTTGTTGATGTGCAGTGTGAGTAGCCATACTTTTGTGGATGTTCAAGGGGCATGCCTTTGTTGATGTGTATGGTCAGATAGCACAACCATAGTAAATAATGTGATGGACTAGTTAAGTCCTAGCCTGATATATGGACAAGTTAACCATTTGTAATAATTATCTTTATTCCTGTGGACAAGTTATCTTCATCTTTGTGGACAAGTTATCTCTCTTATGATGTCTGTTTTGTCTCAGAAGATATGTGTGTTGATTGCGCCTGTATGTCAAAATGGAAGCAACGAGAGATGGATCGAGTTGACCTGTCAATGAGGACAGACTCAAAGGAGATGATGATTAACAAACCTCCATCTCATTTGTTCACTGACGCCGCGCTCCCACATCACGGCAGTTGAGTGCTCTCAGACTTTAATTATTGGGCTCTCAAACTAGTAACAGACGTCAAATACTCATCGGTAACGGACTTTATAGCACGTTACCAATATGGAGTGATCAGTAACGGACTTAAACAGCCTGCTATCGATAGGGTGTTGATCAGTAACGGACTTTACTAGTTCGTTACCGATAGGTTGTTGATGGTTCAAAACCGTGCTCAAGTTCACCGCAAGCCTACGGGTGACTTGGTGCCTTTTTCACCAAGGAGGGTTCTCCCTAGATTTGTCAATCCAAGGATCGGAAGCAAACTCCTAGGATTCTCCATCTAACCTATTGATCTAGCCTAACATGAAGCATTGATTGCATAAAAAGATAAACCTTAAAGATGTATGAATTATAGCATAAGGTTGATCGCATCCATGAACGTAGACAAGGTAAAGAGCAAACAAGGGAAACTAATGCCTACCATCTTCTAGTCGTAGTTCCAGCCAAAAGAGCAAGCGCGACATGCATCTCATCCAAAGCCATCTTTAAACTACTATCCTCCGGTCCGATTCCGAAAACGCCCGCCTTTCGGAACCCCCATTCTGTCACAACGTATTCCTATTCATGTGGGTAGTCTAGGGCGAGTTCGATAGAACAAGTTGAAATCACTTGGTCGGTCCGGTATGCACCTCTAGCCACCGCGGTTACAAGAGCACCCTAAGCAATTTAGCTATAGACTAGATTGGGGAAGAAGCATAACCAAGAAGAAAACAAAATCATCGAGGGAGGAATCGAGTCGCTAAAAGATCGGATGACATGAAGTACTTAACTCACATCATAAATGCGTTTAGATCATCTCCACCGAGTACATACCATTGATGACCTCAACTAGCTCCGAAACTCCGCCATGGCTCAACCGTGCAAGGCGGCCATGGCGGCTAGGGTAGGCCTAGGTCATCTCCTAGACGACTTCAAGGACTCGCGGCAGCCGTCGTCACTCTCTCCTAGGTTTCGCTGAGTTCCTGTGGATGGATGGATGTGGCGGCCGGCGGAGGCAGAGACAATTTATAGACAAGCACCTAGGGCAAAAGGGAGCGCGAACCGGGCCGGAGTGGGCCGGGCCGGTCGGCCCCAGGCCCATTTCGGCCGGTTCGGCCCCCGGTTTGCTCCCCCGGTTGCTTCTCGCATGATCCCTTATTTGTGTGCACTTGCATGTGGGCCTTTGACGTCGTTTCCTTCATGGTTTAGGCTTGAATCCTTGCCATGCAAGCTTTGCTGTTTTTTGGTTGAGTCCCTGAAGACTTGCACATTGACGCTTCGGTCCTCGGGTCATTTGGAGTCATGTTCATTGCGTCTCTTGACTTGTGACGGGCTTCATGATCTTCTCTTGAAGTGCTTGGTGAACTTATCCCGAAAGTCTCCTCTTTAACGTTAATTTCCTACGTAAACAACAAACTCCAAAATCGACATGCAAGTGTGAACTTGTTACATCATTAGTATGCCTAGTGGCGGGTTAGTTGCAAATCATAATCGAAACCAATGTATCACAAGTACTCTAGGTTGACGGAAATTCACCATCAACATCTCCCCCATGCTTAAACCTTGCTCGTCCTCGAGTAAGTTTTCAATGGATACCAGCATTGCCTTTCATTGTTCAAACCCTGCACTTGATCACACATGAGAAAGCATAATGCGCTCCAAGTTTATATTTGTTAAAGTTCCATAATGTAACTAGCGTTCATCTCTATGGAGGGTAGATATAATTTAAGTTCTTTCCACAAGTAATCAATCATGCTCCACAAAATTCGAATAGGTCTTAGAAACTTTTGAAGTGAAGAATGAGGTGAATGAAAGAGCTAAACCAAGTACAAAAATTTAAACCTTCTTGCATCTTGCTCATGAACTCTCTCAAGCCTACTTGATCTATATCCTTTCCCTCTCATGTTTGTAGGTGGAAGGGTTATATTTGGAGCTCATAGGAAAGTTTTTATCCTACCAAGATGCTAAAGTTGAGACTATTATCAAAACAAGGCAAGCTTCTCATGGACTTATCATGACTCGTCAAAAAGGTCATTGGAAAAATAATGCTCACAAGAAGGGGGAAGAGAAAGAACTCACACTTTTAGATAGGTGGACATGTGCAAATGGCAAAGAATGATCTCGAGGCCCCAATGAAGTCCTCGTTATCGGATTGCACATGGTTGGAAAAATGAGTATGGGTCTTGATCTTGAAGTCCTTGGAAAATCCTTAAGCAACTAGAGAACCGGGGGAGATTATTATTACTCTATTTTTTCCTTTTTCTTTTTCTTATTTTCCTCCTTTTTTCCTTCTTTTTTCTTTTTGACATGTGAGGTACTTTGAATTTTTTTGTTTCGTCCTCTTATCTTATTCATTTTTTTATTTCTTTTGTTGCTAGCCTCGTCATGCATATCTCCATCTTTTGTCTTTTATCTCCCCTAGAACTCTAATTTGCATAGTACCTACCTCCTCCCTCATGCTTAGATGTTTGCTCGTCCCCGAGCGAAGAGGAAGTGGTGTTAAGGTAGGTACCGGATGTCTTGATGAGAGGGAACTTGAATCTTCCCTTTCAAGCACCTTCTTGTGATGTGTTGTCTACATACTCAAGTGATAGGTAGGTAGGTCAAGGAGGTTAACACAAAAGATGATGTTGGCTTAAAGGGTGGATATCCGGCGAGATTTGCAAAGCTTCCGATGTGGGAGCTCACAATGCACGGATAGAATAGGCTAGCAAAAGATAAGTTACGCAAAACACGGAATGACCAGCTTCTTAGTCACAAGCCAAAGAATCGAGCATTGAATCAATTCACCCAACAATAACTCTTGTAATCTATGGTTGCACTCAATATATAAGGCTTTGGATGGGTAGAGCAAAATGCAATAGGTATTAATGACAAGGTTAGCATGACTTTTAGCAAAAAGTAATATGTTCTTCGACCCATTCAAAGTTGAGATCATAAAAGAAACCATGGGTCTTTGTTTTTATCATGACCTCCACAAAAGATTAAGCTAGTATTTAATTAATTTCAGATTTGTATTAGAGAGAGCAATAGCTTAATCATACATAAACAAGCACAAAGTTTAAACAAAGTGGCAACGGTCATCATATATCAACAAGCAAGATCAAGCCAAAATTATTTCATCATGGTGAGCATAAGGTGATGACAATAAACAAAAACTAAAACTAGGTTGTACTCCTAGAAGCCATGTTATGTAACGAGAGAGACATACAAAAGTTGCATCTAAGGTTGTTGAAGGCATATACAAATATACAAGCATTTAGAAAGACAAGGACAAAGAGAGGATTGAGGAATTGTTACCGTCCTTTGATGCTTGTGATGTAGCGCGCCCTCCCCCATGCTTAAGCATCATGCCTAGCATGGAAGAAGGAAGATCGGCATCCGTAGCAACCGTGATCCTTGAACTCCATGCGGTCTTCTTTCGTCCACCAAGTCTTCCCCCATGCTTAGCATGTTGCTAGGCACGGAAGACGATGAACCATCTTAAAATTCTTGAAGTCCCACCGCCATGCGTGGAGATCATCATCACATTGTTGCCTTTGTTCGTCCTTCAATGTCCGCCCTTTTCCACGAGCCTTGCTCCCAAATGTTTTCATCTCATCTTCTCCTCCTTCCATGTTGTCCCTTATCGCTGGTTCATCTTCCATGAGTTTTTCTTCTACTTCCAGAACTGAGTATGCACTGAATAATAGCTCCATTGCAAAGTGCTTGAAATTATCTTTCCAATGAGTGGTCATTCATCCCGATCGGACTCTGAACAAGAGAGTTACGCCCTTTTTACTTTGGTGGTGCAAGCTGTCCCAGGCTGATTTCAGAATGTGTGGCGCCCAAAGATTTGGTTGTAACTTCTTGCACAGGTCTCCTAAAATGTTGATTCTTGATGCATTGGAAAGTAGACTTAATGGAGCACTTGAATATCCAATTTTTCCCTTTTGTACATCTCTGAACATGTGCTTAATCTTGATGAAAACAGCAGTGCTCCTTTCGGGATTTTGGAGTGATTCACCATGCCTGCAAAATAAATATAATGCACAAAGTACCCCCGAGGTGACGGTTGGGTATTCCCTATGCCAACAAACCATGACATCCCTATGATCTTCACTTGTGGCATAGTTAATCTAGCGAAAATACTAATGGGTGTATGTGAGTGCAAGTGTGTATGAAAATGAAAGGATGGTATAAAAACAAAACAATGTTTACACCGAATTCTAAGCTCCATGCTTACAAAGTGGTTGCCAAACTTTATATTCCCATAGAGATTTGTTAACCAAGGTCAAAACACCATGTTCATCCCAAGATCAATAATTCTTTATAGTGTAATAAAAGTATGGTGCATTGCTAAGTTTATAAACCAACTAATGCATCATGATAGCTCAGGATATAAGACTAAATGATGGTGGTCTCCAATCATATCTAAACACCATGTTTACACAAGATTGCAAAAAGTAGTAACACATGCCGGCAAGCATTAACATGGATATGAAAGCATTCATCATAAAGTTTCACAAAAGGTCCCAAGCTAACATAAAGTGGATGATGACAAAGAGATGGATGTAAAATACAAATGCAGAAAGTTAGCTCAAACAAACATTAGCAATTGAAAAACACTTTCGATGAGGTCTATAATAAGCAAAGGACATAGCTTGATTTCACACTTCATACAAAGTAAGCATTGTCAACAAGGAAGTCACCCATCGAAAAGAATCAATCAACCAAACTAACAAGGTTTAAGGGTAGGTTATAGGTATCCTATATTTTTGGCTCAACAAGGATTTTAAAGAGAGGAAGTCAAGTGTAGAAATTCTAACTAAGGTGGTCCTAGAGTCTTTCTACAAACCTATGGTTTTAGGATGTGTATAGGTAGGGGAAGTTTTCCTAAGGATTTTATGGGGAGGTTAGTCAAAGTTTTTAATTAATAAAGAGGAAAGGGATAGACTTGTTCAACCCCGAGGGTGAGAGCCCTCGGTCAACTCAAAAAATCCTACCTCTATAGGCTATGGTTTTTGGTGGGGGTTATAGGAAGGCTTAGGTTGGTTGGACAAAAAGTTAGATTAACACAACATGCAATGCAATATAACATGGATGAACAAAACAACATGATATGGAGGTTGTCTAAAGCAAAAGTTAGCCTAAATTAACTAGCCACAAGTTTAGAATCAAAGGATGGTGACAACTTCATATATCTCTCTGAAAAGACACAAAAGAAAAGGGCTCTAAACTCTAATAGGCACACAAAAAGGTCTACAAGGTTTTTGAGATCAAATAACAAAGCGCTCCCTCAATAGCAATTAGAACATACAACATGGTGTTGTGGTTTTTATTAGAGCAATGGTACAATGTTACTTGATGGTTCGATTAAAGAGCACAATGTAGACGGTCATGTATATATATAAATAAAACCGGGTTGCCTCCCGCAAAGCACTTCATTTAAAGTCATAGAGCTCGACTTTCTCACATACCTTCTTATTGTTGCGGAGCCATGATCCTTCATGCAAGATTTTAAGGTGTTCATGCAGCCTTGATCTACTCTCCATGCTTGACACGACCACTTATGGTCGATGAGAGGCTTGCCCAATCGTCTCCTTGCATCATCATCATCACCTTCTCCATCACACTTTATCGCTGCCTCTTCTTTCACGAATTTTCCTCTCTGTCCAGGTCAGACCATGTAAAGAACAATAGCTTCCATGCATGGTGCATGAAACTGTCTTTCCATCAAGTATTTATTCACCCCCAACGGACTCCGATCGAGTGAGTTATGCCCGATCTACTCCGGCACAGCAATCTGTCCAAAGCTGATTTCAGACTGCACATCGCTCAATGTTTTTGCCATATCTCTGTGTACGGGTCTTCAAATTCATCGATCTTGGATGCGTTGGAACCGGCACTTGATGGAGCTTCTGATTTTTCAACTTTTTCTTCCTTGAACATGTCTGACCAGGTCCTCAAAATTGATGATAACAGCGACGTCCGTTTTTGAGGTTCGGTGACGGTGATGCACGGGTTTGCAACTTTGGGTATGATTCTCTCCTCTTAATTTATATTTAATGCCCTGCATGGTTAGTGAAACTTGGGATTTCTCCCACAATTTTCTCTTTTAAGGTCACTAGCTTGACCGAGCACAAAGCAAGTCCAAGATTTACAAATCATATTGCAAACAAACGCTTCCATAACCACAATTTATGACAAAGTAAGTTGTGATTAATTATAGCATAAGTTTTCTTGCTCAGCACTAAGCTCTCATTAGGCAAAGGTTCATTAGGCATGTAACAAATTTTAAGCACAACAAAGCCTCTTTATCACTCTCAAGAAATTCTAGCCTATCATGATTATCATAAGAACAAGGCATAGAATTGAATCAACCTCACTATCGGATATGAATCATAGATATATCAAAGGAATATTATCAGCTCCAAAAGTGTATTGAGAGGTTAATTGAATCTTGATGTAGTCATCATCTTGTCGGAGTGGATGTGAACGTCTTGTGTCTAGCTTTTCACCTACTTTCAAGAACACAAACAAGAAAGCAAGCATATATGCAATAATAAAAATTAGGGTTAGTCAAAGAGATAGATATATGGCCCTAGGGTTCGAGTTGCCGATTCCCCGGCAACGGCGCCAGAAAAAGGGGCTTGTTGACGGTTCAAAACCGTGCTCAAGTTCACCGCAAGCCTACGGGTGACTTGGTGCCTTTTTCACCAAGGAGGATTCTCCCTAGATTTGTCAATCCAAGGATCGGAAGCAAACTCCTAGGATTCTCCACCTAACCTATTGATCTAGCCTAACATGAAGCATTGATTGCATAAGAAGATAAACCTTAAAGATGTATGAATTATAGCATAAGGTTGATCGCATCCATGAACGTAGACAAGGTAAAGAGAAAACAAGGGAAACTAATGCCTATCATCTTCTAGTCGTAGTTCCGGCCAAAAGAGCAAGCACGACATGTGTCGGTGCGGAATGTGGTCCCGACACTAACCGGTGATGAGCGCCGAGGTCTATCCCTCGATGGTCGATGCTAAGCAATCACGGACACGAGTTTTATCCTGGTTTCGGCCGAGGGGCCGTACGTCCGGCGGTGGTGTGCTCAAGGCACTATATTGCTCGGCACCGGGGGTGCTCGTAGTGGGGCTGCTACAAGCAAGGCGGGAGAGGAAGCGTGGCTTCCAAGTCCCCGGTGGAGTGGTCGAAGATGTTGTGGGAGAATTGGAGAGCAAGTGTGCGATGTGTTGTGTCCTAACTTGCCCGTCTCGTGTTGCGTTGTCCCGTGACTGTGTGTCCCTTGCGGCGGGGGAGTTCGTCCTCCTTTTATAGGCCAAGGAGAGAGCGAATCACATGTATGCCTCGCTATTTAGCTACGTGGGGAAGCGTGGCGTGCTACGCGCGTAGAGTAGGCGGCCGCCTGGACGGTCCTTGCCGCGATCCGGCCATCATGGCGTATCTTGTACCCGAACGGTGGCGGCCTCGAGGGTAGAGGAGCAACGGACGGGCGCGTGATGTCTTCGGACGGGCTCGAGGGGGTTGCGCGTCGGTCCGTGCGGGTACGGTGGCGGGTAAGGCGGCGTCCCGTTCCCACACGCTCCACGGCGTTGAAGGCTGTTGCCACGGTGCCGGCGTGGGTTTGTACACGCGGGGGCGGCCATCATGCCGTAAAGGTGGCGGGGGAAGGTGCCCCGCCGGCCTAACGCCTCCACCTAACCCTGCGGGGGTCACACGAAAGCAAATCGAGGGTGCGGCCGGCCCCCCTTCGAGGGATCGGCGCGTTAGCCGTGCGGAGTAGGTGGCGCGGCGTCACGGGACCGGCACCGGCCACGTCGCACGGTCCCCCACGGTGGCGGGGATGGGTTCCCTCCGGGGAGTTGGTGCGACGACACGGGGCGCGAGCCCCGGGCGCATGATGGCGCCGCTCCGCCATTGTCGGGGCATTAAATGCCCGTGTACGGAAGTAGGCGTGCGCGTGCGGGGCACCCTCGAGCGAGGCGGAGCCCACTCGAGGGCGGAGCGGACCCTCGAGTGAGGCGGAGCCTCGCCCGAGGTAAGCGCACCCCCTCGAACGGGGCGGAGCCCACCCGAGGACGGCGTGTGCCCTCGAGCGAGGCGGAGCCTGCTCGAGGGGATCTTTGAGTGGGCTGCCTTGGTGGGCCGTCGGGGCCACCGCGGCATGGGCCATGCCCTGTGTGCTTAAGTGAGGCGTGTTTGGTTTTGGCTTGTTGTGGGTTTTAAGTGGGGATTCCCCAGTTTGTTTAAGGGGACCCCTAGGGTTGTCCCCGACAGTAGCCCCCGAGCATCCGCGGGTTTGCCATTGAGGCTCCCGCGGTCTTCGGAGCATACCGATAGGACGTTCTTCCCTCCTGGTCTTGCGAACGCTTTCGCGTGGGGCCGCGCCGGCCGGGACCCGCGGGTCTAGCCCCCGAAGCCCTGCAGGAGCGCGGGCGCTCCTGTAGGGGTTTTACTGTGAGACTTGGTCAGAGGGCGTGGTACATGTTTCCAACCGGCTTCGGCAATGTCTCGGCCGGCTCGGTGACGCACGCACGCGGCCTGGCCGGCACTGTCCCCGGCGGGTGCAATCCAGGAGGTGTAGCCGTGCGTCGAGCCCCCGAGCCTGGGCCCGTTCGAGGCGATCGGGTAGAGCTCTACGACTTGTTTTTTATCGCGCCCTCGCCGTCCCTCCGCGGGACGGAGGGTGAGGTTTCCGCGGCCCCCATCGGTCGGGTCGCGGATTGCGGATTCCTCGTTGAGCTATTAGTTGGTGGTTCGAGTGGACGCCCATGCCCCGTTCGATAAGGGTAGGCTGCGTGGTCCGGAGACACGTCCATTGAAGCACTTGCGTGGGATTGCTAGGGGTGGGGCTCGGTCCCGTTCGCTAGAGACCGAGGGGCGCGGAAGCTCTCCCTCGGTGGGATCCCCGGGTAGCTGCCCTCGCTTGCTCTCGAACACGACATGTGGGGCACCCTCGAGCCGGCGGGCTCGAGGAACGACTCAAACGTGCGTGCATTTGTCGTCCCCGACTGCGGTGATCCGGGGCGCCGTTCGAACCCGCCGAGGGTCGGGCTTCGAACCCTCGATCGGTACGGCCATGCGGGGGTGGCGCCTAGGCGGCCCGTCTTTGCATCTACGAACCTTCGAGGGGCACAGGCGAGCCGGCCCTCGGCGCCGATCGGTAAAGTGGTGCGGGGTGGTGGCAAGCGCTCCCGACCGGCATCTGCGAACCTTCGAGGGTCCTGGGCGAGCCAGCCCTCGAGGCGCTGATCAGTAAAGTGGTGCGGGGTGGCGGCTAAGCGCTCTCGGCCTGGCATCTGCGAACCTTCGAGGGGCCTGGGCGAGCCGGCCCTCGAGGCGCTGATCAGTAAAGTGGTGCGGGGTGGCGGCTAAGCGCTCCCGCCCGCATCCGCGAACCTTCGAGGGGCACGGGCGAGCCGGCCCTCGAGGCGCTGATCAGTAAAGTGGTGCGGGGTGGCGGCTAAGCGCTCCCGGCCTGGCATCTGCGAACCTTTGAGGGGCCTGGGTGAGCCGGCCCTCGAGGCGCTGATCAGTAAAGTGGTGCGGGGTGGCGGCTAAGCGCTCCTGGCCTGGCATCTGCGAACCATCGAGGGGCCTGGGCGAGCCGGCCCTCGAGGTGCCGATCGAAAGCAGCGTGGTATTGGTGCTTGCGGTGCCCGTTCGTTTCAAACGGGCCCCGAGGTGACCTTCTCACGTCTGTATCCTTTCGAGGGTTGATTTTTCCCGAGCCAGGAGCTCGTGCCGCTCGAGGGTCCTCCTTACTTGGTAAGGAGCCGGGCCATTTAATGCTCCATAGTCGAGGCTGCGGTTTCGCGTCGCGGGCGCGCCTTTTAGGCGCCGCGGTCGCGCACGTAGTGGGCGCCGTGGGCGGGCGGACATGACCGCCGCCACGGCCCTCTCGGTTCTTCGCCATGATGATGGCCCGTTTGCGGTGGCGTGGCCGCCGCGGTCGTGGTGGGGCCCGTCCGTCGGCCGAGAAAAATATTCCCTGCGGTTAATGCGCGCGGGACGTGCGCCCGGCGAGCACGCCCACCGCTTATAAATGCGAGGGGAGGGAAAACGGCGGTTTTTACCTTAGCGTTTCGCCGTTCTCGCCCCCGCGCTCTCGCCTCTCGTTTTGTTCTCGCCACCGCGCCCCTTCGCCGTTGGAGCTCCTCTTCTTCTTCCCGTCCTCCGTTCTCGGATCCCTTGCATTTCCTCATGGCGTCGCTCCCGCCCCTCACGATCCTTGACCCATACGCGTGGGAGCGCTCGTCGGTGAACCGGGCGGCCCTCGGCGACTCGGTGTCCGCCGGCCACCGGCGGCGAACGAGGAGGGCCGGCCGGTGGAGTGGATCGTGCCGCCGGCGGGGGGACCACGCGCCCAACCCACGGAAGGCTACGTGGTGAGCTTCACTCGCTTCCATGAGCGCGACTTCACCGCGCCGGCGAGCCGCTTCATGCGGGCGCTGCGCCACCGCTACGGTGTGGAGTTGCACAACTTCGCGCCGAACGCGATTTCGCGAGGCGGCCACGTTCGTGGGTGTCCGCGAGGGGTATCTAGGGATCCCGGTGAATTGGGAACTGCGGATACACCTCTTCCGTGCGGAGCTGTTCACGCGGCCGACGATGGAGCGAGAGGACCCGTCGCGCGGTGCGCGCCGGCGGCATGTCGCTCGCCTCGCGGATGCGGTACAAGGACGACTACATCCCTTGTACCATGACGACCAACAACGCCGGTTGGGAGCGGGGGTGGTTCTACCTCCGCAATGCCGAGCCCGGCCTCCCCCTACACCGGTGCGGTACTCGGGGAGAAGCCCGACTCCCGGAGCCACGGGATGTCCACGGTCCATCATCGGAGGCGGCTGGACTCGCTTCGGCCGCGGCGAGGAGCACCGGCGGCGCGCGGGGTGACGGCGGCAACCGTCCTCACCTTCCTCCACCACCGGCGGATCGTGCCTCCGATGGAGAGGCCGCTCGCTTCTTTGAGATGACGGAGGTGGCGGACCCCATCGCGCCGGAGAAGTCACGGATGCTTCCGAGCCCCCTCGAACGGGGGTACGCGCTCACACGGGCATGGAGCGCCGTCGACACCCGGATGCTGCGCAACGACCGGCCCCCGTGGGACTTCGAGATGCTCCCCACCGGCCCTCTGGTAAGTAGGATTTTTGTCCCCGTTTTTGATTTTGATGGCGTTCCGTGGTTTTGACGCATCTCCGACGTTTCCGCCCGCGGATGGTGAGCCCGAGCGCCGCGAAATCCGTCCCGCCCACCTCGACTCCCGCGCGCTCGGTCGGGCGTCGCGGCAACGGGAGCGGGAGCGGGCGGCGCGCAAGAGGGAGCGCGCAAGGCGGCACCGCGAGCGTCGCGAGCGGCGGAACGAGGAGTGCGGGCCGCGCAAGCGACGGGGGGCTCTCCTCCCCGGGGACCGAAGAGTACTCGTCCTCGGAGGAGGATGAAGAGGAAGAAGCTAGGGGACGGGGGCCCCTCGATAGGTGGGAGCCCGCACCCCCGTCGCCGGAGCCGGCTCCCGGCGGCAAGGGCGCATCGCCTGGGGGCGGCGCGGCGGCACCCGCCGCCGGGTGATCAACAACGGGAGCGGCGCGGGCCGCGGAGGTGCCGGTGCACGCCGCGGATGCGTGAGCGGCGAGAGATGGCAAGAGGCGCGGCGGCGGCGCGCCGGCCGCGCCGGCGTCATCCACCGAGGCCTCGAGGAAGAGGAAGCGCGCCTTCTCCTCTTTGAGGTAAGGGGCTTGCTCTTCGCGGGGTTGGGTTTTTGGCGACCAAGTGTTCGATTATTTGCTCGTGTTTATGCGGGGTGGTGCCGACCGTGCCTCCCCCTTGCACCCGCCAAGGTGTTGAGGACGGACGCGTCCGTTCCCACCCCGGCGGCACTCGTCGAGGGCGCCGCGGGCGGGGGCAAGCGAGGGCGGCCGCGGCGGGCGAGAGCTCGCGGGGCGCGGGCGAGGGCCTCGAGGCCTCGGCCGGCGGATCAGCCGGGCCGTGCGCGGCCGGCGGCCGTCGAGGGGCGGCGGGCGCGGTCGTGGCGGAGGCGCAACCCGCGGCGGCCGGCCGTGGTGGAGGCGCGGCCGCGGCGGCGGCCGTGGTGGAGGCGCGGTCGGTGGCGCCGGGCGCGGCGGAGGCGCGGCAGCGGCGGCGGCCGAGGGGAGGGCGGTCGGGCGCCCGTGGTCGTGGGGGCGCGGCCGGAGCGGTGGCCGCGCGCGCGCGTCGGGGCCCGCGGCCACGGAGGCGCGGGCGGAGGCGTAGACGGAGGCGACGCGGGGGGCCGGCCACCGCCGGCGGCTCCCGGGGCGGTGGTGGTGGAGATCCGGACGACGACTCCCCGCCGCCGGGGTGGGACCGGTGGGCGAGCTTCCCCACTCCTTCCCCGAGTCCCGGGGAGGGGGACCTCGTGGGCGGCGCGAGGGCCACATGGTGGCGGGGGGCGAGGGCGCGGTGCCGAGGCCTCGTCTTCCCCGCGCCGGCCACTCCGCTCGGGTAGAGGGGATCGGCGGCGACACCGCCGCGTTCGCCGACGCCCGGGGGGAGCGGCGGGTGTGGGGGGAGCTCCGCAACCATGGCGCCTCGCTCGGCCGGGCGTTGAATGAGGCGGCGAGGATCCACGGCGGCCCCGCGTGGCGCGTCTTCCGGGTGGGGCGCCGTTGCTTGTTTCTCTTTTTGTCTCGTTTACGCGCGCTATCCTTGTAGCATGATGCTTACGGGTTTTGACTTGTGGGAGACGGGAGCTCGAGCGCCGCGGCCGCAACAAGTACGACGCCTTTGACCGGGTGAACACCGAGCTCCACCGGCTCCGGGAGCGGTGCGACGCCTTCGACGCGCTCGCCGAGCGCCCTCGGGACCCGGACGGGCGGTTGTCGTGCGGGCCATGGCCCCTGCGCGATCAACTCCATGAGAGCGCAAGGCGGGACCCGGCGCATCCTTCCGGCCTCGAGTGGGTCTACACAGCCCTCATCGGCCGGGATGAGGCGCGGCGGCGAGCGTGCTCGGACACGGAGAAGATGCGCACGGCGGCGGCCAGCGGGGAGGCGGAGGTGGCCGACGTCCGCAACGACAACCGGGAGCTCCGCTCATCGCTCCGGGGGCGCGGCTCGGCGGCGCCGGGCGAGGAGCAGGCGCGCACGCTCGAGCAAAGGGCCAAGGAGGCCGACGACTTGAAGGCCGCCCTCGACTCCAAGGTCACGGCGCTCGCCGCCGGCGAGGGACCGGCTCTGCGGGGAGCGTACCGCCCGTCAAGGGGCGAGGGGCGGCTCCGGCGGGAGCAGGGGCGCCCTTGCCGACGCTCGGTCGGCCCACGGAGCGGGGAGCGCGTCGCTCGCGAGGCGGCGCGGATGTCGCTGGAGGACCGGAACACCGAGTTCTCCAAGCTCGAGGGCGAGCTGATGGTGCTCAGCATCACGAGCGCGAGCCGGAGCGGCTCTCCGGGGAGCAAGGCGAGACCGTCAAGGGCCTCGAGCAGGCGGTCGAGGTCGGGCGCCGCGCCTTCGAGGTGGAGAGGAAGGAAGTCGAAGGTAAGTCGTTGTTCGACCCCTGTCTTGCTGTTTTTTTCTTAGAGGGTTAGAACCCCTTTTCTGACTTCCTTCTTGCTGGGCAACTTCAGGCTTGCGCACCGCGCTGGGGCACGCGGCTGAGCGGGCCGAGGCGCTGCAGACGTCCTACAACTCCTCCGAGCGGGAGGGCTGCGGGGAGTTGCGCACTTTGCGGCCCTCGAGACTGCGGGGTCGTGGAGGAGGGCGAGCGCGGGCGGGGAGCTCGGCGGCCGGCCGCCTACGCGCCCTTGGAGGCCATGTCACGGGCGCATGCGCCGGCGGCGCATCTCGGCGTCTAGAAGGCCCTCGGGGGTGGTGCGATCTCACTATGGGGTCAACTTCGAGGTGCGGCGGAGGGCTACGTCGTCCCCGAGGGTGTCGAGGACGAGGTGGCGATGGAGCGCGTGGACGCGCTTGCCGCCGACGCCACCGGGACGCTTGCCGAGGCCTTCGAGGAGTTCCTCTTCCCGGATGACGCTGATGCCGCCGCTCCTCCAGCCTGAATACAGCCGGGCGCTAGGCCCTTGTTTTGTTCATGTATCAGTATGCTGGCCGTGCGGCCCTTGTAAATAAACATGTCACTTTGTTGTGAACACTTGTCAATGTGAAATGATGTCTTTTTCTTATTGCACTTTTTTGTTTCTCCTTCTTCCTGAGTAGATTCAAGTTAGGGGAGTTCAATTTTCGCGGGTGGCCTGCTGGGTTGGAGGCGAGAGAGAAGGGCCGTATCCTCGCGGAGGCGTACGCTATCTCTGGCTCGCGCGCTCCTTCCGCTAGGCTGCCTGCGCCCTGTTCGAATCTTTGCTCGAGGACGAAGTAGAAAACAAACTTAGCGCGCGTGAGTTGTTTCATTTTTGCGCGAAAATGGGACCATTTTGGGGGGATGCCCCCCGCAGTAGCCCCCGAGGGTAACTTGGGTTTCAGGGGAAAGCCGAGTTGCCCTTTTTATTAAACTGACGATGTTTTACATAGTTGTCACCAAGCGGGGTCTTTGGTTATGTGATTTTACAACGAAAAACTTGGAAATCCTAGCTAGGGGTAGAAGCGACGTAGGCGTTGGATGTTCCGGGCGTTGGTGAGTTCTTCACCGTCCTCGTTGGCCGACTTGTACATGCGGGCTTCGGCACTTTCACCACGACGTAAGATCCCACCCACGGGGGTGATAGCTTGTGGCGTCCTCGGTTGTCTTGGCGTAGCCTTAGGACCAGATCCCCTTCGCTGAAATCCCGTCGGCGTATCTTCCGTGCTTGGTAGCGCCTGAGGGACTGCTGATACCTTGCGGAGTGCATCAAGGCCACGAGGCGTGCTTCGTCTAGCTGGTCCAGTGAGTCCTCGCGGGCTCGCTGGTTGGCGTCCTCGTCGTAGCCTCGAACCCTGGGCGACCCGTACTCTAGGTCCGTGGGGAGGACGGCCTCCGCGCCATGGACTAGAAAAAACGGGGTGAACCCGGTGGCTGCTCGGGGGTGGTCCTTAGGCTCCACACGGCCGCCGGTAACTCTTGGAGCCACTTCCGACCGGATTTGTTTAGTCGGTCAAAAATTACGGGCTTAAGGCCTTGTAGGATCATGCGGTTGGCACGCTCTACTTGGCCGTAAGTACGCGGGTGCGCCACGGTGCCCAATCCACACGGATGTGGAAATTGTCGCGAGAACTCCAAGAATTTCTGCCCGTGAGCGGGACCCGTTGTCGGTGATGATGGAGTTGGGCACTCCAAAGCGATGGATGATATCGGTGAAGAACGTCACCGCACCGCTCTGCGCCCGAGGTTCGTAATGGGGCGCACCTCCATCCACTTGGAAAACTTGTCGATCGCGACCAACAAGTGGGTGAAGCCCCCGGTGCCTTCCGCGGGGGGCCGACGATATCCGGCCCCCACACGGCGAACGGCCATGTTATGGGGATGGTTTGCGGGACATGAGCGGGGAGGGTTGGACTTGCGGGCGTAGAAGCGGCACCCTTCGCGGGTGCGCACGATCTCGGCGGCATCCGCGACCGCGGTAGGCCGATAAAAGCCTTGACGAAAGCGTTGCCAACGAGGGTACGGGGCGCGGCGTGATGGCCGCGGATTCCCACGTGGATGTCCCGCGGGAGCTCGCGCCCTTCGGGAAGTGGGATGCACCGCTGCAAGATGCGGAGGCGCGCGCTTGTACCGCTCGCCATCAACGAGGGCGAAGTACTTGGCCATCCGGCGATGCGTGCGGCCTTGGTCGGTTCGAGGGGAGTTCCCCTCGAGCCATCCAGGCGACATACTTGTCGCGCCAATCAGCCTTGACAGGGGGTGGCTCGATATCCATCACATCAGCCTCGTAGGCGCCATACCCCTCGAGGAGGGAGAGCACGTACGCCTCGTTCGAGGGGTCCTCATCCATGGGCTCCGCGCTGTTGGATTCGAGGGGAGCCCCGAGGGTTCCGCGTGGCTCGAGGGGTGAGGCTCGAAGATGACGGAGGGCTGGGCGATGTCACGGGCGAAAACGTTCGGAGGGACGGTGATCCGCCTGGACGCGATCTTGGTCAGCTCGTCCGCCTCCTCATTGTACCGGCGAGGCACGTGATTGAGCTCGATGCCGTAGAACTTGTCCTCGAGGGCTCGTACGGCCTTGCAATACGCTTCCATCTTGTCATCGTGGCAGCTCCCATTCTTCATGACTTGGTCAATCATGAGTTGCGAATCCCCCCGCACGTCGAGGCGCTTGACGCCTATCTCGATGGCGATCTTGAGGCCGCAAAGGAGGGCCTCGTATTCAGCCATGTTGTTCGACGCGGGGAAGTGGAGGCGCACCGTGTACCGCATGTGCTCCCGAGGGGTGACACGAAGAGAAGGCCCGCGCCCGCCCCTGTTTTCATCAGCGAGCCGTCGAAATATAGAGTCCGACGTGCGCTTGGATGCGGCGGTGGTAGGCGCGTGTCCGTCCACTCGGCGACGAAATCCGCCGGGATGCGGGACTTGATGGCCTTGCGCGGGGCATAGGTGAGCGTCTCGCCCATCGGTTCCACTAACCATTTGGCGGTCCTGCCCGCCGCGTACGGATTGCGGATGATCTCCCCTAGCGGAAAGGAGGAGACCCGCGCGTGACGGGGTGGGCCTCGAAGTAGTGGCGGAGCTTGCGCCGCGCAAGGACCACCGCATACGGCCAGCTTTTGGACTTGAGGGTAGCGCGTCTTGGTGTCGGACAAGACCTCGGCGATGTAGTAGGCGGCGGGCGCCCGGACCGGCGGGGGCGTGCCCTTCCTCCGTGCACTCCACCACGATTACGGCGGCGACCACACGGGTGGTCGCGGCCACGTAGAGGCTGCGGGGGGTTCGCGGCGTCTGCGGCGGCGTGAGGATCGGGGGTGTGGGTCAAGGACGCCTTCGGCTTGTCGAGCGCATCCTGGGCCTCGGCCGTCCGGGAGAAGCGCTCGTGCTTCTTGAGGAGGCGATAGAGGGGCGAGGCCCTTCTCACCGAGCCGCGAGATGAAACGGCTTAAGGCGGCAAGGCACCCCGGCACCTTTGGCACCCCTTTGAGGTCCGGATTGGGCCCATTCGCTCGAGGGCCGCAACCTTCTCGGGGTTGGCCTCGATGCCCCGTTGGGAGACGATGTATCCTAGGAGCATGCCTCGCGGCACTCCAAAGACACATTTTTCGGGGTTTAGTTTGACCCCATTGTTTCGTAGGCGGCCGAACGCGATGTTGAGATTGCCAACCGGGTCGTCCGCCTTCACGATCTTTACGACGATGTCGTCTACGTACGCCTCGACCGTTCGCCCGATGTGATCTCCGAAAACATGCGCATGCGGCATTGATACGTTGCACCGCGTTTCGGAGGCCGAACGGCATTGTGACGTAACGGAGAACATCCCGAACGGCGTGATGAACGAAGTCGCGAGCTGGTCGGGCTCCTTCATCTTTATTTGATGATACCCGGAGTAGGCATCAAGGAAGCAAAGCAACTCACACCCAGCCGTTGAATCAACAATTTGATCAATACGTGGTAAACGAAAAGGAACTTTAGGACATGCTTTATTGAGACTAGTGTAGTCTATACACATCCGCCCCTTCCCGTTCTTTTTCTTTACAAGTACAGGGTTTGCTAGCCACGTTGGGTGGAACACCTCCTTGATGAACCCGGCCTTGAGAAGCTTCCGCGGCTCCGCTCCGATAGCCGTCGCCGCTCCTCGTCGAAGCGGCGGAGCCGTTGTTGCACGGCGCGGGCATGGGGCGGAGATGTCAAGGGAGTGCTCGGCGACCTCCCTCGGGATGCACGGCATATCCGAGGGGCTCCACGCGAAGATGTCGGCGTTGGCGCGGAGGAAGTCGATGAGCACCACTTCCTATTTTGGATCGAGGGTGGAGGCGACCCTCAACGCCTTGCCCTCGGGGGCGGCGGGGTCGAGGGGCACCTCCTTGGTCCGCTCCGCGGCCTCGAAGTTGCGGTGTGCTTGGCGGTGGAGTCGAGGTCCTCGTTGACCATCTTCTCCAAGGTGGTCACCGGCGCTTCATCCGGCGCCGGTGCTTCCGCGTGCTCCACGCACTCGACGTCGCGGTCGAACGCGTGCTCGATGGACGAGCCTACGGTGATGATGTCGTTTTGTCCCGGCATCTTCATCTTCGGGTAGGTGTAGTTGGGGACCGCCATGAACTTGGCGTAGCGAGGGCCGCCCAAGTTTGGCATGATAGGCGCCCTTGAATCCCACCACCTCGATGGTGAGCATTTCCTTGCGAAAATTCTTCGCGGTGCCGAACCAAACCGGCGAGGTCGATGCGCCCGAGGGGGCCGGACACGCTTGCGGGGCGCGACGCCATGGAACGGCATCGTGCTCGGGCTGCGGCGGGGTCCAACCCGATCCCCCGGCGAGGCACGGCGTATGCGCGTAGAGGATGTTGAGGCTGCGCCTCCGTCCATCAAGACCTTTGAGAACCACGCGTTCCCAATGATCGGGTCGACCACCGGTGGGTGCGGCCGGGTTGGGGATGCGGTTCGGGTGGTCCTCCCCGGCCGAAGGTGATGGCGTCCTCCGACCGGTCGAGGAAGGAGGGAGGTGCCTTCTCTCGCGGCGAGGACCTCGTGCCACTCCCCGCTTGCGGTGGCGGGTCGACATGTCAACGGTCGGTCCCCCGAAGATGAGGAACACATTCTCCACGGCGGGGAAGCCGCCGGTGTCGCCGTCTCCTCCGTCCTTCTTGGCCTCCGCGTCCTTTGCGGCGGCGCGTCCGTAGAACTTCTTGAGCATGTCACATTGCTCAAGGGTGTGGTTTACTGGGGTCTTATGGTATGGACATGGCTTTTTCAGCATGTCATCAAACACCCCCGGACCTCGAGGGGCCGGTCGAGGGCCTCGTCGGCTGGGTCAACAGCAAGGGCCTCGGCATCATCGCCGTCGCGCCCCTGCTCGCGCGCCTCGCGGCGCGGCTTCTTCCCTTTCTTGCCCCGCTTGTCCTTCGGTGGGGCTCCCCGGACTTGCGCCCTCTGCGGGCGCATCGTCCGAGCGCTTGCCCTTCTTGCCGTCAAAGATCGCCCCCACGGCCTCCTCTCCGAGGCGAAGGCGGTGGCGATGTCGAACCGGCTCGGCCGGAGTCCACGGGCGGGCTGCGTCCCGGCTCTCGCACGAGGTCCCGCACGTGGTGCCCTCGAGGAAGGCGTGCACAATCTCGGATCGCGCCACGGCGGGGAGCTCCGTACATCGCTTGGAGAAGCGTCGTATGAAGTCCGGAGCGACTCGCCGGGCCTTTGAGTGCGGGAACGCAAGTCCCGGGGAATTCCCCGGGGGTGCACGTACGTGCCCACGGAAGTTACCCACGAACGTGCGGACCGGATCGTCCCGGTTGTGGATGCGGTGGCGGGCGGGGTGCTCGAGCCACGTCGGGCCGAATCGCCGAGGTGCGGGGGCGGGTTGCGGATGATGACCTCGTCGGCCGGTGGCCCCGCCCGGGCGGCACGCCGGGCGGTAATCGTTGAGCCACACGCGGGGATCCGTCTCCCCGTTGTACTTGACGATGGTCGTAGGTTGGCGAAGCGTTGGGGGAAGGCCACCGCGCGGATCTCCCGGGCCGAACACACGGGTCCCGGGGGGTTCGGCGTCGGAGAACGGTCTTCATCGGCGTCGTAGCGTCCACCCCGTCGAGGGTGGTAGCCTACCGCCGCCCGCGCATCCGCCTTGCTCGTGTGGCGAGCGTTGATGACGTTGCGGGCGTCGCCGTCCGGCGCCTGCGCGTGTCGAGGAGCCGCTCCTTGGCCGGCGCGCGCCCGGGTTGGCGGGTCGCCCCGGCCGCTTCCCTGCATGGACCGAGGGTTCGCCCCCCTGTGCGGCCCCGTCGCCTCGTGCATCCCCCTGTTGGCGGATGCGTGACGCTGAGCTTTCGGCCTGCTGAACGGCCGCCTGCTCGATGAGAGCCTGCACCTCGCGGTGCAGGTTCCGCACCTCAGGGGTCGAGGGGGCCGGCATTGCCCGTAGCAACGTTGCGGCGGCAATGAGCTTCTGACTTGCCCACAGAGGCGCGTCCGGGTTGTCGACGTTGAAGTCGACGTTGATGCGGTCGCGGGCCTGTTTGCCCAGCTCCCACGCGCGTTCGCCGCGCGCGGAGGCTTCCCCAGCCATCGAGGCGTGGAGCGCCCGCACCATTCGATACTCCTCCGCCGGCTTGGCCTCGAGCTCACGAGCTTGGGCTAGGCGTGCGTCGGCGTTGGCCCCGGGAAGGGGTGCTCGGCCTCGCGGCCGGGCGCGGAGCGATCCCGGGGGCGGGCGTGACCTCCCCGTCGCCGGCGCCCTCTTGCGCGGTGGCATTTGCTAGGTCGTTGGCGATGACGACACGGCATTCCCGCGCGGGGTCGTAACTCCCGGTCTTTGCGGAATCGTCGGAGCGACCGAACCGCGGTGGTCCGTGGCGTCAAGAAAGCGCTTGAACGTGACCGGGTCCGGCACGCCGGAGAAGTCCCACTCCGCATACCCGTGGAGGTTGGCAGGTGGCAACGCGTCAAGGGAGCCCAGAGACGACTTATCGCCCGCGGAGGTGCCAGGGTCCCTGGCGACGAAGACGTGACGGCCAGGGGGAACCCGGCGCATCGTCGTATTGACGTTGGCGTTGTAAGCCGTCGTGGCACCGCGAAGACCGATGGGGAAGCGCGGCCGGAGATCGTGCGCCGCCCCGCCGGGCGGTGGTTGTTGTGTCGACGGGTGCGCCGCGTTGAGAGGCGGCGCGTTCGGCTTGCCGCCGCTCGGACCGGCGCGCGGCGCGAACGCCGGCCGAGCGGCGGCGGCGTCGTGGCGTTGACGGGCCCGCGGCATCCGTGCCGGTGGGCGTCCGCGTCGTGGCGGTGCGTGCGGTGGGGGACCGGAGCGGACCCGGCCTGGCGCCGCGCGCGTAGCTCCTCACGGTTGGTGAAGCGCATCAGGTAGCCGTTCCCCGTGGCCTGAAAGTTCAGACCCCCGAACCGGATTTCAAAACTGGCGGGGAGGGGGTCTGAGCTGCCCATGCAGTAACGCGTACCGCGATACTCAGTGCGGATCACCATGGAGGGAGTTGATGATGGATTGACCTTAGGCGCTCGATTGCCCCACGGTGGGCGCCAACTGTCGGTGCGGAATGTGGTCCCGACACTAACCAGTAATGAGCGCCGAGGTCTATCCCTCAATGGTCGATGCTAAGCAATCAGAGACACAGAGTTTTATCCTGGTTCCGGCCGAGGGGCCGTACGTCCAGCAGTGGTGTGCTCAAGGCACTATATTGCTCGGCACGGGGGTGCCCGTAGTGGGGCTGCTACAAGCAAGGCGGGAGAGGAAGCGTGGCTTCCAAGTCCCCGGTGGAGTGGCGAAGATGTTGTGGGAGAATTGGAGAGCAAGTGTGCGATGTGTTGTGTCCTAACTTGCCCGTCTCGTGTTGCGTTGTCCCGTGACCGTGTGTCCCCCTGCGGCGGGGGAGTTCGTCCTCCTTTTATAGGCCAAGGAGAGAGCGAATCACATGTATGCCACGCTATTTAGCTACGTGGGGAAGCGTGGTGCGCTACGCTGTGGAGTAGGCGGCCGCCTGGACGGTCCTTGCTGCGATCCTGCCATCATGGCGTATCTTGTACCCGAACAGTGGCAGCTTCGAGGGTAGAGGAGCAACGGACGGCTGTGATGTCTTCAGACGGGCTCGAGGGAGTTGCTGACGTCGGTCCGTACGGGGTACAGTGGCAGGTAAGGCAGCGTCCCGTTCCCGCACGCTCCACAGCGTTGGAGCTGTTGCCACAGTACCCGGCGTGGGTTTGTACGCGCGGGGGCGGCCACCATGCCGTTAACAGTGGCAGGGATGGTGCCCCGCCGGCCTAACGCCTCCACCTAACCCTGCAGGGTCACAAGAAAGCAAATCGAGGGTGCGGCCGGCCCCCCTTCGAGGGCTCGGCGCGTTAGCCGTACCGGAGTAGGCGGCGCGGCGTCACGGGACTGGCACCGGCCACGTCGCACAGTCCCCCACGGTGGCGGGGATGGGTTCCCTCCTGGGGAGTTGGTGCGACGGCACCGGGGCGCGAGCCCCAGGCGCATGATGGCGCCACCCCGCCATTGTCAGGGCATTAAATGCCCGTGTACGGGATCAGGCGTGCGCGTGCGGGGGCACCCTCGAGAGAGGCGGAGCCCGCTCGAGGGCGGAGCGGACCCTCGAGCGAGGGCGGGCACGCCCGAGGTAAGCGCACCCCCCTCGAACGGGGGCGGAGCCCGCCGAGGGACGGTGTGTGCCCTCGAGCGAGGCGGACCTGCTCGAGGGGATCTTTGAGTGGGCCGCCTTGGTGGGCCGTCGGGGCCTTGCGGCATGGGCCGGTGCCCCGTGTGCTTAAGTGAGGCGTGCTTGGTTTTGGCTTGTTGTGGGTTTTAAATGGGGATTCCCCGTTTATTAAAGGGGACCCCTAGGGCTGTCCCCGACAACATGCATCTCATCCAAAGCCATCTTTAAACTACTATCCTCCGGTCCGATTCCGAAAACGCCCGCCTTTCGAACCCCCATTCTGTCACAACGTATTCCTATTCATGCGGGTAGTCTAGGGCGAGTTCGATAGAACAAGTTGAAATCACTTGGTCGGTCGGTATGCACCTCTAGCCACCGCGGCTACAAGAGCACCCTAAGCAATTTAGCTATAGACTAGATTGGGGAAGAAGCATAACCAAGAAGAAAACAAAAATCATCGAGGGAGGAATCGAGTCACTAAAAGATCGGATGACATGAAGTACTTTACTCACATAATAAATGTGTTTAGATCATCTCCACCGAGTACATACCATTGATGACCTCAACTAGCTTCGGAACTCCACCATGGCTCAACCGTGCAAGGCGGCCATGGCGGCTAGGGTAGGCCTAGGCCATCTCCTAGACGACTTCGAGGACTCACGGCGGCTGTCGTCGCTCTCTCCTAGGTTTCACCGAGTTCCTGTGGATGGATTGATGTGGCGGCCGGCGGAGGCAGAGACAATTTATAGACAAGCACCTAGGGCAAAAGGGAGCGCGAACCGGGCCGGAGTGGGATGGGCCGGTCGGTCCGGGCCGCCGGCCCGAGGGCCCATTTCGGCCCGGTTCGGCCCCAGTTTGCTCCCCGGTTGCTTCTCGCGTGATCCCTTATTTGTGTGCACTTGCATGTGGGCCTTTGACGTCGTTTCCTTCACGGTTTAGGCTTGAATCCTTGCCGTGCAAGCTTTGCTGTTTTTTGGTTGAGTCCCTGAAGACTTGCATGTTGACGCTTCGGTCCTCGGGTCATTTGGAGTCATGTTCATCGCGTGTCTTGACTTGTGATGGGCTTCATGATCTTCTCTTGAAGTTTGGTGAACTTATCCCGAAAGTCTCCTCTTTAACGTTAATTTCCTACGTAAACAACAAACTCCAAAATCGACATGCAAGTGTGAACTTGTTACATCATTAGTATGCCTAGTGGCGGGTTTGTTGCAAATCATAATCGAAACCAATGTATAACAAGTACTCTAGGTTGACGGAAATTCACCGTCAACATAGGTTTAACTTGTGTAACGGGCTCTATTTAGCGTTCGTTACAAAGAATTCATGTAACGGGCGTTTAAGAAGACCGTTACCAGAAGTCCACATTTGTAACGGGCATTGCGAAGGCCAACCCCGGGGTCGACCTTGTCGGGGACAGCCCCGGGGGTCCCCTTAAACAATCGGGAAATCCCCACTTAAAACCCGCAACGAGGCCAAAGCCAAACACGCCTCGCTTAAATATGCGGGGCATGGCCCACACCGCGGTGGCCCCAACGGCCCACCAAGGCGGCCCACTAAGAGATCCCCTCGAGCGAGGCTTCGCCTCGCTCGAGGGTGCGCGCCTCCCTCGGGCGGGCTCCGTCCCGTTCGAGGGGGTGCGCTTACCTCGAGCGAGCTCCGCCTCGCTCGAGGGTCCGCTCCGCCCTCGAACGGCGTCCGCCTCGCTCGAGGGCGCCCCGCGCGCGCGCGCTTGCTCCCGTACGCGGGCATTTAATCCCCGACAACGGCGGGGCGGTGCCATCATGCGCACGGGGCTCGCGCCCGGTGACGTCGCACCAACTCCCCGGGGAGGGAACCCATCCCCGCCACCGTGGGGGACCGTGCGACGTGGCCGGCGCCGGTCCGTGACGCTGCGCCGCCTACTCCGTACGGCTAACGCGCCGAGCCCCTCGAAGGGGGGCGGCCGCACCCTCGATGCGCTTTCTTTTGACCTTGCGGGGGGTTAGGTGGAGGCGCTAGGCCGGTGGGGCGCCATCCACCGCCGCGTTACCGGCATGGGCGCCGCCCCCGCACGTACGAACCCACGCCGGGCGCCGCGCGCGGCTCCGGCGGCGTGGGAGCGTGCGGGAACGGGACGTCGCCTTACCTGCCGCTGTGCCCCGTACGGACCAACGTCAGCAGCTCCCTCGAGCCCATCTGAAGATATCACAGCCGTCCGCTGCCCTTCCACCCTCGAAGCCACCCCTGTTCGGGTACAAGATACGCCATGATGGCCGGATCGCCGCAAGGATCGTCCGGGCGGCCGCCTACTCTACAGCATAGCGCACCACGTTTCCCCGCGTAGCTAAATAGCGCGGCATACATGTGATTCGCTCTCTCCTTGGCCTATAAAAGGAAGACGAACCCCCCTGCCGCGAGGGACGGACACAACGAACGGACGACACCCGACACGAGAGAACAACACAACACAACACGAGACAAGTTGCATCGCACACTTGCTCTCGAATTCTCCCACAACATCTTCGGCCACTACACCGGGGACTTGGAAGCCACGCTTCCTCTCCCGCCTTGCTTGTGGGAGCCCCACTACGAGGCACCCCCGGTCTTGAGCAATATAGTGCCTTGAGCACACCACTGCTGCGGACGTACGGCCCCTCAACCGGAACCAGGATAAACTTTGTGTCTTTTATTGCTTAGCATCGACCATTGAGGGATAGACCTTGGCGCTTATTGCTGGTTAGTGTCGGGACCACATTCCGCACCGACAGTTGGCGCCCACCGTGGGGCAATCGAGCGCCTAAGGTCAATCCACCATCAACTCCCTCCATGGTGATCCGCACTGAGTACCGCGGTACGCGTTCGCATGGGCAGCTCGGACCCCCCTCCCCGCCGGGTTTGAAATCCGGTTCGGGGGCCTGAACTTTCAGGCCACGGGGAACGGCTACCTGATGCGCCTCACCAACCGTGAGGAGCTCCGTGCGCGGCGCTAGGCCGAGTCCGCTCCGGTCTCCTCTGCCCGCACCACCACGGCGCGGACGCCCGCCGGCACGGATGCTGCGGGACCGTCGACGCCACGACGCCGCCGCCGCTCGGCCGGGCGCTCACGCCGGGCGCGGTCCGAGCAACGACAAGCCGAACGCGCGCGCCTCTCAGCGCGGCGCACCCATCGGCACAACAACCACCGCCCCGCCGGGGCGGCGCACGGTCTCGGGCCGCGCTTCCCCATCGGCCTTCGCGGTGCCACGGCCGGCTTACAACGCCAACGTCAACACGACGATGTGCCGGGTTCCCCACGGTCGTCATGTCTTCGTCGCCGGGGACCACGGCGCCTCCGCGGGCGATGAGTCGTCACTTGGGCTCCCTCGACGAGTTGCCACCCGCCAACCTCCACGGGTACGCGGAGTGGGACTTCTCGGCGTCTTGGACCCGGTCATGTTCGGGCGCTTCCTTGACGCTACGGACTGCGGGTTCGGCTGCTCCGACGACTCCGGCACCGGGAGTTACGACCCCGCGTGGGAATCTTTGCGTCGTCATCGCCAACGACCGGCAAACGCCACCGGCGCCGTGGGCGCGGAGACGGGGGAGGTCACGCACCGCCGGGCATCGCTCCGCGCCCAGGCCGCGGAGCCAAGCACCCCCGCCTGGGGCCGACGTCGACGCACGGCTAGCCCCGGGCTCGCGAGCTCGAGGCCAAGGCGGCGGAGGAATATCGAACGGTGCGGGCCGCTCCGCGCCTCGATGGCGGGGAAGCCTCGCGCGCGCGGTGGACGCGCGCGGGAGCTACGCGGACGGGCCCGCGACCGCAACAACGCCGACTTCAACGTCGACAACCGGACGCGCCTCCGCGGGCAAGTCGAAGCTCATTGCCGCCGCGACGCCGCTACGAGCTATGCGGCACCCTCGACCCCCGAGGCGCGGAACCGCAGCGCGAGGTGCGAGGCTCTCATCGAGCAAGCGGCCGTCCGGCGGGCCGAAAGCTCGGCCTCACGTATCCGCCAGCAGGGTGATGCACAAGGAGACGGGGGCGCACGGGGGGGCGAACCCTCGGTCCATGCAGGTGAAGCTGCGGGGCGACCCGCCAACCCGGGACGCGCGCCGGCCAAGGAGCGGCTCCTTGACACGCGCAAGGTGCTTGGACGGTGACGCCGTAACGTCATCAACGCCCGGCGCACGAGCAAGGCGGATGCGCGAGCAGCGGTAGGCTACCACCCTCGACGGGGTGGACGCTACGACAGCGACGAAGACCGCTCTCCGACGCCGGAGCCCCCGGGGACCCGTGTGTTCGGTGGGAGATCCGTGCGGCGGCCTTCCCCCAACGCTTCCGCTAGCCCTCGACCATCGTCAAGTACAACGGGGAGATGGATCCCCGCGTGTGGCTCAACGACTACCGCTTAGCGTGCCCGGTGGGCGGGGCCACCGGCGACCGGGTCATCATACGCAACTTGCCCCTACACCTCGGCGATTCGGCTCGGACGTGGCTCGAGCACCTGCCGCGCCGGCCCGGATCCACAAGCCGGGACGATGCGGTCCGCACATTCATAGGTAACTTCCGGGGGCACATACGTGCGCCACGGGAATTCCCGGGACTGCGCTCCTGCATCCCGAAGCCCGGCGAGTCGCTACGAGACTTCATACGGCGCATCTCCAAGCGGCGTACGGAGCTCCCAAGCGTGGCGCAATGCGAGATTGTGCACGCCTTCCTCGAGGGCACCACGTGCGGGACCTCGTGCGAGAGCCGGGACGCGGCCCGCTCGCGGACTCCAACGAGCTATTCGACATCGCCACCGGCTTCGCCTCGGGGGAGGAGGCGTGGGGGCGATCTTCGATGGCAAGAATGGCAAGCGCTCGGACGATGCGCCGCGGAGGGCAAAGCAAGTCCGGGGAGCCCCACCGGAAGGACAAGTGGGGCAAGAAAGGAAAGAAGCCGCGCCGCGGGCGCGCGAGCGAGGGCGCGACGACGACGATGCCGAGGCCCTTCTGTTGACCGGCTCGACGAGGCCCTCGGCCGGCCCCTCGAGGTCCGAGGGTGTTTGACGACATGCTTTGAAAAAGCCATGTCCTTACCACAAGACCCCGGTAAACCACACCCTTGAGCAGTGCGACATGCTCAAGAAGTTCTATGGCCGCGCCGCCGCAAAGGACGCGGAGGCCAAGAAGGACGGAGGAGATGGCGACGCCGGCGGCTTCCCCGCCGTGGAGAATGTGTTCCTCATCTTTGGGGGACCCACCGTCGACATGTCGACCCGCCAGCGCAAGCGGGAGCGGCACGAGGTCCTCGCCGCGGAGAAGGCGCCTCCCTCCTTCCTCGACTGGTCGGAGGACGCCATCACCTTCAGCCGGGAAGACCATCCGAACCGCATCCCCAACCCGGGCCAGTACCCGCTGGTGGTCGACCCGATCATTGGGAACGCGCGGTTCTCAAAAGTCTTGATGGACGGGGGCAGCAGCCTCAACATCCTCTACGTGCACACGCCGCGCTTGCTCGGGGATCGGGTTGGACCGGCCCAGCACGACGCCGTTCCATGGCGTCGCGCCCGCAAGCGAGTCCAGCCCCTCGGGCGGATCGACTGCCGGTTTGGTTCGGCACCGCGAAGAATTTCCGCAAGAAAATGCTCACCTTCGAGGTGGTGGGGTTCAAGGGCGCCTATCACGCCATACTTAGGCGGCCCTTCTACGCAAAGTTCATGGCGGTTCCCAACTACACCTACTTGAAGATGAAGATGCCGGGACCGAACGGCATCATCACCGTGGGCTCGTCCATTGAGCACGCATTCGGCGCGACGTCGAGTGCGTAGAGCATGCGGAAGCGGCGGCGGACGAAGCGCCGGTGACCACCTTGGAGAAGATGGTCAACAAGGACCTCGACTCCACCGCCAAGCACACCGGCAACTTCGAGGCCGCGGAGCAGACCAAGGAGGTGTCCCTCGACCCCCGCCGCCCACGAGGGCAAGGCGTTGAGGGTCGGCTCCACCCTCGATCCAAAATAGGAAGTGGTGCTCGTCGACTTCCTCCGCGCCAACGCCGACATCTTCGCGTGGAGCCCCTAGGATATGCCAGGCATCCCGAGGGAGGTCGCCGAGCACTCCCTTGACATCGTGCCTCATGCCCGCGCCGTGCAACAACGGCTCCGCCGCTTCGACGAGGAGCGGCGACGGGCTATCGGAGCGGAGGCTGCGGAAGCTTCTCGAGGCCGGGTTCATCAAGGAGGTGTTCCACCCAACGTGGCTAGCAAATCCGTACTTGTAAAGAAAAAGAACGGGAAGTGGCGGATGTGCATAGACTACACTAGTCTTAATAAAGCATGTCCTAAAGTTCCTTTTCCTTTGCCGCGTATTGATTAAATTGTTGACTCAACGGTTTGGATGTGAGTACGCTTTGCTTCCTTGATGCCTACTCCGGGTATCATCAAATAAAGATGAAGGAGTCCGACCAGCTCGCGACTTCGTTCATCACGTCGTTCGGGATGTTACGCTACGTCACGATGCCGTTCGACCTCCGAAACGGCGGTGCAACGTATCAACACTGCATGCAACACGTTTTCGGAGATCACATCGGGCGAACGGTCGAGGCGTACGTGGACGACATCGTCGTGAAAACCGAGAAGGAGGACGACCTGGTTGGCGACCTTGGCATCGCGTTCGGCTGCCTACGGGCCAATGGGGTCAAATTAAACCCCGAAAAATGTGTCTTTGGAGTGCCGCGAGGCATGCTCCTAGGATACATCGTCTCCCAACGGGGCATCGAGGCCAACCCCGAGAAGGTTGAGGCCCTCGAGCGAATGGGCCCGATCCGGGACCTCAAAGGGGTGCAAAAGGTGCTGGGGTGCCTTACCGCCTTGAGCCGCTTCATCTCGCGGCTCGGCGAGAAGGGCCTGCCCCTTTATCGCCTCCTCAAGAAGCACGAGCGCTTCTCCTGGACCGCCGAGGCCCGGGGATGCGCTCGATAAGCCGAAGGCGTCCTTGACCCACGCCCCGATCCTCACGCCGCCGCGGGCGGCGAGCCCCCTGCGGCTCTACGTGGCCGCGACCACCCGGGTGGTCGGCGTCGTAATCGTGGTGGAGCGCACGGAGGAAGGGCACGCCTGCCGGTACAACGGCCGATCTACTACATCAGCAAGGTCTTGTCTGACACCAAGACGCGCTACCCCCAAGTCCAAAAGCTGCTGTACGCGGTGGTCCTTGCGCGGCGCAAGCTTCGCCACTACTTCGAGGCCCACCCCGTCATGGTGGTCTCCTCCTTCCCGCTGGGGGAGATCATCCGCAATCCTGACGCAGCGGGCAGGATCGCCAAGTGGTCCGTGGAGCTGATGGGCGAGACGCTCGCCTACGCCCCGCGCAAGGCCATCAAGTTTCAGATCCTGGCGGATTTCGTCGCTGAATGGATGGATACGCAGCTACCGCCGCCGCGGATCTAGCGAGTGCTGGACTCTGTATTTCGACGGCTCGGTGATGAAAACGGGGGCGGGCGCGGGCCTGCTCTTCGTGTCACCCCTCGGGGAGCACATGCGGTACGCGGTACGCCTCCACTTCCTTGCGTCGAACAACATGGTTGAGTACGAGGCCTTCCTCTCGCGGCCTCAAGATCGCCATCGAGTTAGGCGTCAAGCGCCTTGACGTGCGGGGGGGATTCGCGGCTCGTAATTGACCAAGTCATGAAGAACGCGAGTTGCCACGACGACAAGATGGAGGCCTGCGCAAGGCCGTGCGAGCCCTCGAAGACAAGTTCTACGGCATCGAACTCAATCACGTGCCCCGCCGGTACAACGAGGGAGGCGGACGAGCCGGCCAAAATCGCGTCGGGCGGATTACGATCCCTCCGAACGTTTTTGCCCGTGACATCGCCCGGCCCTCGGTCGTCTTCGAGCCTCACCCCTCGAGCCACGCGGAACCCTCGGGGGCTCCCTCGAATCCAACGGGCACGAGCCCATGGATGAGGACCCCTCATGCCCTCGTTGACGGCGAGCCGTACGGGCGCGTCGCCTCCGCATCTTGCGGCGATGCGTGCCCATCCCCGAGGGTCGCGAGCTCCTGCGGGACATCCACGCCGGGATCCGTGGCCGTCACGCCGCACCTCGTACCCTCATTGGCAATGCTTTCCGCCAAGGCTTTTAGCGGCCTACCACGGTCGCGGACGCCGGCCGAGATCGTGCGCACCGCGAAGGGTGCCGGTTTACGCCCGCAAGTCCAACCTTCCCGCTCATGTCCCGGACCATCCCCATAACATGGCCGTTCGCCGTGTGAGGGCTAGACATTGTTGGGCCCTTGCGAAAGGCGCCGGCGGCTTCACCCACTTGTTGGTCGCAATCGACAAGTTTTCCAAGTGGGTAGAAGTGCGCCCCATTACGAACCTCGGGGCGAGCAAGCGGTGACGTTCTTCACCGATATCATCCATCGCTTTGGAGTGCCAAACTCCATTATCCGACAACGGGTCCCGGTTCACGGGCGGGGAAATTCTTGGAGTTCTGTGACAAGTTCCACATCCGTGTGGATTGGGCAGCTGTGGCACACCCGCAGACTAACGGCCAAGTAGAGCGTGCCAATGGCATGATCCTACAAGGCCTTAAGCCCAGAATTTTCGACCAGTTAAACAAATCTGGTCGGAAATGGCTCCAAGAGTTACCAGCAGTCGTGTGGAGCCTAAGGACCACCCCCGAGCGAGCCACCGGGTTCACCCCGTTTTTCCTAGTCCACGGCGCGGAGGCCGTCCTCCCCACGGACCTAGAATACGGGTCGCCCGGGGTTCGAGGCTACGACGAGGACGCCAACCGGCGAGCTCGCGAGGACTCACTCGGACCGGGCCGGACGAAGCACGCCTCGTGGCCTTGATGCACTCCGCGAGGTATCAACGGTCCCTCGGGCGCTACCAAGCACGCAAGATACGCCGACGGGACTTCGGTGAAGGGGATTTGGTCCTAAGTCTACGCCGGGACAACCGAGGACGCCACAAGCTATCACCTCCGTGGGAGGGACCCTACGTCGTGGTGAAGGTACTCAAGCCCGGCATGTACAAGGCGGCCAACGAGGATGGTGAAGAACTCACCAACGCTTGGAACATCCAACGGCTACGTCGCTTCCATCCCCGGCTAGGATTTCCAAGTTTTGTTTGTTGTGAAATCACGAAACCAACGCCCCGAGTTGGTGACAACTATGTAAACATCATAAGCTTAATAGAAAGGGCAACTCGGCTTTCCCCTGAAACCCAAGTTACCCTCGGGGGCTACTGCGGGGGCATCCCCCCCAAAATGGTCCCATTTTCGTGCGAAAACGAAACAACTCACACGCGCTAAGTTTGTTTTCTACTTCGGCCTCGAGCAAAGGTTCGAATAGGGCGCAGGCAACCTAGCGGAAGGAGCGCGCGAGCCAGAGATAGCATACGCCTCCGCGAGGATACGGCCCTTCTCTCTCGCCTCCAACCCAGGCGGGCCACCCGCGAAAATCGAACTCCCCTAACTAGAATCTACTCGGGAAGGAGAAACAAAAAAGCGCAATAAATAAAAGACATCACTTCACATTGAAAAATGTTTATGGCAAAAGTAATCTGTTTATTTACAAGGGCCGCACGGCCGACATACCGATACATCAACAAAAACGGGCCTAGCGCCCGCCGTCTTCGAGCGGGAGGAGCGGCGACATCGCAGCATCCGAGAAGAGGAACTCCTCGAAGGCCTCGGCGAGCGTCCCGGCGGCGTCGGCGGCGAGCGTGTCCACGCGCCCCATCGCCACCTCGTCCTCAACACCCTCGGGGACAATGTAGCCCTCCGCCGGCGCCTCGAAGTTGACCTCATAGTGGGATCGCAGCACCCCCGAGGGCCTTACGGACGCCAAGATGCGGCGCCGGCGCATGCGCCCGGTGACGTGGCCGCTAAGGGCGCGCGGGCGGGCGGCGCGGCGAGCTACCGGCTCGCGCCTCGCCCTCCTCCACGGCCGACGGGTCTCGAGGGCCGCATTGCGCAACTCCTGCAGCTCCTGCTCGGAGGAGTTGTAGGAGGTCTGCAGCGCCTCGGCCCGCTCAGCCGCGTGCCCCAGCGCGGTGCGCAAGCCTGGAGTTGCCAGACGAGAAAGAAATCAGAAAAAGGGTGCGAACCCTCTAAGGGAAAACCAGCGAAACAGGAGTCGAACAGCGACTTACCTTCGACTTGCTTCCTCTCCATCTCGAAGGCGCGGCGCCCGGCCTCGACCGCCTGCTCGAGGCCCTTGACGGTCTCGCCTTGCTCCTGGAGGGCCAGCTCCTGGCTCGCGCTCGTGATGCTGAGCACCATCAGCTCGCCCTCGAGCTTGGAGAACTCGGTGTTCCGGTCCTCCAGCGACATCTGCGCCGCCTCGCGAGCAACGCGCTCCCGCTCCAGGGCCGACCGAGCGTCGGCAAGGGCGGCTCGCTCCCCGCCGGGAGCCGTCCCTCAGCTCCTTGACGGGCGGTGCGCTCCCCGGGGAGTTGGCCCTCGGTGGCGGCGAGCGCCGCGACCTTGGCGTCCGGGGGCGGCCCTCAAGTCGTCGGCCTCCTTGGCCTTCGCTGAGCGCGCGCGCCCGCTCCTCGGCCCGGCGGCGCCGAGCTCGCGCCTCTTGGAGCGACGAGTGGAGCCCCCGGTTGTCGGCGGCGGACGGCGGCCACCTCTCGCCTCCCGGTTGGCCGCCGGGGGTGCGCGTATTCTCCGGAGTCCGCCCTCGCCTGGCCGGCGCCTCATCCGGTCGATGAGGGACGTGCGGACCCGCTCGGGGGCGGGAGGGGTGCGCGGGTCCTGCCTTGCGCTCTCGTGAAGTTGATCGCGCAAGGCCATGGCCCGTACGACGGCGGCCGTCCGGGGTCCCGAGGGCGTCGGCGAGCGCGTCGAAGGCATCGCACCGCTCCGGAGCCGATGGAGCTCGGCGGTCACCCGATCAAAGGCGCCGTACTTATCGCGGGCGCGGTGCTCGAGCTCCGCCACCAACGAGTCAAGACCCGTAAGCATCACGCCACGAAGATCGCGCACAAAAACGAGGAAAAATTGCGCATAGAGACAAGCAAAGACGCCTCACCTCGAAAGACGCGCCACGCGGGGCCGTCGTGGATCCTCGCCGCCTCGTTCAACGCTCGGTTGAGCGCGGAGCCGTGGCTACGGAGCTCTCCCCCGAGCTCCTGCTCCCCCCGGGCGTCGGCGAACGGTGCGGCTCCGCCACGACCGCGGGCGCCCGACCGCCCTCCTCAACCACCGCTCCCCGCCGCGCCTCCACCACGGCCGCCACGGCGGCCGCGCTTCCACCATGGCCGGCCGCCGCGGCCGCGCCTCCGCCGCGACCGGCGCCCGCCGCTCCTCGACGACCACCGGCCGCGCCGCGGCGGGGCCGATCCGCCGGCCGAGGCCTCGAGGCCTCGCCCGCGCCCCGCGAACTCTCGTCCGTCGCCGCCGCCGTGCTCGCGCCCCCGCCCGCGGCGCCCTCGACGAGCGCCGCCGGGTGGGAACGGACGCGTCCGCCCTCAACACCTTGGCTGGTGCGAGGGGAGGCACGGTCGGCACCACCCTGCACAAGCACGAACAAATAATCGAACACTTGGTCGCCAAAAAACCCAACCCCGCAGAAGAGCAAGCCCCTTACCTCGAAGAGGAGAAGGCGCGCTTACTCTTCCTCGAGGCCTCGGTGGATGACGCCGGCGTGGCCGCGCGCCCGTCGCCGCGCCTCCCCGACATCTCCGCGCGCGCGCGCGGGCCCCACCCCGCGCGCGCGGCGCGTGCGGCGCCTCCGCGGCCCGTGCCGCCCCTATTGTTGATTGCCGGCGGCGGGTGCCGCCGCGCCCGCCCCGAGCGATGCCGCCCTTGCCGCCGGAGCCGGCTCCGGCGACGGGGCGCGGCTCCCACCTATCGGAGGGGCCCCGCCCCCCGGCTTCTTCCTCCTTGTCCTCCTCCGAGGACGAATATTCCTCGGTCCCCGGAGAGGAGAGCCCCTCGGCCGGCTCGCGCGGCCCGCACTCCTCGTTCCGCCGCTCGCGGCGCTCGCGTGCCGCCTCGCGCGCTCCCTCTTGCGCGCCGCCCGCTCCCGCTCCCATCTGCCGTCGCGCCGGCCGGCCGAGTGCGTGGGAGTCAGGGGTGGGCGGAACGGACTTCGCGGCGCTCAGGCTCACCAGCTGCAGGCGATAACGTCAAAGGCGCGTCAGGAGCCAGGAGCAACATCAAGAACAAAAACAGGGCCAAGAATCATACTTACCAGCGGGCCGGTGGGGAGCATCTCGAGGTCCCACGGGGACCGGTCCTGGCGCAGCATCCGGGTGTCGACGGCGTTCCGTGCCCGTGTGAGCGCATACCCCCGCTCGAGGGGGGTCGGGAGCATCCGCGACCTCGCCGGCGCGACGGGGTCCGCCGCCTCCGTCATCTCGAAGATGAAGAGCAGCCTCTCCATCGGGGCACGATCCGCGGTGGTGGAGGAAGGCGAGGACGCCCGCCGCGGTCAGCCCGCGCGTCGCCGGAGGTTCTTCGGCCGCGGCCGGGGAGCGAGTCTAGACGCCTCCGATCTTCGGGACCGTGGACACCCAGTGGCCCCAGGAGTTGGGCTTCTCGCGGAGCACCAGACCGGTGTAGGGGGGAGGCCGGGCTCGGCGTTGCGAAGGTAGAACCACCCCCGCTCCCATCCGGCGTTGTTGGTCGTCATGGTACAAGGGATGTAGTCATCCTTGTACTGCGTCCGCAGGGCGAGTGACATGCCGCCGGCGCGCACCGCGCGGCGGGTCCTCTCGCTCCGTCGTCGGCCGCGTGAACGACTCCGCGTGGAAGAGGTGTATCCGGAGTTCCCAATTCACCGGGATCCCTAGATACCCCTCGCGGACGCCCACGAAATGGCCTCTCGCGAGATCGCGTTCGGCGCGAAGTTGTGCAACTCCACGCCGTAGCGGTGGCGAGCGCCCGCATGAAGCGGCTCGCCGGCGCGGCAAAGCCGCGCTCGTGGAAGCGAATGAAGCTCACCACATAGCCTTCCGGTGGGTTGGGCGCGTGGTCCCCCGCCGGCGGCACGAACCACTCCGCCGGCCGGCCCTCCTCGTTCGCCGCCGGTGGCGGCGGAGACCGGGTCGGCGAGGGCCGGCCCGGTTCACCAACGACCGCTCCCATGCGTACGGGTCGAGGATCGTAAGGGGCGGAAGCGGCACCATGAGAAAGGACAAGGGATCCGAGAGCGGAGGACGGGGAAGAGGAAGAAAAGCTCTAATGGCGAAGGGGCGCGGTGGCAAGAACAAAATGAAGGCGAGAGCGCGAGGGGGCAAGAATGGCGGCACGCTAAGGTAAAAACCGCCGTTTTCCCTCCCCTCAGATTTATAAGCCGTGGGCGTGCTCTCCGGGCGCACGTCCCGCGCGCATTAACTGCAGGGAATCTTTTTCTCGCTGACGGGCGGGCCCCACCACGACCGCGGCGGCCACGCCACCGCAAACAGGCCATCATCACGGCGAAGAACGAGGGAGGGCCGTGGGGGGCGGTCACGTTCGCCTGCCCACGCCGCCCACTACGCGCGCGGCCGCGGCGCCTAAAAAGGCGCACCCGCGACGCGAAGTCACAGCCTCGACTGTGGAGAATTAAATGGTCCGGTTCCTTACAAAGTAAGGAGAACCCTCGAGCGGCACGGGCTCCTGGCTCGGGAAAATTCAACCCTCGAAAGGGTACAGGCGTGAGAAGGTCGCCTCGGGGCCCGTTTGAAACAAAACGAGCACCTCAAAGCACCAATGCCACGCTGTATTACTGATCAGCGCCTCGAGGGCCGGCTCGTCCGTGCCCCTCGAAGGATCGCAGATGCCAGGCCGGGAGCGCTTAGCCACCACCCCGCACCACTTTACTGATCAGCGCCTCGAGGGCCGGCTCGTCCGGTGCCCCTCGAAGGATCGCAGATGCCGGCCGGGGGAGCGCTTAGCCGCCACCCCGCACCACTTTACTGATCAGCGCCTCGAGGGCCGGCTCGCCGGGGCCCCCTCGAAGGATCATAGATGCCAGGCCGGGAGCGCTTAGCCACCACCCCGCACCACTTTACTGATCAGTGCGTCGAGGGCCGGCTCGCCCGGCCCCTCGAAGGATCGCAGATGCCAGGCCGGGAGAGCTTAGCCGCCACCCCGCACGGCCCTACTGATCCGAGGTTCGAAGCCTGACCCTCGACGGGTTCGAACAGGCGCCCCAGATCACCGAGTTAGGGACAACGAGGGCACGCGCATTCGAGCCGTTCCTCGAGCCCGCCGGCTCGAGGGTGCCCCGCATGTCGTGTTCGAGAGCCGCCGAGGGCGGCTAGGCGGGGGATCCCACCGAGGGAGAGCTTCCGCGCCCTCGGTCCCTAGCGAACGGGACCGAGCCCCACCTAGCAAACCCACGCAAGCGCTTCAATGGACGTGTCTCCGGACCACCCGGCCTACCCTTATCGAACGGGGCATGGGCGTCCACTCGAGCCACCCACTAACGACTCAACGAGGAATCCGCAATCCGCGACCCGACCGATGGGGGTTGCGAGAAACCTCACCCTCCGTCCCGCGGAGGGACGGCGAGGGCGCGTTAAAAAACAAGTCGTAAAGCTCTACCCGATCGCCTTGAACGGGCCGGTGCTCGGGGGCTTGACGCACGGCTACACCTCCCCGAATTGCACCCGCCGGAGATAGTGCCCGCAGCGCGCGTGCGTCACCGAAGCCGGGCGGGGACATTGCCGACGCCGGTTGAAACATGTACCACGCCCCCGGCAAAGTCTTGCGGTCAACCCCTACGAGAGCACCCACGCTCCCGCGGGGCTTCGGGGGGCTAGACCCGCGGGTCCGCCGACGCGGCCCCACGGAAAACGTTCACAAGGCCGGGAGGGAAGAACGTCCCATCGGTAAGCTCCAGCATCCGCGGGAGCCTCAATGGAAAACCCACGGATGCTCGGGGGGCTACCGTCGGGTACAACCCCAGGGGTCCCCTTAAATAAGCGGGAAATCCCCACTTAAAACCCGCAACGAGGCCAAAGCCAAACACGCCTCGCTTAAACATGCGAGGGCATGGCCCACGTCGCGGTGGCCCCAACGGCCCACCAAGGCGGCCCACTCGAGAGATCCCCTCGAGCGAGGCTTCGCCTCGCTCGAGGGTGCGCGCCTCCCTCGGGCGGGCTCGTCCCGTTCGAGGGGGGGTGCGCTTACCTCGAGCGAGCTCCGCCTCGCTCGAGGGTCCGCTCCGCCCTCGAACGGGGTCCGCCTCGCTCGAGGGCGCCCGCACGCGCGCGCGCCCGCTTCCGTACGCGGGCATTTAATCCCCCGACAACAGCCGGGGCGGCGCCATCATGCGCCCGGGGCTCGCGCCCGTGCCGTCGCACCAACTCCCCGAGAGGGAACCCATCCCCGCCACCGTGGGGGACCGTGCGACGTGGCCGGCGCCGGTCCCGTGACGCCGCGCCGCCTACTCCCGAAGACGGCTAACGCGCCGAGCCCCCTCGAAGGGGGGCCGGCCGCACCCTCGATCCGCTTTCTTGTGACCCCGCGCAGGTTCGGTGGAGGTGCTAGGTCGGCGGGGCGCCATCCCCGCCACCGCAACGGCATGGGCGCCGCCCCCGCGCGTACGAACCCACGCCGGCGCGGGGGCAACGGCCTCCGCGCCGTGGAGCGTGCGGGAACGGGACGTCGCCTTACCCCGCCACCGTGCTCCGTACGAACCAACGTCGGCAGCCTCCCTCGAGCCCATCCGAAGACATCACGGCCCGTCCGCCGCCCTTCCATCCTCGAAGCCGCCCCGCGTTCGGGTACAAGATACGCCATGATGGCCGGATCGCCGCAAGGATCATCCGGCGGCCGCCTACTCTACAACATAGCGCACCACACTTCCCCACGTAGCTAAATAGCACGGCATACATGTGATTCGCTCTCTCCTTGGCCTATAAAAGGAAGACGAACCCCCGCCGCAGGGGACGGACACAACGAACGTGAAAGTGCATCTAGGCCCCTAAGTGAATTTTGGTGAATTGAATGACAAGGCGATTAAAGGACTAATGATTTTGTCTAAGAGCGTGAGCGAGGTTTTCATTATATATTCATGAGCAACCATTGAAGTATTTTAATTATGGATGTATTTTATGGCTCACATTTACAAAGACAAGTCTATGGTGCAAGACTTCATGAGTTTATCGAAAGAGAACAAGATGATGAGTGTACACACCATGGTTCTAAAAATGGAAGCTTGCGTATCCGTTGTCAATCAAGATCAAGCATTTGAAGCGGGATTTTTAAATGAAGGTTAATTGCGGGTGAAGCAAAGTGGAACTCAATGTGGATTGGATAAGTGATGAAGAGATCAACCGAGATGGCTAGGGTGAGGGACTAAGCAATCTTTGGGGCCGTAGCTAAGCCGCCATTCGTGTTTTGCTAAGGTGAAGGTCTAGCATCCATGGGGTCCTCAAGTATCATATTCAAACCTTAACCGAGGGAAGCTTTGCAAGTCATCAACTCATTAAGATTGGCAACATGGAGTGACCATGGATCCAAGTGTGCATTCTTATGCTATATGGAAAGATCCTAAGTCACTGGCTCAAGTATGGATGTGCTCAAGTCAAAGGCTATGTTGAAAGCCCTCAAGTGGTTATTGATCAAGTATGGCAAGAATTGAAGTTGTTCAAGCTCAAGAGGTCATCGAAGCTCTTTTACTCTTTCCTTGAGTATAGGTATGCCGTACTATCAAGAGGGATGCAACTTAGCGAGTTGACCAAGTCAAAGTGCTCTTTAGTTGACCTAAGTGAGATCTAGCCTTTGAGTGTGCTAACAAACCCTCCTAACCTAACCTAGGTCATTTCATCTTGGTGGTGAAGTGCTAGTTTCCTTAAAGAGGTTTTGGAGGTAACTAGGGCTCGACCGGTCCGACCGGTCGAGGCACCGTCCGCCGGTGCCGCTAGCCCAACGGCTAGTTTTTCGTACACCGGTCCGACCAGGTGTGAGGTACCGGTCCGATCGGTGCTGCCCGGGGACTAACGGATAGTTTTCTCCTTTGAGGGGTATAAATACCCCAAGCCCTCTTCAAGTGAGGGTTGTTGCTTCTAGTGTTTTCTTTGAGGTCCCAAGCCATTTCTAACTAGCTCTAAGCCTTAGTGGCTCTCCCCCAACCATCTCTTTGTGAGATTTGTGGATTCAAGCCATCATATTTGTGTTGGATTGAGAAAGTGAGCTTAGGAGTGAATTTGTGAGCTAACAAGAGCAGTTTCCATAGCTTGAGCACTTTGGTTTCGAGTCTACAAACTTTGGAGCATTTGTTACTCTTGGAGGTTTGCCTCCTAGACGGCTAGGTGTTGCCAGCTAGCTCCCAAGGTTGTGGTGAGCAGCGGGAAGTTTGTGAGGGCTGCGATCTTGCCTCTTCGTGGAAAAGATCACCTTAGTGGAAAGGAGGAAAGTGGTTGAAAGAGACCCGGCTTGTTGTGGGAATTGTCCCTTACAAGCTCCTCAACGAGACGTAGCCATTCCTCGGTGGGTGGTGAACTTCGGGAAACAAATCCTTGCTTCTTCGTGTGGTTCGACTCTCTAAGTTGTTTTTCTAGCATATTTCATTTGCTTCCGCTTCGATCTACTTGGGTGTGTTACTTGTGTGTGCAGGGCTCATTACTCTGCTTGTGATCATCTACAAAAGCCACACCCTGAGTTTGGTTCGTGCTAGAAGCCAAGAGGTGCTTGAAGTTGTTTTTGCAGGTTCATTGTGCTACACCGGTCTGACCGGTGAGGCACACCGGTCTGACCGGTGTCACCTGTGAAGTCCAGTGCCTGACTGGTCTGACCGGTCACTACCACCGGTCTGACCGGTGGAGCACTGTCAACTCAAGTGTTTGGGGAGAAAGAGTTCAAATTGGTCGTCTCGCCTATTCACCCCCCCTCTAGGCGACATCAAGGTCCTTTCAATTGGTATCGAGCTTGGTGCTCCGATTCGAGCTTAACCGCTTGGAGTTCTTCGATGTCGACAACTTGTGAGGTACCGTTTGAGCCTCTAGCTCTAGATGGCTCAAACTATTCTTCTTGGTGCTCTAATGTTCTCATTGCACTTAAGGTTTTGGGACCTATCGCCGAGAGCATTATGGTTGCGAGTATCCTTCCAAAGGATGAGACATGTGTCTCGCCAATGGACTTGGAGAAGAAGCAACTCAATGCCGTAATTACTAGCCTTTTGTGTAGTGTGTATATAGAGAACTAAAGTATATTGTCTTGAAGAGCAAAAAGATTTGAGAAGATGCTCATCTCATTTGGAAATTACTACTTGAGTTGGTAAACACCAAATGGGATGAACTTGAGAGCGATGATGAAGATGAGTCGGAGGAGATGTGACATACCTCTACAACATCCACCGATCATCAACCATCAACCCCCAAGCAACAAGACGATCAAAGAAGCGAAGTCGCGGTCCCTCTCGCGGTGGACCGGTCGGACCGGTGACACCCACCGGTCGTACCGGTGCAGCGTAGGGGCACATCAACTTGCTTGATGGCCAAGAAGGAAAAGAAGAGCAAGAAGAAGAGACAAGCCAAAGGGACTAATGACCAGAAGATTGAAGCTTCAAGCTCTTCGTCAAGAGAACTTGAGCTTCTCAAATCCGAACTCGCATCTTTGGTTTGTAAGTATGAAACTTTGGCTAACAAATATGATCATGACATCAAATCCTTTGCTTGTAGAGCTAAAATAGAAGAAGATGCCAATGATGATCTAGAAGCCAAATTAGCGAAGCTCACTAGCGAGCATATGGTGCTACAAGCTAATCACAATGAACTTGAACTTTCCTATGATAAGCTTGTTGATTCTTATGCAACACTAGAGATAGCCCATGAGGTTGTGCTTTCATCGGTAAAATCTCTACAACCTCTATCTCACACATGCACATGCTCACAAGTTCAAATTGTTTTATCTAGCGCTAATGATTGTTCGTCTCAAGCAAGCCAATCTAGCATTGAGCATGTACTTGTAGAATCTTGTGATGACCTCATTGCTGAAGAAAATGATAAACTAAAGCAAGAGGTCGAAAAGCTCCAAAAGGACTTGTATGTGTTGAAGGAGAAGAGCAAAGTGCAACCTTCTCAAGATAACTGTGAAAGCATGGTGAAGAAGCTTGGGAAGGGATCAACCGCCACTAGTTCAACCCCTCAACAACATACAAGGTCCCACAAGAACAAGATTCAAGAAAAGAGCGAGATTGGGGAAGTCAAACCCCAATATCGCCCGATCAAGCACAAGGCACAAGAGTCACTCTCCAAGAAGTATAGAAGCTCCAACAAGTGGAGGGTGTGCTACAAGTGCAGAGAAAAGGGACACCTTGCCGACTCATGCCCAAAAGCAACAATGGGCAGTGGCTCTGACCATGACCGGTCAGACCGGTGTATGCCACCGGTCAGACCGGTGCTGGCCAGGGCAGCCCCACTTCAAGTAAACAAGGCAAGGAAGCCTCCTTCTCTAAGAACAAGACTCGGAAGTAAGGGTAGAAAAGAAATTGCAAGAAATGGTGTGACCAACAAGAACAAAAGTCGCATTTGCTATGAATGCCGTCAAAAGGGTTACTTGGGCAAGGATTGTCCAAATGGTAACATTCCTAGATCAAACCTTGTCCATTATGATTTCCATAAGCTTAGGAACGATAAGAATAGAACTTGTGCTATGAGGGAGATTAGTTCACCTCATTGTAGCATGAGAGCTATTTGGGTTCCTAAGCACCTTGTGACTAACCCAATAGGACCCAACAAGTGTTGGGTACCAAGAAATGCTTACTGAGCTTGCAGGTTGAAAGAGATGCATTGAGCACATGGTTGGAGGACTTGGAAATCTCGATGGATTCAATTGACCATGTGAAGAGCAAACTCATATAATTCATCAAATCAATGTCATCTCGCATGAGGACTTAAATTAGTGATACATTCACTCACTCAAGGAAAAGGGAAGGAAAAATCACCAAAATGGTGTCAGATGGTGGCCACCGGTCTGATCGGTGACAGGCACCGGTCTGACCGGTGCCAACGCAGCAAGTGCAAATTGGGCGGGTGACCCGGCACGAGTGCCCGGGTGACCCGGTACGCCTCTGCATGCTGCAGGGTGACCCGGCACAAGTGCCCGGGTGACCCGGGGTTGTCCAAACCCTCAAGAAGAAGGGTGATTTGGCATCAAAGGTTATGAGAAGCTAAACACATGTCAATTATCAAATCATTCATGTGTTGTGACCAAGTTTTGGAATGAGCCTCAACAAGTTCTTAATTGAACAAAGTGCCTTGGTCGAGAAATTCAAATTCTCTAGCACTACTTAAGGGGGAGCTCATTACAACACTTGTGTCACTTGTGGGACTAACAATTTCTTCTAAGTGATCTTGTAGTCTCATTCGTTTGTGCATCTTAAAGGAAGCTCTCGATAAGCGTAACTTCCAAAAGAACAAAGTAAGAGCTAACACCGATCAAAATTTAATTTATGCACAATTGAAATGGTCTTAAGGCAAAGGTATATTTTCACTAAACTCATTGAAATACCGTAATGCATCTAGGCCATAATATCATGCTAGTGTGCTTTCCTTAGCATGTAACTGCTTCAAGTGAACCTCTCGTGCTCCTCTCTAGATATTTGGTTGATATCTTTACTTCCACTCGTCTTTGTGTCTCGAGGATGAAGATATGAGCCAAATATGCTTGTTAGGGCATTCTCTTGAATTGGATACATGCACTTTGTGACATAGGATAGATTTTTCGAAAAATCGACTAGCATGTATAGGAAGTATGCTCACTTTGAAAATATTTGGTTCTTGGTCTTAGTGACCCAATCAACTTGGTTGTGACTATAGTTCTCCTTGTTTGGTTGATGGCTAGTCACAATTAAGAAGATTTTCTCAAGTCCTTAAAATCCATTCTTATTTATCTCTCTCTCGGAAGGATCAAGAATTCTCGTTTAAATTCGTTAATCCTTCCTTCTTCTAAGAATTGATGGTTTTTGGATCAATATCATCTTTCTATCTCATATCCAAAACATCTCTAAAGGTTGAAATAGAAATCTATTGTTGTGGCTCAAAATCTGTTTCTCAAGGGCGCACCGGTCTGACCGGTGCAAGCCACCGGTCTGACCGGTGGTGACCTTGAAGTCACATAATCGTGTTTATGCAACCTAAGTGGATCGGAAATGAACTATAACATCATTGGAGAAGTTTTAAGGAGCAAAATCTCAAAAAGGAGAAAAAGGGTCGGTACTACGGGGGCGTGTCGGTTCTACCGATAAGGACTCTCTGTTGAATTTTATCGGGATCTTCGGTTCTACCGGTGATGGGTCGGAAAAACCGATAAGAGGTCTCTCGTCTCGATCGGCGGCGGTCACCGGTCGACGGTGCCGTCCGTCACCGGTCCGACCGGTGGCCGCCGTGTCGGCCCCGTGGGGCCACAGTAAAAGGAATCCTTTTTACCCCTCCTTCCTTCTCTCTCCTCTATCATCTCACCAGCTCTTCCCTGCCAAACCGTGAAGCTCCTCCCCTCTTTCTCCTCTCTTTCACTTCTATCAACTCCCATGGAGATTTGAAGATTCAACCAAGGAAAAGTCTCAAGATTGGAAGCCAAAGGATCTCCCAAGGCCCCTCTTCACTTTCCCCCTCGAGTTTTTTTGGATTCAACTTGAGTTTCACTCTCCAAAGGTATTCAAACCTTTCTTTTGCCCGATCTCCTCACATGGTGCAAAGTTTTGAATTCCCTTTGGTAGAACATCTTTTGAGATCACCTAGAAGACATTCCTATAGATCCATAACGTTTTGTTGAACACATTGTGAGAAATCACGAATTGGGGTCGGACGGCCTTCACCGGTCTGACCGGTGGCCGTCACCGGTCTGACCGGTGGCACATGTCCACCCCCAAATTGTGTTTTCTTCATGTTTTTTAACTCATATCTATTCTAGGATGTCTTTTGTTCATCTAGACCAAATCTTAGATTAATAGCTGCTCAGATTGAATGTGGGAGCAATTGGCTCTGTTCTGGGTGGCACCGGTCGACGGTGCCCCTCACCGTCCGACCGGTGTGGCCCGAAATAGACCCAATTGTTCCGAACTTTCAAGAATCAATCCCATTTCAATTCAATATTTTTCCTAGAGTCTTATACAATCTTGTCATCCTATTTGTGACTCGGGATAGCAGCTATGGTACGGGAAAAGGAAGGGGCAAAGAAAAGAAGAGAAGAAGTGCTCTCTCGCCGAGGAGCTATCCCCGGTGATTTTGGGGAAGGGGGCGCACCGTCAACGTCGGCGGCAAGAGGATGAGACACCGTTCGGCTCAAGCAAGTGCGAGAGGATCCCGATCTAGGAGGTGACACCGGAATGAGCAGTGATGACAATGTTGAGGATGAGACCTTTCCGGGTCAGTTTGAGCTGAGGAGGCACCAGGAGGCTGGGTCTGACAGCGATGAGGATGAGGATGAGGAGGATGAGGAAAAGGATGTGGATGCCATGGACGAGGATGACGACGATCAGGGTAGGTTGAGGATCATGCCACCCACATACATTTACCCCCGACGGGCCGTTGAAGTACCACGGGGTAGGCATGACCAAGGCCCTAAAGAAGCCGAGGGACAAGAACCCATATGAGGAGGGCAAGACCGCGTCGGATCCGAGGTTTTGGGCTAAATTTCGGGAAGATTACTATGCTACGGTGATTATAAAGAAGCCCAAAATCACTCACAAGGCACAATATGTGGATTGGGAGCACATGGCTAGGAAAGGAGACCCTATATTTGATGAAGTCATGAGCAATTGTGAGAGGCAAAGGGTCAAAACACTCATGGGGTTCCGACGAGATTGGAACAAGGAGATCATCGCCCAGTTCTTTGCTACAGTGCACTTTGGTCACATTGAGACCGATAGGGCTATGATTTGGATGACCAACGGCCAAAAGTACTCCATTACCTTCCACAGATTTTTGAGGTGCTTTGGGATCATGGCGGGAGATGGGGAGTTGAGGAAGCTCCATGATGAGGGGGAGCTGGAGAAGGATGCTTTGCATGTGATGTACCCTTGTGGTGAGCATGCCAACTTTGGGAAGGTGAAGAACCTCTACACCTACTTTGCTATCCTAAATAGGCTTCTTAGGGTGTCTATTACACCTAGAGATGGAAACCCCTCGAAATCACAAAGTTCCGGAAAAACTTGATGGTGGCTTTGAGGCCGGCGGCTCCGAGTTTAGTGTTGGGGATTTTATTTGGCAAGAGATCAAGCACCTATCCGAGGACCCCAAGAAGATTTGCAGCTATAGTCCCTACATCATGTACATGATTGAAAAAGTTGCAAAGATGGAGTTTCCGAAAAATGTGACACACAAGCCTCTGAAGCTCAATCCTAGCAAGAATCCTCGGTTTCCATCTCCTAGAGTTGAGCATGCACCGGGTCATGAGGAAGAAATATTTGAGGAGGGAGCAGCTCGGCCAGATCTGCCTCAGGCAGGGGCTCAGACCGTCACGGTCGGCCGGGCCGAGCACCGGTCCCCGACCGGTGGGGTGGGGCGGCCCGGACGGAGCCACGCAGATCCACCTCCCCTTTGAAAAAGTTTCTCAACTTCATATTTGGGATGTGCAGGAGCCAGCATGACATCCAAGTTGAGCAACAAAGGTCGAGAAGGGCTAATAAGCAAATGAGGGACACGATGAAATTGATGCACAATGCCCAAGGTTTTCAACCTCCTCGCTCTCCACCATCTCCAGAGACTCCACAGGTTGAGATACCTTCCTTTGAGGAAAGGATGAGAGGATGGGCCAACTCCGACTTGCTTAACCAATATGGCCCCATGTTCTTTGAGTCCGGGCAAGGACAAGGATCATCCTCATCAGTTCCTCCTCCACCTCCACCTTTTGTACCTCCTCCTCTGGATGTGGCTGGATCGTCTCATTTCATGGAAGAAGAGCAAGCACCCCCACCTCCTCCACCTCCCGAGCAAGTACAAGATTGGGGCGCTCGCTTCTCCGCCGAGATCTTTGGCTACAACCCTTACTTCTATGGTAAAACCTGCGCTCCCATAGCTCATCCATCTCAAATCACCGTCTCGGGGTCTAGTTATCTAAACTCTCCCTTGCATTGGATACTTGAAAAATCTCAAATAGGAGGGAGCTCTCACCCAGGAGACGGATCTCAAGGACAGTGATCGGCAGCTGCTTCTTCTCCAGGCCCTTCTTGGATGCTTGATGACAAAGGGGGAGAAGAATCAAGATTAAAGCCACAAGTTTGTCTTTGTCCGGGTTCTTGTTCGTGTTTCACCGGCTCGACCGGGTGCCCGCACCGGTCCGACCGTGCCTCGCTTGGCTGTTGAGAGAAGCCATGTAATAAGTTAGAACTTTATCTTAGTGGACTTGAGAACATTTGTGTGAGTGCTATTGGGTGTTTTAAACTTTATTGTAATATTTAAGCGACTTTATTGCTAGATTGTGATGCATGCTTTGAATGGTGGTTGTTTGTGTTGGCTAAATGGGGCAAAGTGATCTAAACCAGCTTGCAACCCTGGCCCGATCACCTTGGACCAAATAGCACGCACTTCTGTTGCTGTGTGCGTCGATCGGACTTGACCGGTCTGACCGGTCAGGGGCACCGGTCTGACCGGTGCCGCCCAGCCGTGTGTGTTGGCTGGAGCTGACCGGTCCGACCGGTCAGGGGCACCGGTCTGACCGGTCAGGGGCACCGGTCTGACCGGTGCTGCCTAGCCAGTACATTTCCCTTTGCCTTGTGCATATCCTGTCATACGCATCACGGATTTTATTTTGTCGCTCACACATGTTGCACTCCACTGATTCTAAGATAAAGGGGGAGCTCACACGCCTCTTCTTCCAAATTTGTGCAATTGGCATTTGAGGCCAACTTTTTGAAATTCAACTCAAAGCACAAATTAAGGGGGAGCTCTAGCTATATCTAAGAATCTAAATGCGCTTTATTGTTTTATCTGTAAGCTTTAATAATCGAGTTGTCATCAATCACCAAAAAGGGGGAGATTGAAAGTGCATCTAGGCCCCTAAGTGAATTTTGGTGAATTGAATGACAAGGCGATTAAAGGACTAATGATTTTGTCTAAGACTCGTGAGCGGGTTTTCATTATATATTCATGAGCAACCATTGAAATATTTTAATTATGGATGTATTTTATGGCTCACATTTACAAAGACAAGTCTTTGGTGCAAGACTTCATGAGTTTATCGAAAGAGAACAAGATGATGAGTGTACACACCATGGTTCTAAAAATGGAAGCTTGCATATCCGTTGCCAATCAAGATCAAGCATTTGAAGCGGGATTTTCAAATGAAGGTTAATTGCGGGTGAAGCAAAGTGGAACTCAAAGTGGATTGGATAAGTGATGAAGAGATCAACCGAGATGGCTAGGGTGAGGGACTAAGCAATCTTTGGGGCCGTAGCTAAGCCGCCATTCGTGTTTTGCTAAGGTGAAGGTCTAGCATCCGTGGGGTCCTCAAGTATCATATTCAAACCTTAACCGAGGGAAGCTTTGCAAGTCATCAACTCATTAAGATTGACAACGTGGAGTGACCATGGATCCAAGTGTGCATTCTTATGCTATATGGAAAGATTCTAAGTCACTAGCTCAAGTATGGACGTGCTCAAGTCAAAGGCTATGTTGAAAGCCCTCAAGTGGTTATTGATCAAGTATGGCAAGAATTGAAGTTGTTCAAGCTCAAGAGGTCATCGAAGCTCTTTTACTCTTTCCTTGAGTATAGGTATGCCGTACTATCAAGAGGGATGCAACTTAGCGAGTTGACCAAGTCAAAGTGCTCTTTAGTTGACCTAAGTGAGATCTAGCCTTTGAGTGTGCTAACAAACCCTCATAACCTAACCTGGATCATTTCATCTTGGTGGTGAAGTGCTAGTTTCTTTGAAAGAGGTTTTGGGGGTAACTAGGGCCCGACCGGTCCGACCGGTCGAGGCACCGTCGGCCGGTGCCGCTAGCCCAACGGCTAGTTTTTCGTACACCGGTCTGACCGGTGTGAGGTACCGGTCTAACCGGTCTTTGCCGGGACTAACGGCTAGTTTTCTCCTTTGAGGGGTATAAATACCCCAAGCCCTCTTCAAGTGAGGGTTCTTCGCTTCTAGTGTTTTTGCCGAGGTCCCAAGCCATTTCTAACTAGATCTAAGCCTTAGTGGCTCTCCCCAACCATCTCTTTGTGAGATTTGTGGATTCAAGCCATCATATTTGTGTTGGATTGAGAAAGTGAGCTTAGGAGTTACTTTGTGAGCTAACAAGAGCAGTTTCCATAGCTTGAGCACTTTGGTTTCGAGTCTACAAACTTTGGAGCATTTGTTACTCTTGGAGGTTTGCCTCCTAGACGGCTAGGTGTTGCGGCTAGCTCCCAAGGTTGTGGTGAGCGGCGGGAAGTTTGTGAGGGCCGCGATCTTGCCTCTTCGTGGAAAAGATCACCTTAGTGGAAAGGAGGAAAGTGGTTGAAAGAGACCCGGCTTGTTGTGGGAATTGTCCCTTACAAGCTCCTCAACGGAGACGTAGCCATTCCTCAGTGGGTGGTGAACTTCGGGAAATAAATCCTTGCTTCTTCGTGTGGTTCGACTCTCTAAGTTATTTTTCTAGCATATTTCATTTGCTTCCGCTTCGATCTACTTGGGTGTGTTACTTGTGTGTGCAGGGGCTCATTACTGCGCTTGTGATCATCTACAAAAGCCACACCCTGAGTTTGGTTCGTGCTAGAAGCCAAGAGGTGCTTGAAGTTGTTTCTGCAGGTTCACTGTGCTACACCGGTCTGACCGGTGAGGCGCACCGGTCTGGCCGGTGTCACCCGTGAAGTCCGGTGCTCGACCGGTCGACCGGTCACTACCACCGGCCTGACCGGTGGAGCACCGTCAACTCAAGTGTTTGGGGAGAAAGAGTTCAAATTGGTCGTCTCGCCTATTCACCCCCCTCTAGGCGACATCAAGGTCCTTTCGAACGGACGACACCCGACACGAGAGAACAACACAACACAACACGAGACAGAGTTGCATCGCACACTTGCTCTCCAATTCTCCCACAACATCTTCGACCACTACACCGGGGACTTGGAAGCCACGCTTCCTCTCCCGCCTTGCTTGTAGCGGCCCCACTACGAGCACCCCCGGTGTTGAGCAATATAGTGCCTTGAGCACACCACCGCCGGACGTACGGCCCCTCGGCGGAACCGGGATAAACTCGTGTCTTTTATTGCTTAGCATCGACCATTGAGGGATAGACCTTGACGCTTATTACCGGTTAGTGTCGGGACCACATTCCGCACCGACGGACTGTCACGCTTATCCGTAACGGGTGCCAAGTAACAACCGTTACATATGTGGGTGCATGTAACGGGTGTAAGGGCCCGTTACAAATGCTGCGTGACCTATTTGAGGTTTCAACTAGTGTCTTGAGATTGTGATGTGAATGATATGAGATGAATCTTATGTTTGAGATGAGAAAAGAAAAGAAATGAAAAGAAAAAGAAGAGGAGAGGGAGGAAAGGGGCGTACAGAGGAACATTTGTACTGACTAGCTAGGACCAGTTCAATATCCAATACTTGCTCATTCTCCTATTTTTTCCCAAATGATAATGTGGTATGTATATGCATATTACAAGCATGTAAATAAATGTGAAATCTCTAAGCCGACGGTCGAGGACTTGAGGTCTTTGTTTTATCTAGCACTTGTGCAAGCTGTGGCAACTGCAGGGGCGAAGGGTTTTTTTGACAACTGCACTTATATTAATACTTAAGCAGCCATATTACAAGTAGGTCCTCGAGGAAGACCGAAATTACAGCAAGGACCACAGATCGGATAAGACAACAAGCACATCATCGGTGTCGGTGACGGCGAGCTCGCCGGCGGAGGCCGTAGAGGCATCAGAGACGCTTACACCTGGATGGAGGGCCGCGGGAGTCAAAGAAGAGCGCATCGGGCGACCGAAAGGTGGATGTATCACCGTCGCCGGAGGTAGAAGAGGAGCTCCAGGTCGAATCCCAAGTGAGGACGAGGTCAACGGGCCAACACCTGATGAACTGCTTCTTGGTTGTTGTGGATCTGCCACACGGTAGGGGCGGGGTGAAGCGGCGACGGAAGTGGGACAGAATGGGGCGAAGCCGAGGAAGCCGAGAGGGAGAGACGCCTATAGACAATCCCAGTGACCAGATCCACCCAAAAGGGTGTCCGATCCATAGGAGGAGCTCACGAATCGGCCTCATCTCCGCCCAGATCGGGTGCAGTGGCGCGGAATCCCCAGCAACATAGGATGAAGAAGACCGGAGGGGGAGTTGCTGGGGAGGGCATCAGGGAGAAGATTATTTTATTGATACCAAACTGGGGAGGAAGGACGACGGTGACGAGGAAGCTGAAGCAAGCTCCGGCAACTACGAAGGCGGCGGCTGAACTCAGCAGGCAGCAGCCACGATGGGCACAAGTCATGAAGGCGCTAAAAGGAAGAAAAACTACCTACTATTTAGCTACTAAAGGCGGGGTGGCCCCGCTCCCGGTGCGCTCCGGCGAGCTCGCCGGAGGCGGCCGGGAGGGGGCCGGTCGGAGGTGGGGGAGGGAGCTAGAAGCCTGTTGTTTCCTTCTGAGCTAGAGAAGGAAAGAGACACCGCACTAGAGTTGAGGGGCGAAGGTTATAGCGGAGCAAATGCTATCAAAGGCTGAATAGAGGACTAGCTGCAACAACTAAGAGCGCGGTTAGAGCAAATTTAATAAGACTAGCCCAGCGGGCGAAGTACGAAAACACTTCAGCATCATCCCACGTCATGGAGAGAAAAGACGGAGCGATGGAAATTAAAGCTTGGCCGACTCACGAAACGCCGGCCAGAGAATCAAGTTTATGCGCTCGTGGGGTCCGTCACTACCACTATTCAGTGGTTCACGTCGCTGCATGCATGAACGCAACAAAAGGATGGTGGGGAGACGCGCCACCAAGGCTCTACCAGATGAGTGACATGACATATTTGCTACAGCCCGCAGCTTGCGCTTGTATTAACCACGCATGTTCCGAGTCACTTGCAGCATTCGTCACAGTGCCGCGGACGGTCCAGCGTGAGGCCGGACACGAAAAGGCAGCGCCATTTCCACGGGCAGACGGCATGTACGCCCACGTCCCCTGTGATATGGTGGCGCATGACGAATGCATATCGCGGTCCCGTCAGGCAGATGTGGCAACGAGAAACACGAGCGCGCTACCACAGCCAATTAATCTTTCCCTTGGAGATGCTAGGATCGCTCGCTACGGCGCGACTCGAACAAAATTCTTTCACGCTTCCAAAAATATACTCCTATATTACCAAAAGTTCTCTAGCATAGAGGGGTTGAGAACTTGAGGTATGATCGCACTAGTCGGTTAAGATTACATTTTTTGTTGGAGCGGATTTACGGAGCTGTTTTTTTTAAAAAAAATCTCCTCGGCAGCTTAGGTCGCGGTTCATAGCTCTTCACCCCATCTGAACTATTTTTTTCCTTCTTCATGAAAAATCGTAGGACTCCTCATCTCATCAGGTTTGTTGTTTTAAATACTTCTATTTTTAGTGCCCCACACACAACGCATTTGTTCTACAATTTGGATCTGTTTGATATGGTTCCAACCCCAAAATTCATGTTCCAACTCCAAACTTCAAGTGGAGTGGGAGTTGCATGGATGGGATGTTTGGCTTGCCCCGTCTCCAAAAAGAAGAGTGTTCAGTGTAGATTTCCATTATTACCCCCAAATGGCAGCCCCACACATGTCATCCTCTTTATACTTTTTTTCTTATAGTAGGATTCTTTTTCCTTGGGAGAAATCGAAGGAACTCCTTTCCACACAGGGCCCACCTCACGAAGGTGCTCTTCCGGTCGGCCACAGCGGAGAGAGGGGTGACGGCGGTGGGTTGAAGATTGGCGGTGCGCAGGGCTCGAGGATGGTGGCGGCGCGTGGGAGGCTGGCGTTGGTGTTGGTCGGGTACCGACCGCACGCGAGCCATCACATCAATCCTCGGACATTAATTATGATCATTGAACGCAGATTAATGACAAAACACATTCCATAACCGCTAGCTCAAATCGTGAGAAGAATCTAACAAGTCTAAGAGGGTGTTTGGATCTAGGTGACTAGAGGTGACTAGACTAATTTTAGTCACCTTGAGAGACTAATTTGCCAAACACCCCTGACTAAAGGGTGACTAAAATTAGTCTAGCCTTTAGTCACCCATGACCCAGCTAAAAGGGACTAAAAGCTCTGTCTCTCTTCATTAATTGCGACTGCTCCTTATCCCCACGTCCCGCGGCGTGTCCACGGCGCTCTCCACCTCCCCCGCCGCCCGCCGATCCCCCGCGCTCCCCATCTCCGCTCGCCGCCCACGCCCTCACCGCGGTGCCCTCCTCCCGCCCGCGCGCCCCCTTCTCTCGCCATCGGCCGCCGCGCTCCGCTCCCCCGGCGCCGGCCCACCGCGCTCCCTTCTGCGCCCAGGGTCGCGGGTGTAGTAGGGCCGCTTCGCCTCCGGTGGCGCCTCGTGGAACCGCCGCACGGATGCGAGCATCTCCGACATGAGCTCGCCGGGGACGCTGTGGTTCACCAGGTGGAAGAGCCCGGTCGTCTCCGTCGCGACCTTCACCTGGGCCACCAAATCCGCGCGCGCCGGCCCGCCGCACTCCCCGTTGCGCCGCCCACCGCGCTCCCCACCGCCGCCCTCGCCGTGTTCCCCTCCACCACCGCCGGACCACCGCGAGCCCCTCCACTGCCGCCGCCGCGAAGACGAACCGGAGTGGGGGCACGGGCCGAGCTCCATCTCCTCGCACATGCTGAGAGCGGGCGCAGAGCTGCCGGCCGCGAAGACGAGCCGGAGCAGGGGCGCGGGCTGGAGCTCGATCTCCTCGCACACGCCGAGAGGGAGGAGGAGAGGTGGGTGGTTCGAGAGAGCGTGGAGAGAAGAGTGCAAATCTGCAACCAGAGCGGGCGGAGGTGGGCCGGGACGGGGAGATCCCGCCGACGGCGGCGACGGGAGTTGTATGCTGCGCAGGAGAGGAAGGAGAAAGAGGGAGAGGAAAGAGAAGGGGGAGAGAATAATTAAATGCTAAGACCTTTAATGCTGACTATTTTTAGTCACCCTCCAAACAGGGAGGGACTAAAATTTTTTAGTCTACTAATTTTAGTCATGAGACTAAAAATGGATCCAAACACCCTCTAATTATACTACAATGTCGGGCTATGGTAAATAATATCTAACGACAGATATCCCACAATCATACATGGGCCCCAGCCATCCCATAGGCTGCCCCCCTCTTAAATCTGATCGTGGGTTGGGTCATGTCGGATTTTATCGGCCGACGGGGGAGGCGGCGGCAGCGAGAGGAGCCACCCGGCGCCAACGAGTAGCAGGAAGGTTTAGGCGGATGAGGGAGGCGTTGATGAAGCTGACCAACTGTTTTTATGTGTAACCAGTGGCGGTGTCCACTTGGTTCTTTTCGAGGCAGTTTGGAGTTTGAGAAAAATCAGGTACTCCCTCCGGTTTGGTAAAAGACGACGTTTAGGACAGCAACACGGTCTCCAAAGTGCAACTTTAACTTTTTAACAAAAAATAATTATTAAAAACTAACATATGTATACTTTTATGAAAGTATTTTACAAGACAAATCTACTCATGTAGTTTTCACGTTTCCAAACTCAACAACTTAAAAGTTATTCATGATTTATATTCCCAATGTTTGACTCAAATCTTGTCCAAAACGTCTTCTTTTACCAAACCGGAGGGAGTACTCTAAGATAATTGAACTAGAGTTCCGGAAACTCGATAGGGTTGGTCTGCTCTAGAAAATGATGGACTTGAGGTGTTTGGCCGGCTCCACCCAACTCTACCCTGGAGTTTGGAGTTAGAGCCATGCCAAACAAACCTAAATGAGAAGTTGAGAACCGTGCTTAACATGCATTATAAAGAAAGTTTTGTTCCTTACCAATGGTTCGGATCTTTTAAAAATGCCAAACAAACCTAAATGAGAAGTTGAGAACCGTGCTTAACATGCATTATAAAGAAAGTTTTGTTCCTTACCAATGGTTCGGATCTTTTAAAAATAGGAAACTCTGACATGCCTTGCATTTATCAAATATTAATAATATTGCAACTATCGTTTTCGCATCTTTCATAATTGATGTTGCATGAAACATAGGGCCTATTTGGCAGAACTCTAGCTCCTCCAAAAACATCTACAGTTATAGCTCCTCCGGTGGAGCGGCTTCTCTAGTGTAAGCTATTTTGAAAAGTGTGTGGCAAAACAGGTTCTCCTGTATTTTCAGAATAGATTGGAGATATGAAATGTCCAACGTACCCCTTGACATATGGCTTGATCATAAGATGATTTGTATTGTTCCATTTAGTTTATAATTTTACTTCATGTAAAATAAAAAGAAAATGAACATGATTATTGATTAATATAAATACAGATTATTGGATCATTTTGTTTTTATTATTCTCCCTTGTTTCGGTTATACCTGGCTTGCTTATCCTTCTCTTAACTCAATACTACAAGTAGACAGCTTTTGATTTCCTCCCTTGCTGTTCAGGAATAATAGTAGAGTGTTTTTTTACAAAAGATGAGGCATGATCCTCACATAAACCATACAAAACTGTCACACCCTGAAATTTTCAATTTCAGGATGTGAATAGAGAGACTATTTAAATAACAATTTTCTCATAATTTTAAAATTTTTCTAACATTTATCTTCTTTACAAGGAATATAGTATAGGAAAAAATCCTTTGTTTGATTTTCTAAATTAAATAAAAAGTTATGTGTGTTGCATTCATGCCGATGCATCTAGTGGTTCTTGAGTGCAAAAGGTTTCAAAAACGCGTTTAGGAGCTGTCCAAAACCTTCCGAGAATTTTCCGGACTTTTCTGGGATTTATTCTCATTTTCCTTTGAGCTATTTCTATTTATTAGAAGGCTCTAAAATCTTTTTCATGGGCTCCAAATAATTTATTTGGATTCATCATGACCCAAATCATCTCTAGTAATTTTCTTGAATTTTTCTGAGCTTTTTGAGTATTTTTCGTGATTTAATTAAGATTTCAGGATTTCCTGAAATTATTTTTAATCCGAAATTAATTTCCGAAATTAGAAAAAAAAGGAAAATAAAATCGGACTCAACCTCGGCCAATAAATAGTTGTCGGCGATCTCCTTGGCGTCCTTTCCAACGCCGCCATTCTCGTTCCGTTTCGATAACCCTAACTCCCACAAACTCTCGCCGAACTTTTGCATCTACTAAATTCCGGCGAGCTTTTTCGGCGAAACCGTGCACCTCCGGTGCAAGTGGACACCACCGTGGAGTTTCCCTCGTCGAGCTCTACGCCGTGATGTGCTCAGTCACGCGAATCCGACGTCGCCTCCGTCATCTTCCCCAAGTCCGGCGAGCTCCTCTCCAACTCCGGCGGGCTCTTCCATCGCCGTCGTTCATCTTTGGCCGAAGATGAGCACACCATCGCATTCGTCTCGTCGATTCCTTTCCGTTTTGCCATTCAATCTACAGTTTCGTGGTCGTTCCCATCTAATCCCCTTTGCCTTCTTTCTCTGTCTGTACTGTTGGAGCCGGCCTCCATGGCCGAACTGCCGCCGCCGGCCGATTTCCGCCTTCTCCGTCGTCCTCCACCGCTGGTGAGCCCACCACTGCGGTCCCCTCGTCCTTCTCACTCCGTTTCGTGCCTCAGTCGAGCCCTTGGCCACCTGAAGCCCCGACGACAAGGACGGCCAGCCGTCCGTTCCTGCCTGGAGGTTGAAGAGATAAGGCTAGCTATTTTGCGATTAGATCCATGGAGAAAAAGGAAATCCCCACCTATGATATGTGTCTTGTACTTTTGTGGAAAACCCCCTATAGGAATCCCACCTTTCACACATAAAGCCCACCTAAGCCTTTTTATAGATCTAACCCTGTCCTTTGTCCTTTTCGCGAGCACTATTCCATGTGTCTTGTAAATTTCCTCTGCTACTCCCTGAAATCTATGGTTAATCACGACTAGGTCCTTTCAATCTTGTTTTGCTCATACCTTTCTCGTTTTAGCTCCGTTTTAATTCATTCAAGTTGCGTTAGGTTCATAATAATGCAAAGCACGCGTTAGTGGTGTGTTTTCACCATGTTTTGTTTTCTGGAAATAAAATTAATATTCATTTTTGATTAATGTCTAGTATACCTACCTTTTATAAGTAAAAGTAATATAGATCTATACATCGTTTTTCATAAGCAAATTTAATTTGATTAATGTTTCTATCACATATTTCTGTACATAAAAGTTAATTAGGCTTTCGTAGACCAAATGTTAATTTGTTTAACAGTTAATTAATCTTTTCTAATTAAAATTTGATTAGGCTTTTACATCGGTTTTTATAATAAATATTAATTTGATTAATGCCAAAACCATAATGTTTTTAATAATAATATGATCTACTTGAATTACAAAGTTTCATTTAGATTGTTCATATAGTTTAGTTTTTTCTAAATAAAATGTTTAATCGGTTAATTCATATATGAATCTTTGTTAATAAAACTTGACTAGTTCTTTACACCGGTTTCGTAAATAAAGTTTAATATTGCATTAATGTCAACATAGGGTATTTTATTTCTGAAATATCCCTTATATTTGTTTTGTTAATTAAAATGAACCTAGCTCATAGCCTTGCTCTCTCATATATGCAAAACGTTCGTTAGACGTTCTTTTCTCAGCTCAATCTAAGTGTGATCTTTCCGGTTCTTGCTCAATCTTCCGCGACCACCTCTTTAAAGCAAACCAAGCCTTTCTTCCTCTAAGCACGGTTTTTTTGCTTTAGTGATCCATCTAATCGAGCCTATCCTTTAGTGCGTTCTTTTAAAGTTTTCTTTTGATTGGTGTTTTGTTCTTAGTATGTCTGTTTGTTTGTCTGCTTTGTATGTTTGTGCCCGATAATTGATGCGCTTAGAGTGAATGCCGTACGAGAAGTTTGGAAGAGCTTCAAGTTGAAGATTCTGAGCAACTACTCTTTGGTTAAAGGCAAGTGTGTCCTTGATCTTTTGTCCTAAGAATTATACTTAATCACTCATTGTTTTGATTGCATTAATTTTGATGGGTTCCTATTAAGGTTTATCCTAGTCTTTGATTGTCATTCCTTGTTAACCTGGGTTTACGTTTATGTTGGGTAGCTATGCTTAGTTGCTATACCTGGGTTATGGTGGTTTTAATGAACAATAATGATGAATCATGTTATACCTTTATGCTATATCTTTGGACGTTTAATACAAGACCATATGTTTAATCGGAACATGGAGCGACCACCCAGGAAAACAGTACAACCACAAGACATATGGCTCTGTCTTGGCTTATTAATTAGTGAACTAGGTGTTAGGTATGCTTTACCTGATAAGGGTTGGGGGCTGGCGGGTAGTGGCGTATGGACCTGCTCGGGCGTAGGTGTGGGCTTAGCTAAGACACGGTACTCGTCCGGGAGCTTTATACGTTGCACTGACCAGGTAACCTAGCGGGCAGCCTACATCTGAGAATCTTTGTAACAGCCTCGTAGCGTCCCTATGCAATCACACCTCGGTAGTGTGGTATGGTGCCTAGCTAGCACCGCATGGTTGGGTTTAAAGTTCTTCGGGACTTTTACGCGACTTGTGGGTAAAGATGTACGACCTCTGCAGAGTGTAAAACTAACTAGTTAGCCGTGCCCATGGTCAAGGGCGGCCTGGACCCTCACATGATAATTGAACTTGAAGATGGACTTAAATCGTGTTCTCTGGTTATGCTTGCCATGTGCTTATGGCGTATTTCTTATCTTATGCTTAATTGTGGGTTGGTATAAACTTATACTTTATTAGTAATCAGGTGCTAATAAAACTTGACCAACTAAAATTGCTTAAATGCTTATAGCCCAGTCCACTATAAAGCCTTTGCATACATTCTTTTCCCCACACTTTCTGAGTACGACAAGTGCTCACCCTTGCTATAAACATTGTTGCTCAGAAAGAGGAAGCTGCTATGAAGATGTTGCTGGTGCCAGGCGTACGCAACCCCCAGTCGATTGCCTGTGATGTTTGGAGCCTTCGTTTCCAGGATTTAAGCGTAAATCTCTGATCATCTCTCTTTTTCTTATGTGACACTGTTTCTGTATTCACTTATATGTCACTATATGCATGAAACTTGATCTTGGCATGCATATAGGTATGCACTTGGTTCTCTTCGGAAAGTCGGGTGTGACAAAACCCTCATAGATGTTCATGATCTGGAAAGAAAGATCGCCCTTGCAAGTTCATAAGGAATCTATCCATTGTGTCAGGGATGGCCTTAAGGGGTCCCCTAATTAAGGGTAAAACCACCCTCTTAAAATGTTAAGCACTTCACGACTTAATCATAACCAAACACGTGCAAGACCCACTGTTTGCTATGGCCTAGTGGCCACCAAGACCCATCCTACGAGGGCCCCGATCGACCTCGAGTCGATCTCCGTCTCACTCAAGGGTCGAGCGCCCCACAAATAGGTCTCCACCTCGCTCGAGGGTCCGACACCCCTTGAGCAGATTTCCGCCTCGCTCGAGGACCCGGTGCCCCTCGAGCAAATCTCCACCTCGCTCGAGGCTTACCCTCGACCCGCGACGCCCCGCCTATTTCCCCCGACAGGGGCATTAAATGCTCTAGCTCGGCGCGAGCACCATAGTCAAAAGGCGAATCCGCCCCATGCCGCTTGACCGACATCGCTTGGGAATCTGGCCCCATCACTATGTGGTTAGCCCGCCACTGTGCAGCCGTTCTTGACGCTATGCAGACGAGCCAATGTCATTACAAGACACTGTGCCACCTGCTCCCGTTCTTCCCCCACGTCGAGCCCCTTGAAAGGGCATGGGGCACCCTCGAAGGGTGTACGACCGGTGACCATGCGCACGACCGGGGTGACGCCATGACGCAAGATGAGCGGAGCACGTCCTTTCTGTCATATCCGGCCTTGTGCGGCCACCCCCGGCGCTGTGGCGCCCTATGCAAGACCCTCGATGCATGTCACACCTTCAATTTCAGGATGTGAATAGAGAGAATAATTAAATAACAATTTTCTCATAATTTTAAATTTTTTCCAACATTTATTTTCTTTACAGGAAATATAGTATAGGAAAAATCCTTTGTTTGATTTTCTGAATTTAAAACAAAGTTGAGAGTTTTGCATTCATGCCGATGCATCTTGGTGCTTCCTGAGTGCTTAAGGTTTCAAAAACGCGTTTAGGAGCTGTCCAAATCCTTCCGAGAATTTTCTGGATTTTTCTGGAATTTATTTTCATTTTTCTGGAGCTATTTCTATTTATTAGAAGGCTTTAAAATCTTTTTCATGAGCTCTGAATACTTTATTTGGAATGTTCATGTCTTAATCTAGCTCTGGGAATTTTCCTGAAATTTTTGGGATTTTCAGAATATTTTTCGTGGCTTTAAGGAATTATCTAGCTATTTCTAGATTATTTTGTTTTTCACGAAAATGTTTTCTGAATATAAAAAGGAATTTCCTTTCCCCTTCCCTTTTCGGCCCAAAGCCGTTTTCGGCCCAAGTCTCCGAAGTCCACCGCCGCCCCTTCTATTCTTGGGCCTATCGCAGCCCAACACCCTCAACTCGCAGCCCAACCCTATCCTTCGAACCACCGGGTGAAGTCTGCTGGAGCTCCTCAAACTCTTCTTGTGCATTTCCTTTTCCACCTTGGCCCAACCAAGTTTCAGCCTTGCACCGGCCCAATCAGCGCGTCTCCTCCCTTAGTCACTAACGTGTGGCCCCCGCTCGTCATCTTCATCTTCCTCGCCGTGGCGAAACCGGACTCCAGCTCGAGTCCCGGCCACGCCCGACCTTGTGCCGCGCCCGCGCCGCCTTCATAGCTATGCACGCCACGCCAAGGCATGGATTCGGTCCCATATAAAGCGCTGCTACCCGCGCCCAGGAACCCTAGCGGCCCTAGTCCTTGAGCTCGCCCGCCGCCCGAAACCCTAGCTTGGCCGCTGCCGACGGTCTGCGCCGCCGCAACCTCTCCACCAACGAGGAGCCGACCAGGAGCACCGCATCGAGATGACAAAGCTGCCAGTGCCGCGTGTTGTCGTTCCCGTGCTCTGCATCGCTCGAACACGCTCGCCGGAGTTGCTCCTCCGCGGCCGTCCGCTCCGCCGCGCCTTGGGTCGCCGTCGTCGCTCAATCTTCTGTGTTGAACCCTGTATGTACTCTTCGTGTCGAATGCTTCGTCCCGGTGAACTTCGTGCATCGAACTGAGGCTGGGGAGTGCGTTTTCGTGCTAACGCCGGTGACTGCTCCGCCGCGCGCCGCTCATCGCCGCCGCTCGCCGTCATCTGAGCGTCGCTGCTCGTCCAAGCCGTCCGATCTGTTTCAACGGGCCAGATCTAATCCAAGCCGGGTCAACCGAGGTCAGTACCGGTCAACCCAGCTCTTCCGTCGCAGGTCTGCAAAAGAGCCCCTGTCATTTCTTCTTTTTACAACCCGGTCCTTCCACCCTTAAAGAACGTTACCAATAAATCCCTACCTTTACAGTTTAGACCCTGAGGTCCCCTGGTTTTAAACCGAGGCCATAGCTCATGTTTTTCACCCTAGAACTTGTGTTTATATATTTAATTATGTATATGCCCTCGGTCTCTTGTAGTTAAGCTCCTAGAAGTTCCTGAACCTTGCCATAGGTCCCTGTAATCCTGTTTTCTCCGTAGAATCTTTGTTTTAGATCCGTTTTCATCCGTTCAAATTGCGTCAAGTCCATAATGATGTAAAGCACGCGTTAGTGGTGACTTTTCACCATGTTTGTTTTCTAAAAATTAATTTAATATTAACTTTGATTAATGTCTAGTTATACACGCCTTTTATAAATAAAAGCAATATAGATCTATACCTGTTTTTCATAATAAAATTTAATTTGATTAATGATTGCTTTACATGCTTTTATAAATAAAATTTAATTAGATCTTTTTACAAGGTTTTTCCGTAAGTCAAATATAAATTTGCTTAATGATTTATTAACTTTTATAATTAAAAGTTGATTAGGCTTTTACTCCAGCTTTATAAGTAAATGTTAATTTTGATTAATACCAATGTAAATGCTATTTTTAATAATAATATGATCTACTCGCATTACAAAGTTTCGTTTAGATTATTCATATAGTTTAGTTTTTCTAAATTAAATGTTTAATCGGTTTAATCAAAATATGAATCTTTATAAATAAAACTTGACTAGTTCTTTACACCGGTTTTGTAAATAAAGTTTAATTTACTTTAATTCCAACTGAGGGTATTTTCTTTATGAAATATGCTTACATATATTTTGTTAATTAAAAATAAACCTAGCTCATAGTTTGATCTCTCATATGCAAATAATTCGTTAGACGTTTGGTGTCAGTCTTATCTTAATATTTCTTTTGATCAAGTTTATCTGAAGCTCTAAGTCTTTCTAGTGTTAGCTCAATCTCACACCACGTGCATCTAATCAGACCTTTCCCTTCTAAGCACGGTTTGTGTGCTTTGGTGATCCAAGTAGATATCTAAGAGTTTCTGTTCTGCATTTCTTTGTCAAGTAATCCTACCATGATTATTTCATGTTACTCTTAGAATCTCCTTCATCAATGTCTAGTTCATGTCTATCCTATCTCGGTTAGGTTGTCTTTTTATGAATCAGTTGTGTTCTTGTACCTAATCTATCGTAGCTATCTTTCTTTAGAGTTTACCCTGTTATCTGCTTCACCTGTCAGATCAATTCACCCTTGGCTAGTGTGTCAGTTGTTCATCCAAGTTCTCTTTGTAGACTAGTTCTCCTAAACCATAGCCTAAGGTTTGTGTGCGTGCTATAGTTCGTTTCTACCGTTCTAGTTCGTTTCACCTTAACTTGTACATTAGCATTTGTAACATTAAAGATGCATGTTAATCTTGACTAATTCTTATTCCAATGCTTTTATAAATAAAAAGTGATTAGGTTCTAATCCGGTTTTCTTTAATCATGATGTAATTGGTTAATCCCTATTCATAACTAGTTTTCCTAAATAAAAGATGTTAGAGTTAAACGTCAGTTTTTATAATTAAGTTAATATGCCTAATGACATCATAAATGCCTTTTCAATATTAAATATGTTTAGTTGAACACGTGACATAAAGTTACTCATCTAGATATCTTACACTTGCTTTATCTTTCTAAAGTAATTGTTCATTTTACATAACTTCTACTCGAATGTTATAAATAAAATATGATTAGGTTTATCGCGATTTCTTTAATTAAATGTAACTTGTTTAATGGTAACATAGAGTATTTCTCTGAAATATTCTTTCACATGATTTCTTAATTAAAATATGCCAAGCATAGTCTCTTGTTGTTTGATAATGATCTCACGATAGTTTCGAGCTTAGTTCTGTTTTCGGCGTTTCTTGCGCTTGCGTAACCAATAGGATCAAGCTCTATCTCAATGTGATCTTTCCGGTCCTTGCTCAATCTTCCGCGACCATCTCCTCAAAGTTAACCAAGCCTTCCAAGCACACTTTGTGTTCTTTAGTGATCCATCTGATCGAGCCTATCCTTTAGTGCGTTCTTTTAAAGCTTTGATTTGATTGATGTATTGTCCTTAGTTGTACTCGTGCGTTTGCTTTGCATGTTTTGTGCTCGATAATTGATGCGAGTAGAATGAACGTGGTTCGAGAGCTTGGAAGAGTGTGAAGGTGAAGACAATTTGAGCAACTACTCTTTGGTTAAAGGCAAGTGTGTCCTTGATCTTTTGTCCTAATAACTTTACTAATCACTATTGCATTGCTTTGCATTAATTTTGATGGGTTCCTATTAAGGATGACTAGCCTCATTTGACTGTTATCTTGAACCCGGTTTTAATTAATATTGATGGTAGATATTGCTTAGCTTGCTCAACTGGGTTGGTAATAAACAACATGGATACTCTTTTACTCTATGTTCCAGTGTGATATGTGATGTTTAATATACAAGACCATATGTTTAATCGGAACATGGAGAACCACCTAGGAAAATAGTACAACCACAAGAACTAATGGGCAATGGTCTTGGCTGAGTAATTAGGAACTTTAGCTTGGGGTGATCTTACCAGATAAGGACAAGGGATCGGCGGTACTGCGGGGTATGGACTCGCTCTAGCAGGGGGTTGGGTGAGTTATTCTTTTTATGGTGGGGTATTGACCTGCTAGGGGACTTTATACCTTGCTAACTGATCCGGACCTTGTGGGTCACAACTTGTTGGAGAACCTTTGTAAGGGCCATGTAGCGTCCCTATGCAATCACACCTCGGTAGTATGGTATGGTGCCTGATCAGCATTGCATGGTTGGGTTCAAAGTTCTTCGGAGCTTTTACGCTGCTTGTGGTGAAAGTGCACAACCTCTGTAGAGTGTAAAACTAATCGATTAGCCGTGCTCACGGTCAAGAGCGGCCTGGACCCTCACATGATTAACTGAACTTGAAGATGGACTTAAATTGTGATGTTGTTATGGTTATGCTTGCCATATTGTTATGACGTATCTCTTATCTTTATGCTTAATCGTGGGTTGGTATAAACTTATACTTTGTTAGTAATCAGGTGCTAATAAAACTTGACCAACTAAAATGCTGAATGCTTTGAGCCAGTCCACTATAAAGCCTTTGCATTCATTCTTTCCCCACACTTGCTGTGTACGACAAGTGCTCACCCTTGCTATAAACAATGTTGCTCAGAAGGAGGAAGCTACTCTGAAGTCTCGTGAAGATGTTGCTGAGTTCTAGGCGAACGCAACCCCCAGTCGACTGCCTGTGATGTTTGGTTTCTTCGTTTCCAGGATTAAGCGTAAACTCTGATAATCTCCCTTTTTCTTACGTGATATTGTTTCTGTTATTCACTTATGTCAACTATATGCATGAAAATTAATCTTGGCATGCATATAGGTTTGCACTTGGTTTTCTTTGGAAAAACAGGTGTGATAATGCACCACGCTAGCTCCTATACGACCAAGGTTCCTCCCTCAGCAAGACCCTCGATGCAGCATGGGCACACCCTCGAAACGGCATACAGATGGCAACTAAATATAGACGCAAGTCAGGACCACCCTCAAAGTCATCCCTACGCAAGCACTGGAGCCGCCACATCGCCCGCGGAAGCAGGGATTCACCACCAAACTGCCCTAGAGACAGGGATCTGCCAGGACAACCGTCACGCTACAAGTACTGCACACTAGTACAACGACACTATACAAATTACTGTGCAGCACGTCTATAAGCTGCCTCCCCTTGGCCTATAAAAGGAGGAGGCAGCCGCCCAGCTGCGGGCATCCCCAATCACGCGATCTCATTCGCATTCTCACAACACCCGATATTGGCACTTTGACTCAATCATCTAGCAGGAATTTGGAGCCTCTCCTTCTCTCCCACCTTGGTTGTAGCCCCCCTCTATAGGCACCACCGGTGCAAAGCAATACAACATGCACGCGCAATCTGCTGGACGTACGACCCCACGACCGGAACCAGGATAAACCCGTGTCTTTGTGTTGCCATTTGCGCCAGCCATTGAGAGGCTAAACACAACGTATCTCACTAGTTAGTGTCGGGACTAATCCTAACACCGACACATTGCCCGATCATTTGATTCTGAAGTTGATGTATCACTTGCATTTTGAGGCTGATGTCTTGCATATCTTGAAGGTATGGTGGGCAAATAATCAAGATTCCGATCACATTTGCGGAAGTCTTTATATTTTGCATTATTCTCACGAGTGAAGTTATGGAGGCACATTATTGCGGCAACGATCATCATTTGCTTCTCCAATGGAAAAGTCGGCATCTTGAGAAGTATTCTCCACTTTATTTTCAACACTCCAAAAGATTGCTCTACCACACTACAAAGACTTGAATGCAAATGGTCTAAGAGCTCATGCTCACCACTTAGAGCAGGACCTTTCCTCCATTCCGGAACATAGTACCTTGCGCCCTTGTATGGAGCCAAGTATACACACTTGTGAGAATAATAATGAAATATGAATATACCTGCAGGAGGGTGGAGGAATGTGTCATGATCATGCTTTAGCGAATGGAACAATACATTTGTGTCATGCATATAGATCCAGGCTGCCCAATAGATGCATTCCATTTAATTTCTACTAAGTGAAATGCAAGCATACTACAAATTCTGTTTTGCACACACAGAGATAAGCATATTACAAATTATATTTTGCACACAGAGATGTATCACACGACATTCCATCTATAATTCAACGAATTGATAGCAAATTAGAACGACAAGTTTTTCACCTTGGATCGGCATTGTTGACGTTGACAGTTTCATGGGAAACAGAGACCAGCACGTGTGGCCTAGCTGCCTGGCCAATGTGTCCTCGTCGACGACGAGTAGGGGCTCCTCGTACTGACAACTTTGCCTTGCCTCCTTCCTCACCTCGGTGTTCTGGTTCCGGGCTGATGCCGACATCGGCGGCGACCCTGACGTTGGAGCAAATGTTGATGCCTGCGCCAACTCCAAGATGCTTGACAACCACTCCGACCTGAAAGTGGCGGCGGTTGCTCCACCATTCTAGCATCACTATGCCGCTCGCCATTGTCGACCCTCCGGGAAGAACACCACTTCCCACACCATAGGGGGTTCCGCAGGCCAACGCTCCTGCACTCGCGACATCTTGAAGTGTTGTTCCCTTGATGGCCGGATTCTAAGCCGTACATTGGACGGCTGCCAGCCCGACCGGTTGCAAGGCTCACATCCGACTTAGATGTAAAACCTCCAACACCCTCAATCGTTGCATCCACCTCGGCCACGGTGGATCTGCTATTTTCAGCACCGAGAGAGGATTCATGCAACGGCGGCCAGGGTTCGCCCTACCGAACCATAGGGGTGTACCACCGGCCCTCGTTAGCGGTATAGTGAGCGGTACGGGCGGTATACCACTTAAAACTGCACAAATTCAAAAATCCAAAACGAGATGCCTATACAATCGGTTTAGAGCGGTATACCAGTCGGTACGAGTGGTATACCAGTCGGTAAGTGTGGTATACCAGTGAATTTGTCTCTGTTTCCATTGTTTTTTCTAGCTCACCGATGTTGGAAAAAATGAAAATTTTGGCATGACCTATGCACATTTTAATGTAAAAAGACCACATCAAAGCATAGGAATAATAGGGCATACAAATACCATAGTCATAAACTCATAATAGTGCATACTACCCTCATACACATAATCGTGCATACAATACCATAGTGATAGTGATAATCGTGCATACAATCCCATAGCAATAGTCGGTAGGTAAATAAAAGCTCAACCGTGGTGTAGGAATGGAAAGACCCCCATTTGGGTCGCCATTTGGTATTTGGCGGTGGACATCGCATCCAACCTTGCACTCGAAGCAGCTCAACCTTGTAGTCTTGCCAAGTTTGGTCCGTCCACCCCGCTGTTGTTTGCCATTGCTGAAATAACATAGTGTAAAAATGGGGATCTTTGCATTCGTACACCCATCTGGCGAGGCCACGCTTTTCACCATGTTCCCATACAACATCGTTTGCCGACATTATGTATCTGCATAAATAAACAACATTGACATTTCAAAAAAAAACTCATATATATACATAAATATACATAAATCACAAATATACCTAATTCATAAAAAAGCTAATACACAAATATACCTACATGGCTACATCACAATTTCACAACAAAATACACGTAAATGGCTAAATCACAATATACCTATATCACATATGCAAGTGGTTCACACATTTTAGTATACCTAAATCACTAATATACCTAAATCACTAAAACAACTAAGTCAGAAAGGGGAGGGAGTGTCTTACCAGCAGAATTCCGGGCCCATCGCGCTAAACCTGCGGTTTATCAGCGGCAAACCGCGGCTTAGCAGCGGCAAACTGCGGTAGGATCTGCGGCAAGAGGCAGGGTGGGAGGGCGCACTCCCTAGGCAGGCGGCCAGTACACCGCTGCCCTACCGCGACTTACCGCGCGGGCGCCGGCTAGACGCCCCGCCGCAGCGGTCCAGCCGGTAGATCCACCGCCGCGCGCGGCTTGTGTAACACCCCAGGTGTTTATTAAAGATAAATGCCTCAATTAGTTGTGTTAATCAGAGTTAATTAGCTCCTAAACATGTTTGACATGTTTTGTCGCGAATTTGCACAAAAGACCTTGGTCAAAATCTCAAACCACGGTCAAACCCTAGATCTCCTTTAAGGCTGAAATGGTTTTCTTGCGCGTTCTCCAAATTTCACTATAGAAGTTCAAAATCAGCCAATACGAAAGTTGTTCGTTATTTCCGGGAACACATTTTTCGTTATTGGCGGACATTCCAATTTTGAGTGCAAATTGGCCAAAAATCAAGTTTACTGCGCTGTGAACAGTAATTCGAGCCGTGGAAAATCTGCAACTTCGGTCGACGTTCCCGGTCAAACCATTGATAAAAACATATGTCGCCCTTTGGGAAAGTTGTAGATCTATAGCTCCTCTACAACTTTCGTTTTTGGAGATTTTTGAGTTGCATTCAAAATTTTTGAGTTACGCAATTTCGAAAATCGGTAAATGAATTAAAAGCTGGGCAGACCGCCGTCGTCTCGCGCTCCAGAGCGCGAGGCCGCCCAGGCCTCCGGTGTACGGCCCCTCGGAGGCTCCGCGGTGGACCTGCACCTCCGTGAACGCTCCGCCCGACCCCGGGCCCACCGCGCCGCGCCCGGTGCACAAGTCCGCGGACCGGTCGCGGCCCGCCCCGGCCACGCGCGCGTCGCCCGCCGCCGCGCGCGCGCGTCGCGCGCACGCCCTCGGGGCCAGCTGGCCGTGCCGCGCATGCTAAGCTCCTCGCCTCGCCCTCGTTTCCGTCGTCCTGCGCGTGCAAAAACATCCTGAGTCGCACGCTGCTCCGCGCCGCCTGTACCGCCGCCGTCTTCCATAGCCGACGCCGCCGAGCAAGTCGAGCCGCACCCATCCCCCACCGTCCAGTCCTCCTGTCGCGCTCCTCGCCCGCCCGCGCAGCTAGCCCGCTGCCCTTGCTGCGCACCGAAGCCGGGGGCGACCGCGTGCGGGCTCTCGCGAGCGCGGCCGCCCGCGCCCCGCCGGTGGTGGCCGCATCGATTCCAAGCGGGAAACCTCCTCAAACCGCCCTACCAAGGTCAGTAGAAGCCCCGGGAGTGGTTCTCCGGCCAAGTCCGGCCGTCCCCGGCCTCCAATTCCGGCCACCGGCGCGGGCAGCCCCGCCGGGGACCACATTGCAAACGAGAAGGTAATTTCAGGGAGATTTTTGCAATTTTCCAGGGACCCGGTTGTAAGGGTTACTTTTAGCGTTACAGCAGTACCTTCGAAAAATCATTAAAAATCGTAGAAAAAGCAGAAAAATGCAAAACCAATTTTGTTGGGTTCGTGGTGAAGAAATCTATCTTTTCTAGAAAACATGTATAGGGTTTTTCTGCACAGTTTTTGAACTAAATATTCAAACGCAGTTTGGAGTGTTTTTAGTGCAGTTTAAAATATACACATGCTATGAACTTGAATTTTGTATATGTTACTCTTTATATCATGTCTAGATCTGTGGCAAAAGTTTGCATGATTTTGATGCATAGATTTTCAGATATGATTTATTTAAGCTCTATGATAGAATAAGTTTGATGCTTTTTATAGCCCCTTTAATGAACTTTTCTTTGAGCACAAGTGCACCCTAGGGCTTTGACTTGATGAGTAGTACCCCTGGTGTGATGGATGTGATTTTAGGGAATTGTTTACTAGGTGTTTTGGATTTAATCTTGTGTAGGAACTTAAATTCAAATTCTGAAAAATAAATTGAATTTGCAACCATGCCTTGGTCAGAAACTCACTTTTGGCATACTTGACCTGTAGGAGAAAGTTGAGATCAAAAAGTTTATTAAATCTTTTTATATGAATTAATGTTGATTTACTAGGCTGAAATTTGTCTTTTTCGTATAAATTAATTTATAAATGATCTTAGGCCAAATTTTGGTGTGAGAGCTTAAACTAAGCATATGCTGCTGTGTGCAAAAGATTAGGTTCATTGGAAGTATTTTTGATTTAATTTGGATTTAGGGTAGAAAGGCTTGTTTTAAATAATTAAAGAAAGAAATAGAAATTAAAGTGTTAAATTTGTGAAATCATGTTTTAGTTCTGTTTTTGATATTTAGTCACCACCCCCTTGCTGTTTGGTGAAGTTAAATAACTTAAATTGCTTAGATGTGCACACAATCACCATCCAAATAGTATTTTGTTATTTATCACACACACTAATAATTTATGTAAGAAAATAATGTTGTTTGGATGAATGTGTCCAACAAGAGTTGATTTTGTGGTAATTCTCCCACCTTCACCATAATTTAATGCATACGTATGTGTACATGTAGACTTACCGGACGGGACGTACACGCTCACCCAGGAGGAGGAGGGAGCAGCTAGCGGAGAGTTGAATCAAGTTAGTGTGCAGCAAGACCTGGACCAAAGTCCAGAAGAGCCCAAGGCTTGTGTTGGTGTAGAGTCTGAGGAAGGCAAGCACCGGTTTCATCTAACCCATGTTTTAAATTAAAATCACGTCCTTTACTTTTCAGCGCGTTATGCTTTACTTTGTGCATTTAAGTTTCAGGAGTTGCTTTGAAACCTAGATGCATGATCCTTAGGACTCCTATGCTCTTATACTAGTATGTTAGGAACGCTAGTGCCATGCTCTAAGGTCACGGTAGAAGTCGAGTAATGACTCATTGCTCGCGAGATATAGGATGCTTATGTTGGAATCATAAGTTGGTTAAATTGACTCGCTCATGTGGTAAGAGCAATGGGTTCGGTCTCGACCGAGTAGCATGGTGCTGGTCCTAAGCTATTGAACGTACCAAGTACTTGTCGGGAATGGGACCGGTAAGCCTATTACCTTCTGAACCGGGGCGGGATCTTTCTAGCTACCCGCTTGGGATGTGTCTCCGGGCTAGCTACCCGTGGTATAGTGTGTGAGTCCGGACTGGTCGGGTTAGACCCTCCGGATAACCGTGTACCAGAGTTTGTAGCGTTTGATCCCAATCTGTGGGATGTTGGGAACCGCCTGGTTGGGGTAGGCACTGCACTTGGTCTACCTTCTTCCGTGTATCTTGGGTTTACCTTGCAAGGATATAAATCGATCGATCGTCGGTCACTCGCCGTTATCTGAGTCGGCTTGACCACTGGTTACCCCATGTTTATTTATGGAACATTTTGGATTAATATTGTTACTTGTTTAATATTGTTTGCACAACATGCTTGTTTAGTACAGGTGCTCACCTAGACTGATTAACATACTAGAATATGAGCTAAAACTTGAAAATAAGGATCCACTCTTAGTTGCTTTTGACAAAACAAACCCAGCAGCCAAAAAGCCTTGCATGTCTTGTTGTACTTTATTTTTGTCGGGTAAGTCTTGCTGAGTATTAGTACTCAGCCTTGCTTAATTTGTTGTTTTCAGGTAATCCCATCTGGCCTGGTTCTATCCAGATGGTTGGGAGCTTGAATGGGAAAACGATGATGAGGAGTGATATGCATGGATGGCCTCCCGTGTGTATCATGCGCTAGTTTTATTTTCCGCTGTTTAAACTCTGAACCATGTTTACTTTTATGTATGAAAAACCTGGTTTGTAATAATGTTGAACTTGTGAAACTTGTTATGTAATGTAATGTTGTACTCGGTCCCGCCTTCGTGTGGTCTTAGCGCATATCAACGATCCGTTGTACGTGATTTACCGGGCTTTACCGCGGAAGCGACTTAATAATTCTTTATTATTGCTTAATGGCCATGTGGACCGGCTTAGGCGATAATACGGAATTATTTTGGGCGGTTCGTCACAGTTCGGTATCGAGCGATGATATGCACCAGAGTAATTAAAATACCATAACAAACTTGTTTTTGGAATAAAAGTTGCCAAGATTAATAATCTTGCTAAACGAGTAGGACGTTAAGGTTTAATCTAGTCCGAGAGGCCCTAGAGGGAATTTTTGGGTTGTTTCAGGTGGCTAGTATTCTATGGTGTATTTAGTCGACTTCCAAAGACATTTATTCCTGTCAAAACTTACTTTCATGCACAACCATACTAGTTCATCACGTTTTGCCATACGTGGTGGTACCACAGGGAAGTCCTGTGAGGGACTAGTGGGACCTATTCCAATGGGTGCCACGTCGCGTCTGCGTCTCATCACGTTTTGCCATACGTGATGGTACCACGGGAAAGTCCGTGAGGGATGAGTGAGGCCTATTCCAATGGGCACTCACGTCGCGTCAGAGTCTTAAATAGGACATTGTCCATGCAGCGGCTTTACGCATGGATACCGTTTCTATAAGCGAACAGTAATGAATGTGTACGCTTTTGTGAGTGCTGGCACAAAAGGTCTTGAATATCTGTGATTTTCTGCAGGTACACTAACCACGGTTGTTAGGTACAGTATTTAAGAAACGAATAGCTTCCGACTAGTTATTATAGGGAGAGACGTATACATATGCCTTGCCACCGGCACTAACTTCGATTTTGAGCTTAAATGCTTGGTAAGGACGTACAGGACCCTCTTGCATCATGTTAAAATCTACCAAAACTGAAAATGATCCTAATGCACCTTATATGTGATCTATAAGTCAATTTATAATTCTTAAGGATCTTTCATGTTAGTTTGGTAAATTATGTGATGTGATCAAATGTATGTCTAGTTGTTGTCCTAATTTTTCTAAGAATGATCTAGGAAGTTTTTGACTAAGTGATCAGTAGGAAAATTGCTTATCAGCTAGTTAAGATTCTTCCATGAATTTTTTTTCATGATTTTAGGATGAATAAAACTGAAGCTATGCTCAAATCACTAAGCCTAGGTCATGCTGAAAATTCTGTCAAAATCCTGAGTTAGGCTGAAAACTCGAATTTCTTTTTATATAGTTCCAATCAGAATCTTCCTAGACAATCGATACCAAAAATGTTTCTTATATAGCCTACTTTGTGCTGTAAAAATTTCATGGTCATCGGGTTCTTAATCTTAGAGATATGATCTTTTTAGTAAAACGCTGTCTTGCTGAAATTTCTGGGCAACAGCACTCTGAAAATCGATCTATTAGACCCTTTTCAATCTGATATTATTCAACCTTTGAATACCAAAACTGCTCCTTAGGTATTTATCTACCTCCTGTAGAAATCTGAAGGTCACTAGATGTTTAGTTTGAGAGTTATACCTAAAACACTAGGTCTCTGTCCTGCTGAATTTCAGAACTAGTGATCTCTGAAATTCAAATTTTTAGGTCATCTTCCTTTGGGATATAGAGCAAACCTTGAATATCAAAATGATTCATAATTTTGTGATAGCAATGCTCACAAAATTTCAGCATTCATGCATGTGTATATTGAGAAATATCGAATTTTAGTCAGCTACTGTTTGCTGTCCAAACTGCTAGACAGAGCTTTGGTAAATGAATTTTTCAACCCCAGTAAAAGTTAAATCTGTTCTGGAGTTGAATACCAAAGTTGTGGATTATGAAATTCTACATATGCTTACCAAAATTTAGAAATTTTTGACACTTGAGGCGAGAGATATGAATTTATTTCTAAGAGCTGTTGCTGTCCAAATTCTGAAAACTTCCAATAGAAGTCTCCTTAGACATGCCTATTTGCCATTTTGTTGGCAAAACTATGGATGCATATCTAATGGAATATCACATGGTTTCGATGGACAGAAATCCTCTCCTCAGTTTCAGAGGAGTAGTTGATATAGAGTCAAGCGGTAACAATCCGTCACCGCCATCGAACTTGTGCCATGCATGTGGCTATTGCCTCCCATTTGGTGTGGTGATCCATGCATGAGGCTAGCTCAGTTTGAATATGCTCTCGCGTAGCAAATGCGTTGTTATCACCATGAGAGCATGGCCCAAGCATTGGGTACCAAATGAAATCATTTGATGGCTGGGATTTTTCTTCCAGCGAAATCATGATAAGGTCTTCTTTTAATTTCCTTGAAAATTTTGGGAATAATTAAAAAGAAATATAAGCGTGGGTTGAAACTTTGTATTCGGCACGCTCAGCAAAATTCAGCCTCCTCGTGTTCCTACTCTAAGAGTTGTGAACATGTTTGTGAACCTTGGCTTGCTGCAGAACCGCCATGGCAGAGTAGAGGTTTTCGGATTCGTGAGTATGATTTCTTAGCTGACGTGTTCACTCCCGTATCATGTGGGTATTCTCTCTGAAGCATTCAACTATTCCTAGATGTTGACATCATGGGTTGGATCACTATTGATCTCCCAACTTTGAAAATGGTTCTTTTTGACCTTGCTCAACGATTCTGAGGGCAATAAAATGAATACGGAGTATCGACACCTTCTTACCTACATAAGGAACATATCATATCTTTTGTCAAGTCAACTAAAACTCCGTTGTGCTCTTTTTCTTTGGTCGTTTTCCCCACACTTTCTCTAGATAGGAGACAACACTTCAACTCCTTATAGCCATGAAATGTTGGTCCCACAACTTTCTGGCATTGGTATCCCAACTTTTCTCGCTCTAAAGTTCATTGCCTCCAACTTGATTTCCCCCCTATGCTTGCTCACAAACAAATAAATAAATTCACGTTTATAAGTGTGAAGAATCTTGTGGCGTGCAAAGTGGAGCATTTTGTCACAATGCATATGCGTACCTTAACAACACATTTTCATTACGCATTATATAACTTGTGCATTTGGGAAATCTTGGGTGACTAACTTGCATAGGTATTTTAAAAAAAATCCTTCTACTCTACCTTCTACTCGCTGTTTGTTGGGATAAGGTACGGCAGTGGCATTTTTTACTTTATTTCGCTGAAGTCGAGCGGTAGTTTCATAACCAATATCTGCCGGCCTGCAGAAGGAGCGGGGAGGGCCACGATTTTCTGCTCCTCCGCCATAGTCCAAAATGGAACTGCTTCTTCGACCGCTCCTTGGATGGAGCTTTTTTTTTTTCCTTTGTCTTTGGTACCACTCCTCCCAAAATAACTGTAGGAGCTGTTTGTGGAGCCACACCAAATGGGGCTATAGTGTTCATGTCGCAGGGTTACGAAGAGTCGAGTCGAGTGATACAATCATTTTCCACATCAATTTTCATGTTGGAAATAGTGGTTCTTGATGTTGAGCTAGTTTCATAGAGTCGGATGTAATCATGAGACGTCCCGCCGATAGCAGCACCGCATCAACAATGCACGACGTCGGTGAAGAGCCTCTCCATCTCTATGACTGATGACCAATCGCCTCCGGTGCCCCTCGCTGCTGCGATAACCTCCTTCAACTCGATCGCTCTCCGCCTCATCTGGGCGCGCTCCACGGTGTCACCGAGCACCGCCTCCACCGCCGCCGCGAGCTGCTCAGCGGCCACCGCGGCGCGCGCCCCGCGCGCCACCTCGACGCACACCCCCATCTCCTCCGCCAGCACCTTGGCGTTGTAGAACTGCTCCGCCGAGATCGGCCATCCGAGCAGCGGCACGCCGGCGCCGAGGGCCTCCTGCGCCGAGTTCCACCCGCAGTGCGTCAGGAACGCGCCGGTCGCCGCGTGCGCCAGGATCTCCACCTGCGGCGCCCAGCACCGTGTCACCAGGCCCTGCCCGCTTTGTTCCACCCTTTCCATGAACCCCTCCGGAAGCCACTCCGGCCGGAGCTTTCCGTCGTTGGCGCCGTCGGACCCCGCCGGCGGCCGGATCACCCACAAGAACCTGTGCCCGCTCCGCTCGAGCCCCGTCGCCAGCTCCATCATCTGCGAGGCGCCGATCGTGTACAGCGACCCGAACGACACGTACATCACGGAGCCCGTAAGCTGCTTGTCGAGCCAGGCCAGGATGGCGCTGCCGCCGTTCTTCTCTATCGAAGCCGGCGTCGGCGGTGGCGCCGCCGTGGCGTGGAGCAGCGGGCCAACCGGGTATATTGGGACGTTGAAAAGCTGCCGGAGCATTGCTAGGCCCTTGGGTTCCAGGTCCTCCGTTGTGTTGACGAGCAGCGCATCGGTGTGGCTGAAGGCGGCGATCTGCTTGTGAATGAAGGTGGACCACGCGTCCTTCCCGTCGGCGGCGGCGAGGTGGTCGGTGAGCTGGGAGCGGCTGATGGAGACATCCGGGAACGGCGGCAGCGGGAACGCGTCGTCGAGGGAGGTGATCGCCGGGAGCGGCACGCTGTTCCAGAGCGAGAAGTAGACCGCGGATCCGTAGCCACCGGTGGTGAGCACGACAGAGTGCGACGCGCCGGCGTCGCGGGCGACGCCAAGCGTCCAGCCCAGGAACATGTCCGCCATGACGTGGACGGCAGCGGCGGGGTCGGCGGCCCTGATCCCCGCGAGGAAGCGCCGGAACGCCGGGCGGAGGGACTCGGAGGCGGCGAAGAGGGCGATGAGCTTATGGTGGGACGAGCCGATGCCGCCGGCCGTGGTGCCGGTGCCGGCGGGGAGGCGGTGTCCAGCTGGATCGTCGAACGGCAGCTCGTGGACTTGTACGCCGACGTCCCCGGCGAGGCTGGCGCGGAGGCGCTCGGCCACCCCGGAAGTGGCGACCACGGTAACGCGGGCGTCGGGGCGCGCGCGGCGGACCATCGCCGCAAGGCAGCGGAAAGGCGCGACGTGGCCCTGAGCCATGAACGGGAACAGGACGACGTGCGCGCGGCGCTCAGCGGTACCCGCCATGGCGCGGTGGCGATGGCGCACGGTTTGGTGGTGGTGGCGGCGCTGGGTTTGGTTTGGAGAGGGGTTAGTACCTAACTACAACCGAGATATCAAAGACGGCCGAGCAGAGCTGCTGGTCTGTTTGCATATACATACATGTATCTTCGTGTGGAGGAGGCGAGTCCGAGTACGAGTTGGAAGTCTTGATTCATGTGCACGTTTTACCTCCTTGTATACGGACTGAAAAGTTTCGGAAAACGTGGCACGGGGGGGCTCGGGCCATTTTTGTCATCAGGCACGTCGCCCTCAAGTTGGACATCCTTTCCCACATTTTCACGTGAGCGCATGAAAATTGCCAACTTGTGTACTCTCGGATCATCAAAATTTCGCAGAAAAAAGGACAACATTTTATGTTAAAAAATATATGTGTCTTCATGATCTTAAATTGCTCGCTCCAACTGTGGCTGCTCCACGCCTCCAGCAGTGGTGGAGCCAGGATCTAGGGCGGAGAGCTCTTTTTTTCTTCCTTCTCCCTCTCCCTCCCTCTCTCCTTTCTTCCCAAATTTGTAGGAGGGAGCTCTTGTTTTGTGACTTCTTAATTTCCAGCTGAAAAGATGCATACTAAAAGAGCAGCGTTAAAACGCTTCCATAGAGTTTGTATAAGAAAAGATGCATGGCTTGGGAAAAAAGGAAAAGGAAATAAGCAATTTCTTCAATAAGCAAATTCAGCTACAGAGCTATGTCATATACACACACAATAGTTTCTATGAAGATCTCCAAAGGTACGCCACAATGAGTAAGACGGCAGTACCAAGTCTAACGTACAGAATAAGTCCACCGAGGGAGCGCACCGCCGCCACCTCACAGGGTCGTCGGAGTAGAGGGTGCCGCTGCCGCTCCACGCACCACCGCCACTGCACCTCCTGCTCCCTGCGCACGTCGGCTACTCATCCCTGCAGAGATCGAGAGGAGAGATGTGAGAAGAGATAGAGATGAGGAAGAAGATAGAATGAAAGGGTGGATGCGGGTCGGGGGGGGGGGAGATAAATGGAGTTGGTAGGTTAGTTTGTACCGGTGGGTGGTTTGGTCCGGTACTAAATGACAGGATGTCAATTTTGTACTATTTAGTACCGGCTGGAGACACCAACCGGTACTAAATTGCCTGGCAAGGCACTGTACAACATGCCCGGTACTAATTTCACCCGTTAGTACCGGGCGAAAATGCGACCGGTACTAACCATTTGGGACGAATACCCGTTTGTGTAGTAGTGGATGTTATCGTATGTTCCAATGTTTTGTTGTTCTGAATTTTCTTAAAACAAAGAAAATACTTACAAGGAATCAATAATTTACTACATAGTTGCAATTCATAAACTAACCAAATGTTGTAGTACCCTCGCAAAAAATGGTGTAGTAACAATATGCATAAAATGTGGTAATAGCTCATCAGTTATATGCTCAAGTACAAGTGTACAACAACGGGCTCAGTAAATAAGCTTCAATAGAAATCTAAATTTCAATTCACAAGAAGTTAAACCAAAATAAATTGAGCTTGAATCAAATAAATAAAGTGCATATGGAATTGCAGTATTCTAATCTCATAGTTGTTTGATAAGCACCAACACTTTTCCTAAAAAAACCCCACAATTTCAGACAGAAAGAAGTTATTGATTACTAAGGAATGCTGAATTTATATTATAGAGTACACAGAGTAATAAGACATGACACACCATCTTACGTGCATAATGAAGTAATTCAGACAGCAAGCACAGGAAATCTGAAAACCAGCAAGCAACGGTACTGATGATTTGAAAAGCTGAGAGAAGAACTATGATAGGGACAACATCAAACTGAAATATTCTCTAAAATTAGGGAGGGGTGCATCCTACATTCCTACCACCAAAACTGGCGAACCATCTCATCACTTTTTCATAGTGTTATTTCTTCGTTCGCTCGCCTCATCGTCATCATGTCGTTTATCCTCGCGGCGGGTCCAGCGCTCCACTAGCGGTGAGGCTGTGGCACAGGGCTATGGGGTCGACTTCCCATGGCAGCGGGGCGGCGCGGTCGTGACCCAATCACCCAAGGCCGACGGGGATGGCAGGGCCTTGACCCACGAGGCGATGCGGAAACCTCGGCTTGCTGGTGACGGTGGCAGGGCACGAGCGTGACGTCCGGCGGTCGATGATCCGTGCCACAGGGCCCTCCATGGACGACGAAGCACGAGCACCGGGCGCGGTATGGGGAGGGCCGATGGATGGCGTGCAGTTCGGGGAGGGCTAGAGGGTGCGAGCTTTGTTGGCAGGGGTGGTGCGGTCCTGGGCCCTGGCCCCTGGCCGGCAGGGTGGAGCCCGGTGGGAGCGATGCGGCCTAACCTTGCCGGTGGGTAGCTGACGGAGGATTGGAGGAAGAAAGGAATACACACACACACACTTACTGTATGTATATAATACACCTGGGTGCATTTGATGAACAAAATGCACCCAGGACAACGACGCGTCGGATCGAGCCCACGGTTCAACCGGCTAACGCACCGTATACACGCTACAGGATATCAGGCCTCCATTTTTTCCCCTTCTCGCAACCACCCTATGCGCATGGGCCCCACATCCTCTCCTCTCCACCTCTCCCCATCTCAGCTTTTCTCTCTCGGTGGATGGGGAGCGGCGGCGCTCAACCACCACGGTGACGCAACCGCACAGGGAGCTGCGATGCCAAGCCGGGGCGAGTTTGGCCCGTAGGGATCGACGGCGTGCAGCCACCAGGGCGATGTTTCCCCCCTCGCGGGGAGCTGCGGTGCATGGTCGAGAGGGAACGACGGCACGTGGCACCGAGACACGGCCTTCTTCCCGGCGGCAGGCCTCCTCTCCTCGAGCTCTGCTCCCTCCCCATCGTCTCGTCTTTGCCTCCCATGACGGCGAGGCCCCTGCTCCCTCCGCAATCGAGCTGCGGCGGGCGGGTGGCTCGGTGGCAACGCGGGGGACCTCCACGGCGAGATAAGCAGCGCGGTGGACACTTCTAGCTCAGATCCGGTGGCGGTGACCGCGCTCGATGCTCCTGGCGCTTGGATCTACGACGACGACTTGCCATGGAGGCGGCGATTCGAGTGGAGGCGGCGGCCATGGCAGCGTGTTAGGGAGCTCCCTGTGGCCTCCGGGCTCCTCAATGGTGGTGGCTGCAAGCGGCGGTGCAGGCCCCGCCCTCTTTTCCGTGGCCTTCCCCCCTCTACCGCACGCGGGCTCCGCGCCACAGCGGCGTCCCGGACGACCGCTACCTCCGTCACAATGGCTTCATCCACTGCGAGGTAAGCGATATTCAACCTCTCCTCCATTTCCCTTCACGCATTCCCCTACCTACTCTTTGATTCATGCGGGTTTGACGGTTGGAGCTTCATTCCGTGATGGTAGTCATCCTCAAAATCACAACCATGCCTGCCGCCCATCCATCTAAAAATCCAGTCCAGAGCTGCATGGATTAATCATAGCATTTATGTTTGCAAAATTTACTCCCCCAAGTTGATTAGTGTTTTTTCCACAGCACGATGTTAGACAATTAGGCAATTTTCGGTACATTTTAATTCCAGAAATTATTAACAAATTCATGACAAATATAAGTGATCCCGTGAGAACAAAGCGTGTGCATGTGTTCAAGTTAAATCTCAAATAAAACTCGAACAAAATTACATAGAAGAGGTTTAGTATGTACCCAAAAGCGGGACGGTTGACGGTGTCCACCGGTGCGCCGTTATCCCCCGGAATAGACATACTACTCATGGAGGGACCTTGTTTGGTGTAGCCGTACGAGTCGATGCGGTGACGAGTCGTTGCGGTGAAGTCCCACGAACGGCCTTCGGGAAGTAGTCGTTCACGTAGTCGTACCGGAAGTAGTCGTTCACGTGGTCGTCATCGGAAGTAGTCGTTCACATAGTCGTACCGGAAGTAGTCGTTCACGTGAAGGACGTAGTCGTACGAGAGAGCGAGCAGGCGCGTACGAGTACGCTCCCCAAAAACCTTATCGCCCGCCTATCCCGAGCGGGATCGCTAGGCGGACGAGGTTCGGAGGCAATCGCTCACGCAAACGGTGTGCGCGCAAAGCTTGCGTTGGGAATGGCGAGAGAGCAAAGCAACACGAGAGGGAGAAGAGAGAGGTCTCCTAGCGGGAGTACCTGGGTGTGAGAATGTGTGTCTGTGCCAGAGGATGGAGTCCTCTTATATAGGCGCAGAGGAGAGGAGAAGGGAATGAACCTGGACATTGCTGACCACCATAATTCCCATTAAACGACAGTTACCAGTAACTGTTGTATTCAACGTCATCAGTTACCAGTAACGGTCGTTTTAATACAGAAGATTATGATTGACATGAATGACCGACATGAATGACAAAAACAGTGCATACGCATCACGGTCACGGTCACGGTCTCGGTCTCGGTCTCGACTCGACTCGACAGGCCTCGCCTCGCCTCGCCCACGGCCACGGCCACGGCCACGGCCCGGCCGGCCGGCGCGGCGAGGCGAGCGAGCGCGTGCGCACGTGTGGCACGCCCTTCTCCTTTTACCAACTTCACAAGTGGTCCACCGTTGTTCCACCCTTTAAGTTAGTTAAGATTCTCATTGGCTTTCAATGCGGGATTGAATCCCTATCATTTATTTTGTGGACCTTTTAATTCTTAGGATTAATTGAGACTAAATGGGCCATGGCCCAATTAATCCAACAATCCCCACCAAGAATTTCAAGGTACACAAAGAAATGTCTTCTCAACTCTTGTTTTGATATACCGACTTTATGGTGGAGATCGTTAAGTTGAACATCCACCCGAGACAAAAGCTACACTCATTCACAACCGACCAATGGACTATGCCTTGAATTGGCGGTTTCGTGCAAACAAGTTTGACTAGAGCCTCTTGCCGGTACTAGGTCGCTATAAGCATCCCCTCGGGTTGGAGCGTATAAGTCATACTCCGTGCCTTTCATGGGTGTCTAGAGATCACCCTATCTCATAGATTGTGACTAGCAATCAGACCCATATAGGTGCAATCCTTTAAGATGTTCTGTAGGCCAACATCTTTGCTCCTCTTTGAGCCACTCGGATCACATTAAGGTTTTTCACCAACCTCGCCATACGGATTTTAGAAGAGAAATGCATCTCTACCGGAATGAGCCCTTTACAAAGGTTCTCTTCTCTCTGTTAAACAGTAGTTTGTTTCACTATCCTAATTCACGGGATCTCCGATCACATAGGACAAGTTACCACTACTGAATGACGTTGACGGGTCTCAAGCCCAATTCCCTAGATGCATTGTCTATCACATTACGTGAAAGACCCTTTGTGAATTGATCTCGCGATTCTTAGCCGTTTGGATGTAGTCCAAGGCTATCACTCCGGAGTTTCTCATTTTCCGACATGATTTCAGCCGCCTCTTTACATGCCTAGATGACTTCATGTTGTCCTTTGAACTATTCACCTTGACAATCACCGTTTGATTATCACAGTTCATGAGGACCGCGGTATCGGTTTTTCAACTACCGGTAAGTCCATAAGGAGTTCACGAAGCCATTCGGCCCTCAACCGTGGCGGTGTCCAATGCGGTGAGTTCGCCTCCATAGTTGTCCTCGTTAAGATGGTCTCGCTTGCAAGACTTCCGGAGACGAGCGCCACCTCCAAGTGTAAACACATATCCACTTGTGGCTTTAATCATATAGTGAATCGCGTAGTCCATTGTTTCTTTCGGATAGCGCATTACCCGTTCAAGAGCTTCCCAATGAGCATCTCTTGGGTTAGACACGAATCGACTCGGTTTGCTTATAGCATATGCGATGTCGAGGTCTAGTAGCGCTAGCTAGGTACATTAGTGAACCAATGATTTGGGAGTATCTCGCTGATCTCTCATTATTCTTATGTTTTTCCTTAACATTTTACTAGCATTGTAAGGTGTTGGAGCGGCTTGCGATCGTTATAACCAAAACGACTCAAGATTTTCTCCACATAATGAGATTGTGTAAGAACAACCCCACCATCACCTTCTCTCACTAGTTTAATGTTTAGAATCACATCGACCTCCCCCAAATCTTTCATCTCGAAGCTTTGAGACAAGAATTCTTTCACTTCCTTAATCGCATTAAGGCTTGTCCCAAATATCGGTATGTCATCTACATACAAACACCGGATCACTCCTTCGCCCCCACCATAGCGATAGTACACACATTTGTCGGCTTCGTTCACAACAAAGCCAGCGACGTTAAAGTTTTGTCAAACTTCTCATGCCATTGCTTAGGAGCTTGCTTAAGACCATACAAAGATTTTACCAATTTACACACCATCCCTTCTTGACCTTTTACTACGAATCCATCCGACCGATCCATATAGATCTCCTCCTCCAACTATCCATTTAGGAAAGTTGTCTTAACGTCCATCCGGTGAACGATAAGACCATGGGAAGCCGCCAAGGAAAGTAGTACTCGAATAGTGGTTAATCGGGCAACCGGTGAGTAAGTATCGAAAAAAATCTTCTCCTTCTTTACGAGTATAGCCTTTAACCACCGGCCTTGCCTTGTACTTATCAATAGTACCATCGAGCCTAAGCTTTTTCTTGAACACCCACTTGCATCCTACGAGTTTGCACCCATAGGGACGCTCCACAACCTCCCAAGTACCATTAGACATAATAGAGTCCATCTCACTCCGAACTCGCTTCCTTCCAATAGTCGACGCATCCAGGAGAGGAATATGCCTCTTCAATGGTTCTAGGAGTGTCATCCACGAGGTACACAATGAAATCATCACCAAAGGACTTTGCAATCCTCTCGTCTCTTGCTCTTTCTAAGAGCTTCATTGCCATCCTCCTCGGGATTTTCCTCATGTGGTTGTTCATTGTGTTCTATCAAAACAGCAGGTTCTTTGGGTTCATTATTAATGGACAATTGACGACTAAATGTGCTATCTACTTCTTTCATAGGAAAAATATCCTCAAAAAATGTAGCGTCTCTGGATTCCATGATGGTGCCAACATGCAGATCATGTACCCCAGACTTCACTATTAAAAACCTATAACCCACACTGTGTAGAGGATAACCAAGAAAGATACAATCGACAGTTTTAGGTCCTAGTTTACGTTTCTTGGTTATAGGAACATTCACTTTGGCCAAACATCCCCAAGTCCGTAAGTATGAAAGAGTTAGCCTTTTCTTTTCCCATTCCTCGAATGGTGTTATCTCTTTGTTCTTTATAGGAACACGATTCAGGACATGACATGCAGTCAATATAGCCTCACCCCACCATTCCTTGGAAAGACCCGCCGTGTCTAACATGGCGTTAACCAAATCGTTAGAGTGCGGTTCTTTCTTTCGGCTACCCCGTTTGATTGAGGTGAATAGGGAGGCGTCCTCTCATGAATTATTCCGTGTTCCTCACGAACGCAAGTGAAAACATTAGAAAAATACTCTCCACCACGATCAGACCTAATTCTTTTGATCTTTCTCTCAAGTTGGTTTTCTACTTCAGCTTTATATATTTTAAAATATTGTAACACTTCATCTTTAGACTTCAACAAATAGATATAGCAAAATCTAGTACAATCGTCTATCGAGTCATGAAAAACTTTTTACCACCTTTCGTCAACACACCATTCATCTCGCATAGGTCGAATGAATTAGTTCTAGAGGTGCCAAGTCTCTCGCCGCGGCCGAAAAATGAGGCTTGCGAGGTTGTTTTGATTCAACGCACACATGGCACTTAGAATTTTTGACTAAGGTAAATTTCGGAATAAACTCAAGTTTGCAAGACGCATCATACAACCAAAATTAACATGACAAAGTCGCGAATGCCAAACATTTGACTCATCATTAACATTCGAGACATGGTTCACGACTTTATTACAATCATATGACAAAGAAAAGCGGAACAAACCTCCGCTATCATAACCTTTTCCAATAAAACTTCCAAACTTAGAAATTACACATTTATTGGATTCAAAGACTAATTTAAAACTGTCTCTACATAGTAGAGACCCACTGACTAAGTTCTTCTTGATAGTAGGGACATGCCGCACGTTCTTCAATCGAACGATCTTTCCGAAGTAAGCTTCGGATCGACCGAACCAACACCAAGAACACGCGCATGTGATCCGTTTCCCATCAACAAGGAGGAAATTCCGCCCGCCTCGTAAGAGGAAAACAAGGAAATGTCGGCACAAACATGAATATTAGCACCCGTATCAATCCACCAATCGGTGACCGACATACCGAAAGAACTCGTAGGTAAAAGATTACCGTACCCCCGATGTTCCACCGGTCTCACTAATAACCATGTTGGCACTCTTGCCATCTTTCTTATCCTTGCGATCCGGACACTTTGCGGCGAAGTGTTCCATGCTACCACATCGGTAGCACTTTCCGGTTGGCGGCTTTTTCTCGCTTGAACCGAGCCGTCCGCTTAGCCTTTGATTGGTTTTGATGCGGCTTGTTCTTCTTTTTGAATGCATTGTTGTTCTTCTTCTGCACCAAGTTAGCACTAGAAGACCCAACAATCCCTTTACCATGTGTCTTATCCTTTGCTCTCGCCTTCTCTTCAACATCAAGAGTGTCGATAAGATCGACAATAACAAACTCTTGCCTCTTGTGTTTTAGAGAGGTTCCAAATTCCTTCCAAGAAGGTGGTAACTTGGAGATAATACCTCCGCCCACAAACTTGTCGGGCAACTTACATGGTGCATCTTTGCTATAGTTCTCAAGATCTCTAGCTAGCGCCCGAATCTCATGGGCTCGCTCTACCACGAACGGTCTTCAACCATTTTGTAGTCATAGAGCTGTTCCATGACATACAGCTCACCACCAGCATCAAAAACCCCAAATTTAGCCTCAAGTGCATCCCAAATATCTTTGCCACTTGGCAGCAGAAGGTACATGTCCACAAGGTTTTCAGCGAGAACACTCAAGATGGCACCACGAAACAGGTTATCGGCTGCCTCGAAAGCCTTCTCCTCCTCTGGAGAAAACTATTCGGGCTTCCCCTGTATGACATGCATGATGCTCATCGCCGTTCGGGCTTCCCCGTATGACATGCATGATGCTCATCGCTCGTCAACCAATACGTAACCCTTTGCTTCCTACGCTTGTAATTTGAACCATCGAAAACATTTGGTTTGAGCGTTGCAGCGAAACTAGTTACCGAAAGCCTATCAACAATATAAGGTTTTTGAATTGTTAGACAATTATGCAATTTTCGGTACATTTTAATTCCAGAAATTATTAACAAATTCATGACAAATATAAGTGATCCCGTGAGAACAAAGCATGTGCATGTGTTCAAGTTAAATCTCAAATAAAACTCGAACAAAATTACACATAAGAGGTTTAGTATGTACCCAAAGGCGGGACGGTTGACGGTGTCAACCGGTGCGCCGTTATCCCCCGGAATAGACATGCTACTCGTGGAGGGACCTTGTTTGGTGTAGCCGTACGAGTCGATGCGGTGACGAGTCGTTGCGGTGAAGTCCCACGAACGGCCTTCGGGAAGTAGTCGTTCACGTAGTCGTACCGGAAGTAGTCGTTCACGTGGTCGTGCGGAAGTAGTCGTTCACGTAGTCGTACCGGAAGTAGTCGTTCACGTGAAGGACGTAGTCGTACAAGAGAGCGAGCAGGCGCGTACGAGTACGCTCCCCAAAAACCTTATCGCCCGCCTATCCCGAGAATGATCGCTAGGCGGACGAGGTTCGGAGGCAATCGCTCACGCAAGCGGTGTGCGCGCAAAGCTTGCGTTGGGAATGGCAAGAGAGCAAAGCAACACGGAGGGAGAAGAGAGAGGTCTCCTAAGCAGGAGTACCTGGGTGTGAGAATGTGTGTCTGTGCCAGAGGATGGAATCCTCTTATACAGGCGCAGAGGAGAGGAGAAGGGAATGAACCTGGACGCTGCTGACCACCATAATTCCCATTAAACGACAGTTAACTATTGTATTCAACGTCATCAGTTACCAGTAACGGTCGTTTTAACACAGAAGATTATGACTGACATGAATGACAAAAACAGTGCATATGCATCACGGTCACGGTCACGGTCACGGTCTCGGTCTCGGTCTCGGTCTCGGTCTCCGACTCGACTCGACTCGACTCGACTCGACTCGACTCGACTCGACTCGACTCGACTCGCCTCGCCTCGCCTCGGCCACGGCCCGGCCGGCGCGGCGAGGCGAGCGAGCGCGCGCACGTGTGGCACGCCCTTCTCCTTTTACCAACTTCACAAGTGGTCCACCGTTGTTCCACCCTTTAAGTTAGTTAAGATTCTCATTGGCTTTCAATGCGGGATTGAATCCCTATCATTTATTTTGTGGACCTTTTAATTCTTAGGATTAATTGAGACTAAATGGGCCATGGCCCAATTAATCCAACACACGACACATGGGTGTTGCTATTTTTCTTTTGTTTTCCTTTTTGACAGCAATCTAGATTTTGCAACTAGTATATGGTAGAAGTAGTAATTACTTCAGAAGATTTGTTGCAACCGGGTTATGGCACATGTTGTATTTCGGTTCATGTTGCAACTAGCTTTTGGTACTAGTTGTAATGAGTCCAGCAAATTTGTTGCAACTGGCTTACGATATATGTTGCAATTTGGTCGACTTTGGACTTTTTCAATATCTGTATTCAAACCACACATACTCAGCCATATATTTTTTGTTGCAACTGGCTCATGACAGTAGTGGTAATTCAATTTTTTATTTTTATTTTGACCACTGCAACCCACAATTGTTAATTGTTGCAAATGGCTGCATTAGTTTTATTTGTAATATGTCCCCTATTTTGGACAACTTGTTTACTGTAATGTTTAGTAATCTATTGGGTTGGGTCGTTATTTTTTGCACAAATATGGTTCTCTGGATAGCTCTGCGCCCTTGTATGCTTGGTGATGTTTGACTCATGTTGTAGTTGTGCACTTGAAATTTCGGAGGGTTGCAAATTTCCTACAGCCGGCTCTGTCCTTTTATTATTTGAGAAAGCTCAAGGGAAGATCGAGTGAACTAGCATACCATGGCTAACGAATTATTTTATTATTTGATAGATTTTGGTATATGCCATGCGACCATGACTTCTTTCCCACTTACCACAAATGAATATTCCATGCACTTTTAATTAAAGTAGATAGAGTAGAGAGAACACCGTTTCAGCATGTTTAAATAGATTTTTGCCATATCCCATATATAAGCTTCCATAGGTTATTATCCGAGTTGCACCCTGAGGAAGCGACATGTTGGAACGACTCAGATTATCGCCCTACTTTGCATTTATGATGGTGTGTCCTAGTTGCAACCAGTTTTCTAGAGTAGTTGTAACTAGATTATTGACATAGTTGCAATTGGAGGTGATTGATTGCATTTGCGACGACATGTGAATTTTAGTATATTTTGTAATTACATTATTGTCCTAGTTGCAACTAGAGGACACGACAAGGTGCAACTGCTCCAGGTGTAACTAAGTTATTGTCCCGATTGCAATTATGGTGTATCTAGCGTCATCAATATGCTAGTATCACCTTTTTTCCCAAATTAGTCATCACACCTTTTTCTCCGATTGGCCTCATGTAGAAATTGGATGACCCTAGGCTGGCAATTGCACTGTACATGGTTGCAATTGGCCTCTTGTCTGATTTTGGTGGGATTTGTTATCTTTTCAATTTTTCATATCGATTAAACATTTGACGCTAGAAATTAAATTGTTAACCTCGCAGTTGCACTATAGCCATGGTCGCAATTAGATTCATCTACAAGTTACGGTGCATATTTTTATGACTGCTAAATGTTGGGTGTATGACTAAAAAAACTACGGTAATGCTTGGGAACGGGCGTCCGACGCGGGTGAAATAACGGACGCCCTCCCTACCGTCCATCTGCAAGGCATCCGATGGCCATTGTGAAGACACAACCGCCCCATCCTCCTTTTCATCCCCGTAGGCCCCACCACGCGATCCACTCCCTCACTTTTCCCCTCCACTACACCCGCTGCGCGCTGCATCCCCGGCGAGCGATCCGCGGCGGCGGTGATGGGTTCGCCGCGGCCGGTTTTGGCGGGGACGGCGGCGGAAGACTCCGATTGGGAGCCTAGCGACGGCGAGGAAGGCGACTCCCCCCCCCCCCCGCGCACGCGCGCTCCGGCTCCCCTTCGTCCGGCGGCGATGCGGGTGGCGCGGAGGCGTCGGTTGGTGCGAAGCGGAAGCCGCGGCCGCGCCGTACGAGGGCGGCGACGGATGGGGAGGGCTGCGCGCGTCTTCTCGCGGACGCGGGGTCGCCGCTCGCGCTCGGCCGGCGGCGGCGCGGACGGCGCGAGCCCCCCCCGCGGACGATGAGCGCGCGGCGAGCGATACCCGCGACGGTTCCCAGGCGATGAAGCGCACGAGGCAACCCAGTAAGGAACTCCTCTTGCTCATTCCCCTTGAACTGGTTCGTGGCATTTTCTATGTGCGCAATAACTTCACTCGATGCTAATGGTTAGGGTTAGGACAACCAGCGAAATTAATAGGGTTGCTTGATGAGTTTTTTCCCCACACCACACGTTTACATGGACGCTGTTTTCGGGTGAACTTTTTTTTGATGCAGGTTGATCTGCATACGTTGCAAGCACTGCAGGGAAGGGAACTGAACTCAGTTCAAGCAGTTTTTGTGTATCGGTGGTTTTTTTGCATCTCTGATTTTGTGTTATTGAAACATGATGGGGTTCATGTCATGGCGCCGGTGGCAATTAATAAACAGACATGCACGATCAGTACTCTCCTGTCGCTTAGTACTCCACCTGGATTACAATTTACAACATGTTCACGTAGCTCTGTCAAAATATTTTACAAATGGATTCGATTTTTATTCCTTTTACAAATGCATCGTAACATCTACTAGAGGGGTCCAGGTTGTTCAACGACAGATCCATGGTTGCATGGTAGGCCTTCAGGACCAACTCACACACCCACACAAGAAGCTGGGTCCTGGGAGTTCATGTAGTTACACCCAAAGAAACAGACTCCACATGTTTTTTTCACACACACATCATGTTTGCATTCATTCATTTGTTATGTTGCATTTATTTTGTTGTTATGTCTCAAGCATTGCCCAGTTTCAGTGTTGGAAAAAACTGTCTTGGCCAGCCCCCCAAACCAAACCGTGATGTTTATCCCTCACTCACACCATGTTGCAAGCATTCATTGTTTTTGTTTCAAGCTCACACGAGTTTTCCTTTTTTTTGGGAGAAAAACGAGCCCCGCCCGCACACGCTTCGCCTTTTTCGTAGAAAATAGAGCCACTCTCCCCCATCCCAAGCTAACATTTTTGTGATGTTTATGTTTTTTTCACACACACCCATGTTGCATTCATTCATTTGTTATGTTGCATTTTATTTTGTTGTTATTTTCTCAAGCTTTTGCCCAGTTTTTCAGTGTTGCAAAAAAACCATCTTGGCGAAACTGTGTGAATTTATCCCTCACTCACCCCATGTTGCAAGCATTCATTTGTTTTGTTTCAAGCTCACACAGTTTTCTTTATTTTTTCAGAGAAGACAAACATCAGCATAAATGAAGAGCATTTCAAGTGCCGTTTCTCTGCCCGCAGGATTTGCTCTCTTGTACCACAGCTTTCCAATCAGCAAAAGGAATGGGTGATCGACGCTGGTTTTGGTGCCCTTTTGTCGATGCATGAATTTTCTGTCCCTATCAAACTTGTCAAGTGGATGATGAAGCGTGTAGACCCACTTCTTAGTGAATTCAGGTACAAGAACGAGTCATTGTCTTCAACCGTGATCTTATACGCAAGATTCTCGGTTTGGAAAACAATGCCGTAGCCGTGAGGATTTACGGTGATTCGGATGAGGTGATGAAATTGAAAGAGTTGTATAGGGATGGAGATAGAGCCAAAATCGGGAGGTGCATTTCCATTGCCACGGAGAGCAAGGACGGGGAGACCTTCATGAGGTCGTTCGCCCTTTTGGCTTTAGGGGAGCGTGTACAACCCCCGGCACGGGTAACGATGTGAGCCTAAAGTACCTCAATAGCTTAGAAAATGTTGAGCCGATCAAGCACCTTTGATTGGGCTGGACACATTTTGAGTGAGCGATGGATGAAGTGAAGAAATACCGGAATTTCTCCCCCGAACGTCTTGAGAAGGATCATCGATTGGATCATGCCTCATCATTTTAGCGGTATGGGTTACTTTTTTCCCCTTTCTCTTTTTTCCCATGATATCTCATCGATTGCATCATTTGTTTTTTCTCGTTTTTTTTTCCATACGGATCGCCTACATGGACCACCTTGATCCGCCATCCGACGAGAGGCCACCAAATCAACTACAGTCTACCCCGCATTTGCCATGTCAGGAATGCGGACTTCAACTTTGTGATGGCTGTTGACAAGAATAAGTTGTCACTTGGGAATTCTTTTGGGAGGCTACCGGTATGCGCAACATTACATCTTCACTTTTTTTTTGATCTTGTAGTCCTAAATATAAAATGTTTTTCAGTCGTATATTCATCATGTTTTTAACACATGTTGCAGTAGTTTGTTTAGATGTTGCAACCTCAGATAAAAAATGTTGCAGTAGTATTTTGTAGATGTTGCAATAGTATTTTTTACAGCCATAGTAAATGTTGCAGTAGTATTTTCTAGATGTTGCAGTAGTATTTTGTAGATGTTGCAGTAGTATTTTGTAGTTATACTGCTTAGTTCTACAGCCATAGTACATGTTATAGGTCTAGATTTAATTTGTTTTTCAGCATTTTTTATATGCACCAATAGAACACATGTTGCAGCAGTAGTGTTTAGATGTTGCAGCCTTAGATATAAAATGTTTCATACTTGTTAAATACTTTATGGTACTTATATTGTTCACTATTTTTTTTCTGCAGTTCCGCGACTTCTCCCTCACTCCGTATGCCCCCGCCCCCCCCCCCCCCCCGCCCCCGCGCCGCCCCCGCCTCGCCCCCGCCCCCGCACCCGCCCCCGCCACCGGATTTGTTGGTCACGCACATGGGCTTGAGGCATCCGAAGAAGTCCCCATCGTCGGCTCTCTTGATGAATGGCTGAAGCAACTTTGCTCAAATTGATATACGGGAGGTATAGCAAAACCCTCATGTTTTTCGGTTTTTTTTTTTACAGCCACCACACCCTTTTTGTTTGTGCTTTCCAAAAACTGCTAACACACCGTGTAACTTGATTTGTTGTTTTTTCGCGGATACAGTAGCCGAGTACAAGCATGTTGCCGCACACTTTTCCAAGGTTATGGATGAAGATGTCCGCGAAATTCTTTGCTGCCGTATCGAAATCATTTAATGATCGGATTTCGGCAAGGCTTAGGCGACGTCGGGGGGGAGATGTTGGCCAAGATGGCCGAGTTAGCTAGCAGGGCCAGGACAAGTGTTGATGGTGCAGGACCATCAGCCACCGATGGTGATGTTGGTAAAACAAGTGCCAGTGTTGCAGCTGAAGGAGGTACGAGTAAAAGCACCACTGGTGCACCCGTACGAGACACTAGCAAAAGTGGTACCTGTGCAGCGGAAGGAGGCGCCAGCAAAAGTGCTTCTGCTGGAGCCGAAGGAGGCACCAGCAATGTCAACACATCAACCAGTGGTGCTAGCTCTCCTGGCCAGAAGAAAAGTAATGATTCTAGCTTGTATGATGACTTCCCTTCATTTGACCTGCTGAACTCCGACGGGATTGATGATGATTGCTCTACCCCACCAGAAATCATGCGCAAAGGTGCCCCTTCCTCCTTCCTTCCTGTTTTATTTTTCCTTATATTATATGCTAGCTCTCCTTTTTTGCAGATTCTTCAATTTTTATGTATTTTCATTTTGTTTTTCTTTTTTCTTTTCAGATACGGAAGCAAACAAGCCCGGCTCAAGCACAAATGACAAGAAAAACAGGAGGAAGCGTGCTGCCATCAATTTGAATCAAGGAAAGAAATTGAAGAAATTGAAGTTGGACGAAGAAACAAAATCCGTGTATGAGAAGTTCATCAGCAAAAGGGTTTTGAAGAAGCCGGTGACCAAAGAAGAGATCTTAGAAGCGTAAGCTAACTCTTTCAATTCGCCTTCATTCTAGCACCCAACTTCCAGTTTTTACATGTTGCAGCAACACAAAGTAGATGTTGCAGGCTTACTTTTAAAATGTTTCGGACTTTGTCTACTATTGCTCGTTTTACATTTTTTTTTTAAAAATACATGTTACAAACAATGATTTGTAGTCGTTGTAGTCTTAGTTTTAAAATGTTTCAGCCATACCACCATTTTTTTAAACTCATGTTGCAGTAGTAGTGCTTAGATGTTGCAATCTCAGATATAAAATGTTCCAGCACATGCTTTAGCAGTGGTTATTTAGATGTTGTAGGCCTACATTTAAATTGTTTCAGGCATTTTTTTTATAGCCACCATTTTTTCTTAACACATGTTGCATTAAGTATTGTTTAGATGTTGCAACCCTAGATTTAAAATGTTTCACACTTGCTAAATACATGCTTAAATAGATCGTGTAGATGTTTCACAATCTATTTTTTTGACACTCATTCTACTCATGTTGGTTCCACACAGCCCTGTTTTTGTTAAAATAGGCGGTTTCCATGTGTGCTATGAGGAGTTCTACAAGTCGTTTAAGCCAAAGGGCTTAATTAACAACGAGGTCATGACCCTTTGGACCAATCAGTTCAACATTGAAGAAGCTGAACTTCGCGTAAAGGACAATAATGTTGTCAAGAAATATGCTTTCTCAGCCGTACTCACTGTTAGTATCCTTTCTTGTTATCTCTATCTTTTTTTCAAGCACCACTATTTCTCTACTTTAGTTTTTAGTTTTTTCTAACCTTTTTGTTGCTTCTTTTTCCCTCTATTAAGGATAAGCTAATCATCGCCCCCGACAAATTCATTGATGATAGCTGCAACAGGATGCTAACCATGCTGGACAAGACATGGGATTTTTCTAAGATGGACCTGGTACTGTGTTGCTAAACCAAATCCCCTTTTTTGTTTTTTGTTTTTTGCAAACATTTTGATTATAGCTTCATGTTTCTTTGTAGCTTTTCTTCCCCATTGTCCAAGAACGTCATTGGGTACTTGTCTGCATTAATATGTTTCTTCAGCAAATTTCCTGGTTCAACCCATTAAATGCATCACAAGACACAATATGTTTTGTTTGCGCGCAGAACCTGGTCTGTAATCCAACATCTTTAACTTGCCTTTGTTCATCCTTTTTTTAATCCCTTTTTTTACATAGTTGCTTTTCCCGTTCAGCCAATTTCAATAATTAACATTCATTTTTTTGTTTTTGTTTATAACTAGGTCACTAATTTCTCTAGAGCTTGCCTGAACTCCAATGTTTTGAAGAAAGATGTGTCTCAGTTTGTTTGGAATTACCCCAAGGACTACCCTCAGCAAGATAATTTGTAAGTTCACTGAAAAATAAACAAAACCCTTTTTTATGTTAGATGTTGTGAACTCAGATTAGAAATGTTCCAAACTTGAATTAGAAATGTTGCAGAACATTTTTTATTCCAGACAACCACAATGTTTCAGGATAAGAATGATAATGTTTCAAACTTGATTTTTAAATGTTTCAGAACAATTTTTCCAGACAACCAATGTGGTCCCAATTCATGTTGCATCAGTTGCTTCCACATGTTTCAAAGGCAAATTATAAATGTTTCAGATAAATATTTTAGAATCAATGTCTCAATATTTTTTTCTTTTTTTGCCATAGGTATGATTGTGGACTGTACACCATGCTTTATATCGAGTCTTGGAACGGGAAGAAGACGGAAACGTCATTGCAGCCGGTAATAGCTGCAACATACTAATCATCTCTTTTTTCTTTCATTTTAAAAAATGAATGATTTTTTTATACATGAAGTAATGTCCTTTTTCTCTTTTTTTTAGCACATGATGGGCGATTACAGGAAAGTTAGTGCAGCCGTACTTCTTCTTTCCTCAAGCAACGAAGTCAAGTTGAGCGAGTTTGTGGAAAAGCATTGCAAGAACAAGTAGAAACGGCTCACAACTTTGTGTAGTAGAATACCTTCTGTTCCAGTAGTTTTTTAGGGGACCTTTTTCAGACTTGTGAACCTTTTTTAGACTTGTGAACCTCTATGTAAAACACATGGTTTTCATGATGTTTTTGCTGCAGCATGTTCTGATTGTTGCACATCACTTTTTCGAAGATGTTGCATTTTCCAGTTTCCCATATTTCCCCCAAACATTAACTAATACCTTCTGAAACATCTTTATAATAACAAACACAACATGAAGGGATTTAATTTTCCACTTTCCACCTTTACTACCCAAAACAAGTTCTAACACCTTCTAAAACATCTTATAATAACAAACACAACATTAAGTGTTTTAATTATCCCATTTCCACCTTTACTACCCCAAACATTAGCTGACACCTTCTGAAACATCTTATAATAACAAACACAACATTAAGTGTTTTAATTATCCCCTTTCCCACCTTTTTCCACCTCCCCATCTCAACATTTATGTCAACATCTATTCGAAACATCTTACAATAACAAACACAACATTGAAGTGATTTAATTATTTACTTTCCACCTTTACTACCCCAACATTAGCCAACACCTTCTGAAACATCTTCTAATAACAAACACAACATGAAGTGATTTTTTACATGACATCAAGCACGTATTTGCTTTTGCTTCTGCAAAAACACAAAAAAAATTTAAGTTTGATGAAATGAAATGTTGCAGCATATACATTATGTTGTTTCACAAGATCAACTCAAATGGACACAAAGATACAAAATAATTTAATTCAAAGCTTCGGTTTCGTTTCCCTCGGCTCCGCCCTAATCGCCTCTCGCTTTGGCCATGTACTCACGAGTTTGTACACTATGACCAACTTCGTAGCAATAGGAGCATGGTTTCTTCACCGCACTCTTAGGCTTGCCCTTCTTTTTCATTGCTTTCTCCCTAGCTTGCATCACTATAGACTTGAACCTGTCCACCTTCTCTTTTGGGCGCCCTTTGCTGTTCGTTCTTGGTGGATTCTTCACCTTCAAAATGGGTTTTTGATTTGCTGCAACATTGACCGCAACACCATCGTCAACTCCAAGTTGAATTGCCGATGAGTCCTTTGCCGCCCTCACCGTCTCAAACAACTTATCTATACCAGCCGAAACAATGGTGTATTTCTCAATACCCAAACATGCTTCTGCTGCCAAGGAGGTCATCTTCCTACACAATTCATTGTACCTCAACTTGTTTGTTGCCGGGACACCAAATGTTGGTTCGGGACCCGAGAGGCGTTACGGCACCTTTGTTGTCGCTTCCTTCGACCACCTTTGAAGTAGATACCTTTACGGAATTGCATCAACATCCCTATTCGTGAACACTTTCAATATGTGTGGGCGGAAAGCGAGACCATCACGATCAAACATGTTGCACGAGCACGTATACTTTGTTGCATGTCTATCAGCTGACACCGTGCGGACTCTGACGGACGTCGGGTGCACAACTTGAAAGGACCAACCTTGGTCATCAGCAGTAACCCCTCCTATCTTGAATATTGTTGAATCACGCAGCAACTCTTGAAATTTACCAAACACTTCACCAGTGTAGAATTGCGCTGCCTGCTTCTCGAAAGAGTACCTCCCCCACAGCGGGGGGTCTGAAATCGCCCCTTTGCATCGCTCTTTGTTTTCTCTTTCAGCTCTGGTGTCCATGATGTAGTCATATTGTGTCACGAACTGCAGCACCGAGTCTTGAGGGTGGATGACTTTTTTGAATAATGAATTCATGCTTTCAGACCTTCCTGTTGTGCCCGTGAAAGGAAAGAAGTCCCTTCTGAAGTACGCAGGGGCCCACATGCTTCGTGTCGCTGAAATGCTTTGGAAGAACTCATTGTCTTGCAGCTTGTACTTTTCCCCCAACATCGCCCACCAACCTTCATACTCTTCGGTGTTTCAGTGCGGTTCACACAGTAATCGAACTCTTTTGCAAAGTCGTTCTCGTGACTGATCAACCACGCAAACTTCTCGGTAGCTTTGCTCAAGACGTGCCACTTGCAACATCTCGTGGACCGCCTTTGGGAAGACTATAGCTATCGCCGCTTTCATTGCTTTATCTTGGTCTGTCATTATGTTTGTTCGCTCTCTTCCACCCATCGCTTCCTTCAGCCTCTCCAACATCCAAACAAATGTTTCAGTTGTTTCATCAGGCAGCAACGCACACCCAAGCAATATGCTTTGTAGGTGGTTGTTTATCCCAACAATAGGCGCAAACGGCATGCTGTATCTATTTGTGCAAAATGTTGTGTCCAGGAATATGCAATCACCAAAACTCTTGTACAGCCTCCCTTGTCCCGCCATCAACCCAAAATAGGCCCCGCAAAGCATTTTTTGCATCAATCATTGTAGCGTAGTAGAAGGAAGTACTTTCGCCTTGCCGTTTCCGGAAATACTCCAATGTTGCATCCATGTCTCTATAGCTCGAACTCCCCTCAAGCGCGTCCTCATGTTCGATACATCCTTGCCGCTGAAAGTAAGGTTGGCAATCCCACCATGGAAATCACCAAGAATTCCCATTATCCGCATGGTGCCGATGTTTCGTGGTGTAATGTTTTCAGCAACTCATAGTCGGCCCATGATATGCTCGGTGGGACCTCAAATGTTTCCTCACCCCAACGCCCTTCACAAGGGGGTGGCTATGCTCAGGCTGCATTACAATTACTCTCCACTTCCCATCTCTTTTCCCAACTGCCATATGAGCTTTGCAATCAAACTTTTTGATGGTGTTGCGCTTCCTTGTCGACGTGGTTAATACAACGTTTGCTGCCCTCTTTTTTGTACCTTCTGATTTAGTTGTGTCATTTGTCGAAGCCCCCGAGTTGGTTTCATCCTCTGTGTCCTGAGTTGGCTTCCTAGCATGGGAGCATTCCCATTCTTTTCTGATCAGTTCTTTGCTACCTCTTTTTCCGCTGATTCTGCTCGATGCGACCCTGATGCTAAAACCCATTTTGAAAGCATAGTCGTTGTACACTCTTTGTGCTTCTTCTACTGTGTCAAATTCCATACCAATACACGGCTGCACTGGTTGTGAGCACACAACATCCTCATCCTCAAAATAGACCTCATCTTCTCCAACCATTACTTGCACATGCTCGGCCGAGTTAGCCGAAACATTTGTAACGCCCACACTGTTGCCGCTCGAGCTTGGGGGCAGCAGATTCAAATCACGCACCTACAGAAATTGATGTTGCAGCAGGGTTAATCACATGTTGCAAATGACATACCAAAATGTTTCGATCATTAAAAAACCAGCAACATCGCTACGCAACATCAAAAGTTTTCGAAACATCAAAAGGTGCAGCAAAAGGATCTCCAAAAAATTTTTTTGCACGGCGGCGGTGGACCTAACCTGCTTTGCGGATGATGACGGAGGCATTGACACCGTGTTGTAGGGTGCAGGCGCGCTGTTGCCGCTCGAGCTTGCTGCATCCGGGCGCAGATTCCAATCACGCACCTACAGAATTTTATGTCGCAACAGGGTAAATCATGTGTTGCAAGCGGCATACAAAAATGTTTCGATGATGCAAACACTTTGCAACATCAAAAGTTGCAGCAATAGGATCCAAAACAAGTAGCAAAAGTCGCCAAAATTCCAACATAGCGCAGAACATGGGGTTCCTCGCGCTACCAACATCGCAAAAAATTTTGATGCAAAAAGCAAACATTGAAGGGGGGGAGGTGTATGTGGGGATGCGGGGGGCGGATCTCCAACCTGCCCAGCTGACGATCCCGGGAGCACTTCCCCCGCGGTGTTGGGCACAGTAGCCGCAGGTCTCCCATGGTAGCCGCTCGACGAACCTAGGTGTGTATTGATGTGCATCTTCACCGGACTGCCGATCGCCTTCCAACAATCCGGCCAACCTTGTGCTCAGTGTTGTCGGAGAAGGCTTCACCCGATGGGGGGCACTTGATTCCCCGGAGTATATGCGCCATGGACCCTCACGGTGAGGAGAGAACCTTGGCGCCGCCTCTCCCCCCCCGCGGGAGCCGCGAGCCCGGGGGGGGAGGAAGACGGACCGTCCGCCCCCGGGGCAAATTTCCCCCTGAAACACTAAATGTTGCGACCCCTGCCGCTCGCAACATGACACACGTAAACTCGCAACATCGATGGAAACTTCTCTCGTTGGATGTTGCACGGACGAGGTTCGCAACATTGAATAATAACTTCCGCAACATCTTAAAAGTTTTTCGCAACATTGAACGCGCGCCTCGCCCGATCGACGGCTGATAGAGATCTTGATCCAGATCACGCGGCTCACGATGCGTCCGACGCTAGCGCCCGGATCGGACGTCCGGCGCTAGCGCTTCGAAAAAACTAACTTGCACAAAGTATGACTGCTGAATGTTGGGTGTAGCGATGTAGCGTACCTATGTTAATGTGGGCTTTTTGCTGGGCATGTATGTCTTATGCAGAGCATCCATGGTAGCTTGCTTATCCCCTGCTGAATTTATTTTGTCTTGGGACCCAACAGAGAAAATAATAGCCTCTGACTTTGAACTAGATGGTGCAAAAAGAGATTGTGCCAGTACGAATACTCCAAAATACTTGTTTCTGTGTTTAGCTTGATTTCAGGAGGGAACGTAACTAAATTAACATGCTAAACAGAACTAATTATACTCTATCAAAGTTGTAGAATGCAATGTAACGATATTAGATACCTCCAGCTTCAGCTTCACTGATACTATTGAAATACAGTGACAGATCACAAAGTACACCGCATAGTTCACAGGATATATTACTTGTATCATTTGTATGCGTGCAAATGGAGCAATTCCACATCCCAGTATTTATAGAGTGCTTCTCAAGATCAGATCTGTTATCCAACAAGGGAACAAACTAAAGAATGTATGTGTATGCCTCCACTAATGCCTTCCAATATGGCACATCAGCAGTATATAAATATCATATGCGCACCACGATTTCTTGAAGGGACCACCCTGAACAAGATCTGTTAATCCAACCTTGATTCTTGGTGGGTTGGAGCCATGGTTGCCAGGTCCAGGCTGACCCATTGACATCTATATTCTTAATAGTTAGTCACTGCCCCCCATTACCTGTGCTGTTTTTTATTTAGGCACCTTTGTTTATATCATTGCATCTGTGACCATACACACATAGTAGTAATTGGTTTTGTTTTTTTTTTGTTGCAACTGGCCCGTAGCACTAGTTGCAATTTTGGTTTAAATAGACTGATTTTTTAATCCGAGCTCAACCCATGTGTTGTAATTGTGCCCATATATGTGGTAGTAATTGCTTTAGTAGTTTTGTTGCAACTGGCCCATGACACTAGTGGCAGTTTTGTCTGATTGACTCATGTGGTGATTGGGTTATAGCAGGACTTGCAATTGAGCTTATGTGGTGGTTAGGGTTATGGTTAGCAGCGTATGTTTTCAGAGGAGGATGAATATTATGCAATGCCGACACAAGGTGCATTTAGTATGTCCACTATCTGGTTGAGAAAAAAAATTAGGTGTATTTGTATCTGAAATTCATAAGAAAAGGGATATGAAGAGGTAGTTAGTAGTGATTAGATTTACTCCAGCTTCAAGCATTTCTATGTTCTCATTTTTCAGATACTAGTGACTGTTTTAGTAGGTTTGTTGCAACTGGCTCATGTCATTAGTGGCAATTTGGTTCACCTTGATTTATTTACTTTTATTAGATTGCACTAGTGGCAATTCTTTACTTTTTAGTTCTATTTTCATGAACGACTTGGTGTCGCTATTTTCTATTTTACAGAGTCTACCTATTGCCATACATTTATTGTTGTATCATTTATAACTAGGTCCGTCCTCCTGTTTGCATTTGTGATGTGTGCATGCTTTTTCTTAGTGTACTTACAACTCAATCTTTGTCCTAATTGCAATTGGAGTACTCGACCAGTTGCAATTGTACCATATTTAATGGCCTCATGTTTTAGTTTTGGCCTCATGCACTTTACCTTTGTTCCAACTAGTTAATCAAACTGTGTTGATTTGGCTCAGGTCTGCAGCAAAGTATAGTGACAATGACACTCAATATTCTACTAGTATATTTGATTTGAATTCCTCTATGTGATGGCTCACTATTTTTCTATAACTTTGTGTCTTACACAGAGCATACTACTGGGATGGATTCGGAATCACACACTTTTTCTGTTGTAATCGGTTGAGAACATGTGTGCAATCAGTCTGTCCTGCTACATTTAATTGATACATCAATTTTGGTAGTAAATAAGATTGCAGTTGCAAATTATTGGTGTTTGCAAATGGTCTACCACATGGTTACTGCATTTTTCTTTGCAACCACATGTTTATTGAGACGCAGCAGGAGGAAGATCACCAACAACGCCTGCCATTGCCTACCAGTATTGTCGCAAAACGGTGCACAATGGTTTGTAATTGTATTAACCTGAGACTTTTTGCCAGCTTCATTATTTTTAAGAGTAACGTGCTACAACTATCCTCAATATTTTTTTCAAATTCAACAACCGGCAACTGTGTGAAACAAAAATGTTTCAAAGCTGAATAAAATATTTTTTCCAAGAGACATCCATCTTTTTATAACAAATTATAATGTATAACGGCCTTATTGTGGGAGGCCAGCGGCCCACGTGTGGTCCGTGTGGCCTTAATTGCGAGACGTCTGGCTGAAATATGAATGGCGTGCGGGCTGCACCACTGGGATGGTGCAGAGATTCTGATTGGAAATGGGTCTGTGCATTTCCTATATAAGTTGCACCTTGTTGCATTTTAGTCTCGCCGTATACACACACATTATAAGGAGCGAAAGTAATTAAAAACAATTCCCACCCAATTCGGGCCTGCCTTACCCCTCACATCGGACCCACCCGTCATCTAACTGATGGACCGAAAAGGTGGAACGACCATAAAAATCACAATTTAGAGAGCTTTTTTTTTTGCTGAAAAGGGACTTTTTTGTCACCGGCACCTATGGTACCCGCCGACCATACCCGCCGGGCCCACTGCCATCGCACAAAGCGTCTGCTGTTGAGTCTGCGCCAATCACTCCATGCCACCGCAATCCTTCCTTCCTCAAGTCTCCAACAAACACCACTTCGCAGCTCACATACACAGCGAATCCGCCTCCTGAATCCCGACCCGTGCCGTCCTCACCAGTCACCACCCCACTCCCACCTCCTCGTAGAAGTGTAGCGCTCGTCGGCAGTGTGGCGCTGTTGGCATCCCTCGATATCGAGTGCGGACTTGTCCTCCTACACCCGGATGATCATCGTCATGGCCTCCTCGCCCGCCGACGCCGCCGCGCTCCGCTCCTTCTCCAATTCCCGCTGCAGCTCGGCAGCGGTAGCAAAGGCGGAGGCAGAGGTAGGATACTCCTGCTCCTCCTCCAGTTGGTGATCGGCATTAGTGGTGGGGCCTCTGCCATAAGTGGTGAAGGGGAAGCGGGAGCGGAGGGGCGTGGACGCGGAGGTCGTGCCCGCAGTAGTCTCCTCCGGTGAGTCCCTGATGCAAAATCACCGTCACGGCTTGCAGGTGTGATGAGATTAACTTCTTTATTATCGACTTCTGTCCTCTCTACCCGAGCCGACGCTCGATCCCATCCGCCTTCCTCACTTTATCTCTGGGAGGTTGGGTGCTATATTCTAATTGGTTTTGATTCTTGGCCCACAACCTGTTTAACAAATTGTACCATTGGTGTATTAAGTGGCGCCTACATCTGCATGTAGATGCATTGCCACGAAAAGCTAATCAGAGAATGTGTTGTGCGTGTGCGTGTGAGTACAAGAAACGAGAGGGTACCGATATCATGGGTAGCTTCACCACTATGACAGGGATTGTACCTTTGTGCCTCTTGAATTCCTTGGCTACCAATGGTAAGAGATGCTCACACGCACCTTTGTTGCTGCTTTGCTATACTAGAGAATTAGAAGGTGAAATACTCAAATGCCATCTTATTTCAAAGTTCAGTTCCTAAATATAATATGGCCAATTGTGCATTGCTATTACTCTTTCTGATTTGAACTTTCTGATAGTGGATGAGATCAACAAGGTTGCATCAACAGTACTAATCCCAAATGTTACTGGTCAAATTTTTAGCTTAGTAAAACAATGCTCACTGTTTAATACTTTATTCTTTTGCTCTTCTTAAATCTGCACTCTATTTTGGAATGTCATAAATCTGCATTCCTCGCGTGCCCTCAGTTAGAAGTGTCCGAACTATATTAATAACTGAATTCAAACCATGCAACATGAAGAAATTCTAAAGATATCTATGGATGGAATAATTATAAGAGTTAACTTAATATTCTTTTATTTTTGGGTGAGTGGTAACAAGTGGATTGCTTTTTACATGATCCTGCAATGCTACACTAAATTCCTTGCAAGGGTTAGCATATGTGCCTTTTTCATTCTTAGGCCTCGTTCGTTTCCTTGGGAATGGGCTCAATCCAGGGGGATTTCGGTGGGCTGTTTCTACTCCAGCTGCACATCAAAAGTGGCATTCGTTTCGGCCCGGCTTGGGAAAAAAACCATAGCGGCTTCATTCCCTCGGCCCCGCGCACACAAGGAGATTCAATCCCCGTGTCTCCCCCTCCGGATCTACCGGCCGACCGCCGCGACGCGAGGAGGAGGCGCGAGTCGGCAATGGCGGTGCGGGAGGCGATGAATGCGGCGGCGTGAGGTGGAGGCCCGGAGGCGCGAACGAGCCGAATCCTCGCCGGCGAGCTCCTCCCGTACCGCGCGTAGGAATTCTCGCCGCCGGTTTCTCCCCGTAAGCGCCTTACGCTCTCCCGTCCTCTACTTCTTTCTCCTCTCCGGCGGCCGGCATGGGAGTCGAGCTCGTGTCGCGGCAGATGCGGGAGCGCCGACCACGGGGTCGGGCCGGGGATCCGGCGGATCCCGACCCGGTCCGGCCGTGGGAGGCCGGACGCCGTACTCGGTCCGACAGATGGCGGCCCCCGCCGCGTCGGGGCCCCGGTCAACGCCGGCGCGAGCACTTGGGCTTATCGAGCTCTCGGCCGATGACGCCGTGGATCACCATGAGGATCACGCGGAGGAGCACTGAGCGTGATGCCGATGTTGGTCTTGAGGTTCTGCTTCTGCGCTCACTCACACGCACCACCGTAGCAACAAGACGACCATCAGCAACAGAATAATCTTGTGTTGTCTTAGATCTCGTGTTGCTAAATCCTTCCTGGCAAAAGGGATCCTCGGCGGCTATCCATCCATAAATCCTGCCTGGAGCAATCATTTATTGGAATTTTCTTGACATGGACCAGGGTGTGATTGTCCTATGTGCAATCTCTGAGTAAACTTTACAATCAAGATTCACATTCTTTTGTAATGGTTCGTAAAGGATGGCATCTTTTCTGATCGAGAAATCTGTGAGTTGATGTGGAAAATGCAACATCTGTTTGCTTTCAACTTTTCTCCATCTTCGCTCATGCACTAAACCACAATATACAATCAATGTCCTCGGTGTTTTTTTTGCAGTAGAAAATGCTGATTGGAAATTACTTTTATGGTTATATACAAAAGTAAAGACATGTAGCTTTTAGGGTTTATTGTGAATTTAGTTGGGTTTAGCCTAGTACCAACAAAACTTGCATTCTCCATACATTTTTTCCTGCCACCACCATTTTTCGCATATTTGGTGAATCTTAAATAGATCACTATGGTAGAGTAAGTAGATCACTAGTTACCAGGTGGTAGCTGAATCCTTGACCATATATAATATATTCTCAGCTTGGTGTTATTTGTCTTTCTTGAAGAGACATGCAGATAAGGAAGCACATAGTCTGATTACATGCCAGTCACAAAAAGTTAGGCGCAACAGACTAACACAACCACACACAGTTACTTATCTGGAAGTAATCACCAAGACTGCAAGACATGATGGTTAGAGATGATTTGGATTTTATTGTTGTCTGAAGTCTCCTTAGGGATCGGGTTTTGGATAGTTAAGTACCAAACGGTGCATTTTTTTAGATAATGAAGTACCAATAGTTGCTACCATGTATTTCTTCATTTCTTGGTTGTGTTGATTTCCCGAACTCGGTTGTTCTCTATATATGTATGTAGAGATATTTAATCTTCTCGATGGCCGTAGACCAAGTTATTTTCCCTCTTTTGGTAGAGAATTTGTTTTGGTACTCATTTGATGCAATGCGACGAAACGATGCTACTATCGTAGTTGTGTACCTTTTATGAATATTTTGGTATTGATAGACCGAGACTACTTTCGGTAGTTTTGTAGCTTCATTCATGAAATTCCCTTGCGTTATTACGGGTCTCAATTTTCACTTTTCGGTAGTATCACTTCGAAATACCTTTTATGAATATTTTTAGTACTGATTTTCAGTAGCGGTGTGGTTTCTGTTTCTTCATGAACATATTTCTATTGGTGTTATTTTAGGGAGACCTCTCTTGAGATTTGGAGAGAACAAAACATGATTTTGCTGGATCTTTGCGGAATCTGGAAGTGAGTTGTTCAGATGATGTCAAGTTTGTGGCCTTGTAAGTGCTATTTTGGCTCAATCTTCAGTTTTCTGAGTAAACAGTCTTAGTTGCATTTACAGCTTCACTAAGTTTATTTGTTGTCATGCTGTGTATTTTGCTCACGACTTTCCACTCTTCTTTCAGATATTTGTTTTGTCTAGAGTGAACCATACCCATGGGAACTTGATGAACCTACGGATGCTTTGCACCGTGACGAGCCACTCACAAGAATGATGGTGAGCTTTGTTCGTTTGGCTTATCGGCCCACCAACCAACAAGACTTTTCTCTCGTAACAAACCGGCCAACAAAGCAATCGACGGCGGTACTTTTCTCTCGGAACAAATCGCACACCGACCACCGGCCACCAACCAAACGAACAGCCGGGTATTTGAATATACTCGGTGTGGTTCTATCTTTGAGCATTTGCATAGTCATCGCCCTCCGCCCCTCTCGGTGTACGGGTTCGGCATCCCGCTGCGGAGCTAGTCTCCGGCCAGCTACCTGGATGGCATGAGGCCGCTAAATGCCATGGCCGATCCCATGCTAAGGTCATCGGTGCCTGGCGAAGATTTAATTTCTTCTAGTTTGTGATTTCTCTTTCTCCTGCTGTTGAGCGTGTTGTACATCCGCCTTGTATTGGCTCTTAGCTCCCTTTTCTTATACAAGTGCATGATGGCAAAAATGCATTGTTCTAATGGTATGATTAAATTAGTTTCATGTGTATCTGTGATTAGATTTGAATGGTGAAATTCCATCTATTTTGATGGTTCAATAGTTTGAATATTGAATCTGTTGTGAATATGTGATTGGAAAGGTTCTATCCAACCGAACACACTTTTTTATAGCTTGCAAAGTTTCTGGGCTGGATTTGGAGCAGACTAGGATCGAGTGAAGCAAGTGGATCCACTCAATCCTGGTCAGGAACAGTTCCCGGACAGGAACCAATCAAAAGAAAACGAACGAGGCCTTAATGTTTAAACAAACCCATGATTATAAGTATTGTAGTTCCTTCATTCAACCAGAATGGTTTTCAAAACTTATTTAGTTTCGGTTGTAGTATTTTTTTAAAAAAAGCATGATCCTTTGCTCTACCAAGTTATATAATTATTTTGAATGACCCTGCCTTTACAGATGGAATGGATGGTTAACCTTCCCAAGCCTAGAGATATCTCATACCTGAAGTTTTGATTCTGAAAGGTTAAGCATACTGGCCCTTAATTTTTTTTTATTTCTTCCAGTTTTTGTGAAAAAATGTGCGTGGGATACTGAGTATTTTCCTCTATTATTGTGCATTCTTGATGTTTGATGTGGATCCAGATGTTGTTAAACCAAGTCCATCACTGAGTGGAGAGTGTGCATGATTATAGATGATTTAAAGAGTTGCCAAAATATCATGTGTTTCATAGGCAACATCAAAATTCTAATCTTGAATTATTTGGACTGTACAGAAATTGGATTACAATTATAGCTTAATCACTGAACTCTCTTGCAATTGTGTTGTTGCAGGAGCTATGTAATCTTGCCCCCAAATACCTCTGCCACCAAGAGTAATTGACTGATTCAGGCAGCAAAAAGAGCCGGCAAAGCTCAGTTTTCTGCTGCCTCATGTTTCTGGAAGCAACTAGAGTGTCCCCTATTATGGGGTCTGGTTTTGGTCAGAAGAAAGGGAGACTGCTGCTCTATTTTTTTTTTTTGAGAAAAGTTCTTCTCGTATAGCTGCTATGATAAAAATCTTCTTTTATTGTTCACACATTTTGTTTACATACATATTAGTAGCATTTTAACATCCTACTTTGATTTATCTACAATATATATTTGGTATGTGAGCATAACTGAAGCGATGGATTTGATCTATGTTTTCTAGATACAGAGTGTTGCACCCCTCTGGATGTCGCGATAATGTGGAGCTTCAAGAATTTCAATGACTCATTCATGGTGCAATATGAAGAAGAACGCACAACAAAACTGTGATCAGCTGTTAGATTCTACATTTCAGTAACAATGCGATCGAACATTTCCAATGACTTATGAATTGAAAATTAGTTGTAGATCTTTCCAGAAAAGAATTGCTGCTGTTGATGCATGTAGGTAATCAAAGTTCTGTGGCATTTGTCATTTAAATTTTTTTGTCTATAGTGAAGTGAGGAGTATGTGCTTCTCGATTGGTAGTTAGATGGTTGGCTGGAAGGTTTCATTTCAACATAAGTAACTTTGTTGAACCTACTTACAATCCAAAATGTAAACCATGAATCCATAACATGACAATACATGTGTATATCATGCATACTACTTTGGAATTATCAGTTAGTGAAAAACATAGGTGATGTTCCCCTATCATTTGATATCCTGCTCCAAAAGATTTCGGTGAGTGCAGTGTGATAGACTACTGAACAGAGATAAGAACTTGGCAAATTCGGTTTTACTTGTTGAAATAGTTGGTGCCGATGTTAGTCAACAAAAATATGTCTTCTAAAACACGTGTGTGTCGCACATGCATTTTACTAGTAAGGCTAAAAAATGAATAGACAATGTTTTTTAGAAAAAGGAATTTTTATTCCGACCTCTGCAAGAGTTTTGCACACAACCAATCCTTATTACAGTTCTTTCAAGCATCTAAAATTAAACCACAACTCTCAAAGAGCGAAATAAGTAAGGTGCAACATTATGCGTCGATCCTCTTAAAAGATGACCACCCGTGCTTGGCGAAGATCTCCATAGCTATGGTCCCTGGTGTGCGACACGCCCACTTCGGTAGTTGTTTGTTGTGCTTCTTTTTGCATCATGCTCTAGTAACATGTCCAGTAAGTTGCCCTGAAAATGACCTGCAAATAGGAGTATAATTTTTTCCATCAAATGTCACATCATTTCTACACAACCAAATATACCAGAAAAAACACTTATTCCCACACAAATTTGAGAACGTATATGTTGGTCTACTTGATTGAGCCACACTCCACATAAATAAAAAATGAATAGACAATGACATGCATGGTTCACTTTTGGCTTCATTTACTGTGGCTAACAGTGTTAAAATCGTCGTCTATCTGATTCCCCTATGTCCTTCATACCAAACAACGAAATGGGATGAACCCATCCCTCCTATGAAAACACATATGCCAGTAATATATCTTGTTGTTACGTGACTTTGACAAATAAAATTAATGGTTTAAAAGATGCACATGGATGTTATCTTAACTGTATGTAGAAGCTTACTCCCTCCGTCCTGAAATATAAGATATTTAAGGGTTCAAAATTTGTCCCTAAATATAAGACATCCTGAGAGTTTTCGGTAAGTACTCAATCAACTCAATTAAAGACTTGCCAAATATTGCACTTGTTAACTAGAAAACTTACCTTTAATTATCATTAGCTAAGGGTATTGTGACATTTTCCCACCTCTTTAATCTGTCCTAAAAATCCTAAAATGCCTTATATTTCAGGACGGAGGGAGTAGGTAGGAAGTGATATAGCCCTCCCTCCAGCCAAATTTAAGTAAATGTTAGTCATTTTGATAATTTTTTGAATCTCACGGTTTCATAAACTACGATTTTTTTATCTAGGGTGTAGAAGCTCATGTGGGGTGATTGATTGCCTTGCTCATATCGTCCGAAGGTCCACCTAGCATAATGTGGTACACTTCGGTCATGTTTGGTCCCCCTGCTGTCTCACACTGTTGCTTACATCATTCTATTCATTTCCCCTCTATCCTGCATGACTTCGTCTTCTCGATCTCTACTTACCTCATGAATCCATATGACACCCCGCCTTCCAAAGTCGCACTGTCCAAGCCTTTCGAAGAATAGGAACACATACACATAGCACCCTGCTTACACTTTTATCCTCCCAAGTGTGAAAGGGTTGACTCGAAGGTGCTATGGTTGGTGGACAAAAGGTTATAAGTTGGTCCAACCCTTCCTCAACTAGCCATGTGGTGCACCTGCGCTCATGGGGCACTACTGGGACATCTAAATTGGGACACACGTGACAATAAGGGCCCGTATGTCAGATACTCAAAACTCAGATGCATGCATGCAACCAAACAAAGACCTCTTCTCATACCAAACCAACAACAAAGACAACCAAACAAACCAAAGTGGACATCTCTATCTTGCATGGGAAGAGCTTGGACCGGCCCTCCTCCATCCCAGCTCGCCTAACTGAGAGCAACCAATCAAGCCTGTAGCGAACAACGCTAAGGGTACTATTGCGCCCTCCTATATTCCTGACTTGATCGGACTTTTGATCAATAGTACTGAAGAGCCCATTGGCGGTCATCGACAAGAGAATGAAGCCACCACATTCTGCAAACCATGCAACGTAACCTCAGATGATCTCGAATTTAACAGGGCATCTATAGGAAAGCAACAACTTTAGCTCGATGATTTGGTGCACTAGTACCCAGCCTAAATCTCCTCTCGATTGGGGTTCAGCTTCCATCGACCACAAGTAGAGCTTGGAGTCCTCCACAAAGGCGAGTCTAATTCTACCATCATCCTCTATGGTCATCAGCACAATCCACTACATGCAGACTATATCTAGTAGATTAATCACGAACACTCCCGTAGTAACCACATAATACCTGAAGAACTTGTTCTGGTGACACATGAAGTAGAGCACACCAGCCATGAGAACAACCTCACGAAGTTGTCGTAGATGCGTTCGTTGTCATAGGTGTAGATAGACCAAATGAAAATTTTCATGGTTACTTTACATATAGTTTTGTACATTTAAGATATATTTTGTATTATATATTCCTAAAAATCTTAGTATAGTTTTTAACATAAGGCAAATGTGTTTGTATCTGCTCACAAAATTTAAACTCAAAATTCATGAAATGAAAAAGAGAAATCTAATTGGGGTAGAGATTATTGGATAAAATGAAATAGTTATGGTCATAAAATGATCCAAAAAATATTTTCAGAAGGTTAGGAAGACAAATTAGATAGGTGAGAAGAGTAAAATGATTTTTTTCCTAATGCAAACTTCGGTGTTTTTGAATCACATGCCTCACTTGGCTTGATTATTCATTGCCACTTGTTCACGTGTTGTACTTGTAACCTTTCAACCAAGCACCATTTAGGCTAAACGATGTGGATAGCACCTGGATGTTCATTGGAAAATTTTCCAATGAAAACTTTGACACTTTGTTGCATCATTGCGTTATGGCAAAATTCTTTTATGGTGTGGTAAAATATAACCCTTGACAAAACATACATTAGAAATGTATATTTATTCCTTTATCTACCAACATATTCTATGTATGTTAAAATTCCCACGGCAATATTGCATTATATTTCACATAATATCCATCAATAGATCTAGCAAAGAGTGCTCAAGCAAATAAATTGTGATGTTACAATACCATGAAGCTAATTATGCAACATTTAAAAGTCAACTGTGGATTATCTCAAATTAAATCATTCCCACACGATATGATATCAAAGTTATGCATTACAACATCATAAAAATTACACACTCCAATCCCACAAAATCAACAAGGAAGAAACAAAATACAAAATTGCAATATCTAATATCAACTATATTCAACATCAAAATTCAATTGACCCTCTTTAAAAGTATGTCTTCGAGTGGTACCCTCCACGTTGCTCATTTGAAGTTTGCCATCAATGGGTATTAGCGGAGGTAGCCATGGCCCCTAGGGGTTCTTCTTCCTCCTTTCTCCTCAGAAAATGGAGGGGAAGTTATTGCTTTTTGGGTGGTAAGGGGACATGAGCCCCCCTTCCCACCACACCACTGGGACCACCCCTGCTAGTGGAGGTGACAACAATGATGGAGTCAAGAGTTGATGTACACTCCCACCAAAGCTCATTATTAGGGAGCAAGCTCCCACACCATACCATGAGCGATATGGTAACTACTGAACTCATGGCCTTCATGTCGACCAAGTGACTCAAGTAATTTTAGGCACTAGATTTCGCTCCCGTTCATGATCTTTGATATATATATGGCGATGGTAAAGGTAGAGAGTGGCAGGAGTTGGCACGAAGATTCTGAATAGTAACTCGGATGTGTGTTATCTTATGGTTCTCTTAGAACAACTTTATCGTACATTCCATTACTACAATAATGCAAAGGAAGCCACTTTATGGATAGCCAGTCTAGCCCCAATGCAAAAAATGCTCCAACGTTTTAGTGGGATCCACTAGGAATTTAAAATGTTATTATCATTAACAACTTTAATTCTCTCTTCCCACCTATGATTTATTTCCAAATATATTGGACATGCATACTTCATTTGATAAATGATGCTATCTTTTTGTTTTTGCATCGGGCGCTCAATTTAGCTTCAAGTCGAAAGTTTTCACATCGTCCTAGGGTAGTACGGATCGAAAGTTCTGCTCCCCAACATTATTATGTCACTTCCATCCAATTACCTCTTCTGCTAGCATCTTTGAAAATGTAACCTTGAGCTGCCCTTAGAGATAGAGAGGATAAATGGTTACATATGGTTCGACAGGGTAATGCTAAACTCTAAGCCGCGGTAACTCTGCCATGGCATGGCACAACTCTGAACTCTCGTATCTGCGATATACATTTTTTTTAAGAATATCTGCGATATACCAATAATACGTTCTGAATTTATTACCGCACAACTCTATGCCGCGTATAATGCAAAAAGTTTGTAAAATTACAACACGCCCTGAAAACATGATGAGGTCGGATAGATCAAGCCAACTTGATGGACATCCCTGAACTTTTCTGAACTAAAAAAAGTGAAAACCTTTTTTTTGAACAGAAAAGTGAAAACCTTTTCCCACCGGTCCGAACGCGGTTTTGGTTCCGGTTTCCACCATCTCGCTCCGTCGCTCTAGTGGGACCCGCGCCCTCACGCGCGCCGTCCCATCGGTCTCACTCTCACGCGGTCACGCCTCCTATACCACCTGCAGTCCAGCGCCCCCGCTCCCCCTTGGCTTAAAACCCCCATTCCCCAACTCGCCGAGGCAGCGTCGGCTCGCGTGCCACTAGCGCCGCCGCCAGGGAGAGAGCTAGGGTTGTGCCGATCTGCTCACCACCGGCCCGCTACGCGGCGCGACGATGGCCGGGGCGGGGGCGGATGCGGAGCCGAGCCACGGCCGCAGGCGCTACGTGAAGCTGAGCAAGGAGGAGAGGGTCCGGGACGCGCCGGCTGCGGGCGCCGAGGAGATCTGCCCTGGCGAGCTCAACCAGGCCATCCAGGTGAGATCCCTTGCTATATTCTTCCTAGCCGGCGGCTCCCCGCCGCCTCGATCTTTGTGTTCTTCGCTTTTTTCCCTTCGTTCTCAGCTGATCTATGCGGCGGGTATGTACTTGTGCGTGCTTTTTGCGATCCTCATGCAGTTCAAGGTGAGGAAGTGCGACGTGTGCTGGCAGGAGCTGCCGCCGGGCTACCTGGTCCCCGCCGACGAGCCCTGGTCCACCGGGATCTTCGGGTGCGCCGAGGATCCCAAGAGTTGTACGTCTTATTACACCGGCCACTTTTACTGTTGTTTACCGTCTCGTCGTTTCTACTTCTCTCATCACAGACTGTACGTACTGCGGATGGATCGGATCCGTGCCTTGCTGCAGGAAATGCTGTTGTTTTCCTTCTTGCGTTGCTCTCTGATGCATGCATTTCCCAATTCCCATGCTTGTAGTTGTTGTGGTAACTATATGGATTTACAGAGTTGTGTGGAGCTCTTTGTTGCGTCGCAAGTTTAGCCACTCAAATGCCTTTTTGCACATCATATATTGTTCTGCAAACATTTCCTGATAGGAGAACGAGTCCTACTGTTGGGTGTTGGACTCCAACAGTTCTCAAATATATGATGTTTCTAAAAGTTACATATTTTAGAACGGGTGGGATATATACTTGCTTGTTTCTTTCTTTTATTTCCATGTGAATTTTATCTTGACTCTGTAAATGCCATGCTATAATCGAAGTATATGGAACCACTACGGAAACGCGGCCTCTACCGAGAGCTCGCTTCTGTGCCGAGAGCCAGATCCCAAGCTCTCGGCACAGAGACGATTTGCCGAGAGCAAAGGGTTCAGCTCTCGGCACAGAAAGAACCCGCGGTACAGAGTTCCTGTGCCGAGAGGGAACAGTGCCGCCTCTCGGCACAGGCGCCCACTCACGGCACAGAGGATCTGTGCCGAGAGCTGCAGAAGCGGGCCCTCGGCACAGCCGCCACCTCACGGCGCAACGTAACGGCCGTCACGGCCGTTTGCCCAGCCGTCAGATGTGCCGAGAGCCCGCTTCTGGCTCTCGGCACAGAGCACCTGTGCCGAGTGCCTGCCAAAGGCTCTCGGCAAAAAAGAATAAAAAAAAAAATCAAATTCACACATTCAAACCTTTTCTTCATCAACCTACACCCCTACAGGCTAGTTTGTATTTAATAGATATTTATTTTGTATTTAATAATTTTATTTCGTTCTAGCTAGCTAGTTTTTCACCGTAGAGTAGAGCTCCGATATGAACTCGAGGTGCATGAAATCATGATGTAAAGTTAGTGAAAAATGATATTCATGTTCATGAGGCATCTTCAAGACCAATTACATGACCAAATCTGCAGTTGAACAAAATCCAAGAGACCAGAATCTGCAAGCAGTCATCTTTCACTAGCTAGGGGCCGTGCATGGGCCAGCTGCCTCCTCTTGAACCTCTCCTTGAAGCACATCTGCCTGAGCTCCTTCGTCCTCTCATCCAACACCATATTAGGCCTCTCCTCTATCATCTATTTGTCGTGCTTCAGGCTTTCCACCACCATCCTCGTTAGATTTCCGTCCTCTTGCTCGGTCAGCTTCCCGAGGTCCTTCTCATAGTCGTCGTCCTTGCTCTTGCGGCGCGCTTCCTCCTCCCAAAAAACTCGCGAAGTCGACCTCAAAGAGGCGCCCAAGCTCGTCCGCATTTACATGAGAAAGTAAGCGAGAACATGAATTAATTCCGAAATTTTTGTATTAGTAGGGAAAGATATCTGCCGGTACCTTGAGAGGAGCTTCTCTTTGAACATGAAATGGCGGGGAAACACCGAGCTTAGAACCACGCTTCCTCTTCGAGCCGGTAGTGAGAGAGCTAGATCGAGTGCGAAAGAAAGCGGAAGTACATGAAATCATGAAGTAAAGTTAGTGAAAAATGATATTCATGTTCATGAGGCATCTTCAATACCAATTACATGAAATGACGCTAAATTTTCGACATTTGACTCTCTCATCACGATGAACATCGTGAGCTAGAATAATTTAAAAATTTTATAGAATTTAAATAAATGAAACCGTCAAATTGCTTCTAACGAGAAAACAAGTTTGGCAACAAAAGTCTTTACGGACACGAATCGAGAGCATCAAAATGGGCCATGCATGGGCCATGATCACCGCCTCCTCTTGAACCTCTCCTTGAAGCACATCCGCTCGAGCTCCTTCATCCTCTCATCCAACACCATATTAGGCCTCTCCTCTATCAACACCAACCAAACGAACTGCCTCCACAGCGACGTTTTGGTGTCAGACTGGCCAATGGCCAGCGCGCCTCGGTTCGTTCGACCGCGCGCCGTGGATTCTCGGACCCCCGGCGTTCGACGGCTGATGCCTACAGCGGCCAAGGGATGCTCCCAGTCCCAGCAGCCTCCTGCCTCGGGCTATGGACATGGACGGAGCAGGGAGGAAGCACGCGCCGTGCAAGACACATGAGGTTGAGGCCACAGTCTAGTCGCGAAGCAGGATGCGATGTTGTGCTCGCTGCAGCGCTCGCTCCACTGGGCAACGGGGACGGAGGAGACGGGCATTTGCAGTGCCAGGGAGAAAGATCAGAGATGGCGTCGTGGCGATAGGGACATGATGGACTAAGTCTTTCGATTGAAGCGATGCAGACAAAGCAAAGGACGGGGCGCCGAGTTTCGCCCTGCCCCGGCCTCATCACATCCCATTATTAATGGCAAGTCACTCCCGTCAGAGTTGTGTACTCCGGCAGGGGCAGGGGGAGGCAAACTACAATTAAGAATTTATAAATTACATGATGAAATAATGGGAGAAGCTAAAGAAGCAAGACAGCAAGTTAGAAAATGTGCCATTAAAACTAATGACCCGCTCGGAAGTGAAAGATTTGATTGACTACTCCGTATTTCTGAGGATGCTACCGCATCTTAAGAGTTTATGGAACCAAGTGATAATTGCTGCATTATTGATAGTGTAAGTAATAAATTTGTAAATACACACTTCAAGATTATGTATTTTCAAACTAAATTTGTAAATATGCACTTCAAGAGTACGAAACATAAATGCTATATGTGAGAAGGCTAGGGGTTACGAGTATGCATTTTGATTTGAAGGACCAGACTATGCACTTTTGATATTAGCAACACCGATATGTGATCGCACCTTGAGAGGAGCTTCTCTTTGAACATGAAATGGCGAGGGAAACACCGAGCTTAGAACCACGCTTCCTCTTCGAGCCGGTAGTGAGAGAGCTAGATCGAGTGCGAAAGACACTGGAAGTACATGAAATCATGAAGTAAAGTTAGTGAAAAATGATATTCATGTTCATGAGGCATCTTCAATACCAATTACATGAAATGACGCTAAATTTTCGACATTTGACTCTCTCATCACGATGAACATTGTGAGCTAGAACAATTTAAAAATTGTATAGAATTTAAATAAATGAAACCGTCAAATTGCTTCTAACGAGAAAACAAGTTTGGCAACGAAAGTCTTTACGACACGAATCAAGAGCATCAAAATGGGAGGTCGGCAAGGGCCAAAGGAGCCAAGGACAGTTACATACGGTAACAAAATGGTTCTTGCTCTACTCTCCGGTTAACTCACCGCTAGTGACAAGCCTAGACGGTAGACTCTACAAGCGATTAGTAAGGGTTAACAACTTAACACACCACTGCTAATTAAGCTTTGAGACGATTGACACTTGGCCATCACACAAAATTCCTATGACCAAACCTGCAGCTGAACAAAATCCAAGAGACCGAATGCGCAAGCGGTTATCTTTCACTAGCTAGGTGCCATGCATGGGCCATGATCGGCTTCCTCCTCTTGAACCTCTCCTTGAAGCACATCTTCCGAGCTCCTTCGTCCTCTCATCCAACACCATATTAGGCCTCTCCCCTATCATCTCTTTCTCGTGCTTCAGGCTTTCCACCACCATCCTCGTTAGATTTCCGTCCTCTTGCTCGGTCGGCTTCCCGAGGTCCTCGCTAGACATGCACTCCATCACTCCATGTTCGTCAGTTCTTCCAGACAAATCTTATTCTAGTAAAAACTCCCAACGAATTGAATTCCATGACAATATGCTCCAACGAGAGAATAAGCGAAACCACGGATGTTGTCGATAAGCGTATTCGGGCTCTTCACCTTGCGGTGCGGCCACCGCGCGATGCCGAGCTCCCCGCACCACTTCTTCAAGATCGTGACCCCAACTTTGAGCTCCCGCACCACCTCCTTGATCGGCATGCGAAGTGCCGCGACACCGGCTCGAACGTCGGCGCCTTCTTCCCCGGTCCAATTCTCGGATGTCCCGCACCCTTACGCACACCTCGCTAGTGCCGTGCTCCGGCTTGATCGGTGCCTTCTCGCGGTCGCCATCCTTGCTCTTGCGGCGCGCTTCCTCCTACTCCTCCACCCGAGCCAAAAAACTCGTGAAGTCGACCTCAAAGAGGCGACCAAGCTCGTCGCATTTACATGAGAAAGTAAGCGAGAACATGAATTAATTCCAGAAATTTTTGTATTAGTAGGGAAAGATATCTGTCGGTACCTTGAGAGGAGCTTCTCTTTGAACATGAAATGGCAGGGAAACACCGAGCTTAGAACCACGCTTCCTCTTCGAGCTGGTAGTGAGAGAGCTAGATCGAGTGCGAAAGAAACTAGAAGTACATGAAATCATGAAGTAAAGTTAGTGAAAAATGATATTCATGTTCATGAGGCATCTTCAATACCAATTACATGAAATGACGCTAAATTTTCGACATTTGACTCTCTCATCATGATGAACATCGTGAGCTAGAACAATTTAAAAATTGTATAAAATTCAAATAAAGTTTGAAAATCACGACTTTTGTCGAGCACTAATGATATCATTAGAGGAAGTTGAGAAAAAAATTTACAACATTTTGAACACCGGGACACGTACGTTGTTTAGAAACTCGAACATACACGGAGAGTTTCAAGGAATTTAAACTAATATCAATAGGTTTGGAATAATCTAAGGGAAATTCAAAATTGACTTCGAGTAAAAGAACCCTTTTATAGTAATACACATCATCAGTGGTGACATAATAAATTTTGGGAAAATTTCGTGGTTGTTTGCTATTGTCTAATTTTGTTATGAATAAATAACTATTCTGTGCCGAGAGCAATCCTCTCGGCAAAGAGGACTGTACCGAGTGCTTTATAATAGCTCTCGGCAAATAGGAAATAAAAAATCAGTTTTAGCTTTCCAAAGTTTTTCCCTGGATCAACATACACTCGTACAAAGCATATGCTCAAATTTTACATAAAAATATATATTTATTTTGTATTTAACAATTTTATTTCATTCTAGATAGTTTCCCCGTAGAGCTCCGATATGAACTAGAGGTGCATGAAATCACGAAGTAAAGTTAGTCAAAAAATGATATTTATGTTCATGAGGCATCTTTAAGACCAATTACATGAAATGACGCTAAATTTTCGACATTTGACTCTCTCATCACGTTGAACATCGTGAGCTAGAACAATTTAAAAATTGTATAAAATTCAAATAAAGTTTGAAAATCACGACTTTTGTCGAGCACTAATGATATCATCGAGGAAGTTGAGAAAAAAAATTGACAACATTTTGAACACCGGGACACGTACGTTGTTTAGAAACTTGAACATCTCACAGGGAGTTTCAAGGAATTTAAACTAATGTCACTAGGTTTGCAATCTAAGGGAAATTCAAAATTGACTTTGAGTACAAGAACATTTTTATAACTAATGCACATCATCAGTGGTGACATATTGAGTTTTGGAAAATTTTCGTGTATACGTTTGCTATTTTTTATAATAATTTTGAATAAATACTATTGTGCGAGAGCATTGCTCTCGGCAAAGAAGCTAACGCGGTGGGCCCATCGAGGAAGCGTGCCGAGAGCTTGACCACCTTGCTCTCGGCACGGATGGGAGCACGTGCCAAGTGGCTCTCGTCTGCGTTGCGCCAAGTGGGTCCCGCTTTCCCTCTGTGCCGAGAGCCAGATGGAAAGCTCTCGGCACAGATAGTTGCAGGCGCTGACCTGTGGGCCTCGTCCTCCCTCTGTGCCGAGAGCTAGATCCAAAGCTCTCGGCACAGATGGTTACGGGCGCTGCCAAGTGGGCCCCGCCCACCCTCTGTGCCGAGAGCAATAGATCTGGCTCTCGGCACAGATGGAGAACGGGGCCCACTTCACAGTGCCTTTGCCTCCACTACGCAGTTGTCACCCACACACACACAACACACGCAACACTTAGCACTCGCCGGACCTCGCCCTCCCGTCGCGCCGCCCCGGCTCGCCGGACCTCGCCCGCCCGCCGCGGCCGCCCGGCTCGCCGCACCTCGCCCGCCCTCGCGCCTCCGCCCCACCCCCGCCTCCTCCGCGCGCGCGCCGCGCCCGCCCCGCCTTGCGCGCCGCGCCCACCCCACCCGCGCGGCTTTCCCTCCGGCCGTCATCCTCCTCGGCACCGGCGGGCCGTCGTCGTCCTCGGCGCCGGCGCGCCATCGTCCCGCGCCCCCGTCCGCGCCCCCTCGCGGCCCCCCTGTCCTGCGCCCCCTCGCGCCCCCCCTGTCCTGCGCCCCCTCGCGGCCGTAGCCGTGGGGGAGGCCGCGGCCTCCTCCTGCTAACTGACGGCAAGTGAAATTCAAGTTAGTTAGGATAGAAATTTAGATAGAAAATTTAGTTATAGTTTTCAAATTTAGATAGATAATTTAAGTAAGAAGTTTCAGTTATCAAATTTTATGTGTCTTGGTTAGCTAATTAATTTAGTTATAGTTTGAAATTTTAGAAGATTTAATGTGCAATTTATAGATGACTATAGAATTCTTGCTAGTTAGCAATTAAGGTATCTAATACTAGCAAATTTAGCGTGTCTCTAATTTTTGTTTTCATACATCTAATGCAATTCATTTTTATAGGAAGAGATGCCTTGATTTGCCGCACTGACCACCAGAGGTTTTTTTCCGGAGGAAGAGGGGTGATTTGTCGATCTCCTAGGTGAGACTCGTGGCTAGCTTGGGGGCAGCACACGTGATTTGTCCGGCCATCGAGCCGTTGGAACTGTGCCCGTGTGTAGCCCGACCTTCGTGTCGTGCCTTTTGTTGCAGGTTTTGGAAACCTCACCGTACAGGGGAGGTGTTGCGAAATTTTGACTAAACACCCATCATTGATCTATTTTTGCGGGGAAGGAGGCACGGTCGCCACCGCCGAAGGAGGAGTAGGGCACTCACATTGTCTCGGAGGCCCGGTCGACCCCGGTCTTCTTTGCCCGGCCTACCGCCTCACCATCGAGTCACTAGGTGAGCACGCCCCTTCCTCGCCATCGAGTTAATAGATGTCGTAGATCGCGAAACCTAGTTAGGCGTCTCCCGTTCGGAAGAGATAGAGTTCGAAATATGCAAAACTTTGCATATTTATGGCTGTATCTGTTTCGAATTGTCCACGTTTTTTGGACAGCCCGTGGATGCGTAGATGGGGTTAGTTTCTATGGTCTACTACGATCCGAGACGAGTTTCGGCGAGCACCTCCCCGTTGTTCTCCGGATACACAATCTCCCTAACGGGACGTGTATTTGGAGAACGGCGGGGAGGTCTTGCGAAATTCGTCTCGGATCGTAGTAGACCATAGAAACTAACCCCATCTACGCATCGACGGTGGGATTAGGACCTATCTTTACCTATTAGAATGTCTAGACAATGTGTAGGTGATGCAATGTTTTTTATATAACTCGTTGATATGATAGAGAATGGGTGACCGTCAGTGGATGTACAATGGATGGGCAAGTGCTGGTCGTATGACACGAGAATGGATTAAAAATGCTCAAGCTTTTCTTGATGAAGCATTTAGCAAGGTTAAAGGGCCTAAAGATAGGAAAACCACATGGTGCCCACCGCTTGTGGAAACTCACGTCGCATTACAAAGGTGGAGATGGCATCACATCTCTATAGGAATGGATTTACGAGAGACTATTCAAAGTTGACCCACCACGGTGAAACCGGTCGAATGAGAGACGAGGTTGTGAGGCAACGCATCGGAGAGCTTGATGGTGATGTTGGAGTACCACACATGATAGATGACTTTCATGAGGCACATTTTCAAGAAGAAAGTCGAGAGGAGGAACCGAGCCAAGTGCGAAGGCGTATTATGATATGTTGGCTGCAGCACAAAAACCTCTTCACCAAAGACACTAAACTATCTCAATTAGATTCCATCGCCGCCCGATGGCCGTAAAGTCTCGACATAACATGAGTCGAGAATGCTTTGATGCTTTGCGACCGTTTTCGACGACATGCTTCCCAAAGGTCACATTTTGCCGAAGAACATGTATGAAGCACAAAAAGTCCTTCGTGCACTTAAGATGCCATACGAGAAGATACATGCTCGTCCGAACGGATGCGTCTTATTCGGAAAGCACATGAGAATGCGACGCACCGTCCGAAATGTAAAGCATCTCGGTTCATGGAGGTAGACTCGCCGAGGGTAAAAAAATGCAACTCACGATCCCGGTAAGTGTCCTACGGTACCTCCCGCCCATACAACGGCTCCAACGGATGTACATGACCGAAGAAAGCGCGAAGCAAATGAAATGGCACAAAACGGGTCGTCGATACGGTGATAACCCGACACATCCATCCGATGCCCTAGCATGGACAAAGTTTGATGAGAAACATGCGACAAAGCGTTAGAGGCTCGAAATGTACGTGTTGCGCTAGCGACGGATGGGTTCAATCCATTTGGAATGACGGCTGCCCCGCACACGAGTTGGCCGTGTTTGTTATCCCCCTCAATCTACCCCCCGGCATCGTCTTTCAACGACAATACATATTCGTGTCGTTGATAATTCCCGGATGCCGGGAGATAATATGTGTGTGTACATGGAGCCTCGATTGATGATTTGCTCAAGGCCTGGAATGAAGGGGTGACGACATACGACCGAGCTACGAAGACAAACTTCAAAATGCACGTGTGGTACATGTACTCCCTCCATGACATGCCGGCTTATGGGTTATTTTGTGGCTGGTGTGTCCACGGGAAGTTCCCTTGCCCAGTATGCAAGGCGGCTCCGAGGTTCATTTGGTTGAAGAGGGGTGGCAAGTATTCTTCGTTTGACAAACATCGACAATTCTCGCCTGCCGACCATCCATTCGGACTAGATACCAAGAACTTCACGAAAGGTGTTGTAGTTAGAGATCCACCACCGTACATGATGACGAGTCTTTGAGATTCAAGCCGAGGTAGACGAGTCTCGTGCTCAAAGAAGAACAACGTCGTTTTGAGGGATATGGTGAGAAACATGCTTGGTCTCAAAAGGCGGGTTTGTGGAGGCTACCCTATATGAAAGATCTTCTTCTTCCACATAACATTGATGTGATGCACACCGAAAAGAATGTTGCCGAGGCACTATGGGCTACAATGATGGATATAAAAGAGAAGAGCAAGGACAATGTTAAGGCTAGACTCGATCTAGAAATGTTATGCGACGAGCCAAAGCAAGTCATCCCGAAGGCGTATGCGGGAAAGACATGGAATAGGCCTAAGGCCGATTTCATCCTTAATAGGGTACAAAGGAAGGAAGTACTAGAATGGATGCAAAAATTAATGTTCCCCGATGGATATGCCGCGAATGTGAGAAGGGGAGTCAACTTAGTTACTCTTCGAATAAAGGGGTTGAAAAGTCATGACTACCACATATGGATCGAACGACTTCTTCCGGTGATGGTTCGAGGCTATGTACCTGAGCATGTGTGGCAAGTGCTGGCAGAATTGAGTTATTTCTTCCGTCAGCTTTGTGCCAAGGAGTTATCTAAGGTTGTGATTAACAAACTAGAAAAAGATGCACCTGTATTGCTCTGTAAGCTAGAGAAGATCTTTCCACCGGCTTCTTCAATCCGATGCAACATATGATTTTGCACCTCCCGCGTGAGGCACGATTGGGGGGGCCGTGCGAACCGTTGGTGCTATCCAATTGAGAGGGTTCAAAAGGTTCTTCGAAGTACATGTAAAAATAAAAACAAAGTTGAAGCTTGCATTGCGAGAGGCGGCTATTTTGCGAGGAGGTGACAAACTTTACAACTAAATACTATGCCGAGCACCTTCCCGGCGTGCATAATCCACCTCCTCGGTACAATGCGGCGCAAATGAATCGAAACTCGGCCTTTTCCGGGGCAGCTCGGAAGTGCAAGTGGTTCGACGTTCAAGACCTTATCTCTTGAAGAGTGGCGCACTATGACGATATATATTCTCGCGCAACCTTGAGGAAGTACGACCATACATAAAGTAAGTTGTCAATAGAGGTCCTCATTTCCTTTCTTGTATCTTGCCTCATCTGCATCCAACCTGATTTGATTTGGTGCAGTGAATTTATTGGGTCACTTCCGCGTCGGTCAAGGCCCCCTACCGACCACGATGAGGAAAACGTTCTTCTAAATGCCGATTTCATTTCTTGGTTCAAAAAGAAGGTAATATAGGTCGTACTCTAATATTAAAAGTAATTGAGCTCGCATTCAATATCACATTAACTGCAATCATGCCCGAACTTGCGAGCCAAACCGATGCGTCTATGAGTCCGAGTTGAGACGGGTTGCCGATGGTTTCTCCTTAAGGGTCAAGTCATATCTTCGCTTATGACGTGAATGGATATCGCTTTCACACGACACGACATCGGAGAAAAGGCCCAATCGAAAAACCACAAATAATGGAGTTTGTACACATGGCCAAACTGATGGGCTAGATTACTATGGAAGACTTGAAGAAATATATGAACTCGAGTATCGTGGTTGCAAACCTCTTAAACTTTGTCATATTCAAGTGTCATTGGTTTGATCCAAATGTTGTGAGACGAAACAAGAATCTTGGGCTAGTCGAAATTAAACAATCATCCGTGTACCCTGGACACGATGTCTATATTGTGGCCCAACAAACCACGCAAGTATATTACCTCTCATACCCTTGCAAAAAGGACAAGCGTCTCAGGGGTTGGGATGTTGTGTACAAGGTATCGCCACACGGTAAACTACCTACCCCAAACGATGACGATTACCACCTACTAGATCCAAACACATATGCTGGGAGAGTTCTTCCAAGAAGATGGGCTAGAAGGGTGTTTTGAGATAAACTTAAGCGAAGAGATCGAAATGGAAGTAGACAATGAAATGGACGTCAACGTCGATGATGCGGAAGAGGTTGATAATGAAGAGGACTTACAATTACTTGAGCGATTACAATTAGGCATTGTCAGTGATGATGATGACATTGATCCTCCTTTGGAGCACGGCGTTGAGTCTTTGGAGATGCGTGATAGTGATGACGAGACTTATGATCCCGATATGCGGATCGTGATGAATATTTCTAAAACATGTAAGGTCCGTATTAATTGAAATTATGCTTCTAACTTTCTAGGAATCTTATTTACTACGATATTTCGTTTCTTATTTACTACGATAATTTGTTTTTTATTTACTAGGATAATTGTGTTTTCTAATTTTGTAGGATAAATTGTTTCTTCTTTACTACGACATTTGTTTTCTTATTTACTAATTGGTATTTACATTTAATTATATACTAACTGGTTTAATCTTGTCTATTTCAGGTGATTGATCAAAGATGCCAAAGAAGCCTACTCGTCGCGCCACTACAGTGAGGAGCATCAATGAGTTGTACCGAGGCGGGGGGTGGCGGCTGTTAGGAGGGTGACGAGGTCCCCGTCTGAGGCACCCACCTCGTCGTCTGGATCCAGGGCTCGGAAAGGTGCACCCACTTCGGTGCCGTCGTTGTCGGATGACGGGGATGAGGAGGATGCGGTGCAGGATGAGAGTGATGAGGAGGAAGAGTTGCGGCGGGGAGAGTGATGAGGGGGCGGGGGTGCGGATCGGGGATGAGGGGGGAGGAGGCGCAGGATGAGGGGGAGGCCCATCAGGATGAGGAGGCGTATGAGCCTGAGGAGGAGGATGAGGAGCTGGGGTGCGGGGCAGGGGCTGTGCCGAAGGTCTATATCCGAGGCCCCGCTCGGCTTCCGGATCGACCCATACCGCTTGCCAACCGACCGGTTATTAAACCAGAGGGACTACGGTAACTTATCACAACTTTTTTCATCCGTTCTGTTCAAACTCACGATTGAAACTAATAATTTGCGTGAAATCATTTTGGCAGGGGGTGGGAGGTCGTGACTCCAGGCTCTCATAATCGTCTTCCCAATGGCATCTTGGGCGTTTTGTGCGAGCGGCACTACCCGGGTTCGTGACAGTTGGGGAGGGAGAAGACGCTCGAGAGCAGTTGGTGACGACGTTTGACCACTACGCCCTCATGATCGATTTGCCTGATCCGACACAGAGGACGTTCCAGAATAAGGCCCGTCGGGTGGTTGGCGAGTTTTGGGTGAGTCTTCCTTGCAACAAATTGTATTTCTCAATAAATTGAATTAATTGGATATCCTTCAAGTATTAACATTGCTTCTACATGCGGGATTTCTATAGAGTCCTTGAGGGATATGAGGACCGAGCGGCCGAGTGTGCGATGTATACGTGTCGGAAGCTTGTGACGAGATATGATTTACGAGTCACGTATCTCGCAAAATGTTGCCTACAAGGCTAAGTATGGTGAGAAAGTTAAAAAAAGGGACGTCCGAAACCTCGCGCCTCACTCGAGAACAATACATGGAGGTAAATGCGAGAAAATTACTATTATTCATTCTTCTCGGATTAGATATGCCAACCTTTATGTTCTTGTATGGTATCCACTTGATGACGTGCAGGTGCCTCCGTGGTGGCTCGTCGAGATGCCTCGGGCTTGGAGTGCGATTGTGGACTTGTGGTTGGCGCCCGACTGGGAGGCAAAACACCTCGAGCATCGGGAGAGACGGTTGAAGATGGCAGGACCGCCACACCATCAAAGCCCCCTTAACATCCGCGAGTATGCTCGTAGATGGGTATGTTAATCTATTTCTTTATTCTAACTCTCAGTACTGCATAATTTACTGTTTTCTAACTCTCGATTGTTTTTCTGAAGTCTAAGTCACATAAGAATCAAGCTTGCTCTGAGCTCGAGGCATATGGTATGGCACACAAGGGCAGGGCGACATCCGACGTCACCTTCAACCCCGACGACCCGCCCGAGGCGTACACCAACCCGACAATCCAGCCCCGCATCGCAAGATACACCACGGTGGCAAGGCAGGTTCGTGGGCCGGACTTCGATCCGGTGAGAGAGCCTGCGGATCCGAAACCGTCGTCGGGATTGGAGAAGGCGGAGGAAACATGGACGGTACTTCGTTGGCGACTCTCTCCCGGTCCCGCGCGATGTTCCGACTCTCTCGCGAGTTCGATCTCGAGACGGGGCCACGAGCTCGGCCCCCCCCGCCCATAGAACGACGACCCGGTGTTACGGAGACCTTAAATGCTACCTTCCGGAGTTATTTTGTTTTATTCGTACTTCATTGATGTTTACATATGTTTCCTTGTATTCTAATTTTTGGATCAAATATTGTAGGCCCAACTTGCGGCGAGAGAAGGCGGAGCGGGAGAGGCGAGCGAGAAGAGTCGCGAGGCGGTTGCATGATTTGCACGTGAATTACCAGAGGCAGTTAGATGCGATGCAAGAGTCCCAAAATCAGCAGATGGCCGCCATGCTCCAGTACATGCAGAACCTTGGCCACGTGGTAGCGCCACAGGTGCAGCTCCCTCCACCACCGCAGGTGTTGGTCGCTCCACCTCCTCGACCGGCCGCTCTTTCTCCTGTGAGTTGCTTTCCAACCTAGCTTGCTCTTTTGTTTCTCGTATTGAGCTAGAACGACTTGATATAGATGCTTAAAAACTAGAATGACCTAGAATTACTCGTGGTGAGCTAGAAAACCTTGTACTTTCATTTCTTTCTTATTGTTGTATATAACTTATAATGTTAGCCAAACCTAGAATGACGTAGAAATTGAAAATGACTTGGTATACATGCTCATAATCTTGTATTATCATTTCGATTTTCAATCATATGCGAGAATCTGTCGGCGGCATCAAATGACGGGCCCGCGGGACACATGTCGCCGCCGGCTCCGCGACTCGGTGGGGGATGCCGCTTGGCCCGTCGCCGGGACACGACATGTCGCCGCCGGCTCGGCGGACTCCGTGGGGGATGCCGCGTGGCCCGTCCGCTTGGCCCGGGGTGCCACGGCCGCCCACCGGGTGCGGGTGGGGGTCGTGGCCACGGCATCGCCCACCGCGGTGAGTTGCTTTGGACTACTGAACTTTTATTTGCATTTCGACAGCCAAACTTGCCTGTGCCATGTGATGACTATGTACCTTCGATAATTGTACGTGCATTTGGACCTTCGATAATTGCCATGTGGTGGTTATGTTTTATGTGCTTGTGATGGATAATATTAACTGCCTGTGATGAATATTAACTGCCTGCGATGAATATTAACTGCCTGTGATGATGTATAAGTGACGAGGGTAACCATAAGCTTTCTGGAAAAAAAAAAGCAATCTGTGCCGAGAGCCAAAGCCCTAGCTCTCGGCAAAGCGGGCTCTGTGCCGAGAGCAATGGCTTTAGCTCTCGGCACAGAGGGAGTGCCTGGCTGCCCAGAAGAGCTCTGTGCCGAGAGCGAGGGCGGGCCCGGCCTCTCGGCACAGGAGCCAAACCAGGGCCCGCTTGTCAGCTCTGTGCCGAGAGCCGGCCATCAGGCTCTCGGCAAAGAGGTGGGGCCCACCCCCGCCAGCGGACCCCTGACAGCACTCCTGTGCCGAGAGCCGCCCACAGGCTCTCGGCAGAGAGCTCTTCTGTGCCGTGAGCTTTCTGCGTGGCTCTCGGCACAGGAGTGGGGCCCGCAGTTCACGCCGTCAGTTGCGGACGGGCCTGTGACGAGAGCTAAATGGGCCCTCGGCACAGCTGTGCCGAGAGTTTGGCCCGTGGCTCTCGGCAGAGCCGCCTGTGCCGGCCCAGCGGTGCCGGGAGCGCTCTGCCGAGAGCTCCCTCTCGGCACAGGCTGTGCCGAGAGCAAACAGCCCTGTGCCGAGAGGATCGCGCTCTCGGCGAGGCGCGGATTCCGGTAGTGAACTGGCCAACTTTACTGAATTCAAGCTACTAGCTGTAGTACGTACTGGCAATATCTGCTGTTCTGCTCTAACAACATTAACTCTGGCCATTTTAATTTGTATGCTGACGTCTCATGTTCTATATATATTGAATTATAACTAATGATTGACTGTGGTTTAAGTATTGTGTTGCGGGCTCTCTTATTTCCTTGTTATAGGCTGGACTGGATTACTATATGCCCTTGCGTGCTGCATGGACGTAACGCAGAGGCTCTTGATGGAATCCCGTGGACAAGACGTTGTGCTTGTCATGCTGTTTGTGTTGGAGGTGGCACTGCACTGGCTATCCTAACACTAACTGGGGTACTGAATGGTGTTCTTGACCCGCACTTGTCATACCTGATTGGTGAAGGGTTACTGTCTTGTTGGACTATTTTTGGTGTCTGCCTCTCTAATCCCCGTGAAAATCTTCAGAAGAAGTACCATCTCAAGGTTTGCAATGCTTTTATTTGCTCTTACTGAGGTTTTTATGTACTTAATTTGCATCGCCCTAGTTGATGATTGATGTCGGTATTATAGCTAGTTTTCCCTTCAGTAATTTGCATCGTCCTAGTTGATGTCGGTACTAGTTTTCCATTCAATAGAACATTTAGTCATCTACTCCGATATGTGTGCTGTTTCGGGGTTCATTGGGTGAAACATTGTTTGCATTTGGAATAGTATATGGTGATGTGAGGCATCAAGTAGCTTGGTAGAACCGCATTCAGGAGCTTCTTAATTTTATGAAACACTAGTGATTAGTCATTAGTGACCACCGTACCCCTTATCTTTCCATGCATATGCTCTGATGCTAGCTATAGTAGATCAATTTTTCTTTTTTTTTGGGTGACAGTAGATCAATGTCAGGTGTGGTTGTGTTTATATGTCTCCTGCAGCTACGTCTACGTGTGATGGAACCTTATATTAACTAACGTGTCATATATGATATATCTCCTGATCAGTTGCATTCCTTCATCAGGATTCTCCATGCAATCCTTGGCTGGTTCATGGCACTCTGCACTGCTGCGCCATGTGCCAGGAGCATCGCGAGAGGAAAGGCCGGCTTGATGCCCAAAGCGTCGCTCCAGCGACCATCATGAACCCACCACCGGTGCAAGAGATGAGCATGACTGAGATCGACCCTTCAGCCGCGGCGCCAGAGAGTGATGAAGCACCGGAGACTGCCCATGGAGGTTAAGGCCAACCCTCTGTAGAGAGAGAGAGAGAGAGAGCATGGCATTTAGCAGGAAGTGCAAAACAGGCCTGGAGACTGGAGTAGTCTTGGTGGATTTTAATATTAGTGCTGAAACAATAGACATACAGTACTCCCCTATTTTGTTTGGTTAATAATGCGGTATATGAGACCTGCTCCACCGAAGTTTTTGCCATGTGGCAATAGTGAACGTTAATCATATTAATTCCCTATATTGTTTCTGTTCTGGCATGCAATATATGATACGAGACCTCTGCTAGCAGAAAGAGGCAACCAAAGCCACACCACTGATGACATGATATGATGATTGTTGATAGAGACGATGCCCCTGCTCGTTTGTTGGTTAACATAGGATCTCAGTACGGTGTGGCTCGTCTCTTCCTTGTTGCATTATTGCATATGTTCCTTAGGATTGGATGTCCTGGAAAAGTGAACATGCATGCATATGGGGTCTACTCAGATTCGTCGTCATGCAAACCCACGATACTTGGTAGAACACATCCTAGAAGCGAAGATTCACTATATGTCTATTCGTATGCACGGGTAGATTATTGTATTACTCCTACCCCTTGTTGGACAAATATCTGAAGATATTTTCAGTTGTTGCACAGCTTAATTCCCACATGTAGTTGGCACCGCTGTTCAATGTGGAGAAATCTGGATTTGAAGCTTCTTCTGTCTGAGAGCGGCTGGGCTATCTCGTGTTGTCCGCTTATGGTGCAACACTGGACATCTCGTGCCCGCTCGTGCTCTATCTTTTCCATACCACATGGATTGTTGGTCAACTTAGTGTTCATATTAGATTCTTGTGTTATTTAAGGAATGGTTAAGATGGATGTTGATATTTACGTTTGGTTAATTTGATGAACGTACCGTATCTTTATTAGGATGAATCCATCCCACTTGAGCTAACTTTCTACTAAGATTATATTGATGAACCATATGGTTCAAGAAAATTACTTGAACCACACCATCCAAGATCATCCATATATGCACCAACATGGATTTGGTACGTACAATTAAACACATCCTTACATCTAAAAAATTTGAAGTGCTTCTAGCTCGGACAATATTTGTAGTGTCCTCAATTTCTATCAACATTTGTCATCAAACAAGAGTAAGACAGTAATGCATGACATGCTTTGCCACTACGGGAAACCGAGGCTTCGCCGAGAGCAATACTCTTCGGCGAGAGCTTAATCTTGTGCTCTCGGCGAAGACCTCTTCACCGAGAGTAAAAGAAAAAATTCTCGGCGAAGAATAAAACTCTCGGCGAAGAAATTCTTCGCCGAGAGCAAAAAAAAAACTCTCGGCGAACTTCGCCGAGAGTTTTTTTTGCTCTCGGTGAAGAAATTTTAAAAAATCACTTTTTCACGTTCAATTTTTTCTATCAACAACATGCACTTATACAAAGGATATGTTCAAATTTGAGGAAATTTTATCTCTGTTTGCTATATTTAAAAATATTACTTCATTCTAGGTAAATTTTTCGAACACGTCTGATATGAACTGCAAGTGCATGAAATCATAGAGTAAAGTTGTTGGAAAAATGATATTCATGTTCATGAGACATCTCTAAGACCGTGTACACGAAATTAAACTAAATTTCAAACATTTTGTCCTCTGATCATGATAAAGATCGTGTTGTAGAAAGGTTTTAAAATTATATAAAATTCAAATGAAGTTTGAAAATCACGAATTTTGTCGAGCCCTCATTATATCATATGTCGAGGTTGGGGTAAAAAGTTGAGAATATTTTGAGCACTTTGACACGCACATTGTTTAGAAACCGGAACATCTCACGAGAAGTTTCAGATAATTTGAACTAATGTCACTAAGTTTGATACATTAGAGAAATTTAAATTTGAGTTTCACCACAACAAGTTTTTTATAAGCAATACAAGACATATTTAGTATCATGTTAAGTTTTTGAGATTTTTTGAATTTATTTGCTATTTTTTAACTAATTAAATGTATTTGCAAAAATATCTTCACCGAGAGCCGTTTGTTGGGCTCTCGGCGAAGCAGCTTTTGGCCACGGGCCACTTCCCGCCAGCCCACGTCCCGCCGGCCCAAATCGGCCCAATCCGCACCACTATATTAGGCGCCGCATCCATCCCCCCACTCGAAACCCTACCTCCCTCCTCAGCCCCCCTTCAGCGCCGCTGCCGCCGCCTCCCCGCCCGCCTCCCCGCTCGGATCCCGCCGCCACGGGCGGCCCCCGCCACGCCGCCGCAACCTCCCTCCTCCTCCGTCGCCGACGTGCCGTCTCCACCGGCGTTGTCCCCCCTCCTCCCCCTCCGCTCCCCCGCCGGTGTAGCCTTGCCGCCCCCTCCTCCCCCTCCACTCGCCCTTCACCTCGTGGCGAGGAGCGGCGGCGGGCGAGGCTCGGTGGCGGCGGATCCGGCCGCCGCGTGCCAAGACGACCCGGCGGTGGTCGCGTGCGTGCCTCGACAACCCGGCCGATGGTGTGGCGTGCGCGACGACCTCGACCTGGTGGTGGTGTCGTGGGCGGCCTCGACCCAGCACCGGCGGCGGCGGATCTAGGCAGTGGTGGCGTGCACCGACGGCCTGCATCTTCTCCCCAGCCTGGATTTAGGTGTGTGTGTGTCTTTGTGTCTGTGTGTATGTATGTGCGTGTGTGCGCGCGGCGGAGGTGGCGTGCGGCAGCGGGGGCGGCCGGGCGGTGGCGGCGGCGGTCAGGCGGTGGGGGCCGCGGTGGCCCTGCACTTTTTTTGTTTTCAAAAATTGCAGTCGCCGAGAGCATTTGTCACCTCTCGGTGCACATCCACTGAGAGTGTGTCCGGTGGCTCTCGGTGAAGGGGCATTCGCCGGCTGGGCGCCACCGAGTGGCGATCGCCGAGAGCTTCCTCTCGGTGAAGGATCCGCCGTGAGGAAACAGTCCTTCGCCGAGAGGATTCCGGCTCTCGGCGAAGGCTCCGGATCCGGTAGTGTGCGTAACTGTTTGTCGTCCTTGATGTGTTTGTGCTGGTCTGACTAAAATACAAAGAGATCGAGCAAATCAAGACAAGCAGACGAATTAGCAAGATTCGATTGGAATGTAAATAAATTCAATTTTATTAATTTACAGGCCCCTCTGGGCGTTGCTCTTTGCTCCATGGTTTTTTATACCGACCGTTACCGCACCGGTAACCGTTTTTACCGCTCCGGTGCGGTAACGGTACCGACCGGTAAATACCGTTAGGGTTTTTCAAATTCAAATTTGAATTGAAAAAAATGAAAAATCTATAAAAATCCCCGAAACATAGTTCATGATTTATAGAATCTGATGGTGTCAAAAGTTTTCAAATTTGAGTGCATTTAGTATTTATTTTGAGGTATAGAAGTTATAGAAAAAAGAAAAAAAGGGGTCGGCCCATTAAAGGCCCATAAGGCCCAAACCGTCCAAAGCACCCTACATTAGAGAATCGCCTGGAGCCGGTCGCCCCCGACCCTCAGACTGCTCCCGTCCGCTCACTCGCAGCTCCAGTCCGCCGCTCCTCGGGCCCGTCCGCGCCGCCGGTGGCGGTTAGCCGTGCCCCGACTACGGTATACCGCGAGAGCGAGAGGTAGGCCGCGCCGCGGTCGGATCCGCCCGCTCCCGCTCGGTTGCGGCGGCTTACCGCCCCGGGGGGCGGTATACCGCGGTTGCAGCGCCGGTTAGCTGTGGAGCAGGTGAGTGCTTCTTTTTTTCATTAAGTGTAAGGGAGTAGGGATTTGTGTAGATAGCTTTAGGATTTAGGTAGAAATTAGTTGTAGGTATCATTTGCATTAGGATTTGGGTAGGATTTGTGTTAGGATTTAGGTTTATTTTGCTTTAGGATTTTAGGTAGGATACAGAATGTTAGGTAGGATTCTTGCTTTAGAATTTTATGTAGGATTTAGGATGTTAGGTAGGAATTGTGGTAGGATCCAATTTTAGTTAGGATTTGTTTCAGATTAAGGTACATATTCTTTAGGTATACGATTAATGGCTTGTATCGAATTATTTGTATTTGAACTATCAACTCACTTATGCACGCTTAATATTATTGTGTTTGGTGTGGTATTTCTATGCATAACTATATATTATTGATTGGGGGTGGTATTTAACACTAATTTGTGCTAACCTCATGCCAAAATTTTCACTTCTTCCAAGCCGGAGACCCTTTTCTTGTACACGGTTTTAATGCAATCCGTAGCGGTTTTAATTCATACCGGAGCGGTATAAATAGTTTATACCACGGTATACCTCTGCGTACCGTTTGTATAGGCCATTTTGGCTTGGATTTTGAATTCGAGCGGTAAATAGCGGTATACCATTTATACCGCTGCGGTATACCGTTACCGCTGGGTAGCGGTATAAATATACCGGTTGGTAAAAAAACCCTGCTTTGCTCATGGTTTCTTCCTCTGTGTTTTGGTTGGATGAAGAAGAAGTCTTTGCTCCTGATGATGAAATCTTCGTCCTCCTTGTTTTTCATTTCTTGTTGGACAATTCTACGCCATTTAAGCAGATCCTTGACCACTCTCCAATCTCCACACATATATACTCCAAGGTGAAAGGCCTGTCCTTTATTCTCTTTTTTGAACATCATATGGGCTTTGTTCATGGCCATGTCATAAGATTGCCCACTATGCATGTACTTCACTATCGACTAGGGAAAGCACATTCAGTACCATGTCTCAACCCCCTTTAACACCTGGTGTTGAACCGGTTTGCCACATCAGTACTAAAGAGAGATGCTATTAGTACCGGGTAGTTCACTTGGTACTAAAGGGATATTAGTACCAGCTTGTAACATGACCCGATACCAAAAATCTTTCATCACCACACATTCTCCACCGTCACCCGCCATTTTCTTTTTGTTTTCCTTTTCTTTTCTTTTCTCCACTCTTCTCATCTTCTCAATCACATATTCACACAAATCAACAACCTCACATCCTCAATCATATATTTACAATCCCACATTCACAAAAATTCACAATCATGGATCTATGATCACAGATCTATAATCACATCAAAATCGTGAGAACATCAAGAATTGATCACGAGAACATCAAGAAAACATCAAGAATCACATCTATAATCACAGATCTGGCTTCCTCATGTGCGCACAGATGCGGCCTCCTCCTGTGCACCCGCCGCCAGGGGTCGCGGTGAGACCTGGCCACTGTGTTGGCCTTGCCACCGTGTCGGCAGGGGTCGTGCCGACCGGCCTGCCCTCCCGCGGGGCACCATAGTGTGAGGGGAGAGGGAGTTGAGATCGATCCCATATATGTTGTGTGGCAGAGTTAACAGAGAGAGAGAGAGAGAGAGAGAAAATGGAGGGGGCGTGGTAGTGCTGGGAGGCATTGGTACTGAGGTTTTCCTCTGTCCGATACTAATGTGCTCCCTTTAGTATCGGACCTTCTCTTCACCCAGTATTAAATGACAGATGTCACATTAGTACCGGGTGCGGAAAACATCCGACACTAATGTGCAACCATTAGTACCGGGGATTCTCTACACCCGGTACTAATGGGGCTCGTGGGGGCGCATCGAGGTCCTCCCTCCCCACCCGGTACTAATGCACATTAGTACCGGGTGCAAAAAATAACCAGTACTAATTGATTTGGAGGCCAAGGGCCAAAGGTCGATTCTCTAGTAGTGCTTCTAACTCTACCATATACCCCACTGAAGAACTTTGTGATATCTCTCTTCACATCACCCCAATGTGACTTTAGTTGCTTGGCAGACCTCTTTTGTGCATTTGTTGGTGTGTTTCTATTGAACTCTTGAGCTATATCTTTCCAGTAGCACTCTCCTTTCCTATCAGTGCCATTTACAGGATCAGTGGAATGGTGTCTTTAACTTAGGAGCTAAGTAGTCATATGTTCCCTTCTTCAGTATAATTTATATGTGTATGCCTCTTTGGTACTTCTTCACTAATAAATCGCTACTATTGCTTGATTCTTCAATGGTAACCAGTTCTTCTCATGTTGTCTTTGTTGAGCATGGAGAACACTCAGATCGACGGGAAGTATCAGTTGAAGCTCCAGCAGAATATTAAATTGGAGAATAAATAGTGACTTATTGCTTGCAGATCTAAATTGCATAGTTGGTGAGGAACAAAAGCTTTCTTGTAGATGAAAACTTTGAAAGCTTACTTGCATTGGTGGAGTAGGAGTAGGTTGCGGCCAACTGCCTTGACGTTGAACGTCTTGATGTAAAGTGAAACTGAGATTGGTGTGTAGCCGTACGTGTGTAGGAGGTGATCAATCTGGCTACTACTCTCAGAGTTTGGGGAGGCTTGAGCCATGTAGAGTTTATGAAATTGGAGGATGAATCCATCTCAAGCAAAATTGTTTGAATGTGCAAGTATTGCTTCACTTTTGTAGGCAGTAGCCCAGGAGCCAACGGCAACCTGCAAACCACCTTTTGTAGCCAACGGCATTGTAGGGTTACCACTTCCACGACAGGACAAGAGGGCTGAATGAAATATTACATTCACTACGGATTAATATTTCACAACATTGTGATCGTCCTTATAAGGAATTATAAGGAAGTGCTACAGGTGATGAGGAAATCAAGCCTATATCATGATTATGTTTGCTACTTTCGATGAATTGATGTTGCGTCATGACGATGTGTGTTCATTCTCATTTTCAGAAATACATAGCTGGACAAAAAGAGTGTTAAACACATATGGAAAGCATGGAGGATCAAAGAAGTTTATTGGGGACAAAGTCCAAGTGTTCCACTACGGGAAAACCGAGCTTTGCCGTGCGTGAAAAACTTTGCCGTGCGTTTCCTATCGGGCGCACGGCAAAGGCTTTCTTTGACGTGTGTTTTTCCTAAGGCGCACGGCACACATTTACGCATGGTTTCCACTTTGTTTGCCGTGCGTTTTTTGACCGACGCACGGCAAACATTTGTGTTTGTCGTGCGTCCTAGGATCGACGCACGGCAATCCTTGTTCACTAACGGTTGCAACTTCACACTGGTGCCGACGTTACCCTTTGCCGTGCGCTATACGAAAACGCACGGCAAAGACGCAAAGTTTGCCGTGCGTTTGCTCCAGGCGCACGGCAAACATGTACCTTTGCCGTGCGTTTTGTGCTAACGCACGGCAAAGATTTTTTGAAAAGTAACTTTTCGAACCACCTTTTAATTTTCACTCCATTAGTGCATTATTTTGCACTCTACATTCCAATCATGTGATCATATCTATATTTTTGCTAATTTTAAAGAATTTCTTTTGTTGATAGAATTTTTTTGTATAAATCAAATTTGAACTGCAAGTGCGTAAAAGAATAGAGTATAGTTCATCGAAATGATATTCATGTAATTGATACCTTTTTAAGGTCATACCCATGAAGGTACTTGAAATTTCATACATTTTGTTCGTGAAAAATGGTAATCCACGTGTATTTGAAATGTTTTTTAATTGTATAAATGCAAACAAAGTTTGAAAGCCATGAAATTTGTGGAGAGCTCAGTGATATACTATGGGAAGGTTGTGAAAAATGGTAAAAAAGGTTTTGAACAAAGCGTCACACATGTTGTTTAAAAATTGAAGCCTCTACCTCCAAGTTGCATAGTGTTTAAAAAGGTTTTCTATATTTATCTAATTTATATTATTTCTACGATTTTTTTTTGAAAAATCAAATTTGAACCGCAAGTCATACAAATAATAAGATAAATGAGTGGAAAAATTGTATTCATCTTATAACATATTGACTAGGAAACATGATTATGATCGTGTATGTCGAAATGATTTAAAAATTCTACAAAGTGAATGAACTTTGAAAATAATGAGATTTGTTAATATCTCATGCCATCATTTGTAAATTATGTAGTAAAAATTTGAACGAATTTTGAACATTTTGTCAAATATAATGCTTCAATTTGAAACATCTCCATTAGAGTTTCGTAGAGTTAAAAGCATATGGTTAGATTTGTAGGTGATTTGACATTCAAATTGTGTTTTCACTTCAAACTTGTTTTTTTATAAGCAATAGACAACATAACTTAATTTGTTTTAATTTTTGAGAATTTTTCAATCTTGTTTGATAATTTTTATGTAGTAAGTATAAATATGAAAAATTACTTTGCCGTGCGTCGACGCACGGCAAACAGGAACATTGACGTGCGCCTTCCCAAAACGCACGGCAAAGAGGCTCATTGTCGTGCGCCCTTTGTAAAGCTCACGGCAAAAAAATATGTTTGTCGTGCGCCTTTATTTGTGACGCACGGCAAAGAGGCCCACCTCGCCAAACCCTCACGGCCCACAATGAACAATCCAGCCCACCATCAGCGTCAACGCTGGGACCGTCGATCTCGCGAGGATCAGACGGTGCAGATTCGACAAGCCAATTATATAAATACCGCCCCTCCACCCCCAAACCCTACCAGTCTAATCCCGCCGCCCCCAACCCCCTCTCATCCCGCCGCCCCCATCTCTATCTCTCCTTCATCCAACCGCGTCGTCGCCCCCATCTCTCATCCCACCGTCTTCCACACGACGATGCCGGAGGATGGGCCCGGATCCGCGCCGCCGCCTCCCCTCTCATCCCGCCGGCCCACGAATGGGGCTCCCGGCGGCGGAGGCGACCTACCTCCGTCTAGATCTGCACGCGGCGGCCCAAGGATGGTCTCCCGCGGCCTCCTCCCCCACCCCGCGCGCGGCGGCTTCCCCCACCTCGGCGCGGCGGCCACCCCCACCTCGGCGACCTCGGCCGCGGCGGTCCACCCCCACCCCGGCGCGGCGGCCACCCCCCACCCCCGGCACGGCGGTCTCCCCCACCCCCGGCGCCGCCTCCCCCCACTCCGGCGCGACCTCCCCCCACTCCGGCGCGGCCTCCTCCCCCCACGGCCCCACCCCGGCGCGGCGGCCCCCCCCCCACCCCCGCACGGCGGTCTCCCCCACCCCGGCGCCGCCTCCCCCCACTCGCGCGCGACCTCCCCCACTCGGCGCGGCCTCCTCCCCCACGGCCCCACCCCCGGCGCGGCGGCCACCCCCCCCCCCACCCCGCGCGGCGGTCTCCCCCACTCCGGCGCCGCCTCCCCCACTCCGGCGCGGCCTCCTCCCACACGGCCCCACCCCGGCCGCGGCGTTCTCCTCCACCGCGGCGCGGGGGCCTCCTCCATCCCGGCGTGGCGGCCTCTTCCCACGGCATGGCGTCCTCTCCTCACGACGCGGCGGTGTCCTCCATCCTGGCATGGCGGCCTCTGTCACCCAGGCGCAGGTGGCGGACCTTGTGGTGGGCGCGGCGCACGGCAGTGGATGCGGCCTGTGATGCTGGTTGTTGGATTGCGGGTGGTGTGCAGCGGCAGGCTGGCAGCTAGGATTTAGGATTTTTTGTTTTTCTTTGTTTTGTTTAATGGGAGGCGCACGACAACCGTGGGGAACTGTTTGGTGAACGGCCAGTGCCGTCGGTCGTGCCGTTACCGGTAAGTTCACCGTGCGCAGGGTTTGACGCACGGCAAAGGGGCTTTGCCGTGCGTGCGATAAAAAAGCATGGCAAAGGCCCTTTACCGTGCAAAATGCTACCGTGTGCCTTTTGTCGTGCATTTTCGAGAAAAATGCACGGCAAAGGCTTTGCCGTGCGCTTTATGACCTTTGTCGTACGTTCGAAACGCACGGCAAACTCGCGTTTTCCTGTTGTGTTCCCCACGTCGTCCTCCACCGGATGGAAAAAGATAAGTCCAACATGTTTCGGACGCTGGATTCGGACTGCATAACCGGGTCAACTTGCACCTGATGCCACGACCTCATACGGATTCCATTTGGGGCGTTCTTTATATGGTTGGAAAGGATATTTCATAGAGCTTCCAATAACACCAGCCTCATATCAAAATTGTATCTGACTCGATGGGAATAGTTGAAATAAGTGGACGTCCAGAATTTGTCAGGGTGTTGCGTCACCGTCTTTTGGGCCGTTGGCCCGTGTATCATGTCAGAGCCCATGGAGGCGCGTCCTATGGTTGGAGCACGACCCCCACCAGCTCCTGGTTGTGCCTCTACCCTCCCATATACCCCCATAGCCGCCACAAATAGATTGGGGTTTTGTTTTAGATGTAAGTTTTAGCCATTGCTACTTCCTTGTAGATGGGTGTGTCGGCTAGACCACTCATTATACTGATTCCGAACTCCAACTTGTTTACTTTAGATTGGTTATCATGCCAATATTTGCAATTCAGTTGCTTGTTTGAGTTGTTCTTGCTAGTTCTTCGATTTCTTGCAGGAATGGGTGCCCTAGTGGATGGGTGTTGTTGCACTTTGATCCATAAGATCACGACAGTCATAGGAGGTAGTGTATCGGTTGCTAAGGCGCGGTCTTTGGAAGGCTGTAGTCAGGCCGTGAACGTCATCTCCTCCAATCGAGTTATCCCCCACACCACCTCTCATCAAAACATGGGGCACAAACCCCTATGGGGTTTGCATCAGTAGGCATACATAATTCTTGATGGAGTGTTTTGACGAAAGTGTTATGACCTGTTTTTGAAAGGGTATGCGACTAGGATTCAATAATTCAAACTTTCAATTCTAACCTCTATATTTTTTTGGCGCAATCCATCTCAACAAATTAAAAGCAGAGTGAACAAGGAACAATTACATCCAATGCAGCGGGCATATAGGTATATATGGTACAATTACAAGCAATGCAATTGTCATAGGTGAATCTTTATTTTATTCCATGGTAAACTGAACGGAGGATTAACTAATATACGCCACTACCTCATCGTCTCTATCATTTTATTCTGGGATCACTACAAGCTCTTGACTGCAGCACATGAAATGAAACTTAAAGAGGGCTGAATGAAGTAGCAGGCTGATAAACCTTCTCTCAAAGTGCTCAACTATCATGTCCTCTGTCCTCTAGTGCCACGACCTCCTTTGCCACCACGATTTCCATGACATGTCCTGCCCATGCAAGAAACAAGATCTCGCGTAGGGTTTTGAACAAAAACGGCAACAACCCCAAGGTACAAATACCCAATGGAGTCGCCTCCGAAGAAGCCTTTCCGATGGAAACACATGGTGAAAGCATCCTCTAAAGGCTTCATCTTCCTAGATGACTATTTAACTTTCCAAGTCGCGTTGTAGAAAAGGATTTATAGAACAACATAGAGAGGTTTGATTATGCACATTGTATTAATGGTGGGATGCATGGCATGATGAATGCTTCAAACATGCCCTGATACCAAATAATAATTTAAGAGGCATGATTAATGCTTGAAGCATGGCTCGATACTCCTTAGATACAACTCCATCCCACATAACAACAACATAGCCTTTCACTCCCAAGCAAGTTGGGATAGGCTAGAATTAAAATCCAACAACAGCCACAAATCAGGGTTTGGACAGATGAATAGTTGTTTTCCAAGCACTCCTATCCAGGGCTAAACTTTCGGTATATTCGATCCTTTCAAATCTCCTTTTACTGATGATCCTTCCTCCTCTGCTTCACTTCACAATAATGTCCTGCGGCCTTACGGTTCCACTAAGCACCGGTGCCTCCGGAGGCCTCTATTGAACATGTCCAAACCATCTCGGTTGGTGTCGAAAAGGTTTTCTTCTATTGGTGCTACCCTAAAGTATCCCATATATCCTCATTGTGAACTTGATCTCTTCTCGTATGACCACAAATCCAACATAACATACACAATTTCTGCAACACTTATCTACCAGACATGTCATCTGTAACATCCTTGAAATTGCTTGAATTCAAAAATATGGAATTTAAAATATTTCCTCTTGTACTTGAGTGCTCATGAAATAATATAAGGTGTCTTCCATTTTCCCTGCCCTTATTCCTAGATTTATTTTAAGTCATTTAATAATTTTAGGACTTATAAAATGTTAGTGTGAGAAGTTGGATCTTCTTGGTCTTAATTTGGTATTTATTGAATTCAAATTTGAATATATTTGGTTAAGGTGCTTTAGATAAAAGGAAAACCTTCCCAAACCCTGTTGGGCCTCGAGTCCACCCGTGAAGTCTGCTGGGCCACCTTCATTTTCTTTTTCCAGATCTAATCGCACCCCTCGCCTTTCCCTATTTCGGCCCACGCGGCCCGCTAATCAGACGGCCTGCTCGCCACCAACCGCCGCCGCACTGAGTCGCCGCCAGCCGGGCCCTACGGCGACGGCCCGATGACGTCGCCATTGTCACCCTCCTCTTTTCCCTTTTGCCGATGCCGGTGCCAAAGCGCGGCCGCGTCGCGCATGGCCGCCGTCGCGACGCGCCCGCGGGCCTCCGATGCATCCCCGCCGTCCACGTGCCCCGCGCCGCACCTTGCCTATAAGAGGCCGCCGCCGTAGCCCTCAGGGTCTCCCAACCCCAGCCGCCTTGGGGGCATTTGTCCCCTGTCCACACCGCCCGCTCGCCGAAGGAGAAGGAGAAGGGGGGAAGGGGAGAGAGGACCCGAAGGTCGTCCACAAGCACACCGGTGCCGCCATGAAGACCCGGAGGCCACCCGTGGAACTCCAGGACGCCGAGAAGCCGAGAACCGCGATGCACCAGCATCCCCTGCTTCCTCTGCTCTGTGCCGCTACCTTCTTCCTCACCGACGACCCCGCTTCGCATCTCAACACCGACGCCTGCACTTCGGCCCATGGCCACTGAGGTGAGGACACACTTCCCCGCTCATTTGTGGATGACTTGGCTTTCGAGCCGAGGGGGAACGCCGTGTCCGCCATCGCGCCTCCGCGCTCGCCGCTGTGTGATGCCAGCCTTCGTGTCGTGCTGGGAATTTTTTGCAGGTGTCGCTGCCTTCTCCGTCGCGCGCGCAGCCTCGCTCGCCGTTCCTTTTTCCCTTGTTTCGTTTTCCTGTTCGTCGTGACGTCACCGCCGTCTTGGCCCACCGTCGTGGCCTCGACACTGGCGCGGTCGCGTACTCGCACACCCCCGTGCGATCATGCGCTCGTGAGTCTGTCATGCACCCACGCACGCACGCGCACTCACGCGTGTGCACACGAGACCACCCCGGCGCTGGTCACCCCAGCCGCACCATCGAGGTTTCTGTTCCTTCCGCCGTCGCGAGCCGCGCGCCTTCACACTCTCGCTCGCTCTCTCGCGCTTGCCCGTGTGACCAAGCACACGCACACGCACGCACGTACACACACGCACACGCGAGCCACTCACCGGCACTAGTCTCCCCAGCCGTGTCGCCGGGATACCCTGTTTCCGCCGCCATGCCGGCATTGAGCTAAGATCCGCTCTTTTACCTTGCCCTAGAGAGGCCCTAGCACTTGTGTGTCCGCGCCGTGTCATTTGTTGTGCAAGTGCAGAATAGCCTCGCCACCGGCGAGCATGTTCGCAGCCACCGGTCCTCTGAAGCAATGCGTCGAACACCTGGTGTCTGAGCACAAAACCCAGTGGGATTTTTGTGGCGCACCAGGACACACACCGTCTTAGCCGCTTCCGATCCCGCGGATCCCGTGCGTCCAACCAACCCTAGCGGCACCACACTGAGGCCTGCACCGGCCGCTGGCCGCAAAGGATCGTTGGGATCCCATGCGCCCTGTCAGTAAGAGATGAACCACACACGCGACCACACGCACCCTGACTGCACCGATCCCACCGGGATCCCGTGTACCCTGCCACACCTACTGCCATGTTAGCAGCAGCTGGCTTAAAGCCGCCCACGTGGACGCCAGGTGTGCCACTGTAGTTGGCTTGCAGCTACCCCATAGCTAGCTTAAAGCCCTTTTGAGTCAGCCAGTATCTAGCTTAAAGTTAATGTTGTTGTGTATGCGTATTTTATTTCCATAAAACTATTTTATCTTCATAAAACTATTTTATCTTTGGAAAATCCTAATAAATCTGTTTTAACTCCGAAAAATACAAAACCTCTTCTGAAAATTCTCTAAAATCTTAAAGCTCGTGTTAGGCTAGTGGATGCTCTCTTTTGGCTCTCTATCGCAGTTTGTTCAGAGTTATTTGCAATAGGACCGATGTTTATTTTCTTTTTACGTGTTAATAGAGGCAGTTGGAGCCGGGGATCTGATCCCGGAGTACGACTACGCCGACGACTGCGCTGCCTGGGACTACCGGACCCCTGGTTCACGCTTGACTGATTCTGAATACCTATTAGACATTGCAATGTAGTAAGCTAGCGCTTTACTTTATATGCATGTTGATGCACCTCGCACTGCCTGCTTCAATTATCATGTCCTTGATTGTCCTACTACTATATATGTTTATAATTGTGTATATACACTGTTCTTCGCGATGCACGTGTTGGGATGAGAATAGTGGTTCTTGGCGTGTGTAGGGTAAAACCGGCAGGAGAAGGCGTTTTGGGTACTTTGGCGGGGTGAGCTCGAAATGACCGATCTGGAATCGGGGACGGTGGTGCATTCCTCGGTGTATCCCCACTTTTACTGTTTTAGAAGCCTAGGTGTTGGGGTTTTACTTGCGCTTGGAGGATATGAGCTCGCCCCGGTCTGAAACCGAGTGGACAGACCTTTTAACGGGACCTTTACGTACACACCACCCCACCGAGCGTGGGGTTAGGGCCGAGTTGAGCTCGGCAAGTGTGGAACCATACCTGCCAACAAGATAGAGGGTATCAGTGGGGGAGAGGTGGGAGTGAGACCACCTTCTCTTAGTGTGTCGCCCGTGTGGCCACACGGGGCATTTCACAATTCCGGTGCAATCCCCTTTGCGAGGGGATCGCTTTGAGGGCCAGATGCAGGATGGAACAATACCTGCCAACAGGATAGAGGGTATCAGTGGGGGAGAGGTGGGAGTGAGACCACCTTCTCTTAGTGTGTCGCCCGTGTGGCCACACGGGGCATTTCACAATTCCGGTGCAATCCCCTTTGCGAGGGGATCGCTTTGAGGGCCAGATGTAGGATGGAACTGTAACTATTGAGAGTTCGCACAGTAGGATGGGTTCGGTCGGCCGTACACCAGCCGAGTGCCATTCCGGGTTGGGTTCAGGTGTACACGCTCTGCAGAGTTGTCCGATCTATAGCTATAGTCGCGTCCTCAGTTATGGACATGTCCCCTGATAGCTTTGTCTCATGTTTTGGGATTTGTACCTTCCCCTTATAGTTGAGAGTGTGATGAGTCGTGGTTGCAGTTCGGGAGAGGAGAGTTGCTCCCTCTACCTCGCGGATCTGATTGCAATCATCGAGGTGCGAGGAGAGGAAGTTCTCGCATCGACCCTATATGGAGGTAGGTTATGGAGACGGGGCCCTGGGTTACTAGGTGGTTCCGAGCTGTGTTGAGAGCTTTGGGTTGGGATCTTGTTGGAGATATCTTGTTGTTACTCTGCTGCTGCTGCATAAGAAACCCGAGCTTCTTCCTTGTCTCTTTTCTTCCCTTTAGATGTTAGGCCACTTAAAGCTGCATATAGTTGGTAACGTGGGCCTATCCCACTCCTTGGGGATAGACTTTGGGTGTGCAGGGTACTAGTCCGAGTATGACAACAACGCCGATGGATGGTGCGACTGAGGGATGTGTCGCTTCGCTCAAGTATGCCTGTGGCGAGAAGAATAAAAGATGGAGACCCTTCTGAGATGCTAGGTAACCCTGCGTAGAATTCCATTTTAATTCAGCCAAGAGGCTTGTAATGATGTACTCCATAATGGACATGTAATAAATTTATGTAATAATGCTTGTGTGATGTGATGTATGGCTGTGTTTTACTATCTGTGATACGTTCTATACGTGATATGATAGCCACTGATCCAGGGACTATCGCGAAGGTATAGGGATTCCGGTTTTCTTTTGGAAATATGGGGTTTTATATCATCTTTTTTGTAGACCAACATTTTGCACCATGTACAACATTGCAGGTCTAATAATGGCTGCCCTATAAAACTTGACTTTTAGCTTCAATGGTACCCTCTTAACATATAAAATTCATGATGTTTGGTGAATTCGAGCAATTAAGATATGTGTACATGCATCAGTCGTAGTCCGTGAGATTGTTGGAAGTAAATTAATTGTTTGTGTTGCTTAGAAACTATAACGAGATCACGATATGTCATACATCAAAGACATGCAACAGTTACAAACTATAAACAGAGGTTTATACATGCAACGACGAGTCGATTACCCCCATCATCCGTATCATTTTTTCCTTGGATCATTACACGCCTGACTGTAGCACCATGAAATATGAAACTTAATTAGAGCGCTGAAGCAGCAGCCCTATAAACCTTCCTGAAGTGCTGCAGCATCCTATCCTCCTCTGGTGCCACCTCCTTTGCCACCACGGTTTCCATTACCTGCCCTGTCCATGCAGCCAAGAGCGGAGTTTTGCTCTTGTCAATAATCTCCACGCCAAAGATCTGACGTAGGGCTTTGAACCAAAACAAGAACGACCCAAGAGCAAGGTCCAGGTACCCAATGGAGTCGCCTCCGAAGAAGGTTTTCCCATTGGAACATTTGGTGAAAGCATGCTCTAAGTGCCTCATCTTCGCATCTGACCGTTGAACTTTCTCCAGCCTCTCCTCCAAGGTGGTCGCCCTCATAATGCCTAACCAATCGGGTAACATCTACAAAATGAATAATTACAAAACTATAAACATATTGGTCTTTGAAAAATACAATATAGAAAAGGATCTAGAGAATAACAGAGGAGAGGTTTTCGATTAGAAACATTGTATTAATGGGAACCGTGCCGAGGCATATACCATGATGAATGCTTCAAGCATATGCTGCACGCCCATATACCACATAATGAATGAAGGCATGCAAGATGAATTCTTCAAGCATGGCCTGATAGTAAATAATGAATCAAATTTACTTAATGGTTGCTCTATGGCCAATACTTGTCGAACAATAGATACAACACCATCCACGCATCCAAAAAATCTAGATATGTATTTTTTCGAACGTGTAGGAGAACTGCGCATCAATATATTAAGAAGAAGAAGAAAAGGGGGAAATGAACCCCAAGGTGTTACAGATCAGGACCTGCAACCCGCCGTATTTACGAACAAGGGTACTAAGTTACTCTTAGAAATAACTTGACTAGGTTTCCCAAAAAGAAAGAAACAACTCGACTAGGAACACATGAATGGATAGAGATATTTAAAACTAGAGATCATAGCTTTGAATATATTCATTAAGAATGGAGAAACAATAATAAACTATGATTTTGACTTTTTTCATGCTCCATGTGTACTCATTTCTATATTTTTTATGTTCAGCTTCTGAACTAAGAATCACGTAAGAATTTGGCATTGCAGAGGCTGAAAACTATTCCCTTTATCTAAAAAATAATTCATCATTTAGTTTATCCTCGACGTGTTGTTTTCCCCATAGCACAAATTTCGAAATGGTGTCGCGGCCAGGATATGAACCTTGGGTGGGAGCCCCCAATTAGTGGCATTTACACTGCAACTGTGATCCCCTTGACTGCATGTAAGGCTTGTCGGACCATTAAAAGCTCATTATTTATATTTTTCACCGTGGCAATATTTAGGAAAATGTATTCGTAAATATTTTATACGAACTCTATTGGTTAATCTAGACCATTAGATTTCCATCAAATCCAATAGTATATATTTTCTCTTTTTAAGATTAATGTGATAATTTCTAAACCCTCAGGAAATGATGTGACTTCTTTTAAAACTATTGTATAAAGATGATAAATATACATGTACATGCATGAGGAATTTATGCTAAGGGAAAGTAATTGCAACTTTTTAGAATTTAACTTCTTATACTTGCTTTTTCAGATATACTCCCTCCTCCCGCCATCTCATGAAATGTGCAATTATTCTAGTTTTTCACACAGCTTATTAGTGATGGTAGTACTACGTGTGAAAAGACTCCTCCCATATATACCCTGGATTATTGGCCACATGGGTTAAGATTTTGGAATGAAAATGAAATCTAACCACTTAATTGGGCAGGTAGTTGGACCTAATTCATAGTATTATATTTACATATTTTTTTCAAATGTTATAATTGCACTTTTCATGAAACTGAGGAAGCTAATTTCTTAGCCTTTTACCTCAAGATGTACATTAACATGAATCCCCCAATTTGCAGTGATGTGCTACTGTAAAGATAGCTACTATACACATGTACCTCGTTGTCAATATAGGCCGCCCAGAACCTCGCAATGGCGCGATGGTAAGGATGTGCCGGAAGGATGGCCTGGGCAGCGGTGGTGCCCACAAGGGCCTCATCGACGTACTGCACGATGACGAGCGACTCACATATGGGCCTGTCGTTGTGGATGAGCACGGGCACCTTCCTGAGCACCGGGTTGGACCTGCGGAGGAGGTCGCTCTTGTTGAACAGGTCCTGCTCGATGTACTCGTAGCTCACCCCCTTCAGGCTCAGCGCCATGCGCGCACGGATTGCGAAGGGGCTCACCGGCGAGCCTAGGAGCTTGATGTCGTCTTTACCAGCAGCTGCCATTTTCTGAAACTTTTGTGTTTGTGGCTTCGTCGTCAGGTGACATCTTATGCTCTTTCACGCATGCTTGTGTTTATATAGCTGCAGCCTGCAGAAAAGTCTACTATTATAGATATAACTAGGTACAGTTGTGCACGCCATGTGTGTGTGTGTGGACAAACCGAATTATTGGTTATGAATTGTTATCCGTAAGGACCACAACACAAAACTCAGCTTGATAGGGCATTCTCATCATTGTTCAACAGCTTTAATGAACTGCAGGTTGTCCGCACCAGGGTATGGGAAGTAGGGGTGCAAGGAATCGGATGCTCGTAGCCTAAAAGGGGAGGGGGTGAATTAGGCTTCTAAGAACATTAACATATTGATTCGCTATTTTTACACAAAGATAAACTAGAACATACTACCTAGATGTGCAACTATGGTTGTTCTAGTGTGAAACTCCCATCCCAAAACAAGTTTTCCAACCTATAGCCAATCCTAGCATGATACTACTGTAGGAAAGTAACGGCAAACAAAAATTGCAATAGAGTAAATGCGGAAACGTAAAGGGGATGAGAGGAAGCAAACTCTTGACACGCGATTTATCCCGTGGTATCGGTAGGCACTAAGCCACCCCTAGTCCACGTTGTTGAAGCACTCACACAAGAGTATTGCTTCCCGGTCACTTAGTCTCTCCCAAGAGCACCACTTGACTCGCCACAAAGGCTCGCGACCTAGGCCCTCGCCAAGCTCCCTTGGTCACCTTGATGCCGCCTCTACTAATGAGCTTCTCCACCAAGGAAGGGGGTCTCCACGTCCCCTGCACAAAGTGTCATCGTCACTCCACACCAAGTCGGAGGGTCGATGACGATTGCCGATGAGCCACTTAGGCCCCAAGGCTGGTGAACCTTGTACACCTTGATTCACTCAAGAATCACCTCACAAGGTTGGCACAACCTTGCACTCACTCAGCTCTAAGCTAAGCCTAGCACTAAGCACATACACTAAGCATATGCAAGTCTAAGGATGAGCAATTAAGCACTTGGATGGATTGGATATGATCTTCTAGGTGTCTTGCACTCTCCTGCACTTCCACACAATCCAGCTACCTCAAATGGGCGAGTGGAGGAGGTATAAATAGCCCAAGGCATTAAACTAGCTGTTGGCTAAAAGCGGTTGAAAGTGGTACCGTTAGATGATCCGACGCTATGTTTTCCAGGCGTCGGTTCATCCGGTGCTACTAGCCGTTGCCTCCACCGCACATGACCGTTGACACAACTGCTCTGATGCTATACTCTAACACATTGTCGGATCATCCGGTGCCGAAAACCCCACGGCCAAAACCTCTCTGGTAGCTTCCACGCGACCATCGAATGAACTGCTGCAGATCCATCGGTTCATCTATTGCATGAATCTTGGCGCGTCTCTATCTTTTTTGAACTTGATCATCGGATAGACCGACGGTTCCTTCCAATGGACCGTCGGTTCATCCGACGCTACTGTTTTCTCTTCTTCTCTGCAACTCGTCCGACACTACTAGAAAATGGACTGTTGGTTCATCCGACGGTGCCTTGGTTTTCACCCAGTGTACCAACTCGTCCGACCATTGCACCGACGCTTGCTATCTAGGTACTGTCAGTTAATCCGACGGTGTCCTTCCTTTTTCTTTTCTTTCTCGTTTTTGACCCTTGAAAAATAGACTATCTTCTGAATTTGGCATGTGGTATTTTGGCATCCTTGGGACCTAGAAGTGTCTACAAAGACATGCTAAACAATATGGTGAACTTGACCACCCTCTTCTCGGACTTGTGCTCGATCTTGGTGAACTTGATGTGTTGATGATGACGCCCTTCTCTCAAGTGGTCACCATATATTCAAATTTTTCATCACTTGAGGAATCTTCATCGTCGCCATCATCACCATCATCTTCACTTGAGCTTCCGTGAGTAGCCATCCTACTCAACACCTTCTCTTGTTGGCTTGAGAGGGCATGACTTGTAGTTGGAGAAGATGGTTCAATGGAGGATTGCACACCCATGACAGCAACACCTCCAGCAGCATCAGCACTGTGCGCGGACTCGTCGCCGGTGTATGCAGTGCTGTGTGCAGCCGATCTGCACCGGCACTTGCGGCCTTGGTCGCGGCGCCTGCCATGCATCGTGCGCCCTCGTCACTGCCAGCAGCCGCGCAAATCGCGCCATGCAGGGCTCGATCTATGGCTTCAGCAACCGCCCCATCCCAAATCGAGTTCCGGCCTCTGAGTTCTGTGACTCCCCCAGCAACTTCGGCATCAACATCTTCTACTTCGGACGCGACGACATCGGTTGTAGCCACTACTGCATCTGCCGCCATGGACGAAATCCTCGCCGTCCTCGACGTCGCGCCACGCGTGTTGCCGTCATTGGATTCCGCCGGTGCGTCGTTCCCGCGCCCAGTCCTGGCTCCGGCATCCGCCGCACCTTGCAAGGCACCATCCACGCCAGGACCCGCCATCGTGTCGCGCGCGGCCTCATTGTTGACGGTGAAAATCCGTCAACCTAGCCATGAGTTCACCTTCGGTGTTGGCATAAGTTTTATACCTTATCCATTGGTACTAACCCCCGTGATATAACAAGTTCACTTGTGCATGTCGGTTTTGGAGTTTAGTGTTTATGCAGGGTTTTAGCGTTGAAAGCAAGACTTCCGGGATAAGTTCATTACGCACCTCATGACAAGACCTTGAAGCCCGGTAGAAGTCAAGCAATGAAGTTAACACGACTCCAAGAAGCCCAAGGACCCAACCCGAGAAGATGGAAAACTTCGAGGACCTAGCCAAAAAAGTGCCGAATCTTGCGAGACAAGGAGCTTCGTCCAATTCGGAGAGAAACCGACGACAAGGGCCCACATGCAGAAGGGGGAAGGATCTAGAAGACTCGGGAAGCAACGTCGGGCGAAGGAGGCCGCGGACTGGGCCGAAGTGGGCCCAGGCCGGTCGGCCCAGGCCGGCCGGCCCAGCCCATTTCGAGGCCTAGTCGGCCCCCCCTTTGACCTAGATGCATCTCGGGCTATTTATAGCCCCCTGACTGAGAGCCACGCATCAATCAATTCGTCGTCCGCCGCCGAGGAGCAGAGAAGCTTGAGGGACACCATCTCGGAGATGAGGGTCGTGCTAGTTGTCTAGGGTCTCCCTAGCCGACGTGGGAACCTTGCATGGAAGACCACGTCGGAGCTCCGGAGCAAGGATCAAGATCGAGGTAGGATCCCGGTGGTGATCTTGTTCATGTAATTATTCATGGTGAAGTTTTTATAGTGAATCCGATTTCTAGCGATCAAGTGCCTTATCGATGATTTTGTTTTCTTCTTGGTTTTGCTTCTTCCCCAATCTAGTCTATAGCTAGATTGCATAGGGCGCTCTTGTAGCCGCGGTGGCTAGAGGTGCATACCGGACCGACCAAGTGATTTCAACTTGTTCTTATCGAACTCGCCCTAGACTACCCGCATGAATAGAATACGTTGTGACAAAACGGGGGTTCCGAAAGGCGGGCGTTTTCGGAATCAGACCGGAGGCCACGGTTTAAAGATGCTTTTAATGAGATTCGCTTTTCTATCTTCATCTATCTTGTTTGGAGCTACAACATAATCATGATCTAGACTCTCTAGACCGGCTATCTCTTGCTTTCTCTTGCTACCTCTTTAGTAGATTAGATTAGATGAGATGTGTTTTCTTGATGATATCTTAGATTAGATGCAATTTGGTTATTCAATAGATAGCTTTCCTTGTTTTACTAGATTGAATCCTTGTGTTGCACATTGTTCCACGGATTCGATACCTTGGGTTCACCACTCGAGGGAAGAAGGGTCCCTTGACTACGACGGGGGATTTGTCCGCTTGCAAATCCATATGAACTTTGATACAACTATTAACCGTCAACACTCATCTGTCATCTCCGTCGTCCATCACGTCACCTATGGCCCCATCTTCGACTCCCATGGCTGTGCCGCCCCTTTGTGCGACATCGTCAGCCGTTTCGTGGGTGATTCCGCCGTCCACGCCACCGTCGCCAACTGCATCGTCGGAGGGCCCGTTTCCAGCCTCTGTTGCCGCGTCTCTGCCCTTTTCCACACCTGCATCCACGCCGCGTGCGACCTCGTCCCCAGCATCGCCATACGCGACCTCTTCCCCGACACAGCCGGTATCTACTGCACATCAAGCTGCCCTGCCCGTGCCCACGACCGCGGCCTCACCTTCGACGTTTCTCTCATCACCTACGGGAACATCGGTGCCGCTGTCACTACTGATGGCGCCCCTATCAGTTTCAGCCCGCAGGTCACACTGTGGGTGCTGTCTCTTCGCCACCGACTGCGACGTCTTCCATGTCGGTTTCGACCTCACCGTCCACGGTTACTCCATCGCCCGGGTCTTCCTTCCCCAGCGTACATCACGCTCGGGCCTCAGCCGCGCCTCCGTCCTCCACCGGGTGGTCGTGGCCTATCTTTTGCCGGGCAGCAACGAGATTGGCCCACCATACGCAGCTACGAAGCCCCCTAGCGCTACTGCCAGGGGCTCCCCATTGATGTTGTGGCACAACCTTGCCTACATCGTCTGCCACACGTCCTCGTCGCCGACGTCATCAGCGTTTGTTGTGCCTTGCGTGTCCTAGTCTGTATCGGCTTCGTCTCCAACATCCCCCACACCATGCGTCGACCCCGCTCCCGCGCCTGCGCCACTCTCTCCCTTAACACAGACAGTTGGTTGACGTTGTAAGTGCAATCAAGCCCTATGAGGGTTTTGGTGATGTTGACCACACAATTAAAGAGCTAATGAGCCTTTGAGTTTGTTGTGCAGCATAGAGTTATTATCACAGGTGCAAAAGATTGATTGGAGACCCCTCAACTTGTTACCAAGAGGGTTGCCTATGCTACTTGGAGGAGTTTATTTATTTTATCTTTTGAATTTGAGTATAGGCCAATCCGTACTATTAAGAGGGATACTAATGGTGAGTTAGGGTGGTTTCAAGTGCTCATAATCCATCTCTCCTAAACCTTAATCCTCACCCCAAGGGAAGTAACTGCAACCGTTTTGCTTCACGTCGATTCGTCGTTCGGAGGTTCCGAAGATTTTCTCGGAGGTTCCGACCGTACGGCTACGATCCGTAGAGTTTTCAAAAGTCGGAAGTTCCGAGATTTTTCTCGGAGGTTCCGAACTCCGGAATATAGCCGTTATCGTTCGGATCTGGGAGTATTTATACCCCACAGTCCCCCAACGGTTATCTTCTTCCTCCCCTGGCACAGAACGCCGTTCCCACTGTTTTCTCTCACCTTGCATTCACTCCTAACCTACTCTCATCCAAATCCTTGCCTAGCATTGATTGAGAGTGGATTCTTGAAGTGAGTTAGTGAGCCAATCCCTTCTCTCTTGGTACTTGAGCACTTGGAAGAACCCTAGCAAGCTTGGTGGATCTATTACTCTTGGAGCTTTGCTCCTAGACGGATAGAGGTCCTTGGAAGCTCTCCAAACCGATTTGTGGAAGCTCCAAGGTGTTTGTATTACCCCTTGTGATTCTAGTGGAAAGCCTCCACCTATTACCCAAAGTGATAGGTGTGAGAGAGGAGTTGACCTTTGTGGTCCGAGCCTTTGGTGGCCTCCTCAACAACGTGGACGTAAGCAAGCCTTTGTGGCGAGCTGAACCACGGGATAAATCTTTGTCTCATGCGTGTTCTCATTTACTTACTTGTTCATGCTTGTGCTTGACTAGATCTATTAGGGTTTGCTCCCGATCTACTTTGTGGTGCCTTGCTAGCTTGTACTTTGCTTAGAAATCCTCTTGCTAGGTCCTAAGTACCTCTTAGAATTTAGTAGATCCGGTTTCCATCAAGTTTCTCGCAGCTCTTGTTATTTGTGCTCGTTCTAACAAACCGCTGTCGGAAGTTCTGAGTTTATTCTCGGAGGCTGCCTCGTTCGGAGGTTCCGAGAATAATCTCGGAGGTTCCGAAGTCTGACACTGTTTTCGCAGAAAAAGTTTAAATTTTGTGTGCAGGCCTATTCACCCCCCCTCTAGGCCACATTGCCTCGATCCTTTCAGACGTCTCCAGCTCCATGTCGAACGCTCCTCCACCGGATGCGTCGTCTTATGTTGGCCGCGGGACGGTCGTCCCCACCCCTGCGCCACACGTGTGGCTCACACAGCTGCCTCACGGCCAAGCTTGGCCCTTCGTAGCCGGCTTCGTCTCCAGATTCAGCCGTGTGGACACCGTGGTTGCACAGTTCTTTTCGTCGACCTTCGTCGACGCCCCGACCTGCTCAGCATCGGTTTCCTCCATGGGCTTCCAGCACACTGGTCCACAGACGTGTCGCCCATCTTCACTTTTGAGGCTATCCAGCTCGAGGACGAGCTGTCTTGAAGGGGTGGAGAAGGAAGTGTTATGGTCGTGGGACCGGCCCTAGGCCTGGGCCCACTACTGGAGATAAGGATTAGTTGTTAGCAGATAAGATTAGTTTAGGTAGATTTGGATAAGATCTATTAGTTGGTTTGTTAGGCACCTTGGTCTATAAAAGGCAGCCAGGAGTCCTAGGGTTAGGTAAGCAGAAAATAGATCAAAGAGTGCATCTCAGAGCCTCCCTCGGGAGGGCGAGTAGCCGATCTATCCTGCTCAGTTTAGTCCAATAATCCAGTTCATATCATATAGATGCACCCCCACTAAATATTATTAATTATATTTCAACATGGAAATTATCCAACTCATCTAGAAACCCGCTAGTACCATTTATCTATGACTTCCACCAATTTTTTGTGACTAATGGCATCCATGCATACAATTTATTAGTTTGTATGAGTACCACGTTACAAAATTCTCATTTTAAGAGTTGTTCTCTCTCGATAAAATTTTGTGTGTATAATATTATTCGCAAAAGACTATTGTCGTGCAATCATCTTAATATTTTCTAGTTTCAAATTTTCTTAAAATTTGATTTCAAGAAATTCTCGCTGTAACACGCGGGTGTCACCTGGTATCCTTTTATGAAACAGGCTTAGCAATTATCATAGATTTATTAGTAAACATTTTTCCAGCTAAGCAAAGTTGATCTCCACGTCCATGTGGCAAAACAGTGTCACATATCAATGAAGCGACCTGGCGGGACCAACTTGGGCAATTTCTTGTTGTCAAAAAAAAAACCTTGGGCAATTTCCCAAAATCCACCGGGAGCTTCTCATTCATCCGTCCAGTGTCCGTGATCTAATCCTACCAGCACCTCAGAGTTTTTTCCTCATGCATCCATATATCTGCGTTGATCAGGGAAGTCCGCGCTGCCGCCACACGCTTGCCGCGCCCGCGTGCCGCACGTGTGTGCTCGTCTCCCTCACTCGTAGTCACTCCGTCCCCACCCTCCACCATCATATAGAGGACGGGTACACGAATTATTAGTTTCGCTTTCTCATTTGTCCTCCATCTTTGATTGCGCGCTCCGAAGTCTATTCATACGGTGCACCTTCTCCATCCGTCCAGCGACAGATCACCCAGCATCCTCTCAGTGCCCTCTTTCTTCTTCTTTTCTTTGCGAGAGCAATTTGCACACGCATCCTCTCTTCTTCCTCAGCTACAGTGTTTGTCTACGAAGGTCCCGTGGTTGAAAAAACATTTTATTTGAGCAGTTAGAGATAAACCTACCATACTTTTTTAGACACAACCTAAAATAATTTAACACACGAAGGGTCACTTTGATTAGCTATCCTGCCTAATCCTTTTCCCTTCCTCTCCTCACCGTACCAATTCTGCAACCTCCCATTCTTATTTCTGCTTCTTTTTCCCTTTTCCATATTTAACCTACACACTTTGTTTCTACACACTAAAATTGAATTTATATATTTAATAAGTTTGTCCCAAAAAGTTGTGCTAGATAAGTTGTGTGTATAATTTTTAATTTGAAAACATTTTAAATAGTAAAAACTTGTGCATATAAGTTGATGGGCAACAGTTACGCTACCAAAGTTATGTCGGAGACGCCGCTGCACACGTTGTATTCAAAAACTGTTATATGCTTCTTTTTTTGTAGGGAACAACTGTTATATGCTTGAAAAAGTTAGTTGTGCAAGTATCTGTAAGAAATTACAGTATGTATCAAATTATCATATCATAAGTCTGTTCAAATTATTATGCATAAAAGTTGTAATCTTAAATATAACTTCGCCAATAGAGTTGCGAAAAAAACTTTCATAAAAGGAAAGTTGCAGGTTGGATGAAAATCGATAATTGATTGTGTTCCACAAGTGCGTATTATGAAGGCTGGAGGTACGATCCAAAAGTAAAGAACGGTGGTTGATAATTTAAGTATATCATATTATAGTAGAATGACGAAAAGAAATAACTCATAGTCCTGGAACAAACAAGATTGTACGCACAAACTAAGAATGTTTTATGTAAGTCCTAAATACATATACTCCCTACGTCTCGTGAAGAATGCAATCCTAGTATTTGAAGAAAAAAATTACACAAAGAATGCAATTCTAAAAAATAGATCTAATTATCTATCTAATTAAGTAAGAGCAACTCCAAGAGTCTTTTTAAAATCACTAGCTAAAATCCTAATTTAGCTAGTATGTAAAATGAAATAGCTAGCAAAAAAAATTGTTGACATCCAACAGCCTCTCTAAACTGAACTCTCTATACGCTCCACCCCTGTGGGTCCCACCTGCCATACTCATATCACTAGCCAAAGATAGCTAGTGGGGCAACGAATTTAGCTAGTTAGGATAGCCAATCTGTTGGAAGAGTGTTTTTGAGATTTTTTTTCCAAAATTTAGCTAGTCAAGTGATTTTAACAAGTCTCTTGGAGTTGCTCTAATCATATATGATTAATATGGCTATAAAATAGGAGCACTAGAGTCTTTTCAGACCACCACCACCATTATTTTGTCTTAGAAAAATTAAAATTGCACTTTTTATCGGACAAGGAGTATAACAATTTCTAAGAATTATTTCTCTGTAGATTGTATCTCAATTGATTCCAAACCATGATTTAATAGATAGACACAGTGAAAAATCGAAAGCACTTATCAGCACCTCTGCTCATTTGTTTCCAAATCAATCGAGAGATGGAAAAAGGAAAGTCGACTCCAAATTAACCATTTATGATTGCTCTATCATTCAAAGCTTTATTTGCAGCTACATCTCTTCATCATTCCTGTGCATTCTATTGAAGCAAAAGCTCGCAGCATGATCACTCTTCGACCATCTTTTCATTGTACTCTGAATAAAACTGGAACCAAAAGTTAGGACAATTCTACCAAACCATCACAACAATGCGAAGCATAACCCCAAACCAACCTGATTTCAAATATATCCCCAATGGAAGAATTCACCATGCAATGCCGCAAAATAACACATCATTCCAAGACCAACTGAACAGCCTCAACATGAATACCGCACCATTTAATTAACAGGAGACTTAAGTTACACCAGTAGCCACAAACAGCCCACATTCTAAACATCCTAAACTTAGTCAGGCATGCCCAAAAGGACAGAGCATGCGTTACAACTTACAAGGAGCCCATGTTGTTGCTGTTGTTGCACCCCTTCCCCAGACATGAGCATATGAGCATGCCTAGCGAATCTCCCACCTTTCTACATTGTGCTCCTTTGCCATGGCCTATGCTCTGGATTCCAAGGCAAGGATAATCTTCTTACGAGGACCCTGAACAAACACTCACATTGAGTTCAACTGCTGCAGCTCAAAATTACTATGGGGATGAATGGAACAAAACTAACTGATGGTTAGCTAACAGTGTGTTTTTACTAATTAGTTATCAAATGAATGCAAAATAGACAACAGGCTTTAATAACTCAAATATAGAACAACACACATTCCCCAAATAAAACAGGGAAGCTTATGCGTACGTACAAGGCAATATGATTATTCAGCAAAATGGTCCTCATGTATCCTAGTTACTCTTATTTAGGATGAAAGATTGTCGTTAATCTTTGAATAAGGAACATGAGGAGCCAATAATTCACCAGTTTAGCAAGCAAACTCATCCAGCAAAAAAAAAAGATTGATGTAAAGTGCTTACCATTGGAATGCCCAAAGCCTTCAGATCACTGTCAGTCATATGCCTTAGGGCTGCCATGTCAACCTTGTATGATAGAACAAATATTTATAAAAGAAACATCATAGAGATCACGAAAAAAATTAGCAGTTACGAAATTTAGCCAGACCTCCTCTGCCTGGAAGGTAATTGAATACTTCTCAAGTCCAAGTGAACTCAGGAAATTGTCTAGTGGGCTTTCAGCCTGCAAAGAAGTCCCAAAAGATGTTGAAGCTGAATGTAAAGAGCAGCACTGAAAACCTGATGCACAGCTACCAGCAATATGCAGCACATTATCCAAATAATCAAATTCAGCTACAGTGTAATCATGTGACAGAGTTAGCTGCTCCACATCAAGGAACTCTAAACCGAATCAAGACATAGATCTTGTTTATAAGAATAATTAATGAATTGTACAGTAAGTGGAAGCGAAAGTCGAACAATTTCAAATCGGGGTATAGTGGTACACAACCTGCACACAGAATACCATGATAGCAACACTCACTTACAATTAATCATTTAAGTACAACAGAACCATTCCACAAACAATTGAACTGTACTTGTTACAAATTCTCAATTTAAAAACCTAGCACAGCCCTTTGATCAGTGGTACATTTGTGAGTCTTATCTTCTGCTAGTTTGTGAATCTTATCTTCTGCTAGTTTGTGAATCTTATCTTTCCAAGTGCATGTATATTCATAAAACTGCACAGGGCTACAGGAGAACGTGCCTTTGTGTCCATAAAATCAAAATTAAAATTACAGTTATGATCTTGTACCACAATCATAGTTTTTTAGTAATTAATGGGGGCTTTTCGGCCTCCAGTTTGGAGAAAATAAGCATCATCAACCCGCATAGCGGAAAATAGGATTGGTGGCGCTGATAGATTTTGCGGCTAAGGCAAATAGCAGTGTTTAGCAGAGCTAAAGTGTCCTTAGCGGCCATAGCAAAACAATTGGCGATAGTGTAGCACCACCTCTCTAAAAAAAAAGCTATAGTGGGCTACTTAGAACTATGATATTTAGTAGTAGAATGTATCACACATAACCAAAAAATAGTACCACGTCGCAAAATACCCAAAACGTCTAAACTGCAGTGCTTGACTTTGGTAAATGAGTAATTTCAGGAATAAATTTCTTCCAGGTTTGGCCAAGAAATGAAATTCAGAACGTGAACTCGTGGAGAACAGAAAAAAATGGAAATTACATACTATGGCAACTGTTGCTAATAGCATACTACCTTTGGCTGAGATGTCTTCTTCGATGAAGTCTGTTTTGATACTTTCTTACTTTGGCGTGCTGCCATTTCATCAGCAGCTTCACGCCTTGAGATTCTGACAACTTCTGATGCTGGCTTTGGCTTTGGAGGGTCAGCATTTGATGGCTGTGGGTGCATTGTTCCAGATAACTTTTCACGTAGATCACGAATACCTGAACCTTTTGTGCTGGTAAAGCCTAGTTGAGAACTTCTCCTCTGAAGCTTCAATCGTAAATCCCTTGGATCAATTGATTCTTAAGACAAAGCACAAAAAGTTGTGTGTTAAACGGGAACTGGATTTGAAATAGCTTGCCATATAAAGTGACAAAAAAAAGATACTTGAAGCTGGTTCATTGTCTTCCCGGTACAGATCATGCTTCCATTTTTCATCTATCTGCCGTTGCCTGCAGAGCAACCAATAATGTAAGGATCCTACAGGTTATTACATAAATACATAGACAATCAAGTATGGTTGGCACAAAGGATCATCACAAAATAAAGTTATGTAACCAATTTGTAATCCATAGTTAATTGCTCCCTGCCCAGATTAAAGAAATTTAATATAAAAGGAAGAGGTTTAAAAACCCAGGATCAAATCAATAAATACCTAAGAACGCCATTAATAAAGATAGCCCAATATTTATCCTGAGCCCATAATGTGCGCCTTAAACACAGCCACAGCTGATGCCACATGTACTAGTATGAGCAGGTAAGAAAGTAGGAATAGTAACAAGTCCATGGTACAGACATCAAATTTCAAGGTTTTTTTTTCCTTTTTGAGAAGTAAAAATACATCCAACCATAAGCAAAAGGCATAAAAGGCGGCATACAAGTGGTTGATTCATAAAACAGTTCACAGACAGATCTCATAATTCACTGCTATACGTATGGATCACATCCTTCCAAAATTTTCACTAGTCAGCGCACATAAGAATAATTCCTTAGTTCTGCAGCTCGTAAAAGGATATTCACTAAACGACAATACTGACAGAAGTTTCATTGCATAAGAATCAATGACTGAATGGAGGGCAAAAAAGTGGTTCTGTCAGCTAGCGATACTAACAAACAGGGACCGATGTACGATATCATGAATGAAATAGTTGCTGACCCAAAAATCATCAGGTTCATGGAAATTATCTCATGTAGCTCCAAAAGGAAAATCATATATTCTCATTTCTCATTTTAAGCATGAGCAAGGAACTCCAAATTACACATGACAATTGCCATTGGAAAATGTCATAATCAAAGGGCCACAAGTTCCCAATGCTTCCAGTCGGATTCTCGGAATAACAAAAATCATGCACCGCACAACACTCCTCCACCTTAATCCGAAACATAACATATGGACCCAGCACGAGCACATACGGATTCTCAGAATAACACAAATCATGCACCACACAAATCCACTCCACCTAATCCGAAACATAACCTATGGACCCAGCACGAGCATACACGGAAAATGGAACAGAGCAACCAAGCTAAAGGCACCCGCTCCCCAATTGCAGTCCTCAAGCACAGCACACCCCAGCGCCCGACAAGAGATCCTACACTAGGTTTATGTACGGGGACATGCCAATTATGAAGATCAGAGCTTCAAGGCTACAAAATAAGCACGGCACGGAGAAGCCCACGGCAGGGCAGATTTCCAATCTGGAGACGCCTACTACTAACGCAACCAGGGAGGTGGGAAACCGTAGCCTTAGCAGGAGCCGAGGAGCGGAGCAAAGGATTGGGAGTGGCGCGGCGCCTCGCACTGACCTCTTGGACGCCGCGTGACGGGCACGACCGCCGCCTCCCGCGCCGGTGGGGAGGTCGCCGTCGAGGCGCTCGTGGATAGAGCGCTTGCGGCCGGTGGAGATCTGGTCCGAGTACATCTCTCTCTCCCTCTACCTCTCTCTCTCGGAGAGGAGGAGGACAGCCACACAGGTCTAGGGACTAGGGTTTCGTGCCGGAGGCAGGGGCGACTGGAGCCTGGAGGAGGGCGATGGCGCAGTGGGGAAGGGTCCAAGGGAGGCGTGTCGAGGCGATGTGCTCGTCGTGGGCCCACACCTGCCTGCGGCACTTTGTAATATCATATTTTTTTCGGGGACTTTGTAATATCATATTATAATTATAAGGGGGTGCTTTTACAACTGCTACAACGTATACACTCACAACACGTAGGTAAATCCTACCTCGATGAGCATCTTTGAAGTCAGCCTGGGTATTCGGTAAATACCAAACCGATCGGTTCGGTTCTTCAATACCTATGTGTCCGGGTTATCTACCGCCGACAGTAATTTCGTATCGATCGTGCATCAGGCTCGGATGGTTAGCACAGTAGACAACGAGATTTAGACTGGTTCGGGCCTCTAAGGAGTAAAACCCTACGTCTAGTGTCGAGCTGTCGTGTTTCCGAGCTAGGAGTGCTTGTAGTACGGGTTACAAGCTGGTCGGGAGAGGGTGTCGAGCCCAAGTCCCTGGAGGTGGTGTTCGATCTGTCGAAAGTCTAACCCTTGTAATCGCTGCCCTCCTCTCCCTTTTATAGTCACAAGGGGAGGGGCACAAGGGGGAGTAAAAAGAGGTACAGTGCTTGGTTGCTGGTACGTCCCGTCATACGTCGCTGTCCGTCAGGGTGCATTGAATCTGAGTTGTGATGCTTTGTCGTGGGAGCCGCCGCGTGGCCGGGTGTGACTGTTCATCCCGCGATGCCTGGCTTCTCCTCCGAGTAGTCTGCGCTTGCCTTAGCCTGCCCGAGTACTTGACTAGCCCGCCACGCCCGAGCCTAAGTCTAGGCCCGTGCGCGTCGTAGAGGGTGCTTGAGTGCCTCGGGCTGAGCTTGCGTGTGGCAGAGTGGGAGATGATGGCGATGGGATGGCTGTGTAGCCGGTCAGGCCAGCATTAAGACTCTTGTTGGGGTGAGCTACTTGCATAGCCACCAGCTATTGTACTTGCATGGCGTGGGGAATCGTTCCTTCATGCACGTCGGTGGTGGTGCTCGCGCCTTGGGCTTGCGCTGTGCGTCTGGGCCCATGTACGAATCGGAGTCGGACTTGTCGTGCGAGGCGGAGACTTCTCGTGCGAGGCGGAGACTTGTCGTGGGGATCCGTCTTGTAGGGAACTGGTCGGAGATGCAGCCAACTAGCCGTAGACCGGACGTCTTGCCAGTGTGGGTCTTAACCAGGGTCCTCAGTCTTCCTCGTCCTGAATCTTGGCTTTGACACCGTCAATCTTGGCCTTCACGTTGTCAATGGTGTTGGATTATCTTGTGTTTAAGGAAGATTATCTCGCCGTCAAAGGGGCCCTAATCCGGGTCCTCGTTAGTAGCCCCCGAGCCTGAGAGGGAGTCAAGGAGTCGCGCTCAGGTTCAGCTGGACGATTGTGGGTGTTGATGGTGTTCTTCGAGCTCTCGGTGGGTGGGCGCGAGCGCATCCGCCGGATGTAGCCCCTGAGCTCGTGCGTGAGTTGGAGACTAGCGCGCGAGCTTTTATGTATGATTGTAGTCGTTGTAGCTCAGGGATGCTTCGTCGGGGGAGTCGTAGTCGTTGTGGTAAATGCGAGCGTAGTAGTGGGCGCGAGTATTTTGGCTGACGTGACGGACGTGACCGTTCCATCATCACCGCGCACAGATGTTGCAGGTCCGTGTTCCACGAGGATCGAGGCGTCGTGCGAGTGGGCGCCTATTCCGCCGGGAGGCACGCGTGCGTGGGTGAATGTTCTGCTGACTCAGTGGGCCCGGCGTCGAAGGCGAGGGGGCGCGCCTGCCCCTTTAAAACCGTGCGTCGGGCGCAGGTTCAGTACTTTACTTTCCCATCGTCTTCTTCCTCTCGCGCTCGCATCCCGCACTTCGAGCTCTTTCGCATCCGCAGTGCCACTGCTTCTTGCGCTCCCAGCCCACCCGAGACTCTGCCGCCGCGATGTCGAACTGGACACGCTCCAACGTTTCCTGCGAGCAGCTCCTCCGTTTCGTCGAGGTGGGCCAGCTTCCTCTGCTCACCGCCGCCGTGGAGCGGAAGGTTCCCAGCGACGAGTCTGTGTCACGCCCCCGAAGGGATTCGTGGTGTCGTTCGTGGCCTTCCACGAGTGCGGCTTCTCTGTCCCCGTCGGGCGGTTCATCCGTGGCATCCTTTTCGAGTACGGGCTTCAGCTGCAGCACCTCAAACCGAATAGCGTCCAGCAGATGGCGGCGTTCGAGGTGATGTGTGAGGAGTACATGGGAATTAGTACCCATTAGCACCTTTTCCGGTACTTCTTCAAGTTCGCATGCTTGAAGGAGGGTTCCCGGGCGGCGGCGACTGGCTGCGCCAATCTCCGGATGAAGCAGGGTCGGGGCGGCGATTACATCTCGGTGTCCTTGACCAGCTCGAACAACAGCTGGCACAAGGGGTGGTTCTATCTGTGGAACGACCCCGAGTTCGCGCTCTTGGCGTACACTGGGAACTCCATCGCGGAGTCGTGGAGGAACTGGTCGGATGGCCCCGCGAAGACGGAGCAGGAGAAGATCCTCAAGGATCACTGGGCGGTGTTGGGACGTCTCCGAGGAGCCGAATTCACCTAGGCGGAAGTAATCTGGTAGTATCATGTTCAAGGAGTCGTGCGCGCTCCGGAGGCAGCTGCTTCGTCTCTGCGAGATGACGGCCGACCGGGCCCCCTGGGCGGGGACTGTGTCGGTGTTTTAGACCGGCAACCTACTAAGGGGAGTACCCGAAGTAGATGAATGTGGCCTCGCCGAGATCGGTAACTCGAAGGAAGAGACATGCGACACACAATTTAAACAGGTTCAGGCCGCGAGGTGCGTAATACCCTACGTCCTGTATGCTACGTAGCTCTGGATTGATTGGGCACGATTACAGGATGGCGTAATTGTGCGCCGTGAGATGAGGTTGCATGAGATGCTAGAGAAAGGTCCCTGCCTCACCTTATATAGTCCAGGAGGCAGGGTTACAAGTCGGAGTAGGGAGAGAGTACTAGTCGAGTACGTCTAGGAGTCTTCCATACAGTGCGGGACATGTACAGCTTCCTAACCAAGTACTTCTCCTCTGTAGTCCTTGTGCTTCACGCCATCAGGTACCGTGCGGCGCAAGTCGGGGTAGTCCCGGGGGCCCACCGAGTAGTCGGTCCGGTATCCACCGAGGTAGTGGGCCCAGGGAGGTCCATACGACAAGCCCCCGAGTACTTTGTAGTCGAGAAGGATAGCTTCAAGTAATCTTGACGGCCTTAACGAGTAGTCCTCAAGCGCCCTCGAGTACTACAAGTCAAAAGTCCTCAAGAGTAGTCGAAGCATCCCGAGGCTGGAATGTACTCCAGCTGATGTTTGAGCAATCCTGAAGTCTTCTCGAGTAGTCCCAAGCGTCCTCGAGTACTGCCCTCGAAGGTCTTCAAAAATGCCCGCCTTGTCTTGAAGCCGAAGCTGATATGGAAGTGCGATTGCAAAATCGCACTCCATATGGAGTAGCCCCCGAGCCTTAGGTTGAGCCGTAGGCTCTGGCTGAGGGTCCATCTGAAGTCTTGGCAAGAATATCCCGAAAAATCGGAGAGAAAAACCGAAGGACACGTGGCACGGAGCCCCCGAGCCTTGAGTCGAGTACTTCCTCTCGAATTGAAGGGTCATCTTGTAGAATGTGTCCTGAGATGCTCCTGAGTCTTGTCGCTTCACAGGTAGTCGAGTAGAAGTAGCCGAGCCCCCGTGGTGAGGCGCGTCGACTAGTAGAATGCGAAGGGTCACGCGCGGCCGCTGAGTTAGCCGAGCGCGGACTTATCCATCTGGCCGTTGGAGGGCCGTTTTAACTTATAAATAGTAGCGAAAACCCTTAGGGTTTTCCACCCATCGCTGCTGTAGCCATTTCAAATAGATCTTGGCCAGATTCACTTCCAGCGCACGCCGCTGCCGCTGTAGATCCAAGCGCGCCGCCACCTAGAGCTGCCAGGGTAGCCCCCGAGCGAATGCGTGTGAAGACGTTGTGCACTTGGAGAATGAAGCCTTCGTCATCCAAGTCTACGAAGACCGCCGGGAAGAAGAGGGGCCGCGAAGAGGCCGCTGTGGCTGCCGCGGGGGCAGCGCCACCGATGTCTCCACCGCGGCCAGATCCGAGCCGCGAGTGGAAAAAGTCGAAAACGAAGACCGAAGACCTGCTGGCTCTCCTCAACAGCGGATTCATCCGTGAAAAGGAGATGGACAGTTGGAGGGCCGCCGTCGGGGATCGTACCCCATGGAGAAGAGCGAGGACGAGATTCCAATGTTCGTGCGCTTCGCGGAGCGCGGACTCGCACTGCCGGCAAGCGACTTCTTCAAAGGCCTTCTGGGGTACTACGACGTCGAGTACGTCAATCTCAACCCCAACGGTATATTCCATACCGCTGTCTTCATTCACTTCTGTGAGGCATTTCTGGGGATCAAGCCCCACTGGATCCTGTTCCGGAAGTTCTTCCAGGTGAAGCCGCAGCCGAGCGCCAGCAACCCGCGAGTAGTTGGAGGAGCGGGTATCCAGATGCGGGCGGACGCTGCCGAGCAGTACCTCTCGTACAAGCTCATCGACTCCAACCAAGATTGGATGGCAAAGTGGTTCTACGTCACGAACCACCACCCCGGGTTGCCGAAGCCGAGCGGGAAGCAGCCCAGACACCGCGCCTGGTGGAACACGGAGTCCACGATGCAGGAGGGGATCCAGCTCCCCGAGCTGTTGGCGCGCATCAAGGTGCTTAGAGAAGTCGGGCTGAGGGTCGAGCACGTGGCCTTCAGCTTTATGAAGCGCAGGGTGTAGCCACTGATGGCCCGCGACACCCTGGGCTTCGAGTACGCCGGCGACGACGACACGTCGCGGATGCCTGGAGGCGAGGTCGACGACGACGACATCGTTGATAGGCTGACGCACATCTTCAAGGACATGCCACCGTTCACGGCGTGCCCAGTCCCGGAGTACTCTGCCGCGCGCCCGCCAAAGGAGGTAAGTAGCCGTACCCCCTAGTCGAGTAGTCATTGCTTGTGAGTAGTCGCGCTGATGTCTTGTGTCTTGCAGGACGACTTGAAGAAGTTCGTCTCCGAGCCGCAGCCACCCCCTTAGGAAGTCGAGATCCCGGAGGAGGGGAAGACCAAGGCCAAGGAGCGGCGGGAGGTCGGAGAGGGAGATGACACCGTCATCGTGGAGGACACGTCTGACGAGGACGACGACGAGGAGACGCTGCAGGACCGCTTCCAGCTGCGGTCAAGGTTCAGCTGCCCGGGCTTACCTCACGTGCCCCTCGTATAGGATCCGCCGGCCAGCTGGCACGGAGGCTAGTGCTGGCTGCGCCGCCACGGAAGCCGCGCAACCCCGCCCGCAAGCGGGTGACGAAGAAGCTGAAGGTCTCTGAGACCACGCCTCAAGAGGTAAGGCGTCTGGAGTAGAGTAGTCGAGTACCCGTCTATCGAGTTCATTTGCTGATGACCAAGCTTCCTTTGCTTGCAGGAGGTGCCGCCATCGTAGCCCGCTGATCAGGGCGACGAAGGCGAGTGGGACACAGTGGGGGAGCCGGCTGGGAGTCGTAGCCCAGCCCCCACTGTCGAAGAGTTATTGGCGCAACTGGAGCGCCAGCCCCCTGCCCCTCAAGAGAGCACGGAGCCCGTAGCCACCGCCATGCGAAGAGGTGGTGGCCGCGGGGAGCGCGAGGAGGGCGGCGCGCGCCGGCCACCGTTGCTTTGCGAGAGGAGGCAGTGACCGCCGAGGCGCAAGAGGAAGCGCCCGCCGAGGGTGGACTGGTAGACATTGCCAGCATCCTCGGTGCCCCGACCGTGACGATAGTCCGGTCAAGCCTGTAAGTGCTGAGCCTTCCCGAGTAGTACTTGGTGTAGTAGTCGAGCTTGATTGACAACCAGTTGTGTACTTCTGCAGGAAATCAACAGATTTGTCCTGGGAGGGAGATGAGCCCTCTACGACGGTGGCGGATGAAGAAGCCGCACCGCCCGCCGAGGAGTCCACTCCTGCCCCTCAAGTGGAGTCCGAAGCGCCAGCTGCTGGAGCTTCGTTGCCCGAGGCCAGCGTGGTCGAAGGTGAGTACTCTACTGAGGCTTTAGTATTCCCCATAGAGTAGTCATAGTTGCTAATGCACTTTTCTTCTTGACAGGTGCCGAGGTCGAAGGGAGCGACATCCCTGCAGCAGTGCCCATGCAGAAGTTCACACCCTAGGTGCCGGAGGCTGCTGAGGGAGCCCCCGAGCCAATGGAGGAGGTCGCCGAGGAAGCCGCCGCGGCGACCGGAGGAGAGGAGGCCACCATGCCGCCAGAGGTTGCTCTGGAGGTGGTTGTCTGCTCCCCGGAGATCCAGGACGCAGAGCCTATCCGCTTCGCGCCGATGACTGAAGCCGCCGCGAGTAGTCGTGGCGGGGTGGAGTTGCTAGCAGACGACCTGGTCGACCCGGCGACGGTGGCCAAGCACTTGGAGGCGGTCCGCCAGGCTGAACAATAGATGAAGGTGAGTGGTCTTAACTCCTGAGTAGTCAATCCTCTGTTGTGGAGTACTCGTGTGACATGTGTTGTCTATGCAGGACGTCGTGGAGAGGTCCCGCGAGAAGTCCAACATGCTGCAAGGCTTCGGCGACACGGTGCTCCGGGCTGAAGCGCTTGAAGATCAACTCTTGAAGTCGCGGAAGCACGCGGCCGCCATGTAGTCCAAGCTCGACACCGCCTTTGCCAAATATCACAATGACATCCAGGATATGCAGGCAAAGAGCGACGACTTGGTGCGGAAGAACAAGACACTCTGCAACAAGAACAAAGGTACACCGCTTGACTTGTTGGGTAGTTGTTGGAGGTCGAGAGGTAGTCTAACCCGCTGCGCCTTGTTGTTTTGCAGAGCTTGAGACTCGAGTGGAGCGGTTGAGGATCTCGAGAGACAGATATGAAGAACCTCTTCTACCGGGAGCAGGAGGCCCGCCAGGTACTCGAGCTTGACTATAAGGAACTTGCCTTCGAGTGCGACAAGCACATGGAGCTTCGGATTGCTTCTGATCGTGATCTCGTCAACTGCTACAAATCGTTGCAGAAGCTGAACGAAGATTGCGAGGCGCTGCGGGCCCAGCTGAAGGAACTTGAAGAAGCCGCGCTTCCGATCGCAAGGCTCTTGGTGCCTCATCCTGGCGGCCCCAAGATCGCGCCGCTCGTGGATCGCCTCAGGGAAGCCCCCACCCAGCTGGCGACTTATGTGAAGCATCTAGCGAGGTCGATCCCGAAGCAAGTGCTGGCCTTCATGAAGTCTTACTTCCCGAAGGCGCCTGTGGAAGTAGTCGCTGGCGGGGTAGCCGCCAACTGTACAAATGAGCAGTACGCGGAGCTGCTGGAGCAGATGGCGCCCATTGCGGAGCAGGTTGCCGAGAAGCTCAACCTATAGTAGCCCTGTAGTATTTAGCTCACAGTAGTATGTGTACAAAAACATTTACAATGTAATTGTTCAAGTGTTAATGAAAGAAAAGTTCCATCAATGAGTACTCGTAGTCGCGGTCTTAGAGTGCGGAGCCCCATCGTGGAATTGGTGCGAGTAGTCGTACTCGGCAGTAGTCCCGTTGAGGGAAGTAGACAGTAAAGAAGTTGATGATCGATCAAACTTTATTATCGAAGAAGTACACCGGATGGCCGGGGCCGTAGTTACGAGTAGTCGCCTGGACCCGGAGGCCGCTTACAGCTAAGTGGTGCTAGGGCGAGTAGCCGCTTACAGCAGTAGATCCGTAAGTAGCCGTGTAGGCTGGATCTTGGAGTACGTGGTCTCTTAGTAGACCGCTGCTAGAGTCCATTGTCGCTCGTCGCATCCGAGGATCCGTAGGTAGCCGCGCGGGCTGGATCCTGGAGAGCTTACGACAGAGGGGTGTTGATGTACTCGTGTAGACTTGAACCCCGGAGTAGTCGTGTAGACTAGGCGTAGAACCAACAGAGCTGGTCGACGTTCCACGAGTTGTTGATGTCTTCGCCTTCAAGTGTCTGGAGGCGGTAGGAGCCCGGCCTAGTCACCTTTGCCATGGTGAAGGGACCTTCCCAGGGGGAGCTGAGGTTGTGTAGTCCTTCCGTGTTCTGGATACGATGGAGGACGAGATCACCAACATTGAAGGAGCGTTCCTTGACGTTGCGATCGTGGTAGCGTCGGATACCCTCCAGGTACCTTGCTTATTGGACGAGGGCAGCGCAGCGAGCTTCTTCGAGGCAGTCGATGTCAACTCGTCTGCTGTCTTCAGAGACGCCTTCGTCGTAATGCTCCACTGCTGGTGAGTTCCATATGACATCAGCAGGGAGGATTGCTTCGGAGCCGTAGACCAGGAAGTAAGGGGATTGCCCCGTTGGCTTGGAGGGCTGAGTACGTAGCCCCCGAGTGTGTTGGGTAGTTCCTTGATCCACTTGCCTCCTTTGGAGTTAGCGCATCATGTAGCCGCTTCTTGAGAGCGTTGAGCACCATCCCGTTGGCGCGCTTGACTTGTCCGTTGGCCCGATGGTGGGCAACCGAGACGTATCGGACGTCGATCCCGCCGTTCTCACGGTACTCCACGAAGCGGTGGTTGTTGAAGTTGGAGCCCCGGATCCGTGATGATGCGGTGGGTAGTCCGTAGCGATGCACGAGTTCATCCGAGAAGTCGAGTACTCGTCGGCCTTGGGGCATGTGACCGGCTTGACCTCGATCCACTTGGTGAACTTATCGATGGCCACCAATACTCTGTTGAAACTACCGGCGCATTTGGCGGTGGCCCAATCATGTCGAGCCCCCCGCGAGCGAAGGGCCAAGTTGGCGGTATGGTGACTAGCTTGTAGGCCGGGACGTGTTCTTCGCTTGGGGAAGATGCGGCATCCTTGGCACTTTCCGACGAGTTCTTCGGCGTCGCCCGGGCCGTGGGCCGTAGAAAGCTCGCCGGAAGGCCTTGCTGACCAGCGTGCGTGAAGACTCGTGGTTGCCACAGACGCCCTTGTGGATCTCCTCCAAGATGTCCTTGCCTTCTTGCCGAGGGACGCACTTCATGAGTACTCCGGAAGATGTGCCCCGCTTGTAAAGCTTGTCTCCGACGAGGACGTAGGACTTGGCGCGGCGGATGAGCTGCTCGGCCAAGTTCTTGTCCGAGGGAACCTTCTGCTCACTGAGGTAGTCGATGAAGGGTTGCCTCCAGTCCACGTCGATCATCATGACTTCTGTCCGAGTGGTGGGTGCGCCGGGGACAGTGGTCGGTGGCGCCGGCTCCGGGATGGATGGCGCGTGAAGCTCGTGAACGAAGACACCCGCTGGTACTTGAGCGCGAGTAGATCCGAGCTTTGACAGGACGTCCGCTGCAACGTTGTTGTCGTGGACGATGTGGTGGAACTCGAGACCGTCGAACTTGTTCTCGAGCTTGCGGACTTCTAGGCAGTAGGCGTCCATGTTCTCCTAGCGGTCCCAGGACTTGTTGACTTGGTTGATGACCACTGCGGAGTCGCCGTAGACTATAAGCCGCTTGATGCCCAGTGAAGCCGCGAGGCGGAGCCCGTGTAGGAGGGCTTCGTACTCGGCTTCATTGTTTGAGACCTTCCGGAAGATCGCGGGACGTACTTGAGTTGTTCGCCCGTTGGGGAGATCGAAGTACCCCCGCACTGCGCCCTCGAGGTTGAGTGAGCCGTCGAAGTACATCACCCAATGCTCTGGTCGCACGGTTGGAGTAGGTAGCTGGTTCTCCCGCCACTCCGCCATGAAGTCGACTAGCGCCTGCGACTTGATGGCTGTGCGTGGCTTGAAGTCGATGGTGAGGGCGCCGAGCTCGACTGCCCACTTGGAGATTCTTCCAGTAGCATCTTGGTTCCGCAAGATGTCGCCGAGCGGGTAGTTGGTGACGACGGAGATCGAGTACTCCTGGAAGTAGTGTCGTAGCTTCCGCGAGGTGATGAGTACTGCGTACAGGAGCTTCTGCACAGGCTGATAGCGTGCCTTGGACTCTGATAGGACCTCGCCGACGAAGTAGGCGGGCGCCGGACCGGGTAGGCGTGGCCGTCTTCCCCGCCGCTCGACGATGATGGCGATGACCGACCACGTGAGTAGTCGCGGCGAGGTAGAGCAAAGGGCGCGTGAGGACCGGCAGCCTTCGATAGGAAGTCCTTGAGCCGGGCAAGGGCTTGATCCGCCTCCGGAGTCCACACGAACTTCTCTTAGTGCTTGAGTAGTTTGAAGAAGGGGAGCTCCTGTTCTCCAAGCTTCGAGATAAATACGTTCAGTGCCGCCATGCACCGGTTAGCTTACGGACGTCTTTGATGCACGTGGGAGCTTTCATGCCGGTGATGGCGGAGATCTTCTCGGGGTTGGCTTCGATGCCGCGCCGGCCGATGATGAAGCCGAGTAGTTTGCCGAAGGTACGCCGAAGACACACTTGTTCGGGTTGAGCTTCCGGCGGTACTCGCGCGAGAGATGCGAAAGTCTCTTCAAGGTCGTCGATGAGGGTGCGGAGTTTACGGTCTTGACGACCACGTCATCCACGTAGGCTTCGACGTTCTTGTTGAGTTGCTTCTTGAAGCAGGCCTGGATAGCTCGTTGGTAGGTGGCGCCGGTGTTCTTCAACCCGAAGGACATGGTCGTGTAGCAGTACGCGCCAAACGGGGTGATGAACGCGGTCTTCTCCTGGTCTTCTTCCTTGATCGCGATCTGGTGGTACCCGGAGTAGCAGTCGAGGAAGCAGAGCAGGTCGCAGCCCGCCATGGAGTCGATGACTTGATCAATCCGCGGCAACCCGAAGGGGTCCTTGGGGCAGTGCTTGTTGAGGTCGGTGTAGTCGACGCACATCCTCCACTCGTTCGAGTTCTTCTTGCGGACGAGGACGGGGTTGGCGAGCCACTCAGGATGGAAGACTTCTCTGATGAAGCCAGCCGCAAGTAGTTTGGCGAGTTCCTTCTTGATGGCATCCCGTCTGTCGTCAGCGAAGCGGCGGAGGTGTTGTCACTTCGGGGTAGCTTTAGGGTCGACGTTGAGTGAATGCTGAATCAACTCCCTGGGCAACCCTGGCATGTCCGCTGGTTTCCACACGAAGATGTCGCGGTTAGCCCGGAGGAAGTTGATGAGCGCGTCTTCCTATTTGGGGTCGAGACACGCCCCGATGGTGGTGGTCTTGCTGCTGTCGCCTGTCCCAAGGTCAATTGTCTTGACCAGAACCTCCTCAGCTGGCTGAGGCTTGTTGGCGCTGTCAGACTTCTCTGGGATGTCGAGTTCGCTTGTAGCAAGCTTCTTCGACGCAGCATAGACCTCCATCATCGCGTTGGGTACTTGATTTGTAGAGGCGATCTCCACGGCTTCTATGTCGCAGTCATGGGAGATCTTCAAGTCCCCTTGGAGAGAGAGTACACCCGCTGGGCTTGGCATCTTGAGTACCAAGTAGGTGTAGTGGGGCACCGCCATGAATTTGGCGATGGTCGGTCTGCCGAGGATGGCATGGTAGGAAGTCTCGAAGTCCTCGACCTCGAACTTGATGTACTCGGTACGGTAGTTGTCCCGAGATTCCCCGAAGGTAACTGGCAGGACCACTGAGCCTAGTGGGATAGCCGCGTTACCGGGGATGATGTCGTAGAAGGGCGTGTTGCTCTTGGTGAGCATGTGGGTGATGTCGAGCTTCATCTTCTTTAAGGTCTTGGTGAAAAGGACGTTGAGCCCGCTTCCACCGTCGATCAGGACCTTGTTGAGCTTGGAGCCCGCGACCACTGGCTTCAGGACGAGGGGGAACCGTTCTGGTTCGGGGAAGTTGGTCCATTGATCCGCGTGGGAGAAGGTGATGGGTACCTCCGACCACCTGAGTGGGGTCGGGACCGGCCGGTTCAATGCTCATGACTTCTCGACGGGTAGCCTTTTGCTCCCGCTTGCTGGGTAGTCCGCCGAAGAGGACGTTGACGGTCTTGTCGGGTTCCGGAAGTCGTTGTTATCTCCGTCGTTCTTCTTCTTGCCCTTTTTGTCGTGAGGGTGCGGTGGCTGCGGGAGTACCCTTGAGTGCATGCCCGAGCCGGTAGCACCGCTCGGTAGTGTGGTTGCCGTTCGGATGCCACGGGCACTTCTCCTTCAACGAGGTCTTTGAAGCCGCTAGAGTTCTTTTTCGAGTTCTCCTTCGCGGGCGCTAGATAGCCGCAACGGTGTTGTACGGCTTGCGCTTGCGGTTGGGACCGCAGTAGTAGTTGTTGCTGTTGTTGTTGCGACCGCCTTGGTTCCCGTTGTTGCCGCCGCCGCCGCCCGCGTTCTGCTTGCTCTTGCCACGGATGGCGTCGTACTTGGCATTGGCCTTATCTTCTTCATCCGTCCAGGACGTGATCATGTCCTTGAGGTGGGGGATGGACTTGGGGCGGCGACGACCGAAGTCTTCAAAGGTGCGGCGGTGGTAGAGGCCGTCTTGGAAGAGGTCGATGACCTCCTTGTCGGTGACGTCGACTACAGTAGCGCGCTTGTCGAAGAAGCGGGCGTTGACGGTGAAAATCCATCAACCTAGCCATGAGTTTACCTTCGGTGTTGGCATGACTTTTGTATCTTATTCATTGGTACTAACCCCCGTGGTATAACAAGTTCACTTGTGCATGTCGGTTTTGGAGTTAAGTGTTTACGCGGGGTTTTAACGTTGAAAGCAAGACTTCGGGATAAGTTCATTAAGCACCTCATGACAAGACCTTGAAGCCCGATACAAGTCAAGCAATGAAGTGAACATGACTCCAAGAGCCCAAGGACCAAGCCCGAGAAGATGATAAACTCCGAGGACCGAACCGAGAAAAGTCTTGAATCTTGCAAGACAAGGAGTTGAGTCCAATTCGGAGAGAAACCGACGTCATGGGCCCACATGCAAAAGGGGAGAACATCTAGAAGACGTGGGAAGCAACACGGGCGAAGCGAGGCCGCGAGATGGGCCGGGTGGGCCCGGGCCGGCCGGCCCGGAGCCGGCCGGCCCGGCCCAATTCGGGGCCCAATCGGCCTCTCCTTTGACCTAATTGCTTCTCGGGCTATAAATAGCCCCCCGACCGAGAGCCACGCGGAACGGAAGTCGTATTCCGCCGCCGAGGAACGAGAGAAGCTTGAGGGACACCAACTTGAAGATGAGGGTCGTGCTAGTTGTCTAGGGTTTCCACGGCCGACGTGGGAACCTTGCATGGAAGACCACGTCGGAGCTCGGAGCGAGGATCAAGATCGAGGGAGGGCCCGGTGGTGATCTTGTTCATGTAATCATTCATGGTGAAGTTTGTAAGTGAATTCGATTTCTAGCGATCAAGTGCCTTCTCGATGATTTTGTTTTCTTCTTGGTTTTGCTTCTTCTACGATCTATACTTAAGATAGATTACATAGGGTGCTCTTGTAGCCGCGGTGGCTAGAGGTGCATACCGGACCGGCCAAGTGATTTCAACTTGTTCTATCGAACTCGCCCTAAGCTCCCCGCATGAATAGGGATACGTTGTGACAGAACGGGGGTCTCGAAAGGCGGATGTTTTCGGAGTCGGATGGGAAGGCCACGATTTAAAGATGCTTTTAATGAGATTCGCTTTTCTATCTTCATCTATCTTGTTTGGAGCTACAACATAAGCATGATCTAGATTCTCTAGATTGGTTATCTCTTGCTTTCTCTTGCTACCTCTTTAGTAGATTAGATTAGATTCGTTTTCTTTATGAGTTAGTAGATTAGGTGCAACTTAGTTCTTCAATAGATAGCTTTACCTTGCTTTACTAGATTGAATCCTTGCGTTGCACATTGTTCCACGGATTCGATACCTTGGGTTCACCACTCGAGGGAAGAAGGGTCCCTTGACTACGACGGGAGACTTGTCCGCTTGCAAGTCACAAACGAACTTTGATACAACTATTAACCGTCAACAAGCCCCTTTTTCTGGCGCCGTTGCCGGGGAACAAGCAATCAAGATCCGATCTAGTATCGCTTACCTTTCAGTTTTTCTTTTTGATTTTCTTTTGCATCTCTTATGTTTGATCATCCTTGAAAAGAAAAAAAAAGAGTCAATCTAATCTAGTTTTGATTAACCCTAGTTTTTATGTTTAGATTTTTGTTTTATTACTAACCCTAACCGGAGATGGTTGGCTACCTCTCCAAGAAACCCAAAACTTTTTTGTGGATGATCCAGGAAAACTTTACAGGCAAAGGTGACGTGCAACACAAGCTCGAAGGACCGTCAAAATCTCCGAGGGAATCACCACCTCCAAGTCAAGACGCCGGAAGGCCGTTCAAGATCAACGAGGATGGAGAAGATGGAGATGGAGAAAGAAGCTCAAAGCACCTAAAGGCCGCCAAGGCAAGATCCACATGCAAGGAGTGTGAAGTGTTCATCGTTATGAAGATGCTAGACGCAAGTGGGACAACTTGCGGGCACCCGATGGGTAACAAAGAAGAATATCCGAGACAACTCCAAGGTCCCAAGACGGCGAAGGCTACTCAAGCTCATTCGGGAGAGATGAAGGATCACACTAAGACCATGAAGATCACGACCGAAGGACCGGAGTTCGAGATGCCGAGCCACAAGGAAGATGTTGCATCCGTCAAGACCAAAGGACAAAGCCGGCTGTGAAGACCAAAAAAATTGACTAAGCCAAAGTGGGTACCCAAGATTGCAACGCCCACAAAGAGCGTTGATCCGGAGTAATCAAGTGAAGAAGTCTAGCCATGGACTATAAACGAAGCGCTAGGCGGGAGGCAACCCGTTTCGTCGAGTCAAGAATAAGCTACGGGAGGACAACCCGATTCCGGGTTTTTCAAGTCTTTTTAAATTTAATTCAGTTTTGAATTTTACTACGAAAACATTAGACTTAGAATGGTTGAACAATATTAGAGACATAATTCTTGGTTGAATATTTTGCTTGATCATAAACCCTTTACATGAACCATCCTATGTGATTGTTTGCTTCTTTTCCGAGAAACCACAACCAAAAAGAAAAAAATTTCAGAACCCTAACTCAACCCTTCACCCTCATTATGGTGTTGTGGTTGACTTGTTTTTCATGCTAAAAACACTCGAGTAGAGCCACAACTTGTATCTAGATGTTATTTAAATTTCAGCATGTGGTAGGACTCGCGTGAACCTAGAATCTTGATTTTTGGTTGGTTTGAAAATCCATATCCTTGGTTTCTCTAAGATTAGAATTTTTCTAAGCCTCACTTAATTCTATTTCATTCAAAATCTCTCTCATCTAATCAAAATTAGGACCTAAACCTATGCCCCCATGATCAAGCCGGGAAAAGCTTGCTCTCAACCAATGAAGGCAAACTATACCGGTGAGACCGAAATCGACGTAATAAAAAAATATTTTCGACTTGCATTTGTTTTTAATGGTTTAAAAACTTCTCTAAATTTATGCTTGAGCTCTTGCATGGCTCTGAAAAATATTTTTAAATTTCGAAATAAGAGGAGTGCTTAGCCTTAAACACACTTAAAGGGAGGCAATCTAGTTAACCTAACCATGCATGCACCATGATACATCACGGGATGCCCCTCCAACATATTTAAACCACATGCAAAGTACAAGCATGGGGGGCAGCCAAGGCTTTGTTTTGTAGGAATATCATGGATGCATGTGAAGCAAGGAGTATGGAAGTGAGTCAAAGCGAAAACATCAAGTGGAAGGAGCAATAATGCAAGCGAAGGAGTGGACGGGAACGTTTGGAAGGTGTACGCGATCACGAAGCAACATGAATGCACTAGAGGAGAACCGAGCCAAGACGAGGAGAGAGGTAGTCTTTCATCCAACTCTTTGTTCGTGTGCTCTAGTTTGTAGGCCGGATCACCTTAGACTTAGCCATCCACCGCGTTTGTTTCGTGCAACAAATCACATCCTTAATCCACTCAAAGTCCAGACTCCAAAATAATATTTGTGTACCTTGTTACCGGGTGAAAACCCCGGATATATATTTGTGAGGGAGAGTGCTGCAATCATGAAAGAAAACTACAAGCCTTTTCACCAAAGAAGAAGGGATCATCGTCGTCTAAGCCATCATCGACAACCTCTTCGAGGAGGCGCTCGGTTTCCGAGTCTCCTTGGAGTATGGGGGAGGACACGGCACCACTGAGGAGGAACCACTCTTCTCCTTGGTGGCATGAGGGCCACACAAAACTCGTTTATTAGGTTTACCAAACTTCAACGGAGGAGCCGCCCGTCCAACCTCACCACTTGACACGATCATCCGCTCCACCTCCATATGCTCCGCGGTATTCCGAGGGGTATGTCATCATGACGGAGGAGGAGAAGAAGCTCGCTCGCCTTAAGTAGAGGCTTGTAGCGAACGTCGACATCGACGATCAAGCTCTCCACATATTGGGTTTCACAAGGGACACCGGTGCAATTCTCTAGAGGAGTGTCGGCAAACACCCACAAGGAATTCGCCTAGGAAATTTTCATGACCATGGCGCATAACCTTGATGAAGGAGTGTTGAGTCTCTCATTCCGTTGGAGGGAGCCCACAAGAGGAGAAGAAGGAAGACACCGTCGGAAGGGTAACCTTGATCAACGATGCTATTTCTAGCACCTTGATGGGGTAATCTCCTTTCATCCATGGGTTGCAATCGATCTTGAGATGTAATCACACTTTGTTGGATTATCTATCTATCATCTTGTGCTGAAAATACTTTAATGCTTAAGGCTAGCAACCATGCCGTAAAGGGAGTAAGGGCTCCACTGCTTCCTTGGATCCATTCAACACAATCCCTGATAGACTAGATTGGTTTTCATGTTCGAAATGATTGCATGTTCTAGTATCGTAGACCCATGGGCGAGTGTCCATTATTTTCAAAAGGGAGCTTTGGAACAAGTATGTGCATGAAGGCACATGGGAAGGCTTTTGGAGTATGATCACGGGAAGAGACCATCAACGAAAAAAATACTATCCGGAACCCATTATCCAAGTGTGTCACTTTTGTGCAAATGGATTTTTGGGAGAACAAGAGAGACAAAGATAACCAACACGGAGTTGAATTGGCTTTACTCGGCTTTGATTGCCAAGTGGCCAATAGACCCCACTCACCTATGATCAACTGGTGGTGTTGTTAGCAACATCGAGTTCGGAAGATATTGGTTCGGGGTGTTACCTCTCCATGTTGACTATCTCTTTAAAACCGGATATTACAAGGAACCCAAATCATCTCCTACCAGGGACCTCCCTAGGTATATGAAGAAAGGAAAATATAAAAGTGAAGATGAGAGAAGAGGCTTCCAAGTGGCCTAGGTGAATTTGCCCCTTCCGATTTTGAAGATTAAGACTTTTCTTGAGGGGAAGAAGATCGGTTAGAGGAAGGACTTCTTGTGCCGGCGAAGAAAAAAATAATAAAAGAAAAAAAAATTATAGGAGAAGGATCTTCTATGGCCCAAGAATAAGGTGCACAACAAAATTATGTCCCACCGTTGGGAGGAACCCGGCGCCGCCGAGTTACTACGGTGGTGTACCAATGCAAGCATGGGGGAGTGGTGCAGCCATACCCCCATCATTTTTGCGGTGCTCAACGTAGCCTTTGCGGAGCCATATGCACACCTTCCTCAACCACAACAAAATGTGGCCACCATTGGAGGATACGCTGCAAGAAACGTGCAAATTATTGCAGCCATCCTAACCAATGCAAACCAAATGGGTGAAGGAAATGCAAACGTCGCTTATGTGCTTGGACACCTTCACCTAGCACCGTCGGACAATTCATAGGAGGAGTGGTGCATTCCTATTACAAGTAAGGGTACAACAACCAAGACTATCAATATCAACCACCGGCGGAAGATTAGAGAGAGGAGGAGCTTTAGCTATCTTTCCTTTACCCCCTTTTCTTTAATTTTCAGCTTGTATGCACCTATGTTTGCGTAGTATTTTCAGTTTTGCTTTAATTTTCAGTTTTTAGTTTAATTTTCAGCATGTGTCTTAGTGTTTATTTTCATCATGAATAATGTCACCACCAAGTTTTTACCTTTGGTAAAGTTACAAAGTTTGTGCCATGATGATATATGATTATAATTCTGCTTTGTTTATCTTTGTAATTGACTTATGCATGTTTGAACTAGTGCTCTCTTAAAAATACAAATCTGAAATTATCTAAATGCTAGCTTAATCTTTAGCGGAGGTTATGATTAAAATAAAGACCCATAGTGTTTTATGTGCTCTCAAGTTATGAATAGATTAAAGATGTCTTTTATGCTCAAAAATATTGCTAACCTTGTCACAAATATCACTTGTGTGTTGCTCAACCTATCCGAGCCTTATATATATTTGAGTGCATAAACTTTAGTGTACAAGATTTATTTTGAGTGAGTTATTGCAGGCCATGATTTCTGCGGCCCGAGACTAAGAAGTCTGGTCATTCCGTTTTTGCGTATCTATCTTTTTGCTAGCCTCTTATCCGTGCATTGTGTATCCCCGCATCGGTGATCTCACAAACTTCGCCGGATATCCACCCTTAAACCAAATATCATTTTTTTGTGATTACCTCCTTGACCACAACCTATCGTTGAGAATGAATCATCAATTCAAGGAAGATCGCAAGACGGTGCCAACGTTGAAGATTTCAGGTATCTCTCCAAGGAAAAATATTCCGGTACCTACCTTATTTTTCGCCTCTTTGCTCGAGGACGAGCAACGTCTAAGCATGGGGGAGGAGGTAGGTACGGTGCGGTTTTAGAGTTCAAAAGGGAGTATTTAAAAAAAATATATATATAATGATGAAAGAAAAAATTCGGCGATGTACGTGACTTCCAAGGTGAAGAAAGAATATATATATATATATATATATATATATATATATATATATATATATATATATATATATATATATATATATATATATATATATATATATATATAGAAAAAAAAATGAATGAATGAAAGAAAGAAAAGAATGAGAAATATGAGAAAGAGAAAAAAATATATGTGCGTAAAGTGAACTCCCTGGTTCTCTAAGAGTGCATTCAAGGCTTCAAGTTAAAAAGATCCATTCTCATTTTTCCAACCATGTGCAATCCGATAACGAGGACTTCTTTTGTGCCTCGGGATCACTCTTTGCCATTTGCACATGTCCACTTATCTAAAGTGTGTGTATTTTTCTCTTTCCCCTCCTTGATTTAACATTATTTTCCAATGACCTTTTTGACGAGTCTCGGTAAGACCATGAGAAGCTTGTCTTGTTTTGACAACACCTCATTTATAAAATCTTGTTAGGACTAAACTTTCCCAAAGCTCCATATAAAAGCCTACCACACATATATATATGAGAGGGAAAGGAGTAGAATATATAGGCTTGAGAGACAAGTGAGATGAGAGTTCATGAGCAACATGCAAGGTGATTTAAATTTGTGAACTTGGTTTAGCTCTTTTCTTTATCTTGTTCTTTATTTCAAAATTTCGAGATCTATTTAAACTTTGTGAGCATGTTAATACTTGTGGGATAAGCTTAATAAGAATCTACCCTCCGTAGAGGTGAAGGCTAGTACATTATGGAACTTTAACGAATTAAACTTTTGAGAGCATTATGTTTTTTTTCATGTATGATCAAGTGCAAGGTTTAAACATTGATGGGCAACGATGATATCCATCGAAGGCTTACTCGAGGACGAGCAAGGTTTAAGCATGGGGGAGATGTTGACGGTGAAAATCCGTCAACCTAGCCATGAGTTTACCTTCGGTGTTGGCATGACTTTTGTATCTTATTCATTGGTACTAACCCCCGTGGTATAACAAGTTCACTTGTGCATGTCGGTTTTGGAGTTAAGTGTTTACGCGGGGTTTTAACGTTGAAAGCAAGACTTCCGGGATAAGTTCATTAAGCACCTCATGACAAGACCTTGAAGCCCGATACAAGTCAAGCAATGAAGTGAACATGACTCCAAGAGCCCAAGGACCAAGCCCGAGAAGATGATAAACTCCGAGGACCGAACCGGAAAAGTGCCGAATCTTGCAAGACAAGGAGTTGAGTCCAATTCGGAGAGAAACCGACGTCATGGGCCCACATGCAAAAGGGGAGAACATCTAGAAGACGTGGGAAGCAACACGGGCGAAGCGAGCCGCGAGATGGGCCGAGTGGGCCCGGCCGGCCGGCCCCGGCCGGCCGGCCCGGCCCCAAGTCGGGGCCCAATCGGCCTCTCCTTTGACCTAATTGCTTCTCGGGCTATAAATAGCCCCCCGACCGAGAGCCACGCGGAACGGAAGTCGTATTCCGCCGCCGAGGAACAAGAGAAGCTTGAGGGACACCAACTTGAAGATGAGGGTCGTGCTAGTTGTCTAGGGTTTCCCCGGCCGACGTGGGAACCTTGCATGGAAGACCACGTCGGAGCTCGGAGCGAGGATCAAGATCGAGGGAGGGCCCGGTGGTGATCTTGTTCATGTAATCATTCATGGTGAAGTTTGTAAGTGAATTCGATTTCTAGCGATCAAGTGCCTTCTCGATGATTTTGTTTTCTTCTTGGTTTTGCTTCTTCTACGATCTATACTTAAGATAGATTACATAGGGTGCTCTTGTAGCCGCGGTGGCTAGAGGTGCATACCGGACCGGCCAAGTGATTTCAACTTGTTCTATCGAACTCGCCCTAAGCTCCCCGCATGAATAGGGATACGTTGTGACGAACGGGGGTCTCGAAAGGCGGATGTTTTCGGAGTCGGATGGGAAGGCCACGATTTAAAGATGCTTTTAATGAGATTCGCTTTTCTATCTTCATCTATCTTGTTTGGAGCTACAACATAAGCATGATCTAGATTCTCTAGATTGGTTATCTCTTGCTTTCTCTTGCTACCTCTTTAGTAGATTAGATTAGATTCGTTTTCTTTATGAGTTAGTAGATTAGGTGCAACTTAGTTCTTCAATAGATAGCTTTACCTTGCTTTACTAGATTGAATCCTTGCGTTGCACATTGTTCCACGGATTCGATACCTTGGGTTCACCACTCGAGGGAAGAAGGGTCCCTTGACTACGACGGGAGACTTGTCCGCTTGCAAGTCACAAACGAACTTTGATACAACTATTAACCGTCAACGGCGGCGCATGTACTTGCGGAGGGTCTCGCCTTGTTCTCGCTTGACCATGGCCGGGTCCATGTGAGTACCCGATCGGCCCATGGCGCCCGCGAAGTTGCCGGTGAACCGCTCCTTCACTGGTCCCACTTGTCGATCGAGTGCTTGTCCGGGCCGACTCGAGCCATGTGAGTGGAGCTTGGTCCCGGCGAGAAGGGGAAGTAGAGGCACTTGGTGTCGTTGTTGCCGCCGGCCGTTCTCGATGGAGAGGGCGTAGCACCCGAGCCACCGGATGGGGTCCGTCGCGTCGTACTTAGTGATCCCCAAAGGCTTGAACTTGTCGGGGAGGAGCAAGTTGCGAAGTCGAGGTGAGAAGGCGGGGGAAGCCGTCGTTGTCGCTGCGGTGGTCGACTTCTTCCGCCACAACTCCTCAATCTTCGGCGGGCGTCGTAGCCGCACTCGCGAGGCATCGGAGGCGTGGGCGTTCGCGTGGCCACGGCCGCCGCGACCGCCGCCGCCGCCGGCCCCTCCGTCGGATCCATGGTTGGAGCTTCCGCCGTCGCCGCCACCGCCGTCGGGGTCGCGGCCGCCGCCGCCGCCGGCAGAGCGCGGTGAGGGACGACGTCGCGGTTGTCGTTGCCACCTTGTGGAGGTCCGCCGGCGTTCGAGCGAGTGCGGTTGGGGCCGAGCGGGAAGCTCGGCTCGAGTATGGTTGGGACCGTTGTTGGCGCCGCGACTTGTAGCTTCGTTGTCGCGGTGCTCGGCGGGAGGAGGTTGGTTGACCCCGTTATCGACCCGCATGAAGTAGGCATCTTCGGCCGAGCTTGGCGATGACCTCTCCGCCGCGTATGCCCCGAGCCCGACGTGCGATCGCGCGTGATCGACATGAGGCATTGCTCAGGGGTGGTGTGTACTCTGCTCTCAACCGCCTCGAGAGCTTCCGCGAGGTTGCGGATGGGGAGGTTGTCTCGGAGGTGCCGGCGCCGTTCGCTGCGCTTCCTGTTGCGCTCGCGTCGAGCGTCTCTGTCGGCGAGGGTCTCATTTGCCGGAGCGTCGGCTGACAGCTCATCGGAGGAGATGTCCTCAAGGTACCTGTCCTGAGCCGTCCCTGAAGGTCCTAGGGTGTCGCTGGCAGCCATGAAGACTTGGCGATCAGGGGTGCCAAGGCTGGACTCAGAAACCGCCACCTCAGTTGGGGTGTTCGAGTCAGCTCGGGCAAGTGGTGTTCCCTCCTGGAACGGTAGCGAGTCGATGTAGGCGATGTAGCGTGAATCTCCGCTTATCAGGTCAGCAGGCTTGCGGTCTGGCCAGTAGACGAATCTCCCGGCCGGTGTGGATGTTATAACCAGCCCGGAGGCCGGCCATGACAAGGGATGCTCAGTAGAGTTGTCTTCGGACTCAGACTCCTCTGAGTCCGACCCGAAGTCGAACTCGTATGCGGAATTCGAGTAGAACTCGGAGAGGGGGTTGGAGTCCGAAGTGCGGCCCGGGGCGGTGTCGGAGTCCGAGTTGTATTCGAGTACGGGCTCCTTGCCGGCCCGGCGCGAAGAGGGAGCCTCTGTGCGGGCCCGGCTGAGGATGCGGGGGCCGCGCGTGGAGCGCTCACGGGGTGAGGGGACCGCCTGCGATGGCTGAGCAGCCGGCTCGCATGCGATGGCCCATGGAGACGTCGAGTTCAAGTTGGGAACGGACTCGAGCTCGAAGTCAGCGTGGTGGTTGAAGAGCGAAATTTCGCCGAACTTGTCGGCGAGTTCGCCTGTGACAACTTCTGGGAGCGTCACGAAGCCGGTCTTCGGGTTGGGCGGCATGGTGAGGCAGTGCTGGAAGGATCCCGCGCCGTCAGCAGTGCAGACCCAGGCACCGAACACGAAGGTGTCGCCGCGGTTGAAGGCGACGGTTGGCTTGAAGTAGACAGGAGTCGTCGAGTTCGCCATGTGATCTCGGGCGCAAGCCCCTACCTGGCGCACCAGCTGTCGGTGTTTTAGACCGGCAACCTACTAAGGGGAGTACCTGAAGTAGATGAATGTGGCCTCGCCGAGATCGGTAACTCGAAGGAAGAGACATGCGACACACAATTTAGACAGGTTCGGGCCGCGAGGTGCGTAATACCCTACATCCTGTATGTTGCGTAGCTCTGGATTGATTGTTCACGATTACAGGATGGCATAATTGTGCGCCGTGAGATGAGGTTGCATGAGATGCTAGAGAAAGGTCCCTGCATCACCTTATATAGTCCGGGAGGTAGGGTTACAAGTCGGAGTAGGGAGAGAGTACTAGTCGAGTACGTCTAGGAGTCTTCCATACAGTGCGGGACATGTACAACTTCCTAACCGAGTACTTCTCCTCTGTAGTCCTTGTGCTTCACGCCATCAGGTACCGTGCAGCGCAAGTCAGGTAGTCCCAGGGGCCCACCGAGTAGTCGGTCCTGGTACCCACCGAGGTAGTGGGCCCAGGGAGGTCCATACGACAGACTGTGACCACGCCGTCGCTCCCGTCACCGCTCGAGGTCCAGTGCCACGTGGCGCAGGCGATTGGGAGGTCGACTTACTCGTGGCCGCCGTCGCGGCTGCTCCCGATGCTCCCCCACGCGGGGACAGAAAAATTTGTGAGTTGTTATCTTCTTGATGCATCTTGTTTGCTTTTGTTGTGATGTCGATCTTCTCGGAGGCCTTCTTCTCTGGCTGACCTTTATCCCTTGTTGTTGTTGCAATTGAAGTGTGCCTACTTTGTTCCGGCCAAGGCGCCTCTCTCGGAGGAGGCGATTTTCAACCGGAACAAGGCGGCAGTGGAGAGGCGGCGCGCTGCGCGCAAGGCGCAGCACAAAGAACGTCAGATCGCCAAGCACGATCGAAATGACAACCGCATCAAGAGGCGGAAGGCGGGGGAGCGTGGCGTCTCCTCTGATGAAGACCCGTCGCCGAAGCCGTCGTGGAGCGGCGACATTGCCAGCGCGGCGGTGGACTGGAACGACATGTCAAGGTCGTCCTCGTCGTCGCCTCCCCGCACCACTGAAGTGTCATCATTGCGGCGGCCGCAAACGGTCGTGCGCGACAAGAAAGTGGGCTCGAGCTCGCGACAAGTAGCTCGCCCTGCCCGAGAGGACCAACGGACGGTCCGCCCTCGCATGGCACCCAGCAGGACGGGTGCCTCCGAGTCGCAGAGAGCCGCGCCTGCCAAGCTGACCCTCGAGGCGGTCGGAGGAGCGTCTGGCACCCGTCCGCCAGCTTTTCGATGGCTCCAACCGCCCTGACTCAGATTCCCTGCAAAGGCACCGGTCGCGGGCGAAGTCGACAGACTCGACGTCGACACCGAGCGCGCCGCAGGCGGTGGATTCTGGTGCCGCCCCGTGGCGCCTGCAGTCGTTACTTATCCGGGGCGGTGGAGCCCTATACGTTCACGTTTCCCTCATCACCGGCGGGGGCCAAGGACCAACCTCGGTCGTCCCAGAGGCCGGAGGATCAGCCCCCGAGCGGACGGTGGAGCGCATTGCCGCAGTTGAGGCGGTGGATCAAAGCGGAGCAGCCCTCGAGTTGGCGGGCTCGAAGCGTGCAACCCTCGAGGAGGGCTCGTCAGGTCACCTAGCAAAGAAGTCTCGGGTGCACTCCAAAATGTAAGCTCTCGTTCTCAGTGCATCCATCGTGGATTCTCCGACCGTCGGTGTTTTAGACCGGCAAACCTACCAAGGGTGTACCCGAGGTAGTAGATTGTGCGTTGGGGATCGTGATCGAGAGACCGAGAACTCGAAGGTATGCGCAAGGACATGGGACACAAGATTTATACGAGTTCGGGTCGCCAAGGTGGCGAGCCCTACGTCCCGTTTGGGGGATCAAGTATGGCGCCCGCGTTTGGTGTTGGTTGTCCCCGGAGGGATTGGGGATGTGCGGCTAGGTACCGGCCCTCCTTTATATAGTCCGGGGGGCGGGTTCCTAGTCGGTTACAAGGCGAGAGTCCTAGTCGGTTACAAGGGGAGAGTCCTAGTAGGAGTACGGGGGAATTCTACCAGAGTCCGTCTTCTACTCTTCCTCCTTCCTTGCATGAGTACTCGGGGAGTATGCCCGACAAGCCCCCGAGCACGTTGTAGTCGAGAGAAGTAGTTCGAGTAGTCTTAAAGCCTCTTCGAGTAGTTCTTGAGCGTCCTCGAGTACATCGCTTGGAGAAGCCTTCAATAGTACTTGAACCGCCGCGAGGCCGGAAGGTGGTCCGGCCCATCGGTCTTGAAAAAAATTTGAATGATGGGTGTAGCATAGCGACCCCCGAGCCTTGAAATGATTAGGTAATCAATCCAAGGGTCTTCGTTGTTCGCGAAGCCATCATCCGAGTACTCTTGCAGCGTGTAGCCCCCGAGATAAGAGAGCCGTATGATCCACGTCGAGTAGTGATTGGTGAGGAGCCCCCGAGCTTGAGAGCGAGCGAAGCATGCCGAACTTATCTTCAAGTAGCCCCCGAGCCGGGAGAGATTCCAAGTAGCGAGTTTGGCGTCGAGCCGTGGAGCTTGAGAAGTAGTCGTGCCGTCGAGCGAACTTTAGAATGCGACTTAAAAACCGAAGTCGACTTTGTGCCGCGCGGAGCGGACTTTGAGATGCGACTTGAAATCCGAAGTCGACTTTGTGCCGCGCGGGGCGGACTTTGAGATGCGACTTGAAAACCGAAGTCGACTTTAGTTGCCGCGCAGAGCGGACTTTGATATGCGACTTGAAATCCGAAGTCGACTTTAGTTGCCGCGCGGAGCGGACTTTGAGATGCGACTTTAGAAGTCGACTTTAGAATGCCGCGTAGAGCGGACTTTGAGATGCGACTTTAGAAGTCGACTTTAGAATGCCGCGTAGAGCGGACTTAAGATGCAAAAAACGAAAAGCACTTTCCGGAAAGCCAAAGCGAATAAAAATCAGAGAAAACGAGTAGTTTTGCCGCCGAAGCGGGCTTAAGATTGCGACCGGAGTCGGCTTGTGCCACCGGAGTGGGCTTGAGTACCTGAGCCATGGATTTCAGACCCAAGGTACGATTGCCGCCGGAGCGGGCTTGTGCCACCGGAGTGGGCTTGGATGCGACCGTTAGCGTCGACTTGTGCCACCGGAGTGGGCTTAAGTACCTGAGCCATGGATTTCAGACCCAAGGTACAGTTGCCGCCAGAGCGGGCTTGAAGGTGCGACCGGAGTCGGCTTAAGTACCTGAGCCATGGATTTAAGACCCAAGGTACGATTGCCGCCAGAGCGGGCTTGAAGGTGCGACCGGAGTCGGCTTGTGTACCTAGGCCATGGATTTCAGACCCAAGGTACGGGTGCCACCGTAGTGGACTTGAAGGTGCGACCGGAGTCGACTTGCGTACTCCGGGCCATGGATTTCGGACCCAAGGTACGGAGCGCGAGTACTTAGGGCACTTGGACCCATGGTACGGAGCATGAAGACCACGTGCGCCTAGGTTCCATCGTCGCCGAGACCCGAGGGCCGCTTACGGCTAGATTCCATCGAAGCTTACACACGTAGTATGCCACCGAAGTAGGCGAAGATGCGACCGCCGTCGACTTTAAGTTGTCGCGCGGAGCGGACTTTAGAATGCGACTTTAGAAGTCGACTTTAGATTGCCGCGCGTAGCGGACTTTAGAAACTGCCTCCTAGGGATAGCCCCCGAGTTGATGAAGTAGACTCACGGCGACTTGATTCATATGCCCCAAGAGTAGTCAGCAGAGTGTAGCTCCCGTGAAGACCCACCGAGAAGCATACACAAATGAGTAGTCGGCAAGTAGTCCTACATGATGAGGAGAACAAGCCAAGAGAACAAGAATCATTTAGATAAATGACTTAGCCGTTCTTCGCCGGCGTACCGATGATGAAGCCGTGGCGGTCGACGATGGAGCCGCGACGGTTGTTGTTAAAGTTGACTAGTCAGAGCTGATTCCGACTAGTTGTTGGGGGCGTGATCGTCGTTCTCGACTAGTTTGGAAAACTAGTCGAGATGAATGGTCGACGCGATGCGACCGAAGACGACGTCGTGGAGGCGCGCGGTGTACTCGAAGTAGAGCCAATGTTGCCGCAAGACAAGTAATCGCGCCCCACGGCGTGGCCGGAGTAGAGCCGGTGTGGCCGCAAGACGAAGTCGTCACCACGCACGGCGTGGCTGAATTAGAGCCGCCGTGGCCGCAAGACGAAGTCGCGGCGCACGGAGTAGTCGATGATGAGCCGTGTGACGGGCCGCGCGACGTGCCGAGGCGGCCGGACGCGTAGCGTAGGCGGAGTAGTTGACGACGAGTAGTCGACGACGAGCGGCACGACGAGCCGCGTGACGAGCCGCGCGACGTGCCGAGGCACCCGGACGCGCGGCGGAGACGAAGTAGTCGACGACGAGTAGTCGACGACGAGCGGCGCGACAAGCCGCGTGACGAGCCGCGCGACGTGCCGAGGCACCCGGACGCGCGCGACGAAGGCGATGTAGTCGACGACGAGTAGTCGACGACGAGCGGCGCAACAAGCCGCGCGACGTGCCGAGGCACCCCGACGCGCGGCGAAGACGAAGTAGTCGACGACGAGCCCGGGCGAGGCGGAGCAGCCGACGACGAGAGGCGCGACAAGCCGCGTGACGAGCCGCGCGACGTGCCGAGGCACCCGGGACGCGCGGCGAAGACGAAGTAGTCGACGACGAGCAATCGACGACGAGCGGCGCGACAAGTCGCGTGACGAGCCGCGCGACGTGCCGAGGCACCCGGGACGCGCGCGGCGAAGACGAAGTAGTCGACGACGAGCGCGCGCGACAAGCCGCGTGACGAGCCGCGCGACGTGCCGAGGCACCCGGACGCGCGCGCGAAGACGAAGTAGTCGACGACGAGCCCGGGCGAGGCGGAGTAGTCGACGACAAGCGGCGCAACAAGCCGCGTGACGAGCCGCGCGACGTGCCGAGGCACCCCGAACGCGCGGCGAAGACGAAGTAGTCGACGACGAGCCCGGGCGAGGCGGAGTAGTCGACGACGACCGGCGCGACAAGCCGCGTGACGAGCCGCGTGACGTGCCGAGGCACCCCGACGCGCGGCGAAGACGAAGTAGTCAACGACGAGCCCGGGGCGAGGCGGAGTAGTCGACGACGAGTGGCGCGGCGAGCCGCGGGACGAGCCGCGCGACATGCCGAGGCACCCCGGACGCGCGGCGAAGACGAAGTAGTCGACGACGAGCCCGGGCGAGGCGGAGTAGTCGACGACGAGCGGCGCGGCGAGCCGCGGGACGAGCCGCGCGACGTGCCGAGGCACCCGGACGCGCGGCGGAGACGAATTAGTCGACGATGAGCCGCCGTGAGGCGGAGTAGTCGACGACGGGCGGCGTGACAAGCCGCGTGACGAGCCGCGCGACGTGCCGAGGCACCCCGGACGCGCGGCGGAGACGAAGTAGTCGACGACAAGCCGCCGCGAGGCGGAGTAGTCGACGAGCGGCGCGGCGAGCCGCGGGACGAGCCGCGCGACGTGCCGAAGCAACCGGAATCGCGGCGTAGAAAGATTGATTCTCGCTTTGACAAGAGCAAGGCGACTTGCTTCAATGGATCTCGGCGAGTCGACGAGTGGATTGATCTTGTTGACGAGGGTCCTTCGAGTCGCCCGTGGTGATGATCACCCCTACCCGGCGCGCCACCGTCGGTGTTTTAGACCGGCAAACCTACCAAGGGTGTACCCGAGGTAGTAGATTGTGCGTTGGGGATCGTGATCGGGAGACCGAGAACTCGAAGGTATGCGCAAGGACACGGGACACAAGATTTATACAAAGTTCGGGTCGCCAAGGTGGCGAGCCCTACGTCCCGTTTGGGGGATCAAGTATGGCGCCCTCGCGCTTGGTTTTCGTTGTCCCCGAGGGATGGGGATGTGCGCTAGGTACCCGCCCTCCTTTATATAGTCCAGGGGGCGGGTTCCTAGTCGGTTACAAGGCAGGAGTCCTAGTCGGTTACAAGGCAGGAGTCCTAGTAGGAGTACAGGGGAATTCTACCAGGAGTCCGTCTTCTACTCTTCCTCCTTCCTTGCATGAGTACCCGGGGGAGTATGCCCGACACCGACTTGTTTTGCTTATTAGCCTTGCTTCTGTCTTCTCGTAGGTACACCAACATCGGTGTGCTCAGCCTCGCGCCCCTGAAGCGTCTGGCCCAGAGCGCGCGGGTCATGCCTTCCGAGCCCCGTCCACAACCTCCGTGCGCTGAGCCGCTCCCGACGCATGTGGAAGAGGGGTTGGCCGTGGCCACCACAGTGGAGGAGTCGGGCGCGCCGCCTCCGCCAGTGACCGCCTTCGCCGTTGAGGAGGAGCGGACGGCCGTGGAGACGGCCGCCCCCAAGCGGCTTTGGAGCCACCGGCTGAGGCTGGCTTGGGTGGAGCAGACGTGGTGATGGTGCCCTCCGACGAACACTCGGCGCCGCCCCCACCGGCGGGTGATTGTGATGTCGTGATGTCATCAGCACCGGAGCCTTCTCCGGCCGCGGGGGCGCCGGAGCCTTCATCTGTCGCGGAGCGCCGGAGCCTTCTTCAGCCGCGTGCGCTACGTCCGTCGAAGAGGTGATGGACCTGGCAATGCGCCGGTATGTGGACTTCCCCGGCATCGGGACCGTCGACCTCGACGCCCTTGAACTCCCCAGCAACGACCGGGAGATGCTGGAGGTGGCGACGGAGCGGATGTTCACCGAGCCGTCGATCCTGGAAACCATTGCGTCGGTTACGCTGGCGCTATGTTAGTACGAGGGTGCTAGCGGCTCGGCGCCCCCTGCTGCGCCGGAGGTGGCAGAGGCGACCCCTGAGGAGCCCGTGGTCGGCGCGGAGTTGGCCGCGGTCGTGCCCGCTGAAAGGATCTTGTGATGCCTAGAGGGGGGTGAATAGGATCACTTTAAAAATCTGCAAATTCTTAGCAGCGGATCAGGGACCGGATGACCCGACACGACTGACCGGATGACCCGGGAAGTCCGGGTCACCCTGGCACTTGTGCCGGATCAACCAGTGCGCAGGAGCAAAACACAATAACTTAGGAAGAATGTGAAATTACAGAATTTATATGAACCAAACTTGGTGTAATTGATGTGGGAACAACCTGCAACAAATGATATTACAAACAACAACACAAATACGTAGATCGATTCAAAGATAACTTCTAGGGTTAGGGTGAAGATGATGAACACAAGCAAGCAAGGGAGACAAGCGATTTGTTTACAGAAGTTCACCTCCACTAAGAAGGCTACGTCTCCGTTGAGGTTCCCACAAAGGGAGGGCTATCACGAAGAGCCACTTGCCTCTCCAATTCACCACTAAGGCAAATTGGTGCTCACTAAGAAAACTCCACAAAGGAGGGGTAATACAAACGTTCCCGGGTGCTCCACATGGAGAGGGCACTCAACGGGCGACGCCTAACCGTCTAGAAGCAAGCTTCAAGAGTAATAAACACGAATCGATCAACCAAAGCCACCACAAGTGCTTCTTGAGAGGAGGAATTGAAGAGCTCTCACAAAGGGGCTAAATCCTACACCTCAAATGCTCTCACACTCAAACCCTAGGACGAATCCTTGTTTGGAGTGCTTGGGAATGAGTTTGGAGAGTGGAAAAGAAGCTTTGGAGGTGGAGCAATGGAGTAGAAGGCGGAACCCTAAAGAGGAGGAAGAAGGGGTATTTATACCCACTTCCCCCGAGCTAGCTGTTGGGGGCTTCCTGCGGCTCGGCCGGTCACCCGCACGAGTGGCCGGGTCACCCGCCTCCCTCCAGTATCGTCCCGGGTGGCCCGACCACTTGTGCCGGTTGACCCGGTAGGGCTGGAGGGGGAAGGTTTGACTAGTAAAGGGCTGATTTTGGTTTTTCTAAAGATGTTTCTAGGTTTTTCACTCTTAGAAAAGATGAGAGAAGATCACAAGAAGCACTTGTAGCAAACTTTGACTAACCGACCGCATCCCTCTTTATAGTACAGTGTTTCCTAAACTCAAATTCAAACCGAAAATTAAAATTAAATCGCCAATTGAGCTTCAACACCATACGTAAGAAAATGAGGGCCTTCCTTTGAAAATTCACATTTATTTAACTTTAAAGCCTGCACACATCTCATTGAAAGCATTAATCCTCCCAAATTGCATTGTCATTATCACCAAAACAATTAGAAGCCTAGATGCACTTTCAATCTCCCCCTTTTTGGTGATCGATGACAACACAATTTGGTTAATAGAAAGAGATGTGTGTATCCAACAATTTAGTGAGGAACTCCCCCTAGATGTGTGCATTACCAAATAAAAAAGGCCTCAAATGCCTTTGCACACAAATTTACAAGAGCTCCCCCTAAATTTTTGCATAAACACATTATGCACAAGTGTGATAAGAAATATACCGTGATGCATATGACAAAATATATCTCAACAATAAAGTGAGAAATAACAAATCATCAACCAACACATGCATCACACATAACCATTAAGATCCTTAATGTCGTATGGACCTCCCTGGGCCCACTACCTCGGTGGGTACCAGGACCGACTACTCGGTGGGCCCCTGGGACTACCCGACTTGTGCCACATGGTACCTGTTGGCGTGAGGCGCAAGGACTACGGTGGAGAAGTACTCGGATAGGAAGCTACGCATACCATGTACTGTGTAGAGGACTCCTAGTCGTATACGACTAGTATTCTGTCCATAAACCGACTTGTAACCCTGCCTCCCGGACTATATAAGGCGAGGCAGGGACCCCTCCTCTCTCATACACATCGGATTACGCCATCTTGTAATCACACCCAATCAATCCAGAGCTACGCAGCATACAGGACGTAGGGTGTTACGCACCTCGCAGCCCGAACCTGTGTAAATTGTGTGCCACGTGTCTCTTCCTTCGAGTTACTGATCTCGGCGAGGCCACATTCATCTACTTCGGGTACTCCCCTTAGTAGGTTGCCGGTCTAAAACACCGACAGCTGGCGCGCCAGGTAGGGGATCTCGCCTAGGATCACATGGCGAACTCAACGGCTTCCATCTTCATCAAGCCAACCGTCGCCTTCCAGCGCGGCGACACCTTCGTCTTCGGCTCCTGGGTCTGCAACGCTGACGGCGTTGGATCCTTCCAACGCTGCCTCACCATGTCGCCCAACCCAGAGACTGGGCTCGTGACGCTTCCCGAAGTAGTCACGGCAATCTCGCCGAAAATTCGGCCGAAATTTCGCTCTACAACCAACACGCCGACTTCGAGCTTGGATCCGACTCCAACTCGAACTTGATGTCCCCGTGGGCTATTGCATGCGAGCCGGCTACCCAGCCAATGCGTGCGGCCTCCCCCACTCGTGAGCGCTCGCATGTGGCCCCCGCAACGTCAGCAGGGCCCACTCGAAGGCTCCCACCACGCGCCGGGCCGGCAAGGAGATCGTACCCGAGTACGACTCGGACTCCGACACCGCCCCCTGCTACAACTCGGACTCCAATCCTCTCTCCGGCTTCTACTCGGATTCCTCCTACGAGTTTGACTTCGGGTCGGACCCTGACGAGCCCAAGTCCGAGAACAACTCCACAGAGCAACCCCTGTCAGGACCAGCTTCCGACTTGGTTATAACATCTACACCCGCCGGGAGATTTGTCTACTGGCCAGACCGCAAGCCCGCAGACTTGACAGAGGGGAACTCACACTGCGTCGTCTACCTCGACTCGCTTCCCTTCCAGGAGGGAACACCGCTTGCTCCAGCTGGGGAGCACACTCCTACAGAGGTGGCAACCAGCGACTCCAGTCTTGGCTCTCCCGATCGGCAAGTCTTCATGACTACCAACGAGACGCCAGGGCCCTAAGGGACGGTCCCCGACCAATACCTTGAGGACATCTCAGCAGACGAGCTGTCCGCCAACGCGCCCGCCGACGAGACCGCCACCAACAGAGACGCCCGACAAGAACGCAACAGAAAGCGGAACGAACGGCGCCGACGTCTCCGCGAGTCCCTCCCCATCCGCAACCTCACAGAAGCACTCGACCAAGTCGAGAGCCGGGTACACACTACCCCAGAGCAATGCCTCATGTCTATCACTACGATAGCATGTCAGGCTCAGGGGATGCACGCGGGACAAGTCATTGCCAAGCTCGCGGAAGACGCCTACTTCATGCGAGTCAACACCAGAGTAGCTCAACCGCCCCCCGTCAGGAACCGTGACAACGAAGCCACAAGTCACAGTGTGGACATCGGTCGCAACCGTACTCGAGGGGGAGCTACCGCCTAACCCCAACCGTACTCGGGCAACGGCGGTGGACCCTCCGAGGGTGGCAACAAAGGTCGGTGGTGACCGGGAGATCGTCCCTCACCGCGATCCTGGCGGTGGAGGCAGCGACGGCGAGAGCTCCAACCATGGGGCTAACAGGAGAGCTGGGGCGGTGGCGACCGCGACGGCCGAGGCCACACGGACAACCACGTCTCCGGTTCCTCACGTGGCGGCTTCGATGCCCGCCAGAAAATCGAAGAACTACGGCGCAAGAAGGCTTCCACGGCAGGCGACAACGACGGCTTCCCTGCCTTCTCTGCGCGACTTCGCAACCTACTTCTCCCAGGAAATTCAAGCCTCTGGGAATCACCAAGTATGACGCGAAGCAAGATCCAGTGCAGTGGCTCAGATGCTACGCCCTCTCCATCGAGAAAGCTGGTGGCAGCAACGACACCAAGTGCCTCTAGTCCCCCTTCTGTCTGGACCAAGCCCCACTCACATGGCTCGAGTCACTCGAGAAGTACTCGACCGACAAGTGGGACCAGCTGAAGGAGCAGTTCACCAGCAACTTCGCAGGCGCTATGGGCCACTCGGGTACTCGCATGGACCTGGCTATGGTGAAGCAGGACAAGGCGAGACCCTTCGCAAGTACATGTGGCGCTTCTTCGACAAGCGCGCCACAGTAGTCGATGTCTCTGACAAAGAAGTCATCGACGCCGCACCTTCGAAGACTTCGGCTGTCGCCACCCAAGCTCCATCACCCACCTCAAGGACATGATCACCTCTTGGGCTGATGAAGAAGACAAAGCCAATGCCAAGTACGACGCCATCCGTGGCAAGAGCAAACAGAACACGGGCGGCGGCAGCAGCAACAACGGGAACCAAGGCGGTCGCAACAACAACAACTACTCGGGTCCCAACCGCAAGCGCAAGCCAGACAACACTGTCGCGGCTATCCAGCACCCTGCGAAGGAGAACTCGAAAAAGACCTCCGGCGGCTTCAAAGACTTGCTGAAAGAGAAGTGCCCGTGGCATCTAGACGACAACCACACCACCGAGCAGTGCTACCAACTCCGGCGAGCACTCAAGGACACTCCAGAGCCACGGCACCCTCACGACAAGAAAGGCAAGAAGAAGACCGACAAAGGCAACAACGACTTCCAGGAACCCGACAAGACAGTCAATGTCCTCTTCGGTGGACTACCCAACCGACGGGCTCAGAAAGCTACCCGTCGAGAAGTCATGAGCATTGAACTAGCGGTCCCAACCCCTCTCCGGTGGTCGGAGGTACCCATTACCTTCTCCCGCGCAGATCAATGGACAAGCTTCTCTGAACCAGGACGGTTACCACTCGTCCTGAAGCCGGTGGTCGCGGGCTCCAAGCTCAACAAGGTCCTCATCAACGGTGGAAGCGGCTCAACGTCCTTTTCACCAAGACCTTGAAGAAGATGAAGCTCGAGATCACCCACATGCTCACCAAGAGCACCTCGCCCTTCTACGGCATCATCCCCGGGAATGAGGCTATCTCACTGGGCTCAACGGTTCTGCCAGTTACCTTCGGGGAAACAAGGGACAACTACCGTACCGAGTACGTCAAGTTCGAAGTCGCGGACTTCGAGACGTCCTACCATGCCATCCTCGGCAGACCAGCTATCGCCAAGTTCATGGCGGTACCCCACTACACCTACTTGGTACTCAAGATGCCAAGCCCAGCGGGTGTACTCTCACTACAAGGGGACTTGAAGATATCCTTCGACTGCGACACAGAAGCTGTGGAACTCGCAGCTACAAATCAAGTACCCAATGCAATGATGGGGATCTACGCTGCGTCGAAGAAGCTTGCCCCAAGTGAACTCGACATCCCAGAGAAGTCAGACAAAGCCAACAAGCCTCAGCCAGCTGAGAAGGTTCTGGTCAAGACAATTGACCTTGGGACAGGCAACAGTAGCAAGACCACCACCATCGTGGCGGGTCTCGACCCCAAATAGGAAGACGCGCTCATCAACTTTCTCCGGGCTAACCGCGACATCTTCGTGTGGAAACCAGCGGACATGCCAGGGTTGCCCAGGGAGTTGATTGAGCATTCACTCAACGTCGACCCTAAAGCTACCCCGAAGTGACAATAACTCCGCCGCTTCGTCGACGACAGACGGGATGCCATCAAGAAGGAACTCGCCAAACTACTTGCGGCTGGCTTCATCAGAGAAGTCTTCCATCCTGAGTGGCTCGCCAACCCCGTCCTCGTCCGCAAGAAGAACTCGAACGAGTGGAGGATGTGAGTCGACTACACCGATCTCAACAAGCACTGCCCCAAGGACCCCTTCGGGTTGCCGCGGATCGATCAAGTCATTGACTCCACAGCGGGGGCCGCGACCTCGCTCTCGCTTCCTCGACCGCTACTCCGGTACCACCGGATCACGATCAAGGAAGAAGACCAGAGAAGACCGCGTTCATCACCCCGTTTGGCGCGCATCGCTACACGACCATGTCCTTCGGGTTGAAGAACGCCGGCGCTACCTATCAACGAGCTATCCAGGCCTGCTTCAAGAGGCAACTCAACAAGAACGTTGAAGCTTATGTGGATGACGTGGTCGTCAAGACCAGAAACTCCAACACACTCATCGTCGATCTTGAAGAGACTTTCGCATCCCTGCGAGAGTACCGCTGGAAGCTCAACCCGAACAAGTGCGTCTTCAATGTACCGTCGGGCAAACTACTCGGCTTCATCATCAGCCATCGCGGCATCGAAGCCAATCCCGAGAAGATCTCCGCCATCACCAGCATGAAAGCTCCCACGTGCATCAAAGTCGTGCAGAAGCTGACCGGGTGCATGGCGTCTCTGAACAGATTCATCTCGAAGCTTGGAGAACGGGGGCTCCCCTTCTTCAAACTACTCAAACACCAAGAGAAGTTCGTGTGGACTCCAGAGGCAGAACAAGCCCTTGCCCAGCTCAAGGACTTCCTACCAAAGCCATCGGTCCTCACGACTCCTCGCAAAGGCGAGCGCCCATCGCTCTACCTCGCCGCGACTACTCACGTGGTCGATCGCCATCATCGTCGAGCGGCGGGAAGACGGCCACGCCTATCCGGCCCGGGCCGCCCCGCCTACTTCGTCGGCGAGGTCCCGTCGAATCCAAGGCACGCTACCGGACAGTACGAAGCTTCGTACGCGAGTGCTCATCACCTCGCGGAAGCTAGAACACTACTTTCGGGAGTACTCGATCTCCGTCGTCACCAACTACCCGCTCGGCGACATCCTCGCGGAACCAAGATGCTACCGGAAGAATCTCCAAGTGGGCGATCAAACTCGGCGCCCTCAACATCGACTTCAAGCCACGCACAGCCATCAAGTCGCAGGCACTAGTCGACTTCATGGTGGAGTGGTGGGAGAATCAACTACCTACTCCAACCGAGCGCCCAGGGCACTAGGTGATGTACTTCGACGGATCGCTCAAGCTCGAAGGCGCGGGCGCATGGGTACTCTTGATCTCTCCAACGGGCGAACAACTCAAGTACGTCCTGCAGATCTTCTGGAAGGTCTCAAACAACGAAGTCGAGTACGAAGCTCTGCTACACCGGCTCCACCTCGCGGCTTCACTGGGCATCAAGCGGCTACTAGTCTACGACGACTCCGCAGTGGTCATCAACCAAGTCAACAAGTCCTGGGACCGCAACAAGGAGAACATGGATGCCTACTGCCTAGAAGTCCGCAAGCTCGAGAACAAGTTCTATGGTCTCGAGTTCCACCACGTCGTCCGCGACAACAACGTTGCAGCGGACGTCCTGTCGAAGCTTGGTTCTACTCGCGCTCAAGTACCGGCGCAGTGTCTTTGTCCACGAGCTTCACGCGCCATCCATTCCAGAGCCGGCGCCACCGACCACTGATCCAGCACATCCCTCGGCTGGCCAGGAGGTTGTAATACCCTAATTTTTACTAAAAATTGGCTTTATTAAAATTTGCTAGAAACCTTTAATTGCTTAGGGAATATAAGGTTGCTCTATTTATTTTTAGGCATTTAAAACTTTTCTAAAATAAAGTTAATGAAATATAGGAATTAATTGTTGCATTCATGCTGGTGCATTTCTTTTGGTTGCTGGAATTCAAATTCAAATTTGAATTCAATTGGTTGAATCCCTTTTCAAAACCTAAAACCCTTAATACCCAAACCTCTACCCTATCTATCCTATTCAAGCTAAACCGGCCCAGCAGCAGCTCGCGCCCGTGGCCCAGCCAGCGCGGTCCAACCCATCGACCGCCCGCCGCCGCGCCCGTGCAAGCCCGCCTAGCCTTGCAGCCCCCGACATCACGCTCGCGGCCCGCCGGCCTTTCGGCCCGAGCCGCGGCCCGGCCCGCACTCTCGCGCCCCGAGCCGCGGAGGGGCCCGCCGGGTCAACCCTCCCCGCCGCGCCGTCCTCGACCGGTTCTCGACTCAATCGCGCCGTCGCCCGAGTCCGCCCCGCTCGCGCGCGCCCGCCGCGTCCGTGGCCCGCACGCCAAGGGCGAGCCCCGCCCGGGCTATTTAAGCTGGCCGCCACCTTTGGAATCCCCAACTTGTGCCCCGGACGCCAAGCTTGCAAGCCACCGCAAAACCCTGGCCGCCGCTGCTTTCGGTTTCCGCCGCCGGCGCCGCCTCGTCGTCAAGGAGCTCACCCAGGGACGTGCAAGGAGGTGAGGAACCCGCCGGCGTCACGTGTCGTCGTCTTCGTGCACCGTAGCAACTGGGGGACATCGCCGGAGTTTGTAGCCCGCGCCGCCGCGTCGACCCCCGCCGCTCGCCGCTTCCTCGACGCGACCGCCGTCCCCGCTTGCCTCGCGTGCTCACGCACTTTGTGTAGGTGCCGCCCGCACTTCAAACCGAGCCCCGAGCCCTAGATGGGGTACACAGGGTGAGCTCCTCCGCCACCAGCCGCCGCCCTCCGCTGTCTCTCGCCGACCGCCACTGTTTTGGCCGCCTGCGCAAGTTCGCGACCGTCGGATTTAGATCCGACACCCCTGTCTAACCCCGCCGCCCACAAGCCATAAGACCATTTTGATATTTTAATCGAAACATGGAGAACCACCCAGGAAAACAGTACAACCACAAGAACTAATGGGCAATGGTCTTGGTCGAATAATTAGGAACTTTAGCTTAGGGTGATCTTACCTCGATAAGGACAAGGGATCGGCGGTATCGTGGGGTATGGACTCGCTCTAGCGAGGAAGTTGGGTGAGTTATTCTTTATATGGTGGGGTATCGACCTGCTAGGGGACTTTATACCTTGCTAGCTAATCCGGACCTTGTGGGTCATAACTTGCTAGGGAACCTTTGTAAAGGCCATGTAGCGTCCCTATGCAATCACACCTCGGTAGTGTGGTATGGTGCCTTGCAAACACCGCATGGTTGGGTCTAAAGTTCTTGAGAGCTTTTATGCTACTTGTGGGTAACGATGTACAACCTCTGCGCAGTGTTAAACTAATCGATTAGCCGTGCTCACGGTCAAGAGCGGCCGGACACTCACATGATTAAATTATGGAACTTTAATGTTTAATTGCTGTTTTGTTCTTTATTTATGATGCTTATATCTTATTAATTGGGTTGGTATGAACTTACACTCTTTAGTAATCGGGTTGCTAATAAAACTTGATCCACTAAAATGCTTAACTCGCTTGAACCTTAGCCATCCACCATATGGCCTTGCATGTTATGTTGTTCTCTCTTCGAGTACGTCATGTGCTCACGCTTGTTTATTCTCTTGCATCTACAATACCGGACATCGCTCGGACTGGGAGAACTTTGAAGATATTCCAGGAGATTTCCAGGAGTTCTAGGTGTGCGTAGTCTTCAGTCAGCTGCTTGTGGAGGCATTTTGTCCGCTGTGAGAACTCGTTATTTAAGATTCGTTTAAGACTATGGTTTGTAATAACTCTTCATTCGTGTGGCACTGTTTTTGGTATTCATAATGTCTAAGCATGTGTGTAACTTGATCTTGGCGCACACGTGATCAATGCATTCGGTTTTGCCTTTAAAACTGGGTGTGACAGAGTGGTACCAGAGCTGTGTTGACTGTAGGAACGCTAGCCTAGATAGAAATGGTCGAACTAAGGATTTTATAATCATAGAAGCTTTCTCTTACATGTTTGCTTTACTTCTATTAACCTTACTCTTGCCTTTTTGCCTTACTCTTGAGCTGTCTACATTCTTTACCTTGTGCTTGCTTTAGCTGTCATCCTTTTTGTCTTACCATCTATCTCATTCTGCACTGCACTACAGATGACTCGCAGTTTGAAGACCTCTCATGCTGGAGCAGTCCACCATTATGCCCCGCAAGAACAGTACACTGACTTCCATGATGGAGACACAGATGAGGAGATTGAGATGGAGCCTGCGCCTATGGTCTTCCCTAACCTCATGGTGCCAGATGATGAGGAGGATCCAGAGGAGATGATCCCAGAAGAGGATGAGCTAGCTGAACAGCCAAGACCTACATCGCCCCGGCGCCAGCCTATGAAGGAACGCTGAACAATGTCCGGAGTCTACTTGCAGCTGTGAACACCGCACTGGATGATGCCAACAACACTCTATATGCGGCACAACAGCAGATTTTCACTCTGGAGACGCAGAGGCGTGCCTTAGAAGCTGCACTTCTAAACAGGGAGCAGCCAGTTGCCCATGAAGCCACAGAAGGATGTACCTCCCCGTCGCCCAAGAGGCCACACTACGACTCCCCTGACGCCCGCACAGATGCCATGGCAGAAGATAGTCCTTAGATTTAAGTTAAGAATAGGGTCTTCTTTTTGTAATCGCTAGTAGACGATCGGTAAAGTGTGCTTAGTTTAGAGGTGTGGTTGAATGCTTGGTTTTGTGCTTAATGTTTGAGTTGGAGTTTTGTTTGAGTGCAATGTGTTTTGGAGTGATGACCACAACGACATTGGTTTAGTAGTAAGTTTGTGGGGGTTAAATTTCAGTCTCAATCAATTGTCTATCTTAATCCTTTTGTCCCTTTAAGTTTTTCCTTAATGCAAATCCGAGAGCTCTAAATCTGTTCGCGCAGCTTTCTGAGTCATCTGCACTTTTTTAATTTTATCTCGAGCTACAGAACTCCGATTGCAGTAAAACCAATTGGAAGAGTTCAGAAATTTCGTGACTGATTTTCTATGGAAAATTAAGAATATTTGGATGGATAATCAGAGAGTTATGACTGAAACATTACAGCCTCACAAATCTGTTAAACACTGCTGACCTACCTGACTTGTTTATTTTATAACCAGAGTTACACAACGCCGATTGAGGTGATTCCAGTTGGAGTGGTTCCGTAATTTCATTACCTTTTATCGGTCAAAAATCCATAATTGTTGGTTACCCACACTGAGAGTTATGCCTGATTGTTTGGGATCAACAGAATATGTCTTATCTAAACATCATCACTATCTTATCTTTCTGAGTTTAACCCTTGGTGCAATCATCTAAAGTAATGTCCCTAACACTCAGATGGTGAACGCCAGGTCAGGATCAGGAGTTGATCAACCAGCAGGAAGAGCACCCCAGCCAGTACCAATGGATCCCGCTATGCAGCAGTTCCTGGAGGCACAGACTCAGCTCCTCCAGAACCTGACCAACACCGTGACAAACCTGCAAGCCCAGGTCAACAACCCACCAGTGCAGCCACCGGCGCCTCGCAACAAGCACCGATAGTTTATGAGTCACCACCCTCCTGTGTTCACTCATACCGCTGATCCACTTGAAGCTGAAGATTGGCTGAAGACAGTGCTGAACATGCTCACTACCTGTCAGTGTGACGATAGAGAGAAGGTCCTGTATGCTGCAGGACGACTTCAAGGATCTGCAGCAGCTTGGTGGGATGCGTACTCTGCCTCTCATGCCGCCCCAGACACCATCACCTGGGAAGAGTTTACCACCAACTTCAGGAGCCATCACATACCCTCTGGAGTCATGAAGATCAAGAAGAAGGAGTTCCTTTCTCTCGAAGCGGGGAGGAATGTCGGTGGCCGAGTACAGAGACAAGTTCATCGAGTTGTCTCGCTATGCGTACGCGAGGAGGTTGCGGAAGATAGGAAGAAGCAGGAGCCGTTCGGATGGGTTAGCCGGTTCGCTACGGTACCGATTGATGTCCTATCCTTTCCCCAACTTTCAACGGCTAGTTGATGCCGCCATCCGCTTGGAGCACAAGCGCAAGGAGCTCGGAGAGCGAGAAGAGGAAGGCCGCCGGCTGCGGGCGGTTTGGGAGTGCGTCTCGCCCGCGCTTCAACCCACCGCCGAACACCCCGTTCCGCTTTGGTGGACCGGGTGGAAATTTTGGGCAGGCGAAGTCCCAACGTCTGCTCGGCGGTTCCGGCAGTCCGCTCGGCGGTTTTCGGCGTCCGTCCCTCGGACTCCACGCCCGGCTTCCCGGCGAGTCGGCGAGAGAGCTCCACGGGCACACCTATAAGGTCTGTGGCACCTCCTAATCCTGCCACCACTACTTGCTTCAAGTGCGGAGAGCTTGGTCACCATGCCATTGCTTGCCCAAAGAGGAACCCTCCACACACCCCAGTGCAGAGCCAGCAGCAGACAAGGAGCGGGAGTCAGACCCCGCAGACCAACAAAGGACAACAGAGCTACGCACGAGGCAAGGCGATGCACGTTGATGCTGAAGTCGCCCAGGGGAACCCCAGAGTAGTGCTCGGTATGTTTCTAGTCAACTCTACTCCTGCCTCAGTTTTGTTTGATTCTGGAGCATCCCGTTCTTTCATTACATCACAGTTCGTAGCTCAACATAATATACCCATCAGTCCCATGTCTCACCACATGTTAGTTACCTCACCTGGGGGGAATTGAAAGCTATATATAAATGTGACAACGTCCATCTCAAGATTGTGGGCAGAGATTTCCGTACCAATCTTATAATCTTGGATTCAAAGGGATTGATGTGATACTGGGAATGGGATGGTTGACCGCGTGTGATGCGGTGATACAGTGTGCTAAGAGATCAGTCCTTCTTACAAGTCCAGCTGGTGAAAGGTTTGAGTTTGCAGCAGATCCCGCACCATCAAACGCCAGTGCAGTGAATAAGCTTGATGGGGCAGCCTTGGAAGACATATGAGTGGTGTGCGAATACCCTGATGTGTTTCCTGAGGAGTTGCCAGGTATGCCCCTTGACCGAGATGTTGAGTTCGTTATTGATCTTTGCCTAGTACTGCCCCTATCTCTAAGCGCCCATATAGAATGTCTAGTGATCAGTTACAAGAACTTAAAGCTCAGATTAAAGAATTAATGGGTAAAGGGTTCATTCGTGCTAGTTCATCACCTTGGGGAGCACCAGTTATCTTTGTGGGTAAGAAAGATGGCACACAGAGGATGTGTGTTGATTACAGGTCTCTCAATGATGTTACCATCAAGAACAAGTATCCTCTGCCTCGTATTGAAGACTTGTTCGATCAGATGATAGGAGCTAAAGTGTTTTCTAAGATTGATCTGTGATCCGGATATCATCAGTTGAAGATTAGGCCTTCGGATATTCCTAAGACAGCTTTTACCACCAGGTACGGACTTTATGAGTACACAGTTATGTCCTTTGGGTTAACCAATGCACCTGCCTACTTCATGTACCTGATGAACAAGATCTTTATGGAGTATCTGGACAAGTTTGTTGTGGTGTTCATTGATGACATTTTGATCTACTCCAAGAATGAGGAAGAGCATGAGGAGCATTTGAGGCTTGTGTTGCAGAAGCTAAGAGATCATGAGTTATATGCAAAGTTCAGCAAGTGTGAGTTCTGGCTCAAGGAAGTATCTTTTCTGGGTCATATCATCACCAACGGAGGTATTGCGGTAGATCCAAGCAAAGTCAGTGATGTGTTGAAGTGGGAAGCCCCTCGTACAGTGTCTGAGATCAGGAGTTTCCTTGGACTCGCTGGTTACTATCGTCGATTCATTGAGGGATTCTCCAAGATTGTGAAGCCTCTCACTACACTACTAGAGAAGGACAGATGTGACAACCCGCCCAGGAAAGTACCGTACTATCGCCTAAGACCGATCCACTTTGGTCATTAAGCAATAATAAAGTACCATCCTGTCGTAAGTTGCCGGGTTAACGCCCGATAAATCACTTGAGAGCACAAGGATCGAATATATGCATTAAAACTCACTCAAAGGCGAGTCCAGAGATACAACAACATTAATATCCAAATTCATACCCCAAGGGGTTTAATTATTACAAACCATAGTTTTTTCACGAATAAATAGTTCAGAGTTTTCGAAAAGCAGCGGAAATAAACTAGCGAAAGCGAAGGCACCACGGGAGGCCATCCATGATGCTTTCAGTAGTCGTCCTCCACCCACTCCAGCTCCCAGCCGGGCGGGATCTCTCCGGGCCACACATCACTGAAGGCATTACCTGGATCAACACATTATAGCAAGGCTGAGTATACTAATACTCATCAAGACTTACCCGTCGGTGATATCTACTTCACCAAATCTAGACCATGAAAGGCTTTTTGGCTACTGGGTTGCTTTTGCTAAAAAGTAACAAAGAGTAGGTCCTTACTTTCAAGATTTTAGCACAAGTTCTAGTAGTTTAGTCCTTACTACATTAGCCAACTAGGACAGACAAAGTTGTACAATACAATTAATCATATATAAAGTTCATCAACTTCCATCATTAGGGATCACATGACTAGTGGAGTAAGTAGTCTCGAGTAACGGTGAGAGGCCGACAATCGATTGATTTAAACCTTGCAAGGTAAACCCAAACACATGGTCGGCTGCCCCCGCGAGGACAACTCCCCAGGCCGTCCCCATAAATCCTCGGGTTGGGATCGAATCTTACAGTCTTTGGTGCAAGCTATCCGGCATACCCCGTGAGATACCCGGAGTCACCATACACCACCGTAGCTAGCCGTGAGAGCGAATCCCAAGAGTAGTAATAGTAGGATCCCTCGCCGCCTCATTATGGTACTAGGCTTACCGGCCCCATAACCGACATGTGCTTAGTACGTTCAAAAACTTAACCCACATAACCACCGGACCGGAGCCCGCATCCCATGCTCTTACCACGTGAGCAATCCATTTAAGGATACATTGTGATTCCTATCTAGGAACCTATTCTCGCGAGTGAGGTCATCACTCGACTTGTAACGGTCCTATAGCTCAGCAGCTACCGACCTATCATACTAGTAGGGATCAAAGGTACCTATGGATCATGCATCTAGGGTTTCATTCAACTCCTGAACGTAAATGCACAACCATTCATAGATAATTGAATAAAGAACTTTTAAAACTGGGTTAGATGCACCGGAGCTTGCCTTCGTCAGCTAGGTTAGCCTGGGCACCCTCGGTGTCGAGTACTTCCACGTACTGCAGCGACGCTTCCGCTCCTCCTTCCTCGTTCTCCGGGACAAGCGAGTAATCACCGTCCGGAAGATATACACGGAATGCAATGCAAGTTTAGGTGATGTGATAGTTTGTTGTCTCATCCAACCCTGGGTTGGTCATATTCACCTTAACAAGCATTCATCTAAGGTTTCTCTTTTAGGAAGGTTATTGGTTGTACATGGGTTACTCTTTTATTCCACATTTGAATAAAGGTTTTTATTAAGCCTATCATTTCATGTGAAAGCTTCATTTCCTTTTATCTTCACTAACAAAGGTGTAATTAATATTTTTATTTATGAATTAACTCCTTATCAATGCTGATCATTAAATTTCTTTTATTTATATTAAATAATACTTTCAAAAAGGAAAAAGATTTAATTAAGGGTTTCTCTTTATTTTAATTTCCCTTTAATATTAAAAGGGCATTTAAGCCTTTTATTAACCAATTAAATTACCAAAAATTAAATGAGTGTTTCTTAAGCCCACTAGCACCTATCCTGGTCCATTGGACCCACATGTAAGTGTTGGATGCTAGGAAATTAAATATTGTGGAAAATAACAAAGGCTAACTAGTGATTCAACTTAAATGCATATAAAAATAAATAAGCATCAAAATGATCCAAACTTTCTTGTGCATGCTCTCTGGTCCTAAACAAGCCTAAAGAACCAGCATGTTCACATGGAAACTCTACTGAACTTGGTTTATTAATTTACAAAGGAACACATGCATAAATCAAGAATAATTATTTCTGTTAATCCAAAATTCATGATTAATTCACAAGATGTGAATTTTGGCATTAAAAGACAGTGTGCACAAGTTGGGCTCAAGAACATAAATAGTTTTAACAGGAAAAATCATTTGGGTAGATCTGGCAGAAATGGAAAAACATTTTTATAAAAAGATTTACATCATAACTCTGGGCAATTTTTGGCATAGGAGCTAGTCATAACTTAACACACAACATATCCAAAAATGAGCTATAGAGGATTTATATATTTTGACATGTTGCAGATCTAGTGTTTTCACATTTGTATTTTTCATGCAAAAACTGTAAGGAATTAGCTCAGGCCAGAATAACAAAAGTTGTATAATAATTCACCACGAATCCAACAAAATTGGCCTTGCATTTTTCTCATTTTTCTACGATTTTCTATGCAATTTACAAGAAGCAGCCAAAACAGTTTTACTATTTGAGTTACCAATTGCAGGGAGGCCCTCGAAAAGAACTCCAGATTCGCAATGTGGTCCCTGGGCGGACCGGCCGGCGCGGGGAAGCCAAATTCCGGCGAACCTCGCCGGGGTTTGGCCGGGGGAGGGCTGGGGAAGGGCCTAGGGGTGCTAAGGGTTTGATTTTGGGGGGCGGCGGGTGGGGAGGAGCGGCCGGGGAACGGCGGCCGGCGGCGCTCCGGGAGGGCGGCCGCGGCGGCCTTCGGCCCGGCGTCGCTCCGGCCGGGCGGGGGAGGGCACGGTGGTGCTGGGCGGTTGGGGGCGTGTGGCACGGCCCGAGGCACCGGACCGCGGCAACAAGCGCTAGAGGAGGGGGGGGTGCTCGGGCGGGGACCGCACGGGTAGAACGCCGGCGTGCGGTCCGCGTGCGGCCGGTCGAGCACGGCCTTTTAAGGCGGGTGTGGCGGCGGGGAGAAGGCTTCGGGGTGTGAGCCGGCTCCCTCGGAATACGTGCGCGAACCTCGGCCGGCGCGCCTAGCGGGGAGGGTAGGCGACGGACCGCCGGTCCATGGCGGGTTGCACGGCGGCTCGGGACTCGCGGCGTTCCGGCGTTCAAGGCCTCGGGAGGCGCGTAGCAACCTTGGGAAGGCGCGGCCTACTTCGGGGAACACGCGCCGGCGAGCCCGGACGCCGAGGCGGCGGCGGCCCGCGGGGGGGCGCGCGCGCGCGCGCGCGGCCGGCGTGACGTCGCGGCGCGGCCGCGCTCCGGCGCCGGAGCGTCCGAACTTATTCGGACCGGCCCTGTTCAAGCGAGGTTTTCTCCAAAATTTTGAATAAAAGTGCACAAAGTGATGAATACTAAAGTTGTAGATCTAGCTACCCTCTACAACTTTTGTAAAGGCCGTCTAGTGTCTTTCTCGACGGATTTTGCGGAGAACGTTGTGCCAACATTGAATGCCGCTCTGTCTTGGAAAACAGGAGGTGTCGTCGGTCAATCGAGTTTTTCACCAATTTCCACCCAAAATTTGAAATGCCAATCTACATGAAAGTTGTGTCCCTCAACAAGATGGACAACTTTCATAAAGGTAGATTTTGAAGTGTTTAGGTGAAATTTGGGGAACGCGGCAAAAGTTCCGGACGACATTCGCTGACGTCAACGGTTAAGCCGGTTTTGACCGTGTCTTTGACCAAGGGTCGACTACGGGTGTGTGCAAACTTGGTCAAGGGGTTCATTAGGGTTCATTGGCGAGGTTTTCGGGGGTGATGACCTAGGTTGACCTAGGGTTGACCGGTGTTTGACCGGTTTGACTCGGCTGATCCGGTCATTAGCGTTAATGACGGTAATTAAAAACCTGGGGCGTCACAACAGAGAGTTCAAATGGACCGGTGCATGTCAGTACAGTTTTGAAGAGTTGAAGAAGCGGTTGACCACAACACCTGTTCTAGTGATGCCTGATCTGCAGAAGAGCTTTGACATCTATTGTGATGCGTCCCGACAGGGTCTAGGATGTGTGTTGATGCAAGAAGGTCACATTATAGCCTATGCATCTCGCCAGTTGAGAAAGCATGAGTTGAACTATCCTACGCATGATCTGGAGTTAGTAGCAGTGGTTCATGCATTGAAGATTTGGAGACACTACATTATGGGAACTAAGTGTTAGATCTATACTGATCACAAGAGTCTGAAGTATATCTTCACTCAGAAGGATCTCAATCTGAGACAGCGTCGTTGGTTAGAGCTGATCAAAGACTATGATCTGGAGATTCACTATCATCCGGGTAAAGCGAATCTGGTCGCTGATGCTTTGAGTCGGAAGGGCCATACTAACATGGCTATGATTATCCAGTTTCCCGATGAGTTGGTAAAAGAATTTGAAAGGCTCAACTTGAAGGTGGTTGCACATGCAGAAGGAGTGACTTTGGAAGTACAGTCCACTCTGGAGCAGGAGATACGTAAGTGGCAGTTAGAGGATGCTGGAACACAGAAAATCAAGGAGAGTATGAAACAAGGAGAAGCCCCAGATTTCACATAAGATGAACGAGGAACCATGTGGTTTAAGAACCGGTTGTGTGTACCAGAGACAGGAGATCTCAGAGAGATTATCTTGAGAGAAGCTCATGACTCAGCTTACTCCATCCATCCAGGCAGTACTAAGATGTACCAGGATCTCAAGCAGAGGTATTGGTGGTACGGTATGAAGAGGGATGTGGCCGCACATGTGGCTTTGTGTGACACTTGCCACCGGGTTAAGGCTGAACATCAGAGACCCGCTGGTTTGCTTCAACCATTGAAGGTGCCTGAGTGGAAGTGGGAAGAGATCGGAATGGACTTCATAGCAGGTTTACCTCGAACCCGAGATGGTTATGATTCGATTTGGGTCATTGTGGATCGTTTGACCAAGGTAGCCCACTTCATTCCGGTGAAAACTACGTATACAGGAGCTAAGTTGGCAGAGCTATACATGTCCAAGATTGTGTGTTTTCATGGTGTACCAAAGAAGATCGTGTCGGACAGAGGTACTCAGTTCACTTCTCAATTCTGGGGGAAGTCGCATGAGTCTCTGGATACTAAGTTAAATTTCAGCTCAGCTTATCATCCACAGACTGATGGACAGACAGAGAGGACCAATCAGATCCTAGAAGACATGCTGAGAGCATCATGTGCACTTAAGCATGGTGGTAGTTGGGATAAGAGCTTGCCATACGCTGAGTTCTCTTATAACAACAGCTACCAAGCCAGTCTCAAAATGTCACCCTTTGAGGCCTTGTATGGAAGGAAGTGTAGAACTCCGTTATATTGGAGTGAGACAGGCGAAAGGCAATTATTTGGGGCATACATCATCAGAGAAGCAGAGAAACAAGTTCAGATCATCAGAGAGAATTTGAGGATTGCTCAGTCTAGACAGAAAAGTTATGTAGATGGTAAACGAAGGGATGTGGTCTTTCAGGAAGGTGACTATTTGTACTTAAAGGTGTCACCTATCAAAGGTCTGCGTCGATTCAGAGTTAAAGGGAAGTTGTCACCTCGGTTTATCAGACCTTTCAAGATCCTTGAGAGAGTGGGAGAAGTGGCTTACAGGTTGGAGTTGCCAGTCCAGCTAGCTGATGTGCATGATGTATTCCGTATCTCTCAGTTGAAGAAGGGTTTTGGTCCTCATGACAAGGAGCCGTTACCCTTGGAGGATCTAAACGTTAAAGAGGACCTCACTATTGTTGAACACCCTATCCGAATATTGGAAACTATGACAAGGGTCACTAGGAATAGTGTGACCAAGATGTGCAAAGTACAGTGGAGTAATCATGCAGAGGATGAGGCAACGTGGGAAAGAGAGGATGAGCTGAAAGCAGAGTTTCCAGATCTTTTTCCCAATCTATCCGAATCTCGAGGACGAGATTTTTCTTAAGGGGGGGTAGGATTTGTAATACCCTAATTTTTACTAAAAATTGGCTTTATTAAAATTTGCTAGAAACCTTTAATTGCTTAAGGAATATAAGGTTGCTCTATTTATTTTTAGGCATTTAAAACTTTTCTAAAATAAAGTTAATGAAATATAGGAATTAATTGTTGCATTCATGCCGGTGCATTTCTTTTGGTTGCTGGAATTCAAATTCAAATTTGAATTCAATTGGTTGAATCCCTTTTCAAAACCTAAAACCCCTAATACCCAAACCTCTACCCTATCTATCCTATTCAAGCTAAACCGACCCAGCAGCACAGCAGCAGCTCGCGCCCGCGTCCTAGCCAGCGCGGCCCAACCCATCGACCGCCGCCTACCGCAGCGGCCGTGCAAGCCCGCCTAGCCTTGCAGCCCGCATCGCGCTCGCGGCCCGGCCCGGCCTTTCGGCCGAGCCGCGGCCGGCCCGCACTATCGCTTGCAAGCCGCCGCAAAACCCTAGCCGCCGCCGCTTTCGCCCGCCGCCGCCGCCGCCTCGTCGTCAAGGAGATCACCCGGGGACGCGCAAGGAGGTGAGGAACCCGCCGGCGTCACGTGTCGTCGTCTTCGTGCACCGTAGCAACCGGGGACCTTGCCGGAGTTCGTAGCCCGCGCCGCCATGTCGACCCGCCGCTCCACCGCTTCCTCGCCGCGACCGCTGTCCCCTCTTGCCTCGCGTGCTCGCGCACTTCGTGTAGGTGCCGCCCGCGCTTCAAACCGAGCCCCGGAGCCCTAGATGGGCTCAGTGGTTCTGCCAGTTACCTTCGGGGAAACAAGGGACAACTACTGTATCGAGTACGTCAAGTTCGAAGTCGCGGACTTCGAGACGTCCTACCATGCCATCCTCGGCAGACCAACTATCGCCAAGTTCATGGCGGTACCCCACTACACCTACTTGGTACTCAAGATGCCAAGCCCAGCGGGTGTACTCTCACTACAAGGGGACTTGAAGATATCCTTCGGCGAGCGATACGAAGCCGTGGAACTCACGGCCTACAAATCAAGTACCAATGCAATGATGGAGATCTACACTGCGTCGAAGAAGCTTGCCCCAAGTGAACTCGACATCCCAGAGAAGTCGGACAAAGCCAACAAGCCTCAGCCAACTGAGGAGGTTCTGGTCAAGACAATTGACCTTGGGACAGGCGACAACAGCAAGACCACCACCATCGGGGCGGGTCTCGACCCAAATAGGAAGACGCGCTCATCAACTTCCTCCGGGCTAACCGCGACATCTTCGCGTGGAAACCAACGGACATGCCAGGGTTGCCTAGGGAGTTGATTGAGCATTCACTCAACATCGACCCTAAAGCTACCCCGAAGCGACAACACCTCCGCCGCTTCGCCGACGACAGACGGGACGCCATCAAGAAAGAACTCGCCAAACTACTTGCAGCTGGCTTCACCAGAGAAGTCTTCCATCATGAGTGGCTCGCCAACCCCGTCCTCGTCCGCAAGAAGAACTCGAACGAGTGGAGGATGTGAGTCGACTACACCGACCTCAACAAGCACTGCCCCAAGGACCCCTTCGGGTTGCCGCGGATCGATCAAGTCATTGACTCCACGGCGGGCTGCGACCTCTCTCGCTTCCTCGAGCGCTACTCCGGTACCACCGGATCACGATCAAGGAAGAAGGCCGGGGAGAAGACCGCGTTCATCACCCCGTTTGGCGCGTACTGCTACACGACCATGTCCTTCGGGTTGAAGAACGCCAGCGCTACCTATCAACGAGCTATCCATGCCTGCTTCAAGAGGCAACTCAACAAGAACGTCGAAGCTTATGTGGATGACGTGGTCGCCAAGACCAGAAACTCCAACACTCTCATCGTCGATCTTGAAGTGACTTTCGCATCCCTGCGAGAGTACCGCTGGAAGCTCAACCCGAATAAGTGCATCTTCGGCGTACCGTCGGGCAAACTACTCGGCTTTATCATCAGCCATCGTGGCATCGAAGCCAATCCCGAGAAGATCTCCGCCATCACCAGCATGAAAGCTCCCACATGCATCAAAGACGTGCAGAAGCTAACCGGGTGCATGGCGGCTCTGAACAGATTCATCTCGAAGCTTGGAGAACGGGGGCTCCCCTTCTTCAAACTACTCAAACACCAAGAGAAGTTCGTGTGGACTCCAGAGGCAGAACAAGCACTTGCCCAGTTCAAGGACTTTCTATCAAAGCCACCAGTCCTCACGGCTCCTCGCAAAGGAGAGCGGCCCCTCATCGCTCTACCTCGCCGCGACTACTCATGTGGTCGCATCGCCATCATTGTCGAGCGGCGGGGAAGACGGCCACGCCTATCCGGTCCGGGGCGCCCGGCCTACTTCGTTAGCGAGGTCCGTCGAATCCAAGGCACGCTACCGGCCCGTACGGAAGCTTTCGTACGCGGTGCTCATCACCTCGCGAAGCTACGACACTACTTCCAGGAGTACTCGATCTCCGTCGTCACCGACTACCCGCTCGGCGACATCCTGCGGAACCAAGATGCTACTGGAAGAATCTCCATGTGGGCAGTCGAACTCGGCGCCCTCATCATCGACTTCAAGTCACGCACAGCCATCAAGTCGCAGGCACTAGTCGACTTCATGGCGGAGTGGCGGGAGAATCAACTACCTACTCGAACCGAGCGCCCAGAGCACTGGGTGATGTACTTCGACGGCTCGCTCAAGCTCGAAGGCGCGGGCGCATGGGTACTCTTGATCTCTCCAATGGGAGAACAACTCAAGTACGTCCTACAGATCTTCTGGAAGGTCTCAAACAATGAAGCCGAGTACGAAGCTCTGCTACACGGGCTCCGCCTCGCGGCTTCACTGGGCATCAAGCGGCTACTAGTCTACGGCGACTCCGCAGTGGTCATCAACCAAGTCAACAAGTCCTGGGACCGCAACAAGGAGAACATGGACGCCTACTGCCTAGAAGTCCGCAAGCTCGAGAACAAGTTCTATGGTCTCGAGTTCCACCACGTCGTCCGCGACAACAACGTTGCAGCGGACGTCCTGTCGAAGCTTGGTTCTACTCGCGCTCAAGTACCAGCAGGTGTCTTTGTCCACGAGCTTCACGCGCCATCCATTCCAGAGCCGGCGCCACCGACCACTGATCCAGCACATCCCTCGGCTGGCCAGGAGGTTGTAATACCCTAATTTTTACTAAAAATTGGCTTTATTAAAATTTGCTAGAAACCTTTAATTGCTTAGGGAATATAAGGTTGCTCTATTTATTTTTAGGCATTTAAAACTTTTCTAAAATAAAGTTAATGAAATATAGGAATTAATTGTTGCATTCATGCTGGTGCATTTCTTTTGGTTGCCGGAATTCAAGGAATTAATTGTTGCATTCATGTTGGTGCATTTCTTTCGTCGTCAAGGAGCTCACCCGGGGACGTGCAAGGAGGTGAGGAACCCGCCGGTGTCACGTGTCGTCGTCTTCGTGCACCGTAGCAACCGGGGGACATCGCCGGTTTGTAGCCCACGCCGCCGCGTCGACCCGCCGCTCGCCGCTTCCTCGACGCGACCGCTGTCCCCGCTTGCCTCGCGTGCTCGCGCACTTTGTGTAGGTGCCGCCTGCGCTTCAAACCGAGCCCCGGAGCCCTAGATGGGGTACACCGGTGAGCTCCTCCGCCACCAGCCGCCGCCCTCCGCTGTCTCTCGCCGACCGCCACTGTTTTGGCCGCCTGCGCAAGTTCGCGACCGTCGGATTTAGATCCGACACCCCTGTCTAACCCCGCCGCCCACAAGCCATAAGACCATTTTGATATTTTAATCGAAACATGGAGAACCACCCAGGAAAACAGTACAACCACAAGAACTAATGGGCAATGGTCTTGGCTGAATAATTAGGAACTTTAGCTTAGGGTGATCTTACCTGATAAGGACAAGGGATCGGCGGTACTGTGGGGTATGGACTCGCTCTAGCAGGGAGTTGGGTGAGTTATTCTTTATATGGTGGGGTATCGACCTGCTAGGGGACTTTATACCTTGCTAGCTAATCCGGACCTTGTGGGTCATAACTTGCTAGGGAACCTTTGTAAAGGCCATGTAGCGTCCCTATGCAATCACACCTCGGTAGTGTGGTATGGTGCCTTGCAAACACCGCATGGTTGGGTCTAAAGTTCTTGAGAGCTTTTATGCTACTTGTGGGTAACGATGTACAACCTCTGCAGAGTGTTAAACTAATCGATTAGCCGTGCTCACGGTCAAGAGCGGCCTGGACACTCACATGATTAAATTATGGAACTTTAATGTTTAATTGCTGTTTTGTTCTTTATTTATGATGCTTATATCTTATTAATTGGGTTGGTATGAACTTACACTCTTTAGTAATCAGGTTGCTAATAAAACTTGATCCACTAAAATGCTTAACTGCTTGAACCTTAGCCATCCACCATATGGCCTTGCATGTTATGTTGTTCTCTCTTCCGAGTACGTCATGTGCTCACGCTTGTTTATTCTCTTGCATCTACAATACCCGGACATCGCTCGACTGGGAGAACTTTGAAGATATTCTAGGAGATTTCCAGGAGTTCTAGGTGTGCGTAGTCTTCAGTCAGCTGCCTGTGGAGGCATTTTGTCCGCTGCGAGAACTCATTATTTAAGATTCGTTTAAGACTATTGTTTGTATAACTCTTTATTCGTGTGGCACTGTTTTTGGTATTCATAATGTCTAAGCGTGTGTGTAACTTGATCCTGGCGCACACGTGATCAATGCATTCGGTTTTGCCTTTAAAACTGGGTGTGACAGAGGTCATGATGATCGACGTGGACTGGAGGCAACCCTTCATCGACTACCTCAGTGAGCAGAAGGTTCCCTCGGACAAGAACTTGGCCGAGCAACTCATCCCCCGTGCCAAGTCCTACGTCCTAGTCGGAGACAAGCTCTACAGGCGGGGCACATCTTCTGGAGTACTCATGAAGTGCGTTCCCCGAGAAGAAGGCAAGGGCATCTTGGAGGAGATCCACAAGGGCGTCTGCGGCAACCAGGCGTCCTCTCGCACGCTGGTCAGCAAGGCCTTCCGACGAGATTTCTATTGGCCCACAGCTCTGAGCGACGCAGAAGAACTCGTCAGAAGGTGCCAAGGGTGCCAATACTTCGCCAAGCAACAACACGTCCCGGCCTACAAGCTAGTCACCATACCGCCAACCTGGCCTTTCGCTTGCTGGGGGCTCGACATGATTGGGCCACTCCCAACTGCGCCAGGTGGATTCAACAGAGTACTGGTGGCCATCGACAAGTTCACCAAGTGGATCGAGGTCAAGCCGGTCACATGCCCCAAGGCTGACAGAGTACTCGACTTCCTGGATGAACTCGTACATCACTACGGACTACCCCATCACATCATCACAGACCTGAGCTCCAACTTCAACAATCACAAGTTCTGGGAGTACTGCGAGAACAGCGGGATCGACGTCCGATATGTCTCAGTTGCCCATCCTTGGGCCAACGGACAAGTCGAGCGCGCCAATGGGATGGTGCTCGACGCTCTCAAGAAGCGGCTACACGACGCTGCCAACACTAAAGGAGGCAAGTGGATCAAGGAACTACCCAATGCGCTCTGGGGCTACGCACTCAACCCTCCAAGCCAACGGAACAATCGCCATACTTCCTGGTCTATGGCTCCGAAGCAATCCTCCCTGCTGATGTCATGTGGGACTCACCGGCAGTGGAGCAATACGACGAAGGCATATCTGAAGACAGCAAACGAGTTGACATTGATGGACTCGAACAAGCTCGTTGTGCTGCCCTCGTCCAATCAGCAAGGTACCTCGAGGGTATTCGACGCTACCACGATTGCAACGTCAAGGAACGCTCCTTCAACATTGGCGATCTTGTCCTCTGCCGCATCCAGAACACGGAAGGACTACACAAGCTCGCCCTCACCCCCGAAAAGGTCCCTTCACAGTTGCAAAGGTGACAGGACTGGGATCCTACCGCCTCCAGACGCTTGAAGGCGAAGACGTCAACAACTCGTGGAACATCGACTAGCTCTGTCGATTCTACGCCTAGTCTATTGACTACCTTGGGGGCTCAAGTCTACACGACTAAACGAAGACCCTTTCACTATAAGCGGCCTCCGGGTCCAGGCACCAGTCTCCGGACTACTCTACTCCAAGATCCAGCCTACGCAGCTACTAACGGATCTTGGGCTGCTCCGAGCGACAAAGGACTCCAGCAGCCTACTGATAGACCATGTACCCCTAGATCCAGCCTACACGGCTACTAACGGATCTACTGCTGTAAGCGGCTGTACGCCCTAGCACTACTTAGCCATAGGCAGCCTTCAGGTCCTGGCGACTACTCTTGTAAAACGGCCTTGGCCATCCAGGTGTACTTCCTTCAGTAATAAAGTTTGATTATCTATCAACTGATTTACTGTCTTTTTCCCTTAACGGGTCTACTGGCGAGTACGACTACTCGGGACAACTCCATGATGGGACTCCGCATATACACTTCGCGACAACGAGTACTCATTTATGGAAGTTTTTCTCATTCATACTTAAACAAGTTCATTACAACTTTGTTTATCTACAACTACTGCTACGAGCTAACCCTACAGGACTACTAGAGGTTGAGCTTCTCGGCGACTTGTTCAGCAATCGATGCCATCTGCTCCAGCAGCTCTGCATACTGCTCGTCCGTGCAGTTGGCGGCTAGTCCGCCGGCGACCACGTCAACTGGAGCCTTCGGGAAGTACAACTTCATATATGCCAAGATCTGGTTGGGGATCGACTTCGCCAAGTGCTTCACGTACGTCGCCAGACGGCTGGGTGTCTCCCTCAGCCGGTCCACCAATGGAGCTATCTTCGGTCCCCCGGGTGAGGCACCAGTAGCCTCGCGATGGGAAGTGCGGCCTCCTCGAGTTCCTTCATCTGGGCCCGCAGCTTCTCGCAGTCCTCGTTCAACTTCTGCAAGGATTTGACAGTTGACGAGGTCACGATCGGAGGCAATGCACAGCTCCATGTGCTTATCGCACTCATAAGCCAACTGCTTGTAGTCATACTCAAGTACCTCACGGGCCTCCTTCTCCCGGTAGAAGACGTTCTTCATGTCGACTTCTGAGGCCCTCAGCTGCTCGACATGAGTCTTAAGCTCTGCAATCAACAAAGCAAGGCGGGTCAGACTACTACAAGCTACTTCCAATGGGTACTCGACAAGACAACACGTACCCTTATTCTTGTTGTGGAGCGACTTGTTCTTCCGCACAAGCTCGTCGCACTTCGCCTGCATGTCCCGGACTTCGTTGTGGTACTGGGCGAAGGCGCCGTCCAGCTTTGACTGAAGCACGGCGGGATGCTTCCGGGCCTTCACGAGTTGTTCTTCTAAGGCTTCGCCCGAGCACCGCATCTCCGTACCCCCGGAGCATGCCGTACTCGGCGCGGATCTCTCCGCGACATCCTGCAGCAGACAACAGATGTCAATTAGGTACTCAGCACTCTACGACAGATCGACTACTTCAGAGTATCGACAACTCACCTTCATCCATTGCTCGGCTTGGCGCATCGCCTCCAAGTGGCGAGCTACCGCTGCCGGGTCGACAAGCTCATTTGCCAGCAACTCAATCCCACCACGACTACTCGTGGCGGCTCCAGACATTGGCGCCGAATGGATTGGCTCCGCATCTTGGATCTTCGGTGAACGGACGACTACTTCCAGAGTTGATTCTGGCAGTACGTCGTCGCGTTCTCCTTCGGCCACCGCAGGGGTTTCTCCGCCGGCTACCTCCATCGGCTCGGGGGCTCCTCCAGTAGTTCCTTGGGTCTCCGGTGCCAGGCCTTCAACGGGCACCGCTTTGGGAATAGCGCTTCCCTTGGCTTCGGCACCTGTCAACAAGAAGACACGTGATTAGTCACCATCGGCGGCTATGACGACTCCTTGAGGTTACATGCACTCGCGCAGTGTACTCACCCTCTACGATGCTGGCCTCTAGCAATGCAGCCTCCACGGCTGGCGCCTCGGGTTCTGCCTGAGGGGCGGGAGCGGACTCCTCAGCGGTCAGCGCGGATTCCTCTTCCTCCACCACCGCGGTGGGTTCATCCCCATCCCAGGTCAAGTCCGTTGATTTCCTGCAGAGTACACAACTGGTTGTCAACCCAGTACGACTACCAAACCAAATGTACTACTCGGGAAAGATCTTCACTTACAGGCTCGACCGGACTACCATCATGGTTGGGGCGCCGAGGATGCTGGCGATGTCGACCAGTCCAGCCTCGGCAGGCGTCTCCTCTTGGACCTCAGCAGCGGCTGGCTCTTCTGCGACAGCAGCAGCTGGCTCAGTGCTCCCCTCAGCAACTGGTGGCTGGCGCGTCAGCTGCGCCACGAGCTCCTTCACGGTGGGGGCTGGGCTGCGGCTCGCTCCAGCCGGCTCTCCCACCGTATCCCAGTCGCCTTCGTCCCCCTGCTCTACGGGGTCGGAAGGCGGAATCTCCTGCAAGCAATGGAGTCTGATCGTCAGTACACTACATCGAGACACAAGTACTCGACTACCCTACTCAAGGAAGCTTACCTCCTGAGATTTGGTCTCCATGACCTTAAGCTTCTTGGCCACGTGCTTGCAGGCCACGTTGCGCGGCCTCCTTGGCGGCGCAGGCAAACTAGCCTCCAGGCTAGTTGGTGGATCCTGAACGAGAGGGACATGTGGTAGTCCAGGGCGGCTGAATCTTGACCGCAGCTGGAAGCGCTCCTGCATCGTCTCCTCATCATCTTCCTCCGAAGTGTCTTCAACGACTACAGTGTCGTCCCCTTCACCGACTTCGCGACACTCCTTGGCCTTCCCCTTCGCCTAATCTGGGATCTCGACAAGTCGAGGAGGCAACGCCAGCTCGGAGACGAACTTCACTAAGTCGTCCTGCAAGAAGCACATTGGATGATTACGACTACTACTACATAATCAGTACCCGACTTTAGTACGGCTACTGACCTCATTGGGTGGACGCGCGGCGGAGTACTCGGGCACGGGGCCCAGCGTGTATGCCGGCATGTCCTTGAAGATCCTGCCTAGTCTATCAACGATGTCATCGTCGACTTCACCTCCGGGCATCCGCGATGAGTCGCCGTCGCCGGTGTACTGGTAGCCAAAGGTGTCGCGGGCCATCAGCGGCTGCACCCTTCGCTTCATGAAGCTGAATGCCACATGTTCGGCCCTCAGCCCGGCTTCTCTCAAAGCCTTGATCTTCGCCAGCAGCTGGGGTAGCTGGATACCCTCCTGCATCGTTGGCTCAGAGTTCCACCAGGGCCGGTGCTTCGGCTGCTTCCCGCTCGGCTTCGGCAGCTCCGGGTGGTGATTGGTGATGTAGAACCACTTTGACTTCCAATCTTGATTGGAGTCGATAAGCTTGTACGCGAGGTACTGCTCCACGGCATCCTCGCGCATCTGGATGCCGGCTCCCCCAACTACTCGGGGGTTGTTGGCGCTCGGCTGGGGCTTCACTCGGAAAAATTTGCGGAAAAGTACCCAGTGGGGCTTGATCCCCAATAAGACTTCGCAGAAGTGAACGAAGACAGAAGTGTGGAAGATACCATTGGGGTTGAGATTGAGGTACTCGATGCCGTAGTACTCCAGAAGCCCCTTGAAGAAATCGCTGGCTGGGAGAGACAACCCTCGCTCCGCGAATCACGTAAACATGGGGATCTCGTCTGGGTTCTTCTCCATGGGATACGAATCTCCCGCAGCGGCACGCCACATATCGACTTCCTTCTCCCACAAAAATCCACTGTTGAGGAGCGCCAGTAGATCTTCAGTCTTCGCCTTGGACTTCTTCCACTCCAGGTTGGAATTTGGCCGCGGCGGAGACACCAGCGGCGATGTCCTCGCGGCGGATCCGGCGGCCTCCTCGCGGGACTTTTTCTTCCCACCGGCGGTCTTCAGGCTCTTCGACGGCGAAGGCTTCATCCTCCAAGTGCACCGGGTCTTCACTCGCATTCGCTCGGGGGCTACGGTGGTGGTTTCCGGCGGCGGTGCGCTTGGATCTACACTCCCCTCCAAGGCGGCAGTGCGCACTGACGGTGGTTTCTAGGCACAATCTGCTAGGAATGGCTGCAAGTGCATGGGGAGAAAAACCCTAAGGGTTTCAGCTTCTATTTATAAGTCAACGGCGGCTCCTCCAACGGCCGGATGGATAAGTTTCTAGACGGCTGACTCAGCGGCGGCGCCTGAACCTTCAACTTCTACTAGTCGACGCGCCTCATCTCGGGGGCTCGACTACTTCTACTCAATTCCTTGGGTAGCGACAAGATTCAAGAGCAACTCAGGACACCTTCTACATACAAGATGACCCTTCAATTTGAGAGGAAGTACTCGACTCAAGGCTTGGGGGCTCCGTGCCACGTGTCCTTCGGTTTTTTCTCTGAATTTTTCGGGATAATCTTGCCAGAACTTCAGATGGACCCTCAGCCAGAGTCTACAACTCAACCTAAGGCTCGGGGGCTACTCCATATGGAGTGCGATTTTGCAATTGCACTTCCATATCAGCTTCGGCTTCAAGACAACACGGGTCTTGTTGAAGACCTTCCAGAGTAGCACTCGAGGACGCTTGGGACTACTCGAGAAGACTTTAGGATTACTCAAATATCAACTGGAGTACATTCCAGCCTCGGGATGCTTCAAATATTCTTGAGGACTTTTGGCTTGTAGTACTCGGGGACGCTTGAGGACTACTCGTTAAGTCCATCAAGACTATTCGAAGCTATCCTACTCGACTACAAAGTACTCAGGGGCTTGTCGTATGGACCTCCCTGGGCCCACTACCTCGGTGGGTACCAGGACCGACTACTAGGTGGGCCCCTGGGACTACCCGACTTGTGCCGCACGGCACCTGTTGGCGTGAGGCGCAAGGACTACAGTGGAGAAGTACTCGGATAGGAAGCTACGCATACCATGTACTGTGTAGAGGACTCCTAGACGTATACGACTAGTATTCTCTCCATAAACCGACTTGTAACCCTGCCTCCCGGACTATATAAGGGGAGGCAGGGACCCCTCCTCTCTCATACGCATTAGATTACGCCATCTTGTAATCACACCCAATCAATCCAGAGCTACGCAGCATACAGGACGTAGGGTGTTACGCACCTCGCGGCCCGAACCTATCTAAATTGTGTGCCACGTGTCTCTTCCTTCGAGTTACCGATCTCGGCGAGGCCACATTCATCTACTTCGGGTACTCCCCTTAGTAGGTTGCCGGTCTAAAACACCGACACTTACATCACACTAACATAGATAAAGTACCACAAATAAGTCTTACAAATAAAAGTTTGCACTTGGCACACCATCATCCATCACACCACACATAGTTCATTACATGTCCACTAGTTCTATTACATGAATAGCGATAAGATAGATAAAGACAGAGCTAGGGGCTTCCATCCACCAAATTCACTCGCCCTTTGGCAACAAGCACCAAAAAGCGAAGCTACTCCTCGTCATCCTCGTCGTACTCCTCCTCACATTCATAGTCTTCCTCTTCATCATCAATGGGGACCCAAGAGCCAAGGTCCTCCCAAGGATTTGGAACGGGAGAAGGAGGATCAAAGGTTCTCATCTCATGGACCGGAGAGTGGAAGATTAAGGCTAGCAGCCATTTCCTTTTGATTTTTCTCATGCCTATGAAGCTCTTGAGCCAACCATCAATGATCGGCCTCACGCTCCCTAGCATCTTTGTGGAGCATGTTGAAGCAAGCAAACAAGCCTTTTGCAAGAAAGTTGAATTTTCCTCTCTTACCCCTAGGAGCCCCATGAGAATGAGAGGCACCCTCCAAAGGAAGTGGATCAGACAGGCCTTTTGTTGGTGGATCTTGAGAGGAAGAGGCACCCGCATCAGTTGGTCCATCAATAGCATAAATACCCGGATACCTTCCTCTAGCATCAATACTGGTTGTGTGCTTGCCAAGACGGAAAGATTGAGCAAGTTTGCCTTTACTAGTCTTGTATGACTCATGAACAACATCCGTCTTGAGACCAAGTTGGGTAGCATGCTTAACCATCATGAAAATGTACGGTGCATAATGACAACCACTAGATGAGGTGTGTGAACAAATGATGATCTCATGCCAAAGGAAGTGACAAGCATTGAACTTAGGTTGACCGGGAGCCATTTGATAAAGGAGGTTTCTAGCTCTATGAGATATGTTATCGGAATCACCACCCCTAGGACAAAGAGTGTACCTAAACAAAAGATTGGGCATCTTGTAATACGGGGTGAGTCCACTAGTATGACCATAGTTGATGTTTCCATAGGCACGATCATACATAAACCTCATTTTAGTCACCTCTAGTTCATCCTCACAATGAAGTCGCATAAGATCACTATTGAATTGATTGGTTGTGGTTGCACCTCTAAGTTTGAAAAGATGACCAAATTCATAAACTGAGATTTTGAAGCGCTTACCACCAAGAGTGAAGTGCATCTCATTCTCATCTCGATCAACATAAAGTGTGGCATAGAATTGTGCCACAACCTCCTGAGAATAGTCACACCGAAGTCCCATGAGATATGCAATCCCCATGAACTGACACCGAGTTTGAACAACCTGCATAACCTCCTCAATAGGGGCAGGAAGATCAAGCAAGTACAGCCAATCCACCCACTTCATCTCAGTCGTGACACGTCCCTTGGGTAGAATGGTCGATTCATACCAATCCGCTTGATGAGCAAGCCAAAACCTATCATCACTGAAGAATGACCTTTGAAGCCTCCTTGGATCCTCTGGCCAAAAACGAAGAGACCTCATGTCGGTCCCTGCCTTCATGAAATTCACCATAGGAGGGTCACGCCATGTGCGCTCAGGACGGTGAACGGGAACTGCCATCTGCTCATAGATAGATAAATCAATGTTGTAATCATAGCGGTCTCCAACCTCAGCAGCGGTGTCGGTGTTTTAGACCAAGCAAACCTACCAAGGGGGTACCCGAGGTAGTAGATTGTGCGGTGGGGATCGTGATCGGGAGACCGAGAACTCGAAGGTATGCGCAAGGACACGGGACACAAGATTTATACAGGTTCGGGTCGCCAAGGTGGCGAGCCCTACGTCCTATTTGGGGGATCAAGTATGGCGCCCTGCGCTTGGTGTTGGTTGTCCCCGGAGGGATTGGGGATGATGCGGCTAGGTACCCGCCCTCCTTTATATAGTCCGGGGGGCGGGTTCCTAGTCGGTTACAAGGCAGGAGTCCTAGTAGGAGTACACGGAGCGAGTCCTAGTAGGAGTACAGGGGAATTCTACCAGAGTCCGTCTTCTACTATTCTTCCTTCCTTGCATGAGTACCGGGGTGTATGCCCGACAAGCCCCCGAGCACGTTGGAGTCGAGAGTAGTAGTTCGAGTAGTCTTGAAGCCTCTTCAAGTAGTTCTTGAGCGTCCTCGAGTACCGCTTGGAGAAGTCTTCAATAGTACTTGAACCGCCGCGAGGGCCGGGAAGGTGGTCCGACTCATCGGCCTTGAAGTCGAGATTACATGGAAGTGCGGTTGCAAAATCGCACTCCATATAGAGTAGCCCTCGAGCCTTAGGTTGAGTTGCGGACTCTAGCCGAGGGTCAATCTTGATTCCAAATCTTCCGTCTTGAAAAATTTGAATGATGGGTGTAGCATAGCGCCTCCGAGCCTTGAAATGATTAGGTAATCAATCCAAGGGTCTTCAGTGTTCGCGAAGCCATCATCCGAGTACTCTTGCAGCGTGTAGCCCCCGAGATAAGAGAGCTGTATGAGCCACGTCGAGTAGTGATTGGTGAGGAGCCCCCGAGCTTGAGAGCGAGCGAAGCATGCTGAAGTTATCTTCGAGTAGTATGTGAAATGCAGCCCCCGAGCTGGAGAGATTCCAAGTAGCAGTTTGGCGTCGAGCCATGGAGCTTGAGAAGTAGTCATGCCGTCAGAGCGGACTTTAGAATGCGACTTAAAAACCGAAGTCGACTTTGTGCCGCGCGGAGCGGACTTTGAGATGCGACTTGAAATTTGAAGTCGACTTTGTGCCACGCGGAGCGGACTTTGAGATGCGACTTGAAATATGAAGTCGACTTTGTGCCGCGCGGAGCGGACTTTGAGATGCGACTTGAAAACCGAAGTCGACTTTGTGCCGCGCGGAGCGGACTTTGAGATGCGACTTTAGAAGTCGACTTTAGTTGCCGCGTAAAGCGGACTTTAGGTGCGACCGCAAAGTAGTCGACTTTGTGCCACGCCGGGTGGACTTAAGATGCAAAAAACGAAAAGCACTTTCCGGAAAGCCAAAGCGAATAAAAAATCGAGAAAAAACGAGTAGTTTTGGCCGCCGGGAGCGGCTTAAGAGTGCGACCGAGTCGGCTTGTGCCACCGGAGTGGGCTTGGGTGCGACCGAGTCGGCTTGTGCCACCGGAGTGGGCTTAAGTACCCGAGCCATGGATTTCGGACCCAAAGTACGCTTGCCGCTAGAGCGGGCCCGTGCCACCGAGTCGGCTTAAGTACCTGAGCCATGGATTTAAGACCCAAGGTACGATTGCCGCCAGAGCGGGCTTGAAGGTGCGACCGGAGTCGGCTTGTGTACCTAGGCCATGGATTTCAGACCCAAGGTACGGGTGCCACCGTAGTGGACTTGAAGGTGCGACCGGAGTCGACTTGCGTACCTGGGCCATGGATTTCAGACCCAAGGTACGGAGCGCGAGTACTTAGGGCACTTGGACCCATGGTACGGAGCATGAAGACCACGTGCAGCTAGGTTCCATCGTCGCCAGGACCCGAGGGCCGCTTACAGCTAGGTTCCATCGAAGCTTACACACGTAGTATGCCACCGAAGTAGGCGAAGATGCGACCAGCGTCGACTTTAAGTTGCCGCGCGGAGCGGACTTTAGAATGCGACTTTAGAAGTCGACTTTAGATTGCCGCGCGTAGCGGACTTTAGAAACCGCCTCCTAGGGATAGCCCCCGAGTTGATGAAGTAGACTCGTGGCGACTTGATTGATATGCCCCAAGAGTAGTCGGAGAGTGTAGCTCCCGTGAAGACCCACCGAGAAGCATACACAAATGAGTAGTCGGCAAGTAGTCCTACATGATGAGGAGAACAAGCCAAGAGAACAGTAATCATTTAGATAAATGACTTAGCCGTTGTCGCTTTGCGGCGTACTGATGATGAAGCCGTGGCGGTCGACGATGGAGCCGCGACGGTTGTTGTTAAAGTTGACTAGTCAGAGCTGATTCCGACTAGTTGTTGGGGGCGTGACTGCCGTTCTCGACTAGTTTGGAAAACTAGTCGAGATGAATGGTCGACGCGATGCGACCGGAAGACGACGTCGTGGAGGCGCGCGGTGTACTCGAAGTAGAGCCAATGTTGCTGCAAGACAAGTAATCGCGCCCCACGGCGTGGCCGAAGTAGAGCCGTGTGGCCGCAAGACGAAGTCGTGGCGCACGGAGTAGTCGACGACGAGACCGCACGACGCGGAGTAGTCAACGACGAGCGGCGCGACGAGCCGCGTGACGAGCCGCACGACGTGCCGAGGCACCCGCACGCGCGGCGAAGACGAAGTAGTCGACGACGAGCCCGGAGTAGTCGACGACGAGCGGCGCGAGGAGCCGCGTGATGAGCCACGCGACGTGCCGAGGCACCCGGACGCGCGGTGGAGACGAAGTAGTCGACGACGAGTAGTCGACGACGAGCGGCGCGACAAGCCGCGTGGCGAGCCGTGGGACGAGCCGCGCGACGTGCCGAGGCACCCGGACTCGCGGCGGAGACGAAGTAGTCGACAACGAGCCGCCGCGAGGCGGAGTAGTCGACGAGCGGCGCGGCGAGCCGCGTGACGAGCCGCGCGACGTGCCAAGGCACCCGGACGCGCGGCGGAGACGAAGTAGTCGACGATGAGCCGCCGCGAGGCGGACTAGTCGACGAGCGCGCGCGGCGAGCCGCGTGACGAGCCGCACGACGTGCCGAGGCACCCGGGACGCGCGGTGGAGACGAAGTAGTCGACGACGAGCCGGGGCCGCGAGGCGGAGTAGTCGACGAGCGGCGCGGGGAGCCGCGTGGACGAGCCGCGCGACGTGCCAAGGCACCCCGACGCGCGGCGAAGACGAAGTAGTCGACGACGAGCCCGGGCGAGGCGGAGTAGTCGACGACAAGCGCCGCGACGAGCCGCGAACGAGCCGCGCGACATGCCGAGGCACCCGGACGCGCGGCGAAGACGAAGTAGTCGACGACGAGCCCGGGCGAGGCGAGTAGTCGACGACGAGCGGCGCGGCGAGCCGCGGACGAGCCGCGCGACGTGCCGAGGCACCCGGACGCGGCGGGAGACGAAGTAGTCGACGACGAGCCGCCGCGAGGCGAGTAGTCGACGAGCGGCGCGGCGAGCCGCGTGACGAGCCGCGCGACGTGCCAAGGCACCCCGGACGCGCGGCGGAGACGAAGTAGTCGACGATGAGCCGCCGCGAGGCGAGTGGTCGACGAGCGGCGCGGCGAGCCGCGTGATGAGCCGCACGACGTGCCGAGGCACCCGGGACGCGCGGTGGAGACGAAGTAGTCGACGACGAGCCGGGCCGCGAGGCGGAGTAGTCGACGAGCGGCGCGGGGAGCCGCGCGGACGAGCCGCGCGACGTGCCAAGGCACCCGGGACGCGCGGCGAAGACGAAGTAGTCGACGACGAGCTCCGGGCGAGGCGGGAGTAGTCGACGACGAGCGGCGCGACGAGCCGCGGAACGAGCCGCGCGACATGCCGAGGCACACGGACGCGCGGCGAAGACGAAGTAGTCGACGACGAGCCCGGGCGAGGCGGAGTAGTCGACGACGAGCGGCGCGGCGAGCCGCGGGACGAGCCGCGCGACGTGCCGAGGCACCCCGGGACGCGCGGCGGAGACGAAGTAGTCGACAATGAGCCGCCGTGAGGCGGAGTAGTCGACGAGCGGCGCGACAAGCCGCGTGATGAGCCGTGCGACGTGCCGAGGCACCGGACGCATGGCGAAGACAAAGTAGTCGACGACGAGCGGCGCGGCGAGCCGCGGGACGAGCCGCGCGACGAGCCGCGCGACGTGCCGAGGCACCCCGGACGCGCGGCGGAGATGAAGTAGTCGACGACGAGCCGCCGCGAGGCGGAGTAGTCGACGAGCGGCGCGGCGAGCCGCGTGACGAGCCGCGCGACGTGCCGAAGCAACCGAAGCGCGACGTAGAAAGATTGATTCCGCTTTGACAAGAGCAAGGCGACTTGCTTCAATGGATCTCGGCGAGTCGACGAGTGGATTGATCTTATTGACGTGGGTCCTTCGAATTCGCCGGTGGTGATGATCTCCCCTACCCGGCGCGCGCCGTGTCGGTGTTTTAGACCGGCAAACCTACCAAGGGGGTACCCGAGGTAGTAGATTGTGCGGTGGGGATCGTGATCGGGAGACCGAGAACTCGAAGGTATGCGCAAGGACACGGGACACAAGATTTATACGGAGTTCGGGTTGCCAAGGTGGCGAGCCCTACGTCCCGTTTGGGGGATCAAGTATGGCGCCCGCGCTTGGTGTTGGTTGTCCCCGTGAGGGATTGGGGATGATGCGGCTAGGTACCCGCCCTCCTTTATATAGTCCAGGGGGCGGGTTCCTAGTCGGTTACAAGGCGGGAGTCCTAGTAGGAGTACACGGAGCGAGTCCTAGTAGGAGTACGGGGGAATTCTACCAGGAGTCCGTCTTCTACTATTCTTCCTTCCTTGCATGAGTACCCGGGTGTATGCCCGACAAGCGGTGCTCTCCCTCTTGGTCCTAGCACCGACGGTTGTGGTCTTCCTCTTGAGAATAGGATTGCCATCATGACCATGTCCACGGCCTGAGCACGGGAGGGAGGAGCTTGAGGTTTGGACCTCTTCTCATGCACATGAATACCAAACTCCTCCCCAGAAGAACGTGCCTCAAACTCCTCAACCTCTTCCTCACTTGATTCCGAGCGTATCTCCTTGCCACAGGCACTAACCTTCTCACGACCCATCTGAAAACTGATAAGATATGCAAGGAAATAAGAATAGGTGATTGAGACTACACAACACTAAGGTTATTGGGTCACCCCAGCCCTAGCCGGGTCGACCACCATGGGTGGCCGGGTCAACCACCTAGGCGGGATGAACCCTAGAACAGGGAATCATGGGACCGAATAATGTAGCCAACAGATTAAAGCAAGATCATGAGGGATTGTTCTAGGCCCTAAATGGAGGCTTTTGACCGAAGGGAATCAACTAGAACGAATCACAAGAGTAGATCGGAAAATCTGGAGTTCGAAATTGAGTTTACCGTTGAATCGCGCAGGAGTTCGGGAGAATCCGAGGAGGAGGAGGCCCAAAGGAGGGGAGAGGCTTCAATCCCCCTCACGACGCTCAAAATCCACGGAGGAGCTAAAGGATCGCCAAGGGGAGCAAATGAGGCGGCGGAGGCGGTTTGAGTGGAGTGAAGTGTTTTTAGGGTTTGAAGGGGGGCTGACGTCGGGCTTTAAGTACCCTTGCAAAGGGGGCCAGGCGACCCGGCACGGGTGGCCGGGCGACCCGGCGGCTTACACAGCCGTGCCCGGCGACCGGCACCGGTAGGCCGGGTGACCCGACACCGGTAGCCGGCGACCCCGCGAGCTCCCGAACGTTCCCGGCCGACCCGCACGGGTGGCCGGGCGACCCGGCTGCCTACAGAACTGTGCCGGGTCAACCGGTCAGCCGTGCCGGTTGACCCGCCTCGCCTAGAAAAAGCTCATAAAAACTTAAAAGGATGTAGAGCCTTTTCAAATAAAAGAAATATAAGAATATACACGAGGATTAAGGGTAGATAATTTCTCAAGATTGGAAGAGTATTTTTGACAAGAGAAATTTATGAGAATGGGTTAGGGAAAGTGTTGATAGATATGAGATCTTTCATGATTTGAGATGAGTAATAGGATTCATCTAGTGGACACATAATAAACTCTCAGCAACAAGTGACTAGCCACAATCAATCATTCATAACAATAGTCACTTGGGCCGAGTATTTGATCAAAAGATCTCAAGATCCAATATTTTTGAAAAACTCACACAAACAAATAAAAAATAAATCATTTTCAACTTATCTAGGCAACAATCAAGTATGTGCAATAAGTCAAGCCAAGTTACAAGAATCCAAGATGTTTAGCTCACTCCTCAAAGCACAAAACCTTTGCTCGTCTAGAGGCTTAGTGAAAATATCGGCAAGTTGCCTCTCGGTGCTCACATGACGTAGAGCAATATCTCCCTTAGCCTCATGATCCCTTAAGAATTGACGTCTAATGTCTATGTGCTTCGTTCTAGAGTGTTGAATAGGATTGTTTGCTAGTTGATGGCACTCTCATTGTCACACAAAAGTGGAATCTTACTAAACTCACAAATGTAATCACTCAACGTTTGCTTCATCCATAAGAGTTGTGCACAACAAGCACCGACCGCCACATATTCGGTTTCGGCCGTGGATAAAGCAACCGAATTTTGCTTCTTTGAGCTCCATGACACCAAAGACCTAACAAGAAATTGGCAAGTCTTGGTAGTGCTCTTTCGATCTACTTTGCAACTAGCATAGTCCGAATCGGAGTAGCCAAGTAAATCAAAAGTGGAGCCTTTCGGATACCACAAGCCTAGGTTAGGAGTGTGAACCAAATATCTAAATATTCTCTTAACGACCATAAGATGACACTCCTTAGGATTGGCTTGAAATCTTGCACACATGCACACACTAAGCATTATATCGGGCCTAGATGCACAAAGATAAAGGAGGGAGCCAATCATGGAACAAAATACCTTTTGGTCGACTGACTTCCCTTGTTCATTGAGATCAAGATGTCCATTTAGAGCCATGGGGGTCTTGATGGGCTTGGAATCGGCCATGTCAAACCTCTGAGCATATCCTTCACATACTTGGTTTGACACAAGAAGGTCCCTTCCTTCATTTCCTTGATTTGAAATCCAAGGAAGAACTTCAATTCACCCATCATAGACATCTCAATCTCTTGGTCATAATCCTACTAAACTCTTCACAAAATTTATCATTAGTAGACCCAAAGATAATATCATCAACTTAAATTTGACAAATGAATATATCTTTTCCAATTCTTTGTATGAAGAGAGTAGAATTGGCTTTTCCTATCTCAAAACCATTCTTGAGGAGAAAATCCTTAAGGCATTCATACCATGCTCTAGGAGCTTGCTTAAGCCCGTAGAGCGCCTTATGGAGCTTGTACACATGGTTTGGAAATTTTGAGTCTTCAAAGCCCAGTGGTTGCTCAACATAAACTTCTTCTTGGAGAGGTCCATTCAAGAATGCACTCTTCACATCCATTTGATGGAGCTTGAAATCATGGTGGGTAGCATAGGCCAAAAGAATACGAATTGACTCAAGCCTTGCTACCGGAGCATAAGTCTCTCCAAAGTCCAAGCCTTCAACTTGAGTGTAACCCTTGCCAACGAGCCTTGCCTTGTTCTTTGTGACGACACCAAATTCATCTTGCTTGTTCCTAAAAATCCATTTGGTGCCGATCACATTTTTCTTGGGTCTTGGTACCAACTCCCAAACTTCATTTCTCTTGAAGTTGTTCAACTCTTCCTCCATTGCAATAATCCAATCCGAATCCTCAAGAGCTTGTTCCACACTAAGAGGTTCCAAAGAGGAAACAAACGAGTAAAATGCACAAAAATTTGACAATCTTGAGCGAGTTGTTACCCCTCTTTGAATGCTCCCAAGTATGTTGTCAACGGGATGATCCCGTTGAACCATTTGATGTACTCTTGGGTGTGGTGCTTGAGATTGACGTTGAATTGGTCCATCATCATCATTTTCAACTTGTGGAGCATCTTCTTGAGCTTCACCACCTTGTTCTCCCCATTGATCAAAGCCCCGTCCATGATCGTCACCATGAATGTGACGCCCCAGGTTTTTAGCCGACATCATTAACGCTAATGACCGAGTCAGCCGAGTCAAACCGGCCGACACTGGTCAAACCTAGGTCAACCTGGGCCATCACCTCGAAAACCTCGCCAATGAACCTTATCGAGCCCCTTGACCAAGTCTACACACACCCGTGGTCAACCCTTGGTCAAAGGCACGGTCAAACCCCGCTTAAACCTTGACGTCGGCGAATGTCGTCCGGAACTTTTGCCGCGTTCTCCAAATTTCACGTAAACACTTAAAAATCTACCAATACGAAAGTTGTCCAGTTTGTCGAGGGACACAACTTTCATGTAGATCGGCATTTCTAATTTTGAGAGGAAATTGGTGAAAAACTTGGTCAACCGCCAGTACCTCCTGTTTATCGGAACATGGCGACATTCAAAGTTTGGCAGCGTTTTGTGCAAAATCCGTTGAGAAAAACACTATACGGCCTTTGTGAAAGTTGTAGAGGGTAGTGAGATCTACAACTTTCCTATTTACCACTTTGAGCACTTCTATTCAAAATTTTTGAGAAAAACTCGGTCAAACGCTGCCAGTCCAACACCGAAAATTCAACCCGGCGCCACCCGCGCTCCCGCGCGCGACGCCACGCGCGGCCGCGCCCGTCCTGGGCATCTGTGCCCACGCCTCCCGAGGCCGCGCGCGCGCCTTCCCCAGGCCTCCCCGCATCCCTAGACCCCTTGAAGTCCCCCTCCCTCGCACCACGTGCCGGCTCGAGTGCCGCACCGGATGGGCCGGACAAGCTCCCGTCGGACCGCCAGTTTCCAGGGTGTCCCTTGCTTGTGCGCCGTACCACGGTCGCCATACTACGACATTAACGCCGGGAACCCTTCGCGGCGAAGGCTCGGAGACGCACAGCCCCTCTCCCGACTATAAATGGCGCGGTCGCCCTCACCGCGTGAGCGCCGAGCCCGCCGATCCGGCCAACACGGTTGCCGCCTCCTCCGGCCTCTCCGCCGCAACCAACCACCCTTGACCCTTCCCTAGGACTCACTGGTAGTCCTTGTGTTGCTTGTTGTCCAGCCCGTGCTCCCTTCGTCGCAAGAACCAAGCCGCCGCGGCCGCCAAGCCACGTCTTCGCCAAGCGGGCTCGCGGCAGCGTCTCTACCCCGACTGAACCCTCGAATCGAGCCCAGGACATCTCCAGGCCACCCTTCGCCCACTCCCAGCCAGCCGCGACCGCCGGCTTCGCCAGATTTTGGCCAGACCGCCTCCGGCCGGTGCCAGAGGACCACATTGCAAGGATTCAAGTTTTCCTGAGGGGCAATCCGCAAACCAAGGGCTTTTCTGTAAGGAAACATAAACTTCCAGAGGCCTAAGTGGGAGTAGTTTCTTAAATAGTGTTTGATTAATTGCTGAATCTTGTAAAATCCGTAGGAAATCGTAGAAAAATCAGAAAAATGCAAACTCAATTTTGTTGGATTCGTTGTGGAAAATCCTACAACTTTTGTTATTCTTGCCTGAGCTAGTTCCTGATAGTTTTTGCATGAAAAAATAGAAATGTGAAGATCTAGATCTGCAATATCTCAAAATCCATAAATCCTATGCAGCTAATTTTTGAATATGTTGTGTGTTATGTCATGACTAACTCCTGTGCAAAACATTGCACAAAGTTATGATGTAGAACGTTTTATAAAAATTGCTTTCCATTTCTTCTAAATCTGCATAAATGATTTGTGTGGCTAAAAATAAATATGTTTTTGCAACTAACTTTTGCATACTGTCTTGCGATTCCAAAACAAACCTCTGGTGAATTAATCAAAATTTTATAATTATCAGAAATAGTTATTCTTGAATTATGCTTGTTTTTCTTGGTAATTGCATAAGTCAAGTTTCATAATAGTTCTAGGTGTATATGCTGCACCCCTAGGCTAGTTTTGGACCATATAACATGTGTGAGAAAGTCTGGATCATTTTGTTGAGTATTTATTTTTGTGTGCTTTTACCTTGTTCTTCTAGCTAGCTTTTGTTATTTTTCAAAAATAATTAATCTCTAGCTATCCCAAGCACGCATGTATTTCCAGTGGCTTGTTATAGGTGTCTAGTGTGTAACACACCCTTCCACTGAATTTTATTAATTAATTTCATGAATAAAAGCTATGAAGGCCATCAAGGGCTTAGTAGTCATTAAATAGGAAAAATCACCAACTCATCCTTAATAACCTTGTGTGAGGTTGGTAATCTTTTAAAAGGCTAAATGTACCCACCCACTACTGTTTGTGAAGTTAAGTTAAATTACTTACATATATATGTACACAGTCACTATCAAAAAGATTATTTAACAAAGAGCTGCATATTGTTCCTCTTTGGAAGAGTATGCTGAATGTATTTCTTATCTAGGTGAATGTGTCCAACCAAAGCACCCCATGGTTGTCATCTATTGTTTGTAATTAATTAAATTAAAAATCGTCGAATAAATCTTGCATTGCATCTTCGTGTAGATCTTTCTGACGGTAGGCGTACGCTCGTGCCGGAAGGAGGAAACGAAGGTGCTGACGAAGAGCTACAGTACGTGGACATAGCTCAAGACTTGGACCCAAGTCCAGAAGGGCCCAAGGCCAACCTTGCCAGCAAAGGCAAGCCTCGGATCATTAACCCTGTCTTTTAAAGTTATGCAATTATGTTTGCTACGATTGTGGATTTACGTTTCAGGAGTTGAATTGAAACCCTAGATGCATGATCCCTAGGTACCTATGCTCTATCACCAGAATGTTAGGTCGATAGCTGCTATGCTATAGGACCCGATAGAAGTCGAGTGATGTTCGTCACTCGCGAGAATAGGTTCTTATGTTGGAATCATAAGACCTTTATAAATGGATTGCTCATGTGGTAAGAGCATGGGATTTGGGCTCCGGTCTAGTGGCTTTTGTGGGCTAAGCTTTTGAACGTACTAAGCACTTGTCGGGAATGGGACCCGCAAGCCTAGTACCTTAATGAGAAGACGCGGGAACTTTTCCCTACTACTCTTGAGTATTCACCTAACCGGCTAGCTACTGGGAAGGGGGGTGCATGTGTGAGACTGGGTGCCTCGCGGGGTATGCCAGCTAACCTTGTACCCAGGACTGTAGGCTTTGTTCCCAACCCGAGGACTTCTGGGAACTACCTGGGAAGTTGTCCTTGCGGGGGCAGCCTACCATGTGTTTAGGTTTACCTTGCAAGGTTTAAATCAATCGATTGTTGGCCTCTCACCATTATCCGAGACTGCTTAATCAACTGGCCATGATATCCCGTAATGATGGAACTGGTGAATATCATTGTATGAATTAATTGCTTGTCCAATTTTTGATTGAATGAGTTGGCACACTTAGAAATGGTAATCAATTAGAACTTGTGCTAAAATATTGAAAGTAAGGATCTACTCTTAGTGGCTGTTCAGCAAAAGAAATCCCACCGGCCAAAAGCCTTTCATGTCTAGAGTTTGGTGATGTAGTTATCACCCGACGGTTAAGTCTTGCTGAGTGTTAGTATACTCAGCCTTGCTTTAAAACTATTGTTGCAGGTGTTATTGACCGGAAGGGTGACGACAAGTGATGACGTCACAGATGGCCTCCTGTGATGTTTACCGTTGCGCTAGATTAATTTATTTCTGCTGTTTCAAACTCTGAATTTTTACTCCATGTCATGAACAATGATTTGTAATAAATTGGTTTTAATCGTGTTGTACTCTTGACTCACCTTCACGTGAGTTTTAATGCATGTGTTGATCCTCTGTTTGAATTCCAAGTGATTTACCGGGCGTTAACCCGGCAACCAACGATAGGATGATACTTTACTATTGCTTAATGACCAAAGTGGATTGGTTTTAGGCGATAGTACGGTATTTTCCTGGGCGGGTTGTCACAGCTGGTATCAGATCGATTGCATGCACCAGAGCTTAATTAACAACCTTAATCACATGATTTTTGAATAAAAAAATTGCCAAGATTGTTTGGATTTGCAAAACACGTTGGTCCGTTAAGGATAAACTAGACCGAGAGGCCCTAAAGGGAATTTTCGGGTTCTTTCAGGTGGCTTATTAACCTATGGTTTATTTTGCTAACTTCCAGCACATTTACTTTATTTCAGACTTATTTTCTTGCACAACCCAACTAGATGAGCCACGTGTTTTATACGTGTGCTGTACCGCATCACGGGAATTGCGAGGGTTGATGGAGTGATCCATTCCATGGATCCCATCTTTGCGTCTGGTTATGAGTTGTGTTGTCGCCACGTGTTTTATACGTGAGCATTCCGCATATCGAATATGCGAGGCAAGGACATACTCCATTCAAACGGAGAGTGTCCGAGGTTGGACGCTGTCCATGCAGCGGCTTAACGCATGTATGCTGTTTCTATAGTGAACGGTAATGTATGGGAACGCTTTCATGAGTGCTGGCATGAAAGGTTCGTTGTGTTCTGTGATTTTATGCATGTACCCTAACCTCGTTTCGTAAGTCGCTAGGTAAGCATCGACTAGTACTCGACTAGTTATTATAGGGAGATGCGTGTATGTGCCATGCCACCGGCGCTAACTTCGAGTTTTGGCTGAATGCCTTGTGAGGATGCATAGGACGTCTTGCATCATGCTAAAAGTCGTGGAAGAACCTAAACTGAACTCATACCTGTTTCCGTGCTCTCTAAGGTAAAATAGTGATAGTGTGTTTTGTCCTACCTAGCCTCTCAAGTGTAGACGTGTTGTCGTGCATAAATTTATTAGAGTTGTTGCTTAGATTGCTGTCCTCGTCTGAGAATCTTTTGCCCAGGTGATCTCTACCAAAGTTGCTCCATATCTACTCTAGTCCTGCTCGCAAAAGCTCACAATCATAGCTTTTGTATATATCAAGTTATAGTTAAATTTAGGAGCCTCTGGCCTGCTGAATTTAACGGGTACCAATCTGAAACTCTTGCTTAGGTAAGCACCTCCCTAATCTTCTAGCTCAACATTGCATACCCAACCTTGTGTATCATAACCTTTCTGAGTTGCTACACAAATTTGAGAAATTTTGGGGACTCTGGTTTTAAGTTATGAATTTTTGTTCGCAACTGCCAGAACTTTGCCAAGTTGTGTGTTCGTGCTAATGGCTACCCCATTTCTTCTACTCTTGTATCGTGGACCGAGTTATCCTTGCATACTCACACCCGACTGGTTCTCACTTTTGTCGTTATGTCCAGATGGACAACGCTAACTCTACGTCGGTTGATGTGGAATTATGGACTCTCGTGAACTACCTCGAGGAGGGTGGATTTCCTGCACTTTTGTGGGACACCCTGAAGGACTTTGGGTACACCACTTACCCAAAGTACTCAACACGTGAGATCATGACCACAGGCCAACTCCTTCGTTGTGAAGTAAAGGTGAAGATTTCAGTGTGCCCGACCAATCCTGCTTGGGAAGAGTGGGAGTGTAAGGCACAAGGGTGAAACTTGTCTGACACGGTGCAGAAGGCTGCTCTCGAAGCACTCAAAACTTTCTATGGGAAGCACCCTGACGAGATGGCCAACTCTGCAGCCAAAGTAATTCCTGTACCTGAGCGACACACTGCACCTGGTGGCGAACATGAAGCTATCCTTCCAGCCCAGAGCAACTCTCACTATAGTCCTGATCTTGTCACCTCAGTCCGCTTTTCAAAAGCCATGTACGACACCTACCGACGGATGGTGGGAGAAAGTGTATTCTATAGACACCAAATCTATAGATACAAAGTTAAATAAATGGAGTGTACAACTCAAGCGTTGAAGGAAGACAGAGCCATGATAGCTACTCTCAAGAAGGAAAGACGCAAGGACAAGGCAAAGATACAAGAGTTGAGTGAGATCATACATGAGTAGAATTTCTTATTGCAGCATAACGACCAATATATGCTTGAACTAGAAAATCAACTGGAAGCTATAGCAGATCCACCTCCGGAACCTGACATTCCAGGACCAGCAAGAGAAGAAGATGCTGAGGACATCCAAGGAGAATCTAGAATTGAGTCTGGACCCGAGTCACCATAGTTCCTCCGCGTGGAAGATCCAACCCTAGGAAGTTGGTATGTGGGAAATAAAATCCTGAGTCATAAGAGTGTAGTATTTGTAAGGAACCCTAGTGTACAATCACCGCGTTGGTTAACTATTGCGGTTGGTTGAACTAGGAACCTTGTTGTGCAGCTAGTCTGCATTGTAATTCCAAACATTGTTTGGTAATCCTGAAAACCCTCATCGATGTAATGCCTGGATCAAACGTCTCTTCCAGCAGTGATCTTCGTAAGTCATTATTTATGCTAGTTGTGATCAAATCAAAGTTTTGTGGTCTAAAAATTTTGTGCCAATCATAGATCCAATCAAATCCTCAGTACTGGACTTATTCTTTCTGGCCTTGCTCACAACCTTGTGAATTAAAATAAATGTTGCTTTTGAGCATGCACTGCATGGCATATGCATCTCGGAAACTGGGATGCATTAACGTGCATTCGCATGAAAACTCCGTACTCATACTTTACCTCTCTGGTCGGTGATTTTGTTACCCCATAGCCAAAGGTGCCGCGGCGGAACCTAGGGCGTCATGTGTGCTGCAGCCATGTGATCTCCACTAGGGGCGCGCTAGGTATCTTGGTTGTGAGAAAGCGACTCGCCACTCAGATCCCCTCTGCCTTTGATTGCCCTCGCGATCACTAACTTATCATATGGGTTACCAGGTCATTCTAACGTGCATCATGAGCACCATACCGCACGAGCATGTGCATAGTGTTATCACAAGCATGTGCATCGCATCAATTTTGAAAATTATTGCACTTGAAAATAATGAATTGTCAACACCTCAACCTCACAAGTTAAATAAAAGGTGTGAGCAAGATTGTTTTGAAGTTCTCACATGAAATTATCTTCGTACAAGAAATTGAACCCGTTCACTCGTCTTCCTTTCTTCAGGGAAATCTAGTTGGTTGAGCACCATCGACTTGGTCTCTTGCCGCAAATCTCGACGACCTCATAGCATCAATTCCTTTGCTGCTAGCCAAGTGGAAGCAGTAGAAGCAGAAATTTTCTTGAGCAGTCAAGGTTCCCGAAAGGTCAATGAGGAGAAGTCATCCATCACGTTTTCGTCTTGATCCGTATCCATAACCTTCGAATCCTCGGAAGCGAGCAAGGAAGTACACCCAGGGTCGACCGAAGCTTTTGCTAAGCCTCTCTTTGTTGCTATCACGAAGTAAAGCGTTGTACACTGAGCTTTCTCGTTCTTCTCCCCATCATGATCCATTCTTTAGACCGTGGACCTCATCTGCGTTAGTGTCCCGACTGTACGACGCCGTGACGCCACCCCGCCATCTTCTCCTGCAACCGCACTCACGACACTAAGACCTCATGGGCTGACCTTGTCGAGCTCCGTGTTGCATACACCAAATACCCGGATGGTCAAATGATCGTTGCAGCCCCGCAACAGCCATAAAATGGAACCCCTTTACCCAGAACCGCCGATGCGAAAGCTCCATGTCCGTCCGAGCTCGGCATCACCACCGCTCTTGTTCTTCCTCCAGCTAGCCTTGGCCACACTGCCACTAGCCAGTCTCTCCCATCAGTTCCATTCCTTACCGAGCGAGCTGCCCTCCGTCTTCGTCCACGACGTCGAGAAGAAGCTCGGAAGTGGACCGGAAGAAGGACTCAAGCCACGCTGACACCCATGACTCAGTCCTTAGAAGAGTTCGAGATGTTTCGCTGGACGTTGGTAGGGATGTATCTCTGTATCATAGGCGGAATCTGTCTGCTATTAGCTGTTCATGTGCACCTTCATCGGCCACTTACTCATGAACGGCGATGAGGTAGTAGGGAACGTACCTTACACCCTTGTTCCATCTGAATTCCCGACCGTGGGACGTGTAAACAGAGCTTTACCGATTTGATATTTGTGACTATTTTGATGTCCGGTTCGCCTTACTTACCGTGAACGAGTTTCGTATTGCATGTCCGAAGTGTGAGTTTTCTGGGTGAGATTCTGTACATGTATTAATTAGGGACTTAATTTTCAGATGTTCAAACCGGCATGGAGTAACCCCAATGGTTTTGGTACGTCGGGTAGTGGTGATCTAACGCTACCACCGCCCACGACGCTGACCAAAGCTTTCATGGCAGCGCATACCGACGTGTTGTGCCAGATCCTGCAGGCACAACAGCGGATGGCTCAACAACTATAGCAAATGCCGCCGATGCAACAGAAGCTCCGACCTTTCAAGCCCTGTTCACCGAAGTACCTACCCAGAGTGACATAAATGCCATTGTCGGCGCAACTCAGCTGTTGGAGGGGCAGAATTCCATGATGAACCAGATTGTGTACGATATCATCCAAGGACGTTATGGGGAACTGTCTCAAACCAGTTTCGCAGATAGTCTCTCTCAGTCTTTATCTGCCTCTATGGTCGAACAAGCCCGGTTGTTCAATCTGTTGGTGAAGTATGTTAATCAAGACCAACCCCAGGCCTCCGACTCCATATTACCCCTTTCTCAACTACCAATGGACCTTAGAGAAGAAGAGAGGGCAAGTCGGGGCAACAAGCGAGTATTATCTGAGATAGATGTAAGTGAGTGGGAAATTACGTGTAAGGAGACTCGTCCGCGTGAGGGCAAACGAAGATGTAACACTAGCAAGGCCACTCAACTCCCTGTTGGTGAAACGCTCTCGCAAGCTGCAAGGTTAAGGAAGAAAAAGAAGAAGCAGCAGCTCCGCCTCATCAAGAAAGACCAGCAACAGATTTCCAAACCTGGAGACCTTCCACCCCGTTTGTGCTACAATTGTAGACAACCCGGGCATTTCATACGTAATTGCCCAAATATCTAGCATCAGGATCAGAACCTCGGAGCAGCTAAGTATGCTCACGGCAAGAACCCGATTTTTCAAGGAAAGCCAAACGAGCTTAACTCTATGGGTAACATCTCTATCCAAGAACCACTTCCCCACTTCCTCTTGTAATTTCGAATATCGGGACGAGATTCTTCTTAAGGGGGTAGGATGTGACGCCCTAGGTTTTTAATCGACGTCATTAACGCTAATGATCGAGTCAGCCGAGTCAAATCGGCCGACACTGGTCAAACCTAGGTCAACCTGGGCCATCACCTCGAAAACCTCACCAATGAACCCTACGAACCCCTTAACCAAGTCTACACACACCCGTGGTCAACCCTTGGTCAAAGGCACGGTCAAACCCCGCTTAAACCTTGACGTCAGCGAATGTCGTCTGGAACTTTTGCCGCGTTCTCCAAATTTCACCTAAACACTTAAAAATCTACCAATACGAAAGTTGTCCAGTTTGTCGAGGGACGCAACTTTCATGTAGATTGGCATTTAAAATTTTGAAAGGAAATTGGTGAACAACTTGGTCAACCTCCAGTACCTCCTGTTTACCAGAACATGGCGACATTCAAAGTTTGGCAGCGTTTTGTGCAAAATCCGTTGAGAAAAACACTATACGGCCTTTGTGAAAGTTGTAGAGGGTAGTGAGATCTACAACTTTCCTATTTACCACTTTGAGCACTTCATTTCAAAATTTTTGAGAAAAACTCGGTCAAACGCTGCCAGTCCAACACCGGAAATTCGACCCGGCGCCGCCAGGCCTCCCCGCATCCCTAGACCCCTTGAAGTGTCCCCCTCCCTCGCACCGCGTGCCGGCTCGAGCGCCGCACCGGACGGGCCGGACAAGCTCCCGTCGGACCGCAGGTTTTAAGTGTGTCCCCTGCTTGTGCGCCGTACTACGGCCGCCGTACTGCGGCATTAACGCCGGGAACCCTTCGCGGCGAAGGCTCCGAGCCGCACAGCCCCTCTCCCGACTATAAATGGCGCGGTCGCCCTCACCGGCTTGAGCGCCGAGCCCGCCATTCCGACCAACGCGGCCGCCGCCTCCTCCGGCCTCTCCGCCGCAACCAACCACCCTTGACCCTTCCCTAGGACTCATTGGTACTCCTCGTGTTGCTTGTTGTCCAGCCCGTGCTCCTTTCGTCGCAAGAACCAAGCCGCCGCGGCTGCCAAGCCACGGCTCTGTTGAGCGGGCTCGCCGGCAGCGTCTCCACCCCGATTGAACCCTCGAATCGAGCCCAGGACATCTCCAGGCCACCCTTCGCTCACTCCCAGCCAGCCGCGACCGCCGACTTCGCCGGATTTTGGCCGGACCGCCGCCGGCCGGTGCCGGAGGACCACATTGCAATGATTCAAGTTTTCCTGAGGGGCAATCCGCAAACCAAGGGCTTTTCTGTAAGGAAACATAAACTTCCAGGGGCCTAAGTGGGAGTAGTTTCTTAAATAGTGCAAGTAATTGTTGAATCTTGTAAATCCGTAGGAAATCGTAGAAAACTCATAAAAATGCAAACTCAATTTTGTTGGATTCGTTGTGAAAAATCCTACAACTTTTGTTATTCTTGCCTGAGCTAGTTCCTAATAGTTTTTGCATGAAAAATAGGAATGTGAAAAAACTAGATCTGCAATATCTCAAAATCCATAAATCCTCTGCAGCTAATTTTTGAATATGTTGTGTGTTATGTAAAGACTAGCTCCTATGCCAAACATTGCACAAATTTATGATGTAGAACTTTTTATAAAAATTGTGTCCATTTCTTCTGAATTTGCATAAATGATTTTTGTAGCTAAAAATAAATATATTTTTGCAACCTACTTTTGCATACTGTCTTGTTATTCCAAAACACACCTCTGGTGAATTAATCACAATTTTATAATTACCAGAAATATTTATTCTTGAATTATGCTTGTTTTTCTTGGTAATTGCATAAGTCAAGTTTCATAATAGTTCTAGGTGTATATGCTGCACCCCTAGGCTAGTTTTGGACCATATAACATGTGTGAGAAAGATTGGATCATTTTGTTGAGTATTTATTTTTGTGTGCTTCTACCTTATTCTTCTAGCTAGCTTTTGTTATTTTTTCAAAAATAATTAATCTCTAGCTATCCCAAGCACGCATGTATGTCCAGTGGCTTGTTATAGGTGTCTATTGTGTAACACACCCTTCCACTGAATTTTAGTAATTAATTTAATGAATAAAAGCTATGAAGGCCATTAAGGGCTTAGTAGTCATTAAATAGGAAAAATCACCAACTCATCCTTAATAACCTTGTGTGAGGTTGGTAATCTTTTAAAAGGCTAAATGTACCCACCCACTACTGTTTGTGAAGTTAGGTTAAATTACTTACATATATATGTACACAGTCACTATCAAAAAGAATATTTAACAAAGAGCTGCATATTGTTCCTCTTTGGAAGAGTATGCTGAATGTATTTCTTATCTAGGTGAATGTGTCCAACCAAAGCACCCCATGGTTGTCATCTATTGTTTGTAATTAATTAAATTAAAAATCGTCGAATATCTTGCATTGCATCTTCATGTAGATCTTTCTGACGGTAGGCGTACGCTCGTGCCGGAAGGAGGAAACGAAGGTGCTGACGAAGAGCTACAGTACGTGGACATAGTTCAAGACTTGGACCCAAGTCCAGAAGGGCCCAAGGCCAACCTTGCCAGCAAAGGCAAGCCCTAGATCATTAACCCCGTCTTTTAAACTTATGCAATTATGTTTGCTATGATTGTGCATTTACGTTTCAGGAGTTGAATTGGAACCCTAGATGCATGATCGCTAGGTACCTATGCTCTATCACTAGAATGCTAGGTCGATAGCTGCTATGCTATAGGACCTGATAGAAGTCGAGTGATGTTCGTCACTCGCGAGAATAGGTTCTTATGTTGGAATCATAAGACCTTTATAAATGGATTGCTCATGTGGTAAGAGCATGGGATTTGGGCTCCGGTCCAGCGGCTTTCGTGGGCTAAGCTTTTGAACGTACAAAGCACTTGTCGGGAATGGGACCGGTAAGCCTAGTACCTTAATGAGATGGTGCGTGTTGACGGTTAATAGTTGTATCAAAGTTCGTTTAGACTTGCAAGCGGACAAGTCTCTTGTCGTAGTCAAGGGACCCTTCTTCCCTCGAGTGGTGAACCCAAGGTATCGAATCCGTGGAACAATGTGTAACGCAAGGATTCAATCTAGTAAAGCAAGGAAAGCTATCTAATGAAGAACCAAATTGCATCTAATCTACTAACTCATAAAGGAAACACATATAATCTAATGTACTAAAGAGGTAGCAAGAGAAAGCAAGAGATAACCAATCTAGAGAGTCTAGATCATGCTTATGTTGTAGCTCCAAACAAGATAGATGAAGATAGAAAAGTGAATCTCATTAAAAGCATCTTCAAATCGTGGCCTTCCATCCGACTCCGAAAACGCCCGCCTTTCGGAACCCCCGTTCTATCACTACGTATCCCTACTCATGCGGGTAGTCTAGGGCGAGTTCGATAAGAACAAGTTGAAATCACTTGGCCGGTCCGGTATGCACCTCTAGCCACCGCGGCTACAAGAGCACCCTATGTAATCTATCTTAAGAATAGATCGTAGAAGAAGTAAAACCAAGAATAAAACAAAATCATCGAGAAGACACTTGATCGCTAGAAATTGGATTCACTTAAAGACTTCACCATGAATGATTACATGAACAAGATCACCACCAGGGCCATACCTCGATCTTGATCCTCGCTCCGGAGCTCCGACGTGGTCTTCCATGCAAGGTTCCCACGTCGGCTAGGGAGACCCTAGACAAGCACGACCCTCATCTCCGAAATGGTGTCCCTCAACCTTCTCTTCTCCTCGGTGGCGGATGACGAATTGGATGATGCGTGGCTCTCGGTCAGGGGACTATAAATAACCCGAGATGCAACTAGGTCAAAGGGGAGGACGACTGGGCCCCGAAACAAGCTGGGCCGACCGGCACCGGGCCGACCGGCCAGGCGGCCGACCGGCCGGGGCCCGTTTCGGCCCGGTTCGTGTCCTCCTTCGTCGGTGTTGCTTCCCGCGTCTTATAGATCCTCTCCCCTTTTGCATGTGGGCCCTTGTCGTCGGTTTCTCTCAGAATTGGACGAAGCTCCTTGTCTTGCAAGATTCAGCACTTTTCTGGCTAGGTCCTCGGAGTTTGTCATCTTCTCGGGCTTGGTCCTTGGGCTCTTGGAGTCATGTTCACTTCATTGCTTGACTTGTACCAGGCTTCAAGGTCTTGTCATGAGGTGCTTAATGAAGTTATCCCGGAAGTCTTGCTTTCAACGTTAAAACCCTGCGTAAACACTTAACTCCAAAACCGACATGCACAAGTGAACTTGTTATACCACGGGGGTTAGTACCAATGGATAAGATACAAAAGTCATGCGAACACCGAAAGTAAACTCATGGCTAGGTTGACGGATTTTCACCGTCAACAGTTCCCCCATGCTTAAACCTTGCTCGTCCTCGAGTAAGCCTTTGATGGATATCATCGTTGCCCTTCATTGTTTAAACCTTGCACTTGATCATACATGAAAAAACATAATGCTCTCAAAAGTTTAATTCGTTAAAGTTCCATAATGTACTAGCCTTCATCCCTACGGAGGGTAGATATTTAATTAATCTTATCCCACAAGTATTACCATGCTCCCAAAATTCAAATGGATCTCATAAATTTTGAAATAAAGAACAAGATGAAAAACGACTAAACCAAGTTCACAAATTTAAACCACCTTGCATCTTGCTCATTAACTCTCATCTCATCTTTGTCTCTCAAGCCTATTTACTCTACTCCTTTCCCTCTCATAACACACATATATGTGGTAGGCTTTATATGGAGCTTTTTGGGAAAGTTTAGTCCTACCAAGATATTATAAATGAGATGTTGTCAAAACAAGACAAGCTTCTCATGGTCTTACCGAGACTCGTCAAAAAGGTCATTGGAAAATAATGTTAAATCAAGAAGGGGAAAGAGAAAAATACACACGCTTGAGATAGGTGGACATGTGCAAATGGCAAAGAGTGATCCCGAGGCACAGAGGAAGTCATCGTTATCGGATTGCACATGGTTGGAAAATTGAGTATGGATCTTTTAATCTTGAAGCCTTGAATTTCCTAATGCACTTTAGAGAACCGGGGAATTCACTTTATTTTTGCACATACTCATATTTTTTTCTCTTTCTCATATTTCTCCTTCCTTTCTTTCTTTCTATCTTTTTTCTCTTGTCATTCATTCGGTCACGAGACTTTCACCTTGGAGTTTTGATTGATTTTTTCTAATTTACACCCTTTTAATAATAATTTTTTTTAATTGCTCCCCTTTGAACTCTAAAATTTGCATCGTACCTACCTCCTCCCCCATGCTTAGACGTTGCTCGTCCTCGAGCAAAGAGGCGATAAATAAGGTAGGTACCAGAAATATTTTTCCTTGGAGAGATACTTGAATCCTTCAATGTTGGCACCGTCTTGCGATCTTCCTTGAATTGATGATCCATTCTCAACGATAGGTTGTGGTCAAGGAGGTAATCACAAAAGATGATATTTGGTTTTAAGGGTGAATATCCGGCGAGGTTTGTGAGATCTCCGAGGTGGGGATACACAATGCACGGATAAAAAGGCTAGCAAAAAGATAGATACGCAAAAACGGAATGACCAGCTTCTTAGTCTCGGGCCAGAGAAATCAAGGCCTGAAATAACTCACCCAAAAATAAATCTTGTATACTAAGTTTTTGCACTCAAATATTTATATGGCTCTGGATAGGTAGAGCAACACGCAAGTGGTATTTATGACAAGGTTAGCATTACTTTTAAGAACAAAAATAAATCACCTTTAATCCAACTAAAACTTGAGAGCACATAAAACACTATGGGTCTTTATTTTTATCATAACCTCTGCTAAAGATTAAGCTAGCATTCAGATAATTTCAGATTTGTATTTTTAAGAGAGCACTAGGTTAAACATGCATAAATCAATTACAAAGATAAACAAAGCGGCAATTATAATCATATATCATCATGGCACAAACTTTGTAACTTTACTAATGGTAAAAACTTGGTGGTGACATTATTCATGATGAAAATAAACACTAACACACATGCTGAAAATAAAAGTGAAAACTAAAAATTAAAGTAAAGCTGAAAATACTACGCATACATAGGCGCAAACAAGCTGAAAATTAAAGAAAAGGGGTAAAGGAAAGATAGCTAAAGCTCCTCCTCTCTCTAATCTTCCGCCGGTGGTTGATATTGATAGTCTTGGTTGTTGTACCCTTACTTGTAATAGGAATGCACTACTCCTCCTGTGAATTGTCCGACGGTACTGGGTGAAGGTGTCAAAGCTCATAAGCGATGTTTGCATCTCCTTCACCCATTTAGTTTGCATTGGTTTGGATGGCTGCAATAATTTGCATGTTCCTTGCAGTGTATCCTCCAATGGTGGCCACATTTTGTTGTGGTTGAGGAAGATGTGCAAATGGCTCCACAAAGGCTACGTTGGGCACCACAAAATTTGGTGGGGGTATGGCTGCACCACTCCCCCATGCTTACATTGGTATACCACCGTAGTAACTTAGCGGCACCGGAATTTCTCCAAAACTTTGTTGTGCACCTCCTTCTTGGGCCATGGAAGACCTTCTCCTATAATCCTTCTCTTTTATCTTCCTTCGCCGGCACAAGAAGTTCTTCCTCTAACCAATCTTCTTCCCCTCAAGAAAAAGTCTTAACCTTCCTTCCGAAAGGGGCAAATTCACCTAGTCCACTTTGAAGCCTCCTCTCTCATCTTCACTTATATATTTCCCTTTCTTCATATATTCCTAGGGAAGTCCCGGGTAGGAGATGATTCGGGTTCCTTGTAATACCTGGTTTCCAAGAGATAGCCAATATCGAGAGGCAACACCCCGAACCAATATCTCTCGAACTCGATGTTGCTAACAACACCACCGGTTGATCATAGGTGATTGGGGTCTATTGGCCACTTGGCAATCAAAGCCGAGTAAAGCAAATTCAACTCCGTGTTGGTTATCTTTGTCTCTCTTATTCTCCCCAAAAATCCACTTGCACAAAGTGACACACTTGGATGATGGGGTTCCGGATAGTATTTCTTCGTTGATGGTCTCCTCCCGTGATCATACTCCAAAAACCTTCCCATGTGCCTTCATGCACATCCACTTGTTCCGGAGCTCCCTTTTGAAAATAGGAGATACTCGCCCATGGGTCTACGATACTAGAACATGCAATCGTTTTGATCATGAAAACCAATCTAATCTATCGGGGGTTGTGACCACGGTTTCACCCTTTCCCTCCTCTCGTACTCTCACTATGCGAAGGTATTCATGACTAGACCTATGATGGTCACGGTGTAAGATGATAGATAGATAATCCAACAAAGTTCGATTACATCTCAAGATCGATTGCAGCCCATGGATGAAAGGAGATTACCCCATCAAGGTGCTAGAAATAGCATCGTTGATCAAGGTTACCCTTCCGACGGTGTCTTCCTTCTTCTCCACTTGTGGGCTCCCTCCAAACGGAATGAGAGACTCAGCACTCCTTCATCAAGGGTATGCGCCATGGTCATGAGAATTTCCTAGGCGAATTCCTTGTGGGTGTTTGCCGACACTCCGTTAGAGAATTGCACCGGTGTCCCGTATGAAAACCCAATATGTGGAGAGCTTGGTCGTCGAAGTCGACGTTCGCTACAAGCCTCTACTCAAGGCGAGCGAGCTTCTTCTCCTCCTCCTCCGTCGTGATGATAAACCCATTGGAATACCACGGAGCGCATGGTGGTGGAGCGGATGATCGTGTCAAGTGGTGAGGTTGGACGGGCGGCTCCTCCATGTGTCCTTGAGGTTTGGTGAACCTCATAGACGAGTTTCGTGTGTCCCTCATGCCACCGAGGAGAAGAGTGTGGTTCCTCCTCAGTGGTGCCGTGCCCTCCTCCATACTCCGAGGAAACTCGGAAACCGAGTGCCTCCTCGAAGAGGTTGATGGCTTAGACGACGATGATCCCTTCTTCTTCGGTGAAAAGGCTTGTAGTTTTCTTCCTTGATTGCAGCACTCTCCCTCACAAATATATATCCGGGGTTTTCACCCGGTAACAAGGTACACAAATATTATTTTGGAGTCTAGACTTTGAGTGGATTAAGGATGTGATTTGTTGCACGAAACAAGCGCGGTGGATGGCTAAGTCTAAGGTGGTCCCGACCTACAAACTAGAGCACACGAACAAAGAGCTGGATGGGAGACTTACCTCTCTCCTCCTCTTGCCTTGGTTCTTCTCTAGTGCATTCATGCTTGTTTCTTCGTGACCGCGTGCACCTTCCAAACGTTCCCGTCCACTCCTTCGCTTGCATTATTGCTCCTTCCACTTGATGTTTTGGCTTGACTCACTTCCATACTCCCTTGCCTTACATGCGTCCATGATATTCCTACAGAAAAAGGCCTTGTCCGCCCCCCATGCTTTTACTTTGCATGTGGTTTGATAAAAGATGTTGGAGGGGCATCCCGTGATGTATCATGGTGCATGTATGGTTAGGTTAACTAGATTGCCTCCCTTTAAGTGTGTTTAAGGCTAAGCACTCCTCTAATTTCGAAATTTAAAAATATTTTTCAGAGCCATGCAAGAACTCAAGCATAAATTTAGAGAAGTTTTTAAACCATTAAAAACAAATGTAAGTTGAAAATATTTTCCGACAACGTTGATATCGGTCTCACCGGTATAATTTGCCTTCATTGGTTGAGAGCGAACTTTTCCCGGCTTGATCATGGGGGCATAGGTTTAGGTTCTAATTTTGATTAGATGAGAGAGACTTTGAAGAAAATAAAATTAAGTGAGGCTTAGAAAAATTCTAATCTTAGAGAAACCAAGGATATGGATTTTTTTAAATCAACCAAAAATCAAGATTCTAGGTTCACGCGAGTCCTACCACATGCTGAAATTTAAATAACATCTAGATACAAGTCGTGGCTCGACTCGAGTGTTTTTAGCATGAAAAACAAGTCAACCACAACATCATAAAGAGGATGAAAGGTTGAGTTAGGTTCTGAAATTTTTTTTGGTTTTGGTTTCTCGAAAAAGAAGCAAACAACATAGGATGGTTCATGTAAAGGGTTTATGATCAAGCAAAATATTCAACCAAGAATTATGTCTCTAATATTGTGAGGACCATGTGTGGTTCGAGGACCGGTGGATGGTCGCTTCCTTGTGTGATGAGTGATTGACAACGTTGTGTGGACCGATTCTTGGCTAAGTATTGCGAGGTGCGGCTGCGGCTTGACTCGTGTTGGTGCAAGTGAAGAACAAGCGCGAAAGGTCGTTGCCGGTGAGGCCTCCAGGTGTGGAGAAGACAAGTAGGCTTCGTTCGAGGGACTGGTGGCCAGCGGGGTCAAGTGCGGGCCGCATGGTGGCATGAACAGCAAGATGAAGTCGTGGACGGTTTCTTGGTAGAGCCTCAAAACCAAGGTCGAGCCGGGACTACGTGGGAGCCGAGTCATGAGTGGAGATTGGCGGAGGCTACACCGAGTTCGCGGGGTTTGCAGTGGTTCACCAGAAAACCACTGGGTTACTCGGTTGAGCCACAAAACCGAGGCCGAAGACTCGACGAGGAGGTGCGGCCACCCAGGCCGGTTCAACCGCCCAGGAGGGGCGGTCGAGCCGCCTGGGGCCGGTCGGATCGGCGGGCCGGTCCTAACCGCCCAGGGGGGGCGGTCTGACCGCCCTGGCCGCCGGCGCCGAGAAGCTTCGAAGCGGAGGACACGCGTCGGGATCGCAAGGCGTGCGTCGAGGCTACGCGGGGTGCGGTCGCCGGGCATCCGTCCGATGGTGAAGACATCAAGAATTCCAAATCCGCCCTTGAGGGGCATGTATCCCTAGTTAGTAGAGAGGGGCATTTTAGACATTCGGTTGCCGCCTATATAACCCAAGAGGTGAGAGGTTGGCAGCCAACTCTTGGAACCCTAGCTCATTTCGTTTTTCCATTTTCGTTCTCTATTTTCCCTAGGTTTTTTAGAAGGCTAGTTTGAGAGCTTCATGTGAGATCTTAAGAGAGGGATGGATGTTTGGGTGGCAAACTAGACCTTGTACGAACCATTCATGGCATGTATAGAAGGTTCGGCGTGGTTCTTGATGGTTGTTTTCCCGTCTCTTTGATGTTGATTTTCGGAGCTCTTTTTGGCGGTGTTTTGAGAACGATTTCTTGGGGTTTTTGGTGGGTGTCACGTATGAGGTTCTTGTGCCTCTTTGGCTGGTGACTTTGCCCCCAAATCCCCTTTGAATCGGACTCGATTGGGTGGTTTTTCGAGTTGGGCGAGTTCTTGACCTAGAGAAGCGATTTCTTCGATTCCTCTTGATTGTGAGCGTTTCGGGTCGATTCCTTTGAGGTAGAGGTTGCCCGGGAGGTAACCCGGCTATCCCCGAAGTTTGGCTGCAATCCGTGGAGTGATTCGGGAGATTGAGCGCAAGGAAGTTGAGGTTTGACCCGCGGGTTCCTGTTGCGGAAGGGGCGGTCTAACCGCACAGAGGGGGCGGTCTAACCGCCGGGGTGTTTCCGGGTCAAAGTTTTGTTTCGCCGGATTTTCCTTTGTGAGTTCGTTCGCCTTGATCGGAGGAGTGTCCGGGTGAAATTTGGAGCCGTTCTCGCGCGGTTTGCTAGGTGTTCTTGGTTGGAGTTCGTCGGCGGGTACGGGAGGTTAGACCGCCCCGGGTAGCCGGTCTAACCGCCCCTAGGCCCTTGGGTGAAGGTTTGGTTTTCGCCAAGATTTTACGGTAGCTTGCATGGCCTTGACCGAGAGATCTCTGTTGGTGAAACCGTGGTGTGTTTTGGTGCTCGGAAAAGGCGTTTCGGAGGATTTCTTGGTTGCCGGGTGGAGGCGGTCTAACCGCCCCCTATACCGGTCTAACCGCCCCCTCCGGTTAGCCGGCTTTCGAGTTGTTTCCAGTTGTCGGTCTTGCGTGTGTGTTGTGGTTCTTTGGTAGAGTTTGTTCCTAGGACCGGTAGCACTCCGGTGGCTACGTGGTTTTGGCAAACGGGAGGTAGAAGTGCGGAGCGTGTGATTTCGGGGGGTTCGACCGAGCTAGTTCGTCTTGTCGGAGTTTCAATCTCCCTCGAGAAGAATTTTTATCGGCTCCCATTCACTCCCCCCTCTCTCGGTCGCCTTATCGGTCCTTCAAGTGGTATCGAGCCGGTTCGGGTCTTTGTTGACTCTAACCGGTCTAAGATCCAAGGATGGCGTACCGAGAACGGGGTTCGGGTCCTCCACACTTCGATGGCAAGAACTACCGGATGTGGAGCAAGCGGATGGGTGCGTTCCTCCGCGGAAAGGGTCGGACTACGTGGGATGTCACGGTGGACACGGGATATGTCCGGCCGATGGATTTCCTTGCTCCGGGGGTCGAGGGACGGATTCGACGCCAACAATAAGGCGGTCGACTACTTGTTTCGTGCTTTGTGTCGGCCGAGTTCGATCGGGTGCACACCGAGCACTTGGCTTGTAGGATTTGGGCGGTGTTGAAGGAGGCTCATGTTGGGAACGCCCGAGGTTCGAGGCACGGTTGTATGCGACCTACGGAGAGAGTACGAGAACTTCACTCATCTCCCCGGTGAGTCCATCGATGCCTTGTTCCCAGAGGTTCACGGTGGTTGTGAACAACATGAGGGCCAATGTGGACGTGCTCCCGTACGATGATCATGATAGAGCGGTCAAGCTCTTACACTCTTTGGATCGTACGATATGGGGCGGAAAGTTCGAGGCCATAGTCGAGTCGGAGAGGTACGATACTCTGACGGTGAACGAGCTGTTCTCGAAGCTCAAGTCGGCTGAGGTGGATAGGGGCATGACTGCCAAGCTCGAGGGACCGACTGACTCCCATAGTCTTGCCCCCGTTGGTGGTTCCAAAGGAAAGACTAACTCTAACCCATCCACCGAGGATGTTCTCGTTTTCCTCTTTGATGTCTATGCCGGATGAGGAGTTTGATGACCTTGGAGAGGACGAGGCGGCGTTGTTGATGAGGCGGTTCGAGAGGCCGCACGAGAACCGCGTGAACATGAGGAGGAACACGAGGACTGCTTCCGTGTGGCAAGCCGGGACACTTCGTCGCCGACCGCCGGAGAAGGCCGAGAGCAAGGACGGCTACAAGCACAAGCCGAGGAAGAACGACGACAAGTACCGTTCGAGGCGCGACCACAAGAGCAAGCACAAGAACAAGTACAAGGACGAGCGACGATCGAGGAAGAAGGAGGGCCGAGGCAAGGCCCGAGCGATGGTGGGAGCGAGCGACGTCGACTCCAGTTCCGCGTACTCCACCTCGAGCTCGAGCCGGCCGGCGATGACGAGGGAGATCGCCGCAAGAACAAGAGGTCGTCCAAGAACCTGAGCGGGCTGAGCTGCTTCGCGAGAGACGGCTTCGTACCATGGCGGCGAGCTCCGGCAGCAAGAAGAGTACACGGAGCGACTCGGACTGCGAGTCCGACGACGAGGTGCGTGATGAACTTCCTTTCTTGCGCCGGGGAGAATGAGAGGCTTGGCTCTTTGCTTGATAACCGTGATGACATGCTTAGAGAGGCCAAGAAAATGAGGAAAGAGCTTAGGGCTTCACTCGAGGATGCTAGGACTAGAGTGGCCGAGCTAGAGACACGGGTGCTTGATAGCAAGCTTGAGATTGATTCGCTTAAGGCCGGCCCCGTTGTTGCCGATGAAAATGATTGTGCTTGATTGCTCCATATTCCTTGCTGATCTTGCTTTGTTTAAGGAGAAGCATGCCTCCAAGTGTGAGGAACTAGATGTGCTTAGGGTTGAAGTGGGTGAGCTTAAGTCTAGACTGCTTTGCTAGGTGCTTGCACTTCTTGCCCCGTTTTGCATGCTAAGATTGATGAGTTGCATGCTTACACTAGTTCGCTCGAGGCTAAATTAAAGGAACCCATGCCTACCTCCTCGCTCTACTTGTGAAATGCATGCATTGAAAAATTTGGAGCTTGCACATTATGTTGATCGCTTGCGGGATGAGAATGATGACTTGAGGAAGTTGATGGGTTGGTTGTCGGTCATGAGCCTCGGTTGAGGATGATGATCGAGGCCTTTAAGAGGCAAGACGGTGAGGGGCTTGGGGCAAACAAGGTGGGTGAAGGAAGTGGAGAGAATATCCGGAGCCACCAAAAACCCACCACAAAAATGATTTCCCTCCAAAACCCAACCATCTTAGGAACCGATTAGACACAACCCCGGCTCCACCTATATTTCCTACACCCACAAATGATCTCCAAAAGCCCATCAAGTTTGTGAGCACTTCGGGGAAAGTGTTCTTTGGGAAAGTGAGAGAGAAGGCAAGTGAGGAGAAATCGGTGGAGGAGTTGAGTGGAGAGAAACCTAGCGAGCAGCCCCAATCCAAGCCAAAAACTAAGCTTGTGAGGTTCCGTTGTGGCCATTGTGGGAAGGAGGGTCACAAGGATGAGTTTTGCTTCAAGAGGAAGCGGGAAGAGAGGATGGCAAAGGAGTGGGCGAACAAGGATAGGTACAACCCTTCCCATGGTGTACCTAAGCCTCGTATGCCACCGCCGGGGGTAAGGCGTGGTGAGAAGTATTCCGGCATGGGGAGATGCGAGTTCCCGCGGCCGAGGAGCGTTCGGGAGGAGGCGGTCGGGCCGACCGGCCCGGCTAGGCGGTCGGACCGGCCCAGCCCGCAGGGGGGCGGTTAGGACCGGCCCGGCTAGGCGGTTTAACTCGCCCCCCGCACTCGGGCGGAATGGTTTTCGAGGTGGTGAGTCGAGAGGTTTCAGGTCTGGAGGTGGAGTTGCTGGTGGTTGGTCTGGAAAGACAGCAGGTGGTCAGTTTGCTAGGCACTCTCCCCCTCGAGGTCACTACGGGGATGGGAGGAGTCGTAGCTTTGAGAAGGAGAGGAGAGACGCTCCACGGGTTGTCTTCCGTGGTTTTGGTCCTCCTCCAGGCAGTGAGGGGTGGTTTCCTCGGAGTGGTTACCGAGGTGGTGTTCGTGGAGGTAGCTTTGGTAGGAGAGATGCTTTGGTTGGTGCTAACCCCACTTTCGAGCAAATGGCTCGGCACTGGTTTTCCTCTTTTGGTACTAACCCCGATCTTTGAGTCGTTTGTTCGCTCACGTGCTTGTTTTTGAATTTCAGGTGGGAGACTTGAAGAACATTTGGTTGATTGACTCCGGTTGCTCGAGACATATGACCGGAGACGAGGGGGTGGTTCTCAAGTCTCGTCCCGTGGTGACGAAGAGGTACATCACTTTTGGGGACAATGGGCGTGGGCGTGTGCTTTTCGAAGGTGAGATAAAAGTGAGTGACAAGATCACTCGAGGCGTGTTGCTCTTGTTCAATCGCCGGGGTACAATTTGCTTTCGTGTCTCGGTTGTTGGATGAGGGTTTTGAGGTGTTGTTTCGGCCTGGTGGTTCTCGGATTGTGGACTCTCGAGGGGACCTTGTTTGTATGGTCGTTCCCGAGGGTCGGGTGTTTCGTGCTGATTTTTCTCGGTCTTCGGGTGTTGAGCGTTGTTTCTTGGCCGATTCTTCGAGTGAGTTGTGGAAGTGGCATAGGAAGTTGGGTCACTTGAGCTTTGACCTTCGTCTCGCTTGAGTAAACTCAATTTGGTCCGAGGATTGCCACGTTTGAGGCTTGAGAAAGAGTTGGTTTGTGCTCCATGTAGGCATGCCAAGATGGTGGCCTCTTCTCACCCGCCTCTCGCCGATGTGATGACCGAGCGTCCATGCGAGCTGCTCCATATGGACCTTGTTGGCCCGGCTCGTGTGCGATCGCGGGTGGGAAGTGGTATGTCCTTGTTGTGGTGGACGATTTTTCTCGGTATGCGTGGGTGTTCTTTCTTGAGGAGAAGGGGGGAGACGTTTGGTTTTGTTCGAGATCTAGTCTTGAGGTTGAGGAACGAGAGGCACGGAGATGCCATACGAGCTATCCGCAAGTGATAATGGCTCGGAATTCAGGAATTCTCGTTTTGAAACCTTTTGTCATGACTTGGGTCTTGAGCACCGTTTTCGAGTCCGTATACGCCTCCCCGGAATGGTGTTGTGGAAAGGAAGAACAGGACCTTGTGCGAGATGGCTCGGACGATGCTTGATGAGCATAGGACTCCGAGGAGGTATTGGGCCGAGGCGGTGAATACCGCATGCTATGTGTCGAACGGGAATATACCTCGAGTGCACAAGAAGAAGACATGCTATGAGTTGATGCATGGTCGCACACCCAAAGTGAGTCACTTCCATGTCTTTGGTTGCAAGTGTTTTATTCGAAGAAGGGCGGGAAGTTGGATAAGTTTGAGGCTAGGTCCGTCGATGGCATTTTCTTTGGTTATGCATCTCATTCTAGAGCATATCGTGTGCTCAATCTTGAAACTAACCAAATCGTGGAGGCTTGCGAGGTAACCTTCGACGAGACGAGCCACGTAGTCGGCTTGTCTTTGAGTGTGCGGGTGATGATGAGCTTGGCGAGGAGATCTTTCGGGGAGGAGGAGCATGAACTTGGTGATGATGAGGATGGCGGTGCGGTGCCCCCGGTGGACATGTACCCACTACTTCGACTACGATGATGGATGGACCCTCTGCTACACCTACGACGACAAATCAAGAACGAGGAGAAGCGATGTTGAGGGGGAGGTAGCTTCGAGGCGAGAACCTCCCCGGCGAGTTCAAGTGGATCACCCGGCTTCGAGGATCATCGGCGACATGAATGAACGCACTACACGGTCGAGGGTTCGAAACAATTCCCATTTTGCTCATGCTGCATTTGTTGCTTCTTTTGAGCCCAAAGACATTGGACATGCACTATCGATCACAATTGGGTTAACTCGATGCATGAGGAGTTGGAGAACTTTGAGAGGAATCGGGTGTGGGAGTTGGTTGACCCTCCCCCAGGGTGTAAGCCGATTGGTACAAAGTGGGTGTGGAAAAACAAAGAGGGAGAGAAGGGTGAGGTTGTGAGGAACAAGTCGAGACTTGTTGCTCAGGGGTTCAGTCAGAAGGAGGGGATTGACTACGAGGAGACCTTTGCTCCTGTAGCCCGTTTGGAGGCGATTAGGATCCTTCTAGCTTTTTCCGTGGCTAAAGGGTTCAAGTTGCACCAAATGGATGTGAAGAGTGCTTTTCTGAATGGTGTGCTTTGGAGGAAGAAGTGTATGTGAGGCGACCTCCGGGGTTTGAGAGTGAGAAGTACCCCCACCGGGTGTACAAGTTGAGGATGGCGCCGTATGGGTTGAAGCGGGGCGCCTAGAGCTTGGTATGGCGAGGTTGAGGGGGTTCTTGTTTGAGAGAGGTTTTGAGATGGGGAAGGTCGATCGGACCTTGTTTTTGCGAGAGGCGGGCGGAGATATCCCGATTGTGCGGGTGTACGTGGATGATATTGTCTTTGGTGGCTCGTCTAACTCTCTTGTTGCGAGGTTTGCGGATGATATGAGCGGGGAGTTCGAGATGAGCATGATGGGTGAGTTGCGGTTCTTCCTCGGGCTACAAATCAAGCAATCAAAGGAAGGAACATTTGTGCACCAGGCTAAGTACACCAAGGACATTGTGAGAAAGTTCAAGATGGAGGACTCCAAGGCTATGACGACGCCGATGAGTACGACTACGGCTCTTGATGCGGACGAGGAAGGTGAACATGTGGACCAGAAGGAGTACCGAAGCATGATCGGGTCACTCCTCTACCTGACGGCGACGAGGCCGGACATACAGTTCTCAGTGTGTCTGTGCGCTCGTTTTCAAGCGTCTCCGAGGACTTCGCATCGGCAAGCAGTGAAGCGAATTTTCAGGTACTTGCGTCACACTCCCGACTTTGGCTCGTGGTACTCCGCGTCCTCTTCTTTGGCGCTTCATGGCTTTTCGGACGCGGATTTTGCGGGTGTCGGTTGGATAGGAAGTCCACTTCGGGACTTGCCGCTTTTTGGGTTCTTCGTTGGTGTCTTGGTCTTCTCGTAAGCGATCGAGTGTTGCTCAATCCACGACCGAAGCCGAGTATGTTGCCGCCGCTAGTTGTTGCTCTCGGCTCCTTTGGATCACCTACACCATGAGTGACTTTGGTGAGGAGTATGCCCATGTCCCACTTCATTGTGATAGCACCAGTGCCATAAGCGTTGCAAAGAACCCAATGCTCCATTCCAAAACCAAACACATAGAAGTGAGGTATCATTTCCTGAGAGACAACGTAGAGAAAGGGAAGATAGCTTTGATCCATGTACCCACACATGACCAACTAGCCGATATTTTCACCAAACCCCTAGATCTAGCAACTTTCACTCGTTTGCGGGGGGAACTTGGTGTGTGTTTAATTTCTTGAGTTGGGTGTGTGGGGGGCTTTCCTTTGCCGGTGGTGTCGAGCCCGTTTTGCCTCCCCTCGAGGAGCCGGTTTGTAGCATATGTATAGTTTTCCTTTGTGCATTTCTTGCATTTGGCATGGCATATGTAACATGATGTATAGGCATCCTTGTATCTTAGATTGCATGCATTTTGTATCATATGCATCGGATAGGAAAAGCTTCTCCTATATACAATGTTTACCATGGGTTGCTATATATGTTCTTGTGAGCTTGTTTGATATGCTACGGTTAGTTTGACTTAGCTTTTGATGATCTTGATGAATGATCCATGGTTGATGGCTAATTTTTGAAAAATATCACATACATGCTCTCTCATGTGTAAATGCCTATATATGATCTTGACATGTTTTTAGTGGCTTTGCTATGCTTACTTTGTGGTTGGATAGCTAGTTTATTGATCATATGGAGCCAAAGGCTCACTTGCCATCATGAATGTTTAGCCCTCTTGCTTAATCTTGTGGAGGGGCATAAGTTCCTTTTTGTCGCAAAGACATTTCATGTACCATTTACAAATCTGAAAATGAAATGAAAAATGCTTGGAAAATATGTTCCCATGTCATATGTGCTGAAATTAATTTGCTTTGGGTGCTAAACCGTTGCATGATGCCTACCAATGAGAAGTCTCATACATAGAAGTAGGCACATGGCTCGGTGGCTTTGACATGACATGAGGTGCTTTTGGGTGTTTATGATGGTCTTATGATTAGAATGGTTGTCCTAGCATGAAGTTTGAGTGGCTTTGCCATTTTGATATGTTTTGCTCATGTTTAGGTATTTGCTTATGAGAGAGTAACTTTTCGCAAAATTACTAAAATCCTTTTTAGCCTTGTCCAATGATTGTGAAACTTGGTGATCATGTAGTTAAGGTCATTACGAACCTGTCGAGTATCTAACTTGCTCATTTGGACTTGTGTAGCTCCTTGTGATGACTTTTGTATATTTGAGAAGCTATATGTTGAAAGTTTTTGCATTTTGCCTTGATTCATGCATTGTCAACAAGGGGGAGAAGTTTATGCATGTTTTGGGCACCTGGGAGTGTTTGGAAGGTGTTCCAATTGTTTCGGGCAATTTTTGGGCAGTTTGGTGCAGGGCCGGTTTCTTTGGGCGGTCTAACCGCCCCCCAGGCGGTCAAGTCAGGCAGAGGCGGTCTAACCGCCCGGCAGAGGCGGTCTAACCGCCCTGGGCGGTGTGAGCGAGGTTTTGCTCTTTGGTGCATTTCCGAGTTGCATTGATGCATGTGTTCGGGGGGGAGTGTCTTGTGGCTCGGGGGGGAGCTTGCATTTGTGCAGGGGGAGCTCTTTGTGGTGTTCGAGTTTTGCTTTGGTGGTTTGCGCTCTTTGCTTGAGCTGCGTTTTGTCTCGGATGTGTCGAGCCGTTGCCCTTGCCTAAGGGGTCCGAGACTTGTCCTCTTCAAGTGATCTTGCTCTTTGCTTTTCTTTGGCTTTCGATCGCTTGTTGGGGTTTCTTTTTATTTGTTTCTTTTCTTTTCCTTTTCTCTTATGTTACTTCATGTGAGTGTGTTGTCAATGCACTCATCAAGGGGGAGATTGAGGACCATGTGTGGTTCGAGGACCGGTGGATGGTCGCTTCCTTGTGTGATGAGTGATTGACAACGTTGTGTGGACTGATTCTTGGCTAAGTATTGCAGGTGCAGGCTGCGGCTTGACTCGTGTTGGTGCAAGTGAAGAACAAGCGCGAAAGGTCGTTGCCGGTGAGGCCTCCAGGTGTGGAGAAGACAAGTAGGCTTCGTTCGAGGGACCCGGTGGCCAGCGGGGTCAAGTGCGGGCCGCATGGTGGCATGAACAGCAAGATGAAGTCGTGGACGGTTTCTTGGTAGAGCCTCAAAACCAAGGTCGAGCCGGGACTACGTGGGAGCCGAGTCATGAGTGGAGATTGGCGGAGGCTACACCGAGTTCGCGGGGTTTGCGGTGGTTCACCGAGGAAAACCACGCGGGTTACTCGGTTGAGCCACAAAACCGAGGCCGAAGACTCGACGAGGAGGTGCGGCCACCCGGGCCGGTTCAACCGCCCGGGGAGGGGCGGTCGGACCGCCCGGGGCCGGTCGGATCGGCCCCGGGCCGGTCTAACCGCCCAAGGGGGGCGGTCGACCGCCCCGGCCGCCGCGCGCCGAGAAGCTTCGAAGCGGAGGACACGCGTCGGGATCGCAAGGCGTGCGTCGAGGCTACGCAGGGTGTGGTCGCCGGGCATCCGTCCGATGGTGAAGACATCAAGAATTCCAAATCCGCCCTTGAGGGGCATGTATCCCTAGTTAGTAGAGAGGGGCATTTTAGATATTCGGTTGCCGCCTATATAACCCAAGAGGTGAGAGGTTGGCAGCCAACTCTTGGAACCCTAGCTCATTTCGTTTTTCCATTTTCGTTCTCTATTTTCCCTAGGTTTTTTAGAAGGCTAGTTTGAGAGCTTCATGTGAGATCTTAAGAGAGGGATGGATGTTTGGGTGGCAAACTAGACCTTGTACGAACCATTCATGGCATGTATAGAAGGTTCGGCGTGGTTCTTGATGGTTGTTTTCCCGTCTCTTTGATGTTGATTTTCGAGCTCTTTTTGGCGGTGTTTTGAGAACGATTTCTTGGGGTTTTTGGTGGGTGTCACGTATGAGGTTCTTGTGCCTCTTTGGCTGGTGACTTTGCCCCCAAATCCCCTTTGAATCGGACTCGATTTGGTGGTTTTTCGAGTTGGGCGAGTTCTTGACCTAGAGAAGCGATTTCTTCGATTCCTCTTGATTGTGAGCGTTTCGGGTCGATTCCTTTGAGGTAGAGGTTGCCCGGGAGGTAACCCGGCTATCCCCGAAGTTTGGCTGCAATCCGTGGAGTGATTCGGGAGATTGAGCGCAAGGAAGTTGAGGTTTGACCCGCGGGTTCCTGTTCGGGAAGGGGCGGTCTAACCGCTGCAGGGGGCGGTCTAACCGCCGGGGTGTTTCCGGGTCAAAGTTTTGTTTCGCCGGATTTTCCTTTGTGAGTTCGTTCGCCTTGATCGGAGGAGTGTCCGGGTGAAATTTGGAGCCGTTCTCGCGCGTTTGCTAGGTGTTCTTGGTTGGAGTTCGTCGGCGGGTACGGGAGGTTAGACCGCCCCGGGTAGCCGGTCTAACCGCCCCTAGGCCCTTGGGTGAAGGTTTGGTTTTCGCCAAGATTTTCCGGTAGCTTGCATGGCCTTGACCGAGAGATCTCCGTTGGTGAAACCGTGGTGTGTTTTGGTGCTCGGAAAAGGCGTTTCGGAGGATTTCTTGGTTGCCGGGTGGAGGCGGTCTAACCGCCCCCTATACCCGGTCTAACCGCCCCCTGCGGTTAGCCGGCTTTCGAGTTGTTTCCGCTATCGGTGCTGCGTGTGTGTTGTGGTTGCTTTGGTAGAGTTTGTTCCTAGGACCGGTAGCACTCCGGTGGCTACGTGGTTTTGGCAAACGGGAGGTAGAAGTGCGGAGCGTGTGATTTCGGGGGTTCGACCGAGCTAGTTCGTCTTGTCGGAGTTTCAATCTCCCTCGAGAAGAATTTTTATCGGCTCCCATTCACTCCCCCCCCTCTCGGTCGCCTTATCGGTCCTTCATATTGTTCAACCATTCTAAGTCTAATGTTTTGCGTAGTAAAATTCAAAACTGAATTATATTTAAAAAGACTTGAAAAACCCGGAATCGGGTTGTCCTCCCGGTAGCTTATTCTTGACTCGACGAAACGGGTTGCCTCCTGCCTAGCGCTTCGTTTATAGTCCATGGCTAGACTTCTTCACTTGATTACTCCGGATCAACGCTCTTTGCGGGCGTTGCAATCTTGGGTACCCACTTCGGCTTAGTCATTTTTTTTGGTCTTCACACGATGGCTTTGTCCTTTGGTCTTGACGGATGCAACAACTTTCTCTATCTCCATCTTCTCCATCCTCCTCTTGATTTGAAGGCCTTCCGGCATCTTGACTTGGAGGTGGTGATTCCCTTGGAGATTTTGATGGTCCTTCGAGTTTGACTTTTGAATCTAGGGTTTCCAACCCTTTAGCTTGTGTTGCACGTCACCTTTGCCTGTAAAGTTTTCCTGGATCATCCACAAAAAAGTTTGGGTTTCTTGGAGAGGTAGCCAACCATCTCCGGTTAGGGTTAGCAATAAAACAAAAATCTGAAAAGAGAAAAATTAGGGTTAATCAAAACTAGATTAGATTATTTTTATTTCTTTTGAGGATGATAAAACTTAAGAGATGCAAAAGAAAATCAAAAGAAGAACTGAAAAATAAGCGATACTAGATCGGATCTTGATTGCTTGTCCCCGGGCAACGACGCCAGAAAAAGGGGCTTGTTGATGGTTAATATTTGTATCAAAGTTCGTTTAGACTTGCAAGTGGACAAGTCTCCCATCGTAGTCAAGGGACCCTTCTTCCCTCGAGTGGTGAACCCAAGGTATCGAATCCGTGGAACAATGTGCAACGCAAGGATTCAATCTAGTAAAGCAAGGAAAGCTATCTAATGAAGAACCAAATTGCATCTAATCTACTAACTCATAAAGGAAACACATCTAATCTAATCTACTAAAGAGGTAGCAAGAGAAAGCAAGAGATAACCAATCTAGAGAGTCTAGATCATGCTTATGTTGTAGCTCCAAACAAGATAGATGAAGATAGAAGAGCGAATCTCATTAAAAGCATCTTTAAATCGTGTCCTTCCATCCGACTCCGAAAACGCCCGCCTTTCAGAACCCCCGTTCTGTCACAACGTATCCCTACTCATGCGGGTAGTCTAGGGCGAGTTCGATAAGAACAAGTTGAAATCACTTGGCCGGTCCGGTATGCACCTCTAGCCACCGCGGCTACAAGAGCACCCTATGTAATCTATCTTAAGAATAGATCGTAGAAGAAGCAAAACCAAGAAGAAAAAAAAATCATCGAGAAGACACTTGATCGCTAGAAATCGGATTCACTTAAAGACTTCACCATGAATGATTACATGAACAAGATCACCACCGGGGCCCTACCTCGATCTTGATCCTCGCTCCGGAGCTCCGACGTGGTCTTCCATGCAAGGTTCCCACGTCGGCTAGGGAGACCCTAGACAACTAGCACGACCCTCATCTCCGAGATGGTGTCCCTCAAGCTTCTCTTCTCCTCGGCGGCGGATGACGAATTGGATGATGCGTGGCTCTCGGTCAGGGGACTATAAATAACCCGAGATGCAACTAGGTTAAAGAGGAGGCCGACTGGGCCCCGAAACAGGCTGGGCCGACCGGCCTGGGCTGACCGGCCTGAGCCCATTTTGGCCCAGTTCGTGTCCTCCTTCACCCGGTGTTGCTTCCCGCGTCTTCTAGATCCTCTCCCCTTTTGCATGTGGGCCCTTGTCGCCGGTTTCTCTCAGAATTGGACGAAGCTCCTTGTCTTGCAAGATTCAGCACTTTTCTGGCTAGGTCCTCGGAGTTTGTCATCTTCTCGGGCTTGGTCCTTGGGCTCTTGGAGTCATGTTCACTTCATTGCTTGACTTGTACCGGGCTTCAAGGTCTTGTCATGAGGTGCTTAATGAAGTTATCCCGGAAGTCTTGCTTTCAACGTTAAAACCCTGCGTAAACACTTAACTCCAAAACCGACATGCACAAGTGAACTTGTTATACCACGGGGGTTAGTACCAATGGATAAGATACAAAAGTCATGCCAACACCGAAGGTAAACTCATGGCTAGGTTGACGGATTTTCACCGTCAACAGCGCATGAACTTTTCCCTACTACTCTTGAGTATTCACCTAACCGGCTAGCTACCGGGAAGGGGGGTGCATGTGTGAGACTGGGTGCCTCGTGGGGTATGCCAGCTAACCTTGTACCCAGGACTGTAGGCTCTGTTCCCAACCCGAGGACTTTTGGGAACTGCCTGGGAAGTTGTCCTTGCGGGGGCAGCCTACCGTGTGTTTAGGTTTACCTTGCAAGGTTTAAATCAATCGATTGTCGGCCTCTCACTGTTATCCGAGACTGCTTAATCAACTGGCCATGATATCCCATAATGATGGAACTGGTGAATATCGTTGTATGAATTAATTGCTTGTCCAATTCTTGATTGAATGAGTTGGCACACTTAGAAATGGTAATCAATTAGAACTTGTGCTAAAATATTGAAAGTAAGGATCTACTCTTAGTGGTTGTTCAGCAAAAGAAATCCCACCCGCCAAAAGCCTTTCATGTCTAGAGTTTGGTGATGTAGTTATCACCCGACGGTTAAGTCATGCTGAGTATTTGTATACTCAGCCTTGCTTTAAAACTATTGTTCCAGGTGTTGTTGACCGGAAGGGTGACGACAAGTGATGACGTCACGGATGGCCTCCTGTGATGTTTACCGTTGCGCTAGATTAATTTATTTCCACTGTTTGAAACTCTGCATTTTTACTCCATGTCATGAACAATGATTTGTAATAAATTAGTTTTAATCGTGTTGTACTCTAGACTCGCCTTCACGTGAGTTTTAATGCATGTGTTGATCCACTATTTCAATTCCAAGTGATTTACCGAGCGTTAACCCGGCAACCAACGACATGATGATACGTTACTATTGCTTAATGACCAAAGTGGATTGGTTTTAGGCGATAGTACGGTATTTTCCTGGGCGCGTTGTCACAATGAACTTGACTTTCATCTTGATGAACTTGAGAACTTGGTGGTTCCACTCTTGTTGATGATGGTGGATCTTGAATTCTTGTGTCAACTGGAGTTTGTACTTGAACCTCACGAGGTATCACTTCACCGGTCCCCATTCTAAAGATGGATACGCTTGGGGGCTCTTCATCATCTACAAGGTTTTCACTAACTTGCTCTCGTTGAGAGCCGTTTGATTCATCAAATTTCACGTCTACCGTAGTCTCAACACAACCGGTGGTTTTGTTGAAAACACGATATGTCGGTGTTTTAGACTAGAAACCTACCAAGGGGAGTACTAGAGGTAGATGAATGTGGCCTCGCCAAGATCGGTAACTTGAAGGAAGAGACACATGGCACACAATTTAGACAGGTTCGGGCCGCGAGGTGCGTAATAGCTTACGTCCTGTATGCTGCGTAGCTCTGGATTGATTGGATGTGTTTACAGGATGATGCGTATATCAGAAAGAAGGGTCCCTGCCTCGCCTTATATAGTCCAGGAGGCAGGGTCACAAGTCGGTTCAGGGAGAGAGTACTAGTCGGGCACGTCCAGGAGTTCTCTACACAGTACAGGACATGTATAGCTTCCCATCTGAGTACCTCTCCACTGTAGTCCTTGCGCCTCACGCCATCAGGTGCCGTGTGGCACAAGCCGAGTAGTCCTAGGGGCCCACCGAGTAGTCGGTCCTGGTACCCACCGAGGTAGTGGGCCCAGGGAGGTCCATACGACAAGCCCCCGAGTACTTTGTAGTCGAGCAGGATAGTTTCGAGTAGTCTTGATGGCCTTGACAAGTAGTCCTCAAGCGTCCCTAAGTACTACAAGCCAAAAGTCCTCAAGAATACTTGAAGCATCCCGAGGCTGGAAGGTACTCCAGCTGATCCTTGAGTAGTCTTGAAGTCTTCTCGAGTAGTTCCCAAGCGTCCTCGAGTTCCCCTCTTGAAGGTCTTCAATAATACTCGTGTTGTCTTGAAGCCAAAATTTATATGGAAATGCGATTGCAAAATCGCACTCCATATGGAGTAGCCCCCGAGCCTTAGGTTGAGTTGTAGACTCTGGTTGAGGGTCAATTTGAAGTTATGGCAAGATTATCCCGTAAAATCCAGAGAAAAAACCAAAGGACACGAGGCACGGAGCCCCCGAGCCTTGAGTCGAGTACTTCCTCTTGAATTGAAGGGTCATCTTGAATGTAGAATGTGTCCTGAGTTGCTCTTGAATCTTGTCGCCACCCAGGGAGTTAAGTAGAAGTAGCCGAGCCCCCAAGATGGAGCGAATCGACTACTGGAAGTTGAAAGGTCAGGCGGCTGCTGCTGATTCAGCTATTGAAACATATCCATCTGGCCGTTGCGGAGCCGCCGGTTAACTTATAAATAGAAGCCGAAACCCTTAGGGTTTTTCACCCTCCGCATTCGCAGTTGGTTGAAATAGATCTAGCCAAGACTTAGTCGCCTGAGCACACTGCCACCGCGTCGTAGACTGCAAATCCACGCGTGCCGCCGCTGCTTGCCTCCGCCGTAGCCCCCGAGCGAATGCTAGTGAAGACCCGCTGCCTTTGGAGAATGAAGCCATCCCTGTCGAAGAGCATGAAGACCGCCGCTGGGAAAAGAGGTCCTGTGAAGAGACTGCTGGATCTGCTGAAGGGTCAACACTGCCGGTGTCTCCCCCGCGCCTGAATCCAAACAAGGAGTGGAAAAAATCCAAAGCGAAGACCGAAGACCTTCTGGCGCTGGTGAACAGTGGTTTCCTCTGCGAGAAGGAGGTGGATATGTGGCGTGCCGCCGCAGGAGATCCATATCCGATGGAGAAGAACCCCGACGAGATCCCGATGTTCGCCCGGTTCGTGGAGCGCGGGTTGGCTCTTCCGGCGAGCGACTTCTTCAAAGGTCTTATCGACTATTATGGTATCGAGTACCTCAACTTGAACCCCAATGGAATCTTCCACGTCTCTGTCTTCGTCCACTTCTGCGAAGCATTCTTGGGAATAAAGCCCCACTGGGTGCTGTTTAGAAAGTTCTTCCGCATGAAGCCCCAGCCAAGCGCCAACGACCCAAGAGTAGTCGGAGGGGCCGGCATCCAGATGCGCGAAGACGCCACCAAGCAGTACTTGGCATACAAGCTGATTGACTCCAACCAAGATTGGAAGTCGAAATGGTTCTACATCACCAACCACCACCCCGGAGCTGCCGAAGCCAAGCGGGAAGCAGCCGAAGCATCGACCTTGGTGGAACACGGAGCCGACGATGCAGGAGGGTATTCAACTACCCGAGCTACTGCAGAAGATTAAGGCTTTGAGAGAAGCCGGGCTGAGGGCCGAACACGTGGCCTTCAGCTTCATGAAGAGGAGGGTGCAGCCACTGATGGCTCGCGACACCCTCGGCTACCAGTACACCGGCGAGGACGACACGTCGCGGATGCCCGGTGGTGAGATCGATGATGGCGACATCGTCGAGAGGCTGGGCAGGATCTTCAAAGACATGCCGCCGTACACACCCTGCCCGGTCCCTGAGTACTCCGCAACTCATCCGCCGAACGAGGTCAGTAGCCGATCTCAGTGTCTGAGTATTGATTGTGTGGTAGTAGTCATGCTCACCCGATGTACTTGTTGCAGGATGACATTTTAAAGTTTGTCTCGGAGCCAGCTTCGCCTCCCGACTTGTAAATATCCTGGAGGAGGGGAAAGGCAAGGACAAGGAGCACCGCGAAGTCGGGAAGGTGACGATACCGTCGTCGTCGAAGATACGTCCGACGAGGAGGACGAGGAGATGCTCCAAGAGCGGTTCCAGTTGCGGTCCAGGTTCAGCTGCCCTAGATTGCCCAACGTGCCCCTCATCAATGATCCACCGACTAGCCTGGAGGCTAGTCTTCCTGCGCTGCCGAGGAGGCCGCGCAACATGGCACGCAAGCGCGTCGCCAAAAAGTTGAAGGTCACCGAGACTACCTCCCAAGAGGTAAACTCCTCTAGTAGAGTAGTCAAGTACTTGTCTTGCAATGTTGTGTATGCTGACAACTAAATTCTGAGTGCTTGCAGAAGATTCCGCCTTCCGACCCCATAGACCAAGGGGACAAAGGTGACTGGGAGACGGTGGGAGAGCCGGCTGAGAGAAACCGCAACCCAGCCCGCACGTAGAAGAACTTGTGTCGCGATTGACACAACGGTCGACTACAGTTGTCGAGCCGCAGGCGCCAGTCGTCGAGAATAGGACGGAACCGGCCGTGATTGCTGCTGCTGAAGAACCGGCATCAACTCAAGCCGAAGAAGAGGCGCCCACCGAAGCCGGGCTTGTCGACATCGCTAGCATACTTGGCACTCCGACCGTGGCTATTGTCCGGTCAAGCTTGTATGTGAAGATCTTTCCCGAGTAGTACATGTAGCTTGGTAGTCGTACTTGATTGACCATCGATTATGTACTGCGCAGGAAATCGACAGACTTGTCCTGGGAGGGAGATGAACCCAGCACGGCAGGGGTTGAAGAAGCTTCCGCACCTGCTGCTGAGGAGTCCGCTCCCCTCCCCCAAGGCGAGACCGTGGCGCCAACCGCGGAGGCTACGCTGCCAGAGGCCAGCATAGTAGAAGGTGAGTATGCTGCGGAGATGCAGCCTTCCTTGAGTAGTAGTCATAGCCCCCAGGAAACTGATCTCGTGTGTCTTCTGATGATAGGGGCAGAAGTCGAGGGAAGTACCATCCCCGAGGTTGTGCCCGTGGTGCCAGAAACCGAAGTAGCTGCTGCAGCAACAACTGAGCCGGCGGAGATAGCCAGCGGAGTAGCCCCCGGGGTGGCCGAAGAGGTGCACGACGATGTACTGCCGTAGTCAAGCCTGGAAGTAGTCGTCCGTTCGCCATAAATTCAGGATGCGGAGCCGATCCGTTCGGCGCCGATGTCCGAGGCCGCCGCGACTAGTCGTGGTGGACTCGAGCTTCTGGCGGACGATCTTGTCGACCCGGCGACAGTGGCACGCAACTTGGAGGTGATGCGACGGGATGAGCAATGGATGACGGTACGTGATTGTACCCTTGAGTAGTCGAGTTCTAGTAGAAAGAGTACTCACGTAATTGTTGCCTTCTCCAGGATGTCGTGGAGAGGTCCCGACAGAAGTCCGATATGCTCCAGGGGTTCGGCGACACGGTGCTCCGGGCTGAGGTTTTGGAGAAAGAACTCGCCAAGGCCAGGAAGCACTCCGCCATGCTCCAGTCCAAGCTCGATGGCGCCTTCGCCCAGTACCATAATGAGGTGCAAGATATGCAGGCGAAGAGCGATGAGATGGTCCGGAAGAACAAGTCGCTCCGCAATAAGAAGAAAGGTATGTCGCTGACTTGTCGAGTACTTATTGGAAGTACCCTGTAGTAGTCTGACATTGTCTCCTGTGTTGTTTGCAGAGCTTGAGACCCGAGTTGAGCAGCTGAAGGCCTCAGAAGTCGACATGAAGAATCTCTTCTACCGGGAGAAGGATGCCCGCGAGGTACTTGAGTACGATTATAAGCAGCTGGCCCATGAGTGCAATATGCATATGGAGCTTCAGATTGCCTCGGATCGTGATCTTGTCAACTGCTATAAATCTCTGTAGAAGCTTGGCGAAGATTGCAAGAAGTTGCGGGGACAACTCAAGGAACTTGAAGAAGCAACACAACCCATTGCAAGGCTGCTGGTGCCTCATCCCGGCGGGACGAAGATTGCTCTGTTGGTGGACCGGTTGAGGGAAACTCTCGGCCGTCTGACGACTTATATCAAGCATCTGGCGAAGTCCATCCCAAATCAGGTCTTTGCGTACATGAAGTCGTACTTCCCCAAGGCTCCGGTGGACGTAGTCGCGGGTGGACTAGCCGGCAATTGCACTGATGAGCAGTACGCGGAGCTTCTGGAGCAGATGGCGCCGATAGTTGAACAAGTCGCTAAGAAGCTGAACCTTCAGTAGTCCTGTAGGGTTAGCTTGTAGTAGAGATTGTATATAGACAAAGTTGCAATGAACTTGTTTAAGTGTGAATGAGAAAGACTTCCGTAAATGAGTACTCGTTGTCACAATGTATGTATGCGGAGTGCCCATGTGTGGAGTTGTCGCGAGTAGCAGTACTCACTGGTAGACCCGTTGAGGGAGACAGTAGGTTAGTTGATCAAAAGTCAAACTTTTTTACTGAAAAAGTACACCTGGATGGCCAGGGCCGTTTACAAGTGTAGTCGCCAGGACTCGGAGGCCGCCTACGGCTAAGTAGTGCTAGGGCGCATGGCCGCTTACAGCTAAAGATCCGTTAGTAGCCGTATAGGCTGGATCTAGGAGTACATGGTCTCTTGATAGACCGCTGCTAGAGTCCTCTGACGCTCTGAGCAGCCTGAGATCCGTTAGTAGCCGTTAACGCTGGATCTTGGAGTAGAGTAGTCTGGAGAGTGCCTGGACCCGGAGGCCGCTTACAGCGAAGGATTCGGGAGTAGTCGTGTAGACTTGAGCCCCCTGAGTAGTCGGGAGACTATGCGTAGAACCGACAGAGCTGGTCGACGTTCCACGAGTTGCTGTTGTCTTCGCCTTCAAGTGTCTGTAGGCGATAGGAGTCTGGTCCGGTCACCTTTGCAACTGTGAAGGGACCTTCCCATGGCGAGCTGAGCTTGTGTAGTCCTTCCGTGTTCTGGATACAACGGAGGACGAGATCGCCAACGTTGAAGGAGCGTTCCTTGACGTTGCGGTCGTGGTAGCGTCGGATACCCTCAAGGTACCTTGTTGATTGGACGAGGGTGGCACAATGAGCTTCTTCGAGTCCGTCGAGATCAACTTGCCTGCTATCTTCAGATATGCCTTCGTCGTATTGCTCTACTGCCTGCGAATCCCACATGACGTCGGCAGGTAGAATAGCTTCGGAGCCGTAGACCTGGAAATATGGCGATTGTCTCATTGGCTTGGAGGGTTGAGTACGCAGCCCCCAGAGTGCATTGGGTAGTTCCTTGATCCACTTGCCTCCTTTTGTCTTAGCAGCATCACGCAGTCGCTTCTTGAGAGCGTCGAGTACCATCTCGTTAGCGTGCTCGACTTGTCCATTGGCCCGTGGATGGGCAACTGAGACATATCGGACGTCGATCCCGCTATTCTCGCAGTACTCCCAGAACTGGTGGTTGTTGAAGTTGGAACCCAAGTCTGTGATGATGCGATGGGGTAGTCCATAGCGGTGCACGAGTTCATCCAAGAAGTCGAGTACTCTGTCGGCCTTGGGGCATGTGACCGGCTTGACTTCGATCCACTTGGTGAATTTGTCGATGGCCACCAAGACTCTGTTGAATCCTCCTGGCGCAGTCGGAAGAGGCCCAATCATGTCGAGCCCCCAGCAGGCGAAGGGCTAGGTTGGTGGTATGGTGACTAGCTTGTAGGCCGGGACGTGCTGTTGCTTGGCGAAGTATTGGCACCCTTGGCACCTTCTGACGAGTTATTCGGCATCGCCCAGTGCTGTGGGACAGTAGAAAGCTTGTCGGAAGGCCTTGCTGACCAGTGTGCGTGAAGACGCGTGGTTGCCGCAGACACCTTTGTGGATCTCGTCCAAAATGTCCTTGCCTTCTTCTCGAAGAACACACTTCATGAGCACTCCAGAAGATGCGCCCCGCCTGTAGATCTTGTCTCCGACTAGGATGTAGGACTTGGCGCGACGAACGAGTTGCTCGGCCAAGTTCTTATCCGTGAGAACCTTCTGCTCGAGGATGTAGTCGATGAAGGGTTGTCGCCAGTCCACGTCTATCATCATGACCTCCTGTCCAGCTGGGAAAGGTGCTGGGTCAGTGGTCATCAGCGCTGGCTCCGGGATGGATGGCGCGTGAAGCTCGTGGACGAAGACACCCGCTGGTACTTGAGCGCGAGTAGAACCAAGCTTCGACAGGATGTCTGCTGCAATGTTGTTGTCGAGGACGACGTGACGGAACTCGAGACCAAAGAACTTGTTCTCGAGCTTGCGGACTTCTAGGCAGTAGGCGTCCATGTTCTCCTTGTTGCAGTCCCAAGACTTGTTGACTTGGTTGATGACCACTGCGGAGTCGCCGTAGACTAGTAGTCGCTTGATGCCCAGTGAGGCTGCGAGGCGAAGCCCGTGTAGCAGAGCTTCGTACTCAACTTCATTGTTTGAGACCTTCCAGAAGATCTGCAGGACGTACTTGAGTTGTCCGCCCGTTGGGGAAATCAAGAGTACCCATGCACCTACGCCTTCAAGCTTGAGCGAGCCGTCGAAGTACATCACCCAATGCTCTCGGCACTCGGTTGAGTAGGTAACTGATTTTCCAGCCACTCTGCCATGAAGTCGACTAGTGCCTGCGACTTGATGGCTGTTCGTGGCTTGAAGTCGATGTTGAGGGCGCCGAGTTCGACTGCCCACTTGGAGATTCTTCCAGTAGCATCTTGGTTCCGCAGGATGTCGCCGAGACGGAGATCGAGTACTCCTGGAAGTAGTGTCATAGCTTCCGCGAGGCAATGAGCACTGCATACATTAGCTTCTGTATTAGTTGATAGCGTGCTTTAGATTCCGATAGGACCTCTGACGAAGTAGACTGGTCACCGGACTGGGTAGGCGTGGCCTTCTTCCTGCCGCTCGACAACGATGGCAGTACTGACCACGTGAGTAGTCGCAGCGAGGTAGAGCAGTAGCTGCTCCTTTTTGCGAGGAGCCGTGAGGACTGGTGGCTTGGATAAGAAGTCCTTGAGCTGAGCAAGGGCTTGGTCTGCCTCTGGAGTCCACACGAACTTCTCTTGATGCTTGAGTAGTTTGAAGAAGGGGAGCCCCCGTTCTCCAAGCTTCGAGATGAACTTTTTCAAGGACGCCATGCACCCGGTGAGTTTCTGCACGTCTTTGATGCACGTGGGAGCTTTCATGTTGGTGATGGCGGAGATCTTCTCGGGATTGGCTTCGATGCCGCGATGGCTGATGATGAAGCCGAGTAGTTTACCCGACGGTACGCCAAAGACACATTTGTTCGGGTTGAGCTTCCAGCGGTACTCTCGCAAGGATGCGAAAGTCTCTTCAAGATCGGCGATGAGCGTGTCAGAGTTTCTGGTCTTGACGACCACGTCATCCACATAGGCTTCGATGTTCTTGTTGACTTGTGCCTTGAAACACTTCTGGATAGCTCGCTGGTAGGTAGCGCCGGCGTTCTTCAACCCAAAAGACATGGTCGTGTAGCATTACACGCCAATCGGGGTGATAAACACGGTCTTCTCCGGGTCTTCTTCCTTGATAGCTGAAACGAACCGAATTTCTGCGAACGGAAACCCGACTCTCTGCACCTCCGTGATAGTCCCAGGAAGAGGCTATCACGTGCAATCCCTGTCTCAAGTGGTACAAATCCATACAACACGGGAATAAAAGAAGAATTACATAATATTATTATTACAACATCAGAGTACAACTCTTCGGCACAAGCCGGGTACAAGTCCAACGAGACCGAATCAAGAAAGGTAAAACACCTACGCGGCGGATCTACATAAGCGAAGCGTCTCCGGCTCCACGGGCAAACTCGAGCATAAGACCGGCTCTAGTCTTCACACCTTCGTCACGGTAGTTGTAGTCGTAGACGGTCACCGAGTCCGAAATGCCGGTATCTACCCGATAAGCGGGTAGGTCATGTCGCCTTCCCAACAAAGAGCAAAAGCGGTGGTTGAATCTAGTATGCATGGATAAAACCTATATTGGGTCGTAGAAAGTTATGCATGCAAAGAACGCGGTAGCAACAATCAAGGTATGCGAGAATATGCGGCGAGGTCCACACCTCCGGGAGGTCCACACCCTCGAGGTCCACACCTCTGAGGTCCACACCTCCGGGGTCCGCACCCCTCAACAAGGATGTCCACACCAAAGCACCGAATCACAACCACGATCCGGCTCCCAACTCTCATCCGCGATGTGGGGCCCACCCGCTCCTATCCCCACATCTCAACGGCCTCAGGCCGGGCTCACTCACTCGGGGGGAGAGAAGAAGCACAAGAAAAGAGTCTAGCCGGGTGAGAGATCGGAGGACCGTCCATAACCGGTGGACACGGACTATAGCTATAGGTTTAACACTGCGAGAGGTTGTACAACCGTTGTTGACGGTGAAAATCCGTCAACCTAGCCATGAGTTTACCTTCGGTGTTGGCATGAGTTTTATACCTTATCCATTGGTACTAACCCCCGTGGTATAACAAGTTCACGTGTGCATGTCGGTTTTGGAGTTTAATGTTTATGCAGGGTTTTAGTGTTGAATGCAAGACTTTCGGGATAAGTTCATCAAGCACCTCATGACAAGACCTTGAAGTCCTGAACAAGTCATGCAATGAAGCAAAATGAACTCCAAGAAGCCGGGTACTTGATCCGAGAAGACGACAGACTCCAGGGACCTGACCAGAAAAGTGCTGAATCTTGCAAGACAAGGAGTTGAGTCCAACTCGGAGAGAAACCGACGACATGGACCTACATGCAGAAGGGGGGGAAACATCCGAGAAGCAAGGGAACCGACGTGGGGCAAATGAGCCCACGGGGCCGGGCCAAAATGGGCCCGGGCCGGCCGGCCCCGGTCGGCCGGCCCGTGCCCATTTTGGGCCCAAACGCGCTCTCCTTTGCCCTAGACGCCAATCGGGCTATTTATAGCCCCCCGACCGAGAGCCACAAAGGGAAGATTTCGTCTTCGGCCGCCGAGAAGCAGAGAGAAGAGAGGGACACCATGTCGGAGAGGAGAGGGTCGAGCTAGTTGACTAGGGTTTCCCTAGCCGACGTGGGAACCTTGCATGGAAGACCACGTCGGAGTTCCGGAGCTAGAAGCAAGATCAAGGAAGGATCCCGGTGGTGATCTTGTGTATGTATCATTGTTATAGTTGAATTATCAAGTTGAATCTTTTCCCAGCGATCAAGTGTTTCCTCGAAGATTTCGTTTTTCGATCGGCTTTGCTTATTCAAATTCTATTCGCGCGATAGATTACATAGGGTGTTCTTGTAGCCGCGGTGGCTAGAGGTACACGCCGGATCTTCCGAAAGAATCTCGACTTGTCTTTTGACTCGCCCTAAGCTCCCCGCATGAATAGGGATACGTTGTGACGAACGGGGGTCTCGAAAGGCGGATGTTTTCGGATTTGGACGGGAAACCATGATTTAAAGAGGCTTCTATTAAGATTCGATTTGCTACTTCTTCTCTTGCTTGGAACTTCAACAAAAGGCTTACCCCGATCCCTCTAGATCGGTTTATCTACCCAATCTTACTTTGTTTTCTCCGGTTTTTAGTAGATTAGATTCGTTTTGTGTCTTTTACTTAGATGCATTAGGTTCTTTATTGAAGATTGCAGTTATTTGGCTTTAATAGATTAAGTCTTGCGTCACACATTTGTTCCACGGATTCGATACCTTGGGTTCACCACTCGAGGGAAGAAGGGTCCCTTGACTACGACGGGAGACTTGTCCGCTTGCAAGTCACAAACGAACTTTGATACAATTATTAACCGTCAACAAGCGTACCCGCCCGAATAGAGCCGGAAACGGTGGCCGCCGCCCCGAACCCTACCATACGGCCGGAGTCTAAGTAAGTGGATAGTACCCTCCCGCGTCTCCGAGTCCGGCGCGGCCTTCGCCGTAGAGCTCATAGCGCCGCCGAGAGGTCCCTCGAAGGCCGTGGAACCCTTCCCCGGCCTCGCCGGGGCGAAGTCTTCTAAGGAGGAAAGCCGTCTCCCGACACGATCACACCGATCCGCCTACGGGAGGGGTGCTATCCACTACGAGTCTCACCCGCACCCCCGCCCAATACAAGGCGGGCGGTTTGTACGGTAAAAGTCCACTGAAGCAAGGTCAACCGACGATCGGTCCTTAAGGGCCGAGAGCAAGCACTCACCATCTCCATCCCGTCCGACACGCCGCTCGGGGCAACACCGGTTTAGAAGATCCCAATAAACTCCGGAGTAAATACAAGCAACACCGGTTTAAATAATGAAAATAGAGCAATTGATTTTAAAACAAAAGTAGTTTAAGCAACTAGTTTTTATATCTTAGAAAACGGGGTAGGATCAAGAGTTAGTTCAAAGTTAGCTTACGGGTCTTACGGCTAAGATCTTAGGTAATCAAGCCCGCAAGCGGGGAAAGCGGAGAGGCCGAGATCAAGCACTTGCTAGGTTTTAGCTCTTGGATGATCAAAGCGGTAGCGCGAAGGGTGATGAAAGCAAAGCGAAGCAAAGATAACTAGAAAAGGCATTATCATGCCAAGATATGCGGCGACAGTCGAGAGGGGATGAAAGGATCAACTTGTGACCGACATCGGGTGGCGATGAGGTAAGGCGTGCTTAAGAGCGCTACGAGGCATGTACCGATGATGCAGCAACGTCCATGGCAAGGAAGCTAGGTTGCAGCTCGGGGTTGCCGAGCGTGAAGCGAAGGCCTCTCGCTCACGACACGGCCGTCCATCACGTGCGACATCCTGGTTTCAAGCACATGGCATGGTACACGCTTCACAAAGCACGAAGCAAAGTAGAGCGAGAGCGGATATGCGCGAAGCGCAAAGAGGGAAGGCAAAGGTGTAGAGAAGGTCGACGATGAGATAATGGGGTAGGATTCCCTGTCCGCGGCACGCCAATGGTTAGTTGCGGGGCTCCGGCGTCCCGGACCCACATTGGCACGGTGGCGGGCGGCGACCACGAGTTCTACACCATGAACGCGGGGTATAAAGGGCTCGGTTCAAGGGAAAGAGCGGTTAAGGATAGGATAGCGCAAGCGCCTAGGAATTATGAAACCAACGCAAGTGGTTTCATAATTTTCGGGTCTTCGGATAATTAGTTAGGAATTTTTGAGGGGGGGGGGGGGGAAGGATTTATAAAACGAGATGTCATCGGCCCCGACGTCAACGGTCGGTGGGCGGAAGCGGCCCATTGGACTCGGCCCGAGAAGGACCGGATAGCCAAGTCCAGAGATCCACCCCGGATCCTCCCCTAAGGTTCGACCGGGTTCTTTGGTGACGCGTCGATGTACCCCGGATGCTCGACGATCCGCGGGCGGTGCTCCACGGCGGTGAACCACGGCCGGGCAACGGGTTAGGGTGCGGCGATAGATTCGAGACGAGGAGAAGGTTGTTGGTTCATAGGATACAACCGAGCACGGCAAGGGTCCAAACTTTGGACCCCTTCGGCCGGTGCCCGACATGGTGGTGAGGCACGGGCGGCGGCTTGGTGCGAGGTTGGCCAAATGCCACGGCTGCGACAAGCAGGCCAACGGTGGCACCTGTAGAAGACCACGGCACGACGGCCTGACAGAGGCGGGACAAAAGGGGAGAAACGTGTGGCTGCATTCTTTGGTGCACAACGTCGAACATGTGGTGGGCATGACAATGATGCAGCTTCAACAAGGCAACCATGGTTGCCGAGGTGACAGAGGAGACAAACAGCAGGCACAACACGATGGCTGGCGACACAGGCATGATCACAGGAGAAGGTTCTAGCCACATGATACGTTCATGCATTTAATTGAACGCTTAGAGGGCAAGGAAGGTGTCGGGTGTGTGACTCACCGAGGGCTCGGGGATGGTCTATGGTGAGGTAGGGAGAGATCACGGCCGTGACGACTTGGTGCCGTGCGGTGCGGGCGGAGGTCACGGTTTAGCTCGCGGTCGGTGTCATCTTCGGATCGGCGGCGAGGGCGGGCGGCCGGCTTCGTGTCCCGCGGTGAAGTGAAGCGGTGCGGTGGCGCATCGAAGGCGTCCACGGCGTGTCGTGTCCTTGGCGCGCGCAGGCGATGGCCCCGAACGGCAACGGTGTGGACGTTCCCGGTGGCGATGACGCGGCGAGGTGGGGGCCGTTCTCCGGTGCTTGAAGGTGTCCGTCGAGCATTACGGCAAACATGTCGAGGGCGAGAGGGAGAATTACTTGGTGGTCAGCAGCTTGATTGGACACTCGTTGAGCAACTTGTGTGCGTTCTCCCGGATATAGGTACACGGCTGCAAAGCATCGTGACCGGATTTGTCGTGAGACCGATACTCCGCAGAGACGTACACAGGCACGAAGGCCGGCTTCGGAGACGAGATGAAGGGCGGTGACAAGATCATCTCGCGGTTCGGGCGGTCAAGATAGGGTAATAGGTGGGACTTTGATTCGTTCCAAAGCATTTCACCGAACACCTAGAGGGCGAGGAAGATAGATGGGCGAGGGCTCACCATGGGCTTGCAGACGGTTAGGAGCGACGCCGTGGCGCCGTGGTGGCTCGGCGGGGGTGCGGGCAGGCCGGCTTGAGCTCGTGGTACACCTTGTCGTCGGCAGCGACGACGCAGGCGTGTGCGGCGTGGTGCTCCTGGTGCTCCGCCCTCCTCGTCTTGGACGGCAGGCGATGGCTCCAGCTCCTGGATGACGACGACGCGAACGTCCAGTTGCAGCTCCCCTCCTTCCTCTTCAGCGGGCGGCGACGCGATGGATTGGGGCTTTCCCCCATGGCTGCGACGGCGGACAGGAGAAAGAGGATGAGGCCGATTTTATAGGGGCAAGCTAGGGTTGGGCGAGTGCGGTGGACGGCGGAGATCATCGGCGTCTGTGCCCATGGCCACGCGGCGCGCATCTGGCGAGCAGGGGCGCGATGCGGAGCAGGGAGAGGCGCCGCCGGTCTCTGCTCATTGCGTGGAGCGTGCACGGTCACAGGGAGGAGAAAGGGGAATAGTCCCCTGGCTAACGAGTGGGACCCGCTGACCATAGAGAGAAAGAGGAAAAAGAAAAGGGGGGTGCGGCCGGGCTCGCTTGGTCGTTGGGCCGAGGGAGCAAAGTTGCTCGGGGAAAGAGGTACGGCCTCTCGTTAGACTTGGTTAGCCGGGCTGGTTTAGATAGGTTAGTCTTTTGTTTAGATTTGGTTTTATCCAAAGTATTTTCATACTAAGTTTGAATTCGAATCTCTTTCGAATTCAAACCTCACACCAATTGAAAACTCCGAAATAAAAACCAAGAAAATTCCAACTCACATTTATACCATAATTTGAAAATAATTTTTATATGTTTTAATTTTATACGGAGTTTGAGATGAGAGGCTAGCAAATTGGGATAAAATTTGGTAGCACGCGAGTTCAAACAAAAAGTTTTAAATTTTTGCGAAAATTCACACATGGGAAAACAATCAAATTTCTGGTATGTTACATTCTACCCCCCTCACGAGAATCTCGTCCTCGAGATTTAAGCTCAAACCCGGTGTGGTGAGGGTCTTCACTTTGGTGTGCCTTCTGTTTCCTCTTTATGTTCAGCTTCCCAATGTTGATAAGTTGACGACGTGTTTATTCCAAGGTTCCACGAGTGCTTAGTGTCAACATATCCGGTTTCCCGTTGGGGCCTCCAATGCGAGTGGTATTATATGTCCTCTGTCGGTAGCTTCCATAAGACTCTCGTATTATCATCCATATATATCCCAAGATTATTCTCTCGGTTCAAATACGTGAGAAATTACAACTACGGCCTAGATTCCCCATATCTTAGGCCTTCTCATCTAGCCGTCTCACATAGGCTTAGTAGAATGTGACATTCTCATAATATTCTAATCCTCACGTTTGAGATCACATCCTTGTTATCAATTAGCTTATTCCAAAATCATTGCATACGAGATTGATCATACTCTCATGACATCCGTCGAGTACTTTAAATCCAAATAGGCATGATTCTCCCACTTCCTTCCATATGAGGGAGTCGTACATTCTCTTGGTTTTCCTAGTTGATCCAATGAATCTTCTTGAAGCCATAACCATCCGGGATATGTTGAAGATGTATAATGTTATCTCTTGATCCATGGGTAGATATCCTGGTTTTCCAAAGTATTAGTGCAATCTCACCTCTTATGGCGTGCACTCTCGGCAACTAGATGAACCTGGGTGAACATATCTTCCTTCCAACCTCCTTCCTTTGGCGATCCACTAAGCCTTACCAAATTTGTACGTCCCTCCTGTTGTAATCCATTTATTGGCTTAGTATGACTAAAACAATTCTCGTCAAAGTGTTGGTGACATCCGATCATCTTCTGCGCGTAATCACTATGAATGGGTTACTTCCCATTCATGTTAGTCCATGTTAAGAGGGGTCGTCTACAACACCCTCGACTATGTGAGTGGCTATATCCATCCGAATTCTCACACTAGTCCTTTTGATTCCAACTTCTTCAGATGGACCTTCTCGACGAAGTCACATACGCTTTACTCATGCACATTTAGCAAACTCGGGATACACGAGTTGATGTTAACTTTTAGGAATACCAAAGCAAAACTTAATTAATTTCCTCGGAGCGTACGTGGTTATCGTAACTTCGAGGAGGGATTGATTCACTTGTGCAACCCTTAATGTAGACCATGATCCTTTACCATTCCTTTGACTCCTCATGATGGTATTCTCACTTTAGGTATCTTGGAAATATTCATAGCATCATGGCTTTGCCATGCTTATTCAACAATTGCAAATAATGTCACCCGTTTAGGTGAGCAATTTTCCTCACTTTTGCTCATGACCTCTTATTACTTCTTTTCCAATAGGGTGGTAGGTTCCAAGCTGCGAGGTTGAACAAATAACTTGAGTCCAGTAGTTGTGGAGTAATTCTCCATCCCACTAGTTCAATCTACGGTGTCTAGTAAAGACTCTTTACCATTGGTTAATTCCGAAAGTGGGATCGGCCGACTCCAATCTCACTCCGGTTATCAACCTCGTAATTCCTTTAGATACCCTCTAGGCATCCTATTCCGAAGCACAACTTGTGGTGCTCAGCGTTTACCGCTTACACAACAGTTTCCAAAACAACTGCGTAGGGGTGTAAGATGGATTAATCCAAATAAAATGACTCTAGGATGAATGCTCGTGTAGTGCAAACCTTATATCCTTTGAGTTAGTCATCCGAATCAAATCCAAAACCTCAACAATACCTTCCATGGTGAGGTACTGTCTACTTAGGGCTGATCCCTTATGCATGGATTCGTTACTTCCGAATACATGGTCGGGGGCGCAATTCCATAAAACATGCGTGATTGTCCGTCTGTGGAGAGTTCGATGCGCTTATATCTACTCCCTCCTTGGGTTGTCTTCTGATATGTTAGTTGCTCTCATCAATGGATCCATTACCAAGATATGAGGTTACCAGGTTCTTTCGAGTCTCCACACGGGTCAGTTCGCGGTTAGGCGAAGAACCTTATTGGCAAACTTCGTATCCATTAGCAAATTCCAAAGGTGGACATTCATAATTTACCTTATGAACGCTAAAATTCTCGAATAAAATTCCCAGTGTTCCATATGGAGTACTACATCTTTATCCGATAATTGAGTTCCGACCGAAACCATCCAAAATGTGTTGCTGACATCTAGGGTACTCAATTGATCTTAACCAATGTATGCCTCCGTAACGGTACTTGCAGTTCCGAGCTTCAAAGGTTGCAAATTCTTGAGGTACTCATTTTCTGATTTACGAACAGGAATCCAATGTTCATAGGGTATCTCATCCAAAGTCCTGGTCCGGTTTCTTCGAGGTTGCAAGAAATCTTCTTCGTTTCCGGAGCATGACCTTGTGATGTTGGCTTCGGCTCGTCAATCTCCATACTGATAACTCGATCTTGTAGGATGGGAAGCTAAGGCCTCTAAAAGAGTCATCTAAAGATCTAGCAAGCATAAGCACTCACTACAATTTCACACAAACATAAAGAGGCATAACAAACATAAGACCAAAAAGACCCAATCACTCAAGCAATGCACCAAAACAAAGGTGTACCTCGAGGCTGACTCCTAAGACCTTCGAGGTTACACCGGCGTAAGCATCCTAGTGTATCGTGGGCACTTGAGGGACTTTCCTAATGTTAGTGATACCACACTTCAAAGAACGCATGCCATTTGGTGTTTCGGCACAGATCCTTCCGAAGTAAGTTGGTGGAACTTTTCCTCATGCTGGCTCTCATGGCTTTGTCCTTGGAAGAAAGGGGTACTCTATATTTATTCTTGTATCCATGCCCCTTGTTCCTCATTCATTCATCTTATTCCAGTCGTCAACCCTGGCAGAGCATCCAAGTTTCATATTGCTTACCGAGGGGAAAGTCCACGGGGTCAATTATCCAGCTATTACTCTGAGTATGTGTGATGCTTGCTTGTAAGTTGGTGCTATCTAGACTGTTCAATCCATTGGTCGCCTCATGTAGCTACAACTCATTATGATATCTTAATCCTTCGTGACTCGGCTATCCGTATAGCTTCGAGCCTTTGGGTCTTCATCCATCTGCTGAGCTACAGGCATATCAGGAATCTTCGACTCCTGCATCCAAGCTTATGTGTGCTAGTTCTATATAGTGCATCCAATTTATGTATGTTGGCACACTAAAATTTAAAGTCTTAACTCCTCATTGTCCTCGGAGTTGGGCATCTTGGGTTATCCAAGCTCTGTTCCGAGCAAAAGGTGGAAGGGTGCGGCACTGCTTGTTGTAGATTCATCTGTATGCAGACTTCATGTATCACGGGGCAATCTAATCATTCCCCAGTGGATTTAGTTCCAAAGTAGAGACAACCGTGTTGACATAACATGACACTGATGAGTCAGCAGGGATAATCCAATTGAGTCATGTAGATTCAGCTTCATCTCGTCCCCGTACTCCATCTTCATAGTTGTCACTGTCGTAGTTGTCTTTCCCTTGTATCAGACGTCGTTCCTCAGAGTTGCAAGCATGTGACATCAGTTGTTCTCCTTAGGCCACCAATCGTGTAGAAGGGTTGTTAGTGAGTCAGTTAGTGAGAATTCAAGGGGGTAATAGCAGATTTCAAGGGGTTTATATAAGAGTCAAGGAGTATACACTCATTCAAGGATATTTAGGCTATCCTAACCTATCGGCCATTGCTAGGGCTTGTCCTACGGTCAAGTACGGCTCGATACCACACTGAAACGAATCGAATTTCCGCGAACGGAAACCCGACTCTCGCACCTCCGTGATAGTCCCGGGAAGAGGCTATCACGTGCAATCCCCGTCTCAAGTGGTACAAATCCATACAACACGGGAATAAAAGAAGAATTACATAATATTATTATTACAACATCGTAGTACAACTCTTCGGCACAAGCCGGGTACAAGTCCAACAGATCGAATCAAGAAAGGTAAAACACCTACGCAGGCGGATCTACATAAGCGAAGCGTCTCCGGCTCCACGGGCAAACTCGAGCATAAGACCGGCTCTAGTCTTCACACCTTCGTCACGGTAGTTGTAGTCGTAGACGGTCACCGAGTCCGAAATGCCGGCATCTACCCGATAAGCGGGTAGGTCATGTCGACTTCCCAACAAAGAGCAAAAGCAAGTGGTTGAATCTAGTATGCATGGATAAAACCTATATTGGGCTGTAGAAAGTTATGCATGCAGCAACGCGGTAGCAACAATCAAGGTATGCAGAATATGCAGCGAGGTCCACACCTCTGAGGTCCACACCTCCGGGGTCCACACCCCTCAACAAGGATGTCCACACCAAAGCACTGAATCACAACCACGATCTAGCTCCCAACTCTCATCTGCGATGTGGGGCCCACCTGCTCCTATCCCCACATCTCAACGGCCTCGGGCCGGGCTCACTCACTCGGGGGAGAGAAGAAGCACAAGAAAAGAGTCTTGCCAGGTGAGAGATCGAGGACCGTCCATAACCAGGTGGACACGGACTATAGCTATAGGTTTAACACTGCGAGAGGTTGTACAACCGTACCCGCCCGAATAGAGCCGGAAACGGTGGCCGCCGCCCCGAACCCTACCATACGGCCGGAGTCTAAGTAAGTGGATAATACCCTCCCGCGTCTCCGAGTCCGGCGCGCCTTCGCCGTAGAGCTCATACTCGCCGCCGAGAGGTCCCTCGAAGCCGTAGAACCCTTCCCCGGCCTCCCGACACGATCACACCGATCCGCCTACAGGAGGGGTGCTATCCACTACGAGTCTCACCCCGCACCCCCGCCCAATACAAGGCGGGCGGTTTGTACGGTAAAAGTCCACTGAAGCAAGGTCAACTGACGATCGGTCCTTAAGGGCCGAGAGCAAGCACTCACCATCTCCATCCCGTCCGACACGCCGCTCGGGCGAGAGGCCAGATCGCATCTCCCCGAGGTAGACGTTCACAAGTAACCAAACGGCTTGCTCCCGCCAGCAACACATCAAGGAAGAACACACCCAGAACTCACGCTAGAACACACCGAGATCTCCCACATCTCAGTCCAAACCCAGAGAACCATCCATAATCAAGCAACAAAAGTATGGATAGTTGGTATATGGGACTAGCTAGGGGTCTGTAGCTAGCCCCGAGGTAGGTAAAGCAAGGAAACAGGATATTTCAAATATCAAGGCATGGCTAAACAAATGGCTATGCAATCCATCAAATCAAGTAACATAAATATAGCACTAGCAACTAATAGCATGCATGGGTTCTACATGGTTGGGAGTGACATGACACACCCGCGCGGTAGTCGTCGTAGAGTAGTAGAGGTTGAGCGTCCTCTCGGGCAAAGTTGGGGTAGTCGCGTCTCCTCAGTCGTCACAGCTCGGGTCTTCAACAAGAACACAAGCCTACACGAGATGCGACGTGGAAATAAATAACGAGCATTCATCTAATGCAAAAACATCAATAAGAACCAATTTAGAAGATCCCAATAAACTCCAGAGTAAATACAAGCAACACTGGTTTAAATAATGAAAATAGAGCAATTGATTTTAAAACAAAAGTAGCTTAAGCAACTAGTTTTTATATCTTAGAAAACAGGGTAGGATCAAGAGTTAGTTCAAAGTTAGCTTACGGGTCTTACGGCTAAGATCTTAGGTAATCAAGCCTGCAAGCAGGAAAGCGGAGAGGCTGAGATCAAGCACTTGCTAGGTTTTAGCTCTTGGATGATCAAAGCGGTAGCGCGAAGGGTGATGAAAGCAGAGCGAAGCAAAGATAACTAGAAAAGGCATTATCATGCCAAGATATGCGGCGACAGCTCAGAGGGGATGAAAGGATCAACTTGTGACCGACATCGGGTGGCGATGAGGTAAGATGCTTAAGAGCGCTACGAGGCATGTACTGACGATGCGGCAACGTCCATGGCAAGGAAGCTAGGTTGCAGCTCGGGGTTGCCGAGCGTGAAGCGAGAGGCCTCTCGCTCACGACACGGCCGTCCATCACGTGCGACATCCCGGTTTCAAGCACATGGCACGGTACACGCTTCACAAAGACGAAGCAAAGTAGAGCGAGAGCGAGATATGCACGAAGCGAAGCAAAGAGGGAAGGCAAAGGTGTAGAGAAGGTCGACGATGAGATAATGGGGTAGGATTCTTGTCCACGGCACGCCAATGGTTAGTTGCGGGGCTCCGGCGTCCCAGACCCACATTGGCACAGTGGCGGGCAGCGACCACGAATTCTACACCATGAACGCGGGGTATAAAGGGCTCGGTTCAAGGGCAAGAGCGGTTAAGGATAGGATAGCAGCAAGCGCCTAGGAATTATGAAACCAACGCAAGTGGTTTCATAATTTTCGGGTCTTCGGATAATTAGTTAGGAATTTTTGAGGGGGGGAAAGGATTTATAAAACAGGATGTCATCAGCCTGACGTCAACAGTCAGTGGGCCGGAAGCGGCCCATTGGACCTGGCCCGAGAAGGACTGGATAGCCAAGTCCAGAGATCCACCCTGGATCCTCCCCTAAGGTTCGACTGGGTTCTTTGGTCACGCGTCGATGTACCCCAGATGCTCGACGATCTGCAGGCAGTGCTCCACGGCGGTGAAGCACAGCCAGGCAACGGGTTAGGGTGTCGACGATAGATTCGAGACAGGAGAAGGTTGTTGGTTCATAGGATAAAACCAAGCACAGCAAGGGTCCAAACTTTGGACCCCTACGGCCGGCGCCAGACATGGTGGTGAGGCAAAGGCAGTGGCGCGGTGCGAGGTTGGCCAAATGCCACGGCTGCGACAAGCAGGCCAGCGGTGGCACCTGTAGAAGACCACGGCACAACGGCCAGACAGAGGCAGGACAAAAGGGGAGAAACATGTGGCTGCATTCTTTGGTGCACAACGTCGAACATGTGGTGGGCATGACAATGATGCAGCTTCAACAAGGCAACTATGGTTGCCGAGGTGATAGAGGAGACAAACAGCAGGCACAACACGATGGCTGGCGACACAGGCATGATCACAGGAGAAGGTTCTGGTCACAGGATACATTCATGCATTTAATCGAACGCTTAGAGGGCAAGGAAGGGGTCGGGCTGTGTGACTCACCGAGGGCTCGGAGATGGTCTACGGTGAGGTAGGGAGAGATCACGGCCGTGACGACTCGGTGCCGTGCGGTGCGGGCCGGAGGTCACGGTTTAGCTCGCGGTTAGTGTCGTCTTCGGATCGGCGGCGAGGGCGGCGGCCGGCTTCGTGTCCCGCAGTGAAGTGAAGCGGTGCGGTGGCGCATCGAAGGCGTCCACGGCATGTCGTGTCCTTGGTGCGCACAGCGGTGGCCCCGGAACGGCAACGGTGTGGCAGCGATGACGGTGTGGATGTTCCCGGTGGCGATGACGCAGCCGAGGTGGGGCTGTTCTCCTGGTGCTTGAAGGTGTCCGTCGAGCATTACGGCAAACATGTCGAGGGCGAGAGGGAGAATTACTTGGTGATCGGTAGCTTGATTGGACACTCGTCGAGCAACTTGTGTGCGTTCTCCCGCATATAGGTACCTGGCTGCAGCATCGTGACCGGATTTGTCGTGAGACCGATACCTGCAGGAGACGTACACAGCACGAAGGCTGGCTTCAGAGACAGATGAAGGGCAGTGACAAGATCATCTCGCGGTTCAGGCAGTCAAGATAGGGTAATAGGTGGGACTTTGATTCGTTCCAGCATTTCACCGAACACCTAGAGGGCGAGGAAGATAGATGGCTGAGGGCTCACCATGGGCTTGCAGACGGTTAGGAGCGACGCCGTGGCGCCGTGGTGGCTCGGCGGGGTGCGGGCAGGCCGGCTTGAGCTCGCGGTACACCTTGTCGTCAGCAGCAATGATGCAGGCGTGTGCGGCGTGGTGCTCCTGGTGCTCCGCCCTCCTCGTCTTGGACGTCCGGTGATGGCTCCAGCTCCTGGATGACGACGACGCGAACGTCCAGCTGTAGCTCCCCTCCTTCCTCTTCTGCGGGCGGCGACGCAATGGATTGGGGCTTTCCCCCATGGCTGCGACGGCGGACAGGAGAAAGAGGATGAGGCCGATTTTATAGGGGCAAGCTAGGGTTGGGCGAGTGCGGTGGACGGCGGAGATCATCGGCGTCTGTGCCCATGGCCACGCGGCGCGCATCTGGCGAGCAGGGGCGCGATGCGGAGCAGGGAGAGGCGCCGCCGGTCTCTGCTCATTGCGTGGAGCGTGCACGGTCACGGGGAGGAGAAAGGGGAATAGTCCCCTGGCTGACGAGTGGGACCCGCCGACCATATAAAGAAAGAGGAAAAAGAAAAGGGGGGGTGTCGGGGACAGCCCCGGGGGTCCCCCTTAAGCAACGGGGAAATCCTCACTTAAATCCCGGTATCGAAACACGCTAAGCCTAACCATGCGGGTAACTAACCGTGCGGGACATGGCCTACGCCACGGGACTCGACGGCCCACCAAGACGGCCCGCTTAGAAGACCCCTCGAGCAAGCCGTTGGCGCAAAAAGTGCACTCAACGCCAATCACACAGCAAGCCGAACAAAGCTGGCTTCGCACGCGCAGAGAGCAAATGACGTGCCAGTCAATTTTTCCTGAAAATTAACAAAAGATAAAGCAGTTAAATACCAAAGCTTGGAACTTGCCGGCTGGTACCAGATAGTTCCATATTTACGGCTAAAGAGCCAGACAAGACGACACATAGCTATGTAAAGCTATCTGCCAAAGAACCACGACCATTCGGGTAACCGCAAAGGGAAAAAGAACACTGCCGAATGGATGACGTAAGCATGACAACAACCGGTCTTCATACAAGCAAAGGTGTATGCGCAAAGTTATGACCGATTTCCATGAAGATTAAAATTAAAATAAATGAAGTAAAGCACGGACAAAAGCATGTATTAAACAAGCATGCATAGATCCAAAGCACTAGTCTACCGCATGTCTAGTTACTTTGAAAATCCGTCGGGCACGATATCAAACAAATCTATCCACCGCATGATACGACTTGCATGAAAAACGTACCACTCTCCACAAATAGATCTATCCACCGCATGATACAATCTAAATATGGAAAGCTAAAAGCATACATCATTTAAAACATAAATAATGCACGTGATCTACTCGTGAAAACATAACCGAATACGGCCGAATGTACCGATCCAGGGTCCATGAAGAAGGAACAAACATTACCACGTGAATAAATCTATCAGACTGATCTGGAAATCTAATCCACCGGATGACTAGCTCCAAAGCAACCCAAAAACCTGCATCTACCGCATGATACCCGGTTCTTTCAAGATTTATACGAACGAAGCAAGCTTGAACCCGCAACACGTAACAACCTAGATCGATTCGGTTTCGGCTATTGGAGAACACAAGATCCACGCGTCAACACACGAAACCTGCTCGCACAAGGATCTTAAAAGAGATATAGCCGATCCAAACCTATCTAGATTGGGCAAAGATGTGTTACATGAATTAAAACATAAAGTAAAAACTCAAGATAACACGGGATAACTTAATGAATCTATTGGATCTTGCCAAAATCCAATAGAGCCGATAACTAGCTTCAAGCCAGATCTTAGCCTACCGCATGGCTCATGATCTAACAAGAAACCCTCTTGAACCAAGCTTGAATCTACCGCATGACACGAAGCATGGTAACAAGACTACTTGCATCAGATCTAAATCCACCGCATGATACTAGACATGATACAAGGTTGCCGGTACTCACGGAGGTCGACGGATCGATTGGCCCTCTCGAAGAACTAGACGACACGACAAGGACTCTAGGGTTTGGCATAAGGCCGGTGTGTATTGAAGAATGATCGTATTTTTTACATACATCCAGGGATCGTATTTATACCCCGCTCGTTTACAACTACGAATGGATTCATTGCCTAACTAAGCTCGATCGCTTGTCCCTCCATTCGTCTCCCCTGATTTGAGCCACGTCACCGTCCAATCCCGCAAAATCAGCCCTACTGTTCCTTTGCCGAACTTGGAGCAGATAGCCGACCGCGGATCTTTTTGCCGAAAATCTCTGGAAATATCCTTCCTTCCACCAGACGGACTCTTTTTCGAACCGGACCCATATGTCAGACTCCTTACCAAATTTTGGTGTTAACACATGCCCCTTCAATTGTGGGATAAAAGTAATTTTGTTCCACAATTGACTCCAGCCACGAATCCTTGAATCAAATCTGTCAACTTTGTTCTTCGCAATCCGCCGAATCTTCGTCGGATCCAACCCTAGATCCCCTTCGTTCCGAGCTCGAGCCTCCAATGGCAACTCGGAACCAAGGCCGCTCGGGTAAATTCATCCCCCGCAAACCTTGTTCGGCATTAGGTTTTCAATTTTACCCGAGATTTTCCTTTTCCGCCTTTTTCTAGGAACCTTCTCTTGCTCTTTTGATTCCTATCGAGGCCAATTCGCAGTCTTATTACCTTGGTCCGTGGGGAATCCCCGACCCTCGAGATCTTATTGCTTCTCGAATCTCGGAGAATCCCCTTCAAAGCAGCTTTGTCTCCACCTCCTCGGTGGCAAGATGCGTTCAAGAAGCGGCCTTTACCTCCAATTGCGAGGCCGGAAGACTTGGTACCGAGAGGATCCTTGCGAGATAAAAGTGGATTGACCAACCTAGATGCTCTCCGCATCGCTCAATGCCTGGAGTTATCCATGGCTGAGACTCCCAAGAATGAAGACCTTCTGATAGCCGCATGCCACTTCTGGTCAAATGGAGTCAACGCCTTCCTTTTTGGGCATGGTCCAATGTCTCCCACCTTGGCCGATGTATATATGATCACCGGCCTCGACATTATAGGATCTGTCCAGCCTTGGAATTTCAAAAATTCTTCACGCCAGACAGGGGTAAAGCCAGGGAATGGCTACAAGCATTATATCCTGAAGCACATGAAAGACACTCCCCTTGGCGATGTTGAATACAGAGCCTTTCTGAACATGTGGCTATGCAGATTCGTCTTCTGTGGCAAGGCCAACGAGCCCACTTTGAACCATATCGCAATGGCGATTCATCTGGCTAGTGGCAATCGCCTCCCTCTGGGAAAATTCTTCTTGGGCAGTGTATATCATATGCTTCATCAGACTGTTACCCAAATGTACACCAGCCAGAGGATAACATGCGTCAATGGACCTTGGTGGTTTGTTCAAATGTGGGCGTGGCTCCACATGCATCAGATTGTCGGCGTCGATTTGAACTCCAGGTTCTTCCCTTTGTCCAATCACCCTGAGGGAGAGCCTCAAGCTACCAGAGGATGCCAAAACTACGGAGAAGCGGCTTCAACTGTTCTCATTCAGCAGGACATCAGCCAGCTCTTCGAGTTGTTTTTCAAAGGTTTCTCCAATCCTCTTTGGCTTCCTTATCTAGGTAATGACACTTTGACCTTCCCTGTCGAATTTTCCTTTGAGCCCGGCCATCAGGATAGGAGTTTCTTGGAGATCTTTAATATCATAATCCGCCCGCATATCGCCGGCCAATCGGCCCCTCCCGGATGACTCCTCGGAGTCCGATGGCCACTCCCCGGTGACCGTACGGGGAAGCAGACGCCATCCGCTTCAAGGAGGAGCTAGAGGCGTCCCGTCGCGAACTGGAGGACGTCTCCAAGAAAGCGGGCGTAGCCGAGCTAGAATGGGAGGACCAGCGCAAACAGCTGCTGGAGGCCATCGACGGTATGGCTTTGAGATCGATTCTTGATCCAGCCCTGCCTTTGATGCTAATCCTTTCTGTTTGTCCTTTGCAGCCCGCGATGCTGAGCTCAACCAGCTAAAGGCGCTGGTAGAGCAGTTGGCCGAGAAGGTGAATGCCCACGGCGACACGCCGGCGGAGCGCCTGGCCGCGGTGGAGCGCCGCGTCGACGAGGTGGCCGTCCATGGCGTTCGTTTGGGCACCACCTTGGGCCTGGCTGCGATGGCGACGCATACGGACGTCGACTATTCCACCAGACCGCGTGGCTTCCAGGGCGGCGCGCCGGAGGACATCGACGAGATCGAGCTCATCCTGGAGCGCCTTGACGGCCACGGCGACGCCATTGCCGAAATTACCCATCCTCAATCTGTGTTGAACAGGCTCTTCGACTAGATTGTACTAGGGATGTGTAAATATCGGCAATAGATGAAGAACTTTTGAATTTCGCACTTTTGTTCGCGGTGACTCCCTTTTGCATCTTGCATCGCGAATTTTTTCTTTGAATGCATCCGGAACTATCTTTAGCCGAACGCGTGAGAACAACTCGTCCCTTGGCGTAAAATCCACGAGAGGATCCCAATTCGGCAATCCGTAAACACCGTTCAAGAGAAAACCCTTCGCACACCGGTGGAAAACCCCGCCGCTTGATATTCCAACGGTGTGTACCGGCCAAATCATCACTCCCAATGCGCCCCCTCGATCAATAAAATAGCCCGTGGGGTGCTCGCAAATCCACTCGCACACTCCTTCATCATTTCTCATATCTTCCCCTGCTGCTAGAGGAAAAAACCCCAACGCCATGGACAAGGGTAAACAGCCTCAGGGGAGCGGCCCATCAAGGAAGCGTACGATTCGGAAGTGAGTTCTTTCTTGATCTGCTCCTTGTTCTTGATCTGGCGCTTCATGTTTTCCTTTCGTCCTTTTTAGCCTTGATTTGCTCCCCGAAGAAGTCATCGGGACCGAAGATGTGCCTGAGTACATTTCCTCCGATTCCTCTCTCGAAGCAGAGGATGCCACGCCTGAGCAGAGGACCAACCATCAGCTGCGCCGCCGTGTCCGGCACCTGGAGCATGGCCTCAGGGACATGTCCGCCCGTTGCCAAGCCGAGCGCGAGCGTCACATGGCTCTGGAAGCACTAGTAGGGGGTAAATGCTCCTGACTCTTTCATGCCTGCCCCTGGATTTCTTGCCTCTGACCTTGATTTCTCCTGCTCCAGACGTCTCTGACAGGTACAGCAACCTGAAGGCGGCCTGGGATAGCTTGGTAGAGGCCGCCAATCATGGCCATCCTCGTGCGTTCCAAGTTGCCGTCACGGTGGTCCTGGAACAACTGAAGAAGGGGCAGCAGCCGAAGAAGTAAAGAAAAGATTGTATCATACTTTCGCTTCTTCCGCCACGCCTCTCGCTTCCCACCTCCTTGGGGACTTGACCATCGGGGTTGTTAGATGTGATCCCGCAAGAAGCAAATTCGTAATGTAGTATTGAGCTAAGGGCAATGCATCCAGGCACGCGGCCATTTTTTCTTGTTCATGGATTTTGTTCGAAGGCGGCCTCATTCTCGAGCGCCGGCTATTTTGTGCCGATGTGCGTAATCACCGATCGATCTCAATGCTAGGATAATACTTCTTCGGATATCTTCCATTTATCGCAGCGGAAAATTCTTCCCCTAGCAAAGTTTTCAATATGTATGCATTACCGGGAACGCATCCGACCACACGAAAAGGCCCCTCCCGGTTAGGGGACCATTTGCCGAATTCATCGTATTTAGTTCCAATCGGCAATAGCGCTTTCCAAACTAGATCGCCTTCTGCGAATTGCTTTACCTTTACTTTCTTGTTATAGTATTTGGCGACTCGCAGCTTGTTTTTCTCGATGTTCTCCAGGGCCCTGAGACGGATCATACGCAAATCCTCTAACTCATCCATCATTAGGCCTCTGTAATCCTTGGAGCTCAACTCGTTTTGCAGCACTACTCTCCTTGAATCCGATTCTCCCAAGGCGGGATTGCATGATGCCCGTAAACCAACTCGTAAGGAGAGGTCTTTGTAGCTCCGTGGGGGGCCATTCGGTAAGCCCAAAGCGCCTCGGCGAGTACCGAATGCCATCTCCTTGGCTTCGATCGATCTTCTTCTCGTATCGCTTGATCATGATCTTATTAGAAGCCTCTCGCTTGACCATTAGCTTGGGCATAATATGGAGAAGAATTAAACAATTTGATTCCCATGCTTTCGGCAAAATCTCTCGAATTCCAATGACACGAATTGTGCCCCCGGTCGGTGGTAATCGTCCGAGGGATCCCAAATCGATAGATGATGTGTTCCTTGACGAACTCTATCATGTTTTTCGACGTTACTTTCTTCGGTGGGATCGCCTCGACCCATTTGGTGAAGTAATCTGTAGCCAAAAGCACGAACTTATGCCCCTTGCTAGACGGCGGATTAATTTGGCCAATCAAGTCTATACCCCACCCCCGAATGGCCATGGCTTGATGATGGGATTCAATGCGAGGCGGGGACTCTTTGAATATTCCCGAACCTGCGGCGGTCTTGACATCCCTTGTAATACTCAAAGCAATCTTCTAATATCGTCGGCCAAAAGCATCCAGGCTTGTCTAATAACCCATTTCATCCGATAGGCCGATTGGTGCGCTCCACATATCCCATCATGCACCTCGCTCATCATGTTCTTGGCTTCTTCTGGACCCAGGCACCGTAGCAATACTCCATCTAATGATTTATAGAATAAATTATCATCCAGAAGAACGAACTTAATTGCCTTGTACCTGAGCTTCCTAGAGACTTTTCGGGATGGATCTCTCAAGTAATCAACGATCTCTTTCCTCCAATCATCTTCTGCAAGATCCGCCCTTAGTGCACACACTTCTGCAGCAAATGCTTCTTGACTCTCCTTGTAACCAGAGGCGCTCTGAGCTAGCCTGTTTGCTTCTTCGTTATGCTCTCTAGGAATGTGCTGTAGGGTTACCAATGGGAAGCTCTTCAAGATTTCCCTGCACTCTTCGTAGTAACTCCTCAGCGCTTCGCTCCTGCACTCGTATTGGCCGTTCAATTGCTTGATTACTAGTTCTGAATCTCCATAGACCTCAACTGAGACGGCCCCTGACTTCTCTCAAATATTGAAGCCCTCGAAGTAGTGCCTCGTACTCGGCCGGTTATTTGTGACAAGTGGGTTGTATAGGAATAGCGAATTCAAACATCTCACCTCCGGGCGAAATTAGCAGGATCCCTACTCCCCCACCTTTGCCACATGATGACCCGTCAAAAAATAAAGCCCAAGGGGTAATTTCAAGCAGATCAATTGACGGGTCACGATGTTCAGTTATAAAATCGGCAATGACCTGACCTTTGATGGCTTTTGCCGATTCGAACTTCAACTCGAATTCTGATAAAGCTAAAATCCATTTGCCAATCCGACCATTCAAAATTGGCATAGACAACATATGTTTTATCACATCAAACTTTGAGTATACGGTGCATTCGGCATTCAACAAGTAGTGCCGAAACTTTGTACACGAGTAGTACACGCAAAGACACAGTTTCTCTATAGCCGAATACCGGTTTCAGGATCAAGTAGTTTTCGGCTAAGATAAGCTACTACCCGCTCCTTTCCTTCGAATTCTTGAATAAGGGCCGATCCAATAGTTTGGGTATCGGCCGCCACGTACAACTTGAAAGGCTTGTTCGGCCGAGGAGGAACCAAGCACCGGCGGCTCCTTCATGTACTTGCTTGATCTCATCAAAAGCCTTTTGTTGTTCGTCGCCCCACGTGAATTTCGATCCTTCTTTAGCTTCGGCAATGGAGAGAATGGCAACACCTTCTGCGATAAATTTGAGATGAACCTCCTCACGAAGTTGATCTTGCCGAGCAGTGATTGCAATTCCTTGAGGTTGGTTGGAGGAACGACTTCATCAATGGCTTTCATGCTCTTCTTGCCAACCTCGATTCCCCCTTCGTGGACCAAAAACCCCAAGAACTCTCCAGCTGATACCCCAAATGCACACTTGTTTGGATTCATCTTTAGACCATGCTTCCGGGTGCATTCCAAGGTCTTCTTCACATCCTCTAGATGGGTGTCATGACTTAAGGACTTGATCACCACGTCATCGATGTAGATTTCCACAGTTTTGCCGATCAACTCATGGAAAATGTAATTCATGGCCCGTTGATATGTTGCACCGGCATTTTTCAACCCAAATGTCATGACTATCCATTCAAATAGGCCTATATGACCAGGACATCTAAAGGCCGTCTTCGATATGTCTTCTATTGCCATGAAGATGCGATTGTATCCCGCGTTGCCATCCATGAAACTAATCACCTTGTGTCCGGCGGCGGCGTCAATTAACAAATCGGCAATAGGCATCGGGTATCCGTCCATGGGAGTAGCTCTGTTCAGGTCCCTGAAGTCTATGCAAACCCTCATTTTCCCATTCTTCTTATACACAGGGACGATGTTAGAAATCCACTCCGCATATCTGCACGGCCGAACGAAGTTTGCGTCAAGTAATCTTTCGATTTCCTTCTTCACATCGGCCAATACTTCATCCTTGTAGATTTTCCGGGGCGGTTGCTTATACGGTTTGAAACCAGGCTTGATTGGCAACCGGTGCTCGACAATGGAACGATCCAATCCAGGCATCTCCGAGTAATCCCAGGCGAAGCAATCTTTATATTCTCTGAGAAGCTCAATTAAGTTTCCCCTGAAGTCTGGTTGCAAATTTGCACTGATGAACGTCGGCCTTGGCTTATCACCGCTTCCAATGTCAACTTCTTCCAGCTTATCGGCCGACATGAATCCTCGCCCTAACTTGCCATCAGTGCCATCCACGGGGTTCTCCATTAAAAATTCTTGTAAGAGCCGACCGCTTGAATCGGTACGTTGGTCACCGCTCGACGGGTTCAACGGGACCTTCTCCCCGTCCTTCCCCGAGAAGCAATCGATGCCTTGGTACTCCCGAAGGCTGGTTCCATGTTGGCCACGCTCACGGAGTCATCCGCCCGGACGACCTCGGTCTCATCATCCACCCTTCGGATAAGCCGTTGATGCATGGTGGATGGGACGCGGCGGTTGGCGTGGATCCGGTCCCGCCCAAGCGCAGGCCGTAGGCTCCCTTGCCTTCGATGACAAAGAAGGTGGTGAGCGGCGTCTTGGACCCGATCATCAAGTCCACGTGAGCGCATCCTTTGGTGTCCGAGGGGTTCCGGCGAAGTCGTTCGGGATGATGCTTGTAGGTGTCAAATCGCTCGGGCCCATGCCAAGCTTCCCGAAGGTGGTGTACGGCATCACGTTGCTCGCCGCTCCACCGTCGACGAACATCTTGGTCAATGGCTTGCCATTGACGTACCCCCTCAAGTACGGCGGCCTCATATGGCGATTCTTGGCCGGCTTGTCGAAGATGGCACGCTTGGCCGGCACCGGTTGTGCCATCATCCCCTCGGGCTGCTCGTCATCAAAGGAAACTTCCTCCCGCATAACCCGGTTAGCAAGAGCCATGAACTCGTTCGGCGAGAAGTATACCATGCATGTAGGAGCCGAACGCTTCGATCCCTCTGGCTGGTCCTTGGGGGCGCCACTCTTGCCTTGTCTGGATCCCGGCTTGTTTCATCTCGCGGTTCCTCAAGCGCTGGACCCGCCTCTTCTGGCTCCTGCGTAGACCGGGCGGGCACCATTGCCCCTTCTGCCAGACGTGGACTTCCTCGTCCTCTTCCTGATCAGCCCACCTGAGATCAGCTTGGCGCTTCCTGGGGTGATCGATGACTTCAATTTTTTGACGCCGATCCCCATTCGGGTGAATCCTTCCAAGTCTTTCGTGGACGGATCGGCGATTGGCAGTTTCCTGCCTGTACTCAACATATCTGTCGCTGCATTCAGGACAGTTCTTCAGTGTGGGCAGCTTTAGGCCCTCATTCCAGCAGTGCCTGAAAAAGGCGCATCCCCAGTGCGCGCGCTCCTGCTCGCGCGTGTACTGTTCTTGGTCCCTTCTACGCGCTTCCTCTTCGGCTCTGCGCTGCTCCTCCTCGTGACGACGCTTCTGGTAGCGCTCCTTCTCCATCTGGCGCTGCCATTTGTTGAGGAGAATGCGTGACGTCACCTTGGGTTTAGGCCTGGACGATTCCCCAATCTCGATGTGGCTCTTGAGAACGCGGGGGCGTCGCCCGTACTTGCTCTAGGGTCACCTGGCGCTCCGGGTCCACTGCTCCACCTTGCTTGGACCTGGCTGAGGTCAGGACCTTGACCTTTCCCTTTTCCTCGGCTGTTATCGCGTTGACAGAAAAGCCGAGCATGTTCTGAGGAAAGGGGTGGCCATCCAGCTTCATCTTGTTATCGAACTTGAGGTGTCCCTCCTGGATAGCCTTACGGATCCTCATCACGAAGACCACCGCAATCGTTGATGGAGTGTGAGTCCCTGTCATGGAAGCCACAGTAACGTTTCGCTTTGACTCCATCAGGCCGAAGCATAGAATGCCCCTCAGGCAGCTTGATTCGGCCTTCCTTTACCAAGAGCTCAAACAATTTATCAGCTTTTGTGATGTCGAAGTCGTAAGTCCCTTTGGTCCGCACGACCCAACGCTGATTCATTGTCAAGGGCTCTTTACCCCACATGATCTCTGCTGCAGCTATCTCCAATTCGTCGTCAGAATCTTCGAACAAATCAGCCTTGTCCAAGAATTGGTTGTAGATGTCAGCGACGTCGTGCTGCTTGCCAAATTTGGGGTCCTTCTTGAGGCCATATGCCCGATTGCTCATCGGAGATAACTTCGCGACAGTTGGCCCGGGTTCTCGAACTCCATTCCAAATAGCTTCTCGCGCACGGCGGCAACATCCCGGCGACGGCCATATCGCCCCAGTCGATCGTCCGGCAAGTTCGGCGAGAAGCACATGCCTTTGACTTCCCCGAACCTTCTAAGAAACTCCAAATGTGTTTCGCCGTGCCTTTGCTTCGGGGTGGCGAGATCAATCAGCTTCTTTTCAGAGCTGCCGCTGAAATAATGAGCGTGGAATTTACGCTCCAAATCCTTCCATCTGGCCACTGATTCAGGAGGCAGGGACGAGAACCACTGAAAAGCCGGACCCGTCAGTGAGGCGGGGAAGTAGCGAACCCTGAATGTTTCCTCGGCCGAGCATTCCCCAAGCTGCATGAGGTAACGGGCGATGTGCTCGACCGTGCTTGTTTCATCCTGCCCGAGAACTTTGTAAATTCCGTCGGCGGCTTCACCCTTGGCGGCAAGAGCACGTTATAGTACCATTGCGGGAACCGCGGCCTATAAGCGGGACCCTGCATCTTTGGCTTGAGGCCGAACTGATTCTGCATCAATTCGGCCATCTTGCGCGCTAGGGCGTCTTCTTCCCCGAGCGCCCGTAGCGGCGCGTACCCCGGGTGCGGGAAGGCGTCGAACGCCCCGTAATTTCCCACTTCATGATAACCACCGCCGTACAAATTCTTCTGGAGCCAGTTGGTCGACGGAGCTATTCTTCGACCGGGGTCAAGTGGGGCCCCAGATGAGCCGAACGCTAGGTCTCCGTACGTAGGCTGGTACGGATTCGGCTGTTGCACAGGCTGACCTGTGCTACTCTGTGGTGGCGGCAGGATTGGTTGACTTCCTAAGCTTGCAACGGGGGCGGAACCGGGCTGCCCCCCCACTGCACCTGTGGAGGGGGTTGGAACGCTTGGCTTCCGGCGCTCTGAGTAGGAGGTTGCTGCGGCTGGCTCCGTAGCGGCGGCTGAGAGCTTGACTCACCCAGTTCAATGGTGCTTTTCTGGAAGGGCGTCTTCCCGAACGCTTGCTCCATGCCCGGGCCGAAGATGGCCACCATCATCTGTTGGAGCGATCCGAGGAAGGCCTTGTTGTGCTTGGTGAGCATGTCGTCTACCGACTCCTGGAATATGCGCGCGCATTCCTCCTTTTCTTGTTGGGATGTGGCATCGCTCTCTCCCGGCAGCAGCACTCTGGGCAGGTCATTCTTTAGATACGGTACACCACTTCGATTCTTCTTAAACGACATGAGACACTTTTGCTGAAACTGGTTCACGGCGTCTTGGAGCTGCTGATGTTGCTCTGGAGAAAGCTCTTCGATGTTGACATCCATGAGGTCTGAGATTTCAGGCATCTTGAACCAATTCGGCTGTGGTCCCACTGGGCGTGCCAAAAAGTGTGTTGGCGCAAAAAGTGCACTCAACGCCAATCACACAGCAAGCCGAACAAAGCTGGCTTCGCACGCGCAGAGAGCAAATGACGTGCCAGTCAATTTTTCCTGAAAATTAACAAAAGATAAAGCAGTTAAATACCAAAGCTTGGAACTTGCCGGCTGGTACCAGACAGTTCCATATTTACGGCTAAAGAGCCAGACAAGACGACACATAGCTATGTAAAGCTATCTGCCAAAGAACCACGACCATTCGGGTAACCGCAAAGGGAAAAAGAACACTGCCGAATGGATGACGTAAGCATGACAACAACCGGTCTTCATACAAGCAAAGGTGTATGCGCAAAGTTATGACCGATTTCCATGAAGATTAAAATTAAAATAAATGAAGTAAAGCACGGACATAATCATGTATTAAATAAGCATGCATAGATCCAAAGCACTAGTCTACCGCATGTCTAGTTACTTTGAAAATCCGTCGGGCACGATATCAAACAAATCTATCCACCGCATGATACGACTTGCATGAAAAACGTACCACTCTCCACAAATAGATCTATCCACCGCATGATACAATCTAAATATGGAAAGCTAAAAGCATACATCATTTAAAACATAAATAATGCACGTGATCTACTCGTGAAAACATAACCGAATACGGCTGAACAGCCGATCCAGGGTCCATGAAGAAGGAACAAACATTACCACGTGAATAAATCTATCAGACTGATCTGGAAATCTAATCCACCGGATGACTAGCTCCAAAGCAACCCAAAAACCTGCATCTACCGCATGATACCCGGTTCTTTCAAGATTTATACGAACGAAGCAAGCTTGAACCCGCAACACGTAACAACCTAGATCGATTCGGTTTCGGCTATTGGAGAACACAAGATCCACGCGTCAACACACGAAACCTGCTCGCACAAGGATCTTAAAAGAGATATAGCCGATCCAAACCTATCTAGATTGGGCAAAGATGTGTTACATGAATTAAAACATAAAGTAAAAACTCAAGATAACACGGGATAACTTAATGAATCTATTGGATCTTGCCAAAATCCAATAGAGCCGATAACTAGCTTCAAGCCAGATCTTAGCCTACCGCATGGCTCATGATCTAACAAGAAACCCTCTTGAACCAAGCTTGAATCTACCGCATGACACGAAGCATGGTAACAAGACTACTTGCATCAGATCTAAATCCACCGCATGATACTAGACATGATACAAGGTTGCCGGTACTCACGGAGGTCGACGGATCGATTGGCCCTCTCGAAGAACTCGACGACACGACAAGGACTCTAGGGTTTGGCGTAAGGCCGGTGTGTATTGAAGAATGATCGTATTTTTTACATACATCCAGGGATCGTATTTATACCCTGCTGTTTACAACTACGAATGGATTCATTGCCTAACTAAGCTCGATCGCTTGTCCCTCCATTCGTCTCCCACGATTTGAGCCACGTCACGCGTCCAATCCCGCAAAATCAGCCCTCTGTTCCTTTGCTTTGAACTTGGAGCGGATAGCCGACCGCGGATCTTTTTGCCGAAAATCTCTGGAAATATCCTTCCTTCCACCGGACGGACTCTTTTTCGAACCAGGACCCATATGTCGGACTCCTTACCAAATTTTGGTGTTAACACGGAGCTCCGCCTCGCTCGAGGACGCGCTCCCCCTCGAGCGGGCTCCGCCCCGTTCGAGGGGCAACTCTTCCCTCGAGCGGTCCCGCCCCGCTCGAGGGCTCGCTCCCCCTCGAGCGAGTCTCGTCTCGCTCGAGGGTTTGCTCCGCCCTCGGCGGGGCCCGCCACGCTCCCGGCGCCCCGCACGCGTGCGCCGGTCCCGTACACGGGCATTTAACGCCCCGACGCCGCGGGACGGCGCCATCATGCGCCGGGGGCTCGCGCCCGGTGCCGCCGCACCAACTCCCCGGGGAGGAGCCCATCCCCACCACCGTGGGGATGGACGTGCGTGCGGCGGCCGGTGTCGGTCCCGTGACACCGCGCGCACGCCTCGGTACGACTAACGCGCCGAGCCCTCGAAAGGGGGCCGGCGCACCCTCGATGTACTTTCCCGTGACCCTACGGGGTTAGGTGGAGACGGTAGGCCGGTGGACCGCCATCCCCGCCCGCGCGCGGCGTGGCCGCCGTACCCGCACGCGCGGGCGCACGCGGACCCCGTAGCAACGACTCGGCCCCCGTGAGGCGCGTTGGGAAGGAACGCCGTTCTGCCAACTCCTGTGCGCCGTACGGGCCAGCGTCAGCACCTCCCTCGAGCCTATCAGAGGACATCACCGCCGTCCGCTGCTCTCCTACCCTCGAACCGCCCTTTGTTCGGGTACAAGTCAGGCCATGATGAAAGGATCGTGGCGGGGATCGCACGGACGGCCGCCCACTCTACACCGTAGCACGTCGCACTTCTCCACATAGCTAAGTAGCGCGGCACGCATGTAACCCGCCGTCCCCTTGATCTATAAAAGGGGAGGCGAGCCCCCAGCCGCGGGGGACAGAGGTTCAAGACAACACCCGGTGCACTCACTCTCTTACCCTCCCACGACATCTTCACCCACCGTTCCGGGGACTTGGAAGCCACACTTCCTCTCCCGCCTTGCTTGTACTTGCCCCACTACAAGCACCCCCGGTGCGAGCAATATAGTGCCACGAGCACACCCCCGTCGGACGTACGGCTCCCTCGGCGGAACCGGGATAAAACCTTGTGTCATTTGTTGCTTAGCATCGACCATTGAGGGATAGACCACGGCGCTATCTCTCGGGTAGTGTCGGGACCATATTCCGCACCGACGGTTGGCGCCCACCGTGGGGCAAGCGAGCGCCTAAGGTCATTTCGCCAACTCCCTCCATGGTGATCCGCACCGAATACCGTGCTACACGCTACGCATGGGTAGCTCGGACCCCCTCCCGGCCGGGTTCGAGATCCGCTTCGGGGGATGCGAACTTTCGAGCCACGGGGAATGGCTATCTCATGCGCCTCACTAACCGTGAGGAACTCCGTGCGCGGCGGCGGCAGGCCGGTCCGCTCGGACCCCCGCCACGCGCACGACTCCGGCGCGGCGCTCGCGGGCACGGAGGCCGCGGGTCCGTCGGCGCCACGACGCCACCGTCGCTGCGGGCAACGCTCGCGTCGGGCGCGGTCCGAGTGGCGGCGGGCGGAGCGCGCCGCCGCCCGGCGCGGTGCGCCCACCGTCACGACGGCCGCCACCACCCCGGCGGGACCGCGCGCGGTCTCGGACCGCGCATTCCCATCGGGCGCGTGGCGCCGCGACGGCCTACAACGCCAACGTCAACACGACGATGCGCGAGGGGTTCCTCCTGGCCGCCACGTCTTCGTCGCCAGGGACCCCGGCACCTCAGCAGCAGATGAGTCATCCCTGGGCTCCGTCGACACGATGCCACCCGCCAACCGCCACGGGTACGCGGAATGGGACTTCTCGGCGCACCGGGACCCGGTCGCGTTCGGGCGCTTCCTCGACGCCACGGACTGCGGGTTTGGGCCGCTCCGACGACTCCGGCACGGGAGCTACGACCCCATGCGGGAGTGTTGCGCCGTCATCACCAACGACCCGGCCAACGCCGCCGGTGCGGCGGCGCCGGGAGACGGGGGAAGTCACGCCTGCCCACGGGATCGCTACGCGCCCGGCCGCGGGGCCAAGCGCTCTCGCGGGGCCGACGTCGACGCACGGTGGCCCAAGCCCGCGAGCTCGAGGCCAAGGCGGCGGAAGAGTACCGAACGGTGCGGTTGCTCCGCGCCTCAATGGCGGGGGAGGCCTCGCGCGTGGCGAACGCGCGCGGGGAGGCCGGGCCGACGGGTCCGCGACCGCCTCAACACCGCCACCAACGTCGGAAACACGGACGTGCCCCCACGAGCGAGCCGAAGCTCGTCGCCGCCGCGACGCCGCTACGGGCTATGCCGGCACCCTCGACCCCCGAGGCTCGAGATATGCACCGCGAGGTGCAAACTCTCATCGAGCAAGAGGCCGTCCGGCGGGCCGAAAGCTCGGCCTCACGCATCCGTCAACGGGGGGGGATGCGCGGGGCGATGAAGCCGCACCGGGGGGCGAACCCTCGGTGCACGCGGGGGGACCGGCGGGGCATCCCACCGACCAAGGACGCACGCCGGCCAAGGAACGACTCCTCGACGCGCGCGGGCGGCCGGATGGCGACGCCCGCAACGTCATCAACGCCGGACGCACGAGCAAGGCGGACGCACGAGCAGCCGGGGGCTACCACCCTCGAAGGGGTGGACGCTACGACGGCGGTGAGGATCGCTCCCCGACGCCGGAGCCCCGGGCACCCGCGTGTTCGGCGGGAGATCCGCACGGCAGCGTTCCCCCAACGCTTCCGTCAGCCCTCGACGATCGTCAAATACAACGGGGAGACGGACCCCCGCGTGCGGCTCAGCGATTACCGCCTAGCCGGCCCGGTGGGCGGGGGCCACCGACGACGAAGTGATCATCCGCAACTTGCCCCCTGCATCCGGGCGACGCGGCCGGACATGGCTTGAGCACTTGCCCGCCGGCCCAGATCCATACCTGGGACGATCTAGTCCACACGTTCGTGGGCAACTTCCGGGGGCACATACGTGCGCCACGGGAATTCGTGGGATCCGCGCTCCGCACGCGAGAAGCCCGGCGAATCGTTGCGGGACTTCATACGGCGCTTCTCCAAGCGGCGCACGGAACTCCCCGGCGTGGCACGGTCGAGATCGTGCACGCGTTCCTCGAGGGCACCACGTGCGGGACCTCGTGCGGGAGGCCGGGACGCGGCCCGCCCGCGCGGACTCAAACGAGCCGTTCGACATCGCCACCGGCTTCGCCTCGGGGAGAGGAGGCCGTGGGGGCGATCTTCGACGGCAAAAAGGGCAAGCGCTCCGAGGACACGCCGCGGAGGGCAGCGGGTCCAAGGAGCCGCACCGCAACGACAAGCGGGGCAAGAAGGGGAAGAAGCGCGCGCGCGCGGCGCGCGGCGGGGGCGCAACGGCGGCAACGCCGAAGCCCTCGGCGTCGACCCGGCTCGACGGGGCCCTCGGCCGGCCCCTCGAGGCCGGGGGTTTTCGACGACATGCTTCGAAGAAACCATGTCCCTACCACAAAACCCCGGTGCAACACACCCTTGAGCGGTGCGACATGCTCAAGAAATTCTATGGCCGCGCCGCCGCGAGAGGAGGCGGAGGCCAAGAAAGACGGGGGGGTGATGGCGACGCCGGCGACTTCCCCGCCGTCGAAAATGTGTTCCTCATCTTTGGGGGACCTACGTCGACATGTCGACCCGGCGGCGCAAGAAGGAGCGGCACGAAGTCCTCGCGCGCGAGAGGGCCCCTCCGGCCTTCCTCAAGCGGTCGAAGGATGCCATCACCTTTAGCGGGACGACCACCCAAACCGTATCCCGAACCGGGCCGGTACCGCCGGTGGTCGATCCCATCATTGGGAACGCCGGTTTTCGAAGGTCCTTATGGACGGAGGCGGTAGCCTCAATATCCTCTTCGCGCATACATTGCGCCGATGGGGATTGGGTGGACCGGTGCGGCCCAGCACGAAGCCGTTTCACGGCATCGCGCCCGGCAAGCAGGTTCAACCCCTCGGGCAGATCGATCTGCCGGTCTGGTTTGGTACCCCCAAGAACTTCCGTAAGGAAACCCTCACCTTCGAGGTGGTGGGGTTCAAAGGGGCCTACCATGCCATACTTGGGCGACCTTGCTATGCCAAATTCATGGCGGTCCCCAACTACACGTACACGAAGATGAAGATGCCGGGCCGAACGGCATCATCACCGTCGGGTCGTCGATCGAACACGCATTCGGCTGCGATGTCGAGTGCGTGGAACACGCGAGGCACGCGGTGCTTTGGATGAAGCGCGGTCAACACGGCGGAGAAGATGGTCAACGAGGACCTCGACTCCGCCGCCAAACACGTCGGCACCTTCGAGGCCGCCGGCGGACCAAAGGGGTCCCCCTCGACCCGTCGGCCCCCGAGGGCAAGGCGTTGAGGGTCGGCTCGACCCTCGACCCTAAATAGGAAGCGGTGCTCGTCGAATTCCTCCGCGCCAACGCCGACGTCTTCGCGTGGAGCCCCTCGGACATGCCGGGCATCCCCGAGGGGAGGTCGCCGAGCACTCCCTTGATATCCTGCCAAACGCCCGTGCCGTGCAGCAGCGGCTGCGCCGCTTCGACGAAGAGCGGCGACGGGCGATCGGAGCGGAGCTGCGGAAGCTCCTCGAGGCCGGATTCATCAAGGAAGTATTCCACCCTACGTGGCTAGCCAATCCTGTGCTTGTAAAGAAGAAAAATGGGAAGTGGCGGATGTGTGTAGACTATACGAGTCTTAATAAAGCATGTCCCAAAGTTCCTTTTCCTTTGCCACGCATAGATCAAATCGTTGATTCAACGGCTGGGTGCGAACTACTCTGTTTCCTTGATGCCTATTCGGGATATCACCAAATAAAAATGAAGGAGTCCGACCAGCTCGCGACTTCGTTCATCACACCGTTCGGGACGTTACGCTACGTCACGATGCCTTTTGGCCTCAGAAACGCGGGCGCAACATATCGGCGGCGCATGCGGCACGTTTTTGGGGATCACATCGGGCGGACGGTCGAAGCCTACGTGGACGACATCGTCGTCAAGACCGAGAAGGCGGACGACACGGTTAGCGACCTTGGCGTCGCGTTCGGTACCTACGGGCCAACGGGGGTCAAGCTAAACCCCGAAAAATGTGTCTTTGGAGTGCGCGGGGCATGCTTCTAGGATACATCGTCTCCCGGCGGGGAATCGAGGCCAATCTCGAAAAGGTCGCGGCCCTCGAGCGAATGGGCCCGATCCAGGGACCTCAAAGGGGTGCGAGAAGGTGTTGGGGTGCCTCGCCGCCTTAAGCCGCTTCATCTCGAGGCTCGGTGAGAGGGGGCCGCCCCTCTGCGGCCGCTCAAGAAGCACGAGCGCTTCGTTGGACCGCCGAGGCCCGGGGACGCGCTCGACAAGGCGAAGGCGTCTCGACGCACGCTCCAATCCTCACGCCGCCGCGGGACGGCGAACCCCCTGCAGCTCTACGTGGCCGCAACCACCCAGGTGGTCAGCGCCGTGATCGTCGTGGAGCGCACGGAGGAAGGGCACGCCTTGCCCGTGCAGAGGCCGGTCTACTACATCAGCGAAGTCCTGTCGGACACGAAGACGCGCTACCCCCAGGTCCAGAAGCTGCTGTACGCGGTAGTCCTTGCGCGGCGCAAGCTCCGCCACTACTTCGAGGCCCACCCGGTCACGGTGGTCTCCTCCTTCCCGCTAGGAGAGATCATTCGCAACCCTGACGCGGCAGGCAGGATTGCCAAATGGTCCGTGGAGCTGATGGGCGAGACGCTTGCCTACGCCCCGCGCAAGGCCATCAAATCGCAAATCCTAGCTGATTTCGTCGCCGAGTGGACGGACACGCAGCTGCCGCCCCCTCGGATTCAGCGAGTCTTGGACTGCGTTCTTCGACGGCTCGGTGATGAAGACGGGGGCGGGCGCGGGCCCTGCTCTTCGTGTCACCCCTCGGGGAGCACATGCGCTACTCGGTGCGCCTCCACTTTCCCGCGTCCAACAATATGGCGGAATACGAGGCCCTTCTCCGTGGCCTCAAAATCGCCGTTGAGTTGGGCGTCAAACGCCTCGACGTGCGAGGGGACTCGCGGCTCGTGATCGATCAAGTCATGAAGAACGCGAGGCTGCCACGACGACAAGATGGAGGCCTCTTGTAAAGCCGTGCGGGCCCTCAAGGACAAGTTCTATGGCATCGAGCTTAATCATGTACCCCGCCGGTACAACGAGGAAGCAGACGAGCTGGCGAAGATCGCGTCCGGGCGGATCACCGTTCCCCCGAACGTTTTCACACGAGACGTCGCGCAACCCTCGGTCGCCTTCGAGCCCTACCCCTCGAGCCACGACGGACCCTCGGGGGCTCCCTCGAATCCAGCGGGTGTGGAACCCATGGATGAGGACCCCTCGAACGAGGCGTACGTGCTCTCCCTTCTCGAGGGGTACGGCTCCACCGAGGTCGATGCGATGGACATAGAGCGGGCTCTGTCCAAGTGGATTGGCGGGAAAAATACATCGCATGGATCGCTCAAGGGGAACTCCCCGCGGAACGGGCCGCGGCCGGGCGCATCGCCGGGATGGCCAAATCCTTCACCCTCGTCGACGGCGAGGCTGCCCAAGCGCGCCGCCTCGGCATCCTCCGGCGGTGTATACCCATTCCCGAGGGGCGCGAGCTCCTACGGGACATCCACGCGGGGATGCGTGGCCACCACGCCGCACCCCGCACCCTCGTCGGTAACGCGTTCCGCCGGGGCTTTTATTGGCCTACCGCGGTCGCGGACGCCAGCGAAATCGTACGCACTGCCGAAGGATGCCGGTTCTACGCCCGCAAGTCCAACTTGCCCGCTCATGCCACCGCAAACGATCCCCGTGACATGGCCGTTCGCCGTATGGGGGTTGGACATCGTCGGGCCCCTGCGTAAGGCGCCCGGGGGCTTCACCCATCTGCTTGTCGCGATCGACAAATTCTCCAAGTGGGTGGAGGTGCGTCCCATCATGAATTTAAGGGCCGAGCGAGGAGGTCACGTTCTTCACCGACATCGTATACCGCTTTGGAGTGCCAAACTCCATCATCACGAACAATGGGTCCCAATTCACGGGCGGAAGTTCTTGGAGTTTCGTGATAAGTTCCACATCCGCGTGGATTGGGCGGCCGTGGCACACCCACAAACCAACGGCCAAGTGGAGCGCGCCAACGGCATGATCCTACAAGGCCTCAAGCCCGAGAATTTTCGACCGAGTTCAACAAATGCGGGCGAAAATGGCTCCAAGAACTACCGGCGGTCGTGTGGAGCCTAAGGACCACCCCAAGCGGAGCCACGGGTTCACCCCGTTTTTCTGGTCCATGGCGCGGAGGCGCGTCCTCCCCACGGACTTAGAATACGGGTCGCCCGGGGTTCGAGGCTACGACGAGGGTGCTAACCGGCGAGCCGCGAGGACTCGCCCGGACCGGCCAGACGAAGTACGCCTCATGGCGTTGATGCACTCCGCAAGGTATCAACGGTCCCTACGACGTTACCAAGCACGCAAGATACGTCGGAGGGATTTCGAGCGAAGGGGATGCGGTCCTAAGGCTACGCCAAGACAACCGAGGGCGCCACAAGCTATCGCCCCCATGGGAGGGACCCTACGTCGTGGTGAAGGTGCTCAAGCCGGGCACGTACAAGGCGGCCAACGAGGACGGCGAAGAACTCACCAACGCTTGGAACATCCAACGGCTACGTCGCTTCTACCCTTAGCTAGGATTTCCAAGTACTTTTGTTGTAAAATCGCATGGCCAACGCCCCGAGTTGGTGTCAACTATGTAAACACTCCAAGTCTAATAAAAGGGAAACTCGGCTTTCCGAAACCCAAGTTACCCTCGGGGGCTCTGCGCCCCCCCCCCCCCCCCCCAAATGGTCCCATTTTTCGCGCAAAAAACATAACAACACGCGCTAAGTTTGTTTCCTACTTCAACCTCGAGCCACGATTCGAACGGGGCGCGGGCGGCACGGCGGAAGGAGCGTGCGAGACGAGAGATAGCCTACGCCGCATGGCTATGGCCCTTCTCTCTCGCCTCCAACCCGGCGGGCCCCCCCCCGCGAAAATCGAACTCCCCTAACTAGAATCTACTCGGGGAAGAAGGAGAAACAAAAAGCGTGATAAACAAATGATTTCATTTACAACAAATGCCCATGTTCATGAAACAACTTGTTTATTTACAAAAGGCCATGAGGCCGGGTACGATACACAACAAAAAACGGGCCTAGCGCCCAGCTGCTTTCGAGGGCGGGAGGAGCGATGGCGTCAACGGCGTCGGGAAGAGGAACTCCTCGAAGGCCTCGGCGAGCGACCGGCGGCATCGGCGGCGAGCGCGTCCATACGCTCCATGGCCACCTCGTCCTCGACGCCCTCGGGTACGACGTAGCCTTCCGCCGGCCCCTCGAAGTTTACCTCGTAGTGGGACCGCACCACTCCGAGGGCCTTCGGGACGCGCCGGGTGCCGGCGCCGGCGCATCCGCTCGGTGGCGTGGCCACCAAGGGCACGCGGACGGGCGGCTAGCGAGGGCTGCCGGCACGTGCCTCGCCCTCCTCGACGGTGCGGCGGGTCTCGAGGGCCGCATCGCGCGGCTCTGCGGCTCTGCTCGGAGGAGTTGTAGGAGGCCTGCGAGCCTCGGCCCGCCCGGCGGCGTGCCCCGGGGCGGTGCGCAAGCACTGGAATCGACAAGACGAAAAGAAATCGAGAAGGGGGAAGCGAACCCTCTAAAGCAAAAACCAACAAGCGAGAGTCAAACGGTGGCTCACCCTCGACTTGCTTCCTCTCCAAATCGAGGTCGCGGCGCGCGGACTCGATCGCCAACTCGAGGCGCGGACGGTTTCGCCTTGCTCGCGGAGGGCCGGCTCTGGTTGGCGTTGGCGATGCGAGCACGAGCGCCTCGTCCTCAACCTTGGAGAATGCGGCGTTCGCTCCTCCCGGCGACTTCTCCGCCGCCTCGCGAGCGACGCGCTCCCGCTCCCGGCGCCGTCGGGGGGCGTCGCCAAGGGCGGCCCGCTCTGGGCCGGAGCCGCCCCTCGGCCCCACGGCGGGCGATGCGCTCTTCTTTGGAGCTGCTCCTCGGCGGCGACGAGGGCCGCGGCCTTGGCGTCGAGGGCGGCCCTCGGGTCGTCGGCCTCCTTGGCGCGGTTGCTCCAACCCGCGCGCTGCTCCTCGGCCGGCGGCCCGGTTGCGCTGCGCCCCCTCGGCGACGTGCGGAGCTCCCGGGTTTCGGCACGGCGGTGGCCACCTCCGCCTCCCGGTTGGCGCCCGGCGTCCGCGTCTTCTCCGGATCCGCGCGCGCGTTCCACGGCGCCTCGTCGCGATCGAAGAGGGCGCGCGGACCCGCTCGAGGCTCGAGCGACGCGCGCGTACCTTGCCTCGAGCTCTCGGGGAGCTCGTCGGGCCAAGCCGGGGCCCGGTATGCCCGGCCGGTGTCCAGGGCGTCCTAAGAGCGTCCGCAAGCGAGTCGAAAGCGCCGCCTTGCTCCCGGGCTGGTGGGCCTCGGCGTTCACCGGTCGAACGCGTCGTACTTGTCGTGGGCGCGGCGCTCGAGCTCCGGCATCCACACGCCAAAACCCATAAGCACCAAGACTTGGGCGCAACGTACACAAACGAAAAAGAAAAAAACGAGCGATTGTAGCTCACACGGAAGACGAGCCGGGCCGGGCCGCCATGGACCCGCGGCGCCTCGTTCGGCACGCGGTTGAGCGTAGCGCGCGTGACTCCCGAGCTCGCCCCCGAGCTCTGTTCCCCCCGGCGTCGGCAAACGCGGGGGATCCTCGGCGGCCCCCTCCACACGGGCGGGACGGCCGGCGTGGGGGGACGAGGCCTCGGCACCATGTCCTCGGCCCCCCACCACCATGTGACCCTCGTGCCGCCTCACGAGGGCCCCCTCACGGGGCTCGGTGGAGTTCTTGGGCCGGGCGGCCCGCGATTCCACCCGGGCGGCGGGGAGTCATCCGAGAGCTCCACCACCTCCGCCGGCACCTCCGCCGCGCCTCCGCGGCCACGGGCGCCGCCGTGCCGCCGTGGCCGCCACCTCCGGCCGTGCCGCCGCATCCGCGGGCGCTCCCGCGAGGTTGCGCCCGCTCCACCTCCTCCGCGGTGGCGGCCACGCGCGGGCTGCACCTCCACCGTGGCCGCCGCCGCGCCACGTGCCTCCGCGGCGGCCGGCGTCGGCCGCCCCCGGCGACCTGCGGCTGCGCCGCGGCGGGCTGATGCGCCGGCGGGGTCTCGAGGCCCCGGCGGGGGTCTTGCGAGCTCGTGCCCGCCGCCGTGCTTGTCCCCGGGCGCGACCCCCTCGACGAGCGCCGCCGGGTGGGGATCGACGCGTCCGTCCTCAGCACCTTGGCTGGTGCAAGCGGAGGAACAGTTGGCACCACCCTGCGCAGACACGAACGAAGGGTTAAATCACCTGATCACCAACGAGCCAAACCAAACGAAGAAGGACAGGCTCCTTACCTCGCGGAGGAAAAGGCCCGTTTCCTTTTCCTCGAGGCCTGCGGACGAGGCCGGTACGGTGCCGCGCGCGCCGTAGCGCCCCCCGATGGCGCCGCCGCCGCTCGCGAGCACACCCGCCCCATGCGCGGGCGCGCGCCGACGTCGCGCCTCCCGAGGGGGCGCGCCGCGCGCGGGGCACGCTCGCCCGCGCGCGGGCGCGCCTACCGTCGCGCCCCTCGACGATGACGGCTCGCGCGCGCGGGCACGCTCCCCCCGCGCGCGGGCACGCGACGCGCGCGCACGGGCGCGTCCGCCGCGCGTGCCTCCATGGCTCGCGCGGCACCACCGCGGCACGTGCCGCCCACGATGTCGATTGCCGGCGGCGGGCGGCGGTGCGCCGCCCCCGGGGCGAAGCCGCCCCTTGACGCCGGCGGATTGCGGCGACGGGGGGCGGCCGGCGCCACTGTCGGAGGGGCCCTCCCCCTCGGCCTCTTCCTCCTCGTCCTCCTCCGAGGATGAGGGGCTCCTCGATCTCCCGGGGAGGAGAGCCCCGGCTCCTCGCGCGCGTCGGTACTCCGCGGCCCGCCGGTCGCGGCGTGCTTGACGTCGCCTCGCGTGCTCCCTCTTGCGCGCCGCCCGCTCCTGCTTGCTCCCGGCGCGCCGCTCGGCCGAGCGCACGAGAGTCGGGGGGGTGGGTGGAACGGACTTGGCGATGTTGAACTCCACCAGGTGCGCACAAGAGCGAGAATGGCGCATCGGGGAAACAAGAGCAAGACCAAGAACCAAAACAAAATCGGGAACCCAACTCACCCCGCGGGCCCGTGGGGAGCATCTCAAGGTCCCATGGGGTCCGACCCGCGAGCGGCGGCGCCGGGTGTCGACGGCGTTCCGCGCCGGGGATTGCGCATACGGCCGCTCAAGGGGCGTCGGGAGCATCCGCGACCTCGCCGGAGTCGACGGGGTTGGCCGCCTCTGTCATCTCGAAGATGCGGAGGCGGCCTCTCCATCGAGAGGCACGACCCGCCGGTGGTGGAGGAAGGCGAGGACGCCCATCGCGTTCGGCCCGTGCTTCGCCGGCCCGGCGCGGGGCGGCGAGGACGGACTCTTGCCGCGCCCGTCTTTGGGCCGTAGACACCCCGTAGCCCCGGGGAGTCCGGCCTCTTCTTGAATACCCGGCCGGTGTAGGGAGGAAGGCCAGGCTCGGCATTGCGCAGGTAGAACCATCCCCGCTCCCCGGCGGCGTTGTTCGTCGTCATGGTGCAGGGGATGTAGAAATCCTTGAGCTGCCCCCGCAGGGCAAGCGACATCCCGCCGGCGCGCACGCGCGCGCGAGTCCTAGGCTCCGACGTGGGGCTGCGTGAACCCGGAGATCCCGGTTCGGCGGGATCCCCGGTATCCTTCGCAACGCCCACGAACGTGGCCGCTCGCGAGATCGTGTTGGGGGGCGAAGTTGTGCGGCTCCACCCGTAGTAGTAGCACATCGCCGCATGAAGGTGCTCGCCGGCGCATTGAAGCCACGCTCGTGGTAGCGGACGAAGCTCACCACGTAGCCCTCCGGCGGGTTGGGCTCGTGGTGCGCCACCGGCGGCACGATCCATTCCGCCGGGCGCCCTTCTTCGTTAACCGCCGGCCCGACCGGCGGCGACCGGCTCGCCAAGGGCGAGCCGGGTCCGCCGTCGACCTCTCCCGAGCGTACGGCTCTAGGATCCGAGAGGGAGGGCGAGGCGGCGCCATGAGGGGGGACGAAGGAATGCGAAGGCGGAGGACAAGGGAACGGAAAAAAGAGCTCTAATGGCGAAACCGCGCGGCGGCAAGAGCGAGACGAAGACGAAGGGGCGGAGGACCGAAAATGGTGAGACACTAAGGTAAAAAACCGCCGCCCCCCTCCTCCCCGCCGGCTTTATAGGCCGACGGGGCGAGCTCTCGGAGCGGACGCCCCGCCAGCGTGCTTGCGGGGGAATCTTTCTATCGCGTCGACGGGTGGGCCCCACCACGACCGCGGCGGCCACAACTGCTGCGGGCGGGCCATCATTACGGCAAAGGCCGGCGGCCGGCCAGAGGCGAAGCCGTCACGTCCGCTCTGCCACGCCGCCCACTACGCGCTCGCGCGCGGCCGCGACGCCTAAAAGACGCGCTCGCGGCTGCAAAGCCGCGGCCACGACCGCAAGGCACTTAAATGCCGGGTCCCTTGCCAAGCAAGGAGAACCCTCGAGCGGGGCGAACCCCCGGCTCGAAACAAAGGCAACCCTCGATGGGATATCGGCATGAGAAGGCCGTCGGGATGCGCTCGATGTAGAGCGAACGCGCGGGCACCCATGCCACGTAAAACCCGCGAGCGGCATGACCCTTGGCTCAAAATGACGTCAACCCTCGATGGGATATCGACGTGAGAAGGTCGCCGGGACTGTTCGATGTAGAGCGAGGAGCGCGCGGGCACCCATGCCACGCCAAACCCTCGAGCGGCCACGAGCCCTTGGCTCGAGACAATGTCAACCCTCTAAAGGAAAGCACATACGTTGTGCTACCAACCAGCACCTCGAGGGCGGCACGCCCCGGACCCCTCGACGGCCGCAAACGTGAAAAGACGGGGCCGCCCGGGCGCCACCCCGCACGGCCCTGCGATCGAGAGGGTTTGAAGCGACCCTCGACGGGTTCGAACGGGCGCCACGGATCGCGAGTTAGGGACGATGAGGGCGCGCGCATTCGAGCCGTTCCTCGAGCCCGTCGGCTCGAGGGTGCCCCACATGTCGTGTTCGAGAGCCGGCGAGGGCGGCCTAGCGGGGGGATCCCCCGAGGGGAGAGCTTCGCGCCCTCGGTCCCTAGCGAACGGGGCCGAGGCCCCACCTAGCAAACCCATGCAAGCGCTTCCATGGACGTGTCTCGGACCGCGCGGCCTACCCTTATCGAACGGGGCATGGGCGTCCACTTGAACCACCCGCTACCGGCTCGAAGAGGAATCGGCAGTTCGCGACCCGCTCGATGGGAGTTGCGGGAAACCTCACCCTCCGTCCCGCGGAGGGACGGCGAGGGCGCGTTAAAAACAAGTCGTCGAGGCTCGGCCGATCACCTCGAACGGGCCAAGGCTCGGGGGCTTGACGCACGGCTACACCTCCTTGAAATTGCACCCGCCGAAGACGGTGACGGGGGGAGCGTGCACCCCGGCCGGCTGAAATACCGCCGATGCCGGTTGGCATATGTGCCACGCCTTTCGACCAAAGTTCTCGCGGTTAACCCCTGCGGGGAGAGCCCACACTCTGCACGGGGCTTCGAGGCTAGACCCGCGGGTCGGCCCGACGCGGCCCCACGGAAAGCGTTCACAAACAAGGAGGGAAGAACGTCCTATCGGTAGGTTCCGGCTCCGCGGGAGCCTCGATGGCAAACCCGCGGATGCTCGGGGGCTGCGTCGGGGACCGCCCGGGGGTCCCCTTAAGCAACGGGGAAATCCTCACTTAAATCCCGGTATCGAAACACGCTAAGCCTAACCATGCGGGTAACTAGCAGGTGCGGGACATGGCCTACGCCACGGGACTCGACGGCCCACCAAGACGGCCGCTTAGAAGACCCCTCGAGCGAGGCTCGCCTCGCTCGAGGATGCGCTCCCCCTCGAGCGGGCTCCACCTCGTTCGAGGGGCAACTCTTCCCTCGAGCGGTCCCGCCCGATCGAGGGCTCGCTCCCCCCTCGAGCGAGTCTCGTCTCGCTCGAGGGTTTGCTCCGCCCTCGGCGAGGCCCGCCACGCTCACGGGCGCCCCGCACGCGTGCGCGGTCCGTACACGGGCATTTAACGCCACGACGCCGCGGGACGGCGCCATCATGTGCCGGGGCTCGCGCCCGTGCCGCCGCACCAACTCCCCGGGGAGGAGCCCATCCCCACCCTTCGTGGGGATGGAGCGTGCGTGCGGCCGGTGTCGGTCCGTGACACCGCGCGCACGCCTCGGTACGACTAACGCGCCGAGCCCTCGAAGGGGGCCGGCGCACCCTCGATGTACTTTCCTTTGACCCTACGGGGTTAGGTGGAGACGGTAGGCGGTGGACTCCCATCCCCGCCCGCGCGCGGCGTGGCCGCCGTACCCGCACGCGCGGGCGCACGCCGGACCCCGTAGCAACGACTCGGCCCCGTGAGGCGCGTTGGGAAGGAACGCCGTTCGCCAGCTCCCTGTGCGCCGTACGGGCCGGCGTCGCACCTCCCTCGAGCCTATCGAGAGGACATCACCGCCGTCCGTGCTCTTCTACCCTCGAACCGCCCCTTGTTCGGGTACAAGTCGAGCCATGATGACCGGATCGTGGCGGGGATCGCACGGACGGCCGCCCACTCTACACCGTAGCACGTCGCACTTCTCCACATAGCTAAGTAGCGCGGCGCGCATGTAACCCGCCATCCCCTTGATCTATAAAAGGGGAGGCGAGCCCCGACCGCGGGGGACGAGAGGTTCAAGACAACACCCCGTGCACTCACTCTCTTTCCCTCCCACGACATCTTCACCCACCGTTCCGGGGACTTGGAAGCCACACTTCCTCTCCCGCCTTGCTTGTACTTGCCCCACTACAAGCACCCCGGTGCGGAGAGCAATATAGTGCCACGAGCACACCCCTGGCTGGACGTACGGCTCCCTCGGCGGGAACCGGGATAAAACCTTGTGTCATTTGTTGCTTAGCATCGACCATTGAGGGATAGACCACGGCGCTATCTCTTGGGTAGTGTCGGGACCATATTCCGCACCGACGGGGGGTGCGGGCTGGGCACTGCAGGTTGTTGGGCCGAGGGAGCAAAGTTGCTCGGGGAAAGAGGTAGGGCCTCTGTTAGACTTGGTTAGGTGGGACTGGTTTAGATAGGTTAGTCTTTTATTTAGATTTGGTTTTATCCAAAGTATTTTCATACTAAGTTTGAATTCGAATCTCTTTCGAATTCAAACCTCACACCAATTGAAAACTCCGAAATAAAAACCAAGAAAATTCCAACTCACATTTATACCATAATTTGAAAATAATTTTTATATGTTTTAATTTTATACGGAGTTTGAGATGAGAGGCTAGCAAATTGGGATAAAATTTGGTAGCACGCGAGTTCAAACAAAAAGTTTTAAATTTTTGCGAAAATTCACACATGGGAAAACAATCAAATTTCTGGTATGTTACAATAGCAATATGGTGGTACCCGGAGTAGCAGTAGAGAAAGCAGAGTAGATCGCAGCCCGCCGTGGAGTCGATGACTTGGTCTATCCGCAGCAACCCGAAGGTGTCCTTGGGGCAGTGCTTGTTGAGGTCGTTGTAGTTGACGGACATCCTCCACTCGTTCGAGTTCTTCTTGCGGATGAGGACGGGGTTGGCAAGCCACTCAGGATGGAAAACTTCTCTGATGAAGCCAGCCGCGAGTAGTTTGGCGAGTTCCTTATTGATGGCATCCCGTCTGTCGTCGGCGAAACAGCGGAGGTGTTGTCGCTTCGGGGTAGCTTTAGGATCGACGTTGAGTGAGTGCTTGATCAGCTCCCTGGGCACCCCTGGCATGTCCGCTGGTTTCCACGCGAAGATGTCTCGGTTAGCCCGGAGGAAGCTGACGAGCGCGTCTTCCTATTTCGGGTCGAGGCCCGCCCCGATGGTGGTAGTCTTGTTGTTGTCGCCTGTCCCGAGGTCAATCGTCTTGACTTGTACTGCCTCAGCTCGCTGAGGCTTGTTGGCGTTGTCCGACTTCTCTGGGATGTCGAGTTCACTTGGGGCAAGCTTTTTGGATACAACGTAGATCTCCATCATTATGTTGGGTACTTGATTTGTGGCTGCGAGTTCCACAGCTTCTATGTCGCAGTCGAAGGATATCTTCAAGTCCCCTTGTAGCGAGAGTACACCGGTTGGACTTGGCATCTTGAGTACCAAGTATGTGTAGTGAGGTACCGCCATGAACTTGGCGATAACTGGCCTGCCGAGGATGGCGTGGTAGGAAGTCTCGAAGTCCGCGACTTCGAACTTGATGTACTCGGTGCGGTAGTTTTCTCTGGTTTCCCGAAGGTAACTGGCAGGACCACTGAACCCAGTGGAATAGCCGCGTCCCCGGGGACGATGCCGTAAAAAGGTGATGTGCTCTTGGTGAGCATGTGAGTGATGTCGAGCTTCATCTTCTTCAAGGTCTTGATGAAAAGGACGTTGAGCCCTCTTCCACCGTCGATGATTACCTTGTTGAGTCTGTAGCCCACGACTACCGGCTTCAGGACGAGAGGAAAACGCCCTGGTTCAGAGAAGCTTGTCCATTGATCTACGCGGGAGAAGGTAATGGGTACCTCCGACCATCGGAGGGGGGGTCGGGTTCGCTGGTTCAATGTTTAAGACTTCTCGTCGGGTGGCCTTCTGAGACCGTTTGGTGGGTAGTGCGCCGAAGAGGACGTTCACTGTCTTGTCGGGTTCTTGGAAGTCGACGTTGCCTTCGTCGGCTTTTTTCTTGCCTTTCTTGTTGTGAGGGTGCCGTGGTTCTGGAGTGTCCTTGAGTACTCGCCGGAGTTGGTAGCTCTGTTCGGTAGTGTGGTTGCCATCCAGATGCCACGAGCACTTATCTTTCGGCAAGTCTTTGAAGCCGCCAGAGGTCTTCTTCGGGTTGTCTTTCGCAGGGCGCTGGATAGCCGCGACTGTGTTGTCTGGCTTGCGCTTGCGATTAGGACTCGAGTAGTTCTTGCTGCGACCGCCTTGATCCCGGTTGTTGTTATTGCTGCCGCCCGCGTTTTGCTTGCTCTTGCCACGAATGGCGTCGTACTTGGCGTTAGCCTTGTCTTCTTCATCAGCCCAGGAGGTGATCATGTCTTTGAGCTTGGTAATGGAGCTCGGGCGGCGGCGACTGAAGTCTTCAAAGGTGCGGCGGTGGTAGAGGCCGTCTTGAAAGAGGTCGATGACTTCCTTGTTGGTGACATCAACTACAGTGGCGCGCTTGTCGAAAAAGTGTCGCATGTACTTGCGCAGAGTTTCGCCCTGTTCCTGCTTCACCATGGCTAGGTCCATGCGAGTACCCGAGCGTCCCATGGCTCCCGCGAAGTTGCTAGTGAACTGCTCCTTGAGCTGGTCCCATGTGATAACCCGCCCAGGAAAATACCGTACTATCGCCTAAACCAATCCACTTTGGTCATTAAGCGATAATAAAGTATCATCCTGCCGTTAGTTACCGGGTTATCGCCCGGTAAATCACTTGAATAGCAACAAGGATCGAAATATATGCATTAAAACTCACTCGAAGGCGAGTCCAGAGATACATCATCATTAACATCCAAATTTGTACCCCGAAGGGTTTAATTATTACAAACCGAAGTTTTTGCCATAAAGAACTAGTTCAGAGTTTTGAAACAGCGGAATTTAAACTAGCGGAAAGCGGAAACACCACGGGAGGCCATCCATGATGCCTTCAGTTGTCATCCTCCACCCACTCCAGCTCCCAGCCGGGCAGGATCTCTCCGGGCCACACATCACCGAAAGCATTACTTGGATCAACATATTATAGAAAGGCTGATTATGCTAATACTCAGCAAGATTTACCCGTCGGTGATCACTACTTCACCAATTCTAGACATGAAAGGCTTTTGGCCACTAAGTTTCTTTTTGCTGAAAAGTAACAAAGAGTATGTCCTTACTTTCAAGATTTTAGCACAAGTTCTAGTGGGTTTAACCTTTACTACATTAGCCAACTAGTACAGACAAAGTTGTACAATACAATTAATCAAGCATAGCATTCATCAACTTCCATCATTAGGGATCTCATGGCTAGTGGAGTAAGTAGTCTCAGATAACGGTGAGAGGCCGACAATCGATTGATTCAAACCTTGCAAGGTAGACCTAAACACACGGTAGGTTGCCCCCGCAAGGACAACTTCCCAGCCAGGTTCCCAAAAATCCTCGGGTCGGGATCGAATCTTACGGTCTTTGGTGCGGGCTATCCGGCATACCCCGCGAGGCACCGGAGTCACCGTACACCACCGGTAGCTAGCCGTGAGATGAATCCCAAGAGTAGTAATAGTAGGATCCCCCGCCGCCTCATTAAGGTACTAGGCTTACCGGTCCCATTCCCGACAAGTGCTTAGTACGTTCAAACACTTGACCCATAATAGCCATTGGACCGGAGCCCAAATCCCATGCTCTTACCACATGAGCAATCCAGTTAAGGATATATTGTGATTCCTATCTAGGAACCTATTCTCGCGAGTGAGGTCATCACCCGACTTGTAACGGTCCTATAGCTTAGCAGCTATCGACCTATCATACTAGTAAGGACCAAGGTACATAGGGATCATGCATCTAGGGTTCCATTCAACTCCTGAACTTAAATGCACAATCATCCATAGATAATTGAATAACAAATTTTAAAACTAGGTTAGATGCACCGGAGCTTGCCTTCGTCAGTTAGGTTAGCCTGGGCACCCTCGGTGTCATCGAGCACTTCCACGTACTGCAGCGAAGCTTCTGCTCCTCCTTCCTCGGTTTCTGGGACGAAGAAGTAGTCACCGTCTGGAAGATCTACACCGAATGCAATGCAAAGTTCAGGTGATGTGACAGTTTGTTATCTTATCCAACTCTTGTTGGTCATATTCACCTTAACAAGTATCTAGATAGCACATCTCTTTTAGGAAGGTTATTCGTTATACATGATTCATTCTTTTATTGCACATTTGAATTAATGTCTCCTTGTACTTGTTATTTTATGTGAAGGTTTAATCCTTTTCTTCTCACTAGCAAGGGTATGAACAATATTTTTATTCATGAATTAATTTCTTACCAGCAAGGATATTTTATTAACTTTTAATTAAGTTAGGTAAAACTTTCCAAAAAGGGAAATGAATTAAAAAGGGATTTTCCTTATTAATTGTTCTTTAATCTTTTAAAAGGACTTTAAAGCTCTTTATTAAGCAATAATTCACTAAAAATTTAAAGGAGTGTTTCTTAAGCATAACAACACCCATGCGGTCCCCTTGGACCCACAAGTAAGGCTTGGAAACTAGGAAACAAAATATTATGGAAAATAACAAAGACTAGCTAGTGATTCAAATTAAATGCATATAAAAATAAATGAGCATAAAAATGATCCAAACTTTACGGTCCTAAACAAGCCTAACCAGCATGTACACCTAGAAGCTCTACAGATCTTGCTTCATTAATTTACAAAGAAAACATGCACAATTTAAGAATAAATATTTCTGTTACACCAAAAATCATGATTAATTCACAACAGGTGTGTTTTGACATAACAAGACAACATTCACAAGTTGGGCACAAAAACATAAATAGTTTTAGCTACAAAAAATCATCTAGGCAGTTTCTGCAGAAATGGAAAACAATGTATATAGAAGGATTTACTGCATAACTTTGTGCAAATTTTGGCACACGAGCTAGTCATGACAAGACATGCAACATATCCAAAATTTGGATGCAGAGGAGTTATGTTTTTTGAGTTATGGCAGATATAGGTATTTCACAATCCTATTTTTCATGTCAAAAATATCTAGAATCAGACCATGTAAGAATAACAAAAGTTGTAGGATTTTTCTCCACGAATCCAACAAAATTGGTTTGGCATTTTTCTGAATTTTCTACAATTTTCTAGGGATTTTCTACTGCACTGGACCAACTAGCAAGAAAACCTAGATAATTTTCATTACGAACGGATGGTCCTTAAATTCACACAAAACACCACCGCAAAGATTTCGAACCACCGCAATTGGGTCCTTGGCCATGGGACGGCGTGGCTCGGCCAATTCCGGCGGCCGCCGGTGCTCCCGGCCGGCAAGCGGCTAGGGCCGGACTAGGAGCTCACCTAGGGTCGACGGGTGGTCGGAGTTAGGACGGAGGGGGGCTGCCGGCGTGGGGGATCGACGGCGGCGGCGGCGGTTGCCGCGGCGGCTCGGGGGAAACGGCTAGGAGGGCGCAGGCTTGGACAACACGTGACCTCGGGAGGTGCACTGGGGTCTTGTGAAGCTAGTGGAGTGGTTGGCCGGTGGGGAGAGCGAGCGGTGCTGCAAGGTCCCGTCGGCGGCGGCAATGGCGGGGTGGAGGCTCGGTGGCGCGTGGAGGGGGAGAAGGACGGCGCTTAAATAGCCTCGGCCCGGCCTGGCGGTGACGGCGGTGTGACCTACGGCCGTAGCACGGCGCACGCGGGTGAGGGGACGCGGACGGACCGCCGGTCCGAAGGGGCGTCCCGGCCACCGCACGGCGCGCGCGACGCGTTGGCGCGTGGCGCGGCCGACCCTTGCGCGTCGTGGGGCACGGGTCGCCTCGGCGAGGGCGCGGCCTAGGGGCGCGGTCGGCCTCGGGCGGAGGGGGGCGTCGGGAGGCGTGCGGGCGCGGAAGCGAGAGGGCGGCCGATGCACGGTGCGGCGCGCGGCGCGTTGCGGCGTGACGTCGCGGCGCAGGGCGCCGTGCCCCGGTTTTTATTTCGCTGGTGCACGGTTTGAATTCAAATTTCTCCAATTTTTTCAATAGAACTCGACCAAGCTTTGAACATGAAAGTTAGAGATCTAACTACCCTCTACAATTTCCAAAAAGGCTATAGGGGGTTTTTCTCCACGGATTTTGAATTACACAAATGCCAACTTTGAATGTCAGTCGGTTTCCCTGAACAGTAAACCCTGCCTTTGCAACCAATTTTTCAAGCTTTTCCACTCAAAATTTGAAATGCCAATCTACATGAAAGTTGTGTCCCTCAACAAGATGGACAGCTTTCATAAAGGTTGAATTTTAAGTGTTTAGGTGAATTTTGGAGAACGCGGCAAAAGTTCCGGCAGACACCTATGGACACTAGGGGTGAGTGGGGTTTGACCAAGTCTTTGACCATGGGTTGGCCCCACAAGTGTGTTTACTAGTCAAAGCGGGTCACTAGAGTAGGTTAGTGAGTTTTTCGAGGTGAGGGCCCAGGTTGACCGTGATTTGACCATTGTTAGCTGCTTTGACCGGCTGTTAGGGTTAATTAAAAACCTGGGGCGTCACAGCCTACCCCCCTTAAACGGAATCTCGTCCCGAGATTCGATTTGACAATGATAAGATGGGGAGAAGAACTCATGGTTTTGAGATTGCAGGAAGCCCGAATACTTAATGTTCAGGTAGTCCTCCGTCTCCCACGTTGCCTCTTCTTCCGTGTGATGACTCCATTTGATCTTGTACATCCGTACGGTTTGTCTTCGGGTCTTTCGCTCTTTTTGGTCTAATACTCTCAATGGGTGCTCGATGAGCGAGAAATCCGGCTCAATCCAAGCATTAGCTTCTGTGATGACTTCGTTCTCTAGCACAGGCATTCCCTTCTTCAATTGAGTTACATGAAACACGTTGTGGACTGCGAAAAACCGTTCTGGCAACTGGATACGATAAGACACTAGCCCACATACTTCTATAACTACATAGGGTCCAATGTAGCGCGGAGCTAACTTTCCTTTGACACCGAACCTTTGCACACCTTTGGTGGGGGACACCTTCAAATACATGTAGTCTCCCACTTCAAAGTGTCGGGGTGTGGTTCCCTTGTCATGGTAACTCTTTTGCCTCATCTGAGCCATCTTCAAGTTCTCTCTGATCACTTGCACCCTTTCTTCGGCATCCTTAACTAAGTCCGGACCAAAGAGTGTCCTTTCTCCGGCTTCTGACCAATTCAACGGAGTGCGGCATCTTCGTCCATAAAGAGCATCGAACGGTGCCATCTTCAAACTGGCTTGGTAACTATTGTTGTAAGAGAATTTTGCCAAAGACAAACACTTGTCCCAACTCTTGTCAAAATGCAAGATGCTTGCTCTCATCATATCTTCCAAAATCTGATTTATTCTTTCCGTCTGACCATCGGCCTGTGGATGATAACTGGAACTGCGGATTAGCTTGGTTCCTAAACACTCATTCAATTGCTCCTAGAAGCGAGCTACAAACTGAGTTCCTCTGTCATAGATTATAGTCTTCGGAATTCCATGCAAATGAACTATGTGGTCCATGTACAACTCTGCATACTGTTGTACTAAATAAGTGGTATGTACGGCAATGAAGTGAGCGGTCTTGGTGAGTCTGTCTACGATTACCCAAATAGAATCTTTCTTTCTAGCTGTTAGGGGTAAACCCACAATGAAATCCATACTAATATCATCCCACTTCCACATGGGTATCGACAGGGGTTGGAGTACGCCTGCCGATTTCAAATGGCTTGCTTTCATCCTGTGGCAAGTATCGCACTCGGCTACATACTTGGCTATATCCACCTTCATATTGGACCACCAGAAATTCTGTTTCAGATCTTGATACATCTTGGTACTGCCGGGATGAATAGAGAATTTGGACTTGTGAGCCTCGTCTAGGATGGTCTTCTTAATTTCCGGATCAACGGGGACCACAAGACGCTTCCCAAACCAGACCACATCCTGGTGATCTTTCTGGAAACAAGTATACTTGGGATCTCCCTCTGCTAGTTTCTGTTTGATGGTTTGTATGTCTTCATCATTGCGTTGAGTAGTGACAATTCTATCATAAAGATTGGACTCTGCCGTTAAGGCATAAAGACTTCCTTGCGGTACCACCTCTAAGTTGAGCCTTCTCATTTCTTCACATAACGGGTCATTAACTGGCTCCAACTCTAGGGGTTGCAATGATCTTTGCGGCTAAGAGCATCCGCAACAACATTCGCTTTGCCGGGGTGGTAGTGCACTTCTAGGTCATAATCCTTAATCAACTCAAGCCATCTTCTTTGCCTCATATTCAACTCTGACTGAGTAAAGATGTATTTGAGACTCTTGTGATCAGTGAAGATGTTACAACGATTACCCATTAGGTAATGCCTCCATATCTTGAGAGCGTGGACAACAGCAGCTAACTCAAGATCGTGGGTACGATAATTGAGCTCATGAGGTCGAAGTGCCAGTGAAGCATAGGCAATGACTCGGCCTTCTTGCATAAGGACACAGCCGAGACTCGTGCCTGATGCGTCACAGAAGACTTCAAATGGTTTGGAATTATCCGGTTGCACTAGCACTGGGGCTGGGGTTAAATGTTTCCTCAAGGTGTGGAAGGCTTTCTCACATGCTTCGCTCCACACGAACTTCACTCCTTTCTTGAGTAGTTCAGTCATAGGTTTTGTGATTCTAGAGAAGTCAGGAATGAATCGACGGTAGTATCCCGCCAATCCTAGGAAACTGCGGATCTGGTGTACGGATTTGGGTGGTTTCCAATCCATCACCTCTTGAACTTTGCTAGGATCTACGGAGATACCATCTTGGGAAATGGTGTGCCCCAAGAATTTCACACTTTTCAACCAGAACTCACATTTGGAGAACTTAGCATAAAGCTTATGATCTCGCAAACGCTGAAGGACAACTCGGAGGTGTTTGGCATGTTCTTTCTCGTTTTTGGAATAGATGAGGATATCATCGATAGAGACCACGACGAATTTGTCGAGCTCCGTCATAAACACGGAGTTCATAAGGTACATGAAGTAAGCTGGGGCATTCGTGAGACCAAAGAACATTACCAAGAACTCGTAAAGACCATAACGAGTGGAGAAAGCGGTTTTAGGAATGTCACAAGGTCGAATTTTGATTTGATGATAACCAGAACGAAGGTCAATCTTGGAGAAAACTTTGGCTCCAGCCAATTGATCAAAAAGAACATCTATTCGGGGAAGAGGATATTTGTTCTTGATGGTGACTGCATTGAGCGGTCGGTAATCGACACACATTATCAAGCTACCATCTTTCTTTTTGACGAAAAGAGTGGGGCAACCCCAAGGAGAAGAGCTTGGGCGAATATAACCCTTATCTAACAATTCCTGGAGTTGAGTTTTCAGTTCGGCTAATTCTTTGGGTGGCATACGATAAGGTCTTTTGGAAATGGGTGCGGTACCCGGTTGGAGTTCGATCACAAACTCGACATCTCTGTCTGGTGGCATACTAGGCAACTCATCAGGAAAGACATCCGGATACTCACACACCACTGAAATTTCATCAAGAGGGGAGATAATGGTCACATAGGCACAAGAGTCGGTACAGTCCTTGAAAGGTAGGTACAAGGTAGTGTGCCCGACCGTAGGAGAATTGATCTCTACGACCCCATCTGATATATCTAAAATCACCTTATGCTGGGTCATCCACTCCATACCCAAGATAACATCCATGCTTCCCAATTTTATGCTTGTGAGATTAGATTGAATAACCTTACTCCCTAACCTTAAAGGAACTCCAAAAGTTACTAGGTGAGAAGAGATGTTTCCACCTGGTGTGGTAATTTTATAAGCCGATTTGGTTTGCATTCCTTTTAGACCCAATTTGCCTAATAGATTCTCACTTATGAAACTGTGGGTGGCTCCCGAATCAAATAAAATCTTAACAGGGGTGTTGTTGATAGAGAATGTACCCGTGAGCACCGAAGCTCCCTCTGGAATATCACTCATGGCGGTGAAGTTCATCTTGCCTTGGCGTACTTGCACCATAGGCTTCTTAGCTAGAGTGGCAGGCTTGTTTCCTGCACCTTGATTCTGGGGGTTGGGCTTGATCTGCCTGGGCTTGGGACACTCACTGATGTAATGCCCCGGCTGACCACAGTTGAAGCAACGACGATCACCAACGTTGCGAGGAGGTGCATTAGGCTTTGGAGCCTGCTGCTGAGCATTGCGGAACTGGAAGTTCCCTGCGGGTTTGCTCTGGGATGGCTTCATCGTCCAGCGTCCAGTTGAAGATTGCTGGGATGGGTTTGGGGTGTTCTTCTTCATAAAGTGAAACTTTTTACCCGTCCCGCTGCCCGAAGAAAAACCAGACATCCTCTTTTTGTCCCCGTGGGCCTTCTTCATGGCATTCTCTTGGGAGATAGCCTTGTTCACTAGCTCATGGAAATTGGCAGGTTTGAGCAGGTTCAGTCGCTCGTACAACTTGCCATCTAGCCTGTCGTGGAATCTCTCCATCTTTTTCGTATCAGTGTCAACGTGATGCCCACCATACTGGCACAAGCTGTTAAACTTCTGGGCGTAGCGGTACACCGTGTCGGGCCCCTGCCTGAGGGCCAACAACTCCCTCATCTTCTTATCCATAAGTCTCTTGGGAAGGTGGTGGCTTTTAAAGGCTTGCTTGAACTCATCCCATATTACAGCATGTCCTAGCTGCATTGACTTGAAATGGTCCCACCACATCAAAGCTTCTCTCCGCAGTTGCAGATCTGCGAAGTTGGCTTTGTTCTCCTCGGAGCAAGGCAGCACAAAGGCAGAGAACTTTGCCCTATGGCCTTGATCCAAGCTTCAGCTTCCAGGGGGCCTTCCTCCTTGGAGAAGGTTGGCGGCTTCATTGCGATGAACTGAGCATACGTGGTGACCTAATTAGGCCCCTCGTGGTTGGCCCCGTGTGGTGGCCCTCGGTTTATCTGCTGGGCGATCTGCTGCTGCGTCTGCAGGATCTGGTGCAGCACCTCGATTTGTGTGGCCATGAAGGCCTCCGACGGCGTCATGGGCGGTGGTGGCGGCAAGTCACCGCTATCGCTTGCTCCGAACCCGTTGGGAGATCTGCGCGTGGTTCCCACCATCTGAAATACGAGCCTTGTTAGTTACATAACCAAAAGCTTACTCGGAAATGATGACAAGTATGATTATACATAACCACAGCTCATTAGCATTCATATGACAATGACAGCAACAGTCGAAGGTATTGCTTAGCCAACAAGGATTCATAGAATCGTTCTTTGACATAGTTGGGAAATGCGACCACTCGAATACACGAGCCAATGCTCACAATCGGCAATTTCTGCCACTTCGGGTACCAACGAAGGTGGTATACGAACGAGCACGTAATTATTTGGCAGACGAGTGACGCCCCTAGAAATGCTTTGGTTTACTAATTCTTATGTGAAATGCAAGATTTGACAAGCGTAGTCATTGCAACGATCTGCTCAAAAATTCGGCACTCATACGCAATAAAACTTCAACTTCTGGGGTGAACAAGCGAAATTCAATTAAAACACCACATGCTTAAGCATTCATTATTACAACAAGATGGAACAAGGTCCAAGGACATTACAAGACTCGAATTTGAAAACACCACAATAAGACAAGGTTACAAGCAGTTACTCTGCACGAAGACGTGCTCAAAAGTTAACTACCCTAAACATCTCGAAGATAACACCATAGGATCGACATCCTTCTTATTCTCGCTGCCGGCAACCTAGTTGCCCACCAAAGCACCACTGTCTGTAGGCGAAGCTGGGGGAGTCGGCAACGGTGGTCCTGCCTGGCTCGTCCGATCCAGACGCGACGATAGATCCCGCTCGCTCCTCCGGGTGTGCTCGTACCGGGAGGCGGTGGGTTGTAAGGCCACTATAGCCTGCAAGGCTGCCACCTGTACCTCGGCCTCCTCCACCTGCTGCTACATATCAGCAATGTTCTAAAGTAGCGTCAACCTCTCAATCTCATACGCATCGGCATTCTCCTCTAGGGTGTGATTCTCCGCCTCCAGATCTACAATCCTCTGTAGGCGGTCGCCTCTCTCTAGCTCTAACCGAAATCTCCTAGCACGCAGCCTGTCATTCTCCTACTGCATCTGAGTAAGTGTAAAGTTTAGCTGCTGATGGGCTGCTGATAGCTGTTGCCAATCCCGCCTAGATGCCTCCAAACGCTACCCGATAATCGCTGCGGTATTATAGCGCAGCCCCTGAAGTGTGAAAACCACGTTAAGACAGCGAGCTGGCATCTGAGTGACATCCAGCGGCTCCGCTAGTGTCAACAGCTCCCGTAGGTGATCCATACGGTCCAACCATGCTGGGTCGTGAGGACTCACAGCAGGAAACAGCCCGAACAGAGAGAGAGCTACCATAGTGGGGTTGTGGTCACAGAAGTCCGTCAGCACTCTGAGGGCTGCTGACCCAACGGCCTCGTGGGTAATGAATCCCCAGTAGATAAAACTCAAGTCGAACCAGTCGGCGTGGTCCGGGTGTGGTAGAACAGTGACAATCACTCTGCAACAGGGAACGCCATAGCGCTCGAACTCGGACACCTCATAAGTCGGTGGTGTGAGGTAGCCTGCGGCGCTGAGTGCTTCCCACGCAAGGCATGGAAAACCCTCCCAGTGCAACCCGTTGGTATGGATCGTACCGTCAACGTCGAACTCGTGAAACACGGGGGAAGCCATTTGTACAAAAATGTAACACATGTCAGGTCTCAAGGAGAACGGCATGTCAATTGGTGAAGTTCTGGTAGCTGTGAATAAAAATTCATAACCAAAAATCCAGAACCCTCAAACTCTTCCTCCAAGTTTTCCGGCTACTACAAAAGTTCTTTTACACACCTTTGATTTCCAAGGTTGAGCTCAAACAAGGAAAACAAGGTGGACGGATACAAGACCTAGATGTGCCTAGAAAAGTGCAAACCAAGCTGAAAGAAGCTATGATCGGAACTTGCGACTACAAGCTAGACTAGGTAAGGAGCAACTATTTTTAACAAACTGGTTTAATTAAATCTAGCACAAGGTACAACAAGGTGAACAAGCTTTTTCAAAATTTTGACAAAGACGACGGCCTAAGCATGAGAGGTACTCTAGTTTATAAAAAGCACACACTAGCAAAATCTTCCTTAGAGAACATATGGAAATTCAGTTTTGGGTCCATTTTAGTTGTTTCAATTTTTAATATGCATGCAAGACGTCCTATCCGACCTCACATGGCAATCAAGCCAAAAATCGAAGTTAGTGTCGGTGGCAAGGCTTTTATTCGTCTCTACCTATGATATCTAGTCGAGAGCTATACGGTACTCGCTTAACGACTAACGAAGTGCTGTTATGTACCTGCAGAAAATGAACCTTTTGTGCCAGCATGTCACGAAAGCGTCCACATACATTACCGTTCACTATAGAAACGACATCCATGCGTTAAGTCGCTGCATGGACAGCGTCCAACCTCGGACACCCTCCGTTTGAATGGAGTGTATCCTTGCCTCGCATGATCGACATGCGGAATGCACACGTATGAAACACATGGCGACACACAACTCATCAATAGACGCGAAGATGGGATCCGTGGAATGGATCACTCCATCAACCCTCGCAATTCTCCGGTTGTGGATGCGGACATAAAGTACCGCACACGTATAAAACACGTGGCTCATCTAGTTTGGTTGTGCAAGAAAGTAAGTCTGAATTATATTTTTTTGTGTGGTGTTAGCAAAATAAGTCATAGGTTAAATAAGCCACTTGGAAAGAACCCAAAATTCTCTCTGGGGGTTTTTGTTTTTTTTTTTTTTTTGGGGATCTTTTTTTTTTTGATTTTTTTATTTTTTTTTTTTTTTTTTTTTAAAAATTTTGTTTTTTTTTTTTTTTTTTTATTTAATGTACACCACGTATGAAACACATGGCGACACACAACTCATCAATAGACGCGAAGGTGGGATCGGGGGGGGGGGGAACCCCATAAACCCTCGTAATGGTCCGGGGTGATGCGGTACAAAGCACACGTATAAAACACGTGGCTCATCTAGTTTGGTTATGAAGAAAGGTTAGCCAAATAAAGTAATGGCCATGGAAGGTTAGCAAAAAATATAAAAATAAGCCATAGGTTAAATAAGCCACCTGAAAGAACCCAAAATTCCCTCTAGGGCCTCTCGGTCTAGTTTATCCTTAGCGGACCAACGTATTTTGGAAAATCAGACAATCTTGGCAAATTTTATTCAAAAACCAGTGATTAAGTTTATTAATTAATCTCTGGTGCACACGTATGAAACACATGGCGACACACAACTCATCAATAGACGCGAAGATGGGATCCGTGGAATGGATCACTCCATCAACCCTTGCAATTCTGGTGATGCGGTACAGCACACGTATAAAACACGTGGCTCATCTAGTTTGGTTGTGCAAGAAAGTAAGTCTGACATAAAGTAATGTGCTGGAAGTTAGCAAAATAAGCCTTAGGTTTATTAAGCCAATCGGAAGAAAAACTAATTTTTCCTTCGGGCTCTCGTTGCTATCGCCTAAGGACCAATCCACTTTGGTCAATAAGCGATAATAAAGCAAATTTTATTCAAAATCCGGTGATTAAGTTCGTTAATTCATCCTGGGTGCATATAATTGCTAGTATATGGGGTGTGGTATATTTGGGCCGTACTATTGCCTAAACCAATCCACTTTGGTCATTAAGGATAAAAAGCGTGAACATCCTGTCGTTTGTCGGCCGGTTAAGGCCCGGTAAATCACTTGAATAGCAACAAGGACCGATATATATGCATTAAAACTCACTCGAAGGCGAGTCCAGAGATACATCATCATTAACATCCAAATTTGTACCCTGAGGGTTTAATTATTACAAACCGAAATTTTTGTCAACATGATGTAGTTCAGAGTTTTGAAACAGCGGAATTAAACTAACGGAAAGCGGAAACACCACGGGAGGCCATCCATGATGCCTTCAGTCGTCATCCTCCACCCACTCCCGGCTCCCAAGGCGGGATCCATCTCGGCGCCACACATCACCGAAAGCATTACCTGGATCAACAAATTATAGCAAGGGTGAGTATACTAATACTTAGCAAGACTTACCCGTCGGTGATAACTACTTCACCAAAACTAGACAAGGAAGGCTTTTGGCCACTAAGTTTCTTTTTGCTGAAAAGTAAAAAAGAGTATGTCCTTACTTTCAAGATTTTAGCACGAGATCTAGTGGGTTTATTCTTTACTACATTAGCCAACTAGTACAGACAAAGTTGTACAATACAATTAATCAAGCATAGTATTAATCAACTTTCATCATTAGGGATGTCGTGGCTAGTGGAGTAAGTAGTCTCAGATAACGGTGAGAGGCCGACAATCGATTGATTCAAACCTTGCAAGGTAGACCTAAACACACGGTAGGCTGCCCCTGCAAGGACAACTTCCCAAGCAGTTCCCAAAAATCCTCGGGTCGGGATCGAATCTTACAGTCTTTGGTGCAGGCTATCCGGCATACCCCACGAGGCACCCGGAGTCACCGTACACCACTGGTAGCTAGCCGTGAGACGTATCCCAAGAGTAGTAATAGTAGGATCCCTCGCCGCCTCATTAAGGTACTAGGCATACCGGTCTCATTCCCGACAAGTGCTTAGTACGTTCAAACACTTAACCCACAATAGCCATTGGACTGGAGCGCAAATCCCATGCTCTTACCACATGAGCAATCCGGTTAAGGATATATTGTGATTCCTATCTAGGAACCTATTCTCGCGAGTGAGGTCATCACCCGACTTGTAACGGTCCTATAGCTTAGCGAACCTATCGACCTATCATACTAGTAAGGACCAAGGTACCTAGGGATCATGCATCTAGGGTTCCATTCAACTCCCCGAACTTAAATGCACAATCATCCATAGATAATTGAATAACAAAATTTAAATCTAGGTTAGATGCACCGGAGCTTGCCTTCATCGCCTAGGTTAGCTTGGGCACCCTCGGTGTCATCGAGCACTTCCACGTAGTACAACGAAGCTTCGCTCCTCCTTGCTCGGTTCCGGACGAAGAAGTAGTCACCGTCTGGAAGATCTACACCGAATGCAATGCAAAGTTCAGGTGATGTGACAGTTTGTTATCTTATCCAACTCTTGTTGGTCATATTCACCTTAACAAGTATCTAGATAGCACATCTCTTTTAGGAAGGTTATTCGTTATACATGATTCATTCTTTTATTGCACATTTGAATTAATGTCTCCTTGTACTTGTTATTTTATGTGAAGGTTTAATCCTTTTCTTCTCACTAGCAAGGGTACGAACAATATTTTTATTCATGAATTAATTTCTTACCAGCAAGGATATTTTATTAACTTTTAATTAAGTTAGGTAAAACTTTCCAAAAAGGGAAATGAATTAAAAAGGGATTTTCCTTATTAATTGTTCTTTAATCTTTTAAAAGGACTTTAAAGCTCTTTATTAAGCAATAATTCACTAAAAATTTAAAGGAGTGTTTCTTAAGCATAACAACACCCATACTGGTCCACTGGACCCACAAGTAAGGCTTGGAAACTAGGAAACAAAATATTATGGAAAATAACAAAGACTAGCTAGTGATTCAAATTAAATGCATATAAAAATAAATGAGCATAAAAATGATCCAAACTTTCTGATGCATGCTCTCTGGTCCTAAACAAGCCTAAAGAACCAGCATGTACACCTAGAAGCTCTACAGATCTTGCTTCATTAATTTACAAAGGAAACATGCACAATTTAAGAATAAATATTTCTGTTACACCAAAAATCATGATTAATTCACAAGAGGTGTGTTTTGACATAACAAGACAACATGCACAAGTTGGGCACAAAAACATAAATAGTTTTAGCTACAAAAAATCATCTAGGCGTCTTGCGAACTTGAAATGGAAAACAATGTATATAAAAGGATTTACTGCATAACTTTGTGCAAATTTTGGCACATGAGCTAGTCATGACAAGACATGCAACATATCCAAAATTTGGATGCAGAGGAGTTATGGTTTTTGAGTTATGGCAGATATAGGTATTTCACAATCCTATTTTTCATGTCAAAAATATCTAGAATCAGACCATGTGAGAATAACAAAAGTTGTAGGATTTTTCTCCACGAATCCAACAAAATTGGTTTGGCATTTTTCTGAATTTTCTACAATTTTCTAGGGATTTTCTACTGCACTGGACCAACTAGCAAGAAAACCTAGATAACTTTCATTACAGACAGGTCCTTAAATTCACACAAAACACCCTGCAAAGATTTCGAACCCTGCAATTGGGTCCTTGGCCGTGGGGGCGGCACGGCTCCGGCCAATTCCGGTGAGTCGCCGGCGCTCCCGGCCTGGCAAGCGGCTGGGCTAGACTAGGAGCTCACCTAGGGTCGACGGGTGGGTGGAGTTAGGACGGAGGGGCTGCCGGCGTGGGGGATCGACGGCGGCCGACGGCGGTTGCCGCAGCGGCTCGGGGGAAACGGCTAGGAGGGCGCAGGCTTGGACAACACGTGACCTCGGGAGGTGCCTTCGGGGTCTTGTGAAGCTAGTTGTCGGGGACGACCCTAGGGGTCCCCTTAAACAATGGGGGAAAACCCACTTAAAACCCGAACGAAACCCGATAATATTAAGCCTAACCATGCGGAGACACGGCCCACGGGGACTCCGACGGCCCATCGAGGCGGCCCACGCAAGGATCCCCTCGAAACGGACTCCGCCTCGTTCGAGGCTGCACGCACCCTTCGGCGAGGCGGGCATCGCCCGCTCGAGGGGCGAGCACTTCCCTCGAGCGGGTTTCGCCTCGCTCGAGGGTACGCCCCGGGCCCTCGGGGGGGCCCGCCACGCTCGCGGGCGTCCCTCACGCGTGTGCCGGCCCCGTACGCGGGCGCTTGAACGCCCGACGCCGCGGAGACGGCGCCATCATGCGCCCGGGGCTCATCACCCCGGTGCCGCCGCACCAACTCCCCGGGGGAGGAGCCCATCCCCGCCCGACCGTGGGAGGGTACGCGGTGGAGTGCGGCCGATGTCGGTCCCGTGACACCGCGCGCACCCCCCGCACGACTAACGCGCCGAGCCCTCGAAAGGGGGCCGACGCACCCTCGATGTACTTTCTTGTGACCCTACGAGGGGTTAGGTGGAGGCGGTAGGCCGGGTGGACCGCCATCCCCGCCACCGTAACGGCGTGGCCACCGTACCCGCGCGCGAGGCGCACGCCGGCCCTATAGCGACGACTCCGAGCCCCGTGAGGCGCGTTGGGAAGGGACGCCGTTCGCCAACTCCGTGCGCCGTACGTGCCGGCGCTCGCCCTCCCCTCGAGCCTATCGGAGGACATCACCGCCATCCGTCGCTCCCCTACCCTCGAACCGCCACCGGTTCGGGTACAAGTCGTGCCATGATGACCGGATCGTGGCGGGGATCGCACGGACGGCCGCCCACTCTACACCGTAGCATGTCGCACTTCTCCACATAGCTAAGTAGCGCGGCGCGCATGTAACCCGCCGTCCCCGTGATCTATAAAAGGGGAGGCGAGCCCCCGGGCGCGCGGGGGAGAAGAGTTGAACACAACACACCGTGCACTCACTCTCTTATTCTCCCACAACATCGTCGCCCACCCTTCCGGGGACTTGGAAGCCACGCTTCCTCTCCCGCCTTGCTTGTATTTGCCCCACTACAAGCACCACCGGTGCTGAGCAATACAATGCCACGAGCACACCCCTGCTGGACGTACGACCCCCTCGGCCGGAACCAGGATAAAACCTTGTGTCATTTGTTGCTTAGCATCGACCATTGAGGGATAGACCACGGCGCTATCTACTGGTTAGTGTCGGGACCATATTCCGCACCGACGCTGGCGCCCACCGTGGGGCACAAGAGCGCCTAAGGTCATTTCGCCAACTCCCTCCATGGTGATTCGCACTGAGTACCGTGCTACGCGCTACTGCATGGGTAGCTCGGACCCCCTCCCGGCGTGGTTCGAAAGTTCCGGCGGGGACCCGAACTTTCGAGCTACGGGGAACGGCTAGTCTCATGCGCCTCACCAACCGTGAGGAGCTTCGCGCGCGGCGCCGTGAGGGAGTCCGCCCCCGGTCTCCGCCGCACGCACGACACGGCGCGAGACGCCCACGGATGGCACGGATGCCGCGGGTCCGTCGACGCCGCGACGCCGCCATCGCTGCGGGCTACACTCGCGCCGGGCGCGGTCCGAGCGGCGGCAGGCCGGAACGCGCCGCCGCCCAACGTGGTGCGCCCACCGTCACGACCGCCGCCACCACCCCAGGAGACCGCGCGCGGTCTCCGACCGCGCGTCCCCATCGGGCCGCGTGGCGCCACGACGGCCTACAACGCCAACGTCAACACGACGATGCGCGGGGTTCCACCGGCCGCCACGTCTTCGTCGCGGGAGGGACCCCGGCACCTCGGGGCAGCGATGAGTCGTCCCCGGGCTCCGTCGACACGATGCCACCCGCCAACCGCCACCGGTACGCGGAGTGGGACTTCTCCGCGTGCCGGACCCGCCGCGTTCGGGCGCTTCCTCGACGCCACGGACTAGCGGGTTTGGCGTCGTGCTCCGACGACCCCGGCAAGAGACGGGAGCTACGACCCCATGCGGGAGTGTTGCGCCGTCATCACCAACGACCCGGCCAACGCCGCCGGTGCGGCGAGCGCCGGGAGACGGGGAAGTCACGCCGCCCCGGGGATCGCTACGCGCCGGCCGCGGGGCCAAGCGCTCGTGCCGGGGCCGACGTCGACGCACAGCCGGCCCAAGCCCGCGAGCTCGAGGCCAAGCCGGCGGAGGAATACGGAGGACGTGCGGGCCGCTCCGCGCCTCGATGGCGGGGGAGGCCCCCGCGCGCGGCGAACGCGCGCGGGAGCCGGGCCGACCAGGTCCGTGACCGCATCAACACCGTCCCCAACGCCGGACAACGCGGACGTTCCGCCGCGAGCAAGCCGTGAGCTCGTCGCCGCCGCGGCCGTTGCTGACGCTGGCTATGCCCGCGCACCATCAACCCCCGAGGCTCGAGACATGCACCGCGAGGTGCAAACTCTCATCGAGCAAGCGGCCGTCCCGGAACAGGCCGAGAGCCCGGCCTCACGCATCCGTCGACCAGGGGGGGATGCGCGGGGGATGAAGCCGCACCGGGGGGCGAACCCTCGGTGCACGCGGGGGGACCGGCGGGGCGTCCCACCGAGCAAGGACGCACGCCGGCCAAGGAACGACTCCTCGACGCGCGCAAGGCACCGGATGGCGATGCCCGCAACGTCATCAACGCCCCGACGCACCGGCAAGGCGGACGCACGGCAGCCGGGGGCTACCACCCTCGAAGGGGTGGACGCTACGACGGCCGGTGAGGATCGGCTCCCCGACGCCCGAACCCCCGGGCACCCGTGTGTTCATGGGCCGGGAGATCCGCACGGCAACGTTCCCCCGTGCCGCTTCCGCCGCACCCTCGACGATCGTCAAGTACAACGGGGAGACGGACCCCCGCGTCCGGCTCAACGACTACCGCCTAGGCCGTCGGTGACCGGGCGGGGCCACTAACGACGAAGTGATCATCCGCAACTTGCCCCTGCATCTGGGCGACGCGGCCCGGACATGGCTCCAGCACTTGCCCGCCACCGCATCCACGACCGGGACGATCTAGTCCACACATTCGTGGGCAACTTCCAAGGCACATACGTGCGCCCTGGGAACTCTTGGGACCTACGCTCCCGCACGGCGGGAAACCCGGCGAGTCGCCGCGGGACTTCATACGGCGCTTCTCCAAGCGCCGCACGGAGCTCCCCGGCCGTGGCGCGAGTCCCGAGATCGTGCACGCCTTCCTCGAGGGCACCACGTGCCGGGACCTCGTGCGGGAGCTGGGACGCAGCCCCCGCCTACGGACTCCAACGAGGCTGTTCGACATCGCCACCGGCCTCGCCGCCTCCGGGAGGAGGCCATGGGGGCGATCTTCGACGGCAAAAAGGGCAAGCGCTCCGAGGACACGCCCGCGGAGGGTAGCGGGTCCAAGGAGCCTCACCGCAACGACAAACGGGGCAAGAAGGGGAAGAAGGCCGCGCCGCGAGGCGCGCGAGAGCGGGCGCAACGGCGGCAACGCCGAAGCCCTCGCCGTCGACCCCCGCCCGACGGGGCCCTCGACCGAGCCCCTCGAGGCCCGGGGTTTTCGACGACATGCCGAAGAAGCCATGTCCCTACCACAAAACCGGCCGGAACACACCCTTGAGCAAAGGCGACATGCTCAAGAAATTCTATGGCCGCGCCGCCGCGAAGGAGGCGAGAGGCCAAGAAAGACGGGGGCGATGGCGACGCCGGGCGGCTTCCCCCGCCGTCGAAAATGTGTTCCTCATCTTTGGGGGACCCTTCGTCGACATGTCGACCCGAAGCCGAAGAAGGAGCGGCACGAAGTCCTCGCCGAGAGAGGGCGCCTCCGTCCTTCCTCAAGCGGTCGAAGGATTCCATCACCTTTAGCCGGGATGACCACCCAAACCGTATCCCGAACCCGGCCACGCCTCCGTCCGGTGGTCGATCCCATCATTGGGAATGCCGCGTTTTCGAAGGTCCCTTATGGACGGAGGCGATGAGGCCTCAATATCCTCTTCGCGCACACATTGCGCCGATGGGGATCGCGCCGGGCTGACCGCCGCGGTCCCAAGACGAAGCCGTTTCACGGCATCGCGCCGGCAAGCGGTGTTCAACCCCTCGCGCATCGATCATCGCCGTCGGTTTGGTACCCCCAAGAACTTCCGTAAGGAAACCCTCACCTTCGAGGTGGTGGGGTTCAAAGGGGCCTACCATGCCATACTTGGGCGACCTTGCTATGCCAAATTCATGGCGGTCCCCAACTACACGTACCTGAAGATGAAGATGCCCGGGCCAAATGGCATCATCACCGTCGGGTCGTCGATTGAGCACGCATTCGACTGCGATGTCGAGTGCGTGGAACACGCGAGGCAGCGGCCGCCGGATGAAGCGCCGGTAAACACGCCGGAGAAGATGGTCAACGAGGACCTCGACTCCGCCGCCAAGCACGTCGGCACCTTCGAGGCCGCCGAGCGTACCAAAGGGGTCCCCCTCGACCCGTCGGCCCCCGAGGGCAAGGCGTTGAGGGTCCGCCCGACCCTCGACCCTAAATAGGAAGCGAGCTGCTCGTCGACTTCCTCCGCGCCAACGCCGACGTCTTCGCGTGGGAGCCCCTCGGACATGCCGTGCATCCCGAGGGAAGTCGCCGAGCACTCCCTTGATATCCCCGCCAAACGCCCGCGCCGTGCGGAGGCAGCCGGCCGCGCCGCTTCGACGAGGAGCGGCGACGGCGATCGGAGCGGAGCTGCGGAAGCTCCTCGAGGCCGGATTCATCAAGGAAGTGTTCCACCCTACGTGGCTAGCTAATCCCGTGCTTGTAAAAAAGAAGAATGGGAAGTGGCGGATGTGAATAGACTACACTAGTCTTAATAAAGCATGTCCAAAAGTTCCTTTTCCTTTGACACGCATAGATCAAATCGTTGATTCAACGGCCGGGTGCGAACTACTCCGTTTCCTTGATGCCTATTCGGGATATCACCAAATAAAAATGAAGGAGTCCGACCAGCTCGCGACTTCGTTCATCACACCGTTTCGGGACGTTCGTTACGTCACGATGCCTTTTGGCCTCGGAAACGCGGGCGCAACATACCGTGGCCGCATGCTACACGTTTTTGGGGATCACATGGGGGCGACGATCGAAGCATACGTGGACGACATCGTCGTCGGGACGGAGAAGGCGGACGACCTCGGTTAGCGACCTTGGCGTCGCGTTCCGCGCCCACGGGCCAACGGGGTCAAGCTAAACCCCGAAAAATGTGTCTTTGGAGTGCCGCGGGGCATGCTCCTAGGATACATCGTCTCCCGCCGGGGAATCGAGGCCAACCCCGAAAAGGTCGCGGCCCTCGAGCGAATGGGTCCGATCCGGGACCTCAAAGGGGTGCGAAGGTGTTGGGGTGCCTCGCCGCCTTAAGCCGCTTCATCTCGAGGCTCTGGTGAGAGGGGCCCGCCCCTCTACCGGCCTTCAAGAAGCACGAGCACTTCGTTGGACCGCCGAGGCTCGCGGACGCGCTCGACAAGCCGAAGGCGCGTCTCCGACGCACGCTCCAATCCTCACGCCGCCGCAAGACGGCGAACCCCTCGCAACTCTACGTGGCCGCAACCACCCGTGTGGTCGGCGCCGTGATCGTCGTGGAGCGCACGGAGGAAAGGGCACGCCTTGCCCGTGCGGAGGCCGGTCTACTACATCGCCGAAGTCCCGTCGGACACGAAGGCGCGCTACCCCCGTGTCCGGGGGGCCGCCGTACGCGGTAGTCCTTGCGCGGCGCAAGCTCCGCCACTACTTCGAGGCCCACCCGGTCACGGTGGTCTCCTCCTTCCCGCTAGGAGAGATCATTCGCAACCCCGACGGCAGCGAGGATTGCCAAATGGTCCGTGGAGCCGATGGGAGAGACGCTTGCCTACGCCCGCGCAAGGCCATCAAATCGCAAATCCTAGCCGATTTCGTCGCCGAGTGGACGGACACGCACCGTGCCGCCCCCTCGCATTCGCAGCGAGGCCGGACTCGTTCTTCGACGGCCCGCGGTGATGAAGACAGAGCGGGCGCGGGCCTTCGCTCTTCGTGTCACCCCTCGGGGAGCACATGCGCTACTCGCTGCGCCCCCCCGCTGCCCCGCGTCCAACAATATGGCGGAACACGAGGCCCTTCTCTCGCGGCTTCAAAATCGCCATTGAGTTGGGCGTCAAACCCCTCGACGTGCGAGGGGACTCGCAGCTCGTGATCGATCAAGTCATGAAGAACGCGAGCTGCCACGACGACAAGATGGAGGCCTACTGTAAAGCCGTGCGGGCCCTCGAAGACAAGTTCTACGGCATCGAGCTTAATCATGTACCCCGCCGGTACAACGAGGAAGCGCACGAGCCGGCGAAGATCGCGTCCGGCGGATCACCGTTCCCCCGAACGTTTTCGCGCGCGACATCGCGCGCCCCTCGGCCGCATTCGAGCCCTACCCCTCGAGCCACGACGGACCCTCGGGGGCTCCCTCGAATCCGGGGGCCGGGTGCGGAACCCATGGATGAGGACCCCTCGAATGAGGCGTACGTGCTCTCCCTTCTCGAGGGGTACGGCTCCATCGAGGTCGATGCGATGGACATAGAGTGTGCGGCCCCGTCCAAGCGGATTGGCGGGAAAAATACATCGCCGGATCGCTCGAGGGGAACTCCCCGCGAACGGGCCGCAGGCGCAGCGCATCGCCCAGATGGCCAAATCCTTCACCCTCGTCGATGGCGAGCGTCGACAAGCGCGCCGCCCCCCGGCATCCTCGGGGCCGGCGCGCGTGGTATACCCATTCCCGAGGGGCGCGAGCTCCTACGGGACATCCACGCGGGGATCCGTGGCCACCACGCCGCACCTCGCACCCTCGTCGGCAACGCGTTCCGCCGGGGCTTTTATTGGCCTACCGCGGTCGCGGACGCCGCCGAAATCGTACGCACCGCGAAGGGTGCCGTTGCTACGCCCGCAAGTCCAACTTGCCCGCTCATGCCCCGCAAACGATCCCCGTGACATGGCCGTTCGCCGTGTGGGGGTTGGACATCGTCGGGCCCTCGCGAAGGCGCCCGGGGGCTTCACCCATCCTCGCTTGTCGCGATCGACAAATTCTCCAAGTGGGTGGAGGTGCGCCCCATCACGAATTTAAGGGCCGAGCGGCGGTCATGTTCTTCACCGACATCGTATACCGCTTTGGAGTGCCAAACTCCATCATCACGTACAATGGGTCCCAATTCACCCGTCCGGAAGTTCTTGGAGTTCTCGTGATAAGTTCCACATCCGCGTGGATTGGGCCACGGCGTGGCACACCCACGGACCAACGGCCAAGTGGAGCGCGCCAACGGCATGATCCTACAAGGCCTCAAGCCCGGAAATTTTCGACCACCTCAACAACTGGGACGAAAGTGGCTCCAAGAACTACCACCTGGCGGCTGGTGTGGAGCCTAAGGACCACCCCGGCAGCCACGGGTTCACCCCGCTTTTCCCGGTCCATGGCGCGGAGGCCGTCCCTCCCCACGGACTTAGAATACGGTCGCCCAGGTGTTCGAGGTTACGACAAGGACGCTAACCGGGCCGAGCCCGCGAGGACTCGGCCGGGACCGAAGTAGACGAAGTACGCCTCGTGGCGTTGATGCACTCCGCAAGGTATCACAGCACCTCCCTACGACGTTACCAAGCACGCAAGATACGTTGGAGGGATTTCGCCGCGAAGGGGTATCGCGGTCCTAAGGCTACGCCAAGACAACCGAGGGCGCCACAAGCTATCGCCCCCATGGGAGGGACCCTACGTCGTGGTGAAGGTGCTCAAGCCGGCACGTACAAGCCGGCCAACGAGGACGGCGAAGAACTCACCAACGCTTGGAACATCCAACGACCTACGTCGCTTCTACCCTTAGCTAGGATTTCCAAGTACTTTCGTTGTAAAATCACATGGCCAACGCCCGGCTTGGTGTCAACTATGTAAATACTCCAAGTCTAATAAAAGGGCAACTCGGCTTTCCCCCGAAACCCAAGTTACCCTCGGGGGGCTACCGGGGGGCACCCCCCCAAAATGGTCCCATTTTTTCGCGCAAAAAACACAACAACACGCGCTAAGTTTGTTTCCTACTTCAACCTCGAGCCACGATTCGAACAGGCGCGAGCGGCACCAGGCGGAAGGAGCGTGCGAGCCGAGATAGCCTACGCCGCGTGGCTATGGCCCTTCTCTCTCGCCTCCAACCCACCGGCCCCCGCGAAAATCGAACTCCCCTAACTAGAATCTACTCGGGAAGAAGGAGAAACAAAAGCGTGATAAACAAACGATTTCATTTACAAGCAAATGCCCATGTTTATGAAACAACTTGTTTATTTACAAAAGGCCACGAGGCCGAGTACCGATACACATCAAAAAATGGGCCTAGCGCCCAAAACTTGCTTTCGAAGGGGCGGAAGGAGCAAAGCAGGGCCACGTTGCGCGGCGTCCGGAAGAGGAACTCCTCGAAGGCCTGCGGCCGCGAGCAACCCGCGGCGGGCGGCGCGGGCAAGCGCGTCCACACGGCTCCATAGCCACCTCGTCCTCGACGCCCTCGGGAACGATGTAGCCTTCGCCCGCGCCTCGAAGTTGACCTCGTAGTGGGATCGCACCACTCCGAGGGCCTTCTCTCGGACGCCTAGGTGCAACGCCCGGCGCATCCGCTCCGTGACGTGCCCACCGAGGGCGCGAGGACGGGCCCAGCCGACGCGCGGGCGCTTGGGCCTCGCCCTCCTCAACGACACGGCGAGTCTCGATGGCCGCATCGCGCAGCCCCGCAGCCTCGCTCGGAGGAGTTGTAGGAGGCTGCAACGCGCCGCGCTCGGCCCGCCCGCAACCGGGCGTGCCCCGGGGTGGTGCGCAAGCTCCGGAATCGACAAGACGAAAAGAAATCGAAAGGGGGAAGCGAACCCTCTAAAGCAAAAACCAACGCTGGAGTCAGACAGTCAAAGTGGCTCACCCTCGACTTGCTTCCTCTCCAAATCGAAGTCACGGCGCGCGGACTCGATCGCCAACTCGAGGCGCCGGACGGTTTCGCCTTGCTCGCGGAGGGCCGGCCCCGGTTGGCGTTGGCGGGGCGAGCGCGAGCGCCTCGTCCCTCAACCTTGGAGAATGCGGCGTTCCGCTCCTCCGGACGGCCTGTCCGCCGCCTCGCGAGCGACGCGCCTCCCGCTCCGGGGCCGGTCCGGCGTCGCCAAGAGCGCTCTGCCTTGCTCGGAGCCGCTCCTCGGCCCCTTGGCGGGCGGTGCTCTCTTGCGGGAGCCGCTCCTCGGCCAGCCGACAAGGGCCGCGGCCTTGGCGTCGAGGGCGGCCCTCGTGTCGCCGCCCTCCTTGGCGCGGTTGCTCCAACCCCCGCGCGGCCGCTCCTCGGCCCGGCGCCGGTGCGCCTGCGCCCCCTCGAGCGACGTGCGGAGCCTCCCCGGGCCCGGCGGCGGAGCGAGGCCACCTCCGCGCCCCTTGGCGCCCCGCCCGGCGTCCGCGTCTTCTCCGGATCCGCGCGCGCGTTCACGGCGCGCCTCGTCGCGATCGAAGAGGGCCGCGCGGACCCGCCGAGGCTCGAGCGACGCGCCGTGCCCCCGCCTCGAGCTCTCGGGGAGCCTCGTCGTGGGCCGGGCCGGCGCCGACGCGCCCCACGCCGGCGCCCGGCGTCCCAAGAGCCTCCTCCGCAAGCGCGTCGAACGCGCGGCGCCCCATCGCTCCCGGAGCCGGTGGGCCTCGGCGTTCACCCAGTCGAAGGCGTCGTACTTGTCATGGGCACGGTGCTCGAGCTCCGGCATCCACACACCAAATCCCGTAAGCACCAAGGCTTGAATGCAAGCATACGAAAACGAAAAGGGGAAGAGGGACGAGCAACCATGGCTCACCCGGAAGACGAGAGCGTCGGGCCGGGCCGCCATGGACCCGCGCCGTCTCGTTCCGCCGCGCGGCTGAGCGTAGCGCCGTGGCTCGAGCGTCGCCCCGAGGCCCCGTCCTGTTCCCCCCCGGCGTCGCAAACGCAGGGGGATCCTCGACGCCCCCCTCCACCCGGGCGGGACGGCCGACGTGGGCGGACGAGGCCTCGGCACCATGTCCTCGGCCCCCCACCACCATGTGACCCTCGTGCCGCCTCACGAGGGCCCCCTCCCGGGGCTCGGGGGAGTTCGTGGGCCCGCGGCCGACCGATTCCACCCGGGCGGCGGGGAGTCATCCGAGAGCTCCACCACCCTCCGCCCGCAAATCACGGCGGGGGGGCGGCGGGTTGCGCCGCCTCCTGGCCGGCACCTCCACCTCGCGCCTCCGCGGCCACGGCGCCCGCCGTCGTGCCGCCGTGGCCGCCACATCCGGCCGTACCGCCGCATCCGCGGCGCTCCCGCCGCAGTTGCGCCCGCTCCACCTCCTCCCGCGGAAAGGGCGGCCCACCGCGGGCCGCACCTCCAGCGTGGCCGCCGCCGCGCCCGTGTCTCCGCGGCGGCCGGCGCCGCCCTCCGCCGCCCCCCCTCCGCCGACCTCGCCGCGCCGCGCGCGGCCGGTCTCGCGCCGGCCGGGGGCCTCGAGGCCCCCGCCGGGTCTTGCGAGCTCGTGCCCCGCCGTCGGTGCGGAATATGGTCCCGACACTAACCGCAGTAGATAGCGCCTAGGTCTATCCCTCAATGGTCGATGCTAAGCAACAAATGACACAAGGTTTTATCCCGGTTCCCGCCGAGGGGGCCGTACGTCCCCCAGGAGGGGCGTGCTCGTGGCACTATATTGCTCAACACCGGGGGTGCTTGTAGGTGGGGCTAGTACAAGCAAGGGGGGAGAGGAAGCGTGGCTTCCAAGTCCCCTGGGGAGAGTGGCGAAGATGTTGTGGGAGAATAAGAGAGTGAGTGCACGGTGTGTTCGTTCCCTCGAACTTGTCCCCCCCCCCCCCCGCGGCGTGGGGGGCTCTCCTCCCCCTTTTATAGGCCAAGGGGGTGACGGGTTACATGCACGCCGCGCTACCTAGCTACGTGAGGGAGCACGTCGCGCTACGGTGTAGAGTGGGCGGCCGTCCGGACGGTCTTCACCGCGATCCGGCCATGATGGCCTACCCCCCGGGCCGAACGGTGGCGGTTCGAGGGTAGGAAGGCGGCAGATGGCGGTGGTGTCCTCCCGATAGGCTTCGAGGGAGGTGCGCGATGATGGCTGGTCACGGGAACCGGAGCGCGGGCGTGAACAGGGCGTTCCTTCCCAATGCGTTCCGCGGCGAGCGAGTGGCTGCTCATGGTGCTCGGGCGTGCGCTCGGCGGTGCCCGGGCGTGCGTCCGCACGCGTGGGTACGGCGGCCCGCTGTTACGGGGTGACCGGGATGGCCATCCACCGGCCCGGCGCCCCCTACCTGGCAACCCGTAGGGTCACGGGAAAGTGAAATCGAGGGTGCGCCGACCCCCTTTCGAGGGTCGGGCGCGTTAGCCGTTGTTGACGGTTAATAGTTGTATCAAAGTTCGTTTGTGACTTGCAAGCGGACAAGTCTCCCGTCGTAGTCAAGGGACCCTTCTTCCCTCAAGTGGTGAACCCAAGGTATCGAATCCGTGGAACAATGTGCAACGCAAGGACTCAATCTAGTAAAGCAAGGTAAGCTATCTTATGAAGGTAAGTTGCATCTAATCTACTAACTCATAAAGAAAACGAATCTAATCTAATCTACTAAAGAGGTAACAAGAGAAAGCAAGAGATAACCAATCTAGAGAATCTAGATCATGCTTATGTTGTAGCTCCAAACAAGATAGATGAAGATAGTAAAGCGAATCTCATTAAAAGCATCTTTAAATCGTGGCCTTCCCATCCGACTCCGAAAACATCCGCCTTTCGAGACCCCCGTTCTGTCACAACGTATCCCTATTCATGCGGGGAGCTTAGGGCGAGTTCGATAGAACAAGTTGAAATCACTTGGCCGGTCCGGTATGCACCTCTAGCCACCGCGGCTACAAGAGCACCCTATGTAATCTATCTTAAGTATAGATCGTAGAAGAAGCAAAACCAAGAAGAAAACAAAATCATCGAGAAGGCACTTGATCGCTAGAAATCGAATTCACTTACAAACTTCACCATGAATGATTACATGAACAAGATCACCACCGGGGCCCTCCCTCGATCTTGATCCTCGCTCCGAGCTCCGACGTGGTCTTCCATGCAAGGTTCCCACGTCGGCCGGGAAACCCTAGACAACTAGCACGACCCTCATCTTCAAGTTGGTGTCCCTCAAGCTTCTCTTGCTCCTCGGCGGCGGAATACGACTTCGGTTCTGCGTGGCTCTCGGTCGGGGGGCTATTTATAGCCCGAGAAGCAACTAGGTCAAAGGAGAGCCCGATTGGGCCCCGAAAGGGGCCGGGCCGGCCGGCCCGGGGGCCGGCCGGCTCGGGCCCAAGTCGGCCCATCCCGCGGCTGCTTCGCCCGGTGTTGCTTCCCACGTCTTCTAGATGTTCTCCCCTTTTGCATGTGAGCCCTTGACGTCGGTTTCTCTCCGAATTGGACTCAACTCCTTGTCTTGCAAGATTCAAGACTTTTTCGGTTCGGTCCTCGGAGTTTATCATCTTCTCGGGCTTGGTCCTTGGGCTCTTGGAGTCATGTTCACTTCATTGCTTGACTTGTATCGGGCTTCAAGGTCTTGTCATGAGGTGCTTAATGAACTTATCCCGGAAGTCTTGCTTTCAACGTTAAAACCCTGCGTAAACACATAACTCCAAAATCGACATGCACAAGTGAACTTGTTATACCACGGGGGTTAGTACCAATGAATAAGATACAAAAGTCATGCCAACACCGAAGGTAAACTCATGGCTAGGTTGACGGATTTTCACCGTCAACATCTCCCCCATGCTTAAACCTTGCTCGTCCTCGAGTAAGCCTTCGATGGATATCATCGTTGCCAAACAATGTTTAAACCTTGCACTTGATCATACATGAAAAAAAACATAATGCTCTCAAAAGTTTAATTCGTTAAAGTTCCATAATGTACTAGCCTTCACCTCTACGGAGGGTAGATTCTTATTAAGCTCATCCCACAAGTATTAACATGCTCCCAAAATTTAAATAGATCTCGAATTTTTGAAATAAAGAACGAGATAAAGAAAAGCTAAACCAAGTTCACAAATTTAAATCATCTTGTATATTGCTCATAAACTCTCATCTCACTTGTCTCTCAAGCCTATATATTCTACTCCTTTCCCTCTCATAACATATATGTGTGGTAGGCTTTATATGGAGCTTTGGGAAAGTTTAGTCCTAACAAGATTTTATAAATGAGGTGTTGTCAAAACAAGACAAGCTTCTCATGGTCTTACCGAGACTCGTCAAAAAGGTCATTGGAAAATAATGTTAAATCAAGGAGGGGAAAGAGAAAAATACACACACTTTAGATAAGTGGACATGTGCAAATGGCAAAGAGTGATCCCGAGGCACAAAAGAAGTCCTCGTTATCGGATTGCACATGGTTGGAAAATGAGAATGGATCTTTTTAACTTGAAGCCTTGAATGCACTCTTAGAGAACCGGGGAGTTCACTTTACGCTCATATATTTTTTTTTCTCTTTCTCATATTTCTCATTCTTTTCTTTCTTTCATTCATTCATATATATATATATATGTTTTTTTCTTTCTTCACCTTGGAAGTCACGTACATCGCCGAATTTTTTTCTTTCATCATTATATATATTTTTTAAAAAATCCTCCCTTTTGAACTCTAAAACTGCACCGTACCTACCTCCTCCCCCATGCTTAGACGATGCTCGTCCTCGAGCAAAGAGGCGAAAAATAAGGTAGGTACCGGAATATTTTTCCTTGGAGAGATACTTGAAATCTTCAACGTTGGCACCGTCTTGCGATCTTCCTTGAATTGATGATCCATTCTCAACGATAGGTTGTGGTCAAGGAGGTAATCACAAAAGATGATATTTGGTTTAAGGGTGGATATCCGGCGAAGTTTGTGAGATCACCGATGCGGGGATACACAATGCACGGATAAAAGGCTAGCAAAAAGATAGATACACAAAAACGGAATGACCAGCTTCTTAGTCTCGGGCCAGAGAAATCATGGCCTGCAATAACTCACTCAAAAATAAATCTTGTACACTAAGGTTTATGCACTCAAATATATATAAGGCTTTGGATAGGTTGAGCAACACACAAGTGATATTTATGACAAGGTTAGCGATATTTTTGAACATAAAAGACATCTTTAATCTATTCATAACTTGAGAGCACATAAAACACTATGGGTCTTTATTTTAATCATAACCTCCGCTGAAGATTGAGCTACCATTTAGATAATTTCAGATTTGTATTTTTAAGAGAGCACTAGTTCAAACATGCATAAACCAATTACAAAGATAAACAAAGCGGCAATTATAATCATATATCATCATGGCACAAACTTTGTAACTTTACCAAGGGTAAAAACTTGGTGGTGACGTTATTCATGATGAAAATAAAAACTAAGATACACGCTGAAAATTAAACTAAAAACTGAAAATTAAAGCAAAGCTGAAAATACTACGCAAACATAGGTGCATACAAGCTGAAAATTAAAGAAAAGGGGGTAAAGGAAAGATAAAGCTCCTCCTCTCTCTAATCTTCCGCCGGTGGTTGATATTGAAAGTCTTGGTTGTTGTACCCTTACTCATAATGCACCACTCCTCATATGAATTGTCCGACGGTGCTAGGTGAAGGTGTCCAAGCACATAAGCGACGTTTGCATTTCCTTCACCCATTTGGTTTGCATTGGTTTGGATGGCTGCAATAATTTGCATGTTCCTTGCAGCGTATCCTCCAATGGTGGCCACATTTTGTTGTGGTTGAGGAAGGTGTGCAAATGGCTCCGCAAAGGCTACGTTGGGCACGCGAGAAAAAATGGTGGGGGTATGGCTGCACCACTCCCCCATGCTTGCATTGGTACACCACCGTAGTAACTCGGCGGCGCCGGGGTTCCTCCCAATGGTGCGACATAATTTTGTTGTGCACCTTATTCTTGGGCCATAGAAGATCGTTCTCCTATAATCCTTTTCTTTTGTTATTTTCTCTTCACCGGCACAAGAAGTCCTTCCTCTAACCGATCTTCTTCCCCTCAAGAAAAGTCTTAATCTTCAATCCGGAAGGGGCAAATTTACCTAGGCCACTTGGAAGCCTCCTCTCTCATCTTCACTTAAATATTTTCCTTTCTTCATATATCCTAGGGAAGTCCCGGTAGGAGATGATTTGGGTTCCTTGTAATACCCGGTTTTAAAGAGATAGTCAACATGGAGAGGTAACAACCCGATCTCCCGAATCCGATGTTGCTTCACAACACCACCGGTTGATCATAGGTGAGTAGGGTTGATTGGCCACTGCGAGTAAATCCAATTCAACTCCGTGTTGGTTATCTATGTCTCTCTTATTCTCCCCAAAAATCTATTTGCACAAAAGTGACACACTTGGATGATGGGGTTCCGGATAGTATTTCTTCGTTGATGGTCTCTTCCCGTGATCATACTCCAAAAGCCTTCCCATGTGCCTTTATGCACATCCACTTGTTCCGGAGCTCCCTTTTGAAAGTCGGAGACACTCGCCCATGGGTCTACGATACTAGAACATGCAATCGTTTCGAACATGAAAACTAATCTAGTCTATCAGGGATTGTGTTGAATGGATCCAAGGAAGCATTGAGGCCTATACTCCCTTTATGGCATGGTTGCTAGCCTTAAGCATTAAAGTATTTTCAGCACAAGATGATAGATAGATAATCCAACAAAGTGTGATTACATCTCAAGATCGATTGCAACCCATGGATGAAAGGAGATTACCCCATCAAGGTGCTAGAAATAGCATCGTTGATCAAGGTTACCCTTCCGACGGTGTCTTCCTTCTTCTCTTCTTGTGGGCTCCCTCCAACGGAATGAGAGACTCAACACTCCTTCATCAAGGGTATGCGCCATGGTCATGAAAATTTCCTAGGCGAATTCCTTGTGGGTGTTTGCCGACACTCCGCTAGAGAATTGCACCGTGTCCCGTGTGAAACCCAATATGTGGAGAGCTTGGTGTCGATGTCGGCGTTCGCTACAAGCCTCTACCTAAGGCGAGCGAGCTTCTCCTCCTCCTCCTCCGTCATGATGGCATACCCCATCGGAATGCCGCGGAGCGTATGGAGGTGGAGCGGATGATCGTGTCAAGTGGCGAGGTTGGACGGGCGGCTCCTCCATATGTTATTGAAGTTTGGAAAACCTAATAAACGAGTTTTGTGTGGCCCTCATGCCACCAAGGAGAAGAGTGGTTCCTCCTCAGTGGTGCCGTGTCCTCCCCCATGCTCCAAGGAGACTCGGAAACCGAGCGCCTCCTCGAAGAGGTTGTCGATGATGGCTTAGACGACGATGATCCCTTCTTTTTCGGTGAAAAGGCTTGTAGTTTTCCTCCATGATTGCAGCACTCTCCCTCACAAATAAATATCCGGGGTTTTCACCCGGTAACAAGGTACACAAATATTATTTTGGAGTCCGGACTTTGAGTGGATTAAGGATGTGATTTGTTGCACGAAACAAACGCGGTGGATGGCTAAGTCTAAGGTGATTCCGGCCTACAAACTAGAGCACACGAACAAAGAGTTGGATGAAAGACTACCTCTCTCCTCCTCTTGGCTCGGTTCTTCTCTAGTGCATTCATGTTGCTTCGTGATCGCGTACACCTTCCAAATGTTCCCGTCCACTCCTTCGCTTGCATTATTGCTCCTTCCACTTGATGTTTTCGCTTTGACTCACTTCCATACTCCCTTGCCTCACATGCATCCATGATATTCCTACAAAACAAAGCCTTGGCTGCCCCCCCATGCTTGTACTTGCATGTGGTTTAAATATGTTGGAGGGGCATCCCGTAATGTGTCATGGTGCATGCATGGTTAGGTTAACTAGATTGCCTCCCTTTAAGTGTGTTTAAGGCTAAGCACTCTTCTAATTTCGAAATTTAAAAATATTTTTCAGAGCCATGCAAGAGCTCGAACATAATTTTAGAGAAGTTTTTAAACCATTAAAAACAAATGCAAGTCGAAAATATTTTTTTATTACGTCGATTTCGGTCTCACCGGCATAGTTTGCCTTCATTGGTTGAGAGCAAGCTTTTCCCGGCTTGATCATGGGGGCATAGGTTTAGGTACTAATTTTGATTAGATGAGAGAGATTTTGAATGAAATAAAATTAAGTGAGGCTTAGAAAAATTCTAATCTTAGAGAAACCGAGGATATGGATTTTTAAATCAACCAAAAATCAAGTTTCTAGGTTCACGCGAGTCCTACCACATGCTGAAATTTAAATAACATCTAGATACAAGTTGTGGCTCTACTCGAGTGTTTTTAGCATGAAAAACAAGTCAACCACAGCACCATAATGAGGGTGAAGGGTTGAGTTAGGTTCTGAATTTTTTTCTTTTTGGTTGTGGTTTCTCGAAGAAGAAGCAAACAATCACATAGGATGGTTCATGTAAAGGGTTTATGATCAAGCAAAATATTCAACCAAGAATTATGTCTCTAATATTGTTCAACCATTCTAAGTCTAAGGTTTTGCGTAGTAAAATTCAGAACTGAATTAAATTTAAAAAGACTTGAAAACCTGGAATCGGGTTGTCCTCCCGTAGCTTATTCTTGACTTGACGAAACGGGTTGCCTCCCGCCTAGCGCTTTGTTTATAGTCCATGGCTAGACTTCTTCACTTGATTACTCCGGATCAACGCTCTTTGCGGGCGTTGCAATCTTGGGTACCCACTTTGGCTTAGTCAATTTTTTTGGTCTTCACAGGGTGGCTTTGTCCTTTGGTCTTGACGGATGCAACATCTTCCTTGTGGCTCGGCATCTCGAACTCCGGTCCTTCGGTCGTGATCTTCATGGTCTCTAGTGTGATCCTTCATCTCTCCCGAATGAGTTTGAGTAGCCTTTCGCCGTCTTGGGACCTTGGAGTTGTCTCGGATATTCTTCTTTGTCACCGGTCGGTTGTCCGGCAAGTTGTCCCACTTGCGTCTCTAACATCTTCATCACGATGAACACTTCACCCCGCATGTGGATCTTGCCTTGGTGGCCTTTAGGTGTTGAGCTTCTTTCTCCGTCTCCATCTTCTCCATCCTCGTTGATCTTGAACGGCCTTCCGCATCTTGACTTGGAGGGGGTGATTCCCTTGGAGATTTTGATGGTCCTTCGAGCTTGTGTTGCACGTCACCTTTGCCTCGTAAAGTTTTCCGGATCATCCACAAAAAAGTTTGGGTTTCTTGGAGAGGTAGCCAACCATCTCCAGGTTAGGGTTAGTGATAAAACAAAAATCTAACAAAAGAAAAAATTAGGGTTAATCAAAACTAGATTAGATTGACTCTTTTTTTTTTCTTTTGAGGATGATCAAACATAAGAGATGCAAAAGAAAATTAAAAGAAAAACTGAAAGATAAGCGATACTAGATCGGATCTTGATTGCTTGTTCCCGCAACGGCGCCGAAGAAGGGGCTTGTTGACGGTTAATAGTTGTATCAAAGTTCGTTTGTGACTTGCAAGCGGACAAGTCTCCCGTCGTAGTCAAGGGACCCTTCTTCCCTCAAGTGGTGAACCCAAGGTATCGAATCCGTGGAACAATGTGCAACGCAAGGACTCAATCTAGTAAAGCAAGGTAAGCTATCTTATGAAGAAGTAAGTTGCATCTAATCTACTAACTCATAAAGAAAACGAATCTAATCTAATCTACTAAAGAGGTAACAAGAGAAAGCAAGAGATAACCAATCTAGAGAATCTAGATCATGCTTATGTTGTAGCTCCAAACAAGATAGATGAAGATAGTAAAGCGAATCTCATTAAAAGCATCTTTAAATCGTGGCCTTCCCATCCGACTCCGAAAACATCCGCCTTTCGAGACCCCCGTTCGTCACAACGTATCCCTATTCATGCGGGGAGCTTAGGGCGAGTTCGATAGAACAAGTTGAAATCACTTGGCCGGTCCGGTATGCACCTCTAGCCACCGCGGCTACAAGAGCACCCTATGTAATCTATCTTAAGTATAGATCGTAGAAGAAGCAAAACCAAGAAGAAAACAAAATCATCGAGAAGGCACTTGATCGCTAGAAATCGAATTCACTTACAAACTTCACCATGAATGATTACATGAACAAGATCACCACCGGGGCCCTCCCTCGATCTTGATCCTCGCTCCGAGCTCCGACGTGGTCTTCCATGCAAGGTTCCCACGTCGGCCTAGGGGAAACCCTAGACAACTAGCACGACCCTCATCTTCAAGTTGGTGTCCCTCAAGCTTCTCTCGCTCCTCGGCGGCGGAATACGACTTCGGTTCGCGTGGCTCTCGGTCGGGGGCTATTTATAGCCCGAGAAGCAACTAGGTCAAAGGAGAGCCCGATTGGGCCCCGAATTGGGCCGGGCCGGCCGGCCCGGGCCGACCGGCCGGCCCACAGTCGGCCCATCCGCGGCCCCCCCTCGCTTCGCCCGGTGTTGCTTCCCACGTCTTCTAGATGTTCTCCCCTTTTGCATGTGGGCCCTTGACGTCGGTTTCTCTCCGAATTGGACTCAACTCCTTGTCTTGCAAGATTCAAGACTTTTCTCGGTTCGGTCCTCGGAGTTTATCATCTTCTCGGGCTTGGTCCTTGGGCTCTTGGAGTCATGTTCACTTCATTGCTTGACTTGTATCGGGCTTCAAGGTCTTGTCATGAGGTGCTTAATGAACTTATCCCGGAAGTCTTGCTTTCAACGTTAAAACCCTGCGTAAACACATAACTCCAAAATCGACATGCACAAGTGAACTTGTTATACCACGGGGGTTAGTACCAATGAATAAGATACAAAAGTCATGCCAACACCGAAGGTAAACTCATGGCTAGGTTGACGGATTTTCACCGTCAACATTTTCCTTCATGGTTTGGCACTCGCCGTCACAAATATATGTCAGTGGGCGCGCGGTGTTACGGACACGACACAACGGCCGTGGATCGCTAAGTCTAAGGTGATTCGCAAAACTAGGGAATCCATCCCCCACGGTGGCGGGGATGGGCTCCTCCCGGGGAGTTGGTGACGGCGGCACCTTCCGGGCGTTCCCGCAGCCCTTCGGCGCATGATGGCGCCGTCCACTTGCATGTTGTCGGGCGATTCACTTCCATACGCCCTTGCCTCACATGGGGCCATGATATTCCTGCAAAACAAGGCGTGCGGCGCGCCCGTGTTGTATTTTTGTGGTATAAGCGTGGCGGGCATCCCGTGATGCCCGATGGTGCATGGAGCGATTACCCTCGAGCGAGTCGATTGCCTCCCTTTAAGTGCGTTTAAGGGCGGGCGATCCCTTTATTTCGCAATTTTTAAATATTTTTTCGAGCCATGCAAGAGCTCAAGCATAAATTTAGAGAAGTTTTTAAACATTAAAAAAAAATTTAATTATAATATTTGTGATCCGCTCGAGGGAAAGGGTTGCCGCCTCGAACGGGGGCGGAGCCTTCGCCCGAGGGGGAGCGCGTCCTCGAGCATGGAAGCATAGAGTTTAGGTCCTAATTTTGACTCGATGAGAGGGATCTTGAATGAAATAAAACTAAGTGGGCTTAGAAAATTTCTAATCTTAGAGAAACTAAGGATATGGATTTTTAAATAACAAAAATCGTCTCGGTGGGCACGTCGGGATCCCGGCGTGGGCCGTGTCCCGCATGGAATTTAGTTAACACCTAGGTACAAGTGGTTAGGCTCTACTCGCGTGTTTTAGCATGAAAAACAAGTCAACCACTACATCATAAAGAGGATTAAAGGTTGAGTTTGATTCCCCGTTGTTTCTCGAAAAGGGGCAAACAATTACCCCTAGGATGGTCCATGTAAAGGGTTTATGATCAAGCAAAATATTCAACCGAGAATATCTCTAATATTGTTCAACGGTTCTAAGTCTAAGGTTTTGAGTAGCAAAATTCAAAACCGAATTATATTTAAAAAGACCGGAACCTACCGATAGGACGTTCTTCCCTCCTTGTTTGCGAACGCTTTCCGCCTGGGGCTCGTTTATCGTCCATGGCAGACTTCTTCGCTTGGTCTACCCCCATCGAAGCCCTCTTTGCGGGAGTGTTTGGGTACTCTCTTTCGCTTAGTCATTTTTTTGGGGTTAACCGCGAGAACTTTGGTCGACAAGGCAAATTTCTGTGGCACATATGCCAACCCGGCCATCGGCGGTGATCTTCATGGTCTCTAGTGTGATCCTTCATCTCTCCCGAATGGGGTGCAGCGCCTCCCCTCTGACCTTGGAGTTGTCTCGGTTTCTTCTCGGCGGGTGCAACTTTCAAGGAGGTGTAGCCGCTGCGTCTCTAACATCTTCATCACGATGAACACCCCACATGTGGATCTTGCCTTGGCAGCCGTTCGAGGCGATCGGGTCGAGCGCCTCGACCGACTTCTCGTCCTCGTTGGTTTTTAACGCGCCCTCGCCGTCCCTCCGCGGGACTTGGAGGGGTGAGGTCTCCACGACTCCCATCGAGCGGGTCGCGAATCGCGGATTCCTTTCGTCGATCATGCAAAAATAGTTTCGGGTGGTTCGAAGTGGACGTCCATGCCCCTGTTCGATAAGGGTTGATAAGGTCTAAAGCGCGGTCTAGATTAGAGACACGTCCATGGAAGCGCTTGCGTGGGTTTGCTAGGTGGGGCTCGGTCCCCGTTGACGGTGTATTTTGGTGCACCTAGCATGTTCATTACACTTTGGTTTGGATTTGATTATTGAACTAACCCGCCACTAGGCACACTAATCATATAACAAGTTCATCTTTGTGCATGCATTTGGAAGTGTTGTGTTTATGTAGGAAATCATGGACATAAAGGACGGATTCGCAATAAGTTCAAAGGAGCATTCATGGAGTCTTGTTCGTGTTCATGAGCTCGCTGAAATTACTTCCAATGGTGGTGAGGACCGAAGTGCTACGAGGAACACCCCCGGGATTGAAGCGTAAAAGATCAAACTTCATGCAAAGAGAGTCTCCATCTTGATCGCGAGGATAACGGCGTCAAAATCATCCAAGTGGAGGGGGCGAAGTAGATAAGTGCACGAGGACCCACGGAGCAAAAAGGGCGACCGAACCGGGCCGAACCGGGCTCGGGGCCGGCCGGCCCGCCGGATCGGCCCGGCCCACTTCGGGCACCGGTTCGGTCCCGTCTTCCTTGCCCTCGAAGGATCTTCGACCCTAAAACCCCCGACGCGCCGCCAACGGACAGAGAGGAGTTTATTCGCACCGAAGGCCATCTACAAGCTAGAGAGAGAGGAGGAGGATCTCCGGGCTGGAGATCAACCACCTCGAAGGAAGCACCCTCTCGTGGAGAAGGAGGAAGACACCGGCGGAAGGGAAACCATGATCAACGGTGCCATGATCAGCACCTTGATGGGGTAATCTTCTCATTCGTCCATGGGTTGTAATCGATATTGAGATGTAATCGCACTTTGTCGGATTTTCTATCTATCATCTTGTGTTGAATATACTTTAATGCTTAAAGGTTAGCTACCATGCCGTAAAGGGAGTACGAGCTCCAATGCTTCCTTGGATCCATTCAATACGCCGTGGCCATCAAAGGTCTAGTCATGAATACCTTCGCGTAGTGACGTACGAGAGGAGGGAAAGGGCGAAACCGTGGTCACAACCCCGATAGATTAGATTGGTTTTTCATGTCTTTAAGCGATTGCATGCTCTAGTATCGTAGACCCGTGGGCGAGTGTCTTCTCTCTTGATCGTTTATCATTCTCTCTAGTGTAGTTTAGTGTTTTTCTAGTATAATAGTAGTTAGGGTTTTAGTAGCTAGTGTGTCGTTGTTGATCGAACGCTTGTAATCCCCTTGCTCCGCGGATTGACAAGAACCTTGGGAATCCCGTGGTGAAAAAGGTGTGGGGTCCGTACGCTTGCGGATCGTAGAGGGATACGTCTTTTATCCGTCAACAAGCCCCTTTTTCTGGCGCCGTTGCCGGGGAGCAAGTTAGTTTACATCGTTTGATTTGCATCTAACTTAGTTTTATATTTTAGTTTATCTTTTATTTGCTATATCTAACATATATTTTCCAGAAAAACACTTTTTTCTTTTTTGTTTTTGTTTTTATCTTATTGTCTAGATGGAGTTCGTTAATCAACCCGTGGAAGAACCGGAGAAATCATTAAGGGATTACGCTAGCCCTCGATGTGAAGACATAAAGGTACAAGAGTCGGATTCGAAGCTCGAAGCGACCAAGTATGAAATTAAATCCAAGATCATGAAGATGGTGGCGGAAAACCCGTTTGAAGGGATGGTTGAGGAGAACCCATATAGACACATAAGGGATTTCACGACAATATGCAACACGGTGCGTCAAGAAGGAGTTCCCGATGAATGGTTCAAATGGAATCTCTTTCCCTACTCACTTGCCGCAAAGCAAAGACATGGTATTCGGTTGCGTCTTTTGAAGTTGAAGGCAATTGGAACAAGTTGACAAAGAAGTTTTGCGAGAAGTTCTTTCCAATGAGCAAGGTTCAACATCTAAGGAGGCAAGTGATCAATTTTATGCAAGGAGAAGAGGAAGGGATAGACCAAGCCCGGGATAGGTTTAATGAATTAATCGAACAAGGACCAAAACTCGGCTTCACGGTGACGTACTCTTGCATACATTTTTCTTTTCCCTAACCCCTAGTTGCATGCGACACGTCGAAATGTGTGCGGGTGGGGATCTCATGGAGAAAACACTCACGGAAGCCGCCCAACTTCTACAAAAAGTTAGTAAAGCGGCTGCCATGCGAAGAGATTGGGAAACAAGACTTGCGGAAGAGCCGGAATTCAATTCAAGGAAGAAAAAGCTTGCTGATTTTTCTAAAGACGCAACCCGGAAGTCACAAAAGAGGAGCCGATCATGGAAAAGCTTGAACAAGAACACATTAAGTCAAGAACTACACCAAACGTCGACTTCGTCGCACCAAATGAGACGAACAAGAGAAGCATGTCAAGCGCGAAGCCACTAAGGGAGTTCGAGCCAATGGATCGGGTTCCTATTGATTACGGAGAAGTATTCGACAAGAGAAGACCGTTCCCTAATCAAAAGGGAATGGCAAGAGCATTGGAAGTCGATTTCCCACCGGAGAGGAAGGCTGAAAATTCATACGACCTCGAAACCACCGGTGAGATTTTTGAAAAGCTCTTTGGAGATGACGTGGTGGATCCGGAACATATTGCCGAGGTGAAGAGGATCATGGGGATCAAGCCCGAAGCATCACCATACGCTCGCCTTGCTGAAATTTATTCGATCGGATCCGAAGAAGAAGAGAAGATGACGCCGCACTTGAGTTGCGAGATCAACGGAGTTCAATGCAAAGCCTTATGCGACATCGGAGCCCAAGTAAGTGTTCTATCTTCTAAAATTTACGATAAAGTTCAATACCACAACCTAGACTTAGCTCCAACATCAACGAAATTAATTATGGGAGATGGTAGAACTATCAAACCTCTAGGTATTGCTTGCAACATGAAAGTAAAAATTTCTAGAAACTATATACCAACCGATTTCTTTGTTATTGATGCTTACCATGGTAATTCTGATCATATAATCTTAGGTAGGCCTTTTCTTAAGTTGGTTGATGCCGTGTTAGATGCCGGAGAAGGCAAAGTAACAATGAACCTTAATGGAACAAAGTACACATATAACTTTCTTCGTGCTTCTAAACACCTTACTCCTTTTCCTCCCGAAGATGAAGAAATAGAAGAGATAGATAGTCTTTGTTTTGTTGAAACCCTTAGAGACCCGCTGCAAAGAGCGATGGAAAATCAAATTAGTAATCAACAAGATGAAGAACTAGAGGAAGCAACAAAAGGCTTAGAGCCGCATGATGGTAGCGTGGAGGAAGAAAAGTTCGAAGACATAGGAGAAATCAAACCCGAGGAGCCACAAGTGCCCGAAGTAGACCTTAAACCTTTGCCCAAGGGATTAAAATATGAATTTTTGGGGCCAGACAAAACCTATCCAGTCATTGTGAGCGACGAGTTGAGCCCCAAAGAAAATGAAGCGTTGCTGATTTTATTAAAAAAACATAGGAAGGTGATTGGATATTCAATTAACGATCTCAAAGGTATTAGCCCACCTTTTGCACTCATCGTATACCAATGGAAGACCAATGTAAGCCTGTAGTGGACCACCAAAGGAGGCTAACCCATGCCATGCGAGAGGTAGTAAAGAAAGAGGTTATCAAGTTACTTGATGCCGGAATCATCTACCCGGTTCCACATAGCGAATGGGTGAGCCCGGACATTGTGTACCGAAGAAAGGAGGTTTGACCGTGGTGAAGAATGAGAAGAACGAATTGATACCGCAAAGAACCGTGACCGGGTGGCGGATGTGTATTGATTACCGTAAGCTTAACAAAGCGACGAAGAAAGATCACTTCCCCCTACCGTTCATAGACGAGATGCTCGAGAGGTTAGCAAACCACGCTTATTTTTGCTTTCTCGATGGATACTCGGGGTTCATGCAAATTCCCATTCACCCGGAAGATCAACATAAGACAACATTTACGTGTCCTTACGGAACGTTTGCATATAGGAGGATGCCCTTCGGCCTATGCAACGCTCCGGCCTCTTTTCAACGTTGCATGATGGCCGTGTTTTCGGAATTCATCGAAGAAATTGTTGAAGTGTTCATGGATGATTTTTCCGTTTACGGGAAGACGTTCATGGATTGCTTAGCAAACTTAGAAAAGGTCCTTACAAGGTGTGCGGAGGTAGATTTGGTTTTAAATTGGGAAAAGTGCCACTTCATGGTTAAGCAAGGCATAGTGCTCGGACATGTTATATCCGAGAGAGGAATTGAAGTGGACAAGGCTAAGGTAGAGACGGTTGAGCAACTCCCACCTCCTACGGATATTAAGTCCTTAAGGAGCTTTCTAGGCCATGCCGGATTCTATAGAAGATTTATAAAGGACTTCTCAAAGATCACCAAGCCTTTAACACACCTTCTTCAAAAGGATGTGGCTTTCGACTTTGATGAGAAGTGTCTAGCGGCATTCGGACCTTGAAAAATGCGTTGGTGAGTGCTCCCATCATCCAACCTCCGGATTGGAGCCAACCTTTCGAGATCATGTGTGACGCAAGTGACTACGCCGTAGGCGCGGTCTTGGGACAAAGAAAGGAAGGCCGAGTTCACGCCGTTTACTACGCTAGCAAAACTCTTAGTGGGGCACAATTAAATTACGCTACTACGGAAAAAGAATTGCTAGCGGTGGTATTCGCTTTCGAAAAATTCAGATCCTACATCGTGAACTCGAAAGTCATTGTTTACACCGATCACGCAGCTATAAAGTATCTCTTGGCTAAGAAGGAAGCTAAACCTCGTTTGATTCGTTGGATCCTTCTTCTCCAAGAGTTCGATGTTGAAATTCGTGATAAAAAGGGGGTGGAGAATGTTGTGGCCGATCATTTGTCTAGGATGAATCGTGGGCAAGATGATAAAGAGCCCATAGAAGACAAGATGAGAGATGACCACCTCTATAGAGTGCTTGACAAAGATACTTGGATGATCGACATCATTCGAGCGATTCGAAAGATGCCCCTCGATCATCTAGACAAAAACACTCAAAGGAAGATAATTTCGAAAGTAAGAAATATTTTTGGGATGCACCATACCTCTTCAAGCTTGGCAATGATGGTGTGATGAGAAGATGTGTGCCAAGGGAAGAGAGGCTTGAGATTCTAAGGAAGTGCCACTCGGCGGAGTACGGTGGGCACTATAGCCATTTTCGAACCGAAGCCAAAGTATGGTCGAGCGGATTCTATTGGCCGGAGATGCATGAAGATACTAAAAGATATGTTGCGTCATGCCCCGAATGCCAAAGAACCGGAAACATCTCTCAAAGAAATTCTATGCCTTTGAAATACAACTTGCAAGTCGACATATTCGATGTATGGGGCATAGACTTCATGGGGCCTTTTAAAAACTCATTTGGATTCGAGTATATACTTGTTATGGTCGATTACGTATCCAAGTGGGTAGAGGCTATACCATGTCGTAAAGCTTCCACGGAGGAGTCCATCACTATGATCAAGAACGTGATTTTTCCCCGTTTCGGTACACCGAGAATCTTGATAAGTGATGGAGGAACTCATTTCACCGGGAAGAACTTCAAAAAGTGCTTGTCCAAGTTGGGAATTGAGCATAGGGTCTCCACGGCCTATCACCCACAAACCAACGGACAAGCGGAGACGTCAAATAGGCAATTAAAAAGCATACTCAACAAGACCATAGAGAAGGGAGGCAAGGATTGGTCAAAGAAATTAGACGGCGCTTTATGGGCTTATCGAACGGCGTTTAAAACACCGATAGGTATGACCCCCTATCAATTCGTCTATGGAAAAGCTTGCCACCTTCGGTTGAGTTAGAACATAAAGCCTATTGGGCGATTAAAGAGATGAACCTTGATCTCGATGCCGCGGTGGTGAAACGGAGAATTCAAATAAGCGAGCTAGAGGAGTTGAGGTTGAAAGCTTATGAAAACGCAAGCATATACAAAGAGAGAATCAAAAGGTGGTATGATAAAAGATTGAAGAAAAAAGAATTCAAAGAAGGAGATAAGGTCCTCCTCTACAATTCGAGGTTTAAAACCTTCGGAAAGGGGAAATTGCAAAGCAAGTGGGACGGACCTTATGTTGTGCATTCGGTGTTCTCCAACGGAGCGGTAACCATTATGGATATAAACGGCGATCAATTTGTGGTGAATGGACAGCGGCTTAAGGTTTACTACGAACCCGACATCGTGCCCGTTCATCATGTTGACGTCTTTACCATGGAGGAAGAGCCCGAACGTCCCGCCTAGGACGAAAAACAAGGCACCAACTTCGTAAATAATTTTTCTTTTAGCTTTCGGAGTTTTTCGCGAAGATTAACCGGGCCAACTTTTTCCCACGGGCCGAGGACGAAAAAAAAATAGGGCGGTGTGACAAACGGACCGGCCCGCCCCCGAGGCGGGGGTGGGCCGGCCGGCCCGAGAGGATCGGCCCGGGCGGGGCCCGACGCCCGATGTCCCCGAATTTCGCCCCCGAATTGCTCCTTTTTGACTTCCTTGTTTGGTCGGAAAATTTTAAGGGAAGTGTAAAAAAGGAAAATAAGGTTCCCGTGGCTTTTCTCTCGGGACTATATTTTGGCCGAATTGGGAGCTCGAGAATCAATCCTTTCAAGCAATGTGTTGCACCCTTGTAGCAGCCATTGAGCCTCCAAAAAGCTTAGAGTTGAAGGTAGAAGCCAAGAAGCCATCGATGGAGGAGGCGATGCGATGCGAGGTCAAGCTACCCGTCAAGAGGACCGCACGTATCCGTTGCGGAGGACGTGTCCCGACCGAGCTCTTGCATCTCGCAACCCCCGTCAAAGGAGAGAAGGTCCCTACACCCGTTCGAAGGTCGGCACGTCTCCAAGGCATCAAGCGCAAGGATTACAAGGAGGTGTCGCCGGAGCCTAAGGATTATGGGGATAGCGACTACTCCGACGATCGTAGCCCGAGCTCGTGGGCGGCCGCCGTAGAGATGATGATGATTGGGGCGAGCGGCCCTATGAAAGGACTCCCGAGGGCCCCAACGGCGACGGCAACGGCGGTGGCGAAGGCGACAACAATGGAGGTGGCGACGACGGTGGTGACAACGGTGGAGATTATGGCGACGACGACCCCTTCGGATTGCATCCGGTGTGTTGTCGATTTTGCCGTCAATCCATCGCAGCCTCTCTACGCGTCGGCCGACGAATGTCTTCAAACCATGGAAGCGATGAAGCAGCGTATGGAGGACTTGGAGCGCGTAGTTGAAGATGACTACAAGTTCCTTAACCGTAACGTGCGCAAACTTTTCGGCATGGTTGGAAACATGAGAGGCAAGTGGTGCAAGGCTTGCTCGAAGTACCATTAGATCTAGTTTTCCCCTTTGGTTTTTGTAAGATACGACGAGGACGTCGTATGTTTTAAGTGTGGGGGAGAGCTAGCTCGCTAGCCTTAGCTTTTGAACTTCAAATTTAGGTTCGGTTTAATCTTCGTGTGAGAGTCTTAGCGTTTTAATGAGTTTTTAGTTTTCGAGTCAGTTTTTAAATTTTTGCAAGTGTCTTAAATTAGTGTTGAGTCAAGAAAACCAAATAAAAAGAGTCTTATATATATCTTTGTGTTTTTTTTGTATTGTTTATCTTTATTTACTTGTTTGTCTAATCTTCGATTCTTGATATATGAACATAAGTATGTGGTTTGAAAATCGTTTACCGTGGTGCTTAGTGGAATCGCTACTACTTAAAGTACCCATACCGCACTTCGATCTTGAGCTTCATATGCTAGTTGCGCTATGTTCGATGCTAAAAATTGGAGGATTTCAGTTCTGAAAATTATATTAAAATCCTTGTAATAAAGGTTAGCAAAATCTCTTTTTCCAAGTTGAGAGTATAAAAAATTCCTATCCAAAGCCAAGTTTGTTTTTTTCGCTCCACTATAAGTGTGATTAGCACGATGAGTTAGGCTAGGACCCTTCTCTCTTGGTGAGTTTTAATTTCAAGCAATGATCATGTCCTTGTGCTTATCTTTTGTTGCTAGCCTCGTCATTCATTCGGTAACATGTCTTTCACAACGGAAGTCATGTACATCGCCGACTTCCATACCCAAACCTATACACCTCTTTTGAACATCGTATTCCTTGAACACAACCTATTTTCAAAGTTTCGTCTCGTCTCTAGCATGATTTATTTAAAAAATTCAGATTGTATGCATGCGAGAAAAGAGAGAATTGAAAGCTTTGAAAAGTTGTCAAGAGAGAGAAAAATAAAGAGAAAAAGTATGTGTATGGAAAAGAAAGAAAGAAAGAAAGAAAAATCATATGTGAATGAAAGAAGAAAAGAAAAAAAAAAGATGAGTTAGCAATGAAGATATGAGAGGGATGGATCAAGTGAAAGAAAAGAAAAATAATAAAGTGTAAGGAAGGATGTCACGTTGATTGTGAGACGAAACTTTTACTCTATTTCCAACCATGTGCAATCCGACAACGAGGACATCATTGGTGCCTTGAAGTCACAATTTTCTTTTGCCCTTGCACATGTCCACCATTCTAAATCTTCTCGTCCTTGATATCCCTACATATGGTTAATTCTCATGATCATTGGCTCGAAAGGTAGACAACCATTAGAGGAAGTTCTTAGTTTGACAATACTTGTGTTGATTGCGCTAGCCCTACCTATAGCTCCACTTTTACATGATATATGAGAGATTAATGGGAGGTGAGAGTTTTATAAAATTTGGTTAGGATAGACACTTCATATGAGTGACTTGAGAGAGCTTGGAGAAAGGTTTTTGTCTAACACTTGTTGCAGGAATTTTTGTTTTGAAAACCATAAAAACCCTCCGATGGAAGCAAAGAAGTAAGTATGGCTGAAAATGAAGGCTTCGAGTGAAGAGTTTGAGTTGTGGGGTAAATCTTGACGTGGTAAAAGTTCTAAACGCCCATGTTTATGTTTGATTATCATTACTTTGTGTTTATGTATTAATGATGAAGGGATTGACTAACTTGTGAAGAAGGATAAGTGGTACACGATTACACGCCTTGGACGAAGTTCTTTTACGAGTACTTGCTCGAGGACGAGCAAGGGCTAAGTGTGGGGGAGATGTTGACGGTGTATTTTGGTGCACCTAGCATGTTCATTACACTTTGGTTTGGATTTGATTATTGAACTAACCCGCCACTAGGCACACTAATCATATAACAAGTTCATCTTTGTGCATGCATTTGGAAGTGTTGTGTTTATGTAGGAAATCATGGACATAAAGGACGGATTCGCAATAAGTTCAAAGGAGCATTCATGGAGTCTTGTTCGTGTTCATGAGCTCGCTGAAATTACTTCCAATGGTGGTGAGGACCGAAGTGCTACGAGGAACACCCCCGGGGATTGAAGCGTAAAAGATCAAACTTCATGCAAAGAGAGTCTCCATCTTGATCGCGAGGATAACGGCGTCAAAATCATCCAAGTGGAGGGGGCGAAGTAGATAAGTGCACGAGGACCCACGGAGCAAAAAGGGCGACCGAACCGGCCGAACCGGGCTCCGGGCCGGCCGGCCCGGCCGGATCGGCCCGGCCCACTTCGGCACCGGTTCGGTCCCGTCTTCCTTGCCCTCGAAGGATCTTCGACCCTAAAACCCCCGACGCGCCGCCAACGGACGGAGAGGAGTTTATTCGCACCCGAAGGCCATCTACAAGCTAGAGAGAGAGGAGGAGGATCTCCGGGCTGGAGATCAACCACCTCGAAGGAAGCACCCTCTCGTGGAGAAGGAGGAAGACACCGGCGGAAGGGAAACCATGATCAACGGTGCCATGATCAGCACCTTGATGGGGTAATCTTCTCATTCGTCCATGGGTTGTAATCGATATTGAGATGTAATCGCACTTTGTCGGATTTTCTATCTATCATCTTGTGTTGAATATACTTTAATGCTTAAAGGTTAGCTACCATGCCGTAGAGGGAGTACGAGCTCCAATGCTTCCTTGGATCCATTCAATACGCCGTGGCCATCAAAGGTCTAGTCATGAATACCTTCGCGTAGTGACAGTACGAGAGGAGGGAAAGGGCGAAACCGTGGTCACAACCCCGATAGATTAGATTGGTTTTTCATGTCTTTAAGCGATTGCATGCTCTAGTATCGTAGACCCGTGGGCGAGTGTCTTCTCTCTTGATCGTTTATCATTCTCTCTAGTGTAGTTTAGTGTTTTTCTAGTATAATAGTAGTTAGGGTTTTAGTAGCTAGTGTGTCGTTGTTGATCGAACGCTTGTAATCCCCTTGCTCCGCGGATTGACAAGAACCTTGGGAATCCCGTGGTGAAAAAGGTGTGGGGTCCGTACGCTTGCGGATCGTAGAGGGATACGTCTTTTATCCGTCAGGCCGTCCCGTTCGCTAGGGACCGAGGGCGCGGAAGCTCTCCCTCGGTGGGATCCCCCGCTAGCCGCCCTCGCCGGCTCTCGAACACGACATGTGGGGCACCCTCGAGCCGACGGGCTCGAGGAACGGCTCGAATGCGCGTGCCCTCGTCGTCCCTAACTCGTGATCCGGGGGCGCTGTTCGAACCCGTCGAGGGTCGCTTCGAACCTCTCGACCGCAAGGCCGTGCGGGGCCGTGCATGGACGGCCTCGTCTTTTCGCGTTTGCGGCCGTCGAGGGGTCCGCGCGAGTCGGCCCTCGAGGCGCTTGTTGGCGCACGGCGCGGTATGAGTGCTTTCGGTGTCGCTCTATTTCAAGCGTGACCCGGGCGGTCCCTTCACGCGCGTGCCTCCCTTTGGAGGGTTGACATTGTCTCGAGGCGGGGGCCCGGCCGCTCGAGGGTTTTGCGTGGCATGGGTGCCCGCGGTCCGTCCGCTCTATATCGAGCGGTGCCGGCGACCTTCTCACGCCGATATCCCATCGAGGGCCGCCTCGTTTGGAGCCGAGGGTCATGCCGCTCGAGGGTCTCACGTGGCATGGGTGCCCGCGGTTGCCTGCTCTACATCGAGCAGTCCCGGCGACCTTCTCACGCTGATATCCCATCGAGGGTCGCCTCTGTTTGGAGCCGAGGGTCATGCCGCTCGAAATGCTCACGTGGCATGGGTGCCCGCGGTTGACCGCTCTACATCGAGCGAGTCCCGGCGACCTTCTCACGCCGATATCCCATCGAGGGTCGCCTCGCTTCGAGCCGGGGTCCGCCCCGCTCGAGGGTTCTCCTTGCTTGGCAAGGGACCCGGCATTTAAGCGCCTTGCGGTCGTGGCCGCGGGTTTGCAGGCGTGGGCGCGCCTTTTAGGCGCGCGCCGCGCGCGCGCGCGCGTGTAGTGGGCGGCGCGACAGGCGGACGTGACGGTTTTGCCTCGGTCGCGGCCGGTCCTTGCCGTAATGATGACCCGCGCAGCGTGTTAGAGCCGCCGCGGTCGTGGTGGGGCCCACTCGTCGACGCGATGGAAAGATTCCGCAGAGCACGCGGCGGGGCGTCCGCTCCGGAGAGCTCGCCCGTCGGCCCTATAAAACCGCGGGGAGGAAGGGACGGCGGTTTTTTACCTTAGCTTCTCACCGTTTTCGGTCCCTCGCCCCTTCGCCTTCGTCTTGCTCTTGCCATCGCGCGGGCTCGCGCGTTTAGAGCTTTTTCCTCCCGCTCCTTGTCTTCGGCCTCTCGCTCGCTTTCGTCCTCTTCATGGCGCCACCTCGGCCTTCCCGTTAGGATCCCGGAGCCGCACGCCCGGGAAAGGTCGACGGGGACCGGCTCGCCCTTGGCGAGCCGGTCGCCGCCGGCACCGTCGGCCAACGAAGACGGGCGCCCGGCGGAGTGGATCGTGCCGCCGGCGGCGCACCATGAGCCCAACCCGCCGGAGGGCTATGTGGTGAGCTTCCTCCGCTACCACGAGCGTGGCTTCAACGCGCCGGCGAGCACCTTCATGCGGGCGATGTGCCACTACTACGGGGTGGAGCTGCACAACTTCGCCCCCAACGCTATCTCACAGGCGGCCACGTTCGTGGGCGTCTGCGAAGGGTACCTGGGGATCCCAGTCAACTGGGATCTCTGGGTTCACCTTTTCCGCGGGGAGCTCATCACGCAGCCCCCACATCGGAGCGAGGGACCCCGCGCGCGGTGCGCGCGGCGGGATGTCGCTGGCCCTGCGGGGGCAGCTCAAGGATTTCTACATCCCCCGCACCATGACGACGAACAACGCCGGCCGGGAGCGGGGATGGTTCCTACCCGCGTAACGCCGAGCCCCCGCCTTCCTCCCTACACCGACCGGTGTTCAAGAAGAGGCCGGACTCCCGGGGCTACGGGGTGTCTACGCCCAAAGACGGGCGCGGCAAGAGTCCGTCCTCGCCGCCCGCGGCGGCCGGCGAAGCACGGGCTCAACGCGATGGGCGTCCTCGCCTTCCTCCACCACCGGTGGGTCGTGCCTCTGATGCAGAGGCCACTCTGCATCTTCGAGATGACGGAGGCGGCCAACCCCGTCGACCTGGCGAGGTCGCGGATGCTCCCCGACGCCGCCGGGAGCGGCCGTACGCGCTCACCCAGGCGCGGAACGCCGTCGACACCCGGACGCCGCCACCTGCGGGTCGGACCCCGTGGGACATCGAGATGCTCCCTACGGGCCCGCGGGTGAGTTGGGTTCCTGATTTTGTCTTAGTTCTTGGTCTTGCTTTCGTTTCCTGATTCGCCATTGTCGCTCTTGTGCGCAGCTGGTGGAGTTCAACATCGCCAAGTCCGTTCCACCCACCCCCGACTCCCGTGCGCTCGGCCGGGCGGCGCAGCGGGAGCAGCAGGAGCGGGCGGCGCGCAAGAGGGAGCACGCGAGGCGGCGCCAAGCGCGCCGCGACCAACGGTCCGTGGAGTACGGCGGCGCGAGGAGCCGGGGGCTCTCCTCCCCGGATATCGAGGAGCCCTCGTCCTCGGAGCGAGACGAGGAGGAAGAGTCCGAGGGGGAGGGCCCCTCGGACGGTGGCGCCCGCGGCGCCCCCGTCGCCGAACCCGCGCCGGCGTCGGGGGCGGCTTCGCCGGGGCGGGCGCATCGGCGCCCGCCGCCGTGCACTCATCATCGGGGGCGGCACGCGCCGCGGAGGTGCCGGCGCGTGCCGCGGAGGCACGCGCGGCGGACGCGCCCGCACGCGCGCGTCCGCGTGCGCGCGCGGGGGGAGCGCGCCCGCGCGCGCGCGCGCGCGCATCGTCAAGGGGCGCGCGCGGCGCGCGCGCGCGCGCGCGCGGGCGAGCGTGCCCCCCCGCGCGGTGGCGTCTTCGGGGGGTGCGGCACGGGCGCGCGCCGCGCACGGGGCGGGCGTGTCCGTGCGTGCGGCGGCGCCGTCGGGGAGGCGCCGCGCGGCGGCGCGGCCGCCGCGCCGCCTTCTTCCGCGAGGCCTCGAGGAAAAGGAAACGGGCCTTTTCCTCCGCGAGGTAAGGAGCCCGTCCTCCTTGTTTGGTTTGGTTTGCCGGTGATTAGGTGCTCTAACCCTCCGTTCGTGCTCGCGCAGGCGGTGCCAACCGTTCCTCCTCTTGCACCGGCCAAGGTGCCGAGGACGGACGCATCGATCCCCACCCGGCGGCGCTCGTCGAGGGGGTCGCGCCCCCGGGACAAGCGTGGCGGCGGGCACCAGCTCGCAAGGCCCGGGCCGGGGCCTCGAGGCCCCGGCCGGCGGACCGCCCCCGCCGCGGCGCAGCCGGGCGGTCGCCGGGGGCGGCCGGCGTCGGCCGCCACGGAGGTGGCCGGGGGCGGCGGCGACGGTGGTGGTGGAGCCCGCGGTGGGCCGCCACCGGCGAGGAGGTGGAGCCGGGCGCAACCTCGCGGGAGCGCCCGTGGATGCGGCGGTACCGCCGGAGGTGGCGGCCATGGCGGCGCGGCGGGCGCCCGTGGCCGCGGAGGCGCGGGTGGAGGTGCCGGCGGAGGCGGCGCAAGCGGCCGCGCCCGCCGGCGATTTGCGGGCGGGAGGTGGTGGGAGCTCTCGGACGACTCCCCGCCGCCCGGGTGGAATCGGGGCGGGGCCACCGGCCCACGAACTCCCCCGAGCCCCAGGAGGGGGCCCTCGTGAGGCGGCACGAGGGTCACATGGTGGTGGGGGGCCGAGGACACGGTGCCGAGGCCTCGTCCTCCCACGCCGGCCGCCCCGCCCGGAGGGGGGGGGCCGTGGAGGATCCCCCCGCGTTCGCCGACGCCGTGGGGGAGCAGGAGCTCTGGGGCGAGCTCGGGAGCCACGGCGCCACGCTCAACCGCGCGTTGAACGAGGCGCCGCGAGTCCACGGCGGCCCGGCCCGGCTTGTCTTCCGTGTGAGCCACGCTTGCTCGTCCCACTTCCTTTTTCGTCTCCGTGTGCCGCATTCAAGCCTTGACACTTACGAGATTTGATGTGTGGATGCCGGAGAGCTCGAGCGTCGCGCCCACGACAAATACGACGCGTTCGACCGGTGAACGCCGAGGCCCGCCGGCTCCGGGAGCGATGCGGCGCTTTCGACGCGCTTGCGGACGCTCTTAGGACGCCGACGGCCGGCTAGCGTACGGCGATGGCGTGGTGCGACGAGCTCCCGGGAGAGCTCGTGCGGACGCGCGCGCCGCTCGAGCCTCGAGCGGATCCGCGCAGCCCTTGTTGATCGCGACGAGGCGCCGTGGAACGCGCGTGCGGACTCCGGATAAGACGCGACGCCGGCCGCCAACCGGGAGGCGGAGGTGGCCACCGCTCGCGCCGAGACCCGGGAGCTCCGCACGTCGCTCGAGGGAGCGCAGCGCCGCGGCCGCCGGGAGCCGAGGAGCGGCGCGCGCGGTTGGAGCACCGCGCCAAGGAGGCCGATGACCCGAGGGCCGCCCTCGACGCCAAGGCCGCGGCCCTCGTTGCCGCCGAGGAGCGGCTCCGCGCAGAGCGCATCGCCCGCCGGGGGCCGAGGGGCGGCTCCGGCAGAGGAGGCCGCCCTTGGCGACGCCCGAACGGCGCCGGGAGCGGGAGCGCGCGCCGCGCGCGAGGCGGCGGAGAAGTCGCCGGAGGAGCGGAACGCCGCATTCTCCAAGGTTGAGGATGATGCGCTCGCGCCGGCGCATCGCAACGCCGCCCAGAGCCGGCCCTCCGCGAGCAAGGCGAGACCGTCCGCCGTCTCGAGTTGGCGCTCGAGTCCGCGCGCCGCGACCTCGATTTGGAGAGGAAGCAAGTCGAGGGTGAGTCACTTTTTGACTCGTTTGTTGGTTTTTTTGCTTTAGAGGGTTCGTTTCTCCCTTTCGATTTCTTGTTGTCTTGTTGATTCCAGGCTTGCGCACGCGCCTTGGGGCACGCCGCCGGGCGGGCCGAGGCCCCGCAGGCTTCCTACAACTCCTCCGAGCAGAGCCGGCAGAGCCGCGTGACGCGGCCCTCGAGACCCGCCGCGTCGTCGAGGAAGGCGAGGCCCGGTGCCGGCAGCTCGCCGGCCGCCCGCCCGCGCGCCCTAGGCGGCCACGTCACGAAGCGGATGCGCCGGCGTTGCACCTAGGCGTCCGGAAGGCCCCTCGGAGTGGTGCGATCCCACTACGAGGTCAACCTCGAGGCGCCGGCGGAGGGCTACATCGTGCCCGAGGGCGTCGAGGACGAGGTGGCCATGGAGCGCGCGGACGCGCTTGCCGCCGACGCCGCCGGTCGCTCGCCGAGGCCTTCGAAGAATTCCTCTTCCCGACGCCGCCGATGGCGCCGCTCCTCCTCGCCCGAAAGCATTGGGCGCTAGGCCCATTTTTTATTTACGTGTATCGAACTCGGCCTCGTGGCCTTTTGTAAATAAACAAATTGTCTTGTGAACATGAGCAGTTGCTTTAAATGAAGTTGCTTGTTTATTACGCTTTTTGTTTCTCCTTCTTCCTGAGTAGATTCTAGTTAGGGGAGTTCGATTTTCGCAGGGGGCCCGCCGGGTTGGAGGCGAGAGAGAAGGGCCATAGCCACGCGGCGTAGGCTATCTCTGGCTCGCACGCTCCTTCCGCCGTGCCGCCCGCGCCCGTTCGAATCATGGCTCGAGGTTGAAGTAGGAAACAAACTTAGCGCGTGTTGTTATGTTTTTTGCGCGAAAAATGGGACCATTTTTGGGGGGGGGGTGCCCCCCCCCCCCCGCAAGAGCCCCCGAGGGTAACTTGGGTTTCGAGGGAAAGCCGAGTTGCCCTTTTATTAGACTGTAGTATTTACATAGTTGACACCAACTGGGGCGTTGGCCATGTGATTTTACAACAAAAAAAAACTCGGAAAATCCTAGCTAAGGGTAGAAGCGACGTAGCTGTTGGATGTTCCAAGCGTTGGTGAGTTCTTCGCCGTCCTCGTTGGCCAGCTTGTACGTGCCCGGCTTGAGCACTTTCACCACGACATAGGGTCCCTCCCATGGGGGCGATAGCTTGTGGCGCCCTCGGTTGTCTTGGCGTAGCCTTAGGACCAGATCCCCTTCGCTGAAATCCCTCCGACGTATCTTGCGTGCTTGGTAACGTCGTAGGGACTGTTGATACCTTGCGGAGTGCATCAACGCCACGAGGCGTACTTCGTCTAGCTGGTCCAGCGAGTCCTCGCGGGCTCGCCGGGTTAGCATCTTCGTCGTACCCTCGAATCCCGGGCGACCCATATTCCGAGTCCGTGGGGAGGACGGCCTCCGCGCCATGGACTAGGAAAACGGGGTGAACCCGTGGCTCGTTGGGGTTGTCCTTAGGCTCCACACGACCGCCGGTAGTTCTTGGAGCCATTTTCGGCCGCATTTGTTGAGCCGGTCAAAATTCGGGGCTTGAGGCCTTGCAGAATCATGCCGTTGGCACGCTCCACTTGGCCGTTGGTCTGTGGGTGTGCCACAGCCGCCCAATCCACGCGGATGTGGAACTTGTCGCAGAACTCCAAAAACTTCCCGCCCGTGAACTGGGACCCATTGTCCGTGATGATGGAGTTTGGCACTCCAAAGCGGTAGACGATGTCGGTGAAGAACGTGACCGCCTCGCTCAGCCCTCAAATTCGTGATGGGGCGCACCTCCACCCATTTGGAGAATTTGTCAATCGCGACAAGCAGGTGGGTGAAGCCCCCGGGCGCCTTCCGCAGGGGCCCGACGATGTCCAACCCCCACACGGCGAACGGCCATGTTACGGGGATCGTTTGCGGTGGCGTGAGCGGGCAAATTGGACTTGCGGGCGTAGAACTGGCACCCTTCGCAGGTGCGCACAATTTCGCTGGCATCCGCGACCGCGGTAGGCCAGTAGAAGCCCTGGCGGAACGCGTTGCCAACGAGGGTGCGTGGCGCGGCGTGGTGGCCACGCATCCCCGCGTGGATGTCCCGTAGGAGCTCGCGCCCCTCGGGAATGGGTATACACCGCTGGAGGATGCCTGATGCGGCGCGCTTGTACGCCTCGCCGTCGACGAGGGTGAATGACTTGGCCATCCTGGCGATGCGCCTGGCCGTGGCCCGGTCGCGGGGAGTTCCCCTCGAGCAATCCAGGCGATATACTTCTCCCGCCAGTCCGCCTGGGCGGGAGCCGGCTCGATGTCCATCGCGACAGCCTCGTGGGAGCCGTACCCCTCGAGAAGGGAGAGTACGTACGCCTCGTTCGAGGGGTCCTCTTCCATGGGTTCCGCACCCGCTGGATTCGAGGGAGCCCCCGAGGGTCCGCCGTCGCTCGAGGGGTAGGGCTCGAAGGTGACCGAGGGCTGCGCGATGTCGCGCGCGAAAACGTTCGGGGGGAACGGTGATCCGCCCGTACGCTATCTTTGCCAACTCATCCGCTTCCTCGTTGCACCGGCGGGGGTACATGATTAAGCTCGATGCCGTAGAACTTGTCTTCGAGGGCCCGCACGGCTTTACAGTAGGCCTCCATCTTGTCATCGTGGCAGCTCGCGTTCTTCATGACTTGATCGATCACGAGCTGCGAATCCCCTCGTACGTCGAGGCGCTTGACGCCCAACTCAATGGCGATTTTGAGGCCGCAGAGAAGGGCCTCGTATTCCGCCATATTGTTAGATGCGGGGAAGTGGAGGCGCACTGCGTAGCGCATGTGCTCCCCGAGGGGTGACACGAAGAGCAGGCCCGCGCCCGCTCCTGTCTTCATCACCGAGCCGTCGAAGAACAGAGTCCAGCACTCTGCTTGAATCTGAGGGGGCGGCTCCGTCCACTCAGCGACGAAATCGGCTAGGATTTGCGATTTGATGGCCTTGCGCGGAGCGTAGGCGAGCGTCTCGCCCATCAACTCCACGGACCACTTGGCAATTCCCGCTCGCCGCGTCGGGGTTGCGAATGATCTCTCCTAGCGGGAAGGAAGAGACCACCGTGAATCGGGTGGGCCTCGAAGTAGTGGCGGAGCTTGCGCCGCGCGAGGACTACCGCGTACAACAGCCTTCCGGACCTCGGGGGTAGCGCGTCTTCGTGTCCGACAGACTTCGCCGATGTAGTAGACCGGCCTCTCGCACGTGCAAGGCATGCCCTTCCTCCGTGCGCTCCACAACGATCACGGCGCTGACCACCTGGGTGGTTGCGGCCACGTAGAGTTGGAGGGGTTCGCCGTCCCGCGGCGGCGTAAGGATTGGGGCGTGCGTCAGGGACGCCTTCAACTTGTCGAGCGCTTCCTGGGCCTCGGCGGTCCAAGAGAAGCGCTCGTGCTTCTTGAGCAGCCGGTAGAGGGGCAGGCCCTTCTCACCGAGCCTCGAGATGAAGCGGCTTAAGGCGGCGAGGCACCCCAACACCTTCGCACCCCCTTGAGGTCCCGAATTGGACCCATTCGCTCGAGGGCCGCGACCTTTTCAGGGTTGGCCTCGATTCCCCGCTGGGAGACGATGTACCCTAGGAGCATGCCCCGCGGCACTCCAAAGACACATTTTTCGGGGTTTAGCTTGACCCCGTTGGCCCGTAGGCAGCTGAACGCGACGCCAAGGTCGTTAACCAGGTCGTCCGCCTTCCTAGTCTTGACGACGATGTCGTCCACGTAAGCCTCGACCGTCCGCCCGATATGGTCCCCAAAAACGTGCTGCATGCAGCGCTGATATGTTGCGCCCGCGTTTCTGAGGCCAAAAGGCATCGTGACGTAACAGAACGTCCCGAACGGTGTGATGAACGAAGTCGCGAGCTGGTCGGACTCCTTCATTTTTATTTGGTGATATCCCGAATAGGCATCAAGGAAACAGAGTAGTTCACACCCGGCTGTGGAATCAACGATTTGATCTATGCGTGGCAAAGGAAAAGGAACTTTTGGACATGCTTTATTGAGACTGGTGTAGTCTATACACATCCTCCACTTCCCATTTTTCTTTTTTACAAGCACAGGATTAGCTAGCCACGTAGGGTGGAACACTTCCTTGATGAATCCGGCCTCGAGGAGCTTCCGCAGCTCCGCTCCGATCGCCCGTCGCCGCTCCTCGTCGAAGCGGCGCAGCCGCTGCTGCACAGCGCGAGCGTTAGGCAGGATATCAAGGGAGTGCTCGGCGACCTCCCTCGGGATGCCTGGCATGTCCGAGGGGCTCCACGCGAAGACGTCGGCGTTGGCGCGGAGGAAGTCGACGAGCACTGCTTCCTATTTGGGGTCGAGGGTCGAGCTGACCCTCAACGCCCTGCCCTCGGGGGCCGACGGGTCGAGGGGGACCCCTTTGGTTTGCTCGGCGGCCTCGAAGGTGCCGACGTGCTTGGCGGCGGAGCTGAGGTCGTCGTTGACCATCTTCTCCAGCGTGTTTACCAGCGCTTCATCCAGCGCTAGCGCCTCCGCATGTTCCACGCACTCGACGTCACAGTCGAATGCGTGCTCGATCGACGACCCGACGGTGATGACGCCGTTTGGACCCGGCATCTTCATCTTCAGGTACGTGTAGTTGGGGACCGCCATGAACTTGGCATAGCATGGTCGCCCAAGGATGGCATGGTAGGCCCCTTTGAATCCCACCACCTCGAAGGTGAGGGTTTCCTTGCGGAAATTCTTGGGGGTCCCAAACCGACGGCGCATCGATCCGCCCGAGGGGTTGAACCCGCTTGCCGGCGCGATGCCGTGAAACGGCTTCGTGGCCGGGCCGCGGGCTACGGGTCCAGCCCAATCCCCATCGGGCGCAATGTATGCGCGAAGAGGATATTGAGGCTACCGCCTCCGTCCATAAGGACCTTCGAAAACCGGCGTTCCCAATGATGGGATCGACCACCGCTGGGTACCGGCCCGGTTCGGGATGCGGTTTGGGTGATCATCCCGGCTAAAAGTGATGGCGTCCTTCGACCCGCCTGAGGAAGGCCGGAGGTGCCCTCTCTCCGCCGCGAGGACTTCGTGCCGCTCCTTCTTGCGTTGTCGGGTCGACATGTCGACGAGTAGGTCCCCCCAAAGATGAGGAACACATTTTCGACAGCAGGGAAACCGCCCGCGTCGCCATCGCCCCCATCTTTCTTGGCCTCGCCTCCTTCGCGGCGGCACGGCCATAGAACTTCTTGAGCATGTCGCATTGCTCAAGAGTGTGGTTCACGGGAGTTTTGTGGTAGGGGCATGGTTTTTTCATCATGTCGTCAAACACCCCCGGCCTCGAGGAGCCGGCCGAGGGCCCCGTCGGCCGGGTCAACAGCCGAGGGCCTCGCGTTGCCGCCGTTGCGCCCTCGCTCGCGCGCCGCGCGCGCGGCTTCTTCCCCTTCTTGCCCCGCTTGTCGTTGCGGCGCGGCTCCTTGGACCCGCTGCCCTCCGCGGGCGTGTCCTCGGAGCGCTTGCCCTTCTTGCCGTCGAAGATCGCCCCCACGGCCTCCTCTCCGGAGGCGAAGCTGGTGGCAATGTCGAACAGCTCGTTCGAGTCCGTGGGCGGGCCGCGTCCCGGCCCGCGCACAAGGTCCCGCACGTGGTGCCCTCGAGGAACGCGTGCACGATCTCCGGACTGTGCCACGCTGGGTAGCTCCGTGCAGCGCTTGGAAAAGCGCCGTATGAAGTCCCGCAGCGACTCGCCCGGCTTCTGCGTGCAGGAGCGCAGATCCCAGGAGTTCCCAGGGCGCACGTACGTGCCCTGGAAGTTGCCCACGAACGTGTGGACTAGATCGTCCCAGTTATGGATCTGGCTGGCGGGCAAGTGCTCTAGCCATGTCCGGGCCGCGTCGCCCAGGTGCAGGGGCAAGTTGCGGATGATCACTTCGTCGTTAGTGGCCCCGCCCACCGACAAGCTAGGCGGTAGTCGTTGAGCCGGACGCGGGGGTCCGTCTCCCCGTTGTACTTGACGATTGTCGAGGGCTGACGGAAGCGCTGGGGGAACGCCGCCGTGCGGATCTCCCCGCCGAACACACGGGTGCCGGGGGCTCCGGCGTCGGGGAGCGATCCTCACCGCCGTCGTAGCGTCCACCCCTTCGAGGGTGGTAACCCCTAGCCGCTCGCGCATCCGCCTTGCCGGTGCGCCCGGCGTTGATGACGTTGCGGGCATCGCCATCCAGCCGCCCCCGCGCGTGTCGAGGAGCCGTTCCTTGGCCGGCGTGCGTCCCCGGTCGGCCGGGTTGACCCACGTGCACCGAGGGTTCGCCCCCGGGTGCGAGATCATCACCCCGTGCGTCCCCCCCGTTGGCGGATGCGTGAGGCCGAGCTCTCGGCCGATGGACGGCCGCTTGCTCAAGGAGAGTCCGCACCTCGCGGTGCATGTCCCGAGCCTCGGGGGTCGAGGGTGTCGGCATGGCGCGTAGCAACGCCGCGGCGGCGATGAGCTTTTGGATCGCCCGTGGCGGAGTATCCGCGTTGTCGACGTTGGGGACGGGGTTGAGGCGGTCACGGACCCGTCGGCCCGGCTCCCGCGCGCGTTCGCCGCGCGCGGAGGCCTCCCCCGCCATCGAGGCGCGGAGCGCCCGCATCGTCCGCACTCCTCCGCCGGCTTGGCCTCGAGCTCGCGGGCTTGGGCCGCCCGTGCGTCGACGTCGGCCCCGGCCAGAGCGCTCGGCCCCGCGGCCGGGCGCGTGGCGATCCCCGGGGCGGTGCGTGACTTCCCCGTCTCCGCACCCGCCGCACCGGCAGCGTTGGCCGGGTCGTTGGTGATGACGGCGCAACACTCCCGCGTGGGGTCGTAGCTCCCGTGCCGGGAGTCGTCGGGAGCGACCAAACCCGCAGTCCGTGGCGTCGAGGAAGCGCCCGAACGCGACCGGGGTCCCGCACGCCGGGAGAAGTCCCAATCCGCGTACCCGTGGCGGTTGGCGGGTGGCATCGTGTCGACGGAGCCCAGGGACGACTCATCCGCCGCCGAGGTGTCGGGGGTCCCCGGCGACGAAGACGTGGCGGCCGGGTGGAACCCGGCGCATTGTCGTGTTCACGTTGGCGTTATGGGCGGTCGTGGCGCCACGCAGCCCGATGGGGATGCGCGGTCCCGAGACCGCACGCGGCCCCGCCGGGCGGTGGCGGCGTTGTAACGGTGGGCGCACCGCGTTGGGCGGCGGTGCGCGCCCCGCCGCCGCCGGACCGCGCCCGACGCGAGCGTAGCCCGGAGCGACGACGGCGTCGCGGCGTTGATGGGCCCGCGCATCCGTGCCTCGCGGGCGCCCCGCGCCGTGTCGTGCGTGCGGCGGAGACCGAGCGGACCCCGGCCTCGCGCGCGCGCGCGAAGCTCCTCACGATTGGTGAGGCGCATGAGATAGCCGTTCCCCGTGGCCTGGAAGTTCAGGTCTCCGAAGCGGATCTCGAACCCGGCCGGGAGGGGGTCCGAGCTACCCATGTTGTAGCGGGTACCACGGTACTCAGTGCGAATCACCATGGAGGGAGTTGGTGAAATGACCTTAGGCGCTCGTGTGCCCCACGGTGGGCGCCAACTGTCGGTGCGGAATATGGTCCCGACACTAACCAGTAGATAACGCCTAGGTCTATCCCTCAATGGTCGATGCTAAGCAACAAATGACACAAGGTTTTATCCTGGTTCCGGCCGAGGGGGCCGTACGTCCAGCAGGGGCGTGCTCGTGGCACTATATTGCTCAGCACCGGGGGTGCTTGTAGTGGGGCAAGTACAAGCAAGGCAGGAGAGGAAGCGTGGCTTCCAAGTCCCTGGGAGAGTGGCTGAAGATGTTGTGGGAGAATAAGAGAGCGAGTGCACGGTGTGTTCGTTCCTCTGAACCTGTTTCCCCCCCCCCCCCCCCCCCGCGGCCGGGGGCTCGCCCCCCCCCTTTTATAGGCCAAGGGGGCGACGGGTTACATGCACGCCGCGCTACCTAGCTACGTGAGGGAGCACGTCGCGCTACGGTGTAGAGTGGACGGCCGTCCGACGGTCTTCGCTGCGATCCGGCCATGATGGCCTACCCCGTACCCGAACAAGGGCGGTTCGAGGGTAGGGAAGGCGGCGGATGGCGGTGGTGTCCTCTCGATAGGCTTCGAGGGAGGTGCCGATGATGGCCGGTACCGGGGAACGAGCGCGGGCGAACGGCGTTCCTTCCCAATGCGTTCCGCGGCGGCCGGAGTGGTTGCCGCAGGTGCTCGGCGTGCGCCCGCGGTGCCGGGGCGTGCGTCCGCACGCGTGGGTACGGCGGCCCGCACCGCGCGTTGACCGGGATGGCCATCCACCGCCCGGCGCCCCCTACCTAACCCGTAGGGTCACGGGAAAGTGAAATCGAGGGTGCGCCCGGCCCCCCTTTCGAGGGTCGGGCGCGTTAGCCGTACCGTAGTGGGCGCGCGGTGTTACGGACCGACACCGGCCGTATCGCACGCTCCATCCCCCACGGTGGCGGGGATGGGCTCCTCCCCGGGGAGTTGGTGCGGCGGCACCGGGCGTGAGCCTGTGGCGCATGATGGCGCCGTCCTCGCGGCGTCGTGGCGTTAAATGCCCGTGCACGGGGCCGCCGCACGCGTGCGGCGCGCCCGTGAGCGTGGCGGGCCCCGGCCGAGGGCGGAGCGAACCCTCGAGCGAGTCGAGACCCGCTCGAGGGGGGGCGATCCCTCGAGCGGGGCGGGACCGCTCGAGGGAAAGGGTTGCCCCTCGAACGGGCGGAGCCCGCCCGAGGGGAGCGCGTCCTCGAGCGAAGCGGAGCCTCGCTCGAGGGGTCTTCTCCGTGGGCCGTCTCGGTGGGCCGTCGGGATCCCGGCGTGGGCCGTGTCCCGCATGGTTAGTTACCCCGCATGGTTAGGCTTAGCGTGTTTTGATACCGGGATTAAGTGAGGATTCCCCGTTGTTTAAGGGGACCCCTAGGGCGGTCCCCGACACCCGCCGCCGTGCTTGTCCCCGGCGCGACCCCCTCGACGAGCGCCGCCGGTGGGGATCGATGCGTCCGTCCTCGGCACCTTGGCCGGGTGCAAGCGGAGGAACGGTTGGCGCCACCCGCGCGCAGACACGAACGAAGGGTTAAATCACCCGATCACCAACGAGCCAAACCAAACGAAGAAGGACAGAGCTCCTTACCTCGCGGAGGAAAAGGCCCGTTTCCTTTTCCTCGAGGCCTCTCGCGGCGAGGGCGGCGCGGCCGGCCGCGCCCGCCGTAGCGCCCCCCGACGGCGCCGCCGCGCGCGCGAGCACACCCGCCCCATGCGCGGGCGCGCCCGACGCCGCGCCTCCGGAGGGGGCGCCGCGCGCGGGGCACGCTCGCCCCGCGCGCGAGGCACGCCACCGTCGCGCCCCTCGACGATGACGCCGCGCGCGGCAGCACGCTCCCCCCACGCGCGGGCACGCTTGACGCGCGCACAGGGCGCGTCCACCTCGCGTGCCTCCGTGGCGCGCGCCGGCACCCCCGCGGCGCGGGCCGCCCCCGATGTCGATTGCTCGGCGGCGGGCGCCGGTGCGCCCGCCCCGGCGAAGCCGCCCTTGACGCGCCGGCGGTTCCGCGACGGGGGCGCCGGGCCGCCACCGTCGGAGGGGCCCTCCCCCTCGGCCTCTTCCTCCTCGTCCTCCTCCGAGGATGAGGGGCTCCTCGATCTCCGGGGAGGAGAGCCCCGGCCTCCTCACGCCGTCGGTACTCCGAGGCCCGCCGGTCGCGGCGTGCTTGACGTCGCCTCGCGTGCTCCCTCTTGCGCGCCGCCCGCTCCTCGCCGCTCCCGCCGCGCCGCCCGCCGAGCGCACGGGAGTCGGGGGTGGGTGGAACGTACTTGGCGATGTTGAACTCCACCGTTGCGCACGGGAGCGACAATGGCGCATCGAGAAACAAAAGCAAGACCAAGAACTAAAACAAAATCGGGAACCCAACTCACCGGCGGGCCCGTGGGGAGCATCTCAAGGTCCCATGGGGTCCGACCCGCGGTGGCGGCACCCGGGTGTCGACGGCGTTCCGCGCCCGGTGAGCGCATACGGCGGCTCAAGGAGCGTCGGGAGCATCCGCGACCTCGCCGGTCGACGGGGTTGGCCGCCTCGTCATCTCGAAGATGCGCAGCGGCCTCTCCATCGAGGCACGACCCGCCGGTGGTGGAGGAAGGCGAGGACGCCCATCGCGTTCAGCCCGTGCTTCGCCGGCGCCGCCGCAGGCGGCGAGGACCGGACTCTTGCCGCGCCCGATGTTGGGCCGTAGACACCCCGTAGCCCCGGGAGTCCGGCCTCTTCTTGAATACCCGCCGGTGTAGGGAGGAAGGCCGGCCTCGGCATTGCGCGAGGTAGAACCATCCCCGCTCCCGGCCGGCGTTGTTCGTCGTCATGGTGCGGGGGATGTAGAAATCCTTGAGCCGCCCCCCGCAGGCAAGCGACATCCCGCCGGCGCGCGCACCGCGCGGCGGGTCCCTCGGCTCCGACGTGGGCCGCTTGATGAGCTCCCCGCGGAAAAGGTGAACCCGAGAGATCCCGGTTGACCGGGATCCCCGGGTACCCTTCGCGACGCCCACGAACGTGGCCGCTCGCGAGATCGCGTTGGGGGCGAAGTTGTGCGGCTCCACCCCGTAGTAGTAGCACATCGCCCGCATGAAGGTGCTTGCCGCGCGTTGAAGCCACGCTCGTGGTAGCGGACGAAGCTCACCACGTAGCCCTCCGGCGGGTTGGGCTCGTGGTGCGCCGCCGGCGGCACGATCCACTCCGCCGGGCGCCCTTCTTCGTTAGCCGCCAGCTGACCGGCGGCGACCAGCTCGCCAAGGGCGAGCCGGGTCACCGTCGACCTCTCCCAGGCGTACGGCTCCAGGATCCTAAGGGGAAGCTGAGGCGGCGCCATGAGGAGGGACGAAGGAATGCGAAGGCGGAGGACAAGGAAACGGAAAAAGAGAGCTCTAACGGCGAAACCGCGCGGTGGCAAGAGCGAGACGAAGACGAAGGGGCGGAGGACCGAAAATGGTGAGACACTAAGGTAAAAAAAACAGCCGCCCCCTCCTCCCCGCAGCTTTATAGGCCGACGGGCGAGCTCTCCGGAGCGGACGCCCCGCTAGCATTAACTGCAGGGAATCTTTCCATCGCGTCGACGGGTGGGCCCCACCACGACCGCGCCGGCCACAACACCGCGGGCGGGCCATCATTACAAAGAAAGACCGGCAGCCGACCGAGGCGAAGCCGTCACGTCCGCCGCCACGCCGCCCACTACGCGCGCGCGCGCGGCCGCAACGCCTAAAAAGACGCGCCCGCGCCGCAAAGCCGCGGCCACGACCGCAAGGCACTTAAATGCCGGGTCCCTTGCCAAGCAAGGCGAACCCTCGAGCGGGGCGAACCCCCGGCTCAAAACAAAGGCGACCCTCGATGGGATATCGCCGTGAGAAGGTCGTCCGGACCTCGCTCGATGTAGAGCGTGCACGCGGCACCCATGCCACGTAGAACCCTCGAGCGGCATGACCCTCGGCTCCAAACGAAGGCGACCCTCGATGGGATATCGGCGTGAGAAGGTCGTCCGGGACCTGCTCGATGTAGAGCGGTGCAGCCGCGGCACCCATGCCACGTAGAACCCTCGAGCGGCACGAGCCCTTGGCTCAAAATGACGTCAACCCTCGATGGGATATCGACGTGAGAAGGTCGCCGGGACCCGCTCGATGTAGAGCAGGCAACGCGCGGCACCCATGCCACGCAAAACCCTCGAGCGGAGCGAGCCCCCCGCTCGAGACAATGTCAACCCTCTAAAAGAAAGCACATACGCTGTGCTACCAACCAGCACCTCGAGGGCTGGCTCGCCCAGACCCCTCGATGGCCGCAAACGTGAAAAGACGGGGCCGCCCAGGTGCCACCCCGCACGGCCCTACTGATCAGAGGTTCGAAGCCTGACCCTCGACGGGTTCGAACGAGCGCCACAGATCGCGAGTTAGGGACGACGAGGGCACGCGCATTCGAGCCGTTCCTCGAGCCCGTCGGCTCGAGGGTGCCCCACATGTCGTGTTCGAGAGCCGCCGAGGGCGCCTAGCCGGGGGATCCCACCGAGGGAGAGCTTCCGCGCCCTCGGTCCCTAGCGAACGGGACCGAGCCCCACCTAGCAAACCCACGCAAGCGCTTCCATGGACGTGTCTCCCCGACCGCGCAGCCTACCCTTATCGAACGGGGCATGGGCGTCCACTTGAACCACCCGCTACCAGCTCGAAGAGGAACCCGCAATTCGCGACCCGCTCGATGGGAGTTGCGGAAACCTCACCCTCCGTCCCGCGGAGGGACGGCGAGGGCGCGTTAAAAAGCAAGTCGTCAGGCTCGACCTCATCGCCTCGAACAGGCCAAGGCTCGGGGGCTTGACGCACGGCTACACCTCCTTGAAACTGCACCCGCCGGAGACGGCGGGGGACAGGGGAGCGTGCACCCCCGAAGCCGGGCCGAAATACCGCCGATGCCGGTTGGCATATGTGCCACGCCTTTCTGACCAAAGTTCTCGCGGTTAACCCCCCGCAGAGAACCCACACTCCCGGGGCTTCGGGGGCTAGACCCGCGGGTCCGCCGACGCGGCCCCACGGAAAGCGTTCGCAAACAAGGAGGGAAGAACGTCCTATCGGTAGGTTCCCGCATCCGCGGGAGCCGCAACGGCAAACCCACGGATGCTCGGGGGCTCCGTCGGGGACAGCCCTAGGGGTCCCCTTAAACAATGGGGGAAAACCCACTTAAAACCCGAACGAAACCCGATAATATTAAGCCTAACCATGCGGGTGCCTAACCATGCAGACACGGCCCACGAGGGGACTCCGACGGCCCATCGAGGCGGCCCACGCAAGGATCCCCTCGAAACGGACTCCGCCTCGTTCGAGGCCGCACGCACCCTTCGGCGGGCATCGCCCCGCTCGAGGGGCGCACTTCCCTCGAGCGGGTTTCGCCTCGCTCGAGGGTACGCCCCGCCCTCGGCCGGGGCCCGCCACGCTCGCGGGCGTCCCGCACGCGTGCGCCGGCCCCGTACGCGGGCATTTAACGCCCCGACGCCGCGGACCCGGCGCCATCATGCGCCCGGGGCTCGCACCCCGGTGCCGCCGCACCAACTCCCCAGGGAGGAGCCCATCCCCGCCACTGTGGGAGGGTACGGTGGAGTGCGGCCGGTGTCAGTCCCGTGACACCGCGCGCACGCCCCGGTACGACTAACGCGCCGAGCCCTCGAAAGGGGGCCGGCGCACCCTCGATGTACTTTCTTGTGACCCTACAGGGTTAGGTGGAGGCGGTAGGCCGGTGGACCGCCATCCCCGCCACCGTAACGGCGTGGCCGCCGTACCCGCGCGCGCGGCGCACGCCGGGCCCCGTAGCGACGACTCCGGCCCCGTGAGGCGCGTTGGGAAGGGACGTCGTTCGCCAACTCCCCGTGCGCCGTACGGGCCGGCGTCGCACCTCCCTCAAGCCTATCGGAGGACATCACCGCCATCCGCCGCTCCCCTACCCTCGAACCGCCACTGCTCGGTACAAGTCGGGCTATGATGACCGGATCGTGGCGGGGATCGCACAGACGGCCGCCCACTCTACACCGTAGCACGTCGCGCTTCTCCACATAGCTAAGTAGCGCGGCGCGCATGTAACCCGCCGTCCCCTTGATCTATAAAAGGGGAGGCGAGCCCCCAGCCGCGGGGGAGAGAAGGGTCCAACACAACATACCGTGCACTCACTCTCTTATTCTCGCATAACATCTTCAGCCACCCTTCCAGGGACTTGGAAGCCACATTTCCTCTCCCGCCTTGCTTGTACTTGCCCCACTACAAGCACCCCGTGCCGAGCAATATAGTGCCACGAGCACACCCCCGTCGAACGTACGGCCCCCTCGGCGCGAACCAGGATAAAACCTTGTGTCATTTGTTGCTTAGCATCGACCATTGAGGGATAGACCACGGCGCTATCTACCGGTTAGTGTCGGGACCATATTCCGCACCGACACTAGTGGAGTGGTTGACCGGTGGGGGAGAGCGAGCGGTGCCGCAAGGTCCCGGCGGCGGCAATGGCGGGGTGGAGGCTCGGTGGCGCGTGGAGGGGGAGAAGGACGGCGCTTAAATAGCCTCGGCCCGGCCCGGCGGTGACGGCGGCGTGACCTACGGCCGTAGCACGGCGCACGCGGGCGAGGGGACGCGGACGGACCGCCGGTCCGAAAGGGGGGCGTCCCGGCCACCGCACGGCGCGCGCGCGCGCGCGTCGGCGCGTGGCATGGCGCCGATCCTTGCGCGTCGTGGGGCATGGGGCGCCTCGGCAGGGGGCGCGGCCTAGGGGCGCGGTCGGCCTCGGGCGGAGGGGGCGTCGGGAGGCGCGCGGGCACGGAAGCCGAGGGCGGCCGATGCACCGGTGCGGCGCGCGGCGCGCGCGCGCGCGCGACGTTGCGGCGCGAGGTGCCGTGCCCCGGTTTTTATTTCGCTGGTGCACGGTTTGAATTCAAATTTCTCCAATTTTTTCAATAGAACTCGACCAAGCTTTGAACATGAAAGTTAGAGATCTAACTACCCTCTACAATTTCCAAAAAGGTTATAGGGGGTTTTTCTCCACGGATTTTGAATTACACAAATGCCAACTTTGAATGTCAGTCGGTTTCCCTGAATAGTAAACCCTACCTTTGCAACCAATTTTTCAATCTTTTCCACTCAAAATTTGAAATGCCAATCTACATGAAAGTTGTGTCCCTCAACAAGATGGACAACATTCATAAAGGTAGAATTTTAAGTGTTTATGTTAATTTTGAAGAACGCGGCAAAAGTTCCGGCAGACACCTATGGACACTAGGGTGAGAGGGGTTTGACCAAGTCTTTGACCATGGGTTGGCCCCACAAGTGTGTTTACTAGTCAAAGGGAGTCACTAGAGTAGGTTAGTGAGTTTTTCGAGGTGAGGGCCCAGGTTGACTGTGATTTGACCACTGTTAGCTGCTTTGACCGGCTGTTAGGGTTAATTAAAAACCTGGGGCGTCACATCCCACTTGTCGATCGAGTACTTCTCGAGTGACTCGAGCCATGTAAGTGGAGCTTGGTCCAGGTAGAAGGGGAAGTAGAGACACTTCGTGTCGTTGTTGCCACCAGCGTTCTCGATGGACAAGGCGTAGCACCTAAGCCACTGTATTAGGTCTTGCTTCGCGTCGTACTTGGTTATCCCCAGAGGCTTGAATTTCTCTGGGAGCAGCAGATTGCGAAGTCGAGCAGAGAAGGCGGGGAAGCCGTCGTTGTCGCCTACGGATTTGTTGCGTCGAATTTCCTCGATTATGCGACGAGCATCGTAGCCGCCGCATGAGACACCGGTGACGTGGCTGTCTGCGTGGCCTCTGCCTCCTCGATTGCCCCCGCTACCGGCTCTCCTTCCAGCCCCGTGTGAGGAGCTCCCGCCGCCGCTGCCTTCGCCGCCAGGATCGCGATGAGGAACGACATCGCGGTTACCGCCGGCGCCGCCGGCGCTATTGCCACCCTGAGAAGGTCCACCGGCCGATGCCCGAGTACGGTTGGGGTTAGCTGGTAGTTCTCCTCGAGTACGGTTGCGTCCATTGTCAGCTGGACTGCGACTTGTGGCTTCGTTGTCGGGTTGGCGAGTCCTGACGGGAGGCACTTGAGCAATTCAGTTGTCAACTCTCATGAAGTAGGCATCCTCTGCGAGCTTGGCGATGACTTCTCCTGCGTGCACCCCCTGAGCTTGACATGCTATCGTGGTGATAGACATGATGCACTGCTCTGGGGTAGTGTGCACCTGGTTTTCGACTTGGTTGAGAGCCTCTACGAGATTCCATATGGGTAGGGTCTCACGGAGACATCGGCGCCGTTCGTTCCGCCTTCTGTTGCGTTCACGTCGGGCGTTCTTGTTGTCGTCGGTTTCATCTGCGGGTGCATTGGCAGACAATTCGTCTACTGAGATATCCTCAAGATATGGATTTGGGCGTGTCTCTGAGGGTCCCGGCGTCTTTCCAGCGGCCAAGAAGACTTGGCGATCGGGGGTGCCGAGACTGGAGTCGGAAGTCACCACCTCTATTGGAGTGTGCTCCTCAGCTGGAGCTAGCGGTGTTCCCTCCTGGAAGAGAAGTGAGTCGAGGTAGGCGATGCAGCGTGAGTTCCCGTCTGTCAGGTCTGCGGGCTTGTGTCTGGCCAGTAGACGAATCTCCCGGCGGCTGTAGATATTATAACCAGGCCGGAAGCTGGTCCTGACAGCGGTTGCTCAGTCGTGTGGTTCTCGGACTCGGGCTCGCCAGGGTCCGCCCCGAAGTAGAACTCGTAGGAGGAGTCCGAATAGTAGCCGGAGATGGGGTTGGAGTCCGAGTTGTAGCCGGGGACGATGTTGGAGTCCGAGTTGTACTCGGAGACGATCTCCTTCCCGGCCCGGCGTGCAGATAGAGCCTTTGCATGGGCCTTGCTGACGTTGCAAAGGCCATATGGGAAGTGCTCATGGAGTGGGGAGTCTGCACACGATGGATGGGTAGCCGGCTCACATACGATGGCCCATGGGGACGGCGAGTTCGAGTTGGAGGCGGATCCAAACTCGAAGTCGGCGTGTTGGTTGTAGAGCGAAATTTTGCCGAATTTTCCGGCGAGATCGCCCGTGACTACTTCGGGAAGCGTCATGAGCCCGATCTTCGAGTTGGGCATCATGGTGAGGCGGCGTTGGAAGGATCCGGCGCCATCAGCAGTGCAGACCTAGGAGCCGAAGACGAAGTGAAAGCATCTAGGCCCCTAATTCGTGTTTTGGTAATTAATGACAATCATAATGGACTAACAATTTTATTTGAGTTATAAGAATAGCTTAGTCCGGTGAAATGATGAGATCATGTGGTATACATGAGAAGGTCTTGGATGACTTGTGTTGGAAAGAGCTCAAGGCAAAGATAAAAGATAGGGTTTTATTTTTTACCGGTCATAAGGTGATTAGAGGATGTTATATGACCGGGTTAATAGGGTAGATAGCTGTACTATCAAGAGGGATCAATTTCATTGGCTTGACTTTCCATAGTGCCACTTGGATCAAATATTTGCATGTATTGCATTTAGATGAGTGGCGGTTTCTCTTGGTAAAAAGGGTTTCATTGAAAATCATAAGAAAAACAAGTTTTCAGGTATCTGGCGGACAGTCCGGGCCCTTGGGGCGGACGGTCCGTGGGTTGTTGATTTTTATTTAATACCTGAGTTTTTGGCAAAAGATTTCGAGAAAATGCGCTTCCGGGCAGACGGTTCGTAGGGACCAGGCGGACGGTCCGCGGGGACCAGGCGGACAGTCCGCGAGGTGCCGCGGACAGTCCGTTATTCGTTACAGAATGGGGTGCTGCTCCGTGGACAGAGCGGACGGTCCGCGGCCCGCCCGCGGACAGTCCGCATGGCCCAGGCGGACGGTCCGCATGGCCTTGGCGGATGGTCCTCCCAGCCCAACGGGCAGTCCCCCAGCCGTTGACTTTTCGTTTTTATTGTTGGAATTCAAATGCGGACAGTCCACGAGGGCATCGCGGACAGTCCGCGAGGCACGCGTTTTGTTCCTAACGGCTAGTAATGGGAAGGGGGAGTATTTATACTCCAAGCCCGGGGCTGGAGAGCTCTTCTTGGCACTTTGAAAGGTCCATACTCCCTTGTAGAGCTCTCCCTCTCCTCTCTCTCACTCACTTGGCTTAGTGATTGTATTCTTTGTGAGATTGAGAGCTACTAGTGCATTGCATCAAGGTTTTGATCTTTGTGGCACTAGGGAATCATCAAGCAAGTGGTTGATTTGTTACTCTTGGAAGTTGCCGCTTCCTAGACGGCTTGGTGGTGAAAGAATCCGTTGAAGCTCGCAAGAAGATTGTGCGCGGCTCCGGATTTCGTGTTGTGAGAGGTGTTGTGCTCACCTCACCCGAGCGATAAAGAGCAACTCTAGTGGAATCGAGGTGTGGAGTGGTTCTTTAGTTCTAACCGGCTCAAGATCAAGTGGTGTCTTGATAGAGGAGCGGTTGAACATTGAATCCACCTCAACGTGGATTAGGGGTGACCGGCAAGTCATCGATACCACGGGATAAAATTCGTCTCTCGTGCTCGGTTATTTCTTTCCTCTTTTTTCTTTTCAAGTACTTTACTTTGAGCATTCTATTTCCAGAGATTGTTGTTTATCTTGTCACCCTAGGCCGCAAAACCACTAATATAGGAATAGAGTAGGTAGAGATTTAATTCTCCTTGTGGTTCTAATTAAATTTCTCTAGTGTTGTGGCTATAATTTTTAAACTGACTATTCACCCCCCTCTAGTCGATATCCTAGATCCTACAAGTGGTATCAGAGCTAAGGACTCCTTTTTGAGAGATTTATCCATCTCGTAGTAGGATAAATGGCTGAGGATGATAAATTTCATGTTGGGAAGCCACCGGTTTTTGATGGGAACAATTATGACTATTGGAAGAAAAGAATGGAGGTTCACTTCAAGGCCTTGGGAAGAGAACTATGAAAAATTGTAATGGAAGGATATGTTATTTTGGATCCTAAAAATAAGATGGATCTAGACGATAAAAATGAAAAACTCAATGATAGAGCCTTGAGTGTGCTTTACAATGCTCTTGCTCTCAGTGAATTCAATAGAGTGAAGGGACTTTAGAAGGCAAATGAGATATGGGAGAAGCTTATGGAAATTTATGAGGGAACATCTACCGTTAAAGAAGCAAAGCTTTATGTGTATAAAGGAAAGTTCAATGAATTCACCATGAAGAAGGATGAAGATGTTTCAACCATGTTCAACCGGTTGAATGATATAGTGAATGAACTCAAGTGTCTTGATTTTGATGTATCAAACAAAGACTTCTCTCACAAGTTCCTTAAGTGCCTTCCGGAAAAATATGAGACAATTGTGACCTTGCTTGTGAGGAGTGATTTGAGTAAGATGACTCCTACGGAGGTGATTGGTGAAGTGCAAACTCATGACCTATTCAAGCAATCACAAAAGGAAGTTCAAGGCCAATCAATAAATGAAGAGAAGAATAATATTGCTCTCAAGGCCAAGGCCACTCAAGAGGAAAATGATGATGAGAACCAAGATATTGACTCCGATGAGGAAATGTCTCTCATTGTAAAGGGACTTAGAAGAATCATGAAGAAGAAGAAGTTTGACAAGGTGGGGCAATCTTCAAAGAAGAATCCTTTTGAGGGCAAAGATTGTTTCAATTGTAGTGAAATTGGAAATATCTCAATTAATTGTCCAAACAAGAAAGAAGACAAATATGGCAAGAAGAAAGACAAGAAGAGTGTACCTAAGAGGAAGAAATATTACAAGAAGGAGAAGAATGGTCAAGCATATTTTGTTGAATGGGATTCCGATGCAAGCTCCGATGAAGAAGATGATGACAAGCCTTCAAGAGGACTTGCCAGGGTTTCTATCAAGGAAGCGCCTTCTCTCTTCTCCAAGCCATATTGTCTCATGGCAAAAGGTGAATCAAAGGTAATAATCGACGATGATGATGATGATTGTGATAGTGATAATGATGATAATGCTTTATCTTATGATGATCTTGTTGCCATGATTATTAAGTCCGATGACAAATTGCGCTTGGAGAGATCAAAGTTGAAGGATTTGGAGTTGAAAAATATTTCACTTCAAAATTCTTTTGAGGAGCTAAAGACTACTCATGAAAATTTAAATACTTCCCATGAAACACTTAACATTTCTTGGGAAACTCTTAAAGATGAGCATGAGAAGCTTAAGGAAGCTCACAACTCTCTCCTACTTGTTCATCTAACCCATCTTGTAGCACATGCACTAGCCCTTGCATTAGTGAGGATATGTCTTATGACTCTCTATTATTGGAAAATGAATCTTTGAAGAAGGAGATTGAGTGCTTATCTAATGATCTTGCACGGTATTTTGGAAGTCATGTTCAGTTTAATCATATTTGGACAAATCAAAAATTCACCTTAAACAAAGATGCACTTGGTTACTTGCCCAAGAAAGGAAAAGAGGCTTTCATTCCTAAGGAAAGTATCTTTGTAAATTCAAATGTTTCCTTTGAGGAAGCAGAAAAGATTAAGATATGCCATAAGTGCAAGACAAGGGTTGATGTGAATCACCAATGCAAGAGCAAGAAGACCATATCCTTGGATCCTTCATATATTCTTAAGAAAGATTCTAAGGGAGTTGTTTGTGCTAAATATGTTGGTCGTTCTCTCGGTAGTAGTAAAAAGAAATCTATTTGGGTGCCTAAAACTTTGGTTACTAACATTGAAGTACCCAAGAAAATTTGGGTACCTAAAACAAAGTAATTTCCTTTGTAGGTGAACTATAAAGCCGGAGGAAGACATTGGGTAATTGATAGTGGTTGTACAAACCACATGACCGGCGAAAGAAAAATATTCTCACATCTTGATGAAGACATTTCCGATTTTGATAACATCACTTTTGGAGATGATAGCAAGGGAGGTGTAAAAGGCATTGGTGAAATACCTATCTCTAAGGACTATAATCTCTCTAATGTCTTGCTAGTTGATTCTCTCAATTTCAATTTGCTATCTATTGCTCAACTTTGTGATAATGGTTATAAATGTACATTCACTAGCAATGATTTTGAGGTTACCTCACTTGATGGGAAAGACTCTATTTTCAAGGGCTTTCGTCATGAGAGTTTATATCTAGTGGATTTCTCGTCTAAGAAGGCTAATTTGACTACTTGTTTATTCTCAAAAGCCTCTATGGGTTGGTTATGGCATAGAAGACTTGGTCATGTTGGTATGAAACAAATTAATCGGTTGGTGAAACATGACTTAGTTCTCGGCTTGAAAGATGTAAAGTTCGAGAAAGATAAATTGTGTAGTGCTTGTCAAGCCGGAAAACAAGTTGCTAATCCACATCCTAACAAGAGCACTATGTCAACCTCAAGACCATTGGAATTGCTACATATGGATTTATTTGGTCCTACTACCTATAGAAGCATTGGTGGAAATACCTATTGTCTCGTAATTGTGGATGATTATTAAAGGTTCACATGGGTATTCTTTCTTCATGACAAGGCTATTACATGTGATATTTTCAAGTCATTTGTGAGAAGAGCCGAAAATGAATTTGAGCTTAAATTGAAGTAAGTTAGAAGTGACAATGGTAGTGAGTTCAAGAACACAAATGTTGAAGAGTTTTGTGATGAGAAAGGAATCAAGCATGAGTTTTCAACTACATATACACCAGAACAAAATGGTGTTGTTGAGAGGAAGAATAGAACCTTGATTGAGATGGCAAGATCAATGCTAGATGAGTACAAAGTTTCGGATTCATTTTGGGCCGAAGCTATTAACACCGCTTGCCATGCCTCTAATAGGCTATATTGTCATAGATTCTTCAACAAAACACCATATGAACTTCTAAATGGAAGGAAGCCAAATATTTCATATTTCCGGGTTTTTGTTTGCAAGTGCTATATCTAGAGGAAAGGATCTCGGTTGTCTAAATTTCAAAGCAAGTGTGATGAGGGATTCCTTCTTGGATATTCTTCAAATTCAAAAGCCTATAGAGTATACAACAAGTCCAAAGGATTTGTTGAGGAGGCATATGATGTGCAATTTGATGAAACTCTGGGCTCTCAAGATGAAAAGGAGAATTTAGATGATGTGAGAGGTGAAGAATTAAGCAAAGCAATGAAGACTATGGAAATTGGGGATATCATGCCTAGAAAAGAAGACGATGATGAAGATCCATCGGTATCTATTGAAGTTAACCCATCTACTTCCACAACAAATGATCATGATCAACAAAATGGTAACTCAAGTAACAATGACTCACCCCAAGAAGATGATCAAATGGCCCATATGACTACACCTTGTCCATCAACTCAAGAATCAATTGAGAGAATCAATTGATCAACCAAGAATTCATCATCGAGTCGCCAAAGATCACCCCATTGATCAAATTATGGGTGACATTAGTAAGGGTGTTCAAACTCGATCTCGTGTTGCTTCTTTTTGTCAACATTATTCTTTTGTTTCTTTCCATGATCCTAAGCGTGTAGATGAAGCACTTACTGATCCGGATTGGGTTATTTCCATGCAAGAAGAATTAAATAATTTCACTAGAAATGAAGTTTGGGAGTTGGTTGAAAGACCCAAGAATTATAATGTTATTGGTACTAAATGGGTCTTCCGAAACAAAGAAAATGAAGATGGTATTCTTGTGAAGAACAAGTCGAGATTAGTTGCTCAAGGTTATACTCAAGTAGGGGGATTGGATTTTGATGAAACCTTTGCCCCCGTAGCTAGACTTGAGGCCATAAGAATCTTGCTTGCTTATGCTTGTTCACGCAATATCAAGTTATATCAAATGGATGTCAAAAGTGCTTTCTTAAATGGGAAAATTAGTGAACTAGTATATGTTGAGCAACCTCTCGGTTTTGAAGATCTCACAAAGCCTAATCATGGGTTGAAACAAGCCCCTCGTGCTTGGTATGAAAGGCTTCGGGACTTTCTTCTTTCAAAGGGCTTCAAAATTGGAAAGGTTGATACTACATTGTTCACCAAGAAAATTGGAAATGACATCTTTATTTGTCAAATTTATGTTGATGATATCATTTTTGGGTCAACAAATGAAGACTTTTGTAAAGAATTTGGAGAAATGATGTCTAGGGAATTTGAAATGTCTATGATTGGTGAATTGAGTTTCTTTCTTGGTCTTCAAATCAAACAAATGAAGGAAGGCACTTTTGTTTGCCAATCTAAATACGTGAGGGACAACTTAAAGAAATTCGGAATGGAAGATGCAAAACCCATCAAAACTCCTATGGCTACTAATGGACATCTTGATCTTGATGAGGGAGGTAAACCGGTTGATCTTAAGCTTTATAGGTCCATGTTTGGTAGTTTGCTTTATCTTACCGCATCTAGGCCCGATATCATGTTTAGTGTGTGCATGTGTGCTAGATTTCAAGCCGCTCCTAAAAAATGTCATTTGACCGCTGTAAAGCGGATTTTGAGATATTTGAAGTATTCTCCTAACATTGGTCTTTGGTATCCAAAGGGTAATCAATTTGAGTTAGTAGGCTTTTCGTACTCGGATTACGCCGGTTGCAAGGTTGATAGGAAGAGTCCTTCCGGAGGTTGTCAATTGCTTGGACGGTCACTTGTTTCTTGGTCATCTAAGAAACAAAATTCAGTGTCTCTTTCAACCGCCGAAGCGGAATATATCTCGGCGGGGAGTTGTTGTGCTCAATTGCTATGGATGAAGCAAACACTTCTTGATTATGGTGTGAAATTCAAGGAAATTCCTCTCTTATGTGACAATGAAAGTGCTATCAAGATTGCAAACAATCCGGTTCAACACTCTAGAACCAAGCATATTGATATCCGGCACCATTTTCTTAGAGATCATGTGAGTAAAGGAGATATCAAGATTGATGGAGTAAGCACGGATGATCAATTGGCGGATATTTTTACCAAGCCTTTGGATGAGTCTCGGTTTTGCAAATTGAGAAATGAGCTCAATGTGATTGACATCTCAAATGTGTCTTGAGAACTAGCACATGTGTTTATCCATATGTTTTTGTCTATCTCTCTTATTTATTTCTAACTTATCTCTTATCTTTTATTTTACTTTCGTGAAGCTTGCTTTTGGATATTTTTCTAGCACTTCTTGGTACATTGCATCATTCAATATTTTTCCCTTCATTAATTTTGAGCAATGATCCCAAAAGATATCCTTGAAAATCTTTATCTCAAGTTATTTCACACTGAAATTAAAAGGAGGTCGGACCGTCCGCAACAACAGGGCGGACCGTCCGGCTGCTCCTGGCAGACTGTCCGCCAGGGCAGCGCAGACCGTTCGCGTGGCTTGTGGGGCGAAGGTGCAGCACTGGATGTTCTGGAAGCATTAACGGACAGTCCGCGTCTGGGGTCCGGACCGTCCGCGCGCATCGCGGACTGTCCGCTGGGGTGTCGCGGACCGTCCGCCCGTGCCGCGCGCGGGTGGGAGCCAGGCCGCGCGAGTTGAAGTCTAAAGCAGGTTGTCTTCTTTCCCCATCCGACCCTATCTTCTTCCCTTCCATTCTTCTTGCCCTCTCTCAAAGAAAAGAGCTCCCTCTTAGGGATTTTGATTGGGGCACTCCCCGGACCGTCCGAGCACATCACCGGACTCTCCGCGAGGTTCTCCACCATGTCATCCGGGTACTTTTTCGAATCTCTCTTTCTATCGCTTGGATTTTGAGCAAGGAGGTGGTTAGGGTTTGGAGGTGTGATCTAAAATTTGTCCATGATTTCAAGATTTTGGCTTGGTGAATGTGTTTAGGGTATCAATGTGGTGTTGTGGCAAAATTTTGGTAAAGAAATATTGGAATTTGATCAAGTTATGAGGTTGGAAAGAATTGGAGGTACTGTTCACGGGCGCCTGCTGTCCCGGACCGGGCGGACTGTACGCCGCCTCTGCGCGGACGGTCCGCACGGCCCCGGCAGCGGCCCCGTGTCCAGTAACTTCTAGTATGAGGATTCATGCTCACTTCTAATCGCTTCAAATTGTTAATACTCATTGAAATGTATGGTTTTTGACAGTGCTCACAAGGCTATAGCTTCACTCACTAGAAAGGTGACCAAAACGAGCACATCAAAGAAGAAGGGCAAGGATGTTGGGACCTCGAAGAGGCGGAGAAAAGATGATACCTCTGAGGAAGAAGAGGAACCCGACAATCCAAATGACAGCGACTTTAATCCGGCCGATGAAGCGGCAAGTGCCTCATTCATGGTGGATGAAGATGAGATAAATCAAGGGGGAGGTAATAATGTTGAAATCATTGATGTGGTTAATTACACATCTCCTAGAAGGCAGTGGACACAAAGAGAGTTTGCTATTGCTCGAAATGAAAATGCTTATAATCAACCCCGCGACACCCACAATTTATTCTTCCACACTCTTGTGCAAGAACAAGCATTTTTGGTAGTTTGATGGAGTGCACAGTTTTCTCTCATCAAAGGGTTGACTTTGATTATCTTGAGTCTAAACCCGTCCTTGCTGGGGTGGCAACGAAACTTGAATCTTTGGGGTTAAAACCATTTCTTCAGCATAGATGTGACTGGAATGATACAATAGTTAGACAATTCTATGCAACTTATGAAATGGATTTCATAGGGAAGAAAATGAGGTGGATGACTGGTAAGAGTGAGTATGAGGCTACATTTGCAGAATTTGCAGCTGCTAATCATCTTAACTATGAGTATTTTAGCGAGGGTGTTGATGTTTATAACGAGGATATTCTTGAAGATACAGCTGTATTCTATGAGCCTGGCACCCCTAATGCAACTATAATGAACTGGCTAGAAGCAGGACTTAGACACCATCCGGCTGCCATCAACAACATCATTAGGCACACTTTTATGCCTAAAAGTGGCAATAAGGATAAAGTCCGGGAATACTATTGGAATGTGATTGATTATGTTATGAATGGAACTAGATTTAATGTTGTGAAGCTTATTCTTGATCAAATGATTTGCAAGAAGCATCTTGTCCGAGATAGTATTTATTTTGCTCCCTATATTATGTCATTGATCAAGATCAAGACGGGGTTCAATGGGTTATGTGATGTGAAGCATGAACTTTATCGTCCATTTTACAATGCTAAAGCTTTTTTGAACAAGCCATTGACACCCTATGGACAGGAAGCAGAGGCTCACAATTTTGCAGAGAATATTGAGGCTCATGGTGGTGATGATGAAAATGCAAATGTTGGCAACATGGGCTATGTTAATGTTGATGAGGGTGCTTATGCTATGCCTCCTCCTCCTCCTCCAGTTCCTCCCATGCGGCCACAAGGTGGGAGCCTCCCGTTGGATACTTTGATTCCTATTTTGCTAATATTCAACAGTCAATGAACTCTCAGTTTCAGCAAATGCAGTCGGGGTTTCAATCTCACTTTGAGGCATATGGACTGCAGATGACTGATACTTTTCAGACTATGCAGCAGAATTTTCAGCATCAGATTGATACTAGTCTGGATACCTTTGGTCATCATGTCTATAATACTATGCATGACCCCATGATGCAGCGGTTGGGTGATATGCGATCGATCTTCGAATGACCTCAATGCCCTCAATGATAGATTCTCTCAGATGTCCACCTCGAGTAGTATCGGCGGCTACACGATCGCAGACTCGGCTTCGCACGATGTCCATGCCCTGAACACAGCTTTTGGAGACTTTAGAGATCATTTTTATCATTACTATCCAGCTCCAGCTCCTCCACCACAGTTCTGTCCCCCTCCACCATTTTATCCTCCTCCGCCGCCGCCTCAGGATGACTAGGCCCTTTTGGTATTTGATGCCAAAGGGGGAGAGAGATTTGGAGGAGTGTGTGATCTTTAGGGGGAGCTCACTTTGCTTGCATGAATTTGGAACTCTCTTGCATTGCATCTACATGTTTAATTTCAGTTTTGCATGAACTTCGATTGGCTTGTAATATTTATGAAACTTATGTTTTGGTGTGTGATGTGATTGAGAACTAGAACTTGTGGTTATCTTGTAATGTTCTCTAATTGTGATCTTATGTTGTTTATCTTATGACTTGTTCTAGTTTCCGCAGTAGTTTTTGAAGCTAACCCTTCGTTAATCTTTTTGGATATATATATGTGGTTATTGCCTTGATCTCTATTTTGTAGGGAAAGTCCGTCAAAATTTATTATATTTATGCATATGTGTAAAAATCAAATGGAAATTACATGCACATATGTAGGGGGAGTTCTATCTATATTCTTGTTTTGGAGACATTCACTCTATCTATTTATTGAATTTATTTGAGAAGAGTAAGTGATTCCAAAACACAAAACCCTTCTTATATCACTCCTTTAAATGGTTGTCATCAATTACCAAAAAGGGGGAGATTGAAAGCATCTAGGCCCCTAATTCGTGTTTTGGTAATTAATGACAATCATAATGGACTAACAATTTTATTTGAGTTATAAGAATAGGTTAGTCCGGTGAAATGATGAGATCATGTGGTATACATGAGAAGGTCTTGGATGACTTGTGTTGGAAAGAGCTCAAGGCAAAGGTAAAAGATAGGGTTTTATTTTTTACCGGTCATAAGGTGATTAGAGGATGTTATATGACCAGGTTAATAGGATAGATAGCCGTACTATCAAGAGGGATCAATTTCATTGGCTTGACATTCCATAGTGCCACTTCGATCAAATATTTGCATGCATTGCATTTAGATGAGTGGCGGTTTCTCTTGGTAAAAAGGGTTTCATTGAAAATCATAAGAAAAACAAGTTTTCAGGTATCTGGCGGACAGTCCGAGCCCTTGGGGCGGACGGTCCATGGGTTGTTGATTTTTATTTAATACCGAGTTTTTGGAAAAAGATTTCGAGAAAATGCGCTTCCGGCGGACGGTGCATAGCGACCGGGCGGACGGTCCGCGGGGACCGGGGCGGACGGTCCGCGAGGTGCCGCGGACGGTTCGTTATTCGTTGCGGGAACGTGTGCTGCTCGGTGGAAAGAGCGGACGGTCCGCGGCCCGCCCGCGGACGGTCCGCATGGCCCAGGCGGACGGTCTGCGTGGCCTTGGCGGACGGTCCGCCCGGCCCAACGGGCAGTCCCCCAGTGTTGACTTTTCATTTTTACAGTTGGAATTCAAATACGGACAGTGCGCGAGGCACGCGTTTTGTTCCTAACAGCTAGTAACAGGAAGGGGGATTATTTATACTCCAAGCCCGGGGTTGGAGAGCTCTTCTTGGCACTTTGAAAGGTCCATACTCCTTTGTAGAGCTCTCCCTCTCCTCTCTCTCACTCACTTGGCTTAGTGATTGTATTCTTTGTGAGATTGAGAGCTACTAGTGCATTGTATCAAGGTTTTGATCTTTGTGGCACTAGGGAATCATCAAACAAGTGGTTGATTTGTTACTCTTGGAAGTTGCCGCTTCCTAGACGGCTTGATGGTGAAAGAATCCGTTGAAGCTCGCAAGAAGATTGTGCGCGGCTCCGGATTTCGTGTTGTGAGAGGTATTGTGCTCACCTCACCGGAGCGGTAAAGAGCAACTCTAGTGAAATCGAGGTGTGGAGTGGTTCTTTGGTTCTAACCGGCTCAAGATCAAGTGGTGTATTGATAGAGGAGCGGGTTGAACATTGAATCCACCTCAACGTGGATTAGGGGTGACTGGCAAGTCATCGATACCACGGGATAAAATTCGTCTCTCATGCTCGGTTATTTCTTTCCTCTTTTTTCTTTTCAAGTACTTTACTTTGAGCATTCTATTTCTAGAGATTGTTGTTTATTTTGTCACCCTAGGCTGCAAAACCACTAATATAGGAATAGAGTAGGTAGAGATTTAATTCTCCTTGTGGTTCTAATTAAATTTCTCTAGTGTTGTGGCTATAGTTTTTAAACCGACTATTCACCCCCCCTATAGTCGATATCCTAGATCCTACATGAAGGTGTCGCCGCGGTTGAAGGCGACGGTTGGCTTGATGAAGATTGAAGCCGTCAAGTTCGCCATGAGATCTTCGGCGAGATCCCCTACCTGGTGCGCCAGCTATCAGTGTTTTAGACAGGCAACCTACCAAGGGGAGTACCCGAGGTAGATGAATGTGGCCTCACCGAGATCGGTAACTCGAAGGAAGAGACACGTGGCACACAATTTAGATAGGCTCGGGCCGCGAGGTGCGTAATACCCTACGTCCTGTATGTTGCGTAGCTCTGGATTGATTGGATGTGTTTACAAGATGATGCGTATATCAGAGAGAAGGGTCCCTGCCTCGCCTTATATAGTCCGGGTGGCAGGTTTACAAGTCGATTCAGGGAGAGAGTACTAGTCGGGTACATCCAGGAGTTCTCTACACAGTATAGGACATGTATAGCTTCCTATCCGAGTACCTCTCCACTGTAGTCCTTGCGCCTCACGCCATCAGGTGCCGTGTGACACAAGCCGAGTAGTCCCAGGGGCCCACCGAGTAGTTGGTCCTGGTACCCACCGAGGTAGTGGGCCCAGGGAGGTCCATACGACACGATAGGCATGCTCGTTAGTTCCATAACCAAGAAGAAAACCTTCATCAACCTTGGATGCAAACTTTGAGGATTTGGGTTTCTTGTTAAGTATGAAACACTTACACCCAAAAACCCTAAAGTAATGCACACTAGGCTTCTTACTGGTTATGATTTCGTAGGGGGTCTTGTTCAAGTACTTGTGGATGTAGAGGCGATTGGCGGCATGGCATGCGGTGTTGATGGCTTCCGCCAAAAATGAGTCTGGAGTCTTGTATTCATCAAGCATTGTCCTTTCCACTTCAATCAATGTACGGTTCTTCCTCTCAACTATGTTGTTTTGTTGAGGAGTGTATGGAGCAGAGAGTTCATGCTTGATGCCTTCTTCATCTAGGAACTCTTCAACTTGAGTGTTCCTAAACTCCGATCCATTGTCACTTCTTATATTCTTGACCTTGAGTTCGAACTCATTTTGAACTCTTATAATGAACTTCTTCACAATTCCCTTTTCTTCACTTTTATCTTGCAAAGAGAATACCCAATTGAAACGGAAAAATCATCAACAATTACTAAACCATATTTGTTACCACCGATGCTTATGTAGGCGATTGGTCCAAATAAATCCATGTGTAGTAGCTTCAATGGTCTTGATGAGGATAGGATGTTCTTGGCGGGATGATGAGCTCCAACTTGCTTCCTGGCTTGACAAGCACTACATAACCTATCTTTCTCAAAAACAACATTTGTTAGTCCTAGGATGTGCTTGTCTTTTTGAAGTTTGGCCAAGTTCCTAATGCCAACATGAGCTAGTCGACGATGCCATAGCCAACCCAAGTCGGATTTTGCCACTAAGCAAGCCTTAGGGTCCACCTTCACTTTTGTGAAATCCACATAGTAAAGCTTTCCCCATAAATGACCCTCAAAGACAATAGAGGAATCCTCCCTTCTAGAGACGGTCACACCCTCATGAGTAAAGAGACAATTGTAGCCTTTCTCACAAAGTTGTGAAACCGACAACAAGTTGTACCCCAACCCTTGAACATGATAAACATCTTCAATTGAATTTGTTGTTGAGATAGCAATTTTACCTAGACCAACAACATCTCCTTGACCGTTGTCTCCATAGATGATAGTTTTCGTAGGGTTCTCATAATGGTCAAGGGATGCAAATAAGCCTTCATCTCCGGTCATATGATTAGTGGCACCACTAGCAATCAACCATGCACTTCCACCAGAGGAGTAGGCCTACAAAACAAGTTTAAGCTTTTGGTTTAGGTACCCAAAAATGATTTGGGTCCTTGGACATTAGATGCATAAACTGTTGGAACCCACACACTCTTCCTCATGGCCTTCATGGCATAGGCCCCAACATACTTGACCACCATTTTACCATTATGGTCCAAGGTTACAATGTAGTCACAAGTGTAGTTGCGTGAGGGTTTGTGCTCAACCACATTCTTCGATGCCTTAGGTGGAGTGTTAACCCCACCACTTCCCTTTGTGGTTTGCACTACCTTTGGCTTGTCCTTGATTGTGGTAGAAGTGGTGATTCCATGGGCAATATCCATGATTGTGTTGAGGTAGCCACCTTTATTCCACAAGGGAATCTCATGCCCTTTCACCACCACTATACTATTGGCCATGTTGTTCTTGCGGTGCCCAAGTCCTTGCTTGTCAACCACCTTAGGTATGGACTTCGCACCAATGTTGCCTTGTATAATCAACATGTTCAAACGAGCAATCTCCTTGTCCTTGCTCTTAATTTTCTCTTCAATCCTTACATGGTTAGTCTTAAGAGCATTTATATCAATGTTAGCACAAATAGAACAACTTTTTCTAGTGGAGGCACTAGAGTCCAATATTGCCGAAGGAGTGACTTTGGTGCTTTCCCAAAGACTACTATAGTTAGCTTCAAGATTTTTATATTTCTCCGTCAAGCATGAAAGGCTTGTTTGAAGTTCACTATGGTTAGCCTTTAGGGAAGCTAGAGAGTCATTTGCTAAAGTATAATCTTTTGACATCCTCTTGTTGTAATCATTGTCCAAAGACAAGTCCATGGTCAACTTTTCCACCTTAGCTTCTCCTCGGCAAGAGATTTCTCTAGAGCAAGGATTCTTTCCTTTTCAAGGATAAGCAAGTCTTCTTGCTCATGCAGGATCTCCTTCTTTTCCTCTAGTTTGTCCAAAAGTTTTTTCATTTCCTTGTGGCCCTTTTTACCAAATTTGTTTATCATGTTATCCTCCATTTTCTTTTCCTCATCTATGTTCTCTATGTCATTACTAAGTATGGATGAAGAGGAGATTGGAGAAGATGAGATGGTAGATTCTTGTACCTTGCTCCCCCTTGTCATGAGGCAAAAGTGGGAGTGGTCTTCATCATCGGAGAGGTTGTTGAAGAGGCGTGGTGAAGATGACCCTTGTGCCATGGCAACGGTTGCCATGTCTTGCTTCTCTGGTTCCTCATCTTCATCACTTGAGTCCCATTGTTGACCCATGTGTGCCCGCCATTGGTACTTGTTCTTGTATTCCTTGCTCCTCTCCTTGAATTTCTTCTCTTCCTCATTCTTGTTCTTGTTTTTGGGGCACTCGGCAATAAAGTGTCCATAAAGGTGGTTTCTTCATCCGTGCTTCCTTCATCGCTAGTGTCTTCCTTTTTGCTTTTGGAGGGCTTGGGCTTTGCTTCCACCACTTCACTAGAGCTAGCATTGAGGGCTAAGCTCTTGCCCATCTTCAAGGTTAAAGACTTCTCCACATCTTGATCAACTAGTTCTTGATGCAAAATTTCTCCAAGAAGTTGAGTGGGTGTCATTGTTGGGTATCTTGGATCCCGTCTTATCATTGCTGTCAAGTTCTTGTCCTTAGGGGCAAAAGTTCTTAACAACTTCTTGGTGACCTTTGAATCATCCCAATCTTTACTTCCAAGGGCTCTAATGTCCGAGACAAGGACCATGAGCCTATCATACATTTCTTGTACGGTTTCTCCATCCTTCATGAAGAATAGCTCAAGTTCCCCGTTGATTAGGTACATCCTCCCTTGTCTCACATGTTCGGTTCCCTCATGTGCTTCCTTGAGTGTATCCCAAATCACTTTGGCAATTTGGATGTTCCGCACCTTGTTGAACTCTTGTTCACACAAGGATCCCTTGATGACTCTTGTTGCCTGCACATTGCGGTGGAGGTCTTGCTCATGCTCAATAGTGAGGGCTTCTACTTCGGCGGGTATTGTAACACCTACAACCACAATCTTCCAAAGAGAAGGGTGAAGCCCGTAAAGGTGCATTTGCATATCATATGCCCATTTGGGATAATCCTTCCCATCGAAATGAGGAGGCTTTCCCAAATGCACGGAATAGAATTTATCGTTAGAGTTGTTGCCCGGAATTTGGCGCGTAGTTGTGGGGCACTTCGTATAAGCCGGAATGAGTGTACTTGGCTTACTCCTTCTTGATCATCTTCTTGAGGAGCTTCTTGGCCATCTTCTTGGCCTTCTTCTCTTCTTTGCCACCTTCTTTGCCGCATTGTCGTCATCCTTGACATCTTCATCGCTTGAGTTGGAGTCAAAGTCTGATGATGAGTCATCGGAGCTATCGACGTCGGATGGTGTTCGGCTTGGGGCCTTGTTGATGAGGTCACCGACTTGAGCTGCCTTGAGCTCTCTCTCTTGAGCCTCTTTTGCGGCAATTTCTTCGGTGGTTGGGTTGCTTCCAATCCCCGACATCTTGATGCCTTAGCGGTTAAGCCTAAATCAAGGGATTAGGCTCTGATACCAATTGAAAGGATCTTGTGATGCCTAGAGGGGGGTGAATAGGATAACTTTAAAAATCTGCAAATTCTTAGTAGCGGATCAAGGATCGGATGACCCGGCACGACTGACCGGATGACCCAGGAGGTCCGGGTCACCCTGGCACTTGTGCTGGATCAACCAGTGCGCAGGAGTAAAACACAATAACTTAAGAAGAATGTGAAATTGTAGAATGTATATGAACCAAACTTGGTGTAATTGATGTGGGAACAACCTGCAACAAAGGATATTACAAATAACAACACAAATACGTAGATCAATTCAAAGATAACTTCTAGGGTTAGGGTGAAGATGATGAGCACAAGCAAGCAAGGGAGACAAGCGATTTGTTTACCGAAGTTCACCTCCACTAAGAAGGCTACGTCTCTGTTGAGGTTCCCACAAAGGGAGGGCTATCACGAAGAGCCACTTGCCTCTGCAATTCACGACCAAGGCAAATTGGTGCTCACTAAGAAAACTCCACAAAGGAGGGGTAATACAAACGTTCCCGAGTGCTCCACACGGAGAGGGCACTCAACGGGCGACGCCTAACCGTCTAGAAGCAAGCTTCAAGAGTAATAGACACGAATCGATCAACCAAAGCCACCACAAGTGCTTCTTGAGAGGAGGAAATGAAGAGCTCTCACAAAGGGACTAAATCCTACACCTCAAATGCTCTCACACTCAAACCCTAGGACGAATCCTTGATTGGAGTGCTTGGGAATGAGTTTGGAGAGTGGAAAAGAAGCTTTGGAGGCGGAGCAATGGAGTAGAAGGAGGAACCCTGAAGAGGAGGAAGAAGGGGTATTTATACCCACTTCCCCCGAGCTAGCCGTTGGGGGCTTCCTGCGGCCTGGCCGGGTCACCCGGCACAGGTGGCTGGGTCACCCGCCTCCCTCCAGTACCGTCCCGGGTGGCCCGGCCACTTGTGCCGGTTGACCTAGTAGGGCTGGAGGGGGAAGGTTTGACTACTAAAGGGCTAATTTTGGTTTTTCTAAAGATTTTTCTAGGTTTTTCACTCTTAGAAAAGATGAGAGAAGATCACAAGAAGCACTTGTAGCAAACTTTGACTAACCGACCGCATCCCTCTTTATAGTACGGTGTTTCCTAAACTAAAATTCAAATCGAAAATTAAAATTAAATCACCAATTGAGATTCAATACCATACGTAAGAAAATGAGGGCCTTCCTTTGAGAATTCACATTTATTTAACTTTAAAGCCTGCACACATCTCATTGAAAGCATTAATCCTCCCAAATTGCATTGTCATTATCACCAAAACAATTAGGAGCCTAGATGCACTTTCACCCGCACCATCACCGACCAGGGAGGGCCAGGAGGCGTCCTTGCCCCAGCCAGTAGAGGCAGCCGGATCTGCAGCCGCTGCCACAGCGGCCGACGTGGCAGAGGGTGTTGTCGGATAGGTGGGTCCTTCATCGCCCCGTTCGGTCGCCTCTGCCACCGATGAGGTTCCCGTGCCAAGAGAGCCCGCCGCGGCCTCCCAAGAGCGCTTTGCCCCCGAGGGCACGACAAGAGCCGCCTCCCCGGAGATCTAGAAGGTCGAGGAGGACACGGGCGCGGCCTTGCTGCAGGGCGCGGCGAGCGGTGAAGCCCAGATCCTCGAGCTCGCCTGCACCCTGTGGGCGGCCACTTCCGAGTCCGTCGAAGACATCGAGGACGACGAGGAGGTTGCGGTGTGCAACACCCTGGAGCGCGGATTGAACTATGCGCGTCGTGCCTTCGACGAGTTGATCCTCCCCGAGTCCTCAGTAAGTTTTTTCGCTTGAAACTTGTTTTTTGGTTCTCTGATTCTTTCAAGAAGTGTGACTTAGACCCTTGCAGCATCAGGTCAGAGGCGAGCCTGCGCGACACGCGAGCTCCACGCGGAGCGGGCCCAGCTGGAAATGCAGCTCGTCATGGCTCGGGTAGCGGCGGCCGCAGCGGCGGCGAGCGAGGCATCGGCACGGACGTCTCTTGAAGCCACACGACAGTCGGCGGAGGATCGCGCCACTGCCGCCCAGACCGCCACTGCAGCAGCTGCCACCGAGCGGGACTCGCTGGTGTCGAGGATGACTCTTGCCGAGGCCGAGAATGAGAAGCTCCGTGCGGTCATGGCGTCCGCTGAAGAGACCACCGAGAGGGCCAGGACCGCTGCCACTGCCACCAAAGCCGCTGCCCGGGACGCCGCCCAGGCTGCTACTCGCGAGAAGATGATGCTCGAGGCGAGGGTGTCGGGGACAGCCCTAGGGGTCCCCTTAAACAATGGGGGAAAACCCACTTAAAACCCGTAACGAAACCCGATAATATGAAGCCTAACCATGCGGTGCCTAACCATGCAGACACGGCCCACGGGGACTCCGACGGCCCATCAAGGCAGCCCACGTAAGGACCCCCTCGAAACGGACTCCGCCTCGTTCGAGGCCGCACGCTCCCTTCGGGCGGCATCGCCCCGCTCGAGGGGCGCACTTCCCTCGAGCGAGTTTCGCCTCGCTCGAGGGTACGCCCCGCCCTCGGGCCGGTGCCCGCCACGCTCGCGGGCGCCCCCGCACGCGTGCGCCGGCCCCGTACACGGGCATTTAACGCCCGACGCCGCGGAGACGGCGCCATCATGCGCCGGGGCTCGCACCCCGGTGCCGCCGCACCAACTCCCCGGGGAGGAGCCCATCCCCGCCACCGTGGGAGGGTACGGTGGAGTGCGGCCGGTGTCGCTCCCGTGACACCGCGCGCACGCCCCGCACGGCTAACGCGCCGAGCCCCTCGAAAGGGGGCCGGCGCACCCTCGATGTACTTTCTTGTGACCCTACGGGGGTTAGGTGGAGGCGGTAGGCCGGTGGACCGCCGTCCCCGCCACCGTAACGGCGTGGCCGCCGTACCCGCGCGCGCGGCGCACGCCGGACCCCGTAGCGACGACTCCGGCCCCGTGAGGCGCGTTGGGGAAGGAACGCCATTCCGCCAACTCCCGTGCGCCGTACGGGCGCCGCGCACCTCCCTCGAGCCTATCGAGGACATCACCGCCATCCGCCGCTCTCCTACCCTCGAACCGCCACCGTTCGGGTACAAGTCGTGCCATGATGACCGATCGTGGCGGGGATCGCACGGACGGCCGCCCACTCTACACCGTAGCACGTCGCACTTCTCCACATAGCTAAGTAGCACGGCGCGCATGTAACCCGCCGTCCCCTTGATCTATAAAAGGGGAGGCGATCCCCCAGCCGTGGGGGGGGACAGAGTTCAACACAACACACCGTGCACTCACTCTCTTATTCTCCCACAACATCTTCAGCCACCCTTCCAGGGACTTGGAAGCCACACTTCCTCTCCCGCCTTGCTTGTACTTGCCCCACTACAAGCACCCCCGGTGCTGAGCAATATAGTGCCACGAGCACGCCCCCGTCGGACGTACGGCCCCCTCGGCCGGAACCAGGATAAAACCTTGTGTCATTTGTTGCTTAGCATCGACCATTGAGGGATAGACCACGGCGCTATCTACCGGTTAGTGTCGGGACCATATTCCGCACCGACGCTGGCGCCCACCGTGGGGCAAACGAGCGCCTAAGGTCATTTCGCCAACTCCCTCCATGGTGATCCGCACCGAATACCGTGCTACACGCTACCGCATGGGTAGCTCGGACCCCCTCCCGCCGGGTTCGAGATCCGCTTCGGGGATCCGAACTTTCGTGCCACGGGGAACGGCTATCTCATGCGCCTCACTAACCGTGAGGAACTCCCCGCGCGCGGCGTCGGCCGGCCCCGCTCGTACCCCCGCCGCACGCACGACTCCGGCGCAGCGCCCGCAGGCACGGAGGCCGCGGGGTCCGTCGGCGCCACGACGCCACCGTCGCTCCGGGCAACGCTCGCGTCGGGCGCGGTCCGAGCGGCGGCAGGCGGAGCGCGCCGCCGCCCAGCACGGTGTGCCAACCACAACGACCGCCACCGCCCCGGCGGGACAGCGCGCAGTCTCTGGACCGCGTATCCCCATCGGGCTGCGTGGCGCTACGACGGCCTACAACGCCAACGTCAACACCACGATGCGCAGGGTTCCGCCTGGCCGCCATGTCTTCGTCGCCAGGGACCCCGGCACCTCAGCAGCAGATGAGTCATCCCTGGGCTCCGTCGACACGATGCCACCCGCCAACCGCCACGGATACGCGGAGTGGGACTTCTCCGGTGTGCCGACCCGGCCGCGTTCCCCGCGTTTCCTCGACGCCGCGGACCACCGGTTCGGCCGCTCCGACGACTCCAACACCGGGAGTTACGACCCCACGCGGGAGTGTTGCACCGTCATCACCAACGACCTCGGCTAACGCCGCCGGCGCGCGCAGCGCCGGAGACGGGGGAAGTCACGCCCGCGCCGGGGATTGCCGCACGCCCGGCCGCGAGGGCCAAGCGCTCCCCGCCGGGGCCGACATCGACGCACACCGGCCCGAGCCCGCGAGCTCGAGGCCAAGCCGGCGGAAGAATACCGAACGGTGCGATTGCTCCGCGCCTCAATGGCGGGGGAGGCTTCCGCGCGTGGCGAACGCGCGCGGGAGCCGGGCCGACAGTCCACGATCGCCTCAACACCGCCACCAACGTCGGAAACGCGGACATGCCCCCCACGGCGAGCCGAAGCTCGTCGCCGCCGCGACGCCGCTACGGGCTATGCCGCACCCTCGACCCCCGAGGCTCGAGATATGCACCGCGAGGTGCAAACTCTCATCGAGCAAGCGGCCGTCCAGCCAGGCCGAAAGCCTCGGCCTCACGCATCCGTCAACGGGGGGATGCGCGGGCGATGAAGCCGCACCGGGGGGCGAACCCTCGGTGCACGCGGGGGGGGGGGGCCGCCGGGCATCCCACCGAGCAAGGGCGCACGCCGGCCAAGGAGCGACTCCTCGACGCGCGCAGGCACTAGATGGCGACGCTCGCAATGTCATCAACGCCCGGCGCACCGAGCAAGGCGGACGCGCGAGCGGCAAGGGGTTACCACCCTCGACGGGGTGGGCGCTACGACGGCCGGCGAGGACCGCTCCCCGACGCCGGAGCCCCCCGGCACTCGCGTGTTCGGCCGGGGAGATCCGAGCGGCGCAGCGTTCCCCCAACGCTTCCGCCAACCCTCGACGATCGGCAAGTACAATGGGGAGACGGACCCCCGTGTCCGGCTCAACGACTACCGCTTGGCTTGCCACCGGGCGGGGCCACCAACGACGAGGTCATCATCCGCAACTTGCCCCCGCATCCGGGCGACGCGGCCCGACATGGCTCGAGCATTTGCCCGCCAGCCAGATCCATAACCGGGACGACCTAGTCCACACGTTCGTGGGCAACTTCCGGGGCACATACGTGCGCCCTGGAACTCTTGGGACCTCGCGCTCCCCGCACGCAGAAGCCCGGCGAGTCGCTGCGGGACTTCATACGGCGCTTCTCCAAGCGCTGCACGGAGCTCCCCAGCGTAGCACAGTCTGAGATCGTGCACGCCTTCCTCGAGGGCACCACGTGCCGGGACCTCGTGCGGGAGCTGGGACGCAGCCCGCCCGCGGACTCCAACGAGCTGTTCGACATCGCCTCCGGGGAAGAGGCCGTGGGGGCGATCTTCGACGGCAAAAAGGGCAAGCGCTCCGAGGACGCGCCCGCGGAGGGCAGCAAGTCCAAGGGGCCGCACCGCAACGACAAGCGGGGCAACAAGGGGAAGAAGCCGCGCCGCGAGGCGCGCGAGCAGGGGCGCGACGGCGGCAACGCCGAGGCCCTCGCCGTCGACCCGCTCGACGGGGCCCTCGACCGGCCCCTCGAGGCCCGGGGGTATTCGATGACATGCCGAAGAAGCCATGTCCCTACCACAAAACCCCGGTGCAACACACCCTGGAGCAAAGGCGACATGCTCAAGAAGTTCTATGGCCGCGCCGCCGCGAAGGAGGCAGAGGCCAAGAAAGACGGGGGCGATGGCGACGCCGGCGGCTTCCCCGCCGTCGAAAATGTGTTCCTCATCTTTGGGGGACCTACCGTCGACATGTCGACCCGGCAGCGCAAAAAGGAGCGACACGAAGTCCTCGCCGCGGAGAGGGCGCCTCCGGCCTTTCTCAATTGGTCGGAGGATGTCATCACCTTTAGCCGGGAAGACCACCCGAATCGCATCCCCAATCCGGCCGTACCCGCTGGTGGTAGATCCCATCATTGGGAACGCCCGGTTTTCAAAAGTCCTTATGGACGGAGGCAGTAGCCTCAACATCCTCTTCGCGCATACATTGCGCCTGATGGGGATCGGGGCCGGACCCGCCTACGGCCCAGCACAAAGCCGTTCCACGGCATCGCGCCCGGCAAGCGTGTTCGGCCCCCCGGGCATCGATCCGCCGGTCTGGTTTGGTACCCCTAAGAACTTCCGCAAGGAGACCCTCACCTTCGAGGTGGTGGGGTTCAAAGGGGCCTACCATGCCATCCTTGGGCGACCTTGTTATGCCAAATTTATGGCGGTCCCCAACTACACCTACCTGAAGATGAAGATGCCCGGTCCAAACGGCGTCATCACCGTCGGGTCGTCCATCGAGCACGCATTCGACTGCGATGTCGAGTGCGTGGAACATGCAGAGGCACTAGCGCTGGATGAAGCGCTGGTAAACACGCTGGAGAAGATGGTCAACGAGGACCTCGACTCCGCCGCCAAGCACGTCGGCACCTTCGAGGCCGCCGAGCAGACCAAAGGGGTCCCCCTCGACCCGTCAGCCCCCGAGGGCAAGGCGTTGAGGGTCGCTCCACCCTCGACCCCAAATAGGAAGCGGTGCTCGTCGACTTCCTCCGCGCCAACGCCGACATCTTCGCGTGGAGCCCCTCGGACATGCCGGGCATCCCGAGGGAAGTCGCCGAGCACTCCCTTGATATCCTCGCCAAACGCCCGCGCCGTGCGCAGCCGGCCGCGCCGCTTCGACGAGGAGCGGCGACGGGCGATCGGAGCGGAGCCGCGGAAGCTCCTCGAGGCCGGATTCATCAAGGAAGTATTCCACCCTACGTGGCTAGCCAATTTTGTGCTTGTAAAGAAGAAAAATGGGAAGTGGCGGATGTGTGTAGACTATACTAGTCTTAATAAAGCATGTCCCAAAGTTCCTTTTCCTCTCGCCACGCATAGATCAAATCGTTGATTCAACAACCGGGTGCGAATTACTCGTTTCCTTGATGCCTATTCCGGTATCATCAAATAAAAATGAAGGAGTCCGACCAGCTCGCGACTTCATTCATCACACCGTTCGGGACGTTCGCTACGTCACGATGCCGTTTGGCCTCGAAACGCGAGTGCAACATACCGGCGCCGCATGCAGCACGTTTTTGGGGATCAGATCGGGCGGACGGTCGAAGCATACGTGGACGACATCGTCGTGAAGACCAGAAGGCGGACAACCCGGTTGGCGACCTTGGCGTCGCGTTCACCGCCTACGGGCCAATGGGGGTCAAGTTAAACCCCGAAAAATGTGTCTTTGGAGTGCCGCGAGGCATGCTCTTGGGGTACATCGTCTCCCGGCCGGGGAATCGAGGCCAACCCCCGAAAAGGTCGCGGCCCTCGAACGAATGGGTCCAATCCGGACCTCAAAGGGGTGCAGAAGGTGTTGGGGTGCCTTGCCGCCTTGAGCCGTTTCATTTCGCGGCTCGGTGAGAAGGGCCTGCCCCTCTACCGCCTACTCAAGAAGCACGAGCGCTTCTCCTGGACCACCGAGGCCCAGGACGCGCTCGACAAGCTGAAGGCGTCTCTGACGCACGCCCCGATTCTCACGCCGCCACAGGACGGCGAGCCCCTGCAGCTCTACGTGGCCGCGACCACCCAGGTGGTAAGCGCCGTGATCGTCGTGGAGCGCATAGAGGAAGGGCACGCCTTGCCTGTGCAGCGGCCCGTCTACTACATCGGCCGAGGTCCTCTCGACACGAAGACGCGCTACCCCCGTGTCCGTGTCGCTATACGCGGTAGTCCTTGCGCGGCGCAAGCTCCGCCACTACTTCGAGGCCCACCCCGTCACGGTGGTTTCTTCCTTTCCGCTAGGGGAAATCATCCGCAACCCCGACGCCGCGGGAAGGATCGCCAAGTGGTCCGTGGAACTGATGGGCGAAACGCTCGCCTACGCCCCACGCAAGGCTATCAAATCGCAAATTCTGGCGGATTTCGTCGCTGAGTGGACAGACACACAGCTGCCACCCCCACAAATCCAGGCAGAGTGCTGGACTCTGTTCTTCGACGGCTCCGTGATGAAAACGGGAGCGGGCGCGGGCCTGCTCTTCGTGTCACCCCTCGGGGAGCACATGCGCTACGCAGTACGCCTCCACTTCCCCGCGTCCAACAATATGGCTGAGTACGAGGCCCTTCTCTGTGGCCTCAAAATCGCCATTGAGTTGGGCGTCAAGCGCCTCGACGTGCGGGGGGACTCGCAGCTCGTGATCGATCAAGTCATGAAGAACGCGAGCTGCCACGATGACAAGATGGAGGCCTACTGCAAGGCCGTGCGGGCCCTCGAGGACAAGTTCTACGGCATCGAGCTCAACCATGTGCCCCGAAGGTACAACGAAGAAGCGGACGAGCTCGCCAAGATCGCGTCCGGACGGATCACCGTTCCCCCGAACGTTTTCGCGCGCGACATCGCTCAACCCTCGGTCGTCTTCGAGCCCTACCCCTCGAATCACGACGGACCCTGGGGGCTCCCTCGAACCAAGCGGGTGCGGAGCCCATGGACGAGGACCCCTCGAACGAGGCGTACGTGCTCTCCCTTCTCGAGGGGTACGGCTCTCACGAAGCCGATGCGATGGACATCGAGCCGGCTCCCGTCCAGGCGGACTGGCGGGAGAAATACATTGCCTGGATCGCTCGAGGGGAACTCCCCGCGGACCGGGCCGCAGCCAGGCGCATCGCCAGGATGGCTAAATCCTTCACCCTCGTCGATGGCGAGCTGTACAAGCGCGCCGCCTCCGCATCCTACGCCGGTGCGTGCCAATCCCCGAGGGGCGCGAGCTCCTGCGGGACATCCATGCGGGGATCTGCGGCCACCACGCCGCACCCCGCGCCCTCGTCGGCAACGCGTTCCGCCAAGGCTTTTACTGGCCTACCGCGGTCGCGGACGCCGCCGAAATCGTACGCACCGCGAAGGGTGCCGCTCTACGCCCGCAAGTCCAACTTGCCCGCTCACGCCCTACGTACCATCCCCGTTACATGGCCGTTCGCCGTGTGGGGGCTGGACATCGTCGGGCCCCTGCGGAAGGCGCCCGGGGGCTTCACCCACTTGCTAGTCGCGATCGACAAGTTCTCCAAGTGGGTGGAGGTGCGCCCCATCACGAACCTAAGGGCTGAGCAGGCGGTGACATTCTTCACCGATATCGTCTACCGCTTTGGAGTGCCAAACTCCATCATCACAGACAACGGGTCCCGCTCACGGCCGGAAGTTCTTGGAGTTCTCGTGACAAGTTCCACATCCGCGTGGATTGGGCACCGTGGCGCACCCACGTACCAACGGCCAAGTGGAACGTGTCAATGGCATGATCCTACAAGGCCTAAAACCCGAATTTTCGACCAGCTCAACAAATCTGGGCGAAAATGGCTCCAAGAACTACCAGCGGTCGTGTGGAGCCTAAGGACCACCCCAAGCAGAGCCACCGGGTTCACCCCATTTTTCCTAGTCCACGGCGCGGAGGCCGTCCTCCCCACGGATTTAGAATACGGGTCGCCCAAGGTTCGAGGCTACGACGAGGACGCTAACCAGCGAGCCCGCGAGGACTCGCTGGACCAGCTGGACGAGGCACGCCTCGTAGCCTTAATGCACTCCGCGAGGTACCAACAGTCCCTACGACGCTACCAAGCACGCAAGATACGTCGACGGGACTTCAGCGAGGGGGATCTGGTCCTAAGGCCGCGCCAAGATAACCGAGGACGCCACAAGCTATCACCCCCATGGGAGGGACCCTACGTCGTGGTGAAGGTACTCAAACCGGCACATACAAGCCGGCCAACGAGGACGGCGAAGAGCTCACCAACGCTTGGAACATCCAAACGCCTACGTCGCTTCTACCCTTAGCTAGGATTTTCCAAGTATTTTTGTTGTAAAAAGCACATCGCCAACACCCCGCTTGGCAACGACTATGTAAAAACGTCAAGTCTAATGAAAAGGATAACTCGGCTTTCCTCCGAAACCCAAGTTACCCTCGGGGCTACCGCGGGGGGCATCCCCCCCCCCCCCCAAAATGGTCCCATTTTTTCGCGCAAAAAACGCAACAATCCACACGCGCTAAGTTTGTTTCCTACTTCAACCTCGAGCCACGATTCGAACAGGCGCAGCGGCACGGCCGGAAGGAGCGTGCGAGCCGCAGATAGCCTACGCCGCGTGGCTATGGCCCTTCTCTCTCGCCTCCAACCCGCCGGGCCCCCCGCGAAAATCGAACTTCCCTAACTAGAATCCACTCAGAAGAAGGAGAAACAAAAAAGCGTGATAAACAAACAACTTCATTTACATCTACCGCTTATGTTCATGAAACAACTTGTTTGTTTACAAAAGGCCACGAGGCCGAATTTCGATACACATAAACAAAAAACGGGCCTAGCGCCCAACTCGCTTTCGGGCGGGAGGAGCAAAGCAGCGTCGCCGGCGTCCGGAAGAGGAACTCCTCGAAGGCCTCGGCGAGCGACCCGGCGGCATCGCCAGCCGAGCGCATCCATACGCTCCATGGCCACCTCGTCCTCGACGCCCTCGGGCACGACGTAGCCTTCCGCCGCCGCGCGAAGTTTACCTCGTAGTGGGATCGCACCACTCCGAGGGCCTTCTCGGACGCCCCACCGCAGCCGCCCGCGCATCCGCTCGGTGACGTGGCCACCAAGGGCGCGCAGACGGCCGGCCGCCGAACCGCCGCCCGTGCCTCGCCCTCCTCGACGGTGCGGCAAGTCTCGAGGGCCGCATCGCGCAGCCTCCCGCAGCCCCCCGGCCGAGAGGAGTTGTAGGAGGCCCGCAGCCGCCCGCCCGCTCGCCGCGTGCCCCGCAGCAAAGGCGCAAGCCCGGGAACATCAAGGCAAGGGATAAATCGAAAAAAAGGGAATGCGAAGTTCCCAATCGAAAATCCAACAAGACAAGAGTCGATTGTGGCTCACCTTCGACTTGCTTCTTCTCCATCTCGAGGTCGCGGCGCACGGCCTCGACCGTCGCCCTCGAGGCGCTTGACGGTCTCACCCCCGCTCCCCGAAGGGCCATCTCCCCGGTTTGCGCTCGCGATGCTAAGCACAACGACCTCGCCCTCGCCCTTGGAGAGCTTGGCGTCCCGATCCGCCAAGGACTTCCGCGTCACCTCGTGGGCGGCGCGCTCCTCGCTCCGGCCGCACGGCATCGGTGAGGGCGGCCTCGCTCCCCGCCGGGAGCCGCTCCTCGCCCCTTGGCGGGCGGTGCCCTCTTGCAGAGCCGCTCCTCGCCAGGGACGAGGGCCGCGGCCTTGGCGTCGAGGGCGGCCTTCGTGTCGTCGGCCTCCTTGGCCCGCCGCTCCGCCCGCGCGCCCGCTCCTCGCCCCGGCGCCGTTGCGCCCGCGCCCCCTCGAGCGACGTGCGGAGCTCCCGGCTCCGCGCGAGCGGTGGCCACCTCTCGCCTCCCGCCTGGCGGCCGCCGTCCGCGTCTTCTCCGTGTCCGCGCGCGCGTTCCACGCCGCCTCGTCACGATCGACGAGGGCCGCGCGGACCCGCCGAGGCTCGAGCGCCGCGGTGCATCCCCGTCCCGAGCTCTCCGGGAGCTCATCGCACCACGCCATCGCCCGATACGCCGCCCGCCGTCCGCCGTCCCGAGAGCGTCGCAAGCGCGTCGAAGGCGCTGCACCGCTCCCGGAGCTGGCGAACCTCGGCGTTCACCCGGTCGAAGGCGTCGTACTTGTCATGGGCACGACGCTCGAGCTCCTGGCAATCACAGAATCGAAGCCCGTAAGCGCCAAGATTTGAATGCAGCGTACGAAAACGAAGGGGGAAAAGGACGAGCAACCATGGCTCACCTGGAAGACGAGCCAGGCCGGGCCGCCATGGACCTGCAGCGCCTCGTTCGGCCGCGCGGCTGAGCGTGGCGCCGTGGCTCCGAGCTCGCCCTCAGCTCCCGCTCCCCCCGGCGTCGGCCGAACGCCGGAGGATCGTCGACGGCCCCCTCCACCTCGGCGGTGGCGGCCGGCGTGGGAGGACGAGGCCCTCGCACCATGTCCTCGGCCCCCCACCACCATGTGACCCTCGTGCCGCCTCACGAGGGCCCCCTCCCCGGGGCTCGGGGGAGTTCGTGGGCCGCCCGGCCCACCGATTCCACCCGGCGGCGGAGAGTCGTCCGAGACCTCCACCACCTCCGCCCGCAAATCGCCGGCGGGCGCAGCCGCTTGCGCCGCCTCCGCCGCACCTCCACCCGCACCTCCGCGGCCGCGGCGCCCGGCGCGGCGCCGCGCCCACCACCTCTCGGCGGCGCCTCTCGCGCCCACGGCGCCGCGGGTTGCTCCCGCTCCGCCACCTCCACCGCAACAGCCCCCCGCGGCCGCGCCTCCACCACGGCCGCCGCCGCGGCCTCGTGTCTCCATGACGACCGGTGCCGCCGCCCCCGCGACCCCCGGCCGCGCCGCGGCGGGTCGATCCGACGACCGGGGCCTCGAGGCCCCAACCGGGGCTTGCGAGCTCGCGCCCGCCGCCGTGCTTGTCCCCGGCGCGACGCCCTCGACGAGCGCCGCCGGGTGGGGATGGACGCGTCCGTCCCCGCACCTTGGCGGTGTGCGAGAGGAGGCACGGCTGGCACCACCCCCGCACCGGCACGGACGTAAGGTTAGGGCGCCTAATCATCGACAAATCAAACCCAACGAAGAAGGACGGACTCCTTACCTCGAAGAGGAAAAGGCCCGTTTCCTCTTCCTCGAGGCCTCCGCGGATGAGGCCGGCGCGGCCGCCACGCCCGCCGCAGCCGCCTCCCGACGGCGCCGCCGTACGCGCAGCACGCCCGCCCCCGTGCGGGGGCGCGCCCGACGCCGCTCCTCCCGAAGGCACCGCCGCGCGCGGGGGCACACTCGCCCCGCGTGCGGACACGCCCCGCCGACGCGCCTCCCGACGATGGTGCCGCGCGTGCGGGCACGCTCGCCCCGCGCGCAGCACGCTTGACGCGCGCACGGGCGCGCGCGCGCGCGCGCGCGCCGCCTCCGCGCGCGCGCCGCGCGCCCGCGCGCGCGCGCGCCCTTGGATGTCGGATGGACGCGTCCGGCCCGGCGCCTTCCTCTTTGTCTCGCCCTTGTTGCGCGCGCCCCGTGCGATGCCGCCCTCGCCGCCGGCGCCGGCTCCGGCGAGGGAGGCGCAGTCGCCACCGTCCGAGGGGCCCTCCCCCTCGCCCTCTTCCTCTTCGTCCCTCCTCCGAGGACGAGGGCTCCTCGCCCTCCGGGGAGGAGAGCCCCGCCCTCCTCGCGCCGCCGGTACTCCGCGGCCCGCCGGCCGCGACGTGCTTGACGTCGCTCGCGTGCTCCCTCTTCGCGCGCACCGCCCGCTCCCGCCGCTCCCGCCGCGCCGCCCGCCGAGCGCACGGGAGTCGGGGGGGGTGGGTGGAACGGACTTGGCGATGGTGAACTTCACCACCGCACACATGAGCACCGAAGACACGTCAGAGGCAAAGGCAACGCAAAGAACCAAAACGAAATCAAGGACCACACTCACCAACGGGCCGGTGGGGAGCATCTCGATGTCCCACGGGGTCCGACCCGCAGCGGCGGCACCCGGTGTCGACGGCGCTCCGCGCCCGGTGAGCGCGTACGGCCGCTCGAGGGGCGTCGGGAGCATCCGCGACCTCGCCGAGTCGACGGGGTTGGCCGCCCTCGTCATCTCGAAGATGCAGAGCGGCCTCTCCATCAACGGCACGATCCGCCGGTGATGAAGGAAGGCGAGGACGCCCATCGCGTTCAGCCCCATCTTCGCCAGGCCCGCAGCCGCGGCCAGGACCGACTCCTGCCGCGCCCGATGCTGGGGCGAGGACACCCCGTAGCCCCAGGAGGCAGGCCTCTCCTTGAACACCCGGCCGGTGTAGGGGGGGAGGCCGGGCTCGGCGTTACGCAAGTAGAACCACCCCCGCTCCCAGCCGGCGTTGTTCGTCGTCATGGTGCAGGGGATGTAGACGTTCTTGAATTGCCCCCGCAGGGCAAGCGACATCCCGCCGGCGCGCATCGCGCGGCGGGTCCTTGGCTCCGTCGTGGGCCGCGTGACGAGCTCCGCGCGGAAAGGTGTACCCGCAGCTCCCAATTGACCGGGATCCCTGTGTACCCTTCGCAGACACCCACGAATGTGGCCGCCTGCGAGATCGCGTTGGGGGCGAAGTTGTGCAACTCCACCCCGTAGTAGTAGCACATCGCCCGCATGAAGGTGCTCGCCGGCGCGGTGAAGCCCCGCTCGTGGTAGCGGATGAAGCTCACCACGTAGCCCTCCGGCGGGTTGGGCTCGTGGTCCGCAGCCGGCGGCACGATCCACTCCGCCGACGCCCGTCTTCGTTGGCCGCCACCGGCCGGCGGCGACCGCTCGCCAAGGGCCGCCGCGCGTCACCGTCGACCTCTCCTGTGCATATGGCTCCGTGATCCCGAGAGGAGGCTCGGGCGGCGCCATGAGGAAGGACGAAGGAATGCGAGGACGGAGAACAAGAAACGGAAGGAAAGCTCTAGCGGCGACACCGCGCGATGGCGGGGAGCTAGGCGAAGACGAAGGGGGGGGACCGAAAATGGTGAGTTGCCAAGGTAAAAAACCGCCGTCTCCTCCTCCCCCGCGCCTTTATAGGCCGACGGGCGAGCTCTCCGGAGCGGACGCCCCGCTAGCATTAACCGGCAGGGAATCTTTCCATCGCGTCGACGAGCGGGCCCCACCACGACCGCAGCGGCCACGCCACGGCGGGCGGGCCATCATCACGGCAAAGACCCGCAGCCGACCGAGGCGAAGCGGTCACGTCCGCCGCAACGCCGCCCACTACGCGCGCGCGCGCGCCGCGCCGCCCTAAAAAGACGCGCCCGCGCCGCAAAACCGCGGCCACGACCGCAAGGCACTTAAATGCCCGGTCCCTTGCCAAGCAAGGAGAACCCTCGAGCGGGGCGAACCCCCCGCTCGAAACAAAGGCGACCCTCGATGGGATATCGGGCCGTGAGAAGGTCGTCCGGACCCGCTCGATGTAGAGCAGCAACCGCGGCACCCATGCCACGTAAAACCCTCGAGCGGCACGACCCCCGCCGAAACAAAGGCGACCCTCGATGGGGTATTAGCGTGGGGGTGGTGGGGGGGGACCGGGTGGGGGGGGAGCGCGGCAGCGAGCCACTACAACTAAAAACCCGGGCGATGACCCTCGGCTCGAAACAAAGGCGACCCTCGATGGGATATCGGCCGTGAGAAGGTCGTCCGGGACCTCGCTCGATGTAGAGCGAGCAACCGCGGCACCCATACCACGTAAAACCCTCGAGCGGCATGATCCTCGCTCCAAACAAAAGCGACCCTCGATGGGATATCAGCGTGAGAAGGTCGCCCGGACCTCGCTCGATGTAGAGCAGGCAACCGCGGCACCCATGCCACGTAAAACCCTCGAGCGGCACGAGCCCTTGGCTCAAGATGACGTCAACCCTCGATGGGATATCGACGTGAGAAGGTCGCCCGGACCTCGCTCGATGTAGAGCAGCAACCGCGGGCACCCATGCCACGCAAAACCCTCGAGCGGAGCGAGCCCCCCGCTCGAGACAATGTCAACCCTCCAAAAGAAAGCACATACGCCGTGCTACCAACCAGCACCTCGAGGGCCGGCTCGCCCGTACCCCTCGACGGCCGCAAACGTGAAAAGACGGGGCCGCCTGTGCGCCACCCCCCGCACGGCCCTACCGATCGAGGTTCGAAGCCCGACCCTCGACGGTTCCCGAACAGCGCCACGGATCGCGAGTTAGGGACGACGAGGGCACGCGCATTCGAGCCGTTCCTCGAGCCCGTCGGCTCGAGGGTGCCCCACATGTCGTGTTCGAGAGCCGCCGAGGGCGCCTAGCCGGGGGATCCCACCGAGGGAGAGCTTCCGCGCCCTCGGTCCCTAGCGAACGGGACCGAGCCCCACCTAGCAAACCCACGCAAGCGCTTCCATGGACGTGTCTCCGGACCGCGCAGCCTACCCTTATCGAACGGGGCATGGGCGTCCACTTGAACCACCCGCTACCAGCTCGAAGAGGAATCAGCAATTCGCGACCCGCTCGATGGGAGTTGCAGAAACCTCACCCTCCGTCCCGCGGAGGGACGGCGAGGGCGCGTTGAAAAACAAGTCGTCAGGCTCTACCCGATCGCCTCGAACGGGCCAAGGCTCGGGGGCTTGACGCACGGCTACACCTCCTTGAAACTGCACCCGCCCGAGACAGTGTCAGCGGTGCGTGCACCCCCGAAGCCGGCTGAAATACCGCCGATGCCGGTTGGCATATGTGCCACGTCTCTCTGACCAAAATTCTCGCGGTAAACCCCCGCAGGAGTATCCACACTCCTGCAGGCTTCGGGGCTAGACCCGCGGGCCCGCCGACGCGGCCCCACGGAAAGCGTTCGCAAACAAGGAGGGAAGAACGTCCTATCGGGAGGTTCCCCGCATCCGCGGGAGCCGCAACGGCAAACCCACGGATGCTCGGGGGCTACTGTCGGGGACAGCCCTAGGGGTCCCCTTAAACAATGGGGGAAAACCCACTTAAAAACCCGTAACGAAACCCGATAATATTAAGCCTAATCATGCAGGTGCCTAACCATGCATGACACGGCCCACAGGGACTCCGACGGTCCATCAAGGCAGCCCACGTAAGGATCCCCTCGAAACGGACTCCGCCTCGTTCGAGGCTGCACGCTCCCTTCGGGCGGGCATCGCCCCGCTCGAGGGGCAGCACTTCCCTCGAGCGGGTTTCGCCTCGCTCGAGGGTACGCCCCGCCCTCGGCTGGGGCCCGCCACGCTCGCGGGCGCCCCCGCACGCGTGCGCCGGCCCCGTACACGGGCATTGAACGCCCCGACGCCGCGGGGACGGCGCCATCATGCGCCCGGGCTCGCACCCCGTGCCGCCGCACCAACTCCCCGGGGAGGAGCCCATCCCCGCCACGGTGGGAGGGCACGGTGGAGTGCGGCCGGTGTCGGTCCCGTGACACCGCGCGCACGCCCCGCACGCTAACGCGCCGAGCCCTCGAAAGGGGGCCGGCGCACCCTCGATGTACTTTCTTGTGACCCCACGGGGGTTAGGTGGAGGCGGTAGGCCGGTGGACTGCCATCCCCGCCACTGTAACGGCGTGGCCGCCGTACCCGCGCGCGCAGGCGCACGCCGGACCCTGTAGCGACGACTCCAGCCCCGTGAGGCGCGTTGGGAAGGAACGCCGTTCGCCAACTCCCGTGCGCCGCACGGGCGCGCGCACCTCCCTCGAGCCTATCAGAGGACATCACCGCCATCCGCTGCTCTCCTACCCTCGAACCGCCACTGTTCGGGTACAAGTCAGGCCATGATGACCGGATCGTGGCGGGGATCGCACGGACGGCCGCCCACTCTACACCGTAGCACGTCGCACTTCTCCACATAGCTAAGTAGCGCGGCGCGCATGTAACCCGCCGTCCCCTTGATCTATAAAAGGGGAGGCGAACCCCCAGCCGTGGGGGGGACGAGTTCAACACAACACTCTGTGCACTCACTCTCTTATTCTCCCACGACATCTTCAGCCACCCTTCCAGGGACTTGGAAGCCACACTTCCTCTCCCGCCTTGCTTGTACTTGCCCCACTACAAGCACCCCCGTGCCGAGCAATATAGTGCCACGAGCACGCCCCGTCGGGACGTACGGCCCCCTCGGCCGGAACCAGGATAAAACCTTGTGTCATTTGTTGCTTAGCATCGACCATTGAGGGATAGACCACGGCGCTATCTATCGGTTAGTGTCGGGACCATATTCCGCACCGACGGAGAGGGTGTCAGAGCTGGAGCGGGACCTGGGCACGGCCATGACGGACTTAGCAACGACTGGCCGCCAATTTTCTCAAGTCACAAACCAGCTCCAGGTGGTCTCCGAGGAGGCGACGCAGCTGCGCAAGAGCAACGCCAAGCTGTCGTAGGTTCTTGAGGGTGAGTCGCGTAGTCACTTTTTTTTCTTTGTTTCGCTCGCTGCTCGTTTCTTGTCATGTTCTGATTTGCTGGTCGTGGTCACAGGGGCGCGCGTGATTCGCGTCGGGATGACCATGAAGTTGGCAGAGGCGAAGCAGGAGCGGAACACCACCCTCCTCAAGATTATTGAGAAGGAAGGCACCGTCGGGCGCTTGTCGGAGCAGCTTCAGAGTAAGTGTCGAACCTTGGCTCTGTCTTCCCCTTTTCCGCGGACCCGCCATAACTTGTCATTCTGTTCACCTTCAAAGGTCAAGACCGAGCTGGAGCAGTCGCAGATGTCTCAGGAGCAGGATGCGGCCGCCCTGAGCCAAGCCCGAGACGCTTAGTGCAAGTCAGAGGCCATCAGCCAGAAGGCCATCGGGGACATAGCCAAGCTCGGAGCGGCGATGAGCGCAGCCATGGCGGGGCTCGGCGTGCCGCTCGAACCGATGACTCCTGAGATACTGCTTAAGGAAGTCGGGCGCTGTCGTATGGACCTCCCTGGGCCCACTACCTCGGTGGGTACCAGGACCGACTACTCGGTGGGCCCCTGGGACTACCCGACTTGCGCTGCACGGCACCTGATGGCGTGAAGCACAAGGATTACACAGGAGAAGTACTCGGTTAGAAAGCTGTACATGTCTCGCACTGTATGGAAGACTCCTAGACGTACTCGACTAGTACTCTCTCCATGAACCGACTTGTAACCCTGCCTCCCGGACTATATAAGGCGAGGCAGGGACTCCTGTCTCCATAATCTCATCTCACGGCGTAAGATTGCATCATTTTGTAATCGTACCCAATCAATCCAGAGCTACGCAGCATACAGGACGTAGGGTATTACGCACCTCGCGGCCCGAACCTGTCTACATTGTGTGCCACGTGTCTCTTCCTTCGAGTTACCGATCTCGGCAAGGCCACATTCATCTACTTTGAGTACTCCCCTTAGTAGGTTGCCGGTCTAAAACACCGACAGCTGGCGCGCCAGGTAGGGGATCTCGCCCGAGATCACATGGCGAACTCGACGGCTCCTGTCTACATCAAGCCAACCGCCGCCTTCAACCGTGGCGACACCTTCGTTTTCGGCGCCTGGGTCTGCATTGCTGATGGCACTGGGTCTTTCCAACGCCACCTCACCATGCCGCCCAACCCGGAGACCAGCTTCGTGACACTTCCTGAAGTAGTCACGGGCGAACTCGCCGGCAAGTTCGGCGAAATTTCGCTTTTCGACCAACACGCCGACTTCGAGCTCGGATCCGCTTCCAACTCGAACTCGACGTCCCCGTGGGCTATCGCATGCGAGCCGGCTACTCAGCGATCGCATGTGGTTTCACCACCCCGTGAGCGCTCCACGCGTGGCCCCTGAAACCTTAGCAGGGCCCGCACGGAGGCTCCCTCTACACGCCGGGCCGGCAAGGAGTCCGTACCCGAGTACAACTCGGACTCCGACACCGCCCCCGGCCACGCCTTGGACTCCAACCCCCTCTCTGGTTTCTAACTGGACTCCGCGTACGAGTTCGACTTCGGGTCGAACCCTGAGGATCCCGAGTCCGAGGACAACTCTACTGAGCAACCCTTATCAGGGCCAGCTTCCGGGCTAGTTATAACGTCCACACCGGCCGGGAGATTCGTCTACTGGCCAGATCGCAAGCCCGCCGACCTGATAAGCGGGGACTCATGCTACGTCGCGTACCTCGACTCGCTTCCCTTCCAGGAGGGAACACCACTCGCTCGAGCTTAGGAGTACACTCCAACCGAGGTGGCGAGCTCTGACTCCAGTCTTGGCAACCCCGATCGCCAAGTCTTCATGGCTGCCAGCGACACGCCAGGACCTTCAGGGACGGCAGAGGACCGGTACCTTGAAGACATCTCCGCAGACGAGTTGTCTGCTGAAGGACCCGCAGATGAGACCGACGCCAACAGGGACGCTCGACGTGAGCGAAACAGAAAGCGGAACGAACGGCACCGGTGTCTCCGAGACAACCTCCCCATTCCCAACCTCGCAGAAGCTCTCGAAGCCGTCGAGAGCAGGGTACACACCACCCCGGAGCAATGCCTCATGTCGATCACAGCGATCGCACGCCAGGCTCAGGGGATACGTGCTGGAGAAGTCATCGCCAATTTCGCAGAAGATGCTTACTTCATGCGAGTCGACAACAGGGTCACCCAGCTGCCCCCCGCCAGGAACCGCGACAACGAAGCTACAAGTCGTAGCGCGGACCTCGGCCGTAACCGTACTCGAGCCGAGCTGCCGCTCGCCCCAACCGTACTCGTGCCAACGCCGGCGGATCCTCTCGGCCGGCAACATCGCCGCGGCTGCCGGCGGCGATCGTGAGATCATCCCTCACCGCGACCCTGGCGGCGGCGGCAGCGACGGCGGAAGCTCCAACCATGGGGCCAACAGGAGGGCCGGTGGCGGAGGTGGTCGCGGCAGCTGAGGCCACGCGAACAGCCACGCCTCTGGAGCTTCACAGGGCGGCTATGACGCCCTCCAGAAGATTGAAGAACTACGGCGGAAGAAGTCCGCCACCGTAGGCGACAACGACGACTTCCCCGCCTTCTCTCCTCGGCTTCGCAACTTACTCCTCCCGGACAAGTTCAAACCTCTGGGAATCACCAAGTACGACGCGAAGCAGAATCCCATCCAATGGCTCAGGTGCTACACCCTCTCCATCGAGAACGTTGGCGACAACAACGACACCAAGTGCCTCTACTTCCCCTTCTGCCTGGACTAAGCCCCGCTCACATGGCTCGAGTCGCTGGACAAGCACTCGATCGACAAGTGGGACCAGCTGAAGCGAGCTCACCAAAGAACTTCGCGGCGCCATGGGCCGATCGGGTACTCGCATGGACCTAGCTATGGTGAAGCAGAACAAGGCGAGACCCTCAGCAAGTACATGCGCCGCTTCTTCGACAAGCGCGCCACCGTAGTTGACGTCACCGACAAGGAGGTCATCGACCTCTTCCAAGACGGCCTCTACCACCGTCGCACCTTCGAAGACTTCGGTCGCCGCCGCCCCAAGTCCATCCCCCATCTCAAGGATATGATCACGTCGTGGGCGGATGAAGAAGACAAAGCCAACGCCAAGTACGATGCCATCCGTGGCAAGAGCAAACAGAACACGGGCGGTGGTAGCAGCAACAACGGGAACCAAGGCGGTCGCACCAGCAACAACTACTCGGGTCCCAACCACAAGCGCAAGCCAGACAACACTGTCGCGGCTATCCAGCGCCCTGCGAAGGAGAACTTGAAGAAGACCTCTGGCGGCTTCAAAGACTTGCTAAAAGAGAAGTGCCCGTGGCATCTGGACGGCAACCACACCACCGAGCAGTGCTAGAAACTCAGGCGAGCACTCAAGAGTACTCTAAAGCGACCGCACCCTCATGACAAGAAAGGTGAGAAGAAGCACGACGACGGCAATGGCGACTTCCAGGAACCCGACAAGACGGTCAACGTCCTCTTCGGTGGACTACCCAGCAGGCGGGAACAAAAGGCTACCCGTCGAGAAGTCATGAGCATTGAACTAGCGGTTCCGACCCCTCTCAGGTGGTCGGAGGTACCCATTACCTTCTCCCGCGCGGATCGCGGGACTAGCTTCCGAACCAGGCGGTTCCCTCTCGTCCTGAAGCCGGTGGTCGCGGGCTCCAGGACCATCAAGGTCCTCATCGACGGTGGAAGCGGGCTCAACGTCCTTTCCACCAAGACCTTGAAGAAGATGAAGCTCGACATCACCCACATGCTCACCAAGAGCACCTCGCCCTTCTACGGCATCGTCCCCGAGAACACGGCTATCCCATCGGGCTCGGTGGTCCCGCCGCTACCTTTGGGGAATCTCTCGGACAACTATCGTACCGAGTACGCCAAGTTCGAAGTCGCGGACTTCGAGACGTCCTATCATGCCATCCTCGGCGGACCGGCCTATCACCAAGTTCATGGCAGTACCCCACTACACCTACTTGGTACTCAAGATGCCAAGCCCAGCGAGTGTACTCTCACCGCAAGGGGACTTGAAGATCTCACACGACCGCGACCCGTAAGCCGTAGAGATTGCCTCCACAAATCAAGTACCCAACGCAATGATGGAGATCTACGCTACGTCGAAGAAGCTTGCCCCAAGTGAACTCGACATCCCAGAGAAGTTGGACAAAGCTAACAAGCCTCAGCCAGCTGAGGAAGTTCTGGTCAAGACAATCGACCTCGGGACAGGCGACAGCAGCAAGACCACCACCGTCGGGGCGGGCCTCGACCCCAAATAGGAAGACGCGCTCATCAACTTCCTCCGGGCTAATAGCGACATCTTCGCGTGGAAGCTAGCGGACATGCCAGGGGTGCCCAGGGAGTTGATCGAGCATTCCCTCAACATCGATCCTAAAGCTACCCCGAAGCGACAACACCTCCGCCACTTCGCCGACGACAGACGGGACGCCATCAAGAAGGAACTCGTCAAACTACTCGCGGCCGGCTTCATCAAAGAAGTCTTCCATCCTGAGTGGCTCGCCAACCCCGTCCTCGTCCGCAAGAACTCGAACGAGTGGAGGATGTGCGTCGACTACACCGACCTCAACAAGCACTGCCCCAAGGACCCCTTCGGGTTGCCGTGGATTGACCAAGTCATCGACTCCACGGCGGGTTGCGACCTGCTCGGCATCCTCGACTACTACTCCGGGTACCACCAGATCGCGATCAAGGAAGAAAACCAGGAGAAGACCGCGTTCATCACCCCGTTTGGCGCGTACTGCTACACGACCATGTCCTTCGGGTTCAAGAACGCTGGTGCCACATACTAATGAGCTATCCAGGCCTGCTTCAAGAGGCAACTCAACAAGAACGTCGAAGCCTACGTGGATGACGTGGTCGTCAAGACCAGAAACTCTAGCATCCTCATCGACGATCTTGAAGAGACTTTCGCATCCCTGCGTGGCGCTGGAAGCTCAACCCGAACAAGTGTGTCTTCGGCGTACCTTCGGGCAAACTACTCGGCTTCATCACCAGCCACCGCGGCATCGAAGCCAATCCCGAGAAGATCTCCGCCATCACCAGCATGAAAGCTCCCACGTGCATCAAAGACGTGCATAAGCCGACCGGTGCATGGCGACCTTGAACAGGTTTATCTCAAATATTGGAGAACGGGGGCTCCCCTTCTTCAAACTACTCAAGCACCGGGGAGAAGTTCGCGTGGACTCCGTGAGAGCGACCAAGCCCTTGCCCAGCTCAAGGACTTTCTATCAAAGCCTCCAGTCCTCACGGCTCCTCGTAAAGGCGAGCGCCTCTTGCTCTACCTCGCTGCGACTCGCTCACGTGGTCGGTATCGCCATCATCGTCGAGCCGCAGAAGACACGCCCACGCCTACCCGGCCCTGGGGCCGACCGCCTACTTCATCGGGCCGAGGTCTTGTCAAAATCCAAGGCACGCTACCAGCCCGTACAGAAGCTTCTGTACGCGGTGCTCATCACCTCGCGGAAGCTACAACACTACTTCCAGGAGTACTCGATCTCCGTCGTCACCGACTATCCGCTCGGCGACATCCTGTGGAACCAAGATGCTACTGGAAGAATCTCCAAGTGGGCAGTCGAACTCGGCGCCCTCAACATCGACTTCAAGCCACGAACAGCCATCAAGTCGCAGGCACTAGTCGACTTCATGGCGGAGTGGCAGGAGAATCAACTACCTACTCCAACCGAGCGCCCTGAGCACTGGGTGATGTACTTCGACGGCTCACTCAACCTCGAGGGCGCAGGTGCAGGAGTACTCTTGATCTCTCCAACGGGCGAACAACTCAAGTACGTCCTATAGATCTTCTGGAAGGTCTCAAACAACGAAGCCGAGTACGAAGCTCGCTACACGGGCCCGCCTCGCGGCTTCACTCAGTGTCGGGGACAGCCCTAGGGGTCCCCTTAAACAATGGGGGAAAACCCACTTAAAACCCAGAACGAAACCCGATAATATTAAAGCCTAACCATGTAGGTGCCTAACCACGCAGGACACGGCCCACAGGGACTCCGACGGCCCATCGAGACGGCCCACGTAAGGATCCCCTCGAAACGGACTCCGCCTCGTTCGAGGCTGCACGCTCCCTTCGGGCGGGCATTGCCCCGCTCGAGGGGCAGCACTTCCCTCGAGCGGGTTTCGCCTCGCTCAAGGGTACGCCCCCGCCCTCGGGCCGGGGCCCGCCACACTCGCGGGCGTCCCGCACGCGTGCGCCGGCCCCGTACACGGGCATTTAACGCCCCGACGCCGCAGACGGCGCCATCATGCGCCCGGGGGCTCGCACCCCCGGTGCCGCCACGCCAACTCCCCGGGGGAGGAGCCCATCCCCGCCACCGTGGGAGGGTACGGTGGAGGGCGGCCGGTGTCGTCCCGTGACACCGCGCGCACGCCCCGCACGGCTAACGCGCCGAGCCCCTCGAAAGGGGGGCCGGCGCACCCTCGATGTACTTTCTTGTGACCCTGCAGGTTAGGGGTGGAGGCGGTAGGCCGGTGGACCGGCCATCCCCGCCACCGTAACGGCGTGGCCGCCGTACCCGTGCGCGCGGGCGCACGCCGGACCCCGTAGCAACGACTCCCGCCCCGTGAGGCGCGTTGGGAAGGAACGCCGTTCGCCAACTCCCCGTGCGCCGCACGGGCCGCGTCGCACCTCCCTCGAGCCTATCGAGAGGACATCACCGCCATCCGCCGCTCTCCTACCCTCGAACCGCCACTGTTCGGGTACAAATCAAGCCATGATGACCGGATCGTGGCGGGGATTGCACGGACGGCCGCCCCACTCTACACCGTAGCACGTCGCACTTCTCCACATAGCTAAGTAGCGCGGCGCGCATGTAACCCGCCGTCCCCTTGATCTATAAAAGGGGAGGCGAACCCCCACCGTGGGAAAAAAAAAGTTAAACACAACATACCGTGCACTCACTCTCTTATTCTCCCACAACATCTTCGACCACTCTTCCGGGGACTTGGAAGCCACACTTCCTCTCCCGCCTTGCTTGTACTTGCCCCACTACAAGCACCCCGGTGCCGAGCAATATAGTGCCACGAGCACACCCCTGTGGACGTACGGCCCCCTCGGCCGAACCATAATAAAACCTTGTGTCATTTGTTGCTTGGCATCGACCATTGAGGGATAGACCTAGGCGCTATCTACTGGTTAGTGTCGGGACCATATTCCGCACCGACAGTTGGCGCCCACCGTGGGGCAAATGAGCGCCTAAGGTCATTTCGCCAACTCCCTCCATGGTGATCCGCACTGAGTACCGTGCTACACGCTATTGCATGGGTAGCTCGGACCCCCTCCCAGCCGGGTTCGAGATCCGCTTCGGGGATCTGAACTTTCAGGCCACGGGGAATGGCTATCTCATGCGCCTCACTAACCGTGAAGAACTCCCGCGCGCGGCGTCGGCCGGGTCCGCCGACCCCCGCCGCACGCACGACTCGGCGCAGGCGCCCGCAGCACCGACGTCGCGGGTCCGTCGACGCCACGACGCCGTCGCCGCTCGGGGCGCGCTCACGCCAGGCGCCGGTCCGAGCGGCGGCAAGCCGAGCGCGCCGCCACTCAAAGTGGCGCGCCCACCGTCACGACGCCCGCCACCGCCGGCGGGGACCGCGCGCGGTCTCGACCGCGCATCCCCATCGGGGCCGCGTGGCGCTACGACGGCCTACAACGCCAACGTCAACACGACGATGCGCAGGGTTCCGCCCGGTTGCCATGTCTTCGTCGCCGGGGACCCCGCACCTCGGCAGCCGGATGAGTCATCCCCGGGCTCCGTCGACACGATGCCACCCGCCAACCGCCACGGATACGCGGAGTGGGACTTCTCGGCGTGCCGGACCCGGCCGCGTTCCGCGTTTCCTCGACGCCGCGGACTCCGGTTCGGCCGCTCCGACGACTCCAGCACCGGGAGCTACGACCCCACGCGGGAGTGTTGCGCCGTCATCACCAACGACCCGGCTAACGCCGCCGCGCGCGGCGGGCGCCGGGAGACGGGGAAGTCATGCCTCGCCCTGGGGATTGCCGCACGCCCGGCCGCGGGGCCAAGCGCTCCCCGCCGGGGCCGACGTCGACGCACACGCCCAGCCCAGGCCCGCGAGCTCGAGGCCAAGCCGGCGGAAGAATACCGAACGGTGCGATTGCTCCGCGCCTCAATGGCGGGGGAGGCTTCCGCGCGTGGCGAACGCGCGCCGGAGCCGGGCCGACAAGTCCACGACCGCCTCAACACCGCCACCAACGTCGAAACGCGGACGTGCCCCCATGGGCGAGCCGAAGCTCGTCGCCGCCGCGACGCCGGCCGCGGGCTATGCGCGCACCCTCGACCCCCGAGGCTCGAGATATGCATCGCGAGGTGCAAACTCTCATCGAGCAAGCGGCCGTCCGCCAGGCCGAGAGCTCCGCCTCACGCATCCGTCAACAGGGGGGATGCGAGGGGCGATGAAGCCGCACCGGGGGCGAACCCCTCGGTGCACGCGGGGGGGCGCGCCGGGGCATCCCACCGAGCAAGGGCGCACGCCGGCCAAGGAGCGACTCCTCGACATGCGCAGGCACTAGATGGCGACGCTCGCAATGTCATCAACGCCCGCGCACCGGCAAGAAGGCGACGCATGAGTGGCAAGGGGTTACCACTCTCGACGGGGTGGGCGTTACGACAGCGGCGAGGACCGCTCCCCGACGCCGGAGCTCCCCCGGCACTCGCGTGTTCGGCCGGGAGATCCGAGCGGCAGCCGTTCCCCCAACGCTTCCGCCAACCCTCGACGATCGTCAAGTACAACGGGGAGACGGACCCCCGTGTCCGGCTCAACGACTACCGCTTGGCTTGCCACCGGGCGGGGCCACTAACGACGAGGTCATCATCCGCAACTTGCCCCCGCATCCGGGCGACGCGGCCCGACATGGCTCGAGCACTTGCCCGCCGGCCCGCATCTATAACTCGGGACGACCTAGTCCACACGTTCGTGGGGCAACTTCCGGGGCACATACGTGCGCCCCGGGAACTCTTGGGACTCGCGCTCCCCGCACGCAGGCCCGCGAGTCGCTGCGGGACTTCATACGGCGCTTCTCCAAGCGCTGCACGGAGCTCCCCAGCGTGGCGCAGTCCGAAATCGTGCATGCCTTCCTCGAGGGCACCACGTGCCGGGATCTCGTGCGGGAGCTGGGACGCAGCCCGCCTGCGGACTCCAACGAGCTGTTCGACATCGCCACCAGCTTCGCCTCCGGGGAAGAGGCCGTGGGGGCGATCTTCGACGGCAAAAAAGGCAAGCGCTCCGAGGACGCGCCCGCGGAGGGCAGCAAGTCCAAGGAGCCGCACCGCAACGACAAGCGGGGCAACAAGGGGAAGAAGCCGCGCCGCGAGGCGCGCGAGCGGGGCGCGACGGCGGCAACGCCGAGGCCCTCGCTGTCGACCCGCCGACGGGGCCCTCGACCGGCCCCTCGAGGCCCGGGAGTGTTCGATGACATGCTGAAGAAGCCATGTCCCTACCACAAAACCCCAGTGCAACACACCCTTGAGCAGTGCGACATGCTCAAGAAGTTCTATGGTCGCGCCGCCGCGAAGGAGGCAGAGGCCAAGAAAGACGGGGGCGATGGCGACGCCGGCGGCTTCCCCGCCGTCGAAAATGTGTTCCTCATCTTTGGGGGACCTACCGTCGACATGTCGACCCGGCAGCGCAAAAAGGAGCGACACGAAGTCCTCGCCGCGGAGAGGGCGCCTCCGGCCTTTCTCAATTGGTCGGAGGACGTCATCACCTTTAGCCGGGAAGACCACCCGAACCGCATCCCCAACCCGGCCGCACCCCGCCGGTGGTCGATCCCATCATTGGGAACGCCCGGTTCTCAAAGGTCCTTATGGACCGGAGGCGTAGCCTCAACATCCTCTTCGCGCATACATTGCGCCCGATGGGGATCGGCCGGGACCACCGGCGGCCCAAGACAAAGCCGTTCCACCCGCATCGCGCCCGCAAGGTGTTCGCCCCCTCGGGCGCATCGACCCGCCGGTCCGGTTTGGTACCCCCTAAGAACTTCCGCAAGGAGACCCTCACCTTCGAGGTGGTGAGGTTCAAAGGGGCCTACCACGCCATCCTTGGGCGACCTTGTTATGCCAAATTTATGGCGGTCCCCAACTACACCTACTCGAAGATGAAGATGCTCCTGGTCCAAACGGCGTCATCACCGTCGGTCGTCCATCGAGCACGCATTCGACTGCGATGTCGAGTGCGTGGAACATGCAGAGGCACTAGCGCTGGATGAAGCGCTGGTAAACACGCTGGAGAAGATGGTCAACGAGGACCTCGACTCCGCCGCCAAGCACGTCGGCACCTTCGAGGCCGCCGAGCAGACCAAAGGGGTCCCCCTCGACCCGTCAGCCCCCGAGGGCAAGGCGTTGAGGGTCAGCTCCACCCTCGACCCCAAATAGGAAGCAGTGCTCGTCGACTTCCTCCGCGCCAACGCCGACATCTTCGCGTGGAGCCCCTCGGACATGCCAGGCATCCCGAGGGAAGTCGCCGAGCACTCCCTTGACATCCTGCCAAACGCCCGCGCCGTACAAAGAACGGCCGCGCCGCTTCGACGAGGAGCGGCGACGGCAATCGGAGCGGAGCCGCGGAAGCTCCTCGAGGCCGGATTCATCAAGGAAGTATTCCACCCTACGTGGCTAGCCAATCCCGTGCTTGTATAGAAGAAAAATGGGAAGTGGCGGATGTGTGTAGACTATACCAGCCTTAATAAAGCATGTCCCAAAGTTCCTTTTCCTCCGCCACGCATAGATCAAATCGTTGATTCAACCGCCGGGTGCGAATCGCTCCGTTTCCTTGATGCCTATTCCGGTATCATCAAATAAAAATGAAGGAGTCCGACCAGCTCGCGACTTCATTCATCACACCGTTCGGGACGTTCGCTACGTCACGATGCCGTTTGGCCTCGAAACGCGGGTGCAACATACCGGCGCGCATGCGGCACGTTTTTTGGGGATCACATCGGGCGGACGGTCGAAGCGTACGTGGACGACATCGTCGTGAAGACCAGAAGGCGGACGACTCGGTTGGCGACCTTGGCGTCGCGTTCAGCCGCCACGGCCAATGAGGTAAAGTTAAACCCCGAAAAATGTGTCTTTGGAGTGCCGCGAGGCATGCTCCTAGGGTACATTGTCTCCCGGGGCACGGGGAATCGAGGCCAACCCCCGAAAAGGACGCAGCCCTCGAACGAATGGGTCCGATCCGGGACCTCAAAGGGGTGCGTAAGGTGTTGGGGTGCCTTGCCGCCTAGAGTCGCTTCATCTCGCGGCTCGGTGAGAAGGGCCTACCCCTCTACCGCTTACTCAAGAAGCACGAGCGTTTCTCCTGGACCACCGAGGCCCAAGATGCGCTCGACAAGCTGAAGGCGTCTCTGATGCACGCCCCGATCCTCACGCCGCCCCAGGACGGCGAGCCCCTGCAGCTCTACGTGGCCGCGACCACCCAGGTGGTAAGCGCCGTGATCGTTGTGGAGCGCACGGAGGAAGGGCACGCCTTGCCTGTGCAGCGGCCCGTCTACTACATCAGCGAGGTCCTCTCGGACACGAAGACGCGCTACCCACGGTGTCCGAAGCCGCTATACGCGGTAGTCCTTGCGCGGCGCAAGCTCCGCCACTACTTCGAGGCCCACCCCGTCACGGTGGTTTCTTCCTTTCCGCTAGGAGAAATCATCTGCAACCCCGACGCCGCGGGAAGGATCGCCAAGTGGTCCGTGGAGCTAATGGGTGAAGCGCTCGCCTACGCCCCACGCAAGGCAATCAAATCGCAAATCCTGGCGGATTTCGTCGCTGAGTGGACAGACACACAGCTGCCACCCCCACAAATCCAGGCAGAGTGCTGGACTCTGTTCTTCGACGGCTCCGTGATGAAAACGGGAGCGGGCGCGGGCCTGCTCTTCGTGTCACCCCTCGGGGAGCACATGCGCTACGCAGTACGCCTCCACTTCCCCGCGTCCAACAATATGGCTGAGTACGAGGCCCTTCTCTCGTGGCCTCAAAATCGCCGTTGAGTTGGGCGTCAAGCGCCTCGACGTGCGGGGGGACTCGCAGCTCGTGATCGATCAAGTCATGAAGAACGCGAGCTGCCACGATGACAAGATGGAGGCCTACTGCAAGGCCGTGCGGGCCCTCGAGGACAAGTTCTACGGCATCGAGCTCAACCATGTGCCCCGAAGGTACAACGAAGAAGCGGACGAGCTCGCCAAGATCGCGTCCGGGCGGATCACCGTTCCCCCGAACGTTTTCGCACGCGACATCGCTTAACCCTCGGTCGTCTTCGAGCCCTACCCCTCGAATCACGACGGACCCTCCGGCTCCCTCGAACCCGGGCCGGGCACGGAGCCCATGGACGAGGACCCCTCGAACGAGGCGTACGTGCTCTCCCCTTCTCGAGGGGTACGGCTCTCACGAAGCCGATACGATGGACATCGAGCCGGCTCCCGTCCAGTGCGGACCGGCGGGAGAAGTACATTGCCCGGATCGCTCGAGGGGAACTCCCCGCGACCGGGCCGCAGCCGAGCGCATCGCCAGGATGGCCAAATCCTTCACCCTCGTCGATGGCGAGCCGTACAAGCGCGCCGCCTCCGCATCCTACGGCGGTGCGTGCCAATCCCCGAGGGGCGCGAGCTCCCCGCGGGGACATCCATGCGGGGATCCGCGGCCACCACGCCGCACCCCGCGCCCTCGTCGGCAACACGTTCCGCCAAGGCTTTTTCGGCCTACCGCGGTCGCGGACGCCGCCGAAATCGTACGCACCGCGAAGGGTGCCGCTCTACGCCCGCAAGTCCAACTTGCCCGCTCACGCCCTACGCACCGTCCCCGTTACATGGTCGTTCGCCGTGTGGGGGCCGGACATCGGCCTCGGGCCCCCGCGGAAGGCGCCGGGGGCTTCACCCACTTGCTAGTCGCGATCGACAAGTTCTCCAAGTGGGTGGAGGTACGCCCCATCACGAACCTAAGGGCCGAGCAAGGCGGTGACATTCTTCACCGACATCGTCTATCGCTTTGGAGTGCCAAACTCCATCATCACGTACAACGGGTCCCAGCTCACGGCCGGAAGTTCTTGGAGTTCTCGTGACAAGTTCCACATCCGCGTGGATTGGGCAGCCGTGGCGCACCCACGTACCAACGGCCAAGTGGAACGTGCCAACGGCATGATCCTACAAGGCCTAAAGCCCGAATTTTCGACCGCCTCAACAAATCCGGGGCGAAAATGGCTCCAAGAACTACCGCCGGTTGTGTGGAGCCCAAGGACCACCCCAAGCGCAGCCACCGGTTCACCCCATTTTTTCTAGTCCACGGCGCGGAGGCCGTCCTCCCCACGGATTTAGAATACGGGTCGCCCAAGGTTCGAGGCTACGACGAGGATGCTAACCGCCGAGCCCGCGAGGACTCGCCGGGACCTGGGACCGGACGAGGCACGCCTCGTAGCCTTAATGCACTCCGCGAGGTACCAACGAGCCCCTAAGACGCTACCAAGCACGCAAGATACGTCGAAGGGATTTCGCCGAAGGGGATCTCGGTCCTAAGGCCGCGCTAAGATAACCGAGGACGCCACAAGCTATCACCCCCATGGGAGGGACCCTACGTCGTGGTGAAGGTACTCAAGCCGGCACATACAAGTTGGCCAACGAGGACGGCGAAGAGCTCACCAACGCTTGGAACATCCAACAGCTACGTCGCTTCTACCCTTAGCTAGGATTTTCCAAGTATTTTTGTTGTAAAAAGCACATCGCCAACACCCCAGTTGGCAACGACTATGTAAATACGTCAAGTCTAATGAAAAGGATAACTCGGCTTTCCCCTGAAACCCAAGTTACCCTCGGGGGCTACTGCGGGGGGCATCCCCCCCCAAAATGGTCCCATTTTTTCGCGCAAAAAACGCAACAATCCACACGCGCTAAGTTTGTTTCCTACTTCAACCTCGAGCCACGATTCGAACAGGCGCCGGGCGGCACAACGGAAGGAGCGTGCGAGCCAGAGATAGCCTACGCCGCGTGGCTATGGCCCTTCTCTCTCGCCTCCAACCCGCCGGGCCCCCCGCGAAAATCGAACTTCCCTAACTATAATCCACTCAAGAAGAAGGAGAAACAAAAAAGCGTGATAAACAAACAACTTCATTTACATCTACCGCTTATGTTCATGAAACAACTTGTTTGTTTACAAAAGGCCACGAGGCCGAATTCGATACGCATAAACAAAAAACGGGCCTAGCGCCCAACCCGCTTTCAAAGCGGGAGGAGCAGCAGCGTCGCCGGCGTCCGGAAGAGGAACTCCTCGAAGGCCTCGGCGAGCGACCCGGCGGCATCGCCAGCCGAGCGCATCCATACGCTCCATGGCCACCTCGTCCTCGACGCCCTCGGTACGACGTAGCCTTCCGCCGCCGCCTCGAAGTTTACCTCGTAGTGGGATCGCACCACTCCGAGGGCCTTCTCGGACGCCCACCGCAGCCGCCCGCCGCATCCGCTCGGTGACGTGGCCATCTAGGGCGCGCAGACGGCCGGCCGCCGAGCCGCCGGCCCGTGCCTCGCCCTCCTCGACGTGCGGCAAGTCTCGAGGGCCGCATCGCGCGCCTCCCGCAGCCTCCCGGCCGGAGGAGTTGTAGGAGGCCCGCGCCGCCGCCCGCCCGCTCGCCGCGTGCCCCGCAGCAAAGGCGCAAGCCCGGGAACATCAAGGCAAGGGATAAATCGAAAAAAAGGGAATGCGAAGTTCCCAATCGAAAATCCAACAAGACAAGAGTCGATTGTGGCTCACCTTTGACTTGCTTCTTCTCCATCTCGAGGTCGCGGCGCACGGCCTCGACCGTCGCCCGAGGCGCTGACGGCCTCACCCCCGCTCCCGGAGGGCCATCTCCTCGGTTTGCGCTCGCAATGCCGAGCACAACGACCTCGCCCTCGCCCTTGGAGAGCTTGGCGTTCGATCCGCCAAGGACTTCCGCGTCACCTCGTGGGCGGCGCGCTCCTCGCTCCGCCGCACGGGCACGGTCGGTGAGGGCGGCCTCGCTCCCCGCCGGAGCCGCTCCTCGCCCCTTGGCGGGCGGTGCTCTCTTGCGGAGCCGCTCCTCGCCAAGTGACGAGGGCCACGGCCTTGGCGTCGAGGGCGGCCTTCGTGTCGTCGCGCCTCCTTGGCCCGCCGCTCCCGGCCGCGCGCCCGCTCCTCGCCCCCGGCGCCGCCGCGCCCTCGCGCGCCCCTCGAGCGACGTGCGGAGCTCCCGGTTTCGGCGCGAGCGGTGGCCACCTCTCGCCTCCCGCCTGGCGGCCAACGTCCGCGTCTTCTCCGTGTCCGCGCGCGCGTTCCACAACGCCTCGTCACGATCGACAAGGGCCGCGCGGACCCGCCGAGGCTCGAGCGCCGTGGTGCATCCCCGTCCCGAGCTCTCCGGGAGCTCGTCGCACCACGCCATCGCCCGATACGCCACCCACCGTTCGGCGTCCCGAGAGCGTCGGCAAGCGCGTCGAAGGCGCCGCACCGCTCCCGAGCCGGCGAACCTCGGCGTTCACCCGTCGAAGGCGTCGTACTTGTCATGGGCACGACGCTCGAGCCCCCGGCAACCACGGAATCGAAGCCCGTAAGAGCCAAGACTTGAATGCGCGTACGAAAACGAAAAGGGAAAAGGGACGAGCAACCATGGCTCACCCGGAAGACGAGCCGGGCCGGGCCGCCGTGGACCCGCAGCCGCCTCGTTCGCCGCGCGGTTGAGCGTAGCGCCGTGGCTCCGAGCTCGCCCCGCAGCCCCCGCTCCCCCGGCGCGGCAAACGCCGGGGATCATCGACGGCCCCCTCCACCTCGGCGGGTGGCGGCCGGCGTGGGAGGACGAGGCCTCGCATCATGTCCTCGGCCCACCACCACCATGTGACCCTCGTTCCGCCTCACGAGGGCCCCCTCCCCGGGGCTCGGGGAGTTCGTGGGCCAGCCCGGCCCACCGATTCCACCCGGCGGCGGAGAGTCGTCCGAGACCTCCACCACCTCCGCCCGCAAATCGCCGGCGGGCGCAGCCGCTTGCGCCGCCTCCGCCGGCACCTCCACCCGCCGCCTCCGCGCCGCGGGCGCCGGCACCCGCGCCGCGCCCACCACCTCTAGCCGCGCCCGCAGCCCACGGGCGCCGCGGGTTGCTCCGGCTCCGCCTCCTCCACCGCAACCGGCCCCTCGCGGGCCGCGCGCTCCACCCACGGCCGCCGCCGCGGCCCGTGTCTCCATGACGACCGGCGGCCGCCGCCCCCGCGACCCCCCGGCCGCGCCGCGGCAGTCGATCCGACGGCCGGGGCCTCGAGGCCCCAACCGGGGCTTGCGAGCTCGCGCCCGCCGCCGTGCTTGTCCCCGGCGCGACGCCCTCGACGAGCGCCGCCGGGTGGGGATGGACGCGTCCGTCCTCGCACCCGCGGTGTGCGAGGGGAGGCACGGTTGTCACCACCCCCGCACAGTACCCGACGTAAAGTTAGGACGCCTAATCATCGACAAATTAAACCAAACGAAAAAGGACGGACTCCTTACCTCGAAGAGGAAAAGGCCCGTTTCCTTTTCCTCGAGGCCTCGCCAGATGAGGCCGGTGCGCCTACCACGCCCGCCCGCAGCCGCCTCCCCGACGGCGCCGCCGTACGCGCAGCACGCCCGCCCCCGTGCGCGGGCGCGCGCCCGACGCCGCTCCTCCCCGAAGGCGCCGCCACGCGCGGGGGCACGCTCGCCCCGCGTGCGACACGCCCGCCGACGCGCCTCCCGACGATGGTGCGCGCGCGTGCGGGCACGCTCGCCCCGCGCGCGCAGCACGCTTGACGCGCGCACAGCGCCCTCGCCGCGCGCGCGCTCCGCGGCACGCCGCCGGCCGCTTCCGCGGCACGCGCCGCCCTTGATGTCAATGGCCGGCGCGGCGGCGCCGTTACGCCCGCCCCGGGCGATGCCGCCCCGCCGCCGGCGCCGGCTCCGGCGAGGGAGGGCGCAGGGCCGCCACCGTCCGAGGGGCCCTCCCCCTCGGCCTCTTCCTCCTCTTCCTCCTCCGAGGATGAGGGCTCCTCGATCTCCGGGGAGGAGAGCCCCGCCTCCTCGCGCCGCCGTGTTGACGTAAAATGTGCACTTAACGCCAATCACACAAAGAAGCCGAAAAAGCTAGCTTCACACGCGGCAGAGTAAATGACGTGCCGCTCAATTTTTCCCGAAAATTAAGGAAAGATAAAGCGCTTAAATACCAAAGCTTGGAACGTGTCGGGTGATACCGACAGCTTCCATATTTACGGCTAAGAAGCCAAGCAAGATGACATGTAGCTATGTAGAGCTATCTCGCAAAGAATCACAACCATCCGACCATTACAGAGGAAAAAGGAACACCGCCGAATGGATGACGTAAGCATGACGACGATCGGTCTTTGTATAAATAAAGATGCGAGCATGCAGCTATGACCGATCCCCATGAGGTTTATCATTAAATAAAATAAGGTAAAGCACGGACATGATCATGTATTAAATAAGCATGCATAGATCCAAAGCACTAGTCTACCGCATGTCTAGGTACTTTAAGATCCGTCTGGTACGACAACAAACAAATCTATCCACCGCATGATACGACTTGCATGAAAAACGTACCACTTTCCACAAATAGATCTATCCACCGCATGATACAATCTAAATATGGAAGGCTAAAAGCATACGTCATTTAAAACATAAATAATGCACGTGATCTACTCGTGAAAACATAACTGAATACGGCCGAAGCCCGATTCAGTGGTCCATGAAGAAGGAACAAACATTACCACGTGAATAAATCTATCAGCCGAATGGAAATCTAATCCACCGATGACTAGCTCCAAAGCAACCCAAAAACTCGCATCTACCGCGTGATACCCGGTTCTTTCAAGATTTATACGCACAAAGCAAGCTTGAACCCGCAACACGTAACAACCTAGATCGATTCGGTTTCGGCTATCGGAGAGCACAAGATCCACGCGTCGAAACACGAAACCTCGCTTCGTACAAGGATCTTAAAAGAAATATAGCCGATCCAAACCCATCTAGATTGGGCAAGGGTGTGTTACATGAATTAAAACATAAAGTAGAACTCATGATAACACGGATAACTTAATGAATCTATTGGATCCCCGCCAAAATCCAATAGAGTCGATAACTAGCTTCGAGCCGCATCTTAGCCTACCGCATGGCTCATGATCTAACAAGAAACCCTCTTGAACCAAGCTTGAATCTACCGCATGACACGAAGCATGGTAACAAGACTACTTGCATCAGATCTAAATCCACCGCATGATACTATACATGATACAAGGTTGCCGGTACTCACGGAGGTCGACGGATCGATTGGCCCTCTCGAAGAACTCGACGACACGACAAGGACTCTAGGGTTTGGCGTAAGGCCGGTGTGTATTGAGGAATGATCGTGTTTTTTACATACATCCAGGGATCGTATTTATACCCTGTTGATTACAACTGCGAATGGATTCATTGCCTAACTAAACCTCGATCGCCTATCCATCCATTCGCTTCCCCTGATTGAGCCACGTCACCGTCCAATCCCGCAAAATCAGCTCTACTGTTCCTTTGCCGAACTGGAGCAGATAGCCGACCGCGGATCTCTTTGCCGAAAATTTCTAGAAATATCCTTCCTTCCACCAGACGGACTCTTTTTCGAACCGACCCACAAGTCGACTCCTTACCAAATTTTGGTGTTAACACATGCCCCTTCAATTGTGGGATAAAAGTAATTTTGTTCCACAATTGACTCCAGCCACGAATCCTTGAGTTAAATCGTCAACACCGCTTTTCGCAATCCGCCGAATCTTCGTTCGCATCCAACCCTAGATCCCCTTCGTTCCGAGCTCGAACCTCCAATGGCAACTCGGAACCAAGTCGCTCGGTGTAAATTCACCCCTTCAAACCTTGTTCGGCATTAGGTTTTCAATTTTACCCGAGATTTTCCTCTTCCGCTTTCCTCCAGAGCCTTCTCATCGCTCTTCCGATTCCTATCGAGGCCAATTCAGCCTTATTACCTTGGTCCCGAAGGGAATCCCCGACCCTCGAGATTTTATTGCCGCCGAATCTCGAGAATCCCTTTCAAGGCAGCTTTATCTCCACCCCCCCCGGTGGCAAGATGCGTTCAAGAACCGGCCTTTGCCCCCAATTGCAGGGCCGGGAAGACTTGGTATCGGAGGATTCTTGCGGATAAGAGTGGATTGACCAACTGGATGCTCTCCGTATCGCTCAATGTCCGGAGTTATCCGTAGCCGAGACACCCAAGAATGAAGACCTTCGATAGCCGCATGCCACTTCGGTCAAATGGCGTCAACGCCTTCCTTTTTGGGCATGGCCCAATGTCTCCAACCTTGGCCGATGTATACATGATCACCGGCCTTGACATCACCGGGTCTGTCCAGCCCTGGAACTTCAAAAATTCTTCACGCCAGACAGGGGTAAAGCCAGGGAATGGCTACAAGCATTATATCCTGAAGCACATGAGAGATAATCCCCTTGGCGAAGTTGAATACAGAGCCTTTCTGAACATGTGGCTATGCGTATTTGTCTTCGTGGCAAGGCCAACGAACCCACTTTGAATCATATTGCAATGGCGATTCATCTGGCTAGTGGCAATCGCCTCCCTCTGGGAAAATTCTTCTTGGGCAAGTGTATATCATATGCTTCATCGATCGTTACCCAAATGTACACCGACCAGCAGGATAACGTGCGTCAATGGCCCTTGGTGGTTTGTTCAAATGTGGCCGCAGCCTCCACATGCATCAGATTGTCGGCGTCGATTTGAACTCCAGGTTCTTCCCTTTGTCCAATCCCCCCGAAGGAGAGCCTCAAGCTACCAGAGGATGCCAAAACTACGGAGAAGCGGCTTCAACTGTTCTTATCCAAGCAGACATCAGCCCGGCTCTTCGAGTTGTTCTTCAAAGGTTTCTCCAATCCTCTCCGTGGCTTCCTTATCTAGGCAACGACACTTTGACCTTCCCCGTCGAATTCTCCTTCGAGCCCGGCCATCAAGATAGGGGATTCTTGAAGATCTTTAATATCATAATCCGCCCATGCATATTACCGGCCGAGTTCAATGGAGGGAGTGCGAATGTCGCACTTATGAGTACTACCACCTTAATGTAACGCCGTACAACTTGGATGCGCCGCATGCCCCCAAGATTGTTCCCGCATGAATTCCTCAAACCCGGGGAGGAAATCAAAGAACCGATGCAAAGGCGGCAGAAGTTTTCAACTATGTGTGCGGTCCCACCGTCTACACATGTCCTTTTGTGCCCACAACCATAGCTCACCCTACCTTCAGCCTCCCGGTGGCAAGAATTTCATGACCACATCTTCGGTGAACCCGTTCATGTATTCCGTGCGTAGTTGGTATCCGACTTTCGCCAACTTCGAGGTAATACAATGAGCTCCTTGATCGACTTTTTCCTCTTTTATTCATGGTCCCGACCCTCATTTTCCGTCCACGTAACACACGGCCTCGCCCCTTGAGCCGTGGCAATTACTCATAATGCCGAAGGCCCAATTTCAAAGATCGGGGTTTAAATCCACAACCCCGCATCAACTAATGGCCGGTGTATGCCACCACGTATCCTCACCTTTCCGACCTTGCTCGTAGACAGGAGGCAAGGTCTCGCATCCGATTGCCCCTCCAAGTGCTAAAAGGAGAAGAACTGTCAAGAAAGTGCTTGTTGAGGTAAAACCTTTTTACTCCCTTGATTATCGATTACTCGTTCTTGATGAATCATATTACCGTGCATTTCGGACGCAGCCCAAAGCGGCCTTCGGACCCAAAGACTCGCTAATGCTCCATCTCGCGGGTATGACTTCTACCGTTTTTCTTGAGGACAAACATTGGTATTTACCCTCCCAATTTGGCATTTGCGAAGAAACAACGAAGGGCAGCTTGTAGATGTTCCGGTTGATTCAGCAAGCAAGTTCATCCGGGCCGAACTACCCATCCCGGTGGAGATCTCATCCTCGTCACCTTCCGTAAGCGGCAAACTCTCCAGAGATGAACCTCCCAACTCAACTGGAGCCACCAAATTCCCCCAGGATGCCATCGCCTATCAGTCAAGCAGCAATGACCAACCCAACAGAGGAGGATCCAATTCTTCATCAGCCAGAAACTCACGAGTCGCTGATGGCCGCATCAGCATCCCCTGACTTGGGAGTTTCGGCTCTACCCGGGGCACCTCTTCCGTCTGCGATCGCCCCCGCTCAAGAAACCATTCATGAGGTACCCAATTCCGCGCTTAATTTCGGTACCTCGATGTTAGCATTCTCACCTCGGCAATGTTGTTTTTCAGGGTCATGCCCCGTCGTCATCGAGCTTGCCATCAGAGGGCCCATCAACTGCCGAGGTGATGAAAGAAATAAACCAGCCGCTGCCAGATGAAGTGTTGCCCAAACTCAAAGAAATTGCAAAGATGGCTAGAAAAAGATGTTCAGGATCAGCTCAATGATCTTCATCATTTTGAAGAGATGTTTGAACCCATTAGTCAAGAACTCCCCGAGGACATCAGAGCTTCTCTATCATCCGTCTACGACTTAGAGCCCTTTTATGTACCCTTGAGGCGCACTTGGAGGAAATTGCGCTCCCGTCCGCCATTGAAAAGAAGAAAACTGATGCTGAACATGCCATGAACGGGGCACAAATCCAAGCAGAGAGCCATAAAGATGCATTGGCTAACCCGCAAGCTTCTTACGTTCGAAAGTCGCCAGAAGGCCGCTCTAGAGGCGTAACCGAGAAGCCCGTCGACGGAGATGGAGATTGACCAAAAGAAAATAGCCGAACTTCCCGGATTGATAGCAAAGACCCAAGCGGAAGTAGAATCGGCCGTCACCGTAATAGAGCAATGCGATGCGGAGCTCACCGACTTATCCGGTGCCCAAAAAGACCGCCAGGAGATGCCGGACAATTCCCATTTGATAATATCCAATGTTCGTCATGTACTTGCAAAACTCCCGAATGCCTCGAATCCTCATTGATGTACAATTGAACTCGGTCGTTCTCGTAATATCTCCTTGTGATTTGTTTCCTTTCTTTTGCGTACTTTGAGATGTAATGTCGAACGACCAATTCGGGCGGTGAGACGCTAAATCCCGAACGACACTTTGAGTTCCTTTAGCCGAACCAATCGACTCGCGAACGGTCCGCCTTAGAACTCCAAACGACCCGCCGGCGGTTGGTCAAGGAAATCTTTCCACCTTCCGATTTTATTGGGACGTGCGCCACGACCCACGCCCACGACTCGAAGCCACGATTCACCCCCGCCGTGCCTATAAATGTTGCCATAGGTGCCCCTAGCTCTCCACCAGGCCTTCTAGCTCTCGAATCTTTGCCAATCTTTAGCCTTCTCGCAAACAAGGCACATCCCAAACCACAATGGTGCACCGCCTCAACCGCCGCCGTGCCTCCGACGAGGCCGAGGGGAGCGCCGCCAATGCGCGCAGGGCGGTGAAGATCGTCAACCTCTCCTCCGTGATTCTCGCTTTTTAATCTTCCTTTGCCTTGACGATCATCTCTCCTTTTTCGGGCCGATTCGCGTGGAATCCGCCCCGCGCGCCGGCCAATCAGCCCCGCGCCAGATGACTCTTCGGAGTCCGATGGCCACTCTCCGCACCGTACGGGGAAGAAGACGCCATCCGCTTCAAGGAGGAGCTAGAGGCGTCCCGTCGTGAGCTGGAGGACGTCTCCAAGAAAGCGGGTGTGGCCGAGCTAGAGTGGGAGGACCAGCGCAAACACCGCCGGAGGCCATCGACCGTATAGCCCCGAGATTGATCCTTGATCCGCCCCCGCCTTTGATGCTAACCCTTTCGTTTGTCTTTTGCGGCCCGCGATGCCGAGCTCAACCGCCTAAAGGCGCCGGTAGAGCAATTGGCCGAGAAGGTGAATGCCCACGGCGACACGCCGGCGGAGCGCCTAGCCGCGGTGGAGCGCCGCGTCGACGAGGTGGCCGTCCATGGCATCCGCTTGGGCACCACCTTGGGCCTCGGCCGCGATGGCGACGCATACGGACGTCGACTATTCCACCGGGCCGCGTGGCTTCCGTGGCGGCGCGCCGGAGGACATCGACGAGATCGAGCTCATCCCGGAGCGCCTCGACGGCCACGGCGACGCTATTGCCGAAATTACTCATCCCCAATCCGTGTTGAATAGGCTCTTTGACTAGATTGTACTAAGGATGTGTAAATGCCGCAATATATGAAGAGCTTTTGAATTCTCGCACTTGTTCCGCGATGACTCCCTTTTGCATTTTGCATCCGCAAATTTTCCTTTGAACGCATCCGGAACTGTCTTTAGCCGAACGCGTGAGAACAAGCGCCCCTTGGCGTGAAATCCACAGAGGATCTCAATTCGGCAATCCGTGAACACCGTTCAAGAGAAAACCCTTCGCATTTGGTGGAAATCCCCGCCGCTTGGTATTCCAACAAAGTGTGTACCGGCCAAATCATCACTCCCAATGCGCCTCCTTGGTCAATAAAATAGCCCGTGGGGTGCTCGCAAATCCACTCGCACACTCCTCCATCATTTCTCGTCTCTTCCCCGCTCGCTAGAGGAAAAAACCCCAACGCCATGGACAAGGGTAAACAACCTCGGGGAGCGGCTCGTCAAGGAAGCGTATGATTCGGAAGTGAGTTCTTTCTTGATCTCGCTCCTTGTTCTCCCGCTTTGATCTTGCGCTTCATGTTTTCCTTTTGCCCCTTTCGGTCTTGATTTGCTTCCCGAAGAGGTCATCGGGACCGAAGATGTTCCCGAGTACATCTCCTCCGATTCCTCCCCCCGCGAGAGGATGCCACACCCGAGCGAGAGGACTAACCATCGGCTCCGCCGCCGTGTCCGCACCCGGGAGCATGGCCTCGTGGACATGTCCGCCCGTTGCCAAGCCGAGCGCGAGCGTCGCATGGCTCGGGAAGCACTAGTAGGGGGTAAATGCTCCCCGACTCCTTTGTGCCCGCCCCCGGATTTCTTGCCCTCGACCTTGATTTCTCCCCGCCCCGCATGTCTCCGACAGTACAAGAACCGAAGGCGGCCCGGGATAGCTTGGTAGAGGCCGCCAATCATGGTCATCCTCGTGCGTTCCAAGTTGCCGTCACGGTGGTCCCGGAACAACTCGAAGAGGGGGAGCACCGAAGAAGTAAAGAAAAGATTGTATCATACTTTCGCTTCTTTCGCCACGCCTCTTGCTTCCCACCTCCTTGGGGACTTGACCATCGGGGTTGTTAGATATGATCCTGCAAGAAGCAGTTGTAATGTAGTGTTGAGCTAAGGGCAATGCATCTAGGCACTGGCCATTTTCTCTTGTTCATGGATTTTGTTCTAAAGGCGGCCTCATTCTTGAGCGCCGGCTATCTTTGTGCCAGATGCGTGTAATCATCGATCGATCTCAATGCTAGGATAATATTTCTTCAGATATCTCCCATTTATCGCAGCGGAAAATTCTTCTCCCAAAGAAAGTTTTCAATATGTATGCATTACCAGGGACGCATCTGACCACACGAAAAGGCCCCTCCCAGTTAGGGGACCATTTGCCGAATTCACTGTATTTAGTTCCAATCGGCAATAGCGCTTTCCAAACTAGATCGCCTTCTGCGAATTGCTTTACCTTTACTTTCTTGTTATAGTATTTGGCGACCCGCAGCTTGTTTTTCTCGATGTTCTCCAGGGCCCTGAGACGGATCATATGCAAATCTTCTAACTCATCCATCATTAGGCCACCGTAATCCTTGGAGCTCAACTCGTTTTGCAAAGACTACTCTCCTTGAATCCGATTGCATCTCCCAAGGCAGATTGCATGATGCCCGTAAACCAACTCGTAAGGAGAGGTCTTTGTAGCTCCGTGGGGGGCCATTCGGTAAGCCCAAAGCGCTTCGCCGAGTACCGAATGCCATCTCCTTGGCTTCGATCGATCTTCTTCTCGTATCGCCTTGATCATGATCTTATTAGAAGCCTCTCGCTTGACCATTAGCTTGGGCATAATATGGAGAAGAATTAAACAATTTGATCCCCATGCTTTCGGCAAAATCTCTGAATTCCAATGACACGAATTGTGCCCCCCGGTCGCAGTAATCGTCTGAGGGATCCCAAATCGATAGATGATGTGTTCCTTGACGAACTCGATCATGTTTTCTGACGTCACTTTCTTCGGTGGGATCGCCTTGACCCATTTGGTGAAGTAATCGTAGCCAAAAGCACGAACTTATGCCCTTTGCTAGACGGCGGGTTAATTTGGCCAATCGGTCTATACCCCGGCCCCCCGAATGGCCATGGTTTGATGATGGGGTTCAATGCTGATGCAGGGACTCTTTGAATATTCCCGAACCTCTGGCAGTCTTGACATCCCTTGTAATACTCAAAGCAATCCTCTAATATCGTCGGCCAAAAGCATCCAGCTTGTCTAATAACCCATTTCATCCGATAGGCCGATTGGTGCGCTCCACATATCCCATCATGCACGTCGCTCATCATGTTCTTGGCTTCTTCTGGACCCAGGCATCGTAGCAATACTCCGTCCAATGATTTATAGAATAAATTGTCATCCGGAAGAACGAACTTAATTGCCTTGTACCGAGCTTCCTAGAGAATTTTCGGGATGGATCTCTCAAGTAATCAACGATCTCTTTCCTCCAATCATTTTTTGCAAGATCCGCCCCTAGCGCACACACCTCCGCAAAGAAATGCTTCCCGACTCTCCTTGTAACCAGAGGCGCTCTGAGCTAGCCTGTTTGCTTCTTCGTTATGCTCTCTAGGAATGTGCTGTAGGGTTACTAATGGGAAGCTCTTCAAGATCTCCCTGCACTCTTCGTAGTAACTCCTCAGCGCTTCGCTCCTGCACTCGTATTGGCCGTTCAATTGCTTGATTACCAGTTCTGAATCTCCATAGACCTCAACTGAGACGGCCCCAGCTTCTCTCAAATATTGAAGCCCTCGAAGTAGTGCTTCGTACTCAGCCTGGTTATTTGTGACAGTGGGTTGTATAGGAATGGCGAATTCAAACATCTCACCTCTGGGTGAAATTAGCAGGATCCCTACTCCCCCACCTTTGCCACATGATGACCCGTCAAAAAATAAAGCCCACGGGGTAATTTCAAGCAGATCAATTGAAGGGTCACGATGTTCAGCTATAAAATCGGCAATGACCCGACCTTTGATGGCTTTTGCCGATTCGAACTTCAACTCGAATTCGATAAAGCTAAAATCCATTTGCCAATCCGACCATTCAAAATTGGCATAGACAACATGTGTTTTATCACGTCAAACTTCGAGTATACAAGGCATTCGGCATTCAACAAGTAGTGCCGAAACTTTGTACACGAGTAGTATATGCAAAGACACGGTTGCTCTATAGTCGAATACCGGTTTCGGGATCAAGTAGTTTTCGGCTAAGATAAGCTACTACCCGCTCCTTTCCTTCGAATTCTTGAATAAGGGCCGATCCAATAGTTTGGGTATCGGCCGCTACGTACAACTTGAAAGGCTTGTTTAGCCGGGGAGGAACCAAGACCGGTGGTTCCTTCATGTATTGCTTGATCTCATCAAAAGCCTTCGTTGTTCGTCGCCCCATGTGAATATCTCGATCCTTCTTTAGCTTCGCAATGGAGAGAATGGCAACACCCTCTCGTGATAAATTTGAGATGAATCTTCTCACGAAGTTGATCTTGCCGAGCAAAGTGATTGCAATTCCTTGAGGTTGGTTGGAGGAACGACTTCATCAATGGCTTTCATGCTCTTCTTGCCAACTTCTATTCCCCCTTCGTGGACCAAAAACCCCAAGAACTCCCGGTCGATACCCCAAATGCACACTTGTTTGGATTCATCTTTAGACCGTGCTTCCGGTGCATTCCAAGGTCTTCTTTACATCTTCTAGATGGGTGTCATGACTTAAGGACTTGATCACCACGTCGTCGATGTAGATTTCCACAGTTTTGCCGATCAACTCATGGAAAATGTAATTCATGGCCCGCTGATAGGTTGCACCGGCATTTTTCAACCCAAATGTCATGACTATCCATTCAAATAGGCCTATATGACCAGGACATCTAAAGGCCGTCTTCGAGATGTCTTCTATTGCCATGAAGATCTGATTGTATCCCGCGTTGCCATCCATGAAGCTAATCACCTTGTGTCCAGCAGCGGCGTCAATTAACAAATCGGCAATAGGCATCGGGTATCCGTCCATGGGAGTAGCTCTGTTCAGGTCCCTGAAGTCTATGCAAACTCTCATTTTCCCATTCTTCTTATACACAGGGACGATGTTAGAAATCCACTCCGCATATCTGCATGGCCGAACGAAGTTTGCGTCAAGTAATCTTTCGATTTCCTTCTTCACATCGGCCAATACTTCATCCTTGTAGATTTTCCGGGCGGTTGCTTATATGGTTTGAAACCAGGCTTGATTGGCAACCGGTGCTCGACGATGGAACGATCCAATCCAGGCATCTCCGAGTAATCCCAGGCGAAGCAATCTTTATATTCTCTAAGAAGCTCAATTAAGTTCCCCCTGAAGTCTGGTTGCAAATTTGCACTGATGAACGTCGGCCTTGGCTTATCACCGCTTCCAATGTCAACTTCTTCCAGCCTTATCGGCCGACATGAATCCTCGTCCTAGCTTGCCATCGGTGCCATCCACGGGGTTCTCCATTAAAAATTACTATAAGAGCCGACCGCTTGAATCGGGCCGTTGGTCACCGCCGACGGAGTTCAACGAGACCTTCTCCCCGTCCTTCCCCGAGAAGCAATCGATGCCTTGGTACTCCCGCAAGGCCGGTTCCATGTTGGCCACGCTCACGGAGTCATCCGCCCGGACGACCTCGATCTCATCATCCACCCATTCGGATAAGTTGTTGATGCATGGTGGATGGGACGCAGCGGTTGGCGTGAATCCGGCCCCGCCCAAGCAAGCAGCCGTAGGCTCCCTTGCCTTCGATGACAAAGAAGGTGGTGAGCAGCGTCTTGGACCCGATCATCAAGTCCACGTGAGCGCATCCTTTGGTGTCTGAGGGGTTCCCGGCGAAGTCGTTCAGGATGATGCTTGTAGGTGTCAGATCGCTCGGGCCCATGCCAAGCTTCCTGAAGGTGGTGTACGGCATGACGTTGACTGCCGCCCCGCCGTCGACGAACATCTTGGTCAATGGCTTGCCATTGACGTACCCCCTCAAGTACAGCGGCCTCATATGGCGATTCTTGGCCGGCTTGTCGAAGACGGCCTGCTTGGCGAGCACCGGTTGTGCCATCATCTCCTCGGGGTCGCTCGTCATCAAAGGAAGCTTCCTCCCCGCATAACCCGGTTAGCGGGAGCCATGAACTCGTTCGGCGAGAAGTATACCATGCAAGCGGGGAGCCGAACGCTTCGATCCTTCCGGGCCGGTCCTTGGGGCGCCACTTCTGCCTCGTCTGGATCCCGGCTTGTTTCATATCGCGGTTCCTCAAGCGCTGGACCCGCCTTTTCTGGCTCCTGCGTAGACCGGGCGGGCACCACTGCCCCTTCTGCCAGACGTAGACGTCCTCGTCCTCTTCCCCGATCGGCCCCACTTGAGATCGGCTTGGCGCTTCCCGGGGTGATCTATGACTTCAATTTTTTGACGCCGATCCCCATTCGGGTGAATCCTTCCAAGTCTTTCGTGGACGGATCGGCGATTGCGCTTTCCGCCCGTACTCAACATATCCGTCGCCGCATTCGGGACGGTTCCTCAATGTGGGCAGCTTTAGGCCCTCATTCCCAAGCAGGCTCGAAGAAGGCGCACCCCCGGTGGGCGCGCTCCGCTCGCGCGTGTACTCGTTCTTGGTCCCTTCGCGCGCGCTTCCTCTTCGCCCTCGCGCCGCTCCTCCTCGTGACGACGCTTCTGGTAGCGCTCCTTCTCCATCTGGCGCTGCCATTTGTTGAGGAGAATGCGTGACGTCACCTTGGGTTTAGGCTCGGACGATTCCCCAATCTCGATGTGGCTCTTGAGAACGCGGGGGCGTCGCCCGCACTTGCTCTAGGGTCACCTGGCGCTCGGGTCCACTGATCCACCTTGCTTGGACCTGGCTGAGGTCAGGACCTTGACCTTCCCCTTCTCTTCGGCCGTTATCGCATTGACGGAAAAGTCGAGCATGTTCCGAGGAAATGGGTGGCCATCCAACTTCATCTTGTTATCGAACTTGAGGTGCCCTTTCCGGAGAGCCTTCGGATCCTCATCCCGAAGACCCCCGCAATCGTTGATGGAGTGCGAGTCCCCGTCATGGAAGCCGCAAGAACGCTTCGCTTTAACTCCATCAGGCCGAAGCATAGAATGCCCCTCAGGCAGCTTAATTCGGCCTTCTTTCACCAAGAGCTCAAACAATTTGTCAGCCTTTGTGATGTCAAAGTCGTAAGTCCCTTTGGTCTGCTTGACCCAATGCTGATTCATTGTCAAGGGCTCTTTACCCCACATGATCTCTCTGCGCAGCCTATCTCCAATTCGTCGTCGAATCCTCGAACAAATCAGCCTTGTCCAAGAATTGATTGTAGATGTCGGCCGACGTCGTCTTCGCTTGCCAAACTTGGGGTCCTTCTTGAGGCCATATGCCGATTGCTCATCGGGGATAACTTTTGTGATAGGCGGCCCGAGGTTCTCGAACTCCATCCCAAATAGCTTCTCGCGCACGGCCGGCAACATCCCGGCGACGGCCATATCCGGCCAGTCGATCGTCCGGCGGGGTTCGGCCGAGAAGCACATGCCTTTGACTTCCCCGAACCTTCTAAGAAACTCCCGGTGGTGTTTCGCCGTGCCTTTGTTTCGGGGTGGCGAGATCGATCGGCTTCTTTTCGGAGGCGCCGCCGAAATAATGAGCGTGGAATTTACGCTCCAAGTCCTTCCATCCGGCCACCGATTCGGGGAGGCGGGGATGAGAACCACTGAAAAGCCGGACCCGTCAGTGAGGCGGGGAAGTAGCGAACCCTGAACGCCTCCTCGGCCGAGCATTCCCCAAGCTGCATGAGGTAACGGGCGATGTGCTCGACCGTGCTTGTCTCGTCCTGCCCAGAGAACTTTGTGAATTCCGTCGGCGGCTTCACCCTCGGTGGCAGGAGCACGTTATAGTACCACTCTGGGAACGGCGGCCTGTAGGTGGGGCCCTGCATCTTTGGCTTGAGGCCGAACTGATTCTGCATCAATTCGGCCATCTTGCGCGCTAGGGCGTCTTCTTCTTGAGCGCCTGCAGCCGGCGCGTACCCTGGGTGCGGGAAGGCATCGAACGCTCCGTAATTTCCCACTTCATGATAACCACCGCCGTACAAATTCCTCTGGAGCCAGTTGGTCGACGGAGCTATTCTTCGACTGGGGTCGAGTGGGGCCCCAGATGAGCCGAACGCTAGGTCTCCGTACGTAGGCCGGTACGGATCGGGCCGTTGCACGGGCCGACCCGTCTTTGCTCCGTGGTGGCGGCGGGGATTGGTTGACTTCCCGAAGCTTGCAACGGGGGCCGAACCGGCCGCCCCGGCGCCTGCGGAGGAGGTTGGAATGCTTGGCTCCCGGAGCTTTGAGGAGGAGGCCGCCGCAAGCGGCTCCGTAGCGAGCAGCGCGAGAGCTTGATTCACCCCGGCTCACGGTGCTCTTTCCGGCGGACGCCTTCCCGAACGCTTGCCCCGCGCCCGGGCCAAAGAGGGCCACCATCATCTGCTGGAGCGACCCGAGGAAAGCCTGGTTGTGCTTGGTGAGCATGTCGTCTACCGACTCTTGGAACATCCGTGCGCATTCCTCCTTCTCCTGTTGGGTTGAGGCATCGCTCTCTCCCGGCAGCAGCACTCTGGGCAGGTCATTCTTTAGATACGGTACACCACTTCGATTCTTCTTAAACGACATGAGACACTTTTGCTGAAACTGATTCACGGCGTCTAGGAGCTGCTGATGCTGCTCTGGAGAAAGCTCTTCGATGTTGACATCCAGGAGGTCTGAGACTTCAGGCATCTTGAACCAATTCGCCGTTGTCCCACCGAGCGTGCCAAAAAGTGTGTTGACGTAAAATGTGCACTTAACGCCAATCACACGGCAAGCCGAAAAAGCTAGCTTCGCACGCGCGAGAGTAAATGACGTGCCGGTCAATTTTTCCCGAAAATTAACAAAAGATAGAGCGAGTTAAATACCAAAGCTTGGAACGTGTCGGGTGATACCATACGGTTCCATATTTACGGCTAAGAAGCCAAGCAAGATGACATGTAGCTATGTAGAGCTATCGCCAAAGAATCACAACCATCCGGACCATTACAGAGGAAAAAGGAATATTGCCGAATGGATGACGTAAGCATGACGACGATCGGTCTTTGTATAAATAAAGATACAAGCACAAAGTTATGACCGATCCCCATAAGGTTTATCATTAAATAAAAAAAGTAAAACACGGACATGATCATGCATTAAATGAGCATGCATAGATCCAAAGCACTAGTCTACCGCATGTCTAGGTACTTTAAGATCCGTCGGGTACGATGTCAAACAAATCTATCCACCGCATGATACGACTTGCATGAAAAACATACCACTTCCCACAAATAGATCAATCCACCGCATGATACAATCTAAATATGGAAAGCTAAAAGCATACATCATTTAAAACATAAATAATGCACGTGATCTACTCGTGAAAACATAACCGAATACGGCCGAACGTACCGATTCAGGGGTCCATGAAGAAAGAACAAACATTACCACGTGAATAAATCTATCGAGCTGAAATGGAAATCTAATCCACGGATGACTAGCTCCAAAGCAACCCAAAAACCTCGCATCTACCGCGTGATACCGGTTCTTTCAAGATTTATACGCACAAAGCAAGCTTGAACCCGCAACACGTAACAACCTAGATCGATTCGGTTTCGGCTATCGGAGAGCACAAGATCCACGCATCGAAACACGAAACCTGCTCGTACAAGGATCTTAAAAGAAATATAGCCGATCCAAACCCATCTAGATTGGGCAAGGGTGTGTTACATGAATTAAAACATAAAGTAAAACTCATGATAACACGGGATAACTTAATGAATCTATTGGATCTTGCCAAAATCCAATAGAGCCGATAACTAGCTTCGAGCCAGATCTTAGCCTACCGCATGGCTCATGATCTAACAAGAAACCCTCTTGAATCAAGCTTGAATCTACCGCATGACACGAAGCATGGTAACAAGACTACTTGCATCAGGTCTAAATCCACCGCATGATACTAGACATGATACAAGGTTGCCGGTACTCACGGAGGTCGACGGATCGATTGGCCCTCTCGAAGAACTCGACGACACGACAAGGACTCTAGGGTTTGGCGTAAAGCCGGTGTGTATTGAGGAATGATCGTGTTTTTTACATGCATCCGGGGATCGTATTTATACCCTGTTGATTACAACTGCGAATGGATTCATTGCCTAACTAAACCTGATCGCCTATCCATCCATTCGCTTCCCCTGATTGAGCCACGTCACCGTCCAATCCCGCTAAATCAGCTCTACTGTTCCTTTGCCGAACTGGAGCAGATAGCCAACCGCAGATCTCTTTGCCGAAAATCTCTAGAAATATCCTTCCTTCCACTAGACGGACTCTTTTTCGAACCGGACCCACAAGTCAGACTCCTTACCAAATTTTGGTGTTAACGGCGGTACTCCGCGGCCCGCCGGTCGCGGCGTGCTTGACATCGCCTCGCGTGCTCCCTCCCCGCGCGCCGCCCGCTCTTGCTGCTCCCGCCGCGCCGCCCGGCCACGCGCGCGGGAGTCGGGGGGTGGGCGGAACGGAATTGGCGATGGTGAAGGTCACCGACCGTACACGAAAGCAACAAGAGCGCGTCGGGGAGGCAAAGGCAACGCAAAGAACCAAAACGAAATCAAGGACCACACTCACCAACGGGCCGGTGGGGAGCATCTCGATGTCCCACGGGGGTCCGACCCGCGAGCGGCGGCACCGGGTGTCGACGACGCTCCGCGCCGGGTGAGCGCGTACGGCCGCTCGAGGGGCGTCGGGAGCATCCGCGACCTCGCCGGGTCGACGGGGTTGGCCGCCTCTCGTCATCTCGAAGATGCGGAGCGGCCTCTCCATCAACGGCACGATCCGCCGGTGATGAAGGAAGGCGAGGACGCCCATCGCGTTCATCCCCATCTTCGCCGAGTGCTTTGCGGCGCGCGGGACCGACTCTGCCGCGCCCGATGCTGGGGCGAGGACACCCCGTAGCCCCAGGAGGCAGGCCTCTCCTTGAACACCCGGCCGGTGTAGGGGGGAGGCCGGGCTCGGCGTTACGCAAGTAGAACCACCCCCGCTCCCAGCCCGGCGTTATTCGTCGTCATGGTGCAGGGGATGTAGACGTTCTTGAATTGCCCCCGCAGGGCAAGCGACATCCCGCCGGCGCGCATCGCGCGCGCGGGTCCCTTGGCTCCGTCGTGGGCTGCGTGATGAGCTCCACGCGGAAAAGGTGTACCCAGAGCTCCCAATTGACTGGGATCCCCAGGTACCCTTCGCGACGCCCACGAATGTGGCCGCTCGCGAGATCGCGTTGGGGGCGAAGTTGTGCGGCTCCACCCCGTAGTAGTAGCACATCACCCGCATGAAGGTGCTCGCCGGCGCGGTGAAGCCCCGCTCGTGGTAGTGGATGAAGCTCACCACGTAGCCCTCCGGCGGGTTGGGCTCGTGGTCCGCGGCCGGCGGCACGATCCACTCCGCCGGACGCCCGTCTTCGTTGGCCGCCGGTGGCCGGCGGCGACCGGCTCGCCAAGGGCCGAGCGTGCGTCACCGTCGACCTCTCCCAGGCATATGGCTCCAGGATCCTGAGAGGAGGCTCGGGCGGCGCCATGAGGAAGGACGAAGGAATGCGAGGACGGAGAACAAGAAACGGAAGGAAAGCTCTAGCGGCGACACCGAGCGGTGGCGGGAGCTAGGCGAAGACGAAGGGGCGGGGGACTGAAAATGGTGAGGTGCCAAGGTAAAAAACCGCCGTCTCCTCCTCCCCGCAGCTTTATAGGCCGACGGGCGAGCTCTCCGGAGCGGACGCCCCGCTAGCATTAACTGCAGGGAATCTTTCCATCGCGTCGACGAGCGGGCCCCACCACGACCGCAGCGGCCACGTCATTTGCAGGCGGACCATCATTGCGGCAAAGACCAGCAGCAACCGAGGCGAAGCGGTCACGTCCGCCTGCCACGCCGCCCACTACGCGCGCGCGCGCGCGCGGCGCGCCTAAAAAGGCGCGCCCGCGCTGCAAAACCGCGGCCACGACCGCAAGGCACTTAAATGCCCGGGTCCCTTGCCAAGCAAGGAGAACCCTCGAGCGGGGCGAACCCCCGGCTCGAAACAAAGGCGACCCTCGATGGGATATCAGCGTGAGAAGGTCGTCCGGGACCTGCTCGATGTAGAGCAGGCAACCGCGGGCACCCATGCCACGTAAAACCCTCGAGCGGCATGACCCTCGGCTCGAAACAAAGGCGACCCTCGATGGGATATCAGCGTGAGAAGGTCGTCCGGGACCTGCTCGATGTAGAGCAGGCAACCGCGGGCACCCATGCCACGTAAAACCCTCGAGCGGCATGACCCTCGGCTCCAAACAAAAGCGACCCTCGATGGGATATCAGCGTGAGAAGGTCGCCCGGGACCTGCTCGATGTAGAGCAGGCAACGCGCGGCACCCATGCCACGTAAAACCCTCGAGCGGCACGAGCCCTTGGCTCAAAATGACGTCAACCCTCGATGGGATATCGACGTGAGAAGGTCGCCCGGGACCTGCTCGATGTAGAGCAGGCAACCGCGGGCACCCATGCCACGCAAAACCCTCGAGCGGAACGAGCCCCCGGCTCGAGACAATGTCAACCCTCTAAAAGAAAGCACACACGCTGTGCTACCCACCAGCACCTCGAGGGCTGGCTCGCCCAGACCCCTCGACGGCCGCAAACGTGAAAAGACGGGGCCGCCCAGGCGCCACCCCCGCACGGCCCCTGCGATCGAGAGGTTCGAAGCCCGACCCTCGACGGGTTCGAACGGGCGCCACGGATCGCGAGTTAGGGACGACGAGGGCACGCGCATTCGAGCCGTTCCTCGAGCCCGTCGGCTCGAGGGTGCCCCACATGTCGTGTTCGAGTGCCGGCGAGGGCGGCTAGCCGGGGGGATCCCACCGAGGGAGAGCTTCCGCGCCCTCGGTCCCTAGCGAACGGGACCGAGCCCCACCTAGCAAACCCACGCAAGCGCTTCCATGGACGTGTCTCGGACCGCGCGGCCTACCCTTATCGAACGGGGCATGGGCGTCCACCTGAACCACCCGCTACCGGCTCGAAGAGGAATCGGCAATTCGCGACCCGCTCGATGGGAGTTGCGGAAACCTCACCCTCCGTCCCGCGGAGGGACGGCGAGGGCGCGTTAAAAAACAAGTCGTCAGGCTCTACCCGATCGCCTCGAACGGGCCAAGGCTCGGGGGCTTGACGCACGGCTACACCTCCTTGAAACTGCACCCGCCCGAGACAGGTGTCGGCGGTGTGTGCACCCCGGCCGGGCCGAAATACCGCCGATGCCGGTTGGCATATGTGCCACGTCTCTCTGACCAAAATTCTCGCGGTAAACCCCTGCGGGAGTATCCACACTCTGCGGGGCTTCGGGGCTAGACCCGCGGGTCCGGCGACGCGGCCCCACGGAAAGCGTTCGCAAACAAGGAGGGAAGAACGTCCTATCGGTAGGTTCCGGCATCCGGCGGGAGCCGCAACGGCAAACCCACGGATGCTCGGGGGCTGCGTCGGGGGACAGCCCTAGGGGTCCCCTTAAACAATGGGGGAAAACCCACTTAAAACCCGAACGAAACCCGATAATATTAAGCCTAACCATGCGGGTGCCTAACCATGCGAGACACGGCCCAAAGGGACTCCGACGGCCCATCGAGACGGCCCACATAAGGATCCCCTCGAAACGGACTCCGCCTCGTTCGAGGCCGCACGCTCCCTTCGGGCGGGCATCGCCCGCTCGAGGGGCGCACTTCCCTCGAGCGAGGTTTCGCCTCGCTCGAGGGTACGCCCGCCCTCGGGCGGGGCCCGCCACACTCGCGGGCGTCCCGCACGCGTGCGCCGCCCCGTACACGGGCATTTAACGCCCCGACGCCGCGGGGACGGCGCCATCATGCGCCGGGGCTCGCACCCGGTGCCGCCGCACCAACTCCCCAGGGAGGAGCCCATCCCCGCCACTGTGGGAGGGTACGGTGGAGTGCGGCCGGTGTCAGTCCCGTGACACCGCGCGCACGCCCCGGTACGGCTAACGCGCCGAGCCCTCGAAAGGGGGGCCGGCGCACCCTCGATGTACTTTCTTGTGACCCTACAGGGTTAGGTGGAGGCGGTAGGCCGGTGGACCGCCATCCCCGCCCCGCGCGGCGTGGCCGCCGTGCCGCGCGCGCGGCGCACGCCGGACCCCCGTAGCAACAACTCCCGGCCCGTGAGGCGCGTTGGGAAGGAACGCCGTTCTGCCAACTCCTGTGCGCCGTACGGGCCAGCGTCAGCACCTCCCTCGAGCCTATCAGAGGACATCACCGCCATCCGCTGCTCTCCTACCCTCGAACCGCCACTGTTCGGGTACAAATCAGGCCATGATGACCGGATCGTGGCGGGGATCGCACGGACGGCCGCCCACTCTACACCGTAGCACGTCGCACTTCTCCACATAGCTAAGTAGCGCGGCGCGCATGTAACCCGCCATCCCCTTGATCTATAAAAGGGGAGGCGAACCCCCGGCCGTGGGAAAAAAAAGAAGTTAAACACAACGCACCGTGCACTCACTCTCTTATTCTCCCACAACATCTTTAGCCACTCTTCCGGGGACTTGGAAGCCACACTTCCTCTCCCGCCTTGCTTGTACTTGCCCCACTACAAGCACCACGGTCAGCCGAGCAATATAGTGCCACGAGCACACCCCCTGTGGACGTACGGCCCCCTCGGCGGAACCGGGATAAAACCTTGTGTCATTTGTTGCTTGGCATCGACCATTGAGGGATAGACCTAGGCGCTATCTACTCGGTTAGTGTCGGGACCATATTCCGCACCGACAACTAGGCATCAAGCGGCTACTAGTCTACGGCGACTCCGCAGTGGTCATCAACCAAGTCAACAAGTCCAGGGACCGCAACAAGGAGAACATGGACGCCTACTGCCTAGAAGTCAGCAAGCTCGAGAACAAGTTCTACGGTCTCGAGTTCCACCATGTCGTCCGCGACAACAACGTCGCAGCGGACGTCCTGTCGAAGCTTGGTTCTACTCGCGCTCAAGTACCAGCGGGTGTCTTCGTCCACGAGCTTCACGCGCCATCCATCTTGGAGCTGGCGCCACCGACCATTGTCCCAGCGCATCCCCCTGCTGGCCAGGAGGTCAGGATGATCGACGTGGACTGGAGGCAGCCCTTCATCGACTACCTCAGCGAGCAGATGGTTCCCTCGGACAAGAACTTGGCGGAGCAACTCATCCGCCACGCCAAGTCCTACGTCCTCGTCGGAGACAAGCTCTACAGGCGGGGCGCATCTTCCAGAGTACTCATGAAGTGCGTCCGCAGACAAGAAGGCAAGGACATCTTGGAGGAGATCCACAAAGGCGTCTGCGGCAACCACGCGTCCTCTCGCACGCTGGTCAGCAAGGCCTTCCGACGAGCTTTCTATTGGCCCACAGCTCTGGGCGACGCCGAAGAACTCGTCAGAAGGTGCCAAGGGTGCCAATACTTCGCCAAGCAGCAACACATCCCAGCCTACAAGCTAGTCACCATACCGCCAACCACTGATGCAAATAGCCCGCTATAGCTTCGATATAGCTCCGCTATAGCTTTTTGAGACAGGTGCCGCTACGATATTGCATATTTTATCGCTAATGCCGCTAACTTCGCTATATCATGAAATACCTCCGCTAAATTAAATAGCCTAGCACCGCTAACGCCGCTATGGTTCAACTACGAACTTATATACTTGACATTTATGAACTATGAGTTATGATTTATCACTTGTCTTCCGAATCAGGACTGATTTACTTATGTTTTCACTAATACCTACACATATATATATAATATGAGCTAAAATTTATAAAATTAATAATGTTTAGGTCTAAATTTTATTACTTTTTTACATACCGCTAAAGGTTATAGCTTCCGCTATAGCTGCGCTATAGCTCTTATAGCTTTTTTGGAAGGACTTCGCTAAATTCTATAGCCCGCGATTTGCAACATTGCCGCCAACCTAGCCTTTCGCCTGCTGGGGGCTCGACATGATTGGGCCACTACCAAATGCGCCAGGTGGATTCAATAGAGTATTGGTGGCCATCGACAAGTTCACCAAGTGGATCGAGGTCAAGCCGGTCACATGCCCCAAGGCTGACAGAGTACTCGACTCCTGATGAACTGGTACATCACTACGGACTACCCCATCACATCATCACAGACCTGGGCTCCAACTTCAACAACCACCAGTTCTGGGAGTACTGCGAGAACAGCGGGATCGACGTCCGACATGTCTCAGTTGCCCATCCTCGGGCCAACGGACAAGTCGAGCGCGCCAACGGGATGGTGCTCGACGCCCTCAAAAAGCGGCTACACGACGCTGCTAACTCTAAAGGAGGCAAGTGGATCAAGGAACTACCCAATGCACTTCGGGGGCTACATACTCAGCCCTCCAAGCCAACGGAGCAATCTCCATACTTCCTGGTCTACGGCTCCGAAGCAATCCTCCCCGCCGATGTCATGTGGGACTCACCAGTAGTGGAGCACTACGACGAAGGCATCTCCGAAGACAGCAGACGAGTTGACATCGACGGACTCGAAGAAGCTCGCTGCGCCGCCCTCGGGCAATCAGCAAGGTACCTGGAGGGTATCCGACGCTACCATGATCGCAACGTCAAGGAACGCTCCTTCAACGTTGGTGATCTTGTCCTCCGTCGCATCCAGAACACGGAAGGACTACACAAGCTCAGCTCACCCTGGGAAGGTGTTGACGGATAAAAGACGTATCCCTCTACGATCCGCAAGCGTACGGACCCCACACCTTTTTTACCACGGGATTCCCAAGGTTCTTGTCAATCCGCGGAGCAAGGGGATTACAAGCGTTCGATCTACAACGACGCACTAGCTACTAAAACCCTAACTAATATTATACTAGAAAACAACTAAACTACACTAGAGAGAATGATTAAGATATCAAGATAAAAGACACTCGCGCACGGGTCTACGATACTAGAGCATGCAATCACTTAAAGACATGAAAACCAATCTAATCTATCGGGGTTGTGACCACGGTTTCGCCCTTTCCCTCCTCTCGTACTGTCACTACGCGAAGGTATTCATGACTAGACCTTTGATGGACACGGCGTATTGAATGGATCCAAGGAAGCATTGAGGCCTATACTCCCTTTCTTCGCATGGTAGCTAACCTTAAGCATGAAAGTATATTCAACACAAGATGATAGATAGATAATCCGACAAAGTACGATTACATCTCAAGATCGATTACAACCCATGGACGAATGAGAAGATTACCCCATCAAGGTGCTGATCATGGCACCGTTGATCATGGTTTCCCTTCCGCCGGTGTCTTCCTCCTTCTCCACAAGAGGGTGCTTCCTTCGAGGCGGTTGATCTCCCTCCGGAGATCCTCCTCCTCTCTCTCTAGCTTGTGGATGGCCTTCTGGTGCGAATGACTCCCCCTCCGTATTGGCGGCGCCTCGGGGCTTTTAGGGTTGAAGATCCTTCGAGGGCAAGGAAAACGGGACCGAACCGGTGCCAGAACTGGGCTGGGCCGGCCGGCCTGGGCCCAGTTCGGCCCGGTTCGGTCGCCCCTTTTGCTCCGTGGGTCCTTATGCATTTATGTACTTTGCCCCCTCCACTTGCATGATTTTGATGATGTTATCCTCACGTTCAAGATGGAGGTTCTCTTCGCATGAAGTTCGATCTTTTACGCTTCAATCCCTGGGGGTGTTCCTCATAGCACTTCGGTCCTTGCCACCTTTGGAAGTGATTTCATCAAGCTCATGAACACGAACAAGACTCCGTAAATGCTCCTTTGAACTTGTTGCGAATCCGTCCTTTATGTCCATGTTTTCCTACATAAACACAACACTTCCAAATGTGTGCACAAAGATGAACTTGTTATATGATTAGTATGCCTAGTGGAGGGTTAGTTCCATAATCAAATCCAAACCAAAGTGTAATGAACATGCTAGGTGCACCAAAATACGCCGTCAACATCTCCCCCACGCTTAGCTCTTGCTCGTCCTCGAGCAAGTACTCGTAAAAGAACTTCGTCCAAGGTGTTGTAATCATATACCACTTATCCTTCTTCACAAGTTAGTCAATCCCTTCATCTTTAATACATAAACACAAAGTAATGATAATCAAACATAAACATGGGCGTTTAGAACTTTTACCACGTCAAGTTTTACCCCACAACTCAAACTCTTCACTCGAAGCTTTCAATCTCAACCATGCTTACTTCTTTGCTTCCATCGGAGGGTTTTTATGATTTTCAAAACAAAAATTCCTGCAACAAGTATTAGACAAAAACCTTTCTCCAAGCTCTCTCAAGTCACTCATATGAAGTGGCCATCCTAACCAAGTTTTATAAAACTCTCACCTCCCATTGATCTCTCATATATCATGTAAAGTGGAGCTATAGGTAGGGCTAGCGCAATCAACACAAGTATTGTCAAACTAAAAACTTCCTCTAATGGTTGTCTACCTTTCAAAGTCAATGATCATGAGAATTAACCATATGTAGGGATATCAAGGATGAGAAGATTTAGAATGGTGGACATGTGCAAGGGCAAAAGAAAATTGTGACTACAAGGCACTGATGACGTCCTTGTTGTCGGATTGCACATGGTTGGAAAAAGAATGAAAGTTTCATCTCTCAACAACGTGACATCCTTCCTTACACTTTATTTTTCTTTTCTTTCACTTGATCCATCCCTCTCATATCTTTATTGCTACCTCATCTTTTTCTTTTTCTTCTTTCATTCACATATAATTTTTTTCTTTCTTTCTTTCTTTTTTTCCATACACATACTTTTTCTCTTTATTTTTCTCCCTCTTGACAACTTTTCAAAGCTTTCAATTCTCTCTTTCCTTGCATGCATACAATCTGAAATTTTAAATAAATCATGCTAGAGACGAGACGAAACTTTGAAAGTAGGTTGTGTTCAAGGAATGCGATGTACAAAAGAGATGTATAGGGTTGGGTATGTGTCGGTGCGAAATGTGGTCCCGACACTAAACAGTAATAAGAGTCGTGGTCTATCCCTCAATGGTCGATGCTAAGCAATAAGAGACACAGAGTTTTATCCTGGTTCCGGCCGGTGGGCCGTACGTCCAGCAGTGGCGTGCTCAAGGCACTATATTGCTCAAGACACGGGGGTGCCTGTAGTGGGGCTGCTACAAGCAAGGTGGGAGAGGAAGCATGGCTTCCAAGTCCCTGGTGTAGTGGCTGAAGATGTTGTGGGAGAATTGGAGAGCAAGTGCGTGGCGCAGCTTGTCTCCTGTTGTGTTGTGTCTGTCTCCCCCTGTCCCCCCGCGGCAGGGGGGGGTTCGTCCCTCTTTTATAGATCAAGGAGGGAGCGAATCACATGTGCGCCGTGCTATTTAGCTACGTGAAGGGGCGCGGCGTGCTATGCTGTAGAGTGGGCGGCCGTCCGGATGATCCTTGCAGCGATCCGGCCATCATGGCCTATCTTGTACCCGAACAGTGGCGGCTTCGAGGGTAGAAGGGCGGCGGATGGTTGTGATGTCTTCTGATAGGCTCGAGGGAGCTGCTGACGTCGGCCCGTACGGGGTACAGGAGTAGGTAAAACGGCGTCCCGTTCCAATACGTTCCACAGTGCTGGAGTCGTTGCTACAGCGCCTGGCGTGCGCCCGCACGCGCGGGGGCGGCAGCCATACCGTAACAGTGGCAGGGATGGTGTCCCGCCAGCCTAGCGCCTCCACCTAACCCTGTAAGGTCACAAGAAAGCAAATCGAGGGTGCAGCCGGCCCCCCTTCGAGGGCTCGGCGCGTTAGCCGTACTGGAGCGGGTGCACGACGTCACGGGACTGGCACCAGTCCTGCCGCACAGTCCCCCCCACAGTGATGGGAATGGGCTCCCTCTTGGGGAGTTGGTGCGGCAGCACCGGGGCGTGAGCCCCGGGCGCATGATGGCGCCGTCCCGCCGGTGTTAGGGCGTTAAATGCCCGCGTACGGGGGCAGGTGCACGCGTGCGGGGCGCCCTCGAGCGAGGCGGACCCCGGTCGAGGGCGGGGCGGACCCTCGAGCGAGGGCGGAGCCCGCTCGAGGGGGGAGCGGGCCCTCGAGCGAGGCGGAGCCTGCTCGAGGGAAGCGCACCCCCTCGAACGGGACGGAGCCCGCCCGAGGGAGGCGCGCATCCTCGAGCGAGGCGAAGCCTGCTCGAGGGGATCTTCAAGAGGGCCGCCTTGGTGGGTCGTTGAGGTCCCCGCGGCATGGGCCGTATCCTGCATGGTTAGGCAAAGTGTGTTTGGCTTTGTTGCGGGTTTTAAGTGGGGATTTCCCAGTTGTTAAAGGGGACCCCTAGGGCTGTCCCCGACAGTAGCCCCCGAGCATCTGTGGGTTTGCCATTGAGGCTCCCGCAGATGCTGGAACCTACTGATAGGACGTTCTTCCCTTCTTGTCTTGTGAACGCTTTCCGTGGGGCCGCGTCAGCGGACCCGCGGGTCTAGCCCCCGAAGCCCTGCAGGAGCGTGGATGCTCCTGTAGGGGTTAACCGCGAGAGCTGGTCAGAGGGCGTGGTACATATTTCAACCGGCGTCGGCAATATCTCAGCCGGCTTTGGTGACGCACGCGCTGCTGGCACTGTCTCCGGCGGGTGCAATTCAAGAAGGTGTAGCCGTGCGTCAAGCCCCCGAGCCTGGGCCCGTTCGAGGCGATCGGGTAGTGCTTTACGACTTGTTTCTTAACGCGCCCTCGCCGTCCCTCCGCGGGACGGAGGGTGAGGTTTCCGCAACCCCCATCGAGCGGGTCGCGAATTGCGGATTCCTCGTTGAGCTGCTAGTGGGTGGTTCGAGTGGACGCCCATGCCCCGTTCGATAAGGGTAGGGCTGCGTGGTCCGGAGAGACACGTCCATTGAAGCGCTTGCGTGGGTTTGCTAGGTGGGGCTTGGTCCCGTTCGATAGGGACCGAGGGCACGGAAGCTCTCCCTCGGTGGGATCCCCCGGCCTAGGCGCCCTCGGCGGCTCTCGAACACGACATATGGGGCACCCTCGGCCGGCGGCTCGAGGAACGGCTCGAATGCGCGTGCCTTCGTCGTCCCTGACTCTGCGATCTGGGGCGCCTGTTCGAACCCGTCGAGGGTCAGGCTTCGAACCTCTGATCAGTAGGGCCGTGTGGGGGCGGCGCACGGGCGGCCCCGTCTTTGCGTTTGCGTCTGTCGAGGGGTCTGGGCGAGCCAGCCCTCGAGGCGCTGGTCAGCAACACAGCGTGGCATGGGTGCTTGCGGTACCTGCTTTGTTTCAAGCGGGCCCCGGGGCGACCTTCTCACGCCTGTGCCCTTTTAGAGGGTTGATATTGTCTCGAGCCAGGGGCTCGTGCCGCTCGAGGGTCCTACGTGGCATGGGTGCTCGCGATGCCCGCTTTGTTTCAAAACGGGCCTCGAGGCGACCTTCTCACACACGGACCCTTCGGTGGGCCGATATTGTCTCGAGCCAGGGGCTCGTGCCGCTCGAGGGTCCTACGTGGCATGGGTGCTCGCGATGCCCGCTTTGTTTCAAACGGGCCTCGAGGCGACCTTCTCACGCCTGTACCCTTTCGAGGGTTGAATTTATCCCGAGCCAGGAGTCCGTGCCGCTCAGGGGTTCTCCTTGCTTTGCAAGGGACAAGGCCATTAAATGCTCCACAGGTAGAGGCCGCGGTTTCGCATCGCGGGCGCGCTTTTTAGGCGTCGCGGCGCGCGGCGCGCGCGTAGTGGGCGGCGTGGGCAGGCGGACGTGCCCACGGCCCCTGCTATTCTTCGCCGTGATGATGGCTCGTTCACGGTGGCGTGACCGCTGCGGTCGTGGTGGGGCCCGCTCGTCAGCGAGAAGAGAAGATTCCCTGCAGTTAATGCGTGCGGGACGTCCGCCCGGGGAGAGCTCGCCCGCGGCTTATAAATGCGAGGGGGAAGGGGGAAGCGGCGGTTTTTTACCTTAGTGCTCCGCCATTTTAGCCCCCTGTGCTTTTGTCTTCGCTTTGCTTTCGCCACCGTGCGGCTTCGCCATTAGAGCTCTTCTTCCTCTTCTTGTCCTTCGTTCTTCGCATCCCTTGTCCTTCCTCATGGCACCGCCTCCGCCCCTCACGATCCTTGACCCGTACGCACCGGGAGCGGTCGATGGTGACCCCCCGGCCCTTGGCGAGCTGGTCACCACCGGCCGATTGGCGGCAAACGAGGAGGGGCCGCCGGCGGAGTGGATAGTGCCGCCGGCGGGGGACCGCGCACCCAACCCGCCGGAAGGCTACATGGTGAGCTTCGTTCGCTTCCACGAGCGCGGCTTCGCCGCGCGCCGGCCGCTTCATGCGAGCGCTGTGCTACTACTACAGCGTGGAGTTGCACAACTTCGCGCCCAACGCGATTTCGCAGGCGGCCACGTTCGTGGGTGTCTGCGAGGGGTATCCGGGGATCCCGGTCAGCGGGAGCTGCGGATACACCTCTTCCGCGCGGAGCTCTTCACGCAGCCCACGACGAAGCCGAGGGACCCGCCGCGTGGTGCGCGCCGGCGGGATGTCACTCGCCCGCGGGGGCGGTTCAAGGACGACTACATCCCCTGCACCATGACGACGAACAACGCCGGCTGGGAGCGGCGATGGTTCTACCTGCGCAACGCCGAGCCCGGCCTCCCCCCTACACCGGTCGGGTGTTCAAGGAGAAGCCCGACTCCTGGGGCTATGGGGTGTCCACGGCCCAGCATCGGAGGCGGCAGGACTCGGTCTTGGCCGCCCTGAGGAACCTGGCGGCGCAAGGGCTGACCACGGCGGGCGTCCTCGCCTTCCTCCATCACTGGCGGGTCGTACCTCTGATGGAGAGGTCGCTCTGCATCTTCGAGATGACAGAGGAGGCGGACCCCGTCGCGCTGGTGAGGTCGCGGATGCTCCCCGCCCCCCTCGGGCGGCCGTATGCGCTCACCCGGGCGCGGAACGCCGTCGACACCCGGATGCTGCAGCGCCCGGACCGATCCCCGTGGGACCTCGAGATGCTCCCCACCGGCCCGCTGGTGAGTATGATTCTTGATTCCATTTTAGTTCTTGGTGTTGCCTCTGCCCCCTGTCGCGCCTTTGACGTTCTCGCATGCAGCTGGTGAACTTCACCGCCGCGAAGTCCGTTCCGCCCACCCTCGACTCCCGCGCGCTCGGTCGGGCGGCGCAGCAACGGGAGCAGGAGCGGGCGGCGCGCAAGAGGGAGCGCGCGAGGCGGCACCGCGAGCGCCGCGAGCGACGGAGCACGGAGTACCGGCGGCGCGAGGAGCTGGGGCTTTCCTCCCCGGGGACCGAGGAGTACTCGTCCTCGGAGGAGGACGAAGAGGAAGAGGGCCGAGGGGCGGGGCCCTCGATAGGTGGGAGCACGCGCCCCCGTCGCGGAGCCGGCTCCGGCCGCAACGGCGGCATCGCCCGGGGCGGGCACGGCGGCGCCCGCCGCCGTGCAATCGACAACGGGGGCGGCGCGCGCGCGGCGGGGTGCCCGCGCGCGCGCGCGAGGGCGCACGCGGCGCGCGCGCCCGCGCGCGCGGGCGGGGCCCGCGCGCACGGTGGCGACGTCGGGGAGGCGCGCGGCGGCGGGCGCGCCGGCCGCGCCCGCCTCATCCGCCGAGGCCTCGAGGAGAAGGAAGCGCGCCTTTTCCTCTTCGAGGTAAGGGGCTCGCTCTTCTGCTTGGCTCGGTTTTTTGACGATCGGGCATTCCAACTTTCGTTTTTGCTTGTGCGGGGGTGGTGCCAACCGTGCCTCCCCTCGCACCGGCCAAGGTGCTGAGGGCGGACGCGTCCATCCCCACCCGGCGGCACTTGTCGAGGGCGTCGCGGGCGGGGGCAAGCACGGCGGCGGCGGGCGAGAGCTCGCGAGGGCGCGCACCGAGGCCCCGAGGCCTCGGCCGGTGGATCGGCCGTCATGGCGCGGCCGGCGGTCACCGAGGAGCGGCGGGTGCCGGGCCGTGGCGGAGGCGTAGCCCACGGCGGCGGCCGTGGGGGAGGCGCGCCTGCGAGAGGCGCCGCGACGGAGGCGCGACCCACGGAGCCGGTGCGGAGGAGGCGGAGCGGGTGCGGCCCACGGTGGCGCCCGTGGTCGCGGAGGTACGGCCGGAGGCGGTGGCCGTGGCGCCGCGTCGAGCGCCCACGGCCGCGGAGGCGCAAATGGAGGCGGCGGCGGAGGTGGCGCGAGGGCGGCGCCTGGCCGGCGGCTCCCGGCGGAGGTGGTGGAGGTCCCGCACCGGCGACTCCCCGCCACCGGGGTGGGACCGGTGGGCGAGCTTCCCCACACGCTCCCCCGAGCCCCGGGGGAGGGGGGCCCTCGTGAGGCGGCGCGAGGGCCACATGGTGGCGGGGGGCCGAGGACAAGGCGCCGAGGCCTCGTCCTCCCGCGCCGGCCACTCCGCCCGGGTAGAGGGGGCCGGCGGCGATCCGCCCTGCGTTCGCCGACGCCCGGGGGAGCGGGGAGCTGCGGGGGGAGCTCCGCAGCCATGGCGCCACGCTCAACCATGCGTTGAACGAGGCGCTGAGGGTCCACGGCGGCCCCGCATGGCGCGTCTTCCAGGTAGGGCGTTGTTGCTTGTTTTCTTCTTTCTCTCGTTTTTGTGCGCTGTCTCTGTGTCGTGGTGCTTACGGGTTTTGAGTTGTGGGTGACAGGAGCTTGAGCGCCGCGCCCGCGACAAGTACGGGGCCTTCGATCGGGTGAACGCCGAGCTTCACCAGGTCCGGGAGCGATGCGGCGCCTTCGACGCGCTCGCCGACGCCCTCAGGACTCCGGACGGCTGGTTGGCGTACCGGGCCGTGGTCTTGCGCGATGAACTCCCCGAGAACACGAGGCAAGACCCGGCGCGTCGCTCTAGCCTCGAGCGGATCTGCACGGCCCTCATCGACCGTGATGAGGCGCTGTGGCGGGCGCGCTCGGACCTGGAGAAGGTGCGCACGCTGGCGACCAACTGGGAGGCGGAGGTGGCCAGCGTCCGCTGCGAGAACCGAGGGCTCCGCTCGTCCCTCAAGGGGGCCCGGGCGCGGCGGCGCCAGGCCGATGAGCGGGCGCGCGCGCTCGAGTAGCGGGCCAAGGAGGCCGACGACTTGAAGGCCGCCCTCGATGCCAAGGTCGCGGCGCTAGCCGCTGCTGAGGAGCAGCTCCTGCAGGAGAGCACCGCTCGTCAAGGAGCTGAGGGGCGGCTCCAGTAGGAGCAGGCCGCCCTTGCCGACACCCAGTCGGCCCTGGAGCGGGAGCGCGCTGCTCGCGAGGTGGCGCAGATGTCGCTGGAGGATCAGAACTCCGAGCTCTCCAAGGTCGAGGGCGAGCTGATAGTGCTCAGCATTACGAACACAAACCAGGAGCTAGCCCTTCAGGAGCAAGGTGAGACCGTCCGGGGCCTCGAGCGAACGGTCGAGGCTGAGCGTCGCGCCCTCGAGGTGGAGAGGAAGCAAGTCGAAGGTGAGCCGCTGCTTGACTCCTGTTTGGTTGGTTTTCTGTTAGGGAATTCGCACTCCTTTTTCTGATTTCTTTCTTGTCTTGGTGGCTCCAGGCTTGCGCGCCGCACTGGGGCACGCGGTTGAGCGGGCCGAGGCGCTGCAAGCCTCCTACAACTCCTCCGAGCAGGAGCTGCGGGAGTTGTGCAGCGCGGCCCTCGAGACCTGCCGGGTCGTGGAGGAGGGCGAAGCGCAGGCCGGAAGCTCGCTGGACAGCCGCCTGCGCGCCCTTGGCGGCCACATCACCGAACGAATGCGCCGGGCGTTGCGTCTTGGCGTCCAGAAGGCCCTCGGAGTGGTACGGTCGCACTACGAAATCAACTTCGAGGCGCTGGCGGAGGGCTACGTCGTTCCTGAGGGCGTCGAGGACGAGGTGGCGATGGAGCGCGTGGACGCGCTCGCCGCTGATGCCGCCGGTCGCTCGGCCGAAGCCTTCGAGGAGTTCCTCTTCCCGGACGCTGTTGACGCCGCCGCTCCTCCTGCCTGAAGACAGCTGGGCGCTTGGCCCGTTTTTATTTGTGTATCAGTATTCTGGCCACGCGACCTTTGTAAATAAACAAGTTGTTTTAATCGTAAACATTTGTTGATGCGAAATGAAGTCTTTTGTTTACTGCGCTTTTTGTTTCTCCTTCTTTCTGAGTAGATTTTAGTTAGGGGAGTTCGATTTTCGCGGGGGGCCTGTTGGGTTGGAGGCGAGAGAGAAGGGCCATATCCTCACGGCGTAGGCTATCTCTGGCTCGTACGCTCCTTCTGCTAGGCTGCCTGCGCCCTGTTCAAATCGTTGCTTGAGGTCGAAGTAGGAAACAAACTTAGCACGTGTGAGTTGTTTTATTTTTGCGCGAAAATGGGACCATTTAGGGGGGGGGGTGCCCCCCGCAGTAGCCCCCGAGGGTAACTTGGGTTTCAGAGGAAAGCCGAGTTGCCCTTTTCATTAGACTTGAGGCGTTTACATAGTTGTCACCAACTGTGGCGCCCTCGGTTGTCCTGGCGTAGCCTTAGGACCAAATCCCCCTCGCTAAAGTCCCGTCGACGTATCTTGCGTGCCTGGTAGCGCCTTAGGGGCTGTTGATACCTTGCGGAATGCATCAAGGCCACGAGGCGTGCCTCGTCCAGCTGATCCAGCGAGTCCTCGCGGGCTCGCTAGTTGGCATCCTCGTCGTAGCCTCGAACCCTGGGCGACCCGTATTCTAAGTCCGTGGGGAGGACGGCCTCTGCGCCATGGACTAGGAAAAACGGGGTAAACCCAGTGGCTCTGCTCGGGGTGGTCCTTAGGCTCCACACAACCGCTGGTAACTCTTGGAGCCATTTCCAGCCAGATTTGTTTAGCTGGTCGAAAATTCTAGGCTTAAGGCCTTGTAGGATCATGCCGTTGGCGCGCTCTACTTGGTCGTTGGTCTGTGGGTGTGCCACAGCTGCCCAGTCCACACGGATGTGGAACTTGTCGCAGAACTCCAAGAATTTCCTGCCCGTGAACTGAGACCCATTGTCGGTGATGATGGAGTTTGGCACTCCAAAGCGGTGGACGATGTCGGTGAGGAATGTTACCGCCTGTTCTGCCCTGAGATTCGTGATAGGGCGCACCTCCACCCACTTGGAAAACTTGTCGATTGCAACCAACATGTGGGTGAAGCCCCCGGGCGCCTTCCGCAGGGGCCCGACGATGTCCAGCCCCCACACGGCGAACGGCCATGTTATGGGGATGGTCGCGCGGGGCATGGGAGGGTAGGTTGGACTGCGGGCGTAGAGCGGCACCCTTCGCGGTGCGTACGATCTCGGCGGCGTCCGCGACCGCGGTAGGCTAGTAAAAGCCACGGCGGAACGCGTTGGCGACGAGGGTGCGGGGGCGCGGCGTGATGACCGCGGATCCCCCGCGTGGATGTCCCGCGGAGAGTTCGCGCCCTTCGGGGATGGGCACGCACCGCCGCGGGGATGCGCGGAGGCGGCGCGCTTGTACAGCTCGCCGTCAATGAGGGCAAAGGACTTGGCCATCCTGGCGATGCGCCTGGCCGCGGCCCGGTCCGCGGGGAGTTCCCCTCGAGCCATCCAGGCGGTGTATTTGTCACGCTAGTCCGCTTTGACAGGAGCCGGCTCGATGTCCATCACGTCGGCCTCGTAGGAGCCATACCCCTCGAGGAGGGAGAGCACGTAAGCCTCGTTCAAGGGGTCCTCATCCATGGGTTCCACACCCGCTGGATTCGAGGGAGCCCCCGAGGGTTTAGCGTGACTCGAGGGGTGGGGCTCGAAGACGACCGAGGGCTGAGCGATGTCACGCGCGAAAACGTTCGGGGGGACGGTGATCCGCCCGGACGCAATCTTGGCCAGCTCGTCGGCCTCCTCGTTGTACCGGCGGGGCACATGGTTGAGCTCGATGCCGTAGAACTTATCCTCGAGGGCTCGCATGGCTTTGCAGTAGGCCTCCATCTTGTCGTCATGGCAGCTCGCGTTCTTCATGACTTGATCGATTACAAGCTGCGAGTCCCCCCGCACGTCGAGGCGCTTGACGCCTAACTCAATGGCGATTTTGAGGCCACGAGAGGAGGGCCTCGTATTCGGCCATATTGTTAGATGCGGGGAAGTGGAGGCGCATTGCGTACCGCATGTGTTCCCCAAGGGGTGACACGAAAAGCGAGGCCCGCGCCCGCCCCTCGTTTTCATCACCGAGCCGTCGAAGAACGTAATCCGGCCACTCGCTTGGATCCGCGGCGGCGGCGGCCTGTGTATCCGTCCATTCAGCGACGAAATCCGCCAGGATTTGAGACTTGATGGCCTTGCGCGGGGCGTAGGCAAGCGTCTCGCCCATCAGCTCCACGGACCACTTGGCAACCCTGCCCGTCTCATCGGGATTGCGGATGATCTCCCCCAGCGGGAAGGAGGAGACCACCGTGATGGGGTGGGCCTCGAAGTAGTGGCGGAGCTTGCGCCGCGCGAGGACTACCGCATACGGCGGCCTTACGGACACGAGGGTAGCGCGTCTTGGTATCGGACAAGACCTCGGCGATGTAATAGACCGGCCGCCGTACGGGCAAGGCGTGCCATTCCTCCGTGCGCTCCACGACGATCACGGCGCCGACCACCACGGGTGGTCGCGGCAACGTAGAGCTGTAAGGGCTCGCCGTCCTGCGGCGGCGTGAGGACAGGGGCGTGCGCTAAGGACGCCTTCAGCTTGTCGAGCGCATCCTGGGCCTCGGCGGTCCAGGAGAAGCGCTCGTGCTTCTTGAGGAGGCGATAGAGGGGCAGGCCCTTCTCGCCGAGCCGCGAGATGAAGCGGCTCAAGGCGGCAAGGCACCCCAGCACCTTTTGCACCCCTTTGAGGTCCCGGATCGGATCCATTTGCTCGAGGGACGCAACCTTTTCAGGGTTGGCCTCGATTCCCCGTTGGGAGACAATGTATCCCAGGAGCATGCCTCGCGGCACTCCAAAGACACACTTTTCGGGGTTTAACTTGACCCCATTGGCCCGTAGGCAGCCGAACGCGATGCCCAAGTCACCAACCAGGTCATCCGCCTTCCTGGTTTTTACGACGATGTCGTCCACGTACGCCTCGATCGTCAGTCCGATGTGGTCTCCGAAAACATGCTGCATGCAACGCTGGTATGTCGCACCCGCGTTTCGGAGGCCAAACGGCATCGTGACGTAGCAGAACATCCCGAACGACGTGATGAACGAAGTCGCGAGCTGGTCGGACTCCTTCATCTTTATTTGATGATACCCGGAGTAGGCAACAAGGAAGCAGAGCAGTTCGCACCCAGCCGTTGAGTCAACAATTTGATCAATTCGTGGCAAAGGAAAAGGAACTTTAGGACATGCTTTATTAAGACTGCTATAGTCTATACACATCCGCCACTTCCCATTCTTTTTCTTTACAAGTACGGGGTTTGCTAGCCACGTTGGGTGGAACACCTCCTTGATGAACCCGGCCTCGAGAAGCTTCCGCAGCTCCGCTCCGATTGCCCGTCGCCGCTCCTCGTCGAAGCGGCGCAGCCCGCTGTTGCACGGCGCGGGCGTGAGGCGAGATGTCAAGGGAGTGCTCGGCGACTTCCCTCGGGATGCCTGGCATATCCGAGGGGCTCCACGCGAAGATGTCGGCGTTGGCGCGGAGGAAGTCGACGAGCACCACTTCCTATTTGGGATCGAGGGTGGAGCTGACCCTCAACGCCTTGCCCTTGGGGGCGAAGGATCGAGGGGGAGCTCCTTGGTCGCTCCGCGGCCTCGAAGGTGCCGGTGTGCTTGGCGGTGGAGTCGAGGTCGTCGTTGACCATCTTCTCCAAAGTGGTCACCAGCGCTTCATCCAGCGCCAGTGCTTCTGCGTGCTCCACGCACTCGACGTCGCAGTCGAATGCGTGCTCGATGGACGAGCCCACGGTGATGACGCCGTTTGGTCCTGGCATCTTCATCTTCAAGTAGGTATAGTTGGTGACCGCCATGAACTTGGCGTAATAGGGTCGCCCAAGTATAGCGTGGTAGGCTCCCTTGAACCCCACCACCTCGAAGGTGAGCATCTCCTTGCGGAAATTCTTTACGGTACCAAACCAAACGCGGGCAGTCGATCCGCCCAAGGGGCCGGACACCTTGGCCGGCGCGATGCCATGGAACGGCTTCGTGCCGGGCCGCGGCCTCGGTCCAACCCGATCCCCATCAAGCGCAGCGTATGCGCGTAGAGGATGTTGAGGCTGCTGCCTCCGTCCATCAAGACCTTCGAGAACCGCCCGTTCCCGATGATTGGGTCGACTACCAGCGGGTACTGGCCCGGGTTGGGGATGCAGTTCGGATGGTCCTCCCGGCTGAAGGTGATGGCGTCCTCCGACCAATTGAGGAAGGAGGGAGGCGCCTTCTCCGCGGCGAGGACCTCGTGCCGTTCCCGCTTGCGCTGGCGGGTCGACATGTCGACGGTGGGTCCCCCGAAGATGAGGAACACGTTCTCCACGGCGGGGAAGCCGCCAGCGTCGCCGTCTCCTCCGTCCTTCTTGGCCTCCTGCCTCCCTTTGCGGCGGCGCGGCCATAGAACTTCTTGAGCATGTCGCACTTGCTCAAGGGTGTGGTTCACTGGGGTCTTGTGATAAGGACATGGCTTCTTCGGCATGTCATCAAACACCCCCGGGCCTCGAGGGGTCGGTCGAGGGCCCCGTCGAGCCGGGTCGACAAGAAGAGCCTCGGCATCACCGCCGTCGCGCCCCGCTCGCGCGCGCCGCGCGCGCGGCTTCTTTCCCTTCTTGCCCCGCTTGTCCTTGCGGTGGGGCTCCCTGGACTTGCTGCCCTCCGCGGGCGCATCGTCTGAGCGCCTGCCCTTCTTGCCGTCAAAGATCGCCCCCACGGCCTCTTCTCCTGAGGCGAAGCTGGTGGCGATGTCGAACAGCTCATTGGAATCCGCGGGCGGGCTGCGTCCCAGCTCACGCACGAGGTCCCGGCACGTGGTGCCCTCGAGGAAGGCGTGCACAATTTCGGATTGCGCCACGCTCGGGAGCTCCGTGCAGCGCTTGGAGAAGCACTGTATGAAGTCCCGCAGCGACTCGCCGGGCTTCTGAGTGCAGGAGCGCAGGTCCCAGGAGTTCCCAGGGCGCACGTACGTGCCCTGGAAGTTGCCCACGAACATGCGGACCAGATCATCCCAATTGTGGATTTGGCTGGCGGGCAGGTGCTCGAGCCATGTCCGGGCCGCATCGCCGAGGTGTAGGGGCAAGTTGCGGATGATGACCTCGTCACTGGTGGCTCCGCCTAGCTGGCAAGCCAAGTGGTAGTCATTAAGCCATACGCGGGGATCCGTCTCCCCGTTGTACTTGACGATGGTCGAGGGTTGGCGGAAATGCTAGGGGAAGGCCGCCGCGCGGATCTCCCGGCTGAACACACGGGTCCCTGGGGGCTCCGGCGTCGGGGAGCGGTCCTCGCCGCTGTCGTAGCGTCCGCCTCGTCGAGGGTGGTAGCCCACTGCTGCTCGCGCGTCCGCCTTGCTCGTGCGCCTGGCGTTGATGACATTGAGGGTGTCACCGTCCAGCGCCCTGCGCGTGTCAAGGAGCCGCTCCTTGGCCGTCGCGCGTCCTGAGTTGGCGGGGCGCCCCCGCGGCTTCACTCGCGTGGAGCGAGGGTTCGCCCCCCCCGAGCGGCCCCGTCTCCTCGCGCATCCCCCGAAGGACCGATACGGCGAACCGGAGAGGGGGGAGTGAATGGGAGCCGATAAAAATTCTTCTCGAAGGAGATGAAAACTCCAACAAGACGAACGCGGCTTCCAACACACGTCTCCAACTCACTACCAAGGTTGGTCAAGCCCACGTAGCCAGCGGAGTGCCACCGGACCTAGGAACCAACACGCAACCTTCCGACCCGAGAAACGCGGCGGAAAAACCAAACCTCGAGTCTACGGACCCACACCGGTCGGACCGGGTGAGCACCACCGGTCGACCGGTCCCCGCCGGTGAAACCGAGCAATTTTCACTAAGTGGCTCTACACGGTCGGACCGGTGAGACACACCGGTCGACCGATGGCGGCCTAAAAGCCCCCAAGGCACCAAACAGAGCCAACCGACCACCAAACGGACCCAAACTCGAAACAAGGCGGCAACACGAGACAACAACGAACACACCAAGACGTTCACTCGAGCAAAAACCCACAAGAGCTCGCACCGGTCGGACCGGTCAAGAGCACCGGTCGAGCCGGTGTAGCTGGGCGGCTCGGGATGAACAACACCCGCGGGTCAACTCCCCCAAATCCAAATCTTGATCTCCCGAATTGCTCCACGGACTTGAACAAGACTTTGGGGATATCGGGGAACACCTCATGAGGAGTCCATAGCCAAGTTTAATCCCACCAAATCTCGTCCAAAAAGGAGGAATCGAAGAAATCCCGCCGAAAGCACTTCCAACCCAAGAACTCAAGAAAACCCCAAAATCGAGCACTTTTACTCACGGATTTGGGAGGGGAATCACAGCCCAAAGAACCACGAAGGGTTCCCACAAATTTCCCCCATCAAATCCCCAAGAGAAAAGCCCCGAAATCAACCCAAAGAAATCACCGAGAGAGGGCTCCGAAAATCACCACCAAGAACAACCGGGGAAAACACATCCAAACCTTGAGGAACCACGCCGAATCATCTATACATGAAACTAAGGTTCGTACAAGGTCTAGCAAGCCGCCCGATCATCCATCCCTCTCTACAAGATCTCTCCGTGAAGCTCTCTTGCTAGTCCTAAGGAAAACCTAAGGAAAATAGGTGGAAAATAGGAAAACTAATGAGCTAGGGTTCCAAGAGTTGGCTTCCATCCTCTCACCTCTTGGGTTATATGGAGGCAACCGAATGTCCAAAATACCCTTCTCTACTAACTAGGGATACAAGCCCCTCAAGGGCGGATTTGGAATTCTTGATGTCTTCACCATCGGACGGATGCCCGGCGACCGCACCCTGCGTAGCCTCGACGCAAGCCATGCGATCCCGACGCGTGTCCTCCGCTTCGAAGATTCCGGACTGCGTCGTCGCACACCGGTCCGACCGGTGCTCCTCACCGGTCAGACCGGTCCCCACCGGTCAGACCGGTCAGACCCACCGGTCAGACCGGTCTGGTGCTGCTGCACCTCCGTCTTCGGTTCTCCGGTCTTGGCTTTGTGGATCAACCAAGGAACCCGGTGGTTTTTACGGTGAACCACCGGAAACCCCGCGAACTCGGTGTAGCCTCCGCCAATCTCCACTCATGACTTGGCTCCCACGTAGTCCCGGCTCGACCTTGGTTTTGAGGCTCAACCAAGAAACCGTCCACGACTTCATCTTCTTGTTCATGCCACCATGCGGCCCGCACTTGACCCCGCCGGCCACCGGGTCCCTCGAACGAAGCCTACTTGTCTTCTCCACACACCGGAGGCCTCACCGGCGACGACCTTTCGCGCTTGTTCTTCACCCGCACCAACACGAGTCAAGCCGCAACCTCGCACACCGCAATACTTAGCCAAGAATCGGTCCACACAACGTTGTCAATCACTCATCACACAAGGAAGCAACCATCCACCGGTCCTCGAACCACACATGGTTCTCAATCTCCCCCTTGATGAGTGCATTGACAACACCCACACGAAAGTAACAAGAGAGAAAAGAAAAAGAAAAGAAACGAACAAAAAGAAACTCCAACAAGCGATCGAAAGCCAAACAAAGGCAAAGAGCAAGATCACTTGAAGAAGACAAGTCTTGGACCCCTTAGGCAAGGGCAACGGCTCGACACATCCGAGACAAAGCAAAGCTCAAGCAAAGAGCACAAACCACCGAAACCAAACTCGAAAACTCTCAAAGAGCTCCCCCGCACACATGCAAGCTCCCCCGAACCAATGCAACTCCCCCGGACGAATGCATACAAGAACCCACAAGAAACGAGGCAGCGCAGAAGCAACTTCAGCTCACACCGGTCGGGACCGGTCATCACCACCGGTCAAACCGGTGCCCAACATATGTACGGGACCAGCACTCACACCGGTCGGACCGGTGCTCCTCCACCGGTCGGACCGGTGTACAACGAAGCCCGAAATGGCTCGAAACCACCGAAAACCTTCCAAACGCGTCCAACAAGCCATTTCAAGCTCGAACTTCTCCCCCTTGTTGGCAATGCATGAATCAAGCCAAAAATGCAAAAGATGCAACCTAGAGCTTCTCAAATAGACAAAATTCAACAAAGAATGCTACAAATGTCCAAATGAGCAAGTTAGGTACTCTACGGCTTCGTATCGATCTCAACTACATGATCACCAAGTTTCACAACCATTGGACGAAGCTAAGATGGATTTTGGCAATTTTGCGAAAAACTTGCCTCTCATGAGCAAAGTCCTAAACATGATCAAAGCATATCAAAATGGCAAAGCCACACAAACTTCATGCTAGGACAAACTATTCTAACCATAAGACCATCACAAACACCCACAAGCACCTCATGTCATGTCAAAGCCACCGAGCCATGTGCCTACTTCTATGTATGAGACTTCTCATTGGTAGGCATCATGCAACGGTTTAGCACCCAAAGCAAATTAAATTCAGCACAAATGACATGGGAGCATATTTTCCAAGCATTTTTCATTTCATTTTCAGATTTGTAAATGGTACATGAAATGTCTTTGCGACAAAAAGGAACTTATGCTCCTCCACAAGATAAATCTAGAGGGCTAAACATTCATGATGGCAAATGAGCCTTTGGCCCCATATGATCAATAAACTAGCCATCCAACCACAAATTAAGCATAGCAAGGCCACAAAAACATGTCAAGAGCATGTAAAGACATTTACACATGAGAGAGCATACATGTGACATTTTTCAAAAGCATAGCTATCAACCATGGATTATTCATCAAGATCATTAAGAGCTAAGCCAAACTAACCGTAGCATACCAAACAAGCTCACAAAGACATATATTTCATTCCATGGTGAACAATGTATATAAGAGAAGCTTTTCCTAACCAATGCATATGATACAAAATGCATGCAATCTAAGATACAAGGATGCCTATACATCATGTTACATATGTCATGCCAAATGCAAGGAATGCACGAAAGAAAGCTATACATATGCTACAAACCGGCTCCTCGAGGGGAGGCAAAACGGGCTCGACACCACCGGCAAAAGAGAGCTCCCACACACCCAACTCAAGAAATCAAACACACACCAAGTTCCCCCCGCAAACGAGTGAAAGTTGCTTGATCTAGGGGTTTGGTGAAAATATCGGCTAGTTGGTCATGTGTGGGTACATGGATCAAAGCTATCTTTCCTTTCTCAACATTGTCTCTCAGAAAATGGTACCTCACTTCTATGTGCTTGGTTTTGGAATGGAGCACTGGGTTCTTTGCAACGCTTATGGCACTGGTGCTATCACATTGAAGTGGGACATGGGTATACTCCTCACCAAAGTCACTCATGGTGTAGGTGATCCAAAGGAGCCGAGAGCAACAACTAGCGGCGGCAACATACTCGGCCTCGGTCGTGGATTGAGCAACACTCGGCGCTTTCGGGAAGACCAAGACACCAAAGAAGAACCCAAAAGCGGCAAGTCCCGAAGTGGACTTCCTATCCAACCGACACCCGGCAAAATCCGCGTCCGAAAAACCATGAAGCGCCAAAGAAGAGGACGCGGAGTACCAAAGGCCGAAGTCGGGAGTGTGACGCAAGTACCGAAAATTCTCTTCACCGCTTGCCGATGCGAAGTCCTCGGAGACGCTTGAAAACGAGCGCACGGACACACCGAGAAGCGTATGTCCGGCCTCGTCGCCGTCAAGTAGAGGAGTGACCCGATCATGCTCCGGTACTTCTTCCGGTCCACGTGTTCACCTTCCTCGTCCGCATCAAGAGCCGTAGTCGTACTCATCGGCGTCGTCATAGCCTTGGAGTCCTCCATCTTGAACTTCCTCACAATGTCCTTGGTGTACTTAGCCCGGTGCACAAATGTTCCTTCCTTTGATTGCTTGATTTGTAGGCCGAGGAAGAACCGCAACTCGCCTATCATGCTCATCTCAAACTCCCTGCTCATATCATCCGCAAACCTCGGAACAAGAGAGTTTGACGAGCCACCAAAGACAATATCATCCACGTACACCCGCACAACCGGGATATCTCTCGCCCGCCTCGGCAAAAACAAGGTCCGATCGACCTTCCCCATCTCAAAGCCTCTCTCAAACAAGAACCCCCTCAACCTCGCCATACCAAGCTCTAGGCGCCGCTTCAACCCATACGGCGCCTTCCTCAACTTGTACACCCGGTGGGGGTACTTCTCACTCTCAAACCCCCGGAGGCTGCCTCACATACACTTCTTCCTCCAAAGCACACCATTCAGAAAAGCACTCTTCACATCCATTTGGTGCAACTTGAACCCTTTAGCCACGAGAAAAGGCTAGAAGGATCCTAATCGCCTCCAAACGGGCTACGGGAGCAAAGGTCTCCTCGTAGTCGATCCCCTCCTTCGACCGAACCCCCGAGCAACAAGTCTCGACTTGTTCCTCACAACCTCACCCTTCTCTCCCTCTTTGTTTTTCCATACCCACTTTGTACCAATCGGCTTACCCCGGGGGAGGGTCAACCAACTCCCACACCCGTGTTGACGGTGAAAATCCGTCAACCTAGCCATGAGTTTACCTTCGTGTTGGCATGAGTTTTATACCTTATCCATTGGTACTAACCCCCGTGGTATAACAAGTTCACGTGTGCATGTCGTTTTTGGAGTTTAATGTTTATGCGGGGATTTAGTGTTGAATGCAAGACTTTCGGGATAAGTTCATCAAGCACCTCATGACAAGACCTTGAAGTCCCGAACAAGTCATGCAATGAAGCAAAATTAACTCCAAGAAGCCGGGGACTTGATCCGAGAAGACGACGGACTCCGGGGACACGACCGTAAAAGTGCTCGAATCTTGCAAGACAAGGAGTTGAGTCCAATTCGGAGAGAAACCGACGACATGGACCTACATGCGAAGGGGGAAGCATCCGGGAAGCAAGGGAACCGACCTCGGGCAAAGGAGCCCACGGGGCGGGCCTAAATGGGCCCGGGCCGACCGGCCCGATCCGGTCGGCCCAGGCCCATTTTGGGCCCAAACCCGTCGTCCTTTGCCCTAGCCGCCAATCGGGCTATTTATAGTCCCCTGACCGAGAGCCACGGAGAGAAGATTTCGTCTTCGGCCGCCGAGAAGCAGAGAAGAGAGGGACACCATCTAGGAGAGGAGAGGGTCGAGCTAGTTGACTAGGGTTCCCCTAGCCGACGTGGGAACCTTGCACGGAAGACCACGTCGGAGTTCCGGAGCTAGAAGCAAGATCAAGGAAGGATCCGGTGGTGATCTTGTGTATGTATCATTGTTATAGTTGAATTATCAAGTTGAATCTTTTCTCGCCGATCAAGTGTTTCCTCGAAGATTTCGTTTTTCGATCGGCTTTGCTTATTTCAATTCTATTCTCGAGATAGATTACATAGGGTGTTCTTGTAGCCGCGGTGGCTAGAGGTACACGCCGGATCTTCCGAAAGAATTTCGACTTGTCTTTTGACTCGCCCTAAGCTCCCCGCATGAATAGGGATACGTTGTGACGAACGGGGGTCTCGAAAGGCGGATGTTTTCGGATTTGGACGGGAAACCACGATTTAAAGAGGCTTTTATTAAGATTCGATTTGCTACTTCTTCTCTTGCTTGGAACTTCAACAAAAGGCTTACCCCGATCCCTCTAGATCGGTTTATCTACCCAATCTTACTTTGTTTTCTCCGGTTTTTAGTAGATTAGATTCGTTTTGTGTCTTTTACTTATATGCATTAGGTCTTTTATCGAATATTGAAGATTACTTGCTTTAATAGATTAAGTCTTGCGTCACACATTTGTTCCACGGATTCGATACCTTGGGTTCACCACTCGAGGGAAGAAGGGTCCCTTGACTACGACGGGAGACTTGTACGCTTGCGAGTCACGCACGAACTTTGATACAATTATTAACCGTCAACAAGCCCCTTTTTTCGGCGCCGTTGCCGGGGAACAAGTGATCAAGATTTGATTTTTTTATTGCTTTTTTTTGTAATTTTCAGTACTGATTTTGTTTTATTTTTGCATCTATTAAATTTTGATCATCCTCAAAATACATCTAATCTAGTTTGTCTAACTCTAGTCTTTATAGATTTGTTTTGTTTTCTAGTTTTTTCTCGCATATTTTGTTTATTGCTAACCCTAACGGGGAGATGGACGGCTACCTCTCCAACAAACCCAATAATTTTGTGGATGATCCAGAAAAACTTTACAGGCTAAGGAGACGCGAAGCACATCAAGCTAAAAAGCTGGATTTTGTAGATTCGGAGTCGGAAGACAAAGGATCGCAAGAATCTCCGGAGAATTCACCACCTCAAAGTCCGCGGGAGAACCGACTTCCACCAATGGGTGACCAACCACCGGAAGAACGCAAGATTGGGGAGCTATGCACCCCAGACATCATCGACCTACCAATCCCGAACCTCGAGGAGATCGGAAGACCGTTCGAGATCAAGACCTCAACAATCCGCATGGTGCAACATTCACCCTTCACCGGCAAAGAGGATCCGAACCTTCACCTCCAAGCATTCATTCAACTATGTCAGACTTTCAACATGGATGGGGTGACTCAAGATCAAATGAGGGCAAGGCTTTTTCCGTTTTCACTACTCGGGAAGGCTTTGCAATGGTTCCACTCTCAACCGGCGGAGACGGTGCAAAATTGGAACACGTTGATGAAGGCTTTCATGAAGGAATACTACTCACCGGGTAAAACTCAAAGCTTGCGTAATAAGATTGCCACCTTTGTTCAATATCCTACGAAACTATCTCGGAGGCATTCGAGCGCTTCAACGAGTACACCGGGCGGTTCCACATCACAAGTTCCCGAAAGAAGACCTCGTGCAAAAGTTCTATCAAGGACTCACCATGGCGTCAAGGACGATCATCGATGCATCAGCGGGAGGATCTATCATCGAGCTTACACCAACGGAAGCTTTCACGCTATTCAAGAAGGTCGCGGATAATGACACGTGGGCGTCATCTGGGCGCCTACACCCTGCTCAACCCATGGGGAACGTCAAAGGAGTCTTGCAAGTGGAGAAGGAAGACATACTTGAAGGCAAGATCGACTCGCTCATGAGGAGGTTGGAAAAGATGGAGATAGAAAAGAAAGAGGCTCAAGACTTGAAGGCCGCCGAAGCAAGGTCCACATGCGAAGAATGTGGAGAGTATGGCCATGTCCGCAAAGATTGTCCGGAGGAAGCCAAAGTGCTCGACTACATGAGGAAGGGAGAATTGCCGAACTTCCGCTACGGGCAAGGTAGGCCTCAATTTAATGCAAGCTCATCTATTCCTAACGCGGTTCCACTTCGGATACAATTGAAGGAGTTCATGGATGAGCAAGCTAAGATCAACAAGGACACCGTCACCAAGTTCAAGACCATAGACAAGGTGTTGGAGAACATCGATAGCAAAGTGACGGAGGTCGGAAGTTCCAATCATCAAGTGCTCAACATGATGAAGATGCTCGAGACGCAAGTTGGACAACTTGCGGGCGCCTCACTAATGATGAAGGCAAGCTTCGGGACAACCCAAATGTCCCGAATCGGCGAAGGCCATTCAAACACGTTCGGGGAAGGAGACCGAAGATCCGGAACGTTCCGCGGGAGCAAGGAAGCTTAAACCGTCCACCGAGGTGGAAGGAGCTGCTAAAGAGAAGGTTACGGGGATCGTCACCGAGGAACCCGAATTCGAGATGCCGGAAGATGACACGAGGATACCGCAACTCAAGCCACGCTACTTCGAGAGGTAAACTTGACAACCACTTTGAGAAGTTTGTGGAAGTTGTGCGTAGACTTAGCATCAACATGCCATTACTAGATGCCCTACAAGTACCTACATATTCTCGTTACTTTAAAGATATACTTGCAAATAAATATGAGATAGCAACACTCGGGGTAGATCATGTCAAAATGTCCGAGGAGTGTAGTGCGGCTATTGCTTATGGGCTAGAGAAGCAAAAAGACCCCGGTGCCCTACAATTCCATGTTCGGTTGGTTCTTTCAACTTCGAGAAGGCGTTATGCGACCTTGGAGCTAGTGTGAGTGTCATGCCGAGGGATGTGTTCGAGAAGCTACGCCTACCGATGGAGCCTACGGGAATATGTTTGGAGTTGGGAGACAACTCCATTCGCTATCCCTTGGGCATTCTGAAGATGTACCCGTGAAGATTGGACACCACTTCATCCCCGTCGACTTCGTTGTGCTCGAGATGGGAGAGAGGGAGAAGCCGCCGCTCATCCTAGGGAGGCCGTTCCTCAAGACCGTGGGAGCAACTATTGATGTTGGCAAGGGGGAGATCATGTTCGATATCAACGGAGAAAGGAGTTCCTTCAAGTTCCATCCAAGGATTGAGGCATGCAACATGATTGGAGTGAAGGGAGAACCAAAACAAACGGAGGGGCTGAAAAAGAAGAAGGAGCCGAAAAAAATGAACGTAACGAAAATCAAAGAAGGTGTTGCATCCGTCAAGACAAAGGAAGAGAAGCCGCTCGTGAAGACCAAAAAAATGACTAAGCCAACTAAGCCGGAAGTCAAGCCCGCGCCCAAGATGGTGCGGAAGTGGGTACCCAAGATTGCAACACCCGCAAAGAGCGTTGATCCGGAGTAATCAAGTGAAGAAGTCTAGCTATAGACTATAAACGAAGCGCTAGGCGGGGAGGCAACCCGTTTCGTCAAGTCAAGTCAAGAATAAGCTACGGGAGGACAACCCGATTCCGGGTTTTTCGAGTATTTTTAATAATTTAGTTTTTGAGTTTTACTACGCAAAGACATTAGACTTAGAAGTGGTTGAACAATATTAGAGACATAATTCTTAATTGAATGTTTGCTTTATCATAAAACCCTTTGCATGAACCCTCCTATGTGCTTGTTTGATTCTTTTCTTTTCGAGAAACCCCTCAACCAAATAATTTCAGAACCTTAACTCAACCTTTCACCCTCATTATGGTACTGAGGTTGACTTATTTTTCATGCTAAAACCACACGAGTAGAGCCACGATTTATATTTAAGTGTTAATAAAATTCAGCACGTGGTAGGACTCGCGTGAACCTAGAAATCAAAGCTTTTGGTTGGTCTTAAAAATCTTTATCCTTGGTTTCTCTAGGATTAGAATTTTTCTAAGCCCATTCTAATTTTGTTTTATTCAAAATCTTTCTTATTTAGCCAAAATTAGAACCCAAACCTATGCCCCCATGATCAAGCCGGAAAACGTTCGCTCTCAACCGATGAAAGCAAACTTTACCGGTGAGACCGAAATCGACGTAGTCAAAAAATATTTTCGACTTACATTTGTTTTTAATGGTTTAAAAACTTCTCTAAAATTATGCTTGAGCTCTTGCATGGCTCTGAAAAATATTTTAAATTTCGAATTAGAGGAGTGCTTAACCTTAAACACACCTAAATGGAGGCAATCAAGTTTGAATTAATCATGCATGCACCATTGGATTCCCTTTCATCAACTTTCACCAATTCCACATGCAAAGGACAAGCATGGTGGGCAGCAAGCATCAACTTTGCAGGATTTTCATGGTGGCATGTGAAGCAAGTGGAGCTAGGGAGCATGGACATGACCCAAAGCATGGAGCATCAAGTGGGAGGACCAATAATTCAAGAAAAGGAGTGGACGAGAGCGTTTGGGCGGTGCAACTCGTGGAGCACGCGGGCGGGGGAAAGTTGCGAGAGGTGAAATGATCATGCCGGGAGAAAGACGCGCCGAGGAGGAGCCGGAGGAGCCCCGGGCCGGCCGGCCCAGGCCGGCCGGCCTGCCCTATATAAGCAGCCCCCCGGTGCCCGTTTTCGCAGGCAAGCTTCCCTCTCCTTCCCTTGTTTGTGTGTTCAAGTTTGTGTGCTCAGAACCTCCGTAGACTTAGCCAACCATCCCAAGCTTGATAGCTCAAGAAAAATCCACATCCTTAATCCACTCAAAGTCCACATCCGAAGCAAAGAGTTTAAGTGCCTAGTTTACCGGTTGCAACCCGGAATTTTAGTTGAAGAAAGAGTGCAGCAACCATGTGGAAGAAGACCACAAGTCTCTTCTCCAAGAAGAAGAGTTCGTCGTCATCCAAGCCGTCATCAACCACGTCTTCGAGGAGGCACTCGGTTTCCGAGTCTCCCGGAGCATGGAGACGGACACGGCACCACCGAGGAGGAACGACGCTCTCCTCCTTGGTGGTATGAGAGCTGCAAGAAGCACTTCCATGAGGTTCACCGAACCTCGTGGGCACACGGAGGAGCAGCCCGCGCCACCACGACGATCGACTCGCTCAACCGCACCACCTCCTTACACCCCGACACAATCTTCGTACGGCTTCATCATCTTGTCGGCGGCGGAGGAGGAGAGGCTCGCCAATCTTGAGAAGAGGCTTGTGCCAAACGTCGAGTTCGACGACCAAGCACTCTACACCTTGGGTTTTTGCACCGACATATACTATATGTTGGGGCACCTCGGATGGGTGCAGTTCTCCAACGGAATATCGGTGGACACCCATTTGGGTTACGCCTTGGAAATTTTGATGACTATCGCACCCATCGTTGATGATGATGGGGTGCAAAGCTTGTCATTCCGGTTGGAGGGGATCGAGCAAGTGGTTCCCTACGAGCACGTTAGGGAGCTACTTGGATTCCACAAGGGAGCTCGGAGAAAGTTGACGTGCCACCGGCACGTTGGCGGGATTTTGGAACATGATCTCCGGAGAAGCCCATCAACAACGCAATTGCATCCGCAACCCCATTATCCGGATATTTCACTCTTGGATGTGCAAGAGGGTATTGGGGAGGATGAAGGAAACAAAGGTGACCGACACGGAGTTGAATTGGCTATACTCGGCTTTGATTGCCGGGCAGCCAATTGACCCCTCTTACCTCATGATCAACCGTTGGTGTTGTGAAGCAACATCGGGGGCGGGTAATATTGGTTCGGGGTGTTACCTCTCCATGTTGGCCTTTTCCTTGCGGCCGGGGGATCGCAAGAAACCCCGCTCACCTTTTGCGTGGTACCTCTCTCGGTTTTGAGTACTTGCGGCAAGGCAAGTACATTAGTGGAGATGAGAGAGTAGGTTATCGATTGGCCATAGTGAACCTACCCCTTCCGAATGAGAGGCTTAGGCTTTTCACCGAAGGAAGGGAAGATTGGTTGGAAGAGGGACTACTTGTCCCCGCAAGGAAGAACAAAAGAGGAAGAATCGTAGAGGAGGGAACATCCTCCGCACAAGCGAGTGGAGCACAACCCAATGTGCAACCATTCGGCGGAGTTCCTCCTCCGCCAAGTTATTACGGAGGGTCACAACAACAAGCATGGGGGGTGGTGCACCGGTACCCCCACAAAATTATGTTGTGCCCAACGCTAACTTCGCGGAGTCCTACGCTCATCATCCCCAACCACAACAAAGCATGGCCATTATTGGAGGGTATTCGCAAGAAATGCTCAAAACATCGCAGCCATCCAATCTAACGCAGCCCAACTCGGTGAAGGCAACGCAAATATTGCCTTTGAACTTGGACGCCTTCACCTTGTGGAGCCAAATCAATTCGACGGAGGAAGCGTCCAACCATATTATGAACAAGGGTATTATTATCAAGACTATCAACATCAACCACCGGCGGAGGACTAGAAGATTTAGGAACTTTAGTTTTCTTTTCTTTTCTTTTTCTCTGTAATTTTCAGCTTTTGCTCATGTGTGTTTGCGTAGTATTTTCTGTTTTTATTTAAATTTCAGCAAGCATGTTTGTTTATTTTCAGTATGTATTTCAACTTGATGTCACCATTAATAAAGACACCACCTTGATTTTATCATTGGAAAAGTTACAAAATTCGTGCCATGATGATATATGATTAAAATTGCAGCTTTGTTCATCTTTGTAATTGATTTATGCATGTTTAAGCTAGTGCTCTCTTAAAAATACAGATCCGAATTTATTTAAATGCTAGCTTAATTTTCAGCGGAGGTTATGATTAAAATAAAGACCCATAGTGTTTTGTGTGCTCTCAAGTTATGAATAGATTAAAGATGTCTTTTATGCTCAAAAATATTGCTAACCTTGTCACAAATATCACTTGTGTGTTGCTCAACCTATCCAAAGCCTTATATATATTTGAGTGCATAAAACTTAGTGTACAAGATTTATTTTTGAGTGAGTTATTGCAGGCCATGATTTCTCCGGCCCGAGACTAAGAAGCTGGTCATTCCGTTTTTGCGTATCTATCTTTTTGCTAGCCTTTTATCCGTGCATTGTGTATCCCCGCATCGGTGATCTCACAAACTTCGCCGGATATCCACCCATAAACCAAATATCATCTTTTTGTGATTACCTCCTTGACTACAACCTATCGTTGAGAATGGATCATCAATTCAAGGAAGATCGCAAGACGGTGCCAACGTTGAAGATTTCAAGTATCTCTTCAAGGAAAAATATTCCGGTACCTACCTTATTTTTCGCCTCTTTGCTCGAGGACGAGCAACGTCTAAGCATGGGGGAGGAGGTAGGTACGGTGCAGTTTTAGAGTTCAAAGGGGAATATTTAAAAAAAATGATGATGAAAGAAAAAAAAATCCGGCGATACTCGTGCCTTTCAAGGTATAAAAAATCAAAACTTCATTGTGGAAGTCATGGGCTGAATATATGACGAGGAAAAAAATGAATGAATGAAAGAAAGAAAAGAATGAGAAATATGAGAAAGAAAAAAAATGTGCGTAAAGTAAATTCCCTAAGCTCTCTAAAAGTGCATTCAAGGCTTCAAGTTAAAAAGATCCATTCTCATTTTCCAACCATGTGCAATCCGATAACGAGGACTTCCTTTGTGCCTCGGGATCACTCTTTGCCATTTGCACATGTCCACTCATCTAAAAGTGTGTGTATTTTTCTCTTTCCCCTCCTTGATTTAACATTATTTTCCAATGACCTTTTTGACGAGTCTCGGTAAGACCATGAGAAGCTTGTCTTGTTTTGACAACACCTCATTTATAAAATCTTGTTAGGACTAAACTTTCCCAAAGCTCCATATAAAGCCTACCACATATATATGAGAGGGAAAGGAGTAGAATATATAGGCTTGAGAGACAAGTGAGATGAGAGTTCATGAGCAATATACAAGATGATTTAAATTTGTGAATTTGGTTTAGCTTTTCTCTATCTCGTTCTTCATTTCAAAAATTACGAGATCTATTTAAAACTTTGTGAGCATGTTAATACTTGTGGGATAATCTTAAAAAGAATCTACCCTCCGTAGAGATGAAGGCTAGTACATTATGGAACTTTAATGAATTAAAATTTTGAGAGCATTATGTTTTCTCGTGTGTAATCAAGTGCAAAGTTTAAACATTGTTTGGCAATGGTGATATCCATCGAAGGCTTACTCGAGGACGAGCAAGGTTTAAGCATGGGGGAGATGTTGACGGTGAAAATCCGTCAACCTAGCCATGAGTTTACCTTCGTGTTGGCATGAGTTTTATACCTTATCCATTGGTACTAACCCCCGTGGTATAACAAGTTCACGTGTGCATGTCGTTTTTGGAGTTTAATGTTTATGCGAGGGATTTAGTGTTGAATGCAAGACTTTCGGGATAAGTTCATCAAGCACCTCATGACAAGACCTTGAAGTCTCGAACAAGTCATGCAATGAAGCAAAATTAACTCCAAGAAGCGGGGACTTGATCCGAGAAGACGACGGACTCCGGGGACTCCGACCGGAAAAGTGCGTGAATCTTGCAAGACAAGGAGTTGAGTCCAATTCGGAGAGAAACCGACGACATGGACCTACATGCGAAGGGGAAGCATCCAGGGAAGCAAGGGAACCGACCTCGGGCAAAGGAGCCCACGGGCCGGGCCTAAATGGGCCCGGGCGGCCGGCCCGGTCCCGGTCGGCCCGAGCCCATTTTGGGCCCAAACCCGTCGTCCTTTGCCCCTAGCCGCCAATCGGGCTATTTATAGTCCCCCGACCGAGAGCCACGGAGAGAAGATTTCGTCTTCGGCCGCCGAGAAGCGAGAGAAGAGAGGGACACCATCTAGGAGAGGAGAGGGTCGAGCTAGTTGACTAGGGTTCCCCTAGCCGACGTGGGAACCTTGCACGGAAGACCACGTCGGAGTTCCCGAGCTAGAAGCAAGATCAAGGAAGGATCCCGGTGGTGATCTTGTGTATGTATCATTGTTATAGTTGAATTATCAAGTTGAATCTTTTCTCAGCGATCAAGTGTTTCCTCGAAGATTTCGTTTTTCGATCGGCTTTGCTTATTTCAATTCTATTCTCGAGATAGATTACATAGGGTGTTCTTGTAGCCGCGGTGGCTAGAGGTACACGCCGGATCTTCCGAAAGAATTTCGACTTGTCTTTTGACTCGCCCTAAGCTCCCCGCATGAATAGGGATACGTTGTGACGAACGGGGGTCTCGAAAGGCGGATGTTTTCGGATTTGGACGGGAAACCACGATTTAAAGAGGCTTTTATTAAGATTCGATTTGCTACTTCTTCTCTTGCTTGGAACTTCAACAAAAGGCTTACCCCGATCCCTCTAGATCGGTTTATCTACCCAATCTTACTTTGTTTTCTCCGGTTTTTAGTAGATTAGATTCGTTTTGTGTCTTTTACTTAGATGCATTAGGTCTTTTATCGAATATTGAAGATTACTTGGCTTTAATAGATTAAGTGTTGCGTCACACATTTGTTCCACGGATTCGATACCTTGGGTTCACCACTCGAGGGAAGAAGGGTCCCTTGACTACGACGGGAGACTTGTACGCTTGCGAGTCACGAACGAACTTTGATACAATTATTAACCGTCAACAACCCGATTCCTCTCAAAGTTCTCCAACTCCTCATGCATCGAGTTAACCAAATTGTGATCGGATAGTGCGTGTCCAATGTCTTTGGGCTCAAAAGAAGCAACAAACGCAGCATGAGCAAAGTGGGAATTGTTTCGAACCCTCGACCGTGTAGTGCGTTCATTCATGTCGCCGATGATCCTCGAAGCCGGGTGGTCCACCCGAACTCGCCGGGGAGGTTCTCGCCTCGAAGCTACCTCCCCCTCAACATCTGCTTCTCCTCGTTCTTGGTTTGTCGTCGTAGGTGTAGCGAGAGGGTCCATCCATCATCGTAGTCGAAGTAGTGGGTACATGTTCAGCGGGGCACCACACCGCCATCTTCATCATCACCATGTTCATGCTCCTCCTCTCCGAAAGATCTCCTCGCCAAGCTCATCATCACCTGCACACTCAAAGACAAGGCGACTATGTGGCTCTGTCTCGTCGAAGGTTACCTCGCAAGTCTCCACGATTTGGTTAGTTTCAAGATTGAGCACACGATATGCTCTAGAATGAGATGCATAACCAAAGAAAATGCCATCGACGGACCTAGCCTCAAACTTATCCAACTTCCCGCCTTTCTTCGAGAATGAAACACTTGCAACCGAAGACATGGAAGTGACTCACCTTGGGTGTGCGGCCATGCATCAACTCATAGCATGTTTTCTTCTTGTGCACTGCGAGGTATATCTGTTCGACACATAGCATGCGGCATTCACCGCCTCTCGCCCAATACCTCCTCGGAGTCCTATGCTCATCAAGCATCGTCCGAGCCATCTCGCACAAGGTCCCGTTCTTCCTTTCCACAACACCATTCGGGGAGGCGTATACGGACTCGAAAAGCGGTGCTCAAGACCCAAGTCATGACAAAAGGTTTCAAAACGAGAGTTCTCGAATTCCGAGCCATTATCACCTGCGGATAGCTCGTATGGCATCTCCGTGCCTCTCGTTCCTCAACCTCAAGACTAGATCTCGAACAAAACCAAACGTCTCCCCCTTATCCTCGAGAAAGAACACCCAAGCATACCGAGAATAGTCGTCCACCACAATAAGGACATACCACTTCCCACCCGCAGATCGCACACGAGCTGGGCCAACAAGGTCCATATGGAGCAGCTCGCATGGACGCTCAGTCATCACATCGGTGAGAGGCGGGTGAGAAGAGGCCACCATCTTGGCATGCCTACACGGAGCACAAACCAACTCTTTCTCAAGCCTCAAACATGGCAATCCTCGGACCAAATTGAGTTTACTCAAGCGAGACAAAAGGTCAAAGCTCAAGTGACCCAACTTCCTATGCCACTTCCACAACTCACTCGAAGAACCAGCCAAGAAACAACGCTCCACACCCGAAGACTGAGAAAAATCAGCACGAAACACCCGATCCTCGGGAACGACCATACAAACAAGGTCCCCTCGAGAGTCCACAATCCGAGAACCACCCGGCCGAAACAACACCTCAAAACCCTCATCCAACAAGCCGGGACACGAAAGCAAATTGTACCCCAGCGATTGAACAAGAGCAACACGCCTCGAGTGATCTTGTCACTCACTTTTATCTCACCTTCGAAAGCACACGCCCACGCCCATTGTCCCCAAAAGTGATGTACCTCTTCGTCACCACGGGACGAGACTTGAGAACCACCCCCTGTCTCCGGTCATTTGCCTCGAACAACCGGAGTCAATCAACCAAATGTTCTTCAAGTCTCCCACCCGAAATTCAAAAATAGGCACGTGAGCGAACAAACGACTCGACAGAATCGGGGTTAGTACCAAAAGAGGAAAACCGGTGCCGAGCCATTTGCTCGAAAGTGGGGTTAGCACCAACCAAAGCATCTCTCCTACCAAAACTACCTCCACGAACACCACCACGGTAACCACCCTGAGGGAACCACCCCTCTCTGCGCCCGGAGGAGGACCAAAACCACGCAAGAAAGCCCGTGGAACGTCCTTCCTCTCCAACTCAACGCCACGACTCCTCCAATCCCCGTATTGAGCACGAGGAGGAGAACGCCTAGCAACCGACCACTCGCACCCTTTCCGGCCCAACCACCGAATCACGACCACCGGAAACAACCCTCGCACACGTACGAGCTCGAAACCCGAACACCGTCTGTCTGTGCCCGCACCGGTCCGACCGGTGCCCCACACCCGGTCCGACCAGCAGTGTGACTCGGGCCGGCAGCACCACCTGCGGCCTTCTTCTCTCCCCAAGCCCGAACCGTCCTCACAATCGCCTTGCCCCCGGGCATCCGCATACGAGGCTCAAGTACCCCATCCGAAGGGTGGTACTTGTCCTTGTTAGCCCACTCCTTCTTCATTCTCTCCTCTCGCTTCCTCTTGAAGCAAAACTCCTCCTTATGGCCATCTCTCCCACAATAGCCACAATGGAACCTCACAAGCTTAGGCTTTGGCTTGGGATGTGGCCGCTCACTTGGTTTCTCTCCACTCAAACCCTCCACCGGTTTCTCACCACTAGCACCGTTGACGGTGAAAATCCGTCAACCTAGCCATGAGTTTACCTTCGGTGTTGGCATGAGTTTTATACCTTATCCATTGGTACTAACCCCCGTGGTATAACAAGTTCACGTGTGCATGTCGTTTTTGGAGTTTAATGTTTATGCGGGGATTTAGTGTTGAATGCAAGACTTTCGGGATAAGTTCATCAAGCACCTCATGACAAGACCTTGAAGCCCCGAACAAGTCATGCAATGAAGCAAAATTAACTCCAAGAAGCCGGGGACTTGATCCGAGAAGACGACGGACTCCGGGGACACGACCGAAAAGTCTTGAATCTTGCAAGACAAGGAGTTGAGTCCAATTCGGAGAGAAACCGACGACATGGACCTACATGCGAGAAGGGGGAAGCATCCGGGAAGCAAGGGAACCGACCTCGGGCAAAGGAGCCCGCGGGCCGGGCCTAAATGGGCCCGGCCGGCCGGCCCGGCCGGTCGGCCCGAGCCCATTTAGGGCCCAAATTCGTCGTCCTTTGACCTAATTGCTTCTCGGGCTATAAATAGCCCCCCGACCGAGAGCCACGCGAGAGAGGAAGTCGTATTCCGCCGCCGAGGAGCGAGAGAAGCTTGAGGGACACCAACTTGAAGATGAGGGTCGTGCTAGTTGTCTAGGGTTCCCCCCCGGCCGACGTGGGAACCTTGCATGGAAGACCACGTCGGAGCTCGGAGCGAGGATCAAGATCGAGGGAGGGCCCGGTGGTGATCTTGTTCATGTAATCATTCATGGTGAAGTTTGTAAGTGAATCCGATTTCTAGCGATTAAGTGCCTTCTCGATGATTTTGATTTCTTCTTGGTTTTGCTTCTTCTACGATCTAGTCTATAGCTAGATTACATAGGGTGCTCTTGTAGCCGCGGTGGCTAGAGGTGCATACGGGACCGGCCAAGTGATTTCAACTTGTTCTATCGAACTCGCCCTAAGCTCCCCGCATGAATAGGGATACGTTGTGACGAACGGGGGTCTCGAAAGGCGGATGTTTTCGGAGTCGGATGGGAAGGCCACGATTTAAAGATGCTTTTAATGAGATTCGCTTTGCTATCTTCATCTATCTTGTTTGGAGCTACAACATAAGCATGATCTAGATTCTCTAGATTGGTTATCTCTTGCTTTCTCTTGCTACCTCTTTAGTAGATTAGATTAGATTCGTTTTCTTTATGAGTTAGTAGATTAGATGCAAATTACCTTCATAAGATAGCTTACCTTGCTTTACTAGATTGAATCCTTGCGTTGCACATTGTTCCACGGATTCGATACCTTGGGTTCACTACTCGAGGGAAGAAGGGTCCCTTGACTACGACGGGAGACTTGTCCGCTTGCAAGTCACAAACGAACTTTGATACAACTATTAACCGTCAACAAGCCCCTTTTTTCGGCGCCGTTGCCGGGGAACAAGCAATCAAGATCCGATCTAGTATCGCTTATCTTTCAGCTTTTTCTTTTGATTTTCTTTTTGCATCTCTTATGTTTGATCATCCTCAAAAAGAAAAAAAAATTTTCAATCTAATCTAGTTTTGATTAACCCTAGTTCTTATGTTTAGATTTTTGTTTTATCACTAACCCTAACCGGAGATGGTTGGCTACCTCTCCAAGAAACCCAAACTTTTTTGTGGATGATCCGGGAAAACTTTACGGGCAAAAGGTGACATGCAACACAAGCTAAAAGGGTGGAAACCCTAGATTCAAAAGTTGAAGTCGAAGGACCGTCGAAATCTCCAAGGGAATCACCACCTCCAAGTCAAGACGCCGGAAGGCCATTCAAGATCAAGAGGAGGATGGAGAAGATGGAGATGGAGAAAGAAGCTCAACACCTAAAGGCTGCCAAGGCAAGATCCACATGCAAGGAGCGTGAAGTGTTCATCGTGATAAAGATGCCGGACGCAAGTGGGACAACTTGCCGGGCGCCCGATGGGCAACAAAGAAGAATATCCGAGACAACTCTAAGGTCCCAAGACGGCGAAGGCTACTCAAACTCATTCGGGAGAGATGAAGGATCACACTAGAGACCATGAAGATCACGACCGAAGGACCGGAGTTCGAGATGCCGAGCCACAAGGAAGATGTTGCATCCGTCAAGACCAAAGGACAAAGCCAGCTTTGTGAAGACCAAAAAAAAAAATTTGACTAAGCCAAAGTGGGTACCCAAGATTGCAACGCCCACAAAGAGCGTTGATCCGGAGTAATCAAGTGAAGAAGTCTAGCCATGGACTATAAACGAAGCGCTAGGCGGGAGGCAACCCGTTTCGTCGAGTCAAGAATAAGCTACGGGAGGACAACCCGATTCCAGGTTTTTCGAGTCTTTTTAATTCAGTTCTGAATTTTACTACGCAAAACCTTAGACTTAGAATGGTTGAACAATATTAGAGACATAATTCTTGGTTGAATATTTTGCTTGATCATAAACCCTTTACATGAACCATCCTATGCGATTGTTTGCTTCTTTTTCGAGAAACCACAACCAAAAAAAAAATTTCAGAACCTAACTCAATCCTTCACCCTCATTATGGTGCTGTGGTTGACTTGTTTTTCATGCTAAAAACACTCGAGTAGAGCCACGACTTATATCTAGATGTTATTTAAATTTCAGCATGTGGTAGGACTCGCTTGAACCTAGAAACTTGATTTTTGGTTGGTTTAAAAATCCATATCCTTGGTTTCTCTAAGATTAGAATTTTTTCTAAGCCTCACTTATTTTTATTTCATTCAAAATCTCTCTCATCTAATCAAAATTGGGACCTAAACCTATGCCCCCATGATCAAGCCGCGAAAAGCTTGCTCTCAACTAATGAAGGCAAACTATACCGGTGAGACCGAAATCGACGTAAAAATAAAATATTTTCGACTTGCATTTGTTTTCAATGGTTTAAAAACTTCTCTAAAATTATGTTCGAGCTCTTGCATGGCTCTGAAAAATATTTTTAAATTTCGAAATTAGAGGAGTGCTTAGCCTTAAAGGGAGGCAATCTAGTTAACCTAACCATGCATGCACCATGATACATCACCGGATGCCCCTCCAACATATTTAAACCACATGCAAAGTACAAGCATGGGGGGCAGCCAAGGCTTTGTTTTGTAGGAATATCATGGATGCATGTGAGGCAAGGGAGTATGGAAGTGAGTCAAAGCGAAAACATCAAGTGGAAGGAGCAATAGTGCAAGCGAAGGAGTGGACGGGAACGTTTGGAAGGTGTACGCGATCACGAAGCAACATGAATGCACTAGAGAAGAACCGAGCCAAGAGGAGGAGAGAAGTAAGTCTTTCATCCAACTCTTTGTTCGTGTGCTCTAGTTTGTAGGCGGATCACCTTAGACTTAGCCATCCACCGCGTTTGTTTCGTGCAACAAATCACATCCTTAATCCACTCAAAGTCCAGACTCCAAAATAATATTTGTGTACCTTGTTACCGGGTGAAAACCCCGGATATTTATTTGTGAGGGAGAGTGCTGCAATCATGGAAGAAAACTACAAGCCTTTGCACCGAAGAAGAAGGGATCATCGTTGTCTAAGCCATCATCGACAACCTTTTCGAGGAGGCACTCGTTTCCGAGTTTCCTCGGGGTATGGAGGAGGACACGGCACCGCCAAGGAGGAATCGCACTCTTTTCCTTGGTGGCATGAGGGCTACACGAAACTCGTTTATGAGGTTTACCAAACTTCAATAACATATGGAGGAGCCGCTCGTCCAACCTCGCCACTTGACACGATCATCCGCTCCACCTCCATATGCTCCGCGGTATTCCGAGGGGTATGCCATCATGACGGAGGAGGAGAAGAAGCTCGCTCGCCTTAAGTAGAGGCTTGTAGCGAACACCGACATCGACCAAGCTCTCCACATATTGGGTTTCACACGGGACACCGGTGCAATTCTCTAGCGGAGTGTCGGCAACCACCCACAAGAAATTCGCCTAGGAAATTTTCATGACCATGGCGCATAACCTTGATGAAGGAGTGCCGAGTCTCTCATTCCGTTGGAGGGAGCCCACAAGAGGAGAAGAAGGAAGACACCGTCGGAAGGGTAACCTTGATCGGTGATGCTATTTCTAGCACTTTGATGGGGTAATCTCCTTTCATCCATGGGTTGCGGTCGATCTCGAGATGTAATCACACTTTGTTGGATTATCTATCTATCATCTTGTGCTGAAAATACTTTAATGCTTAAGGCTAGCAACCGTGCCGTAAAGGGAGTAAGGGCTCCATTGCTTCCTTGGACCCATTCAACACAATCCCCGATAGATCGATTGGTTTTCATGTTCGAAACGATTGCATGTCTAGTATCGTAGACCCATGGGCGAGTGTCTCCTATTTTCAAAAGGGAGCTCCGGAACAAGTATGTGCATGAAGGCACATGGGAAGGCTTTTGGAGTATGATCACGGGAAGAGACCATCAACGAAGAAATACTATCCGGAACCCATCATCCAAGTGTGTCACTTTTGTGCAAATGGATTTTTGGGAAAATAAGAGAGACATAGATAACCAACACGGAGTTGAATTGGATTTACTCGCAGCCAATCAACCCTACTCACCTATGATCAACCGGTGGTGTTGTGAGCAACATCGGATTCGGGAGATCGGGTTGTTACCTCTCCATGTTGACTATCTCTTTAAAACCGGGTATTACAAGGAACCCGAATCATCTCCTACCCGGGACTTCCCTAGGAATATATGAAGAAAGGAAAATATAAGAGTAAAGATGAGAGAGGAGGCTTACAAGTGGCCTAGGTGAATTTGCCCCTTCCGGATTTGAAGATTAAGACTTTTCTTGAGGGGAAGAAGATCGGTTAGAGGAAGGACTTCTTGTGCCGGCGAAGAAAAAGTGATAAAAGAAAAAAATTATAGGAGAAGGATCTTCTATGGCCCAAGAATAAGGTGCACAACAAAATTATGTCCCACCATTGGGAGGAACCCCGGCGCCGCCGAGTTACTACGGTGGTGTACCAATGCAAGCATGGGGGAGTGGTGCGGCCATACCCCCACCATTTTTGCGGTGCCCAACGTAGCCTTTGCGGAGCCATTTGCACACCGTCCTCAACCACAACAAAATGTGGCCACCATTGGAGGATACGCTGCAAGGAACATGCAAATTATTGCAGCCAAATGGGTGAAGGAAATGCAAACGTCGCTTATGTGCTTGGACACCTTCACCTAATACCATTAGACAATTCATAGGAAGAGAGGCGCATTCCTATTGCAAGTAAGGGTACAACAACCAAGACTTTCAATATCAACCACCGGCGGAAGATTAGAGAGATGAGGAGCTTTAGTTATCTTTCCTTTACCCCCTTTTCTTTAATTTTCAGCTTGTATGCACCTATGTTTGCGTAGTATTTTCAGTTTTGCTTTAATTTTCAGTTTTTAGTTTAATTTTCAGAGTGTATCTTAGTGTTTATTTTCATCATGAATAATGACACCACCAAGTTTTTACCTTTGGTAAAGTTACAAAGTTTGTGCCATGATGATATATGATTATAATTGCTGCTTTGTTTATCTTTGTAATTGACTTATGCATGTTTGAACTAGTGCTCTCTTAAAAATACAAATCTGAAATTATCTAAATGCTAGCTCAATCTTCAGCGGAGGTTATGATTAAAATAAAGACCCATAGTGTTTTATGTGCTCTCAAGTTATGAATAGATTAAAGATGTCTTTTATGTTAAAAAATCTTGCTAACCTTGTCATAAATATCACTTGTGTGTTGCTCAACCTATCCGAGCCTTATATATATTTGAGTGCATAAACCTTAGTGTACAAGATATATTTTTGAGTGAGTTATTGCAGGCCATGATTTCTCGGCCCGAGACTAAGAAGCTGGTCATTTCGTTTTTGCGTATCTATCTTTTTGCTAGCCTCTTATCCGTGCATTGTGTATCCCCGCATCGGTGATCTCACAAACCTCGCCGGATATCCACCCTTAAACCAAATATCATCTTTTGTGATTACCTCCTTGACCACAACCTATCGTTGAGAATGGATCATCAATTCAAGGAAGATCGCAAGACGGTGCCAACGTTGAAGATTTCAAGTATCTCTCCAAGGAAAATTATTTTCGGTACCTACCATATTTTTTCGCCTCTTTGCTCGAGGACGAGCATCGTCTAAGCATGGGGGAGGAGGTAGGTACGGTGCAGTTTTAGAGTTCAAAAGGGAGTATTTAAAAAATATATATATATAATGATGAAAGAAAAAAAAAACCGGTGATATGCATGACTTTCAAGGTATCAAAAAATCAAAACTTCATTGTGAAAGTCATGGACTGAATATATGACGAGGCAAGAAAAAAATGAATGAATGAAAGAAAGAAAAGAATGAGAAAGAAAAAAAAATATATATATTTGTGCGTAAGTGAACTCCCCGGTTCTCTAAGAGTGCATTCAAGGCTTCAAGATAAAAAGATCCATTCTCAATTTTCCAACCATGTGCAATCCGATAACGAGGACTTTCTTTGTGCCTCGGGATCACTCTTTGCCATTTGCACATGTCCACTCATCTAAAGTGTGTGTATTTTTCTCTTTCCCCTCCTTGATTTAACATTATTTTCCAATGACCTTTTTGACGAGTCTCGGTAAGACCATGAGAAGCTTGTCTTGTTTTGACAACACCTCATTTATGAAATCTTGTTAGGACTAAACTTTCCCAAAGCTCCATATAAAGCCTACCACATATATATGAGAGGGAAAGGAGTAGAATATATAGGCTTGAGAGACAAGTGAGATGAGAGTTCATGAGCAATATGCAAGGTGATTTAAATTTGTGAACTTGGTTTAGCTTTTCTTTATCTCGTTCTTTATTTCAAAAATTCTGAGGTCTATTTAAACTTGGTGAGCATGTTAATACTTGTGGGATAAGCTTAATAAGAATCTACCCTCCGTAGAGGTGAAGGCTAGTACATTATGGAACTTTAACGAATTAAACTTTTGAGAGCATTATGTTTTTTTTTCATGTATGATCAAGTGCAAGGTTTAAACATTGTTTGGCAATGATGATATCCATCGAAGGCTTACTCGAGGACGAGCAAGGTTTAAGCATGGGGGAGATGTTGACGGTGAAAATCCGTCAACCTAGCCATGAGTTTACCTTCGGTGTTGGCATGAGTTTTATACCTTATCCATTGGTACTAACCCCCGTGGTATAACAAGTTCACGTGTGCATGTCGTTTTTGGAGTTTAATGTTTATGCGGGGATTTAGTGTTGAATGCAAGACTTTCGGGATAAGTTCATCAAGCACCTCATGACAAGACCTTGAAGCCCCGAACAAGTCATGCAATGAAGCAAAATTAACTCCAAGAAGCCGGGGACTTGATCCGAGAAGACGACGGACTCCGGGGACCCGACCGGAAAAGTGCGTCGAATCTTGCAAGACAAGGAGTTGAGTCCAATTCGGAGAGAAACCGACGACATGGACCTACATGCGAAGGGGGAAGCATCCGGGAAGCAAGGGAACCGACCTCGGGCAAAGGAGCCCGTGGGCCGGGCCTAAATGGGCCCGGGCCGGCCGGCCCGGTCCGGTCGGCCCGAGCCCATTTAGGGCCCAAATTCGTCGTCCTTTGACCTAATTGCTTCTCGGGCTATAAATAGCCCCCCGACCGAGAGCCACGCGAGAGAGGAAGTCGTATTCCGCCGCCGAGGAGCGAGAGAAGCTTGAGGGACACCAACTTGAAGATGAGGGTCGTGCTAGTTGTCTAGGGTTCCCCCGGCCGACGTGGGAACCTTGCATGGAAGACCACGTCGGAGCTCGGAGCGAGGATCAAGATCGAGGGAGGGCCCGGTGGTGATCTTGTTCATGTAATCATTCATGGTGAAGTTTGTAAGTGAATCCGATTTCTAGCGATTAAGTGCCTTCTCGATGATTTTGATTTCTTCTTGGTTTTGCTTCTTCTATGATCTAGTCTATAGCTAGATTACATAGGGTGCTCTTGTAGCCGCGGTGGCTAGAGGTGCATACCGGACCGGCCAAGTGATTTCAACTTGTTCTATCGAACTCGCCCTAAGCTCCCCGCATGAATAGGGATACGTTGTGACGAACGGGGGTCTCGAAAGGCGGATGTTTTCGGAGTCGGATGGGAAGGCCACGATTTAAAGATGCTTTTAATGAGATTCGCTTTGCTATCTTCATCTATCTTGTTTGGAGCTACAACATAAGCATGATCTAGATTCTCTAGATTGGTTATCTCTTGCTTTCTCTTGCTACCTCTTTAGTAGATTAGATTAGATTCGTTTTCTTTATGAGTTAGTAGATTAGATGCAAATTACCTTCATAAGATAGCTTACCTTGCTTTACTAGATTGAATCCTTGCGTTGCACATTGTTCCACGGATTCGATACCTTGGGTTCACTACTCGAGGGAAGAAGGGTCCCTTGACTACGACGGGAGACTTGTCCGCTTGCAAGTCACAAACGAACTTTGATACAACTATTAACCGTCAACATAGCCTTCTCACTCTCCTTCCCAAAGAACACTTTCCCCGAAGTGCTCACAAACTTGATAGGCTTTTGTAGGTCATTTGTGGGTGTAGGAAACACGGGTGGAGCTGGGGTTGTGTCTAGCCGATTCCTTAGATGGTTAGGTTTTGGTGGGAACTCATTCTTGTGGTGGGTTTTTGGTGGCTCCGGGATATTCTCTCCACTTCCCTCACCAACCTTGTTTGCCCCAAGCCCCTCACCATCTTGCCTCTTAAAGGCCTCGATCATCATCCTCAACTGAGGCTCGTGACCGGACAACCAACCCATCAACTTCCTCAAATCATCATTCTCATCCTACAAACGGTCAACATAATGTGCAAGCTCCAAATTTTTCAATGCATGCATTTCACAGGTAGAGCAAGATGTAGGCATGGGTTCCTTCAATTTAGCCTCGAGCGAACTAGTGTAAGCATGCATCTCATCAATCTTAGCATGCAAAACGGGGCAAGAAGTGCAAGCACCTAGCAAAGCGGGTCTAGACTTAAGCTCGGCCACCTCAACCCTAAGCACATCTAGTTCCTCACACTTGGAGGCATGCTTCTCCTTAAACAAAGCAAGATCGGCAAGGAATATGGAGCAATCAGCACAATCATTCTCATCGAAACAACGGGGGCTAGCCTTAAGCAAATCAATCTCAAGCTTGCTATCAAGCACCCGTGTCTCTAGCTCGGCCACTCTAGTCCTAGCATCCTCGAGTGAAGCCCTAAGCTCTTTCCTCATTTTCTTGGCCTCTCTAAGCATGTCATCACGGTTATCAAGCAAAGAGCCAAGCCTCTCATTCTCCCGGCGCAAGAAGGGAAGTTCATCACGCACCTCGTCGTCGGACTCGGAGTCCGAGTCGCTCCGTGTGCTCTTCTTCTTGCCGGAGCTCGCCGCCATGGTGCAGAAGCCATCTCTCGCGAAGCAGCTCAGCCCGCTCAGGTTCTTGGACGACTTCTTGTTCTTGCGGCGATCTCCCTCGTCTTCACTGCTGCTCGAGCTCGAGGTGGAGTACGCGGAACTGGAGTCGACGTCGCTCGCTCCAACCATCGCTCGGGCCTTGCCTCGGCCCTCCTTCTTCCTCGATCGTCGCTCGTCCTTGTACTTGTTCTTGTGCTTGCTCTTGTGGTCGCGCCTCGAACGGTACTTGCCATCGTTCATCCTTGGCTTGTGCTTGTAGCTGTCCTTGTTCTCGCCCTTCTCCGGGCAGTCGGCGACGAAGTGTCCCGGCTTGCCGCACTGGAAGCAAGTCCTCGTGTTCCTCCTCATGTTCACGCGGTTCTCGTGCAGCCTCTTGAACCGCCTCGTCAACAGTGCCAGCTCGTCCTCTCCAAGGTCATCAAACTCCTCATCTGGCATAGACATCAAAGAGGAAAACGAGAACATCCTGGTGGATGGGTTAGAGTTAGTCTTTCCTTTGGAACCACCAATGAGGGCAAGACTATGTGAATCGCTCGGTCCCTCGAGCTTGGCGCTCATGCCCCTATCCACCTCGGCCCGACTTGAGCTTCGAGAACGACTCGTTCACCGTCGAGTATCATACCTCTCCGACTCGACTATGGCCTCGAACTTTCCGCCCCATATCGTACAATCCAAATAGTGTAAGAGCTTGACCGCTCTATCATGATCATCGTACGGGAGCACGTCCACATTGGCCCTCATGTTGTTCACCACCACCGTGAACCTCTGAAACAAGGCATCGATGGACTCACCGGGGAGATGAGTGAAGTTCTCGTACTCTCTCCGGTAGGTCGCATATAACCGTGCCTGAACCTGGGCGTTCCCAACATGAGCCTCCTTCAACACCGCCCAAATCCTACAAGCCAAGTGCTCGGTGTGCACCCGATCGAACTCAGGCTGACACAAAGCACGAAACAAGTAGTCGACCGCCTTATTGTTGGCGTCGAATCCGTCCCCTCGACCCCGGAGCAAGGAAATCCATCGGCCGGACATAGCCCGTGTGTCCACCGTGACAACCCAAAGCGGTCGACCCTTTCCGCGGAGGAACGCACCCATCCGCTTGCTCCACATCCGGTAGTTCTTGCCATTGAAGTGTGGAGGACCCGAACCCCTTTCCCGGTACGCCATCCTTGGATCTTAGACTGGTTAGAGTCAACAAAGACCCGAACCGGCTCTGATACAACTTGAAGGACCGATACGGCGAACCAGAGAGGGGGGGGAGTGAATGGGAGCCGATAAAAATTCTTCTCGAAGGAGATGAAAACTCCAACAAGACGAACACAGCTTCCAACACACGTCTCCGACTCACTACCAAGGTTGGTCAAGCCCACGTAGCCACTGGAGTGCCACTGGACCTAGGAACCAACACGCAACCTTCCGACCCGAGAAACGCAGCGGAAAAACCAAACCTCGAGTCTACGGACCCACACCGGTCGGACCGGTGAGCACCACCGGTCGGGGATCGGTCCCCGCTGGTGAAACTGAGCAACTTTCACTAAGTGGCTCTACACCGGTCAGACCGGTGAGACACACCGGTCAGACCGATGGCAGCCTGAAAGCCCCCAAGGCACCAAACAGGCCAACCGACCACCAAACGGACCCAAACTCGAAACAGCAGCAACACGGGACAACAACGAACACACCAAGACGTTCACCCAAGCAAAAACCCACAAGAGCTCGCACCGGTCAGACCGGTCAAGAGCACCGGTCAGACCGGTGTAGCACCGGCGACTCGGGATGAACAAGCACCCGCGGGTCAACTCCCCCAAATCCAAATCTTGATCTCCCGAATCGCTCCACGGACTTGAACAAGACTTCGGGGATATCGGGAACACCTCATGAGGAGTCCATAGCCAAGTTTAATCCCACCAAATCTCGTCCAAAAAGGAGGAATCGAAGAAATCTCGCCGAAAGCACTTCCAACCCAAGAACTCAAGAAAACCCCAAAATCGAGCACTTTTACTCACGGATTTGGGAGGGGAATCACAGCCCAAAGAACCACGAAGGGTTCCCACAAATTTCCCCATCAAATCCCCAAGAGAAAAGCCCCAAAATCAACCCAAAGAAATCACCGAGAGAGGGCTCCGAAAATCACCACCAAGAACAACCGGGAAAACACATACAAACCTTGAGGAACCACGCCGAATCATCTATACATGAAACAAAGGTTCGTACAAGGTCTAGCAAGCCGCCCGATCATCCATCCCTCTCTACAAGATCTCTCCGTGAAGCTCTCTTGCTAGTCCTAAGGAAAACCTAAGGAAAATAGGTGGAAAATAGGAAAACTAATGAGCTAGGGTTCCAAGAGTTGGCTGCCATCCTCTCACCTCTTGGGTTATATGGAGGCAACCGAATGTCCAAAATACCCTTCTCTACTAACTTGAAATACAATCCCCTCAAGGGCGGATTTGGAATTCTTGATGTCTTCACCATCGGACGGATGCCCGCGACCGCACCTCGCGTAGCCTCGACGCAAGCCAAGCGATCCCGACGCGTGTCCTCCGCTTCGAAGATTCCGGACGCATCGTCGCACACCGGTCGGACCGGTGCTCCTCACCGGCCGGACCGGTCCCCACCGAGTAAGACAGTCCGGTGCCGCCGCACCTCCGTCTTCGGTTCTCCGGTCTTGGCTTTGTGGATCAACCAAGGAACCCAGTGGTTTTCTGGTGAACCACCGGAAACCCCGCGAACTCGGTGTATCCTCCGCCAATCTCCACTCATGACTTGGCTCCCACGTAGTCCCGGCTCGACCTTGGTTTTGAGGCTCAACCAAGAAACCGTCCACGACTTCATCTTGCTGTTCATGCCACCATGCGGCCCGCACTTGACCCCGCTGGCCACCGGGTCCCTCGAACGAAGCCTACTTGTCTTCTCCACACCTGGAGGCCTCACCGCCGACGACCTTTCGGGCTTGTTCTTCACCCGCACCAACACGAGTCAAGCCGCAACCCGCACCTCGCAATACTTAGCCAAGAATCGCTCCACACAACGTTGTCAATCACTCATCACACAAGGAAGCAACAATCCACCGGTCCTCGAACCACACATGGTTCTCAATCCCCCTGCCGGCGGATACGTGAGGCCGAGCTTTCGGTCCGCCGGACGCGCCGCTTGCTCGATGAGGGCCCGCACCTCGCGCCGTAGGTTCCGCGCCTCGTGGGTCGAGGGTGCCGCATAGCCGCGCAGCGTTGCGGCGCCAACGAGCTTCTGACTCGCCCGTGGAGGCACGTCAGGGTTGTCGGCGTTGATGCGGTCACGGCCTCGCCGCCCGCCTCCCGCACGCGTTCGCCGCGAGCGGAGGCTTCTCCAGCCATCGAGGTGCGGAGCGGCCCGCACCGTGCGGTACTCCTCTCGCCGGCTTAGCCTCGAGCTCGCGGGCTTGGGCTAGCTGCGCGTCGGCATCGGCTCCGGCGGGGGTGCTTGGTCCCGCGGCTTGGCGCGGAGCGATCCCCGGGGGCAGGCGTGACTTCCCCGTCGCCGCCGCCCACCGCACCGCGTGGCGTTTGCCGGGTCGTTGGTGACGACGACGCAACACTCCCGCGCGGGATCGTATCTCCCAGTGTTGGAGTCATCAGAGCAGCCAAACCAGTAGTCTGTAGCGTCAAGGAAACGCCTGAACATGACTGGGTCCGGCACGCCGGAGAAGTCCCACTCCGCGTACCCGTGGCGGTTGGCGGGCGACAACGCGTCGAGGGAACCCAGGGACGACTCGTCACCCGCTGAGGTGCCGGGATCCCTGGCGACGAAGACGTGACGGCCAGGCGGGACCCTGCGCATCGTGGTGTTGTCGTTGGCGTTGAAGGCCGACGTGGCACCACGCAGCCCAATGGGGATGCGCGGTCCGGAGACTGTGCGCTGTCCCGCTGGGATGGTGGTCATCGTGGCGGTCGGCGCGCCGTGCTGAGAGGCGGCGCGCTCGGCTAGCCGTCGCTCGACCGCGCTTGGCGTGAACGCCGGCCGAGCGGTGGCGGTGTCATGGCGCCGACGCACCCACGGTGTCCGTGCCGGCGGGCGCCGCGCCGTGACGGTGCGCGCAGGGGGACCGGGCGGACCCGGCCCGGCGCCGCACGCGGAGCTCCTCACGGTTGGTGAGGCACATGAGGTAGCCGTTCCCCCGTGGCCCGAAAGTTCGGGCCCCCGAACCGGATTTCGAACCCGGCGGGGAGGGGGGTCCGAGCTGCCCATGCGAGCGTGTACCACGGTACTCGGTGCGGATCACCATGGAGGGAGTTGACGGATCGACCTTAGGCGCTCGCATTGCCCCACGGTGGGCGCAAACGTCGGTGCGGAATGTGGTCCCGACACTAACCGGTAATAAGCGCCGTGGTCTATCCCTCAATGGTCGATGCTAAGCAATAAGAGACACGAGTTTTATCCCCGGTTCCCGGCCGGTGGGCCGTACGTCCCGCGCTGGCGTGCTCAAGGCACTATATTGCTCGGCACCGGGGTGCTCGTAGTGGGGCCGCTACAAGCAAGGTGGGAGAGGAAGCGTGGCTTCCAAGTCCCTGGTGTAGTGGCTGAAGATGTTGTGGGAGAATTGGAGAGCAAGTGCGTGGCGCAGCCTGTCTCCTGTTGTGTTGTGTCTGTCTCCCCCTGTCCCCCCGCGGCAGGGGGGTTCTTCCCCCTTTTATAGATCAAGGAGGGAGCGAATCACATGCGCGCCGCGCTATTTAGCTACGTGAAGGGGCGCGGCGTGCTATGCTATAGAGTGGGCGGCCGTCCGGACGATCCTTGCGGCGATCCGGCCATCATGGCCTATCTTGTACCCGAACAGTGGCGGCTTCGAGGGTAGAAGGGCGGCGGATGGTTGTGATGTCTTCTGATAGGCTCGAGGGAGCTGCTGACGTCGGCCCGTACGGGGTACGGCAGTAGGTAAAACGGCGTCCCGTTCCAATACGTTCCACGCGCTGGAGTCGTTGCTACAGCGCCTGGCGTGCGCCCGCACGCGCGGGGGCGGCAGCCATACCGTAACAAAGGGGCGGGGATGGCATCCCGCCGGCCTAGCGCCTCCACCTAACCCCCGTAAGGTCACAAGAAAGCAAATCAAGGGTGCGCCCGGCCCCCCTTCGAGGGCTCGGCGCGTTAGCCGTACCGGAGCGGGTGCACGGCGTCACGGGACCGGCACCGGTCCCCCGCACGCCCCCCCCCCCCACGGTGATGGGAATGGGCTCCCTCCCGGGGAGTTGGTGCTGCAAGGCACCGGGCGCGAGCCCCGGCGCATGATGGCGCCGTCCCGCCGGTGTCGGGCGTTAAATGCCCGCGTACGGTGGCGTGTGCACGCGTGCGGGCGCCCTCGAGCGAGGCGGACCCGGTCGAGGGCGGGGCGGACCCTCGAGCGAGGCGGAGCCCGCTCGAGGGGGGAGCGGGCCCTCGAGCGAGGCGGAGCCTACTCAAGGGAAGCGCACCCCCTCGAACGGGACGGAGCCCGCCCGAGGGAGGCGCACATCCTCGAGCGAGGCGAAGCCTGCTCGAGGGGATCTTCAAGAGGGCCGCCTTGGTGGGCCGTTGAGGTCCCTGCGGCATGGGCCGTATCCTGCACGGTTAGGCAAAGTGTGTTTGGCTTTATTGCGGGGTTTAAGTGGGGATTTCCCAGTTGTTAATGGGGACCCCTAGGGCTGTCCCCGACAGTATGGAATTCGGCGATGTACGTGACTTCCGTTGTGAAAGTCACGTTACCGAATATATGACGAGGCTAGCAACAAAAGATAAACACAAGAACATGATCATTGCTCGAAATTAAAACTCACCAAGAGAGAAGGGTCCTAGCCTAACTCATCGTGCTAATCACACTTATGGTGGAGCGAAAAAATAAACTTGGAAAAAGAGGTTTTGCTAACCTTTATTACAAGGGTTTTAAGATAATTTTCAGGACTGAAATCCTCCAACTTTTAGCATTGAACATAGCACAACTAACATGTGAAGCTCAAGATCGAAGTGTGGTATGGGTACTTTAAGTAGTAGCAATTCCACTAAGCACCACAGTAAACGTTTTTCAAACCACATACTTATGTTCATATATCAAGAATTGAAGATTAAACAAACAAGTGAATAAAGATAAGCAATACATAAAACACAAAGATATATATATATATAGACTCTTTTTATATGATTTTCTTTGACTCAACACTAATTTAAGACACTTGCAAAATTTTTAACACACACTCAAAAACTGAAGACTCATTAAAACACTAAGACTCACACACGAAGATTAAACTGAACCTAAACTTGAAGTTCAAAAGCTAAGGCTAGCAAGCTAGCTCTCCCCCACGCTTAAAACATACGACATCCTCGCCGTATCTTACAAAAATCCTAGGGAGAAAACTAGATCTAGTGGTACTTCAAGCAAGTATTGCACCACTTGCCTCTCATGTTTCCAACCATGCCGAAAAGTTTGCGCACGTTACGGTTAAGGAACTTGAAATTGTCTCCAACTACATGCTCCAAATCCTCCATACGCTGCTTCATCGCTTCCATGGCTTGGAGACATTCATCGGCCGACGTGTAGAGATCCCCGATGGATTGATGGCAAGTTCGACAACACATCAGATGTAATCCGAAGGGGTATTCATCGCCATAGTCTCCACTGTCGTCGTCACCGTTGTCGCCACCTCCATTGTCGTTGTCTCTCTCATTGCCATCATTACCGTCGCCGTAGGGGCCTTCGGGAGTCCTCTCTTTGGGCTGCTCATCCCAATCGTCATCATCTCTTCCGGCAGCCGCCCACAAGCTCGGGCTACGATCGTCAGAGTAGTCGCTACCCCCATAATCCTTAGGCTCTAGCGACGCCTCCTTGTAGTCTTTGCTCTTGATGCCTTGGATGTGTGCCGACCTTCGAACGGGCGTAGGGACCTTCTCTCCTTCGACGGGGTTGCGAGATGCAAGAGCTCCGGTCGGGACACGCCCTCCGCAACGGATGCGTGCGGTCCTCTTGACGGGTAGCTTGAGCTCGCATCGCATCGCCTCCTCCATCGATGACTTCTTGGCTTCTAGCTTCAAATCTAAGCTCCTTGGGGGCACAATGGCTGCTACAAGGGTGCAAAATATTGCTTGAAAGGTTTGATCCTCGAGCTCCCAATTCGGCCAAATAAATAGTCCTGAGAGAAAAGCCCTGGGAACCTTATTTTCCTTTTTTACAATTCCCTTAAAATTTTCTGACCAAACAAGGAAGTCAAAAAGGAGAAATTCGGGCGAAATTTGGCGTCATCGGCCACTAGAACCCTCTGGGCCGGTCGGCCTGGGCCAGCCGGCCCACCCTGCCTCGGGGGCCGGGCCGGTCCAATTTTTTGCACACCACCCTATTTTTTCTTCCTTAGTCCAAGGGAAAAAGTTGGCCCAGTAAATCTTCGCGAAAAACTCCAGAAAACTAAAAGAAAAACTATTTACAGAAATTCATGCCTTGTTTTTCGTCCTAGGCGGGACGTTCGGGCTCTTCCTCCATGGTGAAGACATCAACATGGTGAAGGGGCACGACGTCGGGTTCGTAGTAAACCTTAAGCCGCTGACCATTCACCACAAATTGATCGCCGTTTTTATCAATAATGGTTACCGCTCCATTGGAGAACACCGAATGCACAACATAAGGTCTGTCCCACTTGCTTTGCAATTTCCCCTTTCCGAAGGTTTTAAACCTCGAATTGTAGAGGAGGACCTTATCTCCTTCTTTAAATTCTTTTTTCTTCAATCTTTTATCGTACCACCTTTTGATTCTCTCCTTGTATATGTTTGCGTTTTCATATGCTTTCAACCTCAACTCCTCTAGCTCGCTTATTTGGATTCTTCGTTTCACCACTGCGGCATCGAGATCGAGGTTCATCTCTTTAATTGCCCAATAGGCTTTATGTTCCAACTCAACCGGAAGGTGGCAAGCTTTTCCATGGACGAATTGATAAGGGGTCATACCTATCGGTGTTTTAAACGCCGTTCGATAAGCCCATAAAGCTCCGTCTAATTTCTTTGACAATCCTTGCCTCCCTTCTCTATGGTTTTGTTGAGGATGCTTTTTAATTGCCTATTTGACGTTTCCGCTTGTCCGTTGGTTTGTGGGTGATAGGCCGTAGAGACCCTATGCTCAATTCCCAACTTGGACAAGCACTTTTTAAAATTCTTCCCGGTGAAGTGAGTTCCTCCATCACTTATCAAGATTCTCGGTGTACCGAAACGGGGAAAATCACGTTCTTGATCATAGTAATGGACTCGTGGAAGCTTTACGACATGGTATTGCCTCTACCCACTTGGATACATAATCAACCATGACTAGGATATACTCAAATCCAAATGAGTTTTTAAAAGACCCCATGAAGTCTATACCCCGTACATCGAATATGTCGATTTGTAAGTTGTATTTCAAAGGCATAGAATTTCTTTGAGAGATGTTTCCGGTTCTTTGGCATTCGGGGCATGATGCAACATATCTTTTAGTATCTTCATGCATCTCCGGACAATAGAATCCGCTCGACCATACCTTTGCTTGGGTTCGAAAATGGCTATAGTGTCCATCGTACTCCGCCGAGTGACACTTTCTCAAAATCTCTACCCTTTTTTCTCTTGGCACGCATCTTCTCATTACTCCATCATTGCCAAGTTTGAAGAGGTATGGTGCATCCCAAAAATATTTCCTACTTTCGGAGATTATCTTCTTTTGAGTGTTTTTATCTAGATGGTCGAGAGGCATCTTCCGAATTGCTCGAATGATATCGATCATCCATGTGTCTTTATCAAGCACTCTATAGAGGTGGTCATCTCTCATCTTATCTTCTATGGGCTCTTTATCATCTTGTCCACGATTCATCCTAGACAAATGATCGGCCACAACATTTTCCACCCCCTTTTTATCACAAATTTCAACATCAAACTCTTGGAGAAGAAGAATCCAACGAATCAAACGTGGTTTAGCTTCCTTCTTAGCCAAGAGATACTTGATGGCTGCGTGATCGGTGTAAACAATGACCTTTGAGTTCACGATGTAAGATCTGAATTTTTTGAAAGCGAATACCACCGCTAGCAAATCTTTTTCCGTAGTCGCATAATTTAATTGCGCCCACTAAGAGTTTTGCTAGCATAGTAAACGGCGTGAACTCGGCCTTCCTTTCTTTGACCCAAGACCGCGCCTACGGCGTAGTCACTTTAGTCACACATGATCTCAAAAGGTTGGCTCCAATCCGGAGGTTGGATGATGGGAGCACTCACCAACGCATTTTTCAAGGTCCGGAATGCCACTAGGCACTTCTCATCAAAGTCGAAAGCCACATCCTTTTGAAGAAGATGTGTTAAAGGCTTAGTGATCTTCGAGAAGTCCTTGATAAATCTTCTATAGAATCTGGCATGGCCTAGAAAGCTCCTTAAGGACTTAACATCCGTAGGAGGTGGGAGTTGCTCAACCGTCTCTACCTTAGCCTTGTCCACTTCAATTCCTCTCTCGGATATAACATGTCCGAGCACTATGCCTTGCTTAACCATGAAGTGGCACTTTTCCCAATTTAACACCAAATCTACCTCCGCACACCTCGTAAGGACCTTTTCTAAGTTTGCTAAGCAATCCATGAACGTCTTCCCGTAAACGGAAAATCATCCATAAACACTTCAACAATTTCTTCGATGAATTCCGAAAACACGACCATCATGCAACGTTGAAAAGAGGCCGGAGCGTTGCATAGGCCGAAGGGCATCCTCCTATATGCAAACGTTCCGTAAGGGCACGTAAACGTTGTCTTATGTTGATCTCCTAGGTGAATGGGAATTTGCATGAACCCCGAGTATCCATCGAGAAAGCAAAAATAAGCGTGGTTTGCTAACCTCTCGAGCATATCGTCGATGAACGGTAGGGGGAAGTGATCTTTCTTCGTCACTTTGTTAAGCTTACGATAGTCGATACACATCCGCCACCCAGTCACGGTTCTTTGCGGTATCAATTCGTTCTTCTCATTCTTCACCACGGTCAAACCTCCTTTCTTCGGTACACAATGTACCGGGCTCACCCACTCGCTATGCGGAACCGGGTAGATGATTCCAGCATCAAGTAACTTGATAACCTGTTTCTTTACCACCTCTCGCATGGCATGGGTTAGCCTCCTTTGGTGGTACACTACGGGCTTACATTGGTCTTCCATTGGAGTGCAAAAGGCTGGGATAATACCTTTGAGATCATTAATCGAATATCCAATCACCTTCCTATGTTTTTTCAATAAAATCAGCAACACTTCATTTTCTTCGGGACTCAACTCGTCGCTCACGATGATCGGATAGGTCTTGTCGGGGCCCAAAAATTCATATTTTAATCCCTTGGGCAAAGGTTTAAGGTCTACCTCGGGCACTTGTGGCTACTCGGGTTTGATTTCTCCTATGTCTTCGAATTTCTCTTCCTCCACACTACCATCATGCGGCTCTAAGCCTTTTGTTGCTTCCTCTAGTTCTTCATCTTGTTGATTACTAATTTGATTTTCTATTGCTCTTTTGCAGCGGGTCTCTAAGGGTTTCAACAAAACAAAGACTATCTATCTCTTCTACTTCTTCATCTTCGGAGGAAAAGGTGTAAGGTGTTTAGAAACACGAAGAAAGTTATATGTGTACTTTGTTCCATTAAGGTTCATTGTTACTTTGCCTTCTCCGCATCTAACACGACATCAACCAACTTAACAAAAGGCCTACCTAAGATTATGTGATCATGATTACTATGGTAAGCATCAATAACAAAGAAACCGGTTGGTATATAGTTTCTAGAGATTTTTATTTTCATGTTGCAAGCAATACCTAGAGGTTTGATAGTTCTACCATCTCCCATAATTAATTTCGTTGATGTTGGAGCTAAGTCTAGGTTGTGGTCTTGAACTTTATCGTAAATTTTAGAAGATAGGACACTTACTTGGGCTCCGATGTCGCATAAAGCTTTGCATTGAACTCCGTTGATCTCGCAACTCAAGTGTGGTGCCATCTTCTCTTCTTCTTCGGATCCTATCGCGTAGACTTCGGCGAGGCGAGCGTATGGTGATGCTTCGGGCTTGATCCCCATGATTCTCTTCACCTCGGCTATGTGTTCCGGATCCACTATGTCATCTCCAAAGAGCTTTTGAAAAATCTCACCGGTGGTTTCAAGGTCGTATGAATTTTTCGCTTTCTTCTCCGGTGGGAAATCCACTTCCAATGCTCTTGCCATTTCCTTTTGATTAGGGAACGGTCTTCTCTTGTCAAATACTTCTCTGTAATCAATAGGAACCCAATCCATTGGTTCGAACTCCCTTAGTGGCTTCGCGCTTGACATCCTTCTCTTGTTCGTCTCATTTGGTACGGCGAAGTCGACGCTCGGGGTAGTTCTTGACTTGATGTGTTCTTCTCTAAGATTTTCCACGATTGGTTGCTCTCTTGTGACTTCTGGGGTTGCCTCTTTAGAAAAATCAGCACACTTCTTCTTCCTTGAATTGTATTCCGGCTCTTCCACAAGTCTCGTTTCCCAATCTCTTCGCATGGCAGCCGCTTTACTAATTTTTTGTAGAAGTTGGGCGGCTTCCGTGAGTGTTTTGTCCATGAGATCCCCACCTGCACACATTTCGACGTGTTGCATGCAACTAGGGGTTAGGGAAAAGAAAAATGTATGCAAGAGTACGTCACCGGTGAAGCCGAGTTTTGGTCCTTGTTCGATCAATCCATTAAACCTATCCCAGGCTTGGTCTATCCCTTCCTCTTCTCCTTGCATGAAAGTGATCACTTGCCTCCTTAGATGTTGAACCTTGCTAATTGGAAAGAACTTCTCGCAAAACTTCTTTGTCAACTTGTTCCAATTGCCTTCAACTTCGAAGGACGCAACCGAATACCATGTCTTTGCATTGTCGGCAAGTGAGTAGGGAAAGAGATTCCATTTGAACCATTCATCGGGAACTCCTTCTTAACGCACCGTGTTGCATATTGTCGTGAAATCCCTTATGTGTCTATATGGGTTCTCCGTAACCATCCCTTCAAATGGGTTCGCCACCACCATCTTGATGATCTTGGATTTAATCTCATACTTGGTCGCTTCGAGCTTCGAATCCGACTCTTGTACTTTTATGTCTTCACATCGAGGGCTAGCGTAATCCCTTAGTGATTTCTCCAGTTCTTCCATGGGTTGATTAACGAACGCCATCTAGACAATAAGATAAAAACAAAAACAAAAACGAAACAAGTGTTTTTCTAGATAGTATATGTTAGATAAAGCAAATAAAAGATAGACTAAAATATAAAACTAAGTTAGATGCAAATCAAACGATGTAAACTAACTTGCTCCCCCAAGCAACGGCGCCGAAAAAGGGGCTTGTTGATGGATAAAAGACGTATCCCTCTACGATCCGCAAGCGTACGGACCCCACACCTTTTTCACCACGGGATTCCCAAGGTTCTTGTCAATCCGCGGAGCAAGGGGATTACAAGCGTTCGATCTACAACGACGCACTAGCTACTAAAACCCTAACTAATATTATACTAGAAAACAACTAAACTACACGAGAGAGAATGATTAAGATATCAAGATAAAAGACACTCGCCCATGGGTCTACGATACTAGAGCATGCAATCGCTTAAAGACATGAAAACTAATCTAATCTATCGGGGTTGTGACCACAGTTTCGCCCTTTCCCTCCTCTCGTACTCGTCACTACACGAAGGTATTCATGACTAGACCTTTGATGGACACGGAGTATTGAATGGATCCAAGGAAGCATTGAGGCCTATACTCCCTTTTGCTCCGTGGGTCCTTATGCATTTATGTACTTGGCCCCCTCCACTTGCATGATTTTGATGATGTTATCCTCGCATTCAAGATGGAGGTTCTCTTCGCATGAAGTTCGATCTTTTACGCTTCAATCCCCGGGGGTGTTCCTCGTAGCACTTCGGTCCTTGCCACCTTTGGAAGTGATTTCATCAAGCTCATGAACACGAACAAGACTCTGTAAATGCTCCTTTGAACTTGTTGCGAATCCTTCCTTTATGTCCATGTTTTCCTACATAAACACAACACTTCCAAATGCATACACAAAGATGAACTTGTTATATGATTAGTATGCCTAGTGGCGGGTTAGTTCCATAATCAAATCCAAACCAAAGTGCAATGAACATCCTAGGTGCACCAAAATACACCGTCAATAGAAGGTCCCTTCACAGTTGCAAAGGTGACTGGATCGGGCTCCTACCGCCTCCAGACACTTGAAGGAGAAGACGTCAACAACTCGTGGAACGTCGACCAACTCTGTCGGTTCTACGCCTAGTCTACACGACTACATCAAGACCCCTCCGCTGTAAGCGGCCTCCGGGTCGGCCTCCGGGTCCAGGCACCAGTCTCTGGACTACTCCTCTCCATAATCCAGCCCATGCGGCTACCTACAGATCCTGGGCTGCGACGAGCGACAAAGGACTCTAGCAGCGGTCTACTGAGAGACCATGTACTCCTAGATCCAGCCTATACGGCTACTTACGGATCTACTGATGTAAGCGGCTACACGCCCTAGCACTACTTAGCCGTAGGCAGCCTCCGGGTCCTGGCGACTACTCTGTAACAATGGCCCTGGCCATCCAGGTGTACTTCTTCAGTAGTAAAATTTGATTATTCATCAACTACTTTACTGTCTTCCTCAACGGGACTACTGGCGAGTGCGACTACTCGCAACAACTCCACGATGGGACTCCGCACTCAAAGATCGCGATAACGAGTACTCATTCATGGAAGTTTTTCTTAATTCATACTTAAACAATTTCATTACAATTGTTTTTGTACAACCAATGCTACGAGCTAACTATTACAGGACCACTGGAGATTGAGTTTCTCGGCGACTTGTTCTGCAATAGGCGCCATCTCGCTCCAAGGCGGCTCCGTGTCCTACTCGTCAGTGCAGTTGGCGGCTAGCCCGCCGGCGACTACATCCACGGGAGCTTTTGGGAATTACGACTTCATGAAGGCCAGCACCTGGTTCGGGATCGACTTCGCCAAGTGCTTCACATAGGTCGCCAGGCGGCTGGGGGCTTCCTTCAACCGGTCCACTAGTGGTGCTATCTTCGGACCGCCGGGGTGAGGCACCAGCAGCCTCGCGATGGGGAGCGCGGCTTCCTCAAGTTCTTTGAGCTGAGCCTGCAGCTTCTCGCAGTCCTCGTTCAGCTTCTACAAGGATTTGTAGCAGTTGACGAGGTCACGATTTGATGCAATACGGAGCTCCATGTGCTTGTCGCACTCGTAAGCAAGCTCCTTATAATCGTACTCCAGTACCTGGCGGGCCTCCTGCTCCCGGTAGAAGAGGTTCTTTAGATCAGTTTTCGAAGCCTTCAGCTGATCTACTCGATTCTCAAGCTCTGCAATCAACAAGGCACAGCGGGTCAGACTACTTCAAGGTACTTCCAATAAGTACTCAATAAGAAAATGGTGTACCTTTGTTCTTGTTGCGGAGAGACTTGTTCTTCCGCACTAGATCGTCGTTCTTCGCCCGCATCTCTTGGACGTCATTGTGATACTTGGCGAAGGTGGTGCCCAGCTTCGACTGCATCGCGGCGGTGTGCTTCCGGGACTTCACGAGTTGCTCCTCCAATGTCTCGGCCCGGAGCACCGCGTCACCGTATCCTTGAAGCATCTCGGACTTCTGGCGGGACCTCTCCGCGACGTCCTGCACAGACAACACATGTCCAATGGGTACTCCACTAAAGGATTGACTACTCAAGGGTTACGACTACTCACCTTCATCCATTTCTCGGCCTGGCGCACCGCCTCCAGGTGTCGAGCCACTGTCGCCGGGTCGACCAGATCGTCCACCAACAACTCGAGCCCGCCACGACTACTCGTCGCGGCTTCGGACATTGGCGCCGAGTGGATTGGCTCCGCATCTTGGATCTCTGGCGAGCGGACGACTACCTCCAGAGCAGGTTCTGGCAGCGCGTCATCGCCTTCTCTTCCAGTCGCCGCAGCGGCTTCTCCGGCGGCCACCTCCATCGGCCCGAGGGCTTCTCCGGCAGCCTCCTGAGTCTCCAGTGCCACATCCTCAACGGGCACCACCGACGGGATATCGCTTCCCTCGGCCTCAGCACCTGTCGACAAGAGGACAAGTGTATCAGTCAAACTTGGCGACTATGACTACTCTTCTGGGCTAATCACACCTGAGAGAGTACTCACCTTCAACGACGCTGGCCTCAGGCAACGTAGCCTCAGCGGCTGGCGCCCCGGGTTCCGCCTGAGGGGCGAGAGTGGACTCCTCAGCAGGCGGCGCGGCTTCTTCTTCCGCCACCTCTGCAGTGGGTTCATCCCCCTCCTAGGACAAGTCCGTCGATTTCCTGCAGAGTGCACAAGCCGGTTGTCAATCAAGTACGACTACCACATCCAAAGTACTACTCGGGAAGGATCAATACTTACAAGCTCGACCGGACCACCGTCACGGTTGGGGCGCCGAGGATACTAGCAATGTCGACCAGTCCCGCCTCGGCAGGCGCCTCCTCCTACGCCTCTGTGGTCGCTGCCTCTTCAGTAGCAGCAGCGACGGGTTCTGTGCTCCCCTGAGCAACAGGGGGCTAGCGCTCCATCTGCGCCAAAAGCTCTTCTACGGTGGGGGCTGGGCTACGACTACCCCCAGCTGCCTCCCCCACCGTGTCCCAGTCGCCTTCGTCGCCCTGCTCAACAGGCTCGGAAGGTGGCATCGCTTGCAAGCAAGGAACCTTCATCGTCAACACACAAACTCGAGACATCAGTACTCGACTACCTTCTTCAAGATGGCTTACCTCTCGGGATATGGTCTCCGTGACCTTCAAATTCTTGGCCACGCACTTGCGGGCCACATTGCGCGGCTTCCTTGGCGGTGCGGGCAGACTAGCCTCTAGGCTAGCTGGTGGATCCTGAACGAGAGGGATATGAGGCAAGCCAGGACGGCTGAACCTCGACTGCAGCTGGAAATGCTCCTGCAGCATCTCCTCATCGTCGTCCTCATCGGACGTGTCTTCAACGACAACTGTGTCGTCTCCCTCGCCAACTTCGCACCGCTCCTTGGTCGTGGCCTTCCCTTCTTCTGGGACCTCGACCAGCTGAGGAGGCGACGCCGGTTCGGAGACGAACTTCGCCAAGTCATCCTGCAAGAAGCACAACTCATCAGTGCGACTACTCTTACGTAATGAGTACTCGACTATGGATGCGGCTACTAACCTGATTTGGTGGGCGCGCGGTGGAGAACTCCGGTACTGGGCACGGCGTGTACGCCGGCATGTCTTTGAAGATTCTGCTCAGCCTATCAACAATGTCGTCGTCGTCGACTTCATCTCCAGGCATCCACGACGTGTCGTCGTCGCCGGTGTACTCGTACCCCAGGGTGTCGCGGGCCATCAGCGGCTGCACCCTTCGCTTCATGAAGCTGAAGGCCACATGTTCAGCCCTCAGCCCGGCTTCCCTCAGTGCCTTGATCTTCGCCAACAACTCGGGCAACTGGAGTCCTTCTTGTATCGTCGGCTCCGAGTTCCACCATGGCCGGTGCTTGGGCTGCTTCCCGCTGGGCTTCGGCAGCTCCGGGTGGTGGTTCGTGATGTAGAACCACTTGGCCTTCCAGTCTTGATTGGAATCCATCAACTTGTAGGAGAGGTACTGCTCTGCCGCGTCCTCCATCATCTGGATCCCGCTCCTCCGACTACTCGGGGATTGCTGGCGCTGGGTTGAGGCTTCACCCAGAAGAACTTCTGGAACAAGATCCAATGGGGCTTGATCCCCAGGAAGGCTTCGCAAAAATGTACAAAGACGGTGGTGTGGAAGATACCGTTGGGGTTGAGGTTGAGGTACTCGATGCCGTAGTACCCCAGCAGCCCCTTGAAGAAGTCGCTGGCCGGGAGAGACAGTCCGCGCTCCGCGAACCGGGCGAACATCGGGATCTCGTCCGGGTTCTTCTCCATGGGGTACGGATCCCCTGCCGCGGCTCTCCACATGTCCACCTCCTTCTCCCGCAGGAACCCACTGTTGAGAAGGGCCAGCAGGTCTTCGGTCTTGGCCTTGGACTTTTTCCACTCGCGATTTGGATCTGGCCGTGGCGGAGACACCGGCGGTGATGTCCCCGCAGCAGATCTGGCGGCCTCTTCAAGGGCCCTCTTCTTCCCGCTCGCGGCCTTCGTGGTCTTCGATGGTGACGGCTTCATTCTCTAGGTGCACGGTGTCTTCACGCGCATTCACTCGGGGGCTACAGTGGTGGCTTCCCACGGTGGCGCACTTGGATCTACACTCTACTCAATAGCGGCGGTGCGCACCAGTGGTGATTCCTAGCTAGATCTGCTAGGAATGGCTGCAGCTGCGTAGGGTGAAAACTCTAAGGGTTTTGGCTTCTATTTATAAGTCAACGCGGCCCCTTAACGGCCGGATGGATAAGTCTGCGCTCGGCTGAATCAGCGGCGGCGCGTGACCTTTCAACTTCTACTAGTCGACGCGCCTCACCTCGAGGGCTCGACTACTTCTATTCGACTTCCTGGGTAGAGACAAGACTGAAGAGCAACACCAGACACATTCTACAAGATGACCCTTCAATTCGAGAGGAAGTACTCGACTCAAGGCTCGGGGCTCCGTGCCACGTGTCCTTCGGTTTTTTCTCCGGATTTTTCGGGATGTTCTTGCCAAAACTTCAGATGGACCCTCAGCCAGAGTCTACAACTCAACCTAAGGCTCGGCGGCTACTCCATATGGAGTGCGATTTTGCAATCGCACTTCCATATCAGTTTCAGCTTCAAGACAACATGGGCATTGTTGAAGACCTTCAAGAGCGGCACTCGAGGACGCTTGGGACTACTCGAGAAGACTTCAGGATTGTTCAGATGTCGGTGGAGTCCATTCCCGGCCTCGGGATGCTTCGACTACTCTTGAGGACTTTTGACTTGTAGTACTCGGGGACGCTTGAGGACTACTCGTTAAGGCCGTCAAGACTACTTGAAGCTATCCTTCTCGACTACAAAGTACTCGGGGGCTTGTCGTATGGACCTCCCCGGGCCCACTACCTCGGTGGGTACCGGGACCGACTACTCGGTGGGCCCCCGGGACTACCCGACTTGCGGCCGCACGGCACCCGATGGCGTGAAGCACAAGGACTACAGAGGAGAAGTACTCGGTTAGGAAGCTGTACATGTCCCGCACTGTATGGAAGACTCCTAGACGTACTCGACTAGTACTCTCCCTGAACCGACTTGTAACCCTGCCTCCCGGACTATATAAGGCGAGGTAGGGACCCCTCTCTCCATAATCTCATCTCACGGCGTAAGATTGCATCATCTTGTAATCGTACCCAATCAATCCAGAGCTACGCAGCATACAGGACGTAGGGTATTACGCACCTCGCGGCCCGAACCTGTCTAAATTGTGTGCCACGTGTCTCTTCCTTCGAGTTACCGATCTCGGCAAGGCCACATTCATCTACTTCGGGTACTCCGCTTAGTAGGTTGCCGGTATAAAACATCGACAGGCACCTCAATAGCATAGTGCGAGAGCTTGAGCTAATGATGGCCCGACGTGCAGTGCACCGAGTCCTCGCCATGTTCGAATCGCACTACCAAGAGCTGGACCGCATGGCGCTGAGCGGCAGCTGGGCCCCCGGCATCTCCGATGAGCAGTGCGACGAGATGGAAGAAGACTGCGCCCCCTTCGCCCACGACATGGCCGACGCCGCCCTGAAGGACCTAGAAATTGGATGAGGACCTGGGAACTCGGAGAGTGCTCGCAAGTCTTCGTGTTGTAGCCGCGGAGGCGTAAGCACTAGGAGCTTTGAATGAACAGCAGCCCCTCATCCCACGCAGGCTGTCATCTTTACTTTTCGCGAGATCGAGTTTCCATCAAAAAACCTTTCACTCGTGCGATTGGTCTCGACGCAGTTGTCGGGATTTTTTTGAAAAATTTCGTAAAAACAGGGGAGGGCATCGTGCCCTGTGTAGCAAAGGCGCTCGCTGCTCAGCCCCAAGCGTTGTCACAAACATGTGAACACAGCCAATGATAAGTTTCGGAACTCAGAGACATGTGAACAAGGCATGCAGCATCTATTTATTGATGTACGAGGTTTGAACATTTACTCAAGGATAAAACGGGTGCAAGTGTTTGATGTTCCATGCGTTGGAGACGACCCTCCTGTCCTCATACTGGATCTTGTATGTCCTTGGTCGGAGCACCTTGTGGATGATGAATGACCCCTCCCAAGGTGGCGATAGCTGGTGCCTGTCCTTGCTGCCCTTGAACTCGTCAGAGCACAAGATCCCCGACGTGGAACTTGCGGGGGCGCACATTGCGCTCGTGGTAGTGCCGTAGGGCATGCTGGTACTTGGCGTACCGAAGTTGTGCTACGTCGCGTGCTTCGTCGAGTTGATCGATCGCGTCTTCGAGTGCGACTTGATTTCCTTCGTCGATGTAAGCCCGTACTCGTGGACTGCCGTAGTCGATGTCCGTGGGTAGGACCGCTTCAGAGTCGTGCACCATGAAGAAAGGTGTGAACCCCGTGGCTCAGCACGGTGTGGTGCGTAGACTCCACAACGCAGATGGTAGCTCGGCTACCCATCTTCTCGGAACTTGTCGAGCCACTTGAAGATTCTTGGCTTCAAACCTTGTAGGATCATTCCATTCGCCCACTCGACTAGCCCGTTCGTGTTCGGGTGAGCAACAGCGGACCAGTCCACACGAATGTGGTTGTCATCGCAGAAGTTGAGGAATTTCTTCCCCGTGAATTGGGTGTCGTTGCTAGTGATGATTGTGTTGGGTATGCCGAAGCAATAGATGATGTCGGTGAAGAATGACATCACCTCCTCAGAGCGGACGTTGACGATGGGTCGAGCCTCGATCCACTTGGAGAACTTGTCGACCGCTATGAGAAGGTGGGTGAAGCCCCCGGGCGCTTGTCGGAGTGGCCCCACCATGTCGAGATGCCAGACAGCAAAAGGCCACGTGATGGGGATGGTCTAAAGCGCTTGCGCCAGGAGGTGAGTTTGTCGAGCGTAGAACTGGCACCCTTCACAACGCCGCACGATGTCTTTTGAATCAGCGACTGCCATGGGCCAGTAGAAACATTGTAGGAAAGCATTCCCGACAAGTGTTGTTAGACCAGCGTGGTGACCGTAGGTGCCAGCATGTATCTCTTGCAACAGCTCACGGCCTTGATCCCCGTGGATGCACCACACGAGTATGTTGGCAGCCCCGCAATGTAGAGTTCGTCGTTGATGAGGACGAACACTTTTGCTCGTCTGGCGATGCGCTGAGCCTCCGTCTGGTCGAAGGGGAGTTTCCCCTCGACTAACCACTCGAGGATTGGGAACCGCCAATCGGGATCCTCGAGGTTCATCTCAGGTGGTTGGTCGATTTCCATGACCTCGGGTTCAGACTCCTCGGGTGGTTTCTCGCCTTCTGCTCGTACGGATGGCGCATCTTGATCACTCGCGGAGACCCAAGCACTGGGCTGCGACTGGATGTGGTCTTTGCGAGCATGTCGTCTGCCTTGTTGTAGTCGCGCAGCATATGATGCAGCTCAAAGTCGTGGAGTTTGTTCTCCAGATCTCGTACAGCTTGCCAGTTTTGTCCTTCGTGACTTGATCCATGATCAGCTCCGAGTCGCCCCTGATCTCGAGGCGCTTGATCTCGAGTTCAAAGACGATTCGTAGACTGTTGATCAGCGCTTCGTACTCGGCTGCGTTGTTCGATGCTGGGAAATGTAGTCGTACCAAGTACTCCATGCCCACGCCAAGAGGCGAGATGAAGACAAGGCCTACACCGGCTCCTTCCTTCATGACCGAGCCGTCGAAATACATGATCCAAGTCTCGTTCTTGATAGACGCCGGGGGAGTTTGAATCTCCGTCCACTCGGCCACGAAGTCTGCGAGTACTTGTGACTTGATGGCGTTGCGTGGTGCATATGTGATGTTCTGTCCCATTAGCTCGAGTTCCTACTTGGCGATCCTCCCTTCGGCTTCGAGGTTCTGGATGACCTCCCCGAGCGGGTACTTAGACACCACCGTGATGGGGTGTGCGTCGAAGTAGTGCCAGAGCTTGCGCTTGGTCATCAATCTCACGTACACGAGCTTCTGCATTTGGGAGTAGTGCGTCTTGTAGTCGGAGAGTACCTCGCTGACGAAGTACACTGGTCGTTGTACCTTCTGCGACCTCTCGGGCTCTTCTCGCTCGACCACCAATGCTGCACTGACTACTTGGGTTGTCACTGAGATGTACAGGAGCAATGGCTCCTCGGGTGTCAGAGCGGTCAGAATCAGAGGACTCTTGAGCATATTCTTGAGAGAATCGAGTGCCTCTTGCGCCTCGGGGGTCCACGTGAAGTGGTCGGATTTCTTCATCAGCTTGTACAGTGGCAGGTTACGCTCTCCGAGTGTTGACGGATAAAAGACGTATCTATCTACGATTCGCAAGCGTACGGACCTACACTTTTTCACCACGGGATTCCCAAGATTCTTGTCAATCCGTGGAGCAAGGGGATTACAAGCGTTTGATCTACCTCTAGTCACTAGCTACTCAAACCCTAACTATGATTAAACTAGAAAACGACTAAACTACACTAGAGAGAATGATTAAGCTATCAAGATAGAAGACACTCGCCCATGGATCTACGATACTAGAACATGCAATCGCTTTAAAAATGAAAACCAATCTAATCTATCGGGGGTTGTGACCACGGTTTCACCCTTTCCCTCCCCTCGTACTGTCACTATGCTTAGGTATTCGTGACTAGACCTATGATGGACACGGCGTATTGAATGGGTCCAAGGGAGCATTGGAGCTCTACTCCCTTTACGGCATGGTAGCTAACCTTAAGCATTAAAGTATGTTCAACACAAGATGATAGATATATAATCCAACAAAGGAAAAGGTCTACTTCACCCCGCAACCTATGATGGTTGGAAAACATCACCCCAACCTATGAAAATGGATTTTTTACCCCCTGAACTATCTAAAACAGGACAAATCACCCCCTAAAGCAGTTTTGAAAAACATAGTAAATCACAGAAAAATCATAAAATGGAAAATCCAGTTGTGTTGGATTCTAAATGAGTACATCTACACAATGAACATATAATATGATATACTTAGTACTTTTTTACAATTATGGAGAAAAGCACAGATCTAAAGCTATAACAAAAAATATGTACTAAAGTATTCCATATTGTATGTTCACTGCGTAGAACAACTAATTTGAAGTCAAAAACAATTTGATTTTTCATTTTATGATTTTTCTGTGATTTACTATGATGTTTCAAAACTGCTTCAGGGGGTGATTTGTCTTGTTTTAGAAAGTTCAGGGGGTAAAAATTCATTTTCATAGGTTAGGGGGTGATGTATTCCAACCCCCATAGGTTGGGGGTGAAGTAGACTTTTTCCATCCAACAAAGTACGATTACATCTCAAGATCGATTACAACCCATGGATGAATAAGGAGATTACCCCATCAAGGTGCTAGACATAGCACTGTTGATCATGGTCACCCTTCCGACGGTGTCTTCCTTCTTCTCCACTTGTGGGTGCTTCCTTCGAGGTGGTCGATTCCCCTCCGGAGATCTCCCTCCTCTGTCTCAAGCTTGTGGATGGCCTCTTGGTGCGAATGGCTCTCCCCCTGCAAATGGCAGCACCTCCAGGGTTTTAGGGTTGAAGATCCTTCGGGTGCAAGGAAAGGGGGGCCGAACCGACCCCCGAAGTGGGTTGGGCCGGCCGGCCTGGACCGACCGGCCCAGGCCCATTTCGGCCCGGTTCGGTCGCCCCTTCGCTCCCGTGGGTCCTCAAGTGATTATGAACCTTGCCCCTTCCACTTGCATGATTTTGACGATGTCATCCTCTCGTTCAAGATGGAGGTTCTCCGCACATGAAGTTCGATCTTTTACGTTTCAATTCCCGGGGGTGTTCCTTCATAGCACTTCGGTCCTTGCCAACATTGGAAGTGATTTCATCAAGCTCATGATCACGAACAAGACTCCGTAAATGCTCCTTGAACTTGTTGTGAATTTGTCCTTTATGTCCATCTTTTCATACATAAACACAACACTTCCAAATGCATGCACATAGATGAACTTGTTATATGATTAGTGTGCCTAGTGGCGGGTTAGTTCCATAAACAAATCCAAACCAAAGTGTAATGAACATGTTTAGTGTACCAAAATACACCGTCAACATCTCCCCCACGCTTAGCTCTTGCTCGTCCTCGAGCAAGTACTCGTAAAAGAACTTCGTACAAGGCATTGTAATCATGTACCCCTAATCCTTCTTCACAAGTTAGTCAATCTTTTGTCTTTAATACATAAACATAAAGTAATGATCATCATACATAAACATGGAAATTTAGAATCTTTACCACATCAAGATTTACCCCACAACTCAAACTCTTCACTCGAAGTCTTCAATTTCAGCCATGCTTACTTCTTTGCTTCCATCGGAGGGTTTTTATGATTTTTCAAAAACAAAATTCCTACAACAAGTGTTAGACAAAAACCTTTCTCCAAGCTCTCTCAAGTCACTCATATGAGGTGTCTATCCTAAGCAAATTTTATAAAACTCTCACCTCATATAAATCTCTCATATGACATGTAAAGTGGAGTTATAGGTAGGGCTAGTGCAATCAACACAAGTATTGTCAAACTAAGAAATTCTTCTAATGGTTGTTTACCTTTCAAAGCCAATGATCATGAGAATTAATCCATATGAGGGGATATCAAGGATGAGAAGATATAGAATGGTGGACATGTGCAAGGGCAAAAGAAAATATGACTACGAGGCACCGATGACGTCCTCGTTGTCGGATTGCACATGGTTGGAAAAAGAGTGAAAGTTTCGTCTCTTAACAACGTGACGTCCTTCCTCGCACTCTATTATTTTTTTCTTTTACTTGATTCATCCGTCTCATATTCTTATTTCCACTCCTCTTTTCTGTTTTTCTTCTCTCTTTCATTCTCTCATACATATATTTATTTTTCTTTCTTTCTTTTCCATACACATACTTTTCTCTTTATTTTTCCCTCTCTTGACATCTTTTCTCTCTTTTCAAAGCTCTCAACTCCTCTCTTTCTTGCATGCACACAATCTGAAATTTTAAATAAACCATGCTAGAGACGAGACGAAACTTTGAGAGGAGGTTGTGTTCAAGGAACGCGGTGTACAAAAGAGATGTATAGGGTTGGGTATGGAATTCGGCAATGTACGGGACTTCCGATGTGAAAGTCGCGTTATCGAATGCATGACGAGGCTAGCAACAAAAGATAAGCACAAGAACATGATCATTGCTCAAAATTAAAACTCCCAAGAGGAAAGGGTCCTAGCCCAACTCATCGTGCTAATCACAATTATCGTGGAGCAAAAATAAATTTGGCTTTGTATAGGATTTTTTCGTTACTCTCAACTTGGAAAAAGAGGTTTTGCTAACCTTTATTACAAGGGTTTTCAGATAATTTTCAGAATTGAAATCCTCCAACTTTTAGCATTGAACATAGCACAACCAACATGTGAAGCTCAAGATCAAAGTGTGGTATGGGTACTTTTAGAGGTAGCAATTCCACTAAGCACCACGGTAAACGTTTTTCAAACCACACACTTATGTTCATATATCAAAACTAAAGACGAACGAACGAGTAAATCTAGATAAGCAACACACAAGACACAAAATTTAAAGGACTCTCTTTATTTGATTTTCTTTGACACAAACACTAAATTAAGACACTTGCAAAAATTTAAAAACACACTCAAAAACTAAAGACTCTTAAACTCTAAAACTCTCTCGAAAACTAAACTCTCTTGAAGACTAAAGCGAACCAATCTAAACTTGAAGCTCAAAAACTAAAGGCTAGCTAGCTAGCTCTCCCCCACGCTAAAATCATTTGATGTCCTCGTCGTATCTTACAAAAATCTTAAGGGGGAAAACTAAACCTAGTGGTACTTCCTGCAACTATTGCACCACTTGCCCTTCATGTTCCCAACCATGCCAATAAGTTTGCGCATGTTGCGATTTAGGAACTTGTAGTCATCTTCGACCACGTGCTCCAAATCCTCCATACGTTGCCTCATCGCCTCCATGGCCTTGAAACATTCGTCGACCGATGCGTAGAGCTCTGAGATGGAGTGACGGCAAGCCGCACAACACATCGGATGCATCCTGAAAGGGTCGTCATCGCCAGGGTCTCAGTCGTTGTCGTCGCCCTCGTCGCCGTCGTCGCCATCATCACTGTCGTCGTCGTCGTCGTCGTTGTCGCCGCCGTTGGGGCCTTCGGGAGTCTTCTCCTTGGGTACCTCGTCCCAAATGTACAAATCATTATCATCTCTTCTGGCGGCCGCCCATGAGCTCGGGCTACGATCGTCGGAGTAGTCGCTATCCCCATAGTCCTTAGGCTCGGGCGACACCTCCTTGTATTCCTTCCGCTTCATGCCTCGGATGTGCGCCGACCTTCGAACGGGAGTAGGGACGTTCTCCTCCTTGACGGGGTTGCGAGATGCGATAGCTCCGGTCGGGACACGCCCTCCGCAACGGATGCGGGCGGTCCTCTTGATCTCAACGGGTAGCTTGAGCTCGCATCGCTTCGCCTCCTCCATCGATGGCTCCTTGGCGCCTTGCTTCAACTCTACGCTCCTCGGGGACACCATGGCTGCTGCGTGGGTGCAAAAGATTGCTAGATGGGATTGTCAAATGGTGAGATCTGGACAGCCCACAGGGGTGTTAATCCCTGTGGTTTATTTGTTCGGCGGGGAGGAGTCTAAGGCTAAGAACTCGAAGGTCGCGCGCGAGTACGCGGAACACAGAGAACACGGCGAGTTTATACTGGTTCGGGCCTCCGGAGAGTAATACCCTACGTCCAGTTGTCGGTGTAGATTGCTTGGGGATTGGTCGAGGTTGAGTTACAAGGGGGATCGCCTCGTCCGCCTTATATTGGCCAGCGGATGAGGTCGATTCCCAAACTCCTGGTCGATTACGACCAGGAGACCTAAGTCTACGTTACACATCTTGCCATATCCCGTCGATCTGCTTTAGGCGAAGTCCACTGAGGTCTTGTCTTGTCTTGTACGCCAAGTCTTGAGGTCGTGTTGGATTAGGTCGTCTAGGGGAATCTTCTAGAAGGTCTTCAGGAGGTCGTGTGGGCTGCCAACTAGGTCGGTTGGGCCCACTAACAGGTCGGTGGGTCTTCTGGTAGGCCGGACCCACTTATCGGGGACGACCGTGAGACTGGTCGGTGGGGACCCAGGGGTACCCATGTCTCACAAGCCCCGAGCGAGGTGTATGCGCAACGACCTTAGAAGGGTCATGACAAAGTCATAGAGCTATCGACAGGTCGAATAGCATGCACATCGGTCCAGAAAAGAACAAATCAGCTTAGCGGCCGACCTGTTTGTAGTCTTGCCGAACGAAGAGAGGTCGAGTGACGACCTATAGGAAGCAGGCTTCCAATAGATCGAAACGACGATGAAAAATTTCAGAGGGCATCAAAGATGCACTCATGAGTAGTATCTGAGCATCATGGCGGGTAAGATGGCCGGTATGATGGTCAAAAAAGAAGAGAAGAAAAAGTAGGTCGAGTAACGACATGATGAGAAATAGATTTCCAAACAGGTCGGTATGACGAGGAAAACAAGAGGGCGTAGAAGACGCACTCGTAGAGTAGTCCCCGAGCATTGAAGCAAATAGCATGGCTGGTTTGATGCTCCAAAAAGAGAAGAAAAACTAAGTCATGGTCTTGGATCAAACGAAGAGTAGAGACACCCAGATCTCCCAGCATGGCTACAAGGAGTCTGGCAGGGCCGACCTTAGGGAGGCCTTGCAGGCGTGTCGACCTCGAAGATGCCTCAAATCAACAATGCCCAGTATCCGAGGATACCCAGCAAGGTCTTGGAAGGTATGTTGCATGAAGATGTTGTCAATGATGATGTCGTAGCTGTAGTTGCGATGTCCGAGTTTGGTCGACGATGAAGCCAAAAAATCCGTTGATCTTGAACATATAGAGTGTAGAGACACCCAGATATCCCACATGGCTGTAAGGAGTCTGGCAGAGCCACCTGAGGTATGCCGACCTAAGGAAGGTCTCAAATCAATTAGCACCCAAGCACCCCGGAAGTACTTGGCAGGGCCGTCAGGCACGCACCCCACGGAGAGGCCTTCATTCCCGACGTAAAATCCTTGGTGTCCAGAGCAGGCTGGCAGGGCTACGATAGCATACCGACCTCAGAAGGTCACGCATCCGGGGCGCCCAACTAGGTTGGCAGAGCCGTAGATATACCAAGGTATTGCAAGACCTAAGTATTAAGGCACGCCAACCTCAAGGAGGTTGTTTTGGTGTCCAGATGACCAACATAGCTGCTGGCCACCCAGCGGAGCCGTGATACTAAGGTATTGGCGACCTTAGCAATAGGCACACCGACCACGAAGGCCCGACGAAAATTGTAGATCTCCTTGAACACTTCTAGTTTCCATGGTGTTGTTGATCTCCAGGCGTCCAGAAGGATCTGGCAGAGCAGCGAGGCACGCCTACCTCGGAAGGTCTTCAATCGAACCTACGACCATTCTCAGGAAACAGAAATATAGGCTGATTGGGACAGGTCTGTTTACGTGCAGAGCCATAGCGGGTGCACCAGGACGCAGAGCCTAGCAGGTGCAAATAATAGTCATCAGGTCATAGAAGAAAGGTCGTGAAGATGTCGTCGAAGGAGAGCTAAGTTAGGCGCAGAGCCCTCTGACATGGGGTCAGTTTTTGTCTTGTAGCGTAGACTGCAGGATCACGGGTCAACGGTGGTCAGAGATGCTCTTGCCACCCAGAAAACGACAAGCTGCCCACTGATCGAGGGGATTACTGTAGCCATATGACCTCTGCGGCGGGGCTCAGACATCATTGATGCACAAACGACAAAGACGTCGTGGGTCAGAAAGAGTAATGTCGTCGCCTTTAATGATGCACAGGCTACAGACCCCATTGCCACGTGGTGACAGTGTCATCACTTCGCCAGTTGCCCAAGGTGCGGCGTCGGCTATAAATAGCACCATGAGGCTGGAGGTGGCAAGCACCGAGCATTGTTGAGCTATGAAGCCGTAGGGTAGTTATGAGGCCATGCCATGGGCATGCGACCGTTGTTGACGGTGAAAATCCGTCAACCTAGCCATGAGTTTACCTTCGGTGTTGGCATGACTTTCGTATCTTATTCATTGGTACTAACCCCCGTGGTATAACAAGTTCACTTGTGCATGTCGGTTTTGGAGTTTAGTGTTTACGCAGGGTTTTAACATTGAAAGCAAGACTTCCGGGATAAGTTCATTAAGCACCTCATGACAAGACCTTGAAGCCCAATACAAGTCAAGCATTGAAGTGAACATGACTCCAAGAGCCCAAGGACCAAGCCCGAGAAGATGATAAACACCGAGGACTGAACCAGAAAAGTGCTGAATCTTGCAAGACAAGGAGTTGAGTCCAATTCGGAGAGAAACCGATGTCAAGGGCCCACATGCAAAAGGGGAGAGTATCTAAAAGACGAGAGAAGCAACACCGGGCGAAGCAGGCCACAGATTGGGCCGGGAAGGTCCCAGGCCGGTCGGCCCAGGCCAACCGGCCCAGCCTGTTCCAGAGCCCAATCGGTCTCCCCTTTGACCTAGTTGCATCTCTGGCTATTTATAGCCCCCTGATCGAGAGCCACGCAGAAATCAATTCGTAATCCGCCGCCGAGGAGCAGAGAAGCTTGAGGGACACCATCTCGGAGATGAGGGTCGTGCTAGTTGTCTAGGGTTTCCCTAGCCGACGTGGGAACCTTGCATGGAAGACCACGTCGGAGCTCCGTAGCGAGGATCAAGATCGATGGAGGACCCCGGTGGTGATCTTGTTCATGTAATCATTCATGGTGAATTTTGTAAGTGAATTCGATTTCTAGCGATCAAGTGCCTTCTCGATGATTTTGTTTTCTTCTTGGTTTTGCTTCTTCTACGATCTAGCTTGCAGCTAGATTACTTAGGGTGCTCTTGTAGCCGTGGTGGCTAGAGGTGCATACCAGACCGGCCAAGTGATTTCAACTTGTTCTATCGAACTCGCCCTAGACTACCCCGCATGAGTAGGGATACGTTGTGACAGAACGGGGGTTCCGAAAGGTGGGCGTTTTCGAAGTCGGATGGAAGGCCACGATTTAAAGATGCTTTTAATGAGATTCGCTTTTCTATCTTCATCTATCTTGTTTGGAGCAACAACATAAGCATGATCTAGATTCTCTAGATCGGTTATCTCTTGCTTTCTCTTGCTACCTCTTTAGTAGATTAGATTAGATTAGATTTGTTTTCCTTATGATATCTTAGATTAGATGCAATTTGATTCTTCAATAGATAGCTTTACCTTGCTTTACTAGATTGAATCCTTGCATTGCACATTGTTCCACGGATTCGATACCTTGGGTTCACCACTCGAGGGAAGAAGGGTCCCTTGACTACGACGGGAGACTTGTCCGCTTGCAAGTCTAAACGAACTTAGATACAACTATTAACCGTCAACAAGCCCCTTTTTCTGGCGCCGTTGCTGGGGAACAAGCAATCAAGATCCGATCTAGTATCGTTTATCTTTCAGTTTTTCTTTTGATTTTCTTTTGCATCTCTTAAGTTTGATCATCCTCAAAAAGAAAAAAAATCAATCTAATCTAGTTTTGATTAACCCTAATTTTTCTTTTGTTAGATTTTTGTTTTATTGCTATCCCTAACCGGAGATGGTTGGCTACCTCTCCAAGAAACCCAAAACTTTTTTGTGGATGATCCAGGAAAACTTTACAGGCAAAGGAGACGTGCAACACAAGCTAAAGGGGTGGAAACCCTAGATTCAAAAGTCAAACTCGAAGGACCGTCGGAATCTCCTTGGGAATCACCACCTCCAAGTCCAAGGGAAGATCAACCTCAACCACCGGAGCGCGAGATCGAGCTATGCACCCCGAACATTGTTGATCTACCTATCATAAACCTTCAAGACACCGGGAGGCCGTTCAAGATCAAGGTCTCAACTATCCGCATGACGATTGCGAGAGCTGAATGCATACGAGCCGGATTCCTTGAGTGGCATATCGGTTTACTTAAGAGGAGGATGGAGAAGATGGAGATGGAGAAAGAAGCTCAACACCTAAAGGCCGACGAAGCAAGATCCACATGCAAGGAGTGTGTGGAGTACGACCATGTCCAAGGACGTCGTCACTAAGTTCGAGGCTATGGAGAAAATATTGAAGAATTTAGATGGCAAGGTGACGGAGGTCAGAAGCTCTATACGTGAAGTGTTCATCGTGATGAAGATGCTAGATGCAAGTGGGACAACTTGCCGGGCGCCCGATGGGTAACAAAGAAGAATATCCGAGACAACTCCAAGTTCACAAGACGGCGAAGGCTACTCAAACTCATTCGGGAGAGATGGAGGATCACACTAGGAGACCATGAAGATCACGACGAAGGACCCGAGTTTGAGATACAGAGCCACTACATGAAGGAAGTTGTTGCATCCGTCAAGACCGAAGGACAAAGCTAGCCTGTGAAGACCAAAAAAATTGACTAAGCCAAAGAAGAAGCCCGTGCCCAAGATGGTGCGGAAGTGGGTACCCAAGATTGCAACGCCCACAAAGAGCGTTGATCCGAAGTAATCAAGTGAAGAAGTCTAGCCATGGACTATAAACGAAGCGCTAGGCGGGAGGCAACCCGTTTCGTCGAGTCAAGAATAAGCTACCGGGAGGACAACCCGATTCCAGGTTTTTCGAGTCTTTTCAAGTAATTCAGTTTTGAATTTTACTATGCAAAACATTAGACTTAGAATGGTTGAACAATATTAGAGACATAATTCTTGGTTGAATATTTTGCTTTGTCATAAACCCTTTGCATGAACCCTCCTATGTGTTTGTTCGTTCTTTTTCGAGAAATCACAACCAAATAATTTCAGAACCTAACTCAACCCTTCACCCTCATTATGGTTATGTGGTTAACTTACTTTTTCATGCTAAAAACACACGAGTAGAGCCATGACTTATACCTAGGTGTTAATTAAATTTCAGCACGTGGTAGGACTCACGTGAACCTAGAAACTGAAACTTTTGGTTGGTTTAAAAATCCTTATCCTTGGTTTCTCTAAGATTAGAATTTTTCTAAGCCTCATTTAATTTTATTTTATTCAAAATCTCTCTTATCTAATCAAAATTACAACCTAAACCTATGCCCCCATGATCAAGCCGAGAAAAGTTTGCTCTCAACCAATGAAGGCAAACTATACTGGTGAGACCGATATCAACGTAGTCGGAATATATTTTCGACTTACATTTGTTTTTAATGGTTTAAAAACTTCTCTAAATTTATGCTTGAGCTCTTGCATGGCTCTGAAAAATATTTTTAAATTTCGAAATTAGAGGAGTGCTTAGCCTTAAACACACTTAAAGGGAGGCAATCTAGTTAACCTAACCATACATGCACCATGATACATCACGGGATGCCCCTCCAACTCCAACATCTTTTATCAAACCACATGCAAAGTACAAGCATGGGGGGGAGCCAAGGCCTTGTTTTGTAGGAATATCATGGACGCATGTAAGGCAAGGGAGTATGGAAGTGAGTCAAGCGAAAACATCAACTGGAAGGAGCAATAATGCAAGCGAAGGAGTGGACGGGAATGTTTGGAAGGTGTACGTGGTCACGAAGCAACATGATGCACTAGAGAAGAATCGAGCCAAGAGGAGGAGAGAGGTAAGTCTCCCATCCAGCTCTTTGTTCGTGTGCTCTAGTTTGTAGGCCGGAACCACCTTAGACTTAGCCATCCACCGCGTTTGTTTCGTGCAACAAATCACCTCCTTAATCCACTAAAAGTCCAGACTCCAAAATAATATTTGTTTACCTTGTTACCGGGTGAAAACCCCGGATATATATTTGTGAGGGAGAGTGCTGCAATCAAGGAAGAAAACTACAAGCCTTTTCACCGAAGAAGAAGGGATCATCGTCGTCTAAGCCATCAACCTCTTCGAGGAGGCACTCGGTTTCCGAGTTTCCTCGGAGTATGGAGGAGGACACAGCACCGCCAAGGAGGAACCACACTCTTCTCCTCGGTGGCATGAGGGCCACACGAAACTCGTCTATGAGGTTCACCAAACCTCAAGGACATATGGAGGAGCCGCCCGTCCAACCTCACCACTTGACACGATCATCCGCTCCACCTCCATGCGCTCCGTGGTATTCCAATGGGTTTATCATCACGACGGAGGAGGAGGAGAAGAAGCTCGCTCGCCTTGAGTAGAGGCTTGTAGCGAACGTCGACTTCGACGACCAAGCTCTCCACATATTGGGTTTTCATACGGGACACCGGTGCAATTCTCTAACGGAGTGTCGGCAAATACCCACAAGGAATTCTCCAAGGAAATTTTAATGACCATGGTGCATACCCTAGATGAAGGAGTGCTGAGTCTCTCATTCCGTTTGGAGGGATCCCACAAGTGGAGAAGAAGGAAGACACCGTCGGAAGGGTAACCTTGATCAACGATGCTATTTCTAGCACCTTGATGGGGTAATCTCCTTTCATCCATGGGTTGCAATCGATCTTGAGATGTAATCGAATTTTGTTGGATTATCTATCTATCATCTTACACCGTGACCATCATAGGTCTAGTCATGAATACCTTTGAGTATTGAGAGTACGAGAGAAGGGAAAGGGCGAAACCGTGGTCACAACCCCCGATAGATTAGATTGCTCTTCATGTTCAAAACGATTGCATGTTCTAGTATCGTAGACCCATGGGCGAGTGTCTCCTATTTTCAAAAGGGAGCTCCGGAACAAGTGGATGTGCATGAAGGCACATGGGAAGGTTTTTTTGGAGTATGATCACGGGAGGAGACCATCAACGAAGAAATACTATCCGGAACCCCATCATCCAAGTCTCACTTTTGTGCAAGTGGATTTTTGGGAGAATGAGAGAGACAAAGATAACCAACACGGAGTTGAATTGGCTTTACTCGGCTTTGCCAGGCAGCCAATCAACCCCACTCACCTATGATCAACCGGTGGTGTTGTGAGCAACATCGGGTTCGGGAGATATTGGTTCGGGGTGTTACCTCTCTATGTTGGCTATCTCTTTAAGACCGGGTATTATAAGGAACCTGAAGCATCTCCTACCCGGACTTCCTTAAGATTTAAAAATTAAAGAGGAGGCTTCAAAGTGGCCAAAGTAAATTTGCCCCTATCGGATGGAAGATTAAGACTTTTTCTTGAGGGTAAAGAAGATTGGTTAGAGGAAGGACTTCTTGTGCCGGCGAAGAAAAAATAAAGGATTATAGGAGAAGGTTCTCCCACGGCCCAAGAAGGAGGTGCGCAACAAAATTATGTGCCACCATTTGAACCCCGGCGCCGCCGAGTTACTACGGTGATGTACCCATGCAAGCATGGGGGAGTGGTGTAGCCATACCCCCACCAATTTTTGCGGTGCCCAACGTAGCCTTTGCGGAGCCATATGCACACCTTTCTCAACCACAACAAAATGTGGCCACCATTGGAGGATACGCTGCAAGAAACATGCAAAATTATTGCAGCCATCCAAACCAATGCAAACCAAATGGGTGAAGGAAATGCAAACATTGCTTATGTGCTTGGACACATTCACCTAGCACCGTCAGACAAATCATATGAGGAGAGGCGCAATCTTATTATGAGTAAGGGTACAACAACCGAGACTTTCAATATCAACCACCGGCGGAAGATTAGAGAGAGGAGGAGCTTTAGTTATCTTTCCTTTACCCCCTTTTCTTTAATTTTCAGCTTGTTTGCACCTATGTATGCGTAGTATTTTTCAGCTTACTTTAATTTTTAGTTTTTGGTTTAATTTTCAGCGTATGTGTTAGTTTTTATTTTCATCATGAATAATGTCACCACCAAGTTTTTACCATTAGTAAAGTTACAAAGTTTGTGCCATGATGATATATGATTATAATTTCCACTTTGTTTATCTTTGTAATTGATTTATGCATGTTTAACCTAGTGCTCTCTTAAAAATACAAATCTGAAAGTATCTAAATGCTAGCTTAATCTTTAGCGGAGGTTATGATAAAAATAAAGACCCATAGTGTTTTACGTGCTCTCAAGTTTTAGATGGATTAAAGATGATTTATTTTTGTTCTTAAATGTAAAGCTAACCTTGTCATAAATACTTCTTGCTTGTTGCTCTACCTATCCATAGCCTTATAAATATTTGAGTGCAAAAACTTAGTATACAAGATTTATTTTTGGGTGAGTTATTTCAGGCCTTGATTTCTCTGGCCCGAGACTAAGAAGCTGGTCATTTCGTTTTTGCGTATCTATCTTTTTGCTAGCCTTTTATCCGTGCATTGTGTATCCCCGCATCGGAGATCTCACAAACCTCGCCGGATATCCACCCTTAAAACCAAATATCATCTTTTGTGTTTACCTCCTTGACCACAACCTATCATTGAGAATGGATCATCAATTCAAGGAAGATCGCAAGATGGTACCAACATTGAAGAATTCAAGTATCTCTCCAAGGAAAAATATTTCTGGCACCCTCCTTATTCATCGCCTCTTTGCTCGAGGACGAGAAACGTCTAAGCATGGGGGAGGAGGTAGGTACGGTGCAATTTTAGAGTTCAAAGGGGAGTAATTAAAAAGAGAGAGAGAAAGTTCAAAGGCGATGCACGGGACTTCCAAGGTGAAAGTCTCACAAAAAATGAATGAATGAGAAAAAGAGTGAAAGAAAGAAAGAAAGAAGAGAAGAAAGAAAAAATATGAGTATGCATAAAGTGAACTCCCCGGTTCTCTAAAGTGCATGAGGAAATTCAAAGCTTCAAGATTAAAAGATCCATTCTCATTTTCCAGCCATGTGCAATCCGATAACGAGGACTTCCTTTGTGCCTCGGGATCACCCTTTGCCCTTTGCACATGTCCACTCATCTCAAGTGTGTGTATTTTTCTCTTTCCCCTCCTTGATATAACATTATTTTCCAATGACCTTTTTGACGAGTCTCGGTAAGACCATGAGAAGCTTGTCTTGTTTTGACAACATCTCATTTATAATATCTTGGTAGGACTAAACTTTCCCAAAAAGCTCCATATAAAGCCTACCACATATATATGTGTTATGAGAGGGAAAGGAGTAGAATAAATAGGCTTGAGAGACATTATGATATGAGAGTTCATGAGCAAGATGCAAGGTGGTTTAAATTTGTGAACTTGGTTTAGCTCTTTTTCATCTTGTTCTTTATTTCAAAATTTCTGAGATCCATTTGAATTTTGGGAGCATGTTAATACTTGTGGGATAAGCTTAATTAAATATCTACCCTCCGTAGGTATGAAGGCTAGTACATTATGGAACTTTAACGAATTAAACTTTTGAGAGCATTATGTTTTTTTTCATGTATGATCAAGTGCAAGGTTTAAACAATGAAGGGCAACGATGATATCCATCGAAGGCTTACTCGAGGTCAAGCAAGGTTTAAGCATGGGGGAGATGTTGACGGTGAAAATCCGTCAACCTAGCCATGAGTTTACCTTCGGTGTTGGCATGACTTTTGTATCTTATTCATTGGTACTAACCCCCGTGGTATAACAAGTTCACTTGTGCATGTCGGTTTTGGAGTTTAGTGTTTACGCAGGGTTTTAACGTTGAAAGCAAAACTTCCGGGATAAGTTCATTAAGCACCTCATGACAAGACCTTGAAGCCCGATACAAGTCAAGCAATGAAGTGAACATGACTCCAAGAGCCCAAGGACCAAGCCCGAGAAGATGATAAACTCCGAGGACCGAACCAGAAAAGTGCTGAATCTTGCAAGACAAGGAGTTGAGTCCAATTCGGAGAGAAACTGACGTCAAGGGCCCACATGCAAAAGGGGAGAGTATCTAGAAGACGAGAGAAGAAACACCGGGCGAACCAGACCACAGATTGGGCCGGGAAGGGCCCAGGCCGGTCGGCCCAGGCCGACCGGCCCAGCCTGTTCCGGTGCCCAATCGGCCTCCCCTTTGACCTAGTTGCATCTCTAGCTATTTATAGCCCCCTGGCCGAGAGCCACGCAGAAATCAATTCGTAATCCGCCGCCGAGGAGCAGAGAAGCTTGAGGGACACCATCTCGGAGATGAGGGTCGTGCTAGTTGTCTAGGGTTTCCCTAGCCGACGTGGGAACCTTGCATGGAAGACCACGTCGGAGCTCCAGAGCGAGGATCAAGATCGAGGGAGGGCCCCGGTGGTGATCTTGTTCATGTAATCATTCATGGTGAAGTTTGTAAGTGAATTCGATTTCTAGCGATCAAGTAGCTTCTCGATGATTTTGTTTTCTTCTTGGTTTTGCTTCTTCTACGATCTAGTTTGCAGCTAGATTACTTAGGGTGCTCTTGTAGCCGCGGTGGCTAGAGGTGCATACCGGACCGGCCAAGTGATTTCAACTTGTTCTATCGAACTCGCCCTAGACTACCCGCATGAGTAGGGATACATTGTGACAGAACGGGGGTTCCGAAAGGCGGGCGTTTTCGGAGTCGGATGGAAGGCCACGATTTAAAGATGCTTTTAATGAGATTCACTTTTCTATCTTCATCTATCTTATTTGGAGCAACAACATAAGCATGATCTAGACTCTCTAGATCGGTTATCTCTTGCTTTCTCTTGCTACCTCTTTAGTAGATTAGATTAGATTCATTTTCCTTATGATATCTTAGATTAGATGCAATTTGATTCTTCAATAGATAGCTTTACCTTGCTTTACTAGATTGAATCCTTGCGTTGCACATTGTTCCACGGATTCGATACCTTGGGTTCACCACTCGAGGGAAGAAGGGTCCCTTGACTACGACGGGAGACTTGTCCGCTTGCAAGTCTAAACGAACTTTGATACAACTATTAACCGTCAACAACCGTCCACCAGAATGTAAAGCTGTGTTCTTGTAGATACTTGAAGCTAGGAGAATTCTCGCGAAGTGCAAGCAACATCTCCATCCTCTGAGCCCAGCCTCCGCGTGGTACCAGGCAGAGTTTGGAGGTGCTGCTGGTAGAGCTGGAGCTATATCGGGACGTCTCTGGTGAGCACCGGGAGCTCACTAGGGCTTGGTGTTCAACACCAAAGAGCAAGCTCTTGTCTCCATTCCAATAGTTGGAGCCGAGCATGCCTTAGATTACGTGTTGTCCTGAAGTAGGTCCCCGCAAGGCCACCATCAAGGTCTTGATGCTAGGAGAAGTCTCGCGACATGCCCTGCTTTGGCAGAATAGTTCGTGGTGACCGCTTTGAGTTGCTTAGGCCTTGTAGTGTGTTTATCCCGTGTGCCGGTTTCTGGTCCAGTGAGGTCACAGGTGACTTGTGTACCTTCGGATTCTGGATCCAGTAAGGTCTTAGGTAGCTTGTACCTTTGGGTTCTGGATCCGATAAGGTCGTAGGCTAGTATACACCCTTGGATTCTGGATCTAATAAGATCGTAGACGACTTGTATCCTCAAATGGTCCATGTAATGTTCGCTCTCTTCTGTCATGTACTGGTCGACTTGGCAAAATGATTCGCCAAAGACCTGATTTTATATGATATGAGGGCTTACAAATTGTGTTTGCCATCAGGATGACCTGACGTTATCTTCTTATTTGGCTGACGACCTAAACTCAGATTTAGGTTGTAGCACTTGGTCTGTTAGCGAAAAATCTGCCTTAATCTTCTCGTGAACTTCTCAGGATAGAGCCGTTGGGGCGTGTTGTACGGAGCAAGGGGCCGCAACGGATAGATTCAGTGGACCCCTCTATAAATAGAGTGAGCCGAGTCGGGGGTGACCCCATTCCCTTCGTCTTCTTCCTCTCACTCCCGTCGCCTTCGCTTTCCTTTTACTCTACAGCGATCTTGCGACCGCCGTGCTCCCACGCCTACGCGCCCATCTTCCACCTCCAGCTAGGCTCGTGCTAGCGCTGCCACTTCACACCGTGCGCCTCCAGCATATGCGCGTTAAGTCTCTGTGCCACATTAGATCCACCGCAAACCCTAACCCTGAGATGGCGGCGGAGACAACTTGCATCCCGGACCCCCAAGCGGTGTGGGTCCGGTCGACGATGACCGAGGCCAAGATCTAGGCGTTGGTAGACCGGGGGCTGCGGCGGCCGAAGACGGAGGTGGAGTGGAGGGCAGCCGTCGAGGAGGATTTCCCGAGCGAGGATGTCAAGGAGAAGGTTGTCTTCAGTTCCTTCTTCGAGCACGGCTTCAACCTCCCGGCGGGAGACTTCTTCCGCGGCTCTGTTTGTACTACTACGGCCGGAGTTGGTACACCTCGTTCCTAACTCCATCACTGTAGTGTCAACTTTCATTCATTTCTGTGAGGCGTATCTGGGGATACCGCCTCACTTCGCATTGTGGAGGCATTTTTTCTGCGTCAAAAGCACTGGCAAAAGGTCGGGGCCAGTGGGGGCTGTGATGTTCAATTTGAGGTCAGGACTCAAGGCAGAATGGATAGACTCCGACCTTCCTAACAACACTGCCGGGTGGAGATTGAAGTGGTTCTACATTGCGGACAAAATTCCAGGTCTTTTCGGTGAACTGGCCATAAGCCAGTGAAAATTAGAAAGTGGGATCTAGGACTGTCCACCCGCAAACTCAAGGACCTGAAGGGGGTCCTGGAGCTAGTCAGCGACATGAAGAACCAAGGAGTGACAGGAGCGGTGGTGGCGAGGTCGTTCTGCCGGCGGATGATCCAGCCGATCAAAGATCGGGTCCACCCGGCGTATGAGTACTGTGGGCAATCAGATCCCACACGCGAGGTGAACCGCAAGGTCTCCAAGGAAGAGATGGCAGCTAGAGTTTCCCAGATATATTCTGGAAAGGTCAAGGTGAAGAAGTGCTCGAGGGCACACTCGTTGAAGAGACGGGCTGATCCGGTAAGATCCTGAGATCTATCTTTAGGTCGTTGTGCTTTGCTTTCTTGATTCACTTAGGTCGTATAGCATTTATGTCATCTGTTTCTTAGATGCACGAGCTCCAGATGTGGTGCACGGCGCCTCTCCCAGAGGGGGAGATACATCGGAGGAAGCTAAGGTCGGACAAGTACAAGCCTCTAGCAGGTCGTCTGCTGGAGAATTATGAGTCTGACTCGTCAGTGGAAGCCGACGAAGACATTAACGCAGAGGCTGGGGTGGATCCAGTCGTCGGCACCGCAAAATCCCGGCGCAGGACCAAGTCGACGGTGGCGAAGAAGTCTGCTTCGGCCGTTGCCACTGCAATCTCTATGGAGAAGGCCGCAGAGTAGAAGAAAAAGAGGAAGAGGAGGGCCGCATCCCCTCCGACCGTCGCTACTCCAACGATTCCGACGCCTCGCTCGCGGGAGGTCGGGTCGGAGGATGAGGAGGAGGAGGAGAAGGAGAAGGAGAAGGAGAAGGATGAGGCCGTCGAAGAGTTGCCGGTCCCTAAAGACCAGGCAGCGGGGAGGACAGAGAGTCCTGCTGCCAAGAGGCAGCGAGAGCTGGTGCAGAAGACATCGGAGGAAGCTCTTCGACGTGGTTTAGAGGCACAGCGCAGTGCTGCTGCAGCGCGGGCGAAGATACCTGCGGCTATTAAGCCTCGGGTGTTTTGCCCGAAGACTCGGCTTCCGGCTGTGGCGAGGTATGGACTTAAGAGCCGGTGCTATCTTTATGCTTTTTATCTGAACGCAATCTTGACGTGGTATTTTTCTGTGCAGGCCGGCGACAAGACCACAAGGGGTGCCGGTTACCCCATCATCTCCCTCCCGCACGAGGTCACCTGAGCCACAGGTCGCGGGGGACGTGCTTGTAGATGATGCTCATACCGCTACCCCGACGCGAGGGATGGCGGAGGGGTTGACGACTTCGCCACCCGTGACTGGCACGAGGGCGGGTTCTTCCCTACACACCGCTGAGGGTGTTGAGACCTCAGTTGGGGAGGTTGGGGCGACTACCTCTCCAACAGTCGTAGACGCTGACCCTATCAGGGCTGTTCCTGATGGGACGAAGGACGTGGCCGAGGACCAGCCTCAGACCGACCTGGCGCCAGGAGGTCTAGAAGCGTCCGGCGCAAAGGTACTTCCATCTTCAACTTCGAGCCTAAGGTTGCCACGTCGATCAATTAATTGGGATCACACCCCTTGGCAGGATGATTGGTTCGAGGACAATGAGGACATGCGGGCTTTGCAGACCAGCATCGTCACCATCAACCACGCACTCATTGTGAGTTGCCTGTGATGTATTATCACTGCTTGATTATTTTGATTTTGAAGCATAGCTGACAACCTTGTGATTTTGTAATAGTCGCTAGCAGAGAGGGCCAAGGGCCGGGCCGACCAGCTGCGGCGTGCCGAGGAGAAGGAACAACGTATTACCGAACTTGAGCGAGAGCTCAGGGAGGTTCGTGAGGCGGCAGCCGCCGACAAGAAGAGGCTCGAGGACGAGCTTGCTGAGGAAAGGCGCAAGGCCGTGGAGGCCACTGCGTAGTTTAACGCTGCGGCTACTGGTGAGTTTTAGTCTTTGTCCCTTTTTGAACAGAAGGTCATTAGTTGTCAGCTAACTGTTGTGTGTGCAGATTTCCGTAACCGCGAAGAAGAGCTGAAAAATGCTCTGGCGACCCCCAGGAGCAAGATTCAAGGCCTGGAGGGCAAGGTTCGGGAGATCTAGGCTGGAGGCCTGGAACTCAAACGGGGTGATGAAGGAGGCCACCGAGAGTTAGTACGACATATCTCAAAAGCTGGCTTATGAGACCGCAGCTCGTCGGGGCCTTGTAGTCGAGTTCGAGGTTGTTTTGAAGTCATTGCAGAGTGACCAAATCACCATTGCAGGGTATGAGGTGGAGCTGAACGACCTCAGGGGTGCTGCCAATTATGCAATGTCTTGCATACCTGTTCTGGAGGAAGGGGATCAGCAGCAATCCGTCATTGATCGCCTGGTAGACACTCCTAACAGGTTGTTGCTTTTATTGAGGGCAACCGGCTTGGCGGCTGTGACCGATGCGTTGGTGAGAGTCAAGTGAGGTCGACATGACCAAGATCAAGGGTGGTGCTGACACCACGAAGGACCTTCACACCCTGGAGCTCGAAGTTGATGAAGCTGCCACCGAGGTGGCAGAGAGCATCGGTTTTGAAGGCGATGGCGGAGCCGGTGGTGAAGGTGGCGACGGAGACAACCAGTATTAGCTAGGAGTTGTACCTCCCCCTCCTCTCATGACTTGTAAAAACTTTGAAGAAATCTGTAACGAAGCACTTGCCTTTTGCCTGCGCGAGTTCTAGTTGATCTTGTAGATGACGACATTCATGACTCGCTAACCACCACTCACAGAGAGGCTGGCTTGCCGACCTTGACAGCTCAGCGTGGAGGCTTACGAGAGATCAGCGCCCGAGGGAGGAGCCCGGGGCTCAGGTCTAGCGACCTTTCTGATCAAGCATACTCATGGCGGCACGAGGCTTCGTACTCGTTCGCGATGATGTCCTTAGGTCGCACGACCTTTGGGTTGGCTTATTAGCCAAGCCCCCGAGCATGTCGAGGGTAAGAGATAAAGAGGATTTAGAACCCCCAGGTCTTGCGACCCAGATGTTGGATTTAGCCAAGCCCCCGAGCATGTCGAGGGGTGGGGTTTATAGTATGAGGAAGAAGGAGGTAGTGCTCGACTCGTAGCAGAGGGCTGCTTGAAATACTTTTTATTTAATCTGAAAAAAAGAAATACAAAAGGGGAAATACATAGCTTGAAAAGAAACTAATCTACGGATAGAATCGTCGTAGATGCACCACGTTCCAAGGGTTGAGTACTCCTTGCCCGTCACCCCACTGAAGTCGATATGTTGACGGGCTGATTACTTCTGTGACGATGAAGGGTCCCTCCCAAGGGGCAGAGATCTTGTGCATGCTGTCAGTCTTTTGGATGCGTCTATGCACAAGGTCGCCAACGTTGAAGGAGGTTTCCTTAACATTGCGATTGTGGTAGCGAGTAGCTGTTGGTAGTGCATGATCCAGAGATCTGTAGCTTGGATAGGGTTGTTGGCGTCGAGGGGGTCAGGTACCCCATGCTCGCGGTCGTAGTTTGCGCGCTGAGCTATTTCGACTTCATCTCTTATGCGGTGGCGCCGACTTCCCTCTGCACGATCGGCCTGGACCAGAGGAGGCTGAGTGCCTGCATTGCATCTTGGATTTAGGGGAGGGTTTCCCTGGATGTTAGCAGCATCGGCTGCATTGTTGGCGGCATAGCCAGTGGCATTAGCCAGGGCGTTTCGTGGAGCATTAGCCGCTGGGTTGGCTGGAGCTGCAGCGTTAGCAGCAGGGTTACCCGGCTGCATTACTTCATTTTCACCTCTTCCTTCTTTAGCCACCGGGTCGAAGGGACCTTGGCTACGACGTAGTTGGCGAGGACGCTCCGATCTGCTTCTGGAATAGGAACTTGCCGCAGATCTACTGTATCCAGGGCCTCTTTCCTCGATCTGAGTTGGCTTGGAGGCGCCGGATCGCTGGAGAATCTTCAAGGTGGTTTAGGACAGCGAGAGCAGCTCCCAAATTGGTCTGTGGTGAGTTGTAGACTTCAAGTCCGTCATGTCGAAATCCCTGAGGAGATCTCGCGCGCGTAGTCTATTGGCATGAGGTGGATCATCTTGGCGTCGTTGCTGTGGGGCCGCTGGGGCCACAAGTGCTTGTTGTGCGAGATTGGCGTTGACCTGTCTGACATTCGCCAGTTGGAGGTCTGCACCTGGGGCAACGATCTCTTGTTGTCGTCGGGCAGCTCGGGCGGCGTTGGCGTTTTCACGTTCTTGACACTGCGCGTCTGTTTCTCCATCTTGCGGTGGTACATCTACAGAGACGACCAAGATCTGGGGATCTAGGGTTTCGAACTCTTCTCCCGAATAGTTCGGGGAGATCGTTGTGTGGGCAACCTGGAACGCAAGGTGGTCTGGAGACGACTCTTGGTTCAACCAGTGGCGGTGAGCCGCGGTAAGAGGTCGGCGAAACTTTTTGAGGACACAGCATTGGCGTGCGGTGTGCTTGGAATTTTCATGGATAGGGCAGGGATCGTCAAGGTAATTCCCGCGGCTTCCACGATCTTGATGGTAGAGTCCAGATTCGATCTGGATCTTGCGCTTCATGTAGCGTGATGCCACGCGAGAGGCGTTGCGCAAGCCAAGAGGTATGCTAGAGGTGCGAGGGCGTTTGACTCGCTCACAGATTTTGATTGTGTCAGAGGGCATGTGAGGACCATGTGTGGTTCGAGGACCGGTGGATGGTCGCTTCCTTGTGTGATGAGTGATTGACAACATTGTGTGGACTGATTCTTGGCTAAGTATTGCAGGTGCAGGTTGCGGCGTGACTAGTGTTGGTGCAGGTGAAAAACAAGCGTGAAAGGTCGTCGTCGGTGAGGCCTCCAGGTATGGAGAAGACAAGTAGGGTTCGTTCGAGGGACCCGGTGGCCAGCGGGGTCAGGTGCGGGCCACATGGTGGCATGAACAGCAAGATGAAGTCATGGACGGTTTCTTGGTTGAGCCTCAAAACCAAGGTCGAGCAGGGACTACGTGGGAGCCAAGTCATGAGTGGAGATTGGCGGAGGCTACATCGAGTTCGTGGGGTTTCCGGTGGTTCACCAGAAAACCACTGGGTTCCATGGTGGATCCACAATGCCAAGACCGGAGAACCGAAGATGATGCTGCATCAGTGCCAGACCGGTCTGACCGGTGGGTCTGACCGGTCTGACCGGTGAGGAGCACCGGTCTGACCGGTGTGCGACGACACTTTCGGTTGCCTCCATATAACCCATGAGGTGAGAGGATGGCAGCCAAGCTCTTGGAACCCGAGTTCATTTGCTTTCCTATTTTTTCCCTTCCTATTTTCTTAGGATTTCCATAGGACTAGCTTGAGAGCTTCATGGTGAGATCTTGTTGAGAGGGTTGGATGATCGGGCGGCAAGCTAGACCTTGTATGATCCTTTGTGGCATGTATAGATGATTCGGCGTGGTTCCTCAAGGTCTGGATGTGTTGTTCCCGGTTGTTCTTGGTGGTGATTTTCGGAGCCCCTTCTTGGTGATTTCTTTGGGTTGTTTTCGGGACCTTGCTCTTGAGGATTTGATGGGGGAAATTTATGGGAACCCTTCATGGTTCTTTGAGCTGTGATTCCCCTCCCAAATCCGTGAGTAAAGGGGCTCGATTTTGGGGTTTTCCGAGTTCTAGGGTTAGAGGTGTTCTTGGCGGGATTTCTTCGATTCCTCCTTTTTGGACAAGTTTTGGTGGGATTAAACATGGCTATGGACTCCTCATGAGGTGTTCCTTCTATCCCCAAAGTCTTGTTCAAGTCCGTGGAGCGATTCAGGAGATCGAAGTTTGGATTTGGGGGAGTTGACCCGCAGGTGTTGTTCATCCCGAGCTGCCCAGGCTGCACCGGTCTGACCGGTGCTCTTGACCGGTCTGACCGGTGCAACCCTTGGTGGGGTTTTGCTCGGGTGAACGTCTGGGTGAGTTTGCTGTTGTCCTGTGTTGGGGCTGTTTCGAGTTTGGGTCTGTTTGGAGGTCGGTAGGCCTGTTTGGTGATTTGGGGGCTTTCAGGCTTAGACCAGTCTGACCGTTGTGTCTCACCGGCCTGACCGGTGTGAAGCTTTTCTGTGGAAGTCATCAACTCTCACCAGCAGGGACCGGTCTGACCGGTGGTGCTCACCGGTCTGACCGATGTTGGTCAGTGGAATCGAGGTTTGGTGTTCCGCTGCGTTCTCGGGTCGGAAGGTTGTGTGTTGGTTCCTAGGTCCAGTGGCACTCCAGTGGCTACGTGGGCTTGGCCAACTTGGGTAGTGAGTCGGAGACGTGTGTTGGAAGCCGTGTTCATCTTGTTGGAGTTTTCATCTCCTTCGGGAAGAATTTTTATTGGCTCCCATTCACTCCCCCCCCCCTCTCTAGTTTGCCGTATCGGTCCTTCAAGTGGTATCAGAGCCGGTTCGAGTCTTTGTTGACTCTAACCAGTCTAAGATCCAAGGATGGTGTACCAGGAATGGGGTTCGGGTCCTCCACACTTCGATGGCAAGAACTACCAGATGTGGAGTAAGCGGATGGCTGCGTTTCTCTGAGGAAAGGGTTAGATCCTTTGGGATGTCACGGTGGACACAGACTATGTCCAGCCGATGAACTTCCTTGCTCCAGGATCGAGGGACATGTTCGACGCCAACAATAAGGCGGTCGACTACTTGTTTCGTGCTTTGTGTCGGCTGAGTTCGATCGGGTGCACACCGAGCACTTAGCTTGTAGAATCTGGTTGGTGTTGAAGGAGGCTCATGTTAGGAATGCCCGTGTTCGAGCACGGATGTATGCGACCTATCGGAGAGAGTACGAGAAATTCACTCATCTCCCCAGTGAGTCCATCGATGCCTTGTTTCAGAGGTTCACGGTGGTTGTGAACAACATGAGGGCCAATGTGGATGTGCTCCCGTACGATGATCATGATAGAGCTATCAAGCTCTTACACTCTTTGGATCGTACGATTTGGGGCGGAAAGTTCAAGGCCATTGTGGAGTCGGAGAAGTATGACACTCTGACAGTGAAGGAGCTGTTCTCGAAGCTCAAGTCGGCTGAGGTGGATAGGGGCATGACTGCCAAGCTCGAGGGTCCGAATGATTCCCATAGTCTTTCCCTCGTTGGTGGTTTGAAAGGAAAGGCTAACACTAACCCATCCACCAGGATGTTCTCTTTGTCCTCTTTGATGTTTATGCCAGATGAAGAGTTCAATGTGCTTAGAGAGGACGAGCTGGTGTTGCTGACGAGGAGGTTCGAGAGGCTGCACGAGAACCGGGTGAACATGAGGAGGAACACGAGGACATGCTTGTCGATGTTTTGGACCAGCAACCTACCAAGGGGAGTACCCGAGGTAGATAAATGTGGCCTCACCGAGATCGGTAACCCGAAGGAAGAGACACGTGGCACACAATTTAGACAGGTTTGGGCCGCGAGGTGTGCAATACCCTATGTCCTGTATGTTGTGTAGCTCTAGATTGATTGGATGTGAGTACAAGATGATGCGTAATCTCCGAGAGAGAAGGGTCCCTGCCTCGCCTTATATAGTCCGGGAGGCAGGGTTATAGGTCAGTTTAGGGAGAGAGTACTAGCCGTGTACGTTTAGGAGTCCTCTACACATTACATGGTATGTATAGCTTCCTATCCGAGTACTTCTCCACCGTAGTCCTTGCGCCTCACGTCATCAGGTACCGTGCGGCACAAGTCGGGTAGTCCCAGGGGCCCACCGAGTAGTCGGTCCTGGTACCACCGAGGTAGTGGGCCAGGGAGGTCCATACGACAAGCTCCCGAGTACTTTGTAGTCGAGCAGGATAGCTTCGAGTAGTCTTGACAGCCTTGACGAGTAGTCTTCAAGCGTCCCCGAGTGCTACAAGTCAAAAGTCCTCAAGAATATTTGAAGCATCCCAAGGCTGGAAGGTACTCCAGCTGATCTTTGAGTAATCCTGAAGTCTTCTCGAGTAGTTCCCAAGCGTCCCCGAGTTCTGCTCTCGAAGGTCTTCAACAATACCCGTGTTGCCTTGAAGCCGAAGTTGATATGGAAGTGCGATTGCAAAATCGCACTCCATATGGGGTAGCCCCGAGCCTTAGGTTGGGTCATAGACTCTGGGTGAGGGTCAATCTGAAGTTCTGGCAAGATTATCCCGCAAAATCCGGAGAAAAAACCGAAGGACACGTGGCATAGAGCCCCCGAGCCTTGAGTCAAGTACTTCCTCTCGAATTGAAGGGTCATCTTGTATGTAGAATGTGTCAGGAGTTGCTCTTGAATCTTGTCGCTACCCAGGGAATTGATTAGATGTAGTCGAGCCCCCGAGATGAGGTGCATCGACTACTGGAAGTTGAAGGGTCAGGCGCTGCCGCTGAGTCAGCTGTGTTGAGACTTATCCATCCGGCCGTTGAGGAGCCTCCTGTTCACTTATAAATAGAAGCTGAAACGCTTAGGGTTTTTCACCCCACGCACTTGCAGCCATTCCGAGCAGATCTTGCCTAGAATCCGCCGCTAGTGCACACTGCCACCTCAGTGTAGATCGCAAATTCAAGCGCGCCGCCGCCGGAAGCCACTGCCGTAAACCCCGAGCGAATGCGAGTGAAAACCCAGTGCACTTGGAGAATGAAGCCCTCGCCGTCCAAGAGCTTGAAGACTGTCGGCGGGAAGAAAAGATCCCGAGAGGAAGCCGCCGGATCCGCCGCGGGGTCAACGCCGCCAGTGTCTCCCTCGCGTCCAAATCCCAATAAGGAGTGGAAAAAGTCGAAGGCCAAGACTGAGGACCTGCTGGCGCTGCTCAACAGCGGATTTCTCCGGGAGAAGGAGGTCGACATGTGGCGCGCCGCCGCGGGAGATCCGTATCTCATGGAGAAGAATCAGGATGAGATCCCGATGTTCACGCGGTTCGTGGAGCGCGGGTTGGCTCTCCCGGCGAGCAGCTTCTTCAAGGGGCTATTGGAGTACTATGGCATCGAGTACCTCAATCTCAACCCCAATGGTATCTTCCACACCTCCGTCTTCGTCCACTTTTGCGAAGCCTTCTTGGGGATCAAGCCCCACTGGGTACTCTTCCGGAAGTTCTTCCGCGTGAAGCCCCAGCCGAGCGCCAACGACCCCCGAGTAGTCGGAGGAGCCGGCATCCAGATGCGCGAGGACGCCGCGGAGCAGTACCTGGCGTACAAGTTGATCGACTCCAACCAAGATTGGAAGTCGAAGTGGTTCTACATCACCAACCACCACCCGGAGCTGCCGAAGCCCAGCGGGAAGCAGCCAAAGCACCGGCCCTGGTGGAACACCGAGCCGACGATGCAGGAGGGTATCCAGCTACCCGAACTGCTGGCGAAGATCAAGGCTTTAAAAGAAGCCGGGCTGAGGGCCGAGCATGTGGCCTTCAGCTTCATGAAGAGGAGGGTGCAGCCGTTGATGGCTCGCGACACCCTCAGCTACCAGTACACCGGCGACGGCGACTCGTCACGGATGCCCGGTGGTGAAATCGACGACGACGACATCATCGACAGGCTGGGGGGAATCTTCAAGGACATGCCGACGTACACACCCTGCCCCGTGCCCGAGTACTCCGCCGCGCGCCTGCCAAACGAGGTCAGTAGTCGTACTCAGTGTTGAGTACTGATTATGTAGTAGTAGTCGTGCTCACTCAATGTGCTTCTTGCAGGATGACATAGTGAGGTTTGTCTCCGAGCCGGCTTCACCTCCTCGACTTGTCGAAATCCCAGAGGAGTGGAAAGGCAAGGACAAGGAGCACCGCGAAGTCGGCGAAGGGGACGACACTGTTGTCGTGGAAGACACATCGGACGAAGATGATGAGGAGACGCTTCAAGAGCGGTTCCAGATGCGGCCAAGATTCAGCCGCCCTGGACTGCCCAACGTCCCTCTCATCCAGGATCCTCCAACTAGCTTGGAGGCTAGTTTGCTTGCGACGCCAAGGAAGCCGCGCAATGTGGCACGCAAGCACGTGGCCAAGAAGCTCAAGGTCACTGAGACCACATCTCAAGAGGTAAAACTTCTCGAGTAGGGTAATTGAGTACTTGTTTCTCGATGTTGTGTATGCTGACGACGAAATTCCGTTTCCTGCAGGAGATTCCGCCTTCCGACCCCGTAGATCAGGGGGACGAAGGCGACTGGGAAACTGTGGGGGAGCCGGCTGAGAAAAGCCGCAGCCCAGCCCCCGCCACGCCAGACGTCGTGCCGCAGGCACCAGTTGCTGAGGGCAGAGCTGAGCCAGTCGCAGCTGCTGCTGCTGAAGAGCCGATGGCTACTGAAGCCGAAGAAGAGGCGCCTACCGAAGCTGGCCTTGTCGACATCGCCAGCATTCTTGGCGCCCCGACCGTGATAGTAGTCCGGTCGAGTCTGTAAGTGAAGATCTTTCCCGAGTAGTACGTGTAGTTTGGTAGTCGTACTTGGTTGACAACCAGTTGTGTACTATGTAGGAAATCGACGGACTTGACCTGGGATGAGGATGAACCCAGTGCAGCAATGGCTGAAGATGATTCCGCGCCAGCCGCTGAGGAGTCCGGTCCCGCCCCTCAGGCAGAGTCCGAGGCGCCGGCCGTGGAGGCTACGCTGCCAGAGGCCAACATTGTAGAGGGTGAGTACACTGCATGAACGCAGTAGTGCTCGAGGAGTAGTTGTAACCGCCGTGGGGGACTAATCCGGTTGTCTTCTGTTGACAGGGGCCGAAGCCGAAGGAAGCACCATCCCCGAGGCGGTGCCCGTTGAAGCCTTGGCGCCAGAGACCCAAGGAGCCGCCGGAGCAGCCCCCGAGTTGGCGGAGGTAGCCAGTGGAGGAGCCGCCGCGATGGTCGGAGGGGAGCGCGATGATGTACTGCCAGAATCAACCCTGGAAGTAGTCGTCCGCTCGCTGGAGATTCAAGATGCAGAGCCGATCCGTTCGGCACCGATCTCTGGAGCCGCCACGAGTAGTCGTGGTGGGATTGAACTCCTAGCATATGATCTCGTCGACCCGGCGGCGGTAGCGCGTCACTTGGAGGCGATGCGCCAGGCAGAGCAGTGGATGAAGGTTAGTTGTCTATGCCCTTGAGTAGTCGATCTGCCATAGATGTGGAGTACCGAGGTGACAGCTGTTATCTGCTGCAGGATGTCATGGAGAGATCCCGACAAAAATCTGACATGCTCCAAGGATACGGCGACACAGTGCTCCGGGCGGAGGCCTTGGAGGAACAACTCGTAAAGGCCCGGAAGCACTCCGCCATGCTCCAGTCGAAGCTTGACGGCGCCTTCGCCAAATATCACAACAAAGTCCAGGACATGCAGGCGAAGAGCGACGAGCTGGTGCGGAAGAACAAGTCACTCCACAACAAGAATAAAGGTACCTGCTGTCTTGTCGAGTACTCATTGGAGATGTCTTGCAGTATTCTAACCCCGCCTTGTGGATTGCAGAGCTTGAGACTCGTGTCGAGCAGCTGAGAGCTTCAAAAGTCGACATGAAGAACCTCTTCTACCGGGAGAAGGTCGCCCATGAGGTACTTGAATATGACTATAAGCAGTTGGCTTATGAGTGCGATAAGCACATGGAGCTTCGAATTGCCTCGGATCGTGACCTCGTCAACTGCTACAAATCTCTGCAGAAGCTGAACGAGGACTACGAGAAGTTGTGGGCCCAGCTGAAGGAACTCAAAGAAGCCGCGCTTCCCATTGCGAGGCTATTGGTGCCTCATCCGGGCGGGCCAAAGATAGCTCCATTGGTGGACCGGCTGAGAGAAGCTCCCAGTCGTCTGGCGACGTACGTCAAGCACTTGGCGAAGTTGATCCCCAATCAGATCTTGGCGTACATGAAGTCGTACTTCCCGAAGGCTCCAGTGGATGTAGTCGTTGGTGTACTAGCCGCCAACTGCACTGATGAGCAGTACGCGGAGCTCCTGGAGCAGATGGCACCAATTGCTGAGCAGGTTGCCGAAAAGCTTAACCTTCAGTAGTCCTGTAGGGTTAGCTTGTAGCAGTAATTGTATAAACAGAGTTGTATTGAACTTGTTTAAGTATGAAATGAGAAAGCTTCTCAGAAATGAGTACTCGTTGTCGCAAGGAGTGTATGCGGAGTTCTCATTGTGGAGTTGTCACGAGTAGTCGTACTCGCCAGTAGACCCGTTGAGGGAAAAAAGCAATAAAGCAGTTGATAGATAATCAAACTCTATTACTGAGGGAAATACACCTGGATGGCCAGGGCCGTTTTACAAGAGTAGTCGCCAGGACCCGGAGGCCGCCTACGGCTAAGTGGTGCTAGGGTGTGTAGCCGCTTACAGCAGTAGATCCGTTAGTAGCCGTATAGGTTGGATCTAGGAGTACATGGTCTCTTAATAGACCGCTGCTGGAGGCCTTTGTCGCTCGGAGGAGCCCAAGATCCGTTAGTAGACGTTAACGCTGGATCTTCGAGTGGAGTAGTCCGGAGACTAGTGCTTGGACCCGGAGGCCGCTTACAGCGAAAGGGTCTTTGAGTAGTCGTGTAGACTTGAGCCCCCAGGGTAGTCGATAGACTAGGCGTAGAATCGACAGAGCTAGTCGATGTTCCACGAGTTGTTGACATCTTCGCCTTCGAGCGTCTGGAGGCGATAGGAGCCTGGTCCAGTCACCTTTGTGACTGTGAAGGGACCTTCCCAGGGCGAGCTGAGCTTGTGTAGTCCTTCCGTGTTCTGGATGCGGCAGAGGACGAGATCACCAACGTTGAAGGAGCGTTCCTTGACGCTTGAACGACCGATACGGCGAACCAGAGAGGGGGGAGTGAATGGGAGCCGATAAAAATTCTTCTCGAAGGAGATGGAAACTCCAACAAGATGAACACGGCTTCCAACACACGTCTCCGACTCACTACCCAAGTTGGCCGAGCCCACGTAGCCACTGGAGTGCCACTGGACCTAGGAACCAACACACACACCCTTCCGACCCGAGAACGCAGCGGAACACCAAACCTCGAGTTCACTGACCAACACCGGTCAGACCGGTGAGCACCACCGGTCAGACCGGTCCCCTGCGGTGAAACTGGGCAACTTTCACTAAGTGGCTCCACACCGGTCAGACCGGTGAGACGCATCGGTCAGACCGGTCACGGCTGAAAGCCCCCAAAGCACCAAACGAGGCCAACCGACCTCCAAACGCGATCCAAACTTGAAACGGTGCAACACGGGACAACGGCGAACACACCCAGACGTTCACCCGAGCAAAAACCCACAAAGGGTTGCACTGGTCGACCCGTCAAGAGCACCGGTCGGACGGTGTAGCACAGGCGACTCGGGATGAACGACACCGCGGTCCAACTCCCCCAAATCCAAACCTCGATCTCCCGAATCGCTCCACGGACTTCAACAAGACTTTGGGGATATTAGGAACACCTCATGAGGAGTCCATAGACAAGTTTAATCCCACCAAAACTCATCCAAAAAGGAGGAATTGAAGAAATCCCGCCAAGAACACCTCAAACCCTAGGACCCGGAAAACCCCATAATCGAGCCCCTTTACTCACGGATTTGGGAGGGAATCACAGCCCAAAGAACCACGAAGGGTTCCCACAAATTTCCCCCATCCAATCCCCAAGAGAAAGGTCCCGAAAACAACCCAAAAGAAATCACCAAGAGAGGGCTCCAAAAATCACCACCAAGAACAACCGGGAACCACACATCCAAACCTTGAGGAACTACGCCGAATCATCTATACATGCAACAAAGGTTCATACAAGGTCTAGCTTGCCGCCCGATCATCCAACCCTCTCAACAAGATCTCACCATGAAGCTCTCAAGCTAGTCCTATGGAAATCCTAAGAAAATAGGAAGGGAAAATAGGAAAGCAAAAGAGCTAGGGTTCCAAGAGTTGGCTGCCATCCTCTCACCCCTTGGGTTATATGGAGGCAACCGAAAGTCTAAAATACCCTTCTCTAACAACTAGGGATACAAGCCCCTCAAGGGCGATTTTGGAAGTCTTCATGTCTTCACCATCGGACGGATGCCGGCGACCGCACCCCGCGTAGCCTCGATGCAAGCCATGCGATCCCGACGCGTGTCCTCCACTTCGAAGTCTCGGACCGCGTCGTCGCACATCGGTCATGCGGTGCTCCTCACCGGTCGAGCCGGTACCCACCGATCGGGGACCAGGTCGGACCCACCTTGGTCGACCGTGCCGCACTGCTTTGCAGCACCGTCTTCGGTTCTTCGGTCTTGGCTTTGTGGATCAACCAAGGAACCCAATGGTTTTCTGGTAAACCACCGGAAACCCCGCGAACTCGGTGTAGCCTCCGCCAATCTCCACTCATGACTCGGCTCCCACGTAGTCCCGGCTCGACCTTGGTTTTGAGGCTCTACCAAGAAACCGTCCATGACTTCATCTTGTTGTTCATGCCACCATGCGGCCCGCACTTGACCCCGGCCGGCCACCGGGTCCCTCGAACGAAGCCTACTTGTCTTCTCCACACCGGAGGCCTCACCGGCGACGACCTTTCGCGCTTGTTCTTCACCTTCACCAACACCGATCAAGCCGCAACCCGCACCCGCAATACTTGGCCAAGACTCGGTCCACACAACGTTGTCAATCACTCATCACACAAGGAAGCGACCATCCACCGGTCCTCGAACCACACATGGTCCTCAATCTCCCCCTTGATGAGTGCATTGACAACACCCACACGAAAGTAACAAGAGAGAAAAGAAAAAGCAAAGAAACGAACAAAAAGAAACTCCAACAAGCGATCGAAAGCCAAACAAAGGCAAAGAGCAAGATCACTTGAAGAATACAAGTCTCGGACCCCTTAGGCAAGGGCAACGGCTCGACACATCCGAGACAAAGCAAAGCTCAAGCAAAGAGCACAAACCACCGAAGCAAAGCTCGAACAACCACAAAGAGCTCCCCCTCGCACACATGCAAGCTCCCCCTGAACCAATGCACCTCCCCCCTGGACAAATGCATGCAAACCAAGTGAAAACGGGGCGTTGCCGCAAAGAACTTCGGCTCACACCGGTCGGACTGGTCGTCACCACCGGTCAGACCGGTGCCTAAGATGTGCACAGGATCAGCACTCACACCGGTTAGACCGGTGACCCCGACCGGTCAGACCGGTGCACAACAGAGCCCAGAAATGGCTCGAAACCACCTGAAAACCTTCTAAATGCATCCAGAAAGCCATTTCAAGCTCAAACTTCTCCCCCTTGTTGGTAATGCATGAATCAAGCCAAAAATGCAAAAATTTCAACCTAGAGCTTCTCAAATAGACAAAAATCAACAAAGAATGCTACACATGTCCAAATGAGCAAGTTAGATACTCTACGGCTTCGCATCGATCTCAACTGCATGATCACCAAGTTTCACAACCATTGGACGAAGCTAAGATGGATTTGAGCAATTTTGCGAAAAAACTTGCCTCTCATGAGCAAAGTCCTAAACATGATCAAAGCATATCAAAATGGCAAAGCCACACAAACTTCATGCTAGGACAGCCATTCTAATCATAAGACCATCACAAACACCCACAAGCACCTCATGTCATGTCAAAGCCACCGAGCCATGTGCCTACTTCTATGTATGAGACTTCTCATTGGTAGGCATCATGCAATGGTTTAGCACCCAAAGCAAATTAAATTCAGCACAAATGATATGGGAGCATATTTTTCAAGCATTTTTCATTTCATTTTCAGATTGATAAATGGTACATGAAATGTCTTTGCGACAAAAAGGAACTTATGCCCCTCCACAAGATAAATCAAGAGGACTAAACATTCATGATGGCAAATGAGCCTTTGGCCCCATATGATCAATAAATTAGCTATCCAACCACAAATTAAGCATAACCAAGCCACTAAAACATGTCAAGATCATATAAAGGCATTTACACATGAGAGAGCATACATGTGACATTTTCAAAAACATAGCTATCAACCATGGATTATTCATCAAGATCATCAAGAGCTAAGCCAAACTAACCATAGCATACCAAACAAGCTCACAAGGACATATATCTCATTCCATGGTGAACAATGTATATGAGAGAAGCTTTTCCTAACAAATGCATATGATACAAAATGCATGCAATCTAAGATACAAGGATGCCTATACATCATGTTACATATGTCATGCCAAATGCAAGAAATGCACAAAGGAAAGCTATACATATGATACAAAGGAGCTCCCACACAAAACTCGCAAACCACCAGCTCCTCGAGGGGAGGCAAAAAGGGCTCGACACCACCGGCAAAAGAGCAAAGGAGCACAAAACTCACAAGCTCCCCCTAAACTCATGCATTAAGGCCAAAGAGCATACAAAGCTCACCTTACACACATGAGATAGGGCAAAGAGCAAAAAGAACCAAGTGGCTTGACCAAGGCCACACACTTGAAGGTCACAAATTCACTTACCTTTATCATTTCTTCAGAAGTCACTCATCCTTGTCCACCATCCCCGAAAGTGATGTACCTCCATGTCACCGCTGGGGTAAGAGGCCGGAGAACCACCCCCTGATATCAACCAAATGTTCTCCGGGCCGTCCACCTGCAACTCAAAACCAGGAGTGTTGACGGTGTATTTTGGTGCACCTAGCATGTTCATTACACTTTGGTTTGGATTTGATTATGGAACTAACCCGCCACTAGGCACACTAATCATATGACAAGTTCATCTTTGTGCATGCATTTGGAAGTGTTGTGTTTATGTAGGAAAACATGGACATAAAGGACGGATTTGCAATAAGTTCAAACGAGCATTCATGGAGTCTTGTTCGTGTTCATGAGCTTGCTGAAATCACTTCCAATGGTGGCGAGGACCGAAGTGCTACGAGGAACGCCCCGGGGATTGAAGCGTAAAAGATCAAACTTCATGCAAAGAGAGCCTCCATCTTGATCGCGAGGATAACGGCGTCAAAATCATCCAAGTGGAGGGGGCAAAGTAGATAAGTGCACGAGGACCCACGGAGCAAAAAGGGCGACCGAACCGGGCCGAAACCGGGCACGGGCCGGCCGGCCCGGGCGGGCCGGCCCGGCCCACTTCGGGCACCGGTTCGGTCCCGTCTTCCTTGCCCTCGAAGGATCTTCGACCCTAAAACCCCCGACGCGCCGCCAACACGAGAGAGAGGAGTTATTCGCACCGAAGGCCATCCTCAAGCTAGAGAGAGAGGAGGAGGATCTCCGGCGGGGAGATCAACCACCTCGAAGGAAGCACCCTCTCGTGGAGAAGAAGGAAGACACGGCGGAAGGGAAACCATGATCAACGGTGCCATGATCGGCACCTTGATGGGGTAATCTTCTCATTCGTCCATGGGTTGTAATCGATCATGAGATGTAATCGCACTTTGTTGGTTTATCTGTCTATCATCTTGTGTTGAATATACTTTAATGCTTAAGGCTTGCAACCATGCCGTAAAGGGAGTATAGGCCTCAATGCTTCCTTGGATCCATTCAATACGCCGTGGCCATCAAAGGTCTAGTCATGAATACCTTCGCGTAGTGACAGTACGAGAGGAGGGAAAGGGCGAAACCGTGGTCACATCCCCGATAGATTAGATTGGTTTTTCATGTCTTTAAGCGATTGCATGCTCTAGTATCGTAGACCCGTGGGCGAGTGTCTTCTATCTTGATCGTTTATCATTCTCTCTAGTGTAGTTTAGTGTTTTCTAGTTTAATAGTAAGTTAGGGTTTTAGTAGCTAGTGTGTCGTTGTTGATCGAACGCTTGTAATCCCCTTGCTCCGCGGATTGACAAGAACCTTGGGAATCCCGTGGTGAAAAAGGTGTGGGGTCCGTACGCTTGCGGATCGTAGAGGGATACGTCTTTTATCCGTCAACAAGCCCCTTTTTCTGGCGCCGTTGCCGGGGAGCAAGTTAGTTTACATCGTTTGATTTGCATCTAACTTAGTTTTATATTTTAGTTTATCTTTTATTTGCTATATCTAACATATATTATTAGAAAAACACTTGTTTCTTTTTTGTTTTTGTTTTTATCTTATTGTCTAGATGGAGTTCGTTAATCAACCCGTGGAAGAACCGGAGAAATCATTAAGGGATTACGCTAGCCCTCGATGTGAAGACATAAAGGTACAAGAGTCGGATTCGAAGCTCGAAGCGACCAAGTATTAAATTAAATCCAAGATCATCAAGATGGTGGCGGAAAACCCATTTGAAGGGATGGTTACGGAGAACCCATATAGACACATAAGGGATTTCACGACAATATGCAACACGGTGCGTCAAGAAGGAGTTCCCGATGAATGGTTCAAGTGGAATCTCTTTCCCTACTCACTTGCCGGCAAAGCAAAGACATGGTATTCGGTTGCGTCCTTTGAAGTTGAAGGCAATTGGAACAAGTTGACAAAGAAGTTTTGTGAGAAGTTCTTTCCAATTAGCAAGGTTCAACATCTAAGGAGGCAAGTGATCACTTTCATGCAAGGAGAAGAGGAAGGGATAGACCAAGCCTGGGATAGGTTTAATGAACTAATCGAACAAGGACCAAAACTCGGCTTCACCCGTGACGTACTCTTGCATACATTTTTCTTTTCCCTAACCCCTAGTTGCATGCGACACGTCGAAATGTGTGCGGGTGGGGATCTCATGGAGAAAACACTCACGGAAGCTGCCCAACTTCTACAAAAAGTTAGTAAAGCGGCTGCCATGCGAAGAGATTGGGAAACAAGACTTGCGGAAGAGCCGGAATTCAATTCAAGGAAGAAGAAACTTGCTGATTTTTCTAAAGAGGCAACCCCGGAAGTCACAAAAGAGGAACCAATCATGGAAAAGCTTGAACAAGAACACATCAAGTCAAGAACTACACCAAACGTCGACTTTGCCGCGCCAAATGAAACGAACAAGAGAAGCATGTCAAGCGCAAAGCCACTAAGGGAGTTCGATCCAATGGATTGGGTTCCTATTGATTACGGAGAAGTATTCGACAAGAGAAGACCGTTCCCAAATCAAAAGGGAATGGCAAGAGCGTTGGAAGTGGATTTCCCATTGGAGAAGAAAGCTGAAAATTCATACGACCTCGAAACCACCGGTGAGATTTTTGAGAAGCTCTTTGGAGATGACGTGGTGGATCCGGAACATATTGCCGAGGTGAAGAGAATCATGGGGATCAAGCCCGAAGCATCACCATACGCTCTCCTCGCTGAAATTTATTCGATAGGATCCGAAGAAGAGAAGATGACGCCGCACTTGAGTTGCGAGATCAACGGAGTTCAATGCAAAGCTTTATGCGACATCGGAGCCCAAGTAAGTGTTCTATCTTCTAAAATTTACGATAAAGTTCAATACCACAACCTAGACTTAGCTCCAACATCAACGAAATTAATTATGGGAGATGGTAGAACTATCAAACCTCTAGGTATTGCTTGCAACATGAAAGTAAAAATCTCTAGAAACTATATACCAACCGATTTCTTTGTTATTGATGCTTACCATGGTAATTCTGATCATATAATCTTAGGTAGGCCTTATCTTAAGTTGGTTGATGCCGTGTTAGATGCCGGAGAAGGCAAAGTAACAATGAACCTTAATGGAACAAAGTACACATATAACTTTCTTCGTGCTTCTAAACACCTTACACCTTTTCCTCCCGAAGATGAAGAAGTAGAAGAGATAGATAGTCTTTGTTTTGTTGAAACCCTTAGAGACCCGCTGCAAAGAGCGATGGAAAATAAAATTAGTAATCAACAAGATGAAGAACTAGAGGAAGCGACAAAAGGCTTAGAGCCGCATGACGGTAGCGTGGAGGAAGAGAAGTTCGAAGACATAGGAGAAATCAAACCCGAGGAGCCGCAAGTGCCCGAAGTAGACCTTAAACCTTTGCCCAAGGGATTAAAATATGAATTTTTGGACCCGGACAAAACTTATCCGGTCATTGTGAGCGACGAGTTGAGCCCCGAAGAAAATGAAGCGTTGCTGATTTTATTAAAAAAACATAGGAAGGTGATTGGATATTCAATTAATGATCTCAAAGGTATTAGCCTAGCCTTTTGCACTCATCGTATACCAATGGAAGACCAATGTAAGCCTGTAGTGGACCACCAAAGGAGGCTAACTCATGCCATGCGAGAGGTAGTGAAGAAAGAGGTTATCAAGTTACTTGATGCCGGAATCATCTACCCGGTTCCGCATAGCGAATGGGTGAGCCGGTACATTGTGTACCGAAGAAAGGAGGTTTGACCGTGATGAAGAATGAGAAGAACGAATTGATACCGCAAAGAACCGTGACCGGGTGGCGGATGTGTATTGATTACCGTAAGCTTAACAAAGCGACGAAGAAAGATCACTTCCCCCTACCGTTCATAGACGAGATGCTCGAGAGGTTAGCAAACCACGCTTATTTTTGCTTTCTCGATGGATACTCGGGGTTCATGCAAATCCCCATTCACCGGAAGATCAACATAAGACAACGTTTACGTGTCCTTACGGAACGTTTGCATATAGGAGGATGCCCTTCGGCCTATGCAACGCTCCGGCCTCTTTTCAACGTTGCATGATGGCCGTGTTTTCGGAATTCATCGAAGAAATTGTTGAAGTGTTTATGGATGATTTTTCCGTTTACGGGAAGACGTTCATGGATTGCTTAGCAAACTTAGAAAAGGTCCTTACAAGGTGTGCGGAGGTAGATTTGGTTTTAAATTGGGAAAAGTGCCACTTCATGGTTAAGCAAGGCATAGTGCTCGGACATGTTATATCCGAGAGAGGAATTGAAGTGGACAAGGCTAAGGTAGAGACGGTTGAGCAACTCCCACCTCCTACGGATGTTAAGTCCTTAAGGAGCTTTCTAGGCCATGCCGGATTCTATAGAAGATTTATAAAGGACTTCTCGAAGATCACTAAGCCTTTAACGCACCGTCTTCAAAAGGATGTGGCTTTCGACTTTGATGAGAAGTGTCTAGCGGCATTCCGGACCTTGAAAAATGCGTTGGTGAGTGCTCCAATCATCCAACCTCCGGATTGGAGCCAACCTTTCGAGATCATGTGTGACGCAAGTGACTACGCCGTAGGCGCAGTCTTGGGACAAAGAAAGGAAGGCCGAGTTCACTCCGTTTACTACGCTAGCAAAACTCTTAATGGGGCACAATTAAATTACGCTACTACGGAAAAAGAGTTGCTAGCGGTGGTATTCGCTTTCGAAAAATTCAGATCTTACATCGTGAACTCGAAAGTCATTGTTTACACCGATCACGCAGCTATCAAGTATCTCTTGGCTAAGAAGGAAGCTAAACCACGCTTAATTCGCCGGATCCTTCTTCTCCAAGAGTTTGATGTTGAAATTCGTGATAAAAAGGGGGTGGAAAATGTTGTGGCCGATCATTTGTCTAGGATGAATCATGGACAAGATGATAAAGAGCCCATAGAAGATAAGATGAGAGATGACCACCTCTATAGAGTGCTTGATAAAGATACTTGGATGATCGACATCATTCGAGCAATTCGAAAGATGCCCCTCGACCATCTAGACAAAAACACTCAAAGGAAGATAATCTCTGAAAGTAAGAAATATTTTTGGGATGCACCATACCTCTTCAAGCTTGGCAATGATGGAGTGATGAGAAGATGTGTGCCAAGGGAAGAGAGGCTTGAGATTCTAAGGAAGTGCCACTCGGCGGAGTACGGTGGGCACTATAGCCATTTTCGAACCGAAGCAAAAGTATGGTCGAGCGGATTCTATTGGCCCGAGATGCATGAAGATACTAAAAGATATGTTGCGTCATGCCCCGAATGTCAAAGAACCGGAAACATCTCTCAAAGAAATTCTATGCCTTTGAAATACAACTTGCAAGTCGACATATTCGATGTATGGGGCATAGACTTCATGGGGCCTTTTAAAAACTCATTTGGATTCGAGTACATACTTGTTATGGTTGATTATGTATCCAAGTGGGTAGAGGCTATACCATGTCGTAAAGCTTCCACGGAGGAGTCCATCACTATGATCAAGAACGTGATTTTTCCCCGTTTCGGTACACCGAGAATCTTGATAAGTGATGGAGGAACTCATTTCACCGGAAGAACTTCAAAAAGTGCTTGTCCAAGTTGGGAATTGAGCATAGGGTCTCCACGGCCTATCACCCACAAACCAACGGACAAGCGGAAACGTCAAATAGGCAATTAAAAAGCATACTCAACAAGACCATAGAGAAGGGAGTCAAGGATTGGTCAAAGAAATTAGACGGAGCTTTATGGGCTTATCGAACGGCGTTTAAAACACCCATAGGTATGACCCCTTATCAATTCGTCTATGGAAAAGCTTGCCACCTTCCGGTTGAGTTGGAACATAAAGCCTATTGGGCGATAAAAGAGATGAACCTTGATCTCGATGCCGCGGTGGGGAAACGAAGGATTCAAATAAGCGAGCTAGAGGAGTTGAGGTTGAAAGCTTATGAAAACGCAAGCATATACAAGGAGAGAATCAAAAGGTGGTATGATAAAAGATTGAAGAAAAAAGAATTCAAAGAAGGAGATAAGGTCCTCCTCTACAATTCGAGGTTTAAAACCTTCGGAAAGGGGAAATTGCGAGCAAGTGGGACGGACCTTATGTTGTGCATTCGGTGTTCTCCAACGGAGCGGTAACCATTATGGATATAAATGGCGATCAATTTGTGGTGAATGGACAGCGGCTTAAGGTTTACTACGAACCCGATGTCGTGCCCATTCATCATGTTGACGTCTTTACCATGGAGGAAGGACCCGAACGTCCCGCCTAGGACGAAAAACAAGGCATCAACTTCGTAAATAATTTTTCTTTTAGTTCTCCGGAGTTTTTCGCGAAGATTTACTGGGCCAACTTTTTTCCATGGGCCGAGGACGAAAAAAATAGGGCGGTGTGCAAAAAAACCGGACCGGCCGGCCCCCGAGGCGGGGGTGGGCCGGCCGGCCCGTGCGGACCGGCCCGGGGGGTGGCCCGACGCCCGATGACCCCGAATTTTGCCCGAATTGCTCCTTTTTGACTTCCTTGTTTGGTCGGAAAATTTTAAGGGAAGTGTAAAGAAGGAAAATAAGGTTCCCGGGGCTTTTCTCTCGGGACTATATATTTGGCCGAATTGGGAGCTCGAGAATCAAAGCTTTCAAGCAATGTGTTGCACCCTTGTAGCGAGCCATTGAGCCTCCAAAAAGTTTAGAGTTGAAGCTAGAAGCCAAGAAGCCATCGATGGAGGAGGCGATGCGATGCGAGCTCAAGCTACCCGTCAAGAGGACCGCACGTATCCGTTGCGGAGGACGTGTCCCGACCGGAGCTCTTGCATCTCGCAACCCCGTCAAAGGAGAGAAGGTCCCTACACCCGTTCGAAGGTCGGCACGTCTCCAAGGCATCAAGCGCAAGGATTACAAGGAGGTGTCGCCGGAGCCTAAGGACTATGGGGATAGCGACTACTCCGACGATCGTAGCCCGAGCTCGTGGGCGGCCGCCGGTAGAGATGATGATGATTGGGGTGAGCAACCCTACGAAAGGACTCCCGAAGGCCCCAACGGCAATGGCAACGGCGGTGGCGAAGGCAACGACAATGGAGGTGGCGACGACGGTGGTGACAACGGTGGAGATTATGGCGACGACGACCCCTTCGGATTGCATCCGGTGTCTTTGTCGAGTTTGCCGTCAATCCATCGCGGATCTCTACACGTCGGCCGACGAATGTCTCCAAGCCATGGAAGCGATGAAGCGGCGTATGGAGGACTTGGAGCGCGTAGTTGAAGATGACTACAAGTTCCTTAACCGCAACGTGCGCAAACTTTTCGGCATGGTTGGTAACATGAGAGGCAAGTGGTGCAAAACTTGCTTGAAGTACCACTAGATCTAGTTTTTCCCTTAGGATTTTTGTAAGATACGACGAGGATGTCGTATGTTTTAAGTGTGGGGGAGAGCTAGCCTTAGCTTTTGAACTTCAAGTTTAGGTTCGGTTTAACCTTCGTGTGAAGAGTCTTAGTGTTTTAATGAGTCTTTAGTTTTTGAGTCTGTTTTAAAATTTTTGCAAGTGTCTTAAATTAGTGTTGAGTCAAGAAAACCAAATAAAAAGAGTCTTTATATATAACTTTGTGTTCTATGTATTGTTTATCTTTATTTACTTGTTTGTTTAATCTTCGATTCTTGATATATGAATACAAGTATGTGGTTTGAAAAACGTTTATCGTGGTGCTTAGTGGAATCGCTACTACCTAAAGTACCCATACCGCACTTCGATCTTGAGCTTCACATGCTAGTTGTGCTATGTTCGATGCTAAAAATTGGAGGATTTCAGTTCTGAAAATTATTTTAAAACCCTTGTAATAAAGGTTAGCAAAACCTCTTTTTCCAAGTTGAGAGTAAGAAAAAAAATTCCTATCCAAAGCCAAGTTTATTTTTTTCGCTCCACCATAAGTGTAATTAGCACGATGAGTTGGGCTAGGACCTTTCTCTCTTGGTGAGTTTTAATTTCGAGCAATGATCATGTCCTTGTGCTTATCTTTTGTTGCTAGCCTCGTCATATATTCAGTCCATGACTTTCACAACGAAAGTCATGAATATCTCCGGATTCCATACCCAACCCTATACATCTCTTTTGTACATCGTATTCCTTGAACACAACCTATTTTCAAAGTTTCGTCTCGTCTCTAGCATGATTTATTTAAAAATTTCAGATTGTATGCATGCGAGGAAAGAGAGAATTGAAAGCTTTGAAAAGTTGTCAAGAGAGAGAAAAATAAAGAGAAAAAGTATGTGTATGGAAAAGAAAGAAAGAAAGAAAGAAAAATCATATGTGAATGAAAGAAAAAAAAAGGGGAAAAGAGAGAAAGATGAGTTAGCAATGAAGATATGAGAGGGATGGATCAAGTGAAAGAAAAGAAAAAAAAAGATAAAGTGTAAGGAAGGATGTCACGTTGATTGTGAGACGAAACTTTTACTCTATTTCCAACCATGTGCAATCCGACAACGAGGACATCATTGGTGCCTTGAAGTCACAATTTTCTTTTGCCCTTGCACATGTCCACCATTCTAAATCTTCTCATCCTTGATATCCCTACATATGGTTAATTCTCATGATCATTGGCTTTGAAAGGTAGACAACCATTAGAGGAAGTTCTTAGTTTGACAATACTTGTGTTGATTGCGCTAGCCCTACCTATAGCTCCACTTTTACATGATATATGAGAGAATAATGGGAGGTGAGAGTTTTATAAAATTTGGTTAGGATATCCACTTCATATGAGTGACTTGAGAGAGCTTGGAGAAAGGTTTTTGTCTAACACTTGTTGCAGGAATTTTTGTTTTGAAAATCATAAAAACCCTCCGATGGAAGCAAAGAAGTAAGTATGGCTGAAATCGAAAGCTTCGAGTGAAGAGTTTGAGTTGTGGGGTAAATCTTGACGTGGTAAAAATTCTAAACGCCCATGTTTATGTTTGATTATCATTACTTTGTGTTTATGTATTAAAGATGAAGGGATTGACTAACTTGTGAAGAAGGATAAGTGGTACACGATTACACTCCTTGGACGAAGTTCTTTTACGAGTACTTGCTCGAGGACGAGCAAGAGCTAAGTGTGGGGGAGATGTTGACGGTGTATTTTGGTGCACCTAGCATGTTCATTACACTTTGGTTTGGATTTGATTATGGAACTAACCCGCCACTAGGCACACTAATCATATGACAAGTTCATCTTTGTGCATGCATTTGGAAGTGTTGTGTTTATGTAGGAAAACATGGACATAAAGGACGGATTTGCAATAAGTTCAAACGAGCATTCATGGAGTCTTGTTCGTGTTCATGAGCTTGCTGAAATCACTTCCAATGGTGGCGAGGACCGAAGTGCTACGAGGAACACCCCCGGGGATTGAAGCGTAAAAGATCAAACTTCATGCAAAGAGAGCCTCCATCTTGATCGCGAGGATAACGGCGTCAAAATCATCCAAGTGGAGGGGGCAAAGTAGATAAGTGCACGAGGACCCACGGAGCAAAAAGGGCAACCGAACCGGCCGAAATCGGGCACGGGCCGGCCGGCCCGGCGGGCCGGCCCAGCCCACTTCGGGCACCGGTTCGGTCCCGTCTTCCTTGCCCTCGAAGGATCTTCGACCCTAAAACCCCCGACGCGCCGCCAACACAGAGAGAGGAGTTATTCACACCGAAGGCCATCCTCAAGCTAGAGAGAGAGGAGGAGGATCTCCCGGCGGGAGATCAACCACCTCGAAGGAAGCACCCTCTCGTGGAGAAGAAGGAAGACAACGGCGGAAGGGAAACCATGATCAACGGTGCCATGATCGGCACCTTGATGGGGTAATCTTCTCATTCGTCCATGGGTTGTAATCGATCGTGAGATGTAATCGCACTTTGTTGGTTTATCTGTCTATCATCTTGTGTTGAATATACTTTAATGCTTAAGGCTTGCAACCATGCCGTAAAGGGAGTATAGGCCTCAATGCTTCCTTGGATCCATTCAATACGCCGTGGCCATCAAAGGTCTAGTCATGAATACCTTCGCGTAGTGACAGTACGAGAGGAGGGAAAGGGCGAAACCGTGGTCACATCCCCGATAGATTAGATTGGTTTTTCATGTCTTTAAGCGATTGCATGCTCTAGTATCGTAGACCCGTGGGCGAGTGTCTTCTATCTTGATCGTTTATCATTCTCTCTAGTGTAGTTTAGTGTTTTCTAGTTTAATAGTAAGTTAGGGTTTTAGTAGCTAGTGTGTCGTTGTTGATCGAACGCTTGTAATCCCCTTGCTCGCGGATTGACAAGAACCTTGGGAATCCCGTGGTGAAAAAGGTGTGGGGTCCGTACGCTTGCGGATCGTAGAGGGATACGTCTTTTATCCGTCAACAAGGAGCGAGAGCAAACAAACGACTCAACACTGGGGTTAGTTCCAAATGTGTAAAACCAGTGCCTAGCCATTTGCTCGAAAGTGGGGTTAGCACAAACCAAACCATCTTTCCTACCAAAGCTACTTCCACGAACACCACCACGGTAACCACCATGAGGTAACCAAACCTCTCTACCTGGAGGAGGACCAAAACCACGAAAGAAAACCCGTGGACTGTCCCTCCTCTCCTTCTCAAAGCTAAGACTCCTCCCATCCCCGTAGTGAGCTCGAGGGGCAGAATGCCTAGCAAACTGACCTCCTGCAAACTCTCTAGCCCAACCACCAGAGCCACAAACTCCAGAACCAAACCTCGCACCTGTACGAGCACGAAACCCAAACTGCTGCCTGTCCAGGCCCGCACCGGTCTGACCGGTGCCCCACACCGGTCTGACTGGTGTGACCTGGGCAGCAGCACCTCCAACAGCCTTCCGCTCTCCCCAAGCCCGAACTGACCTCACATTCGCCTTGGCCCTGGGCAACTGCACACAAGGCTCAAGTACACCATCGGAAGGGTGGTACTTGTCCTTGTTAGCCCACTCCTTCGCCATTCTCTCCTCACGTTTCCTCTTGAAGCAAAACGCTCTCTTGTGACCATCCTTTCAACAAAACTCACAATGGAAACGGATTGATCTGGGCTTAGGCTTGGGATGAGGCTCTTCACAAGCTTCTCACTTGGTTTCTCACTAGGCTGTTCACTTGCCTTCTCACTCAGTTTTTCTCTTGGTTGGTTTGGCTTGGATGCAAACATGTCTTTGGGTGTGAGTTGTGGTGGAACTGAAACATTCCCAAATTTCCCTTCTCTCTCACCACTGCCCTCACCAGCCTTATCCAATCCCAAAGTCCAACCATCAAAGCGCTTACAGCTAGCAATCATCATACCAAGTTGAGGTTCTTGACTCGACAACCAACTCAGTGCTTCACGCAACTTATCATTCTCATCTTGCAAGCGACCAACACATTTTGCAAGATCCAAATTCTTCATAGCATGCAACTCACATGTAGAACAAGAAGTAGGAATAGGCACTTTCAAATCAGCCTCAAGCGAAACAATGCGTGAACGAAGCTCAACAATTTTCTCTTGCAAACTAGGGCAAGAAGTGCAAGCACCAAGCAAAGTGGGTCTAGATTGTAGCTCAGCGAACTCAACCCTAAGCACATCTAGTTCCTCACACTTGGAGGCATACTTCTCCCTAAGATCAGTCAAGTCAGCTAGGAAGGCAGAGCAATCAGCACAATCATTCTCATTAGAAACAACAGGACTATCCTTAAGAGAATCAATTTCAAGTTTGCTATCAAGAACTTGTGTTTCTAGCTCAGCCACTCTAGTCCTAGCATCCTCGAGCAAAGATCTAAGTTCCTTCCTAAGCTTCTTAGCCTATCTAAGCATGTGATCGCGATTATCAAGCAAGTCAACCAACTCCTCATTCTCCTTGCGCAAGGAAGAGAGCTCATCACATACCTCATCCTCGGAATCCAAGTCCGAGGCGTCCTTCTGGCTTCTCTTGCTGCTCGAACTGCGAGCCATGCCGCAGAAGTCGTCCTTGAGGCTTAGGCCCATCACACAAAGGCCGTTGAGATACTTGTAGAGGTTCTTCTTCTTCTTCTTCTTCTTCTTCTTCTTCTTCTTCTTCTTCTTCTTCTTCTTCTTCTTCTTCTTCTTCTTCTTCTTCTTCTTCTTCTTCTTCTTTTTGCCATCCTCTTCGTCTTCATCACTTAAGCTTGAAGACGTGTCCTCGAAATCGGACTCGATGTCGCTTGATCTCTTCATCTTCTCTCGAGACCGAGCCTTCTTCCCATGTTCATGATCCTTCTTCTTGAACTTCTTCCTCTTCTCCATGAACTTGTGCTTGTCGTGGTTGTTCACCTTCAGACACTCCGCAAAATAGTGTCCAGTCTTGCCGCACTTGAAGCATGTCCTCGTGTTCCTCCTCATGTTCACCCAGTTCTCGTGCAGCCTCTCGAACCGCCTCGTCAGGAGTGCCAGCTCGTCCTCTCCAAGCATGTCGAACTCCTCATCTGGCATAGACATCAAAGAGGACAAAGAGAACATCCTGGTGGATGGGTGAGTGTTAGTCTTTCCATTTGAACCACCGATGAGGGCGATACTATGAGAGTCAGTCGGGCCCTCGATCTTGGCTGTCATGCCCCTATCCACCTCAGCCGACTTGAGCTTCGAGAACAGCTCATTCACCGTCAGAGTGTCATACTTCTCTGACTCCACAATGGCCTCGAACTTTCCACCCCGTATAGTACGAACCAAAGAGTGTAAGAGCTTGACCGCTCTATCATGATCATCGTACGGGAGCACGTCCACATTGGCCCTCATGTTGTTCACAACCACCATGAACTTCGAAACAAGGCATCGATGGACTCACGGGGGAATGCATGAAGTTCTCGTACTCTCTCCGTAGGTCGCATACATCCGTGCTCGAACCCGGGCATTCCCAACATGAGCCTCCTTCAAAGACCGTCCAAATTCTACAAGCCAAGTGCTCGGTGTGCACCCGATCGAACTCGGGCCGAAACAAATCACGAAACAAGTAGTCGACCGCCTTATTATTGGCATTAAATCCGTCCCTCGATCTCGGAGCGAGGAAGTCCATCAGCCGGACATAGCCCGTGTCCATCGTGACATCCCAAAGGATCCGACCCTTTCCGCGGAGGAACGCACCCATCCGCTTACTCCACATCCGGTAGTTCTTGCCATCGAAGTGTGGAGGACCCGAACCCCGTTCCTAGTACGCCATCCTTGGATCTTAGACTGGTTAGAGTCAATAAAGACCCGAACCCGCTCTGATACCACTTGAAGGACCGATACGGCGAACCAGAGAGGGGGGAGTGAATGGGAGCCGATAAAAATTCTTCTCGAAGGAGATGGAAACTCCAAAAAGATGAACACGGCTTCCAACACACGTCTCCGACTCACTACCCAAGTTGGCCGAGCCCACGTAGCCACTGGAGTGCCACTGGACCTAGGAACCAACACACAACCTTCCGACCCGAGAACGCAGCGGAACACCAAACCTCAAGTCCACTGACCAACACCGCTCAGACCAGTGAGCACCACCGGTCAGACCGGTCCCTGCTGGTGAAACTGGGCAACTTTCACTAAGTGGCTCCACACTGGTAAGACCGGTAAGACGCACCGGTCAGACCGGTCACAGCCTGAAAGCCCCCAAGGCACCAAACAGGCCAACCGACCTCCAACCTGACCCAAACTTGAAATAGTTGCAACACAGGACAACAGCGAACACACCCAGACGTTCACCCGAGCAAAAACCCACCGAGGGTTGCATCAGTCAGACCGGTCAAGAGCACCGGTCAGACCGGTGTAGCCTGGGCAGCTCGGGATGAACAGCACCCGCGGGTCAACTCCCCCAAATCCAAACCTCGATCTCCCGAATCGCTTCACGGACTTGAACAAGACTTTGGGGATATTAGGAACACCTCATGAGGAGTCCATAGCCAAGTTTAATCCCACCAAAACTTGTCCAAAAAGGAGGAATCGAAGAAATCCCGCCAAGAACACCTCAAACCCTAGGACCCGGAAAACCCCAAAATCGAGCCCCTTTACTCACGGATTTGGGAGGGGAATCATAGCCCAAAGAACCACGAATGGTTCCCACAAACTTCCCCCATCAAATCCCCAAGAGAAAGGTCCTGAAAACAACCCAAAGAAATCACCAAGAGAGGGCTCCGAAAATCACCACCAAGAACAACCGGGAACCACACATCCAAACCTTGAGGAACTACGCCGAATCATCTATACATGCAACAAAGGTTCATACAATGTCTAGCTTGCCGCCCGATCATCCAACCCTCTCAACAAGATCTCACCATGAAGCTCTCAAGCTAGTCCTATGGAAATCCTAAGAAAATAGGAAGGGAAAATAGGAAAGCAAAAGAGCTAGGGTTCCAAGAGTTGGCTGCCATCCTCTCACCCCTTGGGTTATATGGAGGCAACCGAAAGTCTAAAATACCCTTCTCTAACAACTAGGGATACAAGCCCCTCAAGGGCGATTTTGGAAGTCTTCATGTCTTCACCATCGGACGGATGCCCGGCGACCGCACCCTGCGTAGCCTCGACGCAAGCCATGCGATCCTGACGCGTGTCCTCCACTTCGAAGTCTCTAGACTGCGTCGTCGCACACCGGTCAGACCGGTGCTCCTCACCGGTCAGACCGGTACCCACCGGTCAGACCCACCGGTCAGACCGGTCTGGCACCGCTTTGCAAAGACCGTCTTCGGTTCTTCAGTCATGGCTTTGTGGATCAACCAAGGAACCCAATGGTTTTCTGGTAAACTACTGGAAACCCTGCGAACTCGGTGTAGCCTCCGCCAATCTCCACTCATGACTCGGCTCCCACGTAGTCCCGGCTCGACCTTGGTTTTGAGGCTCTACCAAGAAACCGTCCCCGACTTCATCTTGCCGTTCATGCCACCATGCGGCCCGCACTTGACCCCCGCCGGCCACCGGTCCCTCGAACGAAGCCTACTTGTCTTCTCCGGACCAGGAGGCCTCACCGGCGACAACCTTTCACGCTTGTTCTTCACCTGCACCAACACCAGTCAAGCCGCAACCTGCACCTGCAATACTTGGCCAAGAATCAGTCCACACAATGTTGTCAATCACTCATCACACAAGGAAGTGACCATCCACCAGTCCTCGAACCACACATGGTCCTCAACGTTGCGATCATGGTAGCATCAGATACCTTCAAGGTACCTTGCTGATTGGACGAGGGTGGCGCAGCGAGCTTCTTCGAGTCCATCGATATCAACTCGTCTGCTATCTTCAGATCTGCCTTCGTTGTATTGTTCCACTGCCAGCGAATCCCACATGACGTCGGCAGGGAGGATTGCTTCGGAGCCGTAGACTAGGAAGTATGGCGATTGTCCCGTTGGCTTGGAGGGTTGAGTACCCAGCCCCCAGAGCGCATTGGATAGTTCCTTGATCCACTTGCCTCCTTTGGTGTTGGCAGCGTCGTGTAGCCGCTTTTTGAGAGCGTCGAGTACCATCCCATTGGCACGCTCGACTTGTCTGTTAGCCCAGGATGGGCAACTGAGACATATCGGATGTCGATCCCGCTGTTCTCGCAGTACTCCCAAAACTTGTGATTGTTGAAATTGGAGCCCAGGTCTGTGATGATGCGGTGGGGTAGTCCGTAGCGATGTACGAGTTCATCCAGGAAGTCGAGTACTCTGTCGGCCTTGGGGCATGTGACCGGCTTGACCTCGATCCACTTGGTGAACTTGTCGATGGCCACTAGTACTCTGTTGAATCCACCTGGCGCAGTCGGGAGTGGCCCAATCATGTCGAGCCCCCGGCAGGCAATAGGCCAGGTTGGCGGTATGGTGACTAGCTTGTAGGCCGGGACATGTTGTTGCTTGGTGAAGTATTGGCACCTTCTGACGAGTTCTTCGGCATCACCCAGAGCTGTGGGCCAGTAGAAAGCTCGTCGGAAGGCCTTGCTGACCAGCGTGTGTGAAGACGCGTGGTTGCTGCAGACGCCTTTGTGGATCTCCTCCAAGATGCCCTTGCCTTCTTCTCGGGGAACGCACTTCATGAGTACTCCAGAAGATGCGCCCCGCTTGTAGAGCTTGTCTCCGACTAGGACGTAGGACTTAGCGCGGTGGATGAGTTGCTCGGCCAAGTTCTTGTCCAAGGGAACCTTCAGCTCGTGGAGGTAGTCGATGAAGGGTTGCCTCCAGTCCACGTCTATCATCGTGACCTCCTAGCCAGCCGGGGGGTGTACTGGTTCAGTGGTCGGTGGCGCTGCCTCCGAGATGGATGGCACATGAAGCTCGTGGACGAAGACACCCGCTGGTACTTGAGCACGAGTAGAACCAAGCTTCGACAGGACGTCCGCTGCAACATTGTTGTCGCGGACGACATGGTGGAACTCGAGACCGTAGAACTTGTTCTAGAGCTTGCGGACTTCTAGGAAGTAGGCGTCCATGTTCTCCTTGTTACGGTCCCAGGACTTGTTGACTTTGTTGATGACCACTGCGAAGTCACCGTAGACTAGTAGCCGCTTGATGCCCAGTGAAGCTGCGAGGCAGAGCCCGTGTAGTAGAGCTTCGTACTCGGCTTTGTTGTTTGAGACCTTCCAAAAGATCTGCAGGACGTACTTGAGTTGTTCGCCCATTGGAGAGATCAAGAGTACCCTGCACCTGCGCCCTCGAGCTTGAGCGAGCCGTCAAAGTACATCACCCAGTGCTCTGGGCGCTCAGTTGGAGTGGGTAGCTGATTCTCCTGCCACTCCGCCATGAAGTCGACTAGTGCCTGTGACTTGATGGTTGTGCGTGGCTTGAAGTCGATGTTGAGGGCGCCTAGTTTGACTGCCCACTTGGAGATTCTTCCAGTAGCATCTTGGTTCCGCAGGATGTCGCCGAGCGGGTAGTCGGTGACGACGGAGATCGAGTACTCCTGGAAGTAGTGTCGTAGCTTCCGCGAGGTGATGAGCACCGCGTACGCAGCTTCGTCCGGCCGATAGCGTGCCTTGGATTCTGACAGGACCTCGCTGACGAAGTAAACTGGGCGCTGGACTGGGTAGGTGTGGCCGTCTTCCTGCCGCTCGACAATGATGACAGTATTGACCACGTGAGTAGTTGCAGCGAGGTAGAGCAGCAGCTGCTCACTTTTGCGAGGACTCGTGAGGACTGGTGGCTTTGATAGGAAGTCCTTGAGCTGGGCAAGAGCTTGGTCTGCCTCTGGAGTCCACATGAACTTCTCTTGATGCTTGAGTAGTTTGAAGAATGGGAGCCCCCGTTCTCCAAGCTTCGAGATGAATATGTTCAGGGCCGCCATGCATCCAGTTAGCTTCCGCACGTCTTTGATGCACGTGGGAGCTTTCATGCTGGTGATGGCGGAGATCTTCTCGGGGGGCTTCGATGCCACGGTGGCTGATGATGAAGCCGAGTAGTTTGCCCGACGGTACGCCGAAGACGCACTTGTTTGGGTTGAGCTTCCAGCGGTACTCTCGCAAGGATGCGAAAGTCTCTTCATGATCGGCGATGAGCGTGTTGGAGTTTCTGGTCTTGACGACCACGTCATCCACGTAAGCTTCGACATTCTTGTTGAGTTGCCTCTTGAAACAGGCCTGGATAGCTCGTTGGTAGGTAGCGCCGGCGTTCTTCAACCCGAAGGATATGGTCGTGTAGTAGTACGCGCCAAACGGGGTGATGAACGCAGTCTTCTCCTGGTCTTCTTCCTTGATTGCGATCTGGTGATACCCGGAGTAGTAGTCGAGGAAGCAGAGCAGGTTGCAGCCCGCCGTGGAGTCGATTACTTGGTCAATCCGCGGCAACCCGAAGGGGTCCTTGTGGTAGTGCTTGTTGAGGTCGGTGTAGTCGACGCACATCCTCCACTCGTTCGAGTTCTTCTTTCGGACGAGGACGGGGTTGGTGAGCCACTCAGGATGGAAGACTTCTCTGATGAAGCCAGCCGCGAGTAGTTTGGCGAGTTCCTTCTTCATGGCGTCTTGTCTGTCATCGGCGAAGCGGCGGAGGTGTTGTCCCTTCGGGGTAGCTTTAGGGTCGACGTTGAGTGAATGTTCAATCAGCTCCTTGGGCACCATGTCCGCTGGTTTCCACGCGAAGATGTCTTGGTTAGCCCGAAGGAAGTTGATGAGCGTGTCTTCCTATTTCGGGTCGAGGCCCGCCCCGATGGTGGTGGTCTTGCTGCTGTCGCCTGTCACGAGGTCAATTGTCTTGACCTGCAGCTCCTCAGTTGGCTGAGGCTTGTTGGCATTGTCCGACTTCTCTGGGATGTCGAGTTCGCTTGGGGCAAGCGTCTTCGACGCAGCGTAGATCTCCATCATCATGTTGGGTACTTGATTCGTGGCTGCGAGTTCCACAGCTTCTGTGTCGTAGTCGAAGGATATCTTCAAGTCCCCTTGCAGTGAGAGTACACCGGCTGGACTTGGCATCTTGAGTACCAAGTAGGTGTAGTGGGGTACCGCCATGAACTTGGCGATAGATGGTCTGCCGAGGATGGCATGGTAGGACGTCTCGAAGTCCGCGACTTCGAACTTGACGTACTCAGTACGGTAGTTGTCCCTTGTTTCCCCGAAGGTAACTGGCAGAACCACTTAGCCCAGTGGGATAGCTGTGTTCCCGGGGACGATGCCGTAGAAGGGCGAGGTGCTCTTGGTGAGCATGTGGGTGATGCCGAGCTTCATCTTCTTCAAGGTCTTCGTAAAAAGGACATTGAGCCCGCTTCCACCGTTGATGAGGACCTTGTTGAGTTTGGAGCCCGCGACCACCGGCTTCAGGACGAGTGGGAACCATCCTGATTCGGAGAAGCTTGTCCATTGATCCGCACGGGAGAAGGTAATGGGTACCTCCGACCACCGGAGAGGGGTCGGAACCGCTGGTTCAATGGACATGACTTCTTGTCGAGTGGCTTTCTGAGCCCGTTGGTTGGGTAGTCCGTCGAAGAGGACGTTCACCGTCTTGTCGGGTTCTTGGAAGTCGTCGTTGCCTTCGTCGGCCTTTTTCTTGCCTTTCTTGTCGTGAGGGTGTCGTTGCTCTGGAGCGTCCTTGAGTGCTCGCCGGAGTTGGTAGCACTGCTCGGTGGTGTGGTTGCCGTCCAGATGCCACGGGCACTTCTCCTTCAGCAAGTCCTTGAAGCCGCCGGAGGTCTTCTTCGAGTTGTCTTTCGCATGGCGTTGGATAGCCGCGACGGTGTTGTCTGGCTTGCGCTTGCGATTAGGACCTGAGTAGTTGCTGTTGCGACCGCCTTGGTTCCCGTTGTTGTTGTTGTTGTTGCCGCCCGTGTTCTGCTTGCGCTTGCCACGGATGGCATCGTACTTGGTGTTAGCCTTGTCTTCTTCATCAGCCCAGGAGGTGATCATGTCCTTGAGGTGGGTGATGGAGCTCGGGCGGCGACGACCGAAGTCTTCGAAGGTGCGACGGTGGTAGAGACCGTCTTGGAAGAGGTCGATGACCTCTTTGTCGGAGACGTCGACCACGGTGGCGCGCTTGTCGAAGAAGCGTCGCATGTACTTGCGAAGGGTCTTGCCCTGTTCCTGCTTCACCATTGCCAGGTCCATGCGAGTACCCGAGTGACCCATAGCACCCGCGAAGTTGCTGGTGAACTGTTACTTAAGTTGGTCCCACTTGTCGATCGAGTACTTCTCGAGTGACTCGAGCCATGTAAGCGGGGCTTGATCCAGACAGAAGGGGAAGTAGAGGCACTTCATGTCGTTATTGCCACCAGCGTTCTCGATGGAGAGGGCGTAGCATCTGAGCCACTGCACGGGATCCTGCTTCGCGTCGTACTTGGTGATCCCCAAAGGTTTGAATTTCTCCGGGAGAAGTAGATTGTGAAGCCGTGCAGAGAAGGCGGGGACGACGTCGTTGTCGCCCGCTGAAGCCTTCTTGCGTCGTAGTTCTTCGATTTTCTGGAGGGCATCGAAGCCGCCACGTGAGGAGCTGGAGGCGTGGCTGTTCACGTGGCCTCGGCCTCCGCGGTCACCTCTGCCCCCAGCTCTCCTGTCAGCCCCATGGTTGGAGCTCCCGCCGCCGCTGCCTCCACCGCTAGGATCACGATGAGGGATGATCTCCCGGTCGCCGCCGGTGCTGTTGCCACCATGAGAGGGTCCACAGGCTATTGCCCGAGTACGGTTGGGGTTGGCCGGTAGCTCCGCTCGAGTACGGTTGCGACCTGTGCCCGCACTGCGACTTGTGGCTTCGTTGCCTTGCTGGCGATTTCTGACGGGGGCACTTGGGTGACCCTGTTGTCAACTCGCATGAAGTAGGCGTCCTCCGCGAGCTTGGCGATGACTTCTCCCGCGCGCATCCCCTGAGCCTGACGTGCTATCGTAGTGATAGACATGAGGCATTGCTCTGGGGTAGTGTGCACCTGGCTCTCGACTTGGTCGAGTCCTTCTGCGAGGTTCCGGATGGGAAGGGACTCGCGGAGACGTCGGCGCCGTTCGTTCTGCTTTCTGTTGCGTTCACGTCGAGCGTCCCTGGTGGCGTCGGTCTCATCGGCGGGTGCGTTGGCGGACAACTCGTCCGCTGAGATATCCTCGAGATATCGGTCAGGGACTGTCCCTGAGGGCCCCGGCGTCTCGTTGGTAGTCATGAAGACTTGTCGGTCAGGAGAGCCGAGGCTGGAGTCACTGGTTTCTACCTCTGTCGGAGTGTGCTCCCTAGCTGGGGCAAGCGGTGTTCTCTCCTGGAAGGGAAGTGAGTCGAGGTAGGCGACGCAGCGTGAGTTCCCTCCTGTCAGGTCTGCGGGCTTGCGGTCTGATCAGTAGACGAATCTCTCGGCGGGTGTAGATGTTATAACCAGGCCGGAAGCTGGTCCTAACAAGGGTTGCTCTGTAGTATTGTTCTCGGACTCGGGCTCATCAGGATCCGACCCGAAGTCGAACTCATAGGAGGAGTCTGAGTAGAAAATGGAGAGGGGGTTGGAGTTCGAGTTGTAGCCGGGGACGGTGTTGGAGTCTGAGTCGTACTCGGGTACGATCTCCTTGCCGGCCCGGTGCATAGTGGGAGCCTTCGCGTGGACCCTGCTGACGTTGTGAGGGCCGCGTTGAAGCGCTCACGGAGTGGGGAGTCCGCACGCGATGGCTGAGTAGCTGACTTGCATACGATAGCCCACGGGGACGTCGAGTTCGAGTTGGAGTCGGATCCAAGCTCGAAGTCGGCGTATTGGTTGTAGAGCGAAATTTCGCCGAACTTTCCGGCGAGATTGCCCGTGACTACTTCGGGAAGCGTCGTGAGCCCAGTCTTTGGGTTGGGCGGCATGGTGAGGTGGTGTTGGAAGGATCCGGCGCCGTCAGCAGTGCATACCCAGGAACCGAAGACGAAGGTGTCGCCGCGGTTGAAGGTGACGGTTGGCTTGATGAAGACTGAAGCTGTCGAGTTCGCCATATGATCTTCGGCGAGATCCCCTACCCGGCGCGCCAGCTGTCGGTGTTTTAGACCGGCAACCTACCAAGGGGAGTACCCGAGGTAGATGAACGTGGCCTCACCGAGATCGGTAACTCAAAGGAAGAGACACGTGGCACACAATTTAGACAGGTTCGGGCCGTGAGGTGCGCAATACCCTACGTCCTGTATGTTGTGTAGCTCTGGATTGATTGGATGTGATTACAAGATGATGTGTAATCTCCGAGAGAGAAGGGTCCCTGCCTCGCCTTATATAGTCTAGGAGGCAGGGTTACAGGTCGGTTTAGGGAGAGAGTACTAGCCGTGTACGTCTAGGAGTCCTCTACACAGTACATGGTATGTATAGCTTCCTATCCGAGTACTTCTCCACCGTAGTCCTTGCGCCTCACGTCATCAGGTACTGTGCGGCACAAGTCGGGTAGTCCCAGGGGCCCACTGAGTAGTCGGTCTTGGTACCCACCGAGGTAGTGGGCCAGGGAGGTCCATACGACAATGCTTTCAGTGCGGCAAGCCGGGACACTTCGTCGCCGACTACCCGGAGAAGGTCGAGAACAAGGACGGCTACAAGCACAAGTCGAGGATGGATGGCAAGTACCGGTCGAGGCGTGACCACAAGAGCAAGCACAAGAACAAGCACAAGGACGAGCGGCGATCGAGGAAGAAGAAGAGCCGAGGCAAGGCCCGAGCGATGGTTGGAGCGAGCGACGTCGACTCTAGTTCCGCGTACTCCACCTCGAGCTCGAGTAGCAGTGAAGATGAAGGTGATCGTCGCAAGAACAGGAAGTCGTCCAAGAACCTGAGCGGGCTGAGCTGCTTCGCTAGAGACGGCTTCTGCACCATGGCGCTGAGCTCCGGCAGCAAGAAGAGCACACAGAGCGACTCGGACTTTGATTCCGACGACGAGGTGCGTGATGAACTTCCCTTCTTGCGCCAGGAGAATGAGAGGCTTGGCTTGTTGCTTGATAACCGTGATGACATGCTTAGAGAGGCCAAGAAAATGAGAAAAGAGCTTAGGGCTTCACTCGAGGATGCTAGGACTAGAGTGGCTGAGCTAGAAACACAGGTTCTTGATAGCAAGCTTGAGATTGATTCCCTTAAGGCTAGCCCTGTTGTTTCGGATGAGGTTGATTGTGCTGATTGCTCCATCTTTCTTGCTGATCTTGCTTTGTTTAAGGAGAAGCATGCCTACAAGTGTGAGGAACTAGATGTGCTTAGGGTTGAAGTGGCTGAGCTTAAATCTAGACCTGCTTTGCTAGGTGCTTGTACTTCTTGACCTGTTTTGCATACTAAGATTGATGAGATGCATGCTTACACTGCTTCCCTTGAGGCTAAGCTGAAAGAACCAATTCCTACATCTTGCTCTACCTGTGAAATGCATGCTTTGAATAATTTGGAACTTGCGCATTATGTTGATTGCTTGCAGGATGAGAATGATGAGCTGAGAAAGTTGATGGGTTGGTTGTCTGGTCATGAGCCTCAGTTGAGGATGATGATCGAGGCATTTAAGAGGCAGGATGGTGAGGGACTTGGGGCAAACAAGGTTGGTGAGGGAAGTGGAGAGAATATCCCAGAGCCACCAAAAACCCACCACAAAAATGATTTCCCTCCTAAACCTAACCATCTTAGGAACCGACTAGACACAACCCCAGCCTCCACCCGTGTTTCCTATACCAACAAATGATCTCCAAAAGCCTATCAAGTTTGTGAGCACTTCGGGGAAAGTGTTCTTTGGGAAAGAAAGTGAGAAGGCTAGTGAGGAGAAACCGGTGGAGAAGTTGAGTGGAGAGAAACCAAGTGAGCAGCCACAGCCCAAGCCTAAGCCTAAGCTTGTGTGGTTCCACTGTGGCTATTGTGGGAGAGATGGCCATAAGGATGAGTTTTGCTTCAATAGGAAGCGAGAGGAGAGAATGGTGAAGGAGTGCACTAACAAGGACAAGTACTACCCTTCCGATAGTGTACTTGAGCCTCATGTGCAGATGCCCAGGGCCAAGGCGAGTGTGAGGACAGTTCGGGCTTGGGGAGAGCGGAAGGCTGTTGGAGGTGCCGTCGCCCGTGCTACACCGGTCGGATCGGGTGTGGGGCACCGGTCAGACCGGTGCAGGCCTGGACAGGCAGCAGTTTGGGTTTCATGCTCGTACAGGTGCGAGGGTTGTTTCTAGAGGTCGTGGTTCTAGTGGTTGGGCTAGAGAGTTTGCAGGAGGTTAGGTTGCTAGGCATTCTCCCCCTCGAGTTCACTATGGGGATGGGAGGAGTCATAGCTTTGAGAAGGAGAGGAGGGACAGTCCACGGGCCTTCTTTCGTGGTTTTGGTCCTCCTCCAGGCAGAGAGGGTTGGTTCCCTCATGGTGGTTACCGAGGTGGTGTTCGTGGAGGTAGCTTTGGTAGGAAAGATGGTTTGGTTTGTGCTAACCCCACTTTCGAGCAAATGGCTCGGCACTGGTTTTGCTCTTTTGGTACTAACCCCAGTGCTGAGTCGTTTGTTCGCTCACGTGCTCGTTTTTGAATTTCGTGTGGGAGACTTGAAGACCATTTGGTTGATTGACTCCGTTGCTCAAGGCATATGACCGAGATAGGGGGTGGTTCTCAAGTCTCGTCCGTGGTGACAAGGAGGTACATCACTTTTGGGGACAATAGGTGTGGGCATGTGCTTTCGTAAGGTGAGATTAAGGTGAGTGACAAGATCACTCTCGGGCGTGTTGCTCTTGTTCAATCGCCGGGGTACAATCTGCTTTCTGTGTCCTAGCTGTTGGATGAGGGTTCTGAGGTGTTATTTCGGCCTGGTGGTTCTCGGATTTTGGACTCTCGAGGGGACCTTGTCTATATGGTCGTTCCCAAGGGTCAGGTGTTTCGTGCTTATTTTTCTCAGTCTTTGGGTGTGGAGCGTTGTTTCTTGGCTGGTTCTTTGAGTGAGTTGTGGAAGTGGCACAGGAAGTTGGGTCACTTGAGCTTTGACCTTTTGTCTTGCTTGAGTAAACTCAATTTGGTCCGAGGATTGCCACGGTTGAGGCTTGAGAAAGAGTTGGTTTGTGCGCTGTGTAGGCATGTCAAGATGGTAGCCTCTTCTCACCCGCCTCTCACCGATGTGATGACTGAGCGTCCATGCGAGCTGCTCCATATGGACCTTGTTGGCCCTGCTCGTGTGCGATCCCGCGGTGGGAAGTGGTATGTCCTTGTTGTGGTGGACGACTATTCTCGGTATGCGTGGGTGTTCTTTCTCGAGGATAAGGGGGAGACGTTTGGTTTTGTTCGAGATCTAGTCTTGAGGTTGAGGAACGAGAGGCATGGAGATGCCATACGAGCAATCCGCAAGGACAATGGCTCGAATTCGTAAACTCTCGTTTTGAAACCTTTTGCCATGACTTGGGTCTTGAACACCAGTTTTCGAGTCCGTATACGCCTCCCTAGAATGGTGTTGTGGAAAGGAAGAACAGGACCTTGTGCGAGATGGCTCGGACGATGCTTGATGAGCATATGACTCCGAGAAGGTATTTGGCTGAGGCAGTGAATACAGCGTGCTATGTGTCAAACAGGATCTACCTTAGAGTGCATAAGAAGAAAACATGCTATGAGTTGATGCACGGTCGCACACCCAAGGTGAGTCACTTCCATGTCTTTGGTTGCAAGTGCTTTATTCTGAAGAAAGGGAAGAAGCTGGATAAGTTTGAGGCTAGGTCTGTCAATGGTATTTTTTCTGGTTATGCATCTCATTCTAGAGCATATCGTGTGCTCAATCTTGAAACTAACCAAATCCTTGAGACTTGCGAGGTAACCTTCGACGAGACACAACCACGTAGTCAGCTTGTCTTTGAGTGTGCAGGTGATGATGAGCTTGGCGAGGAGATCTTTCAGGAGGAGGAGCATGAACTTGGTGACGATGAAGATGGCGGTGTGGTGCCCCCGGCTGAACATGTACCCACTACTTCGACTACGGTGGTGGACGGACCCTCTCCTACACCTACGATGACAAATCAAGATCGAGGAGAATCTACAGTTGAGAGGGAGGTAGCATCGAGGCGAGAACCTCCCCGGCGAGTACAAGTGGATCACCCAGCTTCAAGGATCATCGGCGACATGAATGAACGCACTACACGGTCGAGGGTTCGAAATAATTCTCATTTCGCTCATGCTGCATTTGTTGCTACTTTTGAGCCCAAAGACATTCGACACGCACTATCTGATCACAATTGGGTTAATTCGATGCATGAGGAGTTGGAGAACTTTGAGAGGAATCAAGTTTGGGAGTTGGTTGACCCTCCCCCAGGGTGTAAGCCGATTGGTACAAAGTGGGTGTGGAAGAACAAGGAGGGAGAGAAAGGTGAAGTGGTGAGAAACAAGTCGAGACTTGTTGCTCAGGGGTTCAGTCAGAAGGAGGGGATCGACTACGAGGAGACCTTTGCTCCCGTAGCCCGTTTAGGCAATAAGGATCCTTCTAGCCTTTTCCATGACTAAAGGGTTCAAGTTGCACCAAATGGATGTGAAGAGTACTTTCCTAAATGGTGTGTTGGAGGAAGAAGTGTATGTGAGGCAACCTCTGGGGTTGTGGTTGGATAGCTAGTTTATTGATCATATGGGGCCAAAGGCTCATTTGCCATCATGAATGTTTAGCCCTCTTGCTTTATCTTGTGGAGGGGCCTAAGTTCCTTTGTGTCGCAAAGACATTTCATGTACCAAATTTGAATCTGAAAATGAAATGTAAAATGCTTGGAAAATGTGCTCCCATGTCATATGTGCTAAATTTAATTTGCTTTGGGTGCTAAACCGTTGCATGATGCCTACCAATGAGAAGTCTCATACATAGAAGTAGGCACATGGCTCGGTGGCTTTGACATGACATGAGGTGCTTGTGGGTGTTTGTGATGGTCTTATGATTAGAATGGCTGTCCTAGCATGAAGTTTGTGTGGCTTTGCCATTTTGATATGCTTTGATCATGTTTAGGTCTTTGCTCATGAGAGGCAGGTTTTTCGCAAAATTGCCCAAATCCATCTTAGCTTCGTCAACTGGTTGTGAAACTTGGTGATTATGTAGTTGAGATCGATACGAAGCTATAGAGTATCTAACTTGCCGTTTTGGACATGTGTAGCATCCTATGTTGAATTTTGTCTATTTGAGAAGCTCTAGGTTGAAAGTTTTGCATTTTTGGCTTGATTCATGCATTGCCAACAAGGGGGAGAAGTTTGAGCTTGAAATGGCTTCTTCGGATGCATTTAGAAGGTTTTCGGGTGATTTCGAGCCATTTACGGACTCTCATTGTGCATCGGTCCGACCGATCGAGGTCACCGGTCCGACCGGTCGAGTGCCGGTCCCGTGCACATGTTGGGCACCGGTCTGACCGGTGGTGGTGACCGGTCTGACCGGTGTGAGCTGAAGTTGTTGAAGCTGCCCTGTTTTTCAAGTGGTTTGCATGCATTCGTCCAGGGGGAGGTGCATTGGTTCAAGGGGAGCTCTTTGTGGCTTTTCGAGCTTTGGTTTGGTGGTTTGCGCTCTTTGCTTGAGTTTTGTTTTGTCTTGGATGTGTCGAGCTGTTGCCCTTGCCTAAGGGGTCCGAGACTTGTCTTCTTCAATTGATCTTGCTCTTTGCCTTTGTTTGGTTTTCGATCGCTTGTTGGAGTTTCTTTTTGTTCGTTTCTTTTTTTTTCTTTTCTCTCTTGTTATTTTGTGTGGGTGTTGTCAATGCACTCATCAAGGGGGAGATTGAGGACCATGTGTGGTTCGAGGACCGGTGGATGGTCGCTTCCTTGTGTGATGAGTGATTGACAACGTTGTGTGGACTGATTCTTGGCTAAGTATTGCAGGTGCAGGTTGCGGTGTGACTAGTGTTGGTGCAGGTGAAGAACAAGCACGAAATGTCGTCGCCGGTGAGGCCTCCAGGTGTGGAGAAGACAAGTAGGCTTCGTTCGAGGGACCCAGTGGCCAGCGGGGTCAGGTGCGGGCCGCATGGTGGCATGAACAGCAAGATGAAGTCGTGGACGGTTTCTTGGTGGAGCCTCAAAACCAAGGTCGAGCCGGGACTACGTGGGAGCCAAGTCATGAGTGGAGATTGGCGAAGGCTACACCGAGTTCGTGGGGTTTCTGGTGGTTCCCCAGAAAACAACTGGGTTCCTTGGTTCATCCACAAAGCCAAGACCGGAGAACCGAAGACGGTCTTTGCGGCGGTGGCGCGCCCGGTCCGACCGGCCGATCGGTGGGTACCGGTCTGACCGGTGAGGAGCACCGATCTGACCGGTGTGCGACGACGCAGTCCGGAATCTTCGAAGTGGAGGACACGCGTCGGGATCGCAAGGCTTGCGTCAAGGCTAAGCAGGTTGCGGTCGCCAAGCATCCGTCCGAGGGAGAAAACCTGAAGACTTCCAAAACCGCCCTTGAGGGGCTTGTATCCCTAGTTGTTAGGAAAGGGTATTTTAGACTTTCGGTTGCCTCCATATAACCCATGAGGTGAGAGGATGGCAGCCAAGCTCTTGGAACCCTAGTTCATTTGCTTTCCTATTTTTTCCCTTCCTATTTTCTTAGGATTTCCATAGGACTAGCTTGAGAGCTTCATGGTGAGATCTTGTTCAGAGGGTTGGATGATCGGGTGGCAAGCTAGACCTTGTATGAACCTTTATGGCATGCATAGATGATTCGGCGTGGTTCCTCAAGGTTTGGATGTGTTGTTCCCGGTTTTTCTTGGTGGTGATTTTCGGAGCCCCTTCTTGGTGATTTCTTTGGGTTGTTTTCGGGACCTTGCTCTTGGGGATTTTATGGGGGAAATTTGTGGGAACCCTTCGTGGTTCTTTGGGCTGTGATTCCCCTCCTAAATCCATGAGTAAAGGGGTTCGATTTTGGGGTTTTCCGAGTTCTAGGGTTAGAGGTGTTCTTGGCGGGATTTCTTCGATTCCTCCTTTTTGGACAAGTTTTGGTGGGACTAAACTTGGCTATGGACTCCTCATGAGGTGTTTCTTCTATCCCCAAAGTCTTGTTCAAGTCCGTGGAGCGATTCGGGAGATCGAAGTTTGGATTTGGGGGAGTTGACCCGCGAGTGTTGTTCATCCCGAGCTGCCCAGGCTACACCGGTCTGACCGGTGCTCTTGACCGGTCCGCCGGCCGGGCAACCCTTGGTGGGTTTTTGCTCGGGTGAACGTCCGGGTGAGTTTGCTTTGTTGTCTCGTGTTGGGGCCGTTTTGAGTTTGGGTCGGTTTGGAGGTCGGTAGGCTTGTTTGGTGATTTGGGGGCTTTCGAGCTTAGACCGGTCGACCGGTGTGTCTCACCGCCCGACGGTGTGAAGCCTTTCGTGGAAGTCGTCAACTCTCACCAGCAGGGACCGGTCTGACTGGTGGTGCTCACCGGTCTGACCGGTGTTGGTCAGTGGACTCGAGGTTTGGTGTTCCGCTGTGTTCTCGGGTCGGAAGGTTGTGTCTTGGTTCCTAGGTCCAGTGGCACTCCAGTGGCTACATGGGCTTGGCCAACTTGGGTAGTGAGTCAGAGACATGTGTTGGAAGCCGTGTTCATCTTGTTGGAGTGTTCATCTCCTTCGAGAAGAATTTTTATCGGCTCCCATTCACTCCCCCCCCTCTCTGGTTCGCCGTATCGGTCCTTCAGCATGTCCTCGACACGATCGATTCCAGCGATCGGGTCGCTAGGGGTGGGTGGGTGGTTTTTCTTTGACAGATCCGTTTCGATCTGTCGGTCGGAGGTGACCGTGTTGCCTTCGATGACGAGGCAGGCGGCTGGGGCGATGGATGTCGCCGGCATCGAGCCGAAGGAGATGTCGATGGGGTTGGCGAGGAAGTCCGCCATGCTCTCCGGGAAGATGACGCCGTTGCTCGAAGCCATCGAGTTACACGAAGAGCCTTGACTTTCCCCTACCTGGCGCGCCAACTGTCAGATGGTGAGATCTGGACAGCCCACAGGGGTGTTAATCCCTGTGGTTTATTTGTTCGGTGGGGAGGAGTCTAAGGCTAAGAACTCGAAGGTCGCACACGAGTACGCGGAACACAGAGAACACGACGAGTTTATACTGGTTCGGGCCTCCGGAGAGTAATACCCTACGTCCAGTTGTCGGTGTAGATTGCTTGGGGATTGGTCGAGGTTGAGTTACAAGGGGATCTCCTCGTCCACCTTATATTGGCCAGCGGATGAGGTCGGTTCCCATACTCCTGGTCGGTTACGACCAGGAGACCTAAGTCTACGTTACACATCTTGCCATATCCCATCGATCTGCTTTAGGCAAAGTCCACCGAGGTCTTGTCTTGTCTTGTACGCCAAGTCTTGTGGTCGTGTTGGATTAGGTCGTCTGTGGGAATCTTCTAGAAGGTCTTTAGGAGGTCGTGTGGGCTGCCAACTAGGTCGGTTGGGCCCACTAACAGGTCGGTGGGTCTTCTGGTAGGCCGGACCCACTTGTCGGGGACGGCCGTGAGCCTGGTCGGTGGGGACCCATGGGTACCCATGTCTCACAGGGATGGATTCCCGAGCTCCCAATTCGGCCAAATAAATAGTCCGAAAAGGAAAACCCTAGAAACCTGATTTTCCTTATTCAAACTTCCCTTAAAATTTTCTGACCGAAGAAGGAAGTCGAAAAGGAGCATTCCGGGGAAAAACCGGGGCGAACCGCCGCCAGGGCCCCACTGGGTCGGTAGGACCGGGCCGGCCGACCCACCCTATTTCGGGGGCCGGTCCAGTCCGGTTTCCAGTGTACCGCCCTTTTTTGCTTTCTCAGCCCATGGGAAAAAGTTGGCCCAGTAAATCTTCGTGAGAAACTCCAGAAAAAACAAAAGAGAAACTATTTACAAAAATTTGTACCTTGTTTTTCGTCCTAGGCGGGATGTTCGGGCTCTTCTTCCATGGTGAAGACATCAATATGGTGAAGGGGCACAACGTCGGGTTCGTAGTAAACCTTAAGTCGTTGACCATTCACCATGAATTGATCACCTTTCACATCCATAATGGTTACCGCTCCGTTGGAGAGCACCGAATGAACAACATAAGGTCCGTCCCACTTGCTTTGCAATTTCCCCTTTCTGAAGGTTTTAAACCTCGAATTGTAGAGGAGGACCTTATCTCCTTTTTTAAACTCTTTCTTCTTCAACCTTTTGTCATACCACCTTTTAATTCTCTCATTGTATATGCTTGCATTCTCGTACGCTTTCAACCTCATCTCCTCTAGCTCGCTTATTTGAATCCTTCATTTTACCACCACGGCATCGAGATCAAGGTTCATCTCTTTAATCACCCAATAGGCTTTGTGTTCCAACTCAACCGGAAGGTGGCAAGATTTTCCATAGACGAATTGATAAGGGCTCATACCTATCAGTGTCTTGAATGCTGTTCGATAAGCCCACAAAGCTCCGTCTAATTTCTTTGACCAATCATTGCCTCCCTTCTCTATGGTTTTGTTGAGGATGCTTTTTAATTGCCTATTCGACGTTTCCGCTTGTCCGTTGGTTTGCGGGTGATGGGCCGGAGAGACCCTATGTTCAATTCCCAACTTGGACAAGCACTTTTTGAAATTCTTCCCGGTGAAGTGAGTTCCCCCATCGCTTATCAAGATTTTCGGTGTACCGAAACGAGGAAAAATCATGTTCTTGATCATGGCAATGGACTCCTCCGTGGAAGCTTTACGACATGGCATAGCCTCTGCCCACTTGGATACATAATCAACCATGACTAAGATATGCTCATATCCATGTGAGTTTTTGAAAGGCCCCATGAAGTCTATTCCCCACACATCGAATAAATCGATTTGTAGATTACATCTTAAGGGCATAGAATTTATTTGAGAGATGTTTCCGGTTCTTTGGCATTCGGGGCATGATGCAACATATCAATTAGTATCTTCATGCATCTCCGGCCAATAGAATCCGCTAGACCACACTTTTGCTTGGGTCTGAAAATGGCACTTTCTCAAAATTTCTAGCCTCTCTTCTCTTGGCACACATCTTCTCATGACTCCATCATTGCCAAGTTTGAAGAGGTACGGTGCATCCCAAAAGTATTTCTTACTTTCGGAGATTATCCTCCTTTGAGAGTTTCTATCTAGATGGTCAAGAGGCATCTTCCGAATTGCTCGAATGATATCAATCATCCAAGTGTCTTTATCGAGCACTCGATAGAGGTGGTCATTGTCTTCTATGGGCTCTTTATCGTCTTGTCCACGATTCATTCTAGACAAATGATCAGCCACAACATTCTCCACCCCCTTCTTATTGCGAATGTCAACATCAAACTCCTGAAGAAGAAGGACCCAACGAATCAATCGTGGTTTGGCATCCTTTTTAGCCAAGAGATACTTGATGACTGCGTGATCGGTGTAAACAATGACCTTCGAGTTCACGATGTAAGACCTGAATTTTTTGAAGGCGAATACTACCGCTAGAAACTCCTTTTTCATAGTGGCATAATTCAATTGTGCCTCATTAAGAGTTTTGCTAGCGTACTAAACGGCGTGAACTCGGCCTTCCTTTCTTTGACCCAAAACTACGCCTACAGCATAGTCACTTGAGTCACACATGATCTTGAAAGGTTGGCTCCAATCTGGAGGTTGAATAATGGGAGCACTCACCAACGTACTTTTCAAGGTCCGCAATGACGTTAGGCACTTCTCATCGAAGTCAAAAGCCACATCCTTTTAAAGGAGATGCGTTAAAGGCTTAGTGATCTTTGAGAAGTCTTTAATAAATTTTCTATAAAATCCAGCATGGCCTAGAAAGCTCCTTAAGGACTTAACATCCGTCGGAGGTGGGAGTTGCTCAACTGTCTCTACCTTAGCCTTGTCCACTTCAATGCCTCTCTCAGATATAACATGTCCGAGCACTATGCCTTGCTTAACCATGAAGTGGCATTTTTCTCAATTCAACACCAAGTCTACCTTCGCACACCTCGTGAGGACCTTATCCAAGTTTGCCAAGCAATCCATGAATGTCTTCCCGTAAACGGAAAAATCATCCATGAACACGTCGACAATTTCTTCGATGAATTCCGAGAATACGGCCATCATGCAACGTTGAAAGGAGGCCGGAGCGTTGCATAGACCGAAGGGCATCCTTCTATATGCAAACGTTCCATAAGGGCATGATTTGCATGAACCCCGAGTACCCATCGAGAAAGCAAAAATAAGCGTGGTTCGCCAATCTCTCGAGCATCTCGTCAATGAACGGTAGGGGGAAGTGATCTTTCTTCATTGCTTTGCTTAGCTTTCGATAATCGATACACATCCGCCACCCGGTCACGGTTCTTTGCGGTATCAACTCATTCTTCTCATTCTTCACCATGGTTAAACCTCCTTTCTTCGGTACACAACGTACCGGGCTCACCCATTCGCTATGTGGAACCGGGCAGATGATTCCGGCATCAACTAACTTGATGACCTCTTTCTTCACTACCTCTCGCATGGCATGAGTTAGCCTCCTTTGTGAGGACCATGTGTGGTTCGAGGACCGGTGGATGGTCTCTTCCTTGTGTGATGAATGATTGACAACGTTGTGTGGACTGATTCTTGGCCAAGTATTGCAGGTGCAGGTTGCGGCTTGACTGGTGTTGGTGCAGGTGAAGAACAAGCGTGAAAGGTCGTCGCCGGTGAGGCCTCCAGGTGTGGAGAAGACAAGTAGGCTTTGTTCGAGGGACCCGGTGGCTAGCGGGGTCAAGTGCGGGCGGCATGGTGGCATGAACTGCAAGATGAATTCATGGACGGTTTCTTGGTTGAGCCTCAAAACCAAGGTCGAGACGGGACTACGTGGGAGCCGAGTCATGAGTGGAGATTGGCGGAGGCTACACTGAGTTCGCGGGATTTCCGGTGGTTCACCAGAAAACCACTGGGTTCCTTGGTTGATCCACAAAGCCAAGATCGAAGAACCAAAGACGGTGCTGCAGCATTGCCAGACCAGTCTGACCCGTGGGTACCGGTCTGACCGGTGGGGAGCACCGGTCTGACCGGTGTGCGACGACGCAGTCCGGAGACTTCGAAGCGGAGGACACGCGTCGGGATCGCATGGCTTGCGTCGAGGCTACGCAGGGTGCGGTCGCCGGGCATCCGTCCGATGGTAAAGACATGAAGACTTCCAAATCCGCCCTTGAGGGGCTTGTATCCCTAGTTATTAGGAAAGGGCATTTTAGACTTTCGGTTGCCTCCATATAACCCAAGAGGTGAGAGGATGGCAGCCAACTCTTGGAACCCTAGCTCATTGGTTTTCCCCATTTCCTTCCTATTTTCCTTAGGTTTTCCATAGGACTAGCAAGAGAGCTTCATGGAGAGATCTTGTTGAGAGGGATGGATGATCGGGCGGCTTGCTAGACCTTGTATGAACCTTTCTTTCATGTATAGATGATTCGGCGTGGTTCCTCAAGGTTTGGATGTGTTTTCCCCGGTTGTTCTTGGTGGTGATTTTCGGAGCCCTCTCTTGGTGATTTCTTTGGGTTGTTTTTGGGACCTTTCTCTTGGGGATTTGATGGGGGAAATTTGTGGGAACCCTTCGTGGTTCTTTGGGCTATGATTCCCCTCCCAAATCCGTGAGTAATGGTGCTCGATTTTGGGGTTTCTTGAGTTCTTGGGTTGGAAGTGCTCTTGGCGGGATTTCCTTGATTCCTCCTTTTTGAACGAGTTTTGGTGGGATTAAACTTGGCTATGGACTCCTCATGAGGTGTTCCTAATATCCCCAAAGTCTTGTTCAAGTCCGTGGAGCAATTCGGGAGATCGAGGTTTGGATTTGGGGGAGTTGACCCGCGGGTGTTGTTCATCTCAAGCTGCCCAGGCTACACCGGTTTGACCGATCTGACCGGTGCAACCCTCGGTGGGATTTTGCTCGGGTGAACGTCTTGGTGTGTTCGCTGTTGTCATGTGGTGCTGCTGTTTCGAGTTTGGGTCAGTTTGGTGGTCAGTTGGCCTGTTTGGTGCCTTGGGGGCTTTCGGTCGTGATCGGTCGACCGGTGTGTCTCACCGGTCCGACCGATGTAGAGCCACTTGGTGAAAGTTGCTCGGTTCACCGATAGGGGGACCGGTCGACCGGTGGTGCTCACCCCGTCCGACCGGTGTGGGTCTGTAGACTCGAGGTTTGGTGTTCCGCTGCGTTCTCGAGTCGAAAGGTCGTGTGTTGGTTCCTAGGTCCAGTGGCACTCCAGTGGCTACGTGGGCTTGGCCAACTTGGGTAGTGAGTCGGAGACGTGTGTTGGAAGCCTTGTTCATCTTGTTGGAGTTTCTATCTCCTTTGAGAAGAATTTTATCGGCTCCCATTCACTCCCCCCCCCTCTGGTTCGCCGTTTCGGTCCTTCAAGTGGTATCAGAGCCGGTTCGGGTCATTGTTGACTCTAACCAGTCTAAGATCCAAGGATGGCGTACCAGGAACGGGGTTCGGGTTCCCCACACTTCGATGGCAAGAACTACCAGATGTGGAGCAAGCGGATGGGTGCTTTTCTCCGCGGAAAGGGTCAGATCCTTTGGGATGTCACGGTGGACACGAGGCTATGTCCCGGCCGATGGACTTCCTCTCTCCCGGATCGAGGGACGGATTCAACGCCAACAATAAGGCGGTCGACTACTTGTTTCGTGCTTTGTGTCGGCCGAGTTCGATCGGGTGCACACCGAGCACTTGGCTTGTAGGATTTGGGCGGTGTTGAAGGAGTCTCATGTTGGGAATGCCCGGTGTCGGGGACGGCCCCCGAGGGGTCCCCTTAAACAACGGGGAATCCTCACTTAATCCCGTGTCAAAACACGCTAATCCTAACCGTGCGGGTAACTAACCATGCGGGATACGGCCCGCGCCGGGATCCGGACGGCCCACCGAGACGGCCCGCCGAGATGACCCCTCGAGCCGGGCTCCGCCTCGCTCGAGGACGCGCCCCCCTCGGGCGGGCTCCGCCCCGTTCGAGGGGCAGCCCTTTCCCTCGAGCGGTCCCGCCCCCGCTCGAGGGATGGCACCCCCCTCGAGCGGTGTCTCGACTCGCTCGAGGGTTCGCTCCGCCCTCGGCCGGGGCCCGCCACGCTCACGGGCGCGCCGCACGCGTGCGCCGGCCCCGTACTTGGGCTTTTAACGCCCCGACGCCACGGACGGCGCCATCATGCGCCCGGGCTCACGCCCGGTGCCGCCGCACCAACTCCCCAGGGAGGAGCCCATCCCCGCCACTGTGGGGGATGGACTGTGCGGTACGGCCGGTGACAGTCCCGTGACACCGTGCGCCCACTACAGTACGGCTAACGCGCCCGACCCTCGAAAAGGGACCGGGCGCACCCTCGATTCCACTTTCCCGTGACCCTGCAGGTTAGGTGAGGGGCGCTAGGCCGGTGGATGGCCATCCCGGCCACTGTAACGGCGCGGCCGCCGTACCCACGCGTGCGGGCGCACGCCCGACGCCGCGGCGCACGCCCGAACACTCGGCAAGACCACTCCGGCCGCCGCGGGGCGCATTGGGAAGGAACGCCGTTCGCCGGCGCTCGTTCCCCGTACCCGCCCATCATCGGCACCACCCTCGAAGCCTATCAAAGGACGCCACCGCCATCCGCCGCCTTCCTACCCTCGAACCGCCCCCGTTCGGGTACGGGGGTAGGCCATCATGGCCGGATCGCAGCGAAGATCGTCCGGACGGCCGCCCACTCTACACCGTAGCGCGACGTGCTCCCTCACGTAGCTAGGTGGCGCGGCGTGCATGTAACCCGTCGCCCCCTTGGCCTATAAAAGGGGGGAGGCGAGCCCCCGGCCGCGGGGGGGGGGGGGGACGAGTTCGTAGTAGAACACAACACACCGTGCACTCACTCTCTTATTCTCCCACAACATCTCCACCACTCTCCCGGGGACTTGGAAGCCACGCTTCCTCTCCCGCCTTGCTTGTACTTGCCCCACTACAAGCACCCCCGTGCCGAGCAATATAGTGCCACGAGCACGCCCTCGCCGGACGTACGGCCCCCTCGGCGGGAACCAGGGATAAAACCTTGTGTCATTTGTTGCTTGGCATCGACCATTGAGGGATAGACCTAGGCGTTATCTATCGGTTAGTGTCGGGACCATATTCCGCACCGACGCTGGCGCCCACCGTGGGGCAAACGAGCGCCTAAGGTCATTTCGCCAACTCCCTCCATGGTGATTCGCACTGAGTACCGTAGTACCCGCTACAACATGGGTAGCTCGGACCCTCTCCCGGCCGGGTTCGAGATCCGCTTCGGAGACTTGAACTTCCAGGCCACGGGGAACGGCTATCTCATGCGCCTCACCAATCGTGAGGAGCTTCGCGCGCGCGCGCGCGAGGCCGGGGTCCGCTCGGTCTCCGCCGCACGCACGACACCGGCGCGCGGCGCCCGCAGGCACGGATGCGCGGGTCCGTCGACGCCGCGACGCCGTCGTCGCTGCGGGCTACGCTCGCGTCGGGCGCGGTCCGAGCCGCGGCAAGCCGAGCGCGCCGCCGCCCAACGCGGTGCGCCCACCGTCACAACAGCCCGCCACCGCCCCGGCGGGACCGCGTGCGGTCTCGGGACCGCGCATCCCCATCGGGCCGCGTGGCGCCACGACGGCCCATAACGCCAACGTGAACACGACGATGCGCCGGGTTCCACCTCGGTCGTCACGTCTTCGTCGCCGGGGACCCCGGCACCTCGGCGGCGGACGAGTCATCCCTAGGCTCCGTCGACACGATGCCACCCGCCAACCGCCACGGGTACGCGGAGTGGGACTTCTCGGCGTGCCGGACCCGGTCCGCGTTCGGGCGCTTCCTCGACGCCACGGACTACCGGTTTGGCCGCTCCGACGACTCCCGGCACGGGAGCTACGACCCCACGCGGGAGTGTTGCGCCGTCATCACCAACGACCCGGCTAACGCGCCGGTGCGGCGGGTGCGGAGACGGGGGAAGTCACGCCGCCCGCCGGGGATAGCCACGCGCCCGGCCGCGGGGCCGAGCGCTCCCCGCCGGGGCCGACGTCGACGCACACCGGCCCAAGCCCGCGAGCTCGAGGCCAAGCCGGCGGAGGAGCACGGACGATGCGGGCGCTCCGCGCCTCGATGGCGGGGGAGGCCTCCGCGCGCGGCGAACGCGCGCGAGAGCCGGGCCGACAGTCCGTGACCGCCTCAACCCCGTCCCCAACGTCGACAACGCGGATACTCCGCCACGGGCGAGCCAAAAGCTCATCGCCGCCGCGACACTGCTACGCGCCATGCCGACACCCTCGACCCCCGAGGCTCGAGACATGCACCGCGAGGTGCAGACCCTCCTTGAGCAAGCGGCCGTCCGGCGGGCCGAGAGCTCGGCCTCACGCATCCGCCAACGGGGGGACGCACGGGGTGATGATCCCGCACCGAGAGGCGAACCCTCGGTGCACGTGGGTCAACCCGGCGACTAGGGGCGCACGCCGGCCAAGGAACGGCTCCTCGACACGCGCAGGCGCCGGATGGCGATGCCCGCAACGTCATCAACGCCGGGCGCACCGGCAAGGCGGACGCGCGAGCGGCTAGGGGTTACCACCCTCGAAGGGGTGGACGCTACGACGGCGGTGAGGATCGCTCCCCGACGCCGGAGCCCCCGGCACCCGTGTGTTCGGCGGGAGATCCGCACGGCGGCGTTCCCCCGCCGCTTCCGTCAACCCTCGACAATCGTCAAGTACAACGGGGAGACGGACCCCCGCGTCCGGCTCAACGACTACCGCCTAGCTTGTCGGTGGGGCGGGGCCACTAACGACGAAGTGATTATCCGCAACTTGCCCCCGCGCACCGGGCGACGCGGCCCGAACATGGCTAGAGCACTTGCCCGCCGCCCGCATCCATAACCGGGACGATCTAGTCCACACGTTCGTGGGCAACTTCCGGGGCACGTACGTGCGCCCCGGGGAATTCCCCGGGATGCGCGCTCCGCACGCGAAGCCGGGCGAGTCGGCGCGGGACTTCATACGGCGCTTTTCCAAGCGCTGCACGGAGCTACCCAGCGTGGCACAGTCCGAGATCGTGCACGCGTTCCTCGAGGGCACCACGTGCCGGGACCTTGTGCGCGAGCTGGGACGCAGCCCGCCCACGGACTCGAACGAGCTATTCGACATTGCCACCAGCTTCGCCTCCGGAGAGGAGGCCGTGGGGGCGATCTTCGACGGCAAGAAGGGCGGGGCGCTCCGAGGACACGCCCGCGGAGGGCGGCGGGTCCAAAGAGCCGCGCCACAACGACAAGCGGGGCAAGAAGGGGGGAAGAAGCCGCGCCGCGAGGCGCGCGAGCGGGGCGCAACGGCGGCAACGCCGAGGCCCTCGCCGTTGACCCGCCCGACGGGGCCCTCGACCGGCTCCCTCGAGGCCCGGGGGTGTTCGACGACATGATGAAGAAGCCATGCCCCTACCACAAGACCCCCGTGAACCACACTCTTGAGCAGTGCGACATGCTCAAGAAGTTCTACGGCCGTGCCGCCGCGAAGGAGGCAGAGGCCAAGAAAGATGGGGGCGATGGCGACGCGGGTGGTTTCCCTGCTGTCGAAAATGTGTTCCTCATCTTTGGGGGACCTACTGTCGACATGTCGACCCGCAACGCAAGAAGGAGCGGCACGAAGTCCTCGCCGCGAGAGGGGCACCTCCGGCCTTCCTCAACTGGTCGGAGGACGCCATCACTTTTAGCCGGGATGATCACCCAAACCGCATCCCGAACCCGGCCAAGATGCCGCCGGTGGTCGATCCCATCATTGGGAACGCCCGGTTTTCGAAGGTCCTTATGGACGGAGGCGGTAGCCTCAATATCCTCTTCGCGCATACATTGCGCCCGATGGGGATTGGGCCGGGACCGACCGCGGCCCGGCCACAAAAGCCGTTTCACGGCATCGCACCCGGCAAGCAGGTTCAACCCCTCGGGCAGATCGATCTGCCCGTCTGGTTTGGGACCCCCAAGAATTTCCGCAAGGAAACCCTCACCTTCGAGGTGGTGGGATTCAAAGGGGCCTACCATGCCATCCTTGGGCGACCATGCTATGCCAAGTTCATGGCGGTCCCTAACTACACGTACCGAAGATGAAGATGCCGGTCCAAACGGCGTCATCACCGTCGGGTCGTCTATCGAGCACGCATTCGACTGCGACGTCGAGTGCGTGGAACATGCAGAGGCACTAGCGCTGGATGAAGCGCTGGTGAACACGCTGGAGAAGATGGTCAACGACGACCTCAGCTCCGCCACCAAGCACATCGGCACCTTCGAGGCCGCCGAGCAAACCAAAGGGGTCCCCCTCGACCCGTCAGCCCCCGAGGGCAAGGCGTTGAGGGTCAGCTCGACCCTCGATCCTAAATAGGAAGCAAGCAGTGCTCGTCGACTTCCTCCGCGCCAACGCCGACGTCTTCGCGTGGAGCCCCTCGGACATGCCGGGCATCCCGAGGGAGGTCGCCGAGCACTCCCTTGATATCTCGCCTAACGCTCGCGCCGTGCGGCGGCGGCCGCGCCGCTTCGACGAGGAGCGGCGACGGGCGATCGGAGCGGAGCCGCGGAAGCTCCTCGAGGCCGGATTCATCAAGGAAGTGTTCCACCCTACGTGGCTAGCTAATCCCGTGCTTGTAAAAAAGAAAAATGGGAAGTGGAGGATGTGTATAGACTACACCGGTCTCAATAAAGCATGTCCAAAAGTTCCTTTTCCTTTGCCACGCATAGATCAAATCGTTGATTCTACGGCGGGTGTGAACTACTCTGTTTCCTTGATGCCTATTCGGGATATCACCAAATAAAAATGAAGGAGTCCGACCCGCTCGCGACTTCGTTCATCACACCGTTCGGGACGTTCGTTACGTCACGATGCCTTTTGGCCTTAGAAACGCGGGCGCGACATATCGCGCCGCATGCGGCACGTTTTTGGGGACCATATCGGGCGGACGGTCGAGGCTTACGTGGACGACATCGTCGTCAAGACTAGGGAAGGCGGACGACCGGTTGACGACCTTGGCGTCGCGTTCGGTCGCCTACGGGCAAACGGGGTCAAGCTAAACCCCGAAAAATGTGTCTTTGGAGTGCCGCGGGGCATGCTCCTAGGGTACATCGTCTCCCGGCGGGGAATCGAGGCCAACCCCCGAAAAGGTCGCGGCCCTCGAGCGAATGGGTCCAATTCGGGACCTCAAGGGAGTGCGAAGGTGTTGGGATGCCTCGCCGCCTTAAGCCGCTTCATCTCGAGGCTCGGTGGAGAAGGGCCTCGCCCTCTACCGGCCGCTCAAGAAGCACGAGCGCTTCTCTTGGACCGCCGAGGCCCGGAAGCGCTCGACAAGCCGAAGGCGTCTCCGACACACGCCCCAATCCTTACGCCGCCGCGGGGCGCGAACCCCTCCAACTCTACGTGGCCGCAACCACCCGTGGTGGTCGGCGCCGTGATCGTTGTGGAGCGCACGGAGGAAGGGCATGCCTTGCCTCGTGCGCAGAGGCCGGTCTACTACATCGGCGAAGTCCCGTCGGACACGAAGACGCGCTACCCCCGTGTCCGAAGGCGTTGTACGCGGTAGTCCTCGCGCGGCGCAAGCTCCGCCACTACTTCGAGGCCCACCCGCTTACGGTGGTCTCTTCCTTCCCGCCGGGAGAGATCATCCGCAACCCCGACGCGGCGAGCGGAACTGCCAAGTGGTCCGTGGAGTTGGTGGGCGAGACGCTCGCCTACGCTCCGCGCAAGGCCATCAAGTCGCAAATCCTAGCCGATTTCGTCGCTGAGTGGACGGACACGCACCGCCGCCCCCTCGGATTCAGCGCAGTGCCGGACCCTGTTCTTCGACGGCTCGGTGATGAAGACAGGAGCAGGCGCGGGCCTACTCTTCGTGTCACCCCTCGGTGAACACATCCGCTACGCGAAAGTGCGCCTCCACTTCCCCGCATATAACAATATGGCGGAATACGAGGCCCTCCTCTCGCGGCCTCAAAATCGCCATTGAGTTGGGCGTCAAGCGCCTCGACGTGCGAGGGGATTCGCGACCGTGATCGATCAAGTCATGAAGAACGCGAGCCGCCACGATGACAAGATGGAGGCCTACCGTAAAGCCGTGCGGGCCCTCGAAGACAAGTTCTACGGCATCGAGCTTAATCACGTACCCCGCCGCTACAACGAGGAAGCGGATGAGTTGGCAAAAATAGCGTCCGGGCGGATCGCCGTTCCCCCGAACGCGCGCGCGACATCGCGCGGCCCTCGGTCACCTCGAGCCCTACCCCTCGAGCGACGGCGGACCCTCGGGGGCTCCCTCGAATCCGGCGGGTGCGGAACCCATGAAAGAGGACCCCTCAAACGAGGCGTACGTACTCTCCCTTCTCGAGGGGTACGGCTCCCACGAGGCCGTCACGATGGACATCGAGCCGGCTCCCGTCCGAGCGGACCGGCGGGGAGAAGTACACCGCCCGGATCGCTCGAGGGGAGCTCCCCGAAGACCGGCCGCGGCCGGGCGCATCGCCAGGATGGCCAAGTCATTCACCCTCGTCGACGACGAGCTATACAAGCGCGCCGCATCAGGCATCCTCCAGCGGTGTATACCCATTCCCGAGGGGCGCGAGCTCCTACGGGACATCCACGCGGGAATCCGTGGCCACCACGCGCGCCGCGCGCCCTCGTTGGCAACGCGTTCCGCCAGGACTTCTCCGGCCTACCGCGGTCGCGGATGCCAGCGAAATAGTGCGCACCTGCGAAGGGTGCCAGTTCTATGCCCGCAAGACCAATCTGCCCGCTCACGCCCTGCAAACGATCCCCGTAACATGGCCGTTCGCCGTGTGGGGGTTAGACATCGTCGGGCCCCGCGGAAGGCGCCGGGGGCTTCACCCACCCGCTTGTCGCGATTGACAAATTCTCCAAATGGGTGGAGGTGCGCCCCATCATGAATTTGAGGGCCGAGCGGGCGGTCACGTTCTTCACCGACATCGTCTACCGCTTTGGAGTGCCAAACTCCATCATCACGGACAATGGGTCCCAGTTCACGGGCCGGAAGTTTTTGGAGTTCTGCGACAAGTTCCACATCCGCGTGGATTGGGCAGCTGTGGCACACCCACAGACCAACGGCCAAGTAGAGCGTGCCAACGGCATGATCCTGCAAGGCCTCAAGCCTCGAATTTTTGACCAACTCAACAAATCTGGCCGAAAATGGCTCCAAGAACTACCAGCAGTCGTGTGGAGCCTAAGGACAACTCCAAGCAGAGCCACCGGGTTCACCCCGTTTTTCCTAGTCCATGGCGCGGAGGCCGTCCTCCCCACGGACCTGGAATATGGGTCGCCCAGGATTCGAGGCTACGACGAAGATGCTAACCGGCGAGCCCGCGAGGACTCGTCGGGACCGCCTAGACGAAGTACGCCTCGTGGCGTTGATGCACTCCGCAAGGTATCAACGGTCCCTACGACGTTACCAAGCACGCAAGATACGTCGCGAGGATTTCAGCGAAGGGGATCCGGTCCTAAGGCTACGCCAAGACAGCCGAGGGCGCCACAAGCTATCGCCCCCATGGGAGGGACCCTACATCGTAGTGAAGGTGCTCAAGCCGGCACGTACAAGGCCGGCCAACGAGGACGGCGAAGAACTTACCAACGCTTGGAACATCCAACGCTACGTCGCTTCTACCCTTAGCTAGGATTTCCAAGTATTTTCTCTTGTTGTAAGAACGCATGGCCAACACCCCGAGTGGTGTCACCTATGTAAATACTCCAAGTCTAATAAAAGGGCAACTCGGCTTTCCCCTGAAACCCAAGTTACCCTCGGGGGCTACTGCGGGGGGGCACCCCCCCCCCAAATGGTCCCATTTTTCCGCGCAAAAAACGTAACAACACGCGCTAAGTTTGTTTCCTACTTCAACCTCGAGCCATGATTCGAACGGGGTGCGGGTGGCACGGCGGAAGGAGCGTGCGAGCCGAGAGACCCTACGCCGCGTGGCTATGGCCCGTCTCTCTCGCCTCCAACCCGGCGGGCCCCCCCGCGAAAAAACGAACTCCCCCTAACTAGGATCTACTCGGAAGAAGGAGAAACAAAAGGCGTAATAAGCAAACAACTTCATTTACAAGCAATTGCCCATGTTCATGAAACGACTTTTTCATTTACAAAAGGCCACGAGGCCGGAATTCGATACACATAAACAAAAAACGGGCCTAGCGCCCCGGTGCTTTCGGGCGAGTGGAGCGGCCGACATCGGCGGCATCCGGAAGAGGAATTCCTCGAAGGCCTCGGCGAGCGACCCGCGGCGTCGGCGGCCAGCGCGTCCGCGCGCTCCATGGCCACCTCGTCCTCGACGCCCTCGGGCACGATGTAGCCCTCGCCGCCGCCTCGAGGTTGACCTCGTAGTGGGATCGCACCACTCCGAGGGCCTTCCCGACGCCTAGGTGCAACGCCCGGCGCATCCGCTCCGTGACGTGGCCGCCTAGGGCGCGCGGGCGGCCGGCCGGCCGAGCCGCCGGCCGGGCCTCGCCTTTCCTCGACGACGCGGCGGGTCTCGAGGGCCGCGTCGCGCGGCTCCCTGCAGCCTCTGCTCGGAGGAGTTGTAGGAAGCTGCGGGGCCTCGGCCCGCCCGGCGCGGCGTGCCCCAAGGCAGTGCGCAAGCCTGGAGTCAACGAGACGACAAGAAATCAGAAAGGGAGAAACGAACCCTCTAAAGCAAAAAAACCAACAAACAGAGTCAAAAAGTCTCACCCTCGACTTGCTTCCTCTCCAGATCGAGGTCACGGCGCGCGGACTCGAGTGCCAGCTCGAGACGCTGGACGGCCTCGCCTTGCTCGCGGAGGGCCGCCTCTGGGCGGCGTTGCGATGCCGAGCGCGAGCGCATCATCCTCAACCTTGGAAAATGCGGCGTTCCGCTCCTCCGGGCCCGACTTCTCCGCCGCCTCGCGCGCGACGCGCTCCCGCTCCCGGCGCCGTTCGGGGCGTCGCCAAGGGCGGCCTCGCCCCCGCCGGAGCCGCCCTCTCGCCCCCGGCGGGCGATGCGCTCTCTCGCCGGAGGCTGCTCCTCGGCGGCGACGAGGGCCGCGGCCTTGGCGTCGAGGGCGGCCCTCGTGTCGTCGGCCTCCTTGGCGCGCTCGCTCCAACCCGCGCGCCCGCTCCTCGGCTCGACGCCGCTGCGCTGCGCCCCCTCGAGCGACGTGCGAAGCCCCCGAGTTTCGGCGCGAGCGGTCGCCACCTCCGCCTCCCAGTTGGCGGCCAGCGTCCGCGTCCTCTCTAGATCCGCGCGCGCATTACATAGCGCCTTGTCACGATCAACGAGGGCTGCGCGGATCCGCTCGAGGCTCGACCGGCGCGCCGCGTCCTGCCCTGAACTCTCCGGGAGCTCGTCGCACCACGCCATCGCCCGCACGCTAGCCGCCCGTCCGGTGTCCTGAGAGCGTCCGCAAGCGCGTCGAAAGCGCCGCATCGCTCACGGAGCTGGCGGGCCTCGGCGTTCACCCGGTCGAACGCGTCGTATTTGTCGTGGGCGCGACGCTCGAGCTCCTGGCATCCACACATCAAATCTCGTAGGTGTCAATGCTTGAATGCGGCACACGGAGACGAAAAAGGAAGAGGGACGAGCGACCGTGGCTCACCCGGAAGACGAGCCGGGGCGGGCGCCGTGGACTTGCGGCGCCTCGTTCAACGCGCGGTTGAGCGTGGCGCCGTGGCTCCGGAGCTCGCCCCCGCAGCTCTGCTCCCCCCTCGGCGTCGGCAAACGCAGGGGGGATCCTCCACGGCCCCCCCCCCCCCGGGCGGGGGCGGCGGCGTGGGAGGACGAGGCCTCGGCACCGTGTCCTTGGCCCCCCACCACCATGTGACCCTCATGCCGCCTCACGAGGGCCCCCTCCCCGGGGCTCGGGGAGTTCGTGGGCCAGCCGGTCCACCGATTCCATCCGGGCGGCGGGGGAGTCGTCCGAAAGCTCCACCACTTCCGCCCGTAAATCGCCGGCGGGGCGCGGCCGCTTGCGCCGCCTCCGCCGGCACCTCCACCCGCGCCTCCCGCGGCCACGGCGCCCGCCGCGCCGCCGTGGCCGCCACCTCCCGGCCGTACCGCCGCATCCGCGGGCGCCCCGCGGAGTTGCGCCCGCTCCACCTCCTCCGCCAGGTGGCGACCACCGCGGGCTCCACCACCACCGTCGCCGCCGCCGCGGCCCGCGTCTCCGTGACGGCCGGCGCCGGCCGTCCCCCGGCGGCCTGCGGGCCGCGCCGCGGGAGGCCGGTCCGCCGGCCGGGACCTCGAGGCCCCGCCCGGCCCCCGCGAGCTAGCGCCCACCGCCGCGCTTGTCCCGGGCGCGACCCCCTCGACGAGCGCCGCCTGGTGGGGATCGATGCGTCCGTCCTCAGCACCTTGGCCGGTGCAAGAGGAGGGACGGTAGGCACCGCCCTGCGCAGACACGAACGGAGGGTTAGATCACCTAATCACCAGCAAACCAAACCAAACGAAGGAGGACAGGCGCCATACCTCGCGGAGGAAAAGGCCCGTTTCCTTTTCCTCGAGGCCTGCGGAAGAGGCCGGGCGCGGCGCCGCCGCGCCCGCGCGGCGCCTCCCCGACGGCGCCGCCGCACGCACGGGCACGCCCGCCCCCGTGCGCGGGCGCGCCCAGATGCCGCACCCCCCCGAAGAAGCCACCGCGCGCGGGGGCACGCTTGCCCGCGCGCGGGCACGCCCGCCGACGCGCCCCGCCCGACGACGACGACGCGCGCGCGGACACGCTCCCTCCGCGCGCGAGGCACACTCGACGCGCGCACGGGCGCGTCCGCCGCGCGTATCTCCGCGGCACGCGCCGGCACCTCCGCGGCGCGCGCCGCCCCCGAAGACGAGTGCACGGCGGCGGGCGCCGTGCGCCCCGCCCCGCACGAAGCCACCCCCCGACGCCGGCGCGAGTTCCGGCGACGGGGCGGCCGGGGCCGCCACCGTCCGAGGGGCCCTCCCCCCTCGTACTCCTCCTCCTCGTCCTGCTCCGAGGACGAGGGCTCCTCGATGTCCGGGGAGGAGAGCCCCGGCTCCTCACGCCGCGGTGCCTCGCGGACCGTTGGTCGCGGCGCGCTTGGCGACGCCCGGCGTGCTCCCTCTTGTGCGCCGCCCGCTCCTCGCTGCTCCCGCCGCGCCGCCGGCCGAGCGCACGGGGGTCGGGGGTGGGTGGAACGGACTTGGCGATGTTGAACTCCACCGGTGCGCACAAGAGCGACAATGGCGAATCGAGAGACGAAAGCAAGACCAAGAACTAAAACGAAATCGGGGAACCCAACTCACCCGCGGGCCCGTAGGGAGCATCTCGATGTCCCACGGGGTCCGACCCGCGAGTGGCGGCGTCCGGGTGTCGACGGCGCTCCGCGCCGGGTGAGCGCGTACGGCCGCTCCGGCGGCGTCGGGAGCATCCGCGACCTCGCCGGGTCGACGGGGTTGGCCGCCTCGTCATCTCGAAGATGCGGAGCGGCCTCTCCATCAACGCGCACGATCCGCCGGTGATGAAGGAAGGCGAGGACGCCCATCGCGTTGAGCCCGTCCCTCGCCCGGCCGCCGCGGGCGGCGAGGACGGACTCTTGCCGCGCCCGATGTTGGGCCGTAGACACCCCGTAGCCCCGGGGAGGCGGGCCTCTCCTTGAACACCCGGCCGTGTAGGGAGGAAGGCCGGGCTCGGCGTTACGCGGGTAGGAACCATCCCCGCTCCCCGGCCGGCGTTGTTCGTCGTCATGGTGCGGGGGATGTAGAAATCCTTGAGCTGCCCCCGCGGGGCCGGCGACATCCCGCCGGCGCGCACCGCGCGCGCGGTCCCTCGGCTCCGATGTGGGGGCGCGTGACGAGCTCCCCGCGGAAAAGGTGAACCCAGAGATCCCAGTTGACTGGGATCCCCAGGTACCCTTCGCAGACGCCCACGAACGTGGCCGCCTGCGAGATCGCGTTGGGGGCGAAGTTGTGCAGCTCCACCCCGTAATAGTAGCACATTGCCCGCATGAAGGTGCTCGCCGGCGCGTTGAAGCCGCGCTCGTGGTAGCGGAGGAAGCTCACCACGTAGCCCTCCGGCGGGTTGGGCTCGTGGTGCGCCGCCGGCGGCACGATCCACTCCGCCGGCGCCCTTCACGGTCCGACCTCTCCCGGGCGTACGGCTCCGGGATCCCGATGGGGAGCCGAGGCGGCGCCATGAGGGGAGACGAACGAATGCGAAGGCGGAGGACAAGGAAACGAGGAAAAAGCTCTAGCGAGCGAGCCCGCGCGATGGCAAGAACGGGACGAAGGCGAAGGGGCGAGAGACCGAAAACGGTGAGAAGCTAAGGTAAAAAACCGCCGTCCCTTCCTCCCCGCCGGTTTATAGGCGACGGGCGAGCTCTCCCGGAGCGGACGCCCCGCCGCCTTAATCGCAGGAATCTTCCCATCATGTCGATGGGTGGGCCCCACCACGACCGCGGCGGCTCTAACACCGCGGGCGGGTCATCATTACGGCGAGGACCGGCCGCGGCCGAGGCGAAACCGTCACGTCCGCCCGCCACGCCGCCCACTACGCGCGCGCGCGGCACGAGCCGCCTAAAGAGGCGCGCCCGCGCCGCAAAACCGCGGCCACGACCGCAAAGCAATTAAATGCCCGGGCCCCTTGCCAAGCAAGGAGAGCCCTCGAGCGAGGCGAATCCTCGGCTCGAAACATGTGCCTCGCGGACGGTCCGCGCCCTCCCGGCGGACGGTCCGCGCCGCACATGTTCGTCCGTGTTCTTCGTGTTCTTGCTCGCCTTTCGTTTCGATCCGTCGCGATTCTAAGTTTTGGTTGGACGGAGTTTCGGACGGTCCGCCGGCGGCGGGCGGACGGTCCGCGGGTGCCCGGCGGACGGTCCACGTGCTCCCCGCGGACGGTCCGTTTTCTCGGGTCGCTTCGGTTGGTTCCGTGCGATTTAACGGACGGTCGCGCGCGTAGGGCGGATGGTCCGCGGTGTTGGCGCGGACGGTCCGCGAGGCCAGTGCGGACGGTTCGCCCCTCCTTGCCGGACGGTCCGCGAGCAGCCTCGTGAGCTTTGCTTCTGGGTTCGATTCGTCCCTTCCTTTCTCGTGCTTCCGCGTGTGCTTCAAGGAATCGTTCCTAAGGCTAGAGGTTGATCCATAACCTCGTTGTCTTGGCGATTGGTGTGTGATTCGATCCATCGCTTGTGTGTGACTGGGATTTGACTAGGGCATAGGCCGGGTTCTTTGGAAAGAATTTTTACCGGCTCCTATTCACTCCCCCCCTCTCTAGTCGCCATCTGATCCTTCACATTGATTGAATATCCAATCACCTTCCTATGTTTTTTCAATAAAATCAGCAACTTCTCATTTTCTTCGGGACTCAACTCGTCGCTCACAATGACTGGATAAGTCTTGTCAGGGCCCAAAAATTCATACTTTAATCCTTTGGGCAAAGGTTTAAGGTCTACCTCGGGCATTTGTGGCTCCTCGGGTTTAATTTCTCCTATGTCCTCGAATTTTTCTTCCTCCACGCTTCCATCTTGTGGTTCTAAGCCTTTTGTTGCTTCTTCTAGCTCTTCATCTTTTTGATCATTAATTCACTTTTCCAACGCCCTTTGCAGCGGGTCTCTAAAGATTTCAACAAAACAAATACTATCTACCTCCTCTACTTCGTCTTCGGGAGGAAAGGGTGTAGGGTGTTTGGAAACGCGAAGAAAATTATATGTGTACTTCTTTCCATTAAGGTTCATTGTTACTTTGCCTTTTCTGGCATCCAACACGGCATCAACCAACTTAAGAAAGGGCCTACCTAGGATTATGTGATCATGATTACTATGGTAAGAATCAATAACAAAGAAATCGGTTGGTATACATTTTCCAAAGATTTTTACATTCATGCTGCAAGCAATACCTAGAGGTCTAATAGTTCTACCATTTCCCATAATTAATTTCGTTGATGTTGGAGCTAAGTCTAGGTTGTGGTCTTGAACTTTATCGTAAATTTTAGAAGATAGGACACTTACTTGGGCTCCGATGTCGCACAAAGCTTTGCATTGAACTCCGTTGATCTCGCAACTCAAGTGTGGTGCCGTCTTCTCTTCTTCTTTGGATCCTATCGCGTAAACTTTGACGAGGCGAGCGTATGGTGATGCTTCGGACTTGATCCCCATGATTCTCTTCACCTCGGCTATGTGTTCCGGATCCACTTCATCATCTCCAAAGAGCTTTTGAAAGATCTCACCGGTGGTTTCAAGGTCGTATGAATCTTCTGCTTTCTTCTCCGGTGGGAAATCCACTTCCAATGCTCTTGCTGTCCCCTTTTGATTAGGGAACGGTCTTCTCTTATTGAACACTTCTCCGTAATCGATAGGAACCCAATCCATTGGTTCGAACTCCCTTAGTGGCTTCGCGCTTGACATGCTTCTCTTGTTTGTTTCATTTGGTACGGCGAAGTCAACGCTCGGGGTAGTTCTTGACTTGATGTGTTCTTGTTCAAGCTTTTCCGGGATTGGCTCCTCTTTTGTCACTTCCGGGGTTGCCTCTTTAGAAAATTCAGCATACTCTTTCATCCTTGAATTGTGTTCTGGCTCTCCCGCAAGTCTTGTTTCCCAATCTCTTCGCATGGCAACCGCTTTACTAATTTTTTGTAGAAGTTGAGCGGCTTCCGTGAGTGTTTTCTCCATGAGATCCCCACCTGCACACATTTGGATGTGTTGCATGCAACTAGGGGTTAGGGGAAAGAAAAATGTATGCAAGAGTACGTCACCGGAGAAGCTGAGTCTTGGTCCTTGTTCGATCAACTCATTAAACCTATTCCAAGCTTGGTATATCCCTTCCTCTTCTCCTTGCGTGAAAGTGATCACTTGCCTCCTTAGATGTTGCACCTTGCTAATTGGAAAGAACTTCTCGCAAAACTTCTTTGTCAACTTGTTCCAATTGCCTTCAACTTCAAAGGACGCAAACAAGTACCACGTCCTTGCTTCACCGGCAAGTGAGTAGGGAAAGAGATTCCATTTGAACCATTCATCGGGGACTCCTTCTTGACGCACCGTGTTGCATAGCGTCGTGAAATGCCTTATGTGTCTATATGGGTTCTCCGAAACCATACCTTCAAATGGGTTTGCCGCCACCATCTCGATGATCTTGGATTTAATCTCATATTTGGTCGCTTCGAGCTTCGAATCCGACTCTTGTACTCTTATGTCTTCACATCGAGGGCTAGCGTAATCCCTTAGTGATTTCTCCGGTTCTTCCACGGGTTGATTGATGAACGCCATCTAGACAACAAGATAAAAACAAAAAACAAAAACAAACAAAGTGGTTTTCTAGGTAATATGTGTTAGATATTAGTAAACAAAAGATAAGCTAAATATAAAAGAAAGTTAGATGCAAACCAAATGATGTGAACTAGCTTGCTCCCCGGCAACGGCGCCAGAAAAAGAGGCTTGTTAACGGATAAAAGACGTATCCACCTACGATCCGCAAGCGTACGGACCTACACCTTTTTCACCACGGGATTCCCAAGGTTCTTGTCAATCCACGGAGCAAGGGGATTACAAGCGTTTGATCTACCTCTACTCACTAGCTACTCAAACCCTAACTATGATAAAACTAGAAAGCGACTAAACTACACTAGAAAGAATGATCAAGCTATCAAGATAGGAGACACTCGCCCATGGGTCTACGATACTAGAACATGCAATCGCTTTAAACAAGAAAACCAATCTAATTTATTGGGGGTTGTGACCATGGTTTCGCCCTTTCCCTCCCCTCGTACTGTCACTACGCGGAGGTATTCGTGACTAGACCTATGATGGACACGGCGTATTGAATGGGTCCAAGGGAGCATTGGAGCTCTACTCCCTTTATGGCATGGTAGCTAATCTTAAGCATTAAAGTATGTTCAACACAAGATGATAGATAGATAATCCAACAAAGTATGATTACATCTCAAAATCGATTACAACCCATGGACGAATAAGGAGATTACCCCATCAAGGTGCTAGACATAGCACTGTTGACCATGGTCACCCTTCCGACGGTGTCTTCCTTCTTCTCCACTTGTGGGTGCTTCCTTCGAGGTGGTCGATCCCCCTCCTGAGATCTCCCTCCTCTCCCTCAAGCTTGTGGATGGCCTCTTGGTGCGAATGGCTCTCCCCCTGCGAATGGCGGCGCCTCCAGGGTTTGAGGGTTGAAGATCCTTCGGGTGCAAGGAAAGGGGGGCCGAACCGACCCCCGGAGTGGGCTGGGCCGGCCGGCCTGGGCCGACCAGCCTAAGCCCATTTCGGCCTGGTTCAATCGCCCCTTTGCTCCCGTGGGTCCTCAGGTGATTATGCACTTTGCCCCTTCCACTTGCATGATTTTGACGATGTCATCCTCGCGTCCAAGATGGAGGTTCTCCGCGCATGAAGTTCGATCTTTTACGCTTCAATCCCCGGGGAACACCTTCGTAGCACTTTGGTCCTTGCCACCATTAGAAGTGATTTCATCAAGCTCATGATCATGAACAAGACTCCGTAAATGCTCCTTGAACTTGTTGTGAATCCGTCCTTTATGTCCATCTTTTCCTACATAAACACAACACTTCCAAATGCATGCACATAGATGAACTTGTTATATGATTAGTGTGCCTAGTGGCGGGTTAGTTCCATAAACAAATCCAAACCATAGTGTAATGAAAATGTTTGGTGTACCAAAATACACTGTCAACACCGAGTCGCGCGATGAAGCGACTCAGAGCTGCGAGGCAGCCCGTGACACGCTGCACGCCCTTCAGGTTCTTGATCGGCCCCATGTCCATGATGGCCGAGATCTTCTCGGGATTAGCTTCAATGCCGCGTTCCGACACGACAAAGCCGAGGAGCATGCCCTCGGAACCCCGAAAACGCACTTCTCGGGGTTTAGCTTTACCCTGTGTTGTCGTAGCTTTGCGAATACCTCGGTGAGGTCGGGACCAGATCCCCTATCTTTTTAGACTTGACTACGATGTCGTCGACGTACGCTTCTATGATGTGTCCTATCAACTCTCCAAAGACACGTTGCATTCATCGTTGGAAAGTGGCACCCGCATTCTTCAGCCCAAAGGGCATTGTCTGGTAGCAGTACGCGCCGAACGAGGTGATGAATGAAGTCGCGAGTTGGTCCGCTATGCACATCGCTATCTGGTGGTACCCAGAGTACACATCGAGAAAACAGAGGGTTTCGCACCCTGCCATTGAATCGACTACCTAATCTATGCGAGGCAAAGGAAACGGATCCTTGGGACACGCCTTGTTAAGGCTCGTGTAATCAACACACATTCTCCATTTCTTATTCTTCTTCTTTACAAGTATAGGGTTTGCTAGCCACTCGGGGTGGAAGACTTCTCGGATGAACCCTGCACTAAGGAGCTTCAAGATCTCCTCGCCAATTGCCTTGCACTTCTCGTCGTTGAAGCGGCGAAGGTGCTATTTCACAGGTTTCGATCCCGGCTTGATGTTTAACTTGTGCTCGGCAACCTCTCTCGAGATCCCCATCATGTCGGAGGGTTTCCATGCAAACACATCAAGGTTCGCTTTGAGGAAGTCGACGAGTGCGCTTTCCTATTTAGGATCGAGCGTCGTCCCGATACGGAGCGTACGACCGTCGTTGGAGACGACCGCATCCTTGACGTCCTTGGCGGGCTCGAAAGAGCAGGTCACTCGCTTGGACGACTCGAGGACATCCTGGTCCTCGGATCGAGGCTCAGTGCAGAGCCTCTTGGACCGGATGATTGCTTCAACGAACTGAAAGCACTCAACGTCGCACTCGTATGTGTGCTGATACGTTGGCCCTACTATGATGATCCCCTTCGGGCCGGAAATCTTCAGTTTCAGGTATGTATAGTTTGGCACGGCCATAAACTTCGCGTATGCCGGCCTCCCGAGGATCGCATGGTATGTCCCCGAGAACCCCCCTACTTCGAAGGTGAGGGTTTTTGTGCGGAAGTTCCGCTCGTCCCCGAACGTGACAGGCAGATCGACCTGCCCGAGGGGGAGCGTCTCCATCCCGGGTACGACCCCGTGGAACGGCGCAGTCGACGGCCTCAGTGCCGACCGCGGGATGCCCATGTCGTCAAGCGTTGACGCATAGAGCACGTTGATCCTACTTCCCCCATCCATCAGGACCTTGTGGATCCTTCTGGATTTGAATAGGGGAGCTACCACTAGTGGGTAGGATCCAGGCTAAGGCACGTGGTTGGGATGGTCCTTGCGGTCGAAGGTTATCGGAACCTCCGACCACTTTAGATAGAACGGCTTCGCGACGTCAACGTTGAGGACTTCTCGTCAGATGAGCATCTCGCGTCGCCTTGAGGGTCTTGCCGGAGATCCCCCGAAGATCATGTGCACCGCACTGTCTTCTCCTGGGTACACAGCCCCCGCACCGTCGTCGTTGTCGGGGGACGGTCCTCCCTTCTTGGGCTGGTCAGCTGCTCTTGGCTTGATGGTGCCGTTGACGTAGTTCTTCATGAGCCGGCACTCCCTTAGCGTGTGCTTGACGGGGACCTCGTGGTGCGGGCACGACGCGTTCAGGAGCCTCTCGAAGTGGTCCTTGGATGGTGCGGGCTTGGTTGGGTTGCCCTTGGGGCACGACGTCTTGCGCTCAACGGCCGCCACAAAGTTGTCGTCACGACGACGCTTGTTCTTCTTCTTCTTCTTCTTGAAGCGCGAGGACGTTCCTTCGTCGTGATCCATGACTTGTTTCCCCTTGCCCTAAGGGGTGTTGAGCGTAGCGGCGACCGCTTCATTGCCATCGGCGTGGTTGCTCGCGATGTCGAGGAGCTCGTGAGTCATGCGGGGCATGCGACGCCCGAGTCGGTGGATGAGGGGCGTGCATGTCGTGCCGTTTTGGAATGCCGAGATGGCTTCATTGTCGGTCGCATCGGGGAGCTCAGTGCAACACTTGGAGAAGCGTCGTATGTACTCACAGAGACTTTCTCCCGGCTGCTGCTTGCAATTGCGCAGCTCCCACTGCTTGCCGGGGCGCATGCAGGTGCCCTGAAAGTTGCCGACGAACACCCGACGTAGGTCGGTCCAGTCGTTGATCTTGTCCCGCGGTAGGTATCGGTGTTTTAGACCGGCAACCTACTACGGGGAGTACCGAAAGTAGATGAATGTGACTCGCCGAGATCGGTAACTCGAAGGAAGAGACACGTGGCACACAATTTAGACGAGGTTCGGGCCGCGAGGTGCGTAATACCCTACGTCTGTATCTTTGCGTAGCTACGGATTGATAGGGCACGATTACACGATGGTGCAATAGTGCGCCGTGGATTGTATGGGATGAGATTGGATGAAGGGATCGGTCCCTGCCTCGCCTTATATAGTCGGGAGGCGGGGTTACAAGTCGGAGTAGGGAGAGAGAGTACTAGTCGAGTACGTCTAGGAGTCCTCCGTATAGTGCGGAACATGCACGGCTTCCTAGCAGAGTACTACTCATGTGTAGTCCTTGTGCTCCACGCCTTCGGATGCGTGTAGCACAAGCCGGGTAGTCCCGGGGGCCCACCGAGTAGTCGGTCTCGGTACCCACCGAGGGTAGTGGGCCCGGGGGAGGTCCATACGACAAGCCCCCGAGTACTTTGTAGTCGAGAAGGATAGCTTCAAGTAGTCTTGACGGCCTTAACGAGTAGCCCTCAAGCGTCCCCGAGCGCTACAAGTCAAAAGCCCTCAAGAGTAGTCGAAGCATCCCGAGGAGGAATGTACTCCGGCTAATGTTTGAGCAATCTTGAAGTCTTCTCGAGTAGTCCCAAGCGTCCTTGAAATCGTCCTTCGAAGGTCTTCAAGAAATGCTTGTCTTGTCTTGAAGCGGAGCCGTCATGGAGATGCGACTTGCGGATCGCACTCCACATGGAGTAGCCCCCGAGCCTCGAGCCTCGAGCCGCGGGCTCGGCGGAGGGCCCATCCGAAATCTTTGGCAAGATAATCCCGAAAAACCGGAGAGAAAAAACCGAAGGACACGTGGCACGGAGCCCAGAGCCTTGAGTCGAGTACTTCCTCTCGAATTGAAGGGTCTTCTTGGAGAATGTGTCTCGAGATGCTCTTGAGACTAGCCGCTTCCCGGGTAGTCGAGTAGAAGTAGCCAAGCCCCCGAGGTGAGGCGGGTCGACTAGTAGAATACGGAGAGTCACGCGCGGCCGGCCGAGTCGGCCGCACGTGGACTTATTCGGCCGCCGTTGCGGAGGCAATTTGGCTTATAAATAAGAGCCAAAACCCTTAGGGTTTTTCACCCATTCGAGCCGCGGTGATTCCACTTGAATCTTGAAGCGAGATCCACTCCGGCGCCTGCTTTGCCCCGCCGTAGTAGATCCGAGCGCATCGCCACCGAAGCCTTTAGGGTAGCCCCCGAGCGGATGCGAGTGAAAACTCCTTGCACTTGGAGAATGAAGTCGTCGCCGTCGAAGACGTCCAAGACCGGCGGGAAGAAGAGGAGCCGTGCGAGAGGCCGCCGCGGCCGCCACCGGAGCGGCGCCGCCCCCCTGTCTCCACCGCGCGGCGATCCAAGCCGCGAGTGGAAAAAATCAAGGTCAAGACGGAGGACACTCGCCGACCCACGTTAGCACGGCGGGTTCATCAGGGAGAAGGAAGTCGACATGTGGAGATCCGCCGCAGGAGATCCCTATCCGATGGAGAAGGCCAAAGACGAGATCCCGATGTTCTCGCGCTTCGTGGAGCGGGGTCTTGCGCTCCCAGCAAGCGACTTCTTCAAGGGGCTGCTCGGGTACTACGGCATCGAGTACCTCAACACGAACCCCAACGGCATCTTCCACACGTCTCACTCGGGCATTCGGTTCCCAAAACCCGATCGGTTCGGTTCTTCGGTTGTCCGTTAATTCGGTTACCCGGCGAACCTAGAACCGATCGGTTCCTCGGAGAACCTCGGCGGAACCGGCTTTTCGGTTTCGGGTAATTCGGTTCGGTTTCGGTTCTAACCGAAAGGAACCGAAATTTTCAAAACATAAAAAATAGCACATTCAAATGCAAATTTTGACTGCATTTCATCTCTTTTTTATGCACCCAACATAGACAATTTAAGGAGCAATAAGCATAAAAGCGAGGACGACACATATATGTGTCAAATTCTAATGCAAACAAGCAATGTTCCACAAGCATCAAACATAACAATCACCTTTACTCGGTATTTTGGCCTGTGCTAATATATATTTCGGTTAGTTCGGTTATGTCGGGTACCGAGCCACAGGAACCGAATTAACCGGGTTATTTCGGTTCTGAGATCGGGAAAATAGGACGAGACGCAAACCGATCGGAGCGTTACTTCGGTTCGGTTCTCGGTTACTTCGTTTTCCCCCCCCTCGGTTCTCGGTCTCCCGCGGCGACGTGACACACGTCGGTCTTCGTCCACTTATGTGAAGCTTTCTTAGGAATCAAGCCGCACCCCTGCCTCCCCCACAAGGCTTCCTTCTTCAGCCAAGTCTTGTCTCAGACCCGGCCCCGTGCCTCCCCCCAACCCCGGAGTAGTCGGAGGAGCGGTCGAGACGCCGAGGGAAGGGACGCGCGGATCAATACCGGGCGTACAAGCTCGTGGACTCCAACACGGATTGGAAGACGAGGTGGTTCTACATCACCAACCACCCACCCCTGCCGAAAGCCAGCCCGGGATCCGGCGGCCCGGAGCATCATGAGTGGTGGAACACGGAACCCACCATGCAAGGGGAGGGCCCGGCTCCCGGCCCCGCGCCCCCGGCCCCTCCAGCACGCATTCAAGGTGCTCGAGAGAAGCGGAGCGAGGGCCGAGCACGTGGCCTTCGGTTTCATGAAGCGCGAGGATCCGGCCGGCGATGGCGCGGGATACGGCCGGGCTTCGAGTACACCGGCGACGACGACTCGTCGCGGATGCCGGGGGGGCGAGTTGGACGACAACGACATCATCGAAAGGTTGACGAGGATCTTCAAGGACATGCCGCCGTACACGGCGTGTCCGGTCGAGGAGTACTCTGCCGCGCGCCCGCCCAACGAGGTGAGTAGTTGTACCCCCTCGTCGAGTAGTGAGTACTTGTAGTAGAGTTGCGACACCTTGTGTCTTTGCGCGGGATGATGTGAAGCGGTTCGTCTCGAGCCGCGGCCGCTACCGAGCGGAATCGAGATCCCGGTGGAGGGGAAGGTGAAGGAGCGGTCGCGAAGTCGATGAAGGCGACGACACCGTCATCGTGGAGGATACCTCCGATGACGACGACGAAGACGAAGAGACTCTTCAGGACCGCTTCCAACTGCGGTCGAGGTTTAGCCGTCGGGCTTGCCTCATGTTCCACTTGTTCAAGACCCTCCGGCTAGCCTGGAGGCTAGCCTTGCTGCGCCGCCACGGAAGCCGCGCAACCCCGCCAAGAAGCGGGTGGCGAAGAAGATGAAGGTCTCAGAGACCACGCCTCCGGAGGTAAGTTATCTTGAGCGGAGTAGTCGAGTTCCCGTTAATCGAGTACATTGCGACGAGTAGTCCTCCTTTGTGTGCGGGGAGGTGCCGCCGGCGGGCCGTCGAAGAGGGCGACGAAGGCGAGTGGGACTGGTGGGGGGGACCCGTGGAAGCCGAAGTCCGGCCCCCACTATCGAAGAACTCTCGGCGCGGTGGAGCGCCGGCCCCCCGCTCCCGCAGAGCGAGAGGACCCGTGGCCGCCACCGTTGAAAAGGTGGTGACCTGCGGAGCGCGAGGAGACGTACGCGGCGGCCGCCGCCCGCCGTGGAGGAGGCGGTGGCCGAAGAGACGGAGGAGGAAACGCCCGCCGAGGGTGGGCGGTTGATATTGCCGGCATCCTTGGTGCTCCGGCCGTGACCATCGTCCGGTCGAGCTTGTAAGTACCATGTCCTTACGAGTAGTACTTGCTGCGGTAGTCGATTTGTCGACGACCCTGCGCGGATTCTTCACGCGAAAATCCACGGATCGAGGCGGGACGGGGAAGAGCTCTCATCGGCGGTGGCGGGAAGAAAGCCGCGCGCCGTCGAGGAGGCCGCTCCCGAAGCCCAAGCCACGACGGAGCCCCCGACTGCCGAAGCGCCGCCGCCGGAGGCGATCGTAGTCGAAGGTGAGTACCCTTCTTGAAGGCCGTAGAACTCCGGGACGAGTAGTCGTAGGCGCTGATGCGCGTGTCGTTTGTTGGTAGGCGGCGAAGGAGGTGACATCCCTGCGGGGGTGCCCATGCGGGGAGTTGACACCGAGAGGCCCGGAGGGGCGCGGAAGGAGCCCCGAGCCCGTGGGGGAGGTCATGGAGAAGACCGCCGGGGGAGAGGCGGGCACCACGTCGCCGGAGATTGCTCGGAGGTGGTCGCTCCGCTCCCCCTAAGATCCAAGACGTGGAGCCTATCCGCTCGGCGCCGATGACGGAGGCTACGTCGAGTAGCCGCGGCGGGATTGAACTTACGGCCGATGATCTCGTCGAGCGGCAACGGTGGCCCGGCACACGGAGGCGATCCGGCGGCGAACAATGGATGAAGGTACGTAGCCGTAGCCTCCCAGAGTAGTCAATCCTCTACCGTGGAGTACTCTTCTTGACTTGAACTTGTCTTGTGCGGGACATCGCGGAGCGATCCCGCGAGAAGTCGAACTTCTTTGCGGGGTTACGGCGACACGTGCTCGAGCGAGAGGCCACGGAGGAGCGACTCGTGAAGTCGCGGAAGCACGCGGCCGCCATGCGGTCAAAACTCGACGCCGCCTTCGCCAAGTACCACAACGACGTGATGGAGTTGCAGGCGAAGGGCGACGAGTTGGTGCGGAAGAACAAAGGCCTCGCAACAAGAATAAAGGTATGTCCTTTGACTTGTCGGGTACTTGTTGGAAGTCGTCAAGCCTCTGACCCGTTGTTGTGTTTCCGTGTTGCAGAACTCGAAGGCCAGGTGGAGCAGCTGAAGGCCTCGGAGGTCAGCATGAAGAACCTCTTCTACCGGGAGCAAGAAGCCCGCGGGTACTTGAGCTCGACTACAAGGAGCTCGCCTTCGAGTGCAAGAAGCACATGGAGGCGCGGATTGCCTCGACGGAGATCTCGTCAAGCTTGCTACAAATCTTTGCGAAGTTGAATGAAGATTGCGAGGCGCTCGGGCCCGGTGAAGGACCTTGAAGAGGCTGCTCTCCCCGATCGCGAGGCTCTCGTGCCGCACCGGGCGGCCCCAAGATCACTCCTCGGCGGATCGACTTCGTGAAGCACCAAGCCGGCTGGCCGCCTACGTCAAGCATATGGCCAAGTCGATCCCGAAGCAAGTACTGGCCTTCATGAAGTCGTACTTCCCGAAGGCTCCAGTGGAGGTGGTCGCCGGCGGGGTAGCCGCCAGCTTGCTCGGATGAGCGATGCGCGAGCTGTCTGGAGCGGATGGCTCCCATCGCGGAGCGAGGTAGCCGAAAAGGCGAACCTCCGGTAGCCTGCATAGATATCTAGTAGCCGTAGTTGTACGGGAAACACTTGTAATGAATTGTTCATGTATCAATGAAATGAAATTGTCCGGCAATGAGTACTCGTAGTCGCGATCTCCAAAGTGCGGAGCGCCCATCGTGGAGTAGGTGCGAGTAGTTGTACTCGACTTCGGTGGTCCCGTTGCGGGGAGTAGGCGATAAAGAAGTTGATGAACAATCAAACTTTATTGCGAGGAAGTACACACAGGTGGCCGGGGCCGTAGTTACAAGTAGTCGCACTGGACCGGAGGCCGCTTACGACTAAGTAGCGGCGGAGCGGGTAGCCGCTTGCGGCGAGTGATCCGTAGGTAGCCATGTAGGGCGGATCGCGGTCCGTAGGTAGCCGCGCGGTACGGATCTTGGAGTGTGGTCTCTTGGTAGACCGTTTGCTAGAGTCCTTGACGCTCGTCGCGGCCCATGGTCCGTAGGTAGCCGCACGGGCCGGACCCGGAGGAGAGTAGTCCGGAGGCTGGAGCCGGGACCGGAGGGTCGCTTGCGGCGAGGGGTGCGATGTAGTCGATTGGACTTGAATCCGGAGTAGTCGTGTAGACTAGGCGTAGAATCGACGAGTTGGTCGACGTTCCACGAGTTGTTGACGTCTTCGCCTTCAAGTGTTTGGAGGCGGTAGGAGCCGGCCGGTCACCTTAGCCACGGTGAAGGGGCCTTCCCGAAGGGGAGCCGAGCTTGTGGAGTCCTTCCGTGTTCTGGATACGGCGGAGGACAAGATCTCCAACGTTGAAGGAGCGTTCCTTGACGTTGCGATCATGGTAGCGTCGGATACCCTCCAGGTACCTTGCTGATTGGACGAGGGCGGCGCAGCGAGCTTCTTCGAGGCTGTCGATGTCAACTCGTCTGCTGTCTTCTGAGACGCCTTCGTCGTAGTGCTCCACTGCTGGCGAGTTCCATATGACGTCGGCAGGGAGGATGGCTTCAGAGCCGTAGACCAGGAAGTAGGGGGATTGCCCCGTTGGCTTGGATGGTTGAGTCCGCAGCCCCAGAGTGCGTTGGGTAGTTCCTTGATCCACTTGCCCCCTTTGGAGTTAGTAGCGGTCGTGTAGCCGCTTCTTGGGCGTGTCGAGCACCATCCCGTTGGCGCGCTCGACTTGCCGTTGGCCGTGGATGGGCGGCGAGACGTATCGACGTCGATCCCGGCTGTTCTCGTAGTACTCCCGAGCCGGTGGTTGTTGAAGGTTGGACCCCGGGTCGGTGATGATGCGGTGGGGTGGCCGTAGTGGTGTACGAGTTCATCCGAGAAGTCGAGTGCTCTGTCGGCCTTGGGGCATGCGGCCGGCTTGACCTCGATCCACTTGGTGAACTTGTCGATAGCCACCGGTACTGTTGAATCCTCCTGGCGCGGTTGGCGGTGGCCCAATCATGTCGAGCCCCCGGCGGGCAAAGGGCCGGGTTGGCGGTATGGTGACTAGCTTGTAGGGCGGGACGTGTTGCTTCCTTGGCGAAGTACGACATCCTTGGCACCTTCGACGAGTTCCTCGGCGTCGCCCGGGGCCGCTGCGGCCGGTAGAAAGCTCGCGGAAGGCCTTGGCGACCGGCGTGCGTGAAGACGCGTGGTTGCCGCGAGACGCCCTTGTGGATCTCCTCCAAGATGTCCTTGCCTTCTTCGCGAGGGCGCACTTCACGAGTACCCCGAGAAGATGCGCCCCGCTTGTAAAGCTTGTCTCCCGACGAGGACGTAAGACTTGGCGCGGCGGACGAGTTGTTCGAGCTGCGTTCTTGTCGGAGGGGACCTTCGCTCGGCGAGGTAGTCGATGAAGGGTTGCCTCCGGTCCACGTCGATCATCATGACCTCCTGCCCGGCTGGTGGATTAGGCGGTACGGTGGTCGGTGGCGCCCGGCTCGGGATGGATGGCGCGTGAAGCTCATGGACGAAGACGCCCCGGGTACTTGGGCGCGGGTGGATCCGAGCTTCGAGAGGACGTCCCGCACCGCAACGTTGTTGTCGCGGACGATGTGATGGAACTCGAGACCATAGAATTTGTTCTCGAGCTTGCGGACTTCTAGGCGGTAGGCGTCCATGTTCTCCTTGTTGCGGTCCCGGGACTTGTTGACTTGGTTGATGACCCTTTGCGGAGTCGCCGTAGACTAGTAGCCGCTTGATGCCAAGTGAAGCCGCGAGGCGGGCCCGTGTAGAAGAGCTTCGTACTCGGCTTCGTTGTTTGAGACCTTCCGGAAGATCCGCGGGACGTACTTGAGTTGTTTGCCGTTGGAGAGATCGGGGGTACCCCTGCGCTGCGCCCTCGAGGTTGAGTGAGCCATCAAAGTACATCACCCAATGCTCTGGTCGCACGGTGGGAGTAGGTAGCTGGTTCTCCCGCCACTCCGCCATGAAGTCGACTAGTGCTTGCGACTTGATGGTTGTGCGTGGCTTGAAGTCGATGGTGAGGGCGCCGAGCTCGACGTACCCACTTGGAGATTCTTCGGTGGCGTCTTGGTTCCTCGAGGATGTCGCCGAGCGGGTAGTCGGTGACGACGGAGGCCGAGTACTCACAGGAAGTAGTGTCGTAGCTTCCGCGAGGTGATGAGTAGAGCATACGAAGCTTCTCGCACGGGGCCGGTAGCGAGCCTTGGACTACGATAGAACCTCGGCGACGAAGTAGGCGGGGCGGCCCCGGACCGGATAGGCGTGGCCGTCTTCTCGCCGCTCGACAACGATGGCGATGCGACCACGTGAGTAGTCGCGGCTAGGTAGAGCGATGGGCGCTCGCCCTTGTGAGGAGCCGTGAGGATTGGCGGCTTTGACGGGAAGTCCTTGAGGCGGGCAAAGGCTTGATCCGCCTCGTGAGTCCACACGAACTTCTCGTGGTGCTTGAGTAGTTTGAAGAAGGGGAGGCCCCGTTCTCCTAGCCTTGAGATGAATCTGTTCAATGCCGCCATGCACCCCGTCGGCCTACGGATGTCCTTGATGCTCGTGGGAGCTTTCATCGTGGTGATGGCGGAGATCTTCTTGGGGTTGGCTTCGATGCCGCGCGCGGCGATGATGAAGCCGAGTAGTTTGCCCGAAGGAACGCCGAAGACGCACTTGTTCGTGTTGAGCTTCCGGCGGTACTCGCGTAACGATGCGAAGGTCTCTTCAAGGTCGTCGATGAGGGTGCGGGAGTCCTTGGTTTTGACAACCACGTCATCCACGTAGGCCTCGACGTTCTTGTTGAGTTGCCGCTTGAAGCGAGGCTGGATGGCCGTTGATAGGTAGCGTCGGCGTTCTTCAACCCGAATGACATGGTCGTGTAGCGATCGCGCCAAACGGGGGTGATGAACGTGGTCTTTTCTGGTCTTCCTCCTTGATTGCGATGCGGTGGTACCGGAGTAGCGATCGAGGAAGCGAGCGAGTCGCGGCCCGCCGTGGAGTCGATGACTTGATCAATCCGCGGCAACCCGAACGGGTCCTTGGGGCGGTGCTTGTTGAGGTCGGTGTAGTCGACGCACATCCTCCACTCGTTTGAGTTCTTCTTGCGGACGAGGACGGGGGTTGGCTAGCCACTCGGGATGGAAGACTTCTCTAATGAAGCCGGTGCGAGTAGCTTGGCGAGCTCCTTCTTGATGGCGTCCCGTCTGTCGTCGGCAAAATGTCGGAGGTGTTGTCGCTTGGGGGTGGCCTTTGGATCGACGTTGAGGCAGTGCTCAATCAGCTCCCTGGGCACTCCTGGCATGTCCGTGGCTTCCACGCGAAGATGTCGCGGTTAGCCGAAGGAAGGCGATGAGCGCGTCTTCCTATTTGGGGTCGAGGCCGGCCCCGATGGTGGTGGTCTTGCTAGGGGTCGCCCGTTCCGAGGTCGGCCGGTCCCGACGAGTACCTCCTCGGGTGGGCGAGGCTTGTTGGTGTGTCGGACTTCTGCGGGATGTCGAGTTCCCTCGTGGCGAGCTTCTTCGACGCGGCGTAGACCTCCATCATTGCGTTGGGTACTTGGTTCGTGGAAGCAATCACCACGGCCTCTATATCGCGGTCGTGGGAGATCTTCAAGTCCCCTTGGAGGGAGAGTACGCCGGCCGGACTTGGCATCTTGAGTACCAAGTAGGTGTAGTGGGGCACCGCCATGAACTTGGTGATGGCCGGTCCGCCGAGGATGGCGTGATAAGAAGTCTCGAAATCCGCGACCTCGAACTTGATGTACTCGGTGCGGTAGTTATCCCGAGACGCCCGAAGGCAGCGCGGTACCACCGAGCCCGATGGAATAGCCGCGTTGCACCGGGACGATGCGTAGAAGGGCGTCTTGCTCTTGGTGAGCATGGGGGTGACGTCGAGGTTCATCTTCTTCAAGGTTTTGGTGAAGAGGACGTTGAGCCCGCTTCCACCGTCGATGAGCACCTTGTTGAGCTTGGAACACCGCCACTGTTGGCTTCGGGACGAGGGGGAACCGTCCCGGTTCGGAGAAGTTGGTCCATTGGTCCGCGCGGGAGAAGGTGATGGGTACCTCCGAGCCACCGAGAGGGGTCGGGACCGGCGGTTCGATGGACATCACTTCACGACGGGTAGCCTTCTGCTCCCGCTTCTTTCTGGGCGATCCGCCGAAGAGGACGTTGACGGTCTTCTCGGGTTCTTGGAAGTCGTTGTCGTCGCCGTCCTTCTTCTTGCCCTTTTGGTCGTGAGGGTGTGGTGGCTCCGGCGTATCCTTGAGTGCGTGCTCCGAGGTGGTAGCACCGGCTCGGTAGTGTGGTTGCCGTTTGGATGCCACGGGCACTTCTCCTTCGGCAGGTCCTTGAACCCGCTAGAATTCTTCTTCGAGTTCCCTTTCGGAGGGCGCTGGATAGCCGCGACGGTGTTGTCTGGCTTGCGCTTGCGGTTGGAACCGAGTAGTAGTTGTTGTTGTTGTTGTTGTTGTTGCGGCCGCCTTGGTTTGCATTTTTGCGCATTGCCGCCGCCCCCGGTTCTTGCTTGGACTTGCCGCGGATGGCGTCGTACTTGGCGTTGGCCTTGTCCTCTTCATCCGCCCGGGACGTGATCATGTCCTTCGGGTGAGGGATGGACACGGGGTGGCGACGGCCGAAGTCCTCGAAGGTGCGGCGATGGTAGAGGCCGTCTGGAAGAGGTCGATGACCTCCTTGTCGGTGGCGTCGACGACGGTAGCGCGCTTGTCGAAAAAAGCGGCGCATGTACTTGCGGAGGGTCTCGCCTTGTTCTTGCTTGATCATGGCAAGGTCCATGCGAGTACCCGAACGGCCCATGGCGCCGCCGAAGTTGCTCATGAACTGCTCCTTCGGTGGTCCCACTTGTCGATCGAGTGCTTGTCCGGCGACTCGAGCCATGTGAGTGGAGCTTGGTCCGGACGAGAGGGGAAGTAGAGGCATTTGGTGTCGCCGTTGCCGCCGGCGTTCTCGATGGAGAGGGCGTAGCATCGGAGCCATCGGATGGGATCTGCTTCGCGTCGTATTTGGTGATCCCCAAAGGCTTGAACTTGTCGGGGGAGGAGCGAGGTTGCGAGCGGGGTGAGAAGGCGGGGAAGCGCGTCGCCTTCGGCGGCGGTGGTCGACTTCTTCCGCCGCGGCTCCTCGATCTTCGGCGGGCGTTGTACCCGCCGTGGGAGGCGCCGGAGGCGTGGCCGTTCGCGTGGCCTTGGCCGCCGCGGCGCCGCCGCCTCCGGCTCTTCTGTTGGCCCCGTGGTTGGAGGCTGCCGCCGTCGGCTGCCGCCGCCGTCGGGGGTCGTTGCCGCCGCCCGCCGGCCGGAGCGCGGTGGGGAACAACTTCTCGGTTGCCGTGGTCTTGCCGTGAAGGTCCGCCGGCGTTGGAGCGGTGGCGGTTTGGATCAGCCGGGAGGTCGGCTCGAGTACGGTTGGGGCCAAGATCGGCGGCGCGACTAGTAGCTTCATTGTCGCGGGGGTTTAGGCGGGGAGAGGTTGGTTGACTCCGTTGTCAACCCGCATGAAGTAGGCTTCTTCGGCGAGCTTGGCGATGACCTCTCCCGGCGCGTATGCCCCGAGCACGACGTGCGATCGTTGTGATCGACATGAGGCATTGCTCGGGGGGTGGTGTGTACTACGCTCTCGACCGCCTCGAGAGCTTCCGCAAGGTTGCGGATGGGGAGGTTGTCTCGATCCGCCGGCGTCGTTCGTTGCGCTTCTGTTGCGTTCGCGTCGAGCGTCCCCGGTTGGCGGCGGTCTCGTCCGCGGGTGCGTTGGCGGACGGCTCGTCCGCGGAGATGTCCTCCGGTACTGTCTTCGGCCGGGTGCACGAGGGTCTGGGGTGTCGCCGTCGGCCATGAAGACTTGGCGATCGGGGGTACCCAAGGCCGGACTCGAGAGGGTGCCACCTCGGTTGGTGTGTTGGAGTCGGCTGGGCCGGTGGTGTTCCCTCTGGAACGGTAGTGAGTCGATGTAGGCGACGTAGCGTGAGTCCTCCTTTGCCGGGTCGGCGGGCTTGCGATGCGGCCGATGGGCGTATCTGCCGGTGGCGTTGATCTTATAACCGGCCCGCAGGCCGGCCCCCGACAAGGGAAGCTCGGTGAAGTCATCTTCGGACTCGGGCTCCTCGGGGTCCGACCCGAAGTCGAACTCGTAATCGGGTTCGAGTAGAACTCGGAGAGAGGGCCGGAGTCCGAAACGTGGTCGGGGGCGGCGTCGGAGTCCGAGTTGCACTCGGTTACGGGCTCCTTGCGGCCGGCGTGGAGTAGGAGCCTCCGTGCGGGCCGGCCGGGGACGCGGGGGCCACGCGCGGAGTGCCGGCGTGGTGAAGGGGCCGCTGCGATGGGCCGGGCGGCCGGCTCGCATGCGATGGCCCATGGCGACGTCGGGTTCGAGTTGGAGACGGACTCGAGCTCGTAGTCGGCATGGATGTTGGAGGGCGAAATTTCGCCGAACTTGCGGCGAGTTCGCACCGTGACAACTTCGGGAAGCGTCACAAGGCACCGTCCTCGAGTCGGTACCGCATGATCGAGCGGCGGCGGAAGGAGCCCGCGCCATCGAGTTTGTGCAAACCCGGGCGCCGAAGACGAAGGTGTCGCCACGGTTGAAGGCGGCGGTTGGCTTGATGTGGACGAAAGCCGTCGAGTTCGCCATGTGATCTCGAGCGAGAGCCCCTACAGCGCGCCGGTGTCGGTGTTTTAGACCGGCAACCTACTATGGGGAGTACCGAAGTAGATGAATGTGACTCGCCGAGATCGGTAACTCGAAGGAAGAGACACGTGGCACACAATTTAGACGAGGTTCGGGCCGCGAGGTGCGTAATACCCTACGTCTGTATGCCTTGCGTAGCTCGGATTGATAGGGCACGATTACACGATGGTGCAATAGTGCACCGTGGATTGTATGGGATGAGATTGGATGAAGGGATCGGTCCCTGCCTCGCCTTATATAGTCCGGGAGGCAGGGTTACAAGTCAGAGTAGGGAGAGAGTACTAGTCGAGTACGTCTAGGAGTCCTCCGTACAGTGCGGAACATGTACAGCTTCCTAACCGAGTACTACTCCTATGTAGTCCTTGTGCTCCACGCCTTCAGATGTCGTGTAGCGCAAGCCGGGTAGTCCCAGGGGCCCACCGAGTAGTCGGTCCTGGTACCCACCGAGGTAGTGGGCCCAGGGAGGTCCATACGACGAGCGGGTGCTCGAGCTATGTCCGTGCAGAGTCGCCGAGGTAGAGCGGCAGGTTCTTGATGACAAAGAGGTCGTCTGTCGCTCCCCCGGCGTGGCAAGAGAGCCGGTAGTCCTCGAGCCACACGCTGGGGTTGGTGTCCCCGTCGTACCTTGGTACGTTGGTCAGAGTGCAGAAGCGAGAAGGGAACTTCACGTCGCGGATGCTCTGGCCAAAAGCCCATGGACCCCTTTGGTTCGGCGACCAGCTGCGGTCGCGGTCGTCGTCGCTGTCGTGGCGCCGCCCGTGTCCACGGTCGCCGTGGTGGCGCGAGAGATTGTCGCGGTGGTTGTCGACACTCTCGGCCCGCCGCCGGGCATCAATGGTGTTCCGCGCGTCGCGGTTGGGCCCAAGACGGCTCCTGACCACCAATGTCGCGGCTCCGCCTCCCTCCCCGCGCTCTCGATGCTGGTAAGGAGGTGGATTCAGGCCTTGTGCGGACGGCGCTCCTGCCCGCCCGCGCTCCGAGCGCTGGCGCGAGGCGGAGCTCTCCGCTTGTTGTGTTGCCGCCGCCTCGAGCAGCGCCTTCAATTGTTGGCGCACTCATCGCTCCTCAGAGGTCGCCGCCTCCGGGCAGCCGCACAGCAGCATGGCCACAACGGCAAGGTTCTACGACGCCCGCTGAAAGAGTGGCGGAGCGTCAGTGTTGGCGTCGACGTTCGCGCCCTCGTTGGCGCGTCGGTTGTTGTCGTGCGCTGGCGCGTGTGCCCGGCGGCGTTGGTGCACGGCCGTGTGGTTGGTCAGCAGCTGGACGGCACTCGCGTCAGTCGTCGTTCCCCTCGCGGGGCCCCTCCTGCACAGGAATGTCCTGTGCAGGTCGTCGGTCGCGGTGCTCGGCATCCATGCCCAGCTCCTGGTGAAGAAGGGCCAGCTCCTCGTCGAGCTGGCGCCTCGTCTCCGCGAGTTAGTTGAGCCGCGCCCGCCCTGGGCATCGGCGGCACGGTGGCACAGAGTCGGCTCCGGCTCGGAGCTGCTCGATGCAGAGGTCACACAGACGTTACATTCCTGCGTGGGGTCATGTCGTCGCGCGGCCCGTGCCCTCCGAGTCGTTGTAGACCCAAGGGCGGCGCCAGTCGCGCGGAGGTTGTTGACGTAGGCCGTCACCGGATCGTCCGGGAGGCCGGGTTGTCCATGAGGGTACATCGCGGTGTACCGCTCCATGAACTCCCCCCAACCCAGCGGTTCGTCTCCGCTGGTCTGGAAGGCGAGGTCGGTGAGGTAGTAGGCGGCGAGCCTAAAACGCTCCTGCCTTGGGTTTGGCCCCAACATGCCGATGATGGTCTCGTCTGAGAAGCCTCGGACGAAAGCCTCGTGTCCCACAGCCCCCGTTAGGACATTGGGACCGAGCGGCTGGGTGAAGGTGCGCCCGACGACGGACTCCGCCGGCCCAGTGTAGACGAAGCCGAGGAAGCCGAAGCGCAGAGTGGCCCCAGGAATCAGCGTGATCTTGCGGCCGTCCATCCGATCCGCTGAAGTTCGGTGAGACACATGATGTGCCCCTACCTGGCGCGCCAACTGTCGGGGTTCTCTACCGCCGGCAGTAAATTTGTATCGATCGTGCGTCGGGCTCGGATGGTTAGCACAGGAGACAATGGAATTTAGACTGGTTCGGGTATCCGAGGAGTAATACCCTACGTCCAGTGTCAAGTTGCCGTGTTCCCGAGCTAGGAGTGCTTGTAGTAGGGGGTTACAAGCTGGTCGGGAGAGGGTGTCGAGCCCAAGTCCCTGGAGGTGGTGTTCGATCTATCTAAAGTCTAACCGTTGTAAGCGTTGCCCTCCTCTCTTTTATAGTCACAAGGGGATGGGCGCAAGGGGAAAGTAAAAAGAGGTACAGTGCTTGGTTGCTGGTACGTCCCGCCGTACGTCGCTGTGCGTCAGGGCGCATTGAAGCTGAGTTGTGATGCTTTGTCGTGGGAGCCGTCGCGTGGCCGGGTGTGACTGTTCATCCCGGGACGCCTGGCTTCTCCTCTGAGTAGTCTGCGCTTGCCTTAGCCTGCCCGAGTACTTGACTAGCCCGCCACGCTCGAGCCTAAGTCTAGGCCCGTGCGCGTCGTATAGGGTGCTTGAGTGCCTCGGGCTGAGCTTGCGTGTGGCGGAGTGGGAGATGATGGCGATGAGATGGCCGCGTAGCCGGTCAGGCCAGCATTTAGACTCTTGTCGAGGTGAGTTGGTTGCATGGCCGCCAGCTGTTGTACTTGAATGACGTGGGGAATCGTTCCTCCATGCGCGTCGGTGGTAGTGCTCGCGCCTTGGGCTTCCGCTGTGCATCTGGGCCCACGCACCAGTCGGAGCCGGACTTGTCATGCGAGGCGGAGACTTCTCGTGCGAGGCAGAGACTTGTCGTGGGGATCCCTCTTTTAGGGAACTGGTCGGAGATGCAGCCAACTGACCGTAGACCGGACGTCTTACCAGTGTGGGTCTTGACCAGGGTCCTCAGTCTTCCTCGTCTTGAATCTTGGCTTTGACACCGTTAATCTTGGCCTTCACATTGTCAATGGTGTTGGATCATCTTGTGTTTAAGGGAGATTATCTCGCCGTCAAAGGGGGCGCCGTCAAAGGGGGGCCTAATCCGGGCCCTCGTCACTATGTAAATTCGGTTGCTGAGAAATCGGTACTGATCGGTTCCTTAAAAAAACTTGGTACCGATGGTATTTGATATCGGTAAATTCGGTTTGGTTTCGGTATTTACCGAATAGTACTGATTTGTTCCCAAAGAAGATGTTCTAGCATGTTCAGAAACTAATTTCGATATGATTTCATAGATAATAATAGAGCAAAATACAAATACATATAAAAGTCCACATGACTGTAAGTGTGAGTGCCAAAATTACATAATATAATAGTGTATAACAATACAATCAATAATATAATAACACTTCAACTTATCAAATTTCAGTTAACTTCGGTAAATTCAGTAAGTACGGTTCGGTTTCGGTATTTACCTCGATACTTCGGTTCCTTTCGATACTTCGGTTCCTGAAAACTCAGAGCCGAACATGGAACTGAATATTTTGGTTTCGGTAAATTTTGATCAGTTCTCGGTATTTTGTGCCCATGACTTGAAGGACTTAGCACCCGACAAATGGTAAATCCCAAGAAAAGGTGCGAGTATCATAATTTAACACTTGTGAGTAGCGTTTCTCCTGGTCATCTTACCATTAGACTACAAGCTCATTCGAAAATTATAAGGGGTGTTGTACAAACGAAAATAAGGCAAAATGAATGTGATTTTGTACTATGTCAAAAATCTCCATCTATGATTGAATATCATGTTGTGTTAAAAACATAATACTTAAATGTTAAGAGCGAAATAAGGACAGGACTAAAAGGCAAAATGTTTCAACAACTAGACGTTAAGGTAAGCATCCCGAGCAGTTTGACAAACTAATTTGACATCCATCTAATTTTGGTAAAATAAGAAAAAATTGCATTCAACAGTGGACAAACCAACTTGGCACAAATAAAAACTTGGCAAAACTCACCTCCCACACGGAAATATACGCACGCCGATCCACGTTAGCATCAGCGTGGCCAATCCAGGTGGGAGGTTGAAAAAGAAATAAAGAATATGAAGGATTACTAAAACTTTTCAAGAGGTGGAAAGACATAAACATAATTTTGTTTCTCTCTCAGAGTTCATGATGTAAGTTAGATCTTGATTCGTCAGTGAATTATGTCAAACTGTTGGAGATGAACTCATTTTTTTACTTAGCATATCTTTTTAGAAGTTTTGTCAAAACACAATATTTGCCAAGTAAAATTTGACAAACTCTTTGAAATGCTCTAAAAAGAAATAAAAATGAAAATGAAACGTTAACTACCATGTTTTTCTCTTAATCGAGTGGATCAATTACTATTAGATCTTGTGTTGATTTATATTGCGGATTTATTCTAAGATAAAATATTGTACAATAAGCAAGTCTAACGGAGTCAACTGGCGACTTTCTAAGAGCACCTTCAAGAGTCTAGTTACCTCTCACTCTTCGTATTTTCATTTAGCTATCTATTTAGCTAAGATTTCTTCTCCATATTTCAGACTAGCTAAGTCTGAGTTCAGTGCACAGCCGCCGCAAACCTCCTAGATGGTTTTTGAGGAACTTCACATTTCTCCATAGTACCTGTTATGATAAAAATATGCATGATAGATTAGTCTCTACCGAGACATGAATTTGGTAATTTCTTTCTAGATTTATCGAGGTCATCTTGAGAGCAAACAACTTAAGCTGAATTCTGAAATATATTCTTTTTTAAGAATTTTTATTTCACATGTTTGATAGATTTCTTGTCATATTCAAATAAAATGGATCGACGCAAGATTTCATAGTTCTTGATAGGAAAAAGTCTATATCACCCTTTCACCTATGAGGAGTAGACGACGTAACCCCAAACCTATGAAACGTTATATATCACCCTCTGAACTTTCCAAAACCGGTCAAATTAACCCCTAGAGGAGTTTGAAAAATCATAGTAAATCATATAAAAATCGTAAACTGGAAAATCTAACTGTATTGGACTTAGAATGAGTAGATCTACACAATGAACATATAATATGGTATGTTTTATTATATTTTTTTATTGTATCTTTATATATATGCTTTTCTTCATAGCTGAAAAACAATGTACTAAAACATACCATATTATATGTTCACTATGTAGATCTACCCATTCCAACACAATTTAATTTTCTATTTTACGATTTTTTATGATTTACTACGTTTTTCAAAACTTCTATAGGGGTAATTTGATCGGTTTTGGAAAGTTGAGGGTGATACGGACCGCTTCATAGGTTGGGGGTTATGTAGTCTACCCCTCGTAGATGAGGGGGTGATATAAACTTTTTCCTTTTTGATACTCCTAAGTATTTTTATTGGATTTATCAAAAAAGAAGAATGGTAGGACGGGAGGCCAGAGGGCCGGAGCATATTTGGTTTACACAATTTTGCCCTAATTAACAAAGTGTTCCTTTTTTTGAAGTTGCAAAAAATATTCCTTATACAATAATTTCTAGAATTTCTTTTTTTCCCTTTCGCGTTCCGTCTCATCCCATCCCTCCACTCCACGCCATCTCTCTCGGCCTGCCCCCGTTCGATTCCGCCGCCGCTAGAATCGGCAGCTGCCATCGACCCACCCCAGACGAGCTCGCCGGCGAAATCGACGCCGGGGAGCCCTCGTTGTCAGCCCGTCCGGTACCCACAAGCATCGGCACCACCCCCTGCGCCCTACCCTTCCTCCATCTCCGTCTCGAGCGTGGGTGCCAGCGCCGGAGGAAGCACGAGCGGAGGGCGGCGGATTCCGTCCCAGCCCCGGGCTGCCCACCTGCTCGAGCTCGCGGCGGGGAGGAGGCGTCCAGCTCGTGCCGGATCCGCCCCCGGCGTCACTCCAGCGGGGTCACGAGCGCCAGCTATGGCGGAGAAGCTGGCCCCCGAGAAGCGCCACGCCTTCGTGCACAACGGTGAGCCGCCTCCCCTCCTCCTTCGCACCCCTCCATGGCTCGGCGACCTTTTCCAGGCCCGCCTTCAGCTCTTCGACCTAGGGTTTGATCCCCCATCCCACCCCGCCACTCCGGCCATGAGCAGGGCAGAAGGTGTTTGAGTGGGACCAGACGCTGGAGGAGGTCAACATGTACATCGAGCTCCCCAAGGGCGTACCCACGAAGCTCTTCTGCTGCACCATCCAGGCGGGGCACGTAGAGGTCGGCATCCGCGGCAACCCGCCATACCTCAACGTCCGTGCTTCTCCTCATCCTCCCCTTGCAATTGGATCTATTCCCTGATATCGTCGCGTGTGGTTGGGGATTAATTTTTTTTTGGTAACTTTGCAGCACGACCTGACTTACCCCGTGAAGACAGACTCGTCTTTCTGGACAATAGGTGTGGCCCAATTCTTTCGCCTCTACAATTCTTGCTCTAGACATTGATTTTGGGCAGCATTTCTGACACCACATGAGAACAGTTCTTGAAATTGTGCCGTTTAATTCATCTGTGATGTGAGCTGATTGTGCTGCTAATGGTCAAATTGGTGTGATGCTTTTACTTGTTTAATGTGTACTTGATGAATGCAACTTTGAGGTTGTAAAGTTTTGGTCGGGAAGTTGCAAAGCAGCAAAGCATATATTGCTGATGAGCTTCCCCTGATTTGGCATGCCATGTGTTTTTACTTGTCATTTCAGACACCACCAGTCCATGCCCTCATCAGGTTACTTCGACAATTTTTCAAAGATTCATGCTGGTAATAGTTAGTTATGTATATATTTTTTTGGACAAATGCAGTATACCGTTAATTTTGTATATTACTGGGCTAAAATGTTAGACTTCAACCGCATGAGTTCACACATCTATTGAAATGAAGGTAGCAATAGCAATAAGATTCCTTTGCCTTTGAATTCTCTTTGCTGGCAACTAGTGGCTGGTTTTAGTTTTTTCCTTTATCTGAGTACTTGAGAAGTAGAAAGCCTAACTAGTTTTAGGTGCATCTCATCTATAAGTTTTTCGTTGGTCTAGTTAATTGGTAGTGCCAACACATGCTTTCTTTCAATCTACATAGTAAGCAAATTTGTGAACTACCTTTGCTGCATTTAACAACCAGAACTTTTATGTTCCGTGGTTATTTTCTAGAACAGTCAGTCACCTGTCACTTGTGAGTTGGTGATGGCATGGGATTGAATCTCTGATATTGATGCATAATGACATACATACCATGTACTGGCAGTTATGAAGTTTAGTACTATGGGTATATCTGTACTTGCATTTAAGTCTGTTGCACTTTTCTCCCTGCAATAATTATTAACATGCACAATGGTGACAATAATACAGAGGATGGTGAGATGCACATCACCCTGCAAAAAAGGGAGAAGGGAAAGACATGGTCATCTCCCATACAAGGGCAAGGTATCTTGGATCCATATGCGATAGATCAAGAGCAAAAACGGCTTATGCTGCAAAGGTTTCAAGAAGAGGTATACTCAACTTTTTGTACTAGTTTTGTTCCTGTGCATCCCATTTTGTACAAGGGCCATGTTTTACATCTGGATCCTTGTGTATCAATTTTGTAAAGTCTTCTCTAACTCACTTATGATGATATACGGGGCTCAATTGTTGTCAATAACCAATACTTACCGTAGTACCATGTCTGGCTTGCTAAACCCTCTGAAGTCCAGTTACTAATATGGTTAAAGAAGTTCGGCAAGATTTCCTTTGTTATTCAAATCATTGTAATTAACTATAGAATTCAGATAAGCTGATTAAATTAAAATAGGAAAGACAAATGGCAAATGGTTGCCAATATGTGGAAATGTTTGTGTCTTGGAACCGGACCTGATAATTTTGCAGTGAACTGTATCTGTTTGCATCTGATTACTGACATTAATGGTCCAAAAGCATGAATGATTCACTTGGGTGTGGAGAGTGTTTAAACTGAAAATGGTTGCTACTTTCTACATGTAATCTAGTGGAATCGGATAATTCTTGTTCTAGCCAAAAGAATTTTACACTCAGGAACTTGTTTCATCTCTATATTATTGTGTATGCCAAAAAAATATGCTTTGTCCCTTCATAGACAATGTAATCAAATACCCAGATTGAGGATAATATCACCCAGCTGCTGGCAGTTATTAGCATTCAGCAGTATTCTGACTCTTATTGTAATTAACTGTGCAATTTCTCAGAAATTGCCTAACTGCAAATATGTGAAGTTTGTTAGGAGTATCATACTTTCAACTCCATGTTGTCAAATACCTAAAAGGTTGAATACCCTATGTTTATAGAAAGAGCAACTATGGCAAAACCTTATCATGGTGTTTACAGAAGTTGTAGCTGAAACCAGTCATCATACTTATGCCAACTTTTTTGGCAAAGCCCTCTTGAAAACTAGAATAATATGAATAATACTGTTCTAGTGTAGATCTACTTAAATAGATAGTCATGTTTCGATTTGCATGCTCCTTTTCTAATTCCGCTATCCACCATGTATAGAACCCGGGGTTCGACTTTTCGCAGGCTCAATTCAGTGGAAACTGCCCTGACCCAAGGACTTTCATGGGAGGAATTCGCTCAGAGTGAGACTTCCTGGCTGCCATCTCCAGGATCATATGTAAATTGATTGGTGTTTACCCTTGAAATAATGATGTGTGACTTCTATGACTCTTGTAAACAACTTCATCATAAAGATTACCTGAATCCGTTGACCTTTCTAAAATGCTAAATATAGTTGTTATCATCACTGGTGCTTGTTTTCGACGAGTCTGTATTTGTGGTAGAAATTTTTTGAGACTCCTTTGAAGATGGATTACAGATATTAAATGTAGACTAATTACAAAACTAATTACACGGATGGACGGGAAATCACAAGATGAATTCATCAGGACGTAGCATGATGTTGTCTAATCATGACATAATTGGACTAGTAAGATTCGTCTTGAAAAATTAGGAGGGTTATGAAATAAGTTTTGTCATTAATTCACGTTTAATACTCCTTATTAGTGTCTGAAGATTGGTAGAGAAAATTTTGGTGATAAATTTCTGATGACCTAAGGCTAACTAATTATTTTTGTTTATTCACGCATTTACACTACTTGGTTTTGACTTGCAATGAAGTGAATGCAAGTACTAAGATGGGTCAGTGAGGTTCTCCACGACAAAATGGTGAAATGCTTTGGAGCCATTGAACATATAGAGCGGGCTAGCGGGCCTGTGCCGCCGCGGCCTCCCGGACGAAAATCCTGTATACCTTCCGGAAGGTGGGAAGCCCACCAGCCTTACGGTGTTTGAAATTCGTGCGGCTCACAGGAGCCGCACGATCTCGTTCTTCCCCGACCGGCGAGATTAGGGTTGGGTGGGCTCGCTTGGCTTGGCCGCTGGCGAGATTAGGGCAGGGCGGGGGAGGTGGGGGAAGCAGCCGGCGGCGAGGTTGCTACCGGTCGGGGTGGTGGTTGAGGCGGGGTAGGTTAGGTTAGGGTTCGGGGTTGCCGGGTAGGGGCGGGAGGGTGAGCAGTGGGGGGAGCGGCCGTGGTGGTGGTGGAGGCGGCAGACCTCAGGGTTAGGATTTCGGGGTTCGGGTTCGAAGGTCGTCCATGTCCGGCGGACCTAGAAGGGGGAGGTGGGGGGAGCCGGGAGGACCGGCGGGGGCGGGGAGGCGTGCGGTGGTTAGGAAGGGCGGGGAATGGGTGGTGGGCGGGCGGCGCGGCGGGCCGGGAGCCGCCGGTCGGGGCCGGGTGACGGAGGCGGCGGGGGTGGTGGACCGCCGAGGAAGCCGCGGGAGGAGGAGGAAGATGTTGATGGGCTGAAAGGATCAAGATGTCGACTAGAGGGGGGGGGGTGAATAGTCGAACTCGAAAAATCACAACTTTTTTCGCGGTTTGTTAAATTCAAGTCCCGAGTTTCGGATATTTTTCGGATACTCCGGAAATCCGGAGAATCCGGAAAATGTCCGATATTCCGACCCTCGTCGTGGGGGAATCAAATTCGACGAGAAATTAAACTTGCTCAATTGTAAATGCGAAAATAGGTTATGCACTGAGATGAGACAAGCCTGTTTATCCACTCCAATCTTGCAGAAACCTCACCACGAGGTAGATCGGCACCAAACCCTAGAAATGTGCTCAAGAGAGAAACAAGCATACAACAAGAAGAACAAGCACACGGGACACTAGGATTTGTTACCGGAGTTCAACCTCACACCTTGAGGTCTACGTCTCCGTTGAGGTACCCACAAAGGGTGGACCTTTACACCTAGGTCACTTTCCTCCCTCTAGCGACCACAAAGATCAAGCTAGAGTTACTTACTCAAAGTCGGGGTGATACAAACTTTCTTGGGCAGCCACAATCTTTGGATGCTCCAAGGCAACGCCTAGCCGACTAGGAGCTCAAGGCTCCAAGAGTAACAAACACGAATTTTGTCAAACAAGCGAAGAACGAGGTGCTCTAGAGATGGGAAATCTGCTCACTAGCACTCTCCAAGCTTTTGCTCTCAAACCCTCTTAAATCCCCACAACAAATCTCACCAAACTTGAGCCAAGGGGAGTGAAGGAGGGAGTAAATGAAGTCTGAAGATGTTCAGGTCGAAATGGCAGGAGAGATGGTAAAGGAAGGGGTGGAGGGGGCTTTTATACCCCCTCACCCAGAATATAGCCGTTGAGGCTTTAAGACCCGGAGTATCCGGGGTAAACCCGGAAACTCCGGGAAGTCCGGAGATTCCGGGGTAAACCCGGATACTCCGGCCTCCCAAGGGCAGCACTTAAGAAAAGATCCTCGTGAAAGTGTTGGTGCAAAGGTGTCTCTCATAGGTTTTGTTTTAGCAACTAGAGCACCTATTCGACTCTTGGAAGACACAATTCATGTCCCTCTTGATAGTACAGCATTCCTAGGACTCAAATTCAAAAGTGTAAAATAAATAAAGCCTCTTAGGAACCCTTTGTAGCATCACTTCCTTTTTGTAGTGTAAATGAACTGCACTTGATGCCACATATAATTTTAATCCCTGCTCATGGACTAGATAAATCATTAGCTACTTAAGTGTGTGTCATTAAACCACCAAAACCCACTTAGGGGGCCAAGATACTCTTCAATCTCCCCCTTTTTGGTGATTGATGACAACACATTTAAGTCTTACAATAGATAAACAATGAATATTAAAAGCTTTTGTAATACTCCCCCTTAATATGTGCATTTTGAGTTTGAATATCAATGGTCCTTTTAGGGCCAAATATTGCACAAAGGGAGAAGCATGAGAGTATTACACTAGTGGGGTGCTTGTGACGTGCAACAGATAATAGTGAGATGCTCATGACAGATTATGCACTCAATCAAGGAAGAAAAAGAAATCTCGAGGTCCGAAAGTCCAGATCGTCCGGAAAACCGAATGTCCGGAAAATTCGGAAACTCCGGAAAATCTCCGGACTCTCCGGGCTTTCAGCACACCAGTGAAAAAACAGACATCACACAGATTTTCAATCTAGCATAAAACATCCTTAGAGAGTAAAAACAAAGAAAAACATCACAAGCACACAACCAAATGTCTCAAGCTCACATAGTCTTACACACATACGAATTTAGAGTTATTACAAGCCAAAGTTCCAAATCCAAATACATGAAGTTCAAAGTTCATTGTTCCAACACATAGATAGATAAATTCACTCCCCCTTTGGCATCAAGCACCAAAAAGGAAGTGTGGAGCAGCTATATCACTCGGAGTCGTCGTCGTCCTCCTCTTCTTCTTCATTGTCCTCATCCGCTTCTTCCTCTTGTCCTTCTCCCGCATCTTGAGCGTCCCACTCCGCAAATGGATCATCAAACTCGGGAAGCTCACGGTAGGGATCGGTGGGAAGGCCAAGATGGGACTTGATCTCAATGACATCCCTGCGGTTCTCATTAGTCTCCGTGGCTATAGTCTTGCACATACTAAAGATGCTCTTAAGCACCCTTTTGATCATAGAGCCACAGTGCCGACGGGGAGGTCTAGGAGGAGAGCGTGCTGTGGGCAAGTCATCATTGCGAGGAGCTGCACTAGAGGAGCCAACATACCTACGACCTTTTGGAGGTCTCTTGGCTCGATCACGGAGGTGACGAAACGGCTCATGCACAACATCCTTGGGATAGCGAACATTGGTGACTCTCTCAATCATGTACATAAGATAAGGGGCATATGGGAGATACTTCATGGGATCGTTCATAGCTCTCCTCAACTCATTCCAAATGAAGTCAAATATGCAAAAGCCTTCCTCATCCGGTGCCATCCTATTAAGGAGATTGGGAGCGTAGTACCTCAAAGCGGTGGCATCTCCTAGCTTGGGATCAATGGTGGCAAGAAAGAATTGGTTGAGGTAGTAGTAGTATGGATTGAGTTGATCCGTCTTACCCTCTATAGCCAAATCACGGCTAGGAAACATGAAAGGGAGCTCCTTGGGCTTGTACTTGTTCTCATTGTGCACGGGAGTGCGCCTTTCATCCTTAGAACCAAGTCCCAAGAGCCTAGAGAAAGTCATGTAATCTATGGTGCACTTGTTCTCTTGTGTTGTCCATGTGATTGTGTTGTCATAAGGGTTGTAGTAGTAAGAGCAATGGAATTGAGCAAGAATCTTCTTGTTCCAATTGTACCTAAAACCCATGAGATCATAGAGACCAACCTCCTTGCACTTCTCAATCACGGAATTGAACACGGTGTTGTTGAGTTCTTCATAGTACTTCCAATCAATATACCTCATTTGCACAATTGGAGCCATGTTCTTTGAAGCTAGTTTAGGATTTCAGATAACGGAATGATAGAAATCTCTATGGAAGTCACACCAAAACCTTGCTTCTAGCCCTTCTCCTTTGAGATACAAATACACATTCTCCTCCCTTTGCTCCCTCACAGCTAGAGCATTCTTGGAGTAGTCCCTTATCATATGCTCTGCAAAACCAAGGATGGAACCGGGATCCCTAAGCTTGATAGGAGTGTCAACTACCCGGACGTTTGGTGGAAGGGTAGGGATGAGTCTAGGAGGTGTCTTTGGGCAAATGTGGGCTGCTACTCCTTGCTTGTGTTTGGGAGGAATGCGAGTAGCGGCACGGCTTTGGTGGACATAAGGGGCTTGATGGCTCTTTTTGGGGTGAGGCTTGTAGCGAGATTTTTCTTTTGCGGGACCCTTTCCATGGCGACGAGGAGGTTCAGGGGACTCCTCATAGGTTTCATCTTCCTCATCATCACCATCACTCTCGGTCCTCTCCTCCTCCTCCTCTATCTCTTTTTCACTCCCTTCGGCATAGGAGGGAGGAGGGTCACCTCTTCTTGGCCCTGAACTGCGCTGAGATCCCTCTTGTCCCAAGGCCTCTTGCACGGCCCGCAAAGCGGCGGGGTCGTGTGTGACGCCCCAGGTTTTTAATTAACCTTAACAGCCAGTCAAATGGTCAACCGTGGTCAAACCTAGGTCAACCTGGGCCCTCACCTCGAAAAACTCACTAACCCACTCTAGTGACCCTAATTGAATAGTAAACACACTTGTGGGGCCCACCCATGGTCAAAAGTTGGGTCAAACCCATTGCCACCCTAGTGTCCACAGGTGTCTGCCGGAACTTTTGCCGCGTTCTCCAAAATTCACCTAAACACTTAAAATTCTACCTTTATGAAAGTTGTAGATCTTGATGAGGGACACAACTTTCATGTAGATTGACATTTCAAATTTTGAAGGGAAAAACTGGAAAAATCAAGTGCAAGACAGAAATCACTATTTGCCAAACCCTGCTGACATTCAAAGTTGGCATTCAAATAACTTTTGATCTGGGCAGAAAAACCCTATATGGCTTTTGTAGAAATTGTTGATAGTAGCTAGATCTACAACTTTGGTATTCATCACTCGGTCCAGTTCTATTCAATTTTTTGGAGAAAGATCGACTTGAACAGGGCACCAACAAAAAGGTTTGAGCCAGAGCGCCGCCACGCGCGACGTCGTGCGCGCCCGCGCGCCGCCGTCGCCGCCCGCCGCCGCCTTGCCCCGTGTCCACGCCCGCGCCACCCGAGGCCACACCGCCGAGGCATGCTCCACCCCGTGATCCCCGCGCCCCCAACGCGCCCCCGTCCCCGAGGCACCCCCGCGTCGGCCGCCGCCGCACGCGCGCGCACGCCGCGGACCGGCGGTCCGTCGGCCGTGCCGCCGCCGTACGCGCGAGCCCCGAGCCGTCGTAGCACCCGGCGGGCATCTCCCCTAGCACCCCTACGTCACCCCCGAGCCCGCCGAGCGCCGTATTTAAGCGCCCCCGTTACCCCCTCCGCGCGCCACCCGAACCCCCCGCCGCCATGGCCGCCGCCGCTCGGTGCTAGCTTCTCCCGCCCGTGCTCGTCGCCGGCCGACCACTCTAGTAGTTTCCCTAGGTCCTATTGAAGCTCACACGCCGCTTGTTTGCCCTCCTTTCGCCTCCACGCCGCCGTTCACCGGCCGCCGCGCGGCCACCGCCGCCGGCCGCCGCTAGACCTCGCCGCCGGCCAACTCCCCACCTCTCCTCCGGCTCCCCGCCACCCCTAGGTGAGCCGATGGTCCCCCACGGCCGCTTGCCCGGCCGGGATCGCCGCCGGATCGCCGGATTGGCCGGACCCGCGCCGCTCCCCCTCGGCCAGGGACCCAATTGCTTCGATTTAAATCTTGTTAGGGTGCTTAGGGTAAAATTCCAGGGCTGGTTTGTGAAGAACCCTATCTAGCTTTTCTTGCAGATTAGTCCAGCACCTTAGAAAGTGCCTAGAAATTCATAGAAAAATCAGAAAAATCCCAAACCAATTTTGTAGGGTTCAGTAAAGGAAATCCCATCACTTTTGTTGTTTACTCATGGCTGGATTCTAAATAGTTTTAGCATGAAACATACAAATGTGTTAAACCTAGATCTGTCATAACTTGAAATCCAGAACTCCTCTGTAGCCCAATTTTGGATATGTTGTGTGTTAGGATATGACTAGTTGCTGTGCCAAAAATTGCACAAAGTTATGCAGTAGATCTTGCTAAATAAATTCTTTTCCATTCTTGCAGAAACTGCCTAAATGATTTTTCCTGTTAAATATAATTATGTTCTTGAGCTCAACTTGTGCACACTGTCTTATAATGTCAAAATGCACATCTTGTGAATTAATAATGATTTTTGGATTAACAGAATTAATTATTCTCAATTTATGCATGTTTTCCTTTGTAAATTAATAAACCAAGTTCAATGAAGTTCCTAGGTGTATATGCTGGTTCTTTAGACTTGTTTAGGATCAGAGAGCATTCACAAGAAAGTTGGGAGCATTTTGATGCTTATTTTTTTTGTGTGCATTTAAATTGAATCACTAGCTAGCCTTTGTTATTTTCTATAATATTTAATTTCCTAGCATCCAACACTCACATGTGGGTCCAATGGGCCAGGATAGGTGCTAATATGCTTAAGAAACACTCCTTTAATTTTTGGTAATTTAATTGCTTAATAAAAAGCTTAAAATCCCTTTTATTATTAAAGGTAATTTAAATAAAGGAAAAAAACCCTAATTAATCCTTTTTCCTTTTTGGAAAGTATTATTTAATATCATTAAAAGCTAATTAAATATCATCACCGATAAGAAATTAATTCATAAATAAAAATATTAATTACACCTTTGTTGGTGAAGATAAAAAGGAATTAAAGCTTTCACATGAAATGACAAGTATAATAGAAACCTTTATTCAAATGTTCAATAGAAGAACAACCCATGTACAGCCAATAACCTTCCTAAAAGAGAAACACTATCTAGATGCTTGTTAAGGTGAATATGACCAACCAAGAGTTGGATAAGACAACCAACTATCACATCACCTGAACGTGCATTGCATTCCGTGTAGATCTTCCGGACGGAGATTACTCCCTTGTCCCGGAAACCGAGGAAGGAGGAACGGAAGCATCGCTGCAGTACGTGGAAGTGCTCGACACCGAGGGTGCCCAAGCTAACATAGCTGATGAAGGCAAGCTCCGGTGCATCTAACCTAGTTTTAAAATTCTTTATTCAATTATCTATGAATGATTGTGCATTTACGTTCGGAGTTGAATGAAACCCTAGATGCATGATCCATAGGTACCTTTGTCCTTACTAGTATGATAGGTCGATAGCTGCTAAGCTATAGGACCGTTACAAGTCGGGTGATGACCTCACTCGCGAGAATAGGTTCCTAGATAGGAATCACAATGTATCCCTAAATGGATTGCTCATGTGGTAAGAGCATGGGATCTGGGCCCCGGTCCAGTGGTTATGTGGGTTAAGTTTTTGAACGTACTAAGCACATGTCGGTTATGGGGCCGGTAAGCCTAGTACCTTAATGAGACGGCTAGGGATGGAACTGTCACTACCCTTGGGATTTGCTCTCACGGCTAGCTACCGGTGGTGTATGGTGACTCCGGGTATCTCGCGGGGTATGCTTGGATAGCTCGCACCAAAGACGTGGCCTTTCATCCCAACCCGGGGATTTCTGGGACGACCTGGGAAAGTTGTCCTTGCGGGGGCAGCCTACCGTGTGTTTAGGTCTACCTTGCAAGGTTTAAATCAATCGATTGTCGGCCTCTCACCATTACCCGAGACTACTTACTCCACTAGTCATGAGATCCCTAATGATGGAAGTTGATGAACTTTATGTTTGATTAATTGGTTGTACAACTTTGTTTGTACTAGTTGGCTAATATAGTAAAGATTAGAATTACTAGAACTTGTGCTAAAATCTTGAAAGTAAGGACCTACTCTTTGTTACTTTTTAGCAAAGGCAACCCAGTAGCCAAAAAGTCTTTCATGGTCTAGAATTGGTGAAGTAGTTATCACCGACGGGTAAGTCTTGCTGAGTATTAGTATACTCAGCCTTGCTATAATGTGTTGATCCAAGTAATGCCTTCAGTGATGTGTGGCCCGGAGAGATCCCGCCCGGCTGGGAGCTGGAGTGGGTGGAGGACGACTACTGAAAGCATCATGGATGGCCTCCCGTGGTGTCTTCGCTTCCGTTAGTTTATTTCCGCTGCTTTCGAAAACTCTGAACTGTTTCATCATGACAAAAACTATGGTTTGTAATAAATAAACCCCTCGGGGTACGAATTTGGATTTTAATGTTGTTGTATCTCTGGACTCGCCTTCGAGTGAGTTTTAATGCATATATTCGATCCTTGTGCTCTTCAAGTGATTTACCGGGCGTTAACCCGGCAACTTACGACAGGATGGTACTTTATTATTGCTTAATGACCAAAGTGGATCGGTCTTAGGCGATAGTACGGTATTTTCCTGGGCGGGTTGTCACAGTTGGTATCAGAGCTTATATGCACCAGAGATTAATTAATAAACCTTAATCAATGGTTTTTGAATAAAAATGCCAAGATTGTCTGATTTTTCAAAATACGTTGGTCCGCTAGGGATAAACTAGACCGAGAGGCCCTAGAGGGAATTTTGGGTTCTTTCAGGTGGCTTAATTAACTTATGGTTTATTTTGCTAACTTCCAGCACATTACTTTATGTCAGACTTACTTTCTTGCACAACCAAACTAGGAGCCACGTGTTTTATACGTGTGCTGTTCCGCATCACGGGAATTGCGAGGGTTGATGGAGTGATCCATTCAACGGATCCCATCTTCACGTCTGTTTATGAGTTGTGTGTCGCCACGTGTTTCATACGTGTGCATTCCGCATGTCGCTCATGTGAGGCAAGAATACACTCCATTCAAACGGAGGGTGTCTGAGGTTGGACGCTGTCCATGCAGCGGCTTAACGCATGATACCATTTCTATAGTGAACAGTAATGAATGTGGACGCTTTCGTGACGTGCTGGCACGGAAGGTTCGTTTTCTGCAGGTACATAACAGCGCTTCATTAGTCGTTAAGCGAGTACCGTATAGCTCTCGACTAGATATTATAGGGAGAGACGATTAAAAGCCTTGCCACCGGCACTAACTTCGATTTTTGGCATGATTGCCATGTGAGGTCGGATAGGACGTCTTGCATGCATGTTAAAAATCGAAACAACTAAAATGGACCCAAAAATCGAATTTCCATATGCTCTCTAAGGAAGATTATGCTAGTGTGTGCTTTTTATAAACTAGAGTGCCTCTCATACCTAGCCGTCATGCTGCCGAAATTTGAAAAAGTAGTTACCTTGTGCTAGGTTTAATTAAACCAAATTGCTAAAAATAAGTGTTCCTAAACTAGCTATCTTGTAAATAGCAAGTCTCAATCCTAGTTCGTTGGGTTGGTTTACACTTTCATAGGCACATCCAGGTTCAGGACCATTCATCTTGTTTCCTTGATCGATGCTCAACCTTAAAAATTTTAATTAAAAGTATTAAAGGTTTAATTTAAAACTTGGGAAATTTGGAGGTTTCTGGATTTTTGGTTATGAATTTTTATTCACAGCTGCCAGAACTTCACCATTTGACATGCCGTTCTCTTTGAGATCTGACATGAATTACATTTGTGTACAGATGGATTTCCCCGTGTTCCACCAGTTCGACGTTGACGGTACGATCCGTACCAACGGGTTGCACTGGGAGGGTTTTCCGCGCCTTGCGTGGGAAGCACTCCGTGCCGCAGGCTACCTCACCCCACCGACTTACGAGGTGAAGGAGTTTGAGCGCTTTGGCGTTCCCCGCCGCAGTGATCGTTATCGTTCGCCACACCCGGACCATGCCGACCGGTTTGACTTGAGCTTTATCTACCGGGGATTTATCACTCACGAGTCCGTGGAGTCGGCCCGCCCTCGGAGTGCCGACAGATTTCGTGACCACAACCCTACCGTGGTAGCTCTTTCTCCGTTTGGACCGTTTCTCGCCGTGAGTCCTCATGACCCGGCATGGTTGGACCGTATGGACCACCTACGGGAGTTACCGACCCTAGCGCAGCCGTTGGATGTTACTCGGACGCTAGCCCGTTGTCCGAACGTGGTCTTCACACTTCGTGGGCCGCGTTATAACACCGCAGCCGATTATCGGGCGGTGCTTGGAGGCATCCGGGCGCGATTGGGAGCGACTTTCGGCGAAGACACCGGCGGTCCGAACTTCACCCTTACTCAGGTGCAGCAGGAGAATGACAGGCTGTGTGCTAGGAGGTTTCAGCTAGAGCTTGAGAGAGGCGACCGCCTACAGAGGATCGTAGATCTGGAGGAGGAGAACCATGCACTAGAGGAGGATGCCGACGCTCACGAGATAGAGAGGCTGACACTATTGCAGAACATTGCTGATATGCGAGGGTGCGGGAGGCCGAGGTGCGGTGGCGGCCTTGCGGGTTATAGTGGCCTTACGCCCACTACCCCCGAATGACAGCACACCCGGAGGAGCAACAGACCTTGTCCAGTCTGGATCAGACGAGCCAGGCAGGACCACTGCTACCGACTCCCCCAGCTTCTCCTACGTACAGTGGTGCTTCAGTGGGCAACTAGGTTGCCGACAGCAGGGATAAGAAGGATGTCGATCCTATCGAGTATTTGGAGGTGTTTAGAGTAGTTGGCTTGCTAGCACGTCTCCGTGCCAAGCAACTGCTTGTATCGTGTCATGTCGTGCTGTTTCAAATTCGAGTTGTAATGTCTTGAACCTTGTTCTATCATGTTGTAATAAAGAATGCTTAAGCATGTATGCTTTAAGTAAATTTCGTTTGTCATTCAAATTTGAAACCTTCTTGCGTATGAATACCATATCCTTGGATAAACCGTTGCAAATGACCGCGTTTGTCAATTTTGCATTCTCATCTAAAAACGTTGGTAAACCAAAGCATTTCTAGAGGCATCACTCGTTGCCAGCGAATAAGTGCTCGTTCGTATACCACCTTCGTTGGTATCCGAAATGACAATGACCGTTCGAGGGTATTTATGAGCCGTGCAAGTGAGTAATCGCAGTCCTAACCGTGTTGAGAAGAACGATTCTATGAATCTTAGTGGCTATGGAATATTGATGATTGTTGCTGTCCTCATTGATTAAATACTAATGAGATGTGATTATGCATGATCGTGCTTGTCATCATTTGGAGTAAGCTTTTGGTTATCTCACTAATAAAGCTCACTTTTCAGATGGTGGGAACCACGCGCAGCTCTCCCAACGGTTTCGGAGCAAGTGGTAGTGGTGACTTGCCACCACCCCCGCCCATGACACCGACGGGGGCCTTCATGGCCACCCAAACTAAGGTGCCGCGCCGCATCCTGCGCAGATGCGGCAACAGATCGCCCGGCAGGATGAACCGAGGGCCGCCACACGGGGCCAACCACGAGGGGCCTAACTAGGTCACCACGTATGCCCGCTCATTGCTATGAAGCCGCCAACCTTCGCTAAAGCGAAGACCCTCTCGGAAGCCGAGGCTTGGGTCAAGGCCATAGAGGCAAAATTCTCTCGCCTTTGTGTTGCCTTGCTCCGAGGAGAACAAAGCGAACTTCGCGGCCACCGCAACCGCGAGGGGAAGCTTTGATGTGGTGGGACCACTTCAAGTCAATGCGGCGAGGGCACGCCGTGACTTGGGATGAGTTCAAGCGAGCTTTCAAGAGCCACCACATTCCCAAGGGACCGATGGACAGGGAAGATGAGGGAGGCGTTGGCCCTCCGTCGGGGATCCGACTCGGTATACCGCTATGCTCGAAGTTTAATAGCTTGTGCCGATGGTGGGCATCATGTTGATACCGATGCCAAGAAGATGGAGAGGTTTCGTGACGGGCTTGATGGCAAGCTGTATGAGCGTCTGAATCTGCTCGAGCCCGCAAACTTCCATGAGCTAGTGAACAAGGCTATCTCCCAGGAGGATGCTATGAAGAAAGCCCACGGGGACAACAAGAGGATGTCTAGTTTCACCCTAGGCAGCGAAACGGGCAAAAAGTTTCGCTTTGTGAAGAAGGAAGCTCCAGGCCCATCCCAGCAATCTTCAACTGGACACTGGACGATGAAGCCACCTCAGAGCAAGCCCGCAGGGAACTTCCAGTTCCGTAGTGCCCAGCAGCAGGCTCCAAAGCCTAATGCACCTCCTCGCGATGTTGGAGATCGTCGTTGCTACAATTGTGGCTAGCCAGGGCACTACATTAGTGAGTGTCCAAAGCCCAGGCAGATCAAGCCCAACCCGCAGAATCAGGGTGCAGGAGGGAAGCCTACCACTCCGGCTAAGAAGCCTATGGTGCAAGTGCGCCGAGGCAAGCTGAACTTCACTACAATGAGTGACATCCCAGCAGGAGCTTCAGTACTCACGGGTACATTCTCTATCAATGACACTCCTGTTAAGGTCTTATTTGATTCGGGAGCCACCCATAGTTTCATAAATGAGAGCCTACTAGACAAATTGGGTCTACGAGGAGTACAAACCAAATCTGCTTATAAAATTACCACACCAGGTGGAGACATCACGTCTCAATTAGTGACTTTTGAAGTTCCTCTAAGACTAGGAAGTAGGATTATTCGATCTAATCTTATAACCATCAAATTGGGAAGCATGGATGTTATCTTGGGTATGGAATGGATGAATCAACATAAGGTGATTCTAGACATAGCGGATAGGGTCGTAGAGATCAATTCTCCTACGGTCGGGCACACTACCTTGTACCTACCTTTCAGGGATGGTACCGACTCTTGTGCCTATGTGACCATTATCTCCTCTCTTGATGAAATTCCAGTAGTGTGCGAGTACCCGGACGTCTTTCCTGATGAGTTGCCTGGTATGCCACCAGACAGAGATGTCGAGTTTGTGATCGAACTCCAGCCTGGTACCGCACCCATTTCCAAGAGACCTTATCGCATGCCACCCAAAGAGTTAGTTGAACTAAAGACCCAACTCCAAGAATTGTTAGATAAGGGTTATATTCGCCCGAGCTCTTCTCCTTGGGGTTGCCCTGCCCTCTTTGTTAAGAAGAAAGATGGTAGCTTGAGAATGTGCGTAGATTATCGACCACTCAATGCAGTCACCATCAAAAACAAATACTCGCTTCCTCGAATCGATGTTCTTTTCGATCAATTGGCTGGTGCCAAAGTCTTCTCTAAGATTGACCTTCGTTCTGGCTACCACCAAATCAAGATTCGACCTTGCGACATTCCTAAAACCGTTTTCCACTCGTTATGGTCTTCACGAGTTCTTGGTTATGTCCTTCGGACTCACTAATGCTCCCGCCTACTTCATGTACCTCATGAACTCCGTGTTCATGACGGAACTCGATAAATTTGTCGTGGTCTTTATCGATGATATTCTCATCTATTCTAAGAGCGAGAAAGATCACGCCAAACATCTCCGAGTTGTCCTTCAGCGTTTGCGAGATCATAAGCTTTATGCTAAGTTCTCCAAATGCGAATTTTGGTTGAGAAGTGTGAAATTCTTAGGGCACACCATTTCCCACGATAGTATCTCCGTAGATCCTAGCAAAGTTCAAGAAGTGATGGATTGGAAACCACCCAAATCCGTACATCAAATCCACAGTTTCCTAGGATTGGCAGGATACTACCGTCGATTCATTCCTGACTTTTCCAGAATCGCAAAACCCATGACCGAGTTACTCAAGAAGGGAGTGAAATTCGTGTGGAGCGAAGCATGTGAGAAAGCTTTCCACACCCTCAGGCAACATCTAACTTCAGCCCCAGTGCTAGCTCAACCCGATAATTCCAAACCATTTGAAGTCTTCTGTGACGCATCAGGCACGGGTCTCGGCTGTGTCCTTATGCAAGAAGGCCGAGTCATTGCCTATGCTTCACGGGCACTTCGACCCCATGAGCTCAATTATCCTACCCATGATCTTGAGTTAGCCGCTGTTGTCCACGCCCTCAAGATATGGAGGCATTATCTAATGGGTAATCATTGCAATATCTTCACTGATCACAAGAGCCTCAAATACATCTTCACCCAGTCAGAGTTGAATATGAGACAGAGAAGATGGCTTGAGTTGATTAAAGATTATGATCTAGAAGTGCACTACCACCCCGGCAAGGCAAATGTTGCTGCGGATGCTCTTAGCCGCAAAGACCATTGCAACCACCTAGAGTTGGAGCAAGTCAGTGAACCATTGTGTGAGGAAATGAGAAGGCTCAACTTAGAAGTCGTACCGCAGGGAATTCTTTATGCCTTGACGGCAGAGTCAAATCTTTATGACAGAATTGTCATTGCCCAGCGCAATGATGCGGATATTCAAACCATCAGACAGAAAGTAGCAGAAGGAGACCCCAAGTACACTTGTTTCCAGAAGGATCACCAGGATGTGGTCTGGTTTGGGAAACGTCTAGTGGTCCCCGTTGACCCAGAAATTAAGAAAATCATTCTTGATGAAGCTCACAGGTCCAAATTCTCTATTCATCCCGGTAGTACCAAAATGTACCAAGATCTGAAGCAGAACTTTTGGTGGTCCAATATGAAGGTGGATGTAGCCAAGTATGTAGCCGAGTGCGATACTTGCCACCGGATGAAAGCAAGTCATTTGAAATCGGCAGGAGTACTCCAACCCCCGTCGATACCTATGTGGAAGTGGAACGATATTAGTATGGATTTCATTGTGGGTTTACCCCTAACCGCTAGAAAGAAAGACTCTATTTGGGTAATTGTGGATAGACTCACCAAGACCGCTCACTTCATTGCCGTGCACACCTCTTACTCCGTACAATAATATGCGAGTTGTACGTGGATCACATAGTTCGTCCGCATGGAATCCCAAAGACTATAATCTCCGATAGAGGGACTCGCTTGTAGCTCGTTTTTGGGAACAGTTGCATGAGTGTTTGGGAACTCAGCCGATCCGCGAGCCCAGTTATCATCCGCGGACCGATGGTCGGACGGAGAGGATAAATCAGATTTTGGAGGACATGTTGAGAGCAAGCATCCTGCACTTTGACAAGAGTTGGGACAAGTGTTTGTCCTTGGCAGAGTTCTCTTACAATAACAGCTATCAAGCCAGCTTGAAAATGGCACCGTTCGATGCTCTATACGGACGTAGATGCTGCACTCCGCTGAATTGGTCAGAGGCCGGAGAGAGAACACTCTTTGGACCAGAATTAGTTAAAGAGGCCGAAGAAAGGGTGCAAGTGATAAGGGAGAATTTGAAGATGGCACAAATGAGGCAAAAGAGTTACCATGACAAGGGAACCGCACCTCGACACTTTGAAGTGGGAGATTATGTGTATTTGAAAGTATCCCCCACCAAAGGTGTGCAAAGGTTCGGAGTCAAGGGAAAGTTAGCCCCGCGTTACATTGGACCATATGAAGTTATAGAAGTGTGTGGACCCGTGGCTTACCGTATCCAATTGCCAGAACGGTTTTCCGCGGTTCACAATGTGTTCCATGTAACTCAGTTGAAGAAGGGAATGCATGTTCCGGAGAATGAGATCATCACGGAAGCCAATGCTTGGACCAAGCCGGATTTCTCGCTCGTCGAGCACCCATTGAAAGTACTAGACCAAAAAGAGCGAAAGACCCGAAGGCAGACCGTGCGAATGTACAAGATCCAATGGAGCCATCACACAGAGGAAGAAGCAACGTGGGAGACGGAGGATTATCTTAATACTAAGTATCCGGGCTTCCTACAATCTCAAAACCGTGAGTCCTTCTCCCCATCTTTTCGTATCAAATCGAATCTCGGGACGAGATTCCGTTTAAGGGGGGTAGGCTGTGACGCTCTAGGTTTTTAATTAACCTTAACAGCCGGTCAAATGGTCAACCGTGGTCAAACCTAAGTCAACATGGGCCCTTACCTCGAAAAACTCACTAACCCACTCTAGTGACCCTAATTGAATAGTAAACACACTTATGGGGCCTACCCATGGTCAAAAGTTGGGTCAAACCCATTGCCACCCTAGTGTCCACAGGTGTCTGCCGGAACTTTTGCCGCGTTCTCCAAAATTCACCTAAACACTTAAAATTCTACCTTTATGAAAGTTGTAGATCTTGATGAGGGACACAACTTTCATGTAGATTGGCATTTCAAATTTTGAAGGGAAAAACTTGAAAAATCAAGTGCAAGACAGAAATCACTGTTTGCCAAACCCTGCTGACATTCAAAGTTGGCATTCAAATAACTTTTGATCTGGGCAGAAAAACCCTATATGGCTTTTGTAGAAATTGTTGCTGGTAGCTAGATCTACAACTTTGGTATTCATCACTTGGTCCAGTTTTATTCAATTTTTTGGAGAAAGATCGACTTGAACAGGGCACCAGCAAAAAGGTTTGAGCCAGAGCGCCGCCATGCGCGACGTCGTGCGCGCCCGCGCGCCGCCGTCGTCGCCCGCCGCCGCCTTGCTCCGGCGTCCACGCCCGCGTCGCCCGAGGCCACACCGGCCGAGGCATGCTCCACCCCCGTGATCCCCGCGACCCAACGCGCCCCCGTCCCGAGGCACCCCGTCGCGCCGCCGCGCCGTACGCGCGCGCATGCCACGGACCGGCGGTCCGTCGGCCGTGCCATCGCCGTACGCGCGAGCCCCGAGCCGCCGTAGCACGGCGGGCATCTCCCCTAGCACCCCTACGTCACCCCCGAGCCCGCCGAGCGCCGTATTTAAGCCCCCCCCCGTTCCCCCTCCGCGTGCCACCCGAACCCCCGCCGCCATGGCCGCCGCCGCCGGTGCTAGCTTCTCCCGCCCGTGCTCGTCGCCGGCCAGCCACTATAGTAGTTTCCCTAGGTCCTAGTGAAGCTCACACAGCCGCTTGTTTGCCCGCCTTTCGCCTCCACGCCGCCGTTCACCGGGCCGCCGCGGTCACCGCTGGACCTCGCCGCCGGCCAACTCCCCCACCTCTCCTCCGGCTTCCCGCCACCCCTAGGTGAGCTGATGGTCCCCCACGGCCGCTTGCCCGGCCGGGATCGCCGTCGGCTCGCCGGATTGGCCAGACCCGCGCCGCTCCCCCTCGGCCAGGGACCCAATTGCTTTGATTTAAATCTTGTTAGGGTGCTTAGGGTAAAATTCCAGGGCTGGTTTGTGAAGAACCCTATCTAGCTTTTCTTGCAGATTAGTCCAGCACCTTAGAAAATGCCTAGAAATTCATAGAAAAATCAGAAAAATCCCAAGCCAATTTTGTAGGGTTCAGGAAAGGAAATCCCATCACTTTTGTTGTTTACTCATGGCTGGATTCTAAATAGTGTTTGCATGAAAAATACAAATGTGTTAAACCTAGATCTGTCATAACTTGAAATCCAGAACTCCTCTGTAGCCCAATTTTGGATATGTTGTGTGTTAGGATATGACTAGTTGCTGTGCCAAAAATTGCACAAAGTTATGCAGTAGATCTTGCTAAATAAATTCTTTTCCATTCTTGCAGAAACTGCCTAAATGATTTTTCCTGTTAAATATAATTATGTTCTTGAGCTCAACTTGTGCACACTGTCTTATAATGTCAAAATGCACATCTTGTGAATTAATCATGATTTTTGGATTAACAGAATTAATTATTCCCAATTTATGCATGTTTTCCTTTGTAAATTAATAAACCAAGTTCAGTGAAGTTCCTAGGTGTATATGCTAGTTCTTTAGACTTGTTTAGGATCAGAGAGCATTCACAAGAAAGTTGGGAGCATTTTGATGCTTATTTTTTTTGTGTGCATTTAAATTGAATCACTAGCTAGCCTTTGTTATTTTCTATAATATTTAATTTCCTAGCATCCAACACTCACATGTGGGTCCAATGGGCCAGGATAGGTGCTAATATGCTTAAGAAACACTCCTTTAATTTTTGGTAATTTAATTGCTTAATAAAAAGCTTAAAATCCCTTTTATTATTAAAGGTAATTTAAATAAAGGAAAAAAACCCTAATTAATCCTTTTTCCTTTTTGGAAAGTATTATTTAATATCATTAAAAGCTAATTAAATATCATCACTGATAAGAAATTAATTCATAAATAAAAATATTAATTACACCTTTGTTGGTGAAGATAAAAAGGAATTAAAGCTTTCACATGAAATGACAAGTATAATAGAAACCTTTATTCAAATGTTCAATAGAAGAACAACCCATGTACAGCCAATAACCTTCCTAAAAGAGAAACACTATCTAGATGCTTGTTAAGGTGAATATGACCAACCAAGAGTTGGATAAGACAACCAACTATCACATCACCCGAACGTGCATTGCATTCCGTGTAGATCATCCGACGAAGATTACTCCCTTGTCTCGAAACCGAGGAAGGAGGAACGGAAGCATCGCTGCAGTACGTGGAAGTGCTCGACACCGAGGGTGCCCAAGCTAACATAGCTGATGAAGGCAAGCTCCGGTGCATCTAACCTAGTTTTAAAATTCTTTATTCAATTATCTATGAATGATTGTGCATTTACGTTCAGGAGTTGAATGAAACCCTAGATGCATGATCCATAGGTACCTTTGTCCTTACTAGTATGATAGGTCGATAGCTGCTAAGCTATAGGACCGTTACAAGTCGGGTGATGACCTCACTCGCGAGAATAGGTTCCTAGATAGGAATCACAATGTATCCCTAAATGGATTGCTCATGTGGTAAGAGCATGGGATCTGGGCCCCGGTCCAGTGGTTATGTGGGTTAAGTTTTTGAACGTACTAAGCACATGTCGGTTATGGGGCCGGTAAGCCTAGTACCTTAATGAGACGGCTAGGGATGGAACTGTCACTACCCTTGGGATTTGCTCTCACGGCTAGCTACCGGTGGTGTATGGTGACTCCGGGTATCTCGCGGGGTATGCCGGATAGCCTGCACCAAAGACTATGGCCTTTCATCCCAACCCGGGGATTTCTGGGACGACCTGGGAAAGTTGTCCTTGCGGGGGCAGCCTACCGTGTGTTTAGGTCTACCTTGCAAGGTTTAAATCAATCGATTGTCGGCCTCTCACCGTTACCCGAGACTACTTACTCCACTAGTCATGAGATCCCTAATGATGGAAGTTGATGAACTTTATGTTTGATTAATTGGTTGTACAACTTTGTTTGTACTAGTTGGCTAATATAGTAAAGATTAAAACTACTAGAACTTGTGCTAAAATCTTAAAAGTAAGGACCTACTCTTTGTTACTTTTTAGCAAAGGCAACCCAGTAGCCAAAAAGCCTTTCATGGTCTAGAATTGGTGAAGTAGTTATCACCGACGGGTAAGTCTTGCTGAGTATTAGTATACTCAGCCTTGCTATAATGTGTTGATCCAGGTAATGCCTTCAGTGATGTGTGGCCGGAGAGATCCCGCCCGGCTGGGAGCTGGAGTGGGTGGAGGACGACTACTGAAAGCATCATGGATGGCCTCCCGTGGTGTCTTCGCTTCCGTTAGTTTATTTCCGCTGCTTTCGAAAACTCTGAACTGTTTCATCATGACAAAAACTATGGTTTGTAATAAATAAACCCCTCGGGGTACGAATTTGGATTTTAATGTTGTTGTATGTCTGGACTCGCCTTCGAGTGAGTTTTAATGCATATATTCGATCCTTGTGCTCTTCAAGTGATTTATCGGGCGTTAACCCGGCAACTTACGATAGGATGGTACTTTATTATTGCTTAATGACCAAAGTGGATCGGTCTTAGGCGATAGTACGGTATTTTCCTGGGCAAGTTGTCACATCGTGCCTAGCCTTGGTCCTCCTTTGGGTGGAGGGCTCCTCGGTTTCGCGACGGATCTTCACCCTCATTTTCTGGATAGGTAAAAGGATATGGAAGTGAGAGATGATCAGTAGAAGAGATGCACAACACTTGTGAATTAGGGTTTTCAGTGTGAACCCCAGAGACTCTGGGAAAAAGTCCGGAAAATCCGGAGAATCCGGGTCTTTCAACCCCGGAGTTTCCGGGTTTCGCAGCCGAAACCCTAACTCACAATGCAGCACAAATCATCCATCCAAACTGAGAGATATTGCAGATCTAGAGCCTATGGAGCACTCCCTACCTATTCCCTAAGAGGATACGGCAAGAGCTACTCTAGGGAAGTAGATCGGGAAAAGTTCCTCAAGATATACCTTGGGGAGAGAGGGAGGAAAGACTTCAACCCTTCGAGCCTTGAGTAGATCTTAGATCTCCACACCATGGAGCCCTCAATACCTCACTCTCACTAGATTTGGACGGTGGAAAGTGAAAATCACCCAAGGGCTTGGATGGGGGAGGAAGGGAGGCGACGGGGAGGGAGAGGGTGCGGTCAAACTATGAAAAGGATGAATGGGGCCTGTTGACTGCGGTAAAAAGGTATTTATACCTTTATAATCTGGAATCTCTGGACCAGGTCCGGACTATCCGGGAAACCCGGACATTCCGGGAAAATCCCCGGAGACTCCACTCCCCCTGAGTCCAGCGAGCAGATTTGCAAGGAATTTGATTTTGGATAGATTTGGAAGATTGTATATGCAATATATGTGAGCCTGAGCAGTATCAACATTTTGGACTAGCCACAAACAAGCAATGGGAACAATAGTCCAAGTGTTGTACTCTAAAGATCCAAATTTTTCAAAACAAATTCAACACAAGTTTTTCACAAATCTTATGCTTCAAAAAAAATCTATACTAGGTCATTCAAACATGTGCATGATCTCAAGCCAAGTTACGAGAATCCAAGATATTTAGCTCACTCCTCAAAGCACAAAACCTTAGTTCATCAAGAGGCTTTGTGACGATATCGGCTAGTTGCTTATCGGTGCTCACATGGCTTAAAGCGATATCTCCTTTGGCTTCGTGGTCTCTCAAGAAATGGTGTCTTATGTCTATGTGCTTGGTTCTTGAGTGGTTTACGGGGTTGTTAGATAGATTAATGGCACTCTCGTTGTCACACAAGAGTGGCACCTTGCTAAACTTGCAACCAAAGTCTCTCATAGTGAGCCTCATTTAAAGTAGTTGAGCACAACAAGCGCCGGCTGCAACGTACTCGGCCTCGGCGGTGGAAAGGGCAACGGAGTTTTGTTTCTTGGAACTCCAAGACACCAAGGACCTCCCAAGAAATTGGCAAGTCCCGGATGTACTCTTTCTATCTACTTTGCAACCGGCATAGTCCGAATCGGAGTAGCCAAGTAGATCGAAAGTGGAGCCCTTAGGATACCATAAACCAAGGTTAGGAGTATGAACCAAGTATCTAAAAATTCTCTTAACGGCCATTAGATGGCACTCCTTAGGATTAGCTTGAAACCTTGCACACATGCACACACTAAGCATAATATCGGGCCTAGATGCACAAAGGTAAAGCAAAGAACCAATCATGGAGCGATATACCTTTTGGTCGATGCTTTTGCCTTCCTCATTTAGATCAAGATGTCCATTGGATGGCATAGGTGTTTTGATGGGCTTGGCATTGTTCATGTCAAACTTCTTGAGTATATCATTGGTGTACTTGGTTTGACTTATGAATGTGCCATCCTTGAGTTGCTTAATTTGGAAACCGATAAAGAACTTCAACTCGCCCATCTTAGACATTTCAAATCTTTTGGTCATGATCCTACTAAACTCATCAACCCAAGATTGATTAGTAGACCCAAATATGATGTCATCAACATATATTTGACATACAAACAAATCATCGCCTCGTTTACGAGTGAAGAGAGTAGGATCGGCTTTGCCTATTTCAAATCCTTTCTTTAAGAGAAATTCCCTAAGGCATTCATACCATGCTCTAGGGGCTTGCTTGAGCCCATAGAGCGCCTTATGGAGCTTGTAGACGTGGTTAGGAAATTGAGGATCTTCAAAGCCCGGTGGTTGCTCAACGTAGACTTCTTCGGAGATTGGACCATTCAAGAGGGCACTCTTGGCATCCATTTGATGTAGCTTGAAGTTGTGATGGGTGGCAAAAGCTAAGAGTATACGAATTGCTTCAAGTCTTGCCACCGGTGCATAAGTTTCTCCAAAGTCTAAGCCTTCTACTTGAGTGAATCCTTTTGCCACCAATCTAGCTTTGTTCTTGGTCACCACACCATCTTCATCTTGCTTGTTGTGAAACACCCACTTGGTTCCAATCACATTTTGTTTGGGGCGTTCCACCAAGGACCAGACTTCATTCCTAGTGAAGTTGTTGAGCTCTTCTTGCATGGCCATCACCCAATCGGCATATCCAAGAGCATCTTCAACCCTAATAGGTTCCAACATGGAAACAAACGAGTAATGTTCACAAAAATTTGCTAATCTTGAACGAGTTGTTACCCCGCTATGGATGCTTCCAAGTATGCCTGTTGTTTTTATCCATTGTCCATATTCAAATCCACACCCACCTCAAATGGGGAGGGTATGGGTAGAAAATAATTATCCATTGAAGAAATGGGGAGGGTAGGATGTGGGGAGGGTACAAATAATCGATTGGGTATGTATAGAGTCTAGTATAAAACTAATTATCCATTGGGTATGGGTGGGAATGGGGAGGGTAAGAAGTGAATAATAATTATTTGGATTTGGGTACGAACAAAAGTGGATTTGTCCATACCCTCCCCAGTGGCAAGCTTACTTCCAAGAATGTTGTCAACGGGATGATCTCATTGAACACTTTGTCGAACTCTTGGATGTGGGTCAGACATTTCTTGTTGGATCAATTCCTCAGTTTCTTGACTATCTTGTGAAGCCTCAGCAGCAGGTCCGGAATGTCCGGACATTTCTCCGGAGTTTCCAGAAAACCCGGAATCTTCAGATTTTTCTCTGGACACTCCGGGGTTCACAACGGGAGTCAGAATTGCTGCTTCTTCTATTTCGCAGTCCTCTTGATCTCCTTCTTGAGGCTTGATTTCTCCAACAGCCATTTTTCTTATAGCCTTTTCAGCAGGTACATCCTTGCCTACACACGATTCATCAACTTGCTCCTCTTGAGAGCCATTAGATTCATCAAACGTCAAGTCACACATGACTTCAACAAAACCGGTGGTTTTGTTGAGGACAAGATAGCCATGAGCGTTTGAGGCGTAACCAAGAAAGATACCTTCATCAACTTTAGATGCAAACTTAGAGCTTTTGGGCTTCTTGTTAAGAATGAAGCACTTACAACCAAAAACTCTAAAGTAAGAGACGTTAGGCTTTTTACCGATTAGGAGCTCATAAGCGGTCTTGTGGCGGAGCTTGTGAAGATACAAACGGTTGATAGCATGACAAGCCGTGTTGATTGCTTCCGCCCAAAAACTATCCGAAGTCTTGTCGGCTTCAATGAGAGTTCTATTCCTCCTCTCCAATATCCCATTTTGTTGTGGAGTATATGGGACGGAGAGCTCATGACCAATGCCTTCTTCATCAAGATACTCTTCAATGTTGGTGTTCTTGAACTCGGTGCCATTGTCGATTCTTACTCTCTTGATCTTCATATCAAATTCATTTTGGGTTCTTGTGGCAAACTTCTTGAACATTTCATAAAATTTGCTCTTGTCTTTCATACAGAATACCCAAGTATATCGAGAATAATCATCAACAATGACAAATCCATACTTGTTCCCTCCAATGCTAACATAAGCCACCGGACCAAAAATATCCATGTGAAGTAGTTCCAATGGCCTTGTGGTAGTAACCACATTCTTGGCGGGATGAGGGGCACCAACTTGCTTTCCGGCTTGACAAACACTACAAATTCTATTTTTCTCAAAATGAACGTTTGTTAGTCCTAGGATGTGTTCCCCCTTTAGAAGCTTATTGAGATTATTCATCCCAACGTAAGCTATTCGGCGATGCCAAAGCCAACTCATTCTAGACTTTGCCAATAAGCATGTATCAAGTTGGGCTTTATCTGATGAAAAATCCACCAAGTAAAGCCTTCCCTTGAGTTCACCCTTAAAGGCAACGGAGTCATCCCCCCTTCTAAAGACGGTCACACCCTCATTGGTGAACAAACAATTGTAGCCCATCTCACAAAGTTGTGAAACGGACAACAAGTTGTAGTACAAAGATTCAACCAAATAAACATCGGAAATTGAATGATTGATTGAGATAGCAATTTTACCAAGATCAACAACGGTTCCTCCACCGTTGCCTCCAAAGGCAATTCTTTCCGTAGGATTTTCAATCATATCACAAGATGTAAACATTTTCTTCTCCCCGGTCATATGATTTGTACATCCACTATCAATCACCCATTCTGTTCCACCGGAGGAGTATGCCTACAAAACAAGTTATGCTTGTGTTTTATGTACCCAAGTGGATTTGGGTCCTAGAGTGTTAGTCACAAGAATCTTGGGCACCCACACATTCCTTTTGATCAATGTCCCTTTTGTGCGGGGTCTCACATACTTGGCAACTACCTTACCCTTGTGGTTCCAAGTCAACACATAATCGGCATAGAAGCTATCTTGTGATGCATGTGGTTTGGGCTTCTTGCTCAACTTGTTTGGCTTTGATTGTGGAGCATGTGTTGTAGCTTTGGTGCTCTTGAACTTGATAGGAGTGTTGTATCTAACTTGGTTGCCATAGTTCTTGACACCCAATTGCTTCATTCCGTGCACCACATTTCTTATTCCCATACCTTTGGTGTGGTAGTTCTTGATGAATGGGATGGGGTCTTTTGTACCTTGTTCTTGCTTACCAAGCCCCTTCCCATCCGCAAAGCCAAACTTATTCATGTAGCTTGACCCAAAGCCTTTCGTGTGGTTTCAAACTCACCTCTCTTGGGTTCTTTCTTCTTTTCATCAATGAGAGAGTTTGACAACCTAGCAATTTCTTTCTTCATGGCATTCATCTCGGCAACATTAGTAGCACAAGCATTTATATCAATTTTATAACATCTAGTACAACCATTGCTTGTTGATGTTTGAGAGTTAGAGGAAGCATCATTAGATGAAGTTGTAGCATTATTCTTGAGGTTGTCAAGTTGAACTTCCAATGCTATGTGACTAGTCTTTAAGCTATCAAAGCTCTTTTGAAATTCAAGCTTTTCACCCTCAAGTTTCTTGCAAGCATCCTTAGCTATGAAAGATTCCCTAGTTAATTCATCTACTATCAACTCATATTTAGCTAGGGATTTCTTGAGGATAAGAATTTCTATCTCCTTTTCTTTGAGCGAGTCCTCTTGCACCTTAAAACCCTTCTTTTCAATTACAAGGGCATTCTCAAGGGCAATGGTTTTCTCCCGCTCAAGTCTAAAGAGTTATTCTTGCACCTCTAGAGTCCCTTCTCTATTCTCTATTTCCTTCATTAAAAACATGATTTTCTTAGTTTCCTTTTTACCAAAGCTAGTGATCATCTTTTCAAAATCAAAATCACTTTCACTATCATCATCTAGGGGCGGGGTGGGAGTGTCTACCTTGGAGCCCCTAGCCATGAGGCAAGTGTGGGTGAAGTCGTCTTCATCATCGGTGAGATCTTCAAAGAGTGATGACTTGTTGATTGGTTCTCCGATGGATATGGTAGCTAGACCCGCTTCAACGTCAAAGTCGGAGCTATCATCGTTTGAATCCCATTCTTCACCCAAATGAGCTTCACCAATTCCCTTCTTCTTGTCTTGTCAAACTTGTTGGTGTCTCTTCTTCTTACTTTTACATTGGGGCATTCCGCAATGAAATGACCCTCCTTGCCACAACCAAAGCATGGTCTCTTGGAAGTCCTCTTTGTCTTGATCTTGTCTTTGTCTTTGTTCTTGTTGAAGAAGCCACTCTTTTTGAACATTTTGTTGAACTTCCTCACAAAGAGAGCCATTTGCTCGGGAGTCATGTTCATGTCATAATCTTCATCACTTTCTTCCTCGACCACGGGTCTTTGAAGTTGATGAGCTTGACCTCTTCTCCTTGCTAGATGCCTTGAGGGCCACTCCCTTGTTCTTCTCAAGTTGTTCATGCATCTTTGACATTTCTTGTGAAAGCTTTGACTCCTTTACGGTGATGAGATATTCTTCTATTCTTTCAATCACATCCGCTGGAGTGAACTTGTTGAAGCCTCTCTTCTCCCTTATAAGTGTTGGGAGTTGAACATCCCTTGCCATATATGCGGAGAGAATCTTGTCAACCACTTCTTTTCTTCCCCATCATGTGCTTCCAAGAGACTTGATTTTGTTGATGATCTTGTTCAAACGGTTGTACATGTCTTGAGGGGACTCATCATCTTTGATGACAAACCGATTGAGCTCACTTTCCAAGGCTCGAATCCTTCCTTCTCTCACTTGCTTTGTCCCTTCATGGTTGATGAACAATGTGTCCCACACTTCCTTAGCGGACTTCAATCCATCCACCTTGTCATATTCTTCGGACGAGAGTGAACTCTTGATGATACGTATGGCTTGATAGTTTCTTTGTATCTCATTTGCTTGTTCTTGAGTTAGCGTCGCATCACCACTAGGAAAGGTAACACCCCTGTTCACAATAGTCCAAAGTGCGGGATTCACCGCCATCAAATACTCCACCATCGAGTTCTTCCACTTGGAATAGCCGGTTCCATCAAATTGGGGTATCTTCCCAATGTGGTTAGAACCCAATGGATGGTTAAAGGATAAGCGAGAGTAACCGAAAGAGGTTCGAGTATAGTCCCTTGATGGTCGTCGAGCGGAGCGGTTGGACCTTGCATCATCAAACTCCTCATCCTCACTATCGGAGGACTCATCACCATGTCCATGCGCTTGATGGCTCGTGCTTGCGCCATGGGTGTTGCCTCCTTGAGGTAGAATAGGAGGTGTGCCAACTACATTGTTGACGGGATCTCCTTCGGCGAGAGGTGGGGCTTGATCACTTGGATTCGACATCTTCTTAACTCCAAGCGGTTAAGCTTCAAATGTGGAGCACTTGGCTCTGATACAAATTGAAAGGATCAAGATGTCGACTAGAGGGGGGGTGAATAGTCGAACCTGAAAAATGACAACTTTTTCGCAGCTGTTAAATTCAGGTCCGGAGTTTCCGGATATTTTTCCGGATACTCGGAAATCCGGAGAATCGGGAAAATGTCCGATATTCCGCCCTCGTCGGGGGAATCAAATTCGACAGAAATTAAACTTGCTCAAATGTAAATCTGTGAAAATAGGTTATGCACTCAGATGAGACAAGCCTGTTTATCCACTCCAATCAGAAACCTCACCACGAGGTAGATCGGCACCAAACCCTAAAAATGTGCTCAAGAGAGAAACAAGCATACAACAAGAAGAACAAGCACACGGGACACTAGGATTTGTTACCGGAGTTCAACCTCACACCTTGAGGTCTACGTCTCCGTTGAGGTACCCACAAAGGGTGGACCTTTACACCTAGGTCACTTTCCTCCCTCTAGCGACCACAAAGATCAAGCTAGACTTACTTACTCAAAGTCGGGGTGATACAAACTTCCTTGGGTAGCCACAATCTTTGGATGCTCCAAGGCAACGCCTAGCCGGCTAGGAGCTCAAGGCTCCAAGAGTAACAAACACGAATTTTGCCAAGCAAGCGAAGAACGAGGTGCTCTAGAGATGAGAAATCTTCTCACTAGCACTCTCCAAGCTCTTGATCTCAAACCCTCTTAAATCCCCACAACAAATCTCACCAAACTTGAGCCAAGGGGAGTGAAGGAGGGAGTAAATGAAGTCTGAAGATGTTCAGGTCGAAATGGCAGGAGAGATGGTAAAGGAAGGGGTGGAGGGGGCTTTTATACCCCCCTCACCCAGAATATAGCCGTTGAGGCTTTAAGACCCGGAGTATCCGGGGTAAACTCAGAAACTCCGGGAAGTCCGGAGATTCCGGGGTAAACCCGGATACTCCGGCCTCCCAAGGGCAGCACCCAAGAAAAGATCCCCGTGAAAGTGTTGGTGCAAAGGTGTCTCTCATAGGTTTTGTTTTAGCAACTAGAGCACCTGTTCGACTCTTGAAAGACACAATTCCTGTCCCTCTTGATAGTACGACATTCCTACGACTCAAATTCAAAAGTTTAAAATAAATAAAGCCTCTTAGGAACCCTTTGTAGCATCACTTCCTTTTTTAGTGTAAATGAACTGCACGTGATGCCACATATAATTTTAATCCCTGCTCATGGACTAGATAAATCATTAGCTACTTATGTGTGTGTCATTAAACCACCAAAACCCACTTAGGGGGCCAAGATACTCTTCATGGGCCTTGGTGGGCTTATAGTTCCCTTCCTCCTTATCTATCTTCCGGAAGGGAGATAGGATCCCCCGCGGCCTCCTAGCGGTCAGTCTATGCACCACTGTGGGCTCCCAGCGTTCGGCCCGCGCACCGCCATTGGTGTCGCGGGCAGCTTGCCATGCACGCCGCCAGGGCGGCCAGCTCCGCCTCTGTGGCCTCCCCGCTCGCCGGTGCTGGTGTAAAAAATGTTGGAACTTCTTTCTGAAAATTTTTGAAATATTTTCAAAAAAATTAAAAATGTTGGTGAAAACGTTTTTGAAAAATATTGGATTTAACGTTTTTTCCGAACAAATATTGACGCAAATATTCAGAGATGACTATGAAAACACCTCCCGTTGTGCTAATGTGCATTCTCCACGACACCATTTATATACGCATTTTCAAAGGAGCAACACGATACTTGATTTTTCTTTGGTTCCCAACTTTCCTTTCCTTTAATTGCCCTTTCTCATTTCCGCTGCTGAATAATCAGCCTATTCCCTGAAAAAGACAATTTTCCTCACTCAACTGTTCTCCATAAAAAAATGTTGGTTTAACTTTTTATGAAAATATTGGTTTAGCTTTTTCATAAAAAACCATTGGTTCAACTTTTTGTTTGAAAAATGGTGCAACATTTTTTAATTTTTTAGAATGACACAGTAAAACGCAGACGCTCACAACACGCACGCATACTCATCCCTATGAATACGCATACGCAAACCCTACCCATATGAGCACCTCCGAAGGACCCATTGGCTCAACTTTTTGTTTATGGTTCAACATTTTTAATTTTTTTGAGAATGACACAGTAAAACGCAGACGCTCACAACACGCACGCATACTCATCCCTATGAATACGCATACGCAAACCCTACCCCTATGAGCACCTCCGAAGGACCCATTGGTTCAACTTTTTGTTTGAAAAATGGTGCAACATTTTTTAATTTTTTTTGAGAATGACACAGTACAACGCAGACGCTCACAACACGCACGCACACTCACCCCTATGAATACACGTATGCAAACCCTACCCCTATGAGCACCTCCGAAGGACTGAAAACTGACATATCTGGAGATTCCTGAAGTCACCAATTGCGCTTATCGTCGACGGGAACGTCGCTTACCACTTAACGCATAACGTCGGTAAATCCTGGAAAATCTAGGAAAAGGTGCGAGCATCAGGATTTGAACCCTGGTGGGTAGCGTCCCACCGGACCGTCCTACCATTGGACTACGAGTCCAATCGCGCAACATTTTTTAATTAATAATAATGAAGTGGAATGGTTGGAAATGGGAGCTCCTATCTCCCTTCCAGAAGTCACCTAAGCTTGTGTACTATAAAACCATTAAAACCCCAAACAGTGGAATGGTTGGAACGAGAGCTCCTATCTCCCTTCCAGAAGTCACCTAAGCTTGTGAACTATAAAACCATTAAAACCCAAAACAGCCCACTTAGCTGATTGAGGTTCCCCAATACCTACGTGATTTGATTTTTTTATTTTTATCAATTATTTTTTGAACTAATATTTTTTCATCAACATTTTTTAAATGTTGCGAACATTCGTCAATATTTTTTGGAAGTGTTACATTTTTTAGTCAACATTTTTAGGAGTGTTACTCACATTTTTCGTCAACATTTTCGGAATTGTTGCTAACATTTTTCTCGTCGACATTTTTCAGAAGTTTGCCAACTTTTTTTGAGCAACATTTTTCGGAAGTGTTACGAACATTTTTTCGTCAATATTTTTAGGAAGTGTTGCCGACATTTTTTCTCAACATTTTTTCGGAAGTTTGTCAATATTTTTACTCATTAACATTTTTCGGAAGTGTTACCAATATTTTTTCGTCAACATTTTCGGAAATGCTGCCAACATTTTTTGTCGTCATTTTTAGTAGTGTTGCTTACATTTTTTCGTCAACATTTTTCGGAAATGTTGCCAACATTTTTTCTCATCAACATTTTTTGGGACCGACGTTTTTTAAATCAACATTTCTTTGCTTCTTATAATATTTTTCAGAAATGTTGGTTTCAACTATTGTTTGTCAACATTCTGCAAAATGTTGTACCATTTTGCAAAATGTTGCAACATTTTTGGCAAATGTTGGACAAGACCTTCTCCACCACGGCGGCGCGCGGCACGCTGGCGGTCGCGGTCGGCGGCTGAGGAGCGCGCTTGAGCTCGCCTCCGCCGGCCATGGCGGGCGGCGCGTGGGGCGCGCGCGGGGCACAGTAGGTGACGAAGACCGACGGCGATAACGCGCGCGGGGCCGCGACGGCCGACGGAGATCACGCACGCGGGGCCCTGACGCCAACGATCCTTCACGCGGAGCCTTCACGTCTTCAGGTCGACGGTGAGCTCGCATCGGGCGGCGGCAGGCGAGGCGCACGCAGGGCTGAGGGTGGCGACCGGGTGAAGGAGACGACTGAATACTGATCGAAGAAAAGTGGGGTTAGGGTTAGGTGATCCTGGGCCATATGGGGCCAATAATGGGCCACTGGTGGGTTTATAATTGGTTAATGTTTTATTTTGCGGAAAGACAGACATAGGGAGGAGCATTGGCGGTTGGAAACTACGAACAAGTTAAGTTGGGCTAAGATGGGCCAGACGTTTCAACCCTTATGCATCTTCTGATATCTTCAGCTTGTGGTAGTGAGCCCGGTCCAAATGGGCCAATAAGTACTCAGCAAACATGGCCCGGCCTATTTCTCTCTCGTGCCGTCGCGGGCGTCCGCCGAAACCATTTTTCCCGCGCAATCGCCCGCCAAAATTTTCCAGCGGCGGGAAACATATCCCCCCACAATATCCCGGGTCTCCCCGCCGTGCCCGCCCGCGCCGCCCTGTTTTCTCTTCTCTTCCCCAATCTCGCGACTCCAATTCCATTCCCCCCAAAACACCAACACCAAGAAAGCCTCCATGAAAGGGCGCGCGGTGAAGCTCCGTGAAGCGCACAAGTCGGGCTCGCCGACTCTCTGCTCCGCCGTGTGGGGCCCCGGTGGGCAGCACGTCGTCACCGCGTCCGCCGCCGACACCGCCGTCCTGATCCATGACGCCGCCGCCTTGCTCGCTGGCGGCCGAAGCTCCGGTTCGGCCCCTCTGTCCACGATCCGGCTCCACAAGGACGGCGTCACGGCTCTCGCGGTCGCGCCGGGCCCCGGGGGCTCGCTGGCGTCCGGATCCATCGATCACTCCGTCAAGTTCTACACCTTTCCAGGTTCGTCGCTCCCACCCCCTGATGCGCGAAATAGATTCGAATCCCCCTCCCTCCCCTTTTTTGGTTTTCAACGCAAGATCTGTGATGCTTGGGATTTCGTTGCAGAGGGGGCATTCCAGAGCAATGTCGCCCGATTCACCCTGCCGATCCGGTCACTTTCCTTCAACAAGAAGGGAACCTTGCTGGCGGCTGCAGGCGACGACGATGGCATCAAGCTGATTGCGACCATCGACAACACCATCTCCAAGGTGCTCAAGGGCCACAAGGGCTCCGTCACTGGGCTGGCTTTCGACCCCAGGAATGATTACCTGGCTTCCGTCGACAGCTTTGGCACTGTCATCTACTGGGATCTTTGCATCGGCGGTGAGGCCCGTACCTTAACTCGCGTTGCTCCCACTTTCCGTTCGGATAACTCGGTCAGGAATGTCCTATGTTGGAGCCCTGATGGGCAGACCCTCGCTGTTCCTGGGTTGAGGAACAACGTGGTGCTGTATGATAGGGACACAGGTGAAGAGGTGTCCACGCTGAAAGGAGATCATGATCAGGCAGTGTGCAGCTTGTGCTGGTCTCCGAATGGGAGATACCTGGCCAGTGCTGGCCTGGATAGGCAGGTGCTCATCTGGGATGTGAAGTCAAGACAGGACATTGAGAGACAGAAGTTTGATGAGAGGATATGCAGCTTGGCTTGGAAGCCGGATGGAAATTCTTTACTTCTGATTGACGTCATGGGCAGGTTTGGCATTTGGGAATCAGTCATACCTTCAACTATGAAGTCACCTACTGAGGGTATACCAGACCTCAACTCCACTAAGGTTCCTTTGTTTGATGATGACGACGATGGTGATGATGATGAGAAGCTGTGTACCTCTGGTGGCTTGGAGGATGATATTGATGAAAGTTTTGGTGATTCAGTTCCTTTCAGCCATAAGAGGCTTAAGAGGAAGTCCACATTTGACGCAGATAGTGAAGATGAGGATTTAATTCATCAGTTGGAATCATCCAAAAGATTGAAAGATAAACATAAAGATAAAAAGGAGGATGCTGGGAAGGCAAGAGGTGATTATGCAACTTCAGGTAGGCTGGTTACTGCAAGAATGCAAGCTGCTTTCCAGCCTGGATCAACACCACCTCAGCCTGGCATGCGAAATTTCCTTGCCTACAACATGCTTGGAAGTATTACTACTATTGAAAATGAGGGGCATTCACATGTAGAGGTAAGTTCTGCTGTTACGCATTGCATCATAGCCGATTGTATGTGCTTTGTTGATTGTACCTTGCATGTGTATCAAGTACTCTGATGTTATTTCAATTCTTCCTTATAATGGGCCATAATTGCATGTGCATTTTCCAGGTTGACTTTCATGACACTGGAAGAGGGCCTAGAGTTCCTTCCCTGACGGACTATTTTGGTTTCACAATGGCTGCACTGAATGAATCAGGAAGTGTGTTTGCAAACCTGTGCAAAGGTGACAAGAATATGAGCACTCTAATGTACCGCCCTTTCGGTAGTTGGGCTGGTAACAGTGAGGTATGTTACTTACAAGTACTGGTTATACAATCTAAGTTTACAGTTGTCTATTCATTATTGATGTAAAAAAGATTTTTATGTTCAAAACTAGTGGTCAATGAGATTTGAGGGGGAAGAAGTGAAGGCTGTGGCTCTTGGCGCTGGATGGGTTGCTGCAGTCACAAGCTTAAATTTTTTGCGCATTTTCACGGAAGGAGGCTTGCAGGTTATATTACGTTTACTGAGATTTACATTTTAAATGTATTTTTATTTGTCTAGTCTCATTCTTGTCTGGGATTTAGCCAAGATCCTTTTACTGAAAGGAAGATGCCTCCATCTTAAATTAATTTCATGTTCACAGGTTCTGCCTAGAATTTTTTTAAAAAAATTAAATACCCAGCAGAGCTGCACTTCACTATATTAAGAAGAAAAAGTGGATAAATTCTGATAGGTATTAAACTGCTGATAACATTTGTCATCTATCACTCCTTATTCTCACTCAAAGACCGGAACCAAAAAGGACAAAAAAAACAGTCCATGATAATGGAAGTTGAGGGGACTATTGGTTGTCAGACTGGTATTCTAACATCCTGCTTTCACTTGAAATACTGAAGAATAAATACCATTGCTGTAGATCTTATAGAGGTCTTGTAGTCTTGCAAATGATGTCCATGCCAAGGTAGAGAAGGAAATAGTTGGTTAAAACAGGGGAAAGAGGATTCCGATCAATTACACAATCTTGAGTAAGAGAGTTGTATAAGATATGATCGAATGCAAGCTCAAATTAAGGTTGATAAAGTAGGAGGGTTGAGTCATATACATTATCACGAGAGGTCAAGATAGACACAAGCAATGGACAAATACATCTCCATAGTTCCAGTTGCTACCCCCATCACTCCTTATTTCTATTTTCTACCTTCACTCCACGAATCTAAATGCCAGCAATGTAACCTGCATTCTAGTCAAGTCCTTAGTCACAATGCATCTCGCCCTATCTTTTATGGAAGGCAAACAGCATCACAATACTAATCAAACAAAATTATTTTTCTACAGATGCATATCCTCTCAGTTAGTGGCCCAGTTGTTACAGCAGCAGGGCATGGGGATCAGCTAGCTATTGTATCTCATGCTTCCGATTGTCTGCCCTCAGGAGATCAGGTATTCATCAGCATCTTAATTTGCCTAGAGATCTTGTATGCATTGTGCCAAAGCTACCTTATGGATTTAAGCAGTCACCTATCTCAGTCATTACTCACTATATTTCTGTCAGAACTCAGAACTGAAATGATGCTGTAACTGACTAAATATTTGTGACTTGTATTGACAGGTGCTGGATGTTAGGGTATTCAACATATCTGAAAAAGCACAATCATTGTCTGGCCGCCTTCTTTTGACTCCATCGTCCCAATTATCCTGGTTTGGATTCAGTGATAATGGCCAACTTAGTTCATATGATTCCAAGGTATGGCCTTCAATCATGCTAGTGTTGAATATAGGTTTAGTGATACCAATGTTTAAGAATGTTTTAATGAGCGACAACATTTCCAGGGAATACTAAGGGTCTTTTCCAGTCAGTTTGGCGGAAGTTGGCTTCCAGTATTCAGGTATTTGACGTTCATTCTGTACTGGATACACACTCATACTATTGCTTAAGCACAGAAAATCACTCATTAATTTCAGTTCGGTCAAGGCAAGAAAATCCGAAGATGAAAGTCATTGGGTGGTAGGTCTGGATGCTAATAATATATTTTGCATTGTATGCAAACACCCACAGTCTTATCCACAGGTATGAGTTGTTTCTTTTCAGCTATGTTCGTATTAGTGGAACAGATACTTCCAGCAAAATGTTTTAACTATGCAATCTGGAAGGTTGAAACTTTGTTTTGTGGTGTTAGTGTAGTAATTAAATTGCAAGAGCTTAGTTTAAATGGCTTTGTTTTGCTTATTTTGAGGTGCCATGCTAATTCCCGAAAAGAAAGTTGTAGACTCCTTTAACTTTCTCTTTCCTCCTGAAAACTAAAGCATAATGTGATGCTTAAATATTTGTTGGAAACTTGGACAGTATCTAATTCTCAGTTTCGTCACTGCAATTGGTTTGCCCTTTGACTTATATCTGCTACTGATCTTAGGTGATGCCCAAGCCTGTGTTAACTATACTCGAGCTATCATTTCCCATCGCTTCATCTGACCTTGGTGCTAACAGTTTGGAAAATGAGTTCATGATGAGGAAGCTGTATCTGTCACAGGTTCATACTGCTCCTTTCCAGTACTGTATGTGTTATCTGTGTTCAGTGATCTGGTGATTAAAGTTGGAGTTCATCTCAGATTCAAAACAAGATGGATGAAATGGCTGTGTTGGGTCTGGACACAGCTGTATACGATGACGAAGCATTCGACATGGAGGCAGCACTTGACCGGTGCATTTTGAGGCTCATCTCTAGCTGCTGCAGTGGTACCAAGCTTGAACATAACAAAATTCATGAATAGCTGCTAATTTTAGCTTTCTATGAAATTTATGTTTTTATGTTTTTATGTTTTTTTGTTTTCCCGAAGGTGATAAGCTGGTTCGAGCTACTGAGCTTGCAAAATTATTGATACTAGAGAAGTCGGTGAAGGGAGCACTAACATTAGTGACACGCTTGAAACTTCCAATGTTGCAAGAGAAGTTCAGCTCCATACTTGAGGTGAAGGCCACACCTCAATTTTCTACTTAATAAAGTCTGTTTTTCAAAGCTTGATTCGTGTTCTTGTCTAGAATGCCTTGCTGATTTTGACTGATGGTTATAAAATATCATATTTCAGGAGAGGATGTTAAATGATAAAAAAATAGCTGGAGCAGCTGGTTTTTCCTCCAATGCTACAATCACAAGGAACACACCAGTGTTGACCACTCACGCAGCTCTACCTTCTAAGTTTGTGCAAAATGGGAAAAAATTGATGGAATCTGCATTACCCACACCGAACCCTAGCAATCAAGAAAATTGTTTAATTGAACGTGAACCAAAGAAGCCAAAAGGAGAAGCAAGAGGAACTACAGGAAGCGCTTTTAAAGTTTCATCTCCCTTTACTCCATTGACCAAAGTACCGAAAAATAGTGAAACAAAGAAAGACAAGACTGGAGTATCAAATGCAATTATGGTCGATCAGAACAAAAAAGGAGGCATGGATCAGACTGGGGCAAAAAAGATGAGCACTGAAGACTGCAATCGAACAGGGCCTCAGCGACCAGTTAACCCTTTTGCAAAATCATCATCCAGCAAAGAGCATTCACCATCCCTATTGGATTCCATAAAAAAGATGAATGTAGAAACTGAAAAGGTTGAGAAACCTAATAGCAAGAAGGTGAAAGTGTAACTGCTTCTGTGTGTGTCAGTCATAGCCTGCAGGAGGGCAACCAACAGTTAGAAATCCACTTACTTGTACTAACAGCAGTACTCTCAGTTTTCTTGTAATAGCTTAGGTAACAAGCAACATTTACATTCTAAAACAGTTTTTAGTGGCTTCCGAGCTTGGTGTATTGTTGGGATCCTTGCCTCAACATTATGTAATAACCCCCCCCCCCCCCCCCCATCTATGAAACGGATTCCTTGTTAGCATTCTCTGTTGTATATCTTGCGTACATGAAATGAAGATAATTCTCCCCAGGCAACTGTGTCTATACTAATCAACAAGTAAAGGAATGTATTGTGTGATCTTTTGCGTATCTTGCGCAAAGCTCAATGTTACAACCCTGGATTACAATGAGTATTTCTTTTGATGACAATAACAGGCTTTGATGCCAGGCTCATTGCTAAAAGTACCAAAGTATCATCAATCATTTTGGACAATAAAAGGTACCGTTTCATGATCTCACAATATCATTTGTTCTAAGTGATGTGTACATTTACCAGTAGCCAGACAAGAAAGTTAACCACAGGGACAAGCATAAGGAAAAGGAAGGCAAATTTACCACTTTGTATATATGCAAATTGGGTGCATATATGTAGCAGTAAGTGTAAAAGCTTGAATATCAATCTAAGAAGCCAACCTGACAATGATCTAGTATTTTTTCGGGATCCTTGACGTGTGTATCACATTTTTCATTAAGAAGAGAGTTTTGATACAATAGTTAACCGAACAAAAAACAACAAAAACATGCCTAACAGGCCAAAGCACAAAAAGAGACGAAATCACAATCTAGGACGACCTAAGGCGCCAATTCCGATGAAGCCAGCCTGAGCCTACCTCCAAGCTTCCTCCAGGATCTGTGGCACTAGAGCCACCGGTTGGAGCGCGACTCTGTCATGAACACGTTGATTCCTCTCCCTCCATGACGACCAAGCCAAGGAGTCGAACCTCTTGTGCTGAAGCTTGTGCACCTGCTTCCTGATATCCAACCACCACTCAAAGAAAGGTTGCTCCACCTGCGGCGTCAAATGGTGCAAGCCGTAGTAGCGCAAAATCTTGAACCATGTCTCACGACTATAGACACATCCGAGTAGCATATGGTCCAAAGTTTCAACCTCTTGTGCACATAGTGCACAATCATCCGTATCCCAGAGCCCATGTCGACGTAGTCGGTTTGAGATCCAGCAACGACCATGCAGCACAAGCAAGCCGAAGAATCGTCACCTACTAGGTGCCTAGATTTTCCAAACGCAGGCCGCACTCGGAACAAGGGCTCCCCACAAACAACACATGATACGTTGAACTGGCGGAGTAGTCCCTTGAAGCCAATCATTTCCAAATGAACCTATCTGGCTGACCGGACAGATGCACGTCACGCACCATGTCCCAAACGCGCAAGTATTGGACGACCACGTACACAGTGCGGGCAAGGCAACATCCCTCACCCAATGCCTACCAAGGAGAGCATCCTGAACAGTGCGGGATTTCCAAATGTGAGGAAGAACCATGTTCCAGTGGTTTGGTGCTAACTGACGGATGGAACAACCATTCAGCCAATGATCCATCCAGAAAAGAGCGATGGAGCCATCTCCAATTTGCACAATAACCAGAGCATCAAAAAACTCTATAGACGACCTATCAACTCAGAAAGAGTACCCTGACCAGGTTTTATCGGAGTCCGCCCGGGCCAACATAGTCGTAGAGCAAAGCCCATGAGCTGGAGGTTGGGGATGCCAAGACCACCGTATTGCTTTGGGCAAGCCGCATTGACCCAAGCAACATCAACCCCCCTGTAAGTGCAATCAAGCCCTAAGTGGATTTTAGTGAGTTGAGTGACAACTTGATTAAATCTCTAACACTCTTGTAAAACATGTGGGCAGGTCGTTGATTATTGAGAAATGATATTTATATGTAAGATCATGTATTTGGCTCATATTGCAAAGAAGTCAAGGGTGGATCATGACATTATACATGGAATGTATGCAAGCATACTAAAGATGAATGTCATGAGTTGGTTGTTGTGTTTCTCCCATTGAGTTTAAATAAGACATACAACAAGTGATCCTTAGCAAAAGAAAAGAAAATATAGATGCATGATTAAAGCAAAGCATGTTGTGAAGAAAGGAGAAGCTTGTGATATAATATTGAGAGAACTAAGTCAAAGTTGAGTATGGCATCAAGGAGATTTCACTATTGATACAAGATGAAACTTGATGAACTATACAAGGAAGTTTACCGGGTATAATATCAAATGGATTTCACTCTTACACTATATGGAGGATATTGACTCATACAAAGAAGCTAGTTACAAGACTTCAAGAATAGCATTGACAAAGGTCATGTGGTTACCTCTATTGTGATGGACCTATAAATAGAAGTTTTCAAAGCAAGAATATTTGTTATCAATCAAAGGACAATTATTTGAGTGGCATCTCAAATGGAATTCTCTCTATGGTGCAAGGCTTGACTCAATTGTGGCAAGGATAAGTGATGAAGAGATCAAGATGGCTAAAACGAGGAACTAAGCAAAAGCTATGGATAGCGACCATAAGCAAAGTGGCTAGGGTGACGTTGAGAGCGTCAAAGATTTCGAAGTATCACATCCAAGCCTACCGAGGAAAGTGATAAATTGCATCTAGTGTCATGATTGATAAATTGGAGCGGCTTTAGAATTCAAAGTGGTTGACTCTCTACTCTAAGGAAGAATTCTAAGTCACTAGCTCAATGTGGATATGCTCAAGCACATGCATCTATTTATATCCATAATGTGTGCTCAGTTGGTATACAATATTGGAAGTCCTCGAATCATTGAAGATCAATTACCAGCGTACCTGGTGGTTCATGCTCAAGTGGATTAATTAGAGTTTATCTTTTATCTTGAGTTTAGGTATGTCATACTATCAACAGGGATGGATCATTGGTTGGACAACAAACATCAAAAAGTGCTCACGTGAATAACCCGTGAGATCTAAATCCTAGTAGAGCTAACTGTCCCAAACCGGTCTGACCAGTTTGGGCACTGACACCGTCCAACGACTAGTTGGTTTGAAAATCGGTTTGACCGATTTGGCAAACCGGTCTGACCGGTTTTGTCTAACAGACTAACGTCTAGTTTTGTGTGTGTTGGGTATTTATACCCATGAGCTCCTCTTTAAGGGGCTGCTGGTTCTCCACACTTCTAACACCTTCCAGAATCCCAAATGAGCTCTCCCCAACCTCTCTAAGTGAGATTCAAGCCTTTAAGTGTCCTATCCTTGAGTCGGGTTGAGAGAGTGACTTGTGTGAGAGATTTAGAGAGCTCTGAGAAGCCTAGTGAGCATCCCACACTTGAGCAGCTGCTGATTTCGTTGAATATCTTGTGAAGCATCTTTTACTCTTGGAGCCATTGGCTCCTAGACGACTAGAAGTCACTTGGAAGCTCCTGATCGTTGTGTGGCAACTCCAAGAAGTTTGCAATTGCAAATCGAAGAAAGTGGAACACTCCATCTATTTCCTTAGCGAATAGGTGTGAAGGAGGAGCGGATTGAAAGAGATCCCAAAGCCCTTGTGGCTTACCTCAACAATGTGGACGTAGGCCAGCCTTAGTGGGGAGCTGAACCACAAGATAAATCTGGTGTCCTTGTGTTCTTACTTGCTTTACCTTTACATGCATTACCTCAAGTTGTTTCTAGCTTAATCCTTGTGCTTCCGCTTCGATCTACCTTGGTGTGCTTGTGTTGTGTGCAGGGACTTCATTGACACTGTTGACATTGCTAACGTCATTGACTAGAAGCGAATATAAGATCCATTTCTATCGATGACACTAGAAATGCAGAGGTTTATCTTAACATGATGCTAAGTGTCGGTGCGTAAAGTAGTCCCGACACTAACTAGTAAGAAGCGCTGAGATCTATCTCTCGATGATCGATGCTAAGCAACTAGTGACACTGAGTTTTATCCTGGTTCGGCCGGGGCCGTACGTCCAGCAGGGGTGTGCTCGGGGCACTATATTGCGGTGCACCGTGGTGCTTGCAGAGGGGGGCTACAAGCGAGGCGGGAGAGGAGGCCGGTCCTCCAGGTCCCAGAGATACTGATTGAGGCAAGTGCCAATATCCCGTGAAGGCGGAAAGCGTGCAAGTAAACGCTATCCGTCGTCCTTCTCCCCCTGCGGCTGGGGGACTGCCCCTCCTTTTATAGGCCAAGGAGGGAGCTGTTTACAAGCGTGCCACACTGTTTTATCTACGCGTGGAGGTATGGCGTACAATGCCGTGGAGTAGACGACTGTCCTGGAGAATATCGCTTCCGGCGGGGCGTCATGGCGCGTCCTGTGCGCGTCCAGGGGCAGCTTTGAGGGTGGCAGCGTAGAGGGCTACCCGTGTGAGGACTCGGGGGTGCTGTTGACGTGGAGTCGTAGGGGGCACAGTGACCGGTGTGGCGGTGTCCTGTCGCCGCATATTTCCACAGCGTCGGGGATGGCGATGCAGTGGCCGGGATTGTCGCAAAGGGCCGACGACGACGGAGGTGACTGCTCCCACTGGCCTGACGTCACGGCGCAGCCCCGTGCGGGTGTGGAGTAATCGTGCGTCTTCTCTTCGAGGAACCTGCCGTCCTTCTTCGAGGGTGCGGTGCGCCGACCTTACGGGAGTAGGTGGTACAACGCCACGGGGAGGCTGCTGACCATACCGCACATTGTTGCACAGCGACTGGGAGTCGGCGGAGCAGTGCCGGGGTGTGATTCCCATGCGTGTCGTGGCATGGATTCGCCTTTGACCTGAGTGCCTGCATGTGTCAGTGCATTAAATGCTCATGCCGGGGGAGCAGATGGGGAGGCGGCGGGCCCGCGAGGCCCTCGAGCGAGGCGGAGCCTTGCTCGAGGGGGCGTTCAGCTCTCAATTGAGACGGGTCCTGTTGACGGTTAATAGTTGTATCAAAGTTCGTTTAGACTTGCAAGCGGACAAGTCTCCCGTCGTAGTCAAGGGACCCTTCTTCCCTCGAGTGGTGAACCCAAGGTATCGAATCCGTGGAACAATGTGCAACGCAAGGATTCAATCTAGTAAAGCAAGGTAAGCTATCTTATGAAGACAAGTTGCATCTAATCTACTAACTCATAAAGAAAACGAATCTAATCTAATCTACTAAAGAGGTAGCAAGAGAAAGCAAGAGATAACCAATCTAGAGAATCTAGATCATGCTTATGTTGTAGCTCCAAACAAGATAGATGAAGATAGAAAAGAGAATCTCATTAAAAGCATCTTTAAATCGTGGCCTTCCCATCCGACTCCAAAAACGCCCGCCTTTCGGAACCCCCGTTCTGTCACAACGTATCCCTATTCATGCGGGTAGTCTAGGGCGAGTTCGATAGAACAAGTTGAAATCACTTGGCCGGTCCGGTATGCACCTCTAGCCACCGCGGCTACAAGAGCACCCTATGTAATCTAGCTATAGACTAGATCGTAGAAGAAGCGAGAACCAAGAAGAAAACAAAATCATCGAGAAGGCGCTTAATCGCTAGAAATCGGATTCACTTACAAACTTCACCATGAATGATTACATGAACAAGATCACCACCGGGGCCCTCCCTCGATCTTGATTCTCGCTCCGAAGCTCCGACGTGGTCTTCCATGCAAGGTTCCCACGTCGGCTAGGGAAACCCTAGACAACTAGCACGACCCTCATCTCCGAGATGGTGTCCCTCAAGCTTCTCTCGCTCCTCGGCGGCGGATTACGACTTCTCTTCGCGTGGCTCTCGGTCGGGGGGCTATTTATAGCCCGAGAAGCAATTAGGTCAAAGGGGAGGCCGATTGGGCCCCGAAACGGGGCCGGGCCGGCCGGCCTGGGCCGGCCGGCCCGGGCCCACTTCGGCCCACCTCGTGGCCTCGCTTCGCCGGTGTTGCTTCCCGCGTCTTCTAGATGTTCTCCCCTTTTGCATGTGGGCCCTTGACGTCGGTTTCTCTCCGATTGAACTCAACTCCTTGTCTTGCAAGATTCGAGACTTTTCGGTTCGGTCCTCGGAGTTTATCATCTTCTTGGGCTTGGTCCTTGGGCTCTTGGAGTCATGTTCACTTCATTGCTTGACTTGTATCGGGCTTCAAGGTCTTGTCATGATGTGCTTAATGAACTTATCCCGGAAGTCTTGCTTTCAATGTTAAAACCCTGCGTAAACACTTAACTCCAAAACCGACATGCACAAGTGAACTTGTTATACCACGGGGGTTAGTACCAATGAATAAGATACAAAAGTCATGCCAACACCGAAGGTAAACTCATGGCTAGGTTGACGGATTTTCACCGTCAACAGGTCCCCACTCGAGGGGTCGTCCAGCCCTCGAGCGAGGCGGAATCCCGCTTGAGGGGGCACCCGGCCCCCGAGCGAGGCGGAACCTCGCCCGAGGGGGCGACCGGCCCTCGAGTGAGGCGGGGTTATACCAGCGCGGCACCATTTCCCTCGAGCAAAGCGGAGCTCCGCCCGAGGGTGGCTAGGCCGATTGTCTGGTGGGCCGTGGGCCCGTGGGTTTATCTTGCGCGCGTTTTTAGGTTTGTTTAAGTTCGTTTTTTTACGAAGGTAAGCGGGTCTGGTTGTTTAGGGGACCCTTACGGCTGTCCCCGACAGTAGCCCCGAGCATCTGTGGGTGTATCCGGGAGGATCCCGCAGATGCTGATGCTTGCTGATGGGACTTTCTTCCCCCCTGGTTGCTGGTGTTATTCCGTGGGGCCGCGCTAGCGGATCCACGGGTCTAGCCCCCAAAGCCTTGCAGGAACGTGGGTGTTCCTACGTGGTTTTTTCAGAGGATCTACCGGTGTGCGGGGTGTTGATTTCAGCCGCTATTTTAGCCGGCCTCGGCGGAGCTACACACACGTATCTGGCATCGTCTGCGTTCGGTGCACCCCAGGAGGTGTAGCCGTGCATCGAGCCCCCGAGCCTGGCCCATTCGAGGCGATCGGGATGAGCTCTCCGACTTATTTGTTCGCTCCCTCGCCGTCCCTCCGCGGGACGGAGGGTGAGGTGTCCGCAACTCCCATCGATCGGGTCGCGAATTGCGGGTTCCTCTTTGAGCTGTTATCGGGTGATTCAAGTGGACGCCCATGCCCCGTTCGATAAGGGTTGGCTCGTGGTTCGGAGACTCGTCCATGAAAGTGCTTACGTGGGTTTGCTAGGCAGGGCGCGGTCCCGTTTGCTAGGGACCGAGGGCACGGAAGCTCTCCCTTGATGGGATCTCTCGACCAGCTGCCCTCGTTGGCTCTTGAATATGACATGTGGGGTGCCCTCGAGCTGGTGAGCTCGAGGGTAAGCTCGAATGCGCGCGCCCTCGTCGTCCCTGGCTCCGTTGATCTGGGGTGCCTGTTCGAACCCTTCGAGGGTTAGGCTTCGAACCTCTGATCAGTAGGGCCGTTGCGGGGTGGCAGCTGGGCACCCCCATTTTTTTTACATCTACAAGACTCGTGTGCTTGTGGTCGAGCCAGTCCACGAGTTGCTGATCAGTAATCCTCTAAAATCGAGGGCACCTGTGGCGCCCACTCTTCGTCGAGCGGGTCTTGAGACCACTGGTCGGTAGTCGCACCCTTCGAGGGTCGTGTTTTTCGAGCCCTGGGCTCAGGCCAAGCGAGGGTCACGCCTACTTGGTAGGGGACCGGGCCATTTCAGCGCTCACGAGCGTGGCCGTGGTCGTGCGCTGTGGGCGCGCCTTTTCAAGCGACGCAGCCGCGCGCGTAGTGGGCGACGTGGGCAGGCGGACGTGACGGCCCGCCGCGGATCTTCAGTTGCCACGCCGCAATGATCGCGCGTGTGCCGTTTCGGCGTCGTGGGGCCCGCTCGTCGGTGGCGTACGCAGTCACCTGCAGTTAATACGCATGGCGCGCACGCGCGGTTCGGGGAGCGCTGCTCCCTTGGATCTATAAATCCACGGAGGAGGAAAGGGAAGCCCCTTACCTCAACACTTCGCATCTTTTGCTCTTCGCTTCTTGCCATCAACTCAAAGCGCTGTGTTCCCTCTACTCTTCGTTTCTCGTTCCCTTCGCCTCCACGCACCCTCACCTTCTGCAATGGCGCCCATTCCACCGATTGAGGTGCTCGACCCGCTGCCGTGGCAACGGTCGACGGTGACGCGGATCGCCCTGTCAGAGCTCGTGACCGGCGGTCAGCTGGCGCCGAATGTGGGCAGGCAACCTCCAGCTTGGATCGTCCCCCGGCGGAGGATCGGGAGCCCAACCCGCCGCACGGGTACATCGTCAGCTTCATTCGGCATCATGAATGCAGCTTCGCCGCGCCGGCGAGCCGCTTCATGCGTGCGCTATGCTACCACTACGGGATGGAGTTGCACAACTTCACCCCCAACGCCATTTCGCAGGCGGCCACCTTCGTCGGTGTCTGCGAGGGGTTCCTCGGGATCCCCATAAATTGGGATCTCTGGATCCACCTGTTCCGCGCGGAACTGTACACGATGACGACGCCCGCGGTGCGAGTTTGTCGGGCGGTGCGCGCCAGCTGCTTGACTTTCTCCTTGCGGGATTCGCGCAAGGAGTTCTACATCCCTTGCGGCATGACCTCCAACAATGCGGAGTGGGAGCGGGGATAGTTCTACCTTCGCAATGGCGAGCCCGGCCTCCCCCCGTACACCAGCAAGGTGGTGAAGGAGAAGCCGGAAAGCTGGCATCACGACCTGTCCCCGTCCTCGCGTCAGGCCCGGCTGGATTCGCTCCTGCAGGGGCTGAAGAACCTGGCGACACCGGGCTTGCCGCGGCGTCGGTCCTCGCAAAGCTCCACCACCGGCGGATCGTCCCCCTCATGGAGAGGGAGCTCCGCATCTACGAGATGAGCGACGCGGCCAACCCCATGTCGTTGGCGCGCTCGCGGCTGCTGAACGAGCGCTTCCCGATGGAGTACGCGGCCACCAGGGCCAGGCGTGCTGTCAGCCTCAAGGGCGGCAAGTACAGCAACGACGACCTCTGGTCGTTCGTGATGCTTCCCGACGCCCCGGCGGTGAGTGGTCTCCCTTCTCTTCTCCCATTCTTGCGGCACACCAGCGCAGTTCTGACAACTGTCCTCTCAGCAGAGGGTGATCGTAGACGTCCTGCAGTCTGCTCGCCCACGCCCCAGGCCCGCGCGGCCGTGCGCGCGGCGCAGCGTCGGGAGCAGGAGCGAGCGGCGCGCAAGAAAGAGAAAGGGATCCGGCGGCGGGAGCACCGGGAAGGGAGGGACAAGGAGTTCCGTCTGCGCAAGCAGCAGGGACTTTCTCCCCCAGTGACCTTAGAGGACTCGTCATCGGTAGAAGAAGAGGAGGAAGAGGGCAACGGGGGGCGGGCCCTCCCCGAGAGCTGGGAGCCTGCAACCCCCTCACCAAGAGCCGCGGAGGCGGCAGAGGGGCAAGAGTCTGGGGTGGGCGTGGAAGCGCACGCCACCAGGCAGTTTACGGAAGAGGCGGCGTGCACGCGCGAGGCACCCCGCGCGCACCGCGGTGGCGTGCGGGAGTGCGCGCGCCGGCGGCCATGAGTGCCGCGACAACGTCGAGGGTGTCGCGACGACGGCGCCGAGGTGCCACAGTGATGTCTGGGAGTGCCGCGACGGCGGCGACGGGCGCCACAGTTGCGCCCGCCGAGCCCTCAAAGAAGAGGAAGCGCGGCTTCTCCACCTTGAGTAGGTAGTCGTTCTCCTGTCCGTTTCGGTTTCGAGAGGCCAGGACCTAACTCTTCTGTTCTTTGCGTTCGCAGGGTGACGCCGACCGTTCCCCTCTTGCGCCCACCAAGGCGCTTAGGACGGGCGCGTCCGTCCCCACGAGGCGGCGTTCATCGAGGCCGCCGAGGGGGACAGGGGGAGCGGTGGCGACAATGAGCGAGCCCCCGCATGTCGTGGCCTCAGCTGTAGAGCCACAGCGGGAGGCAACGGCCGTGACGGCGACCATGACAACGGCGGCTACTGCGCCGTTGGCTCTGCCAGCGCCTACCCCCGTCAGCGGCGATCAGGCGGCGGTGGTGGTCATTGCCGACGATGACGCCCCGCCACCCGGGTGGGACCAATGGATGAGCCCGCCCGCGCCAGCCCCCGTGCCCCTGGTGGGGGTTCTCGTGATGAGGGAGGATGGCACCGTGATGTCGGGACGCCCGACTGAGGACCATGTGTGGTTCGAGGACCGGTGGATGGTCGCTTCCTGATCGCAAAATTGCCCAAATCCATCTTAGCTTCGTCCAATGGTTGTGACACTTGGTGATCTTGTAGTTGATGTCAATACGAAGCTATAGAATATCTAACTTGCTCATTTGGACATGTGTAGCATCCTATGTTAAATTTTGTCTATTTGAGAAGCTCTAGGTTGAAAGTTTTGCATTTTTGGCTTAATTCATGCATTGCCAACAAGGGGGAGAAGTTTGAGCTTGAAATGGCTTGCTAGATGCATTTAGAAGGTTTTTAGGTGGCTACGAGCCATTTCTGGGCTCTGGTGTGCACCGGTCTGACCGGTCAAGGTCACCGTCCGACCGGTCGAGTCTTGGCCTGTTCATATGTTGGGCACCGGTCGACGAGTGGTGGTGACCGGTCGACCGGTCGAGCCGAGCCGGTGCGGTGTGCTTCCGTTTTCTTCAAGTGGTTTGCATGCATTCGTCCAGGGGGTGTTGCATTGGTTCAGGGGGAGCTTGCATGTGTGCAGGGGGGAGCTCTTTGTGGTTGTTCGAGCTTTGGTTTGGTGGTTTGCGCTCTTTGCTTGAGCATAGTTTTGTCTCGGATGTGTTGAGTCGTTGCCCTTGCCTAAGGGGTCCGAGACTTGTCTTCTTCAAGTGATGTTGCTCTTTGCCTTTGTTTGGCTTTCGTCGCTTGTTGGAGTTTATTTTTGTCCGTTTCTTTTCTTTTTATTTTCTCTCTTGTTACTTTATGTGGGTTGGGTATTGTCAATGCACTCATCAAGGGGGAGATTGAGGACCATGTGTGGTTCGAGAACCAGTGGATGGTCGCTTCCTGGTGTGATGAGTGATTGACAACGTTGTGTGGACTGATTCTTGGCTAAGTATTTCAGGTGCAGGTTGCGGCTTGACTGGTGTTGGTGCAGGTGAAAAACAAGCGCGAAAGGTCGTCGCTGGTGAGGCCTCCAGGTGTGGAGAAGACAAGTAGGCTTCGTTCGAGGGACCCGGTGGCCAGCGGGTCAAGGGCGGGCCGCATGGTGGCATGAACAGCAAGATGAAGTCGTGGACGGTTTCTTGGTTGAGCCTCAAAACCAACGTTGAGCCGGGACTACGTGGGAGTCGAGTCATGAGTAGAGATTGGCGGAGGCTACACCGAGTTCGCGGGGTTCCTGGTGGTTCACCATAAAACCACTAGGTTCCTTGGTTGATCCACAAAGCCAAGACCGAAGAACCGAAGACGGTCTTTGCGGCGAGCCGCCGGACCGATCTTCCGGTGGGTCCGACCGGTCGGCCGGTGGGTACCGGTCTGACCGGTGAGGAGCACCGGTCTGACCGGTGTGCGACGACGCAGTCCAGAATCTTCGAAGCGGAGGACATGCGTCGGGATCGCAAGGCTTGCGTCGAGGCTAAGCAGGTTGCGGTCGTCGGGCATCCGTCCGATGGAGCGATGACAAAGATTTTCAATTTCGCCCTCGAGGGGCATGTATCCCTAATTAGCTAGCAAGGGTATTTTAGACTTTCGGTTGCTTCCTATATAACCCAAGAGGTGATAGGATGGTAGCCATCTCTTGGAACCCTAGTTTATTTTGCTTTCCGATTTCCCTTCCTATTTTCTTAGGATTTCCATAGGACTAGCTTGAGAGCTTCATGGTGAGATTTTGTGAGAGGGTTGGATGATCGGGCGGCAAGCTAGACCTTATATGAACCTCCTTGGTATGTATAAATGATTCGACGGGGTTCCTCAAGGCTTTGTTGTGTTGTTCCCGGTTGTTCTTGGTGGTGATTTTCGGAGCCCTCTCATGGTGGTTTTCCCGGTGTGTTTTCGGGACCTTGCTCTTGAGGATTTGATGGGGGAAATTCGTGTGAACCCTTCGTGGTTCTTTTGCCTTTGATTCCCCTCCCAAATCCGTGAGTTAAGGGGATCGATTTTGGGATTTTCGGTGTTCTAGGGTTAGAGGGGTTCTTGGCGGGATTTCTCCGATTCCTCTTGATCTGGCAAGTTTTGGTGGACAAAATCATGGCTATGGACTCCTCATGAGGTGATCTTATTATCCCCAAAGTCTTGTTCAAGTCCGTGGAGCAATTCGGGAGATCGAAGTTTGGATTTGGAGGAGTTGATCCGCGGGTGCTGTTCATCCCGAGCTGCCCAGGCTACACCGGTTTGACCGGTGCTCTTTACCGGTCTGATCGGTGCGAGTCACTTGTGGGATTTGCCTTGGGTGAACTGCTTGACTCATGTGTCTTTGGGTCTTGGTGCTGCTGGTTCGTTCTTGGTCTGCTTGGTGTTGTTTTGTTAGGTTTTGTGCGGGGTTTTCCTTCGTTGCAGGTTGTTGACGGTTAATAGTTGTATCAAAGTTCATTTAGACTTGCAAGCGGACAAGTCTCCCGTCGTAGTCAAGGGACCCTTCTTCCCTCGATTGGTGAACCCAAGGTATCGAATCCGTGGAACAAATGTGTGATGCAAAAGATGATCTAGTAAAGCCAAGTAACTTCAATCTTCGGTAAAAGATACCCTAATGCATCAAGATAAAGAACATGAAACTAATCTAATCTACTAAAGACCGGAGATAACAAAGAAAGATAGGGTAGATAAACTGATCTAGAGAGATCGGGTTAAGCCTTTTGTTGAAGTTCCAAGTAAGAGAAGAAGTAGCAAATCAAATCTTATTAGAAGCCTCTTTAAATCGTGGTTTCCCTCCAACTCCGAAAACATCCGCCTTTCGGAACCCCCGTTCTGTCACAATGTATCCCTACTCATGCAGGTAGTCTAGGGTGAATCCAAGGACAAGTCGAGTTCTTTCGAAAGATCCGGCGTGTACCTCTAGCCACCGCGGCTACAAGAACACCCTAAGTAATCTATCTCGAGAATAGATTTAGAATAAGCAAAGCCGATCGAAAAACGAAATCTTCAAAGAAACACTTGATCGCTAGAAATCGATTCAACTTGATAATTCAACTATGACAATGATACATAAACAAGATCACCACCGGGATCCTACCTTGATCTTGCTTCTAGCTCCGGGAACTCCGACGTGGTTGTCGTATGGACCTCCCTGGGCCCACTACCTTGGTGGGTACCAGGACCAACTACTCGGTGGGCCCCTGGGACTACCTGACTTCGCTGCACGGTACCTGATGGCGTGAAGCACAAGGACTACAGAGGAGAAGTACTCGGTTAGGAAGCTGTACATGTCCCGCACTATATAGAGGACTCCTAGACGTACTCGACTAGTACTCTCTCCCTATTCCGACTTGTAACTGAGGACCATGTGTGGTTCGAGGACTGGTGGATGGTCGCTTCCTTGTGTGATGAGTGATTGACAACGTTGTGTGGACTGATTCTTGGCTAAGTATTGCAGGTGCAGGTTGCGGCTTGACTCGTGTTGGTGCAGGTGAAGAACAAGCGCGAAAGGTCGTTGCCGGTGAGGCCTCCAGGTGTGGAGAAGACAAGTAGGCTTCGTTCGAGGGACCCGGTGGCCAGCGGGGTCAAGTGCGGGCCGCATGGTGGCATGAACAGCAAGATGAAGTCGTGGACGGTTTCTTGGTAGAGCCTCAAAACCAAGGGTGAGCCGGAACTACGTGGGAGCCGAGTCATGAGTGGAGATTGGCGGAGGCTACACTGAGTTCGTGGGGTTTGCAGTGGCTCACCAGAAAACCACTGGGTTACTCGGTTGAGCCACAAAACCGAGGCCGAAGACTTGACAAGGGGGTGCGGCCACCCAGGCCGGTTCAACCGCCCAGGAGGGGTGGTCAGACCGCCTGGGGCCGGTCAGATCTCCCGGGCCGGTCGAACCGCCCTGGGGGGCGGTCTGACCGCCCTGGCCGCCGGTGCCGAGAAGTTTCGAAGCGGAAGACACGCGTCGAGATCGTAAGGCTTGCGTCGAGGCTAAGCAGGTTGCGGTCGCCGGGCATCCGTCCGATGGTGAAGACATCAAGAATTCCAAATCCGCCCTCGAGGGGCATGTATCCCTAGTTATTAGTGAAGGGTAGTTTAGTCCTTTGGGTGCCTCCATATATACTCATTAGATGGGTGGATGGCAGCCAACTCTTGGAACCCTAGCTCATTTGTTTTTCCATTTTCGTTCTCCATTTTCCTTAGGACTTCAGAGGACTAGCTTGAGAGCTTCATGTGAGATCTAGAGAGAGGGATGGATGTTTGGGTGGCAAGCTAGACCTTGTACGAACCCTTCATGGCATGTATAGATGGTTCGGCGTTGTTCATCATGGTGGTTTTCCCGTCTCTTTTGTGTTGATTTTCGGAGCTCTTTGTTGGCGGTGTTTTGAGGACGATTTCTTGGGGTTTTGGTGGGTGTCACGTATGAGGTTCTTGTGCCTCTTTGGCTGGTGACTTTGCCCCCAAATCTCCTTTGAATCGGACTCGATTTGGTGGTTTCTCGAGTTGGGCGAGTTCTTGACCTAGAGAAGCGATTTCTTCGATTCCTCTTGATTGTGAGCGTTTCGAGTCGATTCCTTTGAGGTAGAGGTTGCCCAGGAGGTAACCCAGCTATTCCCCGAAGTTTTGCTGCAATCCGTGGAGTGATTCGGGAGATCGGGCGCGAGGAAGTTGAGGTTTGACCCGCGGGTTGGTTTTACGGAAGGGGCGGTCTAACCGCCCGCAGGGGGCGGTCTAACCGCCACGGGTGTTTCCGGGTCGAAGTTTTGTTTCGCTGGATTTTCCTCTCGTGAGTTTGTTCGCCTTGATCGGAGGAGCGTCCGGGTGAAATCGGGGTCGTTCTCGTGCGGTTTGCTAGGTGTACTTGGTTGGAGTTCGTTGCTGGGTACAGGGAGGTTAGACCGCCCCCGGTAGCCGGTCTAACCGCCCCTAGGCCCCCGGGTAGAGGTTTGGTTTTCATCAAGATTTTACGGTAGCTAGCATGGCCTTGACCGGATATCTTTGTTGGTGAATCCGTGGTGAGTTTTGGTGCTCGGAAGAGGCATTTCGGAGGATTTCTTGGTTACCGGGTGGAGGCGGTCTAACCGCCCCCTATACCGGTCTAACCGCCCCCCTCGGTTAGCCGACTTTCGAGTGGTTTCCGCTTGTCATTGCTGCGGGTGTGTTGTGGTTGCTGGTAGAGTTTGTTCCTAGGACCAGTAGCACTCCAGTGGCTACGTGGTTTTGGCAAACGGAAGGTAGAAGTGCGGAGTGTGTGATTTCGGGGGTTCGACCGAGCTAGTTCATCTTGTCGGAGTTTCAATCTCCCTCGAGAAGAATTTTTATCGGCTCCCATTCACTACCCCCTCTCTGGTCGCCTAATCGGTCCTTCAGTAGCCCTGCCTCCCGGACTATATAAGGCGAGGCAGGGACCCCTCTCTCATGATCTCATCTCGCGGCGTAAGATTGCATCATCTTGTAATCGTACCCAATCAATCCAGAGCTACGCAGCATACAAGACATAGGGTATTACGCACCTCGCGGCCCGAACCTGTCTAAATTGTGTGTCACGTGTCTCTTCCTTCGAGTTACCGATCTTGGCGAGGCCACATTCATCTACTTCGGGTACTCCCCTTAGTAGGTTGCCGGTCTAAAACACCGACAGCTGGCGCACCAGGTAGGGGATCTCGCCCGAGATCACATGGTGAACTCGACGGCTCCTATCTACATCAAGCCGACCGTCGCCTTCAACCGCGGCGACACCTTCGTCTTCGGTGCACCGGGTGCCGCACCGCCGACGGCGGCGGGTCCTTCCAGCGCCGCCTCACCATGCCGCCCAACCCGGAGACCGGCTTCGTGACGCTTCCCGAAGTAGTCACGGGCGAACTCGCCGGCAAGTTCGGCGAAATTTCGCTTTTCGACCAACACACCGACTTCGAGCTCGGATCCGCTTCCAACTCGAACTCGACGTCCCCGTGGGCTACCGTGTGCGAGCCGGCTGCTCAGCCATCGCATGTGGTCCCCCCACCCCGTGAGCGCTCCACGCGTGGTCCCCGCAACCTCTGCAGGGCCCGCACGGAGGCTCCCTCCACGCGCCGGGCCGGCAAGGAGCTCGTACCCGAGTACAACTCGGACTCCGACACCGCTCCCGGCCACGCTTCGACTCCAACCCCCTCTCCGGCTTCTACTCGGACTTCGCGTACAAGTTCGACTTCGGGTCGGACCCTGAAGACCCCGAGTCCGAAGACAACACTACTGAGCAACCTTTATCAGGGCCGGCTTCCGGGCTGGTTATAACGTCGACACCGGCCGGCAGTTTTGTCTACTGGCCAGACCGCAAGCCCGCTGACCTGATAAGCGGGGACTCACGCTACGTCGCCTACCTCAACTCGCTCCCATTCCAAGAGGGAACACCACTTGCACGAGCTGACTCGTACACTCCAACTGAGGTGGCGAGCTCCGACTCCAGTCTTGGCAACCCCGATCGCCAAGTCTTCATGGCTGCCGGCGACACGCCAGGACCTTCAGGGACGGCACAAGACAAGTACCTTGAAGACATCTCCGCAGACGAGCTGTCTGCTGAAGCACCTGCGGATGAGACCGACGCCAACAGGGACGCTCGATGTGAGCATAACAGAAAGCGCAACGAACGGCGCCGGCGTCTCCGAGACAACCTCCCCATCTGCAACCTCGCAGAAGCTCTCGAGGCTGTCGAGAGCAGGGTACACACCGCCCCCAAGCAATGACTCATGTCGATCACAGCGATCGCACGCCAAGCTCAGGGGATACGCACTTGGAGAAGTCATCGCCAAGCTCGCTGAAGACGCTTACTTCATGCGAGTCGACAACAGGGTCACCCAGCCTCCCCCCGCCAGGAACCGCGACAACGAAGCTACAAGTCGTAGCGCTGACCTCGGCCGCAACCGTACTCGAGCCGAGCTGCCGGCTCAGCCCAACCGTACTCGCGCAAACACCGGCGGACCCTCACAGGGTGGCAACAACAACCGTGAGATCATCCCTCACCGCGGCCCTGACGGCGGCGGCCGTGACCCTGGCGGCGGCGGCAGCGATGGCGGAAGCTCCAACCACGGAGCCAACAGGAGGGCCGGCGGCGGCGGCGGTCGCGGCGGTCGAGACCACGCGAACAACCACGCCTCCGAGCCTCGCGGGCGGCTACGACGCCCGTCGAAGATTGAAGAGCTGCGGCGGAAGAAGTCCGCCACCGCAGGCGACAACGACGGCTTCCCCGCCTTCTCACCTCGTCTTCGCAACTTGCTCCTCCCCGACAAGTTCAAACCTTTGGGGATCACCAAGTACGACGTGAAGCAGGATCCCATCCAGTGGCTCAGGTGCTACGCCCTCTCCATCGAGAACGCTGGCGGCAACAACGACACCAAGTTCCTCTACTTCCCCTTCTGCTTGGACCAAGCCCCACTCACATGGCTCGAGTCGCTGGACAAGCACTCGATCGACAAGTGGGACCGAGTGAAGGAGCGGTTCACCAGCAACTTCGCGGGCACCATGGGCCGATCGGGTACTCGCATGGACCTGGCCATGGTCAAGCAGGAACAAGGCGAGACCCTCCGCAAGTACATGCGCCGCTTCTTCGACAAGCGTGCCACCATAGTCGATGTCACCGACAAGGAGGTCATCGACCTCTTCCAAGACGGCCTCTACCACCGCCGCACCTTTGAAGACATCGGTCGCCGTCCCTCCAAGTCCATCCCCCACCTCAAGGACATGATCACGTCCTGGGCGGATGAAGAAGACAAAGCCAACGCTAAGTATGATGCCATCCATGGCAAAAGCAAGCAGAACGCGGGCGGCGGTAGCGGCAACAACGGGAACCAAGGCGGTCGCAACAACAACAACAACTACTCGGGTCCCAACCGCAAGTGCAAGCCAGACAACACTGTCGCGGCTATCTAGCGCCCTGCGAAGGAGAAATCGAAGAAGACCTCCGGCGGCTTCAAAGACTTGCTGAAGGAGAAGTGCTCGTGGCATCTGGACGGCAACCACACCACCGAGTAGTGCTACCAACTCAGGCGAGCACTCAAGTGTAATCCAGAGCCACCGCACCCTCACGACAAGAAAGGCAAGAAGAAGAACGACGGAGGCAACGATGACTTCCAGGAACCCGACAAGACTGTCAACATCCTCTTCGGCGGACTACCCAGTAGATGGGAGCAAAAGGCTACCCGCCGAGAAGTCATGAGCATTGAACCAGTGGTTCCGACCCCTCTCAGGTGGTCGAAGGTATCCATTACCTTCTCCCGCGCGGATCAATGGACCAGCTTCTCTGAACCAGGGCGGTTCCCTCTCGTCCTGAAGTCGGTGGTCGCGGGCTCCAGGCTCAACAAGGTCCTCATCGATGGTGGAAGCGGGCTCAACGTCCTTTTCACCAAGACCTTGAAGAAGATGAAGCTCGACATCACTCACATGCTCACCAAGAGCGCCTCGCCCTTCTACGGCATCGTCCCCGGGAACACGGCTATCCCACTGGGCTCAGTGGTCCTGCCAGTTACCTTTGGGGAATCTTGGGACAACTACCATACCGAGTACGTCAAGTTCGAAGTCGCAGACTTCGAGACGTCCTACCATGCCATCCTCGGCAGACCGGCTATCGCCAAGTTCATGGTGGTACCCCACTACACCTACTTGGTACTCAAGATGCCAAGCCCAGCAGGTGTACTCTCGCTGCAAGGGGACTTGAAGATCTCGCACGGCTTGCGACACGAAGCCGTGGAGATCGCCTCCACAAACCAAGTACCCAACGCAATGATGGAGGTCTAAGCCGCGTCGAAGAAGATTGCCCCAAGTGAACTCGACATCCCCGAGAAGTCGGATATAGCCAACAAGCCTCGGCCCGGTCGAGGAGGTTCGCGTCAAGACGATCGACCTCGGGACGGGCGATAGCAGCAAGACCACCACCATCGGGGCCGGCCTTGACCCCAAATAGGAAGACACGCTCATCAACTTCCTCGGGCTAACCGCGACATCTTCGCGTGGAAGCCGACGGACATGCCGGGAGTGCCCAGGGAGTTGATCGAGCACTGCCTCAACGTCGACCCTAAAGCTACCCCCAAGCGACAACACCTCCGCCGTTTCGCCGACGACAGACGGGATGCCATCAAGAAGGAACTCGCCAAACTACTCGCGGCTGGCTTCATCAGAGAAGTCTTCCATTCTGAGTGGCTCGCCAACCCCGTCCTCGTCCGCAAGAAGAACTCGAACGAGTGAAGGATGTGCATCGACTACACCAATCTCAACAAGCACTGCCCCAAGGACCCCTTCAGGTTGCCGCGGATTGACCAAGTTATCGACTCCACGACGGGCTGCGACCTGCTCTGCTTCCTCGACTGTTACTCCGGGTACCACCAGATCGCGATGAAGGAAGAAGACCAGGAGAAGACCGCGTTCATCACCCCGTTTGGCGCGTACTACTACACGACCATGTCCTTCGGGTTGAAGAACGCCGGCGCCACATATCAACGAGCTATCCAGGCCTGCTTCAAGAGGAAACTCAACAAGAACGTCGAAGCCTACGTGGAAACTCAACAAGAACGTCGAAGCCTACGTGGAAACTCAACAAGAACGTCGAAGCCTACGTGGAAACTCCCCTTCTTCAAACTACTCAAGCACCAAGAGAAGTTCGTGTGGACTCCGGAGGCGGACCAAGCCCTTGCCCGGCTCAAGGACTTCCTATCGAAGCCACCGGTCCTCACGGCTCCTCGCAAAGGCGAGCAACTCTTTGCTCTACCTCGCTGCGACTACTCATGTGGTCGATCTTGCCATCATCGTCGAGCGGCGGGGAAGACGGCCACGCCTATCCGGTCCGGCGCCCGGTCTACTTCGTCGGCGAGGTCTGTCGAGTCCAAGGCACGCTATCGGCTGTGCGAGAAGCCGCCGTACGCGGTACTCATCACCTCGCGGAAGCTACGACACTACTTCCAGGAGTACTCGATCTTCGTCGTCACCGACTACCCGCTCGGCGACATCCTGCGGAACCAAGATGCTACTAGAAAAATCTTCAAGTGGGCAGTCGAACTCGGCGCCCTCACCATCGACTTCAAGCCACGCACAGCCATCAAGTCGCAAGCACTAGTCGACTTCATGGCGGAGTGGCGGGAGAATCAGCTACCTACTCCAACCGAGCGACCAGAGCACTGGGTGATGTACTTCGACGGCTCACTCAACCTCGAGGGCGCAAGTGCAGGGGTACTCCTGATCTCTCCAACGGCGAACAACTCAAGTACGTCCTGCAGATCTTCTGGAAGGTCTCAAACAACGAAGCCGAGTACGAAGCTCTACTACACGGGCTCCGCCTCGCGGCTTCACTGGGCATCAAGCGACTACTAGTCTACGGCGACTCTGCAGTGGTCATCAACCAAGTCAACAAATCCTGGGACCGCAACAAGGAGAACATGGACGCCTACTGCCTAGAAGTCCGCAAGCTCGAGAACAAGTTCTATGGTCTCGAGTTCCACCACATCGTCCGCGACAACAACGTTGCATCGGATGTCCTATCAAAGCTTGGCTCTACTCGCGCTCAAGTACCAGCGGGTGTCTTCGTCCACGAGCTTCACGTGCCATCCATCCCAGAGCCGGCGCCACCGACCACTGTCCCGGCGCATCCCCCGGCTGGCCAGGAGGTCATGATGATCGACGTGGACTGGAGGCAACCCTTCATCGACTACCTCAGCGAGCAGAAGATTCCTTCAGACAAGAACTTGGCCGAGCAGCTCATCCACCGCACCAAGTCCTACGTCCTCGTCGGAGACAAGCTCTACAGGCGGGGCGCATCTTCCGGTGTACTCATGAAGTGCGTCCCCAGACAAGAAGGTAAGGACATCTTGGAGGAGATCCACAAGGGCGTCTGCGGCAACCACGCGTCCTCTCGTACGCTGGTCAGCAAGGCTTTCCGACGATCCTTCTACTGGCCCACAGCTCTGGGTGACGACGAAGAACTCGTCAGAAGGTGCCAAGGGTGCCAGTACTTCGCCAAGCAGCAACACGTCCCAGCCTACAAGCTAGTCACCATACCGCCAACCTGGCCTTTCTCCTGCTGGGGGCTCGACATGATTGGGCCACTGCCAACTGCGCCAGGTGGATTCAACAGAGTATTGGTGGCCATCGACAAGTTCACCAAGTGGATCGAGGTCAAGCCGATCACAAGCCCTAAGGCTGACAGAGTACTCGACTTCCTGGATGAACTCGTGCATCGCTATGGACTACCCCATCGCATCATCACAGACCTAGGCTCCAACTTCAACAACCACCAGTTCTGGGAGTACTGCGAGAACAGCAGGATCGACGTCCGATACGTCTCAGTTGCCCATCCTCGGGCCAACGGACAAGTCGAGCGCGCCAACGGGATGGTGCTCGACGCTCTCAAGAAGCGGCTACACGACGCTGCTAACTCTAAAGGAGGCAAGTGGATCAAGGAACTACCCAATATACTCGGGGGCTACGTACTCGGCCCTCCAAGCCAACGGGGCAATCCCCTTACTTCTTGGTCTACGGCTCTGAAGCAATCCTCCCTGCTGATGTCATATGGGATTCACCAGCAGTGGAGCACTACGACTAAGGCGTCTCCGAAGACAGCAGACGAGTTGACATCGACGGGCTAGAAGAAGCTCGCTGCGCCGCCCTCGTCCAATCAGCAAGGTACCTGGAGGGTATCCGACGCTACCACGATCGCAACGTCAAGGAACGCCCCTTCAACGCCGGCGATCTCGTCCTCCGTCGCATCCAGAACACAGAAGGACTACATAAGCTCAGCTCCCCCTGGGAAGATCCCTTCACAGTCGCAAAGGTGACCGGGCTGGGCTCCTACCGCCTCCAGACACTTGAAGGCGAAGACGTCAACAACTCGTGGAACGTCAACCAGCTCTGTCGGTTCTACTCCTAGTATACACGACTACCCTGGGGCTCAAGTCTACGCGACTACATCAAGATCCCTCCGCTGTAAGCGGCCCCCGGGTCCAGGCACTAGTCTTCGGACTACTTCTTCGCTGTAAGCGGCCTCCGGGTCCAGGCACCAGTCTCCTGACTACTCCTCTCCAGAATCCAGCCTGTGCGGCTACCTACGGATCCTGGGCTGCGATGAGCGACAAAGGACTCTAGCAGCGGTCTACTGAGAGACCATGTTCTCCTAGATCCAGCCTATACGGCTACTTACGGATCTACTGCTGTAAGAAGCTACACGCCCTAGCACTACTTGGCCGTAGGCGGCCTACGGGTCCTGGCGATTACTCTGTAACTATGGCCCTGGCCACCCAGGTGTACTTTTTCAGTAATAAAGTTTGATTGTTCATCAACTGCTTTACTGTCTTCTTCCCTCAATGGGACTACTGCCGAGTACGACTACTCGCGACAACTCCACGATGGGACTCCGCACTCTGAGATCGCGACTGAGGACCAGGAGCGTCCCAGTGGTCGATGGATGACCGCTCCTAAGTGATGAGTGATTGACAACGGGTGTTGGACTGACTCTTGGCTTAGTGTGCAGGTGTAGGCTGCGGCCTAGTTCGTGTCATTGCAGGTGAAGAACGGGCGCGAAAGGTCTTCAGCCTTGAGGGGCCTCCGGGAGATGGAGAGACAAGTAGGCTCGGTTCGAGGGACCGGTGGACGGCGGGGCCGGGTGCGGGCCACATGGTGGCGACACGAGCAAGACGAAGTCATGGACAGACGAGCCGGTGCACGGTGGCGGTCGAGTCAAGTGGTTTGGCGGGAGGCCGGACCGAGCACACGGGGTTTGGTGGTTTGCCCACAAAACCATCGGCGGACGGTTTCTTGGTTTGGGCCTCAAAACCAAGTCCGAGGGCCCAACACGACGGAGACGGGATCCGGGCGTGTCGGGAAGCTTCGAGGCGGAGGACACGCGGCGGATCGCATGGCTTGTGTCGGGAGGGACGCGGGGGTGCGGCAAAGGCGTGGCCGTCCGATGGTAAGACCCACAAACATTACCTAAATGCCCCTACGTGGGTTGTATCACCGGTACTTAAGTTAGGGGTAGTCGAGTCATTTACCACTCCGGCGGGACTCGATATATAAGCCATGAGTGTGTGTGGATGGCTCTCTCTCTCCGCGACTTAGGGTTTCATTTCCTCCCTCCCATTTCTCATTTTCGTAGCTTTTTTTTCCATTTTTCTCGAGGCTAGCATGAGATCTTCATGAGAGATTTGTTGAGAGGGATGGAGCTAGGGCGGTATGCTAGACCTTGTGAATCTTTCCTGGTTTGTATAGAAGATTCGGAGTTGTGTTTTTTCGTGGTCTTTTTTTGCTTGTTTTCGTGACTTTGTTCCCAGTGCGATTCCGCGGATTTGAGTGGGTTTCTCCCCGGATATCTTGGAGGAAAACATGGATAGATGTCTCGCGCATCTTTGTGATTGATCTTGTGCCCTCAAACGCCGGAAACCACTTGGATTCGAAGTTTTTCGTTCGGTGCTCTAGCTTTTGGTGGTGCTCAAAGGATTTGCGATTCCGGTGATTTAGGGAGTTAGGAGGCAAGATTTTTGGGCTATAGCATCCTTGTGTGATGCTTTTCAAGTGCCCAAACCCTTGTCTCCATAGCTTCAACCGTTTGGGAAATCCGATGATGATTTGGGGGAGTTGACTTTCGGGGTCGGGGCGTTTTCTCGCTCTGTCCGTACGTGGCGGACGGTCCGCGGGGTGCGGCGGACGGTCCGCGCGGCTAGGGTTCGTCGCATGTTCGTCGTGTTCTTGCACGTCCTTGCTTTCGATCCGATTTGGCTTTTGGTTTTTGTTGCGGCCGGTTTGCGGAACGGTCGGGCTTGAGTAGCGGACGGTCCGCGGGTGGCGCGGACGGTCCGCCCGGCCTCGGCGGACGGTCCGTTTTTCTCGGGTCGCTTCGGTGGTTCTGTGTGCTTTAACGGACGGTCCGCGGTGTAGGGCCGGGACGGTCCGCAAGGTTGGCGCGGACGGTCCGCGCGGCCGGCCGGACGGTCCGCGAGGCCCGTGCGGACGGTCCGCCCCTCCGGCCGGACGGTCCGCCAGAGCCTGTGTGCTTTGCTTCTTGGTTCGATTCCTCCCCTCCTTCTTTTGTGCTTCCACGTGTGCTTCAAGGAATCGTTCCTAAGGCTAGAGGTTGATCCATAACCTCGTGGTCTTGGCGATTGGTGTGTGATTCGATCCATCGCTCGTGTGTGACCGGGGTTTGACTGGGGTATAGGCCGGGTTCTTTGGAAAGAATTTTTTACCGGCTCCTATTCACTCCCCCCTCTCTAGTCGCCATCTAATCCTTCAATTGGTATCAGAGCTTGGTGCCGGATTCTTTGCGACTTTTACAAGTCTCGAATCCTAAGATGGCGTACGTTGAGCGGGGCGGTCCGCCGCACTTCGATGGCAAGGGTTACCACAAGTGGGCGGCTCGTATGATAATCTTTCTTCGTGGGGAGTCGTTGGATTTCATTGTGCTTGACAAGACCTATGCTATTCCGGTCAACATCCATACTCTTATGGTGGCCGATGCCGGTGCTAAGGCCAAGTATGAGGCTAATGCAAAAGCCGTTGATCATTTGGTCCGGAGCTTGTGTGATCCTGAGTTTGAGCGTGTTCGCCATTTGAATCTTGCTTGGCAAATTTGGGAGAAGTTGTTGGTTGCTCACGGTGGTGATAACCATGTGAAGGCTCGCCTCTTTGTCTCTTACCGGATGCAATATGAGAATTTCACTCCACTTCCCGGTGAGGACATTGATGCGATGTTTCAGAGGTTCACCGCCATCGTGAACAACATGAAGGCTAATGTTGAGGATTTTCCCTACACCGAGCATGATCAGGCTTTAAAGCTCTTGCATGTCTTGGACCCAAATGTTTGGGGTGCTAAGGTTGAGGCCATCAAGGTTTCTGAACATTACTTGACTATTGAGTTGGATGACCTCTTTTCTAAGCTCAAGTCGGCTGAGGTTGACAGGAAGTTGCAATCCAAGCATGAGGGCTCGACTGACCATAGTCTTGCTCTTGTGGGCGGATCAAAGGGCAAATCTAACCCTTCTTGTCGACAGTTTTCCTTGTCTTCTCTTATGTCCATTCCAGATGAGGAGTTTGATGTGCTTTGGGCGAGGAGGAGCCGGCCTTGCTCTCAAGGAGGTTTGATCGGCTACACGAGAGTCGGAGGAACGCAAGGCGGAGCTCAGGGACGTGCTACAAGTGTGGCAAGCGTGGCCACTTCATCGCCGAGTGCCGGAAGCGGAGGAGAACAAGTACAAGGTGAACGAGTACAAGGCGCACCCGAGGCGTGAAGACAAGTACTCCTCCAAGGGCAAGCACTTCAACAAGTCCAAGAGCAAGGACAAGAACAAGCGGCGACCGAGCAAGAGCGGCTACAAGAAGAACAAGGCAAGAGCGATGGTGGCCAGTGCGAGCGACGTTGACTCAAGCTCAAGCGAGGAGCAGTCAAGCTCAAGCAGCGAAGATGAAGACGCCGGGAGGCACAAGGGCAAGAAGAGTGCAAGCCGGAACCTCAGCGGGTTGAGCTGTATGGCGCTCGAGGGCTTTTGTGGCATGGCCCATAGCTCAAGCAGCAAGAAGAGCGAGAGGGAAGACAGCGACTCCGACTCGGAGGATGAGGTAAACCGTGACCCCGACTCTTTGCTTGCTGAGATTGCTAGGTTGAATGGCTTGCTTGACTACCGCGATAGTGTGCTTAGAGATGCCAAAAAGATGAGGAAAGATCTTAGGGCACAACTTGAGAATGCCAGTGAGAAAGTAGGAGAATTAGAGTCAAAATTGCTTGAATTGAAACTTGAGAATGACTCTTTGAAACTTGCTCCTACTACTCCTGATGATGTTGAATGTGTTGAGTGTGATGAATGGTTGAATGAGATCAAACTGCTTAATGAGAAGAATGCTTCCACTTTGGCTAAACTAGATGCTCTTAGGACTGAATATGATGAGCTTAAGGCTAGACCCACTTTGCTTGGTGCTTGTAAATCATGTCCTACTATGCATGCTAAGCTGGTTGATGCTCGCTCTACTATTAGCTCTTTGGAAGCATCTTTGAAATCTCCTGTTGTCAATGCATGCACTAGCTGTGATGAGGTTACTTTGCGCAATCTTGAACTTACTTCCCGTTTGAATGTCATCTATGAGGAGAATGACTATTTGAGGAAGGTGTTGGGTTGGTTGTCTGGGCAGGAACCTCAATTGAAAATCATGATTGAGGAGTTCAAGAGAGGCCGATGGTCGTGGTTTGGGTTTTGAGAAGTTGGGTGAGAAAGTGGGAGAGAACAAGTGGGGAGAGTGTGTATGAGAAGTGTGTTGAGTCTAACCCCGAGTTTGAGGTGATCGGAGACATCCAAGTCCCACTTCCAAAAGCACCCAAGAACTCTTTCACACCAAAGCCCAACCACCTTTGCAACAAGCTTGACACAACCCAAGATCCACCCAAATTCCCACCTAAGACAAATGACTTCCGAAACCGGTGAAGTTTGTGGGTGAGAAGGGTGAGAAGCCTAGAGAGAAGCCGAGCCAAAACCAAAACCCATCCCCTTCGGGTGTGAGTATTGTGGCAAGGAGAGGCATCTTGCGAGTTTTGCTACAAGAGGAAGAGGGATGAGAGGCTTGCTAGGGAGCAAGCGAACCGGGGACAGGTATCGCCGGTCTCATGGTATTCCCGAGCCTAGAGTGCCACTTCCACGGGGTGTGGGAAGTGTGAGGAGTGTTGGCGGGTTCCCACGAGAGGTGGTGGTGAGAGGTTTATCGGGAGAGAGGATGGTGCGCGTGCTTTGGTGAGAGGTTTGGTCGGGCTCGTGGTGGCTTTCTTTGGACGTCCCCCTACTCGTCCTCAATACGGGTTCGGGGAGATGATCGCGCTTTTGGGTTCCGGAGGAACTACGGACCACGTTTTCCCCCTCGTGGTGCTCGTACTCCTCCCATGGGACATGGGAAGTTTGGTGGCAAGGGAATGATGTTTGCTAACCCCTCTTTTGAGCAGATGGCTCGACACTCGGTTTAACTTTCTTTGTGCTAACCCCGGTGTCGAGTCGCTAGCTCACTCTCGTTCTTGTTTCGACTACGGGCGGGGAGGCTTGGAGAACATTTGGTTGATCGACTCGGGTGTTCTCGACACATGACCGGAGATAAGAAGTGGTTCTCCGGCCTCACCCTAGTGAAGGAAAAGATGTACATCACATTTGGGGACAATGGTCGAGGAAGGGTGCTTTCGGAGGGTGTTGTGCATGTGAGTGACAAGGTAACGTTGAAGAGAGTGGCTCTTGTGAAGTCTTTGGGTTTCAATTTGCTTTCGGTTTCTCGGTTGCTTGATGAAGGTTTTGAGGTGCGTTTCAAGTCCGGCGAGTCTCGTTTGCTTGATTCTCGAGGTCTTGTCCGGATGATCATCCCCGAGGGTCGATTTTCGGGGCTGATTTATCTCGTTCTTTGGGCCACTCGCTCGCCGTTTGATGGCCGGTCCTTCTTCGATTTGTGGAAATGACATAGGCGGTTGGGACACTTGAGCTTTGATTTGGTTTCCCACTTGAGTGGTCTTGATCTTGTCCGAGGATTGCCGAGGTTGAAGCTTGAGAAGGATTTGGTTTGTGCTCCTTGTAGGCATGGCAAGATGGTAGCCACTCCCCATCCACCCACGACCGATGTCATGACCGAGCGTCCGACGGTAGCCGTTGCATATGGACCTTGTTGGGCCGGCTCGAGTTCGCTCGGTGGGTGGGAAGTGGTATGTCCTTGTTGTGGTGGACGATTACTCTCACTATGCCCGGGTGTTCTTCTTGGAGGATAAGAGTGAGACATTTGGTTTTGTTCGAGATCCGATCGTGAGGTTGAAGAACGAGAGGCATGGGAATGCTATTCGAGCTATCCGCCAGGATAATGGCTCGAGTTCAAGAACTCTCGTTTTGATGCCTTTTGTCGTGATCTAGGTCTTGAACATCGGTATTCGACCCCTTATGTGCCCCCTCAAAATGGAGTCGTGGAAAGGAAAAATCGGACTCTTTGTGAGATGGCTAGGACGATGCTCGATGAGCACGGGACTCCTAGGAGGTATTGGGGCGAGGCGGTCAATACGGCGTGTCATGTTTCCAACGAGGATTTTATTGCGAGCTTTCAAGAAGAAGACCCGTTATGAGCTTATGCATGGTCGGGCACCCAAGGTGAGTCATTTCCGAGTCTTTGGCTGCAAGTGCTTTATTCTTAAGAAGGGAAAACTCGACAAGTTTGAGGCTAGGTCTAGTGATGGAATTTTCTTTGGATATGCTAACCACTCTAGAGCCTATAGGGTGCTTAACCTTGAGACTAACAAAATCATGGAGACTTGCGAGGTAACCTTCAACGAGACAATGCCATGTACCTCTCTTGGTTTTGAATGTGCAGGTGATGAGGAGATGGCCGAGGACCTCTTTGAAGAGGAGAAGGATGAAGGCGGAGATGATGATGGGGAGAACCATGCGCCCGAAGCCGAGTGTGTACCCACTACTTCCCCTACGACCACTCGGAGCATGGACCGTCTACTTCATGGACAACGACGGTGCAACAAGAGGACCGGGCGAAAGAAGCCGAAGTTGAGGGGGAGGTAGTCTCGAGGCGTGAGGCTCCCCGGCGGATTCAAGAAGTACATCCCCCTGTCGAAGATCATTGGGAACATCGATGAACGCACTACACGGTCAAGGTCCGGGAATTCCTCTCATTTTGCTCATGCTTGCTTTTGTTGCCACTTTTGAGCCCAAGGACATTGGACATGCTTTATTTGATGCAAACGGGATCAATTCTATGCATGAGGAGTTGGAAAACTTTGAGAGGAACCGGGTGTGGGAGTTAGTCGAACCACCTCCAAATTGTCATCCCATAGGAACCAAGTGGGTTTGGAAGAACAAAGAGGGAGAGAATGGGATGGTTGTGAGGAACAAGTCCGGACTTGTTGCTTAGGGGTTTAGTCGAAGGAGGGGATCGACTATGAGGAGACCTTTGCTCCCGTGGCCCGTCTTGAGGCAATTCGGATCCTTCTAGCCTTTGCCGTGGCTAAAGGGTTCAAGTTGTTTCGGATGGACGTGAAGAGTGCTTTTCCGGATGGGGTCATAGAGGAGGAGGTGTATGTGAAGCGACCACCCGGGTTTGAGAGCGAGCCGTACCCACACGGGGTGTACGGGTTGAAAAGGGCTCGTATGGGTTGAAACGGGCGCCCGTGCTTGGTATGGGAGATTGAGAGGTTTTCTTTTGAGCGAGAGGGTTTGTGATGGGTACCGTGGATAGGACCTTGTTTCTCCTCAAGCATGGAAATGACTTGTTGATTGTTCGGATATACGTGGATGATATTGTCTTTGGTGGCTCGTCACATAACCTTGTTGCCAAGTTTGCGGATGAGATGAGCGGGGAGTTCGAGATGAGCATGATGGGCGAGTTGCGGTACTTTCTCGGGGCCGCGGATCAAGCAAGTGAAGGACGGTACATTTGTGCACCGGACCAAGTACACGAAAGACATGCGAGGAAGTTCCGGATGCAAGATGTGAAGCCGATGTCGACTCCCATGGGGAGTACGGCCACTTTGGATGCGGATGAGGACGGAGAACCGGTGGACCGGCGGGAGTACGGGAGCATGATCGGCTCCCTCCTCTACTTGACGGCGACGAGGCCAGACATACAGTTCAGCGTGTGTCTGTGCGCTCGTTTTCAGGCTTCGCCGAGGACATCACATCGACAGGCCGTCAAGAGGATTTTCAGGTACCTACAGTCTGCCCCTAGTCTTGGCCTTTGGTATTCTTCCTCCTCGACTCTTTCCCTTCATGGTTTTTCCGATGCGGATTTTGCTGGTTGTCGAGTCGAGAGGAAGTCTACTTCTGGTACTTGCCAGTTTCTTGGGTCTTCGTTGGTCTCATGGTCTTCCCGCTTAGCGGTCTAGTGTAGCTCGGTCTACCACGGAGGCAGAGTATATTCTCGCCGCAAGTTGTTGCTCCCGCTTGTTGTGGATTTCATACACTTTGAGAGACTTTGGTGAGGAGTGCACCCGGATCCCACTTCTTTGTGATAGCACCGGTGCCATAAGCGTAGCCAAAAACCCGAGTGCTTCACTCCCGAACCAAACATATAGAAGTGAGGTATCATTTCTTGAGGGACAATGTGGAGAAAGGAACCATTGTGTTGAGCCATGTCCCTACCCAAGATCAGCTAGCCGACATTTTCACAAAGCCTCTCGACCAAGCTACATTTGTGCGCTTGCGGGGGGAACTTGGGGTTTGTTGCCCTTTCTAGTTGATTCTTGGGGGATTCCTTTTTGTATCATATGTATCATACCATGTTTTACTTTGATGTATATACATGCTTTGCTTGATGTATAAACCATGGTAGGATAGCCATCTTGTCATATATCATGTTGCATTTGTCTCATATTGCATTTTAGGATGATGAGCTTCTTTCATATGCCATATTTGAGTCTCTTTGGCTATTTGTGAGATATTGGTCATATGTGTGGAGAAATGGTGATGTGAGGCTATGCTCTTGGAATATTTGAGATATATGTGTGGTGAGATAGCCCTTTTTGAAATAATTGCTAATCTTGACTAATTCTTGATGAAATATGCTCCACTCGTGTGTAGTTGTGTATCCATGTCACAATTTGGTCTAAATGTGCTTTTCATGCTTAGATTGTGCTTGGATGCCTTACTCTTGCATTTGGGCCAAAGGCCGAATATCATTGTGAATGTTTAGCCTATGTTGCATTCATGGGGGAGCATAAGCTTCTTTTTGCCGCAAAGGCACTTCATGTATCATAAAATGAATTAATCTTGAAAAGAAGTGTCAATGCTTGAAAAATGCTCCATCCATCATGTCTATGCTTAAAATGTCTTATCTTTCACATATGGGTGCAAAACATGTTGCATGATGTTCACCAGTGGAGAAGTCTCCCCGAAGTGGACACATGGCTCATGAGCTTTGACGTGACATGCTTTGCTTTATGGGTGTTTGCCATGATCTTTTGCTGAGAATTTGATATCCCTGTATGATTTTTGAATGGTATGCATGTTTGTGGCTCAAGGGTGACATGGATAGGCTTTTACATGTGAAGCGAGCCTTCTTTTGGTAAAACTGCTTAAATCTGAAAATTTTGCTTTGTCACATGCTTGTATTTTCATATATTACTTGTGGCAATGCTTTGACTATACTATGATTCATATGTGTGATCTTTGTCTCATTTTTAGCCTTTGACACTAGATTTGGCCTATTTGAGAAGCTCATGTAGATGTTTATATGCTTTGTTTTGCATTTCTGCATTTTCACCTTGATTCATACATTGTCAACAAGGGGGAGATGAGGTGAGCTTAATGAAAATTCAGAAGAGGTGAGCTGAAATTTGGAAGTTTGCATCCACATGTCCAGGGGGAGCTTGCATTTGTTCAGGGGGGAGCTTGCATTTGTTCAGGGGGAGCTTTCTTGCTGTTTTCGGTGTGGAGTTTGTGCTTTGCTTGGCTTGTGACCTTTCTTCGCCTTTCTTTGGTTTTGGTCATGAGTTGAGCTTCTTCGTTTTTCTTTCTTCTCCCTTTCTCTTTTCCTCTGAATTTCATTTCGCGTTGTGTGTTGTCAATGCACTCATCAAGGGGGAGATTGAGGACCAGGAGCGTCCCAGTGGTCGATGGATGACCTCTCCTCAGTGATGAGTGATTGACAACGGGTGTTGGACTGACTCTTGGCTTAGTGTGCAGGTGTAGGCTGCGGCCTAGTTCGTGTTGTTGCAGGTGAAGAACGGGCGCGAAAGGTCTTCAGCCTTGAGGGGCCTCGGGAGATGGAGAGACAAGTAGGCTCGGTTCGAGGGACCGGTGGACGACGGGGCGGGTGCGGGCCACATGGTGGCGACACGAGCAAGACGAAGTCATGGACGATCGAGCGGTGCACGGTGGCGGTCGAGTCAAGTGGTTTGGTGGGAGGCCGGGCCGAGCACGCGGGGTTTGGTGGTTTGCCCACAAAACCATCGGCGGACGGTTTCTTGGTTTGGGCCTCAAAACCAAGTCCGAGGGCCCAACACGACGGAGACGGGATCCGGCGTGTCGGGAAGCTTCGAGGCGGAGGACACGCGGCGGGATCGCATGGCTTGCGTCGGGAGGACGCGGGGTGCGGCAAAGCGTGGCCGTCCGATGGCAAGACCCACAAACATTACCTAAATGTCCCTACGTGGGTTGTATCGCCAGTAGTTAAGTTAGGGGTAGTCGAGTCATTTACCACTCCACGGCGGGACCCGATATATAAGCCATGAGTGTGTGTGGATGGCTCTCTCTCTCCGCGACTTAGGGTTTCATTTCCTCCCTCCCATTTCTCATTTTTGTAGCCATTTTTCTTCCATTTTCTCTAGGCTAGCATGAGAGCTTCATGAGAGATTTGTTGAGAGGGATGGATGCTAGGGCGGCATGCTAGACCTTGTGAATCTTTCCTGGTTTGTATAGAAGATTCGGGGTTGTGTTTTTTTCGTGGCCTTTTTGTGCTTGTTTTCGTGCCTTTGTTCCCGGTTCGATTCCGCGGATTTGAGTGGGTTTCTCCCCGGATTTCTTTGAGGAAAACATGGATAGATGTCTCGTGCATCTTTGTGATTGATCTTGTGCCCTCAAACGCCGGGAAACCACTTGGATTCGAAGTTTTTCGTTCGGTGCTCTAGCTTTTGGTGGTGTTCAAAGGATTCGCGATTCCCGGTGATTTAGGGAGTTAGGAGGCAAGATTTTTGGGCTATAGCATCCTTGTGTGACGCTTTTCAAGTGCCCAAACCCTTGTCTCCATAGCTTCAACCGTTTGGGAAATCCGATGATGATTTGGGGGAGTTGACTTTCGGGGTCGGGCGTTTTCTGCTCTGTCCGCACCTGGCGGACAGTCCGCGGGGTGCTGGCGGACGGTCCGCGCGGCTAGGGTTCGTCGCGTGTTCGTCGTGTTCTTGCGCGTCCTTGCTTTCGATCCGGTTTGGCTTTTGGTTTTTGTTGCGGCCCGGTTTGCGGACGGTCGGGCTTGAGTAGCGGACGGTCCCGCGGTGGCGCGGACGGTCCGCCGGCCTCGGCGGACGGTCCGTTTTTCTCGGGTCGCTTCGGTGGTTCCGTGTGCTTTAACGGACGGTCCGCGGTGTAGGGCCGGACGGTCCGCAAGGTTGGCGCGGACGGTCCGCGGCTTCGAGCCGGACGGTTCGCGAGGCCCGTGCGGACGGTCCGCCCCTCCCGGCCGGACGGTCGCGAGCTCGTGTGCTTTGCTTCTTGGTTCGACTCCTCCCCTACTTCTTTCGTGCTTCCGCGTGTGCTTCAAGGAATCGTTCCTAAGGCTAGAGGTTGATCCATAACCTCGTGGTCTTGGTGATTGGTGTGTGATTCGATCCATCGCTCGTGTGTGACCGGGGTTTGACTAGGGTATAGGTCGGGTTCTTTGGAAAGAATTTTTTACCGGCTCCTATTCCTCCCCCCTCTCTAGTCGCCATCTGATCCTTCAGCGACAACGAGTACTCATTGATGGAAACTTTTATTCATTAATACTTAAACAATTACAATTGTTTTCGTACATCTACTGCTACGAGCTAACTATTACGCGGTATACCGCGGGCGACGCCGCGGTGTACCGCGGTTAGGTTTTTTTGCTTTTGAGTAGATTTAGGCTTTAGGAATTGTGTTAGGATCTAGGATTTGTGTTAGGATTTAGGTTTACTTTTTTAGGATTTTTGGTAGGATTTAGGATGTGAGGTAGAGGTAGAAATAGAATTGTTGCTTTAGGTAGAAATGGAATTGTTGCTTTAGCTTTTAGGTTTAGGAGGATAATTTGTGGCATGATGTAGGATTTGTGGTAGGATCCAATTTTAGTTAGGATTTGTTTCGAAATTAGGTTCATTTTCATTAGGTATAGTATTAAGGTAGTGTTTTGTAATTTAGTTTATGTTGTCATTTATGCAGGTACACAATGTCAGGTAGACCTAAAGACCCCGTATGGGAACATGGTGTCAATCTAGCTCCCGGATGGCGATGCAATTACTGTGGTATGCAGAAAAGTGGTGGTGGTTCAACTAGGTTGAAACAACATTTGGCCGCGCGCGGATCATCGGTGCTCCATTGCAACAGCGTTCCACCACCTGTGCGGGAGTACTTTCAGCGGGATATTGAGAGGACGAAGAATGCAACTAATGAACGTGCTCGACAGAGATTGGCACGGGAGGATGCAGCAGCAGCGGGTAACAGTCCCGCTGGAGGATATGATGAGGAGGCTCAGATCCAGGATGCAATTAACTTGTCGAGAGCAGAAGCAGAGTTCCGACAGGGAGTTGAAGGGAGAGGAGGTACTTATGAGCGTGGAGGGGGTAGTGGTTCGGCGGGATTGAATCCCTTCCAGAGGATGCTTAGAAGAGCTGGTTCGCGGAGGGAAACTCCTGTGGTGGTGGAAGACTATAACTTGGCTGCAGGTGGGAGAAGTGGATTGAAGAAAATGAGGATTGATACAGGGTCCTGGACGCAGAAGGGTAAGAATGCTAGGGAATCTATTGGAAAAGCTTGGTCCAAATTCTTCCATACTGCTGGAGTACCTGGGAGACAGGCGGATAGTCCTTACTTTGTTAGTGCGGTTAGAGAGACACAGAAGCGGGGTGAGTTTTCTTTCGGTTTGTGTTCGTAAAAGTTTTCTTTCGGCTTGCTTTTGTGTATCTGTTCTCATGTTTTGTTGTATGGCTGTAGGTGAAGGAATTGCATCCCCCACTGGACGGGATATTGATGGCAAGTATCTTGATTTGAACGAGAAAGACTTGAAAGATTGGTATGCAAAGTTTCAGAATGATTGGCCCATCTTTGGCGTGTATTTGATGTGTGATTCTTGGACTGGGCCGACGCAGATGAGTGTGATCAATTTTTTGATATATTGCAATGGGGTCACGTGGTTTCACAAGTCTATTGATGCAACTGGAAAATCTGAGGATTCATACTATCTCAAGACGGTAACCCCTAAACCTTAGCTTACTTACTATGAGGCATTGAGGATGTCTTGGGAGGTAACTAAATGTTGTGCTTATTTTTTCCAGGAGATTCGTATGGTGGTGAAGGAGATCGGTGCGGAGCATATCGTGCATATAGTCACGGACAATGGGTCCAACTATAAGAAAGCATGCAAGGCACTTGGACGGGAGTTCACACACATTACTTGGACACCTTGTCTAGCACACACTGTCAATTTGATGTTGAAGGATATCGGTGAAAGGGCGGAACATGAGGTCTCATCTCGGTATGCAAGCGAATTTCAGCTTGGTTGCACAACCATGGTCAGTTGAATGCAATGATGAGAAAGGCTATCGGTGGGGAGTTGGTTAAGTGGAATGCCACTTGATTTGGGACCAACTACATGTTTTTGGATAGCATGTATCAGAGACGCCAGGGTTTCATGCAGATGATGGCATCTCCTGAATTCCAAAATAGTAAGTGGGCGCATACGGATGAAGGTCAATTTGCTCATTCCAGGTTGTCTAATATGGATTGGTGGGATGGGATGAAGTACATCATTGACATTGTGCAACCAGTATACAAGTTGCTTCGCTTTGCTGATCGGGACAAGAAGCCAAACTTGTGTGAGGTTGTATACCAATACCAGTTGTGCAAGTCTGAAATGGAGTCTTTCTTTGGAAACAATGTGTCGACTTGGAGTGAGTATCGACAGATTCTTGACAGACGGATTCGTGATGTGTACGTTGAGACATATGTTGGTGCAGGTATTACTTGTGCTTATTTCAATTTCCATACTAATGCCTTCTGAAGTTGTGCTTATTTCTAGTCGTTCATATTGTGCAGCTGGTGTCCTCAATCCTGCTCTTTCATATACGATGGATCCAACTCGGGAGATGTATCGAATGCTGAAGGATTGCTTTGAGCGCATGACGGATGTCGAGTCCGCCGTGCAAGCATTGCAGGAGGCTGAAGTGTTTCGCATGAAGCATGGCGACTATGGATCGGAAATGGCACAGCGGATGGCGACGGACCCGAAGACATCACCATGTAAGCGTTCTTCCCAAAGACACCTTATTCTATCTGCTACTCGAATATATTGCTTACACAATCGGTTGCACATGCAGCGGCCTGGTGGATGATGTTCGTACGGACGGGGCTTGGGGGGCAACGGACGGGGAGAAGCGGGGAGTGGATGCTCGGGGGCACGCGGTTGGGCGAAGCTAGGTCATCTAGTTCATTTGGGCTTCATGGGCCTTAACGGGCCGGCCCATGTTTTTTCTTTTTCTTTTTTTCAACTTCTAAAGCTCCAAATAAATACCAAATGCACTCAAATTTGAAAACTTTCAACACCATAAGACTCTACAAATCATGAACTATTTTTTGGTGATTTTTATTGATTTTTTCATTTTTTTAATTCAAATTTGAATTTTTGGCCCGGTTGCTACCGTTGGGTACCGTTACCGTACCCCAGCGGTAGCAGCGGTAACCGCGGTATACCGCGCGGTTACCGACGGTAAAAAAACCCCGCTTGGGACCGCCAGGATGAGGCACCGAAGCAGCCTCGCGATGGGGAGCGCGGCTTCTTCAAGCTCCTTGAGTTGGGCCCGCAGCTTCTCGCAATCCTCGTTCAGCTTCTGCAATGATTTGTAGCAGTTGACGAGGTCACGGTCTGATGCAATACAAAGCTCCATGTGCTTGTCGCACTCGTAAGCAAGCTCCTTATAATCTAACTCCAGTTGCACAGCGGGCCTCCCGCTCCCGTAGAAGAGATTCTTCGTCCGCGGTCTCGAAGTCTTCAGCTGCTCTACCCGAGTCTCAGGCTCTGCAAACAACAAGGCACAGCGGGTTAGACTACCTCTCGACCTCCAATAAGTACTCAACAAGACAAGTGGTGTACCTTTGTTCTTGTTACGGAGCGACTTGTTCTTCCGCACCAAGTCGTCGCTCTTCGCCTGCATCTCCTGGATGTCATTATGGTAGTTGGCGAAGGCGGTGTCCATCTTTGACTGCATGGCGGCGGCGTGCTTCCGGGACTTCAAGAGTTGATCCTCTAGTGTCTCAGCCCGAAGCACCGCGTCGCCGTACCCTTGAAGCATCTCCGACTTCAAGCGGGACCTCTCAGCGACGTCCTGCGCAGACAAGACACATCAGATGGGTACTCAACGCTAAAGGATGGACTACTCAAGGGTGATGACTACTCACCTTCATCCACTGTTCGGCTTGGCGCACTACTTCCAGGTGCCGAGCCACCATTGCCGGATCGACCAGGTCGTCTGCCAACAACTCGATCCCGCCACGACTACTCGTAGCGGCTTCGGTCATCAGCGCCGAGCGGATTGGCTCCGCATCTTGGATCTCCGGCGAGCGGACGACCACCTCTAGAGCGGGTTCTGGTAGCGTGGCGGCCTCCTCTCCTCCAGTCGTCGCGGCGGCTTCCCCGGCGACTACCTCCATCGGCTCGGAGGCTTCTACGGCTGCCTCCTGAGTCTCCGGTGCCACGTCCTCCACGGGCACCGCCGACGGGATCTCGCTCCCTTCGGCCTCAGCACCTGTCGACACGAAGACAGGTGTATTAGTCAACATGGTGACTACGACTACTCTACGAAGGCACCTCAACCACAGTAGAGTACTCACCTTCAACTACGCCGGCTTCGGGCAACGTAGCCTCGGCCGGCCGCCACCCGGGCTCCGCCCCGAGGGGCGGGAGCGGACTCCTCAACGGGCGGCGCGACCTCTTCTTCCGCCACCGCTGCAGAGGGTTCATCCCCCTCCCAGGACAGGTCCGTCGATTTCCTGCAGAGTACACAAGCCGGTTGTCAATCAAGTACGACTACCACATTAAGTACTACTCGGGAAAATTCAGCACTTACAGGCTTGACCGAACTACCGTCACGGTCGGGGCGCCGAGGATGCTGGCGATGTCCACCAGTCCAGCCTCGGCAGGCGTCTCCTCCTGCGCCTTTGTGGCCGCTGCCCCTTCCGCTGCCTCTTTCGCAGCAGCAGCAGCAGCAGCTGTTCCGTGCTCCCCTGGGCAGCAGGGGGCTGGCGCTCCATCTGTGCCAAGAGTTCTTCGATAGTGGGGGCTGGGCTACGACTTCCAGCGGCCTCCCCCACCGTGTCCCACTCGCCTTCGTCGCCCTGATCAATGGGCTCCGTAGGAGGCAACTCCTGCAAGCAAGGAAACTTCTTCATCAACAAGTGAACTCGAGACACGAGTAGTCGACCACATTAGTGAAGATGGCTTACCTCCTAAGACGTGGTCTCAGTGACCTTCAATTTCTTGGCCACGCGCTTGCGGGACGCATTGCGCGGCCTCCTTGGTGGCGCAGCCAGACTAGCCTCTAGGCTAGCCGGCTGATCCTGAATGAGAGGGACGTGAGGTAAGCAGGGCGGCTGAACCTTGGCCGCAGCTGGAAGCGGTCCTGCAACGTCTCCTCGTCGTCGTCCTCTTCGGACGTGTCTTCTACGACAACGGTGTCATCTCCTTCGCCAACTTCACGCCACTCTTTGGCCTTGGCTTTCCCCTCCTCTGGGACCTCGAGGAGGTGGCGGCGGCTCGGAGACAAACTTCTTCAAGTCATCCTGCAAGAAGAGCAACTCATCAGTGCGACTACTCACATGCAATGGGTACTCGACTATGGATGTGGCTACTTACCTCTTTTGGTGGGCGCGCGGCGGAACCTTCTCCCGCAGGAATCCGCTGTTGAAAAGTGCGAGCAAGTCTTCGGTCTTCGCCTTGGACTTCTTCCACTCACGGTTTGGATCTGGCCGTGGCAGGGACACCAGAGGTGATGTCCCTGCGGCAGATCCGGTGGCCTCCTCACGGCCCCTCTTCTTCCCGCCGGCGGCTTTCATGGTCTTGGACGGAGATGGCTTCATCCTCCAAGTGCATGGTGTCTTCACGCGCATTCGCTCGGGGGCTACTGCGGTGGCTCTCTACGGCGGCACACTCAGATATACGCTTCACTCAGCGGCGGCGGCGTGCACTGGTGGCGATTTCTGGCCAAGATCTGCTCGGAATGGCTACAGCTGCGTAGGGTGAAAAAACCTAAGGGTTTTGGCTTCTATTTATAAGTCAACGCGGCCCTCCAACGGCCGGATGGATAAGTTTGCGCTCGGCTGACTCAGCGGCCGTGCGTGACCTTTCGAATTCTACTAGTCGACGCGCCTCACCTCGGGGGCTCGGCTACTCCTACTCGACTTCCTGGGAAGTGGCAAGACTCAAGAGCATCTTAGGACACATTCTACAAGATGACCCTTCAATTCGAGAGGAAGTACTCGACTCAAGGCTCGGGGGCTCCGTGCCACGTGTCCTTCGGTTTTTTCTCTGGATTTTTCGGGATATTCTTGCTAAAACTTCAGATGGACCCTCAGCCAGAGTCTACAACTCAACCTAAGGCTCGGGGGCTACTCCATATGGAGTGTGATCTTGCAATCGCACTTGCATATCTGTTTCGGCTTCGAGACAACACGGGCATTGTTGAAGACCTTCAAGGGTGGCACTCGAGGACGCTTGGGACTACTCGAGAAGACTTCAGGATTGCTCAAACATCAGCTGGAGTACATTCCAGCCTCGGGATGCTTCGACTACTCTTGAGGACTTTTGACTTGTAGTACTCGGGGACGCTCGGGGACTACTCGTTAAGGCCGTCAAGACCACTTGAAGCTATCCTTCTCGACTACAAAGTACTCGGGGGCTTGTCGTATGGACCTCCCTGGGCCCACTACCTCGGTGGGTACCAGGACCAACTACTCGGTGGGCCCCTGGGACTACCTGACTTGCGCTGCACGGTACCTGATGGCGTGAAGGACAAGGACTATAGAGGAGAAGTACTCGGTTAGGAAGCTGTACATGTCCCGCACTGTATAGAGGACTCCTAGACGTACTCGACTAGTACTCTCTCCCTATTCCGACTTGTAACCCTGCCTCCCGGACTATATAAGGCGAGGCAGGGACCCCTCTCTCATGATCTCATCTCACGGCGTAAGATTGCATGATCTTGTAATCGTACCCAATCAATCCAGAGCTACGTAGCATACAGGACGTAGGGTATTACGCGCCTCGCGGCCCGAACCTGTCTAAATTGTTTGTCACATGTCTCTTCCTTCGAGTTACCGATCTCGGCGAGGCCACATCCATCTACTTTGGGTACTCCCCTTAGTAGGTTGCCAGTCTAAAACACCGACAGTGGTCTTCCGTGCAAGGTTCCCACGTCGGCTAGGGAGACCCTAGTCAACTAGCTCGACCCTCTCCTCTCCGGGATGGTGTCCCTCTCTTCTCTGCTCCTCGGCGGCCGATGACGAATTGGATGATGCGTGGCTCTCGACCCCGGGGCTATAAATAGCCCGAATGGCGGCTAGGTCAAAAGGGAGGCCGATTGGGTCCTAGACTGGGCTGGGCCGGCCGGCTTGGGCCCATCCAGGCCCAGCCCGCGGCCTCCTTTGCGTGGTGTCGGTTCTCGAGTCTTCTAGATGCTTCCCCCTTCAGCATGTAGGCCCTTGTCGTTCCTCAAGGCTTTGTTGTGTTGTTCCCGGTTGTTCTTGGTGATGATTTTCGGAGCCTCTCATGGTGGTTTTCTCGGTGTGTTTTCGGGGCCTTCCTATTGAGGATTTGATGGGGGAAATTCGTGTGAACCCTTCGTGGTTCTTTTGCCTTTGATTCCCCTCCCAAATCCCTGAGTTAAGGGGCTCAATTTTGGGATTTTCGGTGTTCTAGGGTTAGAGGGGTTCTTGGCGGGATTTCTCCGATTCCTCTTGATTTGGCAAGTTTTGGTGGACAATATCATGGCTGTGGAATCCTCACGAGGTGATCCTATTATCCCCAAAGTCTTGTTCAAGTCCGTGGAGCAATTCGGGAGATCGAAGTTTGGATTTGGAGGAGTTGACCCGCGGGTGCTGTTCATCCTGTTGACCCAAAATCCGCACCCCGCGTCAAGCACACAGCAAGCCGAACAAGCTAGCTTCACACACGAGCAGATTCCCAAGCGTGCCAGTCAATTTTCCTTGAAAATTAACAAAAGACAAAGTAGTTAGATGCCAAAGCTTGGAACTTGCCGGGTGGTACCAGACAGTTCCATATTTGCGGCTAGAAAGCCATGTGAGATGACATATAGCTACGAGAAGCTATCTGCCAACAAATTAGAAACCATTCAGGAGCTTTAAAGCGTAAAGTAGAACATAGCCGAACAGATGATGTTTGCATGACGATAGATCGGTCTTTATTTGGAGAAAATTGCACGTGCACAAGACCATGACCGATCCTCGAGAATAAATAACAATAAACAATGAATGAAGTAAAGCATGATTACAAATATGTAATGAACAAGCATGCATAGGCCCAAAGCACTAGTCTACCGCATGTCTAGGTACTTTAAAACCCGTCGAGCATGAAACCAAACAAGTTAATCCACCGCATGATACAACTTGTTTGAAATCACACCACTAACCACAAAAAGATCTATCCACCGCATGATACAATCTAAATATGGAAAGCTAAAAGCATACGTTATTTAAAACATAACTTATGAACACGTTTTACTCATGAAAGCATAACCGAATGCGGCTATACAGCCGAATCGGGGTCCGTGGAGAAGGAACAAACATTGCCAAAGATGATAAACCTATCAGATTGAATCGAAATCTAATCCACCAGATGATTAGCTCTAAAACAACCCAAAAACCTGCATCTACCGCGTGATACCCGGTTTTGTCAAGATTTACACAAGATTAACAAGCTTGAACCCGCAACACGTAACAACCTAGATTGGTTCCGTTTCGGCTATTTGGGAAACACGTGATCCACGTGCCTTATTGAGCCAAGATGTGAACGTGCAATGTAAAGATCACCGAACAAGATAAAGCCGATCCAAATCAATCTAAATTGGGAAAAAGAGTGTTACATGAATTTAAACATAAAGTAAAAACTCAAAGCAACACGTGGTAACTTAATGAATCTATTAGATCATGCCAAAATCTAATAGAGCCGATAACTAGCTCCGAGCTAGATCTTAGCCCACCGCATGGCTCATGACCTAACAAGAAACCCTCTTGAACCAAGCATAAATCCACCGCATGATACTAAGCATGGTAACAAGACTACTTGCATCACGATCTAAATCCCCCGCATGATACTAGACATGATACAAGGTTGCCGGCACTTACGGAGGTCGACGGATCGATGAATCCTCTCGAAGAACTCGACGACACGACTAGAGGACTCGAAGGTTTGGCGTAAAGCCGGTTTGTTATGAAAATGTGTGAATACCATTACATACATCCAGGGTTCATATTTATACCCTGTCGTGGCATGACTCCTGGTGGACTACGAGCACAATATTTGATACCTAAATTAATGCCCAAATGCGAATGCTTATCCATCCATTCGTCCCTTCCGCTCGGGCCACGTCACCATGCGATCTCGCGAAATCAGCGCAAACAGTTCCCTTGCCGAACAGAAGCAAAATTGCCGACCGCGAGCATCTCTGCCGAATCTTTTTGAAGAAACCTTCCTTCTCTGGACGGGATTTTTACCAAGTTGGGCCCACAAATCAGACTCCCTCCTGTACCAAATTTTTGTGTTAACACATCCCGAGCTGCCCAGGCTACACCAGTCTGACCGGTGCGAGTCACTTGTGGGATTTGCCTTGGGTGAACTGCTTGACTCGTGTGTCTTGGGGTCTTGATGCTGCTGGTCTGACCAGCGCGGGCCATCGATCTGACCGGTGCAACACAGGCAACAAGCCTTGCAAGTTTCCATTGTGCGTGTTGGTGTGTTTTGGCTCGGAAGGTTGTTTGTTGGTTCCTAGGTCCAGTAGCACTTCAGTGGCTGCGTGGGCTTGGCCAACTTGGGTAGTGAGTCGGAGACGTGTGTTGGAAGCCGTGTTCGTCTTGTTCAAGTCTCCATCTCCTTCAAGAAGAATTTTTATCGGCTCCCATTCACTCCTCCCTCTCTGGTTCGCCGTATCGGTCCTTCAAGTGGTATCAGAGCCGATTCGGGTCTTTATTGACTCTAACCAGTCTAAGATCCAAGGATGGCGTACCAGGAACGGGGTTTGGGTCCTCCACACTTCGATGGCAATCCATCGGAGTCTCCGTCCATATCCAAACCCTAGGTCATCGTTTCCCCAAGCTCAAATCTTCAATGGTGGGTCAAAATCAAGCTGCTCAGGTAAATTTCATCCCCGTAAGTTTCAATCGGCATTACCCTTTTCGATTTTTACCTCAGATTTCTCCTTCTGTCTTTTCTTGATAGGATCTTTCCACCGAGCTTTTGATTCACACTGAAGCCAACTCAACATCATATTTCCTCGGACCTGTGGGAACTTCCGATCCCCGTGAGTTCATCGCAGCCGAATCCAAGAGAATCCCCTTCAAAGCGGCTTTATCAAGGTCTCCTCTGTGGCAAGATGCTTTCAAGAACTGGCCTTTGCCCCCAATCGCAGGCTGGAGAAACTGGTATAAGAGGGTTCTTGCGGATAATAGCGCCAAAACCAAAAATTGGGACAGCCTCGGTATTGCTCAATGCTTGGAATTATCTTTGGCCGAAACTTCAAAGAATGAAGATCTTCTAATAGCAGCCTGCCACTTCTGGTCAAATGGCGTCAATGCTGTCCTCTTTGGTCATGGCCCAATGTCCCCAACTCTGGCCGATGTGTACATGATCACCGGCCTTGACATTTCAGGATCCGTGTACCCCTGGGAATACAAAGGCTCCACTAGGTAGAAAGGAGTGAAGACAGGAAGTGGATATAAGTCATATATCCAGAATCATATGAAAGATGGCCCCTGGGTGAAGTTGAATATAGAGCATTCCTGAACATGTGGCTATGCAGATTCATCTTCTGTGGTAAAGCCAATGAGCCAACCTTGAATCACATTGCCATGGCTACAGATTTGGCTACTGGCCATCGCATCCGTCTTGGAAAATATCTCCTAGGGAGTGTGTACCACATGATTCATCAGACAATTTCTCAAATGCACACCGGCCAGAAGATATTATGTGTCAATGGCCCTTGGTGGTTTGTGCAAATGTGGCTGCAACTGCACATGCACCGGATTGTCAACATCGACCTCAACAATCGGCTCTTCCCTTCATCCAGCTACAGAGAAGGGGAACCTCAAATCACCAGAGGATGCCAAACCCATGGAGAAGCTGCTTCAACTGTATCTATTGACCAGAATATCAGTCAGCTTTTCGAGCTCTTTTTCAAAGGCTTCCCTGATCCTCTTTGGCTCCCTTACCTGAACAATGACAATTTGACCCTCCCCTTTGAGTTCTCCTTTGAAACTGGATGCCATGATGCAAGATCTACAGAAATCTTCAACATCTTCATCCATCCATGAGCCCTGCCAGCAGAATTTTGTGGGGGAAGGTTAAATCACAACACCTATGAATAGTATCAGCCAAACATGATGGCCCGGCAGCTAGGATGTGGCCAAATGCCCCCAAGGCTATATCTTCATGAGTTCCTCAAACCCAGAGAGGAAATCACAGAAAGCATTCTGGCCAGAAGGGTCTTTGAATACAACTGCAGCCAAACTCTTTATGCTTGGCTTTTCACACCAACAATAATAGCTCATCCTCTCTTTATTTCCTGGTGGCAAGAATTCCATGACCACATCTTCAATGAGCCAGTTCACACATTCTGTCTTGAGCTGATGCCTGACTTTCAACCAACCTCAGAGGTAACATACCTATCTTTTCTTTAACGAGGCATACTTTTGTCACACCCGGTTTTAAAGGCAAAACCGAATGCATTGATCACGTGTGCGCCGGGATCAAGTTACACACACGCTTAGACATTATGAATACCAAAATCAGTGCCACACGAATAAAGAGTTATTACAAACCATAGTCTTAATCGAAACTTAAACAAACGAGTTCTCGCAACGGACAAAATGCCTCCACAGGCAGTGATCGAAGACTACGCACACCTAGAACTCCTGGAAATCTTCTGGATTATCTTCAAAGTTCTCCCAGTCTGAGCAGCAAATCCGGGTATTGTAGATGCAAGAGAATAAACAAGCCTGAGCACATATCGTACTCAGCAAGGGGAAACAACATAACATGCAAGGCCATATGGTCGATGGCTAAGGTTCAAGCACTTTAGCATTTTAGTTGGGCAAGTTTTATTAGCAACCTGATTACTAAAGGTGTAAGTTCATACCAACCCAATTAAATAAGATATAAGCATCATAAATAAAGAAATAAACCACAATTTAAACATTAAAGTTCCATAAATTAATCACGTGAGTGTCCAGGCCGCTCTTGACCGTGAGCACGGCTAATCGATTAGTTTAACACTGCGCAGGTTGTACATCTTTACCCACAAGCGAGCGTAAAAGCTCCGAAGAACTTTGGACCCAACCATGCGGTGTTTGCAAGACACCATATCACACTTCCGAGGTGTGATTGCATAGGGACGCTACATGGCCTTTACAAAGGTTCCCTAGCAAGTTATGACCCACAAGGTCCGGATCAGTTAGCAAGGTATAAAGTCCCCTAGCAGGTCAATACCCCACCATAAAAGAATAACTCACCCAACCCCCTACTAGAGCGAGTCCATACCCCACAGTACCGCCGATCCCTTGTCCTTATCAGGTAAGACCATCCCATGCTAAAGTTCCTAATTAATCAGCCAAGACCATTGCCCATTAGTTCTTGTGGTTGTACTTGTTTTCCCCGGGTGGTTCTCCATGTTCCGATTACACATTAAAGGTGGTCTTGTAAAGATAAAAGATCATAAACGGAACATGAAATAACAATAAGGTAACCAAGTAGATTAATACCAATACCCGACTTGAGCATGCTAAACAATAACTACCACAAGATTAATTTAGTTCCCGGCATCAAGGTAAAGGTAGTCAAAAGCTAGGCATGATCCTTAATAGGTTCCCATCAAATTAATGCAAGCCAAAGGTAAAAACGGTGAATTTAATTGCATGTTATGTAGGACAAGCGGGCATGCATCAAGAAATACTTGCCTTCAACAAAGCCTTGCCGCTCAAACTCTTGCACGACCGGATCTTCAAATCCCTCGAACGAATCGCTCTCTACGATCCACAATCATCACATACAAGCATACAATAGAAATAAATAAGAAACAGTCACCAAACAGATCAAACAGATCTAAACCGTAGCATAAAACTAATCTACGCTTCGAGACGAACGCGTGGACATAAAGAACGCTAAAATCGGAGCTAAAACGACCAAGATATGGGCTCGGGAAGTTTCGGGGACTAATGCGAAGATTTGAAAAGGTTTCGGGCTAAAATAAAGAAAAAGGACTAAACTGTAAGAAATCTTATACGGTGGAAGGGTATTTTTGTAAATAAAGAAAATCCGGGGGCTTTTCTCGCAAAAACGCCGGGGCCGGTGGTGGGTTTGACTCCGGGCCGATCGGTTGACTCGATCTAGATCCGTTGGATCTAGATCCGATGGCCGTGGTCGCTCGCGGCCGCGCGCCAGATCCGGGGCGTGGGTTTTCAATCCGGCGGCCACGGTCGTGCGCAAGCGGCGGGGCGGCGGTACGCGACGGCCGGCGGCGGGTCGAGGCCGGCGGCGAGCGACCGCGGTGGCGCGGGGCGGCGGACCTCGCCGGCGGGACCCAATCTAGGGTTTCCTGCCACGGATGGGGACGCGGAGGGCACCAACACAACGCGCGCGCACGGGCGGACCGGTCTAGGGCGGCGGCTCGGGCGGCGGCGCGGCGGAGCGGGCGGCCGACGCGGCGGCGCGGGACACGGGCTCCGGCCCGACGGCGCTAGGGCGAAGGGGGGGGGGGGCTCGGGGACGCGCGACGTGCGGCACGAGGGGGCTCCTCACCTCCCCGGCGCAACTCCCCGGGCGACTTCTTGGCGGTGGAGCGGCGACGGCGGCGGGATTCCACGGCGGCGGCGGCGAGCTCCACACGGCGACGCGGCTAGGGTTTCGGTAGGGCGCAAGGCGGCGGCTTGGGCTCGGGTGGGAGGTCCAAGGAGGCGGCGGCGCGCTTTAAATAGCCCGGGGAGGGCTCCTTGGCGTGCGGGCCACGCGGGGACGCCGGGGCGCGGTCGGACTCATGCCCGAGTCCCGCTTGGCGACGACCCGAGGTGGGGGATGACGGTGGCCCCCACCCGTCGGTGTCGGGGCGGGAGCGGGAGGGAGCGCGGGGGCGGGTGGTCTGGGCCGGCGGTGCTGGGCTGAGATGGGCCGAGGCGCGCGGCGCGGGAAAACCAGGCCGGGAAGATGGAGGGGCGGCGGCGGACTTCAGCCTTACTGGGCTGCACGCGAAGCCGGGCCGGAAGAGGGGAAGGGTTAAGGAAGAAAAAGAAAATGGCTTGGCTTTTTGGCAAAGGGGTTTCAAACAATAGAATTCAAAGTTGAATTTGAATTCCAGCAACCAAAAATAAATGCTCCAAAGATGTATGCCACAAACAAATCCTATATCTCATTAAAGTTATTTTAGAAAAAGTGTTAAATGCCTAAAATTAAATAAAACAACCTTATGCTCCTTAAGCAATTAAATGGTTGCTATCAAACTTTAATAAAGCCAAAATTTTAATAGAATTAGGGTGTTACAAATCCTACCCCCCTTAAGAAGAATCTCGTCCTCGAGATTCGGACAGATTGGGAAAAAGATCTGGGAACTCTGCTTTCAGCTCATCCTCTCTTTCCCATGTTGCCTCATCCTCCGCATGATTACTCCATTGTACTTTGCACATCTTAATCACACTATTCCTGGTGACCCTTGTCATTGTTTCCAATATTCGAATGGGGTGTTCAACAATAGTGAGATCCTCCCTAATGCTTAGATCGTCCAAGGGTAACGGCTCTTTGTCATGAGGGCCAAAACCCTTCTTCAACTGAGAGATATGGAACACATCATGCACATCCGCTAGCCGGACTGGCAACTCTAATCTGTAAGCCACTTCTCCCACTCTCTCAATGATCTTGAAAGGTCCAATAAAGCGAGGTGACAACTTTCCTTTAACTCTGAATCGACGCAAACCTCTCGATAGGTGATACCTTTAGGTACACGTAATCGCCTTCCTGAAAGACCACATCCCTTCGTTTACCATCTGCATAGCTTTTCTGTCTAGACTGAGCAATCCTCAAATTTTCTCTGATAATCTGAACTTGTTTCTCCGCTTCTCTGATGATATCTGCCCCAAATAACTGCCTTTCGCTCGTCTCACTCCAAAATAACGAGTCCTACACTTCCTTCCATATAGAGCCTCAAAGGGTGACATTTTGAGACTAGCTTGGTAGCTGTTGTTATAAGAAAACTCGGCATACGGTAAGCTCTTATCCCAACTACAACCATGCTTAAGTGCACATGCTCTCGCATGTCCTCTAGATCCGATTGGTTCTCTCTCGTCCGTCCATCCGTCTGTGGATGATAAGCTGAGCTGAAATTTAGCTTAGTATCCAGAGATTCATGCAACTTTCCCCAGAAACGAGAAGTAAACTGAGTACCTCTATCTGACACGATCTTCTTTGGTACACCATGCAAACACACGATCCTGGACATGTATAGCTCTGCCAACTTAGCTCCCGTATAGGTAGTCTTTACCGAATGAAGTGAGCTACCTTGGTCAAACGATCCACGATGACCCAAATCGAGTCATAACCATCTCGGGTTCGGGGGTAAACCCACTATGAAGTCCATTCCGATCTCTTCCCACTTCCACTCGGGCACCTTCAAAGGTTGAAGAAAACCAGCGGGTCTCTCGATGTTCGACCTTAACCCGGTGACAAGTATCGCACAAAGCCACATGGGCGGCCACGTCTCTCTTCATACCGTACCACCAATACCTCTGCTTGAGATCCTGGTACATCTTAGTACCGCCTGGATGGATAGAGTAAGCTGAGTCGTGAGCTTCTCTCAAGATCTTCTCTCCGAGATCTCCCCGTCTCGGTACACACAACCGGTTCTTAAACCACACGGTTCCTTGCTCATCTTCTCGTGAAATCCGGGGCTTCTCCTTGTTGCATACTCTCTTTAATCTTTTGTATTCCGGAATCCTCTAGCCGCCACTTGCGTATCTCTTGTTCTAGAGTAGATCGTACTTCCAAAGTCACTCCTTCAGCATGGGCAACCACTTTTAAGTTGAGCCTTTCAAACTCTTTTACCAACTCGTCAGGAAACTGAATGGTCATTGCCATGTTAGTGTGGCCCTTCCGACTCAAAGCATCGGCAACCGGATTCGCTTTACCCGATGATAGTGAATCTCTAGATCATAGTCCTTGATCGCTCTAACCAACGACGCCGTCTTAGATTAAGATCCTTCCGAGTGAAGATATACTTCGACTCTTGTGATCGGTATAGATCCGGCACTTAGTTCCCATAATGTAGTGTCTCCAAATCTTCAATGCATGAACCATCGTCGCTAACTCAAGATCATGCGTAGGATAGTTCAACTCATGCTTCCTCAACCGACGAGATGCATAGGCTATAACATGACCTTCTTGCATCAACACACATCCTAGACCTTGTCGAGATGCATCACAATATATGTCAAAACTCTTTCGTAGATCGTGGCATTACTAGAACGGAGTCTGTGGTTAACCGCTTCTTTAACTCTTCGAAAGCCGGATCGACATGCACCGGTCCATTTGAATTCCCCGTCCTTCTCTAGCAATGTAGTGAGGGGCTTCACAATCTTAGAGAACCCTTCAATAAACCGACGGTAGTAACCAAGCAAGTCCAAGGAAACTCCGAATCTCGGACACCGTACGAGGGGCTTCCCACTTCAATACGTCACTAACCTTGCTAGGATCCACAAGCAATACCTCCGTTGGTGATGATATGACCTAGAAAAGACACTTCCTTGAGCCGTAACTCACACTTGCCGAACTTCGCATATAACTCATGGTCTCTTAGCTTCGCAACACAAGTCTCAAATGCTCCTCATGGTCCTCCTCATTCTTGGAGTAGATCGAATGTCATCAATGAATACCACAACGAACTTGTCCAGATACTCCATAAAGATCTTGTTCATCAAGTACATAAAGTACGCGGTGCATTGGTTAACCCGAAAGACATAACTCCGTGTACTCATAAAGTCCGTACCCGGTGGTAAAAGTCGTCTTAGGAATATCTCGAAGGCCTAATCTTCAATCGATGATAACTCGATCGCATCGATCTTAGAAAACACGGTTGCTCCTCTCATCCGATCAAACAAATCTTCAATACGTGGCGGGGGATACTTGTTCTTGATAGTAACATCATTAAGAGACTCGTAATCAACACACATCCTCTGTGTGCCATCTTTCTTACCCACAAAGATTACGGGTGCTCCCCAAGGTGATGAACTAGCACGAATGAACCCTTTACCCAATAATTCTTTAATCCGAGCTTTAAGTTCTTGTAATCGATCACTAGACATTCTATATGGGCGCTTAGAGATAGGAGCGATTACCGGGTAAAAGATCAATAACGAACTCAACATCTCGGTCGGGGGGCATACCCGGCAACTCCTCGGAAACACATCGGGATAATCGCACACTACTCGTATGTCTTCCAAGGCCGCTCCGTCAAGCTTATTCACGGCACCGGCATTTGATGGTGCGGGATCTGCCGCAAACTCAAACCTTTCACCGAACTCTGGACTTGTAAGAAGGATTGACCTCTTAGCACACCGAATCACCGCATCACACGCGGTCAACCATCCCATTCCCAATATCACATCGATCCCCTTTGAATCCAAGATTATAAGATTGGCACGGAAATCTCTCGCCCACAATCTTGAGATGGACGTTATCACATTTATAGATAGCTTTCAATTCCCCCCCCCGGTGAGGTAACTAACATGTGGCGAGACATGGGACCGATAGGTAGATTATGTTGAGCTACGAACCGGGATGTAATGAAAGAATGGGATGCTCCGTAATCAAACAAAACGAGGCGGGAGTAGAGTTAACTAGAAACATACCGAGCACTACTCGGGGTTCTCCCGGGCGACTTCGGCATCAACGTGCATTGCCTTGCCTCGTGCGTAGCTCGTTGTCCTTTGTTTGGTATCGCGGGGTTTGGCTTCCACTCCTTGACCGTTGCGGTTCCCGTGTGGGGGTGTGTGGAGGGTTCCTCTTTGGGCAAGCATTGGCATAGTGACCAAGTTCTCCGCACTTGAAGCAAGTAGTGGTGGCAGGGATTGGGCGGTGCCACGGTCCTTACAGGTGTGCCAACTGGAGCTCTCTGCTGACTCTGCTGGGGAGCTGGGCGGGGAGTCTGAGGAACGGGACGCCGAAACCGCCGAGCGGCAGGCTGCCGGAACCGCCGAGCGTGGACGCCGGGACCGCTGCCGCCCAAAGTTTCCACCCGGTCCCCCAAAGCGGAACGGGGTGTTCGGCGGTGGGTTGAAGCGCGGGCGAGACGCACTCCCAAACCGCCCGTAGCCGGCGGCCTTCCTCTTCGCTCTCCAAGCTCCTTGCGCTTGTGCTCCAAGCGGATAGCGGCATCAACTAGCCGCCGAAAGTTAGGAAAAGGATATGACATCAGGCCGCGTGCCGCCGAACCAACCAACCCATCCAGAACGGCTCTCGCTTCTTCCTATCTTCGGCAACCTCCTCGCCCGCATAGCGAGATAGCTCGCTGAACTTGTCTCTATACTCGCCCACCGACATTCCTCCTCGCTTCGGCGAAAGGAACTCCTTCTTCTTGATTTTCATGACTCCGAGAGGGTATGTGATGGCTCCTGAAGTTGGTGGTAAACTCCTCCCAAGTGATAGTGTCTGGGGCGGCATGAGCGGCAGAGTACGCATCCCACCAAGCGGCGCGAGCCTTGAAGTCGTCCTGCAGCATACAGGACCTTCTCTCTGTCGTCACACTGACAGGTAGTGAGCATCTTCAGTATTGTCTTGAGCCAATCTTCAGCTTCCAGTGGATCAGCGGCGTGGGTAAACACAGGAGGGTGATGACTCATGAACTCCCGGTGCTTGTTGCGAGGTGCAGGTGGCGGCACCGGCGGATTGTTGACCTGAGCTTGCAAGTTTGTCACAGTGGTGGTCAAGTTCTGAGAGGAGGCTGGTCCGTGCCTCCAAGAACCGCTGCATAGCGGGATCCATTTGTACCGGCCGGGGTGCTCTTCCTGCTGGTTGATTAACACCTGATCCCGACCTGGTGTTCACCATCCGAGTGTTAGGAACATTATTTTAGATGATTGCACCAAGGTTTAAACTTAGGAAGATAAGATAGCAATGATATTCAGATAAGACAGATTCGGTTGACTCCAAACAATCAGGCATAGCTCTCTGTATAAGTAACCAAAAATTATGGATTTTGGACTGATAAAAGGTAATGAAATTATGAAACTACTCCAACTGGAATCACCTCAATCGGAGTTGTGTAGCTCTGGTTATAAAATAAACAAGTCAGGTAGGTCGGCAGTGTTTAACAGATTCGTGGGGCTGTAATGTTTTAGTCATATCTCTCTGGTTTTCCATCCAACTATTCTGAGTTTTTCACAGAAAATCAGTAATGAAATTCTTGAACTTTTTCAATTGGTTTTACTGCAATCGGAGTTCTGTAGCCCGAGATAAAATTAAAACAGTACTGCTGACTCAGAAAACTGTGCGAACAGATTTTTTTTTGGATCTCGAATTTGTATTAAGGAGAAACTTAAGAGGACAAAAAGATTAAGATAGATAACTGATTGAGACTGAAAGATAACCTCACAAACTTACTACTAAACCAATGTCGTTGTGGTCATCACTCCACAGCACATTGCACTCAACCAAAAATCCAACTCACACATTAAGCACAAAATCAAGCATTCAACCACACCTCTAAGCTAAACACACTTTACCGATCGTCTACTAGCGGTTACAAGGAAATCCTATCCTTAATCTTAAACCTAAGGACTATCCTCTGCCATGGCATCTGTGCGAGCGTCAGGGGAGTCGTAGTGTGGCCTCTTGGGTGATGGGGAGGTACATCCTTCTGCGGCTTCATGGGCTTCCGTTGCCTCCCCTTGTTCAAAAGTGCGGCTTCCAAGGCACGCCTCGCGTCTCCGGAGTGAAGATTTGTTGCTGTGCTGCATATAGCGTGTTGTTGGCATCATCCAATGCGGTGTTCACGGCTGCAAGTAGACCCGGACATTGTTGAGCGTCCCTTCATAGGCTGGTCTTTGGGCGATGTAAGTCTTGGCTTCCCCACTTGCCCCGAATGGTGTGTAGCGGCGGTGGGTATCCTCCAACTGTCACGCTCCTTGTGAGAGAGCACATAGAGCGCTCTCCCGAGCTGACTGCTGCTATCCCGAAGCATCCATAGTAGTCCCGTGGGCCACATCATGATGCTTGGACATCTCCTTCACTCCACGGCATGGAATGTACTCCTCCAAGATGGCGGCAACCTCCCAATGGGGCTCGAACCACGGATGGGTCCAAAGCTCACAATGGTAGACGGGGCCTTATCATAGCCTAGGCGAAGTACCATTGCCCTCGGGTGGTCTGCCATGGGTATGCCTACTCCATCGGCTACGTAATGGTACACTTCCCCGGATTGCTTCCCTCTCTTCCTCCTCTTGCTCTTGTTCCTCCATCTCTTGATCTGAGGAATCTTCATCTTCTTCGGCGCTTGCTCCTCTAGGTTGGGTTGTTCGGCTAGCTCATCCTCCTCTTGGATCACCTCCTCCGGATCTTCCTCATCATCGGCACCATGATAAGGTTAGGGAAAACCACGGGTGCGGGCTCCATCTCAATCTCCTCATCTGTATCTCCATCATGCAAGTCATGGTGCGTTCTGTGTAGCATCGGTGGAGTGCTCCGGCCGAGAAGTCTCCAAGCTACGAACCATACGTAGTGTAGTGCGAAATTAGAAAGATGGTAAGGTAAAAGGATGAGAGCTAAAGCAAGCACAAGATAAAGAATGCGAGACGACTCAAGAGTGAAGAAAAAAGGCAAGAGTAAGGTTAGTAAGAATAAAGCAAGCATGTGTAAGAAAGCTTCTATGAGTAATAAATCCTTAATTCGACCATTTCTATCTAGGCTAGCGTTCCTACGATCAACACGGCTACGGTACCACTCTGTCACACCCGGTTTTAAAGGCAAAACCGAATGCATTGATCACGTGTGCGCCGGGATCAAGTTACACACACGCTTAGACATTATGAATACCAAAATCGATTGCCACACGAATAAAGAGTTATTACAAACCATAGTCTTAATCGAAACTTAAACAAACGAGTTCTCGCGGCGGACAAAATGCCTCCACGGGCGGTGGCTGAAGACTACTCACACCTAGAACTCCTGGAAATCTTCGGATTATCTTCAAAGTTCTCCCGGTCCCGAGCACAAATCCGGGTATTGTAGATGCAAGAGAATAAACAAGCGTGAGCACATATCGTACTCAGCAAGGGGAAACAACATAACATGCAAGGCCATATGGTGGATGACTAAGGTTCAAGCACTTTAGCATTTTAGTTGGGCAAGTTTTATTAGCAACCTGATTACTAAAGGTGTAAGTTCATACCAACCCAATTAAATAAGATATAAGCATCATAAATAAAGAAATAAACCACAATTTAAACATTAAAGTTCCATAATTTAATCACGTGAGTGTCCAGGCCGCTCTTGACCGTGAGCACGACTAATCGATTAGTTTAACACTCTGCCGAGAGGTTGTACATCTTTACCCACAAGCGAGTAAAAGCTCCGAAGAACTTTGGACCCAACCATGCGGTGTTTGCAAGACACCATATCACACTTCCGAGGTGTGATTGCATAGGGACGCTACATGGCCTTTACAAAGGTTCCCTAGCAAGTTATGACCCACAAGGTCGGATCGGTTAGCAAGGTATAAAGTCCCCTAGCGAGGTCAATACCCCACCATAAAAGAATAACTCACCCAACCCCCCTGCTAGAGCGAGTCCATACCCCACGGTACCGCCGATCCCTTGTCCTTATCGGGTAAGACCATCCCATGCTAAAGTTCCTAATTAATCGACCAAGACCATTGCCCATTAGTTCTTGTGGTTGTCTTGTTTTCCTGGGTGGTTCTCCATGTTCCGATTACACATTAAAGGTGGTCTTGTAAAGATAAAAGATCATAAACGGAACATGAAATAACAATAAGGTAACCAAGTAGATTAATACCAATACCCGATTGAGCATGCTAAGCAATAACTACCACAAGATTAATTTAGTTCCCGGCATCAAGGTAAAGGTAGTCAAAAGCTAGGCATGATCCTTAATAGGTACCCATCAAATTAATGCAAGCCAAAGGTAAAAACAGTGAATTTAATTGCATGTTATGTAGGACAAGCGGGCATGCATCAAGGAATACTTGCCTTCAACAAAGCCTTGCTTGCTCAAACTCTTGCACGACCCGGATCTTCAAATCCCTCGAACGAATCGCTCTCTACGATCCACAATCATCACATACAAGCATACAATAGAAATAAATAAGAAATAGTCACCAAACAGATCAAACAGATCTAAACCGTAGCATAAAACTAATCTACGCTTCGAGACGAACGCGTGGATATAAAGAAACGCTAAAATCGGAGCTAAAACGACCAAGATATGGGCTCCGGGAAGTTTCGGGGACTAATCGCGAAGATTTGAAAAGGTTTCGGGCTAAAATAAAGAAAAAGGACTAAAGCTGTAAGAAATCTTATACGGTGGAAGGGTATTTTTGTAAATAAAGAAAATCCGGGGGCTTTTAAAAAACGCCCGGGGTGGCGGTGGGTTTGACCCTGGGCGACCGGGTTGACTCGATCTAGATCCGTTGGATCTAGATCCGATGGCTGGCAGTGTTGCTCGCGGGCTGCGCGGCTAGATGCGGGGCGTGGGTTTTCAATCCGGCGGCCACGGTCGTGCGCAAGCGGCGGGCGGCGGTGCGCGACGGCCGGCGGCGGGTCGAGGCGGCGGCGGCGAGCTGCGGCGGCGCGGGCGGCGGACCTCGCCGGCGGGACCCAATCTAGGGTTTCTCGCCACGGATGGGGACGCGGAGGGCACCAACACAACGCGCGCGCACGGGCGGACCGGTCTAGGGCGGCGGCTCGGGCGGCGGCGCGGCGGGGCGGGCGGCCGACGCGGCGGCGCGGGACACGGGCTCCGGCCCGGCGCGCTAGGGGCGAAGGGGGGCTCGGGGACGGCGGCGTGCGGCACGAGGGGGCTCCTCACCTCCGGCGCAACTCTCGGGCGACTTCTTGGCGGCGGAGCGGCGGCGGCGGGGATTCCACGGCGGCGGCGGCGCGAGCTCCACACGGCGGCGCGGCTAGGGTTTCGTTGGGCGCAAGGCGGCGGCTTGGGCTCGGGTGGGAGGTCCAAGGAGGCGGCGGCGCGCTTTAAATAGCCGGAGGGGCTCCTTGGCGTGCGGGCCACGCGGGGACGCCGGGGCGCGGTCGGACTCATGCCCGAGTCGGGTTGGCGGCGACCCGAGGTGGGGGATGACGGTGGCCCCCACCCGTCGGTGTCGGCGGGAGCGGGGGAGGGAGCGCGGGGGCCGCGGGTGGTCTTCGGGCCGGCGGTCTTGCCGGGCCGAGATGGGCCGGGCGCGCGCGCGGAAAACCCGGCGGGAAGATGGACGGGCGGCGGCGGACTTCGGCCTTACGGGGCACGCGGGCCGGCGGAAGAGGGGAAGGGTTAAGGAAGAAAAAGAAAATGGCTTGGCTTTTTGGCAAAGGGTTTCAAACAATAGAATTCAAAGTTGAATTTGAATTCCCGAGCAACCAAAAATAAATGCTCCAACATGTATGCCACAAACAAATCCTATATCTCATTAAAGTTATTTTAGAAAAAGTGTTAAATGCCTAAAATTAAATAAAACAACCTTATGCTCCTTAAGCAATTAAATGTTTGCTATCAAATTTTAATAAAGCCAAAATTTTAATACTCAGCTCTTCCTCTCTTCAAACAAAGGCACATCCCAAACCACCATGGTGCGCCGTCTCAACTGCCGCCGTGCCTCCGACGAGGCAGAGGGGAGCAACCGCTAACATGCGCCGAGGCAATGATCGTCGATTCCTCTTCTTCGTTCAACTTTTGATCTTTCCTTGTTTTGACGATCATCTCCCTTCGTGTTGATTCAAAGGAATCCGTCCCCGCGCCGCTCAATCAACCTCTTCCGTACGACCTCGCAGTCCGACGGCCACCTCCGTACTCCTACGCCGGGAAGAAGACGCTCTCCGCTTCGGGAGGAGCCGGAGACGGCCCGACGCGAGCTGGAGGACGTCTCCAAGAAAGCGGGCATAGCCGAGCTAGAATGGGAAGACCAGCGGAAACAGCTGCTGGAAACCATCGATGGTACATCCTTGAAATCAGCTCTTTGATCCAGCCCGGCTTTTTGATGCTAATCTCCTTTCTCCTTGCTTCTTGCGCCCGCGCGGCCGAGCTCAACCAAAGCTTGAAGGCGCTCGTGGAGCACACACAAGGTGAATGCCCACGCGCACACCGGCGGAGCGCCTTGTTGCGTGGAACACCGCGTCCACGAGGTGGCGACCCACGGCGTTCGTTTGGGCACCACCTTGGGCCCGGGCCGCCATGGCGACACACACTCTGACGTCGACCACCCACCATGCCGCGCGGCTTCCCGAAGCGGCGCGCCGAGGACATCGACGAGATCGAGCTCATCCCGAAGCGCCTCGATGGCCACGGCGACGCCATCGTCGAAATCACGCATCCCCAACTGCATCGAACAAAGCTTTTCGACCAGATTGTATTAGGGATGTTTGATCTTCGGCAATAAATAAGAACTTTGAAACTTACTTCGCTTGTATTGTGATGAGTCCTTTGAGTTTGCTCCCGTGAATCTCATTTTTCCTCGAACGCATCCGGGAACTGCCTTGAGCCGAACGCGCGAAAGCAGCTGCCCCTTGGCACAAAATCCACAGAAGATCCCGATTCGGCAATCCATAAGCACTGTTCAAGCAAAAACCCTTTGTACTTGGAGAGAAAAACCCTGTCGTTTGGTATTCCAATAGTGCGTACTGGCCGGTCATCACTCCCAATGCACCCCTTCGGTTAATAAAAGAGCCTGCTGAGATGCTCTGAAAACCCACTCGCACACTCATCCATCATTTCTCATTTCTTCCCCTGTCTCTAGAGGAGACAACCCCAAGGCCATGGACAAGGGCAAGCAACCCCAGGAGAGCAGCTCATCAAAGAAGCGTACGATTCGAAGGTGAGTTCTTTCTCGATTTATTCCTCGTTCTCCATATGATCTCGTGCCTCATGTCTTCTTCTTTTCCTCTTTCAGCCTTGATCTGCTCCCTGAAGAAATCATCGGGACTGAAGATGTTCCTGAGTACATCTCCTCCGATTCCTCCCCGCGCAGGATGCCACGCCCGAGCAGAGGACCAGCCATCAACCGCGCCGCTGCGTTCGCACCCGGAGCACGGCCTCGTGGACATCACCGCCCGCGTCGTCGAGCGAGCGTCGCATGGCTCCGGAGGCACTAGTAGGGGGTAAATGCTTCGACTGTTTTCGACCTCATGCCCGCATTCGGATTTCTTGCCCCTAACACCGATTCCTCTGCTTTTCGTATGTCTCTCGATGGGGTGTACAACAACTCGAAGACGGCTCCTCGGGAGAGCTTGGTGGAGGCCGCAAACCATGGTCACCCCCATGCGTTCCAAGTTGCCGTCACGGTGGTCCCGGAATGTTCGAAGAGGGAGCAAGAGAAGAAGCAAAGAAAAGATCGAATCATACTTTTGCTTCTTTCTCCACGCCTTCTCGTTCCCACCTCCTCGAAGATCCGACCATCGTGTTGTTAGATGTAAACCCTCGCCTGTAAGAAGTAGTTGTAATATGATTTTTGTGCTAAGGGCAATGCATCTAGGCACTGGCCATATCTTTTGTTTATGGATTTTTTGCTTCCGCGCGTCTCGTTCTTGAGTCGTTTCGCTGTCTCCGTGTCAGATGCGTGTAATCATCAATCGATCTCGATGCTAGGATAATACTTCTTCAGATATCTTCCATTTATTGCAGCAGAAAATTCCTCTCCTGAAGAAAGTTTTCAATATGTATGCATTACCAGGGACGCATCTGACCACACGAAAGGGTCCCTCCCAGTTAGGAGACCATTTGCCGAATTCACTGTATTTAGTCCCAATCGGCAGTAGCGCTTTCCAAACCAAATCTCCTTCTACGAATTGCCTGACTTTTACCTTATTGTTATAGTACTTGGCAACCCGCAGCTTGTTTTTCTCGATGTTTTCCAAGGCCCTAAGACGGATCATGTGCAAATCCTCTAGTTCATCCATCATTAGGCCACTGTAATCTTTGGAGCCCAAATCTTTCTGCAACACCACTCTCCTTGAATCTGATTGCATCTCCCAAGGTAAAACCGCGTGGTGCCCATAAACCAACTCGTAAGGAGAAGTTTTTGTAGTTTCATGGGGGCCATTCGCAAGCCCAATGTTGCCTCACCGAGTAGCACCGAATGCCACCTTCTCTGGCTTCGGTCGATCTTCTTTGCATCACCTTGATCATGATCTTGTTAGAAGCCTCTCGCTTGACCATTAGCTTGGGCATACAAGGAGAAGAGTTAAACAATTTGATCCCCATGCTTTCGGCAAACTCTTCGAACTCCGTTGACACGAATTGTGCCCCTTGGATCTATGGGTGATAGTCCGAGGGATTCCAAACCGATAGATGATGTGCTCCTTGACAAATTCAACCATGTTTTCTTCGATGTCACCTTCTTCGTTGGGATCGCCTCAACCCATTTAGTAAAATAATCGTAGCCAAAAGCACGAACTTATGCCCCTTGCTAGATGGTGGATTAATTTGGCCAATCAAGTCTATTCCCACCCCCGAATGGCCATGGCTTGATGATGGGATTCAATGCCGACGCTGGGACCATTTGAATATTCCCAAACCTTGGCCACCAAGAACAACGGGGGAAAACACATCCAAACCTTGAGGAACCACGGCTTGAATCATCTATACATGAAACAAAGGTTCACACAAGGTCTAGCAAGCCGCCCCGATCATCCATCCCTCTCAGCAAGATCTCTCAGTGAAGCTCTCTTGCTAGTCCTAAAGAAAACCTAAGGAAAATAGGTGGAAAATAGGAAAACTAATGAGCTAGGGTTCCAAGAGTTGGCTGCCATCCTCTCACCTCTTGGGTTATATGGAGGCAACCGAATGTCTAAAAAAACCTTTCCTAATATCTAGGGATACAAGCCCCTCAAGGGCGGATTTGGAAGTCTTCATGTCTTCACCATCGGACGGATGCCCGGCGACGCACCTGCGTAGCCTCGACGCAAGCCATGCGATCCCGAAGCCGTGTGTCCTCCCGACCCGAAGTCTCCGGTTGCCGTCGTCGCACATCGGTCGGACGGTGCTCCCCACCGGTCGGACGGGGCGTCGGTCCCGTCTCGAGCACTACTAACCATGATTCACGGCTACCTCTTGCGAACACGCATCCGCTCCTCGAAGCCGGAAGCAATTGCTTATAATGTAGTAGGCCCAATTTTCGCCTTGGGATTTAAATCCACAACTCGGCCCGCCCGATGGCCGGATATGCTACAATGGATCCTACTCTCATCAGCTCAACCTCTGACAAGAGAAAAGTTCTACCCTTGGTTGCACCTCCAGCTGCCAAGAAGAAAAGAACTACTAAAAAGGTCCTTGTTGAGGTAACATCTTTTCTTTCTTGAACACAAGACCACTCTTATTCTGACAAATTTCGTCCTGTGCTATTTTTAGACTAGAGCCCAGCAACCATCAGCTTCAGAATCTGCCAATGCTTCATCAGTTGGTATGACCTTTATTACTTTCCTTTTTCTTCCAAGATCATTATTCACACTGGCATTTACCCTTCATCTGGCATTTGCAGAACAAATATTGGTGAATCATCCTGTGTAAACCTCTCCCCCTCAGCATGCAAGTTCACCAAGGGCTGAACCATCTTCTGTTCAAGTGGAGACCTTATCTTCATCAGGGACCTAGTCACCCCCTTCTCAAACAGAAGTGCCAGCTTCACCAGAGATGAACCCATTAATTCAACCAGAAGCTTCAAGCCCTTTAAGGGTTCAATCTCCCCTTGGCCAAGCGGGAAATCCCGGTCTTAATAGAGGTAAATCCACCTTCACCTCGCCGAAGCTTCAAATTTGCCGGAGAGCGCACCGGCCTCCCCTCAAGTAGAAGCTTCGACCTTACCAAGAGCTCCTCATACTCCTCTTCCACCGTTGGCCCAAGAAATTCCCCCGAACTCGAACAAGTCCCCGCCTCCGAGTTCGGGGAATTAGGCATGAGGCAAGCGCATGCACCCAACTCTATCACCTTCTTTTAACAAACCATTCCTAACCGGCAATCTTTCTTTTTCGGGATCAAACTCCATCACCATCGAGCTTATTTGTGGTGAATGATCCGATTGCCGAAATAGGAGATGGAGGAACTCAAAATCGAGGCTCTACCGAGAGGAAATTCAGGCAAGGCTCAAAGAAATCTTTGCCTGGCTGCAAAAGGATGCTCGAGATCAAATTAGAGATGTTGATCATTTCGAGGAAATGCTTGAACCCATCAGTCAAAAGCTCCCTGAAGACATCAAAGCTTCATTGCAGCCCATCTCTGGTCTGGACATTCATTATGTGGCAATAAGGCAAGCCTTGAAAAGCCAATCCTCCCGACCAGCCATTGAGCAAAAGAAAGCCAAAGCTGAACAAGCTGCGAAGGGAGCACAAACCCAAACCGAGAGCCACAAGGAAATGTTGACCAATCTGCAATCTGCTCTCGAATTGAAAATTGCCAGAAAGACTGCGCTGGAAACAGAGCTGAAGAATTTGTCAGCTGAAATAGAGGCTGACAAAAAGAAGATAGCCGAGCTCCCTGGACTGATAGAGAAGACCCAAAAGGAAGCTCATCGGCCATAACTGAAGCAAATCAATTCGAGGCAGAGCTCACCGTCCTGTCCAACACTCAGAGAGATTATCAAGAATGGATGAAGAACATTAATCAGACAATATCAAATGCGTCTAATGTAACTGCAAAGTACTTGAACATTTAGTTGTACTGAGCAATGTGTAACCGAATTAACCGTCCTTGCAATATTTTCCTTTTATAAACTTCATTTTCCTTTTCTCTGCATGACTTTGATCGCAACTCTGAACGATCCATTCGGTAACTAACGGTCCAATAGTGCTACACCCGAACAACACTCCAACCGCAACTCAGCCGAGCCAGTCAACCGAATATGACTCAGCTTTGAATTCCAAACGACCCGACGGCGAATCGGTTACGGAAACCTCTCCACCTTCCAAGTTTCTCGGGATATGCACCACGATCTAAGGCCACGATCTTCTCACCAGTCCTATAAATAAAACCATAGGTGCCCCCAGCTTTTTTCACCAAGCCTTTAGCCTTCAAATCTTTGCCAACTCAAGCTTGCTTTTCCAATCTCCAACGCAGCCCCAAGAACTCATGGCGAATAGCAGCAATAGGCGCCACGCCGCCGACGAGGCGGAAGGAAGACGCGCCGACGCGCGTCGGAGGCAGTGATTGCCATCTTCTCTTATGATTCCTTCCAGATTTTTTTCTGTTCCTGATGATCTCCTCTGTTTCAGGCTCATCCACTGGAATCCGGCTCCCGCGCCGGCCATGAATCAGCCCCTGCCGGACGACTCCTCGGAGTCGAACCATTACTCCCCCGTGCCCTACGGGGAGCTCGACGCCCTCCGCTTCAAGGCGGAGCTCGAGGTGGCCCGGCGCGAGCGCGGGAGGATGTCTCCAAGAAGGCCGGCATCGCCGAACGCCAGAGTGGGAGGACCGGCGCAAGCGATTCTTGGCAACCATCGATGGTACATCCCTTAGATTACTCCTTAATCCAATTCGGCCTTTGATACTAATCACCACTGTCTTGCACCTTGCAGCCCGCGACGCCGAACTTGACCAGCTGAAAATGCTGATAAAGCAGTTGGCCGACAAGGTGAACGCTCCTGGCGACACGCCGGCGGAGTGCCTCGCCGCGGTGGAAGACCGCGTGGACGCGGTGGCCGTCCATGGCATCCGCCTTGGCACCACCCTGGGCTTGGCTGCCATGGCGATGCATACCGGCATCGACTACTCGATCCAGCCGCGCGGCTTCTGGTGTGGCGCACCAGAAGACCTCGATGAGATCGAAGTCATCTTGGAGCGCCTCGATGGCCATGGCGATGCCATTGCCGAACTCACTCATCCCCAGTCTGTGCTAAACAGGCTTTTCGATTAGATTGTACTAGGGATGTTTGATCTTCGGCATAAATAAAGAATTTCAATTTCCATGCTCATATCATGATGATTCTCTCGTGTTTACAACTGCGAGCCTCATTCTTCTTAAACGCATTCGGGAACTTTGCTTGAGCCGAACACGCGAAAATAAATGCCCTTTGGCGCAAAATCCGCAGAAAATCCTCAATTCGGGAATCCATAAGCACTGTTCAATGGAAACCCCTCGCATTCGGGAGAAAAACCCTGCCTCTTGGTATTCCAATAATGCACGCCAACCAGTCATCACTCCCAATGCACTCTCTCAGTCAATAAAATAGCCCCATGGGATGCCCTGCAAATCCACTCGCACACTCATCTATCACTTCACATCTTCTCCCCTGCTCCAGAAGAGAAAACCCCAAGGCCATGGACAAAGGCAAGCAACCCATCAAGGAGGACAGTACCCCACCAAAGAAGCGCACCATTCGAGAGTGAGTTTTCTTTTACCCTGCTTCTTGCTCTCGTATGCAATCTTATGTTTACCCCTTCTTGTTTTTCTCCGGCCCTTGATGCTCGCTCCCCCGAAGAAATCCTTGGGACCGAAGAAACGCCTGAGTACATCTCCTTTGACTCCTCCCTTGAAGCAGAGGACGCCACGCCAGAACAGAGGATCAACCAACAGTTGCGCCGCCGCGTTCGGCATCTGGAGCACGATATGCGAGACATCACCGCTCGCTGCCAGGCTGAACGCGAACGTCACATGATCTTGGAGGCGTTGGTAGGAGGTAAAACTTCCATCTTTATTTTGACTCCATGCTTGCTCTGAGATCTCTGTTTCTAACAACTGTTCTTCTGCCTTAGATGTTTCCGACAGGTACAGTAACCTGAAAGCTGCTTGGGACAGCCTGATGGAGACTGCGAGCCACGGTCATCCCCAAAGCTTCCAAGTTGCCGTCACGGTGGTCCTGGAATAGTTGAAGAGGGAGGAGCTAAAGAAGCAAACAAAAAAGGATTGAAGCATACTTTCGCTTCTTTCGCCAGGCCTTCTGCTTCCCACCCCCTTGTAATCCTGAGCAGCTGGGTTGTTAAATAAAATCCTGCAAGAAACATCTGTAATGTTAGGTATCCTCGTGCTAAGGGCAATACATCTTAGTATTGGCCATTTCCCTGTTCAGGCTTTTTTGTTCTAGAGGCGGCTCCTTTCTTGAACGCCGGCTATCTCTGTGCCCAATGCTTGTAATCCCGGTGCTTATGATCAATGGTCAACTTCAATACTAGGATAATATTTCTTCAAATATCTTCCGTTTATTGCAGCAGAAAATTCTTCTCCTAGTAAAGTTTTTAACATGTAAGCATTACCAGGCACACATCTGACCACCCGAAAAGGTCCTTCCCAGTTCGGGGACCATTTGCCGAATGCACTGTATTTGGTTCCAATCGGCAGTAATTTTTTCCAAACCAAATCTCCTTCTGCAAATTACCTAACCTTTACTTTCTTGTTGTAATATTTAGCAACTCGCAGCTTGTTCTTTTCAATGTTTTCCAGGGCTCTAAGACGAATCATATGCAAATCTTCTAATTCATCCATCATTAAGCTACTATAATCTTTGGAGCTTAAGTCTTTTTGTAAAACCACTCTCCTAGAATCTGACTGCATTTCCCAAGGCAAAACAACATGATGCCTGTAAACCAATTCATAAGGAGAAGTCTTTGTAGCTCCATGAGGAGCCATCCGGTAAGCCCATAAAGCCTCGCTGAGTACCGAATGCCACCTCTTTGGCTTCTGGTCGATCTTCTTTTGTATAAGCTTGATCATGATTTTGTTAGAAGCCTCTACCTGTCCATTAGCTTGGGCATAATAAGGAGAAGAACTAAACAATTTGATCCCCATGCTTTCGGCAAACTCCCTGAACTCCAAGGACACAAACTGGGCTCCTTGATCAGTTGTGATTGTTTGAGGAATTCCAAACCTATAGATGATGTGTTCTTTAACGAACTCAACCATGTTTTCTGATGTTACTTTCTTTAGTGGAATTGCCTCAACCCATTTGGTGAAGTAATCTGTTGCCAAAAGCACAAATTTATGCCCCTTGCTAGATGGTGGGTTAATTTGGCTAATCAAATCTATACCCCAGCCTCTGAATGGCCATGGCTTGATAATTGGATTCGGTCTTGTATTTGGAACCCTTTGAATATTCCCAAACTTCTGACAATCTTGACATCCCTTGTAATACTCAAAGCAATCTTCCAACATCGTCGGCCAAAAACATCCAGCCTGCCTAATAACCCATTTCATGCGATAGGCCAATTGATGTACTCCACATAGCCCATCATGCACCTCACTCATCATTTTCTTCGCTTCTTCTGGACCCAGGCATTGCAATAACACCCCATCCAATGATTTGTAAAATAGACTTCCATCCAGAAGAACAAATTTTATGGCTTTATACCTGAGCTTCCTAGAAACTTTTCGGGATGGATCTTCCAGATAATCAACAATTTCCTTTCTCCAATCATCTTCTGCGAGATCCCTTCCGAAAGCACATACCTCCATGGCAAATGCTTCTTGATTTTCTCTATAACCTGAAGCACTATGAGCCAACCTGTTTGCCTGTTCATTGTGTTCTCTAGGAATATGCTGTAGAATTACTAACTGAAAACTCTTTAAGATTTCCCTGCATTCCTCGTAGTAATTCCTCAGGGCATCACTTTTGCACTCATATTGGTCGTTCAATTGTTTTATAACCAGCTCTGAATCTCCATAAATCTCACTGAAAACTTGACCCGGCTTCTTTCAAATATCGAAGCCCCCTAAGTAATGCCTCGTACTCAGCTTGATTGTTTGTAACAGTGGGCTGAATAGGGATAGCAAACTCAAACATCTCGCCCCTGGGTGAAATTAATAGAATCCCTACTCCCCCACCTTTACCACATGATGACCCATCAAAGAACAAAGCCCAAGGAGTAACTTCAAGCAAATCAATCGATGGATCACGATGCTCAGTTATAAAATCGGCAATAATCTGACCTTTTATAGCTTTTGCCGATTCGAACTTCAACTCAAACTCAGATAAAGCTAAGATCCACTTGCCAATCCTTCCATTCAAAATTGGCATAGATAACATATGTTTTATTACATCAAACTTGGAGTATACAACGCATTCGGCATTCAACAAGTAGTGCCGAAACTTCGTACACGAGTAGTACACACATAGGCACAGCTTCTCTGCAGCCAAATACCTGGTCTCGGGATCAAGTAATTTTCGGCTAAGGTACGCTACTACCCGCTCCTTTCCTTCAAATTCTTGTATAAGGGCCGACCCAATGGTTTGGGTCTCGGCCACCACGTACAACTTGAAAGGCTTGTTCAACTGCGGAGGCACCAGCACCGGTGGTTCCTTCATGTACCGCTTGATTTCATCAAAAGCCTTTTGTTGTTCGTCACCCCACATGAACTTCTGGTCCTTCTTGAGCTTCAATAACGGAGAAAAGGGCAAAACCTTTTGCGACAGATTTGAAATGAACCTTCTCACAAAATTGATCTTGCCAAGCAGTGATTGCAACTCCTTGAGATTGGTTGGAGGGACAACTTCATCAATAGCTTTCATGCTTTTCTTGCCAACTTCAATCCCTCCTTCATGTACTAGGAATCCCAAGAATTCTCCAGCTGATACTCCAAAGGCACACTTGTTTGGATTCATCTTCAATCCATGTTTTCGGGTGCACTCCAGAGTTCTCTTTACATCCTCCAAGTGTGAGTCATGATTCAAAGATTTGATCACGACATCATCAATGTAAATCTCAACAATTTTGCCGATCAACTCATGAAAGATATAATTCATGGCTCGTTGATAAGTTGCACCGACATTTTTTAACCCAAATGTCATGACTATCCACTCAAACAAGCCTATATGACCAGGACATCTGAAAGCTGTCTTCGATATATCTTCTATTGCCATAAAAATTTGGTTATACCCCGCATTACCGTCCATGAAACTGATAACCTTGTGTTCAGCAGCAGCATCAACCAATAAATCAGCAACAGGCATCGGGTATCCATCCATGGGAGTAGCTCTGTTCAAATCTCTGAAATCTATGCAAACCCTCATCTTCCCATTTTTCTTGTAGACGGGGACGATGTTATAAATCCACTCCGCATACCTGCATGGCCGAATGAAGTTTGCATCAAGTAATCTCTCAACTTCCTTCTTCACATCAGCCAATACTTCATCCTTGTAGATTTTCCGGGGAGGTTGCTTATAAGGTCTAAAACCAGGCTTGATTGGCAACCGATGCTCAACAATAGAACGATCTAAACTAGGCATCTCCGAATAATCCCAAGTGAAGCAATCTTTATATTCTTTTAACAGCTTGATTAACTCTTCCCTGGAATCTGACTCCAAGTTAGCACTGATAAATGTCGGCCTTGGCTTGTCACCGTTTCCAATATCAACTTCCTCTAATTTGTCAGCCGACATGAATCCTCGCCCTAACTTTCCATCAGTTCCATCAACTGGATTGTCCATTAAAAATTACTATAAGAGCCGACTGCTTGAATCGGCTGTTGATCACTGCTGACAGGTTCAACAGGACCTTCACCCCAGTCTTTTCCTGAGAAACAATCGATGCCTTGATATTCCCAGAAATCTGGTTCGACGTTTGCCACGCTCACTGAATCATCCGCTTGGACCACTTCAATATCGTCATCTACCCACTGAATGAGCTGTTGATGCATGGTAGATGGGATGCAACAGTTGGCATGGATCCAGTCCCGCCCAAGCAGCAAGCTATAGGCTCCTTTGCCTTCGATGACAAAGAAGGTCGTGAGCAGCGTTTTGGACCCAATCATCAAGTCCACGTGCACGCAGCCTTTGGTATCCGAAGGATTTCCAACAAAGTCATTCGTAATTATGCTCGTTGGCGTCGAATCCCCGGGGCCCATGCCAAGCTTCCTGAAGGTCGTGTATGGCATCACATTAACCGCAGGCTCCACAGTCAACGAACATCTTGGTCAATGGCTTGCCATTGACGTATCCCTTCAAGTACAACGGCCTCATGTGTCGATTCCGGGCCGGTTTGTTGAAGGTGGCCTGCTTGGCCAATACCAGTTGCGCCATCAATCCCCCACGCTGTTCATCATCATTGACATCTAGGGACGTTTCCTCCTGCACAACTTGGTTAGCGGGAGCCATGAACTCATTCGGCAAAAAGTATACCATGCATGCTAGAGCCGAACGACCCGATCCTTCAGGCTTGTCTTTTGGGCACCACACTTGCCTTTTTCTGGATCCCCGCCTGCTTCAATTCCCGGTTCCTCAAGCGCTGAACCCTTCTCTTTTGGCTCTTCCTCAAGCCAAGCGGGCACCACTGTCCTTCTTGCCAGATGTACTCGTGTTCCTCTTCTTCTTGATCAGCCCACCTCTGGTCAGCTTGCCTTTTCCTTGGGTGATCAATAACCTCAATTATTTTTAGACGCCGATCGTCATTTGGATGCATCCTTCCAATTCTCTCATGGACGGATCGGCGATTGATAGTCTCCTGCGTGTATTCAGAGTACTTGTCACTGCACTCGGGGCAGTTCCTCAATGTGGGGAGCTTCAAGCCCTCGTTCCAGCAGTGTCTGAAGAATGCGCACCCCCAATGTGCACGCTCCTGTTCTCGCGTGTACTGTTCCAGTTCTTTCTGCGCGACCTGCGCCTCTCCTCCTTGTGTCTTCGCCTCTGGTAGCATTCTTTCTCCTGCTGACGCTGCCATTTGTTGAGGAGGATGCGCGTGGTAACCCTGGGCTTGGTCCTGGATGATTCCCCAACTTCAACATGGCTCTTGAGGACGCGAGAGGCTTCCCCGCGGACTTGCTCCAGCGTCACTTGCCGTGTGGGATCCACTGATCCACCCTGTTTCGCACTAGCTGAAGTCAGGACATTTGTCTTCCCCTTCTCCTCAATAGTCACCATATTGACAGAAAAGCCAACCATATTTTGAGGGAAAGGATGGCCATCCAGTTTCATCTTATTGTCAAATTTCAAGTGTCCCTCCTGGATAGCCTTTTGGATCCTCATCCTGAAGACCCTGCAGTCATTGATGGAGTGAGAGTTTCTATCATGGAAGCCGCAGTAACGTTTCTCTTTAACCCCATCGGGCCGAAGCATGGAATGCCCTTCAGGCAGCTTGATTCGGCCTTCTTTTACCAAGAACTCAAAAAGCTTGTCAGCTTTGGTGACGTCGAAGTCATATGTGCCCTTGGTTTGCTTGATACACCGCTGGTTCATAGTCAAAGGCTCCTGGCCCCACATGATCTCAGTGGCGGCCACTTCCTCATCATCATCAGAATCTCCCATCTGGTCAGCCTTCTCGAGGAACTGATTGTAGATGTCAGCTATGTCGTTGTGCTTGGCAAATCTGGTGTCCTTCTTGAACCCATAGGCCTGATTGCTCATCAGTGACAGTTTCTAAGACAATTGACCTAGATTGTCAAATTCCATGCCAAACAACTTCTCCCGTATAGCCGGCAACATTCCTGCAACGGCCATATCAGCCAGCTGATCATCCGGTAGAGTCAAAGAGAAGCACATGCCCTTGACTTCCCTGAATCTTCTGAGGAACTCCATAGGCGTCTCATTGTGCCTCTGTTTTAAGGTGGTCAGGTCGATCAACTTCTTCTCTGTGCTACCACTGAAGTAATGGGCGTGGAACTTTTGCTCCAGCTCCCTCCATGTGCCAGGCGGGCGGGGAGGCAAGGAGGTAAACCATTGGAACGCTGAGCCCGTCAATGACAGAGGGAAATATCTAACCCTGAATGCCTCATCAGCTGAGGCTTCTCCAAGATGCATCAAATACGGAGCAATATGCTCCACCGTGCTTGTATCATCCTGCCCAGAGAACTTTGTAAACTTCGTAGGAGGCTTCACCCTTGGCGGCAAGATCACCCTGTAGTACCACTCTAGGAAGGGAGGCCTGTAAGCTGGTCCTTGCATTTTAGGTTTAAGGCCGAATTGATTTTGCATCAGATCGGCCATTTTCTACACCAGAATGTCGTCGTCTTGCATTCCCGCAGCTGTACTGTACCCAGGATTTGGGAGAGCGTCGATAGCGCCATAATCCATGACCTCATGGTAACCCCCACCGTACATGTTCTTCTGCAACCTGTTGTTGGCTGGAGCTATCTTGTAAGTGGAATTGGGCGGCACTCCATGTCGGTGCGGAATATGGTCCCGACACTAACCGGTAGAAAGCGCCGAGGTCTATCCCTCAATGGTCGATGCTAGGTAATGAGTGACACGGGGTTTTTATCCTGGTTCCGGCCGAGGGGGCCGTACGTCCCGGCAGTGGCGTGCTCGAGGCACTATATTACTTAGCACCGGGGTGCTTGTAGTGGGGCGGCTACAAGCAAGGCGGGAGAGGAAGCGGGGGCTTCCACGTCCTTGGGCGAAGATGTTGTGGGAGAATTGGGGAATGTGTACGTGGTGTGTGAAGGGTTCCTATCGTCCGTTGACTTGTGTCCCTTGCGGGCGGGGGGGTTCGCTCCCCCTTTTATAGATCAAGGGGGAGGCGGTTTACATGCGCGCCGCGCTATCTAGCTACGTGGGGAAGTGTGACGTGCTATGCGGGTAGGGGCGGGCGGCCGTCCGGGCGATCCTTGCGGCGATGCGGTCATCATGGCTCGACTTGTACCCGAACGGTGGCGGTTCGAGGGTAGGAGAGCGGCGGATGGCGGTGATGTCCTCGATAGGCTCGAGGGAGGTGCGACGCGGGCACGTACGGAGTACGGGGAGTAGAGCGAACGGCGTTCCTTCCCGACGCGCTTCACGGTCCGGAGTTGTTGCTACGGGGCACGGCGTGCGCCTCGCACGCGCGGGTACGGCGGCCACGCCGTTACGGGGGCGGGGATGGCGATCCACCGGCCTAGCGCCTCCACCTAACCCCGTAGGGTCACAAGAAAGTGAATCGAGGGTGAAGCCGGCCCCCTTTCGAGGGCTCGGCGCGTCGGCCGTCTTTGGAGCGGCGCACGGTGTCACGGGACGACACCGGCCGCGCGCACGCGTGCCTCCCCACGGTGGCGGGGATGGGCTCCTCCCTGGGGAGTTGGTGCGGCGGCACGGGGTGCGAGCCCCCGGCGCATGATGGCGCCGTCCCACCGGTGTCGGGGCGTTAAATGCCGTGTACGGGGGCTGCGCACGCGTGAGGGGCGCCCTCGAGCGTGGCGGACCCCGGCCGAGGGCGGGACGTACCCTCGCGCGGGGCGGAGCCCTCGCTCGAGGGGGGAGCGAGCCCTCGAGCGAGGGCGGAGCACGCCCGTGGGAAGTGTTACCCTTCGAACGGGGCGAAGCCCGCCCGAGGGGGGGCGCGCGTCCTCGAGCGAGGCGGAGCCTACTCGAGGGGATCTCTAAGAGGGCCGCCTTGGTGGGCCGTCGGGGTCCCTGTGGCATGGGCCGTGTCCTGCATGGTTAGGCGCCTGCATGGTTAGGCTTAGCGTGTTTTGGTTTCGTTGCGGGTTTTAAGTGAGGATTTCCCCATTGTTTAAGGGGACCCCTAGGGCTGTCCCCGACAGTAGCCCCCGAGCATCTGTGGGTTTGCCATTGAGGCTCCCGCAGATGCTGGAACCTACTGATAGGACGTTCTTCCCTCCTTGTTTTGCGAACGCTTTCCGTGGGGCCGCGTCAGCGGACCCGCGGGTCTAGCCCCCGAAGCCCTGCGGGGAGTGTGGGTGCTCTGCGAGGGGGTTAACCGTGAGAGCGGGTCGAGAGGGCGTGGCACATGTTCCAACCGGCATCGGCGGTGTCTCAGCCGGCTTCGGTGGCGCACGCGCGCCGGCGGGCCGTCTCCCGGCGGGTGCGGGCCAAGGAGGTGTAGCCGTGCGTTAAGCCCCCGAGCACGGGCCGTTCGAGGTGATCGGGTAGAGCTTCACGACTTGTTTTTTTAACGCGCCCTCGCGCGTCCCTCCGCGGGACGAGAGGGTGAGGTTTCGCAACTCCCATCGAGCGGGTCGCGAATTGCGGATTCCTCTTCGAGGGCGGTAGCGGGTGGTTCAAGTGGACGCCCATGCCCCGTTCGATAAGGGTAGGCTGCGTGGTCGGAGACACGTCCATGGAAGCGCTTGCGTGGGTTTGCTAGGTGGGGCTCGGTCCCGTTCGCTAGGGACCGAGGGCGCGGAAGCTCTCCCTCGGTGGGATCCCCGACTAGGCCCGCCCTCGGCGGCTCTCGAACACGACATGTGGGGCACCCTCGAGCCGACGGGCTCGAGGAACGGCTCGAATGCGCGTGCCCTCGTCGTCCCTAACTCGCGATGCGAGGCGCCTGTTCGAACCCGTCGAGGGTCAGGCTTCGAACCTCTGATCAGTAGGGCCGTGCGGGGTGGCGCCTGGGCGGCCCCGTCTTTTGCGTCGCGGCCGTCGAGGGGTGCGGGCGAGCCGGCCCTCGGCGGTTGGTAGCACGGCGTATGTGCCCTTTTTTTTGGAGAATTGATATTGTCTCGAGCCGGGGGCTCGTGCCGCTCGAGGGTTTTGCGCGGCATGGGCACCGCGGTGCACCGCTTTACTTCAAGCGGGCCCCGGCGACCTTCTCGCGTCGATGTCCCATCGAGGGCTGTTATCGTCTGGAGCCAAGGGCTCGTGCCGCTCGAGGGTTTTGCGCGGCATGGGCACCGCGGTGCCCGCTTACTTCAAGCGAGGCCCGGGCGGCCTTCTCGCGTCGATGTCCCATCGAGGGCGGTATCGTCCGGAGCCAAGGGCTCGTGCCGCTCGAGGGTTTTGCGCGGCATGGGCACCCGCGGTGCCTGCTTTACTTCAAGCAGGCCCCGGGCAGCCTTCTCACGCCGATATCCCATCGAGGGCTGTTTTTGTCTCGGGCCGGGGGTTCGCCCCGCTCGAGGGTTCTCCTTGCTTGGCATGGGACCGGGTCATTAAATGCCTCGCAGCCGAGGCTGTGGTTTTTTGCAGCGCGGGCGCGCCTTTTTGAGGCGGCGCGCGCGCGCGCGCGCGTAGTGGGCGGCGTGGCGGGCGGACGTGACCGCTCGCCTCGGCCCCGCGGGTCTCCGCCGTGATGATGGCCCGCCCGCGGTGATGTGGCCGCCGCGGTCGTGGTGGGGCCCATTCGTCGGCGTGAGGGAGAAGATTCCCTGCGGTTAATGCGCGCGGGACATCCGCCCGGAGAGCTCTCCCGCGGCTTATAAATCTAAGGGAGTGGGGAGACAGGCGGTTTTTTACCTTAGCGCCTCACCATTTCGCCCCCCCCCCGCACCTTCGTGTTCGCCTCGCTCTTGTCACCGCGCGGCGTCACCATTAGAGCTCATCTTCCGTTTTTCGTCCTCCGTTCTCGCATTCCTTCGTCCTTCCTCATGGCGCCGCCTCGGCCTCTCACGATCTTGGAGTCGTACGCCCGGGAGAGGTCGACGGTGATCCCCTGCCCTTGGCGAGGCGGTCGCCGCCGCCACCGGTGGCCAATGAAGATGGACGTCCGGCGGAGTGGATAGTGCCGCCGGCGGCGGACCGCGCGCCCAACCCGCCGGAGGGCTATGTGGTTAGCTTTATCCGCTACCACGAGCGGGGCTTCAACGCGCCGGCGAGCCGCTTCATGCGGGCGATGTGCCACTACTACGAAGTAGAGTTGCACAACTTCGCCCCCAACGCGATCTCGCGAAGGCGGCCACGTTCGTGGGCGTACGTGAAGGGTACCCGGGGGATCCCCGATCAATTGGGAGCTGCGGGTACACCTTTTCCGCGCGGAGCTCTTCACGCAACCCACGACGGAGTCGGGACCCCGCCACGCGGTGCGTGCGGCGGGATGTCGCTTGCCCTGCGGGGGCAATTCAAGAACGTCTACATCCCCCCGCACCATGACGACGAACAACGCCGGGCGGGAGCAAGGATGGTTCTACTTGCGCAACGCCGAGCCCGGCCTCCCCCCTACACCGGTCGGGTGTTCAAGGAGAGGCCCGACTCTTGGGGCTACGGGGTGTCCACGCCCCAGCATCGGAGGCGGCAGGAGTCGGTCCCCGGCCGCCTGCCGGCGCCCCCGGCGGCGGCGGGGCCGAACGCGATGGGCGTCCTCGCCTTCCTCCATCACCGGCGGGTCGTGCCCCTGATGGAGAGGCCGCTCCGTATCTTCGAGATGACGAGAGGCGGCCAACCCCGTCGATCCGGCGAGGTTGCGGATGCTCCCGACGCCCCTCGAGCGGGCGTATGCGCTCACCCGGGGCGCGGAGCGCCGTCGACACCCGGGTGCCGATGCTGCGGGACCGGACCCCCATGGGACCTCGAGATGCTCCCCACCGGCCCGCCGGTGAGTGTGACCCTTGGTTGTGTTTTAGTTCTTGGTGTTGCTTCTGCTTCTTGACGCGTCTTTGATGTTCTTGCGTGCAAGCGGTGAGCTTTTCCGCTTCCAAGTCCGTTCCGCCCACCCCCGACTCCCGCGCGCTTGGTCGGGCGGCGCGGCGGCGGGAGCGAGGAGCGGGCGGCGCGCAGAGGGAGCGCGCGAGGCGACATCAAGCGCGCCGCGACCGGCGGGCCGCGGAGTGCGGCGGCGCGAAGAGCCGGGGCTCTCCTCCCGGGGACCGAGGAGTACTCGTCCTCGGAGGAGGACGAAGAGGAAGAGGGCGAGGGGGAGGGCCCCTGCGATAGGTGGCGGCTCGCGCCCCCGTCGCCGGAATCGGCGCCGGCGGCAAGGGCGGCATCGCCGGGGGCGGGCGCAACGGCGCCGCCGCCGAGCAATCGACATCGGGGGCGGCGCGCGCGCGGCGGAGGCGCCGGCCACGCTCCACGGAGCGCGCGCGCGGCGAGCGCGCCCGTGCGCGCATCAAGCGTGCCTACGCGCGGGGCGAGCGAGCCCGCGCGCGCGGGCGAGCGTGCCCGCGCGCGTGGCGGTGTCGTCGGGCGGCGCTACGGCGAGCATGCCCGCACGCGGGGCGAGCGTTCGGCGCGCGCGGCGGCGCCCGGGAGGCGCGGCGTCGGGCGTGACCGCGCGCGGGGCGGGGGCGCGCCCACGCGCGCGGCGGCGCCGTCAGGAGGCGCAACGGCAGGCGCGCCAGCTGCACCGGCCTCATCCGCTGAGGCTTCGAGGAAGAGGAAGCGCGCCTTTTCCTCCTCGAGGTAAGGGGTTCGATCCTTTGCTCGGTTTGATTTGTTGATGATCAGGCGTCCTAACCCTCCGTTCGTGCTCGCGCAGGTGGTGCCAATCGTGCCTCCCCCTCGCACCGGCCAAGGTGCCGAGGACGGACGCGTCCATCCCCACCGGCGGCGCTCGTCAAGGGCGTCACGGGCGGGGGTAAGCACGGCGGCGGCGGGCGAGAGCTCGCAAAGCCGGTTGAGGCCTCGAGGCCTCGGCGGCAGATCGCCCCACCGCGGCGCGGCCGGCGGTTGGCGAGGGCGTCCGGCGTCGGCCGTTGTGGGGACGCGGGCGCGCGCGGCGGTTGTGGCGGAGGCGCGGCCGCGGAGGCCGTCGCTATGGAGGCGCTCGTCCGGGCGCCGGCTGCGGAGGAGGAGGCGGAGCGGGTGCAACCCATGGTGGCGCCCGTGGTTGTCGAGGCGCGGCGGAGGTGGTGGCCGTGGCGCCGCGTCGAGCGCCCGCGGCCACGGAGGCGCGGGTGGAGGCGCCGGTGGAGGCGGCGCAAGGGCCGGTGTCCGCCGGCGGTCCCCGGCGGGGAGGTGGTGGAGGTCCGGGATGACGACTCCCCCGCCGCCCGGGTGGGATCGGTGGGGTAGCTTCCCCACACGCTCCCCCGAGCCCCGGGGAGGGGGCCCTCGTGAGGCGGCACGAGGGGCACATGGTGGCGGGGGCCGAGGACACGGTGCCGAGGCCTCGTCCTCCCGCGCCGGCCACCCCCGCCCGGGCGGAGGGGGTCGTCGACGATCCCCCTGCGTTTGCGCGACGCCGGGGGGAGCGGGAGCTGCGGGGGCGAGCCGGAGCCACGGCGCCACGCTCAACCGCGCGGCCGAGCGAAGCGCCGCACGTCCATGGCGGCCCCGCATGGCGCGTCTTCCGGGTAGGTCGTGGTTGCTTGCTTTTCTTCAATCTCTCGCTTTTGCGTGTTGCCTCCGTGTCGTAGCGCTTGCGGTCTTGGTTTGTGGGTGCCGGGGAGCTCGAGCGCCGCGCCCACGACAAGTACGACGCCTTCGACCGGGTGAACGCCGAGGTCCACCGGCTCCGGGGAGCGGTGCGGCGCTTTCGACGCGCTTGCCGACGCCCTCGGGACGCCGGACGGCCGGGCCGGCGTACGGGCCATGGCGTGGCGCGACGAGCTCCCCGAGAGCTCGAGGCGGGGACTCGGCGCGCCGCTCGAGCCTCGAGCGGGTGCGCACGGCCCTCATCGATCGCGATGAGGCTGCGGCGGCGGCGCGCTCGGACTTGGAGAAGACGCGGACGGCCGCCAAGGCGGGAGGGCGGAGGTGGCCAACGTTCGTGGCGAGGCCCGGGAGCTCCGTTCATCACTCGAGGGGGCGCGGGCGCGGCAGCGCCGGCCGAGGAGCGGGCGCGCGGGCCGGAGCGGCGGGCCAAGGAAGCCGATGACTTGAAGGCCGCCCTCGACGCCAAGGCCGCGGCTCTCGTCGCCGGCCGAGGAGCAGACTCCAGGCAAGAGCGCACCGCCCGCCAAGGGGCCGAGGGGCGGCTCCGGCGGGGAGCAAGCTACCCTCGTCGACGCCGGACCGGCACCGGAGCGAGGAGCGCGTCGCTCGCGGGCGGCGCACGTGTCTTTGGCGGAGCGGGACGACAAGCTCTCCAAGGCCGAGGGCGAGGTGATTATGCTCAGCATCACCAACGCCAGTCAGGAGCTGTCCCTCCAGGAGCAAGGTGAGACCGTCAAGCGCCTCGAGCTGACGGTCGAGGCCGCGCGCCGCGACTTCGAGATGGATAGGAAGCAAATCGAAGGTGAGCCACTGTTTGACTCTTGCCTTGTTGGTTTTCCGTTTGGGAACTCGTATTCCTTTTTTCTGATTTCTTTCTTGCCTTGGCGTTTCCAGGCTTGCGCATCGCCCGGGGCACGCGGTGACGGTCGAGGCCGCGCGCCGCGACTCCGAGATGGATAGGAAGCAAATCGAAGGTGAGCCATTGTTTGACTCTTGCCTTGTTGGTTTTCCGTTTGGGAACTCGTATTCCTTTTTTTTTATTTCTTTCTTGCCTTGGCGTTTCCGTGCTTGCGCATCGCCCGGGGGCACGCGGTGAGCAAGCCGAGGCACTGCGGGGCTTCCCTACAATTCCTCCGAGCGGGAGCTACGGGAGCTGCGTGGCACGGCCCTCGAAACCCGCCGCGCCGTGGAGGAGGGCGAAGCACGGGCGGCAGCTCTCGCCGGCCGGCCCGCGTGCCCTTGGCGGTCACATCACCGAGCGGATGCGCCGGCGCTCGCATCCGGGCGTCCCGAAGGCCCTCGGAGTGGTACGGTCCCACTACGAGGTCGACTTCGAGGGCGGCGAGGGAGGGCTACATCGTTCCCGAGGGCGTCGAGGACGAGGTGGCGATGGAGCGTGTGGATGCGCTCGCCGCCGACGCCGCCGGGTCGCTCGCCGAAGCCTTCGAGGAGTTCCTCTTCCGGACGCCGGCCCGACGCCGCCGCTCCTCCCGCCCGAGAGCGGTTGGGCACTAGGCCCATTTTGATGTATATCGGTACTGCGGCCTCGTGGCCTTTTGTTGAATGAACAAGTTGTTCTTTGGGTATAAACATTCGCTGTAATGAAGTTGTTTGTTTATCACGCTTTTTGTTTCTCCTTCTTCTGAGTAGATTCTAGTTAGGGGAGTTCGATTTTCGCTGGGGGCCTGCTGGGTTGGAGGCGAGAGAGAAGGGCCATATCCACGCGGCGTAGGCTATCTCTGGCTCGCACGCTCCTCCCGCTGGGCCGCCTGCGCCCTGTTCGAATCGTTGCTCGTAGTTGAAGTAGAAAACAAACTTAGCGCGTGTGAGTTATTTCGTTTTTGCGCGAAAAAATGGGACCATTTTGGGGGGGTGCCCCCCCGCAGTAGCCCCCGAGGGTAACTTGGGTTTCAGGGGAAAGCCGAGTTGCCCTTTTTATTAAACTTGAAGCTTTTACATAGTTGCAACCAACTGGGGCGTTGGCCGTGTGATTTTTACAACAGAAATACTTGGAAATCCTAGCTAAGGGTAGAAGCGACGTAGGCCGTTGGATGTTCCAAGCGTTGGTGAGCTCTTCACCGTCCTCGTTGGCTGGCGGCTTGTACGTGCGGGCTTGAGTACCTTCACCACGACGTAGGGTCCCTCCCATGGGGGTGAAAGCTTGTGGCGCCCTCGGTTGTCTTGACGGAGCCTTAGGACCGGATCCCCTTCGCCGAAATCCCGCCGCGTATCTTGCGTGCTTGGTAGCGCCCGAGGGACCGCCGGTACCTCGCGGAATGCATCAGGGCCACGAGGTGTGCCTCGTCCAGCTGATCCAGCGAGTCCTCGCGGGCTCGCTGGTTGGCCTCTTCGTCGTAGCCTCGAACCTTGGGTGATCCGTATTCTAAGTCCGTGGGGAGGACGGCCTCCGCGCCGTGGACTAAGAAAAACGGGGTGAACCCAGTGGCTCTGCTCGGGGTGGTCCTTAGGCTCCACACAACCGCTGGTAGTTCTTGGAGCCATTTTCGTCCAGATTTGTTGAGTTGGTCGAAAATTCTGGGCTTAAGGCCCTGTAGGATCATGCCGTTGGCACGCTCTACTTGGCCGTTGGTCTGTGGGTGCGCCACAGCTGCCCAATCCACACGGATGTGGAATTTGTCGCAGAACTCCAAGAACTTCCTACCCGTGAAGCGGGACCCATTATCCGTGATGATGGAGTTTGGCACTCCAAAGCGGTAGACGATGTCGGTGAAGAATGTTACCGCCGCTTTCTCGCTCTTAGATTCGTGATGGGGCGCACCTCCACCCACTTGGAGAACTTGTCGATCGCGACCAACAAGTGGGTGAAGCCCCCGGCGCCTTCCGCGAGGGGCCCGACGATGTCCGGGCCCTCACACGGCGAATGGCCATGTCACGGGGATGGTTTGCAGGGCATGGGCGGGCAAGTTGGACTTGCGGGCGTAGAACTGGCACCCTTCGCATGTGCGCACGATTTCGCGGCGTCCGCGACCGCGGTGGGCCGATAAAAGCCCCGGCGGAACGCGTTGCCGACGAGGGTGCGGGGCGTGGCGTGGTGGCCACGGATCCCCGCGTGGATGTCCCGTAGGAGCTCGCGCCCCTCGGGGAATGGGTACGCACCGCCGTAGGATGCGGAGGGCGCGCGCTTGTACGGCTCGCCGTCGACGAGGGTAAAAGATTTGGCCATCCCGGCGATGCGCCCGGCCGCGGCCCGGTCGCGGGGAGTTCCCCTCGAGCGATCCGGGCAATGTATTTTTCACGCCGGTCCTCTGGGCGAGGAGCGGCTCGATGTCCATTACGTCGGCTTCGTAGGAGCCGTACCCCTCGAGGAGGGAGAGCACGTACGCCTCGTTCGAGGGGTCCTCATCCATGGGTTCCGCGCCTGCTGGATTCGAGGGAGCCCCCGAGGGTTCGTTGTGACTCGAGGGGTAAGGCTCGAAGACGACCGAGGGTTGAGCGATGTCGCGCGCGAAAACGTTTGGGGGGACGGTGATCCGCCCAGACGCGATTTTAGCGAGCTCGTCCGCCTCCTCGTTGTACCGGCTGGACACGTGGTTGAGCTCGATGCCGTAGAACTTGTCTTCGAGGGCTCGCACGGCTTTGCAGTAGGCCTCCATCTTGTCGTCGTGGCAGCTCGCGTTCTTCATGACCTGATCGATCACGAGCTGCGAGTCCCCCCGCACGTCGAGGCGCTTGACGCCTAACTCAATGGCGATTTTGAGGCCGTAGAGGAGGGCCTCGTATTCAGCCATATTGTTAGACGCGGGGAAGTGGAGGCGCACCGCGTACCGCATGTGTTCCCCGAGGGGTGACACGAAGAGCAGGCCCGCGCCCGCTCCTGTTTTCATCACTGAGCCGTCGAAGAACAGAGTCCAGCACTCCGCTTGGATCTGCGGCGGCGGTAGCTGCGTGTCCGTCCACTCGGCGACGAAATCCGCCAAGATTTGGGATTTGACAGCCTTGCGCGGGGCGTAGGCGAGCGTCTCGCCCATCAGCTCTACGGACCACTTGGCGATCCTGCCCGCGGCGTCGGGGTTGCGGATGATCTCCCCTAGTGGGAAGGAGGAAACCACCGTGACGGGATGGGCCTCGAAGTAGTGGCGGAGCTTGCGCCGTGCAAGGACTACCGCGTACGGCAACCCTTCGGACACGGGGGTAGCGCGTCTTCGTGTCCGACGGGACCCGACCGATGTAGTAGACCGGCCGCTGTACAGGCAAGGCGTGCCCTTCCTCCATGCGCTCCACGACGATCACGACGCCGACCACCCCGGGTGGTTGCGGCCACGTAGAGCCGCGGGGGTTCGCCGTCTTGCGGCGGCGTGAGGACCGGGGGCGTGCGTTAGGGATGCCTTCGGCTTGTCGAGCGCGTCTTGGGCCTCGGTGGTCCGGGAGAAGCGCTCGTGCTTCTTGAGGAGGCGATAGAGGGGTAGGCCCTTCTCACCGAGCCGCGAGATGAAGCGGCTCAAGGCGGCGAGGCACCCCGGCACCTTCGCACCCCTTTGAGGTCCCGGATCGGACCCATTCGTTCGAGGGCCGCAACCTTTTCGGGGGTTGGCCTCGATTCCCCGCCGGGAGACAATGTACCCCGGGAGCATGCCTCGCGGCACTCCGAAGACACATTTTTCGGGGTTTAACTTGACCCCATTGGCCCGTAGGCAGCCGAACGCGACGGCGAGGTCGCCAACCAGGTCGTCCGCCTTCCTGGTCTTCACGACGATGTCGTCCACGTACGCTTCGACCGTTCGCCCGATGTGATCCCCAAAAACGTGCTGCATGCAACGCTGGTATGTTGCACCCGCGTTTCTGAGGCCAAATGGCATCGTGACGTAGCAGAACGTCCCGAACGGTGTGATGAACGAAGTCGCGAGCTGGTCGGACTCCTTCATTTTTATTTGGTGGTACCCGGAGTAAGCATCGAGGAAGCAAAGCAATTCACACCCAGTCGTTGAATCAACGATTTGGTCAATGCGCGGCAAAGGAAAAGGAACTTTAGGACATGCTTTATTAAGACTAGTGTAGTCTACACACATCCGCCACTTCCCATTCTTTTTCTTTACAAGCACGGGGTTTGCTAGCCACGTTGGGTGGAACACCTCCTTGATGAATCCGGCCTCGAGAAGCTTCCGCAGCTCGCTCCGGGTGCCGTCGCCGCTCCTCGTCGAAGCGGCGCAGCCGCTGCTGCACGGCGCGGGCGTTTGGCAGGATGTCAAGGGAGTGCTCGGCGACTTCCCTCGGGATGCCTGGCATATCCGAGGGGCTCCACGCGAAGATGTCGGCGTTGGCGCGGAGGAAGTCGACGAGCACCACTTCCTATTTGGGGTCGAGGGTGGAGCTGACCCTCAACGCCTTGCCCTCGGGGGCTGAAGGGTCGAGGGGGACCTCCTTGGTCTGCTCCGCGGCCTCGAAGGTGCCAGCGTGCTTGGCGGCGGGGTCGAGGTCGTCGTTGACCATCTTCTCCAACGTGTTCACCGGCGCTTCATCCAGCGTCAGTGCCTCTACGTGTTCTACGCACTCGACATCGCAGTCGAACGCGTGCTCGATGGACGAGCCGACGGTGATGACGCCGTTTGGTCCCGGCATCTTCATCTTCAGGTAAGTATAATTGGGGACCGCCATGAATTTGGTGTAACAGGGTCGCCCAAGTATTGCGTTGTAGGCCCCTTTGAACCCCACCACCTCGAAGGTGAGGGTCTCCTTGCGGAAGTTCTTTGGGGTGCCAAACCGGACGGGCGGGTCGATGCGCCCGAGGGGCGGACTGCTTGCCGGCGCGATGCCGTGGAACGGCTTCGTGTTGGGCGGCAGCTGGTCCAACCCGATCCCCATCAGGCGCAATGTATGCGCGTAGAGGATGTTGAGGCTGCCGCCTCCGTCCATGAGGACCTTCGAGAACCGGGCGTTCCCGATGATGGGGTCAACCACCGGCGGGTGCGGCCGGGTTGGGGACACGGTTCGGGTGGTCCTCCCGGGCCGAAGGTGATGGCGTCCTACGACCAATTGAGGAAGGACGGAGGTGCCCTCTCCGCGGCGAGGACCTCGTGCCGCTCCTTCTTGCGGCGGCGGCTCGACATGTCGACGGTTGGCCCCCGAAGATGAGGAACACATTTTCGACGGCGGGGAAGCCGCTTGCGTCGCCATCGCCTCCGTCTTTCTTGGCCTCTGCCTCCTTCGCGGTGGCACGACCATAGAACTTCTTGAGCATATCGCACTTTGCTCAAGGGTATGGTGCACCGGGGTCTTGTGGTAGGGACATGGCTTTTTCGGCATGTCGTCGAACACCCCGGGCCTCGAGGGGCGGTCGAGGGCCCCGTCGAGCGGGTCAACGCCGAGGGCCTCGGCGTTGCCTCCATCGCGCCCCGCTCGCGCGCCTCGCGGCGCGGCTTCTTCCCCCTTCTTGCCCCGCTTGTCGTTGCGGTGCGGCTCCTTGGACTTGCTGCCCTCCGCGGGCGCGTCCTCCGAGCGCTTGCCCTTCTTGCCGTCGAAGATCGCCCCCACGGCCTCCTCTCCGAGGCGAAGCCGGTGGCAATGTCGAACGGCTCGTTGGAGTCCGCGGGCGGGGGCTGCGTCCCGGCTCCCGTACGAGGTCCCCGCACGTGGTGCCCTCGAGTAAGGCATGCACGATCTCGGATTGCGCCACGCCGGGGAGCTCCGTGCGGCCGCTTGGAGAAGCGCCGTATGAAGTCCCGCGGCGACTCGCCGGGCCCCTCGCATGCGGGAGCGCGAGGTCCCGGGAATTCCCGGGGCGCACGTATGTGCCCTGGAAGTTGCCTACAAACGTGCGGACCAGATCATCCCAGTTGTGGATCTGGCTAGCGGGCAAGTGCTCGAGCCATGTCCGGGCCGCGTCGCCCAGATGCAGGGGCAAGTTGTGGATGATGACCTCGTCACTGGTGGCCCCGCCCAGCTGACAAGCTAAGCGGTAGTCGTTGAGCCATACACGGGGGTCCGTCTCCCCGTTGTATTTGACGATGGTCGAGGGTTGGCGGAAGCGTTGGGGGAACGCTGCCGCGCGGATCTCCTGGCTGAACACACGGGTGCCTGGGGGCTCCGGCGTCGGGGAGCGGTCCTCGCCGCTGTCATAGCGTCCACCCCGTCGAGGGTGGTAGCCCCTTGCTGCTCGTGCGTCAGCCTTGCTGGTGCGCCTGGCATTGATGACGTTTCGGGCGTCGCCATCCGGCGCCCGCGTGCGTCAAGGAGCCGCTCCTTGGCCGGCGTGCGTCCTTGGTCGGCGGGTCGCCCCCGCCGTTCCTCCCTGCGTGTACCGAGGGTTCGCCTCCCGGCGCGGCCTCGTCGTCCCGCCGCATCCCCCCGCCGGCGGATGCGTGAGGCCGAGCTCTCGGCCGCCGGACGGCCGCTTGCTCGATGAGAGTTTGCACCTCGCGGTGCGGGTCTCGAGCCTCGGGGGTCGAGGGTGCCGACATGGCTCGCAACGGCGTCGCGGCGGCGATGAGCTTTTGGCTCGCCCGCGGGGGCGCGTCCGCGTTGTCGACGTTGGAGACGGTGTTGATGCGGTCGCGGACCCGTCGGCCCCCTCCCGTGCGCGCTCGCCGCGCGCGGAGGCCTCCTCTCGCCATTGAGGAGCGGAGCGGCCGCACCGTTCGGTATTCCTCCGCCGGCTTGGCCTCGAGCTCGCGGGCTTGGGCCAGCGTGTGCGTCGGCGTCGGTCCCGGCGAGAGCGCTTGGCCCCGCGGCCGGGCGCGTGGCGATCCCTAGGGCGGGGGGTGATTTCCCCGTCTCCCGCGCGCTCGCCGCGCGCGGCGCATTGGCCGGGTCGTTGGTGATGACAAGATAGCACTCCCGCGCGGGGTCGTAACTCCCGGTGCCGGAGTCGTCGGAGTAGCCGAACCGGTAGTCCGCGGTGTCTAGGAAACGCCGAACACGACCGGGTCCGGCACGCCGGAGAAGTCCCACTCCGTGTACCCGTGGCGGTTGGCGGGTGGTAACGTGTCGACGGAGCCCAGGGACGATTCGTCCCCTGCTGATGTGCCGGGATTCCTGGCGACGAAGACGTGGCGGCCAGGTGGAACCCTGCGCATCGTGGTGTTGACGTTGGCGTTGTAGGCCGACGTAGCGCCACGCAGCTCGATGGGGACGCGCGGTCCGAGAGATCGTGCGCCGTCCCGCGGGGTGGTGGCGGTCGTGACGGTGGGCGTGCCGCATTGAGTGGCGGCGCGCTCGGCCCGCCGCCGCTCGGACCGCGCCCGGCGCGAGCGCCGTCTAGAGCGACGACGGCGTCATGGCGTCGACGGACCCGCGGCATCCGTGCCTGCGGGGGCGCCCGCGCGCGAGTCGTGCGTGCGGCGGGGGCCCGAGCGGGCCCGGCTCGGCGCCGCGCGCGGAGCTCCTCACGGTTGGTGAGGCGCATGAGATAGCCGTTCCCCGTGGCCTGAAAGTTCAAGTCCCCGAAGCGAATTTCGAACCCGGCCGGGGAGGGGGTCCGAGCTACCCATGCAGTAGCGTGTACCACGGTACTCGGTGCGGATCACCATGGAGGGAGTTGGCGAAATGACCTTAGGCGCTCGCCGGCCCCACGGTGGGCGCCAGCGTCGGTGCGGAATGTGGTCCCGACACTAACCAGTAGAAAGCGCCGAGGTCTATCCCTCAATGGTCGATGCTAAGTAACGAGTGACACAGGGTTTTTATCCTGGTTCCGGCCGAGGGGGTCGTACGTTCAGCAGTGGCGTGCTCGAGACACTATATTACTTAGCACCGGGGGTGCCTGTAGTGGGGCGGCTACAAGCAAGGCGGGAGAGGAAGCAGGACTTCCAAGTCCCTGGCTGAAGATGTTGTGGGAGAATTGGGGAATGAGTACGTGGTGTGTGAAGGGTTCCTATCGTCCGTTGACTTGTGTCCCTTGCGGTCGGGGGGGTTCGCTCCCCCTTTTATAGATCAAGAGGGAGGCGGTTTACATGCGCGCCGCGCTATCTAGCTACGTGGGGAAGTGCGACGGGCACCGCTAGTTAGCGACCGGTCGGCCGGGAACCTTCCCGCCGACCGGTTCCTCCCCCCTTCCCAACTTTCCTTTTCCGGAAAGTTTTTTATTCCCGTGAATTTCTATTTCGGAATATCATAACTTATGCACACAACTTTGGTGCATAAGTTCGACTTATAAATTTTGTCGGATAATTTTTAAGCATAAAGTTTGATTCGAGCAAAATTTATGCTTACAACTTGTGTGCATAACTACTTGAAGAATAACTTGTGTGTATATTTTTTCGCTAACAACAACTTGTGTGCATAATTTTTCTGTAAACTTCGATTTGTGTGCATAACTTTTTCCATAAAGATGAGTTGTACACATAACTTATATATAAGAAAAATTGTTGAAAGAAGAAATTTAAAAAGAAAATAAAAAAAAGGAAAAACCGGCGTGGGGGAACGGGCGGCGCGGTCGCTTGCAGCGACCGCCCGCCAAACTAGTTTTGCGAGTGCGACATGCTATGCCGTAGGGCGGGCGGCCGTCCGGGCGATCCTTGCGGCGATCCGGTCATCATGGCTCGACTTGTACCCGAACGGGGGCGGTTCGAGGGTAGGAGAGCGACGGATGGCGGTGATGTCCTCGATAGGCTCGAGGGAGGTGTCGACGCGGGCTCCGTACGGAGTACGGGAGTAGGCGAACGGCGTTCCTTCCCCGACGCGCTTCACGTGCCCGGAGTTGTTGCTACGGGGCCCGGCGTGCGCCCGCACGCGCGGGTACGGCGGCCACGCCGTTACGGGGGGCAGGTATGGCGATCCACCGGCCTAGCGCCTCCACCTAACCCCCGTAGGGTCACAAGAAAGTGAATCGAGGGTGAAGCCGGCCCCCTTTCGAGGGCTCGGCGCGTCGGCCCGTCTGGGAGCGAGCGCACGGTGTCACGGGACCGACACCGGCCGCGCCGCACGCGTGCCTCCCCACGCGGGCGGGGATGGGCTCCTCCCCGGGGAGTTGGTGCGGCGGCACCGGGGTGCGAGCCCCCGGCGCATGATGGCGCCGTCCCACCGGTGTCGTGGCGTTAAATGCCCGTGTACGGGGGCCGGCGCACGTGTGAGGGGCGCCCTCGAGCGTGGCGGACCCCGGCCGAGGGCGGGACGTACCCTCGCGCGGGGCGGAGCTCGCTCGAGGGGGAGCGAGCCCTCGAGCGAGGGCGGAGCCCGCCCGCGGAAGTGTTACCCCTCGAACGGGGCGAAGCCCGCCCGAGGGGGGCGCGCGTCCTCGAGCGAGGCGGAGCCTACTCGAGGGGATCTCTAAGAGGGCCGCCTTGGTGGGCCGTCGGGGTCCCTGTGGCATGGGCCGTGTCCTGCATGGTTAGGCGCCTACATGGTTAGGCTTAGCGTGTTTTGGTTTCGTTGCGGGTTTTAAGTGAGGATTTCCCCATTGTTTAAGGGGACCCCTAGGGCTGTCCCCGACACTCCGGACGAACCGAACGCCATTTCCCCATATGTAGGCCGATATGGGTTCGACCGTTGAATTGGTTGACCCGTATTGCCTTGCGGATGTGACCGGACCGGCCGCCCCCCCCCCCCCCCCGCGCGACTCGTAGAGGAGGTTGCATTGGCCGATTCCCAGGACCGTGTGGAGGAGGCCGGATTGGCCGGATCCCAACGCTTTGTGGAGGAGGCTGGATCGGTTGGCTCGCGGTGGCGGTTGAGCTCCTGTTGGTTGAGCAGAGCTGGTTTCTCCAACCTCTGCAGAATATGCGTGAGGGGATACTCGACTAAACACCTTTTCCATGCCTAGGCCGAACACGCCAATCATCATCTGCTTAAACATGCCCAAGAAAGCTGTGTGATGCTTACCCATCACAGTTTCCGCAGTATCCCGAAAAGCCTGCAGAACCTCTTCTTTCTCTTGAAAAGATGTGGTGTCAGATTCCCCCGGCAACAGAACCCTGGGCATCTCAGATTTAAGGTATGGTACGCCACTCCTGTTCTTCTTGAACGACATCAAGCACTTCATCTGGAATTGGTCAGTAGCGTCTTTCAACTGTTGCAGTTGCTCTGGAGATAGGTCATCAATGGTGACGTCCATAACGTCGCCGATCTCAGGCATCTTGATTTCAACTGAATCGTCCCACCGAGCGTGCCAAAAAGTCTGTTGACGCAAAATCCGCACCCCGCGTCAAGCACACAGCAAGCTGAACAAGCTAGCTTCACACACGAGCAGATTCCCAAGCGTGCCAGTCAATTTTCCCTGGAAATTAACAAAAGACAAAGTAGTTAGATGCCAAAGCTTGGAACTTGCTGAGTGGTACCAGACAGTTCCATATTTGCGGCTAGAAAGCCATGTGAGATGACATATAGCTATGAGAAGCTATCTGCCAACAAATTAGAAACCATTCGGGAGCTTTAAAGCGTAAAGTAGAACATAGCCGAACAGATGATGTTTGCATGACGATAGATCGGTCTTTATTTGGAGAAAATTGCACGTGCACAAGACCATGACCGATCCTCGAGAATAAATAACAATAAACAATGAATGAAGTAAAGCATGATTACAAATATGTAATGAACAAGCATGCATAGGCCCAAAGCACTAGTCTACCGCATGTCTAGGTACTTTAAAACCCGTCGAGCATGAAACCAAACAAGTTAATCCACCGCATGATACAACTTGTTTGAAATCACACCACTAACCACAAAAAGATCTATCCACCGCATGATACAATCTAAATATGGAAAGCTAAAAGCACACGTTATTTAAAACATAACTTATAAACATGTTTTACTCATGAAAGCACAACCGAATGCGGTTGTACAGCCGAATCGGGGTCCGTGGAGAACGAACAAACATTGCCAAAGATGATAAACCTATCAGATTGAATCGAAATCTAATCCACCGGATGATTAGCTCTAAAACAACCCAAAAACCTGCATCTACCGCATGATACCCGGTTCTGTCAAGGTTTACACAAGATTAACAAGCTTGAACCCGCAACACGTAACAACCTAGATTGGTTCGGTTTCGGCTGTTTGGGAAACACGTGATCCACGTGCCTTATTGAGCCAAGATGTGAACATGCAATGTAAAGATCACCGAACAAAATAAAGCCGATCCAAATCAATCTAAATTGGGCAAAAGAGTGTTACATGAATTTAAACATAAAGTAAAAACTCAAAGCAACACGTGGTAACTTAATGAATCTATTAGATCCTGCCAAAATCTAATAGAGCCGATAACTAGCTCCGAGCTAGATCTTAGCCCACCGCATGGCTCATGACCTAACAAGAAACCCTCTTGAACCAAGCTTAAATCCACTGCATGATACTAAGCATGGTAACAAGACTACTTGCATCACGATCTAAATCAACCACATGATACTAGACATGATAAAAGGTTGCCGGCACTTACGGAGGTCGACGGATCGATGAATCCTCTCGAAGAACTCGACGACACGACTAGAGGACTCGAAGGTTTGGCGTAAAGCCGGTTTGTTATGAAAATGTGCGAATACCATTACATACATCTAGGGTTCATATTTATACCCTGTCGTGGCATGACTCCTGGTGGACTACGAGCACAATATTTGATACCTAAATTAATGCCCAAATGTGAATGCGTATCCATCCATTCGTCCCTTCCGCTCGGGCCACGTCACCATGCGATCACGCGAAATCAGCGCAAACAGTTCCCTTGCTAAACGGAAGCAAAACTGCCGACCGCGAGCATCTCTGCCGAATCTTTTTGAAGAAACCTTCCTTCTATGGACGGGATTTTTACCAAGTGGGGCCCACAAATCAGACTCCCTCCTATACCAAATTTTTGTGTTAACACGTCCCGAGCTGCCCAGGCTACACCGGTCTGACCGGTGCGAGTCACTTGTGGGATTTGCCTTGGGTGAACTGCTTGACTCGTGTGTCTTTGGGTCTTGATGCTGCTGGTCAGTTCTTGGTCTGCTTGGTGTTGTTTTGTTAGGTTTTGTGCGGGGTTTTCCTTTCTTGCAGGTTGTGTTTTGGGGGTGTTTTTGTTCCAGGGCCTAGAGAAGTCACTGAGGCTTTCTGGAACACTTGTTGTGCGGTTCTTTGCAGCCCACCGCCCGACCGGTTCGGCCCACCGGTCCGACCGGCGCGAGCCATCGGTCGGCCGGTGCGGCACAGACAAGCAGCAAGCCTTGCAAGTTCCCGCTGTGCGTGTTGGTGTGTTTTGGCTCGGAAGGTTGTTTGTTGGTTCATAGGTCTAGTAGCACTTCAGTGGCTGCGTGGGCTTGGCCAACTTGGGTAGTGAGTCGGAGACGTGTGTTGGAAGCCGTGTTTGTCTTGTTGGAGTCTCCATCTCCTTCCAGAAGAATTTTTATCGGCTCCCATTCACTCCTCCCTCTCTGGTTCGCCGTACCGGTCCTTCAAGTGGTATCAGAGCCGGTTCGGGTCTTTATTGAGTCTAACCAGTCTAAGATCCAAGGATGGCGTACCAGGAATGGGGTTCGGGTCCTCCACACTTCGATGGCAAGAACTATTAGATGTGGAGTAAGCGGATGGCGGCGTTCCTCCGCGGAAAGGGTCAGATCCTTTGGGATGTCACGGTGTACACAGGCTATGTCCAGCCGATGAACTTCCTTGCTCCAGGATCGAGGGACATGTTCGACGCCAACAACAAGGTGATCGACTACTTATTTCGTGCTCTGTGTCAGCCTAAGTTCGATCGGGTGCACACCGAGCACTTGGCTTGTAGAATCTGGTCGGTGTTGAAGGAAGCTCATGTTGGGAATGCCCAGGTTCAGGCTCGGATGTATGCGACCTACCGGAGAGAGTACGAGAACTTCACTCATCTCCCCAGTGAGTCCATCGATTACTTGTTTCAGAGGTTCACGGTGGTTTGAAAAACATGAGGGCCAATGTAGACGTGCTCCTGTATGATGATCATGATAGAGCTGTCAAGCTCTTACACTCTTTGGATCGTACGATTTGGGGTGGAAAGTTCGAGGCCATTGTGGAGTCGGAGAAGTATGACACTCTGACGGAACGAGCTGTTCTCGAAGCTCAAGTCGGCTGAGGTGGATAGGGGCATGACAGCCAAGCTCGAGGGCCCGACTGACTCTCATAGTCTTGCCCTCGTTGGTGGTTCGAAAGGAAAGGCTAACACTAACCCATCCACCAGGATGTTCTCTTTGTCCTCTTTGATGTCTATGCCAGATGAGGAGTTCGACGTGCTTGGAGAGGACGAGCTGGCGTTGCTGACGAGGAGGTTCGAGAGGCTGCACGAGAACCGGGTGAACATGAGGAGGAACACGAGGACATGCTTCCAGTGCGGCAAGCCGGGACACTTCGTCGCCGACTGCCCGGAGAAGGTCGAGAACAAGGATGGCTACAAGCACAAGTCAAGGACGGATGGCAAGTATCGGTCGAGGCGTGACCACAAGAGCAAGCACAAGAACAAGCACAAGGATGAGCGACGATCGAGGAAGAAAGAGAGCCGAGCCAAGGCCCGAGCGATGGTTGGAGCGAGCGACGTCAACTCCAGTTTCGCGTACTCCATCTCGAGCTCAAGTAGCAGCGAAGATGAAGGTGATCATCGCAAGAGCAGGAGGTCGTCCAAGAACCTGAGCGGGCTGAGCTGCTTCGCTAGAGATGGCTTATACACCATGGCGCTGAGCTCCGGCAGCAAGAAGAGCACACAGAGCGACTCGGACTCTAATTCCGACAACGAGGTGCGTGATGAAATCCCCTTCTTGCATCAGGAGAATGAACGGATTGGCTTGTTGCTTGATAATCGTGATGACATGCTTAGAGAGGCTAAGAAAATGAGGAAAGAGCTTAGGGCTTCACTCGAGGATGCTAGGACTAGAGTGGCTGAGCTAGAAACTCAGAATTTGGATGCTAAGCTTAAAATTGACTCTCTGAAAGCTTCACCTGTTGTTTCTGATGATGTTGAATGTGTTGATTGCTCTATTTTCCTTGCTGATCTTGCTTTGTTTAAGGAAAAGCATGCCTCCAAGCGTGAAGAACTAGATGTGCTTAGGGTTGAAGTGGCTGAGCTTAAGTCTAGACCTGCTTTGCTAGGTTCTTGTACTTCTTGCCCTGTCTTGCATGCTAAAGTTGATGAGATGCATGCTAACACTGTTTCTCTTGAGGCTAAGCTAAAAGAACCAATTCCTACATCTTGCTCTACCCGTGAAATGCATGCTTTGAAGAATTTGAAACTTGAACACTATGTTGATCGTTTGCGGGATGAGAATGATGAGCTGAGAAAGTTGATGGGTTGGTTGTCTGGTCATGAGCCTCAGTTGAGGATAATGATCGATACATTCAAGAGGCAGGATGGTGAGGGACTTGGGGCAAACAAGGTTGGTGAGGGAAGTGGAGAAAACATTCCAGAGCCACCAAAAACCCACCACAAAAATGATTTCCCTCCTAAACCTAACCATCTTCGGAACCGACTAGACACAACCCTAGCTCCACCCGTGTTTTCCCCACAAACAAATGATTTCCAAAAGCCAATCAAGTTTGTGAGCACTTCCGGGAAAGTGTTCTTTGGGAAGGAAAGTGAGAAGTCTAGTGAGGAGAAACCGGTGGAGAAGCCGAGTGGAGAGAAACCAAGTGAGCAGTGTTGATGCAAAATCTGCACCTCGCGCCAAGCACACAGCAAGCCGAACAAGCTAGCTTCACACGCGAAGAGATCACAAGACGTGCCAGTCAATTTTCCCTGAAAATTAACAAAAGACAAAGTAGTTAAATCCCAAAGCTTGGAACTTGCTGGGTGGTACCAGACAGTTCCATATTTACGGCTAGAAAGCCAAGTGAGATGACATATAGCTATAAAGAGCTATCTGCTAGCAAACTGAAACTATTCGGGAGCTTTAAAGTGTAAAAAGTAACATAGCCGAATAGATGACGTAAGCGTGACGATAGATCGGTCTTTATTTAGATAAAGATGCACGTGTGCGAGACCATGACCAATCCTCGCGGTAAACAACATTAAATAATAAATGAAGTAAAAGCGCGAACATAAATATGTAATAAACAAGCACGCATAGGTTCAAAGCACTAGTCTACCGCATGTCTAGGTACTTAAAAACCCGTCAGGTACGATACCAAGCAAATCTATCCACCGCATGATACAACTTGCTTGAGATCACACCACTTTCCACAAATAGATCTATCCACCGCATGATACGATCTAAATATGGAAAGCTAAAATCATACAATATTTAAAGCATAACTTATGAACACATTTTACCCATAAAAGCATAACCGAATACAGCTGAACAGCCGATTCGGGGTCCATGAAGAAGGAACGAACATTACCAAACAAGATAAATCTATCAGATTGGATTGAAATCTAATCCACCGGATGATTAGCTCCAAAACAACCCAAAAACCTGCATCTACCGCATGATACCCAGCTCTTTCAAGATTTATACAAATTTTGGCAAGCTTGAACCCGCAACACGTAACAACCTAGATCGACTCGGTTTTGGCTATCAAGGAGCATGTGATCCACATGCTATTTAAGCCAAGGGTACGAACTCGATTCGCATAAGGATCATCAAAAGGATAAAGCCGATCCAAACCCATCTAGATTGGGCAAAGAAGTGTTACATGAATTTAAACATAAGGCAAAACTCAAAGCAACACGAGGTAACTTAATGAATTTATTGAATCTTGCCAAAATTCAATAGAGTCGATAACTAGCTTCAAGCTAGATCTTAGCCTACCGCATGACTCATGACCTAACAGGAAACCCTCTTGAACCAAGCTTGAATCTACCGTGTGACACTAAGCATGGTAACAAGACTACTTGCATCAGATCTAAATCCACCGCATGATACTAGACATGATACAAGGTTGCCGGTACTCACGGAGGTCGACGGATCGATGAACCCTCTCGAAGAACTCGACGACACGACAAAGGACTCTAGGGTTTGGCGTAAAGCCTTGTATTGAGAATGTTTCGAATGTCTGTTACATACATTCAGGGTTCATATTTATACCTGCTAAGCATGACCTCGAATGGATTCGATACCTAATTTATCTCTAAGTGCGATCGCTTATCCATCCATTCGTCCTTTCCGCTCGGGCCACGTCACCACGTAATCCCGCAAAATCAGCTCAACAGTTTCCTTGCCGAACGGAAGCAAATAGCCGACCGCGGATTCTTCTGCCGAATGCATCTGAAGAAACCTTCCTTCCGCCAGACGGATTTCTCACCGAGTTGGACCCACAAGTCAGACTCCTTACCAAATTTTGGTGTTAACATATGCCCCTTCGATTACGGGATAAAAGTGATTTTATTCCGGAATTGACTCCAGCCACCAATGTCTCCAAATTGAATCTGTTCAACACCCGTTCTCTCTCTTCGCAATCCGTCGGAGTCTTCGCCCTGATCCAAACCCTAGATCACCTTTTCTGAGCTCAAATCCTCAATGGCGGCTCAAAATCAAGCTGCTCAGGTAAATTCCTCCACCATAAACTTCATTCGGCACTCAGATTTTCAGTTTTTACCTAAGATTTCTTCTCCGTTTTCCCTCAGGAGCTTTCCACCGAGCTTTTGATCCGCACTGAGGACAATTCAAGGTCCTACTTCCTTGGTCCTGTGGGAGTTTCTGATCCTCGCGAATTCATCGCAGCCAAATCCCAAAGGATCCCCTTCAAAGCGGCTTTAACTAAGCCTCCCCTGTGGCAGGACGCTTTCAAGAACTGGCCCTTGCCCCCAATTGCGGGCTGGAGGAATTGGTATAAAAGAATTCTTGCGGATAAGAGTGCCAGGACCCAAAACTGGGATACCCTCCGTATTGCTCCATGCTTGGAGATGTCTTTGGCCGAGACCCCCAAAAACGAAGACCTCTTGATAGCGGCTTGCCACTTCTGGTCAAATGGCGTCAACGCCTTCCTTTTTGGTCACGGCCCAATGTCCCCAACTCTGGCCGATGTATACATGATTACCGGCCTTGACATTTCAGGATATGTTCGCCCCTGGGATTTCAAAGGTTCCACAAGACAAACAGGAGTGAAATCAGGGAGCGGATATAAAAATTATATCCAGAATCATATGAAAGATGGCCCCCTGGGTGAAGTTGAATACAGGGCGTTCCTGAACATGTGGTTGTGCAGGTTCATCTTCTGTGGTAAAGCTAATGAGCCTACTCTGAATCATATTGCAATGGCTACACACTTAGCTAGTGGTAATCGCCCTCCCCTTAGAAAATACCTCTTGGGTAGTGTATACCACATGCTTCATCAAACTGTCACCCAAATGTACACCAGCCAGAGGATCGCATGTGTCAATGGCCCTTGGTGGTTTGTACAAATGTGGCTGCAACTGCACATGCACCAGATTGTTGGTATTGACCTCAACACCTAGATCTTTCCTTCATCCAACTATCATGAAGGGGAAACCCAAGTCACCAGAGGATGCCACACCTATGGGGAAGCTGCTTCAACCATTCCCATCAAGCAGAATGTTAGCCAACTCTTTGAGCTCTTCTTCAAAGGCTTCCCAAACCCTCTCTGGCTTCCTTATTTGGATAATGATAATTTAACTCTCCCTTGTGAGTTCTCCTTTGAAGCTGAACGCCAAGATGGAAGATTTCTGGAAATCCTCAACATCCTCATCCATCCATGCATCCTGCCAGCTGAATTTAGTGGAGGGAGGCTAAACCACAGCACTTATGAATACTACCAGCCCAACATGATGGCTTGACAACTTGGATGTGGCTAGATGCCCCCGAGACTATTTCTGCATGAATTCCTCAAGCCCAGAGAGGAAATCAAAGAACTCACCCAAACCAGCAGGGTTTTTCAGTATGTATGCAGTCCAATTGTTTATACCTGGCCCTTCGCACCTACAACAGTAGCTCACCCCACCTTCAACTCCTGGTGGCAAGAATTCCATGACCACATTTTCAGTGAGCCTGTGCATTTATTTTGCATAGAACTGATGCCTGATTTTCGACCAACTTCAGAGGTAACATGATTATCCCTTTCTTCAAATCAGATATTTCTTCCTCTAACCATGACCTTGATTTTTACCCACAGAACACAGTGCCTGCCCCTCTAGCCAGGGAGATTGCTTACAATGCAGTAGGCCCAATCTCAGCATTGAGATTTAGATCACCAACCCTGGCTCAACTGATGGCTAGGTATGCTACAACAGACCCAATTTTGTCCAGTATCACTGCTGACAAGAGGCAAGGCCTGTCTCTGATCGCACCTCCAAATGCTAAGAGGAGAAGAACCATCAAGAAAGTCCTTATCGAGGTAAAATTTCTTCTCTCTTGATCAAAGGATTACTCTTTTCTGATAAATCTCATCTTATGCGATTTCAGACTAGAATTCAGCAATCCTCAGCTTCAGAACCTGCCAATGCTCCATCCACGGTATGACCTTTATTACTCCTTCCTCAAAGATCAACACTGGCATTCATCCTTAATCTGGTATTTTTAGAGGAAACAATGGTGGATCAACTTGTGGATGTCCCTGTCTCTCAACATGCAAGTCCACCCAGGGCTGAGCCATCTGCTCAAGTAGAGATCTCATCTTCATCAGGGACTCAATCGCCCCCTGCTCAGATGAAACACCAACCTCTCCAGAGATGAATTCCTCCGTCCAAGTAGAGCCTTCAAGTCCTTCAAGGTCTCAATCACCCATTGGTCAGGCAGAAACATTAACCTTAGCAGAGGTGAATCCATTTCCTCTCCAGCCAGAAGCTTCAGAGTTGCCAGAGGCTGTATCACCCTCTCACACAGAAACTTCAGCTTTGCCACGAGCACCCCCTTCACCAGTGGCTCCGGAAATCACCCTTGAAACTGAACAAAACCATGTTCCAGTTCAGGAAGTTAGTCATGAGGTAAACATTTGCACTTGATCCTGCTATCTTTTATTTCCCAATACCCCTGACTCGACAATGTTATTCTTTCAGGATCAGGCTCCGTCATCATCAAACCCATCAATGGGGAACAATCCAATTGCCGAGACGAGGGAAGGAGGGCCTCAAGCCTTGTCAGAAGAAGTGCAAGGAAAGCTCAAGGAAATCTTTGCCTGGCTGCAAAGAGAGGCTCGTGATCAGATCAGAGATCTTGATTATTTCGAGGATATGCTTAGACCCATCAGCCAAGAACTTCCTGAGGATATCAAGGCCTCACTTGAACCCATCTCTAGTCTGGATGTTCATTATGTAGCCATAAGACGAGCTCTGAGAAATGTGTCTTCCCGCCCGGCTGTTGAACAGAAGAAAGCCAAAGCTGAACAAGCCGTGAAGGGAGCACAATCTCAAAATGAGAGTCACAAAGGGACTTTGGCCAATCTGCAAGCTGCTCATGAGTTGAAAATTGCCAGAAAGGTCGTACTAGAGGCAGAGCTGAAAGGCTTATCAGCAAAAATAGAAGCTGACGATAAGAAGATAGCTGAACTTTCTGGACTGATAGAGGAGATCCAAGAGGAAGCAACATCGGCCATAGCTGAAGTGAATCAAAGTAATGCAGAACTCACCATCCTGTCTGACGCCCAGAAAGATTATCAAGAATGGATGGAGAACATTCACCAAACCACATCGAACGCCTCCAATGTAATTGCAAAGTATTTAAACATTTAGATGTGCTGATCGATGTGTAACCGAACTGGCCGTCCTTGCAACATTTGCCTCTGTAATTTTATTCTCCCTTTTCTCTGTAGTCCTCAATTGCAACACTGAACGACCCATTCGGTAATCAATAGCCAAACAGTGCCATACCCGAACGGCACCTTAACTTCATTTTAGCTGAGCCAGTCAACCGAATACGACTCAGCCTTGAACTCCAAACGACCCGACGGCGGATCGGTCAAGGAAACCTCTCCACCTTCCAAGTTTCTTGGGATATGCTCCACGATCTAGAGCCACGACCTGAGTCCACGATCTATTTCGCCAGGCCTATAAATGAAAACCGTAGGTGCCCCCAGCTCTTCACTAAGCCATTAGCCCTCAAATTTTCGCCAACCTCAAATCTTCTTTTCCCAATCAGCGCAAATCCCAGAAGCATGTCGAGCAGCAACAACAGGCGCCACGCCGCTGATGAGGCAGAGGGGAGTCGCACCAGTGCGCGTCGGAGGCAATAATCGTCAACTTTTTTCTTTACGATTCATCTTCGATTCCCTTTTGTTTTTGACGATCATCTCTGTTTCAGGCTTATTCAATGGAATCCATCCTCTGCACCGGCCGGTCAGCCCCTGCCGGACGACTCCTCGGAGTCAGACCATTACTCCCTCGTTCCCTACGAGGAACTTGATGCTCTCCGCTTCAAGGCAGAGCTGGAGGTAGCCCAGCGCGAGCTGGAAGATGTCTCCAAAAAGGCTGGCATAGCCGAACTGGAGTGGGAAGACCAGCACAAGCAGCTGCTGGCGACCATCGACGGTACGGCTCTGAAACTGCTCCTTAATCCAATCCGGCTTCTGATACTGATCACCTTAATCTTGTATTTTGCAGCCTGTGACGCCGAGCTCAACCAGCTGAAAATGTTGGTGGAGCAATTGGCCGACAAGGTGAACGCCCGCGGAGACACGCCCACGGAGCGCCTTGCCGCGGTGGAGCACCGGGTGGACGAAGTGGCCACCCACGGCATCCGCTTGGGCACCACTTTGGGCCTGGCCGCCATGGCGACGCACACCGACGTCGACTACTCCACCAGGCCGAGCGGCTTCCGGGGCGGCGCACCAGAAGACATCAAGGAGATCGAGATCATCTTGGAGCGCTTCGACGGCCACGGCGATGCCATTGCCGAACTCACTCATCCCCAGTCTGTGTTAAACAGGCTCTTTGATTAGATTGTATCAGGGGTCTTTGATATCGGCAATAAATAAAGGACTTTTAATTCCCGTGCTTGTACTGCGATGATTTTTTCTGTGTTTGCATCTGTGAATCTTGTTTTTTTTCTCAAACGTATTCGGGAACTCACTTGAGCCGAACACGCGAAAACAGACGCCCCTTGGCGCAAAATCCGCAGAAAATCCTTGAATCGGCAATCCGTAAGCACTGTTCAAACGAAAACCCTTCGCATTCGGGAAGAAAACCCTGCCGCTTGGTATTCCAATAATGCACGCCGACCAGTCATCACTCCGAACGCACTCTCTCAGTCAATAAAATAGTCTGCTGAGATGCCCTGCAAATCCATTCGCACACTCATCCATCACTTCTCATCTTCTCCCCTGTCCTCAGAGGAAAAAACCCCAAAACCTTGGACAAAGGCAAGCAGCCCCAGGAGGGCAGCATCCCGAAGAAACGCACGATTCGAGAGTGAGTTTTCCTTTGATTTGCTCCTTGTTTCCTCATGTGGTCTCGCGTTTTACCTCCTCTCTGCCTTTCCTCTTTCAGCCTTGATCTGCTTCTTGAGGAAATCATCGGGACCGAAGACATGCCTGAGTACATCTCCTCTGATTCTTCCCTTGAAGCAGAGGACGCCACGCCCGAGCAGAGAACCAGCCATCAACTGCGCCGCCGCGTTCGGCACCTGGAGCATGACCTCCGGGACATCACTGCTCGTTGCCAGGCCGAGCGCGAGCGTCGCATGGCTTTGGAGGCATTAGTAGGAGGTAAATATCTCTAACTCCTTTTTGACTCCGTGCTCATATCTGGATCTTTACCCCTAATGACCACTCCTCTGTCTCAGATGTCTCTGATAGGTACAATAACCTGAAAGCGGCTTGGGACAGCTTGGTGGAGGCAGCAAATCGTGGTCACCCCCACGCATTCCAAGTTGCCGTCACGGTGGTCCTGGAGCAACTGAAGAGGGTGCAGCCGAAGAAGCAAAGAAAAGATTGAATCATACTTTCTCTTCTTACGCCAGGCCTTCTGCTTCCCGCCTCGTCGAAATCCTGATCACCAGGGTTGTTGGATGTAAACCTGCAAGAAGCAGTTGTAATGTAGTTTCGTGCTAAGGGCAATGCATCTAGGCACCGGCCATTCCCTCTGTTTGGGGATTTTGTTCTGAAGGCAGCCTCGTTCTTGAGCGCCGGCTATTCCTGTATCAGATGCATGTAATCCCAATGCTAGTGATCACCGATCGATTTCAATACTAGGATAATATTTCTTCAAATATCTTCCATCTATTGCAGCGGAAAATTCTTCTCCTAGTAAAGTTTTCAACATGTAGGCGTTACCAGGCACGCATCTGACCACTCGAAATGTCCTTCCCAGTTAGGAGACCATTTGCCGAATTCACTGTATTTGGTTCCAATCGGCAGTAACGCTTTCCAAACCAAATCCCCTTCTGCAAATTGCCTAACCTTTACTTTCTTGTTATAATACTTGGCAACCCGCAGCTTGTTCTTTTCGATATTTTCCAGGGCCCTAAGACGGATCATGTGCAAATCTTCTAGCTCATCCATCATTAAGCCACTGTAATCTTTGGAGCTTAAGTCTTTCTGCAAAACCACTCTCCTAGAATCTGATTGTACTTCCCAAGGTAAAACCGCATGGTGTCCATAAACCAATTCATAAGGAGATGTTTTTGTAGCTCCATGAGGGGCCATTCGGTAAGCCCATAACGCTTCACTGAGTACCGAATGCCACCTCGTTGGCTTCTGGTCGATCTTCTTTGTATAAGCTTGATCATGATCTTATTAGAAGCCTCTGCCTGACCATTAGCTTGGGCGTAATAGGGAGAAGAATTAAACTATTTGATCCCCATGCTTTCGGCAAACTCCCTGAACTCCAAGGACATGAATTGGGCTCCTTGATCAGTTGTGATTATCTGAGGGATTCCAAACCGATAGATGATGTGTTCCTTGACGAACTCAACCATATTTTCGGACGTCACCTTCTTCAGTGGAATTGCCTCAACCCATTTAGTAAAATAATCTGTAGCCAAAAGCACAAACTTATGCCCCTTGCTAGATGGTGGATTAATCTGGCCAATCAAGTCTATACCCCAACCCCTGAATGGCCATGGCTTGATAATGGGATTTAATGCCGATGCGAGAACTCTTTGAATATTTCCAAACCTCTCGGCGGTCTTGACATCCCTTGTAATACTCAAAGCGAGTCCTCCAATATCGTCGGCCAAAAGCACCCAGCTTGCCTGATAACCCATTTCATGCGGTAGGCCGATTGGTGTGCTCCACATATCCCATCATGTACTTCACTCATCATCCTTTTAGCTTCCTCTGGACCCAGGCATCGTAACAACACCCCATCTAATGACTTGTAAAACAAATTATCATCCAGAAGAACAAACTTTATGGCCTTGTACCTGAGCTTCCTAGAGACTTTTCGGGATGGATCTTTCAAATAGTCAACGATCTCTTTTCTCCAATCATCTTCCGCAAGACCCATCCCCAGCGCATATATGTCCGTGGCAAATGCTTCTTGATTCTCTTTATAACCGGAAGCGCTCTGAGCCAACCTATTCGCCTCTTCATTATGTTCCCTAGGAATATGCTGTAGAGTTACCAACGGAAAGCTCTTCAAGATTTCCCTGCATTCTTCGTAGTAACTCCTCAGCGCTTCACTTTTACATTCGTATTGGCCGTTCAATTGCTTTATTACCAATTCTGAATCTCCATAAACTTCAACGAAACGGCCCGGCTTCTCTCAAATATTGAAGCCCCCGAAGCAATGCCTCGTACTCGGCCGATTGTTTGTAACAAAGGTCGTATAGGGATAGCAAACTCGAACATCTCACCCCCGGGCGAAATCAACAGAATCCCTACTCCCCCACCTTTACCACATGATGATCCATCAAAAAATAAAGCCCAAGGAGTAATTTCAAGTAAATCAATTAATGGATCACGATGTTCAGTTATAAAATCGGCAATGATCTGACCTTTAATAGCTTTTGCTGATTCGAACTTTAACTCAAACTCTGATAAAGACAAGATCCACTTGTCAATCCTGCCATTCAAAATTGGCATAGATAACATGTGTTTTATTACATCGAACTTAGAATATACAATGCATTCGGCATTCAACAAGTAGTGCCGAAACTTTGTACACGAGTAGTACACACACGAGCACGGTTTCTCTGCCGTACCGAATACCGGTCTCGGGATCAAGTAATTTTCGACTAAGATACGCTACTACCCGCTCCTTTCCTTCGAATTCTTGAATAAGGGCCGATCCAATGGTTTGGGTATCGGCCGCCACGTACAACTTGAAAGGCTTATCCAAGCGAGGAGGGACCGATCGGTGGCTCCTTCATATATTGCTTGATCTCGTCAAAAGCCTTTTGTTGTTCGTCGCCCCACGTGAACTTCTGATCTTTCTTAAGCTTCAGCAATGGAGAAAACGGCAAGACCTTTTGTGACAGATTTGAGATGAATCTCCTTACAAAATTAATTTTGCCGAGTAGTGATTGCAACTCCTTGAGATTAGTTGGAGGGACAACTTCATCAATGGCCTTCATGCTTTTCTTGCCAACTTCAATCCCCCCTTCGTGGACCAAGAATCCCAAAAACTCTCCAGCTGATACCCCAAAAGCGCATTTGTTTGGATTCATCTTCAAACCGTGCTTCCGGGTGCACTCCAAGGTTCTTTTCACGTCTTCCAAATGTGTGTCACGATTCAAAGACTTGATCACGACGTCATCAATGTAAATTTCGACAATTTTGCCGATCAACTCGTGAAAGATGTAGTTCATGGCTCGCTGATAAGTTGCACCGGCATTCTTCAACCCAAATGTCATGACTATCCATTCAAACAGGCCTATATGACCAGGACATCTGAAGGCTGTCTTTGATATATCCCCTGTTGCCATAAAAATTTGGTTATATCCCGCATTACCATCCATGAAGCTGATGACTTTGTGCCCGACAGCCGACGTCAACCAATAAATCGGCAACGGGCATGGGGTAACCATCCATAGGAGTAGCTCGTTTAAATCCCACGAAATCTATGCGGACCCTCATCTTTCCATTCTTCTTGTAGACAGGGACAATATTAGAGATCCACTCCGCATATCTGCATGGCCGAACGAAGTTTGCATCAAGTAATCTTTCAACTTCTTTCTTCACATCGGCCAATACTTCATCTTTGTAGATTTTCCAGGGAGGTTGCTTGTATGGTTTTAAACCAGATTTGATTGGCAACCGATGCTCAACAATGGAACGGTCCAGTCCAGGCATCTCCGAATAATCCCAAGCGAAGCAATCTTTGTATTCTTTAAGCAACTTGATCAATTCCTCCCTGAAGTCTGATTGCAAGTTTGTGCTGATAAATGTCGGCCTCGGTTTGTCACCGCTTCCAATGTCAACTTCCTCCAATTTATCGGCCGACATGAATCCTAGTCCCAACTTGCCGTCAGTGCCATCGATGGGGTTATCCATTAAAAATTGCTATAAGAGCCGACTGCTTGAATCGGCTGTTGATCGCTGCTGACAGGCTCAACAGGACCTTCTCCCTAGTCTTTTCCTGAGAAACTGTCAATACCTTGGTATTCCTAGAAAGCTGGTTCCACATTTGCGATGCTCACGGAGTCATCTGCTTGGACCACCTCAATATTGTCATCTACCCATTGGATGAGCTGCTGATGCATAGTAGATGGGACGCAGCAGTTGGCTTGAATCCAGTCCCGTCCAAGCAGTAGGCTGTAGGCTCCTTTACCTTCGATGACAAAGAAGGTTGTGAGCAGTGTTTTGGACCCGATCATTAGATCCACGTGGGCGCATCCCTTGGTATCTGAAGGATTCCCGGCGAAATCGTTCAGAATTATGCTTGTAGGTGTCAAGTCGCCAGGGCCCTTGCCAAGTTTTCTGAAAGTGGTGTACGGCATTACATTGACCGCCGCTCCACCATCGACAAACATCTTGGTCAATGGCTTGCCATTGACATATCCTTTCAAGTATAGCGGCCTCATGTGTCGATTTTTGGCCGGTTTGTCGAAGACGGCTTGCTTGGCTAGCACCAGCTGCGCCATCAGTCCCTCAAGCTGCTCATCGTCCAGGGACGCCTCTTCCTACACAACCTGATTAGCAGGAGCCATAAATTCATTCGGCAGAAAATATACCATACACGCCGGAGCCGAACGGTTTGATCCTTCAGGTTTATCCTTTGGACGCCACACCTGCCTTGTCTGGATCCCTGCCTGCCTCAGTTCGCGGTTCCTCAAGCGCTGAACCCTCCTTTTCTGACTCTTCCTTAGGCCAGGCGGGCACCATTGCCCCTTTTGCCAGACGTACTCGTCCTCATCTTCCTCTTGATCAGCCCATCTCAAATCAGCTTGTCTTTTCCTGGGATGATCGATGATTTCAATTTTTTGACGCCGATCCTCACTGGGATGTATCTTTCCAATTCTTTCATGGACGGATCGGCGATTGGCAGTTTCCTGCCTATACTCAAAGTACCTATCGCTGCACTCAGGGCAGTTTCTCAGCGTAGGAAGCTTCAACCCCTCGTTCCAGCAGTGCCTGAAGAATGCGCACCCCCAGTGTGTGCGCTCCTGCTCGCGCGTATACTGCTCTAAATCTCTTCTGCGTGCTTCTTCTTTGGCCCTGCGCCTTTCCTCCTCGCGCTTTCGTTTCTGGTAGCGCTCTTTCTCGAGCTGGCGCTGCCACTTGTTGAGGAGGATGCACGTAGTCACCCTGGGTTTGGCCCTGGACGATTCCCCGATCTCGATATGGCTCCTGGGAACGCGAGGGGCTTCACCGTGAACCTGCTCCAAGGTCACTTGACGTTCTGGGTCTACTGCTCCATCCTGCTTTGCCCTGGCTGAAGTCAAGACCTTAACCTTGCCCTTCTCCTCGGCTGTCACCATATTGACAGAAAAGCTTATCATGTTCTGGGGAAAAGGGTGGCCGTCCAGTTTCATCTTGTTGTCAAACTTGAGATGACCCTCCTGGATAGCCCTCTGGATCCTCATCCTGAAGACCCTGCAGTCGTTGATGGAGTGAGAGTTCCTGTCGTGGAAGCCACAGTAACGTTTCTCCTTTACTGCATCTGGCCGAAGCATGGAATGCCCTTCAGGCAACTTGATTCGGCCTTCCTTCACCAGGAACTCAAACATCTTATCAGCTTTAGTGACGTCGAAGTCGTAGGTGCCTTTGGTCTGTTTGACCCAGTGCGGATTCATGGTCAGCGGTTCCTTCCCCCACATGATCTCAGCAGCAGCCACTTCCTAGTCGTCGTCGGAGTCCTCCATTTGATCGGCCTTTTCCAGGAACTGATTGTAGATATCGGCTACATCGTGCTGTTTGCCGAACCTGACGTCTTTCTTAAAACCGTAGGCCTTGTTGCTCATCAATGACAGCTTCTGGGACAGTTGACCCAGGTTATCGAACTCCATGCCAAACAACTTTTCACGTACGGCCGGCAGCATCCCAGCAACGGCCATGTCGGCCAACTGATCATCTGGCAGATTTAGTGAAAAACACATGCCTTTGATTTCCCTGAACCTCCTGAGGAACTCCAAGGGTGTCTCACTGTGTCTCTGCTTCAGGGTAGCGAGGTCGATGAGCTTCTTTTCCATGCTACCGCTGAAGTAATGGGCGTGGAATTTCTGCTCCAGCTCCTTCCATGTGCCAACTGATTGTGGAGGCAAAGATGAGAACCACTGGAACGCTGCACCTGTCAGTGACATGGGGAAGTACCTGACCCTGAACGCCTCTTCAAACGAGCACTCTCCGAGCTGCATCAGGTAGCGAGCAATATGCTCCACCGTGCTCGTGTCATCCTGCCCGGAAAACTTCGTAAATTCCGTCGGAGGCTTCACCCTTGGCGGCAGGATCACATTGTAATACCACTCCGGGAACGGTGGCGTGTAGGTAGGTCCCTGCATTTTATGTTTGAGGCCGAATTGATTCTGCATCAAGTCGGCCATCTTCTGAGCCAAGATATCATCCTCCTGTACGCCCGTGGCTGGGCCGTAACCCGGATTCGGGAGAGCATCGATGGCGCCATAGTTCATGACTTCGTGGTAGCCTCCACCGTACAAATGCCTTCGCGACTGTTGCTAGCTGGGGCAATCCTGTAGCCGGAAGCAAGTGGGGCTCCAGACGAGCCAAATGCCAACTCCCCGTACGTGGGCTGATATGGGTTCGGCTGTTGCATAGGTTGACCTGTGCTGCCCTGTGGAGGTGGCCGGACTGGTTGCCTTCCTGCGGCCTGCAGAGGGGGTTGAACTGGCTGACCTCCAGCGCCTTGTGGAGGAGGCTGGAAGGCTTGGCTTCCAACGCTCTGCAGAGGAGGTTGGGCTGGCTGGCTTCGCAATGGCGGCTTAGAACTGGACTCTCCCATCTCCACGGTGCCTCCTTGAAAGGGTGTTCGATTGAATACTTGCTCCATGCCCGGGCCGAAGACAGCCACCATCATCTGTTTGAATGCACCCAGGAAAGCTCTTTGATGCCTGCTTAGGATGTCATCAGCGGCATCTCGAAACGCTTGCATGCATTCCTCCCTTTCCTGCTGAGTTGTAGCGTCACTCTTTCCTGGCAACAGAACCCTAGGCATCTCATTTTTGAGGTACGGGACGCCACTCCTGTTCTTTTTAAATGACAGTAAACACTTCTGTTGGAACTGATCCGCAGCATCCTTCAGCTGTTGCTGCTGCTCCGGAGAGAGGTCTTCGATGTTGACATCCATAATGTCCCCGATGTCAGGCATCTTGATTTTCGGTTGTTGTCCCACTGGGCGTGCCAAAAAGTGTGTTGACGCAAAATCTGCACCTCGCGCTAACCACACAGCAAGCCGAACAAGCTAGCTTCACACGCGAAGAGATCACAAGACGTGCCAGTCAATTTTCCCTGAAAATTAACAAAAGACAAAGTAGTTAAATCCCAAAGCTTGGAACTTGCCGGGTGGTACCAGACAGTTCCATATTTACGGCTAGAAAGCCAAGTGAGATGGCATATAGCTATAAAGAGCTATCTGCCAGCAAACTGAAACTATTCGGGAGCTTTAAAGTGTAAAAAAGTAACATAGCCGAATAGATGACGTAAGCGTGATGCTAGATCGGTCTTTATTTAGATAAAGATGCACGTGTGCGAGACCATGACCAATCCTCGCGGTAAACAACATTAAATAATAAATGAAGTAAAAGCGCGAACATAAATATGTAATAAACAAGCATGCATAGGTTCAAAGCACTAGTCTACCGCATGTCTAGGTACTTAAAAACCCGTCAGGTACGATACCAAGCAAATCTATCCACCGCATGATACAACTTGCTTGAGATCACACCACTTTCCACAAATAGATCTATCCACCGCATGATACGATCTAAATATGGAAAGCTAAAAGCATACAATATTTAAAGCATAACTTATGAACACGTTTTACCCATAAAAGCATAACCGAATACGGCTGAACAGCCGATTCGGGGTCCATGAAGAAGGAACGAACATTACCAAACAAGATAAATCTATCAGATTGGATTGAAATCTAATCCACCGGATGATTAGCTCCAAAACAACCCAAAAACCTGCATCTACCGCATGATACCCAGCTCTTTCAAGATTTATACAAATTTTGGCAAGCTTGAACCCGCAACACGTAACAACCTAGATCGACTCGGTTTCGGCTATCAAGGAGCATGTGATCCACGTGCTATTTAAGCCAAGGGTACGAACTCGATTCGCATAAGGATCATCAAAAGGATAAAGCCGATCCAAACCCATCTAGATTGGGCAAAGAAGTGTTACATGAATTTAAACATAAGGCAAAACTCAAAGCAACACGAGGTAACTTAATGAATCTATTGAATCTTGCCAAAATTCAATAGAGCCGATAACTAGCTTCAAGCTAGATCTTAGCCTACCGCATGGCTCATGACCTAACAGGAAACCCTCTTGAACCAAGCTTGAATCTACCGCGTGACACTAAGCATGGTAACAAGACTACTTGCATCAGATCTAAATCTACCGCATGATACTAGACATGATACAAGGTTGCCGGTACTCACGGAGGTCGACGGATCGATGAACCCTCTCGAAGAACTCGACGACACGACAAAGGACTCTAGGGTTTGGCATAAAGCCGGTTTGTATTGAGAATGTTTCGAATGTCTGTTACATACATTCAGGGTTCATATATATACCTGCTAAGCATGACCTCGAATGGATTCGATACCTAATTTATCTCTAAGTGCAATCGCTTATCCATCCATTCGTCCTTTCTACTCGGGCCACGTCACCACGTAATCCCGCAAAATCAGCTCAACAGTTTCCTTGCCGAACGGAAGTAAATAGCCGACCGCGGATTCTTCTACCGAATGCATCTAAAGAAACCTTCCTACCGCCGGACGGATTTCTCACCGAGTTGGACCCACAAGTCAGACTCCTTACCAAATTTTGGTGTTAACAAGCAGCCCAAACCCAAGCCTAAGCCTAAGCTTGTGAGGTTCAATTGTGGCTATTGTGGGAGAGATGGCCATAAGGATGAGTTTTTCTTCAAGAGGAAGCGAGAGGAGAGAATGGCGAAGGAGTGGGCTAACAAGGACAAGTACCACCCTTATGATGGTGTACTTGAGCCTCGTGTGCAGATGCCCAGGGCCAAGGCGAGTGTGAGGACAGTTCCAGCTTGGGGAGAGCGAAAGGCTGTTGGAGGTGCTGCTGGTCGGGCTACACCGGTCAGACCGGTGCAGGCCTGGATAGGCAGCACTTCGGGTTTCGTGCTCGTACAGGTGCGAGGTTTGGTTCTGGTGGTTGGGCTGGAGAGCTTGCGCGGAGGTCAGTTTGCTAGGCATTCTCCCCCTCGTGCTTAATAAGGGGATGAGAGGAGTCGTAGTTTTGAGAAGGAGAGGAGGGTTTGGTCTTCCTCCAGGTAGAGAGGGTTGGTTCCCTCATGGTGGTTACCGTGGTGGTGTTCGTGGTTTTGGTCTTCCTCCAGGTAGAGAGGGTTGGTTCCCTCATGGTGGTTACTGTGGTGGTGTTCGTGGAGGTAGCTTTGGTAGGAAAGATGGTTTGGTTTGTGCTAACCCTACTTTCGAGCAAATGGCTCGTCACTGGTTTTACTCTTTTGGTACTAACCCCAGTGCTAAGTCGTTTGTTCGCTCATGTGCTCGTTTTTGAATTTCAGGTGGGAGACTTGAAGAACATTTGGTTGATTGACTCCGGTTGCTCGAGACATATGACCAGAGACAAGGGGTGGTTCTCAAGTCTCGTCCCGGTGGTGACAAGGAGGTACATCACTTTTGGGGACAATGGGTGTGGGAGTGTGCTTTCAGAAGATGAGATTAAGGTGAGTGACAAGATCACTCTGAGGCGTGTTGCTCTTGTTCAATAGCTTGGATACAATTTGCTTTCTGTGTCCCAACTGTTGGATGAGGGTTTTGAGGTGTTGTTTCGGCTTGGTGGTTCTCGGATTTTGGATTCTCGAGGGGACCTTGTCTGTATGGTCGTTCCCGAGGGTCAGGTGTTTCGAGCTAATTTTTCTCAGTCTTCTGGTGTGGAGCGTTGTTTCTTGGCTGGTTCTTCGAGTGAGTTGTGGAAGTGGCATAGGAAGTTGGGTCACTTGAGCTTTGACCTTTTGTCTCGCTTGAGTAAACTCAATTTGGTTCGAGGATTGCCACGGTTGAGACTTGAGAAAGAGTTGGTTTGTGCACCGTGTAGGCATGCCAAGATGGTAGCCTCTTCTCACCCGCCTCTCACCGATGTGATGACTGAGCGTCCATGTGAGCTGCTCCATATGGACCTTGTTGGCCCAGCTCGTGTGCGATCTGCAGGTGGGAAGTGGTATGTCCTTGTTGTGGTGGACGACTACTCTCGGTATGCGTGGGTGTTCTTTCTCGAGGATAAGGGGGAGACGTTTGGTTTTGTTCGAGATCTTGTCTTGAGGTTGAGGAACGAGAGGCACGGAGATGCCATACGAGCAATCCGCAGTGACAATGGCTCAGAATTCAGAAACTCTCGTTTTGAAACCTTTTGCCATGACTTGGGTCTTGAACACCAGTTTTCGAGTCTGTATACGCCTCCCCAGAATGGTGTTGTGGAAAGGAAGAGCAGGACCTTGTGTGATATGGCACGGACGATGCTTGATGAGCATAGGACTCCGAGAAGGTTCTGGGTTGAGGCGGTGAACACCGCGTTCTATGTGTCGAACAGGATCTACCTCAGAGTGCATAAGAAGAAAACCTGCTACGAGTTGATGCACGGTCACACACCCAAGGTGAGTCACTTCCATGTCTTTGGATGCAAGTGTTTTATTCTTAAGAAAGGGAAGAAGCTAGATAAGTTTGAGGCTAGGTCTGTCGATGGTATTTTCTTTGGTTATGCATCTCATTCTAGAGCATATCGTGCGCTCAATCTTGAAACTAACCAAATCGTGGAGACTTGCGAGGTAACCTTCGACGAGATACAGCCACGTAGTCAGCTTGTCTTTGAGTATGCAGGTGATGATGAGCTTGGCGAGGAGATCTTTCAGGAGGAGGAGCATGAACATGGGGACGATGAAGATGGCGGTGTGGTGCCCCCGGCTGAACATGTACCTACTGCTTCGACTACAGTGATTGACGGCCCCTCTCCTACACCTATGACGATGAATCAAGATCGAGGAGAAGCTACAGTTGAGGGGGAGGTAGCATCAAGGCGAGAACCTCCCCGACGAGTACAAGTGGATCACCCAGCTTCAAGGATCATCGGCGACATGAATGAACGCACTACACGGTCGAGGTTTCGGAACAATGCTCATTTCTCTCATGCTGCATTTGTTGCCACTTTTGAGCCCAAAGACATTAGACACGCACTATCTGATCATAATTGGGTTAATTCGATGCTTGAGGAGTTGGAGAACTTTGAGAGGAATTAGGTATGGGAATTAGTTGATCCTCCCCCAGGGTGTAAGCCGAATGGTACAAAGTGGGTGTGGAAGAACAAAGAGGGAGAGAAAGGTGAAGTGGTGAGAAACAAGTCAAGGCTTCTTGCTCAGGGGTTGAGTCAGAAGGAGGGGATCGACTACGAGGAGACCTTTGCTCCGGTAGCCCGTTTGGAGGCAATAAAGATCCTTCTAGCCTTTTCGTGGCTAAAGGGTTCAAGTTGCACCAAATGGATGTGAAGAGTGCTTTCCTGAATGGTGTGTTGGAGGAAGAAGTGTATGTGAGGCAACCACCGGGGTTTGAGAGTGAGAAGTACCCCCACTGGGTGTACAAGTTGAGGAAGGCGTTGTATGGGTTGAAGCAGGCGCCGAGAGCTTTGTATGGTAGGTTGAGGGGGTTCTTGTTTGAGAGAGGTTTTGAGATGGGGAAGGTCGATCAGACCTTCGTTCTACTTAGGCAGGGCAGAGATATCCTGATTGTGCAGGTGAACGTGGATGATATTGCCTTTGGTGGCTCGTCTAACTCTCTTGTTGCAAGGTTTGCAGAGGATATGAGCAGGGAATTTGAGATGAGCATGATGGGCGAGTTGCAGTTCTTCCTCGGGCTACAAATCAAACAATCAAAGGAAGGAACATTTGTGCACCAAGCTAAGTACACCAAGGACATTGTGCGGAAGTTCAAGATGGAGGATTCCAAGGCTATGACGACGCCGATGAGTACGACTACGGCTCTTGATGCGGACGAGGAAGGTGAACACGTGGACCAGAAGGAGTACCGGAGCATGATCGGGTCACTCCTCTACTTGACGGCGACGAGGCCAGACATCCAGTTCTCGGTATGTCTGTGCGCTCGTTTTCAAGCGTCTCCGAAGACTTCGCATCGGCAAGCAGTGAAGCGAATTTTCAGGTACTTGCGTCACACTCCCAACTTCGGCCTTTGGTACTCCGCGTCCTCTTCTCTTGCGCTTCATGGTTTTTCGGATGCGGATTTTGCTGGGTGTCGGTCGGATAGGAAGTCCACGTCTGGGACTTGCCAATTTTTGGGATCTTCTTTGGTGTCTTGGTCTTCTGCAAACAGTCGAGTGTTGCTCAATCCACTACTGAGGCAGAGTATGTTGCCGCTGCTAGTTGTTGCTCTCAGCTCCTTTGGATCACATACACCATGAGTGACTTTGGTGAGGAGTATACCCATGTCCCACTTCAATGTGATAGCACCAGTGCCATAAGCGTTGTAAAGAACCCAATGCTCCATTCCAAAACCAAGCACATTGAAGTGAGGTATCATTTTCTGAGAGACAACGTAGAGAAAGGAAAGATAGCTTTGATCCATGTTCCCACACATGACCAACTAGCCGACATTTTCACCAAACCTCTAGATCAAGCAACTTTCACTCGTTTGCGGGGGGAGCTTGGTGTGTGTTTGATTTCTTGAGTTTGGTGTGTGGGAGCTCCTTTGTAGCATATGTATAGTTTCCTTTGTGCATTTCTTGCATTTGGCATGGCATATGTAACATGATGTATAGGCATCCTTGTATCTTAGATTGCATGCATTTTTCTATCATATGCATTGGATAGGAAAAGCTTCTCCTATATACATTGTTCACCATGAAATGCTATTTATGTCTTTGTGAGCTTGTTTGGTAAGCTATGGTTAGTTTGGCTTAGCTCTTGATAATCTTGATTTATATCCATGGTTGATGGCTATGTTTTTGAAAAATGTCACATGTATGCTCTCTCATGTGTAAATGCCTTTACATGATCTTGACATGTTTTAGTGGCTTGGTTATGCTTAATTTGTGATTGGATAGCTAGTTTATTGATCATATGGGGCCAAAGGCTCATTTTGCCATCATGAATGTTTAGCCCTCTTGCTTTATCTTGTGGAGGGCACTACTAGATTTTCCCCCTAATGCAACGCACAAAATGTGTTGCAATATGCCATATTTGGTTGCAATAGACACAATTGCAACCAAATTATTCCGTGGGCCATGGGATGCGAAAGGCCGCGTTGCATTAGGGTATTGCGTCGTTGTCCATCTAGTGGTTGCCAAAGTTTTTTTGCAACGTAACGCAACGTTGCAATTAGGGTTTTTTACAACACTTGTTTTGGTTGCAAAGTGTACTATTGCGACACATCTGCGGTGTTGCCAAAGGTGCAATTGCAACGTTTCGTTTCGTTGCAAGTTATAGTATTGCTACGCACCGACTTTGGTTGCTATTGGTTGAACCTCGTCTATTACCACGAAAGTAATTTGGTTGGAATATGTAGTATTGTCGATGCCACGAAATTGGTTAGTTGCTATAGGTGGTCTCCTCTATTGCCACAAAAGTTGATTTCGATGTAATAGGTAGCATTGTCGATGCCACGATATTGGTTACGTTGCTTTAGGTGGTATCCTCTATTGCCACGTAATTTGATTGGTTGTAATATGTGGTCCCTTATTATTGCTTCGAAATTTGGTTGGTTGCCATAAGTTAAAGTCTTTATTACAACGTTTCTATTAGGGTTGCTACAAGTGCACTATCTATTGCCACGCTCATTTGGTGTTGCTACAAGTTGAACTTCTTATTACCACGTTCCTATTAAGGGTTGCTTCAAGTGCACCATACTATTGCCACGTTCCTTTTGTGTCGCTACAAGTTGAATTTCTTATTACCACGTTCGTATTAGGGGTGCTACAAGTGCACCTTACTATTGCCACGCTACTTTTTGGCAACGAAAAACATTGGTGTATTCTGCCACGCTCATTTATGTAGCAGCAGTAATTGCAACATTAATTAACATCAGCAGATAAATATAACAATGCATCTATAGTTAATTAACCAACATTGAACCATCCACTGAGTTAATTACATGACTCATGAAGTACTTAAATACTGAAAAGTTTGGCACAGGACATTGTTTCAACACATAGTAGACAAATTTGCTAGGACATGAAGAACTTGGTCTGCCAATTGTTACTTGGAGATGATCCCAACACTTGATCAGCAAAGGGGTCTCATCACCTGTAAAGAATCAACAAAATTTTTAAGCTAGCATCAATTAATCTCTAATATTGGAATTTGTGAAACAACAACATATAGCAAACCAAAGATTGATTGTGATTCATAAAAATAGCATAATGACATCAAATAATTACCACAACCATAAACACACTTTGACAATTTGAAACATGAATTACATTCACAGCAGTAAGAGTTGTTGGAAAAAGCTTCACCTCATGTCTTTTTGGTGCTTTGTCGTCTCCTTTGTGCAACTTGTACCGTAGTTGTTGAGAAGAAATTTGTCTAACGGTGGATTGAGTTTCGGGATTGTTAACACCACCTTTAGTGCTTCGGTTTTGCGAAATACTTGTTTTCGAGCTTCTTCGCATTCCTTTTTCTATGAACCAATCATTTGGAAGGACAAGATTAGGCGTAATTTCATCAGTAACCGATGATATGTACTAGTAAAAAGTTGTGAATTCGAGAACAACCTGAGTACACGAGAGCACATTCCTGGAGTCTGGTTGTACATTCCCAGATGTAGGAATTGATGGTTCCGCCGCCACGTTGTCTGCGGATTCGGCGACAAGGTTGTTTTCTTTCGGGTGATTGATGCAACCGCCGCCACGTCGGCGGATTCGGTGACATTGTTGCTTGGGCATGGTTGTACAGATATTGGCTGGTCAACCTACCAAAGGATACAAACATTCATATATAGAACCCAAGGAAAGAAACGCATTCATGCAAATAGCTTGACCAATTGCTGTGGAACTTGTGATTGTCCATTTGATGCTTGCGCATTGATAGGAACTCTTGCCTAAGCTGTTGTAGATCCGCTCGCCTTCTCTTTTCACTTTCTTCAAGTTGGCGTGCATGTTCTCTCCTTTCGCTTCCCTTTCTTCTTCCCATCCGACATTTTTTCTTGTAGCCGCCCAAATGCGTCCATGAGCTCGACGTGTTCCTCATCTGTAGCTCTTCCCTACGAATTTGTTCCTCGCGCTCCACATTGAGCGGTGCCTTCTAGTTGGGTTTTTTGCCGTGTACCCGTTTCCATGCAACTTGGTTGATTTGCACTTCGTGACTTCTTTGTGGGCTTTTTGGAACATCTCGTTTTTTTCCTTTTGGGAAACAAAGTTGTTGTACGCATTTGATTCCGCCTCGGCAATAACGCTCGCTTGCGGTGTCCTAACATTTGCAAGGCACGAGTGGAGGAGTTAGTTGAACAAGAGATTGGTTGCATTCTATAGTTGCATAAGCCTATGTATAGTAATGTATGTACTAATTCATTGAGAACTCACATAGACATTTTTAGATTGTTCGTCCGTCCAAGACCCCTGGTTAGTGTGAGTTATCCACCAAAGTTCCATATCATCGGGCTCTTCACCGGTTTCGGGTCTCTCTCGTTATGCCAAGAAAATAACAAATTAATGTTCTTCATCCCGCAAGACAGATTGGAGATGTGCTTGTCCAGTTATTACCTTCTCATAGCTGTGCGGCGAGAATAAGGCTTAGCGCCTGACAAATGTCTTGTCATTTGTTGGCATCGAATCGCAGAATTTTGTGTGCTCCTTTCCTATACAATGTTAAGTTATGAACAAAAATCTTAAAGACTCAGACATCGCCATTTGAATGAAAAATGTAGTGGTCAGAAATCGTAATTAACAATGTGGAACAAACCTTGAATTTAGCAGATGCGAAATACTTCAACAGATAGTGCCATTCAACAATATCTAATTCGTAGGCTTATGTAACATTCTACGGTGGTAGCTGTTGTATGTCTTGGCCGTAGCACCGAAAGTTGAACGCCATCCTTTGTAACGCTCCCTAGCAATGGCCCATATCTTTTCCCTTGATTCGACATTATCCTCCATGTCCCACTTTGCACGTTATATAATCACAATAGCATTCAAATATTGTGTGAGTTGATATGTTAGTTTTTATTTGAATTGTACTGAAAAGCAAAGTCTATTATTACCAATACATCAGTTGCTATTGCGTTTTTGACTTCTTTCCGAACATTTTTCCATGATTTCACTCCAATGATAGGAGCCCTTTTCCTTGTATACATGACCACTTCATCAACGAATGAGCGGTAGTTATCACCTACCGGTCCTCCATGTTTAGAGAATTGAATGTCTAACTCGTCGCTTGCCCGCCTTGATTCTCTTGGCGATTACCGTCAATGCTCTTACGGGACCGCGTCCTCTTTTCTTAACTTTTTGTGAGCCTATTCCATGCGAACAACATGCATGTGATAATACCCACAAAATAACCGTATGCACGGACGGGTAATTTCTATGGAACACATGTTACCGGATCCTTGCTCCGTTGTTTCCAACGCCGAGCATGAGATGGAGGCCGCACTTGCGGGTGTTGGGTTCATTTCATTCCGTGTTGCAAAATGAAGGTGGGGTCCACGTACCGTTCGCGAGAGAATTTAGTGGCATATGATGACCGATCATATTTTGTAGTATGACAAAAAATGGTAATTTGCTTGCAAATTAGGAGATGGATATTACCGATGTCTTCAAGCAGTCCCGCAACATTCGGTGTATTCTCTATATGTATGGATTGTGTCATCCCCGAAAATGTCTTTTAATTCTGAAATATAATCCATAATTAATTTCATTCATGTGACGTGAACATGCAAATTCGGGAGTATAAGTACACAAATATTTGGTGAAGCATATCTTACCCAAGGCTTTCTTCTCTTGATGCAAATCGGCTAGCCAAAGTTTGTATTCATCTAAGTCACATTCTTGTACTTCTTCTTCATCATCAGCATTTATGTAAGCACTTTTGGATTTCAAAGGTGTTATGGCCATGGTATGGTTTATAGGTATTGGCTCTCTGGAGATAACTAATCTGATCACCATCTCCTCCTCGTGAATCTGTTTCATTCTTTCTACGTCGACGTCGTAGTCGATCTCAGTGAGTGTTGCTTCCGCAGTAGAGTCAGGAATTCTAGTCTTGTAGTAAACAATGTCCCTCATCCTGTACCCCAGTTTTTGTTTCAGGTTGTTTATGGTTTGTAGGGTGATTTGTGAACCACGAGGGTGACAAGTATGTGTTGTATCTGGCTCCCCATCTATACCCTTCTCAATCATATATACGGTCCAAGACTGATCATCTAATGATCTGCGCATTCATTTCGATGTCATATCAATAACATGTGATGAAATTTGGTGTGCAAATCGCGTGATCAAATGCATGAAATCTAGGGTACCAGTGCGTGCACAGATGCATGAGATGTTGGATGCAGTACGAACGAGGGGAAAGATGGAACCACGATACGGCGTACTGGCCTCGGTCGTCTCGTCCTGAGATGAAGGTAAAACATCAGGGTCTGCACCTATGTCCACGTCGACGCGTGCTTCATCGTCGCCCGAAGGTGATGATGACCCAAAGAGAGCCCCCGTCGCCCTAGGCCTAGGGGCCATGGTGGCGGTAGGTTCACCAATCGCCACACCAGGGGTTGTGAACATTCTAGGTAGCATGGCCGACGACGGTGTGCGCTGCGCTTCAGAGGACGTAGGGGTCACCCTTGCCGGCTCCCTCGACGACGGCATCCTCGTGTACGCGCGGCGAGAAGCAGCTTGGCGGCGGCGGCGGCGGTAGTCGTATCGTCTACCCGGCCCCTAACTGACCGAGTTGTAGATTTGTTTTGCGAGGGGATTCAGGAGGGAAAGTAAAGACGCGCGACTTTTTACTCTTGTAACCTGGCGTGGTGGCCCCAGTCATGGTTGCGCGGTAGTTTGGGCGAAAGTTAAATAATTCGGATGGGAAAAAGCGGCGCCACATTCCAAATCGCCGGCTACCCATTTTTTCTCAACGTTTGGCGTATTTGAGGGATGCATTTTGGTGTGGCCGGTGACGGGTGGGTCCCACAAAGTTTACTTCTTGTTTACCACAAAGTTATTGTATATTGGTTACACATTTTTTGATGTGGTCGAGTAAATTTACGAATGTCATATTTGTATAAACTTTAGCAGACTACCATAAACCCTTTATCGATTTGTACCGAGTAAAATGCATCACACAAATATGTGTAACAAACATAAAGATCGGGTAGCAATCGGTAAGATTTATGACAACCGAGTTTTCACGGAGCTAGCTACCCGAGTCACGTTGACACCACACCAACTAAGGATCATCAAAAACATGCTCTACAAGGACACAAATTGTAAAGACACATACATAGTCGAAAGACACAACTTGAGAGACATGCTTTGTGTTTATTAGCTGGATTTCTTCAAAGATGTGACTGAAATGACGCCAGAGCCTCTCTGCAAGGTCCCTCGTCACTTGCAGATAAATTTCCTGAACATGAAGAAAGCATTAAACGAACCGTCGAACAAATGATAACTCAAATCTTGTGCACTTTGAAACACCGTTTAGCAATCAGCTGAACTTGTAAAACACAAGAAAGAACGCAAACATGTACACTGAAATCCAGAATGTCTTTTATGGTGCATCATGTGTGGTACTAATTTATCAAGAAATATCAGCAATCACAACTTTTATACCTTCCTTCAGATCATTAACGCTTCCTTGAGTGTGTAGAAGAACCAATCACACTCGTTTCGGATCCTACACTCCTCGCTGCGGAACCTACGCCACGAGTACCAAGCATGCAATCTCGCGTGGTCGCCACACCCGCGACCCGCACACTGCAAATCGTCGTGGCGAGGTACGGGCGCCGGCACCGGCGACACGGCAATCGCATTCGCATCGCCAAGCGGGGTAGTGCCACGTCGACGCAATGATCCTGGAGCGGCGTTTTGTGCAAGTCAAATTTATCCAAGGAAGCACCGTCGCCCCCTCTTGGGGTGCCTCGACCAAGCGCAGGAGCCGCCTGGCCTCGTCGTCGTCGGCCTCGCCGCTGTTGGGTCTGTAGAGAAAGAGGGAGAGGGCGTACATCGATTCCTTGTGACCCGCCTCCGCGGCGCGCCGTAGCTGGTCGAGGCACGGCGTGATGACGCCACGTGTGTTCCCCGGTCTCGCGCGGCGCAAGCCGCTCTGGAACAAGGCCTCCGGGTTGCCGACGTTGGCCAGTGTGTTGACGAGCGCCGCGCGATACTCGTGGCCGAGGTAGAATCGACGCCGCGGGGACGCGTTTCGGGGCTAGGCGTCGTCCGACCATGGCGGCGGCACCCACCACGCACATTGCCTTGCATGTTGCGCGCGAGTTGCGGAGATCCACAATGGCATCCTCCCCGCGCGCGGCGACGCGGGAGACGATGTCAATCGTCGGCTCCATCGGCGGTTCCGGCGGCCTCGACGACGCCTCGTAGCGAGCCACGGAGATCTTTTCCATGGAGTGGTTGCAGTTCGTCACGCGCGGTGGGTAATTGGATGTGCGACGCTGTTATCCCCGGTGAGGATGAGGGGAGACGGAAAAGAACCGCCGCCTCCAGATCATATTGTAGATTGAATTTGGGGGGTCGCGGGGTTCATTGGGTTTTAAGGAAACTGCGCTTTCATAGGGAGGACACGGAATCACAGGGTCAATGACGGGTGTACCCGAGGCACTAGTTGGCCCACAAATCGGTCCGTACGGAAATTTGACCCCCATCCGTGGACGGAGTTGCGGGACCCACCCGTAGGATTGTTGCGCCAAACTGTCGGCTGAACCCGCGAGAGATTTCCCCATTGGACGAGTTGTGGGCCCCACTGTCGGCACCCGCATTGGGATGTGTTCTTGAGTTGTTCATGTACATAATGAACTTGATCATTTGTATCGTTTAATCATAACTTCAAAGTTGTTTATATTTGTCAAATGACGTCCAAATCAGGAAAATTTTTTTCCTACATTCTTATGACAACATAATCTAGATCATGGTGTCCACTCCATATCGTGTCACAGCGTCTGAGCAATAATATTTTGAAAATAGAACATTTCATAACTAGATTCAAGATTTTCAATCAGTAGACGACGTCAATTTGAAATGAGATGAATACCAAAGTTTCATAGCTCGTCGAGATGAACAATCTTTATATTGGTTGGATTCTCATTTGAAGAAGGGGTCCTACACATTGTTAGTTAATCCTAGGTTCACTCTCATTGTTTAAGAAACTTGGTCGGAGACATGTCATTTTTGTTCTACGTGATCGTACCCCTTCTTCAAATGAGAATCCAACAGGCTTGTGTCGCAAAAACATGTCATTTTTATTCCTTTGTGTCGCAAAAACATTTCATGTACCAAATTTGAATCTGAAAATGAAATGTAAAATGCTTGGAAAATGTGCTCCCATGTCACATGTGCTGAATTTAATTTGCTTTGGGTGCTAAACCGTTGCATGATGGCTACCAATGAGAAGTCTCATACATAGAAGTAGGCACATGGCTCGTTGGCTTTGACATGACATGAGGTGCTTGTGGGTGTATGTGATGGTCGTATGATTGGAATGGCTGTCCTAGCATGAAGTTTGTGCGGCTTTTCTATTTTGATATGTTTTGATCATGGTTAGCACTTTGCTCATGAGAGGCAAATTTTTCGCAAAATTGCCCAAATCCATCTAAGCTTCGTCCAATGGTTGTGACACTTGGTGATCTTGTAGTTGATGTCAATATGAAGCTATAGAATATCTAACTTACTCATTTGGACATGTGTAGCATCCCATGTTGAATTTTGTCTATTTGAGAAGCTCTAGGTTGAAAGTTTTGCACTTTTGGCTTGATTCATGCATTGCCAACAAGCGGGAGAAGTTTGAGCTTGAAATGGCTTGCTGGATGCATTTAGAAGGTTTTTAGGTGGTTACGAGCCATTTCTGGGCTCTGGTGTGCACCGGTCTGACCTGTCAGAGTGTTGGCCCTGTTCATATGTTGGGCACCGGTCTGACCGGTGGTGGTGACCGGTCTGACCGGTCAGAGCTGAGCTGGTGCAGCTGCTCTGTTTTCTTCAAGTGGTTTGCATGCATTCGTCCTGGGGGTGTTGCATTGGTTCAGGGGGAGCTTGCATGTGTGCAGGGGGAGCTCTTTGTGGTTGTTCGAGCTTTGGTTTGGTGGTTTGCGCTCTTTGCTTGAGCATAGTTTTGTCTCGGATGTGTCGAGTCGTTGCCCTTGCCTAAGGGGTCCGAGACTTGTCTTCTTCAAGTGATCTTTCTCTTTGCCTTTGTTTGGCTTTCGATCGCTTGTTGGAGTTTCTTTTTGTCCGTTTCTTTTCTTTTTCTTTTCTCTCTTGTTACTTTATGTGGGTTGGGTATTGTCAATGCACTCATCAAGGGGGAGATTGAGGACCATGTGTGGTTCGAGGACCGATGGATGGTCACTTCCTAGTGTGATGAGTGATTGACAACGTTGTGTGGACTGATTCTTGGCTAAGTATTGCAGGTGCAGGTTGCGGCTTGACTGGTGTTGGTGCAGGTGAAGAACAAGCGCGAAAGGTCATCGGCGGTGAGGCCTCCGGGTGTGGAGAAGACAAGTAGGCTTCGTTCGAGGGACCGGTGGCCGGCGGGGGTCAAGTGCGGGCCGCATGGTAGCATGAACAGCAAGATGAAGTCATGGACGGTTTCTTGGTTGAGCCTCAAAACCAAGGTCGAGCCGGGACTACGTGGGAGTCGAGTCATGAGTGGAGATTGGCGGAGGCTACACCGAGTTCGCGGGGTTTCCAGTGGTTCACCAGAAAACCACTGGGTTCCTTGGTTGATCCACAAAGCCAAGACCGAAGAACCGAAGACGGTGCTACGGCAGCGCCAGACCCGTCTGACCGGTGGGTATGACCGGTCCGGCCAAGGTGGGTACCGGTCTGACCGGTGAGGAGCACCGGTCTGACCGGTGTGCGACGACGCAGTCCGGAATCTTCGAAGCGGAGGACACACATCGGGATCGCAAGGCTTGCGTCGAGGCTAAGCAGGTTGCAGTCACCGGGCATCCGTCCGATGGAGCGACGACAAAGATTTCCGATTTCGCCCTCGAGGGGCATGTATCCCTAATTAGCTAGCAAGGGTATTTTAGACTTTCGGTTGCTTCCTATATAACCCAAGAGGTGAGAGGATGGCAGCCATCTCTTGGAACCCTAGTTTATTTTGCTTTCCGATTTCCCTTCCTATTTTCTTAGGATTTCATAGGACTAGCTTGAGAGCTTCATGGTGAGATTTTGTGAGAGGGTTGGATGATTGGGCGGCAAGCAACACCTTGTATGAACCTCCTTGGTATGTATAGATGATTCGACGTGGTTCCTCAAGGCTTTGTTGTGTTGTTCCCGGTTGTTCTTGGTGGTGATTTTCGGAGCCCTCTCTTGGTGGTTTTCTCGGTGTGTTTTCGGGGCCTTGCTCTTGAGGATTTGATAGGGGAAATTCGTGTGAACCCTTCATGGTTCTTTTGCCTTTGATTCCCCTCCCAAATCCGTGAGTTAAGGGCTCGATTTTGGAATTTTCAGTGTTCTAGGGTTAGAGGGGTTCTTGGCGGGATTTCTTCGATTCCTCCTGATTTGGCAAGTTTTGGTGGACAAAATCATGGCTATGGACTCCTCATGAGGTGTTCCTATTATCCCCAAAGTCTTGTTCAAGTCCATGGAGCAATTCGGGAGATCGAAGTTTGGATTTGGAGGAGTTGACGCGGGTGTTGTTCATCCCGAGCTGCGCAGGCTACACCGGTCTGACCGGTGCTCTTGACCGGTCTAACCGGTGTGAGTCACTTGTGGGATTTGCCTTGGGTGAACTGCTTGACTCGTGTGTCTTTGGGTCTTGGTGTTGCTGATCAGTTCTTGGTCTGTTTGGTGTTGTTTTGTTAGGTTTTGTGTGGGGTTTTCCTTCCTTGCAGGTTGTGTTTTGGGGGTGTTTTTGTTCCAGAGCCTAGAGAAGTCACTGAGGCTTTCTGGAACACTTGTTGTGCGGTTGCTGCAGCCACCGGCCTGACCGGTTCAGTCCACCGGTCTGACCGGTGTCACCGGTCTGACCGGCGCAGGCCATCGGTCTGACCGGTGCAGCACAGGCAGCAAGTCGTGCAAGTTTCCGCTGTGCGTGTTGGTGTGTTTTGGCTCGGAAGGTTGTTTGTTGGTTGCTAGGTCCAGTAGCACTTCAGTGGCTGCGTGGGCTTGGCCAACTTGGGTAGTGAGTCAGAGACGTGTGTTGGAAGCCGTGTTCGTCTTGTTGGAGTCTCCATCTCCTTCGAGAAGTATTTTTATCGGCTCCCATTCACTCCCCCCTCTCTGGTTCACCGTATCGGTCCTTCACCGACGCATGGCACCGGAGCCTCGTCGTCCCGTGCCGCCCTCCCCGCTTCGGGTAGCACCTTTGCACGCCCGGAGCAGGGGCGGGAGCACGCCAGCACGCCATCGGCCCACCTCGACGATGCCGAGGAGGAGTAGGCATTGTGGCAAGAGTTTCGTGACCACGGCTCCTCGCTCAACCGGGCGTTGAACGAGGCCCTGTGGATCCATAGTGGCCCCGTGTGGCGCGTCTTCCAGGTACGCGATTGTTCGCTGAGTTTTGTGGTTCTTCCCCTCTCGTTCCTTCCGCGTCCGCGCTTCCCCTGACCTGTGTCCCCTGGTCTTTATCCGCCGGCGGCAGGAATTGGAGGGTCGGGCCCGGGAGAGGTACGGCGCTCTCGACCGGCCGGACGTCGAGCTCAGCTGGTACCATGGGCAGTACAACGCCCTCGACACCCTCGTCGAGGCCCTGAGGACCTCTGACTGGTGGTTGGTGTACCAGGCAGAAGCCCTGCGGGATCAGCCCCCGGAGCTGGACGCCCAGAGTGCGGAGGACGTCTCCGCGGTCGAGAGGGTGAAGACAGCGCTCGTGGACCGGGACGAGGCGCTGCACAAGGCGCGGGAGGATCTGGCGGGGGCGCGAAGCCTGGCGGCGGAGTGGGAGGCCCAGGTTGTCTCTGTTCGGGCTCAGCTCCAGCAAGACCACGCGACCCTCGAGGGAGCGCGAGCTTGGCAAGGCCAGGCTGAAGAGAAGGCCAGGGAGGCGGAGGAGCTGAGGACCAGCTTGGCGGACAAGGCCGCCTCGCTCGCCACGGTGGAGGATCGGCTCCGGCGAGAACGGGGTCACCGAAGGACCGATACGGCGAACCGAGAGGGGGGGGGAGTGAATGGGAGCCGATAAAAATTCTTCTCGAAAGAGATGAAAACTCCAACAAGACGAACGCGGCTTCCAACACACGTCTCCGACTCACTACCAAGGTTGGTCAAGCCCACGTAGCCACCGGAGTGCCACTCGGACCTAGGAACCAACACACAACCTTCCGACCCGAGAAACGCGGCGGAAAAACCAAACCTCGAGTCTACGAGACCCACACCGGTCGGACCGGTGAGCACCACCGGTCGAGGACCGGTCCCTGCGAGTGAAACCGAGCAACTTCCACTAAGTGGCTCTACACGGTCGGCCGGTGAGACACACCGGTCGGACCGATGGCGACACGAAAGCCCCCAAAACACCAAACAGGCCAACCGACCACCAAACGGACCCAAACTCGAAACAGCGGCACCACGGGACAACAAAGAACACACCAACACGTTCACCCGAGCAAAATCCCACAAGGGCTTGCACCGGTCGGGCCGGTCAAGAGCACCGGTCGAGCCGGTGTAGCACAGGCGGCTCGGGATGAACGAAGCACCCGCGGTCAACTCCCCCAAATCCAAATCTCGATCTCCCGAATCGCTCCACGGACTTGAACAAGACTTTGGGGATATCATGAACACCTCATGAGGAGTTCATAGCCAAGTTTAATCCCACCAAAACTCGTCCAAAAAGGAGGAATCGAAGAAATCCCGCCGAAAACACTTCCAACCCAAGAACTCAAGAAACCCCGAAATCGAGCACTTTTCCTCACGGATTTGGGATGGGAATCACAGCCCAAAGAACCACGAAGGGTTCCCACAAATTTCCCCCATCAAATCCCCAAGAGAAAGGCCCCGAAAATACCCCAAAGAAATCACCGAGAGAGAGCTGCGAAAATCACCACCAAGAACAACCGGGGAAAACACATCCAAACCTTGAGGAACCACGCCGAATCATCTATACATGAAACAAAGGTTCGTACAGGGTCTAGCAAGCCGCCCGATCATCCATCCCTCTCTACAAGATCTCTCTGTGAAGCTCTCTTGCTAGTCCTAGAGAAAACCTAAGGAAAATAGGTGGAAAATAGGGAAACTAATGAACTAGGGCTCCAAGAGTTGGCTGCCACCCTCTCACCTCTTGGGTTATATGGAGGCAACCGAATGTCTAAAATGCCCTTCTCTACTAACTAGGGATACAAGCCACTCAAGGGCGGATTTGGAATTCTTGATGTCTTCACCATCGGACGGATGCCCGGCGACCGCACCCTGCGTAGCCTCGACGCAAGCCATGCGATCCCGACGCGTGTCCTCCGCTTCGAAGATTCGGACTGCGTCGTCGCACACCGGTCAGACCGGTGCTCCTCACCGGGCCGACCGGTCCCCACGGTCGGACCGGTCGGACCCACCGGTCGAGGCCGGTGCGGGTCTTCTTGCACCTCCGTCTTCGGTTCTTCGGTCTTGGCTTTGTGGATCAACCAAGGAACCCGGTGGTTTTACGGTGAACCACCGGAAACCCCACGAACTCGGTGTAGCCTCCGCCAATCTCCACTCATGACTTGGCTCCCACGTAGTCCCGGCTCGACCTTGGTTTTGAGGGTCAACCAAGAAACCGTCCACGACTTCATCTTGCTGTTCATGCCACCATGCGGCCCGCACTTGACCCCCGCCGGCCACCGGGTCCCTCGAACGAAGCCTACTTGTCTTCTCCACACCGGAGGCCTCACCGGCGACGACCTTTCGCGCTTGTTCTTCACACCGCACCAACACGAGTCAAGCCGCAACCCGCACCCGCAATACTTAGCCAAGAATCGGTCCACACAACGTTGTCAATCACTCATCACACAAGGAAGCGACCATCCACCGGTCCTCGAACCACACATGGTCCTCAATCTCCCCCTTGATGAGTGCATTGACAACACCCACACGAAAGTAATAAGAGAGAAAAGAAAAAGAAAAGAAACGAACAAAAAGAAACTCCAACAAGCGATCGAAAGCCAAACAAAGGCAAAGAGCAAGATCACTTGAAGAAGACAAGTCTCGGACCCCTTAGGCAAGGGCAACGGCTCGACACATCCGAGACAAAGCAAAGCTCAAGCAAAGAGCGCAAACCACCAAAACAAAGCTCGAACAACCACAAAGAGCTCCCCCTGCACACATGCAAGCTCCCCCTGAACCAATGCAACTCCCCCTGGACGAATGCATGCAAAACAGCTGAAAACAGGGCAGCTGCAGCAATTTCAGCTCACACCGGTCAGACCGGTCATCACCACCGGTCAGACCGGTGCCTAACATGTGTACAGGACCAGCACTCACACCGGTCAGACCGGTGCTCTTCACCGGTCAGACCGGTGTACAACAGAGCCCAGAAATGGCTCGAAACCACCTGAAAACCTTCTAAACGCGTCCAACAAGCCATTTCAAGCTCAAACTTCTCCCCCTTGTTGGCAATGCATGAATCAAGCCAAAAAAGCAAAACTTTCAACCTAGAGCTTCTCAAATATACAAAATTCAACATAGGATGCTACACACGTCCAAATGAGCAAGTTAGATACTCTACGGCTTCGTATCGATCTCAACTACATGATCACCAAGTTTCACAACCATTGGACGAAGCTAAGATGGATTTTGGCAATTTTGCGAAAAACTTGCCTCTCATGAGCAAAGTCCTAAACATGATCAAAGCATATCAAAATGGCAAAGCCACACAAACTTCATGCTAGGACAGCCATTCTAATCATAAGACCATCACAAACACCCACAAGCACCTCATGTCATGTCAAAGCCACCGAGCCATGTGCCTACTTCTATTTATGAGACTTCTCATTGGTAGGCATCATGCAACGGTTTAGCACCCAAAGAAAATTAAATTCAGCACATATGACATGGGAGCATATTTTCCAAGCATTTTTCATTTCATCTTCAGATTTGTAAATGGTACATGAAATGTCTTTGCGACAAAAAGGAACTTATGCTCCTCCACAAGATAAATCAAGAGGGCTAAACATTCATGATGGCAAATGAGCCTTTGGCCCCATATGATCAATAAGCTAGCCATCCAACCACAAATTAAGCATAGCAAGGCCACACAAACATGTCAAGAGCATGTAAAGGCATTTACATATGAGAGAGCATACATGTGACATTTTTCAAAAGCATAGCTAGCAACCATGGATTATTCATCAAGATCATCAAGAGCTAAGCCAAAACTAACCGTAGCATACCAAACAAGCTCACAAAGACATATATCTCATTCCATGGTGAACAATGTATATGAGAGAAGCTTTTCTTAACCAATGCATATGATACAAAATGCATGCAATCTAAGATACAAGGATGCCTATACATCATGTTACATATGCCATGCCAAATGCAAGAAATGCACAAAGAAAAGCTGTACATATGCTACAAAGGAGCTCCCACACACAAAGCTCACAAACCACCGGCTCCTCGAGGGGAGGCAAAAAGGGCTCGACACCACCGGCAAAAGAGCAAAGGAGCACCAAACTCACAAGCTCCCCCTAAACTCATGCATTAAGGCCAAAGAGCGTACGAGCTCACCTTACACGCATGAGATAAGGCAAAGAGCAAAAGAAACCAAGTGGCTTGACCAAGGCCACACACTCGAAGGTCACAAATACACTTACCTTTATCATTTCTTCACAATTCACTCATCCTTGTCCACCATCCCCGAAAGTGACGCACCTACATGTCACCACCGGGATATGAAGCCGAAGAACCACCCCCGATATCAACTAAATGTTCTCGGGCCATCCACCTGCAACTCAAAACAAAGAGCGAGAGCGAGCAAACGACTCAACACTGGGGTTAGTTCCAAATGTGTAAAACCAGTGCCTAGCCATTTGCTCGAAAGTGGGGTTAGCACAAACCAAACCATCTTTCCTACCAAAGCTACCTCCACGAACACCACTACGGTAACCACCATGAGGGAACCAGCCCTCTCTGCCTGGAGGAGGACCAAAACCACGAAAGAAAGCCCGTGGACCATCCCTCCTCTCCTTCTCAAAGCCATGACTCCTCCCATCCCCGTAGTGAGCTCGAGGGGGAGAATGCCTAGCAAACTGGCCTCCAGCAAACTTTCCAGACCAACCACCAGAACCACGACCTCCGAAACAACCCTCGCACCGTACGAGCACGAAAACCAAACGGTGCTGTCCGGGCCCGCACCGGTCCGACCGGTGCTCCACACCCGCCCGACCGGTGTAGCACCGGGCGGCGGTACCTCCAACGGCCTTCCGCTCTCCCCAAGCCCGACCCGACCTCACACTCGCCTTGGCCCCGGGCAGCGCACACGAGGCTCAAGTACACCATCGAAAGGGTGGTACTTGTCCTTGTTAGCCCACTCCTTCGCCATTCTCTCCTCACGCTTCCTCTTGAAGCAAAACGCTCTCTTGTGACCATCCTTTCCACAAAACTCACAATGGAAACGGATTGATGCGGGCTTAGGCTTGGGATGAGGCTCTTCACAAGACTTCTCACTTGGTTTCTCACTAGGCGTTTCACTTGCCTTTTCACTCGGTTTTTCTCTTGGTTGGTTTGGCTTGCATGCAAACTTGTCTTTGGGTGTGAGTTGTGGTGGAACTGAAACATTCCCAAATTTCCTTTCTCTCTCACCACTGCCCTCACCAACCTTATCCAATCCCAAAGCCCAACCGTCAAAGCGCTTACAGCTAGCAATCATCATACCAAGCTGAGGTTCTTGACTCGACAACCAACTCAGCGCTTCACGCAACTTATCATTCTCATCTTGCAAGCGACCAACACATTTTGCAAGATCCAAATTCTTCATAGCATGCAATTCACATGTAGAGCAAGAAGTAGGAATAGGCACTTTCAAATCAGCCTCAAGCGAAACAATGCGAGAACGGAGCTCAGCAATTTTCTCATGCAAACTAGGGCAAGAAGTGCAAGCACCAAGCAAAGTGGGTCTAGATTGTAGCTCAGCCAACTCAACCCTAAGCACATCTAGTTCCTCACACTTGGAGGCATACTTCTCCCTAAGATCGTCAAGTCGCCCGGAAAACGAGCAATCGGCACAATCGTTCTCATCCGAAACAACGGGGCTAGCCTTAAGGGAATCAATCTCAAGCTTGCTATCAAGCACCTGTGTCTCTAGCTCAGCCACTCTAGTCCTAGCATCCTCGAGCAAAGATCTAAGCTCCTTCCTAAGCTTCTTAGCCTCTCTAAGCATGTGATCGCGATTATCAAGCAAGTCAACCAACTCCTCATTCTCCTTGCGCAAAGAGGAGAGCTCATCACATACCTCATCCTCGGAATCCAAGTCCGAGGCGTCCTTCTGGCTTCTCTTGTTGCTCGAACTACGAGCCATGCCGCAGAAGTCGTCCTTGAGGCTTAGGCCCGTCACACAAAGGCCGTTGAGATACTTGCCAATGTTCTTCTTCTTCCTCCTCTTCTTGTCATCCTCTTCGTCTTCATCACTCGAGCTTGAAGACGTGTCCTCGGAATCAGACTCGATGTCGCTCGATCTCTTCATCTTCTCTCGAGACCGCGTCTTCTTCTCATGCCCATGATCCTTCTTCCTGGACTTCTTCTTCTTGTCCTTGGACTTGTGCTTGTCGTGGCGTTCACCTTTGGACACTCGGCGAAATAGTGTCCGGTCTTGCCGCACTTGAAGCATGTCCTCGTGTTCCTCCTCTGTTCACGCGGTTCTCGTGCAGCCTCTCGAACCGCCTCGTCAGGAGCGCCAGCTCGTCCTCTCCAAGCTCGTCGAACTCCTCATCTGGCATAGACATCAAAGAGGAGAAAGAGAACATCCTGGTGGATGGATTAGTGTTAGCCTTTCCTTTCGAACCACCAACGAGGGCAAGACTATGGGAATCAGTCGGTCCCTCGAGCTTGGCAGTCATGCCCCTATCCACCTCAGCCGACTTGAGCTTCGAGAACAGCTCGTTCACGGTCAGAGTGTCATACTTCTCCGACTCCACAATGGCCTCGAACTTTCCGCCCCAAATCGTACGATCCAAAGAGTGTAAGAGCTTGACCGCTCTATCATGATCATCGTACGGGAGCACGTCCACATTAGCCCTCATGTTGTTCACAACCACCGTGAACCTGCGAAACAAGGCATCGATGGACTCACCGGGGAGATGAGTGAAGTTCTCATACTCTCTCCGTAGGTCGCATACATCCGTGCTCGAACACGGGCGTTCCCAACATGAGCCTCCTTCAACACCGCCCAAATCCTACAAGCCAAGTGCTCGGTGTGCACCCTATCGAACTCGGCCGACACAAAGCACGAAACAAGTAGTCGACCGCCTTATTGTTGGCGTCGAAGGCGTCCCCTCGATCTGGAGCGAGGAAATCAACCCAGCTGGACATAGCCTGTGTCCACCGTGACATCCCAAAGAAGGCCGACCCTTTCCGCGGAGAAACGCACCCATCCGCTTGCTCCACATCCGGTAGTTCTTGCCATCGAAGTGTGGAGGACCCGAACCCCCGTTCTCGGTACGCCATCCTTGGATCTTAGACTAGTTAGAGTCAATAAAGACCCGAACCGGCTCTGATACCACTTGAAGGACCGATACGGCGAACCGAGGAGAGGGGGGGAGTGAATGGGAGCCGATAAAAATTCTTCTCGAAGGAGATGAAAACTCCAACAAGACGAACGCGGCTTCCAACACACGTCTCCGACTCACTACCAAGGTTGGTCAAGCCCACGTAGCCACTGGAGTGCCACTGGACCTAGGAACCAACACACAACCTTCGGACCCGAGAAACGCAGCGGAAAAACCAAACCTCGAGTCTACAGACCCACACCGGTCAGACCGGTGAGCACCACCGGTCAGACCGGTCCCTGCAGGTGAACCTGAGCAACTTCCACTAAGTGGCTCTACACCGGTCAGACCGGTGAGACACACCGGTCAGACCGATGGCAGCCTGAAAGCCCCCAAAACACCAAACAGGCCAACCGACCACCAAACGGACCCAAACTCGAAACAGCAGCACCACGGGACAACAAAGAACACACCAAGACGTTCACCCGAGCAAAATCCCACAAGGGCTTGCACCGGTCAGACCGGTCAAGAGCACCGGTCAGACCGGTGTAGCACGGGCGACTCGGGATGAACAGCACCCGCGGGTCAACTCCCCCAAATCCAAATCTCGATCTCCCGAATCGCTCCACGGACTTGAACAAGACTTTGGGGATATCATGAACACCTCATGAGGAGTTCATAGCCAAGTTTAATCCCACCAAAACTCGTCCAAAAAGGAGGAATCGAAGAAATCCTGCCGAAAACACTTCCAACCCAAGAACTCAAGAAACCCCGAAATCAAGCACTTTTCCTCACGGATTTGGGAGGGGAATCACGGCCCAAAGAACCACGAAGGGTTCACACAAATTTCCCCCATCAAATCCCCAAGAGGAAAGCCCCGAAAACACCCCAAAGAAATCACCGAGAGAGAGCTCCGAAAATCACCACCAAGAACAACCGGGGAAAACACATCCAAACCTTGAGGAACCACGCCGAATCATCTATACATGAAACAAAGGTTCGTACAAGGTCTAGCAAGCCGCCCGATCATCCATCCCTCTCTACAAGATCTCTCCGTGAAGCTCTCTTGCTAGTCCTAGAGAAAACCTAAGGAAAATAGGTGGAAAAAGGGAAAACTAATGAGCTAGGGTTCCAAGAGTTGGCTGCCATCCTCTCACTTCTTGGGTTATATGGAGGCAACCGAATGTCTAAAATGCCCTTCTCTACTAACTAGGGATACAAGCCCCTCAAGGGCGGATTTGGAATTCTTGATGTCTTCACCATCGGACGGATGCCGGCGACCGCACCTGCGTAGCCTCGACGCAAGCCATGCGATCCCGACGCGTGTCCTCCGCTTCGAAGATTCGGACTGCGTCGTCGCACACGGTCGGACCGGTGCTCCTCCCGGTCGACCGGTCCCCACCGGTCGGACGGTGGAGACCCACCGGTCAGACCGGTCTGGTGCTGCCGCACCTCCGTCTTCGGTTCTCCGGTCTTGGCTTTGTGGATCAACCAAGGAACCCGGTGGTTTTACGGTGAACCACCGGAAACCCCACGAACTCGGTGTAGCCTCCGCCAATCTCCACTCATGACTTGGCTCCCACGTAGTCCCGGCTCGACCTTGGTTTTGAGGCTCAACCAAGAAACGCGTCCATGACATCATATTGCTGTTCATGCCACCATGCGGCCCGCACTTGACCCCGCGGCCACGGGTCCCTCGAACGAAGCCTACTTGTCTTCTCCACACACGGAGGCCTCACCGGCGACGACCTTTCGCGCTTGTTCTTCCTCGCACCAACACGAGTCAAGCCGCAACTCGCACACCGCAATACTTAGCCAAGAATCGGTCCACACAACGTTGTCAATCACTCATCACACAAGGAAGCGACCATCCACGGTCCTCGAACCACACATGGTCCTCGGTCACGCGCCAACATGCATAAGCCCAGCTCCAGCAGGAGCGGACCGCTCTCGCCGAGGCCCGGACCACCCTCGAGCGCGAGCGTCTGGGGCGGAAAGAGGCACAGGGCCGGCTCCAGCAAAAGCGCGCCGCACTTGAGGGGGTACAGACGACCCTCAAGCAGCGGGATGAAGAGGTCTCGAGGCTCAACAGGAAGCTGACCCAGCTCAGCGTCTCACATGAAGACCTACGCCAGTCCCTCGAGGAGCAGGAGGCCACAGCTCTCAGCCTGCGGCAGGCGGCTGAGGACGCGCGCCAGGCCCTCGAGGCGGAGAAGAAGCAGGTCGAAGGTGAGTTATCTTCCGTCCGTCTTCTTCGCCCGTCGATTTGTCTTTTGGGGATCCGCTCCCAATTTTTCGTCTCTTGTTTGTGGCTTTCAGGCCTGCGGGTCGCCTTGGGGAACTCAACGACCCAGGCTCAGGCTGTGCAGACGGCCTAGAACTCCTCACAACAAAAGTTGGAGGAGCTGCGGGCCGCCGCCCTCGAGGCGTGCCAGGAGGTCGAGGAAGGCGAGGTGCAAGCTGGAAGCTCGATGGCGAGTCACCTTTGTACTCTCGGTGGGCATGTCGCTCGACGTATGCACCGCACCCTTCACCTGGGCATCCAGAAGGCCCTTGGCGTGGTGGCGTCTCACTACCAAGTTGACTTCGAGGCTGTCTCCTCGGGCTACGTCGTCCCGGTCGGCGTCGAGGATGAGGTGGCGATGAACCATGCGGACGCGCTCGCCGCCACCGCTACCGATATGCTCGCGGAGGACTTCACAGACTTCTTGTTCCCAGACGCTCCCGCGGCGGGTGGCCCTCAAGCCTGAAAGTAGTTGGGTGTTTATGCCCTTTTGAATGTAAAGTTAGAATTTGAGCCGCGTGGCTTTTGTAACAAACACAGTATATTTAGAATATTTTGAATGTTTGCAAATTCGAGTATTTGCTTTTTATTTCTCTTGTCACGCTGTTCTGTCGTTCTTTTCCTCCACCTAGACGAATTTGAGCTGGGGAGGTTCGATTCCACGAGTAGCCTGCTGGTCCAGAGGCAAGGGAGAAGGGTTGTATCCTCCCGGAGGAGTAGGCTATCTCCGACTCGTGCGTCTTTCCCGCTTGGCCGCTCGTGCCGCGCCTGAATTCGCCCGAGGCTCGGGTCGAGTCGTACTTAGCGTGCTTGCGGATTTTTGCGAAAAAATGGGACCATTTTTGGGGGGATGCCCCGCGCAATAACCCCCGAGGGTGACTTGGTTTTCTGGGGAAAGCCAAGTTGCCCTTTGACTTTATTAATTCAAAGGAGTTTACATTTGTACAGCCAACTGGGGTGTTGGGTATGTAAATTACAAAAAGAATATGGAAGTCCTTTCTAAGGGTAGAAGCGACGTAGCTGTTGGATGTTCCAAGTGTTGGTGAGTTCTTCACCGTCCTCGTTGGCCAGCTTGTACGTGCCGGGCTTGAGTACTTTCACCACGACATAGGGTCCCTCCCATGGGGGCGATAGCTTGTGGCGGCCTCAATTGTCTTGGCGCAGCCTTAGAACTAGGTCCCCTTTACTGAAGTCTCGGCGTCGTATCTTCAGGGCTTGGTAACGCCTCAGCGCCTGCCGGTACCTTGCCGAGTGCATCAGGGCCACGATGCGAGCTTCGTCCAATTGGTCCAGCGAGTCCTCGCGGGCTCGTTGGTTGGTGCCCTCATCGTAGCCCCGGACTCTGGGCGACCCGTATTCCAGGTCCAGGGGGAGGATAGCCTCCGTGCCATAGATTAGGAAGAACGGGGTGAATCCTGTGGCCCTGCTTAGGGTGGTTCTGAGGATCCACACGACCGCTAGTAGCTCCTGAAGCCATTTTTGACTGGACTTGTTCAGTCTGTTGAAAATCCTGGGCCTGAGACCTTGTAAGATCATGGCGTTGGCGCGCTCCACTTGACCGTTGGTTTGTGGGTGTGCCACGGCCGCCCAATCCACGCGGATGTGGAACTTGTCGCAGAACTCCAGAAACTTCCGGCCGGTGAATTGAGACCCGTTGTCGGTGATGATGGAGTTGGGTACCCCGAACCGGTGGATGATGTCGGTGAAGAATGTCACGACTTGCTCCGCCCTGAGATTTGTGATCGGGCACACCTCGACCCACTTGGAAAACTTGTCGATGGCAACCAGCAGGTGGGTGTAGCCCCCGGGTGCTTTCCGCAAAGGCCCGACGATGTCCAGCCCCCACACGGCGAAGGGCCATGTGACGGGGATTGTCTGGAGGGTGTGCACAGGGAGGTTGGTCTTGAGGGCATAAAACTGGCATCCTTCGCAGGTGCGCACGATCTCGCTGGCATCAGTGACCGCAGTGGGCCAGTAGAAGCCCTGGCGGAACGCGTTGCCCACGAGGGTGCGTGGCGCTGCGTGGTGACCACACATGCCCGCGTGAATGTCCCGAAGGAGCTCGCACCCCTGAGGGATGGGCACGCATCACTGCAAGACACCCGACGCGACGCGCTTGTACAGCTCGCCGTCGACGAGGGTAAATGACTTGGCCATCCTGGCGATGCGTCTGGCCTCGGATCGGTCCGAGGGGAGTTCCCCTCGATCCATCCAGGAGATGTATTTGTCTCGCCAGTCCTCCGCGTGGGGGACTGGCTTTGTGTCCATGGCTTCGGCCTCGTCCGCGCCATACCCCTCAAGCAGGGAGAGTATGAACGCCTCGTTCTAGGGGTCCTCGTCCATAGGCTCCGCGCCCGTTGGGTCCGAGGTAGCCCCCGAGGGTTCTTCTCGGTTTGAGGGTGCCGGCTCGAGGTTGACCGAGGGCTTCGAGATGTCTCATGTGAAAACGTTCGGGGGAACGGTGATTTGCCCCGACGCGATCTTGGCGAGCTTGTCTGCCTCCTCGTTATACCAGCGAGGCACGTGATTAAGCTCTATGCCGTAGAACTTGTCCTCGAAGGCCCGCACAGCATTGCAGTATGCTTCCATCTTGTCATCGTGACAACTCGCGTTCTTCATGACCTGGTCGATCACGAGCTGCGAGTCTCCCCTGATGTCGGGACGCTTGATGCCCGTCTCGATGGCGATTCTGAAGCCGCAGAGAAGGGCCTCGTACTCTGCCATGTTGTTTGACGTAGGGAAGTGCATGCACACCGCATACCTCATGTGCTCCCCGAGGGGTGAGATGAAGAGCAGGCCCGCGCCCGCCCCTGTTTTCATCATCGATCCGTCGAAGTAGAGGGTCCAGCATTCAGCCTGGATTTGCGGCGGCGGCAGTTGCGTGTCTGTCCACTCGGTGACGAAATCCGCTAGGATCTGGGATTTATTCGCCTTGCGTGACGCGTAGGCGAGCGTTTCGCCCATGAGCTCCACCGACCACTTGGCGATCCTGCCTGCCACGTCTGGGTTTCGGATGATCTCCCCCAAACGGAAGGAGGAGACTACCGTAACCGGGTGGGCCTCGAAGTAGTGCCAGAGTTTGCCCCGCGCGAGCACCACCGCGTAGAGCAGCTTCTGAATCTGCGAGTAACGCGCCTTGGTCTCGGACAGCACCTCACTGACGTAGTACCCAGGCTGCTGGACTGGTAGGGTGTGCCCCTCCTTCGTATGTTCCACCACGATGACGGCGCTGACCACCTGAGTGGTTGCGGTGACATAGAGGTACAGAGGCTCATCGCCTCGAGGCGGCGTTAGGATCGAAGCGTGGGCGAGCGTCGCCTTCAACTTGTCAAGCGCCTCCAGGGCCTCGACGGTCCAGGAGAAGCGCTCATGCTTCTTAAGGAGTCGGTAGAGGGGTAACCCCTTTTCACCGAGCCGCAAATGAAGAGGCTCAAGGCGGCAAGGCACCCCAACACCTTCTAGACCCCCTTCAGGTCTCGAATCGGACCCATTCGTTCGAGGGCAACAACCTTCTCGGGTTTGGCCTCGATGCCTTGCTGGGAGACAATGTATCCTAACAGCATGCCTCGCGGTACGCCGAAGACACATTTTTCGGGGTTCAATTTTACCCCGTTGGCCCATAGGCAGCCGAACGTGATGCGAAGGTCATCAACCAGCTCGTCCTCCTTCCTGGTTTTCACAACTATGTCATCTACGTACGCCTCAACGGCTCACCCGATGTGGTCTCTGAAGACGTGCTACATACATCACTGGTAAGTAGCACCTGCATTTCGGAGGCCGAACGACATCGTTACGTAGCAGTACATACCGAATGGCGTGATGAACAAAGTCGCGAGCTGGTCGGACTCCTTCATTTTTATTTGGTGGTACCCGGAATAGGCGTCAAGGAAGCATAGAAGTTCGCACCCCGCAGTCGAGTCAATGATTTGATCGATTCGTGGCAACGGAAAAGGAACTTTATGACATGCTTTATTCAAACTAGTGTAATCTACACACATCCGCCACTTCCCATTCTTTTTCTTAACTAGCACAGGGTTAGCTAGCCACGTAGGGTGGAACACTTCCTTGATGAACCCGGCCTCGAGGAGCTTCCACAGCTCCAGTCCGATCGCCCGGCGCAGCTCTTCGTCAAAGCAATGCAGCCGCTGTTGTACGGCGCGGGAGTGAGGTAGGATGTCAAGAGAGTGCTCGGCGACCTCCCTCGGGATGCCTGGCATATCTGAGGGGCTCCACGCGAAGATGTTGGCGTTGGTGCGGAGAAAGTCAACAAGCACCACTTCCTATTTCGAGTCGAGAGTAGAACTGACCCTCAACGCCTTGCCCTCGGGGGCAGCAGGGTCGAGGGGCACCTCCTTGGTTTGCTTGGCAGCCTCGAAGCTGCCGGCGTGCTTGGCGGTGCAGTCGAGGTCCTCGTCGACCAGCTTCTCTAGGTTCGCCACGAGCACTTCATCCAGCGCTAGCGCCTCAGTGTGCTCCACGCACTCGACGTCGCAGTCGAACGCGTGCTCGATCGATGAGCCCACGGTGATGACGCCTTTGGGTCCCGGCATCTTCATCTTGAGGTAGGTGCAGTTCGGGACCTCCATGAACTTGGCATAGCACGGCCGCCCGAGAATGGCGTGGTATGCGCCCCTGAACCCCACCACCTCGAAGGTGAGAGTCTCCTTGCGGAAGTTGTTCAGCGCGCCGAACCAGACGGGCAGGTTGATCTACCCGAGGTGTTGTACGCGCTTTCCCGGCGCGACGCCATGGAACGGCGTCGTGCTGGGCCGCAGCTGGTCCAACCCGATCCCTAGCAGGAGTAGAGTGTGCGCGTAGAGGATGTTGAGGTTGCTACCTCCATCCATCGGCACCTTGGAGAACCGCGTGTTCCCGATGACCGGGTCGACAACCAGCGGGCACTGGCTCGGATTGGGGATGCAGTTCGGGTGATCCTCACGACTGAAGGTGATGGCGTCCTCCGACCAGTCAAAGAAGGAGGGAGGTGCCTTCTCCGCGGTGAGGACCTCGTGCCGCTCCCGCTTGCGCTGGCTGTTGGACATGTCCACGGTCGGTCCCTCGAAGATGAGGAAGACGTTTTCCACCGCGGGGAAGCCGCCGGCCTCGCCGTCACCCCCATCCTTCTTGGCCTCGCCCTCCTTCGCGGCGGCGTGGCTGTAGTATTTCTTGAGCATGTCGCACTGCTCGAGGGTGTGGTTGACTTGCGTCTTGTGGTACGGGTAGGGCTTCATGAGGATGTCGTCAAACACGCCGTGGCCTCGAGGGGCCGCTCGAAGACCCCTTCGAGCTGGGTCAACAGTGAGGGCCTCGTCCCCGTCGTCGTCGCTCTCCTGCGCGCGTGCCTCGTGGCGCGGCTTCTTGCCCTTCTTGCCCTGTCGGTGTTTTAGACTGGCAACCTACTAAGGGGAGTACCCGAAGTAGATGAATGTGGCCTCGCCGAGATCGGTAACTCGAAGGAAGAGGCACGTGGCACATAATTTAGACAGGTTCGGGCCGCGAGGTGCGTAATACCCTACGTCCTGTATGCTGCATAGCTCTGGATTGATTGGGTACGATTACAAGATGATGCAATCTTACGCCGTGAGATGAGATGATGAGAGAGGGGTCCCTGCCTCGCCTTATATAGTCCGGGAGGCAGGGTTACAAGTCGGTTCAGGGAGAGAGTACTAGTCGAGTACGTCTAGGAGTCCTCCATACAGTGTGGGACATGTATAGCTTCCTAACCGAGTACTTCTCCTCTGTAGTCCTTGTGCTTCACTCCATCAGGTGTCATGCAGCGCAAGTCGGGTAGTCCCAGGGGCCCACCGAGTAGTCGGTCCTGGTACCCACCGAGGTAGTGGGCCCAGGGAGGTCCATACGACAAGCCCCCGAGTACTTTGTAGTCGAGAAGGATAGCTTCAAGTAGTCTTGACGGCCTTAACGAGTAGCCCCCGAGCGTCCCCGAGTACTACAAGTCAAAAGTCCTCAAGAGTAGTCGAAGCATCCCGAGGCTGGAATGTACTCCAGCTGATGTTCGAGCAATCCTGAAGTATTCTCGAGTAGTCCCAAGTGTCCTCGAGTGCCGCCCTTGAAGGTCTTCAACAATGCCCGTGTTGTCTTGAAGCCGAAGCTAGTATGGAAGTGCGATTGCAAAATCGCACTCCATATGGAGTAGCCCCCGAGCCTTAGGTTGAGTTGTAGACTCTAAGCGAGGGTCCATGCGAAAGTTTTGGCAAGAATATCCGGAAAAATCCGGAGAAAAAGCTGAAGGACACGTGGCACGAGAGCCCCCGAGCCTTGAGTCGAGTACTTCCTCTCGAATTGAAGGGTCATCTTGTAGAATGTGTCCTGAGATGCTCTTGAATCTTGCCGCTTCCCAGGAAGTCGAGTAGAAGTAGCTGAGCCCCCGAGGTGAGGCGCGTCGACTAGTTGAAGTTGAAGGGTCACGCGCGGCCGCTGAGTCAGCCGAGCGCAGACTTATCCATTCGGCCGTTGGAGGGCCGCGTTGACTTATAAATAGAAGCCAAAACCCTTAGGGTTTTTCACCCTACGCAGTTGTATCCATTCCGAGCAAATCTTGGCCAGTAATCGCCATCAGCGCACGCGCGCCGCCGCTGAGTGAAGTGTAGATCCGAGTGCGCCGCCGTAGAGAGCCACCGCAGTAGCCCCCGAGCGAATGCGCGTGAAGACCCCGTGCACTTGGAGGATGAAGCCATCTCCGTCCAAGACCACGAAAGCCGCCGGCGAGAAGAAGAGGGGTCGTGAGGAGGCTACCGGATCTGCCGCAAGGACATCGCCACTGGTGTCCCCACCGCGGCCAGATCCAAACCGTGAGTGGAAGAAGTCCAAGGCGAAGACCGAAGACTTGCTCGCTCTCCTCAACAGTGGTTTCCTGCGCGAGAAGGAGGTCGACATGTGGAGGGCTGCCGTCGGGGATCCGTACTCGATGGAGAAGAATGAAGATGAGATCCTAATGTTCGCGCGGTTCGCGGAGCGCGGACTTTCTCTCCCGGCGAGCGACTTATTCAAGGGGCTCATGGGGTACTACGGCATCGAGTACCTCAACCTCAACCCCAACGGTATTTTCCACACTGCCGTCTTCGTACATTTCTACGAAGCTTTTCTGGGGATCAAGCCCCATTGGAACCTGTTCCGAAAGTTCTTCCGGGTGAAGCCGTGTCAGGTGACAAGGGCCTAATGGGCCGGGAGGCCCGTTAGGGTTAGGTTTAGGGATAAGATTGAGTCCTTGCTTAGGGGTCAAGTAATCCTCTCTATTTAAAGAGAGATGTATCAATTTAATCAAGCAAGAGACTAGAAGGAAAACCCTTCTCTCTTGCCGGCCGTGGGCAAAGCCCTGCGGCCGGCGTTCCCTACGCCCCTCCAACCCTAGCCGCCATCTTTCAGCCTTCTCCACGTGAACAGTACTCGCGGGTGCGTAGCACCGCGCAGTGCGTAGCGCAGCAGCCCTAATTTCCACAAATCATCCCCAAATCCCTCGCAATTCAGTTCCCCTCACATCGCAGTTCATAACAATCTGTCAAGTGCCTAATGGGTCGGGAGGCCCGTTAGGGTTAGGTTTAGGGATAAGATTGAGTCCTTGCTTAGGGGTCAAGTAATCCTCTCTACTTAAAGAGAGGAGATGTATCAATTTAATCAAGCAAGAGACTAGAAGGAAAACCCTTCTCTCTTGTTGGTCGTGGGCGAAGCCCCGCGACTGGCGTTCCTAGCGCCTCTGCAACCCTAGCAGCTCTCCCTCTCAGCCCCCCTCCACGTGAACAGTACCATGGGTACTGTAGCACCGTGGTACTGTAGTGCTCAGCCACCACGCAGTTCATAACAATCTGGTATCAGATTGCTTTGGTTTCGATCCAATCCATGGCGTCGCGCCGCGGAGCGGGCGGCCACCGGGGAGCCGTTCTCCGAATGGATGGCTTCGATCCGAGCGCCGCAGACACCTCTGTCACCTGCGCTCTCGGCATTGCTGACGGAGTACGCCGCCGTTTTGCTGCCGGCATCCCTGGCCCCAACCGCATGGCCGCCGTCACCGACCGTGTGGACGGAGGGCGCCAAGTCCATGAGGGGGTCGGTCTCCACGAGGGTGAGCACCCGAGCGGCCGCGACGGGGGTGTTTCCAGCGCCCACCACCGGCGTTGTTGTCCTCCAACACCCATTCGTCGACGGGATATTCTACAAGGGCACCTGCGTCCAGTAGGTTCGGGTGTCAGCAGTCGTGCGGCTTGCGGGCGCGCGCGCGTGGCCTCCTCGCGCGGCGGCGGCGGCGGCGCGCGGTCGAGCAAGTCGCGCGGTGCATGCACGGGGGCCGTGGCACGCGGCCTTTTAGCACGGCGGCGGCCGGGAGATGCGCGGCGGATGCGGAATCGGGGAGGCGGCCTTGGCGGCGGTTGCCTTTGATGCCTTGGGCCAAGACCTCGACCCGTTCGACGGCCTCCAACAATTGCGCCGACCCGCCGCCGTATCCAAGGGTGTGCATGGTGTTTTCTCGCGGATGGCGTACTCCAACTCTGCGAGAGCGGAGGTAGAGGAGGTGTCTTCCTCTTTGTCATCGACGGGGACGCGCTGCCTAGCGCCCCAGCTTTCCGTCTCCGACCACCGCGAGGACGTCTCCACTGGTCTTCGTCGCGACTACCTCTAGGTGGTTGTGCCCCTGCATCCCTCTCGTTCAGATGGTCTCCATGGGATCCAGGTGGCGGATGGTGCCTACTTTTGGGGAGTCACACAATAAAAAGTCTGAGTCTATTTCAGAGCAAGAATAATCAAATAAGCCGAGATATAAAAGGCTTATTTTTTGGTCATAAGTTTGTGTGGAGTCGAGTCCTTGTCAAGGTGCCCATCTGCAGCTCGAGGACGAGCTGCTCGGAAAAGGGCGGGGTAATGTCAGGTGTCAAGGGCCTAATGGGCCGGGAGGCCCGTTAGGGTTAGGTTTAGGGATAAGATTGAGTCCTTTCTTAGGGGTCAAGTAATCCTCTCTATTTAAAGAGAGGAGATGTATCAATTTAATCAAGCAAGAAACTAGAAGGAAAACCCTTCTCTCTTGCCGGCCGTGGGCGAAGCCCTGCGGCCGGTGTTCCTAGCGCCTCTGCAACCCTAGCAGCTCTCCCTCTCAGCCCCCCTCCACGTGAACATGACCGCGAGTGATCGTATCACCGTGGTACCGTAGCGCTCGGCCACCACACGAGTTCATGACAAACCGCAACCCGGCACCGGCTACCGCGGGTAGTCGGAGGAGCGGGGATCCGGATGCGGGAGGACGCCGTCGAGCGTACCTCTCGTACAAGCTCATAGACTCCAACCAAGACCGGAAGGCCAAGTGGTTCTACGTCACGAACCACCATCGGGGGCCGCCGAAGCCGAGCGAGAAGCGGCCCAAGCATCGCCCTTGGTGGAACACGGAGCCGACGATGCGAGAAGGGATCCACCGCCCGAGTTGTTGGCATGGATCAAGGGCGAGGGAAGCCGGGGCGAGGGCCGAGCACGTGGCCTTCGGCTTCATGAAGAGCAGGGTACAGCCGCTGATGACTCGCGACACCCTGGGGTACGAGTACACCGGGGACGACGACACGTCGCGGATGCCTGGGGGCGAAGTCGACGACGACGATATTATTGACAGGCTAGCCCGGATCTTCAAGGATATGCCGCCGCACACGGCGTGCCCCGTACCGGAGTACTCTGTCACGCGCCCACCAAAGGAGGTAAGTAGCCGCACCCATAGTCGAGTACTCATTCCATGTGAGTAGTCGCACTGATGAGTTGTTTCTTGTAGGGTGACTTGAAGAAGTTTGTCTCCGAGCTGCTGCCGCCCCCTTAGGAAGTCGAGATCCCAGAGGAGGGGAAGACCAAGGCCAAGGAGCGGCATGAAGTCGGCGAAGGAGACGACACCGTAGTCGTGGAGGACACGTCCGACGAGGACGACGAGGAGGAGACGCTGCAGGACCGCTTTCAGGTGCGATCGAGGTTCAGCTGTCCTGGCCTACCTCATGTCCCTCTTGTTCAGGATCAACCGGCTAGCCTGGAGGCTAGTCTGGCCGCGCCGCCGCGGAGGCCGCGCAACCTGGCCTGCAAGCGCGTGGCGAAGAAGTTGAAGGTCACTGAGACCACATCCCAAGAGGTAATCCGTCTTGAGTAGTGTAGTCGGGTACTGGAGTCTCGAGTTCACTTGTTGATGAAGAAATTTCCTTGCTTGCAGGAGTTGCCGCCTACGGATCCCGTTGATCAGGGTGACGAAGGTGAGTGGGACACGGTGGGGGAGGCCGCTGGGAGTCGAAGCCCAGCCCCCACTGTCGAAGAACTCTTGGCGCAGATGGAGCGCCAGCCCCCTGCTATTCAGGGGAGCACAGAACCCGCCGCTGCCGCTACGGAAGAGGCAGTGGCCATAGAGGCGCAGGAGGAGGCGCCCGCCGAGGCTGGACTGGTGGACATCGCCATCATCCTCGGCGCCCCGACCGTGACGGTAGTCCGGTCAAGCCTGTAAGTGTTGAATCTTCCCGAGTAGTAGTTGATGTGGTAGTCGTGCTTGATTGACAACCGGCTTGTGTACTCTGCAGGAAATCGACAGACCTGTCCTGGGAGGGGGATGAACCCTCTGCAGTGGTGGCAGAAGAAGAAGCCTCGCCACCCGCTGAAGAGTCCTCTTTCGCCCCTCGGGCGGAGCCCGACGTGCTGGCCGCTGAAGCTACGTTGCCCGAGGCCAGCGTAGTTGAAGGTGAGTACTCTGTTGAAGTTGGAGTGCCTTCGTAGAGTAGTCGTAGTCGCCATGTTGACTAATGCACTTGACTTCTTGTCGACAGGTGCGGAGGCCGAGGGGAGGGATATCCCATCAGCGGTGCCCGTGGAGGACGTGGCACCGGAGACTCAAGAGGCAGCCGTAGAGGCCTCCGAGCCGATGGAGGTGGCCGCCGGAGAAGCCGCCGCGACGACAGGAGGAGGAGAGGACGACACACCGCCAGAACCCGCTCTGGAGGTGGTCGTCCACTCACCAGAGATCCAAGACGTAGAGCCCATCCGCTCGGCGCTGATGACCGAAGCCGCTACGAGTAGTCGTGGCGGAATCGAGTTGTTGGCGGATGACTTAGTCAATCCGGCGACGGTGGCCCGGCACCTGGAGGCAGTCCGCCAGGCCGAGCAATGGATGAAGGTGAGTAGCCATCACCCGTGAGTAGTCAACCCTGTAGCGTTGAGTACCCGTCTGATGTGTCTTGTCTACGCAGGTTGTCGCTGAGAGGTCCCGCCCCGAAGTCGGGGGTGCTTCGGGGGGTACGGCGACGCTCGTGCTTCGGGCCGAGACGCTGGAGGACCAACTTGTGAAGTCCCGGAAGCATGCCGCCGCCATGCAATGAAAGCTAGATGCCGCCTTCGCTTAGTGCCACAATGATATCCAGGAGATGCAGGCGAAGGGCGAGGACTTGGTCCGGAAAAACAAGTCACTCCGCAACAAGAACAAAGGTACACCACTTGTCTTGTTGAGTACTTGTTGGAGGTCGAGAGGTAGTCTAACCCGTTGTTCCTTGTTGTTTGCAGAGCTTGAGACCTGGGTAGAGCAACTGAAGACTTCAGAGACCGATCTGAAGAATCTCTTCTACCGGGAGCAGGAGGCCCACTAGGTACTGGAGTTAGATTATAAGGAGCTTGCTTACGAGTGCGACAAGCACATGGAGCTCCGTATTGCATCCGACCGTGACCTCGTCAACTACTAAAAATCATTGCAGAAGTTGAATGAGGATTGCGAGAAGCTGCGGGCCCAACTCAAGGAGCTTGAAGAAGCTACGCTCCCCATCGCGAGGCTGCTAGTGCCTCACCCTGGCGGTCCCAAGATAGCGCCCCTGGTGGATCGGTTGAAGGAAGCCCCCAGCAGGCTGGCGGCCTACGTGAAGCATCTGGCGAAGTCGATCCCGAACCAGGTGCTAGCCTTCATGAAGTCATACTTCTCGAAGGCTCCCGTAGACGTAGTCGCTGGTGGACTAGCCGCCATTTGTAGCGACGAGCAGTATGCGGAGCTGCTGGAGCAGATGGCGCCCATTGCGGATCAAGTCGCCGACAAGCTTAATCTCTAGTAGTCCTGTAATAGTTAGCTCGTAGCAGTAGATGTACAAAAACAATTGTAATTGTTTAAGTATTAATAAAGAAAAGTCCCATCAATGAGTACTCGTAGTCGCAATCTCAGAGTGCGGAGTCCCATCGTGGAGTTGTCGCGAGTAGTCATACTCGGCAGTAGTCCCGCATAGGGAAGAAGACAGTAAAGCAGTTGATGAACAATCAAACTTTATTACTGATCAAGTACGCCTGGATGGCCAGGGCCGTAGTTACAGAGTAGTCGCCAGGACCCGGAGGCCGCCTACGGCTAAGTAGTGCTAGGGCGAGTAGCCGCTTACAGCAGTAGATTCGTAGGTAGTCGTATAGGCTGGATCTAGAAGTACACAATCTCTTAGTAGACTGCTGCTGGAGTCCTTTGTTGCTCGTCGCAGCCCAGGATCCGTAGGTAGCCGCGTGGGCTGGATTCTGGAGAGGGGTAGTCCGGAGACTGGTGCCTGGACCCGGAGGCCGCTTACGGTGAAGAAGTAGTCCGGAGACTGGAGCCAGGACCCGTAGGCTGCTTACGGCGGAGTGGTCTTGATGTAGTTGCGTAGACTTGAGCCCCAGGGTAGTCGTGTAGACTAGGCGTAGAACCGACAGAGTTGGTCGACGTTCCACGAGTTGTTGACATCTTCGCCTTCAAGTGTATGGAGGCGGTAGGAGCCCGGCCCGGTCACCTTTGTGACTGTGAAGGGACCTTCCCAGGGGGAGCTGAGCTTGTGTAGTCCTTCCGTGTTCTGGATGCGACAGAGGACGAGATCGCCAACGTTGAAGGAGCGTTCCTTGACGTTGCGGTCGTGGTAGCGTCGGATACCCTCCAGGTACCTTGCTGATTGGACGAGGGCAGCGCAGCGAGCTTCTTCGAGTCCATCGATGTCAACTCGTCCGTCGTCTTCGGAGACGCCTTCGTCGTAGTGCTCCACTGCTGGTGAATCCCATATGACATCGGCGGGGAGGATTGCTTCGGAGCCGTAGACCAAGAAGTAAGGGGATTGCCCCGTTGGCTTGGAAGGCTGAGTATGTAGCCCCCAGAGTGCATTGGGTAGTTCCTTGATCCACTTGCCTCCTTTAGAGTTAGCAGCGTCGTGTAGCCGCTTCTTGAGGGCATCGAGCACCATCCCATTGGCGCGCTCGACTTGTCCGCTGGCCCGAGGATGGGCAACTGAGACGTAGCGGACGTCGATCCCGCTGTTCTCGCAGTACTCCCAGAACTTGTGGTTGTTGAAGTTGGAGCCCAGGTCTGTGATGATGCGATGGGGTAGTCCGTAGCGATGCACGAGTTCATCCAGGAAGTCGAGTACTCTGTCAGCCTTGGGGCATGTGACCGGCTTGACCTCGATCCACTTGAACTTGTCAATGGCCACCAATACTCGTTGAATCCACACGGCGCGGTTGGCGGTGGCCCAATTATGTCGAGCCCCCGGCAAGCGAAGGGCCGGGTTGGCCGTATGGTGATTAGCTTGTAGGCCGGGATGTGTTGCGCTTGGCGAAGTGCGGCACCCTTGGCACCTTCGACGAGTTCTTCGGTGTTGCCCGAGCCGTGGGCCGCAGGAAAGCTCGTCGGAAGGCCTTGCCGACCGGCGTGCGGGAGGACGCGTGGTTGCCGCGACGCCCTTGTGGATCTCCTCCAAGATGTCCTTGCCTTCTTGTCTGGGGCCGCACTTCATGAGTACTCCAGAAGATGCGCCCCGTCTGTAAGGCTTGTCTCCGACGAGGACGTAGGACTTGGCGCGGCGGATGAGCTGCTCAGCCAAGTTCTTGTCCGAGGGAATCTTCTGCTCGCTGAGGTAATCGATGAAGGGTTGCCTCCAGTCCACGTCGATCATCATGACCTTCTGGCCAGTCGGCGGATGCGCTGGGACAGTGGTCGGTGGCGCCAGATCCGGGATGGATGGCGCGTGAAGCTCGTGGACGAATACACCCGCTGGTACTTGAGCGCGAGTAGAACCAAGCTTCGACAGGACGTTCGCTGCAACGTTGTTGTCGCGGACGGTGTGGTGGAACTCGAGACCAAAGAACTTGTTCTCGAGCTTGCGGACTTCTAGGCAATATGCGCCCATGTTCTCCTTGTTGTGGTCCCAGGACTTGTTGACTTGGTTGATGACCACTGCGGAGTCGCCGTAGACTAGTAGCCGCTTGATGCCCAGTGAAGCCGCGAGGCGGAGCCCGTGTAGTAGAGCTTCGTACTCGACTTCGTTATTTGAGACCTTCCATAAGATCTGCAGGATGTACTTGAGTTGTCCGCCCGTTGGAGAGATCAGGAGTACCCCTGCGCCTGTGCCCTCGAGGTTGAGTGAGCCGTCGAAGTACATCGCCCAGTGCTCTAGTCGCTCGGTTGGAGTAGGTAGCTGATTCTCCCGCCACTCTGCCATGAAGTCGACTAGTGCATGCGACTTGATGGCTGTGCGTGGCTTGAAGTCGATGGTGAGGGCGCCGAGTTCGACTGCCCACTTGGAGATTCTTCCAGTAGCATCTTAGTTCCGCAGGATGTCGCCGAGCGGGTAGTCGGTGACAATGGAGATCGAGTACTCCTAGAAGTAGTGCCGTAGCTTCCGCGAGGTGATGAGTACCGCGTACGGAAGCCACGCACGGCCGATAGCGTGCCTTGGACTCGACGGGACCTCGCCGATGAAGTAGGCGGGGCGCCCGGACCGGATAGGCGTGGTCGTCTTCCCGCCGCTCGACGATGATGGCAGTACTAACCACATGAGTAGTCGCGGCGAGGTAGAGCAAGAGGCGCTCGCCTTTGCGAGGAGCCGTGAGGACTGGTGGCTTCGATAGGAAGTCCTTGAGCTGGGCAAGGGCTTGGTCCGCCTCGCGGAGTCCACACGAACTTCTCCCCGGTGCTTGAGTAGTTTGAAGAAGGGGAGCCCCCGTTCTCCGAGCTTCGAGATGAATCTGTTCAAGGCCGCCATGCACCCGGTCAGCTTCTGGATGTCTTTGATGGACGTGGAAGCTTTCATGCTGGTGATGGCGGAGATCTTCTCAGGATTAGCTTCGATGCCGCGTTGGCTGATGATGAAGCCGAGTAGTTTGCCCGAAGGTACGCCGAAGACGCACTTGTTCGGGTTGAGCTTCCAGCGGTACTCACGTAGGGATGCGAAGGTCTCTTCAAGATCGTCGATGAGGGTGATTGGAGTTTCTGGTCTTGATGACCACGTCATCCACGTAGGCTTCGACGTTCTTGTTAAGTTGCCTCTTGAAGCAGGCCTGGATAGCTCGTTGATACGTGGCGTCTGCGTTCTTCAACCCGAAGGACATGGTCGTGTAGCAGTACGCGCCAAACGGGGTGATGAACGCGGTCTTCTCCTGGTCTTCTTCCTTGATCGCGATCTGGTGGTACCCGGAGTAGCGATCGAGGAAGCAGAGCGAGGTCGCGGCCCCGCCGTGGAGTCGATGACTTGGTCAATCCGCGGCAACCCGAAGGGGTCCTTGGGGTAGTGCTTGTTGAGATCGGTGTAGTCGACGCACATCCTCCACTCGTTCGAGTTCTTCTTGCGGACGAGGACGGGGTTGGCGAGCCACTCAGGATGGAAGACTTCTCTGATGATGCCAGCCGCGAGTAATTTGGCGAGTTCCTTCTTTAAGATCGACGTTGAGGCAGTGCTCAATCAACTCCCTGGGCACTCCTGGCATGTTCGCTGGCTTCCACGCGAAGATGTCGCGGTTAGCCCGGAGGAAGTTGATGAGCGCGTCTTCCTATTTGGGGTCGAGGCCGGCCCCGATGGTGGTGGTCTTGCTGCTGTCGCCTATCCCGAGGTCGATCGTCTTGACCAAAACCTCCTCAGCTGGCTGAGGCTTGTTGGCTTAGTCTGACTTCTCAGGGATGTCGAGTTCACTTGGGTCAAGCTTCTTCGACGCGGCGTAGACCTCCATCATAGCATTGGGTACTTGATTGTGGAGGCGATCTCCACAGCTTCCGTGTCGCAGTCGTGCGAGATCTTCAAGTCCCCTTGGAGAGAGAGTACACCTGCTGGGCTTGGCATCTTGAGCACCAAGTAGGTGTAGTGGGGTACCGCCATGAACTTGGCGATAGCCGGTCTGCCGAGGATGGCATGGTAGGACGTCTCGAAGTCCGCGACTTCGAACTTGACGTACTCGGTATGGTAGTTATCCCGAGATTCCCCAAAGGTAACTGGCAGGACCACTGAGCCTAGTGGGATAGCCGCGTTCCCAGGGACGATGCCGTAGAAGGGCGAGGCGCTCTTGGTGAGCATGTGGGTGATGTCGAGCTTCATCTTCTTCAAGGTCTTGGTGAAAAGGACGTTGAGCCCGCTCCCACCGTCGATGAGGACCTTGTTGAGCCTGGAGCCCGTGACCACCGGCTTCAGGACGAGAGGGAACCGCCCTGGTTCGGAGAAGCTGGTCCATTGATCCGCGCAGGAGAAGGTGATGGGTACCTCCGACCACCTGAGAGGGGTCGGAACCGCTGGTTCAATGCTCATGACTTCTCGACGAGTAGCTTTTTGCTCCCGTCTACTAGGTAGTCCGCCGAAGAGGACGTTGACAGTCTTGTCAGGTTCCTGGAAGTCGTCATTGCCTCCGTCGTTCTTCTTCTTGCCCTTCTTGTCGTGAGGGTGCGGTGGCTCTTGAGTACTCTTGAGTGCTCGCCTGAGTTGGTAGCACTACTCGGTGGTGTGGTTGCCGTCCAGACGCCACGGGTACTTCTCCTTCAGCAAGTCTTTGAAGCCGCCGGAGGTCTTCTTCGAGTTCTCCTTCGCAGGACGCTGGATAGCCGCGACAGTGTTGTCTGGCTTGCGCTTGCGGTTGGGACCCGAGTAGTAGTTGTTGTTGTTGCGACCGCCTTGGTTCCCGTTGTTGCCGCTACTGCCGCCCGCGTTCTGCTTGCTTTTGCCACGGATGGCGTCGTACTTGGCGTTAGCTTTGTCTTCTTCATCCGCCAAGGACGTGATCATGTCCTTGAGGTGGGGGATGGACTTGGGGCGACGGCGACCGAAGTCTTCAAAGGTGCGGCGATGGTAGAGGCCGTCTTGGAAGAGGTCGATGACCTCCTTGTCGGTGACGTCGACTACTGTGGCACGCTTGTCGAAGAAGCGGCGCATGTACTTGCGGAGGGTCTCGCCTTGTTCCTGCTTGACCATGGCCAGGTCCATGCGAGTACCCGATCGGCCCATGGCGCCCGCGAAGTTGCTGGTGAACTGCTCCTTCAGCTGGTCCCACTTGTCGATTGAGTGATTGTCCAGTGACTCGAGCCATGTGAGTGGAGCTTGGCCCAGGCAGAAGGGGAAGTAGAGGCACTTGGTGTCGTTGTTGCCGCCAGCGTTCTCGATGGAGAGGGCGTAGCACCTGAGCCACTGGATGGGATCCTGCTTCGCGCCGTACTTGGTGATCCCCAAAGGCTTGAACTTGTCGGGGAGGAGCAAGTTGCGAAGTCGAGGTGAGAAGGCAGAGAAGCCGTCGTTGTCACCTGCAGTGGCGGACTTCTTCCGCCGCAGCTCTTCAATCTTCTGACGGGCATCGTAGCCGCCCTGTGAGGCTCCGGAGGCGTGGCTGTTCGTGTGGTCTCGACCACCGCGATTGCCGCCGTCGCCGGCCCTCCTGTTGGCTCCGTGGTTGGAGCTTCCGCCGTCACTGCCACCGCCGTCAGGGTCGCGGCCGCCGCCGTCAGGAGCGCGGTGAGGGACGACCTCACGATTGTTGTTGCCACCCTGTGAGGGTCCGCCGGCGTTTGCGCGAGTACGGTTGGGCTGAGCCGGCAGCTCGGCTCGAGTACGGTTGCGGCCGAGGTCAGCACTGTGACTTGTAGCTTCGGTGTCGCGATTCTTGGCAGGGGGAGGCTGGTTGACCCTGTTGTCGACCCGCACGAAGTAAGCGTCTTCAGCGAGCTTGGCAATGACTTCTCCAGCGCGTATCCCCTGAGCTTGGCGTGCGATCGCTGTGATCGACATGAGGCATTGCTCTAGGGTAGTGTGTACTCTGCTCTCGACTGCCTTGAGAGCTTCCGCGAGGTTGCGGATGGGGAGGTTGTCTCGGAGACGCCGGCGCCGTTCGTTGTGCTTTCTGTTACGCTCACGTCGAGCGTCCCTGTTGGCGTCGGTCTCATCCGCGGGTGCTTCAGCAGACAGCTCGTCTGCGGAGATGTCCTCAAGGTACCTGTCTTGAGCTGTCCCTGAAGGTCCGGGCGTATCGCCGGCAGCCATGAAGACTTGGCGATCGGGGTTGCCAAGACTGGATTCAGAGCTCGCCACCTCAGTTGGAGTGTACGAGTCAGCTCGGGCAAGTGGTGTTCCCTCCTGGAACGGGAGCGAGTCGAGGTAGGCGACGTAGCATGAGTCCCCGCTTATCAGGTCGGCGGGCTTGCGGTCTGGCCAGCATACAAATCTCCCGGCCGGTGTGGACGTTATAACCAGCCCGGAAGCCGGTCCTGACAAGGGTTGCTCATTAGTGTTGTCTTCGGACTCGGGATCCTCAGGGTCCGACCAGAAGTCGAACTCATACGCGGAGTCCGAGTAGAAGCCGGAGAGGGGGTTGGAGTCCGAAGCGTGGCCGGGGGCGGTGTCGGAGTCCGAGTTGTACTCGGGTACGGGCTCCTTGCCGGCCCGGCGCGCGGGGGGAGCCTCCGTGCGGGCCCTGCGGAGGTTGCGGGGGCCACGCGTGGAGCGCTCGCGGAGTGGGGGGGCCACATGCGATGGCTGAGCAGCTGGCTCGCACACGGTAGCCCACGGGGACGTCGAGTTCGAGTTGGAAGCGGATCCGAGCTCGAAGTCGGCGTGTTGGTCGAAAAGCGAAATTTCGCCGAACTTGCCGGCGAGTTCGCCCGTGACTACTTCGGGAAGCATCACGAAGCCGGTCTCCGGGTTGGGCGGCATGGTGAGGCGGCGTTGGAAGGACCCAGCGCCGTCAGCAGTGCAGACCCATGCACCGAAGACGAAGGTGTCGCCGCGGTTGAAGGCGACGGTTGGCTTGATGTAGACAGGAGCCGTCGAGTTCGCCATGTGATCTCAGGCGAGAGCCCTACCTGGCGCGCCAGCTGTCAGTGTTTTAGACCGGCAACCTACTAAGGGGAGTACCCGAAGTAGATGAATGTGACCTCGCCGAGATCGGTAACTCGAAGGAAGAGGCACATGGCACACAATTTAGACAGGTTCGGGCCGCGAGGTGCGTAATACCCTACGTCCTGTATGCTGCGTAGCTCTGGATTGATTGGGTACGATTACAAGATGATGCAATCTTACACCGTGAGATGAGATGATGAGAGAGGGGTCCCTGCCTCGCCTTATATAGTCCGGGAGGTAGGGTTACAAGTCGGTTCAGGGAGAGAGTACTAGTCGAGTACGTCTAGGAGTCCTCCATACAGTGTGGGACATGTATAGCTTCCTAACCGAGTACTTCTCCTCTGTAGTCCTTGTGCTTCACTCCATCAGGTGTCATGCAGCGCAAGTCAGGTAGTCCCAGGGGCCCACCGAGTAGTCGGTCCTGGTACCCATCGAGGTAGTGGGCCCAGGGAGGTCCATACCACATGCCCCGCTTGTGCTTCTGCGGGGGCTCCTTGGACTTGCTGCCCTCCGCGGGCGCGTCGTCCGCGCGCTTGCCCTTCCTCCCGTCGAAGATGGCCCCCACCGCCTCATCACCAGAGGCAAAGCTGGTGGCGATGTCGAACAGCTCATTGGAGTCGATCGGCGGGCTGCGCCCGAGCTCGCGCACGAGGTCCTGGCAGGTCATGCCATCGAGGAAGGCGTGCACGATCCCGTACAAGGCCACGCTCGGGAGCTTCGTGCAGTGCTTGGAGAAGCGTCGTATGAAGTCCCGGAGCGACTCACCGGGTTTCTAGGTGCACGCGCGCAGGTCCCAGGAGTTCTCGTGGCGTACGTAAGTGCCCTGGAAGTTCCCCATGAAGGTGCGGACTAAGTCGTCCCAGTTGTGGATCTAGTTGGCCGGCAGATGCTCGAGCCACGTTCGTGCCGAGTCGGCGAGGTGTAGCGGCAGGTTGCGGATGATGACCTCGTCGGTGGTGGCTCCGCCCAGCTGGCATGCCAGGCGATAGTCGTTGAGCCATACACGGGGGTTTGTCTCCCCCGTGTACTTGTTGATGGACGTGGGGTGGCGGAAGCGCTGCGGGAAGCTCGCCGTGCGGATCTCCCGGCTGAATACGCGGGTCCCTGGGGGCTCCGGCGTTAGCGAGCGGTCCTCACGGTTGTCGTAGCGCCCACCCCGCCGTGGGTGGTAGCCCGCTGCTGCCCGTGCCTCTGTGTTGCCCGTCTACCGGGCGTTGATGACGTTGCGAGCGTCGCCGTCTTGGGCCTGCCTGCGTGTGTCCAGGATCCGCTCCCTGACCGGCGTCCAGACTTGATTGGCGGGCTGCCCCGTCGCACCGCCCGCGTGCACTGACGCCTCTGGGCCTTGCGCGGCTCAGTCGTCCCGCACGCTCCCCTGCTGGCGAATGCGGGACGCCGAGCTCTCGGCCTGCTACACGACTGCTTGCTCGATGAGCGCCTACGCCTTGCGGTGCAGGTTCCGCGCCTCGGGCGTTGAGGGAGCGGGCATGACCCGCAGCAGTGTCGCGGCAACGATGAGCTTTTGGCTTGCTCATGGGGGCGTGCTGGGGTCGTCGACGTCGAAGTCAGCGTTGATGCGCTCACGGGCTTGCTTGCCTAGCTCACGTGCGCATTCGCCGCGCGCGGAGGCTTCCCCAGCGATGGAGGTGCAAAGTAATCCACAGGGTGATTCACTAGTATTTCTTCTGTGAATACCAGATTAAGGGTAAATGCCAGTGTGGGTAATGATCTCTGAAGAAAGAAAATAATGAAAGGAAAGGTCATACCAATAGATGAAGCATTGGCAGGCTCTGACACTGATGGCTGCTGGGTTCTAGTCTGAAATTGCACAAGGTGAAATTTGTCAAAATAAGAGTAATCTTGTAATCAAGAAAGGGGAAATCTTACCTCAACAGAAACCTTCTTGGTGGTTCTTTTCCTCTTGGCAGCTGGAGGTGCGATCAGGGATAGGCCTTTTCTCTTGTCAGCAGAAGCGCTGGAGAGAATGGGGTCCATTGTGGCATACCTGGCCATCAGCTGAGCCAAAGTTGGGGATTTAAATCCCAGAGCAGAAATTGGATATACTGCATTATAAACAATTGTCCTGTCTCGAGGGGCAGGCACTGTATTCTGCATGGAGTGATCAAGATCATGGTTAGTGGTAAAAGGTATGTTTGATCAGGGGAAAAAGACAATTATGTTACCTCTAAAGTTGGTTGAAAATCAGGCATCAGCTCCAAGCCGAATGAGTGTACTGGCTCACTAAAGATGTGGTCATGAAATTCTTGCCACCAGGATATGAAGGTGGGATGAGCTATTGTTATGGGTGTGAAAGGCCAGGTGTAAAGAGTTGGGCTGCATTCATACTCAAAAACCCTTCTGGCTTGCATGTCTTCCTTGATTTCCTCTCTGGGTTTGAGGAATTCATGAAGAAATAATCTTGGGGGCATCTGGCCACATCCAAGCTGTCGGGCCATCATATTTGGCTGATAATATTCGTAAGTGCTATGATTTAACCTCCCTCCACAAAATTCAGCTGGCAAAGGGCATGGGTGGATAAAGATATTGAAGATTTCTGTAGACCTTCCATCATGACAGCCAGTTTCAAAGGAGAATTCACAGGGGAGAGTTAGATTGTCATTATCCAGATAAGGAAGCCAAAGGGGATCAGAGAAGCCTTTGAAGAAGAGCTCGAAAAGCTGGCTGACATTCTGATTAATGGAAACAGTTGAAGCAGCTTCTCCATAGGTTTGGCATCCTCTGGTGATCTGAGCTTCCCCTTCATTATAGTTGGATGAAGGGAAAAGCCGGTTGTTGACGTCAATGTTGACAATCTAGTGCATATGCAGTTGCAGCCACATCTGCACAAACCACCAAGGGCCGTTGACACATAGTATCTTCTGGCCAGTATGCATTTGGGTGATAGTCTGATGAAGCATATGATACACACTACCCAGGAGGTATTTTCCAAGAGGAATACGTTTACCAGCAGCCAAACACGTAGTCATTGCAATATGATTCAGAGTGGGCTCATTGGCTTTACAGCAGAAAATGAACCTGCACAGCCACATATTCAGGAATGCCCTGTATTCGACTTCACTCAAAGGGCCATCTTTCATGTGATTTTGGATATATGATTTATATCCACTTCCTGATTTCACTCCTGTCTGCCTTGTGGAGCCTTTGAATTCCCAGGGGTACACAGATCCTGAAATGTCAAGGCCGGTAATCATGTACACGTCGGCCAGAGTTGGGGACATTGGGCCATGACCAAAGAGAAAGGCGTTGATGCCGTTTGACCAAAAATGGCAAGCTGCTATCAAAAGGTCTTCGTTCTTTGGGGTCTCGGCCAAAGATAGCTCCAAACATTGAGCAATGCGGAGGCTGTCCCAAGTCTTGGTCTTGGCGCTATTATCTGCGAGTACCCTTTTATACCAGTTCCTCCAGCCTGCAATTGGGGGCAAAGGCCAGTTCTTGAAGGCGTCTTGCCACAAGGAAGGCCTAGATAAAGCCGCTTTGAAGGGGATTCTCTTGGATTTGGCTGCAATGAACTCGTGGGGATCGGAAGCTCCCACAGGGCCAAGGAAATAAGATGTCGAATTGATCTCAGTGCGAATCAAAAGCTCAGTGGAAAGCTCCTGTTGCGAAAAGGCGGAGGGAGAAATCTGAGGTAAAAATCGAAAAGATAATGCCGAATGAAGCTTACGGAGATGAAATTTACCTGAGCAGCTTGATTTTGGCCCGCCATTGAGGATTCGAGCTTTGGGGAAAGATGACCTAGGGTTTGGATCTGGACGGAGGCTCCGATGGATTGCGAAGAGAGAGAATAGGTGTTGAACAGATTCAATTTGAAGACGTTGGCAATTGGAGTCAATTTCGGAATAAAATCACTTTTATCCCGTAATTGAAGGGGCATATGTTAACACCAAAATTTGGTACAGGAAGGAGTCTGATTTGTGGGCCCAGCTTGGTGAAAAAATCTGTCTGGAAGAAGGAAGGTTTCTTCAAAAAGATTCGGCAGAGAAGCTTGCGGTTGGCAATGTGCTTCCGTTCGGCAAAGGGACTGTTTGCGCTGATTTTGCGGGATTGCGTGATGACGTGGCCCGAGCAGAAGGGACGAATGGATGGATAAGCATTTGCGTTTGGGCGATAAATTAGGTATCAAATATTGTACGCGTAGTCCTCTAGGAGTCGTACCACGACAGGGTATAAATATGAACCCTGGTTGTATGTAATTGTATTCGAAACATTCTCATAACAAACCGGCTTTACGCCAAACTCTTGAGTCTTTTAGTCGTGTCGTCGAGTTCTTCGAGAGGGTTCATCGATCCGTCGACCTCCGTAAGTACCGGCAACATTGTATCATATCTAATATCATGCGGTGGATTTAGATCGTGATGCAAGTAGTCTTGTTACCATGCTTAGTATCATGCGGTAGATTTAAGCTTGGTTCAAGAAGGTTTCTTGTTAGGTCATGAGCCATGCGGTGGGATAAGATCTAGCTTGGAGCTAGTTATCGGCTCTATTAGATTTTGGCAAGATCTAATAGATTCATTAAGTTACCTCGTGTTGCTTTGAGTTTTTACTTTATGTTTAAATTCATGTAACACTCTTTTGCCCAATTTAGATTGATTTGGACCGGCTTTATCTTGTTTGATGATCTTTGTGTCGCACGGTCATATCTTGCCTCAAAAGGACACGTGGATCACATATTTCCCAAATAGCCGAAACCGAACCAATCTAGGTTGTTACATGTTGCGGGTTCAAGCTTGTTAATTTTGAGTAAATCTTGACAGAACCAGGTGTCATACGGTAGATGCAGGTTTTTGGGTTGTCTTGAAGCTAATCATCCGGTGGATTAGATCTTTAATTCAATCTGATAGGTTTATCGTCTTTAGCAATGTTTGTTCCTTCTCCATGGACCCCGATTCGGTTGTTCAGCCGTATTCGGTTATGCTTTCACAAGTAAAACGTGCTTATAAGTTATGTTTTAATCACTGTGTGCTTTTAGCTTTCCATATTTAGATCGTATCATGCGGTGGATAGATCTATTTGTGGTTGGTGGTGTGATTTTTTAAACAAGTTGTATCATGTGGTGGATAAACTTGTTTGGCATCATGCTTGACGGGTTTTAAAGTACCTAGACATGCGGTAGACTAGTGCTTTGGGCCTATGCACGCTTGTTTATTACATATTTATGATCATGCTTTACTTTATTTATTGTTTATTGTTATTTGTCCTCGAGGATCGGTCATGGCTTTGTGCATGTGCAATTTTGTTCAAATAAAGACCGATCTTTCGTCATGCTTGCGTCATCTGTTCGGCTATGTTCTGTTTTACGCTTTGAAGCTCCCGAATGGTTTCTAGTTTGCTGGCAGATAGCTTCTTATAGCTATATGTCATCTCACATGGCTTTTCTAGCCGTAAATATGGAACTGTCTGGTACCACCCGGCAAGTTCCAAGCTTTGGAATTTAACTACTTTGTCTTTTGTTAATTTTCAGGGAAAATTGACTGGCACGTCTTGGAATCTATTCGCGTGTAAAGCTAGCTTTTTCGGCTTGCTGTGTGCTTGACGTAGGGTGCTGATTTTGCGTCAACAGTAGCTCCCGGCGCTGGAGTTGTCGGAGTAGGTGAACCAGTAGTCCGCGGCGTCGAGGAACCACTGGAACATCACCAGGTCCGGCACACCGGAGAAGTCCCATTCCGCGTACCCGTGCAAAGTGGCGGGTGGCAGCTCGCTGGTGGAACCGTGGTAGGAGTCGTCGTCGGTGGTGGCGGCGAGGTTCCTAGCCGCCGGGAGGTGACGGTCGGGACGGCCTTCGCGCGCCACCACGTCGGGGACGGCAGAAGTGGCGTACGCCATCGCGGGCGCCGCGCAAACCGAGGGGGAACCGCGCCCCCCCCCCCCCCCCCCCCCCCGGGAGCGGTCGCCATCTTGCCGGTGATCGTGACGCGTTGTGAGGCGACGTGCGCGGCCGCACGTCGTTCCATCCGCGCCTATCGAGAGGCCGGCCGGAGCGTCGTTGGCGTTGTGGCGCCGAGGGGCCCGCAACGTCCGCTTGGGCGGGCGCCTGGGCGTCAGCAGCGGGCGTGACGGGAACCGGTCCTGGACCGGTCGACCGCCACGGGTGAAGCTCGTCGCGGTTGGTGATGCGCATGAGGTAGCCGTTCCCCATGGCCTGAAAGTTCAGGCTCCCGAACCGGATTTCGAATTCGGCTAGGAGGGGGTCCGAGCTGCCCATGGAGTATCTCTAGCCCCTGTACTCGGTGCGGATCACCATCGAGATGGCTGGTGGAAGCTGATCTTCAACGCGATACCCCCCTACCTGGTGCGCCAACTGTCGGTGCAGAAACTAGTCTTGACACTAACTAGTAAGAAGCGCTGAGATCTATCTCTCGATGGCCGGTGCTAAGCAACTAGTGACACTGAGTTTTATCCTTGTTCCAGCCGGGACCGTACATCCAGCAGGGGTGTACTCGGGGCACTATATTGCGGTGCACCGTGGTGCTTGCAGAGGGGGGCTACAAGCGAGGCGGGAGAGGAGGATGGTCCTCTAGGTCCCAAAGGTACTAACTGAGGCAAGTGCCAATATCGCGTGAAGGCGAAAAGTGTGCAAGTGAGAGCTATCCGTCGTCCTTCTCCCCCTACGGCTGGGGGACTACCCCTCCTTTTATAGGCCAAGGAGGGAGCAGTTTACAAGCGTGCCGCACTGTTTTATCTACATGTGGAGGTTTGGCGTACAGTGTCGTGGAGTAGACGGCTGTCCTGGCGAATCTCACTTCCGGCGGGGCGTCATGGCACATCCTGTGCGCGTCCAGGGGCGGCTTCGAGGGTGGCGGCGTAGAGGTCACCTGTTAGAGGGCTGCCCGTGTGAGGACTCGGGGGTGTCGTTGACGTGGAGTCGTATGGGGCACAGTGGACGGTGTGGCGGTGTCGTGTCGCTGCATATTTCCACAGTGTCGGATGGTCGCACAGGGCCGACGGCGACGGAGGTGACTTCTTCCACTGGCCCGACGTCACGGCGCAGCCCCGTGCGGGCGTGGAGTAATCATGCGTCTTCTCTTCGAGGGTCCTGCAGTCCTTCTTGGAGGGTGCGGTGCACCGGTCGTACGGGAGTGGGTGGTACAGCGCCACGGGGAGGCTGCTGACCATGCCGCACAGTGTCGCACAACGGCGGGGAGTCGGCGGAGCAGTGCCGGGGTGTGATTCCCATGCGCGTCGTGGCATGGATTCGCCTTTGACCCGAGAGCCTGCATGTGTCAGTGCATTAAATGCTCCTGCCGGGGGAGCAGGTGGGGAGGCGGCGGGCCCGCGAGGCCCTCGAGCGAGGCGGAGCCTTGCTCGAGGGGGTGTTCAGCTCTCAATTGAGACGGGTCCCCGCTCGAGGGGTCGTCCAGCCCTCGAGCGAGGCGTAATCCCGCTTGAGGGGGCGCCCGGCCCCCGAGCGAGGCAGAACCTTACCTGAGGGGGCGACCGGCCCTCGAGCGCGGCGGGGTTATACCAGCGTGGCACCATTTCCCTCGAGCGAAGCGGAGCTCCGCCCGAGGGTGGCTAGGCCGATTGTCTGGTGGGTCCTGGGCCCGTGGGTTTGTCTTGTGCGCGTTTTTAGGTTTGTTTAAGTTCGTTTTTTACGAAGGTAAGCGGGTTTTCCTAGTTGTTTAGGGGACCATTACGGCTGTCCACGACACTAAGTGTATATCGGATGTTGCTTTCAGATAAACTAAAAGGTGAATTCTGACACGATTCATATCACAACTCGATATAGGTTGTCAGCCCTGACAGGTGTGCCTGAAAACGCATGGATATGGTACTCTTACATATGCCCTGACAGGTGAATTCTGACACGATTCATATATAAACAGGGTATCCGCAAGCGCACATATATGAATATACCATTGTAGCATTTTAACCAGGAGTAAAACCAGGTATCATATTTATATTCTACCACAGGGAAAGAAGTCTTTCTAATCCATAATAGCTAATACATGCTCATCTCTCAGTCTTATAATGTAGAGTGGCCAAAATATATCAATTGCTATAAACAGGGGGTAAGCCACATAAAATATAGATAATGATAGCATTGTTCAAATCATAACATCATGAGCAGCTAGAAAGTGTCATTATAGCAAGATAAACATAGCAAAGTTTAGCTAGAGAGGATACTCCTCGGTAACTGTAAACTATATGTCAATGTAAACTATGATTAGTGCAAACATTTAGCAATCATGGAAGAAGAACTATTATATTAATGCATGGGGAGACTATCCAGGAGGATCAAGGCTGAAACTTGAAACAACCCAAACAATATAAGGCTCCACTAGTCCTATACATGAGGGGTGGACTGCGAAGGACTCAATAGTGATGTCACCACCACGATCTACCACACGACCCGACATATAGGGTGCAATCGCAGATAAATACAATATAAGCATCATGCTTACACTGTCTTTACCGTTCACCCATGTTAACAAATGATCTAGGTGAGGGCCATACGACTCCATACATGAACATAAAGGCAAATCAACTATGCTAACATGTAATCATAATAAACACCAAAGCATGTAATGTCGAATATAATCATTGATGAGAACATATGTCTGTATAACAAATGTAAGGAACTAGATAAGAACTTACAAGAGCAAAGCTAGATCAGTATCTCGATCAGCCTCTAGACGATCAGAAGCCAAGTAGAAGCCTTGCCTCCTAGATCTAAACTAGCTAGCTACTCTGCTATATGGTGTTTCTAGGGCGTAGTGTCTCTGACTTGGTGACTTGATCTGATGAATTCCAGATCCTCCAGATGCCTTTGCCAGGGGCAGGGGGCTGCTTATATAGTCCTAAGGGATAGACGTGTGTCGTAGGATCGAACCGACCTAAACATGTGGTTTAGATTGATTCTCATAGGCGGTGGAGGAACATTCCAGAAGATGAGGCGGTTTGGCACCCGGGGGCGGGGGGACCGGTCGGCCCCACCACCAGGCTGATTGGTCTGGGGTGGGGCCCCCTCTGGGCCCACTTCGGCCAGGTGGGTCCTAGCTCCTTCTAGATGCTTCTTTCTTAGGTGCTAAGTCACGTTGAGTTCCAGAGCCTTCTGGAGTCTTCTAGAGTGGTTTCTTTGCATATTTTCTGAATAGTCCCTATAGATTCATAGATTTACCAAAACTCGTGGAAATTGTCAATATAAACCCTAATAAGGTGATCTAATTATATTTTAGACCTTTTTCTAATAAATGTGAGGGATAAAATTCATAGATAAAATGTGCCAACAAACACTCTTGGAAACACTTGCAGAAGTCCTACATCAAGTTTGGTTTGAGCTAGAACTCGTAGAGGGCATTTACTTAGATTGTTGGTTTGCTGCCTAGCAAAACTGGTACTAACAGAGGGTTGAAGTTTGTAATAAGTGTAGATTCGTCTATTCACCCCCGCCCTCTAGACGACATCAAGATCCTTTCACCCCCCCACACGCCCACCTCTGAACCACACACAAGTGAAAGTGCATCTAGGCTCCTAATTATTTTGGTGATAACGACAATGCAATTTTGGTGGATTAATGCTTTCAATAAGATGTGTGCAGGCTTAAAATAATAAATCGTGTGTTTGATCAAAGGAAGTCCCTCATACACTATACTCGGTGATGAAGCTCAAATGGAGTTTTAATTCTTTTTATCTTTTGAATTTGAGTATAGGAAACACCGTACTACAAAGGGGATGCGGTTGATCGATCAAGGTTTACACCATTGTGCTATTTCTTGAGAGCTAACAATCCATGAGAGACACCTTGCACTCACAAACACGGGTTGGGGCTGACTTGTTACCTGCACCGGGTGATCCGGCACCTAGGTCCGGATGACCTGAGGTGGTACTATTAGCCACCGGGTCATCCGGGCCTTAGGGTCGGGTCATCCGGGCCTTAGGGTCGGGTCATACGGGGTCTCGTCTTCAGCACAGTAACAATCACTTTCTTGGGGTTGGGTATTTATACCCCTTCAACCCCTCCTTCATTTGCTGCTGACCGCCACGCCTTCAACACCTTCTTGAGCTCCCTTTCCACTCTCTCAACTCCCTTCCAAGCCTCCCAAGCTAGGATTCACCAAGGGTTTGAGTGAGAGAGATTTGAGGTGCGAGATTGAGCCCCTTTGTGAGAGTTCTTCCCAAGTTCATCTCAAGAAGCACTTGGTGTGGCCAAGATCGGTTGATTTGCATTTGTTACTCTTGAAGCTTGCTTCTAGATGGTTAGGCATTGCCCGTTGAGTGCCCTCTTTGTGTAAAGCACCCAAGATTGTTTGTATTTCCCTTCTCCTTTGTGGAGTGTTCTTAGTGAGCACCAATCTTCCTTTGTGGGGATTGGGTGAGGCAAGAGGCCGTGATAGCCCTCCCTTTGTGGGATCCTCAACAGAGACGTCCTCAATTGAGACGTAGCTTCCTTGGTGGAAGTGAACTTCGGTTTAAACCCCTTGTCTTGTGCTTGTTTGAGTTCATCCCCTCTTTCTAACCCTAGAAGCTAGTTTTAGCCCGATCTATCTACTTGTGTTGTTTCGAGTCAAATCTTTGGTTGCAGGTGGCTTCTAGCATCTCTACAGAACTCTTGGTTCATACACTTTTGTTTAATTCAGCTCTGATTTCGAATAGTGTGAACGTGTTCGTGGCTACCAGATCATCCGGACCTAAGGGCCGGGTCATCCGGGCATCTCATCCACTGCTAAGTTTTGTGCAGATTTTGAAGAGTGCCTATTCACCCCCTCAAGGCATCAAAAGGTCCTTTCAACAAGAACCCACAGAAGAGCTTCTCAATGCTTGAAGTGTCCATGGCGCGATCCTCATGGCCATAGAGATGTGCACTGGGATAGCACAAAGAGTAGACTGAGCCAAAATAAGATGACCACTACGGTTTAGCATCCTTCCCTTCCAAGGAGGTAACCGTTTAGCGATCTTGTTAACGACCGACTGCATAGCGGATTTGGGCAAGCACCAAGGGGAAAGCGGCACCCGTAATAAGTGCATGGAAAATCGGCGCACAGGCAGCCCAGTGTGCGCGTGATTAAACCCAACTGATCCTTAGTGCAACAGATCAGGAATGCCTTGCTCTTGTTAAGATTAGCAGCAAGCCTCGTCGCACAACGGAAGAAATTCATAATCTCTCTAATCACAATAAGATCCACCACGACCGGAGAAAGGAAGACAACCACATCGTCCGCATACAACGATATCTGCTGCTTAATAGAATTTGGCCGCAGAGGGTTAAACAAACCCTTGGAGTCAACGAGCTTAATCATGACGTTGAAGCACTCCATAACAAGGACAAAGAGCATAGGTGAAAAAGGATCACCTTGGCTAAGCCCACAATCATGACAAATACGACAACCAAGGACCACATTTAAGAGAATTTTGGTGATGGCCATTGAAAGCAACACTGAAATCTAGTTAGTCCATCACAGTGGACAGCCCACCGCCATGAGACGCTCAATAAGGAATACCTAATTGACAGTATCAAAAGCTTTGACAAGATCAATTTTAAAGAGGACGCTTGGACTCTTCCTTATTGAGAGAGTTCTAGCCGTGCCCAGAACATACCCGAAGTTATCCTGGATTTGACGACCTTTAATGAATGCGCTCTAGTTTGCTGATATTAAGCGTGGGAGGTTAGGGGCAAACCGATTGGCCATGATCTTAGAGAAAATCTTCCCAAAGCTGTGGACCAGGATAATGGGGCGATAACCACCTAAAATCTCAGGGTTGTCAACCTTAGGAGCAGCGTAAGCACGACTTCTTTAAGGTGGTGGAAGCTACGACAATCCATCATATAAATTTCCTGAAAAGCCCGAACCATGTTGTCCTTGATAATCGACCAAGTCGACCTATAAAAACGAACACTGAAACCATCCGGACCGACGTCTTGTCTAAGGGGATGTCCCTGATGGCCTCCCAAACCTCCTCCTCAGTAATAGGACGACCAAGCTCTGCCATGTCCAGATGTGAAAGCCCCAGCTCACTGAAATCAAGAGCGACACTTTTAGGCTGCTCAGAGCCAAGGTGGCTTCAAAGTAATTGAATGCAGCCTCAGCTTTGTCTGCCTCAGATATGAGCATGACGCCATCAACTTGAAGAGAAGTGATATGGTTCTTCCTCCTTTGGTTAGGATGAAGGCGGAAGAACTTAGTACTGGCTTCACCCTTCTTTAAAACAATGCATGCTAGACCGTTCTCTTGCAATAGGTCGCTGAAGAGAGGTCAAACCCATATACCACAGTTTAAGGAACTTGTGTAGGGAAAACTCTGCAGGGGAAAGCGATCGGTGATCTTGAGCTGCATCCAGACGAAAGATAACCTCCTTGGTGACTTGCACCTTAGTGCGAATACTACCAATGGATTTAGCGCTCTAAGTCTTCAACCCCTTAGCTTTTTCGTGAAGTCGTTAGTCAATGATACGCAACGAATCAGCCATAGGCACTGGGGTTGACCAGGCCAACACTACATCCTCGAGGTAACCCTCAAACCGCGGCCAAAAATCCTGAAAGCGGAAGAGTCGCTTGGGATTAAACCCATCATCAAACTGCAGCAACAACGGAGCATGATCAGAGCATCTCTAAGACAAGGCCTGGAGGAAGGAGCGGGGAAACGATGTCTCCCAATCATCAGACACAAACATCCTGTCAATGCGCTCCAATGTTGGGTGCACCCACTCATTACTCCAAGTGAAATGTCAATGCGCTCCAATGTTGGGTGCACCCGTTCATTACTCCAGGTGAAAAGACGACCACTATGATGCAGCTCCATCAACTCAAGATCATTAAGGAACCTTTTGAAATGACCCATCAATCTCCTAGAGAGACAGCCATTCTTTTTATCGCTGGTAGATTAGGTTGAAGTCACCACACAACGCCAAAGGGCGTGTTAAAGAGGGACGGAGGGTGCACAACTCTTGCAAAAACTTGACTTTCTTTGCGTTTAAACAGCCAAGCTAAGTTTGTGATGAGGTTTAAACATCAAGTACAAGCATGCGCCGTCCAATTGGATAAATGGTGTACGCATCCGACATCCGAGCTATCCTGGATGGATAATATTCTGTACTCCCGTATTCCCACTTTTAAAATGCATGAAAAATTACAACAAAACATTGATATATTAATCGTAGAGTAATTAATATAGAGTAATATATCATGTTGCATCATGGATATAAAATACAACAAAAACATAGAGTTATTAATCACCTTACATCAGGGGTGGAGCCAGCGGTGCGGCGGGCGGGGCTCAAGCCACTCTCCAAAAATTTTGTACCATATAAAGGTAAATAAGAGGAAGAAGAAAAAAAGTGAGGAAGGAGAGAAAGAAAAGGTGGATGAAGAAGAAGGAAGAGGGTGGATGAGCCCCCTCTTCACTCATATCTGGCTTCGCTACTGCGTTGCATCAAGCAAAATTTTGAGTATCATCTAAAATTGTGCAATATCAAATAAAAAGGAGAAATTACCTTTTGAATAATGAGGACTGCAACTGATTTGTTAAAACCGCAAACATGTTACTACTTATAGGCTTGCTTCGTCTTTTTGTTTCTTCTTACCTAAGTTTTAGACGTACTCCCTCCGGTTTGGTAAAAGAAGTCGTTTAGAACAGCGACACAGTCACCAAAACACAACTTTGACTTCTCTTTATGAAAATGCTTTTCAAAACAAATATATTGATATGATTTTCACATTTGTAAACTTAACGACTTAAAAGTTATTCATCATTTATATTCCCAATGTTTGACCAAAATCTTGTCCAAAATGACTTCTTTTACCAAACCGGAGGGAGTAAGTAATTTTTTACATGATGGTAAATGATTACATGCCTTATCTATCCACATTTTTGTTGGATTGTTCATGCACGATGTTTATTTAAAATAAGTTCACACACACACTTTTTTTATTTTTTTAGAATTACATAATATAACGGAGACACTCACAATACATGCTATTATTCATAGGTTGGCTTCGTCTTTTTGTTCCTTCTTACCCAAGTTTTTGGCTTCGTCTTTTTGTTTCTTCTTACCCAAGTTTTAGACGCAAATAAATTTTTACATGATGGTAGATGATTACATGCCTTATCTATCCACATTTTTGTTGCATTGTTCACGCACACTTTTTTGATGAGATAAGCTCATGCATGCACTTTTTTGTTCTTTCAAAAATTACATAGTACAACTGAGCTCACAACGTATGCACACTCACGTGTGCAAACCTTATCCCTAAGAGCATCTTCGAAGACTGGGATGACAATCCTCGAGATTGACGAAGTCACCACAAACGCCTCGCTGTTAACGAGAACGTCGCCTACCACTGAAAGTACAATCCCATGAGGAGTCGAACTCAGGACATGAGGTGTTGCCGAGGCTGGTTGCCTATATAACACCGAAATTCAGCCGAAATGTCATAATAATTCGAAAAAAGAAAGAGAGGGGGAAGAGGGGAAGGGAGTGAGAAGGAGGTGGTGAAGGTGCGAAGCTCTGCCGGTTTTTCATCTCGTTAGAGGTAATACTTTGATACTTAATAGTTTTAGTGTAGATTTGCTTAGTAAATATATAGTTTTGGTGTAGATCTGCTTCGTAAATACATTGTTTTAGTGTAGATCTGCTTAGTAAATACATAATTTTAGTGTATATCTGTTTAGTAAAAAAATATAGTTTTAGTGTAGATCTGTAGTAAAATTATAGTTTTAGTGTAGATCTGCTTAGAAAAATTATAGTTTTAGTGTAGCTCTGAGTAGATATATTTTGTAGTTGCAGATCCACTTGTTAATAGCGTTTTTTCATGCTGTCAGACATGTCAGACGATCTTAGTATCAAGTTGTATGTCGGTAATAGGCAGATTAGATATGGTGAACATGGAGTTGACTTGTCAGAATTTGATTCGGTTAACCATGTGATTAGAAGAGCAGCCTCAAGAACTTGGGGGTCCATTACCGAGTTTTTTTAGGCATTCCATGCAGATGCAAAGCAACATGACTTGTCCATTATGGCTCTAATCAACAGGAGTCATTATATTGGGAGCTTATGCCACTTCAAGACACTGAACATTGGAGGAGTTATAGCAAAACAGCATGTGAAATTGGTTTGCCTGTGATGCTGTTTATCCAAGTTGTTCATAAGGTTGGGTCTAGTAGTCAAGTGTCTGAGAGTGATGCTCACCAGGCTGAGGCTGAACTACCAGCAGGAGATGGTCCCACCGCTGACCCACTCCCACCATGTCGTAATGTTAGACCAAAAGTAAGAACTAACTGTATTACTAAATAAATATTATGCCATTGCTATTTTATTATGTGCTAACTTGTCTTTGATAAAGACTACGCCTCCTCTCTGTGATTTTATGCAGTGGCTAGATTGTGAGTAATCCGAACAAGACAAAACGTTACGTCGAGGAGACGGGTCGTTCAGCACATGAGAGGTGGTAAAGGATGGTTGAGGCAGAAAAACAAGAAGAAAAACGTAAGGAGCAGCAAGAGGAGATTCGCATTGGCCGGATATCAAAGAACGTGAAGCGGCCACGACCCATGAAGAAGATAGAGAGAGGAAGAGGGAGAGAGCTCGCTGGGCTAATGAAGCTGGGCTGGATGCTATGAGGAAGGGGAATACCCCCGTTGTACCCAGTAGACGTAAAGTACTCACTCATCATTCTCTAGAGTCGGGTTGTATCTTTAAGAACTTGATTTCAAATGCATTTCAGATGCAAACAGTAAAACTCGTACTAGGGTGTGTTTTTTGTGAACTGCACCAAACAGTGAACACATAGGGTGTGTTTTCTATGAGTCACTGCACCAAGTAGTGTACCTAGTACTAAGGTGTGTTTCCTCTGAGTCACTGTCCGTTTTCTTGCCCCGGATCGAATGGCCCACCATTTGGTCTACGCGGAGCACTCTTCACCAGTCTCACTTCACAACACAACAAGCAACAATGAGTTCCTGAATTGGGGCTGATGATGATGATTCCCTCGGTCCAACACAGTGGAGCCAGCAAGATCCAGAGTTCAACAACAATTTTCCAGTCTTAGACAAGAGAGATTTCAAATCCATGCATGATGTTAGAAAGTACGCACCAAATCAAACGGTGAACTGGCCAAGGTGTGCACACGATGAGTTCTGTGTGATGCAGGTTTATCAAGGATGGGACAACTCTGGTCGCCGCTTCTGGCATTTCTCACGAGCAAGGGTAGGCAAAACTCCATGACCTCTGTCCTTCATCATTTTATGATTTACTAATGTAATCACGGTTTCTGCAGTACTCCGAACAACCAGATAACTGCGGTTTCGTGCAATGGGTGGATCCCCCAGCTATTCACCCGTATCAAGAGTACATCAACTACCTCGAGGATGTTGTCATCTTCAACTTGAGGCAAGAACTCATGTCGGCATTGGCTTCTCCAGATCCGACATCTACCAACGATGACGACGGACCGGTGACCAGACCAATGGTGGTGAAGACGAACACCAGCTGTGAGGACGAGTACTGTTGTTGTCCGTGCCACAAAAAGAAGGACAACACTCCACCAGCAACTCCACCCCCGCCACCATCTGATCCAACTCCATCCCCGTCGGGGTACTACATGCCCTCCCAGCACTCCGGCGGGTCTATGATGTGCGAGTTCTCCGGGTACTATTCGTTTATCTAAATTCCCTAAGGCACGTTAGGACTAGCAGCAGCGACACAAAGTTAGGGTAATTGTGTCGCACGTGCCATTGCAAATGTTGTAATCGTTTATCTAAATTCGCCGTTAAGTATTAATGGTTCGTCGTTTTATCAATGCTTCAAAAATTGAAATTTACAAAAAAAAATCCTACCGCCGCAGCCCACGGCGGTGTCCATACATACCGCCTTGGCCTGCAGTGTTACCTGTGGGCCACAGCGTAACGTAACGCCGTGGCCCACGGCGTCAGGGACTTAACGCCGTGGCCCGTGACAGCGGTAGATGTATAGTTTTGCAAAATTTCTGGTGGACCATATATTTTTGCAAAATCGTGATAGAAAAAATATATATAAAAATTCTGTTGCTTAACACATCATTTGGGCCCTCCTTGTCGGGCGGCCCACGAAGGCCAGCAGATCAGCAAAGCTACCGAGCCCAGCCCAAGAGAGAGACGTGAGGGTCGAAGAAACGTGCGGCATCCGGCAAGCCATCTCTCCACTCCCTTCTCCCCACCTCCCTCCGCCTCTATTTATCGCCGGCTGCTAGGGTTTTATGGTTGCCGCCGCGTCCCCGAGCATCATCGCCTCCACCCCCGACGCCCTCAACTCGCGGCCGGTCATACGCGTCGCCCCCCCTTCCTATCCCATCACGCCGCCGCCTTCCGTCGAGCCGGCGTGCGAGATCCCTCCGGGTCCGGCTCCTTCTCTCCTCTCGGTAATTATCCTACGACCGCGCTCGCCTCGATTTGTTTGGTCCAGTTCATGTTCCATGTTCAAAGTTTCTGTTTTTCCCGCGATTTCTCGCGGGGAAGGGGTCGCGCCGCCCGATGAGTGCTTTTAAGTCGACGCGAGCGTAGGGAATTTATGGCGCTCCCTGGGATTTGCCTTTTTGCTATTATTATTTTGTGGGAATTAGTGTGGATATGAACCGGTGGGTTAGCGTGTCAGCCTGGAGGTGCTGTGTGTGGGTGGCAGCTGCAGCTCACAGTGCTAAGGTTTCGCGTGCCGCAGTTGTTTGTGCAGTCGTTTAGTTTCGGATAAAGATTTGGTGTGCCTTGAAACCTTGGGCAACTTCAGCCATTGATGTCTAAAAGTTTGGCAGACAAATCATTTGCTACAGTTGGGGCACACCCGATCATAGCTTGGTCAGTTACAGAAACAGTCTGAAACAGGCCCATAACGAGCCGCCCTATTCCTTGTTAGCCTGTGGGGATTTTATGGTACTCGCTACACCTATGATTTGTTTTTCTTTTTGTAATTTTGTTGTTATTAACGTGGATACAAACCAGTAGGTGGCGTATTAGCTGGAGGTGCTGAATAGCAGTCACAGCTCCCTGTGCTACGGTTTGAGGTGCTGCGATTGTTTAGACAGCTGTTTGGTTTCTGACAAAGATTTGGTGTGCCACAAAAAAATTGGCAACTTCATCCATTGCTTGCCAAAACTGTGGCGGAGAAATCATTTGCTGCAGTTGTGGCACACCCGATCATAGCTTGGTCAGTTACTTGAAACAGACCTGTACCGGGCCAATCCTATTCCATCTTAGAATGTAGGGAATTTATGGTACTTGCTCCACCTGGGATTGTTTTTTGTTATTATTTTGTTGCCATTAGTGTGGATATAACCTGTGGTTAGTGTATCAGCAGGAGGCAGCTCACCGTGTTGTGTGCCGCAACTGTTTAGGCAGCCGAGTTGGTATGCCTGCAAAATGTCAGGCAACTTCATCCATCTGTCTGCCAAAAGTGCAGCAGACAAATCATCTGCTAGGAGCACGCCTGGTCGTAGCTTGGTCAGTTACGGTAACAATCCAAACAGGCCAACACTGTTTTCTTGTTAGCCTCCTCTTTAGGATTAGGATACCTTATCATAGCTTGGTCAGTTACAGAAACAATCCAACCAAACCTGTAATGGGCCAACCCTGATGTTAGCCTCACTTTTAGGATTAGATAGGTTGCATAACGCGTTCTAGATTGGGTGAATAATATTGTATTGCCATATTTGTTTTGGAGAGTAGTATGGCCAATATTAATCTGAGGATGTGTAGCATAGAGTATACCTGTTGCTTTTAAATCAGAACAATACAATATTTCTGTGTTGCAAATTAAACAAAAGGGTAATTTGTTCATTCCACACTTACAAATCCCCCAGGTTGCAAATGTTATAGGTTAAATATTCCAATGAGGCACAGAATTGTTCCTGCATGCATGGACAATTGCGGGTTCTGTAGTCTTGCAAATTAAACAGAGGGCCTGCATTTGTTGAAGTTTACATGTTCCAATGGCAATAAGTGGGCTTGCAAGTTTGCATGAGATGGGTGTGATGATTTACCTTATCTAAAGTTTAAACCGAATAGTAGGAACATGCAGTGAGGGATTTAGCTATCGAGAATTCAAGATGTATGCATTAATTGGTCCTTGTTATACCCTGCTACCCCTTTTCTTCACTAGATAGCAGATGGCATGCCAAGCTTTTATGTATTGCCATTCAAGTGATGGCATGTACTCCCTCCGTTTCAAAATGTAGGTTGTTTTGGTTTTTCTAGGTTCTTCATCTAGACGTACACTATATCTAGGTGTATAGCCAAAACTATGGACCTAGAAAAGCCAAAAAGGCCTACAGTTTGGAATGGCGTAGCTTCTTGTTTTGTGTATCTGTGCATAATTTGGCTATTGATTACTTAGATTCATTGTTGTACAGTTTGATACAGTTACTGTTTTATGTTTTGACCTGATTTTTTTGTGTCACTGGTGCAGGTTGTGTTGTTTATCTTGACTAAGGAACTCTCTAAAATAACTCAACTTCATCGCTCATATGGAGCCCCAGAAGAGTTGTCTTCTGATCACTTACTCCCAGGAGATCGTAGATGGAGTGCCTTTGTATATTTCATCCAACTGCCTGCCCATAAAAGCTTTGAAATATGAACCTGCTGGTCATTCATTCCATGCTGCGGCAATGAAGCTTCTTGGTCTTGGGGAGCAAGAAGACACAGAAACTGATGATCACAGCGTTTCATCAGATGACAAGAGCCAAGATTTTAATACTGCATCTGATACTTTTAGCAGCAAGGGGAAGAAGAAGTCTTCTGGAAGTCAACAACAGGATCACTATGCATTGCTTGGGTTAGGACACTTGAGGTATTTGGCCACTGAAGATCAGATTCGGAAGAGTTACCGTGATATGGCTCTTAAACATCATCCAGATAAGCAGGCTGCTCTGATTCTTGCAGAGACAACAGAGGAGGCAAAGCAAGCAAAAAAGGATGAGATAGAGAGCAATTTCAAGGCCATTCAGGAGGCCTATGAAGTCCTCATAGACCCGACTAAGAGGAGGATTTACGATTCAACAGATGAGTTTGATGATGATGTCCCGACAGACTGTGCCCCACAGGACTTTTTCAAGGTTTTTGGCCCAGCCTTCATGAGAAATGGACGCTGGTCCGTTACCCAGCCTATTCCTTCTCTTGGAGATGATGCTACTCCTGTACAAGAAGTTGACAAGTTCTACAATTTCTGGTACAACTTCAAGAGTTGGAGGGAATTTCCAGATGATGATGAATATGATTTGGAGCAAGCTGAATCTCGTGAACATAAGAGGTGGATGGAGAGGCAGAACACAAAACTACAAGAGAAGGCCAAAAAGGCTGAATATGCACGAGTGCGAACTCTTGTTGACAATGCTTACAAGAAAGACCCAAGGATCCAGAGGAGGAAGGATGAGGAGAAGGCTGAGAAGCAGAGAAGAAAGGAGGCCAAGTATTTGGCAAAGAAACAGCAGGAGGAGGAAGCCGCAAGAGCTGCTGAAGAGGAAAAGAAAAGGAAAGAAGAGGAGGCTAAGAAAGCTGCGGAAGCTGCACTCAATCAGAAGAAATTGAAGGAGAAAGAGAAGAAGCTGCTGCGCAAAGAGAAAACCCGTCTGCGCACCCTTGCAAAACCTGTAATTGCAGAGAGACACTTTGGTCTGTCAGATGAAGATGTCGAAACAGCATGTGCCTCACTTGGTATAGAACAGCTCAAGAGACTCTGTGACAGTATGGATGGTAATGATGCAGCTGAAAAGGCCAAGTTGCTGAGCAGTGCACTTAATAAAGAAAGTTCATCAAAGGAAGCAAAGAAAAGTGATGCAAACGGTGTGGAGGGTTCGGCTCCAAAATCAAATTCTGCAGGTGGAAAAGTGACACAAGGTAGCAGCTTCTTGAACAGCTATGAGAAAAAAGAGAGACCATGGGGAAAGGAAGAAGTTGAATTGCTTAGGAAGGCAATCCAGAAGTATCCCAAGGGAACTTCACGTAGATGGGAGGTTGTTTCTGAGTTTATTGGGACAGGCAGATCTGTTGAAGAGATTCTCAAGGCCACAAAGACTGTTCTTCTGCAGAAGCCAGATTCAACAAAAGCTTTTGACTCCTTCCTTGAGAAGCGCAAACCAGCCCCAACCATTGCTTCACCACTTTCAACTAGAGATGAAACAGTTAGTTCGTCAACTGCTGGAGCTGGGACTGCTTCATCCAAGACGGCGGCACAACCTGCTAGCAGCCAGCCAGCCAATGGGAAAGCACCTGCTGATCCTGTTCCAGATGCTGCACCTTCTGCGACTGATCCAGAGGCCTGGTCAGAGCCACAAGTTCTGGCTCTTGTTCAAGCTTTGAAGGCTTTTCCTAAAGATGCGAGCCAAAGATGGGAGCGTGTGGCTGCTGCTGTCCCGGGTAAGACTGTAGTCCAGTGCAAGAAAAAGGTTGCTGCAATGAGGGAGAATTTCCGGAGCAAGAAAAGCGGGGAGTAGTGTACTGTGTTATCGCCTCACCGAAGTACATTTTGCAAGGAAGATTGTCTCTACGGATATTTATATGCCGAGCTTGCGTCTGGTGACCTGTGAGGTTTCGCATAACAAACCTCGTACACCACCAGTGGTGAGAATAATTTTGTTCTGGAGTCACCTGTGACATCTAATTTATCCTTCTTAGTAGTTATCGAGTTTGGGGCAGCTGGAGAGGAGGATATGCCATTGAAGCTCATCTACTGTTGAATGTTGATGAACTAATGATTGGCCTTTTGTAGCAGTGGTACTCATGGGTTTTGTTTCGGCTGGCTCCTGGGTTGTCTGTGTTTGCTGGAAGCTATTAGAACATTGTCTTGCCATATGCAAATGGTGCAGTGGTCTGGTTGGGCCTGGCTGAGTGAAAATGTAGAGAATCACATGGGTTTTTGTTTATCACTAAGATAGAAATATTTTTTTCATCGTGTAAAACCTGTTATTGAAGTGATCATTATTTTGCCTGACAGCATTTTGTATTTTTGTCGTTCTACGATAATATTCTTTCATCCGGCTGCTATTCTTGTTAGTGAACTGACTCTGCATCGATGGGTACTTTTGGCATTTGACCACACGCTTATCGGTTTCGGGTCTTTCTATGCAGAACCTGAAAGAGGGAAAACCATTTGGATTTTCCAGCTGTGCTATACATCTCCCATGTGTTTGATGGGATCTTTGTTTTCATTTTCAAGCTAGCTTTAACAACAGATGCAGCCACAAACTTGCCAAATGCCACGGGTTCTTAATCTTTCTTGTATGTCTTGTATACATCTAGTATACCCCGTAATTTCATGTAGTTTATCGGATAACCTATATAGGAGCACCCCCACTCAAGGTATATACATCACATGTCACGGCATCATCATCCATCAGAACCGTATATGTATGACTTTCATCTATTTTATGTGACTAATACTCCCTCCATACTGGTATTAGATGATGTTTAGGACAGCGACACGGTCTCCAAAGTATAACTTTGACTTCTCTTTTATATACAAATATTTATTAAAAAGTTATATATGTATCTTATTATAAAAATATTTTTCAAGACAAATCTGTTGATAAAATTTTCACATTTTAAAACTCAACAACTTAAAAGTTATTAATGATTTATATTCCCAATGTTTGACCCAAACCTTGTCCAAAACATCTTCTATTTGCAATACGGAGGGAGTAGCATTTATGTACATAATTTATTAGTCTTTGCGACGATTGTACTACAAATTTTCAGTATAATTACATGGAAGATTAATCATTTAATAATTGTTCTCTCTTAACAACTAGACATGTTTTCATGTATATAATATCGTTTGCAAAAAAAACTATTACCATGCAATCACCTTGTTGTCTCTACTTTCAATTTTTTTCAAATATTGTTGCAATGCAATCATCTTAGTATTTTTATTGTCAAATTTCAAAAAACCTTGCAACAACGCGTGAGGTATCACCTAGTATGAACAACACATGAGGACCCGTGTATAGGTGTAGTATGAACAACATATGAGGTGCTAGGGAGTTTATTTTTCCCCTTCTTTCTCCTCATTTCCTTCTCTTCATTCATGCGGCCATGCCTGAATCTGAATCTGACAGTTAACCTAGCAGCTCTGAAATAGAAAGAGAAAATGCAAAGTTGATTGTGTCATCACGAAACATCTTAATGAATATGTTACACATCTACTTGGTTACTTGTATAGCATATTTACATATCATATTGAACAATGTAGCGCACAAATACTCCCTTGTTCTCTTTTAGTAATAAGATTTTTAAATCTGAAAATCTCTCTTTTGATAGTCTTCCTCCAATCCAATTGTCTATCCGCTTAATCAGCGTCTCGGACTTTACATGACCTTTCATTCTTCCACGTGAGATTAGCTATGTAGGCATCAAGAAGTTTAAATCTTAATGAATAGCTTTATTTACAAGGAACAGCTATCAGCAATTCAGCACGTTCAAATGGACGATAAGTAGCATTATTTTTCCTTGATAATTGTACCCATGTGATTTTTAAAACTAACAAAAGAGAATTGAGGGAGTATAGGATTTAGTGTGCTAGCTACCGGTAAAAATAAGTACGGATTTTTGCTAGCTCAAATTAGGTTTTGTTTAGTTCCCTGATCAAAAACTTTACACCCACCACATCAGATATTCGAACACTAATTAAGAGTATTAAACATAAACTAATTGCAAAAATAGAGTGTAAATCACGAGATGAATCTTTTAAGCATAATTAGGTCATGATCAGACAATGTAGCACTATAGTGACAAATTAATTACACTTGAAAAATTGCCTAGTGATTTACATGTGAATTCTGAAGTTAGTTTTTTTATTAGTACCTGAAACAAGGTAGAATTCTGAAGTTAGTTTTTGAGTAAAATACAGTGGAGGTCCATTAACTTGTAATGAGGTGTCACTTAGGTCCATCAACTCTCAAAATGATCTCTGGGTCCATGAATTTGTTGAGTCATTCACCGCAGGTCCATAGCTGTCCAGATATGCTTGTACTGGTGACATGACATGATGACTTGACTCAAGAAGCATCTTGTAGCCGAGACATTTCAATTAGTAGGTTACAAATGGGCGACAGATATACTTACACATTCCTTGGGTTGAATAACGGTAGCCTCCTCACATGTACAACATGAGTAGGCTGCTGTCGTTTAGCTCCAAAAATATGAAGCATGTGTCACTCATAAGTTGCTCGATGAAATGTCTCAATTAGGATGTGCTTCTTCTAGTCAAGTCATGATGTCATGTCACCTGTAGAAGCATATGTAGACCTGCGGTGAACGACTCAACAAGTTTATAGACCTAAAAATGCATTTTCAAAGTTGATGGCCCTAAGTGGGAAAAAGTCTACTTCACCCCCAACCTATGAGGGTTGGAACACATCACCCCCAACCTATGAAAATGGATTTTATACCCACTGAACTTTCTAAAACGGGACAAATCATATTAAATCACTGAAAAATCATAAAATGAAAAATAAATTGTGTTGGACTTCAAATTAATAGTTCTACGCAATGAACATAAAATATGGAATGCTTTAGTACGCATTTTTCTTGTTATAACTTTCAGGGGTAAAAAAAATTCATTTTCATAGGTTGGGGGTGATGTGTTCCAACCCTCATACTTTGGGGGTGAAGTAGACTTTTTCCGACCTAAGTGACACCTTCTTACAAGTTGGACCACTGGTGCATTTTACTCTTAGTTTTTTTTATTAGTACCTACAACGGTAGGCTGACCCAAATAAAGCAAAATATGTGGTTACCAATTATCAACACATACAACTCAAGGGCCGTGGTACTGTCCTAAACTGTTGATTGTTTTAGTATTTCTGAACCTACAATTTGGATACAAGTCAAGGGATTGTTTTTTTGGAATTTGTTGTTTGTACTGGAACCTAATACGTACTAGTAAAATGCATATGCGACACACACATACTTGCAAAAAAATAAATAAATTATAAATTACATATTACTTTCATAAAGCAGACTACAGATATAATTATTAAGCAACATAAATAGAAGCCATAGAAATTATCTAAACACATTATTAAGTCAATGTTTAAATTACTTAAATTGCTTAGTACTTAAACAAGATGAAAGTACCATGATCACCTTTTTTAAAAAACAAAGTGCAGACAAAAAATATGTGAATGGCATTTTGCTTTAGTTTTGTTTTTATTCCTCTCCACCTCCCTCCCTGCTTCTACCTCTTAACCTTGTCTTTCCACCAACCCTAATCATTTCTCGTTACTTAATTTATATGTGTAGATGAAACATACATCTATCAACTTAAGCTGACAGCAAATCCACAGCCACCGAGTTAATTACATCACACCAGGTAGCGCACCAGGCCATGATTGGACATCACTTGACATCAAACTCACACCCACACCAACTAAATTATGTGCTACAAAATTACAAGCGATTAGAGAATTACGACCAAATGCCCCACTTATAGAAAGCTAAAACAAGCATCATTTCTCACCTGGTATAAGCACACCGTGCGAACTCAATCAAGATCAAAAAGACGATTCCTTCATGGGTACTTCCACCCATGACCAAGAATAGCATCTCCAAGAGACTAGTTAAAATGATTTGGCTAGCTAAATTTTGAAAAAAATCTCACAAACACTCTTCCAACAGACTAGCTATCTACCCAACTAGCTATTATGACTAGCTAAATTCGTTGCCCCACTAGCTATCTTTGGCTAGTGGCTAGTGACTAGCTATCTTGATTTTCATGAGTATGGCGGGCGGGACCCACAGGCGGTGGACTATATAGAGAGTTCAGTTTAGAGAGACTGTTGGATGTCAACAACTTTTCGTTAGCTATTTCATTTTACATACTAGCTAAATCAGGATTTTAGCTAGTGATTTTTAAAGAGACTCTTGGAGTTGCTTAATCACAACATATGCCACATAATTCACCAGCCAGAAAACATAAGAAGAAGTGTTTTGGGGAGGACACGTCTATAAGCCCTATCCCCAAGCCACAAGATTTGAACATGGAATGAGTAAAATGGAGTGAACAGAAGGACTGTAGTGCAGGTCAGACTTACATCTGTGAAACCCATCACATGACTCCGGTTCCAATCCTTAGTTCAGTAGCAAGAGATCATCAATTATGGCTACCAAACTTATCCTCTTGGTCTAACATGTCATATGAAAAATAGACTCAGTCTATCAAACAAAATAAACGAAAGAGGAACATCACAAAATGATGATGAAGAATAGAAAAAAATATATTTAATTGTATTAGGCAGAATCTAGCATCTGCACCACAAGAAATTCCTTTGTACCACTAATCAGACCAATATCAATCAAAGCATCTGGAGCTGGGTGATTCGAGAAAGCATCTGAAGCTGGTTGCTTCGAACAAGCTTATCTGAAATTAATACAATATTTATATTTCAAAATGCAATAAATAGGAGAAAACAAGCAATATCATTGGGATATCAGTTTTAGGTGCTCCAAAATTTCAACACAGATCATCTCGTACTGAAGCTCATATACACAGCACCAAGGACAAGGATACCTCTACCATTTTTGTTTCTTGGTGTCAATTCGGAGGATTGATGATCCTCTGCAACACGACAGTCCTGGCACACCGGATGTCCCCAAAATCATCCACGCCCTCTTATGAAATACCTCCAGCTTCTTCTTGATTTGCTCAATACCCAGCCTCACCGCCTCCTCAGTCCTCATCGCGCTCTGGCAGCTCTATGCAATCGCCCGTGGAGCTGACCTGAACTTCTAGCCGGTCCACAAGCACCCGGATGGCGTCCACGTCCTCAATGGCAACGAATGTGCTGACCTGCATTGCGCTCACCAACTCCTTGTGGTTGTGCAACGCCTCTTAGTACTGCTTTAGGAGCGAGTCCGCCCACTTCCCCACCGAGCCCACCGGCAGGGCCACCACAGAGCAAACGAAGGCCACCACAGAGCGAACAACGCCACGAACACGACGCTGGACACGCGGCGCCACGTGCAGACCGAGCAGATCCGAGCGTCCAGGCGGCGCTTCCGCTGCCGGAGCTTGCCCAGCATAGCTAAGCTAGGTGCTTCAGGTACGCTGCCTAGAATGCGACGAAGAACTCAGTTGTGAACGGGTCGCCGGCCGCCTTGAATCGGCGGAGCTCGGCCAACACGCTCACGTACCGGCCTGGTGCAGGCGCGACGTTGGGCTCCTAGGCATGGATCATAAGGAATTGTGGAAAGCGTGGTCTGCGTGGAGAAGGAAAAGAGACGACGGGACGGGAGAGAGGAGCCGTGAATCGACAGGACTTTGAGATTTTGAGAAGAGGCGAGGTGTGGGTGCAATCGATGGGTATTTAGAGGCATCGGTGACACAATCGTTTTTAACAGAAACGCTCTCCAAATTGCGATTTTATGAGTCTTCTACCTTATCCACTCCTCCAAATATGACAAGTGGGTCCAGCGTGTGGGGTGGACCCGAATTAGGTGAGAAAGATTTTTCAAATTATTCGATCTAGATAGATAACATCTTAGTGTGTCTGCAGTTTTGTAGGCTCAGGGAATTTTTATAAGACCTCAGAAAAAAAGAAATTGTTGATCATACACTCATGTTCAGTCAGCCAAACCCTCTCTGGACAGACGGCGGCCAAGATCCAAAGGGCATCGAACCAACATGGCACAGGAACCGGTGCGCTCAATTTCAAATCAAAGTCCATTTACAAATCTTCTAACGCGTCATCTTTTGGATCGTATAAAGCGGCACCAAAACATATGAAGTGGAACTCAAAGCATGATCAGTAGGGGAGCGGCCCTCGCAGCTTGTTAGCAACGTGCAGCAGGTGGTCAATGTTTGTGGGCGGGTAGCTCTGGAGGAGCTTGAGGTTCGCAGTAAAATCACCTGCCAAGAGCCGCCTCCGGACGAGGATCAGCATTGCGCAGCAAACCCGTAACAAGGTAGCCTGTATCCAGAGCAAGAGAATAATAGTTTAGTCTACCGTGTTTCGAAATGCACCTTGCGGATGTAACTGGAGATGCTGGTTCCCTGACCTGAGGCCCCTCTGGGTCGCCTAGTAGAGCGTCCCACAGGTGGAGGCAGTCATGGAACTTGAATTCCTGTGTTAACAGCAAGGTGATCCATCTGAATGCATAGAACTGGGGATTAACCTGGAACACAGGGACACCTTTTAGCCTGGGAACAGATGTATATTTACCCACATGCTTGATCATGATAGAAGGGTTCTTCAGGATTCAAATACCTACCTTGGTTACGACCTCTAAATGCCGCCAGAGCTCCTCGTCATGCCTTTTCAGAAGCTGCGACAGCCTAGTGATTGTGGAGCGTATACCAACCACACTGTTGTCAAGTTGCTTGCAAAAGTTATCTCGGAACCCGCTAAGCAGCTCAACAAAACAGAAAAACGCATCTGCCTCTGCAGAAGCCTGTTCACAAGTAAAAGTAAGGTGCATCTGGCCATCAGCCTGTTATACTTATGCATAATGTCATACAACGTGCAAGGTCAATGCTATGAGTCGTAGGCATCAACTGAAACTATTTTTGCCTTGACATGTTTCAGAAGCTGAATAAACATTTGGAGGCAGTTTTGTTATATTTCAGAAAATTGAATTTAAGGAAACAATGTGTAACCCATAATGGGAGCTTAAGGCCAGAAAATATCACAACATAATAAGTGTCATCAACGATTGTTGCATCAGCACGATCATCAGAAAGCATAGTTTTCTTGTTTCTATGTGTAAGTACGCAGTGACATAAGAGGACACTCACAGAGTGGCTTTCATTTGGATCATTCTTGAAAACATAGTAGAGAGGTGCCAAAACCTCATTCATTCCTTGTACATATCTTATACCCGGATTTAATTTTGCAAAGATGGTAAGTATACGCTTCAGTGACTCCTGAAAGCAGAGCACTTCACAATGGGAATAGAAAACAACAAAAATAACAAGGAAAAGGTGATCTAATGTCAGAGGATACGCCTACCTGATTAGACAAGGAATCTGTAGAGTCCCCATTGAAAAATTCCATCTCAGGATGAGTGCGCTTAACATCTCTATCAATCTGCTCTACGATTTCAGATTCCTGGAGTATTCAATAGTACTATTTTTAGTTCAGTTGCAAATATTCACAACAGAACTTGACTAACAGTACAAACAAATAGAGGTCATTCAATACTGAACAGCAAAACAGTAGCAATGTATACTAATGAAAACAGGTAGCAATTACAGATGTATTCTACTATTAAGTTCATGAGGATTTAAATTTTCAAGTCCAGAGTTAAAACTAAGTTAGGCTGTTCTAATGAAAGATGGGTTCAGCTAGGCATATTTTAGAAAGGTGTAGAATAAAGTTAAAAAAATAAAAAGTAAGAGTAGTCATGAAGTTGGTTCACATTGCAAGAAAACAAAATATGATATATTCTGAACATTATGGGCATATGAGCACATGACAAAAATAGTTTGGTGATCCCATGAGCCATTGGTATATTGAACAATACAAATGATGGACTTCAGAGTCCACACTACAGAGTGTAACATGTAATACAAATTTGGAAGCACGCCAGCAAGTATTAGTTTCCATACCTGGAAGTATTGGTTCCAAACACTAGTTTTCCCAAGGCTTAAAGGATGCTCATCTCGAACAATCTCTGCCCTTGGCAGCACACCAGTTCCTTCAGCATTATGGTCCTCCCTTTTGGAAACAGTCATTTCCTCCATTCTTCGAGTAACTTCTGACTGAGCACAACAAAAATGAATTATTAGACAGGTGGTTCAATGGAGCAAAACAAAATAGATAAATAAAACAACTCCAGCACGGCAAAATACTGCTCATATGATGCTTGATTTGTCTAACATGCAAAACTGTAATATTTTACTACTCATGCCAATAATTGAGACAGGTCGTTCGTTATACAAATTATGCAGGTACCAATTTGCAAATCACAATAGTAAACAACTTGGGAGACTATAAACATGAAGAACTTACAGGATTAACCAAAAGCTCATCTTTGAAAGCACTGTACTGGGACCGCTTTTTCTCCAGTTCATAAGGCCATAAAGCATGGTCAGTGGGCAAGTATCCCAAGAGAAGCTGCTAACTATCAAAAAAGTCAAATAAATTTGTAGTGTACAGAGCAATAGGAAAATTTGTAAAGACCATAACAAGCCACCACCCTCACAGGCCAAAAAAAAAATTGTATATTGATATCTAGTTTCGCTAAATGCTGTTTGCAATTTTTTTTAAGTTTGAATCAAATTACATAACATAAATTTTGCATCACCGAAGTCAAAGCCATAATGGCACAGATCAGAAGTAATACATGCAACGGAATATAACAGAAAATTGACAAGGAACTCTGGGCACCCATCTATTTCTGAATAATGTCGTTCTGAGAACATTGGGTTCAAATAGACATCATAGACAGAGAAGGAATATGTTATAACTTAGGTGCTAAAAGTATCCAGTTAGAATTTTAGTTTCTACTCTATCCTTCATCGGGGTGTTGACTGTACATCATAGGAAAGAAATGCACACAACTTGCTCCAAACCAGGGTGCAGATCATTTCTTCAGTAATGCTAAGCATAGGAAATAGGCGGGGTGTCTGTAATCGGCATTCATGTACAATATGAACCTTCAAAAGGGTAACAGAGAAAAATTGCCAAACTACTCCCTATCCAGTACGGACTGAGTTGAATCAAAGCATGCAGGACCATTCTAGAATCAACATCAACAACCTACCAGTACAGGATGATCAAAAGGATCCGCAACATAGGCCATGCCATTTCTCTATGTGGCTGCGTGAGTGATACCACATGCAGTTATACAGTGAACAAGAGCATGAAGGGGATCTCCGGACCTTCCAGACGACGGGTCGCAACCCGGCGGCGTTCGGGACGCCCTGGCACGCGAGCCTCCGCAGCTCCGCTAGATCCACCACCTTCCTCTCCAGCTGCAGCGATCAATCGAGGGGCGAGACGCAAAGAGCACGAACAAGCGAGGTGAGCACAAAGCCACAAACCGCACCCCAACTCAACAAGCAGTAAGAATCCGATCCCGATCGCCGAGAGCGCGAGCACTCACCGCGACTTTGAACTCCACGACGAGGTGGGCCCGCGACGGGCCGGCCGCGCCCACGCCTTCGCCGTCGTCGTCGTCGTCTGAGCCGTGGGCGCGGGGAGCGTTCGGAGGAGGCGTGGGGACCGGATCCCGGGGTGGCTGGGGAGGGGGCAGGGGGGACGGCGGCTGGGGCGGCGTCGGGGAGGGCGCCGCGCGGGGAGGGGAGCGGCTGCGCGGGGCCGGGGGAGGCGCAGACCAGACCGGGCTGTTGAGCCAGTCCGGCACGGATTTGCGCCTGGGCGTGGCGCCGTCGGCCATGGCGGTGCTAGCTGGCGGGGTTTAGGAGTGGGGACTCTAACCAGATGGGCGAAGTAGGGGGAGGTGACGGCCGATCCCGTGTGGGGGATAGGCGGCGAGGGAGGGTCGCCGGAGGACGACGAGCACGTGACGGCGCGGGTCAGCCAATTTCTATCTGTTCATCGTTTTGGCTGCGTGCAAACTTCCTAGCCCTTCTCAAAAGAATCTGATTTCAAAAGTCTATCTCGTAATGTCGTCTAATATAATAGTAATTTTGTTTTGTTTCGACACTATTTTTTTAAATTTACATAGTACAACGCAGACACTCACAATACGCACGCACACTCACCTCTATGAACATACGTACACAAACCCTACCCCTATGAGCACCTTCGAGGGGCTGAACACCAACAGACCTGGAGATTCTCGAAGTCACCACTAGCGTCTTGGCGGCGGGAACATCACATACCACTTAACGCATAACGCCAGAAAACCCCGGAATAAATCCAGGAAAAGGTGCGAGCAATAGGATTTGAACCCTGGTGGGTAGCATCATACTGGACCGTTCTACCATTTGAACTACAAGCCACGTAATTTACTGAACTAAATGAGAAGTTTCAGACGTTTAATATTCAGTACTCCCTAAGTCTTGCCTCTAAATTGTGTCTTCCAACTCCAAGAGACTCACTAAACTAGACTAGCTTATTCTTCCTCTACATTTCCTCTTCTTCCAATAGACTAGCAATGACTAGCCATCCCACAACAATGCCCACATGTTAGCCATGCGAGGGAGGTGGGAGCAGGAGGGGGCCGCCAAGGATAGCTAGCAAAGGCTGCTATCCATCTTTGGCTACCAAAGGCACAAGTTTAGCTTGAGGTATTTGACTAGTCCGTTGGAATGTTGTTTTTATTGATTTTTCATTTTTTAGCTAGTCAAGTCAAGATAGCTAGTCTCTTGGAGCAACTCCAAGAGACTAGCGAAAATGACTTGGCTAGCTAAATTTTGGAAACAATCTCAAAACACTCTTCCAACAAACTAGCTATCTACCCAACTAGCTATCCTGACTAGCTAAATTCGTTGCCCTGCTAGCTATCTTTGGCTAGCGCTTTTTGGTCGCTATCTCCCTCGGCCTACCCACGCCCTTCCCTTTCTCTCTCCTCGTCACGCCTCCGCTGGCGAGGAGGAGCACACCGGTCCCACCGACCCCGTTGCCTCCCACTAGTCCCGCCGCTGGAGGTGCGCTGGTGGGGCGGCAAGCTGGAGAAGAGGTGTGGGGGCAGGCAGCCGACCGAAGCGGGAGGCGGGGTGGCCTGCCGGAGGAGTTCACGTGATTTGGGAAGAGAAGGGGAGAGAAGAAGGAGGGAACAAGATGACAGGTGGGACCCACGCGAAGGAGGAGCATGTGTCTAGTCATTTTTAGCTAGTCTGTTGGAAGAAGATAAGATTTAGAGAAAGAATACTAGTTAAATAACTAGCTAAATGTGAATTTAGCAAGTCTAATTTGGCGAGTCTCTTGGATTACATCACAATAAATCTTCGTTTTGTTCAGCTTGCTTGTTGTACAATTTTCTCTCAGAATAAATTTACTGTACAAATTAGGTAGTAGCACTTTTTCTTTAAGAACAAATCTGCCTTATAATCAACACAAGTTCTACCGAACAGAGGCATATCTCACTCTAAAAAAAGGTGTCCTCCCCTATTGCAAATAGAAGATTTTTGGACAAGATTTGAGTCAAACATTGGGATTATAAATCTTGAATAACTTTCAATTTGTTGTGTTTGGAAATATGAAAATCATATCAATAGATTTGTCTTGAAAATTATTTTCATAAAAATGTACATATATAATTTCTAATAAATATTCACTATGTGAAAAAGAGTCATTGGTAACGGGCAAAACACCCGTTACCAATCAAGCATTACAAATGACTCAACATCGGCAACGGGTATTACCAATGACTAGCACATGTAGCAGGCATTAAGATAAGCACATTAGCAATTTGTTGTTACCTGTGACCCGGGCGACTTTATCGGTAACGGGTCTCAACGACGCCCATTACCAATGTCAATCAAAAGTAATAGACATTATGATAATGCTTGTTACCAATGTGAAATAAAAAACAAATAAAGAAATAAAAATGCCTTCTATTCTTTATTTTTAAACATACAAGCATTCCAAGTATACAGTTACATGCATACTTGCTTAGTTGCATCCATACATACTTAGTTTCATACATACACACTCGTAGCACAATAGCGATATTACAAACATATGATTTAATAGGTGACATACACCAAATAAAACTGAGCGTCAGAAAGTAGAATGATAACTATTAGTCAAAGGAAAAACGTAGTGATCTTCTAACATAGTGCTCATGACTCACTATACTGCCTCTTCCAACATATTGCTCATGTCAACCTGCAGGTGAAGAGAGAATAAATTATCAGTACTCTCAAATGTATAGCCAAAAGTTAGAGGACCACTAAGCATGTCTACACAAAAAGCATTTCAATTCTATAAATTGCAATATGAAAGAATGTATGTTGTACCATCATTGGTGCAGACACTATAAGTTCATGCAGATTAGAGATCACAACTAGTAGAGATCCAGGGTTTGCAACCATAAGATGCAAATAGAAAGCCGTTCTTTGTTTTTTCGATGTTTAGTTCATAATTACATAGCATGCAATTTGAGAAGAGTAACTAGAGACATACAACTAAATGTGTACACTTGACTATGTAACCAAAAGTTGATTATCACATAAGAGCAAACCAAGCCATGAAATAAAGTATCAGTGAGTACACATGATAACACTTACAATGCACATGTTACTTCAATTATGTGCGCCCCTGCATAAACTCCCCCAAGCACTCCCATACCTCAAAGTAGTTGTACGGTCTTGATGTCTTTTATTTATGCTTATCTGCACCATAACCCAACCATGTGGAGGTAAGCATTTGCACCATAAAGAGTTTTCAGGACACATCTCAATAGTAAAGACTGAACAATGAAATGCTTAATGCCCATTCTTTACATGTTTGCTCTTATTAAGTGGAAAGCTATTTATACCCACCAGGATTTGGTAAAAGCACTTAGAAGAAATGTTGCTTAAAGTAATTAAAGGACAAGTATACACTCAATGCTTGGCTAAGCAATGTAGTAGTGTAAGGAATCAGATGCTCATAGCCTAAGAGGGGGAGGGGGTGAATTAGGCAACTTGAAAATGTAGCCTATTGCTTCCACTATTTTGCATGAAGTAAACTAGATCAATTCTATCTAGATGCTAAGGTTGATCTAGTATGAAACCCTCATCCCAAAACAAGTTTTACAACCTATAGTCAATTTTAGCGTGATACCACTCTAAGAAAGTAAAGGCAAACAAGGATTGCCAAAGAGTAATGCGGAAACGTAAAGAGGGATGAGAGGAAGCAAACTCTTGACATGTGATATATCCTGTGATATCGGTAGGCACTAAGCCACCCTAGTCCACGTTATTGAAGCACTCCACAAAAGAGTATTGCTTCTCGGTCACAAAGTCTCTCCTAAGAGCATCGCTTGACTTGCCACAAAGGCTCGTCACGGAGACACTCGCCAAGCTCCCTTGTTCACCTTGATGCCACCTCCACTAAGGAGCTTCTCCACCAAGGAAGGGGCTCTCCACGTCCCCCGCACAAAGTGTCATTGCCACTCCACACCAGCCGGAGGATCGAAGATAGTTGCCGGTGATCTACTTAGGCCCCAAGGCTTTCGGTGCACCTTGTACAACTTGATTCACTTAAGAATCACCTCACAAGGTAGGCACACCTTGCACTCACTCAGCTCTAAGCTAAGCCTAGCACTAAGCACACACACAAAGCATGTGGAAGTATATGACGAGCAATTTAGCACTTGTATGGCTTGGATATGATCTTGTATGTGTCTCACACTCCTCTGCACTTCCACACAATCCAGCAATCTCAAATGGGTGAGTGGAGGGGGTATAAATAGCCCAAGGTGTCCAAAGAGCCGTTGGCTAAAAGTTGTAGAAAGTAGTACCATTAGATGAATTGATGCTCCCCTTTTCATAGGCGTCGGTTCATCTGGTGCTACTAGTTGTTGCCCTCCACCACACATGACCATTGCACAAATCATCTGTGATGCCCCAGGTTTTTATTTAACCCTAATTATCGGTCAACTCTACTGACAGTGGTCAAATCACGGTCAACCTAGGTCTTCACCTCGAAAACCTCACCAACCAACCCTAATGACCCCATTGATCAAGTTGACACACATGTGTGGTCAACCCTTGGTCAAAGTCATGGTCAAACCCCACCTAAACCCTAGTGACCCTGAATGTCTCCTGGAACTTTTGCCGCGTTCTCCAAAATTCACCTAAACACTTAAAAATCTACCTTTATGAAAGTTGTCCAGTTTGTCGAGGGACACAACTTTCATGTAGATTGGCATTTCAAATTTTGAGGGGAAAAAGTTGAAAAACATGGTCAACTGACAGTACCTCTTGTTCACTGACACCAACTGGCATTCAAAGTTGGCAAGCTTCTTTTGCAAAATCTGTTGAGAAAAACACTATATGGCCTTTGTGAAAGCTATAGAGGGTAGCTAGATCTACAACTTTCATATTCATCACTTGATGCACTTCAGTACAAAGTTTTGGAGTAAATCGTGTTCAAACTGAGGCTCAGCAAAATAAAGACGGGCCGGACGTGCTCTGCGTCGCGACGTCACCCCGCGACACCGTGCCCGCGCGCCCGCTCCCTCGGCGTCCGCACTCACGCGCCGCCCAACGCCCCTCCGCCCGAGGTCGCGCGCCGCCCTAGGCCCACGCGCCTTCCCCGGGCCGGCGCCGCGCCCCAAGACGCCTTGGTTTGCCCCGCACCACGCGCCTCCCCGTCGCCGCGCCGTACGCGTGCCGACCGAGGAGCGTTGTAGCGCGACGACATCTCGGCCGTCGTCACCCCGCCGTTACCTCCAGTCGAGCACGCGGCCTATAAAAGGCGCCGTTGCTTCCCTGCGGGCGGGCACCGAGCCACCGGCCGCCATTGCCGTCCTCGCGCCGAGCTCGACCTCCCATGAGTATCCCGAGCCGGCCAACCACCTTCCCCCTTCCTTAGGCCTTGCTAAAGCTCGAGTACTCTTGCATTGCCCAGCCGAAAGTCCTCCTCGCCGTCAACCCGAGCCGCTCGGCCTCCACCGCCGGCCGCCGCCGCGCGCCCTCGCCGGAGCCACATATGCCCCAACTTTGGTCACCAACAGGTCATAGGTGAGCTCCTAGACGAGCCTGACCCCTTTCCCGGCCGGGAGCGCCGCCGGCCTCACCGGATTCCGGCCAGCTGCGCCGCCCCCCACGGCCAAGGGCAGAATTGCAAGCCCCCAATTCTTTCCAGGGTGTTCTGTGCAAACTAGGGGTATAGTTTTGAAGGTTGAAAAACTTCTAGGGGTCCCTGCGCAAAAGTGTATCTTCACTAGTATATTCAAATTGCTGAATCTTGTAAAATCTCTAGAAAATCGTAGAAAATTCGGAAAATTGCAAACTCAATTTTGCTAGATTCATGGTGAGGAGCACTACAACCTTTGTTATACTCACCTAGGCTGTTTCCTAATATTTTTTGGCATGAAAAATAGAAATTTGAAAAACCTAGATCTGTGATATCTCAAAATACATAAGTTCTCTGTATCTAATTTTTAAATATGTTGAGTGTTATGTTATGACAAGCTCCAGTACCAAAGATTGCACAAAGTTATCTTGTAAATCTTTTTATATAAATTGTTTTCCATTTATGCAGAATCTGTCTAGATGATTTTTGTAGCTAAAATTAATTATGTTTTTGTACCCAACTGGTGCTTGTGGTTTTGTTATGCCAAGTTGCACCTCTGGTGAATTTAGCACAATTTTGGAATGATCAGAAGTATTTATTCTTAATATATGCATGTTTTCCTTTGTAATTTAATAATGCAAGATCAGTAGTAGTTCTAGGTGTGCTTGCTGCTTTCCTAGGATGGTTTTGGACCAGAGAACATGTGTGAGGAAGTTTGGAGCAATTGGATGCTTATTTATTTTTATATGCCTTTATCTTGTTTATGTGTTTAACCTTTGTTATTAATTGGTGTAATTAATTTTCTTTCCCTTCCAAGCATGCATGTGTGTTCAGTGGCTTAGTATAGGTGTTTTGTGCTTAAGAAAACCCTACACTGAATTTTAGTGATTTATTGCTTAAATAAGAGCTTGGAAGCCTTTTTAGGATTAATGTTGGGTTAAATAGAAAAATGCCCTTTTTATTCCTTATGCCCCTTTATAAAATGATTGCAAAGTTTAGTTAAGATCTAAAAAGATACCCTTGTTGTTTAAGGAATTAAATTTAATTAATTACAATTTGTGCACACCTTTACTTTTGAAAGATGGAATGATAAGTCCTCACATGAAATAACAATTATAAAAGGAAACATTAATTAAGTGTTTAATTAAAAGAATAAACACAAATCAATAATAACCTTCATGAAAAGGAATTAATAATTAATTATTTGTTAAGGTGAATGTGGCCAACAAGAGTTGGATAAGATAAATAATCTATCACAACACCTGAACCCTGCGTTGCATTCCGTGTAGACCTTCCCAATGGTGACTACTCGCTCGTGCCGGAAACCGAGGAGGGAGAAGCGGAAGCTGCACTGCAGTACGTGGAAGTACTCGAAGAAACCGAGGGTGCTCAGGCTAACACTGCTGACGAAGGCAAGCACCGGTGCATCCAACCCAGTATTTCAAAATTTTATTGCAACTATCTATGGATGATTGTGCATTTACGTTCAGGAGTTGATATGAAACCCTAGATGCATGATCCCTAGGTACCTGAGTCCTTACTAGTATGATAGGTCGATAGCTGCCATGCTATAGGACCGTTACAAGTCGAGTGATGCCCATGACTCGCGAGAATAGGTTCTTGTTTTGGAATCACAAGATCCCCTTAAATGGATTGCTCATGTGGTAAGAGCATGGGATGTGGGCTCCGGTCCAATGGCTATCGTGGGTTAAGTGTTTGAACGTACTAAGCACTTGTCGGAAATGGGACCGATAAGCCTAGTACCTTAATGAGACGGTTAGGGATTTAACTGTCACTACTCTTGGGATGCGTCTCACGGCTAGCTACCGGTGGTGCACGTGTGAGTCTGGTAGCCTCGCGGGGTAGTCCAGATAGCCAGCACCAAAGACTGTGGCCTTTTATCCTGACCTGAGGATTTTTGGGAACCATTTGGTGGTTGTCCTTGCGGGGGCATTCCACCGTGTGTTTAGGTTTACCTTGCAAGGTTTGAATCAATCGATTGTCATCCTCTCACCGTTATCTGAGACTACTTACTCCACTAGCCATGAGATCCCTAATGATGGAAGTTGATAAATATTATGCTTGATTAATTGTATTGTACAACCTTGTATTTACTAGATGGCTAATTTAGAAAAGAATAAACCCACTAGAACTTGTGCTAAAATTTTGAAAGTAAGGACATACTCTTTGTTACTTTTCAGCAAAAGCAACCCAGTGGCCAAAAGCCTTTCATGTCTAGAGTTGGTGAAGTAGATATCACCGACGGGTAAGTCTTGCTGAGTATTAGTATACTCAGCCTTGCTATAATCTGTCGTTCCAGGTAATGCCTTTGTTGATGTGTGGCTCGGAGAGATCCCGCCCGGCTGGGAGCTGGAGTGGGTGGAGGACGACGAATGAAGGCATCATGGATGGCCTCTCGTGGTGTTCTCGCTTTCCGCTTAGTTTAATTCCGTTGTTTTAAAAACTCTGAACTGCGTTGTCATATCAAAGACTTCATTTTATAATAATTAAACCCTTCAGGGTGAATTTTTGTTGTTAATTATGTTGTATCTCTGGACTCACCTTCGCGTGAGTTTTAATGCATATATGTCAATCCTTGTTGCTATATAAGTGATTTACCGGGCGTTAACCCGGCGACTAACGACAGGATGATATTTTATTATTGCTTAATGACCAAAGTGGATTGGTTTAGGCGATAATACGGTATTTTCCTGGGCGGGTTGTCACATCATCCGACACATCAACCGACGCACTGTCGGTTCATTCGGTGTTGAAGACTTTGTGGCCAAATCCTCTCTGTAACACGTTTCATGATCGTCGGATGAATCACTACTTGATTCCCTTTGACCATCGGTTCATTCGGTGCCGAAGAGTTTGCAATTGGCTGCTATCTGTTAGCTGTCTTCACACCGTCGGATGAACCACTGCTGAGCCATCATTTCATCTGATTCTACTGCTCTTCAACCCACTGCTCTCTGTCTTGATTTCTTTGAACATCGGATAGACCGATGGTGCTTGTCAATAGACCGTCGGTTCATCCGGTACTACTGTCTTCTGCTGCTTCATCTCTTTCATTCATCTGACGCATGTAGAAATTGTAACGTCGGTTCATCCGACGGTGATGTTTTGTTTCATTTACATCTTCCACTTGCCATCACTTGAAGTTAACATACCATCACTTAATATACCATCACCTCAAAATATTTCTATGCACATGTTAACTTGCGCATGGTTGTTAACTTTGCTTAACTTTTGGTATGACATGTTAACTTGGGCATGGTTTGTTAACTTGTGGTAATATCCATGGGACCTAGGAATGCCTACAAAGACATGCTCAACAATTTGGTTAGTCCCATTGATCATGTTGTCATTAATCACCAAAATCAAACTTGAACAAATGGCTTATGAGGCTATGTTCGCTATAAGTAGCAGATATGATTCAATTTCAGGTTGATGCACACTAAATGCTTGGTAAGCTTCACTTTTAAGTATAACACATGTAGTTATTTATTCAATGTCCATTAACATCAAGACCATACAACACAGACTTCTTGACCTGCATAAGTTGAGTCGTTGAGCAAGCACACAACCTAAACAATCCTTACACAAAGTGTTTCACTGGAGACATGTAGCCACCCAACACATAGTACCCTCGCTGCTGAAGCTCATCCTTTGCCAGCTCTACAGAAAACATGAAGGACAACATGCTTCACTACTGAGTAGGTATCAAATGGTTAATGAGAAATTAAAACAAACATCAAGGGAGATATCAAGCATTCAAGCATGTTTGCAAGACATACCACTATAAAAAAATATTTAGCAGCCATCGAGAAGCATGCACTGATTCTTCGCAAAGAAATACTCTTTGTACTATATAAAAACTGATGCATTGACAAGTGAAGCCATCTTATAGAGATGCCTCTTAGTCAAATACCATCCGCCTTCAAAGATAAAGGAGAGGGATTCAAAGGAATCACTAAGCATAGCGCAACCATCGCTGAGCAGTTCAATAAAACATTCGTCCAGATGCACTAATTAGGGAGTGTTTTTTAGGCAACAATGACACAGATCCACCAGCAATTTGAAGGATGCACCACCATCATAGTGCAGTATCTCAATCTCAAGCGTAGAAGGAAGTACCTACCTAGGAGGAACTCCTGTGTCTCAGGGGAGACGAGGTAGCAGCCTGCAGCGAGACGCAGAGGGCAAGTGTGCAGCACAGCAGCCAAGGAAAAGGGTCGCGACAACGACCGCTAAGGAAGTGGTTGCAGCCACGATGACAGCGGCCACATGGAAGGGCGTGATAGAGGTGGCGGGCCGCGGAATTACCGGTGACATCGAGCTTGAGGAAGTGCAGTGTGACGCCCCAGGTTTTTAGTCGGGTTTATTAACCCTAATGAGCCGGGTCAACCAAGTTGACTTTGGTCAAACGATAGTCAACCTGGGCCATCATCTCGAAAACATCACCGACAACCCCTAATGACCCACTTTGGTCAACCTTGGTCAACCTTTGGTCAAACCCTAGTCCAAAACCCCTTGAACACCTTTGACCCACTAGTGTCGCCTGGAACTTTTACCACGTTCTCCAAATTTCACCTAAACACTTCAAAATCTCCCAATGCAAAAGTTGTGTATTTTGTCAAGGGTCATAACTTTCATGTTGAGTGGCATTTGAGATTTGGAGTGGAAATGCGGTCAACACCTAGAGTTACTATTCATCGGTGCCCAGAAATCTGCCATCTTGGCATGCATTTTGTGCACAAATGGGTGAGAAAAAGGCCATACGCCCTGTGTAAAAGTTGTAGAGGGATACTAGATCTACAACTTTCCTATTTACATCTTGGCGCACTTCAGTTCAACTTTTTAGAGTTACACTCGGTCAAACAGGGCTACTTGAAACTTTTCGCAGGCACTCGGCGCTCCAGAACGCGCCGCCGCGCGCGATGCCGCGCGCGCGCCGCGCCGCGGTCCCCCGGGCCGGACGCCGAGGCCGGCTCGGCCATGTGGAGAGCCGGTGCGGCGTTCCACACCACCCGGCGGGTCCCGCTCATCGCCGCACCGCCTTCCCGACCCTTTCCCCTCGCGCCACGCGCCAAGCGCGCACAGGCCGTGCCGCGCCAACCCTCGTCGCTGGCCCATGGCGTCACCGCCGTACACCTGGCAGAATGTCGCTGCCTTGCCGTGCCCATACCGTGGATGGTCGTGACTTCTTTCCCAAGGTACGAGCGCCTATAAAGGCGCAGGAGCTCGCCGGCCGCGCGCAATGCGCTGACGCCCAGAGCCGCCGCTCCACCATGGCTGTAGACGTCGAACGCCTTGACCCTCATCTTTCCTAGCCGCCCATGCACGCAGGCTTCTTCCTTAGGACCTAAGAGAGCCCCCACACTGGCTTGCTGCCCAGCCCGAGCCGCAGTTCACCGGAACAACTGCCCCCACGGCTACCGCCGCCGGCCTCCGCCGTGCTTGCTCACCGGTGGTCCTTCCGCCCCAAACCAGTACCCGAATCGGTCGTACACGACCTCTAGAACCTTCCCAGCCCCTTCCCCGGCCAAGACCGCCGGCGAGGTCGTCGGATTTTGGCCAGCCGCGCCGCCCCCTTGGTCCAGGGACCACATTGCAAGGTCCCAGGAACTTCTAAGGGTCTGGACGCAAACCAAGGGTATGGTTGTGAGGCTTTAGATCTTTCCAGGGTTCAGTTTGCAAAATGTTTCTTTACTCTTTGATGTGTTTCAGCTGCACCTTGTAAAATCCATATAAAATCACAGAAAAATCCAAAAATTGCAAACCTAATTTTGTTATGCTCTGTGTGACTAGAACTACAACTTCCTCAAAGCATATATATATACTTTTGAGCTTTATTTTTGCTTGAAAAATTGAAATGTGAATTACCTAGATCTGTGATTCTGCAAAATCCATACATGATCTTGAGATGGATTTTGGATATGTTGTAGATACTAGCATGTGTAGGTCCTCTGCCGAAATTTGCACAAAGTTACTGAAGGAATCTTTGTAGATAAATTATCTTGTGAATTGTCAAATCTGCCTAGATGATTTTTGTAGCTTAAAATATAATTATTTTTGAGCCCTACTTCTGGATATTGTCATGTTATGCTAAAATGCACCTCTGGTGAATTTACCCTAATTTTATCTCTGTTAGAAATATTATTTCCAAATATATGCTTGTTTTTATTCATAAATGTGTATATCAAGATCCATAGCTACAAGTGTGTTGTTGGTTTCTTGGGCTTGTTTTAGGCCAGAGCATGTGTAGGAGAAGGTTTGGCCTCATTACTATTATATTTATTTTTATGTACATTTATCCTTTAAATGCTAGCTAGAAAATGCCTGTATTTGTGTGCATTTATTTTTGCAGTGGATCAAACTTGTTGCTTGCTGTCCAATTAGCTGTTTCCTGGTCAGTAGGACTAGTGGGTACTGCTGGGCAAATTTGAAGTGTGATTGGTTGATGAAAAGGTTGCAAACTAGATTAATCTAGCGAGGGAAAAATAGGAAAAACCAATTCCTTTGTGCATAAACTATATAAATGAGTTAGGAAAGTCATTTGTGGCATAAAAGTACCCTTCCTTGCTGTCTTGCATTTAAAGTAAATATTCTTTTATGTATGTACACAATCACCATCATGAGAGTGTTAAATAGCATTTTTGTGTTTACTTTTAAATGAGTAATTGTTTAAATACTTTTGTTAAGGTGAATATGGCCAACCATATACCCCTAGTGGCTGTTTGCTACTATTTGTTATTTTAATTAAATTAATCACCCTCCTATTCACTGCATTGCATTCCCCGTGTAGAAGTCCCCGACGGTAGCTATACGCTCGTGCCGGCTGATGAGGACGAGGGAGCAGGAGGAGACGTGCACTACGTGACCGTAGAGCAAGACCCGGACCAAAGTCCGGAAGTTTGTCTGTCTGCTTGTGCTGATGAAGGCAAGCCCCGGTTTAATCATTTAACTCATGTGTTTACTTTCAAGTTCTGAATTTATTATTGCTACCTTCTATGCATTTACGTTCAAGAGTGAATTGAAACCCTAGTTGCATGATCCTTAAGTACCTATGATCTTTTACTAGCATGTTAGGTCGCTAGTGGCTATGCTCTAAGGATCCGGTACAAGTCGAGTGATGTTCGTCACTCGCGAGAATAGGATCTCCTTTATGGAATGACCTTATTGTTTAAATGGATTGCTCATGTGGTAAGAGCATGGGATTTGGGCTCCGGTCTAATGGCTTCGTTGGTTAAGTGTTTGAAAGTACTAAACACTTGTCGGAAATGGGCACGGTAAGCCTAGTACCTAAATGAGGTGGTACGGGGTTTTACTATCACTACTTTTAGGGTTGCGGCCCCGGGCTCACCACCCGAGTGCATGCGTGAGGCTGGGTGACCTTAGTGGCGTAGCCCAGATAAACCTTGTACTTAAGACTATGAGTTATCCCCAAACCGATGAATGACGAGAACCGCCTGGTTGGTGAACTCTTAGTGAGGGCACCTACCGTGTGTTTAGGTCCACCTTGCAAGGTTTGAATCAATCGATTGTCGGCCTCTCACTGTTATCTGAGACTACTTACCCGACTGGCCATGATATCCCTTTATGATGGAACTTTGTGAAGATTATTACTTTGATTAATTGTTTGTACAACTTTGATTGCAATAGTTGCTTATCTACTTATCTAGTAATGATTACTCCTACTAGAACATGAGCTAAAATGTGAAAGTAAGGATTCACTACTTAGTAGCTTTTTCACAAACAAACCCACTAGCCAAAAGCCTTGCATGATTAGAGGTAAAGTCCTTCTTTTATACGGGTAAGCCTTGCTGAGTATTAGTATACTCAGCCTTGCTTTATAAATGTTGTTTCTAGGTAATGCATGTGATGTGTGGCCCGGAGAACTTCCACCCTGCTGGGAGTTGGAATGGGTGGATGACGAGGAGTGATTGCATCGTATCATTTAGTTATCTTCCGCCATTTTCAATAAACTCTGAACTATTTACTTTCATGTCAAAGAACTATGTTTGTAATAATGGACCCTACGGGGATTTGATGTTAATTTGTAAGGCACTTTGGACTCTCCTTCGTGGGAGTTTTAATGCATACGTTCGATCCTCTCTGTGTTGCCAAGTGATTTACTAGGCGTTAACCTGGCAACACTCAATGGGATGGTTCTTTATTATCGCTTAATGACCAAGAAGAGTGGTTTAGGCGATAGTACATAATTATCTCAGGTGGGGTTGTCACATGCAGATCGGGTCAGCGATTCTCGATCTGCACCTAGAGACGGCATATCGAGGCCCGATGACACTCAATTTGTGGCCAGGGTGATGCATGTGAAACGGTCGCGGTGAAACCCTAGATGTGCCCGTGGCCCCCCGCGCGGTGGAGAGGAGGGCGGTTAGTGAGGGGAGGGGAGGGGATGGGAAGATGAGGATGTGGCCGGAGGAGAGGAGGCAGAGGGGAGCTGGGGAGGGGCTCGGTAGTTGAGCAGAGGAAGGAGGGAGAGCGGGGCGATGGGTATCGAGGGAGAGGCCGAGAGAGCGAGGGAGATGAGAGAAACACACAGAGAGAAAGGGGGCGGAGTGCGGGGTGAGGATTGGGAGGGCGCGAGTGTGAGGATAGGGGCCGAACGCGAGTGGGAGTAAACTGAATTGAAATGAAAATTGGGGTTCGGGAACCTGCAATGGTAACAGACATTCATTTGGTTCATTGCACACATATTTTAGGTAATAGGCATTAATTAATACGCGTCGCCAATAAGACTAGGTTGCAGTCTATAGATTATATATGTAACGGGCGTAAACTTATTGGTAACTGACTTTAAGGATAGATGTTACCTTTAATATTTTCTGTAACGGCTTTATAGGTCCCTTACCAATATTGCGTGACCTATTTGAAGTTTTCATGTAATGTTTTTTATAAAAAATAGAAGTCAAAGTTATGTCGCGGTCATACACGTTTTCTAATTGCAATACAGAAGTAGTATGGATAAGCGTGTATAGTCAATCAAATGCTTCATTGATGTTATGTGTGTAGTTCCAATGTACATGCATTTATTTAGAATTTAGAAAACTATAAACAAGCGTCACAACGATTTCCAATCACTATTATTATTAGGGGTAATATAGACATTTCTCACAACGACTATTGTGACTATTATTATTCTTCGAGATGATACTTTTTTAGAGACGGAGGTAGTATTTGACTAGGCTTTGAGCTCAAGACAGATTTTAAAATGGTATTTGATAAGATTTATTTGTAGTGGAGAAATATATACAACGCAAAGAAGAAGAAACATTGTTAAATAGAGAAGTTGATCGGTCTCACCAAAACGAATTGGCATGGAAAATCCCCAATATACAAATAAGGTATAGGGGTGTTTGATTACTATAGGATTCCTTTATAAACCCCATCATATGTTTGATGCTAATTGGAAGTATTAAATGTAGACTAATAATAAAATGAATTTGATAACGTTTGAGCTATTTTCGCGAGATGAAATTATTAAACCTAATTAGATCATGATGAATCAGCATCGTCCTTCATTCTTTTTTTTAAAATAAAAGCAGGAGCACTGCTATGTCACATAAGAAGAAGAAGAAGCAATGATACATAACACACCGAAGCGAACACCACCACACGAACACACCCCAGAACATAACAAATGCACCCGACACAACACACCACCTAAAACCACTTGGGAGAGAAGTCCGAAACAAGTCGTCAACACCTGCACCGTCGTCACCAATGATGTGTCACGCCGAAGTCACAACCTGCTGTAGGCCCGAACGGCCCCCTGATCTTCTCCACCATGGGACCATCCCCTCAAACCACACATACACGAACGTCGATCTCTCTGATCTAGCGAAGATTCAGCAAAGCACTCTCATCTCAATACCAGGGGCAACCACTAATCCTGACCACTCTGCGTGGGGGCCTCGCCACATCCACCGCCTCACTCCTCTGCTAAAGACTTAGATAACTAAGACCTCTATGAGAGCATCACCTCCGCCTAACCGTCACCGAGATCACCACTGCACCTTGCATGACAGCTCAAGTCCTCTAGCACCCATGGGCCCTTAGCACCTTGACACCAACACGAACCAAGCACGCATCACAAGACATCCTCCACCACCACTAGCACAACGGGACTCCAAACACAACACCTCTAGGAAGGTCACGACGTCAGGCTCCTGTCGGTGCGGAAAGTAGTCCCAACACTAACTAGCATGAGCATTGAGATCTATCTCTCGATGGCTGGTGCTAAGCAACACAATGACACGGGTTTTATCCTGGTTCCGGCTGTTGGCCGTATGTCCAGCAGGGGTGCACTCGAGGTGCTGTATTGCGTTGCACCATAGTGCTTGCAAAGGGGGCTACAAGCAAGGCGGGAGAGAAGGAGTGGCCTCTAGGTCCCTGAGGTTTGATTGAGGCGAAGTGCCAATATCGTGGTGAAGGCGGAAAACGTGCAAGTGTGCAGCTATCCGTCGTCCCCCCACGGCCAGGGGACCGCCTCCTCCTTTTATAGGCCAAGGGGAGGCGGTTTACAACTGTGCCGCACAGTTCTAAGCTACATATGGTGGTATGGTGTACAACGCCATGGAGTTGATGGTCGTCCTGACGAATCTCGCCCCGCCGTGCGTCGTGGCGAGCCCTGTACCTGCCTAGGAGCGGCTTCGAGGGTGGCCGTGTGGGAGCTTCCCATTTGGTCGCCGTCCGTACGCTGACTCGAGGGTGCGGCTGACGAAAGGCCAGCAGACGCACAACAGCGGTCGTGGTAGTGTCTTGTCTCGAGTTCCCACAGCACCGGGGATGGCACTGCAATGGCTGGGATGGCAGCACGGCAGCGGGGATGGCCGCACAGGGCCGAAGGTGGCGGAGGAGTCGTGCTTCCCTGGCCTGATGTCACGGTGTTGTCCTGCACGGGCGCGGGGTAGGCGTCCGTACCTCTTTCGTGGGTTCCGCCATCCTCTTTCGAGGGGTGCGATGTGGAGGCCGTACAAGAGTGGGCGGAACAGTGTCACGGAGTTGACACTGGCCTTATCGCACAGCCCCCGTACAGTTCCAGGTGTAACACCCTAATTTTGCTAATTTGGTCTTTATTAAAAATTGGCTAGAAGCCCCTTTAATTGCTTAAGGAATATAAGGTTGCTTTAATTTTCTTTTAGGCTTTTGAAATTTTTCTAAATTAACATTAATGAATTATAGGAATTAATTGTGGCATTCATGCTGGTGCATTGCTTTTGGTTGCTGGAATTCAAATTCAAAATTTGAATTCCATTTGTTTGAGTCATTTTCAAATTCCTAAAGCCTCTTCTCTATTTCCTACCCTTTCCCTTCCCTTTTCAGCCCGTCACCCCTAGTCAGCCCAGCATCAGCAGTAACCGCGGCCTGCTCTTCCCGCACTGAAGCCCAGCACGCAGCGGCCCAGCTAGCCGCTCCAGCCCAGCTTGCGCAGCAGCCGTCGCCGCGGCCCGCCTTGGCCTTTCGGCCCACTTCCGCCGCCGCCCGCCGTAGCCGCTCCCCGCCTCCGCCTCGGTCACTGACAGCTGGGGCCCAACTGTCATCCCTTACCTCAAGCCGCAACCGATCGGGACTCCGCCGCCGCCGACGAGTCCGACCCTTGCACGCCTCCCGTGCGTGGCCCGCACGCCAAGACCGGGTTCCCCGGGCTATTTAAGCCGCGCGCCGCCCTCGGACTCACCCACCCAAGTCACCGCCTTTGCCTACCCGTGCGCCGCTGGAACCAAAACCCTAGTTTCCGCCGCCGCCGTCGATTCCCCGCCTCCGCCGCTATTTCGTCGACGTGATGCCGCTCGGGAGCTGCGCCAGGAGGTGAGCTTCGCTCTGGTGTCGCGTGTTGTCGAGCTCGAGCACTGTAGCGCCCTTGAGATCTCACCGGAGTTTCCGAGCCGCGCCGCCTCGTTGTCCGCCCGCGCCGCCGCGTCTCCGTCGCGGCCGCCATCCCCGTTGGCTACGCCGACTCGCGTGCTACACGTAGGTATCTTCCGCGCGCCAAATCGAGCCCCGTAACCCTAGTTAGGGTTCACCGGCGAACTCCGCCGCCGCTCACCTCCGGCCGCCGCCGTCGGCGTCGTCGCCTCCCGCCGCCCAGCCGCTTGCATGCGTTCCTGACCGTCGGATCGAGATCCGACGCGCCTGACTTAACCCCGCCGCATCGCTTCACCGCAAGCAACATCAGCCGTTAGATCTAGATCCGTAGATCCAATGGATCTAGATCGAGTCAATATCGAGTCAACCAGGTCAACCCAGTTGGCTCTGAAAAATTTGCAGAAAACCCCCTGTGTTTTCTGATATTCACAAAAATACCCTTCTGCCTTAGGAAATTTCTTGCAGTTTAGTCCTTTTTCTTTATTTTAGCCCAGATTCTTTTTAAAAACTTCACATATTAGTCCCTGCACCTTCCATATGGCGTAACTTGGTCGATTTAGCTTCGATTTTAGCATTCTTTATGTCCACACGATCGTCTCGAAGCGTAGATTAGTTTTATGCCACTGTTTTGTACTGTTTGTACTGTTTGGTGATTGTTTCTTATTTATTCTTATTGTATGCTTGTATGTGATGATTGTGGACCGTAGAGAGTGAAGCGTTCGGAGGATTTGAAGATCAAGACGCGTCAGAGTTTGAGCAGCAGAGTTTTGTTGAAGGCAAGTCTTCATTGATGCATGCCCGCTTGTCCTACATAACATGCATTTAAATTCACAGTATTTACTTTTCCTGCTTGCATTAACTTGACGGAAACCTATTAAGGATCATGCCTAGTCTTTTACTACCTTTACCTTGTCACCAGGTTTAATCAAATTAATCTTGTTGGTAGCTATGGCTTAGCATGCTTAATTGGGATGGTATTAATCAAACTTGGATACTTTATATTCTATGTTCTGTTTATGTTACTTTACTTTACAAGATCACTTTGATATGTTAATCGGAACATGGAGAACCACCCAGGATAACAGTACAACCACAAGAACTAATGGGCAATGGTCTTGGCTGAATAATTAGGAACTTAAGCTTGGGATGGTCTTACCTGATAAGGACAAGTGATCGGCGGTACTGCGGGGTATGGACTCGCTCTAGCAGGAGGTTGGGTGAGTTATTCTTTTTATGGTGGGGTATCGACCTACTAGGGGACTTTATACCTTGCTAACTGATCCGGACCTTGTGGGTCATAACTTGCTAGGGAACCTTTGTAAAGGCCATATAGCGTCCCTATGCAATCACACCTCGGTAGTGTGGTATGGTGCCTTGCAAACACCGCATGGTTGGGTTCAAAGTTCTTCGGAGCTTTTACTCTGCTTGTGGTGAAAGTGTACAACCTCTGCAGAGTGTAAGACTAATCGATTAGCCGTGCTCACGGTCAAGAGCGGCCTGGACACTCACATGATTAAATTATGGAATTTAAATATTTAATTGATGTTTTATTCTTTATTTATGATGCTTATATCTTATTAATTCGGTTGGTATGAACTTATACTCTTAGTAATCAGGTTGCTAATAAAACTTGACCCACTAAAATGCTAAACTGCTTGAATCTTAGCTATCCACCATATGGCCTTGCATGTTATGTTGTTCTCTCTTGCTGAGTACGTCATGTGCTCACGCTTGTTTATTTTCTTGCATCTACAATACCCGGATTGCTGCTCAGACTGGGAGAACTTTGAAGATTTCCCCGGAGATTTCCAGGAGTTCTAGGTGTGCGTAGTCTTTAGTCAGCTGCCTGTGGAGGCATTTTGTCCGCTACGAGAACTCGTTATTTAAGTTTCATTTAAGACTATGGTTTGTAATAACTCTTTATTCGTGTGGCACTGATTTTGGTATTCACAATGTCTAAGGGTGTGTGTAGCTTGATCCTGGTGCACATGTGATCTATGCATTCGGTTTTGCCTTTAAAACTGGGTGTGAGACCAGGGATTGCTTCACAGGGAGGGTTGGCAGAACAGTGCCAGGATATGATTCCCGGGCGGTGTCAGAGGGCCGGCGTGACGAGGATTCGCCTTTTGACCTCGGCGCCTGTGGTGTGCCGGGGCAGTTAATGCCCTGGTCGGGGGAGTGGGCACAGGCGTCACGAGTCCGGGGTGGCCTCGAGCGAAGCAGAGAATCACTCGAGGGGCGCCATCCCCTCGAGCGTGGCGGAGATTCGCCCGAGGGGGTGCGGAGCCCTCGAGCGAGGCGGAGATTGGCCCGAGGGGGCATCTGCCCCTCGAGCAAGACGGAAGTTCACCCGAGGGTTGCCGAGGCTGGCTGCTTGTTGGGACACTGAGGTTATTTGGGTCGTGGGCCCTCCTCCGTCCCGGGCTGTGACTATGTAGGGTGTGATTTACAATTTGCAGGTTTGTTAGCGTTTTATTATTTTTTGAAAAAAGGGGTTTTCCCTGGCTTTTAGGGGACCCTTATGGCTGTCCCCGATAGTAGCCCCCGAGCCTCTGCAGTGGTATCCGTTAGAAACCCTCACAGTCTGATGCTTGCTGATGGGACGTTCTTCCCTCCTGGTTGCGGTGCTGTTCCGTGGGGGCGCGCTAGCGCACCCGCGGGTGTAGCCCCCGAAGCCTTGCAGGACCGTGGGTGCTCCTGCAAGGTTTTTTCACAGCATTTGTTAGTGTGCAAGGCATCAGTTTTAGCCGGCATCGGTAGTGTTTCAGCTGGCCTCGGCGGTGCCATACGCACACATCGACACTCATCCGCGTTCGGTGCATATCCAGGAAGTGTAGCCGTGCGTCGAGCCCCCGAGCCTGAGCCCACTCGAGATGATCAGGGCGAGCTCTCCGACTTGTTTGTACACCCCTTCGCCGTCCTTCCGCCGGACGGAGGGGTGAGGTGTCCACGACTCCCATCAAGCGGGTCTCGAATTTCGGATCCCTCGTTGAGCTGTTAATGGGTGATTCAAGTGGACGTCCGTGCCCCGTTCGATAAGGGTCAGCTCATGGTCAGGAGACACGTCCATAGAAGTGCTCACGTGGGTGTTCTAGGTAGGGCTCGGCCCCGTTCGATGGGGACCGAGGGCGCGGAAGCTCTCCCTCGATGGGATCCCTCGACTAGCTGCCCTCGTTGGCTCTTGAATACGACACATAGGGCACCCTCGAGCTGGTGGACTCGAGGTCAGGCTCGAATGCGTGCGCCCTGGTTGTCCCTGACTCCATCAATTTGGGGCGCCTATTCAAACCCTTCGAGGGTCAGGCTCCGAACCCCTGATTAGTAGGGTTGTTGCGGGGTGGCTACATGGTGCCCTCATCTTGTTCGCATCTGTAGGACTCGCGGGGTCGCGACTGAACTGACCCTCGAGCTACTGATCAGTAATCCTCTGGATCAAGGGCATCTTTGGAGCCCACCCTCGATGGGTGGGACTTGAGGCCACTGATGGTAAGCGCATCATTTGAGGGCCTGGCCCTCGACTTCCTCGAATGAGGGTTGGCTTTGCCTGTTTCTATATCGAGGCACCGATCGCACCCTAAGAGGGTTGGTTTTTTCAAGCCTTTGGCCCGGACCGCGTGGGGAGTTACCCTCACCTGGTAAGGGACCCGACCATTAAATGACTGTGGTCGTGGCAGTGGTCGTGCATAGCGGGCGCACCTTTTCAGGCGGCGTTGCCGCGGGCGTAGTGGGTGACGTGGGGGTCTCACAAATGCCCTAGCCTACTTCATGTACCTCATGAACTCTGTGTTTATGACGGAGCTCGACAAATTCGTAGTGGTCTTTATCGATGATATCCTTATCTATTCCAAAAATGAGAAAGAGCATGCCAAACATCTCCGAATTGTACTACAACATTTGCGAGATCATAAGCTTTATGCCAATTTCTCCAAATGCGAATTCTGGTTGAATAGTGTGAAATTTTTGGGCCACACTATTTCGAAGGATGGTATCTCCGTAGATCCTAGCAAAGTCCAAGAGGTGATGGATTGGAAACCACCCAAGTCCGTACACCAGATCCGCAGTTTCTTAGGTTTGGCGGGTTATTACCATCGATTCATTCCAGACTTCTCTAGAATCGCTAAACCTATGACTGGACTGCTCAAGAAAGTAGTGAAGTTCATGTGGAGTGAAGCATGTGAGAAAGCCTTCCACACCTTGAGGCAACACTTAACTTCAGCCCTAGTGCTAGTGCAACCAGATAATTCCAAACCTTTTGAAGTTTTCTGTGACGCGTCAGGCACGGGTCTCGGTTGTGTTCTTATGCAAGAAGGCCGAGTCATTGCCTATGCTTCAGGGGCACTTCAACCTCATGAGATCAATTATCCCACCCATGATCTTGAGTTAGCAACTGTTGTCCACGCTCTCAAGATATGGAGACATTATCTGATGAGTAATCATTGTAATATCTTCACTGATCACAAGAGTCTCAAGTACATCTTTTCTCAGTCAGAACTAAATATGACGCAAAGGAGATGGCTTGAGTTGATTAAGGATTATGACCTAGAAGTGCACTTGATATGACCATGCCAAGGCATTCAACATTCACTATTTGCTCTAAGAATCCATTCGAGGTGAAAGCTAAACTTGACTTCAAATTATTTATGTTTCCACCTACAAGGCTACTACTTGGTCTGTATGATTATAGATTGAAACACCTTGCTGTGTTGGAGGACAAAGATTACGTTGTTGTCACAGTACAAGTCCTTTGCCTAGCACAACTCTTTGGAATACAAGAGTTAGAGTCCGGGACGACTCCTTTTCAAGGAAGGGAGGATGATACGCCCACGCCGGCGTCATCGACCACTCCAACCACATTGCCGACCTCTACACCAACACCTACGGGACCAATCACATATAGCCGAGCTAAAAAGATACAACAAGAGGTGCACGCGCTACTTTGTGAACTTAAACTCAATTCTAATGACAATTTTGTGCTACCTAAGTCTTGTATGTTGATATTACTTAGGTTTACACAAGAGGCTACACCATCGAGCTACATGAAGAACACAACGGATCGGTCGGCGGACAAGGGCGGTAAAAACGGACTAGTTGAAGAAACGGCCATAACTTTTGATTCCCAAAAGCTATGAAGGTGTATGAGTACTCGTTGGAACCGTCCGGAAGTTTAGTTTCCAAAGAGTCTAGCCTCGACCAGTTTGGAGTTTCGAGCTAAGAGTTATTTCTGGTCGAGTGCACACTGGTCCAGAGGTCGACAGCCTACATGAAGTTCAAGTTCCCATGTTAAACTGTACTATTCTACAATAATTCGTGGTGCATGGTATACATGGTTGGAACGGGGATCGAGTTAGGTTTCAAACTCATCTAGCCGTTCGTCATTTGGAGTTCCCTAGAAGAAGTTATGGTCAAAACATTGAAGACTACTCAGAAGCCAAACAGCCACGCGGGAAAAGCTCAGAAGACCATTTCGAGGAGCCCTTTCACATTGACGAACCAAATACTTTGTTTTCATGTTTTCACCCATCCTAGAGGCTTGTTCTTAGTATAAATAGACCCCCACACCTCAGATGTAAACAACTTTGAATGATTTGAGATTAATCCAGTGAGATTGCAGCCGAGCCGCCGAGTGCTTACTCAACCCTTGTTCTTCCTTGTTCTTCTTGGACTTGTGAAGAGATTCCTCCGGGATCCACTAGTTCGTGCTCCGAGGGTTCCAGTACGGCTGCCTCTCTTTGTGTGGATTAGCTCCGGATGTGGTCCTCGCGGTCGTTCGAGATCGAGTCGAAGTCTTCACGGTTTCGGTGCCTCTCTCCCCGTCGCTTGGTCGCATCCAACCTTGACCGGGTATAAAGCTAGTTACCCGCTCGCTTTGCAACAAGTTATCTTGATCCGCTTGTTACTTTACATCTATTACCTTGTTCGTGACCTACTGCCGTGAAGATCGGGCCATCCCTTGTGCTAATCCTAGATTAGTACTCATCATCTGGTATCAGAGCTTTCGTTGACACGGTAGGTCTTACCATTGTCATATATTTACCCCTTTGATCATTTGTCACATATATTTTGATTTGTCCTATAGTCCAAAGCCAAAAAATACCTATAACCCTTTGGCGGTACTGTGTTGCCTTGTGTTTGTGTGTGCATCTAGTTCATAGTCACCACCGTCTCTATATTGTGTTTGTTTCGTTTCCATCTATTATCCGCACCCCTGTTCGTGTTATATAAAAACAAAAGATTAAAGAAAAGAGAGAGAAGGAAAAGAAAGAAAAGAGTGAAAAAAATAGTCAAAAAAAAAGAAAGAGAAGTGTAAAGAATTTGAAGGGAATTGTGTTGCGGTGTATTGCTGAAATTTTCAGTTCATATATCTTAGCGGTGGTGTTCTTGATAGCAGCGTTTCAGATCTTTAGCACACATCAATCCACTTGGTGAGCAGTACCGTAGCCCTCCTTGTTAGCCACCTATAGCTCCACCTTAAAACCTGAACCGGGACTTTCGATTCGTAATCCTTACGACCTCTCTACCACCTCTCGTTAAGGCTGCCACATCGGCACCATCACGATCCTTGAGATCAATTAAGAACTTGGGTAAGTAAGAGGTGAGATTGTTTGTTTCCACATAATATTTCCACCTTGTCTTGCTGCCCCTAACATGGCAGGACCAACTTCAAGTGTTCGTGGTGGACATAGAGGAAAAGAATCACCAATCACGCGGTCTGAGTTACATCAATTTGGAAACTCATTTGTGGAGGCCATGGAGAGGATGTTAGATGGACGTCTATCTACACCACGCCATCGTGCTCTACAACGACATAGCCCAACCAACTCTCATGGTGGTCTCTTTGGTCATAGCAGACGGCAACGGGAAGGTGCTCATGAGATTTTAAAGAATGACCTGAAAAGAAGACAACGAGAGAGTGAGAAACACTTTCGAGTGACCCACAAACATATTGAGAGAGAGTTTCCACAGCCAAAGAAAACCCCACAGCCGCAAAATACCCAAAAACCGGGAAAAGAGGGATTAGTAATGATGGCTAGGAGAGGGGATTCAAAAGAATTGAGTGAACCCATTGTCAAAATGAGTGAAAAAGAAGAGGATTCATGTGAGGAATTATTTAATACTAACAACATAACACCTTCTTCTAGTTTTGTTTCATTTGTGATGCAGGTTCATGAAAAAATCAAGAAGTTAATTATGATCAGCCCCCAAGATTTGATGAAGAAGATCAAGTGATTGCCATGGATAGTGATGCTGAAATTTCATTGTCTGACAAGCGACATAATGTTCAGATTGATGGCAATACAAATTCAGAAGCTTCTCCTTCATGTGATGCAAGTTTAGTAGCATTTGAGGGTGCTTCAGCTCTTGATTCTTTTGCAACAATCGCTGCCCCAATGCCATTGAAGAATATGACGAAGTATGACACATATAAATATGTTGTTCCATTGGACACCGAAGTAATTGTGCATCAAAACCCATGTGAAATTGAGAGCCACATAACCAAACTGAAAGAGAGTGAATACAAAAGAGAGTTGTGCGATTCCACCCTCCATGATATTGAGAGTACCACTAATGAGAGCGTGAGGGATACACCACCGAAAAACAGAGAGATAGAATGCAAGACATGTGAGGATATTTTTGAAACTAACACGCTCATCTCTACTTTTAGAGTTGTCTTTTCACATGTGCAGGTTTGCAATGGGAATGAGGAAAAGATGGCTGCTCATGACAGCTCCATACTTGTTGTGGGAGATGAGAAGGTTTCCATTCAGCCGAATCAATTCTTTGCTTCCCAAAACATGAACCATGACGAGAGAAGTGGTAATATTTCAGAAATGTCATGCATGGTTGTTGGACCACCACAAATTCATGTAGGTAATGAAAATAATTCAGATTTGGATTTGCAAAGTCTAGTGGCGAGTAATTCCGATAAAGCACATGTTTCTAATGAAATTGACCATGATAGCTGTGCTGATTTTGTAGTGTCACATGACCATACCTTTGCTGAAATTTTTCAAGTTGATAAGCAATGTTCAGTCATATATGATTTTTTCTATGCTTTGATGTGGTTCATTTATATAATACTTTGCACTCATATATCTGATACTATACATGTAAATAAATTTGATAACAAAGAAATGAATACTCATGATAATAATGTTTCAGCCATAGAACATAATCAAAACCTTTGTGCTGATTTAACTGGATCTCATGTTGAAACAAGTAATGAATTTTACTTTGATAAGAGTCTCTGTGCTTTGAATGATCCTTCCAACACCTCATATACCGACATGCTTCATCTTGTTCGGTTGGTTACATGTACTTGCTTTGATTGCACGGATATATCTTACTGATTGTTTGTGTATGCTTGACATGCCTATCCTTATTGATAAAATACTTGAGAAAATTTTTGTGATGACATCCTTGAGTGATTTGACTACTGCTCATAGTTGCAAGTTTACTTTTATTTTAATTGGAGATCATGTTGTAAATATCTTCCAAGTTCATGCAATTTGTGTAACATATGACATGCTTGCTGGTTTAGAGTCAAAACCATTGAGTGAAAACACATTGATAAGTTTCTTGAGATACAACTATCACTTGATGCTTGTGATTTTAAACAATTAATGCTACCATCATGTGCATTCCATCCATGGAAAGAAAGAAAACATGTGCAAAGCATGGATCATGCACACAAAAGTTTCTCGCCCACTTGCAGAAGCATTAAGGTTGACAGGTATGCTTCTAAACTCATGAATCATTTAAGCCATAATAATTTTTGGAATACCATGAATGCTCAACATCGATTTGATGAAAAGTTTGACAAATACATCATTGAATCATGCAATGAGAATGTTAAGAATGCTTCTTCCACGCCTCTTGGTATATTCGATCTTGCAAAGATGAAATATGATAACATGAATCAATTAATTGGATTACAAGAAATTCTTGTGCTTCCAACTTCTAAGCTATTTGTAGTTTTCCCAAGGGTGAGAGAATATTTCATACATGGAAAAGCTAATATTGTGAAATTGAATCATAATGGAGCAAGTAAACAGAACAAAGAAAAGGATTATTGGAATCATGATGTGCATCCACCCTCTGCTTTGTCTAGATTATTTTCAGGTAAACAAAAGTCGCGGACGACTTTTCTTCAAGGGAGGGAGGATGATATGACCATGCCAAGACATTCAACATTCACTATTTGCTCTAAGAATCCATTCGAGGTGAAAGATAAACTTGACTTCAAATTATTTATGTTTCCACCTACAAGGCTACTACTTGGTCTGTATGATTATAGATTGAAACACCTTGCTGTGTTGGAGGACAAAGATTACGTTGTTGTCACAGTACAAGTCCTTTGCCTAGCACAACTCTTTGGAATACAAGAGTTAGAGTCGAGGACGACTCTTTTTCAAGGAAGGGAGGATGATACGCCCACGCCAACGTCATCGACCACTCCAACCACATTGCCGACCTCTACACCAACACCTACGGGACCAATCACATGTAGCCGAGCTAAAAAGATACAATAAGAGGTGCACGCGCTACTTTGTGAACTTAAACTCAATTCTAATGACAATTTTGTGCTACCTAAGTCTTGTATGTTGATATTACTTAGGTTTACACAAGAGGCTACACCATCGAGCTACATAAAGAACACAACGGATCAGTCAGCGGACAAGGGCAGTAAAAACGGACCAGTTGAAGAAACGGCCATAACTTTTGATTCCCAAAAGCTATGAAGGTGTATGAGTACTCGTTGGAACCGGCTGGAAGTCTAGTTTCCAAAGAGTCTAGCCTCGACCAGTTTGGTGTTTCGAGCTAAGAGTTATTTCTGTTCGAGTGCACACTGGTCCAGAGGTCAACAGCCTACATGAAGTTCAAGTTCCCATGTTAAACTGTACCATTCTACAATAATTCGTGGTGCATGGTATACATGGTTGGAACGGGGATCGAGTTAGGTTTCAAACGCATCTGGCCGTTCGTCATTTGGAGTTCCCTAGAAGAAGTTATGGTCAAAACATTGAAGACTACTCGAAGCCAAACAGCCACGCGGGAAAAGCTCAGAAGACCATTTCGAGGAGCCTTTCACATTGACGAACCAAATACTTTGTTTTCATGTTTTCACCCATCCTAGAGGCTTGTTCTTAGTATAAATAGACCCCCACACCTCAGATGTAAACAACTTTGAATGATTTGAGATTAATCCAGTGAGATTGCAGCCGAGCTGCCAGAGTGCTTACTCAACCCTTGTTCTTCCTTGTTCTTCTTGGACTTGTGAAGAGATTCTTCTGGGATCCACTAGTTCGTGCTCTGAGGGTTCCAGTACGGCTGCCTCTCTTTGTGTGGATTAGCTCCGGATGTGGTCCTGCGGTCGTTCGGAGATCGAGTCGAAGTCTTCACGGTTTCAATGCCTCTCTCCCCGTCGTTTGGTCGCATCCAACCTTGGCCAGGTATAAAGCTAGTTACTCGCTGCTTTGCAGCAAGTTATCTTGATCCGCTGTTACTTTACATCTATTACCTTGTTCGTGACCTACTGCCGTGAAGATCGGGCCATCCCTTGTGCTAATCCTAGATTAGTTTCTTAGGTTTGGCGGGTTATTACCATCAATTCATTCCAGACTTCTCTAGAATCGCTAAACCTATGACTGGACTGCTCAAGAAAGGAGTGAAGTTCATGTGGAGTGAAGCATGTGAGAAAGCCTTCCACACCTTGAGGCAACACTTAACTTCAGCCCTAGTGCTAGTGCAACCAGATAATTCCAAACCTTTTGAAGTTTTCTGTGACGCGTCAGGCGCGGGTCTCGGTTGTGTTCTTATGCAAGAAGGCCGAGTCATTGCCTATGCTTCAGGGGCACTTCAACTTCATGAGATCAATTATCCCACCCATGATCTTGAGTTAGCAACTGTTGTCCACGCTCTCAAGATATGGAGACATTATCTGATGAGTAATCATTGTAATATCTTCACTGATCACAAGAGTCTCAAGTACATCTTTTCTCAGTCAGAACTAAATATGACGCAAAGGAGATGACTTGAGTTGATTAAGGATTATGACCTAGAAGTGCACTATCACCCTGGGAAAGCAAATGTTGTTGCGGATGCTCTTAGCCGCAAAGTTCACTGCAATCATCTAGAGTTGGAGCCAGTTAGTGACCCTTTATGTGAAGAAATGAGAAGGCTCAAATTGGAAGTGGTAGAGCAATGAAATCTTTATGCCTTAGCTACTGAAGCTAATCTTTATGATAGAATTGTCACTGCTCAACACAATGATGAAGACCTACAAATCATCAAACAGAAACTAGCAGAGGGAGATCCTAAGTATACATGTTTTCCAAAGGATCACAAGGATGTGATTTGGTTTGGAAAATGCCTTGTGGTTCCTGTTGATCCAGAAATTAGGAAGACAATCTTTGATGAGGCTCATATGTACAAGTTCTCTATTCACCCCGGCAGTACTAAGATGTACCAAGATTTGAAACAAAATTTCTGGTGGTCGAATATGAAAGTTGATATAGCCAAGTATGTAGCCGAGTGCAATACTTGCCACCAGATGAAAGCAAGCCATTTGAAATCGGCAGGTGTACTCCAACCGTTGTCGATACCCATGTGGAAGTGGGATGACATTAGTATGGACTTCATTGTGGGCTTACCCCTGACAACCAGAAAGAAAGATTCTATCTGGGTTATCGTGGACAGACTTACCAAGACCGCCTATTTCATTGCAGTGCATACCACTTATTCAGTGCAACAATATGCATGGATCAAATAGTTCGTTTGCATGGAATTCCGAGGACCATAATTTCTGATAGAGGGACTCAGTTTGTAGCTCGTTTCTGGGAGTAGTTGCATGAGTGCTTAGGAACCAAGTTGATTCGTAGTTCCAGCTATCATCCGCAGACCGATGGTCAAACGGAAAGGATAAATCAAAATTTGGAGGACATGCTCTGAGCAAGCATCTTGCACTTTGATAAAAGTTGGGACAGGTGTTTGTCCTTAGCAGAATTCTCTTATAACAATAGCTATCAAGCTAGTTTGAAGATGGCACCATTTGATGCTTTTTATGGACGAAGATGTCACACCCCGTTGAACTGGTCGGAAGCCGGGGAAAGGACACTCTTTGGTTCAGATTTAGTAAAAGATGCCGAAGAAAAAGTGCAAGTGATAAGGGAGAATGTGAAGATGGCTCAGATGAGGCAAAAGAGTTATCATGATATATGGGAACGACACCCCGACAAGTGGGAGATTATGTGTATCTAAAGGTTTCCCCCACCAAAGGTGTGCAAAGGTTCGGTGTTAAAGGGAAATTAGCTCCACGCTACATTGGACCTTATGAAGCCATAGAAGTATGTGGGCCAATGGCTTATCGTATTCAATTACAGGAACGGTTTTACGCAATCCACAATGTGTTTCATGTGACCCAATTAAAGAAGGGAATGCCTGTGCCAGAGAACGAAGTAATCACAGAAGCTAATGCTTGGAGTGAGCCGGATTTCTCACTCATCGAGCATCCACTGAGAGTGTTGGACCGAAAGGAGAGAAAGACCAGAAGGTAGACCGTAAGAATGTACAAGATACAGTGGAGTCATCACACGGAAGAAGCGACTTGGGAAACAGAAGAATACCTCAACACCAAGTACCCGGGCTTCCTGCAATCTCGAAACCGTGAGTTTCTGCTGCCTACCTTATTTTCTCAAATCGAATCTCGGGACGAGATTCTGTTTAAGGGGCGTAGGCTGTGACGCCCCAGGTTTTTATTTAACCCTAATTGTCGGTCAACTGTACTAACAGTGGTCAAATCATGGTCAACCTGGGTCTTCACCTCGAAAACCTCACCAACCAACCCTAATGACCCCATTGATCAAGTTGACACACATGTGTGGTCAACCCTTGGTCAAAGTCATGGTCAAACCCCACCTAAACCCTAGTGACCCTCAATGTCTTCCGGAACTTTTGCCACGTTCTCCAAAATTCACCTAAACACTTAAAAATCTACCTTTATGAAAGTTGTCCAGTTTGTTGAGGGACACAACTTTCATGTAGATTGGCATTTCAAATTTTGAGGGGAAAAAGGTGAAAAACTTGGTCAATTGATAGTACCTTCTGTTCACTGACACCAATTGACATTCAAAGTTGGCAAGCTTCTTTTGCAAAATCTGTTGAGAAAAACACTATATGACCTTTCTAAAAGTTATAGAGGCTAGCTAGATCTAAAACTTTCATATTCATCACTTGATGTACTTTAGTACAAAGTTTTGGAGTAAATCATGTTCAAACTGAGGCTCAGCAAAATAAAGACGGACCGACCGCGCTCTACGCCTTCCCCGTGCCGGCGCCGAGCCCGAGGTCGTGCGCCGTCCTAGGCCCACGCGCCTTTTCCGGGCCGGCGCCGCGCCCCAAGACGCCTCGGTTTGCCCCACACCACGCGCCGCGCCATACGCGCACCGTGCACGTGGCGGACCACTGGTTCGTCCGCGGTCCGGCCGTACACGCGCCGACCGAGGAGCACCGTAGCACGGTAGCATCTCGACCGTCGTCATCCCGCCGTCACCGCCAGTCGAGCACGCGGCCTATAAAAGGGGCCATTGCTTCCCCGCGGGCAAGCACTGAGCCGCCGGCCTCCATTGCCGTCCTCGCGTCGAGCTCGACCTCCCACGAGTACCCCGAGCCGAACAAATACCTTCCCCCTTCCTTAGGCCTTGCTAAAGCTCGAGCACTTGTGCATTGCCCAGCCGAGAGTCCTCCTTGCCGTCAACCCGAGCCACCGCGGCCGCCACCGCCGCCCGCCGTCGCGCGCCCTCGCTGGACCCACCTACACCCCAACTTCGGTCACCAACGGGTCATAGGTGAGCTCCTAAACGAGCCTAACCCCTTCCCCGGCCGGGTGCGCTACCGGCCTCGCAGAATTGCAAGCCCCCAATTCTTTCAGGGGTGTTCTGTGCAAACTAGGGGTATAGTTGTGAAGGTTGAAGAACTTCTAGGGGTCCCTGCACAAAAGTGTATCTTCAATAGTGTATTCAATTTGCTGAATCTTGTAAAATCTCTAGAAAATCTTAGAAAATTCTTGGTGAGTAGTACTACAACTCTTGTTATACTCACCTAGGCTGTTTCCTAATATTTTTGGCATGAAAAATAAAAATGTGAAAAGCCTAGATCTATGATATCTCAAAATACATAAGTCCTCTATATCTAATTTTTAGATATGTTGAGTGTTATGTTATTACAAGATCTTGTACCAAAAAGTGCATAAAGTTATGTTGTAAATCTTTTTATATAAATTGTTTTCCATTTATGCAGAATCTGCCTAGATGATTTTTGTAGCTAAAAATAGTTATGTTTTTGTGCCCAACTTCTGCATGTGGTCTTGGTATGCCAAGTTGCACCTCTGGTGAATCAATCACATTTTTTTAATGATTAGAAGTATTTATTCTTAATATATGCATGTTTTCCTTTGTAATTTAATAATGCAAGATCAGTAGTAGTTCTAGGTGTGCTTGATGCTTTCCTAGGATGGTTCTGGACCAGAGAACATGTGTGAGGAAGTATGGAGCAATTGGATGCTTATTTATTTTTATATGCCTTTATCTTGTTTATGTGTTTCACCTTTGTTATTAATTGGTGTAATTAATTTTCTTGCCCTTCCAAGCATGCATGTGTGTTCAGTGGCTTAGTATAGGTGTTTTGTGCTTAAGAAAACCCTCCACTGAATTTTAGTGATTTATTGCTTAAATAAGAGCTTGGAAGCCTTTTTAGGATTAATGTTTGGTTAAATAGGAAAATGCCCTTTTTATTCCTTATGCCCCTTTATAAAATGATTGCAAAGTTTAGTTAAGATCTAAGAAGACACCCTTGCTATTTAAGGAATTAAATTTAATTAATTACAATTTGTGCACACCTTTACTTTTGAAAGATGGAATGATAAGTCTTCACATGAAATAACAATTATAAAAGGAAACATTAATTAAGTGTTTAATTAAAAGAATAAACACAAATCAATAATAACCTTCATGAAAAGGAATTAATAATTAATTATTTGTTAAGGTGAATGTGGCCAACAAGAGTTGGATAAGATAAATAATCTATCACATCACCTGAACCCTGCATTGCATTCCGTGTAGACCTTCCGGACGGTGACTACTCGCTCATGCCGAAAGCCGAGGAGGGAGAAGCGGAAGCTGGACTGCAGTACGTGGAAGTACTCAAAGACACCGAGGGTGCTCAGGCTAACACTGCTGATGAAGGCAAGCCCCGGTGCATCCAACCCAATATTTCAAAATTTTATTGCAACTATCTATGGTTGATTGTGCATTTACGTTCAGGAGTTGATATGAAACCCTAGATGCATGATCCCTAGGTACCTGAGTCCTTACTAGTATGATAGGTCGATAGCTGCCATGCTATAGGACCGTTACAAGTCAAGTGATGCCTGTGACTCGCGAGAATTGGTTCTTGTTTTGGAATCACAAGATCCCCTTAAATGGATTGCTCATGTGGTAAGAGCATGGGATGTTGGCTCCGGTCCAATGGCTATCATGGGTTAAGTGTTTGAACGTACTAAGCACTTGTCGGGAATGGGACCCGTAAGCCTAGTACCTTAATGAGACGGTTAGGGATTTAACTGTCACTACTCTTGGGATGCGTCTCACGGCTAGCTATCGGTGGTGCACGTGTGAGTCTGGTTGCCTCGCGGGGTAGTCCAGATAGCCAGCACCAAAGACTGTGGCCTTTTATCCCGACCCGAGGATTTTTGGGAACCGTTTGGTGGTTGTCCTTGCGGGGGCATTCCACCGTGTGTTTAGGTTTACCTTGTAAGGTTTGAATCAATCGATTGTCGGCCTCACACCGTTATCTGAGACTACTTACTCCACTAGACACGAGATCCCCAATGATGGAAGTTGATAAATATTATTCTTGATTAATTGTATTATACAACCTTGTCTGTACTAGATGGCTAATTTAGAAAAGAATAAACCCACTAGAACTTGTGCTAAAATTTTGAAAGTAAGGACATACTCTTTGTTACTTTTCAGCAAAAGCAACCCAGTGTCCAAAAGCCTTTGATGTCTAGAGTTGGTGAAGTAGTTATCACCGACGAGTAAGTCTTGCTGAGTATTAGTATACTCAGCCTTGCTATAATCTATCGTTCCAGGTAATGCCTTTGTTGATGTGTGGCCCGGAGAGATCCCGCCCGACTGGGAGCTGGAGTGGGTGGAGGACGACGTATGAAGGCATCATGGCTGGCCTCCCGTGGTGTTCTCGCTTTCCGCTTAGTTTAATTCCACTGTTTTAAAAACTCTGAACTACGTTGTCATATCAAAGACTTCGTTTTGTAATAATTAAACCCTTCGGGGTGAATTTTTGTTGTTAATTATGTTGTATCTCTGGAGTCGCCTTCGCGTGAGTTTTAAAGCATATATGTCGATCCTTGTTGCTATATAAGTGATTTATCAGGTGTTAACCCAGCGACTAACGATAGGATGATACTTTATTATTGCTTAATGGACAAAGTGGATTGGTTTAGGTGATAATACGATATTTTCCTGGGCGGGTTGTCACATCATCCGACACATCAACCGACACACTGTCGGTTCATTCGGTGTTGAAGACTCTGCGGCCAAATCCTCTCTGTTACACGTTTCATGATCATCGGATGAATCATTGCTTGATTCCCTTTGACCATCGGTTCATTCGGTGCTGAAGAGTTTGCAATTGGCTGCTATTTGTTAGCTGTCATCACACCGTCAGATGAACCACTGCTGAGCCATCATTTCATCCGATGCTACTGCTCTTCAACCAGCTGCTCTCTGTCTTGATTTCTCTGAACATCGGATAGACTGACAGTGCTTGTCAATAGACCGTCGGTTCATCCGGTACTACGATCTTCTGCTGCTTCGTCTCTTCCATTCATATGACGCATGTAGAAATTGTAACGTCGGTTCATCCGACGGTGACATTTTGTTTCATTTACATGTTCCACTTGCCATCACTTGAAGTTAACATACCATCACTTAATATACCATCACTTATAGCCTCAAAATATTGCTATGCACATGTTAACTTGCGCATGGTATGTTAACTTCGCTTAACTTGTGGTATGACATGTTAACTTGGGCATGGTCTGTTAACTTGCGGTAATATCCATGGGACCTAGGAATGCCTACAAAGACATGCTCAACAATTTGGTTAGTCCCATTGATCATGTTGTCATTAATCACCAAAATCAAACTCGAACAAATGGCTTATGAGGCTATGTTCGCTATAAGTAGCAGATATGATTCAATTTCAGGTTGATGCACACTAAATGCTTGGCTAAGCTTCACTTTTAAGTATAACACATGTAGTTATTTATGCAATGTCCATTAACATCAAGACCATACAACACCGACTTCTTGACCTGCATAAGTTGAGTCGTTGAGCAAGCACACAGCCTAAACAATCCTTACACCAAGTGTTTCACTGGAGACATGTAGCCACCCAACACATAGTACCCTCGCTGCTGAAGCTCATCCTTTGCTAGCTCTACAAAAAACATGAAGGACAACATGCTTCACTGCTGAGTAGGTATCAAATGGTTAATGAGAAATTAAAACAAACATCAAGGGAGATATCAAGCATTCAAGCATGTTTGCAAGACATACCACTATAAAAAAATCTTCAGCAGCCATCGAGAAGCATGCACTAATTCTTCGCAAAGGAATACTCTTTGTACTATATAAAAACTGATGCATTGACAAGTGAAGCCATCTTATAAAGATGCCTCTTAGTCAAATACCATCCGCCTTCAAAGATAAATGAGAGGGATTCAAAGGAATCACTAAGCATAGGGCAACCATCACTGAGCAGTTCAGTAAAACATTCATCCAGATGCACCAATCAGGGAGTGTTTTTAGGCAACAATGACACGAATCCACCAGCAATTTGAAGGATGCACCACCATCATAGTGCAGTATCTCAATCTCAAGCGTAGACGGAAGTACCTACCTAGGAGGAACTCCCATGCCTCTGGGGAGATGAGGCAGCAGCCTGCAGCGAGCCGCAGAGGTCAAGTGTGCAGCTCAGCGGCCAAGGAAAAGGTTCGCGACAACGACGACCGAGGAAGTGGTTGCAGCCATGACGACAGCAGCCACAGGGGAGGGCGCGAGTGTGAGGATAGGGGGCGAACGTGAGTGGGAGTAAACTGAATTGAAATGAAAATTGGGGTTCGGGAACCTGCAATGGTAACGGACATTCATTTGGTCCATTGCACACATATTTTAGGTAATAGGCATTAATTAATACGAGTTGCCAATAAGACTAGGTTGCAGTCTGCAGATTATATATGTAACGGGCGTAAACTTATTGGTAACTGACTTTAAGGATATATACCTTTAATATTTTTTGTAACGGCTTTATAGGTCCCTTACCAATGTTGCGTGACCTATTTGAAGTTTTCATAAAATGATTTTTATAAAAAATAGAAATCAAAGTTATGTCGCGGTCATACACGTTTTCTAATTGCAATACAGAAGGAGCATGGATAAGCGTGTATAGTCAATCAAATGCTTCATTGATGTTATGTGTGTAGTTCCAATGGACATGCATTTATTTAGAATTTAGAAAACTATAAACAAGCGTCACGACGATTTCCAATCACTATTATTATTAGGGGTAATATAGACATTTCTAACAACTACTATTGTGTCTAAAATTCTTCGAGAGGATACTTTTTTAGAGACTGAGGTAGTATTTGACTAGGCTTTGAGCTCAAGACAGATTTTAAAATGGTATTTGATAAGATTTATTTTTAGTGGAGAAATATATACAACGCAAAGAAGAAGAAACATTGTTAAATAGAGAAGTTGATCGGTCTCATCAAAACGAATTGGCATGGAAAATCTCCAATATACAAATAAGGTATAGGGGTGTTTGGTTACTATAGGATTCCTTTATAAACCCTGTCCCATCATATGTTTGATGCTAATTGGAAGTATTAAATGTAAACTTAATAAAATGAATTTGATAACGTTTGAGCTATTTTCGCGAGATGAAATTATTAAACCTAATTAGATCATGATGAATCAATGTCATTCTGCATCGTCCTTCATTCTTCTTTTAAAATAAAAGCAGGAGCACTGCTATGTCACATACGAAGAAGAAGCAATGATACATAACATGCCGAAGCGAACACCACCACACGAACACACCCAGAACAGAACAAACGCACCCAACACAACACACCACCTACAACCACTTGGGAGAGAAGTCCGAAACAAGTCGTCAACACCTGCACCGTCGTCACCAATGATGTGTCACGCCGAAGTCACAACCCGCTGTAGGCCCGAACGTCCCCCCGATCTTCTCCACCATGGAACCATCCCCTTAAACCACACGTACACGAACGTCGATCTCTCTGATCCAGTGAAGATTCAGCAAAGCACTCTCTTCTCAATACCAGGGGCAACCACTAATCCTGGCCACTCTGCGTGGGGGCCTCGCCACATCCACCGCCTCACTACTCTGCCAAGGACTTAGATAACTAAGATCTCTATGAGAGCATCACCTCCGCCCAACCGTCACGGAGATCACCACTGCAACTTTGCACGACAGCTCAAGTCTTCTAGCACCCATGGCCCTCAGCTCCTTGACACCAACACGAACCAAGCACGCATCACAAGACATCCTCCACCAGCACTAGCACAATGGGACTCCAAACACAACACCTCCAGGAAGGTCACGACGTCAGGCGCCTGTCGGTGCGGAAAGTAGTCCCGACACTAACTAGCACGAGCATTGAGATCTATCTCTCGATGGCTAGTGCTAAGCAACACAATGACACGAGTTTTATCCTGGTTCTGGCCGTTGGCCGTATGTCCAGTAGGGGTGCACTCGAGGCGCTGTATTGCGTTGCACCGTAGTGCTTGCAGAGGGGGCTACAAGCAAAGCGGGAGAGGAGGAGTGGCATCCAGGTCCCTGAGGTTTGATTGAGGTGAAGTGCCAATATCATGGTGAAGGCGAAAAACCTGCAAGTTTGCAGCTATCCGTCGTCCCCCCACGGCCAGGGGACCGCCTCCTCCTTTTAAAGGCCAAGGGGAGGTGATTTACAACTATGCCGCACAGTTCTAAGCTACATATGGCGGTATGGTGTACAATGCCGCGGAGTTGATAGTCGTCCTGACGAATCTCGCCCCCGCCGTGCGTCGTGGCGAGCCCTGTACCTGCCCAGGAGCGACTTCGAGGGTGGCTGTGTGGGAGCTTCCCGTTTGGTCGCCGTCCGCACGCTGACTCGAGGGTGCGGCTGACGAAAGGCCAGCGGACGCACAACAGCGGTCGTGGCGGTGTCTTGTCGTCCCGAGTTCCCACAACGTCGGGGATGGCACTGCAATGGCCGGGATGGAAGCACAACGGCGGGGATGGCCGTACAGGGCCGAAGATGACAGAGGAGTCGTGCTTCCCTGGCCTGATGTCACGATGTTGTCCTGCGTGGGCGCGGGGTAGGCGTCTGTACCTCTTTCGAGGGTTCCGCCATCCTCTTTCAAGGGGCGCGACGTGGAGGCCGTACAGGAGAGGGCGGCACACTGTCACGGTGTTGACACTGGCCTTACCGCACAGCCCACTTCCAGTGCCAGGGATGGCTTCACAGGGAGGGTTGGTGGAACAACGCCATGATATGATTCCCCAGCGGTGTCAGAGGGCTGGCGTGGCGAGGATTCACCTTTTGACCTGGGCGTCCGTGGCTTGCTAGGGCAGTTAATGCCCTGGTCGAGGGAGTGGGCACGGGCGTCACGAGTCCGGGGCGGCCTCGAGCGAAGCAGAGAATCGCTCGAGGGGGCACCATCCCCTCGAGTGAGGCGGAGATTCGCCTGAGGCAGTGCGGAGCCCTTGAGCGAGGTGGAGATTGGCCTGAGGGGGCATCTACCCCTCGAGCAAGACAAAAGTTCACCCGAGGGTTGCCGAGGCTGGCTGCTTGATGGGCCACTGAGGTTATTTGGGCCGTGGGCCCTCCTCTGTCCCAGGCCGCGACTATGCGGGGTGTGATTTATGGTTTGCGGGTTTGTTAGCGTTTTATTATTTTTTGAAAAAAGGGGTTTTCTCTGGCTTTTAGGGGACCCTTATGGCTGTCCTTGACAGTAGCCCCCGAGCCTCTGCGGTGGTATCCGTTTGGAACCCGCAGAGGCTGATGCTTGCTGATGGGACGTTCTTCCCTCCTGGTTGCGGTGCTGTTTCGTGGGGGCGCACTAGCGCACCCGCGGGTGTAGCCCTGAAGCCTTGCAGGACCGTGGGTGATCTTGCAAGGTTTTTTCACAGCGTTTGTCAGTGTGCAAGGCGTCAGTTTCAGCCGGCCTCGCCGGTGCCATACACACACATCGACACTCATCCGGGTTCGGTGCATATCCAGGAAGTGTAGCCGTGTGTCGAGCCCCCGAGCCTGGGCCCACTTGAGATGATCGGGGCGAGCTCTCCGACTTGTTTGTACACCCCTTCACCATCCTTCCGCCGGACGGAGGGGTGAGATGTCCACGACTCCCATCAAGCGGGTCGTGAATTTCGGATCCCTCGTTGAGCTGTTAATGGGTGATTCAAGTGGACGTCCGTGCCCCGTTCGATAAGGGTCAACTCGTGGTCCGGAGACACGTCCATAGAAGTGCTCACGTGGGTGTGCTAGGTAGGGCTTGGTCCTGTTCGATGGGGACCGAGGGCGCGGAAGCTCTCCCTCGATGGGAACCCTCGACTAGCTGCCCTCGTTGGCTCTTGAATACGACACGTAGGGCGCCCTCGAGCTAGTGGACTCGAGGTCAGGCTGGAATGAGCACGCCCTGGTCGTCCCTGACTCCGTCAATTAGTAGGGTTGTTGCGGGGTGGCAACGCGGTGCCCCCATCTTGTTCGCATCTGTAGGACTCGCGGGGTCGCAGCTGAACTGACCCTCGAGCTACTGATTAGTAATCCTCTAGATCAAAGGCATCTTTGGATCCCACCCTCGATGGGTGGGACTTGAGGCCACTGACGGTAAGCACGTCGTTTGAGGGGCTGGCCCTCGACTTCCTCGAATGAGGGTTGGCTTTGCTTGTTTCTAGATCGAGGCGCCGATCGCACCCTAAGAGGGTTGGTTTTTTCGAGCCTTTGGCCCGGACCACGTGGGGAGTTACCCTCACCTGGTAAGGGACCCGACCATTAAATGACTGTGGTCGTGGCAGTGGCCGTGCATAGAGGGCGCACCTTTTCAGGCGGCGTTGCCGCGGGTGTAGTGGGTGACATGGGGGGGGGGGGGGGGGGGGGCGTGACGGACGGGCCACGGCGACCCATCGGTTGCCACGAATGTAATTATCAGGCACGTGCACGTACCCAGCCATTTCAGTGCGGTGGGGCCCGCTGATCAGCGACGGATGGCGTTGCCTACAGTTAATGTGCGCGGCGCACGGAGTTTACGGGAGCGTGGCTCCCCTGGATCTATAAATCGCGGAAGAGGAAGGGTGAATCCATTACCTCGCCACTTAGCATCCGCAGCTTTGCTTCTTGCATCTCTCCCGGCCGCGCGCTTTGCTATCTTGCTCTTGCTCGTTTCGCTCTCAACCAGCCGCCTTCCCCGCTTCTTGCTCTCACCCGCAATGGCTCCGCCTCAGCCAATCGTAGTGCTAGAGCCTCTCCCCTGGACCCGGTCGACGGTGACGTTGTTCGCTCTGTACGAGCTGGTGAACGGCGGGCTGCTGGCACTGGCCGGTGAAGGGGCGTACTCGGCGTGGATGGTCCCGCCGGCATCGAAAAGGGAGCCCAACCCGCCATACGGCTATATCGTCAGCTTCATCTGGCTGCACGAGCACGGCTTCACCGCCCCGGTGAGCCGCTTCATGCGAGGATTGTGCTACCACTACGGGGTGGAGCTCCACAACTTCGCCCCCAACACCATATCGCAAGCGGCCACCTTCGTCGGTGTCTGCGAGGGGTTCTGGGGATCCCAGTGAACTGGGATCTCTGGGTGCACCTGTTCCGCGCGGAGCTGCACACCCTCGCCATGGGCGAGGCGCGGGTGCGTCGGGTGGTGCGCGCCGACGACCTAACGTTCGCACTGCGGGACTCGCGCAAGGAACTGTACCCACCGTGCACGATGACGTTGAACAATGCGGTCTCGGAGAAGGGGTGGTTCTACCTCTGCAACGACGACACCGGCCTCCCCCATACACGGGCAAGGTGCTGACGACAAAGATCGACGCCTGGCACCACAGCGTGTTGCCTCCCTCACGTCAGCAGAGGTTGGAGTCGCTCACCACCTTGCTACGGAGCCTGGCAGACGCCGGACTGGGAGCGGCTTCGATCATCGCCAACCTCCACCACTGGCGGATCATCCCTCTCATGGAGAGGGAGCTCCACATCTTCGAGATGAGCGACGCGACCAACCCCTCGTCGCTGATGAGCTCCCGGCTGCTGCAAGAGCGCTTCCTCCTGGAGTACGTGGCTACGAGGGTGAGGCGCGCGGTCATCCTCAAGTGGGTACCACACAGCGACGACGACCTTTGGTCGTTCGTGATGCTCCCCGACACCCCGCCAGTGAGTGCGCCTCTTCTCCTCGGGTTCTCTTATCGCATTTGTGTTGGTCTTGACGATTTTTATTAGTAGAGGGTGACCGTGAACACCGCACGGTCGGACCCGCCGACACCCGGGGCCCAGGCGGCCGGTCGCGCTGCGCAGTGGCGAGAATGGGAGCGGGCGGCGCGCGCGAGGGAGCAGAAGATCAGGTGGCGGAAGCGCCTGGAACAATACAACGAGGAGTACCGGCTACGCTAGCAGCAGGGACTCTCCCCTCCGGTGGTGCCGGCGGACTCGTCGTCAGATGAGGAGGAGCAGAGTGATGGGGGCGGGCCACCCTCGATAGGTGGAATCCCCCGCCCCCGTCTCCACGGGCCGAGGAGGCGGCCGTGGAATTGGTACCCGCGACGGGCACGGAAGTGCCCACCGCCGGGCCATCGTTGGAGGCACCGGCAGGCGCCGTGGAGGTGCCAACAAGCGCGACAGAGGTACCCCCAGCCCTTGAGGAAGAGGAAGTGGGGTTTCTCCAACTTGAGGTGAGTAGCATCTCCCCTCACACGCCTTTGATTTCGAGGGGCTGTCGCTTACTCTTTTGCTTTTTTGTTGACTGGGTGACGCTGATCGTCCCCGCCCTCGCGCCTGCCAAGGCGCTCAGGTCGGGAGCGCCCACAACGACAGGGCAGTGTTCGGCGAGGGTGCCGCGAGCAGCGACAAGCATGGCAGCAAGCTAGCGACGGGCAAGCCGTCATGCGTCACGACTGCGGTCACGGGGTCACATCAAGCGGAGGTGGTGGCGGCGAGCGCGACGGCGACGGGTGAGCCGTCGCGCATCATGACTGCGGTCACAGGGCCGCGGCCGCCTTGTTCGGATAGCCGGCCCTCCTGGGATCACGAGGCGGCGGGGGCCGCTGCCGATGATGATGCTCCCCTCGAGTGGGGTCAATTGAGGGGGCAACCCAGGTCAGCCCCCGAGCGCGCGCCAGAGGTGCTGGTGATGCGGGAAGATGGCTGTGTGCTGTCGTAGTGCTCGACACATGACGCGAGGCCTCGACGTCCCACGCTGCACCGCCTGCCCCTGACACCGCCGTCGCGCACCCAGAGCAAGGGCCGCGACGCGCCGCCGCGCCGCCGGCCCAGTTCAACGAGGCCCAGGCCGAGCAGGCGCTATGGCAAGAGTTCTGTGACCATGGCGTCTCGATCAACAACGCGCTGACCGAGGCGTTGCGGATCCACGGGGGTCCCTCAATCTGGCTTTTTGAGGTAGGTGCTCTTTTGTTGGGTTCGAGGCTTGCCCCTCATCCTTTTCGTGTTTGATCATTTCCTGATCCTGCTTCCTTCCATGTCCTTGATTGCTGTTCTCAGGAGCTGGAGGATCAGGCTCGAGTGAGGTACAACCGCCTTTCCCGGTTGAGCACCAAGCTTGACTGGCACCAGGGCCAGTACGACACCCTCGATGCCCTCGTGGAGCCTCTGCGGACCGACAACAGGTGGCTGGAGTACCGACTGCGGGCCGTGCAAGATGCGCTCCTAGACCAAGGCGCCCGGACCACGGAGGGTGGCTCCGTGGTTGACATGGTGAAGGCTGCGCTCTTGGAGCGGGACGAGGCGCTGCATAAGGCACGCATGACCCTGGCTGAGATGCAGACCGCAGCGGCAGAGAAGGAGACGGCGCTCGCCGCGGCACAAGCCCAGCTCCAGCAGGACCACGCTACCCTTGAGGGGGCACGGTCTTGGCAAACCCAGGCCATGGAGAAGGCCAAGGAGGTCGAGCGGCTGGGGGCTGACCTGGCGGATAAGGTTGCCTCGCTTGCCGCAGTGGGGGAACAGCTCCTCCAGGAGCAAAGCACACGCCAGCAGGCGGGGACCCGGCTCCAGCAAGAGCAGTCCGCCCTCAAGGAGACCTGGGCAACCCTCGAGCGTGAGTGTTTGGCCCGAGAGGAAGCGCAGGGCCAACTCCATCGGGAGCACACTGCGCTGAAGGCGCGGGCTACCCTCAAGCTCCGGGATGCGGAGATCACGCGGCTCACCTGGGAGATGATCCAGGAGGGTGTGTCTTACGAGGACTTGCGGCAGGCCAGCGAGGAGAAGGATGCCATCATCCTCGAGCTGCAGCAGGCGGCCGCTACTACGTGCACCACCCTCGAGTCAGAGAAGAAGCAGGTCGAGGGTGAGTTACTCTTCCTACTTTTCACTTGCTGGCTAAGTTCGTTGGGATCCGCTCCCGACTTAGTCCACATCTTTGCTTTTAGGCCTGCAGACGACTCTTGGGATGTCGGTGACCCAAGTGCAGGTGATCTAGACAGCCTACAACTCCTCCCAGCAGGAGCTGGAGGAGCTGCAAGCCGCGGCCCTCGAGGTGTGCCAGGGCATCAAGGAAGGAGAAGAGCAGGCCGAGAGCTCCATGACGAGTCGCCTTCGTGCCTTGCACGGGCATGTTACCCAGCGTATGCGCCATACACTCCACCTAGGGGTTCCGAAAGCCCTTGGTGTGGTGGCGTCGCACTACCGGGTCAACTTAGGGCGATCTCCACGGGCTACGTGAAGGACCGATACGGCGAACCAGAGAGGGGGGGGAGTGAATGGAAGCCGATAAAAATTCTTCTCGAAGGAGATGGAGACTCCAACAAGACGAACACAGCTTCCAACACACGTCTTCGACTCACTACCCAAGTTGGCCAAGTCCACGCAGCCAGTGAAGTGCTACTGGACCTAGGAACCAATAAACAACCTCCCGAACCGAAACACACCAACACGCACAACGGAAACTTGCATGACTTGCTGCCTGTGCTGCACCGGTCAGACCGATGGCCTACGCCGGTCAGACCAGTGACATCGGTCAGACCGGTGGATAGTGCCGGTCAGGCTGGTGGCTACAGCAGCCACACAACAAGCGTTCCAAAAAGCCTCAGTGACTTCTCTAGGTCCTGGAACAAAACCACCCCCAAAACACAACCTGCACGGAAAGAAAACCCTACACAAAACCTAACAAAACAACTCCAAACGAGACCCGGAACCGACCAAAGAAAGACCAAGACCCAAAGACACACGAGTCAAGCAGTTCACCCGAGGCAAATCCCACAAGAGACTTGCACCGGTTAGACCGGTCAAGAGCACCGGTCAGACCGGTGTTGTCTGGGCAGCTCGGGATGATGAAGTATTAGATGGCGACTAGAGAGGGGGGAGTGAATAGGAGCCGGTAAAAATTCTTCTCAAAGAACCCGGCCTATACCCTAGACAAATTCCGGTCACACACGAGCGATGGATCGAATCACACACCAACCGCCATGACAACAAGGTTATGGATTAACCTCAAGTCTTAGGAACGATTCCTTGAAGCACACGTGGAAGCACGAAAGAAAGGAGGGAGAAACGAACCAAGGAACAAAGCTGCCAGGCGCTGGCGGACTGTCCGGCCAGGTGGGGCGGACTGACCGCAAAGGCCGCGTGGACTGTCTGGCAGGGTATCGTGGACTGTCCGCACCCATGCCGCGTACCGTCCGGCCTAGAGCCGCGGACCGTCCGTTAAATCCAACAGAACCTCCAGTAGCGAACCCCGAAAAACGGACCGTCCGCGGGGAGCACGCGGAGTGTCCGCCAGGCACCCGCGGACTGTCCGCCCGGCACACACGGACCGTCCAAAACCTCGTCCAACGAAAACTCAAAGCCACAACGGATCGAAAGCAAAGACGAGCAAGAACACGAAGAACACATGACGAACACTGTGCGCGCGGACCGTCCGCCAGGCCCTCACGGACCGTTCGCGAGGCACGAACAGAATTGAAAACTGCTCGACCCCGAAAGTCAACACTCCCAATCCATCACCGGATCTCCCAAACGGTAGAAGCTATTGAGACAAGAGTTTGGGGACATGAAAAGCGTCAACCAAGGATGCTATACCCCAAAAATTTCGCCTCCTAACTTCCTAAATCATCGGGAATCACGGATCTTTTGAACACCACCAAAAGCTAGAGCTCTGAACAAAAATCCTTGAATCGAAGTGGTTTCCTAGCGTTTGAGGGCACAAGATCAATCCCAAAGATGCACAAGACATCCATCCATGTTTCCCTCAAAGAAATCCGGGGAGAAACCCACTCAAATCCGCGGAATCACACCAAGAACAAAGACACCAAAAACAAGCACGAAAAGGACCACGAAATTCACAACGCCGAATCTTCTATACACACCAGGAAAGATTCACAAGGTCTAGCATGCCGCCCTAGCATCCATCCCTCTCAACAAATCTCTCATGAAGCTCTCATGCTAGCCTAGACAGGAAATGGAGAAGAAAGTAGTCCAGAAAAAATGAGAAATGGGAGGGGGGAAATGAAACCCTAAGTCACCGAGAGAGAGAGCCATCCACACACACTCATGGCTTATATATCGGGTCCCGCCGGTGTGGGAAATGACTCGACTACCCCTAACTCAACTACTGGCGATACAACCCACGCAGGGGCATTTATGTAAAGTTTGTGGGTTTTGCCATCGGACGGCCACGCCTTCGCCGCACCCCGCGTCCTCCCGACGCAAGCCATGCGATCCCGCCGCGTGTCCTCCGCTTCGAAGCTTCCCGACACGCCCGGATCCCGTCTCCATCGTGTTGGGTCTTTGGACTTGGTTTTGAGGCCCAAACCAAGAAACCGTCCTCCGATGGTTTTGTGGGCAAACCACCAAACCCCGCGTGCCCAGCCCGGCCTCCCGCCAAGCCCCTTGACTCGACCGCCACCGTGCACCGGCTCGATCGTCCACGACTTCGTCTTGCTCGTCTCGCCACCATGTGGCCCGCACCTAGTCCCGCCGTCCACAGGGTCCCTCGAACCGAGCCTACTTGTCTCTCCATCTCCCGGAGGCCCCTCAAGGCTGAAGACCTTTCATGCCCGTTCTTCACCTGCAACAATGTTGACGGTGAAAATCCGTCAACCTAGCCATGAGTTTACCTTCGGTGTTGGCATAAGTTTTATACCTTATCCATTGGTACTAACCCCCGTGGTATAACAAGTTCACGTGTGCATGTCGGTTTTGGAGTTTAGTGTTTATGCAGGGTTTTAGCGTTGAAAGCAAGACTTTCGGGATAAGTTCATCAAGCACCTTATGACAAGACCTTGAAGCCCCGTACTAGTCATGCAATGAAGCAAACTTAACTCCAAGAAGCCGGGGACTTGATCCGAGAAGACGACAAACTCCGAGGACCTAACCAGAAAAGTGCTGAATCTTGCAAGACAAGGAGTTATGCCCAATTCGGAGAGAAACTGACGACATGGACCTACATGCATAAGGAGAAACATCCAAGAAGCAAGGGAACCGACGTAGAGCAAAGGAGGCCGCCTAGGCCGGTCGGCCCAGCCCATTCCAGGGCCCGTTTGCCCCCTCCTTTGCCCTAGCCGCCAATCGGGCTATTTATAGCCCCCTGACTTAAAGACACGGAGAATACAATTCGTCATCGGCCGCCGAGGAGGAGAGAAGAGAGGGACACCATCTCGGAGAGGAGAGGGTCGAGCTAGTTGACTAGGGTTTCCCTAGCCGACGTGGGAACCTTGCATGGAAGACCACGTCGGTGTTCCCGGAGCTAGAAGCAAGATCAAGGAAGGATCCCGGTGGTGATCTTGTGTATGTATCATTGTCATAGTTGAATTATCAAGTTGAATCTATTCTTAGCGATCAAGTGTTTCCTCGAAGATTTCGTTTTTCGATCGGTTTGCTTATTCCAATTCTATTCGCGCGATAGATTACATAGGGTGTTCTTGTAGCCGCGGTGGCTAGAGGTACACGCCGGATCTTCCGAAAGAATCTCGACTTGTCTTTTGACTCGCCCTAGACTCCCCGCATGAGTAGGGATACGTTGTGACAGAACGGGGGTTCCGAAAGGCGGATGTTTTCGGATTAGGACGGGAAACCGTGATTTAAAGAAGCTTCTTATAAGATTCGATTTGGTACTTCTTCTCTTGCTTGGAACTTCAACAAAAGGCTTACCCCGATCCCTCTAGATCGGTTTATCTACCCAATCTTACTTTGTTTTCTCCGGTCTTTAGTAGATTAGATTAGTTTCGTGTCTTTTACTTAGATGCATTAGGGTTTTATCGAAGATTGAAGTTATTTGGCTTTACTAGATCAACTTTTGCGTCACACATTTGTTCCATGGATTCGATACCTTGGGTTCACCACTCGAGGGAAGAAGGATCCCTTGACTACGACGGGAGACTTGTCCGCTTGCAAGTCATTAAACGAACTTTGATACAACTATTAACCGTCAACAAGCCCCTTTTTCTGGCGTCGTTGCCGGGGAACAAGTGATCAAGATTTGGTTTTTTATTGCCTTTTTGTAATTTTCAGTTTTCTTTTAGGTTTTCTTTTTGCATCTACTAAACTTTTATCATCCTCAAAATACATCTAATCTAGTTTGTCTAACCCTAGTTTTCATAGATTTATTTTTACTTTCTAGTTTTTGCATACTTTGTTTATTGCTAACCCTAACCGGAGATGGTTGGCTACCTCTCCAAGGAACCCAAACTTTTTTTGTGGATGATCCAGGAAAACTTTACAGACAAAGGAGACGTGCAACACAAGCTAAAGGGTTGGAAACCCTAGATTCGAAAGCCGAAGTTGAAGGACCGCTGGAATCTCCAAGGGAATCACCACCTCCAAGTCCAAAGGAAGATCAACCTAAACTGACATCGTTGATCTACCTATCATAAACCTTCAAGACGCCGGAAGGCCATTCAAGATCAAGGTCTCAACTATCCGCATGACGATTGCGGGAGCTTTGGAGCGTTTCAATGAATACATACGAGCCGGATTCCTTGAGTGGCAAATCGGTTTACTTAAGAAGAGCTCAACACCTAAAGGCTGCCAAGGCAAGATCCACATGCGAGGATTGAAGTGTTCATCGTCATGAATATGCTAGAGACGCAAGTGGGACAACTTGCCGGGCACCCGATGGGTAACAAAAAAGAATATCCGAGACAACTCCAAGGTCCCAAGACGGCGAAGGCTACTCAAACTCATTCGGGAGAGAAGGAGGATCACACTAATGAGACCATGAAGATCACAACCGAAGGACTGGAGTTCGAGATGCCGAGCCACTTCATGAAGTAAGTTGTTGCATCCGTCATGACCAAAAGACAAAGTCAGCCTGTGAAGACCAAAAAAATTGACTAAGCCGAAGAAGAAGCCCGTGCCCAAGATGGTGCGGAAGTGGGTACCCAAGATTGCAACGCCCGTAAAGAGCGTTGATCCGAGGTAATCAAGTGAAGAAGTCTAGCCATGGACTATAAACGAAGCGCTAGGCGGGAGGCAACCCGTTTCGTCGAGTCAAGAATAAGCTACCGGGAGGACAACCCGATTCCAGGTTTTTCGAGTCTTTTTAATAATTTAGTTTTGAGTTTTATTACACAAAGACATTAGACTTAGAAGTGGTCGAACAATATTAGAGACATAATTCTTGATTGAATGTTTTGCTTTATCATAAACTCTTTGCATGAACCCTCCTATGTGCTTGTTTGTTCTTTTCTTTTCGAGAAACCACAACCAAATAATTTCAGAACCTAACTCAACCTTTCAACCTTATTATGGTGCTGTGGTTGACTTATTTTTCATGCTAAAACCACATGAGTAGAGCCACGACTTATACCTAGGAGTTAATTAAATTTCAGCACGTGGTAGGACTCGCGTGAACCTAGAAATCAAAACTTTTGGTTGGTTTAAAAATCCATATCCTCGGTTTCTCTAGGATTAGAATATTTCTAAGCCTCATCTAATTTTGTTTTATTTAAAATCTCTCTCATTTAGCTAAAATTAGAACCTAAACCTATGCCCCCATGATCAAGCCGGGAAAAGTTTGCTCTCAACCGATGAAGGCAAACTATACCGGTGAGACCGATATCAACGTAGTCGGAAAATATTTTCGACTTACATTTGTTTTTAATGGTTTAAAAACTTCTCTAAAATTATGTTTGAGCTCTTGCATGGCTCTGAAAAATATTTTAAATTTGGAATTAGAGGAGTGCTTAACCTTAAACATACCTAAATGGAGGCAATCTAGTTTGAATTAATCATGCATGCACCATTGGATACCCTTTCATCAACTTTCACCAAGACCACATGCAAAGGACAAGCATGGTGGGCAGAAAGCATCAACTTTGCAGGAATTTCATGGTGGCATGTGAAGCAAGTGGATCTAGGGAGCATGGACATGACCCAAAACATGAAGCATCAAGTGGAAGGACCAATAATGCAAGAAAAGTAGTGGACGAGAGCGTTTGGGCGGTGCAACTCGTGGAGCACGCGGGCAGGAAAGTTGCAGAGGTGAAATGATCGTGCTGGAAGAAAGACGAGGCGGGGAGGAGCACCGGGCAGCCCGAGCCGGCCTCGCCTACCCTATTTAAGGAGCCCCCCGGCTCCCGTTTTCTGCAGGCAAGCTTCCCTCTCCTTCCTTTGTTTGTGTGTTCAAGTTTGTGTGCTCAAAACCTCCATAGACATAGCCAACCTTCCCAAGCTTGATAGCTCAAAAAAATCCACCACCTTAATCCACTCAAAGTCTACATCCCGAAGTAAGAGTTTAAGTGCCTAGTTACCGGTTGCAACCCAGAGTTTTAGTAGAGAATAGAGTGCAGCAACCATGTGGAAGAAAACCACAAGTCTCTTCTCTAAGAAGATGGGTTCATCATCATCCAAGGCGTCGTCGACGACGTCTTCGAAGAGGCACTTGGTTTCCGAGTCTCCCCGGAGCATGGAGACGGATACAGCACCACCGAGGAGGAACGATGCTCTCCTCCTTGGTGGCATGAGGGCTGCAAGGAGCACGTCCATGAGGTTTACCGAACCTCAAGGGCACACGGAGGAGCAGCCCGCACCACCACGACGATCGACCCGTTCGACCGCGCCACCTCCTTACACTCCGATATATTCTTCGTACGGCTTCATCATCTTGTCATCGGAGGAGGAGGAGAGGCTCTCTCGTCGTGAGAAGAGGCTTGTGCCCAACGTCGAGTTCGACGACCAAGCACTCTACACCTTGGGTTTTGGCACCGACATGTACTACATGTTGGGGCACCTTGGATGGGTGCAATTCTCCAACGGAGTATCGGCGGACACCCACAAGGGGTTCACCTTGGAAATCTTGATGACCATTGTACCTATCCTTGATGATGGGGTGCAAAGCTTATCATTCCGTTTGGAGGGAGTCCAACAAGTGGTTCCCTACGAGCATGTTAGGGAGCTACTTGGATTCCATAAGGGGGCTCCGGAGAAAGTTGACGTACCACCCGGCATGTTAGAGGGATTTTGGAATTTAATCTCCGGAGAAGCCCATCAACAACGCAATTGCATCCGCAACCCCATTATCCGTATATTTCACTCTTGGATGTGCAAGAGGGTATTGGGGAGGATGAAGGAGACGAAGGTGACCGACACGGAGTGGAATTGGCTCTACTCGGCTTTAATTGCTAGGCAGCCAATAGACCCCTCTTACCTTATGATCAACCGTTGGTGTTGTGAAGCAACATCGGGGGCGGGACATATTGGTTCGGGGAGTTACCTCTCCATGTTGGCCTTCTCCTTACGGCCGGGGATCGCAAGGAACCCCGACCATCTTTTGCGTGGTACCTCTCTCGGCATTGAGTATTTGCGGCAAGGAAAATACATTGGTGGAGATGAGAGAGGAGGTTATCGTTTGGCCATGGTAAACCTACCCCTTCCGGATGCGAGGCTTAGGCTTTTCATCGAAGGGAGGGAAGATTGGTTGGAAGAGGGACTCCTTGTCCCCGCAAGGAAAAACAAAAGAGGAAGAATCGTAGAGAAGGGAACATCCTCCGCACAAGCGAGTGGTGCACAACCCAATGTGCCACCATTCGGCGGGATTCCTCCTCCGCCAAGTTATTACGGAGGGCCACAAGAGGAAGCATGGGGGGGTGGTTCACCGGTACCCCCACCAAATTATGAGGTGCCCAACGCTAACTTCGCGGAGCCCTACGCACAATATCCCCAACCACAACAAAGCATGGCCATAATTGGAGGGTATATTGCAAGAAACACCCAAAATGTCGCAGCAATCCAAGCCAACGCGGCTCAACTTGGTGAGGGCAATGCAAATATTGCCTATGAGCTTGGACGCCTTCACCTAGTGGAGCCAAATCAATTCGTCAGAGGGAATGTCCAACCGTATTATGAGCAAGGGTATTATTATCTAGATCATCAACACTAACCACCGGCGGAGGACTAGGAAGATTAAGGAACTTTAGTTTTCTTTTCTTTTCTTTTCTCTTTCTCTGTAATTTTCAGCTTTTGTTTGTGTGTGTTTGCGTAATATTTTCTGTTTTTATTTAAATTTCAGCAAGTGTGTTTGTTTATTTTCAGCTTGTATTTCAACTTGATTTCATCATTAATAAAGATACCACCTTGATTATATCATTGGAAAAGTTACAAAAATTTGTGCCATGATGATATATGATTATAATTGCTGCTTTGTTTATCTTTGTAATTGATTTATGCATGTTAAAACTAGTGCTCTCTTAAAATACGAATCGACCACGAAAAGACCACGAAACCAACGAGGACCCAAGAAACCGACAAGAACCGAAGTAGACTTCCTCTCGACTCGACAACCAGCAGAAATCCACATCGAAAAAACCATGAAGAGAAAGAGTCGAGGAGGAAGAATACCAAAGGCCAAGACTAGGGGCAGACTGTAGGTACCTGAAAATCCTCTTGACGGCCCGTCGATGTGATGTCCTCGGCGAAGCTCGAAAACGAGCGCACGGACACACACCGAACTGTATGTCTGGCCTCGTCGCCGTCAGGTAGAGGAGGGAGCCGATCATGCTCCGGTACTCCCGCTGGTCCACTGGTTCTCCGTCCTCGTCCGCATCCAAAGTAGCCGTACTCCCCATGGGTGTCGACATAGGCTTCACATCTTGCATCTGGAACTTCCTCAGCATGTCTTTCGTGTACTTGGTTTGATGTACAAATGTTCCTTCCTTCACTTGCTTGATTTGCAACCCGAGAAAGTACCGCAACTCGCCCATCATGCTCATCTCGAATTCCCTGCTCATCTCATCTGCAAACTTGGCAACGAAGTTATGTGACTAGCCACCAAAGACAATATCATCCACGTATATCTGCACAACCAACAAATCATTTCCATGCTTGAGGAGAAACAAGGTCCTATCCACAGTACCCATCACGAACCCTCTGCTCAAAAGAAAACCTCTCAATCTCTCATACCAAGCCCGGGGCGCCTGTTTCAACCCATACAGAGCCCATTTCAACCTGTACACCCTGTGTGGATACTTCTCACTCTTGAACCCGGTGGCTGCTTCACATATACCTCCTCCTCTGTGACCCCATTCAGAAAAGGACTTTTCAAATCCATTTGAAACAACTTGCACCCTTTAGCCACGGCAAAGGCTAGAAGGATTCGAATTGCCTCAAGACGAGCCACATGAGCAAAGGTCTTCTCATAGTCGATCCCCTCCTTCTGACTATATCCCTGAGCAACAAGTCTGGACTTGTTCCTCACAACCATCCCATTCTCACCCTCTTTGTTCTTCCAAACCCATTTGGTTCCTATAGGATGACAATTTGGAGGTGGTTCAACTAACTCCCACACTTGGTTCCTCTCAAAGTTTTCCAACTCCTCATGCATAGAATTGACCCAGTTTGCATCAGATAAAGCGTGTCCAATGTCCTTGGGCTCAAAGGTGGCAACAAATGCAGCATGAGCGAAATGAGAGGAATTCCTAGACCTTGACCGTGTAGTACGTTCGTCGATGTCCCCAATGATCTTCGATAGGGGATGCACTTCTTGAATCCGCCGGGGAGCCTCACGCCTCGAGACTACCTCCCCCTCAACTTCAGCTTCTCTCGCCTGGTCCTCTTGTCGCACCGTCGTTGTCCATGAAGTAGACGGTCCACCCTCCGTAGTGGTCGTAGGGGAAGTAGTGGGAACACACTCAGCTTCAGGCGCATGGTTCTCTCCATCATCATCTCCAGCTTCATCCTTCTCCTCTTCAAAGAGGTCCTCGGCCATCTCTTCATCACCTGCACATTCAAAGCCAAGAGAGGTACATGGCATTGTCTCGTCGAAGGTTACCTCGCAAGTCTCCATGATTTTGTTAGTCTCAAGGTTAAGCACCCTATAGGCTCTAGAATGATTAGCATATCCAAAGAAAATCCCATCACTAGACCAAGCCTCAAACTTGTCGAGTTTTCCCTTCTTAAGAATAAAGCATTTGCAACCAAAGACACGAAGATGACTCACCTTGGGTGCCCGACCATGCATAAGCTCATAACAGGTCTTCCTCTTGAAAGCTCGCAATAAAATCCTGTTGGAAACATGACAAGCCGTATTGACCGCCTCAGCCCAATACCTCCTAGGAGTCCTGTGCTCATCGAGCATCGTCCTAGCCATCTCACAAAGAGTCCAATTTTTCCTTTCCACAACTCCATTTTGAGGGTGCACATAAGGGGTCGAATACTGATGTTCAAGACCTAGATCACGACAAAAGGCATCAAAACGAGAGTTCTTGAACTCTGAGCCATTATCACTGCAGATAGCTCGTATAGCATTCCCATGCCTCTCGTTTTTTCAACCTCACGATCAGATCTCGAACGAAACCAAATGTCTCACTCTTGTCTTCCAAGAAAAACACCCAGGCATAGCGAGAGTAATGGTCCACCACAACAAGGACATACCACTTCCCACCCACTATGCGAACTCGAGCTGGCCCAACAAGGTCCATATGCAACAGCTCTGTCGGACGCTCCGTCATGACATCGGTCAGGGGTGGATGGGGAGTGGCTACCATCTTGCCATGCCTACACGGAGCACAGACCAAATCCTTCTCAAACTTCAACCTCGGCAATCCTCGGACAAGGTCAAGCCCACTCAAGCGGGAAACCAAATCAAAGCTCAAGTGACCTAACCTCCTGTGCCATTTCCACAAATCAGAAGAAGGACCAACCATCAAACAACGAGCAGAACCCAAAGAACGAGAGAAACCAGCCCTGAAAATCTGACCCTCGGGGATGATCATACAAACAAGATCACCTCGAGAATCCAGCAAACGAGACTCACCAGACTTGAAACGCACCTCAAAGCCCTCATCAAGCAACTGAGAAACCGAAAGAAAATTGAAACCCAAAGACTTCACAAGAGCAACCCCCTTCAACATTACCTTGTCACTCACATGCACTACACCCTCAGAAATCACCCTTCCTCGTCCATTGTCCCCAAATGTGATGTACATTTTTTCCTTCACTGGGGTGAGGCTGGAGAACCACTTCTTATCTCCGGTCATGTGTCGGGAACATCCGGAGTCGATCAACCAAATGTTCTCCAAGCCTCCTACCTCATCTTCCGAGTCGGAGTCGGTGTCTGCCTTCTCGCTCTTCTTGCTACTCGAGCGATGGGCCATGCCACAAAAGCCTCCAAGTGCAACACAACTCAACCCACTGAGGTTCCGGTTTGCATTCTTCTTGCCCTTGCGCCTCCCGGCGTCTTCATCCTCACTGCTTGAGCTTGAATGCGCGTCGCTTGAGCTTGTGTCGACGTCGCTTGCACCGGCCACCATGGCTCTTGCCTTGTCCTTCTTGTAGCCGCCCTTGCTCGGTCGCCGCTTGTCCTTGTCCTTGCTCTTGGACTTGCTAAAGTGCCTGCCCTTGGAGGAGTACTTGTCTTCACGCCTCGGGTGCGCCTTATACTCGCTCATCTTGTACTTGTTCTCCTCCGCTTCCGGGCACTCGGCGATGAAGTGTCCACGCTTGCCACACTTGTAGCATGTCCCCGAGCTCCGCCTTGCATTCCTACGGCTCTCATGTAGTCGATCAAATCTCCTTGAGAGCAAGGCCAGCTCCTCCTCGCCTAGCACATCAAACTCCTCATTTGGAATAGACATAAGAGAAGACAAGGAAAACTGTCGACAGGAAGGGTTAGTATTAGCTTTGCCCTTTGATCCGCCCACAAGAGAAAGACTATGATCAGTCGAGCCCACATGCTTGGATTGCAACTTCCTGTCAACCTCAGCCGACTTGAGCTTAGAAAAGAGGTCATCCAACTCAATGGTCAAATATTGCCCGGACTCCTTGATGGCCTCAACCTTAGCACCCCAGACATTTGGGTCCAAGATATGCAAGAGCTTCAAAGCTTGATCATGCTAAGTGTAAGGGAAATCCTCAACATTGGCCTTCATGTTGTTCATGATGGCGGAGAACCTCTGAAACATCGCATCAATGTCCTCACCGGGAAGTTGAGCAAAGTTCTCATATTTCATCCGGTAAGAAACAAAGAGGCGAGCCTTCACATGGTTATCACCACCGTGAGCAACCAACAACTTCTCCCAAATTTGCCAAGCAAGATTCAAATGGAAAACACGCTCAAACTCAGGATCACACAAGCTCCGGACCAAGTGATCAACGACTTTTGCATTTGCCTCATACTTGGCCTTAGCACCAGCATCGGTCACCATAAGAGTGTGGATCTCAGCCGGAATAGCATAGGTCTTATCAAGCACAATGAAATCCAACAACTTGCCACGAAGAAAGATCATCATACGAGCCGCCCACTTGTGGTAACCCTTCCCATCGAAGTGCGGCGGACCGCCCCGCTCAATGTACGCCATCTTAGGATTCAAGACTTGTCAAAGTCACAAAGAATCCGGGACCAAGCTCTGATACCAATTGAAGGATCCGATGGCGACTAGAGAGGGGGGCGGAGTGATAAGGAGCCGGTAAAAATTCTTCTCAAAGAACCCGGCCTATACCCAAAGACAAATCCCGGTCACACACGAGCGATGGATCGAATCACACACCAACCGCCAAGACAACAAGGTTATGGATTAACCACAAGTCTTAGGAACGATTCCTTGAAGCACACGCGGAAGCACGAAAGAAAGGAGGGAGGAACGAACCAAGGAACAAGGCTGCCAGGCACTGGCGGACTATCCGGCCAGGTGGGGCGGACTGTCCGCAAAGGCTGCGCGGACTGTCCGGCAGGGTATCGCGGACTGTCTGCACCCGTGCCGCGGACCGTCCGGCCTAGAGTCGCGGACCGTCCGTTAAATCCAACAGAACCTGCAGTAGCGAACCCCAAAAAACGCACCGTCCGCGGGGAGCACGCGGACGTCCACCAGTGCACCCGCGGACCGTCCCCCCCGCACACACGGACCGTCCGAAACCTCGTCCAACGAAAACTCAAAGTCACAACGGATCGAAAGCAAAGACGAGCAAGAACATGAAGAACACACGACGAACACTGTGCGCGCGGACCGTTCGCCAGGCCCTCGCGGACCGCCAGCGAGGCACGAACAGAACTGAAAACTGCTCGACCCCGAAAGTCAACACTCCCAATCCATCACCGGATCTCCCAAACGGTAGAAGCTATTGAGACAAGAGTTTGGGGACATGAAAAGCATCAACCAAGGATGCTATACCCCAAAAATTTCGCCTCCTAACTTCCTAAATCTGAGGACCAGGAGCATCCCAGTGGTCGATGGATGACTGCTCCTCAGTGATGAGTGATTGACAACGGGTGTTGGACTGACTCTTGGCTTAGTGCGCAGGTGTAGGCTGCGGCCTAGTTCATGTTGTTGCAGGTGAAGAACGGGTGCGAAATTTCTTCAGCCTTGAGTGGCCTCCGGGAGATGGAGAGACAAGTAGGCTCGGTTCGAGGGACCCGGTGGACAGCGGGACTAGGTGCGGGCCACATGGTGGCGATACAAGCAAGACGAAGTCATGGACAGTCGAGCCGGTGCACGGTGGCGGTCGAGTCAATTGGTTTGGCGGGAGGCCGGACCGGGCACGCAGGGTTTGGTGGTTTGCCCACAAAACCATCGGAGGACGATTTCTTGGTTTGGGCCTCAAAACCAAGTCTGAGGGCGCAACACGACGGAGACAGGATCCGGGCGTGTCGGGAAGCTTCGAAGCGAAGGACACGCGGCGGGATCGCATGGCTTGCGTTGGGAGGACGCGGGGTGCGGCAAAGGCGTGGCCGTCCAGTGGCAAGACCCACAAACACTACCTAAATGCCCCTACGTGGGTTGTATCGCCAGTAGTTAAGTTAGGGGTAGTCGAGTCATTTACCACTCCGGCGGGACCTGATATATAAGCCATGAGTGTGTGTGGATGGCTCTCTCTCTCTCTCCGCGACTTAGGGTTTCATTCCCCCCTCCCATTTCTCATTTTCGTAGCTATTTTCTTCACCATTTTTCTCTAGGCTAGCATGAGAGCTTAATGAGAGATTTGTTGAGAGGGATGGATGCTAGGGCGGCATGCTAGACCTTGTGAATCTTTCCTGGTTTGTATAGAAGGTTCGAAGTTGTGTTTTTCGTGGTCTTTTTGTGCTTGTTTTCGTGCCTTTGTTCTTGGTGTGATTCCGCGAATTTGAGTTGGTTTCTCCCCGGATTTCTTTGAGGAAAACATGGATGGATGCCTTGTGCACCTTTGTGATTGATCTTGTGCCCTCAAACGCCGGGAAACCACTTCGATTCAAGGATTTTCGTTCGGTGCTCTAGCTTTTGGTGGTGCTCAAAGGATTCGCGATTCCCGGTGATTTAGGGAGTTAGGAGGCAAGATTTTTGGGCTATAGCATCCTTGTGTGACGCTTTTCAAGTCCCCAAACCCTTGTCTCTACAGCTTCTACCGTTTGGGAAATCCGATGATGATTTGGGGGAGTTGACCTTCGAGGTCGGGCCGTTTTCGCCCGTCCGTGAGGGGGCGAACGGTCCGCGAGGGGCCGGCGGACCGTCGCGAGGAGCCTGTTCTTCGCGTGTTCTTCGTGTTCTTGCTCGGCTTCACTTTCGATCCGGTTTGGTTTCGAGTTTTGGTCGGAAGTGGTTTCGGACGATCCGCCGGCGGCGGGCGGACGGTCCGCGGGTGCACCGCGGACGGTCCGCGTGCTCCCGCGCCGACGGTCCGTTATTCGTGGTCGTCTCTAGAGGTTCTGGTCGCTATTTCGGACGGTCCGCGGCACAGGGCCGGACAGTCCGCATGCGGTGTGGGTGGGGACGGTCCGTGGCAGCAGGCCGGACGGTTCGCGTGGCTCGAGCGGACGGTCCGCCCCGCCTGGCCGGACAGTCCGCCCGAGGCTGACAGCTTGGTTCTTTGATTCGATTCCTTCCTCCTTCTTTCGTGCTTCTGCTTGTGCTTCAAGGAATCGTTCCTAAGACTTGGGGTTGATCCATAACCTTGTTGTCTTGGTGATTGGTGCATGATTCGATCCATCGCTTGTGTGTGACCGGGTGTTGTCTAGGGTATAGGCCGGGTTCTTTGAGAAGAATTTTTACCGGCTCCTATTCACTCCCCCCCTCTCTAGTCGCCATCTGATCCTTCAATTGGTATCAGAGCTTGGTGCTGGATTCTTTGTGACTTTAACAAGTCTTGAATCCTAAGATTGCATACGTTGAGCGGGGCGGTCCGCCGCACTTCAATGGAAATGGTTACCACAAGTGGGCGGCTCGTATGATGATCTTTCTTCGTGGCAAGTTGTTGGACTTCATTGTGCTTGACAAGACCTATGCTATTCCGGTCAACATCCATACTCTTATGGTGACCGATGCTGGTGCTAAGGCCAAGTATGAGGCAAATGCAAAAGCCGTTGATCACTTGGTCCGAGCTTGTGTGATCCTGAGTTTGAGCGTGTTCGCCATTTGAATCTTGCTTGGCAAATTTGGGAGAAGTTGTTGGTTGCTCACGGTGGTGATAACCATGTGAAGGCTCGCCTCTTTGTCTCTTACCGGATGCAATATGAGAACTTCACTCAACTTCCCGAGTGAGGACATTGATGCGATGTTTCGCAGGTTCACCGCCATTGTGAACAACATGAAGGCTAATGTTGAGGATTTTCCTTACACCGAGCATGATCGGGCTTTGAAGCTCTTGCATGTCTTGGATCCAAATGTTTGGGGTGCTAAGGTTGAGGCCATCAAGGAGTCCGGCGCATTTGACTATTGAGTTGGATGACCTCTTCTCAAAGCTCAAGTCGGCCGAGGTTGACAGGAAGTTGCAATCCAAGCATGAGGGCTCGACCGACCATAGTCTTGCTCTTGTGGGCGGATCAAAGGGCAAAGCTAACCCTTCCCGTCGACGCTTTTCCTTGTCTTCTCTTATGTCTATTCCGGATGAGGAGTTTGATGTGGCTTGGGCGAGGAGGAGCCGGCCTTGCTCTCAAGAAGGTTTGATCGACTACACGAGAGTCAGAGGAATGCAAGGCGGAGCTCAGGGACGTGCTACAAGTGTGGCAAGCATGGCCACTTCATCGCCGAGTGCCCGGAAGCGGATGAGAACAAGTACAAGATGAACGAGTACAAGGCGCACCCGAGGCGTGAAGACAAGTACTCCTCCAAGGGCAAGCACTTCAGCAAGTCCAAGAGCAAGGACAAGGACAAGCGGCGACCAATCAAGGGCGGCTACCAGAAGGACAAGGCAAGAGCCATGGTGGCCGGTGCAAGCGACGTCTACTCGAGCTCAAGCGACGCGCAATCAAGCTCAAGCAGTGAAGATGAAGACGCTGGGAGGCGCAAAGGAAAGAAGAGTGCAAGTCGGAACCTTAGTGGGTTGAGCTGTGTGGCGCTTGAGGGCTTTTGTGGCATGGCCCATAGCTCAAGCAGCAAGAAGAGCGAGAAGGAAGACAGTGACTCCGACTCGGAGGATGAGGTAAATCGTGACCCCGACTCTTTACATGCTGAGATCACTAGGTTGAATGGCTTGATTGACAACCGTGATAGTGTGTTGAGAGATGCTAAGAAGATGAGGAAAGATCTTAGGGCTCAACTTGAGAATGCTAGTGAGAAAGTAGGAGAGTTAGAGTCTAAATTGCTTGAATTGAAACTTGAGAATGACTCTTTGAAACTTGCTCCTACTACTTCTGATGATGTTGAATGTCTTGAATGTGATGCATGGTTGAATGAGATTAAGTTGCTTAATGAGAAGAATGCTTCCACTTTGGCTAAACTAGATGCTCTTAGGACTGAGTATGATGAGCTTAAGGCTAGACCCACTTTGCTTGGTGCTTGTAAATCATGTCCTACTATGCATGCTAAGCTTGTTGATGCTCATTCTACTATTAGCACTTTGGAAGCTTCTTTGAAATCTCCCCGTTGTCAATGCATGCAATAGTTGTGATGAAGTTACTTTGCGCAATCTTGAACTTACTTCCCGTTTGGATGTCATTTATGAGGAGAATGATTACTTGAGGAAGGTGTTGGGTTGGTTGTCGACGAGCAGAACCTCAATTGAAAACCATGATTGAGGAGTTCAAGAGAGCCGATTGTCGTGGTTTGGGTTTTGAGAAGTTGGGTGAGAAAGTGGGAGAGAACAAAGGGGGGAGAGTGTGTATGAGAAGTGTGTTGAGTCTAACCCCGAGTTTGAGGTGATCGGAGACATCCAAGTCCCACTTCCAAAAGCACCCAAGAACTCTTTCACACCAAAGCCCAACCACCTCCGCAACAAGCTTGACACACCCAAGATCCACCCAAATTCCCACCTAAGACAAATGACTTCCGTAAACCGGTGAAGTTTGTGAGTGAGAAGGGTGAGAAGCCTAGAGAGAAGCCGAGCCAAAACCAAAACCCATCCCCTTCGTGTGTGTGTATTGTGGCAAGGAGAGGCATCTAGCGAGTTTTGCTACAAGAGGAAGAGGGATGAGAGGCTTGCTAGGGGAGCAAGCAAACCGGACGAGTATCGCCGGTCTCATGGTATTCCCGAGCCTAGAGTGCCACTTCCACGGGGTGTGGGAAGTGTGAGGAGTGTTGGTGGAGTTGGAGCTCGCAGTGATAGGTTCCCACAGAGAGGTGGTGGTGAGAGGTTTGATAGGAGAGATGATGGTGTGCGTGCTGGTGAGAGGTTTGGTCGGGCTCGTGGTGGTTTTGCTGGACGTCCCCCTTCTCTTCCTCAATACGGGTTTAGGGGAAATGATCGCAGCTTTGGGTTCCAGAGGAACTACGGACCACGTTTTCCCCCTCGTGGTGCTCGTACTCCTTCCATGGGACATGGGAAGTTTGGTGGCAAGAGAATGATGTTTGCTAACCCCTATTTTGAGCAGATGGCTCGACACTAGTTTAACTTTCTTTGTGCTAACCCAAGTGTCGAGTCGCTAGCTCACTCTCGTTCTTGTTTCTGACTATAGGCAGGAGGCTTGGAGAACATTTGGTTGATCGACTCCGGATGTTCCCGACACATGACCGGAGATAAGAAGTGGTTCTCCAGCCTCACCCCAGTGAAGGAAAAGATGTACATCACATTTGGGGACAATGGACGAGGAAGGGTAATTTCTGAGGGTGTTGTGCATGTGAGTGACATGGTAACGTTGAAGAGGGTTGCTCTTGTGAAGTCTTTGGGTTTCAATTTGCTTTAGGTTTCCCGGTTGCTTGATGAGGGTTTTGAGGTGCGTTTCAAGTCCGGCGAGTCTCGTTTGCCGGATTCTCGAGGTGATCTTGTCTATATGATCATCCCCGAGGGTCGATTTTCGTGGCCGATTTCTCTCATTCTTTGGGTCCTGCTCGATGTTTGATGGCCGGTCCTTCTTCTGATTTGTGGAAATGGCATAGGCGGTTGGGACACTTGAGCTTCGATTTGGTTTCCCGCTCGAGTGGTCTTGACCTTGTCCGAGGATTGCCGAGGTTGAAGCTTGAGAAGGATTTGGTTTGTGCTCCTTGTAGGCATGGCAAGATGGTAGGCACTCCCCATCCACCCCTGACCGATGTCATGACCGAGCATCTGACAGAGCTGTTGTACATGGACCTTGTTGGGCCTGCTCGAGTTCGCTCGGTGGGTGGGAAGTAGTATGTCCTTGTTGTGGTGGACGATTACTCTCGCTATGCCTGGGTGTTTTTCTTGGAGGATAAGAGTGAGACATTTGGTTTTGTTCGAGACCTGATCGTGAGGTTGAGAAACGAGAGGCATGGGAATGCCATCCGAGCTATCCGCAAAGGATAATGGCTCGCAGTTCAAGAACTCTCGTTTTGATGCCTTTTATCGTGATCTAGGTCTTGAACATCAATATTCGACCCCTTATGTGCCCCCTCAAAATGGAGTTGTGGAAAGGAAAAATCGGACTCTTTGTGAGTTGGCTAGGACGATGCTCGATGAGCACAGGACTCCTTGGAGGTATTGGGCCGAGGCGGTCAATACGGCTTGTCATGTTTCCAACGGATTTTATTGCGAACTTTCAAGAAGAAGACCCGTTATGAGCTTATGCATGGTCGGGCACCCAAGGTGAGTCATTTCCGAGTTTTTGGCCGCAAGTGCTTTATTCTTAAGAAGGGAAAACTCGACAAGTTTGAGGCTAGGTCTAGTGATGGTATTTTCTTTGGATATGCTAACCACTCTAGAGCCTATAGGGTGCTTAACCTTGAGACTAACAAAATCATGGAGACTTGCGAGGTAACCTTCGACGAGACAATGCCATATACCTCTATTGGCTTTGAATGTGGAGGTGATGAGGAGATGGCCGAGGACCTATTTGAAGAGGAGAAGGATGAAGCTGGAGATGATGATGGAGAGAACCATGCGCCTGAAGCTGAGTGTGTACCCACTACTTCCCCTACGACCACTATGGAGCGTGGACCGTCTACTTCATGGACAACGACGGTGCGACAAGAGGACCAGGCGAGAGAAGCTGAAGGTGAGGGGGAGGTAGTCTCGAGGCGTGAGGCTCCCCGGCGGATTCAAGAAGTGCATCCCCTGTCGAAGATAATTGGGGACATCGACGAATGTACTACACGGTCAAGGTCCAGGAATTCCTCTCATTTTGCTCATGCTGCTTTTGTTGCCACTTTTGAGCCCAAGGACATTGGACACGCTTTATTTGATGCAAACTGGGTCAATTCTATGCATGAGGAGTTGGAAAACTTTGAGAGGAACCAGGTGTGGGAGTTAGTTGAACCACCTCCAATTGCCATCCTATAGGAACCAAGTGGGTTTGGAAGAACAAAGAGGGTGAGAATGGGATGGTTGTGAGGAACAAGTCCAGACTTGTTGCTCAGGGGTTTAGTCAGAAGGAGGGGATCGACTATGAGGAGACCTTTGCTCCTGTGGCCCGTCTTGAGGCAATTCGGATCCTTCTAGCCTTTGCCGTGGCTAAAGGGTTCAAGTTGTTTCAGATGGACGTGAAGAGTGCCTTTCTGAATGGCGTCATAGAGGAGGAGGTGTATGTGAAACAGCCACCTGGGTTCGAGAGTGAGTTGTACCCACACAGGGTGTATAGGTTGAAAGGGCTCTGTATGGGTTGAAACAGGCGTCCCGTGCTTGCTATGGGAGATTGAGAGGTTTTCTGTTGAGCAGAGGGTTTGTGATGGGTACCGTGGATAGGACCCTGTTTCTCCTCAAGCATGGAAATGACTTGTTGATTGTTCAGATATGCGTGGATGATATTGTCTTTGGTGGCTCGTCACATAACCTTGTTTCCAAGTTTGCAGATGAGATGAGTAGGGAGTTCGAGATGAGCATGATGGGCGAGTTGCAGTACTTTCTCGGGTTGCAGATCAAGCAAGTGAAGGACAGAACTTTTGTGCACCAGACCAAGTACACGAAAGACATGCTGAGGAAGTTCCGGATGCAAGATGTGAAGCCGATGTCGACTCCCATGGGGAGTACGGCCACTTTGGATGCAGACGAGGACGGAGAACCAGTGGACCAGCGGGAGTACAGGAGCATGATCGACTCCCTCCTCTACTTGACGGCGACGAGGCCAGTCATACAGTTCAGTGTGTGTCTGTGTGCTCGTTTTCAGGCTTCGCCGAGGACATCACATCGACAGGCCGTCAAGAGGATTTTCGGTACCTGCGATCCGCCCCCGGTCTTGGCCTTTGGTATTCTTCCTCCTCGACTCTCTCTCTTCATGGTTTTTCCGATGCGGATTTTGCTGGTTGTCGAGTCGAGAGGAAGTCTACTTCGGTACTTGCCGCTTTCTTGGGTCTTCGTTGGTTTCATGGTCTTCCCGCAAGCGCCTAGTGTAGCTCGGTCTACCACCAAGGCGAGTATGTTGCGGCCGTGAGTTGTTGTTCCCAGTGCCGTTGTGGATTTCATACACTTTGAGAGACTTTGGTGAGGAGTGCACCCAGATCCCACTTCTTTGTGATAGCACCAGTGCTATAAACGTAGCTAAAAACCCAGTGCTTCACTCCATAACCAAACACATAGAAGTGAGGTATCATTTCTTGAGGGACAATGTGGAAAAAGGAACCATTGTGTTGAGTCATGTCCCTACCCAAGATCAGCTAGCCGACATCTTTACAAAGCCTCTCGACCAAGCTACATTTGTGCGCTTGCGGGGGGAACTTGGGGTTTGTTGCCCTTTCTAGTTGATTCTTGGGGGATTTTCTTTTGTATCATATGTATCATACCATGTTTTACTTTGATGTATATACATGTTTTGCTTGATGTACAAACCATGGTAGGATAGCCATCTTGTCATATATCATGTTGCATTTGTATCATATTGCATTTTAGGATGATGAGCTTCTTTCATATGCCTTATTTGAGTCTCTTTGGCTCTTTGTGAGATATTGGTCATATGTGTGGAGAAATGGTGATGTGAGGCTATGCTCTTGGAATATTTGAGATATATGTGTGGTGAGATAGCCCTTTTTGAAATAAATGCTAATCTTGACTAATTTTTGGTGAAATGTGCTCCACTCATGTGTAGTAGTGTATCCATGTCACATTTTGGTCTAAATGTGCTTTCTATGCTTAGATTGTGCTTGGATGTCTTTTTCTTGCATTTGGGCCAAAGACCGAATATCATTGTGAATGTTTAGCCTATTTGCATTCATGGGGGAGCATAAGCTTCTTTTTGCCGCAAAGGCACTTCATGTACCATGAAATGAATTAATCTTGAAAAGAAGTGTGTATGCTTGAAGAATTCTCCATCCATCATGTCTATGCTTAAAACGTCTTATCTTTCACATATGGGTGCAAAACATGTTGCATGATGTTCACCAGTGGAGAAGTCTCCCCGAAGTGGACACATGGCTCATGAGCTTTGACATGACATGCTTTGCTTTATGGGTGTTTGCCATGATCTTTTGCTGAGAATTTGATATCCTTGTATGATCTCTGAGTGGTATGCATGTTTGTGGCTCGAGTGTGACATGGATAGGCTTTTACATGTGAAGCGAGCCTTCTTTTGGTAAAACTGCTTAAATCTGAAAATTTTGCTTTGTCACATGCTTGTATTTTCATATATTACTTGTGGCAATGCTTTGTCTATTCTATGATTCATATGTGTGATTTTTGTCTCATTTCTAGCTTTTGACACTAGATTTGGCCTATTTGAGAAGCTCATATAGATGTTTATATGCTTTGTTTTACATTCCTGCATTTTCACCTTGATTCATACATTGTCAACAAGGGGGAGAAGAGGTGAGCTTAATGCAAATTCAGAAGAGGTGAGCTAAAACTTGGAACTTGGAAGTTTGCATCCACATGTTTAGGGGGAGCTTGCATTTGTTCAGGGGGAGCTTTCTTGCTGATTTCAGTGTGGAGTTTGTGCTTTGCTTGGCTTGTGACCTTTCTTTGCCTTTCTTTGGTTTTGGTCATGAGTTGAGCTTCTTTGTTTTTTTCTTTCTTCTTCCTTTCTTTCTTTCTCTGAATTTCATTTCGCGTTGTGTGTTGTCAATGCACTCATCAAGGGGGAGATTGAGGACCAGGAGCGTCCCGGTGGTCGATGGATGACCACTCCTCAGTGATGAGTGATTGACAACGGGTGTTGGACTAACTCTTGGCTTAGTGCGCAGGTGTAGGCTGCGGCCTAGTTCATGTTGTTGCAGGTGAAGAACGGGCATGAAAGGTCTTCATCCTTGAGTGGCCGGTAGTTAAGTTAGGGGTAGTCGAATCATTTACCACTCCAGCGGGACCTGATATATAAGCCATGAGTGTGTGTGGATGGCTCTCTCTCTCCGCGACTTAGGGTTTCATCCCCCCTCCCATTTCTCATTTTCATAGCTATTTTCTTCTCCATTTTTCTCTAGGCTAGCATGAGAGCTTCAAGGGAGGTTTTGGAAGTCTTCAAGGTTTCTCCATCGGACGGATGCCCGGCGACCGCAACCTGCTTAGCCTCGACGCAAGCCATGCGATCTCGACGCGTGTCCTCCTCTTCGAAGATTCCGGACTGCGTCATCGCACACCGGTCAGACCGGTGCTCCTCACCGGTCAAACCGGTACCCACCGGTCAGACCGGCCAGACCCACCGGTCAGACCGGTCTGGAGCTGCTGCAGCATCGTCTTCGGTTCTCCGGTCTTGGCTTTGTGGATCAACCAAGGAACCCGGTGGTTTTCTGGTCAACCACCGGAAACCCCACGAACTCGGTGTAGCCTCCGCCAATCGCCACTTATGACTCGGCTCCCACGTAGTCCCGACTCGACCTTGGTTTTGAGGCTATACCAAGAATCCGTTCATGACTTCATCTTGCTGTTCATGCCACCATGCAGCCCGCACTTGACCCCGCTGGCCACCGGGTCCCTCGAATGAAGCCTACTTGTCTTCTTCACACCTGGAGGCCTCACCGGCGACGACCTTTCGCACTTGTTCTTCACCCGCACCAACACCCGCCAAGCCGCAACCTCGCACCCCGCAATACTTAGCCAAGAATTAGTCCACACAACGTTGTCAATCACTCATCACACAAGGAAGCGACCATCCACCGGTCCTCGAACCACACATGGTCCTCAATCTCCCCCTTGATGAGTGCATTGACAACACCCACATAAAGTAACACGAGGGAAAAGAAAAAGAAAAAAAACAAATAAAAAGAAACTCCAACAAGTGATCGAAAGCCAAACAAAGGCAAAGAGCAAGATCATTTGAAGAAGACAAATCTCGGACCCCTTAGGCAAGGGCAATGGCTCGACACATCCGAGACAAAACTATGCTCAAACAAAGAGCGCAAACCACCAAACCAAAGCTCAAAAAACCACAAAGAGCTCCCCCTGCACACATGCAAGCTCCTCCTGAACCAATGCAACTCCCCCTGGACGAATGCATGCAAAACACCACTTGAAAACAGGGCAGCTGCAACAACTTCAGCTCTCAACGGTCAGACCGGTGCTGAACATGTGCACAGGACCAGTACTCTGACCGGTCAGACCGGTGACCTCGACCGGTCAGACCTGTGCACACCAGAGCCCAGAAATGGCTCGAAACCACTTGAAAACCTTCTAAATGCATCCAGGAAGCCATTTCAAGCTCAAACTTCTCCCCCTTTTTGGCAATGCATGAATCAAGCCAAAAATGCAAAACATTCAACCTAGAGCTTCTCAAATAGACAAAATTCAACATAGGATGCTACACATATCCAAATGAGCAAGTTAGATACTCTATAGCTTCATATTGACATCAACTACAAGATCACCAAGTTCCACAACCATTGGACGAAGCTAAGATGGATTTGGGCAATTTTGTGAAAAATTCACCTCTCATGAGCAAAGTCCTAAACATGATCAAAACGTATCAAAATGGCAAAGCCACACAAACTTCATGCCAGGACAACCATTCTAATCATAAGACCATCACAAACACCCACAAGCACCTCATGTCATGTCAAAGCCACCGAGCCATGTTCTACTTCTATATATGAGACTTCTCATTGGTAGACATCATGCAACGATTTAGCACCCAAAACAAATTAAATTTAGCACATATGACATGGGAGCACATTTTCCAAGTATTTTACATTTCATTTTTAGATTCATTTTTGGTACATGAAATGTCTTTGCGACAAAAAGGAACTTATGCTCCTCCACAAGATAAAACAAGAGGGCTAAACATTCATGATGGCAAAGGAGCCTTTGGCCCCATATGATCAATAAACTAGCTATCCAATCACAAATTAAGCATAACCAAGCCACTAAAACATGTCAAGATCATATAAAGGCATTTACACATGAGAGAGCATACATGTGACAATGTTCAAAAATATAGCCATCAACCATGGATTATAAATCAAGATCATCAAGAGCTAAGCCAAACTAATCATAGCATACCAAACAAGCTCACAAAGACATAAATAGCATTCCATGGTGAACAATGTATATATGAGAAGCTTTTCCTATCCAATGCATATGATTCAAAATGCATGCAATTTGTATACATCATGTTACATATGCCACGCCAAGTGCAAGAAATGCACAAAGGAAAGATATACATATGTTACAAAGGAGCTCCCACACACCCAACTCAAGAAATCAAACACACACCAAGCTCCCCCCGCAAACGAGTGAAAGTTTCTTGACCTAGGGGTTTAATGAAAATATCGGCTAGTTGGTCATGTGTGGGTACATGGATCAAAGCTATCTTTCTTTTCTCTACGTTGTCCTCTCAGAAAATGATACCTCACTTCTATGTGCTTGGTTTTGGAATGGAGCACTGGTTCTTTGCAACGCTTATGGCACTGGTGCTATCACATTGAAGTGGGACATGGGTATACTCCTCACCAAAGTCACTCATGGTGTATGTGATCCAAAGGAGCTGAGAGCAACAACTAGCAGCGGCAACGTACTCTGCCTCGGTAGTGGATTGAGCAACACTCGACTGTTTGCGGGAAGACCAAGACACCAAAGAAGATCCCAAAAACTAGCAAGTCCCAGAAGTGGACTTTCTATCCAACCGACACCCAGCAAAATCCGCATCCGAAAAACCATGAAGCGCCAAAGAAGAGGACGTGGAGTACCAAAGGCCGAAGTCGGGAGTGTGACGCAAGTACCTGAAAATTCGCTTAATCGCTTGCCGATGCGAAGTCCTCGGAGACGCTTAAAAACGAGCGCACAGACATACCGAGAACTAGATGTCCGACCTCGTCGCTGTCAAGTAGAGGAGTGACCCAATCATGCTTCGGTACTCCTTCTGGTCCACATGTTCACCTTCCTCGTCCGCATCAAGAGCTGTAGTCGTACTCATCGGCGTCGTCATAGCCTTGGAATCCTCCATCTTGAACTTCCGCACAATGTCCTTGGTGTACTTAGCTTGATGCGCAAAGGTTCCTTCCTTTGATTGTTTGATTTGTAACTCGAGGAAGAACTGCAACTCGCTCATCATGCTCATCTCAAATTCCCTACTCATATCCTCTGCAAACCTTGCAACAAGAAAGTTAGACGAGCCACCAAAGACAATATCATCCATGTACACCTGTACAATCAGGATATCTCTACCCTGCCTAAGTAGAAACAAGGTCTGATCAACCTTCCCCATCTCAAAACATCTCTCGAACAAGAACCCCCTCAACCACCATACCAAGCTCTAGGCGCCTGCTTCAACCCATAAAGCGCCTTCCAACTTGTACACCCGGTGGGGGTACTTCTCACTCTCAAACCCTGGTGGTTGCCTCACATACACTTCTTCCTCCAACACACCATTCAGAAAGGCACTCTTCACATCAATTTGGTGCAACTTGAACCCTTTAGCCACAGAAAAGGCTAGAAGGATCCTAATCGCCTCCAAATGGGCTACGGGAGCAAAGGTCTCCTCGTAGTCAATCCCCTCCTTCTGACTAAACCCCTGAGCAACAAGCCTCGACTTGTTTCTCACCACTTCACCTTTCTCTCCATCTTTGTTCTTCCACACCCACTTTGTACCAATCGGCTTACACCCTGGGGGAGGGTCAACCAATTCCCATACCTGATTCCTCTCAAAGTTCTCCAACTCCTCATGCATCGAATTAACCCAATTATGATCAGATAGTGCGTGCTCAATGTCTCTAGGCTCAAAGGTGGCAACAAATGCAAGATGAGCGAAAGGAGAATTGTTTCGAACCCTCGACTATGTAGTACATTCATTCATGTCGCCGATGATCCTTGAAGCCGGGTGATCCACTTGTACTCACCGGGAGGTTCTCGCCTTGATGCTACCTCCCCCTCAACCGTAGCTTCTCCTCGATCTTGATTCATCGTTGTAGGTGTAGGAGAGGGGCCGTCAACCATTTTAGTCGAAGTAGTAGGTACATGTTCACCGGGGCACCACATGGCCATCTTCATCATCTCCAAGTTCATGCTCCTCCTCCCCGAAAGATCTCCTCGCCAAGCTCATCATCACCTGCACACTCAAAGACAAGCTGACTACGTGGTTGTGTCTCGTCGAAGGTTACCTCGCAAGTCTCCACGATTTGGTTAGTTTCAAGATTGAGCACACGATATGCTCTTGAATGAGATGCATAACCAAAGAAAATACCATCGACCGACCTAGCCTCAAACTTATCCAACCTCTTCCCTTTCTTCAGAATAAAGCACTTACAACCAAAGAACTTGGGTGTGCGACCGTGCATCAACTCGTAGCATGTCTTCTTATGCACTCTGTGGTAGATCCTGTTTGACACATAGCATGCGGTATTCACCGCCTCAGCCCAGAACCTTCTCGGAGTCCTATGCTCATCAAGCATCGTCCGAGCCATCTCACACAAGGTCCTGTTTTTCCTTTCCACAACACCATTCTGGGGAGGCGTATACGGACTCGAAAACTGGTGTTCAAGACCCCATCCATGGAAAAAGGTTTCAAAATGAGAGTTTCTGAATTCTGAGCCATTGTCACTGCGGATTGCTCATATGGCATCTCCGTGCCTCTCGTTCCTCAACCTCAAGACAAGATCTCGAACAAAACCAAACGTCTCCCCCTTATCCTCGAGAAAGAACACCCACGCATACCGAGAGTAGTCGTCCACCACAACAAGGAATACCACTTCCCACCCGCAGATCGCACACGAGCTGGGCCAACAAGGTCCATATGGAGCAGCACGCATGGACGCTCAGTCATCACATCGGTGAGAGGCGGGTGAGAAGAGGCTACCATCTTGGCATGCCTATACAGCGCACAAACCAACTCTTTCTCAAGCCTCAACCGTGGCAATCCTCGGACCAAATTGAGTTTACTCAAGCGAGACAAAAGGTCACAGCTGAAGTGACCCAATTTCCTATGCCACTTCCACAACTCGCTCGAAGAACCAGCCAAGAAACAGCACTCAACACCAGAAGACTGAGAAAAATCAGCTTGAAACACCTGACCGTCGGGAACGACCATATAGACAAGGTCCCCTCGAGAGTCCAAAATCCGAGAACCACCAGGACGGAACAACACCTCAAAACCCTCACCCAACAGCTGGGACACAAAAAGCAAATTGTATCCAAGCGATTGAACAAGAGCAACACGCCTCAGAGTGATCTTGTCACTCACCTTAATCTCACCTTCTGAAAGCACACTCCCACGCCCATTGTCCCCAAAAGTGATGTACCTCTTTGTCACCACTGGGACGAGACTTGAGAACCACCCCTTGTCTCCGGTCATGTGCCTCGAGCAACCGAGTCAATCAATCAAATGTTCTTCATGTCTCCCACCCGAAATTCAAAAACGAGCATGTGAGCGAACAAATGACTCAGCACTGGGGTTAGTACCAAAAGAGTAAAACCAGTGCCGAGCCATTTGCTCGAAAGTGGGGTTAGCACAAACCAAACCATCTTTCCTACCAAAGCTACCTCCACGAACACCACCACGGTAACCACCTTGAGGGAACCAACCCTCTCTACCTGGAGGAGGACCAAAACCACGAAAGAAAGCCTGTGGACTGTCCCTCCTCTCCATCTCAAAGCTACGGATCCTCCCATTCCTGTATTGAGCACGAGGGGGAGAACGCCTAGCAAACTTACCTCCTGCAAACTCTCCAGCCAAACCACCAGAACCACAACCTCCAGAACCAAACCTCGCACCTGTACGAGCACGAAACCCGGACCGCCGCTCGTCCGTGCCCGCACCGGCCGACCGGTGCCCCTCACCGGTCTGGCCGGTGTAGCTTGGCCAGCAGCACCTCCAACAGCCTTTCGCTCTCCCCAAGCCGGAACTATCCTCACACTCGCCTTGGCCCTGGGCATCTGCACACAAGGCTCAAGTACACCATCGGAAGGGTGGTACTTGTCCTTGTTAGCCCACTCCTTCGCCATTCTCTCCTCTCGCTTCCTCTTGAAGCAAAACTCATTATGGCCATCTCGCCCACAATAGCCACAATTGAACCTCACAAGCTTAGGTTTGGGCTTGGGTTTGGGTTGCTCACTTGGTTTCTCTCCACTCGGCTTCTCCACTAGTTTCTCCTCACTAGTCTTCTCACTTTCCTTCCCAAAGAACACTTTCCCGGAAGTGCTCACAAACTTGATAAGCTTTTGGAAATCATTTGTTTGTGGAGAAAACACGGGTGGAGCTGGGGTTGTGTCTAGTCGGTTCCTAAGATGGTTAGGTTTAGGAGGGAAATTATTTTTGTGGTGGGTGTTTGGTGGCTCTGGAATATTCTCTCCACTTCCCTCACCAACCTTGTTTGCCCCAAGCCCCTCACCATCGTGCCTCTTAAACGTCTCGATCATTATCCTCAACTGAGGCTCATGACTAGACAACCAAACCATCAACTTTCTCAGCTCATCATTCTCATCCAGCAAACGATCAACATAATGTGCAAGTTCCAAATTCTTCAAAGCATGCAATTCACATGTAGAGCAAGATGTAGGAATTGGTTCTTTCAACTTTGCCTCAAGAGAAATAGTGTAAGCATGCATCTCATCAATTTTAGCATGCAAGACAGGGCAAGAAGTGCAAGCACCTAGCAAAGCAGATCTAGACTTAAGCTCAGCCAGTTCAACCCTAAGCACATCTAGTTCCTCACACTTGGAGGCATGCTTTTCCTTAAACAAAGCAAAATCAACAAGGAAAATAGAGCAATCAGCACATTCAACATCATCAGAAACAACAGGTGAAGCTTTCAGAGAGACAATTTCAAGCTTAGCATCCAAATTCTGAGTTTGTAGCTCAGCCACTCTAGTCCTAGCATCCTCGAGTGAAGCCCTAAGCTCTTTCCTCATTTTCTTAGCCTCTCTAAGCATGTCATCATGATTATCAAGCAACAAGCCAAGCCGTTCATTCTCTTGACGCAAGAAGGGAAGTTCATCACGCACCTCGTCGTCGGAATCGGAGTCTGAGTCGCTCTGTGTGCTTTTCTTGCTGTCGGAGCTCAGTGCCATGGTGCAGAAGCCATCTCTAGCGAAGCAGCTCAGCCCACTCAGGTTCTTGGATGACTTCCTGCTCTTGCGACGATCACCTTCATCTTCACTGCTGCTTGAGCTCGAGGTGGAGTATGTGGAACTGGAGTCGACGTCGCTCGCTCCAACCATCGCTCGGGCCTTGCCTTGGCTCTCCTTCTTCATTGATCATCGCTCGTCCTTGTGCTTGGTCTTGTGCTTGCTCTTGTGGTCGCTCCTCGACCGGTACTTGCCATCCGTTCTTGACTTGTGCTTGTAGCCATCCTTGTTCTCGACCTTCTCCGGGCAGTCGGCGATGAAGTGTCCCGGCTTGCCGCACTGGAAGCATGTCCTCGTGTTCCTCCTCATGTTCACCCGGTTCTTGTGCAGCCTCTCGAACCTCCTCGTCAGCAACGCCAGCTCGTCCTCTCCAAGCACATCGAACTCCTCATCTGGCATAGACATCAAAGAGGACAAAGAGAACATCCTGGTCAATGGGTTAGTGTTAGCCTTTCCTTTCGAACCACCGACGAGGGCAAGACTATGAGAGTCAGTCGGGCCCTCGAGCTTGGCTGTCATGCCCCTATCCACCTCAGCTGACTTGAGCTTCGAGAACAGTTCGTTCACCGTCAGAGTGTCATACTTCTCCGACTCCACAATGGCCTCGAACTTTCCGCCCCAAATCGTATGTTACAAAGAGTGTAAGAGCTTGACAGCTCTATCATGATCATCGTACGGGAGCACGTCCACATTGGCCCTCATGTTGTTCACAACCACCGTGAACCTCTGAAACAAGGCATCGATGGACTCACCGGGGAGATGAGTGAAGTTCTCGTACTCTCTCCGATAGGTCGCATACATCCGAGCCTGAACCTGGGCATTCTCAACATGAGCTTCCTTCAACACCGTCCAAATTCTACAAGCCAAGTTGTGCACCCAATCGAATTCAGGCTGACACAAAGCACGAAACAAGTAGTCGACCGCCTTGTTGTTGGCGTCGAACATGTCCCTCGATCCTGGAGCGAGGAAGTTCATCGGCTGGACATAGCCTGTGTCCACAGTGACATCCCACAGAATCTGACCCTTTCCGCGGAGGAACGCTGCCATCCGCTTACTCCACATCTGGTAGTTTTTGCCATCGAAGTGTGGAGGACCTGAACCCCGTTCCTGGTTCGCCATCCTTGGATCTTAGACTGGTTAGAGACAATCAAGACCCGTAACCGGCTCTGATACCACTTGAAGGACCGATACGGCGAACCAGAGAGGGGGGGGGGGGAGTGAATGGAAGCCCATAAAAATTCTTCTCGAAGGAGATGGAGACTCCAACAAGACGAACACGGTTTCCAACACACGTCTCAGACTCACTACCCAAGTTGGCCAAGTCCACGCAACCACTGAAGTGCTAATGGACCTAGGAACCAACAAACAACCTCCCGAACCAAAACACACCAACACGCACAAAACTTGCACGGCTTGTCGCTCGTGCCGCACCGGCCGACCGATGGCCCGCGCCGGCCGGGACCAGATGACACCGGTCGACCGGTGGACAAGGCCGGTCGTGCCGGTGGCTACAGCAGCCGCACAACAAGCGTTTCAGAGAGCCTCAGTGACTTCTCTAGGCCCTGGAACAAAATCACCCCCAAAACACAACCTGCACGGAAAGAAAACCCTACACAAAACCTAACAAAACAATTCCAAACAGACCAAGGACTGACTAGCAGCACCAAGACCCAAAGACACACGAGTCAAGCAGTTCACCCGAGGCAAATCCCACAAGAGACTTGCAATCTCGACACGTGTCCTCCGCTTCGAAGATTCCGGACTACGTCGTCGCACACCGGTCAGACCGGTCAGACCCACCGATTAGACCGATCTGGAGCTGCTGCAGCATCGTCTTCGGTTCTCCGGTCTTGGCTTTGTGGATCAACCAAGGAACCCAGTGGTTTTCTGGTCAACCACCGAAAACCCCGCGAACTCGATGTAGCCTCCGCCAATCGCCACTCATGACTCGGCTCCCACGTAGTCCCGGCTCGACCTTAGTTTTGAGGCTCCACCAGGAAACCGTCCATGACTTCATCTTGCTGTTCATGCCACCATGCGGCCCGCACTTGACCCCCGCCGGCCACCGGTCCCTCGAACGAAGCCTACTTGTCTTCTCCACACCCGGAGGCCTCACCGCGACGACGTTTCGCGCTTGTTCTTCACCCGCACCAACACCCGCCCAAGCCGCAACCTGCACCTGCAATACTTAGCCAAGAATCAGTTCACACAACGTTGTCAATCTCTCATCACACAAGGAAGCGACCATCCACCGGTCCTCGAACCACACATGGTCCTCACTATGTAGTCCCCGAGGGTCTCGATGACGAGGTCGAGATGAATCATGTGGACACGCTCGCCGCCCTTGCTGCCAATGTCCTCACAGAAGACTTCATGGAGTTTCTGTTCCCGGACGCTCCTCCCGCTGGCGGTCTCGTGCGCTGAAAGTAGTTGGGCGTTCGTGCCCTTTAAGTTTTTATTAGAACTTGAGCCATGCAGCTTGTGTAATAAATACACTTTATTTGAGACATTTGAATGTTTGTAAATTTTAATGCTCATTTTTGTTTCGACGGTTGCATTGTTCCGTCTCTTTTCCCTTTGCTTGGGTGAGTTTGAGCTGGGAGGATTCGTTTTTGCGAGTAGCTTATAAGTAAAGGGGCAAGGGGGAAGGGCCGTATTCTGCCGGAGGCGTAGGCTATCCCCGACTTGTGCGTCTTCTCCTTTTGGCTGCTCGCGTCCCGCGTGAATTCGCCCGAAGCTCGAGTCGAGGCGTACTTAGTGTATTTGAAATGTAGTTTTTTTTGCAAAAAACTGGGAACATTTTTTGGGGGAATACCCCCGCAGTAGCCCCCGAGGGGGACTTGGTTTTTGGGGAGAAAGCCAAGTCGCCCTTTGACTTATTTCAACAACAAAATTTACATTTTTACAACCAACTGGGGCGTTGGATATACGATCGAAAAAAACATGGAATTTCTTTCTAAGGATAGAAGCGACGTAGCTGTTGGATATTCCAAGCGTTAGTGAGTTCCTTGCCGCCCTCGTTCGCTAGCTTGTAGGTGCCGGGCTTGAGCACTTTGACAATGATGTAGGGCCCCTCCCATGGGGGCGATAGCTTGTGGTGGCCTCGATTATCTTGGCGCAACCTTAGGACTAGGTCACCCTCCTCAAAGTCTCGGCGCCGGATCTTCTAGGCTTGGTACCGCCTTAGCGCCTGCTGGTATCTCGCCGAATGCATCACGGCCATGGTGCGGGCTTCGTCTAGCTGATCTAGTGAGTCGTGGCGGGCTCACTGATTAGCGTTTTCATCGTAGCCCTTGACTCTGGGCGACCCGTATTCCAAGTCAATGGGGAGAATGGCCTCCGCACCATAGACTAGGAAGAATAGAGTGAGACCCGTGGCTCTGCTCGGAGTGGTCCTGAGGCTCCAAATGACCGATGACAATTCCTGGAGCCATTGTTGACAGTGAAACTCCGTCAACTTAGCCATGTGTTTACCTTCGGTGTTGGCATGACTTTTATATCTTATCCATTGTTACTAACCCCCTTGGTATAACAAGTTCGTTCATGCATGTCGGTTTTGGAGATTAGTGTTTATGCAGGGTTTTAGTGTTGAAAGAAAGACTTCCGGGATAAGTTCATCAAGCACCTCGTGACAAGACCTTAAAGCCCGGTACAAGTCAAGTAATGAAGTGAACATGACTCCAAGAAGCCCAGGGACAAAACGCGAGAAGATGAAAAACTCCGAGGACCTAGTCAGAAAAGTGCCAAATCTTGCGGGACAAGGAGCTTCATCCAATTCGGAGAGAAACTGATGACAAGGGCCCACATGCAGAAGGGGGAAGGATCTAGAAGACTCGGGAACTAACACCAAGCAAAGCAGGCCGTCGGCTGGGCTGAAGTGGGCCCAGGCCAGCCGCCATAGCCCATTTCCAAGCCCAGTCGACCCCCCTTTGACCTAGCCACCATTCGGGCTATTTATAGCCCCGAGGCCAAGAGCCACGCATCAACTCATTCGTCATCGGTCGCCGAGGAGCAGAGAAGAGAGGGACATTACCTCGGAGTGGAGAGGGTCAAGCTAGTTGACTAGGGTCTCCCTAGCCGACTTGGGAACTTTGCAAGGAAGACCACGTCGGAGTTCCCGGAGCTAGAAGCAAGATCAAGGTAGGTTCCTGATGGTGATCTTGATTCATGTATCATGTAATATTGAATTATCAAGTTGCAATCCGATTTCTAGCGATCAAGTGTTTCTCCTATGTCTTTGATTTTGATCGGCTTTTCGTATCTTAAGATCTATTCTCGAGATAGATCACCGAGGATGTTCTTGTAGCTGTGGTGTCTAGAGGTGCATGCGTGACCTTTCGAAAGATTTCAACTTGTCCTTGGACTCGCCCTAGACTAACCCGCACGAATAGGGGCGCGTTGTGACCGAACAGTGGATCCAAACGGCGGGCATTTTTGGAGTCGGACGGGAAACCATGGTTTAAAAGAAGCTTTTTATGAGATTGAACTTGCTATTTCTTCTTTGCTCGGAACTTCAACAAAGGCTTGATCCAATCTCTCTAGATTGGTTTATCTATCCCCCTCTATCTCTTACTACCTCCGACTTTCATAGATTAGATTCGTTTTTGAGATGTTCTTTGATTAGATGCATTAGGGTTTCACCTTTCAAAGATTGAAGTTTCTTGGCATTACTAGATCAATTCTTGCATCACACATTTGTTCCATGGATTCAATACCTTGTGTTCATCACTGGAGGGAAGAAGGATCCCTTGACTACGACAGGAGACTTGTCCACTTGCAAGTCTACTTGAAGTTTAATACGATTATACACCGTCAACAAGCCCCTTTTTCTGGCGCCGTTGCCGGGGAACAAGTGATCAAGATTCAATCTTTTATTGCTTTTTGTGTAATTTTCAGTTTTCTTTTGGTTTTTCTTTTTGTATCTACTAACTTTTGCTCATCCTCAAAATCAATCTAATGTAGTTTGTCTAGCCCTAGTTTTCTTAGATTTGTTTTTATTTTTCATTTTTTTGTATATTTTGTTTATCGCTAACCCTAACAGTAGATGAATGGCTACCTCTCCAACAAACCCGATAATTTTGTGGATGATCCAGAAAAACTTTACAGGCTAAGGAGATGTGAAGCACAACAAGTTAAGAAGCTGGATTTTGTAGATTCGAAGTCGGAAGATGAAGGATCGTTGGAATCTCCGAAGAATTCACCACCTCAAAGTCCTCGGTAGAATCGACTTCCACCGATGGGAGATCAACCGCAAGAACGCAAGATCGGGGAGCTATGCACCCTGGACATCATCGACCCACCAATCTTGAACATCACGGAGATCGGAATGACGTTCAAGATCAAGACCTCAACAATCTGCATGGTGCAACATTCACCCTTCACTAGTAAAGAAGATCTGAAACTTCACCTCCAAGCGTTCATTCAACTATGTCAAACATTCAACATGGACAGGGTGACTCAAGATCAAATGAGGGCGAGGGTCTTCCCATTATTTCTACTCGGGAAGGCTTAGCAATGGTTCTACTCTCAACCGGCGGAGACGATGCAAGATTCGATGCATCGGCGGAGGGATCTATCATCGAGCTTACACCGACCAAAGCTTTCACTTCAAGAAGGTCGCGGACAATGATACGTGGGCGTCGTCCGGGCGCTTACTTCCGGTTCAACCCGCGGGGAACGTCAAAGGAGTCTTGCAAGTGGAGAAGGAAGACATACTTGAAGGCAAGATCGATTCACTCATGCAGAGGTTGGAGAAGATGGAGATAGAAAAGAAAGAGGCTCAAAACTTAAAGGCTGCCAAAGCAAGATCCACATGTGAAGAGTGCAAAGAATATGGCCATGTCCACAAGGATTGTCCGGAGGAAGCCAAGGTGCTCGACTACATCAGGAAGGGAGATTTGTCAAACTTCCGCTACGGGCAAGGTAGACCTCAATTTAATGCAAGCTCATCCATCCCGAATTTGGTTCCTCTTTGTATACAATTGAAGGACTTCATGGACGAGCAAGCTAAGATCAACAAGGACACCGTCACCAAGTTCAAGGCCATAGAAAAGGTGTTTGAAAACATCGATAGCAAAGTGATGGAGGTAGGAAGCTCCAACCATCAAGTGCTCAACATGATGAAGATGCTCGAGATGCAAGTGGGACAACTTGTCGGGCGCCTATCCGCTAATGAAGGGAAGCTTCTGGGACAACCTAAAGGTCTCGAAACAACGAAGGCTATTCAAACTCGTTCGGTGAAGGAGACCGAAGATCCGGAGTGTTCCGCGGGAGCAAGGAAGCCTAAACCATCTGCTGAGGCGGAGGAATTTGCTAAGGAGGAAGGTACGGAGATCGTCACCGAAGAGCCTGAATTTGAGATGCCGGGAGAAGACACGAAGATACCGCAACTCAAGCCACGCTACTTCCGAGATAAACTTGATAATCACTTTGAGATGTTTGTGGAGGTTGTGCGTAGACTTAGCATCAACATGCCGTTATTGGATGCCCTCCAAGTTCCTACATATTCTCGTTACTTCAAAGATATCCTTGCAAATAAATATGAGATAGCAACACTCGGGGTAGATCATGTCAAGATGTCCGAGCAATGTAGTGCCGCTATGCCAATGGACTAGAGAAGCAAAAAGACCCCGGATGCCTGACAATTCCATGTTCTGTTGGTTCATTCAAGTTCGAGAAGGCGTTATGCAACCTTGGAGGAAGTGTGAGCGTCATGCCAAGAGATGTGTTCGAGAAGCTACGCCTACCATTGGAGCCTACGGGGATGTGCTTGGAGTTGGGTGATAACTCCATTCGCTATCCCTTGGGCATCGCCGAAGATGTGCTCGTGAAGGTCGGACATCACTTCATCCCCGTCGACTTCGTGGTACTCGAGATGGGAGAGAGGGAGAACCCACCACTCATCCTCAGGAGGCCTTTCCTCAAGACCATGGGAGCTACTATTGATGTTGGCAAGGGGGAGATCAACTTCAACATTACTAGCGAGAAGAGTTCTTTCAAGTTTCGACCACGCCTCGATGTATGCAATATGATTGAAGTTAAATATGTTCCACCTCATCGTCACGTTTTTAAGGAAGAACCAAGGAAGAAGGAAGAGCCGAGGAAGAAGGAAGTGAAGAAAATCAAGGAAGTTGTTGCATCCATCAAGACAAAGGAACAAAAGCCGCCTGTGAAGACCAAACAGATGACTAAGCCGGAGAATAAGCTCATGCCCAAGATGGTGCGTAAGTGGGTACCCAAGATTGCAACACCCGCAAAGAGCGTTGATCTAAAGTAATCAAGTGAAGAAGTCTAGCCATGGACTATAAACGAAGCACTAGGCGGGAGGCAACCCGTTTCGTCGAGTCAAGAATAAGCTACCTGGAGGACAACCCGATTCAAGGTTTTTCAAGTCTTTTCAAGTAAGTTAGTTTTGAAATTTACTATGCAAGACATTAGACTTAGAGTGGTTGAACAATATTAGAGACGTAATTCTTGGTTGAATATTTTGTTTGGATCATAAACCCTTTACATGAACCATCCTATGTGTTATTTTCTTCTTTTTCGAGAAACCAAAACCAAAAAAATTCAGAACCTAACTGAACCATTCATACTCTTTATGATGTTGTGGTTGACTTGTTTTACATGCTAAAAACACACGAGTAGAGCCACAACTTGTATCTAGATGTTATTTAAATTTCAGCACGTGGTAGGACTCACGTGAACCTAGAAACTTAATTTTTGGTTGGTCTAAAAATCTATATCTTTGGTGTCTCTAAGATTAGAATTTTTCTAAGCCTCACTTAATTTTATTTCATTCAAAATCTGTCTCATTTAGCCAAAATTAGAACCTAAACCTATGCCCTCATGATCAAGCCGGGAAAGTTTGCTCTCAACTAATGGAGGTAAACAATACCGGTGAGGCCGATATAAATGTAGTCAGAAAATATTTTCGACTTACATTTGTTTTTAATGGTTTTAAAACTTCTATAAAGTTATTCTTGAGCTCTTCCATAACTCTGAAATTATTTTTAAATTTTCGAAATTAGAGAAGTGCTTAGCCTTAAGACATGCTTAGAGGGATGCAATCAAGTTAGGCAAATCATGCATGCACCATGATGCATCACGGGATGCCCTTCCAACAACTTTCATCAAGGTCACATGCAAAGGACAAGCATGGGGGGGCGCAACAAGCATTGTTTTGTAGGAAATTCATGGTGGCATGTGAAGCAAGGGAGCATGGACATGACTCAAAGCGAAGGCATCGAGTGGAAGGACCAATAATGCAAGCAAAGGAGTGGATGAGAGAGTTTGGGCGGTGCAACTTGTGGAACACGCGGGCACAAAAGTCACAAAGTGGAGATGACCACGCTGGAGGAAAAAACCGAGCCAGGGGAGCCAGAAGCCACCTAGGCCGGTCGGCCCAGGCCGGCCGACCTCCCCTATAAAATGCACCGCCTGGTGCCCGTCTTCAGCAGGCAAGCAATTCTCCCATCTCTCTGTTTGTGTGATCGAAGTTTTAGTCCAGAACCACGTTAGACTTAGCCAACCTTCCCAAGTTTGTTTTGCTCAAAAAAATCACACCCTTAATCCACTCAAAGTCCAAACTCCGAAATAATTCTTGAAGTGCTTTGTTACCGGTTAAAACCCCGGGATTATATTAGAGAGAAGAGTGTTGCAATCATGTGGAAGAAAACCACAAGTCTCTTCACCAAGAAGAAGGGGTCATCGTCGTCCAAGCCATCTTTGACGGTGTCTTCGAGGAGGCACTCGGTTTCCGAGTCTCCTCGGAGCATGGAGGAGGACACGACACCGCCAAGGAGGAACGACACTCTCCTCCTCGGTGGCATGAGGGAAATAAGGAGCTCATCCATGAGGTTTACCGAACCTCAAGGGCGTATGGAAGATCCGCCCGTCCCACCTTGTTGAATGACCTGTTCATCCGCTCCACCTCCGTATACTCCGCGGTACTCCTCATATGGCTTCATCATCATGTCGAAGGAGGAGGAGGAGAAGAAACTCTCTCGCCTTGAGAAGAGGCATGTGGCGAACGTCAATTTCAATGATCAAGCTCTCAACTCATTGGGTTTTGGCACAGACATTTATTATATGTTGGGCACCTTGGATGGGTGCAATTCTCCAACAGGGTGTCGGCAAATACCCACAAGGAATTTGCCATGGAAATTTTGATGACCACGGCGCCTATCCTTGATGAGGGGTGCCAAGTTTATCATTCCGGTTGGAGGGAATTCGGCAAGTGGTTCCCTATGAAAATATTAGGGAGCTACTTGGTTTCCAAAAGGGGGCTCCGGAGAAAGTTGACGTGCCGGAAGGCATGTTGGATGGATTTTGGAATTTAATCTCTGGGGAAGCCCACCAACAAAGGAATTCCATTCGGAACCCCATCATCTAAGTGTTTCACTCATGGATGTGTAAAAGGATTTTGGGGAGGATGAGGGAGACGAAGGTGACCGACACAGAGTTAAAATGGCTTTACTCGGCTTTAATTGCTAGGTAGCCAATTGACCCCTCCTACTTCATGATCAACTGATGGTGTTGTGAAGCAACATCGGGATCAGGAGATATTGGTTCGGGGTGCTACCTCTCCATGTTGGCCATCTCCTTAAGATTGGGAATCCCAAGAAATTCCGAACATCTTCTACCCGGGACCTCTCTCGGATTTGAATACATGAAGCAAGGAAAATATATAAGTGGAGATGAGAGAGGAGGCTTTAAAGTAGCCAAAGTGAACTTACCCCTTTCGGATCCTAGACTTAGACTCTTCATTCAAGGGAAGGAAGATTGGTTGGGGGAAGGACTCCTTGTTCCGGCAAGGAAGAATTAAAGAGGAAAAATTGTAGAAGAAGGATCCTCCTCAGCACAAGAGGAAAGTGCACAACAAATCTATGTGCCACCATACGGGGGAATTCCTACACCGCCAAGTTATTACGGAGGGCCACCAATGCAAGCATGGGGGAGTGGTGCAGCCATGCCCCCACAAAATTATGTGGTGCCCAATGTGACCTTTGCGGAGCCCTATGCACAATTTCCGCAACCACAACAAAGTGTGGCAATAATTGGAGTATATGCTACAAGAAACATGTAAAACGTTGCAGCCATCCAATCCAACGTGGCTCAATTAGGTGAGGGCAATGCAAATATTGCCTATGAGCTTGGACGCCTTCACCTAGTACCGCCGGATCAATTCGTTGGAGGGGATGTCCAAATCTATTATGAGCAAGGGTACAACTACCAAGATTATCAATACCAACCACCGGTGGAAGATTAGTAGGAGGAGGAGCTTTAGTTTTCTTTTCTTTTCCCCTTTTCTTTAATTTTCAGCTTGTGTTTGCTTATGTATGCATAGTGTTTTCGGTTTTCATTTAAATTCCAGCATGCGTGTTAGTTTGTTTTCATCATGAATAAAGTCACCACCTTGTTTTTACCTTTGGTAAAGTTACAAATTTTGTGCCATGATGATATATGATTGTAATTGCCGCTTTGTTTATCTTTGTATTTGTTTTATGCATGATTAAGCTAATGCTCTCTTAAAATACAAATCTGAAATTATCTAAATGCTAGCTTAATCTTTAGCGGAGGTTATGATAAAAGTTAAGACCCATAGTGTTTTATATGCTCTCAAGTTTTAGATGGATTAAAGATGATTTTTATTCCTAAAAGTAATGCTAACTTTGTCATGAATATCACTTGCGTGTTGCTCTACCTATCCAGAGCCTTATAAATATTTGAGTGCATAAACCTTAGTGTGCAAGATTTATTTTTGGGTGAGTTATTGCAGGCCATGATTTCTCTGACCCGAGACTAAGAAGCTGGTCATTCCATTTTTGCGTATCTATCTTATTGCTAGCCTCTTATCCGTGCATTGTGTATTCCCACATCGGAGATCTCACAAACCTCTCCGGATATCCACCCTTAAAACCAAATATCATCTTTTGTGATTAACTCCTTGACCACAACCTATCGTTGAGTATGGATCATCAATTCAAGGAAGATCGCAAGATGGTGCCAACATTGAAGATTTCAAGTATCTCTCCAAAGGAAAAGTATTTTCGGTACCTACCTTATCTCTATCACCTCTTTGCCAGAGGACGAGCAAACGTCTAAGCATGGGGGAGGAGGTAGGTACAATGCAATTTTAGAGTTCAAAAGGGAGCAAATAAAAATTTTGATGAGAAAGAAAAAGAAAAAAATGAGAAAGAAATAAAAAGAAATAAAGAAGAAGATATTTATGCATGTGAAAAAGAAAAAAGAAAAAAATGTGAGTATGTGTAAAAATAAAATAAAGTGAACTCCCCGGTTCTCTAAAGTGCATTAGGAATTTAGACTCAAGATTAAAAGATCCAAACATTTTTCCAACCATGTGCAATCTGATAACGAGGACTTCCTTTGTGCCTCGGGATCACTCTTTGCCATTTGCACATGTCCACCTATCTCAAGTGTGTGTATTTTTCTCTCCCCCTCCTTGATTTAACATTATTTTGCAATGGCCTTTTTGACGAGTCTCGATAAGACCATGAGAAGCTTGTCTTGTTTTAACAACATTTCATTTATAATATCTTGGTAGGACTAAACTTTCCCGAAAAGATCCATATAAAGCCTACCACATATATATATGTTATGAGATGGAAAGGAGTACAATAAATAGGCTTGAGAGACAAGATGAGATGAGAGTTCATGAGCAAGGAGCAAGATGATTTAAATTTGTGAACTTGGTTTAGCTCTTTTTCACCTCATTATTTATTTCAAAATTTTTGAGATCTATTTAAACTTTGGGAGCATGTTAATACTTGTGGGATAAGCTTAATTAATAATCTACCCTCCGTGGGGATGAAGGCTAGTACCTTATGAAACTTTAACAAATCAAATTTTAAGAGCATTATGTTTTTTCATGTATGATCAAGTGCAAGGTTTAAACAATGAAGGGCAACGATGATATCCATCGAAGGCTTACTCGAGGATGAGCAACGTTTAAGCATGGGGGATATGTTGATGGTGAAATTCCGTCAACCTAGCCATGAGTTTACCTTCGGTGTTGGCGTGACTTTTATATCTTATGCATTGGTACTAACCCCCTTGGTATAACAAGTTCGTTCGTGCATGTTGGTTTTGGAGATTAGTGTTTATGCAGGGTTTTAGTGTTGAAAGCAAGACTTCCGGGATAAGTTCATCAAGAAGCTCGTGACAAGACCTTAAATCCCGGTACAAGTCAAGCAATGAAGTGAACATGACTCCAAGAAGCCTTGGGACCAAACCCGAGAAGATGAAAAACTCCGAGGACCTAGTCAGAAAATTACCGAATCTTGCGGGAAAAGGAGCTTCATCCAATTCGGAGAGAAACTGACGACAAGGGCCCACATGCAGAACAGGGAAGGATCTAGAAGACTCAGAAACCGACACCAGGCAAAGAAGGCCGTCGGCTGGGCCGAAGTGGGCCCAGGTCGGCCGCCCATTTCCAAGCCCAGTCGACCCCCCTTTGACCTAGCCGCCATTCGCGCTATTTATAGCCCCGAGGCCAAGAGCCACGCATCAACTCATTCGTCATCGACCGCCGAGGAGCATAGAAGAGAGGGACACCATCTCTGAGAGGAGAGGGTCGAGCTAGTTAACTAGGGTCTCCCTAGCCGGCGTGGGAACCTTGCAAGGAAGACCACGTCGGAGTTCTCGGAGCTAAAAGCAAGATCAAGGTAGGATCCCGGTGGTGATCTTGATTCATGTATCATGTAATGTTGAGTTATCAAGTTGCAATCCGATTTCTAGCGATCAAGTGTTTTTCCTACATCTTTGATTTCAATCGGCTTTTCGTATCTTAAGATCTATTCTCGAGATAGATCACCGAGGATGTTCTTGTAGTCGTGGTGGCTAGAGGTGCATGCCTGACCTCTGAAAGATTTCAACTTGTCCTTGGACTCGTCCTAGACTAACCCGCATGAATAGGGGTGCATTGTGACAGAACGATGGCTCCAAAAGGCGGACGTTTTCGGAGTCAGACGGAAAACTATGGTTTAAAGAAGCTTTTTATGAAATTGAACTTGCTATTTCTTCTTTGCTCGGAACTTCAACAAAGGCTTGATCCAATATCTCTAGATTGGTTTATCTATCCCCCTCTATCTCTTGCTACCTCCAACTTTCATAGATTAGATTCGTTTTCGAGATGTTCTTTAAGATTAGATGCATAGGTTTCACCTCTTGAAGATCGAAGTTTGTTGGCTTTATTAGATCAACTCTTGTATCACACATTTGTTCCACAGATTTGATACCTTGGGTTCATCACTCGAGGGAAGAAGGGTCCGTTGACTACGACGGGAGACTTGTCCGCTTGAAAGTCTACTTGAAGTTTAATACGATTATACACCATCAACAGCTATTTTCGGCCATACTTGTTCAGCCTGATGAAAATCCTGGGCTTAAGGCCCTGTAGGATCATGCTGTTGGCACGCTCCACTTGACCATTGGTCTGTGGATGTGTGACGGCTGCCCAGTCCACTCGGATGTGGTGTTTGTCGCAAAACTGCAGAAATTTCCTCCCGGTAAATTAGGAGTTGTTATCGGTGATGATGGAGTTCGGAACTCCGAACCGGTGGATGATGTCGGTGAAAAAGGACACGACTTGCTCTGCCCTGAGGTTCGTGATTGGGCGTGCCTCGATCCACTTGGAGAATTTGTCCACGACGACCAGCAGGTGGGTGTAGCCCCCGTGCACCTTTCGCAAGGGCCCAACGATGTCTAGCCCCCACACGGCGAACGGCCATGTAACGGGTATGGTTTGCAGGGTGTGCATTGGGAGATTGATTTTGCGGGCATAAAACTGGCACCATTCGCAAGTGCACACAACCTCGTTGGCGTCGGCGACAGTAGTGGGCCAATAAAAGCCTTGGTGGAACGTGTTGCCTACGAGGGTGCGTGGCGCTTCGTGGTGGCCACACACGCCCGCATGGATGTCTCGAATAAGCTCGTGACCATGGGGATAGGGATGCACCGCTACAGGACACTAGACGTGGCGAGCTTGTACAGCTCGTCGTCGATCGTAGTGAACGACTTGGCCATCCTGGCGATGCGTCCGGCTTCAGAACGATCTGGGGGAAGTTCCCCTCAATCAATCCAAGCGAGGTATTTGGCCCGCCAATCCTCTGCGTGGGGCATCAGCTCTGTGTCCATGGCCTCGGCTTCGTCCGCACCATACCCCTCGAGCAGGGAGAGTGCGAATGCCTCGTTCGAGGGGTCCTCGTCCATGGGCTTAGCGCCTGCTGGGTTCGAGGGAGCCCCCGAGGGTCCTTCCTGATTCGAGGGTGCTGGCCCGAGGTCGACAGACGGCTTGGCGATGTCCCGCGTGAAAATGTTCATGGGAATGATGATTCACCCTGATGCAATCTTTGCAAGTTCGTCCGCCTCCTCGTTGTGCTTGTGGGTGATGTGATTGAGCTTGACGCCATAAAACTTATCCTCGACCGCGCGCACGACATTGCAATAGGCTTCCATCTTCTCGTCCTGATAGCTTGCGTTCTTCATGACTTGGTCAATCACGAGCTGCGTGTCTCCCCTGATGTCGAGGCGCTTGATGCCTATTTCGATGGCAGTTCAGAGGTTGCAGAGGAGGGCCTCGTACTCCGCCATGTTATTGGACACAGGGAAATTCAAGCGTACCACGTATCTCATGTGTTCCCGGAGGGGTGAGACGAAGAGCAGGCCTGCGCCTGCCCCGGTGTTCATCACCGCCCATCGAAGTAGAGGGTCCAGCACTCGGCCTGAACCTGCAACGGGGGCAGCTGCGTGTCCGTCCACTCAGCGACAAAGTCTGCAAGGATCTGGGACTTGATCGCCTTGCGCAGCGCGTAGGCGAGCGTCTCGTCCATGAGCTCCACAGACCATTTAGTGATCCTGCCTGCGGCGTCCGGGTTACGGATGATCTCTCCCAACAGGAACAAGGAGACTACCGTAACCGGGTGGGCCTCGAAGTAGTGCCGCAGCTTGCGCCGTGCGAGCACCACCGCGTAGAGTTGCTTCTGAATCTACGGATATCGTGCCTTAATCTCGGACAACACCTCGCTGACGTAGTATACCGGCCTTTGGACTGGCAGGGCGTGGTCTTCCTCCGTTCGCTCTACTATGATGACTGCGCTGACCACCTGGGTGGTCGCAGTGACGTAGAGGTATAGATGTCGCAATTCTGGGGCGGCGTGAGGATCGGCATGTGGGCGAGCGTCGCCTTGAGCTTGTCAAGCACCTCCTTGGCCTCGACGGTCTAGGAGAAGCGCTCGTGCTTCTTCAGGAGCCGGTAGAGGGGCAAGCCTTTCTCACCGAGCCGCAAGATGAAGCAGCTCAAGGCGGCGAGGCACCCCAACACCTTATGCACCCCTTTGAGGACTTGAATCAGGCCCATCTGGTCTAGGGTTGTGACCTTTTCGGGGTTAGGCTCGATGCCCCGCTGGGAAACAATGTATCGTAGCAACACGCCATGCGGCACCCCGAAGATGCATTTTTTGGGGTTCAGTTTCACCTCGTTGGCCCGCAGGCAATCGAACGCAGTTAGCAGGTCGTTAACCAGGTCGTCCGCCTTCCTGGTTTTTACGACTATGTTGTCTATGTATGCCTCAATGGTTCACCCGATGTTGTCTCCGAAAACATGTTGCATACACCGTTGGTACGTAGCGCATGCATTTCGGAGGCCAAATGGCATCGTTATGTAGCAAAACATTCCGAATAGCGTGATAAAGGAGGTCGCGAGTTGATAAGACTCCTTCATCTTTATTTGGTGGTACCTGGAATAGGCATCAAGGAGCCATGGTGATCATGCCCTTTTGCCCCGACATCTTCATCTTGAGGTAGGTGTAGTTTGGGATCGCCATGAACTAGGCATAGCACGAACGCCCGAGGATGGCATGGTAGGTGCCCCTGAACCCCACCACCTTGAAGGTGAGAGTTTCCTTGCGAAAGTTGTCCAGTGTGCCAAACCAGACCGGCAGATGTGACGCCCCCGGTTTTTAATTATTGTCATGAACGCTAATGACCAGATCAACCGGTCAAACCCCGGTCAAACACCGGTCAAACCTAGGTGTCACACCCGATTTTCCGTAGAAAACCGAATGCATCTCATATGTGTGCCGGGATCACAATTTCACACATATGATAGACTCATGAGTGTAATATCACAAGACATTGCTCAAAACGTACATAAAAGGTTTATTAACTTTTATTACACTCACGATGGTAGACACGAAGGTCTTTACACGAACAACGATAACTATGAAGACGCGACTCCATCTTCATCTTCCACGGGCATCCGATCGGTTGATCGCATCCTCGGAACTCCTCGTAATCGGTGAAGTACTCCACTCCGGATTCTTCTCTCGAACAACGTAAGCAAGGATGAGTACACTTATGGTTGGTACTCGCAAGGCCACGAGAATAACCGGAAAGCAATATTAATCCATCTTTAAGTTCAATTATCATGTGAGGGTCCGTGCCGCTCTTGACCGTGAGCACGGCCGATCGATCGCTTTTACACTCGCAGGTTGCACACTTTTCCCACGGTTCGCGTAAAAGTTCCAAAGAACTTTGAACCCAACCACGCATGTGCCGATCGTGCACAATACCACACTTCCGAGGTGTGATTGCATAGGGACGCTACGAAGCCTTTACAAAGATATGCAAAAGCATCAACAACCCACGACAATTCTGACTCGGGCGGACCATAACCCTCCCTAGTGGTCGCACCTTAGCAAAGGTCGCTACCCCAAAAGAACCGGGCTATACCCCCGCAACCCGCAGCCCCCTGTGTTCCTTTTGGATAGGGTCGTCAATACAATCGCACACCTAATTAATTGGCTAAGCCGAGCCATATGGACCGTGGTTGCACCGTTTTCCCGGGTGGTTCTCCATGTTCCGATTAATTTATAATGTTCTTGATTAAAGCATAGGTAGAAGGGTGGTTAGGGTCACTTGCCTTTCTCCAACGATAAGCTACTCTCCTTTACCGAAAAGCTCGCTCTTGAACTTCCTCGAACGGCGTGTTGGCTACGATCATGCAAGAAAACATACAATAAATAAAACAATACATCAAACATTACCAAAAGACCAAAACAAGCTTTTAGAAATGACGGGCTCGGAGAGACGATCGCGTGGACACCAAGAACGCGTAAAACGGAGCTAGGATGAGAAAGTTATGGCTGAAACAAGATTCAGGGGCTAAATTGTGAATATCTGAAAGTTTTAGGGGTTTTCTGCAAGATTTCAGGGACCTAAACATAAATATGTGTAAAAGTAGAAGGTTTTAGATGCAAAAGGACAAAGCTTGGACCTCGGATGGAAAACCTAAGGAGCTCAAGGGCTTAACCGAGAAAAACTGGACCTAACCGCAAGGGTTTTTGGAGGTGGAAGGGTATTTATGTAAATTCTGGAATCTCGGGGTCCTTTTTGCAAAACTGCCAAGGCAGCCGGCGGGTGAGCCATGGGAGGGACACGTGGCGGCTTGCGGTTGGCTGGCGCTGACGCAAGCGATGACGCAGACGTGACGTGGCGATGACGTCAGCGGTGGACCAGCGCGGTGGACCCCGGCCCACCGTCCACCGTGGACTGGATCAAAGGGGTACGCCCTGATTTAATCCGGGCCGTCGGCTTAGATCCTATGGCCACGGTTGACCGTGAGCGGTTGTGAAGGACCGAAACGGCGAACCGCAGAGGGGGGGGAGTGAATGGGAGCCGATAAAAATTCTATTCAAGAATTCGGCCTATGAACCCAAGTTCACTCGTGCACCTCCGCAAGCTTCTCTTGCCAAGTTCACGTAGCCACTGGAGTGCTACTGAACCTAGGAACAAGACCCGAACAACAGCCTCAACACACACACAAACGGAAACACACACAACAAGGCTGCGGCGGCAAGACAAACCGGTCGAGCCGGTTTCGAAACCGGTCGGACCGCTCCTGTTGGACTTAGCCTCACGAAGGCAGGGAAAAACCGGTCGACCGGTTAGGCAAACCGGTCGACCGATTCGTCCGTAAACTCCCCAAAGACCCCCAAACACTTCAAAAGCCTTTCCACATCTGAACAAACGAAGCCATGCAGCAGTAAAGACTTCCTTGTTCAAAGATCTTTCTCGACGAACCATCGGGCGAAACCGGTCGAGCCGGTTTGGGAAACCGGTCGGGCGGTTTTAGCTCGAACGATCGAGAAGAACACAACCCTGCGGGTCAACTCCCCCAAAACCAAATCTCAATCTCCCGAACCACTCCACGGACTTGAACAAGACTTTGGGGATATCGGGAACACCTCATGAGGAGTCCATGGCCAAGTTTAATCCCACCAAATCTCGTCCAAAAAGGAGGAATCGAAGAAATCCCGCCAAAGGCACTACCAACCCAAGAACTCAAGAAACCCCAAAATCGAGCACTTTTCCTCACGAATTTGAGAGGAGAATCACAGCCCAAAGAACCACGAAGGGTTCCCACAAATTTCCCCCATCAAATCCCCAAAGGAAAGGTCCCGAAAACACCGCAAAGAAATCACCGGGAGAGGGCCCCGAAAATCACCACCAAGAACAATCGGGAAAAACACATTCAAACCTTGAGGAATCACGCCGAATCATCTATACATGAAACAAAGATTCGTACAAGGTCTAGCAAGCCGCCCGATCATCCATCCCTCTCTACAAGATTTCTCCGTGAAGCTCTCTTGCTAGTCCTAAGGAAAACCTAAGGAAAATAGGAAGGAAAATGGGAAAACTAATGAGCTAGGGTTCCAAGAGTTGGCTGCCAACCTCTCACCTCTTGGGTTATATAGCCGGCAACCGAATGTCTAAAATGCCCCTCTCTACTAACTAGGGATACAAGCCCCTCAAGGGCGGATTCGGAATTCTTGATGTATTCACCATCGGACGGATGCCCGGCGACCGCACCCTCGCGTAGCCTCAACGCAATCCTTGCGATCCCGGCGCGTGTCCTCCGCCTCAAAGCTTCCGGCGCCCCTCGCGACCCCAAACCGGTCGGACCGGTTCTCCAAACCGGTCGGCCGGTTTTGGCCGCACACCACACCCGATCTTCGGCCTCGGCTTTGTGGCTTAGCCGAGTAACCCGGTGATTTTCTGGTGAACCACCGCAGACCCCGCGAACTTGATGTAGCCTCCGCCAATCACCACTCATGACTTGGCTCCCATGAAGTCCCGGCTCGACCTTGGTTTTGTGGCTCAACCAAGAAACCGTCCACCGACTTCATCTTGTCGTTCTTGCCACCATGCGGCCCGCACTCCACCCCCGCCGGCCACCGGTCCCTCGAACGAAGCCTACTTGTCTTCTCCACACCCGGAGGCCTCACCAAGCAACGACCTTTCGCGCTTGTTCTTCACCCGCACCAACACGAGTCAAGCCGCAACCCGCACCCGCAATACTTAGCCAAGAATCAGTCCACACAACGTTGTCAATCACTCATCACACAAGGAAGCGACCATCCACCGGTCCTCGAACCACATATGGTCCTCAATCTCCCCCTTGATGAGTGCATTGACAACACACACACATGGTAAGTAAAGAGAAAAAGAAAACGGAAAAGAAACAAAAAGAAAATCTCCAACAAGCGATCGAAAGCCGAGAAAGGCAAAACACGAGATCACTTGAAGAAGACAAGTCTCGGACCCCTTAGGCAAGGGCAACGGCTCGACACATCCGAGACAAAAACCATGCTCAAGCAAAGAGCACCAACCACCAAAGCACACAAGAGCTCCCCCTCGCACGTAAGCAAGCTCCCCCCCGATCAAGTGCCAACTCGGGCACAAACCGGTCGGGGACCGGTTCTCAGAACCGGTCAAAGCCGGTTCCACCAAAACCGGTCGACCGGTTTCCACAACCGGTCGAGCCGATTTCACACAACGAGACCATACCCCAAAAGCCAAAAATGCAAAAGAAATGCACAAGCTCCCCCTTGACACTTGGGATAGGTTCCAGGGATACACAACAACTTTTCTCCACCTTCCTTTCTCCCCCTTGTTGCCAATGCATGAATCAAGGCACAAATGCAAGCTAGAGCTTCTCAAGTATACAAAATTCATCACAAGATGCTACACATGTCCAAAAGAGCAAGTTAGATATTCTACAGGTTTGTATAGACCTCAACTACAGGATCACCAAGTTTCACAACCATTGGACAAGGCTAACAATGATTTGAGTAATTTTGCGAAAAGTTACTCTCTCACACGCAAAAACTTAGACATGAGCAAAACATGCCAAAAAGGCAAAGCCACACAAACTTCATGCTAGGACAGCCATTCTAATCATAAGACCATCACAAACACCCACAAGCACCTCATGTCATGTCAAAGCCACCGAGCCATGTGCCTACTTCTATGTATGAGACTTCTCATTGGTAGGCAACATGCAACGGTTTAGCACCCAAAGCAGATTAAATTCAGCACATATGACATGGGAGCATATTTCCAAGCATTTTTCATTTCATATTCAGATTTGTAAATGGTACATGAAATGTCTTTGCGACAAAAAGGAACTTATGCTCCTCCACAAGATAAATCTAGAGGGCTAAACATTCATGATGGCAAATGAGCCTTTGGCCCCATATGATCAATAAACTAGCCATCCAACCACAAATTAAGCATAACAAGGCCACTAAAGCAAGTCAAGATCATATAAAGGCATTTACACATGAGAGAGCATACATGTGACAATTTTCAAAAACATAGCCATCAACCATGGATTATTCATCAAGATCATCAAGAGCTAAGCCAAACTAACCATAGCATACCAAACAAGCTCACAAAGACATATATCTCATTCCATGGTGAACAAAGTATATAAGAGAAGCTTTTCCTATCCAATGCATATGATACAAGATGCATGCAATCTAAGATACAAGGATGCCTATACATCATGTTACATATGCCATGCCAAATGCAAGAAATGCACAAAGGAAAGCTATACATATGCTACAAACCGGCTCCTCAAGGGGAGGCAAAACGGGCTCGACACCGCCGGCAAAAGAAAGCTCCCACACACCCAACTCAGAAATCAAACACACACCAAGTTCCCCCGCGGACGAGTGAAAGTTGCTTGATCTAGGGGTTTGGTGAAAATATCGGCTAGTTGGTCATGTGTGGGTACATGGATCAAAGCTATCTTCCCTTTCTCGACATTGTCTCTCGAGAAAAATGATACCTCACTTCTATGTGCTTGGTTTTGGAATGGAGCACTGGGTTCTTTGCAACGCTTATGGCACTGGTGCTATCACATTGAAGTGGGACATGGGTATACTCCTCACCAAAATCACTCATGGTGTAGGTGATCCAAAGGAGCTGAGAGCAACAACTAGCAGCGGCAACATACTCGGCTTCGGTCGTGGATTGAGCAACACTCGACTGCTTGCGGGAAGACCAAGACACCAACGAAGAACCCAAAAACTGGCAAGTCCCAGAAGTGGACTTCCTATCCAACCGACACCCGGCAAAATCCGCGTCTGAAAAACCATGAAGCGCCAAAGACGAGGACGCGGAGTACCAAAGGCCGAAGTCGGGAGTGTGACGCAAGTACCTGAAAATTCTCTTCACCGCTTGCCGATGCGAAGTCCTCGGAGACGCTTGAAAACGAGCGCACAGACACACCGAGAACCGTATGTCCCGGCCTCGTCGGCTCGTCAAGTAGAGGAGTGACCCGATCATGCTCTGGTACTCCTTCTGGTCCACATGTTCACCTTCCTCGTCCACATCAAGAGCTGTAGTCGTACTCATCGGCGTCGTCATAGCCTTAGAGTCCTCCATCTTGAACTTCCTCACAATGTCCTTGGTGTACTTAGCCTGGTGCACAAAAGTTCCTTCCTTTGATTGCTTGATTTGTAGCCCGAGGAAGAACTGCAACTCGCCCATCATACTCATCTCAAACTCCCTCGCTCATATCATCCGCAAACCTCGCAACAAGAGAGTTAGACGAGCCACCAAAGACAATATCATACACGTACACCCGCACAATCGGGATATCTCCCTGCGCCCCCGCCTCGGCAAAAACAAGGTCCGATCGACCTTCCCCATCTCAAAGCCTCTCGCAAACAAGAACCCCCTCAACCTCGCCATACCAAGCTCTAGGCGCCCGCTTCAACCCATACGGCCGCCTTCCTCAACTTGTACACCCGGTGGGGGGGGTACTTCTCACTCTCAAACCCCGGAGGCCGCCTCACATACACTTCTTCCTCCAAAGACACCATTCGGAAAAGCACTCTTCACATCCATTTGGTGCAACTTGAATCCTTTAGCCACGGAAAAGGCTAGAAGGATCCTAATCGCCTCCAAACGGGCTACGGGAGCAAAGGTCTCCTCGTAGTCGATCCCCTCCTTCTGACTGAACCCTTGAGCAACAAGTCTAGACTTGTTCCTCACAACCTCACCCTTCTCTCCCTCTTTGTTTTTCCACACCCACTTTGTACCAATCGGCTTACACCTTGGGGGAGGGTCAACCAACTCCCACACCCGATTTCTCTCAAAGTTCTCCGGCTCCTCATGCATCGAGTTAACCCAATTGTGATCAGATAGTGCGTGTCCAATGTCTTTGGGCTCGAAAGAAGCAACAAACGCAGCATGAGCAAAATGGGAATTGTTTCGAACCCTCGACCGTGTAGTGCGTTCATTCATGTCGCCGATGATCCTCGAAGCTGGGTGATCCACTTGAACTCGCCGGGGAGGTTCTCGCCTCGAAGCTACCTCCCCCTCAACCTCAGCTTCTCCTTGTTCTTGATTTGTCGTCGTAGGTGTAGCGGAGGGTCCATCCATCATCGTAGTCGAAGTAGTGGGTACATGTTCGGCGGGGCACCGCACCGCCATCCTCATCATCTCCATGTTCATGCTCCTCCTCCCCGAAAGATCTCCTCGCCGAGCTCATCATCACCGCACACTCAAAGACAAGCCGACTACGTGGCTCGTCTCGTCGAAGGTTACCTCGCAAGTCTCCACGATTTGGTTAGTTTCAAGATTGAGCACACGATATGCTCTAGAATGAGATGCATAACCAAAGAAAATGCCATCGACGGACCTAGCCTCAAACTTATCCAACTTCCCCGCCTTTCTTCGAATGAAACACTTGCAGCCAAAGACATGGAAGTGACTCACCTTGGGTGTGCGACCATGCATCAACTCATAGCATGTCTTCTTCTTGTGCACTCTGAGGTATATCCTGTTCGACACATAGCATGCGGTATTCACCGCCTCAGCCCAATACCTCCTCGGAGTCCTATGCTCATCAAGCATCGTCCGAGCCATCTCGCACAAGGTCCCGTTCTTCCTTTCCACAACACCATTCCGGGGAGGCGTATACGGACTCGAAAACCGATGCTCAAGACCCAAGTCATGACAAAAGGTTTCAAAACGAGAGTTCCCGAATTCCGAGCCATTATCACCGCGGATAGCTCGTATGGCATCTCCGTGCCTCTCGTTCCTCAACCTCAAGACTAGATCTCGAACAAAACCAAACGTCTCCCCCTTATCCTCCGTAAAGAACACCCACGCATACCGAGAATAGTCGTCCACCACAACAAGGACATACCACTTCCCACCCGCATCGCACACGAGCCGGGCCAACAAGGTCCATATGGAGCAGCTCGCATGGACGCTCGCTCATCACATCGGTGAGAGGCGGGTGAGAAGAGGCCACCATCTTGGCATGCCTACAAGGAGCACAAACCAACTCTTTCTCAAGCTTTAACCGTGGCAATCCTCGGACCAAATTGAGTTTACTCAAGCGAGACAAAAGGTCAAAGCTCAAGTGACCCAACTTCCTATGCCATTTCCACAACTCACTCGAAGAACCAGCCAAAAAACAACGCTCCACACCCGAAGACTGAGAAAAATCAGCACGAAACACCTGACCCTCGGGAACGACCATACGGACAAGGTCCCCTCGAGAGTCCACAATCCGAGAACCACCGAGCCGAAACAACACCTCAAAACCCTCATCCAACAACCGGGACACGAAAGCAAATTGTACCCCGGCGATTGAACAAGAGCAACACGCCTCAGAGTGATCTTGTCACTTACTTTTATCTCACCTTCTGAAAGCACACGCCCACGCCCATTGTCCCCAAAGGTGATGTACCTCTTCGTCACCACCGGGACGAGACTTGAGAACCACCCCCTGTCTCCGGTCATATGCCTCGAGCAACCGGAGTCAATCAACCAAATGTTCTTCAAGTCTCCCACCTGAAAATCAAAAATAGGCACGTGAGCGAACAAACGACTCAAAGATCGGGGTTAGTACCAAAGGAGGAAAACCAAGCCGAGCCATTTGCTCGAAAGTGGGGTTAGCACCAACCAAAGCATCTCTCCTACCAAAACTACCTCCACGAACACCACCACGATAACCACCCCGAGGGAACCACCCCTCTCTCGCTCGGAGGAGGACCAAAACCACGAAAGAGAACTCGTGGACCGTCCCTCCTTTCCTTCTCAAAGCTACGACTCCTCCCATCCCCGTAGTGAGCTCGAGGGGGAGAACGCCTAGCAACCTGACCACCTGCAAACTCTCCAGCCCATCCACCAGAACCACGACCTCCATAAACAACCCTCGCACTCGTACGAGCACGGAAACCAAGCTTGTCATTCCGCAGACCCCAAACCGGTCTGACCGGTTCCAAAACCGGTCCGACCGGCTTTCACTCCTCCGCAAGAAGCACCTCCCCGCACTCTTTCGATCACCCCAAGCCGAACTATCCTCACACTCGCCTTGGCCCCGGGCATCCGCACACGAGGCTTAAGTACACCGCCGGAGGGGTGAAACTTGTCCCCGTTAGCCCACTCCTTCGCCATTTTCTCCTCTCGCTTCCTCTTGAAGCAAAACTCCTCCTTGTGGCCATCTCTTCCACAATAGCCACAATGGAACCTCACAAGCTTAGGCTTAGGCTTGGGATGTGGCTCGCTCACTCGGTTTCTCTCCACTCAAATCCTCCACCGGTTTCTCACCACTAGCCTTCTCACTCTCTTTCCCAAAGAACACTTTCCCCGAAGTGCTCACAAACTTGATAGGCTTTTGTAGGTCATTTGTGGGTGTAGGAAACACGGGTGGAGCTGGGGTTGTGTCTAGTCGGTTTCTTAGATGGTTAGGTTTTGGTGGGAAATCATTTTTGTGGTGGGTTTTTGGTGGCTCCGGATATTCTCTCCACTTCCTTCACCAACCTTGTTTGCCCCAAGCCCCTCACCATCTTGCCTCTTAAAGGCCTCGATCATCATCCTCAACTGAGGCTCGTGACCTGACAACCAACCCATCAACTTCCTCAAATCATCATTCTCATCCCGCAAACGATCAACATAATGTGCAAGCTCCAAATTTTTCAATGCATGCATTTCACGGTAGAGCAAGATGTAGGCATGGGTTCCTTCAATTTAGCCTCGAGCGAACTAGTGTACGCATGCATCTCATCAATCTTAGCATGCAAAACGGGGCAAGAAGTGCAAGCACCTAGCAAAGCAGTCTAGACTTAAGCTCAGCCACTTCAACCCTAAGCACATCTAGTTCCTCACACTTGGAGGCATGCTTCTCCTTAAACAAAGCAAGATCAGCAAGGAATATGGAGCAATCAAGCACAATCATTCTCATCGAAACAACGAGGCTAGCCTTAAGCGAATCAATCTCAAGCTTGCTATCAAGCACCCGTGTCTCTAGCTCGGCCCACTCTAGTCCTAGCATCCTCGAGTGAAGCCCTAAGCTCTTTCCTCATTTTCTTGGCCTCTCTAAGCATGTCATCACGGTTATCAAGCAAAGAGCCAAGCCTCTCATTCTCCCGGCGCAAGAAGGGAAGCTCATCACGCACCTCGTCGTCGAACTCGCAGTCCGAGTCGCTCTATGTGCTCTTCTTGCTGCCGGAGCTCAACGCCATGGTGCGAGAAGCCGTCTCTCGCAAAGCGGCTCGGCCCGCTCGTGTTCTTGGACGACTTCTTGTTCTTGCGGCGATCTCCCTCGTCGTCGGCCGCCGCTTGAGCTCGAGGTGGAGTACGCGGAACCGGAGTCGACGTCGCTCGCTCCAACCATCGCTCGGGCCTTGCCCCGGCCCTCCTTCTTCCTCGATCGTCGCTCGTCCTTGTACTTGTTCTTGTGCCTCGCTCTTGTGGTCGCGCCTCGAACGGTACTTGTCATCGTTCTTCCTCGGCTTGTGCTTGTAGCCGTCCTTGTTCTCGGCCTTCTCCGGGCGGTCGGCGACGAAGTGTCCCGCTTGCCGCACCGGAAGCAAGTTCTCGTGTTCCTCCTCATGCTCACACGGTTCTCGTGCGGCCTCTCGAACCGCCTCGTCAACGGCGCCGGCTCATCCTCTCCAAGGTCATCAAACTCCTCATCCGGCATAGACATCAAAGAGGAAAACGAGAACATCCCGGTGGATGGGTTAGAGTTAGTCTTTCCTTTGGAACCACCAACGAGGGCAAGACTATGGGAATCGCTCGGTCCCTCGAGCTTGGCGATCATGCCCCTATCCACCTCGGCCGACTTGAGCTTCGAGAACGGCTCGTTCACCGTCGCAGTATCATACCTCTCCGACTCGACTATGGCCTCGAACTTTCCACCCCATATCGTACGATCCAAAGAGTGTAAGAGCTTGACCGCTCTATCATGATCATCGTACGGGAGCACGTCCACATTGGCCCTCATGTTGTTCACCACCACCGTGAACCTCTCGAAACAAGGCATCGATGGACTCACCGGGAGATGAGTGAAGTTCTCGTACTCTCTCCGTAGGTCGCATACAACCGTGCCCGAACTCGGGCGTTCCCAACATGAGCCTCCTTCAACACCGCCCAAATCCTACAAGCCAAGTGCTCGGTGTGCACCCGATCGAACTCGGGCCGACACAAAGCACGAAACAAGTAGTCGACCGCCTTATTGTTGGCATCGAATCCGTCCCTCGACCCCGGAGCAAGGAAATCCATCGGCCGGACATAGCCCGTGTCCACCGTGACATCCCAAAGCACCGACCCTTTCCGCGGAGGAACGCACCCATCCGCTTGCTCCACATCCGGTAGTTCTTGCCATCGAAGTGTGGAGGACCCGAACCCCGTTCCCGGTACGCCATCCTTGGATCTTAGACTCGGTTAGAGTCAACAAAGACCCGAACCGGCTCGATACCACTTGAAAGACCGAAACGGCGAACCGCAGAGGGGGGGGAGTGAATGGGAGCCGATAAAAATTCTATTCAAGAATTCGGCCTATGAACCCAAGTTCACTCGTGCACCTCCGCAAGCTTCTCTTGCCAAGTTCACGTAGCCACCGGAGTGCTACCGAACCTAGGAACAAGACCCGAACAACGGCCTCAACACACACACACGGAAACACACACAACAAGGCCGGCCGGCCAAGACAAACCGGTCGGGCCGGTTTCGAAACCGATACCGGACCGCTCCCGTTGGACTTAGCCTCACGAAGGCGGGGAAAAACCGGTCGGACCGGTTAGGCAAACCGGTCGGATCGATTCCGTCCGGTAAACTCCCCAAAGACCCCAAACACTTCAAAAGCCTTTCCACATCCGAACAAACGAAGCCATGCGAAGTAAAGACTTCCTTGTTCAAAGATCTTTCTTGACAACCCATCGGGCGAAACCGGTCGACCGGTTTGGGAACCGTCGAGCCGGTTTTAGCCTCGAACGCCGAGAAGAACACAAACTGGCCGCGGGTCAACTCCCCCAAAACCAAATCTCAATCTCCCGAACCACTCCACGGACTTGAACAAGACTTTGGGGATATCAGGAACACCTCATGAGGAGTCCATGGCCAAGTTTAATCCCACCAAATCTCGTCCAAAAAGGAGGAATCGAAGAAATCCCGCCAAAGGCACTACCAACCCAAGAACTCAAGAAACCCCAAAATCGAGCACTTTTCCTCACGAATTTGAGAGGAGAATCACAGCCCAAAGAACCACGAAGGGTTCCCACAAATTTCCCCCATCAAATCCCCAAAGGAAAGGTCCCGAAAACACCGCAAAGAAATCACCGGGAGAGGGCCCCGAAAATCACCACCAAGAACAATCGGGAAAAACACATTCAAACCTTGAGGAATCACGCCGAATCATCTATACATGAAACAAAGATTCGTACAAGGTCTAGCAAGCCGCCCGATCATCCATCCCTCTCTACAAGATTTCTCCGTGAAGCTCTCTTGCTAGTCCTAAGGAAAACCTAAGGAAAATAGGAAGGAAAATGGGAAAACTAATGAGCTAGGGTTCCAAGAGTTGGCTGCCAACCTCTCACCTCTTGGGTTATATAGGCGGCAACCGAATGTCTAAAATGCCCCTCTCTACTAACTAGAGATACAAGCCCCTCAAGGGCGGATTCGGAATTCTTGATGTATTCACCATCGGACGGATGCCCAGCGACCGCACCCTGCGTAGCCTCAACGCAATCCTTGCGATCCCGCGCGTGTCCTCCGCCTCGAAGCTTCCGGCGCCCTCGCGACCCCAAACCGGTCAGACCGGTTCTCCAAACCGGTCAGGCCGGTTTTGGCCAGACAGCCACACCCGATCTTCGGCCTCGGCTTTGTGGCTTAGCCGAGTAACCCGGTGATTTTCTGGTGAACCACCGCAAACCCCGCGAACTTGATGTAGCCTCCGCCAATCACCACTCATGACTTGGCTCCCATGAAGTCCCGGCCGACCTTGGTTTTGTGGCTCAACCAAGAAACTCCGTCCACCGACTTCATCTTGTTGTTCTTGCCACCATGCGGCCCGCACTCGACCCCCGCCGGCCACCGGTCCCTCGAATGAAGCCTACTTGTCTTCTCCACACCCGGAGGCCTCACCAAGAACGACCTTTCGCGCTTGTTCTTCACCCGCACCAACACGAGTCAAGCCGCAACCCGCACCTCGCAATACTTAGCCAAGAATCGGTCAACACAACGTTGTCAATCACTCATCACACAAGGAAGCGACCATCCACCGGTCCTCGAACCACATATGGTCCCCGAGGTTGGGCGGCGGCGGACGGCCGCCGCGGCGGCTCGCGGCGGCGGCCGGCGGTGGCGCACCGGCGGCGAGCCAAAGTCGCCCTCCCGCCACCAATCACGACGGGGATGACACAAAAATGAAGAGGAGGACAAGGGGAATGCACCTGGGAGCTCGGAAGGGAGGGAACCGCGGCGGGGAAGGAGATCGGGCGGCGCGGTGGAGCTCCGGCGGTGAGCTCCGGCGGCGGCGCTGTAAAGGAGTGGAGGAGCTCCGGGGAGCGGTGTGGTTTGGAGAGGGAGCTCGGTGCTTCTTATATAGGGCTGAGAGAGGAGCCGAGGGGGCGAGGTTGAGGCGGTGGCGGCGAGGTCGGTGAGCGGCCGGCCACACGGCGGCGGCGCTCGGTGCGCGGCGGCTTTCGGGGGAGGGGGAAGGGGCCGAGGCGGTGGAGTGGGGGCGGCGTGAATGCGGCGGCTCCTTGATGGAGGAGGCGGACGGGCGCGGGGACGGGGAGGCGGCGCCGGGGGTGCGGGAGCCGGCGGCGCGCGGGGAAGAAGGGGGGGGGGGGGGGGGAGGTGGGAGACGAGCCCGACGGGGGGGCCCCACCTGTCGGCGAGAGGGAGAGAGAGAGAGAGGGGAGGGAGGCGGGCGGAAGTGGGCCGCTTGGGCCGAATCTGTGATGGGTCGCGGGGTTGGGTGAGGATTGGGTTGATTTGTTTTTTTTTCTTTTTTTTCTTTTTCTTTTTAAATCCTTTTCAAACTAATTTCAAACCTTTTAAATTCAAATCTTTTTCATCTTTTCAAATTGAAATTTTAACACAAATTTCTCCACTATTTTAAGGACTTTTCACAAACCATTTTTACAACTTTTCAACCATTTTTAAATTCAAACTTTCAACCTTTTTTTTTAATTCAAACTTTTACACCAATTTCACAATTAATTTTAAGGACTTTTCACAATAATTTTTAAGACTTTTCACAAGTGTTTTTTTAAGACTTTTTTAAAACCACACCACAAACAAAACTCATGCATTTCAACATGATGCACAAACACTTGTTTGATTCTAATTATTAAATGTTGTTTAATTTAATTAAAGGCAAATTTATTTATTCAAATTTATTAAATCCTTAGAAAATAAAACTAAATCATGTTGCTAACAATATTGTATTGTGATGGAATTTTCGGGTGTTACAAATCCTACCCCCTTAAAAAGAATCTCGTCCCGAGATTCGGAGGGATCGGGAAACAAGAGGAGATACAAGATGTCTTGAAAGATGACGGTTTACTATCACGCAGCTTGTTCACTTCTCCTTCTTCTTCGGGCTTGTAGCGGCAAACTCAATCCTATCTCCTTGCGGGGTAGTTAAGAGCACCGACTTCTTGGCACACAAAATGATTCCATCATGCTTGCTTAACCAATCCATACCAAGGATCACATCTATTCCACCGGATGTTAGGATCACTAAGTCTCGCTTCAAAATTTATCTCTCCGATCTTAAGATTGACTCGTGGGCATACATAGGTGGATTTCATTTCACCGTTTGGAGAACTAATTAGCAAATGTGTCTTCATGGAACTCTTGGGTACATCATGCTTTGTCACGAATCGTTCAGTAATAAATGAATGTGATGCCCCGGAATCAAATAAAACTGTTGCAGGTACAGAGTTGATAAGAAACGTACCAAGCACAACATCTTTGTCTCCTTGAGCTTCTTCAGCTGTCACATGGTTCACCCTACCATGCATATTGTTCTGTTGACCTCTGTTATCTCTCTGGGGTGTCGGCATATTGCGCTGAGGGCAAATACTGGCGTAGTGTCCCAATTCTCCGCAGTTGAAGCATCCACTGGGGTGAACTGGAGTAGTGTTCCTTATCGGCGCACCCGAGCGATTCTGATGAGGATTTGGAGCCTGAGGTGTCATTGGGTTGGATTCTTCGGGTTCATCAAACGAACGATAGAATGGTTGATTCTGTCCATGGCCTTTGCCTTGTGTGCTAGAACGAAACTGAGAGTCTTGCGATGAGTTGTAACGAGGGCGGGTGTTACTGCTAGATTGACCTTGAGGTTGAAACTTGCGCTTCTGTTCACGAAGTTCCTTGCGTTTATTCTCCAAGCCTATAGCCTTATTGAGTAACATCTGAAAGTTAAGAAATGTGTGGCTCTGCAACTGATAGTTAAGTGGCCCTATCAATCCATCGAGAAAGCGTTCTTGTCTCTTTGCATCCGTGTTGACTTCATCCGGTGCATAGCGGGACAAATGAGTAAACCGATCCGGATACTCACTAACCGTCATGTTGCCTTGCTTTAGAGCTAGAAATTCCTTCTTCTTCGACTTCTTCACACCAAATTTGGGATGTGATGTGTACGAAAACTTTCCCCGGAACTCCCGCCGGGTAATGGTGTCGACAGCAGCATGTGCGACGGTGTAAGCATCCCACCAATCGGAGGCCGCACCGCCGGACGTCCCGAGGCATACAAAACCTTCTCACGATCATTACATTGGGTGATATTCAGCATCTTGTTTATGGTCTTGAGCCAATCATCGCATCGAGGGGATCTACGGAATGAGAGTAAGTGGGTGGGTTGTGGCTCATGAATTCTCTATGTTTGTTCACCGGTGGTGGAGGTGGTGGGGGTCCTTGTGGTGGTGGCCGGTTCTCCCGTGCCCGTAGATTCCGGGACGCTGGCGGTGAGGTTCTGAATTAATTGCATTTGTTCCGTAAAGAACTCGCCGCATCGTGGGATCCATTGCTAATTCTTGTGGTGAAGGAGGGAACTTGATTCAACCGATTGATGACGAATGGAATATCCCGTCCAGCCTCCCGACCTCGGTGTTTACCATTTATTAGGAAAAGGTATTTTCGATAAGATATTGAATTGATAAAGATGAAGAGAAAAGGGGCTAAGATTCAAATTTTAACTTTAATTATTTTATTGATGTATTTGTGGCCATCACTCCACAAAAACATTTCAATCATGTCAAAGATCCAAATCATGCATGTTTACAATCAAGCATTAACATCGCATGTCCTCACAAGAACGGCTCTATAGAAACTAAACCGATAGAAGGGTAGGCAACCTAAGAAACTATCCTATAAAACACGTGTGGTAGTTCAAGGTGGAAGAACAAGAATCGCATTCAAGTGTAGAAGAAAACAAAAGATTTGATTTTGATAAAGAATAAAGAATAAAATATTTTTTTATGCGTAAATAAGATATTTTGAATGCTGGAAAGGCTTTCTAGATAAAGAGTCCTTAATATCGACCATTTCTATCTGAGGCTGCGTCCTACAGTCAGCAATGCTCTGATACCACTCTGTCACACCCGATTTTCCGTAGAAAACCGAATGCATCTCATATGTGTGCCAGGATCACAATTTCACACATATGATAGACTCATGAGTGTAATATCACAAGACATTGCTCAAAACGTACAGAAAAGGTTTATTAACTTTTATTACACTCACGATGGTAGACACGAAGGTCTTTACACGAACAACGATAACTATGAAGACGCGACTCCATCTTCATCTTCCACAGGCATCTGACTGGTTGATCGCATCCTCAGAACTCCTCGTAGTCGGTGAAGTACTCCACTCCGGGTTCTCCTCTGAACAACGTAAGCAAGGATGAGTACACTTATGGTTGGTACTCGGCAAGGCCACAGGAATAACCGAAAGCAATATTAATCCATCTTTAAGTTCAATTATCATGTGAGGGTCCAGGCCGCTCTTGACCGTGAGCACGGCCGATCGATCGCCTTTACACTCGCGAGGTTGCACACTTTTCCCACGGTTCGCGTAAAAGCTCCAAAGAACTTTGAACCCAACCACGCATGTGCCGATCGTGCACAATACCACACTTCCGAGGTGTGATTGCATAGGGACGCTACGAAGCCTTTACAAAGATATGCAAAAGCATCAACAACCCACGACAAGCTGACTCGGGCGGACCATAACCCTCCCTAGTGGTCGCACCTTAGCAAAGGTCGCTACCCCAAAAGAACCGGTTATACCCCCGCAACCCGAGCCCTCCCGTGTTCCTTTCGGATAGGGTCGTCAATACAATCGCACACCTAATTAATTGGCTAAGCCGAGCCATATGGACCGTGGTTGCACCGTTTTCCGGGTGGTTCTCCATGTTCCGATTAATTTATAATGTTCTTGATTAAAGCATAGGTAGAAGGGTGGTTAGGGTCACTTGCATTTCTCCAACGATAAGCTACTCTCCTTTACCGAAAAGCTCGCTCTTGAACTTCCTCGAACGGCGTGTTGGCTACGATCATGCAAGAAAACATACAATAAATAAAACAATACATCAAACATTACCAAAAGACCAAAACAAGCTTTTAGAAGTGACGGGCTCGGAGAGACGATCGCGTGGACACCAAGAACGCGTAAAACGGAGCTAGGATGAGAAAGTTATGGCCGAAACAAGATTCGGGGGCTAAATTGTGAATATCTCGAAAGTTTTAGGGGTTTTCTTCGCAAGATTTCGGGGACCTAAACATAAATATGTGTAAAAGTAGAAGGTTTTAGATGCAAAAGGACAAAGCTTGGACCTCGGATGGAAAACCTAAGGAGCTCAAGGGCTTAACCGAGAAAAACTGGACCTAACCGCAAGGGTTTTTGGAGGTGGAAGGGTATTTATGTAAATTTTGGAATCTCGGGGTCCTTTTTGCAAAACTGCCAAGGCAGCCGGCGGGTGAGCCATAGGAGCGACACGTGGCGGCTTGCGATTGGCCGGCGCCGACGCAAGCGATGACGCGGACGTGACGTGGCGATGACGTCGGCGGTGGACCGTAGCGGTGGACCCGGCCCACCGGTCCCACCGTGGACCGGATCAAAGGGGTACGCCCGATGAATCCGGCCGCTCGGCTTAGATCCTATGGCCACGGTTGACTCGTGAGCGGTTGGGCGGCGGCGGACGGCCGGCCGCGGCGGCCGCGGCGGTGCGCCGGCGGTGGCGCGCGGCCCGGCGAGCCAAAGTCGCCCTCCCGCCACCAATCACGACGGGGATGACACAAAAATGAAGAGGAGGACAAGGGGAATGCACCCGGGAGCTCGGAAGGGAGGGAACCGCGGCGGGGAAGGAGATCGGGCGGCGCGGTGGAGCTCCGCGGCGGCGCGCGTAAAGGAGTGGAGGAGCTCCGGGAGCGGTGTGGTTTGGAGAGGGAGCTCGGTGCTTCTTATATAGGGCCGAGAGAGGAGCCGAGGGGGCGCGGTTGAGGCGGTGGCGGCGAGGTCGGTGAGCGGCCGCCATTAATGGCGGCGGCGCTGCGCGCGGCGGTTTCGGGGAGGAGAAGGGGCCGAGGCGGTGGAGTGGGGGCGGCGTGAATGCGGCGGCTCCTTGATGGAGGAGGCGGACGGGCGCGGGGACGGGGAGGCGGCGCCGGGGTGCGGGGAGCCGGCGGCGGCGCGGGGGAAGAAGGGGGGGGGCCGGGAGGTGGGAGACGAGCCCGACGGTGGGGCCCCACCCGTCGGCGAGAGGGAGAGAGAGGAGAGGGGAGGGAGGCGGGCGGAAGTGGGCCGGCTTGGGCCGAATCCGTGATGGGTCGCGGGTTGGGTGAGGATTGGGTTGATTTGCTTTTTTTTTCTTTTTTTTTCTTTTTCTTTTTAAATCCTTTTCAAACTAATTTCAAACCTTTTAAATTCAAATCTTTTACATGTTTTCAAACTCAAATTTAACACAAATTTCTCCACTATTTTAAGGACTTTTCACAAACCATTTTTACAACTTTTCAACCGTTTTTAAATTCAAACTTTCAACCTCTTTTTTTAATTCAAACTTTTACACCAATTTCACAATTATTTTTAAGGACTTTTCACAATAATTTTTAAGACTTTTCACAAGTGTTTTTTTAAGACTTTTTAAAACCACACCACAACCAAAACTCATGCATTTCAACATGATGCACAATCACTTGTTTGATTCTAATTATTAAATGTTGTTTAATTTAATTAAAGGCAAATTTATTTATTCCAAATTTATTAAATCCTTAGAAAATAAAACTAAACCATGTTGCTAACAATATTTTATTGTGATGGAATTTTCGGGTGTTACACTAGGTCAACTCCGGGACAACACCCGAAAACCTCGCCAATGAACCCTAATGAACCCCTTGACCAAGCCTACTCACACCCGTAATGGACCCTTGGTCAAAGACAAGGTCAAAACCGGCTTAACCGTTGACGTCAGCGAATGTCGTCCGGAACTTTTGCCGCGTTCCCCAAATTTCACCTAAACACTTTAAAATCTACCTTTATGAAAGTTTTCCATCCTGTTGAGGGACACAACTTTCATGTAGATTGGCATTTCAAATTTTGGGTGGAAATTGGTGAAAAACTTGATTGACTGACAGCACCTCCTGTTTTCCAAGACAGAGCGGCATTCAATGTTGGCACGACGTTCCTGCAAAATCCGTCGAGAAAAACACTAGACGACCTTTACAAAAGTTGTAGAGGGTAGCTAGATCTACAACTTTCGTATTCATCACTTCGTGCACTTGTATTCAATTTTGAGAGAAAAACGTGCCCGAATCGGTGCGGGCCCGAAACGGGCCGCGCGAGTGCGGCCGCGCCGCGACGTCGCGCCGGCCGGCCGCGCCGCGCGCGTAGCGCGCGCGCCCGCCGCGGGCCGGCGCCGCCTCGGCGTCCGAGCCCTCCGCGCGTGTTCCCGAGGTGGCCCGCGGCTTCCCAAGGCCGCCGCCGCCTCCCGATGCCTCGAACCCCCGGAACGCCCCGAAAACCGAGCCGACCGTACAAGCACACCATGGACCGGCGGTCCTTGCTCGTCTTCCGCGCGCGCGCGCGCCCCAAGGCACTCCCGTCCATCCTTCGGCCGTGAGGAGGCTGGCACGTCGCTATTTAGGCACCGCTGCCCTCCCCTCGACGCACGAGCCCTTTTCCACCACTGCTCCATGCCGCCGCCGGCTGCCATGGGGGCTACCCTGTGCACGTCGCCTTCCCCTCTAATCCATCGTCGTTCCAGCTAGCCAACACCCCGTCTAGGACCCATAGAAGCTTCCCCCTCCCTTGGTTGCGGCGCTGGCCTCGCTGCCTCGCCGGAAACAGACTCACCGCGGCCGCCGGCGAGCTGCTCACCGGAGCCACCACCGCCCTGTCCAACGCCCCAAATCGACCCCTAGTAGTCCCTAGACCCTTCCCCTACCCTTCCCCGGCCAAATCCCGGCGAACCTCGCCGGAATTTTACTCCACCGCGCAGGCCGCCGCGCCCGGTACCACAATGCAAAACGCATTCTTTCCGAGGGCCTCCCCGCAAAAGTGCAACTCCAATAGTAAAAGTGAGTGGCTGATTCTTGTAAATTGCGTAGAAAATCACAGAAAAATCAGAAAAATGTAAAACCAATTTTGTTGGATCCGTTGTGAATTATCCTACAACTTTTGTTATTCTGGCCTGAGCTAATTCCTTATAGTTATTGCATGCAAAATACAAATGTGAAAAACCTAGATCTGCTATATCTCAAAATATATAAGTCCTCTGTAGCTAATTCTTGGATATTTTGTGTGTTAGGTCATTACTAGTTCCTATGCAACAAATTGAACAAATTTATGATGTAAATCTTTTTATAAAAATGTTTTTCCATTTCTGCCAGATCTGCCTAAATGATTTTTCCTGTTAAATATGTTTATGTTTTTGAGCCCAATTTGTGCACACTGTCTTGTAATACCAAAATACACATCTTGTGAATTAATCATGATTTTTGGATTAACATAAATAATCATTCTTGATTTATGCATGTTTTCCTTTGTAAATTAATAAACCAAGTTCAGTAGGGCTTCCATGTGAACATGCTGGTTCTTTAGGCTTGTTTAGTACCAGAGAGCATGCATAAGAAAGTTTGGATCATTTTGATGCTTATTTATTTTTATATGCATTTACTTTGAATCACTAGCTAGCCTTTGTTATTTTCCACAATATTTAATTTCTTAGCATCCAACACTTACATGTGGGTCCAATGGACCAGGATGGGTGCTAGTAGGCTTAAGAAACACTCATTTAATTTTTGGTGATTTAATTGTTTAATAAAAAGCTTAAATGCCCTTTTAATATTAAAGGGAAATTAAATAAAGAAAAATCCATAATTAATTCTTTTTCCTTTTTGAAGATATTATTTAATATAATTAAAAGATAATTAAATATCGTCACTGATCAGAAAGTAATTCATAAATGAAAATATTATTTATGCCCTTGTTTGTAAAGATGAAAAGAATTAAAACTCTCACATGAAATGATAAGCTTAATAAAAACCTTTATTCAAATGAGCAATAAAAGAAACACCCATGTACAACCAATAACCTTCCTAAAAGAGAAACATTAGATGGATGCGTGTTAAGGTGAATATGACCAACCAAGAGTTGGATAAGACAACGAACTATCACATCACCTAAAGTGAATTGCATTCCGTGTAGATCTTCCGGACGGAGATTACTCCCTTGTCCCGGAAACCAAGGAAGGAGGAGTGGAAGCGTCGCTGCAGTACGTGGAAGTACTCGACACCGAGGGTGCCCAAGCTGACCTAGCTAACGAAGGCAAGCCCCGGTGCATCTAACCCAGTTTTCAAATTCTTTCTTCAATTATCTATGGATGATTGTGCATTTACGTTCAGGAGTTAAATGAAACCCTAGATGCATGATCCTTAGGTACCTATGCTCTATCACTAGTATGCTAGGTCGCTAGCTGCTATGCTATAGGATCCGGTAGAAGTCGAGTGATGTTCGTCACTCGCGAGATTAGGTTCCTAGATAGGAATCATAAGATATCCTTAAATGGATTGCTCATGTGGTAAGAGCATGGGATTTGGGCTCCGGTCCGGCTGGCTTTCGTGGGCTAAGCTTTTGAACGTACTAAACATATGCCGGGTATGGGACCGGTAAGCCTAGTACCCGATTGACGCGGTAAGGGAACCTTTCCCTACTAAACCTGGGGCACTTGTGTCCCCCCTCGCTCACAACAAAGGTGGTACTGCGTGAGTCTGGACGTTCATGTGGGAGCGATCCAGTAAAACCTTGTACCAAGGAATGTAGGTTCCGCTCCCGAGCCGAAGATCGACGGGAACGGCTCCGGGAAAGTTGTCCTCGCGGGGGGCGCCCTACCGTGTGTTTGGGTCTACCTTGCAAGGTTTAAATCAATCGATTGTCGGCCTCTCACCGTTATCCGAGACTGCTTAATCAACTGGCCATGATACCCCATAATGATGGAACTCGAGGAATATTGTTGGATGCATTAATTGCTTGTCCAATCCTTGATTGAATTAGATGGCACATTTAGAAATGGTAATCAACTAGAACTTGTGCTAAAACATTGAAAGTAAGGACCTACTCTTAGGAGCTGTTCAGCAAAAGAAACTCCACCGGCCAAAAGCCTTTCATGTCTAGAGTTTGGTGATGTAGTTTTCACCCGACGGTTAAGTCTTGCTGAGTATTAGTATACTCAGCCTTGCTTTAAAACTGTTGTTGCAGGTGTGATTGATCAGAAGGGTGACGACAAGTAAGGACATCACGGATGGCCTCCTGTGATGTTCACCGTTGCGCTAGTTTAAATTATTTCCGCTGTATTTTTTTCGAACTCTGAACCTTTACTCCATGTCATGAACAATGGTTTGTAATAAAATGATTAATTCATGTTGTACTCTGGACTCGCCTTCGTGTGAGTTTTAATGCATGTGTCGATCCTCTGTTCGATGTCCAAGTGATTTACCGGGCGTTAACCCGGCAACTAACGACATGATGATACTTTACTCTGGCTTAATGACCAAAGTGGATCGGTCTTAGGCGATAGTACGGTATTTTCCTGGGCGGGTTGTCACAGCAGATCGATCTGCCCGAGGGGTTGGACGCGCTTGCCCGGCGCGACGCCATGGAACGACGATGTGCTAGGCCGCAGCTGTTCCAGCCCGATCCCCGTCAACCACAGGGTATGCGCGTACAGGATGTTGAGGCTGCTGCCCCCGTCCATCATCACCTTGGAGAACCGCGAGTTGCCTATGACAGGATCGACAACCAGCGAGTACTGGTCCGGGTTGGGGATGCGGTTCGGGTGATCCTCGCGGCTTAAGGTGATGGCTTCCTCCGACCAGTCGAGGAAGGAAAGAGGGGCCTTCTCCGCAGCGAGGACCTCGTGCCGCTCCCGCTTGCGCTGGCTGTTGGACATGTCCACAGTTGCCCCCCCGAAGATGAGGACCGCAGTGAAGCCGCCGGCGTCCCCGCCCCCACCATCCTTCTTTGCCTCTCCTTCCTTCGCGGCGACACGGCTGTAGTACTTTTTGAGCATGTCGCACTGCTCGAGGGTGTGGTTGACCAGGGTCTTGTGGTATGGGCACGACTTCTTCAGCATGTCGTCGAACACACCGGGGCCTCGAGGGGCCGCTCGAGGGCCCTTGCGGGTCGGGTCGACTGCGAGGGCCTCGTCCTCTCCGTTGTAATGCCCCTGCGCACGTGCCTCACGACGGGGCTTCTTGCCCTTCTTGCCCCGCTTGTGCTTCTACTAGGGCTCGTTGAACTTGCTGCTCTCTGCGGGCGCATCATCCACACGCTTGCCCTTCTTGCCGTCGAAGATGGCCCCCACCACCTCCTCGTCGGAAGCCAAACTGGTGGCAATGTCGAACAGCTCATTGGAGTTGACCGGCGGGCTTCGCCCGAGCTCGCGTACGAGGTCTCGGAAAGTCGTGCCCTCGAGGAAGGGGTGCACGATCTCGGACTAAGCCACGCTCGGGAGTTCAGTACAACGCTTAGAAAAGTGTCGTATGAAGTCCCAAAGTGACTCACCGAGCTTCTGGGTGCACGCCCGCAGGTCCCATGAGTTTCTGGGGTGCACGTACGTGCCCTGGAAGTTCCCCACGAATGTGCGAACTAAGTCGTCCCAGTTGTGGATCTGACTGGGCGCCAGGTGTTCGAGCCACGTCCGAGCTGAGTACGCGAGGTGCAGCTGCAGGTTGCAGATGATCACCTCGTCGGTGGTCGCGCCACCTAGTTGGCAGGCCAAGCGATAGTCGTTGATCCACACACGAGGGTCTGTCTCCCCCGTGTACTTGTCGATCGAGGTGGGCTGGAGAAAGCGCTGGGGGAAGCTCGTCATGCAGATCTTCCGGCTGAACACACGGGCTCCCGAGGGTTTCGGCGTCGGTGGCGATCCTCACCACTGTCGTAGAAGCCGCCCCGCCGAGGGTGATAGCCCGCCGCCGCCCGCGCCTCCGCGTCGCCCTTCCGGCGAGCATTGATGACATTGTGGGCGTCGCCATCCGGGGCCTACCCGTGCGTATCAAGGATCTGCTCCCTGACCGTCATTCGGCCCTAGTTGGCCGGTTGCCCCGCCGCGCCGCCTCCGTGGATGGACGCCTCTTGGCGCTGGGCGCTGCAGTCGTCCCGCGCACTGCCCTGCTGGCGTATGCGGGATGCTGAGCTTTCGACCTGTTGCACGGTCGCTTGCTCGATGAGAACCTGTGCCTCTCGGTGCAGGTTTCGCGCCTCGGGCGTCGAGGGAGCGGGCATGGTCCGGAGCAGTGTCGCCACTGCGATGAGCTTCTTACTTGCGCTCGGTGGCGTGTTTGGGTCGTCGACATTGAAGTCGGCGTCGATGCGCTCACGGTCCTGCTTGCCTAACTCACGCACGCGTTCGCCGCGTGCCGAGGCTTCTCCGGCAATTGAGGCGCACAGTAGTTGCACCGCGCGATACTCTTCTGCGAGCTTAGCCTCGAGCTCGCGCGCTTGAGCCAGCTGCGTGTTGATGCTCATGCCTTCCTCAGGTGAGGTGGGAGGTGCGCTTGGCCCCGGGTTTTGGGGGGCTTTCCCGTCGCCGGCCCCTATTACGTTCGTGCCATCGGCCTGGTCATCGACAACCACCACGAAGCACTCACGTGCTGGATCATAGGTCCCGGCGCTGGAGTCATCAGAGCAGCCGAACTAGTAATCTGCTGCGTCGAGGAACCGATGGAACATAACTAGGTCCAGCACGCCGGAGAAATCCCACTCAGCGTACCCGTGTGAGGTCACGGGGGGTGGGTGGGGGGAGGGGGGCAGTTCGCTAGCCGAGCCATGATATGACTCGTCGTTGGTGGTGGCGATGAGGTTCCGGACCACCAGCAGGTGGTGGCCAGGAAGGTCCTCATACACCGCAATGTCGGTGCTAACGGATGAAGCGTATGCCGTCTCCGTGTTGCGCATACCGTAGGGGAACTGCGGCTCGGCAGCCGCGCGCTCCCCCGTGGGTGCCTCATCTCGCTGGTGGGCACGTCGCCCCATGCCGCGGCCCTGTCGTCATTCCATTCGCACCTGGCGCGAACGCTGGCCAAAGCGTCGTCGGCGTCGAGGTGCTGAAGCGCCCGCAGCATCCACTTGAGCGGGCGTCGGGGTGTCAGTAGCAGGCGTGGCGGGAATCGGGCCTGGCCCGGTCGACCTCCACGGGTGGAGCTCATGAGGTAGCCATTCCCCGTGGCCTGAAAGTTCAGGCTCCCGAACCGGATTTCGAATCCGGCTGGGAGGGGGTCCGAGCTGCCCATAGAGTACCTCTGAGACCTGTACTTAGTGCGGATCACCATCGAGATGGCTGGTGAGGAGCTGATCTTCAGCGCGTGTTCCCCTACCTGGCGCTCCAACTGTCGGTGCGGAAAGTAGTCCCGAGACTAACTAGTACGAGCGCTGAGATCTATCTCTTGATGGCCAGTGCTAAGCAACACTGTGACACGGGTTTTATCCTGGCTCGGGTCGTGGGCCGTACGTCCAGTAGGGGTGCACTCGAGGTGCTGTATTGTGTTGCACCATATTGCTTGCAGAGGGGGGCTACAAGCAAGGCGGGAGAGGAGGAATGGCCTCCAGGTCCCTGAGGTTTGATTGAGGCGAAGTGCTAATATCGTGGTGAAGGCGGAAAACGTGCAAGTGTGCAGCTATCCGTCGTCCCCCCGCGGCCAGGGGACCGTCTCCTTTTATAGGCCAAGGGGAGGCGGTTTACAACTGTGTTGCACAGTTCTAAGCTACACATGGCGGTATGGTGTACAACGCCGCGAAGTCGATGGTCGTCCTGACGAATCTCACCCCCGCCATGCATCGTGGCGAGCCCTGTACCTGCCCAGGAGCGGCTTCGAGGGTGGCCATGTGGGAGCTTCCCGTTTGGTCACCGTCCATACGCTGACTCGAGGGTGCAACTGACGAAAGGCCAGTGGGCGCACAACAGTGGTCATGGAGGTGTCTTGTCATCCCGGGTTCCCACAGTGTCGGGGGTAGTGCTGCAGTGCCCGGGATGGCAGCACGGCAGCGGGGATGGCCACACAGGGCCGAAGGTGACGGAGGAGTCGTGCTTCACTGGCCTGATGTCACGGTGTTGTCCTGCGAGGGCGCGGGGTAGGCATCTGTACCTCTTTCGAGGGTTCCGCCGTCCTCTTTCGAGGGGCGCAACGTGGAGGCTGTACAGGAGTGGGCGGCACAGTGTCACGGAGTTGACAATGGCCTTACCGCACAGCGCCCGTACAGTGCCAGGGATGGCTTCACAGGGAGGGTTAGTGGAACAACGCCGGGATATGATTCCCAGGCGGTGTTAGAGGGTCGGCGTGGCGAGGATTCGCCTTTTGACCTGGGCGCCCATGGCATGCCGGGGCATTTAATGCCCTGGTCAGGGGAGTGGGCACTGGCGTCATGAGTCTGGGGCAGCCTCGAGCGAAGCAGAGAATCACTCGAGGGAGCGCCATCCCCTCGAGTGAGGCAGAGATTCACCCGAGGGGGCGCGGAGCCCTCGAGTGAGGCGGAGATTGGCCCGAGGGTGCGTCTTCCCCTCTAGCGAGACGGAAGTTCACCTGAGGGTTGCCGAGGCTGGCTGCTTGATGGGCAGTTGAGGTTATTTGGGCCGTGGGCCCTCCTCCGTCCCGGGCCGCGACTACGTGGGGTGTGATTTACGGTTTGCAGGTTTGTTAGCATTTTATTATTTTTTGAAAAAGGGGTTTTTCCCTAGCTTTTAGGGGACCCTTATGGCTGTCCCCGACAGCGCCGCCGTAGCATGCCCACAAGGACGGGGTCTTCACCCAGAGAGCCCCAGACAACGAGAGTATGGTACCTCGCCATGATGCCCCCAACACGGTGACCTACACCCAAGGGTGCCTCCATCATGCCCAACATCAACCGGTGAAGACTTTCGCCCAACTACACCCATCTTGCCGCCCACTCGTGGTCATGGAAGAACCCTACCCCACCACCTCCGCAGTACCACCACTAAGAGAGAACCGGTGCACTCTGGAGCACTACCACGGCACTGCAACATGAACCAACCAGTCCCCTAGCCCCACCACTGTGGCGACACCAGAACGACAACCATGACGAAAGGAGGAGAGGTAGCTATTGACGGTGTATTTTGGTACACCAAACATGTTCATTACACTTTGGTTTGGATTTGATTATGGAACTAACACGCCACTAGGCACACTAATGATATAATAAGTTCATCTTTGTATGTGCATTTGGAAGTGTTATGTTTTTGTAGGAAAACATGGACATAAAGGACGGAGTTGCAACAAGTTCAAAGGAGCAATTGAGGAGTCCCGTTCGTGTTTGAGAGCATGATGAAATCACTCCCAAAGGTGGCAAGGACCGAAGTGTTACAAAGGAACGTCCTCGAGGATTGAAGCGTAAAAGACTGAACTTCATGTGAGAAGACCCTCCATCTTAGACGCAAGGATGACATCGTCAAAATGGTGCAAATGGAGGGGCAAAGTGCATAAAGACATGAAGACCCACAGGAGCGAAGGGCGCGACTGAACCGGGCCAGAATGGGCCTGGGACGGTCGGCCCAGGTCGGCCGGCCTAGCCCATCCCAGGGTCGGTTCTGCCCCCCATTTCTTGAGCGTGAAGATCCTTCAACCCTAAGTACGTGGAGACGCCGCCATTCGCAAGAAGAGAGCCATTCACCCGAGAGGTCGTGCACAAGCTAGAGAGAGAAGAGGAGGGAGATCATTCGCGATAAGGATCGCTCTACTCGAAGGAAGCAACCACAAGTGGAGGAGGACGCCGATGCCCTACCAAGACACCCCCGGAGTAGAAGGAAGACACCGTCGGAAGCATCACCATGATCAATGGTGCAATGCCTAGCACCTTGATGGGGTAATCTTCTCATTTGTCCATGGGTTGTAATCGATCTTGAGATGTAATCGCTACTTTGTATGGTTATCTATCTATCATCTAGTATTGAAGAGGCTTTATTGTTTAAGGTTAGCTATGATGCCGTTTAGGGAGTAAGATCTCAATTCCCCCTTGGAACCATTCAATACGCCGTGTCCATCATAGGTCTAGTCACGAATACCTCCGCGTAGTGACAGTACGGGGGGAGGGAAAGGGCAAAACCGTGGTCACAACACCCGATAGATTAGATCGGTTTTCATATCTTAAGCGGTAGCATGTTCAAGTATCGTAGACCCTTGGGCAAGTGTCTTTTATATATCTTATTGGTTTAATCATCCTCTCTAGTGTAGCGTAGTTGTTCTCTAGGTTGACCGTAGATTAGGGTTTAGTTAGTGAGTAGAGCTAGATCAAACGCTTGTAATCCCCTTGCTCCGCGGATTGATAAGAACCTAGGGAATCCCTGTGGTGAAAAAGGTGTAGGTCCGTATGCTTGCGGATCGTAGGTGGATACAAGTTTTATTTGTCAACAAGCCCCTTTTTCTGGCACCGTTGCCGGGGAGCAAGCCAGTTTACATTGTTTGGTTTTGCATATAATTTTGTTTTAGATCTTGTTTATCATTTATTGCTAACATCTAACCCCTTTTACCTAGAAAACCACTTTTTTTTGTTTTGTTTTTCTATTTTGTTGTCTAGATGGCATTCGTCAACCACCCCATGGAAGAACCGAAGAAATCACTAAGGGATTACGCTAGTCCTCGATGTGTGGACATAAAAGTACAATAGTCGGATTCAAAGCTCGAAGTAACCAAGTATGAAATCAAAGCTAGGATTGTCGAGATGGCAGCGGCAACCCCATTCGAAGGGACGGACATGAAGAACCCATATAGACACATAAGGCATTTCACGACGCTATGCAACACGATGCGTCAAAAAGGAGTTCTCGACGAATGGTTCAAATGGAATCTCTTTCCCTACTCACTTGCTAGCGAAGCAAATACGTGGTACTCGTTCGCATTCTTTGAAGTTGAAGGCAATTGGAACAAGTTGATGAAGAAATTTTGCGAGAAGTTTTTTCCAATTAGCAAAGTGCAACATCTAAGGAGGCAAGTGATCACCTTCACGCAAGGAGAAGAGGAAGTGATAGACCAAAATTGGAATATATTTAATGAGTTGATTGAACAAGGACCAAGACTCGGCTTCTCCGGTGACGTACTCTTGCACAAATTTTTCTTTTCCCTAACCCCTAGTTGGAACATGTTCAGGTGTGGATATCATGGAGAAAACACTCATAGAAGCCACTCAACTTGTCACACCTGATTTTCCAAAGAAAACCGCATCTCACATGTGCGTCAGGATCAAGTTTACTCACATATGATAGACATCATGAGTGAAAAAACAATAAACATCAATAAAAACATACAAGAGTTAAACCATTACATTATCTTTTTATTACACTCAGACGTTAGACTCGAAGGTCTTAAAAACGAACAAATGATAACTAGACGAAGCAATTCTGTCTTCAGCTTCCACAGGCACATGACTGGGAGCACGCAAGGCTCAGAACTCATCGTAGTCGCTGAAGTACTCTTCTCTAGTGTTCTCTTCTGAATAGCGGGTATGCAAGGGTGGGCACACTTATGGTTGGAGCTCAGCAAGTGGGGGAAATGCAAGGTTATCAAGAATAGGCTTAATGTTTTGCAGCGGTTAGCATTTTAATGTTTGTCAAATTTTATTGGCAAGCACCTATTTACTAGATGTAATTTTATACCATCCCACTTAAAAAATTTTTTAGAAAACTTTCCATCTCAACCCATACATAAACCACAAGTTAATTCTATCTTCAAGTTCATTAATCATGTGAGGGTCCAGGCCGCTCTTGACCGTGAGCATGGCTGATCGATCAGTTTTAACTCTGTAGAGGTTGTACACTTTCACCACAGTTCGTATTCCCCATATTGCCCGGGTTGATCAGACCCATAAACACTTCCGAGGTGAGTGGCTAGGGGTCCACTACGAAGCCTTTACAAAGATATGTAGAAGACCAACAACCCACGAAAGTAACAGCAGTGGAGCAGATCATAACCCTCCCAAACAAGGTTCAGGGGCTTTTTTGTGAAGAAACAGAGCTTCCAGAGGCTTATTTGCAAGAAACCAGAGGCTAAAACAATATTATGCGTATAAACCAAAGGTCTATAGTGCAAAAAGACAAGACTGGACCTCTGTTGGGAAAAACTAAGAAGTCTAGGGGCTTAACTGTGAAAACCAGGACTAAACTGTAAGGATCTTTGGAGGTGGAAGGACTCTTTTGTGATATTCAAAACTGAAGGGGCTTATGTGCAAGATAACAGCTGATGGGAAAGCCTTGATGGTGTGGCTCTACGTGGCATGCTCTGATTGGAGGCAGCGACTGACGTGGCGCCGGCAGGGCCGTGGACCGGGTGGTGGACCTGGTCTATGGGTCCATGGTAGACCCATCGAAGGGGTACGCCCCGATCTGATCAGGGCCGTCCACTAGCGATCGGGCAGCCAGGGTGGCCCATAGGTGATGTGCGGCGGCAGGATAGTGAAGCTGCGGCGGCGGGCAACGACGCCCGGCGGCGGAGCTCGTCAGAGTTCGCACGATCTCGAGCTAGGGGCCAAGGTTTGGGATGCAGTCGGGCTCTACACGAAGCTGGGAAGACGACGTTCACGACTAGGGGACCAAGGGGGTGGCTCGGGTGGCCATGGTGGCTTGCAACAGAAGGTGGTGGCGGCCACTCCGGCGTGCGGGCACCGGTACTATGGCCCAAGCGCAGGGGGAAATAAGGGGAAAGTGATGCTCACCACATAGAGAAAAGCCGGGCAAAGAAAAGGGTGGAGGGGAAGCGACGACATGGGAGATCGTGGACGATGGCTTCGGGATCGTTGCCCCAGGAAGAAGAAAGGGAGCTCGTGGTGTCACGCGGTCCGGTGGCAAACCCAACACAACACCTGGAGCCTCTTGAGCTTGTTCAGCCGTCACATAATTCACTCTTCCACGTGTGTAGTTCTGTTGGCCCTTGTTACCTCGATGAGTAGAATTCCCGATGCGAGCTTGTGATAACAGTTGTCCAAATATCTGACCATTATCTTTCTGAGGAGTCTGCATGTTGCGCTTCGGACAGATGTTGGCATGATGTCCCAATTCTCCACAATTGAAACAAGTCAAACAACCATTAGGACGAACAGGGGAGTTGCTTCTCACTGGTGCTCCTGAATGATATTGGTGATGACTTGGAGCATGTGGTGTCTGCTGGCTAGAATGCTGAGGTTGTTGAGTTAAGTGCTGCAACTGTAAATTCTGAGTATAATTTCCACTTGATCCACCAGAGTAAAACTGAGAATTTTGAGACAAGTTGAAGCGGGGGTGTGTGTTGCTGGACTGTCCATGAGACTTGAACTTGCGCTTCTATTCACCAAGTTCCATTCATTTATTCTCCAAACCTATAGCTTTGTTCAGCAATGTCTGAAAGTTGGGAAATGTATGGCTCTGCAGCTGATAATTGTGTGGTCCAATCAATCCATCCAAGAATCTTTCCTGCCTCTTGGGATCAGTGTTGACTTCGTTAGGAGCGTAACCAGACAAATGAGTGAACTTGTCGAGATACTCAATAACAGACATGTTTCCCTACTTCAGTGCAAGAAATTCCTTCTGCTTTAGCTTTATCATCAAAGCATCATCAACATGAAAGCAATAGATTGAAACCAAGAATCAAGTAGCAATCACATAGCATGCGTCCATCTAACCCTAGGGATGAACGGAGACATTACCCCATCATCTTACACGGATTGAAGCACATAGGGGTGGTGGAGACTCCGGAGAACGTTGTCGATGAAGATGGTGGCGATGAAGCTTAGGAACACCCCTAGGCTAGCGGCTTGGAGTCCTCATCTTGATTCCTTCTCTCCGCCGGTGTTGATCCTTGCGACGAGCTCGCCTAACTCTCTCCCTCATCTTGCGGTGGCGGTTTTATCGTGAATGGCATCGGTAGAATGATCTGTTCGATGTGGCGGCCGACGGCGGCGGAGGCAATAAATAGACAAACACCTAGGGCAAAGGGGGCACCGAACCGGGCCCGGAGTGGGCTAGGCCGGTCGGCCCAGGCTAGCCGGCCCAGGCCCACTTCGGCCCGGTTCGGCCCGGTTTCCTCCCCGGTTGCTTCTCCCGTGATCCCTTATTTGTGTGCACTTGCATGTGGGCCTTTGACTTCGTTTCCTTCACAGTTAAGGCTTGAATCCTTGCTATGCAAGCTTCGCTGTTTTCTGATTGAGTCCCTGAAGACTTCCATGTTGACGCTTTGGTCCTCAGGTCATTTGGAGTCATGTTCATCGCGTGTCTTGACTCTTGTCGGGCTTCATGATCTTCTTCCAAAGTGGTTGGTGAACTTATCCCGAAAGTCTCCTCTTTAGCGTAGATTTCCTGCGTAAACAATAAACTCCAAAATCGACATGCAAGAGTGAACTTGTTATATACGGGGGGTTAGTTCCAGTGGTTAGATAATAAATCAACACCAACATTAAAGGTAAACTCATAGCTATGTTGATGGAAATTCACCGTCAACAAGAGGACACTACAAGGTTTTCCCCCTATTGCAACAAATCCCTTAGGCAACACCACTATTTCGGTTGCAATAGGGGGGTACTATTGCACTGAAATGGTGATTTGGTTGCAATTTGTGTGTCTATTGCAACACAAAATCTGAGTTGCATTATTTATTTGTTCGGTTGCAACATGTTGACGCTAATGCACCCTTTTTTAGGATTTCCGTTGCATTTGGTTGGAAATAATGCCACCCCAATTTTGTGTTGCATTAGCATTCCTTATGTTGCAACAGAAAGTTGCTATAGCCACCATACTAGGGATGGTTGCGTTTGAACAAGTATGTCGCAACGTAGAATTTTGGTTGCAAATATATCTTTGCGATGTTGCAACAAGTTGGCGCTAATGCACCCATTATTCGAGAATTGTGTTGCATTTGGTAGGAAATATTGCTACCCTATTTCGCGTTGCACTAGAAATTCGGGTGTTGCAATATAAACTTGCTATGGCTACCATACTAGGGTTGGTTGCGTTTGAACGGCCTTACGCAACGTCTTATTTGGGTTGCAAATATCTATTTGCATTGTTGCAATATAAGGAAGGCTACTTGCTTCGTTTCTAGCCTCAAGGAGGAATATTGTGTACGTATTGCCACAAAATTTGTTTTGATGAAAAAAATCTGCTATGGGGTTGTAGCGAAATTTAAAATGCGATTTAATAAATAAATTTTATTATGAAAAATCTGAATTTTAACAATATGGTATAGACTATATGTACCATGAAAAAAAGAGAGGATTTGTTTAGATGAAAAAATTGTGTGCTATGGGGATGTGGGCTAAGCCAGACCACAATAGGCTCAACCGGCGAGCGTAAAGCCCAGCGAGCGGGAGCCCGAGTGGACCGGCCAGCCCATTAAGCCCCATAGCGCAAGTAGCAAGCATTAGTTGATGATGGTAATACGGAGTTCGAAAGCACAGGCACGCCTCTCCTTTTAAGCTGGGATACCCCCTTCTCAGTTTACGGGGTGGCACTAAAGGTACTGGAGACTAGGATGTGAAAATGTTAAATGGGCCGATGAGAGTAATAAAAACAAGGATATGTCGGCCCAAATCGTCTATAACTTTCAGCCCCCCCCACCCCCAATATACTTTTGCTCCCAACCATCCCCTCGTCGGCTCTGACCGTCGCGTCCACATCGAGATGCCCCCGCATCGCGGTTTCCCCTGCGGCAAGCGGCGATAGCGGCGGAGTGGCCGCATCGAGCCTTCCCGGACCGGTGGCGGGGCGCGGACGAAGGGGCCGCGGCGCCGTAACACGGCCGAGCGGCCGCCACGGCGGGCGGGGCCGCATCGAGGGGATCCCGGAGAGCGGCGGCGGCGGACGGCGGGGCCACACCGAGGGTTTTCAGGCGAGCGGCGGTGGCGTACGGAGGTGCCACTACTCCACCACGCAGAAGCGCGATGCACGCGGGCCGTTCCAAGTGTTCCACACCACCTACCTCGTCGTCCTCCGGTATGGTCGGCGGCACCCCAACCCCCGTCGTCCTCCGGTACGGACGACACCGCCACCTCCTCGTCGTCGTCGACGGCTCGCATCGCCAAGTCAATCCATCCGGTAAGGGTAAGCGAGGCCCTAGTCGGATGCAAGCGTTCCAGAAGAGAAGTGAGGTACACTGCCCTACCCTCTTTGATTTTCCAGGAATCGTGTGACTCCTTTTGCAATTAGAAAAATGTTAGTAGTTCATAGTAATCAAAATTTCATACTAGATAATGATAATTGTGTTTTTGTGTGGATCCATCTCACCCCATACTAGATAATGATAATGATAATTGGCTTGATTTCTTGCCATGCATCCCAAAAGTATTTCCTACTTTCGGAGATTATCTTCTTTTGAGAGTTTTTGTCTAGATGATCGAGGGGCATCTTCCGAATTGCTCGAATGATGTCGATGATCCATGTATCTTTATCGAGCACTTGATAGAGGTGGTCATCTCTCATCTTATCTTCTATGGGCTCTTTATCATCTTGTCCATGATTCATCCTAGACAAATGATCGGCCACAACATTTTCCACCCCCTTTTTATCACGAATTTCAACATCAAATTCTTGGAGAAGAAGGATCCAACGAATCAAACGTGGATAGCTTCCTTCTTAGCCAAGAGATACTTGATGGCTGCGTGATCGGTGTAAACAATGACCTTCGAGTTCACGATGTAAGATCTGAATTTTTCGATAGCAAATACCACCGCTAGTAACTCTTTTTCCGTAGTGGCATAATTTAATTGCGCCCCACTAAGAGTTATGGTAGCATAGTAAACGGCGTGAACTCAGCCTTCCTTTCTTTGACCCAAAACTGCACCTACGGCGTAGTCACTTGCGTCACACATGATCTTGAAAGGTTGGCTCCAATCCGGGGGTTGGATGATGGGAGCACTCACCAATGCACTTTTCAAGGTCCAGAATGCCGCTAGGCACTTCTCATCAAAGTTGAAAGCCACATCCTTTTGAAGAAGATGCGTTAAAGGCTTAGTGATCTTTGAGAAGTCCTTAATAAATCTTCTATAGAATCCGGCATGGCTTAGAAAGCTTCTTAAGGACTTAACATCCGTTGGAGGTGGGAGTTGCTCAACCGTCTCTACCTTAGCCTTGTCCACTCCAATTCCCCTCTCGGATATAACATGTCCGAGCACTATGCCTTGCCTAACCATGAAGTAGCACTTTTCCCAATTTAATACCAAGTCTATCTCCGCGCACCTCGTGAGGACCTTTTCCAAGTTTGCCAAGCAATCCATGAACGTCTTCCCATAAATGAAAAAATCATCCATGAACACCTCGACAATTTCTTTGATGAATTCCGAAAATACGGCCATCATGCAACGTTGAAAAGAGGCCACAGCGTTGCATAGACCGAAGGGCATCCTTCTATATGCAAACATTCCGTAAGGGCATGTAAACGTTGTTTTGTGTTGATCATCCGGGTGAATGGGAATTTGCATGAACCCCGAGTATCCATCGAGAAAGCAAAAATAAGCGTGGTTTGCTAATCTCTCGAGCATCTCGTCGATGAACGGTAGGGGGAAGTGATCTTTCTTCATCGCTTTGTTAAGCTTATGATAATCAATACACCCGCCACTCGGTCACGGTTCTTTGCGGTATCAATTCGTTCTTCTCATTCTTCACCACGGTCAAACCTCCTTTCTTTGGTACACAATGTACCGGGCTCACCCATTCGCTATGCGGAACCGGGTAGATGATTCCGGCATCAAGTAACTTGATGACCTCTTTCTTTACTACCTCTCGCATGGCATGAGTTAGCCTCCTTTGGTGGTCCACTACGGGCTTACATTGGTCTTCCATTGGTATACGATGAGTGCAAAAGGCTAGGCTAATTCCTTTGAGACCATTAATCGAATATTCAATCACCTTCCTATGTTTTTTCAATAAAATCAACAACTTCTCATTTTTTTCGGGACTGAACTCGTCGCTCACGATGACTGGATAGGTCTTGTCTGGGCCCAAAAATTCATACTTTAATCCTTTGGGCAGAGGTTTAAGGTCTACCTCGGGCGATTGTGGCTCCTCGGGTTTAATCTCTCCTATGTCTTCGAATTTTCCTTCCTCCTCGCTTCCGTCATGTGGTTCCAAGCCTTTTGTTTCTTCTTCTAGTTCTTCATCTTGTTGATTACTAATTTGATTTTCCATTGCTCTTTGCAGCGGGTCTCTAAGGGTTTCAACAAAACAAAGACTATCTATCTCCTCTACTTCTTCGTCTTCGAGAGGAAAGGGTGTAAGGTGTTTAAAAACACGAAGAAAGTTATATGTGTACTTTGTTCCATTAAGGTTCATTGTTACCTTGCCTTCTCCGGCATCTAACACGGCATCAACCAACTTAAGAAATAGCCTACCTAATATTATGTGATCATGATTACTATGGTAAGCATCAATAACAAAGAAATTGGTTGGTATACATTTTCCAGAGATTTTTACTTTCATGTTGCAAGCAATAACTAGAGGTTTAATAGTTCTACCGTCTCCCATAATTAATTTCGTTGATGTTGGAGCTAAGTCTAGGTTGTGTACTTGAACTTTATCGTAAATTTTAGAAGATAGGACACTTACTTGGGCTCCGATGTCGCATAAAGCTTTACATTGAACTCTGTTGATCTCGCAACTCAAGCGTACTGACATCTTCTCTTCTTCTTCGGATCCTATCGCGTAAATTTCGGCAAGGCGAGCGTATGGTGATGCTTCGGGCTTGATCCCCGTGATTCTCTTCACCTCGGCTATGTGTTCTGGATCCACTTCATCATCTCCAAAGAGCTTTTGAAAGATCTCACTGGTGGTTTCAAGATCGTATGATTCTTCTGCTTTCCTCTCCGGTGGGAATTCCACTTCCAATGCTCTTGCCATTCCCTTTTGATTAGGGAATGGTCTTCTCTTGTCAAATACTTCTCCGTAATCGATCGGAACCCAATCCATTGGTTCGAACTCCCTTAGTGGCTTCGCGCTTGACATGCATCTCTTGATTGTTTCATTTGGTACGACGAAGTCAACGCTCGGGGTAGTGCTTGACTTGATGTGTTCTTCTTCAAACTTTTCCGGGATTGGCTCCTCTTTTGTGACTTCCGGGTTGCCTCGTTAAAAAATTCAGCACACTTCTTCCTTGAATTGTATTCCGGCTCTTCCGCAAGTCTTGTTTCCCAATCTCTTCACATGGCAGCCACTTTACTAATTTTTTGTAGAAGTTGGGAGGCTTCCGTGAGTGTTTTCTCCATGAGATCCCCACCTGCACACATTTGGACGTGTTGCATGCAACTAGGGGTTAGGGAAAAGAAAAATGTATGCAAGAGTACGTCACCGGAGAAGCAGAGTCTTGGTCCTTGTTCGATTAACTCATTAAACCTATCCCAGGCTTGGTCTATCCCTTCCTCTTCTCCTTGCATGAAAGTGATCACTTGCCTCCTAAGTTGTTGGACCTTGCTAATTGGAAAGAACTTCTCGCAAAACTTCTTTGTCAACTTGTTCCAATTGTCTTCAAATTCAAAGGACGCAAACGAGTACCATGTCTTTGCATTGCCGGCAAGTGAGTAGGGAAAGAGATTCCATTTGAATCATTCATCGAGAACTCCTTCTTGATGCACCGTGTTGCATAGCGTCGTGAAATCCCTTATGTGTCTATATGGGTTCTCCGTAACCATCCCTTCAAACGGGTTTGCCGCCACCATCTCGATGATCTTGGATTTAATCTCATACTTGGTCGCTTCGAGCTTCGAATCCGACTCTTGTACTTTTATGTCTTCATATTGAGGGCTAGCGTAATCCCTTAATGATTTCTCCGGTCTTCCACGGGTTGATTGACGAACGCCATCTAGACAATAAGATAAAAACGAAAACAAAAACAAAACAAGTGGTTTTCTAGGTAATATATTTTAGATATAGCAAACAAAAGATAAACTAAATTATAAAACTAAGTTAGATGCAAACCAAACGATGTAAACTAGCTTGCTCCCCGGCAACGGTGCCAGAAAAAGGGGCTTGTTGACGGATAAAAGACGTATCCCTCTACGATCCGCAAGCGTACAGACCCCACACCTTTTTTACCACGGGATTCCCAAGGTTCTTGTCAATTTGCAGAGCAAGGGGATTACAAGCGTTCATTCTACTTCTACGCACTAGCTACTAAAACCCTAACTACTATTATACTAGAAAACAACTAAACTACACTAGAGAGAACGATAAGTAATCAAGATAAAAGACACTCGCCCACGGGTCTACGATACTAGAGCATGCAATCGCTTAAAGACATGAAAACCAATCTAATCTATCGGGGGTTGTGACCACAGTTTCGCCCTTTCCCTCCTCTCGTACTGTGACTACACGAAGGTATTCATGACTAGACCTATGATGGACACGACGTATTGAATGGATCCAAGGAAGCATTGAGGCCTTACTCCCTTTACGGCATGGTAGCTAACCTTAGGCATTAAAGTATGTTCAACACAAGATGATAGATAGATAATCTGACAAAGTATGATTACATCTCAAGGTCGATTACAACCCATGGACGAACAAGGAGATTACCCCATCAAGGTGCTGGACATAGCACCGTTGATCATGGTTTCCCTTCCGACGGTGTCTTCCTTCTTCTCCACGTGAGGGTGCTTCCTTCGAGGTGGACGATCTCCCTCCGGAGATCTCCCTCCTCTCTCTCTAGCTTGTGGATGGCCTCCTGGTGCGAATGGCTCTCTCCCCTGCGAATGGCGGTGCCTCCAGGATTTTAGGGTTGAAGATCCTTTGGGTGCAAGGAAAGGGGGCCGAACCGACCACCGGGGTGGGCTGGGCCGGCCGGACTAGGACGACCGGCCCAGGCCCATTTCGGCCCGGTTCGGTCGCCCCTTCACTCCCGTGGGTCCTCAGGTGATTATGCACTTTGCCCCCTACACTTGCATGATTTTGACGATGTCGTCCTCGCGTCCAAGATGGAGGCTCTCCGCGCATGAAGTTCGGTCTTTTACGCTTCAATCCCCGGGGGTGTTCCTCGTAGCACTTCAGTCCTTGCCACCATTGGAAGTGATTTCATCAAGCTCATGAACACGAACAAGACTCCGTAAATGCTCCTTTGAACTTGTTGCGAATCCGTCCTTTATGTCCATGTTTTCCTACATAAACACAACACTTCCAAATGCATGCACATAGATGAACTTGTTATATGATTAGTGTGCCTAGTGGCGGGTTAGTTCCATAATCAAATTCAAACCAAAGTGTAATGAACATGCTTGGTGTACCAAAATACACCGTCAACACCAGGGCATGGTATGGAAGGTTGAGGGGGTTCTTGTTCAGCAAGGGGTTTGAGATGGGAAGTTCGATAAGACTCCTTTTCTCCTCAGGTAGGGTGAGGATATCCTAATTGTTCAGGTGTACGTGGATAATATTGTCTTTGGCGGCTCGTCCCACTCTTTGGTTGAGAGGTTTGCAGAGGATATGAGCAAAGAATTCGAAATGTTTATGATGGGAGAGTTGCAGTTTTTCTCAGGCTTCAGATCAAGCAGGCGAAGAAGGGAACCTTTGTGCATCAAGCCAAGTACACGAAGGACATCCTCAAGAAATTCAACATGGACGATTCGAAGCCCCTGTCGACACTGATGAGTATGACTACAACGCTCGACGCGGACGAGGACAGAGAGCCTGTGGACCAGAAGGAGTACCGGAGCATGATCGGCTCCCTCTTGTACTTGACAGTGACAAGGCCTGACATCCAGTTTTCTACGTGTCTGTGCGCTTGTTTCTAGGCGTCGCCGAGGACCTCACATCTGCAGGACGTCAAGCGGATCTTCAGGTATCTTTGATATACTCCTGAGCTCGGTCGTTGGTACTCGGCGTACTCTTCCCTTTTGCTTCTTAGTTTTTCGGATGCCGACTTTGTGGGGTGTCGAGTCGACTGGAAATCAACTTCGGGTACTTGCTAGTTTCTGGGTTCTTCACTTCTTTCTCGGTCTTCTCTCAAACAAACTAGTGTAGCCCAGTCTACCACAGAAGCTGAGTATGTTGCTACCGCTAGTTGTTTCTCACAGCTGCTTTGGATCACATACACGCTGAGTGACTTTGGTGAGGAGTGTTCCCATGTACCTCTCATGTGTGACAGCACGAGTGCCATTAGTGTTGCCAAAAACCCCGTATCCACTCCAGAACCAAATATATAGAGGTGAGGTACCACTTTCTGAGAGACAATGTTGAGAAGGGAAACATAGACCTCATCCATGTACCAACAGAAAAGCAGCTTGCCGGTATCCTAACCAAGCCTTTGGACCAAGCTACATTTGCTCGTTTGCAAGGAGAGCTAGGAGTTGTTTTTCCTTTTTGAGCTTTGATTGGGAGGGTTGATGTACATATGCATGTTGCATTTTCATTTATGTATCATATCATGTTTGCATCTTTGTATCATAAACTGCATTTGTATCATATGCCATAGAGGTGTGCTTCTCTCATATGCTTTGATCACCATGATATGCTAGATGTAAGGTTATGACTTTGCTTGTGTTGTTCATGAGATGTATAGCTATGCTCTTGATAGCTTTGGGATATATATGCTTGTGAATGGCTTCCTTTTGTAAAAATGCTATATGATCCTCTCTTGTGAGTAGAATGCCTCTCATGTTCAAATTGGGTGCTTATGGATATATCTTGCTTAATTTGTGCTTGGAACCATATTCTTTTCATTTGGGGTCAAAGACCCATTTATCATCATGAATGTTTAGCCTACATGCTACCTTGTGGAGAAGCCTAAGCTTCTTTTTGCCGCAAAGGCACTTCATGTACCATGCTTAATTTGTAAATCATGAAAATGGTATGTGAGATGCCTATGCTTGAAAAATTGCTTCAATGTCATAAATGCTTTAAATTCCTTATCTTGGGTGCTAAATCGTTGCATGATGTTCACTAATGAGAAGTCTCATATCTAGAAGTGGACACATGGCTCGATGGCTTTGACATGACACGAGATAGCTTGTAGGTGTTTGTGATGACCTTGTGATGAGAATTTGTGACCTTGCATGAATTTTGTGGGGTATATGTTGTTTATGCTCATTCTAACCATGTGTAGGTTCTATGCTCATGAGAGGGAAGTTTTGGTGAAAATTGCTTCATTTTAATCATGTCTATATTACTTGCTTGTATGTCCCTTTCTATCTCGTTGGCAATGCTTGTGCTCAAATTGTGGCTATCTTGCTTGTGTATATCTCAATTTTATCATGTTTTAGTGCTCTTTGTATATTTGAGAAGCACATGCTTGCATTTGTAGAATTGATTCATGCATTACCAACAAGGGGGAGGAAAGTACCCAATTCATGTTTTCAGGGAGAGTTTTGCATCGAGGGAAGAAAATTGGGAGAAATGCATTTGTTCAAGGGGAGCTTGCATTCATGCATTTGGGAGTTCTTTTTCGCCTGAAATTTAGTTCTGCTCTTTTGCCAATGGTGTCAAGCCCTTTTGCCTCACCTTGAGGAGTCGGCAATTTTGGAGCATTTTATCTGAGTTGTGTCGAGCCATTGCCCTTGCCTTAGGGGACTGAGATTTTTCTCACTCAAGTGATCTTTCCTTGGCCTTTTGTTTGGCTTTTGATCAATTGTTTGAGTTTTCTAGTCGTTTCTTTTCTTTTTCTCTTTTCTTTGAACTGGTTACTTGTGTGTTTTGTCAATGCACTCATCAAGGGGGAGATTGAGGACTGGAGTGTCCGAGGACCAATGGATAGTCGCTCCTGGCTGTGATGAGTGATTGACAACATGGTGTGGACTGACTCTTGGCCGAGTATTGCAGGTGTAGGGTTGCGGCTGTTAACACCAAAATTTGGTAAGGAGTCTGACTTGTGGGTCCGGCTCGATGAGGAGTCCGTCCGGTGGAAGGAAGGTTTTTCTCAGATGTATTCGGCAGAAAGATCCGCGGTCGGCTATCTGCTTCCATTCGGCAAGGGAACAGTTGAGCTGATTTTGCGGGATTGGACGGTGATGTGGCTCAAGCAGGAAGGACGAATGGATGGATAAGCGATCAAGATTAGAGATAAATTAGGCAACAAATCCATTCGAGGTTGTACTTGGCAGGGTATAAATATGAGCCCTGATTGTATGTAACAGATATACAATCATTCTCAATACAAACCGGCCTTACGCCAAACCCTAGAGTCCATTTGTCGTGTCGTCGAGTTCTTCGAGAGGGTTCATCGATCCGTCGACCTCCGTAAGTACCGGCAACCTTGTATCATGTCTAGTATCATGCGGTGGATTTAGATCTGATGCAAGTAGTCTTGTTACCATGCTTCGTGTCATGCGGTAGATTCAAGCTTGGTTCAAGAGGGTTTCTTGTTAGGTCATGAGCCATGCGGTAGGCTAAGATCTAGCTTGAAGCTAGTTATCGGCTCTATTGGATTTTGGCAAGATCTAATAGATTCATTAAGTTACCCCGTGTTGCTTTGAGTTTTTACTTTATGTTTAAATTCATGTAACACCTTTTTCCCAATCTAGATGGGTTTGGATCGGCTTTATCCCTTTTGTGATCCTTGTACGAGTCGAGTTCGTGCCTTGGGTTAATTTAACACGTGGATCACGTGCTTTCCGATAGCCGAAACCGAATCGATCTAGGTTGTTACGTGTTGCGGGTTCAAGCTTGCCAACATTGGTATAAATCTTGAAAGAACTGAGTATCACGCGGTAGATGCAGGTTTTTGGGTTGCTTTGGAGCTAGTCATCCGGTGGATTAGATTTCGAATCAATCTGATAGATTTATTTTGCTTGGTAATGTTTGTTCCTTCTTCATGGACCCCGAATCGGCTGTTCAGCCGTATTCGGTTATGTTTCTTCACGAGTAGAATACGTGCATAAATCATGCTTTAAATAGTGTATGCTTTTAGCTTTCCATATTTAGATCGTATCATGCGGTGGATAGATCCGTTTGTGGAAAGTGGTATGATCCCCATGCAAGTTGTATCATGCGGTGGATAGATTTGTTTGGCATCATACCCGACGGGTTTTAAAGTACCTAGACATGCGGTAGACTAGTGCTTTGGACCTATGCATGCTTGTTTATTACATGTTTATTCTCGTGCTTTACTTTATTCATTTATTTAATGTTAATCATCATGGGGATCGGTCACGATCTTGTGTACGTGCATCTCTATCTAAACAAAGACCGATCGTCGTCATGCTTACGTCATGCATTCGGCTATGTTACTTTTCCTTTTATAAGCTCCCGAATGGCTTCAGTTTATTGGCAGATAGCTTTCTATAGCTATATGTCATCCCGTTTGGCTTCGTAGCCGCAAATATGGAACTGTCTGGTACCACCCGGCAAGTTCCAAGCTTTGGTATCTAACTACTTTGTCTTTTGTTAATTTTCAGGGAAAATTGACTGGCACGCCTTGTGATTCTTTGCGCGTGTGAAGCCAGCTTTTTCGGTTTGCTGTGTGCTTGGCGCTAGGTGCACATTTTGCGTCAACACACTTTTTGGCACGCCCAGTGGGACAGCAGCCGAAAAGATCAAGATGCCTGACATTGGGGACATCATGGATGTCAACATTGAAGACCTCTCTCCTGAACAATGGCAGCAGCTCCAGGACGCCGTGGACCAATTCCAGCAGAAGTGTCTGCTTTGTCCTTCAAGAAGAACGAAGTGGCGTCCCGTACCCGAAAAATGAGATGCCTAGGGTACTTGTTGCCGGGGGAGAGTGACGCCACGACCCGGCGGAGAGAGAGAGGAATGCCCGCAAGCATTCGGGATTCTGCGGACCACGTCTTGAGCGAGGCACCACAAAGCTTTCCTTGGTGCGTTCAAGCAAATGATGGTGGCTGTCTTTGGCCCGAGGGCATGGAGCGGGCATTCGGCAAGACACCCATCCAAGCGGGCACCGTGGAGTTGGGCGAGTCAAGCTCTCAACCACCATTACGGAGCCAGCCAATCCAGCCTCCTCCTCAGAGCGCCGGGAAGTCAAGCTTTCCAGCCTCCTCCGCAAGGCGCTGGGGGTCAACCAGTTCAGCCCCCACTACAGGCCTCAGGAGGGCAACCAATCCGGCCACCACCACGGGGCGGCACGGGTCAACACCGTACAACGGCCGAACCCGTACCGGCCCACATACGGGGAGATAGCGTTCGGCTCGCACGGGGCCCCGCTTGCCTCCGGCCACGGGGATTGCTCCGGCAAGCAGCGGCTACGAGAGGAACCTATACGGCGGAGGCTACCACGAGGTGGGAAACTACGGAGCCATCGACGCTTTCCCGCATCCGGGTTACGCACCGAGTTGCGGGCACACGGGGAAGACGACGCCCCGGCGCGGAAGATGGCCGAGTTGATGCAAAATCGGTTCGGCCTCAAACCGAAAATGCGGGGACACCGCCTACAAGCCGCCGTTCCCGCAGTGGTACCTCAACGTGCTCCTTCCGCCAAGGGTGAAACCTCCGATGGAATTCACGAAATTTTACGGGCAAGACGACACAAGCACGGTGGAGCACATTGCTCGCTACCCGATGCGGCTAGGAGAATGCTCGGTCGAAGAAGCGTTCGGGGTCGATACTTCCCCGCGTCACCGATGGGCCCGGCATTCCGGTGGTTCTCATCCTTGCCCCCCGAGTCGGTTAGCGGATGGAAGGACTGGAACGGAAATTCCACGCCCACTATTTCAGCGGCAGCTCAGAGAAGAAGCTGATCGACCTTGCCACCCCGAAGCATGGGCACGGCGAGACGCCATTGGAATTTCTCAGGAGGTTCAGGGAAGTTAAGGGCATGTGCTTTTCGCTCAACTTGCCAGATGACCAGTTGGCCGACATGGCCGTTGCCGGGATGTTGCCGGCCGTGCGTGAGAAACTGTTTGGTATGGAGTTTGAAAACCTGGGCCAGCTGTCTCAAAAGCTGTCATTAATGAGCAACCAAGTGTATGGCTTCAAGAAGGATGCCAGGTTTTGCAAACAGCATGACGTGGCGGACATCTACAACCAGTTCTGGACAAGGCCGACACGATAGAAGATTCGATGATGAACCGGACGTGGCCGCGGCCGAAATCATGTGGGGGAAAGAGCCATTAACAATGAATCAACGCCGGGTCAAACGGACCAAAGGCATCTACGATTTCCATATCACAAAGGGCGACAAGCCGTTTGAGCTCCTAGTGAAGGAAGGCCGAATCGGATTGCACCGAAGGGCATTCCATGCTTCGGCCCGATGGGGTAAAGGAGAAGCGTTACTCGCGGCTTCCACGACGGGAACTCACACTCCATCAACGACTGCGGGGTCTTCGGGATGAGGATCCGAAAAGCCATCCGGGAGGGACACCTCAAATTTGACAACAAGATGAAGGCTGGATGGCCACCCCTTCCCTCGGAACATGGTGGGTTTTCCATCAACATGGTGACGGTCGAGGAGAAGGGCAAGGTCAAAGTCTTGACCTCGGCCCGGGGCTAGGCGGGGATGGAACGGTGGACCCGGAGCGTCAAGTAACTTTGGAGCAGGTGCATGGTGAAGCCCCCCGCATTCTCAAAAGCCACATCGAAGCCGGGGAATCATCCAGAACCAAGCCCAGGGTGACCACGCGTATCCTCCTCAACAAGTGGCAGCGCCAGTTGGAAAAAGAGCGCTACCAGAAGCGAAGATACGAGGAGGAGAAGCGCAGAAGAAGAGGCACGCAGAAGGGACCTGGAGAAATACACGCGCGAGCAGGAGCGCGCGCACTGGGGATGTGCGTTCTTCAGGCACTGTTGGAACGAGGGTTTGAAGGCGCCCACGGCGAGGAACGCCCGAGTGCGGTGACGGGTATTTTGAGTACGGGCGGAGAGCGCCAATCGCCGATCCGTCCATGAGAGATTTGGAAGGATCCATCCTAACGAGGATCGGCGCCAAAAAATTGAAATCATTGATCATCCCGGGAAAAGGCAAGCTGATTTGAGGTGGGGCCGATAAAGAAGAGGACGAAGACGAGTACATCCGGCGAAGGGGCAATGGTGCCCGCCCGGCACGAGAAAAAGTCGAAGCGAAGGGTCCAACGCTTGAGGAACCGTGAGCCGAGGCGGGCCGGGATCCAAACAAGGCGGGTGATGTGGCGTCCAAAGGATCAACCTAAAGGGTCAAGGCGTTCGGCTCCAACATGCATGGTATATTTTTCGCCGAATGAGTTTATGGCTCCTGCTAATCGGGTTGTGCGGGGAAGAGGCGTCCCTAGATGTTGAGCGGATCGAGGGGATGATGGCGCGGCTCGGTGCTAGCCAAGCAAGCCATCTTCGACAAACCGGACAAAAATCGACACATGAGGCCGCTGTACTTGAGGGGATATGTCAATGGCAAGCCATTGACTAAGATGTTTGTCGACGGTGGAGCGGCAGTCAACGTAATGCCGTACACCACCTTCAGGAAACTTGGCATGGGCCCTAGCGATCGACGCCTACAAGCATAATGCGAACGATTTCACCGGGAATCCTTCGGACACCAAGGGGTGCGCTCACGTGGATCGATGATCGAGTCCAAGACACTTGCTCACGACCTTCTTTGTTATCGATGGTAAAGGAGTCTACGACCTACGCTTGGACGGGGACCGGATTCATGCCAATTGCTTGTGTCCCATCCACCATGCATCGGCGGCTCATCCGGTGGGTGGATGATGATATTGAGGTCGTCCAAGCGGATGACTCCGTGAGCGTTGCAAACATGGAACCAGCTTTACGGGAGTATCAAGGCATTGATTTGTTTCTCGGGGAAAGGCGGGGAGAAGGTCTGTTGAACTGTCGGCGGTGATCAACGGCCGATTCAAGCAGTCGGCTCTTATAGTAATTTTTAATGGAGAACCCCGTCGATGGCACTGACGGCAAGTTGGGGCGAGGATTTATATCGGCTGATAAATTAGAAGAAGTTGATATTGGAAGCGGTGATAAGCCAAGGCCGACGTTCATCAGCACAAACTTGCAACCGGACTTCAGGGAGGAATTAATCAGGCTGCTCAAGGAATATAAAGATTGCTTCGCCTGGGATTATTCGGAGATGCCTGGACTGGATCGTTCCATTGTTGAGCATCGGTTGTCAATCAAATCTGGTTTCAAACCATACAAGCAACCACCCCGGAAAATCTACAAGGATGAGGTATTGGCCGATGTGAAGAAAGAGGTTGAAAGATTACTTGATGCAAACTTTGTTCGGCCATGCAGATATGCGGAGTGGATTTCTAACATCGTCCCTGTTTACAAGAAGAATGGAAAGATGAGGGTCTGCATAGATTTCAGGGATCCGAACGAGCTACTCCGATGGATGGTTACCCCATGCCTATTGCCCATTTGTTGATTGACGCGCGGTGGACACAAAGTGATCGGTTTCATGGATGGCAATGCGGGATACAACCAAATATTCATGGCAATAGAGGATATATCGAAGACGGCCTTCAGATGTCCTGGTCATATAGGCCTGTTTGAATGGATAGTCATGACATTTGGGTTAAAAAATGCCGGTGCAACTTATCAGCGAGCCATGAATTACATTTTTCACGAGTTGATCGGCAAAATTGTGGAAATTTACATTGATGATGTGGTGATCAAGTCCCTAAGTCATGACACACATTTGGAAGATGTGAAAAGGACCTTGGAGTGCACCCGAAAGCATGGTTTAAAGATGAATCCAAACAAGTGCGCTTTTGGGGTATCGAGTGGAGAGTTCTTGGGATTTTTGGTCCACGAAGGGGGAATTGAAGTTGGCAAGAAGAGCATGAAGGCCATTGATGAAGTTGTTCCTCCAACTAATCTCAAGGAGTTACAATCATCTGCTCGGCAAAATTAATTTCGTGAGGAGGTTCATTTCAAATTTGTCATAGAAAGTTTTGCCATTCTCTCCCCTGTTGAAGCTAAAGAAAGATCAGAAGTTCACATGGGGCGACGAACAACAAAAGGCTTTCGATGAGATCAAGCGAAGTACATGAAGGAGCCACTAGTGTTGGTCCCTCCTCGACTGGATAAGCCTTTCAAGTTGTACGTGGTGGCCGATAACCAAACCATTGGATCGGCCCTTATTCAAGAATTTGAAGGAAAGGAGCGGGTAGTAGCATATCTTAGCCGAAAACTACTTGATCCTGAGACCAGGTATTCGGCTGCAGAGAAGCTGTGCCTGTGCGTGTACTACTCGTGTACAAAGTTTCAGCACTACTTGTTGAATGCCGAATGCGCTGTGTATTCCAAGTTTGACGTAATAAAACATATGGTATCTATGCCAATTTTGAATGGCAGGATTGGCAAATGGATCTTGGCTTTATCAGAGTTTGAGTTAAAATTCGAATCGGCTAAGGCTATCAAGGGACAGATCATTGCCGATTTTATAACTGAACATCGCGATCCGTCAATTGATTTGCTTGAAATTACTCCTTGGGCTTTATTTTTTGATGGATCATCATGTGGCAAAGGTGGGGGAGTATGGATCCTACTAATTTCGCCTAGGGGCGAGATGTTTGAATTTGCCATCCCTATACAGCCCACTGTTACAAACAATCAGGCCGAGTACGAGGCAACGCTTCGAGGGCTTCAATATTTGAGAGAAGGCAGGGGCCGTTTCGGTTGAAGTTTATGGAGACTCGAGTTGGTAATCAAGCAATTGAACGGCCAATACGAATGCAAAAGTGAAGCGGCGAGGAGTTACTACGAAGAATGCGGGGAAATCTTGAAGAGCTTCCCGTTGGTAACTCTACAGCATATTTCTAGGGAACATAATGAAGAAGCAAACAGGCTGGCTCAAAGCACCTCTGGTTACAAAGAGAGTCAAGAAGCGTTTGCTGCAGATGTATGTGCACTCGGGACGGATCTTGCGGAAGATGATTGGAGAAAAGAGATCGTTGATTACTTGAAGGATCCATCCCAAAAGGTCTCTAGAAAGCTCAGGTACAAGGCCATAAAATTCGTTCTTCTGGATGACAATTTGTTCTATAAATCATTAGATGGGGTATTGTTACGATGCACGGGTCCCGGAAGAAGCCAAGAATATGATGAGCGAAGTGCACGATGGGATATGTGGAGCACACCAATCGGCCTACCGCATGAAATGGGTCATCGAGCAAGCCGGGTGCTTTCGGCCGACGATATTAGAGGATTGCTTTGAGTATTACAAGGGATGTCAGGATTGCCAGAGGTTTGGAAATATTCAAAGAGTCCCCGCGTCAGCATTGAATCCCATCATCAAGCCATGGCCATTCAGATGCTGGGGTATAGACTTGATTGGCCAGATTAATCCACCATCTAGTAAGGGGCATAAGTTCATGCTTTTGGCTATGGATTATTTTACTAAATGGGTTGAGGCAATCCCACTGAAGAAGGTGACGTCGGAAAACATGGTTGAATTTGTCAAGGAGCACATCATCTATCGGTTTGGAATCCCTCAGACAATCACAACTGATCAAGGGGCCCAATTCGTGTCCCTGGAGTTCAGAGAGTTTGCCGAAAGCATGGGGATCAAATTGTTTAACTCTTCTCCCTATTATGCCCAAGCTAATGGTCAAGCGGAGGCTTCTAATAAGATCATGATCAAGCTGATACAAAAGAAGATCGACCAGAAGCCAAGAAGGTGGCATTCGGTACTCAGTGAGGCACTGTGGGCTTACCGAATGGCCCCCCATGGAGCTACAAAGACCTCTCCTTATGAACTGGTTTATGGACACCATGCGGTTCTACCTTGGGAGATGCAATCAGATTCAAGGAGAGTTGTGTTACAGAAACATTTGAGCTCCAAGGATTACAGTGGCCTAATGATGGATGAGCTAGAGGATTTACACATGATCCGTCTTAGGGCCCTGGAAAACATCGAGAAGAACAAGCTGCGGGTTGCCAAGTACTATAACAAGAAAGTAAAAGTCAGGCAATTTGCAGAAGGTGATTTGGTTTGGAAAGCGCTATTGCCGATTGGAACTAAATATAGCGAATTCGGCAAATGGTCTCCTAACTGGGAAGGGCCTTTTCGTGTGGTCATATGCGTCCCTGGTAATGCATACATATTGAAAACTTTGCTAGGAGAAGAATTTTCCACCGCAATAAATGGAAGATATCTGAAGAAATATTATCCTAGTATTGAGATCGATCGATGATCACCAGCAGTGGGATTACACGCATCTGACACGGAAACAGCCGGCGCTCAAGAACGAGGCCGCCTTTAGAACAAAAATTCACAAACAGAAGAAATGGCCAGTGCCTAGATGCATTGCCCTTAGCACAAAACTACATTACAACTACTTCTTGTAGGTTTACATCCAACAACCCTGGTGATCAGGACCTCAAGGAGGTGGGAAGCAGAAGGCGTGGATGAAGAAGCGAAAGTATGATTCAATCTTTTTTTGCTTCATCGGCTGCTCCCTCTTCAGTTGTTCCAGGACCACCGTGACGACAACTTGGAATGCACAGGGGTGACCATGATTTGCGGCCTCCACCAAGCTGTCCCAAGCCGCTTTCAGGTTGTTGTACCTGTCAGAGACATCCGAAACGAGAGGAGTGGGTGTTAGGGGCAAGAAATCCAGATGTGGGCACGAAGTCAGGAAGAAGTCAGAAACATTTACCCCCCACTAGTTCCTCCAGAGCCATGCGACGCACGCGTTCGGCTTGGCAACGAGCGGTGATGTCCCTGAGGCCGTGCTCCAGGTGCCGAACGCGGCGGCGCAGTTGATGGCTAGTCCTCTGTTCAGGCGTGGCGTCCTCTGCTTCTAGGGAGGAATCGGAGAAGATGTACTCAGGCACGTCTTCGGTCCCGATGACTTCTTCAGGAAGCAAATCAAGGCTGAAAGAGGAAAAGAAGAGGAGGTAAAGCGCAAGATCATATGAGAAACAGGGAGTAAATCAAGGGAAAACTCACCTTCGAATCGTGCGTTTCTTTGGAGGGCTGCTCTCCTGGGGTTGCTTGCCTTTGTCCATGGCCTTGGGGTTTTTTCCTCTGGAGACAGGGGAGGAAATGAGAAGTGATGGATGAGTGTGAGAGTGGAGGGCATCTCGGCGGGGCTATTTTATTGACCGAAGGGGTGCATTGGGAGTGACGGCGGCGGCGTACACTTTGTTGGAATACCAAACGGCGGGGTTTTCTTCCCGAATGCGCGGGGTTTTCGCTTGAACGGTTCTTATGGATTGCCGATTCAGGGATCTTCTGTGGATTTTGCGCCAAGGGGCATCTGTTCTTGCGTATTCGGCTCAAGACAGTTCCCGGATACGTTTGAGGAAAAACAAGATTCACGGATGCAAACATAAATAAAAATCATCGTAGTGCAAGCACAGAATTGAAAAGTTCTTTATTTATTGCCGATATTCAAACATCCCTAATACAAACTAGTCAAAAAGCCTGTTCAGCACAGATTGGGGATGAGTGATTTCAGCAATGGCGTCGCCGTGGCCATCGAGGCGCTCCAAGATGAGCTCAATCTCCTCGATGTCTTCTGGCGCGCTGTCCCGGAAGCCACTCGGCCTGGGTGGAGTAGTCGACGTCCATGTGCATCGCCATGGCGGCCCGGAGCCCGGGGTGGTGCCCAAGCGGACGCCATGGGTGGCCACCTCATCAACGCGGTGCTCCACCGCAGCAAGGCGCTCCGCCGGTGTGTCCCCGCGGGCGTTCACCTTATCGGCCAGCTGCTCCACCAGCATCTTTAGCTAGTTGAGCTCTGCATCGCGGGCTGCATGGTGCAAGAAGAAAGGAGATTAGCATCAAAGGCCGGATTGGATCAAGAATTGATTTCAGAGCTGTACCGTCGATGGTCTCCAGCAGCTGCTTGCGTTGGTCCTCCCACTCCAACTCGGCTATGCCCGCCTTTTTGGAAACGTCATCCAGCTCGCGCTGGGCCGTCTCCAGTTCCGCCTTGAAGCGGAGAGCGTCGAGTTCCCCGTAGGGAACGGGGGAGTGGCCGTCAGACTCCGAGGAGTCGTCCGGAAGGGGCTAACTGGCCGGCGCAGGAGACGGATTCCACTGGATCAACCTGGAAAAGGGGATGATCGTCAAAACAAAAGAAGATCAAAGGTGAATCAAAGAAGAGGAATTGACGATCATTGCCTCCGGCGCGCATTGGCGCTGCTCCCCTCCGCCTCATCAGAGGTGCGACGTCGGTTGAGGCGGCGCACCATGCTGCTCTGGGATGTGCCTTTGTTTGGAAAGAAGAAGAGTTGAGATTGGCAAAGATTCGAGAGCTAAAGGCTTAGTGGAGAGCTAGGGGCACCTACGGTTTCATTTATAGGCCTGGCAAGACGGATCGTGGCCTCAAGTCGTGGCTCTGGATCATGGCGCATATCCCAAGAAAATCGGAAGGTGGAAAGGTTTCCTTGACCAGTCCGCCAATGGGTCGCTAGGAGTTCTAGGCTGAGTCATATTCAGTTGACTGGCTCGGCTGAGAGGAGTCAAAGTGCCATTCGGGTGTTGGCATTTCTTTGCCGAATGGGTCGTTCAGCATTACATTTGAAGGTGCGTAGAAGAAAAAGGAAATAAAATTGCAAGAACAGATATTACAAGAATGACCAATTCGGTTATACATCAATTGAAGCATCTAAATGTTCAAGTATTTCGCAATTACACTACGGACATGTGATGTTGTTTGGCGAAAATTATCCAACTGCTCCTGGTAATCTTTCTAGGCACTAAACAAGGTGGTAAGTTCTGCATCGCATTGTTTCACCTTGGCTATAGCCGATTTTGCTTCTTCTTGGGTCTTCTCTATCAATCCAGGGAGCTTGGCTATTTTCTTGTTATCAGCCTCTATCTCAGCTGACAGGCTTCTTAGTTCTGCCTCCAGAGCAGCTTTCCTGGCAATTTTTAAATCACAAGAAGCTTGCAGATTGGCCAATGTATCTTTATGGCTCTCGGTATGAGATTGTGCCCCTTTCATGGCTTGTTCAGCACTGGCCCTCTTCTTTTCAACAGCCGGGCGGGAGCGCACCTTCCTCAAAGCTTGCCTTATGGGCACGTAGTGCATTTCTAGGCCAGAGATAGATGCGAGAGAGGCGCTGTTGTCCTCAGGGAGTTCTTGGCTAATAGGTTCGAGCATTTCTTCAAAGTGATCGAGATCCTTGAACTGATCTCGTGCATCTCTCTCCAGCCAGGCAAAGATATCCTTGAGCTTTTCTAGCACTTCCTCTGACAGAGTTTGATGCACTCCTTCCCTCGCCTCGGCAACTGAATTGTTCCCCATTGACAGACTTGATGATGATGGGGCCTGATCCTAAGGAAGCAGTATTGCCGAAATCAGGAGTGCTTGAAAGTAAAAGGTGGCAGAGTTAAGTGCAAATGAGTACCTCATGTCTGATTTCTTGAGCTGGGGCAGGACTTTGTTCAGGAGCAACCACTGGTGAAGGAGGTATTCCAAGCAGAGCTGAAGCTTCTAAGTGAGAAGGCGCTGATGCAGTTGCTGGCAACTCATGAGCTTCTGGCTGAAGAGGAGATGGGTTCACCTCTACTGGGGTTGATGTCTCTGCATGACCAGTAGGTGATTGGGCCCTTGGAGGACTTGATGGTTCTGGTTGGATTGGGAAACTCATCTCTGGAGAGTTTGTTGCCTCTGTTTGAACAGGGGGTGATTGAGTCCCTGATGAAGATGAGATTTCCACTTGGACAGGTAATTCAACCCTGGGTGGACTTGTTCGTTGAGACACTGGGACGTCCACAAGTTGTTCTTCCATTGTTTCTTCTGCAAGTGCCAAATTAAAGGATAAATGCCAGTGTTCATCCTCAAGAAAGAGTACAGTGAAGGTCATACCAGTGGATGGGGCATTGGCAGGTCCTGAAACTGAAGATTGCTGATTTCTAGTCTGAAAATGCACAAGATGTGATTTATCAGAGACGGAGTAATCTTGTGATCAAGAAGGGGAAAGATTTTTACCTCAACAAGGACTTTCTTGATAGTTCTTCTCCTCTTGGCATTTGGAGGAGCAATCAGAGACAAACCTTGCCTCCTATCAGCAGCAAGGCTGGACAAACTTGGGTCTGTTGTGGCAAACCTAGCCATTAGGCGAGCCGGGGGTTGGGGACACCGAATCCCGGCGGCGAGATCGGGCCTACGGCATTGTAGGCAATATTCTCGGCTCGAGGGGCGAGCACTGTGTTCGTGGGTAAAAGAAATAAGATCAGAATCATGATTGGGAGAAGAAATGTCTGATTCAAGGGTTAATCATATTACCTTGGAAGTTGGCTGAAAATCAGGCATCAACTCTGCACAGAACAAGTGTACAGGCTCACTGAAGATATGATTATGGAATTCCCGCCACCGGGAGTTGAAGGTGGAGTGAGCCATTGTTGTGGGTACAAAAGGCCAAGTGTAGACAGTGGGACTACACACATACGGAAGACTGCTCGCTTCGTGCATGAGTTCTTTGATTTCCTCTCTGGGCTTGAGGAATTCATGCAGAAACAGTCTTGGGGGCATCTGGCCACATCCAAGTTGCCGAGCCATTACGTTGGGCTGATAATATTCATAAGTGCTATAGGTCAGCCTTCCTCCATTGAATTCAGCTGGCAGAATGCATGGGCGGATTATGATATTGAGGATCTCCAGGAATCTCCCATCTTGGCGTTCGGTTTCAAAAGAGAATTCACAAGGGAAAATCAAATTGTCATTGTCCAGATAAGGGAGCCAGAGAGGATTTTGGAAACCTTTGAAGAATAGCTCGAAAAGGTGGTCGATATCTGTCGAATAAGAACGAGTTGAAGCGACTTCTCCATAAGTCTGGCATCCTCTGGTGGCTTGGGGTTCCCCTTCAGGATGATTGGATGAAGGGAAGAGCCGGGTGTTCAAATCAACACCAACGATCTGATGCATGTGTAGCTGCAGCCACATTTGAACAAACCACCAAGGACCGTTGACACATGCTATCCTCTGGCCGGTGTACATCTGGGTGACAGTTTGATGAAGCATATGGTACACACTGCCTAGGAGGAATTTCCCAAGGGGGAGGCGGTTGCCACTGACCAGTTGAGAAGCCATTGCAATGTGATTCAGGGTAGGCTCATTGGCTTTACCACAGAAGATGAACCTGCATAGCCACATGTTCAGAAACGCCCTGTATTCAATTTCACCAAGAGGGCCATCCTTCATGTGGTTCAAGATATAGTTCTTGTATCCGCTCCCTGGTTTCACCCCTGTTTGTCGTGAGGAACTTCGAAATCCCGGGGTTGAACGGATCTCGTAATGTCAAGGCCGGTGATCATATACACGTCGGCCGCAGTTGGAGACATCGGGCCGTGGCCAAAGAGGAAGGCGTTGACGCCGTTTGACCAAAAATGGCAAGCTGCTATCAAGAGGTCTTCATTCTTGGGGGTCTCGGCCAAAGATAACTCCGGGCCGAGCAATGCGAAGGGTATCCCAGTTTGGGTCCTAGCACTCTTGTCCGCAAGAATCCTCCGGTACCAATTTTTCCGCCTGCGATTGGAGGCAAGGCCCGGTTCTTGAAAGCATCCCCGCCACCGAGGAGGTGGGGACAGAGCCGCTTTGAAAGGGATCCTTTGAGATTCGGCCGTGATGAAATCTTGAGGATCGAGTTTCCCACGGGACCAAGGTAGTAAGATCTTGAATTGGCCTCGGTGCGAATCAAAAGCTCGGTGGAAGTCTCTGAAGGAAAGCGGAAAAGAAATCTCGGGTAAAATTGAAAACTTAAATGCTGATTAAAGCTTACGGGAGGAGAATTTACCCGAGCGGCTTGGTTTTGAGCCGCCATTGGGGATTTGAGCTCGGAACAAGGGGATCTAAGGTTTGGATCCGAAGAGGATTCCGGCGGATTGCGAAGAGAGAGAACAGGTGTTGACAGATTCGATTTGAAAATGTTTGTGGCTGGAGTCAATTCCGGAACAAAATCACTTTTATCCCGCAATTGAAGGGGCATGTGTTAACACCAAAATTTGGTAAGGAGTCTGACTTGTGGGTCCGGCTCGATGAGGAGTCCGTCCGGTGGAAGGAAGGTTTTTCTCAGATGTATTCGGCAGAAAGATCCGCGGTCGGCTATCTGCTTCCGTTCGGCAAGGGAACAGTTGAGCTGATTTTGCGGGATTGGACGGTGACGTGGCTCAAGCGGGGAAGGACGAATGGATGGATAAGCGATCAAGCTTAGAGATAAATTAGGCAACAAATCCATTCGAGGTTGTACTTGGCGGGGGTAAAAATATGAGCCCTGAATGTATGTAACAGATATACAATCATTCTCAATACAAACCGGCCTTACGCCAAACCCTAGAGTCCATTTGTCGTGTCGTCGAGTTCTTCGAGAGGGTTCATCGATCCGTCGACCTCCGTGAGTACCGGCAACCTTGTATCATGTCTAGTATCATGCGGTGGATTTAGATCTGATGCAAGTAGTCTTGTTACCATGCTTCGTGTCATGCGGTAGATTCAAGCTTGGTTCAAGAGGGTTTCTTGTTAGGTCATGAGCCATGCGGTAGGCTAAGATCTAGCTTGAAGCTAGTTATCGGCTCTATTGGATTTTGGCAAGATCCAATAGATTCATTAAGTTACCCCGTGTTGCTTTGAGTTTTTACTTTATGTTTAAATTCATGTAACACCTTTTGCCCAATCTAGATGGGTTTGGATCGGCTTTATCCCTTTTGTGATCCTTGTACGAGTCGAGTTCGTGCCTTGGGTTAATTTAACACGTGGATCACGTGCTTTCCGATAGCCGAAACCGAATCGATCTAGGTTGTTACGTGTTGCGGGTTCAAGCTTGCCAACATTGGTATAAATCTTGAAAGAACTGAGTATCACGCGGTAGATGCAGGTTTTTGGGTTGCTTTGGAGCTAGTCATCCGGTGGATTAGATTTCGAATCAATCTGATAGATTTATTTCGCTTGGTAATGTTCATTCCTTCTTCATGGACCCCGAATCGGCTGTTCAGCCGTATTCGGTTATGTTTCTTCACGAGTAGAATACGTGCATAAATCATGCTTTAAATAGTGTATGCTTTTAGCTTTCCATATTTAGATCATATCATGTGGTGGATAGATCCGTTTTTGGAAAGTGGTATGATCCCCATGCAAGTTGTATCATGCGGTGGATAGATTTGTTTGGCATCATACCCGACGGGTTTTAAAGTACCTAGACATGCGGTAGACTAGTGCTTTGGACCTATGCATGCTTGTTTATTACATGTTTATTCTCGTGCTTTACTTTATTCATTTATTTAATGTTAATCATCATGGGGATCGGTCACGATCTTGTGTACGTGCATATCTATCTAAACAAAGACCGATCGTCGTCATGCTTACGTCATGCATTCGGCTATGTTACTTTTCCTTTTATAAGGTCCCGACTGGCTTCAGTTTATTGGCAGATAGCTTTCTATAGCTATATGTCATCCCGTTTGGCTTCGTAGCCTCAAATATGGAACTGTCTGGTACCACCCGGCAAGTTCCAAGCTTTGGTATCTAACTACTTTGTCTTTTGTTAATTTTCAGGGAAAATTGACTGGCACGTCTTGTGATTCTTTGCGCGTGTGAAGCCAGCTTTTTCGGCTTGCTGTGTGCTTTGCGCTAGGTGCACATTTTGCATCAACAGCGGCTTGATTTGCGTTGGTGCAGGTGAAGAGCGAGCGCGAAAGGTCTATGCCATGCGGGGCCTCCGAGGAGTGGAGAGACAAGTAGGCTTGGCTTTAGGGACCCGGTGGCCAGCGGGGTCAAGTGCGGGCCGCATGATGGCAAGAAAAGCAAGACGAAGTCGTGGACAGGAGCTGGTGCAGGGTAGCGGCTCACGACCGGAGTCTGCACGCGGGGTTTGCGGTGGTTCACCACAAAACCGTCAGGTTACTTCGTTGAGCCACAAAACCAAGACCGGAGGCTCGGCGAGCGGAGATGGGATCCGGGCGTGCCGAGAAGCTTCGATGCCAGCGGACACGTGGCGGGATCGCAGAGCTTGCGTCGGGAGGACGCGGACTACGGTGACGGCGTGGCCGTGCGATGAAGAGGAGTTCTACATGACCTATTTGCCCCTGAGGGGTTTGTACCACTACTTAAGTGCCAGGGGTAGCGTGGTCATTTGCTTGGCCCGGAGGGACTCATATATATTAACTCTAGGGTTTCTAGGCAAACCATCCTTCTGGACTGCTTCTCATTTTCCTTGCTCCATAGGGTTAGATTTTTCCTCCGTTTGTAAAGAATCTGACCTCCGAGTGAATGGAAGCCTTCATGGTTGCGTCGATTTCCCTCTTGTAGCTTGTGCGATTTTCGTGTCTTTTTCGATCTATTTTTGTTGGATTTTCGTGCGCGGCTTGTTCCTTCGATTCTGAGGTGTTTGGGTTCGGATTTGTTGGTGGGGATCATGGAGAGTTGCCTTGTGCATCTTTGTGCTTGATCATGACACCTCAAACTCCGAATTCGGCCTCCGATTGAAGGATTTCGGTTCGACCTTAGGTTCTTGGTTGAGCTCGGTTGCGATTCGATTCCCGGCGATTTAGTTCATTTGAGGGCTCAAGTTTTGGGGTATAGCATCCCCTAGGGACACTTCACATCTCCCCCAAACCTTTCCTCAAGAGCTCAAGCCGTTTGGGAGATCCATGGAAGGATAGGTGTTTGGGTGTTAGCGTTCTTGCTCTCGGCCTGCTGTTCTCGCACTTGTTTGCACCTGGTGGACAGGCCGCCTGGTAGGCGCGGACAGTCCGCGTGGATCCAGTCGGCCTGGTGTTCTTCATGATCGTCGCGTGTTCTTGAGCACCTTTTTTCGATCCGTTTCCCAGCTATTTTTGGGTGGCGGAGAGTTTGGCGGACAGTCCGCTAGGGTGTCGCGGATAGTCATTGTGGTGTGTTGTTCTCACAGTCGGTCCGCGGTGCCTCCACGGACGGTCTATTATCGAAGGTGCAGTACTGGTGGTTCGGGAGCTAATTTCGGATGGTCCGCCGCAGCCCCGCGGACTGTCCACCTAGGCCTCGCGGACAGTCCGCCCGGTGTTGTGTAGAGTTGCTAAGTCCTTTGCTCCTTGAGTTTTACTTTTGCTTTGGGATTGTGTGCGGTTTGTTCCTAGGGTTGGTAGGTCCGTTGTGACTATGCGACCTTGGCAAACTCATGTGGGAATCCTTGGTTGTGAATTTGGGACATAGGCCGAGTTCGACCTTGGGGAAGAATTTCTATCGGCTCCCATTCACTCCCCCCCGTCTCTGGTCACCTAATCGGTCCTTCGTCATGATTGGTGGTATGATCAAGGACTCCTTGAGAGACTCGAAAGCCTTCTGTGCTTCTTCATCCTATACAAACTTATCTACCTTCTTCAATAGCTTTAAGAAAGACATACCTTTTTCCCAAGCTTGCTGATGAAACAACATAGAGCCGCCATCATACATGTGAGATTCATGGTGTCTTTCTTGCAAGATGGCTTGGCCATGTTGCGTATTGCATCAACCTTGACAGGGTTGGCTTCTATGCCTCGGTGTCCCACCATGAAGCCTAGAAGCAACCTGGATGGGACACCGAAGACGCACTTGGTCGGGTTGAGCTTCCACTGGTAGGTTCATAGGTTGGAGAGGGTTTCAGCGAGGTCGGCGATGAGCTGATCTTGTACGGTGGTTTTGACAACCACATTATTGACATAAGCTTCCACATTCTTCCCAATCTGAGACTCCAGACACTTCTGTATCACCTTCTGGTAGGTCGGACCGGCATTTTTCAAGACAAAGGTGAGGACCATGTGTGGTTCGAGGTCCGGTGGATAGTCGCTTCCATGTGTGATGAGTGATTGACAATGTTGTGTTGACTGATTCTTGGCTAAGTATTGCAGGTGTAGGTTGCGGCTTGACTCGTGTTGGTGCAGGTGAAGAACAAGCGCGAAAGGTCGTTGCCGGTGAGGCCCCTAGGTGTGGAGAAGACAAGTAGGCTTCGTTCGAGGGACCCGGTGGCCAACGGGGTCAAGTGCGGGCCGCATGGTGGCATGAATAGCAAGATGAAGTCGTGGACGGTTTCTTGGTAGAGCCTCAAAACCAAGGTCGAGCCGGGACTACGTGGGAGCCGAGTCATGAGTGGAGATTGGCGGAGGCTACACCGAGTTCGCGGGGTTTGCAGTGGTTCACCAGAAAACCACTGGGTTACTCGGTTGAGCCACAAAACCGAGGCCGAAGACTCGACGAGGAGGTGTGGCCACCCAGGCCGGTTCAACCGCCCAGGAGGGGCGGTCAGACCGCCTGGGCCGGTCAGATTGCCCGGGCCGGTCTAACCGCCCAGGGGGGGCGGTCTGACCGCCCTGGTCGCTGGCGCTGAGATGCTTCGAAGCGGAGGACACGCGTCGGGATCGCAAGGCTTGCGTTGAGGCTAAGCAGGTTGCGGTCGCCAGGAATCCGTCCGATGAAGAAATTCTGAAGACTTCCAAATTCGCCCTCGAGGGTCATGTATCTCTAGTTATTAAGTAAGGGTAGTTTAGTCTTTTGGGTGCCTCCATATATACTCTTTGAGGGGATGGATGGCAGCCAACTCTTGGAACCCTAGCTCATTTGTTTTTCCATTTTCGTTCTCATTTTCCCTAGTTTTTCCTAAGACTAGCTTGAGAGCTTCATGTGAGATCTAGAAAGAAGGATGGATGTATGGGTGGAAAGCTAGACCTTGTACGAACCTTAATGGTATGTATAGATGGTTCGGCGTTGTTCCTCAAGCTGGTGAAGTGTTTTTCCCGTCCTTCTTTGTGGTGATTTTCGGAGTTCTTTGTTGGCGGTGTTTTGAGGACGATTTCTTGGGATTTTTGGTGGGTGTCACGTATGAGGATCTTGTGCCTCTTTGCCTAGTAACTTTGCCCCAAAATCTCTCTTGAATCGGACTCGATTTTGTGGTTTTTCGAGTTGGGCGAGTTCTTGACCTAGAGAGGCGATTTATTCGATTCCTCTTGATTGTGAGCGATTCGGGTCGATTCCTTTGAGGTAGAGGTTTCCCGGGAGGTAACCCAACTATTCCCGAAGTTTCGCTGCAATCCGTGGAGCGATTCGGGAGAGCGCGAGGAAGTTGAGGGTTGACTCGCGGGTTGGTTTTCTGGAAGGGGCGGTCTAACCGCCTGGAGGGGGCGGTCTAACCGCCCTGGGCCTTCCAGGTCAAAGTTTTGTTTCGCCGGATTTTCCTCTGTGAGTTTGTTTGCCTTGATCAGAGGAACGTCTGGGTGAAATTTTGGGTCGTTCTCGTGCCGTTTGCTAGGAGTTCTTGTTTGGAGTTCATTGCTGGGTACAGGAGGTTAGGCCGCCCCTGGTAGCCGGTCTAACCGCCCCTAGGCCCCTGGGTGAAGTTTTGGTTTTCGCCAAGTTTTTTGGTAGCTAGCATGGCCCTGACCAGAGATCTCTGTTGGTGAAACCGTGGTGCGTTTTGGTGCTCGGAAGAGGTGTTTCAGAAAATTTCTTGGTTGCTTGGTGGAGGTGGTCTAACCGCCCCCCATACCCGGTCTAACCGCCCCCTCTGGACAGCCAGCTTTCGAGTTGTTTCCGCTGTCGTCGGTGCGTGTGTTTTTAGGTTGCTGGTAGTGTTTGTTCCTAGGACCAGTAGCACTCCAGTGGCTACGTGGTTTTGGCAAACGGAAGGTAGTAGTGCGGAGTGTGTGATTTTGGGGGTCCGACCGAGCGAGTTCATCTTGTTGGAGTTTTCATCTCCTTCGAGAAGAATTTTTATCGGCTCCCATTCACTCCCCCCCCCTCTCTGGTTCGCCGTATCGGTCCTTCAAGTGGTATCAGAGCCGATTCGGGTCTTTGTTGACTCTAACTAGTCTAAGATCCAAGGATGGCATACCAGGAACGGGGTTCGGGTCCTCCACACTTCGATGGCAAGAACTACCAGATGTGGAGTAAGCGGATGGGAGCGTTTTTCCGCGGAAAGAATCAGATCCTTTGGGATGTCACGGTGGACACAGGCTATGTCCAGCCGATGGACTTCCTCGCTCCAGGATCGAGGGACAGATTCGACGCCAACAACAAGGCGGTCGACTACTTGTTTCGTGCTCTGTGTCGGCCCGAGTTCGATCGGGTGCACACCGAGCACTTGGTTTGTAGAATTTGGATGGTCTTGAAGGAGGCTCATGTTGGGAATGCCCGTGTTCGAGGCACGGATGTATGCGACCTACCGGAGAGAGTACGAGAACTTCACTCATCTCCCCGGTGAGTCCATCGATGCCTTGTTTCAGAGGTTCACGGTGGTTGTGAACAACATGAGGGCTAATGTGGACATGCTCCCGTACGATGATCATGATAGAGCCGTCAAGCTTTTACAGTCTTTGGATCATACAATATGGGGCGGAAAGTTCGATGCCATTGTGGAGTCGGAGAAGTATGACACTCTGACGGTGAACGAGCTGTTCTCGAAGCTCAGGTCGGCTGAGGTGGATAGGGGCATGACTGCCAAGCTCGAGGGTTCGACTGATTCCCATAGTCTTGCCCTCGTAGGTGGTTTGAAAGGAAAGGCTAACACTAACCCATCCACCAGGATGTTCTCTTTGTCCTCTTTGATGTCTATGCCAGATGAGGAGTTCGACGTGCTTGCAAAGGACGAGCTAGCACTCCTGACGAGGCAGTTCGAGAGGCTGCACGAGAACCGAGTGAACATGAGGAGGAACACGAGGACATGCTTCCAGTGCGGCAAGCCAGGACACTTTGTCGCCGACTGCCCGGAGAAGGTCGAGAACAAGGACAGCTACAAGCACAAGCCGAGGAAGGATGGCAAGTACCGGTCTAGGCGAGACCACAAGAGCAAGTACAAGAACAAGCACAAGGACGAGCGACGAGGTGAGTGATGAGCTTCCCTTCTTGCGCCAGGAGAATGAGAGGCTTGGCTCTTTGCTTGATAATCGTGATGACATGCTTAGAGAGGCAAAGAAAATGAGAAAAGAACTTAGGGCTTCACTCGAGGATGCTAGGGCTAGAGTGGCTGAGCTAGAAACACAGGTTCTTGATAGCAAGCTTGAGATTGATTCCCTTAAGGCTAGCCTTGTTGTTTCGGATGAGGTTGATTGTGCTGATTGCTCCATCTTTCTTGCTGATCTTGCTTTGTTCAAGGAGAAGCATGCCTCCAAGTGTGAGGAACTAGATGTGCTTAGGGTTGAAGTGGCTGAGCTTAAATCTAAATCTGCTTTGCTAGGTGCTTGCACTTCTTGCCCTATTTTGCATGCTAAAATTGATGAGATGCATGCTTAAACTAGTTCTCTTGAGGCTAAATTGAAAGAACCCATGCCTACATCATGCTCTACCTGTGGAATGCATGCTTTGAAAAATTTGGAACTTGCACATTATGTTGATCGCTTGCTGGATGATAATGATGAGCTGAGAAAGTTGATGGGTTGGTTGTCTGGTCATGAGCCTCAGTTGAGAATGATGATTGAGACATTTAAGAGGCAGGATGGTGAGGGACTTGGGGCAAACAAGGTTGGTGAGGGAAGTGGAGAGAATATCCCAGAGCCACCAAAAACCCACCACAAAAATGATTTCCCACCAAAACCTAACCATCTTAGGAACCGACTGGACACAACCCCAACTCCACCAGTGTTTCCTACATCTACAAATACTCTCCAAAAGCCTATCAAGTTTGTGAGCACTTCGGGGAACGTGTTCTTTGGGAAAGGAAGTGAGAAGGCTAGTGAGGAGAAACCGGTGAAGGAGTTGAGTGGAGAGAAACCAAGTGAGCAGCCACAACCCAAGCCTAAGCCTAAGCTTGTGAAGTTTCATTGTGGCTATTGTGGAAGAGATGGCCACAAAGATGAGTTTTGCTTCAAGAGGAAGCGAGAGGAAAAGATGGCAAAGGAGTGGGCAAACAAGGATAGGTACAACCCTTCCCATGGTGTACCTAAGACTCGGATGCCACTGCCCAGGGGTAAAGCTGTGGTGAGGAGTGTTCCGGCATGGGGAGATGCAAGTTCCCGCAGCAGGAAAGCTATTCTGGAGGGGGCGGTCAGACTGGCCTGGCTAGGCGGTCAGACCGGCCCTGCCCAGAGGGGGGCGGTTAGACCGGCCTGGCTAGGTGGTTCAACCGCCCCCCCCCCCCCCCCCCCCCCCCAGAATTCTGGGCGGAGTGGTTTTCGAGGTGGTGAGTCGAGAGGTTTCAGCTTTGGGAGTAGTGGTGCTGGTGGTTGGTCTGGAGAGTCAGCAGGTGGTCAGTTTGCTAGGCATTCTCCCCCTCGAGTTCACTACGGGGATGGGAGGAGTCGTAGCTTTGAGAAGGACAGGAGGGACGATCCACGGTTCTCCTTTCATGGTTTTGGTCCTCTCCCAGGAAGAGAAGGGTGGTTTCCTCGGAGTGGTTACCGAGGTGGTGTTCGTGGTGGTAGTTTTGGTAGGAAAGATGGTTTGGTGTGTGCTTACCCCACTTTCGAGCAAATGGCTCGGTACTGGTTTTACTCTTTTGGTACTAACCCCAGTGCTGAGTCGTTTGTTCGCTCACATGCTCGTTTTTGAATTTCAGGTGGGAGACTTGAAGAACAATTGGTTGATCGACTCCGGTTGCTCGAGGCATATGACCGGAGACAGGGGGTGGTTCTCAAGTCTCGTCCCAGTGGTGACAAAGAGGTACATCACTTTTGGGGACAATGGGCGTGGGCGTGTGCTTTCAGAAGGTGAGATTAAGCTGAGTGACAAGATCACTCTGAGGCGTGTTGCTCTTGTTCAATCGGCCGGGGTACAATCCGCTTTCGTGTCCCACCGATGGATGAGGGTTTTGAGGTGTTGTTTTGGCCTGGTGGTTCTCGGATTTTGGACTCTCGAGGGGACCTTTTATGTATGGTCGTTCCCGAGGGTCAAGTGTTTCGTGCTGATTTTTCTCAGTCTTCGGGTGTGGAGCGTTGTTTCTTGGCTGGTTCTTCCAGTGAGTTGTGGAAGTGGCATAGGAAGTTGGGTCACTTGAGCTTTGACCTTTTGTCTCGCTTGAGTAAACTCAATTTGGTCCGAGGATTGCCACGGTTGAGGCTTGAGAAAGAGTTGGTTTGTGCGCCGTGTAGGCATGCCAAGATGGTAGCCTCTTCTCACCCGCCTCTCACCGATGTGATGACTGAGCGTCCATGCGAACTGCTCCATATGGACCTTATTGGCCCAGCTCGTGTGCGATCTGCGGGTGGGAAGTGGTATGTCCTTGTTGTGGTGGACGACTATTCTCGGTATGCGTGGGTGTTCTTTCTCGAGGATAAGGGGGAGACATTTGGTTTTGTTCGAGATCTAGTCTTGAGGTTGAGGAACGAGAGGCACGGAGATGCCATACGAGCTATCTCGGTGATAAAGGCTCGGAATTCGTAAACTCTCATTTTGAAACCTTTTGTCATGACTTGGGTCTTGAGCACCGCTTTTGAGTCCGTATACGCCTCCCCATAATGGTGTTGTGGAAAGGAAGAACAGGACCTTGTGCGAGATGGCTCGGACGATGCTTGATGAGCATAGGACTCCGAGGAGGTATTGTTGACGCGAAAAGTGCACTCAACGCCAATCACACGGCAAGCCGAACAAAGTCGGCTTTACACGCGCGAGAGAGCGAAAGACGTGCCGATCAATTTTTCCTAAAAATTAACAAAAGATAAAGTAGTTAAATACCAAAGCTTGGAACTTGCCGGGTGGTACCAGACAGTTCCATATTTACGGCTAAGAAGCCAAATGAGATGACACATAGCTATAGAAAGCTATCCGCCAACGAACTACAACCATTCGGGAAACCGCAAATGGGAAAAGTAGCACTGCCGAATGGATGACGTAAGCATGACAGCGATCGGTCTTTGTTTGAACAAGAATGCACGTACAAGAAGTCATGACCGATCCCCATAAAGATTAACATTAAATAAACGAATAAAGTAAAGCACGAACATGATCATGTATTAAACAAGTATGCATAGATTCAAAGCACTAGTCTACCGCATGTCTAGTTACTTTAAAACCCGTCTAGTACGATATCAAGCAGATCTATCCACCGCATGATACAACTTGCATGAAGAACCGTACCACTTTCCACAAATAGACCTATCCACCGCATGATACAATCTAAATATGGAAAGCTAAAAGCATACATCATTTAAGGCACGGATAACGCACGTGCTCTACTCGTGAAGAAACATAACCGAATACGGGCCGAACAGTACCGATTCGGGGTCCATGAAGAAGGAACAAACATTACCAAGTGAATAAATCTATCGATTGATTTGGGAATCTAATCCACCGGATGACTAGCTCCAAAGCAACCCAAAAACCCGCATCTACCGCATGATACCCGGCTCTTTCAAGATTTATACAAACATTAGCAAGCTTGAACCCTCAACACGTAACAACCTAGATCGATTCGGTTTCGGCTATCGGAAAAACAAGATCCACATGTTAAAATATGAAACCTACTCGAACAAGGATCATAAAAGAGATAAAGCCGATCCAAACCCATCTAGATTGGGCAAAGGTGTGTTACATGAATTAAAACATAAAGTAAAAACTCAAGATAACACGGGGTAACTTAATGAATCTATTGGATCTTGCCAAAATCCAATAGAGCCGATAACTAGCTTCAAGCTAGACCTTAGCCTACCGCATGGCTCGTGATCTAACAAGAAACCCTCTTGAACCAAGCTTGAATCTACCGCATGACACAAAGCATGGTAACAAGACTACTTGCATCAGATCTAAATCCACCGCATGATACTAGACATGATACAAGGTTGCCGGTACTCACGGAGGTCGACGGATCGATTGGCCCTCTCGAAGAACTCGACGACACGACAAGGACTCTAGGGTTTGGCGTAAGGCTGGTGTGTATTGAGGAATGATTGTCTATTTTACATACATTCGGGGACCATATTTATACCCTGTTGAGTACAACTTCGAATGGATTCATTACCTAACTTATCTCTAAGCTTGATCGCCTATCCATCCATTCTTCTCCCCTGATTGAGCCACGTCACCGTCCAATCCCGCAAAATCGCTCTCTTCGTTCCTTGCCGAACCGAGCGGATAGCCGACCGCGCATCTTTTGCCGAATATCTCTCGAAAATATCCTTCCTTCCACCGGACGGATTCTTTATCGAACCGGACCCACAAGTCGACTCCTTACCAAATTTTGGTGTTAACAGTATTGGGTTGAGGCGGTGAATACCGCGTGCTATGTGTCGAACAGGATCTACCTCAGAGTGCACAATAAGAAAACATGCTATGAGTTGATGCATGGTCGGACACCCAAGGTGAGTCACTTCCATGTCTTTGGTTGCAAGTGTTTCATTCTGAAGAAAGGCAAGAAGTTGGATAAGTTTGAGGCTAGGTCTGTCGATGGTATTTTCTTTGGTTATGCATCTCATTCTAGAGCATATCGTGTGCTCAATCTTGAAACTATCCAAATCGTGGAGACTTGCGAGGTAACCTTCGACGAGACAGCCACGCAGTCAGCTTGTCTTTGAGTGTGCAGGTGATGATGAGCTTGGCGAGGAGATCTTTCAGGAGGAGGAGCATGAACATGGAGACGATAAAGATGGCGGTGCGGTGCCCCGGCGAAACATGTACCCACTACTTCGACTACGGTGGTGGACGGACCCTCTCCAACACCTATGATGACAAATCAAGAACGAGGAGAAGCTGATGTTGAGGGGGAGGTAGCATCGAGGCAAGAACCTCCCCGGCGAGTACAAGTGGATCACCCAGCTTCGAAGATCATCGGCGACATGAATGAACACACTACACGGTCGAGGGTTCGAAACAATTCTCATTTCGCTCATGCTGCATTTGTTGCTACTTTTGAGCCCAAAGACATTGGACACGCACTATCTGATCACAATTGGGTTAATTCGATGCATGAAGAGTTGGAGAACTTTGAGAGGAATCAGGTTTGGGAGTTGGTTGACCCTCCCCCAGAGTGTAAGCCGATTGGTACAAAGTGGGTGTGGAAGGACAAAGAGGGAGAGAAAGGTGAGGTTATTAGGAAAAAGTCAAGGCTTGTTGCTTAGGGGTTCAGTCAGAAGGAGGGGATCGACTATGAGGAGACCCTTGCTCCCGTAGCCCGTTTGGAGGCGATTAGGATCCTTCTAGCCTTTTCCGTGGCTAAAGGGTTCAAGTTGCACCAAATGGATGTGAAGAGTGCTTTCCTGAATGGTGTGTTGGAGGAGGAAGTGTATGTGAGGCAACCTCCGGGGTTTGAGAGTGAGAAGTACCCCCACCGGGTGTACAAGTTGAGGAAGGCGTTGTATGGTTGAAGCAGGCGCCTAGAGCTTGGTACGGTAGGTTGAGGGGGTTCTTGTTTGAGAGAGGTTTTGAGATGGGGAAGGTCGATCAGACCTTGTTTTTGCTGAGGCAGGGCAGAGATATCCTGATTGTGTAGGTGTACGTGGATGATATTGTCTTTGGTGGCTCGTCTAACTCTCTTGTTGCAAGGTTTGCAGAGGATATGAGTAGGGAATTTGAGATGAGCATGATGGGCGAGTTGCAGTTCTTCCACGGGCTACAAATCAAACAATCAAAGGAAGGAACATTTGTGCACCAAGCTAAGTACACCAACAACATTGTGCGAAAGTTCAAGATGGAGGATTCCAAGGCTATGACGACGCCGATGAGTACGACTACAGCTCTTGATGCAGACGAGGAAGGTGAACACGTGGACCAGAAGGAGTACCGGAGCATGATCGGGTCACTCCTCTACTTGACGGCGACGAGGCCGGACATCCAGTTCTTGGTATGTCTGTGCGCTCGTTTTCAAGCATCTCCGAGGACTTCGCATCGGCAAGCGGTGAAGCAAATTTTCAGGTACTTGCGTCACACTCCCGACTTTGGCCTTTGGCACTCCGCGTCCTCTTCTTTGGTGCTTCATGGTTTTTCAGACGCGGATTTTGCCGGGTGTCGGTTGGATAGGAAGTCCACTTCTGGGACTTGCCAGTTTTTGGGATCTTCTTTGGTGTCTTGGTCTTCCCGCAAACAGTCAAGTGTTGCTCAATCCACTACCGAGGCAGAGTATGTTGCCGCTGCTAGTTGTTGCTCTCAGCTCCTTTGGATTTCATACACCATGAGTGACTTTAGTGAGGAGTATTCCCATGTCCTACTTCAATGTGATAGCACCAGTGCCATAAGTGTTGCAAAGAACCCAGTGCTCCATTCCAAAACCAAGCACATAGAAGTGAGGTATCATTTTCTGAGAGACAACGTAGAGAAAGGAAATATAGCTTTGATCCATGTACCCACACATGACCAACTAGCCGATATTTTCACCAAACCCCTAGATCAAGTAACATTCACTCGTTTGCGGGGGGAACTTGGTGTGTGTTTGATTTCTTGAGTTGGGTGTGTGGGAGCTCCTTTGTAGCATATGTATAGTTTCCTTTGTGCATTTCTTGCATTTGGCATGGCATGTGTAACATGATGTATAGGCATCCTTGTATCTTAGATTGCATGCATTTTGTATCATATGCATTGGATAGGAAAAGCTTCTCCTATATACATTGTTCACCATGGGATGCTATACATGTCTTTGTGAGCTTGTTTGGTATGCTATGGTTAGTTCTTGATGATCTTGATGAATAATCCATGGTTGATGGCTATGTTTTTTGAAAAATGTCACATATATGCTCTCTCATTTGTAATTGCCTTTATATGATCTTGACATGCTTTAGTGGCTTTGCTATGCTTAATTTGTGGTTGGATAGCTAGTTTTTGATCATATGGGGCCAAAGGCTCATTTGCCATCATGAATGTTTAGCCCTCTTGCTTTATCTTATGGAGGGGCATAAGTTCCTTTTTGTCGCAAAGACATTTCATGTACCAGTTATAAATCTGAAAATGAAATGTAAAATGCTTGGAAAATGTTCTCCCATGTCATATGTGCTGAAATTAATTTGCTTTGGGTGCTAAACCATTGCATGATGCCTACCAATGAGAAGTCTCATACATAGAAGTAGGCACATGGCTCGGTGGCTTTGACATGGCATGAGATGCTTGTGGGTGTTTGTGATGGTCTTGTGATTAGAATGGCTGTCCTAGCATGAAGTTTGTGTGGCTTTGCCATTTTGACATGTTTTGCTCATGTTTAGGTTGTTGCTTATGAGAGAGTAACTTTTCGCAAAATTACTCAAATCCTTTTTAGCCTTGTCCAATGGTTGTGAAACTTGGTGATCATGTAGTTAAGGTCATTACGAAATTGTAGAGTATCTAACTTGCTCATTTGGACTTGTGTAGCCTCTTGTGATGAATTTTGTATATTTGAGAAGCTATATGTTGAAACTTTTCACATTTTGCCTTGATTCATGCATTGTCCACAAGGGGGAGAAGTTTGTGCATGCTTTAGGCACCTGGTAGTGTTTGGAAGGTGTTCAAATTGGTTCGGGCAAATTTTGAGCAGTTTGGTGCAGGGCCGGTCTCTTGGGGCGGTCTAACTGCCCCTAGGCGGTTAGTTGAGGTGCAGGCGGTCTAACCGCCCTGGGCTGAGTGAGCAGATTTTTGCTCTTTGCTGCATTCCCGTGTTGCATTGCTGCATTGGTTCAGGGGGAGTGTGCTTTGGCTCAGGGGGGAGCTTGCATATGTGCAGGGGGAGCTCTTTGTGGTGTTTGAGTTTTGGTTCGGTGGGTTGCACTCTTTGTTTGAGCATGGTTTTGTCTCGGATGTGTCGAGCCGTTGCCCTTGCCTAAGGGGTCCGAGACTTGTCTTCTTCAAGTGATCTTGCTCTTCGCCTTTCTTTGGCTTTCGATCGCTTGTTGAGGTTTCTTTTTATTTGTCTCTTTTCTTTTTGTTTTTCTATTGTGTTACTTCTTGTGGGTGTTTTCAATGCACCCATCAAGGGGGAGATTGAGGACCATGTGTGGTTCGAGTACCGGTGGATGGTCGCTTCCTTGTGTGATAATTGATTGACAATGTTGTGTTGACTGATTCTTGGCTAAGTATTGCAGGTGCAGGTTGCGTCTTGACTCGTGTTGGTGCAGGTGAAGAACAAGCGCGAAAGGTCGTTGCCGGTGAGGCCTCCAGGTGTGGAGAAGACAAGAAGGCGTCGTTCGAGGGACCTGGTGGCCAGCGGGGTCAAGTGCGGGCCGCATGGTGGCATGAACAGCAAGATGAAGTCGTGGACGGTTTCTTGGTAGAGCCTCAAAACCAAGGTCGAGCCGGGACAACGTGGGAGCCGAGTCATGAGTGGATGTAACACCCTCGTTTTTAGCTCCTAATAAATCACCTAATAAATCATGCGTGTTTTCAAAATTGTCCATCTGAGCTCAATTACCCCCTCTCAAACCCTAGTCGCCGCCTCCCCTCTCACCATCAGCGCGCGTGCCGCGAATCCCGCCGGCACCGCCCGCACTCGGGCCAGCACCCACGCGTGCCTTCCCAACGCCGCGGTCGACCACCGTGCGGGAATCCCGCGCACGCCGCGGTCCCGCCGGCCGGTCCGCCTCGCCATCACCGCCGTCCCGAAAATCACGCCGACGCCCGGAAATCGTAAAACCCCGCAAAAACCCTTCCCCCTAATTTCCTAACCATTTTTCTAATTTTTCAAAACCTTTTCCCTATTTCTTTTCTTTTTTCCCTATTTTTCTTTTCTTTTCCTTCCTTTCCTTTCTTTTCTTTTCCTTCCTTTTTTCTTTTCCTCCTTTCTTTTTTTCCTCTTCCCTTTCTCCCTTCCCTCTCTCTTCTTTCCTTCCCCTTCCTTCCTCCCTGGCCGCGCGCCTGCCACCTGACAGCCACGCCGGCGCCTCTCCTCCTCACCACACCTCCCGGCCGCGCGCGCGCCCTCCCCCCCCTCACGCCACCGCGGGCCCGCGCCCGGCCCGGTCGCCGGTGCCGGCCCGGCCCGGCCGGACGCGGCTTGGCCGCCATAACTCCCCTGCCCGAGCCATCGCATCGGACGGCACCGCCAAGTTGACGCCGCTGCCACCACGGCCGGCCTAACCCCTCCCCTGCACGAGACGTCCCGTCGACCGGCCGATAGGACACCTCGCCGGAGCCGTCGCAGCGCCCATCAAGGTCCGACCACCGCGGCTCACCTTGCCTGAGCCGGTGCCGAGGTCGCCGGAGAGATATTTTGCCCGGGAACCGACCTACGGCGCCTATAAAGGGCCAGCACCACCCCCTCGCCGTCCCACACCTCGCAATCGAACCTCCACAGCCCCCCTGCACTCCACCGCGCCACCATCAGAGCCGCCAACAGGCAACCCGCCGCCGCCCGCCGATCCACCTCCCTGCGCCGCCCCAGCTCAAGGTGAGCACGGGAATAGAACCCCCTCGGCCTCCTCTCCATTTTGAGCCGCTTCCCGGCCGCCGCCATGGGCGGGGCCGCCGGCGCCCCTTCCCTCCGGCCGGCCGTCGCCCGATCCCCCCTCTCTCTCGTTCGAACCGTGAAAGGAGGAAGAAGATGGCCTTTTGGCCAAAACCCCCCTGCTCTTTCCCTTTCCCCCCTAAGCCCATGCCCCTATTCCCTCTCTCTCTTTTTCTTCCAAATAGCCCCTAGGATAATAATCAATTGTAGAATAAATACTGTTAAGCCCTAAACAAATTACAACCAGGCCCTTACCAAATTTATATTATCATAATCACACCCTTAACCACTAGTAGGAATTACTAATAGGCCCTTAGCCCCTATAACCCCTCTTTAACCCAACATCTGATGCATGATTTTATTCCCGATTAAATCCAAAATTCACCACACCTTTCCCAGTAGTACCCCCGCCGAACCAACCCCCCTAGGGCTTATATATTCCCCTCTCCATTTATTTCTCCCCCCCCCCTCGAGCTCGGTCGGTAGTATGAGTGCTTATAATGACTGCTTGCTAGTGCTTATAGCCGACGGAGTAGATGAAGGAAGGTACCTCGAGCCAGAGTTCGAAGCCGACTACTGCGAGCAGGAGCCCGAGATCCCGAACGCCGAGCCGGCACTCCCCGAAGACTTCGAAGACGGCAAGTTCAATCTCACCCTTTGATGCATGCTTTGGTCCTAGTTTTATAAACACAACCCTATACCCTTTTTTATAAATTGCATATTGTTTTACTGCATAAACATGGTAGGATAGCCACCCTTGATTGCTATGATTGAACCTTGTTTTGGACTAAATGAGTGCTTTCAAAATGTGTGAGTGCTTTTAAAATGGAAATGGGATATGTTTGGAAAATGAGTAAAGAACTGGGTAGATGGGATGGACGTGTGTGTCAGGAGTATGGGTGAGCTCGTACCTGTTTGGTTGAGCGTGTTGGGAGTTGTCCATCTTGTCAATTAAGGACCGGGTTGCGTGACATCTCACCTGACCCAAATCATCGTACAACCGCTCGACCGTTGTATGTGGCAACGGCTTAGCATAAACCCCACTAGTTAATCTCGCTTGCCATCCGGTGTGCGGGTGAGCGGCGGGAGACCAAGGAGTAGGGGTACGCTCTCCGTGTGAGGTACGCCCTGGTTATGTGGGTTAACCCCTTGGTTGCTTCCGTGGTGGCTCGTAGCGTTAGCTAAGGTGGGTAATGGCTCTGATAGGATCCGTGCCGGCACTAAGGTGTCCGTGTGACGGTACCCTACTTGTGGGTAAAGATGTACAACCTCTGCAGAGTGTCAAACCTATTTGAATAGCCGTGTCCACGGTATTGGACGAGTCACGATGTGGTCACAAACACTAGTGTTTGGGATGGGATGTTTTCTGGTGTGAGTTGTTTTCCGGGTAAAGTGTGTGGCTGTGTGCCTGGGCTACTGCAGACGGGGAGTCCGGTAGTTCCACAGAGGTTTTCCTAAAACAATTGAGTCACTTTGGTTATGAAAATGTTTGCGAAAACCTTTTTGAAATGAACCCCTGCATGTGTAAGTTTGCTAAATGAACCTTAACCTGATCCTTGTTATACTCTATGCATGATTCTGCTTATAAGCCCTCCGTGGGTGGGGTTGGATTTGCTGAGTACGTATGTGCTCACCCTTGTTTTACTACTATTTTACAGAGGAGGATCCCGATTACATTCCCGAAGACGTCGAGTAGGTCGTTGCCCTACACCCAACCGTGCTCGTGTACCCGTGGGCCTCCACGTAAAGCTTCCATGGTGTGGTACTCGATGAGGCTATGGAAGCCTTTGCAATCGTAGTGTGGTCGTTAGCGTTTGTGTTGTTCCTTGTAGCGTTGGCACTTCCGTGCCCTCTCGTGTCACCGTGATGTAAAAGACCGATCCACCTGTTGTAATAAATGTGTTGCCAACCACCTGGGACTGGTATTTGTGCCACATTTAGTCACTTCTGATGAGGGGACGCTTCAGGTGGTATCAAAGCCGTAGGTTGGCCGTAGGACACGACCCCTAGGATACGAGACCTCCTCTGGCCCTCTCTAACCTTTCCTTTGCTAAGCTCATCTTTTCCCAAGTCCTTACCTTGATTCTTGCCTGTTTCCAGATGGCTAACCTCGAATGGAACGGAGGAATCTACCCCGTCCAGCCTGGCCTCCATAACCTGTTGCTACTCAGCTTAGAGCACGTTGGAGTAAGGGGTCCGTCGGAGTTCGTCTACTGGGAGTACGAATGCTACGGCACCCTTCGGTGTAAGCCGCCGATCTTTGTGGGAAGAAGCACGCTTTACCCCGACATAGAACCTTGGTTCATCTCCGCCACCGGATTTCGCTTCGCCGACACCTACCCCAAGGCCGCTCGGAAGGCCTGCGCGACGCCTACGAGTGGTTTATAGACAAGCACCTCCGAAGGACTCCAATGGGATTCTTTCCACCCTCCGGAGGAAGAGGACGCTCGTGGATTGATCGCATGAGAGGACTAGAGAGAGAGGAAGAAGACCTAGAAGAGGCGCTTTCCCACCTATCCATCTACCTCGAGAGGCCTAGACCACCTTTACCAGAGCAAGCCCAAGAACCGAAGCAACAGATTGACAGAGCGGAAAGAGCGGAGCAGAGGATAGAACTGGAAAGCATAAAGACAACCATGGCAGAAGTTGAACTACACAACACAAAGCAAGAGTATCTTAGGGAAAGGGAACGCACTCTATTAGCCCATAAAGCCCTATGGGATGAACTAAAGAAGCGTAGAAGCAGAGAGGAAGAGGCTGGAGTAGAGGAAGATGAACCCGAAGAAACTCACTGGGACAAAGGGACCCAGACCGAGGATGAGATACTGGAGCAAGATCTCTCATTGAAGAAGCGCCGCATCCAGCTAGAGGAAGAATCACCATGAGGATAAGACTAGGGTGTTTAGGCTAGAAGCTAAGTCCTAGTAATAATAAGTGTACCCCGAAGAATGTACCCCAACCTTGCTACTAAATAAAGTTATCCATCTCTTATACCCCACCACCACCTGTTCAACTCTACCATTGTTTTCAGATGGCGGAAGATGGATGGACCCAAGGCGTGTGCCAGGAGGAGCCTGGTTTTGCTCGCCTTCTTATCAACTCCCTGGAGCGCCTCGGTATCACTGAGCGCCCGAGGTACTACAGCAGAGAGTACGAGCAACTCGGCACTCTTCGCTATAGGGTGGTCCTCTCCGTCGCTAGAAGCAACCGCCACAACAACATCGAGCCGTGGCGCGTAACCGCCACAGGGTTTCGACACCTTGACACCTATCCTTTGGCCCTCAGAAAAGCCCTCCGCTACCTGTGCCGGATCTACGAAGAACACCTCGTCCCCACACCAATGAGGTACTTCACTCCTGCCATCAGAACCCCGCGTTTGGCCATGTGCCCGCATGAGAAACCTGGAACGACACCGCCACCAAGAAGACCTGCTGTACCACGTAGTCGCCTACCTTGTCTCCCTGGATAAGCTCATTGATGACCAAGCCAAGCACTTGAGGGAACAAATCAGTCGGGCCGAGCAAGCTGAAGTCATAATAAGGATGCACCAAGTCCGAGTGGCTCAAGCAGAAGCAAGGACCGCAACCGCCATAAGCAGTGAAGCCGTTGCCCAGGAAAGCCTCAGGAGAATCCAGGACCAACGCATGCAAGAATGGACCAACGGCGGAACACCCGTTCGAGCCATTGGAGAAGCTCAAGTCCTACTGGGAACACCCCTTGTAGGATGGGGAGGAACTATCGAAGTCCCGCCAGCACCACCAGCAGACACCGAACCCCCAACAACGACCGCCGAAGCCGCAGCACAGCCTCAGGAAAACGGAAACCCCGAAGGCGAGAATGATGACGAGCTGCTCATTCCGCTGGAAGAACACTCGACCCCAGAAGATGGCTCTCCTCGCGAGTAGCATGCCCCAGTGACCCTGACCCAGGGAATGAAGCCGTACTGGTCCAAGTCGCACCCTTAGTCCTTAGTCGTGTAGTGTGTCCGCGTAGTCGGGATGTATCCTCCTCGATGGTTTGTAATAAAAACTGGTTTGTGCTTGCTTGTTTGCTATGTGCTTGTTGTGTGCTTACCGGCAGGAGTGGACCCTGCCTTTTCAAAAAAAATCCGATATAATCCACCTAAACATCACATAAAACTAGATCTTTTAGAAAACCCGCTTCTTTACAGATGGTTTCCAGGCGCCCTGTCAGGACCCACCAAGGCCCCGGCCGATCGGACGCTGAAGGGTCGCAAGCCGATCGGAGAGAGCGTCTTCATGACCAGGAAGTTAACCAAGACGAAGATGGGGGAGAGAACGTGGTCCTGCCACCGCCAGCCCCTCCCATTGACTTGGCACAAGTCTTGGCCAACCAGACTGTCCTGATGGAGGCCATTTTCAACGCCGTGAACCGCCCAAGACCACGGGTTCTGGGCATGAATGAGAAGCTGATTGAGTGCCTCAGGACTAAGCCGCCCACCTTTGGCGGGTCGGTGAATCCTTTGGATGCTGACGACTGGCTGAGAGCCATTCTGAGGGAGCTAGAGCCCTTTAATTGTGAGGACCGCGACAAGGTTCTCCTTGCAGCTCACCAGCTCACCGGGACAGCCCTAGCCTGGTGGGAAAACTACTGCGCTGCAGCCAATGATCCCTCCGCCATCACATGGGATGAATTCGTGGAAGAGTTCCGCCGCTACCACATCCCAGAAGCCACACTGAAGCGGAAGGCGGATGAGTTCCGTGAACTCCGCCAAGGCAACATGTCGGTGGAGGAGTACACTTACCAGTTCATAGAGCTGGCTCGCTATGCCCCCGAGGAAGTGGACAAAGACTCCAAGAAGCAGGAAATGTTCAAGAAGGGGCTGACTCCGGAACTGAGGACCCTGCTGACCCCTCAGATCTACCCGGACTTGAACACCCTCATGAACATGGCAATACTCACCGAAAGAGCGAGGGCTGAAGAGAAGAAGGAAAACAAGCGCAAGTTTATGGAGCACAAGGCCAAGCAGCAAGAGCGGCCCCAGAGGCTGAGAAACTTTGGACACCCCATGTCCAGGTTCCAAGCTCCCATGCAGTACAGAACCCAATCCCAAGCCACGAGCTCGCAAGCCCCCGTAACCCGGGTTCAAGCCCTACAACAACCGCAGTGGCCATGAAACCCCCACGAGAACAACACCGACGGATCACGCCAACAACAACAACAACTCCCGAGTGTGTTTCAACCGCCGGAAACCGGACACTTCATCGCCAACTGCCCGTATGCCAAAAAGCCAACCACCACCACCTACTCCAACTCGGTGAACGGGCCAAGGCCACTAGTGTCTGGAGCCAACCGCATGCCAGTGCACATCAACAATAACTTCGGCAACAACAACAGCAACCAGCAGATGAGGCAGCCCCAACAGTCGTATGGACGAGCCCGGGTCAACCACATCAATGCACAGGAGGCACAGGAAGCACAAGGCGTAGTGCTCGGTGAGTTCCTGGTCAGCTCAGTCTTGGCTACCATACTATTCGATTCGGGAGCATCGCACTCATTCATATCCTCAAGCTTTGTGGAAAAGCATAGCATACCCACAGTACTACTAAAAGCACCCCTATTGACTCGAACGCCCGGAGGTGACATTAAGTGTCAACTCGGATGCCCCCGGGTAAGGATCATTTTAAGTGGGGTAGAGTTCCTAGCGACTTTGGTAGTACCGAAGTCCAAGGGGATAGATGTGATCCTTGGGATGGACTGGTTAAGCCAACACCATGGCCTCATAAGTTGCGCCGATAAAGTAGTGCACCTAACCAACCCAGACGGGATACAAGTGACCTGCCACACCCGAGGACACAGGCCGGACATAATGGTTTCAACATAGAAGCCAAGTCCATAGAAGATGTCCCAGTAGTGTGCGAATACCCAGATGTGTTCCCCAAAGAACTCCCTGGAATGCCACCAGACAGGGATGTAGAGTTCGTAATCGACCTTATCCCTGGAACCTCTCCCATAGCCAAGAGACCCTATAGGATGGCAGCCCCTGAGTTGGCAGAATTGAAGAAGCAACTAGCAGAACTCCAGCGAAGTGGGTTCATCAGACCGAGCTCATCACCATGGGGAGCCCAAGTGCTTTTCATGGAAAAGAAGGATAAGAGCATGAGGATGTGCGTGGACTGTCGCTCGCTGAACGAGGTCACTATCAAAAACAAGTACCCTCTCCCCAGAATAGATGATCTGTTTGACCAGCTGAAGGGAGCCAAGTATTTTCGAAAGTGGATCTAAGGTCAGGATACCACCAGCTCAAGATTAGGGAAAGTGACATCCCCAAGACTGCCTTTGTCACTCGCTACGGGCAGTATGAGTTCACGGTGATGTCCTTTGGACTAACCAATGCACCAACATACTTTATGAACCTCATGAACAAGGTGTTTATGGAAGAGCTGGACAAGTTTGTTGTAGTCTTCATTGACGACATACTTGTTTACTCCAAGAGTGTAGATGAACATGAGCAGCATCTTCGAGTGGTACTGGGAAATTGAGGGCACACAATCTGTACGCCAAGTTCAGCAAGTGTGAATTTTGGCTGGAGAAAATATCTTTCCTTGGGCATATTCTGACTGCGAAGGAGTAGTTGTAGACCCCGGGAAAGTTGAAACAGTCTCCAACTGGCAGCAACCGACCAACGTAAGCGAGATCAGAAGTTTCCTTGGTTTAGCAGGGTACTACCGGAGATTTATCGAAGGATTCTCCAAGATTGCCCGGCCCATGACAGAGTTGCTCAAGAAGGAGAAGAAGTTCAACTGGACCGAGTCCTGCGAGAAAATTTTCCAAGAGTTGAAGAGAAGATTGACCACAGCCCCAGTGCTGACCCTGCCAGACATCCAACGGGACTTTGTCGTGTATTGCGACGCTTCCTGACAAGGGTTGGGATGTGTTCTCATGCAGGATGGGAAGGTAGTGGCATATGCCTCTCGTCAACTCAAACCCCATGAGCAAAATTATCCCACCCATGTTCTGGAGTTTGCAGCCGTAGTGCATGCCCTAAAGATCTGGAGACACTACCTGATTGGGAACAAGTGTGAAATCTACACAGACCACAAGAGTCTAAAATACATCTTCACCCAGCCCGACCTAAACCTAAGGCAAAGAAGGTGGCTAGAGTTGGTTAAAGACTATAACCTAGAGATTCACTACCACCCAGGGAAGGCAAATGTAGTAGCAGACGCCCTGAGCCGGAAATCCTACGAGAAGGCAGCACCCAAGAGTGCCCAGCTGCAAGAGGAGTTGGCGCGACTCAACGTGCACATTGTCCCCCGAGGCTACATCCGCCAGCTGAGTGTTCAGCCTACCCTAGAAGAGAAGATCCGGAAGGCCCAAGAAACCGATGAGAATCGGATGAAGATTCGCAAGCATACAGGAGAGAACAAGGCCCCTGACTTTAGAGTGGATGACCAAGGCACCCTGTGGTATAAAAATAGGATATGCGTGCCTGAAGGCGGAGATTTTCGACAGACCATCATGGATGAGGCACACAACTCGGCATATTCCATTCACCCGGGATCCACCAAGATGTACATGGACTTAAAACAGAAGTATTGGTGGAATGGGATGAAAGCAGATATTGCCCGATTCGTCGCCCACTGTGATACTTGTCAGAGGATCAAAGCCGAACACCAGAAGCCCGCAGGACTGTTGCAGCCTCTACCAATCCCGGTATGGAAATGGGACAAGATAGGCATGGACTTCATAGTAGGGTTGCCAAGGACTCAGAAGGGACATGACTCCATATGGCTGATCGTGGACTGACTCACCAAAGTCGCTCACTTTCTGCCCGTACGGACCACTTATGGTGGAGAGAAGTTGGCGAAACTCTACATAGAGAATATAGTAAAGCTGCATGGAGTGCCTAGCAGAATAGTCTCAGATAGAGGGACCCAGTTCACCTCTAGATTCTGGAAAAGCCTGCATAAAGCCATGGGTACCAAGCTGGATTTCAGCTCAGCGTACCACCCGCAGACAGACGGACAGACCGAAAGGGTGAATCAAATTTTGGAAGATATGTTGAGAGCATGCGTCCTCACCTATGGCAAAGATTGGGAGCAGAGCCTGCCATATGCAGAATTTTCCTACAACAACGGCTACCAAGCAAGTCTGGGAATGTCACCATTCGAAGCACTATACGGGAGAAAATGTAGGACACCCCTGATGTGGTCAGAAGTAGGAGAGCGTGCCCTGGTTGGGCCCGCACTTATAAAGGAAGCCGAAGAGCGAGTAGCCGATATCCGAGAAAAGTTGAGAGCCGCCCAATCCCGACAGAAGAGCTACGCAGACAAGAAGAGGCGTGAAGCAAGCTTCAATCCGGGAGATTTCGTTTACCTCAAGGTTTCACCTATCCGAGGAACTCAGAGGTTTCAAGTGCACGGAAAGTTGGCCCCTCGGTATATTGGACCGTATAAAGTACTAAAGAGGGTCGGAGCAGTAGCATACCGGTTGGAGCTACCCGATGAAATGTCAGATATACACCCAGTGTTTCATATCTCTCAGCTACGCAGATGTTTGAAGGTTCTTGAAGAAAAGCGAGTACCGGTGGAACCATCGATCTACGGCAGACCTTAGGTATCAGGAGGTGCCCGTCAAGATTTTGGACACAGTGGTCAAGCGGACGAGAATATCAGAAGTACGGGTGTGTAGAGTCCAATGGAGCAGACACGGAGTGGAAGAAGCCACGTGGGAACGAGAGGACGCGTTGAAGAAGGAGTTTCCCCACCTGTTCGAAACCTAGCCGAATCTCAAGGGCGAGATTCATTTTAAGTGGCATAGGTTTGTAACGCCCGCATTTTTAGCTCCTAATAAATCACCTAATAAATCACGCATGTTTTCAAAATTGTCCAGCTGAGCTCAATTACCCCCTCTCAAACCCTAGTCGCCGCCTCCCCTCTCACCATCAGCGCGCGTGCCGCGAATCCCGCCGGCACCGCCTGCACTCGGGCCAGCACCCACGCGTGCCTTCCCAACGCCACGGTTGGCCACCGTGCCAGGAATCCCGCGCACGCCGCGGTCCCGCCGGCCGGTCCGCCTCGCCATCACCGCCGTCCCGAAAATCACGCCAACGCCCGGAAATCGTAAAACCCCGCAAAAACCCTTCCCCCTAATTTCCTAACCATTTTTCTAATTTTTCTAAACCTTTTCCCTATTTCTTTTCTTTTTCCCTATTTTTTTTTCTTTTCCTTTCTTTCCTTTCTTTTCTTTTCCTTCCTTTTTTCTTTTCCTCCTTTCTTTTTTCCTCTTCCCTTTCTTTCTTCCCTCTCTCTTCTTTCCTTCCCCTTCCTTCCTCCCCGGTCGCGCACCCGCCACCCCGACGATCACGCCGGCGCCTCTCCTCCTCACCACACCTCCCGGCCGGCCGCGCCCTCCCCCCCCCTCACACCACGGCGGGCCGCGCGCCGGCCCGGTCGCCGGTGCCGGCCGGCCCGGCCCCGGGACGCGGCTTGGCCGCCATAACTCCCCCCGCCCGAGCCATCGCATCGGACAGCACCGCCAAGTTGACGCTGCTGCCACCACGGCCGGCTTAACCCCTCCCCTGCACGAGACGTCCCGTCGACCGGCCGATAGGACACCTCGCCGGAGCCGTCGCAGCGCCCATCAAGGTCCGACCACCGCGGCCCACCTTGCCGGAGCCGGTGCCGAGGTCGCCGGAGAGATATTTTGCCCGGGAACTGACCTACGGCGCCTATAAAGGGCCAGCACCACCCCCCTCGCCGTCCCACACCTCGCAATCGAACATCCACAGCCCCCTACACTCCACCGCACCACCATCAGAGCCGCCAACAGGCAACCCGCCGCCACCCGCCGATCCACCTCCCTGCGCCGCCCCAGCTCAAGGTGAGCACGGGAATAGAACCCCCTCGGCCTCCTCTCCATTTTCAGCCGCTTCCCAGCCGCCGCCATGGGTAGGGCCGCCGGCGCCCCCTCCCTCCAGGCCGGCCGCCGCCCGATCCCCCCCTCTCTCTGTTCTGAACCGTGAAAGGAGGAAGAAGATGGCCTTTTGGCCAAAACCCCCCCTGCTCTTTCCCTTTCCCCCCCTAAGCCCATGCCCCTATTCCCTCTCTCTCTTTTTCTTCCAAATAGCCCCTAGGATAATAATCAATTGTAGAATAAATACTGTTAAGCCCTAAACAAATTACAACCAGGCCCTTACCAAATTTATATTATCATAATCACACCCTTAACCACTAGTAGGAATTACTAATAGGCCCTTAGCCCCTATAACCCCTCTTTAACCCAACATCTCATGCATGATTTTATTCCCGATTAAATCCAAATTTCACCACACCTTTCCCAGTAGTACCCCTGCCGAACCAACCCCCCTAGGGCTTATATATTCCCCTCTCCATTTATTTCTCCCCCCCTCGAGCTCGGCCGGTAGTATGAGTGCTTATAATGACTGCTTGCTTGCTTGTGTGTGCGCTATAGCCGACGGAGTAGACGAAGGAAGGTACCTGGAGCCGGAGTTCGAAGCCGACTACTGCGAGCAGGAGCCCGAGATCCCGAACGCCGAGCCGGCACTCCCCGAAGACTTCGAAGACGGCAAGTTCAATCTCACCCTTTGATGCATGCTTTGGTCCTAGTTTTATAAACACAACCCTATACCCGTTTTATAAATTGCATATTGTTTTACTGCAAAAACATGGTAGGATAGCCACCCTTGATTGCTATGATTGAACCTTGTTTTGGCCTAAATGAGTGCTTTCAAAATGTGTGAGTGCTTTTATAATGGAAATGGGATATGTTTGGAAAATGAGTAAAGAACTGGGTAGACGGGATGGACGTGTGTGTCAGGAGTATGGGTGAGCTCGTACCTGTGTGGTTGAGCATGTTGGGAGTTGTCCATCTTGTCAATTAAGGACGGGTTGCGTGACATCTCACCTGACCCAAATCATCGTACAACCGCTCGACCGTTGTATGTGGCAATGGCTTAGCATAAACCCCACTAGTTAATCTGCTTGCCATCTGGTGTGCGGGTGAGCGGCGGGAGACCGAGGAGTAGGGGTACGCTCTGTGTGAGGTACGCCCTAGTTATGTGGGATAACCCCTTGGTTGCTTCCGTGGTGGCTCGTAGCGTTAGCTAAGGTGGGTAATGGCTCTGATAGGATCCGTGCCGGCACTAAGGTGTCTGTGTGACGGTACCCTACTTGTGGGTAAAGATGTACAACCTCTGCAGAGTGTCAAACCTATTCGAATAGCCGTGTCCACGGTATTGGACGAGTCACGGTGTGGTCACAAAAACTAGTGTTTGGGATAGGATGTTTTCTGGTGTGAGTTGTTTTCCGGGTAAAGTGTGTGGCTGTGTGCCTGGGCTGCTGTGGACGGGGAGTCCGGTAGTTCCACAGAGGTTTTCCTAAAACAATTGAGTCACTTTGGTTATGAAAATGTTTGCGAAAACCTTTTTGAAATGAACCCCTGCATGTGTAAGTTTGCAAAATGAACCTTAACCTGATCCTTGTTATACTCTATGCATGATTCTGCTTATAAGCCCCTCCGTGGGTGGGGTTGGATTTGCTGAGTACATATGTGCTCACCCTTGTTTTACTACTATTTTACAGAGGAGGATCCCGATTACATTCCCGAAGACGTCGAGTAGGTCGTTGCCCTACACCCAACTGTGCCTGTGTACCCAGGGCCTCCACATAAAGCTTCCATGGTGTGGTACTCTGATGAGGCTATGGAAGCATTTGCAATCGTAGTGTGGTCGTTAGCGTTTGTGTTGTTCCTTGTAGCGTTGGCACTTCCGTGCCCTCTGTGTCGCCGTGATGTAAAAGACTGATCCACCTGTTGTAATAAATGTGTTGCCAGCCACCTGGGACGTATTTGTGTCACATTTAGTCACCTCTGATGAGGGGATGCTTCAGTGGAGATTGGCGGAGGCTACACCGAGTTCGCGGGTTTTGCAGTGGTTCACCAGAAAACCACTGGGTTACTCGGTTGAGCCACAAATCCGAGGCCGAAGACTCGACGAGGAGGTATGGCCACCCAGGCCGGTTCAACCGCCCAGGAGGGGCAGTTAGACCGCCTGGGCCGGTCAGATTGCCCGAGCCGGTCTAACCGCCCACGGGGGGCGGTCTGACCGCCTTCGTCGCTGGCGCCGAGATGCTTCGAAGCGGAGGACACGCGTCGGGATCGCAAGGTTTGCGTCGAGGCTAAGCAGGTTGCGGTCGCCGGGCATCCGTCCGATGAAGAAAATCTGAAGACTTCCAAATTCGCCCTTGAGGGGCATGTATCTCTAGTTATTAAGTAAGGGTAGTTTAGTCTTTTGGGTGCCTCCATATATACTCTTTGAGGGGATAGATGGCAGCCAACTCTTGGAACCCTAGCTCATTTGTTTTTCCATTTTCGTTCTCAGTTTCCCTAGTTTTTCCTAGGACTAGCTTGAGAGCTTCATGTGAGATCTAGAGATAGGGATGGATGTATGGGTGGCAAGCTAGACCTAGTACGAACCTTCATGGTATGTATAGATGGTTCAGCGTTGTTCTTCAAGGTGGTGAAGTGTTTTTCTCGTCCTTCTTTGTGGTGATTTTCAGAGTTCTTTGTTGGTGGTGTTTTGAGGACGATTTCTTTGGGTTTTTGGTGGGTGTCACGTATGAGGATCTTGTGCCTCTTTGGACAGTGACTTTGCCCCCAAATCTCTCTTGAATCGGACTCGATTTGGTGGTTTGTCGAGTTGGGTGGGTTCTTGACCTAGAGAGGCGATTTCTTCGATTCCCCTTGATTGTGAGCGATTCGGGTCGATTCCTTTGAGGTAGAGGTTGCCCGGGAGGTAACCCAGCTATTCCCGAAGTTTTGCTACAATCCGTGGAGTGATTTGGAAGATCGGGCGCGAGGAAGTTGAGGGTTGACCCGCAGGTTGGTTTTATTGAAGGGGTGGTCTAACCGCCTGGAGGGGGCGGTCTAACCGCCCTGGGCCTTCCAGGTCAAAGTTTTGTTTCGCCGGATTTTCCTCTGTGAGTTTGTTTGCCTTGGTCAGAGGAACGTCTGGGTGAAATTTCGGGTCGTTCGTGTCGTTTGCTAGGAGTTCTTGTTTGGAGTTCGTTGCTGGGTACAGGAGGATAGACCGCCCCTGGTAGCCGGTCTAACCGCCCCTAGGCCCCTGGGTGAAGTTTTGGTTTTCGCCAAGTTTTTCTGGTAGCTAGCATGGCCCTGACCAAAGATCTCTGTTGGTGAAACCGTGGTGCATTTTGGTGCTCGGAAGAGGTGTTTCAGAGGATTTCTTGGTTGCCTGGTGGAGGCGGTCTAACCGCCCCCCAATACCTGGTCTAACCACCCCCTCTGGACAGCCGGCTTTCGAGTTGTTTCTGCTGTCGTGGGTGCGTGTGTTTTGAGGTTGCTGGTAGTGTTTGTTCCTAGGACCAGTAGCACTCTAGTGGCTACATGGTTTTGGCAAACGGAAGGTAGAAGTGCGGAGTGTGTGATTTTGGGGGTCCGACCGAGCGAGTTCATCTTGTTGGAGTTTTCATCTCCTTCGAGAAGAATTTTTATCGGCTCCCATTCACTCCCCTCCTCTTTGGTTCACCGTATCGGTCCTTCAAAAGGTCATGACCTTGTAGCAGTAGATGTTGTTGGGTGTTATGAATGTCGTCTTGTCTTGATCGTCGGGGTTCAGGGCTATCCGGTGATACCCTGAATAGCAGTCGAGGAAGCATAGGAGAACGCTGCCAGCCATGGAGTCCACGACTTCGTCGATGCGAGGAAGAGGGAAGGGATGTTTCAGGCAGTGCTTTTTAAGGTCGGTGTAATCGATACACATCCTTAATCCACCACTTTTTTTGGTACAAGGACTGGGTTTGTGAGCCAAATTGGGTATTTACATTCACGGATGAATCCTGCAGCTAAGAGCTTACAGTCTTCTACTTCTATGGCCTTCTTTCTATCTTTTGCAAATCGCTGGAGCTTTTGCTTGATAGGTTTTGCTGTCTTGCTTACTTCAAAGGCATGCTCAGCCAGCTCCCTGGGTACACCGGGCATGTCGGACGAGCTCCATGAAAAAATATCAGCATTGTCCTAGAGGAAACTGGTGAGTGCGAGTTCCTATTTGGGGTCGAGGTCGGGCCCCGATAGTGACTTCCTTGGATGTGTTGGGCAGGTCGAGGCAAACTTCTTCATCGCGGGACTTGCGTCCAAGGCAGTGGTTGTACGCTTCTGTTCTAGCATATCTAGTGTAGTTTGGTCGATCTTGGCAGCCTGGGCGACCATGACCGAAGCAGCAGCTTTGCAGGCAAAAGCCTTGGCGAGGTCGACTGTGTTGCTCTCGCAGTTATAGGAGACGAGGAAGTCACCATAGACGGAAAGGATCTCGTTTGGTGTTGGCATCTTCATTATGAGGTAAGTGTGATGTGGTATGGCCATTGTTCACGGATAAAAGATGTATCCACCTATGATCCGCAAGCGTACGGACCTACACCTTTTTCACCACGGGATTCCCTAGGTTCTTGTCAATCCGCGGAGCAAGGGGATTACAAGCGTTTGATCTACTTCTACTCACTAACTACCTAAACCCTATCTATGATTAAACTAGAAAACGACTACACTACACTAGAGAGAACGATTAAGCTATCAAGATAGGAGACACTCGCCCATGGGTCTACGATACTTGAACATGCAACCGCTTAAAGCATGGAAACCAATCTAATCTATCGGGGGTTGTGACCACAGTTTCTCCCTCCCCCCTCCCCCCTCCCCCCGTACTGTCACTACACGGAGGTATTCGTGACTAGACCTATGATGGACACGGCGTATTGAATTGATCCAAGGCAGCAATGGGGCCCTTACTTCCTTTACGACATGGTAGCTAACCTTAAGCATCTAAGCACATTCAACACAAGATGATAGATAGATGTTCCAACAAAGTAATGATTACATCTCAAGACCGATTACAACCCATGGACGAATAAGAAGATTACCCCATCAAGGTGCTAGACATGGCACTGTTGATCATGGTGACACTTCCGACTGTGTCTTCCTTCTTCTCCACTTGTGGGTGCTTCTTTCGAGTTGATCGATCCTCCTCCGAGATCTCCCTCCTCTCTCTCTAGCTTGTGGATAGCCTCTCGGTGCGAATGGCTCTCTGTTTCGCGAATGGTGGCGCATCCAGGGACTTAGGGTTGAAGATCCTTCGGGTGCAAGGAAAAGGGGGGGGGGGCGAACCAACCCTGAGAGTGGGCCAGGCCAGCCGGCCTAGGCCCATCCTGGCCCGGTTCGGTCGCCCCTTTGCTCCGGTGGGTCCTCGTGTGATTATGCACTTTGCCCCCTCCACTTGCACCTTTTTGACGATGTTATCCTCGCGTCCAAGGTAGAGGTTCTTCGTGCATGAAGTTCGGTCTTTTACGCTTCAATCCTCGGGGATGTTCCTTCATAACATTTCGGTCCTTTCCACCATTGGAAGTGATTTCATCAAGCTCATGAACATGAACAAGACTCCGTAATTGCTCCTTTGAACTTGTTGTGAATCCGTCCTTTATGTCCATGTTTTCCTACATAAACACAACACTTCCAAATTCATGCACAAAGATGAACTTGTTATATGATTAGTGTTCCTAGTGGCGGGTTAGATCATAAACAAATCCAAACCAAAGTGTAATGAACATGTTTGGTGTATCAAAATAAACTGTCAACATCTCCCCCACGCTTAGATCTTGCTCGTCCTCGAGCAAGTACCCATAAAAGAACTTCATCCAAGGCGTTGTAATCGTGCTCCACTAGTTCTTTCTTCACAAGTTACTCAATCTTTTATCTTTAATACATAAACATAAAGTAATGATCATCATACATAAACATGGGTGTTTAGAATCTTTACCACGTCAAGATTTACCCCACAACTCAAACTCTTCACTCGAGGCCTTCAATCTCAGCCATGCTTACTTCTTTGCTTCCATTGGAGGGTTTTTATGATTTTCAAAAATAAAATTCCTGCAACAAGTGTTAGACAAAAACCTTTCTCCAAGCCCTCTCATGTCGCTCATATAGGTGGCTATCCTACACAATTTTTTATGAAACTCTCACCTCCCATAAGTCTCTCATATAACATGTAGAGTGGAGCTAGGGTATGGCTAGCACAATCAACACAAGTATTGTCAAACTAAGAACTTTCTCTAATGGTTGTTTACCTTGCAAAGCCAATGACCATGAGAATTAAACCATATGTGGGGATATCATTGATGAGAAGATATAGAATGATGGACATGTGCAAGGGCAAAAGAAAAATATGACTACGAGGCACCGACGACATCCTCGTTGTCGGATTGCACATGGTTGGAAAAAGAGTGAAAGTTTCGTCTGTCAACAACGTGACACCCTTCCTTGCACTTTATTTTTCTTTCACTTGATTCATCCCTCTCATATCTTTCTCGCCACTCCTCTTCTCTCTGTTTTCTTTTTTTCTTTTTCAATCACTCTCTTTCATTCTCTCATACACATATTTTTTCTTTACTTTTCTATTTTTCTTTCTTTATTTTCCATACACATATTTTTCTCTTCACTTTTCCCTCTCTCGACATCTTTATCTCTCTTTTCAAAGCTCTCAACTCTCTCTTGCTTGCTTGCACACAATGTGAATTTTAAAACAAAACCATGCTAGAGACGAGACGAAACTTTGAAAATAGGTTGTGTTCAAGGAATACAATGTACAAAAGAGATATAAAGGTTTGGGTATGGAATTTAGCGATGCACCGAACTTCCGAGTGAAAGTCACGTTACCGAATACATGACGAGGCTAGCAATAAAAGATAAGCACAAGGACATGATCATTGCTTGAAATTAAAACTTCCAAGAGAGAAGGATCCTTGCCCAACTCATTGTGCTAATCGCACCTATGGTGGAGCAAAATTTAATTAGGCTTTGTATAGGATTATTTTTACTCTCAACTTGGAAAAAGAGGATTTGCTAACCTTTATCACAAGGGTTTTTAAATAATTTTCAGAATTGAATTCCTCCAATTTTTAGCATCGAACATAACACAACTAAAATATAAAGCTCTAGATCGAAGCATGGTACGAGTACTTTTAGAGGTAGCAATCCCACTAAGCACTACGGTAAACGTTCAAACCAAACACTTATGTTCATATATCAAAAATTAAAGATGAATAAATGAGTAAAGCAAGAAAAGCATCACAAGAGACACAAATTTGAATGACTCTTTTTACTTGATTTTCTTTGATGCAAACACTAAATTAAGACACTTCAAACTTGCAAAAATTTAAAACACTCTCAAACTTAAGACTCTTAAACTCTAAAACTCTCTCGAAAACTAAATCGAAGCAAACTAAACTTGAAGCTAAAGGCTAGCTAGCTAGCTCTCCCCCATGCTAAAATCATACGACGTCCTCGTCATATCTTACAAAAAACCTACGGGGGAAAACTAAACCTAATGGTACTTCCCGCAACTATTGCACCACTTGCCCTTCATGTTCTCCACCATGCCGAATAACTTGCGCACATTGCGATTCAGGAACTTGTAGTCTTCTTCGACCATGTGTTCCAAATCCTCCATGCGCTGCCTCATTGCCTCTATGGCCTGGAAACATTCATCGACCGATGCGTAGAGCTCCGAGATGGAGTGACGACAAGCCGCACAACACATCTGATGCATCCCGAAAGGGTCGTCATCGCCAGGGTCTCCGCCATCGTCGGTGGCGCCTTCGGGAGTCTTCTCCTTGGGCACCTCTTCCCAATAGTATAAGTCATTGTCTTCCCTTCTGGCGGCCGCCCACGAGCTCGGGCTACGATCGTCAGAATAGTCACTTCCCCCATAGTCCTTAGGCTCGGGCGACACTTCCTTGTAATCCTTCCTCTTCATGCCTTGGATGCGCGCCGACCTTCGAACAGGAGTAGGGACCTCCTCCTTGACGGGGTTGCGAGATGCAATAGCTCCGGTCGGGACACGCCCTACGCAACGGATGCGGGCGGTCCTCTTGATATCGATGGGTAGCTTGAGCTCGCATCACTTCGCCTCCTCCATCGATGGCTCCTTGGCGCATTGCTTCAACTCTACGCTCTTCAGTGACACCATGGTTGCTGCGTGGGTGCAAGAGAATGCGAGATGGGATGGATTCCCAAGCTCCCAATTTGGCCAATTAAATAGTCCGAAAAGGAATGCTCTAGAAACTGCATTTTCCTTTTTCAAACTTCCCTTAAAATTTTTTGACCAAAGAAGGAAGTCGAAAAGGCACGTTCCAGGGAAAAACCGGGGCGAAACGCCACCGGCCCCCCTGGGTCGGCCGGACCGGGCCGGCCGGCCCACCCTGCTCTGCGGGTCGGTCTAGTCCCGTTTTTCGTGTACCCCCTTTATTTCGCATTTTCAGGCCATGACAAAAAGTTGGCCTGGTAAAACTTCACGAGAAACTCCAGAAAAATAAAAGAAAAACTATTTACAAAAATCCACACCTTGTTTTACGTCCTAGGCTGGACGTTCGGGCTCTTCTTCCATGGTCAAGACAACAATATGGTGAAGGGGCACAATGTCGGGTTCATAGTAAACCTTAAGTCGTTGACCATTCACCATGAATTGATCACCTTTCACATCCATAATGTTACCACTCCGTTGGAGAGCACCGAATGAACAATGTAAGGTCCATCCCACTTGCTTTGCAATTTCCCCTTTCCGAAGGTTTTAAACCTCAAATTGTAGAGGAGGGTCTTATCTCCTTCTTTAAAATTTTTTCTTTTTCAACCTTTTGTCATACCACCTTTTAATCCTCCCTTTGTAAATGCTTGCATTCTCGTATGCTTTCAACCTCATCTCCTCTAGCTCGCTTATTTGAAATCTTCACTTTACCACCGCTTCATCAAGATCGAGGTTCATCTCTTTGATCGCCCAATAGGATTTATGTTCCAACTCAACCGGAAGGTGGCAAGCTTTTCCATAGACGAATTGATAAGGGGTCATACCTATCGGTGTCTTGAATGCCGTTCGATACGCCCACAATGCTCCGTCTAATTTCTTTGACCAATCTTTGCCTCCCTTCTCTATGGGTTTGTTGAGGATGCTTTTTAATTGCCTATTCGATGTTTTCGCTTGTTTGTTGGTTTGTGGGTGATAGGCCGTAGAGACCCTATGTTCAATTCCCAACTTGGACAAGCACTTTTTGAAATTCTTCTCGGTGAAGTGAGTTCCTCCATCGCTTATCAAGATTCTCGGTGTAAGAGTTCCTCCTTCTCTTATCAAGATTCTCGGTGTACCGAAGTGAGGAAAGATCATGCTCTCGATCATGGCAATGGACTCCTCTGTGGAAGCTTTACGACATGCCATGGCCTCTACCCACTAGATACATAATCAACCATGACTAGGATATGCTCATATCCATGTGAGTTTTTGAAAGGCCCCATGAAGTCTATTCCTGTCAGATGGTGAGATCTGGATAGCCCACGGGGGTGTTAATCCCTGTGGTTTATTTGTTCGGTGGGGAGGAGCCTAAGGCTAAGAACTCGAAGGTCGCACACGAGTACGCGGAACACAGAGAACACGGCGAGTTTATATTGGTTCGGGCCTCCGGAGAGTAATACCCTAGGTCCAGTTGTCGGTGTAGATTGTTTGGGGATTGATTGAGGTTAAGTTATAAGGGAGATCGCCTCATCCGCCTTATATTGGCCAGCGGATGAGGTCGGTTCTGAGACTCCTGGTCAGTTGCGACCAGGAGACCTAAGTCTACGTTACACATCTTGCCATATCCCGTCGATCTGCTTTAGGCGAAGTCCACCGAGGTCTTGTCTTGTCTTGTACGCTAAGTCTTGAGGTCATGTTGGATTAGGTCGTCTGGGGAATCTTCTGGAAGGTCTTCAGGAGGTCGTGTGGGCTGCCAACTAGGTCGATTGGGCCCACTGACAGGTCGGCGGGTCTTCTAGTAGGGCGGACCCACTTGTCGGGGATGGTCGTGAGCCTGGTTGGTGGGGACCCAGGGGTACCCATGTCTCACAAGCCCCCGAGCGAGGTGTATGTCGTATGGACCTCCCCGGGCCCACCTTGCCTCGGTGGGTACCGGGACCGACTACTCGGTGGGCCCCGGGACTACCCGACTTGCGCTACGCGGCACTCGGAGGCGTGGAGCACAAGGACGACACGGGAGTAGTACTCGGTTAAGGCTGCGTACACGTTCCGCACCGTATAGAGGTCTCCTAGACGTACTCGACTAGTACTCCTTCCCTACTCCGACTTGTAACCACCGCCTCCGGACTATATAAGGCGAGGCGAGGGACCGATCCCCGGATCACCTCATCCAATCTCAACTCATGGCGCACCGTTGCACCATCCCGTAACCGTGCCCTATCAATCCGGAGCTACGCGGCATACGGGACGTAGGGTATTACGCACCTCGCGGCCCGAACCTTGTCTAAATTGTGTGTCGCGTGCCTCTTCCTTCGAGTTACCGATCTCGGCGAGTCACATTCATCTACTTCGGGTACTCCCCGTAGTAGGTTGCCGGTCCAAAACACCGACACGGTGGCGCGCCGAGCGGGGGGCTCTCGCTCGAGATCACATGGCGAACTCGACGGCTTCTGTTCACATCAAGCCAACCGTCGCCTTCAACCGTGGCGACACCTTCGTCTTCGGGGCTTGGGTCTGCACTGCTGATGGCGCGGGCTCTTTCCAGCGCCGCCTGATCATGCAACCCGACTCGAGGACGGCCTTGTGACGCTTCCCGAAGTTGTCACGGGCAAGCTCGCCGGCAAGTTCGGCGAAATTTCGCTCTCCAACCTCCACGGCGACTTCGAGCTCGAGTCCGTCTCCAACTCGAACCCGACGTCGCCATGGGCCATCGCATGCGAGCCGGCTCCTCGGCCATCGCGGGGCGGTCCCCTCTCCGCGTCGGCGCTCCGCGCGTGGCTCCCGCGTTCCCGGGCCCGGGCCCGCACGGAGGCTTCTACACCACGCCGGGCCGGCAAGGAGCCCGTAACCGAGTACAACTCGGACTCGACGCCGCCCCCAACCGCGTCTTGGACTCCCGACCCTCTCTCCGAGTTCTACTCGAACCCGGACTACGAGTTCGACTTCGGGTCGGACACCGAGGAGCCCGAGTCCGAAGACAACTCCTCGAGCTTCCCTTGTCGGGGCCGGCCTCCGGCCGGGTTATAAGATCAACGCCGGCCGGGAGATACGTCCTGCGGCCGGACCGCAAACCTCGCCGAGCCGACAACGAGAGGACTCACGCTACGTCGCCTACATCGACTCGCTACCGTTCCGGAGGGAACACCACTAGCCCAAGCCGACTCAAGCACACCAGCCGAGGTGGCACTTTCGAGCCAAGCTTGGGTACCCCCGATCGTCAAGTCTTCATGGGCGCCGGTGACACCCGGGGACCTCGAGGCACGGCCGCGGACAAGTACACGGAGGACATCTCCGCGGACGAGCCGTCCGCCGATGCCCCCGCGGACGAGACCGACGCCAACGGGGACGCCGGCGCGAACGTAGCGAAAGCGCAACGAACGACGCCGGCGGCTCGGAGACAACCTCCCCATCCGCAACCTTGCGGAAGCTCTCGAGCGGTCGAGAGCGAGTTCACACCACTCTGAGCGATGCCTCATGTCGATCACGGCGATCGCACGGCGAGCTCGGGGCATACGGGCTGGAGAAGTCATCGCCAAGCTCGGCCGAGGAAGCTTACTTCATGCGGGTCGACAAGAGAGTCGGCCAACCTCTCCCCGGCCAAGCCTCGCGACAACGAGGCTACTAGTCGCGATGTTGACCCCGGTCCTAACCGTACTCGGGGCGACATCCCGGTCGAACCAAACCGTCGACGCTCCACCGCCGGCGGACCCTCACGACAAGACAACGTCAACCGAGAAGTCGTCCCCCACCGGTGCCTCGGCCGGTGGTGGCGGCAACGACCCCGACGGCGGCGGCGGCGGCGGCGGCGGCTCCAACCACGGAGCCAACAAGAAAGGCCGGAGGCGGCGGCGGCCCGCGGCGGCCGCGGCCACGCGCATAGCCACGCCTCGGCGCCCTCTCCACGGCGGGTACGATGCTCGCCGGAGAATCGAAGAGTTGCGGCGAGAAGAAGTCGACGACCGCCGCCGAAGGCGACGGCTTCCCCGCCTTCTCACCCCGGCTTCGTAATCGCTTCTCCCCCGATAAGTTCAAGCCTTTGGGGATCACCAAATACGACGCGAAGCGAGGATCCCATCCGGTGGCTCCGATGCTACGCTCTTTCCATCGAGAACGGCGGCGGCAACGGCGACACCAAGTGCCTCTACTTCCCCTTACGCACTGGACCAAGCCCCACTCACGTGGCTCGAGTCGGCCCCGGACAAGCACTCAATCGACAAGTGGGACCGAGCCGAAGGAGCAATTCACAAGCAACTTCGCGGGCGCCATGGGCCGCTCGGGTACTCGCATGGACCTTGCCATGATCAAGCGAGGAACAAGGCGAGACCCTCCGCAAGTACATGCGCCGCTTTTTCGACAAGCGCGCTACCGTTGTGGACGTCACCGACAAGGAGGTCATCGACCTCTTCCGGGACGGGCTCTACCATCGCCGCACCTTCGAAGACTTCGGCCGACGCCGCCCCAAGTCCATTCCCCACCTCAAGGACATGATCACGTCTCGGGCGGACGAAGAGGACAAGGCCAACGCCAAGTACGACGCCATCCGCGGCAAGTCCAAGCGAGAACCAAGGTGGCGGCGGCGGCAACAATCCAAACCAAGGCGGCCGCAACAACAACAACAACAACAACAACTTCTCGGGTTCCAACCGCAAGCGCAAGCCGGACAATACCGTCGCGGCTATCCGGCGCCCTCCAAAAGGGAACTCGAAGAAGAATTCCGGCGGGTTCAAAGACCCGCCGAAGGAGAAGTGCCGTGGCACCCGAACGGCAACCACACCACCGGGCGGTGCTACCGGCTCGGGCATGCGCTCAAGGATACGCCGGAGCCACCGCACCCTCACGATCGGAAGAACAAGAAGAAGGACGGCGACGACTTCCAAGAACCCGAGAAGACCGTCAACGTCCTCTTCGGCGGACTACCCCGGGCGGGGAGCGAAGGCTACTCGCCGTGAAGTGATGTCCATTGAACCGGCGGTTATGACCCCTCTCGGGTGGTCGGAGACGCCCATCACCTTCTCCCGCGCGGACCAATGGACCGGCTTCTCCGAACCGGGACGCTTCCCTCTCGTCCCGAAACCAACGATGGCGGGCTCTAAGCTCAACAAGGTGCTCATCGACGGCGGAAGCGGGCTCAACGTCCTCTTCACCAAGACTCTCGGGAAGATGAACCTTGACGTCACCCCCATGCTCGACAAGAGCGGCATGCCTTTCTACGGCATTGTCCCGAGCAACGCGGCTATCCCACTAGGTTCGGTGGTACGCCGGTTACCTTCGGGGCGTCTCGCGACAACTACCGCACCGAGTACATCAAGTTCGAGGTCGCGGATATCGAGACTTCCTACCATGCCATCCTCGGCGGACCGGCCATCGCCAAGTTCATGGCGGTGCCCCACTACACATACTTGGTACTCAAAATGCCAAGTCCGGCCGGCGTACTCTCCCTCCCGGGGGGGACTTGAAGATCTCTCACGGCCGCGATACGGAGGCCGTGCGATTGCTTCGACAAATCAAGTACCCACCCCAATGATGGAGGTCTACGCCGCGTCGAAGAAGCTTGCCACAAGCGAACTCGACATCCCCGGAGAAGTACGACGGCGCCAACAAGCCTCGGCCACCCGAGGAGGTGCTCACCAAGTCGGTCGACCTCGGAACGGGCGACCCCACCAAGACTACCACCATCGGGGCCGGCCTCGACCCCAAATAGGAAGACGCGCTCATCGGCTTCCTTCGGGCTAACCGCGACATCTTCGCGTGGAAACCGGCGGACATGCCGGGGAGTGCCCGGGGAGCCGATCGAGCACTTGCCTCAACGTCGACCCAAAGGCCACCCCCAAGCGACAACACCTCCGACGCTTCGCCGACGACGGACGGGACGCCATCAAGAAGGAGCTCGCCAAGCTACTCGGCTAGCGGCTTCATCGGAGAAGTCTTCCATCCTGAGTGGCTAGCCAACCCCGTCCTCGTCCGCAAGAAGAACTCGAACGAGTGGAGGATGTGTGTCGACTACACCGACCTCAACAAGCACTGCCCCAAGGACCCCTTCGGGTTGCCACGGATTGATCAAGTCATCGACTCCACGGCGGGCTGCGACCTGCTCTGCTTCCTCGACTGCTACTCCGGGTACCACCAGATCGCAATCAAGGAGGAAGACCAGGAGAAGACCGCGTTCATCACCCCGTTTGGCGCGTACTGCTACACGACCATGTCTTTCGGGTTGAAGAACGCCGGCGCTACTTACCAACGGGCCATCCGGGCACTGCTTCAAGCGGCAACTCAACAAGAACGTCGAGGCCTACGTGGATGACGTGGTTGTCAAAACCGGGGACTCCGGTACCCTCATCAAAGACCTTGAAGAGACCTTCGCATCGGCTGCGCGAGTACCGCCGGAAGCTCAACCCGAACAAGTGCGTCTTCGGCGTACCTTCGGGCAAACTACTCGGCTTCATCATCGGCCAACGTGGCATCGAAGCCAACCCCGAGAAGATCTCCGCCATCACCGGCATGAAAGCTCCCACGAGCATCAAGGACGTCCGAAGCCGACGGGGTGCATGGCGGCATTGAACGATTCATCTCGAAGCTAGGAGAACGGGGTCTCCCCTTCTTCAAACTACTCAAGCACCACGAGAAGTTCGTGTGGACTGAGAGGCGGACCAAGCCCTTGCCCGGCTCAAGGACTTCTGTCGAAGCCCCCCGATCCTCACGGCTCCCTACAAGGGCGAGCGGCCTCTTTGCTCTACCTCGCTGCGACTACTCACGTGGTCGATCGCCATCGTCGTCGAGCGGCGGAAGACGGCCACGCCTACCCGGTCCGGCGCCCGGTCTACTTCGTCGGCGAGGTTCTATCGAGTCCAAGGCTCGCTACCGGCCGTGCGAAGCTCCCCCTGTACGCTCTACTCATCACCTCGCGGAAGCTACGACACTACTTCCGGGGAGTACTCGGTCTCCGTCGTCACCGACTACCCACTCGGCGACATCCCGAGGAACCCGGACGCCACCGGAAGGATCTCCAAATGGGGCCGTCGAGCTCGGCGCCCTCACCATCGACTTCAAGCCACGCACGGCCATCAAGTCGCAAGCTCTCGTCGACTTCATGGCGAGTGGCGGGAGAACCCGGCTACCTACTCCCACCGTGCGACCGAGCATTGGGTGATGTACTTCGACGGCTCACTCAACCTCGAGGGCGCGGGCGCGAGGGTACTCCCGATCTCCCCAACGGGCGAACAACTCAAGTACGTCCTGCAGATCTTCTGGAAGGTCTCAAACAACGAAGCCGAGTACGAAGCCCTCCTACACGGGCTCCGCCTCGCGGCTTCACTTGGTATCAAGCGGCTACTAGTCTACGGCGACTCCGCAGTGGTCATCAATCAAGTCAACAAGTCCTGGGACCGCAACAAGGAGAACATGGACGCCTACTGCCTAGAAGTCCGCAAGCTCGAGAACAAATTCTATGGTCTCGAGTTCCACCACATCGTTCGCGACAACAACGTTGCGGCGGACGTCCTCTCGAAAGCTCGGATCCACCCGCGCCCAAGTACCCGCGGGCGTCTTCGTCCATGAGCTTCACGCGCCATCCATCCGGAGCGGCGCCACCGACCCTTGTCCCGGCTAACCAACCAGGTGGGCGGGGAGGTCATGATGATCGACGTGGAGCGGAGGCAACCCTTCATCGACTACCTCGGCGAGCGAGAAGGTCCCCTCCGACAAGAACGCGGCCGAACAACTCGTCCGCCGCGCCAAGTCTTACGTCCTCGTCGGCGACAAGCTTTACAAGCGAGGCGCATCTTCTCGGAGTACTTATGAAATGCGTTCCTCGCGAAGAAGGCAAGGACATCTTGGAGGAGATCCACAAGGGTGTCCGCGGCAACCACGCGTCCTCCCGCACGGCCGGTCGACAAGGCCTTCGGCGAGCCTTCTGCCGGCCCCACGGCCACGGGCGATGCCGAAGAACTCGTCGAAGGTGCCAAGGATGTCGGTTCTTCGCCAAGCGACAACACGTCCCCTCGCCTACAAGGCCGGTCACCATACCACCAACACCGGCCTTTTGCCTGCCGGGGGCTCGACATGATTGGGCCACCGCCAACCGCGCCGGGAGGATTCAACAGGGTGCGGTGGCTATCGACAAGTTCACCAAGTGGATCGAGGTCAAGCCGGTCACATGCCCCAAGGGCGACGAGTACTCGACTTCTGGATGAACTCGTACACCGCTACGGGCTACCCCACCGCATCATCACGGACACGGGGTCCAACTTCAACAACCACCGGTTGGGGGAGTGCTGCGAGAACAGGCGGAATCGACGTCGGATACGTCTCCGTCGCCCATCCACGGGCCAACGGACAAGTCGAGCGCGCCAACGGGATGGTGCTCGACGCCCTCAAGAAGCGGCTACACGACGCCGCTAATTCAAAAGGGGGCAAGTGGATCAAGGAACTACCCAATGCACTGCGGGGGCTGCGGACTCAACCATCCAAGCCAACGGGGCAATCCCCCTACTTCTCCGGTCTACGGCTCCGAAGCCATCCTCCCTCGCGGATGTCATATGGAACTCGCCGGCGGTGGAGCACTACGACGAAGGCGTCTCGGAAGACGACGAGACGAGTTGACATCGACGGCCTCGAAGAAGCTCGGCCGTGCCGCCCTAGTCCAATCGACGAGGTACCCGGAGGGTATCCGACGCTACCACGATCGCAACGTCAAGGAACGCTCCTTCAACGTTGGAGATCTTGTCCTCCGCCGTATCCGAGAACACGGAAGGACTTCACAAACTCGGCTCCCCACAGGGAAGGGCCCTTCACCGTGGCTAAGGTGACCGGGCCGGGCTCCTACCGCCTCCAAACACTTGAAGGCGAAGAAGTCAACAACTCGTGGAACGTCGACCGGCTCCGTCGATTCTACGCCTAGTCTACTCGACTACTCCGGGGTTCAAGTCTACACGACCGCATCAACACCCCTAGCCGCATGCGACCCTCGGGTCCTGGCTTCAAGTCTCGGACTATTCTACTCCGTGTCCGGCCCGTGCGGCTACCTACGGACCACGGGCCGCAATGAGCGTCAAGGACTCTAGCGGCGGTCTACCAAGAAGACCACACCCCAAAGATCCCGACTGCGCGGCTACTTACGGATGCGCGATCCGGCCTACACGGCTACCTACGGATCACTCACCTTGTAAGCGGCTACCCGCTCCGGTACTACTCGAGTTTGTAAGCGGCCTCACGGTCCGAGCGACTACTTGTAACTACGGCCCCGGCCACCCGTGTACCTCTTCGATAATAAAGTTCGATTGTTCATCAACTTCTTTCTTCGCCTACTCCTCGCGACGGGACTACTAAGCCGAGTACTACTACTCGCACCTACTCCACGATGGGCGCTCCGCACTCGAGATCGCGGTTACGAGTACTCATTGATGGAACTTCACATTTCATTGATATAAGAGATAGTTCATTACAAGCTGTTTCCTATACAACTACGGCTACTAGCTATCTATGCGAGCTGCGGAGATTCGGCTTATCGGCTACCGCTTCCGCGATGGGGAGCCATCCGCTCCGACAACTCTGCATCTGCTCGTCCGAGCGCTTGGCGGCTACTCCGCCCGGCGACTACCTCCACCGGGGCCTTCGGGAAGTACGACTTCATGAAGGCCGGCCCGCTTCGGGATTGACTTGGCCATGTGCTTCACGTAGGCGGCCGGCCGGCTTGGCGCTTCACGAAGTCGATCCGCCAACGGAGCAATCTTGGGGCCGCCGGGTGCGGCACCGGGAGCCTCGCGATCGGGAGGGCGGGCCTCTTCAAGGTCCTTCGGCTGGGCCGGAGCGCCTCACGGTCCTCGTTCAACCTCGCAAGGATTTGTAGCGGTTGACGAGATCCCCGTCGATGCAATTCTCAACTCCATGTGCTTCTCGCACTCGAAGGCCGACTCCTTGTAGTCGAGTTCAAGTACACGGCGGGCTTCTTGCTCCCGGTAGAAGAGATTCTTCATGCTGATCTCCGAGCCCTTCAGACGCTCCACCCGGTCTTCGAGTTCGCAACATTGGAACACACACAACGGGTCGAGCTTGATGACTCCCAACAAGTACCCGACAAGTCAAGAGACATACCTTTATTCTTGTTGCGGAGGCCTTTGTTCTTCCGCACCAGATCGTCGCTCTTCGCCTGCAAGTCCATCACGTCGTTGTGGTACTTGGCGAAGGCGGCGTCAAGCTTCGACGCATGGCGGCCGCGTGCTTCTTCGACTTCATGAGCTGCTCCTCCAAGGCTTCGGCTCGCGACCGTGTCGCCGTAGCCTTGCGGCGATTTGACTTCTCGCGGGATCGCTCCGCGACGTCCCCGCACAAAACCAATTCAAGTCAAGCGGAGTACTCAACGATAGGATTGACTACTCGGGAGGCAACGGCTACGTACCTTCATCCATCGGTTCGGCTCGCCGCATCGCCTCCGGATGCTTTGCGCCGGCCGCCGCCGGCTCGACGAGATCGTCGGCAAGCAACTCGATCCCGCCACGGCTACTTGTCGTAGCCTCCGTCATTGGCGCCGAGCGGATAGGCTCCGCGTCTTGGATCTCCGGGGGCCAGGATCGCCACCTCCCGTGGGCAACCCCCCGGCGACGTGGCAGCCGCCTCCTCCTCGGCGGACTTCTCGACGGTTTCCCCCATGGGCTCGGGGGCTCCTACTGCAGCCTCTGGGGCTTCTGGTGTCAACTCCTGCACGGGTACCCCTGCCCGGGGATGTCACCCCCTTCGGCGCCGCTGTCGGCCAAAAAGCACGCGCATCGGCATCTACGACTACTCTTCTTGGGCTCCACGGCTTCGGGGAAGAGTACTCACCTTCGACTATGACCGCCTCCGGCGGCGCCGCCGGCGGCCGGGGGCTCGGTCGTGGCTTGGGCTCCTAGAGCGGGTTCCTCGACGGGCGGCGCGGCCTTCTCTCGCCTCTCGCCGCCGCGGGCTCCTCTCCGTCCCGGCTCAAGTACGTGGATTTTACTCGCACAAGTATCCACGAGAGGACCGTCGGACAAAATCGACTACTCTAATGAGTACTACCGAAGAAAGCGTGGTACTTACAAGTTCGACCGGACGATAGTCACGGCCGGCGCACCGAGGATGCCGGCGATGTCAACCGGTCCACCCTCGGCGGGGCGTTTCTTCTTGCGCCTCCTCGACTACCGCCTCTTCCACGGCGGCGGTGGCCGGCGCGGGGCGTTCTCTCGCGCCCCCGCGGCTTCCACCTCTTCGGCGGCGGTGGCCGCGGGTACTCTCGCTCCCTTCGGGGCGGGGGGCGGCGCTCCCGACCGCGCCGAGCTCTTCGACGGGGGGAGCCGGACTTCGGCTTCCGGCCGGTTCCCCCATCGTGGGCCACGTGCCCTCATCGCCCTCCTCCACGGGCTCCGCCGGCGGTCTCTCCCCGCACATGGGGATAACTACTCGTCGGCACCGTACTCGATCATTGGGTACTCGACGCCTTCTCGCTCAAGATGACTTACCTCAAGAGGCGTGGTCTGCGAGACCTTCATCTTCTTGGCTACCCGCTTCTTGGCGGGGTTGCGCGGCTTCCTCGGCGGCGCGGCAAGGCTAGCCTCCGTGGCTAGCGGAGGGTCTCGGATGAGAGGTACATGAGGCAAGCACCGGACGGCTAAACCTCGACCGCGGTGGAAGCGATCTGCCAGCGTCTCCTCGTCCTCTTCGTCATCGGAGGTATCCTCCACGATGACGGGATCGTCGTCGTCTCCGACTACTCGGCGCTCCTTCACCTTCTCCACCGCTGGAATCTCAATTCCGCTCGGTGGTGGCTGCGGCTCGGAGACAAACCGCTTCACATCGTCCTGCATCAAAAAGACACAAAAGGCGTTAGCAACTCTGCTACAAGTGCCTACTACTCGACGAGGCGGGTACGGCTACTTACCTCGTTGGGCGGGCGCGCGGCGGAGAACTCCTCGACAGGGCACGCCGTGTACTCCGGCATGTCCTTGAAGATCCTCGACAACCTCTCGACGATGTCGTTGTCTTCAATTTCGCCCCCCGCATCCGCGACGTGTCGTCGTCGCCGGTGTACTCGAAGCCCATCGTGTCCCGCGCCGACGGCGGGCCGGATCCGACGCTTCATGAAACCGAAGGCCACATGCTCGGCCCTCGGTCCCGCATCACGCGAGGCCTTGATTCGTCCCGGCAACTCCGGGAGCCGGATCCCCTCTTGCATGGTGGGTTCCGTGTTCCACCACTCTTGGTGCTTGGGCTGCCGTCCGCTCGGCTTCGGCAGCTCGGGATGGTGGTTCGTGGTGTAGAACCACCTCGTCTTCCAATCCGTGTTGGAGTCCACGAGCTTGTACGCCAGGTACTGCTCGGCGGCATCTTCCCTCAACTGGATCCCGCCCCGCCGACTACTCTGGGGTTGGAGGCGCTGGGCTGCGGCTTCACGCGGAAGAATTTCCGGAAGAGAATCCAATGCGGCTTGATCCCCAAGAATGTTTCGCGAGAAATGGACGAAGACGAAGTGTGGAAGATTCCGTTGGGGTTCAAGTTGAGGTACTCGATGCCATAGTACCCGAGAAGCCCTTTGAAGAAATCGCTCGGCCGGGAGCGCAAGCCCGCGCTCCACGAAGCGCGAGAACATCGGGATCTCGTCTTGCGCCTTCTCCATTGGATAGGGATCTCCTCGCGGCGGATCTCCACATATCGATCTCCTTCTCCCCGATGAACCCGGAGTTCAACGGGGTCGGCAAGTCCTCGGTCTTCACCTTCGACCTTTTCCACTCGCGGTTTGGGTCGGCGCGCGGTGGAGACGTGGGCGGCGCCGCTCCGGTGCCGGCCGCGGCGGCTTCGCATGGCTTCTTTTCTTCCCGCCGGCCTTCGACGTCTTCGACGGGGACGGCTTCATCCTCCAAGAACAGGGGGTCTTCACTCGCATCCGCTCGGGGGCTACCCTACAGCTTTCGGGTGGCGATGCGCTCGGATCTATTGCGGCGGCAGTGCTCGTTGGAGTGGATCTACTTCAAGATTCAAGTGCGCGAATGACTGCGGCTCACTTGGGTGAAAAACCCTAAGGGTTTCGGCTTGAATTTATAAGCCAAATCGCCTCCGCAACGGGCGGCCGGATAAGTCCGCGCGTGGGCGACTCGGCGGGCGCGCGTGACTCTTCGTATTCTACTAGTCGACGCGCCTCACTTCGGTGGCTCGGCTACTTCTACTCGACTACCTGGGACGCGGCTAGTCTCAAGAGCATCTCAGGACACATTCTTCAAAGAAGACCCTTCAATTCGAGAGGAAGTACTCGACTCAAGGCTCGGGGGCTCCGTGCCACGTGTCCTTCGGTTTTTCTCTCCGGATTTTCGGGATTTTCTTGCGAAGGCTTCGGATAGATCCTCGGCCCGAGCTCCGCGGCTCGAGGCTCGGGGGCTACCCTACGTGGATTGCGGTTCGCAAATCGCATTTTCTTGACGGCTCCGACTTCAAGACAAGACGAGCATTTTTGAAGACCTTCGAAGGCGGATTTCAAGGACGCTTGGGACTACTCGAGAAGACTTCAAGATTGCTCAAACATCGACTGGAGTACATTCCAGCCTCGGGATGCTTCGACTATTCTTGAGGACTTTTGACTTGTAGCACTCGGGGACGCTTGAGGACTACTCGTTAAGGCCGTCAAGACTACTGGAAGCTATCCTTCTCGACTACAAAGTACTCGGGGGCTTGTCGTATGGACCTCCCCGGGCCCCCCTTGCCTCGGTGGGTACCGGGACCGACTACTCGGTGGGCCCCCAGGGACTACCCGACTTGCGCTACGCGGCACCCGGAGGCGTGGAGCACAAGGACGACACGAGAGTAGTACTCGGTTAAGGCTCGTACACGTTCCGCCCTGTATAGAGGTCTCCTAGACGTACTCGACTAGTACTCCTTCCCTACTCCGACTTGTAACCACCGCCTCCCGGACTATATAAGGCGAGCGAGGGACCGATCCCCGGATCGGCTCATCCAATCTCAACTCACGGCGCACCGTTGCACCATCCCGTAACCGTGCCCTATCAATCCGAGCTACGCGGCATACGGGACGTAGGGTATTACGCACCTCGCGGCCCGAACTCGTCTAAATTGTGTGTCGCGTGCCTCTTCCTTCGAGTTACCGATCTCGGCGAGTCACATTCATCTACTTCGGGTACTCCCCGTAGTAGGTTGCCGGTCCAAAACACCGACAAGTGTAGGCGCAGCGACCTTAGAAAGGTCATGACGAAGTCATAGAGCTATTGACAGGTAGAATAGCATGCACGTCGGTCCAAAAGAAAAAAGAGATCAGCTTAGCAGTAGACCTGTTTGTAGCATTACCGAACGAAGCCAGGTCGAGTGACGACCTATACGAAGCAGACTTCCAATAGATCGAAACGACGAGGAAAAAATCAGAGGGCATCGAAGATGCACTCATAGAGTAGTATCCGAGCATTGAAGCAGACAGCATGGCTGGATTGATGCTCCAAAAAGAGAAGAAAAACTAAGTCATGGTCTTGATTGAACAAAGTGAAGAGACACCCAGATCTCCTAGCATAGCTGCAAGGAGTCTGGCAGGGCTGACCTCATGGACGCCTTATTGGCATGCCGACCTCCGAGAGGCCTCAAATCAACAATGCCCAGTATCCAAGGATACCCAGCAAGGTCTTGGAAGGTACGTCGAATGAAGAAGTCGTTGATTATGTCATAGCTGAGGTTGCAATGTATGGGTTTGGTAGTTGATCGACGATGAAGCTGGCGAAACAATATCGATCTTGATCGTATGGAGTGTAGAGACACCCAGATATCCTGCATGGCTGCAAGGAGTCTGGCAGAGCCACTCGAGGCATGCCGACCTCAGGAAGGTCTCAAGTCTACAGCGCCCAAGCACCCGGGGGCACTTGGCAGGGCCATCAGGCGCGCACCCCACTGAGAGACCTTCATTCCCGACGTAAAATCCTTGGTGTCCAGAGCAGGCAGGCAGGGCTTACAAAAGCACACCAACCTCAGAAGGTCACATTTCCGAGGCGCCCAACTAGGTTGGCAGGGCCGTAGTCATACCAAGATATTGCAAGACCTAGGTATTAAGGCACGCCGACCACGAGGAGGTCGTTTTGGTGTCCAGATGACCAACATAGCTGCTGACCACAGGTATTGGCGACCTTAGCAATAGGCACACCGACCACGGAGGCCCGACGAAAGTTGTAGATCTCTGTGATACTTCTGATCTCTATGGTGTTGTTGATCTCCAGGCGTCTAGAAGGATCTGGCAGAGCAGCGAGGCACGCCTACCTCGGAAGGTCTTCAATCGAACCTACGACCATTCTGCTCAGGAAACAGAAATATAGGATGATTGGGACAGGTCCGTTTACGTGCAGAGCCATAGCGGGTGCACCAGGACGCTGAGCCTAGCGGGTGCAAATAATAGTCATCAGGTCATAGAAGAAGGTCGTGGAGTCGTCGTCGAAGGGGGGCTAAGTTAGGCGCGGAGCCCTCTGACATAGGGTCAGTTTTTCTCTTGTAGCGTAGACTGCAGGGTCACGGGTCAACAGTGGTCGAAGATGCTCTTGCCACCCAGAAAACGACAAGTTGCCCACTGATCTAGGGGATTACTGTAGCCATGTGACCTCTGCGGCGGGGCCCAAGCATCATTGATGCACAAACGACAAAGACGTCGTGAGTCAGAAAGAGTAATGTCGTCGCCTTTAATGATGCACAGGCTACAGACCCCATTGCCACGTGGTGACAGTGTCATCACTTCGCCAGCTGCCCAAGGCGTGGCGTTGGCTATAAATAGCACCGTGAAGCTGGAGGAGGCAAGCACCGAGCATTGTTGAGCTATGAAGCCACAAAGTAGTTGTGAGGCCATGCCATGGGCATGCGACCGTCCACCGGAATGTAGAGTTGTGTTCTTGTAGATACTTGAAGCTAGGAGAGTTCTCGTGAAGTGCAGGCAACATCTCCATCTGCTGGGCCCTACCTCTGCGTGGTACTAGGAAGAGTTTGGAGGTGCTCCTGGTCGAGATGGAGCTATATTGGGACGTCTCTGGTGAGCACCGGGGGCTCACCGGAGCCTGGTGTTCCGCACCGAAGAGCAAGCTCGTGTCTCCATTCCAATAATTGGAGCCGAGCATGCCTTAGATTACGTGTTGTCCTGAAGTAGTCTCCCGCAAGGCCGCCATCAAGGTCTTGATGCTAGGAGAAGTCTCGCGACATGCCCTGCTTTGGCAGAGTAGGTCGTGGTGACTGCTCTGAGTAGCTCAGGACTTGTAGTATATTTATGTTGTGTGCCGGGTTCTGGACCCAATGAGGTCGCAGGCGACTTGTGTACCTTCGGATTCTGGATCCAGTAAAGTCATAGGTGGCTTGTACCCTCGGGTTCTAGATCCGATAAGGTTGTAGGTTGATATACACCCTTGGATTCTGGATCCAGTGATGTCGTAGGCGGCTTGTAACTTTGGGTGGTCCATATAATGTTCGCTCTCTTCTGTCATGTACTTGGTCGATTTGGCAAAATGATTCGCCAAAGACCTGATTTTATATGATGTGGGGGCTTGCAAATCGTGTTTGCCATCAGGACAATCTGATGTTATCTTCCTGTTTGGCTGACGACCTAAATTCAATTTTAGGTCGCAGCGCTTGGTCTGTTAGCGAAAAATCCTCCTCAATCTTCTCGCGAACTTCTTGGGATAGAGCCGTTGGGGTGTGTTGTACGGAGCAAGGAGCTGCAATGGATAGATTCGATGGACCCCTCTATAAATAAAGTGAGCTAGGGTGGGGTTGAACCCATTCCCTTCGTCTTCCTCCCGTCTCGGTCACTCTCGCTCCCGTTGCTTTCTCTCTCTCTCTCTCTCTCTCTCTCTCTCTCTCTCTCTCTCTCTCTCTCTCTCTCTCTCTCTCTCTCGTGCTGCAGCGATCTTGCGACCGCCATGCTCCCGTGCCTACGCGCCCATATTCCACCTCCGGCTAGGCTTGAGCTAGCGCCGCCGCTCGGCGCCGTGTTGATCCAGCGTATGCACGTCAAATCCTTGTGCCACATTAGATCCAGCTCGAACCCTAGCAGTGAGATGGCGACGGAGGCGGTTGCATCCCGGACCCGCAGGCGGCATGGGTCCGGTCGACAATGACCGAGGCCAAGATCCAGGCGCTGGTGGACCGGGGGCTGCTCCGGTCGAAGACGGAGGTGGAGTGGAGGTCTGCCGCTGGGGAGGAGTTCCCGAGCGAGGACGTCAAGGAGCAGGTCGTCTTCGCTTCCTTCTTCGAGCGTGGCTTCAACCTCCCAGCGGGAGACTTCTTCTGCAGCCTGCTGTACTACTACAGGATGGAGTTGGTACACCTCGTTCCTAACTCCATCACTGTAGTGTCAACTTTTATTCATTTTTGTGAGCCGTATCTGGGGATACCGCCTCACTTCGCATTGTGGAGGCATTTTTTCTGCGTCAAAAGCACTGGCAAAAGGTCGAGGGCTGTGATGTTCAATTTGAGGTCAGGCCTCAAGGCAGAATGGATAGACACCGACCTTCCTGACAACACCGCCAGGTGGAGATCGGAGTGGTTCTACATTGCGGACCAAATTCCAGGTCTCCCGCGGTGAACTGGCCATAAGCCAGTGAAAATTAGCGAGTGGGATCTAGGACTCTCCACCCGCGAACTCGTGGACCTGAAGGGGGTCCTAGAGCTAGTCAGCGACATGTAGAACCAAGGAGTGACAGGAACGGCGATGGCGAGGTCGTTCTGCCGGCGGATGATCCAGCCGATCAAAGATCGGGTCCACCCAGCGTATGAGTACCGTGGGCAATCAGATCCCACAGGCGAGGTGAACCGCAAGGTCTCCAAGGAGGAGATGGCAGCTAGAGTTTCCCAGATATACTGGGAAGGTCAAGGTGAAGAAGTGCTCGAGGGCACACTCGTTGAAGAGACCGGCAGACCCGGTAAGATCCTAAGATCTGTCTTTAGGTCGTTGTGCTTTGCTTTCTTGATTCACTTAGGTCGTATAGCATTTATGTCATCTGTTTCGCAGATGCGCGAGCTCCAGATGTGGTGCCCGGCACCTCTCCCTGAGCGGGAGATACATCGGAGGAAGCTGAGGTCGGACAAGTACAAGCCTCCAGCTGCTGGAGAATTATGAGTCTGACTCGTCGGTGGAGGCTGACGAAGATACTGACGCGGGGGCTGGGGCGGATCCAGTTGTCAGTGCCGCAAAATCCCGGCGCAGGACCAGGTCGGCGGTGGCGAAGAAGTCTGCTTCGGCTGTTGCCACTGCAATCTCTGCGGTGAAGGCCGCAGAGCAGAAGAAAACGAGGAAAAGGAGGGCTGCATCCCCTCCGGCCATCGCTACTCCAACGATTCCGACACCTCGCTCACGGGAGGTCGGATCGGAGGATGAGGAGGAGGAGAAGGAGAAGGAGAAGGATGAGGCCGTTGAAGAGTTGTCGGTCCCTGAAGACCAGGCAGCGGGAAGGCCGGAGAGTCCAGCAGCCAAGAGGCAGCGAGAGCTGGTGCAGAAGACGTCGGAGGAAGCTCTCCGACATGGTTTAGAGGCGCAGCGTAGTGCTGCGACGACGCGGGCGAAGATACCTGCGACTATTAAGCCTCGGGTGTTTGGGCCGAAGACTCGGCTTCCGGCTGTGCCGAGGTATGGACTTAAGAGTTGATGCTATCTTTATGTTTTTTATCTAAACTCAATCTTGACGTGGTATTTTTCTGTGCAGGCCGGCGGTGACGCCACAAGTGGTGCCGGTTACCCCACATCTCCCTCCCACACGAGGTCGCCTGAGCCACAGGTCGCAGGGAGGCGCTGGTAGATGATGCTCGTACTGCTACCCCGACGCGAGGGATGGCGGAGGGGTTGATGACTTTGCCATCCATGACTGACACGAGGGCGGGTTCTTACATACACACCGCTGAGGGTGTTGAGACCTCAATTGGGAAGGTCGGGGCGACTACCTCTCCAACAGTCGTAGATGTCGACCCTATCAGGGTTGTTCCTGATGGGGCGAAGGATGTGGCCGAGGACCAGCCTCAGATCGACCTGGCCCCGGGAGGTCCAGAAGCGTCCGGCGCACAGGTACCTCCATCTTCAACTTCGAGCCTAAGGTTGCCACGTAGATCAATTAATTGGGATCACACCCCTTGGCAGGATGATTGGTTCGAGGACAATGAGGACATGCGGGCTTTGCAGACCAGCATCGTCACCATCAACCACGCACTCATTGTGAGTTGCCTGTGATGTATTATGACTGCTTGATTATTTTGCTTTTGAAGCATCACTGACAACCTTGTGATTTTGTAATAGTCGCTAGCAGAGAGGGCCAAGGGCCGGGCCGACCAGCTGCGGCATGCCGAGGAGAAGGAACAACGTATTACTGACCTTGAGCGAGAGCTCAGGGAGGTTCGTGAGGCGGCGGCCACTGACAAGAAGAGGCTCAAGGACGAGCTTGCTGAGGAAAGGCGCAAGGCCGTGGAGGCTACTGCACAGTTTAACGCTGCAACTACTGGTGAGTTTTAGTCTTTGTCCCTTTTTGAACAGAAGGTCATTAGCTGTCAGCTAACTGTTGTGTGTGCAGATTTCTGTAACCGCGAAGAAGAGCTGAAAAATGCTCTGGCGACCTCCAAGAGCAAGATTCATGGCCTGGAGGGCAAGGTCCGGGAGATTGAGGCTGGAGGTCTGGAACTCAAACGGGCGATGAAGGAGGCCACCGAGAGTGAGTGCGCCATATCTCAAAAGCTGGCTTATGAGACCGCAGCTAGTCGGGACCTTGAAGTCGAGTTCGAGGTTGTTTTGAAGTCACTGCAGAGTGACCAAATCACCATTGCAGGGTATGAGGTGGAGTTGAACGACCTCAAGGGTTATGCCAGTTATGCAATGTCTTGCATACCTGTTCCAGAGGAAGGGGATCAGCAGCAGTCCATCATTGATTGCCTGGTAGACACTCCTAACAGGCTGTTGCTTTTATTGGGAGGAACCGGTTTGGTGGCTGCGACCGATGCGTTGGTGAGAGTCAAGTCCCACTATCTTGAGGTTGACATGACCAAGATCAAGGGCGGTGCTGATACCACGAAGGACCTTCACGCCCTGGAGCTCGAAGTTGATGAAGCCGCCACCGAAGTGGCGGAGAGCATCGACTTTGAAGGCGATGGCGGAGCCGGTGGTGAAGGTGGCGACGGCGACGACCAGTAGTAGCTAGGGGCTGTACCTCCCCCTCCTCTCATGACTTGTAAAAACTTTCAAGAAATCTGTAACGAAGTACTTGCCTTTTTCCTGCGTGAGTTCTGGTTGATCTTGTAGATGACGACATTTTGTATTCTTGACTCGCTAACCACTACTCACAGAGAGGCTGGCTTGCCGACCTCAACAGCTCGGCGTGGAGACTTACGAGAGATCGGCGCACGAGGGAGGAGCCCGGGGCTCAGGTCTGGCGACCTTTCTGATCAAGCATACTCGTGGCGGCAGGAGGCTTCGTACTCATTTGCGATGATGTCCTTAGGTCGGACGACCTTTAGGTTTGCTTTTTAGCCAAGCCCCCGAGCGTGTCGAGGGGAAGGGATAAAGAGGACTTAAAACCCCCAGGTCTTGTGACCCAGATGTTGACTTTAGCCAAGCCCCCGAGCATGTCGAGGGGTGGGGTTTATTGTATGAGGAAGGAGGAGGTAGTGCTCGACTCGTAGTAGAGGACTGCTTGAAATACTTTTTATTTAATCTGAAAAAGAGAAAAACAAAAGGGAAAAATATATATCTTGAAAAGAAACTAATCTACGGATAGAATCGTCGTAGATGCTCCACGTTCCAAGGGTTGGGTACTCCTTGCCTGTCACCCCACCGAAGTCGATACGTTGACGGGCTGATTATTTCTGTGACGATGAAGGGTCCCTTCCAAGAGGCAGAGAGCTTGTGCATGCCGTCAGTCTTTTGGATGTGTTTAAGGACAAGGTTGCCAACGTTGAAGGAGGTTTCCTTAACATTGCGATCGTGGTAGCGATGTAGCTGCTGGTCATGACGGGCTTGTCTCATGACAGTGGTGAGTCTTTGTTCTTCAAGACTGTCGAGGTCGATGCGACGTGTTTGCTCGGCCTCTCCTTCCTCGTAGAACTGAATTCGCAGAGCTCCAAAAGTGACATCGGTAGGAAGTATGGCTTCTGATCCGTAGACCAGAAAGAAGGGCGAAAAGCCTGTCGCAGAGCTGACTTGAGTCCTGAGACCCCAGATTACATGAGGCAGCTCAGCTAGCCATCTAGTGGCGTAGTTGGAAGCGTCGTCGTAGATACGGTCCTTGAGTGCTTGGAGCACCATGCCATTGGCTCTTTCGACCTGGCCATTACACCATGGGTGGGCGACCGAGGAATAGTAGACGTCAATGAGGTTATCCTGGCAGAAGTCCCAGAAGACCGAGCCGGTGAAAGCTTTGCCTAGGTCGGTGATGATCCTGTTAGGCACGCCGAAGCGGTGTTTGATTTCTCCGATGAATTTAACTGCTTCTTTCAATGTTACTTTCACAACGGGTCGGACCTCAATCCACTTGGTGAATTTGTCTACAGCAACTAGGATATGCTTGTAGCCGCTTGGAGCGGTACGAAACGGTCCTACCGCGTCGAGACCCCACATAGCGAAGGGCCAAGATGGAGGGATAGTGCGCAGAGCCTGAGCTGGCAGGTGCTGCTGTTTGGCAAAGAACTCGCATCCTTTGCACCTCTTGATGAGGTCTTTAGCGTCAGTTACGGCTGTGGGCCAATAGAATCCATATCGGTATGCTTTACCGACCAAGTTCGTGGATGCCGCGTGGCAGCCACACTCACCACTATGTATCTCGGCTAAGAGTTGTAGACCCTCCGATCGTAGGATGCACTTCATCAAGATGCCCGTGGAGGCAGCTTTCCTATGTAGGTCGGAACCAATCACGACGTAGTTAGCGCTTCTCCGCGTGATACGTTCTCGCTCCGCTTTGTCATCGGGGACAAGTTGGTCGAGTATGAAGTCTATGAAGGGCTTGCGCCAATTGTCCTCTTTTTCAGTCATGAGCACATCACGGTGAGGTGCTGGATTTTGGTCGTTTCAAGGTGGCTCTGGATTATTAGAATCTAAGAGCTTGATTGTTGGCTTGCGTAGGTATTGGACGAATACGCCTGCTGGGACTAGAGCTCGACGAGAACCTAGTTTGGAAAGCATGTCGGCGGTGATGTTGTTGTTGCGTGGGACGTGTTGGAATTCGATCCCCTCGAAGTGGCCTTCGAGTTTACGAATCTCAGTGCAGTAAGCATCCATCGTGTCATTGACGCAATCCCACTCTTTGTTGACTTGCTCGATGATGACCTTGGAATCGCCGAAAGCTAGTAGTCACTTGATGCCAAGGGACAGTGCTATACGGAGGCCGTGGATTAGGGCTTCGTATTCTTCTCCGTTGTTAGAGGCCTTGTAATGAATTTGCAGCACGTACTTGAGCTACTCTCCCTGGAGGGGAGATGAGTAACATGCATGCGCCTGCTCCTTCAAGGTTGAGGGCGCCGTCGAAGTAAATGATCCAGTGTTCAGGCTGCTCCTTGGGAGGGGCATCTGGATCTCCGTCCATTCAGACACAAAGTCTGCGAGGATCTGCGATTTGATCGCTTGTCTGGGACAAAACTCGATTTCAAACTCTCCAAGCTCAACTGACCACTTGATGATGCAGCCGTTGGCGTCGTGGTTGCGGATGATCTCTCCCAAGGGGAACGAAGACGGGACCACGATCTTGTGAGCTTGGAAGTAGTATCAAAGCTTTCTCGACATGATCAGGAGCGCATAGAGCAGCTTCTGAGGTTGTGTATAACGTGTTTTAGCGTCGGCCAGAACCTCGCTCACGTAGTATACAGGTCGTTGAACAGGATAGGCCTGCCCTTCCTCTTCTCGTTCGGCGACGAGAACCGTGCTGACCACATTAGTGGTGGCAGAGATGTAGAGTAAGAGTGTTTCCTTCGGTATTGGAGGTGTCATAACTGGTGGTGTTGTTAAGGACTCATTGAGAGCCTCGAACGCTTTCTGGGCTTCATCGTCCCATACGAACTTGTTAGCCTTCTTTAGTAGCTTGAAGAAAAGAAGTCCTTTTTCACCGAGCTTGCTGATAAAACAACCTAGAGCCACCATCATTTCGGTGAGCTTCATGACGTCTTTCTTGTTGGATGGCTTGGCCATCTTGCGTATAGCGTCGATCTTCGCTGGGTTGGCCTCGATGCCTCGGTGCCCGACCATGAAGCCCAGGAGCAATCCGGAAGGGACATCGAAGACGTTCTTCCCAATTTGGGTCTTCAAGCACTTTTGAATTACCTTTTGGTAGGTTGCTCCAGCGTTTTTCAGGCCAAAGGTCATGACCTTATAGCAGTAGATGTCGTGGGGCGTTATGAACATTGTATTGTCTTTGTCGTCGGGATGCAGGGCTATCTGATGATACCCTGAGTAGAAGTCGAGGAAGCAGAGTAGGCGCTGTCGGTCGTGGAGTCCACGACCTGGTTGATACGAGGGAGAGGGAACGGATCCTTTGGGCAGTGCTTGTTAAGATTGATGTAATCGATACACAGTCTTAATCCACCAGTTTTCTTTGGTACAAGAACCGGGTTTGCGAGCCAAACCGGGTGTTGACATTCTCTAATAAAACTTGCAGCTAAGAGCTTACAGACTTCTACTTCTATAGCTTGTTTTTTACCTTTTGCAAATCGCCGGAGCTTTTGCTTGATAGGTCGAGCGGTCTTGTTGACTTCGAGTCTGTGCTCAGCCAGCTCCCTAGGGACTCCAGGCATATCGGACGGACTCCATGTGAAGATGTCGGCGTTGTCCCTGAGGAAGCTGGTGAGCGCGAGTTCCTATTTGGGGTCGAGGTCGGCCCCGATGATGACTTCCTTGGAGGCGTTGGGCGGGCCGAGGCAAACCTTCTTGACGGCTGGACTTGGGTCCAAAGCTGTGCTTGTACGCTTCTGCTCCGGTACTTGAAGAGTAGTTTGGTCGATCTTGGCTGCCTGATCGACCATGACCGTTGCTGCGGCTTTGATTGCTGAATCTTTGGAGAGCTTGACGGTAGCGCTTTCGCAATTGTAGGAGACCATAATGTCCCCGAGGACGGAAAGGATTCCATTTGGCACTGGCTTCTTCATGATGAGGTAAGTGTAGTGTGGTATAGCCATGAACTTGGCGAGCATAGGTCGTCCAAAGATGGCGTGGTATGAAGAGCGGAAGTCCGTGACTTCGAACATCAGGTACTCCATGCTGAAGTTCTCCTCCATGCCGAAGGTAACCGGCAGGCATACGCGACCTATGGGGTATGCAGCCTTGCCAGGCACGACCCCGTAGAAGGGTTCATCACAAGTGGTCATTTTGGAGAAGTCGAACTCCATCTTGCGTAGCGTCTCTGTGAAAATGATGTTTAGGCTGCTGCCTCCGTCGATGAGGGTCTTAGGCAACCAGGCCCTGTTAACTATGGGGTTGACGACCAGCGGATAGGTTCTGGGGTCAGGAATGTGAACCCAATGATCCTTCCTAGAGAAAGTGATTGGGAATTCAGACCACCGCAGAGGTCGTGGATTTTCAGTGTTGACGTTCCCGATCTCTCTGGCATTCGATCGAGTTTGCCGGTTGGTTTTGATCGCTTGGCGACCACCGACGATGAAGTTGATCTCATGGTTGGCCTTCTGGAATGCACCATTGGGGTTGCCTCCTTTGGGTGGTAGCGAAGGTGTCTGCTCCTTGTGGTTGTTGTCTTGGCGGTTGTGGTCGTCCTAGCGCCGTCGATCGTCGCGCCGGTCGTTGTGACGATCGTCGTGGCGATCATCACGACGATCACTTCTATCGCGCTTATCAGTGCGGTTGTCGCGATGGTAGTCATCGTGTCTGTCATCGCGGCGGTAATCACGGCAATAATCATGTCGATCCCTATTGTCATTGCGAGGATAGGGTCTGCGGTCACGATAATCTCGTCAGTCAGGTCGAGGGTTGCGATTCTTGAAGTGTTGACCACCATTGCGGTCGTCATTGCTGTTGCTCCTGGTCCTCTTGGAGGTAGATGGTACCCCAAGGGCATGTTTTAACTGCTCGCACTCCCTCATGGTATGTTTGGTGTCGCGATGGAACTAGCACTGGTCGTCCATGACCATATTGAAGTCACCTTCAAGGAAGGTGGAAGGTCTTGGTGGATCTGTTACATAGGCTTCACCGGATCGCTTGCGCGACCTGGTGCCTCCGTCGTCGTGATCTTCTCCGTTGAAGTCATGCATTACCGCGTCTTGAGTGTCAACCAGTTTGTCAACGTAGGCCATGAGGTCACTAATGGTTTTGGCATCGGCTTCGTGGATCTTCTCAAACAACTTGATTTTAGTGATTCCCTTTTTGTAGTAGGCAATGACGTCGTCATCTTTGACACCTGTGAGGGTGTTGCGGTTCTCGAAGTAGCGGTTGGTGTACTCACAGAGAGTTTCGTCTCTTCTCATCCATACTCTAGCGGGGTTGTGAGTGTTGCTAGGACGATTGTAGGTCGCCCGGTAGTTGGTCGTGAATAGGCGGGACAAAGTCGCCCAGGAGGTGATGCATTCTGCCAGGAGATTGTCGAGCCACAGGAGTGGTGCCTTGCCCATCACGAGAGGAAAGTATCCGGCCATGTGGTCTTCATTGCCTCCTGAGGTGCGCGCGGCTATACTGTACATCTTGAGCCATATACTCGGGTCAGAGCGACCGTCGTACTTCTCAATTGAAGTCTTGAAGTCTTTGGGGTATCTGAAGGACCGAAACAGCGAACCAGAGAGGGGGGAGTGAATGGGAGCCGATAAAAATTCTTCTCGAAGGAGATGGAAACTCCAACAAGATGAACACGGCTTCCAACACACATCTCCGACTCACTACCCAACTTGGTCAAGCCCACGTAGCCACTGGAGTGCCGCTGGACCTAGGAACCAACACACAACCTTCCGACCCGAGAACGCAGCGGAACACCAAACCTCGAGTCCACTAACCAACACCGGTCAAACCGGTGAGCACCACCGGTCAGACCGGTCCTTGCTGGTGAAACTTGGCGACTTCCACTAAGTGGCTCCACACCGGTCAGGCTGGTGCAACACAACGGTCAGACCGGTCTAAGCCTGAAAGCCCCCAAATCGCCAAACAGGCCAAACGACCTCCAAACAGACCCAAACTTGAAACAACCCCAACACAGGACAACAGTGAACACACCCAGATGTTCACCCGAGCAAAAACCCACCAAGGGTTGCACCGGTCAGACCGGTCAAGAGCACCGGTCAGACCGGTGTAGCCTGGGCAGCTCGGGATGAGCAGGACCCGCGGGTCAACTCCCCCAAATCCAAACTTCGATCTCCCGAATCGCTCCACAGACTTAAACAATACTTTGGGCATAATAGGAACACATCATGAGGAGTCCATAGCCAAGTTTAATCCCACCAAAACTTGTCCAAAAAGGAGGAATCGAAGAAATCCCGCCAAGAACACCTCTAACCCTAGAACTCGGAAAACCCCAAAATCGAGCCCCTTTACTCACGGATTTGGGAGGGGAATCACAGCCCAAAGAACCACAAAGGGTTCCCACAAATTTACCCCGTCAAATCCCCAAGAGAAAGGTCCTGAAAACAACCCAAGAAAAACACCAAGAAAGGGCTCCAAAAATCACCACCAAGAACAACCGGGAACAGCACAACAAGACCTTGAGGAACCACGCTGAATCATCTATACATGCCACAAAGGTTCATACAAGGTCTAGCTTGCCGCCCGATCATCCAACCCTCTCAACAAGATCTCACCATGAAACTCTCAAGCTAGTCCTATGGAAATCCTAAGAAAATAGGAAGGGAAAAAATAGGAAAGCAAATAAACTAGGGTTCCAAGAGGTTGGCTGCCATCCTCTCACCTCATGGGTTATATGGAGGCAACCGAAAGTCTAAAATACCCTTTCCTAATAACTAGGGATACAAGCCCCTCAAGGGTGGTTTTGGAAGTCTTCAAGCTTTCTCCATCAGACGGATGCCCGGCAACCGCAACCTGCTTAGCCTCAATGCAAGCCTTGCGATCCCGACGCGTGTCCTCCGCTTCGAAGATTCTGGACTGCGTCGTCGCACACCGATCAGACTGGTACTCCTCACTGGTCAAACCTGAGCATCAGAGCTTCATGTGAGATTTTTTGAGAGGGATGGATGCTAGGGAAGCATGCTAGACCTTGTGAATCTTTCCTGGTTTGTATAGAAGATTCGGCGTTGTGTTTTTCGTGGTCTTTTGTGTGCTTGTTTTTGGTGCTCTTGTTCTTGGTGTGGTTCCGCGGATTTGAGTGGGTTTCTCCCCGTATTTCTTTGAGGAAAAGATGTATGGATTCCTTGTGCACCTTTGTGATTGATCTTGTGCCCTCAAACGCTGAGAAACCACTTCGATTCAAGGATTTTCGGTCGGAGCTCTAGCTTTTGGTGGTGCTCAAAGGATTCGCGATTCCCGGTCATTTAGGGAGTTAGGAGGCAAGATTTTTGGGCTATAGCATCCTTGTGTGATGCTCTTCAAGTCCCCAAACCCTTGTCTCTACAGCTTCTACCGTTTGGGAAATCTGATGATGATTTGGGGGAGCTGACCTTCAAGGTCGGGCTGTTTTCAGTTCTGTCCGTGAGGCGCGGACGGTCCGTGAGGGGTCGGCAGATAGTCCGCGAGGAGCCAGTTCGTCAGGCGTTCTTCGTGTTCTTGTTTCGTTTCGTTTTGATCCAGTTTTGTTTTAGGTTTTCGTTGTAGCCGGTTTGCGGACGGTCCGAGCTTCAGTAGCGGACGGTTCGTGGCCCGCGCGGACGGTCCGCTCAGTCTTCGCGGACGGTCCGTTTTTCTCGGATCGCCCGGTGGTTCCGTTCGCTTTAACGACGGACGGTCCGCGGATCGGGCCGGACATTCCGCGGCAAGGGTGCGGACGGTCCCGCGGTACCTCGCCGGACGGTCCCCGCGGCCATCGAGGACGCCTCCGCCCCGCTCGGCCGGACGGTCCGCCGTAGGCCGGCGGCTTTGCTTCTTGGTTCGATTCCTCCCTTCCTTTCTCGTGCTTCCGCGTGTGCTTCAAGGAATCGTTCCTAAGACTAGAGGTTGATCCATAACCTCGTTGTCTTGACAATTGGCGTGTGATTCGATCCATCGCTTGTGTGTGACCGGGAATTGTCTAGGGTATAGGTCGGGTTCTTTGAGAAGAATTTTTACCGGCTCCTATTCACTCCCCCCTCTCTAGTCGCCATCCGATCCTTCAATTGGTATCAGAGCTTGGTGCCGGATTCTTTGTGACTTTAACAAGTCTCGAATCCTAAGATGGCGTATGTTGAGCGGGGCGGTCCGCCGCACTTCGATGGCAAGGGTTACCACAAGTGGGCGGCTCGTATGATGATCTTTCTTCGTGGCAAGTTGTTGGATTTCATTGTGCTTGACAAGACCTATGCTATTACGGTCAACATCCATACTCTTATGGTGACCGATGCCGGTGCTAAGGCCAAGTATGAGGCAAATGCAAAAGCCGTTGATCACTTGGTCCGAGCTTGTGTGATCCTGAGTTTGAGCGTGTTCGCCATTTGAATCTTGCTTGGCAAATTTGGGAGAAGTTGTTGGTGGCTCACGGTGGTGATAACCATGTGAAGGCTCGCCTCTTTGTCTCTTACCGGATGCAATATGAGAACTTCACTCAACTTCCCGGTGAGGACATTGATGCGATGTTTCGCAGGTTCACCGCCATCGTGAACAACATGAAGGCTAATGTTGAGGATTTCCCTTACACCGAGCATGATCAAGCTTTGAAGCTCTTGCATGTCTTGGATCCAAATGTTTGGGGTGCTAAGGTTGAGACCATCAAGGAGTCCGGGCAATATTTGACCATTGAGTTGGATGACCTCTTTTCTAAGCTTAAGTTGGCCGAGGTTGACAGGAAGTTGCAATCCAAGCATGAGGGCTCAACCGACTATAGTCTTGCTCTTGTGGGTGGATCAAAGGGAAAATCTAACTCTTCCCGTCGACGTATTCCTTGTCTTCTCTTATGTCTATTCCGGATGAGGAGTTTGATGTCTCCGGGCGAGGAGGAGCCGGCTTTGCTCTCAAGGAAGTTTGATCGACTACATGAGAGCCGGAGGAATGCAAGGCGGAGCTCGGGGACATGCTACAAGTGTGGCAAGCGTGGACACTTCATCACCGAGTGCCCGAAGCGGAGGAGAACAAGTACAAGATGAGCGAGTACAAGGCGCACCCAAGGCGTGAAGACAAGTACTCCTCCAAGGGCAAGCACTTCGGCAAGTCCAAGAGCAAGGACAAGGACAAGCGGCGACCGAGCAAGGGCGGCTACAAGAAGGACAAGGCAAGAGCCATGGTGGCCGGTGCAAGCGACGTCGACTCAAGCTCAAGTGACGCGCAGTCAAGCTCAAGCAATGAAGATGAAGACGCCGGGAGGCGCAAGGGCAAGAAGAGTGCAAGCCGGAACCTCGGTGGATTGAGCTATGTGGCGCTTGAAGGCCGTTGTGGCATGGCCCATAGCTCGAGCCGCAAGAAGAGCGAGAAGGAAGACGGCGACTCCGACTCGGAGGATGAGGTAAATTGTGACCCCGACTCTTTGCTTGCCGAGATCACTAGGTTGAATGTCTTGATTGACAACCGTGATAGTGTGTTGAGAGATGCTAAGAAGATGAGGAAAGATCTTAAAGCTCAACTTGAGAATGCTAGTGAGAAAGTAGGAGAGATAGAGTCCAAATTGCTTGAATTGAAACTTGAGAATGACCCTTTGAAACTTGCTCCTACTACTCCCGATGATGTTGAGTGTCCCGAATGTGATGCATGGTTGAATGAGATCAAGTTGCTTAATGAGAAGAATGCTTCCACTTTGGCTAAACTAGATGCTCTTAGGACCGAGTATGATGAGCTTAAGGCTAGACCCACTTCGCTTGGTGCTTGTAAATCATGTCCTACCATGAATGCTAAGCTTGTTGATGCTCGTTCTACCATTAGCACTTTGGAAGCTACTTTGAAATCTCCCCGTTGTCAATGCATGCACTAGCCGTGATGAAGTTACTTTGCGCAATCTTGAACTTACTTCCCGTTTGGATGTCATTTATGAGGAGAATGATTACTTTAGGAAGGTGTTAGGTTGGTTGTCCGGGCGGGAACCTCAATTGAAAATCATGATTGAGGAGTTCAAGAGAGCCGATGGTCGTGGTTTGGGTTTTGAGAAGTTGGGTGAGAAAGTGGGAGAGAACAAAGTGGGGAGAGTGTGTATGAGAAGTGTGTTGAGTCTAACCCCGAGTTTGAGGTGATCGGAGACATCCAAATTCCACTTCCAAAAGCACCCAAGAACTCTTTCACATCAAAGCCCAACCACCTTTGCAACAATCTTGACACAACCCAAGATCCACCCAAATTCCCACCTAAGACAAATGACTTCCCGTAAACCCGTGAAGTTTGTGAGTGAGAAGGGTGAGAAACCTAAAGAGAAGCTAGAGCAAAAACCAAAACCCATCCCCTTCAAGTGTGAGTATTGTGCCAAGGAGAGACACCTAGCGAGTTTTGCTATAAGAGGAAGAGGGATGAGAGGCTTGCTAGGGAGCAAGCAAACCAGGGACAGTATCGCCGGTCTCATGGTATTCCCGAGCCTAGAGTGCCACTTCCATGGGGTGTGGGAAGTGTGAAGAGTGTTGGTAGAGTTGGAGCTCAGGGTGGTAGGTTCCCACGGAGAGGTGGTGGTGAGAGGTTTGTTAGGAGAGATGATGGTGTGCGTGCTTGGTGAGAGGTTTGGTCGGGCTCGTGGTGGTTTTGTCGGACGTCCCCCTACTCGTCATCAATACGGGTTTAGGGGAGATGATCGCAGCTTTGGGTTCCGGAGGAACTACGGACCACGTTTTCCTCCTCGTGGTGCTCGTACTCCTTCCATGGGACATGGGAAGTTTAGTGGCAAGGGAATGATGTTTGCTAACCCCTCCTTTGAGCGATGGCCCGACATTGGTTTAACTTTCTTTGTGCTAACCCCAGTGTCGAGTCGCTAGCTCATTCTCGTTCTTGTTTCGACTACAGGCAGGAGGCTTCGAGAACATTTGGTTGATCGACTCCGGATGTTCCCGACACATGACCGGAGATAAGAAGTGGTTCTCCAGCCTCACCCCAGTGAAGGAAAAGATGTACATCACTTTTGGGGACAATGGACGAGGAAGGGTGATTTCTGAGGGTGTGGTGCATGTGAGTGACAAGGTAACGTTGAAGAGGGTTGCTCTTGTGAAGTCTTTGGGTTTCAATTTGCTTTCGGTTTCTCAGTTGCTTGATGAGGGCTTTGAGGTGCGTTTCAAGTCTGGCGAGTCTCGTTTGTCGGATTCTCGAGGTGATCTTGTTTGTATGATCATCCCCGAGGGTCGATTTTCGTGCGATTTCTCTCGTTCTTTGGGTCCTCGCTCGCCTGTTTGATGACCGGTCCTTCTTCCGATTTGTGGAAATGGCATAGGCGGTTAGGTCACTTGAGCTTTGATTTGGTTTCCCGCTTGAGTGGTCTAGACCTTGTCCGAGGATTGCCGAGGTTGAAGCTTGAGAAGGATTTGGTTTGTGCTCGTGTAGGCATGGCAAGATGGTAGCCACTCCCCATCCACCCCCGACCGATGTCATGACCAAGCGTTCGACGTAGCCGTTGCATATGGATCTTGTTGGGCCGGCTCGAGTTCGCTCGGTGGGTAGGAAGTGGTATGTCCTTGTTGTGGTGGACGATTACTCTCGCTATGCCCCGGGTGTTTTTCTTGGAAGACAAGAGTGAGACATTTGGCTTTGTTCGAGATCCGATCGTTAGGTTGAAAAACGAGAGGCATGGGAATGCCATTCGAGCTATCCGTAGTGATAACGGCTCGCAGTTCAAGAACTCTCATTTTGATGCCTTTTGTCGTGATCTAGGTCTTGAACATCAGTATTCGACCCCTTATGTGCCTCCTCAAAATGGAGTTGTGGAAAGGAAAAATCGGACTCTTTGTGAGATGGCTAGGATGATGCTCGATGAGCATAGGACTCCTAGGAGGTATTGGGCTGAGGCGGTCAATACGGCTTGTCATGTCTCTAACAGGATTTTATTGCGAGTTTTCAAGAAGAAGACTTGTTATGAGCTGATGCATGGTCGGGCACCCAAGGTGAGTCATTTCCGAGTTTTTGGTTGCAAATGCTTTATTCTTAAGAAAGGAAAACTCGACAAGTTTGAGGCTAGGTCTAGTGATGGGATTTTCTTTGGTTATGCTAACCATTCTAGAGCCTATAGGGTGCTTAACCTTGAGACTAACAAAATCATGGAGACTTGCGAGGTAACCTTCGATGAGACAATGCCATGTACCTCTCTTTGTTTTGAATGTGCGGGTGATTAAGAGATGGCCGAGGACCTCTTTGAAGAGGAGAAGGATGAAGCCGGAGATGATGATGGAGAGAACCATGCGGGCCGAAGCGCATTGTGTACACACTACTTCCCCTACGACCACTTCGGAGGGTGGACCGTCTACTTCATAGACAACGACGGTGCGACAAGAGAACCGAGGCGAGAGAAGGCGAAGTTGAGGGGGAGGTAGTCTCGAGGCGTGAGGCTCCCCGGCGGATTCAAGAAGTGCACCCCCTATCGAAGATAATTGGGGACATCGACGAACGTACTACACGGTCAAGGTCTAGGAATTCCTCTCATTTCGCTCATGCTTGCATTTGTTGCCACCTTTGAGCCCAAGGATATTGGACACGCTTTATCTGATGCAAACTGGGTCAATTCTATGCATGAGGAGTTGGAAAACATTGAGAGGAACCAAGTGTGGGAGTTAGTTGAACCACCTCCAAATTGCCATCCTATAGGAACCAAATGGGTTTGGAAGAACAAAGAGGGAGAGAATGGGATGGTTGTGAGGAACAAGTCCAGACTTGTTGCTCAGGGTTATAGTCAGAAGGAGGGGATCGACTATGAGGAGACTTTTGCTCCTGTGGCCCGTCTTGAGGCAATTCGAATCCTTCTAGCCTTTGCCGTGGCTAAAGGGTTCAAGTTGTTTCAAATGGATGTGAAAAGTGCTTTTCTCAATGGGGTCATAGAGGAGGAGGTGTATGTGAAGCACCACCGGGGTTTGAGAGTGAGAAGTATCCACACGGGGTGTACAAGTTGAAAAGGGCTCGTATGGGTTGAAACAGCGCCCCGGCTTGGTATGGGAGATTGAGAGGTTTTCTCGGTGAGCGAGAGGGTTTGTGATGGGTACCGTGGATAAGACCTTGTTTCTCCTCAAGCATGGGAATGACTTGTTGATTGTGCGGATATACGTGGATGATATTGTCTTTGGTGGCTCGTCACATAACCTTGTTGCCAAGTTTGCGGATGAGATGAGTGTTGACGGTGAAAATCCGTCAACCTAGCCATGAGTTTACCTTCGGTGTTGGCATGAATTTTATACCTTATCCATTGGTACTAACCCCCGTGGTATAACAAGTTCACATGTGCATGTCGTTTTTGGAGTTTAATGTTTATGCGGGGATTTAGTGTTGAATGCAAGACTTTCGGGATAAGTTCATCAAGCACCTCATGACAAGACCTTGAAGCCCCGAACAAGTCATGCAATGAAGCAAAACTAACTCCAAGAAGCCGGGGACTCGTTCCGAGAAGACAACAAACTCCGGGGACCCGACCGGAAAAGTGCTTGAAGCTTGCAAGACAAGGAGTTGAGTCCAATTCGGAGAGAAACCGACGACATGGACCTACATGCGAAGGGGAAGCATCCAGAAGCAAGGGAACCGACCTCGGGCAAAGGAGCCCGCGGGGGCCGGGCCTAAATGGGCCCGGCCGGCCGGCCCGGGCCGGTCGGCCCGTGCCCATTTAGGGCCCAAATGCGACGCCCTTTGCCCTAGCCGCCGATCGGGCTATTTATAGTCCCCCGACCGAGAGCCACGCGAGAAGATTTCGTCTTCGGCCGCCGAGAAGCAGAGAGGAGAGGGACACCATCTAGGAGAGGAGAGGGTCGAGCTAGTTGACTAGGGTTTCCCTAGCCGACGTGGGAACCTTGCAAGGAAGACCACGTCGGAGTTCCCGAGCTAGAAGCAAGATCAAGGAAGGATCCCGGTGGTGATCTTGTGTATGTATCATTGTTATAGTTGAATTATCAAGTTGAATCTTTTCCCGGCCGATCAAGTGTTTCCTCGAAGATTTCGTTTTTTCGATCGGCTTTGCTTATTCCAATTCTATTCTCGAGATAGATTACATAGGGTGTTCTTGTAGCCGCGGTGGCTAGAGGTACACGCCGGATCTTCCGAAAGAATCTCGACTTGTCTTTTGACTCGCCCTAAGCTCCCCGCATGAATAGGGATACGTTGTGACGAACGGGGGTCTCGAAAGGCGGATGTTTTCGGATTTGGACGGGAAACCACGATTTAAAGAGGCTTCTATTAAGATTCGATTTGCTACTTCTTCTCTTGCTTGGAACTTCAACAAAAGGCTTACCCCGATCCCTCTAGATCGGTTTATCTACCCAATCTTACTTTGTTTTCTCCAGCTTTTAGTAGATTAGATTCGTTTTGTGTCTTTTACTTAGATGCATTAGGTCTTTTATCGAAGATTGAAGATTACTTGGCTTTAATAGATTAATTCTTGCGTCACACATTTGTTCCACGGATTCGATACCTTGGGTTCACCACTCGAGGGAAGAAGGGTCCCTTGACTACGACGGGAGACTTGTACGCTTGCGAGTCACGAACGAACTTTGATACAAACATTAACCGTCAACAAGCCCCTTTTTCTGGCGCCGTTGCCGGGGAACAAGTGATCAAGATTTGATTTTTTATTGCTTTTTTTTGTAATTTTCAGTACTGATTTTGTTTTATTTTTGCATCTAATAAGCTTCAATCATCCTCAAAATACATCTAATCTAGTTTGTCTAACTCTAGTCTTTATAGATTTGTTTTGTTTTCTAGTTTCTTTTGCATATTTTGTTTATTGCTAACCCTAACGGGAGATGGACGGCTACCTCTCCAACAAACCCAATAATTTTGTGGATGATCCGGAAAAACTTTACGAGGCTAAGGAGACGCGAAGCACATCAAGCTAAAAAGCCGGATTTTGTAGATTCGGAGTCGGAAGACAAAGGATCGCAGGAATCTCCGGAGAATTCACCACCTCAAAGTCCGCGGGAGAACCGACGTCCACCGATGGGTGACCAACCACCGGAAGAACGCAAGATTGGGGAGCTATGCACCCCAGACATCATCGACCTACCAATCTTGAACCTCGACGAGATCGGAAGACCGTTCGAGATCAAGACCTCAACAATCCGCATGGTGCAACATTCACCCTTCACCGGCAAAGAGGATCCGAACCTTCACCTCCAAGCATTCATTCAACTATGTCGACTTTCAACATGGATGGGGTGACTCAAGATCAAATGAGGGCAAGGCTTTTTCCGTTTTCACTACTCGGGAAGGCGTTGCAATGGTTCCACTCTCAACCGGCGGAGACGGTGCAAAATTGGAACACGTTGATGAAGGCTTTCATGAAGGAATACTACTCACCGGTAAAACTCAAAGCTTGCGTAATAAGATTGCCACCTTTGTTCAATATCCTACGAAACTATCTCGGAGGCATTTGAGCGCTTCAACGAGTACACCCGGCGGTTCCACTTCACAAGTTCCCGAAAGAAGACCTCGTGCAAAAGTTCTATCAAGGACTCACCATGGCGTCAAGGACGATCATCGATGCATCGGCGGGAGGATCTATCATCGAGCTTACACCGACGGAAGCTTTCACGCTATTCAAGAAGGTCGCGGATAATGACACGTGGGCGTCATCCGGCGCCTACACCCGGCTCAACCTATGGGGAACGTCAAAGGAGTCTTGCAAGTGGAGAAGGAAGACATACTTGAAGGCAAGATCGACTCGCTCATGAGGAGGTTGGAGAAGATGGAGATAGAAAAGAAAGAGGCTCAAGACTTGAAGGCCGCCGAAGCAAGGTCCACATGCGAAGAATGTGGAGAGTATGGCCATGTCCGCAAAGATTGTCCGGAGGAAGCCAAAGTGCTCGACTACATGAGGAAGGGAGAATTGCCGAACTTCCGCTACGGCAAGGTAGGCCTCAATTTAATGCAAGCTCATCTATTCCTAACGCGGTTCCACTTCGGATACAATTGAAGGAGTTCATGGATGAGCAAGCTAAGATTAACAAGGACACCGTCACCAAGTTCAAGACCATAGACAAGGTGTTGGAGAACATTGATAGCAAAGTGACGGAGGTCGGAAGTTCCAATCATCAAGTGCTCAACATGATGAAGATGCTCGAGACGCAAGTTGGACAACTTGCGGGGCGCCTCACTAATGATGAAGGGAAGCTTCGGGACAACCCAAATGTCCCGAATCGGCGAAGGCCATTCAAACACGTTCGGGGAAGGAGACCGAAGATCCGGAACGTACCGCGGGAGCAAGAAAGCCGAAACCGTCCACCGAGGTGGAAGGAGCTGCTAAAGAGAAGGTTACGGGGATCGTCACCGAGGAACCCGAATTTGAGATGCCGGAAGATGACACGAGGATACCGCAACTCAAGCCACGCTACTTCCGAGCAACACTCGGGGTAGATCATGTCAAGATGTCCGAGGAGTGTAGTGCAGCTATTGCTTATGGGCTGGAGAAGCAAAAAGACCCCGGTGCCCTACAATTCCATGTTCAGTTGGTTCTTTCAACTTCGAGAAGGCGTTATGCGACCTTGGAGCTAGTGTGAGTGTCATGCCGAGGGATGTGTTCGAGAAGCTACGCCTACCGATGGAGCCTACGGGAATATGTTTGGAGCTGGGTGACAACTCCATTCGCTATCCCTTGGGCATTGCTGAAGATGTACCCGTGAAGATTGGACACCACTTCATCCCCGTCGACTTCGTTGTGCTCGAGATGGGAGAGAGGGAGAAGCCGCCGCTCATCCTAGGAAGGCCGTTCCTCAAGACCGTGGGAGCAACTATTGATGTTGGCAAGGGGGAGATCATGTTCGATATCAACGGAGAAAGGAGTTCCTTCAAGTTCCATCCAAGGATTGAGGCATGCAACATGATTGGAGTGAAGATAGAACCAAAACAAACGGAGGGGCTGAAAAAGAAGAAGGAGCCGAAAAAAGTGAACGTAACGAAAATTAAAGAAGGTGTTGCATCCGTCAAGACAAAGGAAGAGAAGCCGCCCGTGAAGACCAAAAAAATGACTAAGCCGCCCAAGCCAAAAGACAAGCCCGCGCCCAAGATGGTGCGGAAGTGGGTACCCAAGATTGCAACGCCCGCAAAGAGCGTTGATCCGGAGTAATCAAGTGAAGAAGTCTAGCTATAGACTATAAACGAAGCGCTAGGCGGGGAGGCAACCCGTTTCGTCAAGTCAAGTCAAGAATAAGCTACGGGAGGACAACCCGATTCCAGGTTTTTCGAGTATTTTTAATAATTTAGTTTTTGAGTTTTACTACGCAAAGATATTAGACTTAGAAGTGGTTGAACAATATTAGAGACATAATTCTTGATTGAATGTTTGCTTTATCATAAACCCTTTGCATGAACCCTCCTATGTGCTTGTTTGATTCTTTTCTTTTCGAGAAACCCCTCAACCAAATAATTTCAGAACCTTAGCTCAACCTTTCACCCTCATTATGGTGCTGAGGTTGGCTTATTTTTCATGCTAAAACCACACGAGTAGAGCCACGATTTATATTCAAGTGTTATAAAAATTCAGCACGTGGTAGGACTCGCGTGAGCCTAGAAATCAAAGCTTTTGGTTGGTCTCAAAAATCTTTATCCTTGGTTTCTCTAGGATTAGAATTTTTCTAAGCCCATTCTAATTTTGTTTTATTCAAAATCTTTCTTATTTAGCCAAAATTAGAACCTAAACCTATGCCCCCATGATCAAGCCGGAAAATGTCCGCTCTCAACCAATGAAGGCAAACTATACCGGTGAGACCGAAATCGACGTAAAAAGAAAATATTTTCGACTTGCATTTGTTTTAATGGTTTAAAAACTTCTCTAAAATTATGTTCGAGCTCTTGCATGGCTCTGAAAAATATTTTAATTTTCGAATTAGAGGAGTGCTTAACCTTAAACACACCTTAATGGAGGCAATCTAGTAATCATGCATGCACCATTGGATTCCCTTTCATCAACTTTCACCAATTCCACACGCAAAGGACAAGCATGGTGGGCAGCAAGCATCAACTTTGTAGGAATTTCATGGTGGCATGTGAAGCAAGTGGAGCTAGGGAGCATTGACACGACCCAAAATATGAAGCATCAAGTGGAAGGACCACGGAGTGGACGTGAGCGTTTGGGCGGTGCAACTCATGGAGCACGCGGGTAGGAAAGTTGCAGAGGTGAAATGATCGTGCTGGAAGAAAGACGAGGCGGGGAGGAGCACCGAGGCCGGCCTCACCTACATAAGGAGCCCCCCCCCCCCGCTCCCGTTTTCTGCGGCAAGCTTCCCTCTCCTTCCTTTGTTTGTGTGTTCGAGTTTGTGTGCTCAAAACCTCCGTAGACATAGCCAACCTTCCCAAGCTTGATAGCTCAAAAAAAAAAAATCCACATCCTTAATCCACTCAAAGTCCACATCCGAAGCAAAGAGTTTAAGTGCCTAGTTACCGGTTGCAACCCGGAATTTTAGTTGAAAAAAAGGAGTGCAGCAACCATGAGAAAGAAGACCACAAGTCCCTTCTCCAAGAAGAAGAGTTCGTCGTCGTTCAAGCCGTCATCAACCACGTCTTCGAGGAGGCACTTGGTTTCCGAGTCTCCCGGAGCATGGAGACGGATACGGCACCACCGAGAAGGAACGATGCTCTCCTCCTTGGTGGTATGAGGGCAGCAAGAAGCACTTCCATGAGGTTCACCGAACCTCGTGGGCACACGGAGGAGCAGCCCGCGCCACCACGACGATCGACTCGCTCAACCGCGCCACCTCCTTACACCCCCGACATACTCTTCGTACGGCTTCATCATCTTGTCGGCGGAGGAGGAGGAGAGGCTCTCTAATCTTGAGAAGAGGCTTGTGCCCAACGTCGAGTTCGACGACCAAGCACTCTACACCTTGGGTTTTTGCACCGACATATACTACATGTTGGGGCACCTCGGGTGGGTTCAGTTCTCCAACGGAATATCGGTGGACACCCACTTGGGTTACGTCTTGGAAATTTTAATGACCATTGCACCCATCGTTGATGATGATGGGGTGCAAAGCTTGTCATTCCGTTTGGAGGGAGTCCAACAAGTGGTTCCCTACGAGCACGTTAGGGAGCTGCTTGGATTCCACAAGGGAGCTCCGGAGAAAGTTGACGTGCCACCCGGCATGTTGGCGGGATTTTGGAACATGATCTCCGGAGAAGCCCATCAACAATGCAATTGCATCCGCAACCCCATTATCCGGATATTTCACTCTTGGATGTGTAAGAGGATATTGGGGAGGATGAAGGAAACAAAGGTGACCGACACAGAGTTGAATTGGTTATACTCGGCTTTATTGCCAGGTAGCCAATAGACCCCTCTTACCTCATGATCAACCGTTGGTGTTGTGAAGCAACATCGGGGGCGGGTAATATTGGTTCGGGGTGTTACCTCTCCATGTTGGCCTTTTCCTTGCGGCCGGGGATCGCAAGAAACCCCGACCACCTTTTGCGAGGTACCTCTCTCGGCATTGAATATTTGCGGCAATGCAAATACATTAGTGGAGATGAGAGAGGAGGTTATCGGTTGGCCATAGTGAACCTACCCCTTCCAACGAGAGGCTTAGGCTTTTCAATGAAGGGAGAGAAGATTGGTTGGAAGAGGGACTACTTGTCCCTGCAAGGAAGAACAAGAGAGGAAGAATCGTAGAGGAGGGAACATCCTCCGCACAAGCGAGTGGAGCACAACCCAATGTGCAACCGTTCGGCGGGGTCCCTCCTCCGCCAAGTTATTACGGAGGGCCACAAGAGCAAGCATGGGGGGGTGGTGCACCGGTACCCCCACAAAATTATGTTGTGCCCAACGCTAACTTCGCGGAGTCCTACGCTCATCATCCCCAACCACAACAAAGCATGGCCATTATTGGAGGGTTTGCTGCAAGTAACGCTCAAAACATCGCAGCCATCCAAGCTAACGCAGCTCAACTTGGTGAAGGCAACGCAATTATTGCCTTTGAACTTGGACGCCTTCACCTTGTGGAGCCAAATCAATTCGTCGGAGGGAGTGTCCAATCATATCATGAGCAAGGGTATTATTATCAAGATCATCAACATCAACCACCGGCGGAGGACTAGAAGATTTAGGAACTTTAGTTTTCTTTTCTTTTCTTTTTCTCTCGTAATTTTCAGCTTTTGCTTATGTGTGTTTGCGTAGTATTTTCTGTTTTTATTTAAATTTCAGCAAGCATGTTTGTTTATTTTCAGTGTGTATTTCAACTTGATATCACCATTAATAAAGTCACCACCCTGATTATATCATTGGAAAAGTTACAAAATTCGTGCCATGATGATATATGATTAAAATTGCAGCTTTGTTCATCTTTGTAGTTGATTTATGCATGTTTAAGCTAGTGCTCTCTTAAAAATACAGATCTGAATTTATTTAAATGCTAGCTTAATTTTCAGCGGAGGTTATGATTAAAATAAAGACCCATAGTGTTTTATGTGCTCTCAAGTTATGAATAGATTAAAGATGTCTTTTATGCTCAAAAATATTGCTAACCTTGTCACAAATATCACTTGTGTGTTGCTCAACCTATTCAAAGCCTTATATATATTTGAGTGCATAAACCTTAGTGTACAAGATTTATTTTTGAGTGAGTTATTGCAGGCCATGATTTCTCTGGCCCGAGACTAAGAAGCTGGTCATTCCGTTTTTGCGTATCTATCTTTTTGCTAGCCTTTTATCCGTGCATTGTGTACCCCCACATCGGTGGTCTCACAAACTTCGCCGGATATCCACCCTTAAACCAAATATCATTTTTTGTGATTACCTCCTTGACCACAACCTATCATTGAGAATGGATCATCAATTCAAGGAAGATCGCAAGACGGTGCCAACGTTGAAGATTTCAAGTATCTCTCCAAGGAAAATATCTCCGGTACCTACCTTATTTTTCGCCTCTTTGCTCGAGGACGAGCAACGTCTAAGCATGGGGGAGGAGGTAGGTACGGTGCTGCCTTAGAGTTCAAAAGGGAGTATTTTAAAAAAATATATAATGATGAAAGAAAAAAAATTCGACGATGTACATGACTTCCAAGGTGAAGAAAGAAAAAATATATATATATAAGAAAGAAAGAAAGAAAAGAATGAGAAATATAAGAAAGAGAAGAAAAAGAAAAAAAAATATATTTGTGCGTAAAATGAACTCCCCGGTTCTCTAAGAGTGCATTCAAGGCTTCAAGATAAAAAGATCCATTCTCATTTTCCAACCATGTGCAATCCGATAACGAGGACTTCTTTTGTGCCTCGGGATCACTCTCTGCCATTTGCACATGTCCACCTATCTAAAAGTGTGTGTATTTTTCTCTTTCCCCTCCTTGATTTAACATTATTTTCCAATGACCTTTTTGACGAGTCTCGGTAAGACCATGAGAAGCTTGTCTTGTTATGACAACACCTCACTTATAAATTCTTGTTAGGACTAAAACTTTCCCAAAGCTCCATATAAAGCCTTCCACATATATATGAGAGGGAAAGGAGTAGAATATATAGGCTTGAGAGACAAGTGAGATGAGAGTTTATGAGCAATACATGAGATGATTTAAATTTGTGAATTTGGTTTAGCTTTTCTTATCTCGTTCTTCATTTCAAAAATTCGAGATCCATTTAAAACTTTGTGAGCATGTTAATACTTGTGGGATAAGCTTAATAAGAATCCACCCTCCGTGGAGATGAAGGCTAGTACATTATGGAACTTTAATGAATTAAAATTTTGAGAGCATTATGTTTTCTCATGTGTAATCAAGTGCAAAGTTTAAACATTGTTTAGCAATGATGATATCCATCGAAGGCTTACTCGAGGACGAGCAAGGTTTAAGCATGGGGGAGATGTTGACGGTGAAAATCCGTCAACCTAGCCATGAGTTTACCTTCGGTGTTGGCATGAATTTTATACCTTATCCATTGGTACTAACCCCCGTGGTATAACAAGTTCACATGTGCATGTCGTTTTTGGAGTTTAATGTTTATGCGGGGATTTAGTGTTGAATGCAAGACTTTCGGGATAAGTTCATCAAGCACCTCATGACAAGGCCTTGAAGCCCCGAACAAGTCATGCAATGAAGCAAAACTAACTCCAAGAAGCCGGGGACTCGTTCCGAGAAGACAACAAACTCCGGGGACCCGACCGGAAAAGTGCGTGAAGCTTGCAAGACAAGGAGTTGAGTCCAATTCGGAGAGAAACCGACGACATGGACCTACATGCGAAGGGGAAGCATCCAGGAAGCAAGGGAACCGACCTCGGGCAAAGGAGCCCGCGGGGGCCGGGCCTAAATGGGCCCGTGCCGGGCGGCCCGGTCCGGTCGGCCCCGAGCCCATTTAGGGCCCAAATGCGACGCCCTTTGCCCTAGCCGCCGATCGGGCTATTTATAGTCCCCCGACCGAGAGCCACGCAGAGAAGATTTCGTCTTCGGCCGCCGAGAAGCAGAGAGGAGAGGGACACCATCTAGGAGAGGAGAGGGTCGAGCTAGTTGACTAGGGTTTCCCTAGCCGACGTGGGAACCTTGCAAGGAAGACCACGTCGGAGTTCCCCGAGCTAGAAGCAAGATCAAGGAAGGATCCCGGTGGTGATCTTGTGTATGTATCATTGTTATAGTTGAATTATCAAGTTGAATCTTTTCCCAGCGATCAAGTGTTTCCTCGAAGATTTCGTTTTTTCGATCGGCTTTGCTTATTCCAATTCTATTCTCGAGATAGATTACATAGGGTGTTCTTGTAGCCGCGGTGGCTAGAGGTACACGCCGGATCTTCCGAAAGAATCTCGACTTGTCTTTTGACTCGCCCTAAGCTCCCCGCATGAATAGGGATACGTTGTGACGAACGGGGGTCTCGAAAGGCGGATGTTTTCGGATTTGGACGGGAAACCACGATTTAAAGAGGCTTCTATTAAGATTCGATTTGCTACTTCTTCTCTTGCTTGGAACTTCAACAAAAGGCTTACCCCGATCCCTCTAGATCGGTTTATCTACCCAATCTTACTTTGTTTTCTCCGAGTTTTTAGTAGATTAGATTCGTTTTGTGTCTTTTACTTAGATGCATTAGGTCTTTTATCAAAGATTGAAGATTACTTGGCTTTAATAGATTAATTCTTGCGTCACACATTTGTTCCACGGATTCGATACCTTGGGTTCACCACTCGAGGGAAGAAGGGTCCCTTGACTACGACGGGAGACTTGTACGCTTGCGAGTCACGAACGAACTTTGATACAAACATTAACCGTCAACAATGAGCAGGGAATTCGAGATGAGCATGATGGGCGAGTTGCGGTACTTTCTCGGGTTGCGGATCAAGCAAGTGAAGGACGGAACATTTGTACATCGGACCAAGTACACGAAAGACATGCTGAGGAAGTTCCCGATGCAAGATGTGAAGCCTATATCGACACCCATGGGGAGTACGGCTACTTTGGATGCGGACGAGGACGGAGAACCAGTGGACCAGCGGGAGTACGGGAGCATGATCGGCTCCCTCCTCTACTTGACGGCGAAGAGGCCGGACATACGGTTCGGTGTGAGTCCGTGCGCTCGTTTTCGAGGCTTCGCCGAGGACATCACATTGATAGGCCGTTAAGAAGATCTTCGAGTACCTACGATCTGCCCCTGGTCTTGGTCTTTGGTATTCTTCCTCTTCAACTCTTTCTCTTCATGGTTTTTCTGATGCGGATTTTGCTGGTTTTCTTGTCGAGAGGAAGTCTACTTCTGGTTCCTGTCAGTTTCTTGGGTCCTCGTTGGTTTCGTGGTCTTCCCGCAAGCAGTCTAGTGTAGCTCAGTCTACCACCGAGGCAGAGTATGTTGCAGCCGCGAGTTGTTGTTCCCAGCTGTTGTGGATTTCATACACTTTGAGAGACTTTGGTGAGGAGTGCACCCAGATCCCACTTCTTTGTGATAGCACTAGTGCCATAAGCGTAGCGAAAAACCCTGTGCTTCACTCCAGAACCAAACATATAGAGGTGAGGTACCATTTCTTGAGAGACAATGTAGAGAAAGGGACCATTGTGTTGAGCCATGTCCCTACCCAAGATCATCTTGCAGACATTTTCACAAAGCCTCTCGACCAAGCTACATTTGTGCGCTTGCGGGGGGGACTTGGGATTTGTTGCCCTTTCTAGTTGATTCTTGGAGGATTTCCTTTTTGTACCATTTGTATCATACCATGTTTACTTTGATGTATATACATGCTTTGCTTGATGTATAAACCATGGTAGGATAGTCATCTTGTCATATATCATGTTGCATTTGTATCATATTGCATTTTAGGATGATGAGCTTCTTTTATATGCCTTATTTGAGTCTCTTTGGCTATTTGTGAGATATTGGTCATATGTGTGGAGAAATGGCTATGTGAGGCTATGCTCTTGGAATATTTGAGATATATATGTTGTGAGATAGCCCTTTTTGAATCAAATGCTAATCTTGACTAAATTTGATGAAATGTGCTCCACTCATGTGTAGTAGTGTACCCATGTCACGTTTTGGTCTAAATGTGCTTTCTATGCTTAGATTGTGCTTGGATGTCTTTTTCTTGCATTTGGGCCAAAGGCCGAATATCATTGTGAATGTTTAGCCTCTGTTGCATTCATGGGGGAGCATAAGCTTCTTTTTGCCGCAAAGGCACTTCATGTACCATGAAATGAATTAATCTTGAAAAGAAGTCTGTACGCTTGAAAAATGCTCCATCCATCATGTTTATGCTTAAAATGTCTTATCTTTCACATATGGGTGCAAAACATGTTGCATGATATTCACCAAAGGAGAAGTCTCCCCGAAGTGGACACATGGCTCATGAGCTTTAACATGACATGCTTTACTTTATGGGTGTTTGCAATGATCTTTTGTTAAGAATTTGATCTCGCTTGTATGATCTCTGGATGATAGGCATGTTTTTGGTTAGAATATGACATGGATAGGCTTTTACATTTGAAGTGAGCCATCTTTTGATAAAACTGCTCAAAATACGATAATTTTGCTTTGTCACATGCCTATATTTCCATATATTACTTGTGGCAATGCTTTGACTATGTTATGCTCCATATATGTGCTCTTTGTCTCATTCCTAGCCTTTGACACTAAATTTGGCCTATTTGAGAAGCTCATGTAGATGTTTATATGCTTTGTTTTGCATTTCGCATTTTCACCTTGATTCATACATTGTCAACAAGGGGGAGAAGAGGTGAGCTTAATGAAAATTCAGAAGAGGTGAGCTAAAATTTGGAAGTTTGCATCCACATGTTCAGGGGGGCTTGCATTTGTTCAGGGGGAGCTTTCTTGCTGTTTTCAGTGTGGAGTTTGTGCTTTGCTTGGCTTGTGACCTTTCTTCGCCTTTCTTCGGTTTTGGTCATGAGTTGAGCTTCTTTGTTTTTCTTTCGTCTTTCTTTCTTTCTCTCGAATTTCATTTCGCGTTGTGTGTTGTCAATGCACTCATCAAGGGGGAGATTGAGAACGGGTGTTGGACCGACTCTTGGCTTAGTGCGCGGTGTGTAGGCGGCGGCCTAGTTCGTGTTGTTGCAGGTGAAGAACGGGCGCGAAAGGTCTTCAGCCTTGAGGGGCCTCTGGAGATGGAGAGACAAGTAGGCTCGGTTCGAGGGACCCCGTGGACGGCGGGGCTAGGTGCGGGCCACGTGGTGGCGAGACGAGCAAGACGAAGTCATGGACGATCGAGCCGGTGCACGGTGGCGGTCGAGTCAAGAAGCTTGGCGGGAGGCCGGGCCGAGCACGCGGGGTTTGGTGTTTTGCCCACAAAACCATCGGAGGACGGTTTCTTGGTTTGGGACTCAAAACCAAGTCCCAAGACCCAACACGACGGAGACGGGATTCGGGCGTGTCGGGAAGCTTCGAAGCGGAGGACACGCGGCGGGGTCGCATGGCTTTCGTCGGGAGGACGCGAGGTGCGGCGAAGGCATGGCCGTCCGATGGCAAGACCCACAAACATTACATAAATGCCCCCGCGTGGGTTGTATCGCCGGTAGTTGAGTTAGGGGTAGTCGTGTCATTTCCCACACCGGCGGGACCCGATATATAAGCCATGTGTGTGTGGATGGCTCTCTCTCTCCGCGACTTAGGGTTTCATTTCCCCCTCCCATTTCTCATTTTCATAGCTATTTTCTTCTCCATTTTTTTCTAAGCTAGCATGAGAGCTTCATGTGAGATTTGTTGAGAGGGATGGATGCTAGGGCGGCATGCTAGACCTTGTGAATCTTTCCCGGTTTGTATAGAAGATTCGACGTTGTGTTTTTCGTGGTCTTTTGCGTACTTGTTTTTGGTGCTCTTGTTCTTGGTGTGGTTCCGCGGATTTGAGTGGGTTACTCCCCGGATTTCTTTGTGGGAAAGATGTATGGATGCCTTGTGCACCTTTGTGATTGATCTTGTGCCCTCAAACGTCGGGAAACCACTTCGATTCAAGGATTTTTGGTCGAGCTCTAGCTTTTGGTGGTGCTCAAAGGATTCGCGATTCCCGGTGATTTAGGGAGTTAGGAGGCAAGATTTTTGGGCTATAGCATCCTTGTGTGACGCTCTTCAAGTCCCCAAACCCTTGTCTCTACAGCTTCTACCGTTTGGGAAATCCGATGATGATTTGGGGGAGTTGACCTTCGAGGTCGGGCTGTTTTCGCTTACGTCCGTGAGGCGCGAACGGTCCGCGAGGGGTCGGCGGACGGTCCGCGAGGAGCCAGTTCGTCAGGCGTTCTTCGTGTTCTTGTTTCGTTTCGTTTTGATCCAGTTTTGTTTTAGGTTTTCGTTGTAGCCGGTTTGCGGACGGTCCGAGCTTCAGTAGCGGACGGTTCGTGGCCCGCGCGGACGGTCCTCTGAGGACCATGTGTGGTTCGAGGACCGGTGGATGGTCGCTTCCTTGTGTGATGAGTGATTGACAACGTTGTGTGGACTGATTCTTGGCTAAGTATTGCAGGTGCAGGTTGCGGCTTGACTGGTGTTGGTGCAGGTGAAGAACAAGCGCGAAAGGTCATCGCCGGTGAGGCCTCCAGGTGTGGAGAAGACAACTAGGCTTCGTTCGAGGGACCCGGTGGCCAGCGGGGTCAAGTGCGGGCCGCATGGTGGCATGAACGGAAGATGAAGTCGTGGACGGTTTCTTGGTTGAGCCTCAAAACCAAGGTCGAGCCGAGACTACGTGGGAGCCGAGTCATGAGTGGACATTGGCGCAGGCTACACCGAGTTTGCGGGGTTTCCGGTGGTTCACCGAAAAACCACCGGGTTCCTTGGTTGATCCACAAAGCCAAGACCGAAGAACCGAAGACGGTCTTTGCGAAGAAGTGCCGCACCGGTCTGACCGGTTGGTACCGGTCTGACTGGTGAGGAGCACCGGTCTGATTGGTGTGCGACGACGCAGTCCGGAGACTTCGAAGCAGAGGACATGCGTCGGGATCGCATGGCTTGCGTCGAGGCTTGTATCCCTAGTTATTAGGAAAGGGCATTTTAGACTTTCGGTTGCCTCCATATAACCCAAGATGTGAGAGGATGGCAGCCAACTCTTGGAACCCTAGCTCATTTGTTTTCCTATTTTCCTTAGGATTTTCATAGGACTAGCTTGGGAGCTTCATGGTGAGATCTTGTGAGAGGGTTGGATGATTGGGCGGCAAGCTAGACCTTGTATGAACCTTTGTTGCATGTATAGATGATTCGGCGTGGTTCCTCAAGGTTTGGATGTGTTGTTCCCGGTTGTTCTTGGTGGTGATTTTCGGAGCCCTCTCTTGGTGATTTCTTTGGGTTGTTTTCGGGACCTTTCTCTTGGGGATTTGATGGGGGAAATTTGTGGGAACCCTTCGTGGTTCTTTGGGCTGTGATTCCCCTCCCAAGTCTGTGAGTAAAGGGGCTCGATTTTGGGGTTTTCCGAGTTCTAGGGTTTGTGGTGCTCTTGTCGGGATTTCTTCGATTCCTCCTTTTTGGACAAGTTTTGGTGGGATTAAACTTGGCTATGGACTCCTCATGAGGTGTTCCTGATATCCCCAAAGTCTTGTTCAAGTCTGTGGAGCGATTCGGGAGATCGAGGTTTGGATTTGGGGGAGTTGACTCGCGGGTGTTGTTCATCCCGAGCTGCCCAGGCTACACCGGTCTGACCAGTGCTCTTGACCGGTCTGACTGGTGCAACCCTTAGTGGGTTTTTGCTCTGGTGAACATCTGAGTGTGTTCGCTGTTGCCCTGTGTTGCTGCTGTTTCGAGTTTGGGTCAGTTTGGTGGTCGGTTGGCCTGTTTGGTGCTTTGGGGGCTTTCAGGCTGTGACCGGTCTGACCGGTGTGTCTCACCGGTCTGACTGGTGTGGAGCCACGTAGTGAAAGTTGCTCAGTTTCACCAGCAGGGACCGGTCTGACCGGTCGTGCTCACCGGTCTGACCGGTGTGGGTCTATAGACTCGAGGTTTGGTGTTCCGCTGCGTTCTCGGGTCGGAAGGTTGTGTGTTGGTTCCTAGGTCCAGTGGCACTCAAGTGGCTACGTGGGCTTGACCAACTTGGGTAGTGAGTTGGAGAAGTGTGTTGGAAGCCGCTTTCATCTTGTTGGGGTTTCCATCTCATTCGAGAAGAATTTTTATCGGCTCCCATTCACTCCCCCCCCCTCTCGGTTCGCCGTATCGGTCCTTCAAGTGGTATCGAGCCGGTTCGGGTCTTTATTGACTCTAACCGCCTAAGATCCAAGGATGGCGTACCGAGAACGGGGTTCGGGTCCTCCACACTTCGATGGCAAGAACTACCAGATGTGGAGTAAGCGGATGGGTGCGTTCCTCCGCGGAAAGGGTCAGATCCTTTGGGATGTCACGGTGGACACAGGCTATGTCCAGCCGATGGATTTCCTTGCTCCCGGATTGAGGGACAGATTCGACACCAACAATAAGGCGGTCGACTACTTGTTTCATGCTTTGTGTCAGCCTAAGTTCGATCGGGTGCACACCGAGCACTTGGCTTGTAGGATTTGGGCGGCGCTGAAGGAGGCTCATGTTGGGCATGCCCAGGTTCAGGCATGGATGTATGCGACCTACCGGAGAGAGTACGAGAACTTCACTTATCTCCCCGGTGAGTCCATCGATGCCTTGTTTCAGAGGTTCACGGTGATTGTGAACAACATGAGGGCCAATGTGGATGTGCTCTCGTACGATGATCATGATAGAGCGGTCAAGCTCTTACACTCTTTGGATCGTACGATTTGGGGTGGAAAGTTCGAGGCCATTGTGGAGTCGGAGAAGTATGACACTCTGACGGTGAACGAGCTGTTCTCGAAGCTCAAGTCAGCTGAGGTGGATAGGGGCAAGACTGCCAAGCTCGAGGGACCGACTGATTCCCATAGTCTTGCCCTTGTTGGTGGTTCCAAAGGAAAGGCTAACTCTAAACCATCCACCAGGATGTTCTCTTTCTCCTCTTTGATGTCTATGCCAGATGAGGAGTTCGACGAGCTTGGAGAGGACGAGCTGGAGCTCCTGACGAGGCGGTTCGAGATGCTGCACGAGATCCGAGTGAACATGAGGAGGAACACGAGGACATGCTTCCAGTGTGGCAAGCCAGGACACTTCATCACCGACTGCCCGGAGAAGGTCGAGAACAAGGATGGCTACAAGCACAAGCCGAGGATGGACGGCAAGTAACGTTCGAGGCGCGACCACAAGAGCAAGCACAAGAACAAGTACAAGGACGAGCGACGATCGAGGAAGATGGAGAGCCGATACAAGGCCCGAGCGATGGTTGGAGCGAGCGACGTCGACTCCAGTTCCGCGTACTCCACCGAGCAGTAGTGAAGACGAAGGTGATCGTCGCAAGAACAAGAAGTCGTCCAAGAACCTGAGCGGGCTGAGCTGCTTCGCGAGAGACGGCTTCTGCACCATGGCGCTGAGCTCCGGCAGCAAGAAGAGCACACAGAGCGACTCGGACTCTGATTCCGACGACGAGGTGCGTGATGAACTTCCCTTCTTGCGCCAGGAGAATGAGAGGCTTGGCTCTTTGCTTGATAATCGTGATGACATGCTTAGAGAGGCCAAGAAAATGAGAAAAGAGCTTAGGGCTTCACTCGAGGATGCTAGGACTAGAGTGGCTGAGCTAGAGACACAGGTGCTTGATGGCAAGCTTGAGATTGATTCCCTTAAGGCTAGCCCTATTGTTTCAGATGAGGTTGATTGTGCTGATTGCTCCATATTTCTTGCTGATCTTGCTTTGTTTAAGGAGAAGCATGCCTCCAAGTCTGAGGAACTAGATGTGCTTAGGGTTGAAGTGGCTGAGCTTAAATCTAGACCTGCTTTGCTAGGTGCTTGTACTTCTTGCCCTGTTTTGCATGCTAAGATTGATGAGATGCATGCTTACACTAGTTCTCTCGAGGCTAAATTGAAGGAACCCATGCCTACATCATGCTCTACCTGTGAAATGCATGCTTTGAAAAATCTGGAACTTGCACATTATGTTGATCGTTTGCAGGATGAGAATGATGAGTTGAGGAAGTTGATGGGTTGGTTGTCTGGTCATGAGCCTCAGTTGAGGATGATGATCGAGGCGTTTAAGAGGCAGGATGGTGAGGGACTTGAGGCAAACAAGGTGGTGAGGGAAGTGGAGAGAATATCCCGGAACCACCAAAAACCCACCACAAAAATGATTTCCCCCCAAAACCTAACCATCTTAGGAACCGACTAGACACAATCCCAGCTCCACCCGTGTTTCCTACACCCACGAATGATCTACAAAAGCCTATCAAGTTTGTGAGCACTTCGGGGAAAGTGTTGTTTGGGAAAGAAGGTGAGAAGGCTAGTGAGGGGAAACCGGTGGAGGATTTGAGTGGAGAGAAACCAAGAGAGCAGCCACATCCCAAGCCTAAGCCTAAGCTAGTGAGGTTCCATTGTGGCTATTGTGGGAGAGATGGCCATAAGGATGAGTTTTGCTTCAAGAGGAAGCGAGAGGAGAGAATGGCAAAGGAGTGGGCTAACAAGGACAAGTATCACCCTTCCGATGGTGTACTTGAGCCTCGTGTGCAGATGCCCAGGGCCAAGGCGAGTGTGAGGACAGTTCGGGCTTGGGGAGAGTGGAAGGATGTTGGAGGTGCTATCGCCCGTGTCACACCGGTCGGACGGTGTGGGGCACCTCGGGCCGGGACGGTGCAGGCCCGGACAGCAAGCATTTTGGGTTTCGTGCTCGTACGGTGTGCGAGGGTTGTTTCGGAGGTCGTGGTTCTGGTGGTTGGGCTGGAGAGTTTGTAGGTGGTCAGGTTGCTAGGCGTTCTCCCCCTCGAGTTCACTACGGGGATGGGAGGAGTCGTAGCTTTGAGAAGGAGAGGAGGGACAGTCCAAGGGTTCTCTTTCGTGGCTTTGGTCCTCCTCCAGGCAGAGAGGGGTGGTTCCCTCAGGGTGGTTACCGTGGTGGTGTTCGTGGAGGTAGCTTTGGTAGGAGAGATGCCTTGGTTCGTGCTAACCCCACTTTCGAGCAAATGGCTCGGCACTGGTTTTACTCTTTTGGTACTAACCCCAGTGCTGAGTCGTTTGTTCGCTCACATGCTCGTTTTTGAATTTCAGGTGGGAGACTTTGTTGAAGGATAAAACTCGTATCCACCTACGATCCGCAAGCGTACGGACCTACACCTTTTTCACCACGGGATTCCCAAGGTTCTTGTCAATCCGTGGAGCAAGGGGATTACTAGCGCTTAACCAAGTACTAATCTAGTTGACTAAGGAAACCTTTGAAAGAGAGTATTAATCTAAAAGTAAAGACTATCTAACCTAAGTTAATCTAAGTTAAGTTGATCAAACAAATCTAGGGTTAAACTAGATGATAAAGGGTGAACACAAGAGAGTGATTAAGAAAGATAAGCGTTCCCTCCCTAGGATCTAGGATAACATGGTATGCATCTACTACACGAAAGCGGTAAACCAATCTACCGGGGGTTGTGACCACGGTTTCGCCCTTTCCCTCCTCTCGTCATCGTCACTACGCGAAGGTATTCGTGACTAGACCTATGATGGACACGGTATGTTGATGGAATCTATGGGAGTAGCAGATATCATACGCCCGAAAAACATGGTAGCTAACCCTAATCATCAAAGCATCATCAACATGAAAACAATAGATTGAAACCACAAACCGAGTAGCGATCACATAGCATGTATCCATCTAATCCTAGGGATGAACGGAGACATTACCCCATCATCTTACATGGATTGAAGCACATAGGGGTGATGGAGACTCCGGAGAACGTCGTCGATGAAGATGGCGGCGATGGAGCTTGGGAACACCCCTAGGCCGGCGGCTTGGAGTCCTCCTCGTTGCTTCCTTCTCTCCGCCGGCGTTGATCCTTGCGACGAGCTCATCTAACTCTCTCCCTCATCTTGCGGCGGCGGTTTTCGGTGATTGGCGTCGGTAGGATGATTTGTTCGATGTGTCGGTCGACGGCGGCGGAGGGAATAAATAGATGAACATCTAGGGCAAAGGGGGGACCGAACCGACCCCGGAGTGGGGCCGGGCCGGCCGGCCCGAGCCGGCCGGCCCGTGCCCACTTCGGCCCGGTTCGGCCCCGGTTTCCTCCCCGGTTGCTTTTCACGTGATCCCTTATTCGTGTGCACTTGCATGTGGGCCTTTGACGTCGTTTCCTTCACGGTTAAGGCTTGAATCCTTGCTATGCAAGCTTCGCTGTTTTCTGGTTGAGTCCCTGAAGATTTGCACGTTGACGCTTCGGTCCTCGGGTCATTTGGAGTCATGTTCATCGCGTGTCTTGACTCTTGTCGGGCTTCATGATCTTCTTCCAAAGTGCTTGGTGAACTTATCCCGAAAGTCTCCTCATTAGTGTAGATTTCCTGCGTAAACAACAAACTCCAAAATCGACATGCAAGTGTGAACTTGTTATATCATTAGTATGCCTAGTGGCCGCTTAGTTGCAAATCATAATCGAAACCAATGTATAACAAGTACTCTAGGTTGACGGAAATTCACCGTCAACATCTCCCCCATGCTTAAACCTTGCTCGTCCTCGAGTAAGTGGTCCTCGCTTAAAAGGGAAATCAGCATTGCCTTCCAATGTTATCCCCGCACTTAGTCATTCATGACGAGACAAATTGCTCTCTCTTAAGAATTTATTTTTAATGTTCAAGTTGTGACCGGCTTCTTTTTCATTATGGAAGATAGACTAACAATAAAGAACAAGCCACATTTAACACGATGCTTTCAAACTTAAGTGAACTTCAAACCATTACCTTGTCACATGGAAGATTTTCAAAAATATGCATATCCAACATAAGTGAAAATCTCTTGCAAAAGCTCATGGAACACTCATCTCATCAAGTCACTCAAGCCTATACTAGATTATTTTCAACCTACTCTACTCATATGTGATAGTGAAAGGCTTATGTGGAGCTTGGAAGGTTAAAAACAATCCTAGCAAAACATACATCCGAAATATTGTCAAATTAAGAGAGAGATCTATTGGAATTACCGAGACTCATCAAAAAGGCCATGGAAAATAAATGTTGGAAAGAGAGAGGGATGAAACACACACATTTAGATAAGTGGACATGTGCAAGTGGCAAATGGATGATCCCGAGGCACGAGTGAAGTCCTCGTTATCGGATTGCACATGGTTGGAAGATTTGAGTATGGATTTATCATCAAGGCACTTGAGAACTTATGAAGCAAAAAGAACCGAGGAGCATCTTTATTTTTTCCTTATTTTATTTCCTTCTCATTTTTCTCTCTTTTTTTTTGCACTTTATTCTTCCTATTCTTCTTACTTTTCTTTTCTTATTATCATATTTTTTCATTTTTCATTTTTTCTTCTTTTTTTTTTCTTCTTTTTTTCTTTTGCTCCTCAAACTTTTTGCAACATAATACTTACATAGCATTTGTGTCAGAGAATGACTCCTCCACCATGCTTGAACGATGCTCGTCCTCGAGCATAAAAGAGAGGGGAAATGACTGCTAAAGTAAGTATAAATTCCATAATCTTGCGGAATATTTGAATCTCCATCGAGAATTTTACTCCATACTCAAATTGGGTTGTGGACAAGGAGGTGATCACAAAAAGATGTTTTTGGTTTAGGGTGGATGCCCAGCAAAGTTTGTGGAATTTTCGATGTGAAAACCCACAATGCATGGACAAAAAGGCTAGCATGAAAAAGTTACACAAAGGAATGACCAGCTTCTTAGTCTTGAACCATAGAAATCAATCCTAATCCAACTCATCAAAACATATGTTTGCAATCTACGGGTTTTGTTATCATAAAACATATATGTATATGGCTTTGGTAGGTAGAACTTTGCAAGAGCATCACAAATATGTAGATAGCATAAAAGTTAAGTTTTCATAAAAACAACAAGTTATCCGGTTATCCATAAACTTCAATCAAAGAGCAAAGATATGTATGTGGGTCTAGAACATAGTCATTTCACCTCCACAAATAAAAGAGTCGGTATTTAAATTAATTTCAGATCATATTATAGAGAGCAATTAGCCAAGACATGTATAACTTCATGTAGGTAAAACAAAGCGGCAACTTTCATCATCTTTCCGTAAGCATAGGCAATATAGAACATCGAGGTGAACACATGGTCATGCTTATCTATTGAAAGTAAAAAGAAACCTAGGTTGTCCTCCTAGTAGCCATTTTATTGTTTGGAGAGAAAAACAAAATGTTGCACCTAGTTGATGTTGAAGGCATACTTACAAGCATTTGTGTTTGGAAAAGAGAAGGTCCATGGAGATGTTACCATCTTTTGTAATCCTTCGTTGCCTTCTTCCGGCATCTCCATGTATCGATGTGGCTTTTGCTTTTGTCTTGATTTATTAATGCTCCTAAACTTCTGAATTTGATCTTGTATGCTTAATGGAGTCATTGGTCACCCTTCTCTTCAATGTTGTCATCACCATCTCCTCTTTCTTGTTCTCATCATCTACTTGTTGTCTCTTTTTCATGGATTTCCCCCTCTGTCCAGAACAGAAAATATATCGAAATATAGCTCTATTGAAAAGTTTATGAAATTACCTTTCCAACGTGTGGTCATTCATCGAAAACAGAGTTCAAACAAGGGAGCTATGTCCGTTTTACTTCAGCGCTACGTGCTGTCCAAAACTGATTTCAGGACGTGTTGCACTCGGTGATTCGGGCATAACTTCTTGTAGAAACCTCCGATTGTTTTGATTCTTGATTTGTTGGAATTGTAACTTCATGGGGCTTCTAAATATCCAAAAATATCTAGTGTTTTCCCTTTGAGACCATGCAGAATATTGATGAGATTGGTGACTTCTTGCGCATTGATCCGGAGATGTTAACGATCTTTATCATTCTATCTTCTAGAGTGTCATGTTGCACTTCCGTGTTGAAGATTCAGGGTCTCCCCCATGCTTAGCATTTTGCTAGTCATGGAAGAAGAAGACAAAGCACTTCTTAGCCATCCTTCAATTTCCTTGTAGTGAGAGTCTTTATCTTGCCTGTAAGACATTTTAAACGCACATTCTACCCCCAAGGTGACGGTTGGGAGTAGATAGAATTGCCAACAATCCAACAATGTCTCCTAAGATTCTTAACTTGTGGCATAATTAGTTTAATGAGGAATAAAAACCTAATGAGTGTACATGGTGCAAGGTGTGTATGCACATGATAGGAAAGCATATAAACAAAGACAATGTTTTCACCTAGTTCTAAACACCATGTTTACAACTAGGTTGCCGAATTTCTCCATAGCCATAAAGGTTTATATATCTAGGGTTAAAACACCATGTCTATCCCTAAATCAATAACTCTTATAGCACAAGAAAAATTAAGCGCATTGCAAAGCTTATAAACTAACCAAAGCAACATGAAAACATATGAAAAGCCAGCTAGGTTTATCGAACTTAACGATGATGGTCCGCAATCATGTTTAAACACCACGTTTACACAAGATCACAAAAGGAAAATACTCATAATGCCTTATGAAGTATTAACATGTAAAATGAAGCATACATCATTAAGTATATAAAACAACCAAGCCAACTATGTGCAAAACATGTATACACAAAGAAACATCACGAGGACAACAAAATGCAATGCATGCAAATAAATAAATATGATCATGAACATGATGGTGGTTCTAAAAAGGAAAACTGAACTTAGACTAATAACCACAAGTTGATCATCATAAGATAGTGCCATTCTTTATTCTCTCTACGAAAGTAGTAAAAATATAAAGAAACGGGTTGCCTCCCGAAAAGCGCTTCATTTAAAGTCATAGAGCTCGACTTTCTCACATACCTTCTTTTCGTTGCATAGCCATGGCCCTTCATGCAAGAATAAAAGGTACCAATGCAGCTTTAATTTACTTCCCATGTTGTGCTTGATCACTTATAGAAGACTTGCCCAAAGCATCCTTTTGTTTCATCATTATCTCCTTCTTTATCATCCTTCGGTGCTGCCTTCACTCCATGAATTTTTTCTAATGTCCAGAACAGAAATTATACTCAAGCTCTACTCCATTGCACAGTGCACAAAATTTCCTTTCCAACGAGTCTTTATTTGCTCAAATCGGACTCCGGACAAGAGAGTTACGTCCGTTTTACTTCGGCGATGAAATCTGTCCTGAAATTTCAGAACGCGCAACGCTCAATGTTTCCTCAATAACTCCTTGCACGGGTCTTTAAACTTGTTGGTTCTTGATGCGTTGGAATGGTAATTTGATGGATCTTCTGAATATCTCATTTTCTTCATTTTTACACCTCTGAACAAGCTCTCAAATTGATGAAGACAGCAGCATCTATCGCGGGATTCGGAGAGGTTGATGATTTATCTTGCAACTCTTTTAGGCATGACTTCTTTTTTTTCATTATTCAAGCCTTGTCTACATGGTTAGTGAAAATTGGGCCTTTCCCCTGACATGTTCTTCTTTAAGGTCATTAGCTTGACCAAGCGCAAAGCATGATCGAGATTTACAAAACTTATTGTAAACATACGCGTCCATAATTAACACCACATGTGAATTGTAGCAACAAGTCAAGGTGTAAATAAAAGAAGCATATGTTTCATGCATAGCACTTAGCTCATCATTAGGCAAAGGTTGTTTAGGTGTGAGATTAATTGGATCAAAAATAAATGTTTCCTCTTTTTCATTCTCAAGAAAATCTAGCCTATCAACATGATCACTATTGGAACAAGGCATAGACATTAAACTATCATTCATACTATTGGTTGAGCATGAGTATTTGAATTTATCAACATCAATACCAATAATATCTTGAGATTTCAGCGCGTACCTTGGCCTTAGAGATTTTTCAACAAGAGTGATATTTGGTTCATCAAGCGGTGTTGAAGGCGAATCGATCTCAACAAGTGCGGTTGCCTCTTCATCACCATCTTGCAATTTCTTCAACTCATCATGTGGAACATGTAATCCTTCAACTATGTACGCATTCATCTATTTTTTGAAGTCTTCTTTATGAACCAGATCTTCATCTTCAAAGACTTGTATGTTGCTTTCTTTATCTTCCATGTACCACATGTCGTCAAGATCGCTCATTGTTGGTTCACTCTTTCCTTCATCCTTGAGTACTTCCATGTATTGATTTTCTAGTGTGTAGGCTTCAATAGCACACAAGCTATCATCTAGCTTGAGTCCTATCTCCTCCCATTTATCCTTTGAGTCACTAGGCTCATCACGGTTGTACTCTTCTCTTCCTTCATCATAAATCTTTGAGTTGTCAAACCGGTCGATCCATCCTTCATCTCCTTCTTTTCTTTCTTCTTCAAACATCTTTTGGATCGACTCTCCACTCATCTCTTGATCAAATATATCTTCAATTAGTTTGGCAACGTGTCGGCGTTCCTCCTTCCTTCGGTAGTTGATTAGTGGGGCGAAATCAACTTGAACCCAACCGGATTGCTTGAACTCCGCCAATGGTATAGCATTCCACATACTTCGGCCTACATTCATGTTAGTTTCAACATTTTTAACATCCGAAATGACTTCTCTTACCTTGGTAAGTGGATCTTCACTTTCTTGTATGGTCGGTTCATCTTCCTTGACCTTCAGTTCATCTTTTTCAGAATTTCAGCAAGCACCTTGGGCTTGCTTTTGTCATTTTGCTCATCTCGACAACATCTTTGCCAATCTCGTATTGTTCTTTGTCCATTGCTTATCCTTTGTAGGATTTGTGCGGCTTCACTAATTGTTTTATCCAATATATCACCGCCTGCACACATGCTTACAAAACGAGATGAGTTAGGGGTTAGTGAAAAATAAAAGGTATGCAACATCAAGTCACCGGAAAATCCCAAGTTCGGGCCTCGCTCAAGTAGTTCATTAAAACGGTCCCATGCTTCATCAATTCCTTCATCCTCTCCTTGCTTGAAAGTGAGCACTTGCCTCCTTAAGTCTTGGACCTTGCTTATGGGAAAGAACTTCAAAAGAAATTTCTTCACTAGCTCATCCCAATTTCCTTTTGCTTCAACGGACGCAAGTGTGTACCATCTTCGCGCTTCATCTTCGAGAGAGAATGGAAAAAGATTCCACTTGAACCAAGCGGCCGTAACTCCATTTTGTTGCACCGTGTTGCATAACATCGTGAATTCCTTAATGTGTCTATATGGGTTGTCATCCTCCAATCCTCTAAATGGTTTTGTCGCCACTAACTTGATGATTCCGTGGCTTCATTTCATAGTGGGTTGTAGCAAGCACCAAATCTGATTTTTGCATCTCAATGTCTTCCATTGACGGCATTGCTAGCTCCCTTAGTGACATCTCTTCGTCTTCCAATGGTGAGGTGAACAAATCCATCTAGGCACAAGAAAAGTAGAAAGAAAAACAAAAAAAGATTTTTTTTCTTTTTTTAGAAAATAAGGGTTAGGTGTTAGTAATCAACAAAATTAATACTAGATTAAACGTAGCAAATCGGCTTGCTCCCCGGCAACGGCGCCGTAAAAAAGAGGCTTGTTGACGGATAAAACTCGTATCCACCTACGATCCGCAAGTGTACGGACCTACACCTTTTTCACCACGGGATTCCCAAGGTTCTTGTCAATCCGCGGAGCAAGGGGATTACTAGCGCTTAACCAAGTACTAATCTAGTTGACTAAGGAAACCTTTAAAGAGAGTATTAATCTAAAAGTAAAGACAATCTAACCTAAGTTAATCTAAGTTAAGTTGATCAAACAAATTGAGGGTTAAACTAGATGATAAAGGGTGAGCACAAGAGAGTGATTAAGAAAGATAAGCGTTCCCTCCCTAGGATCTAGGATAACATGGTATGCATCTACTACACAAAAGCGGTAAACCAATCTACCTGGGGTTGTGACCACGGTTTCGCCCTTTCCCTCCTCTCGTACTGTCACTACGCGAAGGTATTCGTGACTAGACCTATGATGGACACGATATGTTGATGGAATCTATGGGAGTAGCGGATATCATACGCCCGAAAAACATGGTAGCTAACCTTAATCATCAAAGCATCATCAACATGAAAACAATAGATTGAAACCACAAATCGAGTAGCGATCACATAGCATGTATCCATCTAATCCTAGGGATGAACGGAGACATTACCCCATCATCTTACACGGATTGAAGCACATAGGGGTGATGGAGACTCCGGAGAACGTCGTCGATGAAGATGGCGGCGATGGAGCTTGGGAACACCCCTAGGCCCGCGGCTTGGAGTCCTCCTCTTGCTTCCTTCTCTCCGCCGGCGTTGATCCTTGCGACGAGCTCATCTAACTCTCTCCCTCATCTTGCGGCGGCGGTTTTCGGTGATTGGCGTCGGTAGGATGATTTGTTCGATGTGTCGGTCGACGGCGGCGGAGGGAATAAATAGATGAACTTCTAGGGAAAAGGGGGGACCGAACCGACCCCGGAGTGGGCCGGGCCGGTCGGCCCGAGCCGGCCGGCCCGGGCCCACTTCGGCCCGGTTCGGCCCCGGTTGCTTCTCCCGTGATCCCTTATTCGTGTGCACTTGCATGTGGGCCTTTGACGTCGTTTCCTTCACGGTTAAGGCTTGAATCCTTGCTATGCAAGCTTCGCTGTTTTCTGGTTGAGTCCCTGAAGATTTGCACGTTGACGCTTCGGTCCTCGGGTCATTTGGAGTCATGTTCATCGCGTGTCTTGACTCTTGTCGGGCTTCATGATCTTCTTCCAAAGTGCTTGGTGAACTTATCCCGAAAGTCTCCTCATTAGTGTAGAGTTCTCGCGTAAATAACAAACTCCAAAATCGACATGCAAGTGTGAACTTGTTATATCATTAGTATGCCTAGTGGCCGCTTAGTTGCAAATCATAATCGAAACCAATGTATAACAAGTACTCTAGGTTGACGGAAATTCACCGTCAACGGACTTGAAGAACATTTGGTTGATTGACTCCGGTTGCTCGAGGGATATGACCGGAGACAGGGGGTGGTTCTCAAGTCTCGTCCCGGTGGTGACAAGGAGGTACATCACTTTTGGGGACAATGGGCGTGGGCATGTGCTTTCAGAAGGTGAGGTCAAAGTGAGTGACAAGAACACTCTGAGGCGTGTTGCTCTTGTTCAATCGCTGGAGTACAATTTGCTTTCTGTGTCCCAGTTGTTGGATGAGGGCTTTGAGGTGTTGTTTCGACCTGGTGGTTCTCGGATTTTGGACTCTCGAGGGGACCTTGTTTGTATGGTCGTTCCCGAGAGTCGGTGTTTCGTGCCGATATTTCTCGGTCTTCGGGTGTGGAGCGTTGTTTCTTGGCTGGTTCTTCGAGTGAGTTGTGGAGGTGGCATAGGAAGTTGGGTCACTTGAGCTTTGACCTTTTGTCTCGCTTGAGTAAACTCAATTTGGTCCGAGGATTGCCACGGTTGAGGCTTGAGAGAGAGTTGGTTTGTGTGCCTTGTAGGCATGCCAAGATGGTAGCCTCTTCTCACCCGCCTCTCACCGATGCGATGACTGAGCGTCCATGCGAGCTGCTCCATATGGACCTTGTTGGCCCAGCTCGTGTGCGATCTGCGGGTGGGAAGTGGTATGTCCTTGTTGTGGTGGACGACTATTCTCGGTATGCGTGGGTGCTCTTTCTCGAGGATAAGGGGGAAACATTTGGTTTTGTTCAAGATCTAGTCTTGAGGTTGATGAATGAGAGGCACGGAGATGCCATACGAGCTATCCGCAGTGATAATGGCTCGAAATTCAGAAACTCTCATTTTGAAACCTTTTGCCATGACTTGGGTCTTGAGCACCATTTTTCGAGTCCGTATACGCCTCCCCAGAATGGTGTTGTGGAAAGGAAAAACATGACCTTGTGCGAGATGGCTCGAACGATGCTTGATGAGCTTAGGACTCCGAGGAGGTATTGGGGCGAGGCGGTAAATATCGCATGCTATGTGTCTAACGGATCTACCTCGGAGTGCACAAGAAGAAGACATGCTATGAGTTGATGCATGGTCGCACACCCAAGGTGAGTCACTTCCATGTCTTTGGTTGCAAGTGTTTCATTCGAAGAAAGGCGGGAAGTTGGATAAGTTTGAGGCTAGGTCTTCGATGGTATATTCTTTGGTTATGCATCTCATTCTAGAGCAAATCTTGGAGACTTGCAAGGTAACCTTCGACGAGACACAGCCACGTAGTCGCCTTGTCTTTGAGAGTGCGGTGATGATGAGCTTGGCGAGGAGATCTTTCTGGAGGAGGAGCATGAACATGGAGAGGATGAAGATGGCGGTGTGGTGCCCCCGGCCGAACAAGTACCCACTACTTCGACTACGGTGATGGACGGACCCTCTAATACACCTACGATGACAAATCAAGAACGAGGAGAAGCTGATGTTGAGGGGGAGGTAGCATCGAGGCGAGAACCTCCCCGGCGAGTACAAGTGGATCACCCAGCCTCGAGGATCATCGGCGACATGGATGAACGCACTACATGGTCGATGGTTCGAAACAATTCTCATTTCGCTCATGCTGCATTTGTTGCTACTTTTGAGCCCAAAGACATTGGACACACACTATCTGATCACAATTGGGTTAATTCGATGCATGAGGAGTTGGAGAACTTCGAGAGGAACCAGGTTTGGGAGTTGGTTGACCCTCCCCCAGGGTGTAAGCCGATTGGTTCAAAGTGGGTGTGGAAGAACAAAGAGGGAGAGAAAGGTGAGGTCGTGAGAAACAAGTCGAGGCTTGTTGCTCAGGGGTTCAGTCAGAAGGAGGGGATTGACTACGAGGAGACCTTTGCTCCCGTAGCCCGTTTGGAGGCGATTAGGATCCTTCTAGCCTTTTCCGTGGCTAAAGGGTTCAAGTTGCACCAAATGGATGTGAAGAGTGCTTTCCTGAATGGTGTGTTGGAGGAAGAAGTGTATGTGAGGCAGCCTCTGGGGTTTGAGAGTGAGAAGTTCCCCCACCGGGTGTACAAGTTGAGGAAGGCGCTGTATGGGTTGAAGCAGGTGCCTAGAGCTTGGTATGGTAGGTTGAGGGGGTCCTTGTTTGAGAGAGGTTTTGAGATGGGGAAGGTCGATCAGACCTTGTTTTTGCTGAGGCAGGGCGAGAGATGTCCCGATTGTGCGGTGTGTATGTGGATGATATTGTCTTTGGTGGCTCGTCTAACTCTCTTGTTGCAAGGTTTGCCGATGATATGAGCAGGGAATTTGAGATGAGAATGATGGGCGAGTTGCAGTTCTTCCTCGGGCTCCAAATCAAACAATCAAAGGAAGGGACATTTGTGCACCAGGCAAATTACACCAAGGACATTGTGCGGAAGTTCAAGATGGAGGACTCCAAGGCTATGACGACACCGATGAGTACGACTACAGCGCTTGATGCGGACGAGGAAGGTGAACACATGGACCAGAAGGAGTACCGGAGCATGACCGGGTCACTCCTCTACTTGACGGCGACGAGGCCGGACATCCAGTTCTCGGTGTGTCTATGCGCTCGTTTTCAAGCGTCTCCGAGGACTTCGCATCGACAAGCGGTGAAGCGAATTTTCAGGTACTTGCGTCACACTCCCGACTTCGGTCTTTGGTACTCCGCGTCCTCTTCTTTGGCGCTTCATGGTTTTTCAGACGCGGATTTTGCCGGGTGTCGGTTGGATAGGAAGTCCACTTCTGGGACTTGCCGCTTTTAGGTTCTTCTTTGGTGTGTTGGTCTTCCCGCAAACGGTCGAATGTTGCTCAATCCACTACCGAGGCCGAGTACGTTGCCGTCGCTAGTTGTTGCTCTCGGCTCCTTTGAATTTCATACACCATGAGTGACTTTGGTGAGGAGTATACCCATGTCCCACTTCAATGTGATAGCACCAGTGCCATAAGCGTTGCAAAGAACCCAGTGCTCCATTCAAAAACCAAGCACATAGAAGTGAGGTATCATTTTCTGAGAGACAATGTAGAGAAAGGAAAGATAGCTTTGATCCATGTACCCACACATGATCAACTAGCCGATATTTTTACCAAACCCCTAGATCAAGCAACTTTCACTCGTTTGTGGGGGGAACTTGGTGTGTGTTTGGTTTCTTGAGTTGGGTGTGTGGGAGCTTCTTTTGTAGCATATGTATAGTTTTCTTTGTGCATTTCTTGCATTTGGCATGGCATATGTAACATGATGTATTGGCATCCTTGTATCTTAGATTGCATGCATTTTGTATCATATGCATTGGATTGGAAAAGCTTCTCCTATATACTCGACTGTTTGCGGGAAGACCAAGACACCAAAGAAGAACCCAAAAACTGGCAAGTCCCAGAAGTGGACTTCCTATCCAACCGACACGCGGCAAAATTCGCATCTGAAAAACCTGAAAAACCATGAAGCGCCAAAGAAGAGGACGCAGAGTACCAAAGGCCGAAGTCGGGAGTGTGACATCGCTTCACCGTTTGCCAATGCGAAGTCCTCGGAGACGCTCGAAAACGAGCGCACAGACATACCGAGAACTGGATGTCTGGCCTCGTCGTCGTCAGGTAGAGGAGTGACTCGATCATGCTTCGGTACTTCTTCTGGTCCACGTGTTCACCTTCCTCGTTCGCATCAAGAGACGTAGTCGTACTCATCGGTGTCGTCATAGCCTTGGAATCCTCCATCTTGAACTTCCGCACAATGTCCTTGGTGTACTTAGCTTGGTGCACAAATGTTCCTTCCTTTGATTGCTTGATTTGCAGCCCGAGGATATCTCTGCCCTGCCTAAGTAGAAACAAGTTCTGATTGACCTTCCCCATCTCAAAACCTCTCTCAAACAAGAACCCTCTCAACCTGCCATACCAAGCTCTTGGCGCCTGCTTCAGCCCATACAATGCCTTCCTCAACTTGTACACCCAGTGGGGGTACTTCTCACTCTCAAACCCCGGAGGTTGCCTCACATACACTTCTTCCTCCAACACACCATTCAGGAAAGCACTCTTCACATCCATTTGGTGCAACTTGAACCCTTTAGCCACGGAAAAGGCTAGAAGAATCCTATTGCCTCCAAACGGGCTACGGGAGCAAAGGTCTCCTCGTAGTCGATCCCCTCCTTCTGACTGAACCCTTGAGCAACAAGCCTCGACTTGTTTCTCACGACCTCACCTTTCTCTCCCTCTTTGTTCTTCCACACCCACTTTGTACCAACTGGCTTACACCCTGGGGGAGGGTCAACCAGCTCCCAAACCTGATTCCTCTCAAAGTTCTCCAACTCCTCATGAATTGAATTAACCCATTTGTGATCAGATAGTGCATGTCCAATGTCTTTGGGCTCAAAAGTAGCAACAAATGCAGCATGAGCGAAATGAGAATTGTTCCGAACCCTCGACCGTGTAGTGCGTTCATTCATGTCGCCGATGATCCTCGAAGCTGGGTGATCAACTTGTACTCGCCGGGGAGGTTCTCGCCTCGATGCAACCTCCCCCTCAACAACAGCTTCTCCTCGATCTTGATTTGTCGTCGTAGGTGTAGGAGAGGGTCCGTCCACCACCGTAGTCGAAGTAGTGAGTACATGTTCAGCCGGGGGCACCACACTGCCATCTTCATCGTCTCCATGTTCATGCTCCTCCTCCTGGAAGATCTCCTCGCCAAGCTCATCATCACCTGCACACTCAAAGACAAGCTGACTACGTGGCTGTGTCTCGTCGAAGGTTACCTTGCAAGTCTCCACGATTTGCTCTAGAGTGAGATGCATAACCAAAGAAAATGCCATCGACAGACCTAGCCTCAAACTTATCTAACTTCTTCCCTTTCTTCAGAATAATGCATTTGCAACCAAAAACATGGAAGTGACTCACCTTGGATGTGGAACCATGCATCAACTCATAGCATATTTTCTTCTTGTGCACTCTGAGGTAGATCTGTTTGACACATAGCACGCGGTATTCACCACCTCAGCCCAATACCTCCTCGGAGTCCTATGCTCATCAAGCATCATCCGAGCCATCTTGCACAAGGTCCTATTCTTCCTTTCCACAATACCATTCTGGGGAGGCGTATACGTACTCGAAAACTGGTGTTCAAGACCCAAGTCGTGGCAAAAGGTTTTAAAACGAGAGTTTCTGAATTCCGAGCCATTGTCATTGCGGATTGCTCTTATGGCATCTCTGTGCCTCTCGTTCCTCAACCTCAAGACTAGATCTCGAACAAAACCAAATGTTTCCCCCTTATCCTCGAGAAAGAGCACCCACGCATACCGAGAATAGTCGTCCACCACAACAAGGACATACCACTTCCCACCCGCAGATCGCACATGAGCTGGGCCAACAAGGTCCATATGGAGCAGCTCGCATGGACGCTCAGTCATCACATCGGTGAGAGGCGGGTGAGAAGAGGCTACCATCTTGGCATGCCTACAAGGCACACAAAACAACTCTTTCTCAAGCCTCAACCGTGGCAATCCTCGGACCAAATTGAGTTTACTCAAGCAAGACAAAAGGTCAATGCTCAAGTGACCCAACTTCCTATGCCACTTCCACAACTCACTCGAAGAACCAGCCAAGAAACAATGCTCCACACCCAAAGATCGTCACACCCCGAAATTTCCAATTTCGGGATGTGAATAGAAAGAATAATTAAATAACGATTTTCTCATAATTTTAAAATTTTTCCAACGTTTATTTTTCTTTACAGGAAATATAGTATAGGAAAAATCTTTTGTTTGATTTCCTGAATAAAAATAAATTGGTTCGATGTGAGTGTTGCATTCATGCCGATGCATCTTGGTGCTTCTTGAGTATAAAAGGTTTCAAAAGTGCGATTAGGTGCTGTCCAAACCCTTCTGAGAATTTTTCGGACTCTTCTGGAATTAATTCTCTCTCCTCGAGCTAATTCTATTTATTAGAAGGATTTATAATCTTTTTCATGAGCTCCAAACACTTTATTTGGATAGCTCATGTCCCAACGTGTCTCTAGGAATTTTCCCCGGCATTTTTGGGATTTTCGAATATTTTTCGTGGCTTTATTCATTTATCTAGATATTTCCGGATTTATCTTTGCACGGGAGAATATTTCGAAAAAAAAACATTCCTATTCTACCCGGGTCGAGCCCAACGCCACCCCTCGGCGTGCGTGCCCGAGCCCTAGCCGTCACGCGCCCCGCTTGCCTCCCACCGCCTTCACCGTGCCGCGCGGCCGGAGCCGGGAACCGCCGCCGCCGGCGTTGCCGCCGCCGACTCGCCGCCTCGTCCCGTCGTCGTGCCGTCACCGGAGTCTCGCCGTCTCGCGAGCGCACCGGCCAAGTCGCACGTCGCCACCGGTCATCGTCGTTTTCGCCGCACCGAGCACCGCCGGACGGAGCCAACACCTTCAAGAGCTACGCGACATCGAGCCGCGTACCGAGCTTCGCTCGTCGGCCGCCGGACATCCACCGGACCGCCACCTGAAGCTCCTCGGCCACCGGTCAACCAACCGCCGCCGAGCCGCCTTTCTCTCCATATGCTAATATGCCAGAAGTTTTTCTTTATTCTCTTGAGATTTTATTTTTGCCTCCATAATTCCAAAATCCAATCACGTAATTTATTCCACCAGCTCCAAGTATTACTTTTGGATCTACATGGCATGATCTATATCATCTCAACTTATTTATTTTAGCTACTCCATCTTCTTTTCAACAATATACCTGTAGAACCCTATGACTACTTGTATTATCTTTTGATTTTTCTCTAATTCCTTTTGGAGTACGAGAGCAACATCAACATGAACCTGAACCGGACTCCTGATGTGTGCATGCAAACATGTGGACCAAACGTGGCCTATAAACAGCAAGCTACACGTTCTCTCTTTTAGAGCGCCCCCAAATACCCTAGCGCAATGCGATGCCTTTGCCGCCGTGAAGCGCCGCCGCCGCCGCCGCGCTACGCCGTCAAGATCAACCCCCGGTCGGCGCCATCTATCTCATTCGCACGAGCGCACCTCCATTGCTGCCATTCGCTTCGATCCGGGTCGGAGTCCGTCCGCCTCGTCTCTAGATCGAGCTCCATCCGCCGGCCTTGTTGGAAGTTGCACCGGCACATCATGAAGGCCATCCCGAGGTCACCGTCATCGAGTTGCTCTTGGAGGAACACATACGTCGAGCCGAAGGACAACGATAACCGTCCTCATCGAGTTTGATATGAAGCCGTCGTTCGTCTTTTGTCTTGGGTGAGAACGTGAGCAGGTTGTCAATCTCCTCCTCGTTTCGTTTTACAAATATTATATCCTCATCTCTCTCATGATGCCGAAGCACCACCGGTCTACACCACCACGAGTCTCCCTCCTCTCGTCAAGATGCGGCCCGCCCGCCTCGAAGCCCCTACGGCGACGAGCCACCCCCTTCCATCTAGTCGCCGCCGATGAAGCACCGTGCGCCCCATGAAGATCGCTCGGGTGTGCCGCCGCCGGCCACGATTTCGTCCTTTGCCGTCCGTGGTGAACACGCGAGCCCTCACGGTCGCCATCTTGCCGAGCTCACCGTCCACGCCGCCGCGAGCCGCTAACCATCATCACCACCGGTCATTAAGTCCAAGCAAGATCATAGCTATAGAAAGGGAAACATGCACGTTGGTGATGATGAGCAAGCCATGCATTTTTCCTACGTCTTTCTCTTGCCGGTGATGACATCATGGTGACATCACGCTTATGTGGTAATAAAGACTTTTCCTTTATCAAATAATGAGCGTGTTTCCTACACTTCTTTTCGTTAATGTGAAGCTTCATTGATCATTAGGCCTCACAAATCTTTGATCTATGGAGTAATTATTTATTCATCTGTAGAATCCTTGCTAGTCAACCAATCTATCTATCATTTAATTTCTTTTCTTGATTATTTCTCATGGTGACATCTTTTTATGTCATATTCAATCACTTATCTTTTTCTTGTTATTAAAATTCATATCTTATTCTATTCAATTCCGATCCCAAGTAATTCTTTCAACGACATGTTCCTCCTAACCAATTTTGTACCGTTATAGTATGTTTGTGCCGTTGTATAGTTCGTTTCACCATAACTTGTGCGTTAACATGTGTATCACCTGTTACTTATTTTAATACTAAAGTTGCGTGTTAATCTTGACTAATATTTATTCCTATACATTTTTCAATAAAAGTGATTAGATTCTATCCCGATTTTCATAAGCTAAGGTTTAATTGGTTAATTCTTATTTATAACTAGATTTTATAAATAAAAGATGCTTAGTGCTACATATCGGTTTTCATAATAAAGTTAATGTGCTTAATGATATTATAAATATCTTTTCAATATCAATATGTTTAGTTGAACACGAATATAAAGTTATTCGATTAGATTCTTTCACATGCTTTGTCTTTTAATGTTAGTTGTTAATCTGATATAACTTGTACTTACATATCTGCTAATAAATATGATTAGGTTTACCATGTTTTCTTAACTAAACATAACCTGTTTTGTAATATTCTTGCCACATTATTTTCTAATTAAAACATATGAAGCACGTATTCTCTTGTTGTTTGATAATGATCTCACAATAGTTTCGAGCTTAGTTTTGTTTTCAGCGTTTCTTGCGCTTGCATAACCAATAGGATCGAGCTCTATCCTAGTGCGATCTTTCCGGTCTTTGCTCAATCTTCCACAACCATCTCCTTCCCTTCCAAGCACACTTTGTGTTCTTTAGTGATCCATCTAATCGAGCTTATCCTTTAGTGGGTTCTTTTAAAGCTTTCTTTTGATTTGTGCTTTGTTCTTAGTATGCTTGTTTGTTTGCTTTGTGTATGTTGTGCCCGATGATTGATGCGCTTAGAGTGACACCGTTCGAGAAGTTTGGAAGAGCTGGAAGTGAAGATATTCTGAGCAACGACATTACATTGGTTAAAAGGCAAGTGTGTCCTTGACCTTTTGTCCTAAGAATTATATTTAATCACTCATTGCATTGCTTGCATTAATTTTGATGGGTTCCTATTAAGGTTTATCCTAGTCTTTGGTTGTCATTCCTTGTTAACCTGGGTTTACATTTATGTTGGGTAGTTATGCTTAGTTGCTATACCTTGGGATATGGTGGTTCTAATGAACAACAATGATGAACATGCTTTACTTTGATGCTATATATCTCTGTTTAATACAAGATCACCTGTGCATTAATCGGAACATGGAGAACCACCCGAAAAAACGGTGCGACCACAAGACATATGGCTCTGTCTTGGCTTATTAATTAGTGAACTAGGTGTTAGGTATGCTTTACCCGATAAGGGTTGGGGGCCGGCGGGTAGTGGCGTATGGACCCGCTCGGGCGTAGGTGTGGGCTTGGCTAAGACACGGTACTCGTCCGGGAGCTTTATACGTTGAACCGACCGGGTAACCTAGCGGGCGACCTACATCCGGGGATCTTTGTAACGGCCTTGTAGCGTCCCTATGCAATCACACCTCGGTAGTGTGGTATGATGCCTAGCTAGCATCGCATGGTTGGGTCTAAAGTTCTTCGGGACTTTTACGCGACTTGTGGGTAAAGATGTACAGCCTCTGCAGAGTGTAAAACTAATCGATTAGCCATGCCCACGGTCACGGGCGGCCCGGACCCTCACATGATAATTGAACTTGAAGATGGACTTAAATCGTGTTCTCTGGTTATGCCTGCCATATGCTTATGGCGTATTTCTCATCTTTATGCTTAATTGTGGGTTGGTATAAACTTATACTTTATTAGTAATCAGGTGCTAATAAAATTTGACCAACTAAAATTGCTTAAATGCTTATAGCCTAGTCCAATATAAAGCCTTTGCATTCATATCTTTTCCACACTTGCTGAGTACGACAAGTGCTCACCCTTGCTATAAACATTGTTGCTCAGAAAAAGGAAGCTGCTATGAAGATGTTGCTGGTGCTAGGCGTACGCAACCCCCGCCGATTGCCCGTGATGTTTGGAGCCTTCGTTTCCGGGATAAAGCGTAAATCTCCGATAATCTTTCTTTTTTTTACGTGATACTTGTTTCGTATACACTTTTATGCCACTATATGCATGAAACTTGATCCCGGCATGCATATAGGTTTGCACTTGGTTTTCTTCGGAAAGTCGGGTGTGACAAAGACCGAGAAAAATCAGCACGAAACACCCGACCCTCGGGAACGACCATACAAACAAGGTCCCCTCGAGAGTCCAAAATCCGAGAACCACCCGGTCGAAACAACACCTCAAGGCCCTCATCCAACAACCGGGACACGAAAGCGGATTGTAGCCCGGCCGATTGAACAAGAGCAACACACCCGAGAGTGATCTTGTCACTCACCTTAATCTCACCTTCGAAAGCACACGCCCACGCCCATTGTCCCCAAAAGTGATGTACCTCCTTGTCACCACCGGACGAGACTTGAGAACCACCCCCCGTCTCCCGGTCATATGCCTCGAGCAACCGGAGTAAATCAACCAAATGTTCTTCAAGTCTCCCACCTCGAAATTCAAAAACGAGCATGTTAGGGAACAAACGACTCAGCACTGGGGTTAGTACCAAAAGAGTAAAACCAGTGCTGAGCCATTTGCTCGAAAGTGGGGTTAGCACAAACAAAACCATCTCTCCTACCAAAGCTACCTCCACGAACACCACCACGGTAACCACCCTGAGGAAACCACCCCTCTCTGCCTGGAGGAGGACCAAACCACGAAAGAAAGCCCGTGGACCGTCCCTCCTCTCCTTCTCAAAGCTATGACTCCTCACATCCCCGTAGTGAACTCGAGGGGGAGAATGCCTAGCAACCTGACCACCTGCAAACTCTCCAGCCCAACCACCAGAACCACAACCTTCAGAAACAACCCTCGCACCTATACGAGCACGAAACCCAAACTGCTGCCTATCCAGGCCTGCACAAGTCTGACCGGTGCCCCACACCAGTCTGACCGGTGTAGCCTGGGCAGCAGCACCTCCAACAGCCTTCTGCTCTCCCCAAACCCGAATTGTCCTCACACTCGCCTTGGCCCTGGGCATCTGCACACGAGGCTTAAGTATGCCATCGGAAGAGTGGTACTTGTCCTTGTTATCCCACTTCTTCGCCATTCTCTCCTCTCGCTTCCTCTTGAAGAAAAACTCATCCTTATGGCCATCTCTCCCACAATAGCCACAATGGAACCTCACAACCTTAGGCTTAGGCTTGGGCTGTGGCTGCTCACTTGGTTTCTCTCCACTCAACTTCTCCACCGGTTTCTCCTCACTAGCCTTCACTTTCTTTCCCAAAGAACACTTCCCCGAAGTGCTCACAAACTTGATAGGCTTTTGGAGATCATTTGTAGGTGTAGGAAACATGAGTGGAGCTGGGGTTGTGTCTAGTCGGTTCCTAAGATGGTTAGGTTTTGGAGGGAAATCATTTTTGTGGTGGGTTTTTGGTGGCTCTGGGATATTCTCTCCACTTTCCTCACCAACCTTGTTTGGCCCAAGTCCCTCACCATTCTTGCCTCTTAAATGTCTCGATCATCATCCTCAACCGAGGCTCATGACCGGACAACCAACCCATCAACTTTCTCAGCTCATTATTCTCATCCTGCAAACGATTAACATAATGTGCAAGTTCCAAATTTTTCAAAGCATGCATTTCACAGGTAGAGCATGATGTAGGAATGGGTTCTTTCAGCTTAGCCTCAAGAGAACTAGTGTAAACATGCATCTCATCAATTTTAGCATGTAAAACAGAGCAAGAAGTGCAAGCACCTAGCAAAGCAGATCTAGATTTAAGCTCAGCCACTTCAACCCTAAGCACATCTAGTTACTCACACTTGGAGGCATGCTTTTCCTTAAACAAAGCAAGATTAGCAAGGAAAATGGAGCAATCAGCACAATCAACCTCATCCGAAACAACAAGGCTAGCCTTAAGGGAATCAATCTCAAGCTTGCTATCAAGAACCTGTGTTTCTAGCTCAGCCACTCTAGTCCTAGCATCCTCGAGTGAAGCCTTAAGCTCTTTTCTCATTTTCTTTGCCTCTCTAAGCATGTCATCATGATTATCCAGCAAAGTACCAAGCCGTTCATTCTCCTGGCGCAAGAATGGAAGCTCATCACGCACCTCGTCGTCGAAGTCAGAGTCCGAGTTGCTCTCGTGGCTCTTCTTGCTGTCGGAGCTCAAAGCCATGGTGCAGAAGCCGTCGCTAGTGTAGCAACTCAGCCCGCTCAGGTTTTTGGATGACTTCCTGCTCTTGCGACGATCACCTTCGTCTTCACTGCTGCTCGAGCTCGAGGTGGAGTACGAGAAACTGGAGTCGACGTCGCTTGCTCCCACCATCGCTCGGGCCTTGCCTCAGCTCTCCTTCTTCCTCGATCGTCGCTCGTCCTTGTGCTTGTTCTTGTGCTTTCTCTTGTGGTCACGCCTCGACCGGTACTTTCCATCCATCCTCGACTTGTGCTTGTAGCCATCCTTGTTCTCGATCTTCTCCGGGCAGTCGGCGACGAAGTGTCCCGGCTTGCCGCACTGGAAGCATGTCCTCGTGCTCCTCCTCATGTTCACTCGGTTCTCGTGCAGCCTCTCGAACCTCCTCGTCTGCAGCGCCAGCTTGTCCTCTCCAAGCACATCGAACTCCTCATCTGGCATAGACATCAAAGAGGACAAAGAGAACATCCCGGTGGATGGGTTAGTGTTAGCCTTTCCTTTCGAACCACCAACGAGGGCAATACTATGGGAATCAGTCGGTCCCTCGAGCTTGGCAGTCATGCCCCTATCCACCTCAGCCGACTTGAGCTTCGAGAACGGCTCGTTCACCGTCGAGTGTCATACTTCTCTGACTCCACAATGGCCTCGAACTTTCCGCTCCAAATCGTACGATCCAAAGAGTGTAAGAGCTTGACAGCTCTATCATGATCATCGTACGGGAGCACGTCCACATTGGCCCTCATGTTGTTCACAACCACCGTGAACCTCTGAAACAAGGCATTGATGGACTCACCGGGGAGATGAGTGAAGTTCTCGTACTCTCTCCGGTAGGTCGCATACATCCGTGCCTGAACCTGGGCATTACCAACATGAGCCTCCTTCAACACCAACCAGATTCTACAAGCCAAGTGCTCGGTGTGCACCCGATCGAACTCAGGCTGACACAGGGCATGAAACAAGTAGTGGACCGCCTTATTGTTGGCATCGAACATGTCCCTTGATCCTGGAGCAAGGAAGTTCATCCGCTGGACATAGCCTGTGTCCATCGTGACATCCCAAAGGATCTAACCCTTTCCTCTGAGAAACGCAGCCATCCGCTTACTCCACATCTGGTAGTTCTTGCCATCGAAGTGTGGAGGACCCGAACCCCGTTTCTGGTACGCCATCCTTGGATCTTAGACTGGTTAGAGTCAATAAAGACCCGACCCGGCTCTGATAACACTTGAAGGACCGAAACGGCGAACCAGAGAGGGGGGAGTGAATGGGAGCCGATAAAAATTCTTCTCGAAGGAGATGGAAACTCTAACAAGATGAACACAGCTTCCAACACACATCTCCGACTCACTACCCAAGTTGGTTAAGCCCACGTAGCCACTGGAGTGCCACTGGACCTAGGAACCAACACACAACCTTCCGACCCGAGAACGCAGCGGAACACCAAACCTCGAGTCCACTGACCAACACCGGTCAGACCGGTGAGCACCACCGGTCAGACCGGTTCCTGCTGGTGAAACTTGGCGACTTCCACTAAGTGGCTCCACACCGGTCAGGCCGGTGCAACACACCGGTCAGACCGGTCTAAGCATGAGAGCCCCCAAATCGCCAAACAAGCCAACCGACCTCCAAACAGACCCAAATGCGAAACAACCCCAACACAGGACAACAGCGAACACACCCTGACATTCACCCGAGCAAAAACCCACCAAGGGTTGCACCGGTCAGACTGGTCAAGAGCACCGGTCAGGCCGGTGTAGCCTGGGTAGCTCGGGATGAGTAGCACCCGCGGGTCAACTCCCCCAAATCCAAACTTCGATCTCTCAAATCGTTCCACAGACTTGAACAAGACTTTGGGGATAATAGGAACACCTCATGAGGAGTCCATAGCCAAGTTTAATCCCACCAAAACTTGTCCAAAAAGGAGGAATCGAAGAAATCCCGCCAAGAACACCTCTAACCCTAGAACTCGGAAAACCCCAAAATCGAGCCCTTTACTCACAGATTTGGGAGGGGAATCACAGCCCAAAGAACCACGAAGGGTTCCCACAAATTTCCCCCATCAAATCTCTAAGAGAAAGGTCTTGAAAACAACCCAAGAAAAACACCAAGAAAGAGCTCCGAAAATCACCACCAAAAACAACCGGGAACAACACAACAAGGCCTTAAGGAACCACGCCGAATCATCTATACATGCCACAAAGGTTCATACAAGGTCTAGCTTGCCGCCCGATCATCCGACCCTCTCAACAAGATCTCACCATGAAGCTCTCAAGCTAGTCCTAGGGAAATCCTAAGAAAATAGGAAGGGAAAAATAGGAGCAAATGAACTAGGGTTCCAAGAGGTTGGCTGCCATCCTCTCACCTCATGGGTTATATGGAGGCAACCAAAAGTCTAAAATACCCTTTCCTAATAACTAGGGATACAAGCCCCTCAAAGGCGGTTTTGGAAGTCTTCAAGCTTTCTCCATCAGACGGATGCCTGGCGACCGCAACCTACTTAGCCTCAACGCAAGCCTTGCGATCCCGACGCGTGTCCTCCGCTTCGAAGATTCTGGACTGCATCCTCGCACACCGATCAGACCGGTGCTCCTCACCGGTCCGGACCGGTACCCACCGGCCGGGCCCGGTCGGACCCACGGTCAAACCGGTCCGCACCGCCGCAAAGACCATCTTCGGTTATTCGGTCTTGGCTTTGTTGATTAACCAAGCAACCCAGTGGTTTTCTGGTGAGCCACCGAAAACCCCGCGAACTCGGTGTAGCCTCCACCAATCGCCACTCATGACTCGGCTCCCACGTAGTCCCGGCTCGACCTTGGTTTTGAGGCTCAACCAAGAAACCGTCCATGACTTCATCTTGCTGTTCATGCCACCACTGGCGGAGCTACCTTGTGGCCAAGGTTGTCCATGGCCCCCCTTCCTTCATGAAAACTCCACTTCATACTCTCATTTTGCATAGCTACAAGCATATGGATACATGCTAATCTAATATATCACACCATTAGTTGTGCAAATTAGACTACCGTGTATGTATTTTAGTAGTTTATTACAACTCACAAGAGCTTGAATTACATGTACAACTCATATCTATAGCACTTGAATTTGTGTGCTTAGGTTAAGATGAAATTGGCCACCCCTTAACTCTAATCCTAGCTCCGCCACTGCATGCCACCATGCGGCCCGCACTTGACCCCGCTGGCCACCGGGTCCCTCGAACGAAGCCTACTTGTCTTCTCCACACCTGGAGGCCTCACCAGTGACGACCTTTCGCGCTTGTTCTTCACCTGCACCAACACCAATCAAGCCGCAACCTGCACCTGCAATACTTAGCCAAGAATTAGTCCACACAACGTTGTCAATCACTCATCACACAAGGAAGCGACCATCCATCGGTCCTCGAACCACACATGGTCCTCAGTATCTTATCGTCCGGAGACGTCGTGAGAAAGCTGGGAAATTGTTGACCGCCCCAGGCTTGCTGATGGAGCATGATCAGCAGGGAAAACGTAGAGGTCGTCGGGAGGGCCATTATCTTGGTGTCGGGGATAGCCCTAGGGGTCCCCTTTAACAACCGGGGAATACCCACTTAAAACCTGCAACAAAACAAAACATGCCTTGCCTAACCGTGTAGGATACGGCCCACGCTGCAAAGGACCTCAACGGCCCATCAAGGTGGCCCTCTCGAAGATCCCCTCAAGCAGGCTTCGCCTCGCTCGAGGGTGCACGTCTCCCTCGAGCAGGCTCCGTCCCGTTCGAGGGGGTGCGCTCCCCTCGAGCGGGCTCCGCCCCCGCTCGAGGGTGCACGCCTCCCTCGAGCATACTCCGCCTCGCTCGAGGGTCCGCCTCGCCCTCGACCGTGGTCCGCTTCGCTCGAGGGAGCCCCCGCTCGCGTGCGCCCCCGCCCCCCGTACACTGGGCATTTAACGCCCTGACACCGGCGGGACAGCCGCCATCATGCGCCGGGGCTCGCGCCCCGGTGCCGCCGCACCAACTCCCCAGGAGGGAGCCCATCCCCATCACTGTGGGGAGGGACTGTGCAGCGCGGCCGGTGTCAGTCCCGTGACGCCGTGCGCCCTCGCTCCAAAGTACGGCTAACGTGTCGAGCCCTCGAAGGGGGGCCGGCTTCACCCTCGATTTGCTTTCTTGTGACCCTACAGGGGTTAGGTGGAGGCACTAGGCCGGAGGAACGCCATCCCTGCCACTGTTACGGCATGGCGGCCGCCCCGCGCGTGCGGGCGCACGCCGAGCACCGTGGCAACGACTCCGATACGGCGGAGCGCATTGGAACGGGATGCCGTTTTACCTACTCCCGTACTTCGTACGGGTCAACGTCGCAACTCCCTCGAGCCCATCGAAGATATCACCGCCATCCGTCGCTCTCCTACCCTCGAACCGCCACCGTGTCGGGTACAAAATAGGCCATGATGGCCGGATCGCCGCGAGGATCGTCCGGACGGCCGCCCACTCTACAGGCATAGCACGCCACGCCCCTTCACGTAGCTAGGTAGCGCGGCGCGCATGTAATTCGCTCCCTCCTTGATCTATCAAAGGGGAACGAACCCCCCCCGCCGCAGGGGAGAGAGAGAAGAAAAAGAAGGACAACGAAAGGAACACGGACACAACGCAACCGGAGACGAGTCGCGCCACACACTTGTTCTCCAATTCTCCCACAACATCTTCGCCCATCACACCCGGGACTTGGAAGCCGTGGCTTCCTCTCCCGCCTTGCTTGTAGCCGCCCCACTACGGGTGCACCCCCGGTGCTAAGTAATATAGTGCCTTGAGCATGCCACCGCCTGGACGTACGGCCCCCTCGGCGGGAACCGGGATAAAAACTCTGTGTCACTTGTTACTTAGCATCGACCATTGAGGGATAGACCACGGCGCTTACTACCGGTTAGTGTCGGGACCACATTCCGCACCGACACTTGGTCGTACTGGGTGCGTTGTAAGAGCTCTTGGTCATGCATGATCCGGAGATCTGTAGCTTGGATAGGGTTATTGGCGTCAAGGGGGTCAGGTACCCCATGCTCGCGGTCGTAGTTTGCGCGCCGAGCTATTTCGACTACATCTCTTATGCGGTGGCGCCGACTTCCTTCTGCACGATCGGCCTGGACCAGAGGAGGCTGAGCTCCTGCATTGCGTCTTGGATTTGGTGGAGGGTTTCCCTGGATGTTAGCAGCATTGGCTGCATTGTTGGCGGCATAGCCAGCGGCATTAGCCGGAGCGTTTGGTGGAGCATTAGCCGCTGGGTTGGGTGGAGCATTGGCTGCAGCATTAGCAGCGGGGTTACACGGCTGCATTACTTTGTTTTCACTTCTTCCTTCTTCAGCCACCGGGTCGAGGGGACCTGGGCTACGACGTCGCTGGCGAGGACGCTCTGATCTGCTTCTGGAATAGGAACTTGCCGCAGATCTACTGTATCCAGGGCCTCTTTCCTCGATCTGAGCAGCTGCAACACGGACATTGGCTTGGAGGCGCCAGATCGCTGGAAAATCTTCAAGGTGGTTTAGGACGGCGAGAGCGGCACCCAAATTGGTCTGCGGTGAGTTGTAAACGTCAAGTCCGTCGCACTCGAAGTCCATGAGGAGATCTCGCACACGTAGTCTGTTGGCACGAGGTGGATCATCATGGCGTCACTGCTGTGGGATTGGCGTTGACCTGTCCGCATTGGCCAGTTGGAGGTCTGCACCTGGGGCAGTGATCTCTTTTTGTCGTCGAACAGCTCGGGCGGCATTGGCGTTTTCACGCTCTTGACGCTGCGCATCCATTTCTCCATCTTGCGGTGGTACATCTGCAGAGACGACCAAGATCTGACGGTCCAGAGTCTCGAATTCTTCTCCCGGATAGTTCGGGGAGGTCGTTGTGTGGGCGACCTGGAACGCAAGGCGGTCTGGAGATGACTCTTGGTTCAACCGGCGGCGGTGAGCCGCGGTAAGATGTCGGCGAAGCTTTTTGAGGACACGGCACTGGCGTGCGGTGTGCTTGGAGTTTTCGTGGATAGGGTAGGGCTCATCGACGTGATTCCCGCAGCTCCCACGATCTTGATGGTAGAGTCCAGATTCGATCTGGATCTTGCGCTTCATGTAGCGTGATGCTACGCGAGCGGAATTGCTCAAGCCATGCACAAATACGTGCTGTCCTCTGTGATTCAGAACTCCACTTTCGAGTGATATTAAGATTGCTTGCCTCGGATTCTTGTTCGTTCTTCGATTGCGCACAGGAATTGATCTTCGTGATCAGGTTGATCTTGCGCCGGCAAGGTCGGTAACCATCGGGAGTTGGTTCAGCGATTGCATTGGCGCTTCGAGTCTCGCTCGTCGTAGTCGGATCGTGAGGGTCGTCTCCCACCATATCGAAGCTATCTCCACTCACCGAAAGATCGGGCACTCCGCCTCTATCAATGAGGCATGCTGGAAGTCGAAAGAGTCGTGCGAGGACGCTTGACGCACTCACAGACTTTGATTGTATCGGAGATCATATCCCCGACACGATCAATCCTAGCGATCAGGTCGCTAGGAGTGGGTGAGTGGGTGGGTGGGTCTTCTTTGAGAGATCCATTTTGATCTGTCGGTCGGAGGTGACCGTGTTGCCTTCGATGACGAGGCAGACGGCTGGAGCGGTGGATGTCGTCGGCATCAAGCCAAAGCAGATGTCGACGGGGTTGGTGAGGAAGTCCTCCATGCTCTCTGGGAAGATGACGTCATTGGTCGAAGCCATCGAGTTGCACAAAGAACCTTGACTCTGCCCCTACCTGGCACGCCAACTGTCAGATGGTGAGATCTGGACAGCCCACGGGGGTGTTAATCCCTGTGGTTTATTTGTTCGGTGGGGAGGAGCCTAAGGCTACGAACTCGAAGGTCGCACACGAGTACGCGGATCACAGAGAACACGACGAGTTTATACTGGTTCGGGCCTCCGGAGAGTAATACCCTACATCTAGTTGTCGGTGTAGATTGCTTGGGGATTGGTCGAGGTTAAGTTACAAGGGATATCGCCTCATCTGCCTTATATTGGCCAGCGGATGAGGTCGGTTCCCAGACTCCTGGTCGGTTGCGACCAGGAGACCTAAGTCTACGTTACACATCTTGCCATATCCCGTCGATCTGCTTTAGGCGAAGTCCACTGAGGTCTTGTCTTGTCTTGTATGCCAAGTCTTGAGGTCGTGTTGGATTAGGTCGTCTGGGGAATCTTCTGGAAGGTCTTCAGGAGGTCGTGTGGGCTACCAACTAGGTCAGTTGGGCCCACTGATAGGTCAGCGGGTCTTCTAGTAGGCCGGACCCACTTGTCAGGGACGGCCGTGAGCCTAGACGGTGGGGACCCAGGGGTACCCATGTCTCACAATTCCCCGCACATCGAACAAGTCGATTTGTAGATTATATCTCAAGGGCATTGAATTTCTTTGAGAAATATTCCTAGTTCTTTGGCATTAAGGGCATGACGCAACATATCTTTCAGTATCTTCATGCATCTCTGGCCAATAGAATCTGCTAGACCATACTTTTGCTTGGGTCCGAAAATGGCTATAGTGTCCAACGTACTCCACCGAGTGGCACTTCCTCAAAATTTCTAGCCTCTCTTCTTTTGGCACACATCTTCTCATGATTCCATCATTGCCAAGTTTTAAGATGTATGGTGCATCCCAAAAGTATTTTCGACTTTTGAAGATTATTCTCTTTTGAGAGTTTTTATCTAAATGATCAAGAGGCATCTTCCAAATTGCTCGAATGATATCAATCATCCAAGTGTCTTTATCGAGCACTCGATAGAGGTGGTCATCTCTCATCTTGTATTCTATGGGTCTTTATCATCTTGTCCACGGTTAATCCTAGACAAATGACTGGCCACTACCGAAACGACCGGATTTCCGCGAACGGATCCCCGAATCTTAGCACCTCGGTGGTAGTCCCAGGAGGGCTACCACGTGCCATCCCTGTCTCAGCGATTCCAAAATCCATACAGAAAGGTAAAAACAAAGAAATAGAGTACAACATTTATTTTATTACATTAATCAGAGTACATCTCTTCGGCACATGCCGGGTACAAGTCCATCAGGACTGAATCAAACAGAAATAAAACGTCTAGCAGCGGCTCCATGAAAGCGTGGGAAACTCCATATCCGCAGCGCCTCAAGTGTAGGAAGAGCTCTAGTCCACCCAACCGTCGTTGTCGAAGTCGTAGTCCGGCTCGCGTCGAGTCACCGGGGGTCTACCCGATAAGCGGGTAGGTCATGTCAGCTTCCCAACAAAGAGGCAAAAGCGGTGTATATTCTACTATGCATGAGATAACCCTAGTATGGCTGTAGAAGGCTTAAGCAAAGCAGCAGTGCAACATACAAGGTAAGCAGAGTAGCGAGGAGGTCCACACCTCGGGGAAGCTTCCGCTTCCGAGGTCCACACCTCAGGGGTCCACACCCCGCTCAAGGAATTCTACACCAAAGCACCGGATCTCAACCACGATCCAGAACCCAACTCTCATCTGCGATGTGGGGCCCACCGGCTCCTATCCCCACACCTCAACGGCCGAGCCGGGCTCACACACTCGGGGGAGAGAAGAAGCACAAGAGAAGTGTAGCTAGTCAGGTGAGAGATCGAAAGACTGTCCATAACCAGTGGACACGGACTATAGCTATAGGTTTAACACTCTGCAGAGGTTGTACAACTGTACCCGCCCGAATAGGTCCGAAACCGGCCGTCACCGGTGTCCGACCCTACCATACGGCTGAAGCCCAAGTAAGTGGATAGTACCCTTCGCATCTCCGAGCCCGGCCCAGCCTCCGCGGCAGAGCTCATACTACCCGCGAGAGGTCCCTCGAAGCTGTGGAACCCTTCCCCGGCCTCGCCGGGGCAAAGTCTACTACGGAAGGAAAGACCACTCCCGACACGATCACACCGATCCTCCCCGCAGGAGGGGTGCTATCCACTACAAGTCTCACCCCGCACCCCCGCCCAATACAAGGCGGGCGGTCTGTACGAAAGTAGTCATTCGAAACAAGGTCAACTGACGATCGGTCCTTAAGGGGCCAAGAGCGAGCACTCAACATCTCCATCCCACACGACACGACCCTCGGGTAAGAGGCCAGATCGCATCTTCCCTCGGCAGCCGTTCACAAGTAACCAAACGGCTCGCTCCCGCCAAAACACAGCAAGGAGGTACGCAACCCGTAACGCACGCTAGAATCACACCGAGATCCCCACATCTCAGCTCAAACCCAGAGCACCATCCATAATCAAACAACAAAAGTATGGATAGTTGAAGTAAGGGACTAGCTAGGGGTCTGTAGCTAGTCCCGCAGTAGCAAGACAAGGAACAGGATATATCAAAACATCAAGGCATGGCTATTAAACGGGTTATGCAATTCAACGGATCAATGCATTAAAGTAAAGCACTAGCGACTAAATATCAACATGGGATCTATATGGTTGGGAGTGACATGACACCTTCGTTGCCGTTGAAGCGATCGTCCGGAGCGGTGTACTCGGGGTCCTCCACGTCCCCCCGGTCGAAGCTCGGGTCCGCGGCACGAGATTCGACGCGAAAATAAGATAACGGTGCACATCTAAGCAATAACTCCAAATAAGATCCAATTTAAAAGATCCAAAATAACCCAAACTACCTACAATCGGCAAGGTTTCGCAAATACGGATTTATAGAAATTAGTTTTGTATTTATCCGAGCTCCCTAGAATTTATTACTAATTTTTAAAGGTCTAAAACATTTTCTCGGAATTTTTAAACGAAGAGAAATAGGTTTTTCGAAAAACATTGCGACGTCGGCATGACGTCAGCGGTCCAGGTTTGGCGGGCTGCGACTAGGCCAGAAGCGCGGCTAGGCCGTGGGCGGCCCAGCGGACTGGATCTCGCTCGGGTCGGGTTTTGGCCTACACGGGCCCAGGAGCTAAAGCCCAGCCTAAAGCCAGAACCTAAAGTCCGGAAAACCCCCTCTGGCTCCTTAACCTACGCTGGGCCGGCGGCCTACTAGCGGCCCGGAGAATTTTGGGCCCAGATCTGGCCGGCGGCCTGCTAACGGTCAGCTGGGCTTAGGGCCCAAGTCTGGCTAGCGGCCTGCTTCCCCTCCCAACCGGCGCAGCTCCCTTCGCCCCCCGGGTGTTCGACGAAACGACCAGAGGCGCGGCGGACGCGCGGCGCGTCGCCGCGCGCGGCAACCACTCAGCGAGTTTCCCCGCCAAGGCGCGCGCGGGGTGCGGCCGGGCGGGTTACTCGCACTCACACTTCCTCGCGAACGCGAACACGGCTCAAGGTTTGCGGCGCGGAACGCCCGCACGCGAAGCCCACGGGGCGGCGGGGCCACGGCCATGGCGCGCATGGGTGCGGCGGCCGGCGCCCGCGCCCTCCACCACCCCAACAAGACACCCACGGCACGAAGGCCGGGTTCACGGCGAAGACGGGACACGGCGTAAAATGCCCGTAGGCGGTGCCCCACCGGTGGCGAGGCCACGGCCACGGCCACGCATGGGTGCGGCCGGCCGGCTTCCTCGCCACCGAACCTCGCGCAAAAGCCCACGGCTCGGAGGCCGGGTTCACATCACAAGACACGCAAGCCCCTCGCGGCGGCTCACCTCGCGGCGCGCTACGGCGAAAAGGGCAAACTTGTTCTTCGGGGCCGGCGGCGCGTCGCGCGCGCGCGCGCGGCGCACGACGCGCGCGGCACCCGACGGCGCGACACGGGGTGTTTCCCCAGCCCCACCTGCAAAAGCTCCAAGAACCCAAAAGAAACGGCGACAACACCGGGGCGTCACGGCTTGGGGTAGCCACGACCCCAGGCCGCCGCTGGCACGTCGCGACGCGGCGTCGCCCATGGGGAGGCGGCGGCGCGGCGCGCTCGGACATGGGCGGCTCGAAGGGCACGCGCACGGGCGGGACAACTATGGCGACCGGTGCAAGGAGAAGCGAGGGAAGACCACGGTGCTCACCGTGGGTCGGCGGTGTAGGCGTAGCGAGGGCCCGGCTCGGGTGGCGACGCGGCGTCGGTCGTTCCCCTCGCTCCGGTCCGGCTCCCCTTCGCACACGAACGGCGCCTCCCCCCTCGACCAGACTCTTCACGAACTCGTCCCGCCTCCGCAGCCGCGCGCGCCGGCGGCGGCGCACGTCGGCTTCCCCCCTCGCCTCTTCTTCCCCGCTCCCCCTTCCTTCCTCCCCTCCTCCGGCGGAGCGGCACTGGCAAGGGGGCAAAACCCCAAGTGGGTTGGTAGCGGGTCGGTTGGCTCTGGCTCTCCACCCCCCCTTTTGAATCCACGGCGTTGCGGGGCCTAGGCGAAATCCCTGGCCTGCCCCCGGCTTGGCCCGCCCGGCGCCCGCGGCGGCGCCGGCCTCTCCCTCACTCGCGTCCGTGGACCCGCAGGCTAGGCGCGGGGCGGTTGTGACATTTCCCTCCCTCCGGCCCCCGGCTCGGTCCGCTCGCTCGCGCGCCCGCGCCCTCGGCGTGCGCGCCGGCCGGGGTGGCTCGGCCGCGCCCCGCGCCGCGCGAGCGGGTGCGGCGGGACCGGCGGCGGCCGCGCACGGGGCCGGGCCGGGCCGGCTCGCGGGTAGGTGAAAAGGGGGGAAGGAAAGGGCTGTCAAGCGGGGTCCACCCGGTGAGCGAGTGCAAGAGGATGGTGAGGAAGGGCTGCGGGGCTAGCCGGGCCTTAGGTTGGCACGGGTTGGGCCGACCGGTTAGAAAGGGAGAAGAGCGGCCCAGTTAGGCTGAAAAAGCCTTAGCAAATTAAAAGCACAAGCTACAACTAGGGATTGAAAAGGGATTTAAATTTGATTTCCAATCAAATTCAAACTTCACTCAAATGAACTCCAAATAAATCAAAGAAAAACCAACACACTATACCATATTTTAAACATAAGTTTTATAAATAGGATAAATTAGTGGAGAATTTGGTGAGAGGCTAGCAATTTTGGTTCAAATATTGTTAGCACCCAAATGCAAGCAAAAAGTTTTAAATTTTCGCAAAATTCACACACCTTGATTCCCGGGTTGTTACATTCTCCCCCACCACCGAGAATCTCGTCCTCGAGATTTAGTCCTCGACCTCCTCTGTGAACAAGTGAGGGTACTCTTTCCTGAGATCCGCTTCCTTCTCCCATGTTGCCTCTCGCTCTGTATGGTTGCTCCACAACACTCTACAGAAAGGAATGGTAGTCCTCCTTGTTTCCTTGACACTCGTCCAAGATTTTCTCGGGATATTCCGTATATTCCGGGTTGTCTTGTAAATCAAGCAACTCCATGGGCACTTGTTTTGCCTCCACCGCCTTCTCGCTCTTCTTCGGTACCGTGACACATGAAACACCGGGTGAACTCCTGCCATTGACTCGGGTAGTGCAAGCCGGTAGGCCAAACTCCCAATCCTACGGGTGATGGGGTACGGTCCCACGTACCTCGGTGCAAGCTTTCCTTTCACCAAGAACCTCTTAGTTCCTCGGAGCGGTGAGACTTTCAAGTACACTCTGTCGCCAACCGCAAAGGTCAACTCTCTCCTTCTCTTATCGGCATAGCTCTTCGACGACTTTGAGCGATTTTCGTGTTCTCGCGAACTTTCTCAACTCTCTCCTCCGCTTCCTCAATGATTGCTGGCCCAAACGGTGTTCGCTCCCCAACCTCCGACCAAGCTAGCGGGGTCCTCGCACTTTCGACCGTAGAGTGCCTCAAAGGGTGCCATCCGGAGACTTGCTTGAAAGCCGTTGTTGTACGAGAACTACGCAAACGGCAACCGCTCTCCCAATCAGTACCATAGGTGAGTGCACAAGCTCGTAGCATGTCCTCCAGGACCTGGTTAACCCTCTCTGTCTGACCATCTATCTGCGGGTGGAAAGCTGTGCTGTAGCTGAGTGTGGTGCCCATTAGCTTGTGGAAGCTCTGCCAAAACTTGGAGACAAACTGTGGCCCTCGATCAGACACAATACTTCTGGGTGCCCCGTGCAGCCTGAGTATGTGCTCTACGTACAGCTCTGCCAACTTCTCGGTCGCATACCGGGTCTTCACCGGCACAAAGTGAGCCACTTTGGTCAATCTGTCCACTATGACCCAAACTGAGTCGTTTCCTTTTGGTGTTCTAGGGAGCCCCACCACAAAGTCCATGGAAATGTCCTCCCACTTCCAAACTGGAATATCCAACGGTTTCAACAAACCAGCAGGTTTCTGATGTTCGATCTTCACTCTGCTACAGGTGTCGCAACAAGCCACGTAGTGCGCTATGTCCTTCTTCATGTCCTTCCACCGCACTCGATCTTCGCATCTCTGTACATCTTTGTCTTTGCCTCGGGTGAATCGAGTACCTCGAGTCGTGAGCTTCTCTCATGATCTGCTCCGGATTGCCTTGTCTTGTGGTACACGTATTCGTTCTTTCAACCACACGGTGCCCTCGTTCATCAACCCGGTAGTCCTCCGCTTTGCCCTCGCTTCATTAGCTCTCGCAAAGCACTTTGATTTCCGCACACACTCCTTCCCGGGTCGTACGGATTCGCTCCTCCAGTCATAGGTCACCCGCATCACATTGGCTTGTCCTTGGTCTACAATTTCGATTCTCGGCCTTCTCTAGCTCTTCATGCAAAGCAGTTGCTCTTCCTTTACCATGAGGTTATTGCAATATGTTTTCCCGCTCGGTGCATCGCCTACGAAGTTAGCTTTGCCTGGGTGGTAGTTGATCTCGACGTCGTAGTCCTTGATCAGCTCTAACCACCGTCTCTGCCTCATGTTCAGCTCGGTCTGTGTAAAGAAGTACTTCAGGCTCTTGTGGTCGGAAAACAGTTCACACTTGTTCCCTATCAGGTAGTGTCTCCAGATTTTGAGCGCATGCACAACAGCTGCCAGCTCCAAGTCGTGTGTCGGGTAGTTTTCCTCGTGTTTCTTCAGCTGTCTGGAAGCATAAGCCACAACTTTCCCTTCCTGCATCAGCACACAACCAAGTCCTTGCTTTGAAGCGTCACAGTAGACCACAAAGTCTTTCTTGATATCCGGCAAGGTAAGCACTGGGGCTGTGGTGAGTCTCTTCTTCAGTTCCTGGAAGCTCTTCTCACACGCTTCTGACCACTCGAACTTTGTGTTGTTCTTGAGCAATTCAGTCATTGGCTTTGCAATCTTGGAAAAGTTCTCAATGAACCTCCGGTAGTAACCTGCCAACCCAAGGAAGCTTCTGACATCTGTCACGTTTAAAGGCTGCTCCCACTTGGTTACTGACTCAACCTTGGACGGATCCACGGCTATCCCCTCAGCTGACAACACGTGTCCCAAGAACGCGACCTTCTCCATCCAGAACTCGCACTTGCTGAACTTGGCGTACAGTTTCTGCTGCCTCAGCCTCTCTAGCACAACCCTCAGGTGCTCCTCGTGCTCCTCAGTGGTCTCAGAGTAGATCAAGATATCATCGATAAACACCACTACAAACCTGTCCAACTCTTCCATGAAGACCTTGTTCATCAAGTTCATGAAGTAGGCGGGGGCGTTGGTCGGCCCAAAAGAAACCACCACGAACTCGTACAAGCCATAACGTGTGGTAAAGGCTGTCTTGGGTATGTCCTGCTCTCGGATCTTCATCTGGTGGTAGCCTGACCTCAAGTCGATCTTGGAGAAGAACCTTGCCTTTTTGAGCCTATCCAACAAATCCTCGATTCTGGGTAGCGGGTACTTGTTCTTGATTGTCATCGAGTTGAGCGTGCGGTAGTCAATGCACATTCTCTTGGTGCCATCTTTCTTCTCCACGAAGAGCACTGGTGAACCCCACGGCGAGGCACTCGGCCGAACAAACCCTTGCTCGAGCAACTTCTTGAGCTGTTTCTTCAACTCGTCCAGCTCGTCGGACGACATCCTGTACGGACTCTTTGCAACGGGCCCCGCCCCTGGCATCAGCTCAATCACAAACTCCACGTCCCGGTCTGGGGGTAACTCCGTAAGCTCCTCTGGGAACACGTCCGGAAACTCACGGACCACTGGGATCTCTTCAATCTCTTTCCCACTCATGTTGCACATCATCGTAGCAACCTTCGGACTCTGCGGCTCGATCCGCACTGTAGTTCCGCTGGGGTGTTCTAGCTGTATCACTCTGGGGTTGCAAGAGACTATCCCGTTGTGCTTTGCCAACCAATCCATCCCTAGGATCACGTCTATCCCGGTAGACTCCAAAACTGTCAAGTCTGCCGTGAACGGTAGTCCTTCAAACACCATCCTCACTCCCCTGCACTCTAACGTACTCCTCTTCTCTCCTAGCGGAGAGCTAGTCAAGATAGGCCTTGGTCGAGGCTTAGTTGGTAAAGACCTTTCTTTAGCAAACTTGGTAGAAATATACGAAAACTGAGCTCCAGTATCAAACAAAACAGTAGCCAAAACTGAGTCAACAAGGAACTCACCAAGTGTGACGTCGGGTGCGCCCGCCGCCTCCTCGCCGGTGAGGTGGTTCGGACGGCCTCGAGTAGCCGGCGGCCGAGCGGTCCTCTCGCCGGGTACGGGGTGGCTGTCCTCCCGGTGGCCGGTGGCTTGGCCGGGGTCCGGAACCGAGAACCGCGGCTCGACTCCCCGGTGGCGCCCGCCGCGGACACTCAAACGACTTGTGCCCAACCCGACGGCGCTGAAGCAAGTCACCTTGGATCTGTCTGGCCGCTTGCGGTGGCCGCCTCGGTTTCCGACTGTTCGACCTCCACTCCCGCCCCTCGGTTGGCTCTCGCTCTCGCGGCCGAGACTGAGAGGCGTGGTGCCTCTGCTCGTGATCGGTGGCCCCGAGTGTAACCTCGTCCTCTCGCCTCCGAGGTGGTCCCGAGCGTCCCGCTGGTCCGAGCGCTTGGACTTGCTTCCACGAACCTCCATGTACTCAAGCCTTGACCTCTCCACGATCAGTGCCTTGTCGATAATGGAGCGAAGTGTCGGGCGTCGTGCGCGGACAAGTGGTGTGCCATCCCCTTGTGCGGTCCCCTTTCGAACCAAGTAGACCTTCTTCTTCTCCCGTGTCGGTGTCTTCCGGCACGTACCTCATCGCTCCCCGGTAGCGGTTGGCGTACTCCCGCACCGACATGTTTCCCATCTTGAGGTGCCCGAACTCGTCGGCCCTTCCCCCGTCCATCACCGCGTCCGGGATGTGGTGGCTCCCGAAGGCCTCCACGAACTCGTCCCACCCGATGTGCAACGGGTCCCGGTGCGAGTCACGATAGTCGTCCCACCACGCACCGGCCGTGCCAACCAGGCCGGTGCGCGGCCACGGTCACACACTCCTCCTCCGTAAGCTCGGCCGGCCTCCAGCCTTCTTCTCAATCTCACGTAGCCGGTTGTCCGCGTCCATCGGGTCCGCCGAGTGGTCGAAGGTAGGCGGTCGCAGCTTGTTGAAGTTCTCAACCTTCTTCCGGAAACCCTCGCCGCGCGTAGCGGTTCCGACCCCCAGGGTTGTTGTTGTTGTTGTTCCGAGCTAGAATCCGGGTGATCGTCCGCATCGCTCGAGTCCGCACCGCCATCACGTCGGCCAAGTTCGGGGGAGGTGGCGGTGGTGGCACCTCGTGTCCCCGAGTCCGGCCCTCGCTCCCTCCCTCGGCCGGGGTACCGCTCGTGCTCGAGCTCCTGCTCCCGAGCTCCCTCGTCGTCGCGCGCGGCTCCTCGACCGCCGACTCGGCCTCCCTCGGCCTCCGCGGAGCCCGCCTCGTGGCGCGTGACCTCCACGACGTCCGCGGCCTCTCGCTCCTGCTGGGTTAGGGGCATCCTCCCCTCCGTCGTCCCCAGCGACCTCCTCGAAACGGGCCAGGAGTCGCCCGGACCTCCTTGCTCCCGACATCTGTTCCAGTTGCAATAGTTAGTAGTGGTAGGGAGAATGTATTTAATCAGGTTATTAACTATAATGGAGTAATCCTGCTAACAGTCACAAAATTTCAGACAGACATAAAGAAGCATGAAATCCGAAAGAAACCATGAAGATCCATGTCACTCAATCAATGCCACCATACAAAAGGGGTGCACCTCGAGGTTTACTCCAACGACCTTCGAGGGTACACGGCAACACATCCTGCTAACGCATGGTACATCATGGGGTAGCTACTACAGGTATGTCACATGAGCGGTAGCATTACATCTAACTCAATACATCTACTCAGAATCTGCTACAATATCTCTACTCCCATCACTGAGTACTCTGAGGTGCCTCGGAGCCGGTGTCTGGTGGTACCGAGTAGAACGGTGGCGAGTGGACTCCTGGGTAACCCGGCATCCTGATCGCCGGTCCCCCGTAGTAGTCACGAGTATCCTGGAGAGCACGATCCATCTCCGCCGTGTCCTGCGAACCACTCGGGTACGGCCGCACTCGTGGTAGGAGCGTCGGGGGAAGCTCGAAAGTCTCTGTCCTCAGTCTGGGCCTCTTCTTGGGTGGTAGCTGTGCGGAGAGCGCCTCCAACTCTGCCAGCCTCTCGCGCACGGTCGAACGCTCCCGAGCCGCGCGGGTCTCCGTCTGCTCGGTCCCTCTCCTCGTAGACCAGTCCTCCCAGGTAACACATGTGGTGGTAGTTGTGTCGGCTCGCCTCCTGTAGATCCCACACCTTGACCTGGTAGTCGGCTGCTGCGGCTCCGATCGACTCCACCTGGTCCCGAGCCTCTGCCAGCCGCACTCTGTCCTCTCGCGCGGCCCCCACCGAAGCCCGGTGTGACTCCCGCTCTGCCCTCAACCGTGCCTCCAAAGTAGCGATCCTCCGGGCATCCCTCTCAGTGCTGGCTGCGGCCGCTGCCAGTCCAAGCTGCACTAGCTCCCCGTTCCTCACGTGCGACGCCTCCAACTCGTCCAGTATGTCCTCTCTCTCCAGCTCCAAGTCCCGAACTCGCTGCATGGCATCGTCACACCTCCACCGAAGGTACGCGGTCTCTCCGTCCGCCCCGGTACGGCGCCCGGTCTCCCGAGCCGGGATGCACCGCCTGGCAGCGAGCATCCTCGGGTCCTCCTCCACTGCGGTCACCTCCAGGTACCGTGCCTGGTCGCCCGAGTCCCGGCCCGGGTTGTAGATCTCTCGTCGGAAGCACACCGAACGGAGTGTCCTTAAGCCTCTCCCCGAGCCGAGCACAAACCTTCTTGAGGGCTCGCGTGCGCCCCGTCCGGTGTGCCTCCGTGACCGAACTCTCGAAACAAAGGCATCTCGACCTCCTTGAACTCGGCACCCGTGGGTCCCCCGGCACCGTGACGGCCGGGAAGGTGGGGGTCCCGCTCCAAGTACCCCATGGCCCTCCCCTTGTAGGCCGATCCCGTCGGTCCCCACTCCCGTGCCGCCTCCGGCACTCTCTCGCCAAGCGGCAGGAGCCTCCGTAGCTCTTGCCGTCCGACTCCAAGGGAACCCACGTCGTCTCCGCCATCCGCACAATGTTGTTGGAGCGTAGTTAGTAAGGTAGTTAGTGAAAGTTAATCAAGGTAATGCATATATATAAGTATAGTTATATACACACGGAAGCCAAGGAGTTTATATAAGGTTTCAAGGTTCGAAACGGCTTCCTATACTATCGACCATTCCCGGGGCTCGTCCTACGGTCAAGCATGGCTGCGGTACCAACCGAAACGACCCGGATTTCCGCGAACGGATCCCCGAATCTTAGCACCTCGGTGGTAGTCCCGGGAGGGCTACCACGTGCCATCCCTCGTCTCGGCCGATTCCAAAAATCCATACAGAAAGGTAAAAACAAATAAATAGAGTACAACATTTATTTTATTACATTAATCAGAGTACATCTCTTCGGCACATGCCGGGTACAAGTCCATCAGGACTGAATCAAACAGAAATAAAACGTCTAGCAACGGCTCCATGAAAGCGCGTGAAACTCCATATCCGCAGGCAGCTCAAGTGTAGGAAGAGCTCTAGTCCACCCAACCGTCGTTGTCGAAGTCGTAGTCCGGCTCGCGTTAGAGTCACCGGGGTCTACCCGATAAGCGGGTAGGTCATGTCGAGTTCCCAACAAAGAGGCAAAAGCGGTGTATATTCTACTATGCATGAGATAACCCTAGTCCGGGCCGTAGAAGGCTTAAGCAAAGCAAAGCGGTGCAACATACAAGGTAAGCGAGTAGCGAGGAGGTCCACACCTCGGGGAAGCTTCCGCTTCCGAGGTCCACACCTCGTGGGGTCCACACCCCGCTCAAGGAAAACCACACCAAAGCACCGGATCTCAACCACGATCCAGAACCCAACTCTCATACGCGATGTGGGGCCCACCGGCTCCTATCCCCACACCTCAACCGCCGAAGCCGGGCTCACACACTCGGGGGAGAGAAGAAGCACAAGAGAAGTGTAGCTAGTCGGGTGAGAGATCGAAAGATCGTCCATAACCGGTGGACACGGACTATAGCTATAGGTTTAACACTCGCGGAGGTTGTACAACCGTACCCGCCCGAATAGGTCCCGGAACCGCCGTCACCGGTGTCCGACCCTACCATACGGGCCGAAGCCCAAGTAAGTGGATAGTACCCTTACGCATCTCCCGAGCCTGGCCCGGCCTCCGCGGCGAGCTCATACTACCCGCGAGAGGTCCCTCGAAGCTGTGGAACCCTTCCCTGGCCTCGCCAGGGCAAAGTCTACTACGGAGGGAAAGACCACTCCCGACACGATCACACCGATCCTCCCGGAGGGGTGCTATCCACTACAAGTCTCACCCCGCACCCCCGCCCAATACAAGGCGGGCGGTCTGTACGAAAGTAGTCATTCGAAACAAGGTCAACTGACGATCGGTCCTTAAGGGGCCGAGAGCGAGCACTCAACATCTCCATCCCACACGACACGACCCTCGGGTAAGAGGCCAGATCGCATCTTCCCTCGGCAGCCGTTCACAAGTAACCAAACGGCTCGCTCCCGCCAAAACACAGCAAGGAGGTACGCAACCCAGAACGCACGCTAGAATCACACCGAGATCCCCACATCTCAGCTCAAACCCAGAGCACCATCCATAATCAAACAACAAAAGTATGGATAGTTGAAGTAAGGGACTAGCTAGGGGTCTGTAGCTAGTCCCGCAGGTAGCAGTACAAGGAACAGGATATATCAAAACATCAAGGCATGGCTATTAAACGGGTTATGCAATTCAACAGATCAATGCATTAAAGTAAAGCACTAGCAGCTAAATATCAACATGGGATCTATATGGTTGGGAGTGACATGACACCTTCGTTGCCGTTGAAGCGATCCGCCGTCCGGAGCGAAGGTACTCGGGGGTCCTCCACGTCCCCCTCGGTCGAAGCTCGGGTACGCGGCACGAGATTCGACGCGAAAATAAGATAACGGTGCACATCTAAGCAATAACTTCAAATAAGATCCAATTTAGAAGATCCAAAATAACCCAAACTACCTACAATCAGCAAGGTTTCGCAAATACGGATTTATAGAAATTAGTTTTGTATTTATCTCGAGCTCCCTAGAATTTATTACTAATTTTTAAAGGTCTAAAACATTTTCTCGGAATTTTTTTAAACGAGAAGAGAAATAGGTTTTCGAGAAAAACATTGCGCGTCGGCATGACGTCGGCGGTCCGAGTTTGGCGGGCGGCAACTAGGCCGAAGCGCGGCCGGGCCGTGGGCGGCCCGGCGGACCGGATCTCGCCGGGTTGGGTTTTGGCCTACACGGGCCCGGGGCTAAAGCCCGGCCTAAGCCGGATCCGAAGTCCGGGAAAGCCCCCTCTGGCTCCTTAACCTACGCTGGGCCGGCGGCCTACTAGCGGCCCGGAGAATTTTGGGCCCGCATGCGGCCCCGGCGGCACCGCGGTCGGTCACCCGGGCTTGGGGCCCAAGCCTGGCTAGCGGCCCGCTTCCCCTCCCAACCGGCGCAGCTCCCTTCGCCCCCCGGGTGTTCGACGAAACGACCAGAGGCGCGGCGGACGCGCGGCGCGTCGCCGGCGCACGCGACCACTCGGCGAGTTTCCCCGCCAAGGCGCGGCCGGGGTGCGGCCGGCCGGGTTACTCGCACTCACACTTACGCGAGAACTCGAACACGGCTCAAGGTCCGCGGCGCGGAACGCCCGCACGCGAAGCCCACGGGCGGCGGGGCCACGGCCATGGCGCGCATGGGTGCGGCCGGCCGGCGCCCGCGCCCTCCACCACACCCGCGGCACCCACGGCACGAAGGCCGGGTTCACAGCAGCACGGGACACGGCGTAAAACGCCTGTAGGCGGTGCCCCACCGGTGACGAGGCCACGGCCACGGTCACGCATGGGTGCGGCCGACCGACTTCCTCGCCACCAGAACCTGCGCAAAAGCCCACGGCTCGGAGGCCGGGTTCACATCACAAGACACGCAAGCCCCCCGCGGCGGCTCACCCTCGCGGCGCGCTACGGCGAAAAGGGGCAAACTTGTTCTTCGGGCCGGGCGGCGCGTCGCGCGCGCGGCGCGGCGCACGACGGCGCGCGCACCCGGCGGCGCGACACGGGGTGTTTCCCCCCCCCACCTCGCAAAAGCTCCAAGAACCCAAAAGAAACGGCGACGACCGGGGGCGTCACGGCTTGGGGTAGCCACGACCCCCGGCCGCCGCCGGCACGTCGCGACGCGGCGTCGCCCATGGGGAGGCGGCGCGCGGCGGCGCGCTCGGACATGGGCGGCTCGAAGGCACGCGCACAGGCAGGACAACTATGGCGACCGGCGCAAGGAGAAGCGAGGGAAGACCACGGTGCTCACCGTGGGTCGGCGGTGTAGGCGTAGCAGGCCTGGCTCGGGTGGCGACGCGGCGTCGGTCGTTCCCCTGCTCCGGTCCGGCTCCCCTTCGCACACGAACGGCGCCTCCCCCTCGACCGGCTCTTCACGAACTCGTCCCGCCTCGGCGCGCGGCGCGCGGCGGCGGCGCGCGTCGGCTTCCCGCCTCGCCTCTTCTTCCCCGCTCCCCCTTCCTACCTCCCCTCCCTCCCGGCGGAGCGGCACCGGCAAGGGGGCAAAACCCCCAAGTGGGTTGGTAGCGGGCTCGGTTGGCTCGGCTCTCCACCCCCCTTTTGAATCCACCCGCATTGCGAGGCCTAGGCGAAATCCACCCCGGCCCGCCCCCCGCCTGGCCCGCCCGCGCCCGCGCGGCGCCGCCTCTCCCTCACTCGCGTCCGTGGACCCGCAGGCTAGGCGCGGGGGCGGTTGTGACATTTCCTCCCTCTCGGCCCCGGCTCGGTCCGCGCGCTCGCGCGCCCACGCCCTCGGCGTGCGCGCCGGCCGGGTGGCTCGGCCGCGCCCCGCGCCACGCGAGCGGGTGCGGCGGGACCGGCGCGGCGCGCGCGCGCGGCCGGGCCGGGCCGGCTCGCGGGTAGGTGAAAAGGGGGAAGGAAAGGGCTGTCAAGCGGGGTCCACCGGTCAGCGAGTGCAAGAGGATGGTGAGGAAGGGCTGCGGGCTAGCTGGGCCTTAGGTTAACACGGGTTGGGCCGACCGGGTTAGAAAGGGAGAAGAGCGGCCCGGTTAGCTGAAAAAGCCTTAGCAAATTAAAAGCACAAGCTACAACTAGGGATTGAAAAGGGATTTGAATTTGATTTCCAATCAAATTCAAACTTCACTCAAATGAACTCCAAATAAATCAAAGAAAAACCAACACACTAATTATACCATATTTTAAATATAGGTTATATAGATGGGCTAAAGTAGTGGAGAATTTAGAGAGAGGCTAGCAATTTTGGTTCAAATATTGTTAGCAACCAAATGCAAGAAAAAAGTTTTAAATTTTCGCAAAATTCACACACCTAGATTCCCGGGTTGTTACAACTACATTCTCCACCCCTTTCTTATCACGAATTTCAACATCGAAGTCTTGGAGAAGAAGAATCCACTGAATCAATCGTCGTTTAGCATCCTTCTTAGCCAAGAGATACTTAATGGCCGTGTGGTCTGTGTAAACAATGACCTTTGAGTTCACAATGTAAGATCTGAATTTTTCAAAGGCAAATACAACTGCTAGCAATTCTTTCTCCGTAGTGGCATAATTTAATTGTGCCTCATTGAGAGTTTTACTAGTGTCGGTGCGGAATGTGGTCCCGACACTAACCAAGAGAAAGCGCCGAGGTCTATCCCTCGATGGTCGATGCTAAGTAACAAGTGACACAGGGTTTTTATCCTGGTTCCGGCCGAGGGGGCCGTACGTCCCGGCGGTGGCGTGCTCGGGGCACTATATTACTTAGCACGGGGGTGCCTGTAGTGGGGCGGCTACAAGCAAGGCGGGAGAGGAAGTAGGGCTTCCAAGTCCCCGTCGAAGATGTTATGGGAGAATTGGGGAATGAGTGCGTGGTGTCCGAAGGGTTCCCGTTGTCCGTCGTGTTCGTGTGTTGTGTCCTATTTCCCGTCCCATGCGGCGGGGGGGTTCGCTCCCCCTTTTATAGATCAAGGGGGAGGCGGTTTACATACGCGCCGCGCTACCTGGCTTCGTGGGGAAGTGCGACGTGCTATGCTGTAGAGTGGGCGGCCGTCCGGGCGATCCTTGCAGCGATCTGGTCATCATGGCCTGACTTGTACCCGAACAGTGGCGGTTCGAGGGTAGGAGAGCAGCGGATGGCGGTGATGTCCTCTGACAGGCTCGAGGGAGGTGCTGACGCAGGCTCGTACGGAGCACAGGAGTAGGTAAAACGGCGTTCCTTCCCGACGCGCTTCGCGGGGGCGGAGTTGTTGCTACGGCCGCCGGGCGTGCTCCCGCACGCGCGGGTACGGCGGCCACGCCGTTACAGCGGCGAGAATGGCAGTCCACCGGCCTAGCGCTTCCACCTAACCCTGTAGGGTCACGAGAAAGTGAATCGAGGGTGCGCCCCGGCCCCCTTTCGAGGGCCCTCCGGCGTGTTAGCCGTATTGGAGCGTGCGCGCGGCGTCACGGGACCGACACCGGCCGCGCCGCATAGTCCCTTCCCACGCGAGCGGGGATGGGCTCCTCCCCGGGGAGTTGGTGCGGCGGCACGGGGTGCGAGCCCCGGCGCATGATGGCGTCGTCCCCGCCCGTGTCGGGGCATTAAATGCCCGTGTACGGGGGCCGGCGCACGCGTGAGGGGCGCCCTCGAGCGTGGGCGACCCCCGGTCGAGGGTGGGGACGCGCCCTCGAGCGAAGCGGAACCCGCCCGAGGGGGGAGCGAGCCCTCGAGCGAGGTGGAACCCGCTCGAGGGAGGGCGCCCCTCGAACGGGGCGAAGCCCGCCCGAGGGGGCGCGTGTCCTCGAGCGAGGCGGAGCCTACTCGAGGAGATCTCTAAGAGGGCCGCCTTGGTGGGCCGTCGGGGTCCCCGCGGCGTGGGCCGTGTCCCCGCATGGTTAGGCACCCGCATGGTTAGGCTTAACGTGTTTTGGTTTCGTTGGGGGTTTTAAGTGAGGTTTTTCCCCATTGTTTAAGGGGACCCCTAGGGCTCGTCCCCGACGCAGCCCCCGAGCATCTATGGGTTTGCCATTGAGGCTCTCGCGGACTGCGGAACCTACCGATAGGACGTTCTTCCCTCCTCGTTTTGCGAACGCTTTCCGTGGGGCCGCGTCGGCGAGCCCGAGGGTCTAGCCCTCGAAGCCCCGCAGAGTGTGGGTGCTCCCGCAGGGGTTAACCGCGAGAACTTGGTCGAGGGCGTGGCACATATTCCAACCGGCATCGGCGGTGTTTCAGGCCCGCCCGGGGGTGCACGCGCCGCCGGCGCACCGCTTGTCTCCGGGCGGGTGCAATTTCAAGGAGGTGTAGCCGTGCGCTAAGCCCCCGAGCCTTGGCCCGTTCGAGGCGATCGGGTAGAGCTTTGCGACTTGTTTTTTAACGCGCCCTCGCCCGTCCCTCCGCGGGACGGAGGGTGAGGTTTCCGCAACTCCCATCGAGCGGGTCGCGAATTGCGGATTCCTCTTCGAGCCGGTAGCGGGTGGTTCAAGTGGACGTCCATGCCCCGTTCGATAAGGGTAGGCCGCGCGGTCCGGAGACACGTCCATTGGAAGCGCTTGCGTGGGTTTGCTAGGTGGGGCTCGGTCCCGTTCGCTAGGGACCGAGGGCGCGGAAGCTCTCCCTCGGTGGGATCCCCCCGGCTAGGCTGCCCTCGCCGGCTCTCGAACACGACATGTGGGGCACCCTCGAGCCGACGGGCTCGAGGAACGGCTCGAATGCGCGTGCCCTCGTCGTCCCTAACTCGCGATCCGAGGCGCCCGTTCGAACCCGTCGAGGGTCGGGCCGGACCTCCCCGATCGCAGGGCCGTGCGGGGGTGGCGCCTAGGCGGCCCCGTCTTTTCGCGTCTGCGGCCGTCGAGGGGTCCGGGCGAGCCGGCCTCTCGAGGCGCCGGTTGGTAGCACAGCGTATGTGCCCTTTTTGGGAGAATTGATATTGTCTCGAGCCAGGGGCTCGTGCCGCTTGAGGGTTTTGCGTGGCATGGGTACTCGTGGTGCCCACTCTACATCGAGCGGGCCCCGGTGGCCTTCTCACGCCGATATCCCTTCGAGGGTCGACATCGTCCGGAGCCAGGAGCTCGTGCCGCTCGAGGGTTTTGCGTGGCATGGGTACTCGTGGTGCCCACTCTACATCGAGCGGACCCCGGGTGGCCTTCTCACGCCGATATCCCTTCGAGGGCTGACATCGTCCGGGAGCCGGGGCTCGCGCCGCTCGAGGGTTTTGCGCGGCATGGGCACCGCGCGTGCCCGCGTTACCTCGAGCGAGTGCCCCCGGCAGCCTTCTCGCGCCGATGTCCCTTCGAGGTTTGAAATCGTCTTGAGCCAAGGGCTCGTGCCGCTCGAGGGTTTTGCGTGGCATGGGTACCCGTGGTGCCCTCGGCGACATCAAGCGGTCCCGGCGGCCTTCTCACGTTGATATCCCATCGAGGGCTGTTTTCGTTTTGAGCCGAGGGCTCGTGCCGCTCGAGGGTTTTGCGCGGCATGGGCACCGCGCGTGCCCCGCTTTACCTCAAGCGGTGCCCCGGGCGGCCTTCTCGCGTCGATATCCCATCGAGGGTTGCCCTTGTCTCGAGCCGGGGGTTCGCCCCGCTCGAGGGTTCTCCTTGCTTGGCAAGGGACCCGGTCATTAAATGCCTCGCGCCGAGGCTACGGTTTTTGCGGCGTGGGCACGTCTTTTTAGGCGCGCGCGCGCGCGCGCGCGTAGTGGGCGGCGTGGCGGCGGACGTGACCGCTTCGCCTCGGTCCCCGCGGGTCTTCGCCATGATGATGGCCCGCCCGCGAGGATGTGGCCGCCGCAGCCGTGGTGGGGCCCGTCCGTCGACGTGAAGGGAAGATTCCCCGCGCTAATGCGAGCGGGGCATCCGCTCCGGAGAGCTCGCCCGTCGGCTTATAAATGCCGAGGGGAGAAGGAGACGGCGGTTTTTTACCTTAACGCCTCACCATTTTCAGTCCCCTGCCCCTTCGTCTTCATCTCGCCCTTGCCACCGTGCGGTGTCGCCATTAGAGCTTTTTTGTCGTTCCTTGTCCTCCGCTCCCGCTTTCCTTTGCCTTCTTCATGGCGCCGCCTCAGCAGCCCCTCACGATCCTGGAGCCGTACGCTTGGGAGAGGTCGTCAGTGACCCGGCTGGCCCTTGGCGAGCTGGTCGCCGCCGGCCACCGGTGGCGGACAAATGAAGACGGACGTCCCGGCGGAGTGGATAGTGCCGCCGGCGGCGGACCGCGCGCCCAACCCGCCGGAGGGCTACGTAATGAGCTTCATCCGCTACCACGAGCGGGGCTTCAACGCGCCGGCGAGCACCTTCATGCGGGCGATGTGCCACCACTACGGAGTGGAGCCGCACAACTTCGCCCCCCAACGCGATTTCGCGGCGGGCCACGTTCGTGGGCGTCCGTGAAGGGTACCGGGGATCCCGATCAACCGGGAGCTCGGGGTTCACTATTTCCGCGCGGAGCTCTTCACTCAGCCCCACGACGGAGCCAAGGACTCGCCGCGCGGTGCGCGCCGGCGGGATGTCGCTTGCCCCGTGGGGGCAATTCAAGAACATCTACATCCCCCGCACCATGACGACGAACAACGCCGGCCGGGAGCGGGGATGGTTCTACTTGCGCAATGCGAGCCCGGCCTCCCCCCTACACCGGTCGGGTGTTCAAGGAGAGGCCTCGACTCCCGGGGCTACGGGGTGTCCACGCCTCGACAGACGGAGGCGGCAGGAGTCGGTCCCGGCCGCCCGCGCCGCCCGGCGGTGATGGGGGCCGAACGCGATGGGCGTCCTCGCCTTCCTTCATCACGGGCGGGTCGTGCCTTTGATGGAGAGGCCGCTCGCATCTTCGAGATGACGGAGGCGGCCAACCCCGTCGATCCGGCGAGGTCGCGGATGCTCCCCGACGCCCCTCGAGCGGGCGTACGCGCTCACCCGGCGCGGAGCGCCGTCGACACCCGGTGCCGACGCCCGCGGGTCGGACCCCATGGGACCTCGAGATGCTCCCCACCGGCCCGCCGGGTGAGTTTGGTTCTTAATTTTGTTTTGGTTCTTGGTCTTGCTTCGTCTCCTAACGCGTCCTTGTTGCTCTTGTGTGCGCCCTCGGTGAACTTCACCATCGCCAAGTCCGTTCCGCCCACCCCCGACTCCCGCGCGCTGTGGCGGGCGGCGCGGCGCGCGGCGGCCCGCGAGCGGGGAGCGGGCGGCGCGCGCCAGAGGGAGCGCGCGAGGCGACATCAAGCGCGCCGCGACCGGCGGCCGCGGAGTACCGACGGCGCGAAGAGCCGGGGCTCTCCTCCCCGGGGACCGAGGAGTACTCGTCCTCGAGGAGGACGAAGAGGAAGAGGCCGAGGGGGAGGGCCCCTCCCGACGGTGGCGGCCCGCGCCCCCGTCGCCGAGCCGGCGCCGGCGGCGAGGGCGGCATCGCTCGGGGCGGGGCGCAATGGCGCTCGCCGCCGGCCATCGACATCGGGCGGCGCGCGCCGCGAGGTGCCGGCGCGCGCCACGGAGGCACGCGCGGCGAGCGCGCCCGTGCGCGCATCGAGCGTGCCCGCGCGTGGGGCGAGCGTGCCGCGCGCGGGGCGAGCGTGCCCGCGCGCGTGGCGGCGTCGTCGGGGCGCGTCACGGCGAGCGTGCCCTCGCGCGCGGCGGCGCCTTCAAGAGGCGCGGCGTCGGGCGCGACCGCGCGCGGGGCGGGGCGCCCCGCGCGCGTGGCGGCGCCGTCGGGAGGCGCGCCGGCGGGCGCGCGCCACCGCACCGGCCTCATCCGCCGAGGCCCTCGAGGAAAAGGAAACGGGCCTTTTCTTCTTCGAGGTAGGGAGCTCGTCTTTTTTGGTTGATTCGATTTGTTGGTGTTCGGGCGTTCTAATCCTCTCCGTCCGTGCCTCGCGCAGGTGGTGCCAACCGTGCCTCCCTCTCGCACCGGCCAAGGTGCGAGGACGGACGCGTCCATTCCCACCCGGCGGGCGCTCGTCAAGGGCGTCTCGGCCGGGGCAAGCACGGCGGCGGGTGCGAGCTCGCAAAGCCCGGCTAGGGCCTCGAGGCTCCGGCCGGCGGATCAGCCCGCCGCGGCGCACCGGGAGGTCGCCGAGGAGCGACCGGCCGTGGTGGAGGGTGCGGCCGCGGAGGGCGCCGGGCGCGGAGGCGCGGCCGCGCGCGCCGGGCCGGGGAGAGGAGGCGGAGCGAGCGCAACCCTTGTGGCGGCGCCCGTGGATGCGGAGGCACGCCCGGAGGTGGTGGCCGCGGCACGCGCGGGCGCGCCGCGGCCGCGGAGGCGCAAGTGGAGGCGCCGGTGGAGGCGGCACAAGCGGCGGCGCCCGCCGGCGATCCGCGGCGGAGGTGGTGGAGGTCTCCGACGACTCCCCGCCGCCCGGGTGGGATCAATGGGCCGCCCGGCCCACGAATTCCCCCCGAGCCCTAGGGAGGGGGCCCTCGTGAGGCGGCACGAGGGTCACATGGTGGTGGGGGGTCGAGGACACGGCGCCGAGGCCTCGTCCTCCCGCGCCGGCCGCCCCCGCCCGGTGGAGGGGGCCGTCGACGATCCCCCCGCGTTTGCCGACGCCGGGGGGAGCAGGGAGCTCGGGGCGAGCTCCGAGCCACCCGGCGCCACGCTCAACCGCGCGTTGAACGAGGCGCTGCGGGTCCATGGCGGCCCGGCATGGCTCGTCTTCCAGGTAAGCCGTGGTTGTTCGTTCTCTTCCTTCTTTCGTTTGTGTATGCTGCCTTCGTGTCTCGGCACTTATGGGTTTTGATTCTGTGGTTGCCAGGAGCTCGAGCGTCGCGCCCACGACAAGTACGACGCCTTCGACCGGGTGAACGCCGAGGTCCACCGGCCTCCGAGAGCGGTGCGGCGCTTTCGACGCGCTTGCCGACGCTCTCGTGGTCCCCCCGGACAGTGGGCCGGCGTGCGGGCCCCGGCCCCGGCCCCGACGAACTCCCCCGAGAGCTCGAGGCAGACACGGCGCGCCGCTCGAGCCTCGAGCGGGTCCGCGCGGCCCTCATCGACCGTGATGAGGCGCTGTGGCACGCGCGCTCGGACTTGGAGAAGACGCGGACGCTGGCCGCCAACTGGGAGGCGGAGGTGGCCAACGTTCGTGGCGAGGCCCGGGAGCTCCGCACGTCGCTCGAGGGGGCGCAGCGCAACGCGCCGCCGAGGAGAGGGCGCGCGGCCGGAGTAGCGCGCCAAGGAGGCCGACGACCCGAAGGCCGCCCTCGACGCCAAGGCCGCGGCCCTCGTCGCCGCCGAGGAGCAGCTCTAGCAAGAGCGCATCGCCCGCCAAGGGGCCGAGGGGCGGCTCCGGCGGGGAACGAGGCGCCCTCGTCGACGCCCGTGCAGCGCTGGAGCAGGAGCGCGCCGCCCACAAGGTGTCGCAGAAGTCCTTGGCGGATCGGGACGCCAAGCTCTCCAAGGCCAAGGGCGAGGTCATCGTGCTCAGCATTGCGAGCGCGAACCAGGAGATAGCCCTCCAGGAGCAGAGCGAGGCCATCAAGCGCCTCGAGCTGGCTGTCGAGGCCGAGCGCCGCTCCCTCGAGATGGAGAGGAAGCAGGTCGAAGGTGAGCCACTGTTTGACTCTTGCCTTGTTGGTTTTTCCGTTTGGGAACTTGCATTCTCTTTTTCTCGATTTCCTTCTTGCCTTGGCGTTTCCGTGGCTTGCGCACCGCCCGGGGCACGCGGTTGAGCGGGCCGAGGCGCCGCAGCTTCCCCGCAACTCCTCCGAGCAGAGCCGCGGGAGCCGCGCGATGCGGCCCTCGAGACCCGCCGCGCCGTCGAGGAGGGCGAGGCACGGGCCGGCAACTCCCCGGCCGCCCGCCCCGCGTGCCCTTGGTGGCCATGTCGCCGGGCGGATGCGCCGGCGCCGCATCCGGGCGTCCGAGAAGGCCCTCGGAGTGGTGCGATCCCACTACGAGGTCAACTTCGAGGCGCTGGCGGAAGGCTACGTCGTTCCCGAGGGTGTCGAGGACGAGGTGGCGATGGAGCGTGTGGATGCGCTCGCCGCCGACGCCGCCCGGTCGCTCGCCGAGGCCTTCGAGGAGTTCCTCTTCCCCGACGTCCACCGATGCTGCTTGCTCCTCCCCGCCCGAAACATCTGGGCGCTGGGCCCGCTTTTTGTGTATCAATATTCTGGCCTCGTGGCCTTTGTAAATAAATACATTATCTTCATCATAAACATTTGACGATACGTAATGAAGTGTTTTGCCTATTGCGCTTTTTTTGTTTCTCCTTCTTCCCGAGTAGATTTTACTTGGGGGAGTTCGATTTTCGCCGGGGGTCCGCCGGGTTGGAGGCGAGAGAGAGAAGGGCCATATCCACGCGGCATAGGTTATCTCTAGCTCGCACGCTCCTCCCGCCGGGCCGCCCGCGCCCCGTTCAAATCGTTGCTCGTAGTTGAAGTAGAAAACAAACTTAGCGCGTGTGAGTTGTTTTTTATTTTTGCCCAAAAAATGGGACCATTTTGGGGGGGGGGTGCCCCCCGCAGTAGCCCCCGAGGGTAACTTGGGTTTCAGGGGAAAGCCGAGTTATCCTTTCGTTGAACTTGAAGCTTTTTCATAGTTGTTACCAACTGGGGCGTTGGCCGTGTGATTTTTACAACAGAAATACTTGGAAAATCCTAGCTAAGGGTAGAAGCGACGTAGCTGTTGGATGTTCCAAGCGTTGGTGAGCTCTTCACCGTCCTCGTTGGCCAGCTTGTACGTGCCCGGCTTGAGTACCTTCACCACGACGTAGGGTCCCTCCCATGGGGGCGATAGCTTGTGGCGCCCTCGGTTATCTTGGCGTAGCCTTAGGACCAGATCCCCCTCGCTGAAATCCCGTCGACGTATCTTGCGTGCTTGGTAGCGTCTTAGGGACTGTTGATATCTCGCGGAATGCATTAAGGCTACGAGGCATGCCTCGTCCAACCCTGGTCCAGGCGAGTCCTCGCGGGCTCGTTGGTTGGCATCCTCGTTATAGCCTCGAACCTTGGGTGACCCGTATTCTAAGTCCGTGGGGAGGACGACCTCCGCGCCGTGGACTAGGAAAAACGGGGTGAACCCGTGGCTCGCTTGGGGTGGTACTTAGGCTCCACGCGACCGCCGGTAGTTCTTGGACCCATTTTTGCCCGCATTTGTTGAGCCGATCGAAAATTCCGGGGCTTAAGGCCCCGTAGGATCATGCCGTTGGCACGCTCCACCTCGGCCGTTGGTCCGTGGGTGTGCCACGGCCGCCCAATCCACACGGATGTGGAACTTGTCACGTAACTCCAAAAACTTCCGCCCGTGAACCGGGACCCATTGTTCGTGATGATGGAGTTTGGCACTCCAAAGCGGTAGACGACGTCGGTGAAGAATGTCACCGCCCTCGCTCGCCCTTAGGTTCGTGATGGGGCGCACCTCCACCCACTTGGAGAACTTGTCGATCGCGACTAGCAAGTGGGTGAAGCCCCCGGGCGCCTTCCGCAGGGGCCCGACGATGTCCAGCCCCCACACGGCGAATGGCCATGTCACGGGGATGGTTTGTAGGGCATGGGCGGGCAGGTTGGACTTGCGGGCGTAGAACTGGCACCCTTCGCAGGTGCGCACGATCTCGCTGGCGTCCGAGACCGCAGAGAGGCCGCAAAAGCCCCGGCGGAACGCGTTGCCGACGAGGGTGCGGGGTGCGGCTTGGTGGCCACGCATCCCCGCGTGGATGTCTCGTAGGAGCTCGCACCCCTCGGGAATGGGTATGCACCGCCGTAGGATGCGGAGGCGCGCGCGCTTATACGCCTCGCCGTCGACGAGGGCAAAGGATTTGGCCATCCTTGCGATGCACCTGGCCGCGGCCCAGTCCGCGGGGAGCTCCCCTCGAGCGATCCAGGTGATGTACTTTTTGCGCCAGTCCTCTTGAGCGGGAGCTGGCTCGATGTCCATCGCGTCGGCCTCGTGGGAGCCGTACCCCTCGAGGAGGGAGAGCACGTACGCCTCGTTCGAGGGGTCCTCGTCCATGGGTTCCGCACCCGCTGGATTCGAGGGAGCCCCCGAGGGTCCGTCATGGCTCGAGGGGTAGGGCTCGAAGACGACCGAGGGTTGCGCGATGTCGCGCGCGAAAACGTTCGGGGGAACGGTGATCCGCCCGACGCGATCTTTGCCACTCGTCCGCCTCCTCGTTGTACCGGCGGGGTACATGGTTGAGCTCAATGCCGTAGAACTTGTCCTCGAGGGCCCGCACGGCCTTGCGCAAGCCTCCATCTTGTTGTCATGGCAGCTCGCGTTCTTCATGACTTGATCGATCACGAGCCGCGAGTCCCCCCCGCACGTCGAGGCGCTTGACGCCCAACTCAATGGCGATTTTGAGGCCGCAGAGAAGGGCCTCGTATTCGGCCATATTGTTGGACGCGGGGAAGTGGAGGCGCACCGTGTAGCGCATGTGCTCTCCGAGGGGTGACACGAAGAGCGGTGCCCGCGCCTACTCCCCGTTTTCATTACCGAGCCGTCGAAGAACGCAGTCCAACACTCGCCCGGATTTGTGGGGGCGGCGCCGCGTGTCCGTCCACTCGAGAACGAAGTCCGCCGGATTTGCGATTTGATGGCCTTGCGCGGGGCGTAGGCGAGCGTTTCGCCCATCAGCTCCATGGACCACTTGGCGATCCTGCCCGCGGTGTCGGGGTTGCGGATGATCTCCCCTAGTGGGAAGGAGGAAACCACCGTGACGGGGTGGGCCTCGAAGTAGTGGCGGAGTTTGCGCCGCGCAAGAACTACCGCGTACAGCAACTTCTGGACCTGGGGGTAGCGCGTCTTCGTGTCTGACAGGACCTCGCTGATGTAGTAGACCGGCCGCTGTACAGGCAAGGCGTGCCCTTCTTCCATGCGCTCCACGACGATCACGGCGCTGACCACCTGGGTGGTTGCGGCTACGTAGAGCTGCAGGGGTTCGCCGTCTTGCGGCGGCGTGAGGATCGGGCGTGTGTTAGAGACGCCTTCAGCTTGTCGAGCGCATCCTGGGCCTCGGTGGTCCAGGAGAAGCGCTCGTGCTTCTTGAGGAGGCGATAGAGGGGTAGGCCCTTCTCACCGAGCCGCGAGATGAAGCGGCTCAAGGCGGCGAGGCACCCCAAAGACCTTCGCACCCCTTTGAGGTCCCGGATCGGACCCATCCGTTCGAGGGCCGCAACCTTTTCGGGGTTGGCCTCGATTCCCCGTTGGGAGACAATGTACCCCAGGAGCATGCCTCGCGGCACTCCAAAGACACATTTTTCGGGGTTTAACTTGACCCCATTGGCCCGTAGGCAACCGAACGCGACGGCGAGGTCGCCAACCAGGTCGTCCGCCTTCCTGGTCTTCACGACGATGTCGTCCACGTACGCTTCGACCGTTCGCCCGATGTGATCCCCAAAAACGTGCCGCATGCAACGCCGGTATGTTGCACCCGCGTTTCGAGGCCAAATGGCATCGTGACGTAACGAACGTCCCGAACGGTGTGATGAACGAAGTCGCGAGCTGGTCGGACTCCTTCATTTTTATTTGGTGGTACCGGAGTAAGCATCGAGGAAGCAAAGCAATTCGCACCCGTACCGTTGAATCAACGATTTGATCAATGTGTGGCAAAGGAAAAGGAACTTTAGGACATGCTTTATTAAGACTAGTGTAGTCTACACACATCCGCCACTTCCCATTCTTTTTCTTTACAAGCACGGGGTTAGCTAGACACGTTGGGTGGAACACCTCCTTGATGAATCCGGCCTCGAGAAGCTTCCGCAGCTCCGCTCCGATTGCCCGTCGCCGCTCCTCGTCGAAGCGGCGCGGCCCGCCGCCGCACGGCGCGGGCGTTTGGCAGGATGTCAAGGGAGTGCTCGGCGACTTCCCTCGGGATGCCTGGCATATCCGAGGGGCTCCACACGAAGATGTCGGCGTTGGCGCGGAGGAAGTCGACGAGCACCACTTCCTATTTGGGGTCGAGGGTGGAGCTGACCCTCAACGTCTTGCCCTCGGGGGCTGAGGGGTCGAGGGGGACCCCCTTGGTCCGCTCGCGGCCTCGAAGGTGCCGCGTGCTTGGCGGCGGGGTCGAGGTCTTCGTTGACCATCTTCTCCGCCGTGTTCACCGGCGCTTCGTCCCGGCGCCGGTGCCTCCGCGTGCTCCACGCACTCGACGTCGCGGTCGAACGCGTGCTCGATGGATGACCCGACGGTGATGACGCCGTTCGGTCCCGCATCTTCATCTTCGGGGTAAGTATAATTGGGGACCGCCATAAATTTGGCGTAACGGGGTCGCCCAAGTATTGCGTGGTAGGCCCCCCTTGAACCCCACCACCTCGAAGGTGAGGGTCTCCTTACGGAAGTTCTTTGGGGTGCCAAACCAGACCGGCAGTCGATCCGCCCGAGGGGCCGGACCCGCTTGCCCGGCGCGATGCCATGGAACGGCTTCATGCCGGGCCGCAGGCGGTTCAACCCGATCCCCATCGGGCGCAATGTATGCGCGTAGAGGATGTTGAGGCTGCTGCCTCCGTCCATGAGGACCTTCGAGAACCGGGCGTTCCCGATGATGGGGTCAACCACCAGCGGGTACTGGCCCGGGTTGGGGACACGGTTCGGGTGGTCCTCCCGGCTGAAGGTGATGGCGTCCTCCGACCAATTGAGGAAGGCCGGAGGCGCCCTCTCCGCGGCGAGGACCTCGTGCCGCTCCTTCTTGCGCTGGCGGGTCGACATGTCGACGGTTGGCCCCCCAAAGATGAGGAACACATTCTCAACGGCGGGGAAGCCGCCGGCGTCGCCATCGCCTCCGTCTTTCTTGGCCTCTGCCTCCTTCGCAGCGGCACGGCCGTAAAACTTCTTGAGCATATCGCACTGCTCAAGGGTATGGTGCACTGGGGTCTTGTGGTAGGGACATGGCTTTTTCAGCATGTCGTCAAACACCCCCGGGCCTCGAGGGGCCTGGTCGAGGGCCCCATCGAGCCGGGTCACGCCGAGGGCCTTGGCGTTGCCGCCGCCGCGCCCCTCGCTCGCGCGCCTCGCGGCGCGGCTTCTTCCCCCCTTCTTGCCCCGCTTGTCGTTGCGGTGCGGCTCCTTGGACTTGCTGCCCCTCGCGGGCGCGTCCTCCGAGCGCTTGCCCTTCTTGCCGTCGAAGATTGCCCCCCCACGGCCTCCTCCCCGAGGCGAAGCCGGTGGCGATGTCGAACCGGCTCGTTGGAGTCCGCGGGGGGGGCCGCGTCCCAACTCGCGTACGAGGTCCCCGCACGTGGTGCCCTCGAGGAAGGCATGCACGATCTCGGACCGCGCCACGCCGGGGAGCTCGGTGCGCCGCTTAGAGAAGCGCCGTATGAAGTCCCGCAGTGACTCTCCGGCTTTTGAGTGCGGGAGCACGAGTCCCGGAATTCCCGTGGCGCACGTACGTGCCCCGGAAGTTGCCCACGAACGTGTGGACCGGGTCGTCCCGGTTGTGGATCCGGCTAGCGGGCAAGTGCTCGAGCCATGTCCGGCCGCGTCGCCCGCATGCGGGGGGCAAGTTGCGGATGATGACCTCGTCACCGGTGGCCCCACCCACCGTCGACAAGCTAAGCGGTAGTCGTTGAGCCATACACGGGGGTCCGTCTCCCCGTTGTACTTGACGATGGTCGAGGGTTGGCGAAAGCGTTGGGGGAACGCCGCCGCGCGGATCTCCCGCCGAACACACGGGTGCTCGGGGGCTCCGGCGGCGTCGGGGAGCGGTCCTCGCCGGCCGTCGAGCGTCCACCCCCGTCGAGGGTGGTAGCCCCTTGCCGCACGTGCGTCGGCCTTGCCGGTGCGCCCGGCGTTAATGACGTTGCGGGCGTCGCCGTCCGGCCCGCCCGCGCGCGTCAAGGAGCCGCTCCTTGGCCGGCGTGCGTCCTTGGTCGGCGGGTCGCCCCGCCGGTACCCCCGCGTGCACCGAGGGTTCGCCCCCCGGCGCGGCTTCGTCGTCCCGCGCATCCCCCCCCGTTGGCGGATGCGTGAGGCCGAGCTCTCGGCCCGCCGGACGGCCGCCGCCTCGCTCGATGAGAGTTTGCACCTCGCGGTGCGGGTCTCGAGCCTCGGGGGTCGAGGGTGCCGGCATGGCCCGCGGCGGCGTTGCGGCGGCGATGAGCTTTTGGCTCACTCGCGGGGGCGCATCCGCGTTGTCGACGTTGGGGACGGTGTTGATGCGGTCGCGGACTCGTCGGCCCGGCCTCCCGTGCGTGTTCGCCGCGCGCGGAGGCCTCCCCCCCGCCATTGAGGCGCGGAGCGCTCGCACCGTTCGGTACTCTTCCGCCGGCTTGGCCTCGAGCTCGCGGGCTTGGGCCGCCGCGTGCGTCGGCGTCGGCCCCCCGCGCGGGGCGCGTGGCGATTCCCGGAGAAGGGGTGATTTCCCCCCGCTCTCCGGCGCCTACCGCACCGGCGGCATTGGCCGGTCGTTGGTGATGACGGCGTAGCACTCCCGCGCGGGGTCGTAGCTCCCGGTGCTGGAGTCGTCGGAGTAGCCGAACCAGTAGTCCGCAGCGTCTAGGAAACGCCGGAACACAACTGGGTCTGGCACGCCGGAGAAGTCCCACTCCGCGTACCCGTGGCGGTTGGCGGGTGGTAACGTGTCGACGGAGCCCAGGGACGATTCGTCTCCTGCTGAGGCGCCGGGACCCCTGGCGACGAAGACGTGGCGGCCGGTGGAACCCCCGCGCATCGTGGTGTTGACGTTGGCGTGGTAGGTCGACGTAGCGCCACGCGGCCCGATAGGAATGCGCGGTCCGAGACCGTGCGCCGTCCCCGCCGGGGTGGTGGCGGTCGTGTCGGTGGGCGCGCCGCCTTGAGTGGCCGCGCGCTCGGCCCGCCGCCGCCGCTGCGCGCCCGGCGCGAGCGCCGTCCGCAGCGACGGCGACGTCGTGGCGTCGATGGACCCGCGGCATCCGTGCCTCGCGGGCGCCCGCGCCGGGGTTGTGCGTGCGGTGGGGGCCCGAGCGGACCCGGCTCGGCGCCGCGCGCGTAGCTCCTCACGGTTAGTGAGGCGCATGAGATAGCCGTTCCCCGTGGCCCCGAAAGTTCGTGTCCCCGAAGCGAATTTCAAACCCCGCCGGGAGGGGGTCCGAGCTACCCATGCGATAGCGTGTACTACGGTACTCGGTGCGGATCACCATGGAGAGAGTTGGCGAAATGACCTTAGGCGCTCGCTTGCCCCACGGTGGGCGCCAACCGTCGGTGCGGAATGTGGTCCCGACACTAACCAAGAGAAAGCGCCGAGGTCTATCCCTCGATGGTCGATGCTAAGTAACAAGTGACACAGGGTTTTTATCCCGGTTCCGGCCGAGGGGGCCTTACGTCCGAGCCGCTGGCGTGCTCGGGGCACTATATTACTTAGCACCGGGGTGCCCGTAGTGGGGCGGCTACAAGCAAGGCGGGAGAGGAAGCGGGGCTTCCAAGTCCCCGGTCGAAGATGTTATGGGAGAATTGGGGAATGAGTGCATGGTGTCCGAAGGGTTCCCGTTGTCCGCCGTGTTCTCGTGTGTTGTGTCTTATTTCCCCGTCCCCTCGCGGCCGGGGGGTTCGCTCCCCCTTTTATAGATCAAGGGGGAGGCGGTTTACATACGCGCCGCGCTACCTGGCTACGTGGGGAAGTGCGACGTGCTATGCTGTAGAATGGGCGGCCGTCCGGGCGATCCTTGCAGCGATCTGGTCATCATGGCCTGACTTGTACCCGAACAGTAGCGGTTCGAGGGTAGGAGAGCAGCGGATGGCGGTGATGTCCTCTGATAGGCTCGGGGGAGGTGCTGACGCGAGCTCGTACGGAGCACGGGAGTAGGTAAAACGGCGTTCCTTCCCCGACGCGCTTCGTAGGGCCGGAGTTGTTGCTACGCGCCGGGCGTGCTCCTCGCACGCGCGGGTACGGCGGCCACGCCGTTACGCGGGCGAGGATGGCGCCCACCGGCCTAGCGCTTCCACCTAACCCCCGTAGGGTCACGAGAAAGTGAATCGAGGGTGCGCCCGGCCCCCTTTCGAGGGCTTGGCGTGTTAGCCGCATCGGAGCGTGCGCGCGGCGTCACGGACCGACACCGGCCGCGCCGCACGTCCCTTCCCACGCAGCGGGGATGGGCTCCTCCCCGGGGAGTTGGTGCGGCGGCACCGGGGTGCGAGCCCCCGGCGCATGATGGCGTCGTCCCGCCCGTGTCGGGGCATTAAATGCCCGTGTACGGGGGCCGGCGCACGCGTGAGGGCGCCCTCGAGCGTGGCCGACCCCGGCCGAGGGTGGGACGCGCCCTCGAGCGAAGCGGAACCCGCCCGAGGGGGAGCGAGCCCTCGAGCGAGGTGGAACCCGCTCGAGGGAGGCCGCCCCTCGAACGGGCGAAGCCCGCCCGAGGGGGGCGCGTGTCCTCGAGCGAGGCAGAGCCTACTCGAGGAGATCTCTAAGAGGGCCGCTTTGGTGGGCCGTCGGGGTCCCTGCGGTGTGGGCCGTGTCCTGCATGGTTAGGCACCTGCATGGTTAGGCTCAACGTGTTTTGGTTTCGTTGTGGTTTTTAAGTGAGGTTTTTCCCCATTGTTTAAGGGGACCCCTAGGGCTGTCCCCGACAACTAGCCTAGTAAACGGCGTGAACTCGGCCTTCCTTTCTTCGACCCAAAACCGCTCCTATGGCATAGTCACTTGCATCACACATGATCTCGAAAGGTTGGCTCCAATCTGGAGGTTGAATAATGGGAGCACTCACCAAAGCACTTTTCAAGGTCCGAAATGTTGCTAAGCACTTCTCATCAAAGTCAAAAGCCACATCCTTTTGAAGAATATGCATCAAAGGCTTAGTGATCTTCGAGAAGTCCTTAATAAATCTTCTATAAAATCCGTCATGACCTAGAAAGCTCCTCAAGGACTTAACATCCGTCGGAGGTGGGAGTTGTTAAACCATCTCTACCTTAGCCTTGTCCACTTCAATGCCTCTCTCGGATATAACATGTCCGAGCACTATTCCTTGCTTAACCATGAAGTGGCACTTTTCCCAATTTAACACCAAGTCTACCTCCACACACCTCGTGAGGACCTTATCCAAGTTTGCCAAGCAATCCATGAACGTCTTCCCATAAACAGAAAAATCATCCATGAACACCTCGACAATTTCTTCGATGAATTCCGAAAATACGGCCATCATGCAATGTTGAAAAGAGGCCGAAGCGTTGCATACACCGAAGGGCATCCTTCTATATGCAAACGTTCCATAAGGGCATGTGAATGTTGTTTTGTGTTGATCATCTGGGTGAATGGGAATTTGCATGAACCCCGAGTACCCATCGAGAAAGCAAAAATAAGCATGGTTCGCTAATCTCTCGATCATCTCGTCAATGAACGTTAGGGTGAAGTGATCTTTCTTTGTTGCTTTGTTAAGCTTAGGATAATCAATACACATCCACCACCCGGTCACGGTTCTTTGCGGTATCAATTCGTTCTTCTCATTCTTCACCACAGTTAAACCTCCTTTCTTCGATACACAATGTACCAGGCTAACCCATTCGCTATGCGGAACCGGGTAGATGATTCCGGCATCAAGTAACTTGATGACCTCTTTCTTTACTACCTCTCGCATGGCATGAGTTAGCCTCCTTTGGTGGTCCACTATGGGCTTACATTGGTATTCCATAGGTATACGATGAGTGCAAAAGGCTGGGCTAAGTCCTTTGAGATCATTGATCGAATATCCAATCACCTTTCTATGCTTTTTCAACAAATTCAGCAACTTCTCATTTTCTTCGGGACTCAACTCGTTGCTCACGATGACTGGATAAGTCTTGTCTGGGCCCAAAAATTCGTACCTTAATCCTTTGGGCAAAGGTTTCAGATCCACCTCGGGCACTTGTGGCTCCTCGGGTTTAATTTTTCCTATGTCCTCGAATTTTTCTTCCTCCACGCTTCCACGCAACTCAACTGTGGTGTCGTCTTCTCCTCTTCTTCGGATCCTATCGCGTAAACTTCGGCGAGGCGAGCATATGGCGATGCTTCAGGCTTGATCCCCATGATTCTTTTCACCTTGGCAATGTGTTCTGGATCCACTTCATCATCTCCAAAGAGCTTTTGAAAGATCTCACCGGTTGTTTCAAGGTCGTATGAATCTTCCGCTTTCTTTTCCGGTGGAAAATCCGTTTCCAACGCTCTTGCCATCCCTTTTGGTTAGGGAGCGGTCTTCTCTTGTCGAATACTTCTCCGTAATTGATTGGAACCCAATCCATGTGTTCGAACTCCCTTAATTGCTTCGCGCTTGACATACTTCTCTTGGTTGTTTCATTTGATTCAGCGAAGTCAACGCTCGGGGTAGTTCTTGACTTCATGCGCTCTTCCTCAAGATTTTTCGGGATTGGCTCCCCTTTTGTGACTTCCGGGGTTGCCTCTTTAGAAATTTCAGCACACTTCTTCATCCTTGAATTGTATCCTGTCTCTCCCGCAAGTCTTGTTTACCAATCTCTTCGCATGGCCGCCGCTCTACTAATTTTTTGTAAAAGTTGAGCGGCTTCCGTGAGTGTTTTCTCCATAAGATCCCCACTTGCACACATTTGGACGTATTGCATGCAACTAGGGGTTAGGGAAAAGAAAAATGTATGCAAGAGTACGTCACCGGAGAAGCCGAGTCTTGGTCCTTATTCGGTCAACTCATGAAATCTATTCCAAGCTTGGTCTATCCCTTCCTCTTCTCCTTGCATGAAAGTGATCACTTGCCTCCTTAGATATTGAACCTTGCTAATTGGAAACAACTTCTCGCAAAACTTATTTGTCAACTTGTTCCAATTGCCTTCAACTTCAAAGGATGCAAATGAGAACCACGTCTTTGCTTCACCGAGAAGTGCGTAGGGAAAGAGATTCCATTTGAACCATTCATCGGGAACTCCTTTTTGACGCACCGTGTTGCATAACTCCGTGAAATGCCTTATGTGTCTATATGGATTCTCCGTAGCCATCCCTTCAAACGGGGTTGCCGCCGCCATCTTGATGATCTTGGAATTGATTTCATACTTGGTCGCTTCGAGCTTCGAATCCGACTCTTGTACTTTTATGTCTTCACATCGAGGACTAGCTAATCCCTTAATGATTTCTCTGGTTCTTCCACGGGCTAGTTGACGAACGCCATCTAGACAACAAGATAAAAACAAAAACAAAAACAAATGGTTTTCTAGATAATATGTGTTAGATATTAGTAAACAAAAGATAAACTAAATATAAAAGAAAGTTAGATGCAAACCAAATGATGTAAACTAGCTTTCTCCCTAGCAACATCGCCAAAAAAAGGGTCTTGTTGACGGATAAAAGACGTATCCACCTACGATCCGCAAGCGTACGGACCTACACCTTTTCACCACGGGATTCCCTAGGTTCTTGTCAATCCGCGGAGCAAGGGGATTACAAGCGTTTGATGTACTTCTACTCACTAACTACCTAAACCCTATATATGATTAAAGTAGAAAATGACTACACTACACTAGAGAGAACGATTAAGCTATCAAGATAGGAGACACTCTCCCATGGGTCTACGATACTTGAACATGCAACCGCTTAAAGCATGAAAACCAATCTAATCTATCGGGGGTTGTGACCACGGTTTCGCCCTTTCCCTCCCCCTGTACTGTCACTATGCGGAGGTATTCGTGACTAGACCTATTGTAACATCCTGGAATTTTCTCCGGAATGTTAGCAATGCGAAAATGTGGATTTCAAAATTTCGATTTGAAATTGAGTGCATAATTAAAATATAAGGATGTCTTCTATGATCCTCCCCTGAAAATCTTAGATTTATTTTGAGCAAAACAATAAAATTCAGGAAATATAATTTGCTAGTGTGAGAACCTTGGAGTTTTATGGGATTTGTTTTGGCTCTTATTTGTGTGGGATTCAAATTTGGATGTTAATTCAAATTTGGATCTAAGGTTGGAATAGGGGTTCATGTTATTAGGAAAATAGGAAAGGAACCTCTGCACCCTTGGGCCTTAACTCAGTGCACTAAGTCCCCCAGGACACCTCAAGCTCCTCTCTCTCGTTTGCCGAACCGCTAGCCCGCCTAGCCCTTTCGGCCCATCTCAACCGCAGCCCATCTACCACCAACCCCCTTCTTTCTTTCACCGCCATGTGGGCCCAGCCGGTCAGCCTCCTTTCTCCCACCTTTTCTCCTCTCCCAGCGCATCTCGTGACAGCGCCGTGGGGCACGGAGACGACGCAAGCCGCGCCGGCCCCCATGGTCGCCGCCCTACCTCGCGGGCATCGCGGATGCGCGCCACGCCTCCTGAAATCGCCCTCCGCCGTCCATCTCTGGACCTCCAAACCCTAGTCGGCCACCAATAAAACTCCAAGCCCCAGCAACCTCCCTGACCGCCGCCGGTGTGGGGAAAATTTCCCCCAAATCCCCCACCGTTGCCTCCTAGTGAGAGAAGAGGGAGGTGCTAGCTAGGAGCGGCCGCAGCCGCGACGCCGGAGGTGCCGTCGCCCTGCATCCCCTGCTCCGCGCCTCGTCACCGCGTCGTGCTGCGCCCGGAAGATGCCACGACCGTCGCCCTGCCTCCTCACCAACGCGCCATTGTCGTCCCCTTCAAACTGCGCCCGCCACGGTCGACATCGTCGCTGTGGAGGGGTCGGCAACGAGGTGAGGCCGTCGCGACGCTGAGCTGAAGGAAAGGCCGCCGATCCCCTCACCATCTTCCTAGGTTTCACCGTGACTACAACCTGCTCGGTGCTATGGCCAAGAGGGTGAGTTGCACACCTCTGTTGCCCTTCTCTTTTTCTCCTTTGCTTGTTGCCTGAACCCTTTCCTGCTGAAAACTGATGTCTCGCTCGCTCGTGTGTTGCTGCCGCACCTCCGACGCGCCACGAACGCCGGCGCCCGCAAGCACTTGGAGGCCAAGCCGAAGGAGCAGCACAATCACGCTGAGTCCGAGAACCCTCCTCAGCTGTTTGCCTGTCGCCACCAAGGAGCTGCAGGTGCACACACCTAGTAGCCCTTTTCCCTTCCTTGCGTGTCAGCCGACCAAGGGACCAAGCCGCCGCTCTTTTGCTGTCTCTGAAACCGGCCTTCGTGCCGTATCTGTTCCCTGCAGGGTCACAATGTATGATGCTCCATCCGTCGCCATGCTGCGGCGTTTCCCTCCCTGATCGAGTGCACACGCAAAACGTGCTCGATGTTTTGTTCCAACCAAGTTGCTGTCCCTGTTGATCCTGCCACCATCCCTGTCGCCCCAAAGTGTTCGACGAAATGCTTGAACCACGACAGCAAGCCCTCAGGTGATGCCTAGCTGCCAACTCGCTGCCCCTGTGCTGGCCTTCGTGCCGTTTGTTTGCTCTGTGGCCAAGCCGTGGTTTTGCCCGGCCTTTGCCCCTGGTTTCACTGCTCCGCGCCGCCGCGCAAACGCCATCGCTTGTGTGCCGACCATCGAGTCGAGCCTTACGCCTGCAGGTGTCGCTGCCGACGATCCGCGTGCGCTCCCCGCTTGACCTTTATGTCCTTATCGTCGTCGAGTGCGCCGCCCTGCTTGTGTCGTCACCACGGTCAAAACTCCGGCTTGCACACGCGTGCACGCATGCGTAGGGAGGCGGAAGGTTTTGCCTTTGGCTCGTCGTACCCAGCTGAACCGAAGTTCCTTCTGTGTCTTGCTGTCATGCGCTCGCCGAGTTAGGGTGTCGTCGTGTGCTTGGTACACTCGCCTTCGCCCAGCTTGCCGCCGAGGTCAAGCCGTTGGCTTGCGCACACGCACACGCTAGGAGGCAATACATCACCTTTAGGGGCTCTTAGCCACACCCGTGCACCTCTTGGCGCGCTTATGCGCCGGTGCGAGCACGCCGGCAACCTGAACGCAGCACCGCCGCTCTGGTGTTTCACCGTCGTGCGGGCTGTGCCCAGAAAACCGACCAAGGCTCCACCTTTAACCATGCTATCCTCTGTCGAGAGCGTGCAAGGTCGAGTTGTCGCCTTTTCCGTCCCGCCTGGAGCTCGCCGCCGAGGGTCTCCCATCGGCATACACACGTGAGCGCCAACATGAGCCTGTGCACACGTTGTCCACTCGCACACACGCGAGCAAGCACACCGAAGACCGACACCCTAGCCGGTGACGTCGTCCTGCTTTGCTCCGCCGCCTGGATACCATTCACCACCGTTGAGCCGGATTCCGGCCAAAGGCCGAGCCTTTCTGTGCTAGATCAGGAACCCTAGGTGCATCCCTAAGCTACCTGAATCTCTTTTGAATTCTCAGTCCACCTTCTAATCTTTCCATGTCTATCTTTTCCAAGTACTCTAGAATTTCATAAATGAGTTATGGAATTATTTTCGTACTCCTCGAATTAATCATTTGCAATTGATTCGATTTCTGGGAGCAAGCTATAATTCGTTGGATTAAACCTCTTATGAGCTCATCTGATTTATGGTCGTGTTTTCCGGCTTCTCAGGTTAATACTTTGTTGTTTAATTCGTTCCTGGAAAAATTGTCTAATTCACTTGTTCCTGTCCCGCGAAGTGAACTGCTATCGATTTATTTCGCTAGCAGCTGCATCCTTCCTCCGTCAAAGCAACCAGAGGACCTCCCATCTTCTTTGTGCTCCACGGATCCGCACCCGCCACTCATCCCCTCACCGTTTTCCTTCTCCCAAAGCAAACCAAAGCAACTTGAACTCCGCCTCCTACCAGCCAACAATCTTCTCTCTCCCGGATCGGCTAGCGGCGGCTTGATATCTCCCCGGAATTCTTCCATCGATCTGCAGCAAGCAAGCAGTAACCCTGCTATTTTATTTTTCCCACCGAACAACTCCACCCTTTCCTTTTTCTCCAGTCGACCCGCAAGAAGCGAGCTGCAGCAATATCTTTTCTTTTTTCCCAATCAAGTCAATCAGCCTGCAGCCCAGTCGTGTCTCTCCTCTCCTTTCCAAAACAGCCACCAAAACCATCTCTGAATTTTGTCTACCGCAAGAACCAGCAGCTTGACCCCAATTCCTTCTCTAAAAATATAAAATCAGCCAGCAGCAGCATCTCCATGATTTGTTGTGTCAGCCCTTGGTGTGCAAGTGACCACCAGCAATTTTTGTTCTCCTCTAATCAAAGCACGCAGATCAGCAAGCTAGCAGCCAGCTTTTGATCAATCCGCTCGTGACTTTTTTTTATTATCTAAACTAAGGGGCTGAAATCCGTACAGGAAGTTGGGGAGTTTGCTCTAGCTCTTGCTCGTGGCACGAACCATGCAAGGTGCTGCTCCTAAACCATGCACATGCTAACTAAACATGGGTCGTGATCTCTTTTTGCCCGTGCGTGTTAGCATGTGTTCTTGGCCACCTGCTTAGATATCTAATGTACCTAGCCATCACCTTTCTTGTGCCTTGTGTCCGTCATGCGGTCCAGTACGGCTTAACTCACTAAAGTTAGTGGCCAGCTATCGGCTAACCGCTAACTTCAGCAGCCATAGGTGGAAGCCATTGTGTCAATTCAGCAAGCAGTCTGCTTGCCCACCTATGTACAGTCCACAAACTAGTAAGCAGTAGCAGGTGTATGTGTTGGAAGACATTGCACGTACCAATTAAATCATCCATGGATTTTAATCTTGGCTGCACCATGCGATGTTAGCATGTTCTGCCTTCCTGTAGCTAGTGAGCACCTCCTTAGGTGTTAGCTGCTAAACCATCGGCCATGCCACACTCCAGCCATGCAATTATCTTGTAGCAAGCTATCAGATAAGCTACGGCTATCCTGACTAGCTGTGTGCAGTCGGTCAAGCAAGCTGTAGCAGTCATGTATGTACTATCTAGCCTTAACTCCTTACCTTTCCTGCTTGGGTGTTGCGTGGTGAGCAGCAGCACTTACTTTTTTTTCCGTCAAGCCTTAATCCTAGTACCAAGAGCCTGTTCTCAATCTTTCGAGTCCCGACCATACCTATCGCTGCGACTGTGTCACAACTTCATCGTGCACGGCGTGTCCGCTAACCAAGCAGTCGACCATGTCACACCTCTGTCGTGTTCCAGCTTGAGCCGAGTCTCTTAACCACACCTCTCTGTTAGATGATCAATCCTGCACGATCTCTCCATTCTGACCAAGGGACATACGGACTTACCGTTGGGTCCCACTAACATGTGAGGCCGCTAACTGCCCAACCTGATCTCATCCGGCACACGGGACCCACAGGGTGACTTGTGGGGTTCTAGTTGACCTTTGATCTTTCCCTTTGACTTGGTCAACAAAGATCGTTGACTAGTCAACTTACCATACAAACCAACCCGAAAACTTAGCTCATGGCTCTCTAACTTGCTAAAATGTGTTATCGCTGCTTTATCGCAATAAATTAAATTAATAAAATATTTCTTTATTTGAAAATCAATAATAAAATGATCCTACCTTAGAAAAATATGAAATCAGCTTCTTTATTCTTTTAAAATCATGAAGCACCCGTTAGACTAGCGTTTGGAGTTATTGGATTCTTTATTGCTTCTTTTCGGAGTTATCTGCATCTAGACACCGTGTTTATTTATATTTGCGAATCTAGGAATTTTCGGAGCCGAGGGGTCAAGCCAGAAGATCGAGAACAACTACGGAGACTTCGACGACTACTTGCACACAGGTGTTCACGCCCGACTGATTCTGAAATACCTATTAGGCATTGCTAAGTAGAATTGCTAGTGCTTTACATTATATGCATAATGATGAACCTTGCACTGCCTTCTTTAATTATCCTGTCCTTGATTGTCCTACCACTGTATATGTTTATGTGAGCGTGTTTATACGCCGAGCTTCGCGATGCATGTGTTGGGATGGGAATAGTGGTTCTTGGCGTGAGTGGGGTAAAAACTGGCAGGAGAAGGCGTTTTGGGCACTTTGGCGGGGGTGAGCTCGACACAACCGATCTGGGATCGGGGACAGGGGTGCACTCCTCGGTGTACCCCTACTTTGACGGTTTTCGGAGCCTAGGTGTTGGGGTTTTACTAGCGGATGGAGGACATGAGCTTGCCCCGGTCTGAAACCGAGTGGATCAACTTGTCGATAGAACTTTCGTACACACCACCTCGCCGAGAGTGGGGTTAGGGCCGAGTTGAGCTCGGCAAGTGTGGAACCATACCTGCTTAGGAAGGATAGAGGGTATCTGTGGGGGAGCGGTGGAGGTGAGACCACCCTCTCAGAGCATCTCCCGTGTGGCCACACGGGAGCATTTCATAGTTCCGGTGCAATTCCCTTTGCGAGGGGGATCGCTTTGAGGGCCGGATGCAGGATGGGATCATAACTACCGAGAGTTCGCACGGTAGGGTAGGTTCAGTCGACTAGCTATCGGCTGGATTCCATCCCGGGTTGGGTACAGGTGTACACGCTTTGCAGAGTTGTTCGATCTATGCGTATAGCCGCGTCCTCGGTCATGGACAGACTTTGAAGACATGTTAGTTCCTCATGTTTTGGGATTTCTACCTCCCCCTGTAGTTGAGAGTGTGGTGAGCCGTGGTTGCAGTCGGTTAGAGGAGAGTGGCTCCCTCTACCTCGTCGATCCGATTGCAATCATTGAGGTGCGAGGAGAGGAAGTCCTCGCATCGACCCTAGACGGAGATAGGATGTGGAGACGGGGCCCTGGGTTGCCAGGTAGTTCCGAGCTGTGCTTGAGAGTATGGTTTGGGACTTATATGGAGATGATTTCTTTTATGCTTCCTTGCTGCTGCATAGGAAACCTGAGCTTTTACCTTGACACTTTTCTTATCCTTTAGAAGTAGGCCCCTTAAAGCTGCATACAGTCGGTGACGTGAACCTATCCCATTCCTTGGGGATAGTTTTGAGAGTGTGCAGGTTTGGACTTGACTTGAGGGTCCGAGTTCGGGGAATCCATGAAGGAAGGGTTGTGTTGCTTCGCTCAAGGATGCCTGTGGTGAAGACTGAAGATGAAGACTTGAAGCCCTAGTTACCGCTACGCAGGATTTCTACTTGTCGCTTAGCCCAAGGGGCTTGTACTAAATCCGTATACCGAGTTGTTTCGGATGTAAATATTATGTGTTGTACCCTGATTTTGCTGTATGGAAATGATATTATTCTGTAATGAGTTCTGTACATGATAGCTTACCGATCTAGGGACTATCACAAAGGTACAGGGAGTCGGGTTTTCCTCACCGAAAACCCGGGTTGTTACACCTATGATGGACACGGTGTATTGAATTGATCCAAGGGAGCATTGGGGCCCTTACTTCCTTTACGGCATGGTAGCTAACCTTAAGCATCTAAGCACATTCAACACAAGATGATAGATAGATGTTCCAATAAAGTAACGATTACATCTCAAGACCGATTACAACCCATGGACGAATAAAAAGATTACCCCATCAAGGTGCTAAACATGGCACCGTTGATCATGGTGACGCTTCCGACGGTGTCTTCTTCTCCACTTGTGGGTGCTTCCTTCGAGTTGGTCAATCCTCCTCTGGAGATCTCCCTCCTCTCTCTCTCTCTAGCTTGTGGATGGCCTCTCAGTGCGAATGGCTCTCTATTTCGCGAATGGCGGCGCCTCCAGGGACTTAGGGTTGAAGATCCTTCAGGTGCAAGGAAAGGGGGGCCGAACCGACCCTGGGAGTGGGCCTGGCCCGCCGGCTTGGGCCGACCGGCCCAGGCCCATCCCAGCCCGGTTCGGTCGCCCATTCGCTCCTGTGGGTCCTCGTGTGCTTATGCACTTTGCCCCCTCCACTTGCACCATTTTGACGATGTCATCCTCGCGTCCAAGATGGAGGTTCTTCGTGCATGAAGTCCGATCTTTTGCGCTTCGTTGACGGTGAAAATCCGTCAACCTAGCCATGAGTTTACCTTCGGTGTTGGCATAACTTTTGTATCTTATTCATTGGTACTAACCCCCGTGGTATAACAAGTTCATTTGTGCATGTCGGTTTTGGAGTTGTGTGTTTACACGGGGTTTTAACGTTGAAAGCAAGACTTCCGGGATAAGTTCATTAAGCACCTCATGACAAGACCTTGAAGCCCGATACAAGTCAAGCAATGAAGTGAACATGACTCCAAGAGCCCAAGGACCAAGCCCGAGAAGACGATAAACTCCGAGGACCGAACCGGAAAAAGTGCTTCGAATCTTGCAAGACAAGGAGTTGAGTCCAATTCGGAGAGAAACCGACGTCAAGGGCCCACATGCAAAAGGGAAGAACATCTAGAAGACGTGGGAAGCAACACCGGCGAAGCGAGGCCGCGGGATGGGCCGAGTGGGCCCGGCCGGCCGGCCCCGGCCGGCCGGCCCGGCCCAATTCGGGGCCCAATCGGCCTCTCCTTTGACCTAATTGCTTCTTAGGCTATAAATAGCCCCCCGACCGAGAGCCACGCGAACCGAAGTCGTAATCCGCCGCCGAGGAGCAGAGAAGCTTGAGGGACACCAACTTGGAGATGAGGGTCGTGCTAGTTGTCTAGGGTTTCCCGGCCGACGTGGGAAACTTGCATGGAAGACCACGTCGGAGCTCGGAGCGAGGATCAAGATCGAGGGAGGGCCCCGGTGGTGATCTTGTTCATGTAATCATTCATGGTGAAGTTTGTAAGTGAATCCGATTTCTAGCGATTAAGTGCCTTCTCGATGATTTTGATTTCTTCTTGGTTTTGCTTCTTCTACGATCTAGTCTATAGCTAGATTACATAGGGTGCTCTTGTAGCCGCGGTGGCTAGAGGTGCATACGGACGAGCCAAGTGATTTCAACTTGTTCTATCGAAATCGCCCTAAGCTCCCCGCATGAATAGGGATACGTTGTGACGAACGGGGTCTCGAAAGGCGGATGTTTTCGGAGTCGGATGGGAAGGCCACGATTTAAAGATGCTTTTAATGAGATTCGCTTTTCTATCTTCATCTATCTTGTTTGGAGCTACAACATAAGCATGATCTAGATTCCCTAGATTGGTTATCTCTTGCTTTCTCTTGCTACCTCTTTAGTAGATTAGATTAGATTCGTTTACTTGATCATATCTTAGATTAGATGCATCTTTGTTCTTCAATAGATAGCTTTACCTTGCTTTACTAGATTGAATCCTTGCGTTGCACATTGTTCCACGGATTCGATACCTTGGGTTCACCACTCGAGGGAAGAAGGGTCCCTTGACTACGACGGGAGACTTGTCCGCTTGCAAGTCACAAACGAACTTTGATACAATTATTAACCGTCAACAAGCCCCTTTTTCTGGCGCCGTTGCCGGGGAACAAGCAATCAAGATCCGATCTAGTATCGCTTATCTTTCATTTTTTCTTTTGATTTTCTTTTGCATCTCTTATGTTTGATCATCCGCAAAAAGAAAAAAAAATTCAATCTAATCTAGTTTTGATTAACCCTAGTTTTTATGTTTAGATTTTTGTTTTATTACTAACCCTAACCGGAGATGGTTGGCTACCTCTCCAAGAAACCCAAACTTTTTTTGTGGATGATCCGGGAAAACTTTACGAGGCAAAGGTGACGTGCAACACAAGCTAAAGGGGTGGAAACCCTAGATTCAAAAGTTGAAGTCGAAGGACCGTCAAAATCTCCAAGGGAATCACCACCTCCAAGTCAAGACGCCGGAAGGCCGTTCAAGATCAAGAGGAGGATGGAGAAGATGGAGATGGAGAAAAAAGCTCAACACCTAAAGGCGCCAAGGCAAGATCCACATGCAAGGAGCGTGAAGTGTTCATCGTGATAAAGATGCTAGACGCAAGTGGGACAACTTGCCGGCGCCCGATGGGTAACAAAGAAGAATTTTGGAGACAACTCCAAGGTCCCAAGACGGCGAAGGCTACTCAAACTCACTCGGGAGAGATGAAGATCACAACCGAAGACCGGGGTTCGAGATGCCGAGCCACAAGGAAGTTGTTGCATCCGTCAAGACCAAAGGACAAAGCCAGCCTGTGAAGACCAAAAAAATTGACTAAGCCAAAGTGGGTACCCAAGATTGCAACGCCCGCAAAGAGCGTTGATCCGGAGTAATCAAGTGAAGAAGTCTAGCCATGGACTATAAACGAAGCGCTAGGCGGGAGGCAACCCGTTTCGTCGAGTCAAGAATAAGCTACGGGAGGACAATCCGATTCCGGGTTTTTCGAGTCTTTTTACTAATTCAGTTTTGAATTTTACTACGCAAAACCTTAGACTTAGAATGGTTGAACAATATTAGAGACATAATTCTTGGTTGAATATTTTGCTTGATCTTAAACCCTTTACATGAACCATCCTTTGTGATTGTTTGCTTCTTTTTCGAGAAACCACAACCAAAAAAAAATTTCAGAACCTAACTCAACCCTTCACCCTCATTATGGTGCTGTGGTTGACTTGTTTTTCATGCTAAAAACACACGAGTAGAGCCACGACTTGTATTTAGATGTTATTTAAATTTCAGCGTGTGGTAGGACTCGCGTGAACCTAGAAACTTGATTTTTGGTTGGTTTAAAAATCCATATCCTTGGTTTCTCTAAGATTAGAATTTTTCTAAGCCTCACTTAATTTTATTTCATTCAAAATCTCTCTCATCTAATCAAAATTAGGACCTAAACCTATGCCCCCATGATCAAGCCGGGAAAAGCTTGCTCTCAACTAATGAAGGCAAACTATACCTGGGGTGAGACCGAAATCGACGTAGTCGAAAAATATTTTCGACTTACATTTGTTTTTAATGGTTTAAAAACTTCTCTAAATTTATGCTTGAGCTCTTGCATGGCTCTGAAAAATATTTTTAAATTTCGAAATTAGAGGAGTGCTTAGCCTTAAAAGGAGGCAATCAAGTTAACTTGACCATACATGCACCATGATACATCACGGGATGCCCCTCCAACATATTTAAACCACATGCAAAGTACAAGCATGGGGGGCAGCCAAGGCTTTGTTTTGTAGGAATATCACGGATGCATGTGAGGCAAGGGAGTATGGAAGTGAGTCAAAGCGAAAACATCAAGTGGAAGGAGCAATATTGCAAGCGAAGGAGTGGACGGGAACGTTTGGAAGGTGTACGCGATCACGAAGCAACATGAATGCACTAGAGAAGAACCGAGCCAAGAGGAGGAGAGAGGTAAGTCTTTCATCCAACTCTTTGTTCGTATGCTCTGGTTTGTAGGCCGGAATCACATTAGACTTAGCCATCCACCGCGTTTGTTTCGTGCAACAAATCACATCCTTAATCCACTCAAAGTCCGGACTCCAAAATAACATTTGTGTACCTTGTTACCGGGTGAAATCCCCGGATATTTATTTGTGAGGGAGAGTGCTGCAATCATGGAAGAAAACTACAAGCCTTTTCACCGAAGAAGAAGGGATCATCGTCGTCTAAGCCATCATCGACAACCTCTTCGAGGAGGCGCTCGGTTTCCGAGTCTCCTTGGAGTATGGGGGAGGACACGGCACCACTGAGGAGGAACCACACTCTTCTCCTTGGTGGCATGAGGGCCACACAAAACTAGTTTATTAGGTTTACCAAACTTCAATAACATATGGAGGAGCCGCCCGTCCAACCTCACCACTTGACACGATCATCCGCTCCACCTCCATACGCTCCGTGGCATTCCAATGGGTTTATCACGACGGAGGAGGAAGAGAAGAAGCTCGCTCGCCTTAAGTAGAGGCTTGTAGCGAACGTCGACATCGACGACCAAGCTCTCCACATATTGGGTTTCGCACGGGACACCGGTGCAATTCTCCAACGGAGTGTCGGCAAACACCGACAAGGAATTCGCCTAGGAAATTTTCATGACCATGGCGCATAACCTTGATGAAGGAGTGCTTGAGTCTCTCAATCCGTTGGAGGGAGCCCACAAGAGGAGAAGAAGGAAGACACCGTCGGAAGGGTAACCTTGATCAATGATGCTATTTCTAGCACCTTGATGGGGTAATCTCCTTTCATCCATGGGTTGCAATCGATCTTGAGATGTAATCACACTTTGTTGGATTATCTATCTATCATCTTGTGTTGAAAATACTTTAATGCTTAAGGCTAGCAACCATGCCGTAAAGGGAGTAAGGGCTCCAATGCTTCCTTGGATCCATTCAACACAATCCCCGATAGATTAGATGGCTTTCATGTTCGAAACGATTGCATGTTCTAGTATCGTAGACCCATGGGCGAGTGTCTCCTATTTTCAAAAGGGAGCTCCGGAACAAGTATGTGCATGAAGGCACATGGGAAGGTTTTTGGAGTATGATCACGGGAAGAGACCATCAACGAAAAAAATACTATCCGGAACCCATTATCCAAGTGTGTCACTTTTGTGCAAGTGGATTTTTGGGAGAACAAGAGAGACAAAGATAACCAACACGGAGTTGAATTGGCTTTACTCGGCTTTGATTGCCAAGTGGCCAATAGACCCCACTCACCTATGATCAACCGGTGGTGTTGTTGCAACATCGAGTTCGGAAGATATTGGTTCGGGGTGTTACCTCTCCATATTGGCTATCTCTTTAAAACGGGTATTACAAGGAACCCAAATCATATCCTACCCGAGATTTCCCTAGGAATATATGAAGAAAGGAAAATATAAGAGTGAAGATGAGAGAGGAGGCTTCCAAGTGGCCTAGGTGAATTTGCCCCTTCCGGATTGAAGATTAAAACTTTTTTTTGAGAGGAAGAAGATTGGTTAGAGGAAGGACTTCTTGTGCCGGCGAAAAAAAATAAAAGAGAAGGATTATAGGAGAAGGTTTTTCCACGACCCAAGAAGGAGGTGCACAACAAAATTATGTCCCACCATTGGGAGGAACCCCGGCGCCGCCAAGTTACTACGGTGGTGTACCAATGCAAGTATGGGGGAGTGGTGCAGCCGTACCCCACCATTTTTGCGGTGCCCAACGTAGCCTTTGCGGAGCCATTTGCACACCTTCCTCAACCACAACAAAGTGGAGCCACCATTGGAGGATACGCTGCAAGGAACATGCAAATTATTGCAGACATCCAAACCAATGCAAACCAAATGGGTGAAGGAAATGCAAACGTCGCTTATGTGCTTAGACACCTTCACCTAGCACCGTCGGACAATTCATAGGAGGAGTGGTGCATTCCTATTACAAGTAAGGGTACAACAACCAAGACTATCAATATCAACCACCAGCGGAAGATTAGAGAGAGGAGGAGCTTTAGTTATCTTTCCTTTACCCCCTTTTCTTTAATTTTCAGCTTGTTTGCACCTATGTTTGCGTAGTATTTTCAGCTTTGCTTTAATTTTCAGTTTTTAGTTTAATTTTCAGTGTGTATCTTAGTGTTTATTTTCATCATGAATAATGTCGCCACCAAGTTTTTACCTTTGGTAAAGTTACAAAGTTTGTGCCATGATGATATATGATTATAATTGCCGCTTTGTTTATCTTTGTAATTGATTTATGCATGTTTAACCTAGTGCTCTCTTAAAAATACAAATCTGAAATTATCTAAATGCTAGCTTAATCTTCAGCGGAGGTTATGATTAAAATAAAGACCCATAGTGTTTTATGTGCTCTCAAGTTATGAATAGATTAAAGATGTCTTTTATGCTCAAAAATATTGCTAACCTTGTCATAAATATCACTTGTGTGTTGCTCAACCTATCCGAGCCTTATATATATTTGAGTGCATAAACTTTAGTGTACAAGATTTATTTTTGAGTGAGTTATTGCAGGCCATGATTTCTCCGGCCCGAGACTAAGAAGCTGGTCATTTCGTTTTTGCGTATCTATCTTTTTGCTAGCCTTTTATCGCGTGCATTATGTATCCCCGCATTGGAGATCTCACAAACTTCGCCGGATATCCACCCTTAAAACCAAATATCATCTTTTGTGATTACCTCCTTGACCACAACCTATCGTTGAGAATGGATCATCAATTCAAGGAAGATCGCAAGACGGTGCCAACATTGAAGATTTCAAGTATCTCTCCAAGGAAAAGTACCCGGTACCTACCTTATTTTTCGCCTCTTTGCTTGAGGACGAGCAACGTCTAAGCATGGGGGAGGAGGTAGGTACAAGGCAATTTTAGAGTTCAAAAAGGGAGTATTTTAAAAAATATATATAATGAAATAATGATGAAAGAAAAAAATTCGGCGATATGCGTGACTTTCAAGGTGCGTAAAGAAAAAAATATATATATATAATGAAAGAAAGAAAGAAAGAAAGAAGAAAGAAAAGAATGAGAAATATGAGAAAGGGAAAAAAATATGTGCGTAAAGTGAACTCCCCGGTTCTCTAAAAGTGCATTCAAGGCTTCAAGTTAAAAAGATCCATTCTCATTTTCCAACCATGTGCAATCCGATAACGAGGACTTCCTTTGTGCCTCGGGATCACTCTTTGCCATTTGCACATGTCCACTCATCTAAAAGTGTGTGTATTTTTCTCTTTCCCCTCCTTGATTTAACATTATTTTCCAATGACCTTTTTGACGAGTCTCGGTAAGACCATGAGAAGCTTGTCTTGTTTTGACAACACCTCATTTATAAAATCTTGTTAGGACTAAACTTTCCCAAAGCTCCATATAAAGCCTACCACACATATATGTTATGAGAGGGAAAGGAGTAGAATATATAGGCTTGAGAGACAAGTGAGATGAGAGTTCATGAGCAACATGCAAGGTGATTTAAATTTGTGAATTTGGTTTAGCTCTTTTCTTTATCTCGCTCTTAATTTCAAAAATTCGAGATCTATTTAAACTTTGTGAGCATGTTAATACTTGTGGGATAAGCTTAATAAGAATCTACCCTCCGTAGAGGTGAAGGCTAGTACATTATGGAACTTTAACGAATTAAACTTTTGAGAGCATTATGTTTTTTCATGTATGATCAAGTGCAAGGTTTAAACATTGTTGGCAATGATGATATCCATCGAAGGCTTACTCGAGGACGAGCAAGGTTTAAGCATGGGGGAGATGTTGACGGTGAAAATCCGTCAACCTAGCCATGAGTTTACCTTCGGTGTTGGCATAACTTTTGTATCTTATTCATTGGTACTAACCCCCGTGGTATAACAAGTTCATTTGTGCATGTTGGTTTTGGAGTTGTGTGTTTACACGGGGTTTTAACGTTGAAAGCAAGACTTCCGGATAAGTTCATTAAGCACCTCATGACAAGACCTTGAAGCCCGATACAAGTCAAGCAATGAAGTGAACATGACTCCAAGAGCCCAAGGACCAAGCCCGAGAAGACGATAAACTCCGAGGACCGAACCGGAAAAGTCTTGAATCTTGCAAGACAAGGAGTTGAGTCCAATTCGGAGAGAAACCGACGTCAAGGGCCCACATGCAAAAGGGGAGAACATCTAGAAGACGTGGGAAGCAACACCGGCGAAGCGAGCCGCGGGATGGGCCGAATTGGGCCCAGGCCGGCCGGCCCGAGCCGGCCGGCCCGGCCCAATTCGGGGCCCAATCGGCCTCTCCTTTGACCTAATTGCTTCTCGGGCTATAAATAGCCCCCCCGACCGAGAGCCACGCGAACCGAAGTCGTAATCCGCCGCCGAGGAGCGAGAGAAGCCCGAGGGACACCAACTTGGAGATGAGGGTCGTGCTAGTTGTCTAGGGTTTCCCCCGGCCGACGTGGGAACCTTGCATGGAAGACCACGTCGGAGCTCGGAGCGAGGATCAAGATCGAGGGAGGGCCCGGTGGTGATCTTGTTCATGTAATCATTCATGGTGAAGTTTGTAAGTGAATCCGATTTCTAGCGATTAAGTGCCTTCTCGATGATTTTGATTTCTTCTTGGTTTTGCTTCTTCTACGATCTAGTCTATAGCTAGATTACATAGGGTGCTCTTGTAGCCGCGGTGGCTAGAGGTGCATACCGGACCGGCCAAGTGATTTCAACTTGTTCTATCGAACTCGCCCTAAGCTCCCCGCATGAATAGGGATACGTTGTGACAGAACGGGGGTCTCGAAAGGCGGATGTTTTCGGAGTCGGATGGGAAGGCCACGATTTAAAGATGCTTTTAATGAGATTCGCTTTTCTATCTTCATCTATCTTGTTTGGAGCTACAACATAAGCATGATCTAGATTCTCTAGATTGGTATCTCTTGCTTTCTCTTGTTACCTCTTTAGTAGATTAGATTAGATTCGTTTACTTGATCATATCTTAGATTAGATGCATCTTTGTTCTTCAATAGATAGCTTTACCTTGCTTTACTAGATTGAATCCTTGCGTTGCACATTGTTCCACGGATTCGATACCTTGGGTTCACCACTCGAGGGAAGAAGGGTCCCTTGACTACGACGGGAGACTTGTCCGCTTGCAAGTCACAAACGAACTTTGATACAATTATTAACCGTCAACGGCTTCAATCCTCGGGGATGTTCCTTTGTAACACTTCGGTCCTTGCCACTATTGGAAGTGGTTTCATCAAGCTCATGAACACGAACAAGACTCCGTAACTGCCCCTTTGAACTTGTTGTAAATCCGGCCTTTGTGTCCATGTTTTCCTACATAAACACAACACTTCCAAATGCATGCACAAAGATGAACTTGTTATATGATTAGTGTGCCTAGTGGCGGGTCGACCAAGGATACCATGGTAGGAGTAGCGGAAGTCTGCGACCTCAAACGTCAGGTACTCCATGCGGAAGTTGTCCTTATTGCCGAAGGTGACCGGCAGGCACACACGATCTATGGGGTATGCAGCCTTGTCGGGCACAACCCCATAGAAGGGTTCATCACAAGCAGTCATCTTGGAGAAGTCGAAGTCCATCTTTCTCAGTGTTTCTGTGAAGATGATGTTCAGGCTGCTGCCCCCGTTGACAAGGGTCTTGGGCAGGAACGCGCCATCCACAATGGGGTTGACTGTAACACCCCGTATTTTTAAGGAATAGTAACCATCTTAATTTATGGAGCTAAGCATGTTCACAAACATGGTTACTTGGTCAAGACCTCCCTCATGGATCAAACCCCTCAAAACCAATGGCAAACCCCTAAAACCCTAGACCTCACCGCAGTATTCTAGCGCATTCTCAAAATTTTGCATAAGCACTTCAAAGTATGCCAATATGAAAGTTGTCAAGAACCTCCGCTAACATTTCATATAATTAGTGGCATTTTAATTTTGAAGTGGAAACACTCCAAAAACTTAGTCAAAGCTTAGGACCTCTTCTTGAACAAGCCGAGAAAAACAGAATCTTTGGTGTTCGATTCTGGCTAATCTAAACACTTTTACATATATCGCCCTTTGTAAATGTTGGAGCTGGCTACTTGGTTTACAACTTTTGTATTCAGAGATTTTCAAGTTTAGTTCAAAAATGTGGAGTTTGTTTTGGTCAAACGGACCTCTACCGAAATGAAATCGAGGCTGGGTGCTCTGGAGCACAGCTCCCGTGCCGGGCGCGTCACATGCGTGCTGATTGTGCACTGTGGGCCCCGCCCCGGCGTCAGTGCCACACCATGCCGCGCCATCAGCCGGTCCCACCTCACCCCGTGCCCAGGCCCTCGCCCTTATCGACTCCGCAAATCCTGTCGTCCACGTGCTGGCACTTTGTGCGCCGCTGCCCTGTCCCAGCGTGCCAGTGTCGCCCGTGCCTCGCGTGCTACCCAAGCTGACGCCCTGCATTGCCTTGGAGTAGGGGGGCAAGCCTCAACCGCCTTTAAAAGGTGGAGCTCGAGCTCGCATCGTGTGCCACGCCACCCTCGACTGTGTCGTGAGGCTGCCACCGCCTGGCGCCACAGCAGCCACCCATTGGCGACGTTCCGTGCCCCACCACGACGACCAATCAACTCCTAGGTGGGTCCTCGTCCTATTTTGCCCCTTCCCCAACCCTCTCGCGTCGTCGGCTCGCCGGAGTTAGGCCGGCCGCGCCGCCCTCTGCACGGCGGACTACATTGCAGGGTCTGGAAAATGTCTAAGGGCTTGAATGAATGAACCCAGGAACCTTTTTGTTAAATGAGGGCAGATCTTTAAAACCTAAAATCTTACCGAGGACCTCTCTTAAAATAGAATCTTCAACCATAGATCTAAAACGCAGCAACTAGTAAAATCCATATAAAATTGCAGAAAAATCGTAAAAATGCAAACTCAATTTTGTTGTGATCCTTGTGACCAGGAGCAACTTTTGTACAAAGAAAGTTTTCAAATTTCTGAGTAGTTCTTAAACTAATTCAACTTGATCAGTTTTGCTTAGATATGAAATAATTCAAATTCTATAAATGATTTGCAAGTGAATTTTGGTTATGTTGCTAGTCTTGCCATGTATGATCATGTGTGCAAAAATGGCACATAGATGTCATGGAGCCCTTTAGTTATGAATTAATTTTTATTTTTGCAAGGCTCCTACTTTTATTTTTATAAATTAATCTGTTGATCAAATGGAGCCAATCTTTTTGCTACAACCTTTTTTCATTGTTATGCACCCATGATAAATAGTATATCTATTTTGGACATGTTTAGCTTAGTCCAATAATTTGCCATGGTTTATCGTGTGCAATTAAGGCTAATTTCATGTGTATAGTTTAATTAAGTTTCTTTGCTGAGTAACTGCATATCTCTACATGGTTAAGTTTCTTACACCTCTACGTGAGGTTATGTCTCAAGTTGCAGTATAAAAATTTCATAATTAAATTGGAAACAAACCACGCTCAATAAAAGGGATAAAAGGAAAACCAAGCTCATTTTTGTGCAACTCAAATTTGAATGCATGAACTCCACCAGGACACACCTAAATAGCACCCTTACCTTGGTGAAGTAAAATAAATTAATTATCTTAAATATGTTGGAATCATAAGATTTAAACTGATATGCTCATGTGGTAAGAGATTGGGATCGGCTCCGGTCAATAGGAGTCAATGCTTAAACTTTTGAACGTACTAAACATTTGCCAGGAATGGGACTGGTAAGCCTATTACCATTCGGATCCGGTAAGGGAACCGAAGGATCGGATGGCGACTAGAGAGGGGGGAGTGAATAGGAGCCGGTAAAAATTCTTCCCAAAGAACCCGCCTATGTCCTACTCAAATCCCGGTCACACACAAGTGATGGATCGAATCACGCACCAATCGCCAAGACCACGAGGTTATGGATCAACCTCTAGACTTAGGAACGATTCCTAGAAGCACACGTGGAAGCACTAGAAAGGGAAGGAAGGAATCGAAACAAACGAAAGACCGCACACGGCTCTGGCGGACCGTCCGGCGGGCGGTGCGACCGTCCGCGATGGACCGCGCGGACCGTCCGACCCGCTCCCGCGGACCGTCCGCGCCGACGTTGCGGACCGTCCGGCCCTTCCGCGGACCGTCCGTTAAATCACACGAACGAACCAAAGCCAACCACGAGCCACGGACCGTCCGCGGGGAGCACGCGGACCGTCCGCCAGGCACCCGCGGACCGTCCGCCCAACACCGCGGACCGTCCGAAACTTCGTCCAACCAAAAACCAAAATCGCGATGGATCGAAACAAAAGACGAGCAAGAACACGAAGAACACGGGACGAACTCGACCCACGCGGACCGTCCGCGACCTCCCCGCGGATCGTCCGCGGTGCGGACAAAGCGAGAAACAAGCACGACCCCGAAAGTCAACTCCCCCAAATCATCATCGGATTTCCCAAACGGTTGAAGCTATGGAGATAAGGGTTTGGGGACTTGAAAAGCGTCACACAAGGATGCTATAGCCCAAAAATCTTGCCTCCTAACTCCCTAAATCACCGGGAATCGCGAATCCTTTGAGCACCACCAAAAGCTAGAGCACCGAACGAAAACTCACGAATCGAAGTGGTTTCCTGGCGTTTGAGGGCACAAGATCAAGCACAAAGATGCACAAGACATCTATCCATGTTTCCCTCAAAGAAATCCCGGGGAGAAACCCACTCAAATCCGCGGAATCACACCGGGAACAAAGGCACGAAAACAAGCACAAAAAGCCACGAAAAAACAACCCCGAATCTTCTATACAAACCAGGAAAGATTCACAAGGTCTAGCATGCCGCCCTAGCATCCATCCCTCTCAACAAATCTCTCATGAAGCTCTCATGCTAGCCTAGAGAAAATAGAAGGAAAAATAGCTACGAAAATGAGAAAGAGGAGGGAGCAAATGAAACCCTAAGTCGCGGAGAGAGAGAGAGCCATCAACACACACTCATGGCTTATATATCAGTCCCGTCCGGGAGTGGTAAATGACTCGACTACCCCTAACTAAACTACGGCGATAGAACCCACGTAGGGGCATTTTGGTAATGTTTGTGAGTCTTGCCATCGGACGGCCACGCCTTTGCCGCACCCCGTGTCCTCCCGACGCAAGCCATGCGATCCCGCCGCGTGTCCTCCGCCTCGAAGCTTCCCGACACGCCGGATCCCGTCTCCGTCGTGTTGGGCCCTCGGACTTGGTTTTGAGGCCCAAACCAAGAAACCGTCCGCCGATGGTTTTGTGGGCAAACCACCAAACCCCCGCGTGCTCGGTCCGGCCTCCCGCCAAACCACTTGACTTGACCGCCACCGTGCACCGCTCACTTGTCAATGACTTTGTCTTGCTTGTGTCGCCACCATGTGGCCCGCACCCGGTCCCCGTCGTCCACCGGGTCCCTCGAACCGAGCCTACTTGTCTCTCCATCTCCCGGAGGCCCCTCAAGGCCGAAGACCTTTCGCGCCCGTTCTTCACCCCGCAACAACACGAACTAGGCCGTAGCCTACACTCGCGCACTAAGCCAAGAGTCGGTCCAACACCCGTTGTCAATCACTCATCACTAAGGAGCGGTCATCCACCGACCACCGGGACGCTCCTGGTCCTCGGGAACTCGGTCAACTAACCTTGGGAAGAGTCCCCGTGCCTGCAGTAAATATGGTGCAGGACTGAACTCCAGGCGGGGTGTATTGTATCGTGACCGGATAGCCTATACCAAAGACTGTGGACTTTGATCCCGAACCGAGGATGGTTGGGAACCATCTCATTGTTGCACACTCTACCCCCCTTGGTTTTAGTTGTCATTTTTGGGGTATGCATCTCCTGTGTGTTTAGGTCCACCTTGCAAGGTTATTAATTGATTGACTGTCAGCCTCTCACTGTTATCCGAGACTGCTTAACTATACAGCCTATTTCCCTTTATGATGGAATTGAGAATTAATATGGATGTTTGATTTATTGTATTGCACAACTCATGTTTGTTGTAGATGCTTACTTAGTAATGGTTAATGAACTAGAATTTGAGCTAAAATTTTGAAAGTAAGGACATACTCTTTGTTGCTTTTCAGCAAAATAATCCACTAGCCAAAAAGCCTTGCATGTCTAGAGAGTTGGTGATTTTCCATCACCTGTTGGTTAAGTCTTGCTAAGTATTAGAATACTCATCCTTATTTTTGTTGATGTTTTCAGGTGAAGTTTGGGATGGGAAGAAGATGATGTTTGTTGGCATTATGGATGGCCTCCTATAATGCTACCTTTTCTCGTTTAGTCTTATTTTTGTTGTATTTATAAACTCTGAATAAGTTACTTTTATCCAAAAGACTTGGTTTGTAATAAATAACCCTTCATGGGAATTGATGCAATAAATTGCAACCTGTTTATCTTTGGACTCGCCTTCATGTGAGTTTTGATGTACAGTTGTCGATCCTTTGTTATAAGTGATTTACCGGGCTTGACCTGGCAGAGACGACAAGTTAACTCTGTGTTATTGTGTAATGACCAAAAGGAGTGGTTTATGCGATAATATGGAGTTAATTTGGGTGGTTCTGTCACAGCTGGCATCAGAGCTCGACTGTACACCAGAGATCTTAATACACTCTTAATTACATCTTTTTGGAATAAAACTTGTAGGATTAAGGTGTGTTTGCAAAAATGCGTTAGGAACGCTAAGGATTTACTAGTCCTTGAGGCCCTAGAGGGATTTTTGGGTACTTTTGGGTCGCTAGTAATCTATGGTTTATTAGACTAATTTCCAACACATTACTTTCAATCAAAACTTACTTTATTGCTCAATCAATCTGGAATGTGAAGCTACGTGTTTCTTACATGTGATGTGCCGCATCACGAGTATGCGAGGGTTGATAGGGCAATCCATTCAACGGATCCTATATTCTTGGTTGGATGCCACGTGTTTTATACGTGTGCGTTCCCCGTGAAAGTCGTGTGAGGGTTGATGGGTTCTATTCAAGATGAACCACATCTTCGCGTGTGTCTTGCCATGTTTTGCCACACGTGGATGTTTCGCATTACGAAGATGCGAGGCAAGGATGCACTCCATTCAAACAGAGAGTGTCTAAGGTTGGACGATGCCCATGCAACAGCTTGATGCATGGATACTATTTCTAAAGTGAATGGTAATGTATGGGGACGCTTTCGTGAGTGCTGGCACGAAAGGTTCATTTTCTGCAAGTACACTAACAACGATTCGTTACGCTTAGAACAAATAGCTTCCGACCAGTTATTATAAGGAGAGACATATGTATGCCTCACCACCGGCATTAACTTCGACTTTCAGGCATGGATTTGCCTTGTGAGGGAAGGTAGGATGCTTTTGCATCATGATAAGAGTCTCGAAAGAATTAACCCATGTTGACGGTGAAAATCCGTCAACCTAGCCATGAGTTTACCTTCGGTGTTGGCATGACTTTTGTATCTTATTCATTGGTACTAACCCCCGTGGTATAACAAGTTCACTTGTGCATGTCGGTTTTAGAGTTAAGTGTTTACGCGGGGTTTTAACGTTGAAAGCAAGACTTCCCAGGGATAAGTTCATTAAGCACCTCATGACAAGACCTTGAAGCCCGATACAAGTCAAGCAATGAAGTGAACATGACTCCAAGGACCCAAGGGCCAAGCCCGAGAAGATGATAAACTCCGAGGACCGAACCGGAAAAGTCTTGAATCTTGCAAGACAAGGAATTGAGTCCAATTCGGAGAGAAACCGACGTCAAGGGCCCACAAGCAAAAGGGGAGAACATCTAGACGACGTGGGAAGCAACACGGGCGAAGCGAGGCCGCGGGATGGGCCGGGTGGGCCCGGCCGGCCGGCCCGGCCCTTTTCGGGGCCCAATCGGCCTCTCCTTTGACCTAATTGCTTCTCGGGCTATAAATAGCCCCCCCGACCGAGAGCCACGCAGAACCGAAGTCGTAATCCGCCGCCGAGGAGCGAGAGAAGCTTGAGGGACACCATCTCGGAGATGAGGGTCGTGCTAGTTGTCTAGGGTTTCCCTAGCCGACGTGGGAACCTTGCATGGAAGACCACGTCGGAGCTCGGAGCGAGGATCAAGATCGAGGGAGGGCCCGGTGGTGATCTTGTTCATGTAATCATTCATGGTGAAGTTTGTAAGTGAATCCGATTTCTAGCGATTAAGTGCCTTCTCGATGATTTTGTTTTCTTCTTGGTTTTGCTTCTTCTACGATCTAGTTTGCGGCTAGATTACATAGGGTGCTCTTGTAGCCGCGGTGGCTAGAGGTGCATACCGGACCGGCCAAGTGATTTCAACTTGTTCTATCGAACTCGTCCTAGACTACCCGCATGAATAGGGATACGTTGTGACGAACGGGGGTTCCGAAAGGCGGGCGTTTTCGGAGTCGGATGGAAGGCCACGATTTAAAGATGCTTTTAATGAGATTCGCTTTTCTATCTTCATCTATCTTGTTTGGAGCTACAACATAAGCATGATCTAGATTCTCTAGATTGGTTATCTCTTGCTTTCTCTTGCTACCTCTTTAGTAGATTAGATTAGATTCGTTTTCTTTATGAGTTAGTAGATTAGATGCAACTTATCTTCATAAGATAGATTTCGCTTTACTAGATTGAATCCTTGCGTTGCACATTGTTCCACGGATTCGATACCTTGGGTTCACCACTCGAGGGAAGAAGGGTCCCTTGACTACGACGAGAGACTTGTCCGCTTGCAAGTCACAAACGAACTTTGATACAACTATTAACCGTCAACAACCCATCGGTTATAAGAAATGTTTAAACCACTCAACCCTAAACACCTTCACATCACCATATTAAATTGAAGTCCTATCTTGTTTCGATTTTGTGGCTCTGCAGGTCTAAAATTTTCGGCCCCTTAAATAGAGTTTTCTGGAGAAAAGTTAGATACCAAAGTTTTTTGGAATTTCACATTCTGAATCTTCACAAAATTTCAAAATTTCAGCATTAACGAGCATCCACAACTAGTACTATGTACAAAACTGTGCCACTCTACCTACTGAAAAACTACCAGAACAACAAGTTCAAAAGTTGATGTTTTCATCATCTTCGGATCAGTTTCAACCCAATCTTTGAATACCAAACTTGTGCTTCATAACCTCACCGAGTTTCTGGTAAAATATGAGGATTTTTGGAGCACCCATCTTGGAGTTTCAGAGTTTTAGTCGACGTTGTTCAGAAAGTGGGCACAATCTATGCAAGATCGAATAATTCCTGTTGCAGTTATCTTGGTTAACAAATAAAAGAGAAACGATTTTCTCGGCCAACACAAACAATGCTTATTTATGCTTCCTTGTAGTCTCTACACACTTTCTTCAGTTAGAGGCAATTCACCAACGCTTTGTAGCTATAAAATGTTGGTTATTCAACCTTTCCTTGCATTGATATCCCCCACACTTATCGCTTTAAACTCTCAGTCTTTGAATCTGGAATTCTTGTCCTTGCTCACGCATAAATGAGTAATTAAGAACATGTATAGGTATGCATGATGAGCAACGTCACAACATGCATATGCTACACCTCTAGCAAAATATTTCATGATCATGGGCATGCATTACATGACATGCGCATCTGGAAACATGGGATCAACTGACCTACATATATACTGAAGGTCTCAACCTTTCTACTATATCCTCCTTGGTGGTGATGTTGTTGTTCCCTAACCAAAGGTGCCGCGACAGAACCTGGTGCATCGTGTGTGTTGCAGCCATATGATTACCACTAGGAGCGCGCTAGGTATCTTGGTTGTGAGAAGGCAACTCATCGCATATCCTATTTCTTAAACTCTCAGTTGTCCCCCATGTCACTGACTGAATTCATGAGTAACACAAGTCATGCTGACATTGCATCATAAGCATGGGCATCAAGCATTCATAGACATGTGCATCATCCGGATGGCATCATTAATACATCATGTCATGAGCATTGTCACTTTGTGCACAAGTCATTCCCATATGCATAAACATTATCATTCCATGACTCATTAGTGCATCAAAATACCAGTTTAAATGCATTGCATCCTGAGGCAATACCGTAAGTGACAAAAAATACTCCATTGATAAACACATTGAGCAAGGGTTAATTCCTAACTCTCATCTTTTTCCCAAATTCTGTCAATTGCCATTTGAAAGTTGATACTTCCAAAGACAATCCCTGAGTTGACATGTTGGTTGCTCTTCTAAAGTAAAATTCAGACATCTCCATAAACAAGCCTCACAGAATGTTTGTTTACTAACCTTTCCTTTCTTTAGAAAAATCTATATGGAACCTTTCTATTAAGTCTCTGTCCTTCCAAATCTCAAGGTTCACCTAGTATAAATGAATCAACTAGATTAAATTGAAGCAAGATGAGTAGAGTTTTTCATAAGAAAATAAGGTTCTCTAAAAGTCAAGATAAGATGAGTTTTCTCTCAATCAGTGATTTGTGATCCTTTTGCACATCTCTTTCAAATCGAAGAAATCAGGAATTAAGGAAGCAAATGACAGGCGAAATCCTTTAACAAGTTCTTTTTTCCTGATTCAATCTCAATTTTGAATCATGACACCCCAAAATCTTCTTGTTTTCCCCCAAGATCACGGTCATTTCTCTTGAGCCATTTGACCCCATCCTTTTCAGTGCCATGTCTGCGTTGGGCAGCATTGCAGCTCTGCCACCTATCTACCAGAGTAGCTGATCATCGCCTCCGCACACGCCACCGTGGCTGTTGTCATGTCGCCAAGGCATCTCGATGTTAGCCACTATCGCGCCACGTGCAGCCATCACAGCATCGATCCTCTGTCCCCTACCTCAAGAAGTCACAAGTGCCACAGCTACCACCGTCATTTGGCCATCATTAAAAAGAGCACCTCCTCCCTTTGGCTCTCACCACCCAGAGCTTGCCTCCACTTGAGCCTTGCATCCCCGCCACTCTCACTCAACACTATTTGCCTCTTTGAGCATGCACACCATCCATCTTCTCCACCTACAACATTCATCGGTGACGCCAGAAGAAGCTCAAGAAGAACTCCAAGAGAAGAATCCAATCCTGAACCACTCCATGGCTCATTGGCTGGAGATGTTTGATTTCGTTTGTTGGACTCTAGTTGCATTGTACATCTGCTTTGCAGTGCAATTTCTGATAGTTTTAGCTTTTCATGTGTACATTCACCATCCGCTTCCTCATGAGCGGCATTGAAGTGTGTGAGGAAAACCATGTATCCGCTATCATCTCTGAGCTTTAGATCTTGAAGAGTTTAGACGTGCTTTGTAGTTTCCTCTATGTAATCTTAATCTTTCCCTGAAGATTGCCATCTAACCTTGTTGTCGAATCTTAGGACGAGATTCCTTTTAAGGGGGGTAGGCTGTAACACCCCAGATTTTTAAGGAATAGTAACCATCTTAATTTATGGAGCTAAACATGTTCACAAACATAGTTACTTGGTCAAGACCTCCCTCATGGATCAAACCCCTCAAAACCAATGGCAAACCCCTAAAACCCTAGACCTCACTGCAGTATTCTAGCGTGTTCTCAAATTTTGCATAAGCACTTCAAAATATGTCAATATAAAAGTTGTTAACAACCTCCGGGGACACATTTCATCTAATTAGTGGCATTTGAATTTCGAAGTGGAAACACTCCAAAAACTTAGTCAAAGCTCAGGACCTCTTCTTGACCAAGCCGAGAAAACATGATCTTTGGCGTTATTCTGGCTAATCTAAACACTTTTCCATATATTGCCCTGTCGGGGACAGCCCTAGGGGTCCCCTTTAGCAACTGGGAAATCCCCACTTAAAACCCGTAATAAAGCCAAACACACTTTGCCTAACCATGCAGGATACGGCCCATGCCGCGGGGACCTCAACGGCCCACCAAGGCGGCCCTCTTGAAGATCCCCTCGAGCAGGCTTCGCCTCGCTCGAGGATGCGCGCCTCCCTCGGGCGGGCTCCGTCCCGTTCGAGGAGGTGCGCTTCCCTCGAGCAGGCTCCGCCTCGCTCGAGGGCCCGCTCCCCCTCGAGCGGGCTCCGCCTCGCTCGAGGGTCCGCCCCGCCCTCGACCGGGATCCGCCTCGCTCGAGGGCGCCCGCACGCGTGCGCCCGCCCCCATACGCGGGCATTTAACGCCCGACACCGGCGGGATGGTGCCATCATGCACCGGGGCTCGCGCCCGGTCTTCGCCGCACCAACTCCCCGGGACGGAGCCCATCCCCATCACCGTGGGGGGGGGGTGCGGTAGGACCGGTGCCGGTCCCGTGACGCGGTGCACCCGCTCCCGATGCGGCTAACGCGCCGAGCCCTCGAAGGGGGGCCGGCTGCACCCTCGATTTGCTTTCTTGTGACCTTACAGGGTTAGGTGGAGGCGCTAGGCCGGTGGGACGCCATCCCTGCCACTGCTACGGTATGGCTGCCGTCCCCGCGCGTGCAGGCGCACGCCAGGCACTGTAGCAACGACTCCAGCACTGTGGAACGTATTGGGACGGGACGCCGTTTTACCTACTCCTGTACCCCGTACGGACCGACGTCAGCCGGCTCCCTCAAGCCTATCAGAAGACATCACAACCATCCGCCGCCCTCCTACCCTCGAAGCCGCCACTGTTCGGGTACAAGATAGGCCATGATGGCCGGATCGCTGCAAGGATCATCCGGACGGCCGCCCACTCTACAGCATAGCACGCCGCGCCCCTTCACGTAGCTAAATAGCACGGCGCACATGTGATTCGCTCCCTCCTTGATCTATAAAAGAGGGACGAACCCCCCCCTGCCGCGGGGGGAGACAGACACAACACAACAGGAGGCGGCCGCGCCACGCACTTGCTCTCCAATTCTCCCACAACATCTTCGCCCACTACACCGGGGACTTGGAAGCCGGGCTTCCTCTCCCGCCTTGCTTGTAGCGCCCCACTACGAGCACCCCCGTCTTGAGCAATATAGTGCCTTGAGCACGCCACTGCTGGACATACGGCCCACCGGCCGGAACCAGGATAAAACTCTGTGTCTCTTATTGCTTAGCATCGACCATTGAGGGATAGACCACGGCGCTTATTACTGGTTAGTGTCGGGACCACATTCCGCACCGACAGTTGGCGCCCACCGCGGGGCAATCCGTCAGCTCCCTCCATGGTGATCCGCACTGAGTACCGTGGTACACACTACTGCATGGGCAGCTCGGACCCCCTCCCCGCCGGGTTCGAAATCCGGTTCGGGGGCCTGAACTTTCAGGCCACGGGGAACGGCTACCTCATGTGCCTCACCAACCGTGAGGAGCTCCGCGTGCGGTGCCGGGCCGGGTCCGCACCGGTCCCCGCGCGCGCACCGTCACGGCGCGGACGCCCGCCGGCACGGATGCCGCGGGTCCGTCGGCGCCACGACGCCGCCGCCGCTCCGGCGAGCGCTCGCGCCAAGCGCGGTCCAAACGACGGCAAGCCGAGCGCGCCGCCTCTCAGCGCGACGCGCCCGCCACCACGACAGCAACCACCACCTCGGCGGGACAGCGCACTGTCTCGGGATCGCGCTTTCCCATTGGGCTGCGTGGTGCCACGACGGCCCACAACGCCAACGTCAACACCATGATGCGCAGGGTTCCGCCTGGCCGTCACGTCTTCGTCGCCAGGGATCCCGGCACCTCAGTGGGTGACGAGTCGTCCCTGGGTTCCCTCGACGCGTTGCCGCCCTCCAACCGCCACGGGTACGCGGAATGGGACTTCTCCGGCGTGCCGGACCCAGTCGTGTTCAGGCGTTTCCTTGACGCTACGGACTACTGGTTCGGCTGCTCTGATGACTCCAGCACCGGGAGTTACGATCCCGCGCGGGAGTGCTGCGTCGTCGTCGCCAACGACCCAGCGAACGCCACCGCGCCGTGGGCACCGGGGACGGGGGAGATCACGCCGCCCCGGGGATCGCTCCGCGCCAAGCCGCGGGGCCAAGCACTCCCCGCCGGAGCCGACGCCTACGCACGGCCTAGCCCAAGCCCACGAGCTCGAGGCTAAGGGCGGCGGCGAAGAGTACCGCACGGTGCGGCCGCTCCGTGCCTCGATGGCGGGAGAAGCCTCCGCTCGCGGCGAACACGTGCGGGAGCGCGGGCGGCCGCGCCCGCGACCGCATCAACGCCGACAACCCCCGATGTGCCTCCGCGGGCAAGTCGAAGCTCGTTGTCGCCGCAACGCCGCCGCGGGCTATGCCGGCACCCTCGACCCCCGAGGGCGCGGAACTCGCGCGCGAGGTGCGAGGCCCTCATCGAGCAGGCGGCCGTCCGGCGGGCCGAAAGCTCGGCCTCACGTATCCGCCGGCAAGGGGATGCGCGAGGCGACGGGGGCCGCACAAGGGGGCGAACCCTCGGTCCACGCAGGAGAAGCTGCGGAGCGTCCCGCCAACTCAGGGCGCGCGGCGGCCAAGGAACGGCTCCTCGACACACGCGGCGGCCGGACGGTAACGCCCGCAACGTCATCAATGCTTGCCGCACGAGCGGGCGGACGCCCGAGCGGCGGTGGGCTACCACCCTCGATGAGGCGGACGCTACGACGGCGGCGAGGACCGCTCCCCGACGCCGGGCCCCCGAGGGACCCGTGTGTTCGGCCGGGAGATCCGCGTGGCAGCCTTCCCCTAGCGCTTCCGCCAACCCTCGACCATTGTCAAGTACAACGGGGAGACGGACCCCCACATGTGGCTCAACGACTACCGCTTGGCGTGCCAGCTGGGCGGGGCCACCAGCGACGAGGTCATCATACGCAACTTGCCCCTGCACCTCGGCGACGCAGCCCGGACGTGGCTCGAGCACTTGCCCGCCAGCCAGATCCACAACTGGGACGATCTGGTCCGCACGTTCGTGGGTAACTTCCAGGGCACGTACGTGCGCCCTGGAAATTCCTGGGACCTGCGCTCCTGCACTCAGAAGCCCGGCGAGTCGCTGCGGGACTTCATACGGCGCTTCTCCAAGCGCTGTACAGAGCTCCCCAGCGTGGCGCAATCCGAAATCGTGCACGCCTTCCTCGAGGGCACCACGTGCCGGGACCTCGTGCGAGAGCTGGGACGCAGCCCGCCCGCGGACTCCAACGAGCTGTTCGACATCGCCACCAGTTTTGCCTCAGGAGAAGAGGCCGTGGGGGCGATCTTTGACGGCAAGAAAGGCAGGCACTCGGACGACGCACCCGGCCGAGGGCGGCAAGTCCGGGGAGCCCCACCACAAAAACAAGCGGGGCAAGAAGGGAAAGAAGTCGCGCGCGCGGCGCGCGAGCGGGCGCGACGGCGGCGAGGCCGAGGCCCCTTGCTTGTCGACCCGGCTCGACGGGGCCCTCGACCGGCCCCTCGAGGCCCGGGGTGTTCGATGCTCGAAGAAGCCATGTCCTTACCATAAGACCCCGGTGAACCACACCCTTGAGCGATGCGACATGCTCAAGAAGTTCTATGGCCGCGTCGCCGCGAAGGAGGCGGAGGCCAAGAAAGACGGAGGAGATGGCGACGCCGGCGGCTTCCCCCGCCGTGGAGAACGTGTTCCTCATCTTCGGGGGGGGGGGCCACCGTCGACATGTCGACCCGCCGGCGCAAGCGGGGAGCGGCACGAGGTCCTCGCCGCGGAGAAGGCGCCTCCCTCCTTCCTCAATTGGTCGGAGGACGCCATCACCTTCAGCGGGAGGACCATCCGAACCGCGTCCCCAACCCGGGCCGATGCCGTGCGTGGTCGACCCAATCATTGGGAACGCGCGGTTCTCCAAAGTCTTGATGAACGGAGGCGGCAGCCTCAACATCCTCTATGCGCATATGCTTTGCGCTTAATGGGGATCGGGGGGCTGGACCGGTGCGGCCCGGCACGAAGCCATTCCATGGCATTGCGCCGGGCAAGCAGGTCCAGCCCCTCGGGCAGATCGACCTGCCGGTTTGGTTTGGCACCGCGAAGAATTTCCGCAAGGAGATCCTCACCTTCGAGGTGGTGGGGTTCAAGGGAGCCTACCACGCTATACTTGGGCGACCTTGTTACTCCAAATTCATGGCGGTCCCCAACTATACCTACTTGAAGATTAAGATGCCGAGGACCGAACGGCGTCATCACCGTCGACTCGTCCATCGAGCACGCATTCGGCTGCGACGTCGAGTGCGTGGAGCACGCGAAGCACCGGCGCCGGATGAAGCGCTCGTGACCACTTTGGAGAATATGGTCAACGACGACCTCGACTCCACCGCCAAGCACACCGGCACCTTCGAGGCCGCGGAGCAGACCAAGGAGGTCCCCCTCGATCCTTCCCCGCCCCCGAGGGCAAGGCGTTGAGGGTCAGCTCCACCCTCGACCCTAAATAGGAAGTGGTGCTCGTCGACTTCCTCCGCGCCAACACCGACATCTTCGCGTGGAGCCCCTCGAACATGCCAGGCATCCCGAGGGAAGTCGCCGAGCACTCCCTTGACATCCTGCCTCACGCTCACGTCGTGCAACGGCGGCTCCGCCGCTTCGACGAGGAGCGGCGACGGGCAATCGGAGCGGAGCTGCGGAAGCTTCTCGAGGCCGGGTTCATCAAGGAGGTGTTCCACCCAACGTGGCTAGCAAACCCCGTGCTTGTAAAGAAAAAGAATGGGAAGTGGCGGATGTGTATAGACTATACCAGTCTTAATAAAGCATGTCCTAAAGTTCCTTTTCTTTGTTTCCTTGATGCCTACTCCGGGTATCATCAAATAAAGATGAAGGAGTCCGACCAGCTCGCGACTTTGTTCATCACGCCGTTTGGGATGTTCTCGCTACGTCACGATGCCGTTTGGCCTCCGAAATGCGGGTGCGACGTATCAACGCCGCATGCAACACGTTTTCGGAGATCACATCGGGCGGACGGTCGAGGCGTATGTGGATGACATCATCGTAAAGACCGGGAAGGTGAACGACCTGGTTGGCGACCTTGGCATCGCATTCGGCTGCCTACGGGCCAATGGGGTCAAGTTAAACCCCGAAAAGTGTGTCTTTGGAGTGCCGCGAGGCATGCTCCTGGGATACATTGTCTCACAACGGGGAATCGAGGCCAACCCTGAAAAGGTCGCGGCCCTCGAACGAATGGGCCCCGATCCGGGACCTCAAAGGGGTGCAAAAGGTACTGGGGTGCCTTGCCGCCTTGAGCCGCTTCATCTCGCGGCTCGGCGAGAAGGGCCTGCCCCTCTATCGCCTCCACAAGAAGCACGAGCGCTTCTCCTGGACCACCGAGGCCCAGGACTCGCTCGACAAGCTAAAGGCGTCCTTGACACACGCCCCTGTCCTCACGCCGCCGCAGGACGGCGAGCCCTTACAGCTCTACGTCGCCGCGACCACCCAGGTGGTCAGCGCCGTGATCATCGTGGAGTGCACGGAGGAAGGGCACGCCTTGCCTGTACAACGGCCGGTCTATTACATCAGCGAGGTCTTGTCAGACACCAAGACGCGCTACCCCCCAAGTCCGAAGCTACCGTACGCGGTAGTCCTCGCGCGGCGCAAGCTCCGCCACTACTTCGAGGCCCACCCCGTCACGGTGGTCTCCTCCTTCCCGCTGGGGGAAATCATCCGCAATCCCGACGCTGCGGGCAGGATCGCCAAGTGGTCCGTGGAGCTGATGGGAGAGACGCTTGCCTACGCCCCGCGCAAGGCCATCAAGTCTCAAATCTTGGCAGATTTTGTCGCTGAATGGACGGATACGCAGCTGCCGCCGCCGCAGATCCAAGCAGAGTGCTGGACTCTGTTCTTCGACGGCTCGGTGATGAAAACAGGGGCGGGCGCGGGCCTGCTTTTCGTGTCACCCCTCGGGGAACACATGCGGTACGCAGTGCGCCTCCACTTCCCCGCATCTAACAATATGGCTGAATACGAGGCCCTCCTCTGTGGCCTCAAAATCGCCATTGAGTTAGGCGTCAAGCGCCTCGACGTGCGGGGGGACTCGCAGCTCGTAATCGATCAAGTCATGAAGAACGCGAGCTGCCATGACGACAAGATGGAGGCCTACTGCAAAGCCGTGCGAGCCCTCGAGGACAAGTTCTACGGCATCGAGCTCAACCATGTGCCCCGCCGGTACAATGAGGAGGCGGACGAGCCGGCCAAGATTGCGTCGGGCGGATCACCGTCCCCCCCGAACGTTTTCGCGCGTGACAACGCTCGGCCCTCGGTCGTCTTTGAGCCCCACCCCTCGAGTCACGCCCGAACCCTCGGGGGCTCCCTCAAATCCGGCGGGTGCGGAACCCATGGATGAGGACCCCTCGAATGAGGCGTACGTGCTCTCCCTCCTCGAGGGGTATGGCTCCCACAAGGCCGACGTGATGGACGTCGAGCCGGCTCCTGTCAAAGCAGACTGGCGTGACAAATACATCGCCTAGATGGCTCGAGGGGAACTCCCCGCGGACCGGGCCGCGGCCAGGCGCATCGCCAGGATGGCCAAGTCCTTTGCCCTCGTCGATGGCGAGCTGTACAAGCACGCCGCCTCCGGCATCCTGCAGCGGTGCGTGCCCATCCCTGAAGGGCGCGAACTCCTGCGGGACATCCACGCGGGAATCTGCGGTCATCACACCGCGCCCCGCACCCTCGTCGGCAACGCGTTCCGCCGGGGGCTTTTGCGGCCTACCGCGGTCGCGACGCCGCCGAGATCGTACGCACCTGCGAAGGGGTGCCGGTTCTACGCCGCGCCAGTCCAACCTACCCGCCCCCCGTTGACGGTTAATAATTGTATGAAAGTTCGTTCGTGACTCGCAAGCGTACAAGTCTCCCGTCGTAGTCAAGGGACCCTTCTTCCCTCGAGTGGTGAACCCAAGGTATCGAATCCGTGGAACAAATGTGTGACGCAAGAGTTGATCTAGTAAAGCCAAGTAACTTCAATCTTTGGTAAAAGAGAAACCCTAATGCATCTAGATAAGAACACAAAACAAATCTAATCTACTAAAGACCGGAGAGAACAAAGTAAGATTGGGTAGATAAACCGATCTAGAGGGATCGGGGTAAGCCTTTTGTTGAAGTTCCAAGCAAGAGAAAAAGTAGCAAATCGAATCTTAATAGAAGCCTCTTTAAATCGTGGTTTCCCGTCCAAATCCGAAAACATCCGCCTTTCGAGACCCCCGTTCGTCACAACGTATCCCTATTCATGCGGGGAGCTTAGGGCGAGTCAAAAGACAAGTCGAGATTCTTTCGGAAGATCCGGCGTGTACCTCTAGCCACCGCGGCTACAAGAACACCCTATGTAATCTATCGAGCGAATAGAATTGGAATAAGCAAAGCCGATCGAAAAACGAAATCTTCGAGGAAACACTTGATCGCTAAGAAAAGATTCAACTTGATAATTCAACTATGACAATGATACATACACAAGATCACCACCGGATCCTTCCTTGATCTTGCTTCTAGCTCCGGGAACTCCGACGTGGTCTTCCATGCAAGGTTCCCACGTCGGCTAGGGAAACCCTAGTCAACTAGCTCGACCCTCTCCTCTCCGACATGGTGTCCCTCTCTTCTCTCGCTCCTCGGCGGCCGAAGACGAAATCTTCCCTCCGTGGCTCTCGGTCGGGGGGCTATAAATAGCCCGATTGGCGGCTAGGGCAAACGAGAGCACGTTTGGGCCCAAAATGGGCCTAGGCCGACCCGCATCGGGCCGGCCGGCCGGGCCCATTTAGGCCCGGCCCCGTGGGCTCCTTTGCCCCACGTCGGTTCCCTTGCTTCCCGGATGTTTCCCCCTTCGCATGTAGGTCCATGTCGTCGGTTTCTCTCCGAATTGGACTCAACTCCTTCTCTTGCAAGATTCGGCACTTTTCCGGTCGGTCCCCGGAGTCCGTCGTCTTCTCGGATCAAGTCCCCGGCTTCTTGGAGTTAAGTTTTCTTCATTGCATGACTTGTACGGGGCTTCAAGGTCTTGTCATGAGGTGCTTGATGAACTTATCCCGAAAGTCTTGCATTCAACACTAAATCCCTACATAAACATCAAACTCCAAAACCGACATGCACACGTGAACTTGTTATACCACGGGGGTTAGTACCAATGGATAAGGTATAAAACTCATGCCAACACCGAAGGTAAACTCATGGCTAGGTTGACGGATTTTCACCGTCAACATCTCCCCCATGCTTAAACCTTGCTCGTCCTCGAGTAAGCCTTCGATGGATATCATCATTACTAAACAATGTTTAAACTTTGCACTTGATTACACATGAGAAAACATAATGCTCTCAAAATTTTAATTCATTAAAGTTCCATAATGTACTAGCCTTCACCTCTACGGAGGGTAGATTCCCACAAGTATTAACATGCTCACAAAGTTTAAATAGATCTCGAATTTTTGAAATAAAGAACGAGATAAAGAAAAGAGCTAAACCAAATTCACAAATTTAAATCACCTTGCATATTGCTCATGAACTCTCATCTCGCTTGTCTCTCAAGCCTATATATTCTACTCCTTTCCCTCTCATAACATATATGTGTGGTAGGCTTTATATGGAGCTTTGGGAAAGTTTAGTCCTAACAAGATTTTATAAATGAGGTGTTGTCAAAACAAGACAAGCTTCTCATGGTCTTACCGAGACTCGTCAAAAAGGTCATTGGAAAATAATGTTAAATCAAGGAGGGGAAAGAGAAAAATACACACACTTTTAGATGAGTGGACATGTGCAAATGGCAAAGAGTGATCCCGAGGCACAAAAGAAGTCCTCGTTATCGGATTGCACATGGTTGGAAAATGAGAATGGATCTTTTTTTATCTTGAAGCCTTGACTGCACTCTTAGAGAACCGGGGAGTTCACTTTACGCACATATATTTTTTTTTCTCTTCCTCATATTTCTCATTCTTTTCTTTCTTTCTTTCTTTCTTTCTTTCTTATATATATATATTTTTTTACCTCGAAAGTCATGAATATCACTTTGGATTTTTTTTCTTCTTTCATCATCATTTTTTTTAAATATTCCCCTTTGAACTCTAAAACTGCACCGTACCTACCTCCTCCCCCATGCTTAGACGTTGCTCGTCCTCGAGCAAAGAGGCGAAAAATAAGGTAGGTACCGGAGATATTTTTCCTTGGAGAGATACTTGAAATCTTCAACGTTGGCACCGTCTTGCGATCTTCCTTGAATTGATGATCCATTCTCAACGATAGGTTATGGTCAAGGAGGTAATCACAAAAGATGATATTTGGTTTAAGGGTGGATATCCGGCGAAGTTTTGTGAGATCACCGATGCGGGGATACACAATGCACGGATAAAAGGCTAGCAAAAAGATAGATACGCAAAAATGGAATGACCAGCTTCTTAGTCTCGGGCCGCAGAAATCATGGCCTGCAATAACTCACTCAAAAATAAATCTTGTACACTAAGGTTTATGCACTCAAATATATATAAGGCTTTGGATAGGTTGAGCAACACACAAGCGATATTTGTGACAAGGTTAGCGATATTTTTGAGCATAAAAGACATCTTCAACCCATTCATAACTTGAGAGCACATAAAACACTATGGGTCTTTATTTTAATCATAACCTCCGCTGAAAATTAAGCTAGCATTTAAATAAATTCAGATCTGTATTTTTAAGAGAGCACTAGCTTAAACATGCAAAAATCGATTACAAAGGTGAACAAAGCTGCAATTTTAATCATATATCATCATGGCACGAATTTTGTAACTTTTCCAATGATATAATCAAGGTGGTGACTTTATTAATGGTGACATCAAGTTGAAATACACACTGAAAATAAACAAACATGCTTGCTGAAATTTAAATAAAAACAGAAAATACTACGCAAACACACATAAGCAAAAGCTGAAAATTACAGAGAAAAAGAAAAGAAAAGAAAACTAAAGTTCCTAAATCTTCTAGTCCTCCGCCGGTGGTTGATGTTGATAGTCTTGATAATAATACCCTTGCTCATAATATGGTTGGACACTTCCTCCGACGAATTGATTTGGCTCCACAAGGTGAAGGCGTCCAAGTTCAAAGGCAATATTTGCGTTGCCTTCACCAAGTTGAGCTGCGTTAGCTTGGATGGCTGCGATGTTTTAAGCGTTTCTTGCAGCATACTCTCCAATAATGGCCATGCTTTGTTGTGGTTGGGGATGATGAGCGTAGGACTCCGCGAAGTTAGCGTTGGGCACAACATAATTTTGTGGGGGTACCGGTGCACCACCCCCCCTTGCTTGCTCTTGTGGCCCACCGTAATAACTTGGCGGAGGAGGGATCCCGCCGAATGGTTGCACATGGGTTGTGCTCCACTCGCTTGTGCGGAGGATGTTCCCTCCTCTACGATTCTTCCTCTTTTGTTCTTCCTTGCAGGGACAAGTAGTCCCTCTTCCAACCAATCTTCTCTCCCTTCGTTGAAAAGCCTAAGCCTCTCGTTGGGAAGGGGTAGGTTCACTATGGCCAACCGATAACCTCCTCTCTCATCTCCACTAATGTATTTGCCTTGCCGCAAATACTCAATGCCGAGAGAGGTACCACGCAAAAGGTGGTCGGGGTTTCTTGCGATCCCCGGCCGCAAGAAAAAGGCCAACATGGAGAGGTAACACCCCGAACCAATATTACCCGCCCCCGATGTTGCTTCACAACACCGACGGTTGATCATGAGGTAAGAGGGGTCTATTGGCTGCCTGGCAATTAAAGCCGAGTATAGCCAATTCAACTCCGTGTCGGTCACCTTTGTCTCCTTCATCCTCCCCAATACCCTCTTGCACATCCAAGAGTGAAATATTCGGATAATGGGGTTGCGGATGCAATTGCGTTGTTGATGGGCTTCTCCGGAGATCATATTCCAAAATCCCGCTAACATGCCGGTGGCACGTCAACTTTCTCCGGAGCTCCCTTGTGGAATCCAAGCAGCTCCCTAACGTGCTCGTAGGGAACCTCTTGTTGGACTCCCTCCAAACGGAATGACAAGCTTTGCACCCCATCATCATCAACGATGGGTGCAATAGTCATTAAAATTTCTAAGGCGAACCCCAAATGGGTGTCCACCGATACTCCGTTGGAGAACTGCACCCATCCGAGGTGCCCCAACATATAGTATATGTCGGTGCAAAAACCCAAGGTGTAGAGTGCTTGGTCGTCGAACTCGACGTTGGGCACAAGCCTCTTCTCAAGATTAGAGAGCCTCTCCTCCTCCTCCGCCGACAAGATGATGAAGCCGTACGAAGAGTACGTCGGGGTGTAAGGAAGTGGCGCGGTTGAGCGAGTCGATCGTCGTGGTGGCGCAGGCTGCTCCTCCGTGTGCCCACGAGGTTCGATGAACCTCATGGTAGTGCTTCTTGCAGCCCTCATACCACAAAGGAGGAGAGCAACGTTCCTTCTCGGTGGTGCCGTATCCGTCTCCATGCTCCGGGAAGACTCGGAAACCAAGTGCCTCCTCGAAGACGTGGTTGATGACGGCTTGGACGACGACGAACTCTTCTTCTTGGAGAAGAGACTTGTGGTCTTCTTCCACATGGTTGCTGCACTCTTTTCTTCAACTAAAACTCCGGGTTGCAACCGGTAACTAGGCACTTAAACTCTTTGATTCGGATGTGGACTTTGAGTGGATTAAGGATGTGGATTTTTTTTTCTTGAGTCATCAAGCTTGGGAAGGTTGGCTATGTCTACGGAGGTTTTGAGCACACAAACTTGAACACACAAACAAAGGAAGGAGAGGGAAGCTTGCTCGCAGAAAACGGGAGCCGGGGGCTCCTTATGTAGGTGAGGTCGGCCTCGGTGCTCGTCCCCGCCTCGTCTTTCCTCCAAAGACGATCATTTCACCTCTCGCAACTTTCCCCGCCCGCGTGCTCCACGAGTTGCACCGCCCAAACGCTCTCGTCCACTATTGGTCCTTCCACTTGATGCTTCATGTTTTGGGTCATGTCCATGCTCCCTAGCTCCACTTGCTTCACATGCCACCATGAAATTCCTACAAAGTTGATGCTTGCTGCCCACCATGCTTGTCCTTCGCATGTGAAATTGGTGAAAGTTGATGAAAGGGAATCCAATGGTGCATGCATGATTACTAGATTGCCTCCATTAAGGTGTGTTTAAGGTTAAGCACTCCTCTAATTCGAAATTTAGAATATTTTTCAGAGCCATGCAAGAGCTCGAACATAATTTTAGAGAAGTTTTTAAACCATTAAAAACAAATGCAAGTCGAAAATATTTTCTTTTTACGTCGATTTCGGTCTCACCGGTATAGTTTGCCTTCATTGGTTGAGAGCAGACATTTTCTGGCTTGATCATGGGGGCATAGGTTTAGGTTCTAATTTTGGCTAAATAAGAAAGATTTTGAATAAAACAAAATTAGAATAGGCTTAGAAAAATTCTAATCCTAGAGAAACCAAGGATATGGATTTTTAAAACCAACCAAAAGTTTTGATTTCTAGGTTCACGCGAGTTCTACCACGTGCTGAATTTTATTAACACTTAAATATAAATCGTGGCTCTACTCGTGTGGTTTTAGCATGAAAAATAAGTCAACCTCAGCACCATAATGAGGGTGAAAGGTTGAGTTAAGGTTCTGAAATTATTTGGTTGAGGGTTTCTCGAAAAGAAAAGAATCAAACAAGCACATAGGAGGGTTCATGCAAAGGGTTTATGATAAAGCAAACATTCAATCAAGAATTATGTCTCTAATATTGTTCAACCACTTCTAAGTCTAATGTCTTTGCGTAATAAAACTCAAAAACTAAATTATTAAAAATACTCGAAAAACCCGGAATCGGGTTGTCCTCCCGTAGCTTATTCTTGACTTGACGAAACGGGTTGCCTCCCCGCCTAGCGCTTCGTTTATAGTCCATGGCTAGACTTCTTTACTTGATTTCTCCGGATCAACGCTCTTTGCGGGCGTTGCAATCTTGGGTACCCACTTTGGCTTAGTCAATTTTTTTGGTCTTCACGAGTCGGCTTTGCCCTTGGTCTTGACGGATGCAACAACTTCCTTGTGGCTCGGCATCTCGAACTCCGGTCCTTCGGTCGTGATCTTCATGGTCTCTAATGTGATCCTTCATCTCTCCCGAATGAGCTTGAGTAGCCTTCGGCGTCTTGGGACCTTGGAGTTGTCTCGGATATTCTTCTTCGTTACCCATCGGCGCCCCGGCAAGTTGTCCCACTTGCGTCTAGCATCTTCATCACGATGAACACTTCACGTATAGAGCTTCCGACCTCCGTCACCTTGCCATCTAAATTCTTCAATATTTTCTCCATAGCCTCGAACTTAGTGACGGCATCCTTGGACATGGTCGTACTCCACACACTCCTTGCATGTGGATCTTGCTTCGGCGGCCTTTAGGTGTTGAGCTTCTTTCTCCATCTCCATCTTCTCCATCCTCCTCTTAAGTAAACCGATATGCCACTCAAGGAATCCGACTCGTATGCATTCAGCTCTCGCAATCGTTATGCGGATAGTTGAGACTTTGATCTTGAACGGCCTCCCGCGTCTTGAAGGTTTATGATAGGTGGATCAACGATGTCCGGGGTGCGCGGCGCTCCGGTGGTTGAGGTTGATCTTCCTTTGGACTTGGAGGTGGTGATTCCCTTGGAGATTTCGACGGTCCTTCGACTTCAACTTTTGAATCTAGGGTTTCTACCCCTTTAGCTTGTGTTGCATGTCACCATTTCCCGTAAAGTTTTCCCGGATCATCCACAAAAAAGCTTGGGTTTCTTGGAGAGGTAGCCAACCATCTCCGGTTAGGGTTAGCAATAAGCAAAGTATGCAAAAACTAGAAAGGAAAAATAAATCTATGAAAACTAGGGTTAGACAAACTAGATTAGATGTAATTTGAGGATGATCAAAGTTTAGATGCAAAAAGAAAGACAAAAAGAAAACTGAAAATTACGAAAAGGCAATAAAAAACCAAATCTTGATCACTTGCTCCCCGGCAACGGCGCCGAAAAAAGGGGCTTGTTGACGGTTAATAATTGTATCAAAGTTCGTTCCCGACTCGCAAGCGTACAAGTCTACCGTCGTAGTCAAGGGACCCTTCTTCCCTCGAGTGGTGAACCCAAGGTATCGAATTCGTGGAACAAATGTGTGACGCAAGAGTTGATCTAGTAAAGCCAAGTAACTTCAATCTTTGGTAAAAGAGAAACCCTAATGCATCTAGATAAGAACACAAAACAAATCTAATCTACTAAAGACCGGAGAGAACAAAGTAAGATTGGGTAGATAAACCGATCTAGAGGGATCGGGGTAAGCCTTTTGTTGAAGTTCCAAGCAAGAGAAAAAGTAGCAAATCGAATCTTAATAGAAGCCTCTTTAAATCGTGGCTTCCCGTCCAAATCGGAAAACATCCGCCTTTCGAGACCCCCGTTCGTCACAACGTATCCCTATTCATGCGGGGAGCTTAGGGCGAGTCAAAAGACAAGTCGAGATTCTTTCGGAAGATCCGGCGTGTACCTCTAGCCACCGCGGCTACAAGAACACCCTATGTAATCTATCGCGCGAATAGAATTGGAATAAGCAAAGCCGATCGAAAAACGAAATCTTCGAGGAAACACTTGATCGCTAAGAAAAGATTCAACTTGATAATTCAACTATGACAATGATACATACACAAGATCACCACCGGGATCCTTCCTTGATCTTGCTTCTAGCTCCGGAACTCCGACGTGGTCTTCCATGCAAGGTTCCCACGTCGGCTAGGGAAACCCTAGTCAACTAGCTCGACCCTCTCCTCTCCGACATGGTGTCCCTCTCTTCTCTCGCTCCTCGGCGGCCGAAGACGAAATCTTCCCTCCGTGGCTCTCGGTCGTGGGGCTATAAATAGCCCGATTGGCGGCTAGGGCAAAGGAGAGCACGTTTGGGCCCAAAGTGGGCACCGGGCCGACCGGACCGGGCCGGCCGGCCCGGGCCCATTTAGGCCCGGCCCGTGGGCTCCTTTGCCCCACGCTCGGTTCCCTTGCTTCCCGGATGTTTCCCCCTTCCGCATGTAGGTCCATGTCGTCGGTTTCTCTCCGAATTGGACTCAACTCCTCTTGCAAGATTCAAGACTTTTCCGGTCGGGTCCCCGGAGTCCGTCGTCTTCTCGGATCAAGTCCCCGGCTTCTTGGAGTTAAGTTTGCTTCATTGCATGACTTGTACGGGGCTTCAAGGTCTTGTCATGAGGTGCTTGATGAACTTATCCCGAAAGTCTTGCATTCAACACTAAATCCCCGCATAAACATCAAACTCCAAAACCGACATGCACACGTGAACTTGTTATACCACGGGGGTTAGTACCAATGGATAAGGTATAAAACTCATGCCAACACCGAAGGTAAACTCATGGCTAGGTTGACGGATTTTCACCGTCAACACCGCCCATGCCCTGCGACCATCCCCATAACATGGCCGTTCGCCGTGTGGGGGCTGGACATCGTCGGGCCCCTGCGGAAGGCGCCCGGGGGCTTCACCCACCTGTTGGTTGCAATCGACAAGTTCTCCAAGTGGGTGGAGGTGCGCCCCATCACGAATCTCAGGGCAGAACAGGCGGTAACATTCTTCACCGACATCGTCCACCGCTTTGGAGTGCCAAACTCCATCATCACCGACAATGGGTCTCAGTTCACGGGCAGGAAATTCTTGGAGTTCTGCGACAAGTTCCACATCCGTGTGGACTGGGCAGCTGTGGCACACCCACAGACCAACGGCCAAGTAGAGCGTGCCAACGGCATGATCCTACAAGGCCTTAAGCCTAGAATTTTCGACCAGCTAAACAAATCTGGCCGGAAATGGCTCCAAGAGTTACCAGCAGTCGTGTGGAGCCTAAGGACCACCCCGAGCAGAGCCACTGGGTTCACCCCGTTTTTTCTAGTCCATGGCGCAGAGGCCGTCCTCCCCACGGACTTAGAATACGGATCGCCCAGGGTTCGAGGCTATGACGAGGATGCCAACCAGCGAGCCCGCGAGGACTCGCTGGATTAGCTGGACGAGGCACGCCTCGTGGCCTTGATGCATTCCGCAAGGTATCAACAGTCCCTAGGGCGCTACCAGGCACGCAAGATACGTTGACGGGACTTCAGCGAGGGGGATTTGGTCCTAAGGCTACGCCAAGACAATCAAGGGCGCCACAAGCTATCGCCCCCATGGGAGGGACCCTACGTCGTGGTGAAAGTACTCAAGCCCGGCACGTACAAGCTGGCCAACGAAGACGGTGAAGAGCTCACCAATGCTTGGAACATCCAACAGCTACGTCGCTTCTACCCCTAGCTAGGATTTCCAAGTATTTTTGTTGTAAAAATCATATGACCAACGCCGCAGTTGGTGACAACTATGTAAACGCCTCAAGTCTAATAAAAAGGGCAACTCGGCTTTCCTCCGAAACCCAAGTTACCCTCGGGGGCTACTGCGGGGGGCATCCCCCCAAATTGGTCCCATTTTCACGCAAAAATAAAACAAATCACACGCGCTAAGTTTGTTTTCTACTTCAACCCCGAGCAACGATTCGAACAGGGCGCAGGCGGCCTAGCGGAAGGAGCGCGCGAGCCAGAGATAGCCCACGCCGCGAGGATATGGCCCTTCTCTCTCGCCTCCAACCCAGCAGGCCCCCCGCGAAAATCGAACTCCCCTAACTAGAATCTACTCAGGAAGAAGGAGAAACAAAAAGCGCAGTAAACAAAAGACTTCATTTCGTATCAACAAATGTTTATGATTAAAATAACTTGTTTATTTACAAAGGCCGCGTGGCCAGAATACTGATGCACAAATAAAAACGGGCCAAGCGCCCAGCTGTCTTCAGGCAGGAGGAGCAGCGGCATCAACAGCGTCCGGAAAGAGGAACTCCTCGAAGGCTTCAGCGAGCGACCCGGCGGCATCGGCGGCGAGCGCGTCCACGCGCTCCATCGCCACCTCGTCCTCGACACCCTCAGGAACGACGTAGCCCTCCGCCAGCGCCTCGAAGTTGACCTTGTAGTGGGACCGTACTACTCCGAGGGCCTTCTCGGACGCCAAGATGTAATGCCCGGCGCATCCGTTCGGTGACGTGGCCGCCATGGGCGCGCGGGTGGCCGGCCGGCCGAGCTTCGGCCTCGCGCTTCGCCCTCCTCCACAGCCTGGCAGGTCTCGAGGGCCGCATCACGCAGCTCCTGCAACTCCTGCTCGGAGGAGTTGTAGGAGGTCTGCAGCGCCTCGGCCCGCTCATCCGCGTGTCCCAGCGCGGCGCGCAAGCCTGGAGTCACCAAGACAAGAAAGAAATCAGAAAAAGGAGTGCGAATTCCCAAACGTAAAACCAACCAAACAGAGTCGCAGCGGCTCACCTTCAACTTGCTTCCTCTCCACCTCGAGGTCGCGGCGCTCGGCCTCGACCGCCGCCCGAGGCCCTTGAACGGTCTCACCTTGCTCCCCGGAGGGCCGCCTCCCGATTTGCGTTTGTAATGCTGAGCACAATCAGCTCGCCCTCGACCTTGGAGAACGCGGTGTTCCGCTCCTCCAGCGACTTCTTGTCGCCTCGCGAGCGACGCGCTCTCGCTCCCGGCGCCGACCCGGCGTCGGCAAGGGCGGCTTGCTCCTCGCCGGAGCCGCCCCTCGGCCCCTTGGCGGGCGGTGCACTCCCCCGCAGAGCTGCTCCTCGGCCGACGGCGAGCGCCGCGGCCTTGGCGTCGAGGGCGGCCTTCGTGTCGTCGGCCTCCTTGGCCCCTCTGCGCTCAAGCACGCGCGCGCGCTCCTCGGCCGGCGCCGGCGCCGCCGCGCCCGCGCCCCCACGAGCGACGAGCGAGCCCCCGGTTCTCGCCGCGGACGCCGGCCACCTCCGCCTCCCGCCTGGTCGCCGCCGTCCGCATCTTCTCCCGAGTCCGAGCGCGCCCGCCACGCCGCCTCATCACGATCGATGAGAGCCGTGCGGACCCGCCGAGGCTAGAGCGACGCGCCGGGTCTTGCCTCGTGCTCTCGGGGAGTTCATCGCGCAAGACCACGGCCCGCACGCCAACCGCCCGTCCGAGTCCCGAGGGCGTCGCCGAGCGCGTCGAAAGCGCCGTCGCTCCCGGAGCTGGTGGAGCTCGGCGTTCACCCGATCGAAGGCGTCGTACTTGTCGTGGGCGCGGCGCTCGAGCTCCTGTCACCCACAACTCGAAACCCGTAAGCGTCACGATACAGAGACAGCGCGCAAAGACGAGGGAAAGAGGAAAACGAGCAACAACGCCCTACCTAGAAGACGCGCCATGCGGGGCCGCCGTGGACCCCTCGGCGCCTCATTCGGCGCTCGGCCGAGCGTGGCACCGTGGCTGCGGAGCTCCCCCCGCAGTTCCCCGCTCTCCCCGGGCGTCGGCGAACGCAGGCGGATCGCCAACGGCCCCCTCTACCCCCGCGCAGTGGCCGGTGCGGGAGGACGAGGCCTCGGCGCCGTGTCCTCGGCCCCCCGCCACCATGTGGCCCTCGCGCCGCCCTCACGAGGGCCCCCTCCCCGGGGCTCGGGGGAGAGTGTGGGGAAGCTCACCCACGGTCCCACCCGGCGGCGGGGAGTCGTCGTCCGGGACCTCCACCACCTCTCGCCCGGGAGCCGCCGGCCAGGCGCGCCCGGCCGTGCCGCCTCCGCCGGCGCCCCCCACTTGCACCTCCACGGCCGCGGGCGCCCGACGAGGCGCCGCGGCCACCGCCTCCAGCCGTGTCTCCGCCACCACGGCGCCCGGCCGCCCTCCTCGACCGCGGGCCGCACCCGCTCGCCTCCCTCCGCAGCCGGCGCCACGAATCGCGCCTCCGTCGCGGCAGCCTCCGCGGCCGCGCCTCCGCCACGGCCGCCTCCGCGGCCGCGCCTCCGCCACGGCCGCCGCCGTGGGCCGCACCCCCACCACGGCCGGCGCCGGCCGCTCCTCGCCGACCGCCGGCCGTGCCATGGCGGGCCGATCCACCGGCCGAGGCCTTGGGGCCTCGGCCGGGCTTTGCGGGCTCTCGCCCGCCGCCGCCGTGCTTGCCCCCCGCCCGCGACGCCCTCGACGAGCGCCGCCGGTGGGGATGGACGCGTCCGCCCTCATCACCTTGGCCCGTGCGAGGGGAGGCACGCTTGGCACCACCCCGCACAAGCAAAAACAGAAGGTTGGAATGCCCGATCGTCAAAAAACCGAACCAAGCGAGGAAGAACGAGCCCCTTACCTCGAAGAGGAAAAGGCGCGCTTCCTTTTCCTCGAGGCCTCGGCGGATGAGGCCGGCGCGGCCGCGCGCGCCCGCCGCCGCGCCTCCCCCGGCGTCACGCCCGCGCACGCGGGCCCCGCCCCCGCGCGCGGCGCGCTTGCCCCCGTGCGCGGGTGCGCTTGCCACGCGCACCCCCGCGCGCGCGCCGGCACCTCCGTGGCGCGCGCCGGCACCCCGCGCGCGCGCCGCCCTCGTTGTCGATTGCCGGCGGCGGCGCGCCGCCGCGCCCGCCCCGTGCGATGCCGCCCTTGCCGCCGGAGCCGGCTCCGGCGACGGGGGCGCAGTGCTCCCACCTCATCGGAGGGGCCCCGCCCCTCGCCCTCTTCCTCTTCGTCCTCCTCCGAGGACGAGTACTCCCTCGGTCCCCGGGGAGGAAAGCCCCGCCTCCTCGCGCCGCCGGTACTCCACGCTCCGTCGCTCACGGCGCTCGCGGTGCCGCCTCGCGCGCTCCCTCTTGCGCGCCGCCCGCTCCTCGCTCCCCGTTGCCGCGCCGCCCGACCGAGCGCGCGGGAGTCGGGGGGGTGGGCGGAACGGACTTCGCGGCGGTGAAGTTCACCACCGCATGCAGGAACGTCAAAGGCGCGTCGTGGGGCGGAGGCAACACCAAGAACTAAAACGGAATCAAGAATCATACTCACCGGCGGGCCGGTGGGGAGCATCTCGAGGTCCCACGGGGATCGGTCCCGGTGCGCCGCATCCGGTGTCGACGGCGTTCCGCGCCCGGTGAGCGCATACGGCCGCCCGAGGGGGTCGGGAGCATCCGCGACCTCTCCCGCCGCGACGGGGTCCGCCTCCTCTCGTCATCTCGTAGATGCGCAGCGGCCTCTCCATCGAGGCACGACCCGCCGGTGGTGGAGGAAGGCGAGGACGCCCGCCTCGGTCGCCCCTTGCGCCGCCGTGCTCCTCGGGCGGCCAAGACCGAGTCCCGCCGCCCTCCGATGCCGGGGCATGGACACCCCGTAGCCCCGTGAGTCGGGCTTCTCCTTGAACACCCGACCGATGTAGGGGGGAGGCCGGGCTCGGCGTTGCGCAGGTAGAACCATCCCCGCTCCCGGCCCGGCGTTGTTCGTCGTCATGGTGTAGGGGATGTAGTCGTCCTTGAACCGCGCCCCGCAGGCGAGTGACATCCCGCCGGCGCGCACCGCGCGGCGGGTCCTCGGCTCCGTCATGGGCTGCGTGAAGAGCTCCGCGCGGAAGAGGTGTATCCGCAGCTCCCGCTGACCGGGGATCCCCAGATACCCCTCGCAGACACCCACGAACGTGGCCGCCTGCGAAATCGCGTTGGGCACGAAGTTGTGCAACTCCACGCCGTAGTAGTAGCACAGCGCTCGCATGAAGCGGCTCGCCGGCGCGGCGAAGCCGCGCTCATGGAAGCGAACGAAGCTCACCACGTAGCCTTCCGCCGCCGGTTGGGCGCGCGGTCCCCCGCCGGCGGCACTATCCACTCCGCCGGGCGGCCCTCCTCGTTTGCCGCCAACTGGCCGACGGTGACCAGCTCGCCAAGGGCCAGCTGGGTAACCGTCGACCGCTCCCAGGCGTACGGGCCAAGGATCGTGAGGGGCGGAGGCGGCGCCATGAGGAAGGGCAAGGGATGCGAAGAACGAAGGACAAGAAGAGGAAGAAGAGCTCTAATGGCGAAGCCGCACGGTGGCGAAAGCAAAGCGAAGACGAAAGCACAGGGGGCTAAAATGGCGGAGCGCTAAGGTAAAAAACCGCCGCTTCCCCTTCCCCTCAGATTTATAAGCCGCGGGCGAGCTCTCCGGGGCGGACGCCCCGCGCGCATTAACTGCAGGGAATCTTCTCTTCTCGCTGACGAGCGGGCCCCACCACGACCGCAGCGGCCACGCCACCGCGAACGAGCCATCATCACGGCGAAGAATAGCAGGGGCCGTGGCAGGCGGTCACGTCCGCCTGCCCACGCCGCCCACTACGCGCGCGCGCGCGCGCGACACCCGAAAAAAGCTCGCCCGCGATGCGAAACCGCAGCCTCTACTGTGGAGCATTTAATGGCCCGGTCCCTTGCAAAGCAAGGAGAACCCTCGAGCGGCACGGACTCCTGGCTCGGGATAAATTCAACCCTCGAAAGGGTACAGGCGTGAGAAGGTCGCCTCGAGGCCCGTTTGAAACAAAGCGGGCATCGCGAGCACCCATGCCACGTAGTACCCTCGAGCGGCATGAGCCCCTGGCTCGAGACAATATCATCCCTCTGAAGGGTACAGGCGTGAGAAGGTCGCCTCGAGGCCCGTTTTGAAACAAAGCGGGCATCGCGAGCACCCATGCCACGTAGGACCCTCGAGCGGCACGAGCCGCCGGCTCGAGACAATATCAACCCTCTAAAGGGGCACAGGCGTGAGAAGGTCGCCCCGGGGCCCGCTTGAAACAAAGCAGGTACCGCGAGCACCCATGCCACGCTGTATTACTGATCAGCGCCTCAGAGGCTGGCTCGCCCAGGCCCCTCGATGGTCGCAGATGCCAGGCCGGGAACGCTTAGCCGCCGCCCCGCACCATTTTTATTAATCAGCGCCCCGAGGGCTGGCTCGCCCAGACCCCTCGACGGTCGCAAACGCAAAGACGGGGCCGCCCAGGCGCCACCCCGCACGGCCCTACTGATCAGAGGTTCGAAGCCTGACCCTCGACGGGTTCGAACAGGCGCCCCAGATCGCAGAGTCAGGGACGACGAAGGCACGCGCATTTGAGCCGTTCCTCGAGCCCGCCGGCTCGAGGGTGCCCCATATGTCGTGTTCGAGAGCCAGCGAGGGCAGCTAGCCGGGGGATCCCACCGAGGGAGAGCTTCCGCGCCCTCGGTCCCTATCGAACGGACCGAGCCCCACCTAGCAAACCCACGTAAGCGCTTCAATTGACGTGTCTCCGGACCACACAGCCCCTACCCTTATCGAACGGGGCATGGGCGTCCACTCGAACCACCCACTAGCAGCTCAACGAGGAATCCGCAATTCGCGACCCGCTCGATGGGGGTTGCGGAAACCTCACCCTCCGTCCCGCGGAGGGACGGCGAGGGCGCGTTAAGAAACAAGTCGTAAAGCTCTACCCGATCGCCTCGAACGGGCCCAGGCTCGGGGGCTTGACGCACGGCTACACCTCCTTGAATTGCACCCGCCGGAGACAAGCGCCGCCAGCCGCGCACGTCACCGAAGCCGCCCGAGATATTGCCGACGCCGGGTTGAAACATGTACCACGCCCTCCGACCGCTCTCGCGGTTAACCCCTACGGAGCATCCATGCTCCCCGCAGGCTCGGGGGCTAGACCCGCGGGTGCCCGCCGACGCGGCCCCACGGAAAGCGTTCACAAGACAAGAAGGGAAGAACATCCTATCGCAGGTTCCAAAGATCCGCGGGAGCCTCAATGGCAAACCCACAGATGCTCGGGGGCTACTGTCGGGGACAGCCCTAGGGGTCCCCTTAAGCAACTAGGAAATCCCCACTTAAAACCCGCAATAAAGCCAAACACACTTTGCCTAACCATGCAGGATACGGCCCATGCTGCGGGGACCTCAACGGCCCACCAAGGCGGCCCTCTTGAAGATCCCCTCGAGCAGGCTTCGCCTCGCTCGAGGATGCGTGCCTCCCTCGGGCGGGCTCCGTCCCATTCGAGTAGGTGCGCTTCCCTCGAGCAAGCTCCGCCTCGCTCGAGGGCCCGCTCCCCCTCGAGCGGGCTCCGCCTCACTTGAGGGCCCGCTCCCCCTCGAGTGGGCTCCGCCTCGCTCGAGGGTCCGCCCCCGCCCTCGACCGGATCCGCCTCGCTCGAGGGCGCCCCGCAAGCGTGCGCCCGCCCCCGTACGCGGGCATTTAACGCCCTGACACCGGCGGGACGGCGCCATCATGCGCCCGAGGCTCGCGCCCCCGGCCGCCGCACCAACTCCCCAGGAGGGAGCCCATCCCCATCACTGTGGGGGGACCGTGCGGCGGCAGACCGATGCCGTCCCGTGACGCCGTGCACCTCGCTCCAAGACGGCTAACGCGCCGAGCCCTCGAAGGGGGCCGGGCCGCACCCTCGATTTGCTTTCTTGTGACCTTACGGGGTTAGGTGGAGGCGCTAGGCCGGTGGGGACGCCATCCCCCGCCACCGTTACGCGCATGGCCGCCGCCCCCGCGCGTGCGGGCGCACGCCGTGCGCCGTAGCAACGACTCCAGCACTGTGGAACGTATTGGGACGGGACGCCGTTTTACCTACTCCTGTACCCCGTACGGACCGATGTCAGCGGCTCCCTCGAGCCTATCGAAGACATCACAGCCATCCGCCGCCCTCCTACCCTCGAAGCCGCCATTGTTCGGGTACAAGATAGGCCATGATGGCCGGATCGCCGCAAGGATCGTCCGACGGCCGCCCACTCTACAAAGATAGCACGCCATGCCCCTTCACGTAGCTAAACAACGCGGCGCGCATGTGATTCGCTCCCTCCTTGATCTATAAAAGGGGGGACGAACCCCCCCCGCCGCGGGGGAGACAGACACAACACAACAAGGCAGGCCGCGCCACGCACTTGCTCTCCAATTCTCCCACAACATCTTCAGCCACTACACCAGGGACTTGGAAGACAAGCTTCCTCTCCCGCCTTGCTTGTAGCAGCCCCACCACAGGCACCCCCGGTGCTGAGCAATATAGTGCCTTGAGCACGCCACTGCTGGACGTACGGCCCATCGGCCGGAACCAGGATAAAACTCTGTGTCTCTTATTGCTCAGCATCGAACATTGAGGGATAGACCACGGCGCTTATTACTGGTTAGTGTCGGGACCACATTCCGCACCGACACGCCCTTTGTAAACGTTGTAGCTGGCTAGTTGGTTTACAACTTTTGTATTTGGAGATTTTCAAGTTAAGTTCAAAAATGTGGAGTTTGTTTTGGTCAAACAGGCCTATACCGAAATGAAATCGAGGCTAGGCGCTCTGGAGCACAGCTCCCGCAGGCGTGTCGTGGGCCCTGCCCTGGCGTTCGTGCCATGCCATGCCGCGTAGTCGGCTGGTCCCACCTCACCCGGTGCCCGCGCCCTCGCCCTTATCCACTCCGCAAATCCCGTCATCCACGCGCTGGCACTTTGTGCGCCGCCGCCGCCCATGCCTCGCGTGCTACCCAAGCTGACACCCTACGTTGCCTTGGAGTAGGGGGCAAGCCCTGGCTGCCTTTAAAAGATGGAGCCCGAGCTCGCGTCGTGCACCACACCACCCTCGACTGCGCCATCAGGCTGCCGCCACCTAGCGCCACTACAGCAACCCACTGGCGTCGTCTCGTGCCCTGCCACGATGACCAATCAACTCCTAGGTACGGTCTCATCCTATTTCACTCCTTTCCCGACCCTCCCGAGCCGCCGGATCGCCGGAGTCTGGTCGACCGCGCCGCCCTCTGCACGGGGGACTGCATTGCAGGGTCTGGAAAATGTCTAAGGGCTTGAATGAATGAACCCAGTGACCTTTTTGTTAAACGAGGGCAGATCTGTGAAACCTAAAATCTTACCGAGGACCTCTCTGTAAATAGAATCTTCAACCCTAGATCTAAAACGCAGCAGCTTGTAAAATCCATATAAAATTGCAGAAAAATTGTAAAAATGCAAACTCAATTTTTTTTGTGATCCTTGTGACCAGGAGCAACTTTTATACAATGAAGGTTTTCAAATGTCTGAGTAGTTTTCAAATTTCTGAGTAGTTTTTAAACTAATTCAAATTGATCAGTTTTTCTTAGATTTAAAATAATTCAAATTCTATAAATGATCTGCAAGTGAATTTTGGGTATGTTGCTAGTCTTGCCATATATGATCATGTATGCAAAAATGGCACATAGATGTCATGTAGACCTCTAGTTATGAATTAATTTTGATTTTTGCAGTGCTCCTGTTTTTTATTTATATAAATTTATCTGTTGATCAAATGGTGCCAATCTTTTTGCTACAGCCCTGTTTGATTGTTATGCACCCATGATAAATAGTATATCTATTTTGGACATGTTTAGCTTAGTCCAATAATTTTCCATGGTTTATCTTGGGCAATTAAGGCTAATTTCATGTGTATAGCTTAATTAAGTTTCTTTGCTGAGTAAGTGCATATCTCTACATGGTTAAGTTTCTTACACCTCCACGTGAGGTTATGGCTCAAGTTGCGGTATAAAAATTTCATAATTAAATTGGAAACAAACCACGCTCAATAAAAGGGATAAAAAGGAAAACCAAGCTCATTTGTGTGCAACTCAAATTTGAATGCATGAACTCCACCATGACACACCCTAAATAGCACCCTTACCTTGGTGAAGTAAAATAAATTAATTATCTTAAGTATGTACACAATCGCCATCAAATGAGAAATAAAAATCACCTGCACACACATTTCTCTAATAGAGGAAGAGTATGTTGAATATCATATCTAGGTGAATGTGGTCACCCATAAACCCTGCATTTATCATTAAGTTTCAAAAGTGAAATATTATTTAAATTGGACAAATAAATCTTATGCATATGCATCTCGTGTAGAATTTCCTGTCGGTACGTACGAGATCATTCCAGAACAAGATGAAGGAATGTTCGAGGGACAAGTGGACATCATGGAGCACCACAAGACCCAGACCAAAGTTTGGAAGGGCCCAAGGCCTATCTAGAACTAACATCTGTTTGAAAGGCAAGCATTGGAGCATAATCATATGATTTTAACTTCCTACAGATATATATGTTATGTTTGTGCATTTAAGTTTCAGGAGTTGAATTGAAACCATAGTTGCATGATCCTAGGTTCCTATGTTCTTATATTAGCATGATAGGTCGCTAGTGGCCATGCTTTAAGGACACAGTAAAAGTTGAGTGAAATCCTTCACTCGTGAGCTATAGGTTTCTTATGTTGGAATCATAAGATTTAAACTGATATGCTCATGTGGTAAGAGCTTGGGATCGGCTCTGGTCAATAGGTGTCAATGGTTAAACTTTTGAACATACTAAACATTTGCCAGGAATGGGACTGGTAAGCCTAGTACCTTCTAGATCCGGTAAGGGAACTTGGTCCACTAAAGTTGGGAACAGTCCCCATGCCTGCAGTAAATGTGGTGCAGGAGTGAACTCTGGGCGGGGTCTATTGTACCATGACCGGATAGCCTATACCAAAGACTGTGGACTTTGATCCCAAACCGAGGATGGCTGGGAACTATTTGCTTTTTGCACACTCCACCCCCCTTGGTTTTAGTTGTCATTTTTGGGGTGTGTATCTCTCGTGTGTTTAGGTCCACCTTGCAAGGTTATTAATCGATCGATCATCAGCCTCTCACCGTTATCCGAGACTGCTTAACTATACAGCCTATTTCCCTTTATGTATGGATGCTTGTAATTGTATTTCACAACTCATGTTTGTTGTAGATGCTTACTTAGTAATGGTTAATCAACTAGAATTTGAGCTAAAATTTTGAAAGTATGGACATAATCTTTGTGGCTTTTCAGCAAAATAATTCACTAGCCAAAAGCCTTGCATGTCTAGAGAGTTGGTGATTTTCCATCACTCGTTGGTTAAGTCTTGCTGAGTATTAGAACACTCAGCCTTGCTTTTGTTGATGTTTTCTGGTGAAGTTTGGGATGGGGAGAAGACGATGTTTGTTGGCATTATGGATGGCCTCCTATAATGCTACCTTTTCTCGTTTAGTCTTATTTTTGTTGTATTTATAAACTCTGAATAAGTTACTTTTATCCAAAAGACTTGGTTTGTAATAAATAACCCTTCATGGGAATTGATGCAATAAATTGCAATCTGTTTATCTCTGGACTCGCCTTCATGTGAGTTTTGATGTACAGTTGTCGATCCTTTGTTATAAGTGATTTACCGAGCTTGACCCGGCAGAGACAACTAGTTAACTCAGTGTTATTATGTAATGACCAAAAGGAGTGGTTTATGCGATAATATGGAGTTAATTTGGGCGGTTTTGTCACATTGACGACCAACGGGTAGGTCCCGGGGTCTGGTATGTGTACCCAATGGTCTTTCCTAAAGAAAGTGATGGGGTACTCTGACCAATGCAGGGGTTGTGGAGTTTCAATGCTGACTTGGCCGATCTCCCTTGCGTTTGATCAGTGATGTCTTTTGTTTTTAGCTGCCTAGTGGCCACCAATGATGAAGTTGACAGGTTGGTGTTCTGGAACGCACTGTTTGGATTGCCCCCTTTTGGTGGTGGCGGAGGGGAAGGCTCTTTGTGATGGTTGTCATTGCGGTTGTGGTCGTCTGGGCGACGATCGGCATGCCGGTCATCACGGCGCTCATCGTTGCGGTGGTCGTCTCGACGATCATCACGGTGGTAGGCATCACGTCGATCGTCGCGACGAGATTTATCATGTCAATCATCACGGTGATAGTCGCGGTGATAATCACGACGATCCCTATCGTCATTGCGATGGTAGGGTCGGCGGTCGTGGTAATCACATCGATCAGGTCAATGGTTGAGGTTGTCGGGGCGACGACTGCTGTTCTGGTCGTCGTTGTTGCCTCTCTTGGTCTTCTTGGGCTCTGGAGGTACCCTGGGGTGCGCTTTAACTGTTCGCACTCCCTCATGGTATGCTTGGCATCGCAGTGGAATTGGCACTGGTTGTCCATGACCTTGTTGAAGTCACCTTCAAGGAAGGTGGAAGGTCTAGGTGGGTCGGTCGCGTAGACCTCGCCAGATTGCTTGCGCGACCTGCCTCCACCGTCATTGTGGTCTTCTCCTTTGAAGTCATGCACCACCGCATCTTGGGTATCGGCAAGCTTGTCAACATAGGCCATGAGGTTGGCGATGGTGTGGGCGTCAGCTTCGTGATTCTTCTCGAGGAGCTTGAGGTTGGTTACCCCCTTCTTGTAGTAGGCTATCACGTCTTCATCCTTGACACCTGCGAGAGTGTTGCAATTTTGAGGACCATGTGTGGTTCGAGGACCGGTGGATGGTCGCTTCCTTGTGTGATGAGTGATTGACAACATTGTGTGGACTGATTCTTGGCTAAGTATTGCAGGTGCAGATTGCGGCTTGACTAGTGTTGGTGCAGGTGAAAAACAAGCGCGAAAGGTCGTCGCCGGTGAGGCCTCCAGGTGTGGAGAAGACAAGTAGGCTTCGTTCGAGGGACCCCGTGGCCAGCGGAGTCAAGTGCAGGCCGCATGGTGGCATGAACAGCAAGATAAAGTCATGGACGGTTTCTTGGTTGAGCCTCAAAACCAAGGTTGAGCTGGGACTACGTGGGTGCCGAGTCATGAGTGGCGATTGGCGGAGATTACACCGAGTTCGCGGGGTTTCTAGTGGTTCTCCAAAAAACCAATGGGTTCCTTGGTTGATCCACAAAGCCAAGACCGAAGAACCGAAAACGGTACTGCAGCAGCTCCAGAGCGGTCTGACTGGTGGGTCTGACCGGTCTGACCGATGGGTACCGGTCTGACCGGTGTGCGACGCTGCAGTCCGGAATCTTCGAAGCGGAGGACACACGTCGGGATCGCATGGCTTGCGTCGAGGCTAAGTAGGGTGCGGTCGCCGAGCATCCATCCGATGGAGAAAATCTGAAGACTTCCAAAACCGCCCTTGAGGGGCTTGTATCCCTAGTTATTAAGTAAGGGTATTTTAGACTTTCGGTTGTCTCCATATAACCCATGAGGTGAGAGGATGGCAGCCATCTCTTTGAACCCTAGTTCATTTTCTTACATATTTTCTTAGGATTTCCATAGGACTAGCTTGAGAGCTTCATGGTGAGATCTTGTGAGAGGGTTGGATGATCGGGCGGCAAGCTAGACCTTGTGTGAACCTCCTTGCTATGTATAGATGATTCGGCGTGGTTCCTCAATGTTTTGTTGTGTTGTTCCCGGTTGTTCTTGGTGGTGATTTTCAGAGCCCTCTCATGGTGGTTTTCTCGATGTGTTTTCGGGACCTTGCTCTTGGAGATTTGATGGGAGAAATTCGTGTGAACCCTTCGTGGTTCTTTTGCCTTTGATTCCCCTATAAATCTGTGAGTTAAGGGGCTCGATTTTGGGGTTTTCAGTGTTCTAGGGTCAGAGGAGTTCTTGGCGGGATTTCTTCGATTCCTCTTGATTTGGCAAGTTTTGGTGGACAAAAACTTGGCTATGGACTCCTCATTTTCCTCGGGTGAACTGCTTGACTCATGAGTCCTTGGGTCATGGTGCTGCTGGTCAGTTCTTGGTCTCTTTGGAGTTGTTTTGCTAGGCTTTGTGTAGGGTTTTCCTTCCGTGCAGGTTGTGTTTTGGGAGTGTTTTTATTCCAGGGCGTAGATAAGTCATTGAGGCTCTCTGAAACACTTGTTGTGCGGCTGTTGTAGCCACCGGCCTGACCGGTGTCACCGGTCTGATCGGCGCAGGCCATCGGTCTGACCGGCGCAGCACAGGCAGCAAGCCATGCAAGTTTCCACTGTGCGTGTTGGTGTGTTTTGGCTCGGAGAGTTGTTTGTTGGTTCCTAGGTCCAGTAGCACTCTAGTGGTTGTGTGGGCTTGGCCAACTTAGGTAGTGAGTTGGAGACGTGTGTTGGAAATTGTGTTCGTCTTGTTGGAGTCTCCATCTCCTTCGAGAAGAATTTTTATCGACTCCCATTCACTCCCTCCTCTCTGGTTCGCCGAATCGGTCCTTCAAGTGGTATCAGAGCTGGTTACGGGTCTTGATTGACTCTAACCAGTCTAAGATCCAAGGATGGCGTACCAGGAACGGGGTTCGGGTCTTTCATACTTCAATGGCAAAAACTACCAGATGTGGAGTAAGCGGATGGCGGCGTTCCTCCTCGGAAAGGGTCAAATCCTTTGGGATGGCACAGTGGACACAGGCTATGTCCAGCTGATGAACTTCCTTGCTCCAGGATCGAGGGACATGTTCGACGCCAACAACAAGGCGGTCGACTACTTGTTTCGTGCTTTGTGTCGGCCTGAATTTGATCGGGTGCACACCGAATACTTGGCTTGTAGAATCTGGTCGGTGTTGAAGGAAGCTCATGTTTGGAATGCCCAGGTTCAGGCTCGGATGTATGCGACTTACCGGAGAGAATACGAGAACTTCACTCATCTCCCCGGCAAGTCCATCGATGCCTTGTTTCAGAGGTTCACGGTGGTTGTGAACAACATGAGGGCCAATGTGGACGTGCTCCCATACGATGATCATGATAGAGCTGTCAAGCTCTTACACTCTTTGGATCGTACGGTTTGGGGCGGAAAGTTCGAGGCCATTGTGGAGTCAGAGAAGTATGACACTCTGAACGTGAACGAGCTGTTCTCGAAGCTCAAGTCGGCTGAGGTGGATAGAGGCATTACAGTCAAGATCGAGGGCCCGACTGACTCTCATAGTCTCGCCCTTGTCGGTGGTTCGAAAGGAAAGGCTAACGCTAACCCATCCACCAGGATGTTCTCTTTGTCCTCTTTGATGTCTATGCCAGATGAGGAGTTCGACATGCTTGGAGAGGACGAGCTGGCGTTGCTGACGAGGAGATTCGAGAGGCTGCACGAGAACCGGGTGAACATGAGGAGGAACACAAGGACATGCTTCCAGTGCGGCAAGCCGGGACACTTCATCGCCGACTGCCCGGAGAAGGTCGAGAACAAGGATGGCTACAAGCACAAGTAAAGGACGGATGGCAAGTACCGGTCGAGGCGTGACCACAAGAGCAAGCATAAGAACAAGCACAAGGAGGAGCGACGATCAAGGAAGAAGGAGAGCTGAGGCAAGGCCCGAGCGATGGTTGGAGCGAGCAACGTCGACTCCAGTTTCGCGTACTCCACCTCGAGCTCAAGCAGTAGTGAAGATGAAGGTGATAGTCGCAAGAGCAGGAAGGTGTCCAAGAACCTGAGCGGGCTGAGCTGCTTTGCGAGAGACGGCTTCTGCATCATGGCGCTGAGCTCCGGCAGCAAGAAGAGCACACAGAGTGACTCGGACTCCGATTCCGACAACGAGGTGTGTGATGAACTCCCCTTCTTGCATCAGGAGAATGAACGGCTTGGCTTGTTGCTTGATAATCGTGATGATAAGCTTAGGGAAGCTAAAAAAATGAGGAAAGAGCTTAGGCTTCACTCGAGGATGCTAGGACTAGAGTGGCTGAGTTAGAAACACAGAATTTGGATGCTAAGCTTCAAATTGATTCTCTGGAAGCTTCACCTGTTGTTTCTGATGAAGTTGAATGTGTTGATTGTCCTATTTTCCTTGTTGATCTTGCCTTGTTTAAGGAAAAGCATGCCTCCAAGTGTGAAGAACTAGATGTTCTTAGGGTTGAAGTGGCTGAACTTCAGTCTAGACCTACTTTGCTAGGTGCTTGCACTTCTTGCCCTGTCTTGTATGGTAAAATTGATGAGATGCATGCTTACATTGTTTATCTTGAGGCAAAGTTGAAAGAACCAATTCCTACATCTTCCTCTACCTGTGAATTGCATGCTTTGAAGAATTTGGAACTTGCACATTATGTTGATCGTTTGCAAGATGAGAATGATGAGTTGAGAAAGTTTATGGGTTGGTTGCCTGGTCATGAGCCTCAGTTGAGGATAATGATCGAGACATACAAGAGGCAGGATGGTGAGGGACTTGGGGCAAACAACGTTGGTGAGGGAAGTGGAGAGAATATCCCAGAGCCACCAAAAACCCACCACAAAAATGATTTCCCTCCTAAACCTAACCATCTCAGGAACTGACTAGACACAACCCTAGCTCCACCTGTGTTTCCTCCACAAACAAATGATTTCCAAAAGCCTATCAAGTTTGTGAGCACTTCCGGGAAAGTGTTCTTTGGGAAGGAAAGTGAGAAGGCTAGTGAGGAGAAACTGGTGGAGAAGTCGAGTGGAGAGAAACCAAGTGAGCAGCCCAAACCCAAGCCTAAGCGTAAGCTTGTGAGGTTCCATTGTGGCTATTGTGGGAGAGATGGCCATAAGGATGAGTTTTGCTTCAAGAGGAAGCGAGAGGAGAGAATGGTGAAGGAGTGGGCTAACAAGGACAAGTACCACCCTTCCAATGGTGTACTTGAGTCTCGTGTGCAGATGCCCAGGGCCAAGGCGAGTGTGAGGACGAGCTCCGGCTTGGGGAGAGCGAAAGGTTGTTGGAGGTGCCGCCGGCCGGCTACACCTGGCCGACCGGAGGGCGCGGGTCGACCGCAACAGTCTCCGGACAGCAAATGCAGCGGTTGGGTTTCGTGCTCGTACAGGTGCGAGGTTTGGTTTTGGAGGTCGGGGTTCTGGTGGTTGGGCTGGAGAATTTGCAGGAGGTCAGTTTGCTAGGTGTTCTCCCCCTCATGCTCAATACAGGGATGGGAGGATTCGTGTCTTTGATATGGAGAGGAGGGACGGTCCACGATTTTCCTTTCGTGGTTTTGGTCCTCCTCCAGGTAGAGAGGGTTGGTTCTCTCATAGTGGTTACCGTGGTGGTGTTCGTGGAGGTAGCTTTGGTAGGAAAGATGGTGTGGTTTGTGCTAACCCCACTTTTGAGTAAATGGCTCAGCACTGGTTTTACTCTTTTGGTACTAACCCCAGTGCTGAGTCATTTGTTCGCTCACGTGCTCGTTTTTGAATTTCAGGTGGGATACTTGAAGAACATTTGGTTGATTGACTCCGGTTGCTCGAGGCATATGACCGGAGACAGGGGGTGATTCTCAACTCTCGTCCCGATGGTGACGAAGAGGTACATCACTTTTGGGGACAATGGGCGTGGGCGTGTGCTTTCAGAAGGTGAGATTAAGGTGAGTGACAAGATCACTCTGAGGCGTGTTGCTCTTGTTCAATCGCTGGGGTACAATTTGCTTTCTATGTCCCAGTTGTTGGATGAGGGCTTTGAGGTGTTGTTTCGGCCAGGTGGTTCTCGGATTTTGGACTCTCGAGGGGACCTTGTTTGTATGGTCGTTCCCAAGGGTCGGGTGTTTCGTGCTGATTTTTCTCAGTCTTCGGGTGTGGAGCGTTGTTTCTTGGCTGGTTCTTCGAGTGAGTTGTGGAAGTGGCATAGGAAGTTGGGTCACTTGAGCTTTGACCTTTTGTCTCGCTTGAGTAAACTCAATTTTATCCGAGGATTGCCACGGTTGAGGCTTGAGGAAGAGTTGGTTTGTGCGCCGTGTAGGCATGCCAAGATGGTAGCCTCTTCTCACCTGCCTCTCACCGATGTGATGACTGAGCGTCCATGCGAGCTGCTCCATATGGACCTTGTTGGCCCAGCTCGTGTGCGATCTGTGGGTGGGAAGTGGTATGTCCTTGTTGTGGTGGACGACTACTCTCGGAGTGCGTGGGTGTTCTTTCTCGAGGATAAGGGGGAGACGTTTGGTTTTGTTCGGGATCTTGTCTTGAGGTTGAGAAACGAGAGGCACGGAGATGCCATACGAGCAATCCGCAAAGGACAATGGACGTACTACACAGTCGAGGGTTCGAAACAATTCTCATTTCGCTCGTGCTGCATTTGTTGCTACTTTTGAGGCCAAAGACATTGGACACGCACTATCTGATCATAATTGGGTTAATTCAATGCATGAGGTGTTGGAGAACTTTGAGAGGAATCAGGTTTGAGAATTGGTTGACCCTCCCCCAGGGTGTAAGCCGATTGGGACAAAGTGGGTGTGGAAGAACAAAGAGGGAGAGAAAGGTGAAGTGGTGAGGAACAAGTCAAGGCTTGTTGCTCAGGGGTTCAGTCACAACGAGGGGATCGACTACGAGGAGACCTTTGCTCTCGTAGCCCGTTTGGAGGCGATAAGGATCCTTCTAGCTTTTTCCGTGGCTAAAGGGTTCAAGTTGCACCAAATGGATGTGAAGAGTGCTTTTCTAAATGGAGTGTTGGAGGAAGAAGTGTATGTGAGGCAACCACCGGGGTTTGAGAGTGAGAAGTACCCCCACCGGGTGTACAAGTTGAGGAAGGCGCTTTATGGGTTGAAGCAGGCGCCTAGAGCTTGGTATGGTAGGTTGAGGAGGTTCTTGTTTGAGAGAGGTTGAAGGACCGATAAGGCGACCGAGAGGGGGGGAGTGAATGGGAGCCGATAAAAATTCTTCTCGAGGGAGATTGAAACTCCGACAAGACGAACTAGCTCGGTCGAACCCCCCGAAATCACTCCACGGATTGCAGCCAAACTTCGGGGATAGCCGGGTTACCTCCCGGGCAACCTCTACCTCAAAGGAATCGACCCGAAACGCTCACAATCAAGAGGAATCGAAGAAATCGCTTCTCTAGGTCAAGAACTCGAGTTCCAACGAAAACCACCAAATCGAGTCCGATTCAAAGGAGATTTGGGGGCAAAGTCACCACCCAAAGAGGCACAAGAACCTCATACGTGACACCCACCAAAAACCCCAAGAAATCGTTCTCAAAACACCGCCAAAAAGAGCTCCGAAAATCAACAACAAAGAGACGGGAAAACCACCATGAAGAACCACGCCGAACCTTCTATACATGCCATGAATGGTTCGTACAAGGTCTAGTTTGCCACCCAAACATCCATCCCTCTCTCTAGATCTCACATGAAGCTCTCAAACTAGCCTTCTAAAAACCTAGGGAAAATAGAGAACGAAAATGGAAAAACCAAACAAGCTAGGGTTTCAGAGTTGGCTGCCATCCACCCCTCTAATGAGTATATATGGAGGCACCCAAAAGACTAAAACGCCCTTCACTAATAACTAGGGATACATGCCCCTCAAGGGCGGATTTGGAATTCTTGATGTCTTCACCATCGGACGGATGCCCAGTGACCGCACCCTGCGTAGCCTCGACGCACGCCTTGCGATCCCGACGCGTGTCCTCCGCTTCGAAGCTTCTCGGCGCCGGCGGCCGTGGCGGTCGGACCGCCCCCCGGGCGGTTAGGACCGGCCCGGGGGTCCGACCGGCCCCGGGCGGTCTGACCGCCCCTCCTGGGCGGTTGAACCGGCCTGGGTGACCGCACCACCTCGTCGAGTCTTCGGCCTCGGTTTTGTGGCTCAACCGAGTAACCCAGTGGTTTTCTGGTGAACCACTGCAAACCCCGCGAACTCGGTGTAGCCTCCGCCAATCTCCACTCATGACTCGGCTCCCACGTAGTCCCGGCTTGACCTTGGTTTTGAGGCTCTACCAAGAAACCGTCCACGACTTCATCTTGTTGTTCATGCCACCATGCGGCCCGCACTTGACCCCCGCCGGCCACCGGGTCCCTCGAACGAAGCCTACTTGTCTTCTCCACACCCGGAGGCCTCACCGCAACGACCTTTCGCGCTTGTTCTTCACCCGCACCAACACGAGTCAAGCCGCAACCCGCACCCGCAATACTTAGCCAAGAATCGGTCCACACAACGTTGTCAATCACTCATCACACAAGGAAGCGACCATCCACCGGTCCTCGAACCACACATGGTCCTCAATCTCCCCCTTGATGAGTGCATTGACAACACACTCACATGAAGTAACATAAGAGAAAAGGAAAAGAAAAGAAACAAATAAAAAGAAACCCCAACAAGCGATCGAAAGCCAAAGAAAGGCAAAGAGCAAGATCACTTGAAGAAGACAAGTCTCGGACCCCTTAGGCAAGGGCAACGGCTCGACACATCCGAGACAAAACACAGCTCAAGCAAAGAGCACAAACCACCAAAGCAAAACTCGAACACCACAAAGAGCTCCCCCTCGCACAAATGCAAGCTCCCCCCGAGCCACAAAGACACTCCCCCCCGAACACATGCATCAATGCAACTCGGGAATGCAACAAAGAGCAAAAACCTCGCTCACACGCCCAGGGCGGTTAGACCGCCGCCCGGGCGGTTAGACCGCCCTCTGCCCGAACCGACCGCCCGGGGGGTGGTTAGACCGCCCAAAGAGACCGGCCCCGCACCAAACTGCCCAAAAATTGCCCGAAACAATTGGAACACCTTCCAAACACTCCCGTGTGCCCAAAACATGCACAAACTTCTCCCCCTTGTTGACAATGCATGAATCAAGGCAAAATGCGAAAACTTGCAACATATAGCTTCTCGAATATACAAAATTCATCACAAGGAGCTACACAAGTCCAAATGAGCAAGTTAGATACTCGACGGAGTTCGAATGACCTTAACTACATGATCACCAAGGTTCACAATCATTGGACAAGGCTAAAAAGGATTTGAGTAATTTTGCGAAAAGTTACTCTCTCACAAGCAAATACCTAAACATGATCAAAACATATCAAAATGGCAAAGCCACTCAAACTTCATGCTAGGACAACCATTCTAATCATAAGACCATCATAAACACCCAAAAGCACCTCATGTCATGTCAAAGCCACCGAGCCATGTGCCTACTTCTATGTATGAGACTTCTCATTGGTAGGCATCATGCAACGGTTTAGCACCCAAAGCAAATTAATTTCAGCACATATGACATGGGAACATATTTTCCAAGCATTTTTCATTTCATTTTCAGATTTGTAAGTGGTACATGAAATGTCTTTGCGACAAAAAGGAACTTATGCCCCTCCACAAGATTAGGCAAGAGGGCTAAACATTCATGATGGCAAGTGAGCCTTTGGCTCCATATGATCAATAAATTAGCTATCCAACCACAAAGTAAGCATAGCAAAGCCACTAAAACATGTCAAGATCATATATAGGCATTTACACATGAGAGAGCATGTATGTGACATTTTTCAAAAATTAGCCATCAACCATGGATCATTCAACAAGATCATCAAGAGCTAAGCCAAACTAACCATAGCATACCAAACAAGCTCACAAGAACATATATAGCAACCCATGGTAAACAATGTATATAGGAGAAGCTTTTCCTATCCAATGCATATGATACAAAATGCATGCAATCTAAGATACAAGGATGCCTATACATCATGTTACATATGCAATGCCAAAAGCAAGAAATGCACCAACGAAAGCTATACATATGTTACAAACCGGCTCCTCGAGGGGAGGCAAAACGGGCTCGACACCACCGGCAAAAGAAAGCCCCCCCACACACCCAACTCAAGAAATTAAACACACACCAAGTTCCCCCCGCAAACGAGTGAAAGTTGCTTGATCTAGGGGTTTGGTGAAAATATCGGCTAGTTGGTCATGTGTGGGTACATGAATCAAGGCTATCTTCCCTTTCTCTACGTTGTCTCTCGGAAATGATACCTCACTTCTATGTGTTTGGTTTTGGAATGGAGCACCGGGTTCTTTGCAACGCTTATTGCACCGGTGCTATCACAATGAAGTGGGACATGGGTATACTCCTCACCAAAGTCACTCATGGTGTAGGTGATCCAAAGGAGCCGAGAGCAACAACTAGCAGCGGCAACATACTCGGCGCTTCGGTCGTGGATTGAGCAACACTCGACCGCTTACGAGAAGACCAAGACACCAACGAAGAACCCAAAACTCGGCAAGTCCCGAAGTGGACTTCCTATCCAACCGACACCCGGCAAAATCCGCGTCCGAAAAACCATGAAGCGCTAAAGAAGAGGACGCGGAGTACCAAAGACCGAAGTCGGGAGTGTGACGCAAGTACCCGAAAATTCTCTTCACCGCTTGCCGATGCGAAGTCCTCGGAGACGCTTGAAAACGAGCGCACGGACACACCGAGAACCGTATGTCCGGCCTCGTCGCCGTCAAGTAGAGGAGTGACCCGATCATGCTCCGCACTCCTTCCGGTCCACGTGTTCACCTTCCTCGTCCGCATCAAGAGCCGTAGTCGTACTCATCGGCGTCGTCATAGCCTTGGAGTCCTCCATCTTGAACTTTCTCACAATGTCCTTGGTGTACTTAGCCCGGTGCACAAATGTTCCTTCCTTTGATTGCTTGATTTGTAGCCCGAGGAAGAACCGCAACTCACCCATCATGCTCATCTCGAACTCCCCGCTCATATCATCTCGCAAACCTCGCAACAAGAGAGTTAGACGAGCCACCAAAGACAATATCATCCACGTACACCCGCACAATCGGGATATCTCCGCCCGCCTCGGCAAAAACAAGGTCCGATCGACCTTCCCCATCTCAAAACCTCTCTCAAACAAGAACCCCCTCAACCCTGCCATACCAAGCTCTAGGCGCTCGTTTCAACCCATACGGCGCCTTCCTCAACTTGTACACTCGGTGGGGGTACTTCTCACTCTCAAACCCCGAGGTCGTCTCACATACACTTCTTCCTCCAACACTCCATTCGAAAAGCACTCTTCACATCCATTTGGTGCAACTTGAACCCTTTAGCAACGAGAAAAGGCTAGAAGGATCCTAATCGCCTCCAAACGGGCTACGGGAGCAAAGGTCTCCTCGTAGTCGATCCCCTCCTTCTGACTGAACCCCTGAGCAACAAGTCTCGACTTGTTCCTCACAACCTCACCCTTCTCTCCCTCTTTGTTTTTCCACACCCACTTTGTACCAATCGGCTTACACCCTGGGGGAGGGTCAACCAACTCCCACACCTGATTCCTCTCAAAGTTCTCCAACTCCTCATGCATCGAGTTAACCCAATTATGATCAGATAGTGTGTGTCCAATGTCTTTGGGCTCGAAAGAAGCAACAAATGCAGCATGAGCAAAATGGGAATTGTTTCGAACCCTCGACCGTGTAGTGCGTTCATTCATGTCGCCGATGATCCTCGAAGCTGGGTGATCCACTTGAACTCGCCGAGGAGGTTCTCGCCTCGAAGCTACCTCCCCCCTCAACATCAGCTTCTCCTCGTTCTTGATTTGTCGTCGTAGGTGTAGCAGAGGGTCCATCCATCATCGTAGTCGAAGTAGTGGGTACATGTCCAGCCGGGGGCACCGCACCGCCATCTTCATCATCACCATGTTCATGCTCCTCCTCCCCGAAAGATCTCCTCGCCAAGCTCATCATCACCTGCACACTCAAAGACAAGCTGACTACGTGGCTCTGTCTCGTCGAAGGTTACCTCGCAAGTCTCCACGATTTGGTTAGTTTCAAGATTGAGCACACGATATGCTCTAGAATGAGATGCATAACCAAAGAAAATGCCATCGACAGACCTAGCCTCAAACTTATCCAACTTCCTGCCCTTTTTTAGAATAAAACACTTGCAACCAAAGACATGGAAGTGACTCACTTTGGGTGTGCGACCATGCATCAACTCATAGCATGTCTTCTTCTTGTGCACTCTGAGGTATATTCTGTTCGAAACATAGCACGCGGTATTCACCGCCTCAGCCCAATACCTCCTCGGAGTCCTATGCTCATCAAGCATCGTCCGAGCCATCTCGCACAAGGTCCTGTTCTTCCTTTCCACAACACCATTCTGGGGAGGCGTATACGGACTCGAAAACTGGTGCTCAAGACCCAAGTCATGACAAAAGGTTTCAAAACGAAAGTTCCCGAATTCCGAGCCATTATCCCTTGCGGATAGCTCGTATGGCATCTCCGTGCCTCTCGTTCCTCAACCTCAAGACTAGATCTCGAACAAAACCAAACGTCTCCCCCTTCTCCTCAAGAAAGAACACCCACGCATACCGAGAAAAGTCGTCCACCACAACAAGGACATACCACTTCCCACCCGCGAGATCGCACACGAGCCGGGCCAACAAGATCCATATGGAGCAGCTCGCATGGACGCTCAGTCATCACATCGGTGAGAGGCGGGTGAGAAGAGGCCACCATCTTGGCATGCCTACACGGAGCACAAACCAACTCTTTCTCAAGCCTCAAACGTGGCAATCCTCGGACCAAATTGAGTTTACTCAAGCGAGACGAAGGTCAAAGCTCAAGTGACCCAACTTCCTATGCCACTTCCACAACTCACTCGAAGAACCAGCCAAGAAGCAACACTCAACACCCGAAGACCGAGAAAAATCGGCACGAAACACCCGACCCTCGGGAACGACCATACAAACAAGGTCCCCTCGAGAGTCCACAATCCGAGAACCACCCGGCCGAAACAACACCTCAAAACCCTCATCCAACAACCGAGACACGAAAGCAAATTGTACCCCGGCGATTGAACAAGAGCAACACGCCTCGCAGTGATCTTGTCACTCACTTTTATCTCACCTTCGAAAGCACACGCCCACGTCCATTGTCCCCAAAGGTGATGTACCTCTTCGTCACCACCGGGACGAGACTTGAGAACCACCCCCCGTCTCCGGTCATATGTCTCGAGCAACCGGAGTCAATCAACCAAATGTTCTTCAAGTCTCCCACCCGAAATTCAAAAACAAGCACGTGAGCGAACAAACGACTCAAAGACCGGGGTTAGTACCAAAGGAGGAAAACCGGTCCGAGCCATTTGCTCGAAAGTGGGGTTAGCACCAACCAAAGCATCTCTCCTACCAAAGCTACCTCCACGAACACCACCTCGGTAACCACTCCGAGGGAACCACCCCTCACTGCCTGGAGGAGGACCAAAACCACGGAAGACAACCCGTGGAGCGTCCCTCCTCTCCTTCTCAAAGCTACGACTCCTCCCATCCCCGTAGTGACCTCGAGGGGGAGAATGCCTAGCAAACTGACCACCTGCTGTCTCTCCAGACCAACCACCGGCAACTCCACCTCCGGACACCGAAACCTCTCGACTCACCACCTCGAAAACCACTCCGCCCCGGGACGGGGGCGGTTAAACCGCCTAGCCGGGCCGGTCCTAACCGCCCCCCCTGCGGGCTGGGCCGGTCTGACCGCCTAGCCAGGCCGGTCTGACCGCCCCCTCCAGAACAGCTCCTCGGCTGCGGGAACTCGCATCTCCCCATGCCGGAACACTTCTCACCACAGCCTTACCCCTGTGTAGTGGCATACGAGGCTTAGGTACACCATGGGAAGGGTTGTACCTATCCTTGTTCGCCCACTCCTTTGCCATCCTCTCTTCCCGCTTCCTCTTGAAGCAAAACTCATCCTTGTGACCCTCCTTCCCACAATGGCCACAACGGAACCTCACAAGCTTAGGTTTTGGCTTGGATTGGGGCCGCTCGCTTGGTTTCTCTCCACTCAACTCCTCCACCGATTTCTCCTCACTTGCCTTCTCTCTCACTTTCCCAAAGAACACTTTCCCCGAAGTGCTCACAAACTTGATGGGCTTTTGGAGATCATTTGTGGGTCTAGGAAATATAGGTGGAGGCGGGGTTGTGTCTAGTCGGTTCCTAAGATGGTTGGGTTTTGGAGGGAAATCATTTTTGTGGTGGGTTTTTGGTGGCTCCGGGATATTCTCTCCACTTCCTTCACCAACCTTGTTTGCCCCAAGCCCCTCACCATCTTGCCTCTTAAAGGCCTCGATCATCATCCTCAACCGAGGCTCATGACCGGACAACCAACCCATCAACTTCCTCAAGTCATCATTCTCATCCCGCAAGCGATCAACATAATGTGCAAGCTCCAAATTTTTCAATGCATGCATTTCACAAGTAGAGCGAGGATGTAGGCATGGGTTCCTTCAATTTAGCCTCGAGCGAACTAGTGTAAGCATGCAACTCATCAATCTTAGCATGCAAAACGGGGCAAGAAGTGCAAGCACCTAGCAAAGCGAGGTCTAGACTTAAGCTCAGCCACTTCAACCCTAAGCACATCTAGTTCCTCACACTTGGAGGCATGCTTCTCCTTAAACAAAGCAAGATCGGCAAGGAATATGGAGCAATCAGCACAATCATTTTCATCGGCAACAACGGGGCTAGCCTTAAGCGAATCAATCTCAAGCTTGCTATCAAGCACCCGTGTCTCTAGCTCGGCCACTCTAGTCCTAGCATCCTCGAGTGAAGCCCTAAGCTCTTTCCTCATTTTCTTGGCCTCTCTAAGCATGTCATCACGGTTATCAAGCAAAGAGCCAAGCCTCTCATTCTCCCGGCGCAAGAAGGGAAGTTCATCACGCACCTCGTCGTCGGACTCGCAGTCCGAGTCGCTCCGTGTGCTCTTCTTGCTGCCGGAGCTCGCCGCCATGGTACGAAGCCGTCTCTCGCGAAGCAGCTCAGCCCGCTCAGGTTCTTGGACGACCTCTTGTTCTTGCGGCGATCTCCCTCGTCGTCGGCTCTTGCTCGAGCTCGAGGTGGAGTACGCGGAACCGGAGTCGACGTCGCTCGCTCCAACCATCGCTCGGGCCTTGCCTCGGCCCTCCTTCTTCCTCGATCGTCGCTCGTCCTTGTACTTGTTCTTGTGCTTGCTCTTGTGGTCGCGCCTCGAACGGTACTTGTCGTCGTTCTTCCTCGGCTTGTGCTTGTAGCCGTCCTTGTTCTCAGCCTTCTCCGGGCAGTCGGCGACGAAGTGTCCCGGCTTGCCGCACTGGGAAGCGGGTCCTCGTGTTCCTCCTCATGTTCACGCGGTTCTCGTGCGGCCTCTCGAACCGCCTCGTCAACAGCGCCAGCTCGTCCTCTCCAAGGTCATCAAACTCCTCATCCGGCATAGACATCAAAGAGGAAAACGAAAACATCCCGGTGGATGGGTTAGAGTTAGTCTTTCCTTTGGAACCACCAACGAGGGCAAGACTATGGGAGTCAGTCGGTCCCTCGAGCTTGGCAGTCATGCCCCTATCCACCTCAGCCGACTTGAGCTTCGAGAACAGCTCGTTCACCGTCAGAGTGTCGTACCTCTCCGACTCGACTATGGCCTCGAACTTCCCGCCCCATATCGTACGATCCAAAGAGTGTAAGAGCTTGACCGCTCTATCATGATCATCGTACGGGAGCACGTCCACATTGGCCCTCATGTTGTTCACCACCACCGTGAACCTCTGGAACAAGGCATCGATGGACTCACCGGGGAGATGAGTGAAGTTCTCGTACTCTCTCCGTAGGTCGCATACAACCGTGCCCTCGAACACGGGCGTTCCCAACATGAGCCTCCTTCAACACCGCCCAAATCCTACAAGCCAAGTGCTCGGTGTGCACCCGATCGAACTCGGTCCGACACAAAGCACGAAACAAGTAGTCGACCGCCTTATTGTTGGCGTTGAATCGTCCCTCGACCCCGGAGCAAGGAAATCCATCGGTGGACATATCCCGTGTCCACCGTGACATCCCACGAGTCGACCCTTTCCGCGGAGGAACGCACCCATCCGCTTGCTCCACATCCGGTAGTTCCTTCCATCGAAGTGTGGAGGACCCGAACCCCGTTCTCCGGTACGCCATCCTTGGATCTTAGACTGGTTAGAGTCAACAAAGACCCGAACCGGCTCTGATACCACTTGAAGGACCGATAAGGCGACCGAGAGGGGGGGGGAGTGAATGGGAGCCGATAAAAATTCTTCTCGAGGGAGATTGAAACTCCGACAAGACGAACTAGCTCGGTCGAACCCCCCGAAATCACTCCACGGATTGCAGCCAAACTTCGGGGATAGCTGGGTTACCTCCTGGGCAACCTCTACCTCAAAGGAATCGACCCGAAACGCTCACAATCAAGAGGAATCGAAGAAATCGCTTCTCTAGGTCAAGAACTCGAGTTCCAACGAAAACCACCAAATCGAGTCCGATTCAAAGGAGATTTGGGGGCAAAGTCACCAGCCAAAGAGGCACAAGAACCTCATACGTGACACCCACCAAAAACCCCAAGAAATCGTTCTCAAAACACCGCCAAAAAGAGCTCCGAAAATCAACAACAAAGAGACGGGAAAACCACCATGAAGAACCACGCCGAACCTTCTATACATGCCATGAATGGTTCGTACAAGGTCTAGTTTGCCACCCAAACATCCATCCCTCTCTCTAGATCTCACATGAAGCTCTCAAACTAGCCTTCTAAAAACCTAGGGAAAATAGAGAACGAAAATGGAAAAACCAAACAAGCTAGGGTTTCAGAGTTGGCTGCCATCCACCCCTCTAATGAGTATATATGGAGGCACCCAAAAGACTAAAACGCCCTTCACTAATAACTAGGGATACATGCCCCTCAAGGGCGGATTTGGAATTCTTGATGTCTTCACCATCGGACGGATGCCGGTGACCGCACCCTCGCGTAGCCTCGACGCACGCCTTGCGATCCCGACGCGTGTCCTCCGCTTCGAAGCTTCTCGGCGCCGGCGGCCGGGCGGTCGGACCGCCCCCCCAGGCGGTTAGGACCGGCCCGGTGGGTCGACCGGCCCCGGGCGGTCCCCGACCGCCCCTCCCGGGCGGTTGAACCGGCACCGGTGACCGCACCACCTCGTCGAGTCTTCGGCCTCGGTTTTGTGGCTCAACCGAGTAACCCGGTGGTTTTCTCGGTGAACCACCGCAAACCCCGCGAACTCGGTGTAGCCTCCGCCAATCTCCACTCATGACTCGGCTCCCACGTAGTCCCGGCTTGACCTTGGTTTTGAGGCTCTACCAAGAAACCGTCCACGACTTCATCTTGCTTGTTCATGCCACCATGCGGCCCGCACTTGACCCCCGCCGGCCACCGGGTCCCTCGAACGAAGCCTACTTGTCTTCTCCACACCCGGAGGCCTCACCGCAACGACCTTTCGCGCTTGTTCTTCACCTGCACCAACACGAGTCAAGCCGCAACCTCGCACCTGCAATACTTAGCCAAGAATCGGTCCACACAACGTTGTCAATCACTCATCACACAAGGAAGCGACCATCCACCGGTCCTCGAACCACACATGGTCCTCGGAGGTTTTGAGATGGGGAAGGTTGATCAGACCTTGTTTCTACTTAGGCAGGGCAGAGATTAACTGATTGTGCAGGTGTACGTGGATGATATTGTCTCTGGTGGCTCGTCTAACTCTCTTGTTGCAAGGTTTGCAGAGGATATGAGCAGGTAATTTGAGATGAGCATGATGGGCGAGTTGTAGTTCTTCCTTGGGCTACAAATCAAGCAATCAAAGGAAGGAACATTTGTGCACCAAGCTAAGTACACCAAGGACATTGTGCAGAAGTTCAAGATGGAGGAAGTACGACTACAGCTCTTGATTCGGACGAGGAAGGTGAACACGTGGACCAGAAGGAGTACCGGAGTATGATCGGGTCACTCCTCTACTTGACGGCGACGAGGACAGACATCCAGTTCTCGGTATGTCTGTGCACTCATTTTCAAGCGTCTCTAAGGACTTCACATCGGCAAGTGGTGAAGTGAATTTTCAGGTACTTGCGTCACACTCCCGACTTTGACCTTTGGTACTCCGCGTCCTCTTCTTTGGCTCTTAATGGTTTTTCGGATGCAGATTTTGCCGGGTGTCGGTTGGATAGGAAGTCCACTTCTAGGACTTGCCAGTTTTTGGGATCTTCTTTGGTGTCTTGGTCTTCCCGCAAACAGTCGAGTGTTGCTTAATCCACTACCGAGGCAGAGTACGTTGTCGCTGCTAGTTGTTGCTCTCAGCTCCTTTGGATCACATACACCATGAGTGACTTTGGTGAGGACTATACCCATGTCCCACTTCAATGTGAGCACCAATGCCATAAGCATTGCAAAGAACCCTGTGCTCCATTCCAAAACCAAGCACATAGGAGTGAGGTATCATTTTCTGAGAGACAACATAGAGAAAGGAAAGATAGCTTTGATCCATGTACCCACACATGACCAACTAGCCGATGTTTTCACCAAACCCCTAGATCAAGCAACTTTCACTCGTTTGCGGGGGGAGCTTGGTGTGTGTTTGATTTCTTGAGTTGGTGTGTGGGAGCTCCTTTGTAGCATATGTATAGCTTTCCTTTGTGCATTTCTTGCATTTGGCATGGCATATGTAACATGATGTATAAGCATCCTTGTATCTTAGATTGCATGCATTTTGTATCATATGCATTTTGTAGGAAAAGCTTCTCCTATATACATTGTTCACCATGGAATGATTCTTATGTTTTTTTGAGCTTGTTTGGTAAGCTATGGTTAGATTGGCTTAGATCTTGATGATCTTGATTTATAATCCATGGTTGATGGCTATGTTTTTGAAAAAGAGTCACATATATGCTCTCTCATGTGTAAATGCCTTTATATGATCTTGACATGTTTTAGTGGCTTGGTTATGCTTAATTTGTGGTTGGATAGCTAGTTTATTGATCATATGGGGTCAAAGGCTCATTTGCCATCATGAATGTTTGCCCTCTTGCTTTATCTTATGGAGAGGCATAAGTTCCTTTTGTCGCAAAGACATTTCATGTACCAAATTTGAATCTGAAAATGAAATGTAAAATGCTTGGAAAATGTGCTCCCATGTCATATGTGCTAAATTTAATTTGCTTTGGGTGCTAAACCGTTGCATGATGCCTACCAATGAGAAGTCTCATACATAGAAGTAGGCACATGGCTCGGTGGCTTTGACATGACATGAGGTGCTTGTGGGTGTTTGTGATGGTCTTATGGTTAGAATGGTTGTCCCAGCATGAAGTTGGTGTGGCTTTGCCATTTTGACATGTTTTGATCATGTTTAGGACCTTGCTCATGAGAGGTAAATTTTTCGTAAAATTCCCCAAATCCATCTTAGCTTCGTCCAATGGTTGTGAAACTTGGTGATCGTGTAGTTGATGTCAATACGAAGCTATAGAGTATCTAACTTGATCATTTGGACATGTGTAGCATCCTATGTTGAATTTTGTCTATGTGAGAAGCTCTAGGTTGAAAGTTTTGCATTTTTGGCTTGATTCATGCATTGTCAACAAGACGGAGAAGTTTGAGCTTGAAATGGCTTGTTGGATGCATTTAGAAAGTTTTCAGGTGGTTTCGAGCCTTTTCTGGGCTCTGTTGCACACCAGTCTGACCGGTCGAGGTCACCAGTCTGACCGATCAGAGTGCTGGCCCTGTTCACATGTTCCACACCGGTCTGACTGTTGGTGTTGACCGGTCAGAGCTGAGCTGATGCAGCAGCTCTGTTTTCTTCAAGTGGTTCGCGTGCATTCGTCCAGGGGAGTTGCATTGGTTCAGGGGGAGCTCTTTGTGGTTTTTTGAGCTTTGGTTTGGTGGTTTGCGCTCTTTTCTTGACTTTTGTTTTGTCTCGGATGTGTCGAGCCGTTGCCCTTGCCTAAGGGGTCCGAGACTTGTCTTCTTCAAGTGATCTTGCTCTTTGCCTTTCTTTGGCTTTCGATCGCTTGTTGGAGTTTAATTTTATTCGTTTCTTTTCTTTTTCTTTTCTCTCTTGTTACTTTATGCGGGTGTTGTCAATGCACTCATCAAGGAGGAGATTGAGGACCATGTGTGGTTCGAGGACCGGTGGATGGTCGCTTCCTTGTGTGATGAGTGATTGACAATGTTGTGTGGACTGATTCTTGGCTAAGTATTGCAGGTGTAGGTTGCGGCTTGACTAGTGTTGGTGCAGGTGAAGAACAAGCGCGAAAGGTCGTCGCCGGTGCGGCCTCCAGGTGTGGAGAAGACAAGTAGGCTTCGTTCGAGGGACCCGGTGGCCAGCGGAGTCAAGTGCGGGCCGCATGGTAGCATGAACAGCAAGATGAAGTCATGGACGGTTTCTTGGTTGAGCCACAAAACCAAGGTCGAGCCGGGACTACTGTTGACAGATAAAAGACGTATCCCTCTACGATCCGCAAGCGTACGGACCCACACCTTTTTCACCACGGGATTCCCAAGGTTCTTGTCAATCCGCGGAGCAAGGGGATTACAAGCGTTTGATCTACCTTTACACACTAGCTACTCAAACCCTAACTATGATTAAACTAGAAAACAACTAAACTACACTAGAGAGAATGATTAAGCAATCAAGATAGGAGAAACTCGCCCATGGGTCTACGATACTAGATCATGCAATCGCTTAAAAACATGAAAACCAATTTAATCTATCAGGAGTTGTGACCACGGTTTCGCCCTTTCCCTCCTCTCGTACTGTCACTACGCGAAGGTATTCAAGACTAGACCTATTGAATGGATCCAAGGAAGCATTGGAGCTCTACTCCCTTTACGGCGTGGTAGCTAACCTTAAGCATTAAAGTATATTCAACACGAGATGATAGATAGATAATCCAACAAAGTACGATTACATTTCAAAATCGATTATAACCCATGGACGAATAAGAAGATTACCCCATCAAGGTGCTAGACATAGCACCGTTGATCATGGTTTCCCTTCCGACGGTGTCTTCCTTTTTCTCCACTTGTGGGTGCTTCCTTCAAGGAGGTTGATCTCCCTCCGGAGATCTTCCTCCTCTCACTCTAACTTGTGGATGGCCTCCTGGTGCGAATGGCTCTCTCCCTGTCGAATGGCGGCGCCTCCAGGGTTTTAGGGTTGAAGATCCTTCGGGTGCAAGGAAAGGGGGGCCGAACCGACCCCCGGAGTGGGCTCGGCCGGCCGGCCTGGGCTGACTGGCCCAGGCCCAATTCAGCCCGGTTCGGTCGCCCCTTCGCTCCCGTGGGTCCTCATGTGATTATGCACTTTGCCCCCTCCACTTGCTTGATTTTGACGATGTCATCCTCACGTCCAAGGTGGAGGTTCTCCGCGCATGAAGTTCGGTCTTTTACGCTTCAATCCCCAGGGGTGTTCCTTCGTAGCACTTTGGTCCTTACCACCATTGGAAGTGATTTCATCAAGCTCATGAACACGAACAAGACTCCGTAAATGCTCCTTTGAACTTGTTGCGAGTCCGTCCTTTATGTCCATGTTTTCCTACATAAACACAACACTTCCAAATACATGCTTGTTATATGATTAGTGTGCCTAGTGGCGGGTTAGTTCCATAACCAAATCCAAACCAAAGTATAATGAACATGCTTGGTGTACCAAAATACACCGTCAACATCTCCCCCACGCTTAGCTCTTGCTCAACCTCGAGCAAGTACTTGTAAAAGAACTTCGTCCAAGTCGTTGTAATCATGTTCCGCTAAATCTTTCTTCACAAGTTAGTCAATCATTTATCTTTAATACATAAACATAAAGTAATGATCATCAAACATAAACATGGGCGTTTAGAATCTTTACCACATGAAGATTTACCCCACAACTCAAACTCTTTACTCGAAGTCTTCAATTTCAGCCATGTTTACTTCTTTGCTTTCATCGGAGGGTTTTTATGATTTTTCAAAAATAAAATTCCTGCAACAAGTATTAGACAAAAACCTTTCTCCAAGCTCTCTCATGTCACTCATATGAGGTGGCTATCCTAAACCAATTTTAAAACTCTCACCTCCCATAAATCTCTCATATGACATGTAAAGTGGAGCTATAGGTAGGGCTAGTGCAATCAACACAAATATTGTCAAACTAAGAACTTCCTCTAATGATTGTTTACCTTTCAAAGCCAATGATCATGAGAATTAATCCATTTGTAGAGATATCAAGGATGAGAAGATTTAGAATGGTGGACATGTGCAAGGGCAATAGAAAATTATGACTACGAGGCACCGATGACGTCCTCGTTGTCGGATTGCACATGGTTGGAAAAAGAGTGAAAGTTTCGTCTCTCAACAACGTGACATCCTTCCTTGCACTTTATTTTTTCTTTCACTTGATTCATCCCTCTCATATCCTTCTTGCCACTCCTCTTTTCTCTTTCTCTTCTTTTCTTTCATTCTTTCATTCTCATACTTTTCTCTTTCTTTACTTTTCTATATTTTTTCTTTCTTTCTTTCTTTTTTTTCCATACTCATACTTTTCTCTTTATTTTTCCCTCTGTCGACAACTTTTCAAAGCTCTCAACTCCTCTCTTTCTTGCATGCATAGAATCTGAAATTTTAAACAAATCATGCTAGAGAGAAGACGAAACTTTGAGAGTAGGATGTGTTCAAGGAATGCGATGTACAAAAGAGATGTATAGGGTTGGGTATGGAATTCGGCGATGTACGGGGCTTCCAATGTGAAAGTCACGTTACCGAATACATGACGAGGCTAGCAACAAAATATAAGCACAAGAACATGATCATTGCTCGAAATTAAAACTCCCAAGAGAGAAGGATCCTCGCCCAACTCATCGTGCTAATCACACTTATGGTGGAGCAAAAAATAAATTGGCTTTGTATAGGATTTTTTTCTTACTCTCAACTTGGAAAAAGAGGTTTTGCTAACCTTTATTACAAGGGTTTTAAGATAATTTTTAGAACTGAAATCCGTCAACTTTTAGCATTGAACATAGCACAACTAACATGTGAAGCTCAAGATTGAAGTGTGGCATGGGTACTTTTAGTAGTAGCAATTCCACTAAGCACCACGGTAAACGTTTTTGAAACCACACACTTATGTTCATATATCAAGAATCAAAGATAAACAAACAAGTGAATAAAGATAACACAAAATATATAAAGACTCTTTTTATTTGATTTTCTTTGACTCAACACTAATTTAAGACACTTGCAAAAATTTAAAAACACACTCAAAAACTAAAGACTCTTTAAACTCTAAGACTCTCTCGAAGATTAAACCGAACCTAAACTTGAAGCTCAAAAGCTAAGGCTAGCTGGCTAGCTCTCCCCCACGCTAAAAACATACGACGTCCTCATCGTATCTTACAAAATTCCTAAGGGGAAAACTAAACCTAGTGGTACTTCCCGCAACTATTGCACCACTTGCCTCTCATGTTCCCAACCATGCCAAAAAGTTTGCGCACGTTTCGGTTTAGGAACTAGTAGTCGTCTTCAACTACGCGCTCCAAATCCTCCAAACGCTGCCTCATCGCCTCCATGGCTTGGAAACATTCGTCGACCGATGCGTAGAGATCCGCGATGGAGTGACGGCAAGCCGCGCAACACAACGGATGCAACCCGAAAGGGTCGTCATTGCCAGGGTCTCCGCCGTCATCGCCGTCGTCGTCGCCACCACCGTTGTCATCGCCGCCGTCGTCACCACCGCCGTTGGGCCCTTGGGAGTCTTCTCCTTGGGCACCTCATCCCAAATGTAAAGATCGTTATCATCTCTTCCGGCAGCCGCCCACGAGCTCGGGCTACGATCGTCGGAGTAGTCGCTACCCCCATAGTCCTTAGGCTCGGGCGACACCTCCTTATAGTCCTTCCGCTTCATGCCTTGGATCCGCGCCTACCTTCGAATGGGCGTATGGACCTTCTCCTCTTTGACGGGGTTGCGAGATGCGATAGCTCCGATCGGGACACGCCCTCCGCAACGGATGCGGGAGGTCCTCTTGATCTCGACGGGTAGCTTGAGCTCGCATCACTTCGCCTCCTCCATCGATGGCTCCTTGGCTTCTTGCTCCAACTCTAAGCTCCTCGGGGACATAAAGGCTGTTGCGTGGGTGCAAAATATTGCTTGAAGGGATTGATTCCCGAGCTCCCAATTGGGCCAAATAAATAGTCCGAAGAGGAAAACCCTTGAACCTCATTTTCCTTTTTTAAACTTCCCTTAAAATTTTCTGACCGAAGAAGGAAGTCGAAAAGGAGCAATTCGGGCAAAAATCGGGATCGACCACCGCTGGGACCGACTTGGGCCGGTCGGACTGGGCCGGCCGGCCCACCCCGTCTCGGGGGCCGAGTCGGTCCGGTTTTTCGTGCACCGCCCTTTTTTCGCCTTCTTAGCCCATGGGAAAAAGTTGGCTCAGTAAATCTTCGTGAGAAACTCTAGAAAATTAAAAGAAAAACTATTTACAAAAATTCATGCCTTGTTTTTCGTCCTAGGCGGGACGTTCGGGCTCTTCTTCCATGGTGAAGACATCAACATGGTGAAGGGGCACAACGTCGGGTTCGTAGTAAACCTTTTTTTGAGCATGGTTCATAGTAAACCTTAAGTTGTTGACCATTCACCATAAATTGATCGCCTTTTATATCCATAATGGTTACTGCTCCGTTGGAGAGCATCGAATGCACAACATAAGGTCCGTCCCACTTGCTTTGCAATTTCCCCTTTCCGAAGGTTTTAAACCTCGAATTGTAGAGGAGGACCTTATCTCCTTCTTTAAACCTCTTTATTATTCAACCTTTTATCATACCACCTTTTGATTCTCTCCTTGTATATGCTTGCATTTTCATATGCTTTCAACCTCATCTCTTCTAGCTCGCTTATTTGGATTCTTCGTTTCACCACCGCGGCATCGAGATCAAGGTTCATCTCTTTAATCGCCCAATAGGCTTTATGTTCCAACTCAACCGGAAGGTGGCAAGCCTTTCCATAGATGAATTGATAAGGGGTCATACTTATCGGTGTCTTGAACGTCGTTCGATAAGCCCACAAAGCTCCGTCTAATTTCTTTAACCAATCTTTGCCTCCCTTCTCTATGGTTTTGTTGAGAATGCTTTTATTGCCTATTTGACATTTCCACTTGTCCGTTGGTTTGTGGATGATAGGCCGTAGAGACCCTATGCTTAATTCCCAACTAAGACAAGCAATTTTTGAAATTCTTCCCGGTGAAGTGAGTTCCTCCATCGCTTATCAAGATTCTCGGTGTACCAAAACGGGGAAAAATCACGTTCTTGATCATAGTAATGGACTCCTCCGTGGAAGCTTTACGACATGGCATAGCCTCTACCCACTTGGATACATAATCAACCATAACTAGAATATACTCATATCCGTATGAGTTTTTGAAAGGCTCCATGAAGTCTATACCCCATACATCGAATAAATCGATTTGTAGATTGTATTTCAAAGGCATAGAATTTTTTTGAGAGATGTTTCCGGTTCTTTGGCATTCGGGGCATGATGCAACATATCTTTTAGTATCTTCATGCATCTCCGGCCAATAGAATCCGCTCGACCATACTTTTGCTTCGGTTCGAAAATGGCTATAGTGTCCATCGTACTCCACCTAATGGAACTTTCTCAGAATTTCTACCCTCTCTTCTCTTGGCACACATCTTCTCATGACTCCATCATTGCCAAGTTTGAAGAGGTATGGTGCATCCCAAAAGTACTTCTTACTTTCGGAGATTATCTTCTTTTGGGAGTTTCTATCTAGATGATCGAGAGGCATCTTCCGAATCGCTCGAATGATATCAATCATCCAAGTGTCTTTATCGAGCACTCGATAGAGGTGGTCATCTCTCATCTTATCTTCTATGGGCTCTTTATCATCTTGTACACGACTCATCCTAGACAAATGATCGGCCACAACATTCTCCACACCCTTTTTATCACGAATTTCAACATCAAATTCTTGGAGAAGAAGGATCCAAAAAATCAAACGTTGTTTAGCTTCCTTCTTAGCCAAGAGATATTTGATGGCTGCGTGATCGGTGTAAACAATGACCTTCGAGTTCACAATGTAAGATCTGAATTTTTCGAAAGCGAACACCACCGCTAGCAACTCCTTCTCCGTAGTGGCATAGTTTAATTGTGACCCATTAAGAGTTTTGCTAGCGTAGTAAACGGCGTGAACTCGGCCTTCCTTTCTTTGACCCAAAACCACTCCTACGGCGTGGTCACTTGCGTCACACATGATCTCGAAAGGTTGGCTCCAATTCGGAGGTTGAATAATGGGAGCACTCACCAGCGCACTTTTCAAGGTCCGGAATGCCGCTAGGCACTTCTCATCAAAGTCAAAAGCCACATCCTTTTGAAGGAGATGTGTTAAAGGCTTAGTGATATTTGAGAAGTCCTTAATAAATCTTCTATAAAATTCGGCATGGCCTAGAAAGCTCCTTAAGGACTCAACATCTGTCGGATGTGGGAGTTGCTCAACTGTCTCTACCTTAGCCTTGTCCACTTCAATGCCTCTCTCGGATATAACATGTCCGAGCACTATGCCTTGCTTAACTATGAAGTGGCATTTTTCCCAATTTAACACCAAGTCTAGCTCCGCACACCTCGTGAGGACCTTATCCAAGTTTGCCAAGCAATCCATGAACGTCTTCCCACAAACGGAAAAATCATCCATGAACACCTCGATAATTTCTTCGATGAATTCCGAAAATACGGCCATCATGCAACGTTGAAAAGAGGCTGGAGCATTGCATAGACCGAAGGGCATCCTTTTATATGCAAACGTTCCATAAGGGCATGTAAACATTGTTTTGTGTTGATCATCCGGGTGAATGGGACTTTGCATGAACCCCGAGTACCCATCGAGAAAGCAAAAATAAGCGTGGTTCGCTAATCTCTCAAGCATCTTGTCAATGAACGGTAGGGGGAAGTGATCCTTCTTCTTCGCTCTGTTAAGCTTACGATAATCGATACACATCCGCCACTCGGTCACGGTTCTTTGCGGTATCAATTCATTCTTCTCATTCTTCACCACGGTTAAACCTCCTTTCTTTGGTACACAATGTACCGGGCTCACCCATTCGCTATGCGGAACCGGGTAGATGATTCCGGCATCAAGTAACTTGATGACATCTTTCTTTACTACCTCTCGCATGGCATGAGTTAGCCTCCTTTGGTGGTCCACTACGGGCTTACATTGGTCTTCCATTGGTATACGATGAGTGCAAAAGGCTAGGCTAATACCTTTGAGATCATTAATCGAATATCCAATCACCTTCCTATGTTTTTTCAATAAAATCAGCAACTTCTCATTTACTTCGGGACTCAACTCATCGCTCACGATGACTGGATAAGTCTTGTCTGGGCCCAAAAATTCATATTTTAATCCTTTGGGCAAAGGTTTAAGGTCTACCTCGGGCACTTGTGGCTCCTCGGGTTTAATTTCTCCTATGTCCTCGAATTTTTATTCCTCCGCGCTTCCATCATGTGGTTCTAAGCCTTTTGTTGCTTCTTCTAGTTCTTCATCTTGTTGATTACTAATTTTATTTTCCATCGCTCTTTGCAGCGGGTCTCTAAGGGTTTCAACAAAACAAAGACTATCTACCTCCTCTACTTCTTCTTCAGGAGGAAAGGGTGTAGGGTGTTTAGATACGCGAAGAAAATTATATGTGTACTTTGTTCCATTAAGGTTCATTGTTACTTTGCCTTCTCCGACATCCAACACGGCATCAACCAATTTAAGAAAGGGCCTGCCTAGCATTATGTGATCATGATTACTATGGTAAGCATCAATAACAAAGAAATCAGTTGGTATACATTTTCCAGAGATTTTTACTTTCATGTTGCAAGCAATACCTAGAGGTTTAATAGTTCTACCATCTCCATAATTAATTTTGTTGATGTCGGAGCTAAGTCTAGGTTGTGGTCTTGAACTTTATCGTAAATTTTAGAAGATAGGACACTTACTCGGGCTCCGATGTCGCATAAAGCTTTGTATTGAACTCCGTTGATCTCGCAACTAAAGTGTGGTGCCATCTTCTCTTCTTCTTCGGATCCTATCGCATAAACTTCGGTGAGGCGAGCGTATGGTGATGCTTCGGGCTTGAACCCCATGATTCTCTTCACCTCGGCTATGTGTTCCGGATCCACTTCATCATCTCCAAAGAGTTTTTGAAAGATCTCACCGGTGGTTTCAAGGTTGTATGAATCTTTCGCTTTCTTCTCCAGTGGGAAATCCACTTCCAATGCTCTCGCCATCCCCTTTTGATTAGGGAACGGTCTTCTCTTGTCGATTACTTCTCCGTAATTGATAGGAACCCAATCCATTGGTTCGAACTCCCTTAGTGGCTTCGCGCTTGACATGCTTCTCTTGTTTGTTTCATTCGATGCGGCGAAGTCAACGCTCGGGGTAGTTCTTGACTTGATGTGTTCTTCTTCAAGCTTTTTCGGGATTGGCTCCTCTTTTGTGACTTCCGGGGTTGCCTCTTTAGAAAATTCAGCACACTTCTTCTTCCTTGAATTATATTCCGGCTCTTCCGCAAGTCTTGTTTCCCAATCTCTTCGCATGGCAGCCGCTTTACTAAGTTTTTGTAGAAGTTGGGAGGCTTCCGTGAGTGTTTTCTCCATGAGATCCCCACCTGCACACATTTGGATGTGTTGCATGCAACTAGGGATTAGGGAAGAGAAAAATGTATGCAAGAGTACGTCACCGGAGAAGCCGAGTCTTGGTCCTTGTTCGATCAACTCATTAAACCTATCCCAAGCTTGGTCTATCCCTTCCTCCTCTCCTTGTGTGAAAGTGATCACTTGTCGGGGACCGCCCTAGGGGTCCCCTCAAACAAGGGGGGAACCCCTACTTAAATTCCTGCATCAATATAAGCTAAGCCTAACCATGCGGGTAACTAACCCCGCGAGGACACAGCCCCATGCGGCAGGACTTCGGAGGCCCACCAAGGCGGCCCGCCTAGGAAGACCCCTCGAGCGAGGCTCCGCCTCGCCCGAGGGCATGCTCCCTCCTCGAACGGGCTCCGCCCCCGCTCGAGGGGCAACTCCCTCCTCGAACGGGTCCCGTCCCGCTCGAGGGGCGACCCTTCCCTCAAGCGGCCCCGCCCCGCTCGAGGGCGCGCTCCCCCCTCGAGCGAGTCCCGCCTCGCTCGAGGGTCCGCTCCGCCCTCGGCCGGGGCCCGCCACGATCACGGGCGCCCCGCACGCGTGCGCCGGCCCCGTACTTGGGCATTTAACGCCACGACGCCGCGGGACGGCGCCATCATGCGCCGGGGCTCACGCCCCGTGCCGCCGCACCAACTCCCCAGGGAAGGAGCCCATCCCCGCCACTGTGGGATGGACGTGCGGGTACGGCCGGTGTCAGTCCCGTGACACCGTGCGCACGCCGCTGTACGACTAACGCGCCCGACCCTCGAAAGGGGGCCGGGCGCACCCTCGTTTCCACTTTCTCGTGACCTTGCAGGTTAGGTGAGGGGCGCTAGGCCGGTGGATGGCCATCCCGGCCACTGTAACGGCGCGGCCGCCGTACCCACGCGTGCGGGCGCATGCCCCGACTCCACGGGGGCACGCCCAAGCACTGCAGCAACCACTCCGCCACCGCAGAGCTCATTGGGAAGGAACGCCGTTCTGCCCGCTCCTGTATCCCGTACCGGCCCGTCATCGGCACCTCCCCTCGAAGCCTATCGAGAGAACGCCATCACCATCCGCCGCCTCCTACCCTCGAACCGCCACCGTTCGGGTACGAAGTAGGCCATCATGGCCGGATCGCGGCGTGGATCATCCGGACGATCGCCCGCTCTACACTACGGCACGACGTGCACCCACACGTAGCTAGGTAGCGCGGCGCGCATGTAACTCGCCGCCCCCTTGGCCTATAAAAGGGGAAGCGAGCCCCCGGCCCGCGGGGGACAGGTTCGAAGAGTTCGGCTCAATACAACACACCGTGCACTCACTCTCTTATTCTCCCACAACACCTTCGACCACTCATCGGGGACTTGGGAGCCACGCTTCCTCTCCCGCCTTGCTTGTATTTGCCCCACTACAAGCACCCCCGGTGCCGAGCAATATAGTGCCACGAGCACCCCACCGCCTGGACGTACGGCCCCCTCGGCGGAACCGGGATAAATCCTTGTGTCATTAGTTGCTTAGCATCGACCATAGAGGGATAAACTTAGGCGCTATCTGCGGTTAGTGTCGGGACCATATTCCGCACCGACAGTTGGCGCCCACCGTGGGGCACACGAGCGCCTAAGGTCATTTCGCTGACTCCCTCCATGGTGATTCGCACTGAGTACCGTAGCACCCGCTACAACATGGGTAGCTCGGACCCCCTTCCGCCGGGTTCGAGATCCGCTTCGGGGACTTGAACTTCCAGGCCACGGGGAATGGCTATCTCATGCGCCTCACCAACCGTGAGGAGCTACGCGCGCGGCGGGGAGGCCGGGTCCGCTGCGGTCACCGCCGCACGCACGACACCGGCGCGGGTACCGCAGGCACGGATGCCGCGGGTCCGTCGACGCCGCGACGCCGTCGCCGCTGCGGGCCGCGCTCGCGTCGGGCGCGGTCCGAGCGGCGGCAAGCCGAGCGCGCCGCCGCCCGGCGCGGTGCGCCCACCGTCACGACGGCCGCCACCGCCCCGGCGGGACCGCGCGCGGTCTCGGACCACGCGTCCCCATCGGGCTGCGTGGCGCCGCTACGGCCTACAACGCCAACGTCAACACGACGATGCGCGGGGTTCCGCCCGGTCGGCACGTCTTCGTCGCCGGGAATCCCGCACTTCGGCCAGCGGACGAGTCGTCCCTGGGCTCCGTCGACACGATGCCACCCGCCAACCGTCATGGGTACGCGGAGTGGGACTTCTCCGGTGTGCCGGACCCAGTCGCGTTCAGGCGCTTCCTCGACGCCACGGACTGCGGTTCGGGCTGCTCCGACGACTCCCGACACGGGAGCTACGACCCCACGCGGGAATGCCGCGCCGTCATCGCCAACGACCCGGCCAACGCCGCCGGTGCGGCGGCGCCGGAGATGGGGAAGTCACGCCCGGCCCCGGGGGTTGCCACGCGCCTTGCCGCGGGGCCAAGCGCACCTGCCGGGGCCGACGTCGACGCGCGGCGGCCCAAGCTCGCGAGCTCGAGGCCAAGCCGGCGCAGGAGTACGGACGTGCGGGCGCTCCGCGCCTCGATGGCGGGGAGAGGCCTCGCGCGCGGCGAACGCGCGCGGGAGCTAGGCCGTCAAGTCCGCGACCGCCTCAACCCCGTCCCCAACGTTGACAACGCGGATACTCCACCGCGAGCGAGCCAAAAGCTCATCGCCGCCGCGACACCGCCGCGCGCTATGCCGGCACCCTCGACCCCCGAGGCTCGAGAAATGCACCGCGAGGTGCGGACCCTCCTTGAGCAAGCGGCCGTCCGGCGGGCCGAAAGCTCGGCCTCACGCATCCGCCGGCGGGGGGACGCGCGGGGGTGATGACCCGGCACCGGGGGGCGAACCCTCGGTGCATGCGGGTCGACCTCCGAACAACGGGGACGAACGCCGGCCAAGGAGCGCCTCCTCGACACGCGCGGGCGGCGGATGGCGACGCCCGCAACGTCATCAACGCCGGGCGCACCGGCAAGGCGGACGCGCGAGCGGCCGGGGGCTACCACCCTCGAAGGGGTGGACGCTACGACGGCGGTGAGGATCGTTCCCCAACGCCGGGAGCCCCCGGGCACCCGCGTGTTCGGCGGAGGGAGATCCGCACGGCGTCGTTCCCCCGCCGCTTCCGTCAACCCTCGACGATCACCAAATACAACGGGGAGACGGACCCTCGTGTTTGGCTCAACGATTACCGCCCCTCGGCTCGTCGGTGGGCGGGGCCACCAACGACGAAGTGATCATCCGCAACTTGCCCCTACATCTGGGCGACGCGGCCCGGACATGGCTCGAGCACTTGCCCGCCAGCCAGATCCATAACTGGGACGATCTAGTCCACACCTTCGTGGGCAACTTCCAGGGCACATACGTGCGCCCCGGGAACTCCTGGGATCTGCGCTCCTGCACGCAGAAGCCAGGCGAATCGCTGCGGGACTTCATACGGCGCTTCTCCAAGCGCTGCACAGAGCTCCCCAGCGTGGCACAATCCGAGATCGTGCACGCGTTCCTCGAGGGCACCACGTGCCGGGACCTTGTGCGCGAGCTGGGACGCTGCCCGCCCACGGACTCGAACGAGCTGTTCGACATTGCCACCAGCTTCGCCTCCGGGGAGGAGGCCGTGGGGGCAATTTTCGATGGCAAGAGGGGCAAGCGCTCCGAGGACACGCCGCGGAGGGCGGCGGGTCCAAGGAGCCGCGCCGCAACGATAAGCGGGGCAAGAAGGGGAAGAAGCCGCGCCGCGAGGCGCGCGAGCGAGGGCGCAACGGCGGCAACGCCGAGGCCCTCGGCGTTGACCCGGCCGCCGACGGGGCCCTCGACCGGCTCCTCGAGGCCCGGGGTTTTCGACGACATGATGAAGAAGCCATGCCCCTACCACAAGACCCCCGTGAATCACACTCTTGAGCGATGGCGACATGCTCAAGAAGTTCTATGGCCGTGCCGCCGCGAAGGAGGCGAGAGGCCAAGAAGGATGGGGGCGACGGCGACGCGGTGGCTTCCCCGCGGTCGAAAATGTGTTCCTCATTTTTGGGGGGACCCACCGTTGACATGTCAACCCGGCGGCGCAAGAAGGAGCGGCACGAAGTCCTCGCCGCGGAGAGGGCACCTCCGGCCTTCCTCAACCGGTCGAAGGATGCCATCACCTTTAGCCGGGATGATCACCCAAACCGCATCCCGAACCCGGCCGGTACCCCACGGTGGTCGATCCCATCATTGGGAACGCCGGTTTTCGAAGGTCCTTATGGACGGAGGCGGTAGCCTCAATATCCTCTTCGCGCACACACTTTGCGCCTAATGGGGATTGGGGCTGGACCGGCTGCGGCCCGGCACGAAGCCGTTCCACGGCATCGCGCCGGAAAGCGGGTTCAACCCCTCGGGCAGATCGATCTGCCCGTCTGGTTCGGGACCCCCAAGAATTTCCGCAAGGAAACCCTCACCTTCGAGGTGGTGGGATTCAAAGGGGCCTACCATGCCATCCTTGGGCGACCATGCTATGCCAAGTTCATGGCGGTCCCCAACTACACTTACTCGAAGATGAAGATGCCGGTCCAAACGGCGTCATCACCGTCGGGTCGTCGATCGAGCATGCGTTCGGCCGCGATGTCGAGTGCGTGGAGCATGCGGAGGCGCCGCCGCGCCGGATGAAGCGCCGGTAAACACACCGGAGAAGATGGTCAACGACGACCTCGGCTCCGCCACCAAGCACGCCGCACGTTCGAGGCCGCCGAGCAAACCAAAGGGGTCCCCCTCGACCCATCGGCCCCGAGGGCAAGGCTTTGAGGGTCGGCTCGACCCTCGATCCTAAATAGGAAGCCGGTGCTCGTCGACTTCCTCCGCGCCAACGCCGACGTTTTCGCGTGGAGCCCCTCGGACATGCCGGGCATTCCGAGGGAGGTCGCCGAGCACTCCCTTGATATCTCGCCTAATGCTCGCGGCGTTCGGCGGCGGGCCGCGCCGCTTCGACGAGGAACGGCGACGGGCGATCGGAGCGGAGGCCGCGGAAGCTCCTCGAGGCCGGATTCATCAAGGAAGTGTTCCACCCGACGTGGTTAGCTAATCCGGTGCTTGTAAAAAAGAAAAATGGGAAGTGGAGGATGTGCATTGACTACACAAGTCTCAATAAAGCGTGTCCAAAAGTTCCTTTTCCTTTGCCGCGCATAGATCGGATCATTGATTCCACCGCCGGGTGTGAACCCGCTCTGTTTCCTTGATGCCTATTCGGGCTATCATCAAATAAAAATGAAGGAGTCCGACCAGCTCGCGACTTCATTCATCACACCGTTCGGGACGTTCGCTACGTCACGATGCCTTTTGGCCTCGAAACGCGGGCGCAACCTATCGCCGCCGCATGCGGCACGTTTTTGGGGACCATATCGGGCGAACGGTCGAGGCTTACGTAGACGACATCGTCGTCAAAACCAGAAGGCGGACGACCTGGTCGGCGATCTTGGCATCGCATTCGGTTGCTGCGGGCCAACGGGGTCAAACTCAACCCCGAAAAATGTGTCTTCGGAGTGCCGCGGGGCATGCTCCTAGGATACATCGTCTCCCAGCGGGGGATCGAGGCCAATCCTGAAAAGGTCGCGGCCCTCGAGCGAATGGGTCCGATTAGGGACCTCAAAGGGGTGCGAAGGTGCTTTGGGGTGCCTTGCCGCCCGAGCCGCTTCATCTCGAGGCTCGGTGAGAAGGGCCCCGCCCCTCTACCGGCTGCTCAAGAAGCACGAGCGCTTCTCTTGGACCGCCGAGGCCCGGAAGCGCTCGACAAGCTAAAAGCATCTCTCGACGCACGCCCCAATCCTTACGCCGCCACAAGACGGCGAACCCCTCCAACTCTACGTGGCCGCAACCACCCGGGTGGTCGGCGCCGTAATCGTTGTGGAGCGCACGGAGGAAGGGCACGCCCGCCCGTGCGAGGGCCGGTCTACTACATCGGCGAGGTCCCGTCGGACACGAAGACGCGCTACCCTCGTGGTCCGAGAAGGCTGTTGTACGCGGTGGTCCTCGCGCGGCGCAAGCTCCGCCACTACTTCGAGGCCCACCCGGTTACGGTGGTCTCTTCCTTCCCATTAGGAGAGATCATTCGCAACCCCGACGCGGCGAGGGCAATTGCCAAGTGGTCCGTGGAGTTGATGGGCGAAACGCTCGCCTACGCCCCCGCGCAAGGCCATCAAATCGCAAATCTTAGCGGACTTCGTCGGCCGAGTGGACGGACACACGGCCGCCCCCTCAAATTCAAGCGAGTGCCGGACTCTCGTTCTTCGACGGCTCGGTGATGAAGACGGGAGCGGGCGCGGGCTCGCTCTTCGTGTCACCCCTCGGGGAACACATGCGCTACGCAAGGCGCCTCCACTTCCCCGCATCCAACAACATGGCGGAATACGAGGCCCTCCTCTCGCGGCCTCAAAATCGCCATTGAATTGGGCATCAAGCGCCTCGACGTGCGAGGGGATTCGCAGCTCGTGATCGACCAAGTCATGAAGAACGCGAGCCGCCACGACGACAAGATGGAGGCCTACTGCAAGGCCGTGCGGGCCCTCGAAGACAGATTCTACGGCATCGAGCTCAATCATGTACCCCGCCGGTACAACGAGGAGGCGACGAACTTGCCAAGATCGCGTCCGGGCGGATCACCGTTCCCCCGAACGTTTTCGCGCGCGACATCGCGCAGCCATCGGTCGCCTTCGAGCCCTACCCCTCGAGCGACAGCGGACCCTCGGGGGCTCCCTCGAATCCAGCGGGTGCGGAACCCATGGAAGAGGACCCCTCGAACGAGGCGTACGTGCTCTCCCTTCTCGAGGGATACGGCTCCCACGAAGCGGTCGCGATGGACACCGAGCCGCTCCCCGCCCGGGCGGACCGGCGGGAGAAGTACATCGCCCGGATTGCCCAAGGGGAGCTCCCCGCGGACCGGGCCGCGGCCCGTGCGCATCGCCAGGATGGCCAAGTCGTTCACCCCGGTCGACGGCGAGCCGTACAAGCGCGCCGCGTCGGGCATACTCCGGCGGTGTATATCCATTCCCGAGGGGCGCGAGCTCCTACGGGACATCCACGCGGGGATCCGTGGCCACCACGCCGCGCCGCGCACCATCGTCGGCAACGCGTTCCGCCAAGGCTTCTATTGGCCCACCGCGGTCGCGACGCCAACGAAATCGTGCGCACTTGCGAGGGGTGCCGCTTCTACGCCCGCAAGACCAACCTGCCCGCTCACGCCTTACAAACAATCCCCCGTCACGTGGCCGTTCGCCGTGTGGGGGTTGGACATCGTCGGGCCCCCGCGGAAGGCGCCGGGGGCTTCACCCACCGCTTGTCGCGATCGACAAGTTTTCCAAGTGGGTGGAGGTGCGCCCCATCACAAATTTGAGGGCCGAGCAGGCGCTACGTTCTTCACCGACATCGTCTACCGCTTTGGAGTGCCAAACTCCATCATCACGACAACGGGTCCCGGTTCACGGGCGGAAGTTCTTAGAGTTCTGCGACAAGTTCCACATCCGTGTGGATTGGGCACCGTGGCACACCCACGGACCAACGGCCAAGTGGAACGCGCCAACGGCATGATCCTACAGGGCCTCAAGCCCGAGAATTTTCAACCGACTCAACAAATACGGCCGAAAATGGCTCCAAGAACTCCCGGCGGTCGTGTGGAGCCTAAGGACTACCCCAAGCGAGCCACCGGTTCACCCCGTTTTTTCTAGTCCATGGCGCGGAGGCCGTCCTCCCCACGGATCCGGAATACGGGTCGCCCAAGGTTCGAGGCTACAACGAGGACGCTAACCGGGCCGAGCCCGCGAGGACTCACCTGGATCGGCTAGGACGAAGTACGCCTCGTGGCGTTGATGCACTCGGCAAGGTATCAGCGCCCCTACGGCGCTACCAAGCGCGCAAGATACGTCGCAGGGATTTCAGCGAGGGGGACTTGGTCCTAAGGCTACGCCAAGACAACCGAGGGCGCCACAAGCTATCGCCCCCATGGGAGGGACCCTACGTCGTGGTGAAGGTGCTCAAACCGGGCACGTACAAGCTTGCCAACGAGGACGGCGAAGAACTCACCAACGCTTGGAACATCCAACGCCTACGTCGCTTCTACCCTTAGCTAGGATTTCCAAGTATTTTCCGTTGTACAAACACACGGCCAACACCCCGCTTGGTGTCACCTATGTAAATACTCCGAGTATAATAAAAGGGCAACTCGGCTTTCCCTTGAAACCCAAGTTACCCTCGGGGGCCCTACCGCGGGGGGCACCCCCCCCCCAAATGGTCCCATTTTTTCGCGCAAAAAACGTAATAACACGCGCTAAGTTTGTTTCCTACTTCAACCACGAGCTACGATTCGAACAGGGCGTAGGCGGCACGGCGGAAGGAGCGAGCCGGAGACGCCCCTACGCCGCGCGGCTATGGCCCGTCCCTCTCGCCTCCAACCCGGCGGGCCCCCGCGAAAGGCGGACTTCCCTAACTAGAATCTACTCGGGAGGAAAAAGAAGCAAAAAGCGCAATAAACGAGCGATTTCATTTACAAACCGCTGTCTATGATTCACGAGATTACTTGTTTAATTACAAGAGGCCACGAGGCCACAATTCTGATACACTTAAACAAAAAAAAAACGGGCCTAGCGCCCAGGTGCTTTCAGCAGGCGGAGCGGCAGCATCAGCGGCGTCCGGGAAGAGGAATTCTTCGAAGGCCTCGGCAAGCGACTCGGCGGCGTCAGCAGCAAGCGCGTCCGCACGCTCCATGGCCACCTCGTCCTCGACGCCCTCGGGCACGATGTAGCCTTCCGCTACCGCCTCGAGGTTGACCTCGTAGTGGGATCGCACCACTCCGAGGGCCTTCTGCACGCCCGGTGCGGCGCCGGCGCACCCGCCCCGTGACGTGGCCACCGAGGGCGCGCGGGCGGGCGGCCGCAGAACTCGCCGGCTTGGACATCGCCTTCCTCGATGGCGTGGCGGTCTCGAGGGCCGCGTCCCGCAACTCTCCGCAGCTCTCCCGCTCGGAGGAGTTGTAGGAGGCTTGCGGGGACCTCGGCCGCCCGACGACATGCCCCAAAGCCGTGCGCGGGCCGGAAGCAACAAGATGACGAGAAATTAGAAATGGGGAAACGAATCCTCTAAAACGAAAACTAACAAGCGGGGCCAGACAGCAACTTACCCTCGACCTGCCTCTTCTCCAGATCGAGGTCGCGGCGCGCGGACTCGAGCGCCAGCCGAGATGCCGGACGGTCTCGCCTTGCTCGACGAGGGCCATCTCTTGGGCGGCGTTGCTGATGCTGAGCGTCAACGCCTCATCCTCGCCCCTCGGAGAATGCGGCGTTTCGCTCCTCCGGGCCGACTTCTCCACCGCCTCACGAGCAACGCGCTCCCGCTCCGCGCCGTCCGGCGTCGCGAAGGGCGGCTCGCTCCCCGCCGGAGCCGCCCCTCGGCCCCTCGGCGGGCGACGCGCTCTCGCCGGAGCCGCCCCTCGGCGGCGACGAGAGCCGCGCCTTGGCGTCGAGGGCGGCCTTCGTGGTCATCCGCCTCCTTGGCGCGGCGCTCCCGCCCCGCGCGCCCGCTCCTCACCGGCGCCGCCGCGCCCTCGCGCTCCCTCGAGCGACGTGCGAAGCCTCCCGGTCTCGGCGCGAGCGGTGGCCACCTCCCGCCTCCCGGGTGGCGGCCAACGTCCGCGTCTTCTCCGGAGTCTTCGCGCGCGTTCCACGGCGCCTCGTCACGATCGACGAGGGGCTGCGCGGATCCGCCCGAGGCTTGGGTCACGCGCCGCGTCCTCGCCCGAGCTCTCGGGGAGCACGTCACACCACGCCAACGCCGGTAGACCGGCCCGGTGTCCCGGCGTCCTAAGGGCCCTCCGCGAGCGCGTCGAAAGCGCCGCACCGCTCCCGGAGCCGGCGGGCCTCGGCGTTCACTTGGTCGAACGCGCCGTACTTCTCGCGGGCGCGGCGCTCAAGCTCTCCGGCATCCACGCATCGATCCTCGTCGGCGCCAAGTCTTGAATACGGCGCGTGAAAGCGAAAAAGAGAAAGAAGAAAGGCGGCCGTGGCTCACCCGGAAGACGATCCAGGCCGGGCCGGCGTGCACCCGCGCGCTTCGTTCAACGCACGGCTGAGCGTGGCGCCGTGGCTCATGAGCTCGCCCCGCAGCTCCTCGCTCCCCTACGGGGCGTCGCCGAACGCCGGGGGATCCTCCACCGCCCCCCCCACCTGGGCGGGGCGACCGGCATGGGAGGACGAGGCCTCGGCGTCGTGCCCTCGGCCCCCCACTATCATACGACCCTCGTGACGCCTCACGAGGGCCCTCCCCCTCGGGGCTCGGGGAGAGTTCGTGGGCCCCCTGGCCCACTGGTTCCACCCAGGCGGCGAGGAGTCATCCGAGAGCTCCACCACCTCCGCCTGGGGACCGCCGGCGGGCGGAGCCGCCTGCTCCGCCTCCGCCGGCGCCTCCACCGCGCCTCCGCGGCCGCGGCGCCCGCCGTGGCGCGCGTTGCCGCCACCTCCGTCCGCGCCGCCACGACCGCGGGCGCTCCCGCGAGGTTGCGCCCGCTGCCGCCCCTCCGCGGTGGCCGCCGCCGCGGCGGCACCCCCCGCCGTAGCCGCCGCCGCGCGCCCGCGCCTCCATGGCGGCCGGCGCCCGGCCGCCCCCCCCGACCCCTGCGGGCCCCGCGGCGCGGCGGGTTGATCCACCGGCCGGGGCCTCGAGGCCCCGCCCGAGCCTTGCGCGCTCGTGCCCGCCGCCGCGCCCCCGTTCTCGGGCGCGACCCCCTCGACGAACGCCGCCGGTGGGGATCGACGCATCCGTCCTCGGCACCTTGGCCGGTGCAAGAGGAGGGACGGTGGGCACCGCCCGCGGAAACGCGAACCGAGGGTTAGAGCGTCTAATAACCAAACAAATTAAGGCCAAGCAAAGGAAGAGCGATTCCTTACCTCGCGGAGGAAAAGGCCCGCTTCCTTTTCCTCGAAGCCTCCGACGAGGCCGGCGCGGGGGGCCGCGCCTACCGCGGCGCTCCCCGACGGTGCCGCCGCACGCGCGGGCACGCCCCGCCTCACGCGTAGGCGCGCCGATGCCGCCACCGCGCGCGGCGGCACGCTAGCCCCGCGCGCGGGCGCGCCCACCGACGCACCCCTCGACGAGGACGCCGCGCGCGCGCGCGCGCCCGCCCCGCGCGCGTGCGGGCACGCTTGACGCACGCGCGAGCACGTCCGCCGCACGCGCCTCCGTGGCGCGCGCGGCACCTCCGCGGCGCGAGCCGCCCCCCGACGACGACCGCCCGGCGGCGGGCGCCGGCGCACCCGCCCCGGACGAAGCCGCCCCCGACGCCGCGCAAGATCCGGCGACGGGGCGCGGGCCGCCACCCGTCCGAGGGGCCCTCCCCCCTCGGACTCTTCCTCCTCGTCCCGATCCGAGGACGAGGGCTCCTCGATGTCGGGGGGAGGGAGAGCCCCGGCTCCTCCCGCCGCGGCGTACTCGCGGACCGCGCGTCACGCGCGCGCTTGGCGCCGCCTTGCGTGCGCCCTCTTGCGCGCCGCCCGCTCCCCGTTTGCTCCCGCCGCGCCGCCCGGCCGAGCGCACGGGAGTCGGGGGTGGGTGGAACGGCCTTGGCGGCGGTGAACTGCACCAGCTGCGCACGAGAGCAACGGCGGCACATCGGGAAACGGAATCAAGAACAAGAACTAAAAGCGAGAATCAAAAAACCACACTCACCAACGGGCCGGTGGGGAGCATCTCGAGGTCCCACGGGGTCCGGCCCGCGGGCGCGGCGTCCGGGTGTCGACGGCGCTCCGCGCCCGGTGAGCGCGTACGGCCGCTCCGGGCGGCGTCGGGGAGCATCCGCGACCTCGCCGGGTCGACGGGGTTGGCCGCCTCCGTCATCTCGAAGATGCGGAGCGGCCTCTGCATCAACGGCACGATCCGCCGGTGATGGAGGAAGGCGAGGACGCCCATCGCGTTGAGCCCTTCCCTCGCCAACCGCCGCAAGGCGGCGAGGATGGAGTCCTCGGCGCGCCGGAGGTTGGCCGTAGACAACCCGTAGCCCCGACGGTCCGGCCTCTCCTTGAACACCCGCCGGTGTAGGGAGGGAGGCCGGGCTCGGCGTTGCGCGAGATAAAACCATCCCCGCTCCCGGCCGGCGTTGTTCGTCGTCATGGTGCGGGGGATGTAGGAGTTCTTGAGCTGCCCCCGCACGGCAAGCGACATCCCCGCCGGCGCGCACCGCGCGCGGGTCCTCGGCTCCGTCGTAGGCTGCGTGATGAGCTCCGCGCGGAAGAGGTGTACCCAGAGCTCCCAGTTGACTGGGATCCCCAGGTACCCCTCGCAGACGCCCACGAATGTGGCCGCCTGCGAGATAGCGTTGGGGGCGAAGTTGTGCAGCTCCACCCCGTAGTGGAAGCACAACGCCCTCATAAATGTGCTCGCCGGCGCGTTGAAGCCGCGCTCGTGGTAGCGGAGGAAGCTCACCACGTATCCCTCCGGCGGATTGGGCTCGAGGTGCGACGATGGCGGCACGATCCACTCCGCCGGCGCCCATCTTCGTTGGCCGAAAGCGGCGGCGGCGGCGACCGGCTCGCCCGGGCGAGCCCGGTCACGGTCGACCTCTCCCAAGCGTACGGCTCCGGGACCCGGATCGGGGGCGAGGGCGGCGCCATAGCGAGGACGAGCGAGCGCGGGGGCGGAGGACAAGAAAGCGAGAAGAAAGCTCTAAGCAACGAAACCGCGCGGTGGCAAGAGCAAAACGAAGACGAAGCGACGGAAGATTGAAAATGGTGAGGAGCCAAGGTAAAAACCGCCACCTACTCCTCCCCGCGGTTTATAGGCAAACGGGCGAGTTCTCCGGAGCGCACACCCCGCCAAACAAGATGCGTGCGGGAATCTTTCCATCGCGTCGACGGGCGGGCCCCACCACGGCTCGCGGCGACTAACCTGCGGGCGGGTCATCATTACGGCGAGACCGGCGGCGACCGAGGCGAAACCGTCACATCCGCCGGCCACGTCGCCCACTACGCGCGCGCGCGCGCGCGCGCGCCTAAAAGGCGCGCCCGCGCTGCAAAACCCGCGGCCACGCCCGCATGGCAATTAAATGCCGGGCCCCTTGCCAAGCAAGGAGAGCCCTCGAGCGAGGCGAACCCTCGGCTCGAGACAAAGGTGACCCTCGATGGGTGACGGCGCGTGAGAAGGTCGCCGGGACACTGCTCGGTGTAGAGTAGGCGGCCGCGGGCACCCATGCCACGTGAAGCCCTCGAGCGGCATGACCCTCAACTCGAAACAAGGCGACCATCGATGGGATATCGGCGTGAGAAGGTCGCCCGGACTGCTCGATGTAGAGCGGACCACCGCGGGCACCCATGCCACGTAGGACCCTCGAGCGGCATGACCCCCAACTCGAGACAACGTCAACCCTCCGAAAGAAGGCACACGCGCGTAAGAGGATCGCCCAGGTCACGCTTGAAACAGAGCGACACCGAAAGCACTCATGCCGCGCCACGCCGCCAACAAGCACCTCGAGGGTCGGCACGCCCGGACCCCTCGACGGCCGCAAACGTGAAAAGACGGAGGCTGTCCATGCACGGCCCCGCACGGCCTTGCGATCGGGGTTCGAAGCGACCCTCGACGGGTTCGAACGGGCCCCGATCTCGGAGTTAGGGACGACGAGGGCACGCGCATTCGAGCCGTTCCTCGAGCCCGTCGGCTCGAGGGTGCCCCACATGTCGTGTTCGAGAGCCGGCGAGGGCGGCTAGCGGGGGGATCCCACCGAGGGAGAGCTTCCGCGCCCTCGGTCCCTAGCGAACGGGACCGAGCCCCACCTAGCAAACCCACGCAAGCGCTTCCATGGACGTGTCTCGGACCGCGCGGCCTACCCTTATCGAACGGGGCATGGACGTCCACTTGAACTACCCGCTAGCGGCTCGAAGAGGAATCCGCGATTCGCGACCCGCTCGATGGGAGTCGTGGAAACCTCACCTCCCGACCCGCGGAGGGACGGCGAGGGCGCGATAAAAAACAAGTCGTCGGGGCTCGACCCGATCGCCTCGAACGGGCCAAGGCTCGGGGGCTCGACGCACGGCTACACCCCTCCTTGGAATTGCACCCGCCCGAGACAGAGACGAGGGGAGCGTGCCACCCCCGATGCCGGCTCGAAACACCGCCGATGCCGGTTGGCATATGTGGCACGCCTTTCGACCGAATTGCTCGCGGTTAACCCCTGCGGGAGAACCCACACTCTGCCCGCGGGGCTTCGAGGCTAGACCCGCGGGTCCGCTAGCGCGGCCCCCGGAAAGCGTTCGCAAACAAGGAGGGAAGAACGTCCTATCGGTGGGTTCCGGCATGCGGGAGCCTCAAAGGCAAACCCGCGGATGCTCGGGGGCACTGCGTCGGGGACCGCCCTAGGGGTCCCCTCAAACAAGGGGAACCCCTACTTAAATTCTCGCATCAATATAAGCTAAGCCTAACCATGCGGGTAACTAACCCCCGCGAGGACACGGCCCATGCGGCGGGACTTCGGAGGCCCACCAAGGCGGCCCGCCTAGGAAGACCCCTCGAGCGAGGCTCCGCCTCGCCCGAGGGCATGCTCCCCTCCTCGAACGGGCTCCGCCCGCTCGAGGGGCAACTCCCTCCTCGAACGGGTCCGGTCCGCTCGAGGGGCGACCCTTCCCTCAAGCGGCCCCGCCCCGCTCGAGGGCGCGCTCCCCCTCGAGCGAGTCCCGCCTCGCTCGAGGGTCCGCTCCGCCCTCGGCCGGGGCCCGCCACGATCACGGGCGCCCGCACGCGTGCGCCGGCCCCGTACCTGGGCATTTAACGCCACGACGCCGCGGGACGGCGCCATCATGCGCCGGGGCTCACGCCCGGTGCCGCCGCACCAACTCCCCGGGGAAGGAGCCCATCCCCGCCCGCTGTGGGATGGACCGTGCGGTACGGCCGGTGTCGGTCCCGTGACACCGTGCGCGCACGCCCGGCCCCGTACGACTAACGCGCCCGACCCTCGAAAGGGGGGGGGCGCACCCTCGTTTCCACTTTCTCGTGACCTTGCGGGTTAGGTGAGGGGCGCTAGGCGGTGGATGGCCATCCCGGCCACGCGCGGCGCGGCCGCCGTGCCCACGCGTGCGGGCGCATGCTGACTCCACGGGGGCACGCCCAAGCACGCTGCAGCAACCACTCCGCCACCGCAGAGCTCATTGGGAAGGAACGCCGTTCTGCCCGCTCCCTCCGTATCCGTCTGGGTCGTCATCAGCACCTCCCTCGAAGCCTATCAGAGAACGCCATCACCATCTGCCGCCTCCTACCCTCGAACCGCCCCTTGTTCGGGTACGAAGTAGGCCATCATGGCGGATCGCGGCGTGGATCATCCGGACGATCGCCGCTCTACACTACGGCACGACGTGCACCCACACGTAGCTAGGTAGCGCGGCGCGCATGTAACTCGCCGCCCCCTTGGCCTATAAAAGGGGAAGCGGAGCCCCCGGCCCCGCGGGGGACGGGTTCGAAGAGTTCGGCTCAATACAACACACCGTGCACTCACTCTCTTATTCTCCCACAACACCTTCGACCACTCATCGGGGACTTGGGAGCCACGCTTCCTCTCCCGCCTTGCTTGTATTTGCCCCACTACAAGCACCCCCGGTCTTCGAGCAATATAGTGCCACGAGCACCCCACTGCTTTGGACGTACGGCCCCCTCGGCCGGAACCGGGATAAATCCTTGTGTCATTAGTTGCTTAGCATCGACCATAGAGGGATAAACTTAGGCGCTATCTCTTGGTTAGTGTCGGGACCATATTCCGCACCGACATCACTTGCCTCCTTAGATGTTGAACCTTGCTAATTTGAAAGAACTTCTCACAAAACTTCTTTGTCAACTTGTCCCAATTGCCTTCAACTTCAAAGGACGCAAACGAGTACCATGTCTTTGCATTACCGGCAAGTGAGTAGGGAAAGAGATTCCATTTGAACCATTCATCGGGAAGTCCTTCTTGACGCACTGTGTTGCATAGCGTCGTGAAATGCCTTATGTGTCTATATGGGTTCTCCGTAACCATCCCTTCAAACGGGTTTGCCGCCACCATCTCGATGATCTTGGATTTAATTTCATACTTGTTCGCTTCGAGCTTCGAATCCGACTCTTGTACTTTTATGTCTTCACATCGAGGGCTAGCGCAATCCCTTAGTGATTTCTCTGGTTCTTCCATGGGTTGATTGACGAACGCCATCTAGACAATAAGATAAAAACAAAAACAAAAACAAAACAAAGTGGTTTTCTAGATAAAATGTGTTATATATAACAAATAAAAGGTAAACTAAATATAAAACTAAGTTAAATGCAAACCAAACGATGTAAACTAGCTTGCTCCCCGGCAACGGCGCCAGAAAAAGGGGCTTGTTGACAGATAAAAGATGTATCCCTCTACGATCCGCAAGCGTACGGACCCACACCTTTTTCACCACGGGATTCCCAAGGTTCTTGTCAATCCGCGGAGCAAGGGGATTACAAGCGTTTGATCTACCTTTACACACTAGCTACTCAAACCCTAACTATGATTAAACTAGAAAACAACTAAACTACACTAGAGAGAATGATTAAGCAATCAAGACTGGAGACACTCGCCCATGGGTCTACGATACTAGATCATGCAATCGCTTAAAAACATGAAAACCAATCTAATCTATCGGGGGTTGTGACCACGGTTTCGCCCTTTCCCTCCTCTCGTACTATCACTACGCGAAGGTATTCATGACTAGACCTATGATGGACACGGTGTATTGAATGGATCCAAGGAAGCATTGGAGCTCTACTCCCTTTACGGCATGGTAGCTAACCTTAAGCATTAAAGTATATTCAACACGAGATGATAGATAGATAATCCAACAAAGTACAATTACATCTCAAGATCGATTACAACCCATGGACGAATAAGAAGAATACCCCATCAAGGTGCTAGACATAGCACCGTTGATCATGGTTTCCCTTCCGACGGTGTCTTCCTTCTTCTCCACTTGTGGGTGCTTCCTTCGAGGTGGTTGATCACCCTCCGGAGATCTTCCTCCTCTCTCTCTAACTTGTGGATGGCCTCCCGTGGGTCCTCATGAGATTATGCACTTTGCCCCCTCCACTTGCATGATTTTGACGATGTCATCCTCGCATCCAAGATGGAGGTTCTCTTCGCATGAAGTTCGGTCTTTTACGCTTCAATCCCCGGGGGTGTTCCTTCGTAGCACTTCGGTCCTTGACACCATTGGAAGTGATTTCATCAAGCTCATGAACACGAACAAGACTCCGTAAATGCTCCTTTGAACTTGTTGCGAGTCCGTCCTTTATGTCCATGTTTTCCTACATAAACACAACACTTCCAAATACATGCTTATTATATGATTAGTGTGCCTAGTGGCGGGTTAGTTCCATAATCAAATCCAAACCAAAGTGTAATGAACATGCTTGGTGTACCAAAATACACCTTCAACAACTACATGGGAGCCGAGTCATGAGTGGCGATTGGCGGAGGCTACACCGAGTTTGCGGGGTTTCCTGTGGTTCACCAGAAAACCACTGGGTTCCTTGGTTGATCCACAAAGCCAAGACCGAAGAACCGAAGGCGGTGCTATAGCAGCTCCAGACTGGTCTGACCGGTCTGACCGGTGGGTACCGGTCTAAACGGTGAGGAGCACCAGTCTGACCGGTGTGCGACGACGCAGTCCAGAATCTTCGAAGCGAAGGACACGCGTCGGGATCGCATGGCTTGCGTCGAGGCTAAGCAGGGTGCGGTCGCCGAGCATCCGTCCGATGGAGAAAATTTGAAGACTTCCAAAACCTCCCTTGAGGGGCTTGTATCCCTAGTTATTAAGTAAAGGTATTTTAGACTTTCGGTTGTCTCCATATAACCCATGAGGTGAGAGGATGGCAGCCATCTCTTTGAACCCTAGTTCATTTGCTTTCCTATTTTCCCTTCCTATTTTCTTAGGATATCCATAGGACTAGCTTGAGAGCTTCATGATGAGATCTTGTGAGAGGGTTGGATGATCGGGCGGCAAGCTAGACCTTGTGTGAACCTCCTTGCTATGTATAGATGATTCGGCGTGGTTCCTCAAGGCTTTGTTGTGTTGTTCCTGGTTGTTCTTGGTGGTGATTTTCGGAGCCCTCTCTTGGTGGTTTTCTCGGTGTGTTTTCGGGACCTTTCTCTTGGGGATTTGATGGGAGAAATTCGTGTGAACCCTTCGTGGTTCTTTTGCCTTTGATTCCCCTCCCAAATCCGTGAGTTAAGGGGCTCGATTTTGGGGTTTTCGGTGTTCTAGGGTTAGAGGAGTTCTTGGAGGGATTTCTTCGATTCCTCTTGATTTGGCAAGTTTTTGTGGACAAAAACTTGGCTATGGACTCCTCATGAGGTGTTCCTACTATCCCCAAAGTCTTGCACAAGTCCGTGGAGTGATTAGGGAGATCAAGGTTTGGATTTGGGGGAGTTGACCCGCGGGTCTTTGTTCATCCCGAGCTGCCCGAGCTTGGCCGGTCGGCGGTGTGCATGACCGATCCGGCGGTGTGCGTGACCGGTCGGCGGGTGTAGGCCACTTGTGGGATTTGCCTCGGGTGAACTGCTTGACTCGTGTGTCCTTGGGTCGTGGTGCTGTTGGTCAGTTCTTGGTCTCTTTGGAGTTGTTTTTCTAGGCTTCGTGTAGGGTTTTCCTTCCGTGCAGGTTGTGTTTTGGGAGTGTTTTTGTTCCAGGGCCTAGATAAGTCATTGTGGCTCTCTGGAACACTTGTTGTGCGGCTGCTGTAGCCACCGGCCTGACCGGCTCTGTCCACCCGGTCTGACCGGTGTCACCGGTCCGGCCGCGCAAGCCATCGGTCCCCGACGGTGTAGCACGAGCGACAAGCCATGCAAGTTTCCGCTGTGTGTGTTGGTGTGTTTTGGCTCGGAGGGTTGTTCGTTGGTTCCTAGGTCCAGTAGCACTCTAGTGGCTGCGTGGGCTTGGCCAACTTGGGTAGTGAGTCGGAGACGTGTGTTGGAAGCTGTGTTCGTCTTGTTGGAGTCTCCATCTCCTTCAAGAAGAATTTTTATCGGCTCCCATTCACTCCCCCCTCCTCTCTGGTTCGCCGTATCAGTCCTTCAAATTCTCGAAGTAGCGGTTAGTGTACTCATAGGGAGTCTCGTCGTGTCTCATCCGTACTTTGGCAAGGTGGTGAGTGTTGTCGGGGCAGTTGTAGGTCACTTGATAGTTGGTCGTGAAGAGTCGCAACAAGGTTGCCCATGAGGTGATGCACTCCACAGGAAGGTTGTCGAGCCAAAAGAGTGGCGATTTGCTCATCACAAGAGGCGTGGGCAGTGATGTTGTACATCTTCAGCCAAATACTCGGGTCGGAGTGGCCATCGTATTTTGCAATGGCTGGCTTGAAGTCCTTGGGGTATCTGATCGTCCTAAGATGTCATGAGAACGCAGGGAAGTTATTGATTGCTCCAGGACTAGCTGACGGGGCGTAGGCCGTTGGGATGACGTAGAGGTCATCGGGAGGACCATTATCTTGGTCATACTGGGCACGATGTATGAGCTCTTGATCATGCATCAGCCGGAGATCTGTAGCTTGGATGGGGTGGTTGGTGTCGAGGGGGTCAGGGACCCAATTGACGCGATCGTAGTTAGCACAACGTGCTACCTCTGCTTCATCTCGTATGCGTTGACGTTGACTGCTCTGGGCGCGGTAGGCCTGTACTGGTGGAGGTTGAGTTCCTGTGTTCTGTCCTGCATTGCCAGCGACGTTCTGCTGCTGGGCGTCAGTAGCGTTGGAGACATTGTTGGCAGTGTTTCCTGCAGCGTTAGCGATGGTGTTGGCTGGAGGGTTGGCCACTGCGTTGGCGGCAGCGTTGACCAGTTGCGCCACTTCGTTTTCGCCTCCTCCTTCTTCAGCCACAGGCTGAAGGGGGGCGTTGTCGTTGTTGTGGTGGTGGTGACGAGGTCGCTCCGACCTACTCCTGGAGTAGGAGCTTGAAGCTGATCTGCTATATCTCAGACCTCTTTCTTCGACGTGGGCCGAGGCGATGCGGATGTGAGCTTGTAGGCACCAAGTTGTAGGAGTATCCTCAAGTTGACCAAGCTCGGTAAGGGCCGCGCCTAGGTTAGCTTGAGGCGAGTTGTAGACTTCATGGCCATCTTGCCCAAAATCCTTCAAGAGGTCTCTGGAACATATGCAGTGTCGACGAGACTCGTTATCCTACTGATGAGGAGCGACCAGGGCCGTGGGGGTGGTCCCCTGTTGACGATGTTGCCTGCGAGTTGGTCGCCGACACATGGTACAACATTGCCTGCGGGCTGACCTGCGGCAGCTGCAGCTGCATCTTCTTCATCTTGACGACGCACAGCTCGTGCAGCATTAGCGTTCTCGCGCTATATGCGCTGCTCATCATTCTCGCCAGCTTGAGGGGTACGTTGGCAGAGACCACCAGGACCTCTCGATCCAGGTACTCGAGCGTGTCACCCGTATAGTTGGGAGAGATGGTCATTCGAGCGATTTGGAACACGAGGCAGTCCGGAGACGACTTACAATTGATATGCCGGTGATGAGCCGTGATGAGGGGTTGGTGAAGCTTCTTGAGCACACGGCACTGGCGAGCCGTGTGTTTGGAGTCCTCGTGGATAGGGCAAGGGTCATCCAGATGACCTCTACGGTGTGGGATCTTGGGTCCATATTCGATCTGGATCTTGTTCTTCATGTAGCGAGACGCTACATGAGCTACGTTCCGCAGACCAAGAGGCATACAGGGTGAAGGTGCGGAGGTCCAGCGAGGGCGCTTGACGCGCTCACAGACCTTGATCGTGTCGGAGAGCATGTCCTCGACGCGATCGAACCCTGCGATTAGATCGCTAGGAGTGGGTGGGTGGGTTTCCACCAGCAGATCGGATCTGACCTACTGGTTGGAGGTGATTGCGTTGCTCTCGATGACGAGGCAGGCGGTTGGAGTGGTGGATTCCGCCGGCATAGAACCGAAGCAGATGTCGACGGGATTGGCGAGGAAGTCTGCCATGCTCTTAGGGAAGATGACGCCGCTTGGAGAGGCCATCAAGTTGCAGGAAGAACCCTGGATTCCCCCTACCTGCCGCGCTAACTGTCAGAGGTTTAGATCTGAGCAGCCCACAGGGGGTTAACCCCGGTGGTTTATTTGTTCGGCGGGGAGATAGGGAGCTAAGAACGTGATGGTTATGCTATCGTAGCACACGGAAATCACGGCGAGACACAAGGGACAACGCCATTTATACTGGTTCAGGCCTCTGGAGAGTAAAACCCTACGTCCAGTTCTTGATTGTATTGATTTGATCGTGGTGAAGGTGGTCGAGATTATAGGTGCCTCAGAAGGACGCCCTTGCCTGCCTTATATTGGGTGACAGACAAGGTCGATGGACCGGAGTTCAAGTCGGTTACAACAGGGAAACCTATCTCTAGTCTATTTACATCATGGAAGGCTTATCCGAGCTGCCTTAATCTATCTGGACTTCCATGGCTTGCACGCCAAACTATCTTCTCATCTTCAGGCCCACATGTCAGGTCGGATAGGCCTACTGACAGGTTGGCGGCGCTCATTCTAGGTAGCCTGATCAAAAGAGTTTGACTGCAGAGCATTGATTGGGTTTGTAGCATCTATCTCAATCATCACTCGGGATATCCCCCTCTCTATTGTTGCAGCAAGGGCATTCAAACAAGCTTCCTCTTAGCAACTAAAGCATCGTTCACAATCGGGAGATGTCCAGAACCTGCTAGCACTCCTTGGCCATCAATCATCACTCGGGATATCCCCCTCTCTATTGCTGCAGCAAGGGCATTCAAACGGCTTCCCCCTCAGCAGCTAAAGCATTGTTCATAGTCGGGAGACGTCTAGAACCTGCTAGCACTCCTTGGTCGTCACTATCTCTCACAATAAAACCCCATGCACCATTCTTCTCCTTTGCACAGAAAGCACTATCAGTATTGATCTTGACCACATCAGGAGGTGGCTACACTTCTTAATAGCAATATTTGGTAACTATGAAGATTGTTGTTTCCTGCAATAAAAGAGATACCTGGATGTCATCTCCCTCACTTGTGAGGCAACATTTTCAGCAGTCAGCATTTGCCCCCTCACCCCCCAATAGCTTTGTTCCTGGCATTCCATCAAGACCATAGCATATGAACGATCATTTTTTTAGCAGACTGTTGACGGATAAAAGACGTATCCCTCTACGATCCGCAAGCGTATGGACCCCACACCTTTTTCACCACGGGATTCCCAAGGTTCTTGTCAATCCGCAGAGCAAGGGGATTACAAGCGTTCAATCTACTTCTAAGCACTAGCTACTAAAACCCTAACTATTATTATACTAGAAAACAACTAAACTACACTAGAGAGAATGATTAAGATATCAAGATAGGAGACACTCGCCCATGGGTCTACGATCATGCAATCAATTAAAGACATTAAATCAATCTAATCTATCGGGGGTTGTGACCACGGTTTCGCCCTTTCCCTCCTCTCGCAATCTTGTCACTACGCGAAGGTATTCATGACTAGACCTATGATGGACACGGCGTATTGAATGGATCCAAGGAAGCATTGGAGCTCATACTCCCTTTACGGCATGGTAGCTAACCTTAAGCATTAAAGTATATTCAACACAAGATGATAGATAGATAATCTGACAAAGTATGATTACATCTCAAGATCGATTACAACCCATGGACGAATAAGGAGATTACCCCATCAAGGTGCTGATCATGGCACCGTTGATCATGGTTTCCCTTCCGACGGTGTCTTCCTTCTTCTCCACGTGAGGGTGCTTCCTTCGAGGTGGTTGATCTCCCTCCGGAGATCCTCCTCCTCTCTCTAGCTTGTGGATGGCCTCCTGGTGAGAATGTCTCTCTCCCTGTCGAATGGCGGCACCTCCAGGGTTTTAGGGTTGAAGATCCTTCGAGTGCAAGGAAAACGGGACCGAACCGGCCACCGGAGTGGGCTGGGCCGGCCGGCCGGCTGGGGCCGCCCCGGCTCGGGCCCACCTCGGCCGGTTCGGTCGCCCCTTCGCTCCCGTGGTCCTCATGAGATTATGCACTTTGCCCCCTCCACTTGCATGATTTTGACGATGTCATCCTCGCGTCCAAGATGGAGGTTCTCTTCGCATGAAGTTCGGTCTTTTACGCTTCAATCCCCGGGGTGTTCCTCGTAGCACTTCGGTCCTTGCCACCATTGGAAGTGATTTCATCAAGCTCATGAACAACGTCCGGTGCGGAATATGGTCCCGACACTAACCGAAGAGATAGCGCCGTGGTCTATCCCTCAATGGTCGATGCTAAGTAACAAGTGACACGAGTTTTATCCGGTTCCCGCCGAGGGGGCCGTACGTCTAGCGGGGGCGTGCTCGGGGCACTATATTACTTAGCACCGGGGGTGCTTGTAGTGGGGCAAATACAAGCAAGGCGGGAGAGGAAGTGTAGCTTCCAAGTCCCTGGTGGAGTGGCTGAAGATATTGTGGGAGAATGAGAATGAGTGCGTGGTGTAGTGCGAAGTGTTCTTCCGTGTTGAACTAAGTCTCCCCCCCCCCCCCCCCCCCCCGCGTTCGCCCCCCCCCCCCTTTTTATAGATCAAGGGGGCGGCGGGTTACATGCATGCGTGCTACCCGGCTATGTGAGGGATGCACATCGTGCTACGGCGTAGAGTGGGCGGCCGTCCGGACAATCTTCGCGGCGGTCGAGCCATCATGGCCTACCCGTGCCGAACGCGTGGCGGTTCGAGGGTAGGAAGGCGGCGGATGGTGGTGGCGTCCTCGATAGGCTTTGAGGGGGTGCGACGATGGGCGGTACGGGGGCACGGGGAGTAGGCGAACGGCGTTCCTTCCCAACGCGCTTCACGGTCTTGGAGTGGTTGCCTTGCGGTGCCGGGCGTGCGCACGCACGCGTGGGTACGGCGGCCGCGCCGTTACGCGTGGCCGGGATGGCCATCCACCGGCCTAGCGCCTCCACCTAACCTTGTAGGGTCACGGGAAAGTGAGATCGAGGGTGCGCCGGCCCCCCTTCGAGGGTCGGGCGCGTTAGCCGTACTGTAGTGGGCGCACGGTGTCACGGGACTGACACCGGCCGTACCGCACAGTCCCTCCCCACAGTGGTGGGGATGGGCTCCTCCCTGGGGAGTTGGTGCGGCGGCACCGGGGTGCGAGCCCCAGGCGCATGATGGCGCCGTCCTGCGCCGTCAGGGCGTTAAATGCCCGTGTACGGGGCCGGCGCACGCGTGCGGGGCGCCCGTGAGTATGGCGGGCCCCCGAGGGCGGGACGGACCCTCGAGCGAGACGAGACCCGCTCGAGGGGAGTGAGCCCTCGAGCGGGGGCGGGACCGCTCGAGGGAAGAGTTGCCCCTCGAACGGGGCGGAGCCCGCCCGAGGGCGCGCGCGCGCGTCGAGCGAGGCGGAGCCCGTTAAAGGGGACTTCTAAGAGGGCCGTCTTGGTGGGCCGTCGGGGTCCGCGGCGTGGGCCGTGTCTGCATGGTTAGTCACCCGCACGGTTAGGCTTAATGTGTTTCGGTACGGGATTTAAGTGAGGTTTTTCCCGTTGCTTAAGGGGACCCCTAGGGGCGTCCCCCGAAGCGGTAGCCCCCGAGCATCTGCGGGTTTGCCATTGAGGCTCCCGCGGTGCCGGAACCTACCGATAGAACGTTCTTCCCTCCTTGTTTGCGAACGCTTTCGTGGGGCCGCGTCGGCGGGCCGCGCGGATCTAGCCCCCGAAGCCCTGCAGGAGTGTGAGTTCTCCTGCAGGGGTTAACCGCGAGAATTTTGGACAGAGAGACGTGGCACATATGCCAACCGGCATCGGCGGTATTTCAGCCGGCTTCGGGGGTGCACGCACGCGTCATCCTTTGTCTCGGGCGGGTGCAGTTTCAAGGAGGTGTAGCCGTGCGTCAAGCCCCCGAGCCTTGGCCCGTTCGAGGCGATCGGGTAGAGCCTGACGACTTGTTTTTTAACGCGCCCTCGCCGTCCCTCCGCGGGACGGAGGGTGAGGTTTCTCGCAACTCCCATCGAGCGGGTCGCGAATCGCGATTCCCCTTCGAGCCGGTAGCGGGTGGTTCAAGTGGACGCCCATGCCCCGTTCGATAAGGGTAGGGTTGCGTGGTCGGAGACACGTCCATGGAAGCGCTTGCATGGGTTTGCTAGGTGGGGCTCGGTCCCGTTCGCTAGGGACCGAGGGCGCGAAGCTCTCCCTCGGTGGGATCCCCCGCTCGCGCCCTTGCCGGCTCTCGAACACGACATGTGGGGCACCCTCGAGCCGACGGGCTCGAGGAACGGCTCGAACGCGCGTGCCCTCGTCGTCCCTAACTCTGCGATCTGAGGCGCTGTTCGAACCCGTCGAGGGTCGGGCTTCGAACCTACGATCGGTAGGGGCCGTGCGGGGCCGTGCACAGACAGCCCCGTCTTTTCGCGCTAGCGGCCGCCGAGGGGTCCGGGCGAGCCGGCTCTCGAGGTGCGGTTGGCGGCGCGGCGCGGCATGGGTGCTCGCGGTGCCGCTTTATTTCAAGCGAGGCCCTAGGCGACCTTCTCACGCGCGTGCCTTCTTTCGAGAGGTTTGACATTGTCTCGGCGGGGGCTCGCGCCGCTCGAGGGTTTTGCGTGGCATGGGTGCCGCGGTTGCACGCTCTACATCGAGCGAGGTCCCGGGCGACCTTCTCACGTCGATATCCCATCGAGGGTTGACGTCATCTTGAGCCAAGGGCTCGTGCCGCTCGAGGGTTTTACGTGGCATGGGTGCCCGCGGTAGCCTGCTCTACATCGAGCGAGGTCCCGGCGACCTTCTCACGGCGATATCCCATCGAGGGTCGCTTTTGTTTCGAGCGGGGGTTCGCCCGCTCGAGGGTTCTCCTTGCTTGGCAAGGGACCGGGTATTTAAGTGCCTCGCGGTCGTGGCCGCGGTTTTTGCGACGCGGGCGCGTCTTTTTAGGCGCGGCGGCGCGCGCGCGCGTAGTGGGCGGCGTAGCGGGCGGACGTGACCGCTTCGCCTCGGTTGCTTGCCGGTCTTTGCCGTAATGATGGTCCGCACTCGCAATGACGTGGCCGGCGCGGTCGTGGTGGGGCCCGCTCGTCGACGCGATGGAAAGATTCCCTGCCGATTAATGCTAGCGGGCGTCCGCTCGGAGAGCTCGCCGTCGGCCTATAAAGGCTGCGGGGGAGGAGGGGACGGCGGTTTTTTACCTTGGCACCTCACCATTTTCGATCCCCCGCCCCTTCGTCTTCCTCTAGCTCTTGCGCGCCGCGCGTGTCGCCATTAGAGCTTTTCTTCCGTTCCTCGTTCTCCGTCCTCGCATTCCTTCGTCCTTCCTCATGGCGCCGCCTCAGCTTCCCCTCACGATCCTGGAGCCGTACGCATGGGAGAGGTCGACGGTGACCGGCTCGCCCTTGGCGAGTTGGTCGCCGCCGGCCGGTGGCCGGCTAACGAAGACGGACGCCCGGCGGAGTGGATAGTGCCGCCGGCGGCGGACCGCGAGCCCAACCCCGCCGAGGGCTACGTGGTGAGCTTCGTCCGCTACCACGAGCGCGGGTTCAACGCGCCGGCCGAGCACCTTCATGCGGGCGATGTGCTACTACTACGGGGTGGAGGCCGCACAACTTCGCCCCCAACGCGATCTCGCGGGCGGCCACATTCGTGGGCGTCCGCGAAGGGTACCTAGGGATCCCGATCAATTGGGAGCTGCGGGTACACCTTTCCGCGCGGAGCTCATCACGCGGCCCACGACGGAGCCGAGGACCCGCCGCGCGGTGCGCGCCGGCGGGATGTCACTTGCCTCGCGGGGGGCAATTCAAGGACACCTACATTCCCTGCACCATGACGACGAACAACGCCGGCTGGGAGCGGGGATGGTTCTACCTGCGCAATGCCGAGCCCGGCCTTCCTCCCTACACCGGTCGGGTGTTCAAGAAGAGGCCGGACTCCTGGGGCTATGGAGTGTCCACGGCCCAGCACCGGGCGCGGCAGGAGTCCGTCCTCGCCGCCTTGCAGCGTCTGGCGGCGCACGGGCTGAACGCGATGGGCGTTCTCGCCTTCCTCCATCACCGGCGGATCGTGCCTCTGATGGAGAGGCCGCTCCGCATCTTCGAGATGACGAGGCGGCCAACCCCGTCGACTTGGCGAGGTCGCGGATGCTCCCGACGCCCCTTGAGCGGTCGTATGCGCTCACCCGGCGCGGAGCGCCGTCGACACCGGACGCCGACGCCCGCGGGGGCGGACCCCATGGGACCTTGAGATGCTCCCCACGGGCCCGCCGGTGAGTTCGGTTCCCCCGATTTTGTTTTAGTTCTTGGTCTCGCTTTTGTTTTCGACGTGTCTTTGGCGCTCTGTGTGCGGTGGTGAATTTCAACATCGCCAAGTCCGTTCCGCCCCTCCCCGACTCCCGTGCGCTCGGCCGGGCGGCGCGGCGGCGGCAGCAGCCAGGAGCGGGCGGCGCGCGAGAGGGAGCACGCGAGGCGACGCCAAGCGCGCGCGGCCGGCGGGCCGCGGAATACCGGCGGCGCGAGGAGGCGGGGGCTTTCCTCCCCGGAGATCGAGGAGCCCTCATCCTCGGAGGAGGACGAGGAGGAAGAGGCCGAGGGGGGAGGGCCCCTCCGACGGGTGGCGGCTGCGCCCCCGTCGCCGGAACCGGCGCGGCGACAAGGGCGGCTTCGCCCGGGGTGGGCGCGCGCGGCGCCCGCCGCCAGGCAATCGTCATCGGGGCGGCGCACGCGCGCGGGGTGCGCGCGCGCGCCACGGAGGCGCGCGCGCGCGCGCGCCCGTGCGCGCGTCCAAGCATGCCCGCACGCGGGGCGAGCGTGCCCGCACGCGCGGCACCATCGTCGGGGGCGCGGCGGCGGGCGTGCCCGCACGCGGGGGCGAGCGTGCCCCTCGCGCGCGTCGGCGCCTTCGGGAGGTGCGGCGTCGGGCGCGACCGCGCACGGGGCGGGCGTGCCCGCGCGTGCGGCGGCGCCGTCGGGAGGCGCTACGGCGGGCGCGGCGGCGCGCGCCGGCCTCATCCGGTGAGGCTTCGAGGAAAAGGAAACGGGCCTTTTCCTCTTCGAGGTAAGGAGTCCGTCCTTTTTCGTTTGGTTTGGTTCGTTGGCGACTAGGCGCCCTAACCTTCGTCCGTGCCTGTGCGGGGGTGGTGCCAACCGTCCCTCCTCTTGCACCGGCCAAGGTGCGAGGACGGACGCATCGATTCCCACCGGCGGCGCTCGTCGAGGGCATCGCGCCGGGGACAAGCATGGCGGCGGGCATGAGCTCGCAAGGCCCGGGCCGGGGCCTCGAGGCCCGGTCGGCGGATCAGCCCGCCGCGGCACGGCCGCAGGTCGCCGGGGGCGGCGGCGGCGGGCCGCGTCGCGGAGACACGGGCGCGGCGGCGGCGGCGTGGTGGAGGTGGAGCGGGCGCAACCGCGGGGCGCCCGTGGGCGTGGCGGCACGGCGGAGGTGACGGCCGCGGCGCCGCGCCGGGCGCCCGCGGCCGCGGTGGCGCGAGTGGAGGTGCCGGTGGAGACGGCACGGGCGGCGGCGCCGCCGTCAATCCGCGGGCGGAGGTGGTGGAGGGTCTCGGACGACTCCCCGCCGCCCGGATGGAATCGGTGGGCCGGGGCGGCCCACGAACTCCCCCGAGCACCGGGAGGGGGCCCTCGTGAGGCGGCACGAGGGGCACATGGTGGTGGGGGGCCGAGGACATGGTGCCGAGGCCTCGTCCTCCGTGCGGCCGCCCGCCCCCGTGTGGAAGGGGTCGTCGAGGATCCCCCGCGTTCGCCGACGCCGGGGGGGGGAGCAAGAGCTGCGGGGCGAGCTCGGAGCCACGGCGCCACGCTCAACCGTGCGCCGAACGAGGCGCTGCGGGTCCATGGCGGTCCGGCCCGGCTCGTCTTCCGGGTGAGCCATGGTTGCTCGTCCTTTTTCCCTTTTCGTTTTCGTATGCCGCATTCAAGTCTTGGCGCTTACGGAATGGCCGTGTGGATGCCGGAGCTCGAGCGCCGCGCCCACGACAAGTACGACGCGTTCGACCGGGTGAACGCCGAGGCCCACCAGCTCCGGGAGCAGTGCAGCGCTTTTGACGCGCTTGCTGACGCCCTTAGGACGCCGGGACGGGGCCGGCGACGTGCGGGCCTCGGTCCGGCTCCGACGAGCTCCCCGAGAGCTCGAGGCAGGACACGGCGCGTCGCTCGAGCTTCGAGCGGGTCCGCGCGCCCTCATCGATCGCGACAAGGCGCCGTGGAACGCGCGCGCGGACTCCGGAGAAGACGCGGACGGCGGCCGCCAACCGGGAGGCGGAGGTGGCCTGCGCCTCGCGCCGAACCCGGGAGCTCCGTACGTCGCTCGAGGGGCGCGCAGCGCAACGCGCCGGCCGAGGAGCGGGCGCGTGGGTTGGAGCGGCGCGCCAAGGAGGCCGACGACCCGAGGGCCGCCCTCGACGCCAAGGCCGCGGCCCTCGTCGCCGCCGAGGAGCGACTCCGGCGAGAGCGCATCGCTCGCCGGGGGGCCGAGGGGCGGCTTCGGCGAGGGAGCGAGGCTCGCCCTCGGCGACGCCGGGGCGGCCGGAGCGGGAGCGCGTCGCTCGCGAGGCGGCGGAGAAGTCACTGGAGGAGCGGAACGCCGCGTTCTCTAAGGTCGAGGACGAGGCGCTCGTGCTCAGCATCACCAACGCCAACCAGGAGCTGGCTCTCCGCGAGCAAGGCGAAACCGTCCAGCGCCCCGAGTTGGCGATCGAGTCCGCGCGCCGCGACTTCGAGTCGGAGAGGAAGCAAGTCGAGGGTGAGCCGCTGTTTGACCCTTGCTTGTTGGTTTTTTCGCTTTAGAGGGTTCGCTTCTCCCTTTCTGATTTCTTTTTGTCTTGTCGATTCTAGGCTTGCGCACCGCCCGGGGCACGCGGCGAGCGGGCCGAGGCGCCGCAGCCTCCTACAACTCCTCCGAGCCGGGAGCCGGCGGGAGCCGCGCGATGCGGCCCTCGAGACCTGTCGCGTCGTCGAAGAGGGCGAGGCCCGGGCCGGCGGCTCGGCGGCCGGCCGCTCGCGCGCCCTTGGCGGCCACGTCCCACCGAGCGGATGCGCCGGGCGTTGCGGCCGGGGGTCCCGAAGGCCCTCGGAGTGGTGCGATCCCACTACGAGGTCAACTTCGAGGCGCTGGCGGAAGGCTACATCGTTCCCGAGGGCGTCGAGGACGAGGTGGCCATGGAGCGTGTGGACGCGCTTGCCGCCGACGCCGCCGGTTGCTCGCCGAGGCCTTCGAGGAGTTCCTCTTCCCGGACGCCGCGTACGCCGTCGCTCCTCCCGCCCGAAAGCGCTTTGGGCGCTAGGCCCGTTTTTTGATGTGTATCAATATTCGGCCTCGTGGCCTTTTGTTAAATGAACAAGTTGTTTCATGAACATGAGCATTTGCCGTAAATGAAGTCGTTCGTTTATCACGCTTTTTTGTTTCTCCTTCTTCCCGAGTAGATTCTAGTTAGGGGAGTTCGATTTTCGCGGGGGCCCGCCGGGTTGGAGGCGAGAGAGAAGGGCCATATCCACGCGGCGTAGGCTATCTCTCGGCTCGCACGCTCCTTCCGCCGTGGCTGCCCGCGCCCTGTTCGAATCGTGGCTCGAGGTTGAAGTAGGAAACAAACTTAGCGCATGTTGTTTTTGTTTTTTACGCGAAAAAATGGGACCATTTTGGGGGGGGATGCCCCCCGCAAGTAGCCCCCGAGGGTAACTTGGGTTTCGGGGAAAGCCGAGTTGCCCTTTTATTAGGCTTGAAGTATTTACATAGTCGGCGCTAACCGGGGGCGTTGGCGATGTGATTTTTACAACAAAGATACTTGGAAAGTCCTAGCTAAGGGTAGAAGCGACGTAGTCGTTGGATGTTCCAAGCGTTGGTGAGCTCTTCACCGTCCTCGTTGGCCGCCTTGTATGTGCCGGCTTGAGTACCTTCACCACGACGTAGGGTCCCTCCCATGGGGGCGATAGCTTGTGGCGCCCTCGATTATCTTGGCGCGGCCTTAGGACCGCATCCCCTTCGGCCGAAATCCCTTCGACGTATCTTGCATGCTTGGTAGCGTCATAGGGGACCGTTGATACCTCGCGGAATGCATCAATGCCACGAGGCATGCCTCGTCTATCCGGTCCAGCGAGTCCTCGCGGGCTCGTCGGTTAGCGTCCCTCGTCGTAGCCTCGAACTTTGGGCGACCCGTATTCTAAGTCCGTGGGGAGGACGGCCTCCGCGCCATGGACTAGGAAAAACGGGGTGAACCGGTGGCTGCGCTTGGGGTGGTCCTTAGGCTCCACACAACCGCCGGTAGTTCTTGGAGCCATTTTCGCCCGCATTTGTTGAGCCGGTCGAAAATCTCGGGCTTTAGGCCTTGTAGGATCATGCCGTTGGCACGTTCCACTTGGTCGTTGGTCCGTGGGTGTGCCACGCTGCCCAATCCACGCGGATGTGGAACTTGTCACGAGAACTCCAAAAACTTCCGGCCCGTGAACCGGGACCCATTGTCCGTGATGATGGAGTTTGGCACTCCGAAGCGGTAGACGATGTCCGTGAAGAACGTGACCACCTGCTCGGCCCCTTAAGTTCGTGATGGGGCGCACCTCCACCCACTTGGAGAACTTGTCAATTGCGACCAGCAGGTGGGTGAAGCCCCCGGGCGCCTTCCGCAGGGGCCCGACGATGTCCAACCCCCACACGGCGAACGACCATGTTACGGGGATGGTTTGCAGGGCATGAGCGGGCAAGTTGGATTTGCGGGCATAGAACTGGCACCCTTCGCAGGTGCGTACGATTTCGCTGGCGTCCGCGACCGCGGTAGGCCAATAAAAGCCTTGGCGGAACGCGTTGCCGACGAGGGTGCGGGGTGCGGCGTGGTGGCCACAGATCCCCGCGTGGATGTCCCGTAGGAGCTCACGCCCCTCGGGAATAGGCACACACCGCTGTAAAATGCCGCAGGCGGCGCGCTTGTACAGCTCGCCATCGACGAGGGTGAAGGATTTGGCCATCCTGGCGATGCGCCTAGCTGCGGCCCGGTCCGCGGGGAGCTCCCCTCGAGCGATCCAGGCGATGTATTTTTCCCGCCAATCCGCTTGGACAGGAGCCGGCTCTATGTCCATCGCATCGGCCTCGTGGGAGCCGTACCCCTCGAGGAGGGAGAGTACGTACGCCTCGTTCGAGGGGTCCTCGTCCATGGGTTCCGCACCCGTTGGATTCGAGGGAGCCCCCGAGGGTCCGTCGTGGCTCGAGGGGTAGGGCTCGAAGGAGACCGAGGGTTGCGCGATGTCTCGCGCGAAAACGTTCGGGGAACGGTGATCCGCCCGACGCGATCTTTGCCGCTTCGTCCGCTTCTTCGTTGTACCGGCGAGGTACATGATTGAGCTCAATGCCGTAGAATTTGTCTTCGAGGGCCCGCACGGCTTTGCGGTAAGCCTACATCTTGCCGTCATGGCAGCTCGCGTTCTTCATGACCCGGTCGATCACGAGCCGCGAATCCCCCCGCACGTCGAGGCGCTTGACGCCCAACTCAATGGCGATTTTGAGGCCGCGAGAGAAGGGCCTCGTATTCTCGCCATATTGTTGGACGCGGGGAAGTGGAGGCGCACCGCGTAGCGCATGTGCTCCCCGAGGGGCGACACGAAGAGCGGGGCCCGCGCCTGCTCTCGTCTTCATCACCGAGCCGTCGAAGAACGGGGTCCGGCCTCCGCTTGGACTTGTGGGGGCGGCGGTCGCGTGTCCGTCCACTCGGCGACGAAATCGGCTAGGATTTGCGATTTGATGGCCTTGCGCGGGGCGTAGGCGAGCGTCTCGCCCATCAGCTCCACGGACCACTTGGCAATCCCGCTGCGGCGTCGGGGTTGCGAATGATCTCTCCTAGCGGGAAGGAGGAGACCACCGTGACCGGTGGGCCTCGAAGTAGTGGCGAGCTTGCGCCGCGCAAGGACTACCGCGTACGGCGGCTTCGGACTCGTGGGTAGCGTGTCTTCGTGTCCGAGAGGACTTCGCTGATGTAGTAGACTGGCCGCTGCACAGGCAAGGCATGCCCCTCCTCCGTGCGCTCCACAACGATCACGGCGCTTACCACCTGGGTGGTCGCGGCCACGTAGAGCTGCAGGGGCTCGCCGTCCTGGGGTGGCGTGAGGATCGGAGCGTGCGTCGAGACGCCTTCGCCTTGTCGAGTGCATCCCGGGCCTCGGTGGTCCAAGAGAAGCGCTCGTGCTTCTTGAGCAGCCGGTAGAGGGGCGGACCCTTCTCACCGAGCCGCGAGATGAAGCGGCTTAAGGCGGCGAGGCACCCCAACACCTTCGCACCCCTTTGAGGTCCCTGGATCGGACCCATTCGCTCGAGGGCCGCGACCTTTTCGGGGTTGGCCTCGATTCCCCGTCGGGAGACGATGTATCCTAGGAGCATGCCTCGCGGCACTCCAAAGACACATTTTTCGGGGTTTAGCTTGACCCCGTTGGCCCGTAGGCGGTCGAACGCAACGCCAAGGTCGCCAACCAGGTCGTCCGCCTTCCTGGTCTTGACGACGATGTCGTCCACGTAGGCTTCGACCGTCCGCCCGATGTGGTCCCCAAAAACGTGCTGCATGCAGCGCTGGTAGGTTGCACCCGCGTTTCTGAGGCCAAAAGGCATCGTGACGTAACAGAACGTCCCGAACGGTGTGATGAATGAAGTCGCGAGCTGGTCGGACTCCTTCATTTTTATTTGGTGATACCCGGAATAGGCATCAAGGAAACAGAGCAGTTCGCACCCAGCCGTTGAATCAACGATTTGATCTATGCGTGGCAAAGGAAAAGGAACTTTTGGACATGCTTTATTAAGACTGGTGTAGTCTATACACATCCGCCACTTCCCATTCTTCTTTTTTACAAGCACGGGATTAGCTAGCCACGTAGGGTGGAACACTTCCTTGATGAATCCGGCCTCGAGAAGCTTCCGCGGCTCCGCTCCGATCGCCCGTCGCCGCTCCTCGTCGAAGCGGCGCAGCCGTTGCTGCACGGCGCGGGCGTTTGGCAGGATGTCAAGGGAGTGCTCGGCGACTTCCCTCGGGATGCCCGGCATGTCCGAGGGGCTCCACGTGAAGATGTCGGCGTTGGCGCGGAGGAAGTCGACGAGCACTGCTTCCTATTTGGGGTCGAGGGTGGAGCTGACCCTCAACGCCTTGCCCTCGGGGGCTGATGGGTCGAGGGGGACCCCTTTGGTCTGCTCGGCGGCCTCGAAGGTGCCGACGTGCTTGGCGGCGGAGCCGAGGTCATCGTTGACCATCTTCTCCGCCGTGTTCACCGGCGCTTCATCCGGCGCCGGTGCCTCGCGTGTTCCACGCACTCGACGTCGCGCTCGAATGCGTGGTCGATGGACGACCCGACGGTGATGATGCCGTTTGGCCCGGCATCTTCATCTTCGGTAGGTGTAGTTGGGGACCGCCATGAATTTGGCGTAGCGGGGGTCGCCCAAGGATAGCATGGTAGGCCCCTTTGAACCCCACCACCTCGAAGGTGAGGGTTTCCTTGTGGAAATTCTTGGGGGTACCGGAACCGGATCGGCGGATCGATGCGCCCGAGGGGTTGAACCCGCTTGCCGGGCGCGATGCCGTGAAACGGCTTCGTGCCGGGCCGCAACTCGATCCAACCCGATCCCCATCGGGCGCAATGTATGCGCGAAGAGGATATTGAGGCTACGCCTCCGTCCATAAGGACCTTCGAAAACCGGGCGTTCCCAATGATGGGATCGACCACCGGCGGATCCGGCCCGGTTGGGGATGCGATTCGGGTGGTCTTCCCGGCTAAAGGTGATGGCGTCCTTCGACCGCCTTGAGGAAGGCGGAGGCGCCCTCTCCGCGGTGAGGACTTCGTGCCGCTCCTTCTTGTGTTGCTTAGGGTCGACATGTCGACGGTAGGTCCTCCAAAGATGAGGAACACATTTTCGACGGCGGGGAAGCGGCCGGCGTCGCCATCGCCCCCGTCTTTCTTGGCCTCTCGCCTCCTTCGCGGCGGCGCGGCCATAGAACTTCTTGAGCATATCGCCTTGCTCAAGAGTGTGTTGCACCGGGGTTTTGTGGTAGGGACATGGCTTCTTCGACATGTCGTCGAACACCCCCGGCCTCGAGGGGCCGGCCGAGGGCCCCGTCGAGCCGGGTCGACGGCGAGGGCTTCGGCGTTGCCGCCGTTGCGCCCCCGCCGCTCGCGTGCCTCGCGGCGCGGCTTCTTCCCCTTCTTGCCCCGCTTGTCGTTGCGGTGCGGCTCCTTGGACCCGCTGCCCTCCGCGGGCGTGTCCTCGGAGCGCTTGCCCTTTTTGCCGTCGAAGATTGCCCCCACGGCCTCCTCTCCGGAGGCGAAGCTGGTGGCGATGTCGAACAGCTCGTTTGAGTCCGCAGGCGGGCTGCGTCCCAGCTCGCGCACGAGGTCCCGGCACGTGGTGCCCTCGAGGAACGCGTGCACGATCTCGGACCGTGCCACGGCGGGGAGCTCCGTGCGGCGCTTGGAGAAGCGCCGTATGAAGTCCCGCAACAACTCGCCGGCTTCGCGTGCGGAGCGCGAGATCCCACGAGTTTCCATGGCGCACGTATGTGCCCCGGAAGTTGCCCACGAAAGTATGGACTAGGTCGTCCCAGTTATGGATGCGGGCGGCGGGCAAGTGCTCGAGCCATGTCCGGGCCGCGTCGCCCAGATGCAGGGGCAAGTTGCGGATGATCACTTCGTCGTTAGTGGCCCCGCCCACCGACGAGCTAGGCGGTAGTCGTTGAGCCGCACGCGGGGGTCCGTCTCCCCGTTGTACTTGACGATCGTCGAGGGTTGGCGGAAGCGTTGGGGGAACGCCGCCGCTCGGATTTCCCCGCCGAACACACGGGTGCCCGGGGCTCCGGCGTCGGGGAGCGGTCCTCGCCGCCGTCGTAGCGTCCGCCCCGTCGAGGGTGGTAACCTCTTCTTGCTCGGGCGTCCGCCTTGCCGGTGCGCCGGCGTTGATGACGTTGCGGGCGTCGCCATCCGGCCGCCCGCGCGCGTCAAGGAGTCGTTCCTTGGCGGCGTGCGTCCTTGGTCGGCGGGTTGGCCCGCGTGCACCGAGGGTTCGCCTCTCGGTGCGGGTTCATCACCCCGCGCGTCCCCCCCCGTTGGCGGATGCGTGAGGCCGAGCTCTCGGCCTGGCCGGACGGCCGCTTGCTCGATGAGAGTCCGCACCTCGCGGTGCATGTCCCGAGCCTCGGGGGTCGATGGTGCGGCATAGCCCCGTAGCGGCGTCGCGGCGGCGACGAGCTTCGGCTTGCTCGCGGCGGAACGTCCACGTTGTCCGCGTTGGGGACGGTGTTGATGCGGTCGCGGACACCGTCGGCCCGGCTCCCGCGCGCGTTCGCCACGCCGCGGAGGCTTCCCCCCGCCATTGAGGGCGCGGAGCAACCGCACCGTTCGGTATTCTTCCGCCGGCTTGGCCTCGAGCTCGCGGGCTTGGGCCGGCTGTGCGTCGATGTCGGCCCCGGCGAGAGCGCTTGGCCCCGCGGCCGGCGAGTGGCGATCCCCGGGGCGGGCGTGACCTCCCCCGTCTCCCGGCGCCGCCGCACCGGCGGCGTTGGCGGGTCGTTGGTGATGACGGCGCAACACTCCCGCGTGGGGTCGTAGCTCCCGTGCCGGAGTCGTCGGAGCAGCCCAAACCGGTAGTCCGCGGCGTCGAGGAAACGCCGAACGCGGCCCCGGGTCCCCCGCACGCCGAGAAGTCCCACTCCCGCATATCCGTGGCGGTTGGCGGGTGGCATCGTGTCGACGGAGCCCGGGGATGACTCATCCGTGGCCGAGGTGCCGGGGTCCTTGGCGACGAAGACGTGGCGGCCGGGGTGGAACCCCGCGCATCGTCGTGTTGACGTTGGCATTATAGGCCGTCGTGGCGCCACGCGGCCCGATGGGGATGCGCGGTCCGAGACCGCACGCGGTCCCGCCGGGGCGATGGCGGCGCGTCGTGACGGTGGGCGCACCGCGTTGGGCGGCGGCGCGCTCGGCCGCCGCCGCTCGGACCGGTGCCCGGCGCGAGCGTAGCCCGCAGCGAAGGCGGTGTCGCGACGTCGACGGACCCGCGCATCCGTGCTCGCGGGCGTCCGCGCCGTGTCGTGCGTGCGGCGGAGACCGCGAGCGGACTCCGGCACCGGCGCCGCGCGCGAAGCTCCTCACGGTTGGTGAGGCGCATGAGATAGCCGTTCCCCGTGGCCCGAAAGTTCGAGGTCCCCGAAGCGGATTTCGAACCCGGGGGAGGGGGTCCAAGCTACCCATGCGGTAGCGCGTAGCATGGTACTCGGTGCGGATCACCATGGAGGGAGTTGGCGAAATGACCTTAGGCGCTCGTTTTGCCCCACGGTGGGCGCCAACGTCGGTGCGGAATGTGGTCCCGACACTAACCGGTAGATAGCGCCGTGGTCTATCCCTCAATGGTCGATGCTAAGTAACAAGTGACACGAGAGTTTTATCCCGGTTCCGGCCGAGGGGGCCGTACGTCCCGACGAGGGCGTGCTCGGGGGCACTATATTACTTAGCACGGGGGTGCTTGTAGTGGGGCAAATACAAGCAAGGCGGGAGAGGAAGTGTAGCTTCCAAGTCCCCGGTGGAGTGGGCGAAGGTATTGTGGGAGAATGAGAATGAGTACGTGGTGTAGTGCGAAGTGTTCTTCCGTGTTGAACTAAATCTGTCCCCCCCCCCCCCACGGGCCGGGGTTCGCCCCCCCCCCCCCCCTTTTATAGATCAAGGGGCGGCGGGTTACATGCATGCCGTGCTACCTGGCTACGTGAGGGATGCACGTCGTGCTACGCTGTAGAGTGGGCGGCCGTCCGGGCGATCTTCGCGGCGGTCGAGGCCATCATGGCCTACCCCGTACCCGAACGAGGGGCGGTTCGAGGGTAGGAAGGCGGCGGATGGTGGTGGCGTCCTCGATAGGCTTCGAGGGGGTGCGACGATGGGCGGTACGGGGCACGGGAGTAAGCGAACGGCGTTCCTTCCCAACGCGCTTCACGGTCTTTGGAGTGGTTGCTGCAGTGCCGGGCGTGCGCCTGCACGCGTGGGTACGGCGGCCGCGCGTTGCGCGCGCGGCGGGATGGCCATCCACCGGCCTAGCGCCTCCACCTAACCCTGTAGGGTCACGGGAAAGTGAGATCGAGGGTGCGCCCGGCCCCCCTTCGAGGGTCGGGCGCGTTAGCCGTACTGTAGTGGGCGCACGGTGTCACGGGACTGACACCGGCCGTACCGCACAGTCCCTCCCCACAGTGGTGGGGATGGGCTCCTCCCTGGGGAGTTGGTGCGGCGGCACGGGGTGTGAGCCCCGGACGCATGATGGCGCCGGCCCGCGCGCGTCGGGGCGTTAAATGCCCGTGTACGGGGCCGGCGCACGCGTGCGGGGCGCCCGTGAGTATGGCGGGCCCCGCCGAGGGCGGGACGGACCCTCGAGCGAGACGAGACCCGCTCGAGGGGGAGTGAGCCCTCGAGCGGGGCGGGACCGCTCGAGGGAAGAGTTGCCCCTCGAACGGGGCGGAGCCCGCCCGAGGGCGTGCGCGCGCGTCGAGCGAGGCGGAGCCCGTTAAAGGGGACTTCTAAGAGGGCCGTCTTGGTGGGCCGTCGGGGTCCCGCGGCGTGGGCCGTGTCCCGCATGGTTAGTCACCCCACGGTTAGGCTTAATGTGTTTCGGTACGGGATTTAAGTGAGGTTTTTCCCCGTTGCTTAAGGGGACCCCTAGGGCTGTCCCCGACAAACACGAACAAGACTCCGTAAATGCTCCTTTGAACTTGTTGCGAATCTGTCCTTTATGTCCATGTTTTCCTACATAAACACAAAACTTCCAAATGCATGCACAAAGATGAACTTGTTATATGATTAGTGTGCCTAGTGGCGGGTTAGTTCCATAATCAAATCCAAACCAAAGTGTCATGAACATGCTAGGTGTACCAAAATACACCGTCAACATCTCCCCCACGCTTAGCTCTTGCTCGTCCTCGAGCAAGTACTCGTAAAAGAACTTCGTCCAAAGTGTTGTAATCGTGTACCGCTAATCCTTCTTCACAAATTAGTCAATCCTTTCATCTTTAATACATAAACATAATGTAATGATCATCAAACATAAACATGGGCGTTTAGAATCTTTACCACGTCAAGATTTACCCCACAACTCAAACTCTTCACTCAAAGTCTTCAAATTCAGCCATACTTACTTCTTTGCTTCCATCGGAGGGTTTTTATGATTTTAAAAACAAAATTCCTGCAACAAGTATTAGACAAAAAACCTTTCTCCAAGCTCTCTCAAGTCACTCATATGAGATGGCTATCCTAAACCAATTTTATAAAACTCTCACCTCCCATAAGTCTCTCATATAGCATGTAAAGTGGAGCTATAGATAGGGCTAGCGCAATCAACACAAGTATCGTCAAACTAAGAACTTTCTCTAATTGTTGTTTACCTTTCAAAGCCAATGATCATGAGAATTAACCATATGTAGGGATATCAAGGATGAGAAGATTTAGAATGGTGGACATGTGCAAGGGCAAAAGAAAATTATGACTACAAGGCACCGATGACGTCCTCGTTGTCGGATTGCACATGGTTGGAAAAGAATGAAAGTTTCATCTCTCAACAACGTGGCGTCCTTCCTTACACTTTATTTTTCTTTTCTTTCACTTAATCCATCCCTCTCATATCTTTATTGCTACCTCCTCTTTTCTCTTTTTCTTTTTCATCTTTCTTCATTCATTCACGTATTTTTTTCTTTCACATATATTTTTTTCTTTCTTTCTTTCTTTCTTTCTTTCTTTTCCATACTCATACTTTTTATCTTTATTTTTCCCTCTCTTGACAACTTTTCAAAGCTCTCAACTCCTCTCTTTCTCGCATGCATACAATCTCAAATTTTAAATAAATCATGCTAGAAACGAGATGAAACTTTTGAAAGTTGGTTGTGTTCAAGGAATGCGATGTACAAAAGAGATGTATAGGGTTGGGTATGGAATTCGGCGACGTACGGGACTTCCAATGTGAAAGTCTCCTTACCAAATGTATGACGATGCTGGCAACAAAAGATAAGCACAAGAACATGATCATTGCTCGAAATTAAAACTCACAAAAGAGAAGGATCCTAGCCCAACTCATCGTGCTAATCACACTTATGGTGGAGCAAAAAAAATAAATTGGCTTTGTATAGGATTTTTTTCTTACTCTCAACTTGGAAAAAGAGGTTTTGCTAACCTTTATTACAAGGGTTTTAGATAATTTTCAGAACTGAAATCCTCCAACTTTTAGCATTGAACATAGCACAACTAACATGTGAAGCTCAAGATCGAAGTGCGGTATGGATACTTTAAGTAGTAGCAATTCCACTAAGCACCACGGTAAACGTTTTTCAAACCACACACTTGTGTTCATATGTCAAGAATCAAAGATAAACAAACAAGTGAATAAAGATAAGCATCACACAAGACAAAATATATAAAGACTCTTTTTATTTGATTTTCTTTGACTCAACACTAATTTAAGACACTTCAAACTTGCAAAAATTTAAAAACATACTCGAAAACTAAGACACATTAAACTCTAAGACTCTCGCTCGAAGATTAAACTGAACCTAAATTTTAAACTCAAAAGCTAAGGCTAGCTAGCTAGCTCTCCCCCACGCTAAAAACATACGACGTCCTCGTCGTATCTTACAAAATTCCTAAGGGGAAGACTAGACCTAGTGGTACTTCAAGCAAGTATTGCACCACTTGCATCTCATGTTTCCAACCATGCCAAAAAGTTTGCGCACGTTACGGTTAAGGAACTTGTAGTCGTCTTCGACTACGTGCTCCAAGTCCTCCATATGCTGCTTCATCGCTTCCATGGCTTGGAGACATTCGTCGACCGACGCGTAGAGATCTGCGATGGATTAACGACAAGCACGACAACACATCGGATGCAATCTGAAGGGGTCGTCATCGCCATTATCTCCACCATCATCGCCGCCGTCGTCGCCACCTCCATTGTCGCCGCCATCGTTGCCGTCGTTGTCGTCGTTGCCGCCGCCGTTGGGGCCTTCCGGAGTCCTCTCCTTGGGCTACTCATCCCAAATGTAGAGGTCGTTATCATCTCTTCCGGCGGCCGCCCACGAGCTCGGGCTACGATCATCGGAGTAGTCGCTACCCCCCTAATCCTTAGGCTCGGGCGACACCTCCTTGTAGTCTTTGCGCTTCATGCCTTGTATGCGTGCCGACCTTCGAACGTGCGTAGGGACCTTCTCTCCTTCGACGGGGTTGCGAGATGCGATAGCTCCGGTCGGGACACGCCCTCCGCAACGGATGCAGGCGGTCTTCTTGATCTCGACGGGTATCTTGAGCTCGCATCGCTTCGCCTCCACCATCGATGGCTCCTTGGCTTCTATCTTCAACTCTAAGCTCTTTGGGGACGCATGGCTGCTGCAAGGGTACAAAGTATTGCTTGAAGGGGTTGATTCCCGAGCTTCCAATTCGGCCAAATAAATAGTCCGGAGAGGAAAACCCTGGGAACCTCATTTTCCTTTTTTAAACTTCCCTTAAAATTTTCTGACCGAAGAAGGAAGTCGAAAAGGAGCAGTTCGGGCAAAAATCGGAGACGGCCGCCGTCGGGACCCAACTGGGCCGGTCGGCCTGGGCCGGCCGGCCCACCCTGTCTCGGGGGCCGGGTCGGTCCAGTTTTTCGTACACCGCCCTTATTTCACCTCCTTAGCCCATGGGAAAAGTTGGCCCGGTAAATCTTCGCGAGAAACTCCAGAAAATTAAAAGAAAAACTATTTACAAAAATTCATGCCTTGTTTTTCGTCCTAGGCGGGACGTTCGGGCTCTTCTTCCATGGTAAAGACATCAACATGGTGAAGGGGCACAACGTCGGGTTCGTAGTAAACCTTAAGCCGTTGACCATTCACCATAATTTGATCGCCTTTTATATCCATAATGGTTACCGCTCCGTTGGAGAGCACCGAATGCACAACATAAGGTCCGTCCCACTTGCTTTGCAATTTCCCCTTTCCGAAAGTTTTAAACCTCGAATTGTAGAGGAGGACCTTATATCCTTCTTTAAACTCTTTCTTTTTCAATCTTTTATCATACCACCTTTTGATTCTCTCTTTGTATATGCTTGCATTTTCATATGCTTTCAACCTCAACTCCTCTAGCTCACTTATTTGGATTCTTCGTTTCACCACCGCGGCGTCGAGATCAAGGTTCATCTCTTTAATCGCCCAATAGGCTTTATGTTCCAACTCAACCGGAAGGTGGCAAGCTTTTCCATAGACTAATTGATAAGGGTTCATACCTATCGGTGTCTTGAATGCCGTTCGATAAGCCCATAAAGCTCCGTCTAATTTCTTTGACCAATCCTTGCCTCCCTTCTCTATGGTTATGTTGAGGATGCTTTTTAATTGCCTATTTGACGTTTCCGCTTGTCCGTTGGTTTGTGGGTGATAGGCCGTTGAGACCCTATGCTCAATTCCCAACTTGGACAAGCACTTTTTGAAATTCTTCCTGGTGAAGTGAGTTCCTCCATCACTTATCAAGATTCTCGGTGTACCGAAACGAGGAAAAATCACGTTCTTGATCATAGTAATGGACTCCTCCGTGGAAGCTTTACGACATGGTATAGCCTCTACCCACTTGGATACATAATCAACCATAACTAGGATATACTCAAATCCAAATGAGTTTTTAAAAGGCCCTATGAAGTCTATACCCCATACATCGAATATGTCGATTTGTAGGTTGTATTTCAAAGGCATAGAATTTTTTTGAGAGATGTTTCCGGTTCTTTGGCATTCGAGGCATGATGCAACATATCTTTTAGTATCTTCATGCATCTCCTGCCAAAAGAATCCGCTCGACCATACTTTTGCTTGGGTTCGAAAATTACTATAGTGTCCACCTTACTCTGCCGAGTGGCACTATCTCAAAATCCCCCCCCCTTTCTTCTCTTGGCACACATCTTTTCATTACTCTATCATTGCCAAGTTTGAAGAGGTATGGCACATCCCAAAAGTATTTCCTACTTTCGGATATCATCTTCTTTTGAGAGTTTTTATCTAGATGATCGAGAGGCATATTTCGAATTGCTCAAATGATATCGATCATCCAAGTATCTTTATCAAGCACTCGATAGAGGTGGTCATCTCTCATCTTATCTTCGATGGGCTCTTTATCATCTTGTCCACGATTCATCCTAGACAAATGATCGGCCACAACATTTTCCACCCCCTTTTTATCACGAATTTCAACATCAAATTCTTGGAGAAGAAGGATCCAAAGAATCAAACGTGGTTTAGCTTCCTTCTTAGCCAAGAGGTACTTGATGGCTGCGTGATTGGTGTAAACAATGACCTTCGAGTTCACGATGTAAGATCTGAATTTTTCGAAAGCGGAAACCACCGCTAGCAACTCTTTTTCCGTAGTGGCATAATTTAATTGTGCCTCACTAAGACTTTTGCTAGCAAAGTAAACGGCGTGAACTTGGCCTTCCTGTCTTTGACCCAAAACCGCGCCTACGGCGTAGTCACTTGCGTCACACATGATCTCGAAAGGTTGGCTCCAATCCGGAGGTTGAATAATGGGAGCACTTACCAACACACTTTTCAAGGTCCGGAATGCCGCTAGGCACTTCTCATCAAAGTCGAAAGCCACATCCTTTTGATGAAGATGCATTAAAGGCTTAGTGATCTTTGAGAAGTCCTTAATAAATCTTCTATAGAATCTGGCATGGCCTAGAAAGCTCCTTAAGGACTTAACATCTGTTGGAGGTGGGAGTTGCTCAACTGTCTCCACCTTAGCCTTGTCCACTTCAATTCCTCTCTCGGATATAACATGTCCGAGCACTATGCCTTGCTTAACCATGAAGTGGCACTTTTCCCAATTTAACACCAAGTCTACCTCCGCACACCTCGTGAGGACCTTTTCCAAGTTTGCCAAGCAATCCATGAACGTCTTCCCATAAACGGAAAAATCATCCATGAACACCTCGACAATTTCTTCTATGAATTCCGAAAATACGGCCATCATGCAACGTTGAAAGGAGGCCGGAGCGTTGCATAGACCGAAGGGCATCCTTCTATATGCAAACGTTCCGTAAGGGCATGTAAACGTTGTTTTGTGTTGATCGTCCGGGTGAATGGGAATTTGCATGAACCCCGAGTACCCATCGAGAAAGCAAAAATAAGCGTGGTTTGCTAACCTCTCGAGCATCTCGTCGATGAACGGTAGGGGGAAGTGATCTTTCTTCGTCGCTTTGTTAAGCTTACGATAATCAATACACATCCGCCACCCGGTCTTGATTCTTTGCGGTATCAATTCGTTTTTCTCGTTCTTCACCACGGTCAAACCTCCTTTCTTTGGTACACAATGTATCGAGCTCACCCTTCGCTATGTGGAACCGGGTAGATGATTCCGGCATCAAGTAACTTGATGACCTCTTTCTTTTCTACCTCTCGCATGGCATGGGTTAGCCTCCTTTGGTGGTCCACTACGGGCTTACATTGGTCTTCCATTGTTATACGATGAGTGCAAAAGGCTGGGCTAATACCTTTGAGATCATTAATCGAATATCCAATCACCTTCCTATGTTTTTTAATAAAATCAGCAACTTCTCATTTTCTTCAGGACTCAACTCGTCGCTCACGATGACTGGATAAGTCTTGTCTGGGCCCAAAAATTCATACTTTAATCCTTTGGGCAAAGGTTTAAGGTCTACCTCAGGCGCTTGTGGCACCTCAGGTTTTATTTCTCCTATATCTTCGAATTTTCGTTCCTCCACGCTTCCATCATGTGGTTCCAAGCCTTTTGTTGCTTCTTCTAGTTCTTCATCTTGTTGATTACTAATTTGATTCTCCATCGCTCTTTGCAGCGGATCTCTAAGGGTTTCAACAAAACAAAGGCAACGGCGCCAGAAAAAGGGGCTTGTTGACGGTTAATAGTTGTATAGAATTTCGTTTAGACTTGCAAGCGGACAAGTCTCCCGTCGTAGTCAAGGGACCCTTCTTCCCTCGAGTGGTGAACCCAAGGTATCGAATCCGTGGAACAAATGTGTGACGCAAAAGTTGATCTAGTAAAGCCAAGTAACTTAGATAAAAGAGAAACCCTAATGCATCTATGTAAAAGACACGAAACTAATCTAATCTACTAAAGACCGGAGATAACAAAGTAAGATTGGGTAGATAAACCGATCTAGAGAGATCGGGGTAAGCCTTTTGTTGAAGTTCCAAGCAAGAGAAGAAGTAGCAAATCGAATCTTATAAGAAGCCTCTTTAAACCGTGGTTTCCCGTCCAAATCCGAAAACAACCGCCTTTCGGAACCCCCGTTCTGTCACAACGTATCCCTACTCATGCGGGGAGTCTAGGGAGAGTCAAAAGACAAGTCGAGATTGTTTCGGAAGATCCGGCGTGTACCTCTAGCCACCGCGGCTACAAGATCACCCTATGTAATCTATCTCGAGAATAGATTTAGAATAAGCAAAGCCGATCGAAAAATGAAATCTTCGAGGAAACACTTGATCACTAAGAATAGATTCAACTTGATAATTCAACTATGACAATGATACATACACAAGATCACCACTGGGATCCTTCCTTGATCTTGCTTCTAGCTCCGGGAACTCCGATGTGGTCTTCCGTGCAAGGTTCCCACGTCGGCTAGGGAAACCCTAGTAACCTAGCTCGACCCTCTCCTCTCCGGGATGGTGTCCCTCTCTTCTCTGCTCCTCGACGGCCGATGACGAATTGATTGATGCGTGGCTCTCGACCCCGGGGCTATAAATAGCGCGAATGGCGGCTAGGGCAAAGGAGGGGACGAACGGGCACTGGACAGGGTTGGGCCGGCCGGCCTGGGCCCATCCAGGCCCAGCCCGCGGCCTCCTTTGCTCTATGTCGGTTCCTGTGTCTTCTAGATGTTTCCCCCTTCTGCATGTAGGTCCATGTCGTTAGTTTCTCTCCAAATTGGGCATAACTCCTTGTCTTGTAAGATTCGGCACTTTTCTGGTTTGGTCCTCAGAGTTTGTCATCTTCTTGGATCAAGTCCCTGGCTTCTTGGAGTTAAGTTTGCTTCATTGCATGACTTGTACGGGGCTTCAAGGTCTTGTCATAATGTGCTTGATCAACTTATCCCGATAGTCTTGCATTCAACGCTAAAACCCTGCATAAACACTAAACTCCAAAACCGACATGCACACGTGAACTTGTTATACCACGGGGGTTAGTACCAATGGATAAGGTATAAAACTTATGCCAACACCGAAGGTAAACTCATAGCTAGGTTGACGGATTTTCACCGTCAACATGGACTTATCTACAGCCTCAACAACCGCACACAGCCAAGTTCTTACACTAACTTCAGCTCAAAAGCTGATCATTGAAATAAAATAAAAGTTCACTAAAGGGAAGCATCACAAGCAAAGTCTATTATTGCTTCTCCATCCATTCTTGACAAAGATATCCAAAGCAACAACTTCCAACACCTTGCTTGCCATCCAAATAGATTCCTTTTTGTCTTCACACTGCAGCAGTGAACAAAATCGTAGCCAATAAGCTCCTTTGAAAACCATCTACATAAAAGAGGTGAACTTTTTTCTCAAAAAATATATCATTTCGAGCACACTAAATCGCCCACATAAGAGAAGCAACCCCCACAAAGATCAAACGTTTCGTCTTAATATCTATGCTTGTTAACCAATTTCGTAGCATATGATTTATGGACCTAGGTGGGGTTAACTCAGTAGCAACATAAACAATCTTCCAAATTACTTTTGCATGCTGAAAACAAACAATATATGCTTGAGTCACATTACTATCACAAAAGCAACATTTTTTTTGCTACCCTTCCAATTTTTCTTGACTAGATTATCCTTTGTTAATATTACCCCCTGGGAGGAGCCAAAGGAAAATCTTATTTTTAGAGGAATTTTCAACTTCCAAATAAATTTTTGGCCGAAAGGGACACCTTGGTTCATTATATATTGGTACATAAATCGAGCTGAAAACATGTTGTTATTATGTAACTCCCAATGGAACTTGTCTCTCTCTCTCGGTATTTAGCTGGTAGTCAGCTATTTTAAGCCACCAATTTATCCCCAATTAACGCCCTTCGAAAGGATATTAAGTGGCATTTGATTCATAACATAGCTAAGGTCGTGTGAGGATAGTAAGTGATATTATAGAGACTTGAAATTGGTCTTTAAGTGCCGCTGACCCTACCCAAGTGTCTTCCCAGAATCTAGTTTGCGAACCATCTTTTATTTTGAATGTCACAGATCCTAGAAAATCTTCTCGAACTATTAATAGACCTTTCTAGAAATGTGAGTCCCCAGGTTTGATTTTTACCTGTATCAAAGATTTCGAACTTAGATATTTATTTCGAAGTAAGGTCTGACAGGTGCCCTCTTCATTGAGTAATTTGAATAGCCATTTACTAAGGAGGCATTTGTTTTTAATCCAAAGATCTATTATCCCCAAGGGCGACACAAGATGTCCCATTTTGCTAGTCTCTCCGACAATTCTCGAGAGGCTGGGCCAAAAATATATGAGGTCAGAATAAAAAAGCGAAAAAGACTCTAGTCTCGATGATTGATGACCTTGATAAAATGGCTGAAGTGAACATACTATCAGACCAAGAGCCGAACTTAAAACACTATCTCAATGAACGATTAGTTCAATTATTGAGAGAAGAAGAGATATAATGGTATGAGAGAGCAAAGACCTTTTGGAAGGGGATGATAATACCCAATATTTCCATTTAGTTGCTAGTGGTAAACACAAAAACTGCTAATGGTAAACACAAAAAACAACACATCTTCAAATCAGAGCAAGAAGATGGAGTTATTGTTGGTGATGCTGAGTTAAAAGCATATATCACAAAATATTATAAAGGTCTCTTTAGACCACCAGAGGAAAACAATTTTATCCTGGTGGAACATCATAATCAAGATATACCTCGGGTGTCAGAGGAGGAAAATAACCTCCTCACAACACCTTTCACAAGGAAGGAAGTAAAGAGGTGATGTTCCAGATGGAACATAATATATCTCCAGGCCCCGACAGTTTTACTATAGAGTTTTACCAAGTATTCTGGGAAATTGTAAAACCGTACTTGATGGCACTTTTCAATGATTTTTTGAAAAGTGTCTTCCGTTGCATAGTCTTAATTTTGGAGTAATCACACAACTTCCAAAGACAATTGAGGCAACAAAGATACAACAATATAGACCCATTTGTTTGCTTAATGTGAGCTCTAAAATTTTTAATAAGGTTGCTACCAATAGACTCATGGGAGTGGCTAGCAAAGTGGTCAGACCTTCTCAGACAAACTTCATGCCTGGAAGGAAAATTATGAAAGGTGTTGTGATTTTGCATGAAACCTTCATTACATTCAAAGAAACTTAATGGAGTGATACTCAAAATTGATTTTGAAAAGGCCTACGATAAAGTAAAATGGTCTTTTCTCCAGCAAACTCTAAGAATTAAAGGGTTTAGCAGGAATGGTGCACATGGATTGAAAATTTTGTCTCGGGAGGGAGTGTGGGCATCAAAGTTACTGATGATATCGGTCACTACTTCCAAACAAAAAAGGGTCTTAGACAAGGAGATCTTGTATCACCGATATTATTTAATATTGTGGCAGATACGCTCTTTATCTTGATCAAGAGAGAAAAGGATGATGACAAAATTAGAGGGGTCATTCTTCATCTGGTGGATGATGGGTTATCTATGCTGCAATATGCAGATGATATGATCATATTCATGGATCATGACTTAGAGCAAGCTAAAATATGGAATTATTGCTTAGTGCGTTTGAACAGTTGTCAGGTCTAAAAATTAACTTTCACGAGAGTGAAAATTTTTTGTTATGGAGAGACCAAATATTACCAACAACATTATACTAAGTTGTTTGAATGTGATCTAGGTGATCTTCCTTTCAAGTATTTGGGAATCCCAATGCACCTTTGTAAACTCCGTAATGCGGATTGGGGTGTAATTGAGGATAGATTTAACCGAAAACTAAATACTTGGAAGGCAAAACACCTATCATATGGAGGAAGAATAGTGCTATTAGATTCAGTACTAAGTAGCCTCCCATGTTTATGATGTCCTTTTTCAAAATACTGAAAGGGGTTCTAAGAAATTGGATTTCTATCCATCAAGATTAGGCATATGAACGATCATGGCTCTGTCCTCCTCCTTCCTGTCCATAATGTTCTCACCACTTGAGCTGCAGAGCCAAGTGCTAAGAGTTTGCATTTCATAAAAGGAGTTGAGATATTCAGTTTGAAAAAAGTAGTGAAGATGTGATGGAATCATTAAACTGAAGGGGAATGAATAGAGAAAGAGGAAGAAGAAAGAAGAATGGGCCCGCTTGTTCTAAGCTCGCCTCCGCCACCGGTTGTATGCACCCTGTTCATTTGGTTGATGGCTGGTGTTGTTCTGAGAGAAAATACTGGTGCCTGGTTTGTTCTGAGAGGAAAAGTACTACTGGTGGCTAATAAGCCAAGCGAACATGAAGGAGTCGGGGGGGTACAATGGTGGTGGATACGTGTTACAATGGTGATGAAAAAATATTTTTTTTGTAGGCGGTATGGTGGCTCTGATCTGAGTGAGATGCTAGTTTTATGTTTAAATTCTTCCCTGAATACTATATATCTGCAATAATATATTACATGTGGAAGTATATGAAATGAGCACGATAATATGCTTTTTCTTATTTGGATCGTCAAGTGGAACAAGATTATTATGCTATCAGTTATCTTGGATCTATCTTATATACTCTTGGTAACTGGGTAGTGTGTGGAAGAGTTGATTTGGTTCCAGTCATACGAAATCCTAAAATTCAGCACTATTATATCAATACGGTACAATGGCTCTATCAATGACAATTTTCAGTTTCACGGAATTTGTGTCGAGAAAAGATGAGATAAATTAGAGTAGTTTTCTGTCATGTGTATCTTTACTCAGATTATCTTAGACAACAAGGCTTATGATGAGACTTGAACCGACATTTTTTAGAACGGATACATATCCTATTAGTTTGAAAGTTGTAATTAAGAGCATATTCAAAAAAACTCTATAAAACTAAGAGACTAGCAAAAATTTAGAAAAAAATCACAAAAATTAAGATCCAACAAACTAGCAATCGGCCTCGGCTCAGCATCCCGTTCGGCAACAATTCCTCCTGACTCAGTATCTTTGCCAAGCCCTTCCACTCGGCATCTCTCCCTCCCGCGCGTCTCCCTCCAAACATCCCCTCTCGTGTCTCCCTCCGGACGGGCCATGTTGCCCAGGCCCAGCCGGTGCAACTAGCCGTTGTGGCCAGTGCAGTGGTGCACCATCAATGGGCAGCTCGAGGCTACAAGCTCGGGGTCCAGGCGGAGAGCTTGGAGGTGCTTGCTGACGGAAGGTGACTTCCCGACAGGCGGAGTGCAAGATCCCGACCTGGGGGGCGATGTCTCGGTCGGTGAAGCGGGCGACACGGGGCAGCGGAGCGGGAGACGCGAGGCGGCAGAGCGGGCGGCGGTAGGTGCTCCTGCCTCCATGGATGGGGAGCAGGGAGGGATGAGGTTGTGCGGCCCACTCATCTCTGAGTTGTAGAGAGGAGTGGACATATGAGAGTTGTACATGGTGCATGTTGTAGTGTAGCCAACTATAAAGAGAAAATCTTAGCTAAATGAGAATATAGAGAGTTAGATTTTACTAGGCTCTTGGAGATGCTCTTAGAGTATAGAAATCAGAACACATATATAGAACCCATCTGATTAACACCAGGATTAGCATCACAAGGCAGTACGGTACTCTATTGAACTGAATTGGGTGTCTTAAGACTTGACGGTGTCACCATCAATTCAGCATAACCAGCCAACATGCATGGAAAATAAATTGCTAAGGTAGGAGAAAAGAACATGAAACCAAGCATGACCATGGAGTGTAACGGGGACACAACATAACTCCTCGAAACTTCATAAAAATGTTTCCCACCCGCAAAAAAAAACAAAAAATCTCCGTGGCAAAATTCTTGCTGAACATAATTCACTTGCTGTGTCAAAAGTCAAAGCATGCAAGATTTTCTTTAGCATGTCAAAAGTCAAAACGGAGAATAGTTTGCATTTGATGTGTCAGCAGTCAGCTGGTCGGGTACAGAAAGTCACTCGTAAGATCATCTGCATGGGTATCCTTCAAAACCATCACCATCCCTTTCCCGTCGGTTTTTCAAGGAAAACCACTGCAGGGGTCTCCTTCAAAATCAACGTAAGTTTCCCGTCGCCTCCTATCACGTCCCGTCGCCTCTAGATCTAGAGGATCGAGGGGCTCCTCCATCCTTCGCCGGCCCCACCACAGTCCCGCTGCCGCTACACCCCAACGTCCTCGCTCCCTTACTCGGAACCGCTGTGGTCGTCCCCTGCTTGAGGCCACCTCTAGTGTCGGCTCCGAGGACGGGAAGAGGGGGGAGGAGCTGGAGATGGGGAGGAGGGCCACCGTCGGAGCTTCGCCAGAGCTCCTCCTCTGCTCCTCCGCCGGCCCACGCACCACCGGAGGCCGTCGCTGCCAAAGCAGACGAGATGGGAAGCGAAGGCAAGCGAAAAGGGAGGAGGGGCATGGCCTGTTGCTTTAGCTCGACGGCCCCACCAGTCTTCTCCAACACCTGCTCGAGCTCGATGGCCCAACCACCGTGAAGATCGAGGAGCGTCGTCCTCGCGCCCCTGCTCCGCTCGCTGGCAGATGGGAGCAGAGGAGGGGTCGTGCGTCGCTGGCCTCCGAGATCCTGCCGACAGATCTGCCGAAGATGGAGCCGCCATGGCCCCGTAGAGGAGCATGGGGCAAGGATGACGTGAAAGAGCCGAGGGCCGCACCTCGCCGACGATGGAGGAGCGCCATGCCGCAGTGGTGGAGGAGCACGCCGCCGCTCCTAAGTTGGGCCCGCCACGCCTAGGTAGGAGCTTGGGGCCGCCAGAGCAGGTGGAGGGAGAGGGAAGGGAAGGGAGGGGCGGCGCGGTAGATCCGCGCCTGCGCCGCTGTGGTGGATCCTCGAGGCCCACCATTGTTGGGAGGGAGGGAGCACTGACGGTCGGTGTTGAGGAGAGGCACCTCCTCGTGAGCTATGCCAGCCGGTCATCGGGGAGAGGGAGGGGCGCGCCGTCGAGCCGTCGACGGAGGAAGCAAGGCACGACTGTGGAGGGAGGGAAGGGGCCGACCGCCGCCGGAGGGCCGGCCGGGAGGGTGGCGTCGTCGTCGCCCAGGAGACCAGGAGAGAGTGAATGAGAGAGAGAAAGGGACACATTGCAAGAAAGGGGGGAAATCTGGGTTGTGGGCCCACTAGATGGTTGTTGGTATAAAGTAGAAGTGTAAAGGAAAATGGGTGCGAGAAAACTGAGAATAAAGAAGAGAATGTGATGACCGGGAGGAAGTACTCTGTTTTGAAGGAGAAAATGAAGGAACACGAGTGGGATGATCTAACATAAATTACACGGCGCAACGTCCGAACTCCCAGCTTCAGATTCCCTTGGATTTTGGTCGTCCAAATGTTTGCAAGAAGTTGAAGGCTGAATACGTACTATAACCATTCATGAAGCATTTCGATGTCACTTATGACAATTTCATTGTGTGCTCTACACAGAAAATAGAGAAGGAAAACTGCATTCGTAGTTTCGTTCGCTGCTAAAGCAACAAAAATAAAAGCGAATTCCCAATCTCTTGGAGATGCTTTTGGCATCTAATATGTAAATCAAGAAAAAAAACTTGGTATCTTTTTCCAAAGACGATAGGGAGGAGGTGATGGATAACGGTTGCGACGTGGCTTGTTCCTTTTTGCCCATTTTAATTGTTGCGTTGGCTCAGGTAGTACATCGCCATCACCTTCTTCAGTCTTGAACTCCTGATCGTATCCCACACGTGCGTGTGTTGTGCTCCATGATTCGTTATGATGTTTGGAATAGCAACTTGCTAGGAGAGAAAAAGAAACTCCCAAAAACTCCATTCTTGTTACTCGCAAAACGAAAATATCTCGATGATGGCAAAAAAATCTTGCTGAAAATAAATAACTCAGTTGCCGAACAATCTCGATCGTGTTGCCCTTTCTTTCTTTTCTCGAATACGCGCTCAGCACACAAAAAATAATTCAATATAGTTTTCGGTTACAATCCAAATGAAACAGCCTAGAGATGAACAAGACGGCGCACCAACTAAACACAACCCAAACTAAAAACTCCAGGAAAAACTACTCATATCCAAGATAACTCGTGCTTCTCTTTATGAACAGCCTTTACTACCAAGAGTTAGAAAGCCTGCAAGGTTTTCTTGAGCAAGTCAATATAAAGCGGAAGCTTTATTATGATACTCGGGTAGTACCGAAAAAGTAATGGGTAGTACTTTATGTTAAAAAATTTCACAAGCTAATTTAATAGAAAATAAATAAATAAAATCATTTGTTGAGCCCATCAAACTGGTACTATTTGGTATTGTCTTATTGGTATTTTCTGTTGACCATCGTTAGAATTCATCATATGTATAGTTGATGCTCCTTACAAGCACTTTTTAAAATTTCTGATCAAACTGAGAATAGTTAGCAAAACTCCATCTTCCTTTGAATTCTGGAAGTCTAGGAAATGTTTGCGAGAAGGTTTTTTCTTTTTGAGAAGGATGTTTGCAAGAAGTTGAAGGCTGAATGATTGAACCATTGAATTTCTATGTGTTGGTGACGACATTTTCTTTTGTTGTGTTCCCTGCAGAGGAAATAGAGAAGAAAAACTGCATTAGTATCGTGCATGGTTGATTCACTGCTAAATGCAACAAATTAAAATCTGCTACTGCCTGCCTACTTGCTAGCCTACTACCAGTACCAACTTTTTGCTTGGTATCTCTCTCGTGTTATGAACATCAAAGAGTACCTTTCCTGGTACTTGTCTTTTTCAAAGACTTAAAAGTACTTCTTAAAAGTGCTTCTTCGTGAGGCGAGGACGACGAAGAAGAGGAAGGTGATAATAACGGCTACCTTCCTTCCATTCCTGGGTCATTCTTTTAAGTCCAACAACTTGCCGCGTTGCCCACACTTGGCATTCCTCCCGACTCCCGAGGTGTACCGACTGCCGTCATCTCCCATCCTGATCATATTATACCATTTGTTGTGCTCCATGCTAAGGAAACACAAATCTATATATATAACATATATACAAGCATACTACTAATAATCATTAATTGTATATTTCTTAACATGTAATTTAGCCACATCATCATCCATAGGGCAAGTACATTAGCGTCGTCTGATAGACCGCCCCATGCATTGGCACGTGATTTTGGGTCGACTCAATAGACAATATTGAAGGACCGATACGGCGAACCGCAGAGGGGGGGGGGAGTGAATAGGAGCCGATAAAATTCTTCTCGAAGGAGATGAAAACTCCAACAAGACGAACACGGCTTCCAACACACGTCTCCGACTCACTACCCAAGTTAGCCAAGCCCACGTAGCCACTGGAGTGCCACTGGACCTAGGAACCAACACACACAGCCTTCCGACTCGAGAACGCAGCGGAACAACAAACCCCGAGTCTACAGACCCACACCGGTCAGACCGGTGAGCACCACCGGTCAGACCGGTCCCTGCTGGTGAAACTGAGCAACTTTCACTAAGTGGCTCTACACCGGTCAGACCGGTGAGACACACCGGTCAGACCGATGGCAGCCTGAAAGCCCCCAAGGCACCAAACAGCCAACCGACCACCAAACGGACCCAAACTCGAAACGCAGCCCACACGGGACAACAACGAACACACCAAAACGTTCACCCGAGCAAAAACCCACAAGGGCGCGCACCGGTCGGACCGGTCAAGAGCACCGGTCGACCGGTGTAGCCTCGGCGACTCGGGATGAACAAGACCCGCGGGTCAACTCCCCCAAATCCAAATCTCGATCTCCCGAATCGCTCCACGGACTTGAACAAGACTTTGGGGATTGTCGGTGTTTTAGACCGGCAAACCTACCAAGGGGGTACCCGAGGTAGTAGATTGTGCGGTGAGGATCGTGATCGGTTGACCGAGAACTCGAAGGTATGCGCAAAGACACGGGACACAAGATTTATACAGGTTCGGGTCGCCAAGGTGGCGAGCCCTACGTCCTGTTTGTGGGATCAAGTATGGCGCCCTGCGCTTGGTGTTGGGTTGTCCCCGGAGGGATTGGGGATGTGCGGCTAGGTACCCGGCCCTCCTTTATATAGTCCAGGGGGTAGGTTCCTAGTCGGTTACAAGGTAGGAGTCCTAGTAGGAGTACACAGAGCGAGTCCTAGTAGGAGTACAGGGGAATTCTACCAGGAGTCCGTCTTCTACTATTCTTCCTTCCTTGCATGAGTACCCGGGTGTATGCCCGACAAGCCCCCGAGCACGTTGGAGTCGAGAGTAGTAGTTCGAGTAGTCTTGAAGTCTCTTCGAGTAGTTCTTGAGCGTCCTCGAGTACCGCCTGGAGAAGTCTTCAATAGTACTTGAATCGCCGCGAGGCCGGAAGGTGGTCCAGCTCATCGGTCTTGAAAAAAATTTGAATGATGGGTGTAGCATAGCAGCCCCGAGCCTTGAAATGATTAGGTAATCAATCCAAGGGTCTTCGGTGTTCGCGAAGCCATCATCGAGTACTCTTGCAGCGTGTAGCCCCCGAGATAAGAGAGCCGTATGAGCCACATCGAGTAGTGATTGGTGAGGAGCCCCCGAGCTTGGGAGCGAGCGAAGCATGCTGAAGTTATCTTCAAGTAGCCCCCGAGCTGGAGAGATTCCAAGTAGTAGTTTGGCGTCGAGCCATGGAGCTTGAGAAGTAGTCGTGCCGTCAGAGCGGACTTTAGTTGCGACCGAAGTCGACTTTAGATGCCGGCAGAGCGGACTTTAGAATGCGACTTAAAAACCGAAGTCGACTTTGTGCCGCGCGGAGCGGACTTTGAGATGCGACTTGAAATCCGAAGTCGACTTTGTGCCGCGCGGAGCGGACTTTGAGATGCGACTTGAAAACCGAAGTCGACTTTGTGCCGCGCGGAGCGGACTTTGAGATGCGACTTTAGAAGTCGACTTTAGAATGCCGCGCGGAGCGGACTTTGATATGCGACTTTAGAAGTCGACTTTAGTTGCCGCGTAAAGCGGACTTTAGGTGCGACTCAGCGTAGTCGACTTTATGCCACGTGGGGTGGACTTAAGATGCAAAAAACGAAAAGCACTTTCCGAAAGCCAAAGCGAATAAAAAATCAGAAAAAACGAGTAGTTTTGCCGCCGGAGCGGGCTTAAGATTGCGACCGGAGTCGGCTTGTGCCACCGGAGTGGGCTTGGGTGCGACCGGAGTCGGCTTGTGCCACCGGAGTGGGCTTAAGTACCCGAGCCATGGATTTCAGACCCAAAGTACAGTTGCCGCCAGAGCGGGCTTGTGCCACCGGAGTGGGCTTAAGTACCTGAGCCATGGATTTCAGACCCAAGGTACGATTGCCGCCAGAGCGGGCTTGTGCCACCGGAGTGGGCTTGAGTACCTGAGCCATGGATTTCAGACCCAAGGTATGGTTGCCACCAGAGCGGGCTTGTGCCACCGGAGTGGGCTTGAAGGTGCGACCGGAGTCGACTTGTGTACCTGGGCCATGGATTTCAGACCCAAGGTACGGGTGCCACCGTAGTGGACTTGAAGGTGCGACCGGAGTCGACTTGCGTACCTGGGCCATGGATTTCAGACCCAAGGTACGGAGCGCGAGTACTTAGGGCACTTGGACCCATGGTACGGAGCATGAAGACCACGTGCAGCTAGGTTCCATCGTCGCCAGGACCGGGGGCCGCTTACGCCTAGGTTCCATCGAAGCTTACACACGTAGTATGCCACCGAAGTAGGCGAAGATGCGACCAGCGTCGACTTTAAGTTGCCGCGCGGAGCGGACTTTAGAATGCGACTTTAGAAGTCGACTTTAGATTGCCGCGCGTAGCGGACTTTAGAAACTGCCTCCTAGGGATAGCCCCCGAGTTGATGAAGTAGACTCGCGGCGACTTGATTGATATGCCCAAAGAGTAGTCGGCGAGAGTGTAGCTCCCGTGAAAACCCGCCGAGAAGCATACACAAATGAGTAGTCGGCAAGTAGTCCTACATGATGAGGAGAACAAGCCAAGAAAACAAGGTAATCATTTAGATGAATGACTTAGCCGTTCTTTGCCTAGGCAGACTTGTAGATGAAGCCGTGGCGGTCGGTGATGGAGCCGCGACGGTTGTTGTTGAAGTCGACTAGTTAGAGTTGATTCCGACTAGTTGTTGGGGACGTGATCGTGCCGTTCTCGACTAGTTTGGAAAACTAGTCAAGATGAAGGGTTGACGCGATGCGACCGAAGACGACGTCGTGTCGGCGCGCGGCATACTCGAGGCCGAGCCGGTGTTGCCGCGAGACAAGTAGTCACCACGCACGCCGCGTGGCCGGGCGTAGAGCCGCCGTGGCCGCGAGACGAAGTTGCGGCGCACGGAGTGGTCGACGACGACGAGCGGCGCGACGAGCCGCATGACGAGCCGCGCGACGTGCCGAGGCACCCGGACGCGCGGCGAAGACGAAGTAGTCGACGACGAGCGGCGCGATAAGCCGCGTGACGAGCCGCGCGACGTGCCGAGGCACTCGGACGCGCGGCGAAGACGAAGTAGTCGATGACGACGAGTAGTCGTCGACGAGCGGCGCGATAAGCCGCGTGACGAGCCGCGCGACGTGCCGAGGCACCCCGACGCGCGGCGAAGACGAAGTAGTCGATGACGATGAGTAGTCGTCGACGAGCGGCGCGATAAGCCGCGTGACGAGCCGCGCGACGTGCCGAGGCACCCCGGACGCGCGCGAAGACGAAGTAGTCGACGACGACGAGTAGTCGACGGCGAGCGGCGCGATAAGCCGCGTGACGAGCCGCGCGACGTGCCGAGGCACCCCGACGCGCGGCGAAGACGAAGTAGTCGACGACGACGAGCCCGGGCGAGGCGGAGTAGTCGACGACGAGCGGCGCGACGAGCCGCGTGACGAGCCGCGCGACGTGCCGAGGCACCCCGACGCGCGGCGGGGGCAAAGTAGTCGACGACGACGAGCCCGGGCGAGGCGGAGTAGTCGACGACGAGCGGCGCGACGAGCCGCGTGACGAGCCGCGCGACGTGCCGAGGCACCCCGGACGCGCGGCGGAGGCAAAGTAGTCGACGACGACGAGCCCGGGCGAGGCGGAGTAGTCGACGACGAGCAGCGCGGCGAGCCGCGCGACGTGCCGAAGCAACCGGGAGCGCGGCGTAGGAAGATTGATTCCGCTTTGACAAGAGCAAGGCGACTTGCTTCAATGGATCTCGGCGAGTCGACGAGTAGATTGATCTTGTTGACGAGGGTCCTTCGACCTCGCCCGTGGTGATGATGACCCCTACCCGCGCGCGCCGGTGTCGGTGTTTTAGACCGGCAAACCTACCAAGGGGGTACCCGAGGTAGTAGATTGTGCGGTGAGGATCGTGATCGGTTGACCGAGAACTCGAAGGTATGCGCAAGGACACGGGACACAAGATTTATACGGTTCGGGTCGCCAAGGTGGCGAGCCCTACGTCCTGTTTGTGGGATCAAGTATGGCGCCCTGCGCTTGGTGTTGGTTGTCCCCGGAGGGATTGGGGATGTGCGGCTAGGTACCCGGCCCTCCTTTATATAGTCCGGGGGCGGGTTCCTAGTCGGTTACAAGGTAGGAGTCCTAGTAGGAGTACACGAGAGGGAGTCCTAGTAGGAGTACGGGGGGAATTCTACCAGGAGTCCGTCTTCTACTATTCTTCCTTCCTTGCATGAGTACCGGGGGTGTATGCCCGACGGGGATATCGGGAACACCTCATGAGGAGTCCATAGCCAAGTTTAATCCCACCAAATCTCGTCCAAAAAGGAGGAATCGAAGAAATCCCGCCGAAAGCACTTCCAACCCAAGAACTCAAGAAAACCCCAAAATCGAGCACTTTTACTCACGGATTTGGGAGGGGAATCACGGACCAAAGAACCACGAAGGGTTCCCACAAATTTCCCCCATCAAATCCCCAAGAGAAAAGCCCCGAAAACACGCCAAAGAAATCACGAAGAGAGGGCTCCGAAAATCACCACCAAGAACAACCGGGGAAAACACATCCAAACCTTGAGGAACCACGCCGAATCATCTATACATGAAACAAAGGTTCGTACAAGGTCTAGCAAGCCGCCCGATCATCCATCCCTCTCTACAAGATCTCTCCGTGAAGCTCTCTTGCTAGTCCTAAGGAAAACCTAGAGAAAATAGGTGGAAAATAGGAAAACTAATGAGCTAGGGTTTCAAGAGTTGGCTGCCATCCTCTCACCTCTTGGGTTATATGGAGGCAACCGAATGTCTAAAATGCCCTTCTCTACTAACTAGGGATACAAGCCCCTCAAGGGCGGATTTGGAATTCTTGATGTCTTCACCATCGGACGGATGCCCGGTGACCGCACCCTGCGTAGCCTCGACGCAAGCCATGCGATCCCGACGCGTGTCCTCCGCTTCGAAGATTCCGGACTGCGTCGTCGCACACGGCCGGGCCGGTGCTCCTCACCTCGCCGACCGGTCCCCACCGGCCGACCGGTCGACCCACCGGTCGGGCCCGGCCGTGCCGCCGCACCTCCGACTTCGGTTCTCCGGTCTTGGCTTTGTGGATCAACCAAGGAACCCGGTGGTTTTCTCGGTGAACCACCGAAACCCCGCGAACTCGGTGTAGCCTCCGCCAATCTCCACTCATGACTCGGCTCCCACGTAGTCCCGGCTCGACCTTGGTTTTGAGGCTCAACCAAGAAACCGTCCACGACTTCATCTTGCTTGTTCATGCCACCATGCGGCCCGCACTTGACCCCCGCCGGCCACCGGGTCCCTCGAACGAAGCCTACTTGTCTTCTCCACACCCGGAGGCCTCACCGGCGACAACCTTTCGCGCTTGTTCTTCACCCGCACCAACACGAGTCAAGCCGCAACTCGCACATGCAATACTTAGCCAAGAATCAGTCCACACAACGTTGTCAATCACTCATCACACAAGGAAGCGACCATCCACCGGTCCTCGAACCACACATGGTCCTCAATCTCCCCCTTGATGAGTGCATTGACAACACCCACACGAAAGTAACAAGAGAGAAAAGAAAAGTAAAGAAACGAACAAAAAGAAACTCCAACAAGCGATCGAAAGCCAACCAAAGGCAAAGAGCAAGATCACTTGAAGAAGACAAGTCTCGGACCCCTTAGGCAAGGGCAACGGCTCGACACATCCGAGACAAAACAAAGCTCAAGCAAAGAGCGCAAACCACCAAAACAGGGCTCAAAGAACCACAAGGAGCTCCCCCTGCACACATGCAAGCTCCCCCTAAACCAATGCATCTCCCCCTGGACGAATGCATGCAAGATACCACTTGAAACAGGACAGCTGCAGCACTTTCAGCTCACACCGGTCAGACCGGTCATCACCACCGGTCAGACCGGTGCCTAACATGTGTACAGGACCAGCACTCACACCGGTCAGACCGGTGCTCTTCACCGGTCAGACCGGTGTACAACAGAGCCCAGAAATGGCTCGAAACCACCTGAAAACCTTCTAAATGTGTCCATTAAGCCATTTCAAGCTCAAACTTCTCCCCCTTGTTGGCAATGCATGAATCAAGCCAAAAATGCAAAACTTTCAACCTAGAGCTTCTCAAATATACAAAATTCAACAAAGAATGCTACACATGTCCAAATGAGCAAGTTAGATACTCTACGGCTTCGTATCGATCTCAACTACATGATCACCAGGTTTCACAACCATTGGACAAAGCTAAGATGGATTTTGGCAATTTTGCGAAAAACTTGCCTCTCATGAGCAAAGTCCTAAACATGATCAAAGCATATCAAAATGGCAAAGCCACACAAACTTCATGCTAGGACAGCCATTCTAATCATAAGACCATCACAAACACCCACAAGCACCTCATGTCATGTCAAAGCCACCGAGCCATGTGCCTACTTCTATGTATGAGACTTCTCATTGGTAGGCATCATGCAACGGTTTAGCACCCAAAGCAAATTAAATTCAGCACATATGACATGGGAGCATATTTTCCAAGCATTTTTCATTTCATTTTCAGATTTGTAAGTGGTACATGAAATGTCTTTGCGACAAAAAGGAACTTATGCCCCTCCACAAGATAAATCAAGAGGGCTAAACATTCATGATGGCAAATGAGCCTTTGGCCCCATATGATCAATAAACTAGCTATCCAACCACAAATTAAGCATAGCAAGGCCACAAAAACATGTCAAGAGCATGTAAAGGCTTTTACACATGAGAGGGCATACATGTGACATTTTTAAAAAGCATAGCTATCAACCATGGATTATTCATCAAGATCATCAAGAGCTAAGCCAAACTAACCGTAGCATACCAAACAAGCTCAAAAAGACATATATCTCATTCCATGGTGAACAATGTATATGAGAGAAGCTTTTCCTAACCAATGCATATGATACAAAATGCATGCAATCTAAGATACAAGGATGCCTATACATCATGTTACATATGCCATGCCAAATGCAAGAAATGCACAAAGAAAACTATACATATGCTACAAACCGGCTCCTCGAGGGGAGGCAAAACGGGCTCGACACCACCGGCAAAAAGAGCCCCCACACACCCAACTCAAGAAATCAAACACACACCAAGTTCCCCCCGCAAACGAGTGAAAGTTGCTTGATCTAGGGGTTTGGTGAAAATATCGGCTAGTTGGTCATGTGTGGGTACATGGATCAAAGCTATCTTTCCTTTCTCGACGTTGTCTCTCGAAAAGTGGTACCTCACTTCTATGTGCTTGGTTTTGGAATGAAGCACTGGGTTCTTTGCAACGCTTATGGCACTGGTGCTATCACATTGAAGTGGGACATGGGTATACTCCTCACCAAAGTCACTCATGGTGTAGGTGATCCAAAGGAGCTGAGAGCAACAACTAGCAGCGGCAACATACTCGGCCTCGGTCGTGGATTGAGCAACACTCGACCGCTTGCGGGAAGACCAAGACACCAACGAAGAACCCAAAAACGGCAAGTCCCGAAGTGGACTTCCTATCCAACCGACACCCGGCAAAATCCGCGTCCGAAAAGCCATGAAGCGCCAACGAAGAGGACGCGGAGTACCAAAGGCCGAAGTCGGGAGTGTGACGCAAGTTCCCGAAAATTCTCTTCACCGCTTGCCGATGCGAAGTCCTCGGAGAAGCTTGAAAACGAGCGCACGGACACACCGAGAATCGTATGTCCCGGCCTCGTCGCCGTCAAGTAGAGGAGTGACCCGATCATGCTCCGGTACTCCTTCCGGTCCACGTGTTCACCTTCCTCGTCCGCATCAAGAGCCGTAGTCGTACTCATCGGCGTCGTCATAGCCTTGGAGTCCTCCATCTTGAACTTCTCGCACAATGTCCTTGGTGTACTTAGCACCGGTGCACAAATGTTCCTTCCTTTGATTGCTTGATTTGTAGCCCGAGGAAGAACCGCAACTCACCCATCATACTCATCTCAAACTCCCCGCTCATATCATCCGCAAACCTCGCAACAAGAGAGTTAGACGAGCCACCAAAGACAATATCATCCACGTACACCCGCACAATCGGGGATATCTCCCGCCCGCCTCGGCAAAAACAAGGTCCGATCGACCTTCCCCATCTCAAAGCCTCTCGCAAATAAGAACCCCCTCAACCTCGCCATACCGGGCTCTAGGCGCCCGCTTCAACCCATACGGCGCCTTCCTCAACTTGTACACCCGGTGGGGGTACTTCTCACTCTCAAACCCCCGAGGTCGCCTCACATACACTTCTTCCTCCAAAGACACCATTCGAAAAAGCACTCTTCACATCCATTTGGTGCAACTTGAACCCTTTAGCCACGGAAAAGGCTAGAAGAATCCTAATCGCCTCCAAACGGGCTACGGGAGCAAAAGTCTCCTCGTAGTCGATCCCCTCCTTCGATCGAACCCCCGAGCAACAAGTCTCGACTTGTTCCTCACAACCTCACCCTTCTCTCCCTCTTTGTTTTTCCACACCCATTTGGTACCAATCGGCTTACACCCTGGGGGAGGGTCAACCAACTCCCACACCTGATTCCTCTCAAAGTTCTCCAACTCCTCATGCATCTAGTTAACCCAATTGTGATCGGATAGTGCGTGTCCAATGTCTTTGGGCTCGAAAGAAGCAACAAATGCAGCATGAGCGAAATGAGAGTTGTTCCGAACCCTCGACCGTGTAGTGCGTTCATTCATGTCGCCGATGATCCTCGAAGCTGGGTGATCCACTTGAACTCGCCGGGGAGGTTCTCGCCTCGAAGCTACCTCCCCCTCAACATCAGCTTCTCCTCGTTCTTGATTTGTCGTCGTAGGTGTAGCAGAGGGTCCATCCATCATCGTAGTCGAAGTAGTGGGTACATGTTCAGCCGGGGGCACCGCACCACCATCCTCATCATCACCATGTTCATGCCCCCCTCCTGAAAGATCTCCTCGCCAAGCTCATCATCACCTGCACACTCAAAAACAAGCTGACTACGTGGCTCTGTCTCGTCGACGGTTACCTCGCAAGTCTCCACGATTTGGTTAGTTTCAAGATTGAGCACACGATATGCTCTAGAATGAGATGCATAACCAAAGAAAATGCCATCGACGGACCTAGCCTCAAACTTATCCAACTTCCCGCCTTTCTTCGAATGAAACACTTGCAACCAAAGACATGGAAGTGACTCACCTTGGGTGTGCGACCATGCATCAACTCATAGCATGTCTTCTTCTTGTGCACTCGAGGTATATCTCGTTCGACACATAGCATGCGGTATTCACCGCCTCGGCCCAATACCTCCTCGGAGTCCTATGCTCATCAAGCATCGTCCGAGCCATCTCGCACAAGGTCTTGTTCTTCCTTTCCACAACACCATTCGGGGAGGCGTATACGGACTCGAAAACTCGGTGCTCAAGACCCAAGTCATGGCAAAAGGTTTCAAAACGAGAGTTCCCGAATTCCGTGCCATTATCACTTGCGGATAGCTTGTATGGCATCTCCGTGCCTCTCGTTCCTCAACCTCAAGACTAGATCTCGAACAAAACCAAACGTCTCCCCCTTATCCTCGAGAAAGAACACCCACGCATACCGAGAATAGTCGTCCACCACAACAAGGACATACCACTTCCCACCCGCAGATCGCACACGAGCTGGGCCAACAAGGTCCATATGGAGCAACTCGCATGGACGCTCAGTCATCACATCGGTGAGAGGCGGGTGAGAAGAGGCTACCATCTTGGCATGCCTACACGGCGCACAAACCAACTCCTTCTCAAGCCTCAAACGTGGCAATCCTCGGACCAAATTGAGTTTACTCAAGCGAGACAAAAGGTCAAAGCTCAATTGATCCAACTTCCTATGCCACTTCCACAACTCACTCGAAGAACCAGCCAAGAAACAACGCTCCACACCCGAAGACTGAGAAAAATCAGCACGAAACACCTGACCCTCGGGAACGACCATACAAGCAAGGTCCCCTCGAGAGTCCACAATCCGAGAACCACCTCGGCCGAAACAACACCTCAAAGAACTCATCCAACAACCGGGACACGAAAGCAAATTGTACCCCGCCGATTGAACAAGAGCAACACGCCTTAGAGTGATCTTGTCACTCACTTTGATCTCACCTTCCGAAAGCACACGCCCACGCCCATTGTCCCTAAAGGTGATGTACCTCTTCGTCACCACCGGACGAGACTTGAGAACCACCCCCTCGTCTCCGGTCATATGCCTCGAACAACCGGAGTCAATCAACCAAATGTTCTTCAAGTCTCCCACCTGAAATTCAAAAATAGGCACGTGAGCGAACAAACGACTCAAAGATCGGGGTTAGTACCAAAGGAGGAAAACCGAACTTGCCGAGCCATTTGCTCGAAAGTGGGGTTAGCACCAACCAAAGCATCTCTCCTACCAAAACTACCTCCACGAACACCACCACGGTAACCACCCTGAGGAAACCACCCCTCTCTGCCTGGAGGAGGACCAAAACCACGCAAGAAAGCCCGTGGAACGTCCTTCCTCTCCAACTCAACGCCACGACTCCTCCAATCCCCCGTATTGAGCACGAGGAGAACGCCTAGCAACCGACCACCCGCACCCTTTCCAGCCCAACCAACGGAACCACGACCACCGGAAACAACCCTCGCACTCGTACGAGCTCGAAACCCAAACAAACCCGTCTGTCCATGCCTCGCACCGGTCCGACCGGTGCTCCACACCGTCCGACCGGTGTGACCTCGGGCAAGAACACCACCTGCAGCCTTCTTCTCTCCCCAAGCCCGAACTCGTCCTCACGATCGCCTTGCCCCCGGGCATCCGCATACGAGGCTCAAGTACACCATCGGAAGGGTGGTACTTGTCCTTGTTAGCCCACTCCTTATCCATTCTCTCCTCTCGCTTCCTCTTGAAGCAAAACTCCTCCTTATGGCCATCTCTCCCACAATAGCCACAATGGAACCTCACAAGCTTAGGCTTAGGCTTGGGATGTGGTCGCTCACTTGGTTTCTCCCCACTCAAACCCTCCACCGGTTTCTCACCACTAGCCTTCTCACTCTCCTTCCCAAAGAACACTTTCCCCGAAGTGCTCACAAACTTGATAGGCTTTTGTAGGTCATTTGTGGGTGTAGGAAACACGGGTGGAGCCGGGGTTGTGTCTAGTCGGTTCCTTAGATGGTTAGGTTTTGGGGGAAATCATTTTTGTGGTGGGTTTTTGGTGGCTCCGGATATTCTCTCCGCTTCCCTCACCAACCTTGTTTGCCCCAAGCCCCTCACCATCTTGCCTCTTAAAGTCCTCGATCATCATCCTCAACCGTGGCTCATGACCGGACAACCAACCCATCAACTTCCTCAAATCATCATTCTCATCCCGCAAACGATCAACATAATGTGCAAGCTCCAAATTTTTCAATGCATGCATTTCACGGGTAGAGCAAGATGTAGGCATGGGTTCCTTCAATTTAGCCTCGAGCGAACTAGTGTAAGCATGCATCTCATCAATCTTAGCATGCAAAACGGGGCAAGAAGTGCAAGCACCTAGCAAAGCAGGTCTAGACTTAAGCTCGGCCACTTCAACCCTAAGCACATCTAGTTCCTCACACTTGGAGGCATGCTTCTCCTTAAACAAAGCAAGATCGCAAGGAATATGGAGCAATCAAGACAATCATTCTCATCGAAACAACAGGACTAGCCTTAAGCGAATCAATCTCAAGCTTGCTATCAAGCACCTCGTGTCTCTAGCTCGGCTACTCTAGTCCTAGCATCCTCGAGTGAAGCCCTAAGCTCTTTCCTCATTTTCTTGGCCTCTCTAAGCATGTCATCCCGGTTATCAAGCAAAGAGCCAAGCCTCTCATTCTCCCGGCGCAAGAAGGGAAGTTCATCACGCACCTCGTCGTCGGACTCGCAGTCCGAGTCGCTCCGTGTGCTCTTCTTGCTGCCGGAGCTCAACGCCATGGTGCGAAGCCATCTCTCGCGAAGCGGCCTCGGCCCCGCTCGGGTTCTTGGACGACTTCTTGTTCTTGCGGCGATCTCCCTCGTCTTCGCTGCTGCTCGAGCTCGAGGTGGAGTACGCGGAACTGGAGTCGACGTCGCTCGCTCCAACCATCGCTCGGGCCTTGCCTCGGCCCTCCTTCTTCCTCGATCGTCGCTCGTCCTTGTACTTGTTCTTGTGCTTGCTCTTGTGGTCGCGCCTCGAACGGTACTTGCCATCGTTCATCCTTGGCTTGTGCTTGTAGCTGTCCTTGTTCTCGGCCTTCTCGGGCGGTCGGCGACGAAGTGTCCCGCTTGCCGCACCGGAAGCAAGTCCTCGTGTTCCTCCTCATGTTCACGCGGTTCTCGTGCGGCCTCTCGAACCGCCTCGTCAACGGCGCCGGCTCGTCCTCTCCAAGGTCATCAAACTCCTCATCCGGCATAGACATCAAAGAGGAAAACGAGAACATCCTGGTGGATGGGTTAAAGTTAGTCTTTCCTTTGGAACCACCAACGAGGGCAAGACTATGGGAATCAGTCGGTCCCTCGAGCTTGGCAGTCATGCCCCTATCCACCTGAGCCGACTTGAGCTTTGAGAACAGCTCATTCACCGTCAGAGTATCATACCTCTCCGACTCGACTATGGCCTCGAACTTTCCGCCCCATATCGTACGATCCAAAGAGTGTAAGAGCTTGACCGCTCTATCATGATCATCGTACGGGAGCACGTCCACATTGGCCCTCATGTTGTTCACCACCACCGTGAACCTCTGAAACAAGGCATCGATGGACTCACCGGGGAGATGAGTGAAGTTCTCGTACTCTCTCCGTAGGTCGCATACAACCGTGCTCGAACCCGGGCGTTCCCAACATGAGCCTCCTTCAACACCGCCCAAATCCTACAAGCCAAGTGCTCGGTGTGCACCCGATCGAACTCGGCCGACACAAAGCACGAAACAAGTAGTCGACCGCCTTATTGTTGGCGTCGAATCCGTCCCCTCGACCCCGGAGCAAGGAAATCCATCGGTGGACATAGCCCTGTGTCCACCGTGACATCCCAAAGCGGCTGACCCTTTCCGCGGAGGAACGCACCCATCCGCTTGCTCCACATCTGGTAGTTCTTGCCATCGAAGTGTGGAGGACCCAAACCCCGTTCCTGGTATGCCATCCTTGGATCTTAGACTGGTTAGAGTCAACAAAGACCCGAACCGGCTCTGATACCACTTGAAGGACCGATACGGCGAACCAGAGAGGGGGGGAGTGAATGGGAGCCGATAAAATTCTTCTCGAAGGAGATGAAAACTCCAACAAGACGAACACGGCTTCCAACACACGTCTCCGACTCACTACCCAAGTTGGCCAAGCCCACGTAGCCACTGGAGTGCCACTGGACCTAGGAACCAACACACACAGCCTTCCGACTCGAGAACGCAGCGGAACAACAAACCCCGAGTCTACGGACCCACACCGGTCGGACCGGTGAGCACCACCGGTCGACCGGTCCCCGCCGGTGAAACCGAGCAACTTTCACTAAGTGGCTCTACACCGGTCGGACGGTGAGACACACCGGTCGGACCGATGGCGACTGAAAGCCCCCAAGGCACCAAACGGCCAACCGACCACCAAACGGACCCAAACTCGAAACGAGCAGCCACACGGGACAACAACGAACACACCAAGACGTTCACCCGAGCAAAAACCCACAAGGGCGCGCACCGGTCGACCGGTCAAGAGCACCGGTCGGGCCGGTGTAGCACAGGCGACTCGGGATGAACAAGCACCGCGGTCAACTCCCCCAAATCCAAATCTCGATCTCCCGAATCGCTCCACGGACTTGAACAAGACTTTGGGGATATCAGGAACACCTCATGAGGAGTCCATAGCCAAGTTTAATCCCACCAAATCTCGTCCAAAAAGGAGGAATCGAAGAAATCCCGCCGAAAGCACTTCCAACCCAAGAACTCAAGAAAACTCCAAAATCGAGCACTTTTACTCACGGATTTGGGAGGGGAATCACGAGCCAAAGAACCACGAAGGGTTCCCACAAATTTCCTCCATCAAATCCCCAAGAGAAAAGCCCCGAAAACACGCCAAAGAAATCACGAAGAGAGGGCTCCGAAAATCACCACCAAGAACAACCGGGAAAACACATCCAAACCTTGAGGAACCACGCCGAATCATCTATACATGAAACAAAGGTTCGTACAAGGTCTAGCAAGCCGCCCGATCATCCATCCCTCTCTACAAGATCTCTCCGTGAAGCTCTCTTGCTAGTCCTAAGGAAAACCTAGAGAAAATAGGTGGAAAATAGGAAAACTAATGAGCTAGGGTTTCAAGAGTTGGCTGCCATCCTCTCACCTCTTGGGTTATATGGAGGCAACCGAATGTCTAAAATGCCCTTCTCTACTAACTAAGGATACAAGCCCCTCAAGGGCGGATTTGGAATTCTTGATGTCTTCACCATCGGACGGATGCCCGGCGACCGCACCCTGCGTAGCCTCGACGCAAGCCATGCGATCCCGACGCGTGTCCTCCGCTTCGAAGATTCCGGACTGCGTCGTCGCACACAGTCGACCGGTGCTCCTCACCGGTCGACCGGTCCCCACCGGTCCGACCGGTCGGACCCAACGGTCGGACCGGTTCGGTGGCGCTTGCAGCTCCGTCTTCGGTTCTCCGGTCTTGGCTTTGTGGATCAACCAAGGAACCCAGTGGTTTTCTGGTGAACCACCGGAAACCCCGCGAACTCGGTGTAGCCTCCGCCAATCTCCACTCATGACTCGGCTCCCACGTTGTCCCGGCTCGACCTTGGTTTTGAGGCTCAACCAAGAAACCGTCCACGACTTCATCTTCTTGTTCATGCCACCATGCGGCCCGCACTTGACCCCCGCCGGCCACCGGTCCCTCGAACGAAGCCTACTTGTCTTCTCCACACCCGGAGGCCTCACCGGCGACGACCTTTCGCGCTTGTTCTTCACCTGCACCAACACGAGTCAAGCCGCAACCTCGCACCCGCAATACTTAGCCAAGAATCGGTCCACACAACGTCGTCAATCACTCATCACACAAGGAAGCGACCATCCACCGCTACTCGAACCACACATGGTCCTCAAATATGTACAATGAGTTGTCAGGTAAGTCGTCTGGTAGAGATATATAATTCCTTAATTTATGCATTAAAAAGGAATATTTTGAGTAACATGGCAACAATAACTCATACAATAGTTGTGAAGTTGTCTCGTGATGTTGTTGTTTCATTCATGAGGTTGTTGTCGCGAGGCAACGACCTCTTTCTCTCTATCGCTCTCCCTCCTCCACAACATCAAAAATGTGATGTGACACTGCATGGGATGACCTGTAGGACTGCTGACGTGTACCAATGTACTTGCTCCTATGGTCCTATTAATGTGGTCTTTCATCGATTTTTTTGACTAAGCACATAGAAGATCAATCGTTTCCTTTCAAATAATGAATAATGAAATATGTTTTCATCTATAATGTCATTCATCAAACAATTAGACAAATATATTGGTTCATAGTTTATAAAAACTCACTCAAATCCCGCAGCAATGCGCGGAGAATTAACTAGTTCTTAAAAAAACATGCCCTGCAAGTGATGATGAAGAGTGCAAGATTGTGCTCCACACCTCCACCTGTGCCGCCACCACCAGGCTGACCGCAGCTCGCCCTAGAATGAGGGTTCTGCCCACCACCTTTTCTTCCTCCTTGCATCCATCCATGGCGGTGTGGAGCGGCAGCGGCATCATCTGTGCGTCATGGTGCTCTCCGCAAAGAAAGAGAGCGTGCAGCAAAGCATGTTTCAGGTGGTACGGTAGCAGAAAGTTCAGCAAATCCGCAACGAAAGCAACTGCAGACTGAACCTGCAACGAATGAAAGCAGCTGTTTGCTTCCGTTCGGTGGGCACACCCCGGACGTCGATCTCAGGTTGCATTAATTCTCAAAAACATCCATATCTACCTGAAACTTACTGATAATATGGGCGGGCCGCGTTTGGTTCCCAAGGACTAAAGTTTCTTTCCTGTCACATCCTACTATGTTTGATATTAATTATAAGTACTCAATTCGTTCTAAATTATAGATCATTTGACTTTGTTTAACCTCAAGTTTGATTGCTCCACTTATTCAAAAAAAATTGTGCAACTAGAGTCAATTTAAATCATTCTTGAAGATATTTTTATTAATAAAGCAAAACACAACACAAAATATGATATTTCCATAATTTTTGAATAAGATGAATGACCAAACTTAAGGTCAAACAAAGTCAAAAGAATTATAATTTGGAACAGGGAGAGTAAGGGAGTATTAAATATAAAAAAGAATATCCATGGATGGCCATTGTAAGTGTTTGGGTGTTTCATTTTGGCCATTATATTGAAGAAAGTATACGTAAACCATGGTCATTAGACTCACCCATGTGTGGTGACATGATCATTGAATGATTAATTATACATATTTGGATGATGTGGCATATGTTTGACTAGTAACTCATGGTCCACCGTGTAAAATCACAGATTTCTTTTCAGTTATATTTTTCGTTTATCCTCTTTTTCTCCTGATTTTTCACATCTACAATCGTCCGTAGCCTAAAACGCTCCTTTGTCATCTGTACTGAACTTTGAGCAATATAAAATGCTGCTTTGCTTTCAATCACATAGAGCTCTAAACATTACATACATAGTGCTTAAACATGCTGAATATGATTCTACGTACTATGGTACTAGATCAATGGTGTGTGTGAATGCAAATAAATCGGGGTCATCATGATGCGATGGGCGCCATGTCATACAAATACGATCAAATACCTATAGCTAGGGGGTTAATGACCATATTGATCAAGTCAAACAACCTCAACCTCAATGACTGTGATTTACACTTTTTTAAATACAATGGCCAAACTGAAACAGGCTAACAATTACAATGGCCATCCATGTATTTTATTCTATAAAAAAACTACTTGCATAGATGGAGGCTAATTCGCGAGACAAATCTATTAAGCCTAATTAGTTCATGTTTGACAATGTGATGCTACCATAAATATATGTTAATAATGAATCGATTAGGTTTAATAGATTCGTCTCACGGATTAGCCTCCATCTGCATCTGCGTAATTTGTTTTATAATTACCTTATGTTCCCTTCTGATTAGCATATGAAGATTTAGCGTGACACCCTCTAAACTTTGGCCCAAGGATCCAGACACCCCTTAGAAAAGAATGGAAAGAACGAGACAATCTGGTTGTTTTTGTTTGCCTGGCTAAACCTCTAGTCAGTCCAGCCTAATGCAACTTCTATGTGTTTGGTTGTTTGTACAAAGAGTTTAGCTAGGCCACCACAATGCAAAAGAGGACTCTGTAAGGAATCGAATGCTCGTTAGCCTAAGAGGGGGAGGGGTGAATTAGGCAACTTAAAACGTTAACCTATGGCTTCACTAATTTTACACAAAGATAAACTAGAACATACTATCTAGATGTGCAACTAGGGTTGTTCTAGTGTGAAACTCCCATCCCAAAACAAGGTTTGCAACCTATAGCCATTCCTAGCATAATACTACTCTAGGAAAGTAAAGGCAAGCAAAGCTTGGAAAAGAGTAACTGCGGAAACGTAAAGGGGATGAGAGGAAGCAAACTCTTGACACGCGATTTATCCCGTGGTATCGGTAGGCACTAAGTCACCCCTAGTCCACGTTGTTGAAGCACTCACACAAGAGTATTGCTTCCCGGTCACCAAGTCTCTCCCAAGAGCACCACTTGACTTGCCACAAAGGCTAGCCACTTAGGCACTTGCCAAGCTCCCTTGGTCACCTTGATGCCGCCTCCACTAAGGAGCTTCTCCACCAAGGAAGGGGGTCTCCACGTCCCCGCACAAAGTATCCTCGCCGCTCCACACCAAGCCGGAGGGTCGATGACGATTGCCGGTGAGCCACTAAGGCCCCAAGGCTTCCGGCGAACCTTGTACAACTTGATTCACTCAAGAATCACCTCAAAAAGTTGGCACAACCTTGCACTCACTCAGCTCTAAGCTAAGCCTAGCACTAAGCACATACACAAAGTATATGCAAGTCTAAAGATGAGCAATTAAGCACTTAGATTGATTGGATATGATCTTCTAGGTGTCTTAACTCCTGTGCACTTCCACACAATCCAGCAACCTCAAATGGGTGAGTGGAGGGGGTATAAATAGCCCAAGCATCAAACTAGTCGTTGGCTAACGGCCACTGAAAAAGGTAGCGTCGGATGAACGGATGCTAGATTTTTCAGGGCGTCGGTTCATCCGGTGCCCCTCCCACGTCACATAGTCGTTGAGATTCTCTGACACAACTGCTCTGACGCTATACACCAACGGTCCGTCGGATCATCAGGTGCTGAAGACCCCGCAACCAAGTCGTCTCTGTTAGCTTCCACGCGACCGTCGGATAGACCGACGCTACCCCTTGACCAAGATGTCGGATCATCCGGTGCTGAAGGCTTCGTCTTGGCGCGTCCTGTCTTGATTCAAAATGAGCGTCGGATAGACCGACGGTGTCCACACTCAGACCGTCAGATCATCCGGTGCTACTGTCTTCGCTGCTCTTCCTCTGCAACTCGTCCGATGCATCTAGAAATTGGACCGTCGGTTCATCCGACGGTGCCTAGGGTTTCAATAAGTGTACCAACTCGTCCGACGATTGCACCGACGCTTGCTATATGGGTACCGTCGGTTCATCCGACGGTGTCTTTTTCCTTCTTTTTCTTCGCGTCTTCAACTTGGATCTTTGCTTCAACTTAACATACTTAACATGCCATTACTTATAGCCTCAAAATATATACTAAGTCCTCAAATTTGCTGTAAGTAACCTAACATGACCATGGTATGTTAACTTGTGGCATGACATGTTAGCTTGGGCATGGTATGTTAACTTGTGCATGGTATGTTAACATGTGGTAACATCCATGGGACTTATGAATGCCTACAAAGACATGCTAGACAATGTGGTTAGTCCCATTACTTGTGTTAGCATGAATCACCAAAATCAACTCAAACAAATGGCAAATGGGGCCATGTTCGCTACAGACTCCTAGCCAGACTGAGCTAGTATGCCCAAATTGAGCATACTAACTTGGTCAGGCTTTGTTTAGCCTCATCCATAAAAGAGGTAAATGTAAACCATCATGCAACCAAACATGATCTTAATAAACCAGGTGTGCACCCAAGTTGTGCAGAGGTCGGGAGGTTCTCAAGATTTTGTATCACCTCGATGTAATAATCTTGGAATTAATAAAACTTCCCTTATCGAAAAAAGGTTAACTAAAGCCCGTGAACCAAACACGAAGTTTATTTCTTCTCGGTACAGGCTACCGGTCATGACCAAATCGTACCCAAGCTCCATCTTGACCAGGCAAAAAAACACAACCTGTACTTTTCCTAAATTGTAGGTGCATTATTTTTGTTATACACCTAAATATATAGTGTGCATTTAGATGTATACAAACATCTATCAATCTAGAAAACTAAAATGATCAGAAATTTGAAACGGGGTAGTTATTAGCAAATTGAAACGAGAGTACATAATACCATTGAGATATGGTATTTCTTTTACAAAAAAATACTTCCACAAATTTATTTCTTGACGCCATGCCCAACCTCACGTTATTTGTACGTCTCAAATTGTATGTAATTTTGGTATTTCCAAATTGATAGTTTCTTACATGCACCTAAATATACATTATATTTAGATACATGGTAAAAGTTATGGATGTATAAAAATGTCAAACGACTTATAACTTTGAGATGTATGGAGTAGCTTGGACTTGTGCATGGATGATTAAATGGAACATATTTTCTTCATTTTCTATATACAAACTAAGGGTTACATCCGTCTTTTCCATTCACCCCTAATCTGCCTTGAAAATCCCAAAAGTCATTTCTTTTTGGGACAGAGCGAATATGTTTTACTTGGTTTTCTCCTAATTCCCATCAGGATAATAGATATGCATGTCCTAACTTCTATGGACCTTATAGCAAAGTTGCACCTATTTAGAACATTAATTGTCGATTTTAGCTTCACACTGTGATGCTTTGTAATAAGGACTGTTGTATGCATCCACAAGAGACCATGTGCAATTAACTTGCATTATCCAAAAAAGCTAAAATATTCAAAATATAATAGTGATATCTTGAGAACTACTTCAACATTTGTTACATCTGGTAATAATAACTTCTAAGACTAAGATAAACAGTTTTTAAAATCCTGGTAAAAATCTTATACTTTGTTCAAGGGGGTGTTCGGATCCTTGGGTTAAAGTTTACCACTTATCACGTTGAATGTTTGGATGTTAATTACGAAGAAGTACTAAACATGAGCTTTGCAAAAGCTCTAGACTGATTTGCGAGACAAATCTATTAAACCCATGGTTAGCACTTGTAGCACCACATTATCAAATTATGAACTAATAAGACTTAATAGATATCACACGAATTAGGCTTGTAGAGTGTAGACTCCATCTGTGCAATTAATTCTGTAATAAGACTATATTTAATACTTCTAATTACTTAATTAGTGTCAAACATCAAACACCTCAAAAATCTTCTTTATTAAGACTCAAGGCTATATCTATATGCAGCAGTATATATATGTTGCTGGACGGCAAAACACACAGACAAGAAGGCTAGAACCACCGGCGGAGTTCAAAGCGAGGGGAAAAGACATACAAAATGGCTTTCACTGCCACGCTCCTCCCGCGTTGCACCCTGCAGCTGGCCCCGAGCCCCCGCCGTCCCAACAACCCACGACGACTCGCCGCGCCGCCGCTGCCGCCGCCTAGGACGACGACGACCCCGCTCGCCGCCATGTGGAGGCAGGTCCAGGGCTCCGACGATTGGGACGGCCTGCTGCGGCCGCTGCACCCGGTGTTGCGCGACGAGGTGGCGCGGTACGGGGGCCTCGTCGGCTCCTGCTACGACGCGCTCGACATGGACCGCTCGTCGGCGGGATACATGCGGTGCAAGTACCGCAAGGAGCGCATGCTCGAGGAGGCCGGCAACGGCGCGGGGTACGAGGTGACCAAGTACATCTACGCGGCGCCGGACGTGGGCGTGCCGGTGCCCGGCACCGCCCCTCCCCCGCAGGCCGCGGGCGCGTGGGTCGGATACGTCGCGGTGTCCACCGACGAGATGACCCGCCGGCTTGGGCGGCGCGACGTTCTCGTTTCCTTCCGCGGCACGGTGACGCCGGCGGAGTGGACGGCCAACCTCATGAGCCTGCTCCGCCCGGCGCGCCTGGACGCGCGCCGCCCGCGCCCCGACGTCAAGGTCGAATCGGGCTTCCTCAACCTCTACACCACGCCGGCGTCGGAAGGAGGCACGGCGGGGAGGAGCAGGGGGGTGATGAGCTGCCGGGAGCAGCTGCTCGGCGAGGTGTCCCGCCTCCTCGCTTCACACGCCGGGGATGACGACGACGGCGAGGACGTCAGCGTCACCCTCGCCGGCCACAGCATGGGTGCCGCCCTCGCGCTGCTCCTCGGCTACGACATCGCCGAGCTCGGCCTCAACCGCCGCGGCCGCGGCGGCCGCCGGGTCCCCGTCTCCGTCTTCTCCTTCGGCGGGCCCCGCGTCGGCAACGCCGCCTTCAAGGCGCGCTGCGACGCGCTCGGCGTCAAGTCGCTGCGCGTCGCCAACGTGCGCGACCCGGTGACCCGCGTCCCTGGCGCCCTCCTCAACGAGCGCACCGGGGAGCTGCTCGGCGGCTGGGCCGGCGGCGCCTGCTACGTGCACGTCGGCGTCCAGCTCGCGCTCGACTTCGCCAGCCTCCGCGACCTCGGGAGCGTGCACGACCTCGGCGCGTACGTCAGTTGTCTCCTTGGAGGGAGCATAGGCCGAGACGGGCAGAGACACAACGCTCGTCGTCTCACGACGGCGCGCCGCCACGGTGGCGACGACCACCGAGCGTCAGGAGCTGCCGGCGGCGCTGCAGCTGCGCGGCCTGGTGACCAGCTTCAACTCACAACGCTAGGCTTCCTCCTGTTCCTCTTCGGCTCCTTGCACCATTGGCCACTTGTAAACCCTCTTCTTACTAGTCTTTTCTCGAATCTTGTGGCCTAAATAAGATCATAGTATGCATAATCGTCGCTGCAACCATTTTGCAGATATACGAAGCATATTTTTCGAAGTGAGGTTTTACGAAACCCAATTTTCATTACGACACATAGCAAGTATACTATTCACACACTTTTGCAAGGCTGAGCCGAAAATATCACTCACGGCCTCGGCAAAAGAACCGGACCCACTATGCTTGTCCATCGAGGATATTGAGAGTGTTTTATTATTACAGTATTTTCACTCTTTTTTTCCTACAATTGATGGATTTTGAAATAAGAGAAGTGCAGTGGTTTGTATCATGATGTTCAATGTTCATTTCATATTATTTTTTTCTCTTCGAATTGGTACTTGTTTTTCTTTTTGAGAGAATTGTTGGGACTCAAAGTGTGGCTGGAGTTGTGTTTCAAATGTGAAGAATGCAGGAGGTTTCCAACGCTACAGGATAAAGAGAAGGCCAAAGTCGTTGGATCCCAATGGGCGGCTGAGATTGGTTGTATGAGATTACCTTCACGCGTGTAAAGAGTCGTTGCGTATTGTTTTGTTAGGATCCACATTCACACTACACGCAGATAATAAAGTACTCATTTTGGAAGCAATTGAAATGGTAAATACTTAAGTGAAGTTTAGGCAATTTTCAATGGAAATCTGCTCCCGACTCGTGTTTCCGTGTGACGGGAGCAGTTCCCCGGTGTGTGTCCATGCTTAGTTTTTTTTATTTTCTCAAGGGAAAAAATCCATCGGTGACTCTCTTCTCTCTCTCAATGGCATTTGCATATACAACAATACAAATCACAATTGAGAATGTGAGATGGAGTGACAGACAAGCCCGAGAAAAGCGAAGCACGGAAGCGACCGCACGCGCTGGGCTTTTGGAAGGCCTCCCATCAATTTCGTTGCCCTGGTTGGTTCGCTGGCGCCCACAGGGCAGGCAGGCAGAGCCAGCAGCAAGCGGAACGGGGGGATTTTGAGCTGGGGGCACGCGGCGCGAAGGCCGAGGGGTCTCGTGCCCAACGGCCTTCTCCCAGCCCATCTCGCCCACCTCTCTTCCCTTTTTTCGACCCACACCCCCCGTCCGCTGCATCCCTCACCTCACTACAAATGCGGCGCAGCAGCAGCAGCCACCATCGCCGAGCAGCAGAGTAGTAGACACAGACACCCCTGCCTCCGCCCCCTCGCATCGCGCACGCTAGACACACACATCCGGGGGACCCGAGGTGGAGAGAGAGAGAGAGGGCCGCTGCAACGGCTAGTTGCGGCGGCGGGGCCGGCCCCGACCGATGGACCCGTACAGCGGCGGCGATGCCGGTGCCGGGGGGAGCGGCGGCGGCGGCTCTCAAATGTGGGTGAGGGGGGACCCGGGTCGTGCTTGCTCCTTCCTTGGGTTGGGGGTGCCGAGTCTTCCGTGGAACTGCTCCCGTCTCGTGTTTCCGCGTCTCGTGGGGGATTTTTGGGGGACGGCGGAGGGGTTTTGTGCTGGGGGTCGACCGATGCGCCGCCACCGTCGCCCGATGGCCGAGATCCGCGCGCCGCCGGCCGTTTCGTGTCGTTCGATCTGGCAGTGGACGAATCCTGGAGTGGCGGCGATCTGGCCCCGGGGGCGGCGCCGGCTTGCGGCCGATTTGGATGATGATGATCCGTGGGATTAGTCCCCGGATGCCCTTTCCATTTCCTAACTCGATTCGATTTCCTGGTTCACGCTATGGGCTCCCGATTCGTGTCCGATTAGGGGCGATTAGGCCGCCGCCGGCGGCAGCTGGCGTAGCTTCGATGAATCGATGGGGAGGATTGTTATGGGCTCATGAGTGCTTCAATCGGGGCTTGTTTGTAGTATTGCCGATCGGTGAGAATCAAACTGCCGTATACCTTGTAGATGGCTGCATAATTCTGATTGTGGATTGCAGTGGTTAATCCACCTTACATGACCAACTAAAACCTGATGAAATCTGCCTAGAACCTGCGAGATTAGTAGCTCTATGACCTGTGATATATATGTTTGTGTGCTTGAGCTTGAACCGTCTCTCAGCTCTCCCCTCAACTGAATGCTTATGAAATTCCTCTGCTGTTCCAGTGGACTAATTTTGCGGAATTCATTGTGTGCTTAATAGTTGATATTGTAATGATTGCAGCAGTCTCTGGGATTGGCAAGCGGGTGAGCAGCATTGCGAACTGGACGATGCCAGTCATGGTACTTCACTCATATCCATATCCTATATCTGCAACAAACTCATGGAGGAGATCTGTCTCGACTTAGCTCCCACACTGTCTGACCTCCTTTTTTTCAGCTGATGCTACTAAATTCGTGTGGGATTGCCTCAACCAAGATGATGATGAGCTACTGGGATTGCTTGGGAACCAAACTCCGCTAAGGGACTGCCGTGATTTCTTTGCTGATATACCAGGTAAGAAGCCTTTTCTTTCGACGGTTATCAACTGCTTGTACTCTTGAGTTCTATGCTTAAATGGGGTGTTTGTTGCTTGAGTAGATATCTCTTGCAAGGAGACCCTGGACCTGGAAGAGTCTCGGGAATCAAAGAGAAGACGTTTGGAGTACCCTTCGGAGTCTAGCCAGTCAGAAGTTGGCACTCATGAAACGGGTTCTCCTTTTGTCACATCCGAGGTTTGTTTGCTATCTCCTTGCTATGCCTTTTTCAATCCCTTTCTTCTGCTACTTTACATGTCACAATTATGCTTTGTCGCATCTGAGATTGTTCACTAGCTCCTAGCTATGTTCCGAATCTCCCCTTTCAGTTACTCTTTACTTATCACAATTGTGCTTATCTTATTGATCCATGTCTCAGGCAACAGAGGTTTCATTGCTTTGCACGGATGAACCACAGAGTTTAAATTGTGATATGCAGTACAGTTCAAATAATTTAGGTTTGTATCTCATCAAATGTGCTTGAAAATGGCCTGCTGCTATCCCTCTTCTGTTTGCTAATTAAATCTCTTCATCAGATACTATAAATTCCTTGTCAAATGGAGCACCCTACTGGCAAGAAGATAACCTTTTGGAACAATGCTCTTATGGAACACCTCCAGTGTATGCCGAGCCTGATCAAATGTTGGTCCCTCTCTGTTTTCGTTGAAACCACTTAAAACTGATTCATCATTACTTGACAATTGTGAAACATCTCGTGTTTGCTGCAGGCCTTGTACCCAGGAAAGTGTAGTATATGTTGATGATCAAGTTGGTATTTCAGGTCAGTGCACACCATTTTTGTGTACTGCATTTTGTTGCCAATTTTGGAATTTCCATTTAATGTTTCAAGACGGTTTCCAGTTGATGTGTGGGTTACCGATTCCATCAGCACAGGGAATAATTAATTAACTCTTTGCTGTCCTTACGGTGTAACTGGCAACACATTTGCCATGTGTCAATGACTCAGATGACCCCATATTTGTTATTTCCCAAATCCCAAGCCCCTTGTGTGATATGAAAAGAGAATATTTTCTTTCCTGCTACCCCTTTGTTGCAGTTGTATATTGGTGTGTTTGTAGCTGCTGCAGTTTGCTAGTATGCCCGGTAGTCATTTATTTTTGAGTGCCTTCTTGACACCAACATGAAGTGATGTAGCAGTTCTGCCAAGCAACTTACCTATTCTTTCTATCTGGCTACAGGGTCAAATGAGATTGCTCCAGTGACAGAAAATGTCATAATGCAGGAAGCTAGGAAACTTTCTACACTCAAAGTCTCTAAAGGTAATAGTAATATTATGGCTTGGAGCACCCTTGAACTTCCAGTTGTATCAATATTGATCATTTGTTTCTTCTGGATTACCAGGAGGAAGCTCATCACTAGTCAAGGCGAAGCAAAACATAACCACAACTATAGCATACCCTTTTACCCTCATCAAACCATCTTGGGAGGAAACTGATGTTACTCTGCAGGATATTAACCAGAGAATCCGTGCTCCTCCAAAGAAACCTCCTGAAATCCTTGGAACTTCCGCGTTCTCTGGCAAGCCGGTGATCGGCAAGACAAGGATCAGGACGGATGGGGGTAAAGGCAGCATCACAATAGTAAGAACAAAGGGCTGAGAGTCGGCCCTGAGAAAGTGAGAATGACTTTGATCCTTTATTTATCTGCCATCCCCTCCATTTTTATCAGAACAGAAGGGGGAATACGGCTCCTTGGTGTGGTCAATTGTGCAGGCCTGAGAACCAGAGGCTCTGAGGCTGCCATTGATCCACACACACCGATCACAGTACAAGGAAAACAGAGGGCTGAGGACATGAGGCTACCATTGACCCTTTATTTATCTGCCATTCTCTCGATTGCTTCCGGGCACTCTGGTCAATCGCTCAGGCCTCTGTAGCTTCCCCATTTATTATTTAACTTTTTTTTTCTTCTTTTTCGATTTTGTGCTGTGGCTTTGCTGTTCCGAAGCACGCTGTAGATGTGAAACTCTTTCTTGAAAACATCCAGCATTCTTCCGGTGTATTTATGACATGTGGTCAATGATATAAAGAGAAAAATTGAAGTTAAGAAATTGATGTGTTCTGCCCTGTTTACTTGGCTTCGACGCTGTTCAGGCCCGCCTATGTGCTTGGTTACTGGTAAGCATTCTGTGAGAGCGTAACCTCTTGCTCAATTCTGTACTGTGGGTTTTTCCTTTCGCATTATATAATGGACGTCGCAGATGTACGATGAGTTTTATAGTTGGAATTTATAGTTCAGGGGATGGATGTATGAGTTTTGTAGTTCAGGCCATGCTCCAAATCCGGCGACGGCCCTGAGCTCCAACATCGAGCTCGTCGCCCAACCGCGCCTCCGATCTGATGACCACCAGAGCACGTCGCGGATCTCGCTCCACGGTCTCCATTTCCCAACCCCAAACTCCGCTGCCGCAGCACCGTCGCCGTAGCCATGCGCCCCTGCACAACGGCCTCCGATTCCGCGCGCCTAGTGGAGCCGGCGCCCGGCGGGGAGGTTGGTGCCGCAACCGCGACGGCGGTGAGCCGGTAATGATGCAGCGAGGATGGGGAAGCCGGTAATGATGCGGCGAGGATGGGGAAGCCAACGCGCACGTGGCCGGGAGGAGAACTAGAGAAGGGCGGCCGGCCGGCGCCGGTGACGCCCCCCTCTGCATCTCGTCTTCCTCCTCGCGCCAGCGCATCCGGGCGGGAGACGCCAGAGACGATAGTAGGCCGGGCATCCGCAAAGAACGCGCGCTCGGGAATTCGGGATGATTATTCTGGGCCGTATCTGTTTTGCCCTAGGGACGGCCCAATTAAAATAGGCCCAAGTTATGGTTGCGAAATACTCCTATGCAGCTTACGGCCTAAACGCTACCATACGGGCTGGCTTACACGCGGAAATCTTATATACCTTCCGGAACATTTTTCCTTAGGATTAAGTCCTTTCGACCCCCATTAAGTATTGGGCGAGTTCGGTTTTCCCCCTGATGTCCAAAACCGGGTATTCAAGGCCCCTCATCTCTCAAACCCGTGTGTTTTCCCTCCCTCGACGGTTTTGTTGGCATGGGACCCAGTCGTCATACTCTCTCTCTTTTTTACCTCCCCCGGTCCTCCCTCTCTCTCCCCATTCCCTTTCCCTTTCTCCCTTGTTCCCTGTCTCCACGCGTCGGCGCCCGCCGCACCCAGCCTGGTCGCGCCCTCCTCCGGCCAGACAGGCACCCCTTCTCTCCTTCGCCTGCGAAGTCTAAGCGCCCCTCCTCCATTTGCTCCGACTGCTGAGCACCCCTCCCCCATGCACTCCGGTGGTTGAGCTCTCGTAGGCTCTGACCCGCCTTCGACCAAGGTCTAGCAGCCGCACCCCTGCTCCCGGCCACGGCGGTGCCACTCGCTAGGTGGGTCGCGTCCGCGCGCCGGCGGACGTAGACCGCCCCCGCCTCGCATCGGCGTTGGCGGCCCACCCTTTCTCCCTCGCCGGCCTCGTCACCCACGCCGGAGGGGAGTCCACCCACGCGTAATGGCCGGCACCCCCGCAGGGAGAGGGGTCGGAGGAGGCCCGATTGGATCCGCCGCCACCGCGCCCCCCCGCTCCCGGAGCCCGCCCGCCACGTCGCTCGGCTCCACTACTCGGCCTCGACCTCCCGCCCGGCCGCAAGTGGAGCATGAGCGGCACCATCTCTGTTGTGCCGCCACCAAGCCTCACCACGCCGTCGCCGCCACCCCCGCGAGGCCCCTGTTGCGAGGCCCGTCGGCCGGCGGCGGGGACGAGGTGGCGGGGTGGGAATGAGGAGAGAGAGAGGGAGAACCGGAGGTAAAAAAGGAGAGAGAGAGAGAGAGACAGAGAGTATGACGAGTGGGTCCCACGCCAGCAAAACCGCCGAGGGAGGGAAACCACACGGGTTCGGGAGATGAGGGGCCTTGAATAGAGAGAGAGAGAGAGAGAGAGAGAGTATGACGAGTGGGTCCACGCCAGCAAAACCGCCGAGGGAGGGAAACCACACGGGGTTCGGGAGATGAGTGGCCTTGAATACCCGGTTTTGGACATCAGGGGGGAAACCGAACTCGCCCAATACTTGAGGGGGTCAAAAGGACTTAATACTTTTCCTTAGCCCACTAACGGTCCAACTACAGGAACCCTAGCCCAACTCCCCCACTCTCTCCCACCTCCGGCAGCTCCCACCTCCTGCGCCGCCTCCCCCACGCCCCCGCGCGCGCGCGGGCGGTGGACCCGCGCGCACGGTCGGAGGCGGGTCCGAGCCCCCCCGCGCGTCGCCGGCCGGGGGCCGGCGAGCTCCGCCGCGGCCGCCGGCCGGGGCCGGCGAGCTCCCCGCGGCCAACCATGGCGGCCGCCGGCCGGGGCCGAGCGAGCTCCACCGCGGCTAGCCATGGGGCCGCCGCCGCGGGTCGCTTCGCCGTGACCACCCTCCCTTGGTCTCGGGCGCTCGTCGTGAGAGGCAGGACTGCATTTTTTTATTTTTTTCAACATTTCAAAAATGTTGCAACATTTTGCAAATTGTTGGAAAAAAAGTTGACAGTTCTGAAAAGTGTTGGAAAAAATATTGGAAGAAGCCTAAAAAATGAGAAAAATGTTGTCCAACATTTTTAAAAATGTTGCAACATTTTACAAATTGTTGACAAAAAATAATTGACGAACCAACATTTCTTAAAAATGTCGGAACATTTCTGAAAATTTTTGGTATAATCCTCTAGAAAAATGTTGATTAAAAAATGTTGGTCCGAAAAATGTTGGAACATTTTGTAACAAATGTTGGCAAGCTTCAGAATATAATGTTGAGAAAAAAAAATGTTGGCAACACTTCGAAAAAATGTTGACGAAAAATGTGGGTTATGCTCCTAAACATGTTGAAGGAAAAATGTTAAGAGCCGTTCCAAAAAATGTTGACGAAAAAATGTTTGCAACATTTTCCGAAAAATGTTGATAGAAAAAATATTAACAACTGTTCAAAAAATAATTAATAAAAAAGAAAAAAGTCAAAGCGCGTGGGTATTAGGGGAACTAGCTAGACTGTTTTGGGCCTTTATGGACTTTATTGTTTTGGGCCTTTATGGACTTTATAGTTCGCACACTTACCTGACTTCTGGAAGGCAGATAGGAGCTCCCGCTTACACGAACGAGACAAAACTCGTTCATATATAGGCTCTGGTTTCCGGACACGATGGTGAGCACAACGCGGTCAGCGCGGTTAGCAACCTGTCGAATTTGGATTAAGAAAAATGGTGTGCCTCCGGAGCGAACGACATGTGCGGTGTGAACTGCGAACCCACGGAGCGGGGATTTGTATTGTACTGTACGTCCCGATGAACTATAACTCACCACCAGTCCAACAAGAGAAACCTAGCACCGACTCGTGCTTCCACCTCTTGCCCACCGCCACCGCCGCGACTGGGAAGTCCTCACGCCGGAGTGGGAGGTGGACAGGGCGGTCGACGGCAGGTCACCGCCGGTCGGGGGCAGCGGTCGAAGCGGCGGCCTTAGGGTTAGGGTTTCGGGGTTCAGATTTGGGGGTCCTCCATGTTTAGAGGACCTAGAAGGGGGATGTAGGGGGAGTCGGGGGACCGACGACGACGGTTCGGCTTGCGGCGGAGGCTAGGAGCGCGCCGCCGACCCGGAGGGGTCGGACCGACGGTGGGTCGTGACCGCGGCGGGGGCGGCGAGGCGCGCGGGGTTAGGAAGGGCAGGGTCGCACGGCGGCGGGGAGCCGCCGGCCAGGGTTGGTGGAGGAGGCGGCAGGGGTGGTGGTCGGAATGAAGAAGGAGGCGGTCGGGTGGTAGGGAAGAAGGTGGGAGGAAGAAAAATGAGTTGATGGACTTTAATAGGCTTGTAATTTGCTAGCTTATTCATCTTGAGGAAGGGGATATAAGAGCCCAAACTCGTAAATGAAATGAAATCTCTACTCCTAAAATCCCTCCGCTCAGGCGCGCGCCCTGTGTGCCCCACCCGTGAGCCTTCCTGCTGCGACCCATCACCGCCACCGACGTCCGCCCGCAATCCCTCCCTCCCGATCTTTTTTCCCGTCGCGATACGCCTACCTCCCCCGCCGCCGCCGCCCACAATTCCCTTTATCCCGACGGCACCGCCGCCGCCCTGGATGCTATCATGTGCAACTAGGGCGGGAAAAGGTGAGATCCATTGCGACCTTGCCTCCTCCCCTAGCATTGCGTCTTGCCTCCTCCCCCAACTGTACGCCTCCCCCCGTGCGTCTGCCTGCCCCGGGCATCGCGTCTCTCGCCCCATCGCGGGTTCGCCCTTCCCGTCCTCCTCCACCCGTCGTCCGCGACGCTGAACCAGGACGCGCCGCCGATCCAGGATGCGCAGCCGATCCAGATCGTGCCGCCGACGACATTCATCTTCGCCTCCTCCGTCCGTCGTCCGCGCCGCCGATCCAGGGCAAGCAGCAGATCCAGGTCGCGTCATCGCCATCTCCTTCCTCCACGCCGGACGACCTATTCCTCCGCGCAGCCCTCAGACGCCCGACCGGTCGGCCCTCACTTCCGGGAACGGCTGGCGTTCCGCCCTTACATGTCATGATCCATGCCACCACTGGTTCCACGCTGTCGCCGCCGTCGTCGAGTCTCTGCATCGACGCTGTCGCTGCACCACTCCGGCCATGTTTCCTTAAGGAGCTGCAGTGCAACCTTTCCACCCGGTATAAGCACGATCCAATCTCCATGTTGCATACACAATTATTTGATATCGATTTTGTATTTGTGAATGCCAACCTACTGTCTTGCAGATGCAGGTCTTTTGCAAAATTAGTATAGAGTTTCAAGATAAATATGATAGTCTGTTTGCTTTGCTAGATCCATTCTTGATTGTTCCTTGCCTCTGACCTATTTATCTTTATCTTGTTGAAACACCCCTTTGTCTTCACAGAAATCAAAATGATGGGTATTATTTTGATGTGAAGTAAATGAATATCAAACCCTAAGATTTTGGAAGACTCCGGTAATCATTGTGGGGTGCAAATTAGACATGAGGACAAGCAGCAAGGTAGCCTTGAGGAGGCTATGGCACCCATCATGCATTCCTTCTGCAGTTATTAGAATCACATATATTGTTTTTCCGGTAGGTGCTTGAGGTCTCTTACTATGTTGAGAGGCATACTCTCAGAACTCTTAAGCATTGTTGTGTGAGAGCGTTAAAGCGGATGTTCATTTTATGTTTTAGTGACAAGGATGGTGCTCTCAGTGATGTGGAGCTTTATGAATTCCAGGTTTTCCCATGAAAGCTACTTCACTTTCTATGTTTAGCAAGAGCACTCATAGTTATTTGATTACACACATTTTTATCTATGGTTATATTGTTGCTTTACAACTCCCATATTTTAGTGATCCTCTCCATTCTACTGAAATTTCAAGCATGAAGATAGTTTCCACGAAAAAGTCTTGAAGTTGTGAATGAAAAATGGCTTACGTTGAAGCATTGTTCTGTAAACCTGTATCCTTCTCATATTAGTCATCATTTGCGTTCTTCCTGATGATAGGTTCAGGGACAATTTGAGCAATTCAGCATAGCTTTGGTTCTTCGCCAGATCACAATCCTGATTAGTCACTTTTATTTTAGATAGACTAGAACTAGAAGAAATGGTCATATCTAGGTCTGAACATCTTGTTATTATCATGATTCGTCAGCTTGTTTTGGTCTACATCACAACAATTTTCAGGGATATTGTCGTGGTCGGTCATGTACAAGCTGGCAAATAATCCTTAGGAAGTCTTCACTGTCAGGTCACCAAGGCACAAGGTGAGCACTTTGCAGTTTCTTAAGTACTCTGCACAACACTTGTTATCTCTTTTCTCATGAATAGTCCTGTCCAAATTGCATAGAAAACAGCTACGGTACCTCCATGCACCATCAGTGTCTTTCTCCAGTTTGTGAATTCCTTGTGGCTACTAACTTTATGTTAATTCATTTCTGAAACATATTTTTTAATTGGGATATGCCAATATTATGCTTTTGCATACCGCAAAAAAAAAAACTCAGTAACTTTGTTAATTAAAGGCCGCATGGAACTTTTGTTGGAGAATCTGCTGAGTGAGAAGTCATTGCTTTGAATCAATGTAAGATAATTTTCGTTAATCACTCCAGTAGATTTGTTGCTTATTGTTGGTGATGACAGCTAGGAGCAATGGTAAACTGTAGTGTGTTTTAGCTCTTGGTGAATACAAACTCGCCAGGAGTGAATTTTATCATTAAAGTAATTAATTCACAAACAAGTTTTACTTTGTTAATATCATATGACACATAAATATAATTGTTTCTGTCTAGATTTTTGATAGTGCACACGTAAATTTTGCTTACCTTTCTCTGCTGAATACTGAAGCTTGACATTCATGTACTCTGTTTTCTTTAATTGAAAATTAGACAATGTTGATCTAAAAAAAGTGAGTCATATCAGGCAATTAGTTGATTAGCGTGATTGTGAAATCACTGCCCTGTACTGGCAGTTCTATGCAACCTTTCATATTGGAACATTTTCTCTTGCAGTAGGTAATGTTTACAAGCATTTATCAGTACTTGACTGATTATGCCAATCGATTGGCTTGTAAAAAATAAATTATGTAGATCTTTATGTCCATGAATGGACTGGTTTCCCGCACTTTTAAATACTGCTACCTTGATGAACTGGCATTTTTCTACAATCTTGCTTAAAGCATTGTTGATGGGTCTAAAATAAAGATCGGGCAATCGTTTTACCATGTTACTTGGCCTTATATCTAGCTACGTGACAATGCTCCCGCGGGTCAGCTAATAAGGTTATTTGTCTAAATTTGGATGTAAGGAGGTTCACATTTATGTCCAAATATACTACTTGATGATAATGAACCCTAATCATGTTTGGTAATTCTGAAACCTTATAGTTCTGTGACTCTACCAAAATGTTTTTTTTGAAAATGTTAATATTTCTCCCACAATGTAGCAGCATTGCTAGACATGAGGAAATTAAAAAATCATTAATGTTGTGTGGAAGGATTAGGGGATTCTATGTGCCCACGGAAAGAAGCTCGAAGGTGTGAAGTTTACTCCTTCACCTTGTAGTTGCAATCACTTATGTGATTTGAAGCCTTCAAGATATCTTAAGTTGACCATGCCTCTTTCTCCTATGATTTGACAATCAAGGTATTGTGTTTTTAATAACCAGACTCAATGGAGTTTTTCCTAACAATGTTTTTAATAACCAGACTCAATGGAGTTTTTCCTAACAGTGTGCAGTAACTTAAAAGGTTCGTGTGGATATGATTCTCTTGCTATTGTGTTTTTAATATGATGCAATGTTTTTTTAAAGCAACTGTGGGGCAAAGCCCCCCAGCAACAAAATATATTAATAAAAGAGGAAGAACCAGCAAACTTACAAAGTACCTCAAAGGAGGGAGGGAAGAGGACACCTAACCAGCAGTTAGGTAGAGAAGGAGCCAACAAAAAAGACTATACAAGTGAAAAGGAAAAAACAGAGAAGAGAGGAGCTGTAGAGCCTCAAGCCAAATTCAAAAAGAGATCGCTATCCTAGAGAGCCTCAAGCCAAGCCAAAATGCATTGATGTAGGGAGCTTTTGATTCTGATCATGTGCCGAAGAACTTCCTCCTTGAAAGAAAGCTTCCAAGTGGAGAAACCAGGGGGTTTATTACTGAAGATGAGCTTATTTCTTTCAGTCCAAATGCACCAGGCAGCAATCATAAAGATTTCCATGAAGAAGGGATGAGGAAAGGCTTGCTTGGCCAAGTAAATCTTCTGATGAGAACTGCCGGAATTTCTCCAAGAAATCCCCAACGCAAACCACCGACAAACAGCAGCAGAACACTCAAAGAACAGATGCTCAGAAGTCTCCTCAATTCCCTCTTGGCATAAAACACAGTTATATCCTTCCTCAAGGAATTTCTTTCTTCTTCTCATAATGTTTCTCGTGTTTAGTCTATCATTCAGAAGGAGCCAAGCAAAGAATTAATATGATGCAATGTTGAATGTTGACATTCTTTCAATGGCTTTTTAATTCTCCACATCTTCTGATTTTAATATTAGAGATACTATCTTTGTACGAAAGTTGATTGGATTCTTTTGTTTACAATCAGAAATTATAGATAGAAAGTGTTGGTGAAGTTTGTTTGGCACAGAGGAGTTAAAAGAAAAGTGCCTTTTAATGGAAGTTGTGATATAGAGACTTTATTTGCTGTTCTTCAATTCTAAATGATGTGTTTTTATCTTGCTGAAACAATGATGTATGCATCTATTTCGATATTGTCACAAATGTTTTGCGGGAAAATTTGTTATGCCCGTAGCAACGCACGGGCACTTTCCTAGTTCTATATAAAGAATAAGATAAGAAGTACACGACAGGAATGTGTGATTAGTTTTTTTATTTTTTTGGTGCTCATCCAATCAGATTTCTATTAGCAGATCAATCAGTACATGTATATCTCGAAATGAGCAAATGTCAAATACGCTCCGAAGCTCCAAGTGATTCTGTTCGCTGAAACCGTTCTGCGATCGGTAGAATGCAATTAAAGGCTACTAACCACTTGGAGAACCATGTGTTGCAGCTCTACTTAGAGTCCTATGCGCACTTTTTGTATGTTTGTGTAAATGTTGTGAACAGTGGGCTACAACATTTTGCAGAGACATCTTTTCAGCCACTATAGCACCACTATTGTCTGCTATTTCCCGCTATAGTGCGCGATTCAGTACAAAGCAGTTTTAGCGTCAAGACGCCAAAAATGCTATTTTTCCTCTATAGCGTCGCTAATAGTCCGCTATTCGCAACATTGGTGCACGCTGATTCACATGTCAAAGTTTTTAGCAATTCAAGTTTGATTGAAGCCAAATTCACATGGATCAACTCCGTTTTCTTGTAGGATTGTTACTACGGTACGGTAGTTGTGAAGTTTGATTGGTAGAATGCAACTAAAGACTACCTTCAACCAAACCCCATTGCTTCCTTGGAAGGAATTGAAAACCCTGCCTGTATGGCCCACTCTGAGCACCGTGTGTTGCCGCTCCAGTCACAGTCCTTGCACTTTGTGTATGTTATGTGTGTGCGCTCATGACAAAGTTTTTAGCAATTCAAATTTGATTGAAGCTAAATTCACACCGATCTACCTTCAGCTCCTCGCTTGAAAAAGTTCATGTATCCAAATTTTGATTGGCCCAAGTCACGAGATTAATAATTGATCATTTACCCGAGTCATTAACACGTTATTATTATCCACAGTAATTTCAAAGGGGTGTTCTTAGGATAAGGTGTGAGAGATAAAGGCACCCAGAATGTTTGGAATTATCATAGTTTCTATACTCTAGGACATTGTGTTAAGAAACTATCTTCCGCAATACATTTTTCTATCCTAGTTTTACATGATCCACTTGTTTCTCTAACAAACAGTTTTATTTGCGTGAAGATTTGGTTTCTTGTATTTTCTCTCTTTCTTCAAAAATACAACGTCATATCAAGAGAAAAGTATAAATGAAAGAATAGTTAATGGACTTAGACTCCATAATGAAGTGTGCATCGTGAGTGCTCTAAGAAGATGTGCATGGTATTAATAAAAGGAGTCTTAGTTTATTCCAATCTCTTATACTCCCTCCGGTTCCACATCAGAAGTCGTTTAGGACAGCGACACGATCACCAAAACACAACTTTGACTTCTCTTTTCTATAAAAATCTTCATTGAAAAGTTATATATGTATATTCTTATGAAAGTAATTTTCAAGAAAAATTTATTTATATGATTTTTACATTTTCAAACTCAACGATTTAAAAGTTATTCATGATTTATATTCTCAATGTTTAACTCCAACCTTGTCCAAAACGACTTCTAATATGAAACCGGAGGGAGTACTTGGGCAAAATTTTTTAGAGGGTAACATTTGTACAATTTTTAACTGATAGGACACCACATATTTTATGACGAATCTCTTTTCTTAAAGTCCACTCTGCTTTGCTCTCCTCTCCGCGCTCCACGGGCGTACATGTCGCGCAGCGTTGATTTGATCGTTTTGCGATAACACCCTCCACATTTATGTGAATCACGAATCCGTCTAGCGCATCCGAACTTCAAAGGAACCACGTTTGTGTATTTTGCAAATGAGACCTTCATCTAACTTTTATTTCCAGGTGAAGAAGAGTAAATTCGATGGTGGTGTCGTTTTCCAAACACCCCCCGAGACATTTTTGCAAACAGCACCTCCCACCAGCCTACCCCCTCACTATGCCCCCCCCCCCCCGCGCCGCTCGCCTCGAACCCTACCTCACTCCCCTACCTCGCCTCCTCGCGCCCTACTCTCCTCTTCCCTGCCGCCACCCTCTCCCTCCCTGCTTTCCGCCGCCTCCACCTCCCCTCCATTTCTCCGACGGCGCTCGGCGCGGCGCAACCCCGTCGCCCTCTCTCTCCCATTCCTCCCCACCGGCTCCTTTTCTCTCCAAGATTCGGCGTAGGTAGGGGCCATAGATTCTGACAGCGTGGATGAGAAGGGTCGGAGAGGCGGCAGAGAAGGCCGTGGTGGACCGCGGTGGCGGCGGTCGTTGTTGGCGCAGTTGTCCACTTCTTGCTAGGGATCGGTAGGTAGCGGTGGTGAGTTGTGGGGGGGCGCCACGCGGCAACAACGGTGGTGGCGCTGGGGCGGTTCTCCACCTCACCGTCTTCCCCCTGCAGCGGTGCCCTCCTCCCCCGTGTACCCGTCCTGCAGCTGCAACTGCCCACCACCCCTCTCCCTCAAGCCTATCGCCCCAGGTCAGCTGCCCGATCCCAACCCTCTTCTCAGATCTTGCAGTTGTCGCCCTCTTTGTTCCTGCAGCCATCCCCTTCTGGGCAGACCCGAGCTTTTGCTTCTGACGTTTTGACTTAGGTGAAAGCCTGGGCACGCACCATCTAAGCCCATTCATATGAAGTTGTTGGGCTCCTACTTCACCGACGGTGTCAACTTCGCCATCCCAGGGGTCACCACGTTCTCACTAGACCAGTTCATCTTCTTCAAGGAGACATGCCTCGACTTGGTTGAGAGAGGTTCGCTTATCACTTCCAATTTCATCAAAACAAGATATTTTATTCTTTTCTAAATCATACAGTTTTTATTTACTTAAAGCGGTGAATCGAAACCGTTCGCCCAGGTTCCAAACTACTCTATACACCATGGACATCAGACACAATGATATCAATGGCGTTCTCCACATGCCCTATGATGAAATGCTTGCCCATCTTCCCCAGAAAATTGTTGAAATCAAGAAAGCCATCGAGGTAAAGTTACTCACAAATACGTACATTACTTCTACATCTGATGATCTGAAAAATGTAGAAAACACCGTCTGCAAGTATGATAGCATTTTTCTGAATTCCCACTGTTTGCTTTTGAAAATCTTCTCAGGCACTATTTATTCAGTAAAATGATTATCAATTCCTTTCAAAACTGCAAAGGTCATAAGAATGGGGCCAACCAAAAGAAATACAATAAGTTAATCTGCCCCCTTTGTTCTTTTTATCAGTACCTAACAGGTTAATAGTAGATCATTATGTAACACAGGAACTATATCACTCTGTCAGCCAAATAAAGAAACTCTGTCATGCCACAAATTTATTTTTCTGAACTGGAATCATCCTGAACTCTAGAGATGGTGATTTACAATTTCCCATCTAGATAAACTTAGGTACTATGCTGCTAATACAACTGTTGAGGTAAGCCAGTATTTGCCCCTTCTCTATGTTTATGTCAAAAGATAAATCATTTTTGCTTTGCGCCTACAAGAACATATATAGTGAAAGAAGTTACAGAAAAGATAAGTAAATCCTGCAATTAATAGTCAGGTAGTTCAGTCCATGTATATGATGCATGTTTCTTAAACAATAATGTATGTTGTGGTATTCAACTTCTTGGAACTCCTATATTTTGATTAGGAAATTGTATACATACATGTAGAATTATTCTATATAGAATTGTATTCAACTTCTTTAAGTAGTAGATGCATTCTTCTTTCTTCTGAATATTTCATTTTAAACTTTAAGTTCTGCAATGGAAGCTGTAACGAAAAAAGAGATTGTGTGTTCTTTTGCTTCTCTGACCTTCCGAGTGACTGTAGGTCATGACATCATGTTGGATTAGGGCATTGGGCTAACGAGGATTCTTGTAGGTGAGGTGATTTATTTGCAAATGTAAATATAAAGTATTTGCAATTTCAAATTTGTAAGTTGCTCTATGAATCTTAGTTTTATGATCGGAATGCAATACGGTTTCTCTTGATATTCTCAGTTGCCATGACTGCATGAAACACTAAACTTAGGAACTGCAATGCTTTATGAAAAAATTTGTGTTCTAAGCTTTATAAAAAGCAATCTTATTGCAAATCTGATCCTGAAAGTTATACCTGAATAGTTGTCTTGTCAGTGGAACTGCCTGCCAAATTATTTAATTGTGTGGAGAGATGAGTCATGGAATGGGGAGAAACCTCAAGTAGGCAGTGAGTTTCTATCACCATGAAGTGCGTGTGACTTTTGCAAGTGGAAGAGCAAGAAGCCCAAGGCACATCTAGATGATGTAAATGAGCCCACAAAATGTACTTTTCAATTTTATTTTTGTACTACTGAAACATGGTGTTGATTTGGTTGTTTTGCTTTTTAATTTGGTATAAGCAAAATGCAACTAATGTATTTGTAAAAGTGGAATAGAAGTTATGTAAATGTTGAACTACAAATTGAATTGCATGTTGGCTGGTAGGAACTATGTACGTAAGAACTATGGTCAGGCTACATGTTGGGTTTTGTGTTTCCTATACTATTGGGTCATGGACGGTTGGTTTCTTTCATTTTGTTGTTGGCACGATAGGGCGCGCAACGCGCGTCGAATGTTCTAGTGGAGTATTTAAATACTTATTTAGGAAAATAAACCACTGTGTTCATTTTTCAGCATCAAACTTCACTAGATCAAATTTAGATTAAAAAATAAGTGCAAAAGGAAATTCAAGATCCGAGCAACAAGTTCCCAATGAGACCTACTGATGATTTCTTTACTTGGAATATGGAGAAGACTGAGATTTTTATAGTTCGCATCGCCTATAACTTAGCACTCAAATTGAGGAAATTCCAGAATTGTCAAGCTTCAAGCTCAGCGCCCGATGGTGAAAGTTGTGGGGTTATATATGGAGTGGAAATGTGCCTCCAAATGATAATGTTTTGCCTGGAAGCTAGCAAGGAATGTACTCCCTACAAGCCAATGCAAATTCATAAGACACATTGCTTTGGATGCCGGCTGCCCCACTTGCAATCGAGAGGAGGAATCGAGCTACCATATCATGCAATAGTTGCCTGCCCACACCACATGCAGTGGGTCATGGCATGGCTATGAGGGAGCACTGGAATTTGCCTGACCAAGAACAATTTAGGTACACTGGACCAGACTTGTTTCTCCTTATGCTCGACAATGTTTTAAGTGCACAAAGAGACCTCACCAAACTAATCTTGTGGAGAGTGTGGACGGTGCATATAACAACATAATACATCAGTCGGGTCCTACTGGTATCATTGATTCGGTGCACGCACTTTTGGCCATGAAAAAACTTCCCTGGATCAGATAGAGGAAGGAAAGAACAATGGAGTGCATAATTGCTTCAGGGAAATCTAATATGCAAGGTGCAGGGTTGCCGAGCAAAAACAACTCATGGAAATTGCCACCATTGGGATGGTCCAAAATTAAAGATGGGTCCTTTGTTGTCGAGACCCGTGCAGGTGGATTGGTGTTGTGGCAAGAGATATGGACGACACGGTTCTGATGACAGCTTGGAGCACTCTATTCCAGTGTGCAAATGTTGCGGAAGCAGAAGCAAGGGCCTGTGAGGAGGGTTTAAGGCTAACTGGTCAATGGATTATAGGGCCAAAAATCATTGAGTTGTATTGTGCTCGTGTTGTTAAAGCTCTGCAGGGATCGGTGCATCGTTCCGAGATCAGCTTCATCATTGCTGAAGCAAAGGGTCAAGGTCAGCATCTGGTTGATTGGAAAGTAGTCCAAGTATATATGTATAGAGAGAGAGAGAGCAATCTGGTTGCAAACGAGTTAGCTCATTTAGCTAGGCGCAATACACATTTGGATGTATGGTTAGGGACTCACCCTACTAAAAAATGATTGTAATGCTCTTGACTAGCTAATAAAGCTCTCTTTTACCCTTAAAAAAGATCCGAGCAACAAGTGGCTTTGGTTGGTGGCAACGTCATGCGCCCATCGGAGGCATCAGTTTATCCTCTGGCTCTAGTCCACGCAGCCCGTATGCAGTTGTCCGCTGCTGGTCCGTTTAGATAGGTGAAAAAATGTGGGATGCATAGTAAAAACTAGGTGATACCCCAGCCGCGCGTTGCTGCGAGAATTTTTTAAACAAAATTCTAAGGTGAAATGTTAAAGTAGTGACACCAAAGATATTACATGGCAATATTCGTTTGTAAACTCATTATATATGAAAGCATGCTATTTTGTTGAGAGTGAATCATTCTAAAATCGTCAGCAGGAATCGTCAGCAGGAATTTTGTGGTGTGATATACATGCTATAAGCCACAGAAAATCGATTGAAGACATAAATATGTGATTTGGTGGATGATGACATGGCTTATAGTGGATGGTGACATGACACATAGTGGATGATGACGTGAAATGCTTACATGTTTAGAGAAATCTAACCATGACTTGTAGTGCGTCTCACCTATATAAGTTTTATAGATTGGATTGAAGATGTTTAGCTGAGGAAAAGGGGTGGAAGATGTAAGACTAACTCTAGCAATTCCCCCATCTCATCTCTCATCTGCAACATGAGTAAAAGGTTTATACTGTTGCATGTCCAGCAACTCCCTCATACCAACCTCAAAATGCGGATGGCAGCTCGGGAGCACCCAAACCTGGGAAATCTCTCCTCTCTCCCCCATTCCACTTTCCTCGCAACGCCGCCCCCCGGCCCCGACGTCCTCCCTCCTCCAGCCCGGGGCTCCGAGCACTTGCACCCCGTCGCTTCCTCCAGTGCTGACCTCCAACAATGGTGAGGCTTGGCGACCTCCAGTGCTCGCGGCAATCTTCTGCGCTCGCGGTAGCGATGGGCCTCCAGCGCGCGCCTGAGGCAGCCACAACGGCTCTCGACTCCCTGTGGGCGCACGACCTCCCAGCGCGACGTCGGAGGAGAGCACAGGACCGGCACGGGGGGCGGCCGCCAAGGCATGGCGAGGATCGACGCAGATCCGGCCGGTGGCAGCTTGAGCTCGAGCAGATCTGGCTGACGGTGAGCTCCCTCTACCCTCCGCGCGCGTTGACCTGCGAGCGGCAGCGGCGGGTGAGCAGCTTGAGGCAACCTCCTCTCCGGCCACTAGTAGACGGGCTCCACGATCGCCTCCTCTACCCCGCCTCCTCCTTCCGCCTGCTTCCCGAGCGATGCGAGAGCCAACTGTTGGAGGATGCGCGACGGGCTTCCCACACTGCTGGAAACCTTGGTCTTTTGCGCGACATGGTCCATCTCTCTCTTTTGCTCAAAGGAGGCGTTTGCATTTGCACTATATTGCTGCGGATGGTCTAATGGGAGAATAATGAAAATTTTAGAGGTGTTTGAATGAGTCAAAAGTATGTAAGAATAGTGATGAAACGTGAGAGAAAATGTGATGGCTGAAATGATAATGAATAGTGGAAATTAAATTAGAGGTGAGCAGTTCCTCTATCCCGTACCTCATCCTCATTTTAAGGAAGGAACATGCATTGTGCTGGCTCTAGCGGGTGCAACAACCACACACGCATTTTGCGTCGATGGCCCACGCAACCCCATCATTGGGATTTCTCTCATCTCCTCAATCCCCCGTCCCAATCTTCTCCTTGAAAGGACCTTGTGATGCCTAGAAGGGGTGAAAATGCAGCGGTCCACTATTGGACGTGCATTTTGGAGTATAGTGTTTTTGTAGGAATTCATGTATTAAATGAGGGAAGATGCAACTAGTTTGGAAGACGTTTTGCAAGTCAATCAAGGACCTCCGACCGTGTGCAAACTTGCCTCCAAAGGTGGCAAGGACCAATGTGCTTCAATGGAGAATTACAGAGGACCGAGATGAAAAGACCGAAAGTTCATGCATAAAGATCCCTCAACTTAGTCGTGGAACTAATGACATCCAAAGTCCACATTTGAAGGAGCAAAAGACCCAAAATGCAAAAGATGGAGCGTGGCACAGGATGGGCCAAAACAGGGGCAAGGAGGGCCCAGGTGTAGGATCTAGGATACCGAGTAGAGGGGGGTGAATAGGCGGTTTAAAATCTAAAAGCACAACACTAGAGAAATTTAATTAGAACCACGAGGAGGATTAATTCTATAGCTATTCTATTCCTATGTTGGGGGGTTTGCAACCTAGGGTGGCAAGATACAATTCAATCTCTAGAAAGTAATGCTCAAAGTAAAGTACTTGAAAGGAAATTGAGCAAAGAAATAACCGAGCACAAGAGACGAATTTTATCCCATGGTATCGATGACTTGCTGATCACCCCTAAACTATGTTGAGGTGGATTCAATGTTCAACCGCTCCTCTATCAAGGCACCGCTTGTTCTTGAGCCGGTTAGAACCAAGGAAGCACTCCACACCTCGATTCCACTAGAGTTGCTCTTCACCGCTCCGGTGAGGTGAGCACAAGACCTCTCACAACAAGAGATCCGGAGCCACGCACAATCTTCTTGCGAGTTTCAACGGATTCTTCCACCACCAAGCCATCTAGGAAGCGGCAACTTCCAAGAGTAACAAATCAATCACTTGCTTGATGATTCCCTAGTGCCACAAAGATCAAAACCTTGATGCAATGCACTAGATGCTCTTAATCTCACCTAAGATCAACCACTAAGCAATGTGAGTGAGAGAGAGGAGTGGGAGACCTCTACGAGTATGAACCTTTCAAAGTCCCAAGAGAGGCTCTCCCAACCCGGGCATGGAGTATTTATACTCCCCCTTCCCGTTACTAGCCGTTATGACAAAAACACAGACCTCGCGGATTGTCCGCGTTTGAATTCCAACGATAAAAACACAAAGTCAATGGCTGTCAGAGTGGCCCGTTGGGCCAGGCGGACTGTCCACCAGGACCCTGCGGACTGTCCGCCAGGGCCTCACGGACCGTCCGCGGGTAGGCCACAGACCGTCCGCCTGGTCTTCCTGAGCTGCGCACGGTTCTGTATGATTTGAAGTTAATTTCGGACTGTCCGCCTTGGACCCGCGACCGTCCACTCGGAAGTGATTTTTTCTCAAAAAACTTTTCCAAAAACCTCGGATTTTAAAAAGACTTCAAAGGCCCGCGGACCGTCCGCCCCAAGGGCTAGACTGTCCGCCCCACAGTTGAAATCTGATTTTTCTCAAGATTTTCAACGAAACCCTTTTATCAAATGAAATCGCCACTCATCTAAATGCAATGCATGCAAATTCTTGATCAAAGTTGCACTATGGAAAGTCAAGCCAATGAAATTGATCCCTCTTGATAGTACAGCTATCTATCATATCAATCCGGTCATTTGTCATCCTCTAATCGCCTTATGACCAGCAAAAAATAAAAACCCTAGCTTTTACCTTTGCCTTGAGCTCCTTTCCAACACATGACATACAAGACATCCTTGTGCATATCTCATGAGCTCATCATTTCACCGGACTAACCTATTATTATATCTCAAATAAAAATGTTAGTCCACAATGATTGTCATTAATTACCAAAACACGGGCCTAGATGCCTTCACTAGGCCAGCCGGCCCATGCCGACCGACCCACCCCCTCCTGGTGCTGGTTCACGACCCCCTTTATTCGGTGTTAAGTTCGTGGAACCCTAATTGCTGGGGCAAGTCGTCATTCGCCAGAGACACCATTTAGTTCCTCATAGCCGCCAAGGAAGAGAGGATCGACTACGAGAGAGACTCTTGGGGGACAACACTCGAGATAGATCATCACCAAGCCCAAGGGAGGTCGCCATGGAAAGAGGACGCCAAGGGCTTACCACGGCGCCGTCGGAGTTAAAGGACAACGAGGATCCATCTTCATCGGAGGCATCCACCATGCTCAATGGTGCCATGCCTAGTGTCAAGATGGTGTAAAGTCTATCGTTTGTCCATGGAGTTGTAATGAAACTTGAAGTGTAGTCACCTATCTTGTTGATTGGATCATATGTCTATCATACCCTTTTGTTGATGATGCTTAATGTTTAAGGCTAGCTACCATGCTTCCGCGGTTGCTCCCGTAGATCACGTCAACATACTGTGTTCATTAAGGTTAGTATCAATTACCTTCGCGTAGTGATATGTACGAGGGAAGTAAACATCTAATCCTTGATCACATGTTTAGATAGATTGGATCGAGGCTTTATCATGTTTTGGGTGATTGCATCTTCAAGCACCTAAACTCCATGGGCATACGTTCTTCATACTTGTGCACCTCTCATCTCTCTTTAACGTAATTTAGGGTTAGTTTGTCTTTACTCTATAGATTAGTCTTTCTATCATAAGTCTTCAATCAACTAGATTAGTGTTGGGTTAAATGCTAGTAATCCCCTTGTTCCTTGGGCCGATAAGAACCTTGGGATCTCCCGTAGGTAAAGAAGGGCATAGGAGATTTGTATGCTTGCGGATCGAAACTTCATACGAGTTTCACCTATCAACACCAAGGTACTCTAGGTGGGTGCTAGAGGTCTAGGGTGTTGACCAAACAAAATAGGTATGACTAGCCAACCCTACTTAGATTCCATTAATTACTTGATTACTGTTCAAAAACATCAGGGATGTTACAGGTATGTCTTCATGAACCTCTTTAAATATCGTAATGCATCTAGGCCATTATACCATGCTAGTGTGCTCTCCTTAGCATGTAATTGCTTAAGTGAATTTTTTTGTGCCTCTCTAGATATTTGGTTGGTACATTCACATAAACTCGACTTAGTGTTGTGTGAATGTCTCTTGAGTAGGGTATGAGCTAAATATATTAAAGTGGTGATTTACTTGATGCGGACGCATGCACTTTGTGAAATAGGATAGACTTTTCGAAAAATCCAAATAGCATGTGTAGGTAGTGTGCTTAATTTGAAAATATTTGGTGTCGTATGGACATCTCAGGGCCCACCACCTAGGCAGGTACTGGAACCGACTACTACGTGGGCACCTGGGACTACTCGACTTGTGCTACACGGTGCAAGACAGCGTGCAGTACAAGGCAACAGAGGACTAGTACTCAGATAGGAAGGCTAGACATGTTCGAACCCATGTAAAGTACTCCTACCCATGTACAATGTGACAACCCCATCCGAGATAATTCTGTACTATCGCCTAAACCACTCCATTTGGTCATTAAGCGATAATAAGGAATCATCCAGTTGAGTGTTGCTGGGTTTACACCCGGTAAATCACTTGAAAACACAAAGAGGATCGAACGTATGCATTAAAACTCCCACAAAGGAGAGTCCAGAGTTCCTTACAAATTAATACCAATTTCCCCGTAGGGTCCATTATTACAAACCATGGTTCTTGACATAAAAGTAAATGATTCAGAGTTTTATTAAAACAACGGAGGTACTAATAGCGATATGATACGACACCACAGGAGGCCATCCGTGATGCCATCACTCGGCATCATCATCCACCCATTCCAGCTCCCAGCCGGGTGGAATCTCACCAGGCCAAACCACTTCACCTGAAAGCAACAATTATAGTAAGGCAGAGTATACTAATACTCAGCAAGACTTACCCGACAAAAGTTACCTCTAGACATGTAAGGCTTTTGGCTGGTGGGTTTGTTTTGCCAAAAAGCAGCTAGGATCATGGATCCTTACTTTCAATATTTTAGCTCCTATTCTAGTAGATTTACCATTACTATAATGAACAACTAATACAATCAAGAATTGTACAATACAATTAATTCACGCAGAAAGTTTCACATAGTTCCATCATTAAGGGATATCATGGCCAGTTGATTAAGCAGTCTCGGATAACGGTGAGAGGCCGACAATCGATTGATTCAAAACCTTGCAAGGTAGACCTAAACACACGGAGTGGTGTCCCAATAGAGCCGACACCGACCAAACGGTTCCCAAAAATCCTCGGGTTGGGATAATAGCTTACAGTCCCAGGTACAAGGCTATCTAGCATGCCCCACCTAGTACACCCACCCTCACACAAGTACCCACCTCCCGGTTGCAAGCCGGGCAGGAGACGAATCGAGAGTAGTAATAGTAAAATCCCATGTTGTCTCATTAAGGTACTAGGCTTACCGGTCTCATTCCCGACAAGTGCTTAGTACGTTCAAAAGGTTAGCCCACGAAGCCACTGGACCGGAGCCCAAATCCCATGCTCTTACCACATGAGTAATCCATTTATAAATAGAGTGATTCCAAAAAGGAGGTCCTATTCTCGCGAGTGACGAACATCACTCGACTTTTACCGGGTCCTTAGAGCATAGCATCTAACGACCTAGCATACTAGTAAAAGAACATAGGCGCCTAGGGATCATGCAACTAGGGTTTCATTCAATTCCTGAACGTAAATGCACATGGAACAACAAAGATAGTTAAATAATTTAAATAAATCATGGGTTAATGATAAACCAGGGCTTGCCTTCATTGGCAAAGCTGGCCTTTGGCCCTTCTGGACCTTGGTCCAGGTCTTGCTCTACGGCGACGTAGTGCACGTCTCCTCCTGCTCCCTCGTACTCGTCAGCCGGTATGAGCGTGTAGCTACCGTCGGGGACTTCTACATGGAGAATGCAAATGCAAGACTTAATTGGAGAGTGGATTTAATCCATTACACAATAACACATGACAACCATGGGGTGCATGGTTGACCACATTCACCTAGATAGTAATACATTCAGCATACTCTTCCTATAAAGGAACAATATGCGATGCTTTATTATCAACTCTTTTTAATAGTGACTGTGTACATATATATATATATATATATATATATATATATATATATATATATATATATATATATATATATATATATATATATATATATATATATATATATATACAAGTAATTTAATTTAATTACCACAAAATAGCAAGGGGTTGGTTATAAACTTGTTAGCAAGTTTCACAACACAAACACAAGGTCCTTAGGTGTGGAGTGTGATTTTCCCATTTAATTTCATTATTAAACCTACAATGGCTTCACCATTTTATTCACAAAATAAATTATAAAACACGAAAAGTTGTGTTCCCTGAGCTTATTAAGTCCAAAACAAGCCACTGAGCACACATGCATACTTGGTTAAGCAATAAAAATAAATATATCAAATGTAGCATTTCTATTTACCACAAACAAGATAAATGCATATAAAAATAAATAAAGCACTTCCGGACCCAAACTTTCTCTCACTGTTTCTCTGGTCCAAAACAAGGCTAGGAATCCAACATGTTCATCTAGGGCTATTACATAACTGAATATATGCAATTACTTATAAAACTAGGCATAAATCAAGAAATAATATTTCTGGCAGGGATAAAATCATGGTAAAATCACCAGAGGTGTATTTCAACATAAAAAGGCAATAGCCCGAAGTTGGGCACATAAATAAATTTATTTTAAACTATAAAATTCATCTAGGCAGATTTGTCAATAATAAAAGATAAATCATATAAAACGATTGCTCAGTAACTTTCTGCAAATTGTGGGGTGGTGACTAAACGTGGCATGAAGCACAACATATCCAAGAATTAGCTCAAGAACACAAGTAGATTTGGCAGTACAACAGATCTAGGGTAAATGGATTCCAATTTTTCATGCAAAAGTTATCACACAAAAGTATATACAGCCTTTACAAAAGTTGTAGTACTCTTTACAAGTAAACTGGCAAAATTGGTTTCATATTTTTCTGATTTTTCTTGTGAATTTCTATGCAATTTACAAGTTACAGGCAAAATACAAATGAACTAAAGAATCTTCTTGCACACATGCCCCTAGGAACTTTTGAAACCTCACAGATATGCCCTCGGGCCAGGATCTCTCACAAATATGCCCCCGGCGGCGGAGGGAGGCTCGCCGGCGGTGAGGTGAGACCGGGGAGGGCAGCAAGCGGGCCTAGGCTGCGATTGGGATTACCCGTGCCCGATTGGGGTGCTTGCTTCGGTCGGAGAGGTCGCCGGCGAGCGGCGGCGGCGAGGCAGGGGCAACACGGCCGCGACGGCGCGAAGTCCGGCGAAGGGGAAGGCTCGACTGGGCAATGTGTGGCAGGGAAAGCTCCAACGTGACCTAAGGAAGGTGCTCGGAGGGTTGGAGGGCGCCCGGAGCGAGCGGGGGCGATGAACTCGCCGGCAGCTGCTCGGCGGCGGCCGGCGGAACCCGTGCTCCGGCGAGCACGCGGTTCGGCCAGGGAAACAAGCATGTGTGTAGGCTCTAGTAGTGCGAGAAGAGAGGCTAGGCGCGCTCAAACGGTGCTGGGATCGAACGGACAAAGAAATTCACCGAGGGATGCCAATGGCGGCGGCGGAGGGCTCGGGGTCGCACGAGGAAAAGGCTGGTCGGCTTTTATAGGCGAGTGTGCCTTGGCGAAGGGGTCACGAGGGTCGTCGCACAGTGGGTCGTGGCATGGAGAAAAGGCGGTGCACGATGTACGGGCGGCGACGGCCAATGGCGGCTTGTGGGTGTCGCGGCGGGCCAATGGCCGAAGGCGGCGCGGTCGTACGGGTGCGGCACGTGGCGGCGGCCGGGGGGCCCACAAGTACCACACACGGGGAGCGCGAGGCACGGCGCACGGTCCGGTGGTCACAGGCCCATCTCAGCATGCGTGTATGGCAACGTACGGTGGCGGGGCCGACGTGGTCGGGCGCGACGTCACGCGCGCGGCGCGAGTGTGCGGTCTGGTGCCAAAACCATTCGGTGTAACCCTGTTCAAATGCGAATTTCTCCAAATTTTTGAACTAAAGTGCTCCAAGCAATGTATACCAAAGTTGTACATCTCAAAACCCTCTACAACATCTAGAAAGGCTCTATGGTGTTTTTCTCAACCATTTGTGCACAAATGGGATGCCGACATGCAGTTTTCTGGGCGCCTGTGAACAGTTGCTATAGGTGTCGACCTCCATTTTTCACGCATTTCCACTCCAAATCTCAAATGCCACTCAACATGAAAGTTGTGTCCCTCAACAAACTACACAACTTTTACATTGGGAGAATTTGTAGTGTTTAGGTGAAATTTGGAGAACGCGGGAAAAGTTCCCAGTGACACTGGAGGGCAAAAGGGGTTTTAGGGGTTTTGACCAACTTGACCAAGGGTTGGCCAATAAGAGTCATTAGGGGGTTGTTGGTGATGTTTTCGAGGTGATGGCCCAGGTTCACTGTCGTTTGACCAAAGTCAACTCGGATGACCCGATCATTAGGGTTAATGACTCTGATGAAAACCTGGGGCGTCACATACAACTAGTACTTCTCCATCAAACCAACTTGTAACCCTACCTCCCGGACTATATAAGGCGAGGCAGGGACCCCATATAGACATCTGTATCATCTTGTAAACAACACCCCATCAATCAAGAGCTACGCAACATACAATACGTAGGGTATTACGCACCTCGCGGACCGAACCTGTCTAAATTGTGTGTCACATGCCTCTCCATCGAGTTCCCGATCTCGGCGAGGCCACAAAAATCTACCTCGGGTACTCCCCTTGGTAGGTTGCCAGTCTAAAACACCGATAGAAACTTCCGGTGCTGTGTCAGAACTTCTGGCACATGGGCGGAACTTCCAACCTGGCAGAGTGAACTATGATAAAATTTTAAACCTAAAGTGCAACTGTCAATTCTTTACGAATCAAAAGTTGAGTTTAGAAGCTAAGAACCACCTGCAACCAAAGATATATATAGGAGCGACATAAATATGTAGATTGGGACAAAATAAGCTTCTAGGGTTAGTAAAAGAGGAGAATAACAACACACACAAGAGATAAGTGATTTGTTTCGTGAAGGTCACCTACACTAAGGAAGGCTACCTCTTCGTTGAGGTTCCCAAAAAGGGAGGATTGTCACAAAGAGCCACTTGTCTCACCCAATTCACCACAAAGGTAAATTGGTGCTCACTAAGAATCTCCACCAAGGAGAGGGTAATACAAACGTTCTCGGGTGCTCCACACAAAGAGGGCACTCAACAGCGATGCCTAACCGTCTAAAAGCAAGCTTCAAGAGTAACAAATGTGAATCGATGCCCGGAGATGCTTCAAGTGCTCGAGATGAAGGGGAGGAACCAATCACTCAAAGCTTCTTAATCTCACACCTCAAACCTCTTCTCACCTAAGCCCTAGCTCAAATCACTCAAGATTAGCTCAAGAATAGAGTGGGAGGGGGGAGTAGTGAATGCTCAAGGGTGTGTTTGTCTCGTGGTAGGTCAGTAGCAAATGAAAGGGAGGTAAAGGGGAATAAATACCCAAGCTCAAAAAACTAGCCATTATTGTGTCGTTATGCGGTTATCAGAACTTCCGGCGTGAGGCTGTAACTGCTGATGGCCGCTGGAAATTGAAACAGATGTCTTGTCAGTACTTCTGCCCTGGGGTTGGAATTCCAATGACGACCAGAAATTAAACCTGATAGCTCTTATCAGTACATCTGGCCTTGGACCGGAACTTCCGACAAACACTGAACTAGTCATAAAAAGATCAGCATAAGCTTTGTGTCTCTCTAGGTTTGTTAGGCATCTCAAATAAGCACTTTTAGCATCTCTGGTACTTCAATCTGCACCCCCTTCATAGTATGATGTTTCCTATACTCAATTTAAAAATAGAAATAAATTTAGAAGCTTCAAAGAGCTTCAACTCTGAAAAGGGGTTAGGGACTTTCTTTTGATCAAAGAATGCTTTCTTTTTATTTTCATCCCACACACATCTCATTTAAGCAATTAAATACCTCAAATTGTGTTTGTTAGTGTCACCAAAACAAATTAGGGGCCTAAATGCACTTTCAGTCTCCCCCTTTTTGGGGATTGATGACAACACAACTTGATTTTAAATAAGGGATGTGTGTCCAACAAACTTTAGAGAAACTCCCCCTAAATAGGTGCTTTAACTATTGTTGATGCAAAATCAGCACCTCGCGCCAAGCACACAGCAAGCTGAACAAAGCTGGCTTAACACACGTGCCGGATCTGAAGCGTGCCAGACAATTTTCCTGAAACTGACAAAGGATGAAAAGCAGTTAGATAAAACCTGGAACTTGCTGAGTGGTACCAGACAGTTCCGTATTTACGGCTAGGGAGCCAATTAAAATGACATATAGCTGCAACAAGCTATCTGTCAGCAATTTAAATATCATTCGGGAGCTTTAAAACATGAAACCAGGATATAGCTGAATGCATGATGTAAGCATGACAAAAGATCAGTCTTTGTTTAAAAAGCATTGCTCGCACATGGTCATGACCGATTTTTGAGGATGAATTACAATAAAAATAAATAAGGTGAAAGCGTGATTATAAATATGAAGTAAACAAGCATGCATAGGCCAAAAGCACTAGTCTACCGCATGTCTAGGTACTTTCAAACCCGTCGAGCGTGACACCAAACAAGTTAATCCACCGCATGATACGACTTGTTTGAAACCATGCCACCAACCACAAGTAGATTAATCCACCGCATGATACAATCTAAATATGGAAGGCTAAAAGCATACATTATTTAAAACAAACTTATGAACACGTTTCACTTGTGGTAGAATTGCCGAATACGGCTGTACAGCCGATCCGGGTTCCGTGAAGAAGGAACAAACATTTGAAAAGTCAACAAGCTTGAACCCGCAACACGTGACAATCTAGATTGATCTAAATTCGGCTATTGAGAGCACCTGATCCTTTATAATAAACCAAAGATTTGAAAGCACGTCACATGGATCTCAAAGAGATAAAGCCGAAACTAATCGATCTAGATTGGGCAAAAGAGTGTTACATGAATTAAACATAAAGCAAAATCCAAAGCAACACGTGGTAACATAATGAATCTATTAGATTTTGCCAAATCTAATAGAGCCGATAGCTAGCTTCGAGCTAGATCTTAGCCTACCGCATGGCTTATGATCTAACAGGAAACCCTCTTGAGCCAAGCTTAAATCCACCGCATGATACTAAGCAAGGTAACAAGACTACTTGCATCATGGTCTAAATCCACCGCATGATACTAGACATGATACAAGGTTGTCGGTACTTACGGAGGTCGACGGATCGATGGCTCCTCTCGAAGAACTCGACGACTCGACTAAAGGACTCGAAGGTTGGCACGGGGCCGGTTTTGTTGTGTAATTGTTCGATCCCTATTACAGACATCAAGGGTTTATATTTATACCCCTGTCCTAACACGACTCCTGGTCGACTACGAGTACAACATTTATTACCTAAATTAATGTTCCGGCGCCAATGTCCATCTCGCACCCGTCATCAATTCGTCCCTTCCTTATATCCGGGCCACGTCATCACGTATTCCCGAAAGCTTCTTTTTTTAAGCGCAAACGGTCCTTCTGCTGAATGATGGCGTACTGCCGATCTCAAGTATCTTTACCGAATCCTTTGAGGAGATTTTCCTGTCGAATGGCATTTCTTTACCAAACTCGGCCCACAAGTCAGCCCCTTTCCTGTACCAATTTTTGGTGTTAACAACTATAAAGTCAAATGCCTAACACACATTTAGCAAGAGCTCCCCTCAATTTTTGCATACACAAGTGCATAAGTGTGAGTTAATAACCATGATGAATATGACATAATATCCAAATCAACAAAGTGAGAAATAACAATCCAACAACCATCATAAGCATCACACAATGATAAATAAGTCTTACATCACACTAGCACAAATAATAAGTCTTACAAATTTTTTAAAAGGCTCACTTGGCACACCAACATCCATCACACCACACCATTAGTCTTACATGTTCACAACCTAAGATAGATAGATAGATAAAGATACACATCTCTCGCATGAGCAATAGTGAGTGCACCCCCCCTTTGGCATCAAGCGCCAAAAAAGGGATGCCTTTCAATCATCATCATCATCATCATCATCATCATCATGTGGAGAGTGGGCAACCAGAGAGAGTCTTCTTCACCGGTCTCACCACTGCTAAAGTCCTCATCATCAATGTCGCCAGGAGGTGCACCATACATCATGGAGGCCTCACCATAGGCTTCCCAAGGGTTGTAGAAGATCGGTGGAGGAGGAAAGTCCATAGGGCTCACAGATCGAAGAAATCTCAATGTCATTTCTTGCTAGCAAGGCCTTTTGACTGGTCTCCAATTTGAGTAGCTTCTCATCAACATGTTGTCTATGTGCCCTAATCTCCTGAGCATTGTGCTTCCCAACATTGAAGCAAGTGAAGAGACCTTGAGATAGAAAGTTGAGAATACTCTTCTTCTTGCTATCAGAAGGAGGAAGACCTTGAACACGAGGAGGACCCTGTGAAGAAGATGGAGCCTGCTGTGAAGAAGAGACACCCTAAGGGGTTCCTTCTAAGGGAGGGAGATTCGTGGCCCATTTTCCCAACTTGAGTAGACAATCAATAGCTCCGTTGTCAGTAAGAATATCCACTCCAGTGACCTTGAAAGTCATGTAGAAAATCCATGGAGCGTATTGGCAACTCTTGTTGGCGGAAACCAAGCAAACAATTATTTCCTCCCAAATGAAGTCAAACACACTAAAGTCTAGCTGCTCGAGTGCCATCCTTACAAGCAAGTTCTTGGTCATGTTGGAGATGTTGTAGTTGTCACCTTTTGCAGAATACAATGCCATCTTTTGCAGAATACAGTGCCTGCCCCTCGTGCTAGGACAATTTCTTACAATGTTGCAGGCCCAATCTCTGCCTTGGGATTTAAATCCACCACCTTGGCTCAACTGATGTCCAGATTTGCCACATCAGACCCAACTCTCATCAGTTCAGCCTCTGATAAAAGAAAAGCTCCATCCCTGGTTGCTCCTCCAGCTGCTAAGAAGAAAAGAACATCGAAAAGAGTTCTTATTGAGGTTAACATCTTTTCCTTCCTAAGCATAAAACCATTCTTTATCTCTATAATTTTATCTTGTATAATTTCAGACCAGAGTTCAGCAACCACCAATCACCACAGAATCTGCCAATGCCCCATCTGCTGGTAAGGTGCTCACCATTTTCCTTCCTTTTAAAGACCATTCTTTTCATTGGCATTTACTCTCTACTTGCTATTTGCAGAGGAAACATTGGTGAACCAAACTGTGGGGAGTTCTTCTCCTCAACATGCTTCAACGTCACCAAAGATCCAGCCATCTTCTCCTCAAGTAGAAGCTCCAACTTCACGAGGGATTCAACCATTCCCTTCTCAAGTAGAAGTTCCAATTTCACCAGGGATGGATCTATCTTCTCTTCAACCAGAAGCTTCAAACCTACCAAGGACTCCACCAGCTTCTCCTCAGTTAGAAGTTCCAGCTTTACCAGGGACCCCTCAAGCTTCTCCTCAACTGACCATCCAGGAACCTCCTCTTGAGCCTGAAAAAATCCCTTCTCCAATTCAGGAGGCCAGAAATGAGGTAAGCATGGGCATTCATTACTGTTATTTCCATTCAATAAATCATCCTCAATTCGGCAAGCCTTTCTTTTCAGGATCAGGCTGCATCACCAAGCTTTTCGTTTACTGTGGATGACTTAACTGCCAAAAAAGGAGATGAGACATCTTCAGATCACGCTCTATCAGAAGAAAATCGAGCAAAGCTAAAAGAAATCCTCTCTCTGATGCAAAGAGATATCCAGGATCAAGTTAGGGATGTTGATCTTCTAGAAGAAGTGTTTGAATCCATCAACCAAGAGCTTCCTGATGATATTAAAGCCTCTCTGGAGCCTATCTCACAACTGGATAATCACTTTGCAGCAGTAAGGCGGGCCTTGAAGAATCAATCCTCCCGACCAGCCCTGGAACAGAGGAGAACCAAAGCCAAGCAATTCGTGAAAGAGTCACAGGCTCAAATCCAAAGCAACAAGGAATTGCTGGCTGGACTACAGCCTGCACTTGAGTTGAAGATCGTCAGGAAAGCTGCACTAGAAGCCGAATTGAAAAACTTGATAGCTGAAATTGAGGCAGATAAGAAAAAGATAGCCGAACTTCCTGAATTAATAGAGAAAATCCTAAAGGAAGCTATAGCAGCCTTGATTGAATCAAACCAGCTCAAGACAAAGCTCTCCGCTCTGTCTAACACCCAGGAAGCTGATCAGAAACTACTGGAGAACATCAGCAAAATGATATCAGATGCTTCCAGTGTAATCTCAAAGTATTTGAATATATGATTGTATCAAACAATTTGTAGCCTAATGATTCATCATCCATGTAATTTTGTTCACCATAAACTTTACTTTCCATTTTCTATCTTGCCTTGCGAACAACTTTAGATGACCCATTCGGCAACTCTGGCCAAACAGTGTTAGACCCGAATAGCAATCCGACCACAACTCAGCCGAATTTCAACCAGTCAAACCGAATATGACCCAACTTGAATTCCACACGACCCGACAATGATTCGGTTAAGGAAGTCTCTCCACCTCCCAAATTTCTCGGGATATGCACCACGATCTCCGGCCACGATCTCTTTGCCAGCCCCATAAATAAGAACTGCGGGTGCCCAATAGCCTTTCACCAAGTCTTCTGCTTTCAAGCCTTTGCCAATCTAAACTTCTATTCTCTAGCACTAGTGTCCCCAAAAGCCCAATGGCAGGCAGCAGCAACAGGCGCCGGGCCAGCGACGAAGCCGAGGGGAGCAGCGCTGGCGCTCACCGGAGGTGGTGATCGTCAATTTCCTCACAGATTTTATAGATTTCCTTTTGTTTCTGACAATCCTCTTCGTGTTTCCAGGCTCATCCAGTGGAACCCCGCTCCTGTGCCGGTCACGACTCCGGCCATGCCAAGCGACTCCTCGGGGTCGTCCAGCTATTCCCACTCCCCCAGCTCGCGCTACACCGATCGAGACACCCGCCGGTTCAAGGCGGAGCATGATGAAACTCGGCGCGAATTGGGATATGTCTCCAAGAAGGCCGGAATCGCTGAGCTCGAATGGGAGCACTAGTGCAAGCAGCTGCTGGAGACCATCGACGGTGAATCTTGTGATTTGTTTTAATTTAACTCCACTTTGAACTAACCGTCGTCGCCCGTAATTGCTGCAGACCGCGACGCCGAGCTCAACTGGCTGAAGATGCTGGTGAAGAAGCTGGCGGACAAGGTGAACGCTCCCGGGGACACACCGGAAGCCCGCCTTGCCGCGGTGGAAGACCGCGTCGACGAGGTGGTCCTCCATGGTGTCCGTCTGGGCACCACCCTAGGTCTGGCTGCCATGGCGACACACACGGCATCGACTACTCCACGCAGCCGCGCGGCTTCCATGGCGGTGCGCCGGAGGACATCGATGACATTGAGGTCATCCTGGAGCGTCTCGATGGCCATGACGACGTCATTGCCGACTCCATTCATCCCCAGTCTGTGCTGAACAGACTTTTTGATTAGTTTGTACTAGGGATGTTGGAATTTCGACAATAAATAATGAAATTTTATCTCCTGCATTTGTGTTGTAATGATTCCCTTTGACTTGTGCATGCGAACCTTACTGTTTTTTAACGAATTCGGGAACTTTTATCCTAGCCGAATACGCACAAACTCCTGTCCCTTGGCGCAGAATCCGCAGAAAATCTTCATTCGGGAGCCACAAACACTCTTCAATGAAAACCCTTCGCATTCGGGGAGAAAACCCTGTCGTTTGGTATTCCCATTAACGTTCGCCAACCAGTCATCACTCCCAATGCGTTCTCACAGCTAATAAAATAGCCCCCCTGGTACTCTGCAAATCCACTCGCATACACTTCCATCACTTCACGTCTTCTCTCCCTGCTCCTCCAGAGGAAAAAACCCCCACAGCCATGGTGGACAAGGGGAAAAAACCAGTCGAGGAGAGCAGTGCTCCACCAAAGAAGCGAACCATCCAAGAGTAATTTTCCGTCAATCCTTTCTTTTGCTCTCGATTGCAATTTCATGGTTCACCCTTCTTCGTTTTCAGCCTGGACTTGCTCCCAGAGGAGATCTTTGGAACTGAAGAGGTTCCCGAGTACATCCTCTCTGATTCCTCCGCTGAAGAAGAAGACGCCACGCCGGAACAGAAGATCAACCACCAACTACGCCGCCGCATTCGGCATCTTTAACACAACCTACGGGACATCACCGCTCGCTGTAGTGCCGAACGCGAACGCCGCATGAGCTTGGAGGTGTTGGTAGGGGGTAAGATCTTCATCCTCATTTGATTCCCATGTTTAAGCTTCAGATCTCACATTCAACAAACTGTTCCCTTCTTTAGATGTTTCTGATAGGTACAACAACTTGAAGGCTTCCTGGGATAGCCTGATGGAAGCTGCAAGTCATGGCAATCCCCGAAGCTTCTACGTTGCTGTTATGGTGGTCCTGGAACAGTTGAAGAGGGAAGAGCTGAAGAGGGAAGAGCTGAAGAGGGAAATGAAGCATACTTTCGCTTCTTTCTCCAGGCCTTCTGCTTCCCACCCTCTTGTAATCTTAGGTAGCTGGGTTGCCAAATAAAGAACCTACAAGAAACGTTTGTAATGTAGAACATTTTTTGTGCTAAGGGCAATACACTTCAGTATTGGCCATCTCCTTTATCAGGATTTTTTGTTCTGAAGGCGGCTTCTTTCCCGAACGCCGGCTATTTCTATATTTCTGATGCTTGTAATCCTGGTGCTTGTAATCAATGATCAACTTCAATACTAGGATAATATTTCTTCAAGTATCTCCCGTTTATAGCAGCAGTAAACTCTTCTCCTAGTAAAGTTTTCAAGATATATGCATTTCCAGGCGTACATCTAACTACCCAAAAAGGACCTTCCCAATTCGGGGACCATTTGCCGAACGTACTGTACTTAGTCCCAATCGGCAATAGTGCTTTCCAAACCAAATCTCCTTCTGCATTGCTTGACTTTTACTTTTTTGTTGTAATATTTAGCAACTCGCATCTTGTTCTTCTCAATATATTCCAAGGCCCTAAGACGAATCATATGCAAATCTTCCAACTTATCCATCATCAAGCCACTGTAATCTTTGGAACTTAAATCTTTTTGCAAAACCACTCTCCTTGAATCTGATTGTATCTCCCATGGCAAAACAGCATGATGCCCATAAACCAACTCATAAGGAGATGTTTTTGTAGCTCCATGAGGGGCCATTCGGTAAGCCCACAAGGCCTCATTGAGTACTGAATGCCACCTCCTTGGCTTCTGATCAATCTTATTTTGTATAATCTTGATCATGATCTTGTTAGAATCCTCTGCTTGACCATTAGCTTGAGCATAATAAGAAGAAGAATTCAACAATTTGATTCCCATGCTTTCGGCAAATTCCCTGAACTCTGAAGATGTGAATTGAGTTCCCTGATCAGTTGTAATTGTTTAAGGAATTCCAAATCTGTAGATGATGTGTTCTTTGACAAACTCAATCATGTTTTCTGATGTTACTTTCTTCAATGGAATTGCCTCAACCCATTTAGTGAAATAATCTGTCGCTAAAAGCACAAACTTATGCCCCTTGCTAGATGGAGGATTTATTTGACCAATCAAATCTATACTCCATCCTCTGAATGGCCATGGCTTGATAATTGGATTCAAAGCTGATGCTGGAACTCTATGGATATTCCCAAACTTCTGACAATCTTGACACCCTTTGTAATACTCAAAGCAATCTTCCAACATCGTCGGCCAATAACACCCAGTGTGCCTGATAACCCACTTCATTCGGTAAGCCGATTGATGCGCTCCACATAGCCCATCGTGCACTTCACTCATCATTTTCTTTACTTCTTCTTGACCCAGGCATTGTAGCAACACCCCATCTAATGATTTGTAAAACAAACGCCCACCAAGAAGAACAAACTTTATAGCTTTATACCTGAGCTTACTAGAGACCTTTCGGGACGGATCTTGCAGATAATCAACAATTTCTTTTCTCTAATTATCTTCTGCTAGATTACTCCCGAAAGCACACACATCTTTGGCAAACACTTCTTGATTTTCTCTATAACCCGAAGCACTTTGAGCCAACCTGTTTGCCTCTTCATTGTGTTCCCTTGGAATATGTTGCAAAATCACTAACTTAAAACTTTTCAAGATTTCCTTGCATTCTTCATAGTAATTCCTCAGAATATCATTTCTACATTCATATTGGCCATTCAATTGTTTTATAACTAGCTCTGAATCTCCATAAATTTCAACTGAAATAGCCTTTGCTTCTTTCAAATATTGAAGCCCTCTAAGCAATGCCTCATATTCAGCTTGATTATTTGTGACAGTAGGCTGAATAAGGATAGCAAATTCAAACATCTCACCTCTGGATGAAATTAATAAAATTCCTACTCCACCAACTTTGCCACATGAGGATCTATCAAAGAATAAAGCCCAAGGAGTGATTTCAAGCAAATCAATTGATGGATCGTGATGTTCAGTAATGAAATCAGCAATAATCTGACCTTTAACCGCCCTGTTCGCTTGGCTTATCAGCCACCAGCCAGCGGTACTTTTCTCTCAGAACAAACCAGCCACCAGCAACCAGCCAGCGGTACTCTTCTCTCAAAACAAACCAGACCAGCCATCAGCCACCAGCCAACCGAACAGGCTGAACAGCTTTTGCCGATTCAAACTTCAACTCAAACTCAGACAAAGCCAAAATCCACTTGCCAATCCTTCCATTCAAAATTGGCATAGATAACATGTGTTTAATTACATCAAACTTTGAATATACAACACATTCGGCATTCAACAAATAGTGGCGAAACTTTGTACATGAGTAATAAACACACAGGCAAAACTTCTCCGCAGCCGAATATCTTGTCTCGGGATCAAGCAATTTTCGACTAAGGTACGCAACTATCCGTTCCTTTCCCTCAAATTCTTGTATAAGGGCCGATCCAATGGTTTGGGTATCGGCCGCCACGTACAACTTGAAAGGGTTGTTCAATTGTGGAGGGACCAACACTGTTGGTTCCTTCATGTACTTCTTGATCTCATCAAAAGCCTTTTGTTGTTCATCACCCCATACAAACTTCTGATCCTTCTTGATTCTCAACAACGGAGAGAAAGGCAACATCTTCTGTGATAAATTTGAAATAAATCTTCTCACAAAATTGATCTTGCCCAGCAATGATTGTAATTCTTTGAGATTGGTTGGAGGAACAACTTCATCAATAGCTTTCATGCTTTTCTTGCCAACTTCTATTCCTCCCTCATGCACCAAAAACCCCAAGAACTCTCCAGCTGAAACCCCAAAGGCACACTTGTTCGGGTTCATCTTAAGCCCATGCTTTCGGGTGCACTCTAGAGTCTTCCTCACATCATTCAAGTGTGATCCATGATCCAAAGACTTGATCACGACATCATCAATGTATATCTCTACAATTTTGCTGATCAACTCATGAAAAATATAATTCATGGCTCTTTGATAAGTTGCACCGGCATTTTTCAACCCAAATGTCATAACAATCCACTCAAAAAGGCCTATGTGTCCAGGACATCTGAAGGCTGTCTTTGATATATCTTCTATTGCCATAAAAATTTGATTGTACCCTGCATTGCCATCCATGAAACTAATAACTTTATGTCCAGCAGCGGCATCAACCAACAAGTCAGCAACAGGCATTGGATATCCATCCATAGGCGTAGCTCTGTTCAGATCTCTAAAGTCTATGCAAACCCTCATTTTCCCGTTTTTCTTGTAAACAGGGACAATGTTAGAGATCCACTCCGCATATCTGCATGGCCGAATGAAATTTGCTTCGATCAATCTCTCAACTTCCTTTTCCACGTCGGCCAATACTTCATCCTTGTAGATCTTTCGGGGAGGTTGCTTATAAGGTTTAAAACCAGGTCTGATTGGCAACCGATGCTCAACAATGGAACGATCCAAGCAAGGCATCTCCGAATAATTCCAAGCGAAGCAATCTTTGTATTCTTTCAGTAGCTTGATCAACTCATTTCTGAAACTTGAATCCAAGTTAGCACTGATAAATGTCGGCCTCGGCTTATCACCATCTCCAATATCAATTTCTTCCAATTTGTCCGCCGACATGAATCCACGTCCTAACTTTCCATCAGTGCCATCAATTAGATTATCCATTAAAAATTGCTATAAGAGCCGACTGCTTGAATCGGCTGTTGATCACTACTGACTGGTTCAACAAGACCTTCACCCCAGTCCTTGCCTGAGAAGCAATCTATACCTTGATACTCCTAGAAGGCTGGTTCCACATTAGCCACGCTTACTGAATCATCTGCATGGACGACCTCTATATCATCATCCACCCACTGAGCAAGCTGTTGATGCATGGTAGATGGGATGCAGCAATTTGCATGGATCCAATCGCGTCCAAGCAGCAAGCTATATGCCCCTTTGCCCTCAATGACAAAGAAGGTCGTGAGCAAGGTCTTAGACCCAATCATCAGGTCCACATGTACACAGCCCTTAGTGTCTGAAGGATTCCCAGCAAAATCATTCAGAACTATACTTGCTGGCGTCAAATCCCCAGGGCCCATGCCAAGCTTCCTGAACGTAGTGTACGGCATCACATTGGCCGCAGCTCTACCATCAACGAACATCTTGGTCAATGGCTTCCCATTGACATATCCCCTCAAGTACAGCGGTCTCATGTGTCGATTCTTGGCTGTCTTGTCAAAAGTTGCTTGCTTGGCCAACACCAGCTGTGCCATCAACCCAAGTTGCTTAGCCTCATCGATGTCTGACGATGTTTCTTCCTGCACAACCTGATTAGCTGGAGCCATGAATTCATTCGGCAAGAAGCATACCATGCATGTAGGAGCCGAACGACCAGATCCATCAGGCTTATCTTTTGGACGCCACACATGTTTCCTCTTGATCCTTGCTTGCTTCAACTCCTGATTTCTCAAGCGCTGAACTCTTCTCTTTTGGCTTCTCCTCAGGCCAGATGGGCACCCACTGTCCTTCTTGCCAGACATACTCACGCTCTTGTTCTTCATGATCAACCCACTTATGATCAGCATATCTTTTTCTTGGGTGATAATCAACTTCATTTATTTTTATGCGCCGACCGTCACTAGGATGTATCCTTCTAATTCTTTCATGGACGGATCGGCGATTGACAGTATCCTGCCTATACTCAGTGTATTTGTCACTGCATTTAGGACAATTGTTCAACGTGGGGAGCTTCAAACCTTCATTCCAGCAGTGCGTGAAGAACGCACATCCCCAATGCGCACGCTCTTGCTCTCGTGCATGCTCTTCTCGTTCTCTCCTATGCACCTCTTCTTCAAACCTTCGTTTCTCCTCCTCGTATTTTTGTTCTGGTAGCGTTCTTTCTCTTGCTGACGCTACCACTTGTTAACGAGAATACGCGAAGTCACCCTGGGCTTGGATTTGGAGGATTCCCCTACCTCAATTTGGCTTTTCAGGATGCGAGGCACTTCTTTATGGACTTGTTCCACTGTTACTTGTTGAGCAGGGTCAACTGATCCATCCTGCTTTGCCCTTGCTGAAGTTAAAACCTTCACTTTCCCTTTTTCCTCAGCAGTCACCATGTTCACCGAAAACCCAATCATGTTTTGAGGAAAAGGATTGCCATCCAACTTCATTTTATTGTCAAACTTCAAATGACCTTCTTGGATAGCCTTTTGAATTCTCATCTTGAAAACCCTACACTCATTGATGGAGTGAGAATTCTTGTCATGAAACCCGCAGTATCTTTTCTCTTTAACTCCATCAGACCGAAGCATAGAATGCCCCTCTAGCAACTTGATTCGGCCTTCCTTTACAAGGAACTCAAAGAGTTTATCAGCCTTGGTCACATCAAAATCATAAGTTCCTTTGGCTTGTTTGACCCATCTTTGGTTCACTGTCAACGGCTCTTTGCCCCAAACCAGTTCAGCTGCAGCTATTTCCTCTTCATCATCAAATTCCTCTCCTTGATCAGCTCTTTCGAGAAATTGGTTGTAGATGTCAGCTATATCATTGCGTTTGGCAAACCTAGAGTCTTTCTTGAAGCCATAAGCCTGGCTGCTCATTAATGACAGTCTGTGTGACAATTGGCCAAGATTATCGAACTCCATGCCGAATAGCTTTTCCCGAATAGCTGGCAACATACCTGCTACAGCCATATCAGTCAATTGATCATCTGGTAGATTCAAAGAGAAGGACATGCTTTTAGTCTCTCTGAACCTCCTAAGAAACTCCATGGGTGTTTCATTATGCCTCTGTCTCAGGGTGGTTAAATCAATTAGCTTTTTCTCATTACTGCCAATGAAGTAATGAGCATGAAACTTCTGTTCCAAATCCTTCCAGGAACAGATTGATTGAGCAGGCAAAGAAGCGAACCATGTAAAGGCCGAGCCTGTCAATGATAAGGGAAAACATCTGATCCTGAATGCTTCATCAGCTGAAGCTTCCCCAAGCTGCATCAAATATCGGGCTATGTGCTCCACAGTGCTAGTATCATCTTGCCCAGAAAATTTTGTGAAATCCGCAGGAGCCTTCACCCTGTGTGGCAAAGCCACCCTGTTGTACCATTCTGAGAAAGGAGGTGTATATACTTGCCCTTGATTCTTAGGTTTCAGGCCGAAATGATTTTGTAACACATCGGCCATTTTCTGTACCATAAGATCAACGTTAGCGTCTTGATCCCCTGGCCTTCTAGTAGGCCCAGTAGGCATTCCTACGGCCGTACCATATCCAGGATTCGGGAAAGCATCAATGGCACCGTAATCCATGAATTCCAAATACCCTTCTCCAAACATGTTCTTCTGCAGCCTATTGTTTGCTGGGGCTATTCTGTAAGTAGAGCCAGGTGGAACTCTAGAATATCCAAATGCCAAATCTCCATAAGTAGGCCTGTTGGGTATTGCCTGGTAAGGATTCTGCTGCTGGATCGGGCGACTTCCCGCGCTTTGCAAAGGCGGCTGGGTTGGTTGACCTCCCACACTCTACGGAGGCGGTTGGATTGGTTGACCTCCTGTAATTTGCAATGGCGGCTGAGCACTCGCATCTCGAGCTGGTTGGCTATTGATAGCAGTGCTTGTTTCTCCTATCTCCACAGTAGACCCTTGGGGTGATACTCGACCAAGCATCATTTCCATGCCTGGGCCAAAGACTCCAACCATCATTTGTTTGAACAAATTCAAGAAAGCGGTATGGTGTTTGGCCATTATGTTTTCCATAGTTTGCCGAACGACATTCATAGCTTCTTGTTTCTCTTCAGCAGATGTAGTATCAGGTTCTCTTGGTAGTAGAACCCTTGGCATGTCAGACTTAAGATATGGCACACCACTTCTGTTTTTACCAAACAACATTAGGCACTTTTGCTGAAATTGATCAATGGCATCCTTCAATTGTATTTGCTGCTCTGGAGACAGGTCATCCATGGTGACATCCATAACATCATGAATATCAGGCATCTTGATCAACTAGATGGTCCCACCGGGCGTGCCAAAAAGTGTGATGATGCAAAATCAGCACCTCGCGCCAAGCACACAGTAAGCCGAACAAAGCTGGCTTAACACATGTGCCGAATCTGAAGCGTGCCAGACAATTTTCCTGAAACTGACAAAGGATGAAAAGCAGTTAGATAAAACTTGGAACTTGCCAGGTGGTACCAGACAGTTCCGTATTTACGGCTAGGGAGCCAATTAAAATGACATATAGCTACAACAAGCTATCTGTCAGCAATTTAAATATCATTCGGGAGCTTTAAAACATGAAACCAGGATATAGTCGAATGCATGATGTAAGCATGACAAAAGATCGGTCATTGTTTAAATAACATTGCTCGCACGTGGTCATGACCGATTTTCGAGGATGAATTACAATAAAAATAAATAAGGTGAAAGCATGATTATAAATATGAAGTAAACAAGCATGCATAGGCCAAAAGCACTAGTCTACCGCATGTCTAGGTACTTTCAAAACCCGTCGAGCGTGACACCAAACAAGTTAATCCACCGCATGATACGACTTGTTTGAAACCATGCCACCAACCACAAGTAGATTAATCCACCGCATTATACAATCTAAATATGGAAGGCTAAAAGCATACATTATTTAAAACAAACTTATGAACACGTTTCACTTGTGGTAGAATTGCCGAATACGGTTGTACAGCCGATCCGGGTTCCGTGAAGAAGGAACAAACATTTGAAAAGTCAACAAGCTTGAACCCGCAACACGTGACAATCTAGATTGATCTAAATTCGGCTATTGAGAGCACTTGATCCTTTATAATAAACCAAATATTTGAAAGCACGTCACATGGATCTCAAAGAGATAGAGCCGAAACTAATCGATCTAGATTGGGCAAAAGAGTGTTACATGAATTAAACATAAAGCAAAACCAAAGCAACACGTGGTAACTTAATGAATCTATTAGATTTTGCCAAATCTAATAGAGCCAATAACTAGCTTCGAGCTAGATCTTAGCCTACCGCATGGCTCATGATCTAACAGGAAACTCTCTTGAACCAAGCTTAAATCTACCGCATGATACTAAGCAAGGTAACAATACTACTTGCATCACGGTCTAAATCCACCGCATGATACTAGACATGATACAAGGTTGCCGGTACTTACGGAGGTCGACGGATCGATGGCTCCTCTCGAAGAACTCGACGACTCAACTAAAGGACTCGAAGGTTGGCACAGGGCCGGTTTTGTTGTGTAATTGTTCAATCCCTATTACAGACATCAAGGGTTTATATTTATACCCCTGTCCTAACACGACTCCTGGTCGACTACGAGTACAATATTTATTGCCTAAATTAATGTTCTGGCGCCAATGTCCATCTCGCACCCGTCACCAATTCGTCCCTTCCTTATATCCGGGCCACGTCATCACGTATTCCCGAAAGCTTCTTTTTTTAAGTGCAAACAGTCCTTCTGCCGAATGATGGCGTACTGCCGACCGCAAGTATCTTTACCGAATCCTTTGAGGAGATTTTCCTGCCGAATGACATTTATTTACCAAACTCGGCCCACAAGTCATCCCCTTTCCTGTACCAATTTTTGGTGTTAACAACTATAAAGTCAAATGCCTAACACACATTTAGCAAGAGCTCCCCTCAATTTTTGCATACACAAGTGCATAAGTGTGAGTAAATAACCATGATGCATATGACATAATATCCAAATCAACAAAGTGAGAAATAACAATCCAACAACCATCATAAGCATCACACAATGATAAATAAGTCTTACATCACACTAGCACAAATAATAAGTCTTACAAATTTTTTAAAAGGCTCACTTGGCACACCAACATGCATCACACCACACCATTAGTCTTACATGTCCACAACCTAAGATAGATAGATAGATAGATAAAGATACACATCTCTCACATGAGCAATAGTGAGTGCACCCCCCCTTTGGCATCAAGCGCCAAAAAGAGGGATGCCTTTCAATCATCATCATCATCATCATCATCATCATCATCATCATCATCATCATCATCATCATCATCATCATCATCATCATCATCTGTCGGTGTTTTAGACCGGCAAACCTACCGAGGGGTACCCGAGGTAGTAGATTGTGCGGTGGGGATCGTGATCGGGAGACCGAGAACTCGAAGGTACGCGCGAGGACACGGGACACAAGATTTATACGGAGTTCGGACCGCCAAGGTGGCGAGCCCTACGTCTCGTTTGGGGGATCAAGTATGGCGCCCGCGCTTAGTGTTGGTTGTCCCCGGAGGGATTGGGGATGTGCGGCTAGGTACCCGCCCTCCTTTATATAGTCCGGGGGGTGGGTTCCTAGTCGGTTACAAGGCGGGAGTCCTAGTAGGAGTACGGGGGAATTCTACCAGAGTCCGTCTTCTACTATTCTTCCTTCCTTGCATGAGTACCGGGGAGTATGCCCGACAAGCCCCCGAGCACGTTGGAGTCGAGAGAAGTAGTTCGAGTAGTCTTGAAGCTTCTTCGAGTAGTTCTTGAGCGTCCTCGAGTACGCTTGGAGAAGTCTTCAATAGTACTTGAATCGCCGCGAGGCCGGAAGGTGGTCCACTCATCGATCTTGAAAAAATTTGAATGATGGGTGTAGCACGGCGGCCCCGAGCCTTGAAATGATTAGGTAATCAATCCAAGGGTCTTCGGTGTTCGCGAAGCCATCATCCGAGTACTCTTGCGGCGTGTAGCCCCCGAGATAAGAGAGCCGTATGAGCCACGTCGAGTAGTGATTGGTGAGGAGCCCCCGGAGCTTGAGAGCGAGCGAAGCATGCTGAAGTTATCTTCAAGTAGCCCCCGAGCTGGAGAGAGTCCAAGTAGTAGTTTGGCGTCGAGCCATGGAGCTTGAGAAGTAGTCGTGCCGTCAGAGCGGACTTTAGTTGCGACCGAAGTCGACTTTAGATGCCGGCAGAGCGGACTTTAGAATGCGACTTAAAAACCGAAGTCGACTTTGTGCCGCGCGGAGCGGACTTTGAGATGCGACTTGAAATCCGAAGTCGACTTTGTGCCGCGCGGAGCGGACTTTGAGATGCGACTTGAAAGCCGAAGTCGACTTTGTGCCGCGCGGGGCGGACTTTGAGATGCGACTTGAAAACCGAAGTCGACTTTGTGCCGCACTGAGCGGACTTTGAGATGCGACTTTAGAAGTCGACTTTAGAATGCCGCGCGGAGTGGACTTTGATATGAGACTTTAGAAGTCGACTTTAGTTGCCGCGCGGAGCGGACTTTGATATGCGACTTTAGAAGTCGACTTTAGTTGCCGCGTAAAACGGACTTTAGGTGCGACTGCAGTAGTCGACTTTGTGCCACGCGGGGTGGACTTAAGATGCAAAAAACGAAAAGCACTTTCCGGAAAGCCAAAGCGAATAAAAAATCAGAAAAAACGAGTAGTTTTGCCGCCGGAGCGGACTTAAGATTGCGACCGGAGTCGGCTTGTGCCACCGGAGTGGGCTTAAGTACCTGAGCCATGGATTTCAGACCCAAGGTACAGTTGCCACCGGAGTGGGCTTGAGTGCGACCGTTAGCGTCGACTTGTGCCACCGGAGTGGGCTTAAGTACCTGAGCCATGGATTTCAGACCCAAGGTACGATTGCCGCCAGAGCGGGCTTGTGCCACCGGAGTGGGCTTAAGTACCTGAGCCATGGATTTCAGACCCAAGGTACGATTGCCGCCAGAGCGGGCTTGTGCCACCGGAGTGGGCTTAAATACCTGAGCCATGGATTTCAGACCCAAGGTATGGTTGCCACCGTAGTGGACTTGAAGGTGCGACCGGAGTCGACTTGCGTACCTGGGCCATGGATTTCAGACCCAAGGTACGGAGCGCGAGTACTTAGGGTACTTGGACCCATGGTACGGAGCATGAAGACCACGTGCGCCTAGGTTCCATCGTTGCCGGACCCGAGGGCCGCTTACGCCTAGGTTCCATCGAAGCTTACACACGTAGTATGCCACCGAAGTAGGCGAAGATGCGACCGGCGTCGACTTTAAGTTGCCGCGCGGAGCGGACTTTAGAATGCGACTTTAGAAGTCGACTTTAGATTGCCACGCGTAGCGAACTTTAGAAACCGCTCCTTGGGATAGCCCCCGAGTTGATGAAGTAGACTCGTGGCGACTTGATTGATATGCCCCAAGAGTAGTCGGCGGAGTGTAGCTCTCGTGAAAACCCGCCGAGAAGCATACACAAATGAGTAGTCGGCAAGTAGTCCTACATGATGAGGAGAACAAGCCACGAAAACAAAGTAATCATTTAGATAAATGACTTAGGCCGTTGTCTTGCTCGGCGAACTTGTAGATGAAGCCGTGGCGGTCGGTGATGGAGTCGTGACGGTTGTTGTTGAAGTTGACTAGTCGAGTTGATTCGGCTAATCGCCGGGGGCGTGATCGCCGTTCTCGACTAGTTTTCCAAACTAGTCGAGATGAATGGTCGACGCGATGCGACCGAGGAAGATGACGTCGTAGTAGCATGCGGCGCGCTCGGCGTAGAGCCGGTGTTGCCGCGAGGCAGTAGTCACCACGCATGGCGTGGCCGGGGTAGAGCCGGCGTGGCCGCGAGACGAAGTTGCGGCGCACGGAGTGGTCGACGACGACGAGCGGCGCGACGAGCCGCATGACGAGCCGAGGCACCGGACGCGCGGCGGAGACGAAGTAGTCGACGACGACGAGTAGTCGACGACGAGCGGCGCGATAAGCCGCGTGACGAGCCGCGCGACGTGCGAGGCACCCGGACGCGCGCGCGCGAAGACGAAGTAGTCGACGACGACGAGTAGTCGACGACGAGCGGCGCGATAAGCCGCGTGGCGAGCCGCGCGACGTGCCGAGGCACCCCGGACGCGCGGCGGAGGCAAAGTAGTCGACGACGACGAGCCCCGGGCGAGGCGGGAGCAGCGACGACGAGCGGCGCGACAAGCCGCGTGACGCAGCCGCGCGACGTGCCGAGGCACCCGGGACGCGCGACGGAGGCAAAGTAGTCGACGACGACGAGCTCCGGGCGAGGCGGAGTAGTCGACGACGAGCGCGCGACAGGCCGCGTGACGAGCCGCGTGACGTGCCGAGGCACCCGGACGCGCGGCGGAGCCGAAGTAGTCGACGACGACGAGCCCTCGGGCGAGGCGAGTAGTCGACGACGAGCGGCGCGACGAGCCGCGTGACGAGCCGAGGCACCCGGGACGCGCGACGAAGACGAAGTAGTCGACGACGAGCTCCGGGCGAGGCGGGAGTAGTCGACGAGCGGCGCGCGAGCCGCATGACGAGCCGCGCGACGTGCCGAGGCACCCCGGACGCGCGCCGGAGGCAAAGTAGTCGACGACGACGAGCCTCGGGCGAGGCGGAGTAGTCGACGACGAGCGGCGCGACGAGCCGCGTGACGAGCCGCGCGACGAGCCGAGGCACCCGGACGCGCGACGAAGACGAAGTAGTCGACGACGAGCCCCGGGCGAGGCGAGTAGTCGACGAGCGGCGCGGCGAGCCGCATGACGAGCCGCGCGACGTGCCGAGGCACCCGGACGCGCAGCCGGGAGGCAAAGTAGTCGACGACGACGAGCCCGGGCGAGGCGGAGTAGTCGACGACGAGCGGCGCGATAGGCCGCGTGATGAGCCGCGTGACGTGCCGAGGCACCCCGGACGCGCGGCGAGACGAAGTAGTCGACGACGACGAGCCCGGGCGAGGCGGAGTAGTCGACGACGAGCGCGCGACGAGCCGCGTGACGAGCCGCGTGACGAGCCGAGGCACCCGGGACGCGCGACGAAGACGAAGTAGTCGACGACGAGCCCGGGCGAGGCGAGTAGTCGACGAGCGGCGCGCGCGCGCCGCATGACGAGCCGCGCGACGTGCCGAGGCACCCCGACGCGCGCGCGGAGGCAAAGTAGTCGACGACGACGAGCTCCGGGCGAGGCGGAGTAGTCGACGACGAGCGGCGCGACGAGCCGCGTGACGAGCCGCGCGATGAGCCGAGGCACCCGGACGCGCGACGAAGACGAAGTAGTCGACGACGAGCCCGGGCGAGGCGGAGTAGTCGACGAGCGGCGCGGCGAGCCGCATGACGAGCCGCGCGATGTGCCGAGGCACCCCGGACGCGCGGCATAGGCGAAGTAGTCGACGACGAGCCCGGGCGAGGCGGAGTAGTCGACGAGCGGCGCGCGAGCCGCATGACGAGCCGCGCGATGTGCCGAGGCACCCGGGACGTGCGGCATAGGCGAAGTAGTCGACGACGACGAGCTCGCGCGAGGCGGAGTAGTCGACGACGAGCGGCGTGATGAGCCGCGTGACGAGCCGCGCGACGTGCCGAAGCAACCGGAAGCGCGGCGTAGGAAAATTGATTCCGCCTTGACAAGAGCAAGGCGACTTGCTTCAATGGATCTCGACGAGTCGACGAGTAGATCTATCTTGTTGACGAGGGTCCTTCGAATTCGCCCGGTGGTGATGATCACCCCTACCTGGCGCGCCAGCTGTCGGTGTTTTAGACCGGCAAACCTACCAAGGGGGTACCCGAGGTAGTAGATTGTGCGGTGGGGATAGTGATCGGGAGACCGAGAACTCGAAGGTACGCGCGAGGACACGAGACACAAGATTTATACAGGTTCGGACCGCCAAGGTGGCGAGCCCTACGTCCTGTTTGGGGGATCAAGTATGGCGCCCGCACTTAGTGTTGGTTGTCCCCGCAGGGATTGGGGATGTGCGGCTAGGTACCCGGCCCTCCTTTATATAGTCCGGGGGGTGGGTTCCTAGTCGGTTACAAGGCAGGAGTCCTAGTAGGAGTACGGGGAATTCTACCAGAGTCCGTCTTCTACTATTCTTCCTTCCTTGCATGAGTACCGGGGAGTATGCCCGACATCATCATCATCATCATCATCATCATCATCATCATCATCATCATCATCATCATCATCATCATCATCATGTGGAGAGTGGGCAACCAGAGAGAGTCTTCTTCACCGGTCTCACCACTGCTAAAGTCCTCATCATCAATGTCGCCAGGAGGTGCGCCATACATCATGGAGGCCTCACCATAGGCTTCCCAAGGGTTGTAGAAGACCGGTGGAGGAGGAAAGTCCATAGGGCTCACAGATCGAAGAGTTCTCAATGTCATTTCTTGCTAGCAAGGCCTTTTGACTGGTCTCCAATTTGAGTAGCTTCTCATCAACATGTTGTCTATGTGCCCTAATCTCCTGAGCATTGTGCTTCCCAACATTGAAGCAAGTGAAGAGACCTTGAGATATAAAGTTGAGAATACTCTTCTTCTTGCTATCGGAAGGAGGAAGACCTTGAACACGAGGAGGACCCTGTGAAGAAGATGGAGCCTGCTGTGAAGAAGAGACACCCTGAGGGGTTCCTTCTAAGGGAGGGAGATTCCTGGCCCATTTTCCCAACTTGAGTAGACAATCAATAGCTCCCTTGTCAGTAAGAATATCCACTCTAGTGACCTTGAAAGTCATGTAGAAAATCTATGGAGCGTATTGACAACTCTTGTTGGCGGAAACCAAGCAAACAATTATTTCCTCCCAAATGAAGTCAAACACACTAAAGTCTAGCTGCTCGAGTGCCATCCTTACAAGCAAGTTCTTGGCCATATTGGAGATGTTGTAGTTATCACCCATCTTAGGACTCAAGGTGTATCGAAAGAGGTTGTTCAACATTTTATAGAGAGGTTTCATGCCATTAGTAGTTCCAAAATCAACATTTCCACATGCTCGATCATACATGAAAGCCATCTCACCATCATCAACAATGTTCCGACCATGTAGTAGCTTTTCATAGTCTTGGTGGAGCGCTTAACTTAAAGAGTGTCTTAGAACTGAGCTACCACCTCCTTATTCTAGTTGTATTGCACTTCCATGGTAAAACCAAGGCCCTTAGCATGTCAAAGATCCACAGCCCACTCTTAGCAGGCACTCCGAGAGGCCTCAAGTAATTCCAATGAATGGACTTCATATCAACAGTGACATTGGTTTTGGACAAGATAACAGACTCATACCAACCGACATTGAGTCTAAGCCAAAACCGAGAGTCTAGGTCACCCTCCTTCATGTACTGAGCTGGATCATCATACCTCAGAGCATACACATCATGAGTGCCTTTATCGGAAGTTCCGTCATAGAGCTAGAACTTCCGAGGGTAGCTGAGATTTCTTGAAAGATTTGGATTTGAGATTACGAATGTATAGACTATAGACATGTAAAACAACCATGATTCTTGGTGATCAGCCACAATCAATCAGCACAAAGCTATGATCACTAGAACCATGGGAAAGAACCAATGTTTTTATAAGACTCACACAAAGATAAGGAAATAAAATATTTTTCTTCTTATCTAGGCACTAATCAAGTATGTGCAACAAGTCAAGCCAAGTTATGAGAATTCAAGATATTTAGCTTACTTCTCAAAGTGCAAAACTTTTGCTCATCTAGAGGTTTAGTGAAGATATCAACAAGTTCCCTCTCGGTGCCCACATGATGTAAAACAATATCTCCCTTAGGCTCATGATCTCTTAAGAAATGATGTCTAATATCCATGTGCTTTGTTCTAGAGTGTTGCACCACATTGTTTGCTAGCTTGATGACACTCTTATTGTCACACAAGAGTGGAATCTTGCTAAACTCACAACAATAGCCACTTAATGTTTGCTTCATCCACAAAAGTTGGGCACAATACACACCGGATCTAAAGGCTGACCTCCGGATCTACTCCCCATCTCGGCGAGCACATCCCCACCTTGGCGACCCGCCACTCCCTGCCCCCGTGCCACCTCCTCCCTCTCCTGACGACCTCCGCGGTGGCCTTCAGAAGTAGCGCGTCGATCTCCAGGGAGCGGCAGCCGGCCTCCGCGGCGCGTTGACCGGCTCGCCGCCATCGCTGGGAGGGAGAGAGCAGGTCGCCGCTGTGGATTCGCTGAGCACATCTACCTGTTTGTTTGCATACCAAAGTAAAGTACCATGTAGTAGAGTGAAGTTATTTTTTAACCTCACAAATAAAAAAACTTCGGGCGAAACCTTCTCAAAATGGCGCTTTTACATACTCCTAGACACAAAATTAATGAACGCATAAACCAAAAATCGTTTAGGACACACAAAAGAAATTCGTTTAAAGAACACATAAAGAAAAGAAAAGAAAACAACAACAAGAGCATCCCCGCCGCACATCAATCGGTGTCCTACGACTCTCCTCAACCGCAGCCAAAAAAAACCCTAGACTCCCCGTCCGCCGCTCCCTCCTTCCCCTCCCCTCCAACTCGCGCCGTCCTCCCAAGCCCCCTCGCATCTTCCAGCCTGTGCGCCACCGCCGCCGAGCACCGATCAACGAGCAGCCATGGCGAATCGTAAGTGGCTTCAGGCTCCACCCTCCTCGCCTCGTCCGGTTCGCAGTCCAATCCCGCGCGCTAACCCTGGGGTTTGGTTACCTGGTCTGCAGCTGCGGCGCCGGGAGGAATGAAGTCGTTCCTGCAGGCCGTGTCTAAGGTCACCGAGGAGGCGCCGACGCCGCTGCGTGTCGTCCAGATGGAAGGCCTGGTGAGGATTGCTACCGAACCCCTCTCCGGCCTGCTGTTTTCTCCTTTGATTTGGTTGTTAGAGCGTTGAGATTTAGGAGGTAGGATATGCTCTGGCCTCTGGGGATGAATCTGGTTGTGTAGAGGAGTCACTGTTTTGGGATGGAAATTAAGGAAGCTGCCCCTTTTGTTTGGGGGTAAATGTAGTGTTGCAGTTTGCTATGGACGGTATTCTGAACATGGTCTGCATGTTTTAACCGGCGATTACTAGATTGCTCGGTCACCTTTTAGCTGTTTCTTTTTGTAGGAATATACAAAGTAAGCTTTAGCCACAGTAGTAATAATGCCTAAAACCTTAGCCCCCATGGTGGGAAAACAAGTGACACTTTTGTCTGATTTGTTGTGCTCTGCCGTTGTACATTGATTAATCCACATTGGTAATGCCATCTGTTTTGAAAATATTCTCTTACACAGATTCACTTAATTGCCCGTATTGTTTAGCATGACTAACACTCAGCAGTTAAACCTACTTCAAGATCTTACTCATCTTGATACCTGTGGTCGAATTGGTAACACTGTATTTTTTTTCGAAAATATTTCTGCTTAGCCAGTAGCCACTACTATTTGCACATATGAAAAAGGAGTTGGTTTTTTCCTGTCAGAATCTATGCACTAACTATTAGCAATAGTAATATTGCATCAAATCTTATTCTCCCATGGTAGAAAAAACAAGTGACATTTTGTTGATTTGTTGTATACCAGAATAATAGTGTAGTCATAGAATCTGAATCGGTTAATCCACACAGGTAATGCCTTCAATTTGGCATACTCTCTTGTGCAGCTTCACTTTATTCTAGTACGCACCTGTTGTAGTACAGCTGAGCCTACCTCAAGATTTTATCTTGATTCCTGTGGTCAAATCTGTAATAATATATCTTTATGAAAATCTGTCTGATTATCTCTACTTTTTGCACATATAAAAATGGTAAACTGGTGTTTGAAGCTAGATAGGTTTATTGTGATAGGTCACAGTGATCTTATGAGCTGTTTTATCTGGTGCTAAGCATCATTGTTGGCATGGATATTTAGACAGATAAACCAAAAAATATTGATCCAATGAAAATAAGTTCATTCAGGATTGGCAGTTGGTACCAAATCGTTTATGCAAGTTAAATGAGTTTGTGTATCTTAGAGAGATTTTGCTGCCTCAGTGTATCAGAACGTTTTACCTTAATGAAAAGAATATTTCTTTCTAGTCTTAATTTCACGAATATAGGGTAATTTGTACTCACACTGATGCTCTTTTGCACAGGCTGTACTGAAGATCATTAAGCACTGTGAGGAGTTCGCACCTGCTCTGGTTACAGGTCAACTGCTTGGTTTGGATGTTGGCAGTGTTCTGGAAGTGACCAACTGTTTCCCCTTCCCTGTGAGTCTTTAACATTCTTGGCAGTTGCACGTGCGTTCTTCTGCTATGACGTTCTTCCAGGTTAGTTATGGTTTATTTTCATTGGCTAATCACTTCCTCACTAATTTTTACTGCAGATCAGAGAAGAGGACGATGAAGCAGATGCTGATGGTGCAAATTACCAGCTTGAGATGATGAGGTGCTTGAGGGAAGTTAATGTTGACAATAATACTATTGGATGGTAAGCTAAGCTATTTCTTTGTCAAATACTATTCTAATACTATATATAGTCAGTTATTATTGGGTTTTCTGGCATGCATATTGACAAAAAATGGATATGTGGCAAAGTCTGATCATGTACTTGCATAACTAAGCAGATTATGATTATTTCTGATATGTTTTTCACTTTTTGTTGGTCTATAATTGATTTTTATCATAGCTTTCTTCGCTGTAAGCGTCTGTTTTTATTCCTTCTATTTCACTATTTGTTCGGTATGCTGTGTTTTAATTATGTAGTGGAGCAATATGGGCATGTAGGTAGTAGTGGCTTTAAACGAATTTGAGATACATTTTTGTGTGTAGGACATTGCCTTTAGGATTATTTCCTGCTGAAAATAATATTGATTTTTGTACTTAAATGCTGTTCATTTCATGTATTTATAGTACCTAAAACAACTTTTCTTAATGGAGGTTGTTAAAACTTTTGACTAGAATTTACACTATATCTTTATACGCTGGAAGCTGTAGTTAGTGGAAAACTGTTTTTTTTTTGTGTGAGGGTGGTATCCAGGCTGCTACCTTTGTTTATATTTTATTGAGGATCTGGGAATTGGTGTTTGTAGGTTTCAATCCATGCACATGTGCTACTCTCTTGATACCAGCACATAGTACTTGCCGTGTGCTAACAAATACAATTTCTGACAGTACGCTATATAGTTGCTATTCAAGTGTGATGTTGTTATTGCTCGTCCAGGGGTTTTGAATTTTGTTTCAGATTACTACTTTGGTGGCTTCTAGTGCCAATCATGTTTCTATGTGCCATTGTACTGCCAATCATTTCTATTTCTTTTGGTCTATGCTTACAGGTATCAGTCTTGCTTGCTTGGATCTTTTCAAACCGTGGAACTGATTGAAACATTTATGAACTACCAGGTACAGGGTATATCCAGCCTTTTGCTGATAATTCCAGCTTACAAAATTCTATTTTCATCCTTTTGTTTCATTCCTTATGGTTGATTGTAACTTGATGGCTTCTGATCTAAATAAAGATGTTGTTGCTGGTTAACATTACAATGACTGAAAAATGAGCTTTATTGTTTGGGGAAGTATCTGGCACTTCTATCTTGATAGCACTATAATGTTGAACATACATCTTGTCTAGTTCAATTTAGCATTGATTGAACTTCTTATGTTGATTTTTACTTAGAATGTTTTCCACACTCTGCTTATCAGATGTCTTATCTTCCTAACATAATCATAGTTGTATATTTATGTGAACATAATATTTGCTTATTTCAGGAGAGTATCAGGAGATGTGTGTGCATTGTCTATGACCCATCTAGGTCTAGTCAAGGAGTGCTAGCTCTCAAAGCCCTGAAACTCACAGACTCATTTATGGATCTTTACCGTAACAATGGTTTAACTGGAGAGAAGTATGATCTTTTTTATGTTTAGCTCATAATTGTACTAGTGTATACACAAATGGTGTTATATACAAATGATCTGTACTATTGCAGGTTAAGAGAGAAGAAATTATCATGGGTTGATATTTTTGAGGAGATACCGGTACGCACTCTAATATTTTCCATTTTTGTTATCTGGACAAACTAAGTCTCATTATGTGCTGTCTTATCTGTTGTGTCACAGATTAAAGTTTCCAACTCGGCGCTTGTCAGTGCCTTCATGAAGGAGCTGGAACCTGAGTCGCCTGTTACTCAGGTTTGTATTTTTCTTGCAGAAACTATTGTATGGTATTTTCTTTATTATTTTCTTAAAAACTAGTCACATTACTGTTTTTTTTGTTTCAGTGTGACTTTGACAGACTTAAATTATCAACTGCTCCCTTTATGGAAAGGAACTTGGAATTTCTAATTGGGTGCATGGACGACCTTTCATCAGAGCAGAACAAAGTATTTTCTTTTTGACAAAATAACTACTTAATAATTTTTGTGAGGCTTCAGAATCTATATTTTTACTGAATGTCTTTCTCAAAATTCAGTTCCAATATTATTACCGCAACGTCTCAAGGCAGCAGTCACAGCAGGCTTCATGGCTTCAAAAGAGAAGGTAGGAAAATGCCTATATGTAGTCAATATTGCTCTGTGATTCTACCTTGGTTGTTTGAACTTTTAAGGAAGTTCTTTATAGTATATTGACTGCGTGTCTATTGTTCATTCACATTGACTCCTTGGTATTTTGTGCTTGTACAGGCAAGAGAACATGGCGAGAAAAGCTGCTGGTGAGGAACCATTGCCTGAAGAAGATCTGTCCAATCCCATCTTCAAGCCCATTCCTGAGCCATCACGATTGGAGGGCTATCTTGTCACCAATCAGATCTCTAGCTACTGCAACCATATCAACGGGTATAGATTCAATTAAATTTGTGCCTGTCTTTATCGAGCTCCAAATCCCTTGCATGTTTCAACTTTGCACATATCAACCGTAGGAATATTCTAGTTATTATGCTTTGCACAACCCAATTGTTTCTTCCATTTACAGTCATGTTTGCAATGTCATGATTGGATTATAATCCGATCTGCTGAAGTTCTGACAAAACTTGCTCTTCGCATACGTCATGTTTCTGTTAGAAAAAATCACTTGCGTCTCTTAGCAGTTTGATGTGCCTAGATATTGAATATTACTACTTCTGTTTCATGGTAGTTGTTATTCTAGCTTTGTCAAACATTTCTATCTTTGACAATTAAAAATCTAAAAAGATTTGTGTTTTAAAAATTCGCCTTTGGAAATACTTGTATAACTGTTTCATGTTTTTAAACAATCTGAATTTTGGGAACTAATGGTCAAAGATAGAAATGTTGAACTTCCAAATTGAAGTGTAAGTTGTTTTGGCTTTTTGTAGGTGTAGTTTTTGCTATGCACTTAGATATAGGTATGTCTAGATGCATCTCAATATCTATGAACCTGGACAAGTCAAAATGGCCTACAATTTGAAATGGAGGTAGTACAAAGGTTACAAATCCCACAACTTATAATCTGCATTCTAAATCTGGTTGATCCCTGGCTTCACAAAATTTCTAAATCCTTTAGTATTTGATGAGCCAAAGGGCCGGCTTTTTGTTGATTGAAAATAGAAAAATCCACACCACTTAACTAGAATTCTATTCTATAGTTTATTTTGTGTGCATGGTTAAAAAAAAAATGAGATCGACCACTTGCCACTCCAGTAGCTTGTAGTGATGTATGTTTTTTCCTCGCTTATGTCAATAATACATGAAACTAACAAATGATTTATTTTCCACTGACAAATCAGATAATTATCCCTCGAGGTGTTGCCTTTTGTGTATCCAAAACAGTTGGTAAAATTTTCTTGTGTGCACTCATTGGTTTTTAACTTGTTGTAACAATGGGCAGGGTTGCCGGCCAGAATTTCAACAGGCTATACCTAATGAAGGCCCTGCATGAGGACTAGAAGACTGGGCTATGAGTGGAAATGGTTAGATTTAACTCGCGCTACTGCTTCAAATCACAATTTTGCAATGTATCTGACATGAGCAGCTTGCCTGTCTTACTACTTCTGCATGCCTGTATGAACGCCAGATGGTTAAGCTTCCAGTGAGACGCACTTCCACAATGTGCCTGGATTCTCGGTATTAGATCTGAAATTGGCAGATCTGTTGCTATTTGTCAATGTAGTTTGCATCGCGGTTTCATCATAATCACTTGATACTCCAGTTTCGTTTCTGTCGTGCTCTTTGCAACTTGAGATTGGACACCATGTTTACTTGTTTCATGCTTACAGCCTTTTAGGTCATGTTTGGATCCAAAAAGATAAAGTTTAGCATTAGATCATCCAAACACCGAGGGTTAATGTGTGAGCTAAACTTTGGCCAATACACCCAAAGATGAAATATTATTAGTTAGGAGGAATGAGGTAATGTGTGCTAATGGGAAGTAAAGTTAAAAAGGATCAAAATATCCCTAACTTTATGCAGAAAAAGAGGAAAATAAGGACAAATATGACAGACTTTAGCTCTACATTATACATGCCTCAAAAATATGTATTCCCTCTGGTTCCCTATTAGAAGTCGTTTTGGACAAGGTTTGAGTCAAGTATTGGGAATGTAAATTATAAATAAATTCTAAGTTTGAAAATGTGAAAATCATATAAATAGATTTGTCTTGAAAATTACTTTCATAAGAATATATATATATGAGAAATAAAAGTTGTGCTTTAGTAACCGTGTCGCTGTCCTAAACGACTTCTAATACGGAAAACGACTTCTAATACGGAACTGGAGGGAGTATGCGTTAAGTTTAGCTCCATCCACTCATTCAAACATAGCCTTGTCGCTATGAACCATAGAGCATCAATTTGCAATTTGTTATGAGTGGATGTACACATGAGAGGTTGTTTAATTAATTTCTGAATAGTTAGGAAATCGATATGCAAATTCATTATATGATATTATGATACAGAAGAGAGAAAAACACTAATGGTCTTTGCCCATTGATCAGAAGGGCAAAAAACGAGTAATGATACAGGGATATATGGCACCCATTTTCACTAAATTTCTTGATTTTAGCTCCTGGTCTCTGGATAATTTTATAAACCATTTCAAGAAAATTTAATACTTCATCCCAAATTACTATTCATGTTAGTTTTTCTAAACACATATTTTGAGATGCACCTAGATATGTACTTATATTAAAATGCATAAGAAAACCAAATATATTTAGAAAAGACAAAATGAATAATAATTTGAGACTGAATGAGTAATTTACAAAATTATATTTCCACTTAGACCGAAGAACACAAAACCGGGGCAATTTGAAATCAATTGATCAAGCCCCGGCTCCAACTGCTGGAGGTAATCTAAAATCAAGCACTAAGCTAGTCTTTTGTTATTTGATTACTGCAGATAAAGAACATCGCAATTAAGTATACTAGTAGTTTAGATATAGAAAGGAAAAAAAAGAAAGAATTCTTCTTGCCTCGAAGAATTGTGGTAAATTAAGAAAGAACTCTTTAACTATCAACAATCGAATCCCTTTACTGAAACAAAGAAATGCTCAATTCGAAAAAAAAATCCTCAAATCTTCTTTGCATTAGCACAGGATCTGCTCGTTGCCTCCGGTGACGCGGTGGTGGCATTGACCCCGTTAGGTACGAAGACAGTGACATGCCTCCGGTGGCCTGGGATTCTTGGTCCGGCTGCTCTACAAGATCTGGACGGGGCCGGTGTTGCAGAAGGCATCCGGCGGCCCGCCGGCGCCGACGCGGAAGTGCCAGAGGCGGCCCTTGGCAGCGACGAGGTTGTCCTCGCAGAGGTACTCCCACGCATACCACCGCTCCACGGTCCGGTCCACGTCGTGCACCGCCACGTCCACCTGGGCTGCTCCCTCCCCCTCCGCCGCCGCGGACGCGTGCGCAAGCGCCGCGGCGGTGTAGATGGTGCCCATCCGGCCAGGGTCCTCCGGGCCCGCGCCGCTGGGCCCGTCGACGAGGACGACATCCCAACGCGCGTCGAGCACCTCGCGGGGCAGCGAGGTGAGAGCCAGCGGGCACCCGGACTTGCGCACCGCCCCCGTCGGCCGCTGGCATGCCGGGCTGCCCCGCGCGCGCCGCAGCAGCTGCCACGCCTCCGCCGCCGCGTCGCGGTACCGCGTCCGGTGGACGGCCACCGCGGAGTCCGCCCGGGCGCTGCCGCTGCTCTTGCGCTCGGAGCCGAGCACGCGGCGCGCGGCGTCGGCGTCCTCGGCGTTGTCGGTGACGAAGGCCGTGGCGGCGCCGGCCCCGGAGCCAGAGTTGAGCCTGGCGAGCGCGAGGAGCTGCGGAGAGAGGCCGAAGACCAGCAGCCTGCACGGAGCGCGCGCGGCGACGAGGGAGCGCAGCAATGCGAGCTCCTTGGCGGCGAGCGCGCTCCTGGCCGTCCCGTTGCCACCGGCGTCCCACGCCGGGCTGCGGAGGGAGGAGGATGCCCCGGACGAGGAGCTGGTGACGAGCAGCAGCTTGATGAAGGAGAGCGTGGAGAAGATGATGATGGCGATGGTCAGCAGCTGCTTTGGCGGCAGCATCCTGCTCCCCCCACCACCGCAGCCGCCGCCGGCGATATGCATCTGGGGACTTCTTACTCTGCTCTCCTGTTTCTCTTTATCTCCTCAGCTGTTGGATCCCGTACTGAGTTCTTCACACGGTGTTCTTCCCCATTGCCTACCGATTCCTGCAACTCTCGGATGCCAGATCTCCTCCTCCTCTGCTGCCTGGATCTTGTCCTCCGTTCTTGGTCTGTTGGCTTCCGTGCCTTGTCCACTGAAGCCTGTAGGTGTTGACTTCTCAAAGTGTCTGATGATATTTCTGTGTCACCTGTCTTAGCGGTTCGGTACCTGCTGCTGAGTTTGCACAATTTTTTAATATTAACCTTTTTTAAAAATTATTTTTATAAATAACCCCTGGGGAATTTTTTTTTCACCGGGTAACCCTTTTGGTCGCGCCTGGCGGCGTGGCGCGGCAAGCGTGGCGCCGCCGCGCCACATGCGGCGCGCGCGGCCCCCCGCCACGGCGGCGGCCGCGCGCGCGCGCGCGCGGCGCCGGCGTGGGCCGTCCCCGCCGCGCCACATGCCCGGCGCGGCGGGGCCGCCGCGCCACCGCGCCCCGCGCGCGGCCGGCCGGGTCAAAAGGGCCCGCGCGGCTCCTTTCTTCTTCCTCCTCCCTCTCTTCTCTCCCGGCCCCGAGCTCACGCCCGTGCGCGGCTCCGTCGCCGCCCCCCCTTGTATCCGGCGATTTGTGGCGGGGATAGTGTGGGAAATCGATACCGTATCCTTGGAAGGTATTGCCCTTATTGAATCTCAGTTTTAGCACGTAATTTTGCCGTATTTTGCATGTATAGGTGAACTAGGGTTTGACAATAATTTGAAATTGTGATGTGTTAGATGTTGGGTGTGTTGAAAGTTATGCTTTGAGAAGTTTCATTAGACAATGTGCCATCTATTGATATGTTGAAAATACGTTTCTTTACTACATGCTTTAGTGTAGGTTTGCTTTACTACATGCTTAATACAATGTTGGAAATATGTTGAAAGTGATTGTTCATTTTGATATCATTGGTTGCAGGATTAGTAGACATGAGCCACCAAAACCCACGTTACTGTGCCATTATTAGGGGTAAATGAAGTTTTCCCGAAGAGTGGGATGAAAACGGTCCTGTGCCTCGAGCTCTCCCTGTACCCAATTGTTTATGTGGTGTGCCGGTTTATGTGAAACGATCTAGGTGTGCCGGGGCGGGTAGAGCATTCTACTTGTTGTTGGATTAGGGAAGCACCACCCCCGGCGGCTCCTTGTTATTTTTTGCGGTGGATAGACGGGCCCGACAAGTTTGATCCTAGGATACGTCTCTTCCCGTATGCGAGTCATGTCTTGAAGCCATATCATGAGTTTCAACGATGGGTTCCTCCTCCACCTAATCCTCCACCGATGACTTATGAGGAGAAGCAGTTGGCCGCCATTGAGCGAGTTAACAACCCTCCAGTGTGTGATTGTGGAGTGCGTGCGTATCTTAAACGACCAAACATTGAGGCCCCAAATAAGTTTACACCATTCTTTCGTTGCTCCCTAAAGACTGTTGTAAGTAAAAAGCATATCCTTGTTATCATTTAAGTTTTATAAATGTCCATGACTCATTGCTATTAATGGTTGTTCCGCATTTCGAGTGGGTGGCCTAGGTGTGACTTCAATGAATACATATATGGACCAAGATCGGAGTGGCCAACCGAATCGAAGTGAAAGAGTTCGAGTCCCGGGACAAAGGCTTGGCCTTGCCTTAGCTATCCACCTTCACGGTGCAAGTGTGGCATAGTAGCCACGGAAGGTGTTGTGCCATCCGAGCTCGGTTTTGGAATGTTTTGTGGCAATGCATATGGAGACTTTTGGGTGAGCATGATGTGAACTTATTTGATTTAGGTAGCACTACCGTTGTGGTTGTCCTCATTTTGATTTAACTTTGTATGATACGGTCTTATATTTTGCGGGAGGGGCGGACTTGTGATTGGGAGCAATTTCTTGGTCGTCGTGAGTTAATGTTAGAGTTGGGACGAACTTCGAACCCGGGAGGAGGTTTAAACCGAATCTATTAAAAACAAGATAAGAGCAAAATATGGTGTGCCCTTACCGGAAGAGGAGGATCTAAGTGGTCCAATTTGTGATGAGATGGTTCGTGAAACCGGAGTGGAGCTAGAATTTGTAGTTGGTTACGCCAACTACGAGAAAGTTGTGGCATATTGGCGTTGTAACGGGGAGAAGTTCTTAGAACGGGGGATACGTCCGTTGACCGCAAAGGAGAAGAGTGAGAAGAAGAGGAAAAAGGAAGAAGAGTGGAAGGCATTGATGGATAGGTCCGGGGATAGGTCGAGGGATGAAGCGGCTAGAAAGGCGAGAGGCCGACGAGAAAAGGTAAGAGGATTGTGGGAGGATGATGAATGGTGGTCAAGTGTCGGTTGCATGTGTTGCATTGTAATATTTTTTTCAATGAACTAGTGTGTTTGGTAGTTTTGTGTTAAGTGAACACTTTGTTATGTGATGTAGTTGATGATGAATGGTCCTTAAGAATCGGTTGTATGTGTTGTATTGAACAATTTTTTCAATGAAAAAATGTGTTTGGTTGTGTTGCATGCGATTTATTAATGGAGCGGGAGATTAGAAAAATTAAAAATTTAGGAATAATAGTTCCATTATTACAACACATTCAGGATGTAGTTTTCTTGGAACAATATAACACTACCATGATGTAAACGAAATAGTAGCTCAAATATTACAACACCGCATGGTCGAAGACAACGACCTCATACAAAGTTCCAATATTTAGCCATCCTTGTGATGTGATGACGAAGGTTTATCCTTCTTGGTACCTTTTTTAGTTGGTGGATTAGGAGCGAGACGGGTTTGCTTCGGGACCGTAAAGACCACCGGAGCATAAAGACCATTCCAAGGGGGGTCCTCTCCTCTTGCAATGGCATCTGCAGCTTTTTCCTTGCATATAACGAAGCATGGCTCTTTTAAAAGTGGTCATTTTCTTCGGATCGGGTGTTGTATTTGTGTTTTTGCCCTTCGGATCACCACCACCATTACCATCCCGACCCCCTCCCGTGACGGCCGTAGACATCTCTAGTTATTGTTAAAAAATGAACATTATGTTGAAGTAGTTAAACCGATTACATTAAATTAACAAAGAGAGGAACCGTACCTAAGATAGAAGATGAGCCCGTGAGGAGAGGGAGGAGCCTGCAAGGTGTGGCAGTGGTAGTACTGCGGTCGCCGTCCCTCTTTATATAGCCGTGGCAGGGTGTAGGGTGTTTTTTCTTGTACTCACATCACATGTAGTAGGGTAGGGGTAGGGTGTGTTTTCTCCCACGGATTGAATGGCCCACCACTTCTTTTCTTTCCCTATATATGTCACCCTTCAGGTAAGTTGTTCACAATAACCAGCAATGGATGACTTGTCAGGTGAGGATAATTCTCTCGGTCCCGACTTGTGGACAGAACAGGATCCCGAATGTAAGGAGTACTTCCCACCAAGAGAGAAGAGTTATTTCAGATCTTTGCGGGATGTTAGACCGTACGATTCGAAGAAATCAGTAAAGTGGCCAAGATGCATGCACAATGAGTTGTGTGTAATGCAAGTTTACGAGGGAGTTGGACTTTACTACTCCGGTCATCGCTTTTGGCACTGTCCACATGCCTGGGTAAGGAACACTACCACGAGTATTTCCATCAGTTTATTTAGGTAACTAACATACTATTGTTGCTTGCAGTACTCGTATGACCCTAACAACTGTGGTTTCTCGCAATGGGTCGATCCGCCAGCTATTCATCCATATGAAGAGTACATCACGTACCTAGAAGGACGCATCGAGAAGCTGAAGCATGAGCTCGCGGAGGCACTTACTCCTCCAGATCCACCATCTAGCGACGACGCGCTATGCACCTGCGGATGTCACATGAAGAACGAGTCCACCGTCAAGTCCATCCCCGCCACCTCCACCCCCGTATGGGAACTACTACATGCCTTCCCAGGAATCGAGTGGTTTTGGCTCCATGTTATCCGGACAGTTCTCGTACAAGTAGATTATTAGTGTTGTAATTGTTGTGTAAACTACCTTATGCCATTTGCAGCTTTCAATTCGAACCCCATGGTGATGGACCCGATATGTCATGTATGTGTGCGAAGAAGTTGATCCGAGTCCCGAATCACACCGTCTTAGAAGCCATCCTAAACAAAAGAATCCTTGTGTGTTCAACACTCCAAGCAATTATGTGCTCGAACCTAGAACACCGGTAGATAATGTTAATCTCCAAGGTGTTGTTGCTACCGCCGCAACTACAAAGAATGTCGGCCTTTAAAATTTGAATTGACAACACTGCGAAAAAGCCTTTGCGGTCATGAAACAAGTAGCCTACTTGGATTCCCTAGCCTTTTCGATGAGCCATGTTGTCCCGTACAACAATTGATTTCACAACACCCCGAAAAAATCTATGCACTCCCGAAACCCTAGGGTCCTTGGAATCACTAGCCTTTTCAGTGAGCCATGTTTTCCGAGTACAACATTTGATTCGACAACACCCTGAAAAAATCTATGCACCCTGAAACTCTAGGGTCCTTGGAATCTCTAGCCTTTTCAGTGAGGCGTCATTTCAACTGCAAAAACTGAAAAGTCTAAAGAACTACAAATTGTTTTGTCAACACCGTGGCCATTGCTATTTCATTAGACATTTCTCTTACATAACAAGTTTGCGGTGGCATGCATGGCACATGTGCCACAACTAATCCTACCATGCCTTAGGGAATTTAAGTCACACAAGTTTGCGGTGGCATGCATGGCACATGTGCCAATACTAATCCTAGCACGCCTTAGGTAATTTAAATCACACGAGTTTCCAATGACATGCATGGCACATGTGCCAATACTAATCCTAGCACGTCTTAGGAAATTTAAATCACACAAGCAATGGCACGTGTTACACATAACAACAATCATGCACCACTGATGAAGTCATCGCTCCACTTCTTGAAGTCCTCAAGTTCCTTCTTCACAAGAGCTTCAGTGCTGGGGTCTCCATCGATTCTCTTCCCCCTCGCCAGAAACGCGGCATCTGGACCACTAATGAAGTCGTCGATCCACTGCTCGAAGTGGCACGCCCTCGTCACCTTTGGAGCAACGGATCTCTTGCTTCCCTTCAATATATGCCACGTAGATACAAAGTCGAAATGAACACCACGAAGTAGGTACAATGCTACTTAACGGTATCACTTATCGCCAATGCCGCAAGCTCCTTTTTAGCTTGATCGATGTTTTGACAACACCAAAACCGCCCGCCAAACGTTTCATCTTCACGTGAGACCTTGCATCCCGCATTCATGCCACAATGGCACTGCGGGGGATCTCGCCTTTCGGCCTCTTGTTCAAACTGAGTATGGATCTATTGGGATCATTTGGGTATGCCCCCTCCATGGCTTCCATGGCCCTCCTCACATCCATAAACCCCCACCCTGAGCCCATCTCGGACAACCAACACTCTCAAACGACTGGAGGAATGGAGGTGAGATACGAGTGGAGGTTGCCTGTGAGGATTGGAGGTGAGTGATGAGTGGAGGCTACCCCCCTTTATATAGAGAAGGTGGGTGTGGTGGACCCCATTTCTCTAAATCGGTGTGGGATTGGATTCTCGGACCCCGGCATTCGATTACGCAACTAGGACGGAAGAGACGGGCATTTGCAGTTGCAAGGAAGTTATGGAATCGTACTCTGGTTTTTAATCTGCCGCGCCACAGGGCTCGGCGCGGCAGCATAACGTTGCCGCGCCATGGTGCCTGGCGCGGCAAGAGCGTGTTGCCGCGCTTAACTTCTACGAAATCCAGTACGCTCCCTCGGCCAAGGTTCAAGTTTGGCCTGGGGCGCGGCAACACGAGCCAGCCGCGCCATGGGCGACGGCGCGGCAAAGCAGCCCCGCCGCGCCATGCCAAAGCCATCCAAGAAACGGTGTTACCCGCAGCATCTGGTAGCAGGAACGTGGCAACAAAGTGCCAAAGCCACACACGTGCGTGCCTCTCTACAACAGCCTGAGGAGCTCCCTGGGGGCAAATGGTGAAGTGCTGCCTCAACCAAACTGTGTTCACTCCGGAGGTCTTCTTCGACGCATCCCCCTCATCAACATCTGGTGGTCTCACCCCAATGTGCAACTCAACCATGTCTCGCCAACCAGCACTCTGAATGATCCCACTCACTGCCAGCCCCTCAAGTGGAAGACCAAGGATCATGGCGGTATCCTGCAAGGTCACTGTCATCTCTCCGCACGGTAGGTGGAAAGAGTGGGTCTCCGGACGCCATCGATCCACCAAGGCCGACAACAACGGCCCGTCCATCACAAGCAACCCACGAACCACGACCAAAGCAATGTCCAAGAACCCCGCTCTAGCCAAGTACGGGGCGTATCTCTCGTCCCAAGGAAGTGGAAAGTGCTCTAGCACCCTCAACGGGTTCAAGTCCTGAAAAACAATAAAATTCAATAATTACAACATTAGCAATGTCTAGTCCTCAAAATGCAAGAAATATGCTTAGCTCACATATTAAACACAACTAGGAGGTACAATAACTAATAAATTTGGATCTTAAGTTCAGGCTTTTGTAAATACCTCGTGAAGGTCGGCCAGAAGGTGTGCACGATGGCCGCCATCATATGCGGCCTCAAGGAGCGGGTACACCGGGTGCGCCATCTCGAAAAAATTTACTTGTAGTTAGTAACAATAATTAAAAATTGAAGGTAAGTATATAGAAATATAAAATTATTTAACTTGCATACAAAATTTCATAATTTTTCACCTACTAACGTACTACCATGACACCTACCCTCGAGTTGGAACCACCCATCCTTCTATTTGTCCCCGTTGCTTTTTTCTTGCCCTTCGATTTTCTTTTCCGACACGTGCGCTTTTTAATTTCTTTGTGACATTTTGAGCAAAGATACGTCATCTTGTCCGCATCGGCTTCAAAATAACCCATATCATAATCGGCGGCAAACCTTCCTTGACACGCGTCCATGTCCCCTTTCAAACGCTTCTTTTGCCTCCTACCCTTTTTCAATTTCTTCAAAGACGGTAGTGGCACGTACTCTGGGCCATCATATTCAGGCCATTGTGACGGATCAAGGTACGGCTCAAAGCTGGATTCCCAAATCTTAATGGTGTGTTCTCTATAGAACAAAGGAGACATGTACATGGCATTTTCATAGTCTAGACCTCTAGCAAGTGCAAGCCGTCATCAAGCGAGAACAAGGAAGATGCAACAATTGAGGACCGTTACGGGTGCAAGTACCGGCCGGAGGTCCACCCTATAGTGTCGACCGCCATGACTCTCCCCTCCAACATTAGTAGTAGAGGAACCTCGAATAGAATAAATCATTCTGTCTGGACCGTATGCTTCTGCATGTTGGTTCACATATCTTAAAGCGACATCATGCATTATCTCATCTGCAAAGGATCCAATTCTAGCCCCATTATCCAACAAATCACGTGCAATCCGCCATCTTTTCACAAAGTATTCATTGCATTTTTCAAATGAGTATTCAATGATCCCCGCCACGGGTCTACTTCTTATTCCTCTAAATATGTTGTTGTAACTTTCAGAATAGTTTGTTGTCATGATACCACAACGCATACCCCCGGCATCATATGCTTGAGCCCATTTGTCCTTATCCTCCATTTCATACTCCAACCAATCTTTAGCTTCCTCGTTCAAGTTCTTAACTAAGTCCTTGTGCAATTCCTTAAATTTGTCCTTTGTATGTACTGATGCCAGCAACTTCAACTGTCCTATTACCTCCTTGTTCTTTTGACGACGCCACAAATTGGCGGCAAAGTGCCTAATGCACCACCGATGAACAAGTGGTGGATACCCATCCAGGTGGTCGCTCGCACATTTGATGAGACCATGGTGCCGATCTGAGATCATACATACCTGTCGCGTTGGACCAAGTACGTTAATGCGAAGGAGCCTCATGAACCATGACCAACTGTCGTCATTCTCACTCTCCGCCAAGGCATAACCTAAAGGCACAAGTTGCTTTGTTCGGGATCTACAGCAATTGCCATCATGAGTGTACCTCTGTACTTGCCGGTCAAGAAGGTTCCGTCTACAAGTATCACCGGACGACAGTGTTGGAAAGCCACTTTACATTGTGGAAAGCACCAAAAAACACGTAGAAGGACGAGGCTTCAAAACACAACCGTCGAGAACACGAGAACCGGTCATGTAAGGGAACCATTTAACCACGGGATTGAAGTGGTTCATGGCTCTCAAGACCCTTGGAATTTTTGCATATGACTCTTTCCAATCGCCCCATAGCAAGGCAATTACATGTTGTTTAGCCCGCCATGCCTTAGAATACTTCACACGATATCCGGCAAACATCAATATCTTCTCTATCAAATTGCTGGCCGTCACCTCACTATTCTCACGAACAACGCCTAAGATACACCTTCCAATGTAACTTGCGATCAATTGTGCGTGAACTCCCTTCACCCGACTCGACCGACATGTGTGAGGTCCCACAACCTTTGTAATCTTCCATTTCCCCGTCCCTCTCTGCGGTCGTGCCCATACACGCCACATGCACCCTTGTTTGCACATTACTTCATACCTAAGATTCTCGTCCGAATGGACCACAGTGAAAGGCCTATAATGCTTCACTGCATAGTCAGACAAGAAAAACTTAAGTTCATCCAGGGAGTCAAACATCATTTTCTCATGTATCTCAGGCTCACTGGTAAAAATTATTCCTTCTGTCAACAACCTAGTAGAATCACAAATGGCTCTATCGATCCTACTCAAGTCTCTGTCATTGCGAACAGAAGGGATTCCAAATTGGTACTGAGCTTGGGTGTAGTGTTCAGTACTCTCACCAATTCTAGTGTTGTCCGGGAACCTAGGCACGTGTTCTTCACTTTTACCATTTCTAGTGTTCACTGGCGGCCTACTTATGTGCACTTCCCTTTGAAAGGTTGTATGGTTCACCGAGGGTCCTGCAACATAATCATGTTGAACACCATCCAAGTTAACCTCACTTAAACCAAGGAGTGCTTCAGCCGCATGTGCATTGGCATCATTTTGCTCTTCCGCATGCTCCTCATCGGACTCATCATCGAATCACGTTCTTCGGAGCCGTCGGATATATCATCATCGTCCATGGTTTCTTCCTCCCGCTCAAGACAATCATTGGGAAAATCATCATTCACCATCCCAACATCCCGACTAGGTTCCCTACAACCAACGTCCTCCTCCAAAATTGTAGACTCTTGTGTACCTTTTAGAACCTCAAACGGCACTTCCTCATTCATGTAAACATTACCACTAGGCCCACGAGTAATATCTACCACAACCTCCAGACATGACACATTAGCTTGACCAACTACCTTCTTATACCGATTCCAATTTTCTTCACTTGACAAGCTCATCAACACATAATGAGCTCTAGCCTTCCCACAATCAAAACGACCTCTAAATGACAACTCATGCATTCCAACTCCATAGTTGACCATTGCACAATCAACTACATCCTTAAAACTTGGCGGACCATCAAATGTTTCTACCAACTCTGTCATATTCTCAAACTCTCCATTTTCTTTAACTACGCCACCATGAAACATGCGAACTAAACAGTCCATCTACAAAATTTATAACTTGTTTAATAACTATATAGTACTAAAATAGATATTTATTAAAAATATACATGAAAAATTAGAATTGTGTTCAACAAAAATTATATCCATCTCGATTAGTTATATATATACACGTGCAGATTACCCCTAATAAAATTGTTAGGTATTCAACAAAATTGTTAGGTATTACCCCTAATAAACGTGCATCCATATAATAGCTACACCCATTATGAACTACCCTAAACATTTGACATCAATAATATCATTAAATCGATTCATGCAACAAGTTCTACACGTCAATAACACGGGCGAGAGAAACTACGCGTATGAACTAATCATCATTTCCATTAAAACTAATTGCATTTCATCTAAATTTCAAATTTCTATACCTAACCCTAGGTCACAAACATTTACTCCGATCTACACAATGCAACGGTAAAAGAGGGAGAGAAGTAGGTCAATACCTTCACAACGACGCGGGGAACAAATTCCCCCACTTTTCCCACCCCAAATCCACCGATTTGGGGCCGAAATGGGGGGGGGGGGGGGGGGCGGCGGCGGCGGCACCGGGGCGCGCGGGCGGCTCGGGCCGGGAGGAGGAAGAAGGGAGAGGAGGAGGAAGAAGGGGGGCCGCGCGGGCCCTCTTGACCCGGCGGCCGCGCGCCGGCGCGCGGTGGCGCGCCCCCGCCGCGTCGGCGCATGTGGCGCGGCGGACCGGGCCCACGCCCGGCGCGCGCGCGCGCGCGCGCGCGCCGGCGTGGCGGGGGGGCGCGCGCGCCACCGCATGTGGCGCGGCGGCGGCTGCTTGCCGCGCCACGCCGCCAGGCGCGACCAAAGGGGTCACCGGATGCAAAAAAAGTTCGCCTGGGGTTATTTATAGAAATAATTATTAAAAAAGGTTAATATTAAAAAATTATCCGCTGAGTTTACACATGCTTTTTTTACGCCTCTCATCTCGGTACAGGTGCAACATCTGTTCATACAAGCAAACTCACTCCTACACAACACACGCACACCCAAACGCGTCCTTCTGAAGATCACCAGAACTTCACATGCTTCCGTAAGCGACGGGCGCGTCGCATTCTCTTTGTGGTTCCACACGTGAGAGGCTGAAGAATTTATTTAGGAGCTACTGCGCCAGGTGAGGGAGCAACTTCGAGACCGAGTCTCGGATGCTGGCCGGCACGGAGAAAGCCACCGGCTCCTGCCACCCGCGCTACGCGCGGTCCTCGAGTGACATTCTTCCTAAGACGAAGGGAGTATGTCATTAAAAAAATCACATGTGACCAATAATCTGTATATCATCGAAAGTTGAGTCGCACTCACATGACTTTTGCAACTCTCATGCCATTTCGTTCAGTTTTTACTTATAACGATATCAACTAAACATATGAACTGACCGTTTTAACCATGTGGGCGCACCAAACTTCTGCTTCTTCTTCCCTCCTCTTCCTTTGTCGGCGCTTGCTCTTCTCCTCCTCCTCTTCCTCTGTCGGCGCCTGCCCCGCCCCGCCCCAGCTCTCCCCGGTGGCGGAGCTTCCCTGCGTGGCTGTTGTCCTTCCACCCCGGCCGGTCTCCTCCCTCCACCAGCTTGCGGTCGACGTGACTTGTGCTTGTGGTGGGAGAAAAGAAGGAACAAAGCAGCTGCTCTAATTGCGATGGAGACAGAGGAGATGTGGCTGCTGATTTGCTTTCTCGATTGGAGAGGACCGAAGTTGTTTGGTCCGTCCTCCTCGGCGACGCGCACGAGGCACCCGCACGGGCTGAGGCCGAGCACGTCGACCACCGGCTACGCGTGCGCGCCCTTCTCGCCGAGCGGGAGGATGGCTCGACGGATGCGATCCAGGTGGGTAGCCTCTCGAGTGCGGCCCGCCGCAGCGCCTCCTCGTCGTCGTCGCCCCCCTCCCCCTATCTGTAGCGGGTAGGCAGAAAACCCGAGACCCGAACTTGAAAAACCCGAACCCGACCCCGAAAAACCCGAAGGCTATTTCGGGTGTCACGTCCTTAAACTTAAAATTATTATAGGTAAATCGGGTTTAGAACCCCGGTACCTGAAAACCCGAACTTGCAAACATGACAAACACGAATAGCTCTGTCTAGACTTTCAGCCCAACGTTCCCACGACCCAGCCCACAAAACTCTCTTTACCCACTACCAGATTGGCAGCCTTTTGCTAAGAGCCTGATGCTCTCGGCACTGGCACGTTACCTCTCGGCACAACGCACTCAGCACTGTTGGGCCGGCAAAGAGCTCTGCGCCGAGAGCAACGGGCCCCACCCTCGGCAGAGGTGTGCCGAGAGCCCCATCTGGCTCTCAGCACAGAAAGTTTTCTAAAACAAAAAAATGATGGCCCCCACCGACTAGGCACTGCGGCCCCCACCGGCTGGTCGCCGATGCCGCCGCCACCACCACCCCCGCTAGCACCAGAGCCGCCCGCCATCACCACTACCACCACCACAACAACCACCGCCACCACCACCAGAGCTGCCCGCCACCGCACCGCTGTCCACCACCACTCGGGCGCCGCCACCCGTGGAAGAAACAGAGAGGAGGGAGATGAGGGACCGGGATAGAGGGGTGTGGGGAGAGAACCTGGATCCTCCGGAGAGGGCCCGCGGACACGCAGATCCGCCTCCAGCCGGCACCCCGTCCACCGCATCGAGCTCCTCCGCCACAACCGCGCTCAGATCCGCCACCGCCGCGCTCAAACCCACCATCGCCGCACTCGGATCCGCTGCCACTACGCTCGAATCCGCCACCACCGTGCTCGAATCCGCCACTACCGTGCTCGAATCTGCAACCGCGCCGGTGTAAGGAATGGGATGCTCGTTAGCCTAAGAGGGGGAGGGGGTGAATTAGGCAACTTAAAACCTTAACCTATGGCTTCACTATTTTTGCACAAAGGTAAACTAGAACATGCTATCTAAATGTGCAACTAGGGTTGTTCTAGTGTGAAACTCCCATCCCAAAACAAGGTTTGCAACCTATAGCCAATCCTAGCATGATACTACTCTAGGAAAGTAAAGGCAACAAAGATTGCAATAGAGTAAATGCGGAAACATAAAGGGGATGAGAGGAAGCAAACTCTTGACACGCGATTTATCCCGTGGTATCGGTAGGCACTAAGCCACCCCTAGTCCACGTTGAAGCACTCACACAAGAGTATTGCTTCCCGGCCACCAAGTCTCTCCCAAGAGCACCACTTGACTCGCCACAAAGGCTAGCCACTTAGGCACTTGCCAAGCTCCCTTGGTCACCTTGATGTCGCCTCCACTAAGGAGCTTCTCCACCAAGGAAGGGGGTCTCCACGTCCCCCGCACAAAGTGTCCTCGCCGCTCCACACCAAGCCGGAGGGTCGATGATGATTGCCGGTGAGTCACTTAGGCCCCAAGGCTTCCGGCGAACCTTGTACAACTGGATTCACTCAAGAATCACCTCACAAGGTTGGCACAACCTTGCACTCACTCATCTCTAAGCTAAGCTTAGCACTAAGCACATACACAAAGCATATGCAAGTCTAAGGATGAGCAATTAAGCACTTGGATGGATTGGATATGATCTTCAATGTGTCTTGAACTCCTCTACACTTCCACACAATCCAGCAACCTCAAATGGGTGAGTGGAGGGGGAATAAATAGCCCAAGGCATCCAAAGAGCTGTTGGCTAACGACCACAGAAAAAGATAGCGTCGGATGAACCGATGCTTATGTTTTCCAGGCGTCGGTTCATCCGATGCCCCTCCCACGTCACTTAGCTGTTAAGATTCTCTGACACAACTACTCTGACGCTATGCACCGACGGTGCGTCGGATCATCCGGTGCTGAAGACCCCGCGTCCAAGTCGCCTCTGTTAGCTTCCACTCGACCATCGGATAGACCGACGCTTCACCTTGACCAAGGCGTCGGATCATCCGGTGCTGAAGGCTCCGTCTTGGCGCGTCTCTGTATGAATTCAAACTGAGCGTCGAATAGACCGACGGTGTCCCCACTCAGACCGTCGGATCATCCGGTGCTACTGTCTTCGCTGCTCTTCCTCTGCAACCCGTCCGACGCAACTAAATAATGGACCGTCGGTTCATCCGACGGTACCTAGGGTTTCACCCGTGTACCAACTCGTCCGACGATTGCACCGACACTTGTTAAGTTGACACCGTCGGTTCATCCGACGGTGTCTTTTCTTTTCCTTTTCTTGCTCGGTTTTGACCCTTTGTTTTGGCATTTTGGCATGTGGTTTTCTTGCATCCTTGGGACCTAGAGGTGTCTACAAATACATGCTAAAACAATATGGTTAGTCCCAATGATCATGTTGTCATGAATCACCAAAATCAAACTCGAACTAATGGCATATGAGGCCATGTTCGCTACAATCTCCCCCTTTTTGGTGATTTATGACAACACAACCAAAGCAAGCATAAATTTGCAAATATTGACAGAATTAGAACCACATACACTTGCTTGGATGCTTACCATCATCCAAACTCCCCCTAGATCAAACTTCCCCCTTTTTGATCTTATGTTCACTTTCTCCCCCTTTGGGCTCATATCCTTGAAACCACTTGTAAGCTCAAACCACTAGCTTGCTTTGGTCTCACATTCTCCCCCTTTGGAATAAAATCTCCAAAAAGTTCAAAGCAAAATGGGTCCAAGAAAACTAGCAAGCCCTAGCAATCATAGCTTAAGGAGAAATGTTAAATACAAGGGAGAAATCCGCATGAACTATGATTCATATGTATGATATCAATGAAGATACCACATGTGAGAATGACTAAGGTGGATCACAAGCTCATGAGACTAGCATGATACAAACTAAGCTCCCCCTAAGTGTGTGCAAAAAAGATAGTGTGAAGACAAGTGCACAAGTACAAACTTGTATGAGAAGGAAGCTTAGAGCATATCATGCAAGGAGGTAGCTTAAAGGACAAGAGATAAGACAAATGGGTTCTTGTTACATTACCACTTGTAGATATCACTTGTAGTCTTTTGATCTTTGCATACCTCCGGGGGATGATCCTCTTTACCTTGTTGGCACCACATTGAGATGAGCCACTAGGAAATGATATCACTAGGTGGCACCACTTGAAAGAAGCTTGCATAGAAGACACTTGGGGTACCACAAGGATTAGGAATGTAATAGTACATTGCCTTTGAACTTATATAGACATAAGCTCGCAAGGACATAACTCACTAGCATGAAGCTCATATTGCTATATTCACCCTTTTAGAGATGTTAGATCACATTGAGAGTGAAAGAGCATTCTCTTAGAATGAAGTACCGCACCGGAACACGCCGCCAAGGGACTACATAAGATAAACTTGAAACAAAGTTAGTCCCATAACCAAACCATAGGATGAGCTCCCCCTAAATGTGTGCATTTAGTGTTTGAATCACCAACCAAATGTAAGCACATTGTTTATGACAACAAAAGAGAAGCTAACCCTATAGCTTGCTCATGATGCAAAGAGATATATATGAAAACATGCACCATGAAAGAATAAGTGTAGCTTTCCTACACACTAATCAAACCATGTAGATTGCTCATGGGTTAGCACATGACACAAGCAACCTACCATATGTAAATATTGCAACAAATGCAATCTAAACAAGGCAATGGAGCTACAAAGATATAAGAGATAAGTTCTAGTTTCCATTACCTCAACCGGGGATCTTGGGCAACACATGTCCAATTTGCAAGCTTGGCTTATAGGCTTGAATCTTCTCATCTTGATTGTGCCAAGCCTCCCAAGTCCCCGCACTCAAGGCCTTTAAGTGTGGCCTTTGGAACCCAAATCATTTGAGGCCCCTTGTTGATGATGACTTTCTTGGGCACCCAAATGGGTTGGTTCCAACCCCGCCCCTCCTTCATCTTCCCAACCTTGTGTGCAACCACCTTGCCATTAGCCTTCTTCTTGATGACGTAGGTGTTGCTCTTGGTCTTGTTCTTGCGGTTGGGCTTGGTGTAGATGAGTGAGCTCTTGATGGTGGGGTTCAACTTCTTCTTTGCACCCTTGTCTATCTTCTTGACAAATTGAGGGCATTTGTAGAACTTGTGCCCTTCTCCATGACACTTGTAGCAAGTCACGGTTGCACTCTTCTCAAGCTTCTTCGCCATGGGATCACAGTTATCTTAAGAAGGTTGGACTTGGCTCTTCATGTCTTGAGAGATGTCCACTTGTTCCTCATCGTTCTTGCCCTTGCCCATCAAGCTTGCCAACCTCTCTCAGAGCCATTTCACTTCTTGCTTGAGCTCATCATTTTTCTTGCCTATGAGATAATCACATTTTTCTACAACAACATTCTCATTGCAAGATGGTGAGCAAGATTCATCAATTAAATCAATGCAAGAAGTTGAAGCATCTACCTTGGAGATAGGAATTGCACAAGGGATAGATGATTCATCAAGCTCAAAGGAATTACTTGTTTTAATCTCATTGCTCTCAAGCTTAGATTTTAGCTCATCACACTCTTTGCTAAGCAATTTGAATTTGCACAACAAATGTTCATAATTTGTAGCAAGGGTTGCACTAAGATCATTGAGAGCATTGAGTTCTTTAATTTCATTAGCTTGTTTCTCAAGAATTCCTTTTTGCTCATGGACTAGCTCAACAAGATCATCAAGAGAGGTGGTGTTGGATTCAAGATCACTTACATTGCTTTTCATACCTTGGGCCATAAGGCATATGTGTGATGATGATGAGGGACCATGCATGAAGCGGGTGGTGAAATTCTTTCTTGATTCATCGCTTGAGCTAGAAGAACTTGATTCTCCACCACTTGTCCACTCACGGACGGCGATAGTTGCTTTTTGCCTTGGTCTCCTTTCCTTGACCACCTTCTTCTTGGGCTTGTGCTCGATCTTGGTGAACTTGATGTGTTGATGATGACGCCCTTCTCTCAAGTGGACGTTGTAGCCGTACATGTTGACTTTCTTCACATACTTGAAGATCTTCTTCACGTACTCGGCCACCATGGATTCAACCTCTTCATCACTTGAGGAATCTCCATCGTCACCATCATTACCATCATCCTCGCTTGAAGCTTCCATGAGTAGCCATCCTACTCAACATCTTCTCTTGTTGGCTTGAGAGAGCATGTCTTGTAGTTGGAGAGGATGGTTCTTGGGGCTTTTCTTGGGGCGCCTTCTTTGACTTGGGCATGAGTTGAAGCTCATGTGCCATGATCTTGCTCAAGATATGAGATGGCTTCAATTCTTCGAGCTTCTTCTCGTAGATGATTGCCTTCACCAAGTCATAATCAGGCTTCCGGAGACTTTGAAGGATCTTGCGGTTGATGTTCAAGTCCGTGATGTCCTTCACACCTAAAGAATTGATCTCATTGACAAGCACATTTAGGCGTGAGTACATAGATTCGGCATTTTCATTTGCAAGTTGCTTAAAGCTATTGAATTCCTCAAGGAGACAACCGTAGTGTTCATTAGCAACTTCTTTTGAACCCTCATTTTGCTCCTTGATGGTTTTCCATAGCTCATGAGCATTTTCACAAGTAAAAACTCTATTGAAAATGCCTACATCTAGTGAGGACAAAATGATACTCTTAGCAATCACATCAAATTGCTTTTGCTTGCTAGTACCATTTTTCATGCCCTCATCGGTGACTCTCCAAACATCAAGGTCCTTTGCTTCGAGATAGGCCTCCATGAGAACCTTCTTTCGAGGGTAGCCCGTGCCATCGAAATGTGGAGCCAAACCTATGGTATCCACCCCTTTCATTCCTCTATAGAGCGACTCACTAGGTGGTGGAGCCTAACCGTTCCAATTGAGCCGGTTTTCACAATTTACCAATCGAATTGGCGTATCCTTGTGAAGGAAGTGAGTCCCGGCTCTGATACCACTTGTAAGGAATGGGATGCTCGTTAGCCTAAGAGGGGGAGGGGGTGAATTAGGCAACTTAAAACCTTAACCTATGGCTTCACTATTTTTGCACAAAGGTAAACTAGAACATGCTATCTAAATGTGCAACTAGGGTTGTTCTAGTGTGAAACTCCCATCCCAAAACAAGGTTTGCAACCTATAGCCAATCCTATCATGATACTACTCTAGGAAAGTAAAGGCAAGCAAAGATTGCAATAGAGTAAATGCGGAAACGTAAAGGGGATGAGAGGAAGAAAACTCTTGACACGCGATTTATCCTGTGGTATCGGTAGGCACTAAGCCACTCCTAGTCCACGTTGAAGCACTCACACAAGAGTATTGCTTCCCGGTCACCAAGTCTCTCCCAAGAGCACCACTTGTCGGTGCGGAATGTAGTCCCGACACTAACTAGTAATAAGCGCTGAGATCTGTATCTCGATGGTCGGTACTAAGCAACTAATGACACTTGGTTTATCCTGGTTCCGGCCGGGGCCGTACGTCCAGCAGGGGTGTGCTCGAGGCACTATATTTCTTCGCACCAGGGTGCCTGTAGTGGGACGGATACAAGCGAGGCGGGAGAGGAGGCGTGTCCCCCAAGTCCCAAGAGGAGTGATTGAGGCGAGTGCCAATATCGTGGGGAAGGCGGAGAGAGTGTGAACGATCACTATCCGTTGTCCCGTGTCCCTGCGGCGGGGGGGGGGGGGATCGCCTCCCTTTTATAGGCCAAGGAGAGAGCGATTTACAGGCATGACACACTATTTCACTACGTGTGATGGTATGGCGTACAGTGCCGGGGAGTTGACGGTCGTCCTGGCAAATCTTGCCCCAGTCATGGCGTCGCGGCGTGCCCTGTGCTTGAACAGGGGCGGCTTCGAGGGTGGAGGCGTGGTGGTTGACCGGGGCGTCTCCAGGCAGGATCGAGGGAGTCGTTGACGATGATCCATACGGGGTGCAGTGGCAGGCGTGGCGGCGTCCCGTCCCCGCGTGCTCAACAGCGTCGGAGTAGTTGTAGCAGTGCGCGGCGTGGCGCAGCAGGGGCGGGGATGGCCGCACAGGATTGACAGCGACGGGGATGGCGCTCCCGCCGGCCTGACGTCATGGTTTGACCCTGCGGGGTCACGGGTAGAGGGTTCGAGGGTGCGGCCGGCCCCCCTTCGAGGGCGCGGTGCATTAGCCGTACTAAAGTGGGCGGCACAGTGTTGAGGAGCTGACACCAGCCTCGTCGCACAGTCTCCCACAGTGGCGAGGATGGGCTCCCCCTTGGGAGTTGGCGGAACAGCACCGGGGCGTGATTCCCAGGCGCGTAGTTGGGAGTTGGCAGATGCTGGATCCTATTGATAGGACACTCTTCCCTCCTGGTTGCAAATGCCTTTTCCGTGGGGCCGCGTCAGCGGACCCGCGGGTCTAGCCCCCGAAGCCCTGCAGGAGCGTGGGCGCTCCTGCAGGTGTTTTCTCGCGGAATTTTATCAGCGGCGTGGTACGTGTCTCAACCGGCATCGGCGATGTTTCAGCCGGCTTCGGTGACGCACGCGCAACTGGTATCTTTCGCGTTCGGTGCATCCCAAGAGGTGTAGCCGTGCGTCAAGCCCCCGAGCCTGGGCCCATTCGAGGCGATCGGGGCGAGCTCTTCGTCTTGTTTTAAACGCGCCCTCGCCGTCTCTCCGCGGGACGGAGGGTGAGGTCTCCACAACCCCCATCGATCGGGTCGCGAATTGCGGATTCCTCGTCGAGCTGTTGGCGGGTGGTTCAAGTGGACGCCCATGCCCCGTTCGATAAGGGTAGGCTCGTGGTCCGGAGACTCGTCCATTAAAGCGCTTGCGCGGGTTTGCTAGGTGGGGCTCGGTCCCATTCGCTAGGGACCGAGGGCGCGGAAGCTCTCCCTCGGTGGGATCCCCCGGCTAGCTGCCCTCGCTGGCTCTCGAACACGACATGTGGGGCGCCCTCGAGCCGGCGGGCTCGAGGAAATGCTCGAATGCGCGTGCCCTCGTCGCCCCTGACTCTGGTGATCTGGGGCACCTGTTCGAACCCTTCGAGGGTCAGGTTCCGAACCCTTGATCAGTAGGGCCGTGCGAGGTAGCACCTGAGTGCTCTCATCTTCTCGCATCTGCGTATTTCGAGGGTTCTCAGCCACGCCGACCCTTGAACCGCTGATAAGTAAACTTCGTAGATTGAGGGCACCTGTGGCGCCTGTTGACTTTGAACAGGCTTCGAGGCCACTGGTCGGTAACCGCACCTTTCGAGGGGCGGTTTTGTCTGAGCTGGGGGCTCGGGCCGCACGAGGGTCTTCCTTACTTGGTAAGGGACCGGGCCATTTAATGCCCGCACCGGTCGCGGGCGCGCGCCGGCGGCGCGGGCGTGCCTTTTCAGGCGCCGCGGCCGCGCGCATAGTGGGAGGAGTGGGCGGAGTGGGCAGGCGGATGTGACCGCCGCCGCGGCCCTCCGGTTACCGCGCCGTGATGATGGCGCGCGTGCAGTTGTGCGGCCGCCGCGGTCGTGGTGGGTCCCGCTCGTTAGTGAGAGAAATTTTCACCTGCAGTTAATGCGTGCGGGGTGTGCGCTCCGGAGGGCACGCCCCATGGATCTATAAATCCGATAGGGAGAGGAGAGGTGGTTTTTTACCTTCGCACTTAGCGTTTGCCATCCTTGCCTCTCGCGCTTCAGCCCCCGAGCTATTCTTGCCTTTGCGCCTCTGCTCTAGAGTCGTTCCTGCTTCTCGTTCCTCGTTCCCTCGCCCGTCCGTATGGCTCCCCAGCAGTCCATCACCGTCATCGACCTACCGGCATGGGAGCGCTCGACGGCGACGACGCTGTCTTTGAATCTGCTGGTGGCCGGCGGCCAGCTGGCGGCGAATGTGGATGGGCAGCCCGCGGAGTGGATCGTGCCGTCGGAGAGGGACCAAGTTCCCAACCCACCGTTCGGCTACGTCGTCAGCTTCGTCCGCTTCCACGAGCGCGGCTTTGCAGCGCCGACGAGTCGCTTCATGCGGGCCCTGTGCTACCACTACGGCGTGGAGCTGCACAACTTCACGCCGAACGCGATCTCGCAGGCGGCCACGTTCGTCGGCGTCTGCGAAGGCTTCTTGGGGATCCCGTGGCGGGATCTCCGGGCCCCACCTCTTCGCGCGGAATTGCACATGCTGGCCACGTCGGAGCCGAGGACCCGCCGCGCGGCGCGCGCCGGCGGGTTGTCGCTTGCGTTGCGGAGCTCACGCAGGGAGGAGTACATCCCCTGCACGATGACCTCCAACAACGCGGAGTGAGAGCGGGAATGGTTCTAACTCCGCAACGCCGACCCCGGCCTCCCCCCTACACCAGCAAGGTGCTGAGGGAGAAGGCCGCCTCTTGGTACCACCGGGTGTCTCTGCCCTCGCACCAGGCGCGACTGGACTCGCTCGTGGCCGCGTTGAAGCACCTGGCGGACCGCGGGCTGACCGCGGGATGCGTCCTCGCCAACCTCCACCACCGGCGGATCGTCCCCCTGATGGAGAGGCGGCTCCGCATCTTTGAGATGAACGAGGACGCGGACCCCGTCGCGTTAGCGGAGTCGCGGCTGCTGCGGGACCTCTTCCCGCGGGAGTACGTGGCCACCCGGGCGCGGCGCGCTATCGACCTCAGGCCGGGGTGTTGTGATAACGCGTCCCTGTGGGCATTCGCCATGCTCCCCGTCGGCCAATTGGTGAGTGAATTTCTTGATTTACTTTCTGGTTCTGCCGGTTTTTGGGTTGCTGGTGTGTTTTAAGGCTTTGCCTAATCCCCGCAGATGGTGCGCGTGAACGCCGCGCGGTCTGACCCGCCCACGCCTCGGTCTCGCGCGCTCGCGCGCGCGGCACAATGGCGAGAGCAGGAGCGGGTGGAGCGCAGGAGAGAGTGGAATGCGCGGCGGCGGGAGCGCTGGGAGCGGAGGAGTGAGGAGTTCCGGCTGTGGGGGCAGCAGGGACTTTCCTCGCCCGGGACAAAGGAGTACTCGTCGTCGGACGAGGAAGAGGAGGAAGAGGGGGAAGAGGATAGGGGGCAGGTTCTTCCCGACAGGTGGGAGCCTGCACCCCCGTCACCGGAGCCGACTCCGGTGGCAAGAGAACCATCGCCTGGGGCGGGCGCAGGGGCGCCCGCCACCGGCGGTCTACGACGGAGGCGGCACGAGCCGCGGAGGTGCCGCGCGCGCGCCACGGAGGTGCCCGTGCACGCGGCGGAGCCCGCGCGCGGTGGAGGCGGCGGGAGGCGCGGCGGCGGCCACGCCGGCCGCGCCCGTGGCGTCAACGGGGACCTCGAGGAAGAGGAAGCGTCCGGTCGCCCGGGTGGGACCGGTGGGCAAGCACCGCCTACACCGGCCCCCGGAGCCCCGGCGGGGGCGCTTGTGAGAAGGTGGGACGACCGCATGGTGGCGGGGGCCCGAGGCATGGCGCCGAGGCTTCTTCGTCCCGCGCCGCCCCCTGCCTCGGGCGAGGAGCGCGTTGATGCACCGCCCCCCACTTCGCCGACGACCAAGAGGAGCAGCAGCTGTGAGAGGAGCTCCGCGATCACGGCGCCTCGCTCAACTGTGTGCTGAACGAGGCGCTGCGGATTCATGGCGGCCCGGCGTGGCGTGTCTTCCAGGTGCGTCGGCGTTCGCTAGCCTGTTGCTTTCTTCCTTGCTCCGTTGTTTTCGCATTCGTCTTTGCGGTGTGGCACTCATGGGTTTTTGTCTATTGGTGGCAGGAGCTGGAGCTCCGCGCCCGCGATAGGTACGACGCCCTCAACCAGATGAGCACTGAGCTCCGCCAGCTCCGGGAGCAGCGTGACGCTTTCGACGCTCTCGCCGAGGCCCTGAGGACCCGGGATGGCTAGTTGGCGTACCGGGCGGAGGCCCTGCGCGACCAGCTCTTGGAGCTGGAGGGGCAATCCACGTCGTGCCCCTCTGCCATTGAGCGGGTTCGCACGACCCTCATCGATCGAGACGAGGCTGCAGCAGGCGAGAGGGGACCTGGAGAGGGCGCGCACTGTGGCGGCCGACTGGGAGGCAGAGGTGGTCTCCGTCCGGGCTCAGCACCGGCAGGTCCGCGCGGAGCTCGAGGAGGCGCGGTCTCGGCAAAGCCGAGGCCGAAGAGAGGGCGAGGGTGGCGAGCAGAAGGCCAAGAAGGCCGAGGAGTTGAAGGCCGCCCTCGCCGCCAAGGCCGCTGCGGTCGTCGCGGCGAAGGAGCGACTCCGGCAAGAGCGTGCCGCCCGCCAGGAGGCCGAGGGTCAGCTCCAGCAGGAGCGGGCCGCCCTTGTCGATGCCCGGACGGTGCTTGAGTGGGAGCGTGCTGTGCTCGAGGGGGCGCGGACGTCGTTGAAGGAGCGGGAGGACAAGGTCTCGAAGCTCGACGGGGAGCTGATTGCCCTCAGCATCTCGAACGAGGATCAGCGCCGGACCCTCGAGGAGCAGAGCGCCACGGTCGTCAACCTGCAGCAGGCAGTCGAGGGCGGACGCCAAGCTCTTGAGGTGGAGAGGAAGCAGGTTGAAGGTGAGTTGACGTTTCGCCGTTTTGTTTTGCTGATCTCCCCTTCGGGGGTTCGTTCCCTTCTTGATTTTCTTTGCTCGTGGTATCCGAGCACTGCGAACCGCGGCCGGGGCGTGCGGCCGTCGGGGCCGAGACGTTGCAGGTGGCCTGCGACTCCTCCGAGCGGGAGCCCGGGAGCCGCGCGCGCGCCGCCCTCGAGACCCGCCAGGCAGTCGAGGAGGGCGAGGCGCGCGCTGGAAGCTCGCTGGCAAGCCGTCTGCGTGCCCTTAGCGGGCACGTCTCGAGGCGCATGCACTGCGCGCTTCACTTGGGCGTCCAGAAGGCCCTCGGTGTGGTGCGATCCCATTACGAGGTGAACTTCGAAGCTGTGGCATCGGGCTACGTCGTCCCGGAGGGCGTCGAGGACAAGGTGGCGATGGAGCACGCGAACGCGCTCGCCGCTGACGCCGCCGAGATGCTCACCGAGGACTTCATGGAGTTCTTGTTCCCGGACGCTGCTGATGCCGACACGCCTCAAGCCTGAAGACCGTTGGGCACTTGGCCCTTTTTTGTTCAGATGTTAGTATCTGGGCCATGTGGCTGTGTAAACGAACAAGTAAACTCTCGAAATGTATTAAGCATTTGTAAATTTACGTAGTGTTTCTAGTTTCACTTATTGCGCTATTCCGTTTTTCCTTTGCCTGGGTGAATTCGGGTTGGGGGAGTTCGATTTCGTGAGTAGCGCGCTGGGCCGGAGGCAAGAGAGAAGGGCCGTATCCTCGCGGAGGCGTAGGCTTTCTCTGGTGCGCGCGTCCTTTCCGCTTGGCCACCCGCGCCCCGCCTGAATTCGTTCAAGGCTAAGGTCGAATCGTACTTAGCGCATTTGCGAATCGAATTTTTTGCGAAAAAATGGGACCATTTGGGGGGGGGGGTGCCCCCGCAGTAGCCCCCGAGGGTGACTTGGTTTTCAGGGGAAAGCCGAGTTGCCCTTTAACTTTATTAGCTTGCTGTCATTTACATTGTGCTGCCAACTGGGGTGTTGGGCATGTAATTTACAACGAAAGACTTGGAAATCCTAGCTAAGGGTAGAAGCGACGTAGCTGCTGGATGTTCCAAGCGTTGGTGAGTTCCTCGCCGTCCTCGTTGGCCAGCTTGTACGTGCCGGGCTTGAGCACCTTCGCCACGACGTAGGGTCCCTCCCACGGGGGCAACAACTTGTGGCGGCCTCTATTATCTTGGCGTAGTCTTAGGACGAGGTCCCCCTCGCTGAAGTCTCGCCGCCGCACCTTTCGAGCTTGGTAGCGCCTTAAGGACTGCTGGTACCTCGCGGAGTGCATTAGGGCCACGATGTGTGCCTCATCCAACTGGTCCAGTGAGTCCTCGCGGGCTCGCTGGTTGGCACCTTCGTCATAGCCCCGGACTCTGGGCGACCCGTATTCCAAGTCCGTGGGGAGGACGGCCTCCGCGCCATGGACCAGGATAAATGGGGTGAACCCGGTGGCCCTGCTTGGGGTGGTCCTGAGGCTCCACACAACTGCCGGTAGCTCCTGGAGCCATTTCCGACCTGACTTGTTCAGCTGGTCAAAAATTCTGGGCTTGAGGCCTTGTAGAATCATGTCGTTGGCACGCTCCACTTGGCCGTTGGTCTGTGGGTGCGCCACGGCTGCCCAGTCCACGCGGATGTAGAACTTGTCGCAAAATTCCAGGAACTTCCTGCCTGTGAATTGGGACCCGTTGTCGGTGATGATGGAGTTCGACACTCCAAAGCGATAGACGATGTCGGTGAAGAACGTCACCGCCTGCTCCGCCCTGAGATTCGTGATGGGGCGTACCTCCACCCACTTGGAGAACTTGTCGATTGCGACCAATAGGTGGGTGTAGCCCCCGGGCGCCTTCCGCAAGGGCCCGACGATGTCCAGCCCCCCACACGGCGAAAGGCCACGTGATGGGGATGGTACGCGGGGCGTGCGCGGGGAGATTGGACTTGCGAGCGTAGAGCGGCACCCTTCGCGGTGCGCACGATCTCGGCGGCATCGGCGACCGCGGTGGGCCGGTAAAAGCCACGGCGGAACGCATTGCCCACGAGGGTGCGGGGTGCGGCGTGGTGGCCGCATACGCCGCGTGTATATCCCGAGAGGAGCTCGCGCCCCCCGGGGGATGGGCACGCATCGGCTGCGGGATGCGGAGGCGGCGTGCTTGTACAGCTCGCCGTTGACGAGAGTGAAGGACTTGGCCATCCTGGCGATGCGCCTGACCTCGGACCGGTCCGAGGGGAGTTCCCCTCGGTCCATCCAGGCGATATACTTGTCGCGCCAGTCCACTTCGCTGGGGGCTGGTTCGACGTCCATGGCTTCGGCCTCGTGGGCGTCGTACCCCTCGAGGAGGGAGAGCACGTATGCCTCGTTCGAGGGGTCCTCGTCCATGGACTCTGCGCCCACTGGATTCGAGGGAGCCTCCGAGGGTTCCGTGCAGTTCGAGGGGTGCGGCTCGAGGGTGACGGACGGCTGGGCGACGTCCCGAGCGAAGACGTTCGGGGGGACGGTGATCCGCCCCGACGCGATCTTGGCGAGCTCGTCCGCCTCCTCATTATACCGGCGGGGCACGTGGTTGAGCTCGATGCCGCAGAACTTGTCCTCGAGGGCCCGCACGGCCTTGCAGTACGCCTCCATCTTATCGTCGTGGTAGCTCGCGTTTTTCATGACCTGGTCGATCATGAACTGCGAGCCCCCCCGCACGTCGAGGCGTTTGATCCCTATCTCGATGGCGATCTTGAGGCCACAAAGCAGGGCCTCGTACTCAGCCATGTTGTTCGATGCGGGGAAGTGAAGGCGCACAACGTACTGCATGTGCTCCCCGAGGGGTGAGACGAAGAGCAGGCTCGCACCTGCACGTGTCTTCATCACCGAGCCGTCGAAGTACAGGGTCCAGCATTCAGCCTGGATCTGTGGCGGCGGCAATTGCGTGTCCGTCCACTCGGCTACGAAATCTGCCAAGATTTGGGACTTGATGGCCTTGCGCGGGGCGTAGGCGAGCGTTTCACCCATTAGCTCCAGCAACCACTTGGCAATCCTGCTCGCTGCATCCGGGTTACGGATGATTTCCCCTAACGGAAAGGAGGAAACCACTGTGACCGGGTGAGCCTCGAAGTAGTGGCGGAGCTTACGTCGTGCGAGAACCACCGCGTAAAGCAACTTTTGGACTTGCGGGTAGCGCGCCTTGGTCTCGGACAAGACCTCGCTGATGTAGTACACCGGCCGCTGAACTGGCAAAGCATGCCCCTCCTCCGCGCGCTCCACCACGATGACGGCGCTGACCACTTGGGTGGTTGCGGCCACGTAGAGGTACAAAGGCTCGCTGTCTTGCGGCGGTTTGAGGATTGGGGCGTGGGTGAGGGACGCTTTCAGCTTATCAAGCGCCTCCTGGGCCTCGGCGGTCCAGGAGAAACGCTCATGCTTCTTGAGGAGCCGGTAGAGGGGCAAGCCCTTCTCACCGAGCCGCAAGATGAAGCGGCTCAAGGCGGCAAGGCACCCCAGCACCCTTTGGACCCCCTTAAGGTCCCGAATCGGACCCATTCGTTCGAGGGCTGCAACCTTTTCGAGGTTGGCCTCGATGCCTCGCTGGGAAACGATGTATCCTAATAGCATGCCCCGCGGCACGCCAAAGACACATTTTTCGAGGTTTAACTTCACCCCGTTGGCCCGTAGGCAGCCGAACGCGACGTGAAGGTCGCTAACCAGGTCGTCCGCCTTCCTGGTTTTTACGACTATATCATCTACGCACGCCTCAACGGTTCGCCCGATGTGGTCTCCGAAGACGTGCTGCATACATCGCTGGTATGTCGCGCCCGCGTTTCAGAGGCCGAACGACATCGTTATGTAGCAGTACATCCTGAACGGCGTGATGAACGAAGTCGCGAGCTGGTCGGACTCCTTCATTTTTATTTGGTGGTACCCGGAATAGGCATCAAGAAAACAGAGCAGCTCGCACCCAGCGGTCGAATCAACGATCTGATCGATACGCGGCAAAGGAAAAGGAACTTTAGGACATGCTTTATTAAGACTAGTGTAGTCTACACACATCTGCCACTTCCCATTCTTTTTCTTCACTAATACAAGATTAGCTAGCCAAGTTGGGTGGAACACTTCCTTGATGAACCCAGCCTCGAGGAGCTTCCGCAGCTCCGCTCCGGTTGCCCGGCGCCGCTCCTCGTCGAAGCGGCGCAGCCGTTGCTGTACGGCGCGGGAGTGAGGTAGGATGTCAAGGGAGTGCTCGGCGACCTCCCTCGGGATGCCTGGCATGTCCGAGGGGCTCCACGCGAAGATGTCGGTGTTGGCGCATAGAAAGTCGACGAGCACCACTTCCTATTTCGGGTCGAGAGTAGAACTGACCCTCAATGCCTTGCCCTCGGGGGCAGCAGGGTCGAGGGGCACCTCCTTGGTCTGCTCAGCAACCTCGAAGCTGCCAGCGTGATTCGCGGCGGAGTCGAGGTCTTCGTTGACCATCTTCTCCATGTTGGTGACGAGCGCTTCATCCAGAGCCAGTGCCTCGGCGTGTTCCACGCACTCGACGTCGCAGTCGAACGCGTGCTTGATGGATGAGCCCACGGTGATGACGCCGTTGGGCCCCGACATCTTCATCTTGAGGTAGGTGTAGTTGGGGACCGCCATGAACTTGGCGTAGCAGGGTCGCCCGAGTATGGCGTGGTAGGCGCGGACGCGCCCCTGAACCCCACCACCTCGAAGGTGAGCGTCTCCTTGCGGTAGTTGTCCGGCGTGCCGAACCAGACCGGCAGGTCGATCTGCCCGAGGGGCTGGACGCGCTTGCCCGGCGCGACGCCATGGAACGGCGTCGTGCTGGACCGCAGCGATCCAACCCGATCCCTAGCGAGGGCGCGGCGGTGTGCGCGTAGAGGATGTTGAGGCTGCCGCCCTCGGTCCATCGGGACCTTCGAGAACCGCGCGTTCCCGATGGCGGGTCGACCACCGGCGGGTGCGGCCGGGTTGGGGATGCGGTTCGGGTGATCCTCGCGGCTGAACGTGATGGCGTCCTCTGACCAGTCGAGGAAGGAGGGAGGCGCCTTCTCTGTGGCGAGAACCTCGTGCCGCTCCCGCTTGCGCTGGCGGCTGGACATGTCGATGGTCGGCCCCCCGAAGATGAGGAAGACATTCTCCATGGCGGGGAAGCCGCCAGCGTCACCGTCACCCCCGTCCTTCTTGGTCTCGTCGTCCTTCGCGGCAGCGCGGCCGTAGAAACGCTTGAGCATGTCGCACTGCTCGAGGGTGTGGTTGACCGGCGTTTTGTGGTAGGGACATGGCTTCTTCAGCATGTCGTCGAAAACTCCCGGGCCTCGAGGGGCCGGTCGAGGGCCCAATCGAGCCGGGTCAACAGCAAGAGCTTCGCCGTCATCGTCGTCGTGCCCCTGCTCGCGCGCCTCGCGGCGCGGCTTCTTTCCCTTCTTGCCCCGCTTGTTCTTTTGGCGGGGCTCCTTGGACTTGCTGCCCTCCGCGGTCGCGTCGTCCACACGTTTGCTCTTCTTGCCGTCGAAGATCACCCCCACCGCCTCTTCGCCTGAGGCAAAGCTGGTGGCGATGTCGAACAGCTCGTTCGAGTCGACCGGCGGGCTGCGCCCGAGCTCACGCACAAGATCCCGACATGTGGTGCCCTCGAGGAAGGCGTGCACGATTTCGGACTGCGCCACACTTGGGAGCTCCGTACAGCGCTTGGAGAAGCGCCGTATGACGTCCCGGAGCGATTCGCCGGGCTTCTGGGTGCAAGAGCGCAGGTCACAGGAGTTCCCAGGGTGCACGTACATGCCCTGGAAATTTCCCACGAACGTGCGGACCAGGTCGTCCCAGGTGTGGATCTGGCTGGTCGGCAGGTGCTCGAGCCACGTTCGCGTGTTGACGGTGAATTTCCGTCAACCTAGAGTACTTGTTATACATTGGTTTCGATTATAATTTGCAACTAACCCGCCACTAGGCATACTAATGATGTAACAAGTTCACACTTGCATGTCGATTTTGGAGTTTGTTGTTTACGCAGGAAATTAACGTTAAAGAGTAGACTTTCGGGATAAGTTCATCAAGCACTTCAAGAGGAGATCATGAAGCCCGTCACAAGTCAATACACGAAGTGAACAAGACTCCAAACAACCCAAGGACTGAAGCATCAACACACAAAACTCCGGGGACTTGGATGTTTACCAACGAGATCAACTCAGCCCGAGAGATATTCTCGCAGCTCAGGACAACATGATCTTTCGGTACAGTTTCGGAGACTTAAACGGTCTTTAATGACAAAAGTTTGACTACCGAAGTTGTGGGCCTCGACGATACCTTCGATTTGGACATGTGGAAGGCCCAATTCGGATAAGGGAGCTAGGAGATATAGCCCCCAAAATCCCTGCTACGCGGTCAGTCCGAAATCAGAACAGATTATCTTCCAAGGCCGATTTGAAGATCTTATCTTCGTTTTTAAGGAGAGAAATGAATACCAAAGTTGAAGATAATTTTGTGGCACACAACATGGACACCGAATTTGCATTATTTGGAGTCCGGACGTGGGAGATATGGTGCTGGCAAGGAAGGACTGCGAATCAGGAAAATCTGGCTGATTTTATGGAAACCAAGTTTGCTTCTCTCCCAAGGAGGATCTCGTGCAAGGCAAGGTGGAGCACGCCCAATGGCACCCCAAGGACATAAATATAACCCCCTAGGCACCCCAAGATGGTGACCCATCAAACAAATCATTCTACCGACGTCATTCACCAGAAAACCGCCGCCGCAAGATGAGGGAGAGAGTTAGATGAGCTCGTCGCAAGGATCAACGCCGGCGGAGAGAAGGAAGCAAGAGGAGGACTCCAAGCCGCTGGACTAGGGGTGTTCCCAAGCTCCATCGCCGCCATCTTCATCGACGACGTTCTCCGGAGTCTCCATCACCCCTATGTGCTTCAATCCGTGTAATATGATGGGTAATGTCTCCGTTCATCCCTAGGGTTAGATGGATACATGCTATGTGATCGCTACTTGATTCGTGGTTTCAATCTATTGTTTTCATTTTGATGATGCTTTGATGATTAAGGTTAGCTACCGTGTTTTTTCGGGCGTATGATATCCGCTACTCCCATAGATTTCATCAACATACCGTGTCCATCATAGGTCTAGTCACGATTACCTTCGCGTAGTGACAGTACGAGGGGAGGGAAAGGGCGAAACCATGGTCACAACCCCCGGTAGATTGGTTTACCACTCTCGTGTAGTAGATGCATATCCATGATATCCTAGATCCTAGGGAGGGAACGCTTATCTTTCTTAATCACTCTCTTGTGTCCACCCTTTACCATCTAGTTTAACCCTAGATTTGTTTGATCAACTTAGATTAACTTAGGTTAGATTGTCTTTACCTTTAGATTAATACTCTCTTTCAAAGGTTTTCCATTCAACTAGATTAGTACTTGGTTAAGCGCTAGCAATCCCCTTGCTCCGCGGATTGACAAGAACCTGGGGAATCCCGTGGTGAAAAAGGTGTAGGTCCGTACACTTGCGGATCGTAGGTGGATATGAGTTTTATCCGTCAACACCGCGCCGAGTCGGCGAGGTGCAGGGGGAGGTTGCGGATGATAACCTCGTCGCTGGTGGCCCCGCCTAGCTGACATGCCAGACGGTAGTCGTTGAGCCACACACGGGGGTCCGTCTCCCCATTGTACTTGACGATTGTCGTGGGCTGGCGGAAGCACTGGGGGAAGCTTGCCGTGCGGATCTCCCGGATAAACACGCGGGTTCCCGGGGGCTCCGGCGTCGGTGAGCGGTCTTCCCCGCTGTCGTAGCGTCCACCCCGTCGAGGGTGGTAGCCCGCTGCCGCCCGCGCCTCCGCGTTGCCCGCTCGCCGGGTGTTGATGACGTTGCGGGCGTCGCCATCTTGGGCTTGCCCGCGCGTGTCGAGGAGTTGTTCCTTGGCCAGCGTGCTCCCGGGTTGGCGGGGCGCTCGAGCTGCGCCGCCGCGCGTGCACCGAGGGGCTCGGGGCCTTGCGCACCCCCATCGTCCCGCGCGCTCCCCCTGGCCGGCGGAGCGGGACGCGGAGCTTTCGGCTTTGTTGGATGGCCGCTTGCTCGATGAGTGCGCGCCTCGCGGTGCGGGGTTACGCGCCTCGGGCGTCGAGGGGGCGGGCATGGCCCGCAGCAGCGTCGCAGCAGCAACGAGCTTCTGGCTTGCTCGCGGGGGCGTGTCCGGATTGTCGACGTGGAAGTCGGCGTTGATGCAATCGTGGGCTTGCCTGCCCAACTCGCGTGCTCGTTCGCCGCGCGCGGAGGCTTCTCCCGCGATAGAGGCGCGAAGCAACCGCACCGTGCGGTACTCTTCTGCCAGCTTGGCTTCGAGCTTGCGTGCTTGGGCCAGCTGTGCGTTGATGCCGGCCCCCCTCAGCGGTGAGGGGGAGGGGCGCTTGGCCCCGCAGCCAGGCGCGGTCCAGTTCCCAGAGCAGGAGGAACCTCTCCGTCGCCGGCACCCACCGCGTCGGTGGCGTTTGCTGGGTCGTTGGCGATTACGACGCAGCACTCCCGCGCGGGGTCGTTGCTCCCGGCGCTGGAGTCGTCGAAGTAGCCGAACCAGTAGTCCGCGGCATCGAGGAACCGCCTGAACATCACTGGGTCCGGCACGCCGGAGAAGTCCCACTTCGCGTATCTGTGCGAGGTGGCGGGTGGCAGCTCGTCGATGGAGCCTAGGGATGAGTCGTCACCGGCGGAGGCGCTAGGGTCCCTGGCAACCAGGATGTGGCGGCCAGGAGGAACCCTGCGCATCGTTGTGTTGGCATTGGCGTTGGCGACATATGCCGCCGTGGCACCGCACAGACCGATAGGGAAGCTCGGTCCCGAGACCGAGCGCTCCCCCGCCGGGGCGGCTGTCGTCTCGCCGGTGGGAGCGTCGCATTGCGAGGCGACGCGCGCGGCATGCGGCGCTCCGACCGTGCCTGTCGCGGCGCCGGCCGGAGCGACGGCGGCGCCGTGGCGCCGAAGGACCCGCATCGTCCGTGTTGGCGGGTGCTAGCGTCGTGGCGATGTGTGCGGCGGCGGCCGGGACGGACCGGCTTGGCGCCGCGCACGGAGCTCCTCACAGTTAGTGAGGCGCATCAGGTAGTCGTTCCCTGTGGCCTGAAAGTTCAGGCCCCGGACCGGATTTTGAATACGGCCGGGAGGGGGTCTGAGCTGCCCATGGAGTAACGCTGACCGCGGTACTCGGTGCGAATCACCATCGAGAGAGCTGGTGATGAGTCGATCTTCAGCGCGCAGAGCCCCACGGTGTGCACCAACTGTCGGTGCGGAATGTAGTCCCGACACTAACTAGTAATAAGCGCTGAGATCTGTCTCTCGATGGTTGGTGCTAAGCAACTAAGGACACTTGGTTTATCCTGGTTCCGGCCGGGGCCGTACGTCCAGCAGGGGTGTGCTCGAGGCACTATATTGGTTCGCACCGGGGTGCCTGTAGTGGGGCGGCTACAAGTGAGGTGGGAGAGGAGGCGTGCCCCCAAGTCCCAAGAGGAATGATTGAGGCGAGTGCCAATATCGTGGGGAAGGCGGAGAGCGTGTGAACGATCGTTATCCGTTGTCCCGTGTCCCTGCAGCGGGGGGGGGGGGGGATCGCCTCCCTTTTATAGGCCAAGGAGAGAGCGATTTACAGGCATGCCGCACTATTTCGCTGTGTGTGATGGTATGGCGTACAGTGACGGGGAGTTGACGGTCGTCCTGGCGAATCTTTCCCCAGTTCATGGCGTCGCGGTGTGCCATGTGCTTGAACAGGGGCGGCTTCGAGGGTGGAGGCGTAGTGGTTGACTGGGGCGTCTCTAGGCGGGCTCGAGGGAACCGTTGACGATGATCCGTACGGGGTGCAGTGGCAGGCGTGGCGGCGTCCCGTCCCCGCGTGCTCAACAGCGTCGGAGTAGTTGTAGCAGTGCGCGGCGTGGCGCAGCAGGGGCGGGGATGGCCGCACAGGATTGACAGCGACGGGGATGGCGCTCCCGCCGGCCTGACGTCAAGGTTTGACCCTGCGGGGTCACATGTAGAGGGTTCGAGGGTGCGGCCGGCCCCCCTTCGAGGGCGCGGCGCGTTAGCCGTTCTAAAGTGGGCAGCACAGTGTCGTGGAGCTGACACCGGCCTCGTCGCACAGTCCCCCACAGTGGCGGGGATGGGCTCCCCCTTGGGAGTTGGCGGAACAGCGCCGGGGCGTGATTCCCAGGCGCGTAGTGGCGCAGCTCTGCCATGTCAGAGCATTAAATGCCCGTACACGCGTGCTGGAGCAGGTGCGCTCGTGAGGGAGCCTCGAGCGAGGCGGAGCCTGCTTGGGGGCGGCGTGAGCCCTCGAGCGGGGCGGAGCCCGCTCGAGGGGGGGGGCAAGCCCTCGAGCGAGGCGGACCTTGCTCGAGGGGGCGCTTTGCTGGGCCGTTCTGGTAGGCCGCGGGAGCCACCGCGGCGTGGGCTGTGCCGTGTGTGTATGTTTTATGTTAGGTTCGAGGTTGGGTTTGTGTTTTGCATTTTTTTGCCGGTTTTAAGCAGGATTCCCCCGGTTTTTTAGGGGACCCTCATGGCTGTCCCCGACACCACTTGACTCGCCACAAAGGCTAGCCAATTAGGCACTTGCCAAGCTTCCTTGTTCACCTTGATGTCGCCTCCACTAAGGAGCTTCTCCACCAAGGAAGGGGGTCTCCACGTCCCCTGCACAAAGTGTCCTCACTGCTCCACACCAAGCCGGAGGGTCAATGACGATTGTCGGTGAGCCACTTAGGCCCCAAGGCTTCCGGCGAACCTTGTACAACTGGATTCACTCAAGAATCACCTCACAAGGTTGGCACAACCTTGCACTCACTCAGCTCTAAGCTAAGCCTAGCACTAAGCACATACACAAAGCATATGCAAGTCTAAGGATGAGCAATTAAGCACTTGGATGGATTGGATATGATCTTCAATGTGTCTTGAACTCCTCTGCACTTCCACACAATCCAGCAACCTCAAATAGGTGAGTGGAGGGGTATAAATAGCCCAAGGCATCCAAAGAGCCGTTGGCTAACGGCCACAGAAAAAGATAGAGTCAGATGAACTGATGCTTACTTTTTCTAGGCATCGGTTCATCCGATGCCCCTCCCACGTCACTTAGCCGTTAAGATTCTCTGACACAACTACTATGACGCTATACACCGACGGTGCATCGGATCATCCGGTGCTGAAGACCCCGCGTCTAAGTCGCCTTTGTTAGCTTCCACTCGACCGTCAGATAGACCGACGCTTCACCTTGACCAAGGCGTCGGATCATCCGGTGCTGAAGGCTCCGTCTTGGCGCGTCTCTGTATGAATTCAAACTGAGCGTCGGATAGACCGACGATGTCCCCACTCAGACCATCGGATCATCCGGTGCTACTGTCTTCGCTGCTCTTCCTCTGCAACTCATCCGACGCAACTAAATAATGGACGGTCGGTTCATCCGACGGTACCTAGGGTTTCACCCGTGTATCAACTCGTCCGATGATTGCACCGACGCTTGTTAAGTTGATACCTTCGGTTCATCCGATGGTGTCTTTTCTTTTCCTTTTCTTGCTCGGTTTTGACCCTTTGTTTTGGCATTTTGGCATGTGGTTTTCTTGCATCCTTGGGACCTAGAGGTGTCTACAAACACATGCTAAAACAATATGGTTAGTCCCAATGATCATGTTGTCATGAATCACCAAAATCAAACTCGAACTAATGGCATATGAGGCCATGTTCACTACAGCCGGGGAAGGAGCGACACCGCTGGGTCCCCACCGCTGTGGCTGCCTCCACACCTCGCCCTGCCGCCGCTCCTCTTTGCCAGGACGAGAGGCAGCGAGCGGAGGGGGAGAGGAGTGTGACAATCCGCCCAGGAAAATATTGTACTATCGCCTAAACCAATCCACTTTGGTCTTTAAGCAATAATAAAGTATCATCCTATCGTTAGTCGCCGGGTTAACGCCCGGTAAATCACTTATATAGCAACAAGGATCGACATATATGCATTAAAACTCATGCGAAGGTGAGTCCAGAGATACACCATGATTAACATCCGAAATTTACTCCGAAGGGTTTAATTATTACAAAATGAAGTCTTTGACATGACAACACAGTTCAGAGTTTTTAAAATAGCGGAATTAAACTAAGCAGAAAGCAAGAACACCACAGGAGGCCAACCATGATGCCTTCATTCGTCGTCCTCCGCCCACTCCAGCTCCTAGCCGGGCGGGATCTCTCCGAGCCACACATCACCAAAGGCATTACCTGGAGCAACAGATTATATCAAGGCTGAGTATACTAATATTCAACAATACTTACCCGTCGGTGATAACTACTTCACCAACTCTAGACATGATAGGCTTTTTGGCCACTGAGTTTCTTTTGCTGGAAAGTAACAAAGAGTATGTCCTTACTTTCAAGATTTTAGCACAAGTTCTAGTGGGTTTATTCTTTTCTAAATTAGCCATCTAATGCAGACAAGGTTGTACAATACAATTAATCAAGCATAAAATTCATCAACTTCCATCATTAGAGATCTCATGGACAGTGGAGTAAGTAGTCTCATATAACGGTGAGGGGCTGACAATCGATTGGTTTATAACCTTGCAAGGTAGACCTAAACACACGGTGGGCTGCCCTGCGAGGACAACCACCAAACGCTTCCCAAAAATTCTCGGGTCGAGATAAAAGGCCATAGTCTTTGGTACCGGTTACCTGGTCTACCCCGCGAGGCATCCAGACTCACACGTGCACCACCGGTAGCTAGCCGTGAGACACATCCCAAGTGTAGTGACAATTAAATCCCTCACCGCCTCATTAAGGTACTAGGCTTACCGGTCCCATTCCCGACAAATGCTTAGTACGTTCAAACACTTAACCCACGATAGCCATTGGACCGGAGCCCACATCCCATGCTCTTACCACATGAGCAATCCATTTAAGGGGATCGTGTGATTCCAACATAAGAACATATTCTCGCGAGTGACATCATCACCCGACTTGTAATGGTCATATAACATAGGAGCTATCGACCTATCATACTAGTAAGGACACAGGTACCTAGGGATTATGCATTTAAGGTTTCATACAACTCCTGAACTTAAATGCACAAGCACCCATAGGTAGTTGTGTATTAAATTTGAAAGACTGGGTTAAATGCACCGGCACTTGCCTTTGTCAGCAGTGTTAGCCTGATCACCCTCGGTGTCTTCGAGTACTTCCACGTAATGTAGTTCAGCTTCCGCTCCTCCTTCCTCAGCTTCCGGCACGAGCGAGTAGTCACCGTCAGGAAGGTCTACACGGAATGCAATGCAGGGTTCAGGTGATGTGATAGATTAATTATTTTACCCAACTCTTATTGGCCACATTCACCTTAATAATTAATTAATTATTAATCCTCTTTCTTTAAGGTCATTATAAACATGGGTGTATTCTTTTAACCACCACTTAGTTAATGTTTTCCTTTATTTATTGTTATTTCATGTGAAGATTTAATACTTCACCTTTCACTAATAAAGGTGTGTACAAAAGATAGTTAATTCCATTTAATTTAGTAAACAGCAAGAGTGTGTACTTATATCTTAAATAAGCTATCGCCACCATTTCATAAAAGGGCATAAAGAATAAAAAAGCATTTTCCTTTTTAACAAAACATTAAACCTATAAAGGTCTCCAAAGCTTTTATTCAAACACTAAAATAATACAAATCAGTGGAGGGGTTTCCTAAGCACCAAAACACCTATACAAGCCACTGAACACACATGCATGCTTGGAAAGACTATAAAATTAATTATACCAATAATAACAAAAGCTAGTCACATAAACAAGATAAAAGCATATAAAAATAAATAAGCACCCAATTGATCCAAACTTCCTCACACATGTTCTCTGGTCCCAAACTATCCTAGGAATGCAGCAAGCACACCTAGAACTACCACTGATCATGCATTATTACTTTACAAAGGAAAACAAGCATATATTAAGAGTAAATACTTCTGATCATTCTAAAATTGTGATTAATTCACCAGGGAGGTGTATCTTGACATAAAAAGACCACATGCAGAAGTTGGGCACAAAACATAATTATTTTTAGCTACAAAAAGCATCTAGACAGATTCTGCACAAATGGAAAACAAATCATATAAACAGACTTACATCATAACTTTGTGCAATTTTTGGTACAGGAGCTAGCCATAACATGTCTCACAACATATAAAAAAAATTAGATACAGAGGACTTATGGATTTTGAGATATCACGGATCTAGGTTTTTCACATTTCTATTTTTCACGCCAAAACTATCAGGAAAAAGCCTTGACAAGTTTAGCAAAAGTTGTAGTACTCTTTACCAGGAGTCTAGGAAAATTTAGTTTGCATTTTTCAGATTTTTCTACGATTTTCTAGAGATTTTACAAGAATCAGCAAAGTGACTTTACTATTGGAGATGCACTTTTCAGCCTAGGCCCCTGGAAGTTTCGATTTCCTTACAAAAATACCCTTGGTTCACGAAAAAGACCCTGGGAAGAAACGGCCCCTCGCAATTGGGCCCTTTGGGCGCCGGCCGGCGGCGGTCCGGCCAATTCCGGCGAGACCTTGCCGCGGCTCGGTCGGGGGACGGTGGGTAGGAGACCAGGGCTCACCTACAACTCTCCTGGGGCCGTAGGAGGAAGTAGGGTGGCGCTGGCGGGCACGGTCGGCAGCGGCAGACGGCATCGGCCGCTGCGGCCTATACTCCGGCGGGGCGGCGACGTTTCTCGGGCAAGGAGCAAGTGCTTGAGCTTTAGCAGGACCTAGGGAAGGGTGGGAGGTGGTTGGCCCGCTCGGGGTACTCGTGGAAGGTCGAGCTTGGCGAGAGGGCGGCAATGGCGGCCGGCGGGCTCGATGCTCACCCGCGGGGAGGCAGTGGCGCCTTTTATAGGGCGCGTGCTCGCCCGTGACGACCGGATGCCGGCGAAGATGCCGCCGTGGTACGGCGGCGTCTCGGCCGGTGCGCGGGATCGCGGACGGACCGACGGTCGCTCGGCGCGCGCGTACGGCGCGGGCGGCGGGCGACGCGTGGCGCGGGGAGAAAATGAGGGCGCCTCGGGGCACGGGCGTACGGGGGAAGGCGTAGCTCGGGCGGCGTGGAGACCTCGGGGCGCGGCGCGAATGCTGAGGCGGCAGGGCATGGTGCGGCGTGCGCGACGTCGCGGTGCGACGGTGCTCTGGCCGAAACCATTTCGGACTAAGCGTCTTTGAGCACGATTTTCTCCAAACTTTTGAATAGAAGTGTACCAAATGATGAATAGGAAAATTGTACATCTAACTGTCCTCTACCACTTTCACAAAAATCATATGGTGCTTTTCTCAACAAGTTTTGCAAAAGAAGCTTGCCAACTTTGAATGCCAATCTGTGTCAGGGAACAGGAGGTACTGTCAGTTGACCAAGTTTATCACCCTCTTCCACTCAAAATTGGAAATGCCATCCTACATGAAAGTTGTATCCCTCGACAAACTGGACAACTTTCATAAAGGTAGTTTTTTAAGTGTTTAGGTGAATTTTGGAGAACAAGCAAAAATTCCGGAAGACATTCAGGGTCACTAGGGTTTAGGTAGGGTTTGACCATGACTTTGACCAAGGGTTGACTACAAGTATGTGTTGACTTGATCAATAGGGTCATTAAGGTTGATTGGTGAGGTTTTCGAGGTGAGGACCCAGGGTGGCCGTGGTTTGACCACCGTCAACAGAATTGACCGACAATTAGGGTTAAATAAAAACCTGGGGCGTCACAAGGAGGGGCAGCGAGCGGAGTGCGGCACGGGGAGGACCGGGGAAAAAGAGAGGGGGCGGGCGCTGGGAGGGAGGTGAGGTGGCTGCGGCGGCAGGGGAAGAGAAGGGGGTGGGATTAGGGTTAGGTTTGGGGGGGTGGTTTATATGAGCCAGCGGGAACTTGAGCCGTTGGGCAAATGGGCCGGCCTGGCGGGCTAATTCTGCTTCGTTGGGTGGGCCAACTGGCCCAATAAGACTTTGCCGAGAGGAATGCTGTCGGCAAAGAAAAATTTATCACAGTAATTATTAAAAATAGTAAATAGATGCGAAAATTTTCCAAAATGTAACATGACATCAGTTATGTTGTATATGACTTATAAAAAAGTTTTTTAGTCAAACTCAAATTTAAGTTTCTCTAAGAGTCCAAACCTAGTGATATTAGTTCAAATTCTTAGAAACTTCTCGTGAGATGTTCCGGTTTCCAAACAACATATGTGTCGAAGTGTTCAAAACATTCTCAATTTTTTACCACAACCTCCGCATATGATATCATGATCACTTGCCAAATTTCATGATTTTCAAACTTCATTTGAATTTTATACAATTTTAAAACCTTTCTACCTCACGATCTTCATCATGATCAGAGAACCAAATACCGGAAATTTAACTTGATTTCATGTACATGGTCTTAGAGATGTAGCCCTGCTAATGGGAATCAACCCGCCCCGAACCCACCCCTACCCACATGTAAAGACACACCGGCGGGTTGGTCAACCCACCCCGCCCCACCAACTTTGTCAACCCACCCCGCCCCCGCCCCGTTTGTGCGGGTACCCGCCGCCGCGATCCGCCCGGTGGCCGCCGGACCGCCCCGCTCGCGCTCGCCGTTCGCGGGAAGCGGGCGGAGGCCACTTGACTCCGGGTCGGGCGAGGTGGTCGGGGGGTGATCCCGGCCTCGCAACCCGTCCTCCCCCGGCTACCCGCGGCGCTCGGGTCGGTAGGCGTGCCCTCCGGTTCCACCATTCTTTCCCCACCTCCACCTTCCCATCCTCCCGGTGGCTCCTTTGTTCCACGCGCAACGCTGCGGGGCTATTCGCCGACCCCAATTGGATTTGCTAACGCTGCGGCGGTGGCGGCGGCAATATAGTCCGAGCACTCCGGCCGAGGCGATACGGTCCGATGAGGTGATTTGATTGGGGTTGTGCTCCATGCCGGCGGTTAAATTGGTGGTGAGCCGAGAGCGTCGGCCGAATAGCCTTGCTCGCCGGACCTCCCTGCCGACGACTTGCAAGCTTGCGGCCGGTGCCCGGCGGTGGCTCCTTCCTGGCCGGGCGATGTACCTTGATTGCTTCGATTTTGCTTGTATCTATATGAATCGGTGTAATATAATTTATATATTTGCGGTGATTTGGTGCCACTTACCCGCCGTGGGCGGCCCGAGCAAGAGCAACGCATGGGGATGGCGAGGGAGGCGGCGCGAGGGAGCCGAGGCGCGCGGACGGCGTCCGGCGTGAGCCCGTCCGGCCGGCGACCTCGGGGTAAGCCCCGTGGCGTGGACAACCGCCGGCCGGCGATGGCGAGCCCCACGGCCGCCACCGCGGCGTTCCACCACCGGTTCAACCGGCGCCGCCGGTCACCTCCGACGTCGTGCGCACGAGCTTCTTCCTTGCACCCACAACCTAGAGCCGCGGCTCATGGCGTCGCGTGGGAGGCTGCGGGACCTAGCATTCTCCTCGCGGGAACGAGGCTCAAGGAGGTGGCCGGGAACAGTTGCGCCCGGCGATGGCGGAGAAGGCTACCGCCGACGAGGCGCGGGCACATGCGCGGTGGCGGCGCGAGCCGGCCGAGTAGGAGGGCGGTTGAGGCGCCCGTGGGAGTCAACCCGCCTTGGTGACAACCCATTCCCACCCGCACCCAACCCGCATGAGCAGGATACCCAACCCGCCCCAACCCGCAAGCATCAAAACCCCATTAGCACCCGCTCTAGCTATCGCCATATCAGCACCCGCCCCAAATAACCCTTTTGCACTCGCCCCACTAGCAGGCCTATAGAGATGTCTCATGAACATGAATATCATTTTTTCACCAACTTTACTATATAATTTCATGCACTTGCAGTTCATATCAGACGTATAAAAAAATATCTAGAAAGAAGTAAAATTATTAAATATAGCAAACAAGTTAAATTGTGCCAAATTTGAGAATAAATTTTGTATAAGTGTATATTGAAGATAGAAAAAAATTGGAGGTAAAAAGATGAATTTTTAAGATTTCTTTGCTGAGAGGAAAAAAATGCACTCGGCAAAGAACCGAGTGTTTTTTTCCTTTGCCGGCTGTTTGTTTTTTATTTGGCTCTCGGCAAAGACCCGAACTCTAGACAAAGCCTACTATTCCCGTAGTGTTTGGGGAAGGAAAACAAGGACAAATGACAGGCTTGGGCTACTGCTGGCTTGCGAGATTTGCTTATGGTTCTTTGTGATGGAAATAATTAGAGGGAAAAATGGAAGGGAGCTTCTGCAGTTCTGCTTGCTCTGCTGCCACTCTATGGAAGGTGAAAGAAGTGAGTTGGGCATGGTGAGCAGTTCAAGCTTGACGCCTATAGCTCTAATGCTGGTCGCGTGATCTTGAATGACGTACGGCGCAAGCTCGCCACCCTTTTATGCATGGAGAGCAAGCTGAGGGCGCAGCAACAGCGCGTGGCCGCAGCGGGCGCCGGAGACGGGGTGGAGAACGGCGTCGCGGGGACGGGGGAGGGAATGAAAGAGATAGTCTGATATTAGAATATTCATTTGAGGGTGAAATATAAATAACACTGTTGCAGTATGTTGTTCACTCATTTTGGAGATGAGTGAGGGAATGGGAACGTGCTGTGGACAGTCCTAGAGTTACTAAAATTTGCGAAAAATTTCCCAGTTTGACGGATGTGCATTGCATGCTTGGTGCTTCAAGGCACCGTGGAGCCCGCGCCTGCTTCGCTTCACCTCTCTCCCGTGACAGATCTCTGTGCTATGCCGGCCGTGCAGACGTGTGGGCACCTGACCTGGCTCTGACTGAGTCGTCGATCTGCCACTGCCAGACGAGCATGGCTGCGCAACGCAATTCGTCGCGTGCGTGCGTACGTACATCTCGGTACATGCATAACCTGACCGTCTCTGCAGGCTGCGGATGGTGCATGGCTGCATTGCTTGCATGCCGTGCTCTCGCGCCACGCGTTGCCTCCACGCCCTACACGTGGACCCGTCGTTGGATGATGGGAGCATTTTCTTGCCAGATCGGCCAAGCAGCTTGTGAGTTGCATGGCGCCATGTTCAGAGCCGTCAGCGTGGGCTTCACTTGCTTGGCTCCATCCCCTCTAACCATCTACATATTAAGCACATTTTCTGTGGCATATCTTTAAATAATTTTTGTAGAAAATAAAAATATATCCAGCCTCCGATAAACCCACACAAAAGAAGTACACAGATAAGAGGAGATAATCGTAAGCAATATCTAAGTTTGCTTATCCATTTGTTCTTGGCAAACAATATCCAAAGCCTCTAATGCTCTCCTCGCTCAACGGATAGTCTCCCTCTTCGTCACGATGTCATCGCCCTCATCATCCAATAAAGTCGAGACGATGGTCACCAATAGAGGATGCCAAAACACCAATTGAATTTGAATCTCCACGGCGATGCCTTTAGGAAGAACACGACCCTATTAATGGCGTCGTCATCTCCACCCCGATTATTGGGCTGGGTTTTCATCTGGAGAGTAGAAAAACAACCATATAGGAAAGGTACAGACAGTCGCCTTTAGGCCCTGTTTGGTTCCCATAAGTAGGGTGACTTATAAGTCACCCGACTTATAAGTCACGCCACTTTAAGTCGGTCTGTTTGGTTGCGGTGACTTATAAGTCGATGGGCTCCACACGGGGGTGATAGAGGAAAAAGTGGAAATAAGTCACTTTAAGTAGGGGTGGAGCTACTTATACAACTTATAAGTTGGAAAGCACTTTAAGTCGGGGCTATTTGGTTTCACATGTGACTTATTTTGCAAGACTTTTTTGCGACTTTAAGTCACCCTACTTATGGGAACCAAACGGGGCCTTAAGAAGGAGACGACGTATGTAGACGTCACTGACTCTGACGGCATGATCCTCAGTTAGAAAAGCACTAAATGTAACATCACCAAATTGCTCATGGTGTCATGCATGCCTGTAAAAAAATTAGCGACGACAAATATTTCAACAAGGGGGATGGAGTATTATTATTGTAGGTTACTCTTTTCTTTTCTTCCTGGTTGGCTGGTTCACTCCTCTTCCTCTCCCGAAGCCGTTGTTACCACAGTGCCGCACGAATGTAAATGCAGACAGGGCCGGTTCTGCTGACATCCACGGCTAGGGAGCCCCGTAGAACCGATATACAGACGTACAATTTGGTCACGGGACAATCCTTTGCCCAACGGCCAAAACAATGAAGAAGGCCAATCTTCAGCATTCAGCAACAACACACACTCCTCTTGGCTCTTGCGTGTGGATTATCTTTACCATCATATATGTTACTGCCGGGAAGAACAGACGATTTTTTTATATTTACACACAGCTCGGTTATTAATTGAGAGCTTTTTGCAGGAGCTTGGCAGTTGGTAAGAATCAAACACCCGCGTCGCAACACGCCCAAGATTCCTCCAAAGCTTCCCTCCGATGACACCAGCACAACAGCAACCGACGACACCGGCCTCCTCTCGTTCCGAGCCCCGATCCCCACCCACTCCGCCATTCCCACCGCCCATCACTCCGCTGAGCTCCCACCGCCGGCGATGCCATCGTCCGCCGCCGCCGCCACCACCACCACCCTCCTCGCCATCACCATGACCACGCTCTCACTCGCAGCCTCGGCGGCTCCTGCGCCACCGCCCGACGACGCCCCCCGGGGCCCGCTGACTAGGACGGTGCGCGCCGGTTTCTACCTCACCGCGGCCGCGCGCCTCCGCCCGCTCGCCGCGCTCGATGCCTCCCTCTACACGCACCTCTACTACTCGGCGCTCGCCGTGCACCCCACCACCCGCAAGCTCGTGCTCCCGACGGACCCGGACGGGGCCGCCCTCCTCGCCTCATTCTCCCCGGCGCTCAAGGCCAGGAACCGCAACCTGAGGACCATCCTCTCCGTCGGCACCACCACCGCCGGCGCCGGCGTCGCGGACATCGCCGGTTCCCAGGCTGACCCTGCGTTCGCCGCCATGGCCGCCGACCCGGCGTCCCGCGCGGCCCTCGGCGCCGCGGCCATTGCGCTCGCCCGCGACAGCGGCTTCGACGGGCTCGACGTCGCGTGGCGGTTCCCGGCGTCAGCGGTCGAGATGGCCGACCTCGGCTTCCTCGTCGCCGAGTGGCGCGCCGCCGCGCCCCCCGGGTTCCTGCTCACCGCCACGGCCTACTTCTCCAGCCACGTCTTCGCCGCGACGCGCCCCGGCGTGGACTACCCGTCCGAGGCTTTCGCGAGGTGCCTCGACTGGGTCAACGTCGCTGCGTTCGGCCTCCGACCGCCGCCGGGCACCGGCGCCAACGCCACGACGGACTTCGACGCGCCGCTCTACGACCGGGCGTCCCACTTCTCCGCGAGCTACGGCGTCGTGTCGTGGATCGACGCCGGCGTGCCGGCGGCAAAGGTGGTCATGGGCATCCCGCTCTACGGCCGTTCGTGGTTCCTGCGCAACAAGGCCAACGCCGGCGTCGGCGCGCCTGTCGTCTCCGCGGGGCCCAAGCAGCGCGGGAGCAACGCCACCGGCGTCATGTCCTACGACGAGATCAAGAGGTTCGCCGCCGCCGGCGCCGTCGCCGCCGGCCGACGCGCGGCCCCCACGGCGTACGACAACGCGTCCGTGGCGTCGTACCTGTCCGTGGGCGACGTCTGGGTCGCCTTCGACGGTGCGGCCGTCGTGGCCGAGAAACTCGCCTTCGCCGCGCGTCGAGGGCTCCTCGGCTACTTCCTCTGGCCGGTGAACTACGACGACGCCAACCTCACGGTGTCAAGATCAGGTCAGTGTCAGCGAGGATCACTCCAATTTCGACTTCACGTCAGTTGCCCGGTGAAAACTGAAATCTGATAAGCTTACATACATAATACATTCCTTGCGCCCTGTTGCAGCAATGGAAGTCTGGAGGCAGAGCAAGATGTCGTCGAGTTGGAAGAACGGCACCGGCGCCAGGCAGACGCAGGGGCCGGTGCGGCTGCCCCCGGCGCTCCGGTCGCCGGCGGGAACGCCTGGACCGGTGCCGGCGCCGATGTCTGGGTCGTGGTCATGGTTGCCGAGGACGAAGCTGGATGCATTCATGCATTTGGCATTGGTAATAATTCTTGTCTGGGGTTAGCTGTATGCGTTTGTGATTAGCATTCTGAGAGAACTCGTGCATTGGCATTGCATTCTTCTAACTTCGTCCAGGTGTAGCATTCTTCTTCTATGAAACAGGCAGGACTATGCATCAGAATGGTGCAAATCGGTGTAAGTTACTGAATAATAGATGTGTTCTGCTGACTAGCCATTATTTACTCCAATACATTTCCACTGAAAAAATGTGAACATCCTAAGGTAATGCTATTAATTCTTTTATGCCTTGCGCCCTTGCTTGAAATAAATCGCTCAATGCACTTGTCAAACAATGTATATTGCACTTCTGAATTCCGAACATTTTGATAAAGAGAAAAGGTTACCACAAACATATTTGGAACGGAGGAATACAAAACAGAGGAATGATAGGAAACACAGGAAACAACTGTAGACAAAGTGAGAAAACAGAGGAATGTAAAATAGAGGAAACACACAAGAAGTTGTGTTTGGAACAAAGGAACGGAAACATAGGATTAGAGATACGTGAGCTAGATAAAACATACGTATCACTGTATTAGCACTGTAGAAGCTGAAAAAACAATGGATTGTTCTCGCTGCAACTCTTTTTTCTCTCTCCGTGAGTAAGCTCTAATCCACATCACAGTACTAATCCACAGCACCACAATAGTTAAGCAGGCCACCAAATTGTTGAGCCTGCAAAAGCTAAGAAGTCCCGGCTGCTTGCAGGGCGTGAAGAGGCGAAAGGCCTACCAAGGATGTGATTAACAGCCTCCCCATGCTCAACTTACCTGGACAGCAAGGATAAGAGTACTTGTTAAGCACGAGATGCGAGAGCGCCATGATTCCTTTAGCTTGGACCTCATTTTTTTTGTTTCATTTGAAAGTACAGGGAATCCTACCATTCCTCTGGAATCGTTTTGGGCATTTCCTGCGTTGCAGACGCTAGCTAATGTCAGCAAAACAAAGGAATACCATTCCTCCGGAATTCCTTTCAGAAAACTGCGATCCACACGGGGCCTTAATGTTTTCAAATTAAATTTGAGACATATACCATCTCATTGTATTTAAGAACTGCTATGCTCCTCGATCCAGAGCATCATGCTCGTGAGTGAAAAGAAGAAATCATTCTTTTCAGAAAAACGAATCAGCTACATCAAGGATAACCACCAAATTTGGGGTTGGGCTTGTAACCCAAATAACCACTTGCACAGTGCATTCTATTTTGGGATTGTGCTGGGCTCAGCATGGCGCCATGGCCAAGTGGGTAGCATAGACATGCACATTTTTTTATTCTAATCTTTTTTTTTAAAAAAAAATCCATACCAAACTAATAGTTCAAGAAGTCGCCAATTTGAGCCGTTGCATGACCAATCTGACGATCATGCTAAAACATGTGGGGTGACCGATCTGTTGAATGTAAAGTGGAACAGTAAATGTAAAAGTGAAAGTTGTATCTTTATTGATGAACAGTAGATCTTTATACAATGGCCAAGGGTGCCAGTTTTCTAGGAGGCGACGCTCCCACGCGCCCCTTCGGGGGGGGGGGATCTGATAACTGCTGTTTGCAGTTGCTAATTGATCATTAGAATATAGGAATATTCTCAACACTCCCCCTGATCAATTATCTTCTTGATCCTCCATGTTCATCATAATATTTAATCTTGAAAAACCCTGTGGGAAAAAACTTAGATATGCATTGATATATCAGGATAAAACTCCTCAAAAACCCAATGGGAAAATATAGGAGAAAACACCATGATAATCAAGTGTATGCCCGTAAAATATCATCTCCTAAAAAACTCCTGTGGGGAAAAATAAGATGATATAGCATACATAATGTTGATATTGCCTCGTTAAAAACTTTATATGAGAAACCAATTAAAGTAAAACTCATATAAAGAAAAGAGTACAATACGATGCACAAAGGATTAAATTTCATATGTACTCCCCCAGATTTCTCGCAAGTCCCTAAATCTCCTCATACCAATTCCTTCAACATATTTATGGAATAATGAATATGGTAGAGATTTTGTGAATAAATCGCAAGATTATCACAAGATTTAGTTTGCGAATCTCAATTTCCCCATTCTTTTGTAACTCATGGGGATAGAATAACTTGGGAGCAATGTGTTTGGTCAAGTTACTTTTGATGTAACCTGATTCCATTTGTGCAACACAAGCAGCATTATCTTCAAAGATAATGGTAGGTGCATCAATTGAACCGATTTCACATGATTTCAATATATGACCCACCACTCTACGAAGCCACACGCATTCTCGTGATGCTTCATATAATGCAATGATCTCGAATGGTTAGTGGAAGTGGATATTAACGTCCGCTTGGATGATTTCCAAGAGATAGCGCTTCCACCATTCATAAAGACAAAACCCCGTCCGGGATTTACTATTATGGGGATCGGATAGGTAGCACCGCATCCGCATAGCCTAAAAGATTCGATCCGGATTTCTTTGATAGAACAATCCAAGATCTCTAGTGCCATTAAGATACCCGAATATGGTCTTAACTCCGACCCAATGTCGTTTTGTTGGAGCCGCACCGTGTCTTGCTAGTAGATTCACCGCAAATGCAATGTCCCACGGTACTATTAGCAAGATACATCAATGCTCCGATGGCACTTAGATAGGGAACCTCGGGTCCCAAAATCTTTTCACCCTCATCCCGTGGTCCGAAAGGATCTTTCTCAATATCCAAAGACCTCACCACCATAGGAGTTTTACATGGGTAGGCTTTATCCATGTTGAATTTTTTCAACATTTTCCGGATATAGGCACCTTGATATACAAATATCCCGGATGGTAAATGTTCAAGCCGTAAGCCTAAACAAAATTTGGTTTGACCCAAATCTTTCATTTCGAACTCCGCCTTCAAATGATGACGTGCCTCATTGATATCTTGTTCATTGCCAATGATGTTTATATCATCAACGTAGACAGATACAATACAGAATCCATTCGTAGTTTTCTTGATGAAAACGCATGGATAGTCATCATTATTTACGTATCCCTTATTCTTAAGGAATACACTTAACCGATTGTACCACATTCGACCCGATTGCTTTAAGCCATATAATGACTTTTGCAACTTAACACAAAACATGTTGCGGTTTGCCTCAGGATCTGGTATACTAATTCCATCAGGAACTTTCATGTATAAATCAGAATCCAGTGACCCATACAAGTATGCGGTCACTACGTCCATCAACTTGCATAGACGGACGATTTTGTACTGCCAGAGATATCAAATACCTAAAAGTTATGCCACTCATAACTGGAGAATAAGTTTCGTTGAAATCAACGCCGGGCCTTTGCGTGAAGCCCTGAGCAACTAGCCTTGCTTTATATCTCACCACTTCATTGTTTTCATTCCGTTTCCGTACGAAAACCCACTTAAATCCAACAGGATTAATCTTGGAAGGTTTCGGTAATACCTCATAAAACACTTCCCTTTTAGTGAGCGAGGCTATCTCTGTTTCAATTGCTTCCTTCCATTTGTTCCAGTCCGAGCGCTTCATGCACTCTGCCATGGACTTTGGATCTGGATCAGTATGAAGGACTTCAGCAATTTGTTCAGAGAACAAAATGTCGACCTTCGTATTACTACGATCATAAGACTCTCCAGTCTCTATGTAATTAATGGCAATTTCATCAACCCTTGTGAGATCATCATGATTTCCCAATACGATTGATCTCGGGTCATTAGATGTCCCAGCCTCAAAATCTGTGCACATAAGAGGACTGGGTATCAACTCAAATCTCTCCAAGAGATATTGATTACCAACAAAATTTGCGTCAACAAAGAATTGACCTTCGTTTACCACTTGCTTTTGTTTCTTATCTTGCATATGGGAATTGCCTCTCCCCCTCTTGCTTCCAAGAGGTATTATTTGAGTGGTTTTCTTTGGTACCTCCACTCTTTCGGGCACATTCCTTGCAGGATTATAGGATTTAACAACTCCTTTGTAATTGGTAAACGCATCTGGCAGATTATTTGCAATATTTTGCAAATCTAATAATCTCTGAACTTGTTGTTCAGTTTCCATAGTGCGTGGATCAGAAAAAGACATGCCTTTAGCATCCCAATTAATTTCTCGGCATTGATCTTTATGGTACATTTCTCCCCCCAATGCCGGAAAATGATCTTCATCGAAGATACTATCAGCGAATCGGGCAGTAAATAGATCACCTGTCATAGGCTCTATGTACTTGATGATCGACGGAGATTTAAATCCCACATAGATCCCCAATTTTACTCGTGTGGGCCCATTGATGTTCGGCGAGGTGGTGAGATGGGTATGTAAACAAGACACCCAAATTTACGCAAATGGGAAATACTCGGTGGATGTCCACGTACCATTTCCAATGGGGAGTTATCATTATATGCAGTTGGTCGTAGTTGGATCAGGTCAGCAGCATGCAGTACTGCATGACCCCAACACGATGTAGGCAACTTGCAATTCATCAACATTGGTCTTGCAATGAGTTTAATTCTCTTTATCAATGACTCTGCTAAGCCATTTTGAGTGTGGACATATGGTACGAGTCTTGGACTTGAATTCCCGTTGCCATGCAATAATCATTGAATGCATGGGATGAAAATTCAGCGGCATTATCCATTCTAATTGATTGGATTCTATGTTCGGGGTAATGTGTCTTCAATCGTATTAGTTGAGACGAGATTTTGGCAAAAGCATGGTTGCGTGTCGACAAAAGAGTCACACTAGACCATCTAGTAGATGCGTCTATCAACACCATGAAATACCCGAACGGTCCACATTCAGTCGAATCGGTCCACAAATATCACCTTGAATTCTTTCAAGAAATTTGAGTGGTTCGGCCTTGATTTTGAGTGTTGATGGTCTCAAAATCAATTTCCCACTGCACATCTTTGTGCAAACATAATCCGAAGATTGTGGGAATTTTGTTTTACGCAAGTTATGACCAATGGAATCGCTAATAATTTTCCTCATCATGCCAACACCGGATGACCAAGTCTGTCATGCCAAGTTTGGAATGAATTAACATCTTGGAAAATTACTTTGTATGCAACAAGAGACATTGGTTTTATGTATGTGTAGTACAATCCGAGTCGAAGGAGGGTATTTTCTCGCAAATTTGCTTGCCATATCCCGTAAGTTTGGTGAAGCAAATGAATTCTTCTTTGCCATCTACATGTGTTTCCACATGAAGACCATTCTTACGGATATCTTTATAGCTTAGTAGGGTACGTGTCGATTCCGGATACAATAATGCATCCTCTATCGTCAATTGTGTACCCTGAGGGAGAACAATAGTGGCTCGTCCTGAGCCAACTATTAAAGCATCGCTTCCCGCGATGGTCATAACATTTCCTCTTCTTTTTCTAAGAGTCTGGAAATATTTCATCTCCCTTAGTATTGTGTTGGTAGTACCACTATCAACAATACATAATTCCTCCTCCATTGGATTGACATCACATGACATCTATCATAAATAAGAAAGTAATACATAATTAAAAGACTTCTTATTTAGATATGTACTAATATATTACAACATCTAACATTACAATACATAATGACTATCACACTACATTTATCTCACAAGTTTGTGTACCAACACATAGAGTTGTCACAATTATTACAACACTTAATAATCCCACACTATAATTAAGTAATAGCTTCGGCTTGAGACGGTCTATTCCAAGTCTCCAAACATGTCGTTTGAGGTGAATTCCACGAGCATGTCATCGGTAGAGGGAAGCTTCTCCTTCATGAGGTCTAGGTTGTCATTCTTGTTTGAACAACCCACTTCCTTGTTCGCGACGGGGGGCAAGATTGAAGTGTGCTTCATATCTTGGCTCTTTATCCTTGCTTTGCTTTGCATCCTTTAAAGACTTTTGGTAAAGGGCTACCAAGTGCTTTGGAGTATGGCAATCTTTAGCAAGGTGATTAAAAGTGCCACATCTATGACATTTGGAGTCATTTTTGGCTCTAGCATCACCACCTCGCTTGCCCTTGTGATAAGGCTTGTGCTTTTTGTTGAAAGTTTTCTTCTCGGGCTTGTTCTTTGGGTCACCAAAATTGGAGCCCTTGAACTTTCTCTTATTTTTCTTTCCCTTACCCTGCACATTATGAACTTCAGGGAGAGGTGCCGCCCCCACCGTTGGGTGCTTATGATGGTTCTTCATTAGAAGCTCATCATGTTTCTCCGCTCTGAGTCAAAGTGTGGATAAGTTGAGAATATTGAGTAAATTTGTTAGCCCGATCTTCGCTCGTAATACTCGATCCGCGGGAAGCATGGTAGAAAGAGTTTTCTCAATCTTATCGGCATCCGTTGGTTCTTTCTCACAAAACTTCAACTTAGAGCAAATTTTATGAACAACATGATTGTAGTCTGCAACGGACTTGAAGTCCTGCAAACGTAAATGGTTCCACTCATGATTAGCCTCCGGCCAAATGAGTTCTTTTTGCTGATCATAACGCTCTTTGAGCGCAAGCCATAACACATGAGGGTTCATCTCCATAAGGTACTCTTGCTTGAGATCCTTGTGGATGTGAAACCTCAATAGCATAAGGGCGCCAAACTTCTTTTGCTCATCCAAAACGACACCTGCAGTAGGCTCGCTAAGGTATGGCAAAAGTCCACGGGATGCAAAGTTGATCTTTATATCCGAAGCCCAAGTGGGGTAATTGTGGCCATCAATGGCGAGTTCATCGAACTCTTTTACCATGGCCATAGCCTACAAAGTAGGACCACATGATTCAATAATTCGTAAAAGAAATATAATCAAGTGGCTAAATAATGTTGTAATAAATGCAAATTAATTTAATAACATAACTCTCGAAGGATTAATAAAGGTACAAGGTAAACAAATAGCATGTGAACCTTCAAATTTATAATCTCATCAACTCGTATACATGGTTTAGATAGTCTCTAATGCCATCGGACATAGAGTAGATCGAAATGATGGGCAATAATTTGCTGCCATAGCGTGGTCTCAATGCAAATATGCAACCTTTGCTAAGGGCTCCATCACACCATGTGTACTCAAGTTAATGATTGAGCACTGAATTTGGTAATCACTAAATAGTGTAAACCAAAATCATCAATGGTAGTCACTTTAGTAGTGTAAACCATTGTGATATTTTCATAATTAATCCTTGTTTTGGGAACATTATATAGGTAGTCATCAATCTTCAAAATGAGCATGATGTAGACCTTTAGTGATAGACCGTCAAAACCCATATGCATGGATATGATCTCTATCACCTAATGTTCGAATCCCAAAATTTAAGAGAAATGTATAATTAATTGCAAGGAATCATTAGTAATATTTTACTAATGAAGAAACTCACAGTAATGAGATGATGTATGTGAATAAAATATGGCAATAACGAAATTAAATATGAAAGTGACAATATATACACAAACATACTAATATTAATATCGAAATTGCGAAGTACATAAGTGATAGAAACACATTTGTACATAAGCATCACATGATAGATCTAGACTTATTAAAGTCACAAGACTAAACAGTGATAAACAGCAGTAATTAACATAGTAATTAACATAGATTAATATCCATGAGCTGAATTTTAAACTGCTGGAAATGTCTAAACGAAATTGAAAAAGAAATAAAATGAAAACGAAGAACGAGGCCCGGCACACGCACGGCCCTAATCGCCATCCCGGCCAGGCCCGCTTGCCGCCGGCGGCCGCTTCCGCCGCATGGGCCATTTGGCCGTGCGGGCGCCTGGCCCAACGGCCGTCGGCGGCGGCCGGCCAAGCCGGCGGCCGTCGGCTGCGTGGTCGCCGGCCCGGCGGCGGGTCGCCGGCGGCCGGTTAGGCCAACGACCCGTCGGCTGCGCGGTTGGCACGGCCCGGCAACGGGCCCATTTCGCCCGCGCCGGCTGCAAGTATAAGAGGGTGGCGGTTAGGGTTTTCAACCCTAACCGCCGCCTCCCAACCGTAGCGGCCGAGCCGCTAGGCCGGCGGCGCCGCCGGTCCTTCCGCCGCCGGATCCCGCCCCCTCCTCGCCGTCCGCGACCACCAAACTCCCTCCAAGGCCGTAGATCCGCCCTCCCCCCTTCCTCATCCACCACCGTAGCCAACCCTCGGGCGGATCGAAGCGGTGGGTGCGCCACCGGGCCCCGACGCGCGGCTTGCGGCCGGGCATGGCCGCCGGCGCCGCCGGCTTGGCCGGCGGGATTCCCACCGCCTCCTCGCCCCCCCCGCAACCGCCGGAGGTGCAAGCTCCGGCGCGGATCGAATGAGAGGAGCCGGCCGCCGGCTCCCGACGCGCGGTCGCGGCCGGACTTGGCCGCGGCGCCGCCGGCCGTGGCGGTGCGACCCCCCGCCGCCTCGTCGCCGTCCGGAGATGATCCTCCCCTCCGCCGTCCTTCCCCGCCACCGCAGCGCGGGCTCGGCGCGTGCGTGGATGGGGGCCGCCGCCGGCTCCCGCACCTCTCGTCACCGTTGACGAGAGCGAGCCGCGCTCCCCCCCACCCACCGCGCTTGCGCTCGGGAAGATGGAGGTGCGCGCCTCCCCCGTAAGGAGAAGCACGGTCCCCATCGTGCCCACCGACGCGTCCGCCGCTCGGGCCCCGGAGTTCGGGCTCCCCCGCGAGCGAACGACGACGTGCGCAAGTGCCGGCGACGGAGGAGCGGACGGTCCGTGCGGGACGTTGATCCACGTCCTACGGAGCGTGGGGGCGACCGGCGGCGAAGACCGAGGTGGTGGCGGCGGGGCTCGCAACACCGGCTCGACGGCGGCGTCGCCGGCGTCCCGGAGAAGAGCCGCATCGGCGGCATTCCCCCTCCGGCAGGCAAGGGTCCCCCGAAGCGTGACCATTGGTGAGTGGGCTTCCGCCGCGAGTGGCCGGCCCGTTCACCCTTGGTGCCGAACGAGGAGGTGGTGACGGCGGCGAGGATGGAGATCCGCCTCGGCGGTTGCTCACGCGCGGTGAGGCGGCGCGTACTGCATCCATGTGCACTTCCACTGGTTCACCCTCGTCGATGCCGCAGTGCGCCGGTGATCGGCGGTGTGGACTCGTCCAGAGGCAAGTCACAGAGGACCACCGGCGCCTGGAACACGGCCGTCCACCCGTGCGCTTCGCGAGAGGGGCCACATTGGCCACCTGGATGCGAGCGGGTGGGGTCTGGGTCAAGGTTGGGGCCGGCGCCGAGGAGGCGACGACGTTCGGCGGTTCGACATCGACGTCGCTGTCCCTGAAAGGGTCGGGCGGCTCCACGGCGTTCCAGAGGTGCAGGGCCTCCTCAACGGCGTCAGGCGACACCATGTAGTTGTAGAGGAGGGTGTGGCGCACATAGTGCTGGGCGAGTCCTCAAGCGAGGAGCACGGCGAGGAAGAGGAAGATGCATGACATCGCCAACAAGTTCGTCAATGGTAGGCATGGTACCTTCTTCTCCCGGCGAACTCGCCGGGAACTCGCCGGCGAACCGCTCCCCGGCCTCTTTCTTTTCTTCTCAGTGGCTTGAGCGTGCTGATAACGTGTTGAATGTAAAGTGGAACAGTAAATGTAAAAGTGAAAGTTGTATCTTTATTGATGAACAGTAGATCTTTATACAATGGCCAAGGGTGCCAGTTTTCTAGGAGGCGACGCTCCCACGCGCCCCTTCGGGGGGGGATCTGATAACTGCTGTTTGCAGTTGCTAATTGATCATTAGAATATAGGAATATTCTCAACACGATCCTCCACGCAGGCGCAACACGCATGGGGAAGGCGACCTGGGCACTGACGTGGCTAGTCTGAGTCACGCTAAGCCAGGCTCGTGCTAATAGCTGACACCATGTTAATGCCTGCTAAATATTTTTCTCCTGTTGCTGAACTACGTAATCCGGGTAAAATGGCACCAAAATACTGTTGATTGATGATCCAAATTCATTGCAAAGAGGCTGTCTAACTTGTGACGAAGTGTAGCGGAGGCCCGCCCGGTAGGCTAAGGACGGAGTGGAGTAAAATGGCCCGAAATGCTCACCGTAGCCGGCCCCCCTTTATACGAACCGTGAGGGGGGGGGGCTCCCAACGGCTCCATCCAGCAATAATTGCCCCCGGCCCCCTTTAGTCTCGGCTCGTAACACCAGCCGGGACTAAAGGCCGGGGGCAATATAACGCCCGTACCTCCTTCTTCCTCCCGCCAACCGAGCCATTCACCAGAGCCATTCACCCGAGCCATTCAAGCTCCTCCACTTCATGGCGACTCAAGCCTAGGGTGGTGCTGCAATTTTTTTCTTCATTAGTTTGTGAAGATTTCTCTCCTCCAAGGTGTTGTAAAGGTTAGAATCTTCATCCTCCCTTCATTTGTGGTGATTAAATTTTGTTTTATGGTTTAGAGATGGAGAAAATAGAAATGTTAATTTGTAGCTAGTTAGGAGGAGCTTAAATTAATTAGAGAGATGGGATTTTGTATACACACGTGAAGATGTAGTTAGGATGGTACTTGCATTGTTCCTTCTTTCATTAAAATCTTGTTTTTCATAATATTGAATTTTTCTTGTATATATAAATATAGTTTATAAAATATATGATCATAAAAGAAGACATACCGAAAATGTACTAGGTATTTCCGTTCTTTCATTGTTTAGAAATGATTTTGTTCAAGGTAGCCATTGAAGGAAATAGAAGATTAAATTATTTTGTTAAGTATGTTTTTAATTTTTATATAAAATAAATGTAAGCATTCTCTTATTTTCTTGTTTTCAATAAATTTGAATTTTTTTTGTACATATAGTTTATAAAATATATGCTCACAAAGAAAAAAATAGACATACAGAAAATGTACTAGGTATGTATTTCCAATATTTCATTGTTTAGAAATGCTTTTATTGCTAGGTAGATATAGGAGGAAATAGAAGATTAAATTCTTTTATTGAGTATTTTTTAGTTTTATAGACAATAAATTTAAGTATTTTCTTTTTTTCTTGTTTTTGATATAGAGCCCCACGTCCTAATTAGCTATAGCTTCACCTCACGAGCTACGTGGGGACTACCTGCAGCTCCGTGAGGTGGGACTGTAGCTAGATAGGAGGTGTAGCGCATGTGTGGTACTGTAACTGGGTGTGTGAGGTGTATATGACGGTGAGGTGAGACTGTTGTAGTTCCTAGAGCATCTAGGTCTTTGAGTCATTGGTTCGTAAAGGTTATATACAGTAATAATAGTGTTGAATTCTATCCCCTTTTGTTTTTTTATTTATGCATATATTGAATCCAATCTATATATATGTAGGTATGTGTACATATAGTTTAAAAAATACAGTGTTGAATTCTATGGCCCCTTTTATTTCTAGGTTGCTATAGGAGGAAATAAAAGATTAATTTCTTTTATTAAGTATTTTTTAGTTTTGTAGACAATAAATTTAAATATTTTCTTTTTTCTTGTTTTTGATACAGAGCCCCACGTCCTAATTAGCTACAGTTTAACGACACGGGCTACGTGGGGACTGCCTGCAGCTCCGTGACGTTGGACTGTAGCTTGATAGGAAGTGAACCGCATGTGTAGTACTGTAAGTGGGAGAGTCAGGTGTATATCACAGTGAGGTGAAACTGTTGTAGTTCCCGGAGCATCTAGTCTTCTGAGTTGTGTACAGTAATGATATTGTTGAATTCTATCCCCTTTTGTTTTTTATTTATGCATATATTGAATCCAATCTATATATATATGTGTGTATATATATATGTATATATATATATGTAGGTATGTGTACATATAGTTAATAATATATAGTGTTGAATTCTATGACCCTTTTATTTCTAGGTTGCTATAGGAGGGAATAGAAGATTAAATTCTTTTATTAAGTATTTTTTTAGTTTTATAGACAACAAATGTAAGTATTTTCTTTTTTTTCTTGTTTTTGATACAAAGCCCCACATCCTAATTAGCTACAGTTTAACATCGTGGGCTACGTGGGGACTGCCTGCATCTCCGCAATGTTGGACTGTAGCTAGATAGGAGGTGCAGCGCATGTGTAGTACTGTAAGTGGGACAGTCAGGTGTATATGACGGTGAGGTTAGGCCGTTGTAGTTCCCAAAGCATCTAGGTCTTCTGAGTCGCTGGTTCATTCCCTTTTGTTTTTCTATTTATACATATATTGAATCCAATGTATATATGCAAACTAATCCTATTTATTGTGAATAATGTGTGTTATTTTGATTTGGATGTAGTTTGAGCTAACAATGTCGTCGTCAAGTGGTGTTGGAAATGGTGTCCGTGGCCGTGGCATAGTCCGTCGCTGTGGCGGGCGTGGTGGCCGTGGCATTGGCCGTGCAGGTCTCGGTGGCCGTGGAGGTGGTTTGGAGGCCCCGTTGCCTCTACGTCCAGGATTGCACTTTCACCGCGAGATTACCTTGCCAATGGGTGATCCAGGACGTGTAACTAACTTGGTAATATAGGAATTGAAATTAATTTGCTTTACATAGAACTTTTTTCATTTCACATGGAAAATCTGTAATTTGAGTTACATATATAATTATTGTAGGTTCTCAACAATATCAGATGGCTCAAAGACATTATCGGGGATATGAATGATACTCCTCCTATAGTGCAAACTGAGCACGTTGATGAGCACATGGCAAGAGTGTATATCTCTTTCACCACACACGCTCGATATGTAGACTACGACCAGTTGCCAGCAGGCGCACCACACCTGATGGTTGCCATTGAAACAGCTGGCAAAACAACACCTATTCAGTTAACCCAAGAGAGGACTGCCGTGGAGAATTATCTACAACAGCTCCAGAATAATATTGGGTGCTTCGTGCCGGACCTTTCTATTTTAAATTAAGGCAACTCGAGACGGGTGAAGGAACTGTGATTGAAACTACGGAGAGGCTTTGCAGGGCTCATCAAGATGTGGTAATATACATTTACATATAAAATAATTTCTATTTATTATTAATTAATTTGTTTTGGTACATATATCTCATCATCATCTGATTGTGTGCAACATCACTCTGGTTCTACCTATGCTTCAATTAGCTTCCGTGCGATTCTGAATCAAGTCGTGGAAAGAGTTGGGGTGGATTACTATGGTGGGGAGCCATTTTCACCAACAATTGGAAGTGTCAAGCAATTCTAACTTTCTACAAGCCAGCAGAACCCGAGGCTCCATTGTTTGATGTCTGCAGTGGTGGTTGTGACACTCCTCTGCAAGCGGAGGAGAGTGCACTAGTACGCGCTCTAGCTTATTTTGAGGGAGTTCTAGGCTGAAGGATTGCAGACCTAAACCATGTTTCATATCTGCAAGCGCGTGCTGCTCATCAGTAACATTATGCATGCATGGATCAAACTTTGTACCGTACCCTATTATGTGAAATTGTATTCATTATTAGCTAGCTATGTGAACCTTTATGAACATATTTTCAATTATTGTTAATTACGTACTTTATTATGAATTCATGTGTTTGAATTCATACGCGAATTTATAAATGTGTTTGAAGGAGAGGTTCAAAAGCTCGAAGCTAACCAGCTTCAGCTTGGGACCATCAGGTATTAATTCATGTCGTGCCTTGTAATAACCATCAGGTGCCTTGTAATAATACGCGAATTCATAAATTTGTTTGAAACATAGATTTTTCTGAGTAGGTTTACTAATATTTTCGAATTTAATTTATTTTTCCCTTCATATTGTAAATAAAAAATAGTAATAATTGTTTCAACTCTTGAAATAATATGTGCATAGAAAAGTATGTATTTTTTGTGTTAACATAATATACTTTTACATGACACAAATATTTTAACTAATGATTTATTTTAAATGTTGAAAGCAAAAAGAAATGACATAAATGAGCAAGGAAAAGAGAAAAAGCCCGCGAATGAGATGAATGAGATAAATGAGCAAGGAAATGAGAATGTTGATCATTCAAAGACAATACACAAATTCATAAATTTGTTTAAACCAGAGATTTTTCTGAGTAGGTTTACTAATATTTTCAATTTAATTTATTTTCCCCTTCAAATTGTAAACAAAAAATAGTAATATTTGTTTTAACTCTTGAAATAATATGTGCATAGAAAAGTAGGTATTTTTTGTGTTAACATAATATAATTTTGCATGCCACAAATATTTTGACTAATGAATTTTTTTAATATTTAAAGAAAAAAGAATGAGATAAATGAGCAAGGAAAAGAGAAATATTAATTTCCCGTGCAAAATTCCCCTTTAGTCCCGGGTGGTGTTACCACCCGAGACTAAAGGCCCTCCTTTTGTCACGGGTGGTAACACCAACCGTGACAAAAGGGCGAAAATTCGCCTACAGGCATCCCGCGCGAAATACCCTTTTGTCACGGGTCGTGAGGCCACCCGTGACAAAAGGGGGGGCCTTTAGTCTCGGTTCGTAATATGACCCGAGACTAAAGGGCCTTTTGTCACGGTTGGTAATACGAACTGTGACAAAAGGTGGGGGTTCTATATAAGCCCCGTCACCTTCCAGAGCACTTAGCCGTTTTCCCCCAAATCGGCACGTTCTTCCTCGACGCGCCCATCCTCGCTGCCGCCTCTCCTCGCCGCGCTCGTCCCCAACACACAGCTCCTCTCCGACACGCCGCGCCGCTCCTCTCCAACACACACGCGGCGCGCGTCTCCCCGCCGCCGGCAAGCTCGGCCGCACGTCCGCCCTCCCCGTCCGCGACGCGCATCTCCGTCCCCGACGCGGCGGCCCTCCCCGACGCGGCGTCGCTCCCCGACTCGCCGCCCCCCGTCGGCCCTCCTCTCCTCGTCGGCGACCGCGCGCCGACCCTCCTCTCCTCGGCGGCGGCCGCGCGCCGGCCCTCCCCTCCTCGGCGGCGGCCTCCTCGCGGCCGGTATGCCGCGCCGCCGCCACCGACACCTCCGCTTGCCGGCCCCCTCCTCGCCCGCCGGCCCGGCGTGCATGTGTCCGATGGCCGGCCGGGGCACGGGGGGTTTTGCCTTGCTGACGTCAGCTCGTGAAATGCTGGCGTCAGCAAAATGTTTTGATATTAATTGGAAATTATAATTGTGTGTAAATTTTTAATATGAAATTTTATTATAGGAATAGAAAGAAAAATTAATTAGAAACTTGTATATTTTGTGTGTATATTTGTGTACCAAAATCTAATTGTATGTTTTTAATTAAATAGTAATGCTTTGTATATTTTTGTGTGTATATTTGTGTACCAAAATCTAATTGTTTTGTAATATACAATTTCATAGTTTTGAGTATTTGAGTTATTAATTTTTTTCTAATATATATGTAATTTTGAGTTCTTAATTGAGTATTTGAGTTCTTAATTGTTTTCTAATATATATATATATATATATATATGTAATTTTGAGTTCTTAATTGAGTATTTGAGTTCTTAATTGTTTTCTAATATATATGTAATTTTGAGTTCTTAATTGTGTATTTGAGTTCTTAATTGTTTTCTAATATATATGTAATCTTGAGTTCTTAATTGTGTATTTGATTTCTTAATTGTTTTCTAATATATATGTAATCTTGAGTTCTTAATTGTGTATTTGAGTTCTTAATTGTTTTCTAATATATAATTTCATTAGTTTGGTTCTGAAGTCGACGACTGCCGCGTCGTCTCGAACAAGTGACTTCCCGTCACCTTTGTCATTCTCCCAAACGGTACCGCCATCAACAAGCATCGTCCGTCCACAAGTTAGTAGAAATATTTTGACTTCGTTTATCCAAGAAAATTCGTAGTAAATACTTGTTCATTCTAGAAATTTATAGAATAACTTGTTGCTTATTCTAGAAATTCAAAGAAAATTCTTGGTAAATACTTGTTTACTCTAGAAAGTTTTAGAAATTGTTGAAAATTATTAATTAATAGAATATTCTTGTTTATTATAGAAATTCATAGAAAATTCTTGTTTATTCTAGAAATTCATATAAAAACTTGTTGCTTATTCTACAAATTCAAAGAAAATTCTTGTTTAATAAAGAAATTCTTAGTAAATACTTGTTTAATCTGGAAAGTTTTAGAAATTGTTGAAAATTACATAAATTCATTGAATATTCTTGTTTATTATAGAAATTCATAAAAAATTCTTGTTTATTCTAGAAAATCATATAAAAACTTGTTGCTTATTCTAGAAATTCGTATAAAAACTTGTTGCTCATTCTATAAATTCAAAGAAAATTCTTGTTTAATAAAGAAATCCTTAGTAAATACTTGTTTAATCTAGAAAGTTTTAGAAATTGTTGAATTACATAAATTTATAGAATATTCTTGTTTATTATAGAAATTCATAGAAAATTCTTGTTTATTCTAGAAAATCATATAAAAACTTGTTGCTTATTCTAGAAATTCATAGAAAAACTTGTTGCTTATTCTAGAAATTCATAGAAAAGTTTTGTTTATTCCAGATGGATGACAATCATGACAACTTTATGGCCGACATTATAGCTAGTGGTACAATTGCAACCTTCACCGAGGAGGAGTGTAGTCAGGCGGACATGTACTTGAACATACCTCCGAATGAGGACACTACTGCCCCTGTCATGGACACAACAACTAATAACGAGGACAATTCTAGAAACAATGAGGAAAGTGTTGTGAATGAAAGTATTGAATGTTCCCACGAGGTATATATATATATATATATATATATATATATATATATATATATATATATATATATATATATATATATATATATATATATATATATATATATATATATATATATATATATATAACTCATGCATTAACTTCATAGTTCTTATTTTTTCTAACCTCAATTCTTAGGTACTAATTAATTAAATAACGAATATGCAACATGTAGGCTTCAGCCTCCACATCAAAAAAGACAAAGAGAGGGCGTACACAAGTACTCACCGGCCATGCCATGTATCAGATCACAGAAGTATCAGATGATGGCCAACCATGTGCTCCAAAAAAATCAAGGACAAGTATGTGTCACAGTGTGGGGCCATTGTAAGGGACAACATGCCCATCAACTATAGAGAATGGAAGGGACAAACAGATAATCCACACGTGGTTACTCAGTGAAAAATTTGTTGTGGGATGAAATCCTAAAACACTTCACACTTCCTGAAGGTGTTGAACCAGCCAATGTGAAGCGTTGGACTCTCACAAGGATGACAACACAATTTCAGAAGTTCAAACATCAACTCGATAAAAATTATATCAAGAAGAATCAAACTCCAAATTGGATTATATATCACAAGTTAAAAGAACACTGGACGTCCTTTGTGGAATACAAGAAAAGTGAAGATTTCGCCAAGGCGAGTGCACGAGCGAAGCAAAGTCGCGCTAAGAATGAGCACGACCATCATCTTGGTCGAGGTGGATATGCATTTGCAGTTCCCAAGTGGCGGAAGATGGAAGAAGACCTTCTCGCACAAGGTACCATACCAGCGGTCGTTGATTGGCCCGAGCGAGTGAAGAATTGGTATTATGCTCATGGAGGCACAATTAACTCCGAAGATGGTACCCTTGATTACCCACCCTCGTTACGAGAGACTGCACTTGAAATATTGAAAATACTTGAAGATGTCAGAGCGGGCAGAGTGAAGGTTGACAGAGAGATCGATGAGCTCACTATGGCGCTCAAGAATCCTGAACACCCAGGACGGTGCAGGAGCTTCGAGGTGGTACCATGGAAATTTGGCTTCAGGGGAGACATTGCCACCTATCGAAGCCGCAGAAGAAGAAGAGAGCGCGAAGAGGAGGAACAACGGCAAGAGTTAGAAAAAAGACTTAAAGAACACGAAGAAAAGTTGATGGCAGATATTGAACGGCGAGTGGCCGCCCTTGTAAATGAGATGGCCCCAGCACAAGGACTACCTCTAGTACAAGTTCCTTCTGCTCACTTTCCCAGTTATGCTTCCGCGGCAGTTCCCGAAGAGCAAAGGGCAATATAAGGAGTTCAAGTGGACAACAAACGGTACCCTGTGGATGACATCTGTCGGCGCACCAGATGTGAGCTTCACAAGCCATTCGGCAACATCAAAATGAAGGTATGTCTAATTCATGCTTTTATTACCTCAATAATTGATCATATATATTACTTTGATTTTTGTGGACTTGCATTCACAATGCTAATAATAACTAATTAAATATTTATTCTCAGGTGGCGGACGGAAGTGCTTTTGCACATTTTCTTCGACAGCCGAGCCACAGCATGCCGATTCCACCTGGCTACGCCTCAGTTAGCGTAGAGAAGATATGTCAACCTGATTTTGAGGAGCTAGAGATAGATATCCCAGGAGGTGACAGGGAAAAGACACTTAAGGATGCGCTACACGGTATCATATTATGGCCAAAACGTTACATCGTCATAATTCTTGAGAATGATGGATCTCCAAGAGACCACCTGGAGCCGGGGCAGCCATCATCTCTGGGGCCGTCATCGGCACTACCTGCTCACTCACCTTCTCCGCAACAACCATATGACAATTCGGGTGAACGGAGCTCCAACGATCACGATGATGACATCCCTCCCAATTCACCTCAGCAACCATTCGCCACAAGCTCTCGAGCGCAATCTTTCAGGTCGGTGCAACCACCAAAGAAGAAACGAAAACGATCAGCAAAGAAAAAGCCAGAGGCAAAGACAGATGAAGAAACAGAAGGGTCTGTACGGAAAGAAGTCAAGGACTTTTTTGAAAAAGTGAAAGAAAGAAGAAAACAGGAAGAACTGGAGGCCAAAAAAAATGAAGGTCGTAAGGAGAGACTAGAGGCTTTCATAGACGATAAGGAAACAAAAAGGAGAAGGAAACCACCATTGAAAATGGATTATGAGCGTTCGGTGGACAAGTCTTATGCTAAGAAGAAACAACGAGGGTCGCCGAATAGTTACATCGAGCAAATACTTGCGTCGACGTCAGGGACCGCCACCACAGACAAGAACAAGGAGATTCGTGCGTCGACGTCGGGGACCGCCGCCCCAGACAAGAACGAGGAGATTCCTGCGTCGACGTAAGGGACCGCCAGAAACATCGAGCAAATACCTACATCCACGACCCATCAGACTGACTTGTTTGCGGGCATCACTCCAGAAGTGCAAAACGCTATTGACTCCATGGGTGAAGAGGAACTGTCTCAGGTCATTAGCTTTTTTGAACAAATAAAGCTGCCTATTGGTGGTCTTATCGGCCTTGAAGACCTACCAGTGGATAAAAATCAAGAATTTAGATGGCGCTTTGAGCTAGGAAAACCTCTAGTGAAGCCAGAATTGGTCAACAAGCTCCCAACTAAGATGCGCAGATTTCATGACTGGTACTTGAAGAAGTCAGCTGAGGGCCTAGAGATGTTTGGTATGCTCGTGAGACCTGGAGATTTTGCCCTTCAAAACGAGAAGGTGTCCTGGCTCCGATTCGCTGATATCTATGAAATTTACCATCTGGACGCCCTGAATACCAATCTTATGATGGCCTGGTGTTTGTAAGTGACATATTTTCATATGTTTATAAATAAGTTTATTACATTTTTCGATCTACTAATTAACATTTGACTCTTCTTATGTAGCCTGCAACTTATTGAGATGGGAAGGAAGGGTTTGAAAGTGCATCTTGGCCCCTAATTATTTTGGTGATAATGACAAGCACGATTTGTGGTATTTAATGCTTTGACAAGATGTGTGCAAGTCTTAAATGAATAAAACTCATATGGTTGATCAAAGGAAGGCCCCCAATTTCAAGTCGTTGCTTTCAACTCGAATCAAGGCTTAATTTACTTTTTCTTTTGAATTTGAGTATAGGAAACATCGTACTATAAAGGGGGATGCAAATCGATAGCCAAAAGATGCTAAAAGTGCTCTAGAAGGTAATCTAAGTGAGTGAGAAGAGTTGAGAGTTGACACGTGCACAAATGTTTCTCTTTTCTCAAACTCTCAGGCTGGGCCGGTTGTACCGACGCCACGTCGGTACTACCGACGACCGCCCTTCGGTAGTACCGGCGCAGGGCCGGTATACCGATAATGGTTCTCTGGCGAGTTATAGCCAGGGGGCCGGTACTACCGACCCTGTGTCGGTACTACCGGTGACCGTACTGTTTTAATTCAGAAACCCCCCCTCGGTAGTACCGACACCGTGTCGGTAGTACCGGGGTTACACGTTTTTGCACAGGAACGGCTAGTTTTCAGCACCTAGTATTTAACCCCCCTTCTCCCTCCTCACTCATTGCTGACCAACCACGGGACAAACACTTCCTTGAGCATTCACTCCACCTCTCCCCTCTCCTCTAGAGCTAATCCTTGGTTCCCTTGAGCTAGGGTTTGAGAAGAGAGGTGATTTCTAGTGAAGTGTGACCAAGCTTTGAGAGCCCCTTCGTTCTTCTCCTTCTCAAGAGCACTTGAAGCATCTCCGGGCTTTTGGTTTGCATTTGTTACTCTTGAAGCTTGCTTCTAGACGGTTAGGCGTCGCCCGCGAGTGCCCTCTTGGTGTGGTGCACGCAGGATCGTTTATATTGCCCTCTCCTTTGTGGAGAATTCTTAGTGAGCACCAATCTTCCTTTGTGGGGGTTGGAAGAGGAAAAGAGGCTCTTGGTGATAGCCCTCCCTTTGTGGGATCCTCAACGGAGACGTAGCATCCTTTGTGGGTGTGAACTTCGGATTAAATCCTGTGTCTCTTTTGCTTGCTTGAATTCCTTTGTTTCTAACTAACCCTAGAACTTATTTTAGCCCGATCTATCATTTGGTTGCTATCCAACTCATTTCTGTGGTTGCAGGTGGTTCTTAGCATCTAAACTTAAACTTTGATTCAAGTAGAATTGCTAGAAACATCACATAATTCAAATTTTGTTTTAAGTTATTTCTGCCTGTCGGTAGTACCGACCTGGTACCGGTAGTACCGACCCCGTCGGTAGAACCAGCACCACGTCGGTAGTACCGACAGGGGTTTTAATCCGCTGCTTTTGTTTCAGAAATTTGAAGTGATCCTATTCACCCCCCTCTAGGCATCACAAGGTCCTTTCAATTGGTATCAGAGACTAATCCCTTGATTTAGGCTTAATCGCTAAGGGATCAAGATGTCGGGGATTGGAAGCAACCCAACCGCCGAAGAAATTGCCGGAAAAGAAGCTCAAGAGAGAGAGCTCACGGCAGCTCAAGTCGGCGACCTCGTCGGCAGGGCCCCAAGCCGTACTCCAACCAACGTGGACAGCTCCGATGACTCATCGTCGGATTCCGACTCCGACTCGGATTCCGACTCAAGTGATGAGGATGCCAAGGACGATGATCTTGCGGCAAAGAAGGCGGCAAAGAAGAGAAGAAAGGCTAAAAAGAAGAAGAAGGCCAAGAAGATGGCAAAGAAGCTCCTCAAGAAGATGATCAAGAAGGAGCAAGCCAAGTACTCTCACTCCGGCTTCTACGAAGTGCCCCATCACTACGGCAAATCCCGGCAACAACTCTAACGATAAATTTTATTCCGTGCATTTGGGAAAGCCTCCTCATTTCGATGGGAAGGACTATCCCAAATGGGCTTATGATATGCAAATGCACCTTTATGGGCTTCACCCTTCTCCTTGGAAGATTGTGGTTGTAGGTGTAACAATTCCCGCCGAAGGAGAAGCCCTCACCATTGAGCATGAGCAAGATCTTCACCGCAATGTACAAGCCACAAGAGTCATCACGGGATCCTTGTGTGCACAAGAATTCAACAAGGTTCGGAACATCCAAATTGCCAAGGTAATTTGGGACACACTCAAGGAAGCACATGAGGGAACCGAGCATGTGAGACAAGGGAAGATGGACCTAATTAATGGAGAACTTGAGCTTTTCTTCATGAAGGATGGAGAGACCGTTCAAGAAATGTATGATAGACTCATGGTACTTGTCTCGGACATTAGAGCTCTTGGGAGCAAAGATTGGGATGACTCAAAGGTCACAAAGAAGTTGCTAAGAGCTTTTGCCCCCAAGGACAAGAACTTGACGCAAATGATAAGAAGAGATCCAAGATATCCAACAATGACTCCCACTCAACTCCTTGGAGAGATATTGCATCAAGAACTTGTTGACCAAGATGTGGAGAAGTCTCTAACCTTGAAGATGGGCAAGAGCCTAGCCCTCAAAGCTAGCACTAGTGAAGTAGTTGAAGAAAAGCCCAAGGCATCCAAGAGCAAAAAGGAAGACACTAGCGATGAAGAAAGCATGGATGAAGAAACCGCCTTTGCTATAAGGAAGTACAAGAAATTCTTGAAGTCAAGAAACTCAAGAAAAGTGGAGATGATAGAAGGAAGAAGTCACAAAGGAAGTGTTATGAGTGTGGAGAGTATGGACATTTCATTGCCGAGTGCCCCAAGAACAAGAACAAGAATGAGGAAGAAAAGAGGTTCAAGGGGAGAAGCAAGGAGTACAAGAACAAGTACCAAGGGCGTGCGCACGTGGGTCAACAATGGGACTCAAGTGATGAAGATGAAGAACCAAAGAAGCAAGGGATGGCAACAATCGCCATGGCACAAGGTTCATCCTCAACACGCCTCTTCAACAACCTCTCCGATGATGAAGACCACTCTCATTTTTGCCTCATGGCAAGGGGGAGCAAGGTACAAGAATCGACCGTCTCATCCTCTCCAACATCCTCCTCATCCACCTCTAGTAGCGACATAGAAAACCTAGATGAGGAAAAGGAACTAGAGAACAACATGATAAAGAAATTTGGTAAAAATGGCCACAAGGAAATTAAAAGGCTATTGGACAAACTAGAGAAAAAGAAAGAGATCCTTCATGAGCAAGAAGACTTGCTTATCCTTGAAAAGGAAAGAAACCTTGCTCTAGAAAAATCTCTTGCCGAAGAGAAGGCTAAGGTTGAAAAGTTGACCATGGACTTGTCCTTGATCGGCGATTCTAATAAGAAGATGTCAAAGGATCTCACCTTGGCAAATGAATCTTTAGCTTCCATAAAAACTACTCATAGTGAGCTTCAATCAAGCTTCTCATGCTTGATGGAGAAGTACAAATCTTTTGAAGCTAACTTTAGTAGTCTTTGGGAAAGCACCAAAGCCACTCCATCGGCAAACTTGGACTCTAGTGCCTCCACCAGCAAAACTTGCTCTTCTTGTGCTAACATTGATATGAATGCTATCAAGACTAACCTTGCAAGGCTTGAAGAGAAAATTAAGAGCAAGGACAAGGAAATTGCCCGATTAAACATGTTGTTTACACAAGGCAACATTAGTGCCAAGTCAATACCCAAGGTGGTGGACAAGCAAGGACTTGGACACCGCAAGAACAACAAGGCAAATGGTAGGGTGACGGTGAAAGGGCATGAGATCCCCTTATGGAACAAGGGAGGCTACCTCAACACAATAATGGATATTGCCCATGGAGTCACCACAACTACCACAACCAAGGAAGCTCCAAAGATGGTGCAAACCACAAAGGGAATTGGTGGGAGTAACACCCCACCTAAGGCATCAAAGAATGTGGTTGAGCAAAAATCCTCACCCAACTACACTTGTGATTACATTGTAACCTTGGACCATAATGGTAAAATGGTTGTCAAGTATGTTGGGGCCTATGCCATGAAGGCCATGAGAAAGAGTGTGTGGGTTACAAAAGTTTTTGCATCTAACCTCCAAGGACCCAAATCCTTTTGGGTACCTAAACCAAGAGCTTAAACTTGTTTTGTAGGCCTACTCCTCCGGTGGAAGTGCATGGTTGATTGATAGTGGTGCCACTAATCACATGACCGGAGATGAAGGCTTATTTGCATCCCTTGACCATCATGACAACCCTACGGAAACTATCATTTATGGAGGTAATGGTCAAGGGGATGTCATTGGCTTAGGTAAAATTGCTATCTCAACAACAAATTCAATTGAAGATGTTTATCATGTGCAAGGGTTGGGATACAACTTGTTGTCGGTTTCACAACTTTGTGAGAAAGGCTACAATTGTCTCTTTACTCATGAGGGTGTGACCGTCTCTAGAAGGGAGGATTCCTCTATTGTCTTTGCGGGTCACCTACGGGGAAAACTTTACTATGTGGATTTCACAAAAGTAAAGGTGGATCCTAAGGCTTGCTTAGTGGCAAAATCCGACTTGGGTTGGCTATGGCATCGCCGACTAGCCCATGTTGGCATGAGGAACTTGGCCAAACTTCAAAAAGACGAGCACATCCTAGGACTAACAAATGTTGTCTTTGAGAAAGATAGGTTATGTAGCGCATGTCAAGCCGGGAAGCAAGTTGGAGCTCATCATCCCGCCAAGAACATTCTATCCTCATCAAGACCATTGAAGCTACTACACATGGATTTATTTGGACCAATTGCCTATATAAGCATAGGTGGTAATAAATATGGTTTAGTAATTGTTGATGACTTTTCCCGTTTCACTTGGGTATTCTTTTTGCAAGATAAAAGTGAGGCAAAGGGAATTGTGAAGAAGTTCATTAGAAGAGTTCAAAATGAGTTCGAGCTCAAGGTCAAGAACATAAGAAGTGACAATGGCTCGGAGTTTAGGAACACACAAGTTGAAGAGTTCCTAGATGAAGAAGGCATCAAGCATGAACTCTCCGCTCCATATACACCTCAACAAAATGGCATTGTTGAGAGGAAGAACCGCACATTGATAGAAGCGGCAAGGACAATGCTTGATGAGTACAAGACTCCGACTCATTTTGGGCGGAAGCCATCAACACCGCATGCCACGCCGCCAACCGACTCTACCTCCACAAGTACTTGAACAAGACTCCCTACGAAATCATCACCGGTAAGAAACCTAGTGTGCATTACTTTAGGGTCTTTGGGTGTAAGTGTTTCATACTTAACAAGAAACCCAAAGCCTCAAAGTTTGCATCCAAGGTTGATGAAGGTTTTCTACTTGGTTATGGAACTAACGAGCATGCCTATCGTGTTTTCAACAAAACCACCGGTTGTGTTGAGACCACGGTAGACGTGAAATTTGATGAATCCAACGGCTCTCAACGAGAGCAAGTTAGTGAAAATCTTGTAGATGATGAAGAGCCCCCAAGCATATCCATCTTTAGAATGGGGACCGGTGAAGTGATGCCTCGGGAGATTCAAGCACAAACTCCGGTTGACACAAGCACTCATGATCCATCATCATCAACAAGAGTGGAACCACCTAGTTCTCAAGTCCATCAAGATGAGAGTCAAGTTCATGGTGACGATCATGGACGGGGCTTTGATCAAGGGGGAGAACTAAGTGATGAAGCTCAAGAGGATACACCACAAGTTGAAGATGATGATGATGATGGACCTATCCAACGTCAATCTCAAGAGCCACACCCAAGAGTACATCAAATGGTTCAACGTGATCATCCCGTCGACAACATTCTTGGGAGTATTCAAAGAGGGGTAACAACTCGATCTAGATTGTCAAATTTTTTTGCATTTTACTCGTTTGTTTCCTCTTTGGAACCTCTTAGTGTGGAGCAAGCTCTTGAGGATCCGGATTGGATTATTGCCATGGAGGAAGAATTGAACAACTTCAAGAGAAATGAAGTTTGGGAGTTGGTACCAAGACCCAAGCAAAATGTGATTGGCACCAAATGGGTTTTTAGGAACAAGCAAGATGAATTTGGTGTCGTCACGAAGAACAAGGCAAGGCTTGTTGGCAAGGGTTACACGCAAGTTGAAGGCTTAGATTTTGGAGAGACTTATGCACCGGTAGCAAGGCTCGAGTCAATTCGTATTCTTTTGGCCTATGCTACTCATCATGATTTCAAGCTTCATCAAATGGATGTGAAGAGTGCTTTCTTGAATGGACCTCTCCAAGAAGAAGTGTATGTGGATCAACCACCGGGCTTTGAAGATTCAAGATTTCCAAATCATGTGTACAAGCTCCATAAGGCGCTCTACGGGCTTAAGCAAGCTCCTAGAGCATGGTATGAATGCCTTAAGGATTTTCTTCTCAAGAACGGCTTTGAGATAGGCAAAGCCGATTCTACTCTCTTCATACAAAGAAACAGAAAGGATATTTTCGTTTGTCAAATTTATGTCGATGATATCATTTTTGGTTCTACTAATGATAAATTTTGTGAAGAATTTAGTAGGATCATGACCAAGAGATTTGAGATGTCTATGATGGGAGAATTGAAGTTCTTTCTTGGGTTTCAAATCAAGCAAATGAAGGAAGGGACTTTCTTGTGTCAAACCAAGTATGTGAAAGATATGCTCAAGAGGTTTGACATGGCCGATTCCAAGCCCATTAAAACACCCATGGCATTAAATGGACATCTTGATCTCAATGAAGAAGGGAAGTCGGTCGACCAAAAGGTATTCCGTTCCATGATTGGCTCCCTCCTTTACCTTTGTGCATCTAGGCCCGATATAGTGCTTAGCGTGTGCATGTGTGCAAGATTTCAAGCCAATCCTAAGGAATGCCATCTAATGGCTGTTAAGAGGATCTTTAGATATTTGGTTCATACTCCTAACCTAGGCTTGTGGTATCCCAAAGGTTCCACTTTTGATCTACTTGGCTACTCCGATTCGGATTATGCCGGTTGCAAAGTAGATCGAAAGAGCACTACCGGGACTTGCCAATTTCTTGGTAGGTCTTTGGTGTCGTGGAGCTCAAAGAAGCAGAATTCGGTTGCTTTATCCACGGCCGAAGCCGAATATGTGGCGGCCGGTGGTTGTTGTGCACAACTCTTGTGGATGAAGCAAACGTTGAGTGATTATGGTTGCAAGTTTAGTAAGATTCCACTCTTGTGTGATAACGAGAGTGCTATAAAACTAGCGAACAATCCTGTCCAACACTCTAGAACAAAGCACATAGACATTAGACATCACTTCTTACGGGATCATGAGGCTAAGGGTGACATTGCTTTACGACATGTTTGCACCGAAAAGCAACTTGCCGACATTTTCACTAAGCCTCTAGACGAGCAAAGGTTTGTGCTTTGAGGAGTGAGCTAAACATCTTAGATTCTCGTAACTTGGCTTGATCTTTTGCACATAAACTTGTTTGTTGCCTAGATAGGAAGCAAAATGTTTTATTTTTTACTCACTTTGTGTGTGTTTTTACAAAACATTGGATTTTTACATACTGGGTGGTGACTATAGCTTTGATTGATTGCTTGTGACTAGTCACCAACTCCTATGAGTTCTCTACATGTCCATATTCCTTTTTACCAAAAAAAATCTCAATCTAGACCTTAAACCCATTCCAAAACTGCTTAAACTGTCGGTACAACCGACACAAGGTCGGTAGTACCGATATGAGTTCTCTGTTTAAACTTCTGGCGATCCCCGGTAGAACCGACGCCATGTCAGTACTACCGGACCCCCCAGTAGAACCGACCCAGGGTCGGTATACCGATATGACCTTTCTGTCACATTTTCCAGGGACCGCCGGTAGTACCGACACCCCGTCGGTACTACCGATAAGGGCCGCTGGGCTATATAAGCCCCGCGACCAGGGGCTAGGGTTCGAGTTCCTTCTCTAACCGTTGCACCGCCCCATCTCTTCCTCCTCTCAAATCCGTGAGGGGATCTCAAAACCCAACCGTGGAAAGTGTTTCTAGCCCACATCCTTAGATTCTCTACCCTCCGGAACATCCGATCCTCGCCGGAAGTTTGTCGATTCGCCCGGGAAGCTTCTCAAGGTATTCATTCAAAATCTCCGTCGATCGATCTCTCAATGTAGTTGTTTCTAGAGGCAATGCTTTAGGGAATCATCATCTTGTCCATCCTAGAACTCGTTCCCATGATCTTGTAGCTTTTGGTTGGCTAAATCATCTGGATTCAACGTTTTTCACCAAAAACCGACCCCCATCGGTAGTACCGACGCCATGTCGGTAGTACCGATGGGGGGCTGTTAACTGAGTTTCCCCCTTAGGTTGAGCCATTCCTTTTCATAATCAAACATCCATCTTATGCACTCGTTGCTAATCTACCAGATGGGTCGCGCTGGCAAGCAAGTTGTTCGTGAGGAATCCGATGAAGACGAAGTTCCTCTCGCTTAAAGGAAGAGGAAAGGGGGAGCTAGCTCTCAAGCTCCTCGTGGTCGTGGTCGTACCAACCCTCCTGCTGCTCCTCGCCAGTCCACGGGACAAGGTCATCGTGCCCGCACCAAGCAAGCTCACCAACCCGATGATCATTATGATGACTATGAGGACATCTCCTTGGAAACCCTCTCATCGTTCATCCTTCGGCCATCAAGACCTCCTCGTCCAGCCACTCAAATGGGGATTGTGAGGATGGTAGACTACACAAGAGGGTCTCACAATGTCTACAAGGAAAGGTACTCCGACCCCGCTCTTTGGCAAAAGGAGTTTGATGCGGACATCCGCTTTTGGCTCAAGTTCAATGCCGATTGGTATGAGTCAGTCATTCTCAGCAAGGACCACATGACTATCGATATGAAGTCAATCAACTGGGATCTCCTTAGGTCACTTGATATCCCGGTCGTCAATGATGCTATTGATATATGCCATGCCAAGGGGATGACCAATGTGATGTCAATCAACTATGATTGGAATGAAGAAGTGGTCGCCCAATTCTATGCCAATCTCTACATCCGCCGTGAGACCCGGACCTTTCATTGGCTCCTTCAAGGCAAGCCCCTCTCCGTCTCATATGAGCGTTTTGCTCAAATTCTTGGTTTCGGTGAGGAGGATCTCGCTCGTCCAAAGATGCATGGTGGAGAGTTCCCTCTTGACAGTGAGATGGCTTTCATGTATGACTCGGTGTATGGCAAGGTGGAATTTGGTACCACTCATGGGATGAAGCCAGTTTATCGGATGTTGAACCAACTCTTTCGCTACACTCTCACTTCCAAGATAGGTGACAACACCAATATCTCCAATGTGGCAAAAGAGATCCTTGTGAGGATGGCACCGGGCAAGGAAAAATTTAGTATATTCAACTTCATTTGGGAGGAAATCATTGTGTGCTCCGTGTCTGCCAACAAGAGTTGCCAATATGCCCCTTGGATTTTCAAGATGATTTGTCAGGTGGAGGGAGTTGATATCCTTCCCGACAAGACCCACTCTTGGTAGAAGCCCAACAAAGGCAACATTGAGAGGCTTCTCAAGTTGGGCAAGCATGCCCCTCCTCGTCCTTCTGCCGCAGGTGGCTCCTCCTCCGGTGGCCCATCCACCTTTGAGCCACCTTCCTCCTCTCGTGGGCCATCCGCATCTCGAGGCACCGTTCCCCCCGGCAAGAAAAAGAGTATTTTCAATTTCCTCTCTCAAGGTCTTTTTGCTTGCTTCAATGTGGGACGACACAATGCATAGGAAATACATGCCCATAGGCAGCATGTTGATGAGCAGCTCCTCAAGCTAGAGACGCGTCAAAAGTCCTTGCTCGCTCAACACAACATTGAGCACTCTCCCGTCCGCAAGCCCATGGACTTTCCTCCTCCACCAAACTTCTACAACCCTTGGGAGATCTACGGCGACGCCTCCATGATGTATGGAGCTCCTCCGGCCGACATCGACGACGAGGACTTTGGTGGTGGTGAGACCGACGACGACGACTCTCCTCCGGCTGCCCACTCTCCACATGCCTATGATGATTGAAGGGCCTCCTCTTTTTGGCGCTTGATGCCAAAGGGGGAGTGAGCTCACAATTTACTCATGTGTGGTGTGGGCTTGCATCTTCACTTATCTATCTATCTACCCTTAAGTTTGTGGACATGTAAGGACTATGTGTAGTTTCATGTGGTGTAATGCTTGTTGACGAACTTAGAACTCGTTTAAATTTGTAAGACTTAAGTTGTGCTTGTGATGTGAGGAACCTTGGTTATCTATTTGTGATGCTTGTTATTTCTCACTTTATTGTTTTGTATACCATGTCATATGCATCACGGTTTATATATCACACTCATGCACTTGTGTATGAAATTTGAGAGTGAAAAGTCCTCTAAGTGTGTGATGGGCATTTGAGGCCTTCATAAAAGTTGAAGCACACATTTAGGGGGAGTTTCATTTTCAAATTCGTCAAATACACACATCTTTTATATAAACAAATTGTGGTTGTCATCAATCACTAAAAAGGGGGAGATTGAAAGTGCATCTTGGCCCCTAATTATTTTGGTGATAATGACAAGCACGATTTGTGGTATTTAATGCTTTGACAAGATGTGTGCAGGTCTTAAATGAATAAAACTCATATGGTTGATCAAAGGAAGGCCTCCAATTTCAAGTCGTTGCTTTCAACTCGAATCAAGGCTTAATTTACTTTTTCTTTTGAATTTGAGTATAGGAAACACCGTACTATAAAGGGGGATGCAAATCGATAGCCAAAAGATGCTAAAAGTGCTCTAGAAGGTAATCCAAGTGAGTGAGAAGAGTTGAGAGTTGACACGTGCACAAATGCTTCTCTTTTCTCAAACTCTCAGGCTGGGCCGGTTGTACCAACGCCACGTCGGTACTTCCGACGACCGCCCTTCGGTAGTACCGGCGCAGGGCCGGTATACCGATAAGGGTTCTCTGGCGAGTTTTAGCCAGGGGGCCGGTACTACCGACCCTGTGTCGGTACTACCGGTGACCGTACTGTTTTAATTCAGAAAACCCCCCCTCGGTAGTACCGACACCGTGTCGGTAGTACCGGGGTTACACGTTTTTGCACAGTAACGGCTCGTTTTCAGCACCTAATATTTAACCCCCCTTCCCCCTCCTCACTCATTGCTGACCAACCACGGGACAAACACTTCCTTGAGCATTCACTCCACCTCTCCCCTCTCCTCTAGAGCTAATCCTTGGTTCCCTTGAGCTAGGGTTTGAGAAGATAGGTGATTTCTAGTGAAGTGTGACCAAGCTTTGAGAGCCCCTTCGTTCTTCTCCTTCTCAAGAGCACTTGAAGCATCTCCGGACTTTTGGTTTGCATTTGTTACTCTTGAAGCTTGCTTCTAGACGGTTAGGCGTCGCCCGCGAGTGCCCTCTTGGTGTGGTGCACCCGGGATCGTTTGTATTGCCCTCTCCTTTGTGGAGAATTCTTAGTGAGCACCAATCTTCCTTTGTGGGGGTTGGAAGAGGAAAAGAGGCTCTTGGTGATAGCCCTCCCTTTGTGGGATCCTCAACGGAGACGTAGCATCCTTTGTGGGTGTGAACTTCGGATTAAATCCTATGTCTCTTTTGCTTGCTTGAAATCCTTTGTTTCTAACTAACCCTAGAACTTGTTTTAGCCCGATCTATCATTTGGTTGCTATCCAACTCATTTCTGTGGTTGCAGGTGGTTCTTAGCATCTAAACTTAAACTTTGATTCAAGTAGAATTGCTAGAAACATCACAGAATTCAAATTTCGTTTTAAGTTATTTCTGCCTGTCGGTAGTACCGTCCTGGTACCGGTAGTACCGACCCCGTCGGTAGAACCGGCACCACGTCGGTAGTACCGACAGGGGTTTTAATCCGCTGCTTTTGTTTCAGAAATTTGAAGTGATCCTATTCACCCCCCCTCTAGGCATCACAAGGTCCTTTCAGGGTTATTCAAGAATTGCTTTCATGGACCCATCAAAAGTTACGCGGATGAGATTAAAAACCAACGGAAAACAACAGTCGAGACCATTTTTAGGCACTTAGATGAGTTTCATTACAAGAACCTTATACTACTGCCTTACAACTTCAAGTAAGTACGATTGTCATCTAATTATCATTGCTAATTCTATTTAGTCAATTCTAATCTCCATGAGGATGCATACAGATTCCACTGGGTTCTACTCATAATCAGTATCGACAATAGCAACATCAATGTGTATGACTCATTGAGAAAAGACCGCTCAGAATACCAAGACCTTGAAGATGTATTCCACGAGTAATAATTCTATCTATGACATTTTCTTTAATGCAATATATATTTAGCTTTTATACTAACATATTTTATCTTTTATTATTTTGCCTCAGAGCTTGGACCGTGTTCATTACAAAGCACCGAGGAGCATTTCAACCCAAAATTAGATGGGTGTATGATTTTCCGGTACGTATACAAATAACAACTTCAGATTGGGAATATTTAAAATGTATAACACTACAATTTCATATTCTGTTCTCCTCTCCAATTTAGTGTTTAATACAAGAGCAAGGAAATAATTTATGCGGGTACTACGTTTGTGAGTTCATACACCATCACAGTGGCAACGCGGATGATGATATTGTAAGTAAAATAAACCTATTAATAATACATCATTTTTATCCTTTTTGTATATTTAATCGCTTGCTGTATTATATCAACCTATTTGCAAATTACAGAGGATTATATAAAGGGACGCACTCATTGAGAAGGATCGCCTCTTGGCAATTCAAGAAGCTCTCGTGGGATTCCTCATGGACGAGGTGGTTAATCCATAAGGAAAACATCATTATGACAGCCATCCAATTGACCACCTCACCTCCGAGGAAAGCTAAATGAGACAAGAAATTTGAACTGAATGATATTTTGAATATACTATATGGGGTTTTGATGTATATATACTAGTTTAAGAAAATACTATTTATTTTCATGTGTATAAAATATTATGTGTATATACATTTGTAAGTTTATATATGTAGATATATAAGGTTAAATTTATATATAAGTCTAATCTAACTGTGTATATGGTATATATATACCGGTATATACCTATATACAAGTTCAAATACGTATACGTGTATATACAGGTTAGACAACAATTAGAATATGCTCAAATCGAAAAAAAGAGAAACGAGACCCTTTAGTCTCGGTTGGTAATACCAACCGAGACTAAAGGGGGTGGGCGCAGGTGTTGGTGTGCCCCCCTTTAGTCACGGTTCGTAGCACCAAGTGAGACTAAAGGATCCTTTAGTCCCGGTTGGTTCAACCGAGACTAAAGGGGGGCCTTTTGTCTCGGAACTTTAGTCCCGGTTGGACTTGAGAGATCTAACCCCTCTCCAACCGGGACTAAAGCCCCTCTCCCTACCAGTGATAAGGTCCTATTTTTCTTTAGACCGCACTGCACCGCCCAACTCTTCAAAGGGGTAACACATACACATTAGGCACGTGAATACACTTTCATACTCAGGCCCTGTTTGGATACTCCAGTAGGGTTAGAGTTAGAGCTAGTTTCTAACTCTAGCTCTAGCCCTAAACTAACTCTAGCTCTAGAGGTGTTTGGATGAAAGGGTTAGAATGACATTAAATGTACTTTTTCAATCATTAGGTGTGGGTGGAGGGAGAGAGAAAAGTCACTTTTTGGTGGACCCAACATGAACTAACCCCAATAAGCACCTCTTGGGTGGGATAGTTTTTTGGGTGGGTTAGATGCAAACTAGCTCAATCTAGCCCTCATGTTTGGATACTTTGTGGCTAGTTGAGCTCCAACTAGCCAAAACTAACTCTAGCACATGGATCCAAACAGGGCCTCACTTCGTGTAAAAGTGTTAATCCAAGATGTTATAGGTAGATGATAAAAGATTATAAGCTGGTTTCACTCTTGCTCAACTAGCAAGATGATACAACTACACGACCACTACTGAGCTATCAAACTCGGGCTGAACGTCACATCTATGTTAGAAACCAGGTTAACTGAAGTGCTTGTTTTGAATTAAGATCCATGGGCAAAGCAGATGCGACAGTGGACGACGCCTCTCCTGCGGGAAGTCCGAAGCAGGTGAGCTCCGCCGTTGTCGTCGGGAGAGAGGCGGGGACGGAGGGAGTCCGCCATGAGGAGCTCGAGGACGAGAGGCTGCCAGCACGCATCCACAAGGTCGTGGCTCGCCTCGCATTGCACCACCGATCGTGGTCCCTCTTCCACAATTGCTCCACCATCGGAGAGGGCGGGGCTGGGAGGAGGAGGGAGGCGTGCCATGGTGGAGAGGGCTGCCGGTGGAGGAGTAAGGTGCCGCTCTGCCAACTCGCGCCGTCAGCCCTTGTCGATTCAGGGTGCGTTTGGCAGGGCTCCAGCTGTGGCTGTGGCAGCTTCGGCTGTGGCTGTGCTGGTGGAGCGGATTTTGTGGGGGAGTTGGAGCTGTTTTAGAAAAAACGTTTGGCAAAACAACTTCTCCTGGCTGTGTGAGATGGGTAAGAGAGTAAATGACTGTAATACCCTTCCATTTTCTTTTCCTTTACTTCCCTCTTTTATTTTTCTCATATTTTTATTTTTTTCTTCTCATTATTTTTCTTTGGAGTAACGACAACTCATCCTTATCTCTTTGGAGCAACGACAGCCGCCACAGAGCCACCGGGTCACACAAAAAAAGAAGAAAAATGAAAAACGCAACCTCGAGAGCTCCGCATCGCATGCCACCGCCGCCGCCGCCGGGACTGCTCGTGCAGCCGTGCTCGTTGGCGCTGGGTCCACCCTTGATCGCTGTCATCGGGGGTCGCTCTCCACCCATTTTCCCCACGCCGCACAAGAGCACGCGAGGAGCTGTCCCGCCGGCCATGGAGGCCAGGTCGCGTGCAGCTCTCCATCCGTCTCCACCTTCCCCTCCGGTCGCAATCGAGCTGCCCCCACCGGATCTGCCACTTCCACCCGCCGGAGATCTTTTTCCAGCCGGCGCCGCCGCTGACCAGCTCCTCCGCGGCACCACCAGCTGACTACCGCCGGAGATGCCTTTCCCTCGTCCATGCTCCAGCTCCACCGCCACCGCCATCGAACTCCTCCGCCACCGGCGCCATAGAGCCCGCCGCTGTCTCCATCGAGGTCCACCACCACCGGCGCCATCGAGCACGCCGGCCGTCCTCCAGCTCCCCATCAATGCGGTGGTAGCGCGGTGGCATTTTTGTTGTAATTAGCGCGAACTACAGGGGCAAATGGGTAGCAGGCTTGGCAGGCACAGGGCGGAGCCGGGGGGAGCTACTATTTTCAGCTGCGGGGGTGCGTTTTGGCTCTAGAGAGCGGAAAAACCGGGCGCTCCCGGATAGGAGCCGTTTTTCCGGGGCCTTTGGCACGGCTCCGCGGAAAACAACTCCTGGAGCTGCTACCGGAGCCGTGCCAAACGGACCCTCAATTCACGGCCTCCCTACCTGCAACGCCTGGAGGGGGAGCTTCGTCAGCCACGCCTTTTGGATGCGTAAAGCTAACCTTTTGGATGCGATGAGTGCGGATAGCCTAAAAAGCTAACCTTTTGGAGGCGACAGCAAAACACTGAAGCCAAGATGGGGTAACTTATATGAATCATGGCTACTCTCTAGAGCATACATACCATCACTTTTTTGGATAAGGAAAACTTTATTAATCTTAAAAATGATGATATACTCCCTTCGCATTGAAAAAGATGTCGTTCCGGAGGTTGGAAGAGTTTGCGAAAGAAAGTCATTTCCGCGACATGCAGCCTCCGTCGGACTACTTTGCCCTCGGCGCTTCGATTACTCCACTCGGCTTCAGTGATGCATGCATCGCGCTTCTTTACTTCTACATTCCTTTCTATCATCCGCTCGCATCCCAAACGCTCTGGTGGTCATCCGCTTTCACTGATAGCCTTCTGTTCCTCGTCGCTCGCCATCTAGTTGCGCTTGAACGAGATCTCGCTCCAAGAGCATGTTGGGGAGGTGGAGGTTGACGATGAGGTCACCGGCATCTGTGTCGGTGGAGCACGTCATGGAGGTCGACAGCAACGCAGCCACCGGCCTCCGCATCGGTCAGCTCCCTGAGATTTAGGGAGTACAACGTATATCATCAGAACTGAAATCTATAACTTTCTGAGATCTACAACTTACAACTTTCATAGTATGTTGGGAGCTTTTCCATTGAGTTCATTTACGGAATTTGAATTCGTTGACAATATGATTTCACATTAAAAAAGTTGTAACTTACAAAGTTCCATAATCTCTCAGGATATGCAACTTTCATGTTAAGAGTTTCTCCATTTGAGGTCGTTTGAAAAAGTCAAACTTCCAAATTTCAAAACTTCAGACTACTTTACCTTGACAAAAGTAATTCAAATAAAAAATGGTTCAACTACAAAGTCATGTGACTTTTGAAGATGAACAATTTTTATTTTGGTCATTTGATCATCTGATATAGTGGTAATAACATTCTTCACAAATCTTATACATCTCTCATATAGTTTCATGAAACTATATAAGAGATATAGGTTTTTTGCGAACAATCTTATAGTACTTAAATAGATATTCTGAAATATTAAACAATCTCAAATGAAAAACTTGTCAACTGCAGAGTTTTAGGTGTCCTCGAGCTATACAGTTTTGATATAAAGGACCTGTTTGGCAGGGCTCCAGCTCTGGCTCCTCCGGTGGAGCAGCTTTTTTGATGGAGCTGAAGCCGTATTGGAAAACGTTTGGCAAAACGACATCATCTGTTGGATAGAGGTTGTAAAATGTCTAAATTGCCCTTTTCTATTTTTTCTATTTTTCCTTTTTTTACTTTTCCCCTCCCTTTCCCCCCTCCTCCTCTTTTTCTTTTCCTCTTTTTTATTCACTCACACTCACGGCCTCACTTATATGTCCACGAGGTCTCCGTCCTGCCTCCGCCTCCACCGTCGGTGCCTGCCCCCCTCCACCGCGGCTTTGCCCCGCCTCAGCCATTGCCTCCGCCCCACCCTGCCTCCTCACGCCTCGCCCCACCTCCGCCGACGACCCCCGCCCCGCCCACCTCCTCACGCCTCGCCCCGCCTCCGCCGGCATCTCCGCCCCGCCTCCGCCGGTGGCTCCGCCCCGCCGAAGCCTCCACCCTACCTCCTCGCACCTCGCCTGCGCCGCCTCGCTCCTCGTGCTTCACTTTACCCCGCCCTACACCGGGGGCAAAGGAGTAAAGGGGGAGGCGGAGCCGGAGCCGGAGCCGGAGCTCCTTTTGGAGCCCTACCCAACATGGCCAAAGTTTGCTCTCATGCGAGATCATATGAAGAAGTTATGAATTTTTTGGCACGAGACCATTTCCAAGAGCAGGTGATGTCATCATTCACACCTAGAAATCCATTTCTAAGAGTGAGTGATGTCATAATCCACACCTAGAGATCCATTTTCTAAGAGCGGTGACATCACCACCCACACCTGAAAATGATTTCAGTTGCGGGTGACGCCATCACCCGCACCTAGAAATGAGGATCTTTTCAGGAGTGGGTCATGGCGTCACATGAACCTGAAAATGATTTCCAGGTGCGGGTGATGGGGTCACCCGCTCCCAAAAATGATTTCTAGGTGCGGGTCTACCTGCTACAGAGCTACATTTTTTAGATCGGGTGGCAAAATCGTCCGCTCCTAAAAAATCAGGCGCTCTTACAAATGTTTTCTGTAGTAGTGGAATAGAGAAGTGCTCGTGATGAAACGATAATGATTCTAGAAATTAAGACTAGAGAATGACATACAATTGAGTTTTAACTGAACCAAATTATAGTAGTGTGACAGCCTTCAAATGTTGAGATGGAGAGGAATAGATAGATCGTTGCTTTCAATGGGAATATTATGTACCCAGGACCTTTTAAAATTGCGTATACTCCCTCAGATTTAGTAAAATAAGTTGTTTTGGACAAAGTTTGGATCAAACATTAGGAATATAAATGATGAATAACTTTAAGTTGTCGAGTTTAGTAAAATGAATATTATATCAATAGATTTGTCTTAAAAATCATTTTATAAAACTATACATATATAACTTTTCAATAAATATTTTTATATAAAAGGGAAGTCAAAGTTGTGTTTCAGAGACCGTGTCGCTGTTCTAAATGACTTCTTTTACCAAATTGGAGGGAGTATTAACTTCCGATTCTTCTTTGAATTAATCACTAGAAACGTCGCCAAAACGGTCACAAAATGGGTCATATTTCAAATGTTTTCACTCCCAATAGGATTCATTTTTTTGTAAATATTTGTATTTCTATAAATTATAATGTAAACATATTATTTTTAACTACCTTTCAAGAATCCAAATCAGCCAGTTAGTGTCACACCCAGTTTTAAAGGCAAAACCGAAGGCATTGATTACATGTGTGACAGGATCAAGTTACACACACGTAATGACATTGCAAATACCAAAATCAGTGCCACACGAATATAGAGTTATTACATGACCAAAAGTCTTAAACGAACATAAATAACGAGTTCTCACAGCAGATAGAGATGCCTCCACAGGCAGCTGACTGAAGACACGCACACCTAGAACTCCTGAAAATCACCGGGATAGTCTTGAAATCTTTCCCAGTCTGAGCAACAATTCGAGCATTGTAGATACAAGAAGTAGACAAGCGCGAGCACGTAGCGTACTCAGCAAGAGGAAATCAACATATAACATGCATGGTCATATGGTGGATGGCTAAGGTTCAAGCAGATTAGCATTTTAGTTGGTCAAATTTTATTAGCAACATAATTACTAAAGACTACAAGTTTATACCAACCCACAATTGATGTAAAGCATAAATATCATAAATAAAGATAAAGCAACGATGTAATATCATGTTCCATAACTTATTCATGTGAGGGTCCAGGCCGCTCTTGACCGTGAGCACGGCTAACCGGTTAGTTTTACACTCTGCAGAGGTTGTACACTTTCACCACAAGCAGTGTAAAAGCTCCGAAGAACTTTGAACCCAACCATGCGGTGTTTGCAAGGCATCATAACACACTACCGAGGCGTGGTTGCATAGGGACGCTACAAGGCCTTTACAAAGGTTCCCCAACAAGTTGTGACCCACAAGGTCCGGATCAGTTAGCAAGGTATGAAGTCCCCTAGCAGGTCGATACCCTACCATAAAAAAATAACTCACCCAACCCCCTGCTAGAGAGAGTCCATACCCCACAGTACCGTCGATCCCTTGTCCTTATCAGGTAAGATCTCCCCAAGCTAAAGTTCCTAATTACTTGGGCAAGACCATTGCCTGTTTAGTTCTTGTGGTTGTACTGTTTTCCTGGGTGGTTCTCCATGTTCCGATTAACATATCAAAGGTGGTCTTGCAATTAAAATAACATAACAATGGAACATAGAACATAAAGGTATCCATGTTCACCATCCCCGTTAAGCATGCTAAGCAATAGCTACCATCAAGATTAATTAAATAACCCGGTTACAAGGCAAAGGTCATAAAATACTAGGCATGATCCTTAAAGGTTCCTGTCAAAGTTAATGCAAGCAAAAGGTAAAAATGGTGAATTAAATGCATGTTATATAGGACAAGCGGGTATGCATCAAGGAAGACTTGCCTTCAACAAGGCCCTACTGCTGCTCAAACTCTAGCGCATCTTGATCTTCAAATCCTTCGAACACTTCACTCTCTACGTACCACAATAATCACATACAAGCATACAACAAGAGTAAATAAGAAACAATCATCAAATAGTACTAACAAAACAAAACAAGGGCATAACACTACTACGCTTCGAGACGATCGCATGGACATAAAGAACGCTAAAAACGGAGCTAAAACGATCAAGATATGCACTAACAAAAGTACAAGGACCTATTTGTAAAGAAAACTAAAGCTTTAGGGCTTAAATGTAACAAAAGGATCTAACTGTAAGAAAACTTAACACTGCGGAAGGGTATTTTGTAAAACAAAAGAAGACCAAGGCATTTTCTGCAAAACCGACACGACTTGAGATTGACCGCCAGTTTGACTCGGTTGACTTCGGTTGGTTAGATTTGAGCTGCAGATCTAACGATGGACGGCCGACAGCTACATAAAACGTGCGGCGGCGCTCCGACGAAGAGATGCGGTGGCGCCCGGTGTGACAGACCCGCCCAAATTAATTCCGTATTATCGCATAAACCATTCCTCTTGGTCATTACACGATAACACAGAGTTAACCTGTCGTCAAACCCGGTAAATCACGAGTAACCCGGATCGCAACATTCATACATCAAAACTCACACGAAGGCGAGTCCAGAGATTACATCATCACATATTATATTACATCAACTCCCTTAAGGATTATTTTATTACAAACTGAGTTCATTACATAAAAGTGAATGGTTCGGAGTTTAATACACATAGCGGAAATAAAGTACTACACGTCATAAGTAACATCCAATGAGGCCATTCAAGATGTCACTAAGCAGTGTCCTCCTCCCACTCGATCTCCCAATCGGGTGGGAACGATCCAGGGCACGGAAACCCATCATTCCCATCACCTGTAAATATCAACAACAGTAAGGCTGAGTATACTAATACTCAGCAAGACTTATCCGACGGTAATATCATTCACCGAACTCCTAGACATGCAAGGCTTTTTGGCTATTGGTTTAATTTTGCTAAAAAGCAACAAAGAGTATGTCCTTACTTTCAAGTTTTAGCTCACCATTATAGTTGTTTAATCATTACTAGATTGGTATCTACTGCAAGCAAAGTTGTGCAATACAATTAAGCAATAACCCAATTAATTCTCAATTTCATCACAAAGGGAAATGAGTTGTATAGTTAAGCAGTCCCTGATGACGGTGAGAGACCGACGATCGATCGATTATTAACCTTGAAAGGTGGACCTAAACACACGGGAGCTGCACACCCCAAAAAGACAAGGAAACCAAGGTGGTGGGGCATGCACCAACCAGGCAGTTCCCAACATTCCTCGGTTCAGGAGTAGAGCTCACAGTCTTGATACAAGGCGGGAAGGTCACGGACTCCGCCGCCCAACCAAGCACATGTACCGCATGGCCTAGAACATGGGGACCTCCCCAATATTAGTGGTCCAAGCTCCCTAGCTTATTACCGAAGGTACTAAGCTTACTGGTCCCATTCCAGACAAATGTTTAGTACGTTCAAAAGCTTAACCAGTGACACCCACTGACCGGAGCCGATCCCAAGCTCTTACCACATGAGCATATCAGATTAATCTCATGATTCCAATATAAGAACATATAGCTCGCGTGTAAAGGATTCCACTCAACTTTTACCGGGTCCTTAGAGCATGTCAACTACCGTCCTATCATACTAGTAATAGAGCATAGGAACCTAGGATCATGCAGCTAGGGTTTCAATTCAACTCCTGAACGTAAATACACAAGCATCCATATATATAATTGCATAAGTTAGAAAATGGAAAAAATGCTTCGGTGCTTTCCTTCAATAGCACAGTCAGTGGTGAAATCCTCCGAACTTTGGTCCGGACCTTGTTGCACTTCCACTGTGTTCACTCCTGCGTTAGCGAGGTCCTCGTCAGCTTACGACACTAGTTCGTAGTTTCCGTCCTGGAGCTCTACAGTTCTGAAATTAATGACGACCATGAGGTGTTTTGGTGGACCACAATCATCATGAGGGTTAATACATTCAGCATACTCTTCCAGAATTTATCGATGTGTTGAAGCTTATTAAATTTCTTTGCTCGATAGTGACTGTGTACATATTTATTATTGTTAAACTAAATTTACTTCACCAAGGACATGCTGCTGCCTCGGGACTCAATTTAGTCGAATTCACTCATATAAACTTGCATTGCATGCAGGTGATGGTGAGTTTTCCATTCATTCCATTTATTGAGTGTGAATTGCTTCCGAAAGCTTATTTCAATAATTATAAATATAAACTGAACAAAACACATCTCAGCCCTGAACTTGATACATGGAGTAAGGCACTGCCCGAAAACCAACTTATGCCATTAACTAGAGCTAGCATGACAAATCACACAAAACTATGCCTAGCATATGAAAAAAAATAAATCACACATAAATAGATATACATCCTTTTGAGCTGAAACTTCACACAAGGCTAAAAGGCAGCATAACTACTAGAGATATGCACTTACTTAGCAAAGAACTTTAAAGGAGCTACACTCATGAATAAAACCCTAATAAACCATGGCAATTTATTTGGCTAAGCTAAACATGTCAAAAATCATGCATACTGTCTAACAGGGGTACATAAACATGAAACGGAGCTGTGGCCAAAAGATTGACAGTAACTGACCAACAAATAAATTTACAAAATTCAAAAACAAAGGCACTAGAATACAAGAAAAATAATTCATAAGTAAAGATACACATGACAACTAAGTGCCATCTTTCTATAAGAGCTCATACATGTCAAAAGTAGCAACATACCCAAAATTTGGCAACAGAACACTTCTGGAATTTGAATGATTTCAAATCTAGCCAAACTGATCAATTTGGATTAGTTTAAAAACTACTCAACAATTTGAAAACTTCCTTTGTAGAAAAGTTGCATCTAGTCATGCTGAGCACAGGAAAATTGAGTTTGCATTTTTAGAATTTTTCTGTGATTTATGGTGAATTTTACAAGATCACATAATTCAAACCTAGATCAATAGATCCCTTTTACAGATTAGCCCCTGCAGTCTTACAGCTAGACCCTTCTAAGAACTCGATCTTCACAGATGTGCCCTCGGCGGCTTAGGGGAGCTCGCCGGTGGCCGGACTAGGTCGGGTGAGTATCTAGGGTGGTGTGTGTGCTCACCAGAGACCGATTGGTGGTGTCGGGGTCGGCGGTGAGAGCTCCGGTGATCACCGGCGGCGAAGGGGCGGTGCTGCGGCCGCGGTGGCTTGAACTCCGGTGAAGACGCAACACGATTGAGAAATGTGGGTCTCATGGAAGCTTCGACAGGGCCTAGGGGAGCTGCTAGGTGTGTCAGCCAGCTGCGGTGAGGCTCAGGTGAGCGAGCTCCATGGCGGCGGCGCAATGGCGGACGACGGAAAGGGGGAAAAACTTGTGCGGGTGCTCCGATGGTTCTTTTTGTAGGCGGCACGGCTTGGAGGAGGGTCCAAGACTCCCCCTAGGGAGGATAAGCTCGTCCGTGCGGCTGTGGGCCAGTGCCGACCTCGGCATCCACATCGACGGCGCATGGCGGCGTGATGCGTGGCAGCTAGGCGGCTAGCGCGTGCAGGCGCTCGAGGGCCTAGCTCGGGAGGTGGCGCGACATGAGTAGATGACGGCGGTGGTGATGCGACGAGTCGACGACGCTGTTGACCTTCCCCTCCCGGCGTACGCTGCACAGGGACCCGCGACGGCGATGGCCGGCTAGTGTCAATGCCCTTTGCGGCGGGGAGAGGAGAGAGGAGGGGGAAACCGTGGGCGGTGCGTGGTTTTGGTGGTCTACGTGGCAAGTGAGCTGACGGCGTGACGTCGGGGCCCACCGAGGTGACGGCCGGGGCACGTCGGCGGCGCGACGTCATGCGCGGAGCGCGCCTCTGGAGCGCCAGCTCCATTTTATTTCCGTGAAGGTCTGTTTGACCGCTTCAAATTGAAAATTTTTTAACTAAACTTTGAATTTGCCAAAAAACAAAAGTTGTAGCCCATCTAACCAACTTCAACTTTCCCAAAGGTTGACCTATGAAATTTTGCCTAGATTAGTCAGAAATTCAACTCCAAGTTGTTGTTTTCCCATCCTGGTCAAACTAGTGTTGTGAGAGTTGATTGGATTTTTTAGGCTTTTCCACTCCGAATCTCAAATGCCACCAATTAGATGAAATGTGTTCCATGAAAAACTAGACAACTTTCATATTGGCATAATTTTCAGTACTTAAGAAAAATTTTGAGAACAAGCTAGATTTTTAAGGAGAGGTATAGATCTCTAAGGGTTTGACTTAGGTTTTGAAGGGGTTGACCCTTAAGGGGTGGTTTGACCAAGATAACAATGGTTAGGGCTAGTAATGGTGATGATTACTATTGCCCAAACATCCAAGATGTTACACCCGGCGGCGATCCTCATCGGCAACACGCCAAATCGAGCTGAGGTGCTCCTTTTGTCACGTAGAAAGCACCAGGATGTAGCTAGCGACACGACGAAGCCATCTAGGGTGGTGAAACGAGCGCGGGAGCGGCGGCGACGGCGCACAGCACGGCAGGGCGGACGACTGCGGCGGTACGAACTCCGGCGAGCACTCTAGAGCGAAGCAGAGCACGGGGTCGTGAACAAGCAGCTCTGGCACCTTCCTCACCTCAACTCGCAGCTCCAGGGGTGGCTTCTCGATGACCGATGGGCGGCGGCGCGGGAGATCGGAGGTGGCGGCGCTAGCTAGGCTTCTGTGGCGTGCGGTGTTGAAGCCCAGGGCGGCTAGGGTTTGGGGGGAACATGACTCCAGGTGGTGGCGGCCTTTAAATAGGTTGGGGTGGCGTTTTGGCGTGGGGGCCACGCCTAGGAAGGCGTGCTTGAGGCGGACACGACGCGACCAGGGCTCAAGCGGCGCCCGTGTAGGACGGAGGAGGGGGATGACATGGGGGCCCACCTGGCAGCAGCGAGCGGCGGGAGACGGAGAAGGGCTACCATGAGTCGCAACTAATGCTGGGCTGCGAGAGGGAGGGAGCTGAGCGGGCTAGCGGCGGTTGCTAGGCCAGAAAGCTTGGCGCGGGCAAACTAGGTCGGGGAGATAGAGGGCGGCAGCGGACCGCTAGCTGGGCTGCAAAACTTTAACATGCCAGAAGAGTGGAGGGGTTAAGGGAGATGGAAAAAGGTTTTGCATTTTTGGAAAGGGACACAAGCAAATGAATTCAAATTCAAATTTGAATTCAAACAACCAAAAGCAATGCATCAGCATGAATGCAACAAACATCAAGTTATTAATTTAATTTTGAAAAACAAATAATGTTTTTTCCTTTTCTACGATTCCTTAGAAGAGAAATTCGTTGTTTAAATTTTCTTTCTTATTCACATCCTGAAATTTGGAAATTTCAGAGTGTGACAGTTAGCCAAATAATTTTACTATTCATACGAGAAACGTTTCCAAAGAGAATCTTAATCCGAAGTGTATTACGAAAATCTGGATCCCCTATAGTTTTGTTACACGTATTTTCAACTATGACTATTTTTTCACACCCCGTTTGGATGTCTGAATTGGAGCCTGGAATTTGGAATTGAAATTGACTACCATCAATACCTTGTGTTTGGATGTCCTAGGTATTGGAATTGTAAATCTCCTGCAATACCGAGCTCGGTATTAGCCTTCAGAAGCACCCACTCCATTGATCTAAACCCTTTGCCCTCCATGTTCATCGGCATTGGCTCCTTCCTCTTGAATCCTCGGCTGCCCCGAGCCACTCAACCGCGCCGCGTCCCCGCCCACTCCGGCGGCTCCCTTCCCCGGTTGCTCCGCCCCGCCTCCCCTTCCCCATCCCCATCGAGCTTGGTCGTGCCGCGTCCGCCTCTCCCGCACTCCTCTGACGTGGTCCTCTTCCGTCTCCCTCCCCTCGCGAAACGGTGCGAGGCGAGCGACGGCCCAAGCAAGGCGGAACGGCGTGAGATGATGTTAGCACACCAGAGGATAGCAGGGATAGGGAGGAGGAATCGGAGCAGGGATCGAAGAGAAGAACAGGAGCTAGGAGAAGAACAGAGAGTGAGAGGCGACGGCAGAGTTCCTTGATAGAGAAGAAGAACAGTTCTGTTACATGATTCATCGATCATCTCTCACCTCTCCCTCTCCACTCCATGTTATGTAGCTAGCAAATACATGGGCCAAGCCCGAGTAGGAATGGGCATGCAGGCCCAAAATGAAGCCCAGTAAGCAGCCCACCTGTATAGGATCCTAACATTCCCTCCTTGTTAAGCCACAACTTGCCCTCAAGCTGTTAACATGAATGTTCAACAAAAGATATAAATGTCTTGTTAGACACATTAGGCTTCAGGGGTCATCCATCATCAGGTTGTAAAACTGAGCCTTGAAAATTGTCTCTGCTGATATCTTGAGGAAGTATGGAATTCTCACTTGTATTATCTTCCAATTGATGATAGTAATCTTTTCACCCAACAAAAAATCTTTCCATTGTTGAGACATGTAGCAAAGGATCAGACTCACTTGGGATTTGGTTGCATGAACCCAAGCTTTTGTTTACAAGGTACAGAAAAATTCTACTCACTGTCAGGTATCCAAAGCCATCAGGCAATGTGTTCTTGTGTTTCAGATAGAGTGGCCAAAGTGTTGTGAACTGGAAGTTCATTGGACAGAACCAAATCTGAAGTTCTATTGCAGAACCAACAAACACTATTGACACTAGGCTAAGCCAATGCACTTGCACAGAATACTTCCAGAAATCAAAATCAGGCGGCCCGAAGTAGTTCAAGATATGCAAGTATATGGTAACTGGTAGTCCATCTCCAATCCCACATGCAGGTGTAGATAGTGGCCCAGGGAACCATAAGTACTCTATGGTATGAAATTTGACCTCATTGAATGGAAGATACTGAATCCATAAAAAATAAATCCGCAACTGCAGTATATAGAAAGGAATGGATGCTTGCCTGTGAACTCGCACATTCTCATTGACCACCCAATAAATTGACCAATGGAGAACATAAGGATATGACAGACTCCAAATTATAAAACCTGCAGTGTGCCATTTAGCTGAGCCACAATGAACAGGCAAGGACGACCATGGTAACGGTTTCCTCAGCTGCCCATTGGCCAAACCACAATTGAAAGACTGCAATGATCCCAAGCAAGGTTGAGCAGTGATAATTGTTGCTATCTGAATTATTCTGCTACTCATGCAATAAAAGGCAATAATCTGACCAAGCAAAGATGACAAAGGTAATGGTGACTGATCAATTCCATTGTTTGCACAATCAAGGTGCACCACTGACAGGACAATATAATTTATTGTCATTGATAAATCACTGAATTGTTGCCACTGAACCAAAAAGGCCAATTGCAGCATTGCTTTCTGATCCAGAACTGTATTAGCAAGTGAGTGCATTAGTCCCGGACTCAATTCAGTAGAAGACAGCCACAATATTGGATTGGAGGCTTGCAAATACTTGACGGTGCCCACAGTTAAAGCAATTAGCAGAAACTTGCTGGATATGAGCAAAAATTCAGTAACTGACCATTTGATAATCTCCCAAACGGAATATGCATATATCCATTTGATTCCTCTCCATTTGATTTTAAGAACTGAGCCACCAATTATCATTAACCATGATTGAACCCACTGCACTACTGGCTGCCAATAGACATTGCTTCCCACACAAATGTCATTGATCTGAATCTGATCATGACAGTAGTGCTGCCCTGGCACCTTGTCAATTGCCAACTGATTCTGTACAAAAAATTGAAATGCCACAATATACCTGTAATGCTCAGATTCACTAATGCAAGTATCAAGCACATATATCCTAGTACATTGAAATGACTGTGTTGAACCCACTGTCGCATTCATGATTAGCCCAATCACTTGCAATGCAGTGTCAAAAATTCCTGAAAATTGATTGCTATTTTTCAAACTGAAGGCACAAATGAGTGCATTTGCTCTCAGAACAGCTAAACTCCAGTGGCAATTCAACAACATCACCAAAGAGAAGTTCCACCGTAGACCAAGTACTAGACAAACTGTCTACTACCACTGTATGACCAGTGAAGGATGGCCAAGGTATTGAATAGAGCTGCATTGTATCAAATTGTAGACAGACTAATGACCATGGTGGCTTAGGTGGGATGCAAAATCGCTCAACATCCAAAATAACAGGCCCTGGTTCTTTGTAAACTAAGATAGAAAGCAATAAATCTATCACTACTGGATTCAGCCCAACCATTCGGTCCAACATACTTTGTGCAGCATGCACTTGGGTAGCCAAAGTAGACAGCCACACAACGAATGAGCATGCAGGGCTGTAACTGGTGATATACCTCTGTTGTACCTTAGCAGATAAGTAGCATTCATTGAGAGTGTTTACGAGCTTGAGCCTGATGTCGCTGCTGGGACAAATTGTCGAACATGTGGCGGCCTCGGTGGGGAAAACTTTCTCCTCAGCACTCTGAATAACTGGGACTGGAGACCTGAGCGTTGGAGCGCGCCACGGTGGACGCGGAGGATGACGCCGAATCAAGCGAAGCGAGATCGCGCTCGCCGCGGACATCGAAGCCAGGGCGGGCGCGGAGGAGCTCGCCGTGGTCGCCCAAGCTGAAGCACGCGCAGAGGACACCGCCGTGAACGTCGAGGACTGTAGAGAATGATTGGATCATGAACCGCACTGTGCATTGATCTCATGTAGGAATTTATACAGAGTACAAGGGCCAATAGAATAACAAAAGTTGTAGTACTTTTCACCAGGAGTCCAACAAAATTGGTTTTGCATTTTTCTAATTTTTCTACAATTTTCTACGGAATTTACAAGATTCAGCAATTCACATATACTATTGAAGTAACACTTTTCACTAAGATCCCTAGCAAGATCTAGGGGCTTACAAATATGCCCCTACTTTGCGGGTTGACCCTTAGAAAGAAGTCGCCCCTTGCAATTGGGTCCCCGGGGCGGACGGCGGCGGTCCGGCCTCAAATCCGGCGAGGGTTCGCCGGAGTCCGGCCGGAGAAGAGCAGGGGAGGGGCCTAGGGTCTACTAGGGTTCGATTCGTGGGCTTGGTTGGGGTCGGGGTCGTGCCGGTGTCGAGGTTTCGCGGCACGGCCGAGCGGCGTCCGCCTAGAGCTAAGTGAAGGACCGATACGACGAACCAGAGAGGGGGGAGTGAATGGGAGCCGATAAAAATTTTTCTCGAAGGAGATTGAAACTCCAACAAGTTGAATACAGCTTCCAACACACGTCTCCGACTCACTACCCAAGTTGGCCAAGCCCACGTAGCCACTGGAGTGCCACTGAACCTAGGAACCAACACACAACCTTCCGACTCGAGAACGCAGCGGAACACCAAACCTAGAGTCCACTGACCAACACCGGTCAGACCGGTGAGCGCCACCGGTCAGACCGGTCCCTGCTGGTGAAACTTGGCGACTTCCACAGAAAGGCTCCACACCGGTCAGACCGATGCAACACACCGATCAGACCGGTCTCAGCCAGAAAGCCCCAAAACACCAAACAGGCCAACCGAGCTCCAAACCGATCCAAACTCGAAACAAACCGCAACACAGACAACCGAAAACACACCCGGATGTTCACCCGAGTAAAAACCCAACAAGGGTTGCACCGGTCAGGTCAGACCGGTGAGAGGCACCGGTTAGACCTGTGTGACTTGGGCTTCTCGAGATGAACAACACCCGCGGGTCAACACCTCCAAATCCAAGCCTTGATCTCCCGAATCGCTCCACAGGCTTGAACAAGACTTTGGGGACAATAGGAACACCTCATGAGGAGTCCATAGCCAAGTTTAATCTCACCAAAACTTGTCCAAACAAGAGGAATCGGAGAAATCCCGCCAAGACCTCCTCTAACCCTAGAACACCGAAAACTCCAAAATCGAGCCCCTTAACTCACGGATTTGGGAGGGGAATCACAGCCCAAAGAACCGCGAAGGGTTCCCACAAATTTCCCCCGTCAAATCCCCAAGAGCTAGGTCCCGAAAACACCCCAAGAAAACCACCAAGAGAGGGATCCGAAAATCACCACCAAGAACAACCGGGAACAACACAACAAGACCTTGAGGAACCACGCCGAATCATCTATACATGCCACAAAGGTTCATACAAGGTCTAGCTTGCCGCCCGATCATCCAACCCTCTCACAAGATCTCACCATGAAGCTCTCAAGCTAGTCCTATGGAAATCCTAAGAAAATAGGAAGGGAAAATAGGAAAGCAAATGAACTAGGGTTCCAAGAGATTGGCTGCCATCCTCTCACCTCATGGGTTATATGGAGGCAAACAAAAGTCTAAAATACCCTTTCCTAACAACTAGGGATACAAGCCCCTCAAGGGCGGTTTTGGAAGTCTTCAAGTTTTCTCCATCGGACGGATGCCCGGCGACCGCAACCTGCTTAGCCTCGACGCAAGCCTTGCGATTCCGACGCGTGTCCTCCGCTTCGAAGATTCGGACCGCGCGTCGTCGCACACCGGCCGACCGGTGCTCCTCACGGCTCCGACCGGTCGGACCCACCCGCCGACCGGCCGGTCGGAGCCGCAAGCGGCCACCATCTACGGTTCTTTGGTCTTGGCTTTGTGGATCAACCAAGGAACCCAGTGGTTTTCTGGTGAACCACTGGAAACCCCGCGAACTCGATGTAGCCTCCGCCAATCTCCACTCATGACTCGGCTCCCACGTAGTTCCGGCTCGCCCTTGGTTTTGAGGCTCAACCAAGAAACCGTCCATGACTTCATCTTGCTGTTCATGCCACCATGTGGCCCGCACTTGACCCCGCTGGCCACCGGGTCCCTCGAACGAAGCCTAATTGTCTTCTCCACACCTAGAGGCCTCACCAGCGACGACCTTTCGGCTTGTTCTTCACCTGCACCAACACCAGTCAAGCCGCAACCTGCACCTGCAATACTTAGCCAAGAATCAGTCCACACAACGTTGTCAATCACTCATCACACAAGGAAGCGACCATTCACCGGTACTCGAACCACACATGGTCCTCAATCTCCCCCTTGATGAGTGCATTGACAACACCCACATAAAGTAACAAGAGAGAAATGAAAAAAGTAAAGAAACAAACAAAAAGAAACTCCAACAAGCGATCGAAAGCCAAACAAAGGCAAAGAGCAAGATCACTTGAAGAAGACAAGTCTCGGACCCCTTAGGCAAGGGCAACGACTCGACACATCCGAGACAAAACAAGGCTCAAGCAAAGAGCGCAAACCACCAAGAAAAAGCTCGACAAACCACAAAGAGCTCCCCCTGCACACATTCAAGCTCCACCTGAACCAATGCAACTCCCCCTGGACGAATGCATGCAAAACACCACTTGAAAACAGAGCAGCTGCATCAGCTCAGCACTCACCAGTCAGACCGGTCACCACCACCGGTCAGACCAGTGCCCAACATATGAACAGGGTTAGCACTCTGACCGGTCAGACCGGTGCACTCTGATCGGTCAGACCGGTGCACACCAGAGCCCAAAAATGGCTCGAAACCACCTTAAAACCTTCTAAATGCATCCAACAAGCCATTTCAAGCTCAAACTTCTCCCCCTTTGAAGGACCGAAACGGCGAACCAGAGAGGGGGGGAGTGAATGGGAGCCGATAAAAATTCTTCTCGAAGGAGATGGAAACTCCAACAAGATGAGCACGGCTTCCAACACACGTCTCCAACTCACTACCAAGGTTGGTCAAACCCACGTAGCCACTGGAGTGCCACTGGACCTAGGAACCAACATACCACCTTCAGACCCGAGAAACGCAGCAGAAAAACCAAACCTCGAGTCTACAGACCCACACCGGTCAGACCGGTGAACACCACCGCAGCAGGTGGAGACTTGGCCCCTTCCAAATAAATGCGGGCAGGGTAGAGCTCGGTCAGACCGGTCCCTGCTGGTGAAACTGAGCAACTTCCACTAAGTGGCTCTACACCGGTCAGACCGGTGAGACACACCGGTCAGACCGATGGCAGCCTGAAAGCCCCCAAGGCACCAAACAGGCCAACCGACCACCAAACGGACCCAAACTCGAAACAACAGCAACACGGGACAACAACGAACACACCAAGACGTTCACCCGAGCAAAAACCCACAAGGGCTCGCACCGGTCAGACCGGTCAGGAGCACCGGTCAGACCGGTGTAGCCTGGGCAGCTCGGGATGAACAGCACCCGCGGGTCAACTCCCCCAAATCCAAATCTCGATCTCCCGAATCGCTCCACGGACTTGAACAATACTTTGGGGATATCAGGAACACCTCATGAGTAGCCCATAGCCAAGTTTAATCCCACCAAAACTTGTCCAAAAAGGAGGAATCGAAGAAATCCCGCTGAAAGCACTTCCAACCCAAGAACTCAAGAAACCCCAAAATCGAGCACCTTTACTCACGGATTTGGGAGGGGAATCACAGCCCAAAGAACCACGAAGGGTTCCCACAAATTTCCCCCATCAAATCCCTAAGAGAAAGGTCCCGAAAACAACCCAAAGAAATCACCGAGAGAGGGCTCCAAAAATCACCACCAAGAACAACCGGGGAAAACACATCCAAACCTTGAGGAACCACGCCGAATCATCTATACAAGAAACAAAGGTTCGTACAAGGTCTAGCAAGCCGCCCGATCATCCATCCCTCTCAACAAGATCTCTCCGTGAAGCTCTCTTGCTAGTCCTAAAGAAAACCTAAGGAAAATAGGTGGAAAATAAGAAAACTAATGAGCTAGGGTTCCAAGAGTTGGCTGCCATCCTCTCACCTCTTGGGTTATATGGAGGCAACCCAATGTCTAAAATGCCCTTCTCTACTAACTAGGGATACATGCCCCTCAAGGGCGGATTTGGAATTCTTGATGTCTTCACCATCGGACGGATGCCCGGCGACCGCCCCTGCGTAGCCTCGACGCAAGCCATGTAATCCCGACGCGTGTCCTCCGCTTCGAAGATTCCGGACTGCGTCGTCGCACACCGGTCAGACCGGTGCTCCTCACCGGTCAGACCGGTCCCCACCGGTCAGATCGGTCAGACCCACCGGTCAGACCGGTCTGGTGCTGCTGCACCTCCGTCTTCGGTTCTCCGGTCTTGGCTTTGTGGATCAACCAAGGAACCCAGTGGTTTTCTGGTGAACCACCGGAAACCCCGCGAACTCGGTGTAGCCTCCGCCAATCTCCACTCATGACTTGGCTCCCACGTAGTCCCGGCTCGACCTTGGTTTTGAGGCTCAACCAAGAAAACGTCCACGACTTCATCTTGCTCGTTCATGCCACCATGCGGCCCGCACTTGACCCCCGCCGGCCACCGGTCCCTCGAACGAAGCCTAGTTGTCTTCTCCACACCTGGAGGCCTCACCGGCGACGACCTTTCGCGCTTGTTCTTCACCTGCACCAACACCAGTCAAGCCGCAACCTGCACCTGCAATACTTAGCCAAGAATCAGTCCAAACAACGTTGTCAATCACTCATCACACAAGGAAGCGACCATCCACCGGTCCTCGAACCACACATGGTCCTCAACCTCCCCCTTGATGAGTGCAATTACAACACCCACATGAAAGTAACAAGAGAGAAAAGAAAAAGAAAAGAAACGAACAAAAAGAAACTCCAACAAGTGATCGAAAGCCAAACAAAGGCAAAGAGCAAGATCACTTGAAGAAGACAAGTCTCGGACCCCTTAGGCAAGGGCAATGGCTCGACACATCCGAGACAAAGCAAAGCTCAAGCAAAGAGCGCAAACCACCGAATCAAAGCTCGAACACTCACAAAGAGCTCCCCCTGCACACATGCAAGCTCTCCCTGAACCAATGCACCTCCCCCTGGACGAATGCATGCAAGACACCACTTGAAACAGGGCAGCTGCAACAACTCAGCCCCGACCGGTCGGACCGGTCAACACCACCGGCCGGACCGGTGTGCAACATGTGTACGAACCAAGCACTCACACCGGTCGGACCGGTGACCACTGACCGGTCGACCGGTGCACAACAGAGCCCGTAAATGGCTCGAAACCACCCGAAAACCTTCTAAACACGTCCAAAGAAGCCATTCCAAGCTCAAACTTCTCCCCCTTGTTGGCAATGCATGAATCAAGCCAAAAATGCAAAACTTTCAACCTAGAGCTTCTCAAATAGACAAAATTCAACAAAGAATGCTACACATGTCCAAATGAGCAAGTTAGGTACTCTACGGCTTCGTATCGATCTCAACTACATGATCACCAAGTTTCACAACCATTGGACGAAGCTAAGATGGATTTTGGCAATTTTGCGAAAAACTTGCCTCTCATGAGCAAAGTCCTAAACATGATCAAAGCATATCAAAATGGCAAAGCCACACAAACTTCATGCTAGGACAGCCATTCTAATCATAAGACCATCACAAACACCCACAAGCACCTCATGTCATGTCAAAGCCACCGAGCCATGTGCCTACTTCTATGTATGAGACTTCTCATTGGTAGGCATCATGCAACGGTTTAGCACCCAAAGCAAATTAAATTCAGCACATATGACATGGGAGCATATTTCCAAGCATTTTTCATTTCATTTTCAGATTTGTAAATGGTACATGAAATGTCTTTGCGACAAAAATGAACTTATGCTCCTCCACAAGATAAATCAAGAGGGCTAAACATTCATGATGGCAAATGAGCCTTTGGCCCCCATATGATCAATAAACTAGCTATCCAACCACAAATTAAGCATAGCAAGGCCACAAAAACATGTCAAGAGCATGTAAAGTCATTTACACATGAGAGAACATACATGTGACATTTTTCAAAAGCATAGCTATCAACCATGGATTATTCATCAAGATCATCAAGAGCTAAGCCAAACTAACCGTAGCATACCAAACAAGCTCACAAAGACATATATCTCATTCCATGGTGAACAATGTATATGAGAGAAGCTTTTCCTAACCAATGCATATGATACAAAATGCATGCAATCTAAGATACAAGGATGCCTATACATTATGTTACATATGCCATGCCAAATGCAAGAAATGCACAAAGGAAAGCTATACAAATGCTACCACCGCCGGATCCTCGAGGGGAGGCAAAACGGGCTCGACACCACCGGCAAAAGAGAGCTCCCACACACCCAACTCAAGAAATCAAACACACACCAAGTCCCCCCAGCAAACGAGTGAAAGTTGCTTGATCTAGGGGTTTGGTGAAAATATTGGCTAGTTGGTCATGTGTGGGTACATGGATCAAAGCTATCTTTCCTTTCTCTATGTTGTCTCTCAGAAAATGGTACCTCACTTCTATGTGCTTGGTTTTGGAATGGAGCACTGGGTTCTTTGCAACACTTATGGCACTGGTGCTATCACAATGAAGTGGGACATGGGTATACTCCTCACCAAAGTCACTCATGGTGTAGGTGATCCAAAGGAGCTGAGAGCAACGACTAGCAACGGCAACATACTCGGCCTCAGTCGTGGATTGAGCAACACTCGACTGCTTGCGGGAAGACCAAGACACCAAAGAGGAACCCAAAAACTCGGCAAGTCCCGAAGTGGACTTCCTATCCAACCGACACCCGGCAAAATCCGCGTCCGAAAAGCCATGAAGCGCCAAAGAAGAGGACGCGGAGTACCAAAGGCCGAAGTCGGGAGTGTGACGCAAGTACCCGAAAATTCGCTTCACCGCTTGCCGATGCGAAGTCCTCGGAGACGCTTGAAAACGAGCGCACGGACACACCGAGAACGTATGTCCCGGCCTCGTCGCCGTCAAGTAGAGGAGTGACCCGATCATGCTCCGGTACTCCTTCGGTCCACGTGTTCACCTTCCTCGTCCGCATCAAGAGCCGTAGTCGTACTCATCGGCGTCGTCATAGCCTTGGAGTCCTCCATCTTGAACTTCCTCACAATGCCCTTGGTGTACTTAGCCTCGGTGCACAAATGTTCCTTCCTTTGATTGCTTGATTTGTAGCCCGAGGAAGAACCGCAACTCACCCATCATGCTCATCTCAAACTCCTTGCTCATATCATCCGCAAACCTTGCAACAAGAGAGTTAGACGAGCCACCACGGACAATATCATCCACGTACACCTGCACAATCAGGATATCTCTGCCCTGCCTCAGCAAAAACAAGGTCTGATCGACCTTCCCCATCTCAAAACCTCTCTCAAACAAGAACCCCCTCAACCTGCCATACCAAGCTCTATGCGCCTGCTTCAGCCCATACAACGCCTTCCTCAATTTGTACACCCGGTGGGGGAACTTCTCACTCTCAAACCCAGGAGGCTGCCTCACATACACTTCTTCCTCCAACACTCCATTCAGAAACGCACTCTTCACATCCATTTGGTGCAACTTGAACCCTTTAGCCACAGAAAAGGCTAGAAGGATCCTAATCGCCTCCAAACGGGCTACGGGAGCAAAGGTCTCCTCGTAGTCGATCCCTTCCTTCTGACTGAACCCCTGGGCAACAAGTCTCGACTTGTTCCTCACAACCTCACCCTTCTCTCCCTCTTTGTTTTTCCACACCCACTTTGTACCAATCGGCTTACACCCTGGGGGAGAGTCAACCAACTCCCACACCTGATTCCTCTCAAAGTTCTCCAACTTCTCATGCATCGAATTAACCCAATTGTGATCAGATAGTGCGTGTCCAATGTCTTTGGGCTCGAAAGAAGCAACAAACGCAGCATGAGCAAAATGGGAATTGTTTCGAACCCTCGACCGTGTAGTGCGTTCATTCATGTCACTGATGATCCTCGAAGCTGGGTGATCCACTTGAACTCGCCGGGGAGGTTCTTGCCTCGAAGCTACCTCCCCCTCAACATCAGCTTCTCCTCGTTCTTGATTTGTCGTCGTAGGTGTAGCAGAGGGTCCATCCATCATCGTAGTCGAAGTAGTGGGTACATGTTCAGCCGGGGGCACCGCACCGCCATCCTCATCATCACCATGTTCATGCTCCTCCTCCTGAAAGATCTCCTTGCCAAGCTCATCATCACCGCACACTCAAAGACAAGCTGACTACGTGGCTCTGTCTCGTCGAAGGTTACCTCGCAAGTCTCCACGATTTGGTTAGTTTCAAGATTGAGCACACGATATGCTCTAGAATGAGATGCATAACCAAAGAAAATGCCATCGACGACCTAGCCTCAAACTTATCCAACTTCCTCGCCTTTCTTCGAATGAAACACTTGCAACCAAAGACATGGAAGTGACTCACCTTGGGTGTGCGGCCATGCATCAACTCATAGCATGTCTTCTTCTTGTGCACTCGAGGTATATTCTCGTTCGACACATAGCACGTGGTATTCACCGCCTCGGCCCAATACCTCCTCGAGTCCTATGCTCATCAAGCATCGTCCGAGCCATCTCGCACAAGGTCATGTTCTTCCTTTCCACAACACCATTCTGGGGAGGCGTATACGGACTCGAAAACTGGTGCTCAAAACCCAAGTCATGGCAAAAGGTTTCAAAACGAGAGTTCCTGAATTCCGAGCCATTATCACTGCGGATAGCTCGTATGGCATCTCCGTGCCTCTCGTTCCTCAACCTCAAGACTAGATCTCGAACAAAACCAAACGTCTCCCCCTTATCCTCGAGAAAGAACACCCACGCATACCGAGAATAGTCGTCCACCACAACAAGGACATACCACTTCCCACCCGCAGATCGCACACGAGCTGGACCAACAAGGTCCATATGGAACAACTCGCATTGATGCTCAGTCATCACATCGGTGAGAGGCGGGTGAGAAGAGGCCACCATCTTGGCATGCCTACACGGCGCACAAACCAACTCTTTCTCAAGCCTCAACCATGGCAATCCTCGGACAAAATTGAGTTTACTCAAGCGAGACAAAAGGTCAAAGCTCAAGTGACCCAACTTCCTATGCCACCTCCACAACTCACTCGAAGAACCAGCCAAGAAACAACGCTCCACACCCGAAGACTGAGAAAAATTAGCACGAAACACCTGACCCTCGGAACGACCATACAAACAAGGTCCCCTCGAGAGTCCACAATCCGAGAACCACCAGGCCGAAACAACACCTCAAAGCCCTCATCCAACAACCGGGACACGAAAAAGCAAATTGTACCCCGCCGATTGAACGAGAGCAACACGCCTCGCAGTGATCTTGTCACTCACTTTTATCTCACCTTCGAAAGCACACGCCCACGCCCATTGTCCCCAAAGGTGATGTACCTCCTTGTCACCACCGGACGAGACTTGAGAACCACCCCCTATCTCCCGGTCATATGCCTCGAGCAACCGGAGTCAATCAACCAAATGTTCTTCAAGTCTCCCACCCGAAATTCAAAAACGAGCACGTGAGCGAACAAACGACTCAAAGACCGGGGTTAGTACCAAAAGAGTAAAACCAAGTGCCGAGCCATTTGCTCGAAAGTGGGGTTAGCACCAACCAAAGCATCTCTCCTACCAAAGCTACCTCCACGAACACCACCACGGTTACCACCCTGAGGGAACCACCCCTCTCTGCCTGGAGGAGGACCAAATCCACGCAAGAAAGCCCGTGGAACGTCCTTCCTCTCCAACTCAAAGCCACGACTCCTCCGATCCCCGTATTGAGCACGAGGAGGAGAACGCCTAGCAACCGACCACCCGCACCCTTTCCACCCCAACCACCGTAACCACGACCACCGTAAACAACCCTCGCACTTGTACGAGCTCGAAACCCAAACAACCGTCCGTCCATGCCCGCACCCGGTCCGACCGTGCCCCACACCGACCGACCGGTGTGACCTGGGCAGCAGCGCCTCCAACAGCCTTCCGCTCTCCCCAAGCCCGAACTGTCCCGCCTTGCCCCTGGGCATCTGCATACGAGGCTCAAGTACACCATCGGAAGGGTGGTACTTGTCCTTGTTAGCCCACTCCTTTGCCATTCTCTCCTCACGCTTCCTTTTGAAGCAAAACTCCTCCTTATGGCCATCTCTCCCACAATAGCCACAATGGAACCTCACAAGCTTAGGCTTAGGCTTGGGATGTGGCCGCTAACTTGGTTTCTCTCCACTCAAACCCTCCACCGGTTTCTCACCACTAGCCTTCTCACTCTCCTTCCCAAAGAACACTTTCCCCGAAGTGCTCACAAACTTGATAGGCTTTTGTAGGTCATTTGTGGGTGTAGGAAACACGGGTGGAGCTGGGGTTGTGTCTAGTCGGTTCCTAAGATGGTTAGGTTTTGGAGGGAAATCATTCTTGTGGTGGGTTTTTGGTGGCTCCGGGATATTCTCTCCACTTCCCTCACCAACCTTGTTTGCCCCGAGCCCCTCACCATCTTGCCTCTTAAAGGCCTCGATCATCATCCTCAACTGAGGCTCATGACCGGACAACCAACCCATCAACTTCCTCAAGTCATCATTCTCATCCTGCAAACGATCAACATAATGTGCAAGCTCCCAATTTTTCAATGCATGCATTTCACAGGTAGAGCAAGATGTAGGCATGGGTTCCTTCAATTTAGCCTCGAGCGAACTAGTGTAAGCATGCATCTCATCAATCTTAGCATGCAAAATAGGGCAAGAAGTGCAAGCACCTAGAAAAGCAGGTCTAGACTTAAGCTCAGCCACTTCAACCGTAAGCACATCTAGTTCCTCACACTTGGAGGCATGCTTCTCCTTAAACAAAGCAAGATCAGCAAGGAATATGGAGCAATCAGCACAGTCATTCTCATCCGAAACAACAGTGCTAGCCTTAAGCGAATCAATCTCAAGCTTGCTATCAAGCACCTGTGTCTCTAGCTCAGCCACTCTAGTCCTAGCATCCTCGAGTGAAGCCCTAAGCTCTTTCCTTATTTTCTTGGCCTCTCTAAGCATGTCATCACGGTTATCAAGCAAAGAGCCAAGCCTCTCATTCTCCTGGCGCAAGAAGGGAAGTTCATCACGCACCTCGTCGTCGGACTCAGAGTCCGAGTCGCTTTGTGTGCTCTTCTTGCTGCCGGAGCTCAGCGCCATGGTGCAGAAGCCATCTCTCGTGAAGCAGCTCAGCCCGCTCAAGTTCTTGAACGACTTCTTGTTCTTGCGGCGATCTCCCTCGTCTTCACTGCTGCTCGAGCTCGAGGTGGAGTACGCGGAACTGGAGTCGACGTCGCTCGCTCCAACCATTGCTCGGGCCTTGCCTCGGCTCTCCTTCTTCCTCGATCGTCGCTCGTCCTTGTACTTGTTCTTGTGCTTGCTCTTGTGGTCGCGCCTCGAACGGTACTTGTCGTCCATCCTTGGCTTGTGCTTGTAGCTGTCCTTGTTCTCGGCCTTCTCCGGGCAGCCGGCGACGAAGTGTCCCGGCTTGCCGCACTGGAAGCAAGTCCTCGTGTTCCTCCTCATGTTCACGCGGTTCTCGTGCAGCCTCTCGAACCGCCTCGTCAACGACCCGGCTCGTCCTCTCCAAGGTCATCAAACTCCTCATCCGGCATAGACATCAAAGAGGAAAAGGAGAACATCCCGGTGGATGGGTTAGAGTTTGCCTTTCCTTTGGAACCACCAACGAGGGCAAGACTATGGGAATCAGTCGGTCCCTCGAGCTTGGCGGTCATGCCCCTATCCACCTCAGCCGACTTGAGCTTCGAGAACGGCTCGTTCACCGTCACAGTGTCATACTTCTCCGACTCCACAATGGCCTCGAACTTTCCGCCCCAAATCGTACGATCCAAAGAGTGTAAGAGCTTGACCGCTCTATCATGATCATTGTACGGGAGCACGTCCACATTGGCCCTCATGTTGTTCACCACCACCGTGAACCTCTGAAACAAGGCATCGATGGACTCACCGGGGAGATGAGTGAAGTTCTCGTACTCTCTCCGGTAGGTCGCATACATCCGTGCCTGAACCTGGGCGTTCCCAACATTAGCCTCCTTCAACACCGCCCAAATCCTACAAGCCAAGTCCTCGGTGTGCACCCGATCGAACTCAGGCTGACACAAAGCACGAAACAAGTAGTCGACCGCCTTATTGTTGGCGTCGAAGCTCTCCCTCGATCCTGGAGCGAGAAAATCAACCGGCTGGACATAGCCTGTGTCCACCATGACATCCCAAAGGATCTGACCCTTTCCGCAGAGAAAAGCACCCATTCGCTTGCTCCGCATCTGGTAGTTCTTGCCATCGAAGTGTGGAGGACCCGAACCCCGTTCCTGGTACGCCATCCTTGGATCTTAGACTGGTTAGAGTCAATAAAGACCCGAACCGGCTCTGATACCACTTGAAGGACCGAAACGGCGAACCAGAGAGGGGGGGGGAGTGAATGGGAGCCGATAAAAATTCTTCTCGAAGGAGATGGAAACTCCAACAAGATGAACACGGCTTCCAACACACGTCTCCGACTCACTACCAAGGTTGGTCAAGCCCACGTAGCCATTGGAGTGCCACTGGACCTAGGAACCAACACACCACCTTCCGACCCGAGAAACGCAACCGGAAAAACCAAACCTCGAGTCTACGGACCCACACCGGTCGACCGGTGAACACCACCGGCCGACCGGTCCCCGCCGGTGAAACCGAGCAACTTCCACTAAGTGGCTCTACACCGGTCCGACCGGTGAGACACACCGGTCGGACCGATGGCGGCCGAAAGCCCCCAAGGCACCAAACAAAGCCAACCGACCACCAAACGGACCCAAACTCGAAACAACGAAGCAACACGGGACAACAACGAACACACCAAGACGTTCACCCGAGCAAAAACCCACAAGGGCTCGCACCGGTCGACCGGTCGGGAGCACCGGTCGGACCGGTGTAGCCTCGGGCGACTCGGGATGAACAAGACCCGCGGGTCAACTCCCCCAAATCCAAATCTCGATCTCCCGAATCGCTCCACGGACTTGAACAAGACTTTGGGGATATCAGGAACACCTCATGAGGAGTCCATAGCCAAGTTTAATCCCACCAAAACTTGTCCAAACAGGAGGAATCGAAGAAATCCCGCCGAAAGCACTTCCAACCCAAGAACTCAAGAAACCCCAAAATCGAGCACCTTTACTCACGGATTTGGGAGGGGAATCACAGCCCAAAGAACCACAAAGGGTTCCCACAAATTTCCCCCATCAAATCCCCAAGAGAAAGATCCCGAAAACAACCCAAAGAAATCACCGAGAGAGGGCTCCGAAAATCACCACCAAGAACAACCGGGGAAAACACATCCAAACCTTGAGGAACCACGCCGAATCATCTATACAAGAAACAAAGGTTCGTACAAGGTCTAGCAAGCCGCCCTATCATCCATCCCTCTCAACAAGATCTCTCCGTGAAGCTCTCTTGCTAGTCCTAAAGAAAACCTAAGGAAAATAGGTGGAAAATAAGAAAACTAATGAGCTAGGGTTCCAAGAGTTGGCTGCCATCCTCTCACCTCTTGGGTTATATGGAGGCAACCCAATGTCTAAAATGCCCTTCTCTACTAACTAGGGATACAGGCCCCTCAAAGGCGGATTTGGAATTCTTGATGTCTTCACCATCGGACGGATGCCCGGCGACCACACCCTGCATAGCCTCGACGCAAGCCATGCGATCCCGACGCGTGTCCTCCGCTTCGAAGATTCCGGACTGCGTCGTCGCACACCGGCCGGGACCGGTGCTCCTCACCGGCCGGACCGGTCCCCACCGGCGGACCGGGCGGACCCACCGGCCGACCGGTCTAGTGCCGCCGCACCTCCGTCTTCGGTTCTCCGGTCTTGGCTTTGTGGATCAACCAAGGAACCCGGTGGTTTTTTGGTGAACCACCGAAACCCCGCGAACTCGGTGTAGCCTCCGCCAATCTCCACTCATGACTTGGCTCCCACGTAGTCCCGGCTCGACCTTGGTTTTGAGGCTCAACCAAGAAACCGTCCACGACTTCATCTTGCCGTTCATGCCACCATGCGGCCCGCACTTGACCCCCGCCGGCCACCGGTCCCTCGAACGAAGCCTACTTGTCTTCTCCACACCCGGAGGCCTCACCGGCGACGACCTTTCGCGCTTGTTCTTCACCTGCACCAACACCAGTCAAGCCGCAACCTACACCTGCAATACTTAGCCAAGAATCAGTCCACACAACGTTGTCAATCACTCATCACACAAGGAAGCGACCATCCACCGGTCCTCGAATCACACATGGTCCTCACCCTTGTTGGCAATGCATGAATCAAGCCAAAAATGCAAAAAATGCAACCTAGAGCTTCTCAAATAGACAAAATTCGACATAGGATGCTACACATGTCCAAATGAGCAAGTTAGATACTCTATAGCTTCGTATCGATCTCAACTACATGATCACCAAGTTTCACAACCATTGGACAAAGATAAGATGGATTTGGGCAATTTTGCGAAAAATTTGCCTCTCATGAGCAAAGTCCTCAACATGATCAAAACCAATCAAAATGGCAAAGCCACACAAACTTCATGTTAGGATAGCCATTTTAATCATAAGACCATCACAAACACCCACAAGCACCTCATGTCATGTCAAAGCCACCGAGGCATGTGCCTACTTCTATGTATGAGACTTCTCATTGGTAGGCATCATGCAACGGTTTAGCACCCAAAGCAAATTAAATTCAGCACATATGACATGGGAGCACATTTTTCAAGCATTTTACAGTTCATTTTCAGATTCATAATTGGTACATGAAATGTCTTTACGACAAAAAGGAACTTATGCCCCTCCACAAGATGAAGCAAGAGGGCTAAACATTCATGATGGCAAATGAGCCTTTGGCCCCATATGATCAATAAACTAGCTATCCAACCGCAAAGTAAGCATAACCAAGCCACTAAAACATGTCAAGATCATATAGGGGCATTTACACATAAGAGAGCATACATGTGACATTTTTCAAAAACATAGCTATCAACCATGGATTATTAAAAAAGATCATCAAGAGCTAAGCCAAACTAACCATAGCATACCAAACAAGCTCACAAAGACATACATAGCATTCCATGGTGAACAATGTATATAGGAGAAGCTTTTCCTATCCAATGCATATGATACAAAATGCATGCAATCTAAGATACAAGGATGCCTATACATCATATTACATATGCCATGCCAAATGCAAGAAATGCACAAAGGAAAGCTATACATATGCTACAAAGGAGCTCCCACACACCCAACTCAAGAAATCAAACACACACCAAGCTCCCCCCGCAAACGAGTGAAAGTTGCTTGATCTAGGGGTTTGGTGAAAATATCGGCCAGTTGGTCACGTGTGGGTACATGGATCAAAGCTATCTTCCCTTTCTCTACGTTGTCTCTCAGAAAATGATACCTCACTTTTATGTGCTTGATTTTTGAATGGAGCACTGGGTTCTTTGCAACGCTTATGGCACTGGTGCTATCACATTGAAGTGGGACATGGGTATACTCCTCACCAAAGTCACTCATGGTGTATGAAATCCAAAGGAGCTGAGAGCAACAACTAGCAACGGCAACATACTCAGCCTCGGTAGTGGATTGAGCAGCACTCGACTGTTTGCGGGAAGACCAAGACACTAAAGAAGAACCCAAAAACTGGCAAGTCCCATAAGTGGACTTCCTATCCAACCGACACCCGGCAAAATCCGCGTCTGAAAAACCATGAAGCGCCAAAGAAGAGGACGCGGAGTACCAAAGGCCAAAGTCGGGAGTGTGACGCAAGTACCTGAAAATTCGCTTCACCGCTTGCCGATGCGAAGTCCTCGGAGATGCTTGAAAACGAGCGCACAGACGTACCGAGAACTGGATGTCCGGCCTCATCGTCGTCAGGTAGAGGAGTGACCAGATCATGCTTCGGTACTCCTTCTGGTCCACATGTTCACCTTCCTCGTCCGCATCAAGAGTTGTAGTCGTACTCATCGGCGTCGTCATAGCCTTGGAGTCCTCCATCTTGAACTTCCGCACAATGTCCTTGGTGTACTTAGCTTGGTGCACAAATGTTCCTTCCTTTGATTGCTTGATTTGTAGCCCGAGAAAGAACTTCAACTCGCCCATCATGCTCATCTCAAATTCCCTGCTCATATCCTCTGCAAACCTTGCAACAAGAGAGTTAGACGAGCCACCAAAGACAATATCATCCACGTACACCTGCACAATCAGGATATCTCTGCTCTGCCTGAGTAAAAACTAGGTCTGATCGACCTTCCCCATCTCAAAACCTCTCTCAAACAAGAACCCCCTCAACCTACCGTACCAAGCTCTAGGCGCCTGCTTCAACCCATAAAGCGCCTTCCTCAACTTGTACACCCGGTGGGGGTACTTCTCACTCTCAAACCCCGACGGTTGCCTCACATACACTTCTTCCTCCAACACACCATTTAGGAAAGCACTCTTCACATCCATTTGGTGCAACTTGAACCCTTTAGCCACGGAAAAGGCTAGAAGGATCTTTATTGCCTCCAAACGGGCTACGGGAGCAAATGTCTCCTCGTAGTGGATCCCCTCCTTCTGACTGAACTCCTGAGCAACAAGCCTCGACTTGTTTCTCACCACTTCACCTTTCTCTCCCTCTTTGTTCTTCCACACCCACTTTGTACCAATCGGCTTACACCCTGGGTGAGGGTCAACCAACTCCCAAACAACTCCCAAACCTGATTCCTCTTAAAGTTCTCCAAATCCTCATGCATTGAATTAACCCAATTGTGATCAGATAGTGCGTGTCCAATGTCTTTGGGCTCAAAAGTAGCAACAAATGCAGCATGAGCGAAATGAGAATTGTTCCGAACCCTCGACCGTGTAGTGCGTTCATTCATGTCGCTGATGATCCTTGAAGCTGGGTGATCCACTTGTACTCGCCGGGGAGGTTCTCGCCTTGATGCTACCTCCCCCTCAACAACAGCTTCTCCTCGATTTTGATTTGTCGTCGTAGGTGTAGGAGAGGGTCCGTCCACCACCGTAGTCGAAGTAGTAGGTCCATGTTCAGCCGGGGGCACCACACTGCCATCTTCATCGTCTCCATGTTCATGCTCCTCCTCCTGAAAGATCTCCTCACCAAGCTCATCATCACCTGCACACTCAAAGACAAGTTGACTACGTGGCTGTATCTCGTCGAAGGTTACCTCGCAAGTCTCCACGATTTGGTTAGTTTCAAGATTGAGCACACGATATGCTCTAGAATGAGATGCATACCAAAGAAAATACCATCGACAGACCTAGCCTCAAACTTATTCAGCTTCTTCCCTTTCTTCAGAATAAAGCATTTGCAACCAAAGACATGAAAGTGACTCACCTTGGGTGTGCGACCGTGCATCAACTTGTAGCATGTTTTCTTCTTATGCACTCTGAGGTAGATCCTATTCGACACATAGCACGCGGTATTCACCGTCTCAGCCCAGAACCTTCTCGGGGTCCTATGCTCATCAAGCATCATCCGAGCCATCTCACACAAGGTCCTGTTCTTCCTTTCCACAACACCATTCTGGGGAGGCGTATACGGACTCGAAAACTGGTGTTCAAGACCCAAGTCATGGCAAAAAGTTTCAAAACGAAAGTTTCTGAATTCTGAGCCATTGTCACTGCGGATTGCTCGTATGGCATCTCCGTGTTTCTCGTTCCTCAACCTCAAGACAAGATCTCGAACAAAACCAAACGTCTCCCCCTTATCCTCGAGAAAGAACACCCACACATACCGAGAATAGTCACCCACCACAACAAGGACATACCACTTCCCACCCGCAGATCGCACACGACCTGGGCCAACAAGGTCCATATGGAGCAGCTCGCATGGACGCTCAGTCATCACATCGGTGAGAGGCGGATGAGAAGAGGCTACCATCTTGGCATGCCTACACGGCGCACAAACCAACTCTTTCTCAAGCCTCAACCGTGGCAATCCTCGGACCAAATTGAGTTTACTCAAGCGAGACAAAAGGTCAAAGCTCAAGTGACCCAACTTCCTATGCCACTTACACAACTCACTCGAAGAACCAGCCCAAGAAACAACGCTCCACACCAGAAGACTGAGAAAAATCAGCACGAAACACCTGACCCTCGGGAACGACCATACAGACAAGGTCCCCTCGAGAGTCCAAAATCCGAGAACCACCAAGCCGAAACAACACCTCAAAACCCTCATCCAACAGCTGGGACATAGAAAGCAAATTGTATCCAAGAGATTGAACAAGAGCCACACGCCTGAGAGTGATCTTGTCACTCACCTTAATCTCACCTTCTGAAAGCACACACCCACGCCCATTGTCCCCAAAAGTGATGTACCTCCTTGTCACCACCGGGGCGAGACTTGAGAACCACGCCTTTTCTCCGGTCATATGCCTCAAGCAACCGGAGTCAATCAACCAAATGTTGTTCAAGTCTCCCACCTGAAATTAAAAAACGAGCACGTGAGCGAACAAACGACTCAGCACTAGGGTTAGTACGAAAGGAGTAAAACCAGTGCCGAGCCATTTGCTCGAAAGTGGGGTTAGCACAAACCAAACCATCTTTCCTACCAAAGCTACCTCCACGAACACCACTACGGTAACCACCATGAGGGAACCAACCCTCTCTACCTGGAGGAGGACCAAAACCACGAAAGAAAGCCCGTGGACTGTCCCTCCTCTCCTTCTCAAGGCTACGACTCCTCCCATCCCTGTAGTGAACTCCAGGGGGAGAATGCCTAGCAACCTGACCTCCTGCAAACTCTCCAGCCCAACCACCAGAACCACGACCTCCAGAAACAAACCTCGCACCTGTACGAGCACGAAACCCGAACTGCTGCCTGTCCAGGCCTGCACCGGTCTGACTGGTGTAGCCTGGACAGCAGCACCTCCAACAGCCTTCCGCTCTCCCCAAGCCCGAACTGTCCTCACACTCGCCTTGGCCCTGGGCATATGCACACGAGGCTCAAGTACACCATCGGAAGGGTGGTACTTGTCCTAGTTAGCCCACTCCTTCGCCATTCTCTCCTCTCTCTTCCTCTTGAAGCAAAACTCATCCTTATGGCCATCTCTCCCACAATAGCCACAATGAAACCTCACAAGCTTAGGATTAGGCTTGGGTTGGGGCTGCTCACTTGGTTTCTCTCCACTTGACTTTTCCACGGGTTTCCCTTCACTAGCCTTCTCACTCTCTTTCCCGAAGAACACTTTCCCGGAAGTGCTCACAAACTTGATAGGCTTTTGGAAATCATTTGTTTGTGGGGGAAACCCAGGTGGAGCTGGGGTTGTGTCTAGTCGGTTCCTAAGATGGTTAGGTTTGGGAGGGAAATCATTTTTGTGGTGGGTCTTTGGTGGCTCTGGGATATTCTCTCCACTTCCCTCACCAACCTTGTTTGCCCCAAGTCCCTCACCATCCTGCCTCTTGAATGACTCGATCATTATCCTCAACTGAGGCTCATGACCGACAACCAACCCATCAACTTTCTCGCCTCATCATTCTCATCCCGCAAGCGATCAACATAATGTGCAAGTTCCAAATTCTTCAAAGCATGCATTTCACAGGTAGAGCAAGATGTAGGAATTGGTTCTTTCAGCTTAGCCTCAAGGGAAGCAGTGTAAACATGCATCTCATCAATCTTAGCATGCAAGACAGGGCAAGAAGTGCAAGCACCTAGCAAAGCAGATCTAGATTTAAGCTCAGCCACTTCAACCCTAGGCACATCTAGTTCCTCACACTTGGAGGCATGCTTTTCTTTAAACAGAGCAAGATCAGCAAGGAAAATAGAGCAATCAGCATAATCAACCTCATCAGAAACAATAGGGCTAGCCTTAAGGGAATCAATCTCAAGCTTGCTATCAAGAACCTGTGTTTCTAGCTCAGCCACTCTAGTCCTGGCATCCTCGAGTGAAGCCCTAAGCTCTTTTATCATTTTCTTGGCCTCTCTAAGCATGTCATCACGATTATCAAGCAACGAGCCAAGCCGTTCATTCTCCTGACGCAATAAGGGAAGCTCATCACGCACCTCATCGTCGGAGTCAGAATCCGAGTCGCTCTGTGTGCTCTTCTTGCTGCCGGAGCTCAGCGCCATGGTGTAGAAACTGTCTCTAGCGGCGAGCCTCATCCCGCTCGTGTTCTTGGATGACTTCCTGCTCTTGCGACGATCACCTTCGTCTTCACTGCTGCTTGAGCTCGAGGTGGAGTACGCGGAACTAGAGTCGACATCGCTCGCTCCCACCATCGCTCTTGCCTTGCCTCGGCTCTCCTTCTTCCTCGATCGTTGCTCGTCCTTGTGCTTGTTCTTGTGCTTGCTCTTGTGGTCACGCCTCGACCGGTACTGGCCATCCATCCTTGACTTGTGCTTGTAGCTGTCCTTGTTCTCGACCTTCTCCGGGCAGTCGGCGACGAAGTGTCCCGGCTTGCCGCACTGGAAACATGTCCTCGTGTTCTTCCTCATGTTCACCCGGTTCTCGTGCAGCCTTTCGAACCTCCTCGTCAGCAACACCAGCTCGTCCTCTCCAAGCACGTCGAACTCCTCATCTGGAATAGACATCAAAGAGGACAAAGAGAACATCCTGGTGGATGGGTTAGTGTTAGCCTTTCCTTTTGAAGCACCAATGAGGGCAATACTATGGGAGTCAATCGAACCCTCGAGCTTGGCCGTCATACCCCTATCCACCTCAGCCCACTTGAGCTTCGAGAACAGCTTGTTCACCGTCTGAGTGTCATACTTCTCCGACTCCACAATGGCCTCGAACTTTCTGCCCCAAATCGTACGATCCAAAGAGTGTAAGAGCTTGACAGCTCTATCATGATCATCGTACGGGAGCACGTCCACATTGGCCCTCATGTTGTTCACAACCACCGTGAACCTCTGAAACAAGGCATTGATGGACTCACCGGAGAGATGAGTGAAGTTCTCGTACTCTCTCCGGTAGGTCGCATACATCCGAGCCTGAACCCGGGCATTCCCAACATGAGCCTCCTTCAACACCAAGCAGATTCTACAAGACAAGTGCTCAGTGTGCACCCGATCGAACTTAGGCTGACACAAAGCACGAAACAAGTAGTTGACCGCCTTATTGTTGGCGTGAAACATGTCCCTCGATCCTGGAGCAAGGAAGTTCATCGGCTGGACATAACCTGTGTCCACCGTGACATCCCAAAGGATCTGACCCTTTCCTCGGAGAAACGCAGCCATCCTTGGATCTTAGACTGGTTAGAGTCAATCAAGACCCGAACTGGCTCTGATACCACTTGAAGGACCGATATGGCGAACCATAGAGGGGGGGGGAGTGAATGGGAGCCGATAAAAATTCTTCTTGAAGGATATTGAAACTCCAACAAGGTGAACACGGCTTCCAACACACGTCTCTGACTCACTACCCAAGTTGGCGAAGCCCACGTAGCCATTGGAGTGCCACTGAACCTAGGAACCAACACACAACCTTCCGACCCGAGAATGCAGCGGAACACCAAACCTCGAGTCCACTGACCAACACCGGTCAGACCGGTGAGCACCACCGGTCAGACCGGTCCCTGATGGTGAAACTTGGCGACTTCCACAGAAAGGCTCCACACCGGTCAGACCGATGCAACACACCGGTCAGGCCGGTCTCAGCCAGAAAGCCCCAAAACACCAAACAGGCCAACTGAGCTCCAAACCGATCCAAACTCGAAACAGCTGCAACACAGGACAACAGCGAACACACCCAGATGTTCACCCGAGCAAAAACCCAATAGGGGTTGCACCGGTCAGGTCAGACCTGTGAGAGGCACCGGTCAGATCGGTGTGACCTGGGCTTCTCGAGATGAACAGCACCCGCGGGTCAACACCTCCAAATCCAATCCTTGATCTCCCGAATCGCTCCACAGGCTTGAACAAGACTTTGGGGACAATAGGAACACCTCATGAGGAGTCCATAGCCAACTTTAATCCCACCAAAACTTGTCCAAACAAGAGGAATCGAAGAAATCCCGCCAAGACCTCCTCTAACCCTAGAACACCGAAAACTCCAAAATCGAGCCCCCTTAACTCACGGATTTGGGAGGGGAATCACAGCCCAAAGAACCACAAAGGGTTCCCACAAATTTCCCCCATCAAATCCCCAAGAGTAAGGTCCCGAAAACACCCCAAGAAAACCACCAAGAGAGGGCTCCGAAAATCACCACCAAGAACAACCGGGAACAACACAACAAGGCCTTGAGGAACCACGCCGAATCATCTATACATGCCACAAAGGTTCATACAAGGTCTAGCTTGCCGCCCGATCATCCAACCCTCTCACAATATCTCACCATGAAGCTCTCAATCTAGTCCTATGGAAATCCTAAGAAAATAGGAAGGGAAAATAGGAAAGCAAATGAACTAGGGTTCCAAGAAATTGGCTGCCATCCTCTCACCTCATGGGTTATATGGAGGCAACCGAAAGTCTAAAATTGTCGGTGCGGAATATGGTCCCGACACTAACCAGTAGAAAGCGCCGAGGTCTATCCCTCAATGGTCGATGCTAAGCAATGAGAGGCACGGGTTTTATCCTGGTTCCGGCCGAGGGGGCCGTACGTCCAGCAGTGGCGTGCTCAAGGCACTGTATTGCTCAGCACCGGGGGTGCCTGTAGTGGGGCTGCTACAAGCAAGGCGGGAGAGGAAGCGTGGCTTCCAAGTCCCTAGAGGAGTGGCTGAAGATATTGTGGGAGAATTGGAGAATGAGTACGTGGTGTGCGGTGTGTTCCTGTCTGTCTCGTATGCTCCTGGGTGTGTCCCCCCGCGGCTGGGGGGTTCGCCCCCCTTTTATAGATCAAGGGTGAGGCGGATTACATGCGCGCCGCGCTATCTAGCTACGTGGGGAAACACGACGTGCTATGCTGTAGAGTGGGCGGCCGTCCGGGCAATCCTTGCAGCGATCCGGCCATCATGGCCTATCTTGTACCCGAACAGTGACAGTTCGAGGGTAGGAGGGCAGCGGACGGTGGCGATGTCCTCTGATAGGCTCGAGGGAGGTGCTGACGTTGGCCTGTACGGGGGGGCACGTGGAGTAGGTAAAACGGCGTCCCTTCCCGACGCGCTTCACGCGTCGGGATTGTTGCTACGGCGCCGGCGTGCGCCTGCACGCGCGGGGACGGCGGCCACGCCGTTACGCGGGGCGGGGATGGTGTTCCACCGGCCTAGCGCCTTCACCTAACCCTGTAGGGTCACAAGAAAGTGAATCGAGGGTGCAACCGGCCCCCCCTTCGAGGGCTCGGCGCGTTAGCCGTACTGGAGCAGGCGCACGGTGTCACGGGACTGACACCGGACGCGCTGCACAGTCCCTCCCCACAGTGATGGGGATGGGCTCCTCCCTGAGGAGTTGGTGCGGCGGCACCGGGGCGCGAGCCCCGGGCGCATGATGGCGCCGTCCCGCCGGTGTCAGGGCGTTAAATGCCCGTGTACGGGGGCCTCGCGCACGCGTGAGGGGCGCCCTCGAGCGTGGCGGACCCCGGTCGAGGGTGGGGACGTACCCTCGAGCGAGGCGGAACTCGCTCGAGGGGGGAGCGAGCCCTCGAGCGAGGCGGAGCCAACTCGAGGGAAGTGCTGCCCCTCGAACGGGGCGGAGCCCGCCCGAGGGGGCGCGCATCCTCGAGCGAGGCGGAGCCTGCTCGAGGGGATCTCTAAGGGGGCCGCCTTGATGGGCCGTCGGGGTCCCTGCGGCGTGGGCCGTTTCCTGCAGGGTTAGGCAAATTGTGTTTTGGCTTTGTTGCGGGTTTTAGGTGAGGATTTTCCCGTTGTTTAAGGGGACCCCTAGGGCTGTCCCCGACAGTAGCCCCCGAGCATCTGTGGGTTTGCCATTGAGGCTCCCGCAGATGCTGGAGCCTACTGATAGGACTTTCTTCCCTCCTTGTCTTGTGAACGCTTTCCGTGGGGCCGCGCCAGCGGACCCGCGGGTCTAGCCCCCGAAGCCCTGCAGGAGCGTGGATGCTTCTGCAGGGGTTAACCGTGAGAAGTGATCAGAGGGCATGGCACATGTTTCAACCGGCATCGGCGATATCGCAGCCGGCTTCGGTGACGCACGCGCTCCTGGCACTGTCTCCGGCGGGTGCAATTCAAGGAGGTGTAGCCGTGCGTTAAGCCCCCGAGCCTGGACCCGTTCGAGGCGATCGGGTAGAGCTTTACGACTTGTTTTTTAACGCGCCCTCGCCGTCCTTCCGCGGGACGGAGGGTGAGGTCTCCGCAACCCCCATCGAGCGGGTCGCGAATTGTGGATTCCTCGTCGAGCTGTTGGCGGGTGGTCCGAGTGGACGCCCATGCCCCGTTCGATAAGGGTAGGCTGCGCGGTCCGGAGACACGTCCATTAAAGCGCTTGCGCGGGTTTGCTAGGTGGGGCTCGGTCCCGTTCGATAGGGACCGAGGGCGCGGAAGCTCTCCCTCGGTGGGATCCCCCGACTAGCTGCCCTCGCTGGCGCTCAAACACGACATGTGGGGCACCCTCGAGCCGATGGGCTCGTGGAACGGCTCGAACGCACATGCCCTCGTCGTCCCTGACTCTGCGATCTGGGGCGCCTGTTCGAACCCGTCGAGGGTCAGGCTTCGAACCTCTGAACAGTAGGGCCGTGCGGGGCCGCGCCTGGACGGCCCCGTCTTTTGCGTTTGCGGCCGTCGAGGGGTCTGGGCGAGCCAGCCCTCGAGGCGCTGGTTGGTAGCACAGCGCGACATGGGTGCTTGCGGTGTCTGCTTTACTTCAGCAGCGAGGTGCCCCGGCGACCTTCTCACGCATGTGCCCTTTTTAGAGAGTTGATATTGTCTCGAGCCAGGGGCTCATGCCGCTCGAGGGTTTTGCGTGGCATGGGTACCCGCGGTGCCCGCTTTACATCAAGCGAGCCCCGAGCGACCTTCTCACGTCGATGTCCCTTCGAGGGCTGTCATCGTCTTGAGCCGAGGGCTCGTGCCGCTCGGGGGGTTTTGCGTGGCATGGGTGCCCGTGGTGCCTGCTTTATTTCAAGCAGGCCCCGGGCGGCCTTCTCACGCCGATGTCCCTTCCAGGGCTGTCATCGTCTTGAGCCAAGGGCTCGTGCCGCTCGAGGGTTTTGCGTGGCATGGGTGCCCGCGGTTCCCGCTTTACATCAAGCGAGCCCCGAGCGACCTTCTCACGTCGATGTCCCTTCGAGGGCTGTCATCGTCTTGAGCCGAGGGCTCGTGCCGCTCGAGGGTTTTGCGTGGCATGGGTGCCCGCGGTGCCCGCTTTACATCAAGCGAGCCCCGAGCGACCTTCTCACGTCGATGTCCCTTTGAGGGCTGTCATCGTCTTGAGCCAAGGGCTCGTGCCGCTCGAGGGTTTTGCGTGGCATGGGTGCCCGCGGTGCCTGCTTTACTTCAAGAAGGCCCCGGGCGGCCTTCTCACGCCGATGTCCCTTCGAGGGCTGCCATCGTCTTGAGCCAAGGGCTCGTGCCGCTCGAGGGTTTTGCGTGGCATGGGTGCCCGCGGTGCCTGCTTTACTTCAAGCAGGCCCCGGGCGGCCTTCTCATGTCGATGTCCCTTCGAGGGCTACCTTTGTCTCGAGCCAGGGGTTCGCCCCGCTCGAGGGTTCTCCTTGCTTGGCAAGGGATCGGGTCATTAAATGCCTCACAGTCGAGGCTGCGGTTTTGCAACGCGGGCGCGCCTTTTTAGGCGTTGCGGCCGTGCGCGCGCGTAGTGGGCAGCGTGGCAGGCGGACGTGACCGCTTGCCTCGGTCCCTGCAAGTCTTCGCCGTGATGATGGCCCGCCCGCGGTGATGTGGCCGCTGAGGTCGTGGTGGGGCCCGTTCGTCGGCGTGAAGAGAAGATTCCCTGCAGTTAATGCGCGCGGGACATCCGCCCCGGAGAGCTCGCCCGCGGCTTATAAATCTGAGGGGAGGGGGAGACGGCGGTTTTCTACCTTAACGCCTCACCATTTCAGCCCCCTGCGCCTTCGTCTTCGCCTCGCCTTTGCCACCGTGCGGTGTCGCCATTAGAGCTCTTCTTCCGTTTCTCGTCCTCCGCTCTCGCTTTCCTTTGCCTTCTTCTCATGGCACCGCTTCCGCCTCTCACGATCCTTGACCCGTACGCCTGGGAGCGGTCGACGGTGACTCCGCTGGCCCTAGGCGAGCTGGTCGCCGCCGGCCAGCTGGCGGCGAACGAGGATGGCCGCCCGGCGGAGTGGATAGTGCCGCCGGCGGGGGACCGCGCGCCCAACCCGCCGGAAGGCTACGTGGTGAGCTTTATCCGCTTCCACGAGCGAGGCTTCAACACGCCGGCGAGCCGCTTCATGCGGCGCCGTGCCACTACTACAAAGTGGAGTTGCACAACTTCGCGCCCAACGCGATTTCGCGGCGGCCACGTTCGTGGGCGTCCGCAAGGGGTACCGGGGATCCCGCCAACCGGGAGCTGCGGGTACACCTCTTCCGCGCGGAGCTCTTCACGCAGCCCCACGACGGAGCCGAGGACCCGCCACGCGGTGCGCGCGGTGGGATGTCGCTTGCCTCGCGGGGGCGGGCTCAAGGACGTCTACATCCCCCGCACCATGACGACGAACAACGCCGGCCGGGAGCGGGGATGGTTCTACTTGCGCGACGCCGAGCCCGACCTCCCCCTACACCGGTCGGGTGTTCAAGGAGAAGCCCGGCTCTTGGGGCTACGGGGTGTCCACGCCCCAGCATCGGAGGCGGCAGGACTCGTCCTGGCCGCCCCCGAAGAGCCCGGCGGCGCAGGGGCTGACCGCGTTGGGCGTCCTCGCCTTCCTCCATCACCAGCGGATCGTGCCTCTGATGGAGAGGCCGCTCTGCATCTACGAGATGACGGAGGCGGCCAACCCCGTCGATCTGGCGAGGTCGCGGATGCTCCCGACCCCCCTCGGGCGGGCGTATGCGCTCACGAGGGCGCGGAACGCCGTCGACACCCGGATGCCGATGCATCCGGACCGGACCCCATGGGACCTCGAGATGCTTCCCACCGGCCCACTGGTGAGTGTGACTCTTGATTTTGTTTTAGTTCTTGGTGTTTCCTATGCCTTCTGACGCGCCATTGATGTCCTCTCATGCAGCTGGTGAGCTTCACCGCCGCGAAGTCCGTTCCGCCCACCCCCGACTCCCTCGCGCTCGGCCGGGCGGCGCGGCCGGCGGGAGCGAGGAGCGGGCGGCGCGCGCGGAGGGAGCGCGCGAGGCGACATCAAGAGCGCCGCGACCGGCGGGATGCGGAGTACCGGCGGCGCGAAGAACTGGGGCTCTCCTCCCCGGGGACAGAGGAGTACTCGTCCTCGGAGGAGGACGAAGAGGAAGAGGCTGAGGGGGAGGGCCCCTCTGATAGGTGGGAGCCGGGCCGCCCCGTCGCCGCCGAGCCGGCGCCGGCGGCAAGGGCGGCATCGCCGGGGCGGGCGCAACGGCGCCCGCCGCCGTGCAATCGACAACGAGGGCGGCACGCGCCGCGGAGGCGCCGGCGCGTGCCGCGGAGGCGCGCCCGGCGCGAGCGCGCCCGTGCGTGGGGGCGAGCGTGCCCGCGTGCGTGGCGGCGTCGTCGGGAGGCGCGACGACGGGCGTACCCGCACGCGGGGGCGAGCGTGCCCGCGCGCGCGGCGGCGCCGTCGGGGAGGCGCGGCGTCGGGCGTGCCCGCGCGCGGGGGGCGGGCGTGCCGCGCGCGCGCGCGGCGCCGTCGGGGAGGCGCGCGGCGGCGGGCGTGCCAGCTGCGCCGGCCTCATCCGCTGAGGCCTCGAGGAAAAGGAAACGTGCCTTCTCCTCTTCGAGGTAAGGAGCTCGCCTTTTTCGCTTGGCTTGATTTTGTGATGACCAAGCACTCTAACTTTTCGTTTGTGCCTGCGCAGGGTGGTGCCAACTGTGCCTCCCCTCGCGCCGGCCAAGGTGCTGAGGGCGGACGCATCCGTCCCCACCTGGCGGCGCTCGTCGAGGGTGTTGCGGCCGGGGACAAGCACGGCGGCGGGCGAGAGCTCGCAAAGCCCGGCCGAGGCTTCGAGGCCTCGGTCGGCGCATCGACCCACCGCGGCGCGGCCCCGAGGTCGCCGAGGAGCGGCCGGCCGCCGGCCGTTGTGGGGACGCGAGCCGCGGCGGAGGCCGTGGTGGAGGTGCGCCCACGGAGGGCCGCCGCCGCGGAGGCGCGGCCCGTGGCGCCGGCCAGGAGGAGGCGGAGCGGGCGCAACCCGCGGCGGCGCCCGTGGACGCGGCGGCACGGCCCGGAGGTGGTGGCCGCGGCGGCACGACGAGCGCCCGCGGCCATGGAGGCGCAAGTGGAGGCGCGGTGGAGGCGGCGCAGGGGCCGCGTGCCGCCCAGCGGTTCTCGGGTGGAGGTGGTGGAGGTCCCGGATGACGACCCCCCGCCGCCCGGGTGGGATCAGTGGGCTAGCCTCCCCACACGCTCCCCCGAGCCCTAGGAGGGGGCCCTCGTGAGGCGGCACGAGGGTCACATGGTGGCGGGGGACCGAGGACACAGTGCCGAGGCCTCGTCCTCCCGCGCCGGCCACCCCGCCCAGGTGGAGGGGGCCGTCGACGATCCCCTTGCATTTGCTGACGCCCGGGGGGAGCAGGAGCTGCGGGGCGAGCTCCGAGCCACGGCGCCACGCTCGACCGCGCGCTGAACGAGGCGCTGCGGGTCCATGGTGGCCCTGCGTGGCGCGTCTTCCAGGTAGGTCGTGGTTGCTCGTTCTCTTTTTTTCGTTTTTGTGCGCTGCCTCTGTGCCGTAGCGCTTACGAATTTTGACGTGTGGGTGCCAGGAGCTCGAGCGCCGCGCCCACAACAAATACGACGCCTTCGACCGGGTGAACGCCGAGCTCCACCAGCTCCGGGAGCGATGCAGCGCTTTCGACGCGCTTGCTGACGCCCTCAGGTCCCCGGACAGCTGGCTGGCGTACCGGGCCATGGCCTGGCGCGACGAACTCCCCGAGAGCTCGAGGCAGGGCCCAGCGCACCGCTCGAGCCTCGAGCGGGTCTGCACAGCCCTCATCGATCGTGATGAGGCGCTGTGGCAGGCGCGCTCAGACTTGGAGAAGATGTGGACGCTGGCAACCAATTGGGAGGCGGAGGTGGCCGGCGTCCGCGGCGAGAACCGGGGGCTTCGCTCGTCGCTCGAGGGGGCGCGAGGGCGCGGCCGCCGGGCCGAGGAGCGGGCGCGCGGGCCGGGAACAAGCGGGCCAAGGAGGCCGACAATTTGAAGGCCGCCCTCGACGCCAAGGTCCCGGCGCTCGCCGTCGCCGAGGAGCGCCTTCGGCGGGGAGCGCACCGCCCGCCAAGGGGCCGAGGGGCGGCTCCAGCAGGAGCAAGCCGCCCTCGTCGACGCCCGGTCGGCGCTGGAGCAGGAGCGCGTCGCTCGCGAGGCGGCGCAGAAGTCATTGGCGGAGCGGGACGACAAGCTCTCCAAGACTGAGGGCGAGCTCATCGTGCTCAGCATTACAAATGCAAATAATGAGCTGGCCCTCCAGGAGCAAGGTGAGACCGTCAAGCGCCTCGAGCTGACGGTCGAGGCCGTGCGCCGTGACTTCGAGACGGAGAGGAAGCAAGTCGAAGGTGAGCTGCTGCTTGACTCTCGTTTGGTTGGTTTTTCGTTTGGGAACTCGCATTCCCTTTTTCTGATTTCTCTTTTTGTCTTGATGACTCCAGGCTTGCGCACCGCTCTGGGGCACGCAGCTGAGCGGGCCGAGGCGCTGCAGGCTTCCTACAACTCCTCCGAGCGGGAGCTGCAGGAGCTGCGTAATGCGGCCCTCGAAACCTGCCAAGCCGTGGAGGAGGGCGAAGCGCAGGCCGGCAGCTCGCTGGCCAGCCGCCTGCGCGCCCTTGGCGGCCACGTCACCGAGCGGATGCGGCGAGCACTGCGTCTGGGCGTCCAGAAGGCCCTCGGAGTGGTACGATCCCACTACGAGGTCAACTTCGAGGCGCTGGCGGAGGGCTACGTCGTTCCCGAGGGCGTCGAGGACGAGGTGGCGATGGAGCGTGTGGATGCGCTCGCTGCCGACGCCGCCGGGTCGCTCGCCGAGGCCTTCAAAGAATTCCTCTTCCTGGACGCTGTTGACGCCGCCGCTCCTCCTGCCTGAAGACAGCTGGGCACTTGGCCCATTTTTATGTGTATCAGTATTCTGGCCTCGTGGCCTTTTGTAAATGAACAAGTTGTCTTTTGACATAAACATTTGCTGTAATGAAATCATTTGTTTATCACGCTTTTTGTTTCTCCTTCTTTCTGAGTAGATTCTAGTTTGGGGAGTTCGATTTTCGCGGGGGGCCTGCTGGGTTGGAGGCGAGAGAGAAGGGCCATATCCACGCGGTAGGCTATCTCTGACTCGCACGCTCCTTCCGCTGGGCCGCCTGCGCCCTGTTCGAATCGTTGCTCGGGGTCGAAGTAGAAAGCAAACTTAGCGTGCGTGAGTTGTTTCGTTTTTGCGCGAAAAAATGGGACCATTTTGGGGGGGGGGGTGCCCCCTCGCAGTAGCCCCCGAGGGTAACTTGGATTTCAGGGGAAAGCCGAGTTGCCCTTTTTATTAGACTTGAAGCATTTACATAGTTGTGGCCAACTGGGGCGTTGGTCATACGGTTTTTACAACGAAAATACTTGGAAATCCTAGCTAAGGGTAGAAGCGACGTAGCTGTTGGATGTTCCAAGAGTTGGTGAGCTCTTCACCGTCCTCGTTGGCCAGCTTGTACGTGCCGGGCTTGAGTACCTTCACCACGACGTAGGGTCCCTCCCATGGGGGCGATAGCTTGTGGCGCCCTCGGTTGTCTTGGCGTAGTCTTAGGACCAGATCCCCTTCGCTGAAATCCCGCCGGCGTATCTTGCGTGCTTGGCAGCGCCTGATGGATTGTTGGTACCTTGCGGAATGCATCAAGGCCACGAGGCGTGCCTCGTCCAGCTGATCCAACGAGTCCTCGCGGGCCCGCTGGTTAGCATCCTCGTCATAGCCTCGAACCCTGGGCGAACCGTATTCTAAGTCCGTGGGGAGGACGGCCTCCGCGCCGTGGACTAGAAAAAACGGGGTGAACCCAATGGCTCTGCTCGGGGTGGTCCTTAGGCTCCACACAACCGCTGGTAACTCTTGGAGCCATTTCCGCCCAGATTTGTTCAGCTGGTCGAAAATTCTGGGCTTTAGGCCTTGTAAGATCATGCCATTGGCACGTTCTACTTGGCCGTTGGTCTGTGGGTGCGCCACAGCTGCCCAATCCACACGGATGTGGAATTTGTCGCAGAACTCCAAGAACTTCCTGCCCGTGAACTGGGACCCATTGTCGGTGATGATGGAGTTTGGCACTCCAAAGCGGTAGACGATGCTCGGTGAAGAATGTTACCGCCCGCTCGCCCTTAGATTCGTGATGGGGCGCACCTCCACCCACTTGGAGAACTTGTCGATCGCGACCGGCAAGTGGGTGAAGCCCCCCCGGCGCCTTCCGCGAGGGGCCCGACGATGTCCGGCCCCCCACACGGCGAATGGCCATGTCACGGGGATGGTTTGCAGGGCATGGGCGGGCAAGTTGGACTTGCGGGCATAGAACTGGCACCCTTCGCAGGTGCGCACGATCTCGCTGGCGTCCGTGACCGCGGTAGGCCAGTAAAAGCCCTGGCGGAACACGTTGCCGACGAGGGTGCGGGGCGCGGCGTGGTGGCCACAGATCCCCGCGTGAATGTCCCGTAGGAGCTCGCGCCCCTCGGGAATGGGCACGCACCGCTGTAGGATGCCGGAGGCGGCGCACTTGTACAGCTCGCCGTCAACGAGGGCAAAAGACTTGGCCATCCTGGCGATGCGCCTGGCCGCGGCCCGGTCCGCGGGGAGTTCCCCTCGAGCGATTCAGGCGATGTATTTTTCGCGCCAGTCCTCTTGGGCAGGAGCCGGCTCGATGTCCATCACGTTGGCCTCGTGGGAGCCGTACCCCTCGAGGAGGGAGAGCACGTACGCCTCGTTAGAGGGGTCCTCGTCCATGGGTTCCGTACCCGCTGGATTCGAGGGAGCCCCCGAGGGTTCGTCGTGACTCGAGGGGTAGGGCTCGAAGACGACCAAGGGTTGAGCGACGTCGCGGGCGAAAACGTTCGGGGGGACGGTGATCCGCCCGGACGCAATCTTGGCGAGCTCGTCCGCCTCCTCGTTGTACCGGCGAGGCACATGGTTGAGCTCGATGCCGTAGAACTTGTCCTCGAGGGCTCGCACGGCTCGCGCTAGGCCTCCATCTTGTCGTCGTGGCAGCTTGCGTTCTTCATGACCTGATCGATCACGAGCTGCGAGTCCCCCCGCACGTCGAGGCGCTTGACGCCTAACTCAATGGAGATTTTGAGGCCGCCGAGGAGGGCCTTGTATTCAGCCATATTGTTTGACGCGGGGAAGTGAAGGCGCACCGCGTACCGCATGTGTTCCCCGAGGGGTGACACGAAAAGCGAGCCCGCGCCCGCTCCCCGTTTTCATTACCGAGCCGTCAAAGAACGAGTCCGAGCCTCCGCTTGGATGCGCGGCGGCGGTAGGCCGCGTATCCGTCCACTCGCCGACGAAATCGGCCAAAATTTGGGATTTGACGCCTTGCGCGGGGCGTAGGCGAGCGTCTCACCCATCAGCTCCACGGACCACTTGGCGATCCTTCCCGCGGCGTCAGGGTTGCGGATGATCTCTCCCAGTGGGAAGGAGGAAACCACCGTGACGGGGTGGGCCTCGAAGTAGTGGCGGAGCTTGCGCCGCGCAAGGACTACCGCGTACAGCAACTTCTGGACCTGGGGGTAGCGCGTCTTCGTGTCTGACAGGACCTCGCTGATGTAGTAGACCGGCCGCTGTACAGGCAAGGCGTGCCCTTCTTCCGTGCGCTCCACGACGATCACGGCGCTGACCACCTGGGTGGTTGCGGCCACGTAGAGCTGCAGGGGTTCGCCATCTTGCGGCGGCGTGAGGATCGGGGCGTGCGTTAGAGACGCCTTCAGCTTGTCGAGCGCATCCTGGGCCTCGGTGGTCCAGGAGAAGCGCTCGTGCTTCTTAAGTAGGCGGTAGAGGGGCAGGCCCTTCTCACCGAGCCGCGAGATGAAGCGGCTCAAGGCGGCGAGGCACCCCAGCACCTTCTGCACCCCTTTGAGGTCCCGGATTGGACCCATTCATTCGAGGGCCGCAACCTTTTCAGGGTTGGCCTCGATTCCCCGCTGGGAGACAATGTATCCCAGGAGCATGCCTCGCGGCACTCCAAAGACACATTTTTCGGGGTTTAACTTGACCCCATTGGCCCGTAGGCAGTTGAACGCGATGCCAAGGTCGCCAACCAGGTCGTCCGCCTTCCTGGTCTTTACGACGATGTCGTCTACGTATGCTTCGACCGTCCGCCCGATGTGATCCCCAAAAACGTGCTGCATGCAATGCTGGTATGTTGCACCCGCGTTTCTGAGGCCAAACGGCATCGTGACGTAGCAGAACATCCCGAACGGTGTGATGAACGAAGTCGCGAGCTGGTCGGACTCCTTCATCTTTATTTGGTGGTATCCGGAGTAAGCATCGAGGAAGCAAAGCAATTCACACCCAGCCGTTGAATCGACGATTTGATCAATGCGTGGCAAAGGAAAAGGAACTTTAGGACATGCTTTATTAAGACTAGTGTAGTCTATACACATCCGCCACTTCCCATTCTTTTTTCTTTACAAGCACCGGGTTTGCTAGCCACGTTGGGTGGAACACCTCCTTGATGAATCCGGCCTCGAGAAGCTTCCGCAGCTCCGCTCCGATTGCCCGTCGCCGCTCCTCGTCGAAGCGGCGCAGCCGCTGCTGCACGGCGCGGGCGTTTGGCAGGATGTCAAGGGAGTGCTCGGCGACTTCCCTCGGGATGCCTGGCATATCCGAGGGGCTCCACGCGAAGATGTCGGTGTTGGCGCGGAGGAAGTCGACGAGCACCACTTCCTATTTGGGGTCGAGGGTGGAGCTGACCCTCAACGCCTTGCCCTCGGGGGCTGAAGGGTCGAGGGGGACCCCCTTGGTCTGCTCCGCGGCCTCGAAGGTGCTGGCGTGCTTGGCGGCGGAGTCGAGGTCTTCGTTGACCATCTTCTCCAACGTGTTCACCAGCGCTTCATCCAGCGCCAGTGCCTCCGCGTGCTCCACGCACTCGACGTCGCAGTCGAACGCGTGCTCGATGGATGAGCCGACGGTGATGACGCCGTTTGGTCCCGGCATCTTCATCTTCAAGTAAGTATAATTGGGGACCGCCATGAATTTGGCATAACAGGGTCGCCCAAGTATAGCGTGGTAGGCCCCCTTGAACCCCACCACTTCGAAGGTGAGGATCTCCTTGCGGAAATTCTTCGGGGTGCCAAACCATACGGCGGTCGATGCGCCCGAGGGGCCGCACTCGCTTGCCGGCACGATGACGTGGAACGGCTTCGTGCCGGGCCGCAGCGGTCCAACCCGATCCCCATGAGGCGCAACGTATGCGCGTAGAGGATGTTGAGGCTGCTGCCTCCGTCCATGAGGACCTTCGAGAACAGGGCGTTCCCGATGATGGGGTCGACCACCAGCGGGTACTGGCCCGGGTTGGGGACGCGGTTCGGGTGGTCCTCCCGGCTGAAGGTGATGGCGTCCTCCGACCAATTGAGGAAGGACGGAGGCGCCCTCTCCGCGGTGAGGACCTCGTGCCGCTCCTTCTTGCGCTGGCGGGTCGACATGTCGACGGTTGGCCCCCCAAAGATGAGGAACACATTTTCAACAGCGGGGAAGTCGCCCGCGTCGCCATCGCCTCCGTCTTTCTTGGCCTCTGCCTCCTTCGCGGCGGCATGGCCATAGAATTTCTTGAGCATATCGCACTGCTCAAGGGTGTTGTTCACTAGGGTCTTGTGGTAAGGACATGGCCTTTTCAGCATGTCGTCGAACACCCTCGGGCCTCGAGGGGCTGGTCGAGGGCCTCGTCGAGCCGGGTCAACAGCAAGGGCCTCGACATTGCCGCCGTCGCGCCCCTGCTCGCGCGCCTTGCGGCGCGGCTTTTTTCCCTTCTTGCCCCGCTTGTCGTTGCGGTGGGGCTCCTTGGACTTGCTGCCCTCCGCGGGCACGTCCTCCGAGCGCTTGCCCTTCTTGCCGTCGAAGATCGCCCCCACGGCCTCTTCTCCGAGGCGAAGCTAGTGGCGATGTTGAACGGCTCGTTGGAGTCCACGGGGCGGGGCCGTGTCCCGGCCTCCCGCACGAGGTCCCGGCACGTGGTGCCCTCGAGGAAGGCATGCACGATCTCGGACCGCGCTACGCCGGGGAGCTCCGTGCGGCGCTTGGAGAAGCGCCGTATGAAGTCCCGCGGCCGACTCGCCGGGCTTCGTGTGCGGGAGCGCGAGGTCCCACGAATTTCGGGCGCACGTACGTGCCCCGGAAGTTGCCCACGAACGTGCGGACCAGATCATCCCAGTTGTGGATTTGGCTAGCGGGCAAGTGCTCGAGCCATGTCCGGACCGCGTCGCCGAGATGCAGGGGCAAGTTGCGGATGATGACCTCGTCGCTGGTGGCCCCGCCTAGCTGACAAGCCAAGCGGTAGTCGTTGAGCCACACGCGGGGGTCTGTCTCCTCATTGTACTTGACGATGGTCGAGGGTTGGCGAAAGCGCTGGGGGAACACCGCCGCGCGGATCTCCCGGCTGAACACACGGGTCCCTGGGGGCTCCGGCGTCGGGGAGCGGTCCTCACCGCTGTCGTAGCGTCCACCCCGTCGAGGGTGGTAGCCCCCTGCTGCTCGTGTGTCCGCCCTGCTCGTGTGCCTGGCGTTGATGACGTTGCGGGCGTCGCCATCCAGCGCCCTGCGTGCGTCAAGGAGTCGCTCCTTGGCCGGCGTGCGTCCTTGGTCGGCGGGTCGCCCCGCCGGGCCCCCGCGTGCACCGAGGGCTCGCCTCCCGGTGCGGCTTCGTCGTCCCACGCATCCCCCCCTCGTTGGCGGATGCGCGAGGCCGAGCTCTCGGCCCGCCGGACGGCCGCTTGCTCGATGAGAGTTTGCACCTCGCGGTGCGGGTCTCGAGCCTCGGGGGTCAAGGGTGCCGGCATGGCCCGCGGCGGCGTCGCGGCGGCGATGAGTTTTGGCTCGCCCGCGGGGGCGCGTCCGCGTTGTCGATGTTGGGGACGGTGTTGATACGGTCGCGGACTCGTCGGCCCCGGCCTCCCGTGCGCGTTCGCCGCGCGCGGAGGCCTCCCCCGCCATTGAGGCGCGGAGCGCCCGCACCGTCCGGTATTCCTCCGCCGCCTTGGCCTCGAGCTCGCGGGCTTGGGCCGCCTACGCGTTGGCGTCGGCCCCGGCGGGAGCGCTTGGCCCCGCGGCCGGCGCGTGGCGACCCCCAGGGCGGGCGTGACTTCCCCGTCTCCGGCGCCCACCGCGCCGGCGGCATTGGCTGGGTCGTTGGTGATGACGGCGTAGCACTCCCGCGCGGGGTCGTAACTCCTGGTGCTGGAGTCGTCGGAGCAGCCGAACCAGTAGTCCGTAGCGTCGAGAAAACGCCGGAACATGACTGGGTCCGGCACGCCGGAGAAGTCCCACTCCGCGTACCCGTGGCGGTTGGCGGGTCGCAACGCGTCGATGGAACCCAGGGACGATTCGTCCCCTGCTGAGGCGCCGGGGTCCCTGGCGACGAAGACGTGGCGGCAAGGCGGAACCCTGCGCATCGTGATGTTGACGTTGGCGTTGTAGGCCGACGTAGCGCCACGTAGCCCGATGGGGATGCGCGGTCCGGAGACCGTGCGCTGTCCCATCGGGGTGGTGGCGGTCGTGACGGCGGGCGCGCCGCGCCGAGTGGCGCGCGCGCTCGGCTCGCCGCCGCTCGGACCGCGCCCGGCACGAACGCCGTCCCGCAGCGACGACGGCGTCGTGGTGTCGACGGGCCCGCGGCATCCGTGCCCGCGGGCGCCGCGCCGTGGTGGTGCGTGCGGCGGGGGTCGAGCCGACCCGGCCCGACGCCGCGCGCGGAGCTCCTCACGGTTGGTGAGGCGCATGAGATAGCCGTTCCCCGTGGCCTGAAAGTTCAGGTCCCCGAAGCGAATTTCGAACCCGGGCCGGGAGGGGGTCCGAGCTACCCATGCAAGAGCGTGTACCACGGTGCTCGGTGCGGATCACCATGGAGGGAGTTGATGGAATGACCTTAGGCGCTCGATTGCCCCACGGTGGGCGCCAACGCCGGTGCGGAATATGGTCCCGACACTAACCAAGAAAGCGCCGAGGTCTATCCCTCAATGGTCGATGCTAAGCAATGAGAGGCACGGGTTTTATCCCGGTTCCGCCGAGGGGGTCGTACGTCCAAGGTGGCGTGCTCAAGGCACCTGTATTGCTCAGCACCGGGGGTGCCTGTAGTGGGGCTGCTACAAGCAAGGCGGGAGAGGAAGCGTGGCTTCCAAGTCCCTGGAGGAGTGGCTGAAGATATTGTGGGAGAATTGGAGAATGAGTACGTGGTGTGCGGTGTGTTCCTGTCTGTCTCGTATGCTCCTGGGTGTGTCCCCCCGCGGCTGGGGGGTTCTCCCCCCCTTTTATAGATCAAGGGTGAGGCGGATTACATGCGCGCCGCGCTATCTAGCTACGTGGGGAAACACGACGTGCTATGCTGTAGAGTGGGCGGCCGTCCGGGCAATCCTTGCAGCGATCCAGCCATCATGGCCTATCTTGTACCCGAACAGTGACGGTTCGAGGGTAGGAGGGCGGCGGACGGTGGCGATGTCCTCTGATAGGCTCGAGGGAGGTGCTGACGTTGGCCTGTACGGGGCACAGGAGTAGGTAAAACGGCGTCCCTTCCCCGACGCGCTTCCACGTAGCCGGGGTTGTTGCTACAGCGCCCGGCGTGCGCCTGCACGCGCGAGGACGGCGGCCACGCCGTTACAGTGGCAGGTATGGTGTTCCACCGGCCTAGCGCCTTCACCTAACCCTGTAGGGTCACAAGAAAGTGAATCGAGGGTGCAACCGGCCCCCCTTCGAGGGCTCAGCGCGCTAGCCGTACTGGAGCAGGCGCACGGTGTCACAGGACTAACACCGGCCGCGCTGCACAGTCCCTCCCCACAGTGATGGGGATGGGCTCCTCCCTGGGGAGTTGGTGCGGCGGCACCGGGGCGCGAGCCCCGGCGCATGATGGCGCCGTCCCGTCGGTGTCGGGGCGTTAAATGCCTGTGTACGGGGGGCCGGCGCACGCGTGAGGGGCGCCCTCGAGCGTGGCGGACCCCGGTCGAGGGTGGGACGTACCCTCGAGCGAGGCGGAACCTGCTCGAGGGGGAGCGAGCCCTCGAGCGAGGCGGAGCCAACTCGAGGGAAGTGCTGCCCCTCGAAAGGGGCGGAGCCCGCCCGAGGGGGCGCGCATCCTCGAGCGAGGCGGAGCCTGCTCGAGGGGATCTCTAAGGGGGCCGCCTTGATGGGCCGTCGGGGTCCCTGCGGCGTGGGTCGTTTCCTGCAGGGTTAGGAAAATTGTGTTTTGGCTTTGTTGCGGGTTTTAGGTGAGGATTTCCCCGTTGTTTAAGGGGACCCCTAGGGCTGTCCCCGACAAAAATACCCTTTCCTAACAACTAGGGATACAAGCCCCTCAAGGGTGGTTTTGGAAGCCTTCAAGTTTTCTCCATCGGACGGATGCCCAGCGACCGCAACCTGCTTAGCCTCGACGCAAGCCTTGCGATCCCGATGCATGTCCTCCATTATGAAGATTCTGGACTGCGTCGTCGCACACCGGTCATACCGGTGCTCCTCACCGGTTAGACCGGTACCCACCGGTCAGACCGGTCTGGAGCTGCTGCAACACCGTCTTCGGTTCTTCGGTCTTGGCTTTGTGGATCTACCAAGGAACCCAGTGGTTTTCTGGTGAACCACTGGAAACCCCGCGAACTCGGTGTAGCCTCCGCCAATCTCCACTCATGACTCGGCTCCCACGTAGTCCCGGCTCGCCCTTGGTTTTGAGGCTCAACCAAGAAACTGTCCACGACTTCATCTTGCTGTTCATGCCACCATGCGGCCCACACTTGACCCCGCTGGCCACCGGGTCCCTCGAACGAAGCCTACTTGTCTTCTCCACAACTGGAGGCCTCACCGGCGACGACCTTTCGCGCTTGTTCTTCACCTGCACCAACACCAGTCAAGCCGCAACCTGGACCTGCAATACTTAGCCATGAATCAGTCCACACAATGTTGTCAATCACTCATCACACAAGGAAGCGACCATCCACCGGTCTTTGAACCACACATGGTCCTCACTCGGCTTCGGCGAGGTGACTGCTCGGTGGGGCACTTGAGCAAGACGACGAGCAATAGTAGGTGCAAGGGAGGGTGGAGGGCACTTTAGTTGGGGAATGCGGCTGGTGGGACCTTGGGCTCGCCGCGGTGGCCCTGACTGGCGCCGGCGGACGACACTGCGAGTGGCAGGAGTGCAGGCGTGCGCGGAGTGCCTAGCACGGTTCGGCTTTTAACGGCGAGGGGTGAGAACATGCCTGCACTGAAGGGACACCCGACCTTAACTCGCAGTACGACGAGCGGCATTGGACGGTGCGCCTGCACAGGGAGAACCGCGACGGACCGAAGGGTATCGCGGCGCGCGGCCGACCAGCGAGGGAGGAGACTCCACGTGGCAAGGGCGCGGACTTCAAGGGCCGTGGAGTGCTCCCAGCCTCGGGACGGGGTGGCCTCGGGAAGGCGCGAGCGGGCCCGGACCGCGAGGCAGGCGCGGTGTGCGACGTCGTGTCGTGGCGCGGCCAGCCCGCGACTATGTCATTGTACCCTGTTTTGAATGCTTAAAACTCCTAAAATTTGAATAGAAGTGCACCAAGTGGTGAATAGGAAAGTTGTAGATCTTACTACCCTCTACAACTTTTACAAAGGCTCTAGGGTGTTTTTCTCGACGGATTTTGCATAAAATACTGCCAAACTTTGAATGTCGCCATGCTTTAGTGAATAGGAGCTGCTGGCGGTTGACCAAGTTTTTCACCAATGTCCACTCAAAATTTGAAATGCCAGTCTACATGAAAGTTGTGTCTCTCGACAAACTAGACAACTTTCGCATTGGGAGATTTTGAAGTGTTTAGATGAAATTTGGAGAACGCGGCAAAAGTTCCGGAAGACGTTCGTCGACGTCAGTTTTTAGGCGGGGTTTGACCGTGTTTTTGACCAAGGGTTGACCACGAGGGTGTGTTTACTTGGTCAAGGGGGTCACCAAGGGTTGTTGGCGAGGTTTTCGAGGTGATGGCCCAGGTTGACCTAGGTTTGACCAATGTCAGCCGGTTCGACTTAGTGATTCGGCCATTAGCGTTAATGACGCTAACTAAAAACCTGGGGTGTCACAGTGATGCACAATTAAATTATGCCACTACGGAAAAAGAGTTGTTAGTGGCGGTGTTTACCTTTGAAAAATTCAGATCTTACATCATGAATTCGATGGTCATTGTTTACACCGATCACGCGACCATCAAGTATCTCTTGGCTAAGAAGGATGCTAAACCAAGATTGATTCGTTGGATCCTTCTTCTCCAAGAGTTTGATGTTAAAATTTGTGATAAAAAGAGGGTGGAAAATGTTGTGGTCGATCATTTGTCTAGGATGAACTGTGGACAAGATGATGAAGTGCCCATAGAAGACAAGATGAGAGGTGACCACCTCTACCGAATACTCGACAAAGATACTTGGATGATCGATATCATTCGAGCAATTCAGAAGATGCCTCTTGATCACTTAGATAAAAATACTCAAAGGAGGATAGTCTCCGAAATCCAAAAATATTTTTGGGATTCACCTTATCTCTTCAAACTTTGCAATGATGGAGTTATGAGAAGATGTGTGCCAAGAGAAGAGAGGCTAGAAATTTAGAGAAAGTGTCACTCGGCGGAGTACGGTGGACACTATAGCCATTTTTGGACCCAAGCAAAAGTGTGGTCCAGCGGATTCTTTTGGTCAGAGATGCATGAAGATACTAAAAGATATGTTGCATCATGCCCTAAATGCCAAAGAACTGGAAATATTTCTCAAAGGAATGCCATGCCCTTGAAATATAATCTACAAATCGACTTATTCGATGTGTGGGGAATAGACTTCATGGGTCCCTTCAAAAACTCACACAGATTTGAGAATATCATAGTCATGGTTGATTATGTGTCGAAGTGGGTAGAGGCCATGCCATGTCGTAAAGCTTCCACGGAGGAATCCATTGCAATGATCAAGAGTATGATTTTCCCTCGCTTCGGTACTCTGAGAATTTTGATAAGCGATGGAGGAACTCACTTCACCGAGAAGAACTTCAAGTAGTGCTTGTCCAAGTTGGGGATTGAACATAGAGTCTCTACGGCTTATCATCCACAAACTAACGGGCAAGCGAAAATATCGAATAGGCAATTAAAGAGCATCCTTAATAAAGCCATAGAGAAGGATGCAAGGATTGGTCAAAGAAGTTAGATAGAGCTTTGTGGACATATCGAACGGCGTCCAAGACACTGATAGGTATGACCTCTTATCAATTTCTTTATGGCAAAGCTTGTCACCTTCCGGTTGAGTTAGAACATAAAGCGTATTGGGCAATTAAAGAGATGAACCTCGATCCAGATGCCACAGTGGTAAAACGGAGAATCCAAATAAGCGAGCTAGAGGAGATGAGGTTAAAAGCCTATGAAAATGCAAGCATATACAAAGAGAGGATTAAAAGGTGGTATGACAAAAGATTGAAGAAAAAAGAATTCAAAGAAGGAGATAAGGTCCTCCTCTACAATTCGAGGTTTAAACCTTCAGGAAGGGAAATTGCAAAGCAAGTGGGACGGACCTTACATTGTTCATTTGGTGCTCTCCAATGGAGCGGTAACCATCATGGATGTGAAAGGTGATCAATTCATGGTGAATGGTCAATGACTTAAGGTTTATTACGAACCCGACGTTGTGCCCCTTCACCAAATTGATATTTTCACCATGGAGGAAGAGCCCGAACGTCAAGCCTAGGACGTAAAACAAGGTGAGCATTTTGTAAATTATTTTATTTTATTTTTCTAGAGTTTCTCGCGAAGTTTTACCAGGCCATCTTTTTCACATGGGCTAAAAATGCGAAAATAGTGGGGCGCGTGAAAAACCGGACCGAACCGGCCCGTGAACCAGGGCAGGCCGGCCGGCCTGGTTCGATCGGCCCAAGAGGCCCTGGCGGTGGTTTGCCCCCAGCTTCTTCTGGGACGCACGTCTTTGACTTCCTTGTTTGGTCAAAAAAATTTAGGGAAGTCAAGAAAAGAAAAATATGGTTTCTAGGGCGTTCCTTCCCGGACGAATTAAAGGGACGAGATGGGAGCTTGGGAATCCATCCCAATTCGCATCCTTTTGCACCCAAGCAGCAGCCATGACATCCCCGAGGAGCGTGGAGATCAAGCTAGGCAACGAGAAGCCATTGAAGGTGGAGGAGGCGAAGCGATGCGAGCTCAAGCTACCCATGTAGATTAAGAGGACCGCCCGCATCCGTTGCGGGGCGTGTCCCGACCAGGGCAATCACATCTCGCCACCACGTCAAGGAGGAGAGGGTCTCTACTCCCGTTCGTAGGTCGGAGCGCATCTGAGGCATGAAGAGGAAGGGTTAGAAGGAGGTGTCGCCCGAGCTGAAAGATTACAGGGGGAGCTACTACTCTGATGATCGTAGCCCGAGCTCGTGGGCGACCGCCGGAAGGGAGGACAATGACCTCTACTATTGGGAAGAGGTGCCCAAGGAGAAGACTCCCGAAGGACCTAACGACGGCGGTAACCCCAATGAAGGTGACGACGACGATGACAACGGAGACCCTGGCGATGTCGACCCTTTTGGGATGCATCCGCTATGTTGTGCGGCTTGCTGTCACTCCATCTCGGAGCTCTACGCATCGGTCGACGAATGTTTCCAGGCCATGGAGGCGATGAGGCAGCGTATGAGGACTTGGAATGAGTGGTAAAATATGGCTACAAATTCCTGAACCGGAATGTGTAGAAGTTGTTCGGCATGGTGGGAAGCATGACGAGCAAGTGGTGCAAGAGCCGCGGAAAGTTCCACTAGGGAATAGAGTTTTCCCCCTTAGGTTTTTTGTAAGATATGACGAGGACGTCTTATAGTTTTAGAGTGGGGGGGGGGAGCTAGCTAGCCTTTTTGCTTTAAAGATTAGTTTGGTTTGGTTTAGTTTTTGCGAGAGTTTGAGAGTCTTAAGTTTTAGGAGTGTGCTTTTTAAAATTTTTCGAAAGTTCAAAGTGTCTTAAAGTTAGTGTTCGTGTCAAGAAAATCAAATAAAAAGTGTCCTTTAAATTTTTGTCTCTTGCGATGCTTTTCTTCCTTTACTTCTATGTTCATCTTTAATTTTTGATAAATAAGCATAAGTATTTGGTTTGAAACGTTTACCGTGGTGCTTAGTGGAGTTTCTACCTCTAAAAGTACCCACATCATGCTTTGATCTAGAACTTCATTTTGGTTGTGCTGTTTGATGCTTAAAATTGGAGGAATTTAATTATGAAAATTATTGAAAACCCCTTGTAATAAGGTTAGCGAATTCTCTTTTTCCAAGTTGAGAGTTTAAGAAAAAGCCTATACAAAGCCAAATTTAATTTTCACTCCACCATAAGTGCGATTAGCATAAAGAGTTGGGCTAGGATCCTTCTCTCTTGGAAGTTTTAATTTCGAGCAATGATCATGCCCTTGTGTTTATCTTTTATTGCTAGCCTCGTCATGCATTCGGTAACGTGACTTTCACATCGAAAGTCCTGTACATCGCCGAATTCCATACCCAAACTATTATATCTCTTTTGTGCATCGTATTCCTTGAACTCAACCTATTTCAAATTTCAAAGTTTCATTTTGTCTCTAGGATGGTTTTTATTTTAAATTCAGATTATGTTTATGTGAGAAAGAGATGAGTTGAGAGCTTTGAAAAAGAGTTAAAGATGTCAAAGAGAGAGAAGTAAAGAAAGGAAAAAAATAAGTGTATGGAAAAAAAAGAAAGAAGAAAGAAAAGAAAGAAAAAGGGAGAAAGAAAGAGAAGGCAAGAAAGATATGAAGAGGGATGAATCAAGTTAAGGATAAATAAAGTGCAAGGAAGGATGTCACGTTGTTTTTAGGAGACAAAACTTTCAATCTTTTTCCAACCATGTGCAATCCGACAACGAGGACGTCATCAGTGCCTCGTAGTCTTATTTTCTTCTGCCCTTGCACATATCCACCATTCTATATCTTCTTATCCTTGACATCCCCGCATTATGGTTAAATTCTCATGATCATTGGCTTCGAAAGGTAAACAACCATTAGAGGGAGTTCTTAGTTTGACAATACTTGTGTTGATTGTACTAGCCATACCTATAGATCCACTTTACATGTTATATGAGAGACTTATGGGAAGTGAGAGTTTTATGAATTGTTTAGGATAGCCACTTCATATGAGCGACATGTGAGAACTTGGAGAAAAGTTTTTGTCTAATACTTGTTGCAGGAATTTTGTTTTTGAAAAATCAAGAAAACCCTCCAATGGAAGCAAAGAAGTAAGCATGGCTGAAATTGAAGACCTCAAGTGAAAGGTTTGAGTTGTGGGCTAAATCTTGATTTGGTAAAAATTATAAATGCCCATGTTTATGTATGATGATCATTGCTTTATGTTTATTATATTAAAGATAAAGGATTGACTAACTTGTGAAGAAAGGATTAGCGGAGCACAATTTCAACACCTTGGACAAAAGTTATTTTACGAGTACTTGCTCGAGGATGAGCAAGATGTAAGCGTGCGGGAGATGTTGACAGTGTATTTTGGTACACTAAACATGTTCATTACACTTTAGTTTAGATTTGATTATGGAACTAACCCGCCACTAGGCACACTAATGATATAACATGTTCATCTTTGTATGTGCATTTGGAAGTGTTATGTTTTTGCAGGAAAACATGGACATAAAGGACGGAGTCAGAACAAGTTCAAAGGAGCAATTGAGGAGTCTCGTTCGTGTTTGAGAGCTTGATGAAATCACTCCCAAAGGTCGCAAGGAACGAAGTGTTACAAAGGAACATCCCCGAGGATTGAAGCGTAAAAGACCGGACTTCATGAAAGGAGAACCTCCATCTTGGACGCGAGGATGACATCGTCAAAATGGTGCAAATGGAGGGGGCAAAGTGCATAAAGACATAAGGACCCCCTGGAGCGAAGGGGCAACCAAACCGGGTCAGGATGGGCCTAGGCCGGCCAGCCTGGCCCACCCTGGGGTCGGTTCGGCCCCCCTTTCTTGAGCGTGAAGATCCTTCAACCCTAAGTACGTGGAGGCGCCGCCATTCGCAGAGAGAGAGAGCCATTCGCCCGAGAGGCCGTCCACAAGCTAGAGAGAGAAGAGGAGGGAGGTCGTTCACGAGAAGGATCACTCTACTCGAAGGAAGCACCCACAAGTGGAGGAGAAGGAAGACACCGTTAGAAGTGTCACCATGATCAACGGTGCTATGCCTAGCACCTTGATGGGGTAATCTTCTCATTTGTCCATGGGTTGTAATTAATCTTGAGATGTAATCGCTACTTTGTTTGGTTATCTATCTATCATCTAGTATTGAAGAAGCTTTGTTGTTTAAGGTTAGCTACCATGCTGTGTAGGGAGTAAGATCTCAATGCTCCCTTGGATCCATTCAATACACCATGTCCATCATAGGTCTAGTCATGAATACCTCCGCGTAGTGACAGTACGGGGGAAGGGAAAGGGCGAAACCGTGGTCACATCCCCTGATTGATTAGATTGGTTTTCATATCTTAAGCGGTTGCATGTTCAAGTATAGTGGACCCTTGGGCAAGTGTCTTTTTCATATCTTGTTGGTTTAATCATTATCTCTAGTGTAGCATAGTTGTTCTCTAGATTAACCGTAGATTACGGTTTGTATAAGTTAGTAGTAGTGCTAGATCAAACGCTTGTAATCCCCTTGCTCCGCAGATTGATAAGAACCTAGGGAATCCCTGTGGTGAAAAAGGTGTAGGTCTATACGCTTGCGAATGGTAGGTGGATATGAGTTTTATCCGTCAACACAGCCTCTACCCGCTGTAACAAACCTCAGATCCACGGAAACAAGCCCTTAGCATCGCCAAGCTGTCCTACTTAAGATGGAATAGCCGCCTAGGGCATCCTGCATTTGAAGTAGTTTGTCATGTCATTAGTACAAATAATCCTCCATGTTCTAGTGAAGTCAACAAAGAGACAGTCTGTGATGCTTGTCAATGAGCCAAATCACACCAATTGTCATACTCAGTGTCTACTAGCAAGTCTAGTGCTCCTTTAGAACTTATTTTTTCAGATGTGTGGGGTCCTGCCATTGATTCTTTTGGTGGGAAGAAATACTATGTTAGTTTTATTGATTATTATAGTAAATTCACGTGGATCTATTTGTTTCGGTATAAATCTAAGGTGTTCAAATACTTTCAAGAATTCCAGTCTTGTAAAGCGGTCATTTAATCACGAAATTCTTTCCATGCAAAGTGATTGGAATGGCGAGTATGAAAAGCTAAATTCTTTTTTCTGCAATGTTGGAAATTCTCACTTTGTTTCTTGTCCCCACACAGATCAACAAAATGGTGCCACCGAACACAAGCATCGACACATTGTCGAGATGGATCTTGCTCTTCTTGCCAATGCTTCTATGCCCCTAAATATTGGGATCAAGCTTTCCTTGCTGCCATCTATCTCATAAATCACACGCCGAGCAAAGTCATAGACTTTGATAGACCCATGCACAAACTTTTTGCTAAACAACCCGATTATTCCTCCATGAGAATCTTCAGGTGTGCTTGCTAGCCTCATCTTTGACCGTAAAATGCTCATAAGCTTCAATATCGATCTAAACGATGTGTGTTCTTGGGTATAGTAACATACACAAGGGGTTCAAATGCATTGATATTTCTGAAGGGCGCATCTATATTTCCCGTGATGTCATCTTTGATGAAAACTTGTTCCCTTTTGCCGAGTTGCACTCAAATGCCGGAACTCGTTTTCGTTCCGAAGTTCTTCATTTACCAGATTCGGGGGTATGAGTTTAGAAACCAATGCATTTGATGATCCACCTTGTCCACCTAACCCTGCTGGTGTTGATGCAGATGAAAATTCTGTTTTGCGGCATGAAATACTACAACAAGGAGCTTTTTCCCCTCAGACCTGTCTGGCACAAACTCTGAGGAGGATTTTCGCATCCCGTCGCTACAATCTGCGCCAGAATCAGCTCCGGGGCCCGTTTCGGATTCGCCCTCTGCCGCGACGCCAGCGACTGACACCCAGGCCACATGGCGCTCTTAGACTGCTCCAGCCGGTGCTGCAGTGGAGCTACGAGGGGACAACACCGCCTCTACATCAGTGCCTGACGGACCTTCTGCGCCCAACAAATCTTCTGTGATGGCCACAACGCCTCCACTGTCTCCCGGATCTGGTGCGGATGGTGTGGATGCCACAGCCAAATCTTCTACAGTTGGCGATGGATCTTCTGCTCCCGAGGCGCCTCGTAATGGGCCTTTGCACCTTCTGCATCTGAGCCGCCTACATTGCCTGATCCACCTCGCCGGTCAAGACTGCAACATGGCATTCGAAAACCAAAAACATACACCGACGGGACAATAAGGTATGATTTCTTGACCACTGCTGGGGAACCTATTAATTTGCAAGAAGCTTTGTCTAATAAAGATTGAAAAATGCTATGGATGCTGAGTGCATGGCAATAATAAAAAAATAAGTCATGGCATCTGGTTCCACTACACAAGGGGTAGAACTTAATTGATTGTAAATGGGTATGGAAAATTAAAAGGAAAGCTGATGGCACCATAGATCGTTACAAAGGAAGATTAGTGGCTAATATAAAGGTTATAAACAAAGGTATTGTATGGACTATGAAGATCATTTTAGTACCGTGGTAAAATCTGCTACTATCAGGTTAATCCTGTCAATTGCGGTGTCTAGAGGTTGGGTCATTAGACAGTTGGATGTGCAGAACGCGTTTCTCCATGGTGTTCTTGAGGAAGATGTATATATATGAAGCAACCTCCTGGGTATGAAGATAGTACTTACCCTCATTATGTCTGCAAACTTGATAAAGCTCTATATGGGTTAAAACAAGCCCCTAGAGTTTGGGTGCCCAACTCAGTGAAAAACTAGTGTCACTTGGTTTTTATGCATCTAAGGCAGATACATCTTTATTTATCTATATGAAGGGATCAATCACCATTTATTTGTTGCTATATGTCTATGATATAATTGTAGTCAGCTCCTCTTCAAAGGCTGTTGAGGCTATCCTTGCAGATTTAAAAATGGACTTTGCTCTCAAGGACTTGGGCGATCTAAGTTACTTCCTTGGTATTGAAGTTAAAAAGGTGACTGATGGTATTGTCCTCTCCCAAAGTAGGTATGCTAATGATCTCCTTAAGCGAGTCGGCATGGAATTGTGCAAACCTGTAGAAACACCACTTTCAACTAGTGAAAAACTGTCAGCATATGTTGGGAATCCACTTGGACCAGAAGATACAACAAAATATAGCAGTATAGTAAGAGCATTACAGTATTTGACATTAACCAGGCTTGACATTTCATTCTCAGTTAATAAAGTTTGTTAGTACTTACATGCTCCAACTACTCAACATTGGACGACTATTAAAAGAATTTTGAGATATGTGAAGCATACACTTGATCTGGGTCTACATATTCACAAGTTCCTATCTTTGTTAGTAAGTGCATTTTCTGACACAAATTAGGTCGGATGTTCTGATGATAGAAAATCTACTGGTGGGTTTGCTGTTTTCTTAGGCTCTAACTTGATTTCCTGGAGTGCGAGAAAGCAAGCAACAGTCTCCAGGTCCAGCACTGAGGCAGAATACAAGGCAATGGCGAATGCAACAACTGAGGTAATGTGGATTAAGATTGTGATGGATGAATTAAAAATAGCATGTCCAAGAACTGCTAGATTATGGTGTGATAACATGGGAGCCAAGTATTTGTCTTCCAATCCTGTCTTCCATGCACGAACAAAACATGTAGAAGTTCATTCTCACTTTGTGAGGGATAGAGTAATATAGAGAAGGCTGGATGTTCGGTGTATTTCAACTAAAGACCAAGTGGCTGGTGGATTCACAAAAGTATTGACACAACAAAAGTTAAAAGAGTTCAAAGGTAATCTCAACTTAGAGAAGTTTTGATTGAGGGTGGCTGTTAGACAAGATAGATATTATGGTTGATGTAATCTTGCACAACAAGACTATCTAGGCTGGTTGGAGATCTTTCTATTGTAAGTTGTTGTAATCTAGGATAGAGTTTGTTGTTGATTATCTCCAGCCGACCCTAGAAGGTTGTTGCGCAATCTTGTAACCCCGTTGCACGATCGGTGCCTATATTAACATAGAGACGTGACCACCATGGTGGTTAACACGTTTTGCCAAATCTTTCTCCGAGCAAACAACTTGCTTGAGCAAGGTATAATGCCATTCATCCAAGCAACCCAAGTCCTTTTGTTTTGTGCTTGTTTCACTACTAGAAACCCAAATTTTAATGTGTGTGCCGCATTTCCCTGACTGAAATTTGCTTGTAGCCTAATATATAGTGCTACATGCCTATTGACTGAAATGATTGACAGTGCTTGTGCCCTTGTATGAAATGTTTTAGAGGGATAAGTAGAAAACGCGCTCCAACAGACTCTGTAATTGCCTCTCTAATTTTAGGAGGCCTTCAAATTCCCCCTCCACCCATCCATTCCCGATGTATCCAGCACTTTTTTCATGTAATACAAACATTGCATATCCATTTTTTCCCGGGGCAATCAGGGTCACCTGCTAATTGTTATGCATGAATGAAGCAATAGGAAAGAAGTGTTAATTACATGAACGCAATCACGTAATGGCAAGAAGTGAGATACCTAAGTGAAGGCACCAAGCCAACTCCACATGTCGTCCAACCCCTCTCACGGACAAACTCGTCACTGCCTCCCATCGGCCCCTCTTCTGCCCTCTGGTGGCTCACCAGCGTCGGTAGGGAGAGAAGCAGGGACCGATTCCCTTTGTAGATATAGTTTTTTCCTTCTAGATTTCGTTTCTAGCGATATCGACAAGGTGGTGGTGATGGTGACGCTATGGAATAAGGTCTCTCTGACCTATCCCTACTTCAACGACGTTCGTTCTGGTGCCGATGAAGGGCCAATGAGAGTTGGTTCGACCAGATCTGTAGGTTCTATTCAAATATTTGCGATTGGTGAGTTTGTCATGAGATGCAATTGATAGTGCTTTGTTGTTGTGACTTTGATCACTTTCTTCGATTTGTTCTTCGTCAAGATCAGGTTTCTTCAACCATCTGCTTTGCTGATGAAGGATTGCAAGACTACATTGCTTGGGGTGTTGCTCCAGTCGATGTTATTTCAGCGGTTGCTAGATATTATTGTAAGTAGCGACTGGTTTTTGCGGTCTTCAGAGCCTTGTGTGGTGATGGCGTTTGCAGGTGCTCCTTTCCCTTGTTTCCTTTCTAGTGCATTTTTTAAGCTCTGGTGGATGACAAGCAATCAAAGGAAGAAGACGATCATAGAGCTCTTCAATGTAATTTTATTTTATTTGGGTCGTTTTGTGTCAAGTTGTCCTTTTTTGTACTGTGATTGTTTTCCTTGATATGAATCATATATGAGACACCTTTTTGGTGTCTTTCTCAAAAAAAGAAGTGAGATACCTTTTTGGTTGGCTTGCAAATGAAAGAACTGAGTGTTAGCACAAACAGATCAAAGGGGAAATGCTGGTCGCTGAAGTGGATAAAAGCGGATGCCATTTTCAGATACTACAACATAATTCTGGGATATACTCATGATAGAGAGCGCACGTTACATTTTGAAGCAATCAGAATTCAACGGCAAGACTTACTTCCTTGGGTCCATGTTTCTCTTAGGAGTAAAATTTTGTCATCAAAGATCTCCCGCTTCACAAGGTAGCAGGTACGTATGGTTTCATAAGTCGCTTCTATCATCGGTCGGCGTGGTCAATTATGAAGGGAATATCATTAGAACTTTTGAGGCACTCTCTTCTATGGACTGCATGAGTTTTCACCATCTCAACAATGCATTGCTAACCCTCATACCAAAAAGCAGGACCCAATGACATTATATGACTACCAATACCTTGGGGAAGATTTTTCTGAAAGCACTTGCCAATAGAGCTGCACCCCTTCTGCACTCAATCATCTCTCCAAACCACGAGTGCTTTCATTAAAGGTTGACAGTGCATGACGACTTCCATTGCGTCCTGGGTACAACTAAGGCACTGGCTGACAAAGGTTACCAAGAATCATGCTTAAAATTGACCATGCTAAGGGTGTTTGGCTCGATTGGTTGGGTTTTCCTTCTAGATCTTCTTGCAACCATTGGTTGATTGAGAACTTGGACCAACTAGATCTCTAAAATCCCCCCGACTGCTAATACCAAAGTTCTTATGAATGGCCTTCCAGGGAATAGGATATGTCATGGTCTCAGATAGGGTGATTCGCTGCCACCAATGTTGTTTGTGATTGTTATGGAATGCTTCAACGTGATGATTACCAAGGCAAAGGATATAGGGTTATTCTAGCAGTTAGGAGCATCTGCCATGAAACTTAAGATCTCCATTTATGGAGATGATGTTGTCATCTTTGTGTCACTGATCGCTCATAACTTAACTCTCCTAAGAGATTTTGTCTACTCTCCACAAGGTTGCATGCTTAGAGGTTAATTTCTCCAAAAGTCAAGCTTTTCCTATTCATTGTGTACAGAACATGAGTACATGACGATCTTATTAAAGACATCCTCTAATGCACGGTCACTAAGTTCCCATGTACTTATATTACTTGGAAGTGCCACTACCCTCCTTATAAATTGCCAAAGGCGGTGAGGCAATCGATGGTAGATAAGGTCGCGAGGTGCTACTTGCTGGGAAATGAAGGATGTTGGATAGATGTTGTTGGCTAATTTTGGTTCAATCAACCCTTTAGGGCTTGTTTGGGAATCAGTGGAATGAAGGGGAATGAAGGGCATTGGGGTGGAGGAATTTCCATTATAAGTCAAAATTTCCCAAAATCCCCTTCAATCCTCTTCTATCCACTTGAATCCTCCATTTCCCAAACAAGCCCTTACGCTATTCTGATGTATATCTTGACGGCCCTAAGGGTCATGTCGTGGGCCATTAAAATGGCTTCCTTAGGTGCTTGACAGAGGTAGCTTCCAAGGAAAAGTGTGTGGTTGCATAGATAAATGCATGCTACCTAAAGGACTTGGGTGGTCTCGGCATCACTAACCTATAGTTGATGGGGATGGCACTGATATTGCATTGGATGCGGCTTGCGTGCACAAAACTAGGAAAAATAGGACCATATTTAGTTTCAAGTATGTAGGGGTCGCAAGCTGCAAGTTTCTATTTGATGCTTCTGTGATGGTTGTTGTAAGCGATGGTCAGGTCACTCTCTTTTTGTCAAACAGATGGATTAATGGTTGTTCCATTCGCTCACTAGGTGTCGGGTATACACCCAGGGTACCTGCCTTGAAGAGAAAAGACAGACTCCTACTGTAATTCTCTTGTAATCCTACTAGGATACATACCGTTTAATCCAACTATGACTCCTACCTTGTAACAGACTAATAACATGCCCCGTGGACTATATAAAGGATGGTTCGGGTACCTAGGAGGACAGACACCATGAGGGAAACACCTCAACACCCAAGCGCAAGGCGCCACATACAATATTCCAAACATGACATAGGGTTCACTACTGTAGTTGTTCTCGCGCATACCTTCGAGTTCCAGTTCTGACGATCCCCTACTACCTACTCTCTAATGGGTACCCCCTCCGGAGGTTGCCGGATATAAAGTCTTGACATTGGTCCCGTTGTGGGAGGTGGTGCTGCCAAGGATAAGGAACTCTAGGACAGTAAGGGATGTTATCGTCAATAGGCATGGGGTACGTCTAGGACATCTTTGGGGGCTCGAACTTAACAGTTCAAGTTTTTTTAGAATACATTAGGATTTGGGTCATTCTACGGGACTAGATGCTCATGCAAGCACCTGAAAAGTGCATCTAGACATGGTTGTAAGACAACGAGTTCTTGTCATCTTCAGTGTTTCAAATTTTAGTAGAATATTTTCGGGCCTCCGCGATAGAAGCAATATTTCAGGAATTTCGATTTTTATTTTTATTTATTTATTATTTTAATTACTTTTTTTTGAAATATATTAAAATGGTAATTTCGGTCGGTAAATTTTTTCCACCCTTCCAGATAAAGATGAATTTTGGATTTTTTACAGTATTTTGGCTGAATTTTCCCGGTCATCTCCTTACCAAGCAAGCACTCTTCAAAGGAAGGTTGTTGATGCTCCGACACCGATTATGGAATTACCTGTGGCTGAGTGGTAGTTATAGGCAAACCCGTGGGTCTCTTCACCCAACTGGGCTTAGTTATCTTATTGGAAACCTAAAACACTACTTTTGATATTCTAGATGTGTGCATGTAATGTGTGCATGTAGGCAATGATTTCTTAGGTCATTCCACATTTTCGACAGGGCTATGATGTAGCATATTGATTTCGAGCAAGCAATGATAATGCGAAGGGTAAGGAAGCTAGTCGACCCAACTAGGATTCGTATAGGTAGCTGGAACGTAGGGTCTCTTACGGGTAAGTTAAGAGAGTTAGTCGATGCTGCGATTAGGAGGCGGGTAAATATTCTATGCGTTCAGGAGACCAAATGGAAGGGCCAGAAGGCGAAAGAAGTGGAGAATACTGGCTTCAAACTTTGGTACACAGGGACAACATCGGGTAGGAATGGTGTAGGTATCTTGATCGATAGGAGCCTTAAGGATGGGGTTGTTGATGTCAGGAGGCAAGGTGACCGGATTATCCTTGTTCGGTTGGTAGTTGGTGATTCGGCTCTGAACGTGATCAGTGCTTATGCACCTCAGGTAGGTCTTAGCGAGAGCATCAAGAGGCGATTTTGGGAAGATCGGATAGCATGGTTAGTACCGTGCCTGTCAGTGAGAAACTCTTCATAGGAGGAGACCTCAACGGCCATGTGGGTGCGACTAATGTGGGATGGGAGCGGGTGCATGGGGGGTTCGGGTATGGTAGTAGGAATCAAGAGGGGGAGGATGTCCTGAACTTCGCATTAGCCTACGACCTATTGATATCGAACACCCTCTTTAGGAAGAGGGAATCCCATCTAGTGACTTTCCGTAGTGGTCAACACTCTAGCCAGATCGACTTTATTCTTGCAAGGAGGGAGGATAGACGTGCATGCTTAGACCGTAGGGTGTTTCTCGGGGAGTGTGTTGTCCCTCAACACAAGCTTGTGGTGGCGGATTTTCGCTTTCGGGTACGTGTCCTCCGGGACAAACGGGCCAAGATTGCAAGAACGAAGTGGTGGAAACTTAGAGGAGAAGAAGCGCAAAGGTTTAAGGAGAGGATGCTAGTCGAGGGGCCTTGGGAGGAAGGCGAAGATGCGGAAGACACGTGGCTAAAGATGGCAACATGTGTTCGGAAGGTGGCTTCGGAAGTGTTTGGTGTGAGCAAGGGAGGCAAACGGGAAGTGAAAGACACCTGGTGGTGGAATGACGAGGTGCAAAGGACTATCAAGGAGAAGAAAGAGTGTTACAAGCGCCTCCATCATGACAAGAGTGCGACCAACATTGAGGGATATAAAATAGCAAAGAGGGCCGCAAAGCGAGCGGTGAGTGTAGCAAAAGGTCGGGCGTATGATGACCTTTACCGGCGGCTAGGCACGAAGGAAGGGGAGAAGGACATCTATAGGTTGGCTAAGATCCGAGAGAGGAAGACAAGGGACATCAACCAAATCAAATGCATCAAGGACGGAACAAATCGACTTCGGTGAAGGATGAGGAAATCAAGGACGGATGGAGAGAGTACTTCGACAAGGCCGTTTAATGGAGAGAATGAGGATCCTACCCTTGAGTTGGATGATTCATTTGATGATACCAACGGACGCTTTGTGAGGAGAATTCAAGAGGCGAGAGACCGCGAGAGGCCTTGAAGAGGATGACGGGAGGCAAGGCGTTGGGACCTGATGGTATCCCCATTGAGGTGTGGAGATGCCTGGGTGCCAGAGCGGTAGTTTGGTTAACTAAGCTTTTTAACCTTATTTTTCGGTCAAACAAGATGCCTAAAGATTGGAGGAGAAGCATATTAGTACCGATCTTCAAGAACAAGGGAGACGTTCAGAGTTGTACGAACTACCGTGGAATTAAGTTGATGAGCCATACGATGAAGCTGCGGGAGAGGGTTATCGAGCATCGCCTAAGAAGAGGGACGAGTGTGACCCAAAATCGGTTTGGGTTCATGCCCGGTAGGTCGACCATGGAGGCGATTTTCTTAATACGCCAATTGATGGAGAGATATAGGGAGCGAGAAGAAGGACTTGCACATGGTATTTATTGACCTCGAGAAGGCATACGACAAAGTGCCGAGACACGTCATGTGGTGGGCACTTGGAGAAGCACAAGGTCCCAACTAAGTATGTTAACCTCATCAAGGATATGTACGGGGATGTGGTGACGTGTGTCCGGACATGCGATGGCGATACTAGTGATTTCCCAATTAAAATAGGACTACATCAAGGGTCAGCGTTGAGCCCTTATCTATTTGCTTTGGTGATGGATGAGGTCACATGGGACATTCAAGGTGATATCCCCCGGTGTATGCTCTTTGCCTGATGATGTGGTGCTAGTTGATGAGAGTAGGGCGGGGGTAAATAGGAAGTTAGAACTGTGGAGGCATACGTTAGAATCGAAAGGGTTTAGACTTAGTAGGACCAAGACCGAGTACATGAGGTGCGACTTTAGCGGTACGACGCGTGAGGAGGGAGACGTCACCCTTGATGGGCAAGTGGTGACCAAGAAGGATACTTTTCGGTATTTAGGTTCGATACTACAGAAGGATGGCGACATCGACGAAGATGTTAGGCATAGAATTTCAGCCGGTTGGTTGAAATGGCGTCAAGCCTCTGGCGTCCTCTGTGACAAAAGGGTGCCTCGAAGCTAAAAGGTAAGTTTTATAGGACGGTGATTCGCCGGCGATGTTATACGGTGCGGAGTGTTGGCCTACAAAAAGGCGACATGTCCAGCAATTGAGTGTGGCGGAGATGCGTATGTTGCGTTGGGTTTGTGGGCACACGAGGAGGGATAGAGTACGGAACGATGATATTCGGGACGGGGGTCGGGGTGGCGCCAATTGAGGAGAAACCGATCCAAAGCATCGGTTGAGATGGTTTGGACATGTCCAACGAAGGCCTCCCGAGGCTCGGTGCGTAGTGGGGTCCTAGAGCGGGACGACAATGTGAAGAAAGTTAGAGGTCGACCTAAACCGACCCGGGATGAGTCAGTCAAGAGAGACCTTAGGGAGTGGAATATCTCCAAGGACTTAGCTTTGGATAGGGGCGCTTGGAGACTAGCCATCAACGTTCCTGAGCCATGACTTCTTCTACGTGTCTTTATGTTGGCGGTACCTTTGGGTTTCATATCTAGCCTACCCCGACTTGCTTGGGACAAAAGGCTAAGTTGTTGTTGTCTTGTCTTCTATTAACACATTCTCCCTATTCTGAATCTTGCAGACCAATGCTTGTTTTGCTATGTGGAGGGGCAGTTGTGTCCATGAGGTCACTCTCCATCTACAGGCCAATGCTTGTTTAAAACTTGTCATTTCGTTCAACTATACAGAATGGGTTGCCACTCTGACACCAATAGTACATCAGTTCTGCAGTTTGAAACTTGTTATCTTTTGTTCATGCTTTATTGACTGAAATATGTTGAGACACACTAGTATACATATGTAAAACGAACATGGTTGAACCTAACATGTTTTTACGAATAGGGATTAGACCCCGAGAGATTAAACACCCATAAGAGTTAAGTGGCACAAACGGGATCCACTCATCCCCGATGTGGAAAATTTCAGGGATTTGATCCCCATGTGTTGAACAAGGCCTAAGGATCAGAGGAGCTGATGCTCGTGCACTCACTGCCTGGCCCAACCAAACTCATCTTTTACCTACGATTCCTGGCCAATACCGAGGCTAGGAAGCGCGGCCACGTCACGCGCAGTACTCGATCGTGGGATCGGACACATGAATGGTCTTGATCAGACGAGTACCCACCTTTTTGCACAAAAGACCCTAATTATTTTAGAAATCATCCCACAGTCCAAGGGAAGGGTTCGGGCACCCGAACAGCGGCGGCGCGCTCGAGCAAAGGCGCCGCATTCAGAACGACGGCCTGCGAACGGAGAAGGAAAGGCGAACGAGGAGAAAGGGGTGGAGACGGAGAACAGATCGAGGAGGTCTAAAAGGGAGAAGAGGAGATAGGGGGTGGCACCGGCGACCAGCAGACGATGAGGTCGCGACGGCGGGCAAGAAGGCGGGCACCTACCTCCCGGTTGACCTCCATGCGGCTCCGCTCTACCTCGACCTCGAGGACAGCGAGCTCGGGCATGCCGCGGTCAGGGAGGAGGAAACCACAGAGGAGGAAGACGACCTCGAGGAGGCCGCGGGCCGTCGGGTCGCAGCACCCCCGCAGGAGAGTCTTTGCCCCACAGCGTCCTCGCTAGCGCACGCCGCTGGCCGCAGCGCTCCCGCCGGTGAGCCACGCAAGAGACAGAGGGGAGGGAGGAAGGGGAGCTGCGCTAGTGCCCCCTCCATGAAGCCGCGCTGGAGAGAAGGAGAAAGGATTGGAGAAAGAAGGGAGGCAGGGACCTGCCTGCAAGCCACCAGGCCGCTGCGCCCATGCCTGGAACGGATGGACGCTCGCGCTCCTCCCCGCGGACGGACGCTCGCGCTCCAGAGAATGGAGCAGCAAGAATGGAGGGAACAGAAGAAACGAGAAGATAAGGTTGAGCTTGAGCAACAGCTGTTGTTGAAGAGATAATGCAATTTTTTTTAAAAAAAAACGTGAACACCACTGGAATACCGTACAAAACTTATGTCATGATGAAATCTGATAAAAAAACTTGGAAAACTTGCATAAAAACCCAATGCTGATTCTGTTCTTAAAATCATGGTGTCCTGAGGAGGTCGATATGGTTTGTACCTTTTTTAAAAATTCAGACTAAGACCCTTTTTTTTAAATAACCTGAGTCCTAGCCCCTCAAGTTCAAATGTTCAATAGTAATTAAGAATCACTAATTCTTCAAATCTTCACTGTCTCCCGTGGTAACTTCAAACCAAACGATTCTTCTTTCTAAAATCATGGTGTCCTACAAGACCTATAGCACGAATCATGGTGTCCTATAAAACCTAAAGTACGACATTTAACAGAACAATGCCCACTCATGTTGGCCGCTAGCGTGCTCACCTAGCCCAACCCTTCCTACCTTGCGCTGACCACTCTTGCTACGTTCTTTAACCACCTCACCTCTAATTACCAACTCTTCTTGCCATGTAGATTATGTGCTCACATTAAAATATTCATATTTCAAACTCAAAATATAGTACATGACAAACATATTGTATCAAAAACTATATATAAGACAACTTACATGACAAACATATTGTATCAAAAACTATATATAAGACAACTGATCATACTCATACCACCCCGTCGGCGATGCCACAACACTTCCGTCAGTGAGACCGCGCGTTGCCGAGCCCCCCCCCACCCCACCCACCCACCGGGAGGTGTCGTGCCGTCAATCATTCGGCATCGGCATGGGGAAACCCCCGCGCCGGCACGCCCCCACCACGTAAGCTGCACGCCATCGGCTGCGACGGTCTCGCGAGGCAACCATACGAACGAGGGAGGAAGACAGGCAGTAGATCAAGAGGAAAGGGACAAACATATATAGTGGATCAAGCAATGCCTTCCTACATACACATGAAGTTATAATGTGGGACATGCAAAAACAAAATGAAAATTGGGACAACCACAAATGCTTCATGCCTCCTGCTTCAATATTTGGCATAAAATAAAATATGGAGGAAATATGGATAGAAAGGAGTTAGTATAGATGCTTCCAATATAAAGTGTTCTAGAAACATGACAACGGTTGAGAATTCAAAATGAAAAATAATCTATGAATGGACATGAATCACACAACACGGAGAAGTTATGTACCAATTTTGTACAGATCTAACAAACAACATTTAACTCCGCAAAAAAGAATTAAGTTAAAATTGTTTTCCTATTGAATTATTACTAGACATAGTTCACCTACTTTCAACACATCATTTTATATCCAAGCTTAGATTGAAACTACTGTGCTCCTAACACAAATACTTAAATACAATGTCTCTGTCGAGTATACAACCACATATATGACCTATCATATTAAGTGGTACAATTAAAATCATCTTCGTCTCTCACAATACTTAACACGAAATGAGTAAGAATGCACGTAAAAATGATACAAATGGACATAACAACAGGCCCACCACTGGCCATTCGCGGCAAGGCCGCGAGTTTTTCTAGTTAGCCAAATGAAAGCAAAGACGACGGCCTCAGCAGAAGCATTGAATACGCATTGCAGTTGAGGATGGACATAACATACACAGAGGTTGACCTCTACCCTTTCGGTTGGATGGGTCGTGAGGCAAGAAGAAGCGATGGTGGCGGCGTTTACTATGAGACTGAGCGCCTAGGCATCATCTGCCATGCGATCAAGAGCAGAGTGTGCGCATTGGATCTTAGCCTTTGCCTTGTTGGCACGGAAAGGAAAGTTGCGCAGAGCACCCTCACAGGAGTGCTTGCGTGCATCGATGACACCACGACAGTCTCCCACAAGTATGGGTGCAAGGGAGAAGGCCCAGCTCTCGGTGGTCGTGGCGTAGGGTGGTCCAATGAAGGAAGCGAGGGAATCTCAAGATGTATGAGAGGGGATCAACAAAGAGGCCTCAGGTTTAGCATAGGGTGATGAGTTGGAGTATCGGGATAGGGGACGAGGGTTTACCACGACTATATGTCACTTATGCGATAGTTTGGCAAAACGTCACGTTGATGTGAACCCACCAGTCAGTGATGTCTGGCTCCTTCCTACATTCATGTGTGACCGACTTCTTCCTCTGTTAGGGACAGTTAGGGCAGCCGCCACCAATAGAGGAGGAAGACGGCGCGGGGGCAAGGGGCTTGTTGCCAGTAGGGTTAGGATTTAGGGTTGGGGGTTTTGGGGTTCAGATTGTCGGGGTGAGGTCTTCAATATCCTTCGCATGTGTAGAGGGAGGGCCTTGTGTAGCGACGGACCAGCCATGGGTGTGACAGAAGATAAACAGTGGGCGACAGAGGAGGTAGTGGAGCTCCTTAGTGGAGCCAGGTTAGGGTGGCGGCAGTCGATGGGAGTTGCCAAAGATGGGACAGGAGGGTGGTGCAAGGGCGATGGAGCTGAAGGAACAAGAATACAGTGGGATGAAGAGGAAGATGACAGTGTCGTGGGACGTTTTATTTGGACCATCACCAAAGCAACATCCGTACGCACCCTAAGGGGTTTAGGTGGGACATGGAGAGAACAGAACAATGTGGCATGTGGTGATGTGATAAGGTGAGGTCCACCATGTGTGTGTCATGCTCTAGCGACTCACTGGACTTGGTCTAGACCACCTGTGACAAGAGCACAACTTGCGGTGTCTAGCACCTTAAAGGTCCAAAAGCATGCAACCTGAAAAGCTCCTAAGAGCAAATCCAAGAGAATAGGTATAATCCTAGCTAAATTTAGAGTCTTAGAATGTTTCTAAAACAAATAAATAACTTCATAATCAGAAGGTAAACCAACACTGTATTTGTAAGGAATCGGATGCTCGTTAGCCTAAGAGGGGGAGGGGGTGAATTAGGCAATCTAAAAACTTAACCTATGGCTTCACTATTTTTACACAAAGATAAACTAGAACATACTATCTAGATGTGCAACTAGGGTTGTTCTAGTGTGAAACTCCCATCCCAAAACAAGGTTTGCAACCTATAGCCAATCCTAGCAAGATACTACTCTAGGAAAGTAAAGGCAAACAAAGATTTCAAAAGAGTAAATGTGGAAACGTAAAGGGGATGAGAGGAAGCAAACTCTTGACACGTGATTTATCCAGTGGTATCGGTAGGCACTAAGCCACCCCTAGTCCACGTTGTTGAAGCACTCACACAAGAGTATTGCTTCCCGGTCACCAAATCTCTCCCAAGGGCACCACTTGACTCGCCACAAAGGCTAGCCACTTAGGCACTTGCCAAGCTCCCTTGGTCACCTTGATGCCTCCTCCACTAAGGAGCTTCTCCACCAAGGAAGGGGGTCTCCACGTCCCCCGCACAAAGTGTCCTCGCCGCTCCACACCAAGCCGGAGGGTCGATGACGATTGCCGGTGAGCCACTTAGGCCCAAGGCTTTCGACGCACCTTGTACAACTTGATTCACTCAAGAATCACCTCACAAGGTTGGCACAACCTTGCACTCACTCAGCTCTAAGCTAAGCCTAGCACTAAGCACATACACTAAGCATATGCAAGTCTAAGGATGAGCAATTAAGCACTAGGATGGATTGGATATGATCGTCTAGGTGTCTTGAACTCCTGTGCACTTCCACACAATCTAGCAACCTCAAATGAGAGAGTAGAAGGGGTATAAATAGGCCAACACATCAATATAGCCGTTGCTCTAACAGCTAGTTAAGATGTACCGTCGGATGAACCGACGGTGTCATTTTATGTAGCGTCGGATCATCCTGTGCTGTCGTATGCCCGACGAGCTTATACTCGTTGGAAAGCTTATGAAATTCCACACAAGATTCTGGAAAAATCCTGAGTATTTGACCAATGTTTGAGCGTCGTATTAGTGAAGTTGCACTGACGGTACCAGAGGTTCATCCTGTCACCCACGTCGCTGCCCTTCGGTATTTTGGCCATAACTCTCTGCTCTGAACTCCGTTTTGGGCGATCTTGTACTTGTTGGAAAGCTTATGAAATTCTCTACAAGATTCTAAAAAATCCTGAGCATTTGAGCATTTTTTGAGCATCGGATAAACCGATGGTAGCGTCAGTTCATCCGGTGCTAGCTATTTCTGTGCGAATACCTCTGTGTATGTTTCCCGAAAAAGCATAGGATGAACCGACGCAATCATCCGATGGTACCACCAAATCATCCGGTACTTATACACTTGTTTTCTTCTTCTCAGGAGTTCATCCGGTGCTCATAAAAATGGGACCGTCAGATCATTCTATGCCCTATTTTCAACACATCTTAATTTGGGCATAACTTTTCACTCCGGATTCCGATTTTGATGATCTTGGACTCTATGGAAAGCTTGTGGAATAATCTTCATGATTATGTAGCATTTCATACCATTTGATTGATCTAAGAATAATTTATTCATAGGACAAGTCTTATTCATTCCTCTCTTTGTCCCGGCTTCATATTTTTTTCTTTTGTCATGCTTTGCATTGTGTGCAGTTGCATCCATGGAACCTAGAATGCCTACAAGGACATGCTCAATCATTTTGGTTAGTCCCATGATTGTGTTGTGTATGAATCACCAAAATCATACTTGAAAAAATGGCTATGGCAGCCATGTTCGCTACAGTATTCATATTCAAATCACCCCTACACCGACACATTGATGAATGGGACCCCCTCTTATCCCTTCCTTCTTGTTTTCTTCCCTTCCATTCTCGTCTCTTGTCATCTACATCCTACCAACTACCGGACGTGGATCTCCCTTGCCACACCACTACCGTCCGATGTCGTCACGGCGCCCACCACTATCTATCCCCGCCGATGACCTGCAGAGGACAAGGAGCATCTGAGCCAGTAACTCCCCAAGCTCCTCCGCGTCGGTCATCTCCTTCCCACACTCTCTACCACCCCGCCCCTCCCTAGCTCACCACTGTCCATCCTCACTCCTCCGCTCCCGGCGCTTCACCTCTGCCCCCCCGGCAACAAACATCATCAGTCGAGAGGACAGGCACGTATGAGGTGGGCCCCACATCTTGGTGTGGGAATTGGGGCCGCGGGTGCGAGAGGGCCACGATGGCGAGCGTGCCTCTCTACCCAAAGATACCGAGGCACGGGTGGAGTATAGAGAGCGTGGATGATAATGGATCTGGATGGCGAGTCTGTTGAAAGCATTTTTCTCTTCCTTTCTTTTTTAGCTAACTCAGATTGGATATAGAGTCTCTCTTTTTTAGTCTGGACTCCTAAGTATACAAGTTGTAGTATCTGTACTTACACAACACACTCACACCACCACACGCGCGCGCGCACACACACACACACACACACCTCTAGAAGCTACAACTTATACACCTCAAATGTTCCTTATGCAGATTACAGAAGCCCCCATGAGCCTCTTAGATGACTAGCACATCGTAATCCCACCTGTAGCACCACAAGATTGTCCAAGATCTACACAAAATAAATTAGCGAAATAACTGTGAGACATGGGTACCCCTGGGTCCCCATCGACCAGGCTCACGACCGTCCTTGACAAGTGGGTCCGACCTACTAGAAGACCCGCCGATCTGACAGTGGGCCCAACCGACCTGGTTGGTGGCCCACACAACCTCTTGAAGACCTTCCAGACGATTCCCCAGACGATGTTATCCGATCTGGTCGGGTAACTTGGCGTGCAAGACAAGGCAGAAGACATTGGCTGCGCCTCCAGATAGTCCGAAAATCATGAGATTATGTTGTAACTTTCCTTAGATTGGTTTCCCTGTTGTAACCGACCAGGACTCAGGGCCCATCGACCTTGTCCGTCAACCAATATAAGGCAGACAAGGCCGGACCCCTGAGGCCAGATCATCCAAGTCGCAATCCACCCAAGTCAATACAATCAAGAACTGGACGTAGGGTTTTACTCCTCGGAGGCCTGAACCAGTATAAACTCGTCGTGTTCTCTGTGTTCCGTGTGCTCGTGCACAACCTTCGAGTTCTTAGCCCTAGATTTCTCCCCGCCGAACAAATAAACCACCGGGGTTAACCCCCTATGGGATGTGCAGATCTAAACATCTGACAGTTGGCGCGCCATGTAGGGGTCAATCTAGGGTTCTCCATGCAACTCGATGGATACACCAAACGACGCCATCTTCCCAGAAAGCATGGCAGACTTCCTCGCCAACCCCGTCGACATCTGCTTCGGCTCTATGCTGGTGGAATCCACCGTTCCAGCCACCTGCCTCGTCATCGAGAGTACTGCGATCATCGACAACTAGCAGGTTAGATTCGATCTGCTTACGAGAACCCATCCACCCACTCCTTGCGACCTAATCGTGGGGCTCGATCGCACTGAGGGCATGCTCTCCAACACGATCAAGGTCTATGAGCATGCCAAGCGCCCTTACAAGACCCCTCCACCTTCACCTCGCATGGCCCTTGGCCTACAGAACGCAGTTCATGCAACGTCTCGCTACATGAAGAACAAGATCTAGATCGAATCTAGGCCCTAGACCCCCCATCATGGAAACTGCAGAGGTCATCTTGACGACCCTTGCCCTGTCTACAAGGACTCCAAACACACGGCTCGCCAGTGCTATGTGCTTAAGAAGCTTCGCCGACCCTTCATCCAGCTCATCACCGCCACATCAACCGTGTGCCGTCCCCGGAGTGCCTCACGTTCCAGATTATCCGTACGATCATCTCCCTCAACAACCCGGGTGACATGTTTGAGATCTCGGATCGAGAGGTCCTCCTGGTCTCCGCCGATGTACCCCCTCAAGTCGGCGAGATGGATGAGCAGTGCCAACAGAGAGAGAACACTAATGCTGCACGAGTCGTGCGTCGTCAGCAGGAGGCAGATGCAGCTGCAGCAGCTGCCCCACAACGGGCCCCGGGTCAGCCCATGGGCAACGTCATACCCAGTGCCGGTGGCCAACCCACAGGCAACGTCACTGTTGATAGTTAAATAACGCGTCAAGTTACGATCCGCAAGCGCACGGGTCGGTTGTAGCTTTTCTCTTAGAGTACTCCCCCAGGGTTAATCAATCCGTGGAACAAGAGGATTGCTATGCTCAACTGAGCATTAATGTTGTTGATTTAAAGCTCTTTATCAAATATGTGTAAGTAAGGAACTTAATCTAATTTAATTTAGGTTAAAGAAGGCAAAGTAGAGAGTGATGGAAAGGAGATCTCAAGAACGTAGAACGCTTTTCCAAGGGATCTAGGATCACGTGAAGATGTAACCACCTAGCAAGAACAACCCTATCTAATCTATCAAAGGTAAAAGTGCATGGAGTCCAACCCTTTCCCTCTCGCATACTAGTCACTACACGAGGGTAATCCATGATCGAACACCATGTGCACAAGACATTGATGTGTTCTAGGCATGCATGATCAAAGGTTTGAACCAATTTCATTATGTTTTCCCTCCCGCGCACTGTCACTACACGACGGTAATCGCATAAAGAACAAAAGGAACACGATAGTGAAGCTACGAGTGATGCATCCCCAAAGCAAGCTGGCTGACCAATAAGATTAAAGCACCATCAACATGAATATGATAGCAAAAGATTCAAAACATAGGTTTGGTGATTACAACCCATTATTCCTCTTCAACCCCTAGGACAAACAAGGACTTTACCCCATAATGTTACTCATTGTAGTGTTGGTCATGGTGTAGAATCCCCCAAAGTAGATGAAGGCCACGAGTGCACCCTTTGCGATACAATATGCTTCTTGTTCTCGGTCTTGTGGAGGCAGATGATGAATCCAAATCTTCGTGGCTCTTGGCGAGGGGGCTATAAATAGTCCGAAAGGCGGCTAGGTCAAAGGGGCATCGAACCGGGCCTGGAATGGGCTGGGCCAGTTGGCGAACCGGGGACAAAACCGGGGCCGAACCGGGTCGAAACGGGCCTAGGCCGACCAGCCCAGGCCCGTTTCGGCCCGGTTCGGCCCCGGTTTCCTCCTCGGTTGCTTCCCGCGTGATTCCTTATTTTTGTGCACTTGCATGTGGGCCTTTGACGTCGTTTCCTTCGCAGTTAAGGCTTGAATCCTTGCTATCCAAGCTTTGCTTTTTTCTTGTCGAGTCCCTGAAGATTTGCACGTTGACGCTTTGGTCCTCGGGTCATTTGGAGTCATGTTCATCGCGTGTCTTGACTCTTGTCGGGCTTCATGATCTTCCTCCAAAGTGCTTGATGAACTTATCTCGCAAGTCTTCTCTTTAGCGTAGATTTTCTACGTAAATAATAAACTCCAAAATCGACATGCAAGAGGGAACTTGTTATATACGGGGGGTTAGTTCTAGTGGTTAGAATAATAAATCAATGCCAATATTAAAGGTAAACTCATGGCTAGGTTGACGGAAATTCACCGTCAACAGCCGCAGATGGGGAACCTCCCCCTGCGGCCCCAGCCACTCCACAGCAGCAACAAAATCAAGATGAGCCTCGTCGACACTGCCTACGTGCCAGAGACCTCCTAAGGGACTTTGAGCAAGATGTCCATGAAGTCCACAACTCTCCTCACGCTAATCTAGGCGCAGCCCTTGCCGAGCAGGGACAACTTGGAGACACTCCTACAACTCGACATCTACAAGCTCGCATCTGTATCGCCACCGCCCAGGTTGAAAAGAGAGGTCCAGGATACAGCAGATCAGCCTCGAGTAGGACAGAGAGACCCCGACGTTGTCACCACAACGATAATGCTCATATCCAGCCCGTGGCTGAAGAGGGGGTGGGGAGAACGAAGTCGTACAGCTGGTCAACACCGCTGCCAACTCAGCGGCCAATCCAGCAGGAAACGTTACCAATGCTGCCGGCAACACTACCAACAACGTCGCCAATGTTGTTGGCGCCCAGCAGTAGAATGCCACCGACAACGTAGGATAGAATGTCAGAGCTCAACCTCCACCAGCACAAGCCATGCGCGCCCGTAGAAAGCAGCGTTAACCCATATGAGATGAAGCATAGATGGAGCACTGTGCTAACTACGACCGTGACAATAGGGTCCCTGATCCCCTTGGCGCCAGTCACCCCATCAAGCACCAGAACTCCATGAGATGCACGATGGTGAGCTTCTACGTCATGCCTAGTATGACCAAGATAACAATCCTCCCAATGACCTCTACATCATCCCGTCAACCTACACCTCAGGATCCAGTTTTGGAGAAATCAACAACTTTCCAACAATCTTACAACGCCTCAGGACAATTAGTACTGGAAGATTTCAAGCTAGCCATCGAAAAATACGACGGTCGCTCCGATCTGAGTATTTGGCTCAAGATGTACAACATCGCCGCCCGTGCGTCAGGAGGCAATGAAGACAACATGGCAGGATACTTTCCTCTCATCATGGGCCCAGCACCACTCCTGTGGCTCGACAATCTCCCTGTGGAGTGCATCACTTCGTGGGCAACCTTATCACGGCTCTTCACGACCAACTACCAGGCAACCTACAATTGCCCCGACAACACTCACTACCTCGCCAAAGTACGGATGAGGAAGATGAAACTCTCTGAGAGTACAACAGTCGCTTCTTCGAGAACCGCAACACCCTCAGCAATGTCAAGGATGAAAACGTCATAGCCTACTACAAGAAGGGGGTAACCAACCTCAAGCTCTTCGAGAAGATCCATGAAGTTGGTGCTGACTCTATTGCTGACCTCATGGCCTACGTCGACAAGCTTGTCGATACACGAGACGCGGTGGTACACGACTTCAAAGGAGATGACCACTTGGACACTGACAGTGGCGGCAAGTCGCGCAAGCGATCTGGCGAGGTTTACACGACCGACCCACCACGACCTTCCACTTTCTTGAAGGTGACTTCAACTGTAAACTGGACGACTAGTGTCAGTTCCACCGCGACGCCAAGCACACCATGAGGGAGTGCGAACAACTGAAGCACGTCCTAGGCGTGCCCCCAGATCCATAGAGACCAAGAGTGCCAGAAACAAAGACCAGAACAATGGCCGCCAATACGACAACCGCAACTGTCGACCGATCGACATGACTACCGCGAACGGTGACCTTATCATCGCAATAACGATAGGGATCACCGTGACTATCACCGTGATGATCGACATGATGATCATTGTGACGATTACCACCGCAACGACCGCCGTGATGAACATCGTGATGACCGGCGTGACGACCGCCGTCGCTACGACGACCACAACAATGACGGCAACCATCGCAAGGAGCCCTCTCCTCCACCTCCACCTAAAGTGGGCAACCCCAATAGTGTGTTTCAGAACGCCAACTGACATATCAACTTCATCGTCGGTGGCCACCAAGCAGCCAAGAGCAACAGACAGCAGCGATCAAACGCAAGGGAGATCGGCCAAGTCAACACCGAAACTCCACAACCCCAATTGTGGTTGGAGTTCCCTATCACTTTCTCTAGGAAAGACCACTGGGTGCATATACCCGACCCCGGGACCTACCCGCTGGTTGTCAACCCCATAGTAAATGACTCCTTCCAGCCTAGGACCCTCATCGACGGGGGCAACAGCTTAATCATCATCTTCACCGAAACACCGAAGAAGATGGACTTCGACTTCTCCAAGATGACTGCTTGCGACGAACCCTTCTACAGGGTCGTGCCCGGCAAGGCTGCGTACCCCATAGGTCGTATATGCCTGCCGATCACGTTTAGCAAAGAGGACAACTTCTGCACGGAGTACCTAACATTCGAGGTCGCGAACTTCCACTCCTCCTACCATGCTATCCTCTGTCGACCTATGTTGGCCAAGATTATGGCCATCCCACATCACACCTACCTCAACATGAAGATGTCAGCATGTTGACAGTGAAATTCCGTCAACCTAGCCATGAGTTTACCTTCGGTGTTGACATGACTTTTGTATCTTATCCATTGGTACTAACCCCCGTGGTATAACAAGTTCACTTGTGCATGTCGGTTTTGGAGTTTAGTGTTTATGCAGGGTTTTAGTGTTGAAAGCAAGACTTCCACGATAAGTTCATCAAGCACCTCATGACAAGACCTTGTAGCCCGGTAGAAGTCAAGCAATGAAGTGAACACGACTCCAAGAAGCCCGAGGACCCAACCCAAGAAGATGGAAAACTCTGAGGACCTAGCCAGAAAAGTGCTGAATCTTGCGAGACAAGGAGCTTCGTCCAATTCGGAGAGAAACTGACGACAAGGGCCCACATGCAAAAGAGGGAAGGATCTAGAAGACTCGGGAAGCAACACTGGGCGAAGGAGGCAACGAACTGGGCAGAAATGGGCCCAGGCCGGTCGGCCCAAGCCGGCCGGCCCAGCCAGTTTCGAGGCCCAGTCGGCCCCCCTTTGACCTAGATGCCTCTCGGGCTATTTATAGCCCCCTGACCGAGAGCCACGCGTCAACCAATTCGTCATCCGCTGCCGAGGAGCAGAGAAGCTTGAGGGACACCATCTCGGAGATGAGGGTCGTGCTAGTTGTCTAGGGTGTCCCTAGCCGACGTGGGAAACTTGCATGGATGACCACGTCGGAGCTCTGGAGCAAGGATCAAGATCGAGGTAGGATCCCGGTGGTGATCTTGTTCATGTAATCATTCATGGTGAAGTCTTTAAGTGAATCCGATTTCTAGCGATCAAGTGCCTTCTCGATGATTTTATTTTCTTCTTGGTTTTGCTTCTTCCCTAATCTATACTTAAGATAGATTGCATAGGGTGCTCTTGTAGCCGCGGTGGATAGAGGTGCATACCGGACCGACCAAGTGATTTCAACTTGTTCTTATCGAACTCGCCCTAGACTACCCACATGAATAGGAGTACGTTGTGACAGAACGGGGGCTCTGAAAGGCAGGCATTTTCAGAATTGGATCGGAGGCCACAGTTTAAAGATGCTTTTAATGAGATTCACTTTTCTATCTTCATCTATCTTGTTTGGAGCTACAACATAAGCATGATCTAGACTCTCTAGATCGGTTATCTCTTGCTTTCTCTTGCTACCTCTTTAGTAGAATAGATTAGACATGTTCTCTTGATGATATCTTAGATTAGATGCAACTTGGTTCTTCATAACATAGCTTTCCTTGCTTTACTAGATTGAATCCTTGCGTTGCACATTTGTTCCACGGATTCGATACCTTGGGTTCACCACTCGAGGGAAGAAGGGTCCCTTGACTACAATGGGGGATTTGTCCGCTTGCAAATCCATATGAACTTTGATACGAATTACACCGTCAACATAGCACCAAACGGAATCCTTTCCGTCTACGGTGATATTCTTGTCTCCTACAAGTGCGAGAGCGCACCGTCGACCTCACCAAGGTGTCTGCGTGCAAGGCCGCAGCTACAGTCATGGTTGCTCAGGCCGCCAAGATCAACCAAACTACTTTGGGGGTGCCGGAACAGAAGCGCACGACCACTGCTTTGGACGCAAGTCCTACAGTGAAGAAAGTCTTCCTTGGCCTGCCCGATGCATCCAAGGAAGTCACCATCGGGGCCGACCTCGACCCCATATAGGAACTCGCGCTCACCAGTTTCTTCCGGGACAACGTCGATATCTTCGCATGGAGCCCGTCTGACATGCTCGGTGTCCCCAAGGTGCTGTCTGAGCACGCCCTTGAAGTAAGCAAGACAGCAAAACCTATCAAGCAAAAGCTCCGACGATTTGCGAAAGATAGAAAGCAGGCCATAGAAGTAGAAGTATGTAGGCTCTTAGATGCAGGATTCATTTGAGAATGTAAACACCTGGTTTGGCTTGCAAACCCGGTCCTTGTACCCAAGAAAACTGGAGGATTAAGGATGTGTATCGACTACACCGACCTTAACAAGCACTACCCGAAAGATCCCTTCCCTCTTTCTCGCATCGACCAAGTCGTGGACTCCACGGCTAGCAGCGTTATACTATGCTTCCTCGATTGCTATTCAGGATATCAACAGATAGCCCTGAACTCCGATGACCAAGACAAAATGGCGTTCATAACACCCAACAACATCTACTGCTACAAGGTCATGACCGTTGGCCTGAAAAATGTTGGCGCGACCTACCAGAAGGCGATACAGTAGTGCTTGAAGTCCCAGATTGGGAAGAATGTGGAAGCCTACGTCGACGACATGGTCGTCAAGACCACTGAGCAAGATCAGCTCATCACCGACCTTGCTGAGACCTTCACCAACCCACATACCTACCAATGGAAGCTCAACCCGACCAAGTGTGTCTTCGGTGTCCCCTCTGGGTTGCTCCCGGTCTTCATGGTGGGGCACCAAGGCATCAAAGCTAACCCCATCAAGATCGATACAATTCGCAAAATGGCCAAAGCCATCTTGCAAGAAAGACGTCATGAAGATCACAGGTATGATGGCGGCCCTAGGTCGTTTCATCAGCAAGCTTAACGAAAAAAGATCTACCTTTCTTCAAGCTATTGAAGAAAGCAAATAAGTTTGCATGGGTCTATCACACCTCCATCAAGGTGTACCACACCTCCAATCATGAAACCTCCGATCCCAAAGGAAACACTCCTCCTAAACACCTCCGCCACCACTAACATGGTCAGCACGGTTCTCGTCGCCGAACGAGAAGAAGAAGGGCAGGCCTACTGTATTCAATGACCTATGTATTATGTGAGCGAGGTCCTAGCCGACGCTAAAACCCGTTACTCATAGCCTCAGAAGCTGCTATATGCACTCTTGATCACTTGAGAAAGCTCTGGCACTACTTTCAAGCCCACAAGATCAAGGTGCCTTCATCCTTCCCGCTAGGGGAGATCATCTGCAACCATGACGCCAATGACCGCATCGTCAAGTGGTCGGTTGAGCTCGGCGAGTTCGACATCGAGTTCTGCACCCGGCAGGCGTTCAAGTCGCAAACCCAAACTAACTTCATGTTAGAATGGAAGGAAATCCAGATGCCCCCTCCCAAGGAGCGGCTTGAACAATGGATAATGTACTTCGACGGTGCCCTTAACCTCTAACGTGCCGGAGCAGGTGTGCTTTTCATCCCTCCTCAGGAGAGCAGCTAAAATACGTTCTACAGATACACTACAAGGCCTCCAACAACGGAGCTCTGATTCATGGGCTCTGAATCGTAGTGTCCCTTGGCATCAAGCGACTACTGGCGTACGGCGATTCCAAGGTCATCATTGAGCAAGTCAATAAGGAGTGGGATTGTGTGAAAGACACAATGGACGCTTACTGCGTTGAGATCTGTAAGCTCGAAGGCCACTTCGAGGGGATCGAGTTTCAGCATGTGCCACACAACAACAACGTGGCTGTCGATGTTCTATCTAAACAAGGTTCCAAACGAGCTCTAGTCCCGGCAGGTGTGTTCATCCAAGATCTACGCAAGTAATCGGTCAAGTTTTTGGATCCGGACAATCTAGACCAAATTCAGCCCGACCCAACTCCAGCACCTCCCCGTGATGTGTTGATGACAGAAAAGGAGGATGATTGGCGCGAGCCTTTCCTAGCCTTCCTAGTCGATCAGCGAGCTCCGGAAGATAAAGCAGAGTGCGAACGCATCACGCAGCGTAGTGCTAACTACATCGTGATCGACAACGACATCTACAGAAAAGCCACCTCTGCCGGTGTGCTGATGAAGTGTATCTTGCGATCAGAAGGTCTTCACCTCTTAGCTAATATCCATGGCAACGAGTGTGGTTGCCACCGGCATCCGGCAACCTAGTCAGCAAGGCATATCGATCTGGTCTCTACTGGCCCACGGCCATGACTGACGCCAAAGACCTCATAAAGTGGTGCAAAGGATGTCATTCTTTGCGAAACAGCAGCATCTGCCAGCTCAGATCCTGCGCATGATTCCCCCATCATGGCCCTTTGCCATGTGGGACCTCGACACCATAGGACTGTTCAGAACAGCCCCTGACAGCTACTAGCACATCCTTGTGGCCGTCAACAAATTTAGCAAGTGGATTGAAGTCTGACCTATCGCTAAGGTCACATTGGAAGAAGCGGTGAATTTCATCCAAAAGATAACACATCGCTTCGGTGCGCCTAATAGAATCATCACCGACCTCAGGTTGGTCTTCACAGGATCTGCCTTCTAGGATTTTTGCCAGGACAACATGATTGATGTCTACTACTTGTCGGTCGCCCACCCTCGGTGTAACAGCCAGGTCGAACGTGCCAACAACATGGTTCTTCAAGCTCTCAAGGATCGTATCTTTGATGACTCTTCAAATTACGCTTCCCGGTGGTTAGCCGAGCTACCACACATCATTTGGGATTTGTGGACCCAAGTCAGTTCATCCACGGGCTTCTCGCCCTTCTTCCAAGTCTATGGCTCAAAGGTCATCCTACCCACTGATGTCACCTTTGGAGCTCCACGCATACAGTTCTACGAAGAAGGTGAAGCCAAGAAAACTCGCCGCGTCGACCTTGACAACCTCGAGGAACAAAGGGTAGCAACCATCATGAGGCAAGCCTACCACAACCAGCAGCTCCGTCGATATCACGATCGCAACGTCCAGGAGTGCTCCCTCAACGTTGGTGACCTAGTCCTAAGGCGCATCCAGAAGACTGACGTCATGCACAAGTTGTCCGCCCCTTGGGAGGGACCTTTTATCATCACAGAAGTTATCAGTCCGTCTACATATCACCTCTAGTGGGGCGACGACCAAGGTGTACCGAACCCATGCAACGTGGAGCACCTTCGATGATTCTATCCGTAGAATAGTTTTCATTACAGCTATGTATTCTTTGTCTTTGTACCTTCGGTTAAATAAATATTAGTTTTAAGTAGTCATCTGCTGTGTCTCGAGTCCTATCCTCTTTTCTTCCATGTCATGTACCCTCCCCGTCGACATGCTCGGGGGCTTGGCAAAAGCCAATACAGGGGTCGAAAGACCTGAGGGTGAAGTTTTTTGTTCCTCCCCCTCGACACACTCGGGGGATTGGCAAAAGCCAACACAAGGGTCGCTCGACCTAAGGATGTCGTCCCTCATGACTACTTACTCTATGTTGTTGTGAGCCTGCTTGGTCGTGTGGTTGCAAAACCAGATTCCCGGACTCCTCCCCGCGCGCTGATCGCACGTAAGTCTCCCTGCTGAGCCATGGTGATTGGTAAGCCAGCCTCTCTGTGAGTGGTGGTCAGTGTGGTATAATAAAAACACATTGCTTCAGGGCAACCAAGCTTGTGCAAACATAAACTAAGCATGTCATGCAAGCCAAAAGGAGATCACCATTGTTATTTACATGACTGGGGGAAGAGGGGTACAGCTCTATGACTACGACTACTCTCCACCATCATCACCCTCGTAATCGATGACGTCCATTATTTTGTCAGTGGCCACCCGTACCTCTTCTTCTACGACCTGGAGGTCCTTCGTGGCATTTGCGCCTTCCCCGACCTTGACCATGTCGACCTCAGGGAAGTGCGATTTCACTCGCACCTGCGACTCTGTCACCGCTGTCAAACTCATCGCCCTCAAGAGGTCGACCAGCTTTGGGGTCCAGCCAGAAGTCGATCAATGGCTGGCTTGGGCTCCTCCCTAGTGACCTGCATCTCCACCATGTCCATCACATGGTCGGTGACATTCTTTAGGTCGTTCACATCCACCTCAAGCCCTGCAAGGTCACCTGGTCATTCCGCAATGACTGCAAAGCTACCACAAGACTAACCTCGAGGTCCTTTTGTGTTTGTTTCTCATAAGCCAGCTTCTGGCATACGACATAATCACTGTCTACGTTAGCTTTCATCATCTGCTTCAGCTCCTCGCTCGCCACATCAGCAGCCCACAGGTCTACCTCCAGGCTTCGGACTCTCAACCTTGAGGTCATTCTTAAGGTTGTCCTTTTTCTCGATGTAATTCTGTGATATAAAGACGTCATCAGATACATGATCCAGTTACACAAGTTGAGATGCACAAGGTCGTGGGTAATTGGCCTTACCAGTGCTCATAGACGTCAACAGTTCGTCGGCGTCCTGATTCTTGTGTTGTTCCTCCTTCAGCTTGTCTTCGAGCTTCTTATTATCAGCAGCGGCCTCCTCTCGGACCCGCTTGAGTTCTTGCTCGAGCTCCGGCACCTGTAGTTGCATGGTTGTGGCATTCCTACACTGGTCGGCTCTGCTCTGGGCATGGTTGGCCAGTGACTGCTTCAAAGGCACAAGACAGGTTGTCAATAACATTTACAAGATAAGTTGCCTACTGAGTTCAAAGATAGTTATTTACCGCAAACGCTTGATTAAGTGTCAAGATGGCTCGACGAACTTCCTTCATGTCCTCTTCATCCTTGAAGATGTCTCCCTCCCAGGGGGTGCCGTTCCAGTCGACATCCCGCCTCCCCATGCTTGGCCCCATCGACGTCGAACCCGGTACCTCTCCGCCGACTGTTTCTGGATCCAGCTGTGGCTGCTCAATCTAAGCTTGGTCCACCGTCGGATCCCGAGCCGATGTGCTTGGCACTGTGTTGATCGGGTCCACATCAATGATGGGACGGGGGAGTCGATGTCCCCACGCCGTCAACGGAACCCTGTGTCCCGACCTCCTGCTCAGATGTCGTCGTCGTCACAGGAGAACTCTGAGCATCCAAGGTGCTCTAGGGTTTAGCATCCGACTTGCAATTGTTTCTTCTTCAACATGCTACGACCTCATAATTATTATCAATGAATAAGTCCAAGTATTGGGGTCTTACCTCGCAACCACCATCGTACACAATTTCGGCCTCAAGGGTCGAGCTCGCACTTTCGTAGGCATCTTTGCCTACACACCGGATGTAGCCAGCTATGCCTCCTTTATGCGGCGGAGGTCCTCCTCTGTCACCTGCCGCTCCAGCTCCCTCTTCCTATTGGTCGTAGGACTTAGCGACCTCGGCGCCGCACGATCATAAATAATCGGCGGCTCATCAGTGGCTTCATCCTCCTCCTCGATGTTCTACGACGTCGGGGCGAGGTCTGTTTCCTTTTTCTCTTCTTCATCGTAGCCTCGAGCTAGGCAGTTTTGCTGCCTCGGCCCTCATGGCAACCCTCGAGCTTGACTGCTTCGCCGTTAACACCCTCGTCTTGCACCCCAGCTTTGTGGCACTGGTCACCTCCGGTTGGCTGGTCACGACGTCACCAACCTCCTCATCGCTGTCTTTATCTGCCTCTACAGACGAATCCTACAAGTAGTTCTCCAGCAGAGTAGTTGCTGGAGGCTGGTAGTCCTGCGACCTCAATTTCCGACGTGGCTCCTCACCGATCGGCAGAGGTGCAGGACACCAGTACTGCATCTTCTGAGCCTGCAAAGACAAGAAACAAGACATATGAGGTCTTCCTATAAGGCATAGAAAAGATCAATACTTCGACACGAGCTAGTTGTCACAGGACTTACTGGATCAGCAAGTCAAGTCAGGGATTGCGCCTTCGGGCACTTCTTGTTCCGGATCCGCCCGGTGTACAGCTGCGTGACCCTGGTAGCCATCTCATCTGTGGAGACCTTGTGGTTGACCTCACGAGTAGGGTCCGACTAACCCTAGTATTCATAGGCTGGATGCACCCGGTCCTTGATCCACTGGATCAGGTGACGACAAAATGACATCGCAATTGAGCCCCCCATCAGACCTTTCTTCATGATGTCGGCGAGGAGGGCGAGAAACTCGTTAATGTCTTCCGTCTCGCGGGAGGAGAGGGGCATATCCCACTCAGTTATCTTCTCAGGCCTATGCCCGGTTTGCTTCGGGAGTGCCGGCTTCTGGTCGGCGATATGGAACCACTCCGACCTCCACCCGGAGGTGTTGTCCGCAGGGCCATGTCAATCCATTCTGCTTTAAGACATGATCTTAAGCAAAACATCACCGAGCCTACAACGCTGGTGCGCTTGCCGGTGGTTTTGACATTGAAGAAGTAACGCCACAACAAAAAATGGGGCGGTATCCCCAGATACGCTTCGCACAGATGGATAAACGACGACACTATATGTGACAACCCGCCCAGGAAAATACCGTACTATCTCCTAAGACCAATCCACTTTGGCCATTAAGCAATAGTAAAGTATCATCCTGTCGTTAGTTGCCGGGTTAACGCCCGGTAAATCACTTGGAATTCAAACAGAGGATCGACATATGCATTAAAACTCACGCGAAGGCGAGTCCAGAGTACAACACGAGTTAACATAATTTATTACAAACCATTGTTCATGACATGGAGTAAAGGTTCAGAGTTTGAAAACAGCGGAAATAAAATAAACTAGCGCAACAGTAGACATCACAGGAGGCCATCCGTGATGTCATCACTTGTCGTCACCCTTCTGGCCAACAACACCTGCAACAACAGTTTTAAAGCAAGGCTGAGTATACTAATACTCAGCAAGATTTAACCATCGGGTGATAACTACATCACCAAACTCTAGACATGAAAGGCTTTTGGCCGGTGGAGTTTCTTTTGTTGAACGGCTACTAAGAGTAGATCCTTACTTTCAATCTTTTAGCACAAGTTCTAGTGGATTACCATTTCTAAATGTGCCATCTAATTCAATCAAGAATTGGACAAGCAATTAATTCATACAACAATATTCTTCAAGTTCCATCATTATGGGATATCATGGCCAGTTGATTAAGCAGTCTCGGATAATGGTGAGAGGCCGACAATCGATTGATTTAAATCTTTCAAGGTAGACCCAAACACACGGTAGGCTGCCCCCGAAAGGACAACTTTCCCAGGCCGTTTCCGTCGATCTTCAGCTCGGGAGCGGAACCTACATTCCTTGGTACAAGGATTACTGGATCGCTCCCACACGAACGTCCAGACTCATGCAGGTACCACACTATTGCAAGCAGGGGGGACACAAGTGCCCCAGGTTTAGTAGGGAAAGGTTCCCTTACCACGTCAATCGGGTACTAGGCTTACCGGTCCCATTCCCGACATATGTTTAGTATGTTCAAAAGCTTAGCCCACAAAAACCACTGGACCGGAGCCCAAATCCCATGCTCTTACCACATGAGCAATCCACTTATAAAGATCTTATGATTCCAACATAAGAACCTATTCTCACGAGTGACGAACATCACTCGACTTCTACCGGGTCCTATAGCATAGCAGCTATCGACCTAGCATACTAGTAATAGAGCATAGGTTCCTAGGGATCATGCATCTAGGGTTTCACTCAACTCCTAAAACGTAAATGCACAATCATAGCAACGATAATTACACAAATTTCAAAAACAGGGTTAATGATCCGGGGCTTGCCTTCGATGGCAAGGTTGGCCTTGGGCCCTTCTGGACTTTGGTCCAGGTCTTGCTCTACAACGACGTGGTGCACGTCTCCGTCGGCTCCTCCGTCTCCTCCTTCCGGCACACGCGTACAACTACCGCTCGGGAGATCTACACGAGGATGCAAATGCAAGATTTAATTGACGATTTTTAATTTAATTCACCACAAACCACAAGTGACAATCAAGGGGGGTATTAGTTGGACACATTCACCTAGATAAGAAATGCATTTAGCATACTCTTCCAAAAGGAACAATATGCAGCTCTTTATTAGATATTCTTTTTGATAGTGACTGTGTACATATATATGTAAATAATTTAATTCAACTTCACAAACAGCAGTGGGTGGGTATATTTAACCTTTTAAAATGATTTGCAACCACACCCAAGATTGGTAGGGATGGTTTGGTGATTTTTCCCATTTAATGACTATTAAGCCCTTAATGACTTACATAGCTTTTATTAGTGGAATTAATTAACAAAATTCTTTGGAAGGGTGTGTTACACACTAAACACCTGTAACAAGCCACTGGACACATATGCATGCTTTGGACAACTAGGAATTAATTCTTTTTGAAAATAACAAAAGCTAACTAGAAGGACAAGATAAATGCACACAAAAATAATTACTCAACAAAATGATCCAAACTTTCTCACACATGTTATATGGTTCAAAACTAGCCTAGTGGTGCAGCACATACACCTAGAACTAATATGGAACTTAAGTTATGCATTTTCAAAGAAAAACAAGCATAATTCAAGAATAAATATTTATTTAATTATAAAATTTTGATTAATTCAGCAGAGGTGTGTTTTGGACTAAAAAGACAGTGTGCACAAGTTGGTTGCAAAAACCTAATTATTTTTAGCTAGAAAAATCATTTATGCAGATCTGACAGAAATGGAAAAACATTTTTATAAAACGATTTACATCATAACTTTGTGCAATTTTTGTCTCAGGAGCTAGACATGATCTGACACACAACATATCAAAAAATTGTACACAGAGGATTTATAGATTTTGAGTTATTGCAGATCTAGGTTTTTCACAGTTGTATTTTTCATGCAAAAACTAAAACGAATTAGCTCAGGCAAAAATAACAAAAGTTGTAGTGTAATTCACAACGGATCCAAAAAAATTGGTTTTGCATTTGTCCGAGTTTTCTATGATTTTCTACGCAATTTACAAGAATCAGGAAATCACTTTTACTATTGGAGTTCACCTTTTGCAGCAGGGACCCTGGAAAGATTTTGGGTTTCGCAATATGGTCCCTGGGCGCGGTGGCCGGCTCGGGCTGGCCAAATTCCGGCGATGCGCCGCCGGATTTCGGTCGGGGAGGGCAAGGGAGCGATCTAGGGGTCCTAAGGGTCCGGTTTGTGGGTTGCTTGGAGCAAGGGATGGCCGGTTGAGGGGGGGCACCGGCGGTCAGTGGCGCCGGCCGCCGCGGCCCGGCAATGCCGGCGAGGGGGGGCTCCGGCGGTGACTAGGTGGCCGGCGAGCTGTGGTGGAGCTAGAGGAGGGTGCTGAGGTGCTTTGGGTGGTGCTGGGAGTTGCAGAGGGGAGGTTTGGCCGCGGTGCTCGCCCTGGGCGCCGGGCGGGACCGCTCCGCCGGCCGCGGGAGGACCGGCGCGCCGGGGTAAGCGGCAGCAGCACCTTTATGGGTGGCCGGAAAGTGAGGCGCGGCTCCACCCACTTGACGCGTGAGCCCCTAGGCCAATTAAGTCGCCGGGACGGAGCCTGCCTCGGTAGGAACGCGCGGCGGTACGGGAACGCACGACGGCACGGAACTTCATGCGTTCTCGGCATGCGCGCGGGCCTAGGAAGGCGGGCTACGTTGGGAAGGGGTGATGGGTGGCGCAGATGCCGAGGCGAGCAGGCCTCGGCGCGGGCGTGGCCACGCGCGTAGCGGCGCGGCGCCGGCGTGGCGGCGCGGCGCCGGCGGCGCGCGCGTGGGAGCGCCGGGTGAAAGTTCCTGTGTCGGACTGGCGCTGTTTGACCATGTTTTTCTCCAAAATTTTGAATAGAAGTGTACAAAGTGATGAATAGGAAAGCTGTAGATCTAACTACCCTCTACAACTTTTACAAAGGTCATATAGTGTTTTCTCAACGGATTTTGCAGGAACGCCCTGCCAACTTTGAATGCCGCTCTGTTCTGGAAAACAGGAGGTACTGGCGGTTGACCAAGTTTTTCACCCTTTTGTGCTCAAAATTTGAAATGCCAATCTACATGAAAATTGTGTCCCTCAACAAGATGGACAACTTTCATAAAGGTAGATTTTGAAGTGTTTAGGTGAAATTTGGAGAACGCGGCAAAAGTTCCGGACGACATTCGCCGACGTCAACGGTTAAGCGGGGTTTGACCGTGTCTTTGACCAAGGGTTGGCCACGGGTGTGTGTAGGCTTGGTCAAGGGGTTCAATAGGGTTCAATGGCGAGGTTTTCAGGGTGATGACCCAGGTTGACCTAGGTTTGACCATTGTCAACGGGTTTGACTCGGCTGATTCGGTCATTAGCGTCAATGACGTTAATTAGAAACCTGGGGCGTCACAATATAGTGATGGAGTTGGGAACGAGGTGTACCAACTCCAGCTTGTAGTAGTACAGCAGACCTCTGAAGAAGTCACCGGTGGGCACATTGAACCCGCGCTCAGAGAAGGACGCAAAGATGACCTGCTCCTTGTCGTCCTCTGTCGAGAATGCCTCCTCGGTGGGTGCCTTCCACTCCACCTCCGCCTTGGACCTCAGCAGCCCACGATCCACTAGCGCCTGGATCTTCTCCTCGGTCATCACCGAGGGATCCCAGACTGTCTCCAGGGTGGCGATTTGGGAAGTTGTGTCCGTCATTTCTTGGGGATCTCTGGATTTGGATCTAAATGGCACTAGGGTTTTTATGCACATGTGGAGCGGCGTGGAACACGGGTCACGGTGGCGGTGCGCGGTCTGCTAGGGATGGCAGCGGTGAGCTCAGGCTTCAAATGTGGTAGGGTGGACACACAAGCACGGTGGCTAGGGAAAGGAAGATTCCGGCGGGGGCGGTGAGAGGAAGAAGACGATGGTAGGGGAGGGTCAACACCCGTCCCCGCGGCCGTATTTATATGGGCCCCGCCGCGGACGCCTGTTGCAGATCTATCGCCGCAACAGCTTTGTCATAACGGCTGTACACCGCTAATTTTGTGAGACGATCTCACCGGATTTCACGCCAACAGCTATATACGCAATGGATCGATTGGCGACCTAATACTCTGAGTTTAGGTCGTGAAGACAACAACGTTACCAGGTCGTCCTGATAGTTAATCCGACTTCCATGAGGTCGACAAGCCCCCAAATCACATCATTTTAGGGCTCTGATGAATAATTTCTTCAAAATGACCACTACATGACAAAAGAGAGCGAACATTACACGGGAACTTCGAAGGTACACAAGTCGCCTGCGACCTCATTGTATCCAAAACCCGTTACAAGATACGAACATATTTGAAGACCTCATCTACCCAGAGCAATCTTTGCCATGTTCTCTGCTATAATAGAGCACATCGCAAGAATTCTTCTAGCTTCAAACCCCCAATGGTGGCCTCGTGGTGAACGCCTGCACGACGCTGCGCATAGCAGGTTACACTTTGTGCCTGACTATTGAATGCAGACACAAGCTTGCTCTTCGGCGTGTCCTACAAGCCCTACACGAGCATCTACTACGTGAAAACCTCAAATAGGTCATGTAGAATTTGTAACGGGCCCTTAACACCTGTTACATGCACCCACATCTGTAACGGTTGTTACTTGGCACCTGTTACAGATAAGCTTGATAGGCCGACCCTGGGGCTGGCCTCCGCAATGCCCGTTACCAATGTGGACTTCTGGTAACGATCTTCTTAAACACCCGTTACATTAATTCTTTGTAATAGACATTAAATTGAGCCAGTTACACAAGTTAAGCCTATCGGTAACGAGCTAGTAAAGTTCGTTACTGATCAACACCCTATCGATAACGGGCTATTTAAGTCCATTATTGATCACTCCGTATTGGTAACGTGCTATAAAGTCTGTTACCGATGAGCATTTGACACTCGTTACTAGTTTGAGAGCCCAATAATTAACGTCTGAGAGCACTCAGCTGCCGTGAAGCGAGAGCACAGCGTCAGTGAACAAATGAGATGGAGGTTTGTTAATCATCGTCTCCTTTGAGTCTGTCCTCATTGACAGGTCAACTCGATCCATCTCTCGTTGCTTCCATTTCGACATACAGGCACAATCAACACACATATCTTTTGTGACAAAATAGACATCATAAGAGAGATAACTTGTCCACAAAGATGAAGATAACTTGTCCACAGGAATAAAGATAATTATTACAAAAGGTTAACTTGTCCATATATAAGGCTAGGACTTAACTTTTCCATCACATTATTTACTATGGTCGTGCTATTTGACCATACACATCAACAAAGGCATGCCCCTTGAACATCCACAAAAGTATGGCTACTGACCCTGCACATCAACAAGCTTGAACTAGATCATGCCCCATCAGGATTATTGGCTCTTTTTGCAACCTCTTCGTAAGCAACCAAGGATTCTTGAAGCCCTTCTAGCGCACCTTCAATGGACTCGAGATTTTGTTCAGTAGTATAATTGTACCTCCTTATGTGCTTAGCCTTTTTGATGAGGATGTTCACTTCTTTTGTGATTTTTTCAAACTCAGGTTTCACATAATCCTAGACATTAAGGTTAAGAAGTAACTCAAGCTCTGCTCGCGACTCAAAGAGTTTTGCCAGAAACAGGGTTAAACATGGTATAAGAACAACATAGTTAATTCAGAACTAATTTGCCTCAGAACTTGGAGAGAATAGGAACAGTCATAGGAAAATTATATATAAGAACTTGAAAATTATCCTAGGCTTCATAGCAGGGTGTGACAAGTAAAAGAAGAACTTAGTTCAGAACTGATTTACCTCAGAACTTGGTATAAGATCATGACAAGCATGGAAGACATCATCATAGGCACTAATTAATTTTATGAAGCTCAAGCTCAAGCTACCTTAAGCTCCATCTATAGAACAAGTAAAAAGGCAATGAGATTCAAAGAAACTTGTCTCGCCGTCATCGTGGTCGCTACCAGAGTCAGAGATGAGGTCCTCTACACCTTCTTCACCGCTCCCTCGACACCTCTTCTTAGTTACCAGACACTTGTGCTCGCAAACGTGAGGTAGGCCCCTCGCCTAGTTCGCTACCCCCTCACCGACGCGCACCTCCTTACTGATGCTTGGCCCCTCATCGGAATCCGAGAGGATCTAGTCGAGGACCCTCGTCTCCGGCATTGGGTTCACTCCACCGCCGCTTGGCCCCACTCCGGCGCTCATCGTCGTCTCCCTCTTCGCTGCCATCTCTCCGGCACACGCGCGGATCCAGTTGCGGCACTGCTTCGTGTTCCGGTTCTCCTCGATCCCGGGTGCGTGGGGTTGTCCTCTGCTTGCCCCTCGTCGGCGCTCATCGTCATCTCTATCTCCATGCCTCCTCTCATGCCTCCTTTGCGTTTTTTGTCAAGGAAAGTGCTGCGCTGCGCTTCTACATTTCGAAAGAAGAAGGGGGTGATTGAATATTCATTTTGCACCCTTTGACTTTTAAAAATCACATTTGACCATTCGTCTTATTCAAAAAATTTGTGAAAATGTAGGAATAATTATGATACACTTAAAATATATATTATGATAAAACATGTCATAGTAAAATATATAATACTTTCACAATTTTTTCAAATAAGACGAATGGTCAAACGTGAAGCACAGAAGTCAACAAGTGTAAATATTTGGGATGGAGGGAGTAGTCAATGCCGACACGGGTTAGCAAACCCGCGATGCTTTGTTGGCTGGTGCGCGGAAAATGGTTACCTTCTTTATACTAGGCTACTGACGCTTTTTCTAAATGACACTTAATTGCTTCCCTCAAAAATTAGGGCCCATAAAGTAGCACCTAAAAATTAATAAAAATACGAACAATTCATAGTTTTTTTAAAGAATCGAATAACTCATCGGATTTGTTGGGCATTTGGTATTTTGAATAAAATATGAACAGTCACACGTCTCCTTGTGACCACATGACTCTTTTTGTGGCCAAGAGCTCTCCTGAACGGACATGGGTTCCGAGGCGCATGACCGGCCGCTTGACGGTTCGCCGTCTTGTCAATATAAATCCCGACCGGCCAAGAACTTCGTCAACTGCGGCACCAAGAACACCCCAGCACCACCGTCTCGGGTCACCAAGAAGTGAATCCAAGAGCTTCTTCTTCCTCAAGTGCGCGCATGGTGTCAAGCGAGCCATCAAGGAAGCGGGGGAGGAAGGAGGTGCCGCCACCCCTGCTCGCTGAGCCCGAGGAGGTGCCGCCGCCCCCGCCCGAGGAGGTGCCACCGCCCCCGCCTCCCGAGGTGAAGCCGCCCCCCCCCGAGGAGGTGAAGCCGCCCCGGCGCAAGGTGGCACGACAGCCCGTGGCGGCCGTGCGTGCTCCCGCAGTAAATACTCAAGATGCCTCTTGGTCAGCGAAGTTGCTCCACGAGGCTTTCGTGAATCTTGGAAAGGTGGTCGTTCATCTCGGGGTCTAACCACCCAGTCATCCGCTGCAGACGACCGTGATGGATTATGCCTTCAAGATCAATGTCCTGGTTGGGAACCTAGAGAGAGGAGTGCTCCCCCCCCGTTGACGACGACAGCGGCGACGATGGCGGCCTCGACTTCTCCGGCTCCGACTCCGATGGTGGGGCTCGTCCGGCGGTGACTACCTCTGCTTAATTTATTTGTTCCTCTGGTTAATGTGTTCTTCCAGTGTGCTTGTTGAACTTGTGATGGACTAGTAGATCCTCTATTAATATGTTCCTCCTGTGTGTATGTTGAACTTGTGATGAACTAGTAGATCTAAGAGATGCGGTAGATCAATCCATGTCTCCTATTTTGGATCGAAGGCCTTGCAATGTCTATGGTAGCAGCTTACAATGAATTTCAATGTGTATGCCAGAAGTTTGTTACTCTGTTTGTGTCATTATATGGCAGTTGTTCACAATGAATTGCAATGTGTATATGTGGCAGAGTTTTGCCAGAAGTTTGTTACTCTGTTTGTCTTAATAATCCGCATTTCCTTTGCCTCGTGCTGCAATGAAATGACAACATAGATGAATTGATGAATTTTGTGATGTGTGACACATTAAGATTCGTGACCCAAATGTCATTCCATCCATTCTTCATTCGTACATTTAAGTTTGTCATATGTGACAAATTTTTCATTCCTCATCCACACAGATGAAGCAAAAGCACCACTTTTAACATCAGAATTACTTCTTTGCAGCATACATTCCTAGTAAATATCCAAATACTACACAAACAACAGCCACAATAATCAAGTTCATCTTCCAGATCTCATTGTCCATCTTCTCCTCTAGTGCTTTCTTCCTCTGCTTGTCCTCCAGTGCTTACCTCTACTCGTCACTCCCAATTTGACATTCCACTTAATCAACTACTTCATCAACCGCGTCTGCCCAGTTCGATGGTCGAAAAACAATGATGCAAGCATCCTTCAGCATCTGGAGATACTCCTTGTGGAAACGATAAAATCCATAATTCTTGGCGTATTGCAGAATCAAAAGCACATAAGAACCCTAACTTAGATTTGGGAGACACAGCAGACTACTCACCGAGTTCCTTACACACTTGAAATAAAGATGACTGTGGTTTTCACCTTCCTTCTGCGTCCACCCCTCCACCACCCGAGCCATACCACAGTCCGAGCAAGGGACTAGTGGAAAGCCACTTAGCTCACCAACTGGATCCAAGCCAATGGAGTGAATGCGGCTGCTCTGGCAACCTTGAACCCTGCTCCTCGCACGTGCACCTCCAGACGAATCGGCGTAGTGCAACATGCGTGCGACGGCGGGGAAGGACGGGCGGGCGGCAGCGGTGGAGCTCAGATTGGAGAAGAAGAAGGGGGCAGGGATCGGGGCGCCGGGGCGGATGCATATTCATTCGGCAAGGGGCATTTTTGACAATGGAGCACTTGTTGGCAATGATGGTTAGTGTACCACCGTCGCCGGGGCGGATGCCGGCCGGGGGCATAATGGAGCACTTGTTGGCGATGATGGTTAGTCTACCCTCATCGCCTTTGTCGGTCGGGTAGGCTACGGTTATCATTTTTTATATAGGCTTCTAACTCTGACGCGTGGGCCCGACACTATTTTTATGAATTGAAACTTCCTTCCCTCAAATATTATACGCCATAAACAGCACCAAAAAATTCGTAAAAAATATGAACAATTCATAGTTGGTAATTTAGTATTTGAATAAAATATCAACAGCCACACTTGTCTAACCAAATTTCTTAAAATTAGAACTTTTATCTCTTGTTTACGATATAATAATTATAATAACATCTTAGTGTGTTCTAAAAATTATACAAATTGACTTGGCAACATAATTTAAGTCCCTAAGCTTGTTTACAAAAATTCAAATGGTTTCGAAAATGAAAGATTATACTTGTGTACAAATGTCTACATCTCTCATATAGTTTCTTAGAATGTTACTTCAACATTGAATTTTTCCGCACTTTAAAACATGTTTGAACTCATATGCATTTGAAATTTTAACATAACCTTATGTTCACCATAAGATTACAAAATGCAAAGTTTCATTAGTAATGGTTATGTAAAACAAATATTATTTATATGTTGTACTTATAAGGAACAATATAAGGTGTATAAACAACATCCAATAAATGGAATTACATACGAAAAAATGTTATAAATGAATAGATGTTGATTTTAGAAATATTCTGAAATATCATCAAATTTGGATTACGGTTGACGGAGAAAAACATGATACAAAATTTGATTGCAGATTAAAAGGGGAAAAACAAACTGTTCTTCATTCGAACAGACCTGGCCCCGCCCCTTCATTGGCGACGGGTGGTTGTTAATCATCGTATCATTTGTGCATCCGAATTTTTTTAATAAAGCTCTGCCCTGCCTTCCGCCTTCTATCCCCTTCTCCGGCTTCCGCCTTCCTCGTCTCCGTCGTAGCCTCGTCTCCGTCGCAGGTATGGCCCGTGACTCTAGGGGAGGTTCTGCAAGGAGGAGGCCCCGCGTCCACGTCCCTGGCCGTCTTCCTCGGTGCTGTCCGCCGCCCCCGCCAAGAGAGTGAGGTTTCGCGGTGACGAAGAGGAGCCGTTCCAGCGTGTCGCCCCTGTGTGTCTTCCTCGGCGCTCCATGGAAGAGGCCGGTTCTTCTTTGGCCTGGGGAGGAAGGCATAAACGCGCACAAGGGCCAAGTTGGCGGACTCCAGCGACGCCCGCCATGGAGAGGGAGGGGTTTTTTTCCTCAATGCGAAGAAAGAAGCAGTCCACGCGCATTGAGGTGAGTGCGGACTCCTCCAACGATGACTGGGCAGAAGAGTGGTGCTGGTAGACCTCATCTCCTCCGGTGACGACTCCGGCAACAACTCAGGCGACGACTCCGGCAAAAACTCCGGCGATGATTCTGAAGACCATGAGGCAAGTTCTGAAACCATCACGCACGAGATTTGTCCTTGGACCTTCACATCTTCACTGATCAATTGTTCTAATGAATCAATTTCCATTTGTTGTAGGAAGTTGTTGCACATGACATTAACAGGATTTGGACTGAAATCAACAAGTTCAAGGAATTGGCTGAAGAGAAGTTTGCAAGTTTTGAACCAGTTAGAGCTAAAACAACTTTCTTGTAAATTACAATTGTTATGAAGCTTGCATCAATATAATTTGTTCCTTTGTTTTAGGACCGTGTTGTTACTCGGGATGACATTGACTACATCTGGAAAGGAATCGACAAGTAGGATGAGTAGCTTAAAGCCGCATAAAAGAGGTAGGAGATTGAACTTCTAAAGAAGAATGCTAAGCTGGCAGAAAGAGTTGGAAAACTAGAGACAAGGCTAGCTGAACTTGAGGCAGCAGCACAAAAGAAGCCATGTAGCTAGCTAACTAGTTCCCTTGTAGCAACAATCTAGTTTGGTGATGCACCCAGCTGATGCAATCTTATTTTGGTGATGTGCCCTGCTGATGCATGTCAGATGTGGATATGTTTGTTATGAGTTACTAGTTTTCTTGGTGATGTGAACTACATTACTCATTTTAAGGCCCACACAAGCCCACTCGTACTAGGTTAGTAGGGAAGGACGCCTCCCTCACGCAGTCTCCTCGCACTCTCCCCTCGCGCTGCCGCTGCCACTTTCTCCCCCTCACCTTCGTCCCCTTCACCTCCCCCACACCGCGACCCATGCTACACCCCTTCCCTGAGATGCGCGCCACACCACACTCGGCGCGATGCGCACCACACCTCTGACAGTGGGATCTAGACGAGGAGGGATCCAGCGACGACGATGGCGACTAGGAGGAGGAGGAGGGATCCAGTCACGAGGTCGGCGCGAGGACGAGGACGTGGCGGCGAGCAGGCAGCGACGAGGAGTAGAGATCCCTCCGCTCCGGCAGTGTGAAGGTCAGTGGCGAATCTAGGATTTGAGTTTATGGTATGCTGCTCTAAAAATGGCTTATACAATTCGGTAAATGCATTCTACCAACTCGGTTATAATTGTAAAATTAACAACAATTCAGTAATAACGTAATTGCATTTAGATAATCAAGTATACAACATATGTGTGATGGTTTTTTTATATAAATGCGTATAAATATACTTGTGGGAATTGCAGGGTACGTCGTGGCTTCTTTGTATAAGTATATGTGGACATACTTAGCTGTCGGTCGTATACATACTTAGCATTTCCCTTTAGATTGACTATTATATTTGGTTTTGCTCTTGTTCCTATGCACATCTGCACATTCTCTCCAAGTTGAATAAGTACCTCATCAGCAACCAAGGCAGCATGCATCTTGCTCTTTAAAATGGTATGGTCACTTTGCCTGAACTAATTTGTTGGTTACTGATTTTCCATTTATGGCAATGGTTTACCAAGAACTAATGATATTACAGTGGGCTAAAGTAGTTACTACAATTCCCTTGACTATTAATTCACAAGATAAATCTGACGAGGACTATAGACCTGGGCCACAAGATGAAGAGGGCTACGGCACTGCTAAGTGCAGATGGGTGGGGCTCAGTGCCAAGGCAGAGCGCCAAGGACATCCACAAAGTGGCCAAGTGACACAATGATAGTCACTGAGGTCGACATAGTGGGGATGCCAGTACCATTGACTCAAAAGCGCAGGTTCAGGGCGCTTGCGGGGCTCATTGCTAGACAAAAGATACCTTTGAACTTGCCGGAAATCAAAGAACTAAGCAATAATGAAAAGTGGACTTGTTTGGTAAGCATGTGCAGAAACACTTGAAGTTCCAGGAAGTTGTGAAACCGTAGGCATTCAAGCTTTTCTAGAAGACGACAGCCAAGGCATGGAGACAATTCAGATTTCAGCTTAGGCGAGATTTTATCAGAAAAGGACTTAAGCCATTTACAAGGCACCCGTTTATTGTCCTGGAACAGTGGAAGGAGTTCATGAAATAGGCACAAACCGAGCAAGCCTCATCTGCTAATGTCAAGTTCAAAGAACTCTGAAGCCGGAACACAAGCGAGCACAACATGGGTCCAGCTAGTTATACTGTGAAACTAGAACAATGGGAGGAAGAGGACAGTCAATTAGCTGTAGCTGGTATCCCCAACCCATATGACGCCTACCCTGACGATCGTTCTAAGAATTGGCTACGAGAAAAGAGTAAGCTAGTGATTAAAGACCGTGTTGCCGTGATAGTGTTCAACAATAAAGAGGCAGAAAAATTGGCTGCGGACATCAAGGAGAAGATTGCAAGTGCAGAATCTTCAAGAATGGAAGGGCAGAGGGAGTATGATGTGCTAAGTCAGTGCTTGGGTGTAACACCTTAAAATTCCGTCACCAAAATAATGTAAGCAACAAGGTGTTTTAGATTTTATTTTCTAAGAATTAAATAAATTATCAAATAAATTTGGCCTTTAAAATATTTAAATATCATTTTAATAATTTAGAAGCAATAAGTGCTTGTGCATCATGATTCGAATGCATGGTTTTATGTTTGAGTGAAGTTTGCAAAGTTTGAAAAAAAGAGTTTGAAAAGACTTTAAATTTCAAAAGTTTGAAAAGGAGTTTGAAAAAAATAAAAGAAAACCAAACCCTCTTCTCTCTCTCTTCTCTCTACCAGCCCAGATCAACCCGTGACCCCAAGTCAATCCCATCCATAACGGTCAACTAGGGCAGTTTTGCTAAAGAGCCCCTGGGTTTTGTAATATCATAACCACACCCTCCCACCTATAAAGACCATCACAAAGAGGTCTTGTTTTTATCGTTTAAGCCCTTGATCTTTCTGTAAAATCCCACTCGAGATCTTAGACTTGATCTTTTCCGCTATAGACCTTCGGTTTATATGCATAATTATGTTTAGGTCCCTGGTTTCTTGCAGATAAGCCCCTATAGCCCTGTTTCTTCACAGAAAAGCCCCTGAATCTCGTTTCAGCCATATCTTTTCCGTCTTTTTTCCGTTTCAAGCGTTCTTGGTGTCCACGCGACCGCCTTTTCAAGCCCGACAGTTTTAGAACCTTGTTTTGGTCGTATCTTTTGCGTTGTAGCTCCGTTTCCACACCAATGTTGAACATGTTCTTTGTTTTATATTTTATTTAAATATTAAATATGATTAAATCCTATTACACATGCTTTTCTAATTAAAAGCTAATTAGATGTATACATCGGTTTTATAATCAAACTTAATTTGATTAATGATTATGCAATTTGCTTTCTACTAAAATGTAACATAGGCTATATCCCGAGTTTTCTTAATTAAATGTTAATTTGATTAAAATGAATATAAACGTATTTTTAAGTTATAATTTGATTAGAATAACTCAAAATATAAAGATAAACACACAGATGCTTTTACATGCTTCTTCTAAATTAAATGTTTAATTTGTATAAATCATACTTGAATATTTATAAATAAAATTGGACTAGGCTTACATCATCTTTTAAATACAAATATAACTTGCTTAATTATAAATAGGGTATTTCTCTGAAATAACCTATACACGTGATTTTACTTAATTAAAATATACCAAGCACATGGCTAGCTCTTGTATGTGATCATCCAAATCTCTCGATAGTTCCGAGTGTTTTTGTGTTCGCGGTCCTAGATCCAAACCTTGTTTTCCCTTTAAGCTTTTCATGCTTGGTGTATTGTTTTGTTTATTGAATGTATTCTTGTGTGCCCATAGACATCGCGCCAGTTTCAAGCGAGCAGCCAGTTGAAGCATATCAAGAGCAAGTGTTTAAGAAAGGAAGGCAAGTGGTCTTCCTCCCCTGCAAGATTCTATTTTATCCTATGTAATTGCATGACAACTAAGTTTATATTTATTATGTTATTGCATTAAATTGATGGAACACCCTTTTTAAGGACTTACCTAGACTTTTATCCACAATCCTTGGATCAACCCAGTTTAATAAATGTTTTTGGGGTGGAATATGCTAGTTGCTCAACTTGGGTTGGATAAAATGGTTTTCTAAGATAAAGGCTTGTATGTTTAACGACGACGCTTTTGGTAATACATGATCATATGATTTAATTGGAACATGGAGAACCACCCAAGAAAACATGTGCAACCACAGTGTCATATAGCTCTGACCTTAGCCAATTAATTAGGTGTGCGATTGATCTGATGGCCCTTTTCCGAAAGGAGCAGAGGGGGATCCGGGTTGCAGGGGTATAGCCCGGTCCTTTTGGGATAGCAGCCTTCGCTAAGGTGCTGACCACTAGGGAGGGTTATGGTCCGCGCTGATCCGTAACTATGTGGGTCGTTAGTCTTTTGCACATCTTTGTAAAGGCTTTGTAGCGTCCTTATGTAATCACACCTCGGAAGTGTGGTATGATGCCTGATCAGCATCACATGGTTGGGTCCAAAGTTCTTCGGAACTTTTACGCGAGTTGTGGGTAAAGTGTGCAAACCTCTGCAGAGTGTAAAACTGATTGATCAGCCATGCTCACGGTTATGAGCGGCTTGGACCCTCACATGATTAATAAACTTAAAGATGAGAATAAATCGTGGTTCGATGAGCTTTCGGTTGTTTTGCTTAAAAGTTTCTTAAGTGGGTTGGTATATACTTACATCTAGTAACTAGGTGTTCTTTAATTAAAAGTTTGACCAACATTAAAATGCTAACCGCTGCAAAACTATAGCCTATCCTTGGTAGCCTTGCATCTTCCCCCACTTGTTGCGTACCAACCATAAGTGTACTAAGCCTTGCTTACCGCTGTTCAAAAGAGAACATTGGTGAAGAGTTCTACAACGACTTTGAGGAGTTCCGCTGGCTTGCGTCTCCCCCAGTCAAGTGCCTGTGGAAGCGGAAGACGAAGACTCGTCGTGTAGTTATCATTTTCCGATGTTAAAGACCTTCATGTCTTCCGAATGAGTGTAGTAAGTTGTTTAACCCCTTGTTACATTTTTACTATCTATGATATTACACTCATTTCGTCTATCATATGTGTGGAACTAGATCCTGGCACACATATGAGATGCATCTGGTTTCTCTCCGGAAATCGGTTGTGACATTGGGCCGCCTTCAACAACCAGGTCATGTGCGTGGTGTCTCCAGCTACCAGGGCTGGAAGTATGCATGGCCTCAGCACGTCGAGCTGTACAGGAAGAGGAAGAGGACGAAGACCGACGCATCAGTTGATACGGAAAAGATAAAGGAACAAATCAAGAAAGAACCGGTGGCTAACATACGGATGCAGAACATGTAGATGCAGAGGTGGTGTTGTCACCAGATGGTGTTGTCACCAATGTCCAATCGCGGAAGCCCTTCACCCGCCACACTGAAGAGCAGCTGTGCGTCCGCAGATAATGTAGGTTTGATCGACGACACTACAGAGTTGGCGACGGAGGTGCGCTGTGATGATCGTACACACGAAGACCTTATAGGCATGTTGACTGAACCCACACACTGTGGCCTATGGATCACGTGGAGGGGGCTTCAATGTGAGGTTGCACTTGGTCTTGTTCATCCAAAGGATACTACGCTACAAACAGTCCCGATTCATAAAGACTGTGTTGTGGTTAAAGTTCTCAGTGTATATACTATCTTTGCAGATGAACTGTTGGAATACCCTCCTGATGACGAGGTGATGAAACTCGGACAAGCTCAAGGACAGAGGTTACAGGGGAGAAGGTGTCGGATTGACATCAAAGGAGCACCAACATGTAAATCTCGTTCACAGGCTACGGTACAGATTCCTAGTAATTCACACAGTACGGTATAGGTTCCTTCCTCAGATGGTTCCCCTCCTTCTCCTCCTCCTCCTCCTCCTCAATCCCCACATCCGCAAGACGTTCCATTTGGACCTCCTCATCGTCCTGAAAAACTTGCATCCCACCTCATCATCGTCCTGAAAACACATAAAAACTTGCATCTTGTAACGACCGCGTTTTTAGCCTTAAGAAAATCACCCTCTAAATCACGTGTTTAATTTCAAAATTTTCTGTTGAGCTCGACCTTATCCTAAAACCCTGATCATTAACTCTTTACCCGACTGCAACTTTTCTTTTTACTCGAGTCAATCGACCGTCGCTCGACACCATCATTTCTCCCATCGTTCTTCTTACCCAACCCACGTCCTGGTGAATGCCTCGAGTTCACCCGGACCGCTCAACATCATCATCAACCCGCATTCCGACGCTCGGCATGAATTCGTTTGCCCCAGCACGAATTCGCTCATCGCAGATGGCGAGATTCGTTCGGCAGTGCGACGATTCGCGCGGACGACGGGAAAACCCGGAAAAATCCCGCCAAAAATCCTTTCCTACTCTCTCCAAATTCTTCCTATGATTTTTCCTAAAATTTTCTAACCCTTTTATCTTTTCTCCCCCCCCCTTCTTTCCTTTTTTCCTTTTCCCCTTTTCTCATTTTTCCTATTTCCTTTCTCCTCTTTTTCTCCTTTCTCCTCTTCCTTTCTTTTTCGGTGCCGCGCCCTGCCCTGGCCCCGCATCTCTGCTTCAGAGCCCACAGGCCTGCCCCCTTTTCCCCTTCGGCCGGCCATAGCCAGCCCGGCCAAGCCACGGCTACGGCCCCCGGCCGCCGCGGCCCCGCCCCCCCGCCGCACCCCGGCCACGCCCACGCCGTGCGCGCGCCTTGCTCGCCGGCACCGCACCATGCCGCGCCGCACCTACCCATGCCGTGTTGCCCGCCACGGCACCGTGCCACGCAGCCGCGGCCGACCCCGCGACGTGACCCATCGCCGCCACTCGACGCCGGGGGTCGCCATTACTCCACCCGCCGAGCCATCACCTCTGCGCCACCACCACTGCCGGTCGACGCCGCCCACCTCGCGTTGCCTCACGTCGGCCAGCTCGCTGCCACCATGCCCTGCCCGACAGGTCTCGTCCAACAACGCCGCCAATTAGATCACCGCGAATCCCTCCAGCCGAGTCCATGTCAAGATTTTTCCAAACCGCCATTGACGGTTGCGTGAGCTCCGCGTGCTCGGCCCAGCCAAGCCACCGCCTTCCCGCGCCTATAAAGGGCCCTGTGTAGCTCCCTATCCTGCCTCGCACCACCGCAGCCAACTCCCCCTCCTTCCTGAGCTTGCTAGCACCGTCGCCAGCAACCACCACCGCCTGCAGCCACCCGCCGCCGAGGAGCCGCCTCCACAGTCCATCTCCGACCATGGTGAGAGGCGGAATCGGTTGCCCACGAGCCCTTCTTCGTTTTGCCCCACCTCCTGGCCGTCACCGCGCACTGGACCGCCGGCGAGCGCCGCCCCTCCACTGGCCAGCCGCTCGGTCAAACCCTCCCCCCCCCCCCTCTCTTCTGGATCGGGGGAAGAAGAAGGGAAATTTTGCCCAGAGCCCCCTGCCCCTATCCCTTATCACCCGAGCCCCCTCTCTATTCCCTCTCTCTTTTATTTCTTCAGAATAAAACCCTATCCCATAAACCAATTTACAAACCAGCCCTGCTTTACCAAAATCCATAACAAATAGGTCCTTAAGCCATCCCATTTAAACCTCACCTTGTTTATGTATTGCAAATAAGCCTACCTTCTATTAAAACTAATTACAACTAAGTCCTTAATCCTTCTAAATAAATCCTAATGACGCCTTTAACACGTCATTTCATGTTCATATTTTCGCCCGATCGATCCCAGCTCCTGCCCCGGCCCTTCACTTATTTTCCGCCCAGCCATATACCCCTAAATAATATTTATTCCTTCTTTCTCTATTTATTGAATTATTTTTCCCTTCGAGCTCAGCCGGTAAATCTTGTGTGCTTGTATTGATTACATGCTTGCTTGTGTGTGTGCTATAGCCGACGGAGTGAACGAGGAAGAGTACCGCGAGCCGGAGCTTGGAGCCGAGTACTGCTAGCTGGAGACCGGAGTCCCGAACCGCGAGCAGGAACTCCCTGAGGACTTCGAAGACGGCAAGTTCAATCTTATCCTTTGATGCATGCTTTGGTACTAGTTTTATAAACACAACCCTATGACCCATTTTATAAATTGCATATTGTTTTACTGCAAAAACCTGGTAGGATAGCCACCCTTGATTGCTATGATTGACCTTTGTTTGGCCTTAATGATTGCTCAAAAAAGTGTGAGTGCTTTAAAAATGGGAATGGGATATTTTGGAAAAATGAGTAAAGAACTGGGTAGACAGGATGGACGTGTGTGTCAGGAGTATGGGGGAGCTCGTACCTTTGTGGTTGAGCATGTTGGGAGATGTCCATCTTGTCGTTAAGGACCAGGTTGCGTGACATCTCACCTGGCCCAATTATCGTACAACCACTCGACCGTTGTATGTGGCAGCGACTTAGCATAAATCCCACTAGTTAATCTACTTGCCATCAGGAGTGCGGGTGAGCAGCGAGAGATCAAGGAGTAGGGGTACGATCTGTGTGAGGTATGCCCTGGTTATGTGAGATAACCCCTTGGTTGCTTCTGTGGTGACTCGTAGGGTTAGCTAAGGTGGGTAATGGCTTTGATAGGATCCGTGCCGACACTAAGGTGTTCGTGTGGCGGTACCCTACTTGTGGGTAAAGATGTACAACCTCTGCAGAGTGTAAAACCTATTCGAATAGTCGTGTCCACGGTATTGGATGAGTCAAGGTGTGGTCACAAAACTAGTGTTTGGGTTTGGAATGTTTTTCATGGCGTGAGTTGGTTTCTGGAAAAGTGTGTGGTTGTGTGCCTGGGCTACTACGGACGCGGAGGCTGGTAGTCCTTGTCGGTGTTTTGGACCGGCAACCTACTACGGGGAGTACCCGAAGTAGATGAATGTGACTCGCCGAGATCGGTAACTCGAAGGAAGAGGCACGTGGCACACAATTTAGACGAGGTTCGGGCCGCGAGGTGCGTAATACCCTACGTCCCGTATGCCGCGTAGCTCGGGATTGATAGGGCACCTGTTACAAGATGGTGCAACGGTGCGCCGTGAGTTGAGATTGGATGAGGTGAGGTGATCCCGGGATCGGTCCCCGCCTCGCCTTATATAGTCCGGAGGCGGGGTTACAAGTCGGAGTAGGGAAGGAGTACTAGTCGAGTACGTCTAGGAGACCTCTATACGAGGCGGAACGTGTACGCAGCCTTAACCGAGTACTACTCCCGTGTCTTGTCCTTGTGCTCCACGCCTCCGGGTGCCGTGTAGCGCAAGTCGGGTAGTCCCGGGGGCCCACCGAGTAGTCGGTCCCGGTACCCACCGAGGTAGTGGGCCCGGGGAGGTCCATACGACAAGCCCCCGAGTACTTTGTAGTCGAGAAGGATAGCTTCCGGTAGTCTTGACGGCCTTAACGAGTAGTCCTCGGGCGTCCCCGAGTGCTACAAGTCAAAAGTCCTCAAGAGTAGTCGAAGCATCCCGAGGCCGGAATGTACTCCAGTCGATGTTTGAGCAATCTTGAAGTCTTCTCGAGTAGTCCCAAGCGTCCTTGAAATCCGCCTTCGAAGGTCTTCAAAAATGCTCGTCGTGTCTTGAAGCCGAGCCGTCAAGAAGATACGATTTGCGGAACCGCGAGTCCACATTGGGTAGCCCCCGAGCCTCGAGCCGCGGGCTCGCCGAGGATCTATCCGAAGCCTTCACGAGAAAATCCCGAAAAATCCGGAGAGAAAAAACCGAAGGACACGTGGCACGGAGCCCCCGAGCCTTGAGTCGAGTACTTCCTCTCGAATTGAAGGGTCTTCTTGAAGAATGTGTCCTGAGATGCTCTTGAGACTAGCCGCGTCCCGGTAGTCGAGTAGAAGTAGCCGAGCCACCGAGGTGAGGCACGTCGACTAGTAGAATACGAAGAGTCACGCGCGCGCCCGCCGAGTCGCCCACGCGCGGACTTATCCAACCGCCCGTTACAGAGGCGATTTGGCTTATAAATTCAAGCCGAAACCCTTAGGGTTTTTCACCCAAGTGAGCCGCAATCATTCGCCACTTGAATCTTGAAGTAGATCCACTCCAACGAGCACTGCCGCCGCAGTAGATCCAAGCGCATCGCCACCCGAAAGCCGTAGGGTAGCCCCCCGAGCGGATGCGAGTGAAGACTCCCTTGTTCTTGGAGAATGAAGCCGTCCCCGTCGAAGATGTTGAAGGCCGGCGGGAAGAAGAGGAGCCATGCGAAGCCGCCGCGGCCGGTACCGGAGCGGCGCCGCCCACGTCTCCACCGCGCGCCGACCCAAGCCGCGAGTGGAAAAGGTCGAAGGTGAAGACCGAAGACCCACCGACCCCCGTTGAACTCCGGGTTCATCGGGGAGAAGGAGATCGATATGTGGAGATCCGCCGCGGAGATCCCTATCCAATGGAGAAGGCGCAAGACGAGATCCCGATGTTCTCGCGCTTCGTGGAGCGCGGGCTTGCGCTCCCGGCCGAGCGATTTCTTCAAAGGGCTTCTCAGGTACTACGGCATCGAGTACCTCAACTTGAACCCCAACGGAATCTTCCACGCTTCTGTCTTCGTCCATTTCTCGCGAAGCATTCTTGGGGATCAAGCCACATTGGATTCTCTTCCGAAGTTCTTCCGCGTGAAGCCGCGCCCCGCGCCTCCAACCCCGCAGTAGTCGGCGGGGCCGGGATCCGCTGAGGGAAGATGCCGCCGAGCGCACTCGGCGTACAAGCTCGTGGACTCCAACACGGATTGGAAGACGAGGTGGTTCTATACCACGAACCACCATCCCGAGCCGCCGAAGCCGAGCGGACGGCGGCCCAAGCACCAAGAGTGGTGGAACACGGAACCCACCATGCAAGAGGGGATCCGGCTCCCGGAGTTGCCGGGAAGAATCAAGGCCCCGCGTGATGCGGGACCGAGGGCCGAGCATGTGGCCTTCGGTTTCATGAAGCGTCGGATCCGGCCGCCGCCGGCGCGGGATACGATGGGCTTCGAGTACACCGGCGACGACGACACGTCGCGGATGCCGGGGGTGAGATTGAAGACAACGACATCGTCGAGAGGTTGTCGAGGATCTTCAAGGACATGCCGGAGTACACGGCGTGCCCCGTCGAGGAGTTCTCCGCCGCGCGCCCGCCCAACGAGGTAAGTAGCCGTACCCGCCTCGTCGAGTAGTAGGCACTTGTAGCGAGTTGCCGACGCCTTTTGTGTCTTTTTTTGATGCGGGACGATGTGAAGCGGTTTGTCTCCGAGCCGCGGCCACCACCGAGCGGAATTGAGATTCCGGCGGTGGAGAAGGTGAGGGAGCGCCGAGTAGTCGGAGACGACGATCCCGTCATCGTGGAGGATACCTCCAATGACGAAGAAGACGAGGAGACGCTGCAGGATCGCTTCCGGTGCCCGGTCGAGGTTTAGCCGTCCGTGCTTGCCTCATGTGCCTCTCGTCCAAGACCCTCCGGCTAGCCCGGGAGGCTAGCCTTGCCGCGCCGCCGAAGAAGCCGCGCAACCCCCGCCAAGAAGCGGGTAGCCAAGAAGATGAAGGTCTCAGAGACCACGCCTCTTGAGGTAAGTCATCTTGAGCAGAAGACGTCGAGTACCCAATGATCGAGTACGGTGGCCGACGAGTAGTTATCCCCATGTGCGGGAGAGAGGGCCGCCGGCGGGGCCCGTGGAGGAGGGCGATGAGGGCACGTGGCCCACGTTGGGGGGAACCGGCCGGAAGCCGAAGTCCGGCTCCCCCGCGTCGAAGAGCTCGGCGCGGGCCGGAGCGCCGCCCCCCGCCCCCGTAAGGGAGCAGAGTACCCGCGGCCGCCGCCGCCGAAGAGGTGGAAACCGCGGGGGCGCAGAGAACGTCCGCGCCGACCACCGCCGCCGTGGCGCGAGGCGGTAGTCGGAGAGGCGGAGGAAGAAACGCCCGCCGGGGGTGGATCGGTCGATATCGCCGCATCCTCGGTGCGCCGGCCGCGACTATCGTCCGGTCGAACTTGTAAGTACCACACTTCATGAGTAGTACTCATTGTAGTAGCCGATATTGTCCGATGAACCTTTGTGGATACTTGTGCGTAAAATCCACCGACTTGAGCCGGGACGGAGAGGAGCCCGCGGCGGCCGGGGGTAGAAGAGGCCGCGCCGCCCGTCGAGGAACCCGCTCCGAAGCCCGTGCCTCGACCGAGCCCCCGCCCGCCGAAGCGGCGGCCGCCGCAGGCGGTCATAGTCGAAGGTGAGTACTCTTCTTGAAGCCGTAGAGCCCCAAAAAAGAGTAGTCGTAGATGCCGATGCGCGTGCTCTTTCCGACGGGCGCCGAAGGTGGTGACATCCCCGCAGGGGTGCCCGTGCAAGAGTTGACACCGCAGGCCCCGGGAGGGCGCGACAGGAGCCCCCGAGCCCATGGGGGAAACCGTCGAGAAGTCCGCCGAGGAGGAGGCGGCCGCCACATCGCCGGGGGTTGCCCCGGAGGTGGCGATCCGGTCCCCCGGAGATCCAAGACGCGGAGCCTATCCGCTCGGCGCCAATGACGGAGGCTACGACAAGTAGCCGTGGCGGGATCGAGTTGCTTGCCGACGATCTCGTCGAGCGGCGGTGTTGGCGCAAAGATCCGGAGGCGATGCGGCGAGCCGAACAAAGGATGAAGGTACGTAGCCGTTGCCTCCCGAGTAGTCAATCCTTTTCGTTGAGTACTCGCTGACTTGAAATTGTCTTCTCGCAGACGTCGCGGAGCGATCCCGCGAGAAGTCAAATCTGCCGCAAGGCTACGGCGACACGGTGCCGCGAGCCGAAGCCTTGGAGGAGCAGCTCATGAAGTCGAGGAAGCACGCGGCCGCCATGCGCCGAGGCTTGACGCGCCTTCGCCAAGTACCACAACGACGTGATGGACTTGCGGGCGAAGAGCGACGATCCGGTGCGGAAGAATAAAGGCCTCCGCAACAAGAATAAAGGTATGTCTCTTGACTTGTCGGGTACTTGTTAGGAGTCATCAAGCTCGACCCGTTGTTGTGTTCCCCGTGTTGCGCAACTCGAAGACCGGGGGAGCGTCCGAAGGGCTCGGAGGTCGGCATGAAGAATCTCTTCTACCGGGAGCAAGAAGCCCGCCGGTACTTGAACTCGACTACAAGGAGGCCGGCCTTCGAGTGCGAGAAGCACATGGAGTTGAGAATTGCATCTCGACGGGATCTCGTCAACCGCTACAAATCCTTGCGAGTTGAACGAAGACCGCGAGGCGCTCCGAGCCCAACCGAAGGACCCGGAAGAGGCCGCTCTCCCCGATCGCGAGGCTCCCGGTGCCGCACCCGGCGGCCCCAAGATTGCTCCGTTGGCGGATCGACTTCGTGAGGCGCCAAGCCGGGCCGGCCGCTTGCGTGAAGCACATGGCCAAGTCAATCCCGAAGCAGTGTGCCGGCCTTCATGAAGTCGTACTTCCCGAAGGCCCCGGTGGAGGTAGTCGCCGGCGGAGTAGCCGCCAACCGCTCGGACGAGCAAGACGCGCAGTTGCCGGAGCGGATGGCTCCCATCGCGGAGCGGTAGCCGATAAGTTGAATCTCCGATAGCTCGCATAGATAGCTTGGTAGCCATGGTTGTATAGGAAACGAGCTTGTAATGAACTATCTCATATATCAATGAAATGTGAAGTTCCATCGATGAGTACTCGTAACCGCGATCTCGGAGTGCGGAGCGCCCATCGTGGAGTGGGTGCGAGTAGTAGTACTCGGCTTAGTAGTCCCGTCGCGGGGAGTAGGCGAGAAAAGAAGTTGATGAACAATCGAACTTTATTACTGAAGAGGTACACCTGGGTGGCCAGGGCCGTAGTTACAAGTAGTCGCTTGGACCCGAGGGCCGCTTACAGCTGAGTAGTACTGGAGCGGGTAGCCGCTTACAGTGAGTGATCCGTAGGTAGCCGTGTAGGCTGGATCGCAGATCCGTAAGTAGCCGCGCAGGCTGGATCTTAGAGTGTGGTCTTCTTGGTAGACCGCTGCTAGAGTCCTTGACGCTCATTGCAGCCCAGGGTCCGTAGGTAGCCGCACGGGCTGGACCTGGAGTAGAGTAGTCCGGAGACTTGAAGCCAGGACCCGGAGGGTCGCTTGTGGCAAGGGGGTGTTGATGTAGTCGCGTGGACTTGAACCCCGGAGTAGTCGAACAGACTAGGCGTAGAATCGACAGAGCTGGTCGACGTTCCACGAGTTGTTGACTTCTTCGCCTTCGAGTGTTTGGAGGCGGTAGGAGCCTGGCCCGGTCACCTTAGCCACGGTGAAGGGGCCTTCCCAGGGGGAGCTGAGCTTGTGAAGTCCTTCCGTGTTCTGGATACGGCGGAGGACAAGATCTCCAACGTTGAAGGAGCGTTCCTTGACGTTGCGATCGTGATAGCGTCGGATACCCTCCAGGTATCTTGCTGATTGGACGAGGGCGGCACAGCCGAGCTTCTTCGAGGCCGTCGATATCAACTCGTCCGTCGTCTTCCGAGACGCCTTCGTCGTAGTGCTCCACTGCTGGCGAGTTCCATATGACATCGGCAGGGAGGATGGCTTCAGAGCCGTAGACCAGGAAGTAGGGGGATTGCCCCGTTGGCTTGGATGGTTGAGTCCGCAGCCCCCGCAGTGCGTTGGGTAGTTCCTTGATCCACTTGCCCCCTTTTGAGTTAGCGGCGTCGTGTAGCCGCTTCTTGAGGGCGTCGAGCACCATCCCGTTGGCGCGCTCGACTTGTCCGTTGGCCCGTGGATGGGCGACGGAGACGTATCTGACGTCGATTCCGCTGTTCTCGCGGTACTCCCGCAACCGGTGGTTGTTGAAGTTGGACCCCGTGTCCGTGATGATGCGGTGGGGTAGCCCGTAGCGGTGTACGAGTTCATCCGGGGAAGTCGAGTACTCTGTCGGCCTTGGGGCATGTGACCGGCTTGACCTCGATCCACTTGGTGAACTTGTCGATAGCCACCGCACTGCCGGTTGAATCCTCCCCGGCGCAGTTGGCGGTGGCCCAATCATGTCGAGCCCCCGGCAGGCAAAGGGCCGGGTTGGTGGTATGGTGACTAGCTTGTAGGCGGGGACATGTTGTCGCTTGGCGAAGAACCGACATCCTTGGCACCGTCCGACGAGTTCTTCGGCATCGCCCGAGGCCGTGGGCCAATAGAAGGCTCGCCGAAGGCCTTGGCCGACCGGCGTGCGGGAGGACGCGTGGTTGCCGCGGACACCCTTGTGGATCTCCTCCAAGATGTCCTTGCCTTCTTCGCGAGGGACGCATTTCATGAGTACTCCGGAAGATGCGCCTCGCTTGTAAAGCTTGTCGCCGACGAGGACGTAAGACTTGGCGCGGCGGACGAGTTGTTCGGCCGCGTTATTGTCGGAGGGGACCTTCGCTCGCCTGCGGTAGTCGATGAAGGGTTGCCTCCGATCCACGTCGATCATCATGACCTCCTCGCCCACCTGGTTGGTTAGTCGGGACAATGGTCGGTGGCGCCGGCTCCGGATGGATGGCGCGTGAAGCTCATGGACGAAGACGCCCGCGGGTACTTGGGCGCGGGTGGATCCGAGCTTCGAGAGGACGTCCGCGGCAACGTTGTTGTCGCGAACGATGTGGTGGAACTCGAGACCATAGAATTTGTTCTCGAGCTTGCGGACTTCTAGGCGATGGCGTCCATGTTCTCCTTGTTGCGGTCCCAGGACTTGTTGACTTGGTTGATGACCACCGCGGAGTCGCCGTAGACTAGTAGCCGCTTGATGCCAAGTGAAGCCACGAGGCGGAGCCCGTGTAGGAGGGCTTCGTACTCGGCTTCGTTGTTTGAGACCTTCCAGAAGATCTGCAGGACGTACTTGAGTTGTTCGCCCGTTGGGGAGATCGGGGAGTACCCCCGCGCCGCGCCCTCGAGGTTGAGTGAGCCGTCGAAGTACATCACCCAATGCTCGGTCGCACGGTAGGAGTAGGTAGGCGGTTCTCTCGCCACTCGCCATGAAGTCGACTAGAGCTTGCGACTTGATGGCCGTGCGTGGCTTGAAGTCGATGGTGAGGGCGCCGAGCTCGACGGCCCCATTTGGAGATCCTTCCGGTGGCGTCCGGGTTCCTCGGGATGTCGCCGAGCGGGTAGTCGGTGACGACGGAGACCGAGTACTCCCCGGAAGTAGTGTCGTAGCTTCCGCGAGGTGATGAGTAGAGCGTACAGAAGCTTCTGCACGGGCTGGTAGCGAGCCTTGGACTCTGATAGAACCTCGCTGACGAAGTAGACTGGGCGCCCCGGACCGGTAGGCGTGGCCGTCTTCCTGCCGCTCGACGACGATGGCAGTACTGACCACGTGAGTAGTCGCAGCGAGGTAGAGCAGTAGCTGCTCGCCCTTGTAGGGAGCCGTGAGGACTGGGGGCTTCGACAGGAAGTCCTTGAGCTGGGCAAGGGCTTGGTCCGCCTCTGCAGTCCACACGAACTTCTCGTGGTGCTTGAGTAGTTTGAAGAAGGGGAGACCCCGTTCTCCTAGCTTCGAGATGAATCTGTTCAATGCCGCCATGCACCCCGTCGGCCTTCGGACGTCCTTGATGCTCGTGGGAGCTTTCATGCCGGTGATGGCGGAGATCTTCTCGGGGGTTGGCTTCGATGCCGCGTTGGCTGATGATGAAGCCGAGTAGTTTGCCCGAAGGTACGCCGAAGACGCACTTGTTCGGGTTGAGCTTCCAGCGGTACTCGCGTAGCGATGCGAAGGTCTCTTCAAGGTCGTCGATGAGGGTACTGGAGTCCCCTCGGTTTTGACAACCACGTCATCCACGTAGGCCTCGACGTTCTTGTTGAGTTGCCGCTTGAAGCGGTGCCCGGATGGCCCGTTGGTAAGTAGCGCCGGCGTTCTTCAACCCGAAAGACATGGTCGTGTAGCGATGACGCGCCAAACGGGGTGATGAACGCGGTCTTCTCCCCGGTCTTCCTCCTTGATTGCGATCCGGTGGTACCCGGAGTAGCGGTCGAGGAAGCAGAGCGGTGTCGCAGCCCGCCGTGGAGTCGATGACTTGATCAATCCGTGGCAACCCGAAGGGGTCCTTGGGGCGTGCTTGTTGAGGTCGGTGTAGTCGACGCACATCCTCCACTCGTTCGAGTTCTTCTTGCGGACGAGGACGGGGTTGGCGAGCCACTCGGATGGAAGACTTCTCCGATGAAGCCGCAGCGAGTAGCTTGGCGAGCTCCTTCTTGATGGCGTCCCGTCCGTCGTCGGCGAAGCGCTCGGAGGTGTTGTCGCTTGGGGGTGGCCTTTGGGTCGACGTTGAGGCGTGCTCGATCGGCTCCCCCGGGCACTCCCCGGCATGTCCGTCGGCTTCCACGCGAAGATGTCGCGGTTAGCCCGAAGGAAGCCGATGAGCGCGTCTTCCTATTTGGGGTCGAGGCCGGCCCCGATGGTGGTAGTCTTGGTGGGGTCGCCCGTTCCGAGGTCGACCGTCTTGGTGAGCACCTCCTCGGGTGGCCGAGGCTTGTTGGCGCCGTCGGACTTCTCTCGGGATGTCGAGTTCGCTTGTGGCAAGCTTCTTCGACGCGGCGTAGACCTCCATCATTGGGGTGGGTACTTGATTTGTCGAAGCAATCACCACGGCCTCCCGTATCGCGGTCGTGAGAGATCTTCAAGTCCCCTTGGAGGGAGAGTACGCCACCGGGCTTGGCATTTTGAGTACCAAGTATGTGTAGTGGGGCACCGCCATGAACTTGGCGATGGCCGGTCCGCCGAGGATGGCATGGTAGGAAGTCTCGATATCCGCGACCTCGAACTTGATGTACTCGGTGCGGTAGTTGTCGCGAGACGCCCCGAAGGTAACTGGCAGTACCACTGAGCCCAGTGGGATAGCCGCGTTGCCCGGGACAATGCCGTAGAAAGGCATGCTGCTCTTGTTGAGCATGGGGGTGACGTCAAGGTTCATCTTCCTGAGAGTCTTGGTGAAGAGGACGTTGAGCCCGCTTCCGCCGTCGATGAGCACCTTGTTGAGCTTAGAGCCCGCCACTGTAGGTTGCAGGACGAGAGGGAAGCGTCCTGGTTCGGAGAAGCTGGTCCATTGGTCCGCGCGGGAGAAGGTGATGGGCGTCTCGACCACCCGAGAGGGGTCATAACCGCCGGTTCAATGGACATCACTTCACGGCGAGTAGCCTTCGCTCCCTGCCCGGGGTAGTCCGCCGAAGAGGACGTTGACGGTCTTCTCGGGTTCTTGGAAGTCGTCGCCGTCCTTCTTCTTGTTCTTCCGATCGTGAGGGTGCGGTGGCTCGGCGTATCCTTGAGCGCATGCCCGAGCCGGTAGCACCTGCTCGGTGGTGTGGTTGCCGTTTGGATGCCACGGGCACTTCTCCTTCGGCGGGTCTTTAAACCCGCCGGAGTTCTTCTTCGAGTTCCCTTTCGGGGGGACGCCGGATAGCCGCGACGGTGTTGTCCGGCTTGCGCTTGCGGTTGGGACCCGAGAAGTTGTTGTTGTTATTGTTGTTGTTGCGGCCGCCTTGGTTTGGGTTGCCGGCTGCCGCCGCCGCCTTGGTTCTCGCTTGGACTTGCCGCGGATGGCGTCGTACTTGGCGTTGGCCTTGTCCTCTTCGTCCGCCCAGGACGTGATCATGTCCTTGAGGTGGGGAATGGACTTGGGACGGCGCCGGCCGAAGTCCTCGAAGGTGCGGTGATGGTAGAGCCCGTCCTGGAAGAGGTCGATGACCTCCTTGTCGGTGACGTCCACGACGGTAGCGCGCTTGTCGAAGAAGCGGCGCATGTACTTGCGGAGGGTCTCGCCTTGTTCTCGCTTGATCATGGCAAGGTCCATGCGAGTACCCGAACGGCCCATGGCGCCCGCGAAGTTGCTTGTGAATTGCTCCTTCACCGGTCCCACTTGTCGATTGAGTGCTTGTCCGGGCGACTCGAGCCACGTGAGTGGGGCTTGGTCCGTGCGAAGGGGAAGTAGAGGCACTTGGTGTCGCTGTTGCCGCCAGCGTTCTCGATGGAGAGAGCGTAGCATCGGAGCCACTGGATGGGATCCTGCTTCGCGTCGTATTTGGTGATCCCCAAAGGCTTGAACTTGTCGGGGAGGAGCAGGTTGCGAAGCCGGGGTGAGAAGGCAGGGAAGCCGTCGCCTTCAGCAGCGGTCGTCGACTTCTTCTGCCGCAACTCTTCGATTCTCTGGCGGGCATCGTACCCGCCCTGAGAGGCGCCGGAGGCGTGGCTATGCGCGTGGCCGCGGCCGCCGCGGCTGCCGCCGCCTCCCGGCTTTCTTGTTGGCTCCGTGGTTGGAGCCGCCGCCGCCGCCGCCGCCGCCGTCGGGGTCGTTGCCGCCACCACCGGCCGAGGCACGGTGGGGGACGACTTCTCGGTTGACGTTGTCTTGTCGTGAGGGTCCGCCGCCGGTGGAGCGTCGACGGTTTGGTTCCGGCCCGGGATGTCGCCCGAGTACGGTTAGGACCGGGGTCGGCCTTCGCGACTAGTAGCCTCGTTGTCGCGAGGCTTGGCCGGGGGAGGTTGGGCGACTCTCTTGTCGACCCGCATGAAGTAAGCTTCCTCGGCCGAGCTTGGCGATGACCTCTCCGGCCCGTATGCCCCGAGCCTCGCCGTGCGATCGCCGCGATCGACATGAGGCACTCGCTCGGGAGTGGTGTGAACTCGCTCTCGACCCGCCGAGAGCTTCCGCAAGGTTGCGGATGGGGAGGTTGTCTCCGAGCCGCCGGCGTCGTTCGTTGCGCTTCTCGTTACGTTCGCGCCGGGCGTCCCCGCCGGGCGTCGGTCTCGTCCGCGGGGGCATCGACGGACGGCTCGTCGCGGAGATGTCCTCCGGTACTTGTCCGCGGCCGTGCCCCGAGGTTCCCCCGGGGTGTCGCCGGCAGCCATGAAGACTTGACGGTCGGGCGTTCCCAAGCTTGGCTCGGAAGGCGCCACCCTCGGTTGGTGCGCTAGAGTCGGCTTGGGCTAGTGGTGTTCCCTCCCCGGAACGGTAGCGAGTCGATGTAGGCGACGTAGCGTGAGTCTCCCCGTTGTCGCCTCGGCAGGTTTGCGGTCTGGCCAGTAGACGTATCTCCCGGCCGGCGTTGATCTTATAACCAGCCCAGAGGCTGGCCCTGACAAGGGAAGCTCAGAGGAGTTGTCTTCGGACTCAGGCTCCTCAGGGTCCGACCCGAAGTCGAACTCGTAGTCCGGGTTCGAGAAGAACTCGGAGAGAGGGTCGGGAGTCCGAGACGCGGTTGGGGGGCGGCGTCGGAGTCCGAGTTGTATTCGGTTACGGGCTCCTTGCCGGCCCGTCGTGGCGTAGAAGCCTCCGTGCGGGCCGGCCGGGAACGCGAGGGCCACGCACGGAGCGCCGACGTGGAGGGGGGACCGCCCGCGATGGCCGAGGAGCCGGCTCGCATGCGATGGCCCATGGCGACGTCGGGTTCGAGTTGGAGACGCGACTCGAGCTCGAAGTCGCCGTGGAGGTTGGAGAGCGAAATTTCGCCGAACTTGCCGGCGAGCTTGCCCGTGACAACTTCGGGAAGCGTCACAAGGCTCCGTCCTCGAGTCGGGTTGCATGATCAAGCGGCGCCGGAAAGAGCCCGCGCCATCGGCGCGTGCGGACCCAAGCTCCGAAGACGAAGGTGTCGCCACGGTTGAAGGCGACGGTTGGCTTGATGTGAACGGAAGCCGTCGAGTTCGCCATGTGATCTCGAGCGAGAGCCCCTACCTGGCGCGCCAGCTGTCGGTGTTTTGGACCGGCAACCTACTACGGGGAGTACCCGAAGTAGATGAATGTGACTCGCCGAGATCGGTAACTCGAAGGAAGAGGCACGTGGCACACAATTTAGACAGGTTCGGGCCGCGAGGTGCGTAATACCCTACGTCCTGTATGCTGCGTAGCTCTGGATTGATAGGGCACGGTTACAAGATGGTGCAACGGTGCGCCGTGAGTTGAGATTGGATGAGGTGAGGTGATCCTGGGATCGGTCCCTGCCTCGCCTTATATAGTCCGGGAGGCAGGGTTACAAGTCGGAGTAGGGAAGGAGTACTAGTCGAGTACGTCTAGGAGACCTCTATACGGTGCGGAACGTGTACGAGCCTTAACCGAGTACTACTCCCGTGTCTTTGTCCTTGTGCTCCACGCCTCCGGGTGCCGTGTAGCGCAAGTCGGGTAGTCCCGGGGGCCCACCGAGTAGTCGGTCCCGGTACCCACCGAGGTAGTGGGCCCGTGGAGGTCCATACGACAGGTCCTCAACTAGTTTTCTCAACCAACTGAGTTACTTGGGTATTAAAACCTGTTTGCGAAAACCTTTTTGAAAACAAACCCCTGCATGAGTAAATGTGTTTGCAAAATAAACCTTATCCTGATCCTTGATATATCCTATGCATGATCTGCTTATAAGCCTCTCCATGGGTGAGGTTGAACTTGTTGAGTACGTATGTACTCACCCTTGCTTAATTAACTGTTTTTAGAGGAGGATCCCGACTTTGTCCCCGAAGATGTCGAGTAGGTTGCTGTCCTACACGCAACCCGTGCCTGTGGATTCAGGGTCTCCACAGGAAGCTTTCATTGTGCTAGACTCTGATGAAGCTTTAGAAGCCTTTACTGTTATAGTGTGGCTCACTGTCCTTATGTTAGTTCTCGTGGCAGTGGCGCTCTCGTGCCCACAACCTCGACGTGTTGTACGGCAATGAACCATCTTATGTAATAAATGTGTTACCAGCCTCCTGGGACTGGTATTTGTATCACATTTAGTCACCTCTGATGAGGGGATGCTTCACATCCCCACATCCGGAATGTACACAAAATATTCCATCCCCACCTACTCCTAGTCCTAAAAAAACAGAAAAAACTTGCATCCCCACATCCGCAAGAGACACCAAATATTCCACCCCCACCACCACGCCCACCACCTCCTCCTTCTTCTCCTCCTCATGAAACAACAAGACCTACACCCCCAAACGGAAGTGCTCAAAACAATCATGCCAAAGCAGGTACATCTGTGCCTAATACCTCTGTAATAGGTCCTGGTGAGACACCACTGTTACCAGTCAACCAGAGTGATGTGTTAGTCGGTGGCCGATAAACCGTCGACGACACTTCGAAGAAAGTTGTAGGTACATCTGGGCCCAATACCTCCGTAATAGCTCCTGGTGAGACACCACTAGGCAAGAAAGCCCTTGAGAAACCTTCAGCCATTTCAAATCAGCAAGGAAAGAAACTTGCCAAAAATAAAATCTCTACACCATGTACAGCAGGCAAGAATTCCCTTGAGAAACCTTCAGCCATTTCAAAGTTGCAAGAAGAGAAACTTGCCAAAAAATAAAATCTCTACACCACCTACAATAGGCAAGCAAGCCCTTAGGAAACCTTCTTCAGCCATCTAAAAGCAGCAGGAAAAGGAAATTGTTGTAAATAAAACCTCTAAGAGGCCAACTAGAAAGCGATCTAAGAGAAACACCAAGGAGACACCGAGAAGCAATCCTTGGGCTATGGATAACCCAAATTACAAATTCGGAAAGAGCCTTCTCACTGATGGTGATCTCAAAAAGGCTGCTCCTTTTACGAGAAAGCTCCACAAATTATACATGCAACGCGGTAAGTCAGATGATAATTCTCACATTATGGTCGTACTTCTGCCCCAGAGCAGTGCATGGCCTCCGAGATGGTCAAACGGACTCCAGCTGCTACCTGTGCAACTCAGGGATTTGTATGATCTCTTCAACTTGGATGCTTTGGATCTGACACTTCTCCTCTGCTTCATCCTATAAGTTGCTTGAAAAATTAATCTGCTTCTCACTAATCACATCCTCTACCATAATGTGCTTTTTGCCTCACATCATCTATATTACCATGTATTTTGCCTCCTTACAATTTGTTTTTTCTTACTAATAGGAATATGACTGTAGAAGTTGAGAACACGGGCCCTACAGTTGGCTTCCTTGATCCTGAATGCCTTTGCTCGACAACGTTGAACAGCACGGATAACACTCTTGCTTTCTCTGTGCCTTATATGCTCAATGCCTTCAAACTATATGCTAAAAGAATTTAATGCTTACCGCTTATCTCAGTACGAACCACTGGATTGCAGTGGCGATCGTTCTGAAGCAGCAAAAGGTCTACTATCTTGATTCATTGAAGACAATCTTTAATAGACGAAAGTCGGGCTCATTCCCGAGCCGCACATCGCGCCACATCACCTGCAAAATCTCGGCCGTTGGATCTCGATCGAACGGCTCTAAAGACTCCCTAGGTCCCTTTCAATAGCGTTGTTCACGTACTATCCACGCACTTTTCATGTACTGTTCAAAATGGTGACAGCTAAACGCACACGATAAACGTACTCCAACAAATCCTCGACCATTGGATCTCGATCCAACGGCTCGAGCCACTCCTCACGTCGTTATCTTGACATTGATTACGCATTGTAAAAAAATACTATACGTCCGCAAGAAACATAAAAAAGCTCTTTCCCTATATACAAAATTTGCAAACAAAACTTAAACTACTCTAAAATCTACCTGAATATTTTACCCTCTTCTTCATCATCCAAATTATAATGAAATTCCCACCTGTCAATAAATTAAAAAAAGAATTTCCTCTACAAACCTTCTACTTCATCAACCAAATTATAATGAAATTCCCACGTATCAAAAAAATAAAAAACAAGGATTTCTTCTATCTGTTCACGCACTTTTCACGTACTGTTCAAAATGGTAACAGCTAAACGCACACGATAAACGTACTCCAGCAAATCCTCGACCATTGGATCTCGATCCAACGGCTCGAGCCACTCCTCATGTCGCTATCTTGACACTGATTATGCACTGTACAAAAAAAACTACACATCCGCAAGAAGCATAAAAAAGCTCTTTCCCTATATACAAAATTTGCAAACAAAATTAAAACTACTCAAAAACCTACCCGAATATTTTTTCCCTCTACTTCATCATACAAATTATAATGAAATTCCCACCTATCAATAAATTAAAAAAAGAATTCCCTCTATAAAACTTCTACTTCATCAACCAAATTATAATGAAATTCCCACCTATCAAAAAAATAAAAAACAAGGATTTCTTCTACAAATATTTTATCCAAACTACAATAATTTAAAAGGCTCCACATGATACACAAACAGAAAAGTTACAACATATTTTTCCAATACACATCGGGGTGGCACCTACTATCATTGCTACAATACACCATTGCCTTTAAATAAATAAACAACCAACAGTTCGTCGCAGCAAAAACGCATAATCAAACTGTCTCAAAATAGTAAACACCCTTCCTAGTAAAACATTAACCAACAATTGATCCAAGCTTGTACATAATTGGTCCCACCTTGAGAGACCGCGCGGCAACGCCTCGCGTTGTCTCTAGTTAATACTAATACTGACCCTTTTGAGCGAATCATTAATGAGTAAGTTATTTCTTTCTTAACCTGTGGACGTTCCTCTACAAACTGTATAGAGAATATTAATTAATAGTGTCCTAACCATTGTTGCTTGTTTCGTTGTAGGGCTTGGGAACATTACTGCGGCAAAAAGTTCTTGCGCCTTGGCCCCTTGGAATACGTCAAAGATGTTAAGGTACATACCACTTATTTCCTTCCTGTGGAAGCTAGTACTAAAGCTTGAGTTTATTTCTTCTCGATCACCACTATTTTTCTTTGTACATTTATTGCAGTGCCACCAACAACCTACTGGATCCAGACTCTGTGACTTCTATTGTGCCTATCACATGCTTCAATTAAAAGATAGCAGCCCACATATGGAGGTACTTTCTTGGGATCTTCATTTGTAAAACCTGTAACTGAGCACAGTTCTTGCTTATTAGCACTGCAGATGTTTGGTAACCACCTATATATGTGTGTTGACTAGTGACATTGTTATATCCAGAGATTAGGGCTAGATGAGCATCCTCTCAACAAATCATTGCTGACAGATGTTCGTGAAGGAATTGCCAAATTCCTCATGGAACAGGTGATCGCAGCCGGAGGAAAATTTTATGCTGCTGACACTGTGTGGGCTCAGATTATGTATGGTGACTAGGAAATTTTTGCATTCCTCCTTCTCCATGAATTTTGTGATATTGTTGCATTCCTCCTTGTGAGATGCATTTCCTCCTTGTGAGATGATGATGTTGATTTTTGTCATATGATGCATGTGAATTTTGGATTTCTGTGAATTTGGATGCTGGATCTAATTTATGTGAATTTAGTCATATCCTGGCTGGTTCCAGGATGCAGCCCTTGATGGCTGTCAAATCCTAGCTGGATCCAGGATGCAGTCGGCAAGCAGGCAGCTGGTTACTGTAGGGGTGGCCGTGGCCTACGTATTTGTAACGGGCGTTAATTAAAGCTCGTTACAAACACTGATCACTGAGTAACAGGTTTCAATTGTAACACCCGTTACAAACATACCAACAAAGTAACGGGCACCGTAAAAGCCCGTTACCAGTACTGACCGGTGGGCCCCATAACGTGGCCCGTTCGTCGAGACATCGGAGACGCAGGTTCACCACACGCGTCTCCGATATTGATTTCACAGTAACGGGCTTTGTTTTGGTGCCCATTACCAAAGTTCCTTGTGGGCCCAGAGAAACAGTCATTTTCACATGACCGGTGACTAGTTGCGGTAACGGTTGTTGTTTGATGCCCGTTACGAATACTAGTTGTGTTGAGACGCGTGTGAAATAGACGTGTCTCATTTTGTCGAGACATAGGAGACGCAGTTTCATAAAACGCGTCGCTGATGTTGAGTTCCTGTAACGGGCTTTGTTTTGGTGCCCGTTACCAAAGTTCTCTATGGGGCCAGAGAAACAGCCATTTCACGTGACTGGTGGCTAGTTATGGTTGTTTTATGCCCGTTACGAATATGGGTTATCAATAACAGGCATCTGCACGTTACCTTTCTTGGCTTATTTGTAACACTTGATCGGTAAGGGGCGCATTGCCCGTTACCAAAGGCAATCTATGCCTGTTACCAAAGCGAGTTTTTCACGTAGTGATCTCATGCTTACCAAGAACCTACAACATCACCTCAGGCCTCTACAGAATCACCTCCAAACTCTCCATGACTCTTCACTGAGGCACGGTACAAAGAGTGGGGGAGATACCTACACTTTGCAAGCATTCTTCTAGCTCCTCTGCATCCTACGCTTTGGTGGACTGTTGCATGCCCATGGCATGGCTAAAATTCTACTTTGTGGCCTCATAGCTCAGCAATGCTCGATGCTTGCCTCCTTCGGCCTTATGGTGCTATTCATAGCTAGAACTAGGCCTTGAGCGGCCGGTGAAGTAGTGACACTATTACCACGTGATTGAGGAGTCCTCTGGACATGTGGATGATTAAAAGTGATATCCTTTCCCCTACCTTGCGACGCTTTTGTCGCTTGTGCATCACTGATGCCTGAGGCTGCTGCGGCATCACATGGCTACAGTATACCTCTTGGTCAGTGGGCAGTTTGTCATTTTCTGGGTAGTAAGAGAATCTCCGACCACTGTTGACCCGTGACCCTGCTGTCTACAGAGAAGATAAGATTGACTCCGCGTTAGATGGCCCTACGCCTCGTTACATCTACACATGTCGACGACGATGAATTGCACCTGCTAGGCTCTGCGTCCTTATGCACCCGCTATGGCTCTGCGTGTAAACAGACCTATTCCAATCAGCCTATATTTCTGTTTCCTTAGTAGAATGGTCGTAGGTTCGATTGAAAACCTTCCGAGGTAGACGTGCCTCGCTGCTCTGCCAGATCCATCTGGGCGCCTGGAGTCCATATCCATCAAGTCTACGATTTCGTCGGGCCCCCGTGGTCGATGCGCCTATTATTGAGGTTGTCATTACACCTTGGCTCTGCCGGATGTCTAGCAGCTATGTTGGTCACTTGAGCACCAAAACGACCTCCTCGAGGTCAGTGTGCCTTAGTACCTAGGTCTTGCAATACCTTGGTATGTTTAGGGCTCTGTCAACCTAGTTGGGAACCCTGGACGCGTGACCTTCCTGAGGTCGGTGTGCTCTTGTAGCCCTGCCAGCCTGCTTTGGGCACCTAGGATTTTCCGTTGGGAATGAAGGCCTCTCTGTGAGGTGCGCGCCTAATGGCCCTGCCAAGTATTTCTGAGTGCTTGGGCGCTTCTGATTTGAGACCTTCCTAAGGTCGGCATGCCTCGAGTGGCTCTACCAGACTCTTTGCATCTATGCAGGATATCTAGGTGTCTCTACAGTCCATTTGTTCGAAGATCAACATATTTTTCTATAGCTTCATTGTGGACCATTTTGACCACTACAAAAGACCTTTTCATGCGACGGGTATTTCAAGATCTTATTGGGTATCCTCGGATCCTAGGCATAGTTGATTTGAGGCCTCTTTGAGGTTGGCATGCCTACAAGGCCTCCTTGAGGTCGGTCCTACTAGACTCCTTGCAGCCATGCTGGGAGATCTGGGGGTCTCTACACTTCGTTCGATCAAGACAATGACTATGTTTTTCTGCTTTTTTGAGCATCAAACTAGCCATGCTACCTGCTTCAATGCTCGGGGACTACTCTACGAGAGCATCTTTGACGCCCTCTTGATTTCTTCGTCGTACCGACCTGTTGGGAAACCTGTTTTTCATCATGTCGTTACTCGATCTACTTTTTTCTCTTTCTTTTTTGAATCATCATACCGGCCATCCAGTATGAGTGCGTCCTTGACACTCTCTGAATTTTTTCATTGTCGTTTCGATCTATTGAAAGCATACTTCCTATAGGTCATCACTCAACCTCTCTTCATTATGCAAGACTACAAACAGGTCTTGCTAAGTTGGCTAGTTCTTTTTTCTTTTTTGGACCGACGTGCACACTATTCAACCTGTCGATAGCTTCAAGACTTCGTCATGACCTTCTAAGGTCGTTGTGCCTACACATCGCTCGGGGGCTTGTGAGACATGGGTACCCCTGGGTCCCCACCAACCAAGCTCATGGTCGTCCCCGACAAGTGGGTCCGGCCTACCAGAAGACCCACCGACCTGATAGTGGCCCCAACCGATCTGGTTGGTGGCCCACGCGACCTCCTGAAGACCTTCCAAAAGATTCCCCGGATGATCTTATCCGATCTAGTCGGGCAATTTGGCATGCAAGACAAGGCAGAAGACATCTGCTGCGCCTCCAGACAGCCTGAAGATCATAGAATTATGTTGTAACTTTCCTTAGATTGGTTTCCCTGTCGTAACTAACCAGGACTCAGGGCCCACCGACCTTGTTCGTCAGCCAATATAAGGCGGACAAGGCCGGACCCCTGTGGCCAGATCATCCAAGTCGCAATCCGCCCAAGTCAATACAATCAAGAACTAGACGTAGGGTTTACTCTCTGGAGGCCTGAACCAGTATAAACTTGTCGTGTTCTCTGTGTTCCGTGTGCTCGTGCGCAACCTTCGAGTTCTTAGCCCTAGATTTCCCCGCCGAACAAATAAACCATCGGGGTTAACCCCTTGTGGGTTGTGCAAATCTAAACATCTGACAATAATACAGTCTCTTGGAGTTGCTCTGATGACCTTTGTTTGCTTCATGCTCGCTCGCTGATGGGAGAGGGCTCGCTAAAATGATGACGTGGCGAGCCGTGGAGGGCTATATGAATCCTACTCCCAGGGTTAGGCCAGTCTTAGTGCAGATTTCATGAACACGATTATCTAGAGTGACACATCATCTAAAAACATTTAAAACAATAATGAAACACCTCACTCTCAGTACATAATTTCATTTATTGTTGTTTTCCAGGTTGCATGCAAGACACAAGTTGTCTAGATAACTGTGTATAGGGAGTGTCATCCTCATGAAACTCATTTTACCTCTCTCTTAATTAATACACTGTCACATCATCAAAAGTGATCACATGATAGCCTATTTAATGTTTATGAAACCCCACTAAGATTGGCCTTAGCGCATTTACATAATACGCTTTTTCCTAGGGGTATAAGTTTCAATTGGCACAGATTCAACTTTTCCAAATCAATTTTAACCTTAATAGAAGCACAATTTTAAAAAGTCATGGGTACATAATATTCCCATGGAATGAAAAGATCTATCGATTCCTCTCCTCTCCAACCTCCATCTCAGCTTTAATTTACAGGCTGTCACACAACTACAGTTGAGTTCAGTCAAAAGTCAGTTGTGTTGTCAAGCTCAAATCTTTCTAGAATCATTATCGCTGTCATCATCAAGCACTCCGCTATTTGAAAAGTAGGTTTGTATTTGTGATATATGAACTGGTAACTATCCAAAATAGACAGGATATACGACTTTTCTCTAATTCAGATAGCGATGATAGGTTTGCTCTAGAGAGTATCCATGATTAGGGGTGCAAATTGATTATGATGTGGTGCACCTCTGAACCTCCTTAGTTCAAACTAAGGAGGTTCGGAGGTGCACCACATCAACTAAGGAGGTTCGGAGGTGCACCACATCATAATCAATTTGCACCCCTAATCATGGCTTAAGGCTGCAAAGGGGTACCCAATCTGGGCTTCACTACTTCCGCGTTTTGCCGTCTCCTCAAAAGGTTGAAGCTCCATGGAGTCTCTTTGGACCAATCTTTTTTGCGCAGCCGCGCTTTTGTTTTGACCATTTTACTTGTGAACTACAATGATACGGCAAGAACACTACAATGGAGGAAACGAAAACCATCTATCTAGAATCAAATTTCAACTCATGTGCTGTGGAGACGCCTATTCGTGCACGTTATTGATCAGAGAGTTTCGTTAAAAAAATCGTTATTGACCAGACAAAAAATCGTTAAAAAAATTCTACATATGGTACGTATGCCAGGAATCTAAATCCAACATTGGATTCAATTTCAACTCACGTGCTTTGGATTTCGCGTGCTTTTGTCATGCTGATCGATGTCCTTTCATGTAGGATGAGGACACAAACTGATCCCAGTAAATAACTCTCTTTAACTTCAAATTACTCTCTCCGTCCATAAATATAAGTATTCTTCGGTTTCCGTGTTGCACGTTTGATCATTCGCCTTATTCAAAAAGTTTGTGAAAATATAAAAATAATTATGATATACTTAAAATATACATGATGATGAAACATGTCACAACAAAATAAATAATATTCTCATAAAGTTTTTGAATAAGACAAATGATAAAACACGATCAGCAAAAGTCAACAAATACTTACATTTAGGGACTGAGGGAGTACTTGTTATGGGTCGACGTATCGCTACTTCGGTAGAATGTTCAACTATATATTTCAACTATATATAGGTTGATTTTAATCGGATTCGCTGGGAAGCTTTCTAAGTCATGGGTTAATTCAAACGAGCAATTCATCTGCATCCTCTTTTACCCAGGTACTTCAATTCGTAACCTGTTTTATTATACAAGACTGTTCAACTTTAAAAGTCGTCCTTGAATTTGATAAGCTATATAATACTCATTCTCGCTGTTGAACTTTATGAAGAACAGAGCTGAATATACCTGTTTGGATCATCGTACTTATAGAACACTGTATATGGCATAAAGAAAATTTAGAACTTTATCTAATTATTTGACCTTATATATAGTCAACAAGGACAATTTTTCAAAGATATTGAATCGATCAATTTGAACTATTTTTCAGAAATATACGTGCTTACCGATTAAATACATTACAAATCCAGTGCACAATCGTCATGGGAATGTGCAATAATCGCGTGTCCTCTCCTTCCATCCTTCGCCCATTTGGGGCGCTCTTAAAAGTCAAGAAGAAATCAGTGATTACCTTCGCCGTTCTCCCATGAGTCGTCTATAAGATCTTCATCTCGGACATCTCAATTTGCCGCACCTCCAAATTAAAACTCATGACGTCAATGGACATGGCTCAAGTAGTACAAGCTGTTCTCGATCAGCTGGCCGGCGATTCCTCGCCGGCGGTGATGAAGTCCTTTTTCCCACTGCTCTTCGCTGCCCTCCTACTCGTCGCCGTCCTGCTGCGCTACTTCGCCGCTGGAGCAACGGCCAATAATAAGCAAGCAAGGCACAGGCTGCCTCCGTCACCTCCGGCCCTGCCACTGATCGGGCACCTCCACCTCGTCGGCGCGCTCCCGCACGTCTCCATGCGGAGCCTCGCCGCCCGGCACGGCGGCGAGGACCTCATGCTCCTCCGCCTCGGCGCGGTCCCGGCGCTCCTGGCGTCGTCCCCGCGCGCCGCGGAGCTCGTGCTGCGCGCGCACGACCTGTCTTTCGCCTCCCGCCCCGGCTCCATCTTCGGCGAGATCCTCGCCTTCGGCCCGTCGGACGTCGCTTTCTCTCCCTACGGAGAGCGGTGGCGGAAGAACAAGAAGCTGGTCACCACGCACCTGCTCAGCGCCAAGAAGGTCCAGTCCTACCGCGCCGCCCGGGAGGAGGAGGTGGGGATGGTGATCGGCAAGATCCGCGGCGCGGCCACGGCGCGCGCCGCCGTGGACATGAGCGAGCTCCTGAGCTCGTTCACGAACGACATGGTGAGCCGCGCCGTGGTGGGGCGGTCGTTCAGGGCGGACGGCCTGGACAGGGAGTTCAAGGAGGTGATGGACGCGAGCATGGCCCTCCTTAGCGGCTTCAGCCTGGAGAACTTCTTCCCTGGACTGGCCAAGGTAGCCGGCGGCGTCCTCATGGGGCCGGGCCGCCGCAGGGCCGAGAGGCTCCGGGACCAGTGGGACGAGATCCTCGATAAGGTGATCGACGAGCACGCGAGCAGGGCGGCGGCGCGCCACGAGAGCGATTTTACTGATGTGTTGCTATCAGTGAAGGAGGAGTGGCTCACCAGAGACAGCATGAAAGGAATCTTGGCCGTGAGTTTACTTTTCAGTTTTTTTAATCACCAGATCATTTCACTTTGACTAAAACCTCGTACAAACATATTCCAAGTTGAAAAGTCCTTAAAAAAAAGTTGGGTGATACCTGCGTTGCAGCAGAAATTTCTTGAGCAAATTCTATAGTGAAATTTGAAAATAGAATCACTAAGTCAATTGTGCGCAATGTTCTTTGAAATTTGAAAGTATAAACAATAAAGTGATTGCATGACAACATTATTTTGCAAAAGGCATTATAATACATTAAAACATATTCATTTTGTTAAGATAGAACGGCTCTTAGAGCAACTCCAAGAGCCTCTTTATTTTTTTTAGCTAAATTTAGAGTTTTAGATCTTTGTAAAAATAGAAAACTTCATAATTCTCTAGGATGATCCAACAACCTTTTTAAAATTGAACATTCCATCTGAGTGGACCTCACATGTCAGTCTTTCACCTCCCAACCTTATCCATCCCCATCCCTCACCCCATCCTCTCTTCCTCTTCCTTATGGCGTCGCTGCTTTCCCTCCAAGCCATGCCTGATCCGAGCCTCTTTCTCTTCCTCTTTTCTCCCTCCCTAGCAGCGTGGACAGTTGCGCCTGCTCCCGGCGGCGGCACCTGCTCTTCACCGCCCACGCCCCTGCCCGGTCCTCCTCCCCCTGCGGCCTGCGCCCGAGCTCCACCATTCGCCAATCGCCGGATAAATCCCAGCGTCACTCACCATCCTCGCCCAAAAGCCGCCACCAGTAGCTCAAGCACTTCCCTATCTTTCCTCCCGACACCACCTCGTCACCTCCAAGCCATCGGGTCGACAGGGATTTGAAATCTCTCGTCTGTCCAAGCTCCACAGCCGCTGCAACCACCTCATCGTCGCCTGTCAAATTCTTTTCCATTGGTAAGACTCTGCCCAATTCCTCACAGCCAAAGATATTTCACGACCTCCCGCACCCATTTAGCTACTCATTGGCATTTCTCCAACGCCGTGCAGAGCTCTTCGCAACTGCATCCATCCGTCGGTCCGTTGCTGCCCGTGGAGCGGCACTCCGTCGTGCCAACGACTCGACTCTCTGCCGTGCCAACGACCCTCCCTCCCTTCTCCACGAGCTCCGCTCCGGCGCAAGTGAGACCTACAGCGCGTGGTCGTGTGAGGACCGGAGCGTCCGAGGACCAGTGGATGATCACTCCCTCGTGTGATGAGTGATCGACACGTGGTGTGGACTGACTCTTGGCCGAGTATTATAGGTGCAGGTAGCGCTTGGTTTGCATTGGTGTAGGTGAAGAGCGGGCACGAAAGGTCTCAGCCTTGCGAGGCCTCCGAGGAGTGGAGAGACAAGTAGGCTCGGCTCGATGGACCCGATGGTCGAACGAGATCAAGTGCGGGCCGCATGGTGGCAAGAAAAGTAAGACGAAGTTGTCGACTAGAGCCGGTGCAGGGTAGCGACTCACGTCCGGAGTCTACACGTGGGGTTTGCGGCGATTCACCACAAAACTGTCGGGTTACTTGGTTGAGCCACAAAACCAAGATCGGAGCCTCGGCAGGTAAAGACGAGATCTGGGCGTCAAGAAGCTTCGATGCTGGGGGACACGCGGAAGGATCGCAGGGCTTGCGTCGGGAGGACGCGGACTGAGGCGAAGGCGTGGCCGCCCGATGAAGAGGAGTGCTACTTGACCATATTGCCCCTGAGGGGTGTGTATCTCATTTTAAGTTTTAGAGGTAGCTTGGTCACTTGCCCAACCCAGAGGTACTTCATATATATAGCTCTAGGGTTTCAGGGCAAACCATTCATCTGGACTGCTTCTCATTTCCCTGCTCTTTAGGCTTAGATTTTCTTCACCGGTTTGTAGAGAATCTGACCTTCGAGTGTACGGAAGCATTTATAGTTGCGTCGATTTCCTTCTTGTGGCTCGAGTGATTTTCATGTCTTTTTGGGCTATTTTTCGTTGGATTTTCGTGCGCGGCTTGTTCCTCCGATTCTGAGGTGTTTCGATTTAGATTTCTTTGTGGGGATCATGGATAGATGCCTTGTGCATCTTTGTGCTTGATCTTGACCCCTCAAACTCCGGATTTGGCCTTAGATTTGCGGATTCGGGTGGAACCCTAGCTTTTTGGTAGAGCTCGGTTGGTGATCGATTCCCAGCGTTTTAGTTGGCTTGATGCCTCAAGTTTTGGGGCATAACATCCCTAGGGACTGTTCGGCAATTAGGGAAAAACCTTACACCCTCGAAACGTCGGGTTTGCTGAAATTCGTGAGAAAAGTTCGCGAATTACTCTCGGAATGAGAATTCCAGTTTCGTGAAAGCGGAACATTCATGAAGGGACACTGACGAGTTTTTAAGTGTTTTTTAGGTTTTCAAGTAATGTGCGAAAATGGCAGCCAAATCTGGCTTCTTCGCGTGAATCTGCTATCCATTTCAGGATGATTGAAACCTGCGAAGATTTGGAACTTGCGAAGCTCTGGAATCTGGAACTTGCGAAATTCTGAAGGCTGGAACCTGCGAGGTTCGGGAATATACTGAACTCTAGATTCAGAAATTACAATGAGCGGGGTTCTTCACGGATAAGAGAATCAGAGATCATGAGGAAGCCAAGTCAAATACGTCATCTCAAAAAGTCCGGGTTTAGAGTGTGAACTAGTGGCCGGCCTGTAAATATAAAAAGTTAGCCCCATAAACCACGGATGTAAAAGACATTCGTGTACATGTTCACACTAGGAATATTCTCTAGATTCGAGGGTAGTTTCGGAATGTAAAAAGTCTCTTTGTCTCCCTATAAAAGGGGGCGCATGGGCATGTGTAAAGGGTTCAAAACTTTTGAGGCGAGAGCAGTCTTTTGGAGATTCCTTGTCTCTCTGTCTTTCGCGAATTGCACGTTGAATCTCGTTGTTCTTGTGTTCTTGTGTTCGGGGATTCCCTCCGATTTTTCGGACCCCTCAACTGGGACGCTTCACATCTACCCCAAATCTTATCTCAATCCATTCAGCCGTTTGGGAGATCCATGGATGGATAGGTTGAGTTAACTTTGCGTTTTTGAGCTCGGGCTGTTCTGTTCGAAGGGGACAGACCATCCGTGGGGGCTCATGGACCGCCTGCGCGTCTCCAGTTTGTTATGTGTTCGTCCAGTTATTGCGAGCTTGCACGTCGATCTTTTGGGTGCCAGGGTTTTGTTGCAGCAAGTTTGTCAGACTATCCGTCTGTGGGTAACGGACCGTCCGCGAGAGCGACGACCGTCCGAGCAGGGGTCGGACTGTCCGCAGCCATCGGACCATCCGTGGTGCCGTGTCGAACCGTCCATATTTTCGGGGGTTGCTACTGCTGGTTTTGTTAGCTTTTACGAACCGTCCGTCCAGGTCCGTCGGACCATCTGCCAAGTTCAGTCGGACCGTCCGCCGGCTCAAGTCGGACCGTCCGTCCTAGTCACTGCAGATTACCTAAGTCATTTGCTTCTTGAGTTGTGCTTCCGCTTTGGGTTGTGTTGGGACTTCCTAGGGTTGGTAGGTTCGTTGTGATTACGTGACCTTGGCAAGTTCGTGTGGGAACCTTCGGTTGTGATTTTGGGCATAGTCGAGTTCAGCTCTTCGGGAAAGAATTTTTATTGGCTCTCATTCACTCCCCCTTTGATCGCCTAATTGATCCTTCATCGTGGCCGTCCGAGCTCCACAACGGTAGGGTATGATAGCCAGACAAAGGGATGTCATAACAGAGTTATATGTTTGGCGCGAGGACAAGGGCGGGAGGGATCGATGGCGCGGAATCCGACGCTATTGCGAGGCGGTTGAGCTCGCCAAAGCTCGTGAGCGCGAGGGGGGAGAATGGCAAGCACGATTGCGTGGCTAGAATGACAAGGCTGTTGGAAAATCGGTTTTTTGGGCTAGAATGACAAGGCTGTTGAACATCGGTTTTTTGGTTAGCTCTTATATAGTTTTTTTATGGTGATTACATAGATATGCGTTAAGTTGCTAACCTTATTACGTGAACAACAGGATATGTTTGCAGCAGGCACAGACGCAGCTTACTTGGTACTAGAATACACCATGGCTGAGCTGATGCAGCACCAAGATGTAATGGCCAAGCTACAAGCAGAGGTGAGAAGCAGAGCACCCGGCATCACAGAAGACAACCTCACCGGAATGCCCTATCTGAAATCTGTCATCAAAGAGACTCTCCGCCTGCACCCGCCGTCGCCGTTGCTCGTCCCACATCTCTCACTCGAGGACTGCAACATCGACGGCTACATGGTTCCGGCTGGTACGAGCGTCTTTGTCAACATTTGGGCGATCGGCCGTGACCCAAACTTATGGGATGCTGCAGAGGAGTTCATGCCGGAGAGGTTCATCAGCAAGGATGGCGCGGAGGGTGGTGCGGACTTCAGAGGGCTTGACTTTCAGTTCCTGCCATTTGGGTCCGGCCGGAGGATGTGCCCTGGGATAAACTTTGCCTTGGCTTCCGTTGAGATCATGTTGGCGAATCTTGTGTACCATTTTGATTGGGAGATGCCTAAAGGAGTTGAGAGCATTGATATGGCGGAGGTGTTTGGATTAACGGTGCACCGAAAAGATAAGCTCATTCTTGTTCCAACGCTACCTTGTGTTGCTGATCCACTCGAGGGCTAGAAGTCAACCGAAGCCTGCAGGAAGCCAAACTTTTTTATTTTTCCTTATAATGGAAACATACATGTGTGTTGTTTGTACCCCGTTGCTACTACCTGTAAAGTGAAGTTTTATGTAAAATATGTGCGGGCATTTTTTTGTCTTAAGGGGTGATCGTGAGATTCTCTAAGAACAGGAGTGAATTAAGTGTTCTAAAAACTAAGGCTCCAAGCACATATATAAAACATATTTCAATTTCTATCTAGATGTGAACTAAGTTTTTCTATGTATTGTTACCTCTACCGCAAAAGAGTTTTGCTCATGGTGCCACTACGTAACATCACTAATGGTTTTATTTTTCCAGCAATGATGCCGGAAGTGCCTTTTGGTAATTATAATTCAGGATTCTATTTGGGAATATTCCAGGATATCGTATTTATATTTTCCCAAGAGACAAACACTCTTGGCTTTGTACTATCGATAAATAAAGAGATAATTTCACTATGGGTCCATTAACTGATGTCTCGCCTAGGTCCGTCAACTATTAAAGCGTTCATTTAGGTCGAGAATCTAATGAAGTGAGGTCGTGAAAGTCCAAACGCCTCCGCGTAGACCAAATTTGCCGACCTGGCGCATCCAACGTGGAGTCGTGGGTCATGTGTGTTGGACCAGCTCTGGTGGGTAACTTGGTTTTTTTTTTTGCAATGCGACCCTTCTCGAACTGTTTCTTTGCACAGTTGACCTCAAACCGATTCCCTCCCACTCTGCTTGTGAGCGCTGAGCGAGCCGGCGATTAGTTGAGCGCCCCTGCAATCCATCCCACTCCGCCGTGATTAGACCACCGCCAGCAGGTATGAGCTTCACACAACCCTTCGGACGGCGGCAACAACGGCGATGTAGGAGACGGGGCACCGGATGACGAGCCCGACGAGATAGGCACTCACGAAGCGGAGCTCGACACCGCCGTGGGTAGCTCCCTGCTGCAGCCGCCGGAAGGAGCCGTGCGTCGCGGCCGCGCCGGAGGGGCAGCGCGCTAATAAGGGCTGCTCGCTCTGCTACCCATCGATCTTGCAGGCGGCCACATGAAAGTGCTGCATGAATCTATTTCAAGTGCTGCATGAATGTGACTGATGTAAGTGGCCTTGCTCAGTTTAGTTTGATTCATACGAAGGTAGTGATTCTCATTTGTTGGGTTTGATTCGTCAAGTTCAGGACCCTACGATATGCAAAGTTCTACATGTTTGCTGACAAGTACAAGAGGTGGCTTGATGCTAGCTGTCCTGTTGCTCAATATCCGTCTGTCACAAGGAGCAATAAACAGAGGGGGGGGGGGGGGGGGTATTTAATCAGATCAAAGTGCTGAAGAAAGGGTTGGGTATTGTGAGTGCTGAGATCGTCTGACTTTGCCAGGGATAGAAAGCTGGCAGAACTAGTGAACATAGAGAGGTTCCTATTGGGTTGTAATGTTTTAGTTGTAGTGATTGTAGTAATGACAGTACTACTTAATAAACTATTTGTTTGATTCAGGCATTGAATGTTTATGTATGGATGTTGGTTGAATGAAAGCCATTTCTATGTGATCATTTGGGAGAAAGTCATATAATTATCACAAAGGGCATTTATATCATGCATTGCATAGACATCTGTAGTATCAGTTGTCTTACATGATAACCCATCTAGTGTTCTAGTATCACCCCATCAGTGCTAATTCTCCATAAACATGACAAAAGGGCAACATTGCCATTTACAAAAGACAACTATCATCCACAAAAGACAACCACCACCACCTTGGTACTGATTTTTAATGAGTATTTTTTTTGCATTCCTGCTAGTTCAGAGGCCTTCTTTTTTGCTTTTGGTTCAGCAACCTTCTTCTTGTTTGCCTGTTCAGTAGCCTTCCTCTTGGCTGTAGGCTTTGACACCCTCCCAGATTTGGTTGCAGTAGTTAGTGGACCTGGCCTTGCTGATGGAACACTAGAGAGGATGTATGCACTGTCAGGAATAGGAGCAGATACAATTTCCGGCCTACTGCATTGTGTAGCCTAAAAAATAGCAAATATTAGTATGTAGAGAATATAGGAAAGGAGAAGAAATGCATAGATATTGCATACCTCTTGTTGAAGTTGAGACACCATAGGATTGGTGAGCTGTGACAATATTTGTTGACTTGTTGGATCCTCCTGGACATGAACTTGTTGGGTAATGATTGGTTCTTCAGTAACTTGAGACCATGCAGGATCAACACATGGAGTTGTCCTCTCTTTAGTCTTGCGTTTGGCATCCTGCTTTTTTTCTTTCACAAGTGGTTATGTTGTGCCCAGTACCTAGACAATGGCTGCAGTGGATTATAACACCATGCTTTGACAGTTTGATTCCTTTGTTGGTCTGTACCTCATATGGTGCCTTTTTTCTTGCTTTTGGGGGCCTGCCAACCCTTTTCTCATATACAGGTGGAAGAACTTCAGGACGTCCCGCATTCACCCACTTGCTCTTGTCATTGCAGGGCCATATGTTCCAACCATATGCTTGTATGAATGCTTCGATGGAGTAGCAATGAGGGAATACAGACTCTTCAGGGATCCTTTCATGTCTCAAGCAAGATATTGCATGGCTGCAAGGTATCCCAGTTAGGTCCCACCTCCTACAATCACAGTGCCTAATAGATATGTCAACGTTGTATTGGTAATCTCAGTCATGAACCTGGAAAATCCCTTTCCCAGCTGGCAAAACATAACACGTGTTGGCATACTCTGCATTTTTTGCAACTTTCTTCCTAATCTTGGGGCAAATCTGCATACCACCCCATTTTTCTGCTACTTCTTGTTGTTTGTTATAGTGCCTAGTCATGAGTTGGCCCTTGATTCTTTGCAACATACTGAGAATTGGCATTTCTCTAGCTTCCAATATGTATTTATTGAAAACTTCACAACTGTTATTGAGAAGTATGTCACACTTGGGGTATTCACTGAAAAAAAGCCCATACCCATGTCTGTGGTGCCTTTTTCTCTAACCATTTATATGCATCACTATTGAGAGCTTTCATCTTGTCCATGTTCAAATTCCATTTATCAACAGTATATGATCTTGCACACGCCCATAGCTGTTCATTCAAGTTTTCCCCCTTAAATTGCCCTTGGAAATTGGAATATAAGTGTCTGACACAGAACCTATGTTCTGCTTTTGGGAACACTTGTTCCACAGCAGGAACTAATCCCTTTTGCTTGTCTGTCATGATGGTCCATGGGAATGTATTGTCAATGCCTAGATCTTTCCTTCAGTGTCTCCAAGAACCACTTCCAGCTTGGCAGTGACTCTACTTCTACCACAGGCATAGCTACTGGATAGATGCAATCATTAGGGTCAATTCCAACAGCTGTTAGTAAAATGCCACCAAACTTTGTCTTGAGGTGACAACCATCAAGGCATATCAGTGGTCTGCATCCTTTCAAGAAACCTCTCTTACATGCATCTAGTGAGATGTACAATGTACTGAAACACCCATTGCTTAGATTTAGGTAGAAAGAGGAACCTGGGTTGGACCTCCTAAGCTCATGACCATAGTCCCACAGTTTGTTGAATTGTTGTATCTCATCTCCATATATGCTTTTCATTGCAAGCATTCTAGCTCTACCAAGTTGCACTATCCTCACAAAGTTTGTTAATGTCATCTTCTCATCTGCTCTGAACTTGTCCATGTACTTCTCTGCAAGCCACTTTGTTGTGCACCTCTTCAAAACCCATTTTTTCACACAGTTGTGATCCCCAACATATCTCTTCACTAAAAAACAATTGACCCTATTGTCCAATGAAGCATATAAGAACCAAGGGCAACCATTAGCACAATGAGCCTCAATTTTGGTTCTTTCATTCCATGGCATCTTGATCTCCACTCTTTGCTTTAGACTATACTCTGTAATAGCCTTTCTTAGCACATCTACTGAAGGAAACTTCATCCCAATCTTGAAAATTGGGTTGCTCATATCCTCTGGTCTAAATGACTTAAGGTTCTTGCCAACCTCACTTCTTCATCAGATTTAGGCAACTCTAGGCCCTCTTCATCTATAGATAACTCATCACAATCTCTATTCTCAAGACAATTACTCCATTTCAACATGCTCTTGCCCTTGGCACCGCCCTGATCATCCACTGTGTCATCCACATAGTCAATGAATAGGTCGTCATCATCTTCTACCTCATTGTTTGAGTCCACAAAGTCTGAATCCTCAATATCATCATCCTCGCTATCAACTATTGATCCATTTTTGATCTCAATGTTGTGGTAGAATGCAGGCAGCTCCTCACCTTGCTTCAGGGGTATCTCATTCACCTTCCTGGGACTTATCACCTTTGGGTACAACACAATGTCTTCCCAAGAATTGTTTGATACAAGGTTGTCATGGTCAAAATACAACACAAAGGTTTTCAGTCTATTTGCCAGTTGTGTCATGACCACAATATCTTCATCGGAGCTAATTGTGCGCAGTCCATTACTCAAATCCTTACCAGGTAATAGCCAGTACACTCTCAAATCTGGTCCACCCAACCCATAACCCAGCAACAATGTAATCTCTTCAATCCCTACGAAAGACCAGAACTTGGCTTTGCAATCATCAAACCACGAAACCTTCTCATTCAAGTAAGTGCGGTTTTCCCCAGCGCCGCAAAAGATTCCCACGTGATGCACCTCTACTGTGAAATCAGTTGAACCAACCCCTGCAACAATAAAACCCCAATTTTTAGTACGAATTCAAGTTTACCCTAACCCTACATTCAGAAAAAATGAAACTTTCCCCCACATCGAATACGACCGCATCGGTATACATCATAAAACACCAATCTCGCAAGGGATTTATGGAACTGTGACACTCACCATACACTGGGGCGGATAAGCTTCAGCTCGCAATCTCCCAGCCATGTGTGACGCCCCACGTTTTTAATTAACCCTAACAGCCGGTCAAAGTAGTCGACAGTGGTCAAATCACGGTCAACCTGGGCCATCACCTCGAAAAACTCACTAACCTCCCCTAGTGACCCCTCTTGACTAGTAAACACACTTGTGGGGTCAACCCATGGTCAAAGGCTTGGTCAAACCCCTTGTCACCCTAGTGTCCACAGGTGTCTGCCGGAACTTTTGTCGCGTTCTCCAAAATTCACCTAAACACTTAAAATTCTACCTTTATGAAAGTTGTCCATCTTGATGAGGGACACAACTTTCATGTAGATTGGCATTTCAAATTTGGAGTGGAAAAGCTTGAGAAATCAATTGCAAGACAGAAATTACTGTTGGCCAAGACAGGCTGACATTCACTTTTGGCATTCAAATAATTCAAATTTTGTGCAGAAAAACCCTATATAGCCTTTGTAGAAATTGTCAAGGGTGGCTAGATCTACAACTTTGGTATTCATCACTTGGTCGACTTCTATACAAAAATTTAGAGCAATTCTATTTCAAAGACAACACCAGTGAAATAACTTGGACAAGAGCGCCGCGCGCCGCGACGTCGCGCACCCCGCGCGTCGCCGGTCGCCGGCCGCGCGCGCCGCCGGCCCCCGCACTCGCGCCCACGCCTCCCGAGGCCGTGCACGGCCTAAGGCGCGCTCCGCCCGAGCCGCTCGCTCCCCAAGGCGTTCCCCGTCCCTAGGTGCGTCGAGTCCGCGCGCGCGCGCGCCGTACGTGCGCACGCGCCACGGACCGGCGGTCCGTCGGCCGGCGTCGCCGCCGTACGCGCCTTGCCCGAGCCGCCATAGCACGGCGGGCATCTCCGCCGTCATCCACCGTCACCCACGGACGCCCCGAGCCGCTTATAAAAGCCGGTTGCTCCCCCCTCCCGCCGCGCCACCGCGTGCTCCTCCCCGCCATTGCCGCCGCCGCACGGAGCCAGAGCTCTCCGCTCGTGCTCGCCGCCGGCCAGCTGCCCCGGTAGTTTCCCTAGCCCCTAGTGTAGCTCACACGCTCGCTTGTTGCCCAACATTTCACTTCCTTACCGCCCTTCCCTGAGCCGCCGCAGCCACCACCGCCGGCCGCCACCGAAACCCGTCACCGGCCACTCCTCCGCCCCAACACCGGCATCCCACAGCTCCTAGGTGAGTACCTGGTCGAGCACGGCTGCTTCCCGGCCGGCGGCGCCGCCGGTTCGCCGGCGTTGGCCGCACCCGCGCCGCCATCCCCGGCCAAGGGCCACATTGCTATGATTTCAGTCTTCGTAGGGTGTTTTATGCAAATAGCAGGACCTGGTTGCTTGAAAGCTTATCTAAGTTTTATTACAAGTGAGTCCAGAGCCTTAGAAAAATCCTAGAAAATTGTATAAAATTCAGAAAAATGCCAAATCAATTTTGTTGGGTTCAGAGAGAGAAATCTCATAACTTTTGTTATTCTCACATGGCTTGATACTCAATATTTTTAACATGAAAAATACAAATGTGAAAAACCTAGATCTGTCATAACTTTAAATATACAACTCCTCTGTATCTAATTTTTGGATATGTTGTGTGTTAGATTATGACTAGCTCCTGTACCAAAAATTGCACAAAGTTATGAAGTGGATCTTGTTAAATAAATTGTTTCCTCTTTCTGCAGAAACTGCCTAGATGATTTTTCTTGCTAAATATATTTATGTTTCTGAGCTCAACTTGTGCATACTGTCTTGTGATGTCAAAATACACATCTTGTGAATTAATCATGATTTTTGGCTTACCAGAAATATTTATCCTCAAGTTGTGCATGAATTCCTTTGTAAATTAATGAACCAAGATCAGTAGGGTTCCTAGGTGAACATGCTGGTCCTTTAGGCTTGTTTAGGACCAGAGAGCATGCATGAGAAAGTTTGGATCATTTTGATGCTTATTTATTTTTGTATGCATTTAATTTGAATCATTAGCTAGCCTTTGTTATTTTCAATAGTATTTAATTTCCTAGCATCCAACACTTACATGTGGGTCCAATGGACCAGTATAGGTGCTAGTATGCTTAAGAAACACTCCTTTAATTTTTGGTAATTTAATTGCTTAATAAAAGCTTAAAAGCCTCTTTTAATATTAAAGAGAAATAAATAAAGGAAAGCCCCTAATTAATTCTTTTTCCTTTTTGATAGTATTACCTAATTTAATTAAAAGATAATTAATTATCCTTGCTGATAAGAAATTAATTCATGAATAAAAATATTATTCATACCTTTGCTTGTGAAAGGAAAAGGATTAAAGCCTTCACATGAAATAACAAGTATAATAAAAACCTTTATTCAAATGAACAATAAAAGAGTAACCCATGTACGACTGATAACCTTCCTAAAAGAGAAACACTATCTAGATGCTTGTTAAGGTGAATATGACCAACAACAGTTGGGCAAGATAACGACCTATCACATCACCTGAACCTTGCATTGCATTCTGTGTAGATCTTCTGGACGGTGATTACTCGCTTGTCCCGGAGAACGAGGAAGGAGGAGCGGAAGCTTCGCTGCAGTACGTGGAAGTGCTCGACGACACCGAGGGTGCCCAGGCTAACCTAGCTGACGAAGGCAAGCTCCGGTGCATCTAACCTAGTTTTCAAATTCTTTATTCAATTATCTATGGATGTCTGTGCATTTAAGTTCAGGAGTTGAATGAAACCCTAGATGCATGATCCCAAGGTACCTTTGTCCTTACTAGTATGGTAGGTCGATAGCTGCTAAGCTATAGGACCGTTACAAGTCGAGTGATGACCTCACTCACGAGAATAGGTTCCTAGATAGGAATCACAATATATCCTTAAATGGATTGCTCACGTGGTAAGAGCATGGGATTTGGGCTCCGGTCCAGTGGTTATGTGGGTTAAGTGTTTGAACGTACTAAGCACATGTCGGGTATGGGACCGGTAAGCCTAGTACCTTAATGAGACGGCTAGGGATGGAACTGTCACTACTCTTGGGGTCTGTCTCACGGCTAGCTACCGGTGGTGTATGGTGATTCCGGGTATCTTGCGGGGTATTCCGGATAGCCTGCACCAAAGACTGTGGCCTTTCATCCCGACCCGAGGATTTTTGGAAACGGCCTGGGAAAGTTGTCCTTTCGGGGGTGTCGGGGACAGCCCTGAGGGTCCCCTAAAACAACCAGGGGAATCCTGCTTAAAACCTGCAAAAAACCAAAACTAAACACATCTCACTTAAGCACACACACGGGGCACGGCCCACACTGCGGTGGTCCCCGCGGCCCACCAGAGCGGCCCACTCGAAGGCCCCCTCGGGCAGGTTCCACCTCGCTCGAGGGTTCACGCCTCCCTCGAGCGGGTTCCGCCTCGCTCGAGGGTTCATGGCCCCCTCGAGCGGGTTCCGCCTCGCTCGAGGGTTCGCCTCCGCCTCGCTCGAGGCTCCCTCACACACACGTCCGTTCCCGCACGCGGGTACGGACATTTAATGCTCTGTCACAGCAGGGCGGCGCCATCATGCGCCTGGGACTCACGCCCCGGTCCTGTTGCACCAACTCCCTAGGGGGAACCCATCCCCGCAACTGTGGGGGACTGTGCGACGTGGCCGGTGTCAGCCCCGTGACACTGCGCCACCTACTCCCGTACGGCTAACGTGCCGAGCCCTCGAAGGGGGGCCGGCCACACCCTCGAACCGCTTTCTCGTGAACTTGCAGGGCCAGGTCATGACGCTAGGCCGGCGGGGACGCCATCCCCGCCACCGTTGGTCGTGTGCGGCCGCCCCGTGCTCGCAACACCACGCCGGGCACTGTTACAACCACTCCGGCGCCGTGCGGCACGCGGGGGCGGGACGCCGTCACGCCTACCACTGTACCCTATACGGATCGCCGTCAACGGCCTCCTCAAGCCTTTCTGAAGACGCCACGGCCGGCCACTACGCCCCTACCCTCGAAGCTACCCCTGTTCGGGTACAAGATACGCCATGATGACCGGATCGTGGCAAGGACCGTCAAGGCGGCCGCCTACTCTGTAGCGTTGCACATCATACTTCCCCATGTAGCTGAATAGTGCGGCATGCTTGAAATTCGCCCTCTCCTTAGTCTATAAAAGGAAGGTGAACTCCCCCGCCACAGAAAAAAACAGGAGACAACACACATTCTCCAATTCTCCCACAACATCTGAACCCATTCCGATCACTCCACCAGGGACTTGGAGGCCACACCACCTCTCCCATCCTGCTTGTAGCCGCCCCACTACAGGCACCCCGGTGCCGAGCAATATAGTGCCACGAGCACACCACTGCTGGACGTACGGCCCCCGGCCGGAACCAGGATAAATCTTGTGTCTTTAGTTGCTTAGCATCGACCATTAAGGGATAGACCTTGGCGCTTACTACTGGTTAGTGTCGGGACCACATTCCGCACCGATAGTTGGCGCCCACCGTGGGGCACGCGAGCGCTAAAGGTCAATCCACCGTCAACTCCCTCCATGGTGATTCGCACCGAGTACCGCGGCACGCGTTACTCTATGGGCAGCTCGGACGCCCTCCCCGCCGGGTTCGAAATCCGGTTCGGGGGCCTGAATTTCCAGGCTACGGGGAACAGCTACCTAATGCGCCTCACCAACCGTGAGGAACTTCGCGCGCGGCGCCAAGCGGGGTCCGCCCCGGTCGCCGCTGCACGAGTCGCCACGACGCCAACGCCCGCCAACACGGACGCCGCGGGCCCATCGGCGTCACGGCGCCGCCGCCGCTCCGGCCGGCGCTCGCGCCGGGGGCGGTCGGAGTGACGGCACGCCGAGCGCATCGCCTCACAACGCGGCGCGCCCGTCGGCGTGATGACGGCCGCCCCCGACGGGGGGAGCGCACGGTCTCCGGCCGCGCTTCCCCATCGGTCTGCGCGGCGCCACGACGGCCTACGCTGCCAATGCCAACGCCAGTGTCGCGATGCGCAGGGTTCCCCCTGGCCGCCACGTTTACATCGCCAGGGACCCTAACGCCTCCGCCGGCGACGAGTCGTCCCTAGGCTCTCTCGACGCGTTGCCACCCGCCACCTTGCACGGGTACGCGGAGTGGGACTTCTCCAGCGTGCCGGGCCTAGTAATGTTCAGGCGATTTCTCGACGCCACGAACTACTGGTTCGGCTGCTCCAACGACTCCAGCACCGGAAGCTACGACCCCGCGCGGGAATGCTGCGTCGTCATCACCAACGACCCGGCGAACGCCACCGGCGCAGCTGGCGTCGGCGACGGGGAGGTTCTGCCCGCTCTAGGGACCGCTTCGCGCCTGGCAGCAGGACCAAGCGCCCCCGCTCCCTCACCCCAAACAGGGGCTGATATCAATGCGCAGCTGGCCCAAGCACGCGAGCTCAAGGTCAAGCTGGCGGAAGAATACCGGACGGTATGGCTACTCCGCGCCTCCATGGCAGGAGAGGCTTCCGCGCGCGGCGAACGCGTGCGTGAGCTGGGCATACAGGCCCGCGATCGCATCAATGTCGATTTCAACGTCGACAACCCGGATACACCTCTGCGAGCGAGCCAAAAGCTCATCGCTGCCGCGACGCTGTTGAGGGCCATGCCCGTCCCTTCAACGCCTGAGGCGCGGAACCTGCACCACGAGGCGCAGGTGCTCATCGAGCAAGCGGCCGTCCAGCAGGCCGAGAGCTCGGCGTCCCGCATCCGCCAGCGGGGGACGCGCGGGGCGATGGGGGCGCGCAGGGGACCGAACCCTCGGTGCACGCGGGTGGAGCGACGGAGCGCCCCGCCAACCCGGGGCGCACACCGGCTAAAGAACGGCTCCTCGACACGCGCGGGCAAGCACGGGACGGTGATGCCCGCAACGTCATCAACGCTCGGCGGACGAGCAAAGCGGATGCGCGAGCGGCGGCAGGTTACCACCCTCGGCGGGGCGGACGCTACGATAGCGATGAGGATCGCTCGCCAACGCCAGAGCCCCCGGGAACCCGCGTGTTCAGCTGGGAGATCCACGCGGCGGCCTTTCCCCAGCGCTTCCGCCAGCCCACGACCATCGTCAAGTAGAACAGGGAGACGGACCCCCGCGTATGGCTCAACGACTACCGCCTGGCTTGCCAGCTGGGCGGGGCCACCGGCGACGAGGTCAACATCCGCAACCTCCCCCTGCACCTCGCCGATTCGGCGCGGACGTGGCTCGAACACCTACCGGCCAGCCAGATCCACAACTGGGATGATCTGGTCCGCACGTTCGTCGGTAACTTCCAGGGCACGTACATGCGCCCTGGGAACTCCTGGGACTTGCGCTCCTGCACCCAGAAGCCTGGTGAGTCGCTCCGTGACTTCATACGGCGCTTCTCCAAGCGCTGCACGGAGCTCCCGAGCGTGGCGCAATCCGAGATTGTGCACGCCTTCCTCGAGGGCACCACGTGCCGGGACCTCGTGCGCGAGCTGGGGCGCAGCCTGTCGGTGCGGAATATGGTCCCGACACTAACCAGTAGATAGCGCCGAGGTCTATCCCTCAATGGTCGATGCTAAGTAACAAGTGACACAGAGGTTTTATCCTGGTTCCGGCCGAGGGGGCCGTACGTCCAGCAGGGGCGTGCTCGGGGCACTATATTACTTAGCACCGGGGGTGCTTGTAGTGGGGCAAATACAAGCAAGGCGGGAGAGGAAGCGTGGCTTCCAAGTCCCTGGAGGAGTGGCTGAAGATATTGTGGGAGAATGAGAATGAGTACGTGCTGTGTGGGGTGTTCTTGTGTCTCTGCTCGTCTGTCCCCCCCTGCGGCTGGGGGTTCGCCTCCCCTTTTATAGATCAAGGGGGCGGCGGGTTACATGCACGCCGCGCTACCTAGCTATGTGGAGAAGTGCGACGTGCTACGGCGTAGAGTGGGCGGCCGTCCGGGCGATCCACGCTGCGATCTGGTCATCATGGCCTGACTCGTACCCGAACAGTGGCGGTTCGAGGGTAGGAGGGCAACGGGTGGCGGTGATGTCCTCTGATAGGCTCGGGGGTGGTGCTGACGCAAGCTCGTACGGAGTACAGGGGCAGGCAGAACGGCGTTCCTTCCCAACGCGCCTCACGGGGCTGGAGTCGTCGCTACAGGATCCGGCGTGCGCCTGCACGCGTGGGTACGACAGCCGCGCCGTTACAGTGGCCGGGATGGCAATCCACCGGCCTAGCGCCTCCACCTAACCCTGTAGGGTCACGGGAAAGTGAAATCGAGGGTGCGCCCGGCCCCCCTTCGAGGGTCGGGCGCGTTAGCCGTACTGAAGTAGGCGCGCGGTGTCACGGGACTGACACCGGCCGTACCGCACGTCCCTCCCTCACGGTGGTGGGGGATGGGCTCCTCCCCGGGGAGTTGGTGCGGCGGCACCGGGGCGCGAGCCCCGGCGCATGATGGTGCCGCCCCGCCCTGTGTCGTGGCGTTAAATGCCCGTGTACGGGGGCCGGCGCACGCGTGCGGGGCGCCCGTGAGCGTGGCGGGCCCCGCCCGAGGGCGGGTCGAACCCTCGAGCGAGACGAGACCCGCTCGAGGGGGAGTGAGCCCTCGAGCGGGGCGGGACCGCTCGAGGGAAGCGTTGCTCCTCGAACGGGGCGGAGCCTGCCCGAGGGGGCGCGCGCCCTCGAGCGAAGAGGGTCGTCTTGGTGGGCCGTCGGGGTCGCGCGGTGTGGGCCGTGTCCTGCATGGTTAGTCACCTGCATGGTTAGGCTTAACGTGTTTCGGCACGGGATTTAAGTGAGGATTTCCCCGTTGTTTAAGGGGACCCCTAGGGCTGTCCCCGACGCAGCCCCCGAGCATCCGCGGGTTTGCCATTGAGGCTCCCGCGGATGCCGGAACCTACCGATAGGACGTTCTTCCCTCCTTGTTTGCGAACGCTTTCCGTGGGGCCGCGTCGGCCGACCCGCGGGTCTAGCCCCGAAGCCCTGCAGGAGTGTGAGTTCTCCTGCAGGGGTTAACCGCGAGAATTTTGGTCAGAGAGGCGTGGCACATATGCCAACCGGCATCGGCGGTGTTTCAGCCGGCTTCGGGGGTGCACGCACCGCTGTCACTGTCTCGGGCGGGTGCAGTTTCAAGGAGGTGTAGCCGTGCGTCAAGCCCCCGAGCCTTGGCCCGTTCGAGGCGATCGGGTAGAGCCTGACGACTTGTTTTTTAACGCGCCCTCTCCGTCCCTCCGCGGGACCGAGGGTGAGGTTTCGCAACTCCCATCGAGTGGGTCGCGAATTGCCGATTCCTCTTCGAGCCGGTAGCGGGTGGTTCAAGTGGACGCCCATGCCCCGTTCGATAAGGGTAGGCCGCGCGGTTCGGAGACACGTCCATGGAAGCGCTTGCATGGGTTTGCTAGGTGGGGCTCGGTCCCGTTCGCTAGGGACCGAGGGCGCGGAAGCTCTCCCTCGGTGGGATCCCCCCGGCTAGCTGCCCTCGCTGGCTCTCGAACACGACATGTGGGGCACCCCCCCGAGCCGACGGGCTCGAGGAACGGCTCGAATGCGCGTGCCCTCGTCGTCCCTAACTCTGCGATCTGTGGCGCCTGTTCGAACCCGTCGAGGGTCAGGCTTCGAACCTCCGATCGGAGGGGCCGTGCGGGGGTGGCGCCCGGGCGGCCCCGTCTTTTCACGTTTGCGGCCGTCGAGGGGTCCGGGCGAGCCGCCCCCTCGAGGCGCCGGGTTGGCGGCACAGCGCGGCATGGGTGCTTGCGGTGCCCGCTTTACTTCAAGCAGGCCCTGGGCGACCCTTCTCACGCGTGTGCCTTCTTTTAGAGGGTTGACATTGTCTCGAGCCGGGGGCTCGCTCCGCTCGAGGGTTTTGCGTGGCATGGGTGCCCGCGGTGTCTGCTCTACATCGAGCAGGTCCCGGGCGACCTTCTCACGTCGATATCCCATCGAGGGTTGACATCATCTTGAGCCAAGGGCTCGTGCCGCTCGAGGGTTTTACGTGGCATGGGTGCCCGCGGTTGCCTGCTCTACATCGAGCAGGTCCCGGGCGACCTTCTCACGCTGATATCCCATCGAGGGTCGCTTTTGTCTGGAGCCGAGGGCCCGTGCCGCTCGAGGGTTTTACGTGGCATGGGTGCCCGCGGTTGCCTGCTCTACATCGAGCAGTCCCGGCGACCTTCTCACGCTGATATCCCATCGAGGGTCGCTTTTGTTTCGAGACGGGGGTTCGCCCCGCTCGAGGGTTCTCCTTGCTTGGCAAGGGACCCGGGCATTTAAGTGCTTCGCGGTCGTGGCCGCGGTTTTGCGGCCGCGGGCGCGCCTTTTAGGCGGCGAGGCCGCGCGCGCGCGTGTAGTGGGCGGCGTGGCGGCGGACGTGACCGCTTCGCCTCGGTTGCTGCCGGTCTTTGCCGTAATGATGGTCCGCCTGCAATGACGTGGCCGCGGCGGTCGTGGTGGGCCCCGCTCGTCGACGCGATGGAAAGATTCCCTGCAGTTAATGCTAGCGGGGCGTCCGCTTCGGAGAGCTCGCCCGTCGGCCTATAAAGCTGCGGGGAGGGGGAGACGGCGGTTTTTTACCTTGGCATCTCACCATTTTCAGTCCCCCGCCCCTTCGTCTTCGCCTAGCTCCTGCCACCGCGCAGTGTCGCCACTAGAGCTTTCCTTCCGTTTCTTGTCCTCCGCTCTCGCTTTCCTTTGCCTTCTCCATGGCGCCGCCTCAGCCTCCCCTTAGGATCCTGGAGCCGTATGCCTGGGAGAGGTCGACGGTGACGCGGCTTGGCCCTTGGCGAGCCGGGGTCGCCGCCGGCCCCGGCGGCGGCCAACGAAGACGGACGTCCGGCGGAGTGGATCGTGCCACCGGCCGCGGACCACGAGCCCAACCCGCCGGAGGGCTACGTGGTGAGCTTCATCCGCTACCACGAGCGGGGCTTCACCGCGCCGGCGAGCACCTTCATGCGGGCAATGTGCCACCACTACGGAGTGGAGCTGCACAACTTCGCCCCCAACGCGATCTCGCAGGCGGCCACATTCGTGGGCGTCTGCGAAGGGTACCTGGGGATCCCAGTCAATTGGGAGCTCTGGGTACACCTTTTCCGTGCGGAGCTCATCACGCAGCCCACGACAGAGCCAAGGACCCGCCGCGCGATGCGCGCCGGCGGGATGTCGCTTGCTCTGCGGGGGGCAATTCAAGGATGTCTACATCCCCCGCACCATGACGACGAACAACGCCGGGCCGGGAGCGGGGGTGGTTCTACTTGCGTAACGCCGAGCCCGGCCTCCCCCCCCCTACACCGGCCGGGTGTTCAAGGAGAGGCCCCGCCTCCCGGGGCTACGGGGTGTCCACGCCCCAAGACGGCGCGCGGCGAGGAGTCGGTCCTAGCCGCGGCTGCCGCCCGGCGAAGATGGGGGCCGAACGCGATGGGCGTCCTCGCCTTCCTTCATCACCGGCGGATCGTGCCGTTGATGGAGAGGCCGCTCCGCATCTTCGAGATGACAGAGGCGGCCAACCCCCGTCGACTCCGGCGAGGTCGCGGATGCTCCCCGACGCCCCTCGAGCGGCCGTACGCGCTCACCCGGGCGTGGAGCGCCGTCGACACCCGGGTGCCGCCGCCTGCGGGTCGGACCCCGTGGAACATCGAGATGCTCCCCACCGACCCGTTGGTGAGTGTGGTTCTTGATTTTGTTTTGGTTCTTAGCGTTGCTTTTGCCTCCTGACGCGCCCTTGTTGCTTCCGTGTACAGCTGGTGACCTTCTCCATCGCCAAGTCCGTCCCGCCTACCCCCGACTCCCGCGCGCTGGGCCGGGCGGCGCAGCCGGTAGCAAAGGCGCAGGAGCGGGCGGCGCACAAGAGGGAGCACGCGAGGCGACGTCAAGCGCGTCGCGACCGGCGGGCCGCAGAGTATCGGCGGCGTGAAGAGCTGGGGCTCTCCTCCCCGGAGGCTGAGGAGCCCTCATCCTCGGAGGAGGACGAGGAGGAAGAGGCTGAGGGGGAGGGCCCCTCTGACAGGTGGCAGCCTGCGCCCCCGTCGCCGCAACCGCGTGCGGCGACAAGGGCGGCTTCGCCCGGGGCGGCGCACCGGCGTCCACCGCCGTGCAATCGACATCGGGGGCGGCGCGCGCCGCGAGGGTGCCGCGCGCGCGCCATGGAGGCGCGTGCGGCGAGCGCGCCCCCGTGCGCGCGTCGCGGGGCTCGCGCGCGCGGGGCGAGCGTGCCCGCACGCGCGGCACCATCGTCGGGGGGCGCGACGGCCGGCGTGTCCGCACGCGGGCGAGCGTGCCCCCGCGCGCGGCGGTGCCTTTGGGAGGTGCGGCGTCGGCCGCGCCCGCACACGGGGCGGGGCGTGCTCGCGCGTACGGCCGGCGCCGTCGGGAGGCGCTACGGCGGGCGTGGCACCGCGCCGGCCTCATCCGCCGAGGCCTCGAGGAAAAGGAACAGCCTTTTCCTCTTCGAGGTAAGGAGCCCGTCCTTTTTCGTTTGGTTTGATTTGTCGATGATTAGGTGCCCTAACCTTCGTCCGTGCCTCGCGCAGGTGGTGCCAACCGTCCCTCCCCTTGCACCGCCCAAGGTGCCGAGGACGGACGCATCGATCCCCACCCGCGGCGCTCGTCAAGGGGCGTCGCGCCCGGGGACAAGCACGGCGACGGCGCGAGCTCGCAAGCCCCGCTCGGGGCCTCGAGGCCCCGGCCATCGATCGCCCGCCGCGGCGCGCCCGAGGTCGCCGGGGGCGGCCGCACCGGTCGTCATGGAGACACGTGCGCGGCGGCGGCCGTGGGTGGAGGTGCGCCCCGCGGAGGTCGCCGCCGTGGAGGAGGGGTGGAGCGGGCGCAGCCGCGGGGGCGCCCGTGGATGCGGTGGTACGGCCGTAGGTGGCGGCCACGGCGCCACGACGGCGCCCGTGGCCACGGAGGCGCGTGGAGGTGCCGGCGGAGGCGGCGCAAGCGACTGCGCCCGCCGGCGATCTTCAGGCGGAGGTGGTGGAGGTCTCGGACGACTCTCCGCCGCCCGGGTGGAATCAGTGGGCCCGGCCCACGAACTCCCCCGAGCCCCAGGAGGGGGCCCTCGTGAGGCGGCACGAGGGTCACATGGTGGTGGGGGGCCGAGGACATGGTGCCGAGGCCTCGTCCTCCCACGCCGGCCGCCCCGCCCAGGTGGAGGGGGTCGTCGAGGATTCCCCTGCGTTCGCCGACGCCAGGGGGGAGCAAGAGCTCTAGGGCGAGCTCCGGAGCCACAGCGCCACGCTCAACCGCGTGCTGAACGAGGCGCTGCGGGTCCATGGCGGTCCGGCCTGGCTCGTCTTCCAGGTGAGCCATGGTTGCTCGTCCTTTTCCCCTTTCGTTTTCGTACTCTGCATTCAAGTCTTGGCGCTTACGGGCTTCGATTCTGTGATTGCCAGGAGCTCGAGCGTCGTGCCCATGACAAGTACGACGCCTTCGACCGGGTGAACGCCGAGGTTCACCAGCTCCGGGAGCGGTGCAGCGCATTCGACGCGCTTGCCGACGCTCTCGTGACGCCGGACGACCGGCCGGCGTGACGGCGATGACGTGGTGCGACGAGCTCCCGGAGAGCTCGGGACAGGGACGCCCCCGCGGCGCTCGAGCCTCGAGCGGGTCCGCGCAGCCCTCGTCGATCGTGACGAGGCGCCGTGGAATGCGCGCGTGGACCTAGAGAAGACGCGGACGCCGGCCGCCAACCGGGAGGCGGAGGTGGCCACCGCCGCGCCGAAACCCGGGAGCTCCGCACGTCGCTCGAGGGGGCGCAGGCGCAGGCGCCGCCGGGCCGGAGGAGCGGCGCGCGGGTTGGAGCGCGCGCGCCAAGGAGGCCGAGGACCGAAAGCCGCCCTCGACGCCAAGGCCGCGGCCCTCGTCGTTGCCGAGGAGCGGCTCCCCGCAAGAGAGCACCGCCCGCCAAGGGGCCGAGGGAGCGGCCGCAAGCAGGGGCAGCCGCCCTCGTCGACGCCCGTGCCGCGCCGGGGAGCGGGAGCGCGCCGCCCACGAGGTGACGCGGAAGTCGCCGGAGGAGCGAACACCGCATTCTCCAAGGTCGAGGACGAGGCGCTCGTGCTCAGCATCAGCAACGCCAACCAGGAGCTGGCCCTCCGCGAGCAAGGCGAAACCGTCCGGCGCCTCGAGCTTACGGTCGAGGCCGTGCGCCGGGACTTCGAGATGGAGAGGAAGCAAGTCGAAGGTGAGCCACTGTTTGACTCTTGCTCGTTGGTTTTTTGCTTTAGAGGGTTCGCTTCTCCCTTTCTGATTTCTTTTGGTCTTGTCGATTCCAGGCTTGCGCACCGCCCTGGGGCACGCGGTTGAGCGGGCCGAGGCGCTGCAGGCTTCCTACAACTCCTCCGAGCAGGAGCTCCGGGAGTTGCGCGATGCGGCCCTCGAGACCTGCCGCGTTGTCGAGGAGGGCGAGGCCCAGGCCGGCAGCTCGGCCCGGCCGGCCCGCCCGCGCGCCCTTGGCGGCCACGTCACGGAGCGGATGCGCCGGCGTTGCGGGCGGGGGTCCCGAAGGCCCTCGGAGTGGTGCGATCCCACTACGAGGTTAACTTCGAGGCGCTGGCGGAGGGGTACATCGTTCCCGAGGGCGTCGAGGACGAGGTGGCCATGGAGCGTGTGGATGCGCTCGCTGCCGATGCCGCCGGGTCGCTCGCCGAGGCCTTCGAGGAGTTCCTCTTCCCGGACGCCGCTGACGCTGCTGCTCCTCCCGCCTGAAAGCAGTTGGGCGCTAGGCCCGTTTTTTTGTTTATGTGTATCAGTATTCTGGCCTCGTGGCATTTTGTAAATGAACAAGCTGTTTCATGAACATAAACATATGTTGTAAATGAAGTTGTTTGTTTATCACGCTTTTTGTTTCTCCTTCTTCCTGAGTGGATTCTAGTTAGGGAAGTTCGATTTTCGCAGGGGGCCCGCTGGGTTGGAGGCGAGAGAGAAGGGCCATATCCACGCGGCGTAGGCTATCTCTGGCTCGCACGCTCCTTCCGCTGTGCCGCCTGCGCCCTGTTCGAATCGTGGCTCGAGGTTGAAGTAGGAAACAAACTTAGCGCGTGTTGTTTTGTTTTTTTGCGCGAAAAATGGGACCATTTTGGGGGGGGGGGGGGGATGCCCCCCGCAAGTGCCCCCGAGGGTAACTTGGGTTTCGGGGAAAGCCGAGTTATCCTTTTCATTAGACTTGACGTATTTACATAGTCGTTGCCAACCGGGGGCGTTGGCGATGTGATTTTTACAACAAAAATACTTGGAAAATCCTAGCTAAGGGTAGAAGTGACGTAGCTGTTGGATGTTCCAAGCGTTGGTGAGCTCTTCGCCGTCCTCGTTGGCCAACTTGTATGTGCCGGCTTGAGTACCTTCACCACGACGTAGGGTCCCTCCCATGGGGGCGATAGCTTGTGGCGCCCTCGGTTATCTTGGCGCGGCCTTAGGACCGCATCCCCTCGGCCGAAGTCCCGTCGACGTATCTTGCGTGCTTGGTAGCGTCTTAGGGACTGTTGATACCTCGCGGAGTGCATCAAGGCTACGAGGCGTGCCTCGTCCAGCGGTCCAGCGAGTCCTCGCGGGCTCACTGGTTAGCGTCCTCGTCGTAGCCTCGAACCTTGGGCGACCCGTATTCTAAATCCGTGGGGAGGACGGCCTCCGCGCCATGGACTAGAAAAAATGGGGTGAACCCGGTGGCTCTGCTTGGGGTGGTCCTTAGGCTCCACACGACCGCCGGTAGTTCTTGGAGCCATTTTCGCCCCATTTGTTGAGCCGGTCGAAAATTCGGGTTTTAGGCCTTGTAGGATCATGCCATTGGCACGTTCCACTTGGCCGTTAGTCGTGGGTGCGCCACGGTACCCCGATACACACGGATGTGGAACTTGTCGCGAGAACTCCAAGAACTTCCGGCCCGTGAACCGGGACCCGTTGTCGTGATGATGGAGTTTGGCACTCCAAAGCGGTAGACGATATCGGTGAAGAATGTCACCGCCCTTGCTCGGCTCCTTAGGTTCGTGATGGGGCGCACCTCCACCCACTTGGAGAACTTGTCAATCGCGACTATCAAGTGGGTGAAGCCCCCGGGAGCCTTCGCGAGGGGCCCGACGATGTCCGGCCCCCCACACGGCGAACGGCCATGTGACGGGGATGGTCCGTAGGGCGTGGGCGGGCAAGTTGGACTTGCGGGCGTAGAAGCGGCACCCTTCGCGAGTGCGTACGATCTCGGCGGGGCGTCCGCGGCCGCGGTAGGCCGCAAAAGCCTTGGCGGAACGCGTTGCCGACGAGGGTGCGGGGTGCGGCGTGGTGGCCACGGATCCCCGCATGGATGTCCCGTAGGAGCTCGCGCCCCTCGGAATTGGCACGCACCGCCGTAGGATGCGCGGAGGCGCGCGCTTGTGCGGCTCGCCGTCGACGAGGGCAAAAGATTTAGCCATCCTAGCGATGCGCCTAGCCGCGGCCCGGCCGTCGCGGGGGAGTTCCCCTCGAGCGATCCGACGATGTATTTCTCCCGCGGTCCGCCCGGGACGGGGGGCCGGCTCGACGTCCATCGCGTCAGCCTCGTGAGAGCCGTACCCCTCGAGAAGGGAGAGCACGTACGCCTCGTTCGAGGGGTCCTCGTCCATGGGCTCCGCACCCACTGGGTTCGAGGGAGCCCCCGAGGGTCCGTCGTGATTCGAGGGGTAGGGCTCGAAGACGACCGAGGGTTGAGCGATGTCACGCGCGAAAACGTTCGGGGGGACGGTGATCCGCCCGGACGCGATCTTGGCGAGCTCGTCCGCCTCTTCGTTGTACCTTCGGGGCACATAGTTGAGCTCGATGCCGTAGAACCTGTCCTCGAGGGCTCGCACGGCCTTGCAGTAGGCCTCCATCTTGTCATCATGGCAGCTCGCGTTCTTCATGACTTGATCGATCACGAGCCGCGAGTCCCCCCCGCACGTCGAGGCGCTTGACGCCCAACTCAATGGCGATTTTGAGGCCGCGAGCGAGGGCCTCGTACTCGGCCATATTGTTGGACGCGGGGGAAGTGGAGGCGCACCTGCGTAGCGCATGTGCTCCCCGAGGGGTGACACGAAGAGCGAGGCCCGCGCCCGCTCCCGTTTTCATCCCCGAGCCGTCCAAAGAACGCAGTCCGGCCTCTGCCGGATTTGTGGGGGCGGCGGCGTGTGTCTGTCCACTCGGCCGACGAAATCCGCCAGATTTGCGATTTGATTGCCTTGCGTGGGGCGTGGCGAGCGTTTCGCCCATCGGCTCCACGGACCACTTGGCGATCCTTCCCGCGGCGTCGGGGTTGCGGATGATTTCTCCTAGCGGAAAGGAAGAAACCACCGTGACGGGGTGGGCCTCGAAGTAGTGGCGGAGCTTGCGCCGCGCAAGGACTACCGCGTATAGCGACCCTCGGGACACGGGGGGTAGCGCGTCTTCGTGTCCGAGAGGACCTCGCCGATGTAGTAGGGCGCGGCCCCCGCATAGGCAAGGCGTGCCCTTCCTCCGTGCGCTCCACAACGATCACGGCGCTTACCACCTGGGTGGTCGCGGCCACGTAGAGCTGCAGGGGCTCGCCGTCCTGTGGCGGCGTGAGAATCGGGCGTGCGTCGAGACGCCCTTCAGGCTTGTCAAGCGCATCTTGGGCCTCGGTGGTCCAGGAGAAACGCTCGTGCTTCTTGAGTAAACGGTAGAGGGGCAGGCCCTTCTCACCGAGCCGCGAGATGAAGCGGCTCAAGGCGGCAAGGCACCCCAACACCTTCTGCACCCCTTTGAGGTCCCGGATCGGACCCATTCGTTCGAGGGCCGCGACCTTTTCGGGGGTTGGCCTCGATTCCCCGCCGGGAGACAATGTACCCCGGGAGCATGCCTCGCGGCACTCCAAAGACACATCTTCCGGGTTTAACTTGACCCCATTGGCCCGTAGGCGGTGGAACGCGACGCCAAGGTCGCCAACCAGGTCGTCCGCCTTCCTCGGTCTTCACGACGATGTCGTCCACGTATGCTTCGACCGTCCGCCCGATGTGATCCCCAAAAACGTGCCGCATGCGCGCCGGTATGTTGCACCCGCGTTTCGAGGCCAAATGGCATCGTGACGTAGCGAACGTCCCGAACGGTGTAATGAATGAAGTCGCGAGCTGGTCGGACTCCTTCATTTTTATTTGGTGGTACCCGGAATAGGCATCAAGGAAACAGAGTAATTCGCACCCAGCCGTTGAATCAACGATTTGATCTATGCGCGGCAGAGGAAAAGGAACTTTGTGACATGCTTTATTAAGACTAGTATAGTCTACACACATCCGCCACTTCCCATTTTTCTTCTTTACAAGCACGGGATTAGCTAGCCACGTAGGGTGGAATACTTCCTTGATGAATCCGGCCTCGAGGAGCTTCCGCCAGCTCCGCTCCCGATTGCCCGTCGCCGCTCCTCGTCGGAGCGCGCGCGGCCCGCCGTTGCACGGCGCGGCGTTTGGCGAGATGTCAAGGGAGTGCTCGGCGACTTCCTCGGGATGCCCGGCATGTCCGAGGGGCTCCACGCGAAGATGTCGGCGTTGGCGCGGAGGAAGTCGACGAGCACCGCTTCCTATTTGGGGTCGAGGGTGGAGCCGACCCTCAACGCCCGCCCTCGGGGGCCGAAGGGTCGAGGGGAACCCCTTTGGTCGCTCCGCCGCCTCGAAGGCGCCGACGTGCTTGGCGGCGGAGTTGAGGTCCTCGTTGACCATCTTCTCCCGCCGTGTTCACCGGCGCTTCATCCCGGCCGCCGGTGCCTCTCGCGTGTTCCACGCACTCGACGTCGCAGTCGAATGCGTGCTCGATAGACGACCCGACGGTGATGATGCCGTTTGGGCCGGGCATCTTCATCTTCAGGTAGGTGTAGTTGGGGACCGCCATGAACTTGGCGTAACATGGTCGCCCAAGGATGGCATGGTAGGCCCCTTTGAACCCCACCACCTCGAAGGTGAGGATCTCCTTGCGGAAGTTCTTAGGGGTGCCAAACCGCACGGCGGGTCGATCGCCCGAGGGGCCGAACCTCCGCTGCCGGGCGCGATGCCGGTGGAACGGCTTCGTGCCGGGCCGCGGCGCGGTCCAACCCGATCGCCATCGGGCGCAATGTATGCGCGAAGAGGATGTTGAGGCTACGCCTCCGTCCATAAGGACCTTTGAGAACCGGGCGTTCCCAATGATGGGATCGACCACCGGCCGGCATCGGCCCGGGTTGGGGATGCGATTCGGGTGGTCTTCCTCGCCAAAGGTGATGACGTCCTCCGACCAATTGAGAAAGGCCGGAGGCGCCCTCTCCGCGGCGAGGACTTCGTGCCGCTCCTTCTTGCGCTGCCGGGTCGACATGTCGACGGTAGGTCCCCCAAAGATGAGGAACACATTTTCGACGGCGGGGAAGCCGCCGGCGTCGCCATCGCCTCCGTCTTTCTTGGCCTCCGCCTCCTTCGCGGCGGCGCGGCCATAGAACTTCTTGAGCATGTCGCACTGCTCAAGGGTGTGTTGCACTGGGGTTTTGTGGTAGGGACATGGCTTCTTCAGCATGTCGTCGAACACTCCCGGGCCTCGAGGGGCCGGTCGAGGGCCCCGTCGAGCCGGTCGACGGCGAGGGCTTCGGCGTTGCCGCCGTTGCGCCCCTGCTCGCGCGCCTCGCGGCGCGGTTTCTTCCCCTTGTCGCCCCGCTTGTCGTTGCGGTGCGGCTCCTTGGACTTGCTGCCCTCCGCGGCGCGTCCTCAGAGCGCTTGCCCTTTTTGCCGTCGAAGATCGCCCCCACGGCCTCCTCCCCGGAGGCGAAGCTGGTGGCAATGTTGAACAACTCGTTGGAGTCCGCAGGCGGGCTGCGTCCCAGCTCCCGCACGAGATCCCGGCACGTGGTGCCCTCGAGGAAGGCATGCACGATTTCGGACTGCGCCACGCTGGGGAGCTCCGTGCAGCGCTTGGAGAAGCGCCGTATGAAGTCCCGCAGCGACTCGCCGGGCTTCTGCGTGCAGGAGCGCAGGTCCCAAGAGTTCCCAGGGCGCACGTATGTGCCCTGGAAGTTGCCCACGAACGTGTGGACTAGGTCGTCCCAGTTATGGATCTGGCTGGCGGGCAAGTGCTCGAGCCATGTCCGGGCCGCATCGCCCAGATGCAGGGGCAAGTTGCGGATGATGACCTCGTCGTTAGTGGCCCCGCCCAGCTGGCAAGCCAAGCGGTAGTCGTTGAGCCAGACACGGGGGTCCGTCTCCCCGTTGTACTTAACGATCGTCGAGGGTTGGCGGAAGCGTTGGGGGAACGCTGCCGCTCGGATCTCCCGGCTGAACACGCGAGTGCCGGGGGCTCCGGCGTCGGGGAGCGGTCCTCGCCGCCGTCGTAGCGCCCACCCCGTCGAGGGTGATAACCCCCTTGCCGCTCGCACGTTCGCCTTGCCGGTGCGCCGGCGTTGATGACGTTGCGAGCGTCGCCATCTAGTGCCTCGCGCGCGTCGAGGAGTCGCTCCTTGGCCGGCGTGCGCCCTTGCTCGGTGGGATGTCCCGCCGGTCCCCCCCGCGTGCACCGAGGGTTCGCCTCCGGTGCGGCTTCATCGCCCCACGCATCCCCCCCCGTTGGCGGATGCGTGAGGCCGAGCTCTCGGCCCGCCGGACGGCCGCTTGCTCGATGAGAGTTTGCACCTCGCGGTGCATGCCTCGAGCCTCGGGGGTCGAGGGTGCCGCCGGCCGTAGCGGTGCGGCGGCGACGAGCTTCCCGGCTCGCCCGTGGGGGCACGTCCGCGTTTCCGACGTTGGTGGCGGTGTTGAGGCGGTCGCGGACCCTCGGCCCGGCCCGGCCTCCCGTGCGCGTTCGCCGCGCGCGTAGCCTCCCCCCCCGCCACCGAGGCGCGGAGCAACCGCACCGTTCGGTACTCTTCCGCCGGCTTGGCCTCGAGCTCGCGGGCTTGGGCCCCGTGCGTCGACGTCGGCCCCAGCGGGAGCGCTTGGCCCCGCGCGGCCGTGCGCGCGGCGATCCCCTGGGCGAGCGTGACTTCCCCCGTCTCCCGCGCCGCCGCCGCGCCGGCGGCGTTAGCCGGGTCGTTGGTGATGACGGCGCAACACTCCCGCGTGGGGTCGTAGCTCCCGGTGCGGGAGTCGTCGGAGCGCCCGAACCGGTAGTCCGTGGCGTCGAGGAAACGCCGGAACGCGGCCCCCGGGTCCGGCACGCCGGAGAAATCCCCACTCCGCGTACCCGTGGCGGTTGGCGGGTGGTAGCGTGTCGGCGGAGCCCGGGGGATGACTCATCCGCCGCCGAGGCGCCGGGGTCCCCGGCGACGAAGACGTGGCGGCCGGGCGGAACCTCGCGCATCGTCGTGTTGACGTTGGCGTTGTAGGCCGTCGTGGCGCCACGCGGCTCGATGGGGATGCGCGGTCCGTAGACCGCGCGCCGCCCCGCCGGGCGGGGTGGCCGTGCGTGACGGTGGGCGCGCCACTTTGAGTGGCGGCGCGCTCGGCCCGCCGCCGCTCGGACCGCGCCCGGCGTGAGCGCCGCCCGCAGCGACGACGGCGTCGTGGCGTCGATGGACCCGCGGCCTCCGTGCTGCGGGCGCTTGCGTCGAGTCGTGCGTGCGACGGGGGTCCGGCGGCACCCGGCCGACGCCGCGCGCGGAGTTCCCTCACGGTTAGTGAGGCGCATGAGATAGCCGTTCCCCCGTGGCCCGAAAGTTCGGTCCCCGAAGAGGATCTCGAACCCGGCCGGGAGGGGGTCCGAGCTACCCATGCAGTAGCGTGTAGCACGGTACTCAGTGCGGATCACCATGGAGGGAGTTGGCGAAATGACCTTAGGCGCTCGCTTGCCCCACGGTGGGCGCCAACTGTCGGTGCGGAATATGGTCCCGACACTAACCAGTAGATAGCGCCGAGGTCTATCCCTCAATGGTCGATGCTAAGTAACAAGTGACACAGAGGTTTTATCCTGGTTCCGGCCGAGGGGGCCGTACGTCCAGCAGGGGCGTGCTCGGGGCACTATATTACTTAGCACCGGGGGTGCTTGTAGTGGGGCAAATACAAGCAAGGCGGGAGAGGAAGCGTGGCTTCCAAGTCCCTGGAGGAGTGGCTGAAGATATTGTGGGAGAATGAGAATGAGTACGTGCTGTGTGGGGTGTTCTTGTGTCTCTGCTCGTCTGTCCCCCCCTGCGGCTGGGGGTTCGCCTCCCCTTTTATAGATCAAGGGGGCGGCGGGTTACATGCACGCCGCGCTACCTAGCTATGTGGAGAAGTGCGACGTGCTACGGCGTAGAGTGGGCGGACGTCCGGGCGATCCACGCTGCGATCTGGTCATCATGGCCTGACTCGTACCCGAACAGTGGCGGTTCGAGGGTAGGAGGGCAACGGGTGGCGGTGATGTCCTCTGATAGGCTCGGGGGTGGTGCTGACGCAAGCTCGTACGGAGTACGGGCGGGGCGAACGGCGTTCCTTCCCAACGCGCCTCACGGGGCCGGGAGTCATCGCTACAGATCCGGCGTGCGCCCGCACGCGTGGGTACGACGGCCGCGCCGTTACGCGCGTGGCCGGGATGGCAATCCACCGGCCTAGCGCCTCCACCCAACCCCCCGTAGGGTCACGGGAAAGTGAAATCGAGGGTGCGCCCGCCCCCCTTCGAGGGTCGGGGCGCGTTAGCCGTACCGAAGTAGGCGCGCGGTGTCACGGGACCGACACCGGCCGTACCGCACGGTCCCTCCTCACGCGGGTGGGGATGGGCTCCTCCCCGGGGAGTTGGTGCGGCGGCACCGGGGCGCGAGCCCCGGCGCATGATGGCGCCGCCCCGCCCGTGTCGTGGCGTTAAATGCCCGTGTACGGGGCCGGCGCACGCGTGCGGGCGCCCGTGAGCGTGGCGGGCCCCGGCCGAGGGCGGGTCGAACCCTCGAGCGAGACGAGACCCGCTCGAGGGGGAGTGAGCCCTCGAGCGGGGCGGGACCGCTCGAGGGAAGCGTTGCTCCTCGAACGGGGCGGAGCCTCGCCCGAGGGGCGCGCGCCCTCGAGCGAAGAGGGCCGTCTTGGTGGGCCGTCGGGGTCCCGCGGTGTGGGCCGTGTCCTGCATGGTTAGTCACCTGCATGGTTAGGCTTAACGTGTTTCGGTACCGGGATTTAAGTGAGGATTTCCCGGTTGTTTAAGGGGACCCCTAGGGCTGTCCCCGACACAGCCCGCCGGTCGACTCGAACGAACTGTTCGACATCGCCACCAGCTTTGCCTCAGGCGAAGAGGCTGTGGGAGCGATCTTCGACGGCAAGAAGGGCAAGCGCACGGACGACGCGCCCGTGGAGGGCGGCAAGTCCAAGGAGCCCCACCGGAAGGACAAGCGGGGCAAGAAGGGGAAGAAGCCGCGCCGCGAGGCGCGTGATCAGGGACGCGACGCCGACGATGGTGAAGCCCTTGCTGTTGACCCAGCTCGACGGGGCCCTCGACCGGCCCCTCGAGGTCCGGGGGTTTTCGACGACATGCTGAAGAAGCCATGTCCCTACCACAAGACACCAGTCAACCACACCCTCGAGCAATGCGACTTGCTCAAGCGGTTCTATGGCCGCGCTGCCGCGAAGGACGCCGAAGCCAAGAAGGACGGAGGTGACGGTGATGCCGGCGGCTTCCCCGCTGTGGAGAACGTGTTCCTCATCTTCAGGGGGCCAACCGTCGACATGTCGAGCCACCAGCGCAAGCGGGAGCGGCACGAGGTTCTCGCCGCGGAGAAGGCGCCTCCCTCCTTCCTTGACTGGTCGGAGGATGCCATCACTTTCAGCCGCGAGGATCACCCGAACCGCATCCCAAATCCGGGCCAGTACTCACTGGTGGTCGACCCGGTCATAGGGAACGCGCGGTTCTCGAAGGTCCTGATGGACGGGGGCAGCAGTCTCAATATCCTCTATGCGCACACGCTGCGCCTGCTGGGGATCGGGTTGGACCAGCTGCGCCCCAGCACGACGCCGTTCCATGGCGTCGCGCCAGGCAAGCGCGTCCAGCCCCTTGGGCAGATCGACCTGCCTGTTTGGTTCGGCACTCCGAGCAACTACCGCAAGGAGATGCTCACCTTCGAGGTGGTGGGATTCCGGGGTGCATATCACGCTATACTTGGGCGGCCCTGCTACGCCAAGTTTATGGTTGTCCCCAACTACACCTACCTCAAGATGAAGATGCTGGGGCCGAACGGTGTCATCACCGTGGGCTCGTCCATCGAGCACGCCTTCGACTGCGACGTCGAATGCGTGGAGCATGCGGAAGCACTAGCGCTGGATGAAGCGCTGGTGACCAACCTGGAGGAAGATGGTCAACGAGGACCTCGACTCCACCACCAAGCGCGCCGGCAACTTCGAGGCCGCGGAGCAGACCAAGGAAGTGCCCCTCGACCCTGCTGCCCCTGAGGGCAAGGCGTTGAGGGTCAGTTCTACCCTCGACCCGAAATAGGAAGTGGTGCTCGTCGACTTCCTCCGTGCCAACGCCGACATCTTCGCGTGGAGCCCCTCGGACATGCCAGGCATCCCGAGGGAGGTCGCCGAGCACTCCCTTGACATCCTACCTCACTCCCGCGCCGTGCAACAACGGCTCCGCCGCTTCGACGAGGAGCGGCGGCGGGCGATCGGAGCGGAGCTGCGGAAGCTCCTCGAGGCTGGGTTCATCAAGGAAGTGTTCCACCCTACGTGGCTAGCCAATCCTGTACTAGTAAAGAAAAAGAATGGGAAGTGGCGGATGTGTGTAGACTACACCAGTCTTAATAAAGCATGTCCAAAGGTTCCTTTTCCTTTGCCACGTATCGATCAAATTGTTGATTCGACCGCCGGGTGCGAACTACTTTGTTTCCTTGATGCCTATTCCAGGTACCACCAAATCAAGATGAAGGAGTCCGACCAGCTCGCGACTTCATTCATCACACCGTTCGGGATGTATTGCTACGTCACGATGCCGTTCGGCCTCCGGAACGCGGGTGCGACGTACCAACGGTGCATGCAGCACGTTTTCGGAGACCACATCGGCCGGACCGTCGAGGCGTACGTGGACCGACTTTTTTGTTTTTTGGCCCTTTTTGCGAAAGAATCTCACAAATGCGCCCCTCCTGGAAAGATTTCAAAAAATGGACCCTCAGCTCGGCGCCATGGACGGCGGCGCGCGGTTAGACGCCTCGGCGCCACGGATCACGGTGCCTAGGTGGGGAGGCTGCGCTGCCCTTGTGGCACGACGTGGCGGCGGACGTGGCGCCTAGGGTCGGCGCCCGATCCGTGGCGCCGAGGGTCGGCGCCCTGATCCACGGCGCCTACCCTCGGCGCCCTGATCTGTGGCGCCTACCCTCGGCGCCCTGATCTGTGGCGCCGAGGGGCCTTCCTCCTGGGCGTGATTTATTTTGAACTTGTTACATTGCTTTGATGTTCATTTCAACTTGTTACATTCTCTCACCGTACACCGCCGGCGGTGAAAAAAATGTAACAAGTTGAAATGAACATCAAAGCAATGTAACAAGTTCAAAATAAATCACGCCCAGAGGAAGGCCCCTCGGCGCCACGGATCGTGGCGCCGAGGGTCGGCGCCACGCATCGTGGCGCCGAGGGTAGGCGCCGTGGATCGGGCGCCGACCCTCGCGCGCCACGGCATCGGGCGCCGACCCTAGGCGCCACGTCCGCCGCCGCGTCGTGCCACGAGGGCAACGGCAGCCTCCCACCTAGGCGCCGTGATCCGTGGCGCCGAGGCGTCTAACCCCGGCGCCGCCGTCCATGGCGCCGAGCCGAGGGTCCATTTTTTGAAATCTTTCCAGGAGGGGCGCATTTGTGAGATTCTTTTCGCAAAAAGGGCCAAAAAACAAAAAAAGTCGGCGTACGTGGACGACATAGTCGTGAAAAACCAGGAGGGCGGACGACCCGGTTGGCGACCCCGGCCGTCGCGTTCGGCCGCATACGGGCCAACGGGGTAAAACCGAACCCCGAAAAATGTGTCTTTGGCGTGCCACGAGGTATGCTTCTAGGATACATAGTCTCCCGGCCGAGGCATCGAGGCCAACCCCCGAAAAGGTTGCGGCCCTTGAGCGAATGGGTCCGATTCGGGGCCTCAAAGGGGTACAAAAGGTGCCGGGGTGCCTTGCCGCCTTGAGCCGCTTCATCTCGCGGCTCGGCGAGAAAGGCTTGCCCCTCTACCACCTCCTCAAGAAGAACGAGCGCTTCTCCCGGACCGCCAAGGCCCAAGAGGCGCTTGACAAGCCGAAGGCGTCCTTAACCCGCGCCCCAATCCCTCACACCACCGCGGGACGGCGAACCTCTATACCTCTACGTGGCCGCGACTACCCGTGTGGTCGCCGCCGTAATCGTGGTAGAGCGTACGGAGGAAGGGCACGCCTTGCCGGGCCGGCGGCCGCTGTACTACATCGGCGAAGTCTTGTCCGACACCAAGACACGCTACCCCCAAGTCCGAGCCGCTTTTTGTGCGCGGGGTCCTCGCCGCGGCGCAAGCTTTGCCACTACTTCGAGGCCCACCCCCGTCACGGTGGTTTCCTCCTTTCCACTAGGAGAGATCATCCGCAATCCGCACGCGGCGGGGGCGGGATCGCCAAGTGGTCGGTGGAGCCGATGGGCGAGACGCTCGCCACGCCCCGCGTAAGGCCATCAAGTCCCGCATCTTGGTAGACTTCGTTGCCGAGTGGACGGACACGCGGTTGCCGCCGCCGGCATCCGGGCAGAGGCCGGACTCCGTATTTCGACGGCTCGGTGATGAAGACCGGGCGGGCACGGGCCTCGCTCTTCGTGTCACCCCTTAGGGAGCATATGCGGTACGCAATACGCCTCCACTTCCCCGCGTCAAACAACATGGCCGAATACGAGGCCCCGCTCTCGTGGCCTCAAGATCGCCATCGAGATAGGCGTCAAGCGCCTCGACGTGCGGGGGGATTCGCCATACTTATCGCGGGCGCGATCCTCGAGCATCTCGCCGCCGCACACCGAAACCGGTGAGCGTCGCGCCACGAGGAACAAGCATGAAGACGACGAAATCGAAGAAAAGGGGCAACAGCGCCTCACCTGGAAGACGCGCCACGCCGGGCCGCCGTGGATTCGCAGCGCCTCGTTCAATGCCCGGTTGAGCACGGCGCCGTGATCACGGAGTTCCCCTCACAGCTGCTGCTCCTCTTGAGCATCGGCGAAGGCGGGCGGCTCGTCGACGCGGCCTTCTCCCGAAGTGGAGCGGCCGGCGCGGGAGGAAGAAGCCTCAGCACCGTTCCCTCGGCCTCCGGCCACCATGTGGCCATCCCACCGCCTCACGAGCGCCCCCCTCCTCCCCCGGGGCTCGGGGGAGGGCATGGGGAAGTTCACCCACCGGTCCCACCCGGCGGCGGGGAGTCGTCGTCCGAATCTCCACCGCCACCGCCCGGGAGCCGCCGGCGAGTGCGGGCTCCCGCCGCGTCCCCACCGCCGCCTCCGACCGCGCCTCCGTGGTCGCGATCTCCCGCCGCGCGCGCCCGCGCCCACCGCCTCCCGGCCGCGTCTCCCGGCCGGCCGCGGCACCGGGTGGCCCTCCGCGGCGTACGCCGTTGGCAATGCCACCGCGACCGGCGCCGCCGGCCGTGCCCCCCGCCTCCGGCCTTGCCTCCGCCGCCGTCCGCCGCGCCTCCTCCACGACCGGCGCCCGCCGCTCCTCGGCCGACCGCCGGCCGCGGCTCGACGGGCGAGGCCACCGGCCGCGGCCTTGAGGCCTCGGGCCGCACCTTGCGAGCTCTCGCCCGCCGTTGTCGCCGCGCTCGCTCCCGCCCGCGGCACCCTCGACGAACGCCGCCGGTGGGGATGGACGCGTCCACCCTCAACACCTTGGCCGGTGCAAGAGAAGGCACGGTTGGCACCACCCCCGCGAGACGCAAAACCGTCGGTTCTCGCCCGGTGGGCACGCGACCCCTCGAAAGACGATCCCATACCTCGAGGAGGAGAAGGCGCGCTTCCTCTTCCTCGAGGTCCCCGCCGACGCGTGGTGCGGCTTGCGCGACCGCCGCCGCACCTCCCGCCCCTCTCCACCGCGCGCGCGGACGCCCTCCGAGACACGCACCGGCGCCCTCCGCGGCCCGCGCCACCCCCGTTGTCGATTGCCCGGCATACTCCCGTAGGAGGGGGCTCTGCAGCCGACCGCGACCTCGCCAACACGACGGGGTCCGCCTCCTCGGTCATCTCGAAGATGCGGAGTGGCCTCTCCATCAAAGGGACGATTCGTCGATGGTGGAGGTGGGCGAGGATGACTTCCGCGCCGCCCCACGGCCCGCCGATTCCTCGGCCGCGGTCGGAGCGAGTCCAACCGCGCCGGTGTCGCGACGGAGACACCCCATGGTGCCGGGAGGCGGGCCTCTCCCGAGCACCGTGCCGGTGTAGGGGGCGCAGGCCGGGCTCGTCGTTGCGAAGGTAGAACCACCCCCCGCTCCCCGGCCTCGCATTGTTGGTCGTCATCGTGCGGGGGATGTAGTCGTCCTTGCGCCGGCCCCCGCACGGCGAGCGACATGCCTCCGCACGCACCGCGCGGCGGGTCCTTGGCTCCTTCGTCGGCGGCGTGAACAGCCTCCGCGCGGAAAGATGAACCCGCAGATCCCAATTCACCGGATCCCTAGGAAGCCCTCGCGACGCCAACGAATGTGGCCGCCTGCGAGATCGCGTTCGGCGCGAAGTTATGGAGCTCCACGCCGTAGTGGTGGCAGAGAGCCCGCATAAAACGGCTTGCCGCGCCATGAAGCCCCGCTCGTGGAAGCGGACGAAGCTGACCACGTAGCCGCTCGGAGGGTTGGGCGCTTGCTCCCTTCCCGTGACAACCCGCCCAGAAAGTACCGTACTATCGCCTAAGACCGATCCACTTTGGTCATTAAGCAATAATAAAGTACCATCCCGTCGTAAGTCGCCGGGTTAACGCCCCGTAAATCACTTGAACAAAGACAAGGATCGAATATATGCATTAAAACTCACTCGAAGGCGAGTCCAGAGATACAACAACATTCAAATCCAAATTCATACCCCGAAGGGTTTAATTATTACAAACCATAGTTTTTGTCATGATGGAATAGTTCGCAGTTTTGAAAAGCAAGCGGAAATTAACTAGCGACAAGAAAAGTCACCACGGGAGGCCATCCATGATGCTTCGGTAGTCGTCCTCCACCCACTCCGCCTCCCACGGCGGGATCTCACCGGGCCACACATCACCGAAGGCATTACCCGGATCAACACATTATAGCAAGGCCGAGTATACTAATACTCGGCAAGTCTTACCCGTCGGTGATATCTACTTCACCCAAATCTAGACCATGAAAAGCTTTTTGGCTACGGGGTTGCTTTGCTAAAAAGTAACAAAGAGTAGGTCCTTACTTTCAAGATTTTAGCACAAGTTCTAGTGGTTTAGTCTTTACTACATTAGCCAACTAGTACAAGCAAAGTTGTGCAATACAATTAATCAAACATCATATTCATCAACTTCCATCATTAGGGATCTCATGACTAGTGGAGTAAGTAGTCTCGGGTAACGGTGAGAGGCCGACAATCGATTGATTTAAACCTTGCAAGGTAGACCCAAACACACGGTCGGCTGCCCCCGCGAGGACAACTCCCCAGGCCGTCCCCATAAATCCTCGAGGTTGGGATCGAATCTTACGCTCTTTGGTGCAGGCTATCCGGCATACCCCACGAGATACCCGGAGTCACCATACACCACCGGTAGCTAGCCGTGAGAGCGAATCCCAAGAGTAGTAATAGTAGGATCCCTCGCCGCCTCATTATGGTACTAGGCTTACCGGTCCCATACCCGGCATATGCTTGGTACGTTCAAAAACTTAACCCTCATAACCACTGGAATGGAGCCCAGATCCCATGCTCTTACCACGTGAGCAATCCATTTAAGGATACATTGTGATTCCTATCTAGGAACCTATTCTCGCGAGTGAGGTCATCACTCGACTTGTAACGGTCCTATAGCTTAGCAGCTATCGACCTATCATACTAGTAGGGACCAAAGGTACCTATGGATCATGCATCTAGGGTTTCATTCAACTCCTGTACGTAAATGCACAATCATTCATAGATAATTGAATAAAGAACTTTTAAAACTGGGGTTAGATGCACCGAGCTTGCCTTCGTCGCCTAGGTTAGCTTGGGCACCCTCGTGTCGAGTACGTCCACGTACTGCAGAGAACCTTCCGCTCCGCCTTCCTCGGTTTCCGGGACCAGGGAGTAATCTCCGTCCGGAAGATCTACACGGAATGCAATGCAAGGTATAGGTGATGTGATAGTTTGTTGTCTTATCCAACTCTGGGTTGGTCATATTCACCTTAACAAGCATCTATCTAAGGTTTCTCTTTTAGGAAGGTTATTGGTTGTACATGGGTTACTCTTTTATTCCACATTTGAATAAAGGTTTTTATTTAAGCTTATCATTTCATGTGAAAGCTTCATTTCCTTTTATCTTCACCAACAAAGGTGTAATTAATATTTTTATTTATGAATTACCTCTTATCAGTGATGATAATTAAATGTCTTTTATTTATATTAATTAATGCTTTCAAAAAGGAAAAAGATTTATTTAAGGATTTTCTTTTATTTAATTTCCCTTTAATATTAATAGGGCATTTAAGCCATTTATTAATCAATTAAATTACCAAAAATTGCATGAGTGTTTCTTAAGCCTACTAGCACCTATCCTGGTCCATTGGACCCACATGTAAGTGTTGGATGCTAGGAAAATAAATATTGTGGAAAATAACAAAGGCTAACTAGTGATTCAACTTAAATGCATATAAAAATAAATAAGCATCAAAATGATCCAAACTTTCTTGTGCATGCTCTCTGGTCCTAAACAAGTCTAAAAAGCCAGCATGTTCACATGGAATCTCTACTGAATTTGGTTTATTAATTTACAAAGGAAAACATGCATAATTCAAGAATAATTATTTCTGTTAATCCAGAATTCATGATTAATTCACAAGATGTGCCTTTTGACATCACAAGACAGTGTGCACAAGTTGGGCTCAAGAACATACATATATTTAACATGAAAAATCATCTAGGCAGTTAGTGCAGGAATGGAAAAGAATTTGTCTAGCAAAATCTACTGCATAACTTTGTGCAAATTTTGGCACAGCATCTAGTCATATCCTAACACACAACATATCCAAAACTTGGCTACAGAGAAGCTATACATTTCAAGTTATGACAGATCCAAGTATAACACATTTGTAATTTTCCTGCCCAAACTATTTTGAATCTAGCCATAAATGTACCACAAAGAGGTGGGGTTTAACATCCTGAAACCTACAAAATTAGTTTGGGAATTTGCTGATTTTTCTGTGAATTTCTAGGAATTTCCTAAGACCTTGGACTGATCTGCAAGAAAAGTTAGATAGGCTCTTCACACACTAGTCCTGTCTTTTTACTCAGAGCACCCTAACAAGAAATGAATCCCTGCAATTGGGTCCCTGGCCGGGCCGGCGGCGCGGGCAAGACCGATTCCGGCGAGCCGGCGGCGATCCCGCCGGCAAGCGGCCGTGGAGGACCACGTGCTCACCTAGGGTGGCCGGGTAGGTGCGGTTGGGGCGGAGAGACCCCGCACGGCGGCGCTCGACGGCGGCCGGCGAGCACGGCCGCGGCGGCTCGGGTTCCCGGCGAGGAGGGCACGGGCTTGGACAACACGTGACCCCGGGAGTTGTAGTAGGGCCTAGGGAAGCTCGTGGTGCGGTTGGCAAGTGGGGAGGGCGAGGCCGCGAGCTCCCGGCCGGCGACGGCGGCGGCAATGGCGGCGGGGGCGCCGGTGGCGCGCGGGGAGGAGAAGGACGACGCTTAAATAGCCCCCGGGGCGGCCCGGCGATGACGGCGGCGTGACCCTTGGCCGTAGTACGGCGCACGCGGGCGAAGGGGGCGTGAACGGACCGCCGGTCCAAAGGGGGGGGCGTCCGGCCACCGCACGCGCGCGCGTCGGCGCGTGGCGCGGCGCCGACCCCCGCGCGCGGCGGGCGCGGGTCGCCTCGGCACGGCGCTCCTAGGGACGCGCGGTCGTCCTCGGGCGGCGGGCGTTGGGAGGCGTGTGGGCGCGGACGCCGAGCGCGGGCGGCGGTGGCCGGCGACACGCGGCGCACGGGTTGCGCACGACGTCGCGGCGCGGCGCGCACTGGCCCTGGCAGTGTTGCTGGTGCTATGTTTGAGCAACTGTTTCTCCAAAATTTTGAATAAAACCTAACCAAGCAATGAATGCCAAAGTTGTAGATCTAAGTACTAGCTACAACTTTCACAAAGGCTGTATGGGGTTTTTCTCTCTAGATTTGAATCTGTTGAAATGCCAACTTTGAATGTCAGCCTGTGCTTGGCAACAGTAAAAGCTGGTTTGCAAGGGGTTTTTCACAATTTTCCCCTCCAAATTTGCAATGCCATTCTACATGAAAGTTGTGTCCCTCAACAAGACCTACAACTTTCCTAAAGGTAGAATTTTAAGTGTTTAGGTAAATTTTGGAGAACGCGGCAAAAGTTCCGGCAGGCACCTGTGGACACTGGGATGGCAAGGGGGTTTGACCCACCCTTTGACCATGGGTTGGCCCACAAGTGTAAAAACTATTCATTAGGGTTCTCTAGGGGTGTGTTAGGGAGTTTTCATGGGTGAGGGCCCAGGTTGACTTAGGGTTGACCACTTGACCAGCTAACCCGGTCATTAACGTTAACGACGGTAATTAAAAACCTGGGGCGTCACACTTCCCGACGGCACGATCCACTCGGCAGGCCGTCCATCCTCGTTCGCCGCCAGCTGGCCAGCGGTTACCAGCTGGTTCAGGACCAGCCGCGTCACCGCCGAATGCTCCCATGCCAATGGGTCGACGATGGTGAGAGGTTGCTGGGGAGCCATGCGAGCGGACAAAGAAGCGAAGAACGGGGAGCAAGAAGAGCTCTGAGAACGGGGGCGCGATGGCGAGAACGACTCGGGGGATGGGGCGCAAGGAGCAAGAACGATGAATGCTAAGGTGAAAACCGCCCTTTCCCCCTTCCATTGGATTTATAGGCCGCAGGCGTGCTCTCCGGATCGCACGCCCCGCGCGCATTAACTGCAGGTGGAATATTCCTTCGCTGACAAGCGGGCCCCGCCACGACCGCGGCAGCCATGCAACCGCTGGCAGGCCATCATCACGGCGCGGTAACCGGGGTCCGTGGCAGGCGGTCACATCCGCCTGCCCACTCCGCCCACTACGCGCGCGCGCGCGGCGCCGAAAAGGCGCGCCCGCGACGCGAGATTTCAGTCGCGACTGCGAGCATTTAATGGCCCTGTCCCTTACTGAGTAAGGTAGACCCTCGAAGCGGCCCGAGCCCCTGGCTCAAATTAACACAACCCTCGACGGGTGCAAACATCGGCCGGTGGCCTCGAAGCCCGTTTGAAATAAACGGGCGCTACAGGCGCCCGCGATTCACGAAAGGCTACTGATCAGCGGCTCGGGGGCTGGCGTGGCCATGGACCCTCGAGACCTGCAGATGCGAAAAACGGGGGTGCCCAGCCGCCACCCCGCACGACCCTACTGATCAGCGGTTCGAGGGCTGACATGATCAGGGGCCCTCGAGACCTGCAGATGCGAAAAACGGGGGCACCCGGCCGCCACCCCGCACAACCCTACTGATCAGCGGTTCGAGGGCTGACACGATCAGGGGCCCTCGAAACCTGCAGATGCGAAATACGGGGGCGCCCAGCCGCCACCCCGCACGGCCCTACTGATCAGAGGTTCAAAGCCTGACCCTCCACTGGTTCGAACAGGCGCCCCAGATCACCAGAGTCAGGGACGACCAGGGCACACGCATTCGAGCCTTTCCTCGAGCCCACCGGCTCGAGGGTGCCCCACATGTCGTGTTCGAGAGCCAGCGAGGGCAGCTAGCCGGGGGGATCCCACCGAGGGAGAGCTTCCGCGCCCTCGGTGCCTAGCGAATGGGGCCGAGCCCCACCTAGCAAACCCACGCAAGCGCTTTAATGGACGCGTCTCCGGACCGCGCAGCCTACCCTTATCGAACGGGGCATGGGCGTCCACTTGAACCACCCGCTAACAGCTCGATGAGGAATCCGCAATCCGCGACCCGATCGATGGGGGTAGCGGAAACCTCACCCTCCGTCCCGCGGAGGGACGGCGAGGGCGCGTTGAAAACAAGTCTTAGAGCTCTCCCCGATCGCCTTGAACGGGCCCTGGCTCGGGGGCTCGACGCACGGCTACACCTCCTGAGTTGCATCGGCCGTGGGTAGTGCCAGTCGCGCGTGCGTCACCGAAGCCGGCTGGAACATCGCCGACACCGGTTGGAACATGTACCACGCCCGCTGACCAGATTTCATGGTAAAACCCCTGCAGGAGTACTCATGCTCCAGCAGGGCTTCGGGGGATAGACCCGCGGGTCCGCTGACGCGGCCCCACGGAAAGCTTTAGCCACCAGGGGGAAGGATGTCCTATCAGTAGGTTCCAGCATCTGCGGGAGCCTGGCCGGCATACCCGCAGATGCTCGGGGGCTACTGTCAGGGACAGCCCTGAGGGTCCCCTAAAACAACTAGGGGAATCCTGCTTAAAACCTACAAAAAACCAAAACTAAACACATCTCACTTAAGCACACACACGGGGCACGGCCCACACTGCGGTGGTCCCCGCGGCCCACCAGAGCGGCCCACTCGAAGGCCCCCTCAGGCAGGTTCCGCCTCGCTCGAGGGTTCACGCCTCCCTCGAGCGGGTTCCGCCTCGCTCGAGGGTTCATGGCCCCCTCGAGCGGGTTCCGCCTCGCTCGAGGGTTCGCCTCCGCCTCGCTCGAGGCTCCCTCACAAGCACGTCTGTTCCCGCACGCGGGTACGGACATTTAATGCTCTGGCACAGCAGGGCGGCGCCATCATGCGCCTGGGACTCACGCCCCGGTCCTGTTGCACCAACTCCCTAGGGGGAACCCATCCCCGCCACTGTGGGGGACCGTGCGACGTGGCCGGTGTCAGCCCCGTGACACTTCGCCGCCTACTCCCGTACGGCTAACGTGCCGAGCCCTTGAAGGGGGGCCGGCCACACCCTCGAACCGCTTTCTCGTGAACTTGCAGGGCCAGGTCATGACACTAGGCCGGCAGGACGCCATCCCTGCCACTGTTGGTCGTGTGCGGCCGCCCCTGTGCTCGCAACACCACGCCGGGCACTGTTACAACCACTCCGGCGCCGTGCGGCACGCGGGGGCGGAACGCCGCCACGCCTACCACTGTACCCCGTACGGATCGCCGTCAACGGCCTCCTCAAGCCTTTCTGAAGATGCCACGGCCGGCCACTACGCCCCTACCCTCGAAGCTACCCCTGTTCGGGTACAAGATACGCCATGATGACCGGATCGTGGCAAGGACCGTCAAGGTGGCCGCCAACTCTGCAGCGTTGCACATCATACTTCCCCATGTAGCTGAATAGTGCGACATGCTTGTAATTCGCCCTCTCCTTGGTCTATAAAAGGAAGGTGAACTCCCCCGCCACAGAAAAAAATAGGAGACAACACACATTCTCCAATTCTCCCACAACATCTGAACCCATTCCGATCACTCCACCAGGGACTTGGAGGCCACGCCACCTCTCCCGTCCTGCTTGTAGCCGCCCCACTACAGGCACCCCGGTACCGAGCAATATAGTGCCCCGAGCACACCACTGCTGGACGTACGGCCCCCGGCCGGAACCAGGATAAATCTTGTGTCTTTAGTTGCTTAGCATCGACCATTGAGGGATAGACCTTGGCGCTTACTACTGGTTAGTGTTGGGGCCACATTCCGCACCGACAGGGGGCAGCCTACCGTGTGTTTAGATCCACCTTGCAAGGTTTAAATCAATCGATTGTCGGCCTCTCACCGTTATCTGAGACTACTTACTCCACTAGTCATGAGATCCCTAATGATGGAAGATGATGAATACTATGCTTGATTAATTGTAGTGTACAACTTTGTTTGTACTAGTTGGCCAATGTAGTAAAGATTAAACCTACTAGAACTTGTGCTAAAATCTTGAAAGTAAGGACCTACTCTTTGTTACTTTTCAGCAAAGCAACCCAGTAGCCAAAAAGCCTTTCATGGTCTAGAATTGATGAAGTAGTTATCACCGACGGGTAAGTCTTGCTGAGTATTAGTATACTCAGCCTTGCTATAATATGTTGATCCAGGTAATGCATTCAGTGATGTGTGGCCCGGAGAGATCCCGCCCGGCTGGGAGCTGGAGTGGGTGGAGGACGACTACTGAAAGCATCATGGATGGCCTCCCGTGGTGGCTTCGCTTCCGTTAGTTTTAATTCCGCTGCTTTCAAAACTCTGAACTATTTCGTTATGGCAAAAACTATGGTTTGTAATAATTAAACCCCTCGGGGTACAAATTTGGATATTAATGTTGTTGTATCTCTGGACTCGCCTTCGAGTGAGTTTTAATGCATATATTCGATCCTTGTTGCTTTTCAAGTGATTTACCGGGCGTTAACCCGACAACTAACGACAGGATGATACTTTACTATTGCTTAATGGCCAAAGTGGATCGGTCTTAGGCGATAGTACAGTATTTTCCTGGGCAGGTTGTCACACCATGGTGCTCCACCTTCGAGATTAGGGAGTCGTGTTGGACTCGCTGCAGGAAAATCTTCATTTCAGTATTCTGCACTACTCCTTGATCGCGTCCCTCGCAAACCAGTTGCCGTCGCCTTGCCCCAACCACCGTGCCACGCCTCTTCCTCCTCCTCTCACTAAACTGCTCGAGGTAGAGGACGAGATAGTGACAAATGAAATGAAGATGAGGGCCTTCCTGCACTCTTTTCTCACACGGCCTTTCACACATCACAACCCACAACTCCACGTTGGATGCGCCAGGTCGGCAAATTTGGTCTACGTGGAGGCGTTTGGACTTCCACGGCCTCACTTCATTAGATCCTAGACCTAAATGAACACTTTAAGAGTTGATGGACCTAGATGGGACATCGGTAATAGTTAATGGACCCACAGTGAAATTATCTCATAAATAAATATTTCAAATGTTATCACAACTTAATGAACAACTACACAATGGGGGTAAATGTATCTTAAAGTCTCCAAAGTCCAAATTTATCTCAAGATATCATTTGAGTTCATAAATTTTCAAAGTGCATATTTAGACCCTAAACTTGTCCTCAGAATTCCTCTGAGTTCCTAAGCTGTCATAATAAATTTACAAATCTTGAATTTTGTCACATGTCATTGATAGTAACGCTTCCTCCTCACTCTACCTTTGCAAATCATATTATGCAGTAATTGCGCATGCACTACTTAGCGCTAGACTAGGGGATTTTAAAATGCACTTAGAGAGTTTAAAGACTCGGATGACACTATACAAATCTTTCACTCACTCGAAAGTGAAAACATGTGACTATCACCGTATGACAAGTTTGATGACTCAAAAATTTATTTTGAGAGGTTACTGATAAATTTCTGAGACAAATTTATGACCTAAAAACACATTTCAAAAGTTTAGTGACATAAATAACATCTATGTGAAGGACCGATAAGGCGACCAGAGAGGGGGGGAGTGAATGGGAGCCGATAAAAATTCTCCTCAAAGAACTTGGCCTATGTCCCAATCGCAACTCCAAAAGTCACACACCAACACCAATCGCCAAGACAACGTAGTTATGGATCAACTACGAGTCCTAGGAACGATTCCTTGAAACACACACGGAGGCACTAGGGAAGAAGCAAAGGAACCGATCAAACTTGGCACGAATCGACGTACAGATCGGACTGTCCGCCTACCTGCCGTGGACTATCCGCCAAGGGGCGGACTGTCCGGAAGACAGGGCACGGACGGTCCACAGTACAAAAGTCGCCTCCAACCGAAAAACACTACTTCTGTCTAAATGGTCCGCCGAACGGTCCGCGGGGGTGGGGGGTGGGGTCGCGGATTGTCTGCCAAGCACGCGCGGACGGTCTGAGGATGAAATGCGCAGAAAACTATGAAATCGCAAGAACACCTTCCCAAAGTCGTCCCCGGATCTCCCAAACGGCTGAAGCTCTTGAGCCATGATTTGGGGGAGATTATATGCGTCACTAGGTGATGCTATGCCCCAAAACTCTTGGCCTCTAACTCCCTAGAACGTCGGGAATCACGGATCACACGAACTCAACCAAGAACAAAGAACTCCACCCAAAGACCATCGAATCGAGGTGGTTTCCCGACGTTTGAGGGGTCAAGATCATCCACAAAGAGGCACAAGGCACTCACCCATGATCCGCTCAAAGAAATCCGAAGACAAACCCTCTCAAATCCGCGGAATCAACCGAAGAAATAAAACACCAAAGAGGCACCAAAAAGACCCACGGAAATCACAACTTCGAATCTTCTATGCAACCAAGAAAGATTCGTACAAGGTTTAGCTTGCCTCCTCAACATCCATCCCTCTCTCAAGATCTCACCATGAAGCTCTCAAGCTAGTCCTATAGAAATTCTAGGGAAAATAGGAAGGGAAAATAGGAAAACCAAATGAGCTAGGGTTTCGTGAGAGATGGCTGCCATCCTCTCTCCTCTAAGAATATATGGAGACAGCTGGAATACTAAAATACCCCTAAAGCCTAAACTAGGATACACGCCCACCAAGGGCACTTTGGGAATATGTCTTTGTAGCACCATCGAACGGATGCCCGGCGACCGCCCTTCGCATAGCCTCGACGCAAGCCTTGCGATCCCGACGCGTGTCCTCCGCTTCGAAGCTTCTCGGCGCGCCCGGATCCCATCTTCGCCCGCCGAGCCTCCGGTCTTGGTTTTGTGGCTCAACCAAGTAATCCGGCCGGTTTTGTGGTGAACCGCCGCAAACCCCGCGTGTAGACTTTGGTTGTGAGCCGTTACCCTACACCGGCTCCGATCGACAACTTCGTCTTGCTTTTCTTGCCACTATGCGGCCTGCACTTGACCCCACTGGCCACCGGGTCCCTCGAGTCAGGCCTACTTGTCTCTCCACTCCTCGGAGGCCCCACAAGGCATAGACCTTTCGCGCCCACTCTTCACCTGCACTAACGCAAATCAAGTCGCAACCTGCACCTGCAATACTCAGCCAAGACTCAGTCCACACCACATTATCAATCACTCATCACAGCCAGGAGCGACCACCCACCGGTCCTCGGACGCTCTAGTCCTCAATCTCCCCCTTGATGAGTGCATTGACAACACACACAAGTAACAAATTCATAGAAAAGAGAAAAAAGAAAAGAAACGAAATAAAAACTCAAAGTGATCAAAAGCCAAGAAAAGATCACTTGAGAGAGGAAAATCTCAGTCCCCTAAGGCAAGGGCAACGGCTCGACACAACTGAGATAAGATTCTCCAAAATTGCCGACTCCTCAAGGTGAGGCAAAAGGGCTCGACACCATCGGCAAAAGAGCACAACAAAAATCCAGGTGAAAAAGAGCTCCCAAATGCATGAATGCAAGCCCCCCCTGAACAAATGCATTTCTCCCAATTTTTCTTTCCTTGATGCAAAACTCCCCCTAGAACCATGAATTGGGTACTTTCCTCCCCTTGTTGGTAATCAATGAATCAAGTCTACAAATGCAAGCATGTGCTTCTCAAATATACAAAGAGCACTACAACATGCTAAAATTGAGACATAGACAATCAAGATAGCCACAATTTGAGCACAAGCATCGCTAGCATGATAGAAAGGGACATACAAGCAAGTGACATAGCCATGATCAAAATGAAGCATTTTTTCACAAAAAATTCCTCTCATGAGCATAGTTCCTAAACATGATCGAACTGAGCACAAACAACATATAACTCACAAACTTCATGTAAGGTCACAAATTCTCATCACAAGGTCATCACAAACACCTACAAGCTATCTCATGTCATGTCAAAGCCACCGAGCCATGTGTCCATTTCTAGATATGAGACTTCTCATTGGTGAACATCATGCAACGGTTTAGCACCCAAGATAAGAAATTTAAAACATTTAAGACATGGAAGCACATTTTTCAAGCATAGGCATCTCACGTACCATTTTCATGATTTACAAGTTAAGCATGGTACATGAAGTGCCTTTGCGGCAAAAAGAAGCTTAGGCTTCTCCACAAGGTAGCATGTAGGCTAAACATTCATGATGATAAATGGATCTTTGATCCCAAATGAAAAGAACATGGTTCCAAGCACAAATTAAGCAAGATATAGCCATAAGCATCCAATTTGAACATGAGGCAATCTACTCACAAGAGACAGTACTAGAGAAGTTGCTATCTGTGACGATTTGCTTGTGACGCTGCTAATTTTGGTCACAGAATGGTATGTATTCCATGATGAAATGTATGTTTTCGTCATAAGTTGCAAGTGACGATGATTTGAATGAAAGAATAATGACGAAAATGAATTTTTTGTCACAAAACAGCAAAAGGAAAACGTCATAGATTATGTTTTGGTACGGCGTATGGTTATGATGAAATGGTTTGGTCACAAATTATATTTGATATCGTCATAATTTATTTGCATCGTCTGACACAATTAATGATGAAACAAATTGGTCACAAGTTAGGTTTGTACTTGACGGCGTGGGCGCGTGGGAAAAATATGGCAGTCGGCCCACTTTCTCCACACCTGATTAGGCCCATTTTTATGCACTTAACTATCATTAATTGTAAATGGCAAAAAAGTGCTCCTGTGGAGATTCGAACCAGGGACCAGAGGGTTCGCAAGTAATAGATGTACCACTGGAATACTCGTTGTAAGTTGTTTAGACTTTGCATTGTATCTATTTGTACATAATAATTGAAATTGGGGCCACATCGTGACATGTTAATGGGCCGATCCAGTTCGTGATTGTGTAGAGTCCCGGACGATTCGTTTTTTTGTCGAGGTTGCCTGTTCGCGTACGTGAAAGGGGGGGGGCGGGGCGGTGGCCTATCGCTGGCGGCGTCGAGCGCGCGAGACAAGGGCAGAGGCGATAGACCGGCGCCCGGCGTGATCAGAAGGGCGGCAGCGGTTGCAAAGATTGGATGTTTTTCATGTTTGAATAACTTGGGGAGATATGCAGATGGGTTTGAAAGTTTAATTCGTATGTGCATCAGTGTATTGAATTTCTTGATCCTCAGACTAAGATGCAAAGTTTTGTTTATCAATTACTTGTTGTAATTTGCACTTTTTTGTATTGTGTTAAGTTTAATCTCTGTTTGGGTATTTTTAAATTAAGTGTTATGTTTTTGAAGACAGATGGATAGAAGCTGGATATTTGGGAAACAATTCACACCTGCATATTTGAAAGGAGTTGAAGAGTTTAAGGAATTTGTTAGAGCAAGATACGCACAAGACATCGAGATACGTTTTCCTTGCCGCAATTGTCTGAATCAAAGGGTGCGACCCCAACATGATGTTGAAAACCACATAAACATTTTTGGAATGTCAGCTACATATACCAGGTGGATTCATCATGGGGAGCCTGCAGATAGTGCTGAAGTTCAGAATACAGAGCAGCAGGATGTGGAAGGTGATCATGACTATGGGATACATGTGGATGTGGACGATGATGGTCATCTTGATGAGGATCTTGGAGTACCGTAGATGATTGGAGATCCGTATGCTCAAGTAGAGGCCGATGGAGAGCAGCCAAGGTTTGCAAGAGTACTTGAGGATGCGAAGAAGGCACTTAGCCCGGATCTAGGCATTCCAAATTCTCTTTTATGGTGAGGATGTTGTATATCAAGTCTCGTTATCGAATCGGCAATGCAGATTTTCAACGATGATGAACTTGATCTCATCGGATACCCTAAGAGTGAGTTGCCAAATTCTTATGACGAGGCGAAGAAGTACCTTCGAGAGTTGGGCCTTGAATACGAAAACATACATGTGTGCAAGAATAATTGTGTGTTGTTTTGGGATTCAAAAACAACCAAGTATGCGAAGTTGAATGTGTGCCCAGTATGCAAGGAGTCTAGATGGAAAGATGAAACTGGGACGAAGCAGTTCCACATAAGGTACTGAGGCATTTTCCATTGTTGCCAAGGTTGAAGAGAATATATGCTTCAAAGCGTACTTCTGAGGAAACTCGATGGCACATGAAAGTTAGGACGCCGGTGGAGAATGTAATGAGCCATCCAAATCGATGGGGAAGCATGGAAGTACTTTGACAAGAAGGAAAAATCATTTGCATCCGATCCAAGGAACTTGAGGCTTGCTTTAGCTACGGATGGGTTCAATCCATTTGGCAACATGAGTACCCGGTACGAGTATGTGGCCGGTGCTTCCGACTCCACCGAATCTCCCACCCCGGGAATGTGTTAATCCCGCAAATTGCTTTATGTCTTTACTCATCCCGGGGCCAAAATCTCCAGGAAAGGATTTTGATGTGTTCCCGGAGCCCTTAATTGAAGAACTTGCTAGAGCTATGGAAGGGTGTAAGTACCTATGATGCATGTACCGGTAGGAAGTTTGACCTTCGTCTTTGTTGTGCTATGGTGTATACATGATTACCCCCGCGTTGAGCACCCCGTCCGGTCGAACAACAAAAGGGTATTATGCATGTATTTACTCGCGACAAGGATCCTCTGTCTCGGTCAATAAGGAATAAGATATGTTACATTGGACATCGTCGATACCTTCCAAAGTCACATGCATGGCGGAGAAGCTTGGCTTTCGATGGTAAGCGTGAAAACCGAGATGCACCGTAAAAGTTCACTTTGGGTGAGGTCCTAGACGAGCTAGATAAGGTGAGAGATGTCAGGCCAGGGAAGGCAGTGAATGAAATTCAAAACACTGGAAGAAAAAGGAAGCGTGATGTGGGTCCAAAGATTTATAGCCAAAAATCTGTGTTGTGGAGGTTGCCTTATTGGATACACTTGAAGCTTCCACATAATCTTGATGTCATGCATATAGAGAAAAACGTGTGTGAAAACATTTTATGCACATTACTCAATGTGCCTGGCAAGACCAAGGACACACATAATGCTAGGCTAGATTTGAATGATATGGGCATCAGACACCATTTGCACTTACAGGAGAAAGGGAACAACTCAGTAAGTGCTCCACCCGCTCCTTATGTGTTGGGGAAGCAGAAAAGGGTCGAGTTTTGCAAGTTTCTCAGAGGTATCAAGTTTCCTGATGGATATGCTGCTAACCTAGTAAGGTACATAAGTGAAGATGGTGCGAAGGTGGTTGGAAAGCTCAAGACACATTCTTGCCACATACTCCTTCAAAGAATCTTTCCTGCTGGACTAAGAGGATTGGTGCCGAAGGATGTGTATGAAGCAATAGCTGAGCTCGAAACATTTTTTAGGGAGCTATGCAGTAGAAATATAAGGATTGATGTTGTCAAACGACTGAAAGAACAGATTCCATTGATCTTATGCAAGCTTGAGAAAATCTTTCCCCCTGCCTTCTTTGATGTCATGGTTCACTTGTGTGTCCATCTACCCGACGAGGCACTCGCTAAGAGGTCTCGTTCAATACGACCGGATGTACCCAATAGAAAGACGCCCGGGCACTTTGAAGAATTTTGTAAGGAACAGGCGAAGCCGAAGGATCAATTGTCCGAGGCATATGTGGCAAGTGACACCTTGACATTTTGTTCTAGGTACATGGAGGATATGGACACTAGATTCAACTCGGAGGATGATAGTGGTGGAGAGGTACCATTGCCCGATGACATATCTCGTTTTTCAAAGCATGGTGTTACTCTTGTTGGAGGCAATAGGGTCCAAGATATTGAAGATGATTTAATGGGCAAGTTAGTTTGGTATGTGCTACATAATTGTGAAGAAGCTGATGAATATAAGGAGTAAGTATGATTTTTAAGACTTGCTGATTTGTTAATTTATTTTTAAAATTTAATTTAAATAATCTTGTCTTTGCAGGTTGTACAGAGACTGTCACACCCGGTTTTAAAGGCAAAACCGAATGCATTGATCACGTGTGCGCCAGGATCAAGTTACACACACGCTTAGACATTATGAATACCAAAAACAGTGCCACACGAATAGAGAGTTATTACCAACCATAGTCTTAAACGAATCTTAAATAAACGAGTTCTCGCAGCGGACAAAATGCCTCCACAGGCAGCTGACTGAAGACTACGCACACCTAGAACTCCTGGAAATCTCCTGGAATATCTTCAAAGTTCTCCCAGTCTGAGCAGCAATTCCGGGTATTGTAGATGCAAGAGAATAAACAAGCATGAGCACCATATCGTACTCAGCAAGAGAGAACAACATAACATGCAAGGCCATATGGTGGATGGCTAAGGTCCAAGCACTTTAGCATTTTAGTTGGTCAAGTTTTATTAGCAACCTGATTACTAAAGGTGTAAGTTCATACCAACCCAATTAATAAGATATAAGCATCATAAATAAAGAATAAAACAACAATTAAACATTAAAGTTCCATAATTTAATCATGTGAGTGTCCAGGCCGCTCTTGACCGTGAGCACGGCTAATCGATTAGTTTAACACTCTACAAAGGTTGTACATCTTTACCCACAAGCAGCGTAAAAGCTCCGAAGAACTTTGGACCCAACCATGCGGTGTTTGCAAGGCACCATATCACACTTCCGAGGTGTGATTGCATAGGGACGCTACATGGCCTTTACAAAGGTTCCCTAGCAAGTTATGACCCACAAGGTCCGGATCAGTTAGCAAGGTATAAAGTCCCCTAGCAGGTCGATACCCCACCATAAAAGAATAACTCACCCAACCCCCTGTTAGAGAGAATCTATACCCCACAGTACCGCCGATCCCTTGTCCTTATCAGGTAAGACCATCCCAAGCTAAAGTTCCTAATTATTCAGCCAAGACCATTGCCCACTAGTTCTTGTGGTTGTACTGTTTTCCTGGGTGGTTCTCCATGTTCCGATTACATATTAAAGTGGTCTTGTAAAATAAAAGATCATAAATGGAACATAGTATAACAAAAGTAACCAAGTTGATTAATACCAATTCCCAGTTGAGCATGCTAAGCAATAGCTACCACAAGATTAATTTAATTTCCGGTATCAAGGTAAAGGTAGTAAAAATCTAGGCATGATCCTTAATAGGTTCCCATCAAATTAATGCAAGCGGAAAAGTAAAGATAGTGAATTTAAATGCATGTTATGTAGGGCAAACGGGTATGCATCAAGGAATACTTGCCTTCAACAAAGCCTTGCTGCTCAAACTCTTGCACGACTTGATCTTCAAATCCCTCGAACGAATCGCTCTCTACGGTCCACAATCATCACATACAAGCATACAATAGAAACAAATAAGAAACAGTCACCAAACAGATCAAACAGATCTAAACAGTAGCATAAAACTAATCTACGCTTCGAAACGAACGCGTGGACATAAAGAACGCTAAAATCGGAGCTAAAACGACTAAGTTATGGCTTAGGGAAGGTGTAGGGACCAATATGTAAAGATTTGAAAAGGTTTTGGGCTAAAACAAAGGAAAAGGACTAAACTGTAAGAAAACTTCTAAGGTGGAAGGGTATTTTTGTGAAAACCAAAAACTCAGGGGTTTTTCTGCAAAACTGCCAGGGCTGGCGGCGGGGTTGACCAGTTGACCCGGGTGACTTGATCTAGATCCGTTGGATCTAGATCCAGCGGCTGCGGTGGCTTGCGGGCTTAAGAGAGGTGGCGGATGGATCTAGATCGCTGGATCTAGATCCGGCGGCACAAGACACACGCGAGCGGCCGGCGGCGAGGCAGCGCGGAGCCGACGGCGGCGAGCGGCGGCGGCGGCGGCGGGACTCGCCGGCGAGACCCCAATCCGGGGCTCCGGGGCACGGTTCGACGCGTGGGAGGCATCTACGCGACGCGCGCAAGACGGCGGATCGATCTAGGGCGGCGGCCTTGGCGAGACGCGGCGGCGCGGGCGGTCGCGGCGGCGCGGAACACGAACTCCGGCGAGGTTCCTAGGGCGGCAGGGTGCACGGGGACGACGACGAGTGACACCAATGTGCTGCTCACCTCCTGGCGCAACTCTGGAGCGATTCCTCGGCGGCGGAAAGACGACGACGGCGGAAATCTACGGCGGCGGCGGCGAGCTCGAGTTAGGGTTTGCGGCGGCTCGCGGCTAGGCAAGAGGACGGCGCGATTTGCTTGGATGGGAGGTCCAGGGGCGGCGGCGCGCTTTAAATAGCCCGGGGAGGGCTCGCCCATGGCGTGCGGGCCACGGACTCGGGCACGCGCGGGCGCGGTCGGACTCGTGCTCGAGTCCGGCTTGGCAACGACCCGAGGTGGGGGATGACGGTGGCCCCCACCCGTCGGCGTCTGGCCGGAGCGGGAGGCGGCGCGGGTTGCGGGTGGCGGCCGGGCCGGCGGTGCTGGGCTGAGATGGGCCGAGGCGCGCGGCGCGGGGAAAACCAGGCCGGGAAGACGGAGGGGCGGCGACGGACTTCTACCTTGCTGGGCTGCACGCGAAGCAGGGCCGGAAGAGGGGAGGGGTTAAGGAAGAAAGAGAAAGGGTTTAGCATTTTTTTGAAAAGGGGTTTCAAACAATAGAATTCAAATTTGAATTTGAATCCCAACAACCAAAAGAAATGCTCCAGCATGTATGCAACAATAAATTCCTATATTTCATTAACTTTATTTTAGAAAAGTTTTGAATGCCTAAAAATAAATAGAGCAACCTTATTTTCCTTAAGCAAGTAAATGGTTTCTAGCAAATTTTAATAAAGCCAAATTTTTAGTAAAATTAGGGTGTTACAGAGACGAGCTGTTGCAGCAAGGTGCACAACAAAATAATGTTGACAAAATGGTTGAACAAGGATTTGCCAAGTGGTTCAGGCACCACGTTAGTAACTACAACTATTTAGATATTAAGTGGAAACGTATTTTTGCTAATTATTATTTTTGTTGCAATAGATTGAGGACCAACGCAAGGTGAATCCGGGGTCGGTTAGCGAAGGATTGTGGGCACTTGTCTTGTGGACCATGTCTACGAGTTAAGTTTTACTGCACTTGCAAGATCAATGGTGTTCGGTATAGCACAGCGGAACGCGAAAAATTCCTGCAGACACAAAATAGTGGTGTCATGACTCCAGGTGAACATAATAACAACATTATAGATTTTTATGGAAAACTTCAAGAGGTGATTGAGTTGTTGTATAACTCGAATATTCAAGTTTGTCGAACTGTGGTTATATTTCGATGCAATTGGTACAACCAAGAAGGCAGGGGGGAAGGCCTTCAAGATGACGGACATTTCAAATCCATCAATGTGCAGTCATTATGGTACAAGACAGATCCTTTCATCCTATCTTCTCAAGCGAAAAAAAATTTTTACATTCAAGACACATCTTTAGGTAAAGATTGGCGAGTTGTGCAGAAGTTTGAACATAGAAACATTTATGATGTGGCAGAAAAAGATGAGGGCAACCATGATGTGCATCAGGACGATTACCATTCTGATACTGAGCATGTGGTGCAAGAAGGTGGCGTCGATGTGCCATTACCAAATATTCAAGGTGGGGAAGGCATTATAATTGAAGGCAATTTGCAAGAATTAATAAGAAACAAGAAGGAAGCTGCAATTATTGATGTCGACAGCGAGGAGGAGGAGGAGGATGAGACAAAGGCCGCAATATCGTAGTGACGATGCCAACGATAACAACGATGACATGTCTCCGGATGACGAAGATGAAGATTACTAGTTTGATATATATGTTTTTCCATACCATATGTGTCTCCACATGAACATGACATGTTACAATAATATAGATTGGTGATTACTTGTTATATCAATAAAAAGTAGACCGATTGAGTACCACAAATGATACTTTAATGCGTGCCATTACCAAATATTTATAGGGCATGTACATGCCACAGATGAAAGTTACTTGTCTTGTTGCCACATAAGGCACTACTAACCGTGCACATTGCACCGACCATAACTATTTACAACCTAAAGCAAGCAAGGCACAAAATCTTCTTGCCTTCCAGCCTGCTACGACACTACTAAGTTAATGTCTTCCATCACTGACAAAAGTAAAAGAATGCAACCATATAGGTTCATTCTTGACAGTCATGCAGATTAGCGAAACTTGCAAAAGACAGCAGCGGCCTTGACATTTAACCATCACTTTCTGGAATGCACTTCGTCTTCTTCTTCGCCTTGTCAGCAGCAGCTTTGAGAGCAGCCTTGAGTCTGGTGTACCTGTTCTTCTCCCCTGTTCGGCTAAACCTCCAAAGCAGATCACGTTCTCTCCGTGAAGTCCCCGGCTCCTTCGTAACTCCCGTAAGTCCACAGTTACTATGAAAATGAGCACTGTTAAGGCCTAAATGATCTCAAATCAGATTATCTGAAAACTGTCAACAGCAGTAAACTCACCTTCTTCTCCTTCCCTTTCAGCTGCTTCACTGGGTTCACATAAGTTTCGACGCTTGATTCTTCAGTTGTAGACTCAGCAGTGCCAGCGCTACTAGAAGCAGTCACTAGATACCGGGTTTTCATGCAGACCTTCTTCTTGTGGCGCTCGCTGACTCTCAGAGCACGCTCTGCGGCCTTAGTGGAGAGCCCCCCGCGTGCGGTTGCCTGAAAATTAAGTGAATCACAATTCATTTGCATCTAGTGCTGACGAAAATTAAGTGTGAAGATTTAACAACACATATGTAGAAAGTGAGTAACTAAAAAAGATTTAAAGAATCCAGTCAAAATTAAAATATATGCCATATATAGTCACTGAGTAGTTCATCTACAAAAATTTAAAGATATGCCATTTGTAGTAACTGAGTAAATTAGAGCATATGGATATCTGTAAATAGCACAATTTCTGACCATACTGCATTGTAAACCATACTGCTCAAATTACAAACCAGTGCATTGTAAACCATACTGCTCAAATTACAAACCAGTGCATTGTAAACCATACTGCTCAAATTACAAACCACAATTTTCCAGTGGCACATAAGTTAGTACTACATTCTAGAAAAATATGATTGAACTGAAAACCCCACCACAAGCATTACTGAAAATCCCCCTCAAGATTCTAAGGGAAATGCATATATCTAGTGGCGCAGCTTAGTACAGAAATCAAGCAAATTAGGGAAATGCAAAATTAGTGAGTAATTGAACTTAAAAATCATGAACATCTAGTGATTGAATTAAAAAACCCGTAAACAGTGACAGGGTGAGAAAATCAACCTTAGGTTTTGCAGATGGGAATGTTGATCCCCCGACGCGCTTCAGATTGGGAGCGATCCTTTCGAAGCCTGGTGGGACGTCAGGAACGACGTCGCCGGAGGCGGCGGAGGCTCGGCGCACCACCACGCCATGGGAAGCGCGGGTGAACCTCCCGGTCCTTGGGTCCCGCTTCTGGTTACTCGCACGCTTCGACTGCTCCAGGTTCTTCACCGCCTTCGTCATCTTCCACACGCCGACGACTGCGGTGGCGCAAGGGGCAGAGGTGGTGGCGGCGCGAGGGGCAGAGATGGCGGTGGCGGAAGGCGAAGCGGAGAAGACGAGGAGGCGTGACGATTTGGGGGAAGCCGTCGTGGCGACTGCTATATAGATCTGCACAGCAAGGCGCCTCTTTATGTTGTTAAATAAAATGGATCTTCACATCCATCGAATACACCTTCGTAGCCCACTGGTAACGCGCTCTGATTGTTAGTCCACAGCTCCCGGGTTCGAACCCTATGGGAGCTTTTTTTAACTTGTTTTGTTATTAACATTTTATTTCATTTAAACATTTTTTAACTTTTCATTTAAACATTTTTTAACTTGTTTTGATTTTAACATTTCATTTCATTTGTTTTCTACATATCCCACTCATTAGAATAAAGTCTCGCTTGCACACATTGAGTATACGATGGAACATATGCCCCACTACGACCAATGTGCCTATGCAAGGGACGTCTACACATGTGAGATATGCGCATCACAAGTATCTCGAAATCATGTGAAACTATCAGAGCGTGTTATTGGAGGTAAACAAGGAGGTTTCGTGCAATTTTGCAATTTTCGTTGCATTTTTACCTATTATCTTAATTTTTTGATGATTTAATAAACAATAAATGTGAAAATTAGCAAACCATGCTAGAAAAATGTAAAAACTTGCAAGGACACACCAATTTGGTGTGTATTCATGACAAAATTATATTCAATTCATTATACCAAAGTGGCGGTCCACGGTGCTACGATGGAACACATGCCCCACTACGACCAATGTGCCTATGCAAGGGACGTCTACACATGTGAGATATGCGCATCACAAGTATCTCGAAATCATGTGAAACTATCACAGCGTGCTATTGGAGGTAATCAAGGAGGTCTTGACGAAAAAATATAAAGAAATAGAAGCAACTGATGTTTTTTTAGAAAAGGAACAAAGTCAAAAAAATCTGTGGCCCATAGGAATCGAACCAACGACCCAAGGGTTCTAGTAAATGTGCCTCACCACTGAGCTACTCGAGGATGTTCATTCAGTAATCGAAATAGTTATATATGAATCGAGTAACTGACGCTGCGGCGGGGACGCGGGAGAAATTACGCCAAAACTTTTCGGCACCATTCTTTAACAAAAAAAGGCGGACTTATTTACATGCCTCCCCACAACTCGTCAAACCTCCCCATTTCCTATTCCCATCTATTTGACACCTCCCCTGGAACCACAGAAGCCGCCGCCGCCACACCACCCATCACCGGCGACGAGGTGCTCCTCACCCCAGGTTCGTAGTTTCCAGGTCGCGACGCCTCAACCTAACCCTCTCCCTCAATGCCCCACCTACCTAAATCTTCCCATCAACCACTCAGTCACATCAATGAAACCCTAACCATAGCCGCCGGCGACGAGTAGCTCCGACAATAACCCGATTTGAATTCACGCCGTCCCCCAATCCCTCTCTCTCACGTACATTTCTCTGCCCATGCACCTCCTTTTGTTCCCCGACCTAACCCAAATCTCATCTGCAGGTTTCAATGGTGGCAACAAGGGGGCAAAAGAGGAACGGGCCTGCAGGTCTGTCAAAAAATTCAACTATATTTCTGAGAGTAGATCTACAATTTTGATGTTGTCGTATATGTATGTCAATTTGAAATGTATTTTTTTGATTAATGAGACCATTATCATGTCACGGTTTGCTACTGTAATATTCCCTGATTTTTGGTTGATAGGAAGATTGTAGTTCACTCCATTCTATATTCATACTTACTAATGTAGTTATAACGGTTTCGATTCACCGTAATACCCCGGGGTTTTCTGATCTAGGAGTGCACACATAGTTGTAGGTCTTATCTCATATCTTAGACCTCTTATCTATCTTTCATGTAGTTTTGTTAACTCTAACCTATTAATTCAAGACTTTTAAAAATTCTAATACACCCAATTTCTTGTCCTTGAAAGAACCTACGATAACTGATTATGAGCGATGCCGAGATAGACGCGTGGTGGAAAATCAAAAGATGCTTGAAGAGCTTGGATTGAATACCTTAGCTTCTGAAATTATTACATCCTTGCCTCAACCTGCACAAAAGAAGGGGAAAAATCAGCAAACAAGGGAACTGATAACGAAGGTTCATCATCATCGGAGTATCTCCTTGATGAAGATGATCAAGGAGATAATACTGATGATGAAGACATTGAATCTAATGAGCAGCCACAACTTAAGGTGCTTCTTCTATCTTCACAGTAGTGAATGGGGCATACTTGGAACATACAACTTGTTTACTACATTGTATTCATTATTAATATATAATCTAGGATTAAATGTTTCTACTCTGAAGTATGCTTTAGGACTTAAATTTCATTGCAATTAAATGTTTACTATATGATACTTATTATTAATAAAGTTGATTGCAATTTAGTGTTTCCGATCTGCATTTTGATCTCCGATTTATTTGCAAATTCTGTCAAACTATAATGATGTTGAATATATGGTTTTCATTATTAATGCACGTGACTTACATGACCTTTCTTTCCCCACAGCTTCTCAAACCGCATAGTCGCAAAATCATCTCTCCAAAGATCAAGAAAACTGTTGGCAGAATGGCTCCTGGAGTTAGGAACAGTAAGAGAGTGAGGGCATCAACTCAGTCGAAAAACCACCCTGCGAATCCGAAACAAGAGCATCAAAAAGGCTTCTTGTACAGATCCTACGACCCCTTATGAAGACAATCCAGTATGCAGAGGAATCCAATAGACCGATTGTTGATGAGAACACACCATCGAGGATGGCAAGTGTATCAGTCGGTCATGACAATGCGAGGTTTTGAGGCACACATTGCGGTACCGCTAACGATGACAACACACTAGCCGAAGGCAAGCTCTTTTATCATTGCGGTACATTCGCTAACGATGACAATGCAGGTTTTGAGGCACACATTGCAGGTGCTAACGATGACAACACACTAGCTGAAGGCAAGCTCTTTTATCATGCAGTTTTGACATCTATTTAGTTGATTTTGCATCAATAAAATAAAAAAACTGAATCTAAATTCAATGATGTAGGTCCTCCACAGCGAGCTCCTAGGAGGCCCAGACCACCTACAGTTGGAAAGCAGCTAGATAGGATGACCAAAGCTATGGGAAGGAGATTGCCCATAGTTGTTCAGGATGGAAAAAAAGACCTCAAGATCCTGTTCAAGCTGGCAAGGTATAGCTTCGCAGGTCGGCGTCATCATTCGGGAAAGTATTCTGTCCTCCCACATTGGAAAGATTACAAGAAAGACGACGTACACTACAAAGCCTTTGAGGGATAGCTAGGCGTAAGTGCATTACCGTAGCCATATGAAACTATTGTTCATTAAGCTTATTTGACTAACTAAATAACCAACTATCATATGCCTAGGGTCGCTTGGCCATTAACACAAATCATGCCCCAACAAGGGCAACCTATGACCGATCCGATGCGTGTTGCGATAAAGAACCAACGCTATCGACCGAAGAAGAAATACTTCAATGGTGTTCCCGCAAATCGATTCGTACAACTTCTCCGATTCGCTACATGATCGATCTCGAATGGAGGGCACTTGTTGCAAGGTGGTCGGATCCAAAGAACATGGTATGGGCATCAATTCTTACATTCACTATCGGTTTACAAAGTCCCTTATTTTAAACTCCGTGATATCAACTAACATGTTCATCGTCTTTTAGCAAACATGTGAGAAGAACAAGGAAAACCGCGAGAAAGTCAAGTATCATCAGGCTACGGGTTCTCGCTGCTACGTGGCACACTTACATGCATACGTAAGTAAAACATTACCTTGTTCACTTACCTGCACATTTGGACTCAACTAATTATTTTTCCTTTCATCTGTGCATACTTTGCTGTCATTTTTCAATTACACAGAAACAAACAAGAATCCTTGATGAACCAAACCTAGATCAGTCTGCAGAAGTAGACGCAATGGAGCCTTCCAGACGTGCCACACTAGCTCCAAACGTGGCTTAAGTGAGCCTCCAAGAGAGGCACTTGTAAGTGCACAGATTATATGCCTACTAGTTGCCATTTCACATAAATCATGTGTGGACTTTATGCATACATAGTAGTAGGTTTTCAATAATCTGGTTCTTTTGCGTGAATCTATTTTATTGCATTTATTAAACATTGACATGTTACTCTTCATCAAATACTTGTAACTCTTTTACCTTGATACTATTTCAGTCCCAAATGGAAGCTTTGAGGACTGAACCTGTTTCTGAAGGTGAGATGCCAGCATCCAGTGTGCAAGTCGTGTCGAAGGTGCTCTCTCAGAACAGCTCCAACTTATTCCTGAAGAATGTTGGCTTCCAAACATCGCCATCCTCCAAGTCAGTATCATCAAAGGAAAGTCAGCTTAGGGAGCAACTTGCAGCTGAAGCGACGGCAGCAGTTCAAGGTGAACTGGATGACCTCAGGAAGAAAATTCAGGATGCAGAGGAAGAACGGGCAAGGACACAGAAGGAGCTGGAGGAGTACAAGAAGCTTACAGAGAAGAACATCAAGGAGATGGCAGAGACCAATTTGCTCCTCAAGAAGCTCTTCTCCCTCCAGGGAAATGCTTCGTCATCGACTTCAACATAGCTGCTGCTCAGCTTTCCTTTCTATTTTTTGTCAGTTTGCCTATCTAGTAACTTGGTCGTGTGTGCAACTTTTTATGGTACTTGGTACTGTTTCAACAACATATTGACTGAATTTGCAATGTCTAGTGGTGTGCATCAGTTGTATATGCACACTGGAATACTTGATGCAAACCTAATGTAATTGTGTGCCCATTCTAGTATCAATTGCAAATTCCTATTATATTATTATTTCCAAACCAGTGAGAAAATGCATGGTGTATCTGTGACCAATCTACTCTCAAATCTGTGACCAAAAGATGTTATATTTGTGACCAAAGTGCTGGCAAATCTGTGACCATATTATATCAAAGCGTGACAATGCCAAATACCAATCTGTGACAATTTAATCATTACATCTATGACAGTTGCAAGATGATGATCTCAGCAGCCACGTCATTGATGACGTCACATCCTCGTCATCTGCCAGCGTGGCATACGTCATCCTATGACCAACACAAGACTACATTTGTGACGAAACCGGATCCTCACACCATTGCAACGACGCCATCCGTTATCCAGTCGAACGGAAGATTGTGACGAAAAAATATCGTCACAAAATGCATTAACAGCATTAACGGCGGCGTCAGTTAGCCCGGCAGACGTGAAATTATGACGAAAACATGGTATGATCTATGACCAAAACAAATCGTCATAGAATGAATTCAAATCCATGACGATACAAAATTCGTCACAGATTGGTGACACATCTATGACGAAAAAACCAATTTCGTCACCGATGACCAAATGTGACGCCACCTTAGTGACCAAACCAAAATCGTCACAAAAACGTCACAAAAGACTAATTGTGACCATTCTGGCGTCTTCAATGACGATAATGCAACGTCATTGATGACAACATCCCTACTAGTGAGAGGATCATATAACATTTTTGCAAAGAAGGGAAAATTGGTTCTATACCACCGAAAGATCAACACATCTGGAAAATACCACCGAAAGTCCACCGCTCCGTAAAATAGCAGAGAAAGCATGATCTCTTACCATAAAGTACCATTCCGTCAACAATTGGCGTTAACGTCGTCCGACCGCTTGTCCTGGACCTTGCTAGCGCCTTCTTCCTCCTTGTGAACGGCCATGGCAGCTTCCGCCAGACTGGACATGCCGAAACGTGCGCTGCGCCACACTCCTGAGCTCCTAGCCAAGATGCACTTTGCACTGCGCTGCGGTGATCCCACACGACGTTGGCCTCCCTTGCACCCTAGGAGCAGTGGTTGCTACTACCTTGTCACCTCGGACCACCCATGCACCCATGGCGTAGGCATGCTGCCCTCTAGCCTAACACATTGACCGCGAGGAGCTGCGCATGTTGCGCGCGTGCGTGTGGGCGTAGCGAGGTCGGCCTGACTGACGATTGTAGCTGTGGTCTGTAGATGGAGGCACTCGCTGACCAAAACTCCAAGCAACAGCAATCCATCACCAAGCTCCAGCTCCTCCACTCTTTTTTTCTATCTCTCTGCAACAGCAAAAGCCTCTTCAAGCCGAGTCGCAAGATCATTAGTGCTAGACGCTCGCGCTCAGGCTATTTGATAAAATGCCGCGGCAGGAACTCACGAGTTACCGCGCATGCTCTTGCTCTCCAGTCTCCACGACGTGTTGCTGCAGGCATGCCACTGCTCATGTTGAAGAACATCGGAAGAGAGGAAAGAGGTCCCATGCTGGTTGCAAGAAAAATAAGCTAGAGTATCACGTTAGGCCAACAACGACACGCTCGGAGGCCGCAAACGGTGAGCGGTCGAGCGCAGCTGCACAACCTGCGAACAAAGGTGCAGACACCAATGGCCAGCTTCGAGAGGTTGCCGCAGGAGCGCAACAGGCGTTTAGGCGCCTGGCGGAGGCTTCCATGCATGGCCAATCCCAAGGAGAAAGAAGGCAGCTAGCACGCTCCAAGACAAACGGATGGACGGCGTTAACAGCGAACGTGACAGAATGGTACTTTACGGTAACGGGTCATTCTTTCACTGCTATTTTACAGAGCGGTGAACTTTCGGTGAATATGTTCATCTTTTGATGGTATGAGACCAATTTTCCCTACAAAGAAAGACCATCCACAGGCATATATATCCCAAAGCTACCAAGAGCATAGCTATACATCTCATAAGCATCACAAGCAAAGTCATGACCTCATATCTAGCATATCATGGTGATCAAAGCATATGAGAGAAGCACATCTCTATGTCATATGTTACAAATGCAGTCTATAATACAAAGATGCAAACATGATATGATACATAAATGAAAATGCAACATGCATATGTACATGAGATGCCCAACCCAAACTCAAACGGGCAAACGAGCACAAAACTCACAAGCTCCTCCTAAGCATATGCACTAGAGCCAAAGAGCATACAAAGCTCACCCTAAGTACACGCGCAAGGGCAAGGAGCAAAATAAACCAAGTGGCTTAACACGAGCCACACAACTCAAAGTCTCCAAACAACTTACCTCGATCATTCGCTCTCATCCATCGTTCTTGAAAATGGTGCTACTCCTTTGACACCACCAGGATGAGGCTTGAGGACCACCTTCGATCTCCGGTCGCGATCCTCCGGAGTCGATCTGCCAAAAGTCCTCGAAGCCTCCCGCCTGCACAATCAAAACCAGGAGCGAGAGCGAGCAAACGACACAACACTGGGGTTACCACAAAAAGAGTCAAACCAGTGCCGAGCCATTTACTCAAAAGTGGGATTAGCAAAATCCATCCTATCAAAGCTATGACAACCACGGGGAATCACCTCACGTCTTGCTGGAGGCGTATGAGTACCACGAAGGGAAAAATGCGATCCATAGCCCCTCTGAGACTCAAAGCTGTGACCTCTACCAAACTCGTATTGATCACGAGGTGGAGAACGCCCAACAAACATACCACCGCTAGAATGAACATACCCATCACTTACACCACGACCAAAGGAACCAAACTGATCATCACCCCGACCCCGAAACGGAAACTCTGAGCACCTCTAGTAGGAAAGCCCTGATCCCTCCAAGATGGGACCGTATGCACAACACCCTCACTCCGAGGCACAACACGAGGCTCAGGCACACCACGAGAAGGGCGGTACATGTCCTTGTTTGCCATCTCCCTAGCAAGCCTCTCCTCCCTTCTCCTCTTGAAGCAAAACTCTCTCTTATGACCATCCCTCCCACAATGCTCACAATGGAAGCGGACTGGTTTTGCTTTGGATGTTGGTTGTGGTTTCTTCTCATGCTTTCTGCCTTGCACAATCGGCTTCTCACTTGGTTTTTCTCTCGGCTCATGCATCTGGTTTGGCTTGGGGGCAAACTGGTTCTTAGGTGTAGTGTGTGGTGGAACTGGAGTTTTCTCAAACTTCCCTTCTCTCTCACCACTACACTCCCCTACCTTATCTGATCCAAGCGCCTGGCCATCAAAGCGCTTAAGCGCCTCAATCATCATACCAAGTTGAGGCTCTTGACTAGACAACCAACTCAACAAGTTTCGCAAATCATCATTCTCAGTTTGCAAGCGATCAACACATTGTCCTAGTTCCAAATTCTTCACAGCATGCAATTCACAAGTACAGCAGGAAGTAGGAACATGAACTTTCAAATCAGCCTCAAGCGAAACAATGCGACAGCGAAATTCATCAATCTTTTCATTCAAAGCAGGGTAAGAAGTACAAGCACCGAGCAAGGTGGGTCTAGATTGCAGCTCAGCCAACTCAACCCTAAGCACATTTAGTTCCTCACACTTGGAGGCATGCTTTTCCCTAAGAGCGGTTAAATCAGCTAGGAAAACAGAGCAATCAACACAATCAACCTTATCAGAAACCACAGGGCTAGCCTTAAGCGAATCGATTTCAAGCTTGTCATCAAGAATTTGTGTTTCTAGTTCAGCCACTCTAGTCCTAGCATCTTCAAGCAAATCTCTAAGCTCCTAGCTAAGCTTCTTGGCCTCTCTAAGCATGTGATCGCGATTATCAAGCAAGTCAACCAACTCCTCATTTTCCTTGCGCAAAGGAGAGAGCTCATCACATACCCCATCCTCAGAATCTGAGTTTGAGTCATCCTTATGACTTTTCTTGTTGCTGGAGCTGCGAGCCATGCCGCATAATTCATCCTTGGAGCTTAGGCCCATCACACAAAGGCCATTGAGGTACTTGCTGAGCTTCTTCTTCTTCTTCTTCTTCTTCTTCTTCTTCTTCTTCTTCTTCTTCTTCTTCTTCTTCTTCTTCTCGCCCTCTTCGTCTTCATCACTCGAGCTTGTCGCTCGACTTCTTCATCTACTCTCGAGACCGTGTCTTCCTCCCATGTCCATGATCCTTCTTCTTGGACTTCCTCCTCTTGTCCTTGGACTTGTGCTTGTCATTGTCGTTCAACTTCGGACACTCGGCGAAAAAGTGTCCGGTCTTGCCGCACTTGAAGCACGTCCTCGAGTTTCTCCTTGAGCTCATCCGATTCTCGTACATCCTCTCAAATCTTCTCAACAAAAGTGCTAGGTCATCCTCGCCCAACACGTCAAAATCCTTATCTGGCAAGGACACAAGAGAAGACAAAGAAAAATGTCTCGAAGACATGTTAGTATTAGTCCTTGAACCAGATACGAGAGACAAACTATGAGGGTCAGTCAGGTTCTCAATCTTTGCACGCACCCATGGTCCACCTCGGACGACTTGAGCTTGGAAAACAGCTCGTCCACCGTGAGGGTCTCATACTTCTTCGACTCAAGAATGGCCTCGACCTTCTTACTCCACACGGTACGATCCAGAGAATGCAAAAGCTTGATAGCCCTGTCATGGTCATCATACGGGAGCACAGCCACATTAGCACTCATGTTGTTCATAATCACTGTGAACCGCTGAAACATGGCATCAATCGACTCACCGAGGAGATGAGTGAAATTCTCGTACTCTCTCCGGTAGGTCGCAAAGAGCTGAGCCTGAACCTGAGCGTTCCCGCCATGAGCATTCTTCAGTTGCTCCCAAATCCTGCACGCCAAGTCCTCTGTCTGAACCCGTTCGAATTTAGATTGACACAGAGAACGGTACAGATAGTCGACCGCCTTGTTGTTGGCGTCGAACATGTCCCTAGATCCTGGAGCTAGGAAGTTAGCCGGATGGACATAGGTAGTGTCCAAGGATCTGACCCTTTCCGCGGAGGAACGCCGCCATCCGCCTTTGCCACATCTGGTAGTTAGTACCATCAAAGTGTGGAGGACCCGAACCCCATTCCTGGTACGCCATATTTGGATCTTAGACTGGTAACCGGCTCTTATACCAATTGAAGGACCGATAAGGCGACCAGAGAGGGGGGAGTGAATGGGAGCTGATAAAAAGTCTCCTCAAAGAACTCGGCCTATGTCCCAATCGCAACTCCAGAAGTCACACACCAACACCAATCACCAAGACAATGTAGTTATGGATCAACTACAAGTCCTAGGAACGATTCCTTGAAACACACGTGGAAGCACTAGGGAAGAAGCATAGGAACCGATCAAACTTGGCACGAATCACCGTACAGATCGGACTGTCCGCCTAGCTGCCGCGGACTGTCCGCCTAGCTGATGATATGCGTCACTAGGTGATGCTCCCCAAAACTCTTGGCCTCTAACTCCCTAGAACGTCGGGAATCGCGGATCACACGAACTCAACCAAGAACAAAGAACTCCACCCAAAGACCATCGAATTGAGGTGGTTTCCCAGCATTTGAGGGGTCAAGGTCATCCATAGAGATCATCCACAAAAGATCATCCACAAAGAGGCACAAGGCACTCACCCATAATCCCCTCAAAAAAATCTGAAGAAAAACCCTCTCAAATCCGCGGAATCAACCGAAGAACGAAAACACCAAAGAGACACCAAGAAGACCCACGGAAATCACAACTCTGAATCTTCTATACAACCAAGAAAGATTCGTACAAGGTCTAGCTTGCCTCCTCAACATCCATCCCTCTCTCAAGATCTCACCATGAAGCTCTCAATCTAGTCCTATGGAAATTCTAGGGAAAATAGGAAAACCAAATGAGCTAGGGTTTTGGAGAGAGATGGCTGCCATCCTCTCTCCTCTAAGTATATATGGAGATAACTGAAAGACTAAAATACCCCTAAAGTGTAAACTAGGATACACGCCCACCAAGGGCACTTTGGGAATATGTCTTGTAGCACCATCGGACGGGATGCCCGGTGACCGCCTTTCGCGTAGCCTCGATGCAAGCCTTGCGATCCCAACGCGTGTCCTCCGCTTTGAAGCTTCTCGGCACGCCTGGATCCCGTCTCTGCCCGCCGAGCCTCCGGTATTGGTTTTGTGGCTCAACCAAGTAAGCTGGCCGGTTTTGTGGTGAACCGCCGCAAACCCCGCGTCCAGACTTCGGTTGTGAGCCGCTACCCTGCATCGGCTCCGATCGATGACTTCGTCTTGCTTTTCTTGCCACCATGCGACCCGCACTTGACCCCGCTGGCCACCGGGTCCCTCGAGTCAGGCCTACTTGTCTCTCCACTCCTCGGAGGCCCCGCAAGGCATAGACCTTTCGCGCCTACTCTTCACCTGCACCAACGCAAATCAAATCGCAGGCTGCACCTGGAATACTCGACCAAGAGTCAGTCCACACCATGTTGTCAATCACTCATCGCAGCCAGGAGCGACCATCCACCGGTCCTCAGACGCTCCGGTCTCGTTTAATTCACTCCTACAAAGGAGTCGGCTTGGTGCTATTCGAGTGCTCTAACCACTAGGCTAGAGGTCCTTTTCGCAGTATGTATATTTTACTTAAAAAGTCTCTTGCACACATAATTTATAAGGCTCTGCTCGCCAGATATTTGGCAGATTTATACATCTGATTTGTTTGAGAAAAGATACTACATGATGGTTTGTACGGTAGATTTGTTCGGAGAGGAAAATACTGTGTAAGAAGCGACAATAAAAGAAGCCGAATAGAGTCAGTCTGGGACTTCTGAAGGGTAATAACTCACAATCAGTATGGTTAACGGTGCTTAGTAGCTACTCCCTCTGTCTCGCAAAGAGTGTCCACTTTGATTTCTTCTTAGTCAAACTATCTGGAGTTTGACCAAATTTATAATAAAGAGTATCAATATGTTTAAGATTGTATAAGTATGCTATGAAAATGTATTTAAAATCAATTTAATGAAAGTTGTTAGACATCAAAAGTATTTATTTTTCTATAAACTTGGTCAAATAAAATATGATTTTTTTAGAGAGACACCCAAAAGGGTGTACTCATATCTGATTCATACTAAGGAAAACAATTGGCGGTACAATGGAAAGACAGCTTGACATACAACGATGTAAAGAAAATAAAATTACAATGAAAAGCACTCTTGTCGTCTTCTTCATTCCAAAGTTCGCCGTCCACCGGAGAAAATGCACTAGAAAGGCAACAAGGGAAAGGAGCACCTGCAAACGCCATCGCCACACAAAGGCTTTGAAGACCGCAAAAACCACCCGCTGCTTACAACGAGATATAGCAAACGCTGAAAGAACATCGGCTGTGGCAACACTCCATGCAACGCAGGCTTGCAATTCGTCATCACCGCACTAGAGGGTTGAAGAAACCGGAACTTGACGAAGAACTGATCAAAGAAAGTGATCAAAACCACCCAATAGAATCTCGTGGGCCGAGCAGGCCCATGGTTCTTCAGACAATAGTAGAGAGAGAGCCCACGGGTTCGGCCCGATTCTTCCGCCGTCCTCGTCTTCCTCGTGCGCTCCGCCCGGCGCATCGTCCTTGCCCGCTGCCCCGCTGAGCTTCCAAAGGCCCCCACCAAAACCCCCCTGCTGCCGTGCTCCGTCCCGGCTTCAAATACTCCGCCCCCATCCCCAAACCACGCTGCTCCCTCTGGCTTCCCGCCTCCTCGCTTGCTTCGCGTCCCGCCGCTCCCTCCTCATGGCCGCATCCGCCGCCGCCGCTGCAGCAGCAGTCTCCTCCCCGGCCGCCCCGCGCGCTGGGGCCGCCGCTGCGGCCACCGCCCGCCGGGGGTTCGTCACGTTCGGCGGGGGCGCCGCCCGCTCCTCGCCCGCGCTCCGGTTCGGCCGCGGGTTCTCCGGTGAGCGGCCGCCACTCCTCTTCTGCTCTGATCTCCGCCGGTGGTGTAGTGGGGTGGTGAAAAGGTTTTAGCGTCCTCGTGCTCGGTTAGAGTTCTGAGATCTGGCTCGTGCGGCTTACCACCACGGTTAGCTTAGTGATGCGTCTCGAAGACCCGTGTGGCCGAATGCTTGTTTGGCGGCTCGTGCTGCCTGGGATCCACGTCCGCTGATTGAAGCTTTTGCACAGTATGTGGATCAACAAGCTCATTTTGGGGATCCTTTTGGTTTCCTGCATCCATGACCCGAGTTAGAAATTAGCTACAGGAGCATTGTGGTAGAATTAATTGGGTTGTGGTATACTGTATACTGCATCCAACTTTTTCTTCCTTTTCTTTTAAGTTTCTAGTTTCCATCAGTAGTTTTTTCATTCTAAAAAGCTGAATATTTCAATGTGTTTTTTAGAATGTCCCTATCAGTTCGTTTGTGAAAGGAAACTACCCAATACTGAAAACAGTTGTAAATTCATGGTCCTTCATGGATGAAGGATGAAGCTGCACTATTTTTTGGCAATTAGAATTATAGCATGTTGGATGTGAAAGACAGCAATGGCTTAATGAGCACAGAGCACAAATTGATATAACTCACTATTCTGCAATGTGAAATGGCATATTAATTTTATGTTGAGCCTGCAGATGCTACTTACCGACCATCATGGTAATGAATTAATGATGAACATATATAACATGGTAAACTAGATCCAGTCGCACCAAACCGTAAAATGGTACTCTCTCTTAATCGAAATATATGTCACAATTGATTTTTTTTAATTTTTTTGACAATTTGTCTTATTCAAAAAATTACGCAAGTACCATCTATTTTGTTTGGTACATGCTTTATTATTTAGTAGGTATTTTAAGCTTGACTTATCCTTCTCCATATTTGCAATAATTTTTTGAATAAGACGAATGGTCAAAGTTGTAAGAAAAAAATCAACAACGACAAATATTTCGATACGAAGGGAGTACCTTTGAGACGAGTTTTATTATTGCCTTGGTAAAAAAATCAAAGCATTTTTCTGTACAATGCATTCATGTTTAACTTCTATAAACTTGCACCTTTGTTCTAGTAGCTGGAGGTGAAGGTTTCTCAACTCCTTTTTTCCTCACAAGCCCATGAATTTGCTTATACATGGTTGACACAATTCTTTCAGGAATACTGAATAATGTAGCATTCTTAAACTTATATAAATCAACCTATTTGTATACAGTACTAAGCAAACTTCTATCTGCAGGGATGCGAACCCATGTTGCAGCTGTTGAACAAGCAGTTGCAAAAGATGCTACGAAGCTGGAAGCACCAGTTGTTGTTATTACAGGTGCATCCAGAGGGATTGGAAAGGCCATTGCTTTAGCCCTTGGAAAAGCGGGGTGCAAGGTTAGCTACTTGGCTGTTTAAAAGAGTTATTCTAGAATGGGAACATGTTTTATAAATGCATAGAGGATCAACATTGCTAGAAGTTGGCAGTTGGTGTGTTCTCAAAAAAAAAAGAAGTTGGCAGTTGGCGTTGCTAGAAGTTGGTTGTTGGCATTGCTAGAAGAATAGACATGTAGCTGTATCTGTATGATTGTACTCACCTGCTTGCAAATTGCTTCTTTCCCATGGAATGACAAGTTAGCACTAACCTTTGGGTCTTGAATGTGGCTTGACGTTTAGGTTCTTGTGAATTATGCCCGGTCGTCAAAAGAGGCTGAAGATGTCTCCAAAGCGGTGAGCATGTTAATTTACAAATTACTTTGTTGGCTATTATTTGTTTGTCCGTCAATTTATATTAGTAACTTTTAATAGTTACTGATTAATTATATATTGGGTTTCAGTACAAGTGGTCGGACTAACTCCTTGCCGAACATTAATATTGCTATTCCTTTTTTATATTCTCAACATTGCAAAGTTATTTATCTCAGTCTGGATACCACTATCATGTTTGGCCTTACAAAGGAATACATATAACTGTTAACATTTTTTTGTTTATCTATCTGGGGAAGTGACAGTGTCATTATTCTGAATTTCCGCTGCCATTTTTGAGACAATGCAACTGCAGAAAAATTAAACAATCACGGAATAATGTTTCATGGTTCTAGTCATCATAATGGCAAATATAGAGATTTGTAGATAGTAGCAACAGTGAAAGAACTCTAAAGAAATAGCATGGTGATTCTTTAATGTGGTTGGTTAAAATTCACCACTTCTAGACTCATAAGGAAATTTTATTATTTAACTATACTAGGATTTCAAAGTTTATAAGCTTTTTGCGGAACATGTTTTGTGTTGAAATTTGGTGATGTTCTCTGCCTATAAATATGCAGAGACTGATATTTTTGCAAGACTTTTTTATGTTTGTTTTGTCTCCTTTCCACCATGAACACACATTCATTTAGATGCTTACAGTGCTACACTGCTACTGCTATTTTTTCAGATTGAAGCGTCTGGTGGTGAGGCTATCACCTTTGGAGGAGACGTCTCAAAAGAAGCTGATGTAGAATCTATGATGAAAGCAGTAAGTGTAGTCTGTGTACTTTGTATACAGAAGGAAAATATTCCTCTTCTTTTTTACATCAATCTTCATTTGGACATGGTTATAATTAGTGTCTAAATCAATTAGGCTTTGGACAAATGGGGGACAATAGATGTGCTGGTAAACAATGCAGGTATGTTCCATATTCCCACGGAAAATTAAACTTTATCTGCTACCTATTCAGTTTATTGGTTTTCTTAAATAAAACAAACATTTTTTATTAGGGATTACACGAGACACATTACTGATGAGGATGAAGAAATCTCAGTGGCAAGATGTAATTGATCTGAACCTTACAGGTGTCTTCCTATGCACACAGGTGAGCTTATAAGTTATAATCTGTCTTTATTTTGACATTACTTGAATTATCAGGTGCATCTTACAACAGCATATTCTTTGCAGGCTGCTACTAAAGTAATGATGAAGAAGAAAAAGGTAATATTTCTATGCACTTCATGTTTCAATTAATTACTTGCAGAAGCACAACAAAATGAGTGCATCCTAGGTTTCTTACTTTGTGCTTGTAAAATATTATATAACTGAAAGTGTTGTGAAGCAAAAGAACTAATATTAATCCATAACCCACATTGATCATGCATCACTATTATTGTGTTGTGCCTCAGTTGGTAGGCAAATACACATATGGAAGGTCATGGACTGATAGTTTGTTACCACTATTATTTGTATCTGTGTATATACTCTTTTAGTCTCTGACCTTCAAGATGTTGCTATCAAAAGTTACCCTGATTGCTATTTTGTCTTGGTAAGTAATGTGTTCTTTATTCCAAAATGCAGGGAAGAGTTATCAACATAGCATCAGTCGTTGGTCTTACCGGCAATGTTGGCCAAGCTAATTATAGTGCAGCCAAAGCTGGGGTGATTGGCTTCACAAAAACAGTTGCCAGGGAATATGCGAGCAGAAATATCAACGTATGATCGTTATATTTTATTATTAACTCGCCCTGTGACATTAGGCTAGTCTGTATTCTGAAAGTGTTGTGAATATTCATGCAGGTGAATGCTATTGCACCAGGCTTCATTGCATCTGATATGACTGCCGAACTTGGGGAAGAGCTTGAGAAGAAAATTTTGTCAAACATTCCATTAGGTAAGTTGTATGCACCTTAAGTTATTGCTGTGAACTGTTCCTTTGTATAGCATCTTAAGCTGCACTATTGGACATGTAGCATTATTAACTTGCTTCGTCTTATGGTTCTTTAGTCATGCTCCAAGCGAAAGTTACTTGCTAGTATTCATTAGTGATGCACTATTTAATGTTTGTAAGAGAGAGATCATTCTGGTAATCATTACTATAGATAGCAGCGTGTTAAAACTGTCTTTGATATTTAGATAGACTGCGCAGGAGCAGAGTAATAACTTGTAGAAACTAGAATGGAAAACAGTAAATTAAAAGTTATTTTTAATCCATCTTTTATGAATTCGAACATATTCTTTTACAGTTACTCAATGATCCATAGTGCCACAGGTTATATAACCATAACCCATTAGTTTTGGTAGAATATGAAAGGAAATATTGAAATATTTCATATTGCTTGGTTCTTGTTTTTCCTCTGCATTCAAATGGCAGCTGTCACCACTAACTCTACATGTTGTCATGCAACTTCCAGGGAGATACGGCCAACCAGAGGAAGTTGCAGGGTTAGTCGAGTTTTTGGCCCTTAATCCTGCGGCTAGCTACATCACCGGACAGGTGCATGACACTACGAGTACATTTGCCTTTCAGAGTTCAATTTCGTAACATTTTGAGTAACTCTTGTTACCTGCAGGTGCTTACCATTGATGGAGGGATGGTAATCTAAGGTTTGAGTGAGCTTGGTAGAGTTCGACTTCTCTTTAGCCTGTTATAATGGTGTTGTACGCTCCTGCACGAGGCGATTTTTGGACTACGAATTTTAGGGTTGTCTCATGTTTTGTAATACTCACCAGGAATAAATCGGTCGTGGTGAAGTTGAAATATATGTTTTGATGTCGCGATATGTGCCAAATTATCAAGGGAAAATTTGCTGCCGGACACCGCTCAAAGTTGGTCTTTGCTTTAGACCATTAAAATTTGATGTCTTTGCCAAAACACACTATTCAAACGTGGTAATTTGCTGGTGGACACTGAACTAATTATTATATTCGTTTTTAATAGAAAGCTAAGGGAACTTACCCTCTTACCCTTCTGCTACTGAATGGATAGACATCAGTGGATCGGATCGGACCTTGCGAGTTGCGACTTGCCTGCTCCTCTCGCCGTCTCGCGGAGTCGCGGGCTCGCGTCCACCGGCCTGTTCGTTTGGCTGGTGGCTGATGTTCGTTTGGCCGGTGGCCGATGCGCCCGTGCTTGGTTTGTTCCGAGGAAAAATGCATTGTTGGCCGGCTTCTTCGCCGACCGGTTTGTTCGAGAGAGAAAATACTTTCGGGCCGGTGGCCGATAAGCCAAACGAACACGCCGCACGTCCAACAGAGCCGGCAAAAGTAGCACACGAATCACGCGAGGGAGAGGAGGGGTGGCCAAGGGTGGAACAGCCAGCAGCTCGGTCGAATTGCCATGGCTGGCGCACCTGCGCCCGCACGCAAGGGAGGGGCAGACAGGCCGGCCAACAGCTTGGCCGGCGTCCCCCGCGCTCGCAGGCGAGGGAGGGCGGACGGGGCCGCCCGCGGCTTGGATGGCACCCCGTGCCCGGCGCTCCCTGCGCCTGCACGCGATGGACGGCGCGCCGGCGCGGACGAGCTGGAGGCTCGCCATGGCCATCCGCACACGATTGAGAACTCAGTTGCGAATCGCATGCAGACACGGGGATGGGAGGGAGGGCGACTCGTCCTAAGCGCGGTCACGGACGGAGCCGGCTCGGCTGGCCGGGCCGCAGGGGTTAGGAAAAACGAAAAGTGACCGGAGTTGAAGAAGACGAGAAGTGGCCGGGTCGCCGGGGCAGATGAAAGAAAGGAAATGGTAAATGAGTGAATTCTAGTAGCTTTCAATTAAAATTGAATATAATAATAGTTTGAATGTCCTACAGCAAAGTGACACACAATTGTAGTGTCTTTCAGCAAAGTCACGAAATGTTAGTGTTCTACAGCCAAAGACACCTTTTAACGGTGTCCAGCAGCCAATTTTCCCAATTATCAATGTGCGATTTGAATTTGATGCTCGCTGATAGATTCCCTTTGTTTATGCATGATCCAATCGTCATTAGGCTTTAATCAACTGTCGTTCTCTTAACTGACCCTGGCTATTGGCCATCACACAGCCATGGCTCCCCTAGGGCGCGGCAGTGCTGTGATCTGTGCCGCAGCAGCCAAGGACTGCATGGGCCATGGAGTAGGGGAACCGACACACAGCCTGTTCGTTCGGTTGGTGGCTGGTGCTGGTTTGTTCTGAGAGAAAGGTACTGCTGGCTGGTTGGTGATGGTTGGTTTGTTCTGAGAGAAAAGTACTGCTGGCTGGTGGCTGATAAGCCAAACGATAATGTGAAGTACTTGACCTGAGAGTTGATGCACAGAAGGCATTGTTATGCCACCCATGAACAGAGTATCCCTGCCAGCACCGGATTTCAAGAGTAAACAGATCGAAATCTGATTGTTGCATCTCTTACAGACTCACAGATCGATACCTGATTCGGAGTCCGTTTCCGGCTCTGGAGGCTGGAGCAACATGATACAGTACGTCGCAGATATGCCGCGTCCGATTTCGCTTGCAACAGTCAAACGGCCTGTACAAGAAGGCCAACTGCCATCTGTTCTGGCTACCAGATCGATCCAGTAGCCATGGCAAGAATCAAGCGGCCGCGTCGGTGCGCGAGCCCTGGCTCGGATGGCGGCGGCGTTGACCACCTGAGCGCCCTGCCAGACAACCTGATCCGCCTGATCCTGCGCCTCCTCGACACCCGCACGGCGCTCTCCACCGCCGTGCTCGCCAGGCGGTGGGCGCGCCTCCCGCGCGAGGTCCCGGCGCTCGACCTCAGGGTCAGCGACGTGCTCCCGCGCCGCTACCACCGCGGACTCGCCCTGCGCCGCGCCACCACCCCGGTCCGCGACTGCATCGCCGGCTTCGCCGCCCAGGAGCCCGACGCTCTCCTCGCGCGTTGCGAGCGCCGCGCCATGCGCGCGTTCGCCGACGGCGTCGCGGGCCTCCTGGACGGTGATGACCGCCGGCGCGCCAAGAGCCTCCGCCTCGACTTCTTCCCCACGGAGGAGTCCGCCTGCGTCGACCGCCTCATCCCCACGGCGATCGCCGACTGGGGCGTCGAGGACCTCGAGGTCGTCGTGAGGCCGCCGCACCTCGACGGCCGCAACGACGACGACGATGACGGGCCCGCCTACGCCTTCCCGCACCACCGCCTCGACGATGAGCTCCACCGCTCCCGCCTGTGCAGGCTGACGCTGGCGAACTGCACGGTGCCGCCGCTGTACCGGTACGGCGCGCTCGCCGAGCTCGTCCTGCGCGACATGCCGGCGTCCACGCCGGCGGCCACCTACCAGAGGCTATTCACCGCGCGCTCACCGCTGGAGACGCTGCGCCTCGTGTCGTGCGGCTGAGCGGGGAACGCGAAGCGGCTGGTGGTTAGCGCGCCGGCGTCCCGCGGCTTGAGCACGTGAACCTCTCCTTCTCGAGGCAGAGCGCGTGGAAGCACAACAAGCTCGGCTGCTTCCTCGACGACGCGCCCGCCGGCGTCGCCAGCCTCGTCGTCAAGTTCACCAGGCCGGGGTGGTGGATCTTTCCGCTGCCACTCGCCACGAAGATGATGGGCCTGAGGCTGGTCGCACTAGTCGTGCTCCAAATCCATCCCCTAAAAGGAATATTCTTGCTTGCTCATCAACAATTTACGTACCGATTTTCCCGCACGCATCGTCCCCTATATCTCCTACTCCATTTCAACCACCAGCCATGGGACCAACATGTTATAGACTACCCTTTTATTTACTCCACCCTTCTGTCTCCCCCACTACCCCACCTACCCCCGCCGCCCCTTCCTCCCTTCTCTCTCCCCCCACTCCCCCACCTACCCCCGCCGCCCTTGCCAACGGCGGCCCCGCGGCGGAGCTCGCCGCGCGTGGCGCGGTGGCCGGACGCGACTCCGGCGAGGCGCGGAGGCTAGCGGCGTTCGATCCGGCGACAACGGGGGCGGGCGGTCGAATCGGGGGCGGATTCGGCGAGGTGAGGTCGGCGAGGTGGCCATGGATCCGGCGCGCCTCCCTCCCCAAGCTCGTCGGCTGCTCCGCCCGTTCCTCCTCTTGAGCACCCGTGGAGGCCGCGACGGTGGCGCGAGGATGACGCGTGGTGGTGGATCTTGGCGGCGACGAGTGGGGCGAGGCCGGCGGCCATGGCCTCGAGCTCGGCCATGGCCTCGAGCTCGGCTATGGCGTAGGCGGCGGCGAGGCGCGGCCGAGCGGGCGAGGCCGGCGGCCGGCGGCGGAGATGGCGAGCGCCCCTACTCCACCTCGATCCGGCGACCTTAGATTAGCCGAGGAGGAGCGGGTCGTCGCGCGCGGGGACCCATGGCGGCGCTCGGGGCATGGCGGAGCCCCACCCCGTGGCGCGTGCGAGCCGCGTGCGCGGTGGAGCCCCACCGGCGGCGAGCGCTCCACCTTCCCTACGCCGCATCTCCCCGCCCCCATCCCCCCTCGGCGGCACGGAGGGAGAGCTCGTCGTCAAGATGTGCCTCCCTTGTCGCTCCCCGACGAGGACGCCGCGGACGGGCGGCGCCGCGGCGGCGGGAACGACGGCTGCGGCGCAGAGACGGGCGCGAAGGCGGCGTTGGGTGGTTGCGGGCTGGCGCGCTGCAGCGGGGCCCACGCCACGGTGGCATGCTTGGCGCATCCGCGACGCACCCCAGGAATGGCGCATCCGGAGGGAAAACGGGATGTAGCGCTGCCCCTGCAGTACGCCGGTGCGGGCGTTTTAACGCCAAATGCGTACTGCAGTGATGCATGTCGCACGGGTTGCGTACCGCAGTGCGACCAGCCTGAGGAAGCTCCTCGTCGGCGACGTGCCGTCGTGGTGGGACGTGACGTGGACGCGTGCCCTCCTGATGGCCGCGCCAGCGCTGGAGGTCATGCACGTCCACGTGGTAGCCCCATTGGAGCCGGACGAGAAGCCGGGGCGCGAAATCAAGTGGCCGGCGTTCAAGTTCCGGCACCGCCCGCCAGCTGCGGGAGGTGGCCGTGGCCGGGTTCGGGCGGACGTGGCGGCAGATCTTCTTCGTGAGGTACCTGGCAAGGGTGTGCAAGGCGTTGCAGCGTGTCCTGCTCCTCAAGGACTGGTGCGTAAGGGAGATGGGGCTCTGGGACTGGGAGCTGGTGCAGCGGCAGGAGTGCCCGTGGAGCCAGGAGGAGAAGATGGTGGTGAGGAGGCAGGTCAGATATGGGAAGTACTGGTGCAGGCCTCAGCTTGAAGTCATCGTGGGATGAATGCAGTTCCAATGTACAAGTGCTATCGTCACTGATAAGAGCGTGGGCTAATTGCTTGCCACTCACCTCATAAGAGCGTTTTAGTTGTTAATTTGTTATACCGATAGTAAAAGTGTCTTCTATTTCTATTACAACTGTTTATCCAATGCATGGTTTAAGGTTGCATTATTGTTAAGATCGTGAATGCTCACATATGTGCGGGTAAAGAATGCGCAATATCAGTTTAGCATTCGCTCGCTTCCAGCGCGCGAGGCACATGCGCGCTGCCCGCAGGGGACCCACCACTCGCGTTGCCCACGCACGCTGCTCAGCAGCCCGTCAGTTGCTGCGCACATGCTTGCTGATGTGTTTTTTCTTTTCTTTTTCTTTTTTAACTAACTAATTAGCATATGCACGTATAATCTACGTGTATACTTGTAACACCCTAAATTCCAATTCCTGAATTTGAATAAAATTTGCTTAGCAACATTTGCGATCTCGCTTAAGGAATATAAGGTTGTTGTGCTTTTATAGGCATTTAATCGTTTTTATTAATTAATTAATGAAATATAGGAGTTTACTGTTGCATGAATGCTGGTGCATTGTTTTTGGTTGTTGGATTCAAATCTTGGTTTGAATTCGAAGTGTGTTTGCTGTTTAAATAGGTTTGGAATAGAAATCAGAAATAGAAAAAAAAAGGAAAACAAACAGCCGCAGCCAGCCAACTTCAGCCCAGCAGCCGTAGCGCGCAGCCCACCGCGGCCCACTCCTTTCCGCAGCCCAGCAGCCCAGCTGCTGTTTGGCCCAAACCAGCCCAACCCGCGGCCGCCCGGCCGCTCTCGCCGACGGGCGGGCCCCGCCGTCATCCCCGACCTCGGGTCGGAGGCGGACCGGGGGGGGCGAGCCCGACCCCCGAGCCGGTTTTCCCCGCGCGCGTGTGGCCCCACCCGGCCCGCACGCCGATGCGCCTCCCTCCCGGGCCCTATAAATGCCGCCGCCCCCCGACCGTGCCGCCTTACCCCCGCCAAACCCTAACCGCTCGAGCGCCGCCGCCGCCCGAACCCTAGCCGGCCGCCGCGCTTGAGCTCCGCCGTCGCCGCCCGTCCGTCGCTCGTCCGCCGTTGGGAAGCCGCCAAATCGAACCGTGTGAAGGTGAGGAGTACGCCGGTGGTTTTAGCGCGCGATTTCTTGCGTTTCGGCGCTCCCTCGTCATCGCCGGAGTTGCCCCGCCGCCGCGGCTAGCCGTGCGCCGTCGTCCCTCGCCCTCGCCGCCTCGGGAGGCCCCCCGTCGAGTTCGCGCGCGCACGCTCTACGTCCCGGTGAAGACCCCGTGATTTTTGGTGCATCCCGGCCGCCTTTTCCGCCGTGCGCCGCCGCCGCCGTCGCGCCGCCGCCGCGTCCCGGCCCGCCGCCGGCCGTGCGCCGCCCCCGCCGCTCGCGCAAGATCTGAGCCGCCAGATCTCCATCCGACGGCCCCTGCCGGTCAACCCTAACCCCGCGCCCGCATTAGATCTGCACCGCCCGATCGCGATCCAACGGATCAGATCCGCCCCTTAGCCTTAACCGCGCTGTTTTGCTTAAAAACCCCCGGGTTTTCCCTGTTTCACAAAAATACCCTTCCACCTTGAGAAACCTTTACGTTTAAGCCCAGTTTTCTTCTGTTTTAGCCCGAGAACTTAAAATTCTTTACAAATTAGTCCTAAAACTTGTTTTATCCATAACTTTGTCGTTTTAGCTCCGTTTTTAGCGTTCTTTATGTTCACGCGATCGTCTCGACGAGTAGAATAGCTTTCTGTTGTTTTTGTTACTGTTTGAGATGATTGGTTTACTGTTTCTTATTTATTTCCATTGTTTGCTTGTATGTGATGTGTGGAGCGTAGCGTACGAGCAATTCGGGGACTTCGCTGCTATTGAAGAGTATCAAGACCCTGAGCAGTTTCCGGTGCTGGTAGAAGGCAAGTCCTTGCTGCATTCCCGTTAAATTCCTATTACAACATGCATTTCAATTACACAGTTATGTATTTTTGCTATGCATTAAATTGATGGGTCCTATTGCTAAGGTTCGACTAGCTTTGTTATCCTATGCCTTGATCAACCTGGGTTTACTTTATGTTGGGTAGCACTTGCTAGCGCTTTATGTGGTTTTGGGATGGTTTAATGAACACTTGTTAATATGGCTTTATTTATGCTATCATTCATGTAATGCAAGAACACCTTATTTTGTTAATCGGAACATGGAGAACCACTCAGGAAAACAGTACTACCACAAGACATATGGCTCTGTCTTGGCTTATTAATTAGTGAACTAGATGCTAGGTATGCTTTACCTGATAAGGGTTGGGGGCTGGCGGGTAGTGGCGTATGGACCTGCTCGGGCGCAGGTGTGGGCTTAGCTAAGACACGGTACTCGTCCGGGAGCTTTATACGTTGCACTGACCAGGTAACCTAGCGGGCGCCTTCATCTGGGGATCTTTGTAACGGCCTCGTAGCGTCCCTATGCAATCACGCCTCGGAAGTGTGGTATGGTGCCTTGCAAACACCGCATGGTTGGGTCTAAAACTCTTTTGGGTTTTTACGCGACTTGTGGGTAAAGATGTACAACCTCTCGCAGTGTAAAACTAACTAGTTAGCCGTGCTCATGGTCAAGAGCGGCCTGGACCCTCACATGATTAATTCTATGGAAGATGGAACTTTTAAACTTGTGCATTACATTCTATGGATCTGTTGCATTTTATTATCTGGGTTTGGTATATACTTACACTTGCTAGTAACAGTTGCTTAATAAAACTTGACCAATTAAAATGCTGACTTACTTATGAGCCAACAGCTTCTACCATAAAGCCTTGCATGTTGTTATAGAACTTTTCCCTTGCTGAGTACGACATGTGCTCACGCTTGTTGTTTATCTATTGCATCTACACTACCCGCCGTCGCTCGGATGGGCGTTTTGAAGACTACTATGATGAGTTCGATGGGTTCTAGGCGTTCGTTCTCCGGTCGCCACCGCTCGTGGAGGACTTCTACGTGTGTTTCTTTTCCGCCGTTAGCTACTCGAACGATTGTTTAGTTGAGACATTCGGTCATGTAATAACCGTTTAATACTCTCTTTACGCTTTACACCGTGTTTTGGTATTCACCGCGTCGATGCATGTGTGTAACTTGATCCCGGCGCACATGTATTCTTGCATTCGGGTTTGTCCTTAAATCCGGGTGTGACAAAGTGGTATCAGAGCCGTGTTGACTGTAGGACGTTAGCCTAGTTAGAACTGGTCGAAAACTAAGGATTTTATAATAATAGAAGCCACACATAGTTTAGCTTGCTTTACTCTATTTTATTATATCTAATCTTGGTTTAATCTTATCCTTGTTTGCTTTTGTTATCTAAGCTTGACCTTGTCTCTTTTAGTAATCTGCACTTGTCTCATCTATCTTAGATGGTTCGCCGACTGAAGACCACACGTTCAGGTGCCTACCGCTTTCCAAGGTACCTGGAGGACCAGGACTTCTACTGCTACTCCACTGACAGTGAGGAGCGCCAGGAAGCTTCTGGAGAGGGAGGTGAAGTGCACTCTGCTTCAGAGCAAGCTTCACCGCCCGCTGTCATTGAGCTGTCGGATGATGAGCCCGAAGAGCCAGATGAAGAGCAAGAGCAAGAGGAGGAGCCAGCTGAAGAGCCAGAGCAAGGAGGTGATCCGGATGACCCCTCAGACCCTGAGGACTCCGACCCAGAGGATGGAGATGCTGAGGATCACCCTGCGCCAGAGAAGTGGAAGGTGGTCATTTGTCACCATGATGTAGGGCATGCACGCTTTCCATCCAAGCTGAGGAGGCTCTTCCAGCGTCTTCAGCTGCCTGTGACGATCGACTACGTTGGACTAAAGAGGACTCACCCTCGCTATCCAACCCAGTGGGATGTGTCTGTACGCATCTTGGAGGATAACCCGCTGGATGGAGGACTGTACGAGGTTGTTGTCCACCAGGCTCTAGCTACCAGAGCTACCTTCGCCGCCGGAAGAGATGATGCAGCTAGGAGGGCTCTATCCGCGTGGTGCTATGAGGAAGCTCATCACCTCACCAACTCTGTGTGGGGAGATCTACCCCGTCGTCGCTCTGGAGCTGTGGGCAGTGAGATTCCAATGGCCAATGAAACTTTGGGAGCACGCTATGCCATGCAAGTGGGACACGTAGCAGCTCTCAATACCAACTTGGATGACACTCTCATGGAGCTTCAAGATCTCCGTGACCAGCAAGATGAAGACCGTAGAGAGATCAAGAGGCTCAAGGCAGTGATCGCGGGCCAAGATGAAGATGAGGTGCAGGAAGATGGAGAGGACTGGCCTGCCATGTCACCAAGACCCGCAAGGACAAGCTATGGGTCACTTGGATCCCGCACTAGGATCATTTGGCCATAGGAGTTAGGTGTTAGAAGTCTTTATCTTTCAGTTATCGAGTCTGTAAACGTTAGAACGACACGTTGGATCGATGTGTTAGATAGTGGTGTGCTTGAATGCTTGGTTTGTGAACATCTGTGAGTTGGATTTTTGTTTGATTGCAATGTGTTGTGGATTAATGCCACAATGACATTGGTTTAGTAATAGAGTTTGATTAGTGGGTTTAAGTTCTGTTCCACCTATCTTTTATCTTACAAATTCGTAATTCTTTATCTATCATATTTTATCTATCTTAAGTAGTATTGTAGTGCTGAATCTGTTCGCGTTACTTCCTGACACAGCAGTACTGTTTTAATTTTATCTCGAGCTACAGAACTCCGAATTAAGTAAAACCAGTGGGGTTAGTTCGCAAATTTCATACCTGATTTTCTATCAAAAATTCAGCTATATCCGATTTATATTCTGGGAGTTATGGACGAAACATTAAGCCAACATAAATCTGTCAATTCCTGCTGACATACCTGACTTCATTATTTTATATCTCGAGTTGTAGACCTCCGATTGAGGCAAAACCAGTTGGGTTAGTTCAGTAATTTCATACAACATATCTCCAGAAAAATTCGTGGTTTTTGGTTACTGGTACAGAGAGATATCTTGGTTTCTTTTCAGCTATCAGAATCTGTCTTATTCTGGAATTCAGCATTGTTATCTTTTCAGCTTTTTCAATTGTTGTCATCATCTAAATCAGTGTTTCTAACGCTCAGATGGTAAACACCAGGTCCGGATCAGGGGTTGATCAGCCTCCAGTGGTTCTTCAAGGTCGAGGCAACAGTTCGGGCAGTGCACCGCCACCACCACCGCCACCAATGGATCCTATGCAGCAGTTCTTTCAGAACCAGATGCAGCTACTGCAGAACCTGACGGACACTGTGGCCAACCTGCATGCTCAAGCTAATAACCCGCCTCAGCCACCGCCACAGCAGCCAGCGCCTATGAACAGGCACTGGGAGTTCATGAGCCATCGTCCGCCGGTTTTCACCCATGCTGCAGATCCACTTGATGCTGATGATTGGCTGAAGACTGTGAGCAAGATGCTCACCACGGCTCAGTGCGATGACAAGGAGAAGGTCCTGTTTGCTTCCGGTCGACTCTAGAGATCTGCAGGAGCATGGTGGGATGCTTACACGACCGCCCATGCTGCACCCGACACCATCACCTGGCAGGAGTTCACAGAGAGCTTCAGGAACCACCATATTCTGCGCCGGGGTGATGAGGTCGAAGAAGAAGGAGTTCCTCTCTCTCAAGCGAGGGAGGGATGTCGGTGGCGAGTATTGGGACAGAGTTCATTGAGTTGTCTCGCTATGCCCCGGAGGAGGTAGCGGATGATCCTAAGAAGCGAGGAGCGCTTCTTGGAGGGTTTGGGCGGATCGCTTCGTTACCGACCGACGTCACATACCTTCCGGTCTTTCCGGCGAACTGCTAGACAAGGCTATTGTTTTGGAATCCATGCGCGAGAGCCGGGGGGAGTTGAAGAGGAAGGTCGCTACTCCGGGGCGGTCCGGAGCCACACTCGTCCCCGTTTTACTTCACCGCGGGAGCCCCGTTCCGTCCGGGGAGGCCCGTCGGGAGGTTATGGCCGCACCGGCGGTATCGGTACCCCGCCGCGGCGGTTCCCAGCGGTTCCGGCCGCACTCCTCAGCAGTTTCCGCGCCCAGGACCGCAGACACCACGCCCTGCTTACCCGCAGCACCGTCCGATGACTCCTCTTGGTACGCCCGTGAGGCCAGGCGCACCACACACCCCCGCGGGCAACACTTGCTTCAAGTGTAGAGATGTTGGGCATTATGCTAATGCCTGTCCTAAGAGGCACCCCCCAGGCACCCTCGTTCAGAACCAGCAGATGCAGCAGCTTAGGAGCGGGAACCAGACCCCGCAGAGCAGCAAGGGGCAGCAGAGTCAGGGCCGTGGCAGGGTGAACCACGTGAGTACCGAGACTGCTCAGGAGAATCCACACGTGGTGCTTGGTATGTTCTTTGTCAACTCTATCCCCGCATCAGTATTATTCGATTCGGAGCTTCCCATTCGTTTATATCTTGCTCAATTTGTGGCCAAGCATAGCATACCCATGTGTCCCATGAAACAAACCATGCTAGTTAGATCACCGGGGGGATATGAAATCTTTATATATGTGTCCTAATGTTAGACTAAAGATCATGGGAGCGGACTTCGGGCAAACTTGATAGTGGCTTTGGAATCAAAGGATCTTGATGTTATACCCGGTATGGATTGGTTGGGCACGCATGATGCGACGATACGGTGTGCTAAGAGGACTGTTCTTCTCACCTTGGTCCTAGCGGGGAAAAGATTGAACTTGTGGCCGATCCACCGTCGGATGCGGGAGGTTCGTGCGGCAGCTTGGATGGCAAGGCTTTGGAGGATATCAGGGTGGTCAATGAGTACCCGGACGTGTTTCCAGAGGAGTTGCCAGGTATGCCACCTGACCGAGATGTTGAATTTGTTATTGATCTATTACCTGGTCACACCTGGCCCAATTTGGATGGCCCATGAGTGGCCCATGAGCGCAGGTGCGCGTGTTTAGTGCCACATTGCTAGTAGAGCAAGGGTGGAGCCAACTTATAAGCCTTTGTCCACCAGCCATACCACCCTCGGGTTAACCCTTTTACACGAAGCGAGAACGAAAGTGTAAGCAGGGTGCTATGTGTACGCGTGCTCGCCCCTACGGAAGGGCTGGGCGGTGCGGCTTTGGTGGGCGGGGGTGTTACAAATGGTATCGAGCCGACCCTCGCGGTTGCGCGTACGGGTCAGTGTGCGGACATAGGGCGCATGACGCGTGTGGGCCTGAGATGGGACACACGGCATGGCATATGGGTCGGCACTGGACGTACGGTCGTGCGCTAAGAGGGAAGGTTCCTGGACATTTGCTCGGGTCAGTGTGCGGACATATGCATGTGCGTGTGGGCCTGGGATGGGGCACACGACATGGCGTAAGGGTCGGCACTGGACGGGTGAGTTGGACCGACGAGGACGTCGGGTTCTTTGAGGGGGGGGGGGGGGGGTGAATGTCACACCTGGCCCAATTTGGATGGCCCATGAGTGGCCCATGAGCGCAAGTGCGCGTGTTTAGTGCCACATTGCTAGTAGAGCAAGGGTGGAGCCAACTTATAAGCCTTTGTCCACCAGCCATACCACCCTCGGGTTAACCCTTTTACACGAAGCGAGGACGAAAGTGTAAGCAGGGTGCTATGTGTACGCGTGCTCGCCCCTATGGAAAGGGCTGGGCGGTGCGGCTTTGGTGGGCGGGGTGTTACAATACTTTTCTTTAAAATTATACTCCCAAAAGTTATGACAAAATATTATGTATATAAGTTCTGTACTTTTTGTGCTGGTTGAGTTTTTTTTATACCAAGCAAATATTATATAAGTGTATAAGTCATGAACATAACTTGTTAGAAAAACGTTATGCACATAATTATCCTTAAAAGAAAGTTATCCTCATAACTCGTCGTCAAGGAAAAGTTATCCGTATAACTCGTCGTTAGGGACAAAGTTGTGCGCATAACTCGTGTTCACGGAAAAAGTTGTGCACATAAATTGTCAAAAGTTATGCACATAACTTATCGTTAGAGAAAAGTTATACGTATAACTCGTTGTTAGGAAAAAATTATACGCATAAATTATGGTAGGAAAAAAATCATGTGCGCAAATTGTTCATAGAAAAAAGTTATATATGGAATTTATAAGTAAAAGTATCATTATTCAAAATGAAAAATTTTATATGCAAAATATGTGTGTGTATGAGTTTTTAATGATTTTTTTATCTTGAAATGAAATTAAAATAAACATAGATGCTTTGGCTCGTTGATTTTTTTATGGGAAGGCATGTACACGAAAATATATACTTGCGGGCGTCTTTGCAAAGCATATGATGACGCGGAAAGAGAAAAGATAAGTCCCCTTGTGAAAAAGAAATGTCACTGCGCTTGGGCAAATATTAAAATGGGAAAGGAGCCATAGTCGGAAATCGATCGCTCTGAACGGGCGCGCGCTAATTAGCATCTCCCGAAAGAATGTCCTACCTGGTTGCCTTGTCGAACAAACCCAAGAACAGAAACAAACGCACCCAACATAACACACCACCAACTACAACCACATGGGAGAGGAGACCGAAGCAGGCCGCCAACACCTGCGCCGTCGTCACCGACGCTGTGCCACGTCGTGGCGCAACCTGCTGCAGGAAACCAACGACCCTCGGAGCTCCTCCACCATGGGACTGTTGTCCTCAAGCTACACAAACACGGCCGTCGATCCCTCAGATTCATAGAAGCTTCAACACACACTCCTACCACAGCACCTGGGACGCCCAATGATCCTGACCTCTCTACGTGGGGGCCCCGCCTCTCCCACCGCCACTCTCTCTGCCAAGGACTCAGGTAACAAATGCCGCGAAGAGAGCATCTCCACCACCCCGCCGTCACTAAGATCACCGTCGCACCAAGCTCAGCATCCCAAGTCTTCCAGAACCCATGGACCCTCAACACCCTGACAGCAACACCGACCAACGCGCTTTCAGCAGCACCACCGGCCAGCTCCACCACCACTAGCAACGGGGCTCCAAACACGACACCTTCAAGAAGGGTACGACGCCAAGGCGCCGCTGTCGCACGTCCAGAAGGACGGGGTTTTCACCCTGTGAGCCCCCCCGCAACGAGAGCGTAGTGCCTCGCTATGATGCCCCCAGCAGGGTGGGCAACGCTCGAAGAACGCCACCATCATGTACCGACACTGGTGAGGGCTTTTGCCCCACTGCCCTATGTCCGCCGCCCGCTCGTGGGCATGAAGGAAGCCCGCACCCGCCACCTCCACAACAACAGCCAGCAGGAAGCCCAATGCCTCCCGATGCACCACCACGCCGCCGCGAGAAGCACCAGGCACCCTTGGCCCCACCGCCAAGGCGGCGTCAACTAGCACCGGGTGCAGAGAGTGGCCGGCTAGCCCTGGCCTGTAGTGGCCAGCAGGGCCACCCAGAGCCAGACGTAGTCACCCGCAGTGCTGCCCCGACCACGGCCGCCAGCCCGCCTAGGCGAGACGAAGCACCGGCCGCCGCCATGCCGAGGCAAGGCCGGCACCGCCGCCGACCCGCGGCGAGACGACACCGACCCGCAACATCATCCCGGCGGCCGGCCGCCGCACGCCCGGACCGCCGCCGAGGCATCCTCCCGTGCCGGGCCGTCGGCCGTGCCGGACACCGCCCGGCGCGCGCCGACCTCCCGGCCGAGCGCCTCCGGTCCACCCGCCGCCGCGCCGCCATCTTCCTCCCAAGGCCACCGCCGCCGCCGCCCGGCCACCGGTCGCCATCCCAACAAAAACATGGAGCTCCCACCGTGCAAACCCCATATCCGGGCAGGGCACCGCCGGATCTAGTGCTGCACCACCCGCCGCCGCCGGGGGGCGGCCCGACCGCAGGGCCTCGGCCCGACGGGACATTGGCGACCGCGCCCGCGCCGGCCCGCGCGAGGGAGGAGCATGGAGGCCACGCCGCCGCCATCCTTGCGGCCGCACGGACTCCCGGCGGCCCGCTCGGGCGGCGGCATGGTGAGCTACGGGGAGGGGGGCGGGGGCGGCTAGGGTTTGGGGAGCCTCCCCGTCGCCCACGCGGGGGAGAGAGGAGACGAAAGGAAACCCTCTTCTGGCTTTCCATTTACTTATATATAAGCTGAGTAGGCTTATTTGATATATCGTGATATGGAAAATTTGACCGCGATATGGAAAATCTGAGTCCCAAATAAGCTAGGTGTTTGGCTGGCTAAGTATTTACGAAGAAACACTTATGCAACAAGAACCCCGTAGATATCACAAATCAACCGAGTCCCGATCTAAATAAGTTTCTCTCTGACACTTTTGCATCAGGAACAAAAAAGAGCTTGTAATTCAATTTTTTCTCTAATCTTCTCCGGCACCGGGGACGTCAGGACAGAGGACGTCGGGGACGCTCGATCCGTGTGTTGCTCAGGAAGAGGAGGTCGTGTGGTGCTGGTGAAGCCCACCGCCGGCCCTAGCTACTGAGCCAGGGATGAGGACCTCCGGCGCCTGCCGTCTGACCCGTCCTTCGCCGCGTCATGGGATTCCGCTGGTAACAAGGTCATCCCGAGGGATTCCGCCGTGCATGTGCTCCCGACCATGCATAATCTTGAGTCTGCGCTCCACCGGTGTGTCACAAGTTGGGGGTACGGCGGAGCAGCAGGGAGGGAGGGGAGCCTGATCCCGATCTGCGGGAGCATGCCAACAAGAGGGCACTCGCGTTTTGAGAAAAGCGAGTCCTTAGTCACGTTTTGATAAGCAGTGTTGGCCTTACTTTTTCGCGATGGCGTTGCGAAAAATCAGATTGAGAAGTGCGATGAACACGCAGGCCCGACCCTTGGGGGGGGGGGGGTCGGCCGGTGCAGTTGATCCGGGCTGCAAAAACAAAGGGGCACATCCTCATGTACACAAGCTATATACGTATGTTGTGTTACATGCTTTTTTTATTATCGTTGTGTTACAGACTCTTTGCTAGTTGCTACGTTGGGCCAGGCCCATAGAAGAGCAACAATCCAACACGTGATGACCCATCGTATGCCCTGGTGCCCTCCGCGGCATGGTCTCCAACTTGGACGAAATCGCTGCGGCCGACTCGGCGACTCCTCGTTTTCTGTCTTCTTGTCTCTCCTTAACGGCTCGACTACTCGATCCAATCTTGTAGACGAACTACGACGCAACCGTCAGAGCCCGCGGTGAAATTTTGAAAAGGTACAGATACTTCACCCTTCCGATCCTCCATTGATGATCTTCATAGTTCAAGATTCATCTCAACTAGCTGTGTGTAAGTTTGTAACTTAAAATTACTTAGTGCTTTGCTTTGTGCCTTTGTTAAAAATTTTAGTGCCCCCATGTCATCTAGAAAGCAAGCATCAGGCTGTGAGAAAAGGAAAAGAAAGAAACCTCAAGATGATTTGATAGAATCACAAAGAGGATCAATTGATAAAGTTTTTAAGAGTAGTAGGACTGCTCCAAGAAATCCAGATGAGTTGGCAATAGTTGTTGTCGAGGAACAAACTAACACAATTCCAGAATTTCAAGGTTGTATGAAGACAATGTTGGCACCAACACGGATGAAAACAATGTGAGTAATCACGAGCTCTCTGATAGTGATGATGAACCAGTTTTTACTCCAGATATGTATGATCCAGTCAATTGGTACAATCTTGATCATAAAGCAAGGGAGATATTAGTAGAGAAGGGGCATATTAGAGAAGAAAATATTATATTTCCTTTGGATGCTAACTCAAGACATTTTTCTTACACTCATTACTCTAGAAAAATGAGCAATAGAGAAGTACATGACAAGAAATGGTTAGTCTATTCAAAACAGGTTGATAAAATATTTTGCTTTTGTTGTAAGCTTTTCAGTTCTAACAACTGTAAGAGTTCATTGGGGAATGATGGATTTAGAGATTGGAGGCATACTAGTGAGAGGTTGAAAGAGCATGAAGTTAGTGTCGATCATTATACCAACATGAACTCTTGGAATGAATTGAGAGTTAGACTAAAGAAACAACAAACGATCGACAAGGAGTTACAACAAGTCAACAACAAATTGCAAAGGAGAAAGAACGCCTAAGGCAAGTTCTGTTTCGAATAGTGGCCATTGTGAAATTTCTTGGTAAACGCAACTTAGCTTTTCGAGGATCTATTGAGCAACTTTACAATGATCTTAATGGCAATTTCTTAGCTTGTTGTGAGATGGTCGCAGAATTTGACTTGGTGATGCAAGACCACCTTAGACATATTCAAAACAAAGAGCTTCACCATCATTATCTTAGCCATAAAATTCAGAATGAGATAAATTCTCTTATGGCTTCTGACATTACAAGTTCTATCATAAAGATTGTTAAAGATGCCAAATATTTTTCGGTTATCCATGATTGCACCCCAAATGTGAGTCACCAAGAACAAATGAGTTTGTTGGTTCGATGTGTTGATATGTCTAATGGAGAAATAAAAGTTGAAGAGTACTTTGTTGGTTTTCTGAAGGTGGATGACACATCTGGTGAAGGACTTTTCAATGTATTGCTCAATGCCATCAAGTCATTTGGTCTTAATATTAATGATGTGAGGGGTCAAGGTTATGAGAATGGCTCTAATATGAAAGGAAAAAAATAAAGGAGTACAAAGGAGGCTGCTTGATATAAATCCAAGAGCTTTGTATATGCCATGTGCTCTCCACAACCTTAATCTAACCCTTTGTGATATGGCGAACTCTTGTACTAAGGCTATTTCCTTCTTTGGAGTTGTGTAGCGGGTATATTTATTATTTTCTATTTCTACCAAGAGGAGTGCTATGCTTGAACATGTCAATGATTTAACAGTGAAATAATTGAGTAATACTTGTTGGGAGAGTCGAATAAAAAGTGTCAAAACAATTAGATACCAAGCTCCTCAACTACAGTTAGCTCTGAAGGCATTAAGTGAAGATAGGGATACCCCTGCTAAGGATAGGATTGATGCAAAAAAATCATTTGATATCCTTGGAAGCTTTGAATTCATACTTGGAATGGTTATTTGGCATGACATTTTATTTGCTATGAATGCTGTGAGCAAGAAGCTGCAGTCACCAACCATGTGTATTGACTCTACCTTACAACACATATAAGGTATGGTGAGTTATTTTCAAAATTATAGAAATGAAGGCTTTACTTCTAGTCTTATCATTGCTAGAGAAATTGCATCAGACATGGGTGCAAAGACAACATTTCTCGTAAAGCGTCATGCTTCTAGGAAAAAACAATTTGATGAAACATAGTATAATGAAGCAATTTTGCAAGCTAAGAGGGACTTTGAAGTTAACTATTTTTTGGTTATGGTTGATAATGCAATCACATCACTAAAAAGTAGATTCGAGGAACTCCAATCATTCAAATGTATATTCGGGTTTTTAATGAGTTCAACAACCTTGAAGTCTCTGGATGCTACTGAACTAAAAGATTGTTGCACTAAGTTTGGAGAAACTTTCACTCTAGATGGTGAATCTAATGTTGAGATAAATGATCTGTTTTCGGAGTTAAGAGTTATGCAGTTCACTTTGCCTGATAGACAAATGTCTGCTATAGAGATCTTTGAGTTTGTCAAAGAAGCAGATTGCTATCCTAATATTTCTATTGCATATAGCATCTTATTTACTATGTGTTGATGCGAAAATAGGACGTCACCTCCGCGTGCAGCACACGTGACTCCCTGGTCTGTAGCGAGGCGTGCAAGTCAATTTGACCTGTTGATTGACAATGAAAAATTGGCTAGAGGGCCAATGGATCTTCAATAGTATGTGTATCTGCCAATCGGCCGATACAGTAAAACGGGATCGGCAGGCTCGAAAGCAACCGAAGTGTAAATATGTGTAGAAAGATCGACCAAGACAGCCGATCGTGACATTAGCACTCAAATAAATCTAAGCTGGCTGTGAGAACAGATGAAATCTTAAGATAATAAAAGCTGATGAGATCTAGATCGAGCTGGATGGGTGATAAAAGCTAAAGAAACAAGAATAAACTTTGCTAATCTAGTTGATATCGATAAATTGTGAATAAATCTAGACGAAATCACAACCATACGCCCAGTGGTTAAAGCCTAGATATTATTCGATAAAGCGGAACTCACCAGCAAGCCGGAGATCGAAGTGATGCAGCCCGACGAGTTTGCGAGAACTTGTGAAAGAGAAAAGGTACAAAGGCAAAGTCGCCGAAAAGTAGATGCGGTAAAGTAGATGCAGTAAAATAGATGCAATAATTTGTAAAGGGGTGCCCGGAGGCAGTTTTGATATTGATCGTGTGATGATTCTATTACAATGGCTAGGGCTTATATTTATACCCTGGCTCCTCCAAACTCCTACTGCCAGCAGGGCTCAAAACTTCCTAAGGGCTTGTTTGGGAAAGGGAGGAATCAAGTGGATGGAAGAGGATTGAAGGGGATTTTGGGAAATTTTGACTTATAATGGAAATTTCTCCACCCCAATACCCTTCATTCTTATTCATTCCACTAATTCCCAAACAAGCCCTAACAAAGACTACTAACAGATCACGGTGACTAACTCCCTAAATTATTATCTAAACAAAAGAGGAAATATACTAATATGATATACGGACTCCGGCTCCCCTGCAAAATCCCTTCAATTAAGCTCCTTTGAGTATGTTTCGGCCAAGGTCATAACTGAATTAGGAATATTTAATTTCCAAAAGCCAAACATCATCACGTTTTCTTCCTGGCCGTACCCGATCTGAATTCAATAGTTGAAAGTCTTCTGCCTTTACGTATCTCTTCTCTTCCTTTATTTTTTCTTACTGTCTTGGCATGCACGTAACAATCTTTGTTTATTCTGTGTATCTGTTCAAACTGATGAGACAATTAAGATAGCAGCCGATTGTTCCCAGCCGATCCTACCACCAACCGATTTTGCCACTGCTTTGGCCGATTCTGATGAAGACGGTTGCTCTATGCCGATCCTTCCTGTCTGTTTCTTCTTTTATAGAATATATAAAATAATCCGGCTAGAGTATTAAGCTAAAGAAGATCAAGCTATCTCACGTGACTTCACATACTTGTATGCCTTAGCTTCATTGCCCACCACTGATGTATGTTGACCTTCACACTGATATTTGTTCATGCGTGAAGATCGCTCTATAGATCACATCAGATTCACCGACCATCAACTGAGCTTCTTCTGCCTTCAATAGAATGTGCCGCTTTAGCCTTCCATCGGCAGACGTTCTCATAACCTACATCGATCCTTCTGCCTCCTTCTGACTTCAGTCTTGACGCATGCCAAAAAACGGTGTCAACACAAGCCGTCCAGTTTCGAAGTACGAAGAATTCATACTTCGAAATTCTGTAAATCCAGAGTCTCCATCTTCTGACTGACGTAAACTGCTCGATGAATTTCATACTTCCAACTTTCCGGTGGTACCCCTCTTCTAAGTCTTGATCGAGATTCGAGATTGGCGTGCATCGTCGTACCTCCGTTCCGTCAACTTTACAGTGATGCTTTATGGTCCCTATTGACCCCTCGACGGCTGTATTATCGGCTACCAGCTACTAGCTCCATAGTCACTTTATGAGTGAATAGCTCAAAGCCCTGAACCATCGGCTCCCATGCTTAGCATGCAAATTTTTTCCACGAGAACCAACAACTGATCAGTCAATGCATGCACCTAAGAACTGCTGATTTCCCTCATGATCATTGTTTTCCATCGACAGTCTTTGAGATTTAAACCCCAAACTATCGGCTATTTTGAACAAGCAACCTATATATATCATAGGGGAAATTTTCTTATCTTGGTTCCCTGTAGCTGCATGTACGTGTGGCTTGCATATGTGTGATAAATAGCCGATTTTGATTAACCAAATATGTTTGACTGCCATGAATCCTCAATTGTTACTGCCACGCATCATTGACCACACTATCTTCGCTCCTTCTGCACCTCTTGTTTTTTGATAAATCTTCCTGCAGCATGCCCCCTGTTTTTTTATGAGCTGCCAACAGTAAGTGTTGAGCTGATTGATTATTCCCCAGCAATCTCATCGGCTTCCTCCTTTGTATCTCTGACACATTAGACTTCGCAAGAGCTGAGAGGTTGTAAGGAATCGGATGCTCGTTAGTCTAAGAGGGGGATGGGGTGAATTAGGCAACTAAAAAACTTAACCTATGGCTTCACTATTTTTACACAAGGATAAACTAGGACATAGTATCTAGATGTGCAACTAGGGTTGTTCTAGTGTGAAACTCCCATCCCAAAACAAACTTTGCAACCTATAGCCAATCCTAGCATGATACTACTCTAGGAAAGTAAAGACAAGCAAAGATTGCAAAAGAGTAAATGCGGAAACATAAAGGGGATGAGAAGAAGCAAACTCTTGACACGCGATTTATCCCGTGGTATCGGTAGGGACTAAGCCACCCCGAGTCCACGTTGTTGAAGCACTCACACAAGAGTGTTGCTTCCCGGTCACCAAGTCTCTCCCAAGAGCACCGCTTGACTCGCCACAAAGGCTAGCCACTTAGGCACTTGCCAAGCTCCCTTGGTCACCTTGATGCCGCCTCCACTAAGGAGCTTCTCCACCAAGGAAGGGGGTCTCCACGTCCCCCGCACAAACTGTCCTCACTGCTCCACACCAAGTTGGAGGGTCGATGACGATTGCCGGTGAGCCACTTAGGCCCCAAGGCTTCCGGCGAACCTTGTAGAACTTGATTCACTCAAGAATCACCTCACAAGGTTGGCACAACCTTGCACTCACTTAGCTCTAAGCTAAGCCTAGCACTAAGCACATACACTAAGCATATGCAAGTCTAAGGATGAGCAATTTAGCACTTGGATGGATTGGATATGATCTTCTAGGTGTCTTGCACTCACCTGCACTTCCACACAATCCAGCAACCCCAAATGGGTGAGTGGAGGGGGTATAAATAGCCCCAAGGCACTCAGCTAGCCGTTGGCTAACGGCTCACTGAAAAGTGGACCGTCGGATGAATCGACGCCTACTTTTCAAGAGCATGCACTGTCAGAACTACTCCGACGCTATGCACCGACGCACTGTCGGTTCATCCGGTGCTGAAGACCCCGCGGCCAAGTCGTCTCTGTTAGCTTTCACGTGACCGTCAGATAAACCGTTGCTGACCCATCGGTTCATTCGGTGCTACTGCGTTGTTCTTGGTGTGTCTCTGTCTTGTTTAAACTTGACCACCGGATAGACCGATGGTTCCCTCCAATGGACCGTCGGTTCATCCGATGCTGCTGTCTTCTCTTCTTCTTCTCTGCAACTCGTCCGACGCTACTAAAAATGGACCATCGGTTCATCTGATGGTGCCTCAGTTTTCTCCCAATGTACCAACTCGTCCGACGATTGCACCGACGCTTGCTATCTAGGTACCGTCGGTTCATCCGACGGTGTCCTTTCTTTTTTTTCTTGTTTTTGACCCTTGAAAAATAGACTATCTTCTCAATTTGGCATGTGGTATTTTGGCATCCTTGGGACCTAGAAATGTCTGCAAAGACATGCCAAATAATATGGTTAGTCCCATTGATCATGTTATCATGAATCACCAAAATCAAACTCGAACTAATGGCATATGGGGCCATGTTCGCTACAATCTCCCCCTTTTTGGTGATTTATGACAACACAACCAAAGCAAGCAGAAATTTGCAAAAATTGACAAAATTAGAACCACTTACACTTGCTTGAATGCTTACCATCATCCAAACTCCTCCTAGATCAAACTTCCCCCTTTTTGATCTTCTCTTCCTATGTAGAACAACTTACACTTTGGAACCACTAGCTTGCTTTGGTTCCATATTCTCCCCCTTTGGAATAAAATCTCCAAAAAGTCCAAAACAAAAGGGCTCCAAGGAAACTAGCAAGTCCTAGGAAACATAGCTCAAAGAGAAATGTTAAATACAAGGGAGAAAGCCGCATGAACCATGATCCATATGTATGCTATCAATGAAGATACCACATGTGTGAATAACTAAGTTGGATCACAAGCTCATGAGACTAGCATGATACAAATTAAGCTCCCCCTAAGTGTGTGTACAAAAAAATAGTGTGAAAAACAAGTGCACAACTATAAACTTGTAAGACAAGGAAGCTTAAAGCATATCATGCAAGGAGGTAGCTTAAAGGACAAGAGATAACACAAATGAGTTCTTGTTACATTACCACTTGTAGATATCACTTGTAGTCTTTGAATCATTGCATACCTCCGGGGGATGATTCCTCTCTACCTTGTTGGCACCACATTGAGATGAGCCACTTGGAAATGATATCACTAGGTGACACCACTTGAAAGAAGCTTGCAAAGAAGACACTCGGCGTACCACAAGGATTAGGAATGTATGAGTACATTGCCTTTGAACTTATATAGAGACATAAGCTCGCAAGGACATGACTCAATAGCATTAAGCTCATATTGCTATATTCACTCTTTTAGAGATGTTAGATCACATTGAGAGTGAAATAACATTCTCTTAGAATGAAGTACCGCACCGGAACGCGTCGCCAAGGGACTACATAAGATAAGCTTGAAACAATGTTTGTCCCATAACCAAACCATAGGATGAGCTCCCCCTAAATGTGTGCATTTAGTGTTTGAATCACCAACCAAAATGTATGCACATTATTTATTACAACAAAAGGGAAGCTAACCCTATAGCTTGCTCATGATGCAAAGAGATATATATGAAAACATGCACCATGAAAGAACAAGTATAGCTTTCCTACACACTAATCAAACCATGTAGGTTGCTCATGGGTTAGCACATGACACAAGCAACCTACCATATGTAAACATTGCAACAAATGCAACCTAAACAAGTCAATGGAGCTACAATGATACATGAGATAAGTTCTAGTTTCCATTACCTCAACCGGGGAACTTGGGCAACACATGTACAACTTGCAAGCTTGGCTTTTAGGCTTGAATCTTCTCATCTTATTTGTGCCAAGCCTCCCAAGTCCCCGCTCTCAAGGTCTTCAAGTGGCCTTCAGAACCCAAACCATTTGAGGCCCCTTCATGTTAATGATGACTTCCTTGGGCACCCAAATGGGTTGGTTCCAACCCCGCTCCTCCTTCTTCTTCCCAGCCTAGTGTGCAACCACCTTGCCATTAGCCTTCTTTTTGATGACGTAGGTGTTGCTCTTGGTCTTGTTTTTGCGGTTGGGCTTGGTGTAGATGAGAGAGCTCTTGATGGTGGGGTTCAACTTCTTCTTTGCGCCCTTGTCCATCTTCTTGACAAATTGAGGGCATTTGTAGAACTTGTGCCCTTCTCCATGACACTTGTAGCAAGTCATGGTTGCACACTTCTCAAGATTCTTCACCATGGGATCACAGTTATCTTGAGAAGGTTGGACTTTGCTCTTTATGTCTTGAGAGATGTCCACTTGCTCCTCATCGTTCTTGCCCTTGCCCATCAAGCTTGCCAACCTCTTTCGGAGCCATTTCACTTCTTGCTTGAGCTCATCATTTTTCTTGCCTATGAGATAATCACATGTTTCTACAACAACATTCTCATTGCAAGATGGTGAGCAAGATTCATCAATTAAATCAATGCAAGAAGTTGAAGCATCTACCTTGGAGATAGGAATAGCACAAGGGATAGATGATTCATCAAGCTCAAAGGAATTACTTGTTTTAGTCTCATTGCTCTTAAGCTTAGATTTTAGCTCATCACACTCCTTGCTAAGAAATTTGAATTTGCACAACAAATGTTCATAATTTGTAGTAAGGGTTGCACTAAGATCATTTAGAGCATTGAGTTCTTTAATTTCATTAGCTTGTTTCTTAAGCATTTCTTTTTGCTCATGTACTAGCTCAATAAGATCATCAAGAGAGGTGGTGTCAGATTCATCATCACTTACATTGCTCTCCATACTTTTGGCCATAAGGCACATGTGTAGTGATGGTGAAGGACCTTTCATGAAGCGAGTGGTGAAGTTCTTTCTTGATTCATCACTTGAGCTAGAAGAACTTGATTCTCCACCACTTGTCCACTCACGGATGGCGATGGTTGCTTCTTTCCTTGGTCTCCTCTCCTTGACCACCTTCTTCTTGGGATTGTGCTCAATCTTGGTGAACTTGATGTATTGATGATGACGCCTTTATCTCAAGTGGACGTTGTAGCCGTACATGTTGACTTTCTTCACATACTTGAAGATCTTCTTCACGTACTTGGCTACCATGGATTCAACCTTTTCATCACTTGAGGAATCTTCATCGTCACCATCATCACCATCATCCTCGCTTGAGCTTCCATGAGTAGCCATCCTACTCAACACCTTTCCTTGTTGGCTTGAGAGGGCATGACTTGTAGTTGGAGAAGATGGTTCTTGGGGCTTTTCTTGGGGCGCCTTCTTGGACTTGGGCATGATTTGAAGCTCATGTGCCATGATCTTGCTCAAGATGTGAGATGGCTTTAAATCTTCGAGCCTCTTCTCATAGATGATAGCTTTCATCAAGTCATAATCGGGCTTCCGGAGACTTTGTAGGATCTTGCGGTTGATGTTCAAGTCCGTGAGACTCGTCCGACGATTGCACCGACACTTGCTATCTAGGTACCGTCGGTTCATCCGGCGGTGTCCTTTCTTTTTCTTTTCTTTCTTGTTTTTGACCCTTGAAAAATAGACTATCTTCTCAATTTGGCATGTGGTATTTTGGCATCCTTGGGACCTAGAAATGTCTACAAAGACATGCCAAATAATATGGTTAGTCCCATTGATCATGTTGTCATGAATCACCAAAATCAAACTTGAACTAATGGCATATGGGGCCATGTTCGCTACAGAGGTCTACATTGCTGTCCAACTTTTAAGACATCTTCATTGGTTGTTATTGAACTAAAAGTAACCATAGCCGATTAAAGAATTATATCAGCTGTGCATCTCGTGTCTTGATGAAGAATGTACGTGTTGTATTAGCGGAGGTTTCCAATCCATTTTCGGCATCATCATCTAGTTGAATTGACTATTCTTCATCAACGTACTTCTTTTGCCAATCCTTCTAAATGTTTCTTAACTGATGTGTCATCGGCTTATCAGTAAGCGAAAATAATTTGGCTATCTCCCCATTGATGGTTCCTCAGTGCCGCGCTTGTTGACAATGTTGTCCTGCTGCCCTTGAGTTAGTTTCAAATGGTGGCTTCTGACTTCTCCAATTATCAATCCTTTCTCCTATCAGCTCATTTGCACGTCTCAGCCTGTCTCTGGAGATTTTGCTTTGATAGGGTCGGCTTTCTTAGCTGCCCAATCATCTGTTGTCGTACAGGATTTGTACCAGCACTTATATTTGCAGCTTCCATAGCTAGAGCATGAGCAGGTTGACCTTTAGAGACCTCCCAAAATAAGATTGGTTGTTGTATCTCCCGTAGCCGATATAGGCTATATCTGTAGTGAAATTTTATGTTGACCCAAGTGCCATTATGTGTGTCAACTTTAAAATGTCGCCACCTTTGTACTAATAACCGATGAGAGAATCTGAGGGGCTGATCAGTAGCTTTGAAGATGCATTCAGAATTGATAACCATCAGCTTTATTTATTAATGAAACAAATACTAGCTCCATTAAAGAGACAAACATCAACTTCATTATCCATTAGCTGATTTCTTCAAAAATCAGTGCCGACATTTGTCCTGTAACTTTGATTACTTCCATTATCTACATATTGAGCCTTCGAACTGCACAGGGTCATCTAGGCTAAGGACAGGATCTCGAATCGGCCGTGTACCGGCTGCTGCTGATATACAATCGTTGAGTGACTGAGGTCAAGTCACTGGATTGATGACCCTTCTCCATATCAGCGTATTTGTGACATTGCTGGTGACGTTGTTATTGCTGTCATCCTGCCGGAAGTAGTTTGCTGATTTGGCTGGTCGTATGACGACCTTCAATGTCACTTTAGTGTGTAGTAACTTGCAACAGCTTACTGCAGATGTTGTGCCTCCATGACAGGCACATGACTTCATGTTCCTTCGTAACCAATCCAACTGGCTGATTTCGTCTATCTTTTCGGTTGTTCCTTCACCGTACGAAAAATAGTTCCATCGGTCCGGCACCTGCGCCAATGGCCCCCGCAGCTCCTATACCGGGTGTCCCGGCACCGGGGCGGCCGGCGGCGCCGCGCAACCTGCTGGGGGTGCTGTCGTGCCCCCGTTCCCCGTGCCGCAAGTCGTGAATCCGCCCGATGCACAGGGCAAATAAAAAAGGAAGCGCAAGGAGGAAATCCCGACTAAGCTGGAGTGTACGATCTGCTTCGAGGACCATTACACTCATAAGTGCCCCCAGCTCAGAGGTCCGAAGCCCACAATAGCTTATTGTGGGGCAGCAGAGGATGGCTTGGGATTTTTCACCATTCAGGCAGCCCGCACCAATCACATTGTTGCATTAGCGGACTCCGAAAATTCAGCTTTGGTCACGGTGGAGCAAGGAGAGGTTTCAGCGGATCTGCTTATTTCGGAGCTGGCACATATCATACCAATGCAGTGGGAGTGGTCAGCACAACCCCACGGTCCGAAGTCGTATGTTGTCCCTTTCCCTTCCAAGGCTGAATTAGATCGGATGGTAGCCATCCGCGCTTTCACTACCAGGAACCGGGAGGGCACCCTTATCTTCGAAGAATTTGATGCGGATGTGCAACCCATTAAGGTGCTTTATCAGGTGTGGGTTACTGTGACTAATGTTCCTAAGGCTCTTCGGGCATACTTACCGCTTTGGGCTGTGGGATCATGCATTGTCAATACTCAGAAAGTAGATATGGTTTATTTTAAGCAGACTGGGGTGATCCGTATCCAGGTGGCTGTTTTTGATGCGTCTAAAATTCCTGAGCATGTGGATGTATGTGTCGACAGAGGTATCTACCGTATCTACTTTACAGTGGACAAAGAGGAGAGGGATGATCTCTTCGATCCTGATGAGGATGATATTCTGGGAGACGATACAAATAATGGTTTGGATGGTAATGATCATGTGATGGAAGATGCTCCTCCTAATCCTAATCCTGATGGGAGTCAGCCGGCTAGATCTAATAACCAATCTATGGGAGGTCAGAACATTGGTGGATACACTCCACACCAGCAGGCTGCACTGGTAAATGAGGCAATTGATATGGCTTGTGACCAGCTGTTGGAGGAGCTCTGTTGCAAAGTGTTGACAGAGCCGGATGATGCACAGGATGACGTTCCCTACTCTCCACCCACTGCGGCGGAGAGGACGACGTTCGATGCTCTTGTTGCAGCATCTATACAGGCACGAGAGGCGGACGGTTCTTCAAAGGAGCAGCCAAACCAGGAGGTGTGTGGGATTCCGCTATCTCTGCAGCGGACGTGCCCGAGACCGAGGCCCTGGGTGAGGACCACACCACCGCTCAGGACGAGGCGACTCCGGAGCTCTCTCAGGTGGTCGGCGAGTTGGGAGGAGCTGCTGCACCAGCGGCCGGTGTCGACTCTTCTACTTCACTGGTTGCGCCCGAGGGCGTGCCTCTGGAGCCACCCTTGCCCTCCCAGCCTGCAGCGGTGCTGGCGGTGGGGGGGGGGGGGGGGGCAGCACCCGGCTGCGGTGGTGGCTGCCACCGCTATTCTTCACCAGGTCGAAGGTATGCATGCTTCTGTTTTAGGCAGCACATCTGATGTCCCACCGTTACAATCTATGTTGCAACAGAAGCTGCCCGCTTCTAAGCCTAAGGCCATGGCAGGGAATTTGGTGGTGGACAATAATATCAAGCCTACCACCCTGAGGAGGAGTGAAAGATCCAAATCCACTGCAGATGTGCACATCTTCCAAAAGACTGAAAAGGTGGCTGCAAAAAAGAACCTTGAATCTTCAGGTATGTCTTTTACTAGTTCTTCAGATTCTAAAATTGCTGAAAACCTTGGTAAGATAGGCATCAACCTAGGTTCTAGTGAGGATTTGGTTAGATCTTCTACCGTCACTATTAAAAATCTAGAGGTCGATAGGATGGTAGTTCATGCTAATAATAAAAAAATAAGAATAAGAAAATTTCCAAACCCTTGCTCCCGGAGAGTGACGATGAGAATGATGCTCATCTTGATGTGATTCTCGGCCACGTCTGTGGTAAATCAAATGAGAATGTGCGGGTACTAGAGAAAGATCTCATCTTAGATCTTTCTCCGGTTGACCGAAAAAAGAGATCTTCATTCGCCAAAAATCTTAAAAAAGGCAAATCTTCTAAAAAGCCTAGAACTCCTTCTAAAATTGTGATTCAATGAAAGGGGTTTTCTGGAATAGCAGAGGTCTAGGTGACTTGGCTAAGCATAGATTTTTGGCAGAATTAGTAAAAGAGGAATAGATTAACTTCATTGCTCTCTCAGAAACTGGTAGGGATGAATTCCCTGACCATATCCTTAAAAACATGTGTGCCAGTCGGGATTTTATCTGGCACTGTATGGCACCACATGGACGGTCTGGGGGCATCCTACTAGGTGTGGATTTGTCTGTTTTTGATATTGGAGCCATTGCAGAGGGAGATTTATATGTGAGATTTACCTTAAGATGTAAGAGTGATGGCTTCAAATTTGTGCTGTATACTGTCTATGGCCCAACACAAGCTCATAACAAACAATCCTTCTTGGCCGAATTAGCAAACACCTGCTCTAAAGAATCACTTCCTTATCTTATTGGGGGCGATTTTAATATTATGAGAGGACCAGAAGATAAAAGTAATGGTGTGTTTAATCCTAAATGGCCAAATTTATTCAATGCTATAATTGAATCTCTGGACCTTAAGGAGATAGTGATGTCAGGTCGTCAATTTACCTGGGCGGGGCCTGGGGATAATCCCACTTATGAGAAATTGGATCGGGTTCTTGTAAGTACAGAGTGGGAGATCAAATTCCCTCTATCGACGGTGGAACCAAGAGATCGAAATATCTCTGACCATACTCCATTAATCTTAAACACCGGGGCATCCACCCACTCTAATATACAACGCCCTTTCAAGTTTGAAATAGGCTGGCTTATAAGAGATGGGTTTCATGATATGGTGGCCCAAATCTGGCAATCCGAGAGTTCTGGACACACGCCTCTTGAGCGGTGGCAGAATAAGATTCGTAGACTCAGACAGTATCTTAGGGGTTGGGCTACTCATACAACAGGAACATATAAAAAGGAGAAGAGGAGATTTTTATCGCTTTTAGAAAATCTTGACAAAAAGGCTGAGACTATCCCTCTTTCTGATCAGGAAATCCATCTTAAACATTTCCTGAAGGAAAGACTGGTTCTTCTTCTGAGAGAGGAAGAGTTAAAGTGGTATGATGGGCTAAGGTTAAAACGCTATTGGAAGGAGATGATAATACCAGATTCTTCCACCTAGTGGCTAATGGTAAACATCGCAAACAACATATCTATAAACTTGAAAATGATCAAGGGGTTATGATTGGTGACGAGCATATCAAAAGTCACATTACCCAATATTATAAAGGTCTCTTTGGTTCTCGTGAGGTGTCAGGCATATCACTTAAGGAAAGTCAAATATCGGATATTCCACAAGTTTCCCAGGAGGAGAATGAGATTCTCACTAGGGAGTTCACAGAGAGCGAAGTAAGAGAGGCGATGTTCCAGATGGAACATAATAAAGCACCTGGCCCAGAAGGTTTTCCAGTGGAATTCTATCAAGTTTTCTGGGAAGTAATAAAAGATGACCTTTTAGCGCTTTTCTCCGAATTCCATCGAGAGGACTTAAACCTTTTTAGTCTGAATTTTGGAGTCATCTCTCTAATTCCCAAAGTTCCAAATGCAACGAAGATTCAACAATATAGACCGATCTGTGTGTTAAATGTCAGCTTTAAAATCTTTACAAAAGTTGGCACTAATCGGTTGAATAGAGTTGCGCAAAAGGTGGTGAGTCCTACGCAAACAGCCTTTTTGCCAGGCAGAAATATCATGGAAGGAGTCGTGATCTTACACGAGACCAACATGAATTACATACTAGGAAGCGCGATGGGGTTATTTTTAAAATCGACTTTGAAAAGGCATATGACAAGGTTAAATGGTCTTTCCTTCAACAGACACTACGAATGAAAGGTTTCTCGCCAAAGTGGTGCCGATGGGTTGAAGGAATGGTCTCGGGTGGAAGTGTGGGAATCAAAGTAAATGATGAAATCGGTCCCTTCTTTCAAACGAAAAGAGGTCTCCGCCAAGGAGATCCAATGTCACCTATCTTATTTAACATAGTGGCTGATATGCTTGCTCTGCTTATCCGAAGAGCAAAAGCCGATGGGCAAATAAGAGGTGTCATCCCTCATCTGGTAGATGATGGTCTGTCGATCTTGCAATATGCCGATGATACTGTTCTCTTCCTGGATCATGACTTGGAGCAGGCTAAGAATCTTAAGCTGCTGCTCTGTGCTTTTGAGCAGCTCTCTGGTCTTAAGATCAATTTTCACAAGAGTGAAATTTTTTGCTATGGTGCAGCAAAAGAGATGGAGGATATCTATACCGAGCTCTTTGGATGTAACGCGGGTGAATATCCATTTACATACCTCGGGATACCAATGCATCATAGACAACTCCTTAACGCACAATGGAGTAAAGTGGAAGAATGGTTTCAAAAGAAACTCTCTTGTTGGAAAGCTAAGTACCTGTCATACGGAGGACGTTTAGTATTACTTAATTCGGTACTTAGTAGCCTACCCATGTTTATGATGTCCTTTTTTGAAATTCCGAAAGGTGTTTTGAAAAATCTTGACCACTTTCGATCAAGGTTTTTTGGCAAGGATCTTCTGATAAACATAAGTATCGACTTGCTAAATGGGACATCTTGTGTCGACCTAAGGATCAAGGGGGACTTGGAATTCTAGATTTGCAACTGCAAAACAAATGCTTGTTGGCTAAGTGGATAGTGAATTTGCTAAATACCGTGGGATATGGCAAAAATTACTAACAAACAAATATCTTAATTCAAAGTCCCTCTCTCAAGTTAAAGCTAAGCCGTATGACTCTCATTTTTGGAGAGGCCTTATGAAAATTAAAGATGAGGTGTTGCAGCTTGGATCCTTTTCCGTTAAGGATGGAGAGAAAACTAGATTCTGGGAAGACACTTGGGTTGGTAGCACTCCTTTCAGATTTAGATATCCATCAATCTATAACATAGTGCGTGATCCTCATGCAACGGTAGCCAGGGTCATGGCTACATCACCCCTCAATGTTTCTTCCAGGAGGGCACTGGTGGGTAATAATCTGAATGCGTGGAACAATCTTGTAGCATAACTTGTTAATGTTGAAATTGGGGAGGGGTCAGATACATTTAGATGGGATCTTACCCAAACTGGGAAGTTCTCGGTTAAATCGATGTACTCGTATCTTATTAATCCATCACCACCGGTTCAACATAAGAAGATTTGGAAATTAAAGATTCCTCTAAAAATTAAGATCTTCCTTTGGTACCCACAAAAAGGAGTGATCCTAACCAAAGATAATCTCGCTAGGAAGAATTGGAGGGGTAGCCAAAAATGTGTTGGCTGTAGTAGTAATGAAACTATTAAACATCTATTTATAGAGTGCCCTTATGCGAGAATGGTTTGGAGAATAAGTTTTTATGCTACAGGGTTGACACCACCTAGTTCAATAAGACATATGTTTGGCTCTTGGTTATCTAATCAATCTACTAATGTTAGGAACTTGATCTGGGTAGGTGTGGCGGCAGTTTGCTGGGCCATCTGGAGATGCCGAAATGACATTATTTTTCACAAAATCAAACTTAATTCGATTTTGCAGGTAATCTTCAGAGGGACGTACTGGCTATGTTTTTGGGCCCAGTTGCAGCGTAGCGAGCAAGCCAAGGACGCCATCTCCTTGATTAGTAGGAATCTGGAGACAACTGCCTTGGAGATGGTGAAAGGAGGATGGCAAAATATCTACCGTTTGCTTTAGTTTTCCTTATGTATCTGAGTCACTGGCTTGCTCTTTATCTTTGGTTTTGAACTCAAGTTGTAATAAGGGGGCGTGTATGCATTCCTGAATAGAGGCCGGATTTTGTATCCGTTATCTTAAAAAAATGTGGAAAGAGAGATAGAAGCTTCTATACACAAATAACTCTCCCAACCAGCGTATGTGCCAAATTTAGCTTGAACTATCTCCAGCATTTTAACAGCCTTGGCCCCATGGAATCGCTTATGGCTCTGTTACTACAGCTTGAACAAACTTTGAGCAGATCATCATTAGCCGACAAATGTACCTCTACCAGCTTTTGATGTTGTTGTTCACTCAAATAGAATCACCTCTTACGAGTCCCGGTATGTGACCTTGAACTCTTCGATGTCACTTCTGGCAATGATGTTCTTCCTCATGTCGGTGTCCTCATTGTGCTTGCATCCTGATAGGCGATAATCACAGTCTGCCAAATTGCTCGATTTTTTCTTTTATCCTCTGTATCAGCTTTTTCGGCATACCAACTGATGAAGCATCAAAGACTAGTTGTATTGACCTGTTATGCATTGAACAAACTCCTGCTCGATCGATGGACTTTCGAGCTCTGGAATTGTGTACCAGATCGTTGTTGGTCTTGGAAAATATTCATAGGTGATGCATGCAACCTTCCTTGTTAGCTTCTTGTTTGCATGTATCTCATACATACGTTGTAGAAGGGCATCTTATCTTATATGAGTATAGCCGGAACTCCGAACAACTGTGTATCCTCTAGTAATATACAGTAGGCCTCTGCCTATTATGCCGCGAGATAGGAACAGTCATTCTTATTTGGAGAAAGATGCACCACCATAACCATCGGCTCCATCAAAGGAATGACTATTGGCCCCACCATCCGATTACTTGCATTTCTTTTCAATATGAATGCCAACGCTACGCTACTTCATAGTTTATCTGGATCGTCTGCCTTTTATATATAGTAGCCGATTCAATTACTGAAATTCTTCCATCGACTGTTTTTCTTCAGTTGGAGACCAGACTCAGCTTGCTCCGTCGGCTGACACTATCTGTTGTATTTCTTCTATTCATCGATCCTTAGCATCTACGACGATGTCCTCTTCTGATAACTGCCCCCCAAAGTCGTACCGCAATAGCCGAAAATGTTTTACCAGCCCAAAACATCGGCTTAATTAATAATTTTGCCAGCTCTTGTAGTGTGCAGAGCCTGGGGCAAGCGTCCCTGCTATGGTTGTGTATGACTGAACCAAGGCTCACTTAGATTTAACGCTGAATAGAACCACAATGGATGATGGTCAAGAACCACAATTGCCATCGTCATTGTTAGTGATGTTGCTGGGTATGAAGCAGAGGTGTCATGCATGGAGACACTGTTGACCTCTGTCACGCATGGATACGACACTGTTGATTTATCCTGCAGCAAACCTTCAGCTCAGTTTCTCTCAGCCGACGCTTCTTTAATTTGATCGGCTATCATGGGTATGAGGATTTTCGAACCCATCGGCTACTGTATGTATCTCTGAGTCAGTGTTACTGAATATTTTAATAACCACTGTCACACTAGCAACTTGAGATTATGTACGTATATCTATGACATGTATTCACGCTATTAATCCATCAAACTTTGGTCAGTGCCTTCAAGCATACTGAGTATGACGCGTCAACTGAGAAAAAATCCTCTATCGGCCGCTTGTCGGCCACTCTTGCAAGAGTAATTAATTCTATTGGCTTTCACCGACCATTGAACGAACTTACATCCGACGAAGCCACGAGGAATAAACAGAGCAATTAGCTATACAGGTAAATAATCAGCTTTCCCTCTTTCCTCTGTTTTAGACCTCTTCTTTCGGTAATAAATACAGCAATACCAGTCCTCAGCTGATTATTCTTAAGCCGATTCATCATTGCACCATCCCACTAATCGATATAAGACACATGTGTAGGTGATGCCCCTGTCACACCCGGATTTAAAGGCAAACCCGAATGCATAAACACGTGTGCGCCAGGATCAAGTTTCACACACGTTGACTCAGTGAATACAAAAACAGTGCCAAGAGCGTAAAGAAAGTATTAAAACTTTATTACAGGACCGATAGTCTTTAATCTAACAGAACGAGTAGCTAGCAACGGAAAAAATAAATGTAGAAGTCCTCCATAGGCAGCTGACTGGAGAGAAGAACGCCGAGAACTTATCGAATCCACCAGGGTAGTCCTCAAAATGTCCGTCTGAACAGCAGTCGGATGGTGTATATGCAATATAAAACAACAAGCACAAGCACATGCACATGTCGTACTCAACAAGGGAAAGATACTAAAACAACATGCAATGCTTTACGGTGGAAGGCTAGTGGTTGCAAAGCAGTTAAGCATTTTAGTTGGTCAAGTTTTATTAAGCAACTATTACTAACAAGTGTAAGTTTATACCAAACCCACTTAAAAGATGCATAAGAACCCATAAAATGTAATGCACAAGTTATTAAAGTCCATCTTCTATTGAATTAATCATGTGAGGGTCTAGACCGCTCTTGACCGTGAGCACGACTAACTAGTCAGTTTTACACTCTGCAGAGGTTGTACACTTTCACCACAAGTTGCGTAAAAACTCAAAGAGTTTTGGATCCAACCATGCTGTGCAAAAGTAGGCACAATACCACACCACCTAGGTGTGGTTGCATAGGGACGCTACGATGCCTTTACGAAGATCCTTCAATGAGCAACAACCCACTAGGTTTCAGGACGAAGCGGGGCACAAAGCTCCCTAGCGGGCCATTACCCCACCATAAAATAACAAGCCCAACTCCCCGCTATAGTAGGTCTATGCTCCGTCAACGCCTCCTCATTTGTCCCTTTCAGGTAAGGTTTCTACATCACTAAAGTCTCTAGTTATTCAGCCAAGGCAGAGCCATGTGCCTTGTGGTTGTACGATTTTCCTGGGTGGTTCTCCATGTTCCGATTAAACAAGCATAGTGTTCTTGTATGACATGAATAACATAAAGTAAATCAGGATCAAAAGTTTGTTCCATTAAACCACCCAAAATATGCTATAGCAAAGCTACCCAACATAAGGATAACACCCGGTTGATCAAAGCACAAGGTAAACAACACTAGTCACACCCTAGCATAGGTCCCATCACATTAATGTAAGCAAAAAGTAAATAACAGTGTATTTAAAATGCATGTTGTAATAAGACAAAAGGGAATGCAGCAAGGACTTGCCTTCAACCCAAGTGTGATGCTGCTCAAAGCCTTCTTGATCTTCATCTGCAGCGTACTCCACGAATTGATCATTCACTACGCTCCACACAATGACATACAAGCATACAATACAAGTAATTAAAAAACAGCACACCAATCATATCAAACAGAGACAAAAACAATAGAAAACTAATCTACTTGTCGAGACAGTCGTGTGGACATAAAGAACGCTAAAAACGGAGCTAAAACGAAGAAGATACGACCTATACAAGATCAGGGACTTGTCTGCAAGAAAAACTAAAGCTTCGGGGCTAAACTGAAGAAACTTGGACCTATCTGTAAGAAAACATGTACAGTGGAAGGGCCGGCTTGCAAGATCTAAAAGCTCAAGGGCTAAACATGTACATACAAAGTTGACTAGGAACATACTGAGCGGCTTCAACATCAACATGGTTCACCTTGCCACGTGAGTAGCTCTGCGGTCCCTTATTGGTTTGTGGGGTCTGATTGCCATTCCTTCCCTACTGCATCTACTGGTTCTGCACTGGGGTACTTGGGGGTTGCCTCTGGGGACACACATTAGCATAGTGACCAAGCTCACCACACTTGAAGCAAGTAGTGTTTGCAGGGTTGGGAGGTGTAGCGGCTCTCACTAGCGTACCCATTGGAGCTCTCTGCTGATTCTGCTGGAAAGTGGGGCGCGGTGTCTGTGGAGCGGACTGCTGAAACTGCTGCCCCGTCTGCTGGTATGGCTGTGCGGGACGTGGTGACTGCTGTTGCCCATAGTTCCTACCTGATCCTCCATAGCGGAAAGGCGTGTTCTGCTGTGGAGCGAAGCGAGGACGAGTGACACTCCCAGACTGTCCATAGCTGGTGGCTTTCCTCTTTTGTTCTCCCAGCTCTCTACACTTGTACTCCAGGCGAATAGCACTGTCTACCAGGCCCTGGAACGTGGGGAAGGTGTGAGACATCAGCTGATACCGCAGTGGTCCACTTAACCCATCAAGGAACAGCTCCTGCTTCTTACCATCGTCAGCAACTTCCTCAGGTGCATAGCGTGACAGCTCAATGAACTTGTCTCTGAACTCAGCCACTGACATTCCTGCCTGCTTGAGGGACATGGACTCCTTCATCTTCATCTTCATGAGACTGACTGGTATGTGATGACTCCTGAAGTTGGTAGTGAATTCATCCCAAGTGATAGCATTTGGGGTAGCATGAGCATCAACATATGCATCCCACCAAGCAGTGGCTAACCCCTGAAGTCATCCTGTAGCATACATGACCTTCTCTCTACCACTACACTATGCGGTGGTGAGCATCTTCAGCACTGTCTTCAGCCAATCCTCAGCCTCAAGTGGATCAGCTGCATGGGAGAACACTAGGGGGTGATGGCTCATGAACTCACGGTGCTTGTTGAGTGGAGCCGATGTCTGCACAGGTGAATTGTTGACTGGAGCTTGCAGGTTGGCCACAGTGTTGGTCAAGTTCTCAAGGAGCTGAGTCTGGGTCTGGAAAAACTGTTGCATGGTCGGATCCATTTGTCCTAGCTGTGGTGCTGGGCCTGAACGGTTGCTTCTCTGTTGACGGTTCACTTCTGGTTGATCAACTCCGGATCCTGACATGGTGTTCACCATCTGAGTGTTAGGGACATTACTTTAGATGTTTGAGTCAGGAGTGCAACTCAAAAGGTAGAGTAATGAACAATTTCTTCTTTAGACAGATTCTGTTGACTCGAGTTATTCAAGTATAACTCTCAACGTGGTTAACTAAAAATTATGAGCTTTTTACCAGTGAAAGGTAATGAAATTACGGAACCAACCCAACTGAAATCACCTCGATCAAAGCTCTACAACTCCAGTTACGAAATAAACAAGTCAGGTGTATCAGCAGTGTTAACAGATTCGGGAACCTCCAAAGTTTCGGGCACTGTATATGTAACCTAATTTGATCAATTTTGGACAGGATAAAACTGATGAAATTTCTGAACTACTCCAATTGAATTTACCTCAATTGGAGGTCTACAGGACGAGATATGAAATAATGAAGGTAACTAGGTCAGCAGAGTCTTAAAGTTTCTGGTACTCCAGTGTTTCGAGCATAGCTACTGGAATATGTACTGTATAGGGCTGAATTTTTGCCAGAAATTCACTTATGAAATTTATGAACTAACCCAACTAGTTTTGTATTTTTCAGGGCTCTGTAGCTCGAGATATTATCAAAACACTACTGCTGTGTCAGGGATTGACGTGAACAGATTTGCAGCAAGTTGGATTCCTAGATAGATAAGTAAAGACTTGATAAGGATTAAGTAGAGACATGATTAAGATATGATAGAAACAGAACTTAGACCCACTAAATAAGATTTACTTCTAAACCAATGTCATTGTGGTCATCACTCCACAATACATTGCACTCACACAAAAATCCAACTCAAACATGTAGCACAAAACCAAGCATTCAACCACACTCCTAAACTAAGCACACTTTAACCGCTCGTTCTATCGATTACAAAAGATCCTAGCTTGAACTTAAACTTAAACCGAAGGACTATCTTCCCATGGCATGTCTACCGTGCGGGCATCAGGGGAGTCGTAGCGTGGCCTCTTGGGTGACGGGGATGTGCATGCTTCTACAGTGTCTTCAACCACTGGTTGTTCCTTGTTCAACAATGCAGCCTCCAAGGCACACTTTTGTAACTCCAGAGTGATGATCTGCTGTTGTGCCACATGAAGAGTGTTGTTGGTGTCATCCAAGGCAGTGTTGACAGCAGCCAGCAGGCCCCAAACGTTGTTCAGCATTCCTTCATAGGTGGGAGCTGGAGAGATATATGTCTTGGCCTCACCACTTGCTCTGTAGGGAGTGTACTTGCAGTGGGTGTCCTTCAGCTTGTCATGCTCCTTGTGGGAGAGTACATAGAGTGCCCTCCGTGCTGCTTCCGCAATGCCTGCTTCCATGGTGGTCCTTTGAGCCACATCATGCCTGGTTATGTCCTTCACTCCGTGGAATGACACATACTCTTGCAGGATAGCTGCAACTCTCCAATGGGGCTCAAACCACGGGTGAGTTCGAAGCTCACAACAGTAGATTGGAGTCTTGTCATAGCCCAGGTGAAGTACCATAGCTCTCAAGTGATCAGCCATGGGGACGCCTACTCCATCCACCCAGTAGTAGTTCACCTCCCGCTTCACTCTTTCAGCTGGTTCACTTCCTGCTGGGTCTTGATGTTCAGCTTGCTCTTGCACTTCATCTTCCTCCACTTGCTCATGGTGATCATCTTGACCAATGACCACTTCCTAGCGCCTGCTCTTCTTGGTCTTGCTGGCCATCTTGCTCTTCTTCTGGAATCACCTCCTCTGGATCCTCCTCATCATCTGACACAATGATGGTCCCAGGGGCAGCTACAAGGGGTGCTTCCATCATTATCTCTTCGTCAGTGTCTCCCTCATGATAGTCGTTGTAATCTTCTTGGGGAGCATACTATTGAACGACACCTGCATGTGAGGTCTTCAAGCGATGAACCATCTATAAGTGCATACGTCCAGAGTGAGATAGGTGAGACAAAAGAGGTAAGAGATAAAAGATAGCCAACACAAGGTAAAGGAGCAAGAATGAACCAAGGATGAGATGAAAGCAAGAGTAGTTTATTAAGTCAGAATTAAAGCAAGCAGGTGATAAGAAAGGCATTTAAGTTTATAATCCTCAATTTCGACCATTTTCTAACTAGGCTAACGTCCTACAGTCAACACGTCTTTGGTACCACTTTGTCACACTCGGATTTAAAGGCAAACCCAAATGCATAAACACATGTGCGCCAGGATCAAGTTTCACACATGCGTTGACTCAGTGAATACCAAAAATAGTGCCAAAAGCGTACATAAAGTATTAAAACTTTATTACACGATCGATAGTCTTTAATCTAACACATCGAGTAGCTAGCAGTGGAAAAAGTAAATGTAGAAGTCCTCCACAGGTAGCTGACTGGAGAGACGAACGCCTAGAACTCATCGAATCCACCAGGGTAGTCCTCCAAATGTCCATCTGAGCAGTAGCCGGATGGTGTAGATGCAATATAAAACAACAAGCATGAGCACATGTCGTACTCAACAAGGGAAAGATACTAAAACAACATGCAAGGCTTTATGGTGGAAGGCTAGTGGTTGCGAAGCAGTTAAGCATTTTAGTTAGTCAAGTTTTATTAAGCAACTATTACTAACAAGTGTAAGTTTATACCAAACCCACTTAAAAGATGCATAAGAACCCATAAAATGTAATGCACAAGTTTTTAAATTCCATCTTCCATTGAATTAATCATGTGAGGGTCCAAGCCGCTCTTGACCGTGAGCACGGCTAACTAGTCAGTTTTACACTCTGCAGAGGTTGTACACTTTCGCCACAAGTCGCGTAAAAACTCAAAGATTTTGTACACAACCATGCTGTGCAAAAGTAGGCACAATACCACACTACCAAGGTGTGGTTGCATAGGGACGCTACGAGGACTTTACGAATATCCTTTAATGAGCAACAACCCACTAGGTTTCAGGATGAAGCGGGGCACAAAGCACCCTAGCGGGTCAATACCCCACCATAAAATAACAAGCCCAACTCCCCGCTAGAGTAGGTCTATGCTCCGTCAACGCCTCCCCATTTGTCCCTTTCAGGTAAGGTTTCTACATCACTAAAGTCTCTAGTTATTCAGCCAAGGCACAACCATGTGCCTTGTGGTTGTATGGGTTTTCTAGGTGGTTCTCCATGTTCCGATTAAACATAAAGTAAATCAATATTAAAAGTTTGTTCCATAAAACCACCCAAAATATGCTATAGCGAAGCTACCCAACATAAGGATAACACCTGGTTGATCAAAGCACAAGGTAAACAACACTAGTCACACCTTAGCATAGGTCCCATCACATTAATGCAAGCAAAAAGTAAAAAACGATGTAATTAAAATGCATGTTGTAATAGGACAAAAGGGAATGCAGCAAGGACTTGCCTTCAACCCAAGCGTGCTGCTGCTCAAAGCCTTCTTGATCTTCAACGGCAGCGTACTCCACGACTTGATCATTCACTAAGCTCCACACAATGACATACAAACATACAATACAAGTAATTAAGAAACAGTACACCAATCATATCAAACAGAAACAAAAACAACAGAAAACTAATCTACTCGTCGTGACAATCGCGTGGACATAAAGAACGCTAAAAACGGAGATAAAACGAAGAAGACACGGCCTATACAAGATCAGGGACTTGTCTGCAAGAAAAATTAAAGCTTCGGGGCTAAACTGAAGAAACTTGGATCTATCTGTAAGAAAACATGTACGGTGGAAGGGCCTGCTTGCAAAATCTAAAAGCTCAAGGGCAAAACTGCAAAACTGCCAGGATAGCTGGTTTGACCGACGCTTGACTCCGGGTCGGATCGATCTCGGCCATTAGATCGGATCTGGACGGACGGTGTTGACGGATAAAAGACGTATCCCTCTACGATCCGCAAGCGTACGGACCCCACACCATTTTCACCACGGGATTCCCAAGGTTCTTGTCAATCCGCGGATCAAGGGGATTACAAGCGTTCGATCTACAACGACACATTAGCTACTAAAACCCTAACTATTATTATGCTAGAAAACAACTACACTACACTAGAGAGAATGATTAAGATATCAAGATAAAAGACACTCGCCCACGGGTCTACGATACTAGAGCATGCAATCACTTAAAGACATGAAAACCAATCTAATCTATTGGGGTTGTGACCACGGTTTCGCCCTTTCCCTCCTCTCCTACTGTCACTACGTGAAGGTATTCATGACTAGACCTTTGATGGACACGGCGTATTGAATGGATCCAAGGAAGCATTGGAGCTCTACTCCCTTTACGGCATGGTAGCTAACCTTAAGCATTAAAGTATATTCAACACAAGATGATAGATAGATAATCCGACAAAGTGCGATTACATCTCAAAATCGATTACAACCCATGGGCGAATGAGAAGATTACCCCATCAAGGTGCTGATCATGGCACCATTGATCATGGTTTCCCTTCCGACGGTGTCTTCCTTCTTCTCCACGAGAGGGTGCTTCGTTCGAGGTGGTTCATCTCCCTCCGGAGATCCTCCTCCTCTCTCTCTAGCTTGTGGATGGCCTCCTGGTGTGAATGGCTCTCCCCTCTGTCGAATGGCGGCGCCCAGGCTTTTAGGGTTCAAGATCCTTCGGGTGCAAGGAAAACGGGACCGAACCGGCCACCGGAGTGGGCTGGGCCGGCCGGCCTGGGCCGACCGTCCTGGGCCCACCTCGGCCCGGTTCGGTCACCCCTTTCTCTCCCGTGGGTTCTTATGCATTTATGTACTTTGCCCCCTCCACTTGCATGATTTTGACGATGTCATCCTCGCGTCCAAGATGGAGGTTCTCTTCGCATGAAGTTCGGTTTTTTACGCTTCAATTCTCGGGGGTGTTCCTCGTAGCACTTCGGTCCTTGCCACCATTGGAAGTGATTTCATCAAGCTCATGAACACGAACAAGACTCCGTAAATGCTCCTTTGAACTTGTTGCGAATCCGTCCTTTATGTCCATGTTTTCCTACATAAACACAACACTTCCAAATGCATGCACATAGATGAACTTGTTATATGATTAGTGTGCCTTGTGGCGGGTTAGTTCCATAATCAAATCCAAACCAAAGTGTAATGAACATGCTTGGTGCACCAAAATACACCGTCAACATCTCCCCCACGCTTAGCTCTTGCTCGTCCTCGAGCAAGTACTCGTAAAAGAACTTCGTCCAAGGTGTTGTAATCATGTACCACTTATCCTTCTTCACAAGTTAGTCAATCCTTTCATCTTTAATACATAAACACAAAGTAATGATCATTAAACATAAACATGGGCGTTTAGAATCTTTACCACGTCAAGATTTACCCCACAACTCAAACTCTTCACTCGAAGTCTTCAATTTCAGCCATGCTTACTTCTTTGCTTCCATCGGAGGGTTTTTATGATTTTTAAAAACAAAATTCCTGCAACAAGTATTAGACAAAAACCTTTCTCCAAGCTCTCTCAAGTCACTCATATGAGGTGGCTATCCTAAACCAATTTTATAAAACTCTCACCTCCCATAAGTCTCTCATATAACATGTAAAGTGGTTCTATAGGTAGGGCTAGTGCAATCAACACAAGTATTGTCAAACTAAGAACTTTCTCTAATGGTTGTTTACCTTTCAAAGCCAATGATCATGAGAATTAACCATATGTAGGGATATCAAGGATGAGAAGATTTAGAATGGTGGACATGTGCAAGGGCAAAAGAAAATTATGACTACAAGGCACCGATGACGTCCTCGTTGTCGGATTGCACATGGTTGGAAAAAGAGTGAAAGTTTCGTCTCTCAACAACATGACATCCTTCCTTACACTTTATTGTTCTTTTCTCTCACTTGATCCATCCCTCTCATATCTTTATTGCTACCACATCTTTCTCTTTTTCTTTTTCTTCTTTCATTCTTTCATTCTCATATTTTTTCTTTCACATATATATTTTGTTCTTTCTTCCTTCTTTCTTTCTTTTCTTTTCCATACTCATACTTTTTCTCTTTATTTTTCTCCCTCTTGACAACTTTTCAAAGATCTCAACTCCTCTCTTTCTCGCATGCATACAATCTGAAATTTTAAATAAATCATGCTAGAGACGAGACGAAACTTTTGAAAGTAGGTTGTGTTCAAGGCATGCGATGTACAAAAGAGATATATAGGGTTGGGTATGGAATTCGGCGATGTACGGGACTTCCAAGGTGAAAGTCTCGTGACCGAATGTATGACGAGGCTAGCAATAAAAGATAAGCACAAGAACATGATCATTGCTGAAATTAAAACTCCCAAGAGAGAAGGATCCTAGCCCAACTCATCGTGCTAATCACACTTATGGTGGAGCAAAAAAATAAATTGGCTTTGTATAGGATTTTTTCTACTCTCAACTTGGAAAAAGAGGTTTTGCTAACCTTTATTACAAGGGTTTTAAGATAATTTTCAGAAATGAAATCCTCCAACTTTTAGCATTGAACATAGCACAACTAACATGTGAAGCTCAAGATCGAAGTGTGGTATGGATACTTTAAGTAGTAGCAATTCCACTAAGCACCACGGTAAACATTTTTCAAACCACACACTTTTGTTCATATATCAAGAATCAAAGATAAACAAACAAGTGAATAAAGATAAGCATCACACAAGACACAAAAATATATAAAGACTCTTTTTATTTGGTTTTCTTTGACTCAACACTAATTTAAGATACTTGCAAAAATTTAAAAACACACTCGAAAACTAAGACTCTTTAAACTCTAAGACTCTTGCTTGAAGATTAAACCGAACCTAGAATTTGAAACTCAAAAGCTAAGGCTAGCTGATAGCTCTCCCCCACGCTAAAAACATACGACGTCCTCGTCGTATCTTACAAAAATCCTAAGGGGAAAAACTAGACCTAGTGGTACTTCAAGCAAGTATTGCATCACTTGCCTCTCATGTTTCCAACCATGCCAAAAAGTTTGCACATGTTACGGTTAAGGAACTTGTAGTTGTCTCCAACTACATACTCCAAATCCTCCATACGATGCTTCATCGCTTCCATGGCTTGGAGACATTCATCGATCGACGCACAGAGATCCCTGATGGATTGACGACAAGTTCGACAACACATCGGATGCAATCCGAAGGGGTCTTCATCTCCATTGTCTCCACCGTCGTCACCGCCGTCGTCGCCACCTCCATTGTCGTTGCCGCTCTCGTCGCCATCATTACCGTCACCGTTGGGGCCTTCGGGAGTCCTCTCTTTGGGCTGCTCATCCCAAATGTAGAGGTCGTTATCATCTCTTCCGGCGGCCGTCCACGAGCTCGGGCTACGATCGTCGGAGTAGTCGCTACCCCCATAATCCTTAGGCTCGGGCGACGCCTCCTTGTAGTCTTTGCGCTTCATGCCTTGGATGCGTGCCGACCTTCGAACGGGCGTAGGGACCTTCTCTCCTTCAACGGGGTTGCGAGATGCAAGAGCTCCGGTCGGGACACGCCCTCCGCAACGGATGCGTGCGGTCCTCTTGACGGGTAGCTTGAGCTCGCATCGCTTCGCCTCCTCCATCGATGACTCCTTGGCTTCTTGCTTCAACTCTAAGCTTCTCAGGGACACAATGGCTGCAGCAAGGGTGCAAAATATTACTTGGAGGGCTTGATTCCTGAGCTCCCAATTCGGCCAAATAAATAGTCCGAAGAGAAAAACCCTGAAAACCTCATTTTCCTTTTTCAAACTTCCCTTAAAATTTTCTGACCAAAGAAGGAAGTCGAAAAGGAGCAATTCAGGCAAAAATCAGAGACGCCGGCCGCCGGGACCCACCCGGGCCGGTCGGCTCGGACCGGCCGGCCCACCCTGTCTCGGGGGCCGGGTCGGTCCAGTTTTTCGCGTACCGTCCTTATTTCGCCTCCTTAGCCCATGGGAAAAAGTTGGCCCAATAAATCTTCGTGAGAAACTCCAGAAAACTAAAAGAAAAACTATTTACATAAATTCATGCCTTGTTTTTCGTCCTAGGCGGGACGTTCGGGATCTTCTTCCATGGTGAAGACATCAACATGGTGAAGGGGCACAACGTCGGGTTCGTAGTAAACCTTAAGCCGCTGACCATTCACCACAAATTGATCGCCGTTTATATCCATAATGGTTACCGCTCCGTTGGAGAGCACCGAATGCACAACATAAGGTCCGTCCCACTTGCTTTGCAATTTCCCCTTTCCGAAGGTTTTAAACCTCGAATTGTAGAGGAGGACCTTATCTCCTTCTTTGAATTCTTTCTTTTTCAATCTTTTATAATACCACCTTTTGATTCTCTCCTTGTATATGCTTGCATTTTCATATGCTTTTAACCTCAACTCCTCTAGCTCGCTTATTTGGATCCTTTGTTTCACCACCGCGGCATCGAGATCGAGGTTCATCTCTTTAATCGCCCAATAGGCTTTATGTTCCAACTCAACCAGAAGGTGGCAAGCTTTTCCATAGACAAAATGATAAGGGGTCGTACCTATCGGTGTTTTGAACGCCGTTCGATAAGCCCATAAAGCCCCGTCTAATTTCTTTGACCAATTTTTGCCTCCCTTCTCTATGGTTTTGTTGAGGATGCTTTTTAATTGCCTATTTGACGTTTCCGCTTGTCCGTTGGTTTGTGGGTGATAGGCCGTAGAGACCCTATGCTCAATTCCCAACTTGGACAAGCACTTTTTGAAATTCTTCCCGGTGGAGTGAGTTCCTCCATCACTTATCAAGATTCTCGGTGTACCGAAACGGGGAAAAATCACGTTCTTGATCATAGTAATGGACTCCTCCATGGAAGCTTTACGACATGGTATAGCCTCTACCCACTTGGATACATAATCAACCATGACTACGATATACTCAAATCCAAATGAGTTTCTAAAAGGCCCCATGAAGTCTATACCCCATACATCAAATATGTCGATTTGTAGGTTGTATTTCAAAGGCATAGAATTTCTTTGAGAGATGTTTCCGGTTCTTTGGCATTCGGGGCATGACACAACATATCTTTTAGTATCTTCATGCATCTCCGGCCAAAAGAATCCGCTTGACCATACTTTTGCTTGGGTTCGAAAATGGCTATAGTGTCCACCGTACTCCGCCGAGTGGCACTTCCTTAGAATTTCTACCCTTTCTTCTCTTGGCACACATCTTCTCATTACTCCATAATTGCCAAGTTTGAAGAGGTATGGTGCATCCCAAAAGTATTTCCTACTTTCGGAGATTATCTTCTTTTGAGAGTTTTTGTCTAGATGATCAAGAGTCATCTTTCGAATTGCTCGAATGATATCGATCATCCAAGTATGCTTATCAAGCACTCTATAGAGGTGGTCATCTCTCATCTTATCTTCTATGGGCTCTTTATCATCTTGTCCACGATTCATCCTAGACAAATGATCGGCCACAACATTTTCCACCCCCTTTTTATCACGAATTTCAACATCAAATTCTTGGAGAAGAAGGATCCAATGAATCAAACGTGGTTTAGCTTCCTTCTTAGCCAAGAGATACTTGATGGCTGCGTGATCGGTGTAAACAATGACCTTCGAGTTCATGATGTAAGATCTAAATTTTTCGAAAGCGAATACCACCGCTAGAAACTCTTTTTCCGTAGTGGCATAATTTAATTGTGCCCCACTAAGAGTTTTGCTAGCATAGTAAACGGCACGAACTCGGCCTTCCTTTCTTTGACCCAAAACCGTGCCTACGGCGTAGTCACTTGCGTCACACATGATCTCGAAAGGTTGGCTCCAATCCGGAGGTTGGATGATGGGAGCACTCACCAACGCATTTTTCAAGGTCTGGAATGCCGCTAGGCACTTCTCATCAAAGTCGAAAGCCACATCCTTGTGAAGAAGATGCGTTAAAGGCTTAGTGATCTTCGAGAAGTCCTTAATAAATCTTCTATAGAATCCGGCATGGCCTAGAAAGCTCCTTAAGGACTTAACATCCGTAGGAGGAGGGAGTTGCTCAACCGTCTCTACCTTAGCCTTGTCCAATTCAATTCCTCTCTCGGATATAACATGTCTGAGCACTATGCCTTGCCTAACCATTAAGTGGCACTTTTCCCAATTTAACACCAAGTCTACCTCTGCACACCTCGTGAGGACCTTTTCCAAGTTTTCCAAGCAATCCATGAACATCTTCCCATAAACGGAAAAATCATCCATGAACACCTCTACAATTTCTTTGATGAATTCCGAAAATACGGCCATCATGCAACGTTGAAAAGAGGCCGGAGCATTGCATAGGCCGAAGGGCATCCTTCTATATGCAAACTTTCCGTAAGGGCATGTAAATGTCGTCTTGTGTTGATCATCCGGGTGAATGGGAATTTGCATGAACCCCGAGTACCCATCGAGAAAGCAAAAATAAGCGTGGTTTGCTAACCTCTCGAGCATCTCGTCGATGAACGGTAGGGGGAAGTGATCTTTCTTCGTCGCATTGTTAAGCTTACAATAATCGATACACATCCGCCACCCGGTCACGGTCCTTTGCGGTATCAATTCGTTCTTCTCATTCTTCACCACTGTCAAACCTCCTTTCTTTGGTACACAATGTACCGGGCTAACCCATTCGCTATGCGGAACCGGGTAGAAGATTCCGGCATCAAGTAACTTGATGACCTCTTTCTTTACTACCTCACGCATGGCATGAGTTAGCCTCCTTTGATGGTCCACTACGGGCTTACATTGGTCTTCCATTGGTATACGATGAGTGCAAAAGGCTGGGCTAATACCTTTGAGATCATTAATTGAATATCCAATCACCTTCCTATGCTTTTTCAATAAAATCAGCAACGCCTCATTTTCTTCGGGACTCAACTCGTCGCTCATGACGACTGGATAGGTCTTGTCTGGGCCCAAAAATTCATACTTTAATCCTTTGGGCAAAGGTTTAAGGTCTACCTCGGGCGCTTGTGGCTCCTCGGGTTTTATTTCTCCTATGTCTTCGAATTTTCCTCCCTCCACGCTTCCATCATGTGGCTCTAAGCCTTTTGTTGCTTCTTCTAGTTCTTCATCTTGTTGATCACTAATTTGATTTTCCATCGCTCTTTGCAGCGGGTCTCTAAGGGTTTCAACAAAACAAAGACTATCTATCTCTTCTACTTCTTCATCTTCGGGAGGAAAGGGGGTAAGGTGTTTAGAAGCACGAAGAAAGTTATATGTGTACTTTGTTCCATTAAGGTTCATTGTTACTTTGCCTTCTCCGTCATCTAACACGGCATCAACCAACTTAAGAAAAGGCCTACCTAAGATTATGTGATCATGATTACTATGGTAAGCATCAATAACAAAGAAATCGGTTGGTATGTAATTTCTAGAGATTTTTACTTTCATGTTGCAAGCAATACCTAGAGGTTTGATAGTTCTACCATCTCCCATAATTAATTTTGTTGATGTTGGAGCTAAGTCTAGGTTGTGGTCTTGAACTTTATCGTAAATTTTAGAAGATAGAACACTTACTTAGGCTCCGATGTCGCATAAAGCCTTACATTGAACTCCGTTGATTTCGCAAGTAAAGTGTGGTGTCATCTTCTCTTCTTCTTCGGATCCTATCGCGTAGATTTCGGTGAGGCGAGCGTATGGTGATGCTTCGGGCTTGATCCCCATGATTCTCTTCACCTCGGCTATGTGTTCCGGATCCACTATGTTATCTCCAAAGAGCTTTTTAAAAATCCCACCGGTGGTTTCAAGGTCGTATGAATTCTCCGCTTTCTTCTCCGGTGGGAAATCCACTTCCAATGCTCTCGCCATTCCCTTTTGATTAGGGAACGGTCTTCTCTTGTCGAATACTTCTCCGTAATCGATAGGAACCCAATCCATTGGTTCGAACTCCCTTAGTAGCTTCGCGCTTGACATGCTTCTCTTGTTCATCTCATTTGGTACGGCGAAGTCGATGCTCGGGGTAGTTCTTGACTTGATGTGTTCTTGTTCAAGCTTTTCCGTGATTGGTTCCTCTTTTGTGACTTCCGGGGTTGCCTCTTTAGAAAATTCAGCACACTTCTTCTTCCTTGAATTGTATTCCGGCTCTTCCGCAAGTCTTGTTTCCCAATCTCTTCGCATGGCAGCCGCTTTACTAACTTTTTATAGAAGTTGAGCGGCTTCCATGAGTGTTTTCTCCATGAGATCCCCGCCTGCACACATTTCGACGTGTTGCATGCAACTAGGGGTTAGGGAAAAGAAAAATGTATGAAAGAGTACGTCACCGGTGAAGCCGAGTTTTGGTCCTTGTTCGATTAACCCATTAAACCTATCCCAGGCTTGGTCTATCCCTTCCTCTTCTCCTTGCATGAAATTGATCACTTGCCTCCTTAGATGTTGAACCTTGCTAATTAGAAAGAACTTCTCGCAAAACTTCTTTGTCAACTTGTTCCAATTGCCTTCAACTTCAAAGGACGCAAACGAGTACCATGTCTTTGCATTGCCGGCAAGTGAGTAGGGAAAGAGATTCCATTTCAACCATTCATCGGGAACTCCTTCTTGACGCACCGAGTTGCATATCGTCGTGAAATCCCTTATGTGTCTATATGGGTTCTCTGTAACCATCCCTTCAAACGGGTTTGCCGCCACCATATCGATGATCTTGGATTTAATCTCATACTTGGTCGCTTCGAGCTTCGAATCCGACTCTTGTACTTTTATGTCTTCACATCGAGGGCTAGCGTAATCCCTTAGTGATTTCTCCGGTTCTTCCATGGGTTGATTAACGAATGCCATCTAGACAATAAGATAAAAACAAAAACAAAAACGAAACAAGTGTTTTTCTAGATAATATATGTTAGATAAAGCAAATAAAAGATAAACTAAAATATAAAACTAAGTTAGATGCAAATCAAACGATGTAAACTAGCTTGCTCCCCGGCAACGGCGCCAGAAAAAGGGGCTTGTTGACGGATAAAAGACGTATCCCTCTACGATCCGCAAGCGTACGGACCTCACACCTTTTTCACCACGGGATTCCCAAGGTTCTTGTCAATCCGCGGAGCAAGGGGATTACAAGCGTTCGATCTACAACGACACACTAGCTACTAAAACCCTAACTATTATTATGCTAGAAAACAACTAAACTACACTAGAGAGAATGATTAAGATATCAAGATAAAAGACACTCGCCCACGGGTCTACGATACTAGAGCATGCAATCACTTAAAGACATGAAAACCAATCTAATCTATTGGGGTTGTGACCACGGTTTCGCCCTTTCCCTCCTTTCGTACTGTCACTACACGAAGGTATTCATGACTAGACCTTTGATGGACACGGCGTACTGAATGGATCCAAGGAAGCATTGGAGTTCTACTCCCTTTACGGCATGGTAGCTAACCTTAAGCATTAAAGTATATTCAACACAAGATGATAGATAGATAATCCGACAAAGTGCGATTACATCTCAAGATCGATTACAACCCATGGACGAATGAGAAGATTACCCCATCAAGGTGCTGATCATAGCACCGTTGATCATGGTTTCCCTTCCGACGGTGTCTTCCTTCTTCTCCATGAGAGGGTGCTTCCTTCGAGGTGGTTGATCTCCCTCCGGAGATCCTCCTCCTCTCTCTCTAGCTTGTGGATGGCCTCCTGGTGCGAATGGCTCTCCCCTCTGTCGAATGGCGGCGCCCAGGCTTTTAGGGTTCAAGATCCTTCGGGTGCAAGGAAAACGGGACCGAACCGGCCACCAGAGTGGGCTGGGCCGGCTGTCCTGGGCTGACCGTCCTGGGCGCACCTCGGCCCGGTTCGGTCGCCCCTTTCGCTCCCGTGGGTTCTTATGCATTTATGTACTTTGCCCCCTCCACTTGCATGATTTTGACGATGTCATCCTCGCGTCCATGATGGAGGTTCCTTCGCATGAAGTTCAGTCTTATACGCTTCAATCCTCGGGGGTGTTCCTCGTAGCACTTCGGTCCTTGCCACCATTGGAAGTGATTTCATCAAGCTCATGAACACGAACAAGACTCCGTAAATGCTCCTTTGAACTTGTTGCGAATCCGTCCTTTATGTCCATGTTTTCCTACATAAACACAACACTTCCAAATGCATGCACATAGATGAACTTGTTATATGATTAGTGTGCCTAGTGGCGGGTTAATTCCATAATCAAATCCAAACCAAAGTGTAATGAACATGCTTGGTGCACCAAAATACACCGTCAACAGACGGGGACGCACGCGAGCGACGAGCGGCGGCGTGACCGGCGGCGAGCGGCGGCGCAGACACGAAGTTGAGCCGAGGTGTTCGGTTGGACCCGCGGACTGCACCGAGACGAAGCACGCGAGACAACGAAACAAACAGAGGCAAGAACACCAGCTTACGGGCGGCGAGGAAGACTGATGGCTCGAGAAGGCGGACGGTGGTGGTGGCGAGACTCCGGCGAGATCGTTCACGAGCTAGAGAAGGCGGCGACGCGAACATGCGGCACCAACGTCTTCCTCTCGTCCAGGCGGTGCTCCAGAGCAGCTTCTTGATGACGGAGAGGCTCCTGAGGCTCAGGTCGACGGCGGCGGCGCTCGACTAGGGTTAGGGTTCGGTGGCGCGGTTGCTCGGCTAGCTAGGGATCTCGGGGTAGGGTTCCGGGGTGGCGGCGGCACCTTAAATAGGGACGGGCACTCCTCTTGGCATGTGGGCCACACCTAAGGAGGCGTACCCGAGGTGGACACGGCGGCATGCCCGAGTCCGGGTTGAGGACGGTGCAGGTGGGGGATGACAGGCGGGCCCCACGTGTCGGCGACAGCGGGCGGTGGTTGCGCTTGTGGGCTGCAGCGGGCCGAAAACGACACTGGGCTGCGACCTGAGGATGGCGCGAGCGGGCTGCAAGCTGGGCCGCAAGCAAAACTGGGCTGGGCTTGCTATGGTGCTGAGGCGGCCTATCAAAGGAGATAAGGGGCGTAGGGCAGACTTCTGGTAACGGGCCAAGCTGGGCGAAGCAGGCTGGGTTGAGCGGATTGACGAGCGGCTGCGGGTAAGAGCTGTGGGAGCAGCTGCGGACTTTGAAGGTTTTGGGCTCAAACAAAAACAGGCCGGAATAGAGGGAAAGGAGGAGAAGAAGGAAAAAGGGTTTTCTATTTTTGAAAAGCAACAAACAAATGAATTCAAAAGCAAATTTGAATTCAAACACTTCAAAAACAATACATCAACATGTATGCAACATTAAACTCCTATGATTATTTTATTTTGTTTTGAAAAGTATTAAATGCCTAAAAGAAATTATAGAAAACCTTATAGTCCTTAAGAGCAAAGTAAAGGTTGCTAATAAATTTTAATAAAATTCAAATTTCTGAAAATTAGGGTGTTACACTCGTCAATACTCCAAGTCCAAGTGCTGAACTTTGCTTTCTCGTGGGTGAATTGGTGCTTTCATTATTATCATTGGCCATTAATTAATTACAAAGCCATCTGTAGAATCTTGAGTAGCTTCATCGGCCAATATATTCCGTACGTGCAAGCATGCATATGCAGCATGTGTGTGTCCTTGCTGATGACACGTGGGCCAAGATGAAGCTCACTTGGTTAAGATCACATGGCCGATTATACTGATAAATCATTTCTTTCATCGTCTAAATAAATTTCGTCCGAAGGAGAAGGATAAGCCAATATTTCTTCATTTGACGTACACACTTACAATTGTTTTGGTGCCAGTTGATCTACTCCACTTGCCGCATAGGGCAGTTATCAGTAGATACGTACCGCGTAGGGTGTTTTAGACATTGTGATAGACATGCCTCCTTCACGACAAGATGGTACAAATCCATTCGCTAACAGTTGTTGTAGTCGTTGTTGTCGAAGTGGTCGTCGACGAAGTTGTTGGCGCGTCGATCTTGATGGAGACTCCTTCGATGTGGTTAACTGTCGATGCGGAAAGTAGTCCCGACACTCGATGTGGTTAACTGTCGATGCGGAAAGTAGTCCCGACACTAATTATTAAGAGCGTTGAGATCGGTCTCTTGATGGCCGCTGCTAAGCAATGCTGTGACACGGGGTTTATCCTGGTTCCGGCCGTCGGCCGTACGTCTAGCAGGAGTGCGCTCGTGGCGCTGTATTGCAATTCACCGTGGTGCTCGAAGAGGGGAGCTACAAGCAAGGCGGGAGAGGAGGAGAAGCCTCCAGGTCCCTGAGGGTTGATTGAGGCTAAGGGCCAATATCATAGGTGAAGGCGGAGATGCGATTGAGTTGCTATCCGTCGTCCCCCTGCGTCCATGGGTCCGCCTCCTCCTTTTATAGAGCAAGGGGAGGCAGTTTACAATCACGTTACGTGGCTCTAAGTGCAGCGTGCGGCAGCATGTCGTACAATGCTGTGGAATTGGCATCCGTCCTGGCGAATCTCGCCTCTGGCAGGCGTCGTGACGGGTCCTGTGCCTGTCCTGGGGCAGCTCCGAGGGTGGTAGGGTCGGGGCTCTTGTTTGATCGCCGTCCATATGCCAATTCGAGGGCTTGGCTAATGGAAGATCGGAGGCTGCATAGCAGCGGGCGCGGTGATGTCCTATCGACTTGGGTTTCCACAGTGTTGGGGATGACCCTGCAGTGCCCGAGATGGCGGCACAGCGGCGGGGATGGCCGCGCAGGGCCGGAGGTGATAGAGAAGACGCGCCCCGTCGGCCTTACGTCATGGCGTCATCCTGGGCGAGTGCGAAGTTGGTGGCCATACCTCTTTTGAGGGGCACGAATGGAGGAGGTACGGGAGTAGGTGGCATAGTCTCATGGAATGACACTGGCCTTACCGCACAGCGCGGGGGATGGCTGTACAGCGCCGGGATATGATTCCCAGGCGATGTCAGAGGGTCGGCGTGGCATGGATTCACCTTTGACCCGCGCGCCCGCGAGGCATCAGAGCATTTAATGCTCTGGTCGGGGGAGCAGGTGTGGGGTCACGGGTCGAGAGCGGCTTCGAGCGAGACGGAAAACCCGCTTGAGGGGCCCGGTCCTTTGAGCGAGGCGGAAACTCGCCCGAGTGGGCGTCAAGCCGTCGAGCGAGGCAGAAACTCACCTGAGGGGGCGTCAAGCCCTCGAGTGAGGCAAGGGTTTTGTGGAGCGGCGCCTGGCCCTGAAGCGGGGTGAAGTTTTGCCCGAGGGATCCTGGGGACCAGTGGCTTGCTGCTGAGGCTTTTTCGGTCGTGGACCCTTCTCAGCCCTGGGTTGCTACCACGCGGGGCGTTATTTGCGGTTTGTGGATTCATTTGTTCACTTTTTATTACTTTAGAAAGGGGTGATTTTTCGTTATTAGGGGACCCTTATGGTCGTCCCCGACAGTAGCCCCTGAGCCTTTGCTGCGGTATCCGTAGGAACCTGCAAAGGCTGGTGCTTCCTGATGGGACTTTCTTCCCTCCTGGTCGTTGTGCCGTTCCGTGGGTGCGCGCTAGCGAAGCGCACCCCCGGGTGTAGCTCCGAAGCCTTGGAGGAGTGCGTGCACTCCAGCAAGGTTTTTCCACAGTGTGCTGCTGGTGCGCGAGGTGTTTGTTTCAGTCGGCCCCGACGGTGCCATGCGCGCGTACCGGCATTTGCTTGCGTTCGGGTACGTCTAGAAGGTGTAGCCGCGCGTCCAGCCCCCAAGCCTGGGCCCATTCGAGGCGATCGGGGCGAGCTCTCCGACTTGTTTGTGCACCCCTTCGCCGCCCCTTCGCGGGGCAGAGGGGTGAGGTGCCCATGACTCCCATCGACCGGGTCTCGAATCAGGGGACCCTCGTCGAGCTGTTAACGGGTGGTTCAAGTGGATGTCTGTGCCCCGTTCGATAGGGGTTGGCTCGTGGTCTGGAGACACGTCCGTAAGAGCACTTTATGTGGGTGTACTAGGCAGGGCTCGGTCCCATTCAATTGGGACCGAGGGCGCAAAAGCCCTCCCTCGGTGGGATCCCCCAACTAGTTGCCCTCGTTTGGCCTTGAACAGGAACTGTGGGGCACCCTCGAGCTTGTGAGCTCGAGGTCAGGCTCGATTGCATGCGCCCCAATCGTCCCTGACTCTGTCAATCTGAGGTGCCTGTTCGAACCCTTCGAGGGTTAGACCTCGAACCTTTGATTAGTAGGGCCTTTGCGGGGCGGCACTAAGGTGCCCCTATCTTAGTCTGATCTGTGGTGCCCCCGTCTTAGTTTGATCTGTGGAGCCTGCTGGGCTGTGGTTGAATTGACCCTGGAGCCACTGATCAGTAATCCCTCAAATCGAGGTCATCTGTGGTGCCTCCCTTCGACGGGTAGGGCTTTAGTCCGCTGATCAGTAAACATAGCGTTTGAGGGGGCCCACCCTCGAGTTCGTCAAGTGAGGCACTACTCTGCCCATTTTAGATCGGGGTGCTAATCGCACCCTTAAAGGGTCGGTTCTTCAAGCCCTAGGCTTCGGTTGCGTGGGGGGTTATCCTTATTCTGTAAGAAACCCGACCATTTAATGACCGCGGTCGCGGCCGCGACCGTGCGTAGTGGGCGCGCCTTTTCAGGCGGCGCTTCGTAGGCGTGGTGGGCGGCGTGGTGGGCGGACGTGACGGGGCGTTGCGCCCCTTTAGTTACCACGCTGTGATGATAGCGCGCGAGCGTGCGCTCGACCATTTTGGCACAGTGGGGCCCGTATGTCAGCGACGCGGGGCGTCCGCCGCATTAACTGCCGCCGCGCGCGGAGTTACCGGGGGCGTTGCATCCCAAGTGCTATAAATCGTAGGGTCGCGCAGGGGCGAGGATTCTTACCTTTGCCACTCGCATTCGTCCCCCACACAACTCATCCTTCTCCCGTCCGTGCGCTCCACCGCTTAGGATCTGCTCGCGTTCCTTGTTCTCCCATCGCCGTCCTTGCTCTCACTCTTGTCCTCCATGGCCCCCCTCATATTCGGATGCTGGAGCCCCACCTGTGGCCCCAATCGACGGTGGCACCACTAGCGCTGAATGAGATGGTGAACGGCAGGTTGTTGATGTCGACCGGCGACAGCCTATATCCAGTGTGGATGGTCCCGCCGGCGGTGGACATGGAGCCTAACCCCCCGTACGGCTACTTCGTCAGCTTCGTCCGGCTGCATGAGCGCAGCTTCACCGCCCTAGCGAGCCAATTTATGCGCGAGCTGTGCCACCATTACGGGGTGGAGCTTCACAACTTCGCCCCTAATGCCATCTCGCAGGCGGCTTCCTTCGTCGCCGTCTGCGAGGGATTTCTGGAGATCCCGGCGAACTGGACCTCTGGGTCTATATTTTCCACGACGAACTTCATACTCTCGCCACAGGCGAGAGGGGGACGCGCCGGGCGGTTCGCGCCGGCGGCCTTGCACTGCGGGACACGCGTAAGGAGCTGTACCCGCTGTGCGCCATGACCTCCAACAACACGGATTGGGAGAAGGGATGGTTATACCTTCGCAACGACGGCGTCGGCCTTCTACCGTACGCCGGGAAGGTGCTGACGGGGAAGCCTGACGCCTGGTTCCATGGCATGTCGCCCCCTTCGCGGCAATTGAGGCTGGAGTCTCTCCACTACGTGAAAACCTCAAATAGGTCACGCAACATTTGTAACAGGCCCTTAACGCCCGTTACATCCACCCACATCTGAAACAGTTGTTGTTTGGCGCCCGTTACCTATAAGCGTGCAAGGACGACCCCCGGGTTGGCCTCCACAACGCCCGTTACCAATGTGGACTTCTGGTAACGGGCTTCTTAAATGCCCGTTACATAAATTCTTTGTAACAGATGTTAAAAGAGCCCGTTACAAATGTCAAACCTATCGGTAACGGGCTTGTAAAGTCCGTTACCGATCAATGCCCTATCAGTAACGGGCTGCTTAAGTCCATTACTGATTGCTGCCATATTGGTAATGAGCTATAAAGTCCGTTACCGATAAGTTCATACTGGAGATGCATGCTTGTAGGATGCGTCTCCTTTGATTGCCACCCAGGGTCGCCTTTTTCTCACATCGGAGACGCATATTGTTATCTCGTCTGTGTCTTATCCTTTCAACACCACTCGCTCTCTCTCCGCAGAAGCTAGGCCACTCCTGTTCTGACAACAACACTCGCTCTCTCTCTCCTCAGAAGGTCACTCGCTCGATCTGAGGACTGCGCTTAATTTCTCTCCTTAAAAACCCGGCGCTACAGCAGGCCGGCCGGCCGCGTGTGCACGACGGCGAAAGGGGCCAAAGCGGACGTTGACCGCGCTGTCGCCGCAGCTGCAACGCCGCCTCCGATCCTCCTCCTCAGCCGCGCTCGCCTCATAGAAAGTCCTTGTAAATGTTGAAATTAATTGGCCCCTTTTATTGAAATTCTTCAGCTGTCTTTTTGTGTGATGAATTATGATCATTTGGTGTATGGAATGCAGATGGCGTCTGCTGCTCGGGATTGGATGTATAGACAACCCCAAGAAGATTGGGGGAATTTCTTAAGCGGGTCAATGGTTTTCTAAATCAAGTAGAGACGGAGACGAGAAACCGTGGTGTTCAGGCAATGCTTTGCCCCTGTATTGATTGTCTCAACCAAAAGAAATTCGCACAATGGGAAATCATTTTTCATAATTTGGTCACATGTGGTTTCACAAAAAATTACACGTGTTGGAATAAATATGGTGAGGAAGGCCTTAATGAACTCGAAGCAGGCTGCCTAAATGAAGGTGAAGTGTGACACCATGCTAACCATGATGAAGACCTTGATGACAATGGACTTTTCGAGGGAAATGAACCATTATTCCCACCAAATGTGTTGAGGCCTAAGGATATCACTGATCAAGAAGTTAGGGGCTTCGATGATGGTGAGGTGTTGCAACGTGTGCACAATGTTGATCAAATGTTGCGGGATATTGAGTTTCAACGAGTGTACACACCTTCTGAATTAGTGAGGCTAAAGCAGTTCATTGAAGATTCAAAGAAACCCATCTATCCTGATTGCCATAAGTACTCTCGCCTTTCTGGTGATCTAAAATTCTGCAGTTTAAGGCAGATCATGGTTGGAGCAACAAAAGTTTCAAACATCTATTGGATGTGCTTAGAGACATGCTACCTGAAGGAAACCAAATAGCAGGTCTGTCTATGAGGCGAAGAAGATAATCTGTCCTCTGGGAATAGAGGTTGAAAAAATCCATGCATGCAAGAACAATTGTGTCTTGTTCCGTGGAGATTATGCAAACCTTGACAGGTGCCCCAAGTGTGGCTATGGTCGGTACAAGTGGAAAAAGGATGGTGGAGATGATAATAATGCTCATGACGAGAACGAGCCCGGCGAGATCAGAGGCAAGAAGAAGAAGGCTAACAGATGGGCTCCTGTGAGGGTGGCATGGTATTTTTGCATCATTCCTCGGCTAAGAAGATGGTTCGCAACACGAAAGGAGGCCCAACTCTTGCATTGGCATGACAAAGGCCGAAAGGAGCTTAATTATAAGAAAGATGGCAAGTTTAGGCACCCCGCAGATGCAGCACAATGGGGTAACATTAATACCCACTTCCCATGGTTTGACGACGCAAGGAGCATACGGTTTGCTATGAGCACAAATGGCGTGAACCCATTTGGTAACCAGAGCTCAACACATAGCACCTGGCCTATCGTGCTGTTGTTGTACAACCTTCCACCCTGGCTATGCAAGAAACAAAAATATATGATGCTGACAATATTGGTCTCTGGGCCAAAGCAACCTGGCGACCATATTGATGTCTACTTGAAACCACTAGTTTATGACTTGAAGATATTGTGGAAGCCTGGTGTGCTGGAGGTTTGGGATGAGTACAAGCATGAGGAGTTCACAATGCATGGCATGTTGTTCACCACCATCAACGACAACCCGGCTCAGTGCAACCTCTCTGGACAGAGTAAAAGGAAAGGTTCAGCTTGCCCACACTGTTTGGAAGATACTTGTGTAATATGACTAAGACATTCAAAGAAATACGTATTTATGGGGCACTGTCATTTCCTCGGCAAGAAACATCCATACAGGGCCATGGATTGTCAGTTTAATGGGGAAAAGGATAATCGAGAGGCGTTGTTGCATGTGATTGGAGATTTGGTCCACTTGAAAGTCAAGGACATCAAAACTATCGAGGAGTTACCCAAACTGACTGAAAAAACCCTTAGCAAAAGAAAGAAATGAGATGGTGAAGAAGAAGAAGGAATGTGGAACAAGAAATCAATTCTATGGGAGCTAGAGTATTGGCCGATGTTGGATGTGTGTTATTCGATTGACAACATGCACGTCAAGAAGAATGTGTGTGAAGCTACTTGTGGAACATTACTACAACAGAAGTCCAAAGGAAAAGATCATAAAAATGCAAGGGAGGATCTTAAAGAGTTGGGCATTAGGCCGGAGCTCTATGCAGAGGAAACAGAGACAGAGACGAACCTTCTCGTTGCTACAACCACCTTGTCAAAGGCAGAGAAAAGAATTCTGTCAATTTTTGCATAATTTGAAAGTACCTTCAGGCTACTCATCAAACTTCAAGAGGCTAGTGTCAGTGAAGGACATGAAAATGAATTTCAACTTGATGAAATCTAATGATTGCCATGTGTTGATGACAACTCTTCTTCCTGTTGCTCTTAGAGGTATCAAGACAGAACTGGTTCGCGACGCGGTCACGAGCTTGTGTTTATTCTTCAATGCAATAGAACAGAAGGTGATTGATGAGGGAAAACTATTGGACTTGGAGAGGAGGCATTTCGAGACCCTATGCCTGCTTGAAGCTACCTTCCCACCGTCATTCTTTGATCTCATGCTGCATCTAACAGCACGCCTCGCGAGGGAAATCTGGTTCCTTGGCCCATCTTACCTTAATCAGATGTTTCCATATGAGAGGTTCTATGGATTCCTGAAATCATTGGTACATAACCAGTTATTTCTGGAGGGAGCCATTATTCGTGGCTACGAGACCATCGAAGCAGTGGAGTGGGCCATGGGTTATATGGACCCACAAAACCCCATTGGTGTGCTTAGCTCATGGCATGAAGGTAGGCTTTCATGTGTTGGGACCAGGGGGAAAAGGTCAGTCGCTCCAGATGTGGATGCCTTCAAAAAGGCTCATTTCACCATGATACAACAGCTGCACCTAATTACACCGTTTGCCAATGAGCACAAACGACAACTACGTGAAGACAACCCTAACCGTGGTAGGGTTTGGCTTGCAAAGATGCACATGTAAGGTTTCAGTAGGTGGCTCCGAGATTAAGTCGAGACATGCAGCAATAATGCTGTAATTACCGACGAGATAAGGAATCTAGCAGCAGGGCCATTGTTCACTATTACAAGATACGAAGGAATGGATGTCAATGGATACACTTTCTACACCATGACCCAGGATAAAAAGAGCGTCTATCAAAATAGTGGTGTGCGTGTACGGGTCGTCATTGACGACAGTCATGACGATAATGATAACATGGAGACAGACACATATTATGGTCAAATAGAGGAGATATGGGAGCTTGATTACGTAGGATTGAAGGTGGCCTTGTTTTGGTGTAGATGGGTCACCAATGGGAAGAGAGCTGTGAGCAAGGACAAATATGGTTATGTTAGTGTTGATCTCCGGGTCTTTGGTTACAAAAACGAACCGTTTGTCTTCGCCAACGATGTTGAGCAAGTGTTCTATGTACCTGACCTTGCAAAGAAGAACTGGTCCGTGATTATGTCTAGAAAAAAAGGATTGTGGGGATTGAAAATGTTGTTGAGGAGGAGGAATACAACCAGTTTGACGAAATTCCATCCTTTGACACTTCATACAAGCCCCAGCTCTTGGGAACTAACAAAACACCGTACTTGCGAAGCGACCATAGTGAACAAATCTATATACAGAAATCAAGGAAGAAAAAACAAGCCTGATTTCTATTGAATCCTTTTAGTAATGCCGGAGGATGTGTCTATTGGTGGAAATGGAACTTGTTTTGTAATATAAAGGATGCAATGTATTAGTGGAATTTCAATCCTTTTTGTAATATATGGGATGTGGTGGAATTTGAATCCTGCTTGTAATATATTCTGCCAAAGATACTATATATACTCTGTTTATATTCTGCTTTAGTTAAGAAACGGGCAAGAGACGAGGATTAACGAACCCGGGTCGCCTTTGTTACGGGCAAAAGACGAGGACTAACGAACCAGCGGCTACTTTGTTACGGGCAAGAGACAAGGACTAACGAACTAGCATCACTTTTGTTATGGGCAAGAAGATATGCGAAATCACGAAAAGATTACATCAAAAGAGACACGGATTAGAGCATCTCCAAGAGTTTGCTAAATTTTACTTGGCAAATCTTGTGCTTTGCCAACTTCTAAAAAGATATGCCAAGTAAAAAAAGAGTTCATCTCCAACAATCTGGTATAATTTCACAAAAGCATGTCTCTTGAGATGCAAAATCACACACACACAGATTACAGTCATCATTGATACATCAGAACAAGGTTACAATGCGACCATATCTTCATGACGCGATATGCAAAATCACACACACAAAGATTACAGTCATCATTGATACATCAGAACAATGTTACAATGCGGCCATATCTTCATGACGAGATATGCAAAATCACACACACACATCGATCTTGCTCGTAGGTCGTCGATCTTGCTGCACGTGGTCATCGAACGAGCTCCATTTCTGCTGACGGCTTAGAGACTTGATTCCTAGCATGACTAATTAAAGAAAGCTTCTGTATTGTAACCCTAATTTTGGTTTGCAAGACAGAAGCTTTCCTTAATTATGCTCATCTTACAAGGAAAAATAATGAGATATGCTCCGTCCATATTCTGGCTGCTTCCTCATCTTACAAGTGAACATAAGAGAAAGATACAGAGAGGGTGGAAACATATCCCTTAAAAATTCCCTCCTCCTGGAGGAGAAGGGGAAAGCAAAAGGAAGCCCAAGTGTGACGGAAAAGCTGCAGCAGGCTTTCCGTCGGCTTCTTCATCCCAATGCCAGGAGGTTCTAGGCTACCTTCCCCGGACACAATTGCGAGCAAGGGGTATGTAACAAGAATTCTTCTCGTAGCTGTGTTCGAGGGATGAGCAACCCAATCACCCCTATCACAAGAATTCTTCTAGCAACTGAGAGATCGAGGAGGAGGAAGAAGAGAGAAAAGCAAAAGCTTGCGCCCTACAACATCTATTCTTTGCGCCATAGCTAGATCTAGATCTAGAGAAGAAGGAAGCAACTTGAAGTTAGGAGGACCGATAGGCATCGGTGCCTTTTTATTAAAAAAACAAGGAAAATATAAGATCAAGAGCACAGGAATGGCCGAGAAGGTTCCCAAGACGGTCAATGGCGAAACTGTTGCTAGTCAATGGCTGAGAGCAGGGCTGCAGAGGTGGTGATTCTAATGTAGAATTAAATGATACGCGGAGTAAGCAAACATCGTCTCCAATGGCCGTGTTTGGATGGTAGATGTTAGTGTTTCTGTTAGTGGTAGTTTTTAACACCTCCAAATTACCACATAAAAAATAACATCTTAGATGTTTGGATGGAGGTGTTAGTTTGCATTTGAATTAACTTTTCCAAACATTTGAAAAAGGAGAGGGAGAGAGAGAGAAGGGGTGGGGTCCACCAAACTAACACCAATTACCACCTCTTGGAGGTCTTAGTTCCAACTAAACACCAAACTAACACATGTGTTTGGCTCCAAAGTGTTAGTTTTGGTGTTAGTATTGACAGTTAATAGTTGTATCAAAGTTCGTTTAGACTTGCAAGCGGACAAGTCTCCTGTCGTAGTCAAGGGGCCCTTCTTCCCTCGAGTGGTGAACCCAAGGTATCGAATCCGTGGAACAAATGTGTGACGCAAAAGATGATCTAGTAAAGCCAAGTAACTTCAATCTTCGGTAAAAGAGAAACCCTAATGCATCTAGGTGAAGAACACAAAACTAATCTAATCTACTAAAGACCGGAGATAAAAAAGTAAGATTGGGTAGATAAACCGATCTAGAGAGATCGGGTTAAGCCTTTTGTTGAAGTTCCAACCAAGAGAAGAAGTAGCAAATCGAATCTTATTAGAAGCCTCTTTAAACCGTGGTTTCCCGTCCAACTCCGAAAACATCCACCTGTCGGAACCCCCGTTCTGTCACAACGTATCCCTACTCATGCGGGGAGTCTAGGGCGAGTCAAAAGACAAGTCGAGATTCTTTCGGAAGATCCGGCGTGTACCTCTAGCCACCGCGGCTACAAGAACACCCTAAGTAATCTATCTCGAGAATAGATTTAGAATAAGCAAAGCCGATCGAAAAACGAAATCTTCGAGGAAACACTTGATCGCTAGGAATAGATTCAACTTGATAATTCAACTATGACAATGATACATACTCAAGATCACCACTGGGTCCTTCCTTGATCTTGCTTCTAGCTCCGGGAACTCCGACGTGGTCTTCCGTGCAAGGTTCCCACGTCGGCTAGGGAGACCCTAGTCAACTAGCTTGACCCTCTCCTCTCCGGGATGGTGTCCCTCTCTTCTCTGCTCCTCGGCGGCCGATGACGAATTGGATCCTGTGTGGCTCTCGACCCCGGGGCTATAAATAGCCCGAATGGCGGCTAGGGCAAAGGAGGGGGCGAACGGGCACTGGACAGAGTTGGGCCGGCCGGCCTGGGCCCATCCAGGCCCAGCCCGTGGCCTCCTTTGCTTGACGTCGGTTCCCGTGTCTTCTAGATGCTTCCCCCTTCTGCATGTAGGCCCTTGTCGTCAGTTTCTCTCCGAATCGGACTTAGCTCCGTGTCTTGCAAGATTCAACACTTTTCTGGTTAGGTCCTCGGAGTTTGTCATCTTCTCGGACAAGTCCCTGACTTCTTGGAGTCAAGGTTGCTTCATTGCATGACTTGTACGGGCTTCAAGGTCTTGCCACAAGGTGCTTAATGAACTTTTCCCGAAAGTCTTGCATTCAACGCTAAAACCCTGCATAAACACTGAACTCCAAAACGACATGCACAAGTGAACTTGTTATACCACGGGGGTTAGTACCAATGGATAAGGTGTGAAACTTATGCCAACACCGAAGGTAAACTCATGGCTAGGTTGACGGATTTTCACCGTCAACATCTCCCCCATGCTTAAACCTTGCTCGTCCTCGAGTAAGCCTTCGATGGATATCATCGTTGCCCATCAATGTTTAAACCTTGCACTTGATCATACATGAGAAAACATAATGCTCTCGAAATTTTAATTCGTTAAAGTTCCATAATGTACTATCCTTCATCTCTACGGAGGGTAGATTCTTATTAAGTTTATCCCACGAGTATTAACATGCTCCCAAAGTTTAAATAGATCTCAGAATTTTTTGAAATAAAGAATGAGATGAAGAAAGGCTAAACCAAGTTCACAAATTTAAATCATCTTGCATATTGCTCATGAACTCTCATCTCACTTTGTCTTTTAAGCCTATATATTCTACTCCTTTCCCTCTCTTAACATATATGTGGTAGGCTTTATATGGAGCTTTGGGAAAGTTTAGTCCTACCAAGATTTTATAAATGAGATGTTGTCAAAACAAGAAAAGCTTCTCATGGTCTTACCGAGACTCGTCAAAAAGGTCATTGAAAAATAATGTTATATCAAGGAGGGGAAAGAGAAAAATACACACACTTGAGATGAGTGGACATGTGCAAATGGCAAAGAGTGATCCCGAGGCACAAAGGAAGACCTCGTTAATGGATTGCACATGGTTGGAAAATGAGTATGGATCTTTTAATCTTGAAGCCTTGAATTTTCCTAATGCACTTTATAGAACCGGGGAGTTCACTTTATTTTTATTTTACACATACTCATATTTTTTCTTTTTATTGTATTACTCTTTCTTTCTTTCTTTATTTTCTCATTTTTTTCTTATTTTTCTTTCTCATAAAAAATTTTATTTGCTCCCCTTTTGAACTCTAAAAATTGCATCGTACCTACCTCCTCCCCCATCCTTAGACGTTGCTCCCCTTTTGAACTCTAAAAATTGCATCGTACCTACCTCCTCCCCCATGCTTAGACGTTGCTCGTCCTCGAGCAAAGAGGTGATAAATAAGGTAGGTACCGGAAATATTTTTCCTTGAGAGATACTTGAATTCTTCAATGTTGGCACCGTCTTGCGATCTTCCTTGAATTGATGATCCATTCTCAACGATAGGTTGTGGTCAAGGAGGTAATCACAAAAGATGATATTTGGTTTTAAGGGTGGATATCCGGCGAGGTTTGTGAGATCTCCAATGTGGGGATACACAATGCACAGATAAAAGGCTAGCAAAAAGATAGATACGCAAAAATGGAATGACCATCTTATTAGTCTCGGGCCAGAGAAATCATGGCCTGCAATAACTCACTCAAAAATAAATCTTGTACACTAAGGTTTATGCACTCAAATATATATTAGGCTCTGGATAGGTTGAGCAACACACAAGTGATATTCATGACAAGGTTAGCGACATTTTTGGGCATAAAAACCATCTTCAATCTATCTATAACTTGAGAGCACATAAAACACTATGGGTCTTTATTTTAATCATAACCTCCGCTAAAGATTAAGCTAGTATTTAAATAAATTCAGATTCGTATTTTAAGAGAACACTAGCTTTAGTATGCATAAATCAATTACAAAGATAAACAAAGCGGCAATTATAGTCATATATCATTATGGCACAAATTTTTGTAACTTTTCCAATGATATAAACAAGGTGGTATCTTTATTAATGATGAAATCAAGCTGAAATACAAACTGAAAATAAACAAACACACTTGCTGAAATTTAAATAAAAACAGAAAATATTATGCAAACACACACAAACAAAAGCTAAAAATTATAGAGAAAGGGAAAAGAAAAGAAAACTAAAGTTCCTTCTTCTTCCTAGTCCTCCGCCAGTGGTTGGTGTTGATAATCTTGATAGTAGTACCCTTGCTCGTAGTAAGGTTGGACATCCCCTCCAACGAATTGATCCGGCTCCACTAGGTGAAGGCGTCCAAGCTCATAGGCACTATTTGCATTGCCCTCACCAAGTTGAGCCGCGTTGGCTTGGATGGCTGCGACGTTTTGCGCATTTCTCGCAACATACCCTCCAATTATGGCCACAATTTGTTGCGGTTGGGGATATTGTGCGTAGGGCTCCGCGAAGGCTACGTTGGGTACCACATAATTTGGTGGGGGTACCGGTGCACCACCCCCCATGCTTGCTCTTGTGGCCCTTCGTAGTAACTTGGCGGAGGAGGGATCCCACCGAAAGGTGGCACAACATTGGGTTGTGCACTCCCCGCTTGTGCAGAGGAGGATCCCTCCTATACGATTCTTCCTCTTTTATTTTTCTTCACCGGGACAAGGAGTCCCTCTTCCAACCAATCTTCCCTCCCTTGGATGAAAAGCCTAAGCCTCGCATCTGGAAGGGGTAGGTTCACCGTGGCCAAACGAAAACCTCCTCTCTCATCTCCACTAATATATTTGCCTTGTCGCAAATACTCAATGCCGAGAGAGGTCCCACGCAAAAGATGTTCGGGGTTTCTTGTGATCCCCGGCCGTAGGGAGATGGCCAACATAGAGAGGTAGCACCCCGAACCAATATCTCCCGCCCCCGATGTTGCCTCGCAACACCAACAGTTGATCATAAGGTATGAGGGGTCTATTGGCTGCTTGGCAATTAAAGCCGAGTAGAGCCAATTCAACTCCGTGTCGGTCACCTTCATTTCCCTCATCCTCCCCAATACCCTCTTGCACATCCAAGAGTGGAATACTCGGATAATGGGGTTGCGGATGCAATTGCGTTGTTGGTCTTCTCCGGAGATCAAATTCCAAAATCCATCTAACATGCCGGGTGGCACGTCAACTTTCTCTGCAGCTCCTTTATGGAATCCAAGTAGCTCCCTAACATGCTCGTAGGGAACCACTTGTTGGACTCCCTCCAAACGGAATGATAAACTTTGCACCCCATCATCAAGGATAAGTGCAATGGTCATCAAGATTTCCAAGGCGAACTCCTTGTGGGTGTCCGCCGGCACTCCATTGGAGAATTGCACCCATCCAAGGTGCCCCAACATGTAATATATGTTGGTGCCGAAACCCAAGTATTTGAGTGCTTGGTCGTCGAAGTCGACGTTGGGCACAAGCCTCTTCTCAAGACGAGAGAGTTTCTTCTCCTCCTCCTCCGACAATATGATGAAGCCATATGAGGAATATATCGGAGTGTACGGAGGTGGTGCGGTTGAACGGGTCGATCGTCGAGGTGGAATGGGCGGCTCCTCCGTGTGCCCTTGAGGTTCGGTAAACCTCATGGATGTGCTCCTTGTTGCCCTCATGCCACCGAGGAGGAGAGCGTCGTTCCTCCCTGGTGGTGCCGTATCCTCCTCCATGCTCCGAGGAGACTCGGAAACTGAGTGCCTCCTCGAAGACGTCGTCGATGACGACTTGGATGACGATGAACCCTTCTTCTTGGAGAAGAGACTTGTGGTTTTATTCCACATGATTGCTGCACTCTTCTCTCCACTAAAACTCCGGGTTGCAACCGGTAACTAGGCACTTAAGAACTTACTTCGGGATGTGGACTTTGAGTGGATTAAGGTTGTGGATTTTTTTGAGCTATCAAGCTTGGGAAGGTTGGCTATGTCTACGGAAGTTCTGGGCACACAAACTTGAACACACAAACTGAGGAAGGAGAGGAAAGCTTGCCTGCAGAAAACGGGAGCCGGGGGGCTCCTTAAGTAGGGGAGGCCGGCCGGCCTGGGCTGACCAGCCTGGGTGGCCTGGTGCTCTTCCCCGCCTCGGCTTTCTTCCAGCACGATCATTTCTCCTCCATGACTTCCTTGCCCATGTGCTCCACGAGTTGCACCGCCCAAACGCTCTCGTCCACTCCTTTTCTTGCATTATTGGTCCTTCCACTTGATGCTTCATGCTTTGAGTCATGTCCATGCTCCCTTGCTCCACTTGCTTCACATGCCACCATGAAATTCCTGCAAAGGCATGTTTGCTGCTCACCCATGCTTGTCCTTTGCATGTGGTCTTGATGAAAGTTGATGAAAGAGTATCCAATGGTGCATGTATGATTAATTTAAACTAGATTGCCTCCCTTTAAGTGTGTTTAAGGTTAAGCACTCCTCTAATTCGAAAATTAAAAATATTTTCAGAGCTATGGAAGAGCTCAAGCATAAATTTAGAGAAGTTTTTAAACCATTAAAAACAAATGTAAGTCGAAAATATTTTTCGACTACGTTGATATCGGTCTCACCGGTATAGTTTGCCTTCATTGGTTGAGAGCAAACTTTTCCCGGCTTGATCTTGGGGGCATAGGTTTAGGTTCTAATTTTGGCTAAATGAGAGAGAATTTGAATAAAACAAAATTAAATGAGGCTTAGAAAAATTCTAATCTTAGAGAAACCAAGGATATAGATTTTTAAACCAATCAAAAGTTTAGTTTCTAGGTTCACGCGAGTCCTACCACGTGCTGAAATTTAATTAACACCTAGATATAAGTCGTGGCTCTACTCGTGTGTTTTTAGCATGAAAAACAAGTCAACCACAGCACCATAATAAGGATGAAGGGTTGAGTTAGGTTCTGAAATTATTTGGTTGTGGTTTCTCGAAAAGAAACAAACAAACACATAGGAGGGTTCATGCAAAGGGTTTATGATAAAGCAAAATATTCAACCAAGAATTATGTCTCTAATATTGTTCAACCACTTCTAAGTCTAATGTCTTTGCGTAATGAAATTCAAAACTAAATTAAAAAGACTCGAAAAACCTGGAATCGGGTTGTCCTCCCGGTAGCTTATTCTTGACGCGACGAAACGGGTTGCCTCCCGCCTAGCGCTTCGTTTATAGTCCATAGCTAGACTTCTTCACTTGATTACTTCAGATTAACGCTCTTTGCGGGTGTTGCAATCTTGGGTACCCACTTCCGCACCATCTTGGGCGCGGGCTTGTCTTCCGGCTTAGTCATTTTTTTGGTCTTCACAGGCGGCTTTTCTTCCTTTGTCTTGACGGATGCAACACCTTCCTTGATTTTCTTTACATTCATCTTTTTCGGCTCTTTCTTCTTCTTCAGCCCCTTCTTCTTCTTCTTTGGTTCTTCCTTCACTCCAATCATGTTGCATGCCTCGAGTCATGGTCGGAACTGGAAGGAACTCCTTTCTCCGTTGATATCGAACATGATCTCCCCCTTGCCAACATCAACAGTAGCTTCCACGGTCTTGAGGAAAGGCCTCCCAAGGATGAACGGCGGCTTCTCCCTCTCTCCCATCTCGAGCACCACGAAGTCTACGGGGATGAAGTGGTGTCCGACCTTCACGGGTACATCTTCGGCAATGCCCAAGGGATAGCGAATGGAGTTATCTCCCAATTCCAAACACATACCCGTAGGCTCCAATGGTAGGCGTAGCTTCTCGAACACATCCCTTGGCATGACGCTCACACTTGCTCCAAGGTCGCATAACGCCTTCTCGAAGTTGAAAGAACCAACAGAACATGGAATAGTAGGGCATCCGGGGTCCTTTTGCTTCTCTAGCCCATTAGCAATAGCGGCACTACACTCCTAAGACATCTTGACATGATCTACCCCGAGTGTTGCTATCTCATATTTATTTGCAAGTATGTCTTTAAAGTAACGAGAATATGTAGGTACTTGTAGGGCATCTAGTAATGGCATGTTGTTGCTAAGTCTACGCATAACCTCCACAAACTTCTCAAAGTGGTTGTCAAGTTTACCTCGGAAGTAGCGTGGCTTGAGTTGTGGTATCCTCGTGTCTTCCTCCGGCATCTCAAATTCGGGCTCTTCGGTGACGATCCCCGTAACCTTCTCTTTAGCAATTCCTTCTGTCTCGGCGGATGGTTTAGGCTTCCTTGCTCCCGCGGAACGTTCCGGATCTTCGGTCTCCTTTCCCGAACGTGTTTGAATGGCCTTCGTCGATTCGGGACTTTTAGGTTGTCCCGGATGCTTCCCTTCATCATTAGAGAGGCGCCCCGCAAGTTGTCCCACTTGCGTCTCGAGCATCTTCATCATGTTGAGCACTTGATGATTGGAACTTCCGACCTCCGTCACTTTGCTATCGATGTTCTCCAACACCTTGTCTATGGTCTTGAACTTGGTGACGGTGTCCTTGTTGATCTTAGCTTGCTCGTCCATGAATTCCTTCAATTGTATACGAAGTGGAACCGAATTCGGAATAGATGAGCTTGCATTAAATTGAGGTCTACCTTGCCCGTAGCGGAAGTTCGGCAATTCTCCCTTCCTCATGTAGTCGAGCGTTTTGGCATCCTCCGGACAATCTTTGCAGACATGGCCATACTCTCCACATTCTTCGCATGTGGACCTTGCTTCGGCGGCCTTCAAGTCTTGAGCCTCTTTCTTTTCTATCTCCATCTTCTCCAACCTCTTCATGAGCGAGTCGATCTTGCCTTCAAGTATGTTCTCCTTCTCCACTTGCAAGACTCCTTTGACGTTCCCCGTGGGTTGAACCGGATGTAGGCGCCCGGATGATGCCCACGTGTCATTATCCGCGACCTTCTTGAATAGAGTGAAAGCTTCCGTCGGTGTAAGCTCGATGATAGATCCTCCCGCCGATGCATCGATGATCGTCCTTGACGCCATGGTGAGTCCTTGATAGAACTTTTGCACAAGGTCTTCCTTCGGGAACTTGTGATGTGGAACCACCCGAGTGTACTCGTTGAAGCGCTTGAATGCCTCCGATATAGTTTCCGTAGGATATTGAAGAAAGGTGGCAATCTTATTACGCAAGCTTTGAGTTTTACCCGGCGAGTAGTATTTCTTCATGAAATCCTTCATCAACGTGTTCCAATTTTGCACCGCCTCCGCCGGTTGAGAGTGGAACCATTGCGAAGCCTTCCCAAGTAATGAAAACAGAAAAAGCATCGCCCTCATTTGATCTCACCCCATCCATGTTGAAAGTTTGACATAGTTGAACGAATACTTGGAGGTGAAGGTCCGGATCCTCTTTACCAGTGAAGGGTGAATGTTGCACCATGCAAATTGTTGAGGTCTTGATCTCGAACGGTCTTCCGATCTCCTCAATGTTCAAGATTGGTAGGTCGATGATGTCCGGGGTGCATAGCTCCCCAATCTTGCGCTCTTGCGGTTGGTCACCCATCGGTGGAGGTCGATTCTCCCGAGGACTTTGAGGTGATGAATTCTTCGGAGATTCCTTCGATCCTTTGTCTTCCGACTCCGAATCTACAAAATCCAGCTTTTTAGCTTGATGTGCTTCGTGTCTCCTTAGCCTGTAAAGTTTTCTGGATCATCCACAAAATTATCGGGTTTGTTGGAGAGGTAGCCGTCCATCTCCTGTTAGGGTTAGCAATAAACAAGATGTGCAAAAACTAGAAAGTAAAAATAAATCTATGAAAACTAGGGTTAGACAAACTAGATTAGATTTATTTTGAGGATGATCAAAGTTTAGTAGATGCAAAAATAAAAACAAAAAGAAAACTGAAAATCACAAAAAGGCAATAAAAAAATCAAATCTTGATCACTTGTTCCCCGGCAACTACGCCAGAAAAAGGGGCTTATTGACGGTTAATAGTTGTATCAAAGTTCGTTTAGACTTGCAAGCGGACAAGTCTCCCGTCGTAGTCAAGGGACCCTTCTTCCCTTGAGTTGTGAACCCAAGGTATCGAATCCGTGGAACAAATGTGTGACACAAAAGATGATCTAGTAAAGCCAAGTAACTTCAATCTTCGGTAAAAGAGAAACCCTAATGCATCTAGGTGAAGAACACAAAACTAATCTAATCTACTGAAGACCGGAGATAACAAAGTAAGATTGGGTAGATAAACCGATCTAGAGAGATCAGGTTAAGCCTTTTGTTGAAGTTCCAAGCAAGAGAAGAAGTAGCAAATCGAATCTTATTAGATGCCTCTTTAAACCATGGTTTCCCGTCCAACTCCGAAAACATCCGCCTTTCGGAACCCCCGTTCTGTCAAAACGTATCCCTACTCATGCGGGGAGTTTAGGGCGAGTCAAAAGACAAGTCGAGATTCTTTCGGAAGATCCGGCGTGTACCTCTAGCCACCGCGGCTACAAGAACACCCTAAGTAATCTATCTCGAGAATAGATTTAGAATAAGCAAAGCCGATCGAAAAACGGAATCTTCGAGGAAACACTTGATCGCTAGGAATAGATTCAACTTGATAATTCAACTATGACAATGATACATACTCAAGATCACCATCGGGATCCTTCCTTGATCATGCTTCTAGCTCCGGGAACTCCGACATGGTCTTCCGTGCAAGGTTCCCACGTCGGCTAGGGAGACCCTAGTCAACTAGCTCGACCCTCTCCTCTCCGGGATGGTGTCCCTCTCTTCTCTGCTCCTCGGCGGCCGATGACGAATTGGATCATGCGTGGCTCTCGACCCCGTAGCTATAAATAGCCCGAATGGCGGCTAGGGCAAAGGAGGGGGCGAACGGGCACTGGACAGGGCTGAGCCGGCCGGCCTGGGCCGCCCGGCCTGGGCCCATCCAGGCCCAGCCCGTGGCCTCCTTTGCTTGACGTCGGTTCCCGTGTCTTCTAGATGCTTCCCCCTTCTGCATGTAGGCCCTTGTCGCCAGTTTCTCTCCGAATTGGACATAGCTCCGTGGCTTGCAAGATTCAACACTTTTCTGGTTAGGTCCTCGGAGTTTGTCATCTTCTCGGATCAAGTCCCTAACTTCTTGGAGTCAAGTTTGCTTCATTGCATGACTTATACAGGCTTCAAGGTCTTGCCACAAGGTGCTTAATGAACTTATCCCGAAAGTGTGCATTCAATGCTAAAACCCTGCATAAACACTAAACTCCAAAACCGACACGCACAAGTGAACTTGTTATACCACGGGGGTTAGTACCAATGGATAAGGTGTAAAACTTATGCCAACACCGAAGGTAAACTCATGGCTAGGTTGACGGATTTTCACCGTCAACAGTTAGTTTGCTACAAACTAACACTAACACCTCCATCAAAACATGACCATAAAAATGTAGTCATCATCTCCAAAAAGAGAGAGGAAGGGATAAGATCAAGAGCACAAGAAACGGGAAGAGGTTCCCAAGAAGGTCAATGGCGAAACTGTTGCCAGTAAATGGCTGAGAGCACCGCTGCAGAGGTAGTGATTCCAATGTAGAATTAAATGATACGCGGAGTAAGGAAACGTCGTCTCCGCTGCATACTTAAACCATGTTTGGAAACAAATCTCCTATATCTTCTCCTTCCAAAACAATTAGATCCCCTGCCCCTTCATCTCTACCCGCGAAAAACAGCAACTGCCTACTCTTCATCGTCACCATTCCCAGCCGGAGATGGATAGCATGCCGGGAAGAAGTACGCGACACCAGCCGTCATCGCTGCTGGTGGGCCTCCCTCAAGACCTCCGCATTGAGATTGTGGCGCGCGTCGGTGTGACCTCGGAGCGGCCCTTGGCTGACCTCCGCAGCCTACGTAGTACTTGCTCGACCATGCGCCATGTGTGCGGCCACGGTGACGTCGGCCGACATTTGTCGATAGAGGGGATATGAGATGAGATTTCTTGGTTGTGGAACCCCACCACTTACAAAGCATTCCTTGCTATGCTGAGTGGTCTCGGGAATCCGGAGGCTTGCTTCCTCTCTGGAATCAAAGCCATCTTCATCAAACACAGGGGATACAATGATCTCCGCCGCGCCACCGAGGGTGGGCACGATGCGGTGGCCTATCTATACGCCATCTTGCTCTATAGAGACAATGGCGGTGCCACCGCTGACGACACCGTGAAGGGGTGCATGAGGTGGGTCGCGGGCAGCGGCAGTACGTCGTCGAGATGGCTGGGCAACGAGGGATGTCTACCTTTGCGCGAGAAGGCTGCGCGTGCGCTCCACTACTCGACTTGGCGCATTTGGGGTGAACTGCTGCCGCCTCCGGCATAGGTGCGCGGCGATCAGCTGTGCGCAGGTACTGGCGGCGGCTGCGGCGTGGAAAAAAGATGGCTTCGAATTTCTCTGTTTTGCAGCGAAGCGTGTAGGCTGCACTACGAAATGGTGAAGTTCGCAGAGTATTGGAATAGGAAATCAGTAGTAGATTAGATTTTGTATGATGCTCTAATTATCTGTGTAAAATTTTGGGAGAGCAGCAAATCTGACGCGGGTTATCAGCCTAGCGTCGCTAATGACTGTGGGGCCCAGTTCTTTTCAAATGAAGAACAATTCCCATTTCTCCTTTTAATCTGCAATCAAATGTTGTAACAAGTATTTCTTCGTCATTATTAGTCCAAATTTGATACTTTTTTTCTAATTTTTCTAAAATCACCATCTATTCATTAATTTCATTGTTTAGTGTACATTCCGTTTGTTGAGTGATGTTTATATGCCTTATTTTGTTCTTTGTAAGTACATCATACAAATAATATTTGTTTTACACAACCATTAGTGATGGAACTTTATATTTCGTAAGCTTAAGGTGAACACAAGGTTTTGTTAAGTTTTCAAATGCATATGAGTTCGAACATGTTGCAAAGTGTGGAAAACTTCAATGTTCAAGCAAACATTCAAGAAAACTATGTGAGAGATGTAGACATTTGTACACAAGTATATTATTCCTTCATCGATACCACTTGAAATTTCGAAGACAAGTTTAGGTACCCAAATTATGTTGCCAAGTCAATTTGTAGATTTTTTAGAGCAAATTTGATGTTATTAGAATTATTATATAATTACCATGGGGTGTAAAAACAAAATACATGAACTTTGGGCACACAAGTGTGACTGTTGATATTTTATTCAAATACTGAATGTCCAAATACGAATTGTTCGTATTTTTATGATTTTTAGGTGCTGTTTTATGGGCTCAAATAATTCAGGGAAGCATTAGGTGCTGTTTTATGGGCTCTAATAATTCAGGGAAGCAAGTTTCATTCCAAAAAAAATTGTGACAGGCCCACGCGTCAGCGTCAGCAGCCAATATAAAAAAGATAACCGTTGCCTGCCCACCTGGACCCGACTGCCAACAAATGCGATCCGGGTTCACTAACCATCGTCGCCAATGACACTGGCCCACACGTCAACGTCAGCATCAGCAATGACTACTCTAATAAGATCTAATTCATCACAAAATATCTCCAGTTCATCACAATAGAACACCGTTCATCACAACGCGGTTGGATCTACTCGCGTATATTAGATCGAGTTCATGACATACAAATCTAACAACCAACTAATTAACTAAGCAGTTCATGATCGACAGACAAACTAAGCGGTTCATGTCCAAGAACCAGACGAAGACACAAAAGCACACAGACATTATTTTTACTAAATGGTAGAGGAGATCTATCAATTAGTCGGAGTCCCGCCGTCGTCACCGCCGTCGCCGCCGTGGCCGCCGTCGTTGCCGCCGTTGCCGCCGTGGCTGCCGTCGTCGCTGTCGGAGCCGCCGCCGTCGAAGAAGAAGTAGCGGCAGGCAGCCCGCTTGACCACCGGGAGGTTCTCGAGCTTCTCAGCCAACCCGTGGATCCTGAAGGCGAGACCCTTCACGGTCGGGTCCTTGTACACATCATGATGCACCTTGATGTGGAAGGACTCGCCAACACCTTCAAGCTTTCTGAAGGTGCGCCTGAGCAGCTCGACGGCGAACTTATTGTCATCGAAGAGCGGTTCCTTGTCGGCGTCTTTGGCCGCCGGCTCCTTCCCCTTGTCCAACTTCTTCTGACGGCGGCTTTCATCGTCGTCGTCCTCCCTTCGTCCCCGCTTCGACAGCGGTGGGCTCCTCGATGCCATCTCATCCTTCTCTCGGTGACCGAAGATTTGTAGTGGTGAATCGCGAGGAGGAGGAAGAAGTGAAGAAAAAGATGATAAGCTTATGGAAGAAGTAGGCGAAAGAAAGGGAGGACGATTGTGCGAGGGAGTTATATTGACAAGACGCGGAACCGTAAGGCGCCTCTACCCCCACCCACTACTCCATTACTACCAGTACGTGCCACTCGATTGCGCATCGGGCTCCGTCTCGGGTGCAAAGCCACGCGTCACCTTTCACTTACGCGGGAAGGAGAAGGGGCGGGGCCAGTTCTATTCAAATGAAGAACAGTTCCCATTTCTCCTTTTAATCTACAATCAAATGTTGTAAAAAGTATTTATTTTGTCATTATTAGTCCGAATTTGATATTTTTTCTATTTTTTCTAAAATCACCATCTATTCATTAATTTCATTGTTTATTGTACATTCCGTTTGTTGAGTGATGTTTATATGCCTTATTTTGTTCTTTGTAAGTACAACATACAAATAATAATTGTTTTACGCAACCATTAGTGATAGAACTTTACATTTCGTAAGCTTAAGGTGAACACAAGGTTTTGTTACGTTTTCAAATGCATATGAGTTCGAACATGTTGCAAAATGTGGAAAATTCAATGTTTAAGCAAACATTCTAGGAAGCTATGTGAGAGATGTAGATATTTGTACACAAGTATATAATTCCTTCATCGAAACCATTTGAAATTTTGAAGACAAGTCTAGGTACCCAAATTATGTTGGCAAGTCAATTTGTAGATTTTTTAGAGCACACTAGATGTTAGTAGAATTATTACATCATTAACATGGGATGTAAAAATGGATTCTAAGAATCTTGGCCACGCAAGTGTGACTGTTGATATTTTATTCAAATACTAAATGTCCAAATACGAATTGCTTGTATTTTTATGATTTTTTAGGTGCTGTTTTATGGGCTCTAATATTGTAAGGAAGCATGTTTCATTCGAAAGAAAATAGTGGCTGGCCCACGTGCCAGCAACCAATATAAAAAGATAACCCCTGCGGGTTCACTAACAAAGGTGATCTGGGTTCACCAACCATCGTTGCCCATGACACTGGCCCACTCGTCAGCGTTAGCAGGTGAACCATGCACGGGCTGCTCAAAATTTCCCACCTATATTTACTATAGTGCCCATGAAATTCCAATTGCTGCACAGAGCCGTCAAGGGCACGCTAGTAGTTTCATTCAACACAGTTACGCGTGCCGTTCATATTCGGCTCCTCGCGAGATAGATCCATAACGCGCGTATTCTCCCCACCGTCGCCGCCACTCGCCCCGCTCGCCTTCACCGCTCTCTCCCCGCCGCAACCCTACTCTTCTCCAGTCCCACCGCTCCCTGCGTGACGACGGTGACGAGGACGCGGTTACTGGCATGCGGACGTACGTCCGGCCAACCTAAAGACGGTTGACGCGGATCCGTCAACGTCATCCCCGGCCACGACGATGAGCCGGCCACCTCAGGCCACGAGCCGACGTGGATCCGGCCCCTCCGACCATCATGAGAACAACTACTTCATTCGCGATAGAGGTTAGTCCTGCTTGAACCCCCAACGCCCTCTCTCTCATCAGCCACCAAAATCTGCTATATATTCATGTCAATGTGGATTAATTAGGGAGACATGCCTTGATAGTTCATCTTTAATAGATTGGTTGCGGATTTGATGGATTGATTTTGTTGCCCTAAGTCTGTTTGAATAAATTGTTGCTAACAGATGTAGTTATATGAACTATTGAAATTCATTTTCATGTTCCTGGCGGTACAATTTTTGCACTGTAAATTCATGACAAGCATCGAGGATGTTAGCATACTTTAATTCTGTTATGCTTTGAATGTACCAGATCGACATTTATGCTTTAGACATGTTAGCATAATTTAGTTCTGCTATGCTCTCAATTTACCAGATCGACAGTTATGCTTTCGACCTGTTAGCATATACTTTAATTCTGCTATGCTCAGATCAACAGATCTGCTTTGGACCTGTTAGCATATTTTAATTTTGATGGCCACATAATGTCATTGGGAATTGCATCGTAGTGGTTTGTAATGTAGTCCACCCAATCTGCTATATATTCATGTCAAGGTGGATTAGGGTGACATGCCTTAATAGTTCATCTTCAATTGATTGACTGTGGATTTGATGGATGGATTTTTTTGCTCCAAGTCTGTTTTGAATAAATTGTTGCTAACAGATGAAGTTATATGAAATGTTAAAATTCATTTTCATGTTCCTGGTGCTACAATTTTTGCACTGTAAATTCATGAAAAGCATAAAGGATGTTAGCATACTTTAATTCTGCTATGCTTTGAATGTACCGGATCGACACTTATGCTTTGGACCTGTTAGCATACTTTAATTCTGATGGCCACATAATGTCAGTGGGAATTGCATCGCAGTGGTTTATAATGTAGTCCACCCAATCTGCTATATATTCATGTCAAGGTGGATTAGGGAGACAAGCCTTAATAGTTCATCTTCAATTGATTGACTGTGGATTTGATGGATGGATTTTGTTGCTTCAAGTCTGTTTTGAATAAATTGTTGCTAACAGATGAAGTTATATGAAATGTTGAAGTTCATTTTCATGTTCCTGGTGCTATAATTTTTGCACTGTAAATTCATGAAAAGCATAAAGGATGTTAGCATACTTTAATTCTGCTATGCTCTGAATGTACCAGATCGACACTTATGTTTTGGACCTGTTAGCATACTATAATTCTGATGGCCACAAAATGTCAGTGGGAATTGCATCGTAGTGGTTTATAAGGTAGTGATAACTAGACTGTCTTATACTTTGTTGTGAGTGTTAATTGTTTAACTACTGTCATATATATTGTTATTGTTGGTGTCATGATGTGTTGTGAGTGTCGTTTCACTACTGTCATATATAATGTCATGACCATTGCTTTATCCTCTTGTTGCATGAACATATGGAACACACAACCCATCGCTGCTCAAGTTGGACAAGGAAGCAGTTGAAGGAATTTATTCTCTGCTTTGATATATATGCATATTGTTGTGTCCCTGTCAAAATGGTTGGCACCTATCCCTGTATGCTAATTAAGTAAAATATGAACTGTGTATGTCTGTATGAAGTTCAAAGAGGTTTGGTATCTAGATTCTGCTAAACAACATCCCCCGCTAAAGTTCCCAGACCTCCAAATGTTTTGAACTGGTCAATTTCTAGTAGGTTTTGTTCACAAAAATTCAATCTCTTAGTGTTTCTAATTGGTATTGCTGACCATGCAGGGCCTTTGGTACAATATTTTTTGTTTACAAAAAATTAATCTCTTAGTGTTTCTAATTGGTATTGCTGATCATGCAGGGCATTTGGTGATGCACAGGACAAAGTGATGAAAGGAAAGAAAAAAAGCCAAAAGCCACACTCAAGCACAAAACAAATCTCGCTGTAAGACCGAGGTTTTTTATGGTCCCTTCTTACCTATTTGGTACTACATTAACTTGTCATTTTGGTACCTCGATGCAGTGTGCTCAGCAGCCACGGGGGTCCTCTTTGTGTGGATTCCATGTGGCATTCCATATGTTAAGACTACTCGATGCCATACCTGACATCAAGAAAGCTGCTGTAAGTTGATAATAATGCTCAACCTTGTCTCTGCTCATATTATCCATCTGATTTTAGAAAATGATTTCTACTTATATTCTCATAAATGATTGTATTTTGCAGGATTTCAAACCTCTTGTAGATGTTTCCATAGAAGATGTAAACCGTGTCCGGGAGATGCTGTGCGAGTACATTCTTAAGGAGACCATCCACCGAAAGGGCAACTTCTACAATGGTGCACCGTGAGTTTATTGTGACCAGAAACTTGAAACTCATTCAGTCTTCTTTAGTCACGTGTTGTTGCTTGAGAAACCAGCTTGGCTTGCTTGGTTTGGGTCATATACTACCTGGTTCAGGTAGTTTTTTAATGACTCCATCCAAACAAGCCCTTATGAGAGTAACTTGAAACTTGATGTGATCCTAGCTTGTCTATAAATGTGATCTTGCTTTGGTGATGTGAGAATGTGTTTCTGATGTCTCCTTGCTGTGGTGGCTACCAAATCCTGGCTGGTTCCAGGATGCAGCCCCTGGCGGCTGCCAAATTCTGGCTGGTTCTAGGATGCTGCCGGCAACCGGGCAGGTTACTGTATGGGTGGCCGCCGTATCTGTAATGGGTGTTAATTAAAGCTCGTTACAAACACTGATCAGTGAGTAACGGGCTTCATTCGGAAAGCCCGTTACAAAAATGCCCACAATGTAACGGGTAGTGTAAAAGCCTGTTACCAGTCCTGACCGGTGGGCCCCAGGACCTGGCCCGTTCATCGAGATATAGGAGACATTGTAAGGAATCGGATGCATGTTAGCCTAAGAGGTGGAGGGGGTGAATTATGCAACTTAAAACCTTAACCTATGGCTTCACTAGTTTTACACATAAGTAAACTAGAACATACTATCTATATGTGCAACAAGGGTTGTTCTAGTGTGAAACTCCCATCCCAAAACAAGGTTTGCAACCTATAGCCAATCCTAGCATGATACTACTCTAGGAAAGTAAAGGCAAGCAAAGATTGCATAGAGTAAATGCGGAAACATAAGGGGGATGAGAGGAAGCAAACTCTTGACACGCGATTTATCCCGTGGTATCGGTAGGCACTAAGCCACTCCTAGTCCACGTTGAAGCACTCACACAAGAGTATTGCTTCCGGTCACCAAGTCTCTCCCAAGAGCAGCACTTGACTCGCCACAAAGGCTCGCCACTTAGGCACTCGCCAAGCTCCCTTGGCCACCTTGATGCCACCTCCACTAAGGAGCTTCTCCACCAAGGAAGGGGGTCTCCATGTCCCCCGCACAAAGTGTCCTCACAGCTCCACACCAAGCCGGAGGGTCGCTGACGATTGCCAGTGAGCCACTTAGGCCCCAAGGCTTTCGGCGAACCTTGTGCAACAGGTTTCACTCAAGAATCACCTCACAAGGTTGGCACAACCTTGCACTCACTCAGCTCTAAGCTAAGCCTAGCACTATGCACATACACTAAGCATATGAAAGTCTAAGGATGAGTAATTAAGCACTTGGATGGATTGGATATGATCTTCAATGTGTCTTGAACTTCTGTGCACTTCCACACAATCCAACAACCTCAAATGGGCGGGTGGAGGAGGTATAAATAGCCCAAGGCCTCAAACTAGCCGTTGGCTAAAAGCTGCTGGAAGTAGTACCCACGGATGATCTGACACTATCTTTTTCCGGGCATCAGTTCATCCGGTGCTACTAGCCGTTGCCTCCACCGCACATGACTTCTCTGACACAACTGCTCCGACGCTATGCACCGACGGTGCATCGGGTCATCCGGTGCTGAAGACTCCGCGTCCAAGTCGCCTCTGTTAGCTTCCACGCGACCGTCAGATAGACTGACGCTTCACCTTGACCAAGGCGTCGGATCATCCGGTGCTGAAGGCTTTTTCTTGTCGCGTCTCTGTATGAATTCAAACTGAGCGTCGGATAGACCGACGGTGTCCCCACTTAGACCGTCGGATCATCCGGTGCTACTGTCTTCCTTGCTCTTCCTCTGCAACTCGTCCGACGCTACTAAAAAGTGGACCGTCGGTTCATCCGATGGTACCTAGGGTTCACCCTGTGTTCCAACTCGTCCGACGATTGCACCGATGCTTGCTAAATTGATAACATCGGTTCATCAGACGGTGTCTTTTCTTTTCCTTTCTTGCTCGATTTTGACCCTTTGTTTTCTCATTTTGGCATGTGGTTTTCTTGAAACCTTGGGACCTAGAAGTGTCTACAAAGACATGCTAAAACAATATGGTTAGTCCCAATAATTATGTTGTCATGAATCACCAAAATCAAACTCGAACTAATGGCATGTGAGGCCATGTTCGCTACAATCTCCCCCTTTTTGGTGATTTATGACGACACAACCAAAGCAAGCATATTTTGCAAAAATTGACAAAATTAGAACCTCTTACACTTGCTTGGATGCTTACACTTGCTTGGGTGCTTACCATCATCCAAACTCCCCCTAGATCAAACTTCCCACCTTTTTGATCTTATGTTTCACATTCTCCCCCTTTGATCTTATATCCTTGAAACCACTTGTAAGCTTAAACCACCAGCTTGCTTGTCTCACATTCTCCCCCTTTGGAATAATAAATGTCCAAAGCAAAAGGGCTCCAAGAAAACTAGCAAGTCCTAGCAAACATAGCTCAAGGAGAAATGTTAAATACAAGGGAGAAAGTCGCATGAACTATGATCCATATGTATGATATCAATGAAGATACCACATGTGAGAATGACTAAGGTGGATCACAAGCTCATGATACTAGCATGACACAAACTAAGCTCCCCCTAAGTGTGTGCACAAAAAGATGGTGTGAAAAGCAAGTGCACAACTACAAACTTGTAAGACAAGGAAGCTTAGAGCATATCATGCAATGAGGTATCTTAAAGAACAAGAGATAAGACAAATGGGTTCTTGTTAGGTTACCACTTGTTGATATCACTTGTAGTCTTTTGATCATTGCATACCTCCGGGGGATGATCCTCTCTACCTTGTTGGCACCATATTGAGATGAGCTAGTTGGAAATGATATCACTAGGTGACACCACTTGAAAGAAGCTTGCATAGAATACACTTGGAGTACCACAAGGATTAGGAATGTATGAGTACATTGCCTTTGAACTTATATAGAGACATAAGCTTGCAAGGACATGACTCAATAGAATGAAGCTCATATTGCTATATTCACTCTCTTAGAGATGTTAGATCACATTGAGAGTGAAATAGCATTCTCTTAAAATGAAGTACCGCACCGGAACACGTCGCCAAGGGACTACATAAGATAAGCTTGAAACAATGTTAGTACCATAACCAAACCATAGTATGAGCTCCCCCTAAATGCGTGCATTTAGTGTTTGAATCACCAACCAAATGTATGCACATTGTTTATGACAAAAAAAAGAGAAGCTAATCCTATAGCTTGCTCATGATGCAAAGAGATATATATGAAAACATGCACCATGAAAGAACAAGTGTAGCTTTTGTACACACTAATCAAACCATGTAAGTTGCTCATGGGTTAGCACATGACACAAGCAACCTACCATATGTAAACATTGCAACAAATGCAACCTAAACAGGGCAATGGAGATACAAAGATACAAGAGATAGGTACTAGTTTCCATTACCTCAACCGGGGATCTTGGGCAACACATGTCCAATTTGCAAGCTTGGCTTACAAGCTTGAATCTTCTCATCTTGATTGTGCCAAGCCTCCCAAGTCCCCGCTCACAAGGCCTTCAAGTGGACTTTGGAACCCAAACCATTTGAGGCCCCTTCATGTTGGTGATAACTTCCTTCGGCACCCAAATGGGTTGGTTCCAACCCCGCTACTCCATCTTCCCAACCTTGTGTGCAACCACCTTGCCACTTCTTCTTGATGACGTTGGTGTTGCTCTTGGTTTTGTTCTTGTGGTTGTGCTTGGTGTAGATGAGGGAGCTCTTGATGGTGGACTTCAACTTCTTCTTTGCGCCCTTGTCCACCTTCTTGACAAATTGAGGGCATTTGTAGAACTTGTGCCCTTCTCCAAGACACTTGTAGCAAGTCACGGTTGCACCCTTCTCAAGCTCCTTCACCATGGGATCACGGTTATCTTGAGAAGGTTGGACATTGCTCTTTATATCTTGAGAGATGACCACTTGTTCTTCATCGTTCTTGCCCTTGCCCATCAAGCTTGCCAACCTCTCTCGGAGCCATTTCACTTCTTGCTTGAGCTCATCATTTTTCTTGCCTATGAGACAATCACATGTTTCTACAACAACATTCTCATTGCAAGATGGTGAGCAAGATTAATCAATTAAATAAATGCAAGAAGTTGAAGCATCTACCTTAGAGATAGGAATTGCACAAGGGATAGATGATTCATCAAGCTCGAAGGAATTACTTGTTTTAGTCTCATTGCTCTCAAGATTAGATTTTAGCTCATCACACTCCTTGCTAAGCAATTTGAATTTGCACAACAAATGTTCATAATTTGTAGCAAGGGTTGCACTAAGATCATTGAGTTCTTTAATTTCATTAGCTTGTTTCTCAAAAATTCCTTTTTCCTATTGACTAGCTCAACAAGATCATCAAGAGAGGTGGTGTAGGATTCATCATCACTTACATTGCTTTACATACCTTTGGCCATAAGGCACATGTGTAGTGATGATGAAGGACCTTTGTTGACGGTGTACAACCGTGCTCAAGTTCACCGCAAGCCTACGGGTGACTTGGTGCCTTTTTCACCAAGGAGGGTTCTCCCTAGATTTGTCAATCCAAGGATCGGAAGCAAACCACCAAGGTTCTCTATCTAACCTACCGGTCTAACCCTATGTGAAGTGTTGATTGCATAAAGATAACATACAAACACGAAGGGATGTATGGATCACATCCACCTAGCCATAAAGGTAAACAAACCAAGGGTAAACCTAGCCCATTGTCTTCTTGTTGCCGTTCCGGCCAATGTGATAAACCAATCTAAACCTATACTATGATAAGGATTACACTCGATATGGAGTAACCCGATATGGAGTGGTCCGATGCATGTTCACTCGCCGCTTTCTCCCCTCTCGTACTGTCACTACGCGAGGATAATCATCACCGAGCGACAACCTCGGTCCGTGCACTACTACGGTGTGTCCGCAAGACAAGACTAATCACCATGATTCGATCAAGTCCTACTAAAGGCATATGGTAGCTACACATATGATTAAGTATAACTCGTAGTAGATCAAATTATGACAAGATATAGTTACATCACCGAATGTTGAAGGTACAAATGACTTGACGAATTCAAGTCACGACTCCGGAACTCCACCAAGGCTTCACCACGCGGGGCCAACCATGGCGGCTAGGGCATGGCCTAAGCCATCTCCTAGGCAACTCGAGGACTCGCGGCAGCCGTCGGCTTCCTCCCGGTGTTTCTCCTTCGTCTCGGCGGCTCTCTGATGAATGGATGGATGTGGCGGCTGGCGGAGGCAGAGGCAATAAATAGACAAGCACCTAGGGCAAAAGGGGGACGCGAACCGGGCCCCGAGTGGGCTGGGCCGATCGGCCCGGCCGGCCGGCCAAGGCCGGCCGGCCCCGAGCCCACCCGGCCCGGTTCGGCCCCGGTTTCCTCCCCGGTTGCTTCTCGTGTGATCCCTTATTTGTGTGCACTTGCATGTGGGCCTTTGGCGTCGTTTCCTTCACGGTTAAGGCTTGAATCCTTGCTATGCAAGCTTCGCTGTTTTATGGTTGAGTCCCTGAAGACTTATGTTGACGCTTCGGTCCTCGGGTCATTTGGAGTCATGTTCATCACGTGTCTTGACTCTTGTCGGGCTTCATGATCTTCTTACAAAGTGCTTGGTGAACTTATCCCGAAAGTCTCCTTTTTAGCATAGATTTTCTGCGCAAACAATGAACTCCAAAATCGCCATGCGAGAGTGAACTTGATACCTCCGGGGGGTTAGTACCATTGGTTAGGATATCAAATACGTGCAAATGTTGACGGTAAACTTATAGCTAGGTGTACCAAAATCGACCGTCAACAACCTTGCATGAAGTGGGTGGTGAAGTTCTTTCTTGATTCATCACTTGAGCTAGAAGAACTTGATTCTCCACCACATGTCCACTCACGAACGATGATAGTTGCTTTTTTCCTTGGTCTCCTCTCCTTGACCACCTTCTTCTTGGGCTTGTGCTCGATCTTGGTGAACTTGATGTGTTGATGATGACGTCCTTCTCTCAAGTGGACGTTGTAGCCGTACATGTTGACTTTCTTTACATATTTTAAGATCTTCTTCATGTACTCGGCCACCATGGATTCAACCTCTTCATCACTTGAGGAATCTTCATCGTCACCATCATCACCATCATCCTCGCTTGAGCTTCCATGAGTAGCCATCGTACTCAACATCTTCTCCTGTTGGCTTGAGAGAGCATGGCTTGTGGTTGGAGAGGATGGTTCTTGGGGCTTTTCTTGGGGCACCTTCTTTGACTTGGGCATGAGTTGAAGCTCATGTGCCATGACCTTGCTCAAGATATGAGATGGCTTCAAATCTTCGAGCTTCTTCTCGTAGATGATTGCCTTCACCAAGTCATAATCGGGCTTCCAGAGACTTTGAAGGATCTTGCGGTTGATGTTCAAGTCCGTGATGTCCTTCACACCTAAAGCATTGATCTCATTGACAAGCACATTTAGGCGTGAGTACATAGGTTCGGCATTTTCATTTGCAAGTTGCTTAAAGCTATTGAATTCCTCAAGGAGACAACTGTAGCATTCATTAGCAACTTCTTTTGAACCCTCATTTTGCTCCTTGATGGTTGTCCATAGCTCATGAGCATTTTCACAAGTAAAAAACTCTATTTAAAATGCCTACATCAAGTGAGGAAAAAATGATACTCTTAGCAATCACATCAAATTGCTTTTCCTTCTTAGTACCATTTCTCATGTCCTCATCGATGACTCTCCAAACATCAAGGTCCTATGCTTGGAGATAAGCCTCCATGAGAACCTTCCACCAAGGATAGACCGTGCCATCGAAATGTGGAGCCAAACCTAAGGTATCCACCCCTTTCATTCCTATATAGAGCAACTCACTAGGCGATTAAGCCTAATTGTTCCAATGAGTCGGTTTTCACAATTTACCAATCGAATTAGTGTTTCCTTGTGAAGGAAGTGAGTCCCGGCTCTGATACCACTTGTAAGGAATCGGATGCTTGTTAGCCTAAGAGGGGGAGGGGGTGAATTAGGCAACTTAAAACCTTAACCTATGGCTTCACTAATTTTACACAAAAGTAAACTAGAACATACTATCTATATGTGCAACTAGGGTTCTTCTAGTGTGAAACTCCCATCCCAAAATAAGGTTTGCAACCTATAGCCAATCCTAGCATGATACTACTATAGGAAAGTAAAGGCAAGCAAAGATTGCAATAGATTAAATGCGGAAACGTAAGGGGGATGAGAGGAAGCAAACTCTTGACACACGATTTATCCCGTGGTATTGGTAGGCACTAAGCCACCGCTAGTCCACGTTGAAGCACTCACACAAGAGTATTGCTTCCGGTCACCAAGTCTCTCCCAAGAGCACCACTTGACTCGCCACAAAGGCTCGCCACTTAGGCACTCTCCAAGCTCCTTTGGTCACCTTGATGCCACCTCCACTAAGGAGCTTCTCCACCAAGGAAGGGGGTCTCCACGTCCCCCGCACAAAGTGTACTCGCCGCTCCACACCAAGCCGAAGGGTCGATGACGATTGTCGGTGAGCCACTTAGGCCCCAAGGCTTCCGGCAAACCTTGTACAACAGGATTCACTCAAGAATCACCTCACAACGTTGGCACAACCTTGCACTCACTCAACTCTAAGCTAAGCCTAGCACTAAGCACATACACAAAGCATTTGCAAGTCTAAGGATGAGCAATTAAGCACTTGGATGGATTGGATATGATCTTCAATGTGTCTTGAACTCCTGTGCACTTCCACACAATCTAGCAACCTCAAATGGGCGGGTGGAGGAGGTATAAATAGCCCAAGGCATCAAACTAGCCGTTGGCTAAAAGCTGCTGAAAGTAGTACCATCGGATGATCCGACACTATCTTTTTCCGGGCGTCGGTTCATCCGGTGCTACTAGCCGTTGCCTCCACCGCACATGACTTCTCTGACACAACTGCTCTGACGCTATGCACCGACGGTGCATCGGATCATTCGGTGCTGAAGACCCCGCGTCCAAGTCGCCTCTGTTAGCTTCCACGCGACCGTCGGATAGACCGACGCTTCACCTTGACCAAGGCATCAGATCATCTAGTGCTGAAGGCTTTGTCTTGGCGTGTCTCTGTATGAATTCAAACTGAGCGTCGGATAGACCGACGGTGTCCCCACTTAGACCGTCGGATCATCCGATGCTACTATCTTCCTTGCCCTTCCTTTGCTACTCGTCCCACGCTACTAAGAAGTGGACCGTCGGTTCATCCGACGGTACCTAGGGTTTCACCCTATGTACCAACTCGTCCGACGATTGCACCGACGCTTGCTAAATTGATACAGTCAGTTCATCTGATGGTGTCTTTTCTCTTCCTTTCTTCCTCGGGTTTGACCCTTTGTTTTCTCATTTTGGCATGTGGTTTTCTTGCAACCTTGGGACCTAGAAGTGTCTACAAAGACATGCTAAAACAATATGGTTAGTCCCAATGATTATGTTGTCATGAATCACCAAAATCAAACTCGAACCAATGGCATGTGAGGCCATGTTCGCTACAGATGTAGGTTGAAAGCAAGCGTCTCCTTTAATTGAGAGAAAGTAGACGTGCGTGGAAATAGATGCGTCTCATTTCGTCGAGACAGTGGAGATGCAGGTTCACGAAACGCATCTCTGAAGTTAATTTCACAGTAACGAACTTTGTTTCATGCCTGTTACCAAAGTTCCATGTGGGCCCAGAGAAACAGCCATTTCACGTGATCGGTGACTAGTTGTGGTAACAATCATTGTTTGATGCCCGTTACGAATCCTATATGTACTGAGACGCGGGTGAAATAGACGCGTCTCAGTTTGTCAAGATAGTGGAGACACAGGTGCACATCAGGCGTCTCTGATATTGAGCTTCTGTAATGGGCTTTGCTTTGGTGCTCATTATGAAAGTTACCTGTGGGCCTAGAAAAACAGCCATTTCACGTGACCGGTGGCAAGTTGTGGTATCAGTCATTGTTTAATGCCCATTACGAATATGTCTTATCAGTAACGGGCATCTTCCCGTTACCAAAGGCGATCTACATCCATTACCAAAGCCAGATTTTCACGTAGTGCTCACCACTGCCCTGCGGCACCTGGTGGACACCAGGCTGGGGATGACCTAGATCATCGCCAACTTCCACCACCGGCGGATCGTCCCCCTCATGGAGAGGGAGCTCTGCATCTTCGAGATGAGCGACGCGGCCAACCCCATGTCGTTGGCGCGCTCGCGGCTGCTGTAGGAGCATCACCTCAAGGAGTACGCGACCACACGGGCGAGGCGCGCGATCAACCTCAAGGTGGTGCCGCACAGCGACGACGACCTTTGGTCGTTTGTGATGCTTCCTGACGCCCAGCCGGTAAGCACCATTTTCTTTCCCCTTTGGGTTCTTGTTTCACATTTTTTATTCGTCCTGACAATCTCTGCCTGCAGCTGGTGATCATGCACGCTGCCCGATCAGACCCGTCGACGCCCCGATCTCAGGCTGCCGGCCGCGCCGCGCGCGGCGGGGCGGGAGCGGGAGCGGGCGGCCCTCGCGAAGGAGAGGAAGATCAGGCGGCGAGAGCGCCTTGAGAAGTACAATGAGGAGTACCGGCCGTGCGAGCAGCAAGGGCTCTCCCCTCCACTAGCGTTGGCAAACTCGTCATCGGACGAGGAGGAGAGCGATGGGGAGCGGACCACCTCTGACAGGTGGGAGCCTGCACCCCCATCCCCATGGGTCGAGGGGCAGCCGTGGAATTGACCCCCAAGGAGGGCATGGAGCCGCCCGCCACCGAGTTGTTGGTGGAGGTGCCAGCGGGCACCGTGGAGGCACCAGTGGGCGCAGTGGAGGTTCCCCCCCAGCCCTCAAGGAACAGCAAGCGGGGCTTCTCTAGTTTGAGGTGAGTAACACTCCTTCCCACACGCCCTCAGCTTTGCGACGCAACCACTTATCTCCTCCCTTTGTTTTGTTGTCAGGGCGTCAATGGTTGTCCCTGACCTTACGCCTGTCAAGGCGCTGAAGCTAAGGACGTCCTTGTCGACAGGGCAGTGCTCGAAGAGGGCACCATGGGCGGCGGCGAGCGTGGCGTTAGCGGGCGAGCCGTCGCACACCACGATCGCGGTCGCGAGGCCGCAACAGGAAAGGGTGATGGTGGTGACCTCGCGGGCGTTGGTCCCCCGCGACCCTCATCAAGGGCGTGGGGGCTCGCTCGAAGAGTCAGTCCATCAGGGGCTGCGGTGTGATCGAGGCCCCTGCTGGTGGTGATTCCGTCCCCAGGAGGGGCCGGTCGAGGAGGTCATCTAGGCAAGCCCCAGAGCCCGCGCGCGAGGTGCTAGTGGTGCGGTCCGATGGCTGCATGATGTTGTAGTGACCAGCGCATGACGCCGAGGCGTCGACTTCGCACGCCGCGCCACCCACACCTGACGTTGCCGCGTCATAGTTGGAGCAAGAGCTGCATCACCCCGGGGTGCCGCGTTCCCTTCTCGACGAGGTCCAGGCCGAGCAAGTGCTGTGGCAGGAGTTTCACGATCACGGCGCCTCTCTCAACGTCGCACTGGCCGAGGCGCTCCAGCTCCACGGAGGCCAGTCGTTTCATCTCTTCGAGGTGAGCATTTTGCTTGATTCGAGCTCACTTTCTCATCTCTTTCTTGTCTGAGTATTTCATGATCTGATCCTTCTCCCCACTCTTTGACTGTTGCCAGTAGGAGTTACAGGGTCGGGTGCCTGAGAAATATGACCGCCTTTCCCTGTTGAGTTCGGACCTCGATTGGTATCGAGGGCAGTACGAGGCCCTTGACGCCTTCGTGGAAGCTATGCAGATGGACAACGACTGGCTGGAATACCGGCTAAGGGCCATGCAGGACGCCCTCCTGGACCAGCATGCCCTGACCGCAGAGGGCACCACCGCAGTCGATAGGGTGAAGACCGTGCTTCTGGAGAAGAAGGGGGCGCTGGCGATGGCGAACGGCGAGCTGCAAAAGGCGTGTGCCGCCCTGGCCGAGGCGTAGACTGTAGTGGCGGAGAAGGAGACCACCCTTGTCTCGGCACAGAATCAGCTCCAGCAAGATCGCACCATGCTCGAGGGGGTGCGGTCCTGGCAGGCTCAGGCCAAGAAGAAGGCCCAGGAGGCCGAGAAGCTGAGTGCTGGCCTGCAGGAGAAGGTCACCTCGCTTGCTGTGGTGGAGGAGCAGCTTCGCCAAGAGTGGAGCGCACGTCAGCAGGCGGAGGTCCAGCTCAAGCAGGAGTGGTCCATCCTCAAGGAGGCTCAGGCGGTCTTTCAGCGCGAGCGATCGGCTCGGGAGGAGGCACAAGGCCAACTCTAGCAAGAGCACACCACACTGGAGGTGGCGCGGGCCACGCTCAAGCTCTGGGATGTGGAGATCGCACGGCTCACCGGGGAGTTGGTTCAGGAAGCTGTGTCATTCGAGGAGCTACGCAACATCGGTGAGGAGAAGGACACCACCATCTTTGAGCTTTAGCTGGCGGCTGAAACTGCACGCGCAGCTCTCGAGAAGATGAAGCAGGTCGAGGGTAAGTCGCCCCTCTCGAGCCCTTGTCTGTCGCTTGGGCTCGTCGAGATCCACTCTCGACTTATCTTCTTTTCATTTTCAGGTCAGCAGGCCACTCTCGGGATGTCAGTGACACAGGCAGAGGCGCTCCAGACCGCCTACAACTCCTCCCAGCAGGAGTTGGAGGCTCTGCAGGAAGCGGCCCTCGAAGCGTGCCAGAGCATCGAGGAGGTGGTGGGTCAAGCCGGGAGCTCCGTGGCGAGCCGCCTCCGTGCCTTAGGCGGCCATGTCGCCTGGCATATGCGGGTTGAGCTCTACCTGGGGATCCAGAAGAACCTCGGCGAGGTGCATTCGCACTACCGGGTTAACCTCGCGGCCCTGGCCACGGGCTATATCGTCGCCGATGATCTTGACAACGACGGTGCAGAGGCCGAGGCGAACCACCTGGACGTGCTTGCTTCTCTCGCCGCTGACATCCTCGCTGCCGACTTCGCAGAGATCCTCTTCCCGGACGCTCCCCCCGCCGGGCCCTTGAGCCTTGAAAGCAGTTGGGCACTCAGGCCCTTAGATTGTAGTTAGAATTTAGGACGCGCGACTCATGTAATAAATACAGTTTGCTTAAAGTACACATAATTTAAGTGTCGTTTCGTTTTTGTGATTGTGTTGTTCTGTCCCTTTCTTTTGCTTGGGCGAATTTTAGGTGGAATTGTTCGTTTTCGCGAGTAGCTTGTAGGTGAAGTGGTGAGGGGGAAGGGTCGTATCCTGCCAGAGGTGTAGGCTATCTTTGACTCACCCGTCTTCACCCTTTGGCCGCTCGTGTCCCGCATTAGTTCACCCAAACCCCAGGTCGATACATACTTGGTGTTTCTGAAGTAAAGCCTTTTGAGAAAAAGGGACCGTTTTTTGGGGGATACCCCCCGCAGTAGCCCCCGAGGGGGACTTGAGTTTCGGGGAGAAAGCCAAGTCGCCCTTGACTTTATTCAAAAGAAAATTGACATCTGTACAGCCGACTGGGGTGTCGGGTATGTGCAAAAATACTTGGAACTCCTTAAGGGTAGAAGTGACATAGCCGTGGGATGTTCCAAGTGTTGGTGAGTACTTCGTCTTGCTCGTTTGCCAGCTTGTACATGCTGGGCTTGAGCACCTCGACGACGACGTAGGGCCCCTCCCATGGTGGTGACAACTTGTGGCGGCCTTGATTGTTTTGGCTCAGCCTTAGGACTAAGTCGCCCTCGTTGAAATCTCGGTGCCAGATTTTCTAGGCTTTGGTACCGCCTTAGCGCCTGCTGGTATCTTGCCGAATGCATCATGGCCACATCATGGGCTTCGTATATTTGATCCAGTGAGTCCTTGCGAGCTCGCTGATTTGAACTTTCATCGTAATCCTTGATCTTGGGTGATCCGTACTCCAAGTCCGTGGGGAGAACAGCCTCTGTGCCATAGACTAGGAAGAACGACGTGAATCCCATGGCTCTCTTTGGAGTGGTCCTGAGGCTCCAGATGACCGACGACATCTCCTGAAGCCATTTCCGACTGGACTTGTTCAGTCTGTTGAAGATTCTGGGCTTGAGGCCCTGTAGAATCATGCCATTGGCGTGTTCCACTTGGCCATTGGTTTGTGGGTGTGCGACGGACGCCCAGTCCACGCGGATGTGGTGGTCATCACAAAACTCCATGAACTTTCAGCCGGTAAACTGGGAGCCATTGTCGGTGATGATGGAATTTGGCACTCCAAACCGGTGGATGATGTTAGTGAAAAATGACACGGCCTGCTCTGCTCTGAGATTAGTGATTGGGCCTGCCTTGATCCATTCGGAGAACTTGTCCACGGAAATCAACAGGTGGGTGTAGCCCCCGGGCGCCTTTGGCAAGGGCCCGACGATGTCCAAACCACACACGGCGAACGGCCATGTGACGGGTATGGTCTGTAGGGTGTGGGTTGGGAGATTGGTCTTGCGTGCATAAAATTGGCACCCCTCGCAGGTGCTCATTACCTCATTGGCATCGGCGACCACCTTGGGCCAGTAGAAGCCCTGGCGGAATGCGTTGCCCACGAGGGTGCGCGACGTCATGTGATGGCCGCACACGCCTGCGTGGATGTCACGGATGAGTTCCCGGCCGTGGGGAATGGGGATGCATCACTGCAGGATGCCTAACACGGTGCGCTTGTACAGCTCACCGTCGATCACTGTGAACGACTTGCCTTTCTTGGCGATGCGCCTAGCCTCGGTCCGATCCGAGGGGAGTTCCCCTCGATCGATCCAGGTAAGGTACTTGCCCCGCCAATCCTCCGCGCGAGGGACTGGCTCGGTTTCCATGGCCTCTGCTTCGGCAGCGCCATACCCCTCAAGTAGGGAGAGCACGAATGCCTCGTTCGAGGGGTCCTCGTCCATGGGTTCCGCACCCGCTGGACTCGAGGGAGCCCCCAAGGGTTCCTCCTGATTTGAGGGGGTTGGACTGAGGTCGACATACGGTTTGGCGACGTCTCGCGTGAAAATGTTCGGGGAATGGTGATTCGCCCTGACGCGATCTTCGCGAGCTCGTTCACCTCCTCGTTGTACTAGCGGGGGACATGATTGAGCTCGATGTCATAGAACTTGTCCTCGAGGGCATGCACAGCATTGCAGTAAGCTTCCATCTTCTCGTCGTGGCAGCTCACATTCTTCATGACTTGATCGATTACGAGCTGCGAGTCTCCCCTGACGTCGAGGCACTTGATGCCGGTCTCGATGGAGATTCGGAGGCCGCAAAGGAGGGTCTCGTACTCTGCCACGTTGTTCGAGGTGGGGAAGTGCAGACGCATGACATACCTCATGTGTTTCCCGACGGGCGAGATGAAGAGCAGGCCCACTCCCGCCCCGGTTTTCATCACCAGCCCGTCGAAATAGAGGTTCCAGCACTCGGCTTGGATTTGCAGCAGGGGTAATTATGTGTAACACCCTAATTTATACTAAAATTTGGCTCTATTAAAATTTGCTAGAAACCATTTACTTTCTTAAGGAAAATAAGGTTGCTTTATTTATTATTAGGCATTTAAAACTTTTCTAAAATAAAGTCAATGAAATATAGGAGTTAATTGTGGCATTCATGCTGGCGCATTGTTTTTGGTTGCTGGAATTCAAATTTTGATTTGAATTCTATTGTTGGAAACCTTTCCTAAAAATCCCTAAACCTTCTTTCCCCTACCCTATTCCTTCTTCGTTTTCAGCCCAACCCTCCTAGCAACCCGCGCGGCCCACTTGCAACAGCCAGCCCAGCCGCCAGCTCGCGTGCGCCGGCCCAGACGGCCTTTTTGGCCCGCCCAACCGCCGCCGCCGCCCCCGCCCTCGCCGCCTCCCCCCCTCGCGCGGCCTATGACGGGTGGACCCCACCGTCATCCCCGACCTCCCCGTGCCCCGGCCCGACTCGCCCCCGAGTCCGACTCGCCGCCGCCGCGAGTCCGTGCTCCACACGTCGCCTCCGCGTGGCCCGCACGCCAAGGAGCCCCGCCCGGGCTATTTAAGCCGTCCGCCGCCCCTGGATCGCCTACCCATGACGCCTGCCGCCCGCCGCCTCTTGTGCCGCGCCCTCGCCAAAACCCTAGCGCCGCCGCCTTCGATTCCTTGCCGCCGCCGTCGTCGGGAAGCCGCTAGGGAGTTGCGCCTGGAGGTGAGCAAGACGCCCGTGCTATTTGTTGTCGATCCCGTGCCTCCCGTTGCCCTAATGACCTCGCCGGAGTTCGCGCCCCGCACCGCCACGCCGACCGCCCGCGCCGCCGCATCTCCGCCAAGGCCGCCGCCCTAGATCGGTCCGCCGTGTTGCGCGCACCGCGTAGATGCCATCCGCGCACTAGCCCGTGGCCGAAACCCTAGATTAGGGTCCTCGCCGGCGAGCCCGCCGCCGCCCGCCGCCGCTCGCCGCCGTCGGCTTGCGCCGCCCCGCCGCCGGCCGCTCGCGCGCGTCCTGAGCCGTTGGATCGAGATCCGGCGTCTCAGATCTAAGCCAGCCGCCCCGCGTTGACCGCAGCCGTTAGATTCAGATCCAATGGATCTAAAGCACCCGACCCGGTCAACTAGGTCAACCTCGCCGCCAGCCCTGGCAATTTTGCAGAAAAGCCCCTGAGTTTCCTATATTCACAGAAATACCCTTCCACCTTAGAAGTTTTCTCACGATTTAGTCCTTTTTCTTTATTTTAGCCCAAAATCTTTTCAAATCTTTACAGATTGGTCCCTACACCTTCCCTAAGCCATAACTTAGTCGTTTTAGCTCCGATTTTAGCGTTCTTTATGTCCACGCGCTCGTCTCGAAGCGTAGATTAGTTTTATGCTACTGTTTAGATCTGTTTGATCTGTTTCGTGACTGTTTCTTATTTATTCCTATTGTATGCTTGTATGTGATGATTGTGGACCGTAAAGAGCGATTCGTTTGAGGGATTTGAAGATTAAGTCGTGCAAGAGTTTGAGCAGCAAGGCTTTGTTGAAGGCAAGTATTCCTTGATGCATGCCCGCTTGTCCTACATAACATGCATTTAAATTCACTGTCTTTACTTTTCCGCTTGCATTAATTTGATGGGAACCTATTAAGGATCATGCCTAGCTTTTTACTACCTTTACCTTGATACCGGGAATTGAATTAATCTTGTGGTAGCTATTGCTTAGCATGCTCAACTGGGAATTGGTATTAATCAAACTTGGTTACCTTTTGTTATTCTATGTTCCGTTTATGATCTTTTACTTTACAAGACCACTTTAATATGTTAATCGGAACATGGAGAATCACCCAGGAAAACAGTACAACCACAAGAACTAATGGGCAATGGTCTTGGCTGAATAATTAGGAACTTTAGCTTGGGATGGTCTTACTTGATAAGGACAAGGGATCGGCGGTACTGTGGGGTATGGACTCGCTCTAGAAGGGGGTTGGGTGAGTTATTCTTTTATGGTGGGGTATCGACCTGCTAGGGGACTTTATACCTTGCTAACTGATCCGGACCTTGTGGGTCATAACTTGCTAGGGAACCTTTGTAAAGACCATGTAACGTCCCTATGCAATCACACCTTGGAAGTGTGATATGGTGTCTTGCAAACACCGCATGGTTGGGTCCAAAGTTCTTCGGAGCTTTTACGCTGCTTGTGGTGAAAGTGTACAACCTCTGCAGAGTGTTAAACTAATCGATTAGCCGTGCTCACGGTCAAGAGCGGCCTGGACACTCACATGATTAAATTATGGAACTTTAATGTTTAAATTGTTGTTTTATTCTTTATTTATGATGCTTATATCTTATTAATTGGGTTGGTACGAACTTACACCTTTAGTAATAAGGTTGCTAATAAAACTTGATCAACTAAAATGCTAAAGTGCTTGAACCTTAGCCATCCACCATATGGCCTTGCATGTTATGTTGTTCTCTCTTGCTGAGTATGATATGTGCTCACGCTTGTTTATTCTCTTGCATCTACAATACCCGGAATTGCTGCTCAGACTGGGAGAACTTTGAAGATATTCCAGGAGATTTCCAGGAGTTCTAGGTGTGCGTAGTCTTCAGTTAGCTGCCTGTGGAGGCATTTTGTCCGCTGCGAGAACTCGTTTATTTAAGATTCGTTTAAGACTATGGTTTGTAATAACTCTTTATTCGTGTGGCACTGTTTTTGGTATTCATAATGTCTAAGCGTGTGTGTAACTTGATCCTGGCGCACACGTGATCAATGCATTCGATTTTACCTTTAAAACCGGGTGTGACAGAGTGGTACCAGAGCTGTGTTGACTGTAGGAACACTAGCCTAGATAGAAATGGTCGAACTAAGGATTTTATACTCATAGAAGCTTTCTCTTACATGCTTGCTTTATTCTTATTAACCTTACTCTTGCCTTTTTGCTTCACTCTTGAGATGTCTGCATTCTTTGCCTTGTGCTTGCTTTAGCTCTCATCCTTTTGCCTCATGTTGACGGTTAATGTTTGTATCAAAGTTCGTTCGTGACTCGCAAGCGTACAAGTCTCCCGTCGTAGTCAAGGGACCCTTCTTCCCTCGAGTGGTGAACCCAAGGTATCGAATCCGTGGAACAAATGTGTGACGCAAGACTTAATCTATTAAAGCCAAATAACTGCAATCTTCAATAAAGAACCTAATGCATCTAAGTTAAAGACACAAAACAGATCTAATCTACTAAAAACCGGAGAAAACAAAGTAAGATTGGGTAGATAAACCGATCTAGAGGGATCGGGGTAAGCCTTTTGTTGAAGTTCCAAGCAAAAGAAGAAGTAGCAAATCGAATCTTAATAAAAGCCTCTTTAAATCGTGGTTTCCCGTCCAAATCCGAAAACATCCGCCTTTCGAGACCCCCGTTCTGTCACAACGTATCCCTATTCATGCGGGGAGCTTAGGGTGACTCAAAAGACAAGTCGAGATTCTTTCGGAGGATCCGGTGTGTACCTCTAGCCACCGCGGCTACAAGAACACCCTATGTAATCTATCTCGAGAATAGAATTGGAATAAGCAAAGCCGATCGAAAAACGAAATCTTCGAGGAAACACTTGATCGCTGGGAAAAGATTCAACTTGATAATTCAACTATAACAATGATACATACACAAGATCACCACCGGGATCCTTCCTTGATCTTGCTTCTAGCTCCGGTACTCCGACGTGGTCTTCCTTGCAAGGTTCCCACGTCGGCTAGGGAAACCCTAGTCAACTAGCTCGACCCTCTCCTCTCCTAGATGGTGTCCCTCTCTTCTCTCGCTTCTCGGCGGCCGAAGACGAAATCTTCTCTCGCGTGGCTCTCGGTCGGGGGACTATAAATAGCCCGATTGGCGGCTAGGGCAAAGGGCGACGGGTTTGGGCCCTAAATGGGCACGGGGCCGACCGGACCGGGCCGGCCGGCCCGGGCCCATTTAGGCCCGGCCCGCGGGCTCCTTTGCCCGAGGTCGGTTCCCTTGCTTCTCGGATGCTTCCCCCTTCGCATGTAGGTCCATGTCGTCGGTTTCTCTCCGAATTGGACTCAACTCCTTGTCTTGCAAGATTCGACACTTTTCCGGTCGGGTCCCCGGAGTCCGTCGTCTTCTCGGATCAAGTCCCCCGGCTTCTTGGAGTTAAGTTTGCTTCATTGCATGACTTGTTCGGGGGCTTCAAGGTCTTGTCATGAGGTGCTTGATGAACTTATCCCGAAAGTCTTGCATTCAACACTAAATCCCCGCATAAACATTAAACTCCAAAAACGACATGCACACGTGAACTTGTTATACCACGGGGGTTAGTACCAATGGATAAGGTATAAAACTAATGCCAACACCGAAGGTAAACTCATGGCTAGGTTGACGGATTTTCACCGTCAACATCTCCCCCATGCTTAAACCTTGCTCGTCCTCGAGTAAGCCTTCGATGGATATCATCATTGCTAAACAATGTTTAAACTCGCACTTGATTACACATGAGAAAACATAATGCTCTCAAAATTTTAATTCATTAAAGTTCCATAATGTACTAGCCTTCATTTCTACGGAGGGTAGATTCTTTTTAAGCTTATCCCACAAGTATTAACATGCTCACAAAGTTTTAAATAGATCTCGAATTTTTGAAATGAAGATCGAGATAAAGAAAAACTAAACCAAATTCACAAATTTAAATCATCTCGTGTATTGCTCATAAACTCTCATTTCACTTGTCTCTCAAGCCTATATATTCTACTCCTTTCCCTCTCATATATATGTGGTAGGCTTTTATATGGAGCTTTGGGAAAGTTTAGTCCTAACAAGATTTTATAAATGAGGTGTTGTCAAAACAAGACAAGCTTCTCATGGTCTTACCGAGACTCGTCAAAAAGGTCATTGGAAAATAATGTTAAATCAAGGAGGGGAAAGAGAAAAATACACACACTTTAGATGAGTGGACATGTGCAAATGGCAAAGAGTGATCCCGAGGCACAAAGGAAGTCCTCGTTATCGGATTGCACATGGTTGGAAAATGAGAATGGATCTTTTTAACTTGAAGCCTTGAATGCACTCTTAGAGAACCGGGGAGTTCACTTTACGCACATATATATTTTTTTTCTGTTTCTCATATTTCTCATTCTTTTCTTTCTTTCTTTCTTTCTTTCTTTCTTTCTTTCTTATATATATATATATATATATATTCTTTCTTCACCTTGGAAGTCACGTACATCGCCGAATTTTTTTCTTTCATCATTATATATATATATTTTTTAAAATACTCCCTTTTGAACTCTAAAACTGCACCGTACCTACCTCCTCCCCCATGCTTAGACGTTGCTCGTCCTCGAGCAAAGTGGCGAAAAATAAGGTAGGTACCGGAGATATTTTTCCTTGGAGAGATACTTGAAATCTTCAACGTTGGCACCGTCTTGCGATCCTCCTTGAATTGATGATCCATTCTCAACGATAGGTTGTGGTCAAGGAGGTAATCACAAAAAGATGATATTTGGTTTAAGGGTGGATATCCGGCGAAGTTTGTGAGATCACCGATGCGGGGATACACAATGCACGGATAAGAGGCTAGCAAAAAGATAGATACGCAAAAACGGAATGACCAGCTTCTTAGTCTCGGGCCAGAGAAATCATGGCCTGCAATAACGCACTCAAAAATAAATCTTGTACACTAAGGTTTATGCACTCAAATATATATAAGGCTTTGGATAGGTTGAGCAACACACAAGTGATATTTGTGACAAGGTTAGCAATATTTTTGAGCATAAAAGACATTTTCAATCTATTCATAACTTGAGAGCACATAAAACACTATGGGTCTTTATTTTAATCATGACCTCCGCTGAAAATTAAGCTAGCATTTAAATAAATTCAGATCTGTATTTTTAAGAGAGCACTAGCTTAAACATGCATAAATCAACTACAAAGATGAACAAAGCTGCAATTTTAATCATATATCATCATGGCACGAATTTTGTAACTTTTCCAATGATATAATCAAGGTGGTGACTTTATTAATGGTGACATCAAGTTGAAATACACACTGAAAATAAACAAAACATGCTTGCTGAAAATTAAATAAAAACAGAAAATACTACGCAAACACACATAAGCAAAAGCTGAAAATTACAGAGAAAAAGAAAAGAAAAGAAAACTAAAGTTCCTAAATCTTCTAGTCCTCCGCCGGTGGCTGATGTTGATAGTCTTGATAATAATACCCTTGCTCATAATATGGTTGGACGCTTCCTCCGTCGAATTGATTTGGTTCCACAAGGTGAAGGCGTCCAAGTTCAAAGGCAATATTTGCGTTGCCTTCACCGAGTTGAGCTGCATTAGATTGGATGGTTGCGATGTTTTGAGCATTTCTTGCAGCATACCCTCCAATAATGTCCATGCTTTGTTGTGGTTGGGGATGATGAGCGTAGGACTCCGCGAAGTTAGCGTTGGGCACAACATAATTTTGTGGGGGTACCGGTGCACCACCCCCCCATGCTTGTTGTTGAGACCCTCCGTAATAACTTGGCGGAGGAGGAACCCCGCCAAATGGTTGCACATTGGGTTGTGCTCCACTTGCTTGTGCGGAGGATGTTCCCTCCTCTACGATTCTTCCTCTTTTGTTCTTCCTTGCGGGGACAAGTAGTCCCTCTTCCAACCAATCTTCCCTTCCTTCGGTGAAAAGCCTAAGCCTCTCATTCGGAAGGGGGAGGTTCACTATGGCCAACCGATAACCTCCTCTCTCATCTCCACTAATGTACTTGCCTTGCCGCAAGTACTCAAAACCGAGAGAGGTACCACGCAAAAGGTGAGCGGGGGTTTCTTGCGATCCCCGGCCGCAAGGAAAAGGCCAACATGGAGAGGTAACACCCCGAACCAATATTACCGGCCCCCGATGTTGCTTCACAACACCAACGGTTGATCATGAGGTAAGAGGGGTCAATTGGCTGCCCGGCAATTAAAGCCGAGTATAGCCAATTCAACTCCGTGTCGGTCACCTTTGTTTCCCTCATCCTCCCCAATACCCTCTTGCACATCCAAGAGTGAAATATCCGGATAATGGGGTTGCGGATGCAATTGCGTTGTTGATGGGCTTCTCCGGAGATCATGCCCCAAAATTCCGCCAACATGCGGGAGGCACGTCAACTTTCTCCGGAGCTCCCTTGTGGAATCCAAGCAGCTCCCTTACGTGCTCGTAGGGAACCACTTGCTCGATTCCCTCCAAACGGAATGACAAGCTTTGCACCCCATCATCATCAACGATGGGTGCAATAGTCATCAAAATTTCCTAGGCGTAACCCAAATGGGTGTCCACCGATATTCCGTTGGAGAACTGCACCCACCCGACGTGCCCCAACATGTAGTATATGTCGGTGCAAAAACCCAAGGTGTAGAGTGCTTGGTCGTCGAACTCGACGTTTGGCACAAGCCTCTTCTCAAGATTGGCGATCCTATCCTCCTCCTCCGCCGACAAGATGATGAAGCCGTACGAAGATTGTGTCGGGGTGTAAGGAGGTGGTGCGGTTGAGCGAGTCGATCGTCGTGGTGGCGCGGGCTGCTCTTCCGTGTGCCCACGAGGTTCGGTGAACCTCATGGAAGTGCTTCTTGCAGCCCTCATACCACCAAGGAGGAGAGCGTCGTTCCTCCTCGGTGGTGCCGTGTCCGTCTCCATGCTCCGGGAGACTCGGAAACCGAGTGCCTCCTCGAAGACGTGGTTGATGACGGCTTGGACGACGACGAACTCTTCTTCTTAGAGAAGAGACTTGTGGTCTTCTTCCACATGGTTGTTGCACTCTTTCTTCAACTAAAATTCCGGGTTGCAACCGGTAAACTAGGCACTTAAACTCTTTGCTTCGGATGTGGACTTTGAGTGGATTAAGGATGTGGATTTTCTTGAGCTATCAAGCTTGGGATGGTTGGCTAAGTCTACGGAGGTTCTGAGCACACAAACTTGAACACACAAACAAGGGAAGGAGAGGGAAGCTTGCCTGCAGAAAACGGGCGCCGGGGGGCTGCTTTTATAGGGCAGGCCGGCCGGCTGGGCCGGCCGGCCGGGGGGTCCTCCGGCTCCTCCTCGGCGCGTCTTTCTCCCAGCACGATCATTTCGCCTCTGCAACTTTCCTGCCCGCGTGCTCCACGGGTTGCACCGCCCAAACGCTCTCGTCCACTCCTTTTCTTGAATTATTGGTCCTCCCACTTGATGCTCCATGCTTTGGGTCATGTCCATGCTCCCTAGCTCCACTTGCTTCACATGCCACCATGGAAATCCTGCAAAGTTGATGCTTGTTGCCCACCATTCTTGTCCTTTGCATGTGGAATTGGTGAAAGTTGATGAAAGGGAATCCAATGGTGCATGCATGATTAATTCAAACTTGATTGCCTCCATTTAGTTGTGTTTAAGGTTAAGCACTCCTCTAATTCGAAATTTAAAATATTTTTCAGAGCCATGCAAGAGCTCAAGCATAATTTTAGAGAAGTTTTTAAACCATTAAAAACAAATGTAAGTCGAAAATATTTTTCGACTACGTCGATTTCGGTCTCACCGGTAAAGTTTGCTTTCATCGGTTGAGAGCGAACGTTTCCCCGGCTTGATCATGGGGGCATAGGTTTGGGTTCTAATTTTGGCTAAATAAGAAAGATTTTGAATGAAGCAAAATTAGAATAGGCTTAGAAAAATTCTAATCCTAGAGAAACCAAGGATAAAAATTTTTAAAACCAACCAAAAGCTTTGATTTCTAGGTTCACGTGAGTCCTACCACGTGCTGAATTTTATTAACACTTAAACATAAATCGTGGCTCTACTCGTGTGGTTTTAGCATGAAAAATAAGTCAACCTCAGCACCATAATGAGGGTGAAAGGTTGAGTTAAGGTTCTGAAATTATTTGGTTGGGGGGTTTCTCGAAAAGAAAAGAATCAAACAAGCACATAGGAGGGTTCATGCGAAGGGTTTATGATAAAGCAAACATTCAATTAAGAATTATGTCTCTAATATTGTTCAACCACTTCTAAGTCTAATGTCTTTGCGTAGTAAAACTCAAAAACTAAATTATTAAAAATACTCGAAAAACCTGGAATCGGGTTGTCCTCCCGTAGCTTATTCTTGACTCGACGAAACGGGTTGCCTCCCGCCTAGCGCTTCGTTTATAGTCTATAGCTAGACTTCTTCACTTGATTACTCCGGATCAACGCTCTTTGCGGGCGTTGCAATCTTGGGTACCCACTTCCGCACCATCTTGGGCGCGGGCTTGTCTTTTGGCTTGGCCGGCTTAGTCATTTTTTTGGTCTTCACGGGCGGCTTCTCTTCCTTTGTATTGACGGATGCAACACCTTCTTTAATTTTCGTTACGTTCACTTTTTTCGGCTCCTTCTTCTTTTTCAGCCCCTCCGTTTGTTTTGGTTCTCCCTTCACTCCAATCATGTTGCATGCCTCAATCCTTGGACGGAACTTGAAGGAACTCCTTTCTCCGTTGATATCGAACATGATCTCCCCCTTGCCAACATCAATAGTAGCTCCCACGGTCTTGAGGAACGGCCTCCCTAGGATGAGCGGCGGCTTCTCCCTCTCTCCCATCTCGAGCACAACGAAGTCGACGGGGATGAAGTGGTGTCCAATCTTCACGGGTACATCTTCAGCAATGCCCAAGGGATAGCGAATGGAGTTGTCACCCAACTCCAAACATATTCCCGTAGGCTCCATTGGTAGGCGTAACTTCTCGAACACATCCCTCGGCATGACACTCACACTAGCTCCAAGGTCGCATAACGCCTTCTCGAAGTTGAAAGAACCAACTGAACATGGAATTGTAGGGCACCCGGGGTCTTTTTGCTTCTCTAGCCCATAAGCAATAGCTGCACTACACTCCTCGGACATCTTGACATGATCTACCCCGAGTGTTGCTATCTCATATTTATTTGCAAGTATATCTTTAAAGTAACGAGAATATGTAGGCACTTGTAGGGCATCTAGTAATGGCATGTTGATGCTAAGTCTACGCACAACTTCCACAAACTTCTCAAAGTGGTTGTCAAGTTTACCTCGGAAGTAGCGTGGCTTGAGTTGCGGTATCCTCGTGTCATCCTCCGGCATCTCGAATTCGGGTTCCTCGGTGACGATCCCCGTAACCTTCTCTTTAGCAACTCCTTCCACCTCGGTGGACGGTTTCAGCTTCCTTGCTCCCGCGGAACGTTCCGGATCTTCGGTCTCCTTCCCCGAACGCGTTTGAATGGCCTTCGCCGATTCGGGACATTTGGGTTGTCCCGAAGCTTCCCTTCATCATTAGTGAGGCGCCCCGCAAGTTGTCCAACTTGCGTCTCGAGCATCTTCATCATGTTGAGCACTTGATGATTGGAACTTCCGACCTCCGTCACTTTGCTATCGATGTTCTCCAACACCTTGTCTATGGTCTTGAAATTGGTGACGGTGTCCTTGTTGATCTTAGCTTGCTCATCCATGAACTCCTTCAATTGTATCCGAAGCGGAACCACGTTAGGAATAGATGAGCTTGCATTAAATTGAGGCCTTCCTTGCCCGTAGCGGAAGTTCGGCAACTCTCCCTTCCTCATGTAGTCGAGCACTTTGGCTTCCTCCGGACAATCTTTGCGGACATGGCCATACTCTCCACATTCTTCGCATGTGGACCTTGCTTCGGCGGCCTTCAAGTCTTGAGCCTCTTTCTTTTCTATCTCCATCTTCTCCAACCTCCTCATGAGCGAGTCGATCTTGCCTTCAAGTATGTCTTCCTTCTCCACTTGCAAGACTCCTTTGACGTTCCCCATGGGTTGAGCGGGGGTGTAGGCGCCGGATGACGCCCACGTGTCATTATCCGCGACCTTCTTGAATAGCGTGAAAGCTTCCGTCGGTGTAAGCTCGATGATAGATCCTCCCGCCGATGCATCGATGATCGTCCTTGACGCCATGGTGAGTCCTTGATAGAACTTTTGCACGAGGTCTTCTTTCGGGAACTTGTGATGTGGAACCGCCCGGGTGTACTCGTTGAAGCGCTCGAATGCCTCCGAGATAGTTTCTGTAGGATATTGAACAAAGGTGGCAATCTTATTACGCAAGCTTTAAGTTTTACCCGGTGAGTAGTATTCCTTCATGAAAGCCTTCATCAACGTGTTCCAATTTTGCACCGTCTCCGCCGGTTGAGAGTGGAACCATTGCAAAGCCTTCCCGAGTAGTGAAAACGGAAAAAGCCTTGCCCTCATTTGATCTTGAGTCACCCCATCCATGTTGAAAGTCTGACATAGTTGAATGAATGCTTGGAGGTGAAGGTTCGGATCCTCTTTGCCGGTGAAGGGTGAATGTTGCACCATGCGGATGGTTGAGGTCTTGATCTCGAACGGTCTTCCGATCTCCTCGAGGTTCAAGATTGGTAGGTCGATGATGTCTGGGGTGCATAGCTCCCCAATCTTGCGTTCTTCCGGTGGTTGGTCACCCATTGGTGGAAGTCGATTCTCCCGCGGACTTTGAGGTGGTGAATTCTCCGGAGATTCCTGCGATCCTTTGTCTTCCGACTCCGAATCTACAAAATCCAGCTTTTTAGCTTGATGTACTTCGCGTCTCCTTAGCCTGTAAAGTTTTTCTTGATCATCCACAAAATTATTGGGTTTGTTGGAGAGGTAGCCGTCCATCTCCCCGTTAGGGTTAGCAATAAACAAAGTATGCAAAAAAAACTAGAAAACAAAACAAATCTATAAAGACTAGAGTTAGACAAACTAGATTAGATGTATTTTGAGGATGATCAAAATTTAGTAGATGCAAAAATAAAACAAAATCAGTACTGAAAATTACAAAAAAAAGCAATAAAAAATCAAATCTTGATCACTTGTTCCCCGGCAACGGCGCCAGAAAAAAGGGGCTTGTTGACGGTTAATGTTTGTATCAAAGTTCGTTCGTGACTCGCAAGCGTACAAGTCTCCCGTCGTAGTCAAGGGACCCTTCTTCCCTCGAGTGGTGAACCCAAGGTATCGAATCCGTGGAACAAATGTGTGACGCAAGACTTAATCTATTAAAGCCAAATAACTGCAATCTTCAATAAAGAACCTAATGCATCTAAGTTAAAGACACAAAACAGATCTAATCTACTAAAAACCGGAGAAAACAAAGTAAGATTGGGTAGATAAACCGATCTAGAGGGATCGGGGTAAGCCTTTTGTTGAAGTTCCAAGCAAAAGAAGAAGTAGCAAATCGAATCTTAATAAAAGCCTTTTTAAATCGTGGTTTCCCGTCCAAATCCAAAAACATCCGCCTTTCGAGACCCCCGTTCGTCACAACGTATCCCTATTCATGCGGGAGCTTAGGGCGAGTCAAAAGATAAGTCGAGATTCTTTTGGAGGATCCGGTGTGTACCTCTAGCCACCGCGGCTACAAGAACACCCTATGTAATCTATCTCGAGAATAGAATTGGAATAAGCAAAGCCGATCGAAAAACGAAATCTTCGAGGAAACACTTGATCGCTGGGAAAAGATTCAACTTGATAATTCAACTATAACAATGATACATACACAAGATCACCACCGGGATCCTTCCTTGATCTTGCTTCTAGCTCCGGGAACTCCGACGTGGTCTTCCTTGCAAGGTTCCCACGTCGGCTAGGGAAACCCTAGTCAACTAGCTCGACCCTCTCCTCTCCTAGATGGTGTCCCTCTCTTCTCTCGCTTCTCGGCGGCCGCGGACGAAATCTTCTCTCGCGTGGCTCTCGGTCGGGGGACTATAAATAGCCCGATTGGCGGCTAGGGCAAAGGGCGACGGGTTTGGGCCCTAAATGGGCTCCGGGCCGACCGGATCGGGCCGGCCCCCGGGCCCATTTAGGCCCGGCCCCGCGGGCTCCTTTGCCCGAGGTCGGTTCCCTTGCTTCCCGGATGCTTCCCCCTTCGCATGTAGGTCCATGTCGTCGGTTTCTCTCCGAATTGGACTCAACTCCTTGTCTTGCCGGATTCGACGCACTTTTCTCGGTCGAGTCCCCGGAGTCCGTCGTCTTCTCGGATCAAGTCCCCGGCTTCTTGGAGTTAAGTTTGCTTCATTGCATGACTTGTACGGGGCTTCAAGGTCTTGTCATGAGGTGCTTGATGAACTTATCCCGAAAGTCTTGCATTCAACACTAAATCCCTGCATAAACATTAAACTCCAAAAACGACATGCACACGTGAACTTGTTATACCACGGGGGTTAGTACCAATGGATAAGGTATAAAACTAATGCCAACACCGAAGGTAAACTCATGGCTAGGTTGACGGATTTTCACCGTCAACACCTCACCATCTTTCTCTTTCTGCACTGCACTACAGATGGTTCGTAGTTTGAGGACCTCTCAGGCTGGAGCAATCCATCAGTATGCCCCACAGGAACAGTACAATGACTTGCATGATGGAGATACAGATGAGGAGATTGAGATGGAGCCTGCACCTATGGTTTTCCCTAACCTTATCATGGTGCCTGATGATGAGGAAGATCCGGAGGAGATGATTCCAGAGGAGGATGAGCTAGCTGAACAGCCAAACCTAGAGGAGCAAGCGCCAGGAGAAGATGAGGATCACCTTGATCAAGAGATGGAGGAAGAAGAACAAGAGCAAGAGGAGGAAGCTGAGGAAGCGATCTGGGAAGTGTACCACTACAGAGCTGATGGAGTAGGCATTCCCATGGCAGATCACCTGAGAGCGATGGTACTCCGCCTGGGCTATGATAAGGCCCCTGTCTACCATTGTGAGCTGTGGACTCATCCGTGGTTCGATCCCCATTGGGAGGTTGCTGCCATCTTGGAGGAGTACATTCCATGCCGTGGAGTGAAGGAGGTGTCCAAGCATCATGATGTGGCTCACAGGACTACTATGGATGCTGGGATAGCGAGTCGGCTCGGAGGGTGCTCTATGTGCTCTCTCACAAGGAGCGTGACGAAGTTGGAGGATACCCACCGCCGTTACACACCTTTCGCAGCAAGTGGGGAAGCCAAGACTTACATCGCCCCCAAGACCAGCCTATGAAGGAACGCTCAACAACGTCCGAGTCTACTTGAAGCCGTGAACACCGCATTGGATGATGCCAACAACACTCTATATGCAGCACGGCGACGATTTTCACTCGGAGACGCAGAGGCGTGCCCTAGAAGCTGCACTTCAGAACAGGGAGCAGCCAGAAGCACATGAAGCCACAGAAGGATGTACCTCCCCGTCACCCAAGAGGCCACACTACGACTCCCCTGACGCCCGCACAGATGCCATTGCAGAAGATAGTCCTTAGGTTAAGATTAAGGATAGGATCTTTTTGTAATCGCTAGTAGACGATCGGTAAAGTGTGTTTAGTTTAGAGGTGAGGTTGAATGCTTGATTTTGTGCTTAATGTATGAGTTGGATTTTTGGTTGAGTGCAATGTGTTGTGGAGTGATGACCACAACGACATTGGTTTAGTAGTAAGTTTGTGGGGGTTAACTTTCAGTCTCAATCAGTTATCTATCATAATCTTTTTGTCCCTTTAAGTTTTCCCTTAATGCAAATTCGAGATCCCTAAATCTGTTCGCTCAGCTTTCTGAGTCAGCTGCACTGTTTTAATTTTATCTCGGGCTACAGAACTCCGATTGCAGTGAAACCAATTGGAGAAGTTCAAGCATTTCGTGACTGATTTTCTGTGAAAAATTCAGAATATTTGGATGGATAACCAGAGAGTTATAACTGAAACATTACAGCCTCACGAATCTGTTAAACACTGCTGACCTACCTGACTTGTTTATTTTATAACCAGAGCTACACAACTCCGATTGAGGTGATTCCATTGGAGTAGTTTCGTAATTTCATTACCTTTTATCAATACAAAATCCATAATTTTTGGTTACCCTCACTGAGAGCTATGCCTGATTGTTTGGAGTCAACAGAATCTGTCTTATCTGAAATATCATTGCTATCTTAACTTCCTGAGTTTAACCCTTGGTGCAATCATCTAAAATAATGTCCCTAACACTCAGATGGTGAACACCAGGTCAGGATCCGGTGTTGATCAACCAGCAGGAAGAGCACCCCAGCCAGTGCAAATGGATCCCGCTATGTAGCAGTTCTCGGAGGCACGGACCCGGCTCCTCCCGAACTTGACCAACACCGTGACAAACTTGCAAGCCCGGGTCAACAATCCACCGGTGCCGCCACCCGCGCCTCGCAACAAGCACCGGGAGTTCATGAGTCATCACCCTCCCGTGTTTACTCACGCCGCCGATCCACTTGATGCGGAAGATTGGCTAAAGACAATACCGAAGATGCTCACTACCCGTCGGTGTGACGACAGAGAGAAGGTCCCGTATTGCCGCAGACGACTTCAAGGATCTGCAGCCGCTTGGTGGGATGCGTACTCGCCGCTCATGCCGCCCCCGGACACTATCACTTGGGAGGAGTTTACCACCAACTTTAGGAGCCATCACATACCCTCTGGAGTTATGAAGATCAAGAAGAAGGAGTTCCTTTCTGCGAAACGAGGGAGGAATGTCGGTGGCCGAGTATAGAGACAAGTTCACTGAGTTGTCTCGCTATGCAGCTGAGGAGGTTGCTGAAGATAGGAAGAAGCAAGAGTCGTTCCCGGATGGGTTAGCCGGTTCGCCGCAAGCATACCGATGTCCTATCCTTTCCCTAACTTTCGGTAGCTAGTTGATGCCGCCATCCGCTTGGAGCACAAGCGCAAGGAGCTCGGAGAGCGAAGAGGAAGGCCGCCCGGCTCCGGGCGGTTTGGGAGTGCGTCTCGCCCGCGCTTCAACCCACCGCCGAACACCCCGTTCCGCTTTGGGGGACCGGGTGGAAACTATGGGCGCAGCGGTCCCACCGTCCCGCTCGGCGGTTCCCGGCGGTCCGCTCGGCAGTTTCAGCGTCCTGTTCCTCAGACTCCCCGCCCAGTTTCCCAGCAGAGTCAGCAGAGAGCCCCAGTTGGCACACCTGTAAGGTCCATGGCGCCGCCCAATCCTGCCACCACTACTTGCTTCAAGTGCGGAGAGCTTGGTCACTATGCCAATGCTTGCCCAAAGAGGAACCCTCCACACACCCCTGTGCAGAACCAGCAGCAGACAAGGAGCGGAAGCCAAACCCCGCAGTCTAACAAAGGATAACAGAGCTATGCACGAGGCAAGGCAATGCACGTTGATGCGAAGTCGCTCGGGAGAACCCCCGCAGTAGTGCTCGGTATGTTTCTAGTCAACTCTACTCCTGCCTCAGTCTTGTTTGATTCTGGAGCATCCCATTCTTTCATTACATCCCAGTTCGTAGCTCAACATAATCTACCTATCAGTCCCATGTCTCGCCACATGTTAGTTACCTCACATGGGGGGAATTGAAAGCCATCTATAAATGTGATAACGTCCATCTCAAGATTGTGGGTAGAGATTTCCGTGCCAATCTTATAATCTTGGATTCAAAGGGGGTCGATGTGATATTGGGAATGGGATGGTTGACCGCGTGTGATGCGGTGATACAGTGTGCTAAGAGATCAATCCTCCTTACAAGTCCAACTGGTGAAAGATTTGAGTTTGTAGCAGATCCCGCACCATCAAACGCCAATGCCGTGAATAAGCTTGATGGAGCAGCCTTGGAAGACATACGAGTAGTGTGCGATTATCCTGATGTGTTTTCCGAGGATCTGCCAGGTATGCCCCCTGACCGTGATGTTGAGTTCGTTATTGATCTTTTACCTGGTACTGCTCCTATCTCTAAGCGCCCATATAGAATGTCTAGTTATCAGTTACAAGAACTTAAAGCTCAGATTAAAGAATTATTGGGTAAAGGGTTCATTCGTGCTAGTTCATCACCTTGGGGAGCACTCGTTATCTTTGTGGGTAAGAAAGATGGCACACAGAGGATGTGTGTTGATTACAGGTCCCTTAATGATGTTACCATCAAGAACAAGTATCCTCTGCCACGTATTGAAGATTTGTTTGATCAGATGAGAGGAGCTAAAGTGTTTTCTAAGATCGATCTGCGATCTGGTTATCATCAGTTGAAGATTAGGCCTTCAGATATTCCTAAGACAACTTTTACTACCAGGTACGGACTTTATGAGTACACAGTTATGTCTTTTGGGTTAACCAATGCACCCGCGTACTTCATGTACTTGATGAACAAGATCTTTATGGAGTATCTGGACAAGTTCGTTGTGGTATTCATTGATGACATTTTGATCTACTCCAAGAATGAGGAGGACCATGAGGAGCATTTGAGGCTTGTGTTGCAGAAGCTGAGAGAGCATGAGTTATATGTGAAGTTCAGCAAGTGTGAGTTCTGGCTCAAGGAAGTGTCTTTTCTAGGTCATATCATCACCAACGGAGGTATTGCGGTAGATCCCAGCAAGGTTAGTGATGTATTTAAGTGGGAAGCCCCTCGTACAGTGTCTGAGATCCGGAGTTTCCTTGGACTTGCTGGTTACTATCGTCGGTTTATCGAAGGATTCTCCAAGATTGTGAAGCCTCTCACTACATTGCTAGAGAAGGACAGGGAGTTCAAATGGACCAGTGCATGTTAGTCCAGTTTTGAAGAGTTAAAGAAGCGGTTAACCACAGCACTTGTTCTAGTAATGCCTGATCTACGGAAGAGCTTTGACATTTATTGTGATGAATCTCGACAAGGTCTAGGATGTGTGTTGATGCAAGAAGGTCATGTTATAGCCTATGCATCTCGTCAGTTGAGGAAGCATGAGTTGAACTATCCTACGCATGATATTGAGTTAGCAGCAGTGGTTCATGCATTGAAGATTTGGAGACATTACATTATGGGAACTAAGTGTCAGATCTATACTGATCACAAGAGTCTGAAGTATATCTTCACTCAGAAGGATCTCAATCTAAGACAGCGTCGTTGGTTAGAGTTGATCAAGGACTATGATCTAGAGATTCACTATCATCCGGGTAAAGCGAATCTGGTTGCTGATGCTTTGAGTCGGAAGGGCCACACTAACATGGCTATGACCATTCAGTTTCCTGATGAGTTGGTAAAAGAGTTTGAAAGGCTCAACTTGAAAGTGGTTGCACATGCAGAAGGAGTGACTTTGGAAGTACATTCCACTCTGGAGCAAGAGATACGTAAGTGGCAGCTAAAGGATGCTGGAATACAGAAAATTAAGGAGAGTATGCAACAAGGAGATGCCCCAGATTTCACAGAAGATGAGCAAGGAACCGTGTGGTTTAAGAACCGATTGTGTACCAGAGACAGGAGATCTCAGAGAGACGATCTTGAGAGAAGCTCACGACTCAGCTTATTCTATCCATCCAGGCAGTACTAAGATGTACCAGGATCTCAAGCAGAGGTATTGGTGGTACGGTATGAAGAGAGATGTGGCCGCACATGTGGCTTTGTGTGACACTTGCCACCGGGTTAAGGCCGAACATCGCAGACCCGCTCGGTTTGCTTCAACCATTGAAGGTGCCCGAGTGGAAGTGGGAAGAGATCGGAATGGACTTCATAGTGGGTTTACCCCGAACCCGAGATGGTTATGATTCGATTTGGGTTATCGTGGATCGTTTGACTAAGGTAGCTCACTTCATTCCGTAAAGACTACGTATACAGGAGCTAAGTTGGCAGAACTATACATGTCCAGGATTGTGTGTTTACATGGTGTACCAAAGAAGATCGTGTCAGACAGAGGTACTCAGTTTACTTCTCGTTTCTGGGGGAAGTTGCATGAATCTCTGAATACTAAGCTAAATTTCAGCTCAGCTTATCATCCATAGACAGATGGACAGACAGAGAGAACCAATCAGATCCTAGAAGACATGCTGAGAGCATATGCGCTTAAGCATGGTTGTAGTTGGGATAAGAGCTTGCCATATGCTGAGTTCTCTTATAACAACAGCTACCAAGCTAGTCTCAAAATGTCACCCTTTGAGGCCTTGTATGGAAGGAAGTGTAGAACCCCGTTGTACTGGAGTGAGACAGACGAAAGACAGTTATTTGGGGCAGATATCATCAGAGAAGCAGAGAAGCAAGTTCAGGTCATCAGAGAAAATTTGAGGATTGCTCAGTCTAGACAGAAAAGTTATGCAGATGGCAAACGAAGGGATGTGGTCTTTCAGGAAGGTGATTATGTGTACCTAAAGGTGTCACCTATCAGAGGTTTGCGTCGATTCAGAGTTAAAGGAAAGTTGTCACCTCGGTTTATTGGACCTTTCAAGATCCTTGAGAGAGTGGGAGAAGTGGCTTACAGATTGGAGTTGCCAGTCCAGCTAGCTGATGTGCATGATGTATTCCATATTTCTCAGTTAAAGAAGGGTTTTGGTCCTCATGACAAGGAGCCGTTATCCTTAGATGATCTAAACGTTAAAGAGGATCTCACCGTTGTTGAACACCCCATTCGAATATTGGAAACCATGACAAGAGTCACCAGAAATAGTGTGATTAAGATGTGCAAAGTACAGTGGAATAATCATGCAGAGGATGAGGCAACATGGGAAAGAGAGGATGAGCTGAAAGCAGAGTTTCCAGATCTTTTTCCCAATCTGTCCGAATCTCGAGGATGAGATTCTTCTTAAGGGGGTAGGATTTGTAACACCCTAATTTTTACTAAAATTTGGCTTTATTAAAATTTGCTAGAAACCATTTACTTGCTTAAGGAAAATAAGGTTGCTTTATTTATTATTAGGCATTTAAAACTTTTCTAAAATAAAGTCAATGAAATATAGGAGTTAATTGTGGCATTCATGCTGGCGCATTGTTTTTGGTTGCTGGAATTCAAATTTTGATTTGAATTCTATTGTTTGAAACCTTTCCTAAAAATCCTTAAACCTTCTTTCCCCTACCCTATTCCTTCTTCGTTTTCAGCCCAACCCTCCTAGCAACCCGCGCGGCCCGCTTGCAACAGCCAGCCCAGTCGCCAGCTCGCGTGCGCCGGCCCAGACGGCCTTTTGGCAAAGCTAACCGCCGCCGCCGGCCCCGCCTCGCCGCCTCCCCATCGCGCGGCCTATGACAGTGGACCCCACCCCGTCATCCCCCGACCTCCCGTGCCCCGGCCTCGACTCACCCCCGAGTCCGACTCGCCGCCGCCGCGAGTCCGTGCTCCACACGTCGCCTCCGCGTGGCCCGCACGCCAAGGAGCCCCCGCCCCCGGCTATTTAAGCCGTCCGCCGCCCCCGGATCGCCTACCCAAGACGCCCGCCGCCCACCGCCTCTTGCGCCGCGCCCTCGCCGAAACCCTAGCGCCGCCGCCTTCGATTCCTTGCCGCCGCCGTCGTTCCGTCGTCGGGAAGTCGCTAGGGAGTTGCGCCTGGAGGTGAGCAAGACGCCCGTGCTATTTGTTGTCGATCCCGTGCCTCCCGTTGCCCTAACGACTTCGCCGGAGTTCGCGCCCCGCGCGCGCCGCCGCGCCGATCCGCCCGCGCCGCCGCATCTCCGCCAAGGCCGCCGCCCTAGATCGGTCCGCCGTGTTGCGCGCACCGCGTAGATGCCATCCGCGCCCTAGCTCCGGTGGCCGAAACACTAGATTAGGGTCCTCGCCGGCGAGCCCGCCGCCGCCCACCGCCGCTCGCCGCCGTCGCCGCCCGCGCCGCCCGCCGCCGGCCGCGCGCGTCCTAAGCCGTTGGATCGAGATCTGGCGTCTCAGATCTAAGCCAGCCGCCCCGCGTTGACCGCAGCCGTTAGATTCAGATCCAATGGATCTAAAGCACCCGACCCGGTCAACTAGGTCAACCTCGCCGCCAGCCCTGGCAATTTTGCAGAAAAGCCCCTGAGTTTCCTATATTCACAGAAATACCCTTCCACCTTAGAAGTTTTCTCACAGTTTAGTCCTTTTTCTTTATTTTAGCCCAAAATCTTTTCAAATCTTTACAGATTGGTCCCTACACCTTCCCTAAGCCATAACTTAGTCGTTTTTGCTCCGATTTTAGCGTTCTTTATGTCCACGCGCTCGTCTCGAAGCATAGATTAGTTTTATGCTACTGTTTAGATCTGTTTGATCTGTTTGGTGACTGTTTCTTATTTATTCCTATTGTATGCTTGTATGTGATGATTGTGGACCGTAGAGAGCGATTCGTTCGAGGGATTTGAAGATCAAGTCGTGCAAGAGTTTGAGCAGCAAGGCTTTGTTGAAGGCAAGTATTCCTTGATGCATGCCCGCTTGTCCTACATAACATGCATTTAAATTCACCGTCTTTACTTTTCCGCTTGCATTAATTTGATGGGAACCTATTAAGGATCATGCCTAGCTTTTTACTACCTTTACCTTGATACCGGGAATTGAATTAATCTTGTGGTAGCTATTGCTTAGCATGCTCAATTGGGAATTGGTATTAATCAAACTTGGTTACCTTTTGTTATTCTATGTTCCGTTTATGATCTTTTACTTTACAAGACCACTTTAATATGTTAATCGGGACATGGAGAACCACCCAAGAAAACAGTACAACCACAAGAACTAATGGGCAATGGTCTTGGCTGAATAATTAGGAACTTTAGCTTGGGATGGTCTTACCTGATAAGGACAAGGGATCGGCGGTACTGTGGGGTATGGACTCGCTCTAGCAGGGGGTTGGGTAAGTTATTCTTTTATGGTGGGGTATCGACCTGCTAGGGGACTTTATACCTTGCTAACTGATCCGGACCTTGTGGGTCATAACTTGCTAGGGAACCTTTGTAAAGGCCATGTAGCGTCCCTATGCAATCACACCTCGGAAGTGTGATATGGTGTCTTGCAAACACCGCATGGTTGGGTCCAAAGTTCTTCGGAGCTTTTACGCTGCTTGTGGTGAAAGTGTACAACCTCTCGCAGTGTTAAACTAATCGATTAGCCGTGCTCACGGTCAAGAGCGGCCTGGACACTCACATGATTAAATTATGGAACTTTAATGTTTAAATTGTTGTTTTATTCTTTATTTATGATGCTTATATCTTATTAATTGGGTTGGTACGAACTTACACCTTTAGTAATCAGGTTGCTAATAAAACTTGATCAACTAAAATGCTAAAGTGCTTGAACCTTAGCCATCCACCATATGGCCTTGCATGTTATGTTGTTCTCTCTTGCTGAGTACGATATGTGCTCACGCTTGTTTATTCTCTTGCATCTACAATACCCGGAATTGTTGCTCAGACTGGGAGAACTTTGAAGATATTCCAGGAGATTTCCAGGAGTTCTAGGTGTGCGTAGTCTTCAGTCAGCTCCCTGTGGAGGCATTTTGTCCGCTGCGAGAACTCGTTTATTTAAGATTCGTTTAAGACTATGGTTTGTAATAACTCTTTATTCGTGTGGCACTGTTTTTGGTATTCATAATGTCTAAGCATGTGTGTAACTTGATCCTAGCGCACACGTGATCAATGCATTCGATTTTGCCTTTAAAACCGGGTGTGACATTATGTGTCTGTCCACTCAGCCACAAAATCCGCAAGGGTCTGGGACTTGATCGCTTTGCATGGCGCGTAGGTGAGCGTCTCGCCCCTGAGGTCCATGGACCACTTTATGATCCTACTCGCAGCGTCCGGGTTGCGGATGATCTCTCCTAACAGGAAGGATGAGACAGTCGTGACTGGGTGGACCTCAAAGTAGTGTCGTAGCTTGTGCCGCACAAGCACCACTGCGTATAGTACCTTCTAGATTTGGGGATACCGCGCCTTGATCTCGGACAGCACTTCGCTGATATAGTACACCGGCCTTTGGACTGGTAGGGTGTGGCCCTCCTCTGTTCACTCCATGACGATGACTGCGCTAACCACTTGGGTGGCCGCCGCGACATAGAGGTACAGAGGCTCGCCGCCTCGAGGCGGTGTGAGGATTGGCGCGTGTGCGAGTGTCGCCTTTAGCTTGTCGAGCGCCTCCTGGGCTTCGACGGTCCAGGAGAAGCACTCGTGCTTCTTCAGGAGTCGGTAGAGGGCAGACCCTTTTCGCCGAGCCACGAGATGAAACGGCTCAAGGCGGCCAGGCAACCCAACACCTTCTGCACCCCCTTTAGGTCTCGAATCGTGCCCATCCGGTCGAGGGTTGAGACCTTCTCGGGGTTGGGCTCGATGCCCCGCTGAGATACGATGTACCCCAGTAGCATGTCGTGCGACACCCCGAAGACTTCTCGGGGTTCGATTTTACCCTGTTTGCCCGCAGGCAATCAAATGCGATGCACAAATCGTTAACCAGGTCGTCTGCCTTCCTGGTTTTGACGACAATGTCATCTACGTATGCCTCAACCGTTCCGCCGATGTGGTCCCTGAAAACATGCTGCATACATCGCTGATATTTAGCGCTTGCGTTTTGGAGGCCAAAGGGCATTGTTACATAGCAAAACATGTTGAACGGTGTGATGAAGGAAGTTGCGAGCTGGTCTGACTCTTTCATCTTTCTTTGATGGTACCCAGGATAGGCATCAAGGAAACATAAAAGCTCACACCCCGTGGTAGAATCTACAATCTGATCGATTTGTGGCAAAGGAAAAGGAACTTTGGGATATGCTTTATTCAAACTAGTGTAATCTACACACATCCTCCACTTCCCATTCTTTTTATTAGTACAGGATTAGCTAGCCACGTAGGATGGAAAACTTATTTGATGAATCCGGCCTCGAGGAGCTTCCACAGCTCCACTCCGATCGCTCGGCGCCGTTCTTCGTCGAAGGGCCGTAGCTGTTGTTGCACAGCTCTGGAGTGAGGTAGGATGTCAAGGGAGTGCTCGGCGACCTCCCTCGGGATGCCTGGCATGTCCGAGGGGCTCCATGCGAAGATGTCAGCGTTGGCATGGAGGAAGTCGATGAGCACCACTTCCTATTTCAGGTTGAGGGTGGAACTGACCCTCAACACCCTGCCCTCGGGGGAGGCAGGGTCGAGGGGCACCTCCTTCGTTTGCTCGGCAGCCTTGAAACTGCCCGCGTGCTTGGTGGAGGAGTCGGGGCCCTCGTTGGCCAGCTTCTCCATGTCCGTGACAAGCGTTTCGTCAAGTGTCAGGGCCTCGGCATGCTCAACGCACTCGACGTCACAGTCGAATGCGTGCTCGATCGACGAGCCCATGGTGATGACGCCTTTTGGCCCCGACATCTTCATCTTGAGGTAAGTGTAGTTCGGGACCGCCATGAACTTGGCGTATCACGGACGCCCAAGGATGGCGTGGTACACGCCCCAAAACCCCACCACCTCAAAGGTGAGGGTCTCCTTGCGGAAATTGTCTGGCATGCCGAACTAGACCGGCAGATCGATCTGCCCGAGGGGCTGGACGCGCTTGCCTAGCACGACGCCATGGAACGACGTCGTGCTGGGCCGTAGCTGGTCCAACCTGATCCCCATCAGCCGTAGGGTGTGGGCGTAGAGGATGTTGAGGCTGCTGCCGCCGTCCATCAGCACCATGGAGAACTCCTGATGACGGGATCGACAACTAGCGGGTACTGGCCCGGGTTGGGGATGCAGTTCGGGTGATCCTCGCGGCTGAAGGTGATGGCATCCTCTGACCAATTGAGGAAGGAAGGAGGGGCCCTCTCCATGGAGAGGACCTCGTGCCGCTCTCGCTTGCGCTGGCTGTTGGACATGTCCACCGTCACCCCCCGAAGATGTGGAGATGTTCTCCACCGCGGGGAAACCGGCGGCACCCCCGTCACCACCGTCCTTCTTGGCCTCGTCCTCCTTCGCGGTGACACGACTGTAGTATTTCTTGAGCATGTCGCACTGCTCGATGGTGTGGTTGACTGGGGTCTTGTGCTATGGGCATGGCTTCTTCAGCATGTCGTCGAACACACCGGGACCTCGAGGGGCCACCCGAGGCCCCTTACGGGCAGGGTCGACCGCGAGGGCCTCGTCCTCGTCGCGCCCTTGCGCGCGTGCATCGCGGCGGGGCTTCTTGCCTTTCTTGCCCCACTTATGCTTCTGTTGGGGCTCCTTGGACTTGCTACCCTCTGCGGGTGCGTCGTCCACGCGCTTTCCCTTCTTGCCGTCGAAAATGGCCCCCGCCGCCTCCTTTGCGGAAGCGAAGCTAGTGGCAATGTCGAACAACTTGTTGGAGTCGACCTGCGGGCTCCGCCCGAGCTCGCGCACGAGGTCCCGACAGGTCGTGCCCTCGAGGAAGGCGTGCACAATCTCGGACTGAGCCACGCTCAGGAGCTCGGTACAGCGCTTGGAGAAGCGTCGTATGAAGCCCGGAGCGATTCGCCGGGCTTCTGGGTACACGCCCACAGGTCCAAGGAGTTCCCAGGGCACACGTATGTGCCTTGGAAGTTTCCTATGAACGCGCGGATCAAGTCATCCCAGCTGAGGATCTGGCTGGGAGGCAAGTGCTCAAGCCACGTTCGGGCTGAGTCCGCGAGGTGTAGCGGCAGATTGCAGACGATCACTGTATTAGTGGTGGCTCCGCCCAGCTGGCAAGCCTGGCGGTAGTCATTGAGGGACACACGAGGGTCTATCTCCCCCGTGTATTTGTCGTTGGTGGTGCGCTGTCTGAAGTGCTGGGGGAAGCTCGCCGTGCGGATCTCCCGGCTGAATACGCGGGTTCCTGGAGGTTCCGGCGTTGGTGAGCGGTCCTCTTGGCTGTCGTAGCGACCACCCTGTCGAGGGTGGTAGCCCGCTGCTGCTCACGCCTCTGCGTTGCCCCTCCTACGGGCGTTTATGATGTTGTGGGTGTCGCCATCCTGGGTTGTCCGCTCGTGTCATGGATCCGCTCCCTGACTGGCATTCTGCCCTGATTGGCTGGTTGCCTCGTGGCGCCACCTATGTGGACGAATGCTTCCTGGTCCTGTGCGCTGGCGTCATTCCGTGCGCTAGACTGATGGCGCATGTGGGATCCCGAGCTCTCGGCCTGCTGCACGGACACTTGCTCGATTAGGGACTGCGCCTCGCAGTGCAGGTTGTGTGCCTCGGGCGTTGATGGTTTGGGCATTGCCCGGAGCAATGTTGCTGTTGCAATGAGCTTTTGGCTTGCTCACGGCGGAGTGTGCGGGTCGTTGACATTGAAGTCAGCATTGATGCGCTCATGGGCCTGCTTGCCCAGCTCGCACGCGCGTTCGCCGCGCGCCAAGGCTTCTCTTGCAATGGTGGCGCACAGGAGCCGCACCTGCCGGTATTCTTCTGCGAGTTTGGCCTCGAGCTCGCTCACTTGGGCTAGTTGCGCGTTGATGCTAATGCCTCTTGTCGGCGAGGTGGGGCGCGCTTGGCCCCGGGTTTTCGGGTGCGTCGCCTTCGCCTGCCCCTGTTCCGTTCGTGCCGTCGGCATGTTCGTCAGCGACGACCACGAAGCACTCACGTGTAGGATCGTAGCTTCTGATGCTGGAGTCGTTGGAGCAGCCAAACCAGTAGTCCACGACGTCGAGGAACCGCTGGAACATCATCGGGTCCGGCACGCCGGAGAAGTCCCACTCGGCATACCCATGTGAGGTTGTGGGCGACAACTCACTGCCGAGCCGTGATATGACTCGTCATTGGTGGTGGCGATGAGGTTCTGGACTGTCAGCAGATGGTGGCCCGAAAGGTCCTCGTTTGCCGCCACGTCGATGCTGACGGATGATGCGTATGTTGCCATAGTGTTGCACATCCCGCCGGGGAACTGCGGGCCCACGACCGCGTGCTCCCCTGTGGGTGCCGTTGCTCCATTGGTGGGCATGTCGCCTCGTGTCGCGGCGTGCGCAGCCCGACGCCGCTCCATACGTTCCTCGCGCGAGCGCCGGCTCCGAGCGCCGGCGCCGCCGAGGTGTCGAGGTGCTCGCGGCGGCCCGCCCGGGCGGGTGCCGAGCGTCGCAGCGTGCGTGGTGGGCATTGGGCCCGGCCCAGTCGACCGCCACGGGTGGAGTTCGTCGCGGTTGGTGATGCGCATGAGGTAGCGGTTCCCCGTGGCCTGAAAGTTCAGGCTCCCGAACCGGATTTCGAATCCGGCTGGGAGGGCGTCCGGGCTGCCCATGGAGTACCTCTGGGATCTGTACTCGGTGCAGATCACCATCGAGACTGCTGGTGGGAAGCTGATCTCAGTGCGGCTCCCCTACCTGGCGCGCCAACTGTCGGTGCGGAAAGTAGTCCCGACACTAACTAGTAAGAGCGCTGAGATCGGTCTCTCGATGACCGGTGCTAAGCAATACCGTGACACGGGGTTTATCCTGGTTCCGGCCGTGTGTCGTACGTCCAGTAGGGGTGCACTCGTGGTGCTGTATTGCAATGCACCGTGGTGCTCGTAGAGGGGAGCTCCAAGTAAGGCGAGAGAGGAGGAGAAGCCTCCAGGTCCCTGATGGTTGATTGAGGCTAAGTGACAATATCGTAGGTGAAGGTGGAGATGCGAGTGAGTTGCTATCTGTTGTCCACCCGCGGCCAGGGGACCGCCTCCTCATTTTATAAAGCAAGGGGAGGCGGTTTACAGTCATGCCGCGTACAGTGGCGAATCTAGGATTTTAGCTTAGGGTATGCCACTCACAAAATTTATGTACAATTTAGTAAATTCATTTTACTAATTCGATAATAATAGTAAAATTGATAATATAATTTGCTATATGTGCACTAACCATTAAGTAATACAGCTCAGATTCAAGTAATCAGTCGTGCAAAAACAACACATTTGTATATTTTTAAAAAAAATACGTATATATACATGCATTGGCTGGAATTGCAAGGTATGCCGGTGAATACCTGACATACCCTTTGGCTCCGCCACTGGCCCCGTGGCTCTAAGTGCCGCGTGCGACATCATGGCGTACATTGCCGTGGAATTGACATCCGTCCTGGCGAATCTCGCCTCTGGCAGCCGTCGTGACGGGTCCTATGCCCGTCCAGGGGCGGCTTCGAGGGTGGTAGCGCCGGCGCTCTTGTTTGATCGTTGTCCGTACGCCAATTTGAGGGCTTGGCTGACGGAAGACCGGAGGCGGCATAGCGGCGTGCGCGATGATGTTCTGTCGACTTGGGTTTCCACAGTGTTGGGGATGACCCTGCAGTGCCCGGGATGGCGGCACAATGGTGGGGATGGCCGCGCAGGGCCGGAGGTGATAGAGAAGACACGCCCCGCCGGCCTTACGTTATGACGTCGTCCTGGGCGAGTGTGGAGTTGGTGGCCGTACCTCTTTCGAGGGTACCACCGTCCCCTTTCGAGGGGCACGATGTGGAGGAGGTACGGGAGTAGGCGGCACAATGTCATGGAATGACACCGGCCTTCCCCCACAGTGCCGGGATGGCTGTACAACACCAGGATATGATTCCCAGGCGGTGTCAGAGGGCCGACGCGGCGTGGATTCGCCTTTGATCCGGGCGCCCGCGAGGCGTCAGAGCATTTAATGCCCTAGTCGGGGGAGGAGGTGCGGGGTCGTGGGTCGAGAGCGGCCTCGAGCGAGACGGAAAACCCGCTCAAGAGGGCCGGTCCTTTGAGGGAGGCGGAAACTCGCCTGAGGCGGCGTCAAGCCCTCGGGGGTTTCGTGGAGCGGCGCCTAACCCTCGAGTGAGGCGGAGTTTTGCCCGAGGGATCCCGAGGACCGGCGGCTTGTTGGGTCGCTGAGGCTTTTTGGGCCGTGGGCCCTTCTCTGCCCTGGGTCGCTACCACGCGGGGCATTATTTGCGGTTTGTGGATTCGTTTGTTCGCTTTTTATTATTTTAGAAAGGGACGATTTTCTCCGTTATTAGGGACCCTTGTGGCCGTCCCCGACATTAACGAAGAGTAGTCGTATTAGCTTTGATGGAAAATAGACTCCAAGTAGATATGTTACATTAGAATCCAATCTTATCCATGAGACGGATTCATTTGGTAAAGACACTTGTCGATTTGTCCTTTGTACCACGGTGAGCCGATGCATTTCTACCGGCTATCACATCATTGGCTAGAAGAGTGCAGTCAGCCGATATGTTCTTCTAGTCGCCGATTATCACTTTTATTCATTGGCTGATGAATAAATCCCCACTTTATTATTTCTATCGGCTATCTATGTATTACAGAGTAACAGACAGCCGATTGAAGGTCCAAGAGATAGGCTGGATGTGATATCGTGATAAAATCGAGGAGTATATTTAATCCCTTGGTATTAGACCCATCTGATCAGCGAGTAGCCAGCGTGAAACAACTCCATTAACTGACCAGTAACCATTAGAATCATGGGATGGTTAAGAACTGATCAACACATACTGGCTGTACCAGAGCCGATAGATCGCTTTAAACCATCGGCCATGTGAAGTTACCGAGACAATGACTATAGAAGTACCAATGTTCCATATCATTCACTCTATTTCTTTTACAACTAAAAAGTAGATCGACTACTTCTTTATTGACTTTTCCTTCTGTTGTGATCCGGAAAGCACAGAAATCCATTTAAGATATTATAAGGACTTCAAAAATATCAGGCTGCGGCACTATTGAATATTTGAATCAGCCAATTTGTGCATATATGTTAGCTGACTTGACTACAAATTGAATTCCCTCATCGGCTATGTTCTGAATCAGACAGCCGATACAATGTATCTGAAGTGGGATTTTAACTTGTATTGACCCATGTGCCAGGAGATATGTGCGGCATCCATGTATGGACTAGCTGCATCGAATCCCTTCGTAATCCATCTCATCAGCTTGCATGAAGTCGAAAGGTTAATGATCCAATTGTTCCTCCGCTTTTTCCACCACTTTAAAGATCAGCTAGCTTCAAATCAGCCGGTTTGTACGTATACACTAGCCCAAGGTATGATCAATAATTCATATTTTATAATAATCTAGGAGCTGGGGAGCCAACAAGTGCATACTCCCTCCATCCCACAAAGACGTTTCGTTTAGAAAATTTAAGACATGATAGTAGTTATGACAAATGACCTTGTTACCCCTAATTAATCATGCATTGAAATTTGAAAAGAGTCATCAAATAAGTATTTCTTTGGCTACATGTGTTTCTCAATGCAATATTTCTTTGGTACTTAGTGCTAGTTTAATGAGAAAAGCATTTAATACGAGCTAAAAGAACACTTTTTGTGGAACAAATTTTGAAAGCTATATGAACAGTCTTTACGTGATAGAGAGTATAGGCTATTGTAGAGTTCAATCGGCTATTTTATTATTGGAAGGACAAACAACCGATCTAACTACCAATAGTATAATCATAGTGTTGGTGCTCACCAGGATCCCACAGAAACAGAGCTCTGAGCAGACGATACTTATGATCAATATTTTTGTGTTTTTCACCCGGCTCCCATGGAAAATTCCCCTTAAGCAGCCAATATTTCTGAGGAGTAATTCTATGTCCTAGACCGCCTGGCTCCCATGGAAAATAAGCTCCAAACATCTGATACATCTGGATAACGTCTCTGGACAGTGGACAATAAATAATCTGAGAAATTGTCTTTTGCCTAACTTCGGCTATCCATTCATCGATCACTTCATCTTTCTTGAGTGGTCCATCAGCTTATTTTTCTCTATCTTTGTAATTGACCAGGACCTCTTCCTTGTGGATTCCTGCAGAACTATTTTCTTCTGCATACTTGCCTTCACCCTTGATTTGGTCAGCTGGGATATGTACTTTGTGATATGTGACTCGTGAACTTGATAATTTTAAATACCCGCTTTGACCATATCAGCTGGACACTCATTTCCATCAGTCTCCGTTGAATATGCAAACCCTTGTAATTTTGCTAAAACAGACTGATTGGTTATCAATTGAGGAATTATTGGTTGAGTTGCCTGTGAAATAAATGCTTCCAGCTGATGTACTTCCTGCTGTGAAGCCCATTCAGCCCCCCCCCCCCCCCGAGCGAAGATTGCTGAGTTATCGATTGAGGCTGCAGCCCCCCAGGCTAAGACTGCTGAGTCTTCGGTTGCGGTTGATAAGCTATCGGTTGCTGAACTGATACTTGTGATTGATATGTGAAAGGGTCAAGATGTCGACTAGAGGGGTCGAACCTGAAAAATTACAAACTTTTTGCACCTGTCAGTACAGGTCCGGAGTCTCCAGATACTTTTCCGGATACTCCGGGAAATCCGGAGAATCTAGGAAAATGTCCGGATTGTCCGGCCTACGAGGGGGAAACAAATTCGACAGAAATTAAACATGCTCAAACATAGATCTATGAAAATAGGTTATGCATTGGGATGAGACAAGCCTGTTTATCCACCTAAAACCTGCAGGAACTTCAACACGGAGCAGATCGACACCAAACCCTAGAAATGTGCTCAAGAGAGGTACAAACATACAACAAGATGAACAAGCACAAGAGACATAAGGATTTGTTACTGGAGTTCAACCTCACACCTTGAGGTCTACGTCTCCGTTGAGGAACCCACAAAGGGTGGACCTTTACACCTAGGTCAGTTTCCTCCCTCTAGTGAGCACATAGATCAAGCTAGAGTTACTTACTAAATTTCGGGGTGATACAAACTTTCTTGGGCAGCCACAAACTTTGGATGCTCCAAGGCAATGCCTAGCTGGCTAGGAGCTCAAAGCTCCAAGAGTAACAAATATGAAATGTGCTAACCAAGCGAAGAACGAGGTGCTCTAGAGATGGGGAATCAGCTCACTAGCACTCTCCAAGCTCTTGCTCTCAATTCCTCCTTAAATCCCCAACAAATCTCATCAAACCAAGGCCAAGGGGAGTAAAGAGGGGAGTGAATGAGTTCTGAGTTGTTGCAGGTCAAAATGGACAAGAGAGAGAGAGAGAAAGGAAGGGGTGGAGTAGGCTTTTATACCTCCTCACACAGAAAAGAGCCGCTACAACTCTAAGACCCGGAATGTCCGGGAAAATCCCGGAAACTCCGGGAAGTCCGGAGACTTCGGGTAAAACCCGGAAACTCCGGCCTCCCAAGGTCAGCACCTAAAAGTTAACCTCATGAATGTGTTGGTGCAAAGGTGTCTCTAATAGTTTTTTTTGACAACTAGAGCACCAGTTTGACTCTTGGAAGATACATTTTCTGTCCCTCTTTATAGTACGGCGTTCCTAGAAATCAAATTCAAAATATAAAATAAATAAGCCTTCATAGGAACCCTTTGTAGCATCACTTGCTTTTTGCTTACTCAATGAATCAACACCTGATGCCACATACAATTTTAATTCCTACTCATACACTAGATAGATTATTATCCACTTAAGCGTGTGTCATTATATCACCAAAACCCACTTAGGGGGCCAAGATACTCTTCAGTCTCCCCCTTTTTCTTGATTGATGACAACACATTTAAGTCTTACAAGAGATAATGAATGAAAATTAAAGACTATTTGTAATACCCCCTTAATATGCGCATATTGATTTTGAATATCAATGGTCCTATTAGGGCCAAATTTTGCACAAAAAGAAAAGCATGAGAGTATTACAGTAGTGGGGTGCTTATGATGTGCAACAGGTAATAGTGAAATGCATATGACAGTTCATGCACTCAACAAGGATGCAAAAGAAATCTGATGCTCAAAAGTCCGGAATGTCCGAGCTTGACCCGGAATCTCCGGAGAAACCGGAACTCCGGGAAAAAGTTCGGACTCTCCAGGTTTTCTGAACACCAGTGAAAACAACATTCACCAAGAATTTTCAATCTAACATATAGCATCCTTAGAAAGTAAAAATTGAGCAAATGATCACAAGCACACAACCATAAGTCTCAAGCTCACATAGTCTTACACGCATACAAATTTAAAGTTATTACAAGCCATTGTTCCAAATCCATAAAAGTTCAAGTTCCACACTAGATAGATAGATAAAACACTCTCCCTTTGGCATCAAGCACTAAAAAGGGAGTGGTGCAGTAGCGAGATCACTCGGAGTCCCCGTCGTCCTCCTCTTCTCACTACAAAAAACCTTGTGATCCATGACGATATTCACATGACGTTTTCAGATTTCGTCATAGATCACACTGCATCCATGACGAACTGTCAGATTTCGTCATAGATTCGCAGCGCTGGATATGAAGCCCCATATGAAGTCCAAACACTATGATGTTGTGCTAGTTTCGTCACAGATTTCGTCACAGATCACGATGCATCCATGGCAACCGTCAGATTTCATCATAGATTAGCAGTGTTGGATATGAAGCCCGATACGAAGTCCAAACACTATGACATTACGCCAATTTCGTCATAATCCGGCCCACATTGCATTTCAACATTTCCTCATGATCAATAAAATAAAAAATCATATAATATGTGAAAAAATTAGAGATAATCACAGTCAATAATTTAAAAATATAAATTTATTTTTTTCTAAAGCATATAATATTATATAGTTAGTATATAGATATACCTATATAATAATGCAAATAAAACTAAATTTCGGTTTTATGACTTTTTATAACTTACTATAATTTTTTACATATTGATTTGAATTAAATAAAAAAGAAGAAAGACAAAACTGTTTTTTAAACCACCCAAAACCGAGCTTGTGATATAATATGGATGGTTTCAAAAGTTGAAAGATATGGTTTGTGTAGTTACTAAGTTTAGGCATGAAAACCAGACTTAGGCGAAAATTGAATAGGATGCATAGTAACATGGGCTTGCTAACCTGAATCAAAGTCTATTGGTGGCCCTCTAACTCGTTAAGGAATTCCAGATAACCACCCCGAGATCCCTAAACCAGCCCATGCAGCCCAACTGGCCGGCCCAACTGCACATCCCAACTGGTCGGCCCAGCTCCGTGAGAATGGAGGGCCACCAGCAGACTTTTCCATTATTTTTTCTTTTTAATCTATACTTAAAATTTGAAATTAGTGTTTCTTGGTCATAGTAACTCCAAATTCATTGATTCTTTTTTCTGATTTTAATCACAATCTTTCACGTAATATCGTTCGTTTTCATATTAATTTCTATTACATTTATCTTTTTCATACAACTTCTTTTCTTCTACCGAAAGAGAATAAATAAAAGATATTTTTCAATAATAAATGGCAACATAACTTCATATTTACTAATGTTATGATGAACACAAGGTTATGGTAAAGTTTGAAGTGCATATGAATTCGAAAATTTCGAAAGGTATGATACACTTTAATGTTCAAGTAATGTTTCTTGAAACTATGTGAGACATGTATCCATTTCTAAACAACGTAGGTTCCGCTGTTACAGAAATCATTTGAAAGTTTTATCACAAGTTTATGGACCCAAATTATGTTACCACGTCAATTCGTAGAACCATTAGAGCATTTTATGATATTATTTGAATTATGATAGTGTAAATTCGAGATGTAAGTTTGAATTACCCCTAATAAAATGTTGTCGAAATCATTTTTCATTTGTTAAAGTTGTAGATCATGGTAGAGAAGGTTTTTAGAACATTTTAGAAAAAAAGAATCATCCAATTTGGAGTTAGTATGAGGTAGAAAAACTAGTTACAAGTTTTAGTCAAAGATTAAAAAGAGAAAACACACTTGTTCATCTCAGTTGATAGCAAGTGCAGTTTCTGTTTTTAATCTTTGGATAAAACTTGTAAACTGTTTTTCTTCCTCATACGAACTCCAAATCGGTTGATTCTTTTTCCTAATATTTTCTAAAATCGAGATGTTTTACTCAGTGCCATTTGTCTGTATCTTAATTACTATTTCTCGATTGCTTTTCATACAACATATCTTTTCCAACTAAAAAGAGAATATAAAAACATGTTTTTTCATAATAATTGCTAATATAACTTAATATTCCCTAGTGTTATGGTCAACACAAGGTTGCATCCAAATTTGAGGTGCCCATGGGTAAGAAAGTATTTGATTGTGTACAAAGTTTGAAGTTTAAGTTGAGTTGTATGAAACAATGTGATGATCTATCTATTTTATGAACAATGTATAGTCCAATTTTCCCAAAATCATATGAAACTTTTTTGTCAAGCTTGCGCATCGATAAAATGATTCTGTGCCGATTTACATAATCTTTTGATAAGTTTTATTTATTATTATCATTATTTTATAACAAGGTGACTAGTAGAAGTTTAAAATTTCCCTATAAGTCAATTGAATTTTTCGTCAATCTCTTAGATGTGGGCTAGAATGGACCATAGAAGCATAAAAAATATTTTTTTTTGAATTTTTTGAATCTTATTAGAGGTACATATAAGTCAGTTTGGCATTACTTTTGATAAACATGCAGAAAATCATTTAAATGATAGAAAATAGCAAATCTACTTCAAAATTTTTGGAGATGTTTTGGGCATTATTATGATTATTTTATAAAAAGGTGGCTAGTAGAACTTTGAATTTTTCCTATAAGACAGTTGAATTTTTTTTTCAATCTCTAATATGTGGGCTAAAATGGATCATTAGCTCCTAAATATAGTTTTTGAAATTTTTTGAATCTTTTTAGAGGTACGTATAGGTCAATTTAGAATTACTTCGGTAAACATGCGGAAATTCATTTAAATGATAGAAAATAGTAAATAGTTTCTAAAATTATTGAAACTTCTTCGGTGTAACTTATTTGCATTCTATTGTGTATAAAAAATATATTTGTATGTATAAGATAATTAGTTTTTAGTGCTACTTAACAATGGTGCAATAAAAAGGAAAAAGAAAAAGAAAAAATATAAACAGAGAATCCCATGTCGGCCCAAATAGCCCAACTTTTTACGGCCGTCGATCGTCGATCCGATGGTTCTCATCGTGTTTCATTGGTATATAATGTTGCATCGAACCCTAACCCTAATCCCAACTCCCTCCTCCCGCAGTCCCCCTACTCTTTTCCCGCTACTGGATCCCCCTCCCTCAGATCCGCCTCACCCACCCCCTCCCTCAGATCCTCCGCCCCTGCTCCCATTCTCCCCTGCAGATCCACCTGCAGCTGCCCACCTCGTCTCCCTCTCCTGCTCTGCCTCCCCGAAGGCGCCGCTGCCCACACCATCGCTGGTGCGGACGCTGGCGCTGACGTTGCCGCTTGTGTCGTCCAACACGGACGAGGAGAAGCGACCGTAAATGACCCGCCGGCGCCGACACTACCGCGTCGTCAGCGGGCGGAGGTCGTTCTCCTCCTCAAAGGCTCCCGGTGCGCGGCTGACGTCAGGGGTCTGGCGACCGCGACGGCAGTAGAACCCGGCGGTAACCCACCGCCTCAAGCATCCCAACGCGACGCGACGGACGCGGCGTCCTAGCCCAACCCCAACCGCAGTGGAAGCAGCCAGCCAGCAACCACCGCTCTGTAAATCCATCCCCACACCTACCGGTTCCAAGGCCCTCAGCCTCTGCTTCGCTTTCCCCCAAATCCGCCGCGGACTCTGAGAGCTCGGAGGAGGAGAGACGACCCGGGATTACCTCACGCCACCCCCCTTTGCTTCTTGCGCAATTCTTGGTGTCGTGCCGCGCCTTTCTTCCTTTTCTTTCCAAAAACCCCCCAATTTCATATTCTAAAAACTGTGCTGCTGTACAGGGGCCTGTGCCATATCAGGTACTGCTGTCCCTGTTCGATTCAACTTTGCGTCCTTCACTAGATTCAGGCATTGAGCCATCTGTTAGTTTGGTGAATCATTTCGTTTGGGACAGACCTGCACATCTCTAATTGTTCAACGGTACTATGCCATTTGCAATTGCTCTCGCAATTCAATATTGTACTGATTATTTCGGATGCCAAAGCAGACAGCCTGAAATTTGTGTTCTAGGGAAAGACAGCAGGCTTATCCCGGATCAGCAGGCCTGAAATTTCGGATGCCAAAGGTCTGCATTATCTTGCAGGATTGTAGCTGCAAGTAGACAGCAGCAACACCCGTAATCAGTTAGAAATGGAACTTAATTCACATCTATAGTTCCTTTTTCATATAGATAGCTACTAGAACCCATCAATTCCCCGAGCAACACCCTGTTCCAATATATTTATTCCTCTATTATTCGTGATTATTCCTCTTTAATTTATTCCTCTTTAATTTTCTGCTAGTTAGTTGAATCTCTTCACCAGGAAGTAACTGAGTGCCATGTTGCTTGCTCTAGCTTTCAGCTTGCCTTCTTTTAAGTGATGCTCGGATAATTATGGCTGGCTCTACTAGTTTATCACTTAATCTCTCAGTCTGAATGTTCTATTTGAAATGACTCTTATCTTACTTATATTTTTTGATATGTGCATGTGCACTTGATGGCGGATCTGAATCTTGGACCTGCATCCAGTGAGTGCTGCCTTGCAGGTGGAGGGGTATCTGGAAGGGGTATACTGTGAGTGTGGAGGGAGCCAGGTGCGTAGTTCTGTTCTTTGCCCTGTATCTGTATGCCTGTAAAGTCAGCAAGCTGATGCCTGATGGTGGTAAAATGCTAACTATTGACTAATTCTTTTTTCCTGCAGGAGCAAATTGAGGAGAACTCTGATGGTGTTCTGGTCTAGCGGAATCAGTGGTTCAGTGCTCCTTCTCCCCTTCTTTGCTCTTCTTTCAGCTCCTACGTGTCCTCTGAATATCTGGTGAAGCCATCTGCTGCTTGTGCTTGTGGTTCTGTACAGTTGTTGCTAGCTGCTTGTGCTAGGTTACTTTTGTATACTTTCCATTTGAACTATAGCATTTAGTATGTTTGTGTGAAGCTGTCAGCTTGCCCTTTAATAATTGTTGATATTGTTCATGTCGTACCTATGGATCTGTTTCTTTTTTGCCATATGCATGCTTCAGAGAATTGAATTTCATAATTGAAGTTTAGTGTTAGTTTGCTTCGAGCTGATTTGGACTGGGTTACTCATCTATTCAGTACTTGTACTTCTCTGTTCAACATATAATTTCGATTGCCATATGGTGTTAGCATCCATTTTATATTGGTACCTTGGCATTACATTGAATTACCTCCTTTGCATGTTCATTAAGATTTTTGCACACAAGTTGATAGAAAATGTGCACTGCAGAAAATATACATGGTACATGTAAATGCACACTACAGAAAATAGCTATCATATAGTTAGATTGTTTGTGGTTTTCCTATGTGGAACTGAAGGCATCAAATTAGTAGCCTTATGAGATTGGAATAAAATACTGACATATGTGCCTGCCAATTGCAAGTTTTTGAAATTATCTTTTTATTTCCAATAGCTGCAGGTAGATATCACTATTTTGCATAACAATGCAACAATTTTGTGTATAAGATTTGGTTGATTCACCAATTATTTCTGGTTCAAGTGTTGCTCATAAGATCTGTACGTCATGTCCATAAAAGTTCTTTTGTATGCTTTGGGAAATGTCTACTTCATTTTTGAATAGACTTACCTTACTGTTTGTGTGAGCTGCAATCAATTTCTGGTAGCCAGGAAGTAGGTTGTTTTTATCTCCAAGTCATTATGTAGCTGTTGAGCAAGCACATTATAATAGCACTGAATTTGTCTCTAGTAGTTGATCCACTAAGTATTGTTCCTTTTCACTTAGGTGTACCATTTTTCAATTTTGATAATTCTGGAATTTTAAGCATTTTGGATGAGAGTAGTGTTTCAAGGAACTAAAACTCTAAAAATCAAGTAATGTCCTTTGCCTTTTACCTGCTCATGTCAATTATGATATTTTTATTTTTATGTGCTTGCACCAATCTCTGAATCTGACTCATGCATCTTTCAAGTGGAGAGGAGGAAAAATGCTGAGTTGGTGGCAAAAAATGGATGATCTTTCAAGTCATGCAACTGAGTCAGTCGAAGCAAGCTAAGTTGGAGGCAACATTGGACCTTTTGCTGAGTCAAAATCAAGCCAACTAAGCAACAAACTTTACAGGAAACTTCACCTTTTTGTGGAAACTTTACAGGAGCCAAACTGTGCAGCGGTTGTGGTAGTTTTGATGTAGTCTGGTGATATATGGTGATACATGTTGGGGTTTTGATCTATTTATGGTTGTGGTGATATATGTTGTATACATATAAAAAAATATTCTGATGATATCTGTTGATTTGGTGATCTCAGTTGATCTGGGTTTATATGGTAATTTGGCGATCTTTTTAGCTCTTGTGTTGGGCTGAAATGTATATATGATGAAATGTATATGGGTTGAAATGAATATGGGCTGAAATTAGACTTGGTTATAAAATGTCACATCATCTGCCATGTCAGCGACACGTGGACGCCAAGTTAGAGACACATGGCAGCCACGTCAGCGCCACGTGGACGCCACGTCAACACAACATGGCAGCCACTAAGCCCCACGTGGCAGCCACAACAGTGCCACATGGCTGCCATGTCAGCACTGCATCATCTACCTCGTGCCCGCCACGTCAGTGCCTCGTCATCTGCCACGTCAGCAGCCACCTCATCTCTATAAGTGATGTGGCAAGTTAATCTATGACGGTCACCTTTCGTCATAGATTTTGGGCTTCGGGCTGGGTTCAATGGGATTTACACCAATCAATGACGGCTTGAGAACGTCATGGATCACGCTAATCTATGACGAAAATCTTAGTTCGTCACAAGGCTTAATCTATGACGCTCAATACATGAAAAAATGAAATTTCGTCATAAAAGCCGTTTTATGACGATTTTTCACTGATCCATGACAAAAAATCACCGTCATAGATCGCCACATTTTTTGTAGTGTCTTCTTCATTGTTGTCCTCCTCCTCCTCCTCCTCCTCCTCGTCCTCCTCTTGCCTTTCTTCTTCATCTTGGGCGTCCCACTCCGCAAATGGATCATCAAAGGTGGGAAGCTCACAATAGGGACTGGTGGGGAGGCCAAGATGAGACTTGATCTCAATGATATCCCGACAGTTCTCATTGATCTCCATGGCCATGGTCTTGCACATGCTAAATATGCTCTTTAGAACCCTATTGATCATGGAGCCACGGTGCCGACCGGGGGGCCTAGGCGGGGAGGGTGCAGTGGGCACATCATCATGGCCAGGAGCTGGACTAGATGAGCCAACATACTTGCAAGCCTTTGGAGCTTTCTTGGCTCGATCACAGAGGTGACGGAAGGGCTCATGGACAACATCCTTTGGATAGCGGACATTGGTGACTCTTTAAATCATGTACATGAGATAAGGGGCATATGGGAGGTACTTCATTGGATCATTCATGGCCCTCCTGAACTCATTCCAAATGAAGTCAAACATGCAAAACCCCTATTCGTCCTGTGCAATCCTATTGAGGAGATTGGGAGCATAGTACCTCAAGGTCGTAGCATCTCCTTGCTTAGGATCAATGGTGGTGCGGAAGAATTGATTGAGATAGTAGTAGTAGGGGTTGAGTTGATCCGCCTTGCCCTCAATAGCCAAGTCACGACAAGGAAACACGTAAGGGAGGTCCCGAGGCTTGTACTTGTTCTCATTGTGGATAGGAGTGCTGTCTTCATCCTTTGAACCAAGTCCCAAAAGCCTAGAAAATGTCATATAGTCAATGGTGCACTTGTTCCCTTGAGTTGTCCAAGTGATGGTGTTGTCATATGGGTTGTAGTAGTAGGAGCAATGGAATTGAGCTAAAATCTCTTTGTTCCAATTGTAGCGAAATCCCATGAGGTCATAGAGACCTACCTCCTTGATTCTATCAACCTAGCCATGAGTTTACCTTTAATGATGGCATTGATTTATTATTCTAAACACTGGAACTAATCCCCCGTGTATAACAAGTTCACTCTTGCATGTCGATTTTGGAGTTTATTGTTTACGCAGGAAAACTACGCTAAAGAGGAGACTTTCAAGTTAAGTTCATCAAGAACTTTGGAAGAAGATCATGAAGCCCGACAAGAGTCAATACACGCGATGAACATGACTCCAAATGACCCGAGGACCGAAGCGTCAACATGAAAATCTTCAGGGACTAAACCAGGAAATGGCGAAGCTTGGATAGCAAGATTCAAGCCTTAACCGCGAAGGAAACAACGTCAAAGGCCCACATGCAAGTGCACACAACTAAGGAATCGCGCGAGAAGCAAGCCTAGAGGAAACCGGGGCTGAAACGGGCCTCTCGGGCGGCCTGGCCGACCGGCCCAGCCCATCTCAGGCCCGGTTCGGCGCCCCCTTTGACCTAGCCGCCTCTCGGGTTATTTATAGCCCCCTGGCCGAGAGCCACGAAGAAATACATTCGTCATCTGCTGCCGAGGAGCAGAGAAGAGAGGGACACCGTTCCGGAGAGGAGAGGGTCGAGATGGTTGATTAGGGTTCCCCTAGCCGACGTGGGAACCTTTCATGGAAGACCACGTCGGAGTTCCCGGAGCTAGGATCAAGATCAAGGAAGGATCCCGGTGGTGATCTTGTCCATGTATTATACTCTCGTGTTGAATATGCAAGATTGAATCCGATCTCTAGCGATCAAATGCTTTCTCTATGACTTTGTCTTCTCTGGGGTTTGCTTCTTCCCCAATCTAGTCTATAGCTAGATTGCTTAGGGTGCTCTTGTAGTCATGGTCGATAGAGGTGCATACCCGATCTACCGAGCGTTTTCAACTTGTTCTTCTTGGACTCGCCCTAGGCTAACCCGCACGAAAAGTGGTGTGTTGTGACACGACGGTGGGTCCAAAAGGCGGGTGTCTTCGGAGTTGGAACGGAAGCCACGATTTAAAGAGGCTAGTTATGAGATTCGTTTGCTTTATTCTTCTTTGCTTTCGAACTTCAACAAAAGACCCAATCCAATCTCTAGATTGGTTTTATCTCTCTTTCTCTTGCTACCTCCGGTGTTTAGTAGATTAGATGCGTTTTATGGTTCTTCCATAGATTAGATGCAAAGCCCCTTTTCAAGATCAAAGTGTTTTCCACTTATTAGATTGGATCTTGCATTACACATTGTTCCACGGATTCGATACCTTGGGTTCACACTTAAGGGAAGAAGGGTCCCTTGACTACGACGGAGGGCATGTCCGCTTGCAAGTCCAAATGAACTTTAATACGATAATCAACCGTCAACAAGCCCCTTTTTCTGGCGCCGTTGCCGGGGAACAAGTAATCAAGATTCAATCTAGTTTGCGTTTATGAATATTTTCGGTTTTTCTTCTGAGTTTTCTTTTGCATCTCTTAAATTTTGATCATCCTCAAAACAAAAAAAATCAATCTAGGGTTTTGCTAAACCCTAGTTTTCTTTTAGTTCATTTTTTGTTTATATTTGCTAACCCTAACCGGAGATGGACGGCTACATCTCCAACAAAAAAACATATATTTTCTAGATGGTCTAGAAAAATTTTGCAGGCAAAGGTGACGTGCAACACAAGATCTAAAAGTGGAGAAAAGCGTTGGAATTGTTAAGAAATATTAGTGATGATCGTTAGCTTAATCATGTGATTAGCATAGCCATTAGTCAGTGTAATTAGGGAAGGTGCAACCCCCACCGTGCGGGTGTGTCTCCCCCCGTGCAGATGCATCTCCTTCCAAAGGGTGCCTTCATGCCCCTTCATTGTACATAAATAGTGGGGTCCACCCACTTAATCAATCAATCCCATTATTTGTTTTACAACACGTTATCACGCACTTGCTCTCCTCTGAGCGCAGAGGAACAAGACGACAGAGGCAAGTAGGCCTCACCAAGGCGCCGGCTCGGCAACTCCAGTTACTCCACACCTGGAGGAGCACGCTAAGGCCCGTCTTAATTGTAAGGCGTTGTGGACGTCGTAGTCCCCATGGCTTCCGCTTCCATGGTCGCCATGGACACTTGACGCCTCTGCGTCGCACTCCACCATTGATTCCAGGCCAGTGGCCGGGTCCTCCTCGGCGACACCATCGCTGAAGAGGAGAAAAAGATTTTCTCTACTGGGCTGAAAGAGAGGGCTAAAGACCTCGTCATCACTAGCAGCGCTCATACCAACAGTCTGAACCAACCAAGGGCAAGGGTCAACTGCTCTTTTCTTGCGCCATGGATGTTATCATTTAGGCCGCCATCACTGGTTTGATTCTGGTCGTGGATACCTCCTTGCTCCACCAATAGAACTAATACACGACATTTCTGCCTTCTTGGAGTTCATCATCAGTTTCGCTCAAATCACTGAACATCGAGAGAAGAATCAATCGGCAATTATTGCAAATGAACAACAGCATTAGAAAAAGCATGCAAACATTCTTGCTCTTACAATTTTGATGCATATTTGCTCTTAAATTCTTCAAAAATTTCCCCAGTACATCAAGCCCCTCGGTCTCGTCGCAGACGTGGACCGCTGCTCCGGCATCACCAAGCGCCCCACTGCGTTGGGGCTCTCTTCTGAGTCTTGAAAAGCCGACCAATGGCCGGCCAACGGCCGATGGCTGGCGGACGGTGCAAAAGGGGGCCGACGGACGAACTGGAGAGATGGGGAAGGGGCAGGGAGTTGGCGCAAGGGCTGGAGATGGGTACGGCTGCACTTTACGCCGACCGGTCACTGTCGCCGGCAGTGCACAGCACCGGCGCATCAGTGTCGGACTCCAAGCGACGCTACAGAGGCAGCGGTGGCGGTTCTAGGGGCGGACGGCTAAGAGCGGTAACCCTAACCGACCCCCTTCCCCTCTTTTATATGGGCCACGCCCGTGGGCCTCCTTGGGTCACACGCAGGCCTCGCCGCGTGCGCGCTCTCAGGCCACTGTTCCTCGGGCCGGAACCAGTCCGCGGCCGGCCCACGGGACGGAAACAGCCCGCAGGATGAATTGAAGTTTGTTTCCACCCTCCAATTTACTAATCAGCCCCCATGCTTTAATTCATTTACATGTCCAAAATTTTCGATTCTGCATGTGTATATTTTTAACCCCTAAATTGTTCTGAAAATATGTTGTCATCCACATTGTGATAAATACCCTCCGGTATTTACACCTATGTAATTTAAATATTATAATTACCGTAGTAATTATTCATGTTTATGATCTGCAGGTCATTTTTAGGTGTTAGAACAATTCTTACATATGAAATTTATTTTATTTGCATGGTTTAAATTAATCAAATTTTTCTACACCAAGTAGAACATAAAGCAAAGTTAGAATTAACACTTATACATATATTCTGGAATAACACAAGGTGATGCAACTTAGGCGTTGGTCGCGATAAGTTCTTTCTAAGAGCTTATTTGCCCTGAGATCCGCGCTTTTAGGCAGCTTTTTCTCATCATTGTGAGGTCTACATATTTATGATGATTACCTTCAAAGTGTATATCCAAAATTTCACATAAATGACTATCAAGAAAAATTATTCCTACAGAAATTAATATGTCATATACCTTAATTTTGTAAGAATCATCTTACATTCATTATTTTGCTTACTTTACAATACAAAATTTACCTCAGTAAATTAACTTTTGTTGCAAGAATCATCTTGCCTTCACTAGTTTTGCATAATCATAACACCAATATGATGATTACTCCCCAAAATGACCTCCTAATCTTACTAGTGTAACAGATATGAGTGGAGTCTAAGGTATTTATTGCAATCATGCAAATTATACCTATAAAACGAGTTTCTCGTCCACTATTTCAAAGGTTACACCATTCTGGTGATTACCTTTTATTGTATTAACTCACTGGTACATGATGATCGAATCACACTTGATAATAGCAGTTTCATCTTTTATCAAAGATGAGGGTCACACTACTTGTAATTCAAATCACAACTTGAAAATACAAGATTTTATATAAAATAATTCAAGATCCATCTTGAATACAAAATTTTAAGCATCAAATTTTGGCTTAAATAAATAGCAGAAAATATGCAACATATTATGGTGAATATATTCTATCATAAAGAGAGTATATTTTGGCAATGATCATCAGATCATTTATTCTCACAAGAATAGAGTCCAAAAGCATATGCAACAAAACTTTCGTTGCTAGAAAATTATAGAATAGTCAACTTATAATCAAGTATCAACTTGATTATAATAATTTTGCACTACAATATATTTCATGCTATATAATTTACTCATCGAATAAATTCATTTAAATACATGATTAACTCATGAAGGACATGACTAATGTTTCCAAAATGGAAATTTTTGAATGCGCATTGGATTGAATTTACTATCCAATATGGGTACATGATATCAACAATATCATTGCAATATTCATGGCATCCAAGCCACCATCATTATACCCACATGCAAGTACCCAATTTATTATTAAAATTACCACACATACACCTTTGTGTGTTACTACATTTCCTCTGTTCCGATTTTACAAATCTTAATAATCAAATGAGGAAGATCCATTTATTCTTTAAACTCGTAGAAGAGTTACCAACAAAGAATATAACTTTCAGTTCATGGAATTTACAACACGATGGATCTCATCTATAAAATGGCACTTTCCTTAAAATCAAGTGACCATAATGACTAACCTCAAGTTTGTGTACGGTTGTACATTAATGTACACATGATTTCCAAATAAAATATTTGGTTCAAACAAAACCTCCACTCCAGTGGAGGAAAGCGAATTCAAGGAGATCAATTTGAAGCACACTTCAATAAATTAATACATTAGATCTTCATATGTTTCCATATAAATTCATGAAATTATCATTAGTTCAATATTATACTACATGTGTAGTACATTGTACATTATTAATATCATGTATTGCAAACATGGTATTTATTCGGGATACACCCAGAAAGAAAAGGAATTTCACAAAGTGGATCACCACTATCACAATTATGAGAAATTCACTTTCCTCACGGGTATTCAATTATCTATTGTAGATGCACTCATGTATTCTACAAATACGCCAACTTTGTGACATCCATTTGTATATGGTTTCATACCGAAACCCATTACCAAGGATATTGATGAAAAATCAGCACTCAACTTGGTAAAATGGACAAGAACAATTCAATTATCATACAAATTACTTTCATATTATCCGGGATATGCTATATGTACATACATAAATCCCGTATGACATGTTGCGTATTAATAATTTTTCAATCTTGAATATATCAAGATTTGGCATTATAGCCTTGGTCATCCTAGCTCATGGATGATAAGAAAAATTATTATCAACTCTATTGGTCATAGCATACATTCTCAAAATCCTCAGATTTTGTGCACCACATGCGTCACTTGATAATTAATTTTAAGGCCCTCTTACCTTAAAATTCTAAACAATAAGCCACATAAATCCTTGGATGCATTGAAGATAAGTTGGCATATTCAACCATTTATGGATTATCTAAGCACTATCTAGTGCCATAATCAATTATGAATAGTTCCATTTGTGTCCCTTACTGATCATAAGGCATAGCAAATTACCAAATTAATTGCTCTAGTTTTCAACTTTGAGCAAAACTTTCTTCCTGGATGCAGGATTACATCCATTCATATAGAATTATTTGGTTTTGGGAACTATATCACTAAGCACCATATGTCCATACCAATTGTGGCTTAACTAAATCTCTTATCGAGATAACTCATTTGCATTACCATCATAATAGGAATCAACCTATCAACATCAAGTTGGTAATATGTGAATTTACACACCACATATTTTACATTCATCAAGCTTCAATCATACGGCTCCCTCCGTTGCAGTTAGTACGTGAAAGCTTGGCTACAGCCAAATATTTCTCATCTGCATGTCGGTTATGTTTTGCACATACCGATATCACCACCTCACAACATACATCATGGGCATTAGGGACCAACATAAAAGGTATTATCCGTCATTCATATAATACCTTAGGTCTCTATGGGGATTTACACAAAAAAGCCCGTATGTTGATCACACCTTGAGGATAATTCCAGACATTAGGAGGAGATTAATACCACATATAGAATGCCAGGAATACAAAATAAAAGTTACACATCACATTCAATCCTCACATTCATGTACATACAAAAGAATATATGAACTATTAGTTAAGAATATCTTATATATTTGTAGCTGTCGTATGGACCTCCCTGGGCCCACTACCTCGGTGGGTAACATGACTGACTACTCGGTGGGCCCCTGGGACTACCCGACTTGTGCCGCACGGTACCTGATGGCGTGAGGCGCAAGGACTACGGTGGAGAAGTACTCAGATAGGAAGCTATACATACCATGTACTGTGTAGAGGACTCCTAGACGTAGACGACTAGTACTCTCTCCCTAAACCGACTTGTAACCCTGCCTCCCGGGCTATATAAGGCGAGGCAGGGACCCTTCTCTCTCAGATTACGCATCATCTTGTAATCACATCCAATCAATCCAGAGCTACGCAGCATACAGGACATAGGGTATTACACACCTCATGGCCCGAACCTGTCTAAATTGTGTACCACATGTCTTTTCCTTCGAGTTACCAATCTCGGCGAGGCCACATTCATCTACCTCAAGTACTCCCCTTGGTAGGTTGCCGATCTAAAACACCGACAGCTAGCGCGCCGGGTAGGGGATCTCGCTGAAGATCATATGGCGAACTCGACGGCTTCCATCTTCATCAAGCCAACTGTCGCCTTCAAACACGGTGACACCTTTGTCTTCGGCTCCTGGGTCTGCACTGCTGACGGCGCTGGATCCTTCCAACGCCGCCTCACCATGCCGCCCAACCCAGAGACTGGGCTCATGACGCTTCCCGAAGTAGTCACAGGCAATCTCGCCGGAAAATTCGGCAAAATTTCGCTCTACAACCAACACGCCGACTTCGAGCTTGGATCCGACTCCAACTCGAACTCGACGTCCCCGTGGGCTATCGTATGCGAGTCGGCTACACAGCCATCATGTGCGGACTCCCCACTTCGTGAGCGCTTCACACGCGGCCCTCGCAACGTCAGCAGGGCCCACGCGAAGGCTCCCACTGCGCGTCGGGCCGGCAAGGAGATCGTACCCGAGTACGACTCGGACTCCAACACCATCCCCGGCTAAACTCGGACTCCAACCCTCTCTCCAGCTTCTACTCAGACTCCTCCTACGAGTTCGACTTCAGGTCGGACCTTGACGAGCCCAAGTCCGAGAACAATACTACAGAGCAACCCTTGTCAGGACCAGCTTCCGGCCTGGTTATAACATCTACACCCGCCGGGAGATTCGTCTACTGGCCAGACCGCAAGCCCGCAGACCTGACAGGAGGGAACTCACGCTGCGTCGCCTACCTCGACTCACTTCCCTTCCAGGAGGGAACACCGCTCGCTCCAGCTGGGGAGCACACTCCGACAGAGGTGGCAACCAGTGACTCCAGCCTTGGCACTCGTGACCGACAAGTCTTCATTAGTACCAACGAGACGCCAGGGCCCTTAGGGACACTCCCTGACCGATATCTCGAGGACATCTCAGTGGACGAGTTGTCCGCCAATGCGCCCGCTGACGAGACCGACGCCAACAGGGACACTCGACGTGAACGCAACAGAAAGCAGAACGAACAACGCCGACATCTCCGCGAGTCCCTTCCCATCTGAAACCTTGCAGAAGCCCTCGACCAAGTCGAGCGCCAGGTACACACTACCCCAGAGCAATGCCTCATGTCTATCACTACGATAACACGTCAGGCTCAAGGGATGCGCACAGGAGAAGTCATCGCCAAGCTCACGGAGGATGCCTACTTCATGCGACTTGACAACAGGGTCACTCAAGTGCCTCCCGTCAGGAACCGCAAGCAAGACAATGAAGCCACAAGTCGTAGTGCAGACATCGGTCACAACCGTACTTGAGCGGAGCTACCAGTTAACCCCAACCGTACTCGGGCAACAGCCGGTGGACCCTCTCATGGTGGCAACAGTGCCGGTGGTGACCGGGAGATCATCCCTCACCGCGACCCTGGCGGTGGAGGCAGCGATGGCGGGAGCTCCAACCATGGGGCTGACATGAGAGCTGGGGGTGGAGGCGACCGCGGCGGCCGAGGCCATGCGAACAGCCACGCCTCCGGCGCCTCACGTTGCGGCTTCGACGCCCGCCAGAAAATCGAAGAACTATGACGCAAGAAGGCCTCCACGGCAGGCGACAACGACGGCTTCCCCGCCTTCTCTGCGCGACTTCGCAACCTACTTCTCCTGGAGAAATTCAAGCCTCTGGGGATTACCAAGTACGACGCGAAGCAGATCCAAAGGTGCGGGGCTCAGATGCTACGCCCTCTCCATTGAGAACGCTGGTGGCAACAACGACACGAAGTGCCTCTACTTCCCCTTCTGTCTGGATCAAGCCCCGCTTACATGGCTCGAGTCACTCAAGAAGTACTCGATCGACAAGTGGGACCAGCTGAAGGAACAGTTCACCAGCAACTTCGCGGGCGCTATGGGGCGCTCGAGTACTCGCATGGACCTGGCAATGGTGAAGCAGGAACAAGGCAAGACCCTTCGCAAGTACATGCGGCGCTTCTTCGACAAGCCCGCCACCGTAGTCGATGTCTCTAACAAGGAGGTCATCGGCCTCTTCCAAGACGGTCTCTACCACCGTCGCACCTTCGAAGACTTCGGTCGTCGCCGCCCGAGCTCCATCACTCACCTCAAGGACATGATCACCTCCTGAGCTGATGAAGAAAACAAAGCTAATGCCAAATACGACGCCATCCGTGGCAAGAGCAAGCAGAACACGGGCGGCAACAACAACAACAACAACAACAACAACAACAACAACAACAACAACAACAACAACAACAACAACAACAACAACAACAACAACGGGAACCAAGGCAAGCCGCAACGAAGAACTACTCGGTCCTAATCGCAAGCGCAAGCCGTACAACACCGTCGCGGCTATCCAGCGCCATGCGAAAGACAACTCGAAGAAGACCTCCGGCGGCTTCAAGGACTTGTCGAAGGAGAAGTGCCCGTGGCATCTGGACGGCAACCACACCACCGAGCAGTGCTACCAACTCCGGCGAGCACTCAAGGACACTCCGGAGCCACGGCACCCTCACGACAAGAAAGGCAAGAAAAAGGCCGACGAAGGCAACGACGACTTCCAGGAACCTGACAAGACGGTGAATGTACTCTTCGGCGAACTACCCAACCAACGGGCTCAGAAAGCCACTCGTCGAGAAGTCATGAGCATTGAACCAGCGGTCCTGACCCCTCTCCGGTGGTCGGAGGTACCCATTACCTTCTCATGCGAGGATCAATGGACAAGCTTTTTTGAACCATGAAAGTTCCCACTCGTCCTGAAGCCAGTGGTCGCGGGCTCCAAACTCAACAAGGTCCTCATCGACAGTGGAAGCGGGCTCAATGTCCTTTTCACCAAGACCTTGAAGAAGATGAAGCTCGATATCACCCACATGCTCACTAAGAGCACCTCGCCTTTCTACAGCATCGTCCCCGGGAACGCGGCTATCCCACTGGGCTCAGTGGTTCTGCCAGTTACCTTCGAGGAAACAAGGGACAACTACCGTACCGAGTACGTCAAGTTCAAAATCGCGGACTTCGAGACGTCCTACCATGCCATCCTTGGCAGACCGGCTATCGCCAATTTCATGGTGGTACCCCACTACACCTACTTGGTACTCAAAATGCCAAGTCCAGCCGGTGTACTCTCACTGCAAGGGGACTTGAAGATATCCTTCAACTGCGACACAGAAGTTGTGGAACTTGCAGCTACGAATCAAGTACCCAACACAATGATGGAGATCTACGCTGCGTCGAAGAAGCTTGCCCCAAGTTAACTCGACATCCCAGAGAAGTCGAACGAATCCAACAAGCCTCAGCCAGCTGAGGAAGTTCTAGTCAAGACAATTGACCTTGGGACAGGCGACAGTAGCAAGACCACCACCATCGGGGCGGGCCTCGACCCGAAATAGGAAGACGCGCTCATCAACTTCTTCCGGGCTAACCGAGACATCTTCACGTGGAAACCAGCGGACATGCCAGGGGTGCCCAGGGAGCTGATTGAGCATTCACTTAACGTCAACCCTAAAGCTACCCCGAAGCGACAACACCTCCGCCGCTTCACCGATGACAGAAGGGACGCCATCAAGAAGGAACTCGCCAAACTACTCGCGGCTGGATTCTTCAGAGAAGTCTTCCATCCTGAGTGGCTCGCCAACCCCGTCCTCGTCCGCAAGAAAAACTCGAAAGAGTGGAGGATGTGCGTCTACTACACCGACATCAACAAGCACTGCCCCCAAGGACCCCTTCGGGTTGCCGCGGATTGATCAAGTCATCGACTCCACGGCGAGCTGCGACCTTCTCTGCTTCCTCGACTGCTACTCCGGGTACCACCAGATCGCTATCAAGGAAGAAGACCAGGAGAAGACCACGTTCATCACCCCATTTGGCGCGTACTGCTACATGACCATGTCCTTCGGGTTGAAGAACGCCGGCGCTACCTACCAACGAGCTATCCAGGCCTGTTTCAAGAGGCAACTCAACAAGAACGTCGAAGCCTATGTGGATGACGTCGAAGACTAGAAACTCCGACACGCTCATCGTCGATCTTGAAGAGACTTTCGCATCGCTGCGAGAGTACCGCTGGAAGCTCAACCCGAACAAGTGCGTCTTCGGCGTACCGTCGGGCAAACTACTCGGCTTCATCATCAGCCACCGCGGCATCGTAGCCAATCCCGAGAAAATCTCCGCTATCACCAGCATGAAAGCTCCCACGTGCATCAAAGACGTGCAGAAGCTAACCGGGTGCATGGCGGCTCTGAACAGATTCATCTCGAAGCCTGGAGAACGGGGGCTCCCCTTCTTCAAACTACTCAAACATCAAGAGAAGTTCGTGTGGACTCCAGAGGCAGACCAAGCCCTTGCCCAGCTCAAGGACTTCCTATCAAAGCCACTAGTCCTCATGGCTCCTTGCAAAGGCGAGCAGCTGCTACTCTACCTCGCTGCGACTACTCACGTGGTCAGTACTGCCATCATTGTCGAGCGGCAGGAAGACGACCACGCCTATCCAGTCCAGCGACCAGTCTACTTCGTTAGTGAGGTCTTGTCAGAATCCAAGGCACGTTATCAGCCAGTACAGAAGCTTCTGTACGCAGTGCTCATCACCTTGCGGAAGCTACGACACTACTTCCACGAGTACTCGATCTCCGTTGTCACCGACTACCCGCTCGGCGACATTCTGCGGAACCAAGATGCTAATAGAAGAATCTCCAAGTGGGCAGTCAAACTCGGTGCCCTTAACATCGACTTCAAGCCATGCACAGCCATCAAGTCGCAGGCGCTAGTCAACTTCATGGCGGAGTGGCAGGAGAATCATTTACCTACTCCAACTGAGCGCCCAGAGCACTGGGTGATGTACTTCGACGGCTCGCTCAAGCTCGATGGCGCAGGTGCAGGGGTACTCTTGATCTGTCCAACAGGCGAACAACTCAAGTACGTCCTACAGATCTTTTGGAAGGTCTCCAACAATGAAGCCGAGTACGAAGCTCTGCTACACGGGCTCCGCCTCGCGGCTTCACTGGGCATCAAGCGGCTACTAGTCTACGACGACTCCACAGTGCTCATCAACCAAGTCAACAAGTTCTGGGACCGCAACAAGGAGAACATGGATGCCTACTGCCTAGAAGTCCGCAAGCTCGAGAACAAGTTCTACGGTCTCGAGTTCCACACGTCGTCCGCGACAACAACGTTGCAGCGGATGTCCTGTCGAAGCTTGGTTCTACTCGTGCTCAAGTAACAGCGGGTGTCTTCGTCCACGAGCTTCACGTGCCATCCATCCCGGAGCCGGCGCCACCGACCACTGATCCAGCGCATCCCCCAGCTGGCAGGAGGTCATGATGATAGACGTGGACCGGAGGCAACCGTTCATCGACTACCTTAGCAAGCAGAAGGTTCCCTCCGACAAGAACATGGCCGAGCAACTCATCCGCTGCGCCAAGTCCTACGTCCTAGTCGGAGACAAGCTCTACAGGCGGGGCGCATCTTCTGGAGTACTCATGAAGTGCGTTCCCCGAGAAGAAGGCAAGGGCATCTTGGAGGAGATCCAAAAAGGCGTCTGCGGCAACCACGCGTCCTCTTGCATGCTGGTCAGCAAGGCCTTCCGACGAGCTTTCTATTGACCTACAGCTCTGGTCGACGCTGAAGAACACATCAGAAGGTGCCAAGGGTGCCAATACTTCGCCAAGCAACAACACATCCCGGCCTACAAGCTAGTCACCATACCGCCAACCTGGTCCTTCGCCTGCTGGGGGCTCGACATGATTGGGCCACTCCCAACTGCGCCAGGTGGATTCAATAGAGTACTAGTGGCCATCGACAAGTTCACCAAGTGGATCGAGGTCAAGCCGGTCACATGCCCCAAAAACGACAGAGTACTCGACTTCCTGGATGAACTCGTACATCGCTACGGACTACCCCACCGCATCATCACAGACCTGGGCTCCAACTTCAACAATCACTAGTTTTGTTAGTACTGCGAGAACAGCGGGATCGACGTCCGATACGTCTCAGTTGCCCATCCTCAGTCTAATGGAAAAGTCAAGCGCGCCAATGGGATGGTGCTCGACGCTCTCAAGAAGCAGCTACACGACGCTGCCAATACCAAAGGAGGCAAGTGGATCAAGGAACTATCCAATGAGCTCTGGGGGCTATGTACTCAACCCTCCAAGCCAACGGGCCAATCTCCATACTTCCTGGTCTACAGCTCCGAAGCAATCCTCCCTGCTGATGTCATGTGGGACTCACCAGCAGTAGAGCAATACAACGAAGGCATATCTGAAGACAGCAGACGAGTAGACATCGATGGACTCAAAGAAGCTCACTGTGCCGCCCTCGTCCAATCAGCAAGGTACCTCGAGGGTATCCGACACTACCACGATCGCAACGTCAAGGAACGCTCCTTCAACGTTGGTGATCTTGTCCTCCACTGCATCCAGAACACGGAAGGACTACACAAGCTCAGCTCGCCCTGGGAAGGTCCCTTCACAGTTGCAAAGGTGACCGGAACGGGCTCCTATCGCCTCCAGATGCTCGAAGGCGAAGACATCAACAACTCGTGGAATATCGACCAGCTCTATCGATTCTACGCCTAGTCTATCGACTACCCTGGGGGCTCAAGTCTACACGACTACCCAAAGACCCCTTCGCTGTAAGCGGCCTCCGGGTCCAGGCACTAGTCTCCGAACTACTCTACTCCAAGATCCAGCGTTAACGGCTACTAACGGATCTTGGGCTGCTCCGAGCGACAAAGGACTCCAGCAGCAGTCTACTAAGAAATCATGGACTCCTAGATCCAGCCTACACGGCTACTAACGGATCTACTGCTGTAAGCGGCTACACGCCCTAGCACCACTTAGCCGTAGGCGGCCTTTGGGTCCTGGCGACTACTCTTGTAAAATGGACCTGGCCATCCAGGTGTATCTCTATCAGTAATAAAGTTTGATTATCTATCAACTGATTTTCTTCTTTTTCCCTCAACGGGTCTACTGGAGAGTACGACTACTCGTGACAACTCCACAATGAGAACTCCGCATACACACCTTGCGACAATGAGTACTCATTTCTGAGAATTTTTCTCATTTCATACTTAAACAAGTTCAATACAACTCTGTTTATACAACTATTGCTACAAGCTAACCCTACAGGACTACTGAAGGTTAAGTTTCTCGGTGACCTGCTCAGCAATTGGCGCCATTTGCTCCAGGAGCTCCGCGTACTGCTCGTCCGTGCAGTTGGCGGCTAGTCCACCGACAACTAAATCCACTGGAGCCTTTGGGAAGTACGACTTCATGTACGCCAAGATCTGATTGGGAATCGACTTCGCCAAGTGCTTGACGTACGTCGCCAGACGACTGGGAGCTTCTCTCAGCCGGTCCACCAACAGAGCTATCTTCGGCCCGCCCAGATGAGGCACCAGTAGCCTCGCAATGGGAAGTGTGGCTTCCTCGAGTTCCTTCAGCTGGGCCTGCAGCTTCTCGCAGTCCTCGTTCAGCTTCTGCAGAGATTTGTAGCAGTTGACGAGGTCACAACCCGAGGCAATTCGAAGCTCCATGTGCTTATCGCACTCGTAAGACAACTGCTTATAGTCATATTAAAGTACCTCGCGGGCCTCCTTCTCTCGGTAGAAGAGGTTTTTCATGTTGACTTTTGAAGCTCTCAGCTGCTCGACATGAGTCTCAAGCTCTGCAATCAACAAGCAAGGTGGGTCGGACTACTACATGGTACTTCCAATAGGTACTCGACAAGACAACACGTACCTTTATTCTTATTGCGGAGCGACTTGTTCTTCCGCACCAGCTCGTCGCTCTTCGCCTGCATATCCTAGACTTCGTTGTGATATTGGACGAAGGCGCCGTCCAGTTTTGACTGGAGCATAGCAGATTGCTTCCGGGCCTTCACGAGTTGTTCCTCCATGGCCTCAGCCCGGAGCACTGCGTCGCCATACCCCTGGAGCATGCCAGATTTCTGTCGGGATCTCTCCACGACATCCTGCAGTAGACAACAGCTGTCACCTGGGTACTCAGCATCTACGGCAGATTGACTACTTATGGGCATCGATAACTCACCTTCATCCACTGCTCGGCCTGGCGCATCGCCTCGAAGTGATGTGCTACCGCCGCCGGGTCGACAAGGTCGTCTGCCAGGAGTTCAACCCCACCATGACTACTCGTGGCGGCTCCAGACATTGGCGCCGAGCGGATGGGCTCCACATCCTGGATCTCCGGAGAATGGACGACTACTTCTAGGGTTGATTCTGGTAGTACGTCGTCGCGTTCTTCTCCGGCCATCGCGGGGGCTTCTCCACTGGCTACCTCCATCAGCTCGGGGTCTGCTCCGGCGGCTCCTTGGGTCTCCGACGCCAAGCCTTCAACAGGCACCGCCTCGAGGATGGTGCTTGCCTCGGCTTTAGCACCTGTCATCAGAAGACAACTGGATTAGTCACTTTTGGCGGCTACGACTACTCCTTGAGGATAACTACGCTCGTGCAGTGCACTCACCTTCTACAATGCTGGCCTCTGGCAATGTAGCCTCTACAGCCGGCGCCTCGGACTCTACTTGGGGGGGCGGGAGTGGACTCCTCAGCGGCTGGCGCGGATTCTTCTTCAGCCACCGTCATGCTGGGTTCATCCCCATCCCAGGTCAAGTCCGTGGATTTCCTGCAGTGTACGCAACTGGTTGTCAACCAAGTATGACTACCAAACCACATGTACTACTCGGGAAAGATCTTCACTTACAGGCTCGATCGGACTACTGTCACAGTTGGGGCGCCGAGGATGCTGGCGATGTCGACCAGTCTAGCCTCAGCAAGCGCCTCTTCTTCGGCCTCCGTAGCCGTTGGCTCTCCAGCAACAGCCACAGCCGGTTCATGACTCCCCTCAGCAACTGGGGGCTGGCGCATCAGTTGCGCCACGAGTTCTTCTACGGTGGGGGCTGGGCTGCGGCTGGCTCCAGCCAGCTCTCCCACCGTATCCCAGTCACCTCCGTCCCCTTGGTCTACGGGGTCAGAAGGCGGAATCTCCTGCAAGCAACGGAATTTCGTCATCAGCATACACAACATCAAGAAACAAGTACTTGACTACCCTACTCAAGGAGCTTACCTCTTGGGATGTGGTCTCCGTGACCTTAAGCTTCTTGGCCACGAGCTTGCGGGCCATGTTGCGTGGCTTCCTTGGCGGCGCAGGCAAACTAGCCTCCAAGCTAGTTGGAGGATCCTGGATGAGAGGGATGTTGGGCAGTCCAGGGCAGCTGAATCTCAACCACAACTAGAACCGCTCTTGAAGCGTCGCCTCGTCATCCTCGTCCGACGTGTCTTCGACGGCAATAGTGTCATCTCCTTCGCCAACCTCGCGGTGCTCCATGGCCTTGCTCTTCCCCTCATCTGGGATTTCGACAAGTCGAGGAGGTGACACCGGCTCGGAGACAAACTTCACTATGTCATCCTGCAAGAAGCAAATTGGGTGAGCACGACTACTACTACATAATCAATAGTCGACACTGAGTATGGCTACTGACCTCATTCGGCGGACGCGCGGTGGAGTACTCAGGCACCGGGCATGGCGTGTACACCGGCATGTCTTTGAAGATTCGCCCCAACCTGTCGACGATGTCGTCGTCGTCGATTTCATCACCGGGCATCCGTGACGAGTCGTCATCGCCGGTGTACTGGTAGCCCAGGGTGTCGCGAGCCATCAGCGGCTGCACCCTCCTCTTCATGAAGCTGAAAGCCACATGCTTGGCCCTCAGCCCGGCTTCTCTTAAGGCCTTGATCTTCGCGAGCAGTTCGGGTAGCTGGATACCCTCCTGCATCGTCCGCTCGGAGTTCCACCAGGGCCGGTGCTTCGGCTGCTTCCCGCTAGGCTTCGGCAGCTCCGGGTGGTGGTTGGTGATGTAGAACCATTTTGACTTCCAATCTTGGTTGGAGTCAATCAACTTATACGCAAGGTACTGCTTCGCGGCGTCCTCGCGCATCTGGTTGCCTGCTCCTCTAACTACTCGGGGGTTGTTGGCACTCGGCTGGGGCTTCACTCGGAAAAACTTCGGGAAAAGTACCCAGTGGGGTTTGATCCCCAAGAAGGCTTCGCAAAAGTGGACGAAGATAGAGGTGTGGAAGATACCGTTGGGGTTGAGGTTGAGGTACTCGATGCCGTAGTACTCCAAGAGCCCCTTGAAGAAATAGCTCGCTGGGAGAGCCAACCCGCGCTCCGCGAACCGCGTGAACATCAGGATCTCATCTGGATTCATCTTCATGGGGTACGGATCTCCCGCGGCGGCGCGCCACATGTCGACTTCCTTCTCCCGAAGAAATCCACTGTTCAGCAGCGCCAGCAGATCTCCAGTCTTCGCCTTCGACTTCTTCCACTCTTGGTTGGGGTTTGGGCATGGCGGAGACACAGGCGGCGATGACCCTGCGACGGATCTGGCGGCTTCCTCTTGGGATCTCTTCTTCCTACCGGCAGTCTTCATGCTCTTGGACGGCGAGGGCTTCATTCTCCAAGTGCACTGAGTTTTCACTCGCATTCGCTCGGGGGCTACAGCGGTGGCTTCCGGTGGTGGCGCGCTTGGATCTACAATTTCCTCTGAGGTGGTAGTGCGCACTAGTGGTGGATTCTAGGCATGATCTACTCGGAATGGCTGCAAGTGCATGGGGTGAAAAAACCCTAAGGGTTTCAGCTTCTATTTATAAGTCAACGGGCGGCTCCTCAACGGCCGGACGAATAAGTCTCCAGATGGCTGACTCAGCGGCAGCGCCTGACCCTTGAACTTCTAGTAGTCGACGCGCCTCATCTCGGGGGCTTGGCTACATCTAATCAATTCCCTGGGTAGCGACAAGATTCAAGAGCAAATCAGGACACATTCTACATACAAGATGACCCTTCAATTCGAGAGGAAGTACTCGACTAAAGGCTCGGGGGCTCCGTGCCATGTGTCCTTCGGTTTTTTCTTTGGATTTTGCGGGATAATCTTGCCAGAGCTTCAGATGGACCCCCAGCCAAAGTCTACAACTCAACGTAAAGCTCGGGGGCTACTCCATATGGAGTGTGATTTTGCAATCGCACTTCCATATCAACTTCGGCTTCAAGACAATACGGGTATTTTTGAAGACCTTCAAGAGCAGCACTCGAGGACGCTTGGGACTACTCGAGAAGACTTCAGGATTATTCAAATATCAGCTGGAGTACCTTCTAGCCTTGGGATGCTTCAAATATTCTTGAGGACTTTTGGCTTGTAGTACTCGGGGACGCTTGAGGACTACTTGTCAAGTCCGTCAAGACTACTTGAAGCTATCCTGCTCGACTACAAAGTACTCAGGGGCTTGTCGTATGGACCTCCCTGGGCCCACTACCTCGGTGGGTACTAGGACCGACTACTCGGTGGGCCCCTGGGACTACCCGACTTGTGCCGCGCGGTACCTGGTGGCGTGAGGTGCAAGGACTACAGTGGATAAGTACTCGGATAGGAAGCTATACATACCATGTACTATGTAGAGGACTCCTAGACGTAGACGACTAGTACTCTCTCCCTAAACCGACTTGTAACCTTGCCTCCCGGGCTATATAAGGCGAGGCAGGGACCCTTCTCTCTCAGATTACACATCATCTTGTAATCACATCCAATCAATCCAGAGCTACGCAGCATACAGGACGTAGGGTATTACGCACCTCGCGGCCCGAACCTATCTAAATTGTGTGCCATGTGTCTCTTCCTTCGAGTTACCGATCTCGGCGAGGACACATTCATCTACCTCGGGTACTCCCCTTGGTAGGTTGCCGGTCTAAAACACTGACAGTAGCATATTACAAATATTCTGCCAAATGCATTTACTCATCAAAAGTGTCATCTTATTCAATCCCTACAAATCAATGTGCCAGAAAAGAGTGGAAATCTAACAAGATCACTCAACTCCCAAATTAAAATAAGAGGGGGAGAAGTACGGTCACTAGGGACATAACTTGTTAATAAGCATCCGCGAAAACAGGGGGAGACATCCTCCAGTATAGTAAATGGAAATCAACATCATACATGTTGTTAGACACTTTATGGATAATTGAAAATCCAAAGCCTATGAATGTTTAACATTCTAAAGCCCAGTACATGTGCACATAAATTTAGGCACTGAGGCATCATTGGAACATCATAACTCTATCATCTTGGTAAATGAGATAAGAGTTCTAAAGTATTAATATTTCACATGCTATATTGGTTCTATCGAATCAATAATACAAAGACTACATAAATGTCGACATATACTCCTGAAAATTTCTATACACCTTAAACTAGATCCAGACCAAAAGTCCTAGGCAGAGTGTACCAACACTCAAATTGGGTCAAACAAAAAGGTGGCAATTATGGAGAATTTATCTCATTCACTAGTGAAAGGTATTTACCACAGTAATACCATCTCCTCACAAATGCATTCTTTATGAAAGCAAGGTGATGATGCAATGAGATATTGTAGCAATGGTTTCACACAAAGACCGAGCAACATACCCCTATGGTATATGTGAAAATTATGTTCCTATACTTTATCATTGGCAGATCAAATAACTTTCATAGATTTGGATATACAAGTCTTCACTTATTCCATATTCTATATCTAAATATAAATCGCAATATATATTGTGTATCACTCAGGTCACTCCATGACTTGAAATAGTCAAGTTATTTGTGGTACAACTGACTAAGCGAGTATCTTCCACAGAACGATTACTCCAATCACTATGGTTGCATGTGTGTTCATAAATAAATCCAACTTGGATTTTCCATCATCATCTTTAACACACATAAAAAAAGCAATCATTTCATGACGAAATTTGAGATGGAAATTTTGGTAAAACCAAACTATGCTCAAGTTTACAACTTGTGTAGATACATATCAGTTTATCAATATTCAATTGATAACATGTGCCAATATTCAAATAATACTGGACAAGCACATCCATAAATACTCATGGTCATTCAATCCCTAAAAATAGATTAATATCCATTTAGACCCTAGGATGATGAATTTAGTGCCAACAAAGTATTTGTGTATCATACAAATTACCACATGCTTAATATTGCAGTTGTAGATACCTTGCTATAATTCAATTCGTACAACACCATGCTAGTGGGAGTGAAAACTGATATCCATAGATATCAAATGGCACAAAAAGTCTTGATTAATATTTCAAGACTTGACCAAGTAGGATATCAAGATACTGGCTAGCTGATCCCCATAAATATTGCCAGATCATAGACTGATACAAATAATAAAGTTTTCATGGTAGTCATCATAATGGACACCAAAACAAAACTTTTATCTATCATTCTGAAGCATCATATGCATATGAATGATAAAATGTGATTCCATGTAATCACTAACATTATCCATAAATGATAATGCATCTTGTATTGATCAAAATGTTTATCTTTATGTTTACAAAGTGAGAGAATAAATATCTTGCAAAAAAAACACTCACTAATGTGCTTATCCACCACTACATCGTAGAATGGTATTCATAGTAAATGGTAAGTGACACCTTAAAATTTTGCAAGGTTTAAGAAGAGATATCCTCATCAATTACAAAAGAAAGGGGAGACAGAAATCTTGCAAACCAAATCATGTGATAATCTTATAGATTTATTCACAATGTCCTTACCAACAATATCATTCCAGAAATATGTTTTTTGGAATAGGTATGAGACAACTCAAAGATTTGCAAGAATCAGGGGGAGACATTCCTTTGATATAACCTACACATAATCATCTGATTATGAATATTGTACTCTTTTTCCTATATGAGTTTTCCCTACAAGGTTTCTCATAAAAGGTTTTAATGAGGCAATATCAATGCAAGAACATATCGCATATCACCTAATTTTTCCACTAAGGTTTTAAGGGTGGTATTCAAGACATATTCTATGTCATATCTTTTGTTTTCTCTACAAGAGTTTTTAAGAAGATATAGAATCCCTTCTCATATTTTTCCCATTGGGTTTTAGAGAAGGTTATTCAAACATGATCCTCAGATCATAACTTTATTGGTCTCTAAACTTATTTATGAGTTTTTACTTTTCAAGGTTTTCTCATATAAGTCATCAATGAGAATCTAAAATGCCATATCTTTTTCTCCTAATATCTTCCCACTGGATTTAAAGGAGTTTTAGTGGCATATACATAAAGATTGGTTTCTCCTCAAGATTATCCCATAGGGTTTTTGGAGGAGTTTTACAAGATGATATCCAAGGATGATTGAAGCCAAATTACATCAAGACCTCATGAAGCTATTGATAAAGGGGGAGTGTTAAGAAATATTAGTGATGATCTCCAAGAGAAACTCCACCTCCAAGATCAAGAGGAGAACAACCTCATCGCCACTCATCCTAGGGAGATCATTCCTCAAGCAAAGGGGAGGTCATGTTCGACATCGATGGCGTGAGGAGTGCATTCAAGTCAACCATGATTCGAGTTATGCAACATGATTCATGTTAAATACATTCTACCTCATCATCGCATCGGAAGGGTGGAGTCAAGGGAGAATGAAGCAAAGAAGACACATAAGTTGTTGCATCCGTCAAGACCAAGAATCAATGCCCGCCTGTGAAGACAAAAAAAATAACTAAGCCGAAGAATAAATCTACACCGAAGCCAAGGATGGTGTAGAAGTGGGGCCCCAAGATTGCAACGCCAGCAAAGAGCGTTGATCTAGAGAAAAGAAAAGAAGTCAAGCTATAGACTATAAACGAAGCGCTTGGCGGGAGGCAACCCGTTCGTCAAGTCAAGAATAAGCTACCGGGGGACAACCCGTTGAAGAGCCAAGCTACCGGGAGGGGAAACCCGAAGAAAATTTTCATGCTTTTCAAGTAAGTTGGTATTAGAATTTGTTGTGCATTACATATTATAAATTTCATTGTGGTTGAATTATTTTTAGAGACATTATAATTGCTCGGTCATTTTACTTAAGGTTTATATTGATCATAAACCGATGACTTGAGCCATCCCAAGTTTTGTTTGCATCTTTTTGCGAAACTAGTACCAAAAATTCACCACCTACCCCAACCTTTCATCCTCTCCATGGTGTTAAGGTTGGCTTGTTTTACATGATAAAAACACGTGAGTAGAGCCTTTCTATGTTTCTTTATGTTTTTGACGCATCGTAGGACTCACGTGAACCTAAGCAACTTTATTTTTTGGTTTCATTCAACTTGACATCCATTAGTTTCTCTAGATTTAGAATTTTTCTAAGCCCCATTGACTTTATTTTTATTCAATATATCTCTCTCATGTTTGGCAAAAAAATAGAACCTAAACCTATGCCCCCACGGTCAAGCCGGGGGAACTTGCTATCAATTAATGAAAGCAACAACCAAAATAAGTATTATAATTGTTTTTGATGCCTAAAAACTCCTCTAATGGTATATTTGGACTCATTGCTAGCGCTGAGTTAATTTTTAAACTTTCAAAATTAGAGGAGTGATTAGCATCTAAACATGATTAAGGGAGGTTTTTGAGCATGATTAACATATAGTGCCTCACGATGCATCACGTGTCCACCATTTCGCATCTTGGGCACATGAAAAGGACAAGCATGTGGGGAAAGCAAGGGCCTTGTTTTGTAAGAAATTGGTGGAAGCACAAGAGGCATGTAAAACAATGGAGGTGGAAGATTAATCACACAAGCTGTGGTTGTGAACGGTTCGGGCAATGGAACCTCGAGGATCACGTGGACATGAGGAAAGAAGGGAGCAAGAAGCATCTCAGAGAAAGATCAAGCCCCCGGTGCTCCCCTTCGCCAGGTAAGTAATTTATGCATTTGTTAATTTGTGTTCTTGAGTTCATAGCCCATAAGTTTCAGAAACAACCTAGGAAAAATTCTTCCATGGTGTTGTAGGATCTTTTCATGTAATAACTGAATCTTTTATTTCATTCATGTTGATAATGCTTTGATGCCTAGGCTAGCTACCACACTTAATGGGAGTATGAGGTCCGCTGCTCCCGTAAATCCCATCAACATATCTTTTGTAGGTTTAGATAAAGTGGCATTATGTATACACCTTAATAAATTAGTTTAGCTTCACCTTGATAGGAGGTTGCATGTTCTAGAATCCACAAACCCTATGGGCTAATATTCATCCTATCTTGTGCACCTCCCATAATCATAATAATAATAAACTCCACCCTCCATATACTTCCCTTGTGTGTTTTTCCCACCGGCAAGCAACCCCCGATGCACTCATTGTGAGTTAGTGCAACAACAATATGGAAGATTGTCACACCCGGATTTAAGGACAAACCCGAATGCAAGAATACATGTGCGCCAGGATCAAGTTACACACATGCATCGACGCAGTGAATACCAAAACACAGTGTAAAAGCGTAAAGAGAGTATTAGACAGTTATTACATGACCGAATGTCTCAACTAAACAATCGTTCGAGTAGCTAACAGCGGAAAAGAAACACACGTAGAAGTCCTCCACAGGCAGCTGACTGGAGAACGGACGCCTAGAACCCATCAAACTCATCATTGTAGTCTTCAAAACGCCCATCTGAGCAGCAGCCGGGTAGTGTAGATGCAATAAATAAACAACAAGCGTGAGCACATGTCGTACTCAAGCAAGGAAAAAGTTCTAGAACAACATGCAAGGCTTTATGGTGGAAGCCGTTGGCTCATAAGCAAGTCGAATTTTAGTTGGTCAAGTTTTATTAAGCAACTGTTACTAGCAAGTATAAGTATATACCAAACCCAGATAATTAAATGCAACAGATCCATAAAATGTAATGCACAAGTTTAAAAGTTCCATCTTCCATAGAATTAATCATGTGAGGGTCCAGCCGCTCTTGACCGTGAGCACGGCTAACTAGTTAGTTTTACACTGCGAGGTTGTACATCTTTACCCACAAGTCGCGTAAAAACCCAAAAGAGTTTTAGATTCAACCATGCGGTGTTTGCAAGGCACCATACCACACTTCCGAGGTGTGATTGCATAGGGACGCTACGAGGCCGTTACAAAGATCCCCGGATGAAGGTCGCCCGCTAGGTTACCCGGTCGGTGCAACGTATAAAGCTCCCGACGAGTACCGTGTCTTAGCTAAGCCCACACCTCGCGCCCGAGCAGTCCATACGTCACTACCCGCCAGCCCCCAACCCTTATCGGGTAAAGCATACCTAACATCTAGTTCACTAATTAATAAGCCAAGACAGAGCCATATGTCTTGTGGTAGTACTCGTTTTCCCCGGGTGGTCGCTCCATGTTCCGATTAACAAGTATAAAGTGTTCTTGCATTACATGAAATGATAACATAAATAAAGCCATATTAACAAGTGTTCTTTAAACCATCCAAAACCACGTAAAGCGCTAGCATGTGCTACCCAACATAAAGTAAACCCGGTTGATCAAGGCATAGGATAACAAAGCTAGTCGAACCTTAGCAATAGGACCCATCAATTTAATGCATAGCAAAAGTAAACAACGGTGAAATTAAAATGCATGTTGTAATAGGAATTTAACGGGAATGCAGCAAGGACTTGCCTTCTACCAGCACCGGAAACTGCTCAGGGTCTTGATACTCTTCAACAGCGGCGAAGTCCCCGAATTGCTCGTACGCTACGCTCCACACATCACATACAAGCAAGCAATGGAAATAAATAAGAAACAGTACACCAATCATCTCAAACAGTAACAAAAGCGACAGAAAACTATTCTACTCGTCGAGACGATCGCGTGGATATAAAGAACGCTAAAAACGGAGCTAAAACGACGAAGTTATGAATAAAACAAGTTTTAGGACTTATTTGTAAAGAATTTTAGGGCTTCGGGTTAAAACGAAGAAAACGAGGACTAAATCGTGAGGATTTTATAAGGTGGAAGGACCGGGTTGCAATTTTAGAAAAACTTAGGGCTTCTTAAACAAAAACGCGCGGTTAAACAGAAAGGGCGGATCTGATCCGTTGGATCGAGATCCGGCGGCTGGGAATCAAAGCGGGCGCGGTGTTACGGTTGACCGGTACGCCCGGTTTGACTGGCGGGTGAGGGCGAGCGGTGGCCGTTGGATCTACATCGGGCGGCCACGGTGCTGCGCGAGCGGGCGGCGGCGGCGAGCGGCCGGCGGCGAGGCGGAGCGCGGCGCGCGCGCGCGGCGAGCGGCGGCGCGAGGCGATTTAGGGGCTAGGGTCCCCCATTCGGCACGGGAAAAACACCGCGACGACCACGCGCGCGAGGCGAAACCACCGGTGGCCTTCACGGGCGGCGATGATGAAGGACGACGGTGCCCGGCGAGCCGCGGCGGCGGGCCAACTCCGGCGACGGCGGGACCGACGATGCGGTGCACGGGAACACCAACAACCCGCACCGGTAGGCTCCTTACCCGACGGCGGATGCACGGGGAGCGGCGGAGGGGCGACGAACGACGGCGGTGGCGTGAACCGAGGGCGCGCGCACGGCGGACGGCGGCGGCGCCGACGGCTAGGGTTCGCGCGGGCCGCGGGCGCTAGGGTTCGGGGTGAGGCGGCGCGGCGGGGGTGGCGGCGCATTAAATAGGGCCGCGGCTACGCCCGGCGTGCGGGCCCGAGGCGGCGCGGCGGCGGCGCCGGTCGGACTCGAGTCCGACCCCGAGCCGGCGGGGGCGCGGCGCAAGGAAGGCGCCGACGGGCGGGGCCCGCCCGTCGGCGAGAGCGGGCGGCGTGGGGCCGCGGTGGGCGGCGCCGGGCCGCAAGGAGTAGGTGGGCCGGGGGCTGCTCGCGGTTTGCGGATGAAGTTGTTTTCTTTTGTTTTTTTTTCTTTTTCTTTTACATTTCCAAATCTTTTCCAAACCAAGTTAAACTACAAACAATCTTTGAATTCAAACCAAGATTTGAATCCAACAACCAAAAACAATGCACCAAAGATGCATGCAACAGTAAACTCCTATATTTCATTAATTAATTAATAAAAATGATTAAATGCCTATAAGAGCACACAACCTTATATTCCTTAAGCGAGATCAAAATGTTGCTAAGCAAATTTTAATTAAAATCAGGAATTGGAATTTAGGGTGTTACAAATCCTACCCCCTTAAGATGAATCTCGTCCTCGAGATTCGGATGGATCAAAGAGATGTGGATATTCTGCTTTCAACTCCTCTTCTCTCTCCCAAGTTGCCTCATCCTCTGCATGATTACTCCACTGCACCTTGCACATTATAAAAGTCCGGTTTCTTGTAACCCGTGTCAATGTCCCGTAATCTTGATAGGCCGTTCAGTGATGGTGAGATCCTCCTTCACATCCAACCCATCCATAGGCAACGGTTCCTTATCATGAGGCTTGAGACCTCTCTTTAACTGAGAGATGTGGAACACATCATGCACATCTGCAAGCTGCGCTGGCAACTCGAGTCGGTACGCTACCTCTCCCACTCGTTTCAAGATCTGGAAAGGTCCGATGTAGCGAGGAGACAACTTGCCCTTCACCTTAAACCGGCGCAAACCTCTGATGGGTGACACCTTCAGATACACATAGTCGCCCTCTTGGAAAGATACATCTCTCCTCTTCCCGTCTGCATAACTTTTCTGCCTGGACCGAGCAACTCTCAAGTTCTCTCTCGATGATCCGAACCCGCCTCTCTCGCCTCCTTGATGATGTCCGCCCCAAACAACCGACTCTCACCCGTCCGACTCCCGGTACAACGGTGTCCCGCACTTTCTCCCATACAAGGCCTCGAAGGGTGCCATCTTCGACCGGCTTGATAGATGTTGTTGTAAGAGAACTCAAGGCATACGGCAAGCTCTTGTCCCGCCTACCCCCATGCTTAAGAGCACACGCTCTCAACATATCCTCCGAAACCGGTTCGTCCTCTCGGTCGACCATCCGTCCGCGGGTGATAGGGCGAACCGAAATGCAACTTCGTATCCATGGACTCATGAAGTTTCTCCCCGTAAACGCGATGTGAACCGAGTACCCCCGTCGATACGATCCTCTTAGGCACACCATGTAAGCACACAATACGAGACATGTACAACTCGCCAACCTCGCTCCCGAATGAGTAGTCTTAACTGGAATGAAGTGAGCTACCTTAGTCAAGCGATCCACTATAACCCATATCGAATCATACCCAGCTGGTGTCCGTGGTAACCCCACTATAAAGTCCATACCAATTTCTTCCCACTTCCATTCAGGCACCTTCAACGGCTGCAACAATCCTCGCCGGCTTCGATGTTCAGCCTTAACGCGATGACACGTGTCACACAATGCAACGTGAGCGGCTACATCCCTCTTCATCCCATACCACCAATACCTTTGTTTCAGATCCTGATACATCTTCGTACTGCCTGGGTGGATGGAATAAGCTGAGTCGTGAGCCTCCCTCAAGATCGTCTTCCGGAGATCTCCCACATCGGGCACACAGATCCGATTCTTGAACCATATCGTTCCCTGATCGTCCTCAGTGAAATCCGGGGCCTTGCCCCTCTCCATGGTGTCCCTGATCTCCTTGATCTCCTCATCCTTCACCTGTCCTTCACGAATCTGTCGCTCCCGGAGTAGACTCTACCTCCAAGGTGACTCCCTCGGTGTGAGCGACCATCCCCGCATTGAGCCTCTCGAACTCCTTCATCGGCTCGTCGGCATCCGGAACGCCAAAGCCGCATTGGCTCGTCCCTTCCGACTCAAGGCATCCGCAACCGCATTAGCCTTCCCGGATGATACCGTATGTCCGGATCGTAATCCTTGATCGGCTCCAACCATCGGCGTTGTCTCGGATTAAGATCCTTCGAGTAAAGATGTACTTTAAGCTCTTGTGGTCCGTGTAGATCCGACACTTGGTCCCCATGATGTAAGGTCTCCAAATCTTTAAAGCATGAACCACAATGCCCGGTTCCGGATCATGCGTAGGATAGTTCTGCTCATGCTTCCTCAACTGCCTTGATGCGTAAGCTATGACATGTCCCTCCTGCATAAGAACACAACCCAAACCTTGCCTCGATGCATCACAGTAGATATCAAAGCCCTTCTGCAAGTCTGGCATCACAAGCACTGGAGCGGTAATCAATCTCTGCTTCAGCTCCTCAAAACTCTGCTGACAGGCATCAGTCCACTTGAACTCTCTATCCTTCTCCAGTAAGGTGGTGAGGGGCTTCACAATCTTAGAGAACCCCTCGATGAACCGTCGATAGTACCCTGCAAGTCCAAGGAAACTCCTGATCTCCTTAACTGTCCTCGGCGGTTCCCACTTCAACACATCTTCTACCTTAGCTGGATCGACTGCGATACCTCCATCTGTGATGATATGCCCCAGAAAAGAGACTTCCTTCAGCCAGAAATCACATTTGCTGAACTTGGCATACAACCGCTGGCTCTCTCAACTTCCGCAAAACAAGCCTCAAATGGTCCTCATGATCCTCCTCGGTCTTAGAGTAAACCAGAATGTCATCAATAAACACCACAACAAACTTATCCAAGTACTCCATAAACACCTTGTTCATCGATACATAAAGTAGGCGAGGTGCATTTGTCAACCCAAAGGACATAACAAGATACTCATACGGTCCATACCCGGTGGTGAATGCGGTTTTAGGAATGTCCGACCATCTGATCTTCATCTGATGATAACCAGAACGCAAATCAATCTTAGAGAACACCTTAGCACCTCTCATCTGATCAAACAAGTCTTCAATGCGAGGCAATGGATACTTATTCTTGATGGTGACCTCATTAAGCAATCGATAATCCACACACATCCTCTGAGTACCATCCTTCTTCTCAACAAAGATAACCGGTGCTCCCCAAGGTGATGAACTAGGACGGATAAACCCCTTTTCCAACAATTCATTAATCTGTTTCTTAAGTTCTATCAATTGTGTACTAGACATTGTATATGGACGTTTAGAAATAGGAGCGAGTACCCGTGTAATAGATCAATAACAAATTCAACATCTCGGTCGGGTGGCATACCCGCAACTCCTCCGGAAACACGTCCGGTACTCATTAACCACCCCGATATCCTCCAAAGCTCGCCATCCAGTGCCGCACGAACCTCCCGCATCCGACGGTGGATCGGCCACGAGTTCAATCTTTTCCCCGCTAGGACCGGTGAGAAGAACGACCGCTTAGCACACCGTATTGTCGCATCATGAGTGCCCAACCAATCCATACCCGGTATAACATCAAGATCCTTCGATTCCAAAGACTATCAAGTTTGCCCAAAAATCTCGCTCCCATGATCTTTAGTCTAACATTAGGACACATGTATAAAGACCTCATATCCCCCCCCGGTGATCTAACTAGCATGGTTTATTTCATGGGACACATGGGTATGCTATGCTTTGCCACAACCGAGCAGATATAAATGAATGGGAAGCTCCGAATCAAATAATACCGATGCGGGGATAGAGTTGACAAAGAACATACCAAGCACCACGTGTGGATTCTCCCCGAGCGGTCTCGGTACTCACGTGATTCACCCCCCGCCACCGCCCCGATTCCCGCGGCCTCTTGTTGCTCTCGCGGGGTCCGGTTCCCGCTCCTCAACCGCCGCATCTCGCCGGTTCCGCACGGGGGTGCCCGGGGGGTGCCTCTTAGGACGAGCATTAGCATAATGCCCGACCTCTCCACACTTGAAACAAGTGTTGCCTGCGGGAGTGTGTGGGACGCCCGGCCTCACGGGCGTACCAATAGGAGTCATCGGACGGTGCTTTGTGGGTAGCGGGCGTGGAGTCCGCGGTCCCGGGCGCGGAACCTGCCGAGGAGTGCGCCGGAACCGCCGCGGGCCGGTACCGATACCGCCGCTGCCGGCCATAACCTCCCGACGGGCCTCCCGGACGGAATGGGGCTCCCGGCGGTGAAGTAAAACGGGGACGAGTGTGGCTCCCGGACCGCCCCGGAGTAGTAGCCTTCCTCTTCAACTCCCCCAACTCTCTCGCGCATGGATTCCGGAACAATAGCCTTGTCGAGCAGCCTGGAAAGTCCGGAAGGTATGTGACGTCGCTCGGTAACGAAGCGGTCCGGCCAAACCCTCCAAGAAGCGCTCCTCGCTTCTTAGGATCATCCGCTACCTCCTCCGGTGCATAGCGAGACAACTCAATGAACCCGTCCCGATACTCGCCCACCGACATCCCTCCCTCGCTTGAGAGAGAGGAACTCCTTCTTCTTAAGCCTCATCACCCCAAAGGAATATGATGGTTCCGGAAGCTCTCGGTGAACTCCTCGCCAAGTGATGGTGTTGGGTGCCGCATGGGCGGTCGTGTAAGCATCCCACCAAGCTCCCGCATCCCCGGAGTCGACCGGCGGCAAACAGGACCTTCTCTCTGTCATCGCACTGAGCCGTGGTGAGCATCTTGCCCACAGTCTTCAGCCAATCATCAGCGTCAAGTGGATCTACAGCATGAGTGAAGACCGGTGGACGATGGCTCATGAACTCCCGGTGCCTGTTCATAGGCGCCGGCTGCTGAGGCGGTGGTGGTGGCGGATTATTAGCTTGAGCCTGCAAGTTGGCCACCGTGTCCGTCAAGTTCTGCAGTAGCTGCAGCTGATTCTGAAAGAACTGCTGCATAGGATCCATTGGTGGCGGTGGAGGTGGAGGTGCACTGCTCGAACTGTTGCCTCGACCTTGACGAACCACTGGAGGCTGATCAACCCCTGATCCGGACCTGGTGTTTACCATCTGAGCGTTAGAAACACTGATTTAGATGATGATAACAATTGAAAAGCTGAAAAGATAATAATGCTGAATTCCAGAATAAGACAGATTCTGATAGCTGTAAAGAAACCAAGATATCTTTCTGTTCCAGTAACCAAAAACCACGAATTTTTCTGGAGATATGGTGTATGAAATTACTGAACTAACCCAACTGGTTTTGCCTCAATCGGAGGTCTACAACTCGAGATATAAAATAATGAAGACAGGTATGTCAGCAGGAATTGACAGATTTCTGTTAGCTCAATGTTTCGTCCATAACTCCAAGAATATTAGTTGGATATAGCTAAATTTTTGACAGAAAGTCAGATATGAAATTTGTGAACTAACCCCACTGGTTTTACTTAATTTGGAGTTCTGTATCTCGAGATAAAATTAAAACAGTACCGCTGTGTCAGGAAGTAACGCGAACAGATTCAGCACTACAATACTCCTTAAGATAGATAAAATATGATAGATAAAGAATTACGAAATTATAAGATAAAAGATAGGTGGAACAGAACTTAAACCCACTAATCAAACTCTATTACTAAACCAATGTCATTGTGGCATTAATCCACAACACATTGCAATCAACCAAAAATCCAAATCACGGATGTTCACAAACCAAGCACTCAAGCACACCACTATCTAACACATCGACCCAACGTGGCGTTCTAGCGTTTACAGACTCGATAACGGAAAGATAAAGACTTCTAACACCTAACTCCTATGGCCATATGATCCTAGTGCGGGATCCAAGTGACCCATAGCTTGTCCTTGCAGGTCTTGGTGACATGGCAGGCCAATCCTCTCCATCAGCCTGCACCTCATCTTCATCCTCGCCTGCGATCACTGCTTTGAGCCTCTTGATCTCTCTGCGGTCTTCATCTTGCTGGTCACGGAGATCTTGAAGCTCCATGAGAGTGTCATCCAAGTTGGTATTGAGAGCGGCTACGTGACCCACTTGCATGGCATAGCGTGCTCCCAGAGTTTCATTGGCCATTGGAATTTCACTGCCCACAGCTCCAGAGCGACGGCGGGGTAGATCTCCCCACCCCGCAGTTGGTGAGGTGATGAGCTTCCTCGTAGCACCAAGCGGATAGAGCCCTCCTAGCTGCATCATCTCTTCCGGCTGCGAAGGTAGCTCTGGTAGCTAGAGCTTGATGGACAACAACCTCGTACACCCCCCCCATCCAGCGGGTTATCTTCCGGGATGCGCACAGACACATCCCACTGGGTCGGGTAGCGGGGGTGAGTCCTCTTCAGTCCCACGTAGTCGATCGTCACGTTCAGCTGAAGACGCTGGAAGAGCCTCCTCAACTTAGACGGAAAGCGTGCATGCCCTCCATCGTGGTGACAAATGACCACCTTCCACTTCTCGGCGCGGGGGTGATCCTCGGCATCTCCATCTTCCCGGGTCGAGTCCTCGGGATCCGAGGGGTCTTCCGGATCATCTCCTTGCTCGGCTCCTCGGTCGGCTCCTCCTCGGGCTCTTGCTCTTCCTCCGGCTCTTCGGGCTCGTCATCCGACTCAATGACGGCGGGCGGTGGAGCTTGCTCGCGCGAGCTTGCTTCACTTCCCTCTCCGAAGCTTCCCGATGCTCCTCACCTGTCGCTTGAGTAGCGGTAGAAGTCCCGGTCCTCCGGAGTACACCGGGAAAGCGGTAGGCACCCGAACGCGTGGTCTTCGGTAGGCGAACCATCTAAGATAGATGAGACGGTGCAGATTACTAAAAGAGGCAATACCAAGCTTAGATAACAAAAGCAAACAAGGATAAGATTAAACCAAGATTAGATGTAATAAAATAGAATAAAGCAAGCTAAGCTATGTGTGGCTTCTAATGTTATAAAATCCTTAATTTTCGACCGAGTTCTAACTAGGCTAACGTCCTACGATCAACACGGCTCGATACCACTTTGTCACACCGGATTTAAGGACAAACCCGAATGCAAGAATACATGTGCGCCGGATCAAGTTACACACATGCATCGACGCAGTGAATACCAAAACACGGTGTAAAAGCGTAAAGAGAGTATTAGACGGTTATTACATGACCGAATGTCTCAACTAAACAATCGTTCGAGTAGCTAACGAGAAAAGAAACACACGTAGAAGTCCTCCACAGGCGGTGGACGGGAGAACGGACGCCTAGAACCCATCAAACTCATCATTGTAGTCTTCAAAACGCCCATCCGAGCGAGCGGCGGGTAGTGTAGATGCAATAAATAAACAACAAGCGTGAGCACATGTCGTACTCAGCAAGGAAAAAGTTCTAGAACAACATGCAAGGCTTTATGGTGGAAGCTGTTGGCTCATAAGCAAGTCAGCATTTTAGTTAGTCAAGTTTTATTAAGCAACTGTTACTAGCAAGTATAAGTATATACCAAACCCAGATAATTAAATGCAACAGATCCATAAAATGTAATGCACAAGTTTAAAAGTTCCATCTTCCATAGAATTAATCATGTGAGGGTCCGGCCGCTCTTGACCGTGAGCACGGCTAACTAGTTAGTTTTACACTCGCGAGGTTGTACATCTTTACCCACAAGTCGCGTAAAAACCCAAAAGAGTTTTAGACCCAACCATGCGGTGTTTGCAAGGCACCATACCACACTTCCGAGGTGTGATTGCATAGGGACGCTACGAGGCCGTTACAAAGATCCCCGCATGAAGGTCGCCCGCTAGGTTACCCGGTCGGTGCAACGTATAAAGCTCCCGACGAGTACCGTGTCTTAGCTAAGCCCACACCCCGCGCCCGAGCAGTCCATACGTCACTACCCGCCGGCCCCCAACCCTTATCGGGTAAAGCATACCTAACATCTAGTTCACTAATTAATAAGCCAAGACAGAGCCATATGTCTTGTGGTAGTACTTGTTTTCCCCGGGTGGTCGCTCCATGTTCCGATTAACAAGTATAAAGTGTTCTTGCATTACATGAAATGATAACATAAATAAAGCCATATTAACAAGTGTTCATTAAACCATCCAAAACCACGTAAAGCGCTAGCATGTGCTACCCAACATAAAGTAAACCCGGTTGATCAAGGCATAGGATAACAAAGCTAGTCGAACCTTAGCAATAGGACCCATCAATTTAATGCATAGCAAAAGTAAACAACGGTGAAATTAAAATGCATGTTGTAATAGGAATTTAACGGGAATGCAGCAAGGACTTGCCTTCTACCAGCACCGGAAACTGCTCAGGGTCTTGATACTCTTCAACGAAGAAGAAGTCCCCCGAATTGCTCGTACGCTACGCTCCACACATCACATACAAGCAAGCAATGGAAATAAATAAGAAACAGTACACCAATCATCTCAAACAGTAACAAAAGCGACAGAAAACTATTCTACTCGTCGAGACGATCGCGTGGATATAAAGAACGCTAAAAACGGAGCTAAAACGACGAAGTTATGAATAAAACAAGTTTTAGGACTTATTTGTAAAGAATTTTAGGGCTTCGGGTTAAAACAGAAGAAAACAGGACTAAATCGTGAGGATTTTATAAGGTGGAAGGACCGGGTTGCAATTTTAGAAAAACTTAGGGCTTCTTAAACAAAAACGCGCGGTTAAACAGAAAGGGCGGATCTGATCCGTTGGATCGAGATCCGGCGGCTGGGAATCAAAGCGGGCGCGGTGTTACGGTTGACCGGTACGCTCGGTTTGACTGGCGGGTGAGGGCGAGCGGTGGCCGTTGGATCTACATCGGGCGGCCACGGTGCCGCGCGAGCGGGCGGCGGCGGCGAGCGGCCGGCGGCGAGGCGGAGCGCGCGCGCGCGGCGGCGAGCGGCGGCGCGAGGCGATTTAGGGGCTAGGGTCCCCCATTCGGCACGGGAAAAACACCGCGACAACCACGCGCGCGAGGCGAAACCACCGGTGGCCTTCACGGGCGGCGATGATGAAGGACGACGGCGCCCGACGAGCCGCGGCGGCGGGCCAACTCCGGCGACGCGGGACCGACGATGCGGTGCACGGGAACACCAACAACCCGCACCGGTAGGCTCCTTACCCGACGGCGGATGCACGGGGAGCGGCGGAGGGGCGACGAACGACGGCGGCGGCGCGAACCGAGGGCGGCGCACGGCGGACGGCGGCGGCGCGCGACGGCTAGGGTTCGCGCGGGCCGCGGGCGCTAGGGTTCGGGGGTGAGGCGGCGCGCGCAGGGGGTGGCGGCGCATTAAATAGGGCCGCGGCTACGCCCGGCGTGCGGGCCCGAGGCGGCGCGGCGGCGGCGCCGGTCGGACTCGAGTCCGACCCCCGAGCCGGGCGCGGGCGCGGCGCAAGGAAGGCGCCGACGGGGCGGGGCCCGCCCGTCGGCGAGAGCGGGCGGCGCGGGGCTGCGGTGGGCCGGCGCTGGGCCGCAAGGAATAGGTGGGCTGGGCTGCTGCGGTTTGCGGATGAAGTTGTTTTCTTTTTTTTTTCTTTTTCTTTTACATTTCCAAATCTTTTCCAAACCAAGTTAAACTACAAACAATCTTTGAATTCAAACCAAGATTTGAATCCAACAACCAAAAACAATGCACCAGCATGCATGCAACAGTAAACTCCTATATTTCATTAATTAATTAATAAAAATGATTAAATGCCTATAAGAGCACACAACCTTATATTCCTTAAGCGAGATCAAAATGTTGCTAAGCAAATTTTAATTAAAATCAGGAATTGGAATTTAGGGTGTTACAAAGATGGCCACCAATTTCTTCACCAAGTAGACACGATCATCGAAGGCGCCACCATCGAGCTCTTCGAGGAGGCACTCGGTCTCCGAGTCTCCCCGAATCATGGAGGAAGATGTGGCACCACCGAGGAGCGACACACTTCCCCTTGATGGCATGAGGAGTACACGAAGTTCATCCATGCGGTACACCGAGCCGCGAGGACACACGGAAAAGCCACCCATTCCACCACGACGCTCAACTCGTTCATCCCCTCCACCACCATACACTCCGAGGTGTTCCAATAGATTCATCATAAAGACGTAGGAGGAGGAGGAGAGGCGTGTTCGTCTTGAGCAGAGGCTTGTGCCAAATTTTGACTTTGATGACAACACCCTCCAAGTGTTGGATTCTACTCGGATATCAAATCTTGAGCAATCTTGGATGGGTGCGATTCTTCATGGAGTTGGTGTGAATACTCACAAGGAGCTTGATTCGGAAGTTCTTATGACATTAGTATCGGTCATTAGTGAAGGTGTGTCGTGCCTCCCATTCCACCTTGAAGATGAAGAGCAACTAGTTCCTTGTGGATATATTGGAGAACTTCTTGGTTACTAGAAGGAATCCTGGAGCAAGTTGATGTGCAAGAAAAAAATGTTATAAGGATTTTTGAGGGAAGGATTTCGAGAGAAGATTACAAGGAATCCAAACTTTCTCCTTGTCGGGATTTCTTTGGGATCAAGTACATGAAGCAAGGAAAGTGGAGATGAGAGGAGAGGGTGCAAGTTGACGTTCCTCTTTCCAACATGGGGATGAATTTATTTGTTGAAGGGGGACAAAAATTGGTTAGAGGAAGGATTTCTTGTGCTGACGAAAAAAGATTAAAAAGGAAAATTGTGTAAGAGGGGTCATCCTTCGTAGCCCAAGACGAAGGAGGGGCTGCGCATGAAGCTAATAAACAACCATGGAACGATTCCAATGCCACCACCATATGAAGGAAGTATGTCAAATGCAAGCATAGGGAAGTGGGGCAGCCATGCCACCACGTCCTCCACCATACATGTTCCTCACAAAGTTTTCACGGCGCTCCATCCAACAAATGCAAGAATAAGGGACCGCAAACATTACCTATCAAATTGGTCGCCTTCACCATTGGAGCAATTTAGAGGAGGACCGACACAATCACAATACAAGCAAGGATACAACACGCCGGATCATCAATATCAACCACCAGAAAATAAAGGAAGGAGGAAGAAAAGAAAATAATAATGCTTCCAAATTCAATTTGATTTTCTCCTTTTCCTTTTCTTTATTTTCAGCTTTTGTGCAAGTTTATATATGTGTAGCATTTTCTGTTTTTATTTATTTTCAGCATGTGTGATAATAGTAGAGTTAGTTTAAGATCACCATGAATAAAGTTTCCACCTTGATCAACCTTCGGTAAAAATATTAAGTTGATGCCATGATAATATAAGATGAAAAATTGCCACTTTGCTCAACTTTGTACTTGTTTAGTGCATGATTAAGCTAATGCTTTCTTTAATACGAATCTGAAATTAGTTAAATGCTAGCTTAATCTTTTTTTGGAGGTTATGATAAAAATAAGACCCATAGTGTTATTTTCATGCTCTCAATTTTGGATGAGTTAAAGATGATTTGTTCTTAAAAACATATGCTAACCTTGTCACTAATGCTACTTGCATTTTGCTCTACCTATCCAATAAATCCTTTCTACACCCGGGTGTAACTACTCCCACGTTAAAAATATCAATTGGAGTATGTAAACATACCTAAAATAAGATTTATCAAAGTGATAACCATGAAAAAAGTTTGGTGCAACTCGTAATTTTTTGCACCTTGTGATATATGTTATTTCCTATATAGAAACAGGAGTATGTTCACAAACTTTGTATTTCCACATATATAAAAAATGGGTACGGTCCACATACCACTTTTGAAAATCGAGTATGTGTACATACTTATTTTAGAAACCTCAAGTATGCAAAGATACCTTATAGTTTGTGAGATACCAATATGGGAGTAGTTACTCCTAGGAGTAGAAAAAACTCGTCCGATATATATATATATATATATATAATGAGTGCATAATCCTTAGTATACAAGAATTATTTTGAGTGAGTTATTTCAGGCCTTGATTTCTCTGGCCCGAGACTAAGAAGCTGGTCATTCTGTTTTTGCGTATCTATCTTTTTGCTAGCCTTTCTATCCATGCATTGTGTATCCACACATCAGAGATTTCACAAACCTCGCTGGATATCCACCCTTAAAACCAAAAATATCATCTTTTGTGTTTACCTCCTTGACCACAACCTTATCATTGAGTATGGATCATCAATTCAAGGAAGATCGCAAGATGGTGCCAAGGTTGAAGATTTCAAGTATCTCTCCAAAGGACAAATATTTCTATTACCTACCTTATCTCTATGACCTCTTTGCCTGAGGACGAGCAACGTCTAAGCATGGGGGAGGAGGTAGGTACAATGCAATTTAGAGTTCAAGGGGAGCAAATAAAAAATGATGAAAGAAAAAAAAGAGGAGAAAAAAATGAGTATAAAGAAAAGAAAAAAGATAAAGAAAATATGTATGAGAAAAGAATATATATATATGAGTTTATAAAAATACCGGTTCTCTAAAGTGCATTAAGAATCTCAAAAGTTTCAAGATTTAAGATCGAAACTCATCTTTCCAACCATGTGCAATCCGATAACGAGGACTTCCTTTGTGCCTCGGGATCACTCTTTGCCATTTGCACATGTCCACCTATCTCAAAGTGTGTGTATTTTTCTCTCCCCCTCCTTGATATAACACTATTGTCCAATAACCTTTTTGACGAGTCTCGGTAAGACCATGAGAATCTTGTATTGTTTTGACAACATCTCATTTGTAATATCTTGGTAGGACTAAACTTTTCCCATATAGCTCCACATAAAGCCTTCCACTATATATATTGAGAGAGGAAAGGAGTAGAATGAATAGGCTTTGAGAGACAAAATGAGATGATAGTACAAGAGCAAGATGCAAGGAAGTTAATTTTTGAACATGGTTTAGCTCTTTTCTTCATATCGCTCTTAATTTCAAAATTTATAACATTCATTTGAAATTTGGGAGCATGAGGTAATTACTTGTGGGAAGTGCTTAAATTAATATCAACCCTCCATAAGGATGAAGGCTAGTACATTATGGAACTTTAATGATTAAATCCTTGAGAACATTATGTTTTCTCATGTATGATCAAGTGCAGGGTATAAGCAATGAAAGGCAACGCTGATATTCATTAAAGGCTTACTCGAGGACGGGCAAGGTTTAAGCATGGGGGAGATGTTGACGGTGAATTTCTGTCAACCTAGCCATGAGTTTACCTTTAATGTTGGCATTGATTTATTATTCTAACCACTAGAACTAACCCCCCTAAATAACAAGTTCACTCTTGCATGTCGATTTTGGAGTTTATTGTTTACCAAGGAAAATTACGCTAAAGAGGAGACTTTAGGTTAAGTTCATCAAGCACTTTGGAAGAAGATCATGAAGCCCAACGAGAGTCAAGACACGTGATAAACATGACTCCAAATGACCCGAGGACCGAAGTGTCAACATGAAAATCTTCAGGGACTAAACCAAAAGATACAGGCAGCTAAATTGGACTTTGCTCAACCCTTCTTCATGGAAATTTTTATGATTGGTGCTTGGTGTATCTGGAGTATGAAAGAAATGGCCTCATTTTTAATGGAAAACCTCCATGCCTGGCTGCATGGAAATCGGCCTTCAAAGCTCAAGTCTCAGAACATCTCATTAGGATCAAAGCAAGTCTTCATCCTTCCATCTTGCTCTGGCTGCAAGCCTTGTAATTGTTTTAGCTTTGTTTTGTTGGCTTTTGTTGGCCTTTTGGCCTTTTTCACCTTTTCTCATCCTTCTGTTCGCCTAACCTCTGGTTGGGCCTGTTGTAAGTACTTGTTTCCCTTCTCCTTTAATATAGTTGCGTTTTGCCGGGGGGCTTTGCCCCACGGTTCTCGGTTCCAAAAAAATCTTCAGGGACACAACCAGGAAACGGCAAAGCTTGGATAGCAAGATTTAAGCCTTAACCGCGAAGGAAACGACATCAAAGGCCCACATGCAAGTGCACACAAATAAGGAATCGCGCGAGAAGCATGCCTGGAGGGAACTGGGGCCAAACCAGCCCGAAATGGGCCTGGGCCGGGCGGCCTGGGCCATCCAGCCCAGCCCATCCCGGGCCCGGTTCGGTGCCCCCTTTGACCTAGCCGCCTCTCAGGCTATTTATAGCCCCCTGGCCGAGAGCCACGAAGAAATATATTCTTTATCCGCCGCCGAGAAGCAGAGAAGAGAGGGACACTGTTCCAGAGAGGAGAGGGTCAAGATGGTTGACTAGGGTTCCCCTAGCCGACGTGGGAACATTGCATGGAAGACCACGTTGGAGTTCCCGGAGCTAGGATCAAGATCAAGGTAGGATCCCGGTGGTGATCTTGTCCATGTATTATACTCTCGTGTTGAATTTGCAAGATTGAATCCGATCTCTAGCGATCAAGTGCTTTCTCTATGACTTTGTCTTTGCTTGGGTTTGCTTCTTCCCCAATCTAGTCTATAGCTAGATTGCTTAGGGTGCTCTTGTAGTCATGGTGGCTAGAGGTGCATACCCGATCTACCGAGCGTTTTCAACTTGTTCTTCTTGGACTCGCCCTACGCTAACCCACATGAATAGGGGTGCATTGTGACAGGACGGTGGCTCCAAAAGGCGGGTGTCTTCAGACTTCGAACGGAAGCCACGATTTAAAGAGGCTAGTTTGGTACGGTAGAAGTCCCTATGGAAATCACACCAAAAGCGTGCCTCTAGCCCCTCACCCTTGACATAGTGGTAGAAATCATCCTCCCTTTGCTCCCTCACTGCTAGAGCATTCTTGGAATAATCTCTATACATGTGCTCTGCCAAGCCAAGAACTGACCCGGGCTCTCTAAGATTGATAGGAGTGTTCACCACCCGGACATTGGGTGGAAGGGTGGGAATGATCCTAGGAGGGGTTTTCGGACAGACATGGGCTGCAACTCCTTGTTTGTGTTTGGGAGGAGCACGAGTTGCAGCCCGGCTTTGTTTCATGTAGGGGGCTTGGTGGCTCTTCTTGGGATGAGGTTTGTAGCAGGTTTTCTCCTTAGCAGGTCCCTTTCCATGGCGGCAAGGAGGCTCAGGGAGCTGCTCATAAGTGTCATCCTCAACCTCATCATCATCACTTTCGTTCCCTCCTCCTCTTCTATCTCTTCTTCTTTGCTTCCCTCAGCATAGGATGGAGGGGGATCACCCCTTCTTGGCCTGGTGCTACGCTGAGAGGACTCTTGACCCAAGGTCTTTTGCACAACCCTTAAGGTGGTGGGGTCATGCCTTGCCTTGGTCCCCCTTTGAGTGGAGGGCTCATCCGTGTCGTGATGGATGTTCACCCTCATGATCTGAAAGAAGGATATGGATATGAGAGATGAGCAATAGAAGAGATGGGAAGCACTGTCACTTAGGGTTTTTAGTGTGAACCCCGGAGACTCCGAAAAAAATCCGGATACTCTGGAAAGTCCAGAGAGTCTGGGCTTGAGATGTTCGGAGTTTCTGGGTTTCATAGCCGAAACCCTAAATCACAATGCCATGCAAATTAACCATCGAAATTGAGAGATATTGCAGATTTAGAGCCTATAGAGTCTACTCAACCTGTTCCCTAAGAGGATACTACAAGGAAACCACTAGGGAAGTAGATTGGGTTTTGCCTTCAAGAGATACCTTAGTGGAGAGAAGGGAAAAGCTTCAAATCTTCAAATGCAGCGTAGATCCTCTTTCTCCGCACCTTGGAGCACTCAATCCCTCACTCTCACTCGATTTGGATGGTGGGATTCGACAATCGCCTAAGCGACGAGGAAAGTGGGGAACGGCGGTGCGGGTGAGACAGCGGTCGGTCAACGCGATAGAAAGAGTGAAAAGAAAATAACCGCGGTGAAAAGGTTATATATACCCTTAAAGACCCAGAATGTCTAGACGGGGTCCAGAATTTGTGGGAACCCGAAGTTTCCGGAAATTTGTCCGGAGATTCCGCTCCCCCTGAGACCAGCGAGCAGATTTGCAAGGAATTTGATTTGGGATAGATTTGGATGACTATACATGTAATATATGTGATCCTGAGTAGTACCAACACGTGAGACTAGCCACAATTAAGCAATGAGAACAATAGTCCAAGTGTTGCACCAATAAAATCCAAATATTTCAAAATAAATGAATCACAAGTTTTAGCAAATCTTTTATTTTCAACATCCTATTCTAGGTCACTCAAACATGTGCATGATCTCAAGCCAAGTTATGAGAATCCAAGATATTTAACTCACTCCTCAAAGCAGAAAACTTTAGTTCATCAAGAGGCTTTGTGAAGATATCGGCTAGTTGCTTATCGGTGCTCACATGGCTTAAAGCTATATCTCCTTTGGCTTCGTGGTCTCAAGAAATGGTGTCTTATGTCTATGTGCTTTGTTCTCGAGTGGTTTACGGGGTTGTTAGCTAGCTTGATGGCACTCTCATTGTCACACAGGAGTGGCACCTTATTAAACTTACAACCAAAGTCTCTCAAAGTGAGCCTCATCCAAAGTAGTTGAGCACAACAAGCGCCGGCTGCAACATACTCAGCCTCAGCGGTGGAAAGGGCAACAAAGTTTTGTTTCTTGGAACTCCAAGACACCAAGGACCTTCCAAGGAATTGGCAAGTCCCGGATGTAGTCTTCCTATCTACTTTGCAACCAGCATTATCTGAATCGGAGTAGCCAAGTAGATAGAAAGTGGAGCCCTTAGGATACCATAAACCAAGGTTAGGAGTATGAACCAAGTATCTAAAGATTCTCTTAACGGCCATTAGATGACACTCCTCAGGATTAGCTTGAAACTTTGCACACATGCACACACTAAGCATAATATCGGGCCTAGAAGCATAATGGTAAAGCAAAAATCCAATCATGGAGCAATATACCTTTTGGTCGATGCCTTTGCCTTCTTCATTTAGATCAAGATGTCCATTTTATGGCATAGGTGTTTTGATGGGCATAGCATTGTTCATGTCAAACTTCTTGAGCATATCATTGGTGTACTTGATTTGACTTATGAATGTGCCATCTTTGAGTTGCTTGATTTGAAATCCGAGAAAGAACTTCAACTTGCCCATCATAGACATCTTGAATCTTTTGATCACAATCCTACTAAACTCATCAACCCAAACTTGATTAGTAGAGCCAAATATAATGTCATCGACATATGTTTGGCATACAAATAAATCATTGCCTTGTTTATGAGTGAAGAGAGTAGGATCGGCTTTGCCTATTTCAAAGCCTTTCTTCAAGAGAAATTCCTTAAGGCATCAATACCATGCTCGTGGGGCTTATTTGAGCCCATAGAGCACCTTATGGAGCTTGTAGACGTGGTTAGGAAATTGTGGATCTTCAAAGCCTAGTGGTTGTTCAACGTATACTTCTTCAGAGATTAGGCCATGTAAGAAATCACTCTTGACATCCATTTGATGTAACTTGAAGTTGTGATGAGTGGCAAAGGCTAAGAGTATGCGAATTGCTTCGAGCCTTGCCACCAATGCATAAGTTTCTCCAAAGTCCAAGCCTTCTACTTGAGTGTATCCCTTTGCCACCAATCTTGCTTTGTTCTTGGTCACCACACCATTCTCATCTTGTTTGTTGTGGAAGACCCATTTGGTTCCAATCACATTTTGCTTGGGGCATTCCACTAACGACCAAACTTCATTCCATGTGAAGTTGTTGAGCTCTTCTTGCATGGCCATTACCAGTCAGCATCCTCAAGTGCTTCTTCAACCCTAAGAGGTTCCAACATAGAAATAAACGACTAATGTTCACAAAAATTTGCTAATCTTGAACTAGTTGTTATCCCTCTATGGAAGCTTCCAAGAATGTTGTCAACGGGATGATCTCATTGAACACTTTGGCGAACTCATGGATGTGGGTCAGAGGCTTCTTGTTGGATCAATTCCTCATCTTCTTGACTGCTTTAAGAATCACCAGCAATAGGCCCGAAGTTTTCGGAATTTTCTTCGAAGTTTCCGGGAATCCCGGAATCTCCGGATACTCCGGGGTTCGTAGCGGGAGGTGTACTTGCTAGTTCTTCTAGCATCTCGCAGTCCTCATCATCTTCTTCTTGAGGCTTGACTTCTCCAATGGCCATCTTCTTTATAGCCTTTTCAGCTGGTATATCCTTGCCTACACACAATTCATCAACTTGCTCCACTTGAGAGCCATTAGATTCATCAAACGTCACGTCACACGTGACATCAATGCAACCGGTGGTTTTGTTGAGGACACGATAGCCATAAGCGTTTGAGGCGTAACCAAGAAAGATACCTTCATCAACTTTAGGTGCAAACTTAGAGCTTTTGAGCTTCTTGTTAAGAATGAAGCACTTACAACCAAAAACTCTAAAGTAGGACACGTTAGGCTTTTTACCAGTTAGAAGTTCATAGGCGGTTTTGTGATGAAGCTTGTGCAGATATAAACAGTTGATAGCATGACAAGCCGTGTTGATTGCTTCCACCCAAAAACTCTCTGAAGTCTTGTACTCATTAAGCATGGTTCTTGCGGCTTCAATGAGAGTCCTATTCTTCCTCTCCATTATCCCATTTTGTTGTGAAGTGTATTGGACAGAGAGTTCATGACCAATGCCTTCTTCATCAAGATACTCTTCAATGTTGGTGTTCTTGAACTCGGTGCCATTGTCACTTCTTACTCTCTTGATCTTTACATCAAACTCATTTTGGGCTCTTGTGGCAAACTTCTTGAATATTTCATGAACCTTGCTCTAGTCCTTCATAAAGAATACCCAAGTGTACCTAGTAATCATCAATAATGACAAAGTCATACTTGTTCCCTCCAATGCTAACATAAGCCACGGGACCAAAGATATCCATGTGAAGTAGTTCCAATGGCCTTATAGTGGTGAGCACATTTTATTTTTCTCAAAATGAACGTTTGTTAGTCCTAGGATGCGTTCCCCCTTTAGAAACTTATTGAGATTGTTCATCCCAACATGAGCTAGCCGGCGATGCCAAAGTCAACTCAAGCTAGACTTTGCCAATAAGCATGTATCAAGTTGGGCTTTATCTGATGTGAAATCCACCAAGTAAAGCCTTCCCTTGAGTTCACCCTTAAAGGCAACAGAGTCATCGTCCCTTCTAAAGATGGTCACACCCTCATTGGTGAACAAACAATTGTAGCCCATCTCACAAAGTTGTGAAACGAACAACAAATTGTAGTCCAGAAGATTCAACCAAAAAAACATCGGAAATTGAATGATTGATTGAGATAGCAATTTTACCAAGACCAACAACTGTTCCTCCACCATTGCCTCCAAAGGCAATTCTTTCCGTACAATTTTCAATCATATCACAAAGTGTAAACATATTATTTTCTCCAATCATATGATTTGTGAATCCAGTATCAATCACTCATTCGGTTCCACCGGAGGAGAATGCCTACAAAACAAATTATGCTTGTGTTGTAGGTACCCAAGTAGGTTTGGGTCCTAGAGTGTTAGTCACAAGAACCTTGGGCACCCACACATTCCTTTTGACCAATGTCCCTTTTGTGCAGGGTCCCACATACTTGGCAACCACCTTACCCTTGTGGTCTGAAGTCAACACATAATCGGCATAGAAGTTGTCTTGTGAGGCATGTGGATTGGGTTTCTTGCTTGACTTGATTGGATTTGCCTTTGCCTTAGATTGTGGTGCATTTGTTGTGTCTTGAGTGCCCTTGAACTTGATAGGAGTGTTGTACTTGACTTGGTTGTCCAGGTTCTTGGTACCAAATTTCTTTGTGTCGTGTACCACATTCGTTGATGAATGGGATGTGGTCCTTTATACAGGTGTGGTAGTTCTAATGAATGGGATGTGGTCCTTTGTACCTTGTTCTTGCTTACCAAGACCCTTCCCATCCGCAAAGCCAAACTTCTTCATGTAGCTTGACCCAAAACCTTTGGTGTGGTTCTCAAACTCACCTCTCTTGGGCTCTTTCTTCTTCTCATCAATGAGGGAGTTTGACAACCTAGCAATCTCTTTTTTCATAGCATTCATCTCAACAATGCTAGTAGCATAAGCATTTATATCAATTTTATAACACTGAAAACAACATTTTCTTGTTGAGGCTTTAGAGTTAGAGATAGCATCATTAGAGGTTGTTGTAGCATTATTCTTGAGATTGTCAAGTTGAACTTCTAGTGCTATGTGACTAATCCTTTAGCTTTCAAAACTCTTTTGAAGTTCAAGCTTTTCACCCTCAAGTTTATTGCAAGCATCCTTAGCTAGGAAAGATTCCCTAGTTAATTCATCTACTATCAACGCCTCTTTAGCTTGGGATTTCTTGAGGCTAAGAATTTCTAGCTCCTTTTCCTTGAGCAAGTCCTCTTGCACCTTGAAACCCTTCTTTTCAATTGCAAGGGCATTCTCAAGGGCAATGGTTTTCTCTCGCTCGAGTCTAAAGAGTTCTTCTTGCACCTCTAGAGTCCCATCTCTATTCTCCATTTCTTTCATTAGAGACATGATTCTTTTAGTTGCCTTTTTACCAAAACCATTTATCATCTTTTCAAATTCAAGATCACTTTCACTATCATCATCTAGGGGCGGGGTGGGAGTGTCTACCTTAGAGCCCCTAGCCATGAGGCATGTGTGGGTGAAGTCATTCATCATCAGTGAGATCTTCAAAGAGTGATGATTTGTTGATTGGTTCTCCAATAGAAATAGTGGCAAGACCCACTTTATCATCAGAGTCGGAGCTATCATCATTTGAGTCCCATTCTTCACCCAAGTGTGCTTCACCAACTTCCTTCTTCTTGTTCTTGTCATTCTTGTTGCATTGGTGTCACTTCTTCTCACTTTTATGTTGGGGCACTCCTCAATGAAGTGACCCTCCTTGCCACACCCAAAGCTTAACCTCTTGGAAGTCCTCTTGGTCTTGACCTTGTCTTTGTCTTTGTTCTTGTTGAGGAAGCCACCCTTTTTTATTACTTTGTTGAACTTTCTTATGAAGAGTGCCATTTGCTCGGGAGTCATGTTCTCATCACTATCTTCATCACTATCTTCTTTGACCACGGTCGTGGAGGTTGATGAGCTCGATTTCTTCTCCTTTCTAGATGCCTTGAGGGCCACTCCCTTGTTCTTCTCAAGTTTTCCATGCATCTTGGACATTTCTTGTGAAGCTTTGACTCCTTGACGATGATAAGATGTTCTTCAATTCTTCCAGTGACATATGCTGGAGTGAACTTGTTGAAGCCTCTCTTCTCTCTTATGAGTATTGGGAGTTGAACATCCCTTGCCATGTATGCGGAAAGAATCTTATCAACCACTTCTCTTGTTCCCCATCTTGTGCTTCCAAGTGACTTGATCTTGTTGATGATTTGTTCAAGCGGTTGTACATATCTTGTGGAGACTCATCTTCCTTGATGACAAAGAGGTTGAACACACTTTCCAAAGCACGGATTCTTCATTCTCTCACTTGCTTTGTCCCTTCATGGTTGAATGTTGGAGGGATATCGGAAAATCCAGATAAGATCCCCAAACACGTGAAAGAGAGAGACAGATAAACACGTTCAAGCACAGTGATGATGCAAGAGGAGACAAAGAATCTCCTGCAGACTGCTCAGGTTTCCAAAGTTGTGAATCCCTTACACGTGCCCTCACGCCCCCTTTTATAGGGGGACGAAGGGACTTTTATATCCCGACTATACCTTTGAACTCAAAGAATATTCCTTGTGTGAACACACACACAAATGTCTTTTACATCTCATACATTTACAAGCCTGCCACTAGTTCACACGCTAAACCCGGACTTTTTGAGATGACAACTTTGACTTTACTTCTTGCTGGTTCGTGAGTGTTCTCGTTCAGGAAGTCTTCATGCACCGTGAATCCCGAGCTCGTCCTCCAACATATTCCCGAATTTCGCAGATTCCCGAAGTTCGTGGCTTCGCAGGTTCATGGCTTTGAGTCTTCACGAATTCGCAACTTCAGGGCCGAGCAGGTTCAAGACTCCGAGCTATTGCCCGTTCGTGACTCCAAGACTTCGAGAGTTCGAGAGTCCAGCTCGTCGTGCACTCGTGACTCCGAGACTTCGTGAATTCCAGACTCCAGATCTTTGTGAGTTCCTTGCCCCTGAAAACTTGCATCACGAATTTCATTAACCTCGACGTTTCGAGGGTGAAGGGTTTTTCTGAATTCCCCAACACTAGCCCCTCAGAGAAGCGGGTTGACTCCGACGATTCGATTCCACAAACATTTCAGAATTTCAGTAAAAAACGTCACCCTCAGAACGTCCTAGGGGACACGCGTCACCCGGCAACCTCGCAACGGTCGAATTGAGGCACGTTCGCAGAACTACCCCCTCGCCCCTATAAATAGAAGACTCCCGCTGTTAAAATTTTTCACCACTTCCTTGCTTTGTTGCGAATCGTGACTCTCTCCTTCGCGGAAACTCGTCTTGCGCTCTAGCGTTTGCGATTTCGAATTTTCTTCGAACTTCTCTAAGGTATTATTCTCTTTGTCTTTTAACTCTTGTTTATCCTGTCCATTGTATTAGGTTCCTTTACTTTGTGAATTTTGTTTGCGAGCGTTGTCCTTATTTCTTCTTTTCTGTAATACTGTAGAATAGGTGGCTCGAGTCAAAAGTACCGTAAGACCCATGACGACCGAAGAACTTGCTGCAGCTGGTCTTCCAGCCGAACCGGTTGTCCAGGGTCCTGAGAATGCTCCACCTCTTGAAGAGGAGGGCTCGCCCGCTGCCAGCGATTCCAGGAGTCACGAGGATGGTGAGGTCAGGACAGATGACGAAGACGTCGGGGATGTGGACGCCGACGTCAGAGATTTGGTCAGAACAAGGCCGGCAGGACCTCTACCTCCTTCTCTTGTTTTCGGAGAATCGAAGGTTACTACAAACACGATCAGAGAATATGAAGCAGCCGGCTTCTTCCCCTCAGGCACCAGGAGAGCTCCACTGGATGAACAAGTTCCTGTTCCCGGAGATGGAGAGATTGTTGTATTTCGAGACTTCTTCACCTGTGGCCTTAGGTTTCCTTCCGATCCAATTCTTCCCGCGAACTTGGATGTCTTTTCGGTGAAGATTCATCAGCTCTCACCGACGTCTTTCCTAGAGTTGTCCAAGTTTATTTGGATCATGAAGACCTTCAGACGTAACCTCAGCGTCGATGCTTTCGCTAGGTTTTTTGAGCTGGTCATTGTGCTCAATGTTATCAAAGTCGACGACGGGCAATTTTACGAAGCCCAGCATGCATGCTGTACTTTCAACACCCATCGTCAAAACATCCGAAAAGGTATTACATGAATTCAGATCGCTCCTTGCTGCAAGACCAACTTGACTGACGATTGGAACTTGTACTGGTTCTATGTGAAGGTTGACATGTCTGAGGTTCCTGGCTACGAAGGACCAGCTCGTCCTCTGTCTTGTTCCATCGAAGCCCTGACTGCTGTGAATACTGCTGAATTCAACCATCGAGCAGCGGGGATCAGAAGTTGCGAAAGTGCTTTTCACCTCGCCAGCACTATCATTGGAGGCCGCGACATTGTCGAGGAGTTCGTTGCTGCCGAGATTTGGCTGATCTCTTATGGCTCGGCCCCCAACGAGATCGTGCACTTCAACGTCAACTAGGTGTCACAAGAAGTCCCTTTCCCGAAGTTCGACATTAAACTGAGGGAAGGCCAAAGCGCCAATACTTTCATGCTTGAAGTCGAGAAAAGGGTGACTCTTATGATAGGCGAATACACTATGAACGAGTACAAGGCGTATAAGGCGTTGGTGAAGCACAAGAGAAGAATTAATCGCGTATTCTCTGAGGTCTGTGGGGACAAGTCTTTTAATTCTTGACGCCTGGGTCGCAAACTGAAGGTACCCGTGGTTGCTGTCGCTAGCTGCTCGGCTGCTCCCATTAGTGCTCCAAGAAGAAGATCTTCGAAAAGGGGCCCGTCAATTGCCGACGAGACTACCTCCTCTGGCGTTCAGCCCTCTAAAACAAGGTCTCTGGAATCGTCGAAGCGCAAGTGTAGGACCTCCGAACAAGTTTCGGATGCCGAACTCCAAGCAGCCTCCGGTCTCGCTCAGATGAGCCGCAAGAAATCCAAGAAAGCTGTCAAAAAGGTTGTTTCTTCAGGGGTTCGGCGGGTTCCATCTGCATTCGATGACAACCTCTTCGTGGAGGCAGCCAGCCAGAAAGGTTCTCACTTCTGGCCCTTGTTAAGATTTAACTTTCGAGAAAATTTCCGGCCTGGTTCTAGAATGAGTTCGTGGATACTCTTTTTCAGATGCTGCTCCCGAAGTTCAGAAGGAAGTGGTCCCCGATGCTGCTGCTGAGCCCCCTGTTGCTGCTACTGCTGTCGCTGTTTCTCAGTCCGTCCATCCTCAATATGAAGCCTCTCCCGAATTTACCAAGGAGCTCTAACTCACCGTTCACAGGGGTGAGGATCCCGTCCAGGGTGCCCCCTTGCTCGAAATTCACGAAATAGTTCCCGAAGGCCAAGCTCCCTCTCCTTCCCTAGCTGCATTCAACAAGAGCTTTGGTACGTCTCACCGTGGTGAACTACTAAGTGTTGGTTTCGAGGCGGCTGGTATCGGGGACAGTGCATCCAAGATTTTAACACTCTGGAAATCACCTACACTTGTTGATGAAATAGGAGGAGAAGGCTCGGAACAAACTGGAGGAGTCGCTCGGGAATCTGGAAAGGGGCCTCATTCCACCCAGAAGAAAATTTCTGCATCGCTGGGTAAAACTTCTTCGAACTCGGGGAAGAAGGTCACCATGCAAAATCTAAGCAAACAAGGTTTGTTTCTTTTCGTTAACTCTTGTGTTTCTCAGTTTTACGATTTTTGCTCATGATTTCATATGTGGAATTTTCCAGAGTTTAAGGATCTTCTTCATTCGTATCCTCCATCCAAACTCGCGAAGTTTCAAGAGGATTATTCTCTTAAGCCTTCCATGCTCGGGAAAGTTGCCGCTGAACGGCTCATTGATCAGGAGAAACTGAACAGGCAGCTTTCTTAGGAATCTAAAGAACTTAAGCGTAACTTCGCCCTGGCTCAATCCACGAATCTTGATTTGGAGAAAAAGGTGGCTGAACTGGCGGAAAGTTTGAAGCGTTGCCAGGATGAGAAGAAAATTGCTGGTGAAGCACTTGAGCAATCCAAGAAGGAGTTGGAAAAGTTGCAAAAAACTCATGAAGACGATCTGAGCCTGATTGAAAACCTTCACAAGAACCACGATAGATCCTCGAAAGTTGCCGAAGATCTTCGTGCTAACAATGCTGACTTGGCCAGATACCTAAGCAGCAAGGACCAAAGAATTCAAGATGTCGAAAAAGCCTTGACCGAGCAGAGAGAATCTTCTGGGAGGAAGATTTCTGAGATTGTCGACAGGCTAAAAGTTTTATTTGAAGAGTACGAGAGATCTTTGAACGAATTCAGCGTTCGTCCAGTGCCGCTTCCTGCTAATTTTGGACTTCGTGAGTTCATGGACTGTATCGATGCCGAATTCAAGGCGCTTCCCGAAGTCATCTCTGGTGCTAACGACTTTGCAGCAGCCTTCTCCGTCGAGAGCATTATGAAGCTTCTGCATGACTTCGATTGCGCGGATCTCGCGAAGTTTCACAAAAAAACTCCCTCAGTTTCCCGACGCCCTGAGTACCTCCAGAATTCGACCAAATGAGGATGTTCAAGTTATCAAGTCCAAATTCGCGAGGGAGTTTTGGCTAGCCAGTGGGAAAGAAGCTGTCAAGAGCATTGCACGTGCTAAGCTTGCTCAGGTTAGTTTTCGGACGTTTCTGTTCGCTACTGCTTATTCGCAGGATTTTTTGTCCCCTGATTTTCCTTAGAATTGTTTCTTTACCTCTCTTAGTTGATCGAGGAAGAGAATCGTGGAAAAGGCGCTGCATCCCCTGAATCGTCTACTGAAGATGAAGATTCCAGCGACTTGGGAGAGGAGGGCTCAGGCGACAGCAGCGATAATGGCAGTGATGGCAACCAATCTTCCGGGCATGAAGAGAATTCTCAGAAGGTTGACATTATGAACTAGAAATTTCCGAAACATTCGCCCTTCATGGTTGTTCCTGTATATTTGTACATTCACTTAGTTGTAGTATTTTGCTTGAACAAGTTGTTTTTTGTAAACTTGAACCTGCGTAGGTCCTGCAAGTTGGGCCTGTGCAGGATGTGATGCCTGTGCGAATTCATCGCGACAAAATGTTTGTCAGTGGCGAAGCATGGCGCTTGTTTCAAGAGGATCACCCCGAACAGGATTTTTCCGATTTTTGGCTTGAGGTTTCGCTTAGGTTTTCTATGGGATGCTTCGATCTTTCTTCCTTTTCCTGCTTCGTAAAAAGGAGGGTTCTAGTGCTGCGAATTCAAGTTCCATGAAGATCCTGAAGACGAAGCCCCTTAGCCCGATTGCCGGCGAGCTTGACTTTGCTTACGCTAGCGACATTACAGAAGACAATAGTTGCGAACCAGAACACGTTGTCGAACTTTCGTTCTAGGGTTTGTACTTATCAATGTAATTGTTGCTAAACTGTTTCGAAATTTTTATGCAATTAAGGCAATAAAGACATTTTCTTGGAAAAAACGTCACCCTCCGCCACCTTGCCGTTTTGCATGAAAATTTCAAGGCAAGTGGACGAAGTTCTACTATTCCTCGAATATTTTGATCAAAAGCTCCTTTGGAGAAATCTTCATAAGTTCTTCAAAACTTCAAATGTTGTTACGCAGGTCGACAAAATTTGTTCTCGAATTTTGTGGACTTGACCCGCTTGGCATACTTGCCCTGGTTGATATTGCAACCCTCAGTTGCTTCAACCGTGATTTTCTACGAATTTCCACACGAGCCCCTTGCCTTTTTTCCAGAACGATTTTATTGCGAAAAACTTTTCAGCAATTTGCATCAAGGAAAAATTTTGGAACAATGCCACACGCATTTACTTAACCGCAATCGCCATTACTTATCATGATGGAAACTCATGCTACAACTCATTGTTGTCTCGAGCCTTTTCGGTTGGAATCCCTTCGTGGATGGGATTTTAGGCCACAACTTATTGTTGTCTCGGGCCTTTTCGATGGGAATCCTTTCGTGGATGGGATTTTAGGCCACAACTTATTGTTGTCTCAGGACTTTTCGGTGGGAATCAGTTCGTGGATGGGATTTTAGGCTTTCATAGAGCCTTTTTCACAACCTCTTTTTTCTTTTCACAATGGAATTCTGGCTATCAAGAAGCCTTTCACACGAACTTTTCTTTTTTCACGATGGAATTCTGGCTATCAGGAAACCTTTTCTCACGAATTTTTCTTTTTTCACGATGGAATTCTGGCTATCAGGAAGCCTTTTCTCACGAATTTTTCTTTTTTCACGATGGAATTCTCAAAATACGCAATTTGGGGGAAGACTCTTTTCATATATATATCACAAAGAGTATTTACATAGGATCCGCCTCGTTAAAAACCTCGCCTCTTGATTTAGAGCCCCCTTTGCAAGCAAAAGAGTACGGTCCTCGTTATTCTAATGCAACTAAGAAAAGAAAAGCTAGTGTTTTTTCCCGAAATCACTTATAGACACGTGATTCAGATTTTTTACTTTTTTTAGAATGCAAATTTGCGAGAATAGAAAAAATACTCTAAGTTACATCTAGCACAACTGGAACTTTCAAGGGTAATACCTTTTCAGGCTGTCGGCATTCCACGAATATGGCAACTCTTCGCCAGTTTGCTCCAACAAACGAAAAGCCCCTGGCATGTTTGTTTCTTTTGCAATGTAAGGCCCTTCCCAGGATCCATGAAGTTTTCCCGGGTTCTCCCAGTTTTTCTTCCTTTTCAACACTAGATCACCAGTTTTGATGTCTTTTCGAACCACTTTCTTGTCTCTCCAAGCTTTAGTCTCCTTTTGGTACTTCTCAATGTTCTCAGCAGCTTCAAGGATTATCAGCTCAATCATATCCTTTTCCACTTTCTTATCAATTTCTTCAATCTCTTTTGCTTTCAGGACTCTCATGCTTTCATTTTTGATTTTCTCTGGTGTCATTGCCTCAGTGCCGAAGAGTAAGCGCAAGGGCGTGAAACCTGTTGCTCTTGACACGGTAGTGTTGTGGGACCAGATTACTTTCGGCAATTCGTCCACCCATTTCCCCTTCTTTTGGTCGAATAAGCACTTCTTGATTTCCGAAAAAATCAGGCCATTTGCCCTTTCAACTGCCCTGTTGGACTGCGGATGGTACACTGATGAAAATTTCGCATGAGTACCCAAGGTCTTGCAGTATTCTTTGAAAGTGTAACAGTAGAACTGTTTCCCATTGTCAATAGTCAGTTCTCTAGGAACCCCAAACCTGCAGACTATGTTCTTCCAAAAGAACTTCTGAATTGTTGTTGCTTTGATGTTCGCAAGTGGCTTTGCTTCTACCCACTTCGTGAAATAGTCTACTTCAACAGCTGCAAATCGGCAATTCCCCTGAGCCGTTGGCAATGGCCCTACTAGATCCATTCCCCACCTTTGCAATGGCCAAGATGGTGGGATTAAGTGAACTGGCATTGAAGGTAAATTCTGTTGATTCGCTGTTTTCTAGCATGCTTCACATTGCCGAACAAGTGCCTTAGCATCTATGTTTATGGTGGGCGAATAGAATCCTTGTTTTATTGCCTTTCCTGCTAAAGCCCTGGTGCCTAAGTGCGCACCACAAAATCCGCTGTGAATTTCCTTGAGAATTTCTAGGCCTTTTTTGGAGGTGATGCACCTTAGCCAGGGTTCAGTAACTCCTGATTTGCACAGTTCTCCGTTTACCACTGCATAGCCCCGTGCCCTTTGTTTCAACCTTTTCTCTTCCAACTCTTCTTGTGGTTCATAATGGCCTCTCAGATAAGCCATGATTTCTGCTCTCCAATTAGGAGTCTCCACTGCATTCACGATTTTCGGCCTCGAATCCTTGATGTATGGTTCTCTGATGATTTCGAAGAACACATCGGGGGGCAGTTCTTGATTTCTGGCTGCTGCTTTCGCCAGCTTGTCTGCCTCATTGTTGTCATCTCTTGGGATATGCTGAACTGAGTAACCTTTGATGTGCCTTTCCATTTCTCTAACTTTTTCTAGGTACTTCATTAGAACAAGATTTCTTGCTTCACTTTCATTTTCGACATGTTCTTGAATAACTTCCGAATCTGTTCTGATTATGAAGGTCTGTTGTCCCAAGGCTTTCATTTTCCTCAATGCCAGAAGTAAAGCTTCATACTCCGTTGTGTTATTCGTGGAATGTTCATTGTTCGCGAATATGAGCCTAGCTGCATATCTTATCACTACCCCCGCCGGGGATGTTACGACAGCCGAAATTCCAACCCCCTTATAGCACCAAGCCCCATCACACTGGACTATCCAAGGTTCAGGTATTTTTTCATCAAGGTTTTGAGTTGGTGAAGTCCAATCCACGACAAAATCTGCCGGAACTTGCGACTTTATTGCACTTCTTCTTTCGAAATCCACTATGTATTCTGAGAGTTCGGCGCCCCACTTGATTATTCGGGTAGATGCCTCTCTATTTGCAAACAAGCCACTCAGTGGCTGATTGGTGATGACCCTTATTCTGTGACCCTCGAAATAGTGCCTTAGCTTCCTTGCGGCCATGATAACTGCATATGGATCTTTTCCACCTCAAAATAGAAGATTTTCGAGCCAGACAAAGCTTCGGAAGCGAAGTATACTGGAATTTGTTTGAGTTTTCCTTCCTCTTCCTTTTCTTGCACTAGCACAGCACTTACTGCTGAATTTGATGCGGACACATATAGCAGAAGTGGCGATCTTGGTTCTGGAGGGCACAACTTGGTCATGTTGGACAAGTAATCTTTCAATTCTTGGAAAGCTTGTTTCTGGATTGCAGAGCACTGGAAAATCTTAGAACTTCTGAGAACTTGAAAGAATGGTAAGCTTCTTTCTGCAGCTCTGGGGATGAATCTGTTAAGGACGGCCACTCTCCCTGTTAATTTCTGCACATCCTTCACTGAAACTGGATCTTGCATTTCCACTAACGCCCTGATTTTGTCGGGATTCACCTCTATGCCCTTTGTTGAGAATAGACATCCGAGTACTTTCTCCTTGTGAATGCCGAATACGCACTTCTCCGGATTTAGCTTCAGATTCGCTGCTCTCATGTTCGCGAATGTCTCTGCTAGGTCACTGATGTGGTCCTTTCTCTGAACACTTTTGACGACTATATCGTCCACGTATGCCAAGATGTTTCTCCGAATTTGAGGTTGGAGAACTATTGCTATCAATCTCAAAAAAGTACATCCTGCGTTCTTGAGCCCTTCTGGCATTCTCACGAAACAGAATGTCCCGAAGGGAGTGATGAAGCTTGTTTTTTCTTCGTCCTCTTTGCGAACCCTGATTTGATGATATCTAGAGAACATATCCAGGAGTGAGAGCATCTCGCTGTTGGCTGCATCATCTACGATTTTGTCTACTCTTTCCAAGGGAAAATCGTCTTTCTTGCATGCCTTGTTCAAATCCGTGAAATCTACACACATTCTCCACTTCCATTTTTCTTTTTTACCGGTACAGTGTTGGCTAGCCAGACTAGATACTTTACTTCTCTGATTACTTGCGCGTCTTGCAGCCTTTGAACTTTGGCTTCAACTGCTTTCACTTTTTCTTCAGACATTTTCTGAAGTTTTTGCTTCTTGGGAGGTATTCTTTCATCTGTTTCCAGGGCATGTTCAATGATGTCCCTGTCGACACCTTGTAGGTCCTTGGCTGACCATGCGAAAACATCCTTGTTTTTGTTCAGGAATTGTACGAGGTCATTCTCCTTTTCGGGACTGAGGGTGAGCCCTATTGTGACTGCTCTATCGGGCATGTCATCCATATACACTTTCTTGGTTTCACCATCGGTGGCTATTTCAATCTTTTCTTTATCCCGCCTGGCCTCTTCGTAGGTTTCCTTCCTTTCATCAGCTGTTTTCAACTGGTACACATTTGTCTGGCCAGGAGTATGGCCTTTTTCTATGTTTCTGGCCACTTGTTGATTGCCGAACACCGTGATAGCCCCCTTGGGTGCAGGCATCTTCATACATAAGAACTGTTGCCTTATGACTACGTCGAATTTGTTCATGAAGCCTCTGCCGAAAATCGCGAGATACGGGTGATAGATGTCGACCACATCGAAGGTGAGATTTTCTGTTCTGGCATTGTCAAGATTTCCGAAGGAAACAAGATGTGATATTTTTCCAACTGGCTTAATTGGTTTTCCTCCGAAACCTTGTAATGGGTATTCTGCCGGGTCCAACATGTGCTGGCTCAGATTCATCTTCTCGAAAGTTTTCAAGAACAAAATGTCTGCCGAACTTCCATTGTCAACTAGGACTTTTCCAATGACCCACCCAGCTATGTTTACCTCGATGACCATGGCATCGTTGTGAATCGTGGATTTCAGCTTGAAATCCTCTTCTGTGAAAGTGATTGGCACCTTTGCCCATTCCGGTCGTGCAGTTGGACTGTCATTGGTGATGGTGTTCACAGACCTGAAGTAGTTGCTTCGTTGCTTCTTAGTCTCGAACTCCATGGCTGACCCTCCTGAAATTGGCAAGATAGTCCCGAAAGACTGTAATGCTTTGGAGTTCTGAGGTCTTGAACTTGATTGAGGTCTTGACGAGTTGTCAGGTGGTGGTGGCAAGATTTCCTGAATTGGCTGTGGTTGCTGGATTGATTGGATTGCCTGTGACTGGGGAAAAACTGCTAGGATGGTTGCCATGATGATTGTGGTTCTGAAAACTACTGAATTGGGACTGAACTTGGTTGAGAGTTCATGAATTGTGGTTGCCAGAAGTTCGGGCGAAACTGACTTGGCATTGAGGATGTGATGCTCATTAACGCTTTTTCTTGCTGGATTCTTGCCATGTTTTTCTTGATTTCTGGGCACCCTTCAGTGCTGTGCCCCCTCCCATGATACTGACAATAGAAGTATGGGTCTTTTGGGTTGTGATTCGTGAGTCTCGGGGGTCCTCTTCCTCTTCCCCTTCCTCTGGGTGCGAACCCTCCTCTTGCGTTGGGTCTGTTGTTTTGGTCAGGTTGAGGATTTTCCACATTGTTGACATTTCGTTGATTCTGGGATTGTGCTCTCCAGGTCATTTCTCTGTTGCCCTGCCTGGCTTCATTTCGTTCAGCTACTCTTATGTGATGATCATCATCAGACAAGATGTATTCTTCCTGTTCATGAAAATGTTCCTCAACCGTCTTGGGTTTCTTTCTCGTCAGATGCGAAGCTGTTGGTCCTGGAGTCAGGCCTTTGATTAGCGCATTGATCGTTGTTCTTTCATCAGCTTCTGGGATCTGGGATCTCTGTTGCATGAATCTTCTCACGAAGTTCCGCAATGGCTCTCTGTCTTTCTGCTTACAGTTGTACAGATCTGATGCTTCAACTGTTGTGTCATGGAACATCTGAAATGCTTGCATGAATTTTGTCTTGAGATCTACCCAGCTACAGACTGAGTGTGGCGGCAGCAAAGAGTACCAATGCAGCACTGGTCCTTCGCAAGCAATGATGAAGGATTTGGCCAGTGCAACATCATCTCCTCCTGCTGAATTCACAGCCGATTCGTACCTCATAAGGAACTGCCTGGAGTTTCCGAAGCCGTTATATTTCGGGAGAGAAACCAACTTGAATTTTGGTGGCCATGGCGCAGTTTTCAGTCTTATGGACAGTGGTGATTCAGAATCTACGAACTGTGAGATTCCATTTCCCACGAAGAAGTTCTCTTTCGGGGTTCTTCTGGTTGGTCCAGAGTTCTGATGTGTTGAATCTTGCCACAGTGAACTGTTTTCTTGGTCTTTCATTTCATCTATTTCTCTCTGTATTGTTTCAATTTGTTCTCTTGCTTGGTTGAGTTGTTCTAATTTTTCAGAGATTTTACTTTTTGCTTGCAATTGACTTGCGAATTTTTCTTTCTCTTTCCGCAGTTGCTGTATCTTCTGCTGAACTCTTTCCAGTTCCCTGTCTATGGTATCATCATCGTCATCATCGTTCTGATGTATTTGCTGTTCAGCAGGTTGTTCTTGAATGTGTGCTGTCTTCTCAGCTCTTGACTTCATTAGAGCTTCGAGTTTTGCTCTCCGTTCTTGATCTGTGGTGTTAGAAGGTTCGGGAACGAAAGAGATTTCATTCCCTTCGGGAGGATGGTGGTCTTCTTGATTTGTCTCAGCTGGAATGTTCTTCTTGGACTTCTTCTGTGGTGGCATCGTGAGCTGTTCTTCGGCTGAAACACGGTGGGCGCCAATGTTGGAGGGATATCCAAAAATCCGGATAAGATCCCTGAACACGTGAAAGAGAGAGTGAGATAAACACGTTCAAGCGCAGTGATGATGCAAGAGGAGACAAAGAATCTCCTGCAGACTGCTCAAGTTTCCAAAGTTGCGAATCCCTTACACGTGCCCTCACGCCCCCTTTTATAGGGAGACGAAGGAACTTTTACATCCCGACTATACCCTTGAACTCAAAGAATATTCCTAGTGTGAACACACACACACACACACAAATGTCTTTTACATCTCATACATTTACAAGCCTGTCACTAGTTCACACGCTAAACCCGGACTTTTTGAGACGACAACTTTGACTTTACTTCTTGCTGGTTCGTGAGTGTTCTCATTCAGGAAGTCTTCACGCACCGTGATTCCCGAGCTCGTCCTCTAACATATTCTCGAATTCTGCAGATTCCCGAAGTTCGTGGCTTCGCAGGTTCATGGCTTTGAGTCTTCGCGAATTCGCAACTTCAGGGCCGAGCAGGTTCAAGACTCCAAGCTATCGCGCGTTCGTGACTCCGAGACTTCGAGAGTTCAAGAGTCCAGCTCGCCGCGCACTCGTGACTTCGAGACTTCGTGAATTCCAGACTCCAGATCTTCGTGAGTTCCTTGCCCCTGAAAACTTGCATCACGAATTTCATTAACCTCAACGTTTTGAGGGTGACGGGTTTTCCTGAATTCCCCAACATTGATGAACAATGTGTCCCACAAATCTTTGGCGGAATTCAACCCATCCACCTTGTCATACTCTTCGGACGTGAGTGAACTCTTGATGATGCGTATGGCTTGATAGTTCTTTGTATCTCATTTGCTTGATCTTGAGTTAGCGTTGCATCACCACTAGGGAAAGTAATACCCCTGTTCACAGTAGTCCAAAGTGCGGTATTCACCGCCATCAAATACTCCTCCGTTGAGCTCTTCCACTTGGAATAGCCAATTCCATCAAATTGGGGTATCTTCCCAATGTGGCTAGAACCCGATGGATGGTTAAAAGATAAACGAGAATAATCGAAAGAGGTTCTAGTATAGTCCCTTGATGATGACAGGCGCCGAGCGGAGCGGTTGGATCTTGCATCATCAAATTCTTCATCCTCACTATCGGAGGACTCCAAATCATCACCACGTGCTTGATGACTTGTGCTTGCTCCAAGAGTACCACCTCCTTGTGGTAGAACGGGAGGTGTGCCAACCACATTGTTGGCGGGATCTACTCTTTCGGGAAGAGGTTGTCACACCTGTTTTTCCAAAGAAAACCAAGTGCAAACCTGTATGCATGCCAGGATCAAGTTGCATGCGTATAGTGACATATAAGTGTATACAGAAATAGTACCACATAAGAAAAAGGGAGATTATCAGAGTATTGCGCTTTATCCTGGAAACGAAGGCTCCAAACATCACAGGCAGTCGACTGGGGCCTGCGTATGTCTAGCACCAGCAACATCTTCATAGCAGCTTCCTCTTTCTGAGCAACATTGTTTATAGCAAGGGTGAGCACTTGTCGTACTCAGCAAGTGTGGGAAAGAATGAATGCAAAGTCTTTATAATGGACCGGGCTATGAGCATTTAGCATTTTAGTTGGTCAAATTTTATTAACATTTGATTACTAACAAAATATAAGTATATACCAAGCCACATTAAGCATAAAGCTAAGATGCACCGTAAGATTATGGTAAGCATAACCAGAGAGCATGATTAAGTCCATCTTCAAGTTCAATTATCATATTAGGCTCCAGACCGCTCTTGACCGTGAGCACGGCTAATCGATTAGTTTTACACTCTGCAGAGGTTGTACATCTTTACCCACAAGTCGCGTAAAAGTTCTAGGAACTTTAAACCCAACCATGCGGTGCTAGCTAGGCACCATACCACACTACCGAGGTGTGATTGCATAGGGACGCTACGAGGCCTTTACAAAGAGTCTCGTGTGTATTAGTCCATAGTAGCACGCCATAGAGGCCAGCTTTCATACCACACCTCTACCCACGGACTAGGTAGCCATAGAAGAGAACTTCCGTACCAAAACCTATCTGTCAGTGTTTTAGACTGGCAACCTACCAAGGGGAGTACCCGAGGTAGATGAATGTGGCCTCACCGAGATTGGTAACTTGAAGGAAGAGACACATGGCACACAATTTAGACAGGTTCGGGCCACGAGGTTCGTAATACCCTACATCATGTATGCCGCGTAGCTCTGGATTAATTGGATGTGTTTAGAAGATGATGTGTATGAGAGAGATAGGGGTCCCTGCCTCGCCTTATATAGCCCGGGAGGCAGGGTTACAAGTCGGGTTGAGGAGAGAGTACTAGTCGGGTATGGCTAGGAGTTCTCTACATAGTACAGGACATGTACAACTTCCTATCTGAGTAATCTCCACCGTAGTCCTTGCGCCCCACACAATCAGGTGCCGTGCGGCACAAGCCAAGTAGTCCCAGGGTCCCACCGAGTAGTTGGTCCTGGTACCCACCGAGGCAGTGGGCCCAGGGAGGTCCATACGACAAGCCCCCGAGTACTTTGTAGTCGAGTAGCATAGTTTCAAGTAGTCTTGACGGCCTTGATGAGTAGTCCTCAAGCATCCCTGAGTACTACAAGCCAAAAGTCCTCAAGAGTACTTGAAGCATCTTGAGGCTGGAAGGTACTCCAGCTGATCCTTGAGTAGTCTTGAAGTCTTCTCGAGTAGTTCCCAAGCGTCTTCGAGTTCTCCTCTTGAAGGTCTTCAATAATACTCGCTTTGTCTTGAAGAAGAAACCATATGGAAAATGCGATTCAAAGAATCGCATTCCATATGGAATGTAGCCCCCGAGCCTTAGGTCGAATTGTAGATTCAAGCTGAGGGTCAATCTGAAATTCCGCCAAGATTATCCCACCAAATCCGAAGAAAAAACCGAAGGACATGTGGCACGGAGCCCCTGAGCCTTGAGTCGAGTACTTCCTCTCGAATTGAAGGGTCATCTTGATTGTAGAATGTGTCCTGAGTTGCTCTACAGTCTTGTCATCACCTAGGGATTTGAGTAGACGTAGCCGAGCCCCCGAGATGAAGCGCGTCGACTACTGGAAGTTGAAGAGTCAGGCGGCTGCCGCTGAGTCAGCTGTCGATACTTATCCATCTGACCGTTGCCAAGCCGCCGGTTGGCTTATAAATAGAAGCCGAAACCCTTAGGGTCTTCCATCCTCCACATTCGCAGCCATTTGAAATAGATCTAGCCAAGAGTCAGCCACCCGAGCACACTGCCACCGCGCCTTAGGCTGCAGATCCACACGCGCCGCCACTGTTTGCATCCAGAGAAGCCCCCGAGCGAATGCGAGTGAAAACCCAGTGCATTTGGAGGATGAAGTCTTCCCCGTCAACGAGCATGAAGACCGGCACCGGGAAGAAGAGATCCCATGATGAGTCAACACCGCCGACCTCTCCCCCGCGCCCGAATCCGAACAAAGAATGGAAGAAATCCAAGGCGAAGACCGAAGACCTGCTAGCGCTGGTGAACAACGGTTTCCTCCGGGAGAAGGAGATGGACATGTGGTGCGCCGCCGCGGGTGATCCATACCCAATGGAGAAGAACTCTGATGAGATCCCAATGTTCGCGCAGTTCGTGGAGCGCGGGCTCGCTCTCCCGGCGAGCGACTTCTTCAAGGGTCTCTTCAAGTACTACGGTATCGAGTACTTGAACCTGAACCCTAATGGAATCTTTCACGTCTCCGTCTTCATCCACTTCTGCGAGGCCTTCGTGGGGATCAAGCCCCACTAGGTGCTGTTTCGAAAGTTCTTCCGCTTGAAGCCGCAGTCGAGCGCCAACGACCCAAGAGTAGTCGGAGGAGCCGGCATCCAGATGCGCGAAGACGCTGCCGAGCAATACTTGTCATACAAGCTCATCGACTCCAACCAGGATTGGAAGTCGAAATGGTTCTACATCACCAACCACCACCCGGAGCTGCCGAAGCCAAGCGGGAAGCAGCCAAAGCACCAGCCCTGGTGGAACACGGAGCTGACGATGTAGGAGGGTATTCAACTACCCGAGCTGCTGCAGAAGATCAAGGCTTCGAGAGAAGCCGGGCTGAGGGCCGAACACGTGGCCTTCAGGTTCATGAAGAGGAGGATACAGCCGCTGATGGCACGTGATACCCTCAGGTACCAGTATACAGGCGACGACGACACGTCGAGGATGCCTGGTAATGAGATCAATGATGACGACATCGTCGAGAGGCTGGGTAGGATCTTCAAAGATATGCCACCATACGTACCCTTCCCAGTCCCCGAGTACTCCGTGGCTCGTCCGCCAAACAAGGTTGGTAGCCGAACTTATGTCTTTGAGTACTCAATGTATTGTAGTAGTCGAGCTCACCCAAACTGTTTGATGCAGGTTGATCTAATGAAGTTTGTCTCCGACCCCGCATCCCCTCCTCGACTTGTGGATATACCAGAGGAGGGCAAGGGCAAAGACAAGGAGCGCCGTGAAGTCGGCGAGGGTGACGACACCGTCAAACCATAGAAGACACGTCCGATGAGGAGGACGGGGAGACGCTGCAGGAGCGGTTCTAGCTGCGGTCCAGGTTCAGCCGGCCTGGGTTGCCCCACATCCCCCTTGTCGAAGATCCACCGACTAGCCTGGAGGCTAGTCTCCCTGCGCCACCACGGAAGCCGTGCAATGTGGCGCGCAAAGAGTCGCCAAGAAGCTGAAAGTGACCGAGACTACGTCTCAAGAGGTGAGCTCCTCGAGTAGAGTAGTCGAGTACTTGACTTGAAGTATTCTGTATGCTGACAATTGACTTCTGAGTTGTCGCAGGAGATTCCCTCATCCGACCCTGTTGATCAAAGGGAGAGAGAGGACTAGGACACGGTGGGCGGGCCGGCTGAAAGAAGCCACAGTCCAGCCCCCACCGTCGAAGAACTTGTGTCGCAGATGACACAGCGGTCAATTAGAGTTGTCGAGCCGCAGGCGCCGGCCGTGGAGAGCAGGCCGGAACCGAGCACGACTGCTGGTGCTGAAGAACCAGCAGAGGCTCAAGCTAAAGAGGAGGCGCCCGTCGAAGCCGGACTTGTAGATATCGCCAGCATCCTTGGCGCTCCGATCGTGACTGTCGTCCAGTCTAGCTCGTAAGTGAAGACCTTTCCCGAGTAGTACTTGTATCTTGGTAGTCTTACTTGGTTGACCACTAATCTTGTACCATGCAGAAAATCAACTGACTACGTCCTTCATCGCCCGTTTGAGTTCCAGGCCTCCAGCCTCGATCTCCCGGACCTTGCCCTCTAGGCCATGAATCTTGCTCCTGGAGGTCGCCAGAGCATTATTCAGCTCTTCTTCGCGGTTACGGAAATCTGCACACACAACAGTTAGCTTGTAGCAAACGACCTTCTATTCAAAAAGAGAAAAAGACCAAAACTCACCAGTAGCCGCAGCGTTAAACTGCGAAGTGGCTTCCACGGCCTTGCGCCTTTCCTCAGCGAGCTCGTCCTCGAGCCTTTTCTTGTCGGCGGCCGCCGCCTCACGAACCTCCCTGAGCTCTCGCTCAAGATCGATAATGCGTTGTTCTTTCTCGGCATGCCGTAGCTGGTCGGCCTGGCCCTTGTCCCTCTCTGCTAGTGACTATTCCAAAATCACAAGGTCGTCAGCGATGCTTCAAGAGCAAAACAATCAAGCAGTAAAAATACATCACAGGCAACTCATAATGAGTGTGTGGTTGATGGTGACAATGTTGGTCTACAAAGCCCACATGTCCTCATTGTCCTTGAACCAATCATTCTGCCAAGGGGTGTGATCCCAATTAATTGATCGACGTGGAAACCTCAGGCTCGAAGTTGAAGATGGAGGTACCTGTGCGCCGGACGCCTCCGGACCTCCCGGCTCCATGTCGATCTGAGCCTGGTCCTCGGCCACGTCCCTCGCCCCATAAGGTACAGCCCTGATAGGGTCGACATCTACGACTGTTGGGGAGGTTGTCACCCCGACTCCAGCAACTGAGGTCTCAACACATTTAGCGGTGTGTAGGGAAGAACCCGCCCTCATGTTAGTCACGGGCAGTGAAGTCGTCGCCCCCTCCGCCACCCCTCGTGTCGGGGTAGCGGTACGAGCATCATCTACTAGCACCTCCCCCACGACCTGTGGCTCAGGCGACCTCGTGCGGGAGGGGGATGCTGGAGTAACCGGCACTCCCTGTGATCTTGCCGCCGGCCTGCACGGACAAATAACACGACAAGATTCTGTCTAGTGGAAAAGCATAAAGATAACATCAGCTCTTAAGCCCATACCTCAGCGCAGCCGGAAGCCGAGCCTTCAGCCAAAACACCCGAGACTTAATAGCCGCAGGTATCTTCACCCGTGCCGCTGCAGCACTGTGTTGTGCCTCTAAACTACGTCAGAGAGCCTCCTCCGACGTCTTTTGTACTAGCTCCCGCTGCCTCTTGGCAGCAGGACTCTCCGGCCTCTCCGCTGCCTGGCCTTCAAGGACCTGCAGCTCTTCGATGGCCTCATCCTTCTCCTTCTCCTCCTCCTTCTCCTCCTCATCATCCTCTGACCCGACCTCCCGCGAGCGAGGCGTTGGGATCATTGGAGTCGTGACGGTCGGAGGGGACGTAGCCCTCCTCTTCCTCTTCTTCTTCTGCTCCGCAGCTCTCACCGCAGAGATAGCAGTGGCGACAGCCGAAGTGGATTTCTTCACCACTGTCGACCTAGTCCTGCGCCGGGACTTCGCGGCGCCGACGACTAGATCCGCCCCAACCTCCGCGTCAGTATGTTCGTCGGCCTCTACCGACGAATCGGACTCATAATTCTCCAGCAGTCGACCTGCTGGAGGCTTGTACTTGTCCGACCTCAGCATCCTCTATTGTATCTCCCTCTCAGGGAGAGGCGCCGGGCACCACATCTGGAGCTCGCGCATCTGCGAAACAGACGACGTAAATGCTATACGACCTAAGAGAATCAAGAAAGCAAAGCATAACGACCTAAAGACAGATCTCAGGATCTTACCGGATCAGCCGGTCTCTTCAACGAGTGTGCCCTCGGGCAATTTTCAATTTGACATTCCCAGAATATATCTGGGAAACTCTGGCCGCCATCTCCTCCCTAGAGACCTTTCGGTTCACCTCGCGTGTGGGATCCGATTGCCCACAGTACTCATACGTCGGGTGGACCCGATCCTTGATCGGCTGGATCATCCGCCGGCAGAACGACCTCGCCACCGCCGCTCCTGTCACTTCTCGGCTCTTCATGTTGCTGACCAACTCTAGCACCCCCTTCAGGTCCTCGAGTTCGCGGGTGGAGAGTCCTAGATCCTACTCGCTAATCTTCACTAGCTTGTGGCCAGTTCACAGCGGAAGACCCGGGATCTGATCCGCAATATAGAACCACTCCGACCTCCACCCGGTGGTGTTGTTAAGGACGTCGGTGTCTATCCACCCAACCTTGAGGCCTGACCTCAAGTTGAACATCACAGCCCCCACTGGCCCCGACCTTTTGCCAGTGCTCTTGACACAAAAGAAATGTCTCCACAACGCGAAGTGAGGCGATATCCCCAGATATGCCTCACAAAAATGGATAAGAGTCGACACTACAGTAATGGAGTTAGGAACGAGGTGTACCAACTCCAATCTGTAGTAGTACAGAAGGTTGCGGAAGAAATCTCCCGCCGGGAGGTTGAAGCCGCGCTGGAAGAAGGAACTGAATTTGACCTACTCCTTGACGTCCTTGCTCGGGAACTCTTCCCCAGAAGAGGCCCTCCACTCGACCTCCGTCTTCGGCCGGAGAAGCCCCCGGTCCACCAACGCCTGGATCTTGGCCTCGGTCATCGTCGACTGGACCCACGCCGCCTGCAAGTCCGGGATGCAAGCCGCCTCCACCGCCATCTCACTGCTAGGGTTCGCGGTGGATCTAATGTGGCAGAGGGTCTTGATGCGCATGCGCTGGAGGAGTACGGCGCGGAGTGGCGGCGCTAGCACAAGCCTAGCCGGAGGAGGAGGATGGGCATGCGGGCGTGGGAGCACAGCGGTCGCAAGGTCGCTGTAGCACAAAGAAAGGCGAGAGCGACAGGAGCGAAGGCGACGGGAGCGAGAGGAAGAAGACGAGGGGAATGGGGTCAACCCTACCCCGGCTCACTCTATTTATACAGGGGTCCACCAAATCTATCCGTTGCGGCTCCTTGCCCTATACGACACGCTCCAATGGCTCTATAACGAGAAGTTCGTGAGAAAATTAAGGCAGATTTTTCGCCAACAGACCAAGTGCTACAACCTAAACCTGAATTAAGGTCGTCAGTCAAACAAAAAGATAACATCAGGTCGTCCTGATGGCAAACACGATTTGCAAGCCCCCACATCATATAAAATCAGGTCTTTGGCGAATCATTTTGCCCAACCGACCAAATACATGACAGAAGAGAGCAAACGTTACACAGACCACCCAAAGTTACAAGTCGTTTACGACCTCACTGGATCCAGAATCCAAGGGGATTATCGGCCTACAACCTTATCGGATCCAGAACCCGAAGGCACAAGCCACTTACGACCTCACTGGATCCAGAATCCGAAGGTACACAAGTCGCATGCGACCTCATTGGGTCTGTTGACGGTGAAAATCTGTTAACCTAGCCATGAGTTTACCTTTTGTGTTGGCATAAGTTTTATACCTTATCCATTGGTACTAACCTCGTGGTATAATAAGTTCACTTGTGCATGTCGGATTTGGAGTTTAGTGTTTATGCAGGGTTTTAGCATTGAATGCAAGACTTTCAGGATGAGTTCATCAAGCACCTTGCGACAAGACTTTGAAGCCCCGTACAAGTCATGCAACAAAGCAAACTTAACTCCAAGAAGTCAGGGACTTGATCCGAGAAGATGACAAACTCCGAGGACCTAACCAGAAAAGTGCCGAATCTTGCAAGACAAGGAGCTATGTCCAATTCGGAGAGAAACTGACGACAAAGGCCTACATGCAGAAGGGGGAAGGATCCAGAAGCTCAGGAACCGACCTCAAGCAAAGGAGGCCACGGTGCGGGCTCCCCGGATGGGCCCGGGCCGGCCGGCCGCCTGTGCCGACCGGCCGCCCAGCCGACCGGCCCAGCCCAGTCCAGGGCCCGTTTGCCCCCTCCTTTGCCCTAGCCGCCATTCGGGCTATTTATAGCCCCGGGGTCGAGAGCCACGCATGATCCAATTCGTCATCGGCCGCCGAGGAGCAGAGAAGAGAGGGACACCATCCCGGAGAGGAGAGGGTCGAGCTAGTTGACTAGGGCCTCCCTAGCCGACGTGGGAACCTTGCAAGGAAGACCATGTCGGAATTCCCGAAGCTAGAAGCAAGATCAAGGAAGGATCCCGGTGGTGATCTTGTGTATGTATCATTGTGAGGACCATGTGTGGTTCGACGACCGGTGGATGGTCGCTTCCTTATGTGATGAGTGATTGACAACGTTGTGTGGATTGATTCTTGGCTAAGTATTGCAGGTGCAGGTTGCGGCTTGACTGGTGTTGGTGCTGGTGAAGAACAAGCGCGAAAGGTCATCGCCGGTGAGGCCTCCAGGTGTGGAGAAGACAAGTAGGCTTTGTTCGAGGGACCGGTGGTCAGCGGGGTCAAGTGCGGGCCGCATGGTGGCATGAACAGCAAGATGAAGTCATGGACGGTTTCTTGGTTGAGCCTCAAAACCAAGGTCGAGCCGGGACTACGTGGGAGCCAAGTCATGAGTGGAGATTGGCGGAGGCTACACCAAGTTCGCGGGGTTTCCGGTGGTTCACCAGAAAACCACTGGGTTCCTTGGTTGATCCACAAAGCCAAGACCGAAGAACCAAAGACGGAGCAGTAGCAGCTCCAGACCGGTCTGACCGGTGGGTCTGACCGGTCTGACCGGTGGGTACCGGTCTGACCGGTGGGGAGCACCGGTCTGACCGGTGTGCGACGACGCAGTCCGGAGACTTTGAAGCGGAGGACACGCGTCGGGATCGCATGGCTTGCGTCGAGGCTACGCAGGGTGCGGTCGCCGGGCATCCGTCCGATGGTGAAGACATGAAGACTTCCAAATCCGCCCTTGAGGGCTTGTATCCCTAGTTATTAGGAAAGGGCATTTTAGACATTCGGTTGCCTCCATATAACCCAAGACGTGAGAGGATGGCAGCCAACTCTTGGAACCCTAGCTCATTTGTTTTCCCATTTTCCTTCCTATTTTCCTTAGGTTTTCCATAGGACTAGCAAGAGAGCTTCATGGAGAGATCTTGTTGAGAGGGATGGATGATCGGGCGGCTTGCTAGAGTTCTTGGGTTGGAAGTGCTCTTGGCGGGATTTCCTTGATTCCTCCTTTTTGAACGAGTTTTGGTGGGATTAAACTTGGCTATGGACTCCTCATGAGGTGTTCCTAATATCCCCAAAGTCTTGTTCAAGTCTGTGGAGCGATTCGAGAGATCGAGGTTTGGATTTGGGGGAGTTGACCTGCGGGTGCTGTTCATCTCGAGTCGCCCGGAGCTACACCGGTCCGACCGTGCTCTTGACCGATCCGACCGGTGCAACCCTTGGTGGGATTTTGCTCGGGTGAACGTCTTGGTGTGTTCGTTGTTGTCCCGTGGTGTTGCTATTTCGAGTTTGGGTCGGTTTGGTGGTCGGTTGGCTCGTTTGGTGCCTTGGGGGCTTTCGGGCTATGATCGGTCTGACCGGTGTGTCTCACCGGTCTGACCGGTGTAGAGCCACTTAGTGAAAGTTGCTCAGTTTCACCAGCAGGGACCGGTCTGATCGGTGGTGCTCACCGGTCTGACCGGTGTGGGTCTGTAGACTCGAGGTTTGGTGTTCCGCTGCGTTCTCGGGTCGGAAGGCTGTGTGTTGGTTCCTAGGTCCAGTGGCACTCCAGTGGCTACGTGGGCTTGACCAACTTGCGTAGTGAGTTGGAGAAGTGTGTTGGAAGTCGCGTTCATCTTGTTGGAGTCTCCATCTCCTTCGAGAAGAATTTTTATCGGCTCCCATTCACTCCCCCCTCTCTGGTTCGCCGTATCGGTCCTTCAAGTGGTATCAGAGCCGGTTCAGGTCTTTATTGACTCTAACCGCCTAAGATCCAAGGATGGCGTACCGGAACGGGGTTCGGGTCCTCCACACTTCGATGGAAAGAACTACCAGATGTGGAGCAAGCGGATGGGTGCGTTTCTCCGCGGAAAGGGTCGGATCCTACGGTGGACACGAGCTATGTCCAGCCGATGGACTTCCTCGCTCCAGATCGAGGGACGGATTCGACACCAACAATAAGGCGGTCGACTACTTGTTTCGTGCTTTGTGTCGGCCGAGTTCGATCGGGTGCACACCGAGCACTTGGCTTGTAGGATTTGGGCGGTGTTGAAGGAGGCTCATGTTGGGAATGCCCGTGTTCGAGCACGGATGTATGCGACCTACGGAGAGAGTACGAGAACTTCACTCATCTCCCCGGTGAGTCCATCGATGCCTTATTTCGCAGGTTCACGGTGGTTGTGAACAACATGAGGGCCAATGTGGACGTGCTCCCGTACGATGATCATGATAGAGCGGTCAAGCTCTTACACTCTTTGGATCGTACGATTTGGGGTGGAAAGTTCGAGGCCATTGTGGAGTCAGAGAAGTATGACACTCTGACGGTGAACGAGCTGTTCTCGAAGCTCAAGTCGGCTGAGGTGGATAGGGGCATGACTGCCAAGCTTGAGGGACCGACTGATTCCCATAGTCTTGCCCTCGTTGGTGGTTCCAAAGGAAAAGCTAACTCTAACCCATCCACCAGGATGTTCTCTTTCTCCTCTTTGATGTCTATGCCAGATGAGGAGTTCGACGAGCTTGGAGAGGACGAGCTGGCGCTCTTGACGAGGCGGTTCGAGAGGCTGCACGAGAACCGAGTGAACATGAGGAGGAACACAAGGACGTGCTTAGGGTTGAAGTGGCTGAGCTTAAGTCTAGACCTGCTTTGCTAGGTGCTTGCACTTCTTGCCCTGTTTTGCATGCTAAGATTGATGAGATGCATGCTTACACTAGTTCACTTGAGGCTAAATTGAAGGAACCCATGCCTACATCATGCTCTACCTGTGAAATGCATGCCTTGAAAAATTTGGAACTTGCACATTATGTTGATCGTTTGCAGGATGAGAATGATGACTTGAGAAAGTTGATGGGTTGGTTGTCTGGTCATGAGCCTCAGTTGAGGATGATGATCGAGGCGTTTAAGAGGCAGGATTGTGAGGGACTTGGGGCAAACAAGGTTGGTGAGGGAAGTGGAGAGAATATCCCGGAGCCACCAAAAACCCACCACAAAAATGATTTCCCCCCAAAACCTAACCATCTTAGGAACCGACTAGACACAACCCCTGCTCCACCCATGTTTCCTATACCCACAAATGATCTACAAAAGCCTATCAAGTTTGTGAGCACTTCGGGGAAATTGTTCTTTGGGAAAGAAAGTGAGAAGGCTAGTGAGGGGAAAACGGTGGAGGAGTTGAGTGGAGAGAAACCTAGTGAGAAGCCACATCCCAAGCCTAAGCCTAAGCTTGTGAGGTTCCTTTGTGGCTATTGTGGGAGAGATGGCCATAAGGAGGAGTTTTGCTTCAAGAGGAAGCGTGAGGAGAGAATGGCAAAGGAGTGGGCTAACAAGGACAAGTACCACCCTTCCGATGGTGTACTTGAGCCTCGTGTGCAGATGCCCAAGGCCAAGGTGAGTGTGAGGATAGTTCGGGCTTGGGGAGAGCGGAAGGTTGTTGGAGGTGCTGCTGCCCAGGTCACACCGGTCAGACCATAGTGGGGCACCGGTCAGACTGATGCAGGCCTGGACAGGCAGCGGTTTGGGTTTCGGGCTCGTACAGGTGCGAGGGTTATTTCTGGAGGTCGTGGTTCTGGTGGTTGGGCTGGAGATTTTGCAGGTGGTCAGGTTGCTAGGTGTTCTCCCCCTCGAGTTCACTACGGGGATGGGAGGAGTCGTAGCTTTGAGAAGGAGAGGAGTGACGGTCCACGAGTTCTCTTTTGTGGTTTTGGTCCTCCTCCAGGCAGAGAGGGGTGGTTCCCTCAGCGTGGTTACTGTGGTGGTGTTCGTGGAGGTAGCTTTGGTAGGAGAGATGCTTTGGTTGGTGCTAACCCCACTTTCGAGCAAATGGCTCGGCACTGGTTTTACTCTTTCGGTACTAACCCCAGTGCTGAGTCGTTTGTTCGCTCACGTGCTCGTTTTTGAATTTCAGGTGGGGGACTTGAAGAATATTTGGTTGATTGACTCCGGTTGCTCGAGGCATATGACCAGAGACAGGGGGTGGTTCTCAAGTCTCGTCCCGGTGGTGATGAAGAGGTACATCACCTTTGGGGACAATGGGCGTGGGCGTGTGCTTTCAGAAGGTGAGATCAAAGTGAGTGACAAGATCACTCTGAGGCGTGTTCCTCTTGTTAAATCGCTGGGGTACAATTTGCTTTCTGTGTCCCATTTGTTGGATGAGGGCTTTGAGGTGTTGTTTTGGCCAGGTGGTTCTCGGATTTTGGACTCTCGAGGGGACCTTGTCTGTATGGTCGTTCCCGAGGGTCAGGTGTTTCGTGCTGATTTTTCTCAGCCTTCGGGTGTGGAGCTTTGTTTCTTGGCTGGTTCTTCGAGTGAGTTGTGGAGGTGGCATAGGAAGTTGGGTCACTTGAGCTTTGACCTTTTGTCTCGCTTGAGTAAACTCAATTTGGTCTGAGGATTGCCACGGTTGAGGCTTGAGAAAGAGTTGGTTTGTGCGCCGTGTAGGCATGCTAAGATGGTAGCCTCTTCTCACCCGCCTCTCACCGATGTGATGCCTGAGCGTCCATGCGAGCTGCTCCATATGGACCTTGTTGGCCTAGCTCGTGTGCGATCAGTGGGTGGGAAGTGGTATGTCCTGGTTGTGGTGGACGACTATTCTCGGTATGCTTGGGTGTTCTTTCTCGAGGATAAGGGGGAGACGTTTGGTTTTGTTCAAGATCTAGTCTTGAGGTTGAGAAACGAGAGGCACGGAGATGCCATACGAGCTATCCGCAGTGATAATGGCTCGGAATTCAGAAACTCTCGTTTTGAAACCTTTTGCCATGACTTGGGTCTTGAGCACCAGTTTTCGAGTCCGTATACGCCTCCCCAGAATGGTGTTGTGGAAAGGAAGACCGGGACCTTGTGCGAGATGGCTCGGACGATGCTTGATGAGCATAGGACTCCGAGGAGGTATTAGGCTGAGGCAGTGAATACCGCGTGCTATGTGTCGAACAGGATATACCTCAGAGTGCACAAGAAGAAGACATGCTATGAGTTGATGCAGGGTCGCACACCCAAGGTGAGTCACTTGCATGTCTTTGGTTGCAAGTGTTTCATTCTGAAGAAAGGCAGGAAGTTGGATAAGTTTGAGGCTAGGTCTGTCGATGGCATTTTCTTTGGTTATGCATCTCATTCTAGAGCATATCGTGTGCTCAATCTGGAAACTAACCAAATCGTGGAGACTTGCGAGATAACCTTCGACGAGACAGAGCCACGTAGTCAGCTTGTTTTTGAGTGTGCAGGTGATGATGAACTTGGCGAGGAGATCTTTCAGGAGGAGGAGCATGAACATGGAGATGATGAAGATGGCGGTGTGGTGCCCCCAGCTGAAGATGTACCCACTACTTCGACTACGGTGATGGATGGACCCTCTACTACACCTACGACGACGAATCAAGAACGAGGAGAAGCTGATGTTGAGGGGGAGGTAGCATCGAGGCGAGAACCTCCCCGGCAAGTACAAGTAGATCACCCAACTTCTAGGATCATCGGCGACATGAATGAACGCACTACACGGTCGAGGGTTCGGAACAATTCTCATTTCGCTCATGCTGTGTTTGTTGCTACTTTTGAGCCCAAAGACATTGGACACGCGCTATCTGATCACAATTGGGTTAATTCGATGCATGAGGAGTTGGAGAACTTTGAGAGGAATCAGGTATGGGAGTTGGTTGACCCTCCCCCAGGGTGTAAGCCGATTGGTACAAAGTGGGTGTGGAAAAACAAAGAGGGAGAGAAAGGTGAGGTGGTGAGGAACAAGTCGAGACTTGTTGCTCAAGGGTTCAGTCAGAAGGAGGGGGTCGACTACGAGGAGACCTTTGCTCCCGTAGACCGATTGGAGGCGATTAGGATCCTTCTAGCCTTTTTTGTGGCTAAAGGGTTCAAGTTGCACCAAATGGATGTGAAGAGTGCTTTTCTGAATGGTGTGTTGGAGGAAGAAGTGTATGTGAGGCAACCTCCGGGGTTTGAGAGTGAGAAGTACCCCCACCGGGTGTACAAGTTGAGAAATGCGATGTATGGGTTGAAGCAGGCGCCTAGAGCTTGGTATGGTAGGTTGAGGGGGTTCTTGTTTCAGAGAGGTTTTGAGATGGGGAAGGTCGATCAGACCTTGTTTTTGCTGAGGCAGGGCAGAGATATCCTGATTGTGCAGGTGTATGTGGATGATATTGTCTTTGGTGGCTCGTCTAACTCTCTTGTTGCAAGGTTTGCGAGATGATATGAGCGAGGGAATTTGAGATGAGCATGATGGGCGAGTTGCAGTTCTTCCTCGGGCTACAAATCAAACAATCAAAGGAAGGAACAATTGTGCACCAGGCTAAGTACACCAAGGACATTGTGCGGAAGTTCAAGATGGAGGACTCCAAGGCTATGACGACACCGATGAGTACGACTACAGCTCTTGATGCGGACGAGGAAGGTGAACATGTGGACCAGAAGGAGTACCGGAGCATGATTGGGTCACTTCTCTACTTGACGGCGACGAGGTCGGACATAAAGTTCTCGGTGTGTCTGTGCGCTCGTTTTCAAGCGTCTCCGAGGACTTCGCATCGGCAAGCGGTGAAGCGAATTTTCAGGTACTTGTGTCACACTCCTGACTTCGGCCTTCGGTACTCCGCATCCTCTTCTTTGGCGCTTCATGGTTTTTCAGACGCGGATTTTGCCGGGTGTCGGTTGGATAGGAAGTCCACTTCTGGGACTTGCCAGTTTTTGGGTTCTTCTTTGGTGTCTTGGTCTTCCCGCAAACAATCGAGTGTTGCTCAATCCACTACCAAGGCTGAGTATGTTGCCGCTTGCCGCCTGTTGCTCTCGGCTCCTTTGGATTTCATACACCATGAGTGACTTTGGTGAGGAGTATACCCATGTCCCACTTCAATGTGATAGCACCAGTGCCATAAGCGTTGCAAAGAATCCAGTGCTCCATTCCAAAACCAAGCACATAGAAGTGAGGTATCATTTTCTGAGAGACAACGTAGAGAAAGGAAAGATAGATTTGATCCATGTACCCACACATGACCAACTAGCCGATATTTTCACCAAACCCCTAGATCAAGCAACTTTCACTCGTTTGCGGGGGGGGGACTTGGTTTGTGTTTGATGTCTTGAGTTGGGTGTGTGGGAGCTCCTTTGTAGCATATGTATAGCTTTCCTTTGTGCATTTCTTGCATTTGGCATGGCATATGTAACATGATGTATAGGCATCCTTGTATCTTAGATTGCATGCATTTTGTATCATATGCATTGGATAGGAAAAGCTTCTCCTATATACATTGTTCACCATGGAATGCTATTTATGTCTTTGTGAGCTTGTTTGGTATGCTATGGTTAGTTTGTCTTAGCTCTTGATGATCTTGATGAATAATCCATGGTTGATAGCTATGTTTTTGAAAATGTCACACGTATGCTCTCTCATGTGTAAATGCCTTTATATCATCTTGACATGTTTTAGTGGCTTGGCTATGCTTAATTGTGGTTGGATAGCTAGTTTATTGATCATATGGGGCCAAAGGCTCATTTTCCATCATGAATGTTTAGCCCTCTTGCTTTATCTTATGGAGGGGCATAAGTTCCTTTTTGTCACAAAGACATTATTTCATGTACCATTTATAAATCTGAAAATGAAATGAAAAATGCTTGGAAAGTGTGCTCCCATGTCATTTGTGCTGAATTTAATTTGCTTTGGGTGCTAAACCGTTGCATGATGCCTACCAATGAGAAGTCTCATACATAGAAGTAGGCACATGGCTCGGTGGCTTTGACATGACATGAGGTGCTTGTGGGTGTTTGTGATGGTCTTATGATTAGAATGGCTGTCCTAGCATGAAGTTTGTGTGGCTTTGCCATTTTGAAATGCTTTGATCATGTTTAGGACTTTGCTCATGAGAGGCAAGTTTTTCGCAAAATTGCCCAAATCCATCTTAGCTTCGTCCAATGGTTGTGAAACTTGGTGATCATGTAGTTGAGATCGATACGAAGCCGTAGAGTATCTAACTTGCTCATTTGGACATGTGTAGCATTCTTTGTTGAATTTTGTCTATTTGAGAAGCTCTAGGTTGCAAATTTTGCATTTTTGGCTTGATTCATGCATTGCCAACAAGGGGGAGAAGTTTGAGCTTGAAATGGCTTACTGGACGCATTTAGAAGGTTTTCAGGTGGTTTCGAGCCATTTCTGGGCTTTGTTGTGCACCGGTCTGACCGGTGTGAGTGCTGGTCCTGTGCACATGATAGGCACCGGTCTGACCGGTGGTGATGACCGATCTGACAGGTGTGAGCTGAAGTTGCTTTGCAGTGCCCCGTTTTCGCCTGGTTTGCATGCATTGGTCCAGGGGGAGGTGCATTGGTTCAGGGGGAGCTTGCATGTGTGCAGGGGGAGCTCTTTGTGGTTGTTCGAGCTGTGCTTTGGTGGTTTGCGCTCTTTGCTTGAGCTTTGCTTTGTCTCGGATGTGTCGAGCCATTGCCCTTGCCTAAGGGGTCCGAGACTTGTCTTCTTCAAGTGATCTTGCTCTTTGCCTTTGTTTGGCTTTCGATCGCTTGTTGGAGTTTCTTTTTGTTCGTTTCTTTTCTTTTTCTTTTCTCTCTTGTTACTTTCGTGTGGGTGTTGTCAATGCACTCATCAAGGGGGAGATTGAGGACCATGTGTGGTTCGAGGACCGGTGGATGGTCGCTTCCTTATGTGATGAGTGATTGACAACGTTGTGTGGACCGATTCTTGGCTAAGTATTGCGGGTGCGAGGTTGCGGCTTAACCGGTGTTGGTGCGGGTGAAGAACAAGCGCGAAAGGTCATCGCCGGTGAGGCCTCCGGTGTGGAGAAGACAAATAGGCTTCTTTCGAGGGACCCGGTGGCCAGCGGGGTCAAGTGCGGGCCGCATGGTGGCATGAACAGCAAGATGAAGTCATGGACGGTTTCTTGGTTGAGCCTCAAAACCAAGGTCGAGCCGGGACTACGTGGGAGCCAAGTCATGAGTGGAGATTGCCGGAGGCTACACCAAGTTCGCGGGGTTTCCGGTGGTTCACCAGAAAACCACTGGTTTCCTTGGTTGATCCACAAAGCCAAGACCGAAGAACCGAAGACGGAGCTGCAGCAGCGCCAGACCGGTCTGACCGGTGGGGAGCACCGGTCTGACCGGTGTGCGACGACGCTGTCCGGAGATTTCGAAGCGGAGGACACGCGTCGGGATCGCATGGCTTGCGTCGAGGCTACGCAGGGTGCGGTCGCTGGGCATCCGTCCGATGGTGAAGACATGAAGACTTCCAAATCCGCCCTTGAGGGGCTTGTATCCCTAGTTATTAGGAAAGGGCATTTTAGACATTCGGTTGCCTCCATATAACCCAAGACGTGAGAGGATGGCAGCCAACTCTTGGAACCCTAGCTCATTTGTTTTCCCATTTTCCTTCCTAGTTTCCTTAGGTTTTCCATAGGACTAGCAAGAGAGCTTCATGGAGAGATCATGTTGAGAGGGAAGGATGATCGGGCGGCTTGCTAGACCTTGTATGAACCTTTGTTTCATGTATAGATGATTCGGCGTGGTTCCTCAAGGTTTGGATGTGTTTTCCCCCGTTGTTCTTGGTGGTGATTTTCGGAGCCCTCTCTTGGTGATTTCTTTGGGTTGTATTCGGGACCTTTCTCTTGGGGATTTGATGGGGGAAATTTGTGGGAACCCTTCGTGGTTCTTTGGGTTGTGATTCCCCTCCCAAATCCGTGAGTAAAGGTGCTCGATTTTGGGGTTTCTTGAGTTCTTGGGTTGGAAGTGCTCTTGGCGGGATTTCCTTGATTCCTCCTTTTTGAACGAGTTTTGGTGGGATTAAACTTGGCTATGGACTCCTCATGAGGTGTTCCTAATATCCCCAAAGTCTTGTTCAAGTCCGTGGAGCGATTCGGGAGATCGAGGTTTGGATTTGGGGGAGTTGACCCACGGGTGTTGTTCATCTCGAGCTGCCCAGGCTACACCGGTCTGACCGGTGCTCTTGACCGGTCTGACAGGTGCAACCCTCAGTGGGATTTTGCCCTGGTGAACGTCTTGGTGTGTTCGCTGTTGTCCTGTGGTGCTGCTGTTTCGAGTTTGAGTCAGTTTGGTGGTCGGTTGGCCTGTTTGGTGCCTTGGGGGCTTTCAGGCTGTGATCGGTCTGATCGGTGTGTCCCACCGGTCTGACCGGTGTAGAGCCACTTAGTGAAAGTTGCTCAGTTTCACCATCAGGGACCGGTCTGACCGGTGGTGCTCACCAGTCCGACCGGTGTGGGTCTGTAGACTCGAGGTTTGGTGTTCCGCTGCGTTCTCGGGTCGGAAGGCTGTGTGTTGGTTCCTAGGTCCAGTGGCACTCCAGTGGCTACGTGGGCTTGACCAACTTGGGTAGTGAGTTGGAGAAGTGTGTTGGAAGTCACGTTCATCTTGTTGAAGTCTCCATCTCCTTCGAGAAGAATTTTTATCGGCTCCCATTCACCCCCCCCTCTCTGGTTCGCCGTATCGGTCCTTCACATTGTCATAGTTGAATTATGAAGTTGAATCTATTCCTAGTGATCAAGTGTTTCTTTGAAGATTTCGTTTTTCAATCGGCTTTGCTTATTCTAAATCTATTCTCGAGATAGATTACATAGGGTGTTCTTGTAGACGCGGTGGCTAGAGGTACACGCCGGATCTTCCGAAAGAATCTCGACTTGTCTTTGGTCTTGCCCTAGACTACCTGCATGAGTAGGGATATGTTGTGACAGAACGGGGGTTCCGAAAGGCGGATGTTTTCGGAGTTGGAGGGGAAACCACGATTTAAAGAGGCTTCTAATAAGATTCGATTTGCTACTTCTGCTCTTGCTTGGAACTTCAACAAAAGGCTTAACCCGATCTCTCTAGATTGGTTTATCTACCCTATCTTTCTTTGTTATCTCCGGTCTTTAGTAGATTAGATTAGTTTGGTGCCTTTTATCTAGATGCATTAGGGTTTCTCTTTTACCGAAGATTGAAGTTACTTGGCTTTACTAGATCATATTTTGCGTCACACATTTGTTCCACGGATTCGATACATTTTGGGTTCACCACTCGAGGGAAGAAGGGTCCCTTGACTACGACAGGAGACTTGTCCGCTTGCAAGTCTAAACGAACTTTGATACAACTATTAACCGTCAACAAGCCCCTTTTTCTAGCGCCGTTGCCGGGGAACAAGTGATCAAGATTTGATTTTTTATTGCCTTTTTGTGATTTTCAGTTTTGTTTTAGTTTTTCTTTTTGCATCTACTAAACTTTGATCATCCTCAAAATAAATATAATCTAGTTTGTCTAACCCTAGTTTTTATAGATTTGTTTTTTACTTTCTAGTTTTTGCATACTTTGTTTATTGCTAACCCTAACAGGAGATGGACGGCTACCTCTCCAACAAACCCGATAATTTTGTGGATGATCCAGAAAAACTTTACAGGCTAAGGAGACACGAAGCACATCAAGCTAAAAAGCTGGATTTTGTAGATTCGGAGTCGGAAGACAAAGGATCGAAGGAATCTCTGAAGAATTCGCCACCTCAAAGTCCTCAGGAGAATCGACTTCCACCGATGGGTGACCAACCGCAAGAGCGCAAGATTGGGGAGCTATGCACCCCGGACATCATCGACCTACCAATCTTGAACCTCGAGGAGATCGGAAGACCGTTCGAGATCAAGACCTCAACTATCCGCATGGTGCAACATTCACCCTTCACCGGTAAAGAGGATCCGAACCTTCACCTCCAAGCATTCATTCAACTATGTCAGACTTTCAACATGGATGGGGTGACTCAAGACCAAATGAGGGCAAGGCTTTTTCCGTTCTCACTACTCGAGAAGGCTTTGCAATGGTTCCACTCTCAACCGGCGGAGACGGTGCAAAATTGGAACATGTTGATGAAGGCTTTCATGAAGGAATACTACTCACCGGGTAAAACTCAAAGCTTGCGTAATAAGATTGCCACCTTTGTTCAATATCCTATGTAAACTATCTCGGAGGTATTCGAGCGCTTCAACGAGTACACTCGGGCGGTTCCACATCACAAGTTCCCGAAGGAAGACCTCGTGCAAAAGTTCTATCAAGGACTCACCATGGCGTCAAGGACGATCATCGATGCATCAGTGGGAGGATCTATCATCGAGCTTACACCGACGGAAGCTTTCACTCTATTCAAGAAGGTCACGGATAATGACACATGGGCATCATCCGGGCGCCTACATCCGGTTCACCCACGGGGAATGTCAAGGGAATCTTGCAAGTGGAGAAGGAGAACATACTTGAAGGCAAGATTGATTCACTCATGAGGAGGTTGGAGAAGATGAAGATAGAAAAGGAAGAAGCTCAAGACTTGAAGGCCGCCGAAGCAAGATCCACATGCGAAGAATGTGGGGAGTATGGCCATGTCCGCAAAGATTGTCAGGAGGAAGCCAAAGTGCTCAACTACATGAGGAAGGGAGAATTGCCGAACTTCCGCTACGGGCAAGGTAGACCTCAATTTAATGCAAGCTCATTCATTCCAAATTCGGTTCCGCTTCGTATACAATTGAAGGAATTCATGGACGAGCAAGCCAAGATCAACAAGGACACCGTCACCAAGTTCAAGACCATAGACAAGGTGTTGGAGAACATCGATAGCAAAATGACGGAGGTCGGGAGTTCCAATCATCAAGTGCTCAACATGATGAAGATGCTCGAGACGCAAGTTGGACAACTTGCGGGGTGCCTCACTAATGATGAAGGGAAGCTTCCGGGACAACCTAAAAGTCCCGAGTCGGCGAAGGCCATTCAAACACGTTCGGGAAAGGAGACCGAAGATCCGGAACGTTCCGCGGGAGCAAGGAAGCCTAAACCATCCGCCGAGACAGAAGGAATTGCTAAAGAGAAGGTTACGGGGATCGTCACCGAAGAGCCCCAATTTGAGATGCCGGAAGAAGACACGAGGATACCACAACTCAAGCCACGCTGCTTCCGAGGTAAACTTGACAACCACATTGAGAATTTTGTGGAGGTTGTGCGTAGACTTAGCATCAACATGCCATTACCAGATGCCCTACAAGTACCTACATATTCTCGTTACTTTAAAGACATACTTGCAAATAAATATGAGATGGCAACACTCGGGGTAGATCATGTCAAAATGTCCGAGGAGTGTAGTGCCGCTATTGCTAATGGGCTAGAGAAGCAAAAGGACCCCGGGTGCCCTACAATTCCTTGTTCCGTTGGTTCTTTCAATTTCGAGAAGGCGTTATGCGACCTTGGAGCAAGTGTGAGCGTCATGCCAAGGGATGTGTTAGAGAAACTACGCCTACCATTGGAGCCTACGGGTATGTGTTTGGAGTTGGGAGATAACTCCATTCGCTATCCCTTGGGCATCGCCGAAGATGTACCCATGAAGGTCGGACACCACTTCATCCCCGTCGACTTCGTGGTGCTCGAGATGGGAGAGAGGGAGAAGCCGCCGCTCATCCTTGGGAGGCCTTTCCTCAAGACCATGGGAGCTACTATTGATGTTGGCAAGGGGGAGATCATGTTCGATATCAACGGAGAAAGGAGTTCCTTCACGTTCCGACCACGACTCGAGGCATGCAATATGATTGAAGTGAAGGAAGAACCAAAGAAGAAGGAGGGGCTGAGAAAGAAGAAAGAGCCGAAAAAAGATGAACGTAAAGAAAATCAAGGAATGTGTTGCATCCGTCAAGACAAAGGAAGAAAAGCCGCCTGTGAAGACCAAAAAAATGACTAAGCCGGAAGACAAGCCTGTTCCCAAGATGGTGCGAAAGTGGGTACCCAAGATTGCAACGCCCGCAAAGAGCGTTGATCCAAAGTAATCAAGTGAAGAAGTCTAGCCATGGACTATAAACGAAGTGCTAGGCGGGAGGCAACCCGTTTCGTCGAGTCAAGAATAAGCTACCGGGAGGACAACCCGATTCCAGGTTTTTCGAGTCTTTTTGATAATTTAGTTTTGAATTTTATTACGCAAAGACATTAGACTTAGAAGTGGTTGAACAATATTAGAGACATAATTCTTGGTTGAATATTTTCTTTATCATAAACCCTTTACATGAACCCTCCTATGTGCTTGTTTGTTCTTTTCTTTTCGAGAAACCACAACCAAATAATTTCAGAACCTAACTCAACCTTTCATCCTAATTATGATGTTTTTGTTGACTATTTTTCATGCTAAAAAACACATGAGTAGAGCCACGACTTATACCTAGGTGTTATTTAAATTTCAGCACATGGTAGGACTTGCGTGAGCCTAGAAATTAAAACTTTTGGTTGGTTTAAAAATCCATATCCTCGGTTTCTCTAGGATTAGAATTTTTCTAAGCCTCATTTAATTTTGTTTTACTCAAAATCTTTCTCATTTGGCCAAAATTAGAACCTAAACCTATGCCCCCATGATCAAGCCGGGAAAAGTTTGCTCTCAACCGATGAAGGCAAACTATACCGGTGAGACCGATATCAACGTAGTCGGAAAATATTTTCGACTTACATTTGTTTTAATGGTTTAAAAACTTCTCTAAATTTATGCTTAAGCTCTTCCATAGCTCTGAAAATATTTTTAAATTTCAAAATTAGAGGAGCGCTTAACCTTAAACGTACTTAAAGGGAGGCAATCTAGTTTAAATTAATCATGCATGCACCATTGGATACCCTTTCATAAATTTTCATCAAGACCACATGCAAAGGACAATCATAGGTGGGCAGCAAGCATGACTTTGCAGGAATTTGATGGTGGCATGTGAAGCAAGTGGAGCAAGGGATCATGGACATGACTCAAAGCATGAAGCATCAAGTGGAAGGACCAATAATACAAGAAAAGGAGTGGACGAGAGCGTTTGGGCGGTGCAACTCGTGGAGCACGCGGGCAAGAAAGTCACAGAGGAGAAATGATCGTGCTGGAGGAAAACGGGGCCCTGGGGAGCACGCGTCCACCCAGGCGGCCGGCCCGGGCCGCCGGCCTCCCCGACATAAGGAGCCCCTCGGCTCCCGTCTTCCGAGCAGCATCCCTCTCCTTCCTCAGTTTGTGTGCTCAAGTTTGTGTGCCCAGAACCACCGTAGACATAGCCAACCTTCCCAAGCTTGATAGCTCAAAAAAATCCACAACCTTAATCCACTCAAAGTCCACATTCGAAAGTAAGTTTTTCGTGCCTAGTTACCGGTTGCAACCCGGAATTTTAGTGGAGAGAAGAGTGTTGCAATCATGTGGAAGAAAACCACAAGTTTATTCTCCAAGAAGAAGGGGTCATCGTCATCCAAGCCGCCGTCGACGACATCTTTGAGGAGGCACTCAGTTTCCGAGTCTCCTCAGAGCATGGAGGAGGATACGGCACTGCCAAGGAGGAACGACGCTCTCCTCCTTGGTGGCATGAGGGCAACAAGGAGAACGTCCATGAGGTTTATCGAACCTCAAGGGCACACGGAGGAGCCGCCCGTTCCACCTCGACGATCGACCCGTTCGACCGCGCCACCTCCATACACTCTGATATATTCCTCATATGGATTCATCATATTGTCGGAGGAGGAGGAGAAGAAGCTCTCTCGTCTTGAGAAGATGCTTGTGGCCAACGTCGACTTCGACGACCAAGCACTCAACTACTTGGGTTTCGGCACCGACATATATTATATGTTGGGGCACCTTGGATGGGTGCAATTCTCCAACGGAGTATCGGCAGACACCCACAAGGAGTTCGCCTTGGAAATTTTGATGACCATTGCACCAATCCTTGATGATGGGGTGCAAAGTTTATCATTCCGTTTGGAGGGAGTCCAACAAGTGGTTCCCTACGAGCATGTTAGGGAGCTACTTCGGTTCCATAAGGGAGCTCCGGAGAAAGTTGACGTGCCGCTCGGCATGTTAGATGGATTTTGGAGATTGATCTCCGGAGAAGCCCACCAACAACGCAATTGCATCCGTAACCCCATTATCCAAGTATTCCACTCTTGGATGTGCAAGAGGATTTTGGGGAGGATGAGGGAGACGAAGGTGACCGACACGGAGTTGAATCGGCTTTAATTGCCAAGCAGCCAATAGACCCCTCATACCTTATGATCAACTATTGGTGTTGCGAGGCAACATCGGGGGCGGGAGATATTGGTTCGGGGTGCTACCTCTCTATGTTGGCCATCTCCCTACGGCCGGGGATCACAAAAAACCCCGAACATCTTTTGCGTGGGACCTCTCTCGGCTTTGAGTATTTGAGGCAAGGCAAATATATTAGTGGAGACGAGAGAGGAGGTTTTCGTTTGGCCACGGTGAACCTACCCCTTCCGGACGCAAGGCTTAGGCTTTTCATCCACGGGAGGGAAGATTGGTTGGAAGAGGGACTCCTTGTCCCAGCAAAGAAAAATAAAAGAGGAAGAATCGTAGAGGAGATATCCACCTCCGCACAAGCGGGTAGTGCACAACCCAATGTTATGCCACCTTTCGGTGGGATCCCTACTCCGCCAAGTTATTACGGAGGGCCACAACAGCAAGCATGGGGGGTGGTGCACCGGTACCCCCACCAAATTATGTGGTGCCCAACATAAACTTCGCGGAGCCCTACGCACAATATCCCCAACCACAACAAAGCATGGCCATAATTGGAGAGTATGTTGTTAGAAATGCGCAAAACGTCGCAGCCATCCAAACCAACGCGGCTCAACTTGGTGAGGGCAATGCAAATATTGCCTACGAGCTTGGACGCCTTCACCTAGTGGAGCCGGATCAATTCGTTGGAGGGTATGTCCAACCTTACTACGAGCAAGGGTACTACTATCAAGATTATCAACACCAACCACCGACGGAGGATTAGGAAGAAGAAGGAACTTTAGTTTTCTTTTCTTTTCCCTTTCTCTGTAATTTTCAGCTTTTGTTTGTTTGTGTTTGCGTAATATTTTCAGTTTTTATTTAAATTTCAGCAAGTGTGTTTGTTTATTTTTAGCGTGTATTTCAGTTTGTTTTCACCATTAATAAAGACACCACCTTGTTTATATCATTGGAAAAGTTACAAAAATTTGTGCCATAATGATATATGGTTATAATTGCTGCTTTGTTTATCTTTGTAATTGATTTATGCATGTTAAAGCTAGTGCTCTCTTAAAACATGAATCTGAATTTATTTAAATGCTAGCTTAATCTTTACGGAGGTTATGATGAAAATGAAGACCCATAGTGTTTTATGTGCTCTCAAGTTATGAATAGATTAAAGATGGTTTTTATGCTCAAAAATATCGCTAACCCTGTCATAAATATCACTTGTGTGTTGCTCCACCTATTTAGAGCCTTATATATATTTGAGTGCATAAACCTTAGTGTACAAGATTTATTTTTGAGTGAGTTATTGCAGGCCATGATTTCTCTGGCCCGAGACTAAGAAGCTGGTCATTCCATTTTTGCTTATCTATCTTTTTGCTAGCCTTTTATCCGTGCATTGTGTATCCCCACATTGGAGATCTCACAAACCTCGCCGGATATCCACCCTTAAAACCAAATATCATCTTTTGTGATTACCTCCTTGACCACAACCTATTGTTGAGAATGGATCATCAATTCAAGGAAGATCGCAAGACGGTGCCAACATTGAAGACTTCAAGTATCTTTCCAAGAAAAAATATTTCCGGTACCAACCTTATCTCTATCACCTCGTTGCCCGAGGACGAGCAGACGTCTAAGCATGGGGGAGGAGGTAGGTATGATGCAATTTTTGAGTTCAAAGCGGAGCAAATAAAAAAAGAAAAAAAATGAGAAAGAAAAAGAAAGAAAGAAAGAAAGAAAGAAAGAAAAATGTGAGAAAAAGAAAAAATATAAGTATGTGTAAAAATAAAAATAAAGTGAACTCCCCAGTTCTCTAAAGTGCATTAAGAATTTCAAGGCTTCAAGATTAAAAGATCCATACTCACTTTCCAACCATGTGCAATCTGATAACGAGGACTTCCTTTGTGCCTCGGGATCATTCTTTGCCATTTGCACATGTCCACTCATCTCAAGTGTGTGTATTTTTCTTTTTCCCCTCCTTGATATAACATTATTTTCCAATGACCTTTTTGACGAGTCTCGATAAGACCATGAGAAGCTTGTCTTGTTTTGACAACATCTCATTTATAATATCTTGGTAGGACTAAACTTTCCCAAAAAGCTCCACAAAAAGCCTGCCACATACATATATGTTATGAGAGGGAAAGGAGTAGAATATATAGGCTTGAGAGACAAGATGAGATGAGAGTTCATGAGCAACATGCAAGGTGATTTAAATTTGTGAACTTGGATTAGTTTTTTTATCTCGTTCTTTATTTTCAAAAATTCTGAGATATATTTAAATTTTGGGAGCATGTTAATACTTGTGGGGTAAGCTTAATTAAGAATCTACCCTCCGTAGAGGTGAAGGCTAGTGCATTATAGAACTTTAATGAATTAAAATTTCGAGAGCATTATGTTTTCTCATGTATGATCAAGTGCAAGGTTTAAACATTGCTAGGCAACGATGATATCCATCGAAGGCTTACTCGAGGACGAGAAAGGTTTAAGCATGGGGGAGCTGTTGACGGTGAAAATCCGTCAACCTAGTCATGAGTTTACCTTCGGTGTTGGCATAAGTTTTATACCTTATCCATTGGTACTAACCCCTGTGGTATAACAAGTTCACTTGTGCATGTTAGATTTGGAGTTCAGTGTTTATGCAGGGTTTTAGCGTTGAATGCAATACTTTCGAGATGAGTTCATCAAGCACCTTGTGACAAGACCATGAAGCCCCGTACAAGTCATGCAACGAAGCAAACTTAACTCCAAGAAGTCAGGGACTTGATCCGAGAAGATTACAAACTCCAAGGACCTAACCAGAAAAGTGCCAAATCTTGCAAGACAAGGAGCTATGTCCAATTCGGAGAGAAACTGACGACAAAGGCCTACATGCAGAAGGGGGAAGGATCCAGGAAGCTCGGGAACCGACCTCAAGCAAAGGAGGCCACGGGCTGGGCCTGGATGGGCCCAGGCCGGCCGGCCCAGGGCCCGTTTGCCCCCTCCTTTGCCCTAGCCGCCATTCGGGGTATTTATAGCCTCGGGGTCGAGAGCCACGCATGATCCAATTCGTCATCGACCGCCGAGGAGCAGAGAAGAGAGGGACACCATCCCGGAGAGGAGAGGGTCGAGCTAGTTGACTAGGGTCTCCCTAGCCGACGTGGGAACCTTGCAAGGAAGACCACGTCGGAGTTCCCGGAGCTAGAAGCAAGATCAAGGAAGGATCCCGGTGGTGATCTTGTGTATGTATCATTGTCATAGTTGAATTATAAAGTTGAATCTATTCCTAGCGATCAAGTGTTTCTTTGAAGATTTCGTTTTTCGATCGGCTTTGCTTATTCTAAATCTATTCTCGAGATAGATTACATAGGGTGTTCTTGTAGCCACGGTGGCTAGAGGTTCACGCCAGATCTTCTGAAAGAATCTCTACTTGTCTTTGGACTCGCCCTAGACAACCCGCATGAGTAGGGATACGTTGTGACAGAACGGGGGTTCCGAAAGGTGGATGTTTTCAGAGTTGGAGGGGAAACCACGATTTAAAGAGGCTTCTAATAATATTCGATTTGCTACTTCTTCTCTTGCTTGGAACTTCAACAAAAGGCTTAACCCGATCTCTCTAGATCGGTTTATCTACCCTATCTTTCTTTGTTATCTCCGGTCTTTAGTAGAATAGATTAGTTTCGTGTCTTTTATCTAGATGCATTAGGGTTTCTCTTTTACCGAAGATTGAGGTTACTTGGCTTTACTAGATCATATTTTGCATCACACATTTGTTCCACGGATTCGATACCTTGGGTTCACCACTCAAGGGAAGAAGGGTCCCTTGACTACGACGGGAGACTTGTCCGCTTGCAAGTCTAAACGAACTTTGATACAACTATTAACCGTCAACAGGTCCAAACCCGGAACACAAGATAAATATACCACAAGGCCTGAGCTACTCAGAGCGGTCACCACGACCTACTTCGCCGAAGCAGAGCACGTCGCGAGACTTCTCCTAGCATCAAGACCTTGATGGCGGCCTTGCGGGAGGCTACTTCAGGACAACACGTAATCTAAGGCATGCTCGGCTCCAACTATTGGAATGGAGACATGAGCTTGCTCTTCGGTGCGGAACGCCAAGCTCCAGGGAGCCACTGGTGCTCACCAGAGACGTCCTGCTATACCTCCAGCTCGAACAGGAGCACCTCCAAACTCTGTCTGGTACCACGCAGAGGTTGGCCCCGGCAGATAGAGATGTTGCCTGCACTTCGCGAGAATTCTCCTAGCTTCAAGTATCTACAAGAACGCAGCTCTACGCTCTGGTGGACGATCGCATGCCCATGGCATGGCCTCACAACTACCCTGCAGCTTCATAGCTCAACAATGCTCGGCGCTTGCCTCCTCCAACCTCATGGTGCTATTTATAGCCGACGCCGCGCCTCGGGCAGCTGGCGAAGTGATGACACTGTCACCACGTGGTGAGGGGACCTGTAGTCTGTGCATCATTTAAGGAAATGACATTACTCTTTCTGACTCATGACGCCTTTGTCGTTTGTGCATCAATGATGCCTGAGCCCCACCGCAGAGGTCACATGGCTATAGTAACTCCTCATCAGTGGGCAGTTTGTCATTTTTTGGGTGTCAAGAGCATCTCCGACCACTGTTGACCCGTGACCCTGCAGTCTACGCTACAAGACAAAACCTGACCTTGTGTTAGAGGGCTCCGCGCCTAACTTAGCCCCCTCTTCGACGACAACTTCACGACCTTCTTCTATGACCTGATGAATGTTATTTGCACCCGCTAGGCTCTGCGTCCTAGTGCACCCGCTATGGCTCTGCATGTAATCGGACCTATTCCAATCAGCCTATATTTCTGTTTCCTGAGCAGAATGGTCGTAGGTTCGATTGAAGACCTTTCGCGGTAAGCGTGCCTCACTGCTTTACCAGATCCTTCTGGGCGCCTGGAGACTTAAAAGTACCATGGAGATTAGAAGCATCACGGAGATCTACAACTTTCGTCGGGCCTCCGTGGTCGGTGTGCCTGTTGTTGCTTAGGTCGATAGCACCTTAGTATCACGGCTCCGCTGGGTGGTCGGCAGCTATGTTGGTCATCTGGACACCAAAACGTCCTCCTCGAGGTCGGCGTGCCTTAATACCTATATCTTACAATATCTTGGTATGACCACGGCTCCGCCAACCTAGTTGGGCGCCCCGGATGCATGACCTTCTGAGGTCGGTGTGCTTTTGTAAGCCCTGCCAGCCTGCTCTGGACACTGAGGATTCTATGTTGGGAATGAAGGCCTCCCTGTGGGGTGCGCGCCTGATGGCCCTGCCAAGTTCTTCTGGGTGCTTGGGCGCTCATGTTTTGAGACCTTCCTGAGGTCGGCACGCCTCGGGTGGCTCTGCCAGACTCCTTGCAGCCATGCAGGATATATGGGTTTCTCTACACTCCATACGATCAAGATTAATATTGTTTCGCCAGCATCATCATCGACCAACTACCAACATTGCAACTACATCTACGACATCATCGATGATTCCTTCATATGGTGTACCTTTCAAGACCTTGCTAGGTATCCTCGGATACTGGGCATTGTTGATTTAAAGGCCTCTTCGAGGTCGGCATGCCTACAAGGCCTCCCTGAGGTCGGCCCTGCTAGACTCCTTGCAGCCATGCTGGGAAATCTAGGTGTCTCTACACTTCGTTCGATCAAGACCATGACTCAGTTTTCTTCTCTTTTTGGAGCATCAATCCAGCCATGCTGTCTGCTTCAATGCTCGGGGACTACTCTACGAGTGCGTCTTCGACGCCCTCTTGTTTTCCTTGTCGTACCAACCTGTTGGGAAATTTGTTTCTCATCACGTCGTTACTCGACCTATTTTTCTCTTCTCTTCTTCTTTTTTGGACCATCATACCGTCCATCTTGCCCGCCATGATGCTCGGATACTACTCATGAGTGCATCTCCGATGCCCTCTAAAATTTTTTCATCGTCGTTTCGATCTATTGGAAGCCTGCTTCCTATAGGTCGTCACTCAACCTCCCTTCGATTCGGCAAGACCAAACAGGTCGTATGCTAAGCTGATTCAATCTTTTTGGACCGACGTGCATGCTATTCGACCTGTCGATAGCTCTACAACTTCGTCATGACCTTTCTAAGGTCGTTGCGCATACACCTCACTCGGGGGCTTGTGAGACATGGGTACCCCTGGGTCCCCACCGACCAGGCTTACGGCCGTCCCCGACAAGTGGGTCCGGCCTACCAAAAGACCCGCCGACCTGTCTGTGGGCCCAACCGACCTAGTTGGTGGCCCACACAACTTCCTGAAGACCTTCCAGAAGATTCCCCAGACGACCTAATCCAACACGACCTCAAGACTTGGCGTACAAGAAAAGACAAGACCTTAGTGGACTTCGCCTAAAGCAGATCGACGGGATATGGCAAGATGTGTAACGTAGACTTAGGTCTCCTGGTCGTAACCGACCAGGAGTCTGGGAACCGACCTCATCCGCTGGCCAATATAAGGCGGACTAGGCGACCCCTTGTAACATCACGCAATCCTCAAGCAATCCACACCGACAACTAGACGTAGGGTATTACTCTCCGGAGGCCCAACTAGTATAAACTCGTCGTGTTCTCTGTGTTTCGTGTACTCGTGTGCAACCTTCGAGTTCTTAGCCTTAGACTCCTCCCAGCCGAACAACTAAACCACAGGGATTAACATCCCCGTGGGCTTTCCAGATCTCACCATCTGACAGTCCTGGTACCCACCGAGGTAGTGGGCCCAGGGAGGTCCATACGACACTATCCGGAGTAGAAGAGCCATAAAAGTGTTCCTCCAATGAGCAACAACCCACAAGGTTTCAGGACGAAGCGGGGCAAAAAGCTCCCTAGCGGGTCAATACCCCACCACAAAATAACAAGCCCAACTCCCCGCTAGAGCAGGTCTATGCTCTGTCAACGCCTCCCCATTTGTCCCTTTCGGGAAAGGTTGCTACAACACTAAAGTCTCTAGTTATTCAGCCAAGGCAGAGCCATGTGCCTTGTGGGTGTATGGTTTTCCTGGGTGGTCGCTCCATGTTCCGATTAATGCATAGTGATCTTGTATTAAGCAACAAGAGATATAACATAAAGGTAAAGTATGTTCATCTTTAATGTTCATATTAACCACCATAACCCAAGTGGAGCAACTAGCATAACTACCCAACATAAACATAAACCCAGGTTGACAAGGAATGACAATCAAAGACTAGGATAAACCTTAATAGGACCCATCAAATTAAATGCAAAGCATATGTAGAGTGATTAAACATAGTTATTGGGACAAAAGATCAAGGACGCAGTTGCCTTTAACCACAGAGTAGTTGCTTAGAATTCATCATCTTCATGCTCTTCAAAGCTCTCGAACCACATTCATTCTACTCGCATCAATCATTAGGCACAAGCATACAAAGCAAACAAACAAGCAAACTAAGAACAATGCACCAATCAAAAGAAAGCTTTAAAAGAGCTCACTAAAGGATGGGCTTGATTCAAAACATGCTTGGAAAGGAAAGACTTGGTTAGCTTTAAAGAGATGGTTGTGGAAGATTGAGAAAGGATCGAAAAGATCACACTGAGATAGAACTTGGTAAAGAACGTTTAATGAACGCTTTGCATATGTGAAACACAGAAGACTATGTGCTAAGTTTATTTTAATTAGCAAAACATATGATAGGATATTTCATAACGAAAAGTATCCTAAGTTGGAATTAATTCAGATTAAACTTTATTTGCAAAACCGTAGAAAGAACCTAATCAAATTTTAATTAGAAAAGATTAATTAATTATTAAACAAGTTAACATTTGATTTACGAAAACCGAGGTAAGGATCTAATTAGATTTTATTTACAAAAGCATGTGAAATAATCATTAATCAAATTCACATGGATTATGAAGAATGCTGTGTAGCACTATATAGCTTTTAATCAGAAAAGGCATGTTTGACTAATTATGAATCAAAATTAATATTAAATTAATTTTCAGAAAACAAACATGATGAAAACTCACTACTAACGTGTACTTTACATTATTATGGACCTAACACAACTTGAACGGATTTAAAACAGTGCTAAAACAAAGATTCTATGAGCAAAACAATATAAAAAGGACCTAGTTGTGATTGACTATAGATCTCAGGGGTTAGCAGAGAAGATCTGCAAGACACATTGAATAGTGCCCGTGAATAGATCTAAGATCAGGGTTAGATCTATAAAAGACTCAGGTGGGGTTTATGTGTGAAAGGTGGGATCTTTCTAGGGGGTTATCTGTAGATTGGCCAAGACTCATAAACAAATCTAAAGATTACATGATTCTCGAGGGGCCTAATCAAAAAAACATCCTTATCTTCTTCAACCTTTAGTCTGCGACGGACAGAAGATCGTGGTGTACAGAAATAGAAACAGGGTCATGGCGCATCGAATCGACAAGGTTCCAGGCAGCTAGGGGCTCAGGTGAGACATAAAACTGAAAGAGGAGATTGAGGGGATCACAGGGAGTTGCTCACCGGCGTTGGAGACGAAGAGGAGCGGTAGGAATCCCGCCGGCGGCGGAGAAGGTGCCCGACGGCTCGGGTCTGCACTGGAGGCAGCGTTCCGGCAGCGAGGAGGCCACGGGAAGCGGCGGAGTGGGTGTGGCTTGACGTTCTTGAGCTCCTGGTATCCGTGGTTCGCTTCGTAGGCGCTCCCCGCAGCGAATCGACGATGACTAGTGAAGGTAGTGGTGTTGGTGGTCGGCTGGGCGGCATGCAGGGGCGAGGGCGAGGCGGAGTAGGGGCGAAAGGTGGCGGCTAGGGTACGCAGGCACGGGCGGCGGTTTTAAAGGGCGCGTGAAGGACCGATACGGCGAACCAGAGAGGGGGGGAGTGAATGGGAGCCGATAAAAATTCTTCTCGAAGGAGATGAAAACTCCAACAAGATGAACACGACTTCCAACACACGTCTCCGACTCACTACCAAGGTTGGTCAAGCCCACGTAGCCACTGGAGTGCCACTGGACCTAGGAACCAACACACCACCTTCCGACCCGAGAAACGCAGCGGAAAAACCAAACCTCGAGTCTACAGACCCACACCGGTCAGACCGGTGAGCACCACCGGTCAGACCGGTCCCTGCTGGTGAAACTGAGCAACTTCCACTAAGTGACTCTACACCGGTCAGACCGGTGAGACACACCGGTCAGACCGATGGCAGCCTGAAAGCCCCCAAGGCACCAAACAGGCCAACCGACCACCAAACGGACCCAAACTCGAAACAACAGCAACACGGGACAACAACGAACACACCAAGACGTTCACCCAAGCAAAAACCCACCGAGGGTTGCACCGGTCAGACCGGTCAAGAGCACCGGTCAGACCGGTGTAGCCTGGGCAGTTCGGGATGAACAGCACCCGCGGGTCAACTCCCCCAAATCCAAATCTCGATCTCCCGAATCACTCCACGGACTTGAACAAGACATTGGGGATATCATGAACACCTCATGAGGAGTTCATAGCCAAGTTTAATCCCACCAAAACTCGTCCAAAAAGGAGGAATCGAAGAAATCCCGCCGAAAGCACTTCCAACCCAAGAACTCAAGAAACCCCAAAATCGAGCACTTTTACTCACGGATTTGGGAGGGGAATCACAGCCCAAAGAACCACGAAGGGTTCCCACAAATTTCCCCCATCAAATCCCCAAGAGAAAAGTCCCGAACACAACCCAAAGAAATCACCGAGAGAGGGCTTCGAAAATCACCACCAAGAACAACCGGGGAAAACACATCCAAACCTTGAGGAACCACGCCGAATCATCTATACATGAAACAAAGGTTCGTACAAGGTCTAGCAAGCCGCCCGAACATCCATCCCTCTCTACAAGATCTCTTCGAGAAGCTCTCTTGCTAGTCCTAAGGAAAACCTAAGGAAAATAGGTGGAAAAATAGGAAAACCAATGAGCTAGGGTTCCAAGAGTTGGCTGCCATCCTCTCACCTCTTGGGTTATATGGAGGCAACCGAATGTCTAAAACGCCCTTCTCTACTAACTAGGGATACAAGCCCCTCAAGGGCGGATTTGGAATTCTTGATGTCTTCACCATCGGACGGATGCCCGGCGACCGCACCTGCGTAGCCTCGACGCAAGCCATGCGATCCCGACGCGTGTCCTCCGCTTCGAAGATTCCGGACTACGTCGTCGCACACGGTCAGACCGGTGCTCCTCACCGGTCAGACCGGTCCCCACCGGTCAGACCGGTCAGACCCACCGGTCAGACCGGTCCGCGCGGCTCTTGCGGCTCCATCTTCGGTTCTCCGGTCTTGGCTTTGTGGATCAACCAAGGAACCCGGTGGTTTTCCCGGTGAACCACTTTGGAAACCCCCGCGAACTCGGTGTAGCCTCCGCCAATCTCCACTCATGACTTGGCTCCCACGTAGTCCCGGCTCGACCTTGGTTTTGAGGCTCAACCAAGAAACCGTCCACGACTTCATCTTGCTGTTCATGCCACCATGCGGCCCACACTTGACCCCGCTGGCCACCGGGTCCCTCGAACGAAGCCTACTTGTCTTCTCCACACCTGGAGGCCTCACCGGCAACGACCTTTCGCGCTTCTTCTTCACCTGCACCAACACGAGTCAAGCCGCAACCTGCACCCTGCAATACTTAGCCAAGAATCAGTCCACACAACGTTGTCAATCACTCATCACACAAGGAAGCGACCATCCACCGGTCCTCGAACCACACATGGTCCTCAATCTCCCCCTTGATGAGTGCATTGACAACACCCACACGAAAGTAACAAGAGAGAAAAGAAAAGAAAAAGAAACGAACAAAAAGAAACTCCTACAAGCGATCGAAAGCCGAACAAAGGCAAAGAGCAAGATCACTTGAAGAAGACAAGTCTCGGACCCCTTAGGCAAGGGCAACGGCTCGACACATCCGAGACAAAGCAAAGCTCAAGCAAAGAGCGCAAACCAGCGAAACAAAGCTCGAGAAACCACAAAGAGCTCTCCCTGCACACATGCAAGCTCCCCCTGAACCAATGCACCTCCCCCTGGACGAATGCATGCAAGACACCACTTGAAACAGGACGCAGAACGCACTTTCGGCTCACACCGGTCGACCGGTCATCACCACCGGTCGACCGGTGCCTAACATGTGTACGGACCAGCACTCACCCCGGTCGGACCGGTGCTCTTCACCGGTCAGACCGGTGTACAACAGAGCCCAGAAATGGCTCGAAACCACCTGAAAACCTTCTAAATGCGTCCGCTAAGCCATTTCAAGCTCAAACTTCTCCCCCTTGTTGGCAATGCATGAATCAAGCCAAAAATGCAAAACTTTCAACCTAGAGCTTCTCAAATAGACAAAATTCAACAAGAATGCTACACATGTCCAAATGAGCAAGTTAGATACTCTACGGCTTCGTATCGATCTCAACTACATGATCACCAAGTTTCACAACCATTGGACGAAGCTAAGATGGATTTTGGCAATTTTGCGAAAAACTTGCCTCTCATGAGCAAAGTCCTAAACATGATCAAAGCATATCAAAATGGCAAAGCCACACAAACTTCATGCTAGGACAGCCATTCTAATCATAAGACCATCACAAACACCCACAAGCACCTCATGTCATGTCAAAGCCACCGAGCCATGTGCCTACTTCTATTTATGAGACTTCTCACTGGTAGGCATCATGCAACGGTTTAGCACCCAAAGCAAATTAAATTCAGCACATATGACATGGGAGCATATTTTCCAAGCATTTTTCATTTCATTTTTAGATTTGTAAATGGTACATGAAATGTCTTTGCGACAAAAAGGAACTTATGCTCCTCCACAAGATAAATCAAGAGGGCTAAACATTCATGATGGCAAATGAGCCTTTGGCCCCATATGATCAATAAACTAGCTATCCAACCACAAATTAAGCATAGCAAGGCCACAAAAACATGTCAAGAGCATGTAAAGGCATTTACACATGAGAGAGCATACATGTGACATTTTTCAAAAGCATAGCTATCAACCATGGATTATTCATCAAGATCATCAAGAGCTAAGCCAAACTAACCATAGCATACCAAACAAGCTCACAAAGACATATATTTCATTCCATGGTGAACAATGTATATGAGAGAAGCTTTTCCTAACCAATGCATATGATACAAAATGCATGCAATCTAAGATACAAGGATGCCTATACATCATGTTACATATGCCATGCCAAATGCAAGAGATGCACAAAGAAAAGCTATACATATGCTACCACCGGCTCCTCGAGGGGAGGCAAAACGGGCTCGACACCACCGGCAAAAGAGAGCTCCCACACACCCAACTCAAGAAATCAAACACACACCAAGTGCCCCCCCCCCCCCGCAAACGAGTGAAAGTTGCTTGATCTAGGGGTTTGGTGAAAATATCGGCTAGTTGGTGATGTGTGGGTACATGGATCAAAGCTATCTTTCCTTTTTCTACGTTGTCTCTCAGGAAATGATACCTCACTTCTATGTGCTTGGTTTTGGAATGGAGCACTGGGTTCTTTGCAACGCTTATGGCACTGGTGCTATCACATTGAAGTGGGACATGGGTATACTCCTCACCAAAGTCACTCATGGTGTAGGTGATCCAAAGGAGCTGAGAGCAACAACTAGCAGCGGCAACATACTCGGCCTCGGTCGTGGATTGAGCAACACTCGACCGCTTGCGGGAAGACCAAGACACCAAAGAAGAACCCAAAAACTGGCAAGTCCCAGAAGTGGACTTCCTATCCAACCGACACCCGGCAAAATCCGCGTCTGAAAAGCCATGAAGCGCCAAAGAAGAGGACGCGGAGTACCAAAGGCCGAAGTCGGGAGTGTGACGCAAGTACATGAAAATTAGCTTCACCGCTTGCCGATGTGAAGTCCTCGGAGACGCTTGAAAACGAGCGCACAGACACACCGAGAACTGTATGTCCGGCCTCGTCACCGTCAAGTAGAGGAGTGACCCGATCATGCTTCGGTACTCCTTCTGGTCCACGTGTTCACCTTCCTCGTCCGCATCAAGAGCTGTAGTTGTACTCATCGGCGTCGTCATAGCCTTGGAGTCCTCCATCTTGAACTTCCTCACAATGTCCTTGGTGTACTTAGCACGGTGCACAAATGTTCCTTCCTTTGATTGCTTGATTTGTGGCCCGAGGAAGAACCGCAACTCGCCCATCATGCTCATCTCAAACTCCCTGCTCATATCATCTGCAAACCTCGCAACAAGAGAGTTAGACGAGCCACCAAAGACAATATCATCCACGTACACCCGCACAATCGGGATATCTCCCCCTTTGCCTCGGCAAAAACAAGGTCGATCGACCTTCCCCATCTCAAAACCTCTCTCAAACAAGAACCCCCTCAACCCGCCATACCAAGCTATAGGCGTCTCGCTTCCAACCCATACGGCGCCTTCCTCAACTTGTACACCCGGTGGGGGTACTCCTCACTCTCAAACCCCCGGAGGCCCCTCACATACACTTCTTCCTCCAGCACACCATTCAGAAAAGCACTCTTCACATCCATTTGGTGCAACTTGAACCCTTTAGCCACGGAAAAGGCTAGAAGGATCCTAATCGCCTCCAAACGGGCTACGGGAGCAAAGGTCTCCTCGTAGTCGATCCCCTCCTTCTGGCTGAACCCTTGAGCAACAAGTCTCGACTTGTTCCTCACAACCTCACCCTTCTCTCCCTTTTTGTTTTTCCACACCCACTTTGTACCAATCGGCTTACACCCTGGGGGAGGGTCAACCAACTCCCACACCTGATTCCTCTCAAAGTTCTCCAACTCCTCAGGCATCGAATTCACCCAATTTTGATCAGATAGTGCGTGTCCAATGTCTTTGGGCTCAAAAGAAGCAACAAATGCAGCATGAGCAAAATGGGAATTGTTTCGAACCCTCGATCGTGTAGTGCGTTCATTCATGTCGCCGATGATCCTCGAAGCTGGGTGATCCACTTGAACTCGCCGGGGAGGTTCTCGCCTCGAAGCTACCTCCCCCTCAACATCAGCTTCTCCTCGTTCTTGATTTGTCGTCGTAGGTGTAGCGAGAGGGTCCATCCATCATCGTAGTCGAAGTAGTGGGTACATGTTCGGCGGGGGCACCGCACCGCCATCCTCATCATCTCCATGTTCATGCTCCTCCTCTCCGAAAGATCTCCTCGCCAAGCTCATCATCACCCGCACACTCAAAGACAAGGCGACTACGTGGCTGCGTCTCGTCGAAGGTTACCTCGCAAGTATCCACGATTTGGTTAGTTTCAAGATTGAGCACACGATATGCTCTAGAATGAGATGCATAACCAAAGAAAATGCCATCGACAGACCTAGCCTCAAACTTATCCAACTTCTTGCCTTTCTTCAGAATGAAACACTTGCAACCAAAGACATGGAAGTGACTCACCTTGGGTGTGCGGCCATGCATCAACTCATAGCATGTCTTCTTCTTGTGCACTCTGAGGTATATCCTGTTCGACACATAGCACGCGGTATTCACCGCCTCAGCCCAATACCTCCTCGGAGTCCTATGCTCATCAAGCATCGTCCGAGCCATCTCGCACAAGGTCCTGTTCTTCCTTTCCACAACACCATTCTGGGGAGGCGTATACGGACTCGAAAACTGGTGCTCAAGACCCAAGTCATGACAAAAGGTTTCAAAACGAGAGTTCCTGAATTCCGAGCCATTATCACTGCGGATAGCTCGTATGGCATCTCCGTGCCTCTCGTTCCTCAACCTCAAGACTAGATCTCGAACAAAACCAAACGTCTCCCCCTTCTCCTCAAGAAAGAACACCCACGCATACCGAGAATAGTCGTCCACCACAACAAGGACTGTCGGTGTTTTAGACCGGCAAACCTACCAAGGGGGTACCCGAGGTAGTAGATTGTGCGGTGGGGATCGTGATCGGGAGACCGAGAACTCGAAGGTACGCGCAAGGACACGGGACACAAGATTTATACAGGTTCGGGCCGCCAAGGTGGCCAGCCCTACGTCCTGTTTGGGGGATCAAGTATGGCGCCCTGCGCTTGGTGTTGGGTTGTCCCCGGAGGGATTGGGGATGTGCGGCTAGGTACCCGGCCCTCCTTTATATAGTCCGGGGGGCGGGTTCCTAGTCGGTTACAAGGCGGGAGTCCTAGTAGGAGTACACGAGCGAGTCCTAGTAGGAGTACGGGGGAATTCTACCGAGTCCGTCTTCTACTCTTCCTCCTTCCTTGCATGAGTACCGGGGGAGTATGCCCGACAAGCCCCCGAGCACGTTGTAGTCGAGAGAAGTAGTTCGAGTAGTCTTGAAGCCTCTTCGAGTAGTTCTTGAGCGTCCTCGAGTACGCTTGGAGAAGTCTTCAATAGTACTTGAACTGCCGCGAGGCTGGAAGGTGGTCCAGCTCATCAGTCTTGAAAAAATTTGAATGATGGGTGTAGCATAGCAGCCCCCGAGCCTTGAAATGATTAGGTAATCAATCCAAGGGTCTTCAGTGTTCGCGAAGCCATCATCCGAGTACTCTTGCAGCGCGTAGCCCCCGAGATAAGAGAGCTGTATGAGCCACGTCGAGTAGTGATTGGTGAGGAGCCCCCGAGCTTGAGAGCGAGCGAAGCATGCTGAAGTTATCTTCAAGTAGCCTTCGAGCTGGAGAGATTCCAAGTAGCAGTTTGGCGTCGAGCCGTGGAGCTTGAGAAGTAGTCGTGCCGTCAGAGCGGACTTTAGAATGCGACTTTAAAAACCGAAGTCGACTTTGTGCCGCGCGGAGCGGACTTTGAGATGCGACTTGAAATCCGAAGTCGACTTTAGTTGCCGCGCGGAGCAGACTTTGAGATGCGACTTGAAATCCGAAGTCGACTTTGTGCCGCGCGGAGCGGACTTTGAGATGCGACTTGAAATCCGAAGTCGACTTTAGTTGCCGCGCGGAGCGGACTTTGATATGCGACTTTAGAAGTCGACTTTAGGATGCCGCGCGGAGCGAGCTTTAGGTGCGGCTGCGGTAGTCGACTTTGTGCCACGTGGGGTGGACTTAAGATGCAAAAATTGAAAAGCACTTTCCGGAAAGCCAAAGCGAATAAAAAATCGAAAAAAACGAGTAGTTTTGCCGCCGGAGCGGGCTTAAGATTGCGACCGGAGTCGGCTTGTGCCACCGGAGTGGGCTTAAGTACCTGAGCCATGGATTTCAGACCCAAGGTACGCTTGCCGCCGGAGCGGGCTTGTGCCACCGGAGTGGGCTTGGATGCGACCGTTAGCGTCGACTTGTGCCACCGGAGTGGGCTTAAGTACCGAGCCATGGATTTCGGACCCAAGGTACGGTTGCCGCGGAGCGGGCTTGAAAGTGCGACCGGAGTCGACTTGTGCCACCGGAGTGGGCTTAAGTACCTGAGCCATGGATTTCAGACCCAAGGTATGATTGCCGCCGGAGCGGGCTTGAAGGTGCGGCCGAGTCGACTTGTGTACCTAGGCCATGGATTTCGGACCCAAGGTACGGGTGCCACCGTAGTGGACTTGAAGGTGCGGCCGGAGTCGACTTGCGTGCACGGGCCATGGATTTCGGACCCAAGGTACGGAGCACGAGTACTTAGGGCACTTGGACCCATGGTACGGAGCGTGAAGACCACGTGCGGCTAGGTTCCATCGTCGCCAGGACCCGAGGGCCGCTTACAGCTAGGTTCCATCGAAGCTTACACACGTAGTATGCCACTGAAGCAGGCGAAGATGCGGCCGGAGTCGACTTTAAGATGCCGCACGGAGCGGACTTTAGAATGCGACTTTAGAAGTCGACTTTAGATTGCCGCGCGTAGCGGACTTTAGAAATCGCCTCCTAGGGATAGCCCCCGAGTTGATGAAGTAGACTCGTGGCGACTTGATTGATATGCCCCAAGAGTATTCGGCGAGTGTAGCTCCCGTGAAAACCCGCCGAGAAGCATACACAAATGAGTAGTCAGCAAGTAGTCCTACATGATGAGGAGAACAAGCCAAGAAAACGGTAGTCATTTAGATAAATGACTTAGGCCGTTGCTTTGCCCGGCGGACTTGTTGATGAAGCCGTGGCGATCGGCGATGGAGCCGCGACGGTTGCTGCTGAAGTCGACTAGTCAGAGTTGATTCCGACTAGTTGTTGGTGGCGTGACTGCCGTTCTCGACTAGTTTGGAAAACTAGTCGAGATGAATGGTCGACGCGATGCGACCGGGGAAGATGACGTCGTGGCGGCGCGCGGCGTACTCGAAGTAGAGCCAGTGTTGCCGCGAGACAAGTAGTCACGACGCACGGCGTGGATGAAGTAGAGCCAGCGTGGCCGCAAGACGAAGTCGCGGCGCACGGAGTAGTCGATGATGAGCCGTGTGACGGGCTGCGCGACGTGCCGAGGCACCCGGACGCGCAGCGTAGGCGGAGTAGTCGACGATGAGCCTGCGTGAGGCGAAGTAGTCGACGACGAGCGGCGCGACAAGCCGCGTGGCGAGCCGCGCGACGTGCCGAGGCACCCGGACGCGCGGCGGAGACGGAGTAGTCGACGATGAGCCTGCGTGAGGCGAAGTAGTCGACGACGAGCGGCGTGACAAGCCGCGTGGCGAGCCGCGCGCGGCGTGCCGAGGCACCGGACGCGTGGCGGAGACGAAGTAGTCGACGATGAGCCTGCGTGAGGCGAAGTAGTCGACGACGAGCGGAGTGACAAGCCGCGTGGTGAGCGCGCGCGGCGTGCCGAGGCACCCGGACGCGCGGCGGAGACGGAGTAGTCGACGATGAGCCCGTGTGAGGCGAAGTGTCGACGACGAGCGGCGTGACAAGCCGCGTGGCGAGCCGCGCGACGTGCCGAGGCACCCGGACGCGTGGCGGAGACGAAGTAGTCGACGATGAGCCTGCGTGAGGCGAAGTAGTCGACGACGAGCGGCGTGACAAGCCGCGTGGCGAGCCGCGCGGCGTGCCGAGGCACCCCGACGCGCGGCGGAGACGAAGTAGTCGACAACGAGTAGTCGACGACGAGCGCGCGCGACAAGACGCGTGACGAGCCGCGCGACGTGCCGAGGGCACCCGGCGCGCGGCGAAGACGAAGTAGTCGACGACGGCGAGCCCGGAGTAGTCGGCGACGAGTGGCGCGAGGAGCCGCGTGACGAGCCGCGCGACGAGCCGAGGCACCCGGACGCGCGGCGAAGACGAAGTAGTCGACGACGAGCCTGCGCGAGGTGGAGTAGTCGACGAGCGGCGCAGCGAGCCGCATGACGAGCCGCGCGATGTGCCAAGGCACCCGGACGCGCGGCGTAGGCAAAGTAGTCGACGACGAGCCTGGAGTAGTCAACGGCGAGCGGCGCGAGGAGCCGCGTGACGAGCCGCGCGATGAGCCGAGGCACCCGGACGCGCGGCGTAGGCGAAGTAGTCGATGACGAGCCTGGAGTAGTCGACGACGAGCGGCGCGGCGAGCCGCATGACGAGCCGCACGACGTGCCGAAGCAACCGGAAGCGCGGCGTAGGAAGATTGATTCCGCTTTGACAAGAGCAAGGCGACTTGCTTCAATGGATCTCGGCGAGTCGACGAGAGGATTGATCTTGTTGACGAGGGTCCTTCGAATTCGCCCGGTGGTGATGATCTCCCCTACCTGGCGCGCCAGCTGTCGGTGTTTTAGACCGGCAAACCTACCAAGGGGGTACCCGAGGTAGTAGATTGTGCGGTGGGGATCGTGATCGGGAGACCGAGAACTCGAAGGTACACGCAAGGACACGGGACACAAGATTTATACAGGTTCGGGCCGCCAAGGTGGCCAGCCCTACGTCCTGTTTGGAGGATCAAGTATGGCGCCCTGCGCTTGGTGTTGGGTTGTCCCCGGAGGGATTGGGGATGTGCGGCTAGGTACCCGGCCCTCCTTTATATAGTCCAGGGGGCGGGTTCCTAGTCGGTTACAAGGCAGGAGTCCTAGTAGGAGTACACAGAGCGAGTCCTAGTAGGAGTACAGGGGAATTCTACCAGGAGTCCGTCTTCTACTCTTCCTCCTTCCTTGCATGAGTACCCGGGAAGTATGCCCGACAAGGACATACCACTTCCCACCCGCAGATCGCACACGAGCTGGGCCAACAAGGTCCATATGGAGCAGCTCGCATGGACGCTCAGTCATCACATCGGTGAGAGGCGGGTGAGAAGAGGCCACCATCTTGGCATGCCTACACGGAGCACAAACCAACTCTTTCTCAAGCCTCAACCGTGGCAATCCTCGGACCAAATTGAGTTTACTCAAGCGTGACAAAAGGTCAAAGCTCAAGTGACCCAACTTCCTATGCCACTTCCACAACTCACTCGAAGAACCAGCCAAGAAACAATGCTCCACACCCGAAGGCTGAGAAAAATCAGCACGAAACACCGACCCTCGGGAACGACCATACGAAAAGGTCCCCTCGAGAGTCCACAATCCGAGAACCACCTGGCCGAAACAACACCTCAAAACCCTCATCCAACAAGCCGGGACACGAGAAAGCAAATTGTACCCCGGCGATTGAACAAGAGCAACACGCCTCGCAGTGATCTTGTCACTCACTTTGATCTCACCTTACGAAAGCACACGCCCACGCCCATTGTCCCCAAAGGTGATGTACCTCTTCGTCACCACGGGACGAGACTTGAGAACCACCCCCTGTCTCCGGTCATATGCCTCGAGCAACCGAGTCAATCAACCAAATGTTCTTTAAGTCTCCCACCCGAAATTCAAAAATAAGCACGTGAGCGAACAAACGACTCGACAAGGGGTTAGTACCAAAAGAGGAAAACCAGTGCTGAGCCATTTGCTCGAAAGTGGGGTTAGCACCAACCAAAGCATCTCTCCTACCAAAGCTACCTCCACGAACACCACCACGGTAACCACCCTGAGGGAACCACCCCTCTCTGCCTGGAGGAGGACCAAATCCACGCAAGAAAGCCCGTGGAACATCCTTCCTCTCCAACTCAAAGCCACGACTCCTCCAATCCCCGTATTGAGCACGAGGAGGCGAACGCCTAGCAAACTGACCACCTGCACCCTTTCCAACCCAACCACCGGAACCACGACCACCAGAAACAACCCTCGCACCTGTACGAGCTCGAAACCCGAACAGCTGTCTGTCCCGTCTGTGCCCCGCACCGGTCCGACCGGTGCCCCACACCGGTCTGACCGGTGTGACCTGGGCAGCAGCACCACCTGCAGCCTTCTTCTCTCCCCAAGACCTAACTGTCCTCACACTCGCCTTGCCCCTGGACATCTGCATACGAGGCTCATGTACACCATCGGAAGGGTGGTACTTGTCCTTGTTAGCCCACTCCTTTGCCATTCTCTCCTCTCGCTTCCTCTTGAAGCAAAACTCCTCCTTATGGCCATCTCTCCCACAATAGCCACAATGGAACTTCACAAGCTTAGGCTTAGGCTTGGGATGTGGCTGCTCACTCGGTTTCTCTCCACTCAAATCCTCCACCGGTTTCTCACCACTTGCCTTCTCACTCTCCTTCCCAAAGAACACTTTCCCCGAAGTGCTCACAAACTTGATAGGCTTTTGTAGGTCATTTGTGGGTGTAGGGAACACGGGTGGAGCTGGGGTTGTGTCTAGTCGGTTCCTTAGATGGTTAGGTTTTGGAGGGAAATCATTTTTGTGGTGGGTTTTTGGTGGCTTCGGGATATTCTCTCAACTTCCTTCACCAACCTTGTTTGCCCCAAGCCCCTCACCATCTTGCCTCTTAAAGGCCTCGATCATCATCCTCAACTGAGGCTCATGACCGGACAACCAACCCATCAACTTCCTCAAGTCATCATTCTCATCCTGCAAACGATCAACATAATGTGCAAGCTCCAAATTTTTCAATGCATGCAATTCACAGGTAGAGCAAGATGTAGGCATGGGTTCCTTCAATTTAGCCTCGAGCGGAATAGTGTAGGCATGCATCTCATCAATCTTAGCATGCAAAACAGGGCAAGAAGTGCAAGCACCTAGCAAAGCAGATCTAGACTTAAGCTCAGCCACTTCAACCCTAAGCACATCTAGTTCCTCACACTTGGAGGCATGCTTCTCCTTAAACAAAGCAAGATCAGCAAGGAATATGGAGCAATCAGCACAATCATTCTCATCGGAAACAACAGGGCTAGCCTTAAGCGAATCAATCTCAAGCTTGCTATCAAGCACCTGTGTCTCTAGCTCAGCCACTCTAGTCCTAGCATCCTCGAGTGAAGCCCTAAGCTCTTTTCTCATTTTCTTGGCCTCTCTAAGCATGTCATCACGGTTATCAAGCAAAGAGCCAAGCCTCTCATTCTCCTTGCGCAAGAAGGGAAGCTCATCACGGACCTCGTCGTCGGACTCAGAGTCCGAGTCGCTCTGTGTGCTCTTCTTCTGCTTGCCGAGCTCCGGCGCCATGGTGCAGAAGCCATCTCTCGCAAAGCAGCTCAGCCCGCTCAGGTTCTTGGACGACTTCTTGTTCTTGCGACGGTCTCCCTCTTCTTCACTGCTGCTCGAGCTCGAGGTGGAGTACGCGGAACTGGAGTCGACGTCGCTCGCTCCAACCATCGCTCGGGCCTTGCCTCGGCCCTCCTTCTTCCTCGATCGTCGCTCGTCCTTGTACTTCTTCTTGTGCTTGCTCTTGTGGTCACGCCTCGAACGGTACTTGCCATCGTTCATCCTCGGCTTGTGCTTGAAGCTGTCCTTGTTCTCGGCCTTCTCTGGGCAGTCGGCGACGAAGTGTCCCGGCTTGCCGCACTGGAAGCAAGTCCTCGTGTTCCTCCTCATGTTCACGCGGTTCTCGTGCGGCCTCTCGAACCGCCTCGTCAACGACGCCGGCTCGTCCTCTCCAAGGTCATCAAACTCTTCATCCGGCATAGACATCAAAGAGGAAAACGAGAACATCTGGTGGATGGGTTAGAGTTAGTCTTTCCTTTGGAACCACCAACGAGGGCAAGACTATGGGAATCAGTCGGTCCCTCGAGCTTGGCAGTCATGCCCCTATCCACCTCAGCCGACTTGAGCTTCGAGAATAGCTCATTCACCGTCAGAGTATCATACCTCTCCGACTCGACTATGGCCTCGAACTTTCCGCCCCATATCGTACGATCCAAAGAGTGTAAGAGCTGGACCGCTCTATCATGATCATCGTACGGGAGCACGTCCACATTGGCCCTCATGTTGTTCACCACCACCGTGAACCTCTCGAAACAAGGCATCGATGGACTCACCTAGGGAGATGAGTGAAGTTCTCGTACTCTCTCCCGTAGGTCGCATACATCCGTGCCCTCGAACACCGGGCGTTCCCAACATGAGCCTCCTTCAACACCGCCCAAATCCTACAAGCCAAGTGCTCGGTGTGCACCCGATCGAACTCGGCCGACACAAAGCACGAAACAAGTAGTCGACCACCTTATTGTTGGCGTCGAATCCGTCCCTCGACCCCGGAGCAAGGAAATCCATCGGCCGGACATAGCCCTCGTGTCCACCGTGACATCCCAAAGAAGCCGACCCTTTCCGCGGAGGAACGCACCCATCCGCTTGCTCCACATCCGGTAGTTCTTGCCATCGAAGTGTGGAGGACCCGAACCCCGTTCTCCGATACGCCATCCTTGGATCTTAGACGGTTAGAGTCAACAAAGACCCGAACCGGCTCTGATACCACTTGAAGGACCGATACGGCGAACCAGAGAGGGGGGAGTGAATGGGAGCCGATAAAAATTCTTCTCGAAGGAGATGAAAACTCCAACAAGATGAACACGACTTCCAACACACGTCTCCGACTCACTACCAAGGTTGGTCAAGCCCACGTAGCCACTGGAGTGCCACTGGACCTAGGAACCAACACACCACCTTCCGACCCGAGAAACGCGGCGGAAAAACCAAACCTCGAGTCTACGAGACCCACACGCCGGACGGTGAGCACCACCGGTCGGACCGGTCCCTCGCCGGTGAAACCGAGCAACTTCCACTAAGTGGCTCTACACCGGTCAGACCGGTGAGACACACCGGTCAGACCGATGGCAGCCTGAAAGCCCCCAAGGCACCAAACAGGCCAACCGACCACCAAACGGACCTAAACTCGAAACAACAGCAACACGGGACAACAACGAACACACCAAGACGTTCACCCGAGCAAAAACCCACCGAGGGTTGCACCGGTCAGACCGGTCAAGAGCACCGTCGGCGACCGTGTAGCTCCGGGCGACTCGGGATGAACGGACCCGCGGGTCAACTCCCCCAAATCCAAATCTCGATCTCCCGAATCACTCCACGGACTTGAACAAGACTTTGGGGATATCATGAACACCTCATGAGGAGTTCATAGCCAAGTTTAATCCCACCAAAACTCGTCCAAAAAGGAGGAATCGAAGAAATCCCGCCGAAAGCACTTCCAACCCAAGAACTCAAGAAACCCCAAAATCGAGCACTTTTACTCACGGATTTGAGAGGGGAATTGTTGGGGGTACCCGAAAAATTCGGAATACTACCCTAACACAAGTGAAAGTTCTTAACACGTTCAATAGCACAGTTAAGGCACAAAGAGATTGAAATCCCTCCTGCAAATAGCACAAGTCCCCAAAAAGTCTGAATCCGTTTACACGTGCCCTCGCGCCCCCTTTTATAGGGAGATGAAGGGACTTTTACATTCCGATAACACCCTCGGGCTCGGAGAATATTCCTAATGTGAACACACACAAGAATGTCTTTTCCCCCTTACACATTTACAAGTCCGCCACTAGTTCACACTCTAAGCCGGACTTTTTGGGACTACAACTTTGTCTTTGCTTCTCCCGTGATTCGTGAATGTCTTCGCCCGAAATTCTCGAACTAGGTCTTCTACTGATTCCCGAAGTGGCTCTTGCTTCCCGGCGAGGTTCGTGCGTGTCCTTGCGCCTAAGTCCCGAACAGAGTCTTCATCAGACTCCCGAATCGGCAAATCTCCGAAGTTCGGACCATCAACAGTTGAGATTCCGGGCTTCCGCATGTTCATGACTCCGCCTCTTCACCGAATCAAGATTCCCGAACTCTGCACATTCGCGAATTCGAGACTCCGCAGGTCCCAGACTTCCGAGAATCGCAAATTCCCTGCTCCTGAAAACCATGCTTTGAGAATTCCGTTAAACTTGACGTTTCGAGGGTGACGGGTTTTCCTGAATTCCCCAACAGGAATCACAGCCCAAAGAACCACGAAGGGTTCCCACAAATTTCCCCCATCAAATCCCCAAGAGAAAAGTCCCGAACACAACCCAAAGAAATCACCGAGAGAGGGCTCCGAAAATCACCACCAAGAACAACCGGGGAAAACACATCCAAACCTTGAGGAACCATGCAGAATCATCTATACATGAAACAAAGGTTCGTACAAGGTCTAGCAAGCCGCCCGAACATCCATCCCTCTCTACAAGATCTCTCCGTGAAGCTCTCTTGCTAGTCCTAAGGAAAACCTAAGGAAAATAGGTGGAAAAATAGGAAAACTAATGAGCTAGGGTTCCAAGAGTTGGCTGCCATCCTCTCACCTCTTGGGTTATATGGAGGCAACCGAATGCCTAAAATGCCCTTCTCTACTAAGTAGGGATACAAGCCCCTCAAGGGCGGATTTGGAATTCTTGATGTCTTCACCATCGGACGGATGCCCGGCGACCGCACCCTGCGTAGCCTCGACGCAAGCCATGCGATCTCGACGCGTGTCCTCCGCTTCGAAGATTCGGACCGCGTCGTCGCACACGGTCGGACCGGTCCCCACGGCCGGACCGATCGACCCACCGGTCGAGCCCGGTCCGGCGCTGTTGCTGCTCCATCTTCGGTTCTCCGGTCTTGGCTTTGTGGATCAACCAAGGAACCCAGTGGTTTTCTGGTGAACCACTAGAAACCCCGCGAACTCGGTGTAGCCTCCGCCAATCTCTACTCATGACTTGGCTCCCACGTAGTCCCGGCTCGACCTTTGTTTTGAGGCTCAACCAAGAAACCCTCCACGACTTCATCTTGCTGTTCATGCCACCATGCGGCCCGCACTTGACCCCGCTGGCCACCGGGTCCCTCGAACGAAGCATACTTGTCTTCTCCACACCTGGAGGCCTCACCAGCAACGACCTTTCACGCTTGTTCTTCACCTGCACCAACACGAGTCAAGCCGCAACCTGCACCTGCAATACTTAGCCAAGAATCAGTCCACACAACGTTGTCAATCACTCATCACACAAGGAAGCGACCATCCACCGGTCCTCGAACCACACATGGTCCTCAGCGCAGCCAGAGGTGGCATGGGCACGCACGCCTACGACTCGGCGACGGCGGCCTGCCCGTGTCCGCCATGGACACCGGCCAGCGACCGGGTCCAGATGGGCTCCGCACAGGCGCGCTGGTTGGGCCGGGCAAGATGGCTCGGGCCTTCGGGCTCGACCCGGTAGGAAAGGATAGGTTTCATATTTTTTTCCCGAAATTATTTTCTAGTGCAAAACAAATTCAGAAAAACCCAGAAAATGTTTAAATGCACGAAAAATTCTCAGAAGAATCCAAAAATTCTAGAAAAATTCCTAGAGATAGATTGGGACATGAAAAATCCAATAAAATATTTGGTGCTCATTAAAAAGATTTTAGAGCCTTATAATAATTAGAAATAGCTCAAAGGAAAATGAGAATAAATTCTAGAAAAGTCTGGAAAATTCTCGGAAGGATTTGGACAGCACCTAAGCGGATTTTTGAAACCTTTTGCACTCAAGAAGACCAAGATGCATCGACATGAATGCAACACTCACAAATATTTATTTAATTTTAGAAAATAAAACAATGTTTTTTCCTATACTATATTTCCTGTAAAGAAAATAATTGTTGGAAAAGTTTTAAAATTATGAGAAAATTGTTGTTTAACTATTCCCTCTATTCACATCCTGAAATTGGAAATTTCATGGTGTGATAGAGGTGGAGCTTGAGCATTTGGATCTGACATCTTCTTGACTCCAAGTGGTTAAGCTTCAAATTCGGAGAACTTGGCTCTGATACCAATTGAAAGGATCAAGATGTCGACTAGAGGGGGTGAATAGTCGAACCTGAAAAATCACAAACTTTTTGTAGCTGTCAGTCCAGGTCTAGAGTCTCCGAATATTTTTTCGGATACTCCGGACAATCCGGAGAATCCGGGAAAATGTCCGGATTGTCCGGCCTACGAGGGGGAAACAAATTCGACAGAAATTAAACTTGCTCAAACATAGATCTATGAAAATAGGTTATGCACTAGGATGAGACAAGCCTGCTTATCCACCTAAAACCTGCAGGAACTTCAACACGGAGAAGATCGTCACCAAACCCTAGAAATGTGCTCAAGAGAGGTACAAGCATACAACAAGATGAACAAGCACAAGAGACACAAGGATTTGTTACCGGAGTTCAACCTCACACTTTGAGGTCTATGTCTTCGTTGAGGAACCCACAAAGGGTGGACCTTTACACCTAGGTCACTTTCCTCCCTCTAGCGACCATAAAGATCAAACTAGAGTTACTTACTCAATTCCGGGGTGATACAAACTTCCTTGGGCAGCCACAAACTTTGGATGCTCCAAGGCAACACCTAGCCGGCTAGGAGCTCAAAGCTCCAAGAGTAACAAACATGAAATGTGCCAACCAAGCAAAGAATGAGGTGCTTTAGAGATGGGAAATTAGCTCACTAGCACTCTCCAAGCTCTTTCTCTCAATCCCTCCTTAAATCCCCAACAAATCTCACCAAACCAAGGCCAAGAGGAGTAAAGAGGTGAGTGAATGAGTTCTAAGTTGTTCTAGGTCGAAATGGACAAGAGAGAGAGAGGAAGGGGTGGAGGAGGCTTTTATACCCCCTCACACAAAAAACAACCGTTACAGCTCTAAGACCCGGAATGTCCAGAAAAATCCTGGAAATCCGGGAAGTCCGGAGACTGGTAAAACCCGGAAACTCCGACCTCCCAAGGTCAGCACCCTAAAAGCTAACCCTGTGAACGTGTTGGTGCAAAGGTGTCTCTCATAGGTTTTGTTTTGACAACTAGAGCACCTATTCGACTCTTGGAAGATACATTTACTGTCCCTCTTTATAGTACAACATTCCTAGGACTCCAATTCAAAATATAAAATAAATAAGCCTTCATAGGAACCCTTTGTAGCATCACTTCCTTTTGCTTACTCAATGAATCAACACTTGATGCCACATACAATTTTAATTCCTGCTCATACACTAGATAGATTATTAGCCACTTAAGCGTGTCTCATTATATCACCAAAACCCACTTAGGAGGGCCAAGATACTCTTCAATATGCCATCGGCTGTACAATCGATACTGGCAACTGATAACCTTCTGTTTGTTGTATTCGAACCGATGGCTGGACAGATTGCAGCCCCCCGGGCCAAGAAAATTGAGCACATGGAGAAATCTGCTGTGAACTGTGGGGAATAAATTGCAATCCTTGGGCAGCACCTTGAACACATGTTGATTCTTGAATTTGAGTAGTAATCACAGGCGTATGTCCAAGAGCAATGAACAAGTCCTCCTGTGCCAACGGCTGCGGCGTGTATCCAATAGCGCTGAAAAAATGCCCTTGTGCCAGCGGCAAAGATGTAGAGAGGACCGGTACAGTCTGAGGAGTCTCCATCGAAGAATTGTATTGATGCAAGAATGAGGGCATTAAACAATCATCATAAGCCAATCTAGGGACGGTGTGTGTATATATATATGTATGATGGTTCTTCGTAACTTTGCTGCTGAATTGGACAGTAAGAAAACGCAGTATTAGCCGATGTCATCAGTTGTTGATAATATGATTGCTCATAACTTTGTTGACGAGCAAGAGAATGCACCTTCAATTGCTTTTTTATAATATTTGCCAATATTCAGATTGATTGTCCATGGCGCACTGAATGTTCCTTGAACTTTAGTGATTCAACGTGGATATTGTCTTCGTGTCTCACCAGACGATATAATAGGGATTTAATCTTCGAGTCCCACCAGGCGTGCCAAAAGTGTGTTGACGCGAAAATAGGATGTCACCCCCGCGCGCAGCACACGTGACTCCCCGGTCTGTAGCGAGGCGTGCCAGCCAATCTGACCTGTTGATTGACAATGGAAAATCGGCTAGAGAGCTAATGGATCTTCAATAGTATGTGTATTTGCCAATCGATCGAAACAGTAAAATGGGATCAGCGGGATCGAAAGCAGCCGAAGTGTAAATATGTGTAGAAAGATCGGCCAAGACAGCCGATCGTGACATCAGCACTCAAATAAATCTAAGTCTGCTGTGAGAACAGATGATATCTTAAGATAATAAAAGCCGACAAGATCTAGATCAAGCTGGATAGATGGGTGATAAAAGCTAGAGAAACAAGAATAAACTTACTAATCTAGCTGATATCGATAAATTGTGAATAAATCTAGATGAAACCACAATGATACGCCCAGAGGTTAAAGCCTAGATATTATTCGATAAAGCGGAACTCACCAGCAAGCCGGAGATCGAAGCGATGCAGCCTGACGAGTTTGCGAGAACTCGTGAAAGAGAAAAGGTACGAAGGCATAGTCACCGAAAAGTAGATGCGGTAAAGTAGATGCAGTAAAGTAGATGCAATAATTGGTAAAGGGGTGGCTGGAGGTGGTTTTGATATTGATCGTGTGATGATTCTATTACAATGATCGATGCTTATATTTATATCCTGGGCTTCTCCAAACTCCTACTGCCGGATTGAATGTGCCTCTTTAGCCTTCCATCGACATACGTTCTCATAACCTACATCGATCCTTCTACCTCCTTCTGACTTCAGTCTTGACACATGCCAAAAAATGGTGTCAACACTATGCCCATGACCGTGGCATCAGTTGAAAGAAGCTTTTCGAAGTTTAAACTGTTGAAGAATTATCAAAGGTCTGTAATGTCTCAAGAAAGGTTAAATGGTTCGGCCACTTTGTGCATTGAGAAGAAACTATTAGATCATATCAATATTGATGGCATTATCAGTGACTTTGCATCTAGAAATGCTACAAGGAATCTTTGCTGCAATATAAATCACTTGACATGAATGTTGCTTTTGGACACATTTAAGTATTTATTTGAATTAGTAATGTTGTATTGTGGTTACTACTTTTATTATTATAGGGCACTTTGTAGGATCAAGTCACATAGAAGGGGGGTTGAATATGGGACTTCTTTTGCAAGCTCTATAGAAAACAGAAAACCTTAGCCTATCAACTAGTGTTGCCCATTCTAAAAAATGTTCTTCCCTACTACTAGAGCACACTATCACAAGTTTCCTTAGCAATTAACACACTAGGATGCAAGATAACAACCTAGACAAGATATGAAGCACACAAGCAAAAACAAGAGCGAGGACAAAGAAACTTGCGAGCGGAAATAAGGTGTTGAAAGTAAGTGCTAGAAGTAAATGAGAGGGACAAGAGGCGACCGAATTTTTTCCCGTGGTATCGAGAAGTTGGTGCTTCCCCCTAGTCCACGTTGGAGCACTGACTTAGAGTATTGCTCCCCCTTCAGTCACAAAGACACAAGTGCTCACTAAGAGTACCCGTTCTCCATCTTTGGAACGGTGGGTCTTCAACCGTGTACACCAAGCTTGTCTTGAGGCTCCCACAGTCTCCAAGAGCTCACCAAGAACCCCCAAGTCACCTAGACCGTCTAGGAGCCGTCAAACTCCAAGAGTAACAAGCCCGCACACCTTCACTTCACCTGAGCACTCAGCTAAGCCATGTATGCACCTTGAACACTCTTGATTACTAAGAAGAACACCTCAATGAAGAGGAAGAGAATCCCAAATGGCAAGAACACACTCTCCTTCTCTCCTTGGCCGCAATGCATCTTCAGAATGGCAAAGGCGGCTCAAGAGAGGCAGGGGGTCATATTTATAGGCCTAGCAAGGGTGGCTAGACGTTAGAAAAGGTTTCCTGAAAAAGTAGTGCCGTCGGATGAACTAATGGTCTCCCCCTGCAAAGCGTCGGATCATCCGGTCACTCACAGACTCCAATATAGCCGTTGAACCTTGAAACCCAAACAATACACCGATGCCCTATCGGATCATCTAGTGCTGAAGACTTCACAATCAAGGCGGTACTGTATGATTTGAATTAGACCATCGCATGAACTGCTGAGTATACCTATCCAAGCGTCGGTTCATCCGGTGCTGAAGCATTTGACTTGGTGCGTCTCTGTATGATTTAAAACCAACCGTCGGATGAACCGATGGTCAAGGCGTCGGATAGTCCGATGCTTAAGTCCAGAGCCTTGACCCATACTATAGCCAAACCCTAAGGTGTCGGATGAACCGATGCCTGTACCATCAGTTCATCTAATGGTCCATTTTGAATCCAGTGGCCACACAACTCATCCGACGCATCTAGAAAATAGGATGTCGGATCATCCGACGCTATGCACTTCTTTTTAACTCGTCCAATTCAGCGCCTTTGAGTTTTCCGTCGATTCTTTTGCTTCAACCTTGCTTCCATGAACTCTCTGAGCTATTTGACAACCAAGGAACTTGAGTGTGCATATTTTTATGACTTTTGAGTGCATGGTCAAGCTACCAATGTACGAACCCCTCTTAATAGTACGGCCGAAACTACAAACTAGCAATCCAAGTGTCCTTCATCTCCTTTGTGACACTTGGAACTAACAAAGTCCTTAGCCTTGTAGTATCCAACCATATTGAACCCATTAATTCAAATTGAGGGGTCTCATTCCATTCAATACTCGTGACAATAACCCAAATAGAAATCCACTTCAGAACAAAGGTTAGTCACAAGCATATGGTTGTCATTTATCACTCAAACACACCCTTACCAAATGTGCGAAAGGGCCTAGATCGCTACAATGTCCCCCTTTTTGGTTATAGATGACAACACGAGTAGAGATATACGAAATTTGAATTTAAAAACATATAAACTCTACTTCTGATGCACGAAATAGAATACGCGGTAAACACACATGCATTAAGGTAAACAAGAACCACAAACATGAGTAGACATGTAAATCAACGACAAACACAAGATCCAAATACATGTCTCATCATGAAACTCCACAAAGCGAGAGAGGCTACAAAGAACTCAAAAACCTGCACTCTCCCCTAAGTCCCCCTATCTCTACTTCCCCTATGTATCTCCCCCTTTGGCACAAGCACTAAAAAGGAGTCTAAGGCTGAGGCGGAGAGAAAGGATCCGGCGGCGAGGTAGAGACGACCCTCAAAGGTCGAACAAATAAGCCGGAGGCGTCGTCGTCATCGTCGTCCTCACTGAGAAGAGACCAAGTCGGAGAGGAAGGACCCGGAGCCAGAGAAGGTGGAGTTGGTGGAGCTGTAGTCATCCCGGTGCCTGAAGTTGGAGCCTGAGTGGCCTCAGGAGCTGGAACCTTGGGGTCGGAGGCGAGCGCTGAAGAGATCTGCTCGGTGATAGCACGCAAGTAGTAGTCCTCCTGACCCAGACCCTCTGCCCGTGGTGTAGCGAAGCTCAGAAGAGGTGAGGACACCTGTGGACTGGGCAGAGTGGTGCAAGCTAGCGTCTCAAAGACAAGTGCTCCTGTGGTGAGTGGAGACGACAGCTGTGACGACGTCAGAGTGGTCATCTGAAGCTGGTCCAGGAAAGAAGAAGTGACCGCTGCCTGTGGTGTCGTCGTTTGGGGTACATACGAACATCCCCGTCTGATGGAGTGGAGACTGTGGAAAAGTCACGAGGGGGACATTCATGAACCCACCGGCAGGAGGTAGAGGTGCAGTCGGGTCGGCCTGAAGCTGGGCAGTGGTCGGTGGCTGAGGTAGCTAGATCCCTGACTGCTGAAAGAGCTGACCGAGGCATCCAGACATGAAAGTGAACATCTGAGAGGTCAGCATCTGGTGTTGTAGCATCTGCTGCCTCTGTGCCTCCTACTGCTGACGGATCCCCTCAAGATCACCTGTTGAGACTCCTGGTACTGCTGAAACTGAGCCTGCATCTGCTGTTGTACCTGGAGTGTTGCCTGTGTCTAAGCAGCCATGGTCTGGATAAGAGTAGTGAGATAGTCCGGCTGAGACACCTGTGCAGCTGTGATCGTCGGAATAGGGGAGTCAACCTCTCGCTGGCCGGGAAGTGAGGAACCTCCTGCCTCGTCGTCGTGGGTTCGACGAACTCTGAAAACTGGCTCAGGAGTAGGCACGAAATCCTCGTCGTCACTGGAGGACTCGTCGTCGGTGGCGAAGTACTGAGGAAGAGGTGCCTTTGCTGCAGCTAGAGTAGCATCCTGCCTGGTTGCCTCGTCCATCACTGCCTCTGCTGCTGCCCATGCCAGAAGTGTCTCCTCGGCTCTCCTCAGGCCTCTCGGGTCTCTCCTCCTGTCTCCTGGCATCAGAGGGCGGTACATCAGGAAGATAAACTTGGACAACTCCAACACGCTAACGTACTGCTCGGCCTCTAGATGTGACAACAGCCAACTGATCCAGTGAGCAAAGGGCTGCTGTCTAGTCATCCCCATACCATCCATGATGGCATCCTCAATCTCTGCTGACATGATATCCACGAGATCAAACGGGTGATTCGCCATCACGTACATGAGGAGCCATTGCTGTACCCCTGTCAACGACTCTGCGTTCCCCATCCGGTAGAGTACAGTGCGTAGTGGACGACGTACGCCTCACGAATCAACCTGTTTGGTGTCCTGGGTGTGCCGGGGAGGAACGGCTGCTGGAATAGGAAACTGATCTCATCGTCTGACGGGAGGATAGGAGAGTGAGCACGACGAGGAGGCTCGACGTCAGGGTAGGCCAGGTGGTGAATAGAGTCATCGTGCAGATCAATCTGAAGCAACTCGGCAATCCCCTCTCGAGGGAGTCTCTGCTGCTGACACATGAACATGAACCTGATAGCAACCCGGTCAGCATCCACGTAGACAGTGGAGTAGAACACTCTGACCCAGTCGGGGACGTATTGTGACCTCCGAGTCACTAAGTCCACTAGTCCCCTCTGGTAGTCGAAGAACGTGAGGATCAGCACACCAGCTGCAGCTGCCCTGAGAGCGGTGAACTGAAGCATCCGGTGCTGGCTGAGCTGAGAACCCCTCTGAGTGTAGGAGGCATAGAAGCTCTCCTGTAGGATCGTCCAGAACCTAGGGTCGCAGTCCTCTCTCCCACATGGAAACCACTGCTCCTCGGGCACACTCCTCCACCGCCGAATCTTCGGCCCCGGCAAGTGACGGAGGTCACGGAGGTAGACTCCGAAGGCCTCTGCTTGTGGACCTATGGGGATCTGTGGGTCGTGTGCCTGCTCTCTCTCTCTCTCTCTCTCTGTGAGCTCCTCCACGGCAGCTCTCCTCTTACGAGGTGTCAGCTGAGGCTGAGTGTGACCTCCTCGTGTCCGAGGTCCAGACCTGGCCAGTGAGGGAGGTGACTCTGTCTGCTCTGCTGGCTGCTGACCTCTGCCTGAGCGACGTGGCTGCTGCTGCTGCTGCTGCTCACCCTGGGGCTGCTCCCCCTGACTCTGAGTGCCCTTTGAAATCCTGATGCCCCGCTGTGGCTGTCCCTGGGTGTCGGGCACTGCTAGCACTCTCTCCCACTCCTTCTGCTGTCTGGTCTTCTTCTTCTTAGGCTCGGCTACCGCCTTACCCTTTCTCTTGTCGCCTGCCATCTGTGAAAGAAAATGGTAGAATATTATAGAATGGCTAGAGACACGAATAAACGTGATATGTAACTAGAGGTAAGAGTCCTTAAGCAAAGCAAATGAGTAGATTTGAGCCTAATTATGGAAAAATCCAAGAGAAATGCTTCCAAAAAAATGAGAGGCTAGGAGATCCTTAGGTGGACAGGATGTGCAAGTGTGTGGATAAACATGAAAGAGTTCTTGATTGCTGCATATGAATTTGTAGCACGTATTGGATTTGAGTTCAATAATTCAATGAGCAAGGCATAGATGCATGAGGTCTTGATAATTAGCTCAAAGAAGAAGAACTATAGTATTCAAATTTGCCCTACGTGTACTTGAACAGTGCTCAAATAGGTTCAAATCAACCCTAAGTAGCCGCAACAGTGCCTGGAGGAGGAAAAATGGTTCAAATTCTCACCACAGCTCGGAGAAGGACGATGAGATGCGGCTGTGGAGGAAGATGTGTGCGTGCGCAGCTCCAATTGAACGCCAGCGAGCCCCCAGAGACGGCGGATGGCCGGAATTTGCGCGGCGGCCCAAACCCTAGGCAAGGGGGTGACGGCACGCGCGCGGGATTTGGTGCGGGCAGCGTGGTGCGGCGGCCGGCGGTGAAGGTCGAGGGCCGACGAGGTGCGCGGAGGACGGCGAAGGGGGCCGCACGCGCGCGTACGCGAGAGAGCTGCCGGAGGCGGGCACGAAGGCGGCGTACGGGCGCGGAGCGGTGGCGGCGGTTAGATTAGGGTTTGAACCGATTAGAGAGGCCGCCGACGGATATGACGGGTGGGGCCAACGCGTCATTGTAGCGCCGGATGAACCGACGATGGAAAATTAGAGGCGTCGGTCGAACCGTCGGTGCAACTGAGCTCCTGGGTGAAATAGGGCATCGGATGATCCGATGGCCTGATTTTAAAACGCGTCAGAGCAGTTGCGCGCAGGTCTGAGGAAAAGAGAAAATTTTTTCAACACCGGATGAACCGATGGTATAAAGACGCTTAGGCGTCGGTTCATCCGACGGTGTGAAATTTTCAAACAGAGAGCAACTGAGGGCCGAGACCCCTTCACCGGATGATCCGACGCTAGAACCTATATGGCGTCGGTTCATCCGACGGTGACAATTCGATTTTGGTTGAACAATTTCTCATTTTTGATCCGTCGAATGTAACACACAAGCCAAGACAAGCACATCCTTGGATCAATCCTGAGTGACAACCTCACCCCTCAAGCACTCCTTTATAAAATACTTATAGATACACAAATAGCTCCCTAAAAAGGGATAAACCATAGATAAAAATAGGCAAATTAAGAACCAAAGGAGGGAGGGAACTCCAAAAAGGGAATGCATGAGTTAATTGCCTTTGAACTTAGAGATTGGCACCATAACCTCGTTAGGACTTAACTCAATAGGCATTAAGCACCATCATTTGTCTCATCACACCTTAAGAGTTGTTGATTTGCATTGAACGCTAAGCAACTTTCTCATGGTGTGAGTTTCTATTGTGACTACTCTCACGCAATGCTATGCAAGAACAAATGCATGAAATTAAACATGAATGCATCCTACATGACAAGGAAAAATGCAAAGCAAAAAGGTAAACTATCTTGCCAAGTTTGAACCCTTGATGAGCTTGTTCATGGAGAGCCATTCAACATGCCTTGAGCAAAACAAGAGATCCACCGGCTCAAGCAAGACCCATACTCACCACTATCTCATCAAGGTTAGACAAGCCCCTAATCATGTACATATGCAAATGCAAACTATATGACAAGCATTACATGATGTTGGACGCATCAAGCACATTTAATTCACTCCGAAGCCTACAAAAAGTGTTTTCATCAAGAGGCTTCCTGAATATATCCACCAATTGCTCCTCGGAGCGAACACCACAAAGGACAATGTCCCCTTTAGAAACGTGGTCTCGCAAGAAGTGGTGACAGATATCAATGTGCTTGGTGTGAGAGTGTTAAACCGGGTTGTTAGCAATTTTTACGGCACTCTCATTGTCACAAAGGAGGGGAACCCTATCTAGAACCACACCATAATCCAAGAGGCTTTGCTTCATATAGAGGATTTGAGCACAACAAGCCCCCGCGGAAATGTATTTCGCCTCCGCGGTGGATAAGGACACGAAGTTTTGCTTTTTAGAGGACCAAGCAACCAAAGAGCGACCTAGCAAATGGCACACACTGAAGTACTCTTACGGTCTACTCGACATCCGGCAAAGTCCGAATCCGAATAACCCAAGAGCTCAAAACAAGCACCATGGGGGTACCACAAGCCAATGCTAGGTGTGTATTTTAAATATCTAAGGATCCTTTTCAAAGCACTTAGGTGAGATTCTTTAGGGTTGGCTTGAAACCGAGCACACATACAAACACTAAACATGATATCGGGCCTAGATGCGGTAAGATAAAGAAGAGAACTGATCATAGAACGGTAAAGATTTTGGTCAACCGATTTACCTCCCTCATCTAGGTCGAGATGTCCATTGGTAGGCATTGGAGTCTTGATCGGCTTACAATCATCCATCTTGAACTTCTTGAGAATATCATTGGTGTACTTTTCTTGATGGATGAAATCCCTTCTTCAATTGCTTGATTTGAAACCCAAGGAAGAAGTTGAGCTCTCCAATCATTGACATCTCGAATTCCCTAGTCATGAGTTCACTAAAATCCTTGCACACTTTGAGATTAGTAGAGCCAAAGATAATATCATCAACATAAATTTGACAAATGAAGAGTTCTTTGTTGATTATCTTTGTGAATAGAGTGTTGTCCACTCTACAAATCTTGAATCCCGCTTCAATGAGAAAATCCCGGAGCCTCTCATACCATGCCATAGGAGCTTGCTTGAGTCCATACAACGCCTTGTGCAACCTATAGACATGGTTAGGATATGTAGCATCCTCAAAACCGGGAGGTTGCTCCACATAGACTTCTTCATTGATGAAGCCATTCAAGAAAGCACTCTTTACATCCATTTGAAATAATTTCATTTTATGACTAGATGCATATGCAAGGAGGATACGAATAGCTTCAAGACGTGCCACCGGAGCGAAGGTCTCTCCATAGTCCAAGCCTTCTACTTGAGAGTACCCTTTGGCGACATGTCTTGCCTTGTTCTTCACCACAATGCCATGTTCATATTGCTTGTTCCGGTAGACCCACTTGGTGCGAATCACATTCTTGTTCTTGGGGCGCTCTACCAACTCCCACACTTGATTTCTTGTGAAGTTGTTGAGCTCATCTTGCATAGCCAAGATCCAATCCGCTTCCCCAAGAGCTTCATCTATAGTGGTGGGTTCTACAAAAAAGACAAAAGCATGATGTTTGCAAAATGAGGCATATTGCTTGTGGCGAGTCCTTGTACCCCCTTGGGGATCACCCAACACAAGATCAATTGGATAATTTGTTGAAGTCCTTGTGCGTCTTCCAAATATTGTAGAGGTGGGATCATCTTGAGATTGAACTTCGCCCATGGCCTCTACTTGATATTGAGTATCTTGTGAGGTAGGAGGTGGTTCTTGTGAGGATGATGGACTATCTTGTCTTGTGGGTGATGTAGGTGGACGCCTTGGTTGATCATCATTCTTATCATCGTCGGAGGATGAGTCTTCATGAATGGAGTGAGTGTCATCATCCTTCCTCGGCTTGATGTCACCAATGGCCATTTTCTTCATTGCTTCTCGGAGAGGTTCTTTTCCTACATCATCACAAAAAAAATCATCTCCTTGGGAGCCATTAGATTCATCAAGCTCTACATCACATGTTTCTTCAATTACTCGTGTAGAGTTATTGAATACTATATATGCTTTGGAGTTAGATGCATAACCAAAAAATATGCCCTCATCTACTCTGCTCTCAAACTTCCCTAGATGCTTTCTCTTCTTGAATATGAAACACTTACAATCAAACACCCGGAAGTAAGAGATGTTGGGCTTTCTCCCAATGAGTAGCTCATACGGTGTCTTCATCATGAGTCGGTGGAGATACACTCTATTTGAAGCGTGACATGCCGTGTTGATAGCTTCCGGCCAAAACCTTTGCGAGACTCCATAGTCATCCAACATAGCTCTAGCAAGAGTGATGAGTGTCTTGTTCTTCCTCTCAACCACACCATTTTGTTAGGGTGTATAGGTTGAGGAGAATTCATGCTTGATGCCTTCACCATCACAATACTCTTCCACCTCTGTGTTGTGGAATTCCGACCCATTGTCACTCCTAATCTTCACCATGGATGACCCAAGTTCATTTCGGGCTCTAGTAGCGAACTTCTTGAAGATGCCAAATGTCTTGCCCTTGTCCTCAAAAAAGAAAGTCCAAGTATAGCGTGAGAAATCATCAACAATGACAAGACAATAGAGATTACCACCAAGACTCTTGTATGTAGTTGGTCCGAAGAGGTCCATGTGAATGAGCTCCAATGGTCTTGTGGTAGATACATAAGCCTTCATAGGATGATGACTTGCAACTTGCTTGCCGGCTTGACATGCACTACATAACTTGTCCTTTTCAAATGTAACATCCTTCACACCAAGGACCATGCCTTTCTTGAAAGCTTTCTTGAGTTGGCTCATGCCTATGTGTGCAATGCGACGATGCCATAGCCAACCCTTGGATGTAGTGGATATGAAGCAAGTAGTCAAGTTTGCTTCACGGGATGTAAAATCTACAAGATAAAGATTGCTATAGCGGAATCCCTTGAAAACAACTTCAATAGATTTCTTGTTAGTGATTGTGACCCCTTCATCATCAAATGTGCATGAAAGACTAAGGTCACAAAATTGTGCAATGGAAAGCAAGTTATAACTACAAGAATCCACAAAGAGAACATTGGAAAGGGATAAATCATTTGTTAGAGAGATTTCACCCAATACGGAGATCCTTCCTTTTGAGTTATCACCAAATGAAACTTGTTTATGATCTCTCGCATCATCCACTAGTGAGGTGAACATTTTTACTTGGCTAGTCATGTGTTGAGTGCAACCACTATCAAGTATCCAATGACTTCCTCCGGCCTTATAGTTCACCTACACACAAGAAATTAGCATTGAGATTTAGGAACCCAAGCTAGTTTGGGCCCCTTGATGTGAGTGACAAGAGCTTTAGGAATCCACAAGCTTCTAGATGGCTTGACTTTTGGTTTGGCCCCAATGAACTTGATTGCCACTTTGCCATTGTTCTTCTTCATCAACAAGAAATGGTTATCATTGTACATGGACTTGTAATTGTTAGGCAAGGTGGGCAAAGGGCGAGTAGGTGTTGGGCACTCCCTTGTGTGATGACCGGTAACCTTGCAATGTTGACAATAAAATCCAACTTCATTGATGAAACACCCATATAGCTCCTTTGACCTAGGAGTTTCCTTGATGGGATTAGGGAAATCACCAAGCCCCTTTGTCCCATAGTCTCTTGCATTGTAGTAGAGGATCTCCTTGTGCAACTCCTCACCCTTGGACAAAGTCTTTACACAAGACATTAAGCTTCTCACTTCATCTTCAAGAGCTTTCACCCTATCATTGTTAGTCTTGGAGGAAGATGAAATATTTTCAACATTAAGCAAGACCTTAGGTTTTTCAATTAGATCATCACATGAGGTGGAGGCATTGACTTTAGTGACTTCTCTAGCATTTGCATGCCCACTAGAACCAATGTCCTCACTAGCAAGCTCAAGTTCTTGATATTTCATCTCTAAGAGCACATGTTCTTTCTTAAGTTTCATATGATTTGACTCAAGAGACTTTTTAAGCACGGTTATGTCGTCATGCTTGATGATTAGCTCATTGTGCTTATCAAGTAACTTGTTGTGGTCATCTCTAAGTGACTTGTTGGACACTACCAAAGCATCATGTTCTTTGCTAAGGTCATTGTGCTTCACAAGCAACTCATCATATGATAGCTTATGTTTCTCATGAGTCTCATCAAGTGCTTTGAGATTACTCTTTTGATTCTTAATCATGGAGGTATATTCATCAAGAAGATCTTTAAGAGCAAGCGGTGAGAGTTCATCATCACTACTAGAAGACCCACTACTATCGCTATTGCTCACCTTGGAGTGCTTTGCCATGAAGCACATAGGTGGAGGTGGAAGTGGAGGCTCATCATCATCCATGATAGCAATACCGGCGATCTTCTTGTTCTTGTCTTCTTCACTCTCACTTGATTCACTTGATGTCTCACCCCCGGTCACCCATTCATTGACCAAGAGAGAACGATGTTCACCCTTCTTCTTGTGGTAGGGCTTGTTTGATGACTTTTTCTTGGATGAGTTCTTCTTGTAGTACTTGGAATCCTTGTCATCTTCATCGTTCTTCTTGCTTGAGTTTGACACTCGCTTGTCAGGCTTGGGGCAATCATATGAGAGATGATCATAGATACCACAATTGTAGCACTTCCGATTGCTTCCCTCACCACTTCTTCTTGATGACCAGAACTTTTGCTTCTTAGGATCATAGTTGTAGCCCTTCTTGCCAATCTTGGAGAGCATTCTCGTGGTCTTCCTCATGAGAAGAGCAAGCTTAGCATCATCACTCTCCGCTTCACTTGAGTCACTTGGATCTTCACTTTCACTTGAGGACGAAGGAGCTTTTTCCTTGATCTTCTTGGACTTGCCCTTTTCACTTGCCTTGAGTGCAAGATCTTTCTTGGCGCTTGAGTGTGAGGTACATGATTCCATGTCTTCCATCATGAACATCTCATGGGAGCGGATCTTGCTCACAATTTCGGTGATGGTGAGGGTAGTGAAATCCTTCTCAAAGAGAAGTGCCTTGACGATGTTGTATCTTGGCTTGGGGAGCGTTTGAAAGATTTTCCGGATGATTTCCTGCTCGGAAAGGTTAGCAACATCGAGAGCATTGATACTTTGAATAAGCACCCGCATCCTAGAATACATTTGCTCTACCCCCTCATCATCCTTCATTTTGAACTCGTTGAGTTCCAACTTGAGCAACTCATATTTTTCCTCACGGATCTTTTTTTACCCACGTGGATCTCCTTGAGTTCCATCCACACTTCGTGGGAGGTTGGCAAAGCAAAGACCTGATCAAACAATTCCTCATCTAGCGCCTCAAAAATGTGGTTTCTAGCACGCGCATTCCACTTAGCTTCACTCTCGGTAGGAACCGTAAGCAACGGATACATGGTAGTGCGCCACGCATCATGGTGTTGAGCTTGATGGTAGCTAGCCATTCTATGAGCCAAAAGGTGAAGCGCTTCCCCGCCAACTTAGGAGGGCCATAGCCGCTTCCCTTCCCCATCTCCTTAGGCGGTTAAGCCAAGCAAAAGGGAGCCTAGCTCTGATACCACTTGTAGGATCAAGTCACATAGAAGGGGGGTTGAATATGAGACTTCTTTTGCAAGCTCTAGAGAAAACCGAAAACCTTAGCCTATCAACTAGTGTTGCCCATTCTAAAAAAGGTTCTTCCCTACTACTAGAGCACACTATCACAAGTTTCCTTAGCAATTAACACACTAGGAAGCAAGATAACAACCTAGACAAGATATGAAGCACACAAGCAAAAACAAGAGCGAAGACAAAGAAACTTGCGAGCGGAAATAAGGTGCTGAAAGTAAGTACTAGAAGTAAATGAGAGGGACAAGAGGCGACCGAATTTCCCGTGGTATCGAGAAGTTGACGCTCCCCCTAGTCCACGTTGGAGCACTCACTAAGAGTATTGCTTCCCCTTGAGTCACAAAGACACAAGTGCTCCCTAAGAGTACCCGTTCTCCATTTCCGGAACGGTGGGTCTCGAACCGTGTAGACCAAGATTGTATTGAGGCTCCCACAATCTCCAAGAGCTCATCAAGAACCTTCAAGTCACCTAGACCGTCTAGGAGCCGTCAAACTCCAAGAGTAACAAGCCCGCGCACCTTCACTTGACCTGAGCACTCAGCTAAGCCATGTATGCACCTTGAACACTCTTGATCACTAAGAAGAACACCTCAATGAAGAGGAAGAGAATCCCAAATGGCAAGAACACACTCTCCTTCTCTCCTTGGCTGCAATGGATCTTCAGAATGGAAAAGACAGCTCAAAAGAGGCAGGGGGTCAGATTTATAGGCCTAGCAAGGGTAGCTAGCCGTTAGAAAAGGTTTCCTGAAAAAGTAGTACCATCGGATGAACCGATGGTCTCCCCCTGCAAAGCGTCGGATCATCCGGTCACTCACAAACTCCATTATAGTCGTTGAACCTTGAAACACAGACAATACACCGACGCTATACACCGACGCCCCGTCGGATCATACGGTGCTGAAGACTTCACACTCGGGGCGGTACTGTATGATTTGAATTAGACCATCGGATGAACCGCTGAGTATACCTATCCAAGCGTCGGTTCATCCGGTGCTGAAGCATTTGACTTGCCGCGTCTCTGTATGATTTAAAACCAACCGTCGGATGAACCGATGGTCAAGGTGTCGGATCGTCTGATGCTTAACTCCAGAGCCTTGACCCATACTGTAGCCAAACCCTAAGGCGTCGGATGAACCGATGCCTGTACCGTCGGTTCATCTGATGGTCCATTTTGAATCCAGTGGCCACACAACTCATCCGACTCATCTAGAAAATAGGGCGTCGAAGCATCCGACGATATGAACTTCTTTTTAACTCGTCCAATTCAGCGCATTTGAATTTTCTGTCGATTCTTTTGCTTCAACCTTGCTTCAATGAACTCTCTGAGCTAGTTGACAACCAAGGAACTTGAGTGTGCATATTTTTATGACTTTTGAGTGCATGGTCAAGTTACTAATTTACGAACCCCTCTTAATAGTACGGTCGAAACTACAAACTAGCAATCCAAGTGTCCTTTATCTCCTTTCTGACACTTGGAACTAACAAAGTCCTTAGCCTTGTAGTATCCAACCATATTGAGCCCATTAATTAAAATTGAGGGGTCTTATTCCATTCAATACTCGTGACAATAACCCAATTAGAAATCTACTTCAAAACAAAGGTTAGTCAAAAGCATATGGTTGTCATTTATCACTCAAATACACCCTTACCAAATGTGCGAAAGAGCGTAAATCGCTGCTTTCGAACCGGGCCTCTAAACTCTCGCGGCCGGGCCTGTGAATAGGGCCTCACGTGGCGACTTCTTCTTCCAGCCCCCACCCCGGCGTCTTGTTTCATTTTGCTAACACCCCCCCCCCCCCCCCGCATCGCGACCGTTCGTTATAGGACCCACTGACAGCAAAGCAGGCGATCTGGTGTGGTGGTACGAGTACAGGGCCCACGTGCAGCGACCGACACCTACCAGCGTTCTCTCTCTTCCAACGTTCAAATATTCGAACCGAGCAGCGGTTCGCGAGGAGGTAGCGAGGAAAAGGCACTAGCGGGCGGCGGCGGCTATGGATTTCCACGCGCTCTCACGCCGCGACCTCCAGACGCTGTGCAAGCGCAACGCCGTCCGCGCCAACATGTCCAACGCGGCCATGGCGGACGCGCTCCGGTCCCTCCCCTCGGTGAGGATCTTCCGAATCCCCATCCCCTTCCGGTGAATCTCGTCGGGATCTAATCTCCTGCGCGTGGAGCGAGTGGGGTGATCGATCTGATGCGTGTGGAGGCTGTTTGTTGTGTGGGTTAGGTGGACGGGCTCGACGAGATCGGGAGGACGGCGGCGCCGGCGCCGATGAGATCGGTGGAGGTGGTGGTTATCGAGGAGGAGAAGACGGACGGGAAACCGCCCCCTGGCGGAGACCGTGCGCGGTCCAAGGTGAGGTCGGCCGCGGCGGACAAGACGGAGCAGGACGTGCGGGACCAAGCCATCTTGCCGGGAAGCGAGGGGACAGCGGCCCGGGAGGCCGTGGCCGCGCCCGTGGAGGTGGAACAGCAGGTGATCGGGGAGAAGCAGGGCCACGGGTGCCCGCTTCCCTGCGGTGGCCGTGCGCGGGCAAAGGCAAGGAAGGCTGGGGCACGTAAGATGGAGGAGGCATTGTTGGACCCAGCAGACACCTTGCAGGAGAACAAGAGGACAGCGGCAGGGGAGGCCGTGGCGGCTGCGGAGGCAGAAGATGTTGCCGCAGGAAAGAGAAGGACGAGAAAGACTATGAAGTCAAAGGGGAAGATGGTTTTGGATAAGGAAGAGGAGGTATCAGTGGCGGTACAGAAGGAGGAGAAAGGTGAGGACAAATTTCGCTTCCCCTAATTTAACTGCTTGGATACTGATTTTCCATAATTTCGAATGGTAGATTTACTACTATTGACAAACAATCCCTGACACCAATATTTGAAAGCACAGCATTTGGGTCTGTGTTAGTAGTTTCAGATAAGAGCTGCAATGATCCTAAAGATGAAAAATTGGTAGCTGTGGTGGAGGAAGAGGCCACAAAGCCAAAGGAAGGTCAGAATGTGCCAAGGACGCCTGCAGTGCATGAGGAAGAGGAGGAGCTGCCGGTCCCAGCCATCTTGCGGCGGAGCCAGAGGACAGTGGCACCGGTGGGCATGACACATGTGGAGGCGAAAGAGGTGGCCACAGGAAAGAGGAGGACAAGGAGGTCTGCGAGGGTGAAGAAGGCTTTGGATCAGACAGAGGCAGAAGGGGGCACAATATGGGAGGAACTAATAGGTGAGACAAGTTCTCACTTTCCTGATTTACTTGAACTGCTTGAATGAGCATATTCTGTAATCTTCCAGAAAGAATACATCATTTATTGTAATTTGAAATGGTAAACTAGCAATTTGTTGGCAAGAGTCCCTGATGCTAATTTCTGAATGTGTAGCAGATTCTTCTGATGTGGCCGTTGAGTCTGCAGTAGTTTCAAATAATAGTTGCAATGATCCTAAAATGCATGAAGTGGTGGTGGTGGTGGAGGAGGAAGTCACAAAAGGTCAGAATGTGACAAGGAGACCTGCAGCGCATGAGATGGAGGAGGTGCCAGCCCCTGCCATCCCGCAGCGGAACCAGAGTACAGCGGTGACTGTTGAGGCAGAAAAGGTGGCCACAGAAAAGAAAAGGACGAGAAGGTCAACAAGATCTAAGGTAGCAGAAGCAGCACAAAAGGAGCACAAAGGTGAGGGAACGTTCTCACTTCCCTGGTTTCATGGCTTGATGCTGATTTTTTGTTTGTCATTCCCTGTAATTTGCAAATGTAGACTTGAGACTGTTTGTGAGTAGTCACTGATGCTAGATTCTATATGTGCAGCTGGTTCTTCTGATACAACTATTGGGTCTGCTGATCAGAGGAGCGACGATCCTAAAGAGGATGAAGTGGTTGTCATGGTGAAGGAAGAAACCTCTAAGCTACATGATGGTGGGAGTGTGACAATGAGAGCCGTGACACACAAAATGGAGGAGGTGCTGGTCCCAGCAACCTTGCAGCAGAGCCAAAGGACGACAGCACTAGAGGCTGCTGTACCTGTGGAGACAGAAGAGGGGGCTACAACAAAGAGGAGGAGGAGGAGGCCAAGAAGAAATAAAGTAGCAGCAGCAGCGCGGAATGGGCACAAAAGTGATGGTTTGTTGTTTCTCTAAATTAACTTGTTTATTTGTTGCATCTTTTGAAAGTGGTTTCGGGTCTTTCATTTTACATAATTTTGAAATTGTAGATTTCTTACTGTTTGAGGATGGTATCTGATGGTAGCATCTGAATGTGCAGCTGATTCTTTTGATGCGGCCATTGGGTCTCTGTTATCGGTCTTAGATCAGAACTGTGATGATCTTAGGGAAGACCAACTGGTTCCATGGGTGGAGGAACATGTAGCTAAGCCCCAGGAAGGTGAGATGCCTCACCATTCAACAAAATCCTTAGATTTGCTTATGAACCATGTGCTTTGATGAACTTTAGTCAACTAATTGTGCACCCAATTCATATTGTCAGGAATTGTTGAAGAACAGGAACAAACCAGTACTATTCATAAGTCTGCTTCCTCAGTAAAAATGGAGGATCCACCAACTGTAAGGGTTCTGTCCAAGCCAGAAGCAATAGATGTTCCTGATAAGGCAGCAACTGTTGATGAGAAGATCATCAAGAAAGATTGTTTCACTCTCACTGCTCAGGTTGATCAGTCGGATCTTCTTATCAACACACTTGACAAATTTTCCAAGCCTATGTACAAGTTCACCTATAAGGAGGAGGAGAAGAAAGAGGGTGAGTGTTGGTGGATGCTTGTTTAATTTACAAGCAGAAGAAGCTGTAGGACCCCAGGCCAACTTAGCTGCCAACAAGCATTCAGTGACATGATCATGTAATGGAGTGCTTAAAAATCTCTAAAATAATATTAGAAGATATGGATCAAGATTACCCATGCTTTTGATTTCTTCCTGGAAAAATCTGGAACATAAACAAGAATGTTTCAGGCCAAGGCCAAGAAGGCAAAGTCACAGGTCACTAATCAAATAGCATGAACAATGGTGTATAGAAGACATAAGTCTGTTAGAAAAAAGAGAGGAAACAAAGAGACCTGAATGTATGCACAAATGGTTCATACTGAAGCATGAGATTGACATGCACCTTTCTTTTCCCTGAATCACAACTTTTTGTTTGGACAAGCATGTACACATGTAAATGGCTTCCTTATCAAGAATCTGCCTTTTGATTTGAATGGATGGTAATATTTCTAGTGAAAGGATAAAGCTGATTTGGTGGTTATACCTAGGCAATTTTAGGTGTTATTATCAGTTTCATATATTCAGTTTTTTCATATTTGTAACACCCCTGGTGTTTATGATCCTGTAATGGTCGTCAAGAGATCAAGAAGGTTTGCAAATTTAAACTTTAGTTCAAAAATTGATCGAGCTGCTGTTAGGGTGGTTAACTGTCAGTAAGAAGAAATTGTAGTTTGAAACTCTGCAACCGTTCCACTTAACCCTCTTTGCAAATATCTTGAGAACATTTTTTGCCATCTAAGTTTGGGAACATATCTAGTGGAAACCAACCTCTCCGTGTAAACTATGAAAACTTCAATCTAAACCACACGATCTTGATCCAAGGGAGAACTCATGAGAGGTGGGAGGGGTGATTTGCAAAATTCATGGAGGTGGGAGGGATGATTTGCAAAGATGCTTTTGCAAATTACTCCTCCCAGCTCCTCTAAGCGCTCCGTTGGATCAACATCATGTGGATCAGATTGAAGTTTCCATAGTTTTTACGGAGAGGTTGGTTTCCACCTGATATGTTGCCTCTAAGTTTTGGCCATTCAGCAGCAAAATGGGATCTCTGAACATTGGTGAACTTCTACTCTCATTTGTTGAGGTAGATGTTGAAGTTAAGTAATTTTAAGAGAGCTCCCAAGATTAAATTCAGCACTGTAAAGTATGGAGGTCAGACTTAGAAAAATTACAAGTCTGTGCTGACATCACAAACGATCAAGATGTCGACTAGAAGGGGGGTGTGAATACTCAAAAGTGAAAATCACAAACTTTAAACACACTGTCAGTTCAAAGTCTGGAGTCTCCAGATATTTTTTCCGATACTCCGGACATGGAGTATCCGGGAAAATGTTCGAATTGTCCGGGCCTACGAAAGGGGATTCAAATCAACTGAAATTAAACTTGCTCAAATGTGAATCTACAAATATAGGTTATGCAATGGGATGAGACAAGCCTGTTTCTCCACTTCGAACCTGCAGGAACCTCACCATTGAGTAGATCGGCAACAAACCCTGGAAATGAGCTCAAGAGAGATTCAAGCATACAATAAGAGCAAAAATTACAAGGGAGACACAAAGATTTGTTACCGGAGTTCAACCTCACACCTTGAGGTCTACGTCTCCGTTGAGGAACCCACGAAGGGAGAACCTTTACACCAAGGTCATTTTCCTCCCTCTAGCGACCACAAAGACCGAGCTAGAGTCACTTACTAAATCTCGGGGTAATACAAACTTCCTTGGGCAGCCAAAAACCTTTGGATGCTCCAAGGCAACGCCTAGCCGGCTAGGAGCTCAAAGCCCCAAGAGTAACAAATAGGAAAGTTACCAACCAAACGAAGAACAAGGTGCTCTAGAGATGGGAAATCAGCTCACTAGCACTCTCCAAGCTCTTGCCTCCTTAAATCCTCAACAAATCTCACCAAACCAAGACCAAGGGGAGTAAAGAGGAGGAGCGAATGAGTTCTGAGTGTTGCAGGTCGAAATGGGCAAGAGATAGAGAGAGGAAGGGGTGGAGGAGGCTTGTATACCTCCTCACATGAAAAAAAGTCATTGCAGCTCTAAGTCCTGGAGTATCCCGACTAGGTCCCGAGACTCCGGGAAGTCCGGATATTCCAGGAAAAATCCCGGAGAGTCCGGCCTTCCAAGGTCATCACCAAGAAGTTAACCCCGTGAACGTGTTGGTGCAAAGGTGTCTCTCATAGGTTATTTGTGACAACTAGAGCACCTCTTCAACTCTTGAAAGATACATTTCATGTCCCTCTTTATAGTACGACATTCTTAGAAATCAAATTCAAAATATAAAATAAATATGTCTTCATAGGAATTCTCTTGTAGAATCACTTCCTTTTTTGTATACACAATGAATAACACACAATGCCACCATATAATTTTAATTGCTACTCATACACTAGATAGATCATTAGTCACTTAAACGTGTGTCATTAACTCATGAAAACTCACTTAGGGGGCCAAGATACTCTTCAGTCTCCCCTTTTTGGTGATTGATGACAACACATTTAAGTCATACAAGAGATAATCAATGAATATCACATAACAATGTGTAACTCCCCCCTTAATTTGTGCATATTGATTTTGAATATCAATGATCATTTTAAGACCAAAATTTTCACAAGGAAAGAAAGTATGAGAGTATTACACCAGTGGGGTGCTTGTGATGTGCAACAGCCAACTGGTAGGAGTGAAATGCATATGACATAGTATTCACCTCAGAAGGAAGCAAAAAGAACCTAGAGGCTAGAAGTCTAGATTCTCCAGGACTTCCAATCAACAATGAAAATAACAGCCACCAAGGATTTTCAAACCAACATATATGCGTCCTTAGAGAATGAAAACTGATAAAATAACCACAAGTACACATACAAATGTCTCAATCTCACATAGTCTCACAAGCATATGAATAAAAAGTTGTTACAAGCCACTGTTCCAAATCCAACAAGTCCAACACATAGATAGATAAATGGTCACTCCCCCCTTTGGCATCAAGCACCAAAAAGGAAGTGGAGCAACAGCTAGATCATTCGGACTCCTTGTCGTCCTCCTCATTGTTGCCGTCGTTGTCCTCCTCCTCTTCTTTCCTTGCTGCCGCATCTTGGGCATCCCACTCCGCGAATGGATCATCAAAGTCAGGGAGCTCACGGTAGGGGTTTGTGGGAAGGCCAAGATGGGACTTGATCTCTATGATGTCCCAACAGTTCTCATTTGTGTCTATAGCAATAGCCTTGCACATGTTGAAGATGCTCTTAAGGAAACGCTTGACCATAGAACCCAGTGCCCGACGGGAACGTCTAGGTGGAGGAGCATAGACGAGGTCACCATCTTGGCGAGGAGCTACACTGTAGGAGCCCACAAACTTGGTCTTGTGCTGCTTGGGCTGCTTCTTGGCTCTATAACGAATGTGATGAAGAGGTTCATGAGCTACATCCTTAGGGTACCTCACATTTGCCACTTTTTCAATCATGTACATGAGATAAGGGGCATAGGGAAGGTGCTTCATTGGATCATTCATAGCCCTCCTTAGCTCATTCCAAATGAAGTCAAATATGCAAAAGACTTTTTCTTCTGGTGCCACTCGATTAAGGAGATTAGGAGTATAGTACTGAAGAGCGGTAGTATCTCCACCTTTAGGATCAATGGTGGCTCAGAAGAATTGATTGAAGTAGTAGTGGTATGGAAGGAGTTGATCCGTGTTGACGGTGAAAATCCGTCAACCTAGCCATGAGTTTACCTTCGGTGTTGGCATGAGTTTTATACCTTATCCATTGGTACTAACCCCTGTGGTATAACAAGTTCACGTGTGTATGTCGGTTTTGGAGTTTAGTGTTTATGCAGGGTTTTAGCGTTGAAAGCAAGACTTTCAGGATAAGTTCATCAAGCACCTTATGACAAGACCTTGAAGCCCCGTACAAGTCATGCAATGAAGCAAACTTAACTCCAAGAAGCCAGGGACTTGATCCGAGAAGAGGACAAACTCCGAGGACTTGACCAGAAAAGTGCTGAATCTTGCAAGACAAGGAGTTATGCCCAATTCAGAGAGAAACTGACGACATGGACCTACATGCAGAAGGAGGAAACATCCAGGAAGCAAGGGAACCGACGTAGAGCAAAGGAGGCCTCGGGATGGGCCTGGATGGGCCCAGGCTGGCCGGCCCAGGCCGGTAGGCCCATCCCTGTCCAGGGCCCGTTTGCCCCCTCCTTTCCCTAGCCGTCATTCAGGCTATTTATAGCCCCCTGACCGAGAGCCACGTAGGATCCAATTCGTCATCGGCCGCCGAGGAGCAGAGAAGAGAGGGACACCATCTCGGAGAGGAGAGGGTCGAGCTAGTTGACTAGGGTTTCCCTAGCCGACGTGGGAACCTTGCAAGGAAGACCACATCGAAGTTCCCGGAGCTAGAAGCAAGATCAAGGAAGGATCCCGGTGGTGATCTTGTGTATGTATCATTGTTATAGTTGAATTATCAAGTTGAATCTTTTCCTAGCGATCAAGTGTTTCCTCGAAGATTTCGTTTTTCGATCGGCTTTGCTTATTCCAATTCTATTCTCGAGATAGATTACATAGGGTGTTCTTGTAGCCGCGGTGGCTAGAGGTACACGCCGGATCTTCCAAAAGAATCTCCACTTGTCTTTTGACTCGCCCGCATGAGTAGGGATACGTTGTGACAGAACGGGGGTTCCGAAAGGCGGATGTTTTCGGATTTGGATGGGAAACCACGGTTTAAAGAGGCTTCTAATAAGATTCGATTTGCTACTTCTTCTCTTGCTTGGAACTTCAATGAAAGGCTTACCCCGATCTCTATAGATTGGTTTATCTACCCAATCTTACTTTGTTTTCTCCGGTCTTTAGTAGATTAGATTAGTTTCGTGTCTTTTACCGAAGATTGGAGTTATTTGGCTTCACTAGATCAACTTTTGCGTCACACATTTGTTCCACGGATTCGATACCTTGGGTTCACCACTCGAGGGAAGAAGGGTCCCTTGACTACGATGGGAGACTTGTCTGCTTGCAAGTCATAAACGAAATTTGATACAACTATTAACCGTCAACAAGCCCCTTTTTCTGGCGCCATTGCCGGGGAACAAGTGATCAAGATTTGATTTTTATTGCCTTTTCTTGTAATTTTCAGTTTTCTTTTTGTTTTTCTTTTTGCATCTACTAAATATTGATCATCCTCAAAATACATCTAATCTAGTTTGTCTAACCCTAGTTTTTATAGATTTGTTTTTACTTTCTAGTTTTTGCATACTTTGTTTATTGCTAACCCTACAGGTGATGGACGGCTACCTCTCCAACAAACCCGATAATTTTGTGGATGATCCAGAAAAACTTTACAGGCTAAGGAGACGCGAAGCACATCAAGCTAAAAAGCTGGATTTTGTAGATTCGGAGTCGGAAGACAAAGGATCGCAGGAATCTCCGAAGAATTCACCACCTCAAAGTCCTCGGGAGAATCGACTTCCACCGATGGGTGACCAACCACCGCAAGAACGCAAGATTGGGGAGCTATGCACCCCAGACATCATTGACCTACCAATCTTGAACCTTGAGGAGATCGGAAGACCGTTTGAGATCAAGACCTCAACAATCCGCATGGTGCAACATTCACCCTTCACCGGTAAAGAGGATCCGAACCTTCATCTCCAAGCATTTATTCAACTATGTCAGACTTTCAACATGGATTGGGTGACTCAAGATCAAATGAGGGCAAGGCTTTTTCCGTTCTTACTACTCGGGAATGCTTTGCAATGGTTCCACTCTCAACCGGCGGAGACGGTGCAAAATTGGAACACGTTGATGAAGGCTTTCATGAAGGAATACTACTCGCTGGGTAAAACTCAAAGCTTGCGTAATAAGATTGCCACCTTTGTTCAATATCCTACGGAAACTATCTCAGAGGCATTCGAGCGCTTCAACGAATACACTCGGGTGGTTCCATATCACAAGTTCCCGAAGGAAGACCTCATGCAAAAGTTCTATCAAGGACTCACCATGGCGTCAAGGACGATCATCGATGCATCGGCGGGAGGATCCATCATCGAACTTACACCGACGGAAGCTTTCACTCTATTCAAGAAGGTCGCGGATAATGACACATGGGCGTCATCCGAGCGCCTACATCCGGTTCAACCCACGGGGAACGTCAAAGGAGTCTTGCAAGTGGAGAAGGAGGACATACTTGAAGGCAAGATCGACTCGCTCATGAGGAGGTTGGAGAAGATGGAGATGGAAAAGAAAGAAGCTCAAGACTTGAAGGCCGCCAAAGCAAGGTCCACATGCGAAGAATGTGGAGAGTATGGCCATGTCCGCAAAGATTGTCCGGAGGAAGCCAAAACGCCGACTACATGAGGAAGGGAGAATTGCCGAACTTCCGCTACGGGCAAGGTAGACCTCAATTTAATGCAAGATCATCTATTCCTAATGCGGTTCCGCTTCATATACAATTGAAGGAGTTCATGGATGAGCAAGCTAAGATCAATAAGGACACCGGCACCAAGTTCAAGACCATAGACAAGGTGTTGGAGAACATCGATAGCAAGGTGATGGAGGTCGGATGTTCCAATCATCAAGTGCTCAACATGATGAAGATGCTCGAGACGCAAGTTGGACAACTTGCGGGGCGCCTCACTAATGATGAAGGGAAGCTTCCGGGACAACCCAAAAGTCCTGAATCGGCGAAGGCCATTCAAACACGTTCGGGGAAGGAGACCGAAGATCCGGAACGTTCTGCGGGAGCAAGGAAGCTTAAACCATCCACAAAGAGAAGGTTACGGGGATCGTCACCGAAGAGCCCGAGTTTGAGATGCCGGAGGAAGACACGAGGATACCGCAACTCAAGCCACGCTACTTCTGAGGTAATCTTGACAACCACTTTGAGAAGCTTGTGGAAGTTGTGCGTAGACTTAGCATCAACATGCCATTACTAGATGCCCTACAAGTACCTACATATTCTCGTTACTTTAGAGACATACTTGCAAATAAATATGAGATAGCAACACTCGGGGTAGATCATGTTAAGATGTCCGAGGAGTGTAGTGCCTCTATTGCTAATGGGCTAGAGAAGCAAAAGGACCCCGGGTGCCCTACTATTCCATGTTCGGTTGGTTCTTTCAAATTCGAGAAGGCGTTATGCGACCTTGGAGCTAGTGTAAGCGTCATGACAAAGGATGTGTTCGAGAAGCTATGCCTACCAATGGAGCCTACGGGTATATGTTTGGAGTTGGGAGATAACTCCATTCGCTATCCCTTGGGCATTGCTGAAGACGTACCCGTGAAGGTCGGACACCACTTCATCCCCGTCAACTTCGTTGTGCTCGAGATGGGAGAGAGGGAGAAGCCGCCGCTCATCCTTGGGAGGCATTTCCTCAAGACCGTGGGAGCTACTATTGATGTTGGCAAGGGGGAGATCATGTTCGATATCAACGGAGAAAGGAGTTCCTTCAAGTTCGGTCCAAGAATCGAGGCATGCAACATGATTGGAGTGAAGGGAGAACGAAAGCAAAAGGAGGGGCTAAAAAAGAAGGAGATGAAAAAATGAAAGTAAAGAAAATCAAAGAAGGTGTTGCATCTGTCAAGACAAAGGAAGAGAAGCCGCCTGTGAAGACCAAAAAAATGACTAAGCCGGAAGACAAGCCCGTGCCCAAGATGGTGCGGAAGTGGGTACCCAAGATTGCAACGCCCGCAAAGAGCGTTGATCCGGAGTAATCAAGTGAAGAAGTCTAGCTATAGACTATAAACGAAGCGCTAGGCGAGAGGCAACCCCTTTCGTCGAGTCAAGAATAAGCTACCGGGAGGACAACCCGATTCCAGGTTTTTCGTGTCCTTTTAATAAGTTAGTTTTGAGTTTTATTAGGCAAAGACATTAGACTTAGGAGTGGTTGAACAATATTAGAGACATAATTCTTGATTGAATCTTTTGCTTTATCATAAACCCTTTGCATGAACCCTCCTATGTGCTTGTTTGTTCTTTTCTTTTCGAGAAACCACAACCAAATAATTTCAGAACCTAAATCAACCTTTCACCCTCATTATGGTGCTGAGGTTGACTTATTTTTCATGCTAAAACCACACGAGTAGAGCCACGACTTATACCTAGGTGTTAATTAAATTTCTGCACGTGGTAGGACTCGCGTGAACCTAGAAATCAAAACTTTTGGTTGGTTTAAAAATCTATATCCTTGGTTTCTCTAGGATTAGAATTTTTCTAGGACTCATCTAATTTTGTTTTATTCAAAATCTCTCTCATTTAGCCAAAATTAGAACCTAAACCTATGCCCCCATGATCAAGCCGGGAAAAGTTCGCTCTCAACCGATGAAGGCAAACTATACCGGTGAGACTGATATCAACGTAGTCGGAAAATATTTTCGACTTACATTTGTTTTTAATGGTTAAAAACTTCTCTAAATTTATGCTTGAGCTCTTGCATGGCTCTGAAAAATATTTTTTATTTCGAATTAGAGGAGTGCTTAACCTTAAACACACCTAAAGGGAGGCAATCTAGTTTGAATTAATCATGCATGCACCATTGGATACCCTTTCATCAACTTTCATCAAGACCACATGCAAAGGACAAGCATGGTGGGCAGCAAGCATCAACTTTGCAGAAATTTCATGGTGGCATGTGAAGCAAGTGGAGATAGGGAGCATGGACATGACCCAAAGCATGAAGCATCAAGTGGAAGGACAAATAATGCAAGAAAAGGAGTGGACGAGAGCGTTTGGGCGGTGCAACTCTTGGAGCACGCGGGCAGGAAAGTTGCAGAGGAGAAATGATCATGCTGGAAGAAAGCAGAGGCGGGGAGGAGCACCGGGCATCCCAGGCCGGTCGGCCCAGGCCGGCCGGCCTCCCCTACTTAAGGAGCCCCCCGGCTCCCGTTTTCTGCAGGCAAGCTTCCCTCTCCTTCCTTAGTTTGTGTGTTCAAGTTTGTGTGCCCAAAACCTCCGTAGACATAGCCAAGCTTCCCAAGCTTGATAGCTCAAAAAAATCCACCACCTTAATCCACTCAAAGCCCACATCCTAAAGTAAGATTTTAAGTGCCTAGTTACCGGTTGCAACCCGGAGTTTTAGTAGAAGAAAAGAGTGCAGCAACCATGTGGAAGAAAACCACAAGTCTCTTCTCCAAGAAGAAGGGTTCGTCGTCATCCAAGCCGTCGTCGACGACGTCTTCGAGGAGGCACTCGGTTTCCGAGTCTCCCCGGAGAATGGAGATGGATACGACACCACCAAGGAGGAACGATGCTCTCCTCCTTGGTGGTATGAGGGCTACAAGGAGCACGTCCATGAGGTTTACCGAACCTCAAGGGCACACGGAGGAGCAGCCCGCGCCACCACGACGATCGACCCGTTCGACCACGCCACCTCCTTACACTCCGATATATTCCTCGTACAGCTTCATCATCTTGTCGTTGTCGGAGGAGGAGAGGCTCTCTCGTCTTGAGAAGAGGCTTGTGCCCAACGTCGAGTTTGACGACGAAGCACTCTTCACCTTGGGTTTTGGCACCGACATATACTACATGTTGGGGCACCTTGGATGGGTGCAATTCTCCAACGGAGTATCGGCGGACACCCACAAGAGGTTCGCCTTATAAATCTTGATGACCATTGCACCTATCCTTGATGATGGGGTGCAAAGCTTATCATTCCGTTTGGAGGGAGTCCAACAAGTGGTCCCCTACGAGCATGTTAGGGAACTACTTGGATTCCATAAAGGAGCTCCGGAGAAAGTTGACATGCCACCTGGCATGTTAGCGGGATTTTGGAATTTAATTTCCGAAGAAGCCCATCAACAATGCAAATGCATCCGCAACCCCATTATCCGGATATTTCACTCTTGGATGTGCAAGAGGGTATTGGGGAGGATGAAGGAGACGAAGGTGACCGACACGAAGTTGAATTGGCTCTACTCGGCTTTAATTGCCAAGCAGCCAATAGACCCCTCTTACCTTATGATCAACCGTTGGTGTTGCGAGGCAACATCAGGGGCGGGACATATTGGTTCGGGTTGCTACCTCTCCATGTTGGCCTTCTCCCTACGGCCGGGGATCGCAAGGAACCCCGACCATCTTTTGCGTGGTACCTCTCTCGGCATTGAATATTTGCGACAAGGCAAATACATTAGTGGAGATGAGAGAGGAGGTTTTCGTTTGACCATGGTGAACCTACCCCTTCCGGATGCGAGGCTTAGGCTTTTCATCGATGGGAGGGAAGATTGGTTGGAAGAGGACTCCTTATCCCGGCAAGGAAAAACAAAAGAGGAAGAATCGTAGAGGAGGGAACATCCTCCGCACAAGCGAGTGGTGCACAACCCAATGTGCCACCATTCGGCGGGATCCCTCCTCTGCCAAGTTATTACGGAGGGCCACAAGAGCAAGCATGGGGGGGTGGTGCACCGGTACCCCCACCAAATTATGTGGTGCCCAACGCTAACTTCGCGGAGCCCTATGCACAGTATCCCCAACCACAACAAAGCATGGCCATAATTGGAGGGTATGTTGCGAGAAACGCCCAAAACGTCGCAGCCATCCAAGCCAACGCGGCTCAACTTGGTGAGGGCAATGCAAATATTGCCTATGAGCTTGGACGCCTTCACCTAGTGGAGCCGAACCAATTCGTCGGAGGGAATGTCCAACCGTACTACGTGCAAGGGTATTACTATCAAGATCATCAACACCAACCACCGGTGGAGGACTAGGAAGATTAAGGAACTTTAGTTTTCTTTTCTTTTCTCTTTCTCTGCAATTTTCAGCTTTTGTTTATGTGTGTTTGCGTAATATTTTCTGTTTTTGTTTAAATTTCAGCAAGTGTGTTTGTTTATTTTCAGTTTGTATTTCAACTTGATTTCATCATCAATAAAGAGACCACCTTGATTATATCATTGGAAAAGTTACAAAATTTGTGCCATGATGATATATGATTATAATTGCCGCTTTGTTTATCTTTGTAATTGATTTATGCATGTTAAAGCTAGTGCTCTCTTAAAATACGAATCTGAATTTATTTAAATGCTAGCTTAACCTTTAGCGGAGGTTATGATTAAAATAAAGACCCATAGTGTTTTATGTGCTCTCAAGTTATGAATAGATTAAAGATGGTTTTTATGCTCAAAAATATCACTAACCTTGTCACAAATATCACTTGTGTGTTGCTCAACCTATCTAGAGCCTAACATATATTTCACTGCATAAACCTTAGTGTACAAGATTTATTTTTGAGTGAGTTATTGCAGGCCATGATTTCTCTGGCCCGAGACTAAGAAGCTGGTCATTCCGTTTTTGCGTATCTATCTTTTTGCTAGCCTTTTATCCGTGCATTGTGTATCCCCGCATCGGAGATCTCACAAACTTCGCCGGATATCCACCTTTAAAACCAAATATCATCTTTTGTGTTTACCTCCTTGACCACAACCTATTGTTGAGAATGGATCATCAATTCAAGGAAGATCGCAAGACGGTGCCAACATTGAAGAATTCAAGTATCTCTCCAAGGAAAAATATTTCCGGTACCTACCTTATTTATCGCCTCTTTGCTTGAGGACGAGCAACGTCTAAGCATGGGGGAGGAGGTAGGTACGATGCAATTTTAGAGTTCAAAGGGGAGCAATTAAAATTTTTTTTCTAAAGGGTGTAAATAAAAAAAATCAAAACTCCAAGGTGAAATTCTCGTGACCGAATGAATGACAAGAAAAAAAAGGATAGAAAGAAAGAAAGAAAGGAAGGAGAAATATGAGAAAGAGAATATGCGTAAAGTGAACTCCCCGGTTCTCTAAAGTGCATTAGGAAATTCAAGGCTTCAAGTTTAAAAGATCCATTCTGATTTTCTAACCATGTGCAATTCGATAACGAGGACTTCCTTTGTGCCTCGGGATCACTCTTTGCCATTTGCACATGTTCACTCATCTAAAGTGTGCGTATTTTTCTCTTTCCCCTCCTTGATATGACATTATTTTCCAATGACCTTTTTGATGAGTCTCGGTAAGACCATGAGAAGCTTGTCTTGTTTTGACAACACCTCATTTATAAAATCTTGTTAGGACTAAACTTTCCCAAAGCTCCATATAAAGCCTACCACACATATATGTTATGAGAGGGAAAGGAGTAGAATATATAGGATTGAGAGACAAGCGAGTTGAGAGTTCATGAGCAATATACAAGATGATTTAAATTTGTGAACTTGGTTTAGTTTTTCTTTATCTCGTTCTTTATTTCAAAAATTCTGAGATCTATTTAAACTTTGTGAGCATGTTAATACTTGTGGGATAAGCTTAACTAAGAATCTACCCTCCGTAGAGATGAAGGCTAGTACATTATGGAACTTTAACGAATTAAAATTTTGAGAGCATTATGTTTTCTCATGTGTGATCAAGTGCAAAGTTTAAACATTGTTTGGCAATGATGATATCCATCGAAGGCTTACTTGAGGACGAGCAAGGTTTAAGCATGGGGGAGATGTTGACGGTGAAAATCCGTCAACCTAGCCATGAGTTAACCTTCGGTGTTGGCATGAGTTTTATACCTTATCCATTGGTACTAACCCCCGTGGTATAACAAGTTCACGTGTGCATGTCGGTTTTGGAGTTTAGTGTTTATGCAGGGTTTTAGCATTGAAAGCAAGACTTTCGGGATAAGTTCATCAAGCACCTTATGACAAGACCTTGAAGCCCCGTACAAGTCATGCAATGAAGCAAACTTAACTCCAAGAAGCCAGGGACTTGATCCGAGAAGACGACAAACTCCGAGGACCTGACCTGAAAAGTGTTGAATCTTGCAAGACAAGGGTTATGCCCAATTCGGAGAGAAACTGACGACATGGACCTACATGCAGAAGGGGGAAACATCCAGGAAACAAGGGAACCGACATAGAGCAATGGAGGCCTCGGGCTGGGCCTGGATGGGCCCAGGCCGGGCGGCCCAGGCCGGTCGGCCCGGCCCCCGTCCGTGGCCCGTTTGCCCCCTCCTTTGCCCTAGCCGCCATTCAATCTATTTATAGCCCCCTGACCGAGAGCCACGTAGGATCCAATTCATCATCGGCCGCCGAGGAGCAGAGAAGAGAGGGACACCATCTCAGAGAGCAGAGGGTCGAGCTAGTTGACTAGGGTTTCCCTAGCCGACGTGGGAACCTTGCAAGGAAGACCACGTCGGAGTTCCCGGAGCTAGAAGCAAGATCAAGGAAGGATCTCGGTGGTGATCTTGTGTATGTATCATTGTTATAGTTGAATTATCAAGTTGAATCTTTTCCTAGCGATCAAGTGTTTCCTCGAAGATTTCGTTTTTCGATCGGCTTTGCTTATTCCAATTCTATTCTCGAGATAGATTACATAGGGTGTTCTTGTAGCCGCGGTGGCTAGAGGTACACGCCGGATCTTCCGAAAGAATCTCGACTTGCCTTTTGACTCGCCCTAGACTCCCCGCATGAGTAGGGATACGTTGTGACAAAACGGGGGTTCCGAAAGGCGGATGTTTTCGGATTTGGACGGGAAACCACGGTTTAAAGAGGCTTCTAATAAGATTCGATTTGCTACTTCTTCTCTTGCTTGGAACTTCAACGAAAGGCTTACCCCGATCTCTCTAGATTGGTTTATCTACCCAATCTTACTTTGTTTTCTCCGGTCTTTAGTAGATTAGATTAGTTTCGTGTCTTTCACCGAAGGTTTCTTTTACCGAAGATTGGAGTTACTTGGCTTTACTAGATCAACTTTTGTGTCATATATTTGTTCCACAGATTCGATACCTTGGGTTCACCACTCGAGGGAAGAAGGGCCCCTTGACTATGACGGGAGACTTGTCCGCTTGCAAGTCATAAACGAAATTTGATACAACTATTAACCGTCAACAATCCGCTTTACCTTCAATGGCCAAAGCACGCCTAGGGAACATGAAAGGGAGATCCTTGGGCTTGTACTTATTCTCATTGTGAATGGGAGTGCGCTTTTCATCCGTAGTACCAAGCCTCAACAACGTATAGAAGGTCATGTAGTCAATGGTGAACTTTTGTCCTTGAGTGGTCCAAGTGATTGTGTTCTCATGATCATCAAAGAAGTAGGAGAAATTGAACCAAAATCTCCCTATTCCAATTGTAGCGGAAGCCCATGAGATCAAAAAGTCCAACTTCCTTGCACTTTTTAATTTCTTCATTGAACACTGGATTGTTTATCTCTTCATAGTACTTCTAATCAATGAACCTCATTTGCACAATGGGGACCTTATTCTTGTTCTTTATGGGAGGGCTTCTAATCACGTTGAGATAGAAATCATGATGACAATTGCACCAAAATCGTGACTCTAAGCCCTCACTCTTTTGGTAGTGGTACACATTTTCCTCCCTTTGTTCCCAGATAACAAGTGCATTCTTGGAGTAGTCTCTGGCAAGATGCTCAGCAAATCCATGCACTGACCCAGGATTCCTAAGGTTGACTGGGTTCTTCACCACATGAACGTTGTTAGGAGTGTGGGGTTGAGACGAGGTGGTGTGCTAGGACATATGTGTGAGGCTACACCAGCTCGGTTTTTGGGAAGAGGAGTGCAGGCCATGGGGTGGCTGCTGTGCACATAGGTGAAGGATCGATACGGCGAACCAGAGAGGGGGGGGAGTGAATGGGAGCCGATAAAAATTCTTCTCGAAGGAGATGGAGACTCCAACAAGATGAACGCGACTTCCAACACACTTCTCCAACTCACTACCCAAGTTGGTCAAGCTCACGTAGCCACTGCAGTGCCACTGGACCTAGGAACCAACACACAGCCTTCCGACCTGAGAACGCAGCGGAACACCAAACCTCGAGTCTACAGACCCACACCGGTCAGACCGGTGAGCACCACCGGTCAGACCGGTCCCTGCTGGTGAAACTGAGCATCTTTCACTAAGTGCCTCTACACCGGCCAGACCGGTGAGACACACCGGTCAGACCGATCACAGCCTGAACGCCCCCAAGGCACCAAACAGGCCAACCGACCACCAAACTGACCCAAACTCGAAACAACAGCACCACAGGACAACAGCGAACACACCAAGACGTTCACCCGAGCAAAATCCCACCGAGGGTTGCACCGGTCAGACCGGTCAAGAGCACCGGTCGACCGGTGTAGCTCCGGCGGCTCGAGATGAACAAAGACCCGCGGGTCAACTCCCCCAAATCCAAACCTCGATCTCCCGAATCGCTCCACGGACTTGAACAAGACTTTGGGGATATTAGGAACACCTCATGAGGAGTCCATAGCCAAGTTTAATCCCACCAAAACTCGTTCAAAAAGGAGGAATCAAGGAAATCCCGCCAAGAGCACTTCCAACCCAAGAACTCAAGAAACCCCAAAATTGAGCACCTTTACTCACGGATTTGGGAGGGGAATCACAGCCCAAAGAACCACGAAGGGTTCCCACAAATTTCCCCCATCAAATCCCCAAGAGAAAGGTCCCGAAAACAACCCAAAGAAATCACTAAGAGAGGGCTCCAAAAATCACCACCAAGAACCGGGGAAAACACATCGAAACCTTGAGGAACCACGCCGAATCATCTATACATGAAACAAAGGTTCATACAAGGTCTAGCAAGCCGCCCGATCATCCATCCCTCTCAACAAGATCTCTCCATGAAGCTCTCTTGCTAGTCCTATGGAAAACCTAAGGAAAATAGGAAGGAAAATGGGAAAACAAATGAGCCAGGGTTCCAAGAGTTGGCTGCTATCCTCTCACCTCTTGGGTTATATGGAGGCAACCGAATGTCTAAAATGCCCTTTCCTAATAACTAGGGATACAAGCCCCTCAAGGGCGGATTTGGAAGTCTTCATGTCTTCACCATCGGACGGATGCCTGGCGACCACACGCTGCGTAGCCTCGACGCAAGCCATGCGATCCCGATGCGTGTCCTCCGCTTCGAAGTCTCCGGACTGCATCATCGCACACCGGTCAGACCGGTGCTCCCCACCCGGCCGGACCGGGTCGGACCCACCGGTCCGACCGGTCCGCGCCGCCGCAGCGGCTCCGTCTTCGGTTCTTCGGTCTTGGCTTTGTGGATCAACCAAGGAACCCGGTGGTTTTCGGTGAACCACCGAAACCCCGCGAACTTGGTGTAGCCTCCGCCAATCTCCACTCATGACTTGGCTCCCACGTAGTCCCGGCCGACCTTGGTTTTGAGGCTCAACCAAGAAACCGTCCATGACTTCATCTTGCTTGTTCATTCCACCATGCGGCCCGCACTTGGCCCCGCCGGCCACCGGTCCCTCGAACGAAGCCTACTTGTCTTCTCCACACCTGGAGGCCTCACCGGCGACGACCTTTCGCGCTTGTTCTTCACCTGCACCAACACCAGTCAAGCCGCAACCTGCACCTGCAATACTTAGCCAAGAATCAGTCCACACAACGTTGTCAATCACTCATCACATAAGGAAGTGACCATCCACCGGTCCTCGAACCACACATGGTCCTCAATCTCCCCCTTGATGAGTGCATTGACAACACCCACACGAAAGTAACAAGAGAGAAAAGAAAAGGAAAAGAAACGAACAAAAAGAAACTCCAACAAGCGATCGAAAGCCAAACAAAGGCAAAGAGCAAGATCACTTGAAGAAGACAAGTCTCGGACCCCTTAGGCAAGGGCAACGGCTCGACACATCCGAGACAAAGTAAAGCTCAAGCAAAGAGCGCAAACCACCAAAGCACAGCTAGAACAACCACAAAGAGCTCCCCTCGCACACATGCAAGCTCCCCCTGAACCAATGCACCTCCCCCTGGACAAATGCATGCAAACCAGCTGAAAACAGGGCAGCTGCAGCAACTTCAGCTCACACCGGTCAGACCGGTCATCACCACCGGTTAGACCGGTGCCTAACATGTGCACAGGACCAACACTCACACCGGTCAGACCGGTGCTCCTCACAAGTCAGACCGGTGTGTCGGGGACAGCCCTAGGGGTCCCATTTAACAACCGGGAAATCCCCACTTAAAACCTGCAACAAAGCCAAATACACTTTTCCTAACCATGCAGGATACGGCCCGCGCCGCGAGGACCTCGACGGCCCACCAAGGCAGCCCACTCGAAGATCCCCTCGAGCAGGCTTCGCCTCGCTCGAGGGTGCGCGCCCCCCTCAGGCGGGCTCCGTCCCGTTCGAGGGGGTGCGCTCCCCTCGAGCGGGCTCCGCCCCACTCGAGGATCCGCTCCCCCTCGGGCAGGCTCTGCCTCGCTCGAGGGTCCGCCCCGCCCTCGACCGAGATCCATCTCACTCGAGGACGCCCCCGCTCGCATGCGCCTACCCCCGTACACGGGCATTTAACGCCCTGACACCGGCGGGACAGCGCCATCATGCGCCCGGGGCTCGCGCCCCGGTGCCGCCGCACCAACTCCCCAGGAGGGAGCCCATCCCCATCACTGTGGGGAGGGACTGTGCAGCGCGGCCGGTGTCAGTCCCGTGACACCGTGCGCCTGCTCCTGTACGGCTAACGCGCCGAGCCCTCGAAGAGGGGCCGGCTTCACCCTCGATTTGCTTTCTTGTGACCCTACAGGGTTAGGTGGAGGCGCTAGGCAGGAGGAACGCCATCCCTGCCACTGTTACGGCATGGCAGCCGTCCCCGTGCGTGCAGGCGCACGCCTGGCGCTGTAGCAACAACTCCAGTACGGTGAGGCGTATTGGAACGGACGCCGTTTTACCTACTCCTGTACTCCGTACGGGCCAACGTCAGCAACTCCCTCGAGCCCATCAGAAGACATCACCGCCATCTGCCGCCCCTCTACCCTCGAACCGCCACTGTTCGGGTACAAGATAGGCCATGATGGCCAGATCGCTGCAAGGATCGTCCGGACGGCCGCCCACTCTACAACATAGCACACCACGCCCCTTCACGTAGCTAGGTAGCGCGGCGTGCATGTGATTCGCTCCCTCCTTGATCTATAAAAGGGGGACGAACCCCCCTGCCGCGGGGGAGGACGAAGGGAACATAGACACAACTCAACTGGAGACGAGCTGCGCCACGCACTTGCTCTCCAATTCTCCCACAACATCTTCAGCCACTTCACCAGGGACTTGGAAGCCAGGCTTCCTCTCCCACCTTGCTTGTAGCAGCCCCACTACAGGCACCCCCGGTGCTAAGTAATATAGTGCCTTGAGCACGTCACTGCTGGACGTACGGCCCCCTCGGCCGGAACCAGGATAAAACTCCATGTCACTTGTTGCTTAGCATCGACCATTGAGCGATAGACCACGGCGCTTATTACTGGTTAGTGTCGGGACCACATTCCGCACCGACAGTTGGCGCCCACCGTGGGGCAATCGGAGCACCTAAGGACAATCCGTCAACTCCCTCCATGGTGATCCGCACTGAGTACCGTGGTACACGCTACTGCGTGGGCAGCTCGGACCCCCTCCCCGCTGGGTTCGAAATCCGGTTCGGGGGCCTGAACTTTCAGGCCACGGGGAATGGCTACCTCATGCGCCTCACCAACCTTGAGGAGCTCCGCGCGCGGCGCCAGGCCGGGCCCGCCCCGGTCCCCCGCCGCACGCACCACCACGGCGCGGCACGCCCGCGGGCGCGGATGCCGCGGGCCCGTCGACGCCACGACGCCGCCGCCGCCCGGGCTACGTTCGCGCCGGGCACCCGGCGGAGCGACGGCGGCCGAGCGCGCCGCCTCTCGGCACGGCGCGCCCACCGCCACGACGACCGCCACCACCCCAGCGGGACAGCGCGCGGTCTCCGGACCGCGCATCCCCATTGGGTTGCGTGGTGCCACGTCGGCCTACAACAACAACGTCAACACCACGATGCGCAGGGTCCCGCCTGGCCGTCACGTCTTCGTCGCCAGGGATCCCGGCGCCTCAGTGGCTGACGAGTCGTCCCTGGGCTCCCTCGACGCGTTGCCACCCGCCAACCGCCACGGGTACGCGAGAATGGGGACTTCTCCCGCGTGCCGGACCCGGTCATGTTCGGGCGTTTCCTTGACGCTACGGACCATCGGTTCTTGGCCGCTCCGACGACTCCGGACACGGGAGCTACGACCCTCGCGCGGGAGTGCTACGCCGTCATCACCAACGACCCGGCCCCGCAGACGGGGAAATCACGCCGCCCTAGAGATCGCCACACGCCTAGCCGCGGGGCCAAGCGCTCCTGCCGGGGCCGACGCCGACGCACAGCTGGCCCAAGCCTGCGAGCTCGAGGCCAAGCTGGCGGAGGAGTACCGGACGGTGCGGTTGCTCCACGCCTCGATGGCTGGGGAAGCCTCCGCTCGCGGTGAACGCGTGCGGGAGCTGGGCAGACAGGCCCGCGACCGCATCAACGCCGACAACCCTGACATGCTGCCGCGGGCAAGTCAGAAGCTCGTTGCCGCCGCAACACTGCTACGGGCCATGCCGGCACCCTCGACTCCTGAGGCACGAGACCTGCACCGCGAGGTGCAGACTCTCATCGAGCAAGCGGCCGTCCAGCAGGCCGAGAGCTCGGCCTCACGCATCCGCCAACAAGGGGATGCGCGGGGTGACGAGGCCGCACAAGGGGGCGAACCCTCGGTCCACGCAGGAGGAGCGGCGGAGCGTCCCGCCAACTCAGGACGCGCACCGGCCAGGGAACGGCTCCTTGACACGCGCAGAGCTCTGGACGGTGACGCTCGCAACGTCATCAACGCCCGCCGCACGAGCAAGGCGGACGCGCGAGCAGCGGTGGGCTACCACCCTCGACGGGGCGGACGCTACGACAGCGGTGAGGACCGCTCCCCGACGCCGGAACCCCCGGGGACCCGTGTGTTCAGCCGGGAGATCCGCGCGGCAGCCTTCCCCCACCGCTTCCGCCGGCCCCCTCGACCATTGTCAAGTACAACGGGGAGACGGATCCCCGCGTGTGGCTCAACGACTACCGCTTGGCTTGCCAGCTGGGTGGGGCAACCAGCGACGAGGTCATCATCCGCAACTGGCCCCTGCACCTCGGCGATGCGGCCCGGACATGGCTCGAGCACCTGCCCGCCAGCCAAATCCACAATTGGGACGATCTGGTCCGCACGTTCGTGGGCAACTTCCAAAGCACGTACGTGCGCCTTGGGAATTCCTAGGACCTACGCTCCTGCACACAGAAGCCCGGCGAGTCGCTGCGGGACTTCATACGGCGCTTCTCCAAGCGCTGCACGGAGCTCCCAAGCGTGGCACAGTCCGAGATCGTGCACGCCTTCCTCGAGGGCACCACGTGCCGGGACCTCGTGCGGGAGCTGGGACGCAGCCCGCCCGCGGACTCCAACGAGCTGTTCGACATCGCCACCAGCTTCGCCTCAGGAGAGGAGGCCGTGGGAGCGATCTTCGACGGCAAGAAGGGCAAGCGCTCGGAGGACGCACCCGCGGAGGGCAGCAAGTCCAGGGAGCCCCACCGCAACGACAAGCGGGGCAAGAAGGGAAAGAAGCCGCGCCGCGAGGCGCGCGAGCAGGGGCGCGACGGCGGTAATGCCGAGGCCCTCGAAGTTGACCCGGCTCGACGGGGCCCTCGACCGGCCCCTCGAGGCCCGGGGGTGTTTGACGACATGCTGAAAAAGCCATGTCCTTATCACAAGACCCCAGTAAATCACACCCTTGAGCAGTGCGACATGCTCAAGAAGTTCTATGGCCGCGCCGCCGCGAAGGAGGCAGAGGCCAAGAAAGACGGAGGGGATGGCGACGCCGGCGGCTTCCCCGCCGTAGAAAACGTGTTCCTCATCTTTGGGGGGCCAACCGTCGACATGTCGACCCGCCAGCGCAAGAAGGAGCAGCACGAGGTCCTCGCCGCGGAGAAGGCGCCTCCCTCCTTCCTCAATTGGTCGGAGGACGCCATCACCTTCAGCCGGGAGGACCACCTGAACCGCGTCCCCAACCCGGGCCAGTACCCGCTGGTGGTTGACCCCATCATCGGGAACGCGCGGTTCTCGAAGGTCTTGATGGACGGGGGCAGCAGCCTCAACATCCTCTACGCGCATACGCTGCGCTTGATGGGGATCGGGTTGGACCAGCTGCGGCCCAGCACGAAGCCGTTCCACGGCATCGCGCCCGGCAAGCAGGTCCATCCCCTCGGGCAGATCGACCTGCCGGTTTGGTTTGGCACCGCAAAGAATTTCCGCAAGGAGATCCTCACCTTCGAGGTGGTGGGGTTCAAGGGAGCCTACCACGCTATACTTGGGCGACCCTGTTACGCCAAATTCATGGCGGTCCCCAACTATACTTACTTGAAGATGGAAATGCCAGGACCGAACGGCGTCATCACCGTTGGCTCGTCCATCGAGCACGCATTCGACTGCGACGTCGAGTGCGTAGAGCACGCAGAGGCGCTAGCGCTGGACGAAGCGCTAGTGACCACTTTGGAGAAGATGGTCAACGACGACCTCGACTCCGCCGCCAAGCACACCGGCACGTTCGAGGCCGCGGAGCAGACCAAGGAGGTCCCCCTCGATCCTTCTGCCCCCGAGGGCAAGGCGTTGAGGGTCAGCTCCACCCTCGACCCCAAATAGGAAGTGGTGCTCGTCGACTTCCTCCGCGCCAACGCCGACATCTTCGCGTGGAGCCCCTCGGATATGCCGGGCATCCCGAGGGAGGTCGCCGAGCACTCCCTTGACATCCTGCCTCACGCCCGCGCCGTGCAACAACGGCTCCGCCGCTTCGACGAGGAGCGGCGACGGGCAATCGAAACGGAGCTGCGGAAGCTTCTCGAGGCCGGGTTCATCAAGGAGGTGTTCCACCCAACGTGGCTAGCAAACCCCGTGCTTGTAAAAAAAAGAATGGGAAATGGCGGATGTGTATAGACTACACCAGTCTTAATAAAGCATGTCCTAAAGTTCCTTTTCCTTTGCCACGCATTGATCAAATCGTTGATTCAACGGCTGGGTGTGAATTGCTTTGCTTCCTCGATGCTTACTCCGGGTATCATCAAATAAAGATGAAGGAGTCCGACCAGCAAGCGACTTCGTTCATCACACCGTTCGGGATGTTCTGCTACGTCACGATGCCATTTGGCCTCCGAAACGCAGGTGCAACATACCAGCGCTGCATGCAGCATGTTTTCGGAGACCACATCGGGCGGACGGTCGAGGCGTATGTGGATGACATCGTCGTAAAGACCAGGAAGGCGGACGACCTGGTTGGCGACCTTGGCATCGCGTTCGGTTGCCTACGGGCCAATGGGGTCAAGTTAAACCCCGAAAAGTGTGTCTTCGGAGTGCCGCGAGGCATGCTCCTGGGATACATTGTCTCCCAATGGGGAATCGAGGCCAACCCCGAAAAGGTTGCGGCCCTCGAACGAATGGGTCCGATCCGAGACCTCAAAGGGGTGCAAAAGGTGCTGGGTGCCTTGCCGCCTTGAGCCGCTTCATCTCGAGGCTCGGCGAGAAGGGGCTGCCCCTCTATCGCCTCCTCAAGAAACACGAACGCTTCTCCTGGACCGCCGAGGCCCAGGACGCGCTCGACAATCTAAAGGCGTCCTTAGCGCACGCCCCTATTCTCACGCCGCCGCAGGATGGCGAGCCCTTACAGCTCTACGTTGCCGCGACCACCCAGGTGGTTAGCGCTGTGATCGTCGTGGAGCGCACGGAGGAAGGGCATGCTTTACCTGTGCAGCGGCCTGTCTATTACATCAGCAAGGTCCTGTCAGACACCAAGACGCGCTATCCTCAAGTCCAGAAGTTGCTGTACGCGGTAGTCCTTGCGCGGCGCAAGCTCCGCCATTACTTCGAGGCCCACCCCGTCACGGTGGTCTCCTCTATCCCGCTGGGGGAGATCATCCGCAACCCCGACGCCGCAGGCAGGATTGCCAAGTGGTCCGTGGAGCTGATGGGCGAGACGCTTGCCTACGCCCCGCGCAAGGCCATCAAGTCTCAAATCTTGGCGGATTTCGTCGCTGAGTGGACGGATACGCAGCTACCGCCCCCTCAGATCCAAGCAGAGTGCTGGACTCTGTTCTTCGACGGCTCGGTGATGAAAACAGGGGCGGGCACGGGCCTGCTCTTTGTGTCACCCCTTGGGGAGCACATGCGCTACGCAGTGCGCCTCCACTTCCCCGCGTCTAACAATATGGCTGAATACGAGGCCCTCCTCTATGGCCTCAAAATCGCCATTGAGTTAGGCGTCAAGCGCCTCGACGTGCGGGGGGACTCACAGCTCGTAAGCGATCAAGTCATGAAGAACGCGAGCTGCCACGACCACAAGATGGAGGCCTACTACAAAGCCGTGCGAGCCCTCGAGGACAAGTTCTACGGCATCGAGCTCAACCATGTGCCCCGCCGGTACAATGAGGAGGCGGATGAACTGGCCAAGATTGCGTCCGGGCGGATCACCGTTCCCCCGAACATTTTCGCGCGCGACGTCGCTCAACCCTCGGTCGTCTTCGAGCCCCACCCCTCGAGTCACGCTAAACCCTCGGGGGCTCCCTCGAACCCAACGGGTGCGGAACCCATGGACGAGGACCCCTCGAACGAGGCGTACGTGCTCTCCCTTCTCGAGGGGTATGGCGCCTACGGGGATGACGCGATGGACATCGAGCCAGCTCCTGTCAAAACGGACTGGCGTGACAAATACATTGCGGCTCGCAGGCGACTGGCCAGCGAGCTGCCAGCCTGCGCTTCGCCCTCCTCCACGGCTTGGCAGGTCTCGAGGGCCGCACCACGCAGCCTCCCCGCAGCCTCCCCGGCCGGAGGAGTTATAGGAAGCCTGCAGCGCCTCGGCCCGCTCAACTGCATGCCCCAGAGCGGTGCGCAAGCCTGGAGTCACCAAGACAAGAAAGAAATCAGAAAAAGGGGTGCGAATTCCCAAACGGAAAACCAACCAAACAAAAGTCAAGCAGCAGCTCACCTTCGACTTGCTTCCTCTCCGCCTCGAGGTCGCGGCGCACGGCCTCGACCGCCAGCTCGAGGCGCTTGACGGTCTCACCTTGCTCCTGGAGGGCCAGCTCATTGTTTGCATTTGTGATGCCGAGCACGATCGCTCGCCCTCGGCCTTGGAGAACGCGGTGTTCCGCTCCTCCGGCCGACTTCCGCGCCGCCTCGCGAGCGATGCGCTCCTCGCTCCGGTGCGTCGACCGGCGTCGACGAGGGTGGCTTGCTCTCCGCCGGAGCCGCCCCTCGGCCCCTTGGCGGGCGGTGCGCTCCTCGCAGAGCTGCGCCCTCGGCGACGGCGAGCGCCGCAACCTTGGCGTCGAGGGCGGCCTTCAAATCGTCGGCCTCCTTGGCCCGCCGCTCCCGGCCCCGTGCGCCCGCCTCCTCGGCTTGGCGCTGCCGTGCTTGCGCCCCCTCGAGCGACGAGCGAAGCCCCCCGGTTCTCGCCACGGACGCCGGCCACCTCCGCCACCCGCTTGGTCGCCGCCGTCCGCATCTTCTCCCGTGTCCGACCGCGCCGCGCGCGCGCCTCATCACGGTCGATGAGGGCCGCGCGGACCCGCTCGAGGCTAGAGCGGCGCGCCGGGTCCTGCCTCGAGCTCTCGGGGAGTTCGTCGCGCCGGGCCATGGCCCGGCGCGCCGCCCACCGTCCGGGGTCCTGAGGGCGTCAGCAAGCGCGTCGAAAGCGCTGCATCGCTCCCGGAGCTGGTGGAGCTCGGCGTTCACCCGATCGAAGGCGCCGTACTTGTCGTGGGCGCGGCGCTCGAGCTCCTGGCACCCACAAATCAAAACCCGTAAGCGCCACGACACAAAAGCAGCACACAAAAATCAGAGAAAGAAGAAAACGAGCAACGACGCCCTACCTGGAAGACGCGCCATGCGGGGCCGCCATGGACCCTCAGCGCCTCGTTCAGCGCGCGGTTGAGCATGGCGCCGTGGCTCCGGAGCTCTCCCCAAAGCTCCTGCTCCCCCCGGGCGTCGGCAAACGCAGGGGGATCGCCGCCGGCCCCCTCCACCGGGCGGGGGTGGCCGCGCGGGAGGACGAGGACTCGGCGCCGTGTCCTCGGTCCCCCGCCACCATGTGACCCTCGTGCCGCCCTCACGAGGGCCCCCTCCCCGGGGCTCGGGGAGCGTGTGGGGAAGCTCGCCCACCGATCCCACCAGGGCGGCGGGGAGTCGTCATCCGGACCTCCACCACCTCCGCCCGGGACCGCCGGGCGGCGCCGGCCCTGCGCCGCCCTCCGCCGGCGCCTCCACTTGCGCCCCCATGGCCGCAGACGCTGACGCGGCGCCGCGGCCACCACCTCCGGCCGTGCCTCCGCGACCACGGGCGCCGCCACGGGTTGCACCTCGCTCCGCCTCCTCCGCGGCCCGGCGCCACGGACCGCGCCTCCGTAGCGGCGCCCTCCGCGGGCCGCGCCTCCACCACGGCCGCCGCAGCCGCCCCTGCGTCCTCACAATGGCCGGCGCCGCCCACTCCTCGGCGACCGCCGGCCGCGCCATGGCGGGCGATCCGCCGGCCGAGGCCTCGAAGCCTCGCCCGGGCTTTGCGAGCTCTCGCCCGCCGCCGCCATGCCGGCCCCCGCCCTCGACGCCCTCGACGAGCGCCGCCGGTGGGGATGGATGCGTCCGCCCCCGCACCTTGGCCGGTGCGAGGGGGGAGGCACGCCTTGGCACCACCCTGCGCAAACACAAACAGAAAGTTAGAATGCCTGGTCGTCACAAAACCAAGCCAAGCGGAAAAGCGAGCTCCTTACCTCGAAGAGGAAAAGGCGCGTTTCCTTTTCCTCTAAGCCTCAGCGGATGAGGCCGGCGCGCCTGCCGCCGCGCCTCCTCGCGCGCGCCGCTCCCGTTGTCGATTTCCCCCGGCGGCGGCGCCGCGGCGCCCGCCCCAGCGATGCCGCCCTTGCCGCCGGCGCCGGCTCCGGCGACGGGGGCGCGAGCTCCCACCCATCGAGGGGCCCTCCCCCCTCGGCCCTCTTCCTCTTCGTCCTCCTCCGAGGACGAGTACTCCCTCGGTCCCCCGGGGAGGAGAGCCCCAGCTCCTCGCGCCGCCGTACTCCGCGTTCCGTCGCTCGCGGCGCTCTTGGTGCCGCCTCACGCGCTCCCTCTTGCGCGCCGCCCGCTCCTCGCTCCCCCGCCGCCGCGCCGCCCGACCGAGCGCGCGGGAGTCCGGGGTGGGCGGGACGGACTTCGCGCGCGTGAAGCTCACCACCGCATGCGGAACAAAGACGCGTCGGGGAGGCGCAGGCAACACCAAGAACTAAAACGGAATCAAGAATCGAACTCACCGGCGGGCCGGTGGGGAGCATCTCGATGTCCCACGGGGTCGGGTCCGGTGCGCCGGCATCCGGTGTCGACGGCGTTCCGCGCCCCGGTGAGCGCGTACGGCCGCCCGAGGGGGCTCGGGAGCATCCGCGACCTCGCCGCGCGACGGGGTCCGCCTCCTCTCCGTCATCCGAAAGATGCGAGTGGCCTCTCCATCGAGGCACGACCCGCCGGTGATGAAGGAAGGCGAGGACGCTCGCCGCGGCCGCCCCTCGCGCCGTCGGCTCCTCGGGGTGGCCAAAACCGACTCCCCGCCGCCTCCGATGCTAGGTCGAGGACACCCCGTAGCCCCGTGAGCCGGGCTTCTCCTTGAACACCCGACCAAAGGTAGGGGGGGAGGCCGGGCTCGGCATTGCGCGGGTAGAACCATCCCCGCTCCCGCCGGCGTTGTTCGTCGTCATGGTGCGGGGGATGTAGTCGTCCTTGAACCGCGCCCGCAGGCGAGTGACATCCCGCCGGCACGCACCGCGCGGCGGGTCCTCGCTCCGTCGTGGGCCGCGTGAAGAGCTCCGCGCGGAATAGGTGCACCCGCAGCTCCCGCCTGACCGGGATCCCCAGTACCCCTCGCGTACGCCCACGAACGTGGCCGCCCGCGAGATCGCATTGGGCGCGAAGTTGTGCAACTCCACGCCGTAGTAGTGGCACAACGCTCACATGAAGCGGCTCGCCGCGCGTTGAAGCCTCACTCGTGGAAGCGACGAAGCTCACCACATAGCCTTCCGCGCGGGTTGGGCGCGCGGTCCCCCGCCGGCGGCACTATCCACTCCGCCGGGCGCCCATCCTCATTAGCCGCCAACTGGCCGGCGGTGACCAGCTCGCCAAGGGCCAGCCGGGTCACCGTCGACCGCTCCCAGGCGTACGAGTCAAGGATCGTGAGGGGCTGAGGCGGCGCCATGAGGAAGGGAAAAGGATGCGAAGAACGAAGGACAGGAAGAGGAGGAAGAGCTCTAATGGCGAAGCCGCACGGTGGCAAAGGCAAGGCGGGGAAGAAAGAACAGGGGGCTAAAACGGCGGAGCGCAAAGGTAAAAAACCGTCGTTTCCCCTTCTCCTCAGATTTATAAGCCGCGGGCGAGCTCTCCGGGGTGGATGTCCCGCGCGCGTTAACTGCAGGGAATCTTCTCTTCTCGCTGGCAAGCAGACCCCACCACGACCGCAGAGGCCACATCACTGCAAATGGGCCATCATCACGGTGAAGACTAGCCGGGGCCGTGGCAGGCGGTCACGTCTGCCTGGCCACGCCGCCCACTACGCGCGCGCGCGCGGCCGCAATGCCTAAAAAGGCGCGCCCGCGATGCGAAAACCGCAACCTCTACTGTGGAGCATTTAATGGACCGGTCCCTTGCAAAGCAAGGAGAACCCTCGAGCGACACGGACTCCTGGCTCGGGATAAATTCAGCCCTCGAGCAGGTGCAAGCGTGAGAAGGTCGCCCCGAGGCCCGCCTGAAACAAAGCGGGCATCGCGAGCACCCATGCCACGTAGCACCCTCGAGCGGCACGAGCCCCTGGCTCGAAACAATGTCAACCCTCGAATGGGTACAAGCGTGAGAAGGTCGCCACGAGGCCCGCCTGAAACAAAGCGGGCATCGCGGGCACCCATGCCACGTAGGACCCTCGAGCGGCACGAGCCCCTGGCTCTAGACAATATCAACCTTCTAAAGGGGCACAAGCGTGAGAAGGTCGCCACGAGGCCCGCCTGAAACAAAGCGAGTACCACGAGCACCCATGCCACGCTGTGCTGCTGAGCAACGCCTCGAGGGCTGGCACGCCCAGACCCCTCGACGGCCGCAAACGCAAAGACGGGGCCGCCCAGGCGCCGCCCCGCACGACCCTACTGATCAGAGGTTCGAAGCCTGACCCTCGACGGGTTCGAACAGGCGCCCCCGATCGCAGAGTCAGGGATGACGAGGGCACGCGCATTCGATCCGTTCCACGAGCCCATCGGCTCGAGGGTGCCCCACATGTCGTGTTCGAGAGCCAGCGAGGGCAGCTAGCCGGGGGATCCCACCGAGGGAGAGCTTCCGCACCCTCGGTCCCTATCGAACGGGACCGAGCCCCACCTAGCAGACCCATGCAAGCGCTTCAATGGACGTGTCTCTGGACCACGCAGCCTACCCTTATCGAACGGGGCATGGGCGTCCACTCGAACCACCCGCTAGCAACTCGACGAGGAATCCGCAATTCGCGACCCGCTCGATGGGGGTTGCGGAGACCTCACCCTCCGTCCCGCGGAGGGACGGCGAGGGTGCATTTAGAAACAAGTCGTTAAGCTCTACCCGATCGCCTCGAACGGGCCCAGGCTCGGGGGCTTGACGCACGGCTACACCTCCTTGAATTGCACCCGCCGAAGACAAGGCCGCCAGCCGCGTGCGTCACCGAAGCCGGGCCGAGACATTGCCGACGCCGGTTGAAACATGTGCCACGCCCTCCGACCTCGCTCTCACGGCTAACCCCTGCGCAAGCATCCACGCTCCCGCAGGCTTCGCGGCTAGACCCGTGGGTCCGCCGACGCGGCCCCACCCGAAAGCGTTCGCAAGACAAGGAGGGAAGAACGTCCTATCAGTAGACTCCAGCATCTGCGGGAGCCTCAATGGCAAACCCACAGATGCTCGGGGGCTACTGTCGGGGACAGCCCTAGGGGTCCCCTTTAACAACTGGAAAATCCCCACTTAAAACCTGCAACAAAGCCAAATACACTTTGCCTAACCATGCAGGATACGGCCCGCGCCGCGAGGACCTCGACGGCCCACCAAGGCAGCCCACTCGAAGATCCCCTCGAGAAGGCTTCGCCTCGCTCGAGGGTGCGCGCCCCCCTCGGGCGGGCTCCGTCCCGTTCGAGGGGGTGCGCTCCCCTCGAGCGGGCTCCGCCCCCGCTCGAGGATCCGCTCCCCCTCGGGCGGTGCTCCGCCTTGCTTGAGGGTCCGCCCCGCCCTTGACCGAGATCCGTCTCACTCGAGGACGCCCCCGCTCGCGTGCGCCTGCCCCCGTACACGTGCACTTAACGCCCTGACATCGGCGGGACAGCGCCATCATGCGCCCGGGGCTCGCGCCCCGGTGCCGCCGCACCAACTCCCCAGGAGGGAGCCCATCCCCATCACTGTGGGGAGGGACTGTGTAGCGCGGCCGGTGTCAGTCCCGTGATGCCGTGCGCCTGCTCCAGTATGGCTAACGCGCCGAGCCCTCGAAGAGGGGCCGACTTCACCCTCGATTTGCTTTCTTGTGACTCTACAGGGTTAGGTGGAGGCGCTAGGCGGGAGGAACGCCATCCCTGCCACTGTTACGGCATGGCAGCCGTCCCCGTGCGTGCAGGCGCACGCCTGGCGCTGTAGCAACAACTCCAGTACGATGAGGCGTATTGGAATGGGACGCCGTTTTACCTACTCCTGTACTCCGTACGGGCCAACGTCAGCAACTCCCTCGAGCCCCACAGAAGACATCACCGCCATCTGCCGCCCCTCTACCCTCGAACCGCCACTGTTCGGGTACAAGATAGGCCATGATGGCCAGATCGCTGCAAGGATCGTCCGGACGGCCGCCCACTCTACAGCATAGCACGCCACGCCCCTTCACGTAGCTAGGTAGTGCGGCGTGCATGTGATTCGCTCCCTCCTTGATCTATAAAAGGGGGACGAACCCCCCCTGCCGCGGGGGAGGACGAAGGGAACATAGACACAACTCAACTGGAGACGAGCTGCGCCACGCACTTGCTCTCCAATTCTCCCACAACATCTTCAGCCACTTCACCAGGGACTTGGAAGCCAGGCTTCCTCTCCCGCCTTGCTAGTAGCAGCCCCACTACAGGCACCCCCGGTGCTAAGTAATATAGTGCCTTGAGCACGTCACTGCTGGACGTACGGCCCCCTCGGCCGGAACCAGGATAAAACTCCATGTCACTTGTTGCTTAGCATCGACCATTGAGGGATAGACCACGGCGCTTATTACTGGTTAGTGTCGGGACCACATTCCGCACCGACACGGTGTACAACAGACCCCAGAAATGGCTCGAAACCACCTGAAAACCTTCTAAATGCGTCCAGTAAGCCATTTCAAGCTCAAACTTCTCCCCCTTGTTGGCAATGCATGAATCAAGCCAAAAATGCAAAATTTTCAACCTAGAGCTTCTCAAATAGACAAAATTCAACAAAGAATGCTACACATGTCCAAATGAGCAAGTTAGATACTCTACGGCTTCGTATCGATCTCAACTACATGATCACCAAGTTTCACAACCATTGGACGAAGCTAAGATGGATTTGGGAAATTTTGCGAAAAACTTGCCTCCCATGAGCAAAGTCCTAAACATGATCAAAGCATATCAAAATGGCAAAGCCACACAAACTTCATGCTAGGACAGCCATTCTAATCATAAGACCATCACAAACACCCACAAGCACCTCATGTCATGTCAAAGCCACCGAGCCATGTGCCTACTTCTATGTATGAGACTTCTCATTGGTAGGCATCATGCAACGGTTTAGCACCCAAAGCAAATTAAATTCAGCACAAATGACATGGGAGCACACTTCCAAGCATTTTTCATTTCATTTTCAGATTTATAAATGGTACATGAAATGTCTTTGCGACAAAAAGGAACTTATGCCCCTCCATAAGATAAAGCAAGAGGGCTAAACATTCATGATGGCAAATGAGCCTTTGGCCCCATATGATCAATAAACTAGCTATCCAACCACAAACTAAGCATAGCCAAGCCACTAAAACATGTCAAGATCATATAAAGGCATTTACACATGAGAGAGCATACATGTGACATTTTCAAAAACATAGCTATCAACCATGGATTATTCATCAAGATCATCAAGAGCTAAGCCAAACTAACCATAGCATACCAAACAAGCTCACAAAGACATAAATAGCATTCCATGGTGAGCAATGTATATAGGAGAAGCTTTTCCTATCCAATGCATATGATGCATGCAATCTAAGATACAAGGATGCCTATACATCATGTTACATATGCCATGCCAAATGCAAGAAATGCACAAAGGAAAGCTATACATATGCTACAAAGGAGCTCCCACACACCCAACTCAAGAAATCAAACACACACCAAGTTCCCCCCGCAAACGAGTGAAAGTTGCTTGATCTAGGGGTTTGGTGAAAATATCGTCTAGTTGGTCATGTGTGGGTACATGGATCAAAGCTATCTTTCCTTTCTCTACGTTGTCTCTTAGAAAATGATACCTCACTTCTATGTGCTTGGTTTTGGAATGGAGCACTGGATTCTTTGCAACGCTTATGGCACTGGTGCTATCACATTGAAGTGGGACATGGGTATACTCCTCACCAAAGTCACTCATGGTGTATGAAATCCAAAGGAGCTGAGAGCAACAACTGGCAGCGGCAACATACTCGACCTCGGTAGTGGATTGAGCAACACTCGATTGTCTGCGGGAAGACCAAGACACCAAAGAAGAACCCAAAAACTGGCAAGTCCCAGAAGTGGACTTCTTATCCAACCGACACCCGGCAAAATCCGCGTCTGAAAAACCATGAAGCGCCTAAGAAGAGGACGCGGAGTACCAAAGGCCGAAGTCGGGAGTGTGACGCAAGTACCTGAAAATTCGCTTCACCGCTTGCCGATGCGAAGTCCTCGGAGACGCTTGAAAACGAGCGCACGTACACACCGAGAACGTATGTCCGGCCTCGTCGCCGTCAAGTAGAGAAGTGACCCGATCATGCTCCGGTACTCCTTCTGGTCCACATGTTCACCTTCCTCGTCCGCATCAAGAGCTGTAGTCGTACTCATCGGGATCGTCATAGCCTTGGAGTCCTCCATCTTGAACTTCCGCACAATGTCCTTGGTGTACTTAGCCTGGTGCACAATTGTTCCTTCCTTTGATTGTTTGATTTGTAGCCCAAGGATAAACTGCAACTCGCCCATCATGCTCATCTCAAATTCCCTGCTCATATTATCTGCAAACCTTGCAACAAGAGAGTTAGACGAGCCACCAAAGACAATATCATCCACGTACACCTGCACAATCAGGATATCTCCCCTCCCGCCCGCCCCGCAAAAACAAGGTCCGATCGACCTTCCCCATCTCAAAACCTCTCTCAAACAAGAACCCCCTCAACCTACCATACCAAGCTCTAGGCGCCTGCTTCAACCCACACAACGCCTTCCTCAACTTGTACACCCGGTGGGGGTACTTCTCACTCTCAAACCCCGGAGGCTGCCTCACATACACTTCTTCCTCCAACACACCATTCAGAAAAGCACTCTTCACATCCATTTGGTGCAACTTGAACCCTTGAGCCACGGAAAAGGCTAGAAGGATCCTAATCGCCTCCGAATGGGCTACGGGAGCAAAGGTCTCCTCGTAGTCAATCCCCTCCTTCTGAGTGAACCCTTAAGCAACAAGCCTCGACTTGTTCCTCACAACCTCACCTTTCTATCCCTCTTTGTTTTTCCACACCCACTTTGTACCAATCGGCTTGCACCCTGGGGGAGGGTCAACCAACTCCCACACCTGATTCCTCTCAAAGTTCTCCAACTCCTCATGCATCGAATTAACCCAATTGTGATCAGATAGTGCGTGTCCAATGTCTTTGGGCTCAAAAGTAGCAACAAACGCAGCATGAGCGAAATGAGAATTGTTCTAAACCCTCAACCGTGTAGTGCGTTCATTCATGTCGCCGATGATCCTCGAAGCTGGGTGATCCACTTGTACTCGCCGGGGAGGTTCACACCTCGATGCTACCTCCCCCTCAACATCAGCTTCTCCTCGTTCTTGATTTGTTGTCATAGGTGTAGTAGAGGGTCCATCCATCACCGTAGTCGAAGTAGTGGGTACATGTTCAGCCGGGGGCACCACACCGCCATCTTCATCGTCTCCATGTTCATCCTCCTCCTCTTGAAAGATCTCCTCGCCAAGCTCATCATCACCTGCACACTCAAAGACAAGCTGACTACGTGGCTCTGTCTCGTCGAAGGTTACCTCGCAAGTCTCCACGATTTGGTTAGTTTCCAGATTGAGCACACGATATGCTCTAGAATGAGATGCATAACCAAAGAAAATGCCATCAACAGACCTAGCCTCAAACTTATCCAACTTCCTGCCTTTCTTCGAATGAAACACTTGCAACCAAAGACATGGAAGTGACTCACCTTGGGTGTGCGCCCATGCATCAACTCATAGCATGTCTTCTTCTTGTGCACTCGAGGTATATCCCGTTCGACACATAGCACGCGGTATTCACCGCCTCGGCCCCAATACCTCCTCGGAGTCCTATGCTCATCAAGCATCATCCGAGCCATCTCGCACAAGGTCCTGTTCTTCCTTTCCACAACACCATTCTGGGGAGGCGTATACGGACTCGAAAACTGGTGCTCAAGACCCAAGTCATGGCAAAAGGTTTCAAAACGAGAGTTTCTGAATTCCGAGCCATTATCACTGCGGATAGCTCGTATGGCATCTCCGTGCCTCTCGTTCCTCAACCTCAAGACTAGATCTCGAACAAAACCAAACGTCTCCCCCTTATCCTCGAGAAAGAACACCCAAGCATACCGAGAATAGTCGTCCACCACAACCAGGACATACCACTTCCCACCCGCAGATCGCACACGAGCTGGGCCAACAAGGTCCATATGGAGCAGCTCGCATGGACGCTCAGTCATCACATCGGTGAGAGGCGGGTGAGAAGAGGCTACCATCTTAGCATGCCTACACGGCGCACAAACCAACTCTTTCTCAAGCCTCAACCGTGGCAATCCTCAGACCAAATTGAGTTTACTCAAGCGAGACAAAAGGTCAAAGCTCAAGTGACCCAATTTCCTATGCCACCTCCACAACTCACTCGAAGAACCAGCCAAGAAACAATGCTCCACACCTGAAGACTGAGAAAAATTAGCACGAAACACCTGACCCTCGGGAACGACCATACAGACAAGGTCCCCTCGAGAGTCCAAAATCCGAGAACCACCTAGCCGAAACAACACCTCAAAGCCCTCATCCAACAACCGGGACACGTGAAAGCAAATTGTACCCCTTGGTGATTTAACAAGAGCAACACGCCTCGCAGTGATCTTGTCACTCACTTTGATCTCACCTTCCGAAAGCACACGCCCACGCCCATTGTCCCCAAAGGTGATGTACCTCTTCGTCACCACCGGACGAGACTTGAGAACCACCCCCGTCTCCGGTCATATGCCTCGAGCAACCGGAGTCAATCAACCAAATGTTCTTCAAGTCCCACCCGAAATTAAAAAACGAGCACGTGAGCGAACAAACGACTCAAAGACCGGGGTTAGTACCAAAAGAGTAAAACCAAAGGCCGAGCCATTTGCTCGAAAGTGGGGTTAGCACCAACCAAAGCATCTCTCCTACCAAAGCTACCTCCACGAACACCACCACGGTAACCACCCTAAGGGAACCACCCCTCTCTGCCTGGAGGAGGACCAAAACCACGAAAGAGAACTCGTGGACCGTCCCTCCTCCCCTTCTCAAAGCTACGACTCCTCCCATCCCCGTAGTGAACTCGAGGGGGAGAACGCCTAGCAACCTGACCACCTGCAAACTCTCAAGCCCAACCACCAGAACCACGACCTCCAGAAACAACCCTCGCACCTATACGAGCACAAAACCCAAAACGCTGCCTGTCCAGGCCTGCACTGGTCTGACCGGTGCTCCACACCGGTCTGACTGGTGTGACCTGGACAGCAGCACCTCCAACAGCCTTCCACTCTCCCCAAGCCCGAACTGTCCTCACATTCGCCTTGGCCCTGGGCATCTGCACACAAGGCTCAAGTACACCATCGGAAGGGTGGTAATTGTCCTTGTTAGCCTACTCCTTTACCGTTCTCTCCTCACACTTCCTCTTGAAGCAAAACTCCTCCTTATGGCCATCTCTCCCACAATAGCCACAATGGAACCTCACAAGCTTAGGCTTAGGCTTGGGATGTGGCTGCTCACTAGGGTTCTCTCCACTTGACTCCTCGACCGGTTTCCCCTCACTAGCCTTCTCACTTTCTTTCCCAAAGAACACTTTCCCGGAAGTGCTCACAAACTTGATAGGCTTTTGTAGATCATTTGTGGGTGTAGGAAACACGGGTGGAGCAGGGGTTGTGTCTAGTCGGTTCCTAAGATGGTTAGGTTTTGGGGGGAAATCATTTTTGTGGTGGGTTTTTGGTGGCTCTGGGATATTCTCTCCACTTCCCTCACCAACCTCGTTTGCCCCAAGTCCCTCACCATCCTGCCTCTTAAACGCCTCGATCATCATCCTCAACTGAGGCTTATGACCAGACAACCAACCCATCAACTTTCTCAAGTCATCATTCTCATCCTGCAAACAATCAACATAATGTGCAAGTTCCAAATTTTTCAAAGCATGCATTTCACAGGTAGAGCATGATGTAGGCATGGGTTCCTTCAATTTAGCCTCAAGTGAACTAGTGTAAGCATGCATCTCATCAATCTTAGCATGCAAAACAGGGCAAGAAGTGCAAGCACCTAGCAAAGCAGGTCTAGACTTAAGCTCAACCACTTCAACCCTAAGCACATCTAGTTCCTCACACTTGGAGGCATGCTTCTCCTTAAACAAAGCAAGATCAACAAGGAATATGGAGCAATCAGCACAATCAACCTCATCTGAAACAACAGGGCTAGGCTTAAGGGAATCAATCTCAAGCTTGCTATCAAGCACCTGTGTCTCTAGCTCAGCCACTCTAGTCCTAGCATCCTTGAGTGAAGCCCTAAGCTCTTTTCTCATTTTCTTGGCCTCTCTAAGCATGTCAATCCAAGTTCATCACGCACCTCGTCATCGGACTCAGAGTCCGAGTCGCTCTGTGTGCTCTTCTTGCTGCCGGAGCTCAGCGCCATGGTGCAAAAGCCGTCTCTCGTGAAGCAGCTCAGCCCTCTCAGGTTCTTGGATGACTTCTTGTTCTTGCGACGATCACCTTCGTCTTCACTACTGCTCGAGCTCGAGGTGGAGTACGCGGAACTGGAGTCGACGTCGCTCGCTCCAACCATCGCTCGAGCCTTGCCTCGGCTCTCCTTCTTCCTCGATCGTCACTCGTCCTTGTACTTGTTCTTGTGCTTGCTCTTGTGGTCGCGCCTCGAACGGTACTTGCCGTCCATCCTCGGCTTGTGCTTGTAGCCGTCCTTGTTCTCGGCCTTCTCCGGGCAGTCGGCGACGAAGTGTCCCGGCTTGTCGCACTGGAAGCATGTTCTCGTGTTCCTCCTCATGTTCACGCAGTTCTCGTGCAACCTCTCGAACCGCCTCGTCCGGAGTGCCAGCTCATCCTCTCCAAGCTCGTCGAACTCCTCATCTGGCATAGACATCAAAGAGGAGAAAGAGAACATCCTGGTGGATGGGTTAGAGTTGGCCTTTCCTTTGGAACCACCAACGAGGGCGAGACTATGGGAGTCAGTCGGACCCTCGAGCTTGGCAGTCATGCCCCTATCCACCTCAGCTGACTTGAGCTTCGAGAATAGCTCGTTCACCGTCAGAGTGTCATACTTCTCCGACTCCACAATAGCCTCGAACTTTCCGCCCCAAATCGTACGATCCAAAGAGTGTAAGAGCTTGACCGCTCTATCATGATCATCGTACGGGAGCACGTCCACATTGGCCCTCATGTTGTTCACAACCACCGTGAACCTCCCGAAACAAGGCATCGATGGAGTCACCGGGGAGATGAGTGAAGTTCTCGTACTCTCTCCGTAGGTCGCATACATCCGTGCCCGAACCTCGGGCATTCCCAACATGAGCCTCCTTCAACACCGCCCAAATCCTACAAGCCAAGTGCTCGGTGTGCACCCGATCGAACTCAGGCTGACACAAAGCACGAAACAAGTAGTCGACCGCCTTATTGTTGGCGTTGAATCTGTCCCTCGATCCTGGAGCGAGGAAGTCCATCGGCTGGACATAGCCTGTGTCCACCGTGACATCCCACAGGATCTGACCCTTCCCGCGGAGAAAACCACCCATCCGCTTGCTCCACATCTGGTAGTTTTTGCCATCGAAGTGTGGAGGACCCGAACCCCATTCCTGGTACGCCATCCTTGGATCTTAGACTGGTTAGAGTCAATAAAGACCCGAACCGGCTCTGATACCACTTGAAGGACCGATACGGCGAACCAGAGAGGGGGGAGTGAATGGGAGCCGATAAAAATTCTTCTCGAAGGAGATGGAGACTCCAACAAGATGAACGCGACTTCCAACACACTTCTCCAACTCACTACCCAAGTTGGTCAAGCCCACGTAGCCACTAGAGTGCCACTGGACCTAGGAACCAACACACAGCCTTCCGACCCGAGAACGCAGCGGAACACCAAACCTCAAGTCTACAGACCCACACCGGTCAGACCGGTGAGCACCACCGGTCAGACCGATCCCCGCTCGGTGAAACAGCAACTTTCACTAAGTGGCTCTACACCGGGCCGGACCGGTGAGACACACCGGTCGACCGATCACGACCGAAAGCCCCCAAGGCACCAAACAGACAACCGACCACCAAACCGACCCAAACTCGAAACAAGAAAGACCACGGACAACAACCCGAACACACCAAGACGTTCACCCGAGCAAAATCCCACTGAGGGTTGCACCGGTCAGACCGGTCAAGAGCACCGGTCAGACCGGTGTAGCCTGGGCAGCTCGAGATGAACAACACCCGCGGGTCAACTCCCCCAAATCCAAACCTCGATCTCCCGAATCGCTCCACGGATTTGAACAAGACTTTGGGGATATTAGGAACACCTCATGAGGAGTCCATAGCCAAGTTTAATCTCACCAAAACTCGTTCAAAAAGGATGAATCAAGGAAATCCCGCCAAGAGCACTTCCAACCCAAGAACTCAAGAAACCCCAAAATCGAGCACCTTTACTCACGGATTTGGGAGGGGAATCACAGCCCAAAGAACCACGAAGGGTTCCCACAAATTTCCCCCATCAAATCCTCAAGAGAAAGGTCCCGAAAACAACCCAAAGAAATCACCAAGAGAGGGCTCCGAAAATCACCACCAAGAACAACCGGGGAAAACACATCCAAACCTTGAGGAACCACGTCGAATCATCTATACATGAAACAAAGGTTCATACAAGGTCTAGCAAGTGGCCCGATCATCCATCCCTCTCAACAAGATCTCTCCATGAAGCTCTCTTTCTAGTCCTATGGAAAACCTAAGGAAAATAGGAAGGAAAATGGGAAAACAAGAGCTAGGGTTCCAAGAGTTGGCTGCCATCCTCTCACCTCTTGGGTTATATGGAGGCAACCGAATGTCTAAAATGCCCTTTCCTAATAACTAGGGATACAAGCCCCTCAAGGACTGCGTCGTCGCACACCGGTCAGACGGTGCTCCCCACCAGTCAGACCGGTACCACCGGTCGACCGGCCTACCGCGCCGCGCAGCCTCCGTCTTCGGTTCTTCGGTCTTGGCTTTGTGGATCAACCAAGGAACCCAGTGGTTTTCTGGTGAACCACCGGAAACCCCGCGAACTTGGTGTAGCCTCCGCCAATCTCCACTCATGACTTGGCTCCCACGTAGTCCCGGCTCGACCTTGGTTTTGAGGCTCAACCAAGAAACCGTCCATGACTTCATCTTGCCGTTCATGCCACCATGCGGCCCGCACTTGACCCCCGCCGGCCACCGGGTCCCTCGAACGAAGCCTACTTGTCTTCTCCACACCCGGAGGCCTCACCCGCGACGACCTTTCGCGCTTATTCTTCACCCGCACCAACACCCTCAAGCCGCAACCTGCACCTGCAATACTTAGCCAAGAATCAGTCCACACAACGTTGTCAATCACTCATCACATAAGGAAGCGACCATCCACCGGTCCTCGAACCACATATGGTCCTCAATAGGGAGCTTCATGGCACTTCTTGGGGTGAGGCTTGTACTTCATAGGCCCTTTGCCATGGGGCCTAATGTCCTCTTCCTCCTCCTAATACCTTAGATCACTCTCTTCATCATCATCATCATCATCACTTGATTCCTCGGACACTTCTTCTTCTTCTTCGCTCTCAGGCTGCGGAGGCCCTAGATCATGTCTTGCTTTGGCCCTCCACTGAGGGGACTGTTGAGATAGGGTCTCTTGCACTACCCTTAGTGTCGTAGGGTCATGCCTAGCCGTTGTCCTCCTCGGAGCAAATGGCTCACTAGTCTCTGGCTTTATCCTCATGAACTGAAGATATAGCAGGATATAGACATGAGAGAGATGAAATGGAAGAGTTGTATTGCACTGTAATTCGTGGTTTCAGTGTGAACCCCGAAGACTCCGGGAAAAAGTCTGGAGACTACGGGATGTCCGGAGAATCCGGGTTGAGGTTTCCGGAGTTTCCGGGTTTCACAGCCAAAACCCTTAATCGCAACGCCGCACAAATCCACCATGGGAAATTAGAGATATTGCAGATCCTAAGCCTATAGAGCCTATTCCAACTATTCCCTAAAGGGATATCGAAAGAACACGACTAGGGAAGTAGATCGGGTTAGGTCTTCATGAGATATGTAAAACCCCGAATTTTCATAGAAAACCCGAATCCCCGTCTTCGTTAACACCAAAATTTGGTAAGGAGTATGACATGTGGGTCCGATTCGGAAAAGAGTCCGTCCGGTGGAAGGAAAGGTATCTTCGCAGATTTTCGGCGTAAGGATCCGCGGTCGGCTATCCGCTCCGGGCCGGCAAAGGAACAAGAGAGCCGATTTTGCGGGATTGGACGGTGACGTGGCTCGATCGAGAGGGAGCGAATGGATGGACACGCGATCAAGCTTAGTTAGGCAATGTATCCATTCGCAGCTTGTAATTAGCGGGGTATAAATACGATCCCCGGATGTATGTAAAAAACACGTTCATTCCTCAATACACACCGGCCTTACGCCGAACCCTAGAGTCCCTTGTCGTGTCGTCGAGTTCTTCGAGAGGACCAATCGATCCGTCGACCTCCGTGAGTACCGCAACCTTGTATCATGTCTAGTATCATGCGGTGGATTTAGATCCGATGCAAGTAGTCTTGTTACCATGCTTCGTGTCATGCGGTAGATTCAAGCTTGGTTCAAGAGGGTTTCTTGTTAGATCACGAGCCATGCGGTAGGCTAAGGTCTAGCTCGAAGCTAGTTATCGGCTCTATTGGGTTTTGGCAAGATCCAATAGATTCATTAAGTTACCTTGTGTTATCATGAGTTTTTGCATTATGTTTTAATTCATGTAACACTCTTTTGCCCAATCTAGGTGGGTTTGGATCGGCTCTTCTCCTTTTAAGATCCGTGCAAGAGTAGGTTTTGTGTTGTGACGCGTGGATCTCGTGCTCTTCGATAGCCGAAACCGAATCGATCTAGGTTGTTACGTGTTGCGGGTTCAAGCTTGCTTTGTTGGTATAAATCTTGAAAGAGCCGGTATCATGCGGTAGATGCGGTTTTTGGGTTGCTTTGGAGCTAGTCATCGTGTGGATTAGATTTCCATTTCAGCTTGATAGATTTATTCACGTGGTAATGTTTGTTCCTTCTTCATGGATCCCGAATCGGTTGTTCACACGCATTCGGTTATATCTTCACGAGTAGATCACGTGCGTTATTTATGTTTTAGAAGACGTGTGCTTCTAGCTTTCCATATTTGGGTTGTATCATGCGGTGGATAGATCTATTTGTGGAAAGTGGTGCGTTCTTTCATGCAAGTTGTATCATGCGGTGGATAGATTTGCTTGATGTCGTGCCCGACGGATCTTAAAGTGATTAGACATGCGGTAGACTAATTGCTTTGGATCTATGCATGCTTATTTTAATACATGATCATGTTCGTGCTTTGCTTTATTTAATGTTAATCTTCATTGAGGATCGGTCATGGCTTTGTACGTGCATTCCCGTTTATTCAAAGACCGATCGTTGTCATGCTTACGTCATCCATTCGGCAATGTTCCTTTTTCCTTTGTGTTTACCCGAATGGTTGCGGTTCTTTGACATGTAGCTTCACATAGCTACATGTCATCTTGCTTGGCTTTTTAGCCGTAAATATGGAACCGCCCGGTACCACCCGTAGGTTCCAAGTTTTGATATTTAACTCGTTTTCCCTTTTGTTAATTTTCGGAAAAAATTGATCGGCACGTCACTTTCTCTCTCGCGCGTGCGAAGCTAAGCTTTTCGGCTTGCCGTGTGATTGGCGCCGGGTGCATATTTTGCGTCAACACACCTTTTGGCACGCCCGGTGGGACAAACAGCCGAATTGGTTCAGGATGCCTGAGATCACGCACCTCCCGGATGTCGCATTGAGGAGCTCTCTCCGCAGCAAAGACGCAGCTCTTGGACGCCGTGAATCAGTTCCAACAAAAGTGTCTCATGTCATTCAAAAAGAATCGAAGTGGTGTGCCATATTTGAAGAATGGCCTGCCCAGAGTGCTGTTGCCGGGAGAAACCGACGCAACAACCCAACAAGAAAAGGAAGAATGCGCGCGGATCTTCCAAGAGTCAATGGACGACGTGCTCACCAAGCACAATCAAGCTTTCCTTGGGTCGCTCCAGCAGATGATGGCGGCCCTCTTTGGTCCGGGCGCGGGGCAAGCGTTCGGAAAGGCGTACGCCGGAAAGAGCACCGTGAGCCGGGGTGAATCGAGCTCTCAGCCGCCACCACGGGGCCCGGTGCAGCAGCCCCCTCCTCAGAGCTCCGGGAGCCAAGCGTTCCAACCTCCTCCACAGGGCGCTGGGGGGCGCCCGCCCGGCCTCCGCCGCAAACTTCAGGAAGTCAACCAATCCCCGCCGCCACCACAAAGCAAGACAGTCGCCCGTGCAACAGCCGAATCCGTACCAGCCCACGTACGGAGACCTAGCGTTCGGCTCATCTGGGGCCCCACTTGACCCCAGTCGAAGAATAGCTCCGTCAACCAACTGGCTCCGAGAGGAATCTATACGGCGGTGGCTATCATGAAGTGGGGAATTACGGGGCGCTCGACGCCTTCCCGCACCCGTGGTACGCGCCGCCGCAGGCGCTCAAGAGGAAGATGCCCTAGCTCGCAAGATGGCCGAATTGATGCGAACCGCCCGGCCTCAAGCCAAGGATGCAAGGCCCCACCTACGTGCCGCCGTTCCCGCAGTGGTACTATAACGTGCTCCCCGCCGCCAAGGGTAAAACCACCGACGGAATTCACAAAGTTCTCTCGGGCAAGATGAGACAAGCACGGTCGAGCATATCGCTCGTTATCTCATGCGACCGGGGGGAATGTTCGGCCGAAGAGGCGTTCGTGGTTCGTTACTTCCCCGCCTCGCCGACGGGGCCAGCTTTTCGGTGGTTCTCATCCTTGCCGCCCGAGTCGGTGGCCGTGGGAAAGATTTGGAGCGTAAATTCCACGCTCACTACTTCGAGCGGCAGCTTCGAGAAAAAGTTGATTGACCTCGCCACCCCGAAGCAAAGGCACGATGAAACACCGCCGGAGTTTCCGAGAAGGTTCGCAGAAGTCAAGGGCATGTGCCTCTCATTGAACTTGCCGGACGATCGCCTAGCCGATATGGCCGTCGCCGGGATGTTACCACCGTGCGCGAAAAGCTCTTTGGGATGGAGTTTGAAAACTTGGGCCAACCGTCACAAAAATTATCCTTGATGAGCAATCGTGCATACGGCCTCAAGAAGGACCCCAAGTTTGGCAAGCGACGACATCGCCGATATCTACAATCAATTCTTGGACAAAGCCGATTTGTTCGAGGATTCCGACGACGAACCGGAGATAGCCGCGGCGGAAATCATGTGGGGTAAAGAGCCTCTCACAATGAATCGCCGTTGGGTCGACAGTACCAAAGGAACCTATGACTTCGACATCACAAAAGCCGACAAGTTGTTTGAGCTCTTGGTAAAAGAAGGCCGAATCAAGTCGCCCGAAGGGCACTCCATGCTTCGGCCGATGGAGTCAAAGCGAAACGTTATCGCGGCTTTCATGACCGGGACTCCCATTCCATCAACGACCGCGTAGGGTCTTCAAGATGAGGATCCAAAAGGCTATCCAGGAAGGGCACCTCAAATTCGATAACAAGATGAAGCCGGATGGCCACCCCTTCCCGCGAACATGCTCGGCTTTTCCGTCAATGCGATAACAACCCGAAGAGAAAGGGAAAGTCAAGGTCCCGACCTCGCCCAGTCCAAGCAAGATGGATCGCTTGACCCGAAGCGCCAGGTGACCATAGAGCAAGTCCGTGGCGACGCCCCCGCGTTCTCAAGAGCCACATCGAGATCGGGGAGTCGTCCAAGCCCAAACCCAAGGTGACGTCACGCATCCTCCTTAATAAATGGCAGCGCCAGATGGAGAAGGAACGCTACCAGGAGCGTCGTCACGAGGAGGAGCAACGCAGGGCTGAGGAGGAAGCGCGCAGATGGAATCAGGAACAGTACGCGCGCGAGCAGGAGCGCGCCCACTGGGGGTGCGCCTTTTTCAGGCACTGCTGGAACGAAGGCCTGAAGCTACCCACATTAAGGAACTGTCCTGAATGCAGCGACAGATATGCTGAGTACAGGCAGGAAACTGCCAATCGCCGATCCGTCCACGAAAGACTTGGAAGGATCCACCCAAATGGGGATCGGCGGCAAAAAATTGAAATCATTGATCATCCCAGGAAGCGCCGAGCTGATCTCAGGTGGGCTGACCACGAGGAGGACGAGGAGGTCTACGTCTGGCAGAAGGGGCAATGGTGCCCACCCGGTCTACGCAAGAGCCAGAAGAGGCGGGTCCAACGCTTGAGGAACCGCGAGATGAAGCAAGCCGGGGTCCGCACGAGACAAAGTGGCGCCCCAAGGACCACCCCCAAGGATCAAAGCGTCAAGCCCCCGCATGCATGGTATACTTCCCGCCAAACGAGTTCATGGCTCCCGCTAACCGGTGATGCAGAGGAAGCTTCCTTTGACGACGAGCAGCCCGAGGAGATGATGGCGCAGTCGGTGCTTGCCAAGCGGTGCCATCTTCGACAAACCGGCCAAGAATCGCCACATGAGGCCGCCGTACTTGAGGGGGTACGTCAATGGCAAGCCATTGACCAAGATGTTCGTCGACGGTGGCGCGGCAGCTAACGTGATGCCGTACACCACCTTCAGGAAGCCGGGCATGACCCCGAGCGATTTGACACCAACAAGCATCATCCTCAACGACTTCGCCGGAACCCCTCGTATACCAAAGGATGCGCTCACGTGGACTTGATGATCGGGTCCAAGACGCTCGCTCACCACCTTCTTCGTCATCGAAGGGAAGGGAGCCTACACCGCTCGCTTGGGCGGGACCGGATCCACGCCAACCGCCGCGTCCCCATCCACTATGCATCGCACCGATCCGTGGGTGGACGATGAAATTGAGGTCGTACAAAGCGACGACTCCGTGAGCGTGGCTAACATGGAACCAGCCTTCGGGGAATACCAAGGCATCGATTGCTTCTCGTGGAAGGATCGGGGAGAAGGTCCCGTTGAACCCGTCGGCGGTGACCAACGTACCGATTCAAGCAATCGGCTCTTACAAGAATTTTTAATGGAGAACCCCGTGGATGGCACCGATGGCAAGCCGGGACGAGGATTCATGTCGGCCGATAAGCCGGAGGAAGTTGACATTGGGAACGGTGATAAACCAAGGCCGACGTTCATCGCGTGTGCGTTTGCAACCGTACTTCGTGGGGAACTTAATCAAGCTTCTCAAAGAATATAAGGATTGCTTCGCCCGGGATTACTCGGAGATGCCCGGATTGGATCGATCCATCGTCGAGCACCGGTTGCCAATCAAGCCTCGGTTTCAAGCCATATAAGCAACCGCCCCGAAAATCTACAAGGATGAAGTATTGGCCGATGTGAAGAAGGAAATCGAAAGATTACTTGATGCAAACTTCGTTCGGCCCCGCGTATATGCGGAGTGGATTTCTAACATCGTCCCCGTGTACAAGAAAAATGGAAAAATGAGAGTTTGCATAGACTTCGTGGACCTAAACAGAGCTACTCCCATGGATGGATACCCAATGCCTATTGCCGATTTGCTAATTGACGCCGCCGTCCGGACACAAGGTGATTAGCTTCATGGATGGCAACGCGGGATACAATCAAATCTTTATGGCAATAGAAGACATCTCGAAGACGGCCTTTAGGTGTCCTGGTCATATAGGCCTATTTGAATGGATCGTCATGACATTTGGGTTGAAAAATGCCGGTGCAACCTACCAGCGGGCCATGAACTACATTTTTCATGAGTTGATCGGCAAGACCGTGGAAATCTATATTGACGACGTAGTGATCAAGTCCTTAAGCCATGACTCCCATCTGGAGGATGTGAAGAAAACCCTGGAATGCACCCGGAAGCATGGTCTGAAGATGAATCCAAACAAGTGTGCATTTGGGGTGTCAGCTGGAGAGTTCTTGGGGTTTTTGGTCCACGAAGGAGGGATTGAAGTTGGCAAAAAGAGCATGAAAGCCATTGATGAAGTCGTTCCTCCAACCAACCTCAAGGAGTTGCAATCACTCGCTCGGCAAGATCAACTTTGTGAGAAGGTTCATCTCAAATTTATCACAGAAGGTGTTGCCGTTCTCTCCGTTGCCGAAGCTAAAGAAGGATCGAAGTTCACATGGGGTGACGAACAACAAAAGGCTTTCGAGGAAATCAAACAATACATGAAGGAGCCACCGGTGCCGGTTCCTCCTCACCGAACAAGCCTTTCAAGTTGTACGTGGCGGCCGATACCCAAACTATTGGATCGGCCCTTATTCAAGAATTCGAAGGGGAGGAGCGGATAGTAGCCTATCTTAGCCGAAAACTACTTGATCCCGAAACCGGGTATTCGGCTATAGAAAGATTATGTCTTTGCGTATACTACTCGTGTACAAAGTTTCGGCACTACTTGTTGAATGCCGAATGCACTGTATACTCAAAGTTTGATGTGATAAAACATATGTTATCCATGCCAATTTTGAATGGTCGGGTTGGCAAATGGATTTTAGCTCTATCGCAGTTCGAGTTGAAGTTCGAATCGGCGAAAGCCATCAAAGGTCGCATCATTGCCGATTTTATAACCGAACACCGTGACCCTTCAATTGATCTCGCTTGAAATTACCCCGTGGGCTTTATTCTTTGACGGGTCATCGTGTGGCAAAGGTGGGGGAGTAGGGATCCCGCTAATTTCACCCGCAGGTGAGATGTTTGAATTCGCCATTCCTATACAACCCACCGTCACAAATAACCAGCCGAGTACGAGGCATTGCTTCGAGGGCTTCAATATTTGAGAGAAGCCGGGGCCGTTTCGGTTGAAATTTATGGGGATTCAGAGTTGGTCATCAAGCAATTAAACGGCCAGTACGAGTGCAGGAGCGAGGCGCTGAGGAGTTACTACGAGGAATGCAGAGAAATCTTGAAGAGCTTTCCACCGGTAACCCTACAAAGACATTCCTAGAGAGCATAACGAAGAAGCAAACAGCCGGCTCGCAGCGCCTCCGGTTATAAAGAAGATCAAGAAGCATTTGCCGCAGAGGTGAGCGCACCGGGGACGGATCTTACGTAAGATGATTGGAGGAAAGAGATTGTTGATTATTTGAGAGATCCATCCCGAAAAGTCTCTAGGAAGCTCGTGTACAAGGCAATCAAGTTCGTTCTTCCGGATGACAATTTATTCTATAAATCATTAGATGGAGTACTCGTTGCGATGCCCGGGTCCGAGAAGCCAAGAACATGATGAGCGAGGTGCACGATGGGATATGCGGAGCGCACCAATCGGCCTATCGCATGAAATGGGTTATTAGGCAGGCCGGATGTTTTTGGCCGACGATATTAGAGGATTGCTTTGAGTATTACAAGGGGTGTCAAGATTGCCGAAGTTCGGGAATATTCAAAGAGTCCCCGCATCGCATTAAATCCCATCATCAAGCCATGGCCATTCGGGGGTCGGGGCATAGACCCGATCGGCCAAATTAATCCACCATCTAGCAAGGGGCATAAGTTCGTGCTTTTGGCTACGCATTACTTCACCAAATGGGTCGAGGCAATCCCACTCAAGAAGGTGACGTCGAAAACATGATTGAGTTCGTCGTGGGAGCACATCATCTATCGATTTGGGATTCCTCGTACAATTACCACCGACCAAGGGGCACAATTCGTGTCGTTGGAATTCGTAGATTTTGCCGAAAGCATGGGGATTAAACCGTTTAATTCTTCCCCATACTATGCCCAAGCTAATGGTCAAGCGAGGCTTCCAACAAGATCATGATCAAGCTCATACAAGAAGATCGACCGAAGCCGAGGAGATGGCATTCGGTACTCGAGTGAAGCGCCGTGGGCTTACCGAATGGCCCCCCATGGAGCTACAAAGACTTCTCCTTACGAGTTGGTCTACGGGCATCACGCGATCTTGCCCCGGGAAATGCAATCGCAGTCAAGGAGAGTAGTGCCGCAAAAGGATTTAAGCTCCAAGGATTACAAAGTGGCCTAATGATGGATGAGTTAGAAGATTTGCATATGATCCGTCTCGGGCCCCGGAGAACATCGAGAAAAACAAGCCGCGGTCGCCAAATACTATAACAAGAAAGTAAAAGTAAAGCAATTTACAGGAGGCGATCTAGTTTGGAAAGCGCTACCGCCGATTGGAACTAAATACGATGAATTCGGCAAATGGTCCCCTAACCGGGAGGGGCCTTTTCGTGTGGTCGCATGCGTTCTCGGTAATGCATACATATTGAAAACTTTGCCGGGAGAGGAGTTTTCCGCCGCAATAAATGGAAGATATCTCGAAGAAGTATTATCCTAGCATTGAAATCGATCGATGATCATACACGTTCGACACAGAAACGACCCGCGCTCGAGGATGAGGCCGCCTTTAGAACAAAAAATCATGAACAAAAGAAAATGGCCAAGGCCCGATGCATTGCCCTTAGCTCAATACTACACTACAACCGGTTTCTTGCAGGATTACACATAGCAGCCCGAAGGCCAAGTCCCCTAAGGGAGGGAAGCGAGAAGGCGTGGAGTAAGAAGCGAAAGTATGCTTCAATCTTTTCTTTGCTTCTTCGGCCGCCGCTCCCTCTTCGCTTGTTCCAGGACCACCGTGACGGCGACTTGGAACGCACGAGGATGACCACGGTTGGCGGCCTCTACCAAGCGATCCCGTGCCGCCTTCAAAGTTGCCGTACCCGTCGAGACATCCGGAGCAAAGGAATCAAGGTTAGGGGCAAGAAATCCGGATGCAAACATGAAGGGGGGGCGCAGGCGTTTACCCCCTACTAGCGCTTCCAGCCGCCATACGACGCTCGCGTTCGGCTTGACAACGAACGGACATGTCCCCGAGGTCACGCTCCGTGTGCCGGACACGGCGGCGCGCTTGATGGATGACCCTTTGCTCGGGCGTGGCATCCTCCGCCTCAGAGAAGAATCGGAGGAGATGTACTCAGGAACATCTTCGGTTCCGATGATTTCTTCAGGAAGCAAATCAAGGCTGAAAGAGGCAGAGGAAAACATGAAGCGCAAGATCAAGCAGAAGGACAAGGAGCAGATCAAGAAAGAACTCACTTCCGAAGCGTACGCTTCCTTGACGAGCCGCTCTCCTGAGGTTGTTTACCCTTGTCCATGGCGTTGGGGTTTTTTCTTCTAGCAGCAGAAGAAGAAACGAGAAGCGATGGAGGAGTGTGCGAGTGGATTTGCGTAGCACCCCACGGCTATTTTATTGACCAAGGAGGCGCATTGGGAGTGATGATCTCAGCGCACGCACCGTTGGAATACCAAGCGGCGGTGGTTTTCCACCAAGTGCGAAGGGTTTTCTTTTGAACGAGATTTACGGATTGCCGAATTGGGATCCTTTGTGGAGTTTGCGCCAAGGGGCGCTTGCTTACGAGCGTTCGGCTAAAGACAGCTCCCATACGCATTCGAAGAAAACAAAATTCACGGATGCAAATGCAAAGGGAGATATCACGGAACAAGTGCAGGATTCAAAAGTTCATCATATATTGCCGACATTTACACATCCCTAGTACAATCTAATCAAAGAGTCCGTTCGAAGACGGACCGGGGATGGGTAATTTCGGCAATAGCGTCGCCGTGGCCGTCGAGGCGCTCCAGATGAGCTCGATCTCGTCGATATCCTCCCCGGCGCGCCGCCCGGAAGCCACGCGGCCCGGTGGAATAGTCGACGTCCGTATGCGTCGCCATCGCAGCCTGTGCCCAAGGTGGTGCCCGCACGAACACCATGGACGGCCACCTCGTCAATGCGGCGCTCCACCGCGGCCGGCGCTCCGCCGGCGTGTCGCCGTGAGCGTTCACCTTCTCCGCCACCGCTCCACCGCCGCTTTTAGTCCGGTTGAGCTCAAGCATCACGGGCCGCAAAAGACAAACAGAAGAGATTAGCATCAAAGGCTGGACTGAATCAAGAATCAGAACCATACCATCAATGGCTTCCAGCAGTTGTTTCCGCTGGTCATCCCACTCTAGTTCAGCCACGCCCGCCTTCTTGGAGACGGCCTCCAGCTCAAGACGAGACGCTTCTAGCTCCTCCTTGAAGCGAATAGCGTCTGCTTCCCCGTACGGCACCGGGGAGTGGCCATCGGACTCCGAAGAGTCATCAGGAAGGGGCTGATTGGCCGGCGCGCGGGGCGGATTCCACCGAACCAAACCGAAAAGGGGAGATGATTGTCAAGGCAAAGGAAGATCAAAAGGAAGGTCGACAAGGAGAAGTTGATGATCATCACCGCCCGCGCGCATTAGCGCTCGCTTCCCTCGGCCTCGTCGGAGGCGCGGCGGCGGTTGAGGCGGCGCACCATTGCGGTTTGGGGATGTGCACCGTTTGCAAGAGGGCCGCAGATTGGCAAAGATTCGAGAGCTAGAAGGCCCGGTGGAGAGCTAGGGGCACCTATGGCAACATTTATAGGCCCGGCAAGGTAATTGTGGCTTCGAATCGTGGCCGTGGATCGTGGCGCACGTCCCAATAAAATCGGAAGGTGGAGAGACTTCCTTGACCAACCCGCCGCGGGTCGTTTGGAGTTCTAGGCCGAAACGCGCGTGGGTCGATGGTTTCGGCTAAAGGAATTCAAGGTGTCGTTCGGCGCAGCTAGTGTTTCACTACCGAATGGGTCGTTCGGCATCACATCTCAAAGCACGCCAAGAAAAGGAAACAAATTGCAAAGGAAATATTACAAGGACGACCAACCTGTATACATCAATGAAAACATTCAAGCGTTAAGGAGTTTTGCAAGTGCGTGACGAACATTGGATACTATCAAGTGGGAGTTATCCAAGATCTCCTGATAGTCCTTTTGGGCATCAGATAAGTCAGTAAGCTCTGCATCGCACCGCTTTACTCTGGTAACAGCCGATTCTGCCTCCGCTTCGGTCTTTGCTATCAATCCAGGGAGATCGGCTATTTTCTTCTGGTCAATCTCCATTTCCGCTGACAGGCTTTTCAATTCCGCCTCTAGAGCAGCCTTTTTGGCGACTTTCGCATCGTAAGAGGCTTGCGGTGTCGCCCAAGGCATCCTTATGGCTTTTTGCTTGGGATTGTATCCCGTTCATGGCCCGTTCAAAGACGCCTTTTCCTTTTCAATGGCCGAACGGGAGCGCAATTTCCTCCAAGCACGCCTCAAGGGAACATAGAAGGGCTCTAAGTCGTAGATGGATGACGAAAAGCCCCGATGTCATCGGGAAGTTTGCGACTAATGGGCTCAAACATCTCTTCAAAATGACAAGAGATCATTGAGCCGATCCCGGACGTCCTTCTCTAGCCGGCCGCGATTTCTTTGAGCTTAAGCAATACCTCGTCGGGCAACGGCTGGTTTACTTCTTTCATCACATCGGCGGTCGACGGGCCCTCCGACGGCAAGCTCGATGATGACGGGGCGTGATCCCGAGAACAACACTCGCCGAGGTGAGAATGCTAGCATCAAGGTATCAAGATTAAGAGCGGAACCAAGTACCTCATGAATGGTATCTTGAGCGGAAGCAATCGCAGACGGAGGAGGCGTCCCGAGTAGAGCCGAAACGTCCAAGTCGGGAGATGCCGGTGCAAAGCAATCGGCCGACTCGTGAGTTTCGGGCCGGGGAAGAATCCGATCTTCCTCTCGTTGGGTTGGCCATTACGCTTGGCCGATAGGCGATGGCATCCCGGGAGAACTTGGCGGCTCCGGTTGAGTTGAGGGATTCATCTCCGGAGAGCGTGCCGATTCTGCGTAGAAGGTGATGAAGATGAAACCTCTACCGGGATGGGCAATGCAACCCCGGAAGGGCTCGCTCGTTGAACCACCGGAACATCTACAAGTGGTCCTCCAACAGCTTTCTTCGCAAATGTCCAAATGAAGGGATAAGTGCCGTGCTCATCCTTGAGAAAGAACAAGAAAAAGTCATACCAATGGATGGAGCATCGGCAGGTATTGGTTCCCAAGAAGGTTGGGCTCGGTCCGAAGTACACAATGATATGTCAAGAACAAGAGTGACCCAAGAATCGTGAAGGTAAAGGAGTTTACCTCAACCAAGACTTTCTTGACGGCTTCTCCTCCTTTTAGCGCTCGTGAGGGGGAACCGGATGCAATCCTTGCCTCCCGTCAACGCAAGGCCGGAAAGGCCGGGATCGGTGGTAGCATACCCGTCCATCGCTTGGCGCAGGGTTGTGGATTTAAACCCCAATGCTTGAAATCGGGCCTTCGGCATTATAAGTGATTACCCCGGCTCGAGGGGCGGTGTACCGTGTTCGTGGACAAAAGATGAAGGTCAAAACCCCGAATGGAGAAGGAGTGCTTGATCTAAAGGTTCATTATGTTACCTCCGAAATCGGCGGGAAATCGTGCACCAATTCCGCACGTAACACATGGACAGTTTCATTGAAGATGTGGTCATGAAATTCTTGCCACCATGAGTCGAAGGTGGGGTGAACTACGATTGCGGTGCACAAAAGGACATGCGTAGACAAAGTGGGACCGCACACGTAGTTGAAAACTCTACCGCACCGCATCGATTCTTTGATTTCCTCCCCGGGCTTGAGGAATTCATGCGAAACAATCTTGGGGGCAGGCTGGCCGCATCCAAGTTGCCCGGCCATTATGTTGGGCCGGTAGTACTCATAAGTATCGGCATTCGCCTCCCTCCATTGAACTCGGCCGGTAATATACATGGGCGGATTATGACATTAAAGATTTCCGTGAATCTCCCATCTTGATGGCCGGGCTCAAAGGAGAACTCGACAGGGAAGGTCGAGTATCACAGCCTAGGTAAGGGAGCCAAAGAGGATCGGGGAAGCCTTTGAAGAACAAACTCGAAGAGTTGAGTGATGTCCCGCCGAACAATAACGCTGAAGCCGCTTCTCCATAGCTTTGGCATCCTCTCGGTGACTTGAAGCTCTCCTTCGTGGGGATTGAACCAGGGGAAGGACCCGGAGTTCAAGTCGACGCCTATAATCCGATACATGTGAAGTTGCGGCCAAATCCGAACAAACCACCAAGGGCCATTGACGCACGTTATCCTCTCGGCCGGTATACATTTGGGTAACTCGTCCGATGAAGCATATGGTATACACCGCCCAAGAGGAATTTTCCCGCAGGAAGGCGGTTGCCGCCGGCCGGATGGATCGCCATTGCAATATGATTCGGAGTGGGTTCATTGGCCTTGCCACGAAGACAAACCCGCATAGCCACATGTTCAAGAAGGCTCTGTATTCAACTTCGCCGAGGGGATTGTCTTTCATGTGCTTCGCAATATAATTCTTGTAGCCATTCCCCGGCTTTACCCCCGTCCGACGTGAGGAGTTTTTGAAAGTCCAAGGCTTGACAGATCCGGTAATATCAAGGCCGGTGATCATGTACACATCGGCCAAAGTTGGGGACATTGGGCCATGCCCAAAAAGGAAGGCATTGACGCCATTGGACCGTAAGTGGCACGCGGCTATCGAAGATCTTCATTCTTGGGCATCTCGGCTACGGATAACTCCAAACATTGAGCAATGCGGAGAGTATCCAGATTGGTCAATCCGCTCTTATCTCGCGAGAATCCTACGGTACCAAGTCTTCCAACCCGCGATTGGGGGCAAAGGCCGCTTCTTGAACGCATCTTGCCACCGAGGAGGTGGAGATAAAGCTACCTTGAAAGGAATTCTCCGAGATTCGCCGGCAATGAAATCTCGAGGGTCGGATTCCCTTCAGACCGAGATAATAAGATTGCGAATTGGCCTCAATGGGAATCGGAAGGGCGTAGATGGTTCCCGGAAGAGAGCGGAAGAAGAAAATCTTAGGTAAAATTGAAAACCTAATGCCGAACAAAGGTTTGGAGGGGTGAAGTTACCCGAGTAGCTTGGTGCCGAGTTGCCATTGGAGATTCGAGCTCGAAACAAAGGGGATCTAGGGTTGGATCTCGAACGAAGAATCCGGCGGATTGCGAAGAACAAAGTTGACGAGTTTGGCTCGGAGATTCGTGGTCGGAGTCAATTGTGGAACAAAATTACTTTTATCCCACAATTGAAGGGGCATGTGTTAACACCAAAATTTGGTAAGGAGTATGACATGTGGGTCCGATTCGGAAAAGAGTCCGTCCGGTGGAAGGAAAGGTATCTTCGCAGATTTTCGGCGTAAGGATCCGCGGTCGGCTATCCGCTCCGGGTCGGCAAAGGAACAAGAGAGCCGATTTTGCGGGATTGGACGGTGACGTGGCTCGATCGAGGGAGCGAATGGATGGACACGCGATCAAGCTTAGTTAGGCAATGTATCCATTCGCGCTTGTAATTAGCGGGGTATAAATACGATCCCTGGATGTATGTAAAAAACACGTTCATTCCTCAATACACACCGGCCTTACGCCAAACCCTAGAGTCCCTTGTCGTGTCGTCGAGTTCTTCGAGAGGACCAATCGATCCGTCGACCTCCGTGAGTACCGGCAACCTTGTATCATGTCTAGTATCATGCGGTGGATTTAGATCTGATGCAAGTAGTCTTGTTACCATGCTTCGTGTCATGCGGTAGATTCAAGCTTGGTTCAAGAGGGTTTCTTGTTAGATCACGAGCCATGCGGTAGGCTAAGGTCTAGCTCGAAGCTAGTTATCGGCTCTATTGGGTTTTGGCAAGATCCAATAGATTCATTAAGTTACCTTGTGTTATCATGAGTTTTTGCATTATGTTTTAATTCATGTAACACTCTTTTGCCCAATCTAGGTGGGTTTGGATCGGCTCTTCTCCTTTTAAGATCCGTGCAAGAGTAGGTTTTGTGTTGTGACGCGTGGATCTCGTGCTCTTCGATAGCCGAAACCGAATCGATCTAGGTTGTTACGTGTTGCGGGTTCAAGCTTGCTTTGTTGGTATAAATCTTGAAAGAGCCGGGTATCATGCGGTAGATGCAGGTTTTTGGGTTGCTTTGGAGCTAGTCATCAGGTGGATTAGATTTCCATTTCAGCTTGATAGATTTATTCACGTGGTAATGTTTGTTCCTTCTTCATGGATCCCGAATCGGTTGTTCAGCCGCATTCGGTTATATCTTCACGAGTAGATCACGTGCATTATTTATGTTTTAGAAGACGTGTGCTTCTAGCTTTCCATATTTAGGTTATGTCATGCGGTGGATAGATCTATTTGTGGAAAGTGGTGCGTTCTTTCATGCAAGTTGTATCATGCGGTGGATAGATTTGCCTGATATCGTGCCCGACGGATCTTAAAGTGATTAGACATGCGGTAGACTAATTGCTTTGGATCTATGCATGCTTATTTTAATACATGATCATGTTCGTGCTTTGCTTTATTTAATGTTAATCTTCATTGAGGATCGGTCATGGCTTTGTACGTGCATTCCCGTTTATTCAAAGACCGATCGTTGTCATGCTTACGTCATCCATTCGGCAATGTTCCTTTTTCCTTTGTGTTTACCCGAATGGTTGCGGTTCTTTGACAGTAGCTTCACATAGCTACATGTCATCTTGCTTGGCTTTTTAGCCGTAAATATGGAACCGCCCGGTACCACCCGGTAGGTTCCAAGTTTTGATATTTAACTCGTTTTCCCTTTTGTTAATTTTCGGGAAAAATTGACCGGCACGTCACTTTCTCTCCGCGCGTGCGAAGCTAAGCTTTTCGGCTTGCCTTGTGTGATTGGCGCCGGGTGCATATTTTGCGTCAACATGTACCATCGCGATAATCCCTGGATCAGTGGCTATCGCGTACATAATGTCTCACAGATAATATTACAAAGTCATACATCGCATCGCATAACCCATTATGGAGTACATCATTACAAGCCTCTTGGCTGAAACAGAGTGAAATTCTACACAATGGTAGCTAGCTTCTCAGAAGGGTCTCCATCTTTTCTTCTTCTCGCCACAGACATCCTTGAGCAAAGCGACGCATCCCTCAGTCGTACCATCCATCGGCGTTGTTGTCGTACTCAGACTCGTACCCTGCACACCCAAAGCCTATCCCCAAGGAGTGGAATAGGTCCACATCAGCAACTGTATGCAGCTTTAAGTGGCCTAACTTCTAAAGGGAGAAAAGAGACAAGGAAGTGGCTCAGGTTTTCCTATGCAGCAACAACAAGGTAATATCAAGATATCTCCATCAAGTTCCCAACCCAAAGCTCTCAACCAAGCTTGGAACTACCTGGTCACCCAGGGCCTCGTCTCCACAACCTACTCCTGTCTAGGGTCGATGCGAGAACTTCCTCTCCTCGCACCTCAATGATTGCAATCGAATCAACGAGGTAGATGGAGCCTCTCTCGTCTAACCGACTGCAACCACAGCTCACCATACACTCATCTAAAGGGGGAAGGTAGAAATCCCAAAACATGAGAACCAACAATCCACTGGGCTCATCCATGACCGAGGACGCAACTATAGCTATATATCGAACAACTCTGCAGAGTGTGTACACCTGTACCCAACCCGGAATGGCACCCGGCCGGTGTACGGCCGACCAAGCCCATCCTACAGTGCGAACTCTCGGTAGTTACGGTCCCATCCTGCATCCGGCCCTCAAAATGGCCCCCCCTCAGAAGGGACAACACCAAAACTGTGAAATGCCCCCGTGTGGCCACACGGGAGTCGCTCTGAGAGGGTGGTCTCACCTCCACCTCTCCCCCACTGATACCTCGCTATCCTACTGGCAGGTATGGTTCCACACTTGCCGAGCTCAACTCGGCCCTAACCCCACGCTCGGCGAGGTGGTGTGTACGTAAGGTCCCGTGAAGCGATTGGCCCACTCGGTTTCAGACCGGGGCGAGCTCATGTCCTCCAAGCGCAAGTAAAACCCCAACACCTAGGCTTTGAAAACCGTCAAAGTAGGGATACACAGAGGAGTGCACCCCTATCCCCAATCCCAGATCGGTTGTTTCGAGCTCACCACCGCCAAAGTACCGAAAACACCTTCTCCCGCAGGTTTTATTCCACTCACGCCAAGAACCACTATTCCCATCCCAACACATGCATCACGAAGCTCAGCGTATATACACGCTTATATACATATATAGTAGTAGGACAATCAAGGATAGGATATTTAAAGTAGGCAGAGCAAGGTTCATCAACATGCATATAAAGTAAAGCGCTAGCATTCTATATTGCAATGTCTAATAGGTTTTCAAAGTCAGTCGGGCGTGAACCTGGGGTCTGGTAGTCCTCCGCGTCGAAGTCGTCGGCGTAGTCGTAATCCAGGATCAGCTCCCCGGCTCCAGCTGCTCCTATTAACGCGTAAAAGAAAATAAACAACGGTCCTATTGCAATTAACTCCAAAAGAACGTCAATTAAGAGCCAAAAGAGAGCAAACACTAGCCTAGCACAGAGTTTAAGATTTTAGAGAATTTCTGGAAAAGGTTTTGCATTTTTCGGAGCAAAAACGGAGTTACTAGGATTTTCCAAAAGCAAAACACATTTTCTGAAATTAAAATACACATACACAATAGCATGAACTGAAAGCTATCTACAGGTTGTCTCTAACTGACTCTAAGCTAACGGTAGGCTGACTGCAGGCCGGCTCTCGGTGCTGAGGTGGCTACCACGCAAGCGGCTATAAGCCAACTCTAGCACCCGTGGCCGCCCACAAGGCTGCTAGGGTGGTGGCCAAAATGATCCTTAGGCATATCTGCTGCGACTGGGAGGTGTGAGGGTGAAGGTGTGGCACCGCCGGGGATTGGTCGACTGCACTTGATCCAGGTGATCCGGCTGCGGCCACAGACCAGTGTAGGCGCGCGTGTGATGTAGAAACCCCCACTGGGTGTTTGACTCGACCGAAATGTGCTCGACTAAAGGCTTCAAAGAAGCGGCGATCGGGAAGAGGCTCACCGGCGGCGAGATTGGATGGTGTCTTGACCACATGCGACACGACGCGGCTCAGGATTCCCTAGGGTTTCAGTTCGCGTGTGAGCGCATGAGCGCGTGTTCTGAGCCGACGGCACGGCCACCGCAGGGACATGGACCCGGCAGTGGGCACACGACAGCGGGACGAGACAAGGTAAACAACAAGAGGCGGAGCGCGCACACCGATGAAGGCAGCGGCTCCTGCAAGAAAGGTTTCCCAGCCCGGCTCGATGGCTGGCATCACAAGCGCAGGCGCGGTGGCGTTAGGGGACATGACGATCCTTTCCCTGGCTTGACACGCGACATTGACTCGAAGGCTGGACGCCACAAGAGGTGAGGGGTTCGCGGTGCTCACATACAGCTTAAGGGGGCCCCACGGTGAAGGCATCAGAGTAGAGGAGCTCGACGTGGTGGCGGCTTGGTGCAGCGGAGTAGAGGAAGACGACGCGCGCGACGATCAGGTTCGGCTCCTTCCTCACGGACGGCTCCGGCTTGGCGAAGACAGCGGTGCTCCCATGGACGACCGACCCCGCCTCGTCCTCCTCTCCTCCTATGTCAGCGGCGGCGGATTAGGGAAGGGGGAACCCCAACTGGCTAGGGTTCGAGCCTCGGGGTCGTGGCGGTGCTTATATAGCGGTGGTAGGTAGGGTGGACGGCAGATGCGGCTCCGGGACGCGTGGAGAGCATCCAGGGCGGCGGACATGGCCACACGGTCTCGCCCCTTTCCATGGTGGCGCCCGCGGGTGAGAGCCGAGGTAGAAGAAAGGGGAAAAGGAAGGGAGAAAAGTGGGGTAACGTGGCGGTTGATGAGTGGGACCCACTGGTCAGCGGCTTAGGCGCGATTCCGAGCTGGCGGGCGGGTTCGGTGGCGCACGGGTGGGCCGCTCCTGGGCCGAAAGAGGGAGCAGACTGGTTCGGTCGGTTGGCGGCCCATGCAAGAAAGAAAGGTTTTCTGTTACCTTAGCCCTATAAACTAGTTAATTCAATTTTGAATGCAAATTCAAATTTGAATCCACTCAAACAAATCCAAATAAATCCAAATGAAAATCCAACTTCTCACACTAGCATTTTATAAGTCCTAAGATTATTGAATGAGTGAAATAAAAATATAGGACTTTGAGGGAGGGAAAAAGGAAGACATCCTTAATGGTTTCATAAGCACTCAAATTAAAAGCAAGTTTTTGAAATTCAACATTTTTACAATCATGCAAATTCAAGGATGTTACAGAACTCCCCCCTCACAAGAATCTCGTCCCCAAGATTAAGTTACCTCCGGTTCGAAGAGGTGAGGGTACTTCTCCCTCATGACAGACTCCTTCTCCCATGTTGCTTTGCGCTTGGGGTGATTACTCCAGAGCACCTTGCAGAAGTGAGTGGTGGTCTTCCTGGTTGACTGCTCCGCCCAATCCAGGATCCGGACTGGGTGCTCCGAGTACACCAGGGTGTCCTGAATGTCGAGTGCGTGTGTGGGCACTCTCTTTTCGACGTCCACACACTTCCAGAGCTGAGACACATGGAACACTAGGTGTACTCCGGCAAGCTCTGGCGGTAGCTCCAGCTTGTAAGTCACCTTCCTGATCCTCTGCACGATTAGGTATGGCCCAACGTATCTGGGTGCGAGCTTTCCCTTTGACGTGGAAATGCATCGTTCCCTGAAGAGACGAAACCCTCAAGTAGACGTGTTCTCCAACCACGAACGAGACGTCTTTTCTGTTGGGATCGGTGTAGCTCTTCTGCCTGCTCTGGGCTATCCTCAAGTTTTCTCTAACCTTAGACACATTTTCCTCGGCTTCGACTATGGTGGTGGAACCGAAGAAGGTTCGCTCCCCCACCTCAGACCACATCAACGGCGTCTGACACTTTCTGCCTTAAAGAGCTTCGAAGGGTGCCATCTTCAAACTGGCCTGGTAGCTGTTGTTGTACGAGAACTCAGCGTAGAACAGACTCTTCTCCCAATCAGATCGGTAGGTCAACACACAAGCTTTCAGAAGATCCTCAAGTACCTGGTTCACTCTCTCTGTCTACCAATCTGTCTATGGGTGGAAGGCGAAACTGTAGTGCAAGTCGGTGCCCATGGCCTTATGCAAACTCCTCCAGAACTTGGTGGTAAATTGTACCCTCTGTCGGATACTATGCTCTTCGATGCCCCATGTAGCTTCAAAATGTTGTCGATGTATCGCTCTACTAGCTTGTGCGTCTCAAAGGTCGTCTTCACAGGGACGAAGTGTGCCACTTTGGTCAATCGGTCGACAATCACCCAGATTGAGTCGTTGCCCTTCTGCGTACGAGGCAGACCCACTATAAAATCCATGCTGATATCTTCCCATTTCCATGTGGGTATCTCAAGTGGCTGAAGCAACCCTGCGGGTCTCTAGTGTTCTGCCTTCACTCTCTGACACGTGTCGCATGCAGCGACGTACTCGGCAATGTCTCCCCTCATCTTCTCCCACCAGAACTGTACCTTCAGGTCTTTGTACATCTTCGTGCAACCAGGGTGGATCAAGTACCGAGATTCGTGAGCTTCCTTCAAAATTGAGTCTCGAATCTCCTTGCTCCGTGGTATGCAAATGCGATCCTTCAACCACAGGGTGCCTTGCTCGTCGAGGCGGTAGTCGGCTGCTTTGCCTCTAGCCATCAGGTTTTTTACCTCCTCAATCTCTGGACATCTTCTCTGAGCTTGTCGAATATGGTCTTTGAGCGTGTACTTCACCCTCAACTTGTTCAGCTGTCCTTTCTCCACTATCTCCAAACTCAGCTTCTCCATTTCCTCATAAAGTGTCGGTTGCTCTTTCTTCACCATCAGATTGTTGCAGTAATGCTTGTGACTCAGTGCATCAACTATGATGTTAGCTTTCCTGGGGTGGTAGTAAATGTTCAGGTCATAGTCATTGATCAACTCCGACTGTGTGAAGATGTACTTCAGACTCTTGTGATCGGTATAAATGTTGCACTTGTTGCCCATCAGGTAGTGCCTCCATATCTTCAAAGTGTGAACGACAACAGCTAGCTCGAGGTCATGTGTGGGGTAGTTCTCCTCATGCTTCCGAAGCTGTCACGAGGCATAGGCAACAACTTTGCCTCCCTGCATCAGCACACAACCGAGTCCCTGTCTCGATGCATCACAGTACACCACGAAGTCCTTGCTCACAGTGGGAAGAGTCAGGACCGGTGTAGTGGTGAGGCGTGTCTTGAGTTCCTGAAAGCTGGCTTCACACTTGTCTGACCACACATACGGCGTGTTGCTCTTCAACAGTTCTGTCATGGGCTTTGCAATCTTGGAGAAGTTCTTGATAAACCGGTGGTAGTATCCAGCTAAACCGAGAAAACTGCGGATCTCTGTCACAGACTTCGGTGACTGCCACTTGGACACTACTTCTATCTTGCTCGGATCTACGGCCACTCCTTCAGCCGACAACACGTGACCGAGAAAAGCGACTTCTTCCATCCAGAACACACACTTGCTGAACTTGGCATACAACTGTTGTTGCCTAAGCTTTCCTAACGCAATCCTCAGGTGCTCTTCATGCTCCTCTGCCGTCTTGGAGAAGACCAGTATGTCATCAATGAAGACTACGACACACTTGTCTAACTCATCCATGAACACCTTGTTCATCATGTTCATGAAGTATGCCGTGGCGTTCGTAAGACCGAACGATACGACAGTGTACTCGTACTGTCCATACTGGGTCACAAACGCGGTCTTGTGGATGTCCTCTGGCCGAATCTTCATCTGGTGATAGCCTGATGGAGATCAATCTTGCTGAAGAACTTGGCTTGCCTTAGCTGATCCATTAGGTCATCAATCCGGGGTAGCGGGTACTTGTTCTTGATGGTTACCGCTTTGAGTGCATGGTAATCAACACACAGTCGTTGAGTCCCATCCTTCTTCGGCAGGAACAGAGCTGATGAACCCCATGGTGAAACACTCGGTCGGATGAACCCCTTCTCAAGCAGTGAGTCTAATTCTGCCTTCAACAACTTCATCTCTACGTCTGCCATGCGATACGGACTCTAAGCTATCGGTGCAGTTCTTGGTACCAAGTTGATCACAAACTCCACGTCACGGTCTGGTGGTAAACCCAGCAGCTCCTCTGGAAACACATCCTCAAACTCGCAACCCACTGGTACATCTGAGATGGCTTTCGTGTGAAGACTGTACACAGCTGGTATCTCTTGGGACATCATTGGCTCGAAGGTGACTCTCGTCCTGTCAGGGTGTACCATGGTCACAAGTCGCGGTGAAGTGGAGATGACACCCTTGTGAGCGGTGATCCAATCCATCCCTAGTATCACATCGATGCCATTAGAAGGCAACACTGTCAGATCCCCCAAGAACTTTTGGTCCTGGATGACCACATCCACACCTTTGCTCAGCAAGGTGCATCAGATATCTCCGAGAGGTGAGCTCGTGATGATAGGAATCAATCGGGTGGTTGTAGGGACGGAGATTTTGTTCACGAATCTAGAGGTAATATACGACCTGATTGCACCGGTATCGAAGAGAACCAAAGTAGTAGTATCACAAACTAAAAACTCACCGATCACGTCGTCAAGAGCGTCAGCAGCCTCCTCCTCGGTGAGGTGGTTCAGCCTCCCACGGCTGGCAGTTAACAATTGTTGACAGTGTATTTTGGTACACCAAACATGTTCGTTACACTTTGGTTTGGATTTGTTTATGGAACTAACCCGCCACTAGGCATACTAATCATATAACAAGTTCATCTTTGTGCATGCATTTGGAAGTGTTGTGTTTGTGTAGGAAAACATGGACATAAAGGACGGATTCACAACAAGTTCAAAGGAGCAATTACGGAGTCTTGTTCGTGTTCACGAGCTTGATGAAATCACTTCCAATGGTGGCAAGGACCGAGGTGTTACAAAGGAACATCATCGAGGATTGAAGTGTAAAAGACCGGACTTCATGCACGGAGAACCTTCATCTTGGACGCGAGGATGACATCGTCAAAATGATGCAAATGGACGGGGCAAAGTACATAATCACATGAGGACCCACGGGAGCGAAGGGGTGACCGAACTGGGTTGGGATGGGCCTGGGCCGGTCGACCCAAACCGGCCGGCCTGGCCCAGTCCCGGGGTCGGTTCGGCCCCACTTTCCTTGCACTCGAAGGATCTTCAACCCTAAAGCCCTGGAGGCACCACCATTCGCAATACAGAGAGCCATTCACACCGAGAGGCCATCCACAAGCTAGAGAGAGAGAGGAGGGAGATCTCCGGAGGAGGATCGCCCAAATCGAAGGAAGCACCCACAAGTGGAGAAGAAGGAACACACCATCGGAAGCGCCACCATGATCAACGTTGCCATGTCTAGCACCTTGATGGGTTGTAATCGATCTTGAGATGTAATCGCTACTTTGTTGGAACATTTATCTATCATCTTGTGTTGAATATGCTTTGTTCCTTAAGGTTAGCTACCATGCCGTAAAGGGAAGTAAGGGCCCCGATGCTCCCTTGGATCCATTCAATGTGTCGTGTCCATCATAGGTCTAGTCACGAATACCTCTGCGTAGTGACAGTACGGGGGGAGGGAAAGGGTGAAATAGTGGTCACAACCCCCAATAGATTAGATTGGTTTTCATGTCTTTAAGCGGTTGCATGCTCATGTATCGTAGACCCATGGGCAAGTGTCTCTTTCATATCTAGTCGTTTTAATCATCCTCTCTAGTGTAGTGTAGTTGTTTTCTAGTCTAATCATAGATAGGGTTTAGGTAGTTAGTAGTAGAAGTAGAAACGCTTGTAATCCCCTTGCTCTGCGGATTGACAAGAACCTTGGGAATCCCGTGGTGAAAAAGGTGTAGGTCCGTATGCTTGTGGATCGTAGGTGGATATGTCTTTTATCCGTCAACAAGCCCCTTTTTTGGAGCCGTTGCCGGGGAGCAAGCTAGTTTACATCATTTGGTTTGCATCTAACTTTTTTATATTTAGTGTATCTTTTGTTTGCTAACATCTAACACATATTACATAGAAAACCACTTTGTTTTGTTTTTGTTTTTGTTTTTTTATTTTGTTGTCTAGATGGCATTCGTCAATCACCCCGTGGAAGAACCAGAGAAATCACTAAGGGATTACGCTAGTCCTCGATGTGAAGACATAAAAGTACAAGAGTCGGATTCGAAGCTCGAAGCGACCCAGTATGAAACCAAATCCAAGATCATTGAGATGGTGGCGGCAACCCCGTTCGAAGGGTTGGTTACAGAGAACCCATATAGACACATAAGGCATTACACGACACTATGCAACACGGTGCGTAAAGAAGGAGTTCCCAATGAATGGTTCAAATGGAATCTCTTTCCCTACTTACTTGCCGGTGAAGCAAAGACGTGGTACTCGTTTGCATCCTTTGAAGTCGAAGGCAATTGGAACAAGTTGACAAAGAAGTTTTGCAAGAAGTTCTTTCCAATTAGCAAGGTTCAACATCTAAGGAGGCAAGTGATCACTTTCACGCAAGGAGAAGAGGAAGGGCAAGACCAAGCTTGGAATAAGTTTAATGAGTTGATCGAACAAGGAAAAAGACTCGGCTTCTCCGGTGACGTACTCTTGCATACATTTTTCTTTTCCCTAACCCCTAGTTGCATGCAACACGTCCAAATGTGTGCAAGTGGGGATCTCATAGAGAAAACACTCACGGAAGCCGCTCAACTTTTACAAAAATTAGTAAAGCGGCGGCCATGCGAAGAGATTTGGAAACAAGACTTGCGGAGGAGCCAGAACACAATTCAAGGATGAAGAAGTGTGCTGAAATTTCTAAAGAGGCAACCCCGGAAGTCACAAAAGAGGAGCCAATCCCGGAAAAGCTTGAAGAAGAGAACATCAAGGCAAGAACTACCCCGAGCATTCTGTCATATATCATGTTCCTTTTGATGTACATATGTACCTATGTTGCATTTGTATCATATTGCATTTTAGGATGATGAGCTTCTTCCATATGCCTCATTTGAGTTTTTTTGGCTACTTGTGAGATATTGGTCATGTGTGTGGAGAAATGGCTATGTGAGGCTATGCTCTTGGAATATTTGAGATATATGTGTTGTGAGATAGCCTTTTTTGAATCAAATGCTAATCTTGATTAAATTTGATGAAATGTGCTCCACTCATGTGTAGTAGTATATCCATGTCACTTTTTGGTCTAAATGTGCCTTTCATGCTTAGATTGTGCTTGGATGTCTCTTTCTTGCATTTGGGCCAAAGGCCGATATCATTGTGAATGTTTAGCCTATGTTGCATTCATGGAGGAGCATAAGCTTCTTTTTGCCGCAAAGGCACTTCATGTACCATGAAATGATTTAATCTTGAAAAGAAGTGTGTATGCTTGAAAAATGCTCTCTCCATCATGTTTATGCTTAAAATGTCTTATCTTTCACATATGGGTGCAAAACATGTTGCATGATGTTCACCGATGGAGAAGTCTCCCCGAAGTGGACACATGGCTCATGAGCTTTGACATGACATGCTTTGCTTTATGGGTGTTTGCCATGATCTTTTGCTTGAGAATTTGATATCCTTGTATGATCTTTGAATGGTATTCATGTTTGTGGCTCAAGTGTGACATGGATAGGCTTTTACGTATGAAGCGAGCCTTCTTTTGATAAAAGCTGCTTAAATCCGAAAATTTTGCTTTGTCACATGCTTGTATTTTCATATATTACTTGTGGCAATGCTTTGACTTTGTTATGATCCATATATGTGCTTTTTGTCTCATTTCTAGCCTTTGTCACTAAATTTGGCCTATTTGAGAAGCTCATGTAGATGTTTATATGCTTTGTTTTTCATTTCGCATTTTCACCTTGCTTCATACATTGTCAACAAGGGGGAGAAGAGGTGAGCTTAATGAAAAATTCGAAAACTGCATTTAAAATTTGGGAGTTTGCTCCACTTGTTCGGGGGGAGCTTGCATTTGTGTAGGGGGAGCTTTGGTGAGTCTCCTTTGTTTGCCCGAGTTGTGCTTTGGTGGTTGCTTTTTGCTCTATCACGTGTGTTTAGGGTGAGCTTTGTATGCTCTTTGTCCCTAGTGCATGTGTTTAGGGGGAGCTTGTGAGCTTGGTGTGCTCTTTTCTCTATCTCATGAGTTTAGGGTGAGCTTTGTATGCTCTTTGGTCCTAGTTCATGTGTTTAGGGGGAGCTTGTGATTTTTGTGCTCTTGTGCGGGTGGTGTTGAGCCCCTTTGCCTCTTCTTGAGGAGCCGGCGGTTGACTTATGTTTTTCGATTATTCCATGATCGGTGTTGAGCCCTTTGTGCCTCTTCTTGAGGGATCATGCATTCTTGTCTTGTCTCGGTTGTGTCGAGCCGTTGCCCATGTCTTTGGGGACCGAGACATTGAGTTGGCATTTGTGGTTTCTCTCATGCCAAGTGACCTTGTTCTTTGCTCCCGTGTGGTTTTCTTTCACTTGGATGAGGTGTTCGGTCTTTGCCCTCTCAAACCATTTCTTTGTGCTCACTTGTTGTCAATCCGCTCCTCAAGGGGGAGAAATTTGGAAAATCAAGTTGATATGAACCTTGATTTGATGGTGATGAGCGGTTGACAAGTGTTTTGGTAAGAGTTTTATGGCACTTTGGGTTGAGCATTTTGGTTTGGTGGCTTTTAGGGATTGCATGTTGGTAGTGTGTCTCTTCGTTTTCACTTAGCCCTTGTGCTTGCTTTGGTTTCGAGAGAAATTTGTCGGAGCATGCTTTTATCCCTTCTCACTTCAAGTGGCCTTTTGTTTGCTTTTTATTGGCTTTGTGGTGCTTGAATGAGTTCTTATTTGCTTTTTGACCTTCTTTTGTCAATGCACTCATCAAGGGGGAGATTGAGGAACCAAGTTGAGAAGTACCTTGGTTCGTGTGTGATGAGTGATTGACCGGATGGTTTGAAGCTTTGTGTGTGTAGTGTTGAGTTGTGTTGTGTGTGTTTTATTTTGTGTATTTACCTTATTGTTTATGTGGTGTGTTGTCAATGCACTCGTGAGGAGTGGTTGACAACGTTGTGTAGACTGACTCTTGGCCTAGTATTGCAGGTGTTGGTTGCGGCTTGGTTTGCGTTGGTGCGGGTGAAGAACGGGCGCGAAAGGTCTTAGCCTTGCGGGGCCTCCGAGGAGTGGAGAGACAAGTAGGCTTGGTTCGAGGGACCGGTGGCCGACGGGATCAAGTGCGAGCCGCATGGTGCAAGAAGAGCAAGATGAAGTCGTGGACATGGAGCCGGTGCATCGGTGGTGGCCAAGTCAAGGAACGAGGCAAGACTGAGTAGACCGTCCGGCGCCGGAGGTGAAAGGCTTGGCGGGCTCGACGCTTGGCGTGGTGAGGCCGGGCCGTGTACGCGGGGGTTTGGTGGTTTGGCCACAAAACCATCGGAGGAGGGTTTCTCGGTTTGGGCCTCAAAACCGAGCCCGAGGGCTCTGGCGTGACGGAGACGGTATCCGGGTGCGTCGGGAAGCTTCGAGGCGGGCGACACGCGGCATGATCTAGGTGCTTGCGTCGGGAGGACGTGAAGGCGTGATGGATGCGCGGCCGTCCGATGGTGAACTTCATGTGTTGACCAAAACGCCCCTGTGAGGGCTTGTGTTGTACTCCTAGTGTAGGGGCACTTCGGTCTTTTCCGGAGGGCCTATATATAGGAGGAGGGGGCTGAAATTTCAGCCAACTCTTGGGCTAGAGGTCGCGGTACTCTTTCATTTTGGAGTGCTTTTGGGAGAGAGGGAGAGAGGGGAGAGTGGCTCTTTGATTGGAGCTTTTTGCCATCTTAGATTTGGTTTCTAGGAGTGGCTTGTAATCGATTGGACAAGATATTCATAGCGATTTCATCCTCTAAATCTTGTGCCAATCTTTCTATTCCCGAGTTTCTTTTATTGTTTTTTCGGAGCTCTTTTTGTGCTATTTTCGTGCTTGGCTCGATTCGTTGTTTCTAGGACGTTTGGCTCCGGATTTCTTTGAGGGGATCATGGATGGATGCCTTGCGCACCTTTGGTGATGATCTTGACCCCTCAAACGCTGGGAATCGGGCTCAATTTGGTGAGAATTGGATGAACTCGGGTTTGTGATTTGAGTGCACGAGATTTGCAATTCCGGTTGATTGGATTGGTTTAGGGTTCCAAGATTTTGGGCATAGCTTCACGTAGTGACGCTTCTTATCTACCCAAAATTTGGGGTCAATCCGTCCAACGGTTTAGGAGATCCATCGATTGGAAGTTTGAGGTTGTTTCTCGTGTTCCTCGGTGTGTGCCGATTCGCACCGGTGGACCGTCCGCGAGGTCACCGTGGACCGTCCGCGAGGTAGCCGCGGACCGTCCGCGAGGTCACCGCGGACCGTCCGCGAGGTGCCTCGACGGCCCCACCGTTCTTCGTGTTCTTGCGGATTCTTGAGCGCCTCTCTTTCGATCCATTTTGTCGGTGGGTTTTTGGTGCATTAAGTTTGCGGACGGTCCGTACTAGAGTGTCGGACGGTCCGTGACGAGGCGGACGGTCCGCGGGTCCCTCACGGACGGTCCGTTTTTCTCGGTGCAAGATCGGGAGGTTCGGGTAGCAATTTCGGACGGTCCGTGCCCTCCTCGCGGACAGTCCGCGCCCTCCTCGCGGACAGTCCGCCCGGACATTGCGGACGGTCCGCCTGGTGCTTTCCAGATTGCCTAAGACCCTTGCTTTTTGAGTTGTGCTTCCGCGTTGGATTGGTTTGGGGTTTGTTCCTAGGCTTCTTGGTGGTTCCTTTGAGGTTGTTTGAGTCTCGTTTGGGATCTTGTTTGTGCTTGTGGGTTCGTGGAGTTGCGATTGGGGTATAGGCCGAATTCAACCAAAGGGAAGAATTTTTATCGGCTCCTATTCACTCCCCCCCTCTCTAGTCGCCATCCGATCCTTCAAGCATGTCAAGTGCAAAGCCATTAAGGGAGTTCGAACAAATGGATTGGGTTCCGATCGATTACGGAGAAGTATTCGACAAGAGAAGACCGTTCCCTAACCAAAAGGGGATGGCAAGAGCATTGGAAACGGATTTCCCACTGGAAAAGAAAATGGAAGATTCATACGACCTTGAAACCACCGGTGAGATCTTTCAAAAGCTCTTTGGTGATGATGAAATGGATCCGGAACACACAGCCGAGGTGAAAAGAATCATGGGGATCAAGACCGAAGCATCACCATATGCTCGCCTCGCCAAAGTCTACGCGATAGGATCCGAAGAAGAGGAGAAGACGACACCACACTTGAGTTGCGAGATAAATGGAGTTCAATGCAAAGCTTTGTGTGACATCGGAGCCCAAGTAAGTGTCCTATCTTCTAAAATTTACGATAAAGTTCAAGACCACAACCTAGACTTAGCTCCAACATCAATGAAATTAATCATGGGAGATGGTAGAACTATTAGACCTCTAGGTATTGCTTACAACATGAACGTAACAATCTCTAGAAAATGTATACCAAACAATTTCTTTGTTAATGATGCTTACCACAGTAATCATGATCACATAATCCTAGGTAGGCCCTTTCTTAAGTTGGTTGATGCCATGTTGGATGCCGAAAAAGGCAAAGTAACAATGAACCTTAATGAAAAGAAGTACACATATAATTTTCTTCGCGTTTCTAAACACCCTTCACCTTTTCCTCCTGAAGACGAAGAAGTAGAGGAGGTAGATAGTCTTTGTTTTGTTGAAACCCTTAGAGGACCGCTACAAAGAGCGATGAAGAATCAAGTGAATGATCAACAAGATGAAGAACTAGAAGAAGCAACGAATGGATTAGAACCACAAGATGGAAGCGTGGAGGAAGAGAAATTTGAGGACATAGGAGAAATTAAACTCGAGGAGCTACAAGTGCCCAAGGTGGATCTTAAACCTTTGCCCAAAGGATTAAAGTACAAATTTTTGGGCCCAGACAAGACTTATCCAGTCATTGTGAGTGACGAGTTGAGTCCCGAAGAAAATGAGAAGTTGCTGAATTTATTGAAAACGCATGGAAAAGTGATTGGATATTCGATCAATGATCTCTAAGGTCTTAGCCCAGCCTTTTGCACACATCATATACCAATGGAAAACCAATGTAAGGCCGTAGTGGACCACCAAAGGAAGCTAACTCATGCCATGCAAGAGGTAGTAAAGAAAGAGGCCATCAAGTTACTTGATGCCGAAATCATCTACCCAGTTCCGCATAGAGAATGGGTGAGCCCGGTACATTGTGTACCGAAGAATGGAGGTTTAACCATGGTGAAGAATAAGAGGAATGAGTTGATACCACAAAGAACCGTGACCAAGTGGCAGATGTGTATCGATTATCGAAAGCTAAACAAAGCAACGAAGAAAGGTCACTTCCCCCTACGGTTCATTGACGAGATGCTCGAGAGATTAGAAAACCACACTTATTTTTGCTTTCTCGAAGGGTACTTGGGGTTCATGGAAATTCCCATTCACTCAGATGATCAACACAAAACAACGTTCACATGCCCATATGGAACGTTTGCATATAGAAGGATGCCCTTCGGTCTATGCAACACTCCGACCTCTTTTCAACGTTGCATGATGGCTGTATTCTCGGAATTCATTGAAGAAATTGTCAAGGTGTTCATGGATGACTTTTCCGTTTATTGGAAGACATTCGTGGATTGCTTGGCAAACTTGGATAAGGTCCTCACGAGGTGTGCGGAGGTAGACATGGTGCTAAATTGGGAAAAGTGCCACTTCATGGTTAAGCAAGGCATAGTGCTCGGACATGTTATATCCGAGAGAGGCATTGAAGTGGACAAGGCTAAGGTAGAGACGGTTGAGCAATTCCCACCTCTGTCGGATGTTAAGTCCTTGAGGAGCTTTCTAGGCCATGCCAGATTCTATAGAAGATTTATTAAGGACTTCTCTAAGATCAATAAGCCTTTAACGCATCTCCTTCAAAAAGATGTGGCTTTTGACTTCGATGAGAAGTGCCTAGCGGCATTCCGGACCTTGAAAAGTGCTTTGGTGAGTGCTCCCATTATTCAACCTCTGGATTGGAGCCAACCTTTCGAGATCATGTGTGATGCAAGTGACTACGTCGTAGAAGCGGTTTTGGGTCAAAGAAAGGAAGGCTGAGTTCATGTCGTTTACTACACTAGTAAAACTCTTAATGAGGGACAATTAAATTATGCCACTATAGAAAAAGAGTTGCTAGCCGTGGTATTCGCCTTTGAAAAATTCAGATCTTACATCATGAACTCGAAGGTTATTGTTTACACCGATCATGCGGCCATCAAGTATCTCTTGGCTAAGAAGGATGCTAAACCATGATTGATTCGTTGGATCCTTCTTCTCCAAGAGTTCGATGTTGAAATTCGTGATAAGAAAGGGGTGGAGAATGTTGTGGCCGATCATTTGTATATGATGAATCGTGGACAAGATGATAAAGAGCCCATAGAAGACAAGATGAGAGATGACCACCTCTATCGAGTGCTCGATAAAGACACTTGGATGATTGATATCATTCGAACAATTCAGAAAATGCCTCTTGACCATCTAGATAGAAACTCTCAAAGGAGGATAATCTCAAAAAGTCGAAAATACTTTTGGGATGCACCTTACTTCTTCAAACTTGGCAATGATGGAGTCATGAGAAGATGTGTAACAAGAGAAGAGAGGCTAGAAATTTTGAGAAAGTGCCACTCGGCGGAGGACGGTGGACACTATAGCCATTTTTGGACCCAAGCAAAAGTATGGTCTAGCGGATTCTATTGGCCGGAGATGCATGAAGATACTAAAAGATACGTTGCATCATGCCCCGAATGCCAAAGAACTAGAAACATCTCTCAAAGAAATTATATGCCCTTGAGATATAATCTACAAATCGATTTATTCGATGTGTGGGGAATAGACTTCATGGGGCCTTTCAAAAACTCACATGGATTTGAGCATATCCTCGTCATGGTTGATTATGTATCCAAGTGGGTAGAGGCCATGCCATGTCGTAAAGCTTCCACGGAGGAGTCCATTGCCATGATCAAGAGCATGATTTTCCCTCGATTCGGTACACCGAGAATCTTGATAAGCGATAGAGGAACTCACTTCACCGAGAAGAATTTCAAAAAGTGCTTGTCCAATTTGGGAATTGAACATAGGGTCTCTACGGCCTATCACCCACAAACCAATGGACAAGCGGAAACATCGAATAGGCAATTAAAGAGCATCCTCAACAAAACCATTGAGAAGGGAGGCAAAGATTGGTCAAAGAAATTAGACGGAGCTTTGTGGGCGTATCGAACGGCGTTCAAGACACCGATAGGTATGACCCCTTATCAATTCGTCTATGGAAAAGCTTGCCACCTTCCGGTTGAGTTGGAACATAAAGCCTATTGGGCGATCAAAAAGATGAACCTTGATCTCGATGCCGCGGTGGTAAAGCGAAGAATCCAAATAAGCGAGCTAGAGGAGATGAGGTTGAAAGCATACGAAAATGCAAGCATATACAAAGAGAGAATTAAATGACAAAAGGTTGAAGAAGAAAGAATTTAAAGGAGATAAGGTCCTCCTCTACAATTCGAGGTTTAAAACCTTTGGAAAGGGGAAATTGCAAAGCAAGTGGGACGAACCTTACGTTGTTCATTCGGTGCTCTCCAACAGAGCGATAACCATTATGGATGTGAAAGGTGATCAATTCATGGTGAATGGTCAATGGCTTAAGGTTTACTACGAACCCGACGTTGTGCCCCTTCACCATATTGATGTCTTCACCATGGAAGAAGAGCCCGAACGTCTAGCCTAGGACGTAAAACAAGGTGTGGATTTTTGTAAATAGCTTTTCTTTTATTTTTCTGGAGTTCCTCACGAAGTTTTACCGGGCCAACTTTTTCTCATGGGCTACAAATGCGAAATAGAGGGGGTACATGGAAAACGGGACCGGACCGACCCGCGGAGCAGGGTGGGCCGATGGGCCCGGTCCGACCGGCCCAGGGGGTCCCGTCGGCGGTTCGCCCCGATTTTTCCCTAGAACGTGCCTTTTCGACTTCCCTCATTGGTCAGAAATCTTAAGGGAAGTTTGAAAAAGGAAAATGTGGTTTCTAGAGTATTCCTTTTCGGACTATTTAATTAGCCGAATTGGGAGCTCGGGAATCCATCCCATCTCGCATTCTCTTGCACTCATGCAACAGCCATGATGCCCCCGAAAAGCGTAGAGTTGAAGCAAGGCACCGAGGAGCCATCGATGGAGGAGGCGAAGAGATGCGAGCTCAAGCTACCCGTGGAGATCAAGAGGACCGCCCGCATCCATTGCGGAGGGCGTGTCCCGACCGGAGCTATCACATCTCGCAACCCTGTCAAGGAGGAGAAGGTCCCTACTCCCGTTCGAAGGTCGGCGCACATCCGAGGCCTGAAGAGGAAGGATTACAAGGAGGTGTCACCCGAGCCTAAGGACTATGGGGGGAGTGACTATTCCGATGATCATAGCCCGAGCTCGTGGGCGGCCGTCGGAAGAGATGACAATGACTTGTACTGTTAGGAAGAGGTGCCCAAGGAGAAGACTCCCGAAGGCCCCAACAGCAGCGGCAACGACGACGGAGACGACGATGATGGCGACGATAGCAGCGACGACGACGGAGACCCTGGCGATGACGGCCCTTTCGGGATGCATCTGATGTGTTGTGCGGCTTGCCGTCACTCCATCTCGGAGCTCTACGCATCGGTCGACGAGTGTTTCCAGGCCATGGAGGCGATGAGGCAACGCATGGAGGATTTGGAGCGCATGGTCGAAGACGACTACAAGTTCCTAAATCGCAACATGCGGAAAATTTTCGGCATGGTGGGGAACATGAAGGGCAAGTGATGCAATAGTTGCGGGAAGTACCACTAGATAGAGTTTCCCCCCTTAGAATTTTTGTAAGATACGACGAGGACGTCGTATGATTTTAGCGTGGGGGAGAGCTGGCTAGCTAGCCTTTAGCTTCAAGTTTAGTTTGGTTCGGTTTAGTTTTTCGAGAGAGTTTTAGAGTTTAAGAGTCTTAAATTTGAGTTTGAGTGTGCTTTTAAATTTTTGCAAGTTTGAAGTGTCTTTAATTTAATGTTTGCGTCAAAGAAAATCAAATAAAAAAGAGTCCTTTAAATTTTGTGTCTCGTGTGATGCTTTTCTTGCTTTACTCGTTTATTCATCTTTATTTTCGATATATGAACATAAGTGTTTGATTTGAAACGTTTACCGTGGTGCTTAGTGGAGTTGCTATCTCTAAAAGTACCCGCATCATACTTCGATCTAGAGCTTTATATTTTAGTTTGTGCTACGATTGATGCTAAAAAATGGAGGAATTCAATTCTGAAAATTATCTTAAAACTCTTGTGATAAAGGTTAGCAAATCATCCTTTTCCAAGTTGAGAGTTTAAGAAAAATCCTATACAAAGCCAAACTTATTTTTCGCTCCACCATAAGTGCCATTAGCATAATGAGTTGGGCTAGGATCCTTCCCTCTTGAGAGTTTTAATTTCAAGCAATGATCATGTCCTTGTGCTTATCTTTTATTGCTATCCTTGACATGCATTCGGTTACGTGACTTTCACATCAGAAGTCCCGAACATCGCCGAATTCCATACCCAAAGCTTTATATCTCTTTTGTACATCGTATTCCTTGAACACAACCTACTCTCGAAGTTTCGTTTCGTCTCTAGCATGGTTTTATTTTAAAATTCAGATTGTGATTATGCAAGAAAGAGAGGAGTTGAGAGCTTTCAGAAGAGAGATAAAGATGTCAAGAGAGGGAAAAGTAAAGAGAAAAATATGTGCATGGAAAAGAAAGAAAGAAAAATATAAAAGTAAAGAAAGAAAAAATATGTGTATGAGAGAATGAAAGAGAGTGATTGAAAAAGAAAAAGAAGAGAAAGAGAGAAGAGGAGTGGCAAGAAAGATATGAGAGGGACAGATCAAGTTAAAGAAAAATAAAGTGCTAGGAAGGATGTCACGTTGTTGAGAGATGAAACGTTCACTCTTTTTCCAACCATGTGCAATCTGACAACGAGGACGTCATCGATGCCTTGTTGTCATATTTTCTTTGCCCTTGCACATGTCCACCATTCTATATCGTCTCATCCTTGATATCACCACATATGGATTAATTCTCATGATCACTGGCTTTGAAAGGTAAACAACCATTAGAGGAAGATCTTAGTTTGACGATACTTGTGTTGATTGTGCTAGCCATACCTATAGCTCCACTTTACATGTTATATGAGAGACTTATGGGAGGTGAGAGTTCTATAAAAATTGTTTAGGATAGCCACTTTATATGAGTGACATGAGAGAGCTTGGAGAGAAGTTTTTGTCTAACACTTGTTGTAGGAATTTTATTTTTGAAAATTGTAAAAACCCTCCAATGGAAGCAAAGAAGTAAGCATGGCTGAATTTGAAGATCTCGAGTGAAGAGTTTGAGTTGTGGGGTAAATCTTGACGTGGTAAAAATTCTAAACGCCCATGTTTATATATAATGATCATAACTTTATGTTTATGTATTTAAGATAAAAGATTAACTAACTTCTGAAGAAAGAACTAGCGGAACACGATTACAACACCTTTGACAAAGTTCTTTTGCGAGTACTTGCTCGAGGACGAGCAAGATCTAAGCATGGGGGAGATGTTGACGGTGTATTTTGGTACACCAAACATGTTCATTACACTTTGGTTTGGAATTGTTTATGGAACTAACCCGCCACTAGGCATACTAATCATATAACAAAGTTCATCTTTGTGCATGCATTTGGAAGTGTTGTGTTTATGTAGGAAAACATGGACATAAAAGATGGATTCACAACAAGTTCAAAGGAGCAATTACGGAGTCTTGTTCGTGTTCATGAGCTTGATGAAATCACTTCCAATGGTGGCAAGGACCGAGGTGTTACAAAGGAACATCCCCGAGGATTGAAGTGTAAAAGACCGGACTTCATGCACAGAGAACCTCCATCTTGAACGCGAAGATGACATCGTCACATGAGAACCCACGGGAGCGAAGGGGTGACCGAACCGGGTCGGGATGGGCCTGGGACGATCTGCCCAAGCCGGCCGGCCTAGCCCAGTCCCGGGGTCGGTTCGGCCCCACTTTCCTTGCACTCGAAGGATCTTCAACCCTAAAGCCCTGGAGGTGCCACCATTCGCAATACAAAGAGCTATTCACACCGAGAGGCCATCGACAAGCTAGAGAGAGAGGAGGGAGATCTCCGGATGAGGATCGCCCAACTCGAAGGAAGCACCCACATGTGGAGAAGGAAGACACCATCGGAAGCATCACCATGATCAACGGTGCCATGTCTAGCACGTTGATGGGTTGTAATCGATCTTGAGATGTAATCGCTAATTTGTTGGAACATCTATCTATCATCATGTGTTGAATATGCTTTGTTTCTTAAGGTTAGCTACCATGCCGTAAAGAAAAGTAAGGGCCCCGATGCTCCCTTGGATCCATTCAATACGTCGTGTCTATCATAGGTCTAGTCATGAATACCTCCGCGTAGTGACAGTACGGGGGGAGGGAAAGGGCGAAACTGTGGTCACAACCCCCGATATATTAGATTGGTTTTCATGTCTTTAAGCGGTTGCATGTTCATGTATCGTAGACCCATGGGCAAGTGTCTCTTTCATATCTAGTCGGCTTAATCATCCTTTCTAGTGTAGTGTAGTTGTTTTCTAGTCTAATTATAGATAGGGTTTAGGTAGTTAGTAGTAGAAGTAGATCAAACACTTGTAATCCCCTTGCTCTGCGGATTGACAAGAACCTTGGGAATCCCATGGTGAAAAAGGTATAGGTCCGTACGCTTGCGGATCGTAGGTGGATACGTCTTTTACCCGTCAACAGCGGTGGTGCAGTCTGAGGAGGTCGGCCTCCTGGAGCAGGTGCTCTCATGGGGTAGCAGCGGTCTTGTTGTCCGAATAGTCATAGGACTTGTGGCCAGGCTTGCCACAAGCGAAGCAGGTGATGGTGAAGCCTCCCGCTGTAGGTCTCGCAACGCTAGGCGGCGGACGGGTGTAGCCTCCAGTCTGCTGGGGGTAGCCGGGGTTCCTCCCTCCGAGGAACAGGCTATGTCCTCCACCTCCGAAGCTGCGCCCAAGCTGGTTGTGCCCCAGGCGGTAGCTCCCCCTCAGCATGTTGCTCTGTCCGCTCCTCGACTTCTGGAAGGATCGGTTGTGGTGGTCCCGATCTCTGGTCCTCTTCTTGCCCTTGATGCGCTCATCGTGGCCCCTCCTCTCGTCATCGACCGCGATGGAATGGTTGACGAGGTGGCGAAGGGACTTGTGCTCGCTTGCCTTCAGTCCCTGGCGAAGGCCGTGGTAAAGGCCTCACAGGAACTAGAACTGCTTCTTCTGGTCGGTGTTGGTGTAGTCGGGGGCATACCACATCATCTTCATGAAGTGGTGCTCATACTCCTCGACCCTCATCGCACCCTAAGTCATGGTGCGGAACTCCTGCACCTTCTGGATCAGCAGCTCACTGGGCAGGTATTTCTCGCGGAATGCCTCGCAAAACTCCAGCCAGGTGATGAATGTTGGGTTCGGGTGGGTGGCGGTGTAGTTGTCCCACCAAGCCTTGGCGGCACCCTCCAGCTAGTGCGCAGCGATGGCGACACACTCCTCGTCAGAGCAGATGGTGAGGTCGAGCTTGGTCTCGATCACCCTTAGCCAGTCATCCGCGTCGAGTAGATCATCTGAGTAGCTGAAGGTGGGGCCCTTCAGGCGGATGAACCTCTCGATCTTCCTCGTGAGGTCCTCGTCCTCCGGAGTGGTGCGGTTCCCACTGTTGCCACGGTGCTCCATGGCTTCTGCCATCCTCTACATCAGCTTGAGTCTGGACCACCATCACATCCACCAAGTTAGGTGGGGGTGGCAGAGTCTAGTCCGACTCACGCTGGTCTTGCTCGGCTTCTCCATCCTCAGCTTTAGCCTCTGGGCCCTCGGACGGCGGTGGCAGTGCTCTGACACCCCGGCCTCGAGCTCCCAAAGCTCCTGCACGTAGGGGCGGGTGTCCACGACTATGGGCAGGTGCATGACTGCGTCCACGAGTGGTGTCACGGCCACGACCGTGGCCACGAACCTGTGCGGCTTCCTCCTCGACAGCAGCCTCCTCGAGGCGTGCCAGCAGACGGTTGGATCGACGGATCGACATCCTTCTAAAAACATAAGCGGGAAGAGAAGACTTTACACAACGTCACTCACCAACAGACATATGAGTCTGTGACAAGCATGAAAATAAGACTATTTATATAACCAACACACAATGAGAAAAAGCACTAAGACATGAATAACTCCATTAAGATCCAAGCATACATCAAGCATGAGTAGTACATATGCTTCCCCGAGGCTGACTCAGACCTTAGGGGCAACACCTCAAATCAACGCTCTAATACATCGATACATGCTTGTCAGGGGGTGAGACCTGGCAGATCCGCAAGGGGGCTACCCAAGCGTTTGTAGGTTGACTAATGGGGGATTGAGACCTAAGAGCGTAGGTGGTAGTTCACAGATGGAACTCAGAACTCGGTGAGAATGGAAAGGACACAAGGGGTTTTAGACTGGTTCAGGCCCCCAGAGAGTAAAACCCTACGTCCAGTGTGGTGGAATTATGCGTGAATGGGGGGTTCCCTCGAATGGAGCTCTAGGCCACCTTATATGGCCAACGGGATACGGTGGACCCTCATCGGGGTCGGTTATAGATTAGGAAGGTCTCCTTCCATGTTTACAGAGAGGATCCCGTGATCCTCGGACCTACTGGCGACACCGCACCGTGATCTAGGGGAGAAACTTGTGCCACAAGCCCGGTAGGTCTTTGGAAGTCTGGATGAGGTCGTTCGAGGTCTTCCAAGGTCGTCGGGGTTGCGGATAAGGTCTCCGGGCCCACTTGCAGGTCGGCGGGACTTCTGGCAAGTCGGGTCCACTTGACAAGGACCTCCGGGACCCTGGTCGGTGGGACCCATGGGTACCCATGTCTCTCAAGCCCCTGATCGACGTGTAGGCATAGCGGTGGAGACGAAGCCATGTCGATGCGAAGTGAAGACGTGGCACCGGTGAGGTCGCGTAGGGTGCATGGGGATCAAAAAAGAAAATCCTTCTGAGAGCGTACGAAGGCGAACATCAAGCTTCTAGAGAGTAGGTCCAGAGGATTGAAGTGCAGAAAAGGCGCTGTCATTGCTTGAAGAACTGCCGATGTTGACGGTTCAAAACCGTGCTCAAGTTCACCGCAAGCCTACGTGTGACTTGGTGCCTTTTTCACCAAGGAGGGTTCTCCCTAGATTTGTCAATCCAAGGATCGGAAGCAAACTCCTAGGATTCTCCATCTAACCTATTGATCTAGCCTAGCATGAAGCATTGATTGCATAAGAAGATAAACCTTAAAGATGTATGAATTATAGCATAAGGTTGATCGCATCCATGAATGTATACAAGGCAAAGAGCAAGCGAGGGAAACTAAGACCTATCATCTTCTAGTCATAGTTCCAGCCAAAAGAGCAAGCGCGACATGCATCTCATCCAAAGCCATCTTTAAACTACTATCCTCCGGTCCGATTCCGAAAACGCCCACCTTTCGGAACCCCCGTTCTGTCACAACATATTCCTATTCATGCGGGTAGTCTAGGGCGAGTTCGATAGAACAAGTTGAAATCACTTGGTCAGTCCAGTATGCACCTCTAGCCACCACGGCTACAAGAGCACCCTATGCAATCTAGCTATAGACTAGATTGGGGAAGAAGCATAACCAAGAAGAAAACAAAATCATCGAGGGAGCAATCGAGTCGCTAAAAGATCGGATGACATGAAGTACTTAACTCACATAATAAATGCGTTTAGATCATCTCCACCGAGTACATACCATCGATGACCTCAACTAGCTCCAGAACTCCGCCATGGCTCAACCGTGCAAGGCGGCCATGGCGGCTAGGGTAGGCCTAGGACATCTCCTAGACGACTTCGAGGACTCGCGGCGGCTGTCGTCGCTCTCTCCTAGGTTTTGCCCAGTTCATGTGGATGGATGGATGGATGTGGCGGCCGGTGGAGGCAGAGACAATTTATAGACAAGCACCTAGGGCAAAAAGGGGGACGCGAACCGGGCCCGGAGTGGGCTGCGGCGGTCGACCCAGGCCGGCCGGCCCAGGCCCATTTCGGCCCGGTTCGGCCCCAGTTTCCTCCCCGGTTGCTTCTCGCGTGATCCCTTATTTGTGTGCACTTGCATGTGGGCCTTTAACATTGTTTCCTTCACGGTTAAGGCTTGAATCCTTGCTATGCAAGCTTCGCTGTTTTCTGGTTGAGTCCCTGAAGACTTGCACATTGACGCTTCGGTCCTCGGGTCATTTGGAGTCATGTTCATCGCGTGTCTTGACTTGTGACGAGCTTCATGATCTTCTCTTGAAGTTCTTGGTGAACTTATTCCGAAAGTCTCCTCTTTAACGTTAATTTCCTGCGTAAACAACAAACTCCAAAATCGACATGCAAGTGTGAACTTGTTACATCATTAGTATGCCTAGTGGCGGGTTAGTTGCAAATCATAATCGAAACCAATGTATAACAAGTACTCTAGGTTGACGGAAATTCACCGTCAACAGCCGACCTAACCGGAATCAGGTAAGACTGACACACCTTCAAGGAAGGTCTAAATACTGACCAAAGGGAGGTCAAGCAGAGATGTGACAGAAGCATGCTTCTGGTAGGTCGAGGTGATGAAAGAAGAGAGGGCGTCCCAAAGACGCACTCGTAGAGTAGCCCTCGAGTAGTGGTGACCTGGAAGGTTTGGTTGATGGTCGAAGAACAAGTTGAGAACCTACGGCCTTCTGTTTGAGGAAACAGATGCTCTTCTCTTGGAAACAGACAAATCATCGGGAATCTTCACAGGAGAACACCAGGTGTAAGGACTCGTTGTCGCGTAGCGACCCACGAGCGCACTGTGTCAGCACAGAACCTGTCCCCGCGTAGAGATGCCACCGCCATGGCTAAAGGACATGAACTGAAAAGATGCCATCAGGCCTGCTGCAGATGTGTAAGTGCTTCTGATAGTAGACAAAGACCTCGCTCTCCACATGCAAACAGTGTCCTGATAAGGTTGCCATGCCATCTATGAGGTGAATGGTGACCGATGTTGAGCTCCATTGCTATAAATAGGCGGCCTGGATCTTTACTGCTTGAGCCAAGTTAAAACACCATGGCAACACCGCTTGATAATATAATCATGCCCTGGTCTTGTGTGCGTCCACCCGAGCATGGAACTTAGGTGTCATCTCTTGGATCTAGAAGAATGCTTGCGAAGTTGGGAGAACTCCAAACTCTGTGCCTGTGCATAGCAAAGAATCCAGGTGCAGCATGGGGTAGTACATGCATTGACGGACCTTGCGAGCAAGGGCCTGATGTGGTATTGGAGGCCACTGTGCTGCGCCGGGAGAGGCCGAAGGCCATGCTGGGCGCTATAACACCATAGCGGGAGGGCTCCGAGGTGATACTAGCCCGATTTGGGATCTTGTGAGAGCACCCTAGCAAAAGATGGGACTCCATAAGAAACCTTCTGTGGCTAGAGTAAAGGTGGCTGTGTGGCGGACACGACCTCGTCGGTGGTGGAGGGCTCCAAAGAGGTCCTGAGGCTAGAAGAAAGCTTGCGGCGCGCTTCATCAGTCTAGGTTGCATCGCAGGCACCATGTAAGGTAGATCAGGACCTTTAACATGTTTGTATCTTGAAACTTGGCCTTGAGGCACGGTCTTTTGTAGCTTTCGAAGCTTTTATGCACAAGTGTTGAATAGCAACTGATGTGCGTCGATTGCTGTAATTTGAGCACCTAGGGCGACAGTGGCATGGCCAAGGTTGCAGCAAGGCTGTAGCAGCACGCCGACCTGAAGAAGGCCATAACAATTGATGAAAAGGGACGTGTCGACCTGGATCAAACACGGCCGCTGCGTAGTGGCGCAGCGCAGGGACGTCAACCCTGAGCTATGTAGGTCGAAATTGACCTGGTAGGTGGCGAGGCCTCAGCGAAGTGCCGTGAGTGGGACCAAGAAGGTCGTCAATGGGTAGTAGAGCCATTAAGTGTGGGGCTGTTGAAAGGGGGCCGCTTAGAAGGCATGTAGGCGAACCGGGCCTAAGGGATGTCAGAGAAACCCATGCAGAGGAGGTCGAAGTGACCTGGGAGGCTACTAATGCATGGGCGACATGGAACAGGTCATTTATAGGTCACTGGTGACCTTGAATGCTAAGTCAGGGTTTTTGATGTTGGGGGGCTTAAAGTGAGGCATAGCGAGTCCATATCGGTCGGAACGTTGCTTGAAGGCTGGCAGACGTAGATTCCTGCACGGAACTAGCCGTTACTGCCAAATAGCCGTTAGGCCAGAAAGAGCTGTTGGGCAATAGACCTGTTGAGGGTTCCAAACCGTTGAGTCACCGTGATTCTCGTCGGTTAGAACTCGAGGTGCGGGCGCCCGTTGCGCCGCTGGGGCCTAATTATATAAGGCCGATCCGTGGCCCAAGGGCCTCCACTTGCTTCAATTTCCACTCAGAGCTAGGGTTCCGCCGCCGCGTAGTGTTCAGAGAAAGCAACAGCGCCGCCGAGCTTAGGTCCACTGCCGCGATCTCGCATGCGAACCAAGTTGCTCGTGACTTTCAGATCCAACTGCGCCGGCTTTGAAGAAGGCAAGATGGAGAAGGCTCTTGTCCCGGATCTGTGCACCGTCTGGGAGGTGTCTGTAGTGACGGAGGAGCAAATCTAGTCGCTAGCGGACCGCGGGCTGCTGAGGCCCAAGTCGCAGGTTGGCTGGAGGCTGGCGGCGGGTGAGGAGTTATCGATGGAGGGGACCGGCGAGACCGTCGTCTTCCTCACGCACATTGAGCTCGGGTTCGGCGTCCCGGCGGGCGACTTCCTGCACGGACTCCTCCACTTCTACCGCATCGAGCTGGTGCACCTGGCACCGAACTCGATCACCATCATCTCCACCTTCGTCCACCTCTGCGAGGCCTACCTTGGCATCGCGCTACATTTCCATCTGTGGTGCTACTTTTTTGAGCTAAAGAAGACGGGCGAGGGTGTGGTCGTCGGCGGCGTCGGCTTCATGTTACGTCGGAACATGAAGTTAGAGTACATCGACCTGACGCTCCCCGACAACACCACCGGCTGGAAGTAGGGGTGGTTCTACCTCGTCAACCCCGCGCCGACGCTCAAGGAGAGAACGGGGCGGACGTCGGTCTCGTACCCAGAGTGGACCAACCAGTTCGCGTCTCGGGACACCGAGGAGCTGCAGCCCTTGCTGGACGACGTGGAGTAGCTCAAGGCGGAGGGGCTGGCCGGTGCCGCGGTGGCCATCAGCTTCTGCCGCTGCCTCATCCAACCTCTCCAGGACCGGGCCCATCCGACCTTCGAGTACTAGGGGCGATCTGACCCCACTCAGGTCACGCAGCGCAAGGTCTCCAAAGCAGAGATGATGGCCCGTGTGAAGAACATCTTCGGCGGGCGGATCCGCAATTGGGAGCGCCCCAAGGCACTGGGAGTGTACAGTCCCTCCGACCCGGTAGGTCTGTGAGAGTTTACATCTGTGGTGTTAAATCTGACTGAATTGCTACGTCTTGTGTTTTCTGCGCCACGAGGGCATCTACTTGTGCTCGGCACCACTGCGCGACAAGGACCAGCGCAGTTACAAGGTCCGCGACGCTGCGGACGTACAAGCAGCACCGACACCTCCCGTCGACGAGTACATCTCCGACTTGACGGTGGGGAGTGACGACGAGGCTCCCACCATGTCGCGTAGGGCTCCATCCAAGGTCGCGACACCGTGGAGTACGCGGCAAATGGCAGGGAAGATACCCGCCTCCCGGGCCGTGGCCTCCATTGCCGCGACCCAGACCGTGGAGGTGAAGAAGAAGAAGAGGAAGCGGACCAGGTCCACAGTGTCAATAGACATGACCACGGTCAGTTCCGACGTCGAGACCATCGACGTTGATGACGAAGAGGGTGACATCGAGTCACCAAAGGCAATTGTGGCTCCGTCTGCGGGGACACCTCGCAGGGCAACGTCGCCGGGAAAATAAGTGGTGGAGACGCCCCACCAGGCGTAGAAGACACATGAGAGCCCTAAGTCGAGCACCGATCCGATGGGTGACCTTGGGTCGCATAAGAGGGCGAAGAAGGCCCCGCCTAAGCCCTGTAAGCCCGACCTCAGGTCGGCAACCAAGTAAGTCAAGAGACCTACTTCCTACTTCGCTTTGTGTCCCTGCTCACACGTTGTTGTTTGACTGAGGTCCTTTCGCATGTGCAGAGCTCCCCCGACGACGTCGAAAAGTGGCAAGAACGCCTTAGGCCAGGAGGCGTTTGGGAGCAAGATCAAGGAGACACCGGTGGTGGAGTCACCAGTAATCTCAACGATTGACGTAACGAGCACGGCCGGTGCGGCTGTAACGACGACGGCGTCCAAGGCGGACAAGGTCGGGACCTGTACCGCTCCCGCCACCGAGGATGAGGGTGGCGACCTCTGCACCTCCGTCCCGCTGCCGACACTAGACCCACAGGCGGTCGAGGCGGGAGGTGCATGGGCGGAAGATGACCTGCACCGGTGCCTTTACGTCGGCACCCCGTGGGAGGCGGAGGTCGTCGCCGACCGCCGTGATGTGGAAGAATTCAAGGAGGCGTCACGCACGATTGGGCGCGTGCTGTCGGTAAAGATCCTTAGCCCAGCCCTTTAAGTTTCTTGCTTTGGGTCGTTGTCCCGCAAGGTCTGATAGCTATTTTGCTTGCTTGTTGATGTAATCTCTTGATGAACGAGCACAAGCTCGGACGGATCTGCTACGGGAAGCGGCTAATGCGCACGCAGAGGCCACCGCAGCCTAGGAGGCGAAGCTGCAGGCTCAGCCGCATAGGAGGTCCAGTGGATCAAGGAGGCCATGGCGCACCAGGTGTAGAAGGAGGCGGCCGACCTGAGGAAGAAGCTGGAGGACACCGAACGGAAGGCCAAGGATGCGGCTGCCAACCTTCAGGTCGTGATAGAGGGTAAGTTTCCAAGGTCACCTCGAGCTGGCTCTGTGTGCTTCGCAAGCTCTTGGGGCTGATGTTGCGACCTTGAATCATTAAAGGCGCCCGGGAGACCGAGTAGACCCTCAGGAAAGAGCTGGCCATGGTCAAATATCAGGTGACGGCCATCAAGGAAAGGACCCCGGAGGTCCACCATGGTGAGTTTCTTGTGCATTGCTGCGAGGTTGCTCGACGTGCTGCGGTTGGCTGGCGAGCATGTAGCTAAGATTGTTTGATTGAAATGTAGGTCTGGAGAAGGAGCTTGGCGAGCTCAAGGACACAGCATAGTATGTCATGGATCTCTACGTCCCGCAGGAGGGGGCCAGCCAAAGCCGCTGATCGACCGGCTTGACGAAGCTGAAGATCGCATCAAGGGCCTGCTCCTAGATACCGCCAACCTTGCGGCGGCTGCAGTACTGTTGAAGCTTAAGTACCACGACCTGTCCTTCGACCTGCAGAAGGTCTCTGAAGACGTGGACTTGTCCGGTCTTGTGAGGTGCGAGGACATCGTGGCGGCTGCGGAGGAGGTCATCAAGAAGTTCGACTTTGGCACTAACTGAAGTGGTGCTGAAACAAACTTTAGACGTAGGTTAGGGCGCGACAGTTGTAAATAAACTTGCGATAAAAAAAGCTTTTGCCTATGATAAAATGTATGCATCGTTCGATAGCAAAGACTATCGTTATACATGTTGAAAGTAGCCAGGTCGTAAGAGAAACTCTCTGCTAACCCAACTCAGTGGAGGAACGGCTTACCAGCTGTGCGGCCCAGCGTGTGGACTTAGGCACAGCCGGCGCGCAGAGGGGGTCGTGGACCCTAGGTCTTGCGAGCCAGCGACTTAGGAGTGTTTATAAGGAAATCAAAAGCTAACTATACGAAGGGGACTCGAAAGCATAAGACATACACAAGACCCCTTCAGGTCTCATGAGACCCTTAGATTGCCAAAGCCAAGCCCCCGAGCGCTTTGGGGCCTAACCTAGACCAAGCCCTCGAGCATTTCGAGGGGGAAGGGGAAAAACTGAAAGTAAAAAAAGGAGACCGAAAAGCAGGTTGACAGAGGGGTTGCCGAACAGGAGATCTCTTTCTTTATTATATTGAAATTACAAGAGGGGAGAGTACATAGCTTTATTCTGATACATATCTTCTAAGGATAGAAGCGACGTAAGTGCTCTATATTCCAGACGTTTGGAACGCCTTGGCCATCGGCCCACTGGAGGCGGTAGGTCGACGGGTTGACGACTTCCATCACAATGAAGGGACCATCCCAAGGGGTGGAGAGCTTGTGCATTCCCTTGGTGGTTTGCATGCGACGGAGGACCAGGTCTCCCACGTTGAAGGACCGCTCTCGCATGTTGCGGTCGTGGTAGCGGTGTAACTACTGCTCGTGCCGCGTGTGCCGGATTAGCGCGATCATGCGGTGTTCCTCGATGCTGTCAAGGTCGACCTGGCACGTCTCTTCGGCCGTGCCTTCCTTGTAGTGCTGGATGTGCCGGGCACCAAAGGCTAGGTCAGTAGGGAGGACCGCCTCCGACCCATACACCAGGAAGAAGGGCGAGTACCCTGTAGCCGAGCTGACCTGAGTTCGAAGACCCCATATCATGTGAGGCAGCTCAGCTAGCCATCTGGTCGCATACTGCGAGGCATCGTTAAAGATGCGGTTTTTGATGCCCTGAAGCACCATGCCGTTTGCACGCAAGACATGGCCGTTGCAGCGAGGATGGACCTCTGAAGAGTAGTAGACGTCGATGAGGCTGTCTTGGCAGAAACCCCAAAAGTCTGACCCTGTGAAAGCCTTCCCCAAGTCGGTGACGGTCCTGTTGGGTACCCCGAACCAATGGGTGATGTCTTCTGTGAATTTCGCAGCTTCCTTCGACGTGACCGTAGTGACGGTGCGGACCTCAATCCACTTGGTGAACTTATCCACCGCCACCAGGATATGTTTGTAGCCACCAGGGGCCATCTTGAAGGGTCCCAGTAAGTCGAGGCCCCATATGGCAAAGGGCCAGGACGAAGGGATTGTTCTCAGAGCTTGGGCCGGGACGTGCTGCTGCTTGGTGAAGGATCAAAACGGCGAACAAGAGAGGGGGGGAGTGAATGGGAGCCGATAAAAATTCTTCTTGAAGGAGATAGAGGCTCCAACAAGATGAAAACGGCTTCCAACACACGTCTCCGACTCACTACCCAAGTTGGCCATGACCACGCAGCCACTGGAATACTACTGGCCCTAGGAACCAACAACCAACTTCACGGACCCGAGAACGCAGCGAAACACCAACTCGAGCCTCATAGACCAACATCAGTCAAGCCGGTGAGCACCACCGGTCAGACCGGTCCCTGCTGGTGAAACCTGGGAACTTCCACAAAAAGGCTCCTACACCAATCAGGCCAATGTAGCTCACCGGTCAGACTGGTTCAAGCCAGGAAACCCCAAATCTACCAAACAATCCTACCGAGCTTCAAACTGACCCAAACTTGAAACAGCAGCAACACGGAACAACAACGAACTCACCCAAACATTCACCCGAGTAAAACTCAATAGGAGCCTACACCGGTCAGACCGGTGAGAGGCACTGGTCAGACCGGTGTAACCTGAGCTCTCGGGATGAACAGCACCCGCGGGTCAACTCCCACAAATCCAACACCCGATCTCCAGAATCGCTCCACGGATTTGCGCGAGACTTTGGGGATAGTAGGAACACCTCATGGGTACTCCATAGCAAAGATTTGGTCCACCAAAACTTGCTAAATCGAGAGGAATCGAAGAAATCCCTCCAAGAACTCCCTAACCCTAGAACACCGAAAACCCCCAAAATTGAGCCCCTTTGCTCACGGATTTGGGAGGGGGATCAAAGGGAAAAGAACCACGAGGGGTTCATGCATACATCCACCACCAAATCCCAAAGAGAAAGGCCTCGAAATCACTCCAAGAAAATCGCCAAGAAAGGGCTCTAAAAATCACCAAAAAGAACGAACGGGAGCAACATATCCAAGCAATGGGGAACCACGCCGAATCATCTATACATCACAAAGAGGTTCATACAGGGTATAGCTTGCCGCCTGATCATCCTTCCCACTCACAAGATCTCACCATGAAGCTCTCAAGCTAGTCCTATAGAAATCCTAGGGAAAATAGGAAGGGAAAATGGGAAAACTAAATGAGCTAGGGTTCCAAGAGTTAGCTGCCATCCTCTCACCTCTTGGGTTATATGGAGGCAACCGAAAGTCTAAAATGCCCTTAGTAGCTAATTAGGGATATATGCCCCTCGAGGGCGAATTCGAAGTCTTTGTCATCACTCCATCGGATGGATGCCCAGCGACCACAAACTTGCTTAGCCTCGACACACGCCTTGCGATCTCGACGTGTGTACTCCGCTTCGAAATCTCTGGACTGCGTCGTCGCACACCAGTCAGACCCACCGGTCGGACCAGTCCGATGCTGCTGCACCTTTGTTTTCGGTTCTTCGGTCTTAGCTTTGTGGATCAACCAAGGAACCCAGTGGTTTTCTGGTGAACCACTGGAATCCCCGCGAACTCGGTGTAGCCTCCGCCAATCGCCACTCATGACTCGGCTCCCACGTAGTCCCGACTCGACCTTGGTTTTGAGGCTCAACCAAGAAAGCGTCCATGACTTCATCTTGATGTTCATGCCACCATGTGGCCCGCACTTGACCCCGCTGGCCACCAGGTCCCTCGAACGAAGCCTACTTGTCTTCTCCATTCCTGGAGACCTTTCGCGCTTGTTCTTCACCTGCACCAACACCATTCAAGCCGCAACCTGCACCTGCAATACTTAGCCAAGAATCAGTCCACACAACGTTGTCAATCACTCATCACACCTGGAAGCGACCATCCATCGGTCCTCGAACCACACATGGTCCTCAATCTCCCCCTTGATGAGTGCATTGACAACACACATATAGTAACCTGAGAGACAAAAAAGGAAAAGAAACGAATAAAAAGAAACTCCAGCAAGCGATCGAAAGCCAAAGAAAGGCAAAAAGAAAGATCACTTGAAGAAGACAAGTCTCAGACCCGTTAGGCAAGGGCAACGGCTCGACACATCCGAGACAAAACTACGCTCAAGCAAAGAGTGCAAACCACCAAACCAAAGCTCTAAAACCACAAAGAGCTCACCCTGCACACATGCAAGCTCCCCCTGAACCAATGCAACTCCCCTTGGACGAATGCTTGCAAACCACCACATGAAACATAGCAGCTGCAACAGCTTCGCTCTGACTGGTCAGACAGGTCACCTTCACCGGTCAGACCGGTGGACATGATCGCCCAGCACCTGAGAACTGTACCGGTCAGACTGATACCCTTCACCGGTCAGGCCGATGCCACCTGGGAAACTGCTTGAGCTCAAAAAACTCGAAATCACTTGGAAACCTTCTAAACATGTGCAGCAAGTCAATTCAAGTTCAAACTTCTCCCCTTGTTGACAATGCATGAATCAAGCCAAAAATTGGAAAATGGCAACCTAGAGCTTCTCAAATAGAGAAAATTCAACATAGCATGCTACACATGTCCAAATAAGCAAGTTAGATACTCTATAGCTTCGCAATGACATCAACTTCTTGATCACCAAGTTTCACAACCATTGGACGAAGCTAAGACAGAATTGAGCAATTTTACGAAAATTTTCCCTCTCATGAGCAAGTCCTAAACTTGAGCAAAACATGTCAAAATGGCAAAGCCACACAAACTTCATACTAGGACAACCATTCTAATCATAAGACCATCACAAACACTGACAAACACCTCATGTCATGTCAAAGCCACCGAGCTATGTGCCTACTTCTATATATGAGACTTCTCATTGGTAGGCATCATGCAGCGGTTTAGCACCCAAAGCAAATTAAATTTAGCACATATGACACATTTCCTTATCAGATTCAGATTTGGTACATGAAATGTCTTTGTGACAAAAAGGAACTTATGCCCCTCCATAAGATAAAGCATGAGGCTAAACATTCATGATGGAAAATGAGCCTTTGGCTGCATATGATCAAAATAAGCTATCCTACCACAAATTAAACATAGCCAAACCACTAAAACATGTCAAGATCATATAAAGGCATTTACTCACAAGAGAGCATACATTTGACACTTTTCAAAAACATAGCCATCAATCATGGATATATCCGAGATTATCAAGAGCTAAGCCAAACTAACCATAGTTTACCAAACAAGCTCACAAAGACATAAACATCATTCCATGGTGAACAATGTATATAGGAGAAGCTTTTCCTAACCAATGCATATGATACAAAATGCATGCAATCTAAGATACAAGGATGCCTACACATCATGTTACATATGCCATGCCAAATGCAAGAAATGCACAAAGGAAAGCTATATATATGCTACAATGGAGCTCCCACACACCCAACTCAAGAAATCAAACACACACCAGGCTCCCCCAGCAAACGAGTGAAAGTTGCTTGATCTAAGGGTTTGGTGAAAATATCAGCTAGTTGGTCATGTGTGGGTACATGGATCAAAGCTATCTTCCCTTTCTCTATGTTGTCTCTCAGAAAATGATACATCACTTCTATGTGCTTGGTTTTGGAATTGAGCATTGGGTTCTTTGCAACACTTATGGCACTGGTGCTGTCACATTGAAGTAGGACATGGGTATACTCCTCACCAAAGTCACTCATGGTGTATGTGATCTAAAGGAGCTGAGAGCAACAACTAGCTCCAGCAACGTACTCTGCCTCGGTAGTGTATTGAGCAACACTCGACTGTTTGCGGGAAGACCAAGACACCAAAGAAGATCCCAAGAACTGGCAAGTCCCAGAAGTGGACTTCCTATCCAACAGACAGCCGGCAGCGTTTGAAAAACCATGAAGAGCCAAAGAAGCAGACGCAGATTACCAAAGGCCAAAGTCGGGAGTGTGACACAAGTACTTGAATATGCGCTTGACCGCTTGTCGATGCGAAGTCCTTGGAGACACTTGAAAACGAGCGCACAGACATACCGAGAAATGGATGTCCGGCCTCCTCGTCGCCGTCAAGTAGAGGAGTGACTCGATCATGCTCCGGTACTCTTTCTGGTCCATGTGTTCATCTTCCTCATCTGCATCAAGAGCTGTAGTCGTACTCATAGGCGTCGCCATGGCCTTGGAGTCCTCCATCTTGAACGTCCTCACAATGTCTTTGGTGTACTTAGCTTGGTGCACAAATGTTCCTTCCTTTGATTGCTTGATTTGTAGCCTGAGGAAGAACTACAACTCACCCATCATGCTCATCTCAAATTCCCTGCTCATATCATCTGCAAACCTTGCAACAAGATAGTTAGACGAGCCACCAAAGACAATATCATCCACGTACACTTGCACAGTCAGGATATCTCTGCCCTGCCTGAGGAGAAACAAGGTCTGATCGACCTTCCCCATCTCAAACCCTCTCTCAAACAGGAACCCCCTCAACCTACCGTACCAAGTTCTACGCGCATGCTTCAACCCATACAGCGCCTTCCTCAACTTGTACACCTGGTGGGGTACTTCTCGCTCTCAAACCCCGGTGGCTGCCTCACAAACACTTCTTTCTCCAACACACCATCCAAGAAAGAACTCTTTACATCCATCTGGTATAACTTGAACCCTTTAGCCATGGAAAAAGCTAGAAGGATCCGGATCGCCTCCAAACGAGCTACGGGAGCAAAGGTCTCCTCGTAGTCGATCCCCTCTTTCTAACTATACCCTTGAGCAACAAGCCTTGACTTGTTTCTCACCACTTCACCTTTCTCTCCCTCTTTGTTCTTCCACACCCATTTTGTCCCAATCGGCTTACACCCCGGGGGTGGGTCAAACCAATTCCCAAACTTGATTCCTCTCAAAGTTCTCCATCTCCTCATGCATCGAATTAACCCAATTATGATCAGATAGCGCGTGTCCAATGTCTTTAGGCTCAAAGGTGGCAACAAAAGCAGCATGAGCGAAATGAGAATTGTTTCGAACCCTCAACCGTGTAGTACGTCCATTCATGTCGCCGATGATCCTTGAAGCTGAGTGATCCACTTGTACTCGTCGGGGAGGTTCTCGTCTTGATGCTACCTCCCCCTCAACAGTAGCTTCTCCTTGGACTTGAGTTGATGTCTTAGGTGTGGGAGAGGGGCCGTCCATCACCGTAGTCGAAGTAGTAGGTACATGTTCAGCCGCGGGCACCACTCCACCATCTTCATCATCTCCTTGTTCATGCTCCTCCTGAAAGATCTCCTTGCCAAGTTCATCATCACCTGCACACTCGAAGACAAGCTGACTACGTGGATGTGTCTCGTCGAAGGTTACCTCGCAAGTCTCCACGATTTGGTTAGTTTCAAGATTGAGCACACGATATGCTCTAGAGTGAGATGCATAACCAAATAAAATACCATCGACCGAGCTAGCCTCAAACTTGTCCAACTTCTTCCCTTTCTTGAGGATAGAGCATTTGCAACCAAAGACATGGAAGGGACTCACCTTGGGTGTGCGACCGTGCATCAACTCGTAATAGGTTTTCTTCTTGTGCACTCTAAGGTAGATCCTGTTCGAAACATAGCACGCGGTATTCACCGCGTCAACCCAGAACCTTCTCGGAGTCCTATGCTCATCAAGCATCATCTGAGCCATTTCACACAAGGTTCTGTTTTTCCTTTCTACCACACCAATCTGGGGAGGCGTATACGGACTCGAAAACTAGTGTTCAAGACCCAAGTCATGGCAAAAGGTTTCAAAACGAGAGTTTCTGAATTCCGAGCCATTGTCACTGCGGATCGCTCGTATGGCATCTTCGTGCCTCTCGTTCCTCAACCTCAAGACAAGATCTCGAACAAAACCAAACGTCTCCCTTTTCTCCTCAAGAAAGAACACCCACACATGCTGAGAGTAGTCGTCCACCACAACAAGGATGTACCACTTCCCACCCACAGATCGCACACGAGTTGGGACAACAAGGTTTATATGGAGCAGCTTGCATGGACGCTCAGTCATCACATCGGTGAGAGGCAGCTGAGAAGAGGCTACCATCTTGGCATGCCTCCACAGCGCACAAACCAACTCTTTCTCAAACTTCAACCGTGGCAATCCTCGGACCAAATTGAGTTTACTCAAGCAAGACAAAAGGTCAAAGCTCAAGTGACCCAACTTCTTATGCCACTTCCACAACTCACTTGAAGAACCAGCCAAGAAGCAATGCTCAACACCAGAAGACTAAGAAAAATCAGCTCAAAACACCTGACCCTCGGGAACGACCATACAGACAAGGTCCCCTCGAGAATCCAAAATTCGAGAACAACCAGGCCGAAACAACACCTCAAAACCCTCATCCAATAGCTGGGACACGAAAAGCAAATTGTATCCAAGAGATTGAACAAGAGCGACACGCCTGAGAGTGATCTTGTCACTCACCTTAATCTCACCTTCTGACAGCACACGCCCTCGCCCATTGGCACCAAAGGTGATGTACCTCTTTGTCACCACCAGGACGAGACTTGAGAACCACCCCTTGTCTCCGGTCATATGCCTCGAGCAACCAGAGTCAACCAACCAAATGTTTTCAAGTCTCCCACCTGAAATTCAAAAACGAGCACTGGAGCGAACAAACGACTCATGAAGGACCGATAAGGCGACCAGAGAGGGGGGGAGTGAATGGGAGCCGATAAAAATTCTTCTCGAGGGAGATTGAAACTCCGACAAGACGAACTAGCTCGGTCGAACCCCCGAAATCACACGCTCCGCACTTCTACCTCCCGTTTGCCAAAACCACGTAGCCACCGGAGTGCTACCGGTCCTAGGAACAAACTCTACCAGCAACCACAACACACACGCAGACCGACAAGCGGAAACAACTCGAAAGGCGAGCTAACCGCAGGGGGCGGTTAGACCGGTATAAGGGGCGGTTAGACCGCCTCCACCCGGCAACCAAGAAATCCTCCGAAACGCCTCTTCCGAGCACCAAAACACACCACGGTTTCACCAACAGAGATCTCTCGGTCAAGGCCATGCTAGCTACCAGAAAATCTTGGCGAAAACCAAAACTTCACCCAAGGGCCTAGGGGCGGTTAGACCGGCTACCCGGGCGGTCTAACCTCCCGTACCCAAAGCAACGAACCCCGACCAAGAACACCTAGCAAACTACACTAAAACGAGCCAAGATTTCACCAGAACGCTCCTCCGATCAAGGTGAACAAACTCACGAGAGAAAGGTCCAGCAAAATCAAACTTTCTTCGGAAAGGCCTAGGGCGGTTAAACCTGGTGCCGGGGGCGGTTAGACCTCCCTCCCCCGAGCACAAAGATCCGAGTAAAAACCCAAGCAAACGGACTCGAAACGCTCCAAGATTTCAACCATACAATCCCTTGGTCAAGGCCAACATGCTACCGGAAGATCTCGGCCAAAATCAAAACTTTCTCCGGACGAGCCCGGGCGGTTAGACCGCCCCTCCTACGCGGTTAGACCGCCCTCCCCAACGAACGGGAAAAGGGGAACCGCGGGTCAACCCTCAACTTTGCATCACCCGATCTCCCGATTCACCCAACGGATTGCGGCGAAACTTTGGGGATGCCCGGGTCACCTCATGGACGACCTCTCCCTCAAAGGAATTGCACCGAAACGCTCTAAATCATGGGGAATCGCAAATCTCGTGACCAAACCTCAAGAACTCGAGTTCCAACGAAAACCACCAAATCGAGTCCGATTCAAAGGAGATTTGGGGGCAAAGTCACCAGCCAAAGAGGCACAAAAACCTCATACGTGACACCCACCAAAAACCCCAAGAAATCGTCCTCAAAACACCGCCAACAAAGAGCTCCGAAAATCAACACAAAAGAGACGGAAAACCACCATGATGAACAACGCCGAACCATCTATACATGCCATGAAAGGTTCGTACATGGTCTAGCTTGCCACCCAAACATCCATCCCTCTCTCTAGATCTCACATGAAGCTCTCAAGCTAGTCCTCTAAAAACCTAAGGAAAAATGGAGAACCAAAAATGGAAAAACAAATGAGCTAGGGTTCCAAGAGTTGGCTGCCAACCTCTCACCTCTTGGGTTATATAGGCGGCAACCGAATGTCTAAATGCCCCTCTCTACTAACTAGGGATACAAGCCCCTCAAGGGCGGATTTGGAATTCTTGATGTCTTCACCATCGGACGGATGCCGGCGACCGCACCCCGCGTAGCCTCGACGCAAGCCTTGCGATCCCGACGCGTGTCCTCCGCTTCGAAGCTTCTCGGCGCCGGCGGCCGTGGCGGTCGGACCGCCCCCCGGGCGGTTAGACCGGCCCGGTGGATCCGACCGGCCCCGGGCGGTCCGACCGCCCCTCCCGGGCGCGTTGAACCGCCCGGGTGGCCGCACCTCCTCGTCGAGTCTTCGGCCTCGGTTTTGTGGCTCAACCGAGTAACCCGGTGGTTTTCCTCGGTGAACCACCGCAAACCCCGCGAACTCGGTGTAGCCTCCGCCAATCTCCATTCATGACTCGGCTCCCACGTAGTCCCGGCTCGACCTTGGTTTTGAGGCTCTACCAAGAAACCGTCCACGACTTCATCTTGCCGTTCATGCCACCATGCGGCCCGCACTTGACCCCCGCCGGCCACCGGTCCCTCGAACGAAGCCTACTTGTCTTCTCCACACCCGGAGGCCTCACCGCAACGACCTTTCGCGCTTGTTCTTCACCCGCACCAAAGACGAGTCAAGCCGCAACCCGCACCCGCAATACTTAGCCAAGAATCGGTCCACACAACGTTGTCAATCACTCATCACACAAGGAAGCGACCATCCACCGGTCCTCGAACCACACATGGTCCTCAATCTCCCCCTTGATGAGTGCATTGACAACACACTCAAATGAAGTAACACAAGAGAAAAGGAAAAGAAAAGAAACAAAATAAAAAGAAACCCCAACAAGCGATCGAAAGCCAAAGAAAGGCAAAGAGCAAGATCACTTGAAGAAGACAAGTCTCGGACCCCTTAGGCAAGGGCAACGGCTCGACACATCCGAGACAAAACACAGCTCAAGCAAAGAGCGCAAACCACCAAAGCAAAACTCAAACATCACAAAGAGCTCCCCCTGCACAAATGCAAGCTCCCCCTGAGCCACAGCACACTCCCCCTGAACACATGCATCAATGCAACTCGGGAATGCAACAAAGAGCAAAAACCTGCTCACATCGCCCGGGGCGGTTAGACCGCCGCCCGGGCGGTTAGACCGCCTCTCGCCCGAACCGACCGCCGGGGGGCGGTTAGACCGCCCAAAGAAACCGGCCCCGCACCACACTCGCTCAAAAATTGCCCGAAACAAATGGAACACCTTCCAAACACTCCCGTGTGCCCAAAACATGCACAAACTTCTCCCCCCTTGTTGACAATGCATGAATCAAGGCAAAATGCGAAAACTTGCAACATATAGCTTCTCGAATATACAAAATTCATCACAAGGAGCTACACAAGTCCAAATGAGCAAGTTAGATACTCGACAGTTCGTAAGGACCTTAACTACGTGATCACCAAGTTTCACAACCATTGGACAAGGCTAAAAAGGATTTTAGTAATTTTGCGAAAAGTTACTCCCTCACAAGCAAATACCTAAACATGAGCAAAACATATCAAAATGGCAAAGCCACTCAAACTTCATGCTAGGACAGCCATTCTAATCATAAGACCATCATAAACACCCAAAAGCACCTCATGTCATGTCAAAGCCACCGAGCCATGTGCCTACTTCTATGTATGAGACTTCTCATTGGTAGGCATCATGCAACGGTTTAGCACCCAAAGCAAATTAATTTCAGCACATATGACATGGGAACATATTTTCCAAGCATTTTTCATTTCATTTTCAGATTTGTAAATGATACATGAAATGTCTTTGCGACAAAAAGGAACTTATGCCCCTCCACAAGATTAAGCAAGAGGGCTAAACATTCATGATGGCAAGCGAGCCTTTGGCTCCATATGATCAATAAACTAGCTATCCAACCACAAAGTAAGCATAGCAAAGCCACTAAAACATGCCAAGATCATATATAGGCATTTACGCATGAGAGAGCATGCATATGACATTTTTCAAAAAACAGCCATCAACCATGGATCATTCATCAAGATCATCAAGAGCTAAGCCAAACTAACCGTACCATATCAAACAAGCTCACAAGAACATATATAGCAACCCATGGTAAACATTGTATATAGGAGAAGCTTTCCCTAAAAATGCATATGATACAAAATGCATGCAATCTAAGATACAAGGATGCCTATACATCATGTTACATATGCCATGCCAAATGCAATAAATGCACAAAGGAAAGCTATACATATGCTACACAAGGAGCTTCACCACCAACTTAGGAAACCAACCACACACACAAAGCTCACAAAAGACCGGCTCCTCGAGGGGAGGCAAAAAGGGCTCGACACCACCGCAAAAGAGCAAAGGAGCACAAAACTCACAAGCTCCCCCTAAACACATGCACTAGGGCCAAAGAGCATACAAAGCTCACCCTACACACATGATATAGAGAAGGAGCAAAACAAACCAAGTGGCTTGACCAAGGCCACACACTCGAAGGTCACAAAGCACTTACCTTTATCATTTCTTCACAATTCACTCATCCTTGTCCACCATCCCCGAAAGTGATGTACCTACATGTCACCACCGGGGTATGAGGCCGAAGAACCACCCCCGATATCAACCAAATGTTCTCTCGGGCCTCCCACCCGCAACTCAAAACCAAGAGCGAGAACGAGCAAATGACTCAACACTGGGGTTAGTCCCAAAAGTGTGAAACCAGTGTCGGGCCATTTCCTCAAAAGTAGGGTTAGCAACATTCATCCTACTCTGCCTATCAATACAGCGATCCATCCTGTCAAACCTATCAAACCTGGAACCACCATGGGAACACCACTCCCGTCTCACTGGAGGAGTACGAGTACCACGAAGAGGAAGGCATGGTCCGTAGCCCCTCTGAGACTCAAAGCTGTGACGTCTCCCAAACTCGTATTGATCTCGAGGTAGAGAACGTCCAGCAAACTCAACACCACCAGACTCAAAGTGTCTACCATCTGGACCATAACCAAGGGAACCGAAACCACCAACATCACGACCTCGGAAACGAACCGCCCCGTAAATGCGGGGAGGGCCGGCTCCGACCGCCTAGCCAGCCTGGGCTCCGACCGCCCTTCCCCGGCGGGGCCGGCTCCGACCGCCTAGCCGGGCCGGTCCGACCGCCCTCTCCGTACCACCACCGCGGCTACGGGATTTCTCATATCCCCATGCCGGATCCTTACGCACAAAGCCCTTTCCCTTAGGTAGTGGCATACGAGGCTCAGGCACACCATGAGAAGGGTGGTACCTGTCCTTGTTCGCCCACTCCTTAGCCATTCTCGCCTCTCTCTTTCTCTTATAGCAAAACTCTCTCTTGTGACCATCCTTCCCACAAAACTCACAATGGAAAAGGATTGGTTTGGGCTTAGGCTTGGGGAGAGGCTCTCCACTTGGTTTCTCACTAGGCTTTTCACTTGCCTTCTCACTCGGTTTTTCTCTCGGTTGGTTTGGCTTGGATGCAAACTTGTCTTTGGGTGTGGGTTTTGGTGGAACTGAAACATTCCCAAATTTCTTTTCTCTCTCACCACCGCCCTCACCAACCTCATCCAATCCCAAAGCCCAACCATCAAAGCGCTTACAACTAGCAATCATCATACCAAGCTGAGGTTCTTGACTCGACAACCAACTCAGCGCTTCACGCAACTTATCATTCTCATCTTGCAAGCGACCAACACATTTTGCAAGATCCAAATTCTTCATAGCATGCAACTCACATGTAGAACAAGAAGTAGGAATAGGCACTTTCAAATCAGCCTCTAGCGAACCAATGCGAGAACGAAGCTCAACAATTTTCTCATGCAAACCAGGGCAAGAAGTGCAAGCACCAAGCAAAGTGGGTCTAGATTGTAGCTCAGCCCAATTCAACCCTAAGCACATCTAGTTCCTCACACTTGGAGGCATACTTCTCCCTAAGATCGCTCAAGTCGCCTAGGAAAGCAGAGCAATCGAGCACAATCATTTTCATCAGAAACAACAGGGCTAGCCTTAAGCGAATCAATTTCAAGCTTGCTATCAAGAACCTGTGTTTCTAGCTCGCCACTCTAGTCCTAGCGTCCTCGAGCAAAGATCTAAGCTCCTTCCTAAGCTTCTTAGCCTCTCTAAGCATGTGATCGCGATTATCAAGCAAGTCAACCAACTCCTCATTCTCCTTGCGCAAAGAAGAGAGCTCATCACATACCTCATCCTCGGAATCCAAGTCCGAGGCGTCCTTCTCGGCTTCTCTTGTCGCTCGAACCGCGAGCCATGCCGCGTGTCGTCCTTGAGGCTTAGGCCCGTCACACAAAGGCCGTTGAGATACTTGCCAAGGTTCTTCTTCTTCTTCCTCTTCTTCTCATCCTCTTCGTCTTCATCACTCGAGCTTGAAGACGTGTCCTCGGAATCAGACTCGATGTCGCTTGATCTCTTCATCTTCTCTCGAGACCGTGCCTTCTTTCCATGTTCATGATCCTTCTTCTTGGACTTCTTCCTCTTGTCCTTGAACTTGTGCTTGTCGTGGTTGTTCACCTTCGGACACTCGGCGAAATAGTGTCCAGTCTTGCCGCACTTGAAGCATGTCCTCGTGTTCCTCCTCATGTTCACGCGGTTCTCGTGCAACCTCTCGAACCGCCTCGTCAGGAGCGCCAGCTCGTCCTCTCCAAGCACGTCGAACTCCTCATCTGGCATAGACATCAAAGAGGACAAAGAAAACATCCCGGTGGATGGGTTAGTATTAGCCTTTCCTTTCAAACCACCGACGAGGGCGAGACTATGAGAGTCAGTCGGGCCCTCGATCTTGGATGTCATGCCCCTATCCACCTCAGCCGACTTGAGCTTCGAGAACAGCTCGTTCACCGTCAGAGTATCATACCTCTCCGACTCGACTATGGCCTCGAACTTTCCGCCCCATATCGTACGATCCAAAGAGTGTAAGAGCTTGACCGCTCTATCATGATCATCGTACGGGAGCACGTCCACATTGGCCCTCATGTTGTTCACAACCACCGTGAACCTCTGGAACAAGGCATCGATGGACTCACCGGGAGATGAGTGAAGTTCTCGTACTCTCTCCGTAGGTCGCATACAACCGTGCCCGAACCCGGGCGTTCCCAACATGAGCCTCCTTCAACACCGCCCAAATCCTACAAGCCAAGTGCTCGGTGTGCACCCGATCGAACTCGGCCGACACAAAGCACGTAACAAGTAGTCGACCGCCTTATTGTTGGCGTCGAATCCGTCCCCTCGACCCCGGAGCAAGGAAATCCATCTGTCGGACATAGCCCTGTGTCCACCGTGACATCCCAAAGCGGTCGACCCTTTCCGCGGAGGAACGCACCCATCCGCTTGCTCCACATCCGGTAGTTCTTTCCATCGAAGTGTGGAGGACCCGAACCCCGTTCCCGGTACGCCATCCTTGGATCTTAGGCGGTTAGAGTCAACAAAGACCCGAACCGGCTCTGATACCACTTGAAGGACCGATAAGGCGACCGAGAGAGGGGGTAGTGAATGGGAGCCGATAAAAATTCTTCTCGAGGGAGATTGAAACTCCGACAAGACGAACTAGCTCGGTCGAACCCCCCGAAATCACACGCTCCGCACTTCTACCTCCCGTTTGCCAAAACCACGTAGCCACCGGAGTGCTACCGGTCCTAGGAACAAACTCTACCAAGAACCACAACACACACGCAGCACCGACCGAAGCGGAAACAACTCGAAAGCCGGCTAACCGGAGGGGGCGGTTAGACCGGGTATAGGGGGCGGTTAGACCGCCTCCACCCCGGCAACCAAGAAATCCTCCGAAACGCCTCTTCCGAGCACCAAAACACACCACGGTTTCACCAACGAGAGATCTCTCGGTCAAGGCCATGCTAGCTACCGTAAAATCTTGGCGAAAACCAAAACTTCACCCAAGGGCCTAGGGGCGGTTAGACCGGCTACCGGGGGCGGTCTAACCTCCCGTACCCAAAGAACGAACCCCGACCAAGAACACCTAGCAAACTACACTAAAACGAGCCAAGATTTCACCGTAACGCTCCTCTGATCAAGGTGAACAAACTCACAGAGAAAGGTCCAGCAAAAATCAAACTTTCTTCGGAAAGGCCTAGGGCGGTTAAACCCGGTGCCGGGGGCGGTTAGACCTCCCTCCCCCGAGCACAAAGATCCGAGTAAAAACCCAAGCAAACGGACTCGAAACGCTCCAAGATTTCAACCATATAATCCCCCGGTCAAGGCCAACATGCTACCGAAGATCTCGGCCAAAATCAAAACTTTCTCCGGACGAGCCCGGGGCGGTTAGACCGCCCCTCCTACGCGGTTAGACCGCCCTCCCCGAACGAACGGGAAAAAGGGGAACCGCGGGTCAACCCTCAACTTTGCATCACCCGATCTCCCGATTCACCCAACGGATTGCGGCGAAACTTTGGGGATGCCCGGGTCACCTCATGGACGACCTCTCCCTCAAAGGAATTGCACCGAAACGCTCTCAATCATGGGGAATCGCAAATCTCGTGACCAAACCTCAAGAACTCGAGTTCCAACGAAAACCACCAAATCGAGTCCGATTCAAAGGAGATTTGGGGGCAAAGTCACCACCAAAGAGGCACAAAAACCTCATACGTGACACCCACCAAAAACCCCAAGAAATCGTCCTCAAAACACCGCCAACAAAGAGCTCCGAAAATCAACACAAAAGAGACGGGAAAACCACCATGATGAACAACGCCGAACCATCTATACATGCCATGAAAGGTTCGTACATGGTCTAGCTTGCCACCCAAACATCCATCCCTCTCTCTAGATCTCACATGAAGCTCTCAAGCTAGTCCTCTAAAAACCTAAGGAAAAATGGAGAACCAAAAATGGAAAAACAAATGAGCTAGGGTTCCAAGAGTTGGCTGCCAACCTCTCACCTCTTGGGTTATATAGGCGGCAACCGAATGTCTAAATGCCCCTCTCTACTAACTAGGGATACAAGCCCCTCAAGGGCGGATTTGGAATTCTTGATGTCTTCACCATCGGACGGATGCCCGGCGACCGCACCCTGCGTAGCCTCGACGCAAGCCTTGCGATCCCGACGCGTGTCCTCCGCTTCGAAGCTTCTCGGCGCGGCGGCCCGGGCGGTCGGACCGCCCCTCCTGGGCGGTTAGACCGGCCCGGGAGATCTGACCGGCCCCAGGCGGTCTGACCGCCCCTCCTGGGCGGTTGAACCGGCCTGGGTGGCCGCACCTCCTCGTCGAGTCTTCGGCCTCGGTTTTGTGGCTCAACCGAGTAACCCAGTGGTTTTCTGGTGAACCACTGCAAACCCCGCGAACTCGGTGTAGCCTCCGCCAATCTCCATTCATGACTCGGCTCCCACGTAGTCCCGGCTCGACCTTGGTTTTGAGGCTCTACCAAGAAACCGTCCACGACTTCATCTTCTTGTTCATGCCACCATGCGGCCCGCACTTGACCCCCGCCGGCCACCGGGTCCCTCGAACGAAGCCTACTTGTCTTCTCCACACTCGGAGGCCTCACCGCAACGACCTTTCGCGCTTGTTCTTCACCTGCACCAGCACGAGTCAAGCCGCAACCTGCACCTGCAATACTTAGCCAAGAATCAGTCCACACAACGTTGTCAATCACTCATCACACAAGGAAGCGACCATCCACCGGTCCTCGAACCACACATGGTCCTCAACTCAGCACTGGGGTTAGTACCAAAAGAGTAAAACCAGTGTTGGGCCATTTGCTCCAAAGTGGGGTTAGCACAATCCAAAATATTCATCCTATCAAAGCTACCTCCATGAACACCACCATGGCAACCACTACGAGGGAACCAACCCTCTCTAACTGGAGGAGGACCAAAACCATGAAAGGAAGACCGTGGACCGTTCCTCCTCTCCATCTCAAAGCTACGACTCCTCCCGTCCCTGTACTGAGCACATGGGGGAGAACGCTTAGCAAACTGACCACCTGCAAACTCTCCAGACCAACCACCATAACCACGACCTCCTGAACCAAAACGAGACTCTTCACGGGCACGAAAACCAGCACCTTGTCAGCCCAGACCTGCACCGGTTTGACTCGTGTGGCACATCGGTCTGACCGGTGTAGCCCGGCCAGCAGCACTTCCTGCAGCCTTTCGATCTCCCCAAGACGGAACCGACCTCACAATCGCCTTGGCCCTGGGCATCTGCACACGAGGCTCAAGTACACCATTAGAAGGGTGGTACTTGTCCTTGTTAGCCCACTCCTTTGCCATTTTCTCCTCACGCTTCCTCTTGAAGAAAAACTCACCCTTGTGACCATCTCTCCCACAATAGTCACAATGAAACTGCACAAGCTCAGGTTTAGGCTTGGGTTGGGGCTGCTCACTTGGTTTTTCTCCGTTCGGCTTTTCAATCGGTTTCCCCTCACTTGGCCTCTCTCTTTCTTTCCCAAAGAACACATTCCCTAATGTGCTCTTGAACTTGATAGGCTTTTCGAAATCATCTGTGGAGTGAGGTACTATGGGTGGATCTGGATTTGTGTTGAGTTTGTTTCGTAGTGGGTTGGGTTTAGGAGCGAAGGTATTCTTGTGGTAGGTTTTTGGTGGAGCTACGATATCACCAATCTTTTCTCCTCCCTCGCCACTAATTTCTCCAACCTTCTCCGACCCAAGAACTTTCCCATCCTGGTGCTTATAGGTCTCCATCATCATCCTGAGTTGGGGTTCATGCCCCGACAACCAACCCATCATTTTTCTCAACTCATCATTCTCATCCTGCAGGCGATTCACATAGTGTACAAGTTCCAGATTTTTCAAAGCATGCACTTCACAAGTAGAACGAGAAGTGGGAACATGTTCTTTTAACTTAGCGTCAAGCGAAACAGTATAAGCATGCATCTCATCAATCTTTCCATGTAAAATAGGGCAAGAAGTGCAAGCACCTAGCAAAGTAGGTCTAGACATAAGCTCATCCACTTCAACCCTAAGCACATCTAGTTCCTCATACTTGGATGCACACTTATCTTTGAACACAGTGAGGTCAACTAAGAAAACAGAGCAATCAACACAATCAACCTCATCAGAAACAATAGGTGAAGCTTTCAGCGAATCAGTTTCAAGCTTAGCATCTAGGTTCTGTGTTTGAAGCTTAGCCACTCTAGCCCTAGCATCCTCAAGTGAGGCCCTAAGCTCCTTCCTCATCTTCTTTGCCTCTCTAAGCATATCATCACGATTATCAAGCAACAAGCCAAGCTGTTCATTCTCCTGACGCAAGAAGGGAAGCTCATCACGTACCTCATCATCGGAATCAGACTCTGAGTCGCTCGGGTTGCTCTTCTTGATGCCGGAGCTAAGTGCCATGGTGCAGAAGCCATCTCTAGTGTAGCAGCTTAGCCTACTCAGGTTCTTGGACGACCTCCTGCCCTTGCGCCGATCACCTACATCTTCACTGCTGCTCGAGCTCGAGGTGGAGTACGTGGAACTGGAGTCGACATCGCTCGCTCCAACCATCGCTCGGGCCTTGCCTCGTCCATCCTTCTTCCTCGATCGTCGCTCGTCCTTATGCTTGCTCTTGTGCTTGTGCTTGTGGTCACGCTTGATCGGTACTTGCCATCCGTTTTCGACTTGTGTTTGTAGTTGTCCTTGTTCTTGACCTTCTCAGGGCAGTCGGCGACGAAGTGTCCTGGCTTGCCACCCTAGAAGCATATCCTCATGTTCCTCCTCATGTTCACCCGGTTCTCGTGCATCTTCTCGAATCGCCTGGTCAGCAGTACCAGCTCGTCCTCTCCAAGCATGTCAAACTCCTCATCTGGTAAAGACATCAAAGAGGACAAGGAGAACATCTTGGTGGATGGGTTAGCGTTAGATTTTCCTTTCGAGCCACTGATGAGGGTGAGACTATGACAGTCAGTCAGGCCCTCAATCTTGGTTGTCATACCCCAATCCACCTCTGCCGACTTGAGCTTCGAGAATAGCTCATTCACGGTCAAGGTGTCATACTTCTCAGACTCAACAATGGCCTCGAACTTTCCGCCCCAAACCGTACGATCCAGTGAGTGCAAGAGCTTGACAGCCCTATCATGATCATCGTACGGGAGCACGTCCACATTCGCCCTCATGTTGTTTACCACCACCGTAAACCTCTGAAACAAGGCATTGATGGACTCACCGGGGAGACGAGTGAAGTTCTCGTACTCTCTCCGGTAAGTCGCATACATCCGAGCCTTAATCTGAGCATTTCCAGCATGAGCTTCCTTCAACACCGTCCAAATTCTACAAGCCAAGTTCTCCGTATGCACCCGATCGAATTGGAATTGACACAGAGCACGAAACAAGTAGTCGACCGCCTTGTTGTTGGCGTCAAACATGTCCCTCAATCCTGGAGTGAGGAAGTTCATCAGTTGGATATAACCTATGTTCACCGTGATATCCCAAAGGATCTAACCCTTTTCCGCGGAGGAACGCCGCCATCCGCTTACTCCACATCTGGTAGTTTTTGCCATCGAAGAGTGGAGAACCTGAACCCCATTCATAGTACGCCATCCTTGGATCTTAGACTGGTTAGAGTCAATCAAGACCCATAACCGGCTCTGGTACCACTTGAAGGATCGAAACGGCGAACCAGAGAGGGGGGTGTGAATGGGAGCCGATAAAAATTTTTCTCGAAGGAGATAGAGGCTCCAACAAGATGAACATGGCTACCAACACACGTCTCCGATTCACTACCCAAGTTGGCCAAGACCACGCAGCCACTGGAGTGCTACTGGCCCTAGGAACCAACAACCAACTTCACGGACCCGAGAACGCAGCGAAACACTAACTCGAGCCTCACTAACCTACACCGGTCAGGCCGGTGAGCACCACCAGTCAGACCGGTCCCTGCTGGTGAAACCTAGGAACTTCCATAGAAAGGCCCCTACATCGGTCAAGCCGATGTAGCTCACCGGTCAGACCGATTCAAGCCAGGAAACCCCAAATCTACCAAATAAGCCTACCGAGCTCCAAACTGACCCAAACTTGAAACAGCAACAACACGGAACAACAGCGAACTCACCCAAACGTTCACCCAAGCAAAACTCAACAGGAGTCTGCATCAGTCAGACCGGTGTAACCTGAGCTCTCGGGATGAACAGCATCCGCGGGTCAACTCCCCCAAATCCAACTCCCGATCTCCCGAATCGCTCCATAGAATTGCACAAGACTTTGGGGATAGTAGGAACACCTCATGGGTACTCCATAGCCAAGATTTGGTCCACCAAATCTTGCTAAATCAAGAGGAATCGAAGAAATCCTGCCAAGAACTCTTCTAACCCTAGAACACCAAAAACCCCAAAATCGAGCCCCTTTGCTCACGGATTTGGGAGGGGAATCAAAGGGAAAAGAACCACGAGGGGTTCATGTATACATCCCCCACCAAATCCCAAAGAGAAAGGCCTCGAAATCGTTCCAAGAAAATCACCAATAAAGGGCTCCGAAAATCACCAAAAAGAACGAACGAGAACAACACATCCAAGCCTTGAGAAACCACATCGAATCATATATACATCACCAAGAGGTTCATACAAGGTCTAGCTTGCCGCCCGATCATCCTTCCCTCTCACAAGATCTCACCATGAAGCTCTCAAGCTAGTCCTATAGAAATCCTAGGGAAAATAGGAAGGGAAAATGGGAAAACCAAATGAGCTAGGGTTCCAAGAGTTAGCAGCCATCCTCTCACCTCTTGGGTTATATGGAGACAACCGAAACTCTGAAATGCCCTTACTAGCTAATTAGAGATACATGCCCCTTGAGGGAGAATTCGCAAGTCTTTGTCATCACTCCATCGGACGGATGCCCAACGACCGCAAATTTGCTTAGCCTCGACGCAAGCCTTGTGATCCCGACGCGTGTCCTCCATTTCAAAGTCTCTAGACTAAGTCGTTGCACACCGGTCAGACCCACCGGTCGGACCAGTCCGATGTTGCTGCACCTCTGTCTTCGGTTCTTCGGTCTTGGCTTTGTGGATCAACCAAGGAACCTAGTGGTTTTCTTGTGAACCACTGGAAACCCCGTGAACTCGGTGTGGCCTCCGCCAATCGCCACTCATGACTCGGCTCCCACGTAGTCCCGGCTCGACCTTGGTTTTGAGGCTCAACCAAGAAACTGTCCATAACTTCATCTTGCCGTCCTTGCCACCATGCGGTCCGCACTTGACTCTATTGGCCACTGGGTCCCTCGAACGAATCCTACTTGTCTTCTCCACACCTAGAGGCCTCACCGGCAACGACCTTTCGCGCTTGTTCTTCACCTGCACCAACGCTAGTCGAGCCGCAACCTGCACCTGCAATACTTAGCCAAGAATCAGTCCACACAACGTTGTCAATCACTCATCACACCAGGAAGCGACCATCCACCGGTCCTCGAACCACACATGGTCCTCACTTCGCGAAGAACTCGTAACCTTTACATCGCCGAACTAGGTCTTGAGCATCAGCCAGGGCAGTGGGCCAGTAGAAATCCGACCTGAAGGCTTTTCCTACCAGATTTGCGGAGGCTGCGTGGTTGCCGCATTCGCCACCATGGATCCCTTATAGGAGCTGAAGACCTTCAGATCGGAGGATACACTTCGTCAACACACCATTGGAGGCGGACCTCTGGTACAGCTCGGTGCCAATAATGACGTAGTTGGCGCTACGCCTGACGATTTTCTCACACTCGACCTTGTCATCTGGGATGCGTTTCTCTAGGATGTATGCGATAAAGTCGAGGTGCCAGTCATCTTCGGCCTCCGCCATGAGGACGTCGCGGCTACCCGGTGGGGCATGTTGCTATGCGACTTCTCTGGGTCACTGAGGAGTCTAATCGATGGCTTGCGTAGGTCTTGGACAAACACACCAGCCCGGACCAGCGCGCGCTTGGATCCCAGCTTGGAGAGCACGTCAGCCTCGAGCTTGCGCACCTCAGCGCAGTAGGCGTTCATCTAGTCCTTCTTGATGTTGCAGGCCTTGTTGACTTGGTCGATGACGACCTTGGAGTTGTCGTAGGTGATGAGTCTCTTGATTCCGAGGGAAACAGCAATACGCAGCCCATGGATCAAGGCCTCGTACTCGGCGCCATTGTTGAACGCCTTATAGTGGATCTGTAGGACGTACTTCAGATGATCACCCTGGGGCGAGATGAAGAGGACGCATGCACCTGCACCTGCACCTTCGAGGTTCAGGGAGCCATCGAAGTACATCTTCCAATGTTCCGGCTTCTCCACCGGCGGGGGTTGCTGGGTCTCTGTCCACCTCGAAACGAAATCAGCGAGGATCTGGTACTTGGTGGCCTGCCGTGGGCAGAACTCAAGGTCGAATTCGCCCAGCTCGACCGACCACTTGACGATGCGCCCCACGGTGTTGCGGCTGTGTAAGATTTCTCCAAGAGGGAAGCTGGAAACGACCTTGATCTTGTGCAACTGAAAGTAATGTCGCAGCTTATGCAACATAATGAGGAGGGCGTATAGCATCTTCTGGGGTTGCGAGTACCTGACCTTGCTGTCGGATAAGACCTCACTGACGTAGTAGATAGGTCGTTGGACGAGGTGTTGGTGGCCTTCTTTAGGTCGCTCATCCACTAAGACCGCGCTGACCACCTGGGTGGACACGGAGATGTAGAGCAGCAAGGTCTCCTTGGGTGCTGGGGGCACCATGATCGGAGGCGTCGTGAGGAAGTTCTTCAACTCCTTGAGCGCCTGATCTGCCTCATCCGTCCACTCGAACCTGTTAGACTTTTTCAGCAACTTGAAGAAGGGCAGGCCTTTCTCCCCAAGTTTGCTGATGAAGAGACCTAGGGCCACCATCATGCCGGTGAGCTTCGTCATGTCTTTCATCCCGGTGGGTCGATTCATCATGCGGATGGCGTCGACCTTGGTGGGGTTTGCCTTGATGCCGAAGTGGCTCACCATAAAGCCTAGAAGCTTGCCAGATGGGACACCAAAGACGCACTTCTCCGGGATGAGCTTCCAGCGGTAGCGCCGAAGGATGGCGAAGGTCTGGGCGAGGTCGGCGACGAGGTCATTGTTGACGGTGAAATTCTATCAACCTAGCCATGAGTTTACCTTCGGTGTTGGCATAAGTTTTATACCTTATCCATTGGTACTAACCTCCTTAGTATAACAAGTTCATTAGTGCATTAGTGTTGAAAGCAAGACTTCCGGGATAAGTTCATCAAGCACCTTATGACAATACCTTGAAGCCCGGTACAAGTCATGCAATGAAGCAAACATGACTCCAAGAAGCCCAGGGACCAAACCCGAGAAGATGACAAACTCCGAGGACCGAGTCAGAAAAGTGTCGAATCTTGCGGGACAAGGAGACACATCCAATTCGGAGAGAAACTTACGGCAAGGGCCACATGTAGAAGGGGGAAGGATCTAGAAGATTCGGGAACCAACAATGGGCGAAGGAGGCAGCTAACTAGGCCGAAGTGGGCCTAGGCCGGTCGGCCGGCCTAGCCCATTTTGGGGCCCAGTCAGCGCCCCTTTGACCTAGCCGCCATTCAGACTATTTATAGCCTTGAGGCCAAGAGCCACGCATCAATTCATTCGTCATCAGCCACCGAGTTGCAGAGAAGAGAGGGACACCATCTCGGAGAGGAGAGGGTCGAGCTAGTTGACTAGGGTCTCCCTAGCCGACATGGGAACCTTGCAAGGAAGACCACGTCGGAGTTCCGGAGCTAGAAGCAAGATCAAGGTAGGATCCCGGTGGTGATCTTGATTCATGTATCATGTACTATGTTGAGTTATCAAGTTGCAATCCAATTTCTAGTAATCAAGTGTTTCTCCTATGTCTTTGATTTCGATCGGCTTTTCGTATCTTAAGATCTATTCTCGAGATAGATCACCAAGGATGTTCTTGTAGCCGTGGTGGCTAGAGGTGCGTGCCTGACCTTCCGAAAGATTTCAACTTGTCCTTGGACTCACCCTAGACTAACCCGCACGAATAGGGGTGCGTTGTGACAGAACGGTGGCTCCAAAAGGCAGGCATTTTCGGAGTCGTACAGGAAACCGTGGTTTAAAGAGGATTTTGATGAGATTGAACTTGTTGCTTCTTCCTTTGCTCAACTTCAACAAAGGCTAGATCCAATCTCTCTAGATTGGTTTATCTATCTGCCTCTATCTCTTGCTACCTCCGGTCTTTAGTAGATTAGATTTGTTTTGATGTTCTTTGAGATTAGAAGCATAGGTTTCACCTCTTGAAGATCTAAGTTTCTCGCTTTAATAATCAACTCTAGCATCACACATTGTTCCACGGATTCGATACCTTGGGTTCACCACTCGAGGGAAGAAGCGTCCCTTGACTACGACGGGAGACTTGTCCGCTTGCAAGTCTACTTGAAGTTTGATATGATTATACACCGTCAACAAGCCCCTTTTTCTAGCGTCGTTGCCGAGGAACCAGTGACCAAGATGCGATCTTTTACTACTTTTTGTGTAATTTTCAGTTTTCTTTTGGTTTTTCTTTTTGCATCTACTAACTTTTGATCATCCTCAAAATCAATCTAATATAGTTTGTCTAACCCTAGTTTTCTTAGATTTGTTTTTATTTTTCATTTTTGTATATTTTGTTTATTGCTAACCCTAACTGGAGATGGACGGCTACCTCTCCAACAAACTCGATAATTTTGTGGATGATCCAGAAAAACTTTACAGGCTAAGGAGACGTGAAGCACAACAAGCTAAGAAGCTGGATTTTGTAGATTCGAAGTCGGAAGACGAAGGATCATTGGAATCTCTGAATAATTCACCACCTCAAAGTCCTCGGGAGAATCGACTTCCACCAATGGGAGAACAACCGCAAGAACACAAGATCGGGGAGCTATGCACTCCGGACATCATCGACCTACCAATCTTTAACCTCGCGGAGATCGGAAGGCCGTTCGAGATCAAGACCTCAACAATCCACATGGTGCAACATTCACCCTTCACCGGTAAGAAGATCCGAACCTTCACCTCCAAGCGTTCATTCAACTATATCAAACATTCAACATGGATGGGGTGACTCAAGATCAAATGAGGGAAAGGCTCTTTCCGTTCTCGCTACTCGAGAAAGCTTTGCAATGGTTCCACTCTCAACCGGTGGAGACGGTGCAAAATTGGAATGCGTTGATGAGGGCCTTCATAAAGGAATACTACTCGCCAGGTAAAACTCAAAGCTTGCGTAATAAGATTGTTACTTTTGCCCAATATCCTACAGAAACTATCTCGGAGGCATTCGAGCGCTTCAATGAGTACACTTGGGCGGTTCCACATCACAAGTTCCCGAAGGAGGACCTCGTGCAAAAGTTCTACCAAGGACTCACCATGGCATCAAGGACGATCATCGATGCATCGGCGGGAGGATCGATCATCGAGCTTATGTCGACCGAAGCTTTCACTCTATTCAAGAATGTTGCAGACAATGACACGTGGGCGTCATCCGGATGCTTACTTACGGTTAAACCTACGGGGAACGTCAAAGGAGTCTTGCAAGTGGAGAAGGAAGACATACTCGAAGGCAAGATCGACTCGCTTATGCGGAGGTTGGACAAGATGGAGATAGAAAAGAAAGAGGCTCAATACTTAAAGGTTGTCGAAGCAAGATCCACATGTGAAGAGTGCGGAGAATATGACCATGTCCACAAGGATTGTCCAGAGGAAGCCAAGGTGCTCGACTAGATGAGGAAGGAAGATTTGCCGAACTTCCGCTATGGGGAAAGTAGACCTCAATTTAATGCAAGCTCATCCATATCAAATTCGGTTCTGGTTTGTATACAATTGAAGGACTTCATGGATGAGCAAGCTAAGATCAACAAGGAAACCGTCACCAAGTTCAAAGCCATAGACAAGGTGTTGGAGAACATCGATAGCAAAGTGACAGAGGTTGGAAGCTCCAACCATCAAGTGCTCAACATGATGAAGATGCTCGAGATGCAAATGGGGCAACTTGCCAGGCGCCTAGCCGCTAATGAAGGGAAGCTTCCGGGACAACCTAAAGGTCCTGAAACGGCGAAGGTTATTCAAACTCGTTAGGGGAAGGAGACCGAAGATCCAGAACGTTTCACGGGAGCAAGGAAGCCTAAACCATCCGCTGAGATGGAGGAATTTGCTAAAGAGGAAGTTACAGAGATAAAGAGCTCGAGTTTGAGATGCCAGGAGAAGACACGAAGATATCGCAACTCAAGTCACGCTACTTCCGAGGTAAACTTGACAACCACTTTGAGAAGTTTGTGGAGGTTGTGCGTAGACTTAGCTTCAACATGTCGTTATTGGATGCCCTTCAAGTTTCTACATATTCTCGTTACTTCAAAGATATCCTTGCAAATAAGTATGAGATAGCAACACTCGGGGTAGATCATGTCAAGATGTCCGAGCAATGTAGTGCCTCTATTGCTAACGGACTAGAGAAGCAAAAAGACCCTGGATGCCCGACAATTCCATGTTCCGTTGGTTCATTCAAGTTCGAGAAGGCATTATGCGACCTTGGAGAAAGTGTGAGCATCATGCCAAGGGATGTGTTCGAGAAGCTACGCCTACCATTGGAGCCTACGGGTATGTGCTTGGAGTTGGGTGATAACTCCATTCGCTATCCCTTGGGCATCACCGAAGATGTGCCCGTGAAGGTCGGACACCACTTCATCCCCGTCGACTTCATGGTACTCGAGATGGGACAGAGGGAGAAGCCGCCACTCATCCTTGGGAGGCCTTTCCTCAAGACCATGGGAGCTACCATTGATGTTGGCAAGGGGGAGATCATGTTCGACATTAACGAAGAAATGAGTTCCTTCAAGTTTCGACCACGCCTTGAGGTATGCAATATGATTGAAGTTAAATATGTTCCACCTCATCGTCATGTTGTTAAGGAACAACCAAGGAAGAAGGAAAAGCCGAAGAAGAAGGACGTGAAGAAAATCAAGGAAGTTGTTGCATCTGTCAAGATAAAGGAACAAAAGCCGCCTGTGAAGACCAAAAAGATGACTAAGCTAGAGAATAAGCCCGTGCCCAAGATGGTGCGGAAGTTGGTACCCAAGATTGCAACGCCCGCAAAGAGCGTTGATCAGAAGTAATCAAGTGAAGAAGTCTAGCCATGGACTATAAACGAAGTGCTAGGCGGGAGGCAACCCGTTTCGTCGAGTCAAGAATAAGGTACCGGGAGGACAACCCGATTCCAGGTTTTTGGAGTCTTTTCAAGTAATTAGTTTTGAATTTTACTATGCAAGACATTAGACTTAGAGTGGTTGAACAATATTAGAGACATAATTCTTGGTTGAATATTTTGCTTGATCATAAACCCTTTACATGAACCATCCTATGTGATTGTTTTCTTCTTTTTGAGAAACCACAACCAAATAAATTCAAAACCTAACTCAACCATTCATCCTGTTTATGATGTTGTGGTTGACTTGTTTTTCATGCTAAAAACACACGATTAGAGCCACGACTTGTACCTAGATGTTATTTAAATTTCAGCATGTGGTAGGACTTGCGTGAACCTAGAAAACTTAACTTTTTGTTGGTTTAGAAATCTACATCCTTGGTTTCTCTAAGATTAGAATTTTTCTAAGCCTCATTTAATTTTATTTCATTCAAAATATGTCTCACTTAGCCAAAATTAGAACCCAAACCTATACCCCCATGATCAAGTTGGGAAAAGTTTGCTCTCAACTAATGAAGGAAAACAATATCGGTGAGACCGATATAAATATAGTCGGAAAGTATTTTTCGACTTACATTTGTTTTTAATGGTTTAACAACTTCCCTAAATTTATGATTGAGCTCTCCCATAGCTCTGAAATTATTTTTAATTTTCAAAATTAGAGGAGTGCTTAGCCTTAAGACATGCTTAGAGGGAGGCAATCTAGTTAAACAAATCATGCATGCACCATGATGCATCATTGGATGCCCTCCCAACAACTTTCATCAAGACCACATGCAAAGGACAAGCATGGGGGGCAGCAAGCATTGTTTTGCAGGAAATTCATGGTGGCATGTGAAGCAAGGGAGCATGGACATGACTCAAATCAAAGGCATCAAGTAGAAGGACCAATAATGCAAGCAAAAGAGTAGATGAGAGAGTTTGGGCGGTGCAGTGGAGCACGCGGGCAGGAAAGTCACAAAGGGGAGATCATCATGCTGGAGGAAAGACGCGCCAGGGGAGGCACGAGGACACCCAGGCCGGTCGGCCGCCTCACCTATATAAGCACCCCCAGTGCTCGTCTTCAGTAGGCAAGCATCTCTTCCCTTCCTTTATTTGTGTGCTCAAGTTTTCAGTCCAGAACCACCATAAACTTAGCCATCCTTCCCAAGTTTGTTTGCTCAAACAATTCACACCCTTAATCCACTCAAAGTCCATACTCCGAAATAATTCTTGAAGTGCTTTGTACTGGTTGAAACCCCGGAATTATATTAGAGAGAAGAGTGTTGCAATCATGTGGAAGAAAACCACAAGTCTCTTCACCAAGAAGAAGGGGTCATTGTCATCCAAGCCATCTTCGACGACATCTTCGAGGAGGCGCTCGATTTTCGAGTCTCCTCGGAGCATGGAGGAGGACACGACACCGCCGAGGAGGAACGACACTCTCCTCCTCGGTGGTATGAGGGCCACAAGTAGCTCGTCCATGAGGTTTACCGAACCTCAAGGACGTACGGTGGAGCCTCCCGTCCCACCTCGTCGATTGACCCGTTCATCCGCTCCACCTCCATACACTCCGCGGTACTTCGCATATGGCTTCATCATCTTGTCGGAGGAGGAAGAGAAGAAACTCTCTCATCTTGAGAAGAGGCTTGTGGCAAACGTCGATTTCGACGATCAAGCTCTGAACTCATTGGGTTTTGGCATGGACATATATTATATGTTGGGGCACCTTGGATGGGTGCAATTCTCCAATGGGTTGTCGGCAAATACCCACATGGTGTTTGCCTTGGAAATTTTGATGACTATGGCACCTATCCTTGACGAGGGGGTTCCAAGTTTATCATTCTGATTGGAGGGAATTCAGCAAGTGGTTCCCTATGAGCATATTACGGAGCTACTTGGTTTCCAAAAGGGCACTCCAGAGAAGGCTGATGTGCCGGAAGGCATGTTGGATGGATTTTGGAATTTAATATCTAGGGAGGCCCACCAACAAAGGAATTCCATCTAGAACCCCATCATCCAAGTATTCCACTCATGGATGTGTAAAAGGATTTTGGGGAGGATGAGGGAGACGAAGGTGACCGACACAGAGTTGAATTGGCTTTACTCGGCTTTAATTGACAGGCAGCCAATAGACCCCTCCTACCTCATGATCAACCGATGGTGTTGTGAGGCAACATCAGGATCGAAAGATATTGGGTCGGGGTGCTACCTCTCCATGTTGGCCATCTCCTTAAGGCCAGGAATTTCGAGAAATCCCGAACATCTTTTACCCGGGACCTCTCTCAGATTTAAATACTTGAAGCAAGGAAAATACATAAGTGGAGATGAGAGAGGAGGCTTTAATGTGGCCAAAGTGAACTTACCTCTTCCAGATCCAAGACTAAGACTCTTCATTCAAGGGAAGGAAGATTGGTTGGAGGAAGAACTCCTTGTGCCGGCAAGGAAGAATAAAAGTAGAAGAATTGTAAGGGAGGGATCCTCCTCGGTGCAAAAGGGTGGTGCACAACAAAACTATGTGCCACCGTTCAGAGGAATCCTTACACCGCCAAGTTATTACGGAGGGCCACTGATGCAAGCATGGGGGAGTGATGTAGCAATGCCCCCACAAAATGATGTGGTGCCCAACGTAACCTTTGAGGAGACCTATGTACAATACCCCCAACCACAACAAAGCATGGCCATAATTGGAGGATATGCTGCAAGAAATATGCAAAACGTTGCAGCCATCCAATCCAACGCGGCTCAATTGGGTGAAGGCAATGCAAATATTGCCTATGAGCTTGGGCGCCTTCACCTAGTACCGCCGGATCAATTCGTTGGAGGGGATGTCCAAACCTATTATGAGCAAGGGTACAACTACCAAGATTATCAATACCAACCACCAGCGGAAGATTAAGAAGGGAGGAGCTTTAGTTTTCTTTTCTTTTCCCTTTTTCTTTAATTTTCAGCTTGTGTTTGCTTATGTATGTGTAATGTTTTCTGTTTTTATTTACATTTCAGCATGCGTGTTAGTTTATTTTCAGCATGTGTGTTAATTTGTTTTCGTCATGAATAAAGTCACCACCTTGTTTTTACCTTTGGTAAAGTTACAAAATTTATGCCATGATGATATATGATTATAATTGCCGCTTTGTTTATCTTTGTATATGTTTTATGCATGATTAAGCTAATGCTCTCTTAAAATACAAATCTGAATTTATCTAAATGCTAGCTTAATCTTTAGCGGAGGTTATGATTAAAACAAGGAACCATAGTATTTTATAAGCTCTCAAGTTTTAGATGGATTAAAGATGATTTTTATTCCTAAAAGTAATGCTAACCTTGTCATAAATATCACTTGCGCGTTGCTCTACCTATCCATAGCCTTATATATATTTGAGTGCATAAACCTTAGTGTACAAGATTTATTTTTGGTCGAGTTATTGCAGGCCATGATTTCTCTGGCCCGAGACTAAGAAGCTGGTCATTCCGTTTTTGCGTATCTATCTTATTGCTAGCCTTCTATCTGTGCATTGTGTATCCCCACATCGGAGATCTCACAAACCTCATCGAATATCCACCCTTAAAACCAAATATCATCTTTTGTGATTACCTCCTTGACCACACCTATCGTTGAGAATGGATCATCAATTCAAGGAAGATTGCAAGATGGTGCCAAGATTGAAGATTTCAAGTATCTCTCCAAAGGAAAAGTTTTTCCGGTACCTACCTTATCTCTATCACCTCTTTGCCCGAGGACGAGCAAACGTCTAAGCATGGGGGAGGAGGTAGGTACAATGCAATTTTAGAGTTCAAAGGGGAGCAAAAAATAAAAAAATGATGAGAAAGAAAAAGGAAAAAAAGTGAGTATAAAAAAAGAAAAAAATATATGTATGAGAAAAGAGAAAAATATGAGTATGTGTAACAATAAAATAAAATAAAGTGAGCTCCCCGGTTCTCTAAAGTGCATGAGGAATTTCAAGGTTTCAAGATTAAAAGATCCATACTCTTTTTCTAACCATGTGCAATCCGATAACGAGGACTTCCTTTGTGCCTCGGGATCACTCTTGCCATTTGCACATGTCCACCTATCTCATGTGTGTGTATTTTTCTCTCCCCCTCCTTGATATAACATTATTTTTCAATGACCTTTTTGACAAGTCTTGGTAAGACCATGAGAAGCTTGTCTTGTTTTGACAACATCTCATTTATAATATCTTGGTAGGACTAAACTTTCCCAAAAAGCTCCATATAAAGCCTACCACTTATATATGTGTTATGAGAGGGAAAGGAGTAGAATAAATAGGCTTGAGAGACAAGATGAGATGAGAGTTCATGAGCAATATGCAAGTTTAAATTTGTGATCTGGGTTTAGCTTTTTTTCATCTCGTTCTTTATTTCAAGATTTCTGAGATCTATTTAAATTTTGGGAGCATGTTAATACTTGTGGGATAAGCATAATTAATACTTCTGGATGGCCTTCTGGTAGGTCGCTCCAGCGTTCTTGAGGCCGAAGGTCATGGCCGTGTAGCAGTAGATGTCATGCCGTGTTATGAACGTCGTATTATCCTGGTGAGAGACCTTGAAGGCTATCTGGTGATAGCCTGAGTAGCAGTCGAAGAAGCATAACAGGACGCTTCATGCGGTGGAGTCGACGACCTAGTCGGTACACATTCTCCATTGGCCGGTTTTCTTGGGTACAAGCACCGGGTTGGCAAGCCAAACCGGGTTTTTACATTCACGGATGAATCGGGTAGCTAAGAGCTTTAATAATTCTACCCTAATGACCTCCTTGCGATCCTTCGCAAAGTAGCGTAGCTTCTGCTTGATAGGCTTGGACGTCTTACTTACATCCAAGGAGTGCTCAGCCAGCTCCCTTGGAACACCTGGCATATCCAATGGGGTCCATGCGAATATGTCAGCGTTGTCTCGGAGGAAACTGGTGAGCGCGAGTTCCTACTTCTCCCCGAGGTTGTCGCCGATGACCACTGTCTTGGCTGGGTCGGCAAGGCCGAGGTAGACCTTCTTCATCACTGGTGTAGCATCCAGGGTGGCCTCGATGTGTTTTTGTTCCGGGATGGCGAGGTCGGTCGAGGCGACCTTCTTGGCCTCGGCCACCATGACAGCCGAGACGCCGAAGCAGGCGCTCGTCGTGGCAATCTCCAGAGCCTCAATGTAGCACTTGAACGAGACGAGTAGGTCGCCATAGACTGTGAGGACTCCGCGGGGAGCCGACATCTTCAGCACCAGATAGGTATAGTGCGGGATGGCCATTAACCTGGCCAGCATGGGGCGAACTAGGATGGCGTGGTAGGAAGACTTGAAGTTAGTGACCTCGAAGCTAAGGTACTCCATGAGGAAATTATCCTTTGTGCCGAACGTGATCGGAAGGGAGACTTGACCCAGGGGGTAGGCCACCATGCCTGGAACAATGCCGAAGAAGGGCTCGTCGCACTCTGTCTGCCTCCAGAAGTTGAAATCCATCTTCTTCAGGGTATCGACGAAGATGACGTTGAGCCCGCTTCCCCCGTCAATGAGGGTTTGGGGGAGCAAAGGCGCCCTCGAAAATGGGCTCGACGACTAGCGGGTACGAGCCCCCAGTTGTTAGCCCTAGAGAAGGTGATGGGCTGCTCCGACCAACGCAGAGGCTGCGATGGCTTGGTGTGGATGAGCTGGACCTCACAGTTGTCCTTGTGGTACCTCAACCTGCTCGATCTGCTCTTTAGGCCGCCAACGATCATGTTGATCGACCTCTTGGCTTGTTGGAATGGGCCATTAGGGTTGCTTGTCTCCGGTGGGGGAGGCAGGTCGCGCTCGTCGCGGTGGTGTTCCGGCTGTTGGTTATCATGTTGTCGGTCGTCACGACGATCGTTGTCCCCGCGGCCACGTCGGTCATCGCGGTGGTTGTTGTTGTAGCGACGCGAGGATGACCAGTCCCCATCACTTCTGGGTCGCTTCGGGTCGTCGGGTGTGCGGAACACCCTCTTGAACTGCTGGCACTCGCAGACTATGTGAGTGCCCCCTTCATGGAATGTGCAGGGGCTGTCCAGCATCGCGTTGAACTCCTCGATGTTGAACATCGAAGGTCGGCGCCCATCTGCCGTGAGTACCTCCGAAGGTCGCTTGCGGAACTTCCCAAAGGTGCCTGCATCCTTCTTGCCATCGTGGTCAAACTGGTTGACCAGGGCTTCCTCGGTGTCGATGAGCTTGTTGACTGTGACGCCCCAGGTTTTTAATTAGCCGTAATAGCCGGTCAAATGGTCAACAGTGGTCAAACCACGGTCAACCTGGGCCCTCACCTCGAAAAACTCACTAACCCACCATAGTGACCCTAATTGACTAGTAAACACACTTGTGGGGCCAACCCATGGTCAAAGGTTGGGTCAAACCCCTTGCCACCCTAGTGTCCACAGGTGTCTGCCGGAACTTTTGCCGCGTTCTCCAAAATTCACCTAAACAATTAAAATTCTACCTTTATGAAAGTTGTACATCTTGATGAGGGACACAACTTTCATGTTGATTGGCATTTCGAATTTTGAGAGGAAAAGCTTGAAAAATCAACTGCAAGGCAAATTTCACTATTTGCAAAACCCTGCTCGCATTCAAAGTTGGCATTCAAATAACTTTCAATCTGGGCAGAAAAACCCTATATAGCCTTTGTAGAAAATGTTGTTCGTAGCTAGATCTACAACTTTGGTATTCAACACTTGGTCAACTTCTATGCAAAAATTTAGAGTTTTTCATTTTCAAAGTTGGCACCAGTGAAACACAGGGAACCAGAGCGCCGCGCGCCGCGACGTCGCGCGCCCGCGCGCGCCGCCCGACGCCGGCTCCGCGTCCGCGCCCGCACTTCCCCGCGGACAAGCGCCGCCCGAGGCACGCCAAGTCCCGAGATCCCGCGCCCCGACGCACCCACCCGAGGCGCCCCGTGGTCCGCGCCGCCGTAGGCGCGCGCACGCCGTGGACCGCCGGTCCGTCGGCCGTGCCGCCGCCGTACGCGCGCCGCCCGAGCGCCGTAGCACGTCCGGGAGCATCTCGCGCCGTCACCCAACGTCACCCAGTGCTCGAGCGCCTACTTAAACCCCTCCTCACTTCCCGGCGCGCCATCCCGAGCCCCCTCCGCCGCCATAGCCGTTGCCGCTCGGTGCTAGAGCTCGCCGCCCGTGCTCTTCGCCGGCCAGCTGCTCCGGTAGGTCCCCTAGGTCCTGGTGAAGCTCCAACGCTCGCTTGTTGCCCTGCATTGCCCCTTCCCGCTGCCCTTTCCCGAGCCGCCGCGGCCACCGCCGCCGGCCGGCGGCGAACCCCCTCGTCTGCCATTCCTTCCGCCCCAACTCCGGTACCCCTAGCCCCTAGGTGAGCCTCCCGTCGAGCCTGGCCACTTGCCCGGCCGAGAGCGCCACCCGCTTGTCGGGATTTGGCAGGAGCCGCACTGCTCCTCCAGCCAGGGACCCGATTGCTAGGATTTTGATCTTTCTAGGGTGTTTCGTGTTAAGTTCAGGGCTTAGTTATAAAGATCCCTATCCAAGTTTACTTGCAGTTTAGTCCAACACCTTAGAAAATTCCTAGAAATTCGTAGACAAATCAGAAAAATACCAAACTAATTCTGTTGGGTTCAGGAAGATAAATCCCATCATTTTTGTTATTTGCACATGGCTGGATTCTAAATAGTTTTAGCATTAAAAATACAAATGTGAAAAACCTAGATCTGACATAACATGAAATCCATAACTCCTCTGTATCCCAATTTTGGATATGTTTTGTCTTAGCTCATGACTAGATTCGATGCCAAAAATTGCACAAAGTTATGCGGTAGATCTTGTTGAATAAATTGTTTTCCATTCTTGCAGAAACTGCCTAAATGATGTTTCTTGCTAAATATATTTATGTTTTTGAGCTCATTTTGTGCACACTGTCTTGTAATGTCAAAATGCACATCTTGTGAATTAATCATGATTTTTGGCTTACCATAAATGTTTGTCTTCTAATTATGCATGTTTTCATTTGTAAATTAATAAACCAAGATCAGTAAAGTTCCTAGATGTATATGCTGGTTCTTTAGGCTTGTTTAGGACCAGAGAGCATGCACGAGAAAGTTTGGATCATTTTGATGCTTATTTATTTTTGTATGCATTTAAATTGAATCACTAGCTAGTCCTTGTTATTTTCTCCAATATTTAATTTCCTAGCATCCAACACTTACAAGTGGGTCCAATGGACCAGGATAGGTGCTAATATGCTTAAGGAACACTTCTTAAATTTTTGGTAATTTAATTGATTAATAAAAAGCTTAAAGGCCCTTTTAATATTAAAGAGAAGTTAAATAAAGAAAAACCCCTAATTAATTCTTTTACCTTTTGAAAGTATTATTTAATATAATTAAAAGATAATTAATTATCATCGCTGATCAGAAAGTAATTCATAAATAAAAATATTATTTATACCTTTGCTTGTGAAAAGAAAAGGAATTAAAGCCTTCACATGAAATAACAAGTATAATAAAAACCTTTATTCAAATGTTCAATAAAAGAATAACCCATGTACAACTAATAACCTTCCTAAAAGAGAAACACTATACAGATGCTTGTTAAGGTGAATATGACCAACAAGAGTTGGATAAGACAACAAACTATCACGTCACCTAAACTTGCATTGCATTCCGTGTAGATCTTCCGGACGGAGATTACTCGCTTGTCCCGGAAACCGAGGAAGGAGGAGCGGAAGCTTCACTGCAATACGTGGAAGTGCTCGACACCGAGGGTGCCCAAGCTAACCTAGCTGACGAAGGCAAGCTCCGGTGCATCTAACCCAATTTTCAAATTCTTTATTCAATAATCTATGGATGATTGTGCATTTACGTTCAGGAGTTGAATGAAACCCTAGATGCATGATCCCTAGGTACCTTTGTCCTTACTAGTATGATAGGTCGATATCTGCTAAGCTATAGGACCGTTACAAGTCGGGTGATGACCTCACTCGAGAGAATAGGTTCCTAGATAGGAATCATATTATATCATAAATGGATTGCTCACGTGGTAAGAGCATGGGATCTGGGCTTCGGTCCAGTGGTTATGTGGGTTAAGTTTTTGAACGTACTAAACATTCGCCGGTTATGGGGCCGGTAAGCCTAGTACCTTAATGAGACGGCTAGGGATGGAACTGTCACTACTCTTGGGATTCGCTCTCACGGCTAGCTACCGGTGGTGTATGGTGACTCCGGGTATCTCGCGGGGTATGACAGATAGCCTGCACCAAAGACTGTGGCCTTTCATCCCGACCCGGGGATTTTTGGGAACGGCCTGGGACAGCTGTACCTTGGTGGGCAGCCTACTGTGTGTTTGGGTCTACCTTGCAAGGTTTAAATCAATCGATTGTCGGCCTCTCACCGTTACCCGAGACTACTTACTACACTAGTCATGAGATCCCTAATGATGGAAGATGATGAATACTATGCTTGATTAATTGTGTTGTACAACTTGTTTGTACTAGATGGCTAATGCAGTAAAGATTAAACCTACTAGAACTTGTGCTAAAATCTTGAAAGTAAGGACCTACTCTTTGTTACTTTTTAGCAAAAGCAACCTAATAGCCAAAAAGCCTTTCATGGTTTAGATTTGGTGAAGTAGTTATCACCGACGGGTAAGTCTTGCTGAGTATTAGTATACTCAGCCTTGCTGTAATGTGTTGATCCAGGTAATGCCTTCAGTGATGTGTGGCCCGGAGAGACCCCGCCCGGCTGGGAGCTGGAGTGGGTGGAGGACGACTACTGAAAGCATCATGGATGGCCTCCCGTGGTGTCTTCGCTTCCGTTAGTTTATTTCCGCTGCTTGCGAAAACTCTGAACTATTTCATCATTGCAAAAACTATGGTTTGTAATAATTAAACCCCTCGGGGTACGAATGTGGATATTAATGTTGTTGTATCTCTAGACTCGCCTTCGAGTGAGTTTTAATGCATATAGTCGATCCTTGTTGCTTTTCAAGTGATTTACCGGGCATTAACCCGGCAACTAACGACATGATGATACTTTATTATTGCTTAATGACCAAAGTGGATCGGTCTTAGGCGATAGTACGGTATTTTCCTGGGCGGGTTGTCACAGTTGGCATCAGAGCTTATATGCACCAGAGATTAATTAATAAACTTAATCAATGGTTTTTGAATAAAATATGCCAAGATTGTCTGATTTTCCAAAATACGTTGGTCCGCTAAGGATAAATTAGACCGAGAGGCCCTAGAGGGATTTTTGGGTTCTTTCAGGTGGCTTGATTAACTTATGGTCTATTTTGCTAACTTCCAGCACATTACTTTCTGTCAGACTTACTTTAATGCACAACCAAACTAGGAGCCACGTGTTTTATATGTGTGTTGTTCCGCATCACGGGAATTGCGAGGGTTGATGGAGTGATCCATTCCACAGTTCCCATCTTCGCGTCTGTTCATGAGTTGTGTGTCGCCACGTGTCTCATACGTGTGCATTCCGCATGTCGCTCATGCGAGGCAAGGATACACTCCATTCAAACGGAGGGTGTCCGAGGTTGGACGTTGTCCATGCAGCGGCTTAACGCATGGATGCCGTTTCTATAGTGAACGGTAATGTATGTGGACGCTTTCGTGACGTGCTGGCAAGAAAGGTTCGTTTTCTGCAAGTACATAACAGCGCTTCGTTAGTCGTTAAGCAAGTACCGTATAGCTCTCAACTAGATATTATAGGGAGAGACAATTAAAATCCTTGCCACCGGCACTAACTCCGATTTTTGGCTTGATTGCCATGTGAGGTCGGATAGGACGTCTTGCATGCATGTTAAAAATCAGAAAAACTAAAATGGACCCGAAAACTAAATTTCCATATGCTCTCTAAGGAAGATTATGCTAGTGTGTGCTTTTTATAAATTAGAAGTACCTCTCATACCTAACTGTCATGCTGCCGAAATTTTGAAAAGTTGTTACCTTGTGCTAGGTTAATTAAACCAAATTGTTAAAAACAATTGATCCTTAACGAGTTGTCTTGTGATAGAGAGTCAATCCTAGTTCCGTTTGGGTTGGTTTACACTTTCCTAGGCACATCTAGGTTCAGGACCATCCACCTTGTTCCTTGCTCGATGCTCGACCTTAAAATTTTAATTAAGTATTAAAGGATTCATTTGAACCGGGAAAACTTGGGAAAGTTTTGAGGTTTCTGGATTTTTGGTTATGAAATTTTATTCACAGCTACCAGAACTACACCATTTGACATGCCGTTCTCTTTGAGATCTGACATGAGTTACATTTATGTACAGATGGCTTTCCCCGTGTTCCACCAGTTCGACGCTGACGGTACGATCCGTACCAACGGGTTACACTGGGAGGGTTTTCCGCGCCTTGCGTGGGAAGCACTCAGCGCCACGGGCTACCTCACACCACCGACTTACGAGGTGAAGGAGTTCGAGCGCTATGGCGTTCCCCGTTGCAGGGTGATCGTCACTGTTCTGCCACACCCGGACCACGCCGACTGGTTTGACTTAAGTTTTATCTACTCGGGATTTATCACTCACGAGTCCATTGAGTCAGCCGCCCTCAGAGTGCTGACAGACTTCTGTGACCACAACCCCACCGTGGTAGCTCCCTCTCCGTTTGGACTGTTTCCTGCTGTGAGTCCTGACGACTCAGCATGGTTGGATCGTATGGATCACCTACGGGAGCTACTGACACTAGCAGAGCCATTGGATGTTACTCAGACGCTAGCTCGTTGTCTGAACGTGGTCTTCACACTTCAGGGGCTGCGCTATAATACGGCAGCGATTATTGGGCAGCGTTTGGAGGCATCTAGACGTGATTGGGAGCAGCTTTCAGCAGCACACCAACAGCTGAACTTTACTCTTACTCAGGTACAGCAGGAGAATGACAGGCTGAGCGCTAGGAGATTTCAGTTATAGCTTGAGAGAGGCGAACGCCTACAGAGGATTGTAGATCTGGAGGAGGAGAACCATGCACTAGAGGAGGATGCCAACGCACACGAGATTGAGAGGCTGACACTACTTCAGAACATTGCTGATATGCAGCAGCAGGTGCAGGAGGCCGAGGTACAGGTGGCAGCCTTGCAGGCTATAGTGGCCTTACGTGCCCACGCCCCCGCATGTGCACACCGGAGGAGCGCGGGGTTTGTCCGGTCTGGATCAGACGAGCCAGGCAGGACCACCGCTACCGACTCCCCCAGCTTCGCCTACATACAGTGGTGCTTCAGTGGGCAACTAGGTTGCCGACAGTAGGAATAAGAAGGATGTTGATCCTATCGAGTTAGTGGAGGTGTTTAGAGTAGTTGGCTTGACAGCTCGTCTTCGTGCCAAGTAACTGCTTGTATCGTGTCATGTCATGTTGTTTCGAATTCGAGTTGTAATGTCCTTGAAACTTGTTTTATCGTATTGTAATAAAGAATGCTTAAGCATGTGTGCTTTAAGTGGTTTCGTTTGGTATTCAAAAATTGAAGTTTTCTTGCGTATGATTACCAAATTCGGATAAACCGTGGCAAATGACCACGCCGGTCAATTTCGCATTTTCCCCTAAAAACATTGGTAAACCAAAGCAAATCTAGGGGCATCACTCGTTGCCAACAGTTAAGTGCTCGTCGTATACCACCTTCGTTGGTACCCGAATTGACAGGAATTGTCCGAGGGTAAATATGAGCCTTGCATTCGGGTGATCGCATTCCTAACTGTGTTAAGAAAACGATTCTAGGAATCTTGGTGGCTATGGAATAATTGTTGATTGTTATTGTCCTCATCAGTTAAATGCTAATGAGATGTGATTATGCATGATCATGCTTGTCATCATTTGAAGTAAGCTTTTGGTTATCTCACTAACAAAGCTCACTTTTCAGATGGTGGGAACCACGCGTAGCTCTCCCAACGGTTTCGGAGCAAGTGGTAGCGGTGACTTACCGCCACCCCGCCCATGATGCCGTCAGAGGCCTTCATGGCCACCCAAACTGAGGTGCTGCGTCAGATCCTGCAGACACAGCAGCAGATGGCCCAGTAGATGAACCGAGGGCCGCCACACGGGGCCAACCATGAGGGGCCTAACCAGGTCACCACGTATGCCCAGTTCATCGCTATGAAGCCGCCGACCTTCGCTAAAGCAGAAGACCCCCTGGAAGCTGAGGCTTGGATCAAGGCCATCGAGGCAAAATTCTCTGCCTTTGTGCTGCCTTGCTCCGAGGAGAACAAAGCTAACTTCGCAGCGCTGCAACTGCAAGGAGAAGCTTTGATGTGGTGGGACCACTTCAAGTCAATGCAGCGAGGGCACGCTGTGACTTGGGATGAGTTCAAGCAGGCTTTCAAGAGCCACCACATCCCCAAGGGACTGATGGATAGGAAGATGAGGGAGCTGTTGGCCCTCCGCCAGGGATCTGACACAGTGTATCGCTATGCTCAGAAGTTTAATAGCTTGTGCCAATATGGTGGGCATCACGTTGATACTGATGCCAAGAAGATGGAGAGGTTTCGTGATGGGCTTGATGGCAAATTGTACGAGCGTCTGAACCTGCTCGAGCCCGCCAACTTCCATGAGCTAGTGAACAAGGCTATCTCCCAAGAAGATGCTATGAAGAAAGCCCACGGGGACAACAAGAGGATGTCTGGTTTCACCCCGTGCACGGAACGAGCAAGAAGTTTCGCTTCGTGAAGAAGGAAGCTCCGTGCCCATCCCGGCAAATCTTCAATCGGATGCCGGACGATGAAGCCGCCTCGGAGCAAACTCACAGGGAACTTCCAGTTCCACGGTGCCCACGAAAGCAGGCTCCAAAGCCTAATGCACCTCCTCGCAGCATTGGTGATCGCCGTTGCTATAACTGTGGCCAGCCAGGGCACTACATTAGCGAGTGTCCCAAGCCCAGGCAGATCAGGTTCAACCCGCAGAATCAGGGTGCAGGAAGCAAGCCTGCCATTCCGGCTAAGAAGCCTATGGTGCAAGTGCGCCAGGGCAAGCTGAATTTCACCGCCATGAGTGACATCCCAGAAGGAGCTTCAGTGCTCACGGGTACATTCTCTATCAACAACACTCCTGTTAAGATTTTATTTGATTCGGGAGCTACCCATAGTTTCATCAGTGAGAAGTTAATAAGAAAATTGGGTTTGAAGGGTTCTCATACCACATCCGCTTATAAGATAATTACTCCCGGAGGACAAATCACCTCCAATATCTTAATCCGAGGAGTAAGTTTGGGCTTAAGTAGTAAAATCATTCCGACAAACCTTATCGTCATAAACTTGGTTGGAATGGATGTTATCTTGGGTATGGAATGGATGAATCAACATAAGGTGATTCTAGATATATCGGATAGGGTTGTAGAAATCAATTCTCCTACGGTCGGGCACACTACCTTGTACCTACCTTTTAAGGATGGTACTGACTCTTGTGCCTATGTGACCATCATCTCCCCTCTTGATGAAATTCTAGTAGTATGCGAGTACCCAGATGTCTTTCCTGATGAGTTGCCTGGTTTCCCACCAGACAGAGATGTCGAGTTTGTGATCGAACTCCAGGCTGGTACCGCACCCATTTCCAAAAGACCTTATCGCATGCCACCCAAAGAGTTAGCCGAGCTAAAAACCCAACTCCAAGAACTGTTAGATAAGGGTTATATTCGCCCAAGCTCTTCTCCTTGAGGTTGCCCTGCCCTCTTTGTTAAGAAGAAAGATGGTAGCTTGAGAATGTGCGTAGATTATCGACCACTCAATGCAGTCACCATCAAAAACAAATACCCGCTTCCCCGAATCGACGTTCTTTTTGATCAATTGGCTGGTGCCAAAGTCTTCTCTAAGATCTACCTTCGTTCTGGCTATCACCAAATCAAGATTCGACCTTGCGATATTCCTAAAACCACTTTTTCCACTCGTTATGGTCTTTACGAGTTCTTGGTAATGTCTTTCGGACTCACAAATGCCCCAGCCTACTTCATGTACCTCATGAACTCCGTGTTCATGACAGAGCTCGATAAATTTGTCGTGGTCTTTATTAATGATATTCTCATCTATTCCAAGAGCGAGAAAGAACACGCCAAACATCTCTGAGTTGTCCTTCAGCGTTTGCGAGATCACAAGCTTTATGCTAAGTTCTCCAAATGCGAATTCTGGTTGAAAGATGTGAAATTCTTAGGGCACACCATTTCCCATGATGGTATCTCCATAGATCCTAGCAAAGTTCAAGAGGTGATGGATTGGAAACCACCCAAGTCCGTGCATCAAATCCGTAGTTTCCTAGGATTGGCGGCATACTACCGTCGATTCATTCTTGACTTTTCTAGAATCGCAAAACCCATGACCGAATTATTCAAGAAAGGAGTGAAATTCGTGTGGAGCGAAGCATGTGAGAAAGCTTTCCACACCCTAAGGCAACATCTAACTTCAACCCCAGTGCTAGTACAACCCGATAATTCCAAACCATTTGAAGTCTTCTGTGACGCATCAGGCACGGGTCTCGGCTGTGTCCTTATGCAAGAAGGCCGAGTCATTGCCTATGCTTCACGGGCACTCCGACCCCATGAGCTCAATTATCCTACCCAAGATCTTGAGTTAGCTGCTGTTGTCCATGCCCTCAAGATATGGAGACATTATCTAATGGGTAATCGTTGCAACATCTTCACCGAACACAAGAGCCTCAAATACATCTTCACCCAATCAGAATTGAATATGAGACAGAGAAGATGGCTTGAGCTGATTAAGGATTATGATCTAGAAGTGCATTATCAACCCGGCAAGGCAAATGTTGTTGCGGATGCTATTAGCCGCAAAGATCATTGCAACCACCTAGAGTTGGAGCCAGTCAGTGAACCATTGTGTGAGGAAATGAGGAGGCTCAACTTAGAAGTGGTACCGCAGGGAATTCTGTATGCCTTGACGGCAGAGTCCGGTCTTTATGAAAGAATTGTCACTGCCCAACACAATGATGTAGAGATTCAAGCCATCAAGCAGAAACTAGCAGAGGGAGACCCCAAGTACACTTATTTCCAGAAGGATCACCAGGATGTGGTCTGGTTTGGGAAACGTCTAGTGGTCCCCGTTGACCCAGAAATTAAGAAAATCATCCTAGATGAAGCTCACAGGTCCAAGTTCTCTATCCACCCCGGTAGTACCAAACTGTACGAAGATCTGAAACAGAACTTTTGGTGGTTCAATATGAAGGTGGATGTAGCCAAGTATGTAGCCGAGTGCGATACTTGCCACCGGATGAAAGCAAGTCATTTGAAATCGGCAGGTGTACTCCAACCCCTGTCGATACCTATGTGGAAGTAGGACGATATTAGTATGGATTTCATTGTGGGTTTACCCCTAACAGCTAGAAAGAAAGACTCCATTTCGGTAATTGTGGACAGACTCACAAAGACCACTCACTTCATTGTCGTGCACACCACTTACTCCGCACGACAATATGCAGAATTGTACATGGATCACATAGTTCGTCTGCATGGAATCCCAAAGACTATAATCTCTGATAGAGGGACTCAGTTTGTGGCTTGTTTTTGGGAACAGTTGCATGAGTGTTTAGGAACCCAGCTGATCCGCAGTTCCAGTTATCATCCGCAGACCGATGGTCAGACGGAGAGAATAAACCAGATTTTGGAAGACATGTTGAGAGCAAGCATCTTGCACTTTGACAAGAGCTGGGACAAATGTTTGCCCTTGGTAGAGTTCTCCTACAATAACAGCTATCAAGCCAGTTTGAAAATGGCACCGTTCGATGCTCTATACGGACGTAGATGCCGCACTCCACCGAATTGGTTAGAGGCCGGAGAGAGAACACTCTTTGGACCGGAATTAGTTAAAGAGGCCGAAGAAAGAGTGCAAGTGATAAGAGAGAATTTGAAGATAGCACGGATGAGGCAAAAGAGTTACCATGACAAGGGAACCGCCCCTCGACACTTTGAAGTGGGAGATTATGTATATTTGAAGGTATCCCCCACCAAAGGTGTGCAAAGGTTCGGAGTCAAAGGAAAGCTAGCCCCGTGCTACATTGGACCATATGAGGTTATAGAAGTATGTGGACCCGTGGCTTACCGTATCCAATTGCCGAACGGTTCTCCGCAAGGCACAATGTGTTCCATGTAACTCAATTGAAGAAGGGAATGCTGTGCCGAGAGAATGAGATCATCGCGAGAAGCTAATGCTTGGATTGAGCCGGATTTCTCACTCATCGAGCACCCATTGACAGTACTAGACCAAAAAGAGCGAAAGACCCGAAGGCAGACTGTGCGAATGTACAAGATCCAATGGAGTCATCACACGGAGGAAGAAGCAACGTGGGAGACGGAGGACTATCTTAACACTAAGTATTCAGGCTTCCTACAATCTCGAAACTGTGAGTCTTTCTCCCCATCTCTTCGTTATCAAATCGAATCTCGGGACGAGATTCCGTTTAAGGGGGGTAGGCTGTGACGCTCCAGGTTTTTAATTAGCCGTAATAGCCGGTCAAATGGTCAACAGTGGTCAAACCACGGTCAACCTGGGCCCTCACCTCGAAAAACTCACTAACCCACCCTAGTGACCCTAATTGACTAGTAAACACACTTGTGGGGCCAACCCATGGTCAAAGGTTGGGTCAAACCCGTTGCCACCCTAGTGTCCACAGGTGTCTGCCGGAACTTTTGCCGCGTTCTCCAAAATTCACCTAAACACTTAAAATTCTACCTTTATGAAAGTTGTACATCTTGATGAGGGACACAACATTCATGTAGATTGGCATTTCCAATTTTGAGAGGAAAAGCTTGAAAAATCAACTGCAAGGAAAATTTCACTGTTTGCAAAACCCTGCTGGCATTCAAAGTTGGCATTCAAATAACTTTCAATCTGGGCAGAAAAACCCTATATAGCCTTTGTAGAAAATGTTGTTCGTAGCTAGATCTACAACTTTTGTATTCAACACTTGGTCGACTTCTATGCAAAAATTTAGAGTTTTTCATTTTCAAAGTTGGCACCAGTGAAACACAGGGAGCCAAAGCGCCGCGCGCCACCCGCCGCCGGCTGCGCGCCGCCGGCTCCGTGTCCACGCCCGCGCCTCCCCGGGCCAAGCGCCGCCGAGGCACGCCCGTCCCGAGATCCCGCGCCCCGACGCACCCCACCCGAGGCGCCCCGTGGTCCGCGCCGCCGTACGCGCACGCACGCCGCGGACCGCCGGTCCGTCGGCCGTGCCGCCGCAAGACGCGCGCGCGCCCGAGCGCCGTAGCACGGCCGGGAGCATCTCGCGCCGTCACCCAACATCACCCAGTGCTCGAGCGCCTACTTAAACCCCTCCTCACTTCCCGGCGCGCCATCCCGAGCCCCCTCCTCCGCCATAGCCGCCGCCGCCCGGTGCTAGAGCTCGCCGCCCGTGCTCGTCGCCGCCACCGCTCCGTAGGCCCCTAGGTCCCCGGTGAAGCTCCAACGCTCGCTTGTTGCCCCGCATTTCCCCTTCCCGCCGCCCTTTCCCGAGCCGCCGCGGCCACCGTCGCCGGCCGCCGGCGAACCCCCTTGTCGGCCATTCCTTCCGCCCCAACTCCGGTACCCCTAGTCCCTAGGTGAGCCTCCCGTCGAGCCTGGCCACTTGCCCGGCCGAGAGCGCCACCCGCTCGTCGGGATTTGGCCGGAGCCGCGCCGCTCCTCCGGCCAGGGACCCGATTGCTAGTATTTTGATCTTTCTAGGGTGTTTCGTGTTAAGTTCAGGGCTTAGTTATAAAGATCCCTATCTATGTTTTCTTGCAGTTTAGTCCAGCGGCTTAGAAAATTCCTAGAAATTCGTAGAAACATCAGAAAAATACCAAACCAATTTTTTTGGGTTCAGGAAGATAAATCCAATCATTTTTGTTATTTGCACATGGCTGGATTCTAAATAGTTTTAGCATTAAAAATACAAATGTGAAAACCTAGATCTGACATAACTTGGAATCCATAACTCCTCTGTATCCCAATTTTGGATATGTTGTGTGTTAGCTAATGACTAGATTCGGTGCCAAAAATTGCACAAAGTTATGCGGTAGATCTTGTTGAATAAATTGTTTTCCATTCTTGCAGAAACTGCCTAAATGATGTTTCTTGCTAAATATATTTATGTTTTTGAGCTCATTTTGTGCACACTGTCTTGTAATGTCAAAATGCACATCTTGTGAATTAATCATGATTTTTGGCTTACCAGAAATATTTGTCCTCTAATTATGCATGTTTTCATTTGTAAATTAATAAACCAAGATCAGTAAAGTTCCTAGATGTATATCTTTGGTTCTTTAGGCTTGTTTAGAACCAGAGAGCATGCACGAGAAAGTTTGGATCATTTTGATGCTTATTTATTTTTGTATGCATTTAAATTGAATCACTAGCTATTCCTTGTTATTTTCTCCAATATTTAATTTCCTAGCATCCAACACTTACATGTGGGTCCAATGGACCAGGATAGGTGCTAATATGCTTAAGGAACACTTCTTAAATTTTTGGTAATTTAATTGATTAATAAAAAGCTTAAAGGCCCTTTTAATATTAAAGAGAAGTTAAATAAAGAAAAATCCCTAATTAATTCTTTTACCTTTTTGAAAGTATTATTTAATATAATTAAAAGATAATTAATTATCATCGCTGATCAGAAAGTAATTCATAAATAAAAATATTATTTATACCTTTGCTTGTGAAAAGAAAAGGAGTTAAAGCCTTCACATGAAATAACAAGTATAATAAAAACCTTTATTCAAATGTTCAATAAAAGAATAACCCATGTACAACTAATAACCTTCCTAAAAGAGAAACACTATACAGATGCTTGTTAAGGTGAATATGACCAACAAGAGTTGGATAAGACAACAAACTATCACGTCACCTAAACTTGCATTGCATTCCGTGTAGATCTTCCGGACGGAGATTACTCGCTTGTCCCGGAAACCGAGGAAGGAGGAGCGGAAGCTTCGCTGCAATACGTGGAAGTGCTCGACACCGAGGGTGCCCAAGCTAACCTAGCTGACGAAGGCAAGCTCCGGTGCATCTAACCCAATTTTCAAATTCTTTATTCAATAATCTATGGATGATTGTGCATTTACGTTCAGGAGATGAATGAAATCCTAGATGCATGATCCCTAGGTACCTTTGTCCTTACTAGTATGATAGGTCGATAGCTGCTAAGCTATAGGACCGTTACAAGTCGGGTGATGACCTCACTCGAGAGAATAGGTTCCTAGATAGGAATCATATTATATCCTAAATTTATTGCTCACGAGGTAAGAGCATGGGATCTGGGCTCCGGTCTAGTGGTTATGTGGGTTAAGTTTTTGAACGTACTAAACATTCGCCGGTTATGGGGCCGGTAAGCCTAGTACCTTAACGAGACGGCTAGGGATGGAACTGTCACTACTCTTGGGATTCGCTCTCACGGCTAGCTACCGGTGGTGTATGGCGACTCCGGGTATCTCGCGGGGTATGACCGATAGCCTGCACCAAAGACTATGGCCTTTCATCCCGACCCGGGGATTTTTGGGAACGGCCTGGGACAGCTGTACCTTGGTGGGCAGCCTACCGTGTGTTTGGTTCTACCTTGCAAGGTTTAAATCAATCGATTGTCGGCCTCTCACCGTTATCCGAGACTACTTACTCCACTAGTCATGAGATCCCTAATGATGGAAGATGATGAATACTATGCTTGATTAATTGTATTGTACAACTTGTTTGTACTAGATGGCTAATGCAGTAAAGATTAAACCTACTAGAACTTGTGCTAAAATCTTGAAAGTAAGGACTTACTCTTTGTTACTTTTTAGCAAAAGCAACCCAGTAGCCAAAAAGCCTTTCATGGTTTAGACTTGGTGAAGTAGTTATCACCGACGGGTAAGTTTTGCTGAGTATTAGTATACTCAGCCTTGCTGTAATGTGTTGATCCAGGTAATGCCTTCAGTGATGTGTGGCCCGGAGAGATCCCACCCGGCTGGGAGCTGGAGTGGGTGGAGGACGACTACTGAAAGCATCATGGATGGCCTCCCATGGTGTCTTCGCTTCCGTTAGTTTATTTCCGCTGCTTGCGAAAACTCTAAACTATTTCATCATTGCAAAAACTATGGTTTGTAATAATTAAACCCCTAGGGGTACGAATGTGGATATTAATGTTGTTGTATCTCTGGACTCGACTTCGAGTGAGTTTTAATGCATATAGTCGATCCTTGTTGCTTTTCAAGTGATTTACCGGGCGTTAACCCTGCAACTAACGACAGGATGATACTTTATTATTGCTTAATGACCAAAGTGGATCGGTCTTAGGCGATAGTACGGTATTTTCCTGGGGGGTTGTCACATTGACGAACTCCATGAGTGGCGCGACCTTGGTGGCACCAGACTCGTGGATCTTCTCAAAGACCTTGCAGTCCCTGAGGCCTTTCTTGTAGCTGTCGACGACCTAGTCATCCCTGACACCAATGCGAGTGTTGAGGTTCTTGAAGAACCAGTTGGTGTAGTCCCGCAGTCGCTCACCGGCTTTCATGGTCACCCTCCCTAGGTTGAAGGTGTTTATTGGGCAATTATAGGTCGCCTAGAAGTTCGAGGTGAAGGCCTAGGATAGGTCAGCCCACGACGTGATGCTGCCTGCCGGGAGGTCATTGAGCCAGAGCGACGATGCATCGCCCATCACCAACGGGAAGTAGGCCGCCATGTGGTTGAAGTTCCCGCTGGCCGCCTTGATAGTGACGTAGTAGGTCGACAACCAGATGTTGGGGTTGGAGCGGCCTTACTTCTGGATGTTTGGCTTGAAGTTGTCGGGGTGGGCGACCGATCGGAGACGTGGTGCAAACACGGGGAAGGCAGTGATCACCATGTCGTCGCCGTTGTCGCCGACCTGAGTCGCGACATTGTCCTTTGCTGCAGCCACGATCTAATATCTGGGCTGACGGTCCAGGTTAGGGACCGGACCCTCAGGATGGTCGTAGTCTGCCTTGTACTGCGCATGCCGCCAGTTCTCGACGTCGTGGCGATCGCGTTCTTCGCGCTCCATCATCCGATAGACGGCGCCCGCGGGGCGTACTCGCTATCGTAGTTGATGCAACATCGAAGTTCTCACTCTTTGCGCTCATGGTGGCGCTGGTCAATGTATCCACGGTGAGGACCATGTGTGGTTCGAGGACCGGTGGATGGTCGCTTCCTTGTGTGATGAGTGATTGACAACGTTGTGTGGACTGATTCTTGGCTAAGTATTGCAGGTGCAGGTTGCGGCTTGACTCGTGTTGGTGCAGCTGAAGAACAAGCGCGAAAGGTCGTCGCCGGTGAGGCCTCCAGGTGTGGAGAAGACAAGTAGGCTTCGTTCGAGGGACCCGGTGGCCGGCGGGGGTCAAGTGCGGGCCGCATGGTGGCATGAACAGCAAGATGAAGTCGTGGACGGTTTCTTGGTTGAGCCTCAAAACCAAGGTCGAGCCGGGACTACGTGGGAGCCAAGTCATGAGTGGAGATTGTAGGAGGCTACACCGAGTTCGCGGGGTTTCCGGTGGTTCACCAGAAAACCACTGGGTTCCTTGGTTGATCCACAAAGCAAAGACCGGAGAACCGAAGACGGAGGTGCAGCGGCACGGGCGCCGGGTCCGACGCGGTGGGTCCGACCGGTCCCGACCGGTGGGGACCGGGCTCGGCCGGTGAGGAGCACCGGTCGACCGGTGTGCGACGACGCGGTCCGGAATCTTCGAAGCGGAGGACACGCGTCGGGATCGCATGGCTTGCGTCGAGGCTACGCAGGGTGCGGTCGCCGGGCATCCGTCCGATGGTGAAGACATCAAGAATTCCAAATCCGCCCTTGAGGGGCTTGTATCCCTAGTTAGTAGAGAAGGGCATTTTAGACATTCGGTTGCCTCCATATAACCCAAGAGGTGAGAGGATGGTAGCCAACTCTTGGAACCCTAGCTCATTTGTTTTCCCATTTTCCTTCCTATTTTCCTTAGGTTTTCGATAGGACTAGCAAGAGAGCTTCATGGAGAGATCTTGTTGAGAGGGATGGATGATCGGGCGGCTTGCTAGACCTTGTATGAACCTTTGTTTCATGTATAGATGATTCGGCGTGGTTCCTCAAGGTTTGGATGTGTTTTCCCCGGTTGTTCTTGGTGGTGATTTTCGGAGCCCTCTCTTGGTGATTTCTTTGGGTTGTTTTCGGGACCTTTCTCTTGGGGATTTGATGGGGGAAATTTGTGGGAATCCTTCGTGGTTCTTTGGGCTGTGATTCCCCTCCCAAATCCGTGAGTAAAGGTGCTCGATTTTGGGGTTTCTTGAGTTTTTGAGTTGGAAATGCTCTTGGCGGGATTTCCTTGATTCCTCCTATTTGGACGAGTTTTGGTGGGATTAAACTTGGCTATGGACTCCTCATGAGGTGTTCCTAATATCCCCAAAGTCTTGTACGAATCCGTGGAGCGAATCGGGAGTTCGGTGTTTTTGAGGAAAAAGGTCTCTCTCTAGGGTTCCTAGCCTAAATCATTTTTCTAGTTGTGATGGCTTGATCTTCTTGGGAAGATTCTTTGGGAAAAGCCTCTTTGTGGTGTTGATAGGCCATGGTTCAAATTTCGTGATTTTTGGAGGTCATTTGATCGAGTTTTGCCTTTTTCCCTTCTCCCTCTCGAAGGCTGAAATTTTACTCCGGGCTTTTCTCCGGGAAAAAACCCGGAGTATCCGGACTTTTTCTCCGGAAACCCCGGAGACTCCGGGAAAAAGTGCGGAGTATCCGGACTTTTTCTCCGGACTTTTTCTCCGGAAACCCCGAGACTCCGAGAAAAGTGCGGAGATTCGGACTTTCCGAGTGAGGTTTACCTAGGCTTGTTCGATTGTGTTTCCACTTTGTTTCTAAGCTTGCTCTAACTTGTTCCTAGGGTCGGTAGGTCCGTTGTGACTACGTGATCTTGGCAAGTTTGTGTAGAGGTCTTTGGAAGTGACTTTGGGTCTTAAGTCGAGTTCTCGGAGAAGAATTTTTGTCGGCTCCCATTCACTCCCCCCTCCTCCCGGTTCGCCGTTTCGATCCTTCAAGTGGTATCGAGCCGGTTCGGGTCTTTGTTGACTCTAACCGATCTAAGATCCAAGGATGGCGTACCGGAACGGGGTTCGGGTCCTCCACACTTCGATGGCAAGAACTACCGGATGTGGAGCAAGCGGATGGGTGCGTTCCTCCGCGGAAAGGGTCGACTTCTTTGGGATGTCACGGTGGACACGAGGCTATGTCCGGCCGATGGATTTCCTTGCTCCGGGGTCGAGGGACGATTCAACGCCAACAATAAGGCGGTCGACTACTTGTTTCGTGCTTTGTGTCGGCCCGAGTTCGATCGGGTGCACACCGAGCACTTGGCTTGTAGGATTTGGGCGGTGTTGAAGGAGGCTCATGTTGGGAACGCCCGGTTCGAGCACGGATGTATGCGACCTACGGAGAGAGTACGTGAACTTCACTCATCTCCCGGTGAGTCCATCGATGCCTTGTTTCGCAGGTTCATGGTGGTTGTGAACAACATGAGGGCCAATGTGGACGTGCTCCCGTACGATGATCATGATAGATCGGTCAAGCTCTTACACTCTTTGGATCGTACGATATGGGGCGGAAAGTTCGAGGCCATAGTCGAGTCGGAGAGGTATGATACTCGACGGTGAACGAGTCGTTCTCGAAGCTCAATTCGGGCGAGGTGGATAGGGGCATGACTCGCCAAGCTCGAGGGACCGACCGATTCCCATAGTCTTGCCCTCGTTGGTGGTTCCAAAGGAAAGACTAACTCTAACCCATCCACCAGGATGTTCTCGTTTTCCTCTTTGATGTCTATGCCGGATGAGGAGTTTGATGACCTTGGAGAGGACGAGCTGGCGCTGTTGACGAGGCGGTTCGAGAGGCTGCCCGAGAACCGCGTGAACATGAGGAGGAACACGAGGACTTGCTTCCGATGCGGCAAGCGGGACACTTCGTCGCCGACTACCCGAGAAGGCCGAGAACAAGGACAGCTATAAGCACAAGCCGAGGATGAACGATGGCAAGTACCGTTCGAGGCGCGACCACAAGAGCAAGCACAAGAACAAGTACAAGGACGAGCGATGATCGAGGAAGAAGGAGAGCCGAGGCAAGGCCCGAGCGATGGTTGAAGCGAGCGACGTCGACTCCAGTTCCGCGTACTCCACCTCGAGCTCGAGCAGTAGTGAAGATGAGGGTGAACGTCGCAAGAACAAGAAGTCGTCCAAGAACCTGAGCGGGCTGAGCTGCTTCGCGAGAGATGGCTTCTGCACCATGGCACTGAGTTCCGGCAGCAAGAAGAGCACACAGAGCGACTCGGACTCTGAGTCCGACGACGAGGTGCGTGATGAACTTCCCTTCTTGCGCCGGGAGAATGAGAGCCTTGGCTCTCTCGCTGATAACCGTGATGACATGCTTAGAGAGGCCAAGAAAATGAGGAAAGAGCTTAGGGCTTCACTCGAGGATGCTAGGACTAGAGTGGCCGAGCTAGAGACACGGTGCTTGATAGCAAGCTTGAGATTGATTCGCTTAAGACTAGCCCCTGTTGTTTCCGATGAGAATGATTGTCTTGGTTGCTCCATATTCCTTGCTGATCTTGCTTTGTTTAAGGAGAAGCATGCCTCCAAGTGTGAGGAACTAGATGTGCTTAGGGTTGAAGTGGTTGAGCTTAAGTCTAGATGCTCGCTTTGCTAGGTGCTTGCACTTCTTGCCCCGTTTTGCATGCTAAGATTGATGAGATGCATGCCTACACTAGTTCGCTCGAGGCTAAATTGAAGGAACCCATGCCTACATCTTGTCTGTACTCGTGAATTTCATGCATTGAAAAATTTGGAGCTTGCACATTATGTTGATCGTTTGCGGGATGAGAATGATGACTTGAGGAAGTTGATGGGTTGGTTGTCCTGGTCATGAGCCTCGGTTGAGGATGATGATCGAGGCCTTTAAGAGGCAAGATGGTGAGGGGCTTGGGGCAAACAAAGTTGGTGAGGGAAGTGGAGAGAATATCCCGGAGCCACCAAAAACCCACCACAAAAATGATTTCCCTCCAAAACCTAACCATCTAAGGAACCGACTAGACACAACCCCCCGCTCCACCCGTGTTTCCTACACCCACAAATGACCTACAAAACCCTATCAAGTTTGTGAGCACTTCGGGGAAAGTGTTCTTTGGGAAGGAGAGTGAGAAGGCAAGTGGTGAGAAACCGGTGGAGGGTTTGAGTGGAGAGAAACCGAGTGAGCAGCCACATCCCAAGCCTAAGCCTAAGCTTGTGAGGTTCCATTGTGGCTATTGTGGGAGAGATGGCCATAAGGAGGAGTTTTTCTTCAAGAGGAAGCGTGAGGAGAGAATGGAGAAGGAGTGGGCTAACAAGGACAAGTATCACCCTTCCAATGGTGTGCTTGAGCCTCATATGCAGATGCCCAGGGGCAAGGCGAGTGTGAGGACAGTTCGGGCTTGGGGAGAGCGGAAGGCTGCAGGTGGTGCTGCTGCCCAGGTCACACCGGTCAGACCGGTGTGGGGCACCGGTCAGACCGGTGCGGGCACAGACGGACGGTACCGTTTGGGTTTCGAGCTCGTATAGGTGCGAGGTTTGTTTCTGGTGGTCGTGGTTCTGGTGGTTGGGCTGGAAAGGGTACAGGTGGTCGGGCTTGCTAGGCGTTCTCCTCCTCGTGCTCAATACGGGGATCGGAGGAGTCGTAGCTTTGAGTTGGAGAGGAAGGACGTTCCACGGGCTTTCTTGCGTGGATTTGGTCCTCCTCCAGGCAGAGAGGGGTGGTTCCCTCGGGGGTGGTTACCGTGGTGGTGTTCGAGGAGGTAGCTTTGGTAGGAGAGATGCTTTGGTTGGTGCTAACCCCACTTTCGAGCAAATGGCTCGGCTCGGTTTTACTCTTTTGGTACTAACCCCGGTCTTTGAGTCGTTTGTTCGCTCACGTGCTCGTTTTTGAATTTCGGTGGGAGACTTGAAGAACATTTGGTTGATTGACTCCGGTTGCTCGAGGCATATGACCGGAGACGGGATGGTTCTCAAGTCTCGTCCCGTGGTGACGAAGAAGTACATCACTTTTGGGGACAATGGGCATGGGCGTGTGCTTTCAGAAGGTGAGATAAAAGTGAGTGACAAGATCACTCTGAGGCGTGTTGCTCTTGTTCAATCGCTGGGGTACAATTTGCTTTCTGTGTCCCAGTTGTTGGATGAGGGCTTTGAGGTGTTGTTTCGGCCAGGTGGTTCTCGGATTGTGGACTCTCAAGGGGACGTTGTCTGTATGGTCGTTCCCAAGGGTCAGGTGTTTCGTGCTGATTTTTCTCAGTCTTCGGGTGTGGAACGTTGTTTCTTGGCTGGTTCTTCGAGTGAGTTGTGGAAGTGGCATAGGAAGTTGGGTCACTTGAGCTTTGACCTTTTGTCTCGCTTGAGTAAACTCAATTTGGTCAGAGGATTGCCACGGTTGAGGCTTGAGAAAGAGTTGGTTTGTGCGCCGTGTAGGCATGCCAAAATGGTGGCCTCTTCTCACCCGCCTCTCACCGATGTGATGACTGAGCGTCCATGCGAGCTGCTCCATATGGACCTTGTTGGCCCAGCTCGTGTGCGATCTGCGGGTGGGAAGTGGTATGTCTTTGTTGTGGTGGATGACTATTCTCGGTATGCGTGGGTGTTCTTTTTTGAGGAGAAGGGGGAGACGTTTGGTTTTATTCGAGATCTAGTCTTGAGGTTGAGGAACGAGAGGCACGGAGATGCCATACGAGCTATCCGTAGTGATAATGGCTCAGAATTCAGGAACTCTCATTTTGAAACCTTTTGCCATGACTTGGGTCTTGAGCACCAGTTTTTGAGTCCGTATACGCCTCCCCAGAATGGTGTTGTGGAAAGGAAGAACAGGACCTTGTGCGAGATGGCTCGGACGATGCTTGATGAGCATAGGACTCCGAGGAGGTATTGGGCTGAGGCGGTGAATACCGCGTGCTATGTGTCGAACAGGATATACCTCAGAGTACACAAGAAGAAGACATGCTATGAGTTGATGCATGGCCGCACACCCAAGGTGAGTCACTTCCATGTCTTTGGTTGCAAGTGTTTCATTCTGAAGAAAGGCAGGAAGTTGGATAAGTTTGAGGCTAGGTCTGTCGATGGCATTTTCTTTTGTTATGCATCTCATTCTAGAGCATATCGTGTGCTCAATCTTGAAACTAACCAAATCGTGGAGACTTGCGAGGTAACCTTCGACGAGACAGAGCCACGTAGTCAGCTTGTCTTTGAGTGTGCAGGTGATGATGAGCTTGGCGAGGAGATCTTTCAGGAGGAGGAGCATGAACATGGAGATGATGAGGATGGCGGTGCGGTGCCCCCGGCTAAACATGTACCCACTACTTCGACTACGATGATGGATGGACCCTCTGCTACACCTACGACGACAAATCAAGAATGAGGAGAAGCTGATGTTGAGGGGGGGTAGCTTCGAGGTGAGAACCTCCCCGGCGAGTTCAAGTGGATCACCTAGCTTCGAGGATCATCGGCGACATGAATGAACGCACTACACGGTCGAGGGTTCGAAACAACTCCCATTTCGCTCATGCTGCATTTGTTGCTTCTTTCGAGCCCAAAGACATTGGACACGCACTATCTGATCACAATTGGGTTAATTCGATGCATGAGGAGTTGGAGAACTTTGAGAGAAATCAGGTGTGGGAGTTGGTTGACCCTCCCCCAGGGTGTAAGCCGATTGGTACAAAGTGGGTGTGGAAAAACAAAGAGGGAGAGAAAGGTGAGGTTGTAAGGAACAAGTCGAGACTTGTTGCTCAAGGGTTCAGTCAGAAGGAGGGGATCGACTATGAGGAGACCTTTGCTCCCGTAGCCCGTTTGGAGGCGATTAGGATCCTTCTAGCCTTTTCCGTGGCTAAAGGGTTCAAGTTGCACCAAATGGATGTGAAGAGTGCTTTTCTGAATGGAGTGTTGGAGGAAGAAGTTTATGTGAGGCAGCCTCCGGGGTTTGAGAGTGAGAAGTACCCCCCACCGGGTGTACAAGTTGAGGAAGGCGCCGTATGGGTTGAAGCGGGCGCCTAGAGCTTGGTATGGCAGGTTGAGGGGGTTCTTGTTTGAGAGAGGCTTTGAGATGGGGAAGGTCGATCGGACCTTGTATTTGCCGAGGCGGGGGCGGAGATATCCCGATTGTGCGGGTGTACGTGGATGATATTGTCTTTGGTGGCTCGTCTAACTCTCTTGTTGCAAGGTTTGCAGATGATATGAGCGGGGAGTTCGAGATGAGCGTGATGGATGAGTTGCGGTTCTTCCTCGGGCTACAAATCAAGCAATCAAAGGAACGAACATTTGTGCACCAGGCTAAGTACACCAAGGACATTGTGAGGAAGTTCAAGATGGAGGACTCCAAGGCTATGACGACGCCGATGAGTACGACTACGGCTCTTGATGCGGACGAGGAAGGTGAACACGTGGACCGGAAGGAGTACCCGAGCATGATCGGGTCACTCCTCTACTTGACGGCGACGAGGCCGGACATACGATTCTCGGTGTGTCCGTGTGCTCGTTTTCAAGCGTCTCCGAGGACTTCGCATCGGCAAGCGAAGGAAGCGAATTTGCGGTGTACTTGCGTCACACTCCCGACTTCGGCCTTTGGTACTCCGCGTCCTCTTCTTTGGCGCTTCATGGTTTTACGTACGCGGATTTTGCCGGTGTCGGTTGGATAGGAAGTCCACTTCGGGACTTGCCGCTTTTGGGTTCTTCTTTAGTGTCTTGGTCTTCCCGCAAGCGGTCCGAGTGTTGCTCAATCCACGACCGAGGCCGAGTATGTTGCCGCTGCTAGTTGTTGCTCTCAGCTCCTTTGGATCACCTACACCATGAGTGACTTTGGTGAGGAGTATACCCATGTCCCACTTCAATGTGATAGCACCAGTGCCATAAGAGTTGCAAAGAATCCAGTGCTCCATTCCAAAACCAAGCACATAGAAGTGAGGTACCATTTTCTGAGAGACAACGTAGAGAAAGGGAATATAGCTTTGATCCATGTACCCACACATGACCAACTAGCCGATATTTTCACCAAACCCCTAGATCAAGCAACTTTCACTCATTTGCGGGGGGAACTTGGTGTGTGTTTGATTTCCTGAGTTGGGTGTGTGGGAGCTCTCTTTTGCCGGTGGTGTCGAGCCCGTTTTGCCTCCCCTCGAGGAGCCGGTTTGTAGCATATGTATAGCTTTCCTTTGTGCATTCCTTGCATTTGGCATGGCATATGTAACATGATGTATAGGCATCCTTGTACCTTAGATTGCATGCATTTTGTATCATATGCATTGGTTAGGAAAAGCTTCTCTCATATACGTTGTTCACCATGGAATGAGATATATGTCTTTGTGAGCTTGTTTGGTAAGCTACGGTTAGTTTGGCTTAGCTCTTGATGATCTTGATGAATAATCCATGGTTGATAGCTATGCTTTTGAAAAATGTCACATGTATGCTCTCTCATGTGTAAATGCCTTTACATGCTCTTGACATGTTTGTGTGGCCTTGCTATGCTTAATTTGTGGTTGGATAGCTAGTTTATTGATCATATGGGGCCAAAGGCTCATTTGCCATCATGAATGTTTAGCCCTCTTGATTTATCTTGTGGAGGAGCATAAGTTCCTTTTTGTCGCAAAGACATTTCATGTACCATTTACAAATCTGAAAATGAAATGAAAAATGCTTGGAAAATATGCTCCCATGTCATATGTGCTGAATTTAATTTGCTTTGGGTGCTAAACCGTTGCACATGGCTCGGTGGCTTTGACATGACATGAGGTGCTTGTGTGTGTTTGTGATGGTCTTATGATTAGAATGGCTGTCCTAGCATGAAGTTTGTGTGGCTTTGCCATTTTGATATGCCTTGATCATGTTTAGGACTTTGCTCATGAGAGGCAAGTTTTTTGCAAAATTGCCAAAATCCATCTTAGCTTCGTCCAATGGTTGTGAAACTTGGTGATCATGTAGTTGAGATCGATACGAAGCCGTAGAGTATCTAACTTGCTCATTTGGACATGTGTAGCATTCTTTGTTGAATTTTGTCTATTTGAGAAGCTCTAGGTTGAAAGTTTTGCATTTTTGGCTTGATTCATGCATTGCCAACAAGGGGAGAAGTTTGAGCTTGAAATGGCTTGCTGGATGTGTTTAGAAGGTTTTCAGGTGGTTTCGAGCCATTTCTGGGCTCTGTTGTGCACCGGTCTGACCGGTCAGGGTCACCGGTCTGACCGGTGTGAGTGCTGGTTCTGTACACATGTTGCACACCGGTCTGACCGGTGGTGTGGACCGGTCTGACCGGTCAGGGGCTGTTTTGTTGCAGGCCGCCCGTTTCAAGTGGTGTCTTGCATGCATTCGTCCAGGGGGAGGTGCATTGGTTCAGGGGGAGCTTGCATGTGTGCAGGGGGAGCTCTTTGTGGTGTTCGAGCTTTGTTTTGGTGGTTTGCGCTCTTTGCTTGAGCTTTGCTTTGTCTCGGATGTGTCGAGCCGTTGCCCTTGCCTAAGGGGTCCGAGACTTGTTTCCTTCAAGTGATCTTGCTCTTTGCCTTTGTTTGGCTTTCGATCGCTTGTTGGAGTTTCTTTTTGTTCGTTTCTTTTTCTTTTCTTTTCTCTCTTGTTACTTTCGTGTGGGTGTTGTCAATGCACTCATCAAGGGGGAGATTGAGGACCATGTGTGCTTCGAGGACCGGTGGATGGTCGCTTCCTTGTGTGATGAGTGATTGACAACGTTGTGTGGACTGATTCTTGGCTAAGTATTGCAGGTGCAGGTTGCGGCTTGACTCGTGTTGGTGCAGGTGAAGAACAAGCGCGAAAGGTCGTCGCCGGTGAGGCCTCCAGGTGTGGAGAAGACAAGTAGGCTTCGTTCGAGGGACCCGGTGGCCAGCGGGGTCAAGTGCGGGCCGCATGGTGGCATGAACAGCAAGATGAAGTCGTGGACGGTTTCTTGGTTGAGCCTCAAAACCAAGGTCGAGCCGGGACTACGTGGGAGCCATGTCATGAGTGGAGATTGGCGGAGGCTACACCGAGTTCGCGGGGTTTACGGTGGTTCACCGTAAAACCACCGGGTTCCTTGGTTGATCCACAAAGCCAAGACCGGAGAACCGAAGACGGAGGTGCGGCGGCACCGCACCGGCCTCGACCGGTGGGTCTGACCGGTCTGACCGGTGAGGAGCACCGGTCTGACCGGTGTGCGACGACGCAGTCCGGAATCTTCGAAGCGGAGGACACGCGTCGGGATCGCATGGCTTGCGTCGAGGCTACGCAGGGTGCGGTCACCAGGCATCCGTCCGATGGTGAAGACATCAAGAATTCCAAATCCGCCCTTGAGGGGCTTGTATCCCTAGTTAGTATAGAAGGGCATTTTAGACATTCGGTTGCCTCCCTATAACCCAAGAGGTGAGAGGATGGTAGCCAACTCTTGGAACCCTAGCTCATTTGTTTTCCCATTTTCCTTCCTATTTTCCTCAGGTTTTTGATAGGACTAGCAAGAGAGCTTCATGGAGAGATCTTGTTGAGAGGGATGGATGATCGGGCGGCTTGCTAGACCTTGTATGAACCTTTGTTTCATGTATAGATGATTCGGCGTGGTTCCTCAAGGTTTGGATGTGTTTTCCCCGGTTGTTCTTGGTGGTGATTTTCGGAGCCCTCTCTTGGTGATTTCTTTGGGTTGTTTTCGGGACCTTTCTCTTGGGGATTTGATGGGGGAAATTTGTGGGAACCCTTCGTGGTTCTTTGGGCTGTGATTCCCCTCCCAAATCCGTGAGTAAAGGTGCTCGATTTTGGGGTTTCTTGAGTTTTTGAGTTGGAAGTCCTCTTGGCGGGATTTCCTTGATTCCTCCTGTTTGGACGAGTTTTGGTGGGATTAAACTTGGCTATGGACTCCTCATGTGGTGTTCCTAATATCCCCAAAGTCTTGTACGAATCCGTGGAGCGAATCGGGAGTTCGGTGTTTTTGAGGAGAAAGGTCTCTCTCTAGGGTTCCTAGCCTAAATCATTTTTCTAGTGGTGATGGCTTGATCTTCCTGGGAAGATTCTTTGGGAAAAGCTTCGTTGTGGTGTTGAGATGCCATGGTTCAAATTTCGTGATTTTTGGAGGTCGTTTGATCGAGTTTTGCCTTCTTCCCTTCTCCCTCTCGAAGGCTGAAATTTTACTCCGGGCTTTTCTCCAGGAAAAAACCCGGAGTATCCGGACTTTTTCTCCGGAAACCCCGGAGACTCCGGGAAAAAGTGCGGAGTATCTGGACTTTTTCTCCGGAAACCCCGGAGACTCCGGGAAAAAGTGCAGAGATTCCGGACTTTCCAGTGAGGTTTACCTAGGCTTGTTCGATTGTGTTTCCGCTTTGTTTCTAAGCTTGCTCTAACTTGTTCCTAGGGTCAGTAGGTCCGTTGTGACTACGTGATCTTGGCAAGTTTGTGTAGAGGTCTTTGGAAGTAACTTTGGGTCTTAAGTCGAGTTCCTGGAGAAGAATTTTTATCGGCTCCCATTCACTCCCCCCCTCTCTGGTTCGCCGTTTCGATCCTTCACACGGGCGTCGCGACCACGCCGGTTCTTGTCGAGGTTGGCGCGTAGGTCGACGCCTGGCGCGGCATTCGCTCGGGGTTGGTTGACCTCCTCCTGGATTGTGGGGAGCTTGCTATGCACAGGCCGATTGGATTGGCTGCGCGAGTACCGGCTTGAAGTAGATGCCGCTGACTTTGACGCCGCGCTCCTCTCCTCCACCAGAGCTGTGGTGACCCGGACATAGGCCATGGCTGCGTTGGCCTCAAGCGAAGGGTTGGCCTACTGGAGACGTGCCAACGCCGCACCTAGGTTTGCCTAGCGGCTGTTGAACATCGGCAGTCCTGACTCTTCGAACTCGAGACGTAGGTCACGGGCGCATGGGGGTACCACCTGGCACTGCTCCTCCGCCCACCTCTGGGCGCGGTTCGCGTTGGCTTGGATCCGACGTGCCTCCTCGGAATCTGTTGCGCCGACCAGCTGTGGGTCGTTCGCCGAAACAACCAGGACTTGCCGCCAGGTTGATCTTTGGTCGTTGGGGGAGATGCAGATCCGGGCCTTCTGGAACTCACCGACGTCCGGAGACGTGGGAGTCCGTACAGTGCATGAGGTGTCGCACTCCTGGTCAATCTTCTTCCGTAGTAGGCAGCCACGGAGAGTGTGCCGTGCACCCTTGTGGTAGGTGCATAGTACGTCGAGTGGGTCGCGGCAGGCACAACGTTCGATCTTCAGGTCGCTAGATGGTTGTCACCCAGATTGGATCTGGATGGACTTCGCGCGCCTGATGAGCGTATGCATCGCTGGATGGCCACAGACCGAAAGGGAAGGTCTTGCAGCGCGACGCGTCTTCCGTTGAGCGCTGGGCTCTTCCGCAGATCTGGAGGGTTTCCTCCATCATGTCGATGACGCACTCCATTCCCTGAACGATATCATAGGGTTTGGGCCTGTGGGTCTTTGACTTCTTGCTAGAGCTGGGGGCGGCGTCAGGCGTCGCCGGAGTCTTCACGTTGGCCGTCGGGGAGGTCGCCGCTGCCAGTGTGGTCAAGGTCGTCGTAAAGGAGCCGAAGCAGATCTCCACGGGGTCGGCGAGGATGTCAGCCATGCTCGCCGGGAAGACGACACCGGATCGGGCCACCATGCTGCACAACGAGTTCCCGATCTCCCCTACCTGGCGCGCCAACTGTCAAGGGGTGAGACCTGATAGATCCACAAGGGGGCTACCCAAGCAGTTATAGGTTGACTAATGGGGGATCGAGACCTAAGAGCGTAGGTGGTAGTTCACAGATGGAACTCAAAATTGGCGAGAATGGCGAGGACACAAGGGGTTTTAGACTCGTTCAGGCCTCCGGAGAGTAAAACCCTACGTCTAGTGTGGTGGAATTATGCGTGAATGGGGGATTCCCTCGAATGGAGCTCTAGGTTGCCTTATATGGCCAACGGGCTAGGGTTTCCATTCAAGATCGGTGGACCTTCATCAGGGTCGATTATAGATTACGATGGTCTCCTTCCGTGTTTACAAAGAGGATCCCGTGATCCTCGGACCTACTGGCGGCACCGCACCGCGATCTAGGAGAAAAACTTGCGCCACAAGCCCGACAGATCTTCCGAAGTCTGGATGAGGTCGTCTGAGGTCTTCCATGGTCTTCGGGGTTGTGGATAAGGTCTCTGGGCCCACTTGCAGGTCGGCGGGACTTCTGGCAGGTCGGGTCCACTTGACAGGGATCTCAGGGACCCTGGTCGGTGGGGACCCATGGGTACCCATGTATCTCAATGCTCAAAAGGGTAGTGCCTACAAGGTGCGACATGACTCTCTTCATGCACCGGAACATGCTCACGGCTGGATGGAACAACTCATAGAAGCTACTAACACACAACACTACTATAGGTCATGCCCTCACTCTGCTCTTTACTTGGTGCGAGCCCTCTTGTACGAGACAGGGTAACGGTCCTTAGTGGGGTAGTCCGGCGGAAAGATCCAGGACATCTAGGCGTGTGCCTCTCGAACCTCCTCAGTCTCAACAAGGGTCGGCAGCCGAGCCATCGGGCACAGGTGTAGCTTGAGACGGGACTGGTACATCTCGAAGGTCTCGGCTTCGGATTCCACGCTACGACTCGACAGGCAGCTCTCCATTGAGCTCTGTGAGCTCGTCCACACGGAGAGAGTCAGCATCCTCCCAAGTCCTCCTCAGTCTCTCGGCCTTGTCCCTCAGGTAGACGGTCGTGCGCGTAAGCCACGCGAGGTTGGTGGCGTTCTCCACCCTATTCTTCACCAGCTTCTCCACCTTGATTCGCTCACAGACAAGCAGGTGGGCGCGCACTGTGAGCAGGTCGTCATTGCTCTAAAGTATGTCCTCCAGCCTGTTCTGACTCACGGTCACCCTGCGGAGGTCCTCCCGGACGTGCAGCAGCTCCTCACGGGTGTCCACGCGCTCCCTCTCGGACTCCAGTAGGACGGCGGTCAAGTGGTCAAGGCTCTGCTCGAGCTGGCGAACACGGAGGCGTAGCATGCTATTCTCTCTCTCCAGCTGAACACAGCACGGCTGGTACTGGCGTGCGTCGATGGTGGTGTCTCTGATCTTGCCGAAGAGGGTCCGTGACTCGTCCTCTAGGTGGCGTGCGTACTTGTCGAGGTCGACCAAGTAGCTGGCTGTCTCCACCAAGGTCTCGTCGGTCTCGTGGAAGGGTGCGGCGTCAACATCGTCCTGGATCCCCTCGTGCAAAGGGACTCCGTCCACGAGCGGTGCGAGGCACCAGCAGTCCCGGGGTAGAAGTCGGAGCGTCCCAGACTCGAAGGTGGTGTGGTACTGAGCGAGAAGGAAGCCTAGTGTCTAATGGTAGGCGACATCCAGCGCGGTCACGACGGTGAGCGCAGTGCTGTAGCAGACTTCTCCCTTGAACCCCGGAAGGCTCAGGTGAGAAAGGATGGCGACCGTACAGAGCACCATCCGCCCTATCATGGTGGGTATGTACTCGGCGTGGTATGTGACGTAGGTAGGAGGGACCCCAAGCTTGAGAAGGGCCCTCTCCGTCTAGTGGCAGATCGCCCCGCACGTCTTGGGGGTGATCTTAGCAACCTGGTGCTCCATCTCCTATGAAACATAAGAAATTTTAGTTAGCGCAGGTGAGTGAGATGTTTTCAAAAAAAGATAAGTTTTTATAACATAGCTCAAGGGTATAAGTATAGAAAAGAGCGTATAGAGTCCTATTTCTATCCACCATTTCTAGGGATACGTGCTATGGTCAAGTATGGCTCTGGTACCACTTGTAAAACCCTGGATTTACATAGAAAACCCGAATCCCTTTACCACCGTGATAGTCCCTGGATCAGTGGGTATCGCATACAGAACGTCTCACAGATAATATCACAAAGTCACACATCGCATCACATAAGAACATTAGTACATAATTATTACATGTCCATTATGGTGTACATCATTACAAGCCTCTTGGCTGAATCAGAGTGAAATTCTATGCAACGGTAGCTAGCTTCTCAGAAGGGTCTCCATCTTTTATTCTTCTCACCACAGGCATCCTTGAGCGAAGCGACACATCCCTCAGTCGTACCATCCATCTGTTTTGTTGTCGTACTCAGACTTGTATCGTGCACACCCAAAGTCTATCCCCAAGGAGTCGGATAGGTCCATATCACCAATTGTATGCAGCTTTAAGTGGCCTAACTTCTAAAGGGAGAAAAAGAGACAAGGAAGTTGCTCGGGTTTTCCTATGCAGCAGCAACAGAGTAATATCAAGATATCTCCATCAAGTTCCCAACCCAAAGCTCTCAAACCAGCTTGGAACCACCTGGTCACCCAGGGCCCCATCTCCACAACCTACTCCCGTCCAGGGTCGATGCAAGAACTTCCTCTCCTCGCACCTCAATGATTGCAATCGGATCAATGAGGTAGATGGAGCCTCTCTCCTCTAACCGACTGCAACCACGGCTCACCATACACTCATCTAAAGGGGGAAGGTAGAAATCCCAAAACATGAGAACCAACAATCCACTGGGCTCGTCCATGACCGAGGACGCAACTATAGCTATAGATCGAACAACTCTGCAGAGTGTGTACACCTGTACCCAACCCAGAATGGCACCCGGCTGGTGTACGGCTGACCGAGCCCATCCTACCGTGCGAACTCTCAGTAGTTACGGTCCCATCCTGCATCCGGCCCTCAAAATGGTCCCCCCTCAGAAGGGACGGCACCGGAACTGTGAAATGCCCCCGTGTGGCCACACGGGAATCGCTCTAAGAGGGTGGTCTCACCTCCACCTCTCCCCCACTGATACCCCACTATCCTGCTGGCAGGTATGGTTCTGCACTTGCCAAGCTCATCTCGGCCCTAACCCCACGCTCGGTGAGGTGGTGTGTACGTAAAGTCCCGTGAAGCGGTTGGCCCACTCGGTTTTAGACCGGGGCGAGCTCATGTCCTCCAAGCGCAGGTAAAACCCCAACACCTAGGCTCTAAAAAACGTCATAGTAGGGATACACGGAGGAGTGCACCCCTATCCCCAATCCCAGATCGGTTGTTTCGAGCTCACCCCCGCCAAAGTACCCAAAACACCTTCTCCTGCCGGTTTTATCCCACTCACACCAAGAACCACTATTCCCATCCCAACACATGCATCGCGAAGCTCAGCGTATATACACGCTTATATACATATATAGTAGTAGGACAATCAAGGACAGGATATTTAAAGTAGGCAGTGCAAGGTTCATCAACATGCATACAAAGTAAAGCGCTAGCATTCAATATTGCAATGCCTAATAGGTTTTCAAAGTCAGTCGGGCATGAACCTGGGGTCTGGTAGTCCTCCGCGGCGATGTCGTTGGCATAGTCGTACTCCGGGATCAGCTCCCCGGCTCAAGCTGCTCGTATTAACGCGTAAAAGAAAATAAACAATGGTCCTATTGCAATTAACTCCAAAAGAACGACAATTAAGAGCCAAAAGAGAGCAAACACTAGCCTAGTACGGAGTTTAAGATTTTAGAGAATTTCTGGAAAAGGTTTTGTATTTTTTGGAGCAAAGGACTTTCCAAAAGCAAATTACATTTTCTGAAATTAAAATACGCATACACAATAGCATGAACTGAAAGCTATCTATAGGTTGTCTCTAATTGAATCTAAGCTAACTGTAGGCTGACTGCAGGCTGGCTCTTGGTGCTGAGGTGTCTGCCACGCAAGCGGCTTTAAGCCAACTCTAGCACTCGTGGCCGCCCACAAGGCTGCTAGGGTGGCAGCCACAAATGATCCTCGGGCGGATCAGCTGCGGCTGGGAGGTGTGAGGGTGAAGGTGTGGCACCGCCGGGGATTGGTCGACCGCAGTTGATCCAGGTGATCCGGCTGTGGCCACGGGCCGGTGTAGGCGCGCGTGTGAAGCAGAAACCCCCACTGGTTTCGGCTCGACAGGAACGTGTTCGACAAAAGGCTTCAAAGAAGCGGCGATTGGGAAGAGGCTTGCCAGCGGCGAGATTGGATGGTGGCTCAACCACATGTGACACAGCGCGGCTCAAGGTCCCCTAGGGTTTCGGTTCCGGCAGAGAAAGGTATGGCCTTTGGCCGGAATCTCGGCACGACGGTGATGATTCCGGGGGTGACGCTGTAGAATGGGGTTCTCAGTGTCTTGGCTGGGGGGCCAACGCCAGTGGGAGTCACACACACACGCGTCGGAGCGAGAACGACTGCACGCACACGGTGGGTCTGACGCTCGCACATCTAGGTGGTGGGGGCGCCCATGGAGGTGAGGGCAGACTGGGACGGCATAGTCGCGCGAGCGTGTTCATCAGAATCAACCAATATGCCACAAAGGCCAAGGAAAATACCTTAAAATTATGAGAAAATTCTTGTTTAATTATTCTGTCTATTCACATCTTGAAATTGGGAAATTTCAGGGTGTGACAATAACCAAGGAAAATACCTTCATGAACTTTAGGTGCAAACTTAGAGCTTTGGGGCTTCTTTTTTAGAATGAAGCACTTACAACCAAAAACTCTAAAGTAAGACATGTTAGGCTTTTTACCGATTAGTAGTTCATAGGCGGTCTTGTGTCAAAGCTTGTGAAGATATAATCAATTGATAGCATGACAAGCCGTGTTGATTGCTTCTGCCCAAAAACTATCTGAAGTCTTGTGCTCATCAAGCATGGTTCCTAGCTTCAATGAGAGTCCTATTCTTCCTCTCCTCTATCCCATTTTGTTGTGGGGTGTATGGGATGGAGAGCTCATGACCAATGCCTTCTTCATCAAGATACTCTTCAATGTTGGTGTTCTTGAACTCGGTGTCATTGTCACTTCTTACTCTCTTGATCTTCACTTTGAACTCAATTTGGGCTCTTATGGCAAACTTCTTTAAAATCTCATGAACCTTGCTCTTGTCTTTCATAAAGAAAACCCAAGTGTACCAAGAGTAGTCATCAATAATGACAAAACCATACTTGTTTCCCCCAATGCTAACATAGGCCACAGGACCAAAGATATCCATGTGATGTAATTCCAATGGTCTTGTAGTGAACACGTTCTTAATGGGGTGAGGAGCACCAACTTACTTCCCGGCTTGACTAGCACTACAAATTCTATTTTTACAAAATGAACGTTTTTTAGTCATAGGATGTGTTCCCCCTTTAGAAGCGTATTGAGATTGTTCATCCCAACGTGAGCTAGTCGGCGATGCCAAAGCCAAATCAAGCTAGAATTTGCCAATAAACATGTATCAAATTGGGTTTTATCTGATGTAACATCCACCAAGTAAAGCCTTCCCTTGAGTTCACCCTTAGAGGCAACGGAGTCATCGGCTCTTCTAAAGACGGTCACACCCTCATTAGTGAACTAACAATTGTAGCCCATCTCACAAAGTTGTGAAACAAACAACAAATTATAGTCCAAATATTCAACCAAATAAACATTAGAAATTGAATGATTGATTGAGACAGCAATTTTACCAAGACCAACAACCGTTCCTCCATAATTGCCTCCAAAGGCAATCCTTTCCATAGGGTTTTCAATCATATCACAAGAAGTAAACATCTTCTTCTCCCCGGTCATATGATTTGTGCATCCACTATCAATCACCCATTTGGATCCACCGGAGGAGTATGCCTACAAAACAAATTATACTTTTGTTTTAGGTACCCAAGTAGGTTTGGGTCCTAGAGTGTTAGTCACAAGAATCTTAGCCACCCACCATTCCTTTTGATCAATGTTCCTTTTGTGCGGAGTCCCACATACTTGGTAACCACCTTACCCTTGTGGCCCCAAGTCAACACATAATTGAATGATTGATTGAGACAGCAATTTTACCAAGACCAACAACCGTTCCTCCATAATTGCCTCCAAAGGCAATCCTTTCCATAGGGTTTTCAATCATATCACAAGAAGTAAACATCTTCTTCTCCCCGGTCATATGATTTGTGCATCCACTATCAATCACCCATTTGGATCCACCGGAGGAGTATGCCTACAAAACAAATTATACTTTTGTTTTAGGTACCCAAGTAGGTTTGGGTCCTAGAGTGTTAGTCACAAGAATCTTAGCCACCCACCATTCCTTTTGATCAATGTTCCTTTTGTGCGGAGTCCCACATACTTGGTAACCACCTTACCCTTGTGGCCCCAAGTCAACACATAATTTGTATAGAAATTGTCTTGAGACGCATGTGGCTTAGCCTTCTTGCTTGACTTGGTTGGAACAACCTTTGCCTTTGCTTGTGGAGCATGTGATGCATCTTGAGTGCTCTTGAACTTGATAGGAGTGTTGTACTTGACTTGCTTGTCATTGCTTTTGGCACCCAATTGCTTCATACTATGCACACATTTTTTGTGCCCACACCCCTTGTGTGGTTGTTCTTGATGAATGGAATAGGGTCCTTTGTGCCTTGTTCATGCTTACCTAGACCTTTCCCATCCACAAAGCCAAACTTCTTCATGTAGTTTGACCCAAAGCCTTTGGTATGACTCTCAAACTCACCACTTTTGGGTTCTTTATTCTTCTCATCAATGAGAGAGTTTGACAACCTAGCTATCTCTTTCTTCATGGCATTCATCTCGGCAATGTTAGTAGCACAATCATTTATATCAATTTTGTAACACCGAGAACAACCATTACTTGTTGAGGTGTTAGAGTTAGAGTGAGCATCATTAGATGTTGTTGTAGCACTATTCTTGAGATTGTCAAGTTCAACTTCAAGTGCAATGGCTAGCTCTTAATCTTTCAAAGCTCTTTTGAAGTTCAAGATTTTCATCCTCAAGTCTAGTACAAGCATCCTTAGTTAGGAAAGATTCCCTAGTTAATTCATCTACTATCAACTTCTCTTTAGCTTGAGATTTCTTAAGGCCAAGAATTTCTACCTTCTTTTCCTTAAGCAAATCCTCTTGCACCTTGAAACCCTTCTTTCAATTATAAGGGCATTCTCAAGGATAATGATTTTATATTGCTCAAGTCTAAAGAGTTCTTCTTGCACCTCAAGAGTCTCATCTCTATTCTCTATTTATTTCATTAGGTACATGATTCTCTTAGTTGTATTTTTACCAAAGCCATTTACCATTTTTTTCAAATTCAACATCACTATCATTATCATCATTTAGGGGAAAGGTTTGAGAGTCTACCTTAGAGCCTCTAGCCATGAGGCATGTGTGGGTGAAGTCATCTTCATCGTCGGTGAGCACTCCAAAGAGCAGTGACTTGGTGATAGGTTTCCCAACTGATATGGTAGCAAGTCCCACCTCATCATCGGAGTCAGAGCTATCTTCATTTGAGTCCCACTCATCACCCAAGTGAGCTTCCCTAACTTCCTTCTTCTTGTTCTTGTCATTCTTGTTGGTGTCCCTTCTTCTCACCATGATGGTAGGGAACTCTACAATGAAGTGACCCTCCTTGCCACACCCAAAACATGGCCTCTTGGAAGTCCTCTTGGTATTGTCCTTGTCCTTGTCTTTGTTCTTATTGAATAAGCCACTCTTCTTTATCACTTTATTGAACTTTCTAATGAAGAGTGTCATTTGTTCGAGAGTCATGTTCTCATCATTATCTTCATCACTATCTTCCTTGACAACGGTCTTGAAGGTTGATGAACTTGATTTGTTCTCTTTGTTAGATGTCTTGAGGGCTACCCCCTTGTTCTTCTGAAGTTGTTCATACATCTTGGATATCTCTTATAAAAGCTTTGACTCCTTGATGGTGATAAGATGTTCCTAAATTCTTCCCATCACATCCGCCGGAGTGAATTTCTTGAAGCCTCTCTTATCTCTTATAAGTGTTGGGAGTTGCACGTCCCTAGCCATATATGTGGAGATGATCTTATCAACCACTTCTCTTCTTCCTCATCTTGTGCTTACAAGGGACTTGATCTTGTTGATGATTTTGTTCAAGAGGTTGTACATGTATTGTGGAGATTCATCTTCCTTGATGACCTTGTATCATCATACTCATCATCCTAGGCATCGGAGGTCTCCACACCATCTCCATGTGTTTGACGGCTTGTGCTTGTTCCACCGGCACCACCTCAGGTAGAATGGGAGGTTTGACAAACAACATTATTAGTGACGTCTCCTTCAAGAGGAGGAGTAGATTGAGCATTTGGATCCGACATCTTCTTGACTCCAAGCGGTTAAGCATCAAATATGGAGAACTTGTCTTTAATACCAATTGAAATGATCAAGATGTCGACTAGAGGGGGCTGAATAGTCGATATTGAAAATCACAAACTTTAAACACAGTGTCAGTTCAAAGTCTGGAGTCTTCGGATATTTTTCTGGATATTCCAGGTTGTCCGGAGTATCTGGGAAAATGTTCGAATTGTTCGGGCCTACGAGAGGGGATTCAAATCAACTGAAATTAGACTTTCTTAAATGTGGATCTACAAATACAGGTTATGCAATGGGATGAGACAAGCCTATTTCTCCACTTAGAACCTGTAGGAATCTACCACGGAGTAGATCGTCAACAAACCTTAGAAATGAGCTCAAGAGATATTCAAGCATACAACGAGAGCAACAATTACAAGGGAGGACTTGTTATCGGAGTTCAACCTCACACCTTGAGGTCTACGTCTCCATTGAGGAACCCACGAAGGGTGGACCTTTACACCTAGGTCACTTTCCTGCCTCTAGCGACCAAAACGGTCGAGCTAGAGTTACTTTCTCAATCTCGGGGTAATACAAACTTCCTTGGGCAGCCACAAGCCTGTGGATGCTCCAAGGCAACGTCTAGCCAGCTAGGAGCTCAAAGCTTCAAGAGTAACAAACACGAAAGTTACCAACCAAGCGAAGAACGAGGTGCTCTAGAGATGGGAAATCAGCTCACTAGCACTCTCCAAGCTCTTGCTCTCAAATCCTCCTTAAATCCCTAACAAATCTCACCAATCCAAGGCCAAGGGGAGTAAAGAGGAGTGAGAATAAGTTCCGAGTGTTGCTGGTCGAAATGGGCAAGAGAGAGAGAGGAAGGGGTGGAGGAGACTTTTATACCTCCTCACACAGGAAAAAGAGTCGTTGAATCTCTGGAGACTCCGGGAAGTCCGGATATTGCGGGGAAAATCCCGGAGCGTCCAGCCTTCCAAGGTCATCACCCAACAAGTTAACCCCGTGAACATATTGGTGCAAAGGTGTCTCTCATAGGTTATTTGTGACAACTAAGCACCTCTTCAACTCTTGGAAGATACATTTCCAGTCCCTCTTTATAGTACGTCATTCATGGGACTCAAATTCAAAATATAAAATAAATAAGTCTGACAACACTTCCTTTTTTTGTATACACAATGAATAACACACGATGCCACCATATAATTTTAATTGTTGCTCATACACTAGATAAATCATTATTCACTTAAATGTGTGTCATTAATTCACCAAAACCCACTTGGGGGGGGGGCAAGATGGTCTTCAAGTTTGCCAAAATTTTACTTACCAAATCTTGTGGTTTGTCAACTTCTAACAACATATGCCAAGTAAAAATGAGCTCATCTCCAACGGTTTGACATATTTCACTTGTCAAACCTAGATATGACTTACATCAAGAACCTGAGAGAGAAACAAAATTGTGTTTATGCCATTCCACCTTTTGAAAAGTTGAATCAGTTCTTTACATCATTTTCACCCTCCCACTTGGCTTGTCCACGCCGATGCCAACCCGGATCGGCGTGCGTATATTTGCACATGGGAAGTTGAGTTTTGCCAAGTTGGTTTGTCAAACTGTTGGAGGCTAATTCTTTTCTTCTTTTACCAAAATTAGATGGATACCAAGTTAGTTTGCTGAACTACTGGAGATACTCTGACAACAGTAAGGTTCATGGAAGTTTGCAACTATTTTGTGAGTGATTTTCTTTGATGATAAATAAAGCTTGAAGGTCACATTTTAACATGATTCAATTGGTTTGAAGGGTAAAGGATCATTACTATTTTTAATCGAGGCTTTAAAATGGAATGTTGTCACTGGTTCAATAGCTAACTTCACCTCAGCTATTCAGTTCGCACGTGCAGACTGCAGGCAAAAGTTGGGAGCTTGAATATTGAGCTGTATTGCTCGGTTTCAAAAAAATCCAATAAAGCTTGAAGCCCCCATGATTTGGCAACATTTTAAGTTGAGAAATTTGTCTACAACACACTCTGAAAGTGGCCAAACACATTCTCAAAATGAAAATTGTGTCTGGTACATGGTAAGAGTATTGTTTGGTGTGCAACACACCGCACCCAGTAAACTGGTCATTCCCACCTAAGAGGATGCATTGAAGTCCTGAAGGACCATTTTGCCCTTCGTGGAGTCCACATGTCATCATCTTTCTCTCCTCCCTCTCTTCCCCTCATATGTTGTCCCTGCGGCCGGTGGGGCTCTTGAGCTCGTGCGGAGCTGCTGCTATGAACGATGTGGCGACAAGTTATGGAGCTCAGGCAGCACTGCTTGCGGCAACTATGGCAGTGTGGGGCTCGAGCTGCGTCCTGCGGGCATGGGAGCTCGGGCGGCACCGCTCATCGCGGTCGTGGTGGCCGGTGGGGGTAGGGAGCTCGGCAGAGTTGCTGCTGGTTGCTGGCATGACCCTGATGTTGGGAGATCAGACGACATAGCTCGCAGAAGCCGCCGGTGGTGTGGAGCTCGAGCTATGCCGCTCGCAGCAGTCGGTGGAGATGAGAGCTCGGGCAGCACCGATCATGGCAGCCAGTGGCGAGGTGGAGCTCGGGAGGCATGGCTCCCCCTCACGCTTCGCTTCTATGCTTCCTCCTGCTTACACTCAAAGCTCCGTCTCGGCTGCACCGATGAGCGTTGCTGCTTCATCTGCCGCCCGAAGCTTTGCTGGGAAGATAATGGAGAAAAAGAAGAGGAAGGACGAGACGACAGGCGTGGGGCGAAGGGCAACATGGTCCTTTTACTCCTTTCCTCAGCTGAAATTGATTTGTTTAGTTCTTGTGGTGTGTTGTGAACCAAAGTACAAGTTCATAGTGTGCTAGAGACTAAATTGACTTTGAGGATGTGTGATGCACAGAACCAAGATTTGGCAGTGTGTCATAGACAAATTTCCCTTTTAAGTTAAAGAAGTTTGTGGAATTTGGATTCAAATATGAGGAATTTGGATTCGAATCTGAGCACAATTTTAGATCAAAATCTGAGGAAAAGAGGAAGAAAGGGGAGCTCGTGGCAGAGTTGTCACGTAGCTGCTCGCCGCCGATGGCTCAAAACAGCTATGTCGCGCCACACGCCGTGAGGACACATGAACTATGAGGCACACCCCCAAGTAGGAGGTGGCGACGAAAGGACGGTAAGTAGTCGAATAAATATGGACACTGGCGTCAGTTTTACCGTTTTGGCCACCGCTGCTATCCTCCGCCTCATCTCGGTAGGCGGCATGCACCGTCGTCCGTCCATCCCCGACCTAGCTACTCCTCCAAAACCTCCACCTAAGATCCCTCCATTCATCCCTTAAGGGCTTGATTGGCAGGGCTCCGGCTCCTCTGAAAATGGCTCTGGCTCTGGCTCCTCCAGTGGAGCGGCTTTTTCGATGTAGTTGAATCCGTTTTGGAAAACGTTTGGCAAAACGACTTCACCTGTTGGATTGAGGTTGTCAAATACCTTTTTCTTTCTTACCCATTTATTTATTTTCATTATTTTCCTCTTCTTTATTTTTCTATTTTCCTCTTTTCCTTTTCTCTACTTTTCCCCTCCTCCCCTTCTTATCCGTTTCGGCGCTTCCCCTCATGGGCTCCCGCTGCCCGACCTCCTGGCGCCCGTCGTGCCCTGCCAGTGTCGCGTGCCGCCGCGACCGGCCACCTTGCGACCCGCCCCCGCCTCGGCCGGGTCGAGCTCCCTCTGCCCCGCCACCTCGCGCCCCGGTCCGCCTCCACCTCGCGACGGTCTGAGCTCCCTCCAAGACGCGATGGGGCTCAGCGCAATCCGGCCGGCAGTGAGCTCTCCCTCTCCTCCTCTCCGCCTCGCCACGCCACGGGTCACTGCCGCCCGGCCTTCCCCGCCGCTGCCACCCGACGGAACTCGCTGGAAAAAGGAGGCGGAGCCGGATGGAGCCACGAAAATGTGGCTCCGCCTCCCCTTCGAAAGTCGTGAGGTGCTCCATCGCCGGCTCCACACCTAGTGCCAGTGCGAAATCCACCTGGCGGAGCTGCTCGTGGAGCTGCTCATGGAGCCCTGCCCAACAGGACCTAAGTCATCGTCCGGCTTCCTCACCCATAACCACCAATCCACCATCTTCTTCAACCTCGGTTCGTCGCCTCTGTTTTTGGTAATAAGCACCGCCACCTGTGGAGCTCTAGATTACCGAAGTTTTGGTTGTTGCTAGAGTCTTGGGATGTGTCGTGCATGTGCTTCTACGCATGCTAGAGTTTTTTGTTGTTGTCGTAGTGGCTGAAGCCGGCCATAGCTTGAGCGTGACGGATGGAATGTGCCACCATGGCCATTGGCAGGTTCATGTGCCATGCGCAGGGAGCTCGAGTTGAGTCGTGCGCTGCGTGTTCCTAGTCATCATCGAGCAGTTGGTATCTCTTGTTTGCCTTACGTCACTGTCGTTGAGCCGCGTGCCGCCGCTAACCTTAGCGCTGCCGTTTGTTGTCGTTGTCGTCATTCCTGGTTGTCTGTAACCTAAACTACCTAACCAACGCCACCTGTAGGTTCGCCATGTTGAGCGGAGGTGAGTCATGAGATTGTCGTCGCCCGAAAACCTCGCCGCCGGCCAGAACACCATCGAGCTTGGAGCCAAGAGTCTGTTGTAAGCATGAGGACCTAGTTGTGAGTTTCATGGGTCAGATTGTAAGATCTAGGGGCTGTGTATAAGGGTTGAAACTTCCAACCACCAAAACTCATTTTTTCTACTAACTACGATCTATTATTCGTTTTCCACTTGATGACTTATTGAAATTTGGTTACAACTTTTTTCGAGAAACATTTTTTAAAATGTTGACAACATTTTCCCGTCCAACATTTTGAAATTTTTGAAATGTTGACAACATTTTCCGTCCAACATTTTTTCTTGCCAATATTGTTTGAAAATGTTGTTAACATTTTTTCGAAATGTTGTCAATAATTTTTTGTCAACATTCGAAATTATCATGAACTTTTTTCATCAACATTTTTTGAAATTGTTCTCAAAATTTATCTGAAATGTTAGAGCAACAATTTTTCACCATCTTCCTGTTGACGGTGAATTTCCGTCAACCTAGAGTGCTTGTTATACATTGGTTTCTATTATGATTTGTAACTAACCCGCCACTAGGCATACTAATGATGTAACAAGTTCACACTTACATATCGATTTTGGAGTTTATTGTTTACGCAGGAAATTAACGTTAAAGAGGAGACTTTCGGGATAGGTTCATCAAGCACTTCAAGAGAAGATCATGAAGCCCGTCACAAGTCAAGACATGAAGTGAACAAGACTCCAAACAACCCAAGGACCGAAGCATCAACACGCAAAACTCCGGGAACTTGGATGTTTACCAACGAGATCAACTCAGCCCGAGAGATATTCTCGCAGCCCATGACAGCATGATCTTTCAGTGCAGATTTGGAGACTTAAACGACATTTAATGGCAAAAGTTTGACTACCAAAGTTGTGGACCTCGACGATACCTTCGATTTGGAGATGTGGACTGCCCAATTCGGATAAGGGAGCTAGGAGATATGGCCTCCGAAATCCCTGCTGCGCAGTCAGTCTGAAATCAGAACAGATTATCTTCCAAGGACGATTTGGAGATCTTATCTTCATTTTCAAGGAACGAAATAAATACCAAAGTTGAAGATAATTTCGTGGCACACAATCTAGACACTGAATTTGCATTATTTTAGGTCCGGACGTGGGAGATATGGTGCCGGCAAGGAAGGGCTGCGAATCTGGAAAATCTGGACGAGGCTGATTTTATGGAAACCAAGTTTGCTTCTCTCCCAAGGAGGATCTCGTGCAAGGCAAGGTGGAGCACGCCTCAAGGCACCCCAAGGACATAAATACAACCCCCTAGGCGCCCCAAGATGGTTACCCATTGACATCCATTCATCGGAGAGCCGCCGGAGATCAGCACAAGGAGGAGGACGTCGAGGCCTTGCCGCGGCGCCGCCGGAGTTGGAGGACGGCGAGGATTGATCTTCATCAGATACATCTACCACATTTAACGGTACCATGCTTAGCATCTCGATGGAAGTAGATTCATCTTTTGTCCATGGAGTTGTAATGGATCTTGTTATGTAGTCACCAACTCTTGTTTATATCATAATCTATTGTTCCTTTGTTGATGATGCTTAATGCTAAAGGTTTGGCCACCATGCTTTTCGGGTCGCTCCTGTGGATCGCGTCAACATACCGTGATCATCAATAGGTTTAGCATTGATTACCTTCGCGTAGTGACAGTACGGGGGAGGGAAAATGCTAAACAGTGGTCACATGTTTATATAGATTAGATCGGTTTTATCATGTTTAGGTGATTGCATCTCCAATTACCCTAGACTCCATGGGCAAACGTTCTCCATAACTTGTGTATCTCACGTCTCTCATTTGACCTAGATTATATTGGTTTTGTCTTGTCTTAGTTCATAGATTAGATTGCCTTTAGTTCATAGAATAATCTTTCATCCAAAGGTTTACATCAACTAGATTAGTGCTAGATCAAATGCTAGTGATCCCCTTGCTCCGCGGATTGATAAGAACCTAGGGAATCTCTGTGGTGAAAAAGGTGTAGATCCATACGTTTGCAGATCGTAGGTGGATACGAGTTATATCCGTCAACAAGCCCCTTTTTCTGGTGTCGTTGCCGGGGAGCAAGCCAGTTTGCTATGTTTAATCTTGTATTAGTTTGTTGATTACTAACATCTAACCCTTGTTTTCTAAAAAAATCCCTTTTGTGTTTTTTTATTTTTAGTGCCTAGATGGATTTGTTCACCTCACCATTGGAAGATTAAGAGATGTCACTAAGGGAACTAGCAATGCCGTCAATGGAAGACATTGAGGTGCAAAAATCAGATTTGATACTTGCTACAACCCACTACAAAGTGAAGCCTAGAATCATCAACTTAGTGGCGACAAACCCCCTTTAGAGGATTGGAGGATGACAACCCATATAGACACATTAAGGAATTCACGATGATATGCAACATGGTGCGACAAGAAGGAGTTCCGGACGCTTGGTTCAAGTGGAATCTTTTTTCGTTCTCTCTCAAAGATGAAGCGCGAAAATGGTATGCACTTGCATCCGTTGAAGTGAAAGGAAATTGGGATGAACTAGTGAAGAAGTTTCTTTTGAAGTTCTTTCCCATAAGCAAAGTCCAAGACTTAAGGAGGCAAGTGCTCACTTTCAAGCAAGGAGAGGATGAAGGAATTGATGAAGCATGGGACCGTTTTAATGAACTACTTGAGCGAGGCCCGAACTTGGGATATTCCGGTGACTTGATGTTGCATACATTTTATTTTTTACAAACCCCTAACTCGTCTCTTTTTTAAGCATGTGTGCAGGTGGTGATATAATAGACAAAACAATTAGTGAAGCCGCACAAATCTTACAAAGGATAAGCAATGGACAAAGAACGCAACAAGATTGGCAAAGACGTTGTCGGGAGGAGCAAAACGACAAAAGCAAGCCCAAGGTGCTTGCTGAATTTTCTGAAAAAGATGAACCGGAGGTCAAGGAAGATGAACTGACCATACAAGAGATTGAAGAACCGCTTCATAAGGTAAGTGAAGTCATTTCGCATGATAAAAATGTTGAAACTAACATGAATGTAGGACAAAGTATGGGGAATGTTAAACCCTTGGCGGAGTTCAATCAATCTGATTGGATTCAAGTTGATTTTCCCCCCATAACCAACTACTGAAGTAAGGAGGAATACCGACACGTCACCAAGAGAGCAGAAGATATTTTTGATCAAGAGATGAGTGGAGAATCAATCCAAAATATATTTGAAGAAGAAGACAAAGAAGATGAAGTATGGATCGATCAATATGACACCTCAAAGATTTATGATGAAGAAGAAGAGTACAACCGTGACGAGCCTGGTGACTCGAAGGACAAATGGGAGAAGATAGGACTCAAGCTAGAAGGTTATAGCTTGTGTGCTATTGAAGCCCACACACTAGCAAAGCAAGACATGGAAGTACTCAAGGATGAAGGAAAGAGTAAATCAATGATGAGCAATCTTGACGACATGTGGTACATGGAAGATAAAGAAAGCTACATTCAAGACTTTGAAGATAAAGATAGGGATGACAATGAAGACTTCAAAGAAGAGACAAATACAAATGTAGTTGATGGATTACATGTTCCACATGGTGAGATGGAGGGGATGCAAAAAGGTAACAAAGAGACAACTCCACTTGTTGAGATTGACTTGCTTTCAATGCCACAAAACGAACCAAAAATCACTATTGTCAAGGAAGCTCCGAGGCAAAGGTACACGCTGAAATCTCAAGATATTATTGGTATTAATGATGATATAGTCAAATAATCCTTCCTTTTATTTTTATAAGGCGCGCACGCAAATTAAGACTCAAACTTTACAATCATTGACCAATAATTTACGCATCAATTTTGTTTTTTATAGTGCAAATTTGATATGGTTGGATTTCTCATCAAATATACTTTCTAATGATTATATTTTTATAACCTAAAAAATATAATATAAGAGAAATAGATGGTCAAAGTCTAATTTTGAAGATCGTGTCATGTTGCGCCGCGCCTTATAAAAAAAAGGAGGGAGTATTCATGATGGACCAATAGTATGAATGATAGTTAAATTTTATGCCTTGTTCCAGTAATGATCATGTTGATAGGCTAGATTTTCTTGAGAATGATGATAAGGTAACATTTATGTTTGAACCAATTAATATCACACCTAAAGAACCTTTGCCTAATGATGTGTCACACCCGGATTTAAGTGCAAATTCGACTGCATAGAACACATATGCGCCAGGATCAAGTTTCACACATGCGTTGACTCAGTGTATACCAAAACATAGTGTAAAAGCATATAAAGAGCATTAAACATTTATTACATGACCGAATGTCTCAAAATCGTAACATAAGCGAGTACTAGCAGCGGTAAAGGACGTCTCCACAGGCAGTCAACTGGTGGCACGCTCGCTTAGAAACCATCGAACTCTCCAGGAAAGTCTTCAAAGCGTCCGTCTGAGCAGCAACCGGGTTGTGTAGATGAATATAAAAGAACAACAAGCATGAGCACATGTCGTACTCAACAAGGGAAAACTCTATAACAGCATGCAAAGGCTTTATGGTGGAAGTTTGTGGTTGCATAGCAGATCAGCATTTTAGTTGGTCAAATTTTATTAAGCAAGCTGAATTACTAGCAAATGTAAGTTTATACCAATCCAGAGATTAACATAAGCATCATCATCATAAACAAAAGTAAATGCAACAAGTTTAATCCATCTTCCATAGTTTACTCATGTGAGGGTCCAGGCCGCCCATGACCGTGGGCACGGCTAACTAGTCAGTTTTACACTCTACAGAGGTTGTACATCTTTACCCACAAGTCGCGTAAAAGTCCCGAAGAACTTTAGATCCCACCATGTGATGCTAGCTAGGCACCATACCACACTACCGAGGTGTGATTGCATAGGGACGCTACGAGGCCGTTACAAAGATCCCTAGATGCAGGCTGCCCGCTAGGTTACCTGATTAGTGCAACGTATAAAGCCCTCGGACGAGTACCGTGTTTTAGCCAAGCCCACACCTTGCCCGAGCAGGTCCATACACCATCTACCGTCAGCCCCCATCCCTTATCAGGTAAAGCATACCAAACACCTAGTTCTCTAATTATTAAGCCAAGACAGAGCCATATGTCTTGTGGTTGTACTGTTTTCCTGGGTGGTTCTCCATGTTCCGATTAACACAGGTGATCTTGTTTAATGAAGGTACAACATAAGTAACGCAAGATTAACATTGTTGTTCATCAAATCCACCATAATCCCAAGTTGAGCAACTAAGTATGGTCTACCCAACATAAACATAAACCCAGAGTTGACCAAGGCACACGGATAAACAAAACTAGTCAAACCTTAATAGTAGGACCCTTCAATTTAATGCAGAGTAACAGTAAATAACGGTGTAATTAAAATGCATGTTGTAATAGGATCAACGGGAATGCAGCAAGGACTTGCCTTCTACAAACACTTGCTGCTGCTCAAGGTCTTGGAAATCTTCAACTCCAGCATATTCCACTTACGAACCGTCTTCTACGCACCACATCATTCGCATACAAGAATACAATGGAATAAAATAAGAAACAATCACCAAACGGTACTAACAGAGCAAAACAGAGGCAAAACGTTGTTCTTCTCGTCGAGACGATCGTGTGGATATAAAGAACGCTAAAAACAGAGCTAAAACGCGAAAGATATGGAGAAAACAAGATTGGAAGGACCTATACGCGATTATCTATAGATTTTTGGGGCTAGCAAGGAAGATTCCCGAGACACATCAAACAGTGCTCGTGAATAGATCTAAAATCAGGGTTAGATCTATAAAAGGGCTCGGGTTAGATTGGATCTAAGGAATCTAATAGTTATAGGGGGTTTCCTGCAGATGTGCAAAGACAAAAAAAACCTAAAGAATTACATGAAACCACAGGGTCCAATCTGCAAAACTGCCGTAACTCATCTCCATCCTCAGCCGGCCATGGATGGCGGATAGGGAGGTTCTGGCCGTCGGCACCGCTGGCGACTCGGGCGTCTAGGGACATGAGCGAGGCACGGAATTGGAAGAGGAGGACGAGGGGACCCAGTAGGTGGCCTCACCCACGGCAGACGGCAATGGAAACGGCCGGAATCGAAGGGGCGGCGGTGAAGCTCGCGGCCGGCTCGGTCCCCGACGGGGTGCGGCGGCGCGCGGCGGGGCGGCGAGGCCGCGGGGGGGGCGCGGCGCGCGCGGGGGCGTCTAGGGCGCGCGAGGGGCTCGGCTCCGCCCTTTTATGGGGGCGCGCGGGGCACGGCACGCACGCCGAGGGCGTCCCGGCGGCGGCGGCGGCTGTGCCAAGCCAGGAGCTCTGCAGCCTTTGGCCCATATGGGCTTGGCGGGTCCGCTGGGCCGGGGCGGCGGGTAGGGTCAGGCCCACGGGCTCGGCCCAATCCAGTAGGATAGGTTTTCTTTTTTTTCCAAATTTATTTTTTATGTGAAAACAATTCCAGAAAAGTCTAGAAATTGTTTAAAGGCACGAAAAATACTCCGAAAAAATCACAAAAATTCCAGGAAAATTCCTAGATATAGATTAAGACATGAACAATCCAAATAAAGCATTTGGAGCTAATGAAAAAGATTTTAGAGCCTTCTAATAAATAGAAATAGCTCAAAGAAAAATGAGAATAAATTCCAGAAAAAACCAGAAAATTCTCGGGAAAATTAGGACAGCTCCCAAACGCATTTTTGAAACCTTTTTGCACTCAAGAAACACCAGATGCATCGACATGAATGCAACACCCACAACTTTTATTTGATTTCAAAAAATCAAACAAGGATTTTTCCTATACTATATTTCCTGTAAAGAAAAAAAAATGTTGGAAAATTTTTAAAATTATGATAAAATCGTTATTTAATTATTTTCTCTATTCACATCCTGAAATTGGAAATTTCAGGGTGTGACAAATCTACCCCCTTAAAAGGAATCTTGTCCTCGAGATTCGGATGAACAAAGAAAGATCTCGAGAATGATAGGGTAGAACTGATCTGAGAACAATGTTGATAGAGAACATACCCAACACGGTCCTTGCATTTACGTGGTTCAATCTATCACGTGCGGTGTTCTGCTGTCCCTTGGAGCTTTGCGGGGTCTTGTTTCCATTCCTCATCTGTTGCCTCTGCACTGGGGTATTCTGGATGCTCCTCTGGGGACAGTTGTTAGCATAGTGACCAGTCTCTCCACACTTAAAGCAAGTATTTCCAACAGGAGTGCTGGGCGCACTAGGTCTCACTAGGGTTCCCGTTGGGGTGTTCAGACTAGACTGCTGGTCATTGGGGCGTGGAGTCTATGGAGTGGAATGCTGCAACTTTTGAATGGGGTGCTTAAAAGGTTGATTGTTTCGCTGAAACTGATTTTGCCCTGAGTTACCACCTAAACCTCCAACATGGTGTGTCGTCCACTGCGTTGGAATGAAACGGGGACGAGTGATGCTCCCAAACTGCACAGAAGTAGTGGCCTTCCTCTTCAGATCTCCCAATTCTATGCACATGGCCTCCAAGGTGATGGCCTTGTCTAACAGGTGCTGGAAAGATGGAAAAGTGTGAGACGTCAGCTGGTGTCGGGCATACACCCCGGGTACTCATGCAAGGAAGGAGGAAGAGTAGAAGACGGACTCCTACTAGAGTTCCCCTGTACTCCTACTAGGACTCGCTCTGTGTAATCCTACTAGGACTCCTGCCTTGTAACCGACTAGGAACCCGCCCCTGGACTATATAAAGGAGGGCCGGGTACCTAGGAGGACATCCACAATCCCTCTGGGGATCAACATCCAAGCGCAGGGCACAATACTCCAAACAGGACGTAGGGTAGCTACTCCGGCTACCCGAACCTGTATAAATCTCGTGTCTTGTGTCCTCGCACGTACCTTCGGGTTCCAGATCATGGCGATCCCCACCTTCTACCTTGCTGCGGGTACCTCCCATGGAGGTCGACAGGTTTAAACACCGACAGCTGGCGCCCACCGTGGGGCCATCGTCAGGATCATCAGCGAATTTGAAGGACCTATCATCAACAACAAGATCGATCTGCTCGGCGTGATTCACAACTCGTCGAGTCCCTGATTTGATATTGTTGTCTGCATCGAGTTCGCATAGAGTTCGAAGTCCTCCGAATCCCATGCGGCCTCTCCACGTGTTGTCCAGTTCACGATGGAGTCGAATCAGAGCCGGACCGCAAGATCGAAGTTGACTGCTGCCCTGCATATGCTTTTGAGAATTCAATTCATCAGAGAAAATTGCCAACGCGACAGCATGCATCGAGTTCAAAGCAGAGGCAGCAAGACACATCTAATCGCACTATTGCTGAGTTCTAAGAACGCAAGAGACAGTCTACGATCGCTGTTCCTCACATCACCTGTGCTCCTCGTGGATAAAACAGAATGCTACAGCAAGCTCTCATGGCACCAGCATGAAGAGCAATTATGAGCTCCTTTTATGTCCGTGCATGCAAGCAATCATCAAGTCACTCCAAGATCTTTGCTCAATGAACAAACTTTGTGTACACGGGAAGGGCTACATCGTCTCACGGCTGCATCGGCTCCACACAACTGCGTCGTGCGCCGCGAGTACTCATCACCCGGCCACACGGGCTCTACCTCAACTTTGTCATGCACCGCAACTACTCATCACCTGGTCGCACGGGCTCTACGTCAACCTTGTCGTGCGCCGCGGGTACTCGTCTCTCAGCCGCAGCGGCTCTACATCGACTACGCTGTATGCCTCCACGACGTCGTTTTCTGGGCGTACGACTACTTCGACTACTCATCTCGACTGGTTTCAACTAGAAAACAAGTCGAGGACGGCTCCTGCGACATCAACAACTAGTCGGATCCACCTCCGACTAGTCGACTTCAGCAACAACCGTCGCGGCTCCATCACCGACCGCCACGGCTTCGTCGACTCTCGTCTGCGAATCAAGCTAAGTCACTTATTTCAATAATTATTTCTTCTTCGGCTTGTTTTCCACATACAGGAACCAACGTTGAAGACTACTTCATGTATGCCTCTCGACGGCTACCTGCCAGCAGAACTACACCGTGCCAGCTATTCCTTGGGGACCGTTGACTGACTATCACAGGCTTGGTACACCAAATTAGGAGGCTCTTGCCACGATGTTTCGTGTACTGAGTGCTGGAGGCGCACAACGGCTACACCCTGAGGAGGCACTGCGCAATCCTGCTCTTCGCCATGCGGAACAATGAGCAGTCGTGCTCTCTCTTGTCGCCATGTCGACTACCTTCGTCTACCTCTTAATGGTCTCGCTCCAGTAGCACACGCCTTGATCCGCGCAAAGCCTCGGCTCTCCTGTCATGCCTCCACGCCCCCAGCGGCTATGGCTAAACAGGCTCCTCAGAGACCGGGCGCTTAAACCAGCTCTATTGTCATGCCTTCACGCCCCCAGTGGCTATGGCTAAACAGCGATCACAGAGACTGGGCGCTAAACCGCATCAGGCTAACTACTCGACGCCTTACGACCGAAACAAGAGAATGACACATGACATTTACATCTATATTCATATTTGTATTTGTCTTTAGTAGATTCAAATTCTACAAAAATGCTACATAATGTACGCATATCTACTTTCAGGTCAAGCTCCGGTGACGACTTTCCTGTACGCTCTGCGTACCTCCACCGGCGCGGCTAGTTCCCAAACTCGGGGGCTACGCACCAAATTACTACTCGATGACAACTCGAGTAGTCTCTGCTAGCTCTCTATCTCGGGGGCTCAGCACCAACAACTACTCGATGTGGCTCCTACGGCTCACCTAGCGATAAGCTCGGGGGCTAAACGCTACAAGATTACTCAGATGATGACTTCCGCAAACACTGAAGACCATTGGATTGCTTCTTCAATCGTTCCAAGGCTCGAGGGCTACTAGGCTACACCCATCAGTTGATTTTTTCAAGACGGAAGCAGAATCAAGATTGACCCTCAGCCAGAGTCTACAACTCAACCCAAGGCTCGGGGGCTACTCCATATGGAGTGCGATTTTGCAATCGCACTTCCATATAATCTCGACTTCAAGACAAATGAGCTAGACCACCTTCCAGCCTCGCGACAGTTCAAGTACTATTGAAGACTTCTCCAAGCAGTACTCGAGGACGCTCAAGAACTACTCGAAGAGGCTTCAAGACTACTCGAACTACTACTCTCGACTCCAATGTGCTCGGGGGCTTGTCGGGCATACACCCCGGGTACTCATGCAGGGAAGGAGGAAGAGTAGAAGACGGACTCCTACTAGAGTTACCCTGTACTCCTACTAGGACTCGCTCTGTGTAATCCTACTAGGACTCCTGCCTTGTAACCGATTAGGAACCCGCCCCCTGGACTATATAAAGGAGGGTCGGGTACCTAGGAGGACATCCACAATCCCTCCGGGGATCAACATCCAAGCGCAGGGCGCAATACGCAGCATACATGACGTAGGGTAGCTACTCCGACTACCCGAACCTGTATAAATCTCGTGTCTTGTGTCCTCACGCGTACCTTCGGGTTCCAGATCATGGCGATCCCCACCTTCTACCTTGCTGCGGTTACCTCCCATGGAGGTCGACAGGTTTAAACACCGACAGTTGGTACCAAAGCGGTCCAGCCAGTCCCTCCATGAAGCGCTCATGCTTCTTTGGATCATTAGCTACCTCCTCTGGTGCATAGCGAGACAGCTCGATGAACCTATCCCGGTACTCTGTCACTGACATTCCCCCCTATTGGAGAGAGAGAGGAACTCCTTCTTCAGTCTCATCAGCCCTGCAGGAATGTGGTGGCTCCTGAAGCTGTTGGTGAACTCCTGTCAGGTAATAGCGTCTGGCGTAGCATGGGCGGTAGTATAAGCATCCCACCATGCTCCTGCTGACCCCTAGAGTCGTCCTGCAGCAAATAGGACCTTCTCCCTATCATCACACTGAGCTGTGGTGAGCATCTTGCCCACAGTCTTTAGCCAATCATCAGCATCCAGCGGGTCTGCGGCATGGGTGAACAATGGCGGACGATGGCTCATGAACTCCCTGTGCTTGTTCATGGGCGCCTGCTGCTGTGGTGGTGGCTGAGGTTGCAGAGGGGGGTTGTTGACTTGGGCCTGCAGGTTGGCCACAGTGTTGGTCAGGTTCTCCAAGAGCTGCATCTGATTCTGGAAAAACTGTTGCATGGCCGGATCCATTGGTGGTTGCTGTTGTGCACTGCTGGAACTGTTGGCTCTCCCTGGACGAGACACCGGGGGCTGATCAACACCTGACCCGGACCTGGTGTTCACCATCTGAGTGTTAGGAACATTGACTTAGATGATTGCACAAAGAGAAAAGCTCAAAAGGTTAAGCAGTGCAGACTTCCCATTTAAGACAGATTCGGTCGACTCCAGTCATTCAGGTATAACTCTCAACGTGGATAACAAAAATTATGAGCTTTTGAACATTAAAACATAATGGAATTACAGAACTATTCCAACTGGAATCACCTCGATCGGAGCCCTATAACTTTAGATATAAAATAAACAAGTCGGGTATATCAGCAGTGCTAACAGATTCAAGTAGCTCCAAAGTTTCGGGCATCACTCTCCGACTATGTAATTAAAATTCATGAATTTTGGATATGAAAACACCCATGAAATTTCTGAACTTCTTCCACTAGCTTTGCCTCAAACGGAATTCTATAGCCCGAGATATAAAATAATGAAGTCAATGTGTCAGCAGAGTTTTACAGATTCTGATAGCTCCAATGTTTCACGCCTAACTCCCAGGATATGTATTGTATGGGGCTGAAGTTTTGACAGAAAATCGGTTATGAAATTTGTGAACTAACCTAACTGGTTTTGCATCAAACGGAGCTCTGTAGCTCGAGATATTATCAAAACACTACTGCCGTGTTGAAGGTTGACGAGAACAGATTTGCAGCAAGATAGATTCCAAAGTAGATGAGTAAAGATTTAATAAAGGATTAGGAATGTGCAAGATAAAAAGGATGGTTGAGACAAAGATTAAACCCAACTAAGCAACTTATACTAAACCAATGTCATTGTGGTTATCAACCCACAACACATTGCACTCAATCAAAGATCCAAATCAAGCATTAACACAAGATCAAACATTCAAACATACCACTAAACTAAGCACACCTAATCGTCGATCGTGACTAGCGATTTCATAAGGATAAAGCCTAGAGAACCTAGATCATAAGGAAGATCTTCAGTTTGAACATGATAAGGTCATTAGATAACTGAAAACAACTGTGAACACGGGTAGGGTAAAGATAGGGAAAGGTTAGAGAGCATAGAATGGATGTTAAAGATTTCCTAAAGCAAGAACAAGGTAACATAGAGTGAAAAGATTGATCAAGATAAGATAGATTACAAGTAGAATATAAAGGATGGGGGTAAAATCAAGGATAAGTATATTAAGAATGAAATTAAAGCATAGCATGGAGTAAGCATGGCTTATAGATGATTATAATCCTTAAGTTCGACCAGTTTCTAACTAGGCTAACGTCCTACAGTCAACACGGCTCGGATACCACTTTGTCACACCCGGATTTAAGGGCAAATGCGAATGCATAGAACACATGTGCGCCATGATCAAGTTTCACACATGCGTTGACTCAGTGTATACCAAAACATAGTGTAAAAGCGTATAAAGAGCATTAAACATTTATTACATGACCGAATGTCTCAAAATCGTAACATAAGCAAGTACTAGCAGCGGTAAAGGACGTCTCCATAGGCAGTCGACTGGTGGCACGCTCGCCTAGAAACCATCGAACTCTACAGGAAAGTCTTCAAAGCGTCCGTCTGAGCAGCAACCGGGTTGTGTAGATGCATATAAAAGAACAACAAGCATGAGCACATGTCGTACTCAACAAGGGAAAACTCTATAACAGCATGCAAAGGCTTTATGGTGGAAGTTTGTGGTTGCATAGCAGATCAGCATTTTAGTTGGTCAAATTTTATTAAGCAACCTGAATTACTAGCAAATGTAAGTTTATACCAACCCAGATATTAACATAAGCATCATCATCATAAACAAAAGTAAATGCAACAAGTTTAATCCATCTTCCATAGTCTACTCATGTGAGGGTCCAGGCCGCCCATGACCGTGGGCACGGCTAACTAGTCAGTTTTACACTCTGCAGAGGTTGTACATCTTTACCCACAAGTCGCGTAAAAGTCCCGAAGAACTTTAGACCCAACCATGTGATGCTAGCTAGGCACCATACCACACTACCGAGGTGTGATTGCATAGGGACGCTGCGAGACCGTTACAAAGATCCCCAGATGCAGGCTGCCCGCTAGGTTACCTGATCAGTGCAACGTATAAAGCTCTCGGACGAGTACCGTGTTTTAGCCAAGCCCACACCTTGCCCGAGCAGGTCCATACGCCATCTACCGTCAGCCCCCAACCCTTATCAAGTAAAGCATACCAAACACCTAGTTCTCTAATTATTAAGCCAAGACAGAGCCATATGTCTTGTGGTTGTACTGTTTTCCTGGGTGGTTCTCCATGTTCCGATTAACACAGGTGATCTTGTTTAATGAAGGTACAACATAAGTAACGCAAGATTAACATTGTTGTTCATCAAATCCACCATAATCCCAAGTTGAGCAACTAAGTATGGTCTACCCAACATAAACATAAACCCAGGTTGATCAAGGCACACGGATAAACAAAACTAGTCAAACCTTAATAGTAGGACCCTTCAATTTAATGCAGAGTAACAGTAAATAACGGTGTAATTAAAATGCATGTTGTAATAGGATCAACGGGAATGCAGCAAGGACTTGCCTTCTACAAACACTTGCTGCTGCTCAAGGTCTTGGAAATCTTCAACTCCAGCGTATTCCACTTACGAACCGTCTTCTACGCACCACATCATTCGCATACAAGAATACAATGGAATAAAATAAGAAACAATCACCAAACGGTACTAACAGAGCAAAACAGAGGCAAAACGTTGTTCTTCTCGTCGAGACGATCGTGTGGATATAAAGAACGCTAAAAACAGAGCTAAAACGCGAAAGATATGGAGAAAACAAGATTGGAAGGACCTATACGCGATTATCTATAGATTTTTGGGGCTAGCAAGGAAGATTCCCGAGACACATCAAACAGTGCTCGTGAATAGATCTAAAATCAGGGTTAGATCTATAAAAGGGCTCGGGTTAGATTGGATCTAAGGAATCTAATAGTTATAGGGGGTTTCCGTGAGATGTGCAAAGACAAAAAAACCTAAAGAATTACATGAAACCACAGGGTCCAATCTGCAAAACTGCCGTAACTCATCTCCATCCTCAGCCGGCCATGGATGGCGGATAGGGAGGTTCTGGCCGTCGGCACCGCTGGCGACTCGGGCGTCTAGGGACATGAGCGAGGCACGGAATTGGAAGAGGAGGACGAGGGGACCCGATGGGTGGCCTCACCCACGGCGGACGGCAATGGAAACGGCCGGAATCGAAGGGGCGGCGGTGAAGCTCGCGGCCGGCTCGGTCCCGACGGGGTGCGGCGGCGCGCGGCGGGGGGCCGAGGCCGGGGGCGAGGCGCGCGCGGGGGGGCGTCTAGGGCGCGCGAGGGGCTCGGCTCCGCCCTTTTATGGGGGCGCGCGGGGCACGGCACGCACGCCGAGGGCGTCTGGCGGCGGCGGCGGGCCGTGCCAAGCCGGGAGCTGCGCCCCTTTGGCCCATATGGGCTTGGCGGGTCTGCTAGCTGGGCCGGCGGGTAGGGTCGGGCCCACGGGCTCGGCCCAATCCGGTAGGATAGGTTTTCTTTTTTTTCCAAATTTATTTTTTATGTGAAAACAATTCCAGAAAAGTCTAGAAATTGTTTAAAGGCACGAAAAATACTCCGAAAAAATCACAAAAATTCCAGGAAAATTCCTAGAGATAGATTAAGACATGAACAATCCAAATAAAGCATTTGGAGCTAATGAAAAAGATTTTAGAGCCTTCTAATAAATAGAAATAGCTAAAGGAAAAATGGTAATAAATTCCAGAAAAATCCGGAAAATTCTCAGGAAAATTAGGACAGCTCCGAAACATATTTTTGAAACCTTTTTGCACTCAAGAAACACCAGATGCATCGGCATGAATGCAACACCTGCAACTTTTATTTGATTTCAGAAAATCAAACAAGGATTTTTCCTATACTATATTTCCTGTAAAGAAAAATAAATATTGGAAAAATTTTAAAATTATGATAAAATCGTTATTTAATTATTTTCTCTATTCACATCCTGAAATTGGAAATTCAGGGTGTGACATGATGAGCTAAGTGCTATGCATGAAAGATATGCTTCTTTTGTTTACACCTTGATTTGTTCCTACAATTCGCATGTGGTGTTAATGATGGACGCATATGTTTACAATAAGTTTTGTAAATCTCGATCATGCTTTGCGCTTGGTCAAGCTAATGACCTTAAAAAAAGCACATGTTGGGAGAAGGTCTGATTTTCACTAACCATGTAGACAAGGCTCGAATAATTAAAAGAGAAGTCATGCCTAAAGAGTTGCAAGATAAATCATCAACCTCTCCAAAACCCGCGATGGATGCTACTGTCTTCTTCAATTTTAGAGCTTGTTCAGAAGTGTAAAAATGAAGAAAATGAGATATTCAGAAGCTCCATGAAGTTTCTATTCCAACACATCAAGAACAAATGAGTTTGAAGACCCGTGCAAAGAGTTATGGAGAAAACATTGAGCGTTGCGCGTTCTGAAATTTCAGGACAGATCACCGAAGTAAACCGGATGTAACTCTCTTATCCGGAGTCTGATTTGGGAAAATAAAGACTCGTTGGAAAGGAAATTTTGTGCACTATGCAATGGAGTAGAGCTTGAATATACTTTCTGTTCTGGACATTAAATAAAAATTCATGGAGTGAAGGCAGCACAGAAGGGTGATAAAGAAGGAGATAGCGATGAAGCGAAAGGATGCCTTGGGCAAGTCTTCTATAAGTGATCAAGCACAACATGAGAAGTAAATTAAAGCTGCATTGGTACCTTTTATTCTTGCATGAAGGTCCATGGCTATGCGATGAAAAGAAGGTATGTGAGAAAGTCGAGCTCTATGACTTTAAATGAAGCGCTTTTCGGGAGGCAACCCGTTTCTTTGTGTTTTTATTCCTTTCTTAGAAAGAATAAAGAATGACACCATCTTATGATTATCAACTTGTGGTTATTAATCTAAGTTCAGTTTTCTTTTTTTACCACTATCATGTTCATGATCATATTTATTTATTTGCATGCATTGCATTTTGTTATCAACATGATGTTTCTTTGCATATACATATTTTGCACATAGTTGGCTCGGTTGTTTTATATAATTAATGATGTATGCTTCAGTTTCCATGTTAATGCTTCGAGGGCATTTTCCTTTTGTGATCTTGTGTAAACGTGGTGTTTAAACATGATTGCGAACCATCATCGTTAAGTTCGATAAACCTTGCTAGTTTTTCATATGTTTTCATGTTGCATTGGTTAGTTTATAAGCTTTTCAATACGCTTAATTTTTATTGTGCTATAAGAGTTATTGATTTAGGGATAGATATGGTGTTTTAACCCTAGATTTATCAACCTTTATGGCTATGGACAAATTCGGCAACCTAGTTGTAAACATGGTGTTTAGAACTAGCTGAAAACATTGTCTTTGTTTATATGCTTTCCTATCATGTGCATACACACTTTGCAGCACGTACACTCATTAGGTTTTTATTCATCATGAGACTAATTATGCCACAAGTTAAGAATCTTAGGAGACATTGTTGGATTGTTGGCAATTCTATCTACTCCCAACCGTCACCTTTTGGGTAGAAGGTGCGCTTAAAACGTCTTGCAGGCAAGATTATGACTCTCACTACAAGGAAATTGAAGAATGGCTAAGATAAAAACGCTTTGTCTTCTTCTTCCAGGCCTAGCAAAATGCTAAGCATGGAGGAGACCCTGAATCTTAAACACGGAAGTGCAACATGACGCTCTAGAAGATAGAATGATCAAGATCATTAACATCACCGGATCAATGCGCAAGAAGCCACTGATCTCATCAAAATTTTGCATGGTCTCGAAGGGAAAACACTGAATATTTTTGGATATTTAGAAGCCCCATGAAGTTACAATTCAAACAAATCAATAATCAAGACAATCGGAGGTTCCTACAAGCAGTTATGCCTGAATCACCGAGTGCAGCACGTCCTGAAATCAGTTCTGGACAGCACGCAGCACTGAAGTAAAACGGACATAGCTCCCTTATTTGAACTCCGTTTTCGACGAATGACCACACGTCGGAAAGGTAATTTCATAAACTTTTCAATAGAGCTATATTTCGATAAATGTTCTGTTCTGGACAGAGGGTAAATCCATGAAAAAGAGACAGCAAGGAGATGATGAGAACAAGAAAGAGGAGATGGTGATGACAACATTGAAGAGAAGAGCGACCAATGACTCCATTAAGCATACAAGATCAAATTCAGAAGTTTAGGAGTACTGATAAGTCAAGACAAAAGCAAAAGCCACATAGATACATGGAGATGTCGGAAGAAGGCAACGTAGAACTACAAAGGATGGTAACATCTCCATGGACCTTCTCTTTTCCGAATATAAATGTTTGTAAGTATGCCTTCAACCTTAGGTGAAACATTTTGTTTTTCTCTTCCAACAATAACATGGCTACTAGGAGGACAACCTAGGGTTTTCTTTATTTTCAATAGATAGACATGACCATGTGTTCACCTCGATGTTTTATATTGCCTATGCTTACGGAAAGATGATGAAAGTTGCCGCTTTGTTTTACCTACATGAAGTTATACATGTCTTGGCTAATTGCTCTCGATAATGTGATCTAAAATTAATTTAAATACCAGCTCTTTTATTTGTGGAGGTGAAATGACTATGCTCTAGACCCACATACATATCTTTGCTCTTTGATTTAAGTTTATGGATAGCCGGATAACTTGTTGTTTTTATGAAAACTTAACTTTTATGCTATCTACATATTTGTGATGCTCTTGCAAAGTTCTACCTACCAAAGCCATATACATATATGTTCTATGATAACAAAACCCGTAGATTGCAAATATATGTTTTGAAGATTTGGATTAGGATTGATTTCTATGGTTCGAGACTAAGAAGTTGGTCATTCCTTTGTGTAAGTTTTCATGCTAGCCTTTTTGTCCATGCATTGTGGGTTTTCACATCGAAAATTTCACAGACTTCGCTGGGCATCCACCTAAACCAAAAACATCTTTTTGTGATCACCTCCTTGTGCACAACCCAATTTGAGTATGGAGTAAAATTCTTGATGGAGATTCAAATATTCCGCAAGATCATGGAATTTATGATTACTTTAGCAGTCATTTCCCCCCTCTCTTTTATGCTTGAGGACGAGCATCGTTCAAGCATGGGGGAGGAGTCATTACATCATCTCTGACAAATGCTATGTAAGTATCATGTTGCAAAATGTTCTGAAGAGCACAAGAAAAAAATGAAAAACGAAAAAATTATGATGAGAAGAAAAGAAAAGTAAGGAAGAAAAAGGAAGAATAAAGAAACAAAGAAATAAAGAAAGAAAGAGAAGGAAATAAAATAAAAGTAAAAAATATATATATATGCTCCTCGGTTCTTTTTGTTCATAAGTTCTCAAGTGCCTTGATGACAAATCCATACTCAAATCTTCCAACCATGTGCAATCCGATAACGAGGACTTCACTCGTACCTCGGGATCATCCATTTGCCACTTGCACATGTCCACTTATCTAAATGTGTGTGTTTCATCTCTCTCTTTCAAACATTTATTTTCCATGGCCTTTTTGACGAGTCTCGGTAATTCCAATAGATCGCTTTCTTAATTTGACAATATTTCGGATGTATGTTTTGCTAGGATTGTTTTTAACCTTCCAAGCTCCACATAAGCCTTTCACTATCACATATGAGTAGAGTAGATTGAAAATAATCTAGTATAGGCTTTAGTGACTTGATGAGATGAGTGTTTCCATGAGCTTTTGCAAGAGATTTTCACTTATGTTGGATATGCATCTTTTTGAAAATTCTTCATGTAACAAGGTAATGGTTTGAAGTTTGCTTAAGTTTGAGAGCATCATGTTTATTAAATGTGGCTTATTCTTTATTGTTAGTCTATATTCCATAGTGAAAAAGAAGTCAGTCACAACTTGAACTTTAAAAATAAATTCTTAAGAGATAGAGCAATTTCTCTCGTCATGAATGACTAAGTGCAGGGACAACATTGGAAGGCAACGTTGGTTTCCCTTTTAAGTAAGGATTACTTACTCGAGGACGAGCAAGATTTAAGCATGGGAGAGATGTTGACGGTGAATTTCCGTCAACCTAGAGTACTTGTTATACATTGATTTCTATTATGATTTGCAACTAACCCGCCACTAGGCATACTAATGATGTAACAAGTTCACACTTGCATGTCAATTTTGGAGTATGTTGTTTACACAGGAAATTAACGTTAAAAAGGAGACTTTTGGGATAAGTTCATCAAGCACTTCAAGAGAAGATCATGAAGCCCATCAAAAAAGTCAAGACACGAAGTGAACAAGACTCCAAACAACCCAAGGATCGAAGCATCAACACGCAAAACTCCGGGGACTTGAATGTTTACCAACGAGATCAACTCAGCCCGAGAGATATTCTCGCGGCCCATGACAGCATGATCTTTCGGTGCAGATTCGGAGACTTAAATGACCTTTAATGGAAAAAGTTTGACTTCCAAAGTTGTGGGCCTCGACGATACCTTCGATTTGGACATGTGGAAGGCCCAATTCGGATAAGGGATATAGGAGATATGGCCCCCAAAATCTCTGTTGTGCAGTCAGTCTGAAATCAAAACAGATTATCTTCCAAGGCCGATTTGGAGATCTTATCTTCAGTTCCAAGGAAAGAAATAAATACCAAAGTTGAAGATAATTTCGTGGCACACACTGGACACCGAATTTGCATTATTTTGAGTCCAGACGTGGTAGATATGGTGCCGGCAAGGAAGGGCTGCGAATCTGAAAAATCTGGACGAGGCTGATTTTATGGAAACCAAGTTTGCTTCTCTCGAGGATCTCGTGCAAGGAAAGGTGGAGCACGCCCTAAGGCACCCCAAGGACATAAATACATCCCCCTAGGCGCCCCAGGATGGTTACCCATTGACATCCATTCATCGGAGAGCCGCCGGAGATCAGCACAAGGAGGAGGATGTCGAGGCCTTGCCGCGGCGCCGCCGGAGTTGGAGGACGGTGAGGATTGATCTTCATGGGATGCATCTACCACATTCAGCGGTACCATGCTTAGCATCTTGATGGAGTAGATTCATGGTTTGTCCATGGAGTTGTAATGGATCTTGTTATGTAGTCACTAACTCTTGTTTATATCGTAATCTATTGTTCCTTTGTTGATGATGCTTACTGCTAAAGGTTTGGCCACCATGCTTTTCGGGTCGCTCCCATGGATCGTGTCAACATACCGTGATCATCAATAGGTTTAGCAAAGATTACCTTCGTGTAGTGACAGTACGGGGGGAGGGAAAATACTAAACCGTGGTCACATGTTTATATAGATTAGATCGGTTTTATCATGTTTAGGTGATTGCATCTCCAAGTACCCTAGACTCCATGAGCAAATGATCTCCATAACTTGTGTATCTCACGTCTCTCATTTGACCTAGATTATATTGGTTTTGTCTTGTCTTAGTTCATAGATTAGATTGCCTTTAGTTCATAGAATAATCTTTCATCCAAAGGTTTACATCAACTACATTAGTGCTAGATCAAACGCTAGTGATCCCCTTGCTCCGCGGATTGATAAGAACCTAGGGAATCCCCGTGGTGAAAAAGGTGTAGATCCGTACGCTTGTGAATCGTAGGTGGATACGAGTTTTATCCGTCAACACTTCCCCATCACTAGTGCGGTGGCCCATGAACCCGCACGCCTCAGGGATTCGCTGCATGGGAGCCACGCTGGCACGTCGTCGCAGTGCAAAGGGGAAAGGACAGTTGGGGGAGGTTCGGGAAGCACTAGGAGGCACTAGAGGCTCGTAGGGGAGAGGCAGCAGCTGTCCGGTGGTGCAAGGGAGCGGTCCGTGGGAGACGGTGGTGGCGGCCCGCGTCAGGTGGTGGCGCAGCCATGAAAAGGCCCTTCTTTTGTGCCGAAACCGTAAGGTGTTCAATGATGTCTCCCACTCTGTTGCCACCATGGTCACCCTCTTCACAGATTACCTACTTCTTTGGGTGTGCCGTGCAAAATGTCAAACAGACACCGAGCCTCTGGTGTCATTCCTTGGCTATGTAAATCTTTTGAATTGTGCTGGGCTGCTGAGCTGCGGTCTGCTCCTTTCCCGGCTCCTTGAGGCCTCCCCTCCTTGTAATTTGTACTTGTTGATTTGAGAATGAAATTCTATTTATTTTGGCTGTTGGCCCGTTGCTTTCTAAAAAAACATTGTTTACGAAGTTTTAGATTTAGATTTATTTCAGTTTTCTTTCATAATTTGTTGTAATTTGTAGCAATGTCCAAATCTAGAAACCCAATTTCTCTAGGTTTGTTTTGTTTCCTTTTATGTATCAAAGCTCTTAAACCCTTGGAAAATAATAAAACTATTAGGTGTTTATTTAATACCTTTTAATTAAGGTTTTAAGTACTACATACTTCATAATTATAAAAGGTATAAAAACTTGAATAATGTCCCTTTCAATTACAAATGCTTATTCAACCCATAGGATATCAAAGTTTTGAGATAGAAAATAATTATGAAACTCTTTTCTTCAATAGAAAGAAAATGCTTAAGATAGGTTAATAATGAAGTGTTGACGGATAAAAGACGTATCCCTCTACGATCCGCAAGCGTACGGACCCCACACCTTTTTCACCACGGGATTCCCAAGGTTCTTGTCAATCCGCGGAGCAAGGGGACTACAAGCGTTCAATCTACTTCTAAGCACTAGCTACTAAAACCCTTACTATTACTATACTAGAAAATAACTAAACTACACTAGAGAGAACGATAAGTGATCAAAGTAGGAGACACTCGCCCATGGGTCTACGATCATGCAATCAATTAAAGATATTAAACCAATCTAATCTATTGGGGGTTGTGACCACGGTTTCGCCCTTTAACTCCTCTCGTATTGTCACTACGCGAAGGTATTCATGACTAGACCTATGATGGACACGGCGTATTGAATTGATCCAAGGAAGCATTGGGGCCCTACTCCCTTTACGGTAAGGTTGCAAACCTTAAGCATTAAAGTATATTCAACACAAGATGATAGACAGATAATCCGACAAAGTATGATTACATCTTACGATCGATTACAACCCATGGACGAATAAGGAGATTACCCCATCAAGGTGCTGATCATGGCACCGTTGATCATGGTTTCCCTTCCGACGGTGTCTTCCTTCTTCTCCACGAGAGGGTGCTTCCTTCGAGGTGGACGATCTCCCTCAAGAGATCTCCCTCCTCTCTCTCTAGCTTGTGGATGGCCTCCTGGTGCGAATGGCTCTCTCCTTCTGTCGAATGGTGGCGCCCAGGCTTTTAAGGTTCAAGATCCTTCGGGTGCAAGGAAAACAGGACCGAACCGGCCACCGAAGTGGGATGGGCCGACCGTCCTGGTTCGGTCGCCCCTTTGCTCCCGTGGGTCCTCATGAGATTATGCACTTTGCCCCCTCCACTTGCATGATTTTGACGATGTCATCCTCGAGTCCAAGATGGAGGTTCTCTTCGCATGAAGTTCGGTCTTTTACGCTTCAATCCCCGGGGGTGTACCTCGTAGCACTTCGGTCCTCGCCACCATTGGAAGTGATTTCATCAAGCTCATGAACACGAACAAGACTCCATAAATGCTCCTTTGAACGGGTTGCGAATCCGTCCTTTATGTCCATGTTTTCCTACATAAACACAACACTTCCAAATGCATGCACATAGATGAACTTGTTATATGATTAGTGTGCCTAGTGGCGGGTTAGTTCCATAATCAAATCCAAACCAAAGTGTAATGAACATACTAGGTGTACCAAAATACACCATCAACATCTCCCCCACGCTTAGCTCTTGCTCGTCCTCGAGCAAGTACTCGTAAAAGAACTTGGTCCAAGGTGTTGTAATCATGTACCACTTATCCTTCTTCACAAGTTAGTCAATCCTTTCATCTTTAATACATAAACATAATGTAATGATCATCAAACATAAACATGGGCGTTTAGAATCTTTACCACGTCAAGATTTACCCCACAACTCAAACTCTTCACTCGAAGTCTTCAGTTTCAGCCATACTTACTTCTTTGCTTCCATCGGAGGGTTTTTATGATTTTTCAAACAAAATTCCTGCAACAAGTATTAGACAAAAACCTTTCTCCAAGCTCTCTCAAGTCACTCATATGAGGTGGCTATCCTAAACCAATTTTATAAAACTCTCACCTCCCATAAGTCTCTCATATAACATGTAAAGTGGAGCTATAGGTAGGGCTAGCGCAATCAACACAAGTATTGTCAAACTAAGAACTTCCTCTAATGGTTGTCTACCTTTCAAAGCCAATGATCATGAGAATTAACCATATGTAGGGATATCAAGGATGAGAAGATTTAGAATAGTGGACATGTGCAAGGGCAAAAGAAATTTATGACTACAAGGCACCGATGACGTCCTCGTTGTCGGATTGCACATGGTTGGAAAAAGAGTGAAAGTTTCGTCTCTCAACAACGTGACATCCTTCCTTACACTTTATTTTTCTTTTCTTTCACTTGATCCATCCCTCTCATATCTTTATTGCTACCTCATCTTTCTCTTTTTCTTTTTCTTCTTTCATTCTTTCATTCTCATATTTTTTTCTCTTTCTTTCTTTCTTTCTTTCTTTCTTTTCCATACTCATACTTTTTCTCTTTATTTTTCCCTCTCTTGACAACTTTTCAAAGCTCTCAACTCCTCTCTGTCTCGCATGCATACAATCTGAAATTTTAAATAAATCATGCTAGAGACGAGACGAAACTTTTGAAAGTAGGTTGTGTTCAAGGAATGCGATGTACAAAAGAGATGTATAGGGTTGGGTATGGAATTCGGCGATGTACGACACTTCCAAGGTGAAAGTCTCGTTACCGAATGTATGATGAGGCTAGCAATAAAAGATAAGCACGAGAACATGATCATTGCTCGAAATTAAAACTCCCAAGAGAGAAGGATCCTAGCCTAACTCATCGTGCTAATCACACTTATGGTGGAGCAAAAAAATAAATTGGCTTTGTATAGGATATTTTTCTTACTCTCAACTTGGAAAAAGAGGTTTTGCTAACCTTTATTACAAGGGTTTTAAGATAATTTTCAGAACTGAAATCCTCCAACTTTTAGCATTGAACATAGCACAACTAACATGTGAAGCTCAAGATCGAAGTGTGGTATGGGTACTTTAAGTAGTAGCAACTCCACTAAGCACCAAGGTAAACGTTTTTCAAACCACACACTTTTGTTCATATATCAAGAATCAAAGATAAACAAACAAGTGAATAAAGATAAGTATCACACAAGACACAAAAATATATAAAGACTCTTTTTATTTGGTTTTCTTTGACTCAACACTAATTTAAGACACTTGCAAAAATTTAAAAACACACTCGAAAACTAAGACTCATTAAACTCTAAGACTCTCGCTCGAAGATTAAACCGAACCTAAACTTTGAAACTCAAAAGCTAAGGCTAGCTAGCTAGCTCTCCCCCACGCTAAAAACATACGACGTCCTCGTTGTATCTTATAAAATTCCTAAGGGGAAAACTAGACCTAGTGGTACTTCAAGCAAGTGTTGCACCACTTGCCTCTCATGTTTCCAACCATGCCAAAAAGTTTGTGCACGTTACGGTTAAGGAACTTGTAGTTGTCTTCAACTACGTGCTCCAAATCCTCCATACAATGCTTCATCGCTTCCATGGCTTGGAGACATTCATCGACCGACGCGTAGAGATCCCCGATGGATTGACGGCAAGTTCGACAACACATCGGATGCAATCCGAAGGGGTCTTCATCGCCATTATCTCCACCGTCATCACCGCTGTCGTCGCCACCACCATTGTAATCACCGCCGTTGCCATTGTTGCCGTCGCTGTTGGGGCCTTCGGCCGTCCTCTCCTTGGGCTGCTCGTCCCATATGTAGAGGTCGTTATCTTCGACGGGATTGCGAGGTGCAAGAGCTCCGGTCGGGACATGCCCTCCGCAACGGATGCGGGCGGTCCTCTCGACGGGTAGCTTGAGCTCGCATCGCATCGCCTCCTCCATCAATGGCTCCTTGGCTTCTAGCTTCAACTCTAAGCTTCTTGGGGACACAATGGCTGCTGCAAGGGTGCAAAATATTGCTTGAAGGGGTTGATTCCCGAGCTCCCAATTTGGCCAAATAAATAGTCCAGAGAGGAAAACCCTGAGAACCTCATTTTCCTTTTTTTACTTCCCTTAAAATTTTCTGACCAAAGAAGGAAGTCGAAAAGGAGCAATTCGGGCAAAAATCGGGGACGATGGCCGCCAGGACCCACCTGGGCCGGTCGGCCTGGGCCGGCCGGCCCACCCTGTCTCGGGGGCCGGGCCGGTCCAGTTTTTTTGTGAATCACCCTTTTTTCGCCTCCTTAGCCCATGGGAAAAAGTTGGCCCAGTAAATCTTCACGAGAAACTCCAGAAAATTAAAAGAAAAACTATTTATAGAAATCCATGCCTTGTTTTTCGTCCTAGGCGGGACGTTCGGGCTCTCTTCCATGGTGAAGGGGCACAACGTCGGGTTCGTAGTAAACCTTAAGCCGCTGACCATTCACCACAAATTGATCGCCGTTTATATCCATAATGGTTACCGCTCCGTTGGAGAGCACCGAATGCACAACATAAGGTCCGTCCCACTTGCTTTGCAATCTCCCCTTTCCGAAGATTTTAAACCTCGAATTGTAGAGGAGGACCTTATCTCCTTCTTTGAATTCTTTCTTTTTCAATCTTTTATCATACCACCTTTTGATTCTCTCTTTGTATATGCTTGCATTTTCATACACTTTCAACATCAACTCCTCTAGCTCGCTTATTTGGATCCTTCGTTTCACCACCGCGGCATCGAGATCGAGGTTCATCTCTTTAATTGCCCAATAGGCTTCATGTTCCAACTCAACCGGAAGGTGGCAAGCTTTTCCATAGACGAATTGATAAGGGGTCATACCTATCGGTGTCTTGAACGCCGTTCGATAAGCCCATAAAGCTCCGTCTAATTTCTTTGACCAATCCTTGCCTCCCTTCTCTATGGTTTTGTTGAGGATGCTTTTTAATTGCCTATTCGACGTTTCTACTTGTCCGTTGGTTTGTGGGTGATAGGCCGTAGAGACCCTATGCTCGATTCCCAACTTGGACAAGCACTTTTTAAAGTTCTTCCCGGTGAAGTGAGTTCCTCCATCACTTATCAAGATTCTCGGTGTACCGAAACGAGAAAAAATCACATTCTTGATCATAGTAATGGACTCCTCCGTGGAAGCTTTATGACATGGTATAGCCTCTACCCACTTGGATACATAATCAACCATGACTAGGATATACTCAAATCCAAATGAGTTTTTGAAAGGCCCCATGAAGTCTATACCCCATACATCGAATATGTCGATTTGTAGGTTGTATTTCAAAGGCATAGAATTTCTCTGAGAGATGTTTCTGGTTCTTTGGCATTCGGGGCATGATGCAACATATTTTTTAGTATCTTCATGCATCTCCGGCCAAAAGAATCCGCTCGACCATACTTTTGCTTGGGTTCAAAAATGGCTATAGTGCCCACCGTACTCCGCCGAGTGGCACTTCCTTAGAATTTCTACCCTCTCTTCTCTTGGCACACATCTTCTCATCACTCCATCATTGCCAAGTTTGATGAGGTATGGTGCATCCCAAAATTATTTCCTACTTTCGAAGATTATCTTCTTTTGAGAATTTTTGTCTAGATGATCGAGGGGCATCTTTCGAATTGCTCGAATGATATCGATCATCCAAGTATCTTTATCAAGCACTCTATAGAGGTGGTCATCTCTCATCTTATCTTCGATGGGCTCTTTATCGTCTTGTCCACGATTCATCCTAGACAAATGATCGGCCACAACATTTTCCACCCCCTTTTTATCACGAATTTCAACATCAAATCCATGGAGAAGAAGGATCCAACGAATCAAACGTGGTTTAGCTTCCTTCTTAGCCAAGAGGTACTTGATGGCTGCATGATCGGTGTAAACAATGACCTTCGAGTTCACGATGTAAGATCTGAATTTTTCCAAAGCGAATACCACCGCTAGCAACTCCTTTTCTGTAGTGGCATAATTTAATTGCGCCCCACTAAGAGTTTTGCTAGCATAGTAAACGACGTGAACTCGGCCTTCCTTTCTTTGACCCAAAACTGCGCCTACGGCGTAGTCACTTGCGTCACACATGATCTCGAAAGGTTGGCTCCAATCTGGAGGTTGAATTATGGGAGCACTCACCAACACACTTTTCAAGGTCCGGAATGCCGCTAGGCACTTCTCATCAAAGTCGAAAGCCACATCCTTTTGAAGAAGATGCGTTAAAGGCTTAGTGATCTTTGAGAAGTCCTTAATAAATCTTTTATAGAATCCGGCATGGCCTAGAAAGCTCCTTAAGGACTTAACATCCGTAGGAGGTGGGAGTTGCTCAACCGTCTCTACCTTAGCCTTGTCCACTTCAATGCCTCTCTCGGATATAACATGTCCGAGCACTATGCCTTGCCTAACCATGAAGTGGCACTTTTCCCAATTTAATACCAAGTCTACCTTCGCGCACCTCGTGAGGACCTTTTCCAAGTTTTCCAAGCAATCCATGAACGTCTTCCCATAAACGGAAAAATCATCCATGAACACCTCGACAATTTCTTCGATGAATTCCGAAAATACGGCCATCATGCAACGTTGAAAAGAGGCTGGAGCGTTGCATAGACCGAAGGGCATCCTTCTATATGCAAACATTCCGTAAGGGCACGTAAACGTTGTCTTGTGTTGATCGTCCGGGTGAATGGGAATTTGCATGAACCCCGAGTACCCATCGAGAAAGCAAAAATAAGTGTGGTTTGCTAATCTCTCGAGCATCTCGTCGATGAACGGTAGGGGGAAGTGATCTTTCTTCGACGCTTTGTTAAGCTTACGATAATCAATACACATCTGCCACCCGGTCACAGTTGTTTGCGGTATCAATTCGTTCTTCTCATTCTTCACCACGGTTAAACCTCATTTCTTTGGTACACAAGGTACCGGGCTCACCCATTCGCTATGCGGAACCGGGTAGATGATTCCGGCATCAAGTAACTTGATGACCTCTTTCTTTACTACCTCTCGCATGGCATGGGTTAGCCTCCTTTGGTGGTCCACTATGGGCTTACACTGGTCTTCCATTGGTATACGATGAGTGCAAAAGGCTGGGCTAATACCTTTGAGATCGTTAATCGAATATCCAATCACCTTCCTATGTTTTTTCAATAAAATCAGAAACGCCTCATTTTCTTTGGGACTCAACTCGTCGCTCACGATGACTGGATAAGTCTTGTCTGGGCCCAAAAATTCATACTTTAATCCTTTGGGCAAAGGGTTAAGGTCTACATCGAGCGCTTGTGGCTCCTCGGGTTTTATTTCTCCTATGTCTTCGAATTTTCCTTCCTCCACGCTTCCATCATGTGGCTCTAATCCTTTTGTTGCTTCTTCTAGTTCTTCATCTTGTTGATCACTAATTTGATTTTCCATCGCTCTTTGCAGTGAGTCTCTAAGGGTTTCAACAAAACAAAGGCTATCTATCTCTTCTACTTCTTCATCTTCGGGAGGAAAGGGTATAAGGTGTTTAGAAGCACGAAGAAAGTTATATGTGTACTTTGTTCCATTAAGGTTTATTGTTACTTTGCCTTCTACGGCATCTAACATGGCATCAACCAACTTAAGAAAAGGCCTACCTAGGATTATGTGATCATGATTACTATGGTAAGCATCAATAACAAAGAAATCGGTTGGTATATAATTTCTAGAGATTTTTACTTTCATGTTGCAAGCAATACCTAGAGGTTTGATAGTTCTACCATCTCCCATAATTAATTTCGTTGATGCTGGAGCTAAGTCTAGATTATGGTCTTGAACTTTATCGTAAATTTTAGAAGATAGAACACTTACTTGGGCTCCGATGTCGCATAAAGCTTTGCATTGAACTTCGTTGATCTCGCAACTCAAGTGTGGTGTCATCTTCTCTTCTTCTTCAGATCCTATCGCGTAAATTTTGGCGAGGCGGGCGTATGGTGATGCTTCGGGCTTGATCCCCATGATTCTCTTCACCTCGGCTATGTGTTCCGGATCCACTATGTCATCCCCAAAGAGCTTTTGAAAAATCTCACCGGTGGTTTCATGGTCGTATAAATTTTCCGTTTCCTTCTCCGGTGGGAAATCCACTTCCAATGCTCTCGCCATTCCCTTTTGGTTAGGGAACGGTCTTCTCTTGTCGAATACTTCTCCGTAATTGATAGGAACCTAATCCATTGGTTCGAACTCCCTTAGTGGCTTCGCGCTTTGATATGCTTCTCTTGTTCGTCTCATTTGGTACGGCGAAGTCGATGCTCGGTGTAGTTCTTGACTTGAGGTGTTCCTCTTCAAGCTTTTCTGTGATTGGTTCCTCTTTTGTGACTTCCGGGGTTGCCTCTTTAGAAAATTCAGCACACTTCTTCTTCCTCCAATTATATTCCTGCTCTTCCGCAAGTCTTGTTTCCCAATCTCTTCGCATGGCAGCCGCTTTACTAACTTTTTGTAGAAGTTGAGCAGCTTCCGTGAGTGTTTTCTCCATGAGATCCCCACCTGCACACATTTCGACATGTTGCATGCAACAAGGGGTTAGGGAAAAGAAAAATGTATGCAAGAGTACGTCACCGGTGAAGCCGAGTTTCGGTCCTTGTTCGATCAACCCATTAAACCTATCCCAGGCTTGGTCTATCCCTTCCTCTTCTCCTTGCATGAAATTGATCACTTGCCTCCTTAGATGTTGAACCTTGCTAACTGGAAAGAACTTCTCGCAAAACTTCTTTGTCAACTTGTTCCAATTGCCTTCAACTTCAAAGGACGCAAATGAGTACCATGTCTTTGCATTGCCGGCAAGTGAGTAGGGAAAGAGATTCCATTTGAACCATTCATCAGGAACTCCTTCTTGACGCACCATGTTGCATATTATCATGAAATTCCTTATATGTCTATATGGGTTCTCCGTAACCATCCCTTCAAACAGGTTTGCCGCCACCATATCGCTGATCTTGGATTTAATCTCATACTTGGTCGCTTTGAGCTTCGAATCCGACTCTTGTACTTTTATGTCTTCACATTGAGGGCTAGCGTAATCCCTTAGTGATTTCTCCGGTTCTTCCATGGGTTGATTAACGAACGCCATCTAGACAATAAGATAAAAACAAAAATGAAACAAGTGGTTTTCTAGATAGTATATGTTAGATAAAGCAAATAAAAGACAAACTAAAATATAAAACTAAGTTAGATGCAAATCAAACGATGTAAACTAGCTTGCTCCCCAGCAACAGCGCCAGAAAAAGGGGCTTGTTGACGGATAAAAGACGTATCCCTCTACGATCCGCAAGCGTACGGACCCCACACCTTTTTCACCACGGGATTCCCAAGGTTCTTGTCAATCCGCAGAGCAAGGGGATTACAAGCGTTCAATCTACTTCTAAGCACTAGCTACTAAAACCCTAACTATTATTATACTAGAAAACAACTAAACTACACTAGAGAGAACGATAAGTGATCAAAGTAGGAGACACTCGCCCATGGGTCTACGATCATGCAATCAATTAAAGATATTAAACCAATCTAATCTATCGGGGGTTGTGACCACGGTTTCGCCCTTTCCCTCCTCTCATACTGTCACTACGCGAAGGTATTCATGACTAGACCTATAATGGACACGGCGTATTGAATTGATCCAAGGAAGCATTGGGGCCCTACTCCCTTTACGGTAAGGTTGCAAACCTTAAGCATTAAAGTATATTCAACACAAGATAATAGATAGATAATCCGACAAAGTATGATTACATATTACGATCGATTAGAACCCATGGATGAATAAGGTGATTACCCCATCAAGGTGCTGATCATGGCACCATTGATCATGGTTTCCCTTCCGACGGTGTCTTCCTTCTTCTCCACGAGAGGGTGCTTCCTTCGAGGTGGACGATCTCCCTCCAGAGATCTCCCTCCTCTCTCTCTCTAGCTTGTGGATGGCCTCCTGGTGCGAATGGCTCTCTCCTTCTGTCGAATGGCGGCGCCCAGGCTTTTAGGGTTCAAGATCCTTCGGGTGCAAGGAAAACGGGACCGAACCGGCCACCGAAGTGGGTTGGGCCGACCGGCCTGGGCCCACCTCGGCCCGGTTCGGTCGCCCCTTTGCTCCCGTGGGTCCTCATGAGATTATGCACTTTGCCCCTCCACTTGCATGATTTTGACGATGTCATCCTCGCGCCCAAGATGGAGGTTCTCTTCGCATGAAGTTCGGTCTTTTACGCTTCAATCCCCGGGGCTGTTCCTCATAGCACTTCGGTCCTCGCCACCATTGGAAGTGATTTAATCAAGCTCATGAACACGAACAAGACTCCGTAAATGCTCCTTTGAACTTGTTGTGTATCCGTCCTTTATGTCCAATGTTTCCTACATAAACACAACACTTCCAAATGCATGCACATAGATGAACTTGTTATATGATTAGTGTGCCTAGTGGCGGGTTAGTTCCATAATCGAATCCAAACCAAAGTGTAATGAACATGCTAGGTGTACCAAAATACACCGTCAACGTGAAGTAAAATGTGGGTTAAGCCTTTTTGGGTAGTTTTAGTATTTGCTTGCAACTTTACCATGAAGATCGAGTTGTGTAGCCTCTTTCAAAATGTTTTGTTTTGCATTATAACTTTGACTCACATCCTTCATGGACTCTGAAGCTGCAATGCTGGAGTACATAGAGGTATTTGAAGAGTAATCGGAGTTTGAGGAAGCTCTCAAGATGGGCTGTGGTTATACATGGGTGTGGTGATGGAAACCAATCATCATGTCGGGCTATGGGTTGACTTCTTATGGTTTAATTTATTGCTTCCCAACATGGGTATGCACGCAAAGAGAATTGTTGATGTCATCCATTTGCAACGCGCATTAAAATTTTGAAAACAATAAATTTTGAACCGAGATCAATATTAAATTCTGATTGCACCATTAGATTTCTGTTAATAAAAGCTTCACAACAAGATCCCACTTGACTAATTTTGACGAATTTTTTTATTTGTATTTTTCAATTAATATATATATATATATCGTAATATATAACCGTAGAATAAAATTTACAAACTACCAAAACAAAGCATTTGTATGTACCAAACAAATTATATGAACTGCTAAAACAAATATGTATACATGGCGAACAAATTTTACAAACTGCCAAAATAAAAAATTGTACATATCAAACAAATTATATGAACTGTCGAAACAAATATGTATACGTGTGTTGGCGGTCGATTTCCGTCAACCAAGAACACTTGTTATGTTATGGTTTGAACTTCATTTCGGAACTAACCCTCCACTAAGCATACTAATGATATAACAAGTTCACCGTTGGATGTGCATTTTGGAGTATAGTGTTTTTGCAGGAATTCGCGTATTAAATGAGGAAAGATGCAACTAGTTCGAAGAACGTTTTGCATGACAATCAAGGAGCTCCGACCATGTGCGAACTTGCCTCCAAAGGTGGCAAGGATCAATGTGCTTGAATGGAGAACTCCCGAGGATAGAGATGAAAAGGCTGGAAGTTCATGCATAAAGATCCTTCAACTTGGTCGCGGAGATAACGACGTCCAAAGCCCACAATTGAAGGGGCCAATGATCCAAAGTGCAAGAGATGGACGGTGGAGCAAATTGGGCCGAACCCGAGCCCAGAAGGGCCCAGGACGGCCGGCCCGTTCGGACCAGCCCAGCCCCTTGTGACGGCAGTTCGGGTTCCCCTTTCTTCGGTGTTAAGTAGATGCAACCCTAATCGCAGGGGCAAGCCGCCATTCGCCAGGGATGCCATCTAGTCCCTCAGAGCCACCAAGGAAGAGATAATCGACTATGAGAGAGACCCTTGGGGGAGGACACTCAAGATAGATCGTCACCAAGCCCAAGGGAGGTCGACACGAGGAAGGAGGACGCCGAGAGCTTGCCACGACACCGCCGGAGTTGAAGGACAACAACGATCCATCTTCATCAGAGGCATCCACCATCTCAACGGTGCCATGCCTAGCACCATGATGGGGTAAAGTCTTTCGTTTGTCCATGGAGTTGTAACGCAACTTGAAGTGTAGTCACCTATATATCTTGTTTTGATCATATGTCTGTCATACTTCTTGTTGATTATGCTTAATGTTTAAGGCTAGCTATCGTGCTTTCGGGGGTGCTCTCGTAGATCGCGTCAACATACCGTATTCATTAGGATTAGTATTGATTACCTTTGCGTAGTGACATGTACAAGGGTAGGGAAAAGTCTAATCCTTGATCACATACCTAGAGAGATTGGATATGCATCTTCAAGTGCCTAGACTCCATGGGCATATGTTCTTCATACTTGTGCACCTTTAATCTCTTTAACGTAATTTAGGGTTAGTTTGCCTTTGCTTTATAGATTAATATTTCTATCATAAGTCTTCAATCAACTATATTAGTGTTAGGTTAAATGCTAGTAATCCCCTTGCTCCTTGGGTTGACAAGAACCTTGGGATCTCCCGTAGGTGAAGCAGGGCATAGGAGATCAGTACGCTTGCGGATCGAAACTTCATACGAGTTTTACCTATCAACAACGTGTCGAACAAATTATGCAAACTACCAGAACAAAACATTTGTACATATCGAACTAATTATATAAACTGTTAGAACAAATATGTATACGTGTCAAACAAATTCTACAAACTACGAGAATAAAACATTTATATGTACCGAACAAATTATATGAACTGCTAAAACAAATATGTATACGTGTCGAAAGAATTTTAGAAACTACCAAAACAAAAAATTGTATGTACCGAATAAATTATATGAACTAACGAAACAAATTCTAGAGGAGGAACGAATCTTTTATACTATATGGACCGAAGACATTTGAAAACTTTTCTCACCCAAATCTGGTTCACCTTACCCCTCACTTCGGACCCACCTGTCATATGTTTTTAGGAGTGGATATGGTGGAAGGACTATGGAAGGACCAAAAAATCGCAATTTGGAGAGTGTTTCTGCCAAAATCATAATGTTTTTGTTACCCAACCTCGTCTTACCCACCCACACCAACAGGCCCTCCTCCGCACGACGAAGGTCCAATTTGAGGTCAGCTCGGACTCCAAATTATGTATGTCCCATGTTGTCCACAATACATACAAGCCCACAATCCTCTTATCTTTCTGCAACAGAACCACGACGCCTTGCGTGCCCTAAGCCCCTAACTCCTTCGCAAGCCGTTGCCGCACTGCATGTCGTGAAGCCGTCTCGATCCATGGTCGGGCATCGCAAGGGCACGAGGAGGCCTAGCTGTTTCCCTGTGCTGGCCAGCAAACCTGGCAGCAACACACCGGCAACACCGTCCACTCTCTCGCTCGCCACTGCAGCAACTTGAGGAAGTTCATGTTGTCTCGATTCCATCGCATGACCAGCCATATATAGCTGATGTGTGTCACAAAACCATCTAGTAATCCATCATGAAATCATTGTCGCCGAGTTGCTGCTTGAGGAACCTGTATCTCCAAGCCAAAGGTCGAACTCGAACAGCAACTGTCTTCCCCCATCGATTGTGGTCGTCTCAAGCTGTCACGGTGTGCCGCCGTCGTTCATTGTTTGCCTTAGATAATGGTTCATGGTTTGTCCTATTTCTTATGCACACAACCAATCCACGATGATGGGTAGATTAGAAAAGCTAAGTATTTTTTCTATTAAGCGCGGCAAAATCTTCATCCCTGATCCAATTTGAAAGATATTTTTTTTCTAATTCCTTTCACTTGTGAGTATTACTACTCCTTCCAGACAACTTAATTCATCGGTCATCCTCGTTTCCGGTTCCATACTACGGGGCAGGATGCCGCCGTGGCCGCACAAGCTCCGCGGGAGGGCCTCATACGACCACTGCCGATGGGGCAGCGTTTGGATATTGATGTCCGACTTCCGACGTGGCGACGACATTGTGCAGGGTTGTGCTGCACCGCACGAGATGGTCGTGCATGCCTCCACCGGTAGGGCCAAGCTTCTTGCCGCTGCTGCTCATGGTCCGCGGGATGGTGAGTGGTGGATCATACTTGCATGAGGATCTCCTACATACCCTCACCAGTCACCAGCCCTCGACAGTTTGAGCTTCAAAAGTTTGACCATGGTGTAGCACGAACGTTTCTGCCACTTCCTAATCTATTTCTTTATGCTTTGTTATCTATTGCCCAACCAAAATTAGTAAAGTTGATACACCCACACCACATATCCAAGTAACAACAAATTCCTCCCCTCAATTGATCCAAAATCATGCATGGCCTGCGTGGAAGCAAAAGGTGACATCAATTATTTATTTCATTTTTTATCATATGGAGGTTTCTACAGTAGATGTGATAACATCATACTATTCTAATAGTATGTTGTTCAAATTTCAACATACATCAAAACAAATATAATTATTCATTGGTTCTACAAAATAGTTCATATGGAATCATCTATTCATTCAGTTAGTGTCTAGCACCCTTCAGGATTGCCTTTCAGTTGTTTTCTAAGTGAACATGAAGAGTTTTATTTCTATTTATATGCAGACCAACACTTTAGGGTTTTATTCATGTGGATTTTTTTGTTTAAATGTGTAATAAGGAACAACTATATGCATTGGTCAATCCAGAGGTTGGAATATTAATATATATTCCCTTTTCTAAAAAAAGATGTAAATCCTACCTTACCAAGATGAGCAATTTACATGGGGATTTCACGAGCACAAAATCCAATAGATATGTGCATCACTCAATTTATTTGTTATGGGACTGTCACTCAAAACACATATTGTGTTTGCAAAGCTATTTATTTTTCTACATCATTTATTTCTTGTAACATATGAAATCCTTTTTATAATTTTGTAAAACCACGTGCATGATGCATGGTAGTGTTTCTTAAGTTCATATATGAAATCCTCTATGTTTGGTAATTTATATATTTAATTTTTCATGAGAATTACACCTTGGATGGCTGTGAGTGCACTTTTAAGGGATGAACCATCTCTTAAAGCGGTCAGTGACCATATTGAGTTTTGAAACTTTTGATGTTGAAAAGCTTTACTCTGGTCTTGACAAGTTACCATGAAAATCCCATAGCAACTAACTATATATTGTAATTTTATTTCACTAATAATTCCTCAGATTTTTGACGAATCTGATTACAATTGTATGAAGGCAAAGTATTCAAACTAATAATTCAATTCTTCAACTGAAGGGGCATTTTTCAAACGTGTGGAGTTAAGAAAGGTATGTGATAAAGTGATGGTCAACTCAGGTCATATAATTGTTACCATCTTATAAAATTATAAACTCTTCTGATTTCAACTTCTTTCATGCATAGTGAAAAGGTGTAGTGAATTATCTTTAGCGTCTCTTGTTTATTTTTTCACATGCTAAGTGCTACCACCATTCTCCCGTCCTAGATTGAAAGAAATTGCAAGCAGAGAGTTATAATTGAATATTTTTTAAGATTATAGTGGTTTTTTAGGCACATGTGTACCGCACGTGTAAATTACTATATAAATAATTTTTGAATTATTGTATTTTAGACACGTGCGTGTCGCACGTGCATTTTACTAGTATTGACAGAGGAAGAAATAAATATTTAAAAGAGAATAATAAATATGTAGAGAAAAATGAATCATGAAGCATTAAATCAATCCATCGAGAAGATATTCATTAACTGAGAACAATTTTCACTAATATTCACTGAGTGAAAAAACATTCACTAAAGTAGAATAATTTATTTATTGAGATGCAATAATTTGAAATGAAAATCACTCAGGGAAAATTCATTGAAAGGAAACCAATATTCACTTAGAGAAAAATATAAAAAGAAAGAAAATAAGATATTAAAATGGTAATAGAAATAGAAACAATAAACTAAAAATAAATAAAAATAAATAAAAAGGAAAGATGAAGTAAGAGAGATACAAGAAAATTAAAAATTAAAAAGGAAATAGAAAAGATGAAAGAAGGACAAAATGAAAGAAATAGAAAAATAAAAATAAACTGAACAAATAAAAATAGAAAGGAAGTATAAATAAAAAAGAAAAACCACCATCAAAGCGCGATGAATGGTATATACATCACTTCATAGCGATGTATACTCTCCACGCTCGAGATGGCTCCCATGTTTGAAGGTTTTCTGAATCTATTAACTTCACGAGGACCCAAGGAAAGCCTCCGAGCATTTGTGCCTACTATTTTTCAGTAACTCTTATGCAATTATTAAAATTATTGATTGTGCATTAGATCTAGGAGTTGATTGAAACTCAATTCCTTTATGGAGGATCAATCCTTGTTTTAGGACATCCGTTCGTTCTGTTGAAAATATTTAGTAAGTATCCAATGCTTAGCGTTGCTTAGTTGTTACTTAGCAGTAACTCTACCTTGTTTAACTAAGGTTAATCTGGCTCTCACTTTTGATCAAGAAAATGGTCTATTTTTAATGTGGGAAAAAGCTAGGTAGTAGTTCTGCTCAAGAAGAATGAAATTGGTTACGGACAGTTAGTTGTCATAAGTGTTGATCAATTGAGTTTTACCTAGTTGCTTACTGTTTAGGGGAACAACAAAGACTAGCGTTAATTATGTTGTGAATTGGAAATGGCGTGTAGGAGAAAGGAAGGGGCGTAGCCTGAAACTCACATTGGTGATCAAGCCAGACGTGGGGTCCCATGTGAGGGTGCACCTCTGGGTTCGGATAATTCCATTTTTGATCCTCGAATACAATTGATTGCTAGGTTGTTGCGCAAGTGTCGAGAACTGTGCATAGCTGGTAATTAAGTATCGTGCATAGCTGGTAATTAGTTATCTTTTGTGGGATGTAAATCAAGATGTCAATCGGTCCGGATCACCGTAATTCTCGGATATTGAATGTGCTGGATCACTTTTATCCATCGTATCAAGCATATGAAAGAGGTTTTTCCTTGAAATTAATATGGTTGCATGATAGTATCACTTGTGATGAATTATTTATTCGCATAGGCTGGTTAGGTAAGACATAATGGTTATAAAATCACAAAACGATTTATTCACCAAGTCTTGTTAGGTAAGACTTAATGGTTATAAATTCACAAAATAAGGATTCACAAGTAAGCTTTTCCCAAAATGTCGAGTTAGCCTGTCAACAAAAGCCTTCGTACTCCTTGAGATTTTCATTTCTTTATTTTCTGAGATCAGTCTTGCTGAGTACCTTTGTACTCAGGGTTCTCCCTTTTGTTGTTTTAAAAAGTGCTGAAGATGAGATCCTGAAGAAGTAAGCATTTGAAGAGTCTACAAATGCTTGGTGTGAGAACTTACTTGTTTAGTTACTGCTTGCTGACTTGTTTGGTTTGAACCCTCTAGAATGGTTTCACTTGCATTTAAGTTTGTTTCAATCTATTATTGTAATATTCCGTACCTTCTGTAATTGTGTAAAAATTGTAAGAGGTGTTGATTCTTTCTCATCGTGAAAGTGATCCTGAAGTGATCATGATGCATGGTTATGATCGTGGATGATTTGGTATTTAGGTGCATCGTTGCATAATATTATTCATAATTATTATTCTGATAGTAATTAGGTGCACTTAAGCCAGTTTAAGTCGGACGGTTCCACCGAATATTTTAAGTCGAGTGCTTTAAAATTTACTCGGAATATTGTTCAAATTCATCCGCTCAAATATAGTCAAATTTTTAAAATAACCTTGCACAACGCACACAAAGATTGAGGCATCATCAAACTTAAACAAAAAAATCCTCTAGAAAACTAGAGAGCAACCCTCACTTGAAAGTTGCCTTTATTTCAACTAATCAACGATTTGTTTAAAAAAGAATTCAATGATTTCTAATATTTAGAAAATGCAAAATCTAAATGGAGAGCACTTGAGGTTACTTTGTGTGACACAAAAGTTATTTCCCTGCGACACGCAGTTACTTCCTCCCGTGTGCTTTTTCTCGTTGAGGGAAGTAATTTTGTGCCGCGGGAAGTAACTCCGGAAGGACTCTCCATGTATGACTAAAAGTTACTTCCTCTCATGTGCTTCATTCTTTGAGAGAAATAACTTTTATGTCATAGGAAGTAATCTCGGAGGGCGATCCATTTAAGCCTAAATGGAAAGGCCTATCCGTTCAATGAGTCAAAATTAGTAACTTCTAGTCTAGACAAAGTTCGCGTACCTCTAAACTATGTAATTTAGTTTAATCCCTTAACACAATTTATTTTTAAAATACACAAGTTGCATTTCGATTTACAAATTTGCATGATGAGAATGGGAAATCACAAATTCACAATGTATGTCGAAGAAATATATTAAGAATATTTCATCACTATTTTTGTATTAATCTCAAGAATTAATTTAATATTAAATATCCCTCATGGGCTCCGGAAAGGAAAGCCTGTCGGCCATGGTGTGACCAGATTTTTTAAATATTTTTTCTTTGATTTTACGAAAATAAATAGTCGGATTCAACATTGTCCGAAATAGCCTCAAACCTCTGTTTGATTCTTGCCGCCGTTTGAAATGGCGGTAGGAACCTACCACCATTTCAATTGGCGGTAAGGGCACGCGAACCACCATTTCAAACGGCGGTTGGAAGCTCCCCAACGTGGCCCGCTCGACAGGCACCTACCTCCAAGGCCGACGGCGGCAAGCAGCCAACAGCCGCTTGAAATGGCGGTTGACTGGATGTTGGGGACCTACCGCCAAATCAAACGGCGGTAGGTCCTACCGCCATATCAAACAGTGACTGGACCGCGCCTATATAAGGGCCGCAGCCCTGCCGACGGCGGCTGCACCCCCTTTCCTCCTTCTCTTCGGTGTACATCGTGTATGTCTCCAATACTTTCCTCGTATATTTAGTTTAAATATGGTAGAAATAATTTAGAAATCCTAGAAATAGTTTAGAAATCCTCTAAATAGTTTAGAAATCTTAGAAATAATTTAGAAATCTTAGAAATAGTTTAGAAATTCTAGAAATACTTTAGACAATATAGAAATAGTTTAGAAATTCTAGAAATTGTTTAGAAATTATAGAAATACTTTAGAAATTCTTAGAAAAACTTTAGAAATTCTGGGTAGTTTAAATATGGTAGAAATAGTTTAGAAATCCAAGAAAATTTTTAGAAAAATCTATAAACTATTTAGAAACTATAGAAAGACTTCAGAAATTCCCAGAAATACTTTGGAAATTGCGTATATACTCGGAAATTCCTTGAAATAATTTAGAAATTGTAGAAATACTTTGGAAATTCCTAGAAATAATTTATAAATTATAGAAATACTTTGGAAATTCCTAGAAGTACCTTGGAAATTGTAAAAAATACATTGGAAAATTCTAGAAATACTTTAGAAATTATAGAAATACTTTAGAAATTGTAGAAATGCTTTGGAAATTCCTAGAAATTCTTTAGAAAATCATAGAAATGCTTAGAAATTAAGTATGACTTTATATTTCATTTTTTCAGCTATGGCTCAGCAGCAAGTGTCACCTTTTCCGCAGCCCCCTGTTGGTGTTGTTCGTCCTCCTCAGGAGCCCTTGTTGTACGTGTTGTCCAAGCTCTTCGACGAGACCACAGACAGGGGGCACCGGTCCTACCACTCCGTGATCTGCAGGACAGAGCTAGGCACCGTGCGTCTTAGAGGCCCGAGGCACTACATGCTGCTTCACCCTAGCTGGTGTCCGAAGTATGTAATACGACACCTTGGTATCTTTGCATTTCCTCGTTTAGTTTCGTAATTAATATTTAATTTTGTTTTGTGGTGCAGGCTACCCGCAACAGGGCTCTTCCCCTAGCGCACTTGGTTGAGGGGGACCTCATGCGGGCCGCTTTGCGCCTGGCGGAGCGCAGGTCGTGCTTTGGGTTCGACTACTAGTTGGTCTGCGCGCTCCTGGACCGGTGGCGCCCCGAGAAGCACAACTTCAATTTCCCCTGGGGGATATGATGGTGACTTTGGAGGATGTGTCCGTCCTCTTCGGGCTACCGTGCTTAGGGGAACCCATGGGGTTGTTGACCCCCAACCTGTGGCGCGACGATATCCTCGCGGGGTTCGCCGAAGTGGTGCGCCTTCCCGACACGCCAGAGGTGGCTGACTTCACTTACTCCCATGGCCCCACGTGCGCTTGGTTGCACAAGTACAGCGTACGTACCTCTATCTATCATGTTTTCATAGTATCGTTTTCAACCTCTGATTGAATCTTGAATTTTTACAGGCCTCATTCATGAGAGTCGACGCCGAGGAGCTGATGAGCAACAGGCACTTGGAGGCGTACCCTGTTGTGGTTGTTCGACTACGTGATGTTTTGTGGCTCCCAGGGGGACGCTGTGTCGAGATTTCTGACCCCCCACGTGTGGAAGATCGCCGACGCCACCGTGGAGGAGATGCCCAGATCAACTGGGGTGCTGCAGTTTTGGCCGCGACGTACTGGGGCCTATGCACCGGGTGTACCAAGACGGGCATCCAATCGATCCTCCTCGGATGCCCGCTTTTGCTGCACCTGTGGAGCTACAAGCGGCTTCCCATCGGTCGGCCATTGGTCGACCGATCGCCGTACTGGCGCTGGAGGAGGAGCACGACCCAGCAGACAAGCCGGCCATGGGGTCGATGTGGTGCCACCGCCAGGTTCGAACTTCGAGCTAACTTCGTTCGTTACCTATATGAAAGTAATGCATATCGTCAAGCTAACTCATTCTCTTATTTGCAGATCTCTTGGACAGAGCAAACCAGGAGGTCGTACCAGGACTTCATCGGTCAGATCGATAACCTCACGGACCGCAAGGTTATCTGCCAGCCGTTCACTGACGTCTTGGTCGTTGCGCGTGCACCGCAGGGTCTGTCGTCCCTGTGCTTTCGGGACCGTGACTTCTGGATGACGAAGACACCGCTCGTCCATGACATGTAAGTTGAGGAGTACCACGTCGAGCGCGTGATGAGGCAGATCGGCCTCTACCAGGCTTCGCCTGTGCCCGTCGCACACACTGTCGACCCGTCCGTGCACTAGTAAGTTCATTGCAAACTTCATTGGTTTCTATTGATGAGTGATTAAAGTTAGTTTACTGACCAATTGGCTATTTCTTTTTGTAGGTGGACGAGGAAGGGGTCGAGGACTTCGGCCCCTTTTATGGTGAAGCTGCAGCAGTACATGGACGTGTGGGCGGCCGCTGCGCAACACATCATCGTCGAGCCGCGCTTACACGACGACGATGCTTGGAGAGCATTGTCGGTGTTTTAGACCGGCAACCTACCAAGGGGAGTACCCGAGGTAGATGAATGTGGCCTCACGGTAACTCGAAGGAAGAGACACGTGGCACACAATTTAGACAGGTTCGGGCCGCGAGATGCGTAATACCCTATGTCCTGTATGCTGCGTAGCTCTGGATTGATTGGATGTGTTTACAAGATGATGCGTATGAGAGAGAAGGGGTCCCCCGCCTCGCCTTATATAGCCCGGGGGTAGGGTTACAAGTCGGTTTGAGGAGAGAGTACTAGTCGGGTACGGCTAGGGAGTTCTCTACATAGTACAGGACATGTATAGCTTCCTATCCGAGTACTTCTCCACCGTAGTCCTTGCGCCCCACGCCATCAGGTGCCATGTGGCACAAGCCGAGTAGTCCCAGGGGCCCACCGAGTAGTCGGTCCTGGTACCCACTGAGGCAGTGGGCCTAGGGAGGTCCATACGACAAGCCCCCAAGTACTTTGTAGTCGAGTAGGATAGTTTCAAGTAGTCTTGACGGCCTTGACGAGTAGTCCTCAAGCGTCCCCGAGTACTACAAGCCAAAAGTCCTCAAGAGTACTTGAAGCATCCCGAGGCTGGAAGGTACTCCAGCTGATCCTTGAGTAGTCTTGAAGTCTTCTCGAGTAGTTCCCAAGCGTCCTCGAGTTCTCCTCTTGAAGGTCTTCAATAATACTCACTTTGTCTTGAAGAAGAAACCATATGGAAAATGCGATTCAAAGAATCACATTCCATATGGAATGTAGCCCCCGAGCCTTAGGTGGAATCGTAGATTCAAGCTGAGGGTCAATCGGAAATTCTGCCAAGATTATCCCACCAAATCCGGAGAAAAAACCGAAGGACACGTGGCACGGAGGCCCCGAGCCTTGAGTCGAGTACTTCCTCTCGAATTGAAGGGTCATATTGATTGTAGAATGTGTCTTGAGTTGCTCTGGAGTCTTATCATCATCCCAGGAATTAAATAGTCGTAGTCGAGCCCCCGAGATGAAGCGCGTCGACTACTAGAAGTTGAAGAGTCAGGCGGCTACTAGAAAAGTTGCTATCTGTGACGATTTGCTCGTGACCCTGCTCACTTTCGTCACAGAATGGTATGTCTTATATGACGAATTCTCCAATTTCGTCATAGGTGGCAAGTGACGAAGATTTGGCCTGGAAAATTATGACGAAAATGAAAATAACGTCACAGAATTGTAAAAGGAGATCGTCATAAAACTTGTTTTGGGTATACCATATTGGAATGACGAAACCTGATCGTCACAAATTAGTTTTGATATCGTCACCATTTGTTGAAATTGTTTGACACACTTAATGATGAAACAAATTGGTCACAAATCAGTAGTGCACTTGACGGTGTGGGATGCGTGTTCCAAATGGGCCACTCCGCTCCCTGTTTTTTTGGAATTGGGCCACAAAAAATGGGCCACTCTTTTGGCTTTTATCAGCGTGAAAAAAGAGCGACTAGGGGGATTTGAACCCTAGTCTGCATATTGGGAAGGGAGGGAGTTACCACTGAGCTATAACATGATTTCTGTCCCATTGGTGTATGTCATTCATGTTATCAACATTTTAATGGAACACCACCCACATTTAAATTTTGAACCCTAGTCTGCACAATGGGAAGGGAGGGAGTTACCACTGAGCTATAACATGATTTCTGTCCCAGTGGTGTATGTCATTCATCTTATCAACATTTTAATGGAACACCACCCACATTTAAATTTGCAAAACAAAAAAAGGTGCACAAATGGGATTTGAACCCTGGTCTGGACGATGGGAAGGGAGGGAGTTACCACTAAGCTATAACATGATTTCTATCCCATTGGTGTATGTCATTCCTCTTATCAACATTTTAATGGAACACCACCCACATTTAAATTTGCAAAACAAAAAAGGTGCACCCATGGGATTTGAACCCTGGTCTGCACGATGGGAAGGGAGGGAGTTACCACTAAGCTATAACATGATTTCTGTCCCATTGGTGTATGTCATTCCTCTTATCAACATTTTAATGGAACACCACCCACATTTAAATTTGCAAAACAAAAAAAGGTGCACCCATGGGATTCGAACCAAGGGTCTCCTTAGTGGGAAGAGAGAGACTTACTACTAAGCTATAACATGAGTTGTGTCCTTTTGATGTATGTTGTCATTTTATAATAGTGTTTACCAAGCGATGGAGCTTCGCCGGGACCATGTGGCAGCACAGGGTTGGTCAAGTTGCTTCGCCGGGACCACGTGGCGCACGCTGAGCTGGTTTTCCCCTGGTTTGTTTCTTTTTAATCTACAATTAAAATTTAAAACTAGTGTTTCTCGGTCATATTAACTCCAAATTTATTGATTTTTTTCTGATTTTTTGTAAAATCACGATCTTTCATGTAATTTTGTTCGTTTACATATTAGTTACTATTTCATTTACCTTTTCTATACAACTTCTTTTCTTGTAGTGAAAGATAATAAATAAAACATATTTTGGCATAGCAAATGCTAACATAACTTCATATTTTCTAATGTTATGATAAACATAAGGTTGTAACCAAGTTTTAGATGCATACGACTTTGAAAATGTAAATCACCACTCAAATCTCAAAGTTTGTATTGAGTTATTAGAAACTATGTCAGAGATGTAACTGTTTGTGAGTAGTGTATGCTTCAGTGGGGAAGTGCATCATCACTTTTTCAGAATCACTTGAAACATTTTTGACAACATATTGTACCAAAAGGAGGAGCTCCAGCAAAATTTCAGATTTTTTATGCAAGGTTACAAGTTTTTTACATTTATTCGTTATTAAATCAACAAATATTTACAATAACAGGCAAACTTGGTCAGATAATTCCGAAACTTCACCCAACATCTTAGATTGCATCCATTAGCATCCAAAAAAAGTTTCACACGATTTCATGAAACTTGTACTACACGTCCCACATAGGGATGAACATCTCTCGGTGACTCATAGTGACATGTGTGAGACATGTATGCTTCAGTGGGGAAGTGCATCATCACTTTCTCAGAATCACTTGAAACTTTTTTGACAACATAACATACCAAAAGGAGGAGCTCCAGCAAAATTTCAGATTTTTTAAGTAAGGTTACAAGTTTTTTACATTTATTCGTTATTAAATCAACAAATATTTACAATAATAGGCAAACTTGGTCAGATAATTCCGAAACTTCACCCAACATCTTAGATTGCATCCATTAACATCCAAAAAAAGTTTCACATGATTTCATGAAACTTGCACTACACGTCCCACATAGGGATGAACATCTCTCGGTGACTCACAGTGACATGTGTGAGACATGTATGCTTCAGTGGGGAAGTGCATCAACACTTTCTCAGAATCACTTGAAACTTTTTTGACAACATAACGTACCAAAAGGAGGAGCTCCAGCAAAATTTCAGATTGTTTAAGCAAGGTTACGAGTTTTTTACCTTTATTCCTTATTAAATCAACAAATATTTACAATAATAGGAAAACTTGGTCAGAAAATTCCGAAACTTCACCCAACATCTTAGATTGCATCCATTAGCATCCAAAAAAAGTTTCACACGATTTCAAGAAACTTGTACTACACGTCCCACATAGGGATGAACATCTCTCGGTGACTCACAGTGACATGTGTGAGACATGTATGCTTCAGTAGGGAAGTGCATCATCACTTTCTCAGAATCACTTGAAACTTTTTTGACAACATAACGTACCAAAAGGAGGAGCTCCAGCAAAATTTCAGATTGTTTAAGCAAGGTTACGAGTTTTTTACATTTATTCCTTATTAAATCAACAAATATTTACAATAATAGGCAAACTTGGTCAGAAAATTCCGAAACTTCACCCAACATCTTAGATTGCATCCATTAGCATCTAAAAAAAGTTTCACACGATTTCAAGCAACTTGTACTACACATTGGTGACTCACATTGACATGTGCGAGACATGTATGCTTCAGTGGGGAAGTGCATCATCACTTTCTCAAAATCACTTAAAAATGTTAGGCAGTGAGTAAATGGGTCAAGGCCTATTCCAACCCAAATGGCCCAACTATTTGCACCCGTTCATTCTCGATTCGATGGCTCAGATCGTGTGTCAATGATATATATTCTTTCCCACCCCAGTTGAAACCCTATCTCTTGCTCCTCTCTTGTTGCAGTCGTCGCATACCCTCCCCCGAGCGCCGCCTCCCTCTACTCCACATCTGGCCGCACCCTGCGAGGCTTCATGATGCTCCACCTCGGCTCCACTGCCTCCTCCCGGGAGTCCCAATCCTCGTGCCCATCCTCTCCTTCCCCGTCCAGGAGGCAGTGGCTGACGACGGATTCGACCACCGCGTCATGTACCTACCTGACGACGATGCGAGCCAAGAAGGCAGGGCGGTGCGCTGCGGCGCGCTTAGTCGCCGTTGCCGGCCTGGTTACTGCCGGTGGCGCCTGGATCCGGCGGCGGTTACTGTGGATCGAGGTAAATCTACATCTCCTTTTTGTCATCCTTTTCCCTTCCCTGATGGAACGAGGCGCCTCATGCCATCTCCGGCGGCCTGGAGCTAGGGACAAGCAAGGGTAACGGATCTGGAGTTTGAATCTCACCTGCCGGTTGCTGTGGTTTCGTGTGGTGCGGCTTGGGGCAGGGGCGCACACCAGTAGCCCATAGCACAGGGGCACCGGGCGTCGGGCGCCAGATGCGGAAGCCAATGGCAGCGCGGTCGCTCGGAGGTGGAACGGTCGCCCAGGCCGCCAGTCGTGTGGGAGACGAAGAGGAGCGGTGGCTTTCAGTTGGGGAGTGGCTTTCTGCTCTACTTCTTGTTGCTGCTTCTCATTCGATTCTCTACCACCTGGTGCACCTTCCCCTTCTTAGTTGTTTGCGAAACAGAATCATGATTGATGGACCTCTGAAATTTCCCTTTATGATTTGCACCGAGGGCTCGCATGTTAAGTGTTTGTTGGAATGCTTATACAAGATTAAGATGAACTAAAATTTGAACTAGTGTTAGCAAGATGTCATCAAGACACTACTGGCTTCTCTGCTGTGCTCGGTGGCGTACTGGCTGCTTGTGCTAGATTGCTAGGTGCTCATTGCTTAGAGCTACTTTGTTGTTCTTGTTCTTGCTTTGTTGTACTGTGTAAGTATGTCTCAAGTTGTTGCTTTGTTGATTTATTCAGTAGTAATGTTAACTTGTCTTTGTTCCTTTTTTGTCATGTGTGGACAAAGCAAAGTTTCTAACTACTGATAATTTTGATAGTTAAAGGTGGGCATCACAATTTTCCCAAGGCACTAGAGGTATGTATTGCATTTCAGTTTCAGTAAACAATTACTCCTCTCCAAACTTGTTAGTGTTCAGCATGTGCAGACTTGGGATGCTTGCAAATACTCACTTGTTCTTGTAATTATTCATATGCTAACTTAAAAAATCCATATTTATAACTTCTGAAATAATTATACATTTCAATGAACAGGTACAATACACCATACAGACAAAGAACTTTCCTAAATGATTAGCCAATTATGATTAAACAATTCCTAGAGAGGAATCCTTTTGTAAGAAACATTATGTACATGTTTGCTACTGGATATCTATAAATATTTTCTGTTCAGTTCGGTAAAGTTACTGAATATCAGCTGCAGTGCATTTGTTTTCTCTCGTATTGGTTCCGAAGATCATGTTTTGATGAATAATGAATGTCTCGGGCAAGGTATTGTTTTCGTATTGTGATTTCAGTTTTTTAACACAATTGATTTTTAATGTAAAGCTCTTTAACAATGCACTGCTTAATTTTTATTTATAGCTCATTGCTAGGTTATGGAGTGTCGTGGTGATCTTCAGTGACGTGTGGTTCTGCTTGTCCTCGTAAATTACGGACCCTTTATGTGGAATAAGATGTAACTTGTAGTTAGAATCTGCTGTAATTTGTAGTTCGAATTTGTTGTAATGTGAGTAATAATGTGAATTGAGTTGAGTTATGGAGTTGTATGGTCATTGGAATACTGGATCAGTTCATTTATACAAGTTTTTTGTCATTTCAGTATTATTTGTAAATTGTATTGATAATTACCATTTGCACTTTTGTGACAAAATAAAACTGATCAGATCAAGCCACGTGGCTCAATAAAGGACAATCTGTGACCAAAATTAGAGAAAAACTGTGACCAAAATAATGACAAATCTGTGACCATTTTATATCAAAAGGTGACGATGGCAAATACCATTCTGTGACGATATAAACTTGTCTTCTATGACGATTTCAAAAAGATGACGTCAGCTGCCACATCATTGATGACGTCACCGCCACAGCAGCTGCCACGTCATTGCTGATGTCAGCGCCACGTCAGATGAAAATGCCGTTAACGGGAGATTATGACGAAAAAATATCGTCACAAAATGCATTAATGGCATTAACGGCGGCGTCAGTTAGCCAGGCGGACGTGAAATTATGACGAAAACATGGTATAATCTATGACCAAAACAAATCGTCATAGAATGAATTCAAATCCATGACGACACAAAATTCGTCACAGATTGGTGACACATCTATGACGGAAAAACCAATTTCGTCACCGATGAACAAATGTGACGCCACCTTAGTGACCAAACCAAAATCGTCACAAAAACGTCACAAAAGACTAATTGTGACCATTCTGGCGTCTTCAATGACGATAATGCAACGTCATTGATGACAACATCCCTACTACTAGTTGTGTAAAAATTGTAAGAGGTGTTGATGCTTTCTCATCGTGAAAGTGATCCTGAAGTGATCATGATGCATGGTTATGATCGTGGATGATTTGGTATTTAGGTGCATCGTTGCATAATATTATTCATAATTATTATTCTGATAGTAATTAGGTGCACTTAAGCCAGTTTAAGTCGGACGGTTCCACCGGAATATTTCAAGCTGAGTGCTTTAAAATTTACTCGGAATATTGTTCAAATTCATCCGCTCAAATATAGTCAAATTTTTAAATAACCTTGCACAACGCACACAAAGATTGAGGCATCATCAAACTTAAACAAAAAAATCCTCTAGAAAACTAGAGAGCAACCCTCACTTGAAAGTTGCCTTTATTTCAACTAATCAACGATTTGTTTAAAAAAGAATTCAATGATTTCTAATATTTAGAAAATGCAAAATCTAAATGGAGAGCACTTGAGGTTACTTTGTGTGACACAAAAGTTATTTCCTGCGACACAGAGTTACTTCCTCCTGTGTGCTTTTTTCTGTTGAGGGAAGTAATTTTGTGCCGCGGGAAGTAACCTGGAAGGACTCTCCATGTATGACTAAAAGTTACTTCCTCTCATGTGCTTCATTCTTTGAGAGAAATAACTTTTATGTCATAGGAAGTAATCTCGGAGGGCGATCCATTTAAGCCTAAATGGAAAGGCCTATCCGTTCAATGAGTCAAAATTAGTAACTTCTAGTCTAGACAAAGTTCGCGTACCTCTAAACTATGTAATTTAGTTTAATCCCTTAACACAATTTATTTTTAAAATACACAAGTTGCATTTCGATTTACAAATTTGCATGATGAGAATGGGAAATCACAAATTCACAATGTATGTCGAAGAAATATATTAAGAATATTTCATCACTATTTTTGTATTAATCTCAAGAATTAATTTAATATTAAATATCCCTCATGGGCTCCGGAAAGGAAAGCCTGTCGGCCATGGTGTGACCAGATTTTTTAAATATTTTTTCTTTGATTTTACGAAAATAAATAGTCGGATTCAACATTGTCCGAAATAGCCTCAAACCGCTGTTTGATTCTTGCTGCCGTTTGAAATGGCGGTAGGAACCTACCACCATTTCAATTGGCGGTAAGGGCACGCGAACCACCATTTCAAACGGCGGTTGGAAGCTCCCCAACGTGGCCCGCTCGACAGGCACCTACCTCCAAGGCCGACGGCGGCAGGCAGCCAACAGCCGCTTGAAATGGCGGTTGACTGGATGTTGGGGACCTACCGCCAAATCAAACGGCGGTAGGTCCTACCGCCATATCAAACAGTGACTGGACCGCGCCTATATAAGGGCCGCAGCCCTGCCGACGGCGGCTGCACCCCCTTTCCTCCTCTTCTTTTCCTCCTTCTCTTCGGTGTACATCAGGTATGTCTCCAATACTTTCCTCGTATATTTAGTTTAAATATGGTAGAAATAATTTAGAAATCCTAGAAATAGTTTAGAAATCCTCTAAATAGTTTAGAAATCTTAGAAATAATTTAGAAATCTTAGAAATAGTTTAGAAATTCTAGAAATACTTTAGACAATATAGAAATAGTTTAGAAATTCTAGAAATTGTTTAGAAATTATAGAAATACTTTAGAAATTCTTAGAAAAACTTTAGAAATTCTGGGTAGTTTAAATATGGTAGAAATAGTTTAGAAATCCAAGAAAATTTTTAGAAAAATCTATAAACTATTTAGAAACTATAGAAAGACTTCAGAAATTCCCAGAAATACTTTGGAAATTGCAGATATACTCTGGAAATTCCTTGAAATAATTTAGAAATTGTAGAAATACTTTGGAAATTCCTAGAAATAATTTATAAATTATAGAAATACTTTGGAAATTCCTAGAAGTACCTTGGAAATTGTAAAAATACATTGGAAAATTCTAGAAATACTTTAGAAATTATAGAAATACTTTAGAAATTGTAGAAATGCTTTGGAAATTCCTAGAAATTCTTTAGAAATTCATAGAAATGCTTAGAAATTAAGTATGACTTTATATTTCATTTTTTTCAGCTATGGCTCAGCAGCAAGTGTGACCTTTTCCGCAGCCCCCTGTTGGTGTTGTTCGTCCTCCTCAGGAGCCCTTGTTGTACGTGTTGCCCAAGCTCTTCGACGAGACCACAGACAGGGGCCACCGGTCCTACCACTCCGTGATCTGCAGGACAGAGCTAGGCACCGTGCGTCTTAGAGGCCCGAGGCACTACATGCTGCTTCACCCTAGCTGGTGTCCGAAGTATGTAATATGACACCTTGGTATCTTTGCATTTCCTCATTTAGTTTCGTAATTAATATTTAATTTTGTTTTGTGGTGCAGGCTACCCGCAACAGGGCTCTTCCCCTAGCGCACTTGGTTGAGGGGGACCTCATGCGGGCCGCTTTGCGCCTGGCGGAGCGCAGGTCGTGCTTTGGGTTCGACTACTAGTTGGTCTGCGCGCTCCTGGACCGGTGGCGCCCCGAGAAGCACAACTTCAATTTCCCCTGGGGGGATATGATGGTGACTTTGGAGGATGTGTCCCTCCTCTTCGGGCTACCGTGCTTAGGGGAACCCATGGGGTTGTTGACCCCCAACCTGTGGCGCGACGATATCCTCGCGGGGTTCGCCGAAGTGGTGCGCCTTCCCGACACGCCAGAGGTGGCTGACTTCACTTACTCCCATGGCCCCACGTGCGCTTGGTTGCACAAGTACAGCGTACGTACCTCTATCTATCATGTTTTCATAGTATCGTTTTCAACCTCTGATTGAATCTTGAATTTTTACAGGCCTCATTCATGAGAGTCGACGCCGAGGAGCTGATGAGCAACGAGCACTTGGAGGCGTACCCCGTTGTGGTTGTTCGACTACGTGATGTTTTGTGGCTCCCGTGGGGACGCCGTGTCGAGATTTCTGACCCCCCACGTGTGGAAGATCGCCGACGCCACCGTGGAGGAGATGCCCCAGATCAACTGGGGTGCTGCAGTTTTGGCCGCGACGTACTGGGGCCTATGCACCGGGTGTACCAAGACGGGCATCCAATCGATCCTCCTCGGATGCCCGCTTTTGCTGCACCTGTGGACCTACAAGCGGCTTCCCATCGGTCGGCCATTGGTCGACCGATCGCCATACTGGCGCTGGAGGAGGAGCACGACCCAGCAGACAAGCCGACCATGGGGTCGATGTGGTGCCACCGCCAGGTTCGAACTTCGAGCTAACTTCGTTCGTTACCTATATGAAAGTAATGCATATCGTCAAGCTAACTCATTCTCTTATTTGCAGATCTCTTGGACAGAGCAAACCAGGAGGTCGTACCAGGACTTCATCGGTCAGATCGATAACCTCACGGACCGCAAGGTTATCTGCCAGCCGTTCACTGACGTCTTGGTCGTTGCGCGTGCACCGCAGGGTCTGTCGTCCCTGTGCTTTCGGGACCGTGACTTCTGGATGACGAAGACACCGCTCGTCCATGACATGTAAGTTGAGGAGTACCACGTCGAGCGCGTGATGAGGCAGATCGGCCTCTACCAGGCTTCGCCTGTGCCCGTCGCACACACTGTCGACCCGTCCGTGCACTAGTAAGTTCATTGCAAACTTCATTGGTTTCTATTGATGAGTGATTAAAGTTAGTTTACTGACCAATTGGCTATTTCTTTTTGTAGGTGGACGAGGAAGGGGTCGAGGACTTCGGCCCCTTTTATGGTGAAGCTGCAGCAGTACATGGACGTGTGGGCGGCCGCTGCGCAACACATCATCGTCGAGCCGCGCTTACACGACGACGATGCTTGGAGAGCATTGTCGGTGTTTTAGACCGGCAACCTACCAAGGGGAGTACCCGAGGTAGATGAATGTGGCCTCACGGTAACTCGAAGGAAGAGACACGTGGCACACAATTTAGACAGGTTCGGGTCGCGAGATGCGTAATACCCTATGTCCTGTATGCTGCGTAGCTCTGGATTGATTGGATGTGTTTACAAGATGATGCGTATGAGAGAGAAGGGGTCCCTGCCTCGCCTTATATAGCCCGGGAGGCAGGGTTACAAGTCGGTTTGAGGAGAGAGTACTAGTCGGGTACGGCTAGGAGTTCTCTACATAGTACAGGACATGTATAGCTTCCTATCCGAGTACTTCTCCACCGTAGTCCTTGCGCCCCACGCCATCAGGTGCCATGTGGCACAAGCCGAGTAGTCCCAGGGGACCACCGAGTAGTCGGTCCTGGTACCCACTGAGGCAGTGGGCCTAGGGAGGTCCATACGATAAGCCCCCAAGTACTTTGTAGTCGAGTAGGATAGTTTCAAGTAGTCTTGACGGCCTTGATGAGTAGTCCTCAAGCGTCCCCGAGTACTACAAGCCAAAAGTCCTCAAGAGTACTTGAAGCATCCCGAGGCTGGAAGGTACTCCAGCTGATCCTTGAGTAGTCTTGAAGTCTTCTCAAGTAGTTCCCAAGCGTCCTCGAGTTCTCCTCTTGAAGGTCTTCAATAATACTCGCTTTTTCTTGAAGAAGAAACCATATGGAAAATGCGATTCAAATAATCACATTCCATATGGAATGTAGCCCCCGAGCCTTAGGTGGAATCGTAGATTCAAGCTGAGGGTCAATCGGAAATTCTGCCAAGATTATCCCGCCAAATCCGGAAAAAAAACCGAAGGACACGTGGCACGGAGGCCCCGAGCCTTGAGTCGAGTACTTCCTCTCGAATTGAAGGGTCATATTGATTGTAGAATGTGTCCTGAGTTGCTCTGGAGTCTTATCATCATCCCAGGAATTAAATAGTCGTAGTCGAGCCCCCGAGATGAAGCGTGTCGACTACTAGAAGTTGAAGAGTTAGGCGGCTGCCACTGAGTCAGCTGCTGATACTTATCCATCTGGCCGTTACAGCGCCGCCGGTTGGCTTATAAATAGAAGCCGAAACCCTTAGGGTTTTCCATCCTCCACACTCGCAACCATTTGAGATAGATCTAGACAAGAGTCAGCCACACGAGCACACTGTCACCGCGCCTTAGGCTGCAGATCCACACACGCCGACACTGCTTGCCTTCAGAGAAGCCCCCGAGCGAATGCGAGTGAAACCCGGTGCATTTGGAGGATGAAGTCTTCCCCGTCAAATAGCATGAAGACCGGCGCCGGGAAGAAGAGATGCCGTGATGAGGCAGCTGGATCCGCCTAGGGATCAACACCGCCGACCTCTCCCCCGTGCCCGAATCCGAACAAAGAATGGAAAAAATCCAAGGCGAAGACCGAAGACCTGCTGGCGCTGGTGAACAGCGGTTTCCTTCGGGAGAAGGAGATGGACATGTGGTGCGCCGCCGCGGGAGATCCATACCTAATCGAGAAGAACCCCGACGAGATCCCAATGTTCGCGCGGTTCGTGGAGCGCGGGCTGGCTCTCCCGGCGAGCGACTTCTTCGAGGGTCTCCTCAAGTACTACGGTATCGAGTACTTGAACCTGAACCCTAACAGAATCTTTCACGTCTCCATCTTCGTCCACTTCTGCGAAGCCTTCATGGGGATCAAGCCCCACTGGGTGCTGTTTCGAAAGTTCTTCTACTTGAAGCCGCAGCCGAGCGCCAACGACCCAAGAGTTGTCAGAGGAGCCGGCATTCAGATGCGCGAGGACACCGCCGAGCAGTACCTGTCGTACAAGCTCATCGACTCTAACCAGGATTGGAAGTAGAAATGGTTCTACATCACCAACCACCACCCGGAGCTGCCGAAGCCGAGCGGGAAACAGCCAAAGCATCAGCCCTGGTGGAACACGGAGCCGACGATGCAGGAGGGTATTCAACTACCCGAGCTACTGCAGAAGATCAAGGTTTTGAGAGAAGCCGGGCTGAGGGCCGAACACGTGGCCTTCAGCTTCATGAAGAGGAGGGTACAACCGCTGATGGTGCGTGATACCCTCGGGTACCAATACACGGGTGACGACGACACGTCGAGGATGCCCGGTACTGAAGTCGACGATGACGACATTGTCGAGAGGCTGGGTAGGATCTTCAAAGATATGCCACCATACGTACCCTGCCCAGTCCCTGAGTACTTCGTGGCTCGTCCGCCAAACAAGGTTGGTAGCCGAACTTATGTATTTGAGTACTCATTATATTGTAGTAGTCGAGCTTACCCAAGCTATTTGATGCAGGATGACCTGACAAGGTTTGTCTCCGACCCCGCTTCCCCTCCTCGACTTGTGGATATTCCAGAGGAGGGCAAGGGCAAAGACAAGGAGCGTCGTGAAGTCGGCGAGGGTGACGACATCGTCACCATAGAATACACGTCCGATGAGGAGGACAGGGAGACGCTTCAGGAGCGGTTCCAGCTGCGGTCCAGGTTCAGCCGACCTGGATTGCCCCACATCCCCCTTGTCGAAGATCCACCGACTAGCCTAGAGGCTAGTCTCCCGGCGCCGCCACGGAGGCCACGCAATGTGGCGCACAAACGAGTCGCCAAGAAGCTGAAGGTGACCGAGACTACGTCTCAAGAGGTGAGCTCCTCGAGTAGAGTAGTCAAGTACTTGACTTGAAGCATTCTGTATGCTAACAAATGACTTATGAGTTGTCACAGGAGATTCCCTCATCCGACCCTGTTGATCAAGGAGAAGGAGAGGACTGGGACACGGTGGGCGGGCCAGCTGAAAGAAGCCGCAGTCCAGCCCCCACCGCCGAAGAACTTGTGTCGCGGATGACACATCGGTCGACTAGAGTTGTCAAGCCGCAGGCGCCGGCCGTGAATAGCAGGCCGGAACCGAGCACGACTGCTGGTGCTGAAGAACCGGGAGCGGCTCAAGCTGAAGAGGAGGCGCCCGCTGAAGCCGGGCTTGTAGACATCGCTAGCATACTTGGCGCTCCGACCGTAACTGTCGTCCAGTCTAGCTTGTAAGTGAAAACCTTTCCTGAGTAGTACTTGTAGCTTGGTAGTCTTACTTGGTTGACCACCGATCTTGTACTGTGCAGGAAATCAACTGACTTGTCCTGGGACGGAGATGAACCCAGCATGGAGGCGGCTGAAGAAGTTTCCGCACCTGCCGCCGAGGAGTCCGCTCCCCTCCCTTAGGACGAGACCGTGACGCCGGTCACGGAGACTACGCTGCCAGAAGCCAGCGTAGTAGAAGGTGAGTACGCTGCAGTAATGTGGCCTTCCTCGAGTAGTAGTCAAAAGCCCCCTGGGAGCTGATCCTGTATGTCTTGTGTTGACAGGGGCAGAAGTCGAGGGTAGCACCATCCCTGAAGCTGTGCCGGTTGAAGGCGTTGTGCCGGAAGCCGAGGTGGCCACTGAAGCAGCAACTGAGCCGGTAGAGATAGTAGCCCCCGGGGTGGTTGAAGAAGTGCGTGGCGATGCCCTGCCAGATGTTAGCTTGGAGGTAGTCGTCTGTTCGCCAGAAATCCAAGACGCGAAGCCGATCCATTCGGCGCCGATGTCCGAGGCCACCACGACTAGTCGGGATGGACTTGAGCTTCTGGCGGATGACCTTATCAGCCCGGCGGTGGTAGCACGCAACATGGAATCGATGCGGCAGGCCGAACAGTGGATGAAGGTATGTATCAGTACCCTTGAGTAGAAGAAATCTTGTGGATGTGAGTACCAAAAATGATTGTTGCCTTCTGCAGGATGTCGTGGAGAGATCCCGACAGAAGTCCGATATGCTCCAGGGGTTTGGCGATACGGTGCTCCGGGCAGAGACGCTGGAGAAAGAACTCGCTAAAGCCAGGAAGCACTCCGCCATGCTCCAGTCCAAGCTTGATGGCGCCTTCGCCCAGTACCACAACGAAGTGCAAGATATGCAGGCGAAAAGCGATGAGCTGGTCCAGAAGAACAAGTCGATGCGCCAGAAGAACAAAGGTATGCCGATGCCATCTTGTCGAGTACTTATTGATGGTACCTTGTGGTAGTCTGACATATCCCTTGAGTTGTGTGCAGATCTTGAAACCCAGGTGGAGCAGCTGAAGGCATCAGGACTGATATGAAGAATCTCTTCTACCGAGAGAAAGATGTCCGCGAGGTACTTGAGTCTGATTATAAGCAGCTGACCCATGAGTGTAATATGCAGATGGAGCTTCGGATCGCCTCGGATTGTGACCTTGTCAACTGCTATAAATCTCTGCAAAAGCTTGGTGAAGACTGCGAGAAGCTGCGGGGTCAACTCAAGGAGCTTGAAGAAGCCGCGCTGCCCATCGCTAGGCTGCTGGTACCTCACCCGGGCGGACCGAAGATTGCTCCATTGGTCGATCGGCTGAAAGAAGCCCCCGGACGTCTGGCGACGTATGTCAAGTGTTGACGGTTAATAGTTGTATCAAAGTTCGTTTAGACTTGCAAGCGGACAAGTCTCCCGTCGTAGTCAAGGGACCCTTCTTCCCTCGAGTGGTGAACCCAAGGTATCGAATCCGTGGAACAAATGTGTGACGCAAAAGATGATCTAGTAAAGCCAAGCAACTTCAATCTTCGGTAAAGAGAAACCCTAATGCATCTAGATAAAGAACACGAAACTAATCTAATCTACTAAAGACCGGAGATAACAAAGATAGATAAGGTAGATAAACCGATCTAGAGAGATCGGGTTAAGCCTTTTGTTGAAGTTCCAAGCTAGATAAGAAATAGCAAATCGAATCTTATTAGAAGCCTCTTTAAATCGTGGTTTCTCGTCCAACTCCGAAAACGCCCGCCTTTCGGAACCCCCGTTCTGTCACAACGTATCCCTACTCATGCGGGTAGTCTAGGGCGAGTCCAAGGACAAGTCGAATTCTTTCAGAAGATCCGGCGTGTACCTCTAGCCATCGCGGCTACAGGAACACCCTATGTAATATATCTCGAGAATAGATCTAGAATAAGCAAAGCCGATCGAAAAACCAAATCTTCGAAGAAACACTTGATCGCTAGAAATAGATTCAACTTGATAATTCAACTAATACAATGATACATAAACAAGATCACCACCGGGATCCTACCTTGATCTTGCTTCTAGCTCCAGGAACTCCGACGTGGTCTTCCGTGCAAGGTTCCCACATCGGCTAGGGAGACCCTAGTCAACTAGCTCGACCCTCTCTTCTCTGGGATGGTGTCCCCCTCTTCTCTGCTCCTCGGCGGCTGATGACGAATTAGATGATGCGTGGCTCTCAACCCTGGGGCTATAAATATCCCGAATGGCGGCTAGGTCAAAGGAGGGGGCAAATGGGCCCTGGACTGGGCTGGGTCGGCCTGGGCCCATCCAGGCCCAGCCCGCGGCCTCCTTTCCGTGATGTCGGTTCACGAGCTTCCTGGATCCTTCCCCCTTCTGCATGTAGGCCTTTGTCATAAGTTTCTCTCCGAATTGGACATATCTCCTTGTCTTGCAAGATTCGACACTTTTCTGGTTAGGTCCTCAGAGTTTGTCATCTTCTCGGATCAAGTCCCTGACTTCTTGGAGTTAAGTTTGCTTTGTTACATGACTTGTACAGGGCTTCAAGGTCTTGTCACAAGGTGCTTGATGAACTTATCCCGAAAGTCTTGCTTTCAACGCTAAAACCCTGCATAAACACTAAACTCCAAAACCGACATGCACAAGTGAACTTGTTATACCACGGGGGTTAGTACCAATGGATAAGTTATAAAACTTATGCCAACACCGAAGGTAAACTCATGGCTTGGTTGACGGATTTTCACCGTCAACATCTCCCCCATGCTTAAACCTTGCTCGTCCTCGAGTAAGCCTTCGATGGATATCATCGTTGCCCATCAATGTATAAACCTTTCACTTGATCATACATGAGAAAACATAATGCTCCCGAAATTTTAATTCGTTAAAGTTCCATAATGTACTATCCTTCATCTCTACGGAGGGTAGATTCTTAATTAAGCTTATCCCACAAGTATTAACATGCTCCCAAAATTTTAAATAGATCTCAGAAATTTTGAAAACAAAGGACTAGATGAAAAAGAGCTAAACCAAGTTCACAAATTTAAGTCATCTTGCATATTGCTCAAGAACTCTCATCTCGTCTTGTCTCTCAAGCCTATATATTCTACTCCTTTCCCTCTCATAACATATATGTGTGATAGGCTTTATATGGAGCTTTTTGGGAAAGTTTAGTCCTACCAAGATTTTATAAATGAGGTGTTGTCAAAACAAGACAAGCTTCTCATGGTCTTACCGAGACTCGTCAAAAAGGTCATTGGAACATAATGTTAAATCAAGGAGGGGAAAAAGAAAAATACACACACTTGAGATGAGTGGACATGTGCAAATGGCAAAGAGTGATCCCGAGGCACAAAGGAAGTCCTCGTTATCGGATTTTTCACATGGTTGGAAAGTGAGTATGGATCTTTTAATCTTGATGCCTTGAAATTCCTAATGCACTTTAGAGAACCAGGGAGTTCACTTTATTTTTATTTTACACATACTCATATTTTTTTTCTTTTTCTCGTATTTCTCTTTCTTTCTTTCTTTTTCTCATTTTTTTTCTTTTTTCTTTCTCATAAATTTTTTATTTGCTCCCCTTTGAACTCTAAAATTGCATTGTACCTACCTCCTCCCCCATGCTTAGACGTTCCTCGTCCTCGAGCAAAGAGGCGATAAATAAGGTAGGTACCAGAAATATTTTTCCTTGGAGATATACTTGAATTCTTCAATGTTGGCACCGTCTTGCGATCTTCCTTGAATTGATGATTCATTCTCAATGATAGGTTGTGGTCAAGGAGGTAATCACAAAGGATGATATTTGGTTTTAAGGGTGGAGATCCAGCGAGATTTGTGAGATCTCCAATGTGGGGATACACAATGCACGGATAAAAGGCTAGCAAAAAGATAGATACGCAAAAACGGAATGACCAGCTTCTTAGTCTCGGGCCAGAGAAATCATGGCCTGCAATAACTCACTCAAAAATAAATCTTGTACATTAAGGTTTATGCACTCAAATATATATTAGGCTCTGGATAGGTTGAGCAACACACAAGTGATATTCATGACAAGGTTAGCGATATTTTTGGGCATAAAAACCATCTTCAATCTATCTATAACTTTAGAGCACATAAAACACTATGGGTCTTTATTTTAATCATAACCTCCGCTAAAGATTAAGCTAGTATTTAGATAGATTCAGATTCGTATTTTAAGAGAGCACTAGCTTTAACATGCATAAATCAATTACAAAGATAAACAAAGCAGCAATTATAATCATTTATCATCATGGCACAAATTTTGTAACTTTTCCAATGGTGTAAACAAGGTGGTGCCTTTATTAATGGTGCAAACAAACTCAAATACATGTTGAAAATAAACAAACACACTTGTTGAAATTTAAATAAAAACTGAAAATATTACGCAAACACAAATAAACAAAAGCTGAAAATTACAGAGAAAGGGAAAAGAAAAGAAAAGAAAAGAAAACTAAAGTTCCTTCTTCTTCCTAATCCTCCGCCGGTGGTTGGTGTTTGTAATCTTGATAGTTGTACCCTTGCTCGTAGTAAGGTTGGACATCCCCTCCAACGAATTGATCCGGCTCCACTAGGTGAAGGCGTCCAAGCTCATAGGCAATATTTGCATTGCCCTCACCAAGTTGAGCCGCGTTGGTTTGGATGGCTGCGACATTTTGCATATTCTCGCAACATACCCTCCAATTATGGACATGCTTTGTTGTGGTTGGGGATATTGTGCATAGGGCTCCGCGAAGGTTACGTTGGGCACCACATAATTTGGTGGGGGTACCGGTGCACCACCCCCCATGCTTGCTCTTGTGGCCCTCCGTAATAACTTGGCGGAGTAGGGATCCCACCGAAAGGTAGCACAACATTGGGTTGTGCACTACCCGCTTGTGCGGAGGAGGATCCCTCCTCTACGATTCTTCCTCTTTTATTTTCCTTTGTCGGGACAAGGAGTCCCTCTTCCAACCAATCTTCCCTCCCTTGAATGAAAAGCCTAATCCTTGCATCCGTAAGGGGTAGGTTCACCTTGGCCACATGAAAACCTCCTCTTTCATCTCCACTAATATATTTACCTTGTTTCAAATACTCAAGGCCGAGAGAGGTCCCACGTAAATAATGTTCGGGGTTTCTTGTGATACCCGGTCGTAGGGAGATGGCCAACATAGAGAGGTAGCACCCCGAACCAATATCTCCCGCCCCCGATGTTGCCTCACAACACCATCGGTTGATCATAAGGTATGAGGGGTCTATTGGCTGCTTGGCAATTATAGCCGAGTAGTGCCAATTCAACTCCGTGTCGGTCACCTTCGTCTCCCTCATCCTCCCCAATATCCTCTTGCTCATCCAAGAGTGGAATACTTGGATAATGGGGTTACGGATGCAATTGCGTTGTTGGTGGGCTTCTCCGGAGATCAATCTCCAAAATCCATCTAATATGCCATCCGGCACGTCAACTTTCTCCGGAGCTCCCTTTTGGAACCCAAGTAGCTCCCTAACATACTCGTAGGGAACCACTTGTTGGATTCCCTCCAAATGGAATGATAAACTTTGCACCCCATCATCAAGGATAGGCGCAATGGTCATCAAGATTTCCAAGGCAAACTCCTTGTGGGTGTTTGCCGACACCCTGTTGGAGAATTGCACCCAACCAAGGTGCCCCAACATATAATATATGTCCGTGCCGAAACCCAAGTAGTTGAGTGCTTGATCGTCGAAGTCGACGTTGGACACAAGCCTCTTCTCAAGACGAGAGAGTTTCTTCTCCTCCTCCGACAATATGATGAAGCCATATGAGGAATACCGCAGAGTGTATGGAGGTGGCACAGATGAACGGGTCGATCGTCGAGGTGGAACGGGCGGCTCCTCCGTATGCCCTTGAGGTTCGGTGAACCTCATGGACGTGCTTCTTGTTGCCCTCATGCCACCAAGGAGGAGAGTGTTGTTCCTCCTTGGCGGTGTCGTATCCTCCTCCATGCTCCGAGGAGACTCGGAAACCGAGTGCCTCCTCGAAGACGTCATTGAAGATGGCTTGGATGAAGATGACCCCTTATTCTTGGTGAATAAACTTGTGGTTTTCTTCCACATGATTGCAGCACTCTTCTCTCCACTAAAATTCTGGGTTGCAACCGGTAACTAGGCACTAAAAACTTACTTTCGAATGTGGACTTTGAGTGGATTAAGGTTATGGATTTCTTTGAGCTATCAAGCTTGGGAAGGTTGGCTATGTCTATAGTGATTCTGGGCATGAAAACTTGAGCACACAAACTAAGGAAGGAGAGGGATGCTTGCCTGCAGAAGACGGGAGCCGGGGGGCTCCTTTTGTAGGGGAGGCCGACCGGCCTGGGCCGACCAGCCTGGGTGACCGCGTGCTCTCCCTGGCTCGGTTTTCTTCCAGCACGATCATTTCTCCTCCATGACTTCCTTGCCCGCGTGCTCCACGAGTTGCACCGCCCAAACGCTCCCGTCCACTCCTTTTCTTGCATTATTGGTCCTTCCACTTGATGCTTCATGCTTTGAGTCATGTCCATGCTCCCTTGCTCCACTTGCTTCACATGTCACCATGAATTTCCTGCAAAGTTATGCTTGCTGCCCTCCCATGCTTGTCCTTTGCATGTGGTCTTGATGAAAGTTGATGAAAGAGCATCCAATGGTGCATGCATGATTAACTTAAACTAGATTGCCTCCCTATAAGTATGTTTAAGGTTAAGCACTCCTCTAATTTCGAAAATTTAAAATATTTTTAGAGCTATGGAAGAGCTCAAGCATAAATTTAGAGAAGTTTTTAAACCATTAAAAACAAATGTAAGTCGAAAATGTTTTCCGACTACGTTGATATCGGTCTCACCGGTATAGTTTGCCTTCATTGGTTGAGAGCAAACTTTTCCCGGCTTGATCATGGGGGCATAGGTTTAGGTTCTAATTTTGGATAAATGAGAGAGATTTTGAATAAAACAAAATTAAATGAGGCTTAGAAAAATTCTAATCTTAGAGAAACCGAGGATATAGATTTTTAAACCAACCAAAAGTTTAGTTTCTAGGTTTACGCGAGTCCTACCACGTGCTAAAATTTAATTAGCACCTAGGTATAAGTCGTGGCTCTACTCGTGTGTTTTTAGCATGAAAAATAAGTCAACCACAACACCATAATAAGGATGAAGGGTTGAGTTAGGTTCTGAATTTATTTGGTTGTGGTTTCTCGAAAAGAAACAAACAATCACATAGGAGGGTTCAAGTAAAGGGTTGATGATCAAGCAAAATATTCAACCAAGAATTATGTCTCTAATATTGTTCAACCACTTCTAAGTCTAATGTCTTTGCGTAATAAAATTAAAAACTAAATTATCAAAAAGACTCGAAAAACCTGGAATCGGGTTGTCCTCCCGGTAGCTTATTCTTGACTCGACGAAACGGGTTGCCTCCCGCCTAGCGCTTCGTTTATAGTCCATGGCTAGACTTCTTCACTTGATTACTTCGGATCAATGCTCTTTGCGGGCATTGCAATCTTGGGTACCCACTTCCGCACCATCTTGGGCATGGGCTTATCTTCCGGCTTAGTCATTTTTTTGTCTTCACAGGCGGCTTTTCTTCCTTTGTCTTGACGAATGCAACACCTTCCTTGATTTTTTTTATGTCCTTGTTCTTCGGCTCTTTCTTCTTTTTCATCCCTTCCTTCTTCCTTGGTTCTTCCTTAACAACGCGACCATGAGGTGGAACATCTTTAACTCCAATCATATTGCATTCCTCGAGTCGTGGTCGGAACTTGAAAGAACTCCTTTCTTCGTTAATGTCGAACATGATCTCCCCCTTGCCGACGTCAATAGTAGCTCCCACGGTCTTGAAGAAAGGCCTCCCAAGGATGAGCGGCGGCTTCTCCTTCTCTCCCATCTCGAGCACCACGAAGTCGACGAGGATGAAGTGGTGTCCGACCTTCATGGGTACATCTTCGGCAATGCCCAAGGGATAGCGAATGGAGTTATCTCCCAACTCCAAACACATACCCCTAGGCTCCAATGGTAGGCATAGCTTCTCGAACACATCCTTTGGCATGACGCTCACACTTGCTCCAAGATCGCACAACGCCTTCTCGAAATTGAATGAACCAACGGAACATGGAATTGTAGGGCATCCGGGGTCCTTTTGCTTCTCTAGCCCATTAGCAATAGCGGCACTACACTCCTCAGACATCTTGACATGATCTACCCCGAGTGTTGCTATCTCATATTTGTTTGCAAGTATGTCTTTAAAGTAACGAGAATATGTAGGTACTTGTAGGGCATCTAATAATGGCATGTTGATGCTAAGTCTACGCACAACCTCCACAAACTTCTCAAAGTGGTTGTCAAGTTTACCTCGGAAGTAGCGTGGCTTGAGTTGTGGTATCCTCGTGTCTTCTTCCGGCATCTCAAATTCGGGCTCTCCGATGATGATCCCCGTAACCTTCTCCTTAGCAACTTCCTCCGCCTCGGCGGATGGTTTAAGCTTCCTTGCTCTCGCGGGACGTTCCGGATCTTCAGTCTCCTTTCCCGAACGTGTTTGAATGGCCTTCGCCGATTCGGGACCTTTAGGTTGTCCCGGAAGCTTCCATTCATCATTAGTGAGGCACTCCGCAAGTTTGTCCAACTTGCGTCTCGAGCATCTTCATCATGTTGAGCACTTGATGGTTGGAGCTCCCGACCTACGTCACTTTGCTATCGATGTTCTCCAACACCATGTCTATGGTCTTGAACTTGGTGACGGTGTCCTTGTTGATCTTGGCTTGCTCGTCCATGAATTCCTTCAATTGTATACGAAGCGGAACGGAATTCGGAATGGATGAGCTTGCATTAAATTGAGGTCTACCTTGCCCGTAGTGGAAGTTCGGAAATTCTCCCTTCCTCATGTAGTCGAGCACTTTGGCTTCCTCCGGACAATATTTGCGGACATGGCCATACTCCCCACATTCATCGCATGTGGATCTTGCTTCGGTGGCCTTCAAGTCTTGAGCCTCTTTCTTTTCTATCTCCATCTTTTCCAACCTCCTCATGAGTGAGTCAATCTTGCCTTCAAGTATGTTCTCCTTCTCCACTTGCAAGACTCCTTTGACGTTCCCCGTGGGTTGGACCGAATGTAGGTGCCCGAATGATGCCCATGTGTCATTATCCACGACCTTCTTGAATAGAGTGAAATCTTCCGTCGGTGTTAGTTCGATGATAGATCCTCCCGCCGATGCATCGATGATCGTCCTTGACGCCATGGTGAGTCCTTGATAGAACTTGTGCACGAGGTCTTCCTTCGAGAACTTGTGATGTGGAACCGCCCGAGTGTACTCGTTGAAGTGCTCGAATGCCTCCAAGATAGTTTCCGTAGGATATTGAACAAAGGTGGCAATCTTATTACGCAAACTTTGAGTTTTACCCGGTGAGTAGTATTCCTTCATGAAAGCCTTCATCAACGTGTTCTAATTTTGCACCGTCTCCGCCGGTTGAGAGTGGAACCATTGCAAAGCCTTCCCCAGTAGTGAGAACGGAAAAATTCTTGCCCTCATTTGATCTTGAGTCACCCCATCCATGTTGAAAGTCTGCCATAGTTGAATGAATGCTTGGAGGTGAAGATTCGGATCCTCTTTACTGGTGAAGGGTGAATGTTGCACCATGCGGATTGTTGAGGTCTTGATCTCGAAAGGTCTTCCGATCTCCTCAAGGTTCAAGATTGGTAGGTCAATGATGTCCGGGGTGCATAGCTCCCCAATCTTGCGCTCTTGCGGTTGGTCTCCCATCGGTGGAAGTTGATTCTCCCGAGGGCTTTGAGGTGGTGAATTCTTTGGAGATTCCTTCAATCCTTGGTCTTTCGACTTCGAATCTACAAAATCCAGCTTTTTAGCTTGATGTGCTTCGTGTCTCCTTAGCCTGTAAAGTTTTTCTGGATCATCCACAAAATTATCGGGTTTGTTGGAGAGGTAGCCGTCCATCTCCTGTTAGGGTTAGCAATAAACAAAATATGCAAAAACTAGAAAGTACAAATAAATCTATAAAACTAGGGTTAGACAAACTAGATTAGATTTATTTTGAGGATGATCAAAGTTTAGTAGATGCAAAAAGAAAAACTAAAAGAAAACTGAAAATCGCAAAAAGGCAATAAAAAAATCAAATCTTGATCACTTGTTCCCCGGCAACGGCGCCAGAAAAAGGGGCTTGTTGACGGTTAATAGTTGTATCAAAGTTCGTTTAGACTTGCAAGCGGACAAGTCTCCCATCATAGTCAAGGGACCCTTCTTCCCTCGAGTGGTGAACCCAAGGTATCGAATCCGTGGAACAAATGTGTGACGCAAAAGATGATCTAGTAAAGCCAAGCAACTTCAATCTTCGGTAAAGAGAAACCCTAATGCATCTAGATAAAGAACATGAAACTAATCTAATCTAATCTACTAAAGACCGGAGATAACAAAGATAGATAAGGTAGATAAACCGATCTAGAGAGATTGGGTTAAGCTTTTTGTTGAAGTTCTAAGCTAGAGAAGAAATGGCAAATCGAATCTTATTAGAAGCCTCTTTAAATCGTGGTTTCCCATCCAACTCTGAAAACGCCCGCCTTTCGGAACCCCCGTTCTGTCACAACGTATCCCTACTCATGCGGGTAGTCTAGGGTGAGTCCAAGGACAAGTCGAGTTCTTTCGGAAGATCCGGCGTGTACCTCTAACCACCGCGGCTACAAGAACAACCTATGTAATCTATCTCGAAAATAGATCTAGAATAAGCAAAGCCGATCGAAAAACGAAATCTTCGAAGAAACACTTGATCGCTAGAAATAGATTCAACTTGATAATTCAACTAATACAATGATACATAAACAAGATCACCACCGGAATCCTACCTTGATCTTGCTTTTAGCTCCGGGAACTCCGACGTGGTCTTCCGTGCAAGGTTCCCACGTCGGCTAGGGAGACCCTAGTCAACTAGCTCGACTCTCTCTTCTCCGGGATGGTGTCCCCCTCTTCTCTGCTCCTCGGCGGCCAATGACGAATTAGATGATGCGTGGCACTCGACCCCGGGGCTATAAATAGCCCGAATGGCGGTTAGGTCAAAGGAGGGGGCAAATGGGCCCTGGACTGGGCTGGGCCGGCCGACCTGGGCCGGCCGGCCTGGGCTCATCCAGGCCCAGCCCGCGGCCTCCTTTGCGTGATGTCAGTTCTGTCGGGGGCAGCCCTAGGGGTCCCGTTAAACAACTGGGAAATCCCCGCTTAAAACCCGCAACAAAGCCAAACACGCTTTACTTAACCGTGCAGGACATAGCCCACGCCGCAGAGACCCCAGCGGCCCACCAAGGCGGCCCACTCGAAGACCCACTCGAGCAGGCTTCGCCTCGCTCGAGGATGCGCGCCTCCCTCGGGCGGGCTCCGCCCCCGTTCGAGGGGGTGCGCCTACCTCGAGCGGACTCCGCCTCGCTCGAGGGTCCGCTCCGCCCTCGAACGGGGTCCGCCTCGCTCGAGGGAGCTCCGCACGCACGCGCCTCGCTCCCCGTACGCGGGCATTTAATGCCCCGACGGCGGCGGGGCGGCGCCATCACGCGCCCGGGGCTCGCGCCCGGTGCCGCCGCACCAACTCCCCAGGAGGGAGCCCATCCCTGCTACTGTGGGAGGAACTGTGCGGCGTGGCCGGTGCCAGTTCCGTGACGCCGCGCCGCCTGCTCTGGTACGGCTGACATGTCGAACCCTCGAAGGGGGGCCAGCTGCACCCTCGATCCGCTTTCTTGTGACCTTACAGGGTTAGGTGGAGGCGCTAGGCCGGTGGGACGCCATCCCTGCCACTGTTAACGGTATGGCTGCCGCCCCTGCCCGTACGAACCCACGCTGGGCGCTGTGGCAACAGCCCCAGCGCTGTGGAGCGTGCGGGAGCGGGGCGGCGCCTTACCTGCCACTGTGCCCCGTACGGACCAGCGTCAGCAACTCCCTCGAGCCCATCTGAAGACATCACGGCCGTCCGCTGCCCTTCTACCCTCGAGGTCGCCACTGTTCGGGTACAAGATACGCCATGATGGCCGGATCGCTGCCAGGATCGTCCGGGCGGCCGCCCACTCTACAGCATAGCACATCACGCTCCCTCACATAGCTAAATAGCGCGGCACGCATGTGATTCGCTCTCTCCTTGGTCTATAAAAGGAGGACGAACCCCCTTGTCGCAGGGGACACAGAGAGACACACACCACACGGACACAAGACAGAACCCTACAGAACACAACACGAGGCAGGTCGCACCACGCACTTGCTCTCCAATTCTCCCACAACATCTTCAGCCACTACACCAGGGACTTGGAAGCCACGCTTCCTCTCCCGCCTTGCTTGTAGCAGCCCCACTACAGGCACCCCCGGTGCTGAGCAATATAGTGCCTTGAGCACACCACTGCTGGACGTACGGCCCCACGGCCGGAACCAGGATAAACTCTGTGTCTCTTATTGCTTAGCAACGACCATTGAGGGATAGACCTTGGCGCTTATTACTGGTTAGTGTCGGGACCACATTCCGCACCGACAGTTGGCGCCCACCGTGGGGCAATCGAGCGCCTAAGGTCAATTCATCATCAACTCCCTCCATGGTGATCCGCACTGAGTACCGCGGTACGCGTTACTGCATGGGCAGCTCGGACCCCCTCCCCGCCAGATTCGAAATCCGGTTCGGGGGCCTGAACTTTCAGGCCACGGGGAACGGCTACCTAATGCGCCTCACCAACCGTGAGGAGCTTCGTGCGCGGCGCCAGGCCGGGTCCGCTCCGGTCCCTGCTGCGCGCACCGCCACGACGCCGGCGCCCGCCGGCGCGGATGCCGCGAGACCATCGACGCCACGACGCCGCCGCCGTTCGGCCGGCGCTCGCGTCGGGCGCGGTCCGAGCGGCGGCAAGCCGAGCGCGCGCGCCTCTCAACGCGGCGCACCCATCAGCACAACGACCACCGCCCCGGCGGGGCAGCGTGCGGTCTCCGGGCCGCGCTTTCGCATTGGGCTGCGAGGTGCCTCGACGGCTTACTACGCCAACGTCAACACCACGATGCGCAGGGTTCCCCCTGGCCGTCACGTCTTTGTCGCCAGGGACCCTGGCGCCTCCGCGGGCGATGAGTCGTCACTGCTCCACTGGTACGCGGAGTGGGACTTTTCCGGCGTGCCGGACCCAGTCGTGTTCAGGCGCTTCCTTGACGCTACGGACTACTGGTTCGGCTGCTCCGACGACTCCAGCACCGGAAGCTACGACCCTGCGCGGGAGTGCTGCGTCGTCATCGCTAACGACCCAGCGAACGCCACCGGCACTGTGGGCGCTGGAGACGAGGAGGTCACGCCTACCCCGGGGATCGCTCCGCGCCTGGCCGCAGGGCCAAGCACCCCCGCAGGAGCCGACGCCGAGGAACAGTTGGCCCAGGCTCGTGAGCTCGAGGCCAAGCTGGCGGAGGAGTACCGAACGGTGCGGGCCGCTCCGCGCCTCGATGGCCGGGGAAGCCTCCGCGCGCGGCGAGCGCGCGCGGGAGCCGGGCGGACGGGCTCGCGACCGCATCAACGCCGACGACCCTGACGCGCCACCGCGAGCAAGTCAGAAGCTCGTTGCCGCCGCAACGCTGCTGCGGGCTATGCCGGCACCCTCGACACCCGAGGCACGGAACCTGCAACGCGAGGTGCAGGCCCTCATCGAGCAAGCGGCCGTCCAGCAGGCCGAAAGCTCAGCCTCACGTATCCACCAGCAGGGGGATGCGCAAGGAGACGGGGCTGTACAGGGGGGCGAACCCTCGGTCCACGCAGGTGAAGCTGCGAAGCGTCCCGCCAACTCGGGACGCGCGCCGGCTGTTGACGGTTAAAATCCGTCAACCTAGCCATGAGTTTACCTTCGGTGTTGGCATGAGTTTTATACCTTATCCATTGGTACTAACCCCCGTGGTATAACAAGTTCACGTGTGCATGTCGGTTTTGGAGTTTAATGTTTATGCAGGATTTTAGTGTTGAATGCAAGACTTTCGGGATAAGTTCATCAAGCACCTCATGACAAGACCTTGAAGCCCCGTACGAGTCATGCAATGAAGCAAACTTAACTCCAAGAAGGCGGGGACTTGATCCGAGAAGACGACGGACTCCGGGGACCCGACCAGAAAAGTGCTGAATCTTGCAAGACAAGGAGTTGAGTCCAATTCGGAGAGAAACCGACGACATGGACCTACATGCGAAGGGGGAAACATCCGGAAGCAAGGGAACCGACGTGGAGCGAAGGAGCCCTCGGGGCCGGGCCTAAATGGGCCCGGAGCCGACCGGCCCGGGCCCGGTCGGCCCGGAGCCCATTTAGGGCCCAAACGCCCCCTCCTTTGCCCTAGCCGCCAATCGGGCTATTTATAACCCCCTGACCGAGAGCCTCGCGAGAAGATTTCGTCTTCGGCCGCCGAGGAGCAGAGAGAGAGAGGGACACCATCTCGGAGAGGAGAGGGTCGAGCTAGTTGACTAGGGTTTCTCTAGCCGACGTGGGAACCTTGCACGGAAGACCACGTCGGAGTTCCCGAGCTAGAAGCAAGATCAAGGAAGGATCCGGTGGTGATCTTGTGTATGTATCATTGTTATAGTTGAATTATCAAGTTGAATCTTTTCCTAGTGATCAAGTGTTTCCTCGAAGATTTCGTTTTTCGATCGGCTTTGCTTATTCCAATTCTATTCTCGAGATAGATTACATAGGGTGTTCTTGTAGCCGCGGTGGCTAGAGGTACACGCCGGATCTTCCGAAAGAATCTCGACTTGTCTTTTGACTCGCCCTAAGCTCCCCGCATGAATAGGGATACGTTGTGACAGAACGGGGGTCTCGAAAGGCGGATGTTTTCGGATTTGGACGGGAAACCACGATTTAAAGAGGCTTCTATTAAGATTCGATTTCCTACTTCTTCTCTTGCTTGGAACTTCAACAAAAGGCTTACCCCAATCCCTCTAGATCGGTTTATCTACCCAATCTTACTTTGTTTTCTCCGGTCTTTAGTAGATTAGATTCGTTTTGTGTCTTTTACTTAGATGCATTAGGGTTTTATCGAAGATTGAAGTTACTTGGCTTTATTAGATTAAGTTTTTCGTCACACATTTGTTCCACGGATTCGATACCTTGGGTTCACCACTCGAGGGAAGAAGGGTCCCTTGACTACGACGGGAGACTTGTACGCTTGCGAGTCACGAACGAACTTTGATACAATTATTAACCGTCAACAAGCCCCTTTTTCTGGCGCCGTTGCCGGGGAACAAGTGATCAAGATTTGATTTTTTTATTGCCTTTTTGTAATTTTTAGTTTTCTTTTTGTTTTTCTTTTTGCATCTACTAAATTTTGATCATCCTCAAAATACATCTAATCTAGTTTGTCTAACTCTAGTTTTTTATAGATTTGTTTTTACTTTCTAGTTTTTTTGCATACTTTGTTTATTGCTAACCCTAACAGGAGATGGACGGCTACCTCTCCAACAAACCCAATAATTTTGTGGATGATTCAGAAAAACTTTACAGGCTAAGGAGACGCGAAGCACATCAAGCTAAAAAGCTGGATTTTGTAGATTCGGAGTCGGAAGACAAAGGATCGCAGGAATCTCCGAAGAATTCACCACCTCAAAGTCCGCGGGAGAATCGACTTCCACCGATGGGTGACCAACCACCGGAAGAACGCAAGATTGGGGAGCTATGCACCCCAGACATCATCGACCTACCAATCTTGAACCTTGAGGAGATTGGAAGACCGTTCGAGATCAAGACCTCAACAATCCGCATGGTGCAACATTCACCCTTCACCGGCAAAGAGGATCCGAACCTTCACCTCCAAGCATTCATTCAACTATGTCAGACTTTCAACATGGATGGGGTGACTCAAGACCAAATGAGGGCAAGGCTTTTTCCGTTCTCACTACTCGGGAAGGCTTTGCAATGGTTCTACTCTCAACCGGCGGAGACTGTGCAAAATTGGAACACGTTGATGAAGGCTTTCATGAAGGAATACTACTCACCGGGTAAAACTCAAAGTTTGCGTAATAAGATTGCCACCTTTGCTCAATATCCTACAGAAACTATCTCGGAGGCATTCGAGCGCTTCAACGAGTACACCCGGGCGGTTCCACATCACAAGTTCCCGAAAGAAGACCTCGTGCAAAAGTTCTATCAAGGACTCACCATGGCGTCAAGGACGATCATCGATGCATCGGCGGGAGGATCCATCATCGAACTTACACCGACGGAAGCTTTCACGCTATTCAAGAAGGTCGCGGATAATGACACGTGGGCGTCGTCCGGCGCCTACATCCGGTTCAACCCACGGGGAACATCAAAGGAGTCTTGCAAGTGGAGAAGGAGAACATACTTGAAGGCAAGATCGACTCGCTCATGAGGAGGTTGGAGAAGATGGAGATGGAAAAGAAAGAGGCTCAAGACTTGAAGGCCGCCGAAGCAAGGTCCACATGTGAAGAATGTGGAGAGTATGGCCATGTCCGCAAAGATTGTTCAGAGGAAGCCAAAGTGCTCGATTACATGAGGAAGGGAGAATTGCCAAACTTCCGCTACGGGCAAGGTAGGCCTCAATTTAATGCAAGCTCATCTATTCCTAACGCGGTTCCGCTTCGTATACAATTGAAGGAGTTCATGGATGAGCAAGCTAAGATCAACAAGGACACCGTCACCAAGTTCAAGACCATAGACAAGGTGTTGGAGAACATCGATAGCAAAGTGACGGAGGTCGGAAGTTCCAATCATCAAGTGCTCAACATGATGAAGATGCTCGAGACGCAAGTTGGACAACTTGCGGGGCGCCTCACTATTGATGAAGGGAAGCTTCCGGGACAACCCAAATGTCCCGAATCGGCGAAGGCCATTCAAACACGTTCGGGGAAGGAGACCGAAGATCCGGAACGTTCCGCGGGAGCAAGGAAGCTTAAACCATCCACCGAGGTGGAAGGAGTTGCTAAAGAGAAGGTTACGGGGATCGTCACCGAGGAACCCGAATTCGAGATGCCAGAGGAAGACACGAGGATACCGCAACTCAAGCCACGCTACTTCCTAGGTAAACTTGACAACCACTTTGAGAAGTTTGTGGAAGTTGTGCGTAGACTTAGCATCAACATGCCATTACTAGATGCCCTACAAGTACCTACATATTCTCGTTACTTTAAAGACATTCTTGCAAATAAATATGAGATAGCAACACTCGGGGTAGATCATGTCAAGATGTCCGAGGAGTGTAGTGCCGCTATTGCTAATGGGCTAGAGAAGCAAAAAGACCCCGGTGCCCTACAATTCCATGTTCGGTTGGTTCTTTCAACTTCGAGAAGGCGTTATGCGACCTTGGAGCTAGTGTAAGCGTCATGCCGAGGGATGTGTTCGAGAAGCTACGCCTACCAATGGAGCCTACGGGAATATGTTTGGAGTTGGGAGACAACTCCATTCGCTATCCCTTGGGCATTGCCTGAAGATGTACCCGTGAAGATTGGACACCACTTCATCCCCGTCGACTTCGTTGTGCTCGAGATGGGAGAGAGGGAGAAGCCGCCGCTCATCCTAGGGAGGCCGTTCCTCAAGACCGTGGGAGCTACTATTGATGTTGGCAAGGGGGAGATCATGTTCGATATCAACGGAGAAAGGAGTTCCTTCAAGTTCCGTCCAAGGATTGAGGCATGCAACATGATTGGAGTGAAGGGAGAACCAAAACAAACGGAGGGGCTGAAAAAGAAGAAGGAGCCGAAAAAATGAACGTAACGAAAATCAAAGAAGGTGTTGCATCCGTCAAGACAAAGGAAGAGAAGCCGCTCGTGAAGACCAAAAAAATGACTAAGCCAACTAAGCCGGAAGACAAGCCCGCGCCCAAGATGGTGCGGAAGTGGGTACCCAAGATTGCAACGCCCTCAAAGAGCGTTGATCCGGAGTAATCAAGTGAAGAAGTCTAGTTATAGACTATAAACGAAGCGCTAGGCGGGAGGCAACCCGTTTCGTCGAGTCAAGAATAAGCTACGGGAGGACAACCCGATTCCGGGTTTTTCGAGTATTTTTAATAATTTAGTTTTTGAGTTTTATTACGCAAAGACATTAGACTTAGAAGTGGTTGAACAATATTAGAGACATAATTCTTGATTGAATGTTTGCTTTATCATAAACCCTTTGCATGAACCCTCCTATGTGCTTGTTTGATTCTTTTCTTTTCGAGAAACCTCAACCAAATAATTTCAGAACCTAACTCAACCTTTCACCCTCATTATGGTGCTGAGGTTGACTTATTTTTCATGCTAAAACCACACGAGTAGAGCCACGATTTATATTTAAGTGTTAATAAAATTCAGCACGTGGTAGAACTCGCGTGAACCTAGAAATCAAAACTTTTGGTTGGTTTTAAAAATCTTTATCCTTGGTTTCTCTAGGATTAGAATTTTTCTAAGCCTATTCTAATTTTGTTTTATTCAAAATCTTTCTTATTTAGCCAAAATTAGAACCTAAACCTATGCCCCCATGATCAAGCCGGGAAAATGTCTGCTCTCAACCGATGAAGGCAAACTATACCGGTGAGACCGAAATCGACGTAGTCGAAAAATATTTTCGACTTACATTTGTTTTTAATGGTTTAAAAACTTCTCTAAAATTATGTTTGAGCTCTTGCATGGCTCTGAAAAATATTTTAAATTTCGAATTAGGGGAGTGCTTCACCTTAAACACACCTTAATGGAGGCAATCTAGTTTGAATTAATCATGCATGCACCATTGGATTCCCTTTTATCAACTTTCACCAATTCCACATGCAAAGGACAAGCATGGTGGGCAGCAAGCATCAACTTTGCAAGAATTTCATGGTGGCATGTGAAGCAAGTGGAGCTAGGGAGCATGGACATGACCCAAAGCATGGAGCATCAAGTGGAAGGACCAATAATGCAAGAAAAGGAGTGGACGAGAGCGTTTGGGCGGTGCAACTCGTGGAGCACGCGGGCAGGAAAGTTGCAGAGGCGAAATGATAGTGCCGGAAGAAAGACGCGGCGGGGAGGAGCCGGGGAGGCCCCCGGGCCGGCCGCCCGAGCCGGCCGGCCTCACCTACTTAAGGAGCCCCCCGGCTCCCGTTTTCTGCAGGCAAGCTTCCCTCTCCTTCCTTTGTTTGTGTGTTCAAGTTTGTGTGCTCAAAACCTCCGTAGACATAGCCAACCTTCCCAAGCTTGATAGCTCAAGAAAAAATCCACATCCTTAATCCACTCAAAGTCCACATCCGAAGCAAAGAGTTTAAGTGCCTAGTTACCGGTTGCAACCCGGAGTTTTAGTTGAAGAAAAGAGTGCAGCAACCATGTGGAAGAAGACCACAAGTCTCTTCTCCAAGAAGAAGAGTTCGTCGTCATCCAAGCCGTCATCAACCATGTCTTCGAGGAGGCACTCGGTTTCCGAGTCTCCCCGGAGCATGGAGACGGATACGGCACCACCGAGGAGGAACGATGCTCTCCTCCTTGGTGGTATGAGGGCTGCGAGAAGCACTTCCATGAGGTTCACCGAACCTCGTGGGCACACGGAGGAGCAGCCCGCGCCACCACGACGATCGACTCGCTCAACCGCGCCACCTCCTTACACCCCGACATACTCTTCGTACGGCTTCATCATCTTGTCGGCGGAGGAGGAGGAGAGGCTCTCTAATCTTGAGAAGAGGCTTGTGCCCAACGTCGAGTTCGACGACCAAGCACTCTACACCTTGGGTTTTGGCACCGACATATACTATATGTTGGGGCACCTTGGATGGGTGCGGTTCTCCAACGGAGTATCGGTGGACACCCATTTGGGGTTCGCCTTGGAAATTTTGATGACTATTGCACCCATCGTTGATGATGATGGGGTGCAAAGCTTGTCATTCCGTTTGGAGGGAGTCCAACAAGTGGTTCCCTACGAGCACGTTAGGGAGCTGCTTGGATTCCACAAGGGAGCTCCGGAGAAAGTTGACGTGCCACCCGCATGTTAGCGGGATTTTGGAACATGATCTCCGGAGAAGCCCATCAACAACGCAATTGCATCCGCAACCCCATTATCCGGATATTTCACTCTTGGATGTGCAAGAGGGTATTGGGGAGGATGAAGGAGACAAAGGTGACCGACACGGAGTTGAATTGGCTATACTCGGCTTTAATTGCCAGGCAGCCAATAGACCCTTCTTACCTTATGATCAACCGTTGGTGTTGTGAAGCAACATCGGGGGCGGGTAATATTGGTTCGGGGTGCTACCTCTCCATGTTGGCCTTCTCCTTGCGGACGGGGATCGCAAGAAACCCCGCTCACCTTTTGCGTGGTACCTCTCTCGGCATTGAGTATTTGCGGCAAGGCAAATACATTAGTGGAGATGAGAGAGGAGGTTATCGGTTGGCCATAGTGAACCTACCCCTTCCCAACGAGAGGCTTAGGCTTTTCAACGAAGGGAGAGAAGATTGGTTGGAAGAGGGACTACTTGTCCCTGCAAGGAAGAACAAAAGAGGAAGAATCGTAGAGGAGGGATCCTCCGCACAAGCGAGTGGAGCACAACCCAATGTGCAACCATTCGGCGAGTCCCTCCTCCGCCAAGTTACTACGGAGGGCCACAAGAGCAAGCATGGGGGGGTGGTGCACCGGTACCCCGACAAAATTATGTTGTGCCCAACGCTAACTTCGCGGAGTCCTACGCTCATCATCCCCAACCACAACAAAGCATGGCCATAATTGGAGGGTATGCTGCAAGAAATGCTCAAAACATAGCAGCCATCCAATCTAACGCAGCTCAACTTGGTGAAGGAAATGCAAATATTGCCTTCGAGCTCGGACGCCTTCACCTTGCGGAGCCAAATCAATTCGTCGGAGGGAATTTCCAATCATATTATGAGCAAGGGTATTACTATCAAGATCATCAACATCAACCACCGGCGGAGGACTAGAAGATTTAGGAACTTTAGTTTTCTTTTCTTTTCTTTTTCTCTGTAATTTTCAGCTTTTGCTTATGTGTGTTTGCGTAGTATTTTCTGTTTTTATTTAAATTTCAGCAAGCATGTTTGTTTATTTTCAGTATGTATTTCAACTTGATGTCATCATTAATAAAGACACCACCTTGATTATATCATTGGAAAAGTTACAAAATTCGTGCCATGATGATATATGATTATAATTGCAGCTTTGTTCATCTTTGTAATTGATTTATGCATGTTTAAGCTAGTGCTCTCTTAAAAATACAAATCTGAATTTATTTAAATGCTAGCTTAATTTTCAGCGGAGGTTATGATTAAAATAAAGACCCATAGTGTTTTATGTGCTCTCAAGTTATGAATGGGTTGAAGATGTCTTTTATGCTCAAAAATATCGCTAACCTTGTCACAAATATCGCTTGTGTGTTGCTCAACCTATCCAAAGCCTTATATATATTTGAGTGCATAAACCTTAGTATACAAGATTTATTTTTGAGTGAGTTATTGCAGGCCATGATTTCTCTGGCCCGAGACTAAGAAGCTGGTCATTCCATTTTTGCGTATCTATCTTTTTGCTAGCCTTTTATCCGTGCATTGTGTATCCCCGCATCGGAGATCTCACAAACTTCGCCGGATATCCACCCTTAAACCAAATATCATCTTTTGTGATTACCTCCTTGACCACAACCTATCGTTGAGAATGGATCATCAATTCAAGGAAGATCGCAAGACGGTGCCGACATTGAAGATTTCAAGTATCTCTCCAAGGAAAAATACCCCGGTACCTACCTTATTTTTTGCCTCTTTGCTCGAGGACGAGCAACGTCTAAGCATGGGGGAGGAGGTAGGTACGGTGCAGTTTTAGAGTTAAAAGGGGAATATTTTAAAAAAAAAAGAAAAAAATGATGATGAAAGGAAAAAAACCAGCGATACTCATGACTTTCAAGGTTAAGAAAAATATATATATGTATGAAAGAAAGAAAGAAAGAAAGAAAGAAAAGAATGAGAAATATGAGAAAGAAAAAAAATTGTGCGCAAAGTAAACTCCCCGGCTCTCTAAAAGTGCATTCAAGGTTTCAAGTTAAAAAGATCCATTCTCATTTTCCAACCATCTGCAATCCGATAACGAGGACTTCCTTTGTGCCTCGGGATCACTCTTTGCCATTTGCACATCTCCACTCATCTAAAAGTGTGTGTATTTTTCTCTTTCCCCTCCTTGCTTTAACATTATTTTCCAATGACCTTTTTGACGAGTCTCGGTAAGACCATGAGAAGCTTGTCTAGTTTTGACAACACCTCATTTATAAAATCTTGTTAGGACTAAACTTTCCCAAAGCTCCATATAAAGCCTACCACATATATATGGGAGGGAAAGGAGTAGAATATATAGGCTTGAGAGACAAGTGAGTTGAGTGTTTATGAGCAATACACAAGATGATTTAAATCTGTGAACTCGGTTTAGTTTTTCTTTATCTCGTTCTTTATTTCAAAAATTCTGAGATCTATTTAAAACTTTGTGAGCATGTTAATACTTGTGGGATAAGCTTAATAAGAATCTACCCTCCGTAGAGATGAAGGCTAGCACATTATGGAACTTTAATGAATTAAAATTTTGAGAGCATTATGTTTTCTCATGTGTGATCAAATGCAAAGTTTAAACATTGTTTGGCAATGATGATATCCATCGAAGGCTTACTCGAGGACGAGCAAGGTTTAAGCATGGGGGAGATGTTGACGGTGAAAATCCGTCAACCTAGCCATGAGTTTACCTTCGGTGTTGGCATGAGTTTTATACCTTATCCATTGGTACTAACCCCCCGTGGTATAACAAGTTCACGTGTGCATGTCGGTTTTGGAGTTTAATGTTTATGCAGGATTTTAGTGTTGAATGCAAGACTTTCGGGATAAGTTCATCAAGCACCTCATGACAAGACCTTGAAGCCCCGTACGAGTCATGCAATGAAGCAAACTTAACTCCAAGAAGCCGGGGACTTGATCCGAGAAGACGACAGACTCCAGGGACCTGACCAGAAAAGTGCTGAATCTTGCAAGACAAGGAGTTGAGTCCAATTCGGAGAGAAACCGACGACATGGACCTACATGCAGAAGGGGGAAACATCCAGGAAGCAAGGGAACCGACGTGGAGCGAAGGAGCCCTCGGGCTGGGCCTAAATGGGCCCAGGCCCCAGGCCCATTTAGGGCCCAAACGCCCCCTCCTTTGCCCTAGCCTCCAATCGGGCTATTTATAACCCCCTGACCGAGAGCCTCGCATAGAAGATTTCGTCTTCGGCCGCCGAGGAGCAGAGAAGAGAGGGACACCATCTCGGAGAGGAGAGGGTCGAGCTAGTTGACTAGGGTTTCCCTAGCCGACGTGGGAACCTTGCACGGAAGACCACGTCGGAGTTCCCAGAGCTAGAAGCAAGATCAAGGAAGGATCCCGGTGGTGATCTTGTGTATGTATCATTGTTATAGTTGAATTATCAAGTTGAATCGTTTCCTAGCGATCAAGTGTTTCCTCGAAGATTTCATTTTTCGATCGGCTTTGCTTATTCCAATTCTATTCTCGAGATAGATTACATAGGGTGTTCTTGTAGCCGCGGTGGCTAGAGGTACACGCCGGATCTTCCGAAAGATTCTCGACTTGTCTTTTGACTCGCCCTAAGCTCCCCGCATGAATAGGGATACGTTGTGACAGAACGGGGGTCTCGAAAGGCGGATGTTTTCGGATTTGGACGGGAAACCACGATTTAAAGAGGCTTCTATTAAGATTCGATTTGCTACTTCTTCTCTTGCTTGGAACTTCAACAAAAGGCTTACCCCGATCCCTCTAGATCGGTTTATCTACCCAATCTTACTTTGTTTTCTCCGGTCTTTAGTAGATTAGATTCGTTTTGTGTCTTTTACTTAGATGCATTAGGGTTTTATCGAAGATTGAAGTTACTTGGCTTTATTAGATTAAGTTTTGCGTCACACATTTGTTCCACGGATTCGATACCTTGGGTTCACTACTCGAGGGAAGAAGGGTCCCTTGACTACGACGGGAGACTTGTACGCTTGCGAGTCACGAACGAACTTTGATACAATTATTAACCGTCAACACCGGCCAAGGAGCGGCTCCTTGACACGCTCAGGGCGCTGGACGGTGACGCCCGCAACGTCATCAACGCCCGGTGCACGAGCAAGGCGGATGCGCGAGCGGCGGTAGGCTACCACCCTCGACGGGGTGGACGCTACAACAACGACGAGGACCGCTCTCCGACGCCGGAACCCCCGGGGACCCGCGTCTTCAGCCGGGAGATCCGCGCGGCGGCCTTCCCCCAACGTTTCTGCCAACCCTCGACCATCATCAAGTACAACGGGGAGACGGATCCCCGCGTGTGGCTCAACGACTACCACTTGGCGTGCCAGCTGGGCGGGGCCACCAGCGACGAGGTCATCATCCGCAACTTGCCCCTGCACCTCGGCGATTCGGCTCGGACGTGGCTCGAGCACCGCCCCCGCCGGCCCGCATCCACAACCGGGACGATCTGGTCCGCACGTTCGTGGGTAACTTCCAGGGCACGTACGTGCGCCCCGGAAATTCCTGGGACCTACGCTCTTGCACCCAGAAGCCCGGCGAGTCGCTGCAGGACTTCATACGGCACTTCTCCAAGCGCTGCACCGAGCTCCCAAGCGTGGCGCAATCTGAGATTGTGCACGCCTTCCTCGAGAGTACCACGTGCCGGGACCTCGTGCGAGAGCTGGGACGCTGTCGGTGTTTTAGACCGGCAACCTACTACGGGGAGTACCAGAAGTAGATGATTGTGACTCGCCGAGATCAGTAACTCGAAGGAAGAGACACGTGGCACACAATTTAGACAGGTTCGGGCCGCGAGGTGCGTAATACCCTACGTCCTGTATGTTGCGTAGCTCTGGATTGATAGGGCACGATTACAAGATGGTGCAATGGTGCGTCGTGAGTTGTATGAGAGGAGATTGGATGAGGTGATCAGTCCCTGCCTCGCCTTATATAGTCCGGGAGGCAGGGTTACAAGTCGGAGTAGGGAGAGAGTACTAGTTGAGTACGTCTAGGAGTCTTCTATACAGTGCAGAACATGTACAACTCCCTAACCGAGTACTACTCCTGTGTAGTCCTTGTGCTCCACGCCTTCAGGTGCCGTGTAGCGCAAGCCGGGTAGTCCCAGGGGCCCACCGAGTAGTCCCAGGGGCCCACCGAGTAGTCGGTCCTGGTACCCACCGAGGTAGTGGGCCCAGGGAGGTCCATACGACAAGCCCCCGAGTACTTTGTAGTCGAGAAGGATAGCTTCAAGTAGTCTTGACGGCCTTAACGAGTAGTCCTCAAGCGTCCCTGAGTGCTACAGGTCAAAAGTCCTCAAGAGTAGTCGAAGCATCCCGAGGCTGGAATGTACTCCAGCTGATGGTCGAGCAATCTTGAAGTCTTCTCGAGTAGTCCCAAGCGTCCTCGAAGACTGCTTTTGAAGGCCTTGAAGAACTGCCTGTCTCGTCTTGAAGCCGGAGCTGATATGGAGGTGCGATTGCAAAATCGCACTCCATATGGAGTAGCCCCCGAGCCTTAGGTTGAGCCGCGGGCTCTGGCTGAGGGTCCATCTGAAGTCTTGGCAAGAAAATCCCAAAAATCCGGAGAGAAAAACCGAAGGACAAGTGGCACGGAGCCCCCGAGCCTTGAGTCGAGTACTTCCTCTCGAATTGAAGGGTCTTCTTGAAGAATGTGTCCTGAGATGCTCTTGAGACTAGCCGCTTCCCAGGTAGTCGAGTAGAAGTAGCCGAGCCCCCGAGGTGAGGCGCGTCGACTAGTAGAATACGAAGAGTCGCGCGCAACCGCTGAGTCAGCCACGCGTGAACTTATCAAGCCGCCCGTTGCGGAGCCGGTTTGGCTTATAAATAGAAGCAAAAACCCTTAGGGTTTTTCACCCATTCGAGCTGCAGCCATTCCGTTTGCATCTGAAGCGAATCCACTCCCAGCGCTTGCTGCCGCCGTAGTAGATTCAAGCGCGCCGCCACCCAAAGCTTTAGGGTAGCCCCCGAGCGGATGCGAGTGAAGACTCCTTGCACTTGGAGGATGAAGCCGTCACCGTCCAAGACGTCCAAAGCCGCCGGGAAGAAGAGGGGCCGCGAAGAGGCCGTTGCGGCTGCCACCGGAGCAGCGCCGCCCATGTCTCCACCGCGTGCTGATCCAAGCCGCGAGTGGAAGAAGTCCAAAGTGAAGATGGAGGATCTGCTGACCCTCCTGAACAGTGGGTTCATCAGGGAGAAGGAAGTCGACATGTGGAGATCCGCCGCTGGAGATCCATATCCGATGGAGAAGGCCGAAGACGAGATCCCGATGTTCGCGCGGTTCGTGGAACGCGGTCTTGCGCTCCCGGCCAGCGACTTCTTCAAGGGGCTGCTCGGGTACTACGGGATCGAGTACATGAACCTGAACCCCAACGGCATCTTCCACACGGCGGTCTTCGTCCACTTCTGCGAAGCCTTCCTCGGGATCAAGCCGCACTGGGTGCTTTTCCGGAAGTTCTTCCGCGTCAAGCCGCAACCAAGTGCCACCAACCCCAAGGTAGTCGGAGGAGCCGGCATCCAGCTGAGGGAGGACACCGCGGAGCAGTACTTGGCGTACAAACTTGTCGACTCCAACACAGATTGGAAGACCAGGTGGTTCTACATCACGAGCCACCACCCTGGCCTGCCGAAGCCGAGCGGACGGCAGCCCAGGCACCGTGATTGGTGGAACACGGAGCCCACCATGCAAGAAGGAATCCAGCTCCCCGAGCTGCTAGCACGCATCAAGGTGCTCAGGGAGGCGGGACTGAGGGCCGAGCACGTGGCCTTCAGTTTCATGAAGCGAAGGATCTAGCCGTTGATGGCTCGGGAGACCCTCGGCTTCGAGTACACCGGCGACGACGACGCGTCGCAGATGCCGGGAGGCGAGCTGGACGACAACGACATCATCGAGAGGTTGTCGCGGATCTTCAAGGACATGCCGCCGTACACGGCGTGCCCTGTCGAGGAGTACTCCGCCGCGCGCCCGCCCAAGGAGGTGAGTAGTCGTACTCCCCTCTTCGAGTAGTGATTGCTTGTAGTAGAGTTGCTGACGTCTTGTGTCTTGCGCAGGATGATGTAGAAGTTCATCTCCGAGCCGCAGCCACCCCCGAGCGGGATCGAGATCCCAATGGAGGGGAAGGCGAAGGAGCATCGAGAAGTCGGTGAAGGCCACGACACCGTCGTCGTGGAGGATACCTCCGACGACGACGACGAAGACGAGGAGACGCTGCAGGACCGCTTCCAGCTGCGGTCGAGGTTTAGCCGTCCGGGCTTGCCTCATGTTCCGCTGGTACAAGATCCTCCGTCTAGTCTGGAGGCCAGCCTGGCTGTGCCGCCACGGAAGCCGCGCAACCCCGCCAGGAAGCGGGTGACGAAGAAGCTGAAGATCTCAGAGACCATGCCTCAGGAGGTAAGTTGTCTTGAGAAAAGTAGTCGAGTACCCGTTGTTCGAGTACTTTTGCTGACGAGTGGTCTTCCTTGTATGCAGGAGGTGCCGCCAGCGGAGCCCGTCGAAGAGGGCGACGAGGGCGTGTGGGACACGGTGGAGGAGCCAGCTGGAAGTCGTAGTCCAGCCCCCACTGTTGAAGAAATCCTGGCGCAACTGGAGCGCCAGCCCCCAGCTCCACAAGAGAGCACAGGACCTGTGGCCGCCGCCGTTGAAGAGGTGGTGGCCTCAGGAGCGCAGGAGACCGCTGCGCCGCCGCCGCTGCTGTGGAGGAGGCGGTAGCCGCAGAGGCGCAGGAGGAGGCGCCCGCCGAGGATGGACTGGTCGATATCGCCAGCATCCTCGGTGCTCCGGCCGTGACCATTGTCCGGTCGAACTTGTAAGTACCGTATCCTTGCGAGTAGTACTTGTTGCAATAGTCGATGTTGACTGACGACCATCTGTGAATGTTCCTGCAGAAAGTCCACGGACTTGTCTTGGGAAGGAGATGAACCCTCGTCAGCGGTGGCGGAGGAAGTCGCGCCGCCCGCCGAGGAGACCGCTCCCGCTGCCCAAGCTGCGACTGAGCCACCGGCTACCGAAGCGCCGCTGCCGGAGACCAGTGTAGTCGAAGGTGAGTACCCTTCTTGAAGCTGCAGAGCCCAGGAGGAGTAGTCGAAGGTACTGATGCACTTGTCGTCTTTTTGACAGGCGCTGAAGGTGGTGACATGCCTGTAGGGGTGCCAATGCAGAGGTTGACACCAGAGGCCTCGGAGGCTGCAGAAGGAGCCCCCAAGCCCATGGCGGAGGTCGTCGAGAAGACCGCCGGTGGAGAGGCGGCCACCACGTTGCCAGAGATTGCTCTGGAGGTGGCTATCCGCTCCCCCGAGATCCAGGACGCAGAGCCCATCCGCTCTGCGCCAATGACGGAGGCCACCGCGAGTAGTCGCGGCGGGATAGAGCTGCTTGCGGACGATCTCGTCGAGCCGGTGACGGTAGCCAAGCATCTGGAGGCGATCCGTCAAGCCGAGCAGTGGATGAAGGTAAGTAGTCGTAGCCTTTTGAGTAGTCAATCCTTTTGCCGTTGAGTACTCTTCGTGACTTGAGTTGTCTTGTGCAGGACGTTGCGGAGCGGTCCCGCGACAAGTCGAACCTGCTGCAGGGCTATGGCGACACCGTGCTCCGAGCCGAGGCGCTAGAAGAGCAACTTATGAAGTCGCGGAAGCACACGGCTGCCATGCAGTCAAAGCTCGACGCCGCCTTCGCAAAGTACCACAACGACGTCCAGGAGTTGCAGGAGAAGGGCGACGACTTGGTGCGGAAGAACAAGGGCCTACGCAACAAGAATAAAGGTATACCCTTCGACTTGTCTGGTACTTGTTGGAGGTCGAGAAGCATCTGACCCGCTGTTGCGTTGCTGTGTTGCAGAGCTTGAGGGCCAGGTGGAGCAGCTGAAGGCCTCGGAGATGAGCATGAAGAACCTCTTCTACCGGGAGCAAGAAGCCCGCCAGGTACTCGAGCTCGACTACAAGGAACTCGCCTTCGAGTGCGAGAAGCATATGGAGCTGCGGATTGCTTCTGACAGAGATCTCGTCAACTGCTACAAATCTTTGCAGAAGTTGAACGAAGACTGCGAGGCGTTGCGGGCCCAGTTGAAGGAGTTGGAAGAAGCCGCGCTGCCGATCGCGAGGCTCCTGGTGCCGCACCCGGGCGGCCCCAAGATCGCTCCCTTGGTGGATCGCCTCAAGGAAGCGCCAAGCCGGCTGGCCGCCTACGTGAAGCATATGGTGAGGTCGATCCTAAGACAAGTCTTGGCCTTCATGAAGTCATACTTCCCGAAGGCCCCAGTGGAGGTGGTCGCCGGCGGGGTAGCAGCTAACTGCTCCGATGAGCAAGATGCGCAGCCGGCCGGAGCAGATGGCTCCCATCGCGGAGCGAGTAGCCGAGAAGCCGAACCTCCGCTAGCCCTGTAATAAGTAGCTAGTAGCCATAGTTGTACAGGAAAACAATTGTAATGAATTGTTCAAGTATCAATGAAAGATAATTTTCCAGCAATGAGTACTCGTAGTCGCGATCTCAGAGTGCGGAGCCCCCATCGTGGAGTGGATGCGAGTAGTAGTACTCGACTTTAGTAATCCCGTTGTAGGGAATAGGAAGTAAAGAAGTTGATGAATGATCAATCTTTATTACTGAGGAAGTACACCTGGATGGCCAGGGCCGTAGTTACAATGTAGTCGCTTGGACCCGGAGGCCGCTTACAGCTGAGTGGCGCTGGAGCGGGTAGCCGCTTACAGCAGTTGATCCGTAGGTAGCCGTGTAGGCTGGATCGTAGATCCGTAAGTAGCCGTGCAGGTTGGATCTTGGAGTGTGGTCTCTTGATAGACCGCTGCTAGAGTCCTTGACGCTCGTCGCAGCCCAGGGTCCGTAGGTAGCCGCACGGGCTGGATCCTGGAGAGGAGAAGTCCGGAGACTGGAACCAGGACCCGAGGGGTCGCTTGCGGCCAGGGGGTGTTGATGTAGTCGTGTAGACTTGAACCCCAGAGTAGTCGTGTAGACTAGGCGTAGAATCGACAGAGCTGGTCGACGTTCCACGAGTTGTTGATGTCTTCGTCTTCAAGTGTTTGGAGGTGATAGGAGCCCGGCTCGGTCACCTTTGCCACGGTGAAAGGACCTTCCCAGGGGGAGCTGAGCTTGTGAAGTCCTTCCGTGTTCTGGATACGGCGGAGGACAAGATCTCCAACATTGAAGGAGCGTTCCTTGACGTTGCGATCATGGTAGCGTCGGATACCCTCTAGGTACCTTGCTGATTGGACGAGGGCAGTGCAGCGAGCTTCTTCGAGGCTGTCGATGTCAACTCATCTGCTGTCTTCTGAGACGCCTTCGTCGTAGTGCTCCACTGCTGGCGAGTTCCATATGACGTCGGCATGGAGGATGGCTTCTGAGCCGTAGACCAGGAAGTAGGGGGATTGCCCCGTTGGCTTCGATGGTTGAGTCCGTAGCCCCCAGAGTGCGTTGGGTAGTTCCTTGATCCACTTGCCCCCTTTGGAGTTCGCGGCGTCGTGTAGCCGCTTCTTGAGGGCGTCGAGCACCATCCCATTGGCGCGCTCGACTTGTCCGTTGGCCCGTGGATGGGCAACTAAGACGTATCGGACGTCGATCCCGCTGTTTTCGCAGTACTCCCAGAACTGGTGGTTGTTGAAGTTGGACCCCAGGTCTGTGATGATGCGGTGGGGTAACCCATAGCGGTGTACGAGTTCATCCAGGAAGTCGAGTACTCTGTCAGCCTTGGGGCATGTGACCGGCTTGACCTCGATCCACTTGGTGAACTTGTCGATAGCCACCGCACCCTATTGAATCCTCCCCGGCGCGGCTTGGCGCGTGGCCCAATCATGTCGAGCCCCCGGCAAGAAAAGGGCCAGGTTGGCGGTATGGTGACTAGCTTGTAGGCTGGGACGTGTTGCTGCTTGGCGAAGTACTGGCATCCTTGGCACTTTCTGACGAGTTCTTTGGCGTCGCCCAGAGCTGTGGGCCAGTAGAAAGCTCACCGGAAAGCCTTGCTGACCAGCGTGCGTGAGGACGCGTGGTTGCCGCAGACGCCCTTGTGGATCTCCTCCAAGATGCCCTTGCCTTCTTCACGAAGAACACACTTCATGAGTACTCCAAAAGATGTGCCCCGCTTGTAAAGCTTGTCTCCGACGAGGACGTAGGACTTGGCGCGGCGGACGAGTTGCTCGGCCGCGTTTTTGTCGGAGGGGACCTTCTGCTCGCTGAGGTAGTCGATGAAGGGTTGCCTCCAGTCCACGTCGATCATCATGACCTCCCCGCCCGGCCTAGTGGATGGGCTGGGACAGTGGTCGGTGGCGCCGGCTCCGGGATGGATGGCGCGTGAAGCTCGTGGACGAAGACGCCCGCTGGCACTTGAGCGCGGGTGGATCCAAGCTTCGAGAGGACGTCCGCTGCAACGTTGTTGTCGCGGACGACGTGATGAAACTCGAGACCATAGAATTTGTTCTCGAGTTTGCGGACTTCCAAGCAGTAGGCATCCATGTTCTCCTTGTTGCGGTCCCAGGACTTATTGACTTGGTTGATGACCACTGCGGAGTCGCCGTAGACCAGTAGCCGCTTGATTCCTAGTGAAGCCGCGAGGCGGAGCCCGTGTAGGAGGGCTTCGTACTCGGCTTCGTTGTTTGAGACCTTCCAGAAGATCTGCAGGACGTACTTGAGTTGTTCGCCCGTTGGAGAGATCAGGAGTACCCCTGCACCTGCGCCCTCGAGGTTGAGTGAGCCGTCGAAGTACATCACCCAATGCTCGGTCGCACGGTGGGAGTAGGTAGCCGGTTCTCCCGCCACTCCGCCATGAAGTCGACTAGTGCCCGCGACTTGATGGCCGTGCGTGGCTTGAAGTCGATGGTGAGGGCGCCGAGCTCGACAGCCCACTTAGAGATTCTTCCGTAGCATCTTGGTTCCGCAGGATGTCGCCAAGCGGGTAGTCGGTGACGACGGAGACCGGGTACTCCTGGAAGTAGTGTCGTAGCTTCCGCGAGGTGATGAGTAGAGCGTACAGGAGCTTCTGCACGGGCTGATAGCGAGCCTTGGACTCTGATAGAACCTCGCTGACGAAGTAGACTGGGCACTGGACCAGGTAGGCGTGGCCGTCTTCCCGCCGCTCGACAATGATGGCAGTGCTGACCATGTGAGTAGTCGCAGCTAGATAGAGTAGTAGCTGCTCGCCCTTGTGAGGAGCCGTGAGGATCGGTGGCTTTGAAAGGAAGTCCTTGAGCTGGGCAAGGGCTTGATCCGCCTCTGGAGTACACACGAACTTCTCGTGGTGCTTGAGTAGTTTGAAGAAGGGGAGGCCCCGTTCTCCTAGCCTCGAGATGAATTTGTTCAGCGCCGCCATGCACCCCGTCAGCTTCTGGACGTCTTTGATGCTCGTGGGAGCTTTCATGCTAGTGATGGCGGAGATCTTCTCGGGGTTGGCTTCAATGCCGCACTGGCTGATGATGAAGCCGAGTAGTTTGCCCGAAGGGACGCCGAAGACGCACTTGTTCGGGTTGAGCTTCCAGCGGTACTCGAGTAGTGATGCGAAGGTCTCTTCAAGGTCGTCGATGAGGGTCCTGGAGTCCCTGGTTTTGACAACCACGTCATCCACGTAGGCCTCGACGTTCTTGTTGAGTTGCCGCTTGAAGCAGGCCTGGATGGCCCATTGGTAGGTAGCGCCGGCGTTCTTCAGCCTGAATGACATGGTCGTGTAGCAAGACGCGCCAAACGGGGTGATGAACGCGGTCTTCTCCTCGGTCTTCCTCCTTGATTGCGATCTTGTGGTACCCGGAGTAGCGATCGAGGAAGCGAGAGCGGTCGCGCCCCGCCGTGGAGTCGATGACTTGATCAATCCGCGGCGACCCGAAGGGGTCCTTGGGGCAGTGCTTGTTGAGGTCGGTGTAGTCGACACACATCCTCCACTCGTTGGAGTTCTTCTTGCGGACGAGGACGGGGTTGGCGAGCCACTCAGGATGGAAAACTTCTCTGATGAAGCTAGCTGCGAGTAGCTTGGTGAGTTCCTTCTTGATGGCGTCCCGTCTGTCATCGGCAAAACGTCGGAGGTGTTGTCGCTTGGGGGTGGCCTTTGGATCGACGTTGAGGCAGTGCTCAATCAGCTCCCTGGGCACTCCTGGCATGTCCACTGGCTTCCACGCGAAGATGTCACGGTTAGCCCGAAGAAAGCTGATGAGCGCGTCTTCCTATTTGGGGTCGAGGCCAGCCCCGATGGTGGTGGTCTTGCTGGGGTCGCCTGTTCCAAGGTCGACCGTCTTGACGAGTACTTCCTCAGGTGGCTGAGGCTTGTTGGTGCTGTCAGACTTTTCTGGGATGTCGAGTTCACTTGTAGCAAGCTTCTTCGACGCAGCATAGACCTCCATCATCGCATTGGGTACTTGGTTTGTAGAGGCGATCTCCACGGCTTCTGTGTCGCAGTCGTGGGAGATCTTCAAGTCCCCTTGGAGGGAGAGCACACCGGCTGGGCTTGGCATCTTGAGTACCAAGTAGGTGTAGTGGGGCACCGCCATGAACTTGGCGATGGCCGGCCTGCCGAGGATGGCGTGGTAAGAGGTCTCGAAGTCCGCGACCTCGAACTTGATGTACTCGGTACGGTAGTTGTCCCGAGACGCCCCGAAGGTAATCGGGCGGACCACCGAGCCCGGGGAATAGCCGCGTTGCCGGGGACGATGCCGTAGAAGGGCGTGCTGCTCTTGGTGAGCATGGGGGTGATGTCGAGCTTCATTTTCTTCAAGGTCTTGGTGAAGAGGACGTTGAGCCCGCTTCCACCGTCGATGAGCACCTTGTTGAGCTTGGAGCCCGCCACCGTTGGCTTCAAGACGAGGGGGAACCGTCCTGGTTCGGAGAAGCTGGTCCATTGGTCCGCGCGGGAGAAGGTGATGGGTACCTCCGACCACCTGAGAGGGGTCGGGACCGCTGGCTCGATGGACAACACTTCACGACGGGTAGCCTTCTGCTCCCGCCTCGCCGCGCTCCGCCGAAGAGGACGTTGACGGTCTTCTCGGGTTCTTGGAAGTCGTTGTTGTCGCCGTCCTTCTTCTTGCCCTTTTGGTCGTGAGGGTGCGGTGGCTCCGATGTATCCTTGAGTGCATGCCTGAGTTGGTAGCACTGCTCGGTAGTGTGGTTGCCGTTTGGATGCCACGGGCACCTCTCCTTCAGCAGGTCTTTGAAACCGCCAAAGTTCTTCTTCGAGTTCCCTTTCGCAGGGCGCTGGATAGCCGCGATGGTGTTGTCTGGCTTGCGCTTGCGGTTGGGACCCGAGTAGTTGCTGTTGTTATTGTTGTTGTTATTGCGGCCACCTTGGTTTGCATTGCTGCCGCTGCCACCGCCCTGGTTCTGCTTGGACTTGCCACGGATGGCGTCGTACTTGGCGTTGGCCTTGTCCTCTTCGTCCGCCCAGGACGTGATCATGTCCTTGAGGTGGGGGATGGACCTGGGACGGCGACGACCGAAGTCCTCGAAGGTGCGGCGGTGGTAGAGGCCGTGCTGGAAGAGGTCGATGACCTCCTTGTCGGTGACGTCGACGACGGTAGCGCGCTTGTCGAAAAAGCGGCGCATGTACTTGCGGAGGGTCTCGCCTTGTTCCTACTTGATCATGGCCAGGTCCATGCGAGTACTCGATCGGCCCATGGCGCCCGCGAAGTTGCTTGTGAATTGCTCCTTCAGCTGGTCCCACTTGTCGATCGAGTGCTTGTCCAGCGACTCGAGCCATGTGAGTGGTGCTTGGTCCAGGCAGAAGGGGAAGTAGAGGCACTTGGTATCGCTGTTGCCGCTAGCGTTCTCGATGGAGAGGGCGTAGCATCGGAGCCACTGGATGGGATCCTGCTTCGCGTCGTACTTGGTAATCCCCAAAGGCTTGAACTTGTCGGGGAGGAGCAGGTTGCGAAGTCGAGGTGAGAAGGCGGGGAAGCCGTCGCCTTCAGCGGCAGTGGTCGACTTCTTCCGCCGCAGCTCCTCAATCTTCTAGCGAGCTTCGTACCCGCCATGTGAGGCACCGGAGGCGTGGCTGTTCGCGTGGCCTCGGCCGCCGCCACTGTCGCCGCCTCCAGCCCTCCTGTTGGCCCCATGGTTGGAGCTGCCGCCGTCGCTACCGCCGCCATCGGGATCGTTGCCGCCGCCACCGGCCGGAGCGCGGTGGGGAACAACTTCTCGGTTGCCGTGGTCTTGCCGTGAAGGTCCGCCGACGTTGGAGCGGCGGCGGTTTGGCTCGGCTGGGAGGTCAGCTCGAGTACGGTTGGGACCAGCGTTGGCGCTATGACTAGTAGCTTCGTTGTCACGGGGTTTAGCTGGAGGAGGTTGGTTGACTCTGTTGTCGACCCGCATGAAGTAGGCTTCTTCAGCGAGCTTGGCGATGACCACTCCAGCGTGTATGCCCTGAGCCTGACGTGCGATCGTTGTGATCGACATGAGGCATTGCTTAGGGGTGGTGTGTACTCTACTCTCGACCGCCTCGAGAGCTTCCGCAAGGTTGCGGATGGGGAGGTTGTCTCTGAGCCGCCGGCGCCGTTCACTGCGCTTCCTGTTACACTCACGCCGAGCGTCCCTGTTGGCGGCGGTCTCGTACGCGCGCGTCGGCGGACGCCTCGTACGGGGAGATGTTCTCCAGGTACTTGTCCTCAGCCGTACCTGAAGGCCCTGGGGTGTCGCCAGCAGCCATGAAGACTTGGCGATCGGGGGTGCCAAGGCCGGACTCGCAGGGTGCCACCTCGGTTGGTGTGTTTGAGTCGGCCGGGCTAGTGGTGTTCCCTCTCCGGAACGGTAGCGAGTCGATGTAGGCGACGTAGCGTGAGTCTCCCTTCACCGAGTCGGCGGGCTTGCGGTCCGTCCCGGAAGAGACGTATCTCCCGGCCGACGGCGTTGATTTTATAACCGCCCCGCAGGCCGGCCCCGACAAGGGAAGCTCAGTGGAGTTGTCTTCAGACTCGGGCTCCTCCGGGTCCGACCCGAAGTCGAACTCGTAGTCCGGGTTCGAGTAGAACTCGGAGAGAGGGCTGGAGTCCGGAGCGCGATCGGGGGCGGCGTTGGAGTCCGAGTTGTACTCGGGTACGGGCTCCTTGCCGGCCCGGCGCGAAGTGGGAGCCCCCGTGCGGGCCCGGCTGAGGATGCGGGGGCCACGCGCGGAGTGCTCGCGTGGTGAGGGGACCGCCTGCGATGGCTGAGCAGCCGGCTCGCATGCGATGGCCCATGGCGACGTCGGGTTCGAGTTGGAGACGGACTCGAGCTCGAAGTCAGCATGGTGGTTGAGGAGCGAAATTTCGCCGAACTTGCCGGCGAGTTCGCCTGTGACAACTTCAGGAAGCGTCACAAAGCCTGTCTTCGGGTTGGGCTGCATGGTCAGGCGGCGCTAGAAGGAGCCCGCGCCATCAGCAGTGCAGACCCAAGCGCCGAACACGAAGGTGTCGCCGCGGTTGAAGGCGATGGTTGGCTTGAAGTGGACGGGAGCCGTCGAGTTCGCCATGTGATCTCGGGCGATAGCCCCTACCTGGCGCGCCAGCTGTCGGTGTTTTAGACCGGCAACCTACTACGGGGAGTACTCGAAGTAGATGATTGTGACTCGCCGAGATCGGTAACTCGAAGGAAGAGACACGTGGCACACAATTTAGACAGGTTCGGGCCGCGAGGTGCGTAATACCCTACGTCCCGTATGCCGCGTAGCTCGGATTGATAGGGCACGATTACAAGATGGTGCAATGGTGCACCGTGAGTTGTATGAGAGGAGATTGGATGAGGTGATTGGTCCCTCGCCTCGCCTTATATAGTCCGGGAGGCGGGGTTACAAGCTCGGAGTAGGGAGAGAGTACTAGTCGAGTACGTCTAGGAGTCCTCTATACGGTGCGAACATGTACGGCTCCCTAACCGAGTACTACTCCCCGTGTAGTCCTTGTGCTCCACGCCTTCAGGTGTCGTGTAGCGCAAGCCGGGTAGTCCCAGGGGCCCACCGAGTAGTCGGTCCTGGTACCCACCGAGGTAGTGGGCCCAGGGAGGTCCATACGACAGACGCAGCCCGCCCGCGGACTCCAACGAGCTGTTCGACATCGCCACCAGCTTTGCCTCAGGGGAGGAGGCCGTGGGGGCGATCTTTGACGGCAAGAAGGGCAAGTGCTCGGACGATGCGCCCTCGGAGGGCAGCAAGTCCAGGGAGCCCCACCGCAAGGACAAGCGGGGCAAGAAGGGAAAGAAGCCGCGCCGCGAGGCGCGCGAGCAGGGGCGCGACGGCGATGAGGCCGAGGCTCTTGCTGTTGACCTGGCTCGACGAGGCCCTCGACCGGCCCCTCGAGGCCTGGGGGTGTTTGATGACATGCTGAAAAAGCCATGTCCTTACCACAAGACCCCAGTAAACCACACCCTTGAGCAGTGCGACATGCTCAAGAAGTTCTACGGCCGCGCCGCCGCAAAGGACGCGGAGGCCAAGAAAGACGGAGGGGATGGCGACGCCGGCGGCTTCCCCGCCGTGGAGAATGTGTTCCTCATCTTCAGGGGACCCACCGTCGACATGTCGACCCGCCAGCGCAAGTGGGAGCGGCACGAGGTCCTCACTGCGGAGAAGGCGCCTCCCTCCTTCCTCAACTGGTCGGAGGACGCCATCACCTTCAGCCGGGAAGACCACCCGAACCGCATCCCCAACCCGGGCCAGTACCCGCTGGTGGTGGACCCAATCATTGGGAACGCGCGGTTCTCAAAAGTCTTGATGGACGGAGGCAGCAGCCTCAACATCCTCTACGCGCATACGCTGCGCTTGCTGGGGATCGGGTTGGACCAGCTGCAGCCCAGCACGACGCCGTTCCATGGCGTCGCGCCCGGCAAGCGAGTCCAGCCCCTCGGGCAGATCGACCTGCCGGTCTGGTTCGGCACCGCGAAGAATTTCCGCAAGGAAACACTCACCTTCGAGGTGGTGGGGTTCAAGGGCGCCTACCACGCCATACTTGGGCGGCCCTGCTACGCCAAATTCATGGCGGTCCCCAACTACACCTACTTGAAGATGAAGATGCCAGGACCGAACGGCATCATCACCGTGGGCTCGTCCATCGAGCACGCATTTGACTGCGACGTCGAGTGCGTGGAGCACGCGGAAGCACTAGCGCTGGATGAAGCGCTGGTGAGCACCCTGGAGAAGATGGTCAACGAGGACCTCGACTCCAGCTCCAAGCACACCGGCAACTTCGAGGCCGCGGAGCAGACCAAGGAGGTGCCCCTCGACCCCGCGGCCCCCGAGGGCAAGGCGTTGAGGGTCAGCTCCACCCTCGACCCCAAATAGGAAGTGGTGCTCGTCGACTTCCTCCGCGCCAACGCCGACATCTTCGCGTGGAGCCCCTCGGACATGCCAGACATCCCGAGGGAGGTCGCCGAGCACTCCCTTGACATCCTGCCTCATGCCCGCGCCGTGCAACAGCGGCTCCGCCGCTTCGACGAGGAACGGCGACAGGCTATCGGAGCGGAGCTGCGAAAGCTTCTCGAGGCTGGGTTCATCAAGGAGGTGTTCCACCCAACGTGGCTAGCAAATCCTGTACTTGTAAAAAAGAAAAACGGGAAGTGGCGGATGTGTATAGACTACACTAGTCTTAATAAATCATGTCCTAAAGTTCCTTTTCCTTTGCCACGCATTGATCAAATCGTTGATTCAACGGCTGGGTGTGAGTTGCTTTGCTTCCTTAATGCCTACTCCAGGTATCATCAAATAAAGATGAAGGAGTCCGACCATCTCGCGACTTCATTCATCACGCCGTTCGGGATGTTCTGCTACGTCACGATGCCGTTCGGCCTTCGAAACGCTGGTGCGACGTACCAACGTTGCATGCAACACGTTTTCGGAGATCACATTGGGCGGACAGTCGAGGCGTACGTGGACGACATCGTCGTAAAAACCAGGAAGGCGGGCGACCTGGTTGGCGACCTTGGCATCACGTTTGGCTGCCTACGGGCCAATGGGGTCAAATTAAACCCCGAAAAGTGTGTCTTTGGGGTGCCACGAGGCATGCTCCTAGGATACATCGTCTCCCAACGGGGCGTCGAGGCCAACCCCGAGAAGGTTGCGGCCCTCGAGCGAATGGGCCCGATCAGGGACCTCAAAGGGGTGCAAAAGGTGTTGGGGTGCCTTGCCGCCTTGAGCCGCTTCATCTCGCGGCTCGGCGAGAAGGGCCTGCCCCTTTACCGCCTACTCAAGAAGCACGAGCACTTCTCCTAGACCGCCGAGGCCCAGGATGCGCTCGACAAGCTGAAGGCGTCCTTGGCCCGTGCCCCGATCCTCACGCCGCCGCAGGACGGTGAACCCCTGCAGCTCTACGTGGCCGCGACCACCCAGGTGGTCAATGCCGTAATCGTGGTGGAGCGCACGGAGGAAGGGCACGCCCTGCCGGTCCAGCGGCCGGTTTACTACATCAGCGAGGTCTTGTCTGACACCAAGACGCGCTACCCCCAGGTCCAGAAGCTGCTGTATGCGGTGGTCCTCGCGCGGCGCAAGCTCCACCACTACTTCGAGGCCCACCCCGTCACAGTGGTCTCCTCCTTCCCGCTAGGGGCGATCATCCGCAATCCTGACGCGGCGGGCAGGATCGCCAAGTGGTCCGTGGAGCTGATGGGTGAGACGCTTGCCTACGCCCCGTGCAAAGCCATCAAGTCCCAGATCCTGGCGGATTTCGCCGCTGAGTGGACGGATACGCAGCTGCCACCGCCGCAGATCCAAGCAGAGTGCTGGACTCTGTATTTCGACGGTTCAGTGATGAAAACAGGGGCGGGCGCGGGCCTGCTCTTTGTTTCACCCCTCGGGGAGCACATGCGATACGCGGTGCGCCTCCATTTCCCCGCATCTAACAACATGGCTGAATACGAGGCCCTCCTCTGCGGCCTCAAGATCGCCATCGAGTTAGGCGTCAAGCGCCTTGACGTGCGGGGGGATTCGCAACTCGTGATTGACCAAGTGAAGCGTCCCCTCATCGAGGTGACCAAATGTGACACAAATACCGGTCCCAGGAGGCCGGTAGCACATTTATTACAACAAGTGGAATCGCTCTTTTATATTACGGTTACGAAAGGGCACGGTAATGCCAACGCTAAATGAACAACACAAACGCTAACGACCACACTACGATAGCAAAGGCTTCCATAGCCTCCTCGCAGTACCACACCATGGAAGCTTTAGGTAGGGCCCCGGTACACAGCACGGTCGGGTGTAGGGCAATGACCTACTCATCGTCTTCTCGGGAATGTAATCGGGATCCTCCTCTCGTAAAATAGTTAGTAAAACAAGGGTGAGCACATACGTACTCGAAGAAATCCAACCCCACCCGCGAGGGGCTTATAAAGCGTAATCATGCATAAGGTATAACAAGGATCAAGTTAAGGTTCATTTAGCAAACTTACACATGCAGGGGGTTCATTTCGAAAAGGTTTTCGCAAATCATTTTCATAACCCAAGTATCTCACTTGTTTTAAGCAAAACCACTGTGGACCTACCGGACTTCCCGTCCGTCGTAGCCCAGGCACACAGCCACACACTTCACCCAGAAAACAACTCACGCCAGAAAACATCACATCCCAAACACTAGTTTTTGTGACCACACCGTGACTCGTCCAATACCGTGGACACGGCTATTCGAATAGGTTTGACACTCTGCAGAGGTTGTACATCTTTACCCACAAGTAGGGTACCGTCACACGGACACCTCAGTGCGGTACGGATCCTATCAAAGCCATTACCCACCTTAGCTAACACTACGAGCCACCACGGAAGCACCCAAGGGGTTATCCCACATAACCAGGGCGTACCTCACACGAGCGTACCCCGACTCCTTGGTCTCCCGCTCGCTCACCCGCACACCCGCATGGCAAGTAGATTAACTAGTGGGGTTTATGCCGAGCCGTTGCCACATACAACGGTCGAGTGGTTGTACGATGATTTGGGTCGGGTGAGATGTCACGCAACCCGGTCCTTAACCGACAAGATGGACAACTCCCAACACGCTCAACCACACAGTACGAGCTCACCCATACTCCCGACACACACGTCCATCCCGTCTACCCGCTCTCCGTACTCATTTTCCAAAAATATCCCATTCCCATTTTTAAAGCACTCACACATTTTGAAAGCACTCACACATTTTTAAAGCACTCATTTAGGCCAAAACAAAGTTCAATCATAGCAATCAAGGGTGGCTATCCTACCATGTTTTGCAGTAAAACAATATGCAATTTATAAAACGGGTATAGGGTATATTTATAAAACTAGGACGAAGCATGCATCAAAGGGGGAGGTTGAACTTGCCGTCTTCGAAGTCTTCGGGGAGTGCCGGCTCGGCGTCCGGGATCTCGGGCTCTTGCTCGCGAGAGTCGGCTCCGACCTCTCGGCTCGGGGGTACCTCACTCCGTCTACTCCGTCGGCTAAGGCATACACGCACACACAAGCACACAAGCGATTAGCACACATGTCTCCGCCGAGCTCGGGGAGTGGGAAGGGAGCGGAGGAGGGGTATATATAGATGTGGTAGAGTTTGGTATTAATCGAGAAGGAAGGGCGGTTACGAGAAGGGGTTAGGTTAGGGGGGTATAGATATTAAGGTCCCATTGGTAATTTTCTAATAACGGAAGGGGGTGTGTTGATGACTACATAAGTTGGTTGGGTCTGTTTGTAATTTATCTAGGGTTCAAATCGTAATTACTTACTAATCTTGGGGCTAAAAGGAAGTAATATAAAGGGGGGCTTGGTTAAGGGAAGGGTCAGGGACCTATTAGCAATTCCTACAAATGGTAAGAAGGGTGCTTATGCTATTCTAAACTAAGTTAGGGTCATTTTGTAATTTATGCTAGGGTATAACAGTGCTTAATCCTTAATTAACTATTAACCTTAGGGACTTAATTGAAAAGAATAGGGGAATAAGGAAGGAAGGCTCGGTTTGACGTAATAAGGAAAAAGGCAGGGGGGTCTTTGGGCAAAAGTGCCCCTTCTTCCTCCTTGGCTCGCAGCCGGCCAGAGGCAGGGGCGGCTCGGCGGCGGCGGCCCGCCGCCTCCCGCCACGGCCGCGGCCAACGAGAGGGGGGAAAAGCGAGAGGGCGACGAGGGGGTTCACCTCCACTACTCACCTTGGGCTAGGACACGGTGTGGAGGCGGATCGGCGGGGAGACAGAGGCGCGGCGGCGGCGTTTAGGGGCGGCGGCGCTGTAGGGTTTGGAGAGGAGGGGAGAAGGTGCGGTGCTGCTGCGTTGGTGTGGTGCGACGAGCCGGGGAGGCCGTCGGCCCTCTTTTATAGGCGGCGGAGGAGAGTTCGAGAGTGGAGATATTTCTCCGGCGAGGCCGCCGGTGAGCTCCGGGGAGCTTCGCGAGCTCCCCGGCGATGCGACGATTCGATTGGGTCAGCGTGCGCAGAGGTTAGGTAGGGGATTGGACTCGTCGTGCGGGCGTGGGGCGAGCCGTGGTCGGCGGTGATGGCTCGGCGCCGGCCGTGTTGACTTGCTCCGGCGTCGGCCGGGCCGTGGGCCCTCGCGTGGCGTGAGGGAGTGGTGACCCCGCCGCGCGTGTTGAGGAGGAGGGGGGGCGGCGAGGCGCGGGGCCCCGGGGTCAACCCCCCGTCGGGCGCCGGTCGGGCGCATGCCCGCCGCGCGGGTGGAAGGGGAAGGGAAGGGAAGAAGGAAGGAGAAAGGAAAGAGAAAAGGAGGAAAAAGAAAAAGAAAAGAGGAAAAAAAAGGAAAAGGGGAGAAAAGAAAGAAAGAAAAGGGAAGAAAAGAAAAGGAAAATAGAAAAAAAATAGGGAAGAGGTTGGAAAAATTAGGAAAATTGCTAGGGAAATTAGGGAAGGGTTCTGTGGGGTTTTTCCAATTTCCCGGGCGTCGGCGGGATTTTCGGGCCGGCGGTGACGGCGAGGCGGACCGGCGGGCGGGACCGCGGCGGGCGCGGGGATTCCCGGGCCGGTGGCCGACCGCGGCGTTGGGAAGGCGCGCGGGGGGTGCCGGCCGAGGTGCGGTGCCGGCGGGGAATCGCGGCACGCGCGTCGGGAAAGAGAGAGAGGGAGAGAGGAAAACAAAGGCTAGGGTTTGATTGATTTTGAGCTCGGCGGATCGCCTTTGAAATTACGCATGCTTTACCGAGTGATTTATTTATGGCTAAAAACGCGGGCGTTACAAACCTACCCCACTTAAAATGAATCTCGTCCTCGAGATTCGGCTAAGTCTCGAATAGGTGGGGGAATTCTTTTCTCGAGGCATCTTCTCGCTCCCACGTAGCTTATTCCACCCCCGTGTCTACTCCATTGGACTCGCACACCCGTACTTCGGTCGTTCTTGTCCGCTTGACCACGCATCTAAGATCTTGACGGGCACCTCCCGGTACCTAAGGTCCGGCTCGTAGATCGATGGTCTCCACCGGTACTCGCTTTTCTTCCGGAACCTTCAAACATCGGCGTAGCCGCGAGATGTGGAATACCGGTGTATATCTGCCATTTCTTCGGGTAGCTCTAGTCGATATGCCACTGCTCCAACTCTCTTGAGCACTTTATACGGGCCGATGTACCGAGGGGCCAACTTCCCGTGCACTTGAAATCTTCGAGTCCCTCGGATAGGTGAGACCTTGAGGTAGACGAAGTCTCCTGGGTTGAAGCTCGCTTCACGCCTTTTCTTGTCCGCGTAGCTCTTCTGTCGAGACTGAGCGGCTTTCAACTTTTCTCGAATATCAGCTACTCGCTCCTCGGCTTCCTTTATGAGTGCGGGCCCAACCAGGGCACGCTCTCCTACTTCTGACCACATCAGGGGTGTTCTACATTTTCTCCCGTATAGCGCTTCGAATGGCGACATTCCCAGACTTGCTTGGTAGCCGTTGTTGTAGGAAAATTCTGCGTATGGCGGTGCTCCGCTCCCAATCTTTGCCATAGGTGAGGACGCAGGCTCTCAACATATCTTCCAAAATTTGATTCACCCCTTTCGGTCCGTCCGTCCGTCCGGGGGTGGTACGCCGAGCCGAAGTCTAGCTTGGTGCCCACGGCTTTGTGCAGCTTTTCCCGTAACCTAGAGGTGAACCGGGTCCCTCTCGTCCGAGACTATTCCGCCGGGCACTCCATGCAGCCTTCACTATATTTTCTATGTAGAGTTTCGCCAACTTTTCTCCTCCATGGGTGGTCCGTACGGGTAGAAAGTGAGCGACTTTAGTGAGTCGGTCCACGATCACCCATATGGAGTCATGTCCCTTCCGAGTCCTTGGCAACCCTACTATGAAGTCCATACCTATCTCGTCCCACTTCCATACCGGGATTGGCAAAGGTTGCAACGATCCCCGCGGGGCTTCGATGTTCGGCTTTGATCCTCGACAAGTGTCGCAAAGGGCGACGAACCGTGCAATGTCCGCCTTCATTCCGTTCCACCAATACTTCGCTTTAAGTCCATGTACATCTTGGTGGATCCCGGTGTATGGAGTACGCCGAGTTGTGTGCCTCATCCATGATGGTCCGTCGAAAATCTCCACCTTCGGGCACGCATATCCCGTTCTTGTACCACAGGGTGCCTTGGTCATCTACCCCGAAGTCGGGGGCCTTGTTCTCTCCGTGTGCTTGCGGATCCTCATTAGATCCTCGTCGGCTTCTTGAGCCTTCCGGATCTTCTCTTCTAGGGTAGGCCGAACACTCCCGCCGCGGACGTAGCCTTGGGGGACGATGTGTACGTTGAGTCGGGCCATCTCCTCTTGCAACCGGCACTCTTGGGTGCCGCCTTCTCGTAGGTTTTCCGCTTAGAGCATCTCGCTACCACATTGGCCTTCCCCCGGTGGTAGTGAATTTCCCGCATTATAGTCCTTGACTAGCTCTAGCCATCTTCTCCGCCTTAGGTTCGGGTCGGGCCGGGTGAAGATGTACTTTAGACTCTTGTGGTCGGTGAAGATTTCACACTTGTTCCCGATCGATAGTGTCTCCGGATCTTCGGGGCATGCACTACGGCCGCAAACTCCCGCATCATGGGTGGGATAGTTCTCGCTCATGGGGTTTGAGCCGGCGGGAGGCGTATGCCACTACCTTCCCGTCTTGCATGAGCACACATCCCAACCCTTGTCGGGAGGCGTCGCAATATACGACAAAGTCCCGTTGAATGTCCGGGAGGGTCGAGACGGGGCCGTGGTCAACCTCTTCTTCAACTCTTGGAAACTTCTCTCACAGCGCCCTCGGTCCGGTTAAACTTCTTCTCTTTCTTAAGCAGCTCCGTCATGGGCCGGGCGATCTTGGAGAATCCCTCGATAAATCTCCGGTAGTACCCCGCTAAACCTAGGAAACTCCCCGATCTCGCTCACGTTGGTTGGTTGCTGCCGCTTGGAGACTGTCTCAACCTTCCCGGGTCTACAAACCTACTCCTTCGCGGTCAATATGTGCCCAAGGAAGGATATTTTCTCTAGCCAAAATTCACACTTGCCGAACTTGGCGTATAGCTTGTGTGCCCTCAATTTTCCCGGTACCACTCGAAGATGTTGTTCATGCTCCTCCACACTCTTGGAGTAAACAAGTATGTCGTCAATGAAGACCACGACAAACTTGTCCAATTCCTCCATGAACACCTTATTCATGAGGTTCATGAAGTACGCTGGGGCATTGGTTAGTCCGAAGGACATCACCGTGAACTCATATTGCCCGTAGCGAGTGACAAAGGCAGTCTTGGGGATGTCACTTTCCCTGATCTTGAGTTGGTGATACCCTGACCTTAGATCCACCTTCGAGAAGTACTTGGCTCCCTTCAGTTGGTCAAACAGGTCATCTATTCTGGGAAGAGGGTACTTGTTCTTAATAGTGACCTCATTCAGCGAGCGATAGTCCACACACATCCTCATGCTCTTATCCTTCTTTTCCACGAAAAGCACTGGTGCTCCCCATGGTGATGAGCTTGGTCTGATGAACCCACTTCGCTGGAGTTCTGCTAGCTGCTTCTTCAATTCTGCCAACTCAGGGGCTGCCATCCTATAGGGTCTCTTGGCTATGGGCGAGGTTCCAGGGATAAGGTCGATCACGAACTCTATGTCCCTGTCTGGTGGCATTCCAGAAGCTCTTCGGGGAACACATCCGGGTATTCTCGTACTACCGGGACATCTTCTATGGACCCGGCTTCTATGTTGAAAACCATTATGTCCGCCCGTGTCCCCGGTGTGGCAGGTCACTTGTATCCCGTCTCGGTTGGTCGTGCACTACTTTATCGGCGCAGCTTATGAGGCCATGGTGTTGGCTTAACCAATCCATACCAAGGATCACATCTATCCCCTTGGATTTCAGTACTACCAGGTCTGCTAGAAACTCTACCCCACTTAAAATAATTCTTACCCGGGGGCATCCCAGTTGACAATTAATGTCACCTCCGGGTGTTCGAGTTATTAGGGGTGCTTTGAGTAGTACTGTGGGTATGCTATGCTTTTCCACAAAGCTTGAGGATATAAATGAGTGTGATGCTCCTGAATCGAACAAGATGGTAGCCAAAACCGAGCCGACCAGAACTCACCGAGTACCACTCCTTGTGCTTCTTGTGCCTCCCGCGCATTGATGTGATTCACCCGAGCGCGTCCATACGACCGCCGGGGCCGCCTCATCTCGCCGGTTGTTGGTGTTGTTGCCGAAGTTGTTGTTGCTGCGCACCGGCATGCGGTTGGCTCCCGACGCAAGTGGCCTCGGTCCGTTCACCGAGTTGGAGTAGGTGGTGGTGGCCGGCTTTTTAGCATAGGGGCGAGCTTGGCGATGAAGTGCCCGGTTTCCCTGGCAGCTGAAACACACTCGGGAGCCGTTGTTGTTGTTGTTGGTAGTGATCCGGGCGGTGTTGTTCCGTGAGGGCTTCATGGCATTCTCGTTGTAGGAGGGCTTGAACTCGGGCTCGGGGGCTTGTGAGCTTGTGGCTTGGGTTTGGGTTCCGCATCGCATAGGAGCTTGGAACCCGGACATGGGATGTCCAAAGTTTCTCGGCCTCCGGGACCGCTCTTGTCGCTTGGCCTTGTGTTCCATGAACTTGCGCTTGTTTTCCTTCTTTTCTTCGGCCCTTGCTCTCTCCGTGAGGATCGCCGTGTTCATGAGGGTATTAAAGTCCGGGTAAATCCGAGGAGTCGGCGGTGTCCTCGGTCCTGAGTCGGCCCTTTCTTGAACATCTCTTGCTTTTTGGAGTCTTTATCCACCTCCTCGGGGGCATAGCGTGCCGCCTCTATGAACTGGTACGTGTATTCCTCCACAGACATGTTGCCTTGGCGGAGTTCGCGGAACTCGTCTGCCTTCCGCTTCAGTGTGGCCTCCGGGATGTGGTAGCGGCGGAACTCCTCCACGAACTCATCCCATGTGATGGCGGAGGGATCCTTGGCTGCAGCGCAGTAATTTTCCCACCAAGCTAGGGCTGTCCCGGTGAGTTGGTGAGCTGCCAGGAGAACCTTGTCATGGTCCTCGCAGTGGAGGGGCTCCAGTTCCCTCAGATGGCTCTCGCCCAATCGTCGCATCCGGAGGATTCACCGACCCGCCGAAGGTGGGCGGCTTAGTCCTGAGGAACTCGATCAGCTTCTCGTTCATGCTCATGGCACGGGGTCTTGGGCGGTTGATGGCATTGAAGATAGCCTCCATCAAGACCGTCCGGTTGGCCAAGACTTGAGCCAAGTCAATAGGAGGGGGTGGTGGTGGCAGGACCACGTTCTCTCCTCCTTCTTCATTCGGTTAACCTCTTGTTCGGGAAGGCGCTCCCTCCGATCGGCTTGCGATCCCTCGCATCCGACCGGTGGGTCCCGACAGGCGCCCGGAAACCATCTCGTAAAGAAGCGGGTTTCTAAGAGATCTAGTTTTATGTGATGTTTAGGTGGGTTATAACGGATTTCTTTTGAAAAGGCAGGGTTTATTCCCGCCGGTAAGCACACAACAAGCATATAGCAAACAAGCAAGCACAAACAAGTTTTTATTACAAACCGGTGAGGAGGATACATCCCGACTACGCGGACACACTACACGACTAAAGGCTAAGGCGCGACTTGGACCCACGGCTTCATTCCCCGGGTCTTGGGGCACACTACTCGCGAGGAGAGCTGTCTTCTGGGGTCGAGTGTTCTTCCAGCGGAATGAGCAACTCGTCATCGTTTCCTCCTTCGGGGTCTCCGTTTTCCCCGAGGGCCGTGCCGCGGCTTCGGTGGTAGCTGTTGGGGGTTCAGTGACTGTTGGTGGTGCTGGTGGGACTTCTATGGCCCCTCCCCATCCTACCAGGGGTGTTCCCGCGCAGGACTTGAGGTTCCCCGATGGCCGGAACGGCGTTCCACCATGGGTCCATTCTTGCATGCGTTGGTCCCGGATTCTTCCGAGGCTTTCCCGGGCAACGCGCTTCACCGCTATGGCCGCCGCGGTCCTCGCTTCGGCTTGAGCTACTCGGACTTGGTGCATCCGTACCGTGACTTCCGCCTTGCTCGGCCCGCCGATCTGTTCCCTCAAGTGTCCGGCCCGGTCATCAAAGAGCTTGTCCAGGGAGACAAGGTAGGCGACTACGTGGTATAGCAGGTCTTCTTGGTGGCGGCGTCGCTCCAAGTTCCTCATGCGGGCCTGCCAAACTGGGGTCCTGATGGCGGGAGGGAAGTACCTCATCGGTGTGGGGACGAGGTGCTCTTCGTAGATTCGGCACAGGTAGCGGAGGGCTTTTCTGAGGGCCAAAGGGTAGGTGTCCCGGTGTCGGAACCCCCGTGGCGGTCACGCGCCACGGCTCGATGTTGGTGTGGCGGTTGCTTCTAGCGACGAAAGGACCACTCTACGGCGAAGAGTGCCGAGTTGCTCGTACTCTCTCGCCGTAGTACCTAGGGCGCTCGCGGATACCGAGGCGCTCCAGGGAGTGGATGAGCAGGCGAGCAAAACCAGGCTCCTCCCGGCACACGCCTTGGGTCCATCCATCTTCCGCCATCTGAAAACAAAGATAGGGTTGAACAGGTTGTGGTGGGGTACAAGAGATGGATAACTTTATTTAGTAGGAAGGTTGGGGTACATCCTTCGGGGTACACTTATTATTAGGACTCAACTTCTAGCCTAACATTCTAGTCTTATCCTCATGGTGACTCTTCCTCTAGCTGGATACGGCGCTTCTTTAGTGGAAGATCTTGCTCCGCATCTCATCTTCGGCTCCGGGGTCCCTTTGTCCCGGGGGTTTCTTCGGGTTCTTCTTCATCCAAGTTGGCTTCTCTTCTTCGCCTTCTACGTTCCTTTTGGAGCTCATCCCAAAACTTCCCCGAACGTTCTTTTTCCCCGAGGTAGTCTTGCGCCATGTTGTGTCGTTCAACCTCTCGCTATGGCCGTATTCACCCTTTCCAGCTTCCACTCTCTCGTTCGCTCTTTCCGCCCCGTCGATCCGCCGCTCCTGCCCGCCGGGCTTGCTCCTGATAAAGGTGGTCTAGGCCTCTGAGGTATATGGATAGGTGGGAGACTACTTCTTCTAAGTCTTCTTCCTCTCGTCCCAAGCCTCTCATGCGGGCAATCCACGAGCGTCCTCTTCCTCCGGAGGGTGGAAAGAATCCCATTGGAGTCCTTCGGAGGTGCTGTCTGTAGACCACTCGTAGCTGACGCAGGGCCTTCCGAGCAGCCTTGGGGTAGGTGTCGGCAAAGCGAAAACCAGTGGCGTTGACGAACCATGGCTCAATGTCGGGGTAAAGCGTGCTTCTCCCCACAAAGATCAGCAGCTTACACCGAAGGGTGCCGAAGCGTTCGTACTCCCGGTAGACGAACTCTGGCGGATCCCTTACTCCGACGCGTTCTAGGCTGAGTAGCAACAGGTTAGGGAGGCCAGGCTGGACGGGGCAAATTCCACCGTTCCACTCGGGATTAGGCATCTGGAAGCAAGCAATAATCAAGGTAAGAATTTGTGAAAAGGTGAGTTTAGCAAAGGAAAGGTTAGAGAGGGCCAGAGGAGGTCTCGTATCCTAGGGGTCGTGTCCTACGGCCAACCTACGGCTCTGATACCACCTGAAGCGTCCCCTCATCAGAGGTGACCAAATGTGACACAAATACCAGTCCCAGGAGGCTGGTAGCACATTTATTACAACAGGTGGAATCAGTCTTTTATATTACGGTTACAGAAAGGGCACGGTAATGCCAACGCTAAATGAACAACACAAACGCTAACGACCACACTACGATAGCAAAGGCTTCCATAGCCTCCTCAGAGTACCACACCATGGAAGCTTTAGGTAGGGCCCTGGTACACAGGCACGGTTGGGTGTAGGGCAATGACCTACTCAACGTCTTCTGGAATGTAATCGGGATCCTCCTCTGTAAAATAGTTAGTAAAACAAGGGTGAGCACATACGTACTCAGCAAATCCAACCCCACCCGCGGAGGGGCTTATAAGCAGAATCATGCATAAGGTATAACAAGGATCAGGTTAAGGTTCATTTAGCAAACTTACACATGCAGGGGTTCATTTCGAAAAGGTTTTCGCAAATCATTTTCATAACCCAAGTATCTCACTTGTTTTAAGCAAAACCACTGTGGACCTACCGGACTTCCCGTCCGTCGTAGCCCAGGCACACAGCCACACACTTCACCCGTAAAACAACTCACGCCGTAAAACATCACATCCCAAACACTAGTTTTTGTGACCACACCGTGACTCGTCCAATACCGTGGACACGGCTATTCGAATAGGTTTGACACTCGCAGAGGTTGTACATCTTTACCCACAAGTAGGGTACCGTCACACGGACACCTCGGTCGGTACGGATCCTATCAAAGCCATTACCCACCTTAGCTAACACTACGAGCCACCACGGAAGCACCCAAGGGGTTATCCCACATAACCGGGCGTACCTCACACGGAGCGTACCCCGACTCCTTGGTCTCCCGCTGCTCACCCGCACACCGGATGGCAAGTAGATTAACTAGTGGGGTTTATGCTTCGAGCCGTTGCCACATACAACGGTCGAGTGGTTGTACGATGATTTGGGTCGGGTGAGATGTCACGCAACCCGGTCCTTAACCGACAAGATGGACAACTCCCAACACGCTCAACCACACAGTACGAGCTCACCCATACTCCCGACACACACGTCCATCCCGTCTACCCGAGTTCCGTACTCATTTTCCAAAAATATCCCATTCCCATTTTTAAAGCACTCACACATTTTGAAAGCACTCACACATTTTTAAAGCACTCATTTAGGCCAAAACAAAGTTCAATCATAGCAATCAAGGGTGGCTATCCTACCATGTTTTGCAGTAAAACAATATGCAATTTATAAAACGGGTATAGGGTATATTTATAAAACTAGGACGAAGCATGCATCAAAGGGGGGAGGTTGAACTTGCCGTCTTCGAAGTCTTCGGGGAGTGCTGGCTCGGCGTCCGGGATCTCGGGCTCCCCGCTCGCGGTAGCTCGGCTCCGACCTCTGGCTCGGGGTACCTTACTCCGTCTACTCCGTCGGCTAAGGCATACACGCACACACAAGCACACAAGCAGTATTAGCACACATGTCTCCGGCCGAGCTCGGGGAGTGGGAAGGGAGCGGAGGAGGGGTATATATAGATGTGGTAGAGTTTGGTATTAACCGAGAAGGAAGGGCGGTTACGAGAAGGGGTTAGGTTAGGGGGGGGTATAGATATTAAGGTCCCATTGGTAATTTTCTAATAACGGAAGGGGGGTGTGTTGATGACTACATAAGTTGGTTGGGTCTGTTTGTAATTTATCTAGGGTTCAAATCAGTAATTACTTACTAATCTTGGGGCTAAAAGAAAGTAATATAAAGGGGCTTGGTTAAGGGAAGAGGTCAGGGACCTATTAGTAATTCCTACAAATGGTAAGAAGGGTGCTTATGCTACTCTAAACTAAGTTAGGGTCATTTTGTAATTTATACTAGGGTATAACAGTGCTTAATCCTTAATTAACTATTAACCTTAGGGACTTAATTGAAAAGAATAGGGGAATAAGGAAGGAGGGCTCGGCTTGACGTAATAAGGAAAAAGGCAGGGGGGTCTTTGGGCAAAGGGCCCCTTCTTCCTCCTTGGCCCGCAGCCGGCCAGAGGCAGGGGCGGCTCGGCGGCGGCGGCCCGCCGGCCTCCCCGCCACGGCCGCGGCCAACGAGAGGGGGGGGAAAAGCGAGAGGGCGACGAGGGAGTTCACCTCCCCTACTCACCTTGGGCTAGGACGCGGTGTGGAGGCGGATCGGCGGGGGAGACGGAGGCGCGGCGGCGGTGTTTAGGGGCGGCGGCGCTGTGGGGTTTGGAGAGGAGGGGAGGAGGTGCGGTGTTGCTGTGTTGGTGTGGTGCGACGAGCCGGGGAGGCCGCCGGCCCTCTTTTATAGGCGGCGGAGGAGAGTTCGGGAGTGGAGATATTTCTCCGGCGAGGCCGCCGGTGAGCTCGGGGAGCTTCGCGAGCTCCGGCCGGCGATGCGACGATTCGATTGGGTCAGCGTGCGCAGAGGTTAGGTAGGGGATTGGACTCGTCGTGTAGGCGTGGGGCAAGCTGTGGTCGGCCGGTGATGGCTCTGGCGCCGGCCGTGTTGACTTGCTCCGGCGTCGGCCAGTCGTGGGCCCTCGCGTGGCGTGAGGGAGTGGTGACCCCGCCGCGCGTGTTGAGGAGGAGGGGGGCGGCGCAGGCGCGGGGCCCCCGGGTCAACCCCCCCGTCGGGGCGCCGGTCGGGCGCATGCCCGGCCGCGCGGGTGGAAGGGGAAGGGAAGGGAAGAAGGAAGGAGAAAGGAAAGAGAAAAAGAGGAAAAAGAAAAAGAAAAGAGGAAAAAGGAAAAGGGGAGAAAAGAAAGAAAGAAAAGGGAAGAAAAGAAAAGGAAAATAGAAAAAAAAATAGGGAAGAGGTTGGAAAAATTAGGAAAATTGCTAGGGAAATTAGGGAAGGGTTCTGTGGGGTTTTTCCAATTTCCCGGGCGTCGGCGGGATTTTCGGGCCGGCGGTGACGGCGAGGCGGACCGGCTGGCGGGACCGCGGCGGGCGCGGGATTCCCGGCCGGTGGCCGACCGCGGCGTTGGGAAGGCGCGCGGGGGTGCGGCCGAGGTGCGGTGCGGCGGGGAATCGCGGCACGCGCGTCGCGGAAAGAGAGAGAGGGAGAGAGGAAAACAATGGCTAGGGTTTGATTGATTTTGAGCTCGGCGGATCGGTTTTGAAATTACGCATGCTTTACCGAGTGATTTATTTATGGCTAAAAACGCGGGCGTTACACCAAGTCATGAAGAACGCGAGTTGTCACGACGACAAGATGGAGGCCTACTGCAAGGCCGTGCGAGCCCTTGAGGACAAGTTCTATGGCATCGAGCTCAATCACGTGCCCCGACGGTACAACGAGGAGGCGGACGAGCTGGCCAAGATCGCGTCCGGGCGGATCACCGTCCCTCCGAACGTTTTTGCCCGCGATATCGCTCAACCCTCGGTCGTCCTCGAGCCCCACCCCTCGAGCCACACGGAACCCTCGGGGGCTCCCTCGAATCCAACGGGTGCGGAACCCATGGATGAGGACCCCTCGAACGAGGCGTACGTGCTCTCCCTCCTCGAGGGGTATGGCGCGCACGAGGCTGACGTGATGGATATCGAGCCAGCCCCTGTCAAGGCTGACTGGCACGACAAGTATATCGCGTGGATGGCTCGAGGAGAACTCCCCGCGGACCGGGCCGCGGCCAGGCGCATCGCCAGGATGGCCAAGTCCTTTGCCCTCGTCGACGGCGAGCTGTATAAGCGCGCGCCCTCCGCATCCCGCGGCGGTGCGTGCCCATTCCCGAGGGGCGCGAGCTCCCCGCGGGACATCCACGCCGGGATCTGCGGCCATCACGCCGCGCCTCGTACCCTCGTTGGCAATGCTTTCCGCCAAGGCTTTTACTGGCCTACCGCGGTCGCAGACGCCAGCGAGATCGTACGCACCTGCGAAGGGTGCCAATTCTACGCCCACAAGTCCAACCTCCCCGCTCATGTCCTGCAGACCATCCCTATAACATGGCCATTCGCCGTGTGGGGGCTGGACATCGTCGGGCCCCTGCGGAAGGCGCCCGGGGGCTTCACCCACTTGTTGGTCGCGATCGACAAGTTCTCCAAGTGGGTTGAGGTGCGCCCCATTACGAATCTCAGGGCGGAGCAAGCGGTGACGTTCTTCACCGACATCATCCACCGCTTTGGAGTGTCAAACTCCATTATCATCGACAACGGGTCCCAGTTCACGGGCAGAAAATTCTTGGAGTTCTGCGACAAGTTCCACATCCGTGTGGATTGGGCAGCTGTGTCACACCCGCAGACCAACGGCCAAGTAGAACGTGCCAACAGCATGATCCTACAAGGCCTTAAGCCTAGAATTTTTGACCAGCTAAACAAATCCGGTCGAAAATGGCTCCAAGAATTACCAGCAGTCGTGTGGAGCCTAAGGACCACCCCGAGCAGAGCCACCGGGTTCACCCCGTTTTTCCTAGTCCATGGCGCGGATGCCGTCCTCCCCACGGACTTAGAATACGGGTCGCCCAGGGTTCGAGGCTATGACGAGGGTGCCAACCAACGAGCCCGCGAGGACTCGCTGGACCAGCTGGACGAGGCACGCCTCGTGGCCTTGATGCACTCCGCGAGGTATCAGCAATCCCTCAGGCGCTACCAAGCACGCAAGATACACCGACGGGACTTCAGCGAGGGGGATTTGGTCCTAAGGCTACGCCAAGACAACCGAGGACGCCACAAGCTATCACCTCCATGGGAGGGACCCTACGTCGTGGTGAAGGTACTCAAGCCCGGCACGTACAAGCTGGCCAACGAGGACGGTGAAGAACTCACCAACACTTGGAACATCCAACAGCTACGTCGCTTCTACCCCTAGCTAGGATCCCCAAGTTTTTTGTTGCAAAAATCACATGACCAACGCCCCAGTTGGTGACAACTATGTAAACGTCATAAGTCTAATGCAAAGGGCAACTCGGCTTTCCCCCGAAACCCAAGTTACCCTCGGGGGCTACTACGGGGGGCATCCCCCCCCCCAAAATGGTCCCATTTTCGCGCAAAAACGAAACAACTCACGCGCGCTAAGTTTGTTCTCTACTTCGGCCTCGAGCAACGATTCGAACAGGGCGTGGGCAGCCTAGCGGAAGGAGCGCGCGAGCCAGAGATAGCCTACACCTCCGCGAGGATACGGCCCTTCTCTCTCGCCTCCAACCTAGCGGGCCACCCACGAAAATCGAACTCCCCTAACTAGAATCCACTCAGGAAGAAAGAGAAACAAAAAGGCGCAATAAACTTAAGATTTCACTTCACATTGGCAAATGTTTACGGCAAGAACAATTTGTTTATTTACAAGGGCCGCGTGGCCAGAGTACTGATACACAAACAAAAACGGGCCTAGCGTCGGCGGCGTCCGGAAGAGGAACTCCTCGAAGGCCTCGCCGAGCGTCCCCGGCGGCGTCGGCGGCGACCGCGTCCACACGCTCCATCGCCACTTCGTCCTCAACACCGTCGAGGACGACGTAACCCTCCGCCAGCGCCTCGAAGTTGACCTCGTAGTGGGACCGTACCACTCTGAGGGCCTTCTGGACGCCCAGACGCAGCGCCCGGCGCATCCGCTCGGTGATGTGGCCGCCAAGGGCGCGTAGGCGGCTGGCCAGCTAGCTTCCGGCCCGCGCCTCGCCCTCCTCCATGGCTCGGCAGGTCTCGAGGGCGGCATCGCGCAACTCCTGCAGCTCCTGCTGGGAGGAGTTGTAGGAGGTCTGCAGCGCCTCGGCCCGCTCAGCCGCGTGCCCCAGAGCGGTGCGCAAGCCTGGAGTTGCCAGACGAGGAAGAAATCAGAAAAAGGACGCGAACCCTCTAAGGGAAAACCAGCGAAATAGGAGTCGAAAAATGGCTTACCTTCAACTTGCTTCCGCTCCATCTCGAATGCGCGCCGCCCGGCTCGACCGTCTGCTCGAGGCTCCTGATGGTTTCACCCTGCTCCTGGAGGGCCAGCTCCTGGCCCGCGCTCATGATGCTGAGCACCATCAGCTCGCCCTCGACCTCAGAGAACTTGGCGTTCCGGTCCTCCCGCCGACATCGCGTCGCCTCCGCGAGCGCCGCGCTCTCGCTCCGTGGCCGACCGAGCGTCGGCAAGGGCGGCCCTCGCTCCCCGCCGGAGCCGCCCCTCGGCCTCCTTGACGGCCGTGCGCTCCTCGCGCAGAGCCGGCCCTTAGCGGTGGCGAGCGCCGTGACCTTGGCGTCAAGGGCGGCCCTCAAGTCGTCGGCCTCCTTGGCCTTCGCTCGAGCGCGCGCGCGCGCTCCTCGGCCCTGGTGCCGCCGGGCCTCGCGCCTCCCCGGGAGCGACGAGTGGAGGCCCCGGTTGTCGCTGTGGACGCTGGCCACCTCCGCCTCCCAGTTAGCCACCAGGGTGCGCGTGTTCTCCAGGTCCGCCCTCGCCCGCTGCAGCGCCTCGTCCCGGTCGATGAGGGCCGTGCAGACCCGCTCGAGGCTAGAGGGATGCGTCGGGTCCTGCCTTGTGCTCTCATGGAGCAGATCGCGCAAGGCCACGGCCCGGTACGACAACCAGCCGCCCGGGGTCCTGAGGGCGTCGGCGAGCGCGTCGAAGGCGCCGCATCGCTCCCGGAGCTGGTGGAGCTCGGCGTTCACCTGGTCGAAGGCGCCATACTTGTCGCGGGCGCAGCGCTCGAGCTCCTGTCACCCACAAGCCAAAACCCGTAAGCATTATGATACAAAGACGGCGCGCAAAAGAGAGAAAAGGAGGAAAACGAGCAACGATGCCCCACCTGGAAAACGTGGCACGCGGGGCCGCCATGGACCCTCAGCGCCTCGTTCAACGCACGGTCGAGCGTGGCGCCGTGGCTGCGAAGCTCTCCCCATAACTCCTGCTCCCCCTGGGCGTCGGCGAACGCAGGCGGATCGCCAGCGAACCCCTCTACCGGGGCGGAGTGGCCGGCGCGGGAAGACGCCGCCTCGGCGCCATGCCCTTGGCCTCCTGCCACCATGTGGCCCTCGCGCCGCCTCACGAGGGCCCCCTCTTGAGACTCAGGGGAGAGCGTGGGGACGCTCGCCCATTGATCCCACCCGAGCGGCGGGGAGTCGTCGTCTGGGATCTCCACCACCACCGCCCGGGACCCGCCGGCAGGCGCCGCCCCCGCACCACCTCCCGCCGGCGGCTCCACTTGCGCCTCCGGTGGCCGCGGCCCCCGACGCGGCGCCGCGGCCACCGCTTTCGACCCCGCCTCCACGACCGCGGGCGCCCGCCGCCCTCCTCGCCCACCGCCGCCCGCTCCGCCTCCGCCGCGGCCGGCGCCGCGGACCGCGCCTCCGTCGCGGTAGCCACCGCGGCCGCATCTCCACCACGGCCACCGCCGCGGCCGCGTCTCCGCCACGACCGGCGCCCACCGCTCCTCGACGACCACCGGTTGTGCCGCGGCGGGTTGATCCGCCGGCCGAGGCCTCGAGGCCTCGCCCGCGCCTCGCGAGCTCTCGCCCGCCGCCGCCGCCGTGCTCGCCCCCGCCCTCGGCGCCCTCGACGAGCGCCGCCGGGTGGGAATGGACGCGTCCGCCCTCAACACCATGGCTGGTGCGAGGGGAGGCACGGTCGGCACCACCCTGCACAAGTACAAGCAAGGAATCAAAACGCCTGGTCGCCAAAAAACCAAATCTCACGGAAGAGCAAGCCCCCTACCTCGAAGAGGAGAAGGCGCGCTTCCTCTTCCTCGAAGCCTCGGCGGATGCCGCTGGCGCGACCCGCGCGCCCGTCGCTGCGCCTCCTCACGTCTCCGCCGCGCGTGCGGGCCCCGCCCGCGCGCGCGCGCGCGCTCACCGCGCGCGCCACCGCGGCACGCGCCGGCACCTCCGCGGCTCGCGCCGCCCCCCGTTGTTGTTTGCCCGGCGGCGGGCGCCGCCGCGCCCCCGCCCCGGGCGATGCCGCCCTTGCCGCCGGAGCCGGCTCCGGCGACGGGGGCGCAGGTTCCCACCTATCAGAGGGGCCCTGCCCCCCGCTTCTTCCTCCTCATCCTCCTCCGAGGACGAATACTCCTCGGTCCCCGGGGAGGAGAGCCCCAGCTGCTCGCGCAGTCGGTACTCCTCATTCCGCCGCTCGCGGCGCTCGCGGTGCCGCCTCGCGCGCTCCCTCTTCCGCGCCGCCCGCTCCCGCTACCGTTCGCGCCGCCCGCCGAGCGCGCGGGAGTCGTGGGCGGGCGGAACGGACTTCGCGGCGCTGAAGGTCACCAGCTGCAGGCAAGAACGTCAAAGGCGCGTCAGGGGGCCAGAGGCAACATCAAGAACAAAAACAGGGTCAAGATTCATACTTACCAGCGAGCCGGTAGGGAGCATCTCAAGGTCCCACGGGGACCGATCCTGGCGCAGCATCCGGGTCTCGACGGCGTTCCGCGCCCGGGTGAGCGCATACCCCCGCTCGAGGGGGGTTGGGAGCATCCGCGACCTCGCCAGCGCGACGGGGTCCGCCTCCTCCGTCATCTCGTAGATGCAGAGCGGCCTCTCCATCAGAGGCACGACCCGCCGGTGGTGGAGGAAGGCGAGGACGCCCGCCTCGGTCTGCTCGCGCGTCGCCAAGTTCTTCAATGCGGCCAGGAGCGAGTCCAGCCGCCTCCGATGCTGGGCCGTGGACACCCCGTGGCCCCAGGAGTTGGGCTTCTCCCAGAGCACCAGACCAGTGTAGGCGGGGAGGCCGGGCTCATCGTTGCGCAGGTAGAACCATCCCCGCTCCCAGCCGGCGTTGTTCGTCGTCATGGTGCAGGGGATGTAGTCGTCCTTGAACTACGTCCGCAAAGCGAGCGACATCCCGCCGGCGCGCACCGCGCGGCGGGTCCTCTGCTCCGTCGTGGGCTGCGTGAAGAGCTCCGCGCGGAAGAGGTGTATCCAGAGCTCCCAATTGACTGGGATCCCTAGATACCCCTCGCAGATGCACACGAACGTGGCCGCCTGCGAAATCGCGTTCGGCTCGAAGTTGTGTAACTCCACGCCGTAGCGGTGGCAGAGCGCCCGCATGAAGCGGATCGCCGGCGCGGCGAAGCCGCGCTCATGGAAGCGGATGAAGCTCACCACGTAGCCCCCGGCGGCAGGTTGGGCGCGTGGTCCCCCGCCGGCGGCACGATCCACTCCGCCGGCCGGCCCTCCTCGTTCGCCGCCAACTGGCCGGCGGAGACCAGCTCGCCAAGGGCCAGCCGGGTCACCGTCGACCGCTCCCAGGCGTACGGGTCGAGGATCGTGAGGGGCGGAAGCGGCGCCATGAGAAAAGACAAGGAACGCGAGAACGGAGGACAAGAAGAGGAAGAGGAGCTCTAATGGCGAAGGCGCGCGGTGGCAAGAGCAGGACGAAGGCGAGAGCGCAGGGGGCAAGGATAGCGGAACGCTAAGGTAAAAAACCGCCGTTTTCCCTCCCCTCAGATTTATAAGCCGCGGGCGTGCTCTCCGGGGCGGACGTCCCGCGCGCATTAACTGCAGGGAATCTTTCTTCTCGCTGACGGGCGGGCCCCACCACGACCGCGGCGGCCACGCCACCGCGAACAGGCCATCATCACGACGAAGAATAGCAAGGGCCGTGGCTGGAGGTCACGTCCGCCTGCCCACGCCGCCCACTACGCGTGCGGCCACGGCGCCTAAAAAGGCGCGCCCGTGACGCAAAATCGCAGCCTCTACTGTGGAGCATTTAATGGCCCGGTTCCTTACAAAGTAAGGAGAACCCTCGAGCGGCACGGACTCCTGGCTCGAGAAAATTTCAACCCTCTAAAGGGTACAAGCATGAGAAGGTCGCCTCGGGGCCCGTTTGAAATAGAACGGGCACCACAAAGCACCCATGCCGCGCCGTGTTACTGATCAGCGCCTCGAGGGCTGGCTCGCCCAGGCCCCTCGAAGGATCGCAGATGCCAGGCCGGGAGCGCTTAGCCGCCACCCCGCACCTTACTGATCAGCGCCTCGAGGGCTGGCTCGCCCAGGCCCCTCGAAGGATCGCAGATGCCAGGCCGGGAGCGCTTAGCCGCCACCCCGCACCTTACTGATCAGCGCCTCGAGGGCTGGCTCGCCTAGGCCCCTCGATGGTCGCAGATGCCAGGCCGGGAGCGCTTAGGCGCCGCCCCGCACCATTTCTACCGATCGGCGCTTCAAGAGCTGGCTCGCCCAAGCCCCTCGATAGTCGCAAGATGCAAAGACGGGGCCGCCCAGGCGCCACCCCGCACGGCCCTACTGATCAGGGGTTCGAAGCCTGACCCTCGACGGGTTCGAACAGGTGCCCCAGATCACCAGAGTCAGGGACGACGAGGGCACGCGCATTCGAGTCGTTCCTCGAGCCCGCCAGCTCGAGGGTGCCCCACATGTCGTGTTCGAGAGCCAGCGAGGGCAACTAGCCGGGGGATCCCACCGAGGGAGAGCTTCCGCGCCCTCGGTCCCAAGCGAACGGGACCGAGCCCCACCTAGCAAACCCACGCAAGCGCTTCAATGGATGTGTCTCTAGACCACGCAGCCTACCCTTATCGAACGGGGCATGGGCGTCCACTCGAACCACCCACTAACATCTCAACGAGGAATTCACAATTCGCGACCCGACCGATGGGAGTTGCGGAAACCTCACCCTCCGTCCCGCGGAGGGACGGTGAGGGCGCGTTAAAAGAGAAGACGTAAAGCTCTACCCGATCGCCTTGAATGGGCCCAGGCTCAGGGGCTTGACGCACGGCTACACCTCCTAGATTGCACCCGCCGGGGATAATGCCAGCAGCGCGTGCGTCACCGAAGCCGGCTGAGACATTGCCGACGCCGGTTGAAACATGTACCACGCCCTCTATCCAAATCTCGCGGTCAACCCCTACAGGAGCGCCTATGCTCCTGCAGGGCTTCGGGGGCTAGACCCGCGGGTCCGCTGACGCGGTCCCACGGAAAGCGTTCGCAAAACCAGGAGGGAAGAACGTCCTATCAGTAGGTTCCAGCATCTGCGGGAGCCTCAATGGCAAACCCACAGATGCTCGGGGGCTACTGTCGGGGGCAGCCCTAGGGGTCCCCTTAAACAACTGGGAAATCCCCGCTTAAAACCTGCAACAAAGCCAAACACGCTTTACTTAACCGTGCAGGACATAGCCCACGCCGCGGAGACCCCAGCGGCCCACCAAGGCGACCCACTCGAAGACCCCCTCGAGCAGGCTCCGCCTCGCTCGAGGATGCGCGCCTCCCTCGGGCGGGCTCCGCCCCGTTCGAAGGGGTGCGCCTACCTCGAGCGGACTCCGCCTCGCTCGAGGGTCCGCTCCGCCCTCGAATGGGGTCCACCTCGCTCGAGGGAGCTCCACACGCGCGCGCCCTCGCTCCCGTACGCGGGCATTTAATGCCCTGACAGCGGCGGGGGCGGCGCCATCACGCGCCCGGGGCTCGCGCCCCGGTGCCGCCGCACCAACTCCCCAGGAGGGAGCCCATCCCCGCTACTGTGGGAGGGACTGTGCGGCGTGGCTGGTGCCAGTCCCGTGACGCCGCGCCGCCTGCTCTGGTACGGCTGACATGCCGAACCCTCGAAGGGGGGCCGGCTGCACCCTCGATCCGCTTTCTTGTGACCTTGCAGGGTTAGGTGAAGGCGCTAGGCTGGTGGGACGCCATCCCTGCCACTGTTAACGGTATGGCTGCCGCCCCCGCCCGTACGAACCCACGCTGGGCGCTGTGGCAACGCCCCCGCCGCCGTTGAGCGTGCGGGAGCGGGACGGCGCCTTACCTGCCACTGTGCCCCGTACGGACCAGCGCCAGCAACTCCCTCCAGCCCATCTGAAGACATCACGGCCGTCCGCTGCCCTTCTACCCTCGAGGTCGCCACTGTTCGGGTACAAGATACGCCATGATGGCCGGATCGCTGCCAGGATCGTCCGGGCGGCCGCCCACTCTACAGCATAGCACATCACGCTCCCTCACGTAGCTAAATAGCGCGACACGCATGTGATTCGCTCTCTCCTTGGTCTATTAAAGGAGGACGAACCCCCTTGCCGCAGGGGACACAGAGAGACACACACCCCATGGACACAAGACAGAACCCTACAGAACACAACACGAGGCAGGTCGCACCACGCACTTGCTCTCCAATTCTCCCACAACATCTTCAGACACTACACTAGGGACTTGGAAGCCACGCTTCCTCTCCCGCCTTGCTTGTAGCAGACCCACTACAGGCACCCCCGGTGCTGAGCAATATAGTGCCTTGAGCACACCACTGCTGGACGTACGGCCCCACGGCTGGAACCAGGATAAACTCTGTGTCTCTTATTGCTTAGCATCGACCATTGAGGGATAGACCTTGGCGCTTATTACTGGTTAGTGTCGGGACCACATTCCGCACCGACAAGTTCCCGAGCTTCCTGGATCCTTCCCCCTTCTGCATGTAGGCCTTTGTCGTCAGTTTCTCTCCGAATTGGACATAGCTCCTTGTCTTGCAAGATTCGGCACTTTTCTGGTTAGGTCCTCGGAGTTTGTCATCTTCTCGGATCACGTCCCTGACTTCTTGGAGTTAAGTTTGCTTCGTTGCATGACTTGTACGGGCTTCAAGGTCTTGTCACAAGGTGCTTGATGAACTTATCCCGAAAGTCTTGCTTTCAACGCTAAAACCCTGCATAAACACTAAACTCCAAAACCAACATGCTCAAGTGAACTTATTATACCATGGGGGTTAGTACCAATGGATAAGGTATAAAACTTATGCCAACACCGAAGGTAAACTCATGGCTAGGTTGACGGATTTTCACCGTCAACATCAAGCATCTGGCGAAGTCCATCCCCAACCAGGTCTTAGCGTTCATGAAGTCGTACTTCCCCAAGGCCCCAGTTGATGTAGTCGCGGGTGGACTAGCCGCCAACTGCACGGATGAGCAGTACGCAGAGCTTCTGGAGGAGATGACGCCAATCCCCGAGCAAGTCGCGGAGAAGTTGAACCTCCAGTAGTTGTCCTGTAGGGTTAGCTTATGGTGACATATGTAATATAAACAAGGTTGTAAAAAACTTGTTTGAGTTGTTATGAAAGACTTCCAGGAAATGAGTACTCGTTGTCGCGATGTATGTATGCGGAGTGCCCATGTGTGGAGTTGTGTGCGAGTAGAGTAGTCCGGAGACTAGTGCTTGGACCCGAAGGCCGCTTACAGCGAAGGATTCGGGAGTAGTTGTGTAGGCTTGAGTCCCCAGAGTAGTCGAGAGACTATGCGTAGAACCGACGGAGCTGGTCGACGTTCCACGAGTTGCTGATTTCTTCGCCTTCAAGTGTATGGAGGCGATACGAGCCTGGTCCGGTCACCTTTGCAACTGTGAAGGGACCTTCCCATGGCGAGCTGAGCTTGTGCAGTCCTTCCGTGTTCTGGATGCGGCGGAGGACGAGATCGCCAACGTTGAAGGAGCGCTCCTTGATGTTGCGATTGTGGTAGTGTCGGATACCTTCTAGGTACCTTGCTGACTGGACGAGGGCAGCGCAGCGAGCTTCTTCGAGTCCATCGATGTCAACTCGTCTGCTATCTTCAAATATCCCTTCGTCGTACTGCTCTACTGTCGGCGACTCCCATATGACGTCGGCAGGTAGAATAGCTTCAGAGCCATAGACCAGGAAATAAGGTGACTGTCTCATCGGCTTGGTGGGTGAGTACGCAGCCCCCAGAGAGCATTGGGTAGTTCCTTGATCCACTTTCCTCCTTTCGTGTTAGCAGCATCGTGCAGTTGTGTCTTGAGAGCGTCGAGTACCATCCCATTGGCACGCTCGACTTGTCCATTGGCCCGTGGATGGGCGACTAAGACATACCGGACGTTGATCCTGCTGTTCTGGCAGTACTCCCAAAACTGGTGATTGTTGAAGTTGGAGCCCAGGTCTGTGATGATGCGATGGGGTAGTCCGTAGCGATGCACGAGTTCATCCAAGAAGTCGAATACCCTGTCGGCCTTGAGGCAGGTGACCGGTTTGACTTCGATCCACTTGGTGAACTTGTCGATGGCCACCAGAACTCTGTTGAATCCTCCTGGTGCAGTTGGAAGAGGCCCAATCATGTCGAGCCCCCAGCAGGCAAAAGGCCAGGTTGGTGGTATGGTGACTAGCTTGTAGGCCGGGACGTGTTGTTGCTTGGCGAAGTACTGGCACCCTTGGCACCTTCTGACGAGTTCCTCGGCATCACCAAGAGCTGTGGGCCAGTAGAAAGCTCGTCGGAAGGCCTTGCTGACCAGCGTACGTGAAGACGCGTGGTTGCCGCAGACGCCTTTGTGTATCTCTTCCAAGATGTCCTTGCCTTCTTCTTGGGGAACGCACTTCATGAGTACTCCAGAAGTGGTGCCCCGCCTGTATAGCTTATCCCCGACTAGGACGTAGGACTTGACCCGGCGGATGAGCTGCTCGGCCAAGTTTTTGTCCGACAGAACGTTCTGCTCGCGGATGTAGTAGATGAAGGGTTGTCGCCAGTCCACGTCAATCACCATGACCTCCTGGCCAGCTGGCGGATGCGCTGGATTAGTGGTCGTAGGCGCTGGCTCCAGGATGGATGGCACGTGAAGATCGTGGACGAAGACACCCGCTGGTACTTGAGCGCGAGTAGAACCAAGCTTCGATAGGACATCCGCTGCAACGTTGTTGTCACAGACGACATGATGGAACTCGAGACCATAGAACTATTTCTCGAGCTTGCAGACTTCTAGGCAGTAGGCGTCCATGTTCTCCTTGTTGTGGTCCCAAGACTTATTGACTTGGTTGATGACCACTACAGAGTCGCCGTAGACTAGTAGTCACTTGATGCCTAGGGAAGCTGCGAGGCAGAGCCCGTGTAGTAGAGCTTCGTACTCGGCTTCATTGTTTGAGACCTTCCAAAAGATCTGCAGGACGTACTTGAGTTGTTCGCCCGTTGGAGAGATTAGGAGTACCCCTGCACCGACGCCTTCGATCTTGAGCGAGCCGTCGAAGTACATCACCCAATGCTCTGGTCGCTCGGTTGGAGTTGGCAACTGATTCTCCCGCCACCCTGCCATGAAGTCGACTAGTGCTTGCGACTTGATGGTTGTTCGTGGCTTGAAGTCGATGTTGAGGGCACCGAGCTCGACTGCCCACTTGAAGATTCTTCCAATAGCATCTTGGTTCCGCAGGATGTCGCCGAGCGGGTAGTCGGTGATGACGGAGACCGAGTACTCCTGGAAGTAATGTCGTAACTTTCGCGAGGTAATGAGCACTGCATACAGTAGCTTCTGTACCATTGGTAGCATGCTTTAGATTCCGACAGGACCTCGCTGACAAAGTAGACTGGTCGTTGGACTGGGTAGGCGTGCCCGTCCTCCTGCCGCTCGACAACGATGGCAGAGCTGACCATGTGAGTAGTCGCAGCGAGGTAGAGCAGTAGTTGCTCCTTTTTGCGAGGAGCCGTGAGGACTGGCAGCTTGGATAAGAAATCCTTGAGCTGAGCGAGAGCTTGATCTGCCCCTGGAGTCCACACGAACTTCTCTTGATGTTTGAGTAGTTTAAAGAAGGGTAGCCCCCGTTCTCCAAACTTCGAGATGAATCTGTTCAAGGATGCCATGCACCCAGTAAGCTTCTGTACATCTTTGATGCAGGTGGGAGCCTCATATTGGTGATGGCGGAGATCTTCTCGGGGTTGGCTTCGATGACGCGATGGCTGATGATGAAGCCGAGTAGTTTCCCCTAAGGTACGCCAAAGACGCACTTGTTCGGGTTGAGCTTCCAGCGGTACTCTCGCAAGGATGCGAAAGTCTCTTCAAGATCGGCGATGAGTGTGTCAGAATTTCTAGTCTTGACGACCACATCATCCACGTAGGCTTCGACATTCTTGTTGAGCTGTCTCTTGAAACAGGCCTGGATAGCTCGCTGATAGGTGGCGACAGCGTTCTTCAACCCGAACGACATGGTCGTGTAGCAGTAGGCGCCGAACGGGGTGATGAACGCGGTTTTCTCCTGGTCTTCTTCCTTGATAGCAATCTGGTGGTATCTGGAGTAGCAGTCGAGGAAGCAGGGCAGGTCGCATCCCGCCGTGGAGTCGATGACTTGATCTATCCGCGGCAACCCGAAGGGGTCCTTGGGGCAGTGTTTGTTGAGGTCGATGTAGGCGACGCACATCCTCCACTCGTTAGAGTTCTTCTTGTGGACGAGGACGGGGTTGGCGAGCCACTCAGGATGGAAGACTTCTCTGATGAAGCCAGCTGCGAGTAGTTTGGCGAGTTCCTTCATGATGGCATCCCGTCGGTCGTCGGCGAAACGGAGGAAGTGTTGTCGTTTTGGGGTAGCTTTAGGGTCGACGTTGAGTGAGTGCTCGATCAGATTCCTGGGCACCCCTGGCATGTCCGCTGGTTTCCAAGTGAAGATGTCTTGGTTAGCTCGAAGGAAGCTGACGAGCGCGTCTTCCTATTTCGGGTCAAGACCCACCCCGATCATGGTGGTCTTATTGCTGTCGCCTGTCTCGAGATCGATTGCCTTGACTTGCACTTCCTCGGATGGCTGAGGTTTGTTGGCCTTGTCCGACTTCTCTGGGATGTCGAGTTCGCTTGGGGCAAGCTTCTTTGACGCATCATAGATCTCCATCATGGCGTTGGGTACTTGGTTCATGGCTACGAGTTCCACAGCTTCTATGTCGCAGTCGAAGGATATCTTCAAGTCCCCTTGTAGCGAGAGTACACCGGCCGGACTTAGCATCTTGAGTACCAAGTATGTGTAGTGGGGTACCACCATGAACTTGGCGATAGCCGGTCTGCCGAGGATGGCATGGTAGGAAGTCTCGAAGTTCGTGACTTCGAACTTGATGTACTCGGTGCGGTAGTTTTCTCTGGTTTCCCCGAAGGTAACTGGTAGGACCACTGAGCCCAGTGGAATAGCCGCGTTCCCGGGAACGATGCCGTAGAAAGGTGATGTGCTCTTGGTGAGCATGTGAGTTATGTCGAGCTTCATCTTCTTCAAGGTCTTGGTGAAAAGGATGTTAAGCCCGCTCCCACCATCGATGAGTACCTTGTTGAGTCTGGAGCCCGCCACTACCGGCTTCAGGACGAGAGGAAAACGCCCTGGTTCGGAGAAGCTTGTCCATTGATCCGCGCGGGAGAAGGTGATGGGTACCTCCGACCACTGGAGTGGGGTCGGAACCGCTGGTTCAATGTTTAAGACTTCCCGTCGAGTGGCCTTCTGAGACCGTTTGGTGGGTAGTCCGCCGAAGAGGACGTTCACCGTCTTGTCGGGTTCTTGGAAGTCATCATTGCCTTCGTCAGCTTTTTTCTTGCCTTTCTTGTCGTGAAGATGCCGTGGGTCTGGAGAGTCTTTGAGTGCTCGCCGGAGTTAGTAGCACTGTTCGGTAGTGTGGTTGCCCTCCAGGTGCCACGGGCACTTCTCTTTTAGCAGGTCTTTGAAGCCGTCGGAGATCTTCTTCGAGTTGTCTTTTGCAGGGCGCTGGATAGCCGCGACTGTGTTGTCTGGCTTGCGCTTGCGATTAGGACCCGAGTAGTTGTTGTTGCGACCGCCTTGATCCCAGTTGTTGTTGTTGCTGCTGCCCGCATTTTGCTTGCTCTTGCCGTGGATGGCGTCGTATTTAGGTTTCGCCTTGTCTTTTTCGTCGGCCCATGAAGTAATCATGTCTTTGAGCTTGGTAATGGAGCTCGGGCGGTGTCGACCGAAGTCTTTGAAGGTGCGACGGTGGTAGAGACCATCTTGGAAAAGGTCGATGACTTCCTTGTCGGTGACATCGACTACAGTGGTGTGCTTGTCAAAAAAGCACCGCATATACATGCGCAAGGTCTCGCCCTGTTCCTGCTTCACCATGGCCAGGTCCATGCAAGTACCCAAGCGTCCCATGGCGCCCGCGAAGTTGCTGGTGAACTACTCCTTGAGCTGGTCCCACTTGTCGATCGAGTACTTCTCGAGTGACTCGAGCCATGTAAGTGGAGCCTGGTCCAGGCAGAAAGGGAAGTAGAGGCACTTCGTGTCGTTGTTTCCACCAGCATTCTCGATGGAGAGGGCATAGCATCTAAGCCACTGTACTAGGTCTTGCTTCGCATCGTACTTGGTGATCCCGAGAGGCTTGAATTTCTCTAGGAGCAGCAGATTGCGAAGTCGAGCAGAGAAGGCGGGGAAGCCGTCATTCTCGCCTGCCGTGGAGGATTTCTTGCGTCGAATTTCCTTGATTCTGCGACGGGCATCATTTCCGCCGCATGAGACACCGGTGACATGGCTGTCTGCGTGGCCTCGGCCTCCGCGATCACCTCCGCCGCCGGCTCTCCTTCCAGCCCCATGTGAGGAGCTCCCGCCGCCGCTGCCTCCGCCACCGGCGTCACCGTGAGCCACCACAGCACGACTGTCGCCAGCGCAACCAGCGCTATGACCGCCCTGAGAAGGTCCTCCAGCAGATGCCCTAGTGCGGTTGGGGTTCTGCGGTAGCTCTCCTTGAGTACGGTTACGTCCGTTGTCGGCTGGACTGCGGCTTGTGGCTTCATGGTCGGCTTCGCGAGTTCGAAGGGGGGGCACTTGAGTGACTCTGTTGTCGACTCTCATGAAGTAGGCATCCTCCGCGAGCTTGGCGATGACTTCTCCCGCGCGCATCCCCTGAGCCTGACGTGCTATCGTAGTGATGGACATGAGGCACTGTTCAGGGGTAGTATGCACCCGACTTTCAACTTGGTTGAGCGCCTCTGTGAGGTTCCGTATGGGGAGACTCTCACGGAGATGCCGACGCCGTTCGTTGCGCTTCCTGTTATGCTCACGTCGAGCGTTCCTATCATCGTTGGTTTCGTCTACGGGTGCGTTGGCAGACAACTCGTCTGCTGAGATATCTTCAAGGAAACGGTCAGGCTGTGTCCCTGAAGGTCCCGGCGTCTCGTTGGTAGTCATGAAGACTTGACGATCGGGAGAGCCGAGACTGGAGTCGGTAGTCGCCACCTCTGTTGGAGTGTGCTCCTCCACTGGAGATAATGGCGTTCCCTCCTGGAAGGGAAGCGAGTCGAGGTAGGTGACGTAGCGTGAGTTCCCGTCTGTCAGGTCTGCAGGCTTGCGATCTGGCCAGTAGACGAATCTCCCGGCGGGTGTAGATGTTATAACCAGGCTGGTAGCTGGTCCTGACAGCGGTTGCTCGGACATGAAGGTTTCGGACTCGGGCTCAGCTGGGTCCGATCCGAAGTCGAACTCATAGGAGGAGTCCAAGTAGTAGCCGGAGACGAGGTTGGAGTCCGAAGTGTAGTCGGAGACGATCTCCTTGCCGGCCCGACGCGCAGTGAGAGCCTTCGCATGGGCCTTGCTGGCGTTGTAGAAGCCGCATGGGAAGTGCTCGTGGAGTGGGGAGTCCGCACACGATGGCTCGATAGCCGGCTCGCATGCGATGGCCCACGGAGACGTCGAGTTTGAGTTGGCGTCAGATCCAAGCTCAAAGTCGGTGTGTTGGTTGTAGAGCGAAATTTCGCGAATTTTCCGGTGAGTTCGCCCGTGACTACTTCGGGAAGCATCACGAGCCCAGTGCTCGGGTTGGGAGTCATGGTGAGGCGGCGTTGGAAGGATCCGGCGCCATCAGCAGTGCACACCCAAGACCCGAAGACGAAGGTGTCGCCGCGGTTGAAAGCAGCGACTGGCTTGATGAGGACTGAAGCCGTCGAGTTCGCCATGAGATCTTCAGTGAGAGCCCCTACCTGGTGTGCCAGCTATCGGTGTTTTAGACCAGCAACCTACCAAGGGGAGTACCCGAGGTAGATGAATGTGGCCTCGCCGAGATCGGTAACTCGAAGGAAGAGACATGTGGCACACAATTTAGACAGGTTCGGGCCGCGAGGTGCGTAATACCCTACGTCTTGTATGCTGTGTAGCTCTGGATTGATTGGATGTGTTTACAAGATGATGCGTATGAGAGTGAAGGGGTCCCTGCCTCGCCTTATATAGCCCGGGAGGAGAGAGTACTAGTCGGGTACGGCTAGGAGTTCTCTACATAGTACAGGACATGTATAGCTTCCTATCCGAGTACTTCTCCACCGTAGTCCTTGCGCCCCACGCCATCAGGTGCCGTGTCGCACAAGCCGAGTAGTCCCAGAGGCCCACCGAGTAGTCGGTCCTAGTACCCACCAAGGCAATGGGCCCAAGGAGGTCCATACGACAAGCATACCTGTAGTGGTACACGGTGTGGACCCAGACGCGTGTGATGTACGTCCCCCCGAACCCTCACCTTGACCTCATGTAAGGAATCGGATGGCCGTTAGCCTAAGAGGGGGAGGGGGTGAATTAGGCAACTTAAAACCTTAACCTATCTCTAAATTTTGCACAAAAGTAAACTAGAACTTACTACCTATATGTGCAACTAGGTTGTTCTAGTGTGAAACTCCCATCCCAAAATAAGGTTTGCAACCTATAGCCAATCCTAGCATGATAATACTCTAGGAAAGTAGAGGCAAACAAAGATTGCAATAGAGTAAATGCGGAAACGTAAAGGGGGTGAGAGGAAGCAAACTCTTGACACGCGATTTATCCCGTGGTATCGGTAGGCACTAAGCCACCCCTAGTCCACGTTGTTCAAGCACTCACACAAGAGTATTGCTTCCCGGTCACCAAGTCTCTCCCAAGAGCACCACTTGACTTGCCACAAAGGCTAGCCACTTAGGCACTTGTCAAGCTCCCTTGGTCACCTTGATGCCGCCTCCACTAAGGTAGCTTCTCCACCAAGGAAGGGGGTCTCCACGTCCCCCGCACAAAGTCTCCTCGCCGCTCCACACCAAGCCGGAGGGTCGATGACGATTGCCGGTGAGCCACTTAGGCCCCAAGACTTTCGGCGAACCTTGTACAATTGGATTCACTCAAGAATCACCTCACAAGGTTGGCACAACCTTGCACTCACTCAGCTCTAAGTTAAGCCTAGCACTAAGCACATACACAAATCATGTACTAGTCTAAGGATGAGCAAATAAGCACTTGGATGGATTGGATATGATCTTCAATGTGTCTTGAACTCCTCTGCACTTCCACACAATCCAGCAACCTCAAATGGGTGAGTGGAGGGGGTATAAATAGCCCAAGGTATCAAACTAGTCGTTGGCTAAAAGCTGCTGAAAAAGGCACCGTCAGATGATCAGACGCTATGCTTTTCCAGGGCGTCGGTTCATCCGGTGCCCCTCCCACGTCACGTAGTCGTTGAGGTTCTCTAACACAACTGCTCCGACGCTATGCTCAGACGCTACGTCGGATCATCCGGTGCTGAAGACTTGCGCTCAAGTCGCCTCTATTAGCTTCCACTCGACCGTCGGATAGACCGACGCTTCACCCTTGCCAAGGTGTCGGATCATCCGGTGCTGAAGGCTTCATCTTGGCGCATCTCTGTATGAATTCAAACTGAGCGTCGGATAGACCGATGGGGTCCCCACTCAAACCGTCGGATCATCCGGTGCTACTGTCTTCCTTGCTCTTCCTCTGCAACTCGTCCGACGCTACTAAATAATGGACCGTCGGTTCATCCGACGGTACCTAGGGTTTGACCCTGTGCACCAACTCGTCCGACGATTGCACCAACGCTTGTATTTGAGGGACCGTCGGTTCATTCGACGGTGTCTTCTCTTTTCCTTTTCTTGCTCGGTTTTGACCCTTGTTTTCTACATTTTTTCATGTAGTTTTCTTGCATCCTTGGGACCTAGAAATGTCTACAAAGACATGCTGAAACAATAAAGTTAGTCCCAATGATCATGTTGTCATGAATCACCAAAATCAAACTCGAACTAATGGCATATGAGGCCATGTTCACTACAATCTCCCCCTTTTTGGTGATTTATGACAACACAACCAAAGCAAGCATAAATTTGCAAGAATTGACAAAATTAGAACCACTTACACTTGCTTGGATGCTTACCATCATCCAAACTCCCCCTAGATCAAACTTCCCCCTTTTTGATCTTCATGTTCACATTCTCCCCTTTGGTCTCATATCCTTTAAACCACTTGTAAGTATCCTTGAAACCACTTGTAAGCCTAAGCCACAAGCTTGCTTTGGTCCCACATTCTCCTCCTTTGGAATAAAATCTCCAAAAAGTCCCAAAGCAAAAGGATCCAAGGAAACTAGCAAGTCCTATCAAGCATAGCTCAAGGAGAAATGTTAAATGCAAGGGAGAAAGCCTCATGAACCATGGTCCATATGTATGATATCAATGAAGATACCACATGTAAGAAGTGACTAAGGTGGATCACAAGCTCATGAGACTAGCATGATACAACCTAAGCTCCCCCTAAGTGTGTGCACAAAAGGGTACCACTTGTACGACAAGGGTAGTGAGAAACAAGTGCACAACTACAAACTTGTAAGACATGGAAGCTTAGAGCATATCATGCAAGAAGGTAGCTTAAAGGACAAGAGATAAAACAAATGGGTTCTTGTTACATTACCACTTGTAGATATCACTTGTAGACTTTTGATCATTGCATACCTCCGGGGGATGATCCTCTCTACCTTGTTGGCACCACATTGAGATGAGCCGCTTGGAAATGATATCACTAGGTGACACCACTTGAAAGAAGCTTGGATAGAAGACACTTGGGGTACCACAAGGATTAGGAATGTATGAGTACATTGCCTTTGAACTTATATAGAAACATAAGCTCGCAAGGACATGACTCAATAGCATGAAGCTCATATTGCTATATTCACTCTTTTAGAGATGTTAGATCACATTGAGAGTGAAATAGCATTCTCTTAGAATGAAATACCGCACCGGAACGCGTCGCTAAGGGACTACATAAGATAAGCTAGGAACAATGTTAGTCCCATAACCAAACCATAAGATGAGCTCCCCCTAAATGTATGCATTTGGTGTTTGAATCACCAACCAAATGTATGCACATTGTTTATGAAAACAAAAGGGAAGCTAATCCTATAGCTTGCTCATGATGCAAAAAGATATATATGAAAACATGCACCATGAAAGAACAAGTGTAGCTTTCCTACACACTAATCAAACCATGTAGATTGCTCATGGGTTAGCACATGACACAAGCAACCTACCATATGCAAATATTGCAACAAATGCAACCTAAACAAGGCAATGGAGCTACAATGATACAAGAGATAAGTTATGGTTTCTATTACCTCAACTGGGGAACTAGGGCAATACATGTCCAATTTGCAAGCTTGGCTTATAGGCTTGAATCTTCTTATCTTGATTGTGCCAAGCCTCCCAAGTCCCCGTTCTCAAGCCCTTCAAGTGGCCTTTGGAACCCAAACCATTTGCGGCCCCTTCATGTTGGTGATGACTTCCTTGGGCACCCAAATGGGTTGGTTCCAACCCCGCTCCTCCTTCATCTTCCCAACCTTGTGTGCAACCACCTTGCCATTAGCCTTCTTCTTGATGACATAGGTGTTTCTCTTGATCTTGTTCTTGCGGTTGGGCTTGGTGTAGATGAGGGAGCCCTTAATGGTGGGCTTCAACTTTTTCTTTGCACCCTTGTCCATCTTCTTGACAAATTGAGGGCATTTGTAGAACTTGTGCCCTTCTCCATGACACTTGTAGCAAGTCACGGTTGCACCCTTCTCAAGCTTCTTCACCATGGGATCACGGTTATCTTGAGAAGGTTGGACTTTGCTCTTCATGTCTTGAGAGATGTCCACTTGTTCTTCATCGTTCTTGCCCTTGCCCATCAAGTTTGCCAACCTCACTCGGAGCCATTTCACTTCTCGCTTGAGATCATCATTTTCCTTGCCTATGAGATAATCACATGTTTCTACAACAACATTCTCATGGCAAGATGGTGAGCAAGATTCATCAATTAAATCAATGCAAGAAGTTGAAGCATCTACCTTGGAGATAGGAATTGCACAAGGGATAGATGTTTCATCAAGCTCAAAGGAATTACTTGTTTTAGTCTCATTGCTCTCAAGCTTAGATTTTAGCTTCTCACACTCCTTGCTAAGCAATTTGAATTTGCACAACAAATGTTCATAATTTGTAGCAAGGGTGTCACTAAGATCATTGAGAGCATTGAGTTCTTTAATTTCATTAGCTTGTTTTTCAAGCATTCCTTTTTGCTCATGGACTATCTCAACAAGATCATTGAGAGAGGTGGTGCCGGATTCGTCATCACTTACATTGCTTTCCATACCTTTGGCCATAAGGCACATGTGTGATGATGAAGGACCTTGCATGAAGCGGGTGGTGAAGTTCTTTCTTGATTCATCGCTTGAGCTAGAAGAACTTGATCCACCACTTGTCCACCCACGGACAACTATTGTTGCTTCTTGCCTTGGTCTCCTCTCCTTGACCACCTTCTTCTTGGGCTTGTGCTTGATATTGGTGATCTTGATGTGTTGATGATGACGCCCTTTTCTCAAGTGGACGTTGTAGCCGTACATGTTGACTTTCTTCACATACTTGAAGATCTTCTTCACGTACTCGGCCACCATGGATTCAACCTCTTCATCACTTGAGGAATCTCCATCGTCACCATCATCACCATCATCTTCGCTTACATGAGTAGCCATCCTACTCAACACTTTCTCTTGTCGGCTTGAGAGGGCATCGCTTGTAGTTGGAGAGGATGGTTCTTGGGGATTTTCTTGGGGAGCCTTCTTTGACTTGGGCATGAGTTGAAGCTCATGTGCCATGATCTTGCTCAAGATATGAGATGGCTTCAAATCTTCGAGCTTCTTCTCATAAATGATTGCCTTCACCAAGTCATAATCAGGCTTCCGGAGACTTTGAAGGATCTTGCGGTTGATGTTCAAGTCCGTGATATCCTTCACACCTAAAGTATTGATCTCATTGACAAGCACATTTAGGCGTGAGTACATAGATTCGGCATTTTCATTAGCAAGTTGCTTAAAGCTATTGAATTCCTCAAGGAGACAACCGTAGCGTTCATTAGCAACTTCTTTTGAACCCTCATTTTGCTCCTTGATGGTTTTCCATAGCTCATGAGCATTTTCACAAGTAAAAACTCTATTGAAAACGCCTACATCTAGTGAGGACAAAATGATACTCTTAGCAATCACATCAAACTGCTTTTCCTTTCTAGTACCATTTTTCATGCCCTCATCGGTGACTCTCCAAACATCAAGGTCCCTTGCTTGGAGATAGGCCTCCATGAGGACCTTCCACCGAGGATAGCCCGTGCCATCGAAATGTGGAGCCAAACCTAAGGTATCCACCCCTTTCATAACTCTATGGAACAACTCACTAGGCGGTGAAGCCTAACCGTTCCAATGAGCCGGTTTTCACAATTTACCAATCGAATTGGCGTATCCTTGTGAAGGAAGTGAGTCCCTGCTCTGATACCACTTGTAAGGAATTGGATGATCGTTAGCCTAAGAGGGGGAGGGGGTGAATTAGGCAACTTAAAACCTTAACCTATGGCTCTCTAAATTTTGCACAGAAGTAAACTAGAACTTACTACCTATATGTGCAACTAGGTTGTTCTAGTGTGAAACTCCCATCCCAAAATAAGGTTTGCAACCTATAGCCAATCCTAGCATGATAATACTCTAGGAAAGTAGAGGCAAGCAAAGATTGCAATAGAGTAAATGCGGAAACGTAAAGGGGGTGAGAGGAAGCAAACTCTTGACATGCGATTTATCCCGTGGTATCGGTAGGCACTAAGCCACCCCTAGTCCACGTTGTTGAAGCACTCACACAAGAGTATTGCTTCCCGGTCACCAAGTCTCTCCCAAGAGCACCCCTGGACTTGCCACAAAGGCTAGCCACTTAGGCACTTGTCAAGCTCCCTTGGTCACCTTGATGCCGCCTCCACTAAGGAGCTTCTCCACCAAGGAAGGGGGTCTCCACGTCCCCCGCACAAAGTGTCCTCACCGCTCCACACCAAGCCGGAGGGTCGATGACGATTGCCAGTGAGCCACTTAGGCCCCAAGGCTTCCGGCGAACCTTGTACAACTGGATTCACTCAACAATCACCTCACAAGGTTGGCACAACCTTGCACTCACTCAGCTCTAAGCTAAGCCTAGCACTAAGCACATACACAAAGCATGTACTAGTCTAAGGATGAGAAAATAAGCACTTGGATGGATTGGATATGATCTTCAATGTGTCTTGAACTCCTCTGCACTTCCACACAATCCAGCAACCTCAAATGGGTGAGTGGAAGGGGTATGAATAGCCCAAGGCATCAAACTAGCCGTTGGCTAAAAGCTGCTGAAAAAGGCACCGTCGGATGATCCGACGCTATGCTTTTACAGGGCGTCGGTTCATCCGGTGCCCCTCCTATGTCATGTAGCCGTTGAGGTTCTCTAACACAACTGCTCCGACGCTACGTCGGATCATCCGGTGCTGAAGACTCGCGCTCAAGTCGCCTCTGTTAGCTTCCACTCGACCGTCGGATAGACCGACGCTTCACCCTTGCCAAGGTGTCGGATCATCCGGTGCTGAAGGCTTCATCTTGGCACGTCTATGTATGAATTCAAACTGAGCATTGGATAGACCGACGGGGTCCCCACTCAGACCGTCGGATCATCCGGTGCTACTGTCTTCCTTGCTCTTCCTCTGCAACTCGTCCGACGCTACTAAATAATGGACCGTCGGTTCATCCGACGGTACCTAGGGTTTGACCCTATGCACCAGCTCGTCCGACGATTGCACCGACGCTTGTATTTGAGGGACCGTCGGTTCATCCGACGTTGTCTTCTCTTTTCCTTTTCTTGCTCGGTTTTGACCCTTGTTTTCTACATTTTTTCATGTAGTTTTCTTGCATCCTTGGGACCTAGAAATGTCTACAAAGACATGCTGAAACAATAAGGTTAGTCCCAATGATCATGTTGTCATGAATCACCAAAATCAAACTCGAACTAATGGCATATGAGGCCATGTTCGCTACACCTCGTGCCAACGTTGACGTACCCCTACCGAGGGGATCAAACCCACAACATCTTAGTAAGTTCTTTTGCATTAATTCAATTTAAGTCACATTCGCTAAAGTTTCATTGTACTAACAATCCATCTGATCTTGATAGTACGACACAGCTCGGGAATGTACCAGCTGGCCCAGCACGTGGGCTTGACGATGGACCAAATGACGTTGGACGGTATACAGACAGAGCTGCAGAAGATGGTGAGCATGAGCCAGCGGTTGATGCACGTGGTGAACTTCCGCGGCGACGAGGGTTACCTCCTTCCCCGCCACCACCCCTCCTCCAGTAGCTGTGCCTCCACCTCACCTCCGTACCAGGCACCCTCGTCCTCGACACGTCCACCATTCGCGCCCACTGCATCCGCTTTGTACCTGCCGTGGTCGAGTACTTTCTACGCCACAGGTACATGTTTTTCTTCCTAGTTAAATTTTGTAGAGAGACCATGACATATTTTTTCCATGACTGACTTATATTTTTTATAGAGAGACCACTGATATCTACGAGATCGGGGTCTTCGTCGTGGGCAGGAGCTTCACCTGTTCAGCAGCCAGTGTTTGAGCCACCTAATTCGGATGAGTACAACACTAGCGACACACCACCACTGGAGTTTCAGTTGGACGACTTGTTGGGCACCGCTGACGAGATCGGTGGTACACAGCTGACAGGAGCCCCGCCTGTGGCCTAGCCGACGCAGGAGCAGCAACACGCGATGATGGAGGACTTCCATGACTCGGCACAGCGTGCAGGTGAGGTGTTAGCGGCGGCAGCATCAGTGGAGGCGGAGGTGCGGGCGACCGGAGGGGGCCCGTCCCGTCGGGCTCGGCTACTCCAAAGGCAGCGGCAGGAGGGGGGCCATCCCGTCAGGCTCGGCTACTCCACAAGTAGCGACGGGAGGGGTGGCTTTCCCGTCGGGCTCAGGTGCTCCCTTAGCGACACCGCCCCCCGAGCCGGCGATCAGATGACGCGATCTCCATCCATGAGACCCCCTCACGTACCCGACCCACCACACGAGGGCTGCACAGGGGGCGGCGACAGTGGCGAAGAGGAAGGGGCACCAGGGCCTGCCACGACCGACGAAGCACAGTCGTATTTAGATTTGTTTTTGACACTTGTCGTGCACATTACTTTGTTTGTTCTAATTATTTTATGTATTTTTTATTCAGTTTCCTGTTGTTTCGCATTTATAGTATTGAGAAAAAATAAAAACAAAAAAACAAAAACAAAAACACTAGAAACAAAAAAAAGAAAAAAAAATCAAAAACACCAACCGCCTTTTGAAGCGACGGTAGGCTGCAGGAAACCGTCGTTTCTATTGGCGGTAGCTACCTGCCAGCCAGCCGCCACCCAACCCGGTCCTGCCGCCACCGCCAGTGTTGCAAACCTACCGTCTTTTGCTGCGGCGGCATGTCCTTACCGCCAATTAAAACGGCGGCAGGAACCCAGTTCGAGGCTATTTCTGTCGACGTTGAATCGGACTATTTATTTTCGTAAAATTGAAGGAAAAAATATATAAAAATTCGTGTGACCATGTGATGGACGGGCCCATCGCAGAGCAACGGGCCGAATCACCCAAGCAGCCAGGCTCTCGCCGAAACTACCAACGTGGAGCCCAAATCTACTTCGCTAAGCTGCGCTCACTTTGACACGTCCGCTGGCGCCGCCACAAAGGGATGTCTGCTTCCGCCGGAGAGGCTGCCGGCGCAACGACTCCGGCGGCGCCCTCACCGTTCTCTGAAGACTGGAGGGAGCGGATCATCTTCCCGTTCGCCGGCGCCGGTGAGGCCTCCCCGCTCCAACCCCTTTTTACTTTTCTTGGAGTTGGTCCTAGCCTGGACAGGCGTTCCTGATCCGTCGCGTCTTGCCGATTTGGTTGCTGTGCAGGCGTAGTTGGAGCCGCGTTCGGGCTGCTGTCCCGGCACCGGGCGCGCCTTGGCGCCACCCGCGCCGCCGTCACCTACGCCGCTAACCTTGCCATCGTCGCCGGGTGCTATGGAGGTGAGGTTTCTGTTGTTTTGTCTGTTATGGTGTGAATAAAGATAGGGTGATTGTAAGCTACTCAGTGGATGGTTGTAGTGGAATTTCTTCACAAATTTGATTCTTCCTCGTGCGGGAGGGGATAACATGGGAAAAGTTTCACTAGTACTTCAACATCTCTTGAAGAAGTTGGGGCAGCTATGGTTAAGACAGAACTGAAGACGTTTACGGACATTTGCAAATCCTGTGGGCTGGTGGATGTTAGTTGTGGGGACTTTGGCAGATCTAGATTAGTGTAAGTTGACTGCTGTACATTTCCTTATAATGACAGAAGGGGATAGCTGGTAACATGCTAAATCTACGAGGCACCTGTAGTTTTTTATGTGCTACACAATGGTCTATGGTTTGCCTTACACAGGCTTACCTGAGGCTACGTTTTATGTACGACATCCAGCCTTGAGAGTGTAAAGCCGAAAACTAAGGAACACGATATTTGACTTCTAAGACATAGATGCTTTTATATTGTGGCTTCAGATTTTAGGAATAGGAAGTGGACATGTAGCTAACAGCGAATCCACTTTTGAAATGTTGTTACCTAATACAAAGTGATCAAGATAACATAGCATTTTGCAGTTACATTTTCATGTGTGTATATATGACATGTTTCAGTAAAACATATATTATTGTTGCCTTCCAGGGGCACGTGAACTCGCAAGAGATGCTCGAGCCACAAGACCTGATGATCCCATGAATTCTGTTGTTGGTGGGCTAGCAAGTGGAGCTGTTCTTGGTCGAATACAAGGTTGGTTACTACCTCGAATACCATCCTTCATACCTATAAGTTTGCCTTGCCTAGTTTTACAGTGGGAAGTATTTATATTATTGCTTACTTGACCTTGCACTGCTATGAGGTTTGGTTGGATAGAGGAACAAACTTTAGAATATAAAGCACATGTCATTATTGTCAAGATCGTTGTCAGGTTTTTTATTCAGGTGTAGCTAAAGAATATGTAAAGCTTAAGTGTGCATATTTCGTGAATAACCAAAACAAACTTTTAGCACTCTATTGTCTGAGGAATGTTGTAGAAACAGAAGTATTCTCAGAACTCATACCAATCATCATGGGAATGTGTACATGTATTTCAAATGTGGGGTGTGTCTGTACTGTTAAGGCTGCTATTACCAAAATTTAAGTATCTTCAAATGCTCAACAAGATGCATATTTTCCAAGTATCTAGTTTACATCTACTTCTTGGTCATCATTTAATTACCTTGTGGGTTAGGACTTAGGAGGCAACATGCAGCCACCACTATTTCTGATGACTTTCAGTAATTTCATATGGAGATATGTTAACTGTAGCTTACAGACTCTGAGATACCAGTAAGTAGGCGGTATATGCTGCATGCAGGTCATAGTGGATCTCAGGTTTTAAATTGATTTATCATTTTAGGCTTTCAAATACTAAATATATGTAGGTTCAGTTTGGTAGGGATTGGCTTCGACTTGTGACCATAGTAATTTTTCTGTTGAATTCCAATCAAGTATGGATTCCCTGGTTTTCAATTAAATATTAGTCTATGACAATAATGCTGTTGTAGTGGTTCATCTTTTTTAGTCAATGTGAATGTGTACCATCCTTGTTCTGAGCTTGCTAAACTTAATCCATCAACTTTTTAGCAATCATTTTAGCAACTTCCATGTTTTTATCTGTATTATTAAAATTTAAGTGTTGCAACATTTTAGCAATCCTAATATTTTTCAGTGTCAGATGATTGGAGCTCTATTAAGACTTAACTATGTGCTTGGAAGTGTGGCAATTTTAGAAGTTTCTTTGTTTTCCCAGTTTTAGGAAGTTAATGCATGTTCCACCAGAGAAAATGGAAATTGTGTTTTTGAATTGATCAGTTTGAGAAATACACTGGCTCATTTGAATATCATTTTCTAACTGACTGTGATCCCACACCGCATTATTAATTGGTAGGAGTATGTTGATATGAATTAATGAACATGAATACTTGGTTATTTACACCTTTTGGACCTCCTGTGGCTGCAGGCGGACACTTTGGAGCAGTGAAATATGCAGTCACCTTTGCAGTTGCTGGTACTGCAATGGACTACGCTGCGCTGAAGCTGGCCCCAGAATGGCATGCTTGGAAAGAACAGCTCTCTGAGAAGAAAGACTGGTTTACACTACCCGAGTGGTCTCCTATCCAAGTGTTGGATGAGGAAGCTTTGGCTAAGAAAAAGGCTCGAGAGGAGAAGTTGTTTGCCCAGCGAGTACTGGGTAAACTTGACAAGGAGGATCCCTAGCTACACCATAGTTTGGAGAACTGACAGAAATATGATGAATTTTAGGTGCTATATCTGTTTGTCTCCCAATCCGGAGTGTTAGAAAACATTGAGATTTTATAAAACTTTTCCTATACTATGGGGAATGCCCATGGAAAAGAAAACCTCTAGCTGATGCACTTCCAGGTTTTGGTGGCCAAAAACATAGCTACAACGTATCAAAATATTTGTCGTCATTGACTTTTTTTCGCAACTTTGACCATTCATCTTATTCAAGAATTATGCAATTATTATTTACTTTGCTTGCTACATGCTTTATGCTTTATTATTGTAGGTAGTTTAAGCTTGACTTATCCTTTTACACAGTTGCGATAATTTTTTGAATAAGACAAATGGTCAAAATTGTAAGAAAAATCAACGGCTACTATTTTTATACTATTTTGATACGGAGGGAGTACTTCGTTAATCATTATGCAGCTTCCACCTTTTTCTTTGTGAGTGGATTTGCACTTCGTTTTGGAAGTTGATTCTGGATCTGGGATCAGAATATGAATGTTATCAATTTTTTTCTTATTATATTTTTCAGTACACATGTAAATGGCATACCTAGAAGATGGTATTTGTGGATTTTCATCTGCAGAATGACAGATGTAATCTAATAAGCTTGTAATCTCGTGAATTTCAAAATGATCACCAAACACAGGGAATGTGAAAGGTTTCTTAGCCTGTGCTAGTTAATGACAGATGTAATCTAATAAGCTTGTAATCTCGTGAATTTCAAAATGATCACCAAACACAGGGAATGTGAAAGGTTTCTTAGCCTGTGCTAGTTAATCCTTTTCAAAAGGTAAAATTTTGTTGATTAATCGACTTTGCATTTGTCATTACGCCACTGCCCGACTCACATACCGAGCGATTGGACTTGTAGTCCAATGGTAGGACGGTCCAGTGCGACGCTACCCACCAGGTTCAAATCCTGGTGCTCGCACCTTTTCCTGGATTTATTCCGAGATTTTCCGGCGTTATGCGTTAAGTGGTAAGCGACGTTCCCGTCGACGATGAGGCGCCAGTGGTGACTTCGAGAATCTCCAGATCTACCGGTGCTCAGTCCTTCGGAGATGCTCATAGGGGTAGGGTTTGCGTATGTGTATTCATAGGGGTGAGTGTGCGTGCGTGTTGTGAGCGTCGCGCTGTATTGTGTGAATCTCAAAAAAAAATCGCATACCGAGGATTTCGCTAAAAAACCGTGTTTGGAAGTAAAAAAATCAGAAATATTTTTTGGAGACCTCCTTTGCTCACCCAGAAGCTTAGGCAGTTAGAGCAACTCCAACAGTTTGACAAATCAACTTGGCAAAAATAAGAAAAATTGGCCTCCAACGGTTTGGCAAACCAACTTGGCAAAAATAAAAACTTGGCAAAACTCGCCTCCCCACGAGCATATATGCGCGCGCGGATCGTGGTTGCCATCGGTGTTTCCCTCTAGGTGGGAGGGTGAAAAAAATAAAGAATAGAGAAGGATTCTTGATGTAAGTTTTTCAAGAGGTGGAAGGGCACAAACATAATTTTGTTTCTCTTAGGATTCCTGATGTAAGTTAGATCTGGATTTGGCAAGTGAATTATGCCAAACTATTGGAGATGAACTTTTTTTTACTTTGCATAGCTTTTTAGAAGTTGGCAAAACATAAGATTTGTCAAGTAAATTTTGGCAAACTCTTGGAGATGCTCTTAGACCATAGGTAAACTCCAATTCCCAATTGGAATCTTCAATTAAAATGTTATAGTAAAGTTCATTTGATCTTGATCCTTGCGGAGCGAAAAAGATGCTATAATGGATCTGCACATACTTACTAACAATCATAAATGGCTTGTTTTGGTAATCGATGAAGATTGCCATATTGATATTTGGGCGCATGGTAAACATTAAGGGATAATAAGACTGTCCACAGCAATAGCACCCACCCGCATAGACAAATGGATCTTTTGAGCTCAGCAGAAAGAAGAAACTCATCACTCAAAACAACCCACGCTCCAGCAGCACAGGCAACCCTTCGCGCATCCTCCCGATGGTGGTTCACTCCCGCCAGAAGAAAGAGGCAGAGAAGGAGACGACCGTGACCGACCGGCGGCGAGCTCCGCCCTGTAGGCCGCTCAGGAGAGGGAAGGAAGTGGATGGCTGCCTCGCGGGAGGAGGGAGCTCGATTCGTCGTTGCTCCGGCCAAATCTGAGGACGCCAGGCCGTCGCCATCAATCTGCCACCCGTCGTCGTCGATTTGTCGATCCGCCACCCACCGTCGTGGATCTGCCACACGCCGCCGTCGATTCGCCACCCGTCACTATTGATTCGACGATCCGCCTAGAGGAAGGGCCCCTGCTCCGCCTCCGCGCCTGGAGGAAAGGGCCCCCTGCTCCGCCTCCGCGCCTGGAGGAAAGGCCCCCCCGCTCCGCCTTCGCGCCTGGAGGAAGGCCCCCTGCTCCGCCTCCACGCCGTCCCCTGCTCCGCCTACGTGTCATTGCATGGGCCAGGGCAGTGGCCCGGCGGCATCCCGCCTCGCCATCGCAGATCCAAGCGGGGCTCACGACGAATGGAGGTGCCGCCGGCCTGGGGAGGGAGGGGTGTCGCGAATGGAGGGAGCCGAGGCCGCTGGCCTGGGGAGGGAGGGCCGCCGTGGCAGTTGGATGGAGAAGGATGGGGGAGAGGAGAGAAGCACCCGAGGATGAGGGCCGCAGAGTTAGTTCTCTATTTTGGGGAAGGGATGGGGGAGTTGCTGGAGGGGCTACAGTGCCCATTGCTCCCTCATTTTGGGGATGGGGTAAAGGATGAGGGAATTGCTGGAGATGGTCTAACCAAGGATTGGGTTAATCGTAAATATGCCATTACAACTTGTGTTGTTTTGAGATATGTCATTAGAAGTTGTGAAATTAGATATATGCCACTTCAACCGGACACCAAAATTGAATGACAAATTTCCAATATCACTCCAAATTGCAATGACAAGTTTCCATATCACTCTGAATTAAGTTTCGGTGTATGGTTGAATTGCAATAACAAATTTCCAATTAGTTGATTTTTAATAACAGATCTCCATTCTTAAAATTGTAACTCCAAGAGACTAGCTATCTTGTCCTAACTAGCTAAAAAATAGAAAATTTGTCTAAAAACTCAATTCAACAGACTAGCTAAACTTGCCCTCGTTATCCTCCACTAGTTAAATCACGGCTTCGCTAGCCATCTTTGGCTAGCCAGTCCCGCTAGCTATCCCCTCGTACATGAGTATGGCAGATGGGACCAACTAGCGGTGGAGCATATGGAGCGTTGATTTTAGCTAATTTGTTGGATTTCATCAAAAATTTGCTAACTATTTCATTTTACATATTAGCGAAATCAAGATTTAGTTAGTGATTTTTAAAGAGGCTCTTGGAGGTGCTGTAATGACATATTTTCGATTAACCCAGAACTAAACGTCTCCTGAAATGGAATGGAATGGCGCCCCCGGTCCGTTGACCACTGTCAATGTGGGCCCCACGTGTCTGACGGCTGATAGCAAGCAACTTCCAACCTGTTCGGTTTGCTGATGGCTGGTCTTGATTTGTTCGAGAGAAAGAATTTGGTAGGCCCGTTCTTTGTGGCGGTTTGTTGTGAGAGAAAAGTATTGCTGGCTCGTGGCTCACAAGCCAAGCGAACACACCTCCCTTCCCTTCCCATTTTTCCTCTTCCAATCTTCCTCTCTTCCGCCGCAGTTGCTCAGCCGCCGCTGTGTCTCGTAGCCGGCAGCCCCCCACATCGCCCGTCGTCCTCCACCCCACCCCCCTCAACTGCCTGCCCGCGTCGCCGTCTCGCTGCCCTCCGCCGCCCGACGCCATCTCGCAGCCCCCGCGTCGCCCATCGTCGCGCAGCCTCGCAGCTGCTCGCCGCGGCCATCTCGCCACGGCCAATTCCAGCACCCTAACGTGGAAATTCCTCGGACCCCAAACCTGTTCCTCTGTTCCGTCTGGTCCTTGTCCCGGCGTCGACGCCCACGGCGTTCCCCATTCCGCGTAACTAACACGAAGGGGGAGCGCTCAATTCCGCATCGATCCGGCGATTTAGGGTCTCCCCTTCTCGCCGCTGATGAAGGGCGGCCGCCCGCACCGTCCGGAGCCGCCGCAGGCCGTCCTCGCCACGGCGGCGGCGGCCCCAGCCCCCAATCCCGCCGATGACTGGGTCGACGGCTCGTGGACGGTGGACTGCTCCTGCGGCGTCACGTTCGACGACGGCGAGGAGATGGTCAGCTGCGACGAGTGCAGCGTGTGGGTGCACACGCGGTGCGCGCGCTACGTCCGCGCCGTCCACACCTCTTTCTCGTGCCACAGGTGCCGGAGGTCCAAGCAGGCCCCTTCCTCCGCCGACGAGGCCGAGGTCGCCGAGCTCCTTGCCGAGCTGCCCACCCACCGCCCGCCCCCGCTCTACCGCCGCTGGGCCGAGGTCCCGCTCCCCGCCCGCGTCCATGTCCACGGGCTCCCGGGCGGGGGTGATGCCGCCCTGTTCCGTGGCGCTCCGGCCTTCTCTGCTGCCCTCTGGCGCAGCACCGGCTACGTGCCAAAGAGATTCGGCTTCCGCTACTGTGAGTTCCCTTCCTGGGCTGACGAAAACGGTGGTGCTGATGCTTTGTTTGCACTGGCTAGAGAGAAGCCCAGGGAGATGGCTGATGCTGTTATGATAGGCATTGAGCCAAAGAAGGAGAAGCATTACGTCCGAAGCCTAAGCTGTCGTGGCAAGAAGATTGATGGAGATGAGCAACCACTTCCTCCTCTGTCCGGGGCTAAGAGGAGAGGTGAATAATTTAGGCACGATTTCTTGTTTAATTGATGCACAAAGAGCATTCTTAGTTTTTATGTTTGCAATGTGTTCACTATGTGTTGCAGAGCCAGATAGTTGGAAGAATGGGTGTCAGCAGAGTGAGGCTTGTGCCATTCGAGGTGCCACTCGTGAGGATCGTTATGCTGAAATAAATATGGCCAGTTCTGATTTACAATCCATTAAAACAAAGAACAAGATGGAGAAGTCCTTGGAGTTAAGTGGGGAGAAGAAAGGCTCTGAGGAGGTTCCTGGGACCCTGATCAAGGATGACAAAAAGGTGCCGTTGAAGTTGGGACTTTTATCTAGAGTTAGAACTACATCATCTGTAGCAGAACAAGAAGTGCACTCAGGATTTGATGGGGTAGAGGTTAGTATCTCACATATGAATATTGCATATGACTAAATATATCGCCTAATTGTGTGATTGATAGACTTACTTGTTTTGGCACAACCACACGATAGAATAGCTGTGCTGTTTCTGCTTTAGGTAGTTTAGTGGCTGGGAACCCAGTTATGGTGCCACTGGATGCCCAGCCAACCAGGGCTCAACCCTGGGTCGTGCAAAAAAAAATGGCCCCTCACCTATCAGAGATACATGTGCTGCAGCCAGCAGGTGCATCCGGCTTTCAGGCCTTTTGTCAACCCTGAGATTGGTCATCCCCTTTTAATGCATGTGTTCTTGGCAATGTTTCAACCTTGGATGAGATTGTACTGCTGCACTGCAGTTGAATATAATGGACCAAAGATTTCAGAACTAAATAAAATCAGAACAGAGATGGAGCTTGTCATAGTGTTCTCGTTTTGCTCCCCTGTTTGGATCTGTTTCATTGATGTATTTCGTTTTGATATATTAACCTTAGTCATAAAATTGTAATGCTATTAATTATTGATGGGTTCATAGTAGTGTATCAGCTGTTAGTTCCAGTGGTACAGTATATTTTGGTATGAGAATGAACAAAAGTTTTCTATCTGACAGTCATATAACCGTTTTTTGTACATCCTTTGAAGCAAGCAAAGTTTATATTGCGACCATATGTGGATATTTAGTTTGCATTGTTATGTCATTTGAAGCAGAATTTTTTTGGGGGGTTTCATATTTTTTATATGAGTACAATGCACATTTACAGTTCCATGGTAAATTAATAAAATAGATGTTTCCATAATTTAAAATTTTGAACTTGCCTATGGATTTTTAAAACAGTGAGTTCTTTGTGTTTTTGGTATCTGAAGTCCTGTTTATTATCCTATTTTCTCAATTAAGTTAGCTTAGTTATTACTACATTTTTGTTATATCAGTTCAACACACATTGTGGCTCAATGTAGGTTACTGTGCATAAGCAACAATCAGAAGGGGATCACAATGCAGGTAAGATCTGTTATAACAAGTTCAGGTAACTTAGGTTCCTTAAGACACTTACCTGACGCCCACATGTTGATGGATATGTAAATGCTGCCTATGAAACTTAGCACTGCCCTATTGCTTGGAGCCTTCTATAGTTATTGGAATATGTAATGACAACCATCCAATGAAAATATGATAATCCATGCAGGTGCCATCAAAATGCAAGACACGCAGGACCTTCAGAAGCAATCAAACCAAACTTCAAATATGCAGGATGTTGCTGGTGCACCAGATTTACAGATTGGTCAGTCAAAGCCACAGATCATGAAAACTGAGCCTAGTTCCCTGGAAAATGAGACAGCTAAGTGTATACAGTTGGTAAGTGATGACCATGAAAGCAATAAACAAGGTCTAGGGGACACTGCAGGTTTCCCAATTGTCCAAAGAGATTCATCCAAATTAAAATATGATTCAGCGTGTCGTGAAACACAGCACACAGTTGGTGAGCATTCTAGCTCAACTTTGGGTTCTGCAAAAGTTTGTGCATCTAAAGAACCGTCATCAGCAGGTAACAGTGATCACTCAAAGAAAGAGGAATTTGTCCAACCAACTGACAGCAAACATGATTCTGCAAAATTTTCTGAAGATAGTTCCCAGGAGGTGAGAAGGAACTCTGAGAAAGTTCAACTGAAAGCCTCACTACCTTCTGCACCAAAATCATCTCAAGCTAGTAGAATACATGTGTCTACAGTCAAACCTAGATTACCTGTATCAAAGGAGCAATCACAGAAGATAGCCATCACTGAAGGCACCTCCGCAAAATCATTCCATGGAGAAGTACCACCACTGCAATCTCGTAACAAACCAGTAGCTTCTAGTTCTTCCCAGAAAAAGGACAAGATCCACCACCGCATTGTTAATGTCACACAAGAGACCTCCAATAATTCAGCATCAACTGAGTTGCGACCATCTGATTTGACCGCTCCATTGAGTGATGAACAGGTATGAAGTTTGTCCAGATTCCAATCTTAGTAGCTTTTATCACAATTTTCATAATTTTTTCCCTGCAGCTTGCATTGTTGTTGCATCAACAATTAAACAGCTCCCCCAGAGTACCAAGGGTGCCACGTTGCCATCAAGCAGCTGCTGCACAAATGCATCATCCAACTGGAGCTACTGTTTTTTCTAAGCGCTCTTCAGCACACGGAGGAAGAGATAATGCAGCGGTAAGGTTACTAGGACCTGGAGGACATAGTTTCGTTTCATGTCAATTCATATTTTCTTGCTTTCTAATGTTGTGATTAGTAGTGCAGGTCTTAAAAAAGAGAAACAGAGAGGATTCAGTAAAAGATAGCGAGGACACCAAGAGAATAGAAAAAAGACATAGAGATGCTAGCTCAAAACATGCTTCTTCCGCGAAGGATTCATGCAGATCAGCTGACAATGTAGCATCAGAACAGAAAATTCGTGGTACATGTTCAACTGGCACTGACAGTGGTTTAGCCAAGAATGAGTTGATCGATAGCAGTGTTTCACACAATTTACCTGGTATGCAGCTCAAACTGCTCAGTTCGTCTCTTTTTTGTACAAAATGCAAGTTTTTTAAGCGTGCCATGTATTCTATGCACAGGATTGATTGATGATATTATTAGTAAAGACAAAAATATAACATACAGGGAACTCTGTGATGCTATTCATCAGGTATGTTTTTTTTAAAAAAAATGGCCGCATGTTTATATATTCTGTGTCATCATGCTTAATGTTGATCTTTTACTTTTCAGCATTTAAGGGATTCAAGGAAACCTAGTGGGGGAGATTGTGCATATCCCAGCTATTTGCATGCCATCAATGATTGTCTTAGGAAGAGGAGGGAGTGGGCTTACCTTGTTGATCAGGCTTCAAAGGTCAGATTGTGGCCTTATCTTTTCTTACCATTTTATCTGGTTGCAATGTCCTTTTTTTCTGTTCTCTTGTACACGCAGGATCATTATATTAAGAAAAAGAGAGTGACTTGGGAAACCCCAACATCCCCTCTCTTCTTCTCATACACGCAGACACCCCTATTTGCTGTATTGCACACTTCTGCTTTCCTTCTTCCAGTCCAGACTCCAGACCATAGAGACTAGAGAGCTGATTTGGTTTTGTATTTTAACATGTGGAGCTGTCATTTGACATATACTCCCTCCGTCCCATAAAAGAGTGCAATTTTAGTTTTTCTAGGACAGATCAGTAGAGGAATCAATAGACTCTAATACCCTCATCTGTTAGCCAAATACATTAAGTTTTGCCATGCAAATCAAATCTGACCACTTAATTAGGAAGGTGATTAGATCTATTTTCTAGAATTGCATTCTTTGTGGGATTTGTTTCAAAAGCTAGGATTGCACTTTTATGTGGGATGGAGTACCTTGCTATTTGCTGAATACATCTTAAGTTTTCAAACTTCACTCATAATATTAACCAAATTAGATGCCTTCTCCGACAATATGATTCTATGCTAAGCGACATTATTAGTAAGCTTCCAAGTTCCATGCCCTTTTCCTGAAGCCCAGAGGTGTGGGTTTCAGATATACCAGCTAATGGTAATCCAAACTAGCTTATTTGAAGTTCTATTTTCCCCTGAAAACAGCATCTTGTGTACTATTCTTGTCAATACTAACAATTTTTTATGGCTTGGTAGCTGAATAATTATTTTATTGATGTTCTTTCTTTACTTTGATGTTGAAGAATCGTTTTGACCATTCTTTGTTTCAGATGAATTCAAATAAGCGGCGAAAAGGGGAAAACAACTCTTTGTTGGCTGATGTATTAGAAGTAGAGACCGCGGCAAATGGGCCTGAAAGGGATTCAGAGGGGAGTGCTGATTTGCATCTGGAGGACCTTACTAGGGGCAAACGGAAGTCACGGAAACGCAGGCGACTTGAGCTCAAAGGTAGGAGAGTCAGGGACACGAGAAAGAGATCAAGCATTGGCTCATCCTCCGAAGATGCTGCTGCCACTTTGTCTGATTCTAGTAATGACAAAAATGATACTCCCATGGTTGACGTGAACCGAGAAGATAATTCTGTTGCTCTGGAAACTGGTGGTAACGTAGAAGCTAAGAGTGCAGATTCAAGTTCATAGTATGTTGACTGATTCAGCAATGCTCGTGAATACATATGACTGGAACGGACTCTTTTGGGGGATTTCCTTTTTGGTGAATGGTTGATTGCTTCTCTTATCCAACCAAAAGAAAAGTGGGAACTGCAGCTGCATCTCTATTCTTCCCAACAATTCTGTTGTTCAGGGCAGCAGTAGTGTATATATTGGTAATCAAGATCTGTAGCCTTATACCAGTAGGACAAAGTTTGTTGTCAGGGATACTAATCCTACTTACCGTGATTACTCACTCATGTTGTTTTGCCAAGTTAATGTACATCAAAAATTGAGTAGACACTTGCGTAATGTACCCAATTGCAATTTGCCACAAGTTAGTTTGGCTGTCCGAAATGTCCAGGTAATTCTTACCGGTGGTAGTAGATGCTAAGGCGTAGAATCGTTCTGTTCTGCTTTTGCATGTTCTCTGTCACAGATTTCTGTGGTTCTCTGCTTACATTTGGATTCATTTCTCATCTTCATTGATTATGGCTCGTTTTTAATTTTTATTTAGTAAAACATACTTCCTCATTCCTTAAAAGTGCAATTCTAATTTTCCTAAGACAGATCAGTGGTGGCGTGAAAAGACTCACCCTTACTCCCTCCGTTCTGAAATAAAGACATTCTAGGATTTTTAGAACAGATTAAAGAGGTGGGAAAATGTCGCATACTCCCTCCGTCCCAAAAAGAATGACGTTTTAGGATTCATAATTTGTCCCAAAAAGAATGATGTTGTACTTAATTTGGTATGTGTGCATGTGCATGTAGGCATGCAACAATCAATTAGCACCTAATATGACAAATAAATAGGGGCAATTGAGGTCATTTCACCTTCTTAATAATCTGTCCTAAAATATGACATTCTTTTTGGGACAGAGGGAGTATACCTTTAGCCAATGATAATTAAAGGTAAGTTTTCTAGTTAACAAGTGCAATATTTGGCAAATCTTTAATTGAGTTGATTGAGTGCTTACCAAATACGCCTAGGATGCCTTATATTTGGGGACAAATTTTGAACCTTTGAATGTCTTATATTTTAGGACCGAGGGAGTATTTTTAGCCACATGTAGTAAGTTTTTGGCTTGCATATCAGATTTGATTACTAATTAGGTAGGTAATTAGATCTATTTTCTATAATTGCACTCTGTGTGAGATTTTTTTGAAATACAAAGATTGCATTCTTCACATGACAGAGGGAGTAGTATTATTTTAAAATGTCAGCCAAGCGATCCAGCGCCACTAGCAGTGCCGGAGCCATTTGGAACGAGTGGGGCAAGACAAATCCAACCCCAGATAATGAGTCAATTTGTACGCTTTCACGACGTCGACACCAGCCAAAAGTTCGTTATTACTAGCGGTTTGTTAGCTAATTGAAAGTGTCAACAACACTTAAACCATAGATACTAAAAAGTTACGAATGTGACTTTACCCAATAATCTCCATCTAAGTTACCACAATACCATCCATATCCAAGCTCGATGGAACCACACCCTTTCAAGTGATTATCCCACACTTGCAACGAGGCCTATAAGGCTCATCACATGATTATGGCTTTTCCCACTCTCGAATGCTTGCACCTCTTCTTTTGACGGCCAATGAGACTTTGGACCATATATGTCCTCCCGAAAATCACATAGGGCCATCCATCCTGCCCAACAAATTCAATGTATTTCAAAATGACAAAATCTCGACCACACGGTAAGCAATAGAATTTATTGTGCATGTTTGATGCTTACATGTGTTGTTAGCTTGCACGGGAAGCTCAAGATTAGGAAGTTGAACTTGCTTGGACTCCCACAATGCCAATGAAGGGTTGCTAACATGCTTGCATCCTGCCTCTTGTTTTTCTACAAATGTCATGGCATGTGGATTTGGTGGTGGTGGCACCCACCGTCTAACTCATGGTAGGGCTGCACCACTAATTGCTGCCATAGAAGTAAATCTATCCTAAATTTGTCTTGTCCATCAATCCACTGGTGGAAAAAACAAGATCCTATGTTGTATTCATTTGGGTAGCCATCTTCATTAAGTAGCCACTTTGTTGCACATGTGTAGAATGCCCTTCCTGCTGTAGCCTCATTCTTTGATTGCTTCACCTGAGCTGGAATGCCACAACGACACATAGGAACTGGAAGAGGCAGTGGGACGGGATCATCAGGCTTGCCTTGTTGGACCGCCGTTGTAATGAAAAAACATAAGAATGAATCAGATCATTTATAAAAAAGAAAAGAACAACAATATTAGTAAGATGATTAAAAAATAACGACACACAATCATTAGTAAGTACCATATGTGGCAGTCACTACATTCTTCGCCATGTCTTGGTCAAACTCTCCGCAACTGTAAATATAGACATCATACCCACTTGTTTAGTCCATCTCATTGCACAACCGCTTTTCTTCCTCCTTCCAACACCTGTTTTCTTTGTCTCGTCCTCAGGAACATAGTAGGGGCCATTGTACTCGGGTCATTATGTCTCGTCTAGCATAGGCTCAAAACGAGACCCTATGTCTTCAATATTGTATTCTTTGAATATAGTTCCGTCGTGTACGTCAGTGATAGTTGTAAGACCCCTCTAACATGACATGTGGCGATCATACGAGAGCATGAAACATGTAGCAATAATTGAGGTATACAACAAGTGCAAGTCTTCTGCGGGAAGTCCACCTTATATATGTGTCCGCCCATCATCTCCGACATTTAAAGCGGAAGCTATCCTCACCGCGTACAAATACAACGCGGGATCGAACAACTCAACCGACATGCTCGCAGCTTTCAAGCGTTCTGTGTTTAAGTTCATTACTGCTTTCCCAAAATTATTCATATTCCTCGTCCTGCTGTGTATTCTCAAGATTTAGAATATGATGAAATATTAAGCAAAGTGGAAACCATGGTCTATTGTTCTGTCTATCTGTTGTTGCTTTCGATCAATAAAGTGATTCAGTCAACTGTTTGACAAGCATAATATCAGTTGTTTTACAGGCCCATATGAAGATAATATAGCAACCTAATATCAGTTCAAAGTTGTCTACTAGCATGTTCGTGATATTCTAATAATCTTGATCAGTTCAAGAGTTCCTACTGTTGCCATTGATTTTTGCAGGCACAGTAACTAGTATCTCTCTTACTAGCCGGACCAAGCAATCTATAATGCTCAGATATTGTTTTGTCATGAAAGTGAAACATAGATATTGTTCTGTTACTGCATAACTTTCATAATTTGCTATTCGAAGCGCCATTAGATAGGTAGGAGGAGGACCTGTCTGTTCCAGCAGCACATCACATGTAGTCTGAAAACTCTGAATCTCTGATGCATATGTAGCTTTCCTTTATTCGCTTTGTTCGCTTGGCTTATCAGCCACCGGCCAACAATACTTTTCTCTCAGAACAAACCAGCCACTAGCAATCAGCCAGCAGTACTTTTCTCTCAGAATAAATCAGCACCAGCCATCAGCCACCAACTGAACGAACAGGCCGATGAATATATTGAGCAATCTAATGTAAGCACAAAATCGCTACAAAGATCAAATTATGTACTGAATCATCATACTTTTTTATCAAAAGATGAATTAAATATCTTACAGACAACCAAATAGACGATCAATCTATCTGTTTAGTTGTCTGTGTAACAAATAAACAACAATTGTTTAAACTGTTGTACTTGCCCTAAGGTCGTAACTTGGGCCAAACCTTGTCGCCCACATTAAATGATCTTTCAGTTCTATGCTTGTAATCGTTGGCGCCATAAATCAGTCATGGTCTGTCTTTATTTCAGCCATTCATCAAGATCCAGGACAGCACAATGTTCACCTTCTATGCCAAAGTAACTAGGGGACATGCTGATTCAGTTGTGCAAGCAGACTCACTTTTGAAGCACGTCCGGTCTCTCCAGTGATCAAATGTGAAACAAACCAATGGGCAGTACGTACAGTCATATATCAGTTTGCGTCTACGAGTAGTTCGTGAAATGCAAATGCAGTTTTCAACTTTTCATTACCTTTAATTTGCTTGGTGCGGCATGCAAACATCCAGCACTGATATATGCATACATGATATTATAAATATATAAAAAGTAACAGAACTACATAAGTTAAAATATATTTGCTCGAGCTATAGGTAGCTGGAACGTAGGGTCTCTTACGGGTAAGTTAAGAGAGTTAGTCGATGCTGCGATTAGGAGGCGGGTAAATATTCTATGCGTTCAGGAGACCAAATGGAAGGGCCAGAAGGCGAAAGAAGTGGAGAATACTGGCTTCAAACTTTGGTACACAGGGACAACATCGGGTAGGAATGGTGTAGGTATCTTGATCGATAGGAGCCTTAAGGATGGGGTTGTTGATGTCAGGAGGCAAGGTGACCGGATTATCCTTGTTCGGTTGGTAGTTGGTGATTCGGCTCTGAACGTGATCAGTGCTTATGCACCTCAGGTAGGTCTTAGCGAGAGCATCAAGAGGCAGTTTTGGGAAGATCTGGATAGCATGGTTAGTACCGTGCCTGTCAGTGAGAAACTCTTCATAGGAGGAGACCTCAACGGCCATGTGGGTGCGACTAATGTGGGATGGGAGCGGGTGCATGGGGGGGTTCGGGTATGGTAGTAGGAATCAAGAGGGGGAGGATGTCCTGAACTTCGCATTAGCCTACGACCTATTGATATCGAACACCCTCTTTAGGAAGAGGGAATCCCATCTAGTGACTTTCCGTAGTGGTCAACACTCTAGCCAGATCGACTTTATTCTTGCAAGGAGGGAGGATAGACGTGCGTGCTTAGACTGTAGGGTGTTTCTGGGGAGTGTGTTGTCCCTCAACACAAGCTTGTGGTGGCGGATTTTCGCTTTCGGGTACGTGTCCTCCGGGACAAACAGGCCAAGATTGCAAGAACGAAGTGGTGGAAACTTAGAGGAGAAGAAGCGCAAAGGTTTAAGGAGAGGATGCTAGTCGAGGGGCCTTGGGAGGAAGGCGAAGATGCGAAGACACGTGGCTAAAGATGGCAACATGTGTTCGGAAGGTGGCTTCGGAAGTGTTTGGTGTGAGCAAGGGAGGCAAACGGGAAGTGAAAGACACCCGGTGGTGGAATGACGAGGTGCAAAGGACTATCAAGGAGAAGAAAGAGTGTTACAAGCGCCTCCATCATGACAAGAGTGCAGCCAACATTGAGGGATATAAAATAGCAAAGAGGGCTGCAAAGCGAGCGGTGAGTGTAGCAAAAGGTCAGGCGTATGATGACCTTTACCGGTGGCTAGGCACGAAGGAAGGGGAGAAGGACATCTATAGGTTGTCTAAGATCCGAGAGAGGAAGACAAGGGACATCAACCAAATCAAATGCATCAAGGACGGAACAAATCGACTTCGGTGAAGGATGAGGAAATCAAGGACGGATGGAGAGAGTACTTCGACAAGCCGTTTAATGGAGAGAATGAGGATCCTACCCTTGAGTTGGATGATTCATTTGATGATACCAACGGACGCTTTGTGAGGAGAATTCAAGAGGCGAGAGACCGCAGAGGCCTTGAAGAGGATGACGGGAGGCAAGGCATTGGGACTCGATGGTATCCCCATTGAGGTGTGGAGATGCCCGGGTGCCGCAGCGGTAGTTTGGTTAACTAAGCTTTTTAACCTTATTTTTCGGTCAAACAAGATGCCTAAAGAATGGAGGAGAAGCATATTAGTACCGATCTTCAAGAACAAGGGAGACGTTCGAGTTGTACGAACTACCGTGGAATTAAGTTGATAAGCCATACGATGAAGCTGCGGGAGAGGGTTATCGAGCATCGCCTAAGAAGAGGGACGAGTGTGACCCAAAATCGGTTTGGGTTCATGCCCGGTAGGTCGACCATGGAGGCGATTTTCTTAATACGCCAATTGATGGAGAGATATAGGGAGCGAAGAAGGACTTGCACATGGTATTTATTGACCTCGAGAAGGCATACGACAAAGTGCCGAGACACGTCATGTGGTGGGCACCGGAGAAGCACAAGGTCCCAACTAAGTATGTTAACCTCATCAAGGATATGTACGGGGATGTGGTGACGTGTGTCCGGACATGCGATGGCGATACTAGTGATTTCCCAATTAAAATAGGACTACATCAAGGGTCGGCGTTGAGCCCTTATCTATTTGCTTTGGTGATGGATGAGGTCACAAGGGACATTCAAGGTGATATCCCCCGGTGTATGCTCTTTGCCGATGATGTGGTGCTAGTTGATGAGAGTAGGGCGGGGGTAAATAGGAAGTTAGAACTGTGGAGGCATACGTTAGAATCGAAAGGGTTTAGACTTAGTAGGACCAAGACCGAGTACATGAGGTGCGACTTTAGCGGTACGACGCGTGAGGAGGGAGACGTCACCCTTGATGGGTAAGTGGTGACCAAGAAGGATACTTTTCGGTATTTAGGTTCGATACTACGAAGGATGGCGACATCGACGAAGATGTTAGGCATAGAATTTCAGCTGGTTGGTTGAAATGGCGTCAAGCCTCCGGCGTCCTCTCGTGACAAAAGGGTGCCTCGAAGCTAAAAGGTAAGTTTTATAGGACGGTGATTCGCCGGCGATGTTATACGGTGCGGAGTGTTGGCCTACAAAAAGGCGACATGTCCAGCAATTGAGTGTGGCGGAGATGCGTATGTTGCGTTGGGTTTGTGGGCACACGAGGAGGGATAGAGTACGGAACGATGATATTCGGGACAGGGTCGGGGTGGCGCCAATTGAGGAGAAACCGATCCAAAGCATCGGTTGAGATGGTTTGGACATGTCCAACGAAGGCCTCCCGAGGCTCGGTGCGTAGTGGGGTCCTAGAGCGGGACGACAATGTGAAGAAAGTTAGAGGTCGACCTAACCGACCCGGGATGAGTCAGTCAAGAGAGACCTTAGGGAGTGGAATATCTCCAAGGACTTAGCTTTGGATAGGGGCGCTTGGAGACTAGCCATCAACGTTCCTGAGCCATGACTTCTTCTACGTGTCTTTATGTTGGTGGTACCTTTGGGTTTCATATCTAGCCTACCCCGACTTGCTTGGGACAAAAGGCTAAGTTGTTGTTGTTGTTGTTGTATTCTACCAACCATGAGATGTATCAAATTAACAAGATCAATTTATAATTAATGGCACCTCTCCAACACTGTTGAAAGCATTTTCCATTTGCTTAGTTTGATATTGTGCAAATATAATATGAACTCCATGACTGCATCACAAGCCTGTTCGCATTCAATTTGCAGCAAAATAAATGTGAAGACAAAAATAAAAAAAAGGAAGAACTCATGAGCAACATGCCATGGAATAAGAAGTGAAATGGTTCAATTCGACATTCCATTCAGCAGTTAGATCTACTGGACGGGAGAGGAAAAGCATGCTTTGAATAATGACTTTGTTTTCTTATCATTTCTAGGAAACTAAATACCAAATGATGCAAAGGGGGGAGAACCTACAGCATATAAAAAAATGAACAATTCATATTTGAATTTTCCTCTGATGTCTTTAACCGTGTATTATAAACCTCGCAAAGCAAATTAAAAGGACGCAAATCACAGGAAGCCTGGCACAGTAAAATAGGAAAATAGGTAGCTGAGATATCATCTAGAGTTACGTCAGTTGACATAAAAGGATGGTAATGATAAAACCCATACCAAGTAGTACCACTAGATCATAATTTCTGCAGTGCCCGGTGAAAGTGTGGGTCTGTGTGCATCATGCACACTTAGCCGAACCAATTTAGCAAAAGATCATAATTCTGAGAAGTCTACTTCAACCTCTAGGCATACCCCCAATTTATTACGTTCTGAAACCACTTTCATTCCTTCTGGTACAGAATTTGAATTTAATTTCCTGTTTGTCATACTTCATTCCAGCCACTTGCGCAAGGCTCTCCTGGTAAAGCACAAGGCGCATGTGTCCTTCACCGCAGCCCGTGGCCACGGTGCGCAGCTCCTTGGTGTCCGGCTCGTACATGTACACCCTCTGCGTGGTGGTCGCAAGCAGGATCTTCCTACTATGCCCAGGTGACTCGCGACCGACATAGCGAAGCACAAAAACACCTCCAGAAGCAATCCATGGCTGCGTCAGTTCCTTGCACAGATGTGAAGTCAGATCAAGGCGACGATCCAGTGACCAAGACTCATCATGGAGCATCCAGACGTCAAATAGAGCGACCATTTGGCTACGAAGATCCCGAACCAAGCAGAGGCGACTGTTGAGCTCACTCAGCGTCGCACGTATTGGCCGCTTGCTGCCATTGGTGAAAGCGGGCATTGGGATGATCCTGAAGAACTCACCACTGAGCACGAAAGCGAGGATGCCATCAGAGTCACCGTAGGTCTCGTTCAAAGCACGCTTTGAGGGCATCCAGTGGAGGCGCCCGTCGGCAAACACAGGGTCCTTGTCCGGTGACACTGATGCACCTTGTAAGATAACGGGTCCCATCTCATTGCCGCACGGCCACCGCCAGCGACATCGCCGGCCGACGGTAAACACTCTGCACAGCAGCTGCGGGTACACCCCGTCGTATGGACCTCCCCCGGGCCCACTACCTCGGTGGGTACCGGGACCGACTACTCGGTGGGCCCCCAGGACTACCCGACTTGCGCTACACGGCACACCGGAGGCGTGGAGCACAAGGACAGCACAGGAGTAGTACTCGGTTAAGGCTCTGTACACGTTCCGCACCTTGTATAGAGGTCTCCCGACGTACTCGACTAGTACTCCTTCCCTACTCCGACTTGTAACCCCGCCTCCCGACTATATAAGGCGAGGCAGGGACCGATCCCAGGATCACCTCACCTGATCCAATCTCAACTCACGGCGCACCGTTGCACCATCTTGTAACCGTGCCCTATCAATCCAGAGCTACGCAAAGATACGGGACGTAGGGTATTACGCACCTCGCGGCCCGAACCTGTCTAAATTGTGTGCCACGTGCCTCTTCCTTCGAGTTACCGATCTCGGCGAGTCACATTCATCTACTTCGGGTACTCCCCGTAGTAGGTTGCCGGTCCAAAACACCGACACCGGCGCGCCGGGTAGGGGCTCTCGCTCGAGATCACATGGCGAACTCGACGGCTTCCGTTCACATCAAGCCAACCGTCGCCTTCAACCGTGGCGACACCTTCGTCTTCGGAGCTTGGGTCCGCACCGCCGATGGCGCGGGCTCTTTCCGGCGCGCCGCTTGATCATGCAACCCGACTCGAAGACGGGCCTTGTGACGCTTCCCGAAGTTGTCACGGGCAAGCTCGCCGGCAAGTTCGGCGAAATTTCGCTCTCCAACCTCCACGCTGACTTCGAGCTCGAGTCCGTCTCCAACTCGAACCCGACGTCGCCATGGGCCATCGCATGCGAGCCGGCTCCTCGGCCATCGCAGCGGTCCCCCCTCCACGTCGGCGCTCCGTGCGTGGCCCTCGCGTTCCCGGCCCGGGCCCGCACGGAGGCTTCTACGCCACGACGGGCCGGCAAGGAGCCCGTAACCGAATACAACTCGGACTCCGACGCCGCCCCCCAACCGCGTCTCGGACTCCGGCCCTCTCTCTCCGAGTTCTTCTCGAACCGGACTACGAGTTCGACTTCGGGTCGGACCCCCGAGGAGCCCGAGTCCGAAGACAACTCCTCCGAGCTTCCCTTGTCGGGGCCGCCCTACGGGGCCGGTTATAAGATCAACGCCGGCGGGAGATACGTCCACCGGCCGGACCGCAAACCCGCCGAGCCGACAACGAGAGACTCACGCTACGTCGCCTACATCGACTCGCTACCGTTCCGGAGGGAACACCACTAGCCCAAGCCGACTCTAGCGCACCAACCGAGGTGGCGCCTTCCGAGCCAAGCTTGGGAACGCCGACCGTCAAGTCTTCATGGCCGCCGGCGACACCCCGGAACCTCGGGCACGGCCGCGGACAAGTACCGGAGGACATCTCCGCGACGAGTCGTCGTCGATGCCCCCGCGGACGAGACCGACGCCGCCAGGGACGCCGGCGCGAACGTAACAGGAAGGCGCAACGAACGACGCCGGCGGCTCGGAGACAACCTCCCCATCCGCAACCTTGCGGAAGCTCTCGGCGGTCCGAGAGCGAGTTCACACCACTCTCGAGCAAAGTGCCTCATGTCGATCACGAGCGATCGCACGGCGTGCTCGGGGCATACGGGCCGGAGAGGTCATCGCCAAGCTCGCCGAGGAAGCTTACTTCATGCGGGTCGACAAGAGAGTCGGCCCAACCTCCCCCGGCCAAGCCTCGCGACAACGAGGCTACTAGTCGCAAGGCCGACCCCGGTCCCTAACCGTACTCGGGGCGACATCCCGGGGTCGAACCAAACCGTCGACGCTCCACCGCCGGCGGACCCTCACGACAAGACAACGTCAACCGAGAAGTCGTCCCCCCACCGTGCCTCGGCCGGTGGTGGCGGCAACGACCCCGACGGCGGCGGCGGCGGCGGCGGCGGCCTCCAACCACGGAGCCAACAAGAAAGCCGGGAGGCGGCGGCGCCGCGGCGGCCGTGGCCACGCGCATAGACACGCCTCCGGCGCCTCTCACGGCGGGTACGATGCCCGCCGAGAGAATCGAAGAGTTGCGGCGAAGAAGTCGACGACCGCCGCCGAAGGCGACGGCTTCCCCGCCTTCTCACCCCGGCTTCGCAACCCTGCTCCTCCCCCGACAAGTTCAAGCCTTTGGGGATCACCAAATACGACGCGAAGCAGGATCCCATCCAGTGGCTCCGATGCTACGCTCTCTCCATCGAGAACGCCGGCGGCAACGGCGACACCAAGTGCCTCTACTTCCCCTTCGCTCGGACCAAGCCCCACTCACGTGGCTCGAGTCGCCGGACAAGCACTCAATCGACAAGTGGGACCGGTCGAAGGAGCAATTCACAAGCAACTTCGCGGGCGCCATGGGCCGTTCGGGTACTCGCATGGACCTTGCCATGATCAAGCGAGAACAAGGCGAGACCCTCCGCAAATACATGCGCCGCTTCTTCGACAAGCGCGCTACCGTCGTGGACGTCACCGACAAGGAGGTCATCGACCTCTTCCGGGACGGGCTCTACCATCGCCGCACCTTCGAGGACTTCGGCCGGCGCCGTCCCCAAGTCCATTCCCCACCTCAAGGACATGATCACGTCCCGGGCGGACGAAGAGGACAAGGCCAACGCCAAGTACGACGCCATCCGCGGCAAGTCCAAGCGAGAACCAAGGCGGCGGCGGCGCCGGCAACCCAAACCAAGGCGGCCGCAACAACAACAATAACAACAACAACTTCTCGGGTCCCAACCGCAAGCGCAAGCCGGACAACACCGTCGCGGCTATCCGGCGTCCCCCGAAAGGGAACTCGAAGAAGAACTCCGGCGGGTTTAAAGACCCGCCGAAGGAGAAGTGCCCGTGGCATCCAAACGGCAACCACACCACCGAGCAGCGGTGCTACCGGCTCGGGCATGCGCTCAAGGATACGCCGGAGCCACCGCACCCTCACGATCGAAGAACAAGAAGAAGGACGGCGACGACTTCCAAGAACCCGAGAAGACCGTCAACGTCCTCTTCGGCGGACTACCCCGGGCGGGAGCGAAGGCTACTCGCCGTGAAGTGATGTCCATTGAACCGGCGGTTATGACCCCTCTCGGTGGTCGGAGACGCCCATCACCTTCTCCCGCGCGGACCAATGGACCGGCTTCTCCGAACCAGGACGCTTCCCTCTCGTCCCGCAACCTACGGTGGCGGGCTCTAAGCTCAACAAGGTGCTCATCGACGGCGGAAGCGGGCTCAACGTCCTCTTCACCAAGACTCTCGGGAAGATGAACCTTGACGTCACCCCCATGCTCAACAAGAGCGAAGCATGCCTTTCTACGGCATTGTCCCGAGCAACGCGGCTATCCCACCTGGGCTCGGTGGTATTGCCGATTACCTTCGGGCGTCTCGCGACAACTACCGCACCGAGTACATCAAGTTCGAGGTCGCGGATATCGAGACTTCCTACCATGCCATCCTCGGCGACCGGCCATCGCCAAGTTCATGGCGGTGCCCCACTACACATACTTGGTACTCAAAATGCCAAGCCCGGTCGGCGTACTCTCCCTCCAAGGGGACTTGAAGATCTCTCACGACCGCGATACGAGGCCGTGGTGATTGCTTCGACAAATCAAGTACCCACCCCAATGATGGAGGTCTACGCCGCGTCGAAGAAGCTTGCCACAAGCGAACTCGACATCCCGCAGAAGTCCGACGGCCGCCAACAAGCCTCGGCCACCCGAGGAGGTGCTCACCAAGACGGTCGACCTCGGAACGAGCGACCCCACCAAGACTACCACCATCGGGGCCGGCCTCGACCCCAAATAGGAAGACGCGCTCATCGGCTTCCTTCGGGCTAACCGCGACATCTTCGCGTGGAAGCCGACGGACATGCCGGAGGTGCCCGGGGAGCCGATCGAGCACCGCCTCAACGTCGACCCAAAGGCCACCCCCAAGCGACAACACCTCCGACGCTTCGCCGACGACGGACGGGACGCCATCAAGAAGGAGCTCGCCAAGCTACTCGCCGCCGGCTTCATCGGAGAAGTCTTCCATCCCGAGTGGCTCGCCAACCCCCGTCCTCGTCCGCAAGAAGAACTCGAACGAGTGGAGGATGTGCGTCGACTACACCGAGCCTCAACAAGCACCGCCCCAAGGACCCCTTCGGGTTGCCACGGATTGATCAAGTCATCGACTCCACGGCGGGGCCGCGACTCGCTCTCGCTTCCTCGACCCGCTACTCCGGTACCACCGGATCGCAATCAAGGAGGAAGACCGAGGAGAAGACCGCGTTCATCACCCCGTTTGGCGCGTCATCGCTACACGACCATGTCTTTCGGGTTGAAGAACGCCGGCGCTACTTACCAACGGGCCATCCGGGCACCGCTTCAAGCGGCAACTCAACAAGAACGTCGAGGCCTACGTGGATGACGTGGTTGTCAAAACCGGGGACTCCGGTACCCTCATCGACGACCTTGAAGAGACCTTCGCATCGCTACGCGAGTACCGCCGGAAGCTCAACCCGAACAAGTGCGTCTTCGGCGTACCTTCGGGCAAACTACTCGGCTTCATCATCGGCCAACGCGGCATCGAAGCCAACCCCGAGAAGATCTCCGCCATCACCAAGGCATGAAAGCTCCCACGAGCATCAAGGACGTCCGTAAGCCGACGGGGTGCATGGCGGCATTGAACGATTCATCTCGAAGCTAGGAGAACGGGGTCTCCCCTTCTTCAAACTACTCAAGCACCACGAGAAGTTCGTGTGGACCGCAGAGAGCGGACCAAGCCCTTGCCCGGCTCAAGGACTTCCCGTCGAAGCCCCCGCTCCTCACGGCTCCCTACAAGGGCGAGCGGCCATCGCTCTACCTCGCCGCGACTACTCACGTGGTCGCATCTGCCATCGTCGTCGAGCGGCGGGGAAGACGGCCACGCCTACCCCGGTCCCGGCCGCCCGGTCCTACTTCGTCGGCGAGGTTCTATCGAGTCCAAGGCTCGCTACCGGCCCATGCGAAGCTTCGTACGCTCTACTCATCACCTCGCGGAAGCTACGACACTACTTCCGGGAGTACTCGGTCTCCGTCGTCACCGACTACCCGCTCGGCGACATCCCGAGGAACCCGGACGCCCGCCGGAAGGATCTCCAAATGGGGCTGTCGAGCTCGGCGCCCTCACCATCGACTTCAAGCCACGCACGGCCATCAAGTCGCAAGCTCTAGTCGACTTCATGGCAGAGTGGCGAGAGAACCAGCTACCTACTCCCACCGTGCGACCGAGCATTGGGTGATGTACTTCGACGGCTCACTCAACCTCGAGGGCGCAGGCGCAGGGGTACTCCTGATCTCCCCAACGGGCGAACAACTCAAGTACGTCCTGCAGATCTTCTCGGAAGGTCTCGAACAACGAAGCCGAGTACGAAGCCCTCCTACACGGGCTCCGCCTCGCGGCTTCACTTGGCATCAAGCGGCTACTAGTCTACGGCGACTCCGCGGTGGTCATCAACCAAGTCAACAAGTCCCGGGACCGCAACAAGGAGAACATGGACGCCATCGCCTAGAAGTCCGCAAGCTCGAGAACAAATTCTATGGTCTCGAGTTCCACCACATCGTTCGCGACAACAACGTTGCCGCGGACGTCCTCTCGAAGCTCGGATCCACCCGCGCCCAAGTACCCGCGGGCGTCTTCGTCCATGAGCTTCACGCGCCATCCATCCCGGAGCCGGCGCCACCGACCACTGTCCCAGCTAACCAACCAGCTGGGCAGGAGGTCATGATGATCGACGTGGACTGGAGGCAACCCTTCATCGACTACCTCAGCGAGCAGAAGGTCCCCTCCGACAAGAACGCAGCCCGAACAACTCGTCCGCCGCGCCAAGTCTTACGTCCTCGTCGGCGACAAGCTTTACAAGCGAGGCGCATCTTCCGGAGTACTCATGAAATGCGTCCCTCGCGAAGAAGGCAAGGACATCTTGGAGGAGATCCACAAGGGTGTCTGCGGCAACCACGCATCCTCCCGCACGCTGGTCAGCAAGGCCTTCGGCGAGCCTTCTACCGGCCCACGGCCACGGGCGATGCCGAAGAACTCGTCGAGACGGTGCCAAGGATGTCGGTTCTTCGCCAAGCGGCAACATGTCCCCGCCTACAAGCTAGTCACCATACCACCAACCCGGCCCTTTGCCCGCCGGGGGCTCGACATGATTGGGCCACCGCCAACCGCGCCGGGAGGATTCAACCGGCATCGGTGGCTATCGACAAGTTCACCAAGTGGATCGAGGTCAAGCCGGTCACATGCCCCAAGGGCGACGAGTACTCGACTTCTGGATGAACTCGTACACCGCTACGGGCTACCCCACCGCATCATCACGGACACCGGGGTCCAACTTCAACAACCACCGGTTCCGGGAGTACCGCGAGAACAGGCGGAATCGACGTCGGATACGTCTCCGTCGCCCATCCACGGGCCAACGGACAAGTCGAGCGCGCCAACGGGATGGTGCTCGACGCCCTCAAGAAGCGGCTACACGACGCCGCTAACTCAAAAGGGGGCAAGTGGATCAAGGAACTACCCAACGCACTCGGGGGCCGCGGACTCAACCATCCAAGCCAACGGGGCAATCCCCCTACTTCTCGGTCTACGGCTGCGAAGCCATCCTCCCCGCCGATGTCATATGGAACTCGCCGGCGGTGGAGCACTACGACGAAGGCGTCTCGGAAGACGACGAGACGAGTTGATATCGACGGCCTCGAAGAAGCTCGCCGTGCCGCCCTCGTCCAATCGGCAAGATACCCGGAGGGTATCCGACGCTATCACGATCGCAACGTCAAGGAACGCTCCTTCAACGTTGGAGATCTTGTCCTCCGCCGTATCCCGAACACGGAAGGACTTCACAAGCTCGCCTCCCCCCGGGAAGGCCCCTTCACCGTGGCTAAGGTGACCGGCCAGGCTCCTACCGCCTCCAAACACTCGAAGGCGAAGAAGTCAACAACTCGTGGAACGTCGACCGGCCTCGTCGATTCTACGCCTAGTCCGTTCGACTACTCCGGGGTTCAAGTCCACGCGACTACATCAACACCCCCTTGCCGCAAGCGACCCTCCGGTCCCGGCTTCAAGTCTCCGGCTATTCTACTCCGTGTCCGGCCCCCGTGCGGCTACCTACGGACCCGGGCCGCAATGAGCGTCAAGGACTCTAGCGGCGGTCTACCAAGAAGACCACACTCTAAGATCCGGCCAACGCGGCTACTTACGGATCGCGATCCAGCCTACACGGCTACCTACGGATCACTCACCGTAAGCGGCTACCCGCTCCGGTACTACTCGGTACCAGTAAGCGGCCCTCGGGTCCAAGCGACTACTTGTAACTACGGCCCGGCCACCCGGTGTACCTCTTCGCTAATAAAGTTCGATTGTTCATCAACTTCTTTATCGCCTACTCCCCGCGACGGGACTACTAAGCCGAGTACTACTACTCGCACCCACTCCACGATGGGCGCTCCGCACTCGAGATCGCGGTTACGAGTACTCATCGATGGAACTTCACATTTCATTGATATATGAGATAGTTCATTACAAGCTGTTTCCTATACAACCATGGCTACCAAGCTATCTATGCGAGAGCTACGGAGATTCAACTTATCGGCTACCGCTCCGCGATGGGAGCCATCTGCTCCGGCAACTGCGCGTCGCTCGTCCGGCGGTTGGCGGCTACTCCGCCGGCGACTACCTCCACCGGGCCTTCGGGAAGTACGACTTCATGAAGGCCGGCCCTGCCCGGGATTGACTTGGCCATGTGCTTCACGTAAGCGGCCGGCCGGCTTGGCGCCTCACGAAGTCGATCCGCCAACGGAGCAATCTTGGGGCCGCCGGGTGCGGCACCGGGAGCCTCGCGATCGGGAGAGCGGCCTCTTCCGGGTCCTTCGGTTGGGCTCGGAGCGCCTCGCGATCTTCGTTCAACTTCCGCAAGGATTTGTAGCGATTGACGAGATCCCGCTCGGATGCAATTCTCAACTCCATGTGCTTCTCGCACTCGAAGGCCGCCTCCTTGTAGTCGAGTTCAAGTACCGGCGGGCTTCTTGCTCCCGGTAGAAGAGATTCTTCATGCGCGACCTCCGAGCCCTTCGGACGCTCCACCGGTCTTCGAGTTCCGCAACACGGGAACACAACAACGGGTCGAGCTTGATGACTCCTAACAAGTACCCGACAAGTCAAGAGACATACCTTTATTCTTGTTGCGGAGGCCTTTATTCTTCCGCACCGGATCGTCGCTCTTCGCCCGCAAGTCCATCACGTCGTTGTGGTACTTGGCGAAGGCGGCGTCAAGCCTCGACCGCATGGCGGCCGCGTGCTTCCTCGACTTCATGAGCCGCTCCTCCAAGGCTTCGGCTCGCGGCCCGTGTCGCCGTAGCCTTGCGGCGGATTTGACTTCTCGCGGGATCGCTCCGCGACGTCTGCAGAAGACAATTTCAAGTCAAGCGAGTACTCAACGAAAAGGATTGACTACTCGGGAGGCAACGGCTACGTACCTTCATCCTCTGTTCGGCTCGCCGCATCGCCTCCGAGTCTTTGCGCCAACACCGCCGGCTCGACGAGATCGTCGGCAAGCAACTCGATCCCCGCCACGGCTACTTGTCGTAGCCTCCGTCATTGGCGCCGAGCGGATAGGCTCCGCGTCTTGGATCTCCGGGGCCGGATCGCCACCTCCGGGGCAACCCCCGGCGATGTGGCGGCCCGCCTCCTCCTCGGCGGACTTCTCGACGGTTTCCCCCATGGGCTCGGGGGCTCCTGTCGCGGCCTCCGGGGCCTCTCGGTGTCAACTCTTGCACGGGCACCCCCCCGGGGATGTCACCACCTTCGGCGCTCGTCGGTAAAGAGCACGCGCATCGGCATCTACGACTACTCTTTTTTGGGGCTCTACGGCTTCAAGAAGAGTACTCACCTTCGACTATGACCGCCTGCGGCGCCGCCGCTTCGGCGGGCGGGGGCTCGGTCGAGGCACCGGCTTCGGAGCGGGTTCCTCGACGGGCGGCGCGGCCTCTTCTACCTCCGCCGCCGCGGCTCCTCTCCGTCCCGGCTCAAGTCGGTGGATTTTACGCACAAGTATCCACAAAGGTTCATCGGACAATATCGGCTACTACAATGAGTACTACTCATGAAGTGTGGTACTTACAAGTTCGACCAGGACGATAGTCGCGGCCGGCCGCACCGAGGATGCGGCGATATCGACCGGTCCACCCCCGGCGGGCGTTTCTTCCTCCGCCTCTCCGACTACCGCCTGCGCCACGGCGGCGGTGGTCGGCGCGGGGGCGTTCTCTGCGCCCCCCCGCGGTTCCCACCTCCTTCGGCGGCGGCGGCGCGCGGTACTCTCGCTCCCTTCTCGGGCGGGGCCGCGCCGCGCTCCAGGCCGCGCCGAAGCTCTTCGACGGTGGGAGAGCCGGACTTCGGCTTCCCGGCCGGTTCCCCCAACGTGGGCCACGTGCCCTCATCGCCCTCCTCCACGGGCTCCGCCGGCGGCCTCTCCCGCACATGGGGATAACTACTCGTCGGCACCGTACTCGATCATTGGGTACTCGACGTCTTCTCGCTCAAGATGACTTACCTCAAGAGGCGTGGTCTGCGAGACCTTCATCTTCTTGGCTACCCGCTTCTTGGCGGGGGTTGCGCGGCTTCTTCGGCGGCGCGGCAAGGCTAGCCTCCCGGGCTGGCGGGAGGGTCTTGGACGAGAGGCACATGAGGCAAGCACGGACGGCTAAACCTCGACCGCGGTCGGAAGCGATCTCCCGGCGTCTCCTCGTCCTCTTCGTCATTGGAGGTATCCTCCACGATGACGGGATCGTCGTCTCCGACTACTACTCGGCGCTCCCTCACCTTCTCCACCGCCGAATCTCAATTCCCGCTCGGTGGTGGCCGCGGCTCGGAGACAAACCGCTTCACATCGTCCCGCATCAAAAAAGACACAAAAGGCGTCGGCAACTGCGCTACAAGTGCCTACTACTCGACGAGGCGGGTACGGCTACTTACCTCGTTGGGCGGGCGCGCGGCGGAGAACTCCTCGACAGGGCACGCCGTGTACTCCGGCATGTCCTTGAAGATCCTCGACAACCTCTCGACGATGTCGTTGTCTTCAATCTCACCCCCGGCATCCGCGACGTGTCGTCGTCGCCGGTGTACTCGAAGCCCATCGTATCCCGCGCTGACAGCGGCTGGATCCGACGCTTCATGAAACCGAAGGCCACATGCTCGGCCCTCGCTCCCGCATCACGCGGGGCCTTGATTCTTCCCGGCAACTCCGGGAGCCGGATCCCCTCTTGCATGGTGGGTTCCGTGTTCCACCACTCTTGGTGCTTGGGCTCGCCGTCCGCTCGGCTTCGGCGGCTCGGGATGGTGGTTCGTGGTATAGAACCACCTCGTCTTCCAATCCGTGTTGGAGTCCACGAGCTTGTACGCCGTGCGCTCGGCGGCATCTTCCCTCAACCGGATCCCGCCCCGCCGAGCTACTCGGGGTTGGAGGCGGCCGGGCCGCGGCTTCACGCGGAAGAACTTCCGGGAAGAGAATCCAATGTGGCTTGATCCCCAAGAATGCTTCGCGAGAAATGGACGAAGACGAAGCGTGGAAGATTCCGTTGGGGTTCAAGTTGAGGTACTCGATGCCGTAGTACACGAGAAGCCCTTTGAAGAAATCGCTCGGCGGGAGCGCAAGCCCGCGCTCCACGAAGCGCGAGAACATCGGGATCTCGTCTTGCGCCTTCTCCATTGGATAGGGATCTCTGCGGCGGATCTCCACATATCGATCTCCTTCTCCCCGATGAACCGGAGTTCAACGGGGGTCGGTAGGTCTTCGGTCTTCACCTTCGACCTTTTCCACTCGCGGCTTGGGTCGGCGCGCGGTGGAGACGTGGGCGGCGCCGCTCCGTGCCGGCCGCGGCGGCTTCTCGCATGGCTCCTCTTCTTCCCGCCGGCCTTCAACATCTTCGACGGGGACGGCTTCATTCTCCAAGAACGGGAGTCTTCACTCGCATCCGCTCGGGGGCTACCCTACGGCTTTCGGGTGGCGATGCGCTTGGATCTCTTGCGGCGGCGGTGCTCGTTGGAGTGGATCTACTTCAAGATTCAAGTGGCGAATGACCGCGGCTCACTTGGGTGAAAAACCCTAAGGGTTTCGGCTTGAATTTATAAGCCAAATCGCCTCCGTAACGGGCGGTTGGATAAGTCCGCGCGTGGGCGACTCGGCGGGCGCGCGTGACTCTTCGTATTCTACTAGTCGACGTGCCTCACCTCGGTGGCTCGGCTACTTCTACTCGACTACCGGGACGCGGCTAGTCTCAAGAGCATCTCGGGACACATTCTTCAAGAAGACCCTTCAATTCGAGAGGAAGTACTCGACTCAAGGCTCGGGGGCTCCGTGCCACGTGTCCTTCGGTTTTTCTCTCCGGATTTTTCGGGATTTTCTCGTGAAGGCTTCGGATAGATCCTCGGCCCGAGCCCGCGGCTCGAGGCTCGGGGCTACCCAATGTGGACGCGGTTCCGCAAATCGTATCTTCTTGACGGCTCCGGCTTCAAGACACGACGAGCATTTTTGAAGACCTTCGAAGGCGGATTTCAAGGACGCTTGGGACTACTCGAGAAGACTTCAAGATTGCTCAAACATCGGTGGAGTACATTCCCGGCCTCGGGATGCTTCGACTACTCTTGAGGACTTTTGACTTGTAGCACTCGGGGACGCCCGAGGACTACTCGTTAAGGCGGTCAAGACTACCGGAAGCTATCCTTCTCGACTACAAAGTACTCGGGGGCTTGTCGTATGGACCTCCCCGGGCCCACTACCTCGGTGGGTACCGGACCGACTACTCGGTGGGCCCCCGGGACTACCCGACTTGCGCTACACGGCACCCGGAGGCGTGGAGCACAAGGACAGACACGGGAGTAGTACTCGGTTAAGGCTCCGTACACGTTCCGCACCGTATAGAGGTCTCCTAGACGTACTCGACTAGTACTCCTTCCCTACTCCGACTTGTAACCCTGCCTCCCGGACTATATAAGGCGAGGCAGGGACCGATCCCAGGATCACCTCACCTCATCCAATCTCAACTCACGGCGCACCGTTGCACCATCTTGTAACCGTGCCCTATCAATCCAGAGCTACGCAAAGATACGGGACGTAGGGTATTACGCACCTCGCGGCCCGAACCTGTCTAAATTGTGTGCCACGTGCCTCTTCCTTCGAGTTACCGATCTCGGCGAGTCACATTCATCTACCGTGCTCCCCGTAGTAGGTTGCTTCGGTCCAAAACACCGACACACCCCCCGCCGACCTCGAGCACCACGGCCTTGAGCTTCCCAGCGGCCTCATCATAGCCCAGGCCGGCACTGTAGAAGTACAGCGGCGGGCGGCGTGGCAAGATTCTCAAGACGCCACCGGTGGAGGGGTTGCACACGAAGAACTCCCCCCGGCACGGCCTGCCGGCGAGCACCATGCCGTGGCACGGCATGCCGGCGCCAGAGAACACCCTGGGGCACCCCGCGCAGCGAAAATGAAACGGCCCATTTTCCCCGGTCGCATCCATGGTGATGCGCCGATGCGTGTGCCCGTCGTTCAGCGGGGGGGAGACGAACCTGACCAGGCCGGAGGTCGCCTCCGCCGCCTTGGTCTCGTCATAGCGGCGCGCGAAGGCCGGCGAGGAGATGAGGTTGTTCCAGGACGGGGAAACGCAGCGGGACACGGCCAGAGACTTGGGCGGCAGCCGCTGGAAGATGACTTCCATGAGGTGATCCGGCAGATCGACCGGGGGCGACTCCACCTTCTTCTTCTTCCTGGGTCGCCCGGATCCGGTTTTCTTCTTGCCGCGACGCTTCGCCATGGTGGCTGGAAGCAGGGAGATTTTTTTGGGGGGAATTAATTCCGCCGAGCTCCGGTGAGCTTTTTATGGTTGGGGGTAGCGGGTACGGGGGTTTGCGGGTACCTGTGCACGGCGGACCTAGTGGAAGCTCCGGGCGGTGATTGGGTCGAGACGGCGGCAGGGCGGAGCTGCGGCGGATCCTCAGTTGGGCTGTGGAGGGGGCGGGGGCGTCGACCTTCAATCTGTTGTTTCGGCGGCACTGCGGCAGCGGCGGAGCATGGGGCGGCGCTCTTGCGGTCTCTTGACTCGGAGCGGCGGCGCTCGCGACTGGTCGACTGGATAGGGTCTGTCGCGAGTGGGTAGGAGATGAGGGGCCAGAAATTCATCACGGCCGTCTGTTTTCGAGCGAGTGGCCACAAAATTAGTGTACTTTATGGTCAAAGCTAGCACTCTACTATATGTTCTTAATCGCTGGTATAAGTGTGGCACTCGCCCAAGCACTGCTACAAGATTATTCCTTAGGACTCGTTCGTTTCCACCAGATTGGATTCCAACCGGAATTGATGAATATAACAAGAAAATCATGGTAGCTAGTATAAAAGATCCGGATTTATTCCGGGTCAAAAATAAATTTGCTCATGATAGATACGCCAAAAGGCTCGGAATCAATCCACTAGTCAAAGAGGTGTGGAACCAATCCGGCTCTTCGTGTCTCTTGTTCTATCTATCATGATGAGTAAATTAATTCTTAATCCGGAATAAATCCGAGTCTCTATCACAATTTTCTTCACACATCTATTATTCCGGTCGGATTGAATCCCATGGAAGCAAACAAGGCCTTAGGGCTAGTTCGTTTCCACGGGATTGGATCCGGTCGGAATTGATAAATATATATAAAAAATTATGATAGCTACTATAAGGGATCCGGATTTATTCCGGGTTGGAAACCAATTTACTCATGATATGAACATCAAGAGACTCGGAATTAATCCACTAGTCAAGAGGTGCGGAATCAATCCAGCTCTTTGGTTCCTTGTTGTGCTTATCATAATGGGTAAATTAGTTCTCGAACCGGAATAAATTCGGGTCTCTGTATTATCTATATTGATTTTTTCTATAGTATCTGTCATTTGCGTCCAGATTGAATCCCGTGAACACGAACTAGCCCTTATTTGACATGTACAATAGTGCAGACAGCTGATGTCTATTTGACATGTATAGACAACTAAACAAATAACTTAGAGCATCTCCACCGGTTTGGTAATTTTGACTTGGCAAATCTTATGATTTGCCAAGTTGCTAAAGTATTTACCAAGTAGAAAAAGAAGGCCTCTCCAATAGTTAGGCAAAATTAGCTCCCCAAATCTTAAAAAAAAACTCACAATTCCTTTTTTGTCTCAAAGGCCCACGGTCGCAACTCTTGCCCCTGATTTCGCTCACGCGGAGGACACCGCCGCCGCGTCAACTTCTCCCCCGGTCGGCCATCTCCTAGGCGCTCTACCGCCACCCCCGCTCGTCCGCTTTGCAACAAATCGCACGCCGCGCGCGAGGGAGGAGAGTGAGCGTGATGCGGGCGGGGGCGGGGTTGCGGCGCCGCCTATTTGGGGAACTGCGCCACCGACCGGTCGAGCTCACGGGGACGTGCCGTCGCCCGAGCGAGCGCCTTCTCTACGCGTTGTTGGCCAAGCGAGCCGGGAGGTACTCCCGCGTGGCCGCGCGGCCGGCCGTGCCGACGGGAGAGCCGGTCCTCCGCGGGGTTGCGGATCTCGTCGGCGGTAGAGTGCGTCGAGCTCGACCTCCTCCATGGGCCTAGCCGCCGGTCGGGTGAGCTCGTGGTCCTCCACGGGGCGCGCGCGTCGCCCGTGCGAGCTCCTCTCGCTACGCGTCGTTGCCCGAGCGAGCCGAAGATACTCCGCGTGGCCACGCGGCCGGCGAGTTGGTCCTCCCCCCGGGCCGCGCAGACCTCACCGCCGACCGAGTGCGCCAAGCTCGACCTCCTCCGCGAGCCTCGCGCCGGTCGAGCTCGATGTCCTCCACGGGGCCGCGCCGCCACCCGGCGAGCCGGAGGTACCGCGCGTGGTCGTGTTGCCTGGCCGTGCCGTTGGGCGAGATGGTGGTCCGCCGCGGGGCCGTGGAACTCGCCGGCGGCCGGGTGAGCCGAGCGCCGAGCTCCGCCGCGGGCCTTGCGGCCGGCCGGCCGGGCGAGCTCCTCCCGGGATGCCGCGGGGGACGAGGACACGGAGAAAGCGACACAAACCACGATGGCAACCCGGATGCGCGTGCGTAAATTTGCGCGCGCGGAGGATGGTTATGCCAAGTTGCTATTGATGCAAAGCTCGTTTTACCAAACCGTTGGAGGATGATTTTTCTTGTTTTGCTAAAATTAGATGAATGCCAAGTTAAAATAGCAACCGCTGGAGTTGCTCTTATACAAAGTGTTGTCTATTAGATGTCTACATGATACTTAATGGATCTCTGGACACAAGAAACTATAATTATCTATTGTGCATTGGATAATTGTAGCTGTTCTTGTAGTTACAAGAGAGAACACGAACATATCAAATGATTGAGATGTTACTTATATGTTGTTTATATCCTTCTTTACGGATTTTGTTTCAAAAACAGTCTTTAAAAAGATTCCAATGCCTAATGCAAAATGGGAAGGTCAATAATGTAAATACACTAGGCCTCACGTGAGGCATTCAACTCTCAGCTGCCGTTCGCTCAACTACACTACTAGAGTCAAGAAATAAAACTACACTACAAACCAAACTATTTGAGTAAGAATCTATTCTTTTTGCTTATTCGTAAGCGCATGAAGAAACTTATTTCACTCTAGCAATGAGCATAAATAGTTGACAACATAGTTGTATTAATTCTTTCTTTCCTCTTCCTACTACATACACGGCTATAATCGTTATATATTCGATTCTTTTCTTTAGACTCTTCTTTCTGCATCTCTTTTCTTTCCATTATGAGTAAAAGGGAACAGCAGTGGCTCAAGTATGTTCATTGGTATCATACTGTGGCAGTAGATCCTGGTGTCTTTCTCTCAGCTTTCTGAAGCACCTTTGGTGCGTTTGGTAGCGCTCCTCCAGCCGCTCCGAGAGATGTTTTTGACGAAGCACTACCAAACGGGGTGAAAAAAGAGCTCCGGTAGAGAATCACCTATGAAATGCGTTGACTAGAGCCGAACCCCCGCGAGGGAGCTGGAAATTGTAGCTTTTCCCAGCTCCGTCTGACATGTTGTCCTTGCATCTCTGATTTGCCCCTCCGTGGCAGGGTGTGGGGGAGCAGGTGTGGTGGTGGTGGAGTTCGATGACGGTGGCGAGCTCGGTGGAGCCGACGGGATCTGATCGGAGGGGGATTTGGCCAGCGGCGGGCGTGGTGGGATTGACAGGAGAAGGACAAAGGGGCCGGTGGGGAGGAAGTGGCGGGGCCGCCGCGACTGGATGGCAGTGCTGGAGGTTGCCGTGTGGCACGACTGGAGGTGACCGAAGGTGGCAGTCGGCACGATGGGGTAGAGGAAGATGGAGGCCGGCGAGGCGGCAACGGAGAAGGAGGATGGCGACACAGAGGTGGACCGGTGGTCGGCCGACAGGGGAGGCGAGGACGCGAGGTGAGGCGCCTGCGAATGGATAAGCCTGGGCTAGACAGCTAGGGGAGATAACAAGGAAAAGAGAAAAATAAAAAAAAGAAACGAGAAGGAAAAAAGTAAAAGGAAAAATAGGTGGAAAAAAGGAAATTAAAAAGAAAATTGAAGGGAATTATGGGTATTTCACCTCTTATCCATGTGACACAACCAGGAGAAGCTGTTTTGCCAAACGTTTTCCTAAAACGGATTCAGCCCCCCACGGAATCTGCTCCACCAACACAACCACAGCTGGAGCCCTACCAAACGCACCCTTATCCTCTCCCGGATCAACTCGACCTCCCATCTCTATCTCAAATAAAAAATAATACACCATCTCCAATCTTGCAGGCCTGCAAAGAGGCTTCAGGTGGCCAGGGCGGAGCAGCCCGCAGCGGCACTCGCGACGGCCGCGACAGAGGGCCGGCGAGCTGCCCCACAGGCGCGACGATCGCGGCACACGGGTAGGCACCTCCTCCCTGCCACAGCTCTCTTGTCACACCTGTTTTCCGAAGAGAAACCAAGTGCGTCTCATATGTGCGCTACGATCAGTTTACACATATGATAGACGAAATGAGTGAATTATCATTAATAGTATTTAAACATATCTCAGAGTTTAACCACTTATTACACTCATGCGGGAGACTCGAAGGTCTCTAACAACGGAAAACGATAACTACTCGTCGAGTCCTCGTCTTCCGCTCCCACAAGCACTTGACTGGGGTCCGCAAGCCTCAGAACTCATCGTAGTCGTAGTAGAATTCCCCTCCAAAGTTCTCCTCTAAACAGCGATAAGCAAGGCTGAGCACACTTATGGTTGGAGCTCAGCAAGTGGGGGAAGATGCAGGGCTATCAAGGTAGGCTATGGTTTTACAGCGGTTAGCATTTTAATGTTGGTCAAATTTTAATTAAAGAACACCTCATTACTAGGTGTAAGTTCATACCAACCCACTTAAGAAAGCTTTACAACAAAACTTCCCAAAGCTCATCGAGCTTCACCAAACCACGATTTATCTCATCTATAAGTTTATTAATCATGTGAGGGTCCAAGCCGCTCATGACCGTGAGCACGGCCGATCGATCAGTTTTACACTCTGCAGAGGTTTGCACACTGTACCCACAGTTCACGTAAAAGCTCCGAATAACTTTAAACCCAACCATGCGATGTTGGCCAAGCACCTTACCACAATTCCGAGGTGTGATTGCATAGGGACGCTACGAAGCCTTTACAAAGGCATGCAAAAGCCTAACGACCCGCATAGTTACAGATCAGGGCGGGCCATAACCCTCCCTAATGGTCAGCACCTTAGCAAGGGCTGCTACCCCCAAAAGGGCCGGACTATACCCCTGCAACCCGGATCCCCCTATGCTCCTTTCGGAAAAGGGCCACTAGTACGATCACACACCTAATTATTCGGCTAAGGTCAGAGCCATGTGACACTGTGGTTGCGCATGTTTTCTTGGGTGGTTCTCCATGTTCCGATTAATTTAAGTGTTCTTGCATTACCCAAAACATTAATCATTAAACATAGATCATTTCCCTAAAAGACCAATTTATCCAACCCATGTTGAGCAACTAGCATAATCTACCCAAAAATGTTTATTTAAACTGGTTGGCCAAGGATCAGGGTAAAAGGTCTAGGTAAGTCCTTAAAAAGGTATTCCCGTCAAATTAATGCAATAATATCATAAAAGTAAAATTATAATAATGCAGTTCTATAGGACAAAAATAGAACTTGCATGGGGAGAAGACCACTTGGCTTCTTCAACTGCAGCAAAGTCTTCCTCTTCCTCAAACAACTGCTCCTGATCGTCTCCGAGAGGTTTCTCAGTTGAAACAGGCACGATATCTACGATGTCACACATAATGCATACAATAAATAAAACAGATCACCAATCAAGTCTAAAGACTAAAAACATGCCTCTAAAGCGATGGGCTCACTGAGACGATCGCATAGACAGCTAGAACACTAAGAACGGAGCTATAACGATAAAGATACGCTAAAAACAAGGTACGGGGACTAATCTGCGAAGAACTAAACTTTCCAGGGGCCTAACAGCAAGAAAACAGGGGCTAAAATGGAATTATGCTTAAAAACAGAAGGTCTAAATCATAAAAAGGATGCTCAGGACCTCGGGTATGAAATTCTAATAAGGACATGGGCTTAAACATAAAATTCAGGACAAACTGTAAGGGTTTTTCAAGGTGGAAGGACCGGCATGCGAATTTAAAGAAACCGGGGGTCTTTTTAACAAAAAGACCCTGGTTGACCATTACTAGCGGGTTTGACCCGCGGGTCTATCGGATCGGGGCCGTTGATGGCCGATCCAACGACCATCTACGCCCGCACGCGGCGGGCGGCGCGCGCCCGCGCCGAGGCGGCGGCTCACCCGCCGGAGTTGGCCGAAGTGGCACTTCCGGCCACGAAATCACGCGGGGAAAACGCCTACGCATAGTTGGGGACTTTGCGAACTTAAGCATGTGCTTGCACGGGTGAGTAGGGCGGCGGCCGCGGCATGGCGCCGAAGGGGGTAGACGGCCGGCGGCCGGCGAGCGGCGGTGCGGTGTGCGGCTCGGTAAAGAAATAAAAGAGGGTGGGGTTGCTTTCTCACTGCACGTGGAGACCTTGGCGAGGAACAGTGCGATGGGGGAGATGACGGCGCCGGCGGCCGAGCTACGGCGGCGGTGGCGAGCTCGAATGGGCGCACAGGAAACGGCGAGGGAGGCGGGGAAGCTCGGGAGTGTGCGAAGGGGGGTGCGGAGGTGCCCTGGGGGTGCTTATATAGGCTCGGGAGAGAAGGGGAGGCGGCTCCCAGCGGCGTGGCCATCAATGGCCATGCGGCCTTGATGGAATTCAAGGGGGGGGGGGGGAAGGGGGATTAAGGAGAGGTAACGTCGAATTGAAGAGGGGGAATGAAGGAGGAGCTTCATTGCGGCTTGATGGCGGTGTTTGAAGGCGGGGGATGCGGGGAAGGCAGCCGGTAACGGCCCGCGGCCTTGAAGACAGGCGGCTGACCCGCCAGCCAGAGGTAGGGGGAGGGTCTGACGGCCGGGCCCCACCTGTCGGTGTCTGGCGTGAAAAAATAAAAGGGGGGGGGGTGCGGCACAGTTGTGCCGGGGAAGCGAGCTGGGCCGCGAGCGCGGGTGAGGCCGGCGGCCTGGTTAGCTTGCGGGCTGGGAAAAAAGGAAAGGGAGTTGGGCCTGCTGGGCTAAGAGAAGAAAGGGGAGAGGAGAAAAAGGGTTTCTCTTTCTTTTTTTAAACTCTTTTCAAAAATCATTTTCAAACTTTCAAAACTGCAATTGAACAAGAAACCATGCATTTGAATCATGATGCACAAACACTTATTATTTCTAATTTTATTTAAATGATATTTAAATATTTTAAAAGTCAATTTACTTGATAATTTAATTATGTCCTTAAGGAAAATTAAATCTAGACACCTGTTGCCTATATTAATTTAGTGATGGAATTGTTAGGGTGTTACAAATCCTACCCCTTAAAAAGAATCTCGTCCCGAGATTCAGGAAGATTAGAGAACAACTGAGGGAATTCTTCCTTAAGCTGATCCTCTCTTTCCCAAGTAGCCTCATCCTCTGAATGGTGACTCCACTGCACCTTGCATATTCTAATGACTTTGCTGCGAGTAGCCCTTTCTGAAGTATCCAAGATTTTGACTGGGTGTTCTTTGTATGTCAGATCATCTTTCACCTCAAGTTCCTCCAATGGTAGATGCTCTACTCTGACCTCGCTTGAACACTTTTTCAATTGCGACACATGGAACACATCATGAACACCTGCCAAGTGTTCAGGTAACTCCAATCGATAAGCTACTTCACCTCGTCTTTCCAAGACTTGAAAAGGTCTGATAAAGCGGGGTGATAACTTCCCTCTGATATTAAACCTTCGAAGACCTCGGATAGGTGACACTCTAAGATATGCATAGTCTCCAACTTCAAATACTACCTCTCTTCTCTTAGGATTAGTGTCACACCTATTTTTCCAAAGAAAACCAAGTGCATAACTATATGCATGCCAGGATCCAGTTTTATGCATATAGTGACATAAAAGTGAATACAGAAACAGTATCACGAAAGAAAAGGGATGTTATCAGAGATTTACGCTTTATCCTGGAAACGAAGGCTCCAAACTCCACAAGCAGTCGACTGGGGGTTGCGTACGGCTAGAACTAGCAACATCTTCAAAGCAGCTTCCTCCTTCTGAGCAACATTGTTTATAGCAAGAGTGAGCACTTGTCGTACTCAGCAAGTGTGGGGAAAGACATGAATGCAAAGGCTTTATAGTGGACCGAGCCATAAGAATTTAAGCAATTTTAGTTGGTCCAGTTTTATTAGCACCTGATTACTAATAAAGTATAAGTCCATACCAACCCACAATTATCATAAAGTGATAGATAAGGTACGCCATAAGCATATGGCAAGCATAACCAGAGAACACGATTTAAGTACATCTTTAAGTTCACTTATCATGTGAGAGTCCAGGCTGCTCTTGACCGTGAGCACGGCTAATCGATTAGTTTTACACTCTGCAGAGGTTGTACATCTTTACCCAAAAGTCGCGTAAAAGTCCTGAAGAACTTTAAACCCAACCATGCGATGCCGGCCAAGCATCATACCACACTACCGAGGTGTGATTGCATAGGGACGCTATGAGGCCTTTACAAAGAGTCCTCCCGTGCGTATTAGTCCATAGTAGTATGTCATAGAGGCTATCTTTCGTACCACACTTCTATTCACGGACGGTCAGCCATAGAGTACTTCCGTTCCAATACCACTTCGGAATAGAAGAGCCATAAAAGCATTCTTTCGTCCCCAACCTACTATGTGAGTAATGACCACACAAAGACTTCTCTAATTACTCAGCCAAGACCAGAGCCATATAGTTCTTGTGGTTGACTGTTGTCCTGGGTGGTTCTCCATGTTCCGATTAAACATATGGTCTTGTATTAGGCAACCAAAGATATATAACATCAAAGTAAAGCATGTTCATCATTGTTGTTCATTAGAACCGCCATATCCCAAGGTATAACAACTAAGCATAACTACCCAACATGAAGATAAACCCGATTGATCAAGGCACATGATAAATAACACTAGTCAAACCTTAAACATGGGTCCCATCATATTAATGCAAGCGTATGCAATGAGTGATTAAACATAATTATTAGGACAAAAGATCAAGGACACACTTGCCTTTAACAACAGAGTAGTTGCTCAGAATCTTCAACTTCAAGCTCTTCAAAACTTCTCGAAAGGTGTTCACTCTAAGCGCATCAATCATCAGGCACAAGCATACATAAAGCAAACAAACAAGCAACTAAGAACAATGCACCAATCAAATCAAAACTTTAAAAGAACGTACTAAATGATAGGCTTGATTAGGTGGATCACTAAAGAACACAAAGTGTTCTTAGAAGGGAAAGGCTTGGTTAACTTTAAAGAGATGGTTGCGGAAGATTGAGCAAGAACCGGAAAGATCACACTGAGATAGAGGTTGATAAAGAACGTCTAACGAACGTTTTGCATAAATAAAAGAACAAGACTATGAGCTAGATTATTTTAATTAACAAAACAATTATAAAGGATATTTCAGAAATAAAATTCCCTATGTTGACACTAATGCAATATTATATTTTATTTGCAAAACCGAAGTAAAGGTCTAGTCAAATTTTATTCACAAAAGTTCATGTGTCAATTATATCAATTAAACAATTTATTTAAGAAAAAGTTAGAACAACTAATCGAATAAAGACACATGACGTGTTGAGCTAATCCAACTTAATATAGAAATTACATGCATGTTAACATTAGGCAAGTTAACATTTATTATAAAAGACGGTGTAAAAGCCTAATCAACTTTTAATTATAAAAGTTAATTAATCATTAAACAAATTAATATTGGACTTATAGAAAACCGGGTAAAATATCTAACTAGATTTTATTTACAAAAGCATGTGAGAGAAACATTTATCAAATTAATTTTGATTATGAAAAACAGTGTATGGATCTATTTTGCTTTTATTTATAAAAGGCATGCATATCTAGGCATTAATCAAGATTAATATTAAATTAATTTTCAAAAAAACAAACATGATAAAAACACACCACTAATGCGTGCTTTATTTTATTATGAAACTACCGCAACTTGAACGGATCAAAACGGAGTTAAAACGAAGATTCTATGGAAAAAAACAAGATTAGGGACCTAGTTGCAGAGATTGGAAACTTCCAGGGACTTTTCTAGGAAAACTCGGGGCATATACATAACTGTGTATGCAAACCTAGGGATTTACTTGCAAAGGGTCCAGGGAGGATTTATGTGTGAAAGGGGAATCTTTTTAGGGGGTTTTAAGGAATATTGCCAATACTCAGGTTTGGATCTAGAGATAACAGGGAACCCTAAGGGTCTAAACGCAAAACAGTCAAGAGCTTCTTCAAGCTCTGGACAGATGCGCATGGCGGCGCGAGTGGCTTCCTTCGCCGGCGATTCGAGCACCCAGGAGCTCGATTGAGTGGGGAAAAAGGAAAGGAGGTCTAGGGGACTTCAAGGAAGGACTCACCGACGGCATTAACGAGGAGGGGCGGCCGGAATCGGAGAGGAGCGGCCGGCGGCACGAGTACAGAGGCGGCCAGCTCGTCCCAAGTGGCGACGGTGCACAGGTGGCCTTCCGGCGACAAGGAGGGGCGGCGAACGTCGGGCTCGGCGTCGAGAGCTTTACGACGTCCTTGGTTGGTTCCGGCGGGCGTCCGCTGCGGCGGACCGAGGCGGCGTCGGAACAAGTAGTGTCCGGCGGCGGTGCGGGCGAGCAAGGCGGCGGGACGCGGGGCGGCGGTGGCTAGGCGGGGGCTAGGGCTCGGGTGCGGCTTATAAGGGGATGCGGCGCGGGAGTCGGGACGGGCGCGACACGGACGCCGAGGCGTACGAGCGTCGGTCTCCGGCGGAGTCCCGGCGGCACACGGAGCTGCTCGGCCCAGATGGGCTCCGTGACAGGCTTGTGGCTGGGCCGGCGGGTTGGAGCGAACGGGTTGAAGCGGGCCGAGTCGGCTCGGTTGCTGGGCTGTGGCCTGAGAACTTGAGGGAGCTTGAGCAAACGAAGGGAAGAACCTTAGGGAGGTCCGCCAGACTTCCAGGAGTTGGGCTGAAAGTTTGACTGGGCGAAAAGGGAGGAAGAAAAAGAAAAAGGAAAAGAATTTATTTTTATTTTTATAATTTATTTTCGGTAAGAGAATAATCTAGAAATAGCTAGACAATTCATAAAAACCACGAAAAATATTATAAAAATTCCAAAAATTCTAGGAAAATTCCAAGAGATAGATTGGAACATGAACAATCCAAATAAAGTATTTGGTGCTCATGAAAAAGATTTTAGAGCCTTCTAATAAATAGAAATAGCTCAAGGAAAATGAGAATAAATTCCAGAAAAATCCGGAAAAATCTCGGAAGAGTTTGGACAACACCTAAACGCATTTTTGAAACCTTTTGCACTCAAGAAGCACCAATATGCATCGACATGAATGCAACACTCACAACTTTTTATTTGATTTAAAAAATCAAACAAGAATTTTTCGTATACTATATCACCTATAAAGAATATAAATATTGGAAAAGTTTTAAAATTATGAGAAAATTGTTATTTAATTATTCTCTATATTCACATCCTGAAATTGGAAATTTCAGGGTGTGACAATCAGCATAACTCTTTTGCCTAGATTGAGCGATTTTAAGATTCTCTCGAATTATCTCAACCTGTCTTTCAGCTTCCTTTCTGGACCAAAAAGTTGACTTTCCCCTGTCCGATTCCAAAACAATGGTGTTCTGCACTTCCTTCCATACAATGCCTCAAATGGTGTCATCTTAAGACTACTCTGATAGCTATTGTTGTAAGCAAACTCTGCGTATGGCAAACTCTTATCCCAACTTACACCATGTTTTAGTGCACATGCTCTTAACATATCTTCTAGGATTTGATTTGTCCTTTCAGTCTGACCATCTGTCTGTGGGTGATATGCTGAGCTAAAATTCAACTTTGTATCCATAAACTCATGTAGTTTCTGCCAAAATCGTGATGTGAACTGAGTGCCTCGGTTTGAGACTATCTTCTTTGGAACCCCATGCAAACATACTAGGGAACATATCAGGTGGACACCAATCCCTCTGTGCAAACTATGGAAACTTCAATCTGAGCCACAAGATGTTGATCCAAGGGAAGAGTTATGGAAGGTGGGAGGGGTGATGTGCAAAACTCATGAGAGGTGGGAGGGATGATTTGCAAATGCACTTATGCAAATCACCCCTCCCACCTCCCATGAGCCCTCCTTTGGATCAATATCGTGTGGCTCAGATTGAAGTTTCCATAGTTTGCACGGAGGGGTTGGTTTCCACCTGATACGTTCCCAACATACTATCTTTGATATGTATAGCTCTGCTAACTTTGCTCTTGAGTATGTGGTCTTTACTGGTATAAAGTGAGCAACTTTAGATAATCTGTCCACTATAACCCATATTGAGTCATATCCATCTTGCGTACGTGGTAATCCCACTATAAAATCCATGCCAATTTCTTTCCACTTCCATTCAGGTACTTGCAATGGTTGCAACAATCCTGCTGGTCTTTGGTGCTCTGCTTTTACCCTCTGACATACATCACATAGTGCAACGTGAGCTGCAACATCTTTCTTCATACGGTACCACCAATACTTCTGCTTTAAATCTTGGTACATTTTAGTACTTCCTGGATGTATAGAGAATGCTGAATCGTGTGCTTCCTTCAATATGGTTTCACGAAGGTGTTTGATGTCTGGCACACAAATCCTGTTCTTAAACCAAATAGTTCCTTGTTCGTCCTCTCTGAATTCCGGAACTTTGCCTAGCTCAATCAACTTCTTATATTCCTTAATCTTTTCGTCATTCAATTGTCCCTTTCTAATATCTTGTTCAAGAGTTGACTCAAATTCCAAGGTCATGCTTTCACTCTGTGCAGCTATCCCTAGATTGAGTTGTGCCATTTCCCAACACAGTTCTTGAGGCATCAAACGGGCTACTAACATATTTGCTTTACTTTTACAACTCAAAGCATTTGCTACAACGTTGGCCTTTCCAGGATGATACTGTATATCCAAGTCATAGTCCTTAATCAACTCTAACCATCTACGCTGTCTGAGATTGAGATCTCTTTGAGTGAAGATATACTTTAAAATTTTGTGGTCTGTGAATATCTGACACTTATTACCAATCATATAGTGTCTCCAAATCTTCAGTGCGTGCACTATGGCTGCTAACTCTAGGTCATGAGTAGGATAGTTTTGTTCATGTTTCCTTATCTGCCTAGAAGCATATGCTACCACTTTTACTGCTTGCATTAAGACACAACCAAGACCTTGTCGTAATGCATCACTGTATACATAGAACCCTTTGTGTGTATCTGGAATTATCAGTACTGGGGCGGTAGTTAGCTTCTTCTTCAATTCCTCAAAACAAGCTTGGCACTTGTCATCCCACTTGAACTCTTTTCCTTTCTCCAACAAAGACGTGAGAGGTTTCACAATTTTCGAGAACCCCTCAATGAACCGACAGTAATAACCTACCAACTAAGAAAACTCCTAATCTCTGGTAGATTCTTAGGTGGATTCCAATTTAGCACATCCTGAAGTTTACTCGGATCTACAGCAATTCCTCTGTCAGTGATAATGTGCCCAAGAAAAGAGACTTCTCTCAACCAAAAATCACACTTACTGAACTTGGCATATAACTGATGTTCTTGAAGCTTCTGCAACACCAACCTCAAGTGTTCCTCATGTTCTTCTTCATTCCGGGAAAATACTAGGATGTCATCGATAAACACTACCACAAACTTATCAAGATACTCCATGAAAACCTTGTTCATCAGGTACATAAAGTAGGCTGGAGCGTTGGTCAATACAAAAGACATCACTGTAGACTCATACGGACCATATCTAGATGTGAAAGCTGTCTTAGGAATATCCTCCATACGAATCTTCAGCTGATGGTAACCAGATCGTAGATCTATCTTAGAGAAAACTTTCGTTCCTCTCATCTGATCGAACAAATCCTCGATCCGTGGTAAAGGATATTTATTTTTGATAGTGACCTCATTGAGAGATCGATAATCTACACACATCCTCCTAGATCCATCCTTTTTATCTACGAAGAGTGTGGGGGCTCCCCATGGTGATGAACTAGGACGGATAAACCCTTTACTTAACAATTCTTCTATTTGTTTCTTTAGTTCAGCCAGATCCTCAACATCCATTCTATACGGTCTTTTAGATATAGGAGCGGTGCCAGGTAAGAGTTCAATACTGGATTCAATGTCTCGGTCAGGTGGCATACCTGGTAAGTCATCAGGAAACACATCCGGGTACTCATTCACCACTTTGATGTCCTCCAGAACCTTTCCTTTCATTGAATTCACTATCTCTTTTCCAGTAGGTGACGGTGTAGCAATAAACTCTATTCTGTCCCCTTGTGGACTAGTCAAATGAACTGACTTTTCTCGGCACTGAATAACCCCGTCATACTTTCTTAACCAGTCCATCCCTAGGATCACATCTATGCCCCATGATTTTAAGACCACTAGATTGGATGGAAAGTCTACCCCCCATGATTTTAAGGTTTACTTGTGGGCACAGATGACTGGCTTTCATATCACCGTCCGGTGAACTAACAAGCAATGGTTTCTTCATTGGACCCACAGGCATATCATGCTTTACTACGAACTGATCAGTTATAAATGAATGCGTAGCTCCTGAATCAAACAGTACGGTGGCAGGTACAGAGTTGATAGGAAACGTACCAAGCACAACCCCGGAAGCGTCCTGCGCCTGCTCCACAGTCATGTTGTTCATCTTGCTGCGCACATAGTTCTGCTGTGCCTTATTGCCTAGAGTGCTTGAATTTCCAGGGCGCGCCGGAGTCGATGACTGTCCTACTTTCTAAACATTGCTCCTCTGGGGAGTCTGCATCTCGCGTTTAGGACAATTATTGGCATAATGTCCCAACTCGCCACACTTGAAACATCCATTAGGCTGCACAAGAGTGGTGTTCCTCACTGGTGCACCTGAAGTATGAGCTGGGCGGTTTTGCTGGAAGTTTGGAGTGCGGGGAGTTTGTGGGTTGAAGCGTTGGGGTTGCTGGAATGAGCGCTGCAGCTGCATGTTTTGAGGATACTTTCCACTCTGTCCTCCAGAGCGGAACTGTGGGTTCTGTGGAAAGCTGTAGCGTGGACAGGTGTTGCTGCTGGACTGTCTCTGGGATTGGAACTTACGCTTTTGCTCTCCGAGATCCCTGCGCTTGTTCTCCAAGCCAATTGCCTTGTTCAACAAGGTAGCAAAGTCTAGAAAAGTATGGTTCTGATGCTGGTAATTCAGTGGCCCAATCAGTCCATCCAGAAAGCGTTCCTGTCTCTTCGGGTCAGTGTTGACCTCATCTGGGGCGTAGCGAGACAACTGAGTAAATTTGTCGAGATATTCATTCACAGACATATTGCCCTGTTTCAGAGCAAGGAACTCCCTCTGCTTCAGCTTCAGTACCCCATCAAGAATATGATGTGCATGGAAAGCATCCCTGAACTGTTGCCAGGCAATTGTGTTGGGTGCAGGGTGAGCAGCAGTATAAGCATCCCACCAATCAGATGCTAACCCTTCCAAATGTCCAGAAGCATATAAAACCATTTCACAGTCATTACACTGGGCTCTCTCCAACTTTTTGGTAACAATTTTCAACCAATCATCAGCGTCTAGAGGATCGGTTGAGTGGGAGTAGGTGGGTGGATGGTGGCTCATGAACTCCTTGTGCTTGTCTCTCGGGGCAGGTGGTGGTGGTGATGGCTGTGGCTGATTTTGTTGGTCTTGTATGTTCTGCACTGCGGCGGTGAGGTTTTGGATCAGCTGCATCTGGGCAGCGAAGAATTGCTGAGTAGCAGGATCCATTGCGGGATTGGGTGGGGGAGGTGGCACCGGGTTATGTTGATTATCAATGTGCCCGAACAACAGGTGGAACGTCCTGTCCTCCTCCTGACCTGGTGTTTACCATCTGATTGTTAGAAAGAGGCATTTCAGATAAGAATATTGAACTGATGTATATAGAAGTAAGTTTGAATAAGGAGATCAGCATGATTTTATTTCTGTGGCAGATTCGGTTGACCTCGGTAAAATAGTTGTACCTCATAATGCCCTTTCCCAAAAATTATGAAATTTTACCGGGCTGTGTAAGATATAATTATGAAACCGACCCCACTGGAATCATCTCATTTGGAGATCCACAGCTTGAGATAAAATTCGAACACTGCAGCTGTGTTGGCATGATTTTACAGATTCTATTAGCCCCATTATTCTGTTCATAACTCTCTGTCTATTAATCCTATGGTGCTGAATTTTTGATAGCAATTGATCCACAAAATATGTGAACCAACCCAACTGGATTTAGGTCAATCGGAGTTCTGTAGCTTGAGTTATGATTGAAACATTACTGTGTTGTCAGAGAGCTGCGAGAACCGATTTTGTGCGATTGATTTGATATGATAGGTAGGATGAAAGACAACTTGGAATTTGTCGGGGACAGCCCTAGGGGTCCCCTTAAACAATGGGGGAAAACCCACTTAAAACCCAGGACGAAACCCGATAATATTAAGCCTAACCATGCAGGTGCCTAACCATGCAGGACACGGCCCACAGGGACTCCGACGGCCCATCGAGGCGGCCCACGCAAGGATCCCCTCGAAACGGACTCCGCCTCGTTCGAGGCTGCACGCACCCTTCGGGCGGGTATCGCCCCGCTCGAGGGGTGGCACTTCCCTCGAGCAGGTTTCGCCTCGCTCGAGGGTACGCCTCGCCCTCGGCTGGGGCCCGCCACACTCGCGGGCGTCCCGCACGCGTGCGCCGACCCCGTACATGGGCATTTAACGCCACCGACGCCACGGGACGGCGCCATCATGCGCCGGGGGCTCGCACCCCGGTGCCGCCGCACCAACTCCCCAGGGAGGAGCCCGTCCCCGCCACTATGGGAGGGTACGGTGGAGTGCGGCCGGTGTCGGTCCCGTGACACCACGCGCACGCCCGGTACGGCTAACGCGCCGAGCCCTCGAAAGGGGGCCGGCGCACCCTCGATGTACTTTCTTGTGACCCTACGGGGGTTAGGTGGAGGCGGTAGGCCGGTGGACCGCCATCCCCGCCACCGTAACGCGGCGTGGCCGCCGTACCCGCGCGCGCGGGCGCACGCCGGCCCCGTAGCGACGACTCCCGGCCCCGTGAGGCGCGTTGGGAAGGAACGCCGTTCGCCAACTCCTCGTGCGCCGTACGGGCCGGCGTCGGCTCCTCCCTCGAGCCTATCGAGGACATCGCCGCCATCCGCCGCTCTCCTACCCTCGAACCGCCCCCGTTCGGGTACAAGTCGAGCCATGATGACCGGATCGTGGCGGGGATCGCACGGACGGCCGCCCACTCTACACCGTAGCACGTCGCACTTCTCCACATAGCTAAGTAGCGCGGCGCGCATGTAACCCGCCGTCCCCTTGATCTATAAAAGGGGAGGCGAGCCCCCAGCCGCGGGGAGACAGAAGTTCAGGAGAACACCCTGTGCACTCACTCTCTTATTCTCCCACGACATCTTCAGCCACCGTTCCAGGGACTTGGAAGCCACACTTCCTCTCCCGCCTTGCTTGTACTTGCCCCACTACAAGCACCCCCGGTGCTGAGCAATATAGTGCCACGAGCACACCCCTGCTGGACGTACGGCCCCCTCGGCGGGAACCGGGATAAAACCTTGTGTCATTTATTGCTTAGCATCGACCATTGAGGGATAGACCACGGCGCTATCTACTTGGTTAGTGTCGGGACCATATTCCGCACCGACGCTTGGCGCCCACCGTGGGGCACGCGAGCGCCTAAGGTCATTTCGCCAACTCCCTCCATGGTGATCCGCACCGAATACCGTGCTACACGCTCCGCATGGGTAGCTCGGACCCCCCTCCCCGGCCGGGTTCGAGATCCGCTTCGGGGGATCCGAACTTTCAAGCCACGGGGAATGGCTATCTCATGCGCCTCACTAACCGTGAGGAACTCCTCGCGCGGCGTCGGGCCCGGCCTCGATCGGACCCCCGCCACGCGCACGACTCCGGCGCGGCGCCCGCGGGCACGGAGGCCGCGGGTCCGTCGGCGCCACGACGCCACCGTCGCTCCGGGCAACGCTCGCGTCGGGCGCGGTCCGAGCGGCGGCGGGCGGAGCGCGCCGCCGCCCCGGCACGGTGCGCCCACCGTCACGACCGCCGCCACCACCCCGGCGGGACCGCGCGCGGTCTCCGGACCGCGCATTCCCATCGGGCTGCGTGGCGCCACGACGGCTTACAACGCCAACGTCAACACGACGATGCGCAGGGTTCCCCGGCACCTCAGCAGCAGATGAGTCATCCCTGGGCTCCGTCGACACGATGCCACCCGCCAACCGCCACGGGTACGCGGAGTGGGACTTCTCCGGCGTGCCGGACCCAGTCGCGTTCAGGCGCTTCCTCGACGCCACGGACTACTGGTTCGGCTGCTCCGACAACTCCCGGCACGGAGCTAGGACCCCATGCGGGAGTGTTGCGCCGTCATCACCAACGACCCGGCCAACGCCGCCGGTGCGGCGGCGCCGGGAGACGGGGAAGTCACGCCGGCCCCGGGGATCGCCACGTGCCCGGCCGCGGGGCCAAGCGCTCTGCCGGGGCCGACGTCGACGCACGGCTGGCCCAAGCCCGCGAGCTCGAGGCCAAGCCGGCGGAAGAGTACCGAACGGTGCGGTTGCTCCGCGCCTCAATGGCGGGGGAGGCCTCCCGCGCGTGGCGAACGCGCGCGGGGCCGGGCCGACGGTCCGCGACCGCCTCAACACCGCCACCAACGTCGGAAACACGGACGTGCCCCCACGAGCGAGCCGAGGCTCGTCGCCGCCGCGGCGCCGCTACGGGCTATGCCAGCACCCTCGACCCCCGAGGCTCGAGATATGCACCGCGAGGTGCAAACTCTCATCAAGCAAGCGACCGTCCAGCAGGCCGAAAGCTCGGCCTCACGCATCCGTCAACAGGGGGATGCGCGGGGCGATGAAGCCGCACCAGGGGGCGAACCCTCGGTGCACACGGGGGGACCAGCGGGGCATCCCACCGACCAAGGACGCACGCCGGCCAAGGAACGACTCCTCGACGCGCGCAGGGCGCTGGATGGCGACGCCCGCAACATCATCAACGCCAGACGCACGAGCAAGGCGGACGCACGAGCGGCCAGGGGCTACCACCCTCGAAGGGGTGGACGCTACGACAGCGGTGAGGATCGCTCCCCGACGCTGGAGCCCCCGGGCACTCGCGTGTTCAGCCGGGAGATCCGCGCGGCAGCGTTCCCCCAACGCTTCCGACAGCCCTCGACGATCGTCAAATACAACGGGGAGACGGACCCCCGCGTCTGGCTCAACGATTACCACCTAGCACCGCCGGTGGGCGGGGGCCACTAGCGACGAAGTGATCATCCGCAACTTGCCCCCGGATGCGGGCGACGCGGCCGGGACATGGCTCGAGCACTTGCCCGCCGGCCGGATCCATACCGGGACGATCTAGTCCACACGTTCGTGGGCAACTTCCGGGGCACATACGTGCGCCACGGGAACTCTTGGGACCTACGCTCTCGCACGCGAGGCCGGCGAGTCGCCTGCGGGACTTCATACGGCGCTTCTCCAAGCGCTGCACGGAGCTCCCCAGCGTGGCACAGTCCGAGATCGTGCACGCCTTCCTCGAGGGCACCACGTGCCGGGACCTCGTGCGGGAGCTGGGGCGCAGCCCGCCTGCGGACTCCAACGAGCTGTTCGACATCGCCACCAGCTTCGCCTCCGGGGAGGAGGCCGTGGGGGCGATCTTCGACGGCAAAAAGGGCAAGCGCTCCGAGGACACGCCCGTGGAGGGTAGCGGGTCCAAGGAGCCTCACCGCAACGACAAACGGGGCAAGAAGGGGGGAAGAAGCCGCGCCGCGCGGCGCGCGAGCGAGGGCGCAACGGCGGCAACGCCGAAGCCCTCGCCGTCGACCCGGCTCGACGGGGCCCTCGGCCAGGCCCCTCGAGGCCGGGGGTTTTCGACGACATCTTCCGAAGAAGCCATGTCCCTACCACAAGACCCCCGTGAACCACACTCTTGAGCGAGTGCGACATGCTCAAGAAATTCTATGGCCGCGCCGCCGCGAAGGAGGCGAGAGGCCAAGAAAGACGGGGGCGATGGCGACGCCGGCGGCTTCCCCGCCGTCGAAAATGTGTTCCTCATCTTTGGGGGACCTACGTCGACATGTCGACCGGCCGGCGCAAGAAGGAGCGGCACGAAGTCCTCGCCGCGGAGAGGGCGCCTCCGGCCTTCCTCAACCGGTCGAAGGATGCCATCACCTTTAGCGGGACGACCACCCAAACCGTATCCCGAACCGGGCCGGTGCCGTGGTGGTCGATCCCATCATTGGGAACGCCGGTTTTCGAAGGTCCTTATGGACGGAGGCGGTAGCCTCAATATCCTCTTCGCGCATACATTGCGCCCCGATGGGGATTGGGTGGGACCGAGCCGCGGCCCGGCCACGAAGCCGTTTCATGGCATCGCGCCCGGCAAGCAGGTTCAACCCCTCGGGCAGATCGATCTGCCGGTCTGGTTTGGTACCCCCAAGAACTTCCGTAAGGAAACCCTCACCTTCGAGGTGGTGGGGTTCAAAGGGGCCTACCATGTCATACTTGGGCGACCTTGCTACGCCAAATTCATGGCGGTCCCCAACTACACGTACCTGAAGATGAAGATGCCCGGGCCGAACGGCATCATCACCGTCGGGTCGTCGATCGAGCACGCATTCGACTGCAATGTCGAGTGCGTGGAACACGCAGGCACGCGGCGCTGGATGAAGCGCTGGTAAACACGCTGGAGAAGATGGTCAACGAGGACCTCGACTCCGCCGCCAAACACGTCGGCACGTTCGAGGCCGCCGAGCAGACCAAAGGGGTCCCCCTCGACCCGTCGGCCCCCGAGGGCAAGGCGTTGAGGGTCAGCTCGACCCTCAACCCTAAATAGGAAGCAAGTGCTCGTCGACTTCCTCCGCGCCAACGCCGACATCTTCGCGTGGAGCCCCTCGGACATGCCGGGCATCCCGAGGGAAGTCGCCGAGCACTCCCTTGATATCCGCCAAACGCCCGCGCCGTGTAGGCAGCGGCTGCGCCGCTTCGACGAAGAGCGGCGACGGGCGATCGGAGCGGAGCTGCGGAAGCTCCTCGAGGCCGGATTCATCAAGGAAGAATTCCACCCTACGTGGCTAGCCAATCCTGTGCTTGTAAAGAACAAAAATGGGAAGTGGCGGATGTGTGTAGACTATACGAGTCTTAATAAAGCATGTCCCAAAGTTCCTTTTCCTTTGCCACGCATAGATCAAATCGTTGATTCAACGGCTGGGTGCGAACTACTCTGTTTCCTTGATGCCTATTCGGGATATCACCAAATAAAAATGAAGGAGTCCGACCAGCTCGCGACTTCGTTCATCACACCGTTTGGGACGTTCGCTACGTCACGATGCCTTTTGGCCTCGAAACGCGGGCGCAACATATCGGCGCGCATGCGGCACGTTTTTGGGGATCACATCGGGCGGACGGTCGAAGCCTACGTGGACGACATCGTCGTCAAGACCGAAGGCGGACGACACGGTTAGCGACCTTGGCGTCGCGTTCGGCCGCCTACGGGCCAACGGGGTCAAGCTAAACCCCGAAAAATGTGTCTTTGGAGTGCCGCGGGGCATGCTCCTAGGATACATCGTCTCCCAGCGGGGAATCGAGGCCAATCCTGAAAAGGTCGCGGCCCTCGAGCGAATGGGCCCGATCCGGGACCTCAAAGGGGTGCAGAAGGTGTTGGGGTGCCTCGCCGCCTTAAGCCGCTTCATCTCGAGGCTCGGTGAGAGGGGCTCGCCCCTCTACGGGCCGCTCGAAGAAGCACGAGCGCTTCGTTGGACCGCCGAGGCCCGGGACGCGCTCGACAAGGCGAAGGCGTCTCGACGCACGCTCCAATCCTCACGCCGCCGCGAGACGGCGAACCCCTGCCGCAGCTCTACGTGGCCGCAACCACCCGGGTGGTCGGCGCCGTGATCGTCGTGGAGCGCACGGAGGAAGGGCACGCCTTGCCCGGTGCGGAGGCGGGTCTACTACATCGGCGAAGTCTGTCGGACACGAAGGCGCGCTACCCCCGTGTCCGAGAGCCGCCGTACGCGGTAGTCCTTGCGAGGCGCAAGCTCCGCCACTACTTCGAGGCCCACCCGGTCCACGGTGGTCTCCTCCTTCCCGCTAGGAGAGATCATTCGCAACACGACGTGGCGGGCGGGATTGCCAAATGGTCCGTGGAGCCGATGGGCGAGACGCTTGCCTACGCCCGCGCAAGGCCATCAAATCGCAAATCCTAGGCTGATTTCGTCGCCGAGTGGACGGACACGCGAGCTGCCGCCCCCTCGGATTCAAGCGAGTGCTTTGGACTGCGTTCTTCGACGGCTCGGTGATGAAGACGGGGAGCGGGCGCGGGCTCGCTCTTCGTGTCACCCCTCGGGAAGCACATGCGCTACTCGGTGCGCCTCCACTTTCCCGCGTCCAACAATATGGCGGAATACGAGGCCCTTCTCTCGCGGCCTCAAAATCGCCATTGAGTTGGGCGTCAAACGCCTCGACGTGCGAGGGGACTCGCAGCTCGTGATCGATCAAGTCATGAAGAACGCGAGCTGCCACGACGACAAGATGGAGGCCTACTGTAAAGCCGTGCGGGCCCTCGAAGACAAGTTCTACGGCATCGAGCTTAATCATGTACCCCGCCGGTACAACGAGGAAGCAGACAAGCTGGCGAAGATCGCGTCCGGGCGGATCACCGTTCCCCCGAACGTTTTCACACGTGACGTCGCGCAACCCTCGGTCGCCTTCGAGCCCTACCCCTCGAGCCACGACGGACCCTCGGGGGCTCCCTCAAATCCAGCGGGTGCGGAACCCATGGATGAGGACCCCTCGAACGAGGCGTACGTGCTCTCCCTTCTCGAGGGGTACGGCTCCATCGAGGTCGATGCGATGGACATAGAGCAGGCTCCTGTCCAAGCGGATTGGCGGGAAAAATATATCGCTTGGATCGCTCGAGGGGAGCTCCCCGCGGAACGGGCCGCGCCCCGAGCGCATCGCCGGGATGGCCAAATCCTTCACCCTCGTCGACGGCGAGCCGCACAAGCGCGCGCGCCTCGGCATCCTCCAGCGGTGTATACCCGTTCCCGAGGGGCGCGAGCTCCTACGGGACATCCACGCGGGGATCTGTGGCCACCACGCCGCACCCCGCACCCTCGTCGGTAACGCGTTCCGCCAGGGCTTTTATTGGCCTACCGCGGTCGCGGACGCCAGCGAAATCGTACGCACTTGCGAAGGGTGCCAGTTCTACGCCCGCAAAACCCAACTTGCCCGCTCATGCCCTGCAAACGATCCCCGTGACATGGCCGTTCGCCGTGTGGGGGCTGGACATCGTCGGGCCCCTGCGGAAGGCGCCCGGGGGCTTCACCCATCTGCTCGTCGCGATCGACAAATTCTCCAAGTGGGTGGAGGTGCACCCCATCACGAATTTAAGGGCTGAGCAGGCGGTCACGTTCTTCACCGACATCGTATACCGCTTTGGAGTGCCAAACTCCATCATCACGGACAATGGGTCCCAATTCACGGGCCGGAAGTTCTTGGAGTTCGTGATAAGTTCCACATCCGCGTGGATTGGGCGGCCCGTGGCACACCCACAAACCAACGGCCAAGTGGAGCGCGCCAACCGCATGATCCTACAAGGCCTCAAGCCCGAGAATTTTCGACCAGCTCAACAAATGCGGGCGAAAATGGCTCCAAGAACTACCGGCGGTCGTGTGGAGCCTAAGGACCACCCCAAGCGAGCCACCGGGTTCACCCCGTTTTCCCGGTCCATGGCGCGGAGGCCGTCCTCCCCACGGACTTAGAATACGGGTCGCCCGGGGGTTCGAGGCTACGACGAGGATGCTAACCGGCGAGCCCGCGAGGACTCGGCCGGACCGGCTAGACGAAGTACGCCTCGTGGCGTTGATGCACTCCGCAAGGTATCAACGGTCCCTACGACGTTACCAAGCACGCAAGATACGTCGGAGGGATTTCGACGAAGGGGATGCGGTCCTAAGGCTACGCCAAGACAACCGAGGGCGCCACAAGCTATCGCCCCCATGGGAGGGACCCTACGTCGTGGTGAAGGTGCTCAAGCCGGCACGTACAAGGCGGCCAACGAGGACGGCGAAGAACTCACCAACGCTTGGAACATCCAACAGCTACGTCGCTTCTACCCTTAGCTAGGATTTCCAAGTACTTTCTGTTGTAAAATCACATGGCCAACGCCCCAGTTGGTGTCAACTATGTAAATACTCCAAGTCTAATAAAAGGGCAACTCGGCTTTCCCCTGAAACCCAAGTTACCCTCGGGGGCTACTGCGGGGGGGCACCCCCCCAAATGGTCCCATTTTTTCGCGCAAAAAACAAAACGACACGCGCTAAGTTTGTTTCCTACTTCAACCTCGAGCCACGATTCGAACAGGGCGCAGGCGGCACAGCGGAAGGAGCGTGCGAGCCAGAGATAGCCTACGCCGCGTGGCTATGGCCCTTCTCTCTCGCCTCCAACCCAGCGGGCCCCTTGCGAAAATCGAACTCCCCTAACTAGAATCTACTCGGGAGGAAGGAGAAACAAAAAGCGTGATAAACAAACGATTTCATTTACGGCAAATGCCCATGTTCATGAAACAACTTGTTTATTTACAAAAGGCCATGAGGCCGGGGTGCGATACACAACAAAAAACGGGCCTAGCGCCCAACCGCTTTCGGGCGGGAGGAGCGAGCGGCGTCAACGGCGTCCGGAAGAGGAACTCCTCGAAGGCCTCGGAGAGCGACCGGCGGCATCGGCGGCGAGCGCATCCATACGCTCCATGGCCACCTCGTCCTCGACGCCCTCGGGTACGACGTAGCCTTCGCGGCGCCTCGAAGTTTACCTCGTAGTGGGACCGCACCACTCCAAGGGCCTTCGGGACGCCCGCCTGCCGGCGCCGGCGCATCCGCTCGGTGACGTGGCCACCAAGGGCACGCGGACGGCGGCTAGCGAGCTGCCGGCCGTGCCTCGCCCTCCGCGACGGTGCGGCAAGTCTCGAGGGCGGCATCGCGCGGCTCCCCGGCTCTGCTCGGAGGAGTTGTAGGAGGCCTGCAGCGCCTCGGCCCGCCCGGCCCAGCCGTGCCCCGTGGCGGTGCGCAAGCCTGGAATCGACAAGACGAAAAGAAATCAGAAAGGGGGAAGCGAACCCTCTAAAGCAAAAACCAACAAGCAGAGTCAAACAGTGGCTCACCCTCGACTTGCTTCCTCTCCAAATCGAGGTCGCGGCGCGCGGACTCGATCGCCAACTCGAGGCGCTGGACGGTTTCGCCTTGCTCGCGGAGGGCCAGCTCCTGGTTGGCGTTGCTGATGCTGAGCACGAGCGCCTCGTCCTCAACCTTGGAGAATGCGGCGTTCCGCTCCTCCAACGACTTCTCCGCCGCCTCGCGAGCGACACGCTCCCGCTCCAGGGCCGTCCGGGCGTCGCCAAGGGTAGCTCCCGCTCTGCCGGAGCCGCCCCTCGGCCCCCGGCGGGCGATGCGCTCTTGCTTCCGGAGCTGCTCCTCGGCGGCGACGAGGGCCGCGGCCTTGGCGTCGAGGGCGGCCCTCGGGTCGTCGGCCTCCTTGGCGCGGCTTGCTCCAACCCGCGCGCCGCTCCTCGGCCGGCGGCGCTGCGCCCGCGCCCTCTCGAGCGACGTGCGGAGCTCCCGGGTTTCGGCACGAGCGGTGGACACCTCCGCCTCCCCGGTTGGCGGCCCGGCGTCCGCGTCTTCTCCGGATCCGCGCGCGCGTTCCACGGCGCCTCGTCGCGATCGAAGAGGGCTGCGCGGACCGGCTCGAGGCTCGAGCGACGCGCGTGCCTTGCCTCGAGCTCTCGGGGAGCTCGTCGGGCCGAGCCGGGGCCGGTACGCCGGCCCGGTGTCCCGGCGTCCTAAGAGCGTCTGCAAGCGCGTCGAAAGCGCTGCGCTGCTCCCGGAGCTGGTGGGCCTCGGCGTTCACCCGGTCGAACGCGTCGTACTTGTCGTGGGCGCGGCGCTCGAGCTCCTGGCATCCACACGCCAAAACCCATAAGCACCAAGACTTGGGCGCAATGTACACAAACGAGCAATTGTGGCTCACCTGGAAGACGAGCCAGGCCGGGCCGCCATGGACCCGCAGCGCCTCGTTCAGCGCGCGGTTGAGCGTAGCGCCGTGACTCCGGAGCTCGCCCCAGAGCTCCTGTTCCCCTCTGGCGTCGGCAAACGCAGGGGGATCCTCGACGGCCCCCTCCACACCGGGCGGGACGGCCGGCGTGGGGGGACGAGGCCTCGGCACCATGTCCTCGGCCCCCCACCACCATGTGACCCTCGTGCCGCCTCACGAGGGCCCCCTCTGGGGCTCGGGGGGAGTTCGTGGGCCGGGCCGGCCCACGGTTCCACCCGGGCGGCGGGGAGTCATCCGAGAGCTCCACCACCTCCGCCCGCAAATCGCCGGCGGGCGCGGTCGCTTGCGCCGCCTCCGCCGGCACCTCCACCTGCGCCTCCACGGCCACGGGCGCCCGTCGTGCCGCCGTAGCCGCCACCTCGGCCGTACCACCGCATCCGCGGGTGCTCCGCGGGTTGCGCCCGCTCCACCTCCCCTCCGCGGTGGCGGCCACCGCGGCCGCACCTCCACCGTGGCCGCCGCCGCGCGCCCCGTGTCTCCGCGGCGGCCGGCGCCGACCACCCCCCGCGCACCTGCGGGCCGCGCAGCCGGCGGGCTGATCCGCCGGCCGGGGCCTCGAGGCCCCGGCGGGGTCTTGCGAGCTCGTGCCCGCCGCCGTGCTTGTCCCCGGCGCGACCCCCCTCGACGAGCGCCGCCCGGGTGGGGATCGACGCGTCCGTCCTCGGCACCTTGGGCCGGTGCAAGCGGAGGAACGGTTGGCACCACCTGCGCGGACACGAACGAAGGGTTAAATCACCTGATCACCAACGAGCCAAACCAAACGAAGAAGGACAGGCTCCTTACCTCACGGAGGAAAAGGCCGTTCCTTTTCCTCGAGGCCTCTGCGGACGAGGCGGTGCGGCCGCCGCGCCCGCCGTAGCGCCCCCCGATGGCGCCGCCGCGCGCGCGCGAGCACACCCCGCCCCATGCGCGGGCGCGCCCGACGCCGCGCCTCCCGAGGGCGCCGCCGCGCGCGGGGGCACGCTCGCCCGCGCGCGCGGCGCACCCCGCCGACGCGCCCCTCGACGATGACGCCGCGCGCGCGGGCAAGCTCCCCGCGCGCGCGGGCACGCTTGACGCGCGCACGGGCGCGTCCGCCGCGCGTACCTCCGTGGCGCGCGCCGGCACCTCCCGCGGCGCGTGCCGCCCCGATGTCGATTGCCCGGCGGCGGGCGTCGGTGCGCCCGCCCCGGCGAAGCCGCCCTTGACGCCGGCGCGGTTCCGGCGACGGGGCGGCCGGGCGCCACCCGTCGGAGGGGCCCTCCCCCTCGGCCTCTTCCTCCTTGTCCTCCTCCGAGGATGAGGGCTCCTCGATCTCCGGGGAGGAGAGCCCCGGCTCCTCGCGCCGTCGGTACTCCGCGGCCCGCCGCTCGCGGCGTGCTTGACGTCGCCTCGCGTGCTCCCTCTTGCGCGCCGCCCGCTCCTGCTGCTCCCGCTGCGCCGCCCGGCCGAGCGCACGGGAGTCGGGGGTGGGTGGAACGGACTTGGCGATGTTGAACTCCACCAGCTGCGCACAGGAGCGACAATGGCGCATCAGGAAACAAAAGCAAGACCAAGAACTAAAACAAAATCAGGAACCCAACTCACCAGCGGGCCCGTGGGGAGCATCTCAAGGTCCCATGGGGTCCGACCCGCAGGTGGCGGCACCCGGGTGTCGACGGCGTTCCGCGCCCGGGTGAGCGCATACGGCCGCTCAAGGGGCGTCGGGAGCATCCGCGACCTCGCCAGGTCGACGGGGTTGGCCGCCTCGTCATCTCGAAGATGCGGAGCGGCCTCTCCATCGAGAGGCACGACCCGCCGGTGGTGGAGGAAGGCGAGGACGCCCATCGCATTCGGCCCCGTGCTTCGCCGGCCCGCCGCGGGCGGCGAGGGACGGACTCTTGCCGCGCCCGATCCTTGGGCCGTAGACACCCCGTAGCCCCGGGGAGTCCCGCCTCTTCTTGAATACCCGGCCGGTGTAGGGAGGAAGGCCGGAGCTCGGCATTGCGCGGGTAGAACCATCCCCGCTCCCGGCCCGGCGTTATTCGTCGTCATGGTGCGGGGGATGTAGAAATCCTTGAGTCGCCCCGCGGGGCAAGCGACATCCCGCCCGCGCGCACCGCGCGGCGAGTCCCTCGGCTTCCGACGTGGGCCGCGTGATGAGCTCCCCACGGAAAAGGTGAACCCCGAGAGATCCCCGGTTGGACCGGGATCCCCGAGTACCCTTCGCGGACGCCCACGAACGTGGCCGCTGCGAGATCGCGTTGGGGGCGAAGTTGTGCGGCTCCACCCCGTAGTAGTAGCACATCGCCCGCATGAAGGTGCTCGCCGCGCGTTGAAGCCACGCTCGTGGTAGCGGACGAAGCTCACCACGTAGCCCTCCGCGGGTTGGGCTCGTGGTGCGCCGCCGGCGGCACGATCCACTCCGCCGGGCGCCCTTCTTCGTTAGCCGCCAGCTGACCGGCGGCGACCGGCTCGCCAAGGGCGAGCCGGTCCCCGTCGACTGTCCCGGGCGTACGGCTCCGGGATCCCGAGGGGAAGCCGAGGCGGCGCCATGAGGGGGGACGAAGGAATGCGAAGGCGGAGGGACAAGGAAACGGAAAAAAGAGCTCTAACGGCGAAACCGCGCGGTGGCAAGAGCGAGACGAAGACGAAGGGCGGAGGACCGAAAATGGTGAGACACTAAGGTAAAAAACCGCCGCCCCCTCCTCCCCGCAGCTTTATAGGCCGACGGGCGAGCTCTCCGGAGCGGACGCCCCGCTAGCATTAACTGCAGGGAATCTTTCCATCGCGTCGACGGGTGGGCCCCACCACGACCGCAGCGGCCACAACACTTCGGCTGCGGGCCATCATTACGGCAAAGACCGGCGCGGCCCGAGGCGAAGCCGTCACGTCCGCCCTCGCCACGCCGCCCACTACGCGCGCGCGCGCGGCCGCAACGCCTAAAAAGACGCGCCCGCGCTGCAAAACTGCGGCCGCGACCGCAAGGCACTTAAATGCCCGGGTCCCTTGCCAAGCAAGGAGAACCCTCGAGCGGGGCGAACCCCCGGCTCGAAACAAAGGCGACCCTCGATGGAATATCAGCGTGAGAAGGTCGTCCGGGACCTGCTCGATGTAGAGCAGGCAACCGCGGGCACCCATGCCACGTAAAACCCTCGAGCGGCATGACCCTCGGCTCAAGATGACGTCAACCCTCGATGGGATATCGACGTGAGAAGGTCGCCCGGGACCTGTTCGATGTAGAGCCGGCAACCGCGGGCACCCATGCCACGCCAAACCCTCGAGCGGCACGAGCCCTTGGCTCAGGACAATGTCAACCCTCTAAAAGAAAGCACATACGCTGTGCTGCCAACCAGCACCTCGAGGGCCGGCACGCCCAGACCCCTCGACGGCCGCAAACGTGAAAAGACGGGGCCGCCCAGGCGCCACCCCGCACGGCCCTACTGATCAGAGGTTCGAAGCCTGACCCTCGACGGGTTCGAACAGGCGCCACGGATCGCAGAGTTAGGGACGACGAGGGCACGCGCATTCGAGCCGTTCCTCGAGCCCGTCGGCTCGAGGGTGCCCCACATGTCGTGTTCGAGAGCCAGCGAGGGCAGCTAGCCGGGGGGATCCCACCGAGGGAGAGCTTCCGCGCCCTCGGTCCCTAGCGAACGGGACCGAGCCCCACCTAGCAAACCCACGCAAGCGCTTCCATGGACGTGTCTCCGGACCGTGCAGCCTACCCTTATCGAACGGGGCATGGGCGTCCACTTGAACCACCCGCTACCAGCTCGAAGAGGAATCAGCAATTCGCGACCCGCTCGATGGGAGTTGCAGAAACCTCACCCTCCGTCCCGCGGAGGGACGGCGAGGGCGCGTTTAAAAACAAGACGTCAGGCTCTACCCGATCGCCTCGAACGGGCCAAGGCTCGGGGGCTTGACGCACGGCTACACCTCCTTGAAACTGCACCCGCCCGAGACAGTGACAGGGGAGCGTGCACCCCCGAAGCCGGCTGAAATACCGCCGATGCCGGTTGGCATATGTGCCACGCCTTTCTGACCAAAGTTCTCGCGGTTAACCCCTGCAGGAGAACCCACACTCTGCGGGGCTTCGGGGGCTAGACCCGCGGGTCCCGCCGACGCGGCCCCACGGAAAGCGTTCGCGGACAAGGAGGGAAGAACGTCCTATCAGTAGGTTCCAGCATCTGCGGGAGCCGCAACGGCAAACCCACAGATGCTCGGGGGCTACTGTCGGGGACAGCCCTAGGGGTCCCCTTAAACAATGGGGGAAAACCCACTTAAAACCCAGGACGAAACCCGATAATATTAAGCCTAACCATGCAGGTGCCTAACCATGCAGGACACGGCCCACAGGGACTCCGACGGCCCATCGAGGCGGCCCACGCAAGGATCCCCTCGAAACGGACTCCGCCTCGTTCGAGGCTGCACGCACCCTTCGGGCGGGTATCGCCCCGCTCGAGGGGTGGCACTTCCCTCGAGCAGGTTTCGCCTCGCTCGAGGGTACGCCCCCCCTCGGCGGGGCCCGCCACACTCGCGGGCGTCCCGCACGCGTGCGCCGACCCCGTACACGGGCATTTAACGCCCTGACGCCACAGGACGGCGCCATCATGCGCCCAGGGCTCGCACCTCGGTGCCGCCGCACCAACTCCCCGGGGAGGAGCCCGTCCCCGCCACCTTGTGGGAGGGTACGGTGGAGTGCGGCCGGTGTCGGTCCGTGACACCGCGCGCACGCCCCTGCACGGCTAACGCGCCGAGCCCTCGAAAGGGGGCCGGCGCACCCTCGATGTACTTTCTTGTGACCCTACAGGGGGTTAGGTGGAGGCGGTAGGCCGGTGGACCGCCATCCCCGCCACCGTAACGGCGTGGCCGCCGTACCCGCGCGCGCAGGCGCACGCCGGCCCCGTAGCGACGACTCCCGCCCCGTGAGGCGCGTTGGGAAGGAACGCCGTTCGCCAACTCTCCGTGCGCCGTACGGGCCGGCGTCGGCACCTCCCTCGAGCCTATCGAGAGGACATCGCCGCCATCCGTCGCTCTCCTACCCTCGAACCGCCACTGTTCGGGTACAAGTCAGGCCATGATGACCGGATCGTGGCGGGGATCGCACGGACGGCCGCCCACTCTACACCGTAGCACGTCGCACTTCTCCACATAGCTAAGTAGCGCGGCGCGCATGTAACCCGCCGTCCCCTTGATCTATAAAAGGGGAGGCGAGCCCCCAGCCGCGGGGGAGAGAAGTTCAAGAGAACACCCTGTGCACTCACTCTCTTATTCTCCCACGACATCTTCAGCCACCGTTCCAGGGACTTGGAAGCCACACTTCCTCTCCCGCCTTGCTTGTACTTGCCCCACTACAAGCACCCCCGGTGCTGAGCAATATAGTGCCACGAGCACGCCCCTGCTGGACGTACGGCCCCCTCGGCCGGAACCAGGATAAAACCTTGTGTCATTTATTGCTTAGCATCGACCATTGAGGGATAGACCACGGTGCTATCTACTGGTTAGTGTCGGGACCATATTCCGCACCGACAGAATTGAACCCCAACTAACCATTAACTCAACAAGATTTTTCTTGTTGAATTTGTGGCCATCACTCCACAATACAACTCACTCACACAAAGATCCAAATCAAACAAGGTTCAAGCAACAACTTATTACATTCGTTCGTCCTCGCAGGAACGTCTACCGAAAAACATGTAAATGGTGGATATCCTAGATTCCTATCCTACTGAAGACGAGTGGTCGCTGCTGGAGTGTCGTAACGAAGTCTCTTGCATGGAGGTGATCGAGAAGGACAAGATGCTTATGCTTCCTTAGGCTGCTGTTGTCCTGCAAGCTGGGCTTCTAGTTGAGCTATCCTTGCTTGTGCATTTTGAAGTTCCCGATGAGTCATGTCTAACTCCGCTGTTGCTCCCTCTAGATCTGTGTTAAGGGCTACAATCACTCTAGCTAGTATGTCCACACGGCTGTCCCGGAAGTCACCCATGGGTACCACAGTGTTTTCAGTGCCACTAACTCTACTGGGAACAAACCGGAAGTCTGTGCCTTCAATACGATCACGGAAAGTGTTACTAACAGACCACAGTGCCCTTCTAGTAGCATCGTTGATGGCAGCAGCCTCTGAAGCGAAGTGCGTTGTGCTGGGATGGATCGTACGGGTCCTCCATCTGCCTGCCTGTCCTGTGGTAACTCTGACGTGAACCTCTGTAGTGTAATAGTCCCTCATTCCAGGCTCCACATAATGCCTGGTGATGTACAAAGGCCTCACTGAGTGCTCTGTGTCCTTCAGCAGTTCTTCCAACAACTCGCAAAACAAACCATCCGGACCAACATAGGTGTGCTCTTGGTACTCTGCCCTGCAGTACCTATGCTCATCACCCTGTTCATCTCCATTTTCATTATTATTGTCGTTGCCACCATCCTGATTATCATTATTGTCCCCATCGTTTGCTACCCCGCTGTTGTCATCCTCCAGTCCCTCTATATCAACATCTTCATCTTCTTCATCTTTATCCTCATTCCCATCTTCTTCCTCACTGGAGCTGTCTTCGCTGCTACTGGAGTCATCTCCTGAATCATCTGGATCATTGCCTGCAGCATCCTGTGCAGGCTCTTCCTCTTCAACAACATCTGGTTTTGGCATTGCTTCAACCACCGATGGAATCACTATATCCCCGTCTGCATCAACCTCCAGAAGAACCCCATCATACAGCTGTGGCTGTTCTTTTGCCTCATCATCCTCAAAACAACCTCCTCTGGATCTTCCTCAATATCTTCCTGAGGTTGCACCTCTTGGTGCTCCTGTTCCACCATCTCCAGCTGCAACTGTACCGGATAATTTCAGACTTCCTGCTGTACTTCGTCAAGCTGTGCCTCTACCTGAGCTGCTGGGTAACGAGGAGCCAACTGCCCCAAAGGAAGACATCCTCCAGTGCTCTTACGTGCAGTCTGACGAGTCCTGGCCATCTGTTAAGAGAAAATGAACTCAGTATAGAAGAAATCAAAATGATGCAGTTTTTCACAAAAAAACAAAAATAAATTAGATTTTTATGTGAAAATAAAGATGTTTTGAAAGATAATGTGATGATCTAGAACATGAATCCTTAATTTTCGTCCATTTCAGCTAAGGTTGCGTTCCTGCAGTCAACACTGCTTTGATACCACTTCACACCTATTTTCCGAAGAGAAACCAAGTGCATCTCATATGTGCGCCAGGATCAGTTTACACACATATGATAGCCGAAATGAGTGAATTATCATTAACAGTATTTAAACGTATCTCAGAGTTTAACAACTTATTACACTCATGCGGGAGACTCGAAGGTCTCTAACAACGGAAAACGATAACTACTCATCGAGTCCTCGTCTTCCACTCCCACAGGCACTTGACTGGGGGTCTGCAAGCCTCATAACTCATCGTAGTCATAGTAGAATTCCCCTCCAAAGTTCTCCTCTAAACAACGATAAGCAAGGCTGAGCACACTTATGGTTGGAGCTCAGCAAGTGGGGGAAGATGCAAGGCTATCAAGGTAGGCTATGGTTTTGCAGCGGTTTGCATTTTAATGTTGGTCAAATTTTAATTAAAGAACGCCTCATTACTAGGTGTAAGTTCATACCAACCCACTTAAGAAAAATTTACAACAAAACTTCCCAAAGCTCATCGAGCTTCACCAAATCACGATTTATCTCATCTTTAAGTTTATTAATCATGTGAAGGTCCAAGCCGCTCATGACCGTGAGCATGGGTTTGCACACTGTACCCACAGTTCGCGTAAAAGCTCCGAATAACTTTAAACCCAACCATGCGATGTTGGCCAAGCACCTTACCACAATTCTGAGGTGTAATTGCATAGGGACGCTACGAAGCCTTTACAAAGGCATGCAAAAGACTAACGACCCGCATAGTTACAGATCAGGGCGGACCATAACCCTCCCTAATGGTCAGCACCTTAGCAAGGGCTGCTACCCCCAAAAGGGCCGGGCTATACCCCTGCAACCCGGATCCCCCTATGCTCCTTTCGGAAAAGGGCCACTAGTACGATCACACACCTAATTATTCGGCTAAGGTCAGAGCCATGTGACACTGTGGTTGCACATGTTTTCTTGGGTGGTTCTCCATGTTCCGATTAATTCAAGTGTTCTTGCATTACCCAAAACATTAATCATTAAACATAGATCATTTCCCTAAAAGACCAATTTATCCAGCCCATGTTGGGCAACTAGCATATACTACCCAAAAATGTTTATTTAAACTGGTTGGCCAAGGATTAGGGTAAAAGGTCTAGATAAGTCATTAAAAAGGTATTCCCGTCAAATTAATGCAATAATATCATAAAAGTAAACTTAATGATAATGCAGTTGTATAGGACAAGAATAGAACATGCATGGGGAGAAGACCACTTGCCTTCTTCAAGTACAGCAAAGTCTTCCTGTTCCTCAAACATCTGCTCCTGATCGTCTCCGAGAGGTTGCTTAGTTGAAACAGGCACGATATCTACGATGTCACACATAATGCATACAATAAATAAAACAGATCACCAATCAAGTCAAAAGACTAAAAACATGCCTCTAAAGCGACGGGCTCGCTGAGACGATCACATAGACAGCTAGAATGCTAAAAAACGGAGCTATAACAGTAAAGATACGCTAAAAACAAGGTACAAAGACTAATCTGCGAAGAACTAAACTTTCCAGGGGCCTAACAGCAAGAAAACAAGGGCTAAAATGTAATTATGCTTAAAAACAGAAGGTCTAAATCATAAAAAGGATGCTCAGGACCTCGGGTATGAAATTCTAATAAGGACATGGGCTTAAACATAAAATTCAGGACCAAACTGTAAGGGTTTTTCAAGGTGGAAGTACCGACGTGCGAATTTAAAGAAACCGGGGGTCTCTTTAACAAAAAGACCCCGGTTGACCGTTACTAGCGGCTTAACCCGCAGGTCCATCGGATCGGGGTCGTTGATGGCCGATCCAACGGCCATCTACGCCCGCACGCGGGTGAGCGGCGCGCCCGCGGCTGGAGGCGGCGGCGCACGTCGGCGCGCGACGACGCACTCGCCGGAGTTGGCCGAAATGGCACTCCCGACCACGAAATTGCGCGGGGAAAACGCCTACACGTAGCTGGGGACTTTGCGAACTTAAGCATGTGCTTGCATGGGTGAGTAGGGGCGGCGGCCGCGGCATGGCGGCGAAGGGGGGCGGACGGCCGACGGCCGGCCGAGCGGCGGTGCGGTGCGCGGCTCGGTAAAGAAATAAAAGAGGGCGGGGGTTGGTTACTCACCGCACGTGGAGACCTTGGCGAGGAAGAGTGCGACGGGGGAGACGACGGCGTCGGAGATCGGCGCCGGCGGCCGAGCTATAATGGCGGCGGCAGCGAGCTCGAATGGGTGCACAGGAAACGGCGAGGGAGGCGGGGAAGCTCGGGAGTGTGCAAAGGGGGGTGCGGAGGTGCCCTGGGGGCACTTATATAGGCTCGAGAGAGAAGGGAGGCGGCTCCCGGTGGCATGGCCATCCATGGCCATGCGGCCTTGCTGGAATTCAAGGGGGGAGGGGGATTAAGGAGAGGTAACGGCCGATTGAAGAGGGGGAATGAAGGAGGAGCTTCATTGTGGCTTGATGGCGGTGTTTGAAGGCAGGGGACACGGGGAAGGCGGCCGGTAATGGTCGGCGGTCTTGAAGACGGGCGGCTGACCCGCCGGCCGGAGGTAGGGGGAGGGCCTGATAGCCGGGCCCCACCTGTCGGTGTTTGGCGCGAAAAAGAAAATGGGTGGGGGGGCGGCACAGTTGGGCCGGGGAAGCGAGCTGGGCCGCGAGCGCGGGTGAGGCCGGCGGCCTGGTTAGGTTGCGGGCTGGGAAAAAAGAAAGGGAGTTGGGCCTGCTGGGCTAAGAGAGGAAAGGGGAGAGGAGAAAAAGGGTTTTTCTTTCTTCTTTTAAACTCTTTTCAAATCCATTTTTCGAACTTTCAAAACTTCAACCAAACAAGGAACCATGCATTCGAATCATGATGCACAAACACTTATTATTTCTAATTTTATTTAAATAATATTTAAATATTTTAAAAGTCAATTTACTTGATAATTTAATTATGTCCTTAAGGAAAATTAAATCTAGACACCTGTTGCCTATATTAATTTAGTGATGGAATTGTTAGGGTGTTACATCTCTCTCTCTCTCTCTTAAGGCTGGCCGGTGGACGAGTAATGGCGGGCCGCAATGGCTGAAACAGCTGCTCTGTTTTGCGATGTGGTTTGCTTGCATTCATCCAAGGGGTGTTGCATTGGTTCAGGGGGATCTTGCATGTGTGCAGGGGAGCTCTTTGTGGTTTTCGAGCTTTGGATTTGTGTCATGTGCTCTTTGCTTGAGCATGGTTTTGTCTCGGATGTGTCGAGCCGTTGCCCTTGCCTAAGGGGTCTGAGACTTGTCTTCTTCAAGTGATCTTGCTCTTTGCCTTTCCTTTGGCTTCCGATCGCTTGTTGGAGTTTTCTTTTAGTCTTTTCTTTTCTTTTCTTTTCTTTTCTTTTTCTCTTTGGTTACCAAAACGTGTATGTTATCAATGCACTCATCAAGGGGGAGATTGAGAGCCTGTGTGGTTCGAGGACCGGTGGATGGTCACTTCCGGGTGTGATGAGTGTTTGACAACATGGTGTGGACTGATTCTTAGCTAAGTATTGCAGGTGAAGGTTGCCACTTGACTGGTGTTGGTGCAGGTGCAGAACAAGCGCGAAAGGTCGTTGCCGGTGAGGCCTCCAGGTGTGGAAAAGACAAGTAGGCTTGGTTCGAGGGACCCGGTGGCCAGCGGAGTTAAGTGTGGGCCGCGAGGTGGCAAGAACAGCAAGATGAAGTCATGGACAGTTTCTTAGTTGAGCCTCAAAACCAAGGTTGAGCCGGGACTACGTGGGAGCTGAGTCATGAGTGATGACTAGCGGAGGCTACACCGAGTTCACGTGGTTCCGGTTGTTCACCAGAAAACCATTGGGTTCCTTGGTTGATCGACAAAGCCAAGACCAAAGACCGAAGACGGAGGTGCAGCAGCATCGGACTGGTCTGACCGGTGGGTCTAACTGGTCTGACCGGTGGGTTCCGGTCTGACCGGTGAGGAGCATGGGTCTGTCTGGTGTGCGACGACGTAGTCCGGAGACTTCGACGCGGAGGACACACGTTGGGATCACAAGGCTTGCGTAGGCTAAGCAAGTTTGCAGTCGCTGGGCATCCGTCCGATGGTGCAAGGATAAAGTTTGCAAAAAGGCCCTTCAGGGGCGTGTATCCTAGTGTTAGGCCTTAGGGGTAGTTTCGTCTTTCGGTTGCCTCCATATAACCCAAGTGTTGAAAGGATGGCAGCCATCTCTTGGAACCCTAGCTCATTTTGTTTTGCTATTTTCCTCTTCCATTTTCTTTTGGAATTTCTAGAACTAGCGTGAGAGCTTCATGGTGAGATCTTGTAAGAGGGAAGGATGATCGGGCGGCAAGCTAGACCTTGTATGAACCTTCATGGTATGTATAGATGATTCGACGTGATTCCTCAAGGCTTGGTTGTCTCTCTCCCGTTTTTCCCTTTTGATGATTTTTGGAGCCTTTTCTTGGTGATTTTCTTGTGGCCCTTTCGAGGCCTTTCTCTTTGGGATTTGGTGGAGGATGTATGCATGAACCCTTCATGGTTCTTTTCCCTTTGATTCCCCTCCCGAATCTGTGAGCAAAGGAACTTGATTTTGGGGTTTTCTCCTCTCTAGGGTTAGAGACGTTCTTGGTGGGATTTCTTCGATTCCTCTCGATTTAGCAAGTTTTTGCGGACCAAATCTTGGCTATGGAGTTTCCATGAGGTGTTCATACAATCTCCAAAGTCTTGTGCGAATCCATGGAGCGAATCGGGAGATCGGGAGTTTTGATTTGGAGGAGTTGACCCGCGGGCGCTATTCATCCTGAGAGCTCAGGTCCTGACCGATCTGACCGGTGCCTCTCACCGGTCTGACCGGTGTAGACCCTTGGTTGGGTTTTGCTCGGGTGAACGTCTTGGTGAGTTTTCTGTTGTCTCGTGTCGCTGCTGTTTCGAGTTTGGTCAATTTTGGAGCTCGGTAGGTCTGTTTGGTGGATTTGGGATTTCCTAGCTTGGACCGGTCTGACCGGCAAGCTACACAGGCCTGACCAGTGTAGGAGCCTTCTGTGGAAGTTCTCAGGTTTGCCAGGTTGCTCCAGCAGGGACGCGTCTGACCGGTGTAGTCCAGTGGTGCTCGAGTTGCTTGTTCCGCTGCGTTCTCGAGTAGGTCTAGGTGGTTGTTGTTTCCTAGGACCAGTAGCACTCCAGTGGCTACGTGGTCTTGCCAACTTGGGTACTTGATCCGGAGACGTCTTGTTGGAGTTTCCATCTCCTTCGAGAAGAATTTTTATCAGCTTCTATTCACTCCCCCCTCTCTGGTCGCCAGTTCGGTCCTTCAACATCTATCGATGATCCCCACAAAGAAATTCGAACAAAAACATCTCAGAATCGACGAATCGAGCCGCGCACAAAATCCTTCAAAAATACCTCCGTTCTTGAGAATTCATGCATAGGTGATATGTTCTTGTGTTCTTCATCCCTTCTCGATCTTAGGCTTGCGTTCTAGTTGAACCACTCCTTTCGATCCTATGGAGAAGTTACATGAGTTGTTTATCCAGTTGTATGACTGCTCGTCAATTAGAATATAGTGGATGCTCATGCATATCTTGTTTAGATCAAAGTATCATTCATATCTCTTGTCGCTTATTTGATTCCATGATGATCCCCACAAAGAAATTCGAACACAAACATCTCAGAATCGACGAATCGAGCCGCGCACGAAAATCCTCCAAAAATACCTCCGAAAATCACATAAAAGAAAAATGCTCGAGAAAATGATTTGGCACAAAATTAAGAGAAATATTTCACTAAGAATCACTTTGTCATATCTGGTTATAAGCCACTCACAAGAATCACAAATGTTGGATGGCAAAAAGCTCGAATAAAGAGCCACTCACAACTCTCTCCCTCTCTGCCAAAGAGCACCCCAAAAAGAAAGAGCACTCCCACCTACAAGCCAAAGGAGTTGGCTAAAATTCAGCCACTCCTCCTATACATAGGTCCTCCGGAAAATGACCAAAGTACCCCTACACTAGGGGTTACAACACAAGCCCTCATATGGGCATTTTAGTCAACACATGAAGTTCTCCATTGGACGGCTGCGCATCCATCGAGCCTTCGCGTCCTCCCAAGGTAAGCACCTCGATCATGCCACGTGTCTCCCGCTTCGAAGTTTCTCAGTGCGCCCAGATCCCGTCTCCACCCGCCGAGCCTTAGGTCTTGGCTTTTTGGAGCAACCAAGTAACCCGACAATTTTGTGGTGAACCGCTACAAACCCAGCGGACTGTCACACCCTGAAATTTCCAATTTCAGGATGTGAATAGAAAGAATAATTAAATAACGATATTCTCATAATTTTAAAATTTTTCCAACACTTATTTTCTTTACAGGGAATATAGTATAGGAAAAACCATTGTTTGATTTTCTAAATTAAATAAAAATTTGTGAGTGTTGCATTCATGCCGATGCATCTAGTGGTGTTTTTGAGTGAAAAAGGTTTTTAGATGCGCTTAGGTGCTGACCAAACCCTCCCGAGAATTTTTTCAGATTTTCCTAGAATTTATTCTCATTTGTCCCCTGAGCTTATTCTATTTATTAGAAGGCTCTAAAATATTTTTCATGAGCTCCAAATGCTTTATTTGGATTGTTCATGTCTTAATCTATCTCTGGGAATTTTTCTGAAATTTTTGGAATTTTCGAGTATTTTTCGTGCCTTGAAAACATTTTCTAGTCTTTACTGGAATTGTTTTCGCATTGAAAAGTAATTTCGGGAAATAATAAAAAAATCCTTCCATTTTGGACAACTTCAGACTTTAGACGACAAAGGCTGCTCACGGCAACTTCAGACGAAGTACTTCTGAAGCATGTCCACATTCCATGTGTAAGGCTCTTCTTCGCCGGTTAGCCGATGCAACTTGAATGTTGCTTCGTTCGATGTTGCAGTCGCTATAAATGGGCCTTCCCACTTCTCGTGCATCTTGCCTTTCAGCCTTCCCTTCGGTACCTTGCGTAGCACTAGATCCCCCGACCGTATGAGTTTTGGCCTGATCTTTTTGTTTTTCCACCTCCGGGTTTCTTCTTGGTAAGACGATAAGTTTGCTGCTGCTTGCAAGCGCACCTCCTCAATGTTCTGGACCGAAGCTTTGAGGTCTTCGTCACTGGAAGGGATGTCCCTCCATGTGCCCAAGCACAGCTCTTCGGGCAACATGGCCTCTTCTCCGTAAAGTAATTTGAACGGCGAAAACTACGTGGTGCTAGATGTCGTGGTGTTGTGGGACCAGATCACCCTCGGCAGCTCTTCGGCCTACTTGCTCTTTGGCAGATCGGTGATGTTCCTTTTTATACCGGCGAAGATTACTCCATTTGCCCGTTCCACCGCCCCATTGGACTGCGGGTGGTAGACCGAAGCGAAGCACAACTTGGTGCCTAGGTAAGTAAAGAATTCCTTGAAGTCGGCACTGTAAAATTGCTTGCCGTTGTCCACGCTGACTTCGTGCGGCACACCGAAGTGGCACACGATGTTCTGCCAGAAGAACTTCTGTATTGTCGCCGAAGTAATGCTCAACAGTGGTTTCGCTTCTACCCATTTGGAAAAATACTCCACAACCACCACAGCGTCGGTAGCGAACTGACGATGTTAATACCCCATCGGGCGAAGGGCCACACTAGTGGTATCAGTTGTATCTCGTTTGATGCGAACTTGCTGTAAGGCACATGGCACTAACACTCTGGACACTGGCGCACAATGTCGTGTGCATCTGCAACCGCCGAAGGCCAATAGAAACCCTGGCGAAAAGCCTTCTGCACTAAGGCTCTCGTGCCAAGGTGATGTGAGCACATGCCACTGTGGATCTCATAGAGTAGTTGCTTGCCCTCGGTCACTGATATGCACTTTAGCAATGGGGCGCACACCCCCTTTTGGTACAGGTTACCGTCAATGATGTGGTAGTTCCTCGCCCTGATGGCCACTCTCTTATCGGCGACGCCATCTTCGGCCTCATAGTAGCCCCTGACCGCCGCTACTATTGGGGCGCGCCAGTCCTCGCTCTGTATGGCGTTCACAAACTTGGGGGGTGCTGCTTCGTCAGCGACAGATCTTATAGTTGTTGTTTCATAGAACACATCCGGGGGCAGAGGTTCGAGCAAGGCGGTTGCCTTTGCAATAGCATCGGCTTCCTTGTTATAGTGCCTGGGAAAACTTCGCACTGTGATGCCAATGAAAAACTTTTCCATGCTTCGTATAGCCTGCAGATACTTCATCATGTTTGATTTCTTTGCCTTGTAAGTTTTCCCAATATGGCCGGCTACGAGTTCGGAGTCCGTCAAGATGATAAGCCTCCTTGCCCCCACTGCCCTGGCCTTCCGAAGCGCGAGTAGCAACCCTTCGTACTCAGCCATGTTGTTTGTGCAGTTGTCACAATTCAACCGCAAGGCGTAATGAAGCTTGATACCCGAAGGAGACTTGAGGACTGCCGCTGCTGCTGACCCCAGATGGCAATATGCACCATCGCATTGAACCTCCCATTTAGCCGAAGCTGCACGTGAGCCGAAACCGACAGCCCGACCGGACGTGGTAAAAGCTTCCGAAGGCCATTTTCCCCAACAGGAGCCCCTTGTCAGTGAGGGCCGTCCCGTCCTCAAGATGGGCCGAACTTACGACCAAACTCTTCACATGGCGAAAAACGGGCTTCGGAACTCCCACGGACGGCCCACGCTAGCGGGGATCCGAGTAAAAGATGTGCTCTGCCCTTTGGAAACTTTGCCGTTGTGAGAGGTGGTCGTCGGGGTAAAAAGGTAAATTTGCCTGTCACCGGTGTGATTATCGGATGCTGATGCACTATAAAAAGGGGACTAACCCTTGGGCTGCCCCACCCCACGGCCGTGATCTGCATCCACGACGCGTGAAAGCTCTGAAGGCGCTGTCGTAAGATTTCCTTCGTCCCCCACTGCTTTTGTTCTACTTCGCATTTAGATCGCATACATGGCCCCAAAAAGAAGACGCGACGCTGTCGCAAAGGAGATCCCGAAGACGTACACCTTCGGCCGAAGTCAGATTGATGGTACCGACGTGGGCTCTCTCGTGAAGAACCACATGGTTGGGACCGGCCGAGCCCCTGGCCGGGACACTGTACCGTGGCCTCGCGATAATGAGGTCGTCATCTTCCGTGATCTCCTGTACGCGGGGCTTCGGTTTCCCTTTCACCCCGCCGTCGTCGACATCCTGCGGTACTTCGACATCTACTTACACCAGCTCACCCCCAACGCAATTCTTCGTCTATCGGTGTACATGTGGATATGCCGCACCACGAAGATCAAGCCTTCTGCTGAGGGGTTTGCTTTGGCGCATCAAGTCCACCACCAGTGACGGACGGTCTTTGAAGAAGAGGGGGATCAGTCCGTCAAGAAAGACTGCCAATTTGGCTGTCTAAATTTTTTGTACAAGTCCGGCGTGGTGAGCCCCGTGACCGCCTACCAGAACAAGTGGCCTTCGGACTAGCAGAAACATTGGTTCTATCACACGGTGACTCCCCCTCCCCCGGAGAGTCACCCTCTGGCCACGAAGGAGCTACCTCCCCTTCATGAGTCTTACGCGAAGAACCCCTCCTGCCCCGAAGGCGATGAATTTGTGATGATGCTTCGCCGGTTCGCACGTAAGTACAGCACACGCGACATCGTGGAGGAATATCGCAGCATCCCGGTGTGCTCGCTAGTGGACGGCTGGGCTGTGGCCGACGACGCCTGGGAAGATGACATCGGCGGCATCCCGTGCCCCGACTGGATGAAGGCTTTTGGCTTCACCTCTGATCATGAGTGCTCTTGTGTCTTTCGGTGGCTTTTTACCTGCCTCTTGTGTTGCTGATGCTTCATGTGTTGACCATTCAAAAATGCTGATTTGCAGTGCTGAAGAAAAGGAAGGTGGAGGCCCATGGTGATTTCATCCTCGGCCCTGTGTCGCCGAAGGAATACAAGGATACTGTTGCGGAGCTTAATGGGTCTCGAACAAACCGGGTATTCGAGTTTTTCAAGGTCAATGCGCTTGAACGCATTGGGTTCACCAAGCACCGTGAAGCAGCTGAGAGGAAAGCTGCCGCACTCGCGGCCGCCAAAGCAGACGTTGGTGAGACGGTGACTTCGCCGCGTGCCGCTCCAAAGAGAGCTGGCAAGAGGAGTGCGCCCGCTGCGGCCAGCGCCACCGGCGAAGGGAGAGCCCGGATGAAACGTGGCGGCCGACCGGCGGACTCGCCCCCATCGCCCAAGAGAACCCGAGTCGTAGACGTCGAGACCGACGTCGTCGAAGACGTGATCGCTGCCGTACCGCTGCGCTCAGCCGTGCCTTGAGTGGGACAGGTGGAGGAGCCGGCGGGCCGCTGCTCGTGCCCGTCAGCCTGAAGGAGAAGGACAGTGATGATGACAGTGATGTCCGCATTGTGTCTTCTGTTGGTGATGCCCCTCACGGTCACAGCCCTGCCGCCTTCGGCCCTGACGCCCCTCAAGACGAAGGCAAGTCCAACTCCACTTCCACTAGCTCCTCCAGCTCCTCATTTGAGGGCACCGAGCAATCCGCTTCCCCTTCGGCCACGGCCGTCGAAAAAGACGATTTTGTTGCCGCCGCGGAGGAAGACGAGGAAGAGGAACCCGACAGCAGCAGCTATCGGGTGACACCGGAGGAGCCCCAAGCCACCGCTGTTCGCCTTTAGGTTCTTGCTGAAGCCAAGCTAATTGGTGGAAAACAGATTCGCTTCCTGGGCCTGACGAGCGGCGGCCACGAGCATAAATTCCTGGAGGAGGCAGGGTCAAGCTTCGCCATTCCCCACGAAAAGGAATACTTCGGGAAGCTTAGCTCCACCGAACTCACCACTGCATGCGGGGATCTGTCCCTAAAGGCCTTCGTTGCATCCCGGTGCCTCGCCCGAAGGCTAGAATAAGAGAGCAAAGAAGCGAAGGAGCTGTCAGCCGCCACGACTACCTCACTTCAAAATCGGGTGGCGGAGCTGGAGGGGCGGTTGGCCGCTGAACAGGAGCGCAACCGGCAGCTACTGCAAGCGAAAGAAGATGCGGTGAAGACCTCTGAAGCTGCCTTGGAAGCGCTACGCCTTGACGTGGAGGCCCTTGCCAGCACCAAGGAAGACCTGCACGCTCAGCTCCTCGACAGAGAGGCCAAGTTGGCCGAAGGGTAGAAAGAGGCGAGCCAGCTGAGTGATGTGCTGGAGCGGTACCGAACAGAGCATATCCGAAGCGCAGAGACCCTTTGCACAGATATCTTGGAGTTGCTGGGACAGTGCAATCTCAACGCGCCGCCTACCTCGTTCCCGCGGTGCACCGCCGGGGCATTCTACGAGTGGGTAAGTGCCTGCTTCGACCTCATCGCCATGAACACAAAGATCTTCGGAGAGCTTGGGGCTGCAATAGGGGTTCGCACGCTGGCATACTCCGTATGCTCTCTGGTCCCTGCAGATCGCCCCTCCTCAGAGAAGACAATCAGCAAGGGTGACCTTCGGCGGCTGACGAAAGACAACTTCGAGTGGCCCACTGATGCGGAACTCGACGTTGCGCAACTCCCAGTGCTCGCCAAGAATTTCATGAACACCTTCTTCGCCCAGCGCGGATCCCGTCTCACACTGGACGAATCAGTTCGCCTAAGTGCTCAGGTTCGCGGAAGCCACTTTTATTTTCGCTTTAAAACTCTACCTTCGGTGTGGACTCACGCCAATTCTATTCTGTTGCCCTTGGTGTCTCGCAGATAGGACCTCGGCTGCAAGCGCGTGTTCACGAGCGCCTTCGATCTCGATACGGTGGCACTCTTCCGGAGCCCAGGTTCATGATGGAGGCGACTGGATCGCCATGCCTGGGGTTCCCTTGATCGCCGCCGGAAATTCCGAAGCCGCCGCGGAGGAGGGGGGCGACGGGACCAATGCTCCTGGCGATGGTGCTCGCGCTGCCGAAGAGACGACAGGGCCAACATCCTATGAAGCGCACGTGGACAGGGCAACAGGGCCTTCAGAGGAAGTCGAGTGCGCCGAGGCAGCCGTGGGAACCGTTTCCCCTACGCCTGCCTCGCCCGGAGCCGCCGCTGTCCCCGAAGTCGATGCTGCACCCGCGCCCGACGAGGTCGCCCCTGCCACCGTCAACGCCGAAGAAGATGCTAGAGGCGTCGGAGATGGCGCACGCCGCAGAACTCGAGGTCGTGCTGCTAGCCGCCAGCTCTCCCTGGCGCGAGGCCCCCCCGAAGCCTGCAGTCGCCGCGCCAGCCCGAGGCTCGGTCGTGCCGGCCCGAGCGAGGTCCGAAGGGCACCAGGCCTGGTTTTGTAAACAGATGAAACACTTTCTTCTGGAGCCGTGGTTGTATGAAACACTAATGTAAGGTATCTCTGCACAGGTCCCTTCGGTGGTGCCTGCGCAGAGAGCCGAAGGTGCGAGCGACCCGCCCTTGCCCTTAAACTCTTTTTTCGTTGCCCCAAATGTGTGGACGAAATTTAGTATCCGCCACCCAGGCGTGTCGTACTCGGAATTTCTAATGTATCGTGGAAAACGCTACCGACTCCACAATGAGGCCGCTAAGCGTTTCTGTGCGGAGTTTTCGAAAGATCCTTCGCACTGAGAAGCCATCCTTAGAGAACGAGCCGCCCGTAGGGCGGCCAGGCGAAACTTAGTGGCCCCCTTCGTGACCGAAGGGGTCGTTCCGAAACCAGAGCTGGTCGAGGAGGGTGTCCTTAGACCACCCGAATATGTATATTTGATTCCTAACGCTTCGTCGGGCGGTCCTGTGGTTACGAAGACCGAGCCAGAGTGAGCGCCCGCGCACTGACTGTGATCCCGTCTTCGGCGTAGGACGGATGCCCACCGACAGCGAGCTTCGGCAGATGGCGCTGGACATCATAGATATGGCGTTTCTTCGTTTAATCGATGAGATCTGCGAAGACGTGCTTAACGAGGATTGATCGCTCGGAGGCGCTGACTGGTCGTGGCTCCGCGTCGCACCATGTGATGCCGTGAAGACTTGAAGCGATTTACTTCAGAACTCCCCCCGGAAGTGTTCGCGGCATGCTGGGGCGGCGCGACTCCGACCGATTTGTATAGTGTGTGTGTGTGAAGGAATACATTGTGGTTGTATTGTTGTGTCGAAGTGTAATATTGGATTGTTGTACCGAAATACACTGTATATTGGAAATATGATAGGAAGAAAAACGAAGGTGCCTGTAACCACCACTTGTCCCCTTCGTTCCTGCACTTGCGTTTTGCGTTGTCATCGTGAATTTTCCGAAGGGTAGCGTTGCCCCAGTCCAGCGTCATTACCCTTGCGTCTGCTTCCGACAGATCTGTCCTTTAGCCGTGTCAAGATGAAACGCCGCCGTGCCGTGTCCTTTACGCCGCGTCCAGCGGATGTTTCCTCCGGTCGCGACTGGACCAACCGCATCGCATCCGGCGTGCTTCCATCAAAGGCCAAGTCGGGACCCTTACGCCGCACCAAGCGGACTTCCTCTTCGGTCATATCTGGATCGACGTAACGCCCCCGGCGCGCGTTTACTTAGGCCAAATCAGGGCCCTTACGCCGCATCAAGCGGACTTCATCTTCGGTCATATCGGGACCGACACGACGCCCCCTGCGTGTGTTTACTCAGGCCAAATCAGGGCCCTTACACCGCTTTAAGCGGATTTCATCTTCGGTCGTATCGGGACCGAGACGATGCCCCCGGCGTGCATTTACTCAGGCCAAATCGGGGCCCTTACGCTGCATTAAGCGGACTTCATCTTCGGTCGTATCGGGACCGACGCAACGGCCCCGACGTGCATTTACTCAGGCCAAATCGGGGCCCTTACGCCGCATTAAGCGGACTTCATCTTCAGTCGTATCGGGACCGACACGATGCCCCCGGCGTGCGTTTACTCAGGCCAAATCGGGGCCCTTACGCCGCATTAAGCGGACTTCATCTTCGGTCGTATCGGGACCGGCGCAACGCCCCCGGCGTGCGTTTACTCAGGCCAAATCGGGGCCCTTACGCCGCATCAAGCGGACTTCATCTTCGGCCGTGACGATAAGTGACGGGCTCGGCCCGTGCGCACTTAATGCAGCCCGTGCCCGTGCCGTCACTTACCCCGCCGAAGGCCACCTCAAAGACTATGCCCCCCTCCACGGGGCCGGGGTAGCATAGCTTTGACGGTGTTGCGAAAGCATACTCGAAAGAAACAATCTTGGACATGAGGTGTTGGGGGAAAACTGACTTATATCGCATGTCAGAAATAGGATACATGGGTCCGCCTCATTAAAAACCTCACACTTCGTGGGTCCAGATGGGAACCACGAAGTCTCCCCCGTGAGGAAAAGAGCACGTCCCCCCTACTTAATGTATATATATTAGAACCTTCTTTACACTACGAAAGAGAAGAAAAGGAACTATTGAAACTCAAACGACAAAGGCTGCTCACGGCGACTTCAGACGAGGTACTTCTGAAGCATGTCCACATTCCATGTGTAAGGCTCTTCTTCGCCGGTTAGCCGACGCAACTTGAGTGCTGCTTCGTTTGATGTTGCAGTTGCTATAAATGGGCCTTCCCACTTCCCGTGCATCTTGCCTTTCAGCCTTCCCTTCGGTACCTTGCATAGCACTAGATCCCCCGACCGTATGAGTTTCGGCGTGATCTTTTTGTTTTTCCACCTCCGGGTTTCTTCTTGGTAAGACGATAAGTTCGCTGCTACTTGCAAGCGCACCTCCTCAATGTTCTGGACTGAAGCTTTGAGGTCTTCGTCACTGGAAGGGATGTCCCTCCATGTGCCCAAGCACAGCTCTTCGGGCAACATGGCCTCTTCTCCGTACAGTAATTTGAACGGAGAAAACTGCGTGGTCCTAGATGTCGTGGTGTTGTGGGACCAGATCACCCTCGGCAGCTCTTCGGCCCACTTGCTCTTTGGCAGATCGGTCATGTTCCTTTTTATACTGGCGAAGATTACTCCATTTGCCCATTCCACCGCCCCATTGGACTGCGGGTGGTAGACCGAAGCGAAGCACAACTTGGTGCCCAGATAAGTACAGAATTCCTTGAAGTCGGCACTGTCAAATTGCTTGCCGTTGTCCACGGTGACTTCGTGCGGCACACCGAAGCGGCACACGATGTTCTGCCAGAAGAACTTCTGTATTGTCGCCGAAGTAATGCTCAACAGTGGTTTCGCTTCTACCCATTTGGAAAAATACTCCACAGCCACCACAGCGTGGGAGTAATTCCCGGGTGCTGTCGGTAGCGGACCGACGATGTTAATACCCCATTGGGCGAAGGGCCACACTGGTGGTATCATTTGTATCTCGTTTGATGCGAACTTGCTGTAAGGCGCATGGCGCAGACACTCTGTACACTGGCGCACAATGTCGTGTGCATCTGCAACTGCCGAAGGCCAATAGAAACCCTGGTGAAAAGCCTTCTACACTAAGGCTCTTGTGCCGAGGTGATGTGAGCACATGCCACAGTGGATCTCATGGAGTAGTTGCTTGCCCTGGTCACTGATATGCACTTTAGCAATGGGGCGCACACCCCCTTTCGGTACAGGTTACCGTCAATGATGTGGTAGTTCCTCTCCTTGATGGCCACTCTCTTATCGGCGACGCCATCTTCGGCCTCATAGTAGCCCCTGACGACCGCTACTATTGGGGCGCGCCAGTCCTCGCTCTGTATGGCGTTCACAAACTTGGGGGGCACTGCTTCGTCAGCGGCAGATCTTATGATTGTTGTTTCGTAGAACACATCCGGGGGCAGAGGTTCGAGCAAGGCGGTTGCCTTTGCAATAGCATCGGCTTCCTTGTTATAGTGCCCGGGAAAACTTCACACTGTGATGCCAATGAAAACTTTTCCATGCTTCGTATAGCCTCAGATACTTCATCATGTCTGGTTTCTTTGCCTTGTAAGCTTTCCCAATATGGCCGGCTACGAGTTCGGAGTCCGTCAAGATGACAAGCCTCCTTGCCCCCACCGCCCTGGACTTCCGAAGCGCGAGCAGCAACCCTTCGTACTCAGCCATGTTGTTTGTGCAGTTGTCACAATTCAACCGCAAGGCGTAACGAAGCTTGATACCCGAAGGAGACTTGAGGACTGCCGCTGCTGCTGACCCCAGATGGCAATATGCACCATCGCATTGAACCTCCCATACTGGCTCCGTGACTATGGCTTCCCCCTTCGGTGCCGAAGGCGTCCAATCGGCCACAAAATCAGCGAGGACCTGAGACTTTATTGCACTGCGAGCGACGAAGTTTATGACATGCTCCGCCAACTCTGCGGCCCATTTGCCCATTCGCCCCGTGGATTCCTTGTTCTCAAACATGTCTCAAAGAGGGAAAGCTGTGGGGACTGATACATCGTGGCTCTGAAAATAATGCCGAAGCTTCCTCTTTGCCATCACAACTGCATATGCCATCTTCTCCATTTCAGAGTAGAAGAGTTTCGAGCTGCTCAAAGCTTCGGAGACATAGTAGATGGGAAACTGCTTCAGAGCATCTGCTTCCTTTCGTTCTTCCACAAGCACTGCACTGACCGTTGTGTCGGTTGCTGCAATGTACAGCAGCAGCTTAGCCTTCGGCGACGGCTTAGTCATGACCGCTGCCTCTTCTAGATATTTCTTGAGATCCTCGAAGTCTTGCTGTTGCTCACCTTGAAGAAGGGTAGGCTTCGCTCAACAGCCTTGGAGATGAAGCGATTTAGCGATGCTATTCTACCCGTGAGCCTTTGGACCTCCTTTCTGCTACTCGGTGGTTGCATTCTTTGTAATGCTTCGATTTTCTGGGGGTTTGCCTGTATGCCCCGTTTGGAGACCATGCACCCCAACAATTGCCCTTTCCGAATGCCAAAGATGCACTTCTCTGGATTAAGCTTGAGGCCGTTCCGCCTCATTGTCAGGGACAGCCCTGAGGGTCCCCTAAAACAACTGGGGAAAGCTAAAAACCAAAGCTAAATGCATCTTGCTTAAAGCACACACGGGGCACGGCCCACGCCGTGGTGGCCCCCGCGGACCACCAAGGCGGCCCACTCAAAGGTCCCCTCGAGCAGGCTCCGCCTCACTCGAGGATACACACCTCCCTCGAGCGGGCTCGCCCCGCTCGAGGGCACCCCCTCCCTCGGCCGAGGCTCCGCCTCGCTCGCGGGTACACGCCTCCCTCGAGCGAGGCTCCGCCTCGTTCGAGGGCGCTCACCACACGCACGCCCTTGTTCCGTACGCGGGTACGGGCATTTAATGCTCTGACAACGGCGGGGCGGTGCCATCATGCGCACGGGACTCACGCCCCGGTCTGTTGCACCAACTCCCTAGGAGGGAACCCATCCCCGCCACTGTGGGGGGCGTGCGGCGTGGCCGGTGTCGGCCCCGTGACGCGCGCCGCCTACTCCCGTACGGCTAACGTGCCAAGCCCTCAAAGGGGGGGGGGCCGGCCACACCCTCGAAGTGCTTTCCCGCGACTTTGCAGGGCCAGGTCGTGACGCTAGGCCGGCGGGGCGCCATCCCTGCCACTGTTAACTGCAGGCGGCCGCCCCGGTGCGTACAACCCCATGCTGGGCACTGTGGTAACAGCTCCGACGCTGTGAGGCGTGCGATAACAGGACGCCACCACGCCTACCGCTGTATCCCGTACGGATCGACGTCGGCAACCCCCTCGAGCCCGCGTGGGGACATCACGGCCAACCACTGCACTCCTACCCTCAAAGCTACCACTGTTCGGGTACAAGATATGCCATGATGGCCGGATCGCGGCAAGGACCGTCAAGGCGGCTGCCCACTCTACGGCGCGGCGCACCATACTTCCCTATGTAGCTGAATAGTGCGGCATGCTTGTAATTCACCCTCTCCTTAGCCTATAAAAGGAATGTGAACTCCCCCACCGCAGAGGACAGGGGGACACAACGCTCGACATGAGATAGAGAACAACACACGACACACTACGTATTCCCCAATTCCCCCACAACATCTTCAGCCACTTCGCCAGGGACTTGGAGGCCACGCCTCCTCTCCCGCCTTGCTTGTCGCTGCCCCACTACAGGCACCCCCGGTGCTGAGCAATATAGTGCCCCGAGCACACCCGCGCTGTCGGACGTACGGCCCCCGGCGGGAACCGGGATAAACCCCGTGTCTCGATTGCTTAGCATCGACCATTGAGGGACGGACCTTGGCGCTTATTGCTTGGTTAGTGTCGGAACCACATTCCGCACCAACGGTTGGCGCCCACCGTGGGGCACGCGAGCGTCTAAGGTCAATCCACCATCAACTCCCTCCATGGTGATTCGCACCGAGCACGCGGTACGCGCTACTCCATGGGCAGCTCGGACCCCCTCCCCACCGGGTTCGAAATCCGGTTCGGGAGCACGAACTTTCATGCCACGGGGAACAACTACACGATGCGCCTCACCATCCGTGAGGAGCTCCGTGCGCGGTGCCTAGCCGGGTCCACCCCGGTCGCCACCGCACCCCGCGTCGCCACGGCGCAAACACTCCGCTAGCACGGACGCTGCGGGCCCGTCGGCGTCTCGGCGTCGCCGTCGCTCCGGTCGGCGCTCACGTCGGGGCACGGTTAGAGCGACGGCAAGCCGAACGCGCCGCCTCCAAATGCGGCGCGCCCGTCGGCCACGACGGCGCCACCCCGGCGGGGGAGCGCGCGGTCTCGGCCGCGCTTCCCCATCGGTACGCGCGGAGCTACGACGGCCTACAACGCCAACGTCAACACCATGATGCGCGGGGTCCCCCGCGCGTCACGTCCTCGTCGCCAGGGACCCTAGCGCCTCCGCCGGCGATGAGTCGTCCCTAGGCTCCCTCGACTCGTTGCCCCAGCGCGGTGCGCAGGCCTGAACGTTGCCAGCAAGAGGGGGATCAGAAAAAGGGGCGAACTCTCTAAGGGAAAATCAGCAAAACAAAAGACAAAACAGTGACCTACCTTCGACCTGTTTCCTCTCCACCTCAAGCGCGCGGCGCTCGGCCTCGACCGCTGCCGAAGGCCCGCGGCGGTGTCGCTCGCTCTCCGGAGGGCCGGCTCTCCGGCTCGCGCTCGTGATGCGCGAGCACCACCGGTTCGCCCTCAAGCTTCGAGAACTCCGCGTTCCCGCCCCTCCGGCGACTTCGCGCCGCCTCGCGAGCGACGCGCTCCGGCTCGAGCGCCGGCCGGGCGTCGGCAAGAGCGACCTACTCTGCTGGGGCGCCCCTCGGCCCACGGCGGGCGGTGCGTTCTTGCGGGGAGGCCGGTCCTCCGCGATGGCGAGCGCGCGCAAGCTTGGCATCGAGGGTAGCCTTCGGTTCGTTGGCCTCCTTGGCCTTCCACGCTCGGCCGCGCGCGCCCTCTCCTCGGCCACCGCCTCGCCCGGGCTCCGCGGAGCCACGAACGGACACCCCGGTTCTCGGCCGGACGGTGGTCACCTCCGCCTCCCAGTTGGTGGCCAGCGTGCGCATCCTCTCCAGATCCGCCCGCGCCTGCCGCAACGCCTCATCCCGGTCGATGAGGACCGTGCGGACCCGTTCGAGGGTGGAGGGGCGCGCCACGGCCTGCCCTTCGCTCTCTTGGAGCTGGTCGCGTAGGGCTTCAGCCCGGTACGACAGCCAACTGTCCGGGGTCCTCAAGGCGTCGGCAAGCGCGTCGAAGGCGTCGCACCGCTCCCGGAGCTGGCAGAGCTCGGCGCCCATATGATCGAAGGCGCCGTATTTGTCGCGGGCGCGATGCTCGAGCTCCTGCCGCTGACAGATCGAAACCAGTAAGCGTTGCGCCGCAAGGATCGAGCGCAAAGACGAAGAAGTCAAAGAAAGTACATGACGGCGCCTCACCTGGAAGACGCGCCACGCGGGGCCGCCATGGATCCGCAGCGCCTCGTTCAACGCTCGGTTGAGCGCGGCGCCGTGGTCGCGGAGCTCTCCCCACGGCTCTGTTCCTCACGGGCGTCGGCGAAGGCGGGCGGACCCCGTCAATGCGCCCCTCTCCCGGAGCGGAGCGGCCGGCGCGGGGAAGAAGAGGCCTCGGCGCCGTACCCTCGGCCTCCTCGCCACCATGTGGCCGGTCTCGCCGCCTCACAAGGGCCCCCTCCCCGGGACTCGGAGGACGGCGTGGGGAAGCTCACCCACCGGTCCCACCGAGGGCGGCGGGGAGTCGTCGTCCGAAATCTCCACCACCACCGCACGGGAGCCGCCGGCGGTGTAGGCCCCTGCCGCGCCTCCACCGACGCCTCCGCCCGCGCCTCCGAGGCCGCGAGCTCCCCGCCGCGTCGCCGCGACCACCGCCTCCCGGCCGCTTCTCCGCAACCGCGGGCGACGGGCCCGGCCCTCCTCGGCGGTATGCGCCGGCGGCCGCCGCCGCGGCCGGCGCCGCCGGCTGCGCCTCCACCACGATCGGCGCCCGCCCGCTCCTCGATGGCCGCCGAGGCCGCGGTGCGGCGGGCGGAACCACCGGCCGCGGCCTCGAGGGCCTCGGCGGCACCTGCGAGCTCTCGCCGCTGCGGCCGCCGCGCTCGCCCCGGCCCGCGGCGCCCTCGACGAACGCTGCCTGGTGGGGATGGATGCGTCCGCCCTCAACATCTTGGCCGGTGCGAGGGGAGGCACGGTTGGCACCACTCTGCGCAAACACGAACAAACAGTCAGGTCCCCGTGCGCCGGATACGCGGCCCCCACGAAAGAACAAGCCTCTCCACCTCGAAGAAGAGAAGGCGCGCTTCCTCTTCCTCGAGGCCCCGGCCGACAACGCCGGCGCGGTCGGCGCGGTCGCCGCCGTGCCTCCGGCCATCTCCACCGCGCGCGCGAGGCCCCGCCCGCGCGCGGGCGGCCCTTCCGTCGCGCGCACCTCGGGGCACGCACCGGCACCTCCGCGGCCCGCGCCGCTCTCGTTGTCGATTGCCCGGCGGTGGGCGCCTCCACACCGCCCCGGGCGGCCCCGCTTCTCCTACCGCCGGAGGGCGGCTCCGGCGGCGGGGCGCGGCTCCCACCTATCGGGGGAGACCCCGCCCCCAACATCTTCCTCCTCTTCCTCCTCATCCGAGACGAGTACTCCCTCGGTCCCCGGAGAAGAGAGCCCCCCCTGCTCGCGCGGCGGTGCCTCCTCGTTCCTCCGCTCGCGGCGTTTCCGATGCCTCGTCGCGCGCTCCTTCTTGCGTGCGCCCGCTCCCGCTCTCGGCTGCCGCGCCGCTCGACCGCGCGCGCGAGAGCGACGAGTGGGCGGATCGGACTTCGCGGTGCTCGGGCTCACCGGTACCGCGAGCGAAACATCAAAGCGCGTCAACAACCCGAAGTATCGGCAAAATCAAAAACGGAACCAAGAACTCCACTCACCGGCTTGCGGTGGGGAGCATCTCAAGGTCCCACAGTGATCGGTCGTTGCGCACGGACTTGGAGTCGACGGCGCTCCGCGCCGGGTAGCCGCGTACTCCGGCGGGGAGGGGGCTGCGGCATCCGCGACCTCGCCGGCGTGATGGGGTCCGCCGTCTCGGTCATATCGAAGATGTGGAGCGGCCTCTCCATCGGGGGACGACCCGCGGTGGTGGAGGAAGGCGAGGACGGCCCCCGCGGTCGGCCGCCCGCGGCCCGCCGGATTCCCTCGGCGCGGCCGAAGCAAGTCCAACCGATCCCGATGCCGGGACGGGGGACACCATGTGGTGCCGGGGAGTCGGGCTTCTCCCCGGAGCACCGGGCCGGTGTAGGGGGGAGGCGGGCTCGTCGTTGCGAAGGTAGAACCACCCCCGCTCCCGGCTGCGTTGTTGGTCGTCATGGTGCGGGGGATGTAGTCGTCCTTGTGCCGACCCCGCAAGGCGAGCGACATGTCGGCCGGCGCGCACCGCGCGGTGGGTCCTCGTTCCGACGTCGGGCGCGTGAACGACTCCTCGCGAAAGAGGTGAATCTAGAGATCCCAATTCACTGGGATCCCTAGATATCCCTCGCAGACGCCGACGAACGTGGCCGCTTGCGAGATCGCGTTCGGCGCGAAGTTGTGAAGCTCCACGCCGTAGTGGTGGCAGAGCGCCCGCATGAAGCGACTCGCCGGCGCCGCGAAGCCTCGCTCGTGGAAGCGGATGAAGCTAACCACGTAGCCACTCGGAGGGTTGGGCGCATGGTCCCTGGCTGGCGGCACGATCCACTCGGCCGGCCGGCCATCCTCGTTTGCCGCCAGCAGGCCGGCGGACACCCGGCTCGGTCGGGGGCCGGCCCGCGTCACCGTCGAGTGCTCCCACGCGTACGGGTTGACGATGACGAGAGGCGGTTGAGGCGCCATGAGGAAAGACAAAGGGGCGAGGAACGAAGAGCGGGAAGGAGAAGAAGAGCTCCGAAGGCGGAAAGATGATGGCAAGAACGGCTCGGGGGGTCGGGCGCAAGGGGCAAGAATGGCGAATGCAAAGGTAAAAAACCGCCGTTTCCCCCACTCGTCGGATTTATAGGCCGCGGGCGTGTTCTCGGAGCGTGCGCCCCGCGCGCATTAACTTGCGGGAGGAATCTTCTCTCGGCCGACGGGCGGGCCCCACCACGACCGCGGCGGCCACGCAACCGCTCACGGGCCATCATCACGGCGTAGAAGCGGGAGGGCGGTGGCGAGGGCGGTCACATCCGCCCGCCCATGCCGCCCACTACGCGCGCGGCCGCGGCTCCTAAAAAGGCGCGCCGCGGCGAGAAACCGCAGCCACGACTGCGAGCATTAAATGGCCCGGTCCCTTACTAAGTAAGGAGGACCCTCGAGCGGCGCGAGCCCCTGGCTCAAAAAATTCGACCCTCGAAGGGTGCAACCATCGGCTGGTGACCTCGGGGCTCGTTTGAAGTAAAACAGGCACCGCAGGTACCTTCGATGCGCTATTTTACTGATCAGCGTTTCGAGGGCTGACGCGGTCAGGGAACCTCGAAACCCGCAGATGCAAAGACGGGAGCGCCTAGCTGCCACCCCGCACTATTTTACTGATCAGCGTTTCGAGGGCTGACGCGGTCAGGGAACCTCGAAACCCGCAGATGCAAAGACGGGAGCGCCTAGCTGCTACCCTGCACTATTTTACTGATCAGCATTTCAAGGGCTGACGCGGTCAGGGAACCTCGAAACCCGCAGATGCAAAGACGGGAGCGCCTAGCTGCCACCCCGCACTATTTTACTGATCAGCGTTTCGAGGGCTGACGCGGTCAGGGAACCTCGAAACCCGCAGATGCAAAGACGGGAGCGCCTAGCCGCCACCCCGCACGGTCCTACTGATCAGAAGTTTGAAGCCTGACCCTCGACGGGTTCGAACAGGCGCCCCAGATCACCAGAGTTAGGGACGACGAGGGCACGCGCATTCGAGCCGTTCCTCGAGCCCGCCGGCTCGAGGGTGCCCCACATGTCGTGTTCGGGGAGCCGGCGAGGGCGGCTAGCCGGGGGGATCCCACCGAGGGAGAGCTTCCGCGCCCTCGGTCCCTAGCGAATGGGACCGAGCGCCACCTAGCAAACCCACGCAAGCGCTTTAATGGACGCGACCCTTATCGAACGGGGCATGGGCGTCCACCCGAACCACCCACTAACAGCTCAATGTGGAATCCGCAATCTGCGACCCAATCGATGGGGGTTGCGGAAACCTCACCCTCCGTCCCTCGGAGGGACGGCGAGGGCGCGTTAAAAACAAGTCGTAGAGCTACTACCCGATCGCCTCGAACGGGTCCGGAGCTCGGGGGCTCGACGCACGGCTACACCTCTCGGATTGCACGGGCGCGGATGGTGCCGGTGCGCATGCGACACGGCCGGCCGAAACATCGCCGACGCCGGTTGGAATATGTACCACGCCCTCCGACCAAATCCGCGGTAAAATCCCTGCGGGGAGCACCCACGCTCCTACGGGGCTTCGAGGGCTAGACCCGCGGGTCCGGCGACGCGGCCCCACGGAAAGCATTCGCAAACCAGGGGGAAGGACGTCCTTTCCGTAGGCTCCGGCATCCGCGGGATCTTGGCGGCGAACCCGCGGTTCTCGGGGGCTCTCGTCGGGGACGACCCCGAGGGTCCCCTAAAACAGCCGGGGAAATCCCGCTTAAAACCCGCTAAAAACTAAAGCTAAATGCATCTTGCTTAAAGCACACACGGGGCACGGCCCACGCCGTGGTGGCCCCCGCGGCCCACCAAGGCGGCCCACTCAAAGGTCCCCTCGAGCGAGCTCCGCCTCACTCGAGGATACACCCTCCCTCGAGCGGGCTCCGCCCCCGCTCGAGGGCACACGCCTCCCTCGAGCGAGGCTGCGCCTCGCTCGAGGGTACACGCCTCCCTCGAGCGAGGCTCCACCTCGCTCGAGGGGCGCTCCTGCACGCGCACGCCGTTCCCGTACGCGGGTACGGGCATTTAATGCTCGACAATGGCGGGGGCGGCACCATCATGCGCACGGGACTCACGCCCGGTCTGTTGCACCAACTCCCTAGGAGGGAACCCATCCCCGCCACGGTGGGGGACGTGCGGCGTGGCGGTGTCGGCCGGGTGGCGCCGCGCCGCCTACTCCCGTACGGCTAACGTGCGAGCCCTCGAAGGGGGGCCGGCCACACCCTCGAAGTGCTTTCCGGTGACTTTGCGGGGGCCGGGTCGTGACGCTAGGCGGCGGGGCGCCATCCCCGCCCTCGCTGCTTGCACCGCGGCGGCCGCCCGGCGCGTACAACCCCACGCGGGACGCGTGGTACCGGCCCTCCGGCGCCGTGAGGCGTGCGAGAAAGGGACGCCACCAAGCCTGCCGTGTATCCGTACAAATCGACGTCGGCAACCCCCTCGAGCCCGCGTGGGGACATCACGGCCAACCCGCTGCGCTCCTACCCTCGAAGCTACCCGCTGTTCGGGTACAAGATACGCCATGATGGCCGGATCGCGGCAAGGACCGTCAAGGCGGCCGCCCACTCTACGACGCGGCGCACCATACTTCCCTATGTAGCTGAATAGTGCGGCATGCTTGTAATTCGCCCTCTCCTTGGCCTATAAAAGGAAGGTGAACTCCCCCGCCGCAGGGGACGGGGGGGACACATTGCTCGACACGAGACGAGAGAACAACACACAACACACTACGTATTCCCCAATTCTCCCACAACATCTTCGGCCACTTCGCTAGGGACTTGGAGGCCACGCCTCCTCTCCCGCCTTGCTTGTAGCTGCCCCCACTACGAGGCACCCGGTCTTCCGAGCAATATAGTGCCCCGAGCACACCACCTGCCGGACGTACGCCCCCCCCCCCCTGGGAACCGGGATAAACCCGTGTCTCCGATTGCTTAGCATCGACCATTGAGGGACGGACCTTGGCGCTTATTACGGTTAGTGTCTGGACCACATTCCGCACCGACACTCATGTTGTCGAAGGTTTCGGTCAGGTCCGCAATGTGATCTTCCTCTTTCTCGCTCATAATGACGATGTCGTCGACATAGGCCGAGGCGTTGCACCTCGGTCGGTTGCCCGAATCAGCTTCATCATGCGGTTGAAAGTCGATCCAGCATTACGAATGCCTTCTGGCATTCTAACGAAGCAAAAAATGCCGAAGGGTGTCGTGAACCCGGTCTTAGCTTCGTCCTCCCTTCGCATCCACACCTGGTGGTATCCAGAAAAACAATCCAAGAGACTCAGCATGTCATATCCAGCTGGCTGATCAATGATAACGTCAATCCTTGGCAGTGGGTAAGGGTCCTTCGGGCACGCCTTGTTGAGTTCGCCTGAAATCGATACACATGCGCACGTTCCCATTCTTCTTCGGCACTATCACCACATTTGGCCACCCACACGGGGTACTGCACTTCTCTTATGATTCTTGCATCAAGCAGCTTCTGCACTTCGGCCTCCGCAGACTTGACCCTGTCACCTGACATTGGCCGCTGCCTCTGCAGCTTCGGTTTGACCTTCGGGTCGGTGTTCAAAGCGTGCTCTATAACCGACTGGTGGACACCCATAAAATCCGACTTGGACCATGCGAACACATCCTGTTTATGAAGAAGGAACTGCAGGAGTTTGCCTTCGTCCTCTGTACTGACTTCGGTACCTATCATGACGGTTCTACTTGGCACATCCGCACACAAAGGGACTGTCTTCGTGACATCGACTGCTTTCATGCGCTCGACTCGGCCCCTTTCATGGATTGTCTTATTTGGGCCTCGACCCTCTGCTCTTCTGCTACCACAGCTTCATTGCCCTCATTTTCGTTGATGACATGCACCTGCCTGTTATGCACTGACGTGTTGCGCTCGGCCCTTCGGGCCTCCTCCTGGCTGCCATACACCGAAATCACCCCCGCTGGCGTTGGTATTTCCATCAGCAGGTACCCTTGGTGGATGACCGCTGCGAACTGTTGATGGTGTTGCGACCAAAGATGGCATTATACGGGTACACGAAGTCAACAACATCGAAGGTTATGACTTCCGTTCTCATAGTGGCATCTTGATCGAAAGTCACATTGACGTCGATCTTGCCCGGGCTTCGATCCTCTTGTTGCCAAAGCCGTACGGCGGGTGCTCCGATTTCTTCAAGTCTTCTTTTTTGAAACCCATGCCGGAGAAGCACCGCCCGGGTTAATATATCTGTCGAATCGCCATTGTCCACCGGGACTCTTCCCACATCATTGCCGAAGTAGTACTTTGTGTTCTTGCCAATGTTTGCTCTTATGACGAGAGGGTCATTGTGAGGGTAGTGTTGCGGCCGAATGTCGGCTCCGTGAAAGTTATTGGGATGTGGGACCATGGCCAATGGAAGTACATCCCGGAGCAAATGTGCGACACGCTTCGGTAATACTCTCGCCGGTTGCCTCTTCGTCTCGTGCACCTGGTTCATTGGACCCGCCCGAGATTGCATTGATGATGTTGACCATGCCCATCATCCTCAAGCTGCTAGAGTCAGGGGCCTCTTGCTTTGGCGGAGGTGGTGGAGGTGGCTGGGCGTAATGCGTTTGATGGTGGATGGCTGGGTTCGGGCATGAAGGCACAAATACCGAGAATTGCTGCGCGTGCATGGGAGGGGGCGGCGGCAGCTGCGGCGCCGAAGGCGTGTACGACTGCGGTGGGTGGAACACCTGCGTGGGCGCCGAAGGCTGGAAAGATTGGTGGTGATATGGTGGCGGCAGGGCCCTGAACTGCCCCGTGTTCTGGCACCTCATGACGTGATTCACAGCCAGGCCTGCTGCCTTCGCCTTCTCCTCAGCTTCCCATTCCAACTTCTTCTTGATTTCCGAGGGACATTGATGGGTGTGATGCTGGGCGCCGATCCCATGGAGCCAACAGAAAAACCTCTCGCCGCCGCCCCGCTAGGGCGGGTTTTGCTGCTGCGACTTCGGCCCTCTGCCATTTTTGTATCCACCTTTGTGCCCACCGCTGTTCCGATTCTGGTTCTGGTCAGGGGGCGCAGATACATTGTTGATCTGACGGTTTGCTTGCTTTGGCGGTTGATTTTGCCACCCCTTCTGTTGGTCCCACTGCCCCTGCTGCTTTTGTTTCTTCGCTGCATTGGCTCTGTCCAGCCTTCTGCGACGACCTTTATCGGACTTGCAATATTCTTGCATTACCTCAAACAGTTCTTGCAGAGACTTCGGCTTGACTCTGTCAAGCACATCCTGGCAGTTTCCGACCCTCAAGCCCCCAACGATAGCGGCGATGGTGCTGATTTCGAACACCCCGGGCGCACGCACTATTAACTTCACCACCTTGTGCATATACTCTTGCAGTGACTCCCTATCTCCCTGGACACACATGTTGACGAGGTCATTGGAGTCTAGCTCTTTGACTTGCATGCCCTTGAAGCTGGACAACTGCTTGTTCCGGAACGCTCGGCCCGGCACCGGTCCCCACTGAAGGCTGGATGGCCGAAGCCGAAGGGTTGACAGGTTCCGGTGCTAGCGGAGGGGTTGACGCCTGAGCCGTGGTGGCTTCGGAGCCTGCCGATCGCGTCCTTGCCATGCGGTCCTGGATTCTTCCTCGAGGTGGGCGCCAAACTGTTGGTGGAAATCGGGCCCGAAGGTGGACGCCGACACAACAGCCCCCTGATTACTCTTCTCCCCTTCGGAGGAAAGCGGCCGGAGGCCCCCTCGGAAGCGGGCAGAGAAAGTAAAGACTCGATACTTCCCAGTCGGTTCTACCCTTCGCCTCGCTCGCGGGTACACGCCTCCCTCGAGCAGGCTCCGCCTCGTTCGAGGGCGCTCCGCACACGCACGCCTGTTCCCGTACGCGGGTACGGGCATTTAATGCTCTGACAATGGCGGGGCGGTGCCATCATGCGCCTGGGACTCACGCCCCGGTCCTGTTGCACCAACTCCCTAGGAGGGAACCCATCCCCGCCACTGTGGGGGACTGTGCGACGTGGCCGGTGTCAGCCCCGTGACGCCGCGCCGCCTACTCCCGTACGGCTAACGTGCCAAGCCCTCAAAGGGGGGGGGGCCGGCCACACCCTCGAAGTGCTTTCCCGCGACTTTGCAGGGCCAGGTCGTGACGCTAGGCCGGCGGGGCGCCATCCCCGCCACCGCGTAACCGCGGCGGCCGCCCGTGCGTACAACCCCATGCGCGGGCACCGTGGTGACGGCTCCGGCGCGTGAGGCGTGCGAGAACGGGGACGCCACCACGCCTACCGGCGTATCCCGTGCGGATCGACGTCGGCAACCCCCTCGAGCCCGCGTGGGGACATCACGGCCAACCACCGCACTCCTACCCTCAAAGCTACCACCTTGTTCGGGTACAAGATATGCCATGATGGCCGGATCGCGGCAAGGACCGTCAAGGCGGTCGCCCACTCTACGGCGCGGCGCACCATACTTCCCTATGTAGCCGAATAGTGCGGCATGCTTGTAATTCACCCTCTCCTTAGCCTATAAAAGGAATGTGAACTCCCCCACGCGAGAGGACGAGGGGGACACAACGCTCGACATGAGATAGAGAACAACACACGACACACTACGTATTCCCCAATTCCCCCACAACATCTTCAGCCACTTCGCCAGGGACTTGGAGGCCACGCCTCCTCTCCCGCCTTGCTTGTCGCTGCCCCACTACAGGCACCCCCGGTGCTGAGCAATATAGTGCCCCGAGCACACCACTGCTGGACGTACGGCCCCCGGCCGGAACCAGGATAAACCCCGTGTCTCTGATTGCTTAGCATCGACCATTGAGGGACAGACCTTGGCGCTTAGTACTGGTTAGTGTCGGAACCACATTCCGCACCAACAGTTGGCGCCCACCGTGGGGCACGCGAGCGTCTAAGGTCAATCCACCATCAACTCCCTCCATGGTGATTCGCACCGAGCACCGCGGTACGCGCTACTCCATGGGCAGCTCGGACCCCCTCCCCACCGGGTTCGAAATCCGGTTCGGGAGCCTGAACTTTCATGCCACGGGGAACAACTACCTGATGCGCCTCACCAACCGTGAGGAGCTCCATGCGCGGTGCCTAGCCGGGTCCGCCCCGGTCGCCGCTGCACGCGTCGCCACGGCGCAAACACCTGCTAGCACGGACGCGCGGGCCGTCGGCGTCTCGGCGTCGCCGTCGCTCCGGTCGGCGCTCACGTCGGGGCACGGTTAGAGCGACGGCAAGCCGAACGCGCGCCTCCAAATGCGGCGCGCCGTCGGCCACGACGACCGCCACCACCCGGCGGGGGGGCGCGCGGTCTCGGGCCGCGCTTCCCCATCGGTCTGCGCGGAGCTACGACGGCCTACAACGCCAACGTCAACACCATGATGCGCAGGGTCCCCCCTGGCCGTCACGTCCTCGTCGCCAGGGACCCTAGCGCCTCCGCCGGCGATGAGTCGTCCCTAGGCTCCCTCGACTCGTTGCCCCAGCGCGGTGCGCAGGCCTGAACGTTGCCAGCAAGAGGGGGATCAGAAAAAGGGGCGAACTCTCTAAGGGAAAATCAGCAAAACAAAAGACAAAACAGTGACCTACCTTCGACCTGTTTCCTCTCCACCTCAAGCGCGCGGCGCTCGGCCTCGACCGCCTGCTGAAGGCCACTGACGGTGTCGCTCTGCTCCTGGAGGGCCAGCTCCTGGCTCGCGCTCGTGATGCTGAGCACCACCAGTTCGCCCTCAAGCTTCGAGAACTCCGTGTTCTGCCCCTCCAGCGACTTCTGCGCCGCCTCGCGAGCGACGCGCTCCCGCTCGAGCGCCGACCGGGCGTCGGCAAGAGCGACCTACTCTCCGCCGGAGCCCCGCCCCTCGGCCCCCTGGCGGGCGGTACGTTCTTGCAGGAGCTGGTCCTCCGCGATGGCGAGCGCCGCAAGCTTGGCATCGAGGGTAGCCTTCAGTTCGTTGGACTCCTTGGCCTTCTGCTCGGCTGCGCGCGCCCTCTCCTCAGCCTGCCTCTGCTGGGCCTGCGCGGAGCCACGAACGGACACCCTGGTTCTCGGCCCGGACGGTGGTCACCTCCGCCTCCCAGTTGGTGGCCAGCGTGCGCATCCTCTCCAGATCTGCCCGCGCCTGCCGCAACGCCTCATCCTGGTCGATGAGGGCCGTGCGGACCCGTTCGAGGGTGGAGGGGCGCGCCGCGGCCTGTCCTTCGCTCTCTTGGAGCTGGTCGCGTAGGGCCTCAGCCCGGTACGGCAGCCAGCTGTCCGGTGTCCTCAAGGCGTCGGCAAGCGCGTCGAAGGAGTCGCACCGCTCCCGGAGCCGGCAGAGCTCGGTGCCCATCTGATCGAAGGCGCCGTATTTGTCGCGGGCGCGGTGCTCGAGCTCCTGCCGCCGACAGATCGAAACTAGTAAGCGTTGCGCCGCAAGGATCGAGCGCGAAGACGAAGAAGTCAAAGAAAATACATGACGGCGCCTCACCTGGAAGACGCGCCACGCAGGGCCGCCATGGATCCGCAGCGCCTCGTTCAACGCTCGGTTTAGCGCGGCGCTGTGGTCGCGGAGCTCTCCCCACAGCTCCTGTTCCTCCTGGGTGTCGGCGAAGGCGGGCGGACCGTCAACGCGCCCCTCTCCCGGAGCGGAGCGGCCGGCGCGGGGAAGAAGAGGCCTCGGCGCCGTACCCTCGGCCTCCCCGCCACCATGTGGCCGGTCTCGCCGCCTCACAAGGGCCCCCCTCACGGGACTCGGAGGACGGCGTGGGGAAGCTCACCCACCGATCCCACCGGGCGGCGGGGAGTCGTCGTCCGGAATCTCCACCACCACCGCCCGGGAGCCGCCGGCGGGTGCAGGCCCCTGCTGCGCCTCCACCGACGCCTCCGCCCGCGCCTCCGGGCCGCGAGCTCCCGCCGCGTCGCCGCGACCACCGCCTCCCGGCCGCTTCTCCGCAACCGCGGGCGACACCGCCCGGGGCCCTCCTCGGCGAGCCGCCGGCGGCGCCACCGCGGCCGGCGCCGCCGGCCGCGCCTCCACCACGATCGGCGCCCGCCGCCGCTCCTCGATGGCCGCCGGCCGCGCGCGGCGGGGCGGAACCACCGGCTGCGGCCTCGAGGCCTCGGCGGCACCCTCGCGAGCTCTCGCCCGCCGCGGCCGCCGCGCCGCCCCGCCCGCGGCGCCCTCGACGAACGCTGCCTGGTGGGGATGGATGCGTCCGCCCTCAACATCTTGGCCGGTGCGAGGGGAGGCACGGTTGGCACCACTCTGCGCAAACACGAACAAACAGTCAGGTCCCTGTCTGTCAGATACGCAGCCCCACGAAAGAACAAGCCTCTCACCTCGAAGAAGAGAAGGCGCGCTTCCTCTTCCTCGAGGCCCCGGCCGACAACGCCGGCGCGCCGTCGGCGCGGTCGCCGCCGTGCCTCCGCCATCTCCACCGCGCGCGCGCGGCCCCGCCCGCGCGCGCGGCCACTTCCGTCGCGCGCACCTCCGGGGCACGCACCGCACCTCCGCGGCCCGCGCCGCTCTCGTTGTCGATTGCCTGGCGGTGGGCGCCTCCACACCCGCCCCAGGCGACGCTTCTCCTACCGCCGGAGCTGGCTCCGGCGACGGGGGCGCAGGCTCCCACCTATCGGGGAGACCCCGCCCCCAACATCTTCCTCCTCTTCCTCCTCATCCAAGACGAGTACTCCTCGGTCCCCGGAGAAGAGAGCCCCTGCTGCTCGCGCAGCCGGTACTCCTCGTTCCTCCGCTCGCGACGTTTCCGATGCCTCGTCGCGCGCTCCTTCTTGCGTGCCGCCCGCTCCCGCTCTCGCTGCTGCGCCGCTCGACCGAGCGCGCGAGAGCGACGAGTGGGCGGATCGGACTTCGCGGTGCTCAGGCTCACCAGCTGCGAGCGAAACATCGAAGCGCGTCAACAACCTGAAGTATTGGCAAAATCAAAAACGGAACCAAGAACTCCACTCACCAGCTTGCCGGTGGGGAGCATCTCAAGATCCCACAGGGATTGGTCGTTGCGCACGGACTTGGAGTCGACGGTGCTCCACGCCCGGGTAGCCGCGTACTCCCGCAGGAGGGGGCTCTGCAGCATCCGCGACCTCGCCAGCGCGATGGGGTCCGCCGTCTCGGTCATCTCGAAGATGCGGAGCGGCCTCTCCATCAGGGGGACGACCCGCCGGTGGTGGAGGAAGGCGAGGACGGCCCCCGCGGTCAGCCCGCGGCCCGCCAGATTCCTCAGCGCGGCCAGAAGCGAGTCCAACCGATCCCGATGCTGGGACGGGGACACCCCGTGGTGCCAGGAGTCGGGCTTCTCCCGGAGCACCAGACCGGTGTAGGGGGGAGGCCGGGCTCGTCGTTGCGAAGGTAGAACCACCCCCGCTCCCAGCCTGCGTTGTTGGTCGTCATGGTGCAGGGGATGTAGTCGTCCTTGTGCTGACCCCGCAAGGCGAGCGACATGTCGCCGGCGCGCACCGCGCGGTGGGTCCTCTGTTCCGACGTCGGCTGCGTGAACAGCTCCTCGCGAAAGAGGTGAATCTAGAGATCCCAATTCACTGGGATCCCTAGATATCCCTCGCAGACGCCGACGAACGTGGCCGCTTGCGAGATCGCGTTCGGCGCGAAGTTGTGAAGCTCCACGCCGTAGTGGTGGCAGAGCGCCCGCATGAAGCGGCTCGCCGGCGCCGCGAAGCCTCGCTCGTGGAAGTGGATGAAGCTAACCACGTACCCACTCGGAGGGTTGGCGCGCATGATCCCTTGCTGGCGGCACGATCCACTCGGCCGGCCGGCCATCCTCGTTTGCCGCCAGCAGGCCGGCGGACACCAGCTCGGTCAGGGCCAGCCGCGTCACCGTCGAGCGCTCCCACGCGTACGGGTTGACGATGACGAGAGGCGGTTGAGGCGCCATGAGGAAAGACAAAGGGGCGAGGAACGAAGAGCAGGAAGGAGAAGAAGAGCTCCGAAGGCGGAAAGATGATGGCAAGAACGGCTCGGGGGCTGGGGCGCAAGGGGCAAGAATGGCGAATGCAAAGGTAAAAAACCGCCGTTTCCCCCACTCGTCGGATTTATAGGCCGCGGGCGTGTTCTCCGGAGCGTGCGCTCCGCGTGCATTAACTGCAGGAGGAATCTTCTCTCGCTGACGGGCGGGCCCCACCACGACCGCGGCGGCCACGCAACCGCTCACGGGCCATCATCACGGCGTAGAAGCGGGAGGGCCGGTGGCGGGCGGTCACATCCGCCTGCCCATGCCGCCCACTACGCGCGCGGCCGCAGCTCCTAAAAAGGCGCGCCCGCGGCGAGAAACCGCAGCCACGACTGCGAGCATTAAATGGCCCGGTCCCTTACTAAGTAAGGAAGACCCTCGAGCGGCGCGAGCCCCTGGCTCAAAAAATTCGACCCTCGAAGGGTGCAAACATCGGCTGGTGACCTCGGGGCTCGTTTGGAGTAAAACAGGCACCGCAGGTACCTTCGATGCACTATTCTACTGATCAGCGTTTCGAGGGCTGACGCGGTCAAGGAACCTCGAAACCCGCAGATGCAAAGACGGGAGCGCCTAGCGCCACCCCCCCGCACTATTTTGCGATCGGCGTTTCGAGGGCCGACGCGGTCGGGGAACCTCGAAACCCGCGGATGCAAAGACGGGAGCGCCTAGCGCTACCCCGCACTATTTTACCGATCGGCATTTCAAGGGCCGACGCGGTCGAGGAACCTCGAAACCCGCGATGCAAAGACGGGAGCGCCTAGCTGCCACCCCGCACTATTTTACTGATCAGCGTTTCGAGGGCTGACGCGGTCAGGGAACCTCGAAACCCGCAGATGCAAAGACGGGAGCGCCTAGCCGCCACCCCGCACGGTCCTACTGATCAGAAGTTTGAAGCCTGACCCTCGACGGGTTCGAACAGGCGCCCCAGATCACCAGAGTTAGGGACGACGAGGGCACGCGCATTCGAGCCGTTCCTCGAGCCCGCCGGCTCGAGGGTGCCCCACATGTCGTGTTCGGGAGCCAGCGAGGGCAGCTAGCCAGGAGGATCCCACCGAGGGAGAGCTTCCGCGCCCTCGGTCCCTAGCGAATGGGACCGAGCGCCACCTAGCAAACCCACGCAAGCGCTTTAATGGACGCGACCCTTATCGAACGGGGCATGGGCGTCCACCCGAACCACCCACTAACAGCTCAATGTGGAATCCGCAATCTGCGACCCAATCGATGGGGGTTGCGGAAACCTCACCCTCCGTCCCTCGGAGGGACGGCGAGGGCGCGTTAAAAACAAGTCGTAGAGCTACTACCCGATCGCCTCGAACGGGTCCAGGCTCGGGGGCTCGACGCACGGCTACACCTCCTGGATTGCACAGGCCGCGGATGGTGCCAGCTGCGCATGCGACACCGAAGCCGGCTGAAACATCGCCGACGCCGGTTGGAATATGTACCACGCCCTCTGACCAAATCCCGCGGTAAAATCCCTGCAGGAGCACCCACGCTCCTACAGGGCTTCGGGGGCTAGACCCGCGGGTCCGCTGACGCGGCCCCACGGAAAGCATTCGCAAACCAGGGGGAAGGACGTCCTTTCCGTAGGCTCCAGCATCTGCGGGATCTTGGCCGGCGAACCCGCAGATTCTCGGGGGCTACTGTCGGGGACAGCCCTGAGGGTCCCCTAAAACAACTGGGGAAATCCCGCTTAAAACCTGCTAAAAACTAAAGCTAAATGCATCTTGCTTAAAGCACACACGGGGCACGGCCCACGCCGTGGTGGCCCCCGCGGCCCACCAAGGCGGCCCACTCAAAGGTCCCCTCGAGCAGGCTCCGCCTCACTCGAGGATACACACCTCCCTCGAGCGGGCTCCGCCCCGCTCGAGGGCACACGCCTCCCTCGAGCAGGCTCTGCCTCGCTCGAGGGTACACGCCTCCCTCGAGCAGGCTCCACCTTGCTCGAGGGCGCTCCGCACGCGCACGCCCGTTCCCGTACGCGGGTACGGGCATTTAATGCTCTGACAATGGCGGGGCGGCACCATCATGCGCCTGGGACTCACGCCCCGGTCCTGTTGCACCAACTCCCTAGGAGGGAACCCATCCCCGCCACTGTGGGGGACTGTGCGACGTGGCCGGTGTCAGCCCGTGACGCCGCGCCGCCTACTCCCGTACGGCTAACGCGCCGAGCCCTCGAAGGGGGCCGGCCACACCCTCGAAGTGCTTTCCAGTGACTTTGCAGGGCCAGGTCGTGACGCTAGGCCGGCGGGGCGCCATCCCTGCCACTGTTAACTGCAGGCGGCCGCTCCGGCGCGTACAACCCCACGCCGGACACTGTGGTAACAGCTCCGGCGCTGTGAGGCGTGCGAGAAAGGGACGCCACCAAGCCTACCGCTGTATCCCGTACGAATCGACGTCGGCAACCCCCTCGAGCCCGCGTGGGGACATCACGGCCAACCACTGCGCTCCTACCCTCGAAGCTACCACTGTTCGGGTACAAGATACGCCATGATGGCTGGATCGCGGCAAGGACCGTCAAGGCGGCCGCCCACTCTACGACGCGGCGCACCATACTTCCCTATGTAGCTGAATAGTGCGGCATGCTTGTAATTCGCCCTCTCCTTGGCCTATAAAAGGAAGGTGAACTCCCCCGCCGCAGGGGACAGGGGGACACATTGCTCGACACGAGACAGAGAACAACACACAACACACTACGTATTCCCCAATTCTCCCACAACATCTTCAGCCACTTCGCTAGGGACTTGGAGGCCACGCCTCCTCTCCCGCCTTGCTTGTAGCTGCCCCACTACAGGCACCCCTGGTGCTGAGCAATATAGTGCCCCGAGCACACCACTGCTGGACGTACGGCCCCCCGGCCGGAACCAGGATAAACCCCGTGTCTCTGATTGCTTAGCATCGACCATTGAGGGACAGACCTTGGCGCTTATTACTGGTTAGTGTCTGGACCACATTCCGCACCGACACTCATGTTGTCGAAGGTTTCGGTCAGGTCCGCAATGTGATCTTCCTCTTTCTCGCTCATAATGACGATGTCGTCGACATAGGCTGAGGCGTTGCACCTCAGCTGGTTGCCCAGAATCAGCTTCATCATGCGGTTGAAAGTCGATCCAGCATTACGAATGCCTTCTGGCATTCTAACGAAGCAAAAAATGCCGAAGGGTGTCGTGAACCCGGTCTTAGCTTCGTCCTCCCTTCGCATCCACACCTGGTGGTATCCAGAAAAACAATCCAAGAGACTCAGCATGTCATATCCAGCTGGCTGATCAATGATAACGTCAATCCTTGGCAGTGGGTAAGGGTCCTTCGGGCACGCCTTGTTGAGTTCTGTGAAATCGATACACATGCGCACGTTCCCATTCTTCTTCGGCACTATCACCACATTTGGCCACCCACACGGGGTACTGCACTTCTCTTATGATTCTTGCATCAAGCAGCTTCTGCACTTCGGCCTCCGCAGACTTGACCCTGTCACCTGACATTGGCCGCTGCCTCTGCAGCTTCGGTTTGACCTTCGGGTCGGTGTTCAAAGCGTGCTCTATAACCGACTGGTGGACACCCATAAAATCCGACTTGGACCATGCGAACACATCCTGTTTATGAAGAAGGAACTGCAGGAGTTTGCCTTCGTCCTCTGTACTGACTTCGGTACCTATCATGACGGTTCTACTTGGCACATCCGCACACAAAGGGACCGTCTTCGTGACATCGATCGCTTTCATGCGCTCGACTCGGCCCCTTTCATGGATTGTCTTATTTGGGCCTCGACCCTCTCGCTCTTCTCGCTACCACGGCTTCATTGCCCTCATTTTCGTTGATGACATGCACCCGCTCGTTATGCACCGACGTGTTGCGCTCGGCCCTTCGGGCCTCCTCCTGGCTGCCATACACCGAAATCACCCCCGCTGGCGTTGGTATTTCCATCAGCAGGTACCCTTGGTGGATGACCGCTGCGAACTGTTGATGGTGTTGCGACCAAAGATGGCATTATACGGGTACACGAAGTCAACAACATCGAAGGTTATGACTTCCGTTCTCATAGTGGCATCTTGATCGAAAGTCACATTGACGTCGATCTTGCCCAGGGCTTCGATCCTCTTGTTGCCAAAGCCGTACAGCGGGTGCTCCGATTTCTTCAAGTCTTCTTTTTTGAAACCCATGCTGGAGAAGCACTGCCAGGTTAATATATCTGCTGAACTGCCATTGTCCACCAGGACTCTTCCCACATCATTGCCGAAGTAGTACTTTGTGTTCTTGCCAATGTTTGCTCTTATGACGAGAGGGTCATTGTGAGGGTAGTGTTGCAGCCGAATGTCAGCTCCGTGAAAGTTATTGGGATGTGGGACCATGGCCAATGGAAGTACATCCCGGAGCAAATGTGCGACACGCTTCGGTAATACTCCTGCCGTTGCCTCTTCGTCTCGTGCACTGGTTCATTGGACCCGCCCGATATTGCATTGATGATGTTGACCATGCCCATCATCCTCAAGCTGCTAGAGTCAGGGGCCTCTTGCTTTGGCGGAGGTGGTGGAGGTGGCTGGGCGTAATGCGTTTGATGGTGGATGGCTGGGTTCGGGCATGAAGGCACAAATACCGAGAATTGCTGCGCGTGCATGGGAGGGGGCGGCGGCAGCTGCGGCGCCGAAGGCGTGTACGACTGCGGTGGGTGGAACACCTGCGTGGGCGCCGAAGGCTGGAAAGATTGGTGGTGATATGGTGGCGGCAGGGCCCTGAACTGCCCCGTGTTCTGGCACCTCATGACGTGATTCACAGCCAGGCCTGCTGCCTTCGCCTTCTCCTCAGCTTCCCATTCCAACTTCTTCTTGATTTCCGAGGGACATTGATGGGTGTGATGCTGGGCGCCGATCCCATGGAGCCAACAGAAAAACCTCTCGCCGCCGCCCCGCTAGGGCGGGTTTTGCTGCTGCGACTTCGGCCCTCTGCCATTTTTGTATCCACCTTTGTGCCCACCGCTGTTCCGATTCTGGTTCTGGTCAGGGGGCGCAGATACATTGTTGATCTGACGGTTTGCTTGCTTTGGCGGTTGATTTTGCCACCCCTTCTGTTGGTCCCACTGCCCCTGCTGCTTTTGTTTCTTCGCTGCATTGGCTCTGTCCAGCCTTCTGCGACGACCTTTATCGGACTTGCAATATTCTTGCATTACCTCAAACAGTTCTTGCAGAGACTTCGGCTTGACTCTGTCAAGCACATCCTGGCAGTTTCCGACCCTCAAGCCCCCAACGATAGCGGCGATGGTGCTGATTTCGAACACCCCGGGCGCACGCACTATTAACTTCACCACCTTGTGCATATACTCTTGCGGTGACTCCCTATCTCCCCGGACACACATGTTGACGAGGTCATTGGAGTCTAGCTCTTTGACTTGCATGCCCTTGAAGCCGGACAACCGCTTGTTCCGAACGCTCGGCCCGGCACCGGTCCCCACCGAAGGCTGGATGGCCGAAGCCGAAGGGTTGACAGGTTCCGGTGCTAGCGGAGGGGTTGACGCCTGAGCCGTGGTGGCTTCGGCGCCTGCAGATCGCGTCCTTGCCATGCGGTCCTGGATTCTTCCACGAGGTGGGCGCCAAACTGTTGGTGGAAATCGGGCCTGAAGGTGGACGCCGACACAACAGCCCCCTGATTACTCTTCTCCCCTTCGGAGGAAAGCGGCCGGAGGCCTCCCTCGGAAGCGGGCGGAGAAAGTAAAGACTCGCTACTTCCCAGTCGGTTCTACCCTTCGCCTACCCCTACGTTATTACTTCTACTAACAAGAAATAAGGAAATAAGGAGACACTTAACAAACCGAAAGCCGTAAGACTTGTAGGAGCCTTCGGTGCTCTCTTCTCATTACAGCGTGTCTGTTTCATTACAAGGGGTTCACTATTTATAGGAGGCCCCTGGACATGATCATCTGCCTCAATTACACCTTTTCCGTTCCTGACAAACGGCTTTAAACACTTTACAAGGGTATAATAGTAACTCCCCGCGTCGTACAGGCCTCCAGTGTGTCTTCGTACGGCCAAAACACGTTTACACGCGGCACCCCTTGTTTTTGCCTCGTACGGTGCCCCTTTTACACGTTTGCAGCAGCCACGTGTTGCGGCACACCGCACCTTCGGCGCCGAAAACAGTCCACGATCTCGCCCTGGTCGCGTCGGGCCTTTCGGGACACCTCGCCCAGGCTGCCTCCATTCCCGAGCCGAGGAGCACCCAACGCGCGGCGCTTCTGGTTCCTCCATGCCTTCGGCGCCGAAAGTCGACAGTCCGCGCTTGCGGCACCGAAGGCCATCATCATTCGGTTGGGCTGTTCCTGCACAACAAAACTCACATAACTCGAGCAACATCAGCGTTTTCGTTAACTCACCATTGCAAAGCTTCCGCCGTTTAGCCGAAGCTGCGCGTGAGCCGAAACCGACAGCCCGACCGGACATGGTAAAAGCTTCCAAAGGCCATTTTCCCCAACATCCGCCTCGCCCTATACTGCGTCGCTGCAGCTCGAGCCACCGAAGCTCGGAGTTCGCACCGGCCGCTGCTCCGTTCGTTGCCCAAGAGCGCAGCCAGACGAGGACGTCACCTCAAGGAGTTTGGAAGCGCTGAGCAGAACACAAACCGGCCACCTTCTTCATCTCCACGCCACCGGAATATCCCCGCGTGTGCACACCCGAGCTGCAGACGCCGTCCGTTGACCGCCGCCCTTCTCCAAAATCCGGCCTCCTCCCTTCGTCTCCAACGCGGTGAGCATCCCCTACGATCCCCTCAATCTCCTCTCTCCGTTTTGTGTCTCACCTGAGCCCCTAGCTGCCCGGAACCCCACTGATTTGATGCGCCATGACCACGTTCTTGTGTGGCAGAGCTCCTGTTCGTCCCAGGCAGCAGGTTGAAGAAGATAAGTTTGTTGTGCAAATAGACCCTTAGGTCTTCTTGTAATATATAGATTTGTTTATGAGTCTTAGTAAATCTCCGGATAACCCCGTACGAAAATCCCACCTTTCACACATAAACCCCACCCGCGCCTTTTATAGATCTAACCATGTCCTTTGTTCTTTTCGCGAGCACTGTTTGATGTGTCTCGGGAATCATTTCTGTTAGCCCTCCAAATCTATAGTTAATCTTGAATAGGTCCTCCAATCTTGTTTTCTCCATATCTTGCACGTTTTAACTCCATTTTGATCCGTTCAAGTTGCGGTAGGTTCATAATAAAATAAAGCACATGTTAGTAGAGAGTTTTCATCATGTTTGTTTTCTGAGAATAAATTTAATATTAATTTTGATTAATGCCTTGTTAAATATGCTTTTCCAAATAAAAGCAATGTAGATCTATATACTGTTTTTCATAATCAATATTAATTTGAGTAATGTATATTTCACATGTTTTTCTGAATAAAATCTAATTAGATCTTTTACTCGGTTTTCTATAAGTCCAACATTAATTTGCTTAATGATTAATTAACCTTTATAATTAAAAGTTGATTAGGCTTTTACTCCGGCTTTTTAAATAAATGTTAATTTTGATTAATACCAATGTAATACTGTTTTTAATAATAATATGATGAACTCGAATTACAAAGTTTCGATTAGAGGATTCATATAGTCTAGTTTTTTCAAATTAAAATGTTTAATTGGTTAATTCATATATGAATCTTTATAAGTAAAACTTGACTAGTTCTTTACACCGGTGTTGTAAATAAAGTTTAATTTTCTTTAATTCCAACAAAGGGTATTTTATTTCTGAAATATCCTTACATATATTTTGTTAATTAAAATAAATCTAGCTCATAGCCTTGTTCTCTTATTAATGGAAACCGTTCGATAGTCGTTCTTTATCAAGCCATATCTCAGTGTGAACTTTCCGGTTCTTGCTCAATCTTCCACAACCATCTCTTTAAAGTTAACCAAGCCTTTCTTCTTCCAAGCACACTCTGTGTTCTTTAGTGATCCATAGCATCGAGCCTATCCTTTAGTGCATTCTTTTAAAGCTTATCTTTTGTTTGGTGCTTTGTTCTTAGTATGCTTGTTTGTTTGCTTTGTGTATGCTTGTGCCCGATGATTGATGCGCTTAGAGTGAACGTTGTTCGAGAAGTTTGGAAGAGCTAGAAGTGAAGATATTCTTAGCAACTACTCTGTGGTTAAAGGCAAGTGTGTCCTTGATCTTTTGTCCTAAGAATTATGTTTAATCACTCATTGCATATGCTTACATTAATATGATGGGACCCATGTTTAAGGTTTGACTAGTGTTATTTATCCTATGCCTCGATCAATCGGGTTTATCTTTATGTTTGGTAGTTATGCTTAGTTGCTATACCTTTGGGATATGGTGGTTCTAATAAACAACAATGATGAACATGCTTTACTTTGATGATATATATCTATGGTTAATACAAGATCATATGATTAATTGGAACATGGAGCGACCACCCACGACAACAGTGCAACCACAAGAACTATATGGCTCTTGTCTAGGCCGAGTAATTAGGGAAGTCTTTGTGTGGTCATTACTCGCATAGTAGTTTGGGGACGGAGGAATGCTTTTATGGCTCTTCTATTCCGGAGTGGTATTGGAACGGAAGTACTCTATGGCTGACCGTCCGTGAATAGAAGTGTGGTACGAAAGATAGCCTCTATGACATACTACTATGGACTAATACGCACGGGAGGACTCTTTGTAAAGGCCTCGTAGCGTCCCTATGCAATCACACCTCGGTAGTGTGGTATGATGCTTGGCCGGCATCGCATGGTTGTGTTTAAAGTTCTTCGGGACTTTTACGCGACTTGTGGGTAAAGATGTACAACCTCTGCAGAGTGTAAAACTAATCGATTAGCCGTGCCCATGATCAAGAGCGGCCTAGACCCTCACATGATAATTGAACTTGAAGATGGACTTAAATTGTGCTCTCTGGTTATGCTTGCCATATTCTTATGGTGCATCTTACCTTATGCTTAATGTGGGTTGGTATAAACTTACACTTTTTTTATTAATCAGGTGCTAATAAAATTTGATCAACTAAAATGCTAAATGCTTATAGCCCAGTCCACTATAAAGCCTTTGCATTCATATCTTCCCCACACTTGCTGAGTACGACAAGTGCTCACCCTTGCTATATATGTTGCTCAGAAAGAGGAAGCTACTACATGAAGATGACGTGAAGATGTTGTGTAGTGCTAGGCGTACGCAACCCCCAGTCGACTGCCTGTGATGTTTGGAGCCTTCGTTTCTAGTATTAAGCATGATACTCTGATAATCTTTCTCTTTCTTTACGTGATATTGTTTCTGTATACACTTATTTGTCACTATATGCATGAAACTTGATCCTAGCATGCATATAGGTTTGCACTTGGTTTTCTTTGGAAAAACAGGTGTGTCAGAGTGGTATCAGAGCTGTATCGACTGTAGGACGTAAGCCTAGTTAGAAACGGATGTTTCCTAAGGTCTCTTTTGATCTAAAGACCATTCTTATCTTATCCTTGACCTCTCTGATGAATGATCTCACATCTTAACCATCTTCTTATCTCCATACCATGAATCCTTGTATATTTATCTTCACCCTTCTTTGAACATTTCTTCGACCTCGCTTATGCATTCTCTCAAGCAATAACACCCCCTTGATTTATTGGTGGAATTGTTACCCTTGATATTCTATCTATTCGCGCTGCTCTCCGACACATCAGCGCTGTTTTAATTTTATCTCCAGCTACAGAACTCCGATTGACATGAAATCAGTTGGGTTAGTTCCAGAATTTCATGTATTAATTTCCTTCCCAAATTCAGCAGAATTCGTTTTGTATCCAGGGAGATACATACGAATTAGTGGAGCATTCAGAATCTGTCAACACTGCTGACATAACCATCTTGTTTAATTCATATCTTGAGTTCTAAACCTCTGATTGAGGTGATTCAAGTTGGGATGAACTCATAATTTCGGCCTCCTTGATCTGGGAGAAATCCACTATTTATGGATATCCTTGTTGGGATCTACATCCGATCTATTAGGAGGATACCCTCTGACTTTAATAACAACGTGTAGTGTCGTTCCCTTAGCTATGCCTTGATTGGTGGAATTCAGTGTTTGCGTGATGATGCTTGGTTTTATGAACTTATTTGATTCGTTTCTTTGTAGTGAGTGTTGGTGTATTGTGGGTCTTATATCTACAATAACATCAGTTGCTTAGTTCGGTTCTTCTTTTGTACCTCCCACCTCCTTGTTTCCCCTCATTCTTTTTACACTACTCTTGTTCTCTTCTGATCATATATTTATCTACCAACCAGATGGAAAACATGGAAGGAGGTAACCAAGGCGAAATCTATGAGAACAGTGATGACTATGGATACAACCAAGATGTGTTATCATTTCCACCCTCAGACGATAAGTGTGCAGAGTTCATGAGGACTGAGCCACCAACGTTCTCTAGTACCACATATCCCTTAGAAGCTGATGACTGGATCAAGGCAATTGAAGAGAAGCAAGATATGATACAATGCAATGATAGAGAGAAAGCTTTGTATGCATCTGCGCAACTTATAGGAGCAGCTTCAAAGTGGTGGAATTCTTACATCAATGGACATGAGCAACCTGAGAGTGTTGTGAGGAAGGAATTCAAGGACAACTTTATCTTACACCATACTCCTATAAGTGTGATGAAGCTCAAAAGGAAGGAGTTCCTTAACTTAAAGCAAGGACAAATGATTGTAACTGAGTATGGGGATAAGTTCATTCAATTATCTCTGTATGCCCCAAGATCGGCTGAAAGTGATAAGAAGAAACGAGAGCATTTCATCAAAGGGTTGAATGAAGATCTTCAAAGTATACTAAGCTTACATGATTATTCCAATCTGCAAGATGTAATCAACAAAGCCATTGGGCTAGAAAGCAAACTACAGGAGATCATAAGTAAGAAGAGAAAAAGGGAATTCCCACGGGAAGCCAATAACAATTCTCACCTACATCATATGTCTCAAGCCCAAGATTTTCCTGAAGATTACTACGAAGATGCATATCTAGAATATCCTCATGGTGTCACAGTGCCAGTGATTTATGAGACACCACAGAATCATCGAAACATTACGGAAAGTAAAGCTTGTTTCTATTGCAAAGCTGGTGGACACTTTATCAGCAGGTGCCCGAAGAAATGTGTAGATCGTCATTTTAAGAAGGAATGGCGACAACGACACAAGCAAGACAAGACCCCCGATACCTAAGGATGTTAATATAAGTTAGGCTTGGAGTTTTTATGTAATATGAAAGGAAGAATATTGTTGAAGGATATGAAAAGAGTTCGAAATAAACCCTTGTCTCTTGCTAGCCTTTTTCGAATCTCGGGACGAGATTCCTTTTAAGGGGGGTAGATTTGTCACACCTTGAAATTTCTAATTTCAAGATGTGAATAGAAAGAATAATTAAATAACAATTTTCTCATAATTTTAAAAATTTTGCAACACTTATTTTCTTTACAGGGAATATAGTATAAGAAAACCCATTGTTTGATTTTCTAAATTAAATAAAAAGTTGTGAGTGTTGCATTCATGCCGATGCATCTAGTGGTGTTTTTGAGTGAAAAAGGTTTTTAGATACGCTTAGGTGCTGACCAAACCCTCCCGAGATTTTTTTCAGATTTTCCTGGAATTTATTCTCATTTCCCCCTGAGCTTATTCTATTTATTAGAAGGCTCTAAAATCTTTTTCATGAGCTCCAAATGCTTTATTTGGATTGTTCATGTCTTAATCTATCTCTGGGAATTTTCCTGAATTTTTTTTTGGAATTTTTCGTGCCTTGAAAACATTTTCTAATCTTCACTGGAATTGTTTTCGCATTGAAAAGTAATTTTGGGAAATAATAAAAAAATCCTTCCCTTTTGGACCGAGCCGCACCTGCGAGCCCGACCCATCTCCGTCGACTCGGTCCGCCCCGGCCCCGGCCCGCGAGCCCGCTAGGCCCATCCGGCCGAGCACGCCGCAGCCGGTGCGCGCCGCCGCCGCCGCCGCGCCCCCTTCCTAGGCGTGCGTGCCACGCTAGGGTGCAACCCACACCCTATAAGCCGTGCCACCTGAGCCATGTGCACCCTGCTACATCCCGCGCTGCCACGCCCTATACTGCGCCGCCGCTGCTCGAGCCGCCGAAGCTCGGAGTTCGCACCGGCCGCTGCTCCGTTCGTTGCCCAAGGGCGCTGCCAGACGAGGACGTTGCCTCCAGGAGTTTGGAAGCGTTGAGCAGAACACCAACCGGCCACCTTCTTCATCTCCACGCCGCCGGAATATCCCCGCGTGTGCACACCCGAGCTGCAGGACGCCGTCCGTTGACCGCCGCCCTTCTCCAAAATCCGACCTCCTCCCTTCGTCTCCAACGCCGGTGAGCATCTCCCTGTGATCCCCTCAATCTCCTCTCTCCATTTTGTGTCTCACCCGAGCCCCTAGCTACCCGGAACCCCACTGATTTGATGCGCCATGACCACGTTCTTGTGTGGCAGAGCTCCTGATCGTCCCAGGCAGCAGGTTGAAGAAGATAAGTTTGTTGTGCAAATAGACCCTTAGGTCTTCCTGTAATATATAGATTTGTTTATGAGTCTTAGTAAATCTCCGGATAACCCCCTACGGAAATCCCACCTTTCACACATAAACCCCACCTGCGCCTTTTATAGATCTAACCCTGTCCTTTGTTCTTTTCGCGAGCACTGTTTGATGTGTCTCGGGAATCATTTCTGCTAGCCCTCCAAATCTATAGTTAATCTTGAATAGGTCCTCCAATCTTGTTTTCTCCATATCTTGCACGTCTTAACTCCGTTTTGATCCGTTCAAGTTGCGGTAGGTTCATAATAAAATAAAGCACGTGTTAGTGGATAGTTTTCATCATGTTTGTTTTCTGAAAATAAATTTAATATTAATTTTGATTAATGCCTGGTTAAATATGCTTTTCCAAATAAAAGCAATGTAGATCTATATACTGTTTTTCATAATCAATATTAATTTGAGTAATGTATATTTCACATGTTTTTCTGAATAAAATGTAATTAGATCTTTTACTCGGTTTTCCATAAGTCCAACATTAATTTGCTTAATGATTAATTAACCTTTATAATTAAAAGTTGATTAGGCTTTTACTCCGGCTTTTTAAATAAATGTTAATTTTGATTAATACCAATGTAATACTGTTTTTAATAATAATATGATGAACTCGAATTACAAAGTTTCGATTAGAGGATTCATATAGTCTAGTTTTTTCAAATTAAAATGTTTAATTGGTTAATTCATATATGAATATTTATAAGTAAAACTTGAATAGTTCTTTACACCGGTGTTGTAAATAAAGTTTAATTTGCTTTAATTCCAACAAAGGGTATTTTATTTCTGAAATATCCTTACATATATTTTGTTAATTAAAATAAATCTAGCTCATAGCCTTGTTCTCTTATTAATGCAGACCGTTCGATAGTCGTTCTTTATCAAGCCATATCTCAGTGTGAACTTTCCGGTTCTTGCTCAATCTTCCACAACCATCTCTTTAAAGTTAACCAAGCCTTTCTTCTTCCAAGCACACTCTGTGTTCTTTAGTGATCCATAGCATCGAGCCTATCCTTTAGTGCATTCTTTTAAAGCTTCTCTTTTGTTTGGTGCTTTGTTCTTAGTATGCTTGTTTGTTTGCTTTGTGTATGCTTGTGCTCGATGATTGATGCGCTTAGAGTGAACGCCATTCGAGAAGTTTGGAAGAGCTAGAAGTGAAGATATTCTGAGCAACTACTCTGTGGTTAAAGGCAAGTGTGTCCTTGATCTTTTGTACTAAGAATTATGTTTAATCACTCATTGCATATGCTTACATTAATATGATGGGACCCATGTTTAAGGTTTGACTAGTGTTATTTATCCTGTGCCTTGATCAATCGGGTTTATCTTTATGTTTGGTAGTTATGCTTAGTTGCTATACCTTGGGATATGGTGGTTCTAATAAACAACAATGATGAACATGCTTTACTTTGATGATATATATCTCTGGTTAATACAAGATCATATGATTAATTGGAACATGGAGCGACCACCCAGGATAACAGTGCAACCACAAGAACTATATGGCTCTGGTCTTGGCCGAGTAATTAGGGAAGTCTTTGTGTGGTTATTACTCGCATAGTAGTTTGGGGACGGAGGAATGCTTTTATGGCTCTTCTATTCCGGAATGGTATTGGAACGGAAGTACTCTATGGCTGACCGTCCGTGAATAGAAGTGTGGTATGAAAGATAGCCTCTATGACTTACTACTATGGACTAATACACATGGGAGGACTCTTTGTAATGGCCTCGTAGCGTCCCTATGCAATCACACCTCGGTAGTGTGGTATGATGCTTGGCTGGCATCGCATGGTTGGGTTTAAAGTTCTTCGGGACTTTTACGCGACTTGTGGGTAAAGATGTACAACCTCTGCAGAGTGTAAAACTAATCGATTAGCCGTGCCCACAGTCAAGAGCGTCCTGGACCCTCACATGATAATTGAACTTGAAGATCGATTTAAATCGTTCTCTCTGGTTATGCTTGCCATATTCTAATGGTGCATCTTACCTTATGTTTAATGTGGGTTGGTATAAACTTGTACTTTATTAGTAATCAGGTGCTAATAAAATTTGATCAACTAAAATGCTAAATGCTTATAGCCTAGTCCACTATAAAGCCTTTGCATTCATATCTTCCCCACACTTGCTGAGTACGATAAGTGCTCACCCTTGCTATATATGTTGCTCAGAAAGAGGAAGCTGCTACATGAAGATGACGTGAAGATGTTGTGGAGTGCTAGGCGTACGCAACCCCCAGTCGACTGCCTGTGATGTTTGGAGCCTTTGTTTCCAGGATTAAGCGTAATACTATGATAATCTTTCTCTTTCTTTACGTGATATTGTTTCTGTAGACACTTATTTGTCACTATATACATGAAACTTGATCCTGGCATGCATATAGGTTTGCACTTGGTTTTCTTTGGAAAAACAAGTGTGACACGGACTCGGTGTAGCCTCCTATTGACGGTTTACTGTCGTATCAAAGTTCACATGGATTTGTAAGTGGATAAATCCCCCGTCGTAGTCAAGGGACCCTTCTTCCCTTAAGTGTGAGAACCCAAGGTATCGAATCTGTGGAACGATGTGCAACACAAGGATTCAACCTAGTAAGGCAAGGAAACTCTTTCTTTTGAAGATCCAAGTTACATCTAATCTAAGAGATCATCAAGAAAACACATCTAATCTAACCTAATCTACTAAACAAAAGAGGTAGCAAGAGAAAGCATAGAGATAACCGATCTAGAGAGTCTAGATCATGCTTATGTTATAGCTACAAACAAGATAGATGAAGATAGAAAAGTAAATCTCATTAAAAGCATCTTTAAACCATGGCCTCCGATCCGATTCTGAAGACGCCCGCCTTTTGGAGCCACCGTTCTGTCACAACACACTCCTATTCGTGCGGGTTAGCCTAGGGCGAGTTCGAGAAGAACAAGTTGAAAACACTTGGTCGGTCCGGTATGCAGCTCTAGCTACCGCGTCTACAAGAGCACCCTAAGCAAGCTATCTTAAGTATAGATTGAGGAAGAAGCAAAACCAAGGGAGAACAAAATCATTGAGAAGGCACTTGATCGCTAGAAATCGGATTCACTATAAAACTTCACCATGAATGATTACATGAATAAGATCACCACCGGGATCCTACCTCGATCTTGATCCTTGCTCCGGAGCTCCGTCGTGGTCTTCCATGCAAGGTTCCCACGTCGGCTAGGGAAACTCTAGAAAAATAGCATGACCCTCCTCTCCGATATGGTGTCCCTCAAGCTTCTCTGCTCCTCGGCGGTGAATGACGAATGAATTGACGCGTGGCTCTTGGCGAGAGGGCTATGTTGACAGATAAAAGACGTATCCACCTACAATCCGCAAGCGTACGGACCTACACCTTTTTCACCATGGGATTCCCAAGGTTCTTGTCAATCCGCGGAGCAAGGGGATTACAAGCGTTTGATCTTCCTCTACTCACTAACTTACCTAAACCCTAACTATGATTAAACTAGAAAACGACTACACTACACTAGAGAGGATGATTAAGCCGACTAGATATGAAAGAGACACTTGCCCATGGGTCGGGGTTGTGACCATGATTTCACCCTTTCCCTCCCCCCCGTACTGTCACTATGCGGAGGTATTCGTGACTAGAACTATGATGTACATGACGTATTGAATGGATCCAACGGAGCATCGGGGCCCTTACTTCCCTTTATGGCATGGTAGATAACCTTAAGCAACAAAGCATATTCAACACATGATGATAGATATATGTTCCAACAAAGTAGAAATTACATCTCAAGATCGATTACAACCCGTGGACAAATGAGAAGATTAGCCCATCAAGGTGCTAGACATGGCACCATTGATCATGGTGACACTTCCGATGGTGTCTTCCTTCTTCTCCACTTGTGGGTGCTTCCTTCGAGTTGGGCGATCCTCCTCTGGAGATCTCCCTCCTCCTCTCTCTAGCTTGTGGATGGCCTCTCGGTGCGAATGGCTCTCTCTTTTGCGAATGGCTGTGCCTCCAGGGCTTTAGGGTTGAAGATCCTTCAGGTGCAAGGAAAGGGGGGCCGAACCGACCCCCGGAGTGGGCCAGGCCAGCCGTCTTGGGCCGACCGGCCTAGGCCCATCCCGACCCGGTTCGGTCACCCATTTGCTCCCGTGGGTCCTCATGTGATTATGCACTTTGCCCCCTCCATTTGCATCATTTTGACAATGTCATCCTCGCGTCCAAGATGGAGGTTCTTCGTGTATGAATTCTGGTCTTTTACGCTTCAATCCTCGGGGATGTTCCTCTGTAACACTTCGGTCCTTGCCACCATTGGAAGTGATTTCATCAAGATCATGAACACAAACAAGACTCTGTAATTGCTCCTTTGAACTTGTTGTGAATCCGTCCTTTATGTCCATGTTTTCCTACATAAACACAACACTTCCAAATGCATGCACAAAGATGAACTTGTTATATGATTAGTGTGCCTAGTGGCGGGTTAGTTCCATAATCAAATCCAAACCAAAGTGTAATGAACATGTTTGGTGTACCAAAATACACCTTCAACATATCCCCCACGCTTAGATCTTGCTCGTCCTCGAGCAAGTACTCGCAAAAGAACTTTGTCCAATGCGTTGTAATCGTGCTCCACTAAATCTTTCTTCACAAGTTAGTCAATCTTTTATCTTAAATACATAAACATAAAATAATGATCATCATACATAAACATGGGTGTTTAGAATCTTTACCACATCAATATTTACCCCACAACTCAAACTATTCACTTGAGGTCTTCAATTTCAGCCATTCTTACTTCTTTGCTTCCATTGGAGGGTTTTGATGTTTTTTTCAAAAATAAAATTCCTGCAACAAGTGTTAGACAAAAACCTTTCTCCAAGCTCTCTCATGTGACTCATATAAAGTGGCTATTCTAAACAATTTTTATAAAACTCTCACCTCCCATAAGTCTCTCATATGACATGTAAAGTGGAGCTATAGGTATGGCTAGCACAATCAACACAAGTATTGTCAAACGAAGAACTTCCTCTAATGGTTGTTTACCTTTCAAAGCCAATGATCATGAGAGTTAATCCATATGTGGGGATATCAAGGATGAGAAGATATAGAATGGTGGACATGTGCAAGGGCAAAAGAAAATATGACTACGAGGCACCGATGATGTCTTCGTTGTCTGAGGACCATGTGTGGTTCGAGGACCGGTGGATGGTCGCTTTCTTGTGTGATGAGTGATTGACAACGTTGTGTGGACTGATTCTTGGCTAAGTATTGCAGGTGCAGGTTGCGGCTTGACTCGTGTTGGTGCAGGTGAAGAACAAGCGCGAAAGGTCGTTGCCGGTGAGGCCTCCAGGTGTGGAGAAGACAAGTAGGCTTCGTTCAAGGGACCGGTGACCGGCGGGGTCGAGTGCGGGCCGCATGGTGGCAAGAACGATGAAGATGAAGTCGGTGGACGGTTTCTTGGTTGAGCCACAAAACCAAGGTCGAGCCGGGACTTCATGGGAGCCAAGTCATGAGTGGTGATTGGCGGAGGCTACATCAAGTTCGCGGGGTTTGTGGTGGTTCACCGAAAAAATCACCGGGTTACTCGGGCCGAGCCACAAAGCCGAGGCCGAAGACCGGGCGTGGCTGTCTGGCCAAAACCGGCCTGACCGGTGTGGATAACCGGTCTGACCGGTTTGGGGTCGCAGGGCGTCGGAAGCTTAGAGGCGGAGGACACGCGTCGGGATCGCAAGGTTTGCGTTGAGGCTACGCAGGGTGCGGTCGCCGGGCATCCGTCCGATGGTGAAGATATGAAGACTTCCAAATACGCCCTTGAGGGGCTTGTATCCCTAGTTATTAGGAAAGGGCATTTTAGACATTCGGTTGCCTCCATAAAACCCAAGAGGTGAGAGGATGGCAGCCAACTCTTGAACCCTAGCTCATTTGTTTTCTCATTTTCCTTCCTATTTTCCTTAGGTTTTCCATAGGACTAGCAAGAGAGCTTCATGGTGAGATCTTGTTGAGAGGGATGGATGATCGGGCGGCTTGCTAGACCTTGTATGAACCTTTGTTTCATGTATAGATGATTCGACGTGGTTCATCAAGGTTTGGATGTGTTTTTCCCGATTGTTCTTGGTGGTGATTTTCGGAGCCCTCTCTTGGTGATCTCTTTGGGTTGTTTTTGGGACCTTTATCTTGGGGATTTGATGGGGGAAATTTGTGGGAACCCTTCGTGGTTCTTTGGGCTGTGATTCCCCTCCCGAATTCGTGAGTAAAGATGCTCGATTTTGGGGTTTCTTGAGTTCTTGGGTTGGAAGTGCTCTTGGCGGGATTTCCTTGATTCCTCCCTTTTGGACGAGTTTTGGTGGGATTAAACTTGGCTATGGACTCCTCATGAGGTGTTCCTAATATCCCCAAAGTCTTGTTCAAGTCCGTGGAGCGATTCGGGAGATCGAGGTTTGGTTTTGGGAAAGTTGACCCGCGGGGCCGTGTTCTTCCCGATCGTCCGTGCTAAAACCGGCCTGACCGGTTTTCCTAACCGGTCTGACCGGTTTCGCCCTGTGGGCTGTCGAGGAAGGACTTTGAGCAAGGAAGTCTTTCTTTGCTCCATGGCTTCGTTTGTTCGGATGTGGAAAGGCTTTTGAGGTGTTTTGGGTTTTTGGGGAGTTTACGGGACGGGGAATCGGTCCGACCGGTTTGCCTAACCGGTCCGACCGGTTTCCCCGCCCCCGCATGAGGCTAAGTCCAACAGAAGCGGTCTGACCGGTTTCAGAAACCGGCCTGACCGGTTTGGGCTGCCCGACGGCCGTGTCGTGTGTGGTTCCGCTGCGTGTGTGTCGAGGCTGTTGGTTGGGTCTTGCTCCTAGGTTCAGTAGCACTCCAGTGGCTATGTGAACTTGGCAAGAGAAGCTTGCGGAGGTGCTCGAGTGAAATTGGGTTCATAGGCCGAATTCTTGAATAGAATTTTTATCGGCTCCCATTCACTCCCCCCTCTCTGGTTCGCCGTTTCGGTCCTTCAAGTGGTATCAGAGCCGGTTCGGGTCTTTATTGACTCTAACCAGTCTAAGATCCAAGGATGGCGTACTAGGAACGGGGTTCGGGTCCTCCACACTTCGATGGAAAGAACTACCAGATATGGAGTAAGCGGATGGGTGCGTTCCTCCACGGAAAAGGTTAGATTCTTTGGGATGTCACGGTGGACACAGGCTATGTCCAGCCGATGGACTTCCTCGCTCCAGGATCGAGGGATAGTTTCGACGCCAACAATAAGGCGGTCGACTACTTGTTTCGTGCTTTGTGTCAGCCTGAGTTCGATCGGGTGCACACCGAGAACTTGGCTTGTAGGATTTGGGCGGTGTTGAAGGAGGCTCATGTTGGAAACGCCCAGGTTCAGGCACGGATGTATGCGACCTACCGGAGAGAGTATGAGAACTTCACTCATCTCCTCGGTGAGTCCATTGATGCCTTGTTTCAGAGGTTCACGGTGGTTGTGAACAACATGAGGGCCAATGTGGACGTGCTCCCGTACGATGATCATGATAGAGCGGTCAAGCTCTTACACTCTTTGGATCATACGATTTGGAGCGGAAAGTTCGAGGCCATTGTGGAGTCAGAGAAGTATGACACTCTGACGGTGAATGAGCTGTTCTCGAAGCTCAAGTTGGCTGAGGTGGATAGGGGCATGACTGCCAAGCTTGAGGGACCGACTGATTCCCATAGTCTTGACCTCGTTGGTGGTTCCAAAGGAAAGGCTAACTCTAACCCATCCACCAGGATGTTCTCTTTCTCCTCCTTGATGTCTATGGCAGATGAAGAGTTCGACGAGCTTGGAGAGGACGAGCTGGCGCTCCTGACGAGGCGGTTCGAGAGGCTGCACGAGAACCGCGTGAACATGAGGAGGAACACGAGGACTTGCTTCCAGTGCGGCAAGCCGGGACACTTCGTCGCCGACCCCGCCGGAGAAGGCCGAGAACAAGGACGACTACAAGCACAAGTCGAGGACGGATGGCAAGTACCGGTCGAGGCGCGACCACAAGAGCAAGCACAAGAACAAGTACAAGGACGAGCGACGATCGAGGAAGAAGGAGAGCCGAGGCAAGGCCCGAGCGATGGTTGGAGCGAGCGACGTCGACTCCGGGCCGCGTACTCCACCTCGAGCTCGAGCAGCAGTGAAGACGAAGGTGATCGTCGCAAGAACAAGAAGTCGTCCAAGAAGCTGAGCGGGCTGAGCTGCTTCGCGAGAGACGGCTTCTGCACCATGGCGCTGAGCCCCGGCAGCAAGAAGAGCACACAGAGCGACTCGGACTCTGATTCCGATGACAAGGTGCGTGATGAACTTCCCTTCTTGCGCCAGGAGAATGAGAGGCTTGGCTCTTTGCTTGATAACCGTGATGACATGCTTAGAGAAGCCAAAAAAATGAGAAAAGAGCTTAGGGCTTCACTCGAGGATGCTAGGACTAGAGTGGCTGAGCTAGAGACACAGGTGTGTTGACAGATAAAACTCGTATCCACCTACGATCCGCAAGCGTACGGACCTACACCTTTTTCACCACGGGATTCCCAAGGTTCTTGTCAATCCGCGGAGCAAGGGGATTACTAGCTCTTAACCAAGTACTAATCTAGTCGAATAGAAAACCTTTGAAAGAGAGTATTAATCTAATGGTAAAGACAATCTAACCTAAGTTAATCTAAGTTAAGTTGATCAAACAAATCTAGGGATAAACTAGATGGTAAACGGGTGAACACAAGAGAGCGAGGTTAAGATAGATAAGCGTTCCCTCCCTAGGATCTAGGAAAACATGGTATGCATCTACTACACGAAAGCGGTAAACCAATCTACCGGGGGTTGTGACCACGGTTTCGCCCTTTCCCTCCTCTCGTACTGTCACTACGCGAAGGTAATCGTGACTAGACCTATGATGGACATGGTATGTTGATGGAATCTATGGGAGTAGCGGATATCATACGCCCGAAAAACATGGTAGCTAACCTTAATCATCAAAGCATCATCAACATGAAAACAATAGATTGAAACCACAAATCAAGTAGCGATCACATAGCATGTATCCATCTAATCCTAGGGATGAATGGAGACATTACCCCATCATCTTACACGGATTGAAGCACATAGGGGTGATGGAGACTCCGGAGAACGTCGTCGATGAAGATGGCGGCGATGGAGCTTGGGAACACCCCTAGGCCAATGGCTTGGAGTCCTCCTCTTGCTTCCTTCTCTCCGCCGGCGTTGATCCTTGCGACGAGCTCATCTAACTCTCTCCCTCATCTTGCGGCGGCGGTGTTCTGGTGATTGGCGTCGGTAGGATGATTTGTTCGATGTGTCGGTCGACGGCGGCGGAGGGAATAAATAGATGAACATCTAGGGCAAAGGGGGGACCGAACCGACCCCGGAGTGGGGCCGGGCCGGTCGGCCCGGCCGGCCGGCCCGAGCCCACTTCGGCCCGGTTCGGCCCCGGTTTCCTCCCCGGTTGCTTCTCGCGTGATCCCTTATTCGTGTGCACTTGCATGTGGGCCTTTGACGTCGTTTCCTTCACGGTTAAGGCTTGAATCCTTGCTATGCAAGCTTTGCTGTTTTCTGATTGAGTCCCTGAAGACTTGCACGTTGACGCTTCGGTCCTTGGGTCATTTGGAGTCATGTTCATCACGTGTCTTGACTCTTGTCGGGCTTCATGATCTTCTTCTAAAGTGCTTGGTGAACTTATCCCGAAAGTCTCCTCATTAGCGTAGATTTCCTGCGTAAACAACAAACTCCAAAATCGACATGCAAGTGTGAACTTGTTATATCATTAGTATGCCTAGTGGCCGGTTAGTTGCAAATCATAATCGAAACCAATGTATAACAAGTACTCTAGGTTGACGGAATTTCACCGTCAACATCTCCCCCATGCTTAAACCTTGCTCGTCCTCGAGTAAGTGATCCTTGCTTAAAAGAGAAATCAGTGTTGCCTTCCAATGTTGTCCCTGCACTTAGTCATTCATGAAGAGGCAAATTGCTCTCTCTTAATGATTTATTTTTAAAGTTAAAGTTGTGACCGGCTTCTTTTGCATTATGGAAGATAGACTAACAATAAAGAACAAGCCACATTTAATAAACACGATGCTCTCAAACTTAAGTGAACTTCAAACCATTACCTTGTCACACGGAAGATTTTCAAAAAGATGCATATCCAACATAAGTGAAAATCTCTTGCAAAAGCTCATGGAAACACTCATCTCATCAAGTCACTCAAGCCTATACTAGATTATTTTCAACCTACTCTACTCATATGTGATAGTGGAAGGCTTATGTGGAGCTTGGAAGGTTAAAAACAATCCTAGCAAAACATACATCCGAAATATTGTCAAATTAAGAGAGAGATCTATTGGAATTATCGAGACTCGTCAAAAAGGCCATGGAAAATAAATGTTGGAAAGAGAGAGGGATGAAACACACACATTTAGATAAGAGGACATGTGCAAGTGGCAAATGGATGATCCCGAGGCACGAGTGAAGTCCTCGTTATCGGATTGCACATGGTTGGAAGATTTGAGTATGGATTTATCATCAAGGCACTTTAGAACTTATGAAGCAAAAAGAACCGAGGAGCATCTTTATTTTTTTCCTTATTTTATTTCCTTCTTATTTTTCTCTCTTTCTTTTTTTCACTTTATTCTTCCTTTTTTTCTTACTTTTCTTTTCTTCTTATCATATTTTTTTCATTTTTCATTTTTTTCTTTTTTTTCTTTTGCTCCTCGAAACTTTTTGCAACATAATACTTACATAGCATTTGTGTCAGAGAATGACTCCTCCCCCATGCTTGAACGATGCTCGTCGTCGAGCATAAAAGAGAGGGGAAATGACTGCTAAAGTAAGTATAAATTCCATAATCTTGCGGAATATTTGAATCTCCATCGAGAATTTTACTCCATACTCAAATTGGGTTGTGGACAAGGAGGTGATCACAAAAAGATGTTTTTGGTTTAGGGTGGATGCCCAGCGAAGTTTGTGGAATTTTCGATGTGAAAACCCACAATGCATGGACAAAAAGGCTAGCATGAAAAAGTTACACAAAGGAATGACCAGCTTCTTAGTCTCTAACCATAGAAATCAATCCTAATCCAACTCATCAAAACATATGTTTGCAATCTACGGGTTTTGTTATTGTAAAACATATATGTATTTGGCTTTGGTAGGTAGAACTTTGCAAGAGCATCACAAACATGTAGATAGCATAAAAGTTAAGTTTTCATAAAAACAACAAGTTATCCGGCTATCCATAAACTTAAATCAAAGAGCAAAGATATGTATGTGGGTCTAGAGCATAGTCATTTCACCTCCACAAATAAAAGAGCCGATATTTAAATTAATTTCAGATCATATTATAGAGAGCAATTAGCCAATACATGTATAACTTCATGTAGGTAAAACAAAGCGGCAACTTTCATCATCTTTCCGCAAGCATAGGCAATATAGAACATCGAGGTGAACACATGTTCATGCTTATCTATTGAAAGTAAAAAGAAACCTAGGTTGTCCTCCTAGTAGCCATGTTATTGTTTGAAAAGAAAAACAAAAGGTTGCACCTAGTTGATGTTGAAGGCATACTTACAAGCATTTGTGTTTGGAAAAGAGAAGGTCCATGGAGATGTTACCATCCTTTGTAATCCTTCGTTGCCTTCTTCCGGCATCTCCATGTATCGATGTGGCTTTTGCTTTTGTCTTGATTTATTAATGCTCCTAAACTTCTGAATTTGATCTTGTATGCTTAATGGAGTCATTGGTCACCCTTCTCTTCAATGTTGTCATCACCATCTCCTCTTTCTTGTTCTCATCATCTCCTTGCTGTCTCTTTTTCATGGATTTCCCCCTCTGTCCAGAATAGAACATATATCGAAATATAGCTCTATTGAAAAGTTTATGAAATTACCTTTCCAACGTGTGGTCATTCATCAAAAACGGAGTTCAAACAAGGGGGCTATGTCCGTTTTACTTCAGCGCTGCGTGCTGTCCAAAACTGATTTCAGGACGTGTTGCACTCGGTGATTCGGGCATAACCGCTTGTAGGAACCTCCGATTGTCTTGATTCTTGATTTGTTGGAATTGTAACTTCATGGGGCTTCTAAATATCCAAAAATATCCAGTGTTTTCCCTTTGAGACCATGCAGAATTTTGATGAGATTGGTGGCTTCTTGCGCATTGATCCGGAGATGTTAATGATCTTTATCATTCTATCTTCTAGAGTGTCATGTTGCACTTCCGTGTTGAAGATTCAGGGTCTCCCCCATGCTTAGCATTTTGCTAGTCATGGAAGAAAAAGACAAAGCACTTCTTAGCCGTCCATCAATTTCCTTGTAGTGAGAGTCTTTATCTTGCCTGTAAGACGTTTTAAACGCACATTCTACCCCCAAGGTGACGGTTGGGAGTAGATAGAATTGCCAACAATCCAACAATGTCTCCTAAGATTCTTAACTTGTGGCATAATTAGTTTAATGAGGAATAAAAACCTAATGAGTGTACGTGGTGCAAGGTGTGTATGCACATGATAGGAAAGCATATAAACAAAGACAATGTTTTCACCTAGTTCTAAACACCATGTTTACAACTAGGTTGCCGAATTTCTCCATAGCCATAAAGGTTTATATATCTAGGGTTAAAACACCATGTCTATCCCTAAATCAATAACTCTTATAGCACAAGAAAAATTAAGCGCATTGCAAAGCTTATAAACTGACCAAAGTAACATGAAAACATATGAAAAGCTAGATAGGTTTATCGAACTCAACGATGATGGTCCGCAATCTTGTTTAAACACCACGTTTACACAAGATCACAAAAGGAAAATACTCATAATGCCTTATGAAGTATTAACATGGAAAATGAAGCATACATCATTAAGTATATAAAACAACCAAGCCAACTATGTGCAAAACATGTATACACAAAGAAACATCACGAGGACAACAAAATGCAATGCATGCAAATAAATAAATATGATCATGAACATGATGGTGGTTCTAAAAAGGAAAACTGAACTTAGATTAATAACCACAAGTTGATCATCATAAGATAGTTCCATTCTTTATTTTCTCTAAGAAAGTAGTAAAAATATAAAGAAACGGGTTGCCTCCCGAACAGCGCTTCATTTAAAGTCATAGAGCTCGACTTTCTCACATACCTTCTTTTCGTTGCATAGCCATGGCCCTTCATGCAAGAAGAAAAGGTACCAATGCAGCTTTAATTTACTTCCTATGTTGTGCTTGATCACTTATAGAAGGCTTGCCCAAAGCATCCGTTTGTTTCATCGTTATCTCCTTCTTTATCATCCTTCGGTGCTGCCTTCACTCCATGAATTTTTTTTAATGTCCAGAACAGAAAGTATACTCAAGCTCTACTCCATTGTACAGTGCACAAAATTTCCTTTCCAACGAGTCTTTATTTGCTCAAATAGGACTCCGTACAAGAGAGTTACGTCCGTTTTATTTCGGCGATGAAATCTGTCCTGAAATTTCAGAACGCGCAACGCTCAATGTTTCCTCCATAACTCCTTGCACGGGTCTTCAAACTTGTTGGTTCTTGATGCGTTGGAATGGTAACTTGATGGAGCTTCTGGATATCTCATTTTCTTCATTTGTACACCTCTGAACAAGCTCTCAAATTGATGAAGACAGCAGCATCCATCGCGGGATTCGGAGAGGTTGATGATTTATCTTGCAACTCTTTTAGGCATGACTTCTTTTTTCCATTATTCAAGCCTTGTCTACATGGTTAGTGAAAATCGGGCCTTTCGCGACATATGATTCTTTAAGGTCATTAGCTTGACCAAGCGCAAAGCATGATCGAGATTTACAAAACTTATTGTAAACATACGCGTCCATAATTAACACCACATGTGAATTGTAGCAACAAGTCAAGGTGTAAATAAAAGAAGCATATGTTTCATGCATAGAACTTAGCTCATCATTAGGCAAAGGTTCTTTAGGTGTGAGATTAATTGGATCAAACATAAATGTTTCCTCTTTTTCATTCTCAAGAAAATCTAGCCTATCAACATGATCACTATTGGAACAAGGCATAGAATTTAAACTATCATTCATACTATTGGTTGAGCATGAGTATTTGAATTTATCAACATCAATACCAATAATATCTTGAGATTTCAGCACGTACCTTGGCCTTAGAGATTTTTCAACAAGAGTGATATTTGGTTCATCAAGCGGTGTTGAAGGCGAATCGATCTCAACAAGTGTAGTTGCCTCTTCATCACCATCTTGCAATTTCTTCAACTCATCATGTGGAACATGTAATCCTTCAACTATGTACGCATTCATCTCTTCTTTGAAGTCTTCTTTATCAACCAGATCTTCATCTTCAAAGACTTGTGTGTTGCTTTCTTTATCTTCCATGTACCACATGTCGTCAAGATCGCTCATTGTTGATTCACTCTTTCCTTCATCCTTGAGTACTTCCATGTCTCGATTTGCTAGTGTGTAGGCTTCAATAGCACACAAGCTATCATCTAGCTTGAGTCCTATCTCCTCCCATTTATCCTTTGAGTCACTAGGCTCATCACGGTTGTACTCTTCTCTTTCTTCATCATAAATCTTTGAGTTGTCAAACCGGTCGATCCATCCTTCATCTCCTTCTTCTCTTTCTTCTTCAAACATCTTTTGGATCGACTCTCCACTCATCTCTTGATCAAATATATCTTCAACTAGTTTGGCAATGTGTCGGCGTTCCTCCTTCCTTCGGTAGTTAATTAGTGGGGCGAAATCAACTTGAACCCAATCGGATTGAATGAACTCCGCCAATGGTCTAGCATTCCATATACTTCGGCCTACATTCATGTTAGTTTCAACATTTTTAACATCCGAAATGACTTCTCTTACCTTGGGAAGTGTATCTTCACTTTCTTGTATGGTCGGTTCATCTTCCTTGACCTTCGGTTCATCTTTTTCAGAAATTTCAGCAAGCACCTTGGGCGTGCTTTTGTCATTTTGCTCCTCTTAACAACATCTTTGCCAATCTCATATTGTTCTTTGTCCATTGCTTATCCTTTGTAAGATTTGTGAGGCTTCACTAATTGTTTTATCCATTATATCACCGCCTGCACACATGCTTACAAAACGAGACGAGTTAGGGGTTAGTGAAAAATAAAAGGTATGCAACATCAAGTCACCGGAAAATCCCAAGTTCGGGCCTCGCTCAAGTAGTTCATTAAAACGGTCCCATGCTTCATCAATTCCTTCATCCTCTCCTTGCTTGAAAGTGAGCACTTGCCTCCTTAAGTCTTGGACCTTGCTTATGGGAAAGAACTTCAAAAGAAATTTCTTCACTAGCTCATCCCAATTTCCTTTTGCTTCAACGGACGCAAGTGTGTACCATCTTCGCGCTTCATCTTCGAGAGAGAACGGAAAAAGATTCCACTTGAACCAAGCGGCCGGAACTCCTTTTTGTTGCACCGTGTTGCATAACATCGTGAATTCCTTAATGTGTCTATATGGGTTGTCATCCTCCAATCCTCTAAATGGTTTTGTCGCCACTAACATGATGATTCCAGGCTTCACTTCATAGTGGGTTGTAGCAAACGTCAAATCTGATTTTTGCATCTCAATGTCTTCCATTGACGGCATTGCTAGCTCCCTTAGCGACATCTCTTCGTCTTCCAATGGTGAGGTGAACAAATCCATCTAGGCACAAGAAAAGTAGAAAGAAAAACAAAAAAGATTTTTTTTCTTTTTTTAGAAAATAAGGGTTAGGTGTTAGTAATCAACAAAATTAATACTAGATTAACCGTAGCAAACTGGCTTGCTCCCCGGCAACGGCGCCAGAAAAAGGGGCTTGTTGACAGATAAAACTCGTATCCACCTACGATCCGCAAGCGTACGGACCTACACCTTTTTCACCACGGGATTCCCAAGGTTCTTGTCAATCCGCAGAGCAAGGGGATTACTAGCGCTTAACCAAGTACTAATCTAGTCGAATAGAAAACCTTTGAAAGAGAGTATTAATCTAATGGTAAAGACAATCTAACCTAAGTTAATCTAAGTTAAGTTGATCAAACAAATCTAGGGATAAACTAGATGGTAAACGGGTGAACACAAGAGAGCGAGGTTAAGATAGATAAGCGTTCCCTCCCTAGGATCTAGGAAAACATGGTATGCATCTACTACACGAAAGCGGTAAACCAATCTACCGGGGTTGTGACCACGGTTTCGCCCTTTCCCTCCTCTCGTCCCGTCACTACGCGAAGGTAATCGTGACTAGACCTATGATGGACACGGTATGTTGATGGAATCTATGGGAGTAGCGGATATCATACGCCCGAAAAACATGGTAGCTAACCTTAATCATCAAAGCATCATCAACATGAAAACAATAGATTGAAACCACGAATCAAGTAGCGATCACATAGCATGTATCCATCTAATCCTAGGGATGAACAGAGACATTACCCCATCATCTTACACGGATTGAAGCACATAGGGGTGATGGAGACTCCGGAGAACGTCGTCGATGAAGATGGCGGCGATGGAGCTTGGGAACACCCCTAGGCCAATGGCTTGGAGTCCTCCTCTTGCTTCCTTCTCTCCGCCGGCGTTGATCCTTGCGACAAGCTCATCTAACTCTCTCCCTCATCTTGCGGCGGCGGTGTTCTGGTGATTGGCGTCGGTAGGATGATTTGTTCGATGTGTCGGTCGACGGCGGCGGAGGGAATAAATAGATGAACATCTAGGGCAAAGGGGGGACCGAATCGACCCCAGAGTGGGCTGGGCCGGTCGGCCTAGGCCGGCCGGCCCGAGCCCACTTCGGCCGGTTCGGCCCCGGTTTCCTCCCCGGTTGCTTCTCGCGTGATCCCTTATTCGTGTGCACTTGCATGTGGGCCTTTGACGTCGTTTCCTTCACGGTTAAGGCTTGAATCCTTGCTATGCAAGCTTCGCTGTTTTCTGATTGAGTCCCTGAAGACTTGCACGTTGACGCTTCGGTCCTTGGGTCATTTGGAGTCATGTTCATCGCGTGTCTTGACTCTTGTCGGGCTTCATGATCTTCTTCTAAAGTGCTTGGTGAACTTATCCCGAAAGTCTCCTCATTAGTGTAGATTTCCTGCGTAAAGAACAAACTCCAAAATCGACAGGCAAGTGTGAACTTGTTATATCATTAGTATGCCTAGTGGCCGGTTAGTTGCAAATCATAATCGAAACCAATGTATAACAAGTACTCTAGGTTGACGGAATTTCACCGTCAACAAGGTGCTTGATAGCAAGCTTGAGATTGATTCCCTTAAGGCTAGCCCTGTTGTTTCGGATGAGAATGATTGTGCTGATTGCTCCATATTTCTTGCTGATCTTGCTTTGTTTAAGGAGAAGCATGCCTCCAAGTGTGAGGAACTAGTTGTGCTTAGGGTTGAAGTGGCTGAGCTTAAGTCTAGACCTGCTTTGCTAGGTGCTTGCACTTCTTGCCTTGTTTTGCATGCTAAGATTGATGAGATGCATGCTTACACTAGTTCTCTTGAGGCTAAATTGAAGGAACCCATGCGTACATCTTGCTCTACCTGTGAAATGCATGCATTGAAAAATTTGGAACTTGCACATTATGTTGATCGTTTGCAGGATGAGAATGATGACTTGAGGAAGTTGATGGGTTGGTTGTCCGGTAATGAGCCTCAGATGAGGATGATGATCGAGGCCTTTAAGAGGCAAGATGGTGAGGGACTTGGGGCAAACAAGGTTGGTGAGGGAAGTGGAGAGAATATTCCAGAGCCACCAAAAACCCACCACAAAAATGATTTCCCTCCAAAACCCAACCATCTTAGGAACCGACTAGACACAACCCCAGCTCCACCCATATTTCCTACACCCACAAATGATCTCCAAAAGCCTATCAAGTTTGTGAGCACTACCGGGAAAGTGTTCTTTGGGAAGTGAGTGAGAAGGCTAGTGGGGAGAAATCGGTGGAGGAGTTGAGTGGAGAGAAACCATGTGAGCAGCCCAATCCAAGCCCAAAACTAAGCTTGTGAGGTTCCATTGTGGCTATTGTGGAAGAGATGGCCATAAAGATGAGTTTTGCTTCAAGAGGAAGCGAGAGGAGCGAATGGCGAAGGAGTGGGCTAACGGGGACAAGTATCACCCCTCCAGTGGTGCACTTAAGTCTCGTGTGCAGATGCCCAGGGCCATGGCGAGTGTGAGTATAGTTCCGGCTTGGGGTGAGCGAAAGAGTGCAGGAAGTGCTGTCTTGGAGGAGGAAAGCGGTCGGACCGGTTTTGGAACCGGTCGGACCGCCTTTGGGGTCTAACGAGAATGACAAGTTTGGTTTTCTTGCTCGTACAGGTGCGAGGGTTGTTTCTGGAGGTCGTGGTTCTGGTGGTTGGGCTGGAGAGTTTGCAAGTGGTCAGGTTGCTAGGCGTTCTCCCCCTCGAGTTCACTACGGGGATGGGAGGAATCATAGCTTTGAGAAGGAGAGGAGGGACGGTCCACGGGTTCTCTTTCGTGGTTTTGGTCCTCCTCCAGGCAGAGAGGGGTGGTTCCCTCAGGGTGGTTACCGTGGTGGTGTTCGTGGAGGTAGCTTTGGTAGAAGAGATGCTTTGGTTGGTGCTAACCCCACTTTCGAGCAAATGGCTCGGCACTGGTTTTACTCTTTTGGTACTAACCCCGTCTTTGAGTCGTTTGTTCGCTCACGTGCTTGTTTTTGAATTTCAGTTGGGAGACTTGAAGAACATTTGGTTGATTGACTCCGGTTGCTCGAGGAATATGACCGGAGACAGGGGGTGGTTCTCAAGTCTCGTCCGGTGGTGATAAGGAGGTACATCACTTTTGGGGACAATGGGCGTGGGCGTGTGCTTTCGAGAAGGTGAGATCAAAGTGAGTGACAAGATCACTCGAGGCGTGTTGCTCTTGTTCAATCGCCGGGGTACAATTTGCTTTCTGTGTCCCAGTTGTTGGATGAGGGCTTTGAGGTGTTGTTTCGGCCAGGTGGTTCTCGGATTGTGGACTCTCGAGGGGACGTTGTCTGTATGGTCGTTCCCAAGGGTCAGGTGTTTCGTGCTGATTTTTCTCAGTCTTCGGGTGTGGAGCGTTGTTTCTTGGCTGGTTCTTCGAGTGAGTTGTGGAAGTGGCATAGGAAGTTGGGTCACTTGAGCTTTGACCTTTTGTCTCGCTTGAGTAAACTCAATTTGGTCGGAGGATTGCCACGGTTGAGGCTTGAGAAAGAGTTGGTTTGTGCGCCGTGTAGGCATGCCAAGATGGTGGCCTCTTCTCACCCGCCTCTCACCGATGTGATGACTGAGCGTCCATGCGAGCTGCTCCATATGGACCTTGTTGGCCCAGCTTGTGTGCGATCTGCGGGTGGGAAGTGGTATGTCCTTGTTGTGGTGGATGACTATTCTCGGTATGCGTGGGTGTTCTTTTTTGAGGAGAAGGGGGAGACGTTTGGTTTTGTTCGAGATCTAGTCTTGAGGTTGAGGAACGAGAGGCACGGAGATGCCATACGAGCTATCCGTAGTGATAATGGCTCAGAATTCAGGAACTCTCGATTTGAAACCTTTTGCCATGACTTGGGTCTTGAGCACCAGTTTTTGAGTCCGTATACGCCTCCCCAGAATGGTGTTGTGGAAAGGAAGAACAGGACCTTGTGCGAGATGGCTCGGACGATGCTTGATGAGCATAGGACTCCGAGGAGGTATTGGGCTGAGGCGGTGAATACCGCGTGCTATGTGTCGAACAAGGATATACCTCGCAGTACACAAGAAGAAGACATGCTATGAGTTGATGCATGGCCGCACACCCAAGGTGAGTCACTTCCATGTCTTTGGTTGCAAGTGTTTCATTCGAAGAAAGGCGGGAAGTTGGATAAGTTTGAGGCTAGGTCCGTCGATGGCATTTTCTTTGGTTATGCATCTCATTCTAGAGCATATCGTGTGCTCAATCTTGAAACTAACCAAATCGTGGAGACTTGCGAGGTAACCTTCGACGAGACGAGCCACGTAGTCAGCTTGTCTTTGAGTGTGCAGGTGATGATGAGCTTGGCGAGGAGATCTTTCAGGAGGAGGAGCATGAACATGGAGATGATGAGGATGGCGGTGCGGTGCCCCCGGCTAAACATGTACTCACTACTTCGACTACGATGATGGATGGACCCTCTGCTACACCTACGACGACAAATCAAGAACGAGGAGAAGCTGATGTTGAGGGGGGGTAGCTTCGAGGTGAGAACCTCCCCGGCGAGTTCAAGTGGATCACCTAGCTTCGAGGATCATCGGCGACATGAATGAACGCACTACACGGTCGAGGGTTCGAAACAATTACCATTTCGCTCATGCTGCATTTGTTGCTTCTTTTGAGCCCAAAGACATTGGACACGCACTATCTGATCACAACTGGGTTAATTCGATGCATGAGGAGTTGGAGAACTTTGAGAGAAATCAGGTGTGGGAGTTGGTTGACCCTCCCCCAGGGTGTAAGCCGATTGGTACAAAGTGGGTGTGGAAAAACAAAGAGGGAGAGAAAGGTGAGGTTGTAAGGAACAAGTCGAGACTTGTCGCTCAAGGGTTCAGTCAGAAGGAGGGGATCGACTATGAGGAGACCTTTGCTCTCGTAGCCCGTTTGGAGGCGATTAGGATCCTTCTTGCCTTTTCCGTGGCTAAAGGGTTGTTGCACCAAACGGATGTGAAGAGTGCTTTTCTGAATGGTGTGTTGGAGGAAGAAGTGTATGTGAGGCAGCCTCCGGGGTTTGAGAGCGAGAAGTACCCCCACCGGGTGTACAAGTTGAGGAAGGCGCTGTATGGGCTGAAGCAGGCGCCTAGAGCTTGGTACGGCAGGTTGAGGGGGTTCTTGTTTGAGAGAGGTTTTGAGATGGGGAAGGTCGATCAGACCTTGTTTTTGCTGAGGCGGGGCAGAGATATCCTGATTGTGCAGGTGTACGTGGATGATAATGTCTTTGGTGGCTCGTCTAACTCTCTTGTTGCAAGATTTGCAGATGATATGAACAGGGAATTTGAGATGAGCATGATGGGCGAGTTGCAGTTCTTCCTCGGGCTACAAATCAAACAATCAAAGGAAGGAACATTTGTGCACCAGGCTAAGTACACCAAGGACATTGTGCGGAAGTTCAAGATGGAGGACTCCAAGGCTATGATGACGCCGATGAGTACGACTACGGCTCTTGATGCGGACGAGGAAGGTGAACACGTGGACCGGAAGGAGTACCGAGCATGATCGGGTCACTCCTCTACTTGACGGCGACGAGGCCGGACATACAGTTCTCGGTGTGTCTGTGCGCTCGTTTTCAAGCGTCTCCAAGGACTTCGCATCGGCAAGCGGTGAAGCGAAGTTTCAGGTACTTGCGTCACACTCCCGACTTCGGCCTTTGGTACTCCGCGTCCTCTTCTTTGGCGCTTCATGGTTTTTCAGACGCGGATTTTGCCGCGTGTCGGTTGGATAGGAAGTCCACTTCTGGGACTTGCCAGTTTTTGGATTCTTTTTTGGTGTCTTGGTCTTCCCGCAAACAATCGAGTGTTGCTCAATCCACTACCGAGGCCGAGTATGTTGCCGCTGCTAGTTGTTGCTCTTAGCTCCTTTGGATTTCATACACCATGAGTGACTTTGGTGAGGAGTATACCCATGTCCCACTTCAATGTGATAGCACCAGTGCCATAAGCGTCGCAAAGAACCTAGTGCTCCATTCCAAAACCAAGCACATAGAAGTGAGGTATCATTTTCTGAGAGACAACGTAGAGAAAGGAAAGATAGCTTTGATTCATGTACCCACACATGACCAACTAGCCGATATTTTCACCAAACCCCTAGATCAAGCAACTTTCACTCGTTTGCGGGGGGAACTTGGTGTATGTTTGATTTCTTGAGTTGGGTGTGTGGGAGCTCCTTTGTAGCATATGTATAGTTTCCTTTGTGCATTTCTTGCATTTGACATGGCATATGTAACATGATGTATAGGCATCCTTGTATCTTAGATTGCATGCATTTTGTATCATATGCATTGGATAGGAAAAGCTTCTCCTATATACATTGTTCACCATGGAATGAAATATATGTCTTTGTGAGCTTGTTTGGTATGCTATGGTTAGTTTGGCTTAGCTCTTGACGATCTTGATGAATAATCCATGGTTAATGGCTATGTTTTGAAAAATTGTCACATGTATGCTCTCTCATGTGTAAATGCCTTTATATGATCTTGACATGTTTTAGTGGCTTGGTTATGCTTAATTTGTGGTTGGATAGCTAGTTTATTGATCATATGGGGCCAAAGGCTCATTTTCCATCATGAATGTTTAGCCCTCTTGCCTTATCTTGTGGAGGGGCATAAGTTCCTTTTGTCGCAAAGACATTTCATGTACCATTTACAAATCTGAAAATGAAATGAAAAATGCTTGGAAATGTGCTTCCATGTCATATGTGCTGAATTTAATTTGGTTTGGGTGCTAAACCGTTGCATGATGCCTACCAATGAGAAGTCTCATACATAGAAGTAGGCACATGGCTCGGTGGCTTTGACGTGACATGAGGTGCTTGTGGGTGTTTATGATGGTCTTATGATTAGAATGGTTGTCCTAGCATGAAGTTTGTGTGGCTTTGCCATTTTGACATGTTTTGCTCATGTTTAGGTTTTTGCGTGTGAGAGAGTAACTTTTCGCAAAATTACTCAAATCCTTTTTGAGAAGCTCTAGGTTGCATTTGTGCCTTGATTCATGCATTGGCAACAAGGGGGAGAAAGGAAGGTGGAGAAAAGTTGCTTTGTACCCCTGGAACCTATCCCATGTGTCAATGGGGAGCTTGTGCAATTCTTTTGCATTTTTGGTTTTTGGGGGTGTGGTCTGCTGTGTGAAATCGGTCTGACCGGCTTTGGAAACCGGTCTGACCGGTTTTGGTGGAACCGGCCTGACCGGTTATTGGAACCGGTCTGACCGGTTTGTGCCCAGAGTTGGCATTTGATCAGGGGAGCTTGCATATGTGTAGGGGGAGCTCTTGTGTTCTTTGGTGGTTTGTGCTCTTTGCTTGAGCATGGTTTTTGTCTCGGATGTGTCGAGCCGTTGCCCTTGCCTAAGGGGTCCGAGACTTGTCTTCTTCAAGTGATCTCGTTCTTTGCCTTTCTCGGCCTTCGATCGCTTGTTGGAGTTTTTCTTTTTGTTTCTTTTCTGTTTTCCTTTTCTCTTTATTTACCAAATGTGTGTGTTGTCAATGCACTCATCAAGGGGGAGATTGAGGACCATGTGTCGATCGAGGACCGGTGGATGGTCGCTTCCTTGTGTGATGAGTGATTGACAACGTTGTGTGGACTGATTCTTGGCTAAGTATTGCAGGTGCAGGTTGCGGCTTGACTCGTCTGGGGTGCGGGGTGAAGAACAAGCGCGAAAGGTCGTTGCCGGTGAGGCCTCCAGGTGTGGAGAAGACAAGTAGGCTTTGTTCGAGGGACCCGGTGACCAGCGGGGTCGAGTGCGGGCCGCATGGTGGCAAGAACGGCAAGATGAAGTCGGTGGACGGTTTCTTGGTTGAGCCACAAAACCAAGGTCGAGCCGGGACTTCATGGGAGCCAAGTCATGAGTGGTGATTGGCGGAGGCTACATCAAGTTCGTGGGGTTTGCGGTGGTTCACCAGAAAATCACCGGGTTACTCGGCTGAGCTAACAAGCCGAGGCCGAAGACCGGGCTGGCTGTCTGGCCAAAACCGGCCTGACCGGTGTGGAGAACCGGTCTGACCGGTTTGGGGTCGCAGGGCGCCGGAAGCTTCGAGGCGGAGGACATGCGTCGGGATCTCAAGGTTTGCGTTGAGGCTACGCAGGGTGCGGTCGCCGGGCATCCGTCCGATGGTGAAGATATGAAGACTTCCAAATATGCCCTTGAGGGGCTTGTATCCCTAGTTATTAGGAAAGGGCATTTTAGACATTCGGTTGCCTCCATATAACCCAAGAGGTGAGAGGATGGCAGCCAACTCTTGAACCCTAGCTCATTTGTTTTCCCATTTTCCTTCCTATTTTCCTTAGGTTTTCCATAGGACTAGCAAGAGAGCTTCATGGTGAGATCTTGTTGAGAGGGATGGATGATCGGGCGGCTTGCTAGACCTTGTATGAACCTTTGTTTCATGTATAGATGATTCGGCGTGGTTCGTCAAGGTTTGGATGTGTTTTTCCCTGTTGTTCTTGATGGTGATTTTCGGAGCCCTCTCTTGGTGATCTCTTTGGGTTGTTTTCGGGACCTTTCTCTTGGGGATTTGATGGGGGAAATTTGTGGGAACCCTTCGTGGTTCTTTGGGCTGTGATTCCCCTCACAAATTCGTGAGTAAAGGTGCTCGATTTTGGGGTTTCTTGAGTTCTTGGGTTGGAAGTGCTCTTGGCGGGATTTCCTTGATTCCTCCCTTTTGGACGAGTTTTGGTGGGATTAAACTTGGCTATGGACTCCTCATGAGGTGTTCCTAATATCCCCAAAGTCTTGTTCAAGTCCGTGGAGCGATTCGGGAGATCGAGGTTTGGTTTTGGGAAAGTTGACCCGCGGGCTGTGTTCTTCCCGACTGTCCAGGCTAAAACCGGCCTGACCGGTTTTCCTAACCGGTCTGACCGGTTTCGCCCTGTGGGCTGTCGAGGAAGGTCTTTGAGCAAGGAAGTCTTTGCTGCTCCATGGCTTCGTTTGTTCAGATGTGGAAAGGCTTTTGAGGTGTTTTGGGTTTTTGGGGAGTTTCTAGACAGAATCGGTTTGACTGGTTTGCCTAACCGGTCTGACCGGTTTCCCCTGCCTGCGTGAGGCTAAGTCCAACAGAAGTGGTCTGACCGGTTTCAGAAACCGGCCTGACAGGTTTGGGCTGCCAGCAGCCGTGTCGTGTGTGGTTCTGCTGCGTGTGTGTTGAGGCTGTTGGTTCGGTCTTGCTCCTAGGTTCAGTAGCACTCCAGTGGCTATGTGAACTTGGCAAGAGAAGCTTGCGGAGGTGCTCGAGTGAAATTGGGTTCATAGGCCAAATTCTTGAATAGAATTTTTATCGGCTCCCATTCACTCCCCCCTCTCTGGTTCGCCGTTTTGGTCCTTCATTGTCGGACTCTTTTTATTTGATTTTCTGTGACACAGACACTAAATTAAGACACTTCAAACTTGCAAAAATTTAGAAGCACACTCAAACTCAAACTTAAGACACTTAAACTCTAAAACTCTCTCGAAAACTAAACCGAACCAAACTAAACTTGAAGCTAAAGGCTAGCTAGCTAGCTCTCCCCCACGCTAAAATCATACGACGTCCTCGTCGTATCTTACAAAAATCCTAAGGGGGAAAACCAAACCTAGTGGTAGTTTCCGCAACTATTGCACCACTTGCCCTTCATGTTCCCCACAATGCCGAAAAGTTTCCGCACGTTGTGATTTAGGAACTTGTAGACGTCTTCAACCACTCTCTCCAAATCCTCCATGCGCTACCTCATTGCCTCCATGGCCTGGAAACACTCGTCGACCGATGCGTAGAGCTCCGTGATGTAGTGACGGCAAGCCGCACAACACATCAGATGCATCCCGAAAGGGTCGTCATCGCCAAGGTCTCCGCCATCGTCTCCACTGTCGTCGCCGTCATCGTCGTCACCGTCATCGTTGCCGCCGCCGTTAGGGCCTTCGGGAGTCTTCTCCTTGGGCACCTCTTCCCAATAGTACAAGTCATTATCATCTCTTCCGACGGTCGCCCACGAGCTCAGGCTACGATCATCGATATAGTCGCTCCCCCATAGTCCTTAGGCTTGGGCGACACCTGCTTGTAATCCTTTCTCTTCATGCCTCGGATGCGCGCCGACCTTCGAATGGGAGTAGGGACCTTCTCCTCCTTGACGGGGTAGGGAGATGTGATAGCTCCGGTTGGGACACGACCTCCACAATGGATGTGGGTGGTCCTCTTGATCTCCATGGGTAACTTGAGCTTGCATCGCTTCGCCTCCTCCATCGATGGCTCCTCGGCGCCTTGCTTCAACTCTACGCTATTCGGGGACATCATGGTTACTGCGTGGGTGCAAGAGAATGCGAGATGGGATGGATTCCCGAGCTCCCAATTCGGCCAATTAAATAGTCCGAAAAGGAATACTCTAGAAACCACATTTTCCTTTTTTCAAACTTCCCTTTAAATTGTCTGACCAAAGAACGAAGTCGAAAAGGCACGTTCCAGGGAAAAACAGGGTGAACCGCCGCCGGGACCCCCTGGGCCAGTCGGACCAGGCCGGCCGGCCCACCCTGCTTCGCGGGCTGGTCCGGTCCCGTTTTCTGTGTACCCCCTCTATTTCGCATTTGTAGCCCATGAGAAAAAGTTGGTCCGGTAAAACTTCACGAGAAACTCCAGAAAAATAAAAGAAAAAACTACTTACAAAAATCCACACCTTGTTTTACGTCCTATGCTAGACGTTCGGGCTCTTCTTCCATGGTGAAGACATCAATATGGTGAAGAGGCACAATGTCGGGTTCGTAGTAAACGTTAAGCCGTTGACCATTCACCATGAATTGATCGCATTTCACATCCATAATGGTTACCGCTCCGTTGGAGAGCACCGAGTGAACAACATAAGGTCCGTCCCACTTGCTTTGCAATTTCCCCTTTCCGAAGGTTTTAAACCTCGAATTGTAGAGGAAGACCTTATCTCCTTCTTTAAACTCTTTCTTCTTCAACCTTTTGTCATACCACCTTTTAATTCTCTCTTTGTATATGCTTGTATTTTCATACGCTTTCAACCTCATCTCCTCTGGCTCGCTTATTTGAATTATTTGCTTTACCACCGCGGCATCAAGATCAAGGTTCATCTCTTTGATCGCCCAATAGGCTTTATGTTCCAACTCAACCGGAAGATGGCAAGCTTTTCCATAGACGAATTGATAAGGGGTCATACCTATCGGTGTCTTGAACGCCATTCGATACGCCCATAAAGCTCTGTCTAATTTCTTTGACCAATCCTTGCCTCCCTTCTCTATGGTTTTGTTGAGGATGCTCTTTAATTGCCTATTCGATGTTTCCGCTTGTCCATTGGTTTGTGGGTAATAGGTCGTCGAGACCCTATGTTCAATTCCCAACTTGGACAAGCACTTTTTGAAATTCTTCCTGGTGAATTGAGTTCCTCCATCGCATATGAGGATTCTCGGTGTACCAAAATGAGGGAAAATCACGCTCTTGATCATGGCAATGGACTCCTCTGTGGAAGCCTTACGACATGGCATGGCCTATACCCACTTGGATACATAATCAACCATGACTAGGATATGCTCATATCCATGTGAGTTTTTGAAAGGCCCCATGAAGTCTATTCCCCACACATCGAATAAATCGATTTGTAGATTATATCTCAAGGGCATAGAATTCCTTTGAGAGATGTTTTTGGTTTTTTGGCATTCGGGGCATGATGCAACATATCTTTTAGTATCTTCATGCATCTCTGGCCAATAGAATCCGCTAGACCATACTTTTGCTTGGGTCCGAAAATGGCTATAGTGTCCACCGTACTCCGCCGAGTGGCACTTTCTCAAAATTTTTAGCTTCTCTTCTCTTGGCACACATCTTGTCATGACTCCATCATTGCCAAGTTTGAAGAGGTACGGTGCATCCCGAAAGTATTTTCTACTTTCGGAGATTATCCTCCTTTGAGAGTTTCTATCTAGATGGTCAAGAGGCATCTTCCGAATTGCTCGAATGATATCAATCATCCAAGTGTCTTTATCGAGCACTCGATAGAGGTGGTCATCTCTCATCTTTTCCTCTATGGGCTCTTTATCGTCTTGTCCACGATTCATCCTAGACAAATGATTGGCCACATCATTCTCCACCCCCTTCTTATCACAAATTTCAACATCAAACTCTTGGAAACGAAGGATCCAACGGATCAATCGTGGTTTAGCATCCTTCTTAGCCAAGAGATAATTGATGGCCGCGTGATCGGTGCAAACAATGACCTTCGAGTTCACGATGTAAGATCTGAATTTTTCGAAGGCGAATACCACCACTAGCAACTCTTTCTCCGTAGTGGCATAATTTAATTGTGCCTCATTAAGAGTTTTACTAGCGTAGTAAACGGCGTGAACTCGACCTTCCTTTATTTGACCCAAAACCACTCCTACGGCGTAGTCACTTGCATCACACATGATCTCGAAAGGTTGGCTCCAATCCAGAGGTTGAATACTGGGAGCACTCACCAACGCACTTTTCAAGGTCCGGAATGACGCTAGGCACTTCTCATCGAAGTAAAAAGCCACATCCTTTTGAAGGAGATGTGTCAAAGGCTTAGTGATCTTCGAGAAGTCCTTAATAAATCTTCTATAGAATCCGGCATGGCCTAGAAAGCTCCTCAAGGACTTAACATCCGTCGGAGGTGGGAGTTGCTCAACCGTCTCCACTTTAGCTTTCTCTACTTCGATTCCTCTCTTGGATATAACATGTCCGAGCACTATGCCTTGCTTTACCATGAAGTGGCACTTTTCCCAATTTAACACCAAGTCTACCTCCGCACACCTCATGAGGACCTTATCCAAGTTTTCCAAGCACTCCATGAACGTATTCCCATAAACAGAAAAGTCATCCATGAACACCTCGACAATTTCTTCGATGAATTCCGAGAATACGGCCATCATGCAACATTGAAAAGAGGCCGGAGCGTTGCATAGACCGAAGGGCATCCTTATATATGCAAACATTCCATAAGGGCATGTAAACATTGTTTTGTGTTGATCATCCGGGTGAATGGGAATTTGCATGAACCCCGAGTACCCATCGAGAAAGCAAAAATAAGTGTGGTTTGCTAATCTCTCGAGCATCTCGTCGATGAACGGTAAGGGGAAGTAATCTTTCTTCGTTGCTTTGTTTAGCTTTCGATAATCGATACACATCCGCCACCCGGTCACGGTTCTTTGCGGTATCAATTTGTTCTTATTCTTCACCACGGTTAAACCTCCTTTCTTCGGTACACAATGTACTGGGCTCACCCATTCACTATGCGGAACCGGGTAGATGATTCTGGCATCAAGTAATTTGATGACCTCTTTCTTTACTACCTCTCGCATGGCATGAGTTAGCCTCCTTTGGTGGACCACTACGGGCTTATGTTGGTCTTCCATTGGTATACGATGAGTGCAAAAGGCTGGGATAAGACCTTTGAGATCATTGATCGAATATCCAATCACCTTCCTATGTTTCTTCAATAAATTCAGCAACTTCTCATTTTCTTCGGGACTCAACTCGTCGCTCACAATGATTGAATAAGTCTTGTATGGGCCCAAAATATTGTACTTTTATCCTTTGGGCAAAGGTTTAAGATCCACCTCGGGCACTTGTGGCTCCTCGGGTTTAATTTCTCCTATGTCCTCAAATTTTTTTCCTCCACGCTTCCATTTTGTGGTTCTAATACTTTCGTTGCTGCTTCTAGTTCTTCGTCTTGTTGATCATTAACTTGATTCTCCATCGCTCTTTGCAGCGGGTCTCTAAGGGTTTCAACAAAACAAAGACTATCTACCTCCTCTACTTCGTCTTCGGGAGGAAAAGGTGAAGGGTGTTTAGAAATGCGAAGAAAGTTATATGTGTACTTCTTTCCATTAATATTCATTGTTACTTCGCCTTTTCCGGCATCCAACACGACATCAACCAACTTAAGAAAGGGCCTACCTAGGATTATGTGATCATGATTACTATGGTAAGCATCAATAACAAAGAAATCGGTTGGTATACATTTTCCAGAGATTATTATATTCATGTTGCAAGCAATACCTAGAGGTCTAATAGTTCTACCATCTCCCATGATTAACTTTGTTGATGTTGGAGCTAAGTCTATGTTGTGGTCTTGAACTTTATCGTAGATTTTAGAAGATAGGACACTTACTTGGGCTACGATGTCGCACAAGGCTTTGCATTGAACTCCATTGATCTCGCAACTCAAGTGTGGTGCCGTCTTCTCTTCTTCTTCGGATCCTATCGCGTAAACTTTGGTGAGGCGAGCATATGGCGATGCTTCGGGCTTGATCCCCATGATTCTTTTCACCTCGGCAATGTGTTCCAGATCCACTTCATTATCACCAAAGAGATTTTGAAAGATCTCACCGGTGGTTTCAAGGTCGTATGAATCTTCCGCTTTTGTTTCTGGTGGGAAATCTATTTCCAATGCTCTTGCCATCCCCTTTTGGTTAGGGAACGGTCTTCTCTTGTCGAATACTTCTCCGTAATCAATTGGAACCCAATCCATGTGTTCGAACTCCCTTAATGGCTTCACGCTTGACATGCTTCTTTTATTTGTTTCATTTGATTCGACGAAGTCAACGCTCGGGGTAGTTCTTGACTTGATGTGCTCTTCTTCAAGCTTTTCCGAGATTGGATCCTCTTTTGTGACTTCCGGGGTTGCCTCTTTATAAATTTCAGCACACGTCTTCATCCTCGAATTGTGTTCCGGCTCTCCCGCAAGTCTTGTTTCCCAATCTCTTTGCATGGCCGCCGCTTTGCTAATTTTTTGTAAAAGTTGAGCGGCTTCTGTGAGTGTTTTCTCCATGAGATCCCCACCTGCACACATTTGGACGTGTTGCATGCAACTAGAGGTTAGAGAAAAGAAAAATGTATGCAAGAGTATGTCATCAGAGAAGCCTAGTCTTGGTCCTTGTTCGATCAAATCATTAAACCTATTCCAAGCTTGGTCTATACCTTCCTCTTCTCCTTGCATGGAAGTGATCACTTGCCTCCTTAGATGTTGAACTTTGCTAATTGGAAAGAACTTATCGCAAAACTTCTTTGTCAACTTGTTCCAATTGCCTTCAACTTCAAAGGACGCAAACGAGTACCATGTCTTTGCTTCATCGGCAAGTGAGTAGGGAAAGAGATTCCATTTGAACCATTCATCGGGAACTCCTTCTTGACGCACCGTGTTGCATAACATCATGAAATGCCTTAATTGTCTATATGGGTTTTCCGTAACCATCCCTTCGAATGGGGTTGCCGCCACTATCTCTATGATCTTGGATTTGATTTCATACTTGGTCACTTCGAGCTTCGAATCCGACTCTTGTACTTTTATGTCTTCACATCGAGGACTAGCGTAATCCCTTAGCGATTTCTCCAGTTCTTCCACAGGGTGATTGACGAACGCCATCTAGACAACAAAATAGAAACAAAAACAAAAACAAAACAAAGTGGTTTTCTAGGAAATATGTGTTAGATGTTAGCAAACAAAAGATAAAGTAAATATAAAAGAAAGTTAGATGCAAACCAAACGATGTAAACTAGCTTGCTCCCCGGCAACGACGCCAGAAAAAGGGGCTTGTTGACGGATAAAAGACGTATCAACCTACGATCCGCAAGCGTACAGACCTACACCTTTTTCACCACGGGATTCCCAAGGTTCTTGTCAATCCGCGGAGCAAGGGGATTACAAGCATTTGATCTACCTCTACTCACTAACTTACCTAAACCCTAATTGAGATTAAACTAGAAAACAACTACACTACACTAGAGAGGATGATTAAGCCGACTAGATATGAAAGAGACACTTGCCCATGGGTCTACGATACTTGAACATGCAACCGCCTAAAGACATGAAAACCAATCTAATCTATCGGGGGTTGTGACCACGGTTTCGCCCTTTCCCTCCCCTCGTACTGTCACTACGCGGAGGTATTTGTGACTAGACCTATGATGGACACGGCGTATTGAATGGATCCAAGGGAGCATCGGGTCCCTTACTTCCCTTTACGACATGGTAGCCAACCTTAAGAAACAAAGCATATTCAACACATGATGATAGATAGATGCTTGTTGACGGTGAATTTTCGTCAACCTAGAGTACTTGTTATACATTGGCTTCGATTATGATTTGCAACTAACCCGCCACTAGGCATACTAATGATGTAACAAGTGAGGACCATGTGTGGTTCGAGGACCGGTGGGTGGTCGCTTCCTGGTGTGATGAGTGATTGACAACGTTGTGTGGACTGACTCCTGGATAAGTATTGGAGGTGTAGGTTGTGGCTTGATTGGTGTTGGTGTAGGTGAAGAACAAGCGTGAAAGGTCGTCGCAGGTGAGGCCTCAAGGTGTGGAGAAGACAAGTAGGCTTGGTTCGAGGGACCCGGTGGCCAGCAGAGTCAAGTGCGGGCCGCATGGTGGCAAGAACAGCGGGACGAAGTCATGGACAGTTTCTTGGTTGAGCCTCAAAACCAAGGTTGAGCCAGAACTACGTGGGAGCCGAGTCATGAGTGGTGATTGGGGGAGGCTACACCGAGTTCGCGGGGTTTGCAGTGGTTCACCACAAAACCAATGGGTTACTCGGTTGAGCCACAAAACCGAGGCTGAAGACTCGACGAGGAGGTGCAGCCACCCCGGCCAGTTCAACCGCCCAGGAGTAGCGGTTAGACCACCTGGGCCGGTCTAACCGCCTAGGGGGGGCGGTCTGACCGCCCTGGTCGCTGCTGCCGAGAAGCTTCGAAGCGGAGGACACACATCGGGATCGCAAGGCTTGCGTCGAGGGTAAGCAAGGTTGCGGTCGCTGGGCATCTGTCCGATGGAGAAAATATGAAGTCTTCCAAATTTGCCCTTGAGGGGCATGTATCCCTAATTATTAAGTAAGGGTAGTTTGATCTTTTGGGTGCCTCCATATATACTTTTGAGGGGATGGATGGCAGCCAACTCTTAGAACTCTAGCTCATTTGTTTTCCCATTTTCATTCTTATTTTCCCCTAGTTTTTCCTAGGACTATCTTGAGTGCTTCATGTGAGATCTTGAGAGAGGGATGGATGTATGGGTGGCAAGCTAGACCTTGTATGAACCTTCATGGTATGTATAGATGATTTGGCGTGGTTCCTCAAGGTTGTGTGTTGCTTTTCCCGTCCTTCTTTATGGTGATTTTCGGAGCTCTTTGTTGTGATTTTCATGGCGGATTTTTGAGGATGATTTATTGGGATTTCTTATTGGGTGTCACGTATGAGGACCTTGTGCCTCTTTGGCTGGTGACTTTGCCCCAAAATCTCCCTTGAATCGGACTCGATTTGATGGTTTTTCGAGTTTCCCGAGTTCTTTCCCTAGAGAGCCGAAATCCGCGATTCCTCTTGATTGTGAGTGATTCGGGTCGATTCCTTTGAGGTAGAGGTTGCCCAGGAGGTAACCCAGCTATTACTGAAGTTTTGCTGCAATCCATGGAGTGATCCTGGAGATTAGGTGATGGGAAGTTGAGGTTTAACCCGCGGGTAGGTTTTCTGGAAGGGGCGGTCTAACCGCCTGGGGGGGCGGTCTAACCGCCCTGGGCCTTCCAGGTGAAGGTTTTGATTTTGTCTGATTTTCCTCTGTGAGTTTGTTTGCCTTGATCAGAGGAGCGTTCAAGTGAAATCTCATGTAGTTTACGTGCTGTTTGCTAGGAGTTCTTGCTCGGAGTTTCTTGTTGGGTACAGGTGGTTAGACCGCCCCTGGTAGCCAGTCTAACCGCCCCTAGGCCCTTGGGTGAAGTTTTGGTTTTCACTAAGATTTTCTGATAGCCAATCCGCTCGGTGCCAATGACCGAGGCCGCAACGAGTAGTCGTGGAGGGGCCGAGCTACTGATCGACGATCTGGTCGACCCAGCAACGGTGGCTCGTTACTTGGAGGTAGTGCGCCAGGCCGAGCGATGGATGAAGGTGAGTAGTCGACACCCTTGAGTAGTCAATCCTTTAGTGTTGAGTACCCATTTGACATGTGTTGTCTGTGCAGGACGTCGCGGAGAGGTCCCACCAGAAGTCCGAGATGCTTCAAGGGTTCGGCGACACAGTACTTCGGGAGGAAGCCTTGGAAGAGCAGCTCGTGAAGTCCCAGAAACACGCTGCCGCGATGCAGTCGAAGCTCGACGCTGCCTTCGCCAAGTATCATAATGACATCCAGGACACGCAGGCGAAGAGCGACGAGTTGGTGCGGAAGAACAAGTCTCTCCGCAACAAAAGTAAAGGTACATGACCGCCTTGTCGGGTACTTGTTTATGGTAGCTTGAAGTAGTCTGACCCGCTGTGCCTTGTTGATTGCAGAGCTTGAGACTCGCGTCGACCAGCTGAGGGCTTCAGAGACCGACATGAAGAACCTCTTCTACCGGGAGCAAGAGGCCCGCAAGGTACTGGAGTACGATTATAAGGAGCTTGCTTACGAGTGCGACAAGCACATGGAGCTCCGTATTGCATCAGATTGTGACCTCGTCAACTGCTACAAATCCTTGCAGAAGCTGAACGAGGACTGCGAGAAGCTGCGGGCCCAGCTGAAGGAACTCGAGGAGGCCGCGCTTCCCATCGCGAGGCTGCTGGTGCCTCACCCTGGCCGTCCGAAGATAGCTCCACTGGTGGACCGGCTGAAGGAAGCCCTCAGCCGCCTGGCGACCTACGTGAAGCACTTGGCCAAGTCGATCCCCAACCAAGTTCTTGCCTTCATGAAGTCGTACTTCTCGAAGGCTCCTGTGGACGTAGTCGTCGGCGGGCTAGCCGCCAACTGCACCGACGAGCAATACGCGGAGCTGCTGGAGCAGATGGCGCCCATTGCTGAACAGGTCGCCGAGAAGCTCAACCTCCAGTAGTCCTGTAATGTTAGCTCGTAGCAGTGGTTGTACATAAACAATTGTAATTAAATTGTTTAAGTATGAATGAAGAAAACTTCCATAAATGAGTACTCGTTATCGCGATCAGTGATTGCGGAGTCCCATCGTGGAGTCGTCGCGAGTAGTCGTACTCGCAAGTAGTCCCATTGAGGGAGGAAGATAGTAAAGTAGTTGATAGATAATCAAACTTTATTACTAAAGAAGTACACCTGGCTGGCCAGGGCTGTTGTTACAGATTAGTCGCCAGGACCCGGAGGCCGCTTACAGCTAGGTAGTGCTAGGGCGTACAGCCGCTTACAACAATAGATCCGTTAGTAGCCGTGTAGGCTGGATCTAGAAGTGCATGGTCTTTCAGTAGACCGCTGCTAGAGTCCTTTGTCGCTCGTCGCAGCCCAGGATCCGTTAGTAGCCGCATGGGCTGGATCCTGGAGAGGAGTAGTCCGGAGACTGGTGCCTGGACCCGCAGGCCGCTTACGGCCGAAGGGGTCTTGATGTAGTCGTATATACTTGAGCCCCCAGGGTAGTCGTGTAGACTAGGCGTAGAATCGACAGAGTTGGTCGATGTTCCACGAGTTGTTGACGTCTTCGCCTTCAAGTGTCTGGAGGCGGTAGGAGCCTGGTCCGGTCACCTTTGCAACTGTGAAGGGACCTTCCCAGGGCGGGCTGAGCTTGTGTAGTCCTTCCGTGTTCTGGATGCGACGGAAGACAAGATCACCAACGTTGAAGGAGCGTTCCTTGACGTTGCGATCATGGTAGCGTCGGATACCCTCTAGGTGCCTTGCTGATTGGACGAGGGCGGCACAGCGGGCTTCTTCGAGTCCGTCGATGTCAACCTGTCTGCTGTCTTTGGAGACGCCTTCGTCGTAGTGCTCCACTGCTGGTGAATCCCACATGACATCAGCAGGGAGGATTGCTTCGGAGCCGTAGACCAGGAAGTATGGAGATTGCCCCGTTGGCTTGGAGGGTTGAGTACGTAGCCCCCAGAGTGCATTGGGTAGTTTATTGATCTACTTGCCTCCTTTGGAGTTGGCGGCGTCGTGGAGCCGCTTTTTGAGAGCGTCGAGCACCATCCCATTAGCACGCTCAAATTGTCCGTTGGCCCGAGGATGGGCAACTGAGACATATCGGACGTCGATCCCGCTATTCTCGCAGTACTCCCAGAACTGGTGGTTGTTGAAGTTGGAGCCCAAGTCTGTGATGATGCGATGGGGTAGTCCGTAGCGATGTACCAGTTCATCCAGGAAGTCGAGTACTCTATCAGCCTTGGGGCATGTAACCGGCTTGACCTCGATCCACTTGGTGAACTTGTTGATGGCCACCGGTACTCTGTTGAATCCACCTGGCGTAGTTGGTAGTGGCCCAATCATGTCGAGCCCCCAGCAGGCGAAAGGCCAGGTTGGCGGTATGGTGACTAGCTTGTAGGCTGGGACATGTTGCTGCTTGGCGAAGTATTGGCACCCTTGGCACCTTCTGACGAGTTCTTCGGTGTCGCCCAGAGCTGTGGGCCAGTAGAAAGCTCGTCGGAAGGCCTTGCTGACCAGCGTGCGAGAGGACGCATGGTTACCGCAGACTCCTTTGTGGATCTCCTCCAAGATGTCTTTGCCTTCTTGTCTGGGAACACACTTCATGAGTACTCCGGAAGATGCGCCCCGCCTGTAGAGCTTGTCTTCGACAAGGACGTAGAACTTGGCACGACGGATGAGCTGCTCGGCCAAGTTCTTGTCCGAGGGAACCTTCTGCTCGCTGAGGTAGTCGATGAAGGGCTGCCTCCAGTCCACGTCGATCATCATGACCTCCGGGCCAGCCGGGGGTGCGCTGGGACAGTGGTCGGTGGTGCCGGCTCCGGGATGGATGGCGCGTGAAGCTCGTGGATGAAGACACCCGCTGGTACTTGAGCGCGAGTAGAACCAAGCTTCGACAGGACGTCCGCTGCAACGTTGTTGTCGCGGACGACATGGTGGAACTCGAGACCATAGAACTTGTTCTCGAGCTTGCGGACTTCTAGGCAGTAGGCGTCCATGTTCTCCTTGTTGCGGTCCCAGGACTTGTTGACTTGGTTGATGACCACTGCGGAGTCGCCGTAGACTAGTAGCCGCTTGATGCCCAGTGAAGCCGCGAGGCGGAGCCCGTGTATCAGAGCTTCGTACTCGTCTTCGTTGTTTGAGACCTTCCAGAAGATCTGCAGGACGTACTTGAGTTGTTCGCCCGTTGGAGAGATCAAGAGTACTCCTGCACCTGCGCCCTCGAGGTTGAGTAGGTAGCTGATTCTCCCACCACTTCGCCATGAAGTCGACTAGTGCCTGCAACTTGATGGCTGTGCGTGGCTTGAAGTCGATGTTGAGGGCGCCGAGTTCGACTGCCCACTTGGAGATTCTTCCAGTAGCATCTTGGTTCCGCAGGATGTCGCCGAGCGGGTAGTCGGTGACGACAGAGATCTAGTACTTCTGGAAGTAGTGTCGTAGCTTCCGCGAGGTGATGAGCACTGCATACAGAAGCTTCTGTACAGGCTGGTAGCATGCCTTGGATTCTGACAAGACTTCGCTGACGAAGTAGACTGGTGGTTGGACTGGGTAGGCGTGGCCGTCTTCCTGCCGCTTGATGATGATGGTAGTAATGACCACGTAAGTAGTCGCAGCGAGGTAGAGCAATAGTTGCTCACCTTTGCGAGGATCAGTGAGGACTGGCGGTTTTGATAGGAAGTCCTTGAGCTGAGCAAGGGCTTGGTCCGCCTCTGGAGTCCACACGAACTTCTCTTGGTGCTTGAGTAGTTTGAAAAAGGGGAGCCCCCGTTATCCAAGCTTCGAGATGAATTTGTTCAAAGCCGCCATGCACCCGGTCAGCTACTAGACGTCTTTGATGCACGTGGGAGCTTTCATGCTGGTGATGGTGGAGATCTTCTCAGGATTGGCTTCGATGCCACGGTGGCTGATGATGAAGCTGAGTAGTTTTCCCGAAGGTATGCCGAAGACGCACTTGTTCGGGTTGAGCTTCTAGTGGTACTCGCGCAGGGATGCGAAAGTCTCTTCAAGATCGTCGATGAGGGTGCTGGAGTTTCTGGTCTTGACGACCACGTCATCCACGTAGGCTTCGACGTTCTTGTTGAGTTGCTTCTTGAAGAAGGCCTATATAGCTCGTTGGTATGTAGCGCTGGCGTTCTTCAACCCGAAGGACATGGTCGTGTAGCAGTACGCGCCAAACGGGGTGATGAACACGGTCTTCTCCTGGTCTTCTTCCTTGATCGCGATTCGGTAGTACTCGGAGTAGCAGTCGAGGAAGCAGAGTAGGTCGCAGCCCACCGTGGAGTCGATGACTTGGTCAATCCGCGGCAACCCGAAGGGGTCCTTGGGGCAGTACTTGTTGAGGTCGGTGTAGTCGACGCACATCCTCCACTCGTTCGAGTTCTTCTTGCGGACGAGGACGGGGTTGGCGAGCCACTCAGGATGGAATACTTCTTTGATGAAGCCAATCTCGAGTAGTTTGGCGAGTTCCTTCTTGATGGTGTCCCGTCTGTCATCGGCGAAGCGGCGGAGGTGTTGTCGCTTCGGGGTAGCTTTAGGATCGACATTGGGGGAATGCTCAATCAACTCCCTGGGCACCCCTGGCATGTCCGCTGGCTTCCATGCGAAGATGTCGCGGTTAGCCCGGAGGAAGTTGATGAGCGCGTCTTCCTATTTGGGGTCGAGACCCGCCCCGATGGTAGTAGTCTTGCTGCTGTCGCCTATCCCGAGGTCAATTGTTTTGACCAGAACCTCCTCAGCTGGCTAAGACTTGTTAGCTTTGTCCGACTTCTCAGGAGTGTCGAGTTCACTTGGGGCAAGCTTCTTCGACGCAGCGTAGATCTCCATCATTGCATTGGGTACATGATTTGTGGAGGCGATCTCCACAGCTTCGGTGTCGCAGTCATGCGAGATCTTCAAGTCCCCTTGCAGTGAGAGTACACCTGCTGGACTTGGCCTCTTGAGTACCAAGTAGGTGTAGTGGGGTACCGCCATGAACTTGGCGATAGCCGGTCTGGCATGATAGGACGTCTCGAAGTCCGCGACATCGAACTTGATGTACTCGGTACGATAGTTGTCCCGAGATTCCCCAAAGGTAATTGGCGGGACCACTGAGCCCAGTGGGATAGCCGCGTTCCTGGGGACGATGTCGTAGAAGGGCGAGGTGCTCTTGGTGAGCATGTGGGTGATGTCGAGCTTCATCTTCTTCAAGGTCTTGGTGAAAAGGACGTTGAGCCCGCTTCCACCGTCGATGAGGACCTTGTTGAGCCTGGAGCCCGCGACCACCGGCTTCAGGACGAGAGGGAACCGCCCTGGTTTGGAGAAGCTAGTCCATTGATCTGCGCGGGAGAAGGTAATGGGTACCTATGATCAACTGAGAGTGGTCGGAACCGCTGGTTCAATGCTCATGACTTCTCGACGGGTAGCCTTTTGTTCCCATCTGCTGGGTAGTCCACCGAAGAGGACGTTGACCGTCTTGTCGGGTTCCTGGAAGTCGCCATTTCCGTCGTCGTTCTTCTTCTTGCCTTTCTTGTCATGAGGGTGCGGTGGCTCTGGAGTACCCTTGAGTGCTCGCCTGAGTTGGTAGCACTGCTCGGTGGTGTGGTTGCCGTCCAGATGCCACGGGAACTTCTCTTTCAGCAAGTCTTTGAAGCCGCCGGAGGTCTTCTTCGAGTTCTCCTTCGCAGGGCGCTGGATAGCCGCGACAGTGTTGTCTGGCTTGCGCTTGCGGTTGGGACCCGAGTAGTTGTTGTTGTTGCGACCGCCTTGGTTCCCGTTGTTGCTGCTGCCACCGCCCGTTTTCTGCTTTCTCTTTCCACGGATGGCATCGTACTTGGCATTGGCTTTGTCTTCTTCATCCGCCCAGGAGGTGATCATATCCTTGAGATGAGTGATGGACCTGGGGCGGCATCGACCGAAGTCTTCGAAGGTGCGACGGTGGTAGAGACTGTCTTGGAAGAGGTCGATGACCTCCTTGTCGGTGACGTCGACTATGGTGGCACGCTTGTCGAAGAAGTGCCGCATGTACTTGCGAAGGGTCTCGCCTTGTTCCTGCTTCACCATAGCCAGGTCAATGTGAGTACCCGATCGGCCCATAGCGCCCGCGAAGTTGCTGGTGAACTGCTCCTTCAGCTGGTCCCATTTGTGGATCGAGTGCTTGTCCAGCGACTCGAGCCATGTGAACGGGGCTTGGTCCAGGCAGAAGGGGAAGTAGAGGCACTTGGTGTCGTTGTTGCCACCAGCGTTCTCGATGGAGAGGGCGTAGCATCTGAGCCACTGGATGGGATCCTGCTTCGTGTCGTACTTGGTGATTCCCAGAGGCTTGAATTTTTCTGGGAGGAGGAGGTTACGAAGTCGTGCAGAGAAGGCGGGGAAGCCGTCGTTGTCGCTTGACGTAGAATCCTTCTTGCGTCGTAGTTCCTCAATCTTCTGGCGGGCGTCACCTTGTGAGGCTCCAGAGGCGTGGCTGTTCGCGTGACCTCGGTCGCCGCGATCGCCTCCGCCACCGGCCCTCATGTTGGCCCCATGGTTGGAGCTTCCGCCGTCGCTGCCTCCGCCGCCAAGGTCGCAGTGGGGGATGATCTCACGATCGCCGGCAGTAGCTGCGGCGCTGTTGCCAGCTTGTGAGGGTCCGCCGGCGTTTGCACGAGTACGGTTGGGCTGAGCCGACAGCTCGGCTCGAGTACGGTTACGACTGAGGTCCGCGCTGCGACTTGTAGCTTCGTTGTCGCGGTTCCTGGCGGGGGCGGCTGGGTGACCCTGTTGTCGACTCGCATGAAGTAAGCATTATCTGCAAGCTTGGCGATGACTTCTCCAGCATGTATCCCCTGAGCTTGGCGCGCGATCACTGTGATCGACATGAGGCATTGCTCGAGGGTGGTGTGTACCCTGCTCTCGACTTGTTCGAGGGCTTCTGCGAGGTTGTGGATGGGGAGGTTGTCTCGGAGATGCCGACGCAGTTCGTTCCGCTTTCTGTTACGCTCACGTCGAGCATCCCTATTGGTGTCGGTTTCATCCGCGGGTGCTTCAGCAGACAACTTGTCTGCGGAGATGTCTTCAAGGTACCGGTCCTCTGCCGTCCCTGAAGGTCCTGGCGTGTCGCCGGCAGCCATAAAGACTTGGCGATCGGGGTTGCCAAGACTGGAGTCAGAGCTCGCCACCTTAGTTGGAGTATACTCCTCAGCTCGAGCGAGTGGTGTTCCCTCCTGGAAGGGAAGCGAGTCGAGGTAGGCGACGTAGCTTGAATTCCCGCTTATCAGGTCAGCGGGCTTGCGATCTGGCCAGTAGACGAATCTCCCGGCGGGTGTGGACGTTATAACCAGCCCAGAAGCCGGCCCTGATAAGGGTTGCTCAGTAGAGTTGTCCTCGGACTTGGGAGCCTCAGGGTCCGACCCGAAGTCGAACTTGTATGCGGAGTCCGAGTAGAAGCCGAAGAGGGGGTTGGAGTCCGAGGGGTGGCCGGGGGCGGTGTCGGAGTCCGAGTTGTACTCGGGTATGGGCTCTTTGCCGGCCCGGCGTGTAGAGGGAGCCTCCGTGCGGGCCCTGCTGAGGTTGTGGGGGCCACGCGTGAAGCGCTCGCGGGGTGGGGAAACCACATGCGATGGCTGAGTAGCCGGCTCGCATACGATAGCCCACGGGGACGTCAAGTTCGAGTTGGAGGCGGATCCGAGCTCAAAGTCGGCGTGTTGGTCGAAAAGCGAAATTTCGCCGAACTTGCCGGCGAGTTCGCCCGTGACTACTTTGGGAAGCGTCATGAGGCCGGTCTCCGGGTTGGATGGCATGGTGAGGCGGCGTTGGAAGGATCCAGCGCCGTCAGCAGTGCAGACCCAGGCGCCGAAGACGAAGGTGTCTCCGCGGTTGAAGGCGACGGTTGGCTTGATGTAGATGGGAGCCGTCGAGTTCGCCATGTGATCTCGGGCGAGATCCCCTACCTGGCACGCCAGCTGTCGGTGTTTTAGACCGGAAACCTATTAAAGGGAGTACCCGAAGTAGATGAATGTGGACTCGCCGAGATCGGTAACTTGAAGGAAGAGACACATGGCACACAATTTAGACAGGTTCGGGCCGCGAGGTGTGTAATACCCTACGTCCTGTATGCTGCGTAACTCTGGATTGATTGGGTACGATTACAAGATGATGCAATCTTACGCCATGAGATGAGATGATCGAGAGAGGGGTCCCTGCCTCGCCTAGGGTTACAAGTCGGTTCAGGGAGAGAGTACTAGTCGAGTACGTCTAGGAGTCCTCTATACAGTGCAGGACATGTACAACTTCCTATCCGAGTACTTCTCCTCTGCAGTCCTTGTGCTTCACGCCATCAGGTGCCGTGCAGCGCAAGTCGGGTAGTCCCAGGGGCCCACCGAGTAGTCGGTCCTGGTACCCACCGAGGTAGTGGGCCCAGGGAGGTCCATATGACAGAAGGTGATCGGTGCAAGGGAAGGAAGTCATCCAAGAACTTGAGCGGGCTGAGCTGCTTCGCTAGAGACGGCTTCTGCACCATGGCGCTTAGCTTCAGCAGCAAGAAGAGCAACCAGAGTGACTCGGACTCCGACTCTGATGACGAGGTACGTGATGAACTTCCCTTCTTGCGTCAGGAGAATGAACGGCTTGGCTTGTTGCTTGATAATCGTGATGATATGCTTAGAGAGGCAAAGAAGATGAGGAAAGAGCTTAGGGCTTCGCTTGAGGATGCTAGGACTAGAGTGGCTGAGTTAGAAACACAAAACTTGGATGCTAAGCTTGAAATTAATTCCCTTAAAGCTTCGCCTATTGTTTCTGATGAAGTTGAATGTGCTTATTGTCTTATCTTTCTAGCTGATCTTGCTATGTTTAAGGAAAAGCATGCCTCCAAGTGTGAGGAACTAGATGTGCTTAGGGTTGAAGTGGCTGAGCTTAAGTCTAGACCTGCTTTGCTAGGTGCTTGCACTTCTTGCCCTATTTTGCATGGAAAAATTGATGAGATGCATGCTTACACTATTTCATTTGAGGCTAAGTTGAAAGAACCTATTCTCACTTCTTGCTCTACCTGTGAACTGCATACTTTGAAGAATCTGGAACTTGCACATTATGTTGATCGTTTACAGGATGAGAATGACGAGTTGAGAAAGTTGATGGGTTGGTTGTCTGGTCATGAGCCTCAGTCGAGGATAATGATCGAGAAATATAAACGCCAGGATGGTGAGGGGCTTGGGTCAAACAAGGTTGGTGAGGGAAGTGGTGAGAATATCCCAGAGTCACCAAAAACCCACCACAAAAATGCTTTTGTCCCTAAACTGAACCATCTTAGGAACTGACTAGACACAACCCTAGCTCCACCCATGTTTCCTCCACAAACCAACGATTTACAAAAGCCTATCAAATTCATGAGCACTTTGGGGAAAGTGTTCTTTGGTAAAGAGAGTGAGAAGGCTAGGGAGGAGAAACTGGTTGAGAAGCCTAGTGAGGAGAAACCAGTTGAGCAACTGAGTGAAGAGAAACTAAGTGAGCAGCCCTATTCCAAGCGTAAGCCTGAGCCCATAAAGTTTCATTGTGGCTATTGTGGAAAGATGGTCACAAGGATGAGTTTTGCTTCAAGGGGAAGCGTGAGGAGAGAATGGCAAAGGAGTGGGCTAACAAGGATAGGTACATGTAACACCCTAAATTTCACCTTTGAGTTTAATTAATAGTTTGCCTAGCAACCATCGTTCTTGCTTAAGGAATATAAGGTGTTTTTGCTTTTCTAGGCATTTAATCATTTTTGTTAATTAAATAATGAAATATAGGAGTTTATTGTTGCATACATGCCGGTGCATTGTTTTTGAGTGCTTGAATTCAAATTTGTATTTGAATTCATTTGGCTAGATTGCTTTTCAAAATAGAAAATCTTTCTCTTTTATCCTTTTTTCCCTCCTACCTATTTTTTGGCCCGTTTCAGTTTGAGCCCATAGTCGCCAAGTCCGGCCATGCTCCCTGGGTTCCCCACTGACGGCCGTTTCGCCTCCCTCCGCGCGCCGCGGCCCAGCCGGCTTCCGGCCCGGCCGAGGCCCGGCCGCGCACGTCCCCGCCGGCCGTGGCCGACGGGCGGGCCCCGCCCGGTCATCGCCCACCTCGCGTCGCCGGCCGAGCCGAACTCGGGTCCGACTCGGCGTCCGTGCCGCGCCGTCGCTCTCGTGGGCCCGCTTGCTAGGCGCATTTCCCTAGGGCTATTTAAGGTCGCCGCTCCGCGCCGCGCCGCCCCCTTTCGCCCCCAAACCCTAGCTCCCCAGCCGCTCCGCGCTGCCACAAACCCTAGCGCCGCCGCCGCCGCAGCTTCGCTCCGTCGCCGCCTTGCCTTCGTCGAGGAAGTTGTCCGGAGCTTCGCTGCAAGGTGAGGGACCCGATGGTGCCGTCCGTTGTCGTCGCGGCGCTCCGCAATGCCGAGGCAGGTCACCGGAATTGCTCCGCCGTGGCCGTCCGTTCCGCCGCCCCGTGCGCCGTCGCCGCCGCTCCGCGTCCGCCCCGACACTCCCCGTGTAGTTCACGCGCTCACCGCTTCGCTCCGGCGTGATCCGCGCAGCGATGGGGCATCCTAGCCCAAGGTCCCCGTTGCGCCGCGAGCGCCCGCTAGGCGCCGCCGTCGGCCGGCCGCCACCTCCCCGGGCGCACACGCGCGTCCAGGACCGCTGGATCGCGATTGGACGACTCGGTCAGCCTTGACTCGAGTCCGCGCAGGTCAACCCACAACGCCGCGGCCGCGAGCCGCCGCCACCACCGGATCTTGATTCTTCGGATTAGGTTCGCCCGCCGTGGATCAAACCCCCCACCGATGGGTCAAACCCGCCTTGACTTGGTGGTTTTGCAAGGAGACCCCCGTGTTTCTCTAGATTTACAAGCCGGTCCTTCCACCTTATGGTTTTCTTGTGGTTAGGTCCTGTTTTCTTCGTTTTAGCCCATGAAGTTTAGTTTTCTTTACAGTTTAGTCCCTAATCTTGTTTTAGTCGTATCTTAGTCGTTCTAGCTCCGTTTTTAGCGTTCTTTATGGCCACGCGATCGTCTCGACGAGTAGAACAGTTTTATGCCTCTGTTTTGTTCTGTTAATGCTGTTTGGTGATTATTTCTCAATTTATTCTATTGTATGCTTATATGTGAATGTGTGGAGCGTAGAGTACGAGCTGTTCGAGGACTTCGCTGTCGTTGAAGACTTTCAAGACCCTGAGCAGTTTCTAGAGCTTGTAGAAGGAAAGTCCTTACTACATTCCCGTTGATCCTATTACAACATGCATTTCAATTACACCGTTATTTATATTGCCTTGAATTAAATTGAATGGGTCCTATTATTAAGGTTTGACTAGTTTTGTCTACCCTATGCCTTGATCAACCTGGGTTTACTTTATGTTGGGTAGGGTTAATGAACATTCATCAATCTGGATTTATTATGCTATTATTCATGTAATGCAAGAACACTTTATGCCTGTTAATCAGAACATGGAGTGACCACCCAGGAAGACAGTACAACCACAAGACATATGGCTCTGTCTTGGCTGAATAACTAGAAAACTTGATGTTAGCTATGCTTTTACCTGAAAGGGGTTGGGGGCTGAAGGTAGATGGCGTATACACCTACTCTGGCGGGGAGTTGGGCTTGTCTAAGACACGGTACTCGCCAGGGAGCTTTATACGCTGTGCTGATCAGGTAACCTAGCGGGCAGCCTGCACTAGGGGATCTTTGTAAAGGCCTCGTAGCGTCCCTATGCAGCCACACCTCGGTAGTGTGGTATTGTGCCTACTTTTGCATAGCATGGTTGGGTCTAAAACTCTTTGGGGTTTTTACGCGACTTGTGGGTAAAGATGTATGACCTCTGCAGAGTGTAAAACTGACTAGTTAGCCGTGCCCACGGTCAAGGGCGGCATGGACCCTCAAATGAGTAATTTATGGAAGATGGAACTTTTAAACTTCTGCATTGCATTTAATGGTTCTGTTGCATCTGTTAATTGGGTTTGGTATATACTTTCACTTGTTAGTAACAGCTGCTTAATAAAATTTGACCTACTAAAAAATGCTGACTTGCTTTATAACCATCAGCTTCCACCATAAAGCCTTGCATGTTGTTATAGAACTTTTCCCTTGTTGAGTACTACATGTGCTCATGCTTGCTGTTTCTATATTTGAGGACCAGGAGCGTCCCGGTGGTTGATGGATGACCGCTCCTCAGTGATGAGTGATTGACAACGGGTGTTGGACTGACTCTTGGCTCAGTGCGCAGGTGTAGGCTGCGGCCTAGTTCCTGTTGTTGCAGGTGAAGAACGGGCGCAAAAGGTCTTCAGCTTTGAGGGGCCTCCGGGAGATGGAGAGACAAGTAGGCTCGGTTCGAGGGACCCGGTGGACGGCGGGACTAGGTGCGGGCCACATGGTGGCGAGACAAGCAAGACGAAGTCATGGACGATCGAGCCGGTGCACGGTGGCGGTCGAGCCAAGAGGCTTGGCGGGAGGCCGGGCCGAGCACGTGGGGTTTGGTGGTTTGCCCACAAAACCATCGGAGGACGGTTTCTTGGTTTGGGCCTCAAAACCAAGTCCGAAGGCCCAACACGACGGAGACGGGATCCGGGCGTGTCGGGAAGCTTCGAAGCGGAGGACACACGACGGGATCGCATGGCTTGCGTCAGGAGGATGCGGGGTGTGGCGAAGGCGTGGCCGTCCGATGGCAAGATCCACAAACATTACATAAATGCCCCTGCATGGGTTGTATCACCAGTAGTTGAGTTAGGGGTAGTCGAGTCATTTCCCACACTGGCGGGACCCGATATATAAGCCATGAGTGTGTGTGGATGGCTCCCTCTCTCCGCGACTTAGGGTTTCATTTCCCCCCTTCCATTTCTCTTTTTCCTGGACTATTTTCTTCTCCATTTTCTCTAGGCTAGCATGAGAGCTTCATGAGAGATTTGTTGAGAGAGATGGATGCTAGGGCGGCATGCTAGGCCTTGTGAATCTTTCCTGGTTTGTATAGAAGATTCGGCGTTGTGAATTTCGTGGTCTTTTTCGTGCTTGTTTTTGGTGCCTTTGTTCTTGGTGTGGTTCCGCGGATTTGAGTGGGTTTCTCCCCGGATTTCTTTGAGGGAAACATGGATGGATGTCTTGTGCATCTTTGGGATTGATCTTGTGCCCTCAAACGCCGGGAAACCACTTCGATTCAAGGATTTTCGTTCGGAGCTCTAGTTTTTGGTGGTGTTCAAAGGATCCGCGATTCCCAATGATTTAGGAAGTTAGGAGGCGAAATTTTTGAGGTATAGCATCCTTTGTTGACACTTTTCATGTCCCCAAACTCTTGTCTCAACAGCTTCTACCGTTTGGGAGATCCAGTGATGGATTGGGAGTGTTGACTTTCGGGGTCGAGCAGTTTTCAGTTCTGTTCGTGCCTCGCGGACGATCCGCGAGGGCTTGGCGGACGGTCCGCGCGCACAGTGTTCATCGTGTGTTCTTCGTGTTCTTGCTCGTCTTCGCTTTCGATCTATTGTGGCTTTAAGTTTTCGTTGGACGAGGTTTCGGACGGTCCGCGTGTACCGGGCGGACAGTCCGCGTGCTCCCCGCGGACGGTCCATTTTTCAGGGTTCGCTACTGGAGGTTCTGTTGGCTTTAACGGACAGTCCGCGGCCCAGGCCGGACGGTCCGCCGTACCCGTGCGGACAGTCTGCGGTACGCAGCCAGACAGTCCGCGTGGCCCGTGCGGACAGTCCGCCCCTCCTGGCTGGACGGTCCGCCAGAGCCTGGCTGTTTTGTTCCTTAGTTCGATTCCTTCCTCCTTCTTTCGTGCTTCCGCATGTGCTTCAAGGAATCGTTCCTAAGACTTGAGGTTGATCCATAACCTTGTTGTCTTGGCGGTTGGTGTGTGATTCGATCCATCGCTCGTGTGTGACCGGGATTTGACTAGGGTATAGGCCGGGTTCTTTGAGAAGAATTTTTACCGGCTCCTATTCACTCCCCCCCTCTAGTCGCCATCCGATCCTTCAATTGGTATCAGAGCTTGGTGCCGGATTCTTTGTGACTTTGACAAGTCTTGAATCCTAAGATGGCGTACGTTGAGTGGGGCGGTCCGCCGCACTTCGATGGGAAGGGTTACCACAAGTGGGCGGCCTGTATTATGATCTTTCTTCGTGGCAAGTTGTTGGATTTTATTGTGCTTGAAAAGACCTATGCTATTCCGGCTGGGATCCACACTCTTATGGTGACCGATGCCGGCGCTAAGGCCAAGTATGAGGCAAATGCAAAAGCCGTTGATCACTTGGTCTGAAGCTTGTGTGATCCTGAGTTTAAGCGTGTTCGCCATTTGAATCTTGGTTGGCAAATTTGGGAGAAGTTGTTGGTTGCTCACGGTGGTGATAACCATGTGAAGGCTCGCCTCTTTGTTTCTTACCGGATGCAATATGAGAACTTTACTAAACTTCCCGGTGAGGACGTTGATGCGATGTTTCAGAGGTTCACCGCCATCGTGAACAACATGAAGGCCAATGTTGAGGATTTTCCTTACACTAAGCACGATCAAGCTTTGAATCTCTTGCATATCTGGGACCCAAATGTTTGGGGTGCTAAGGTTGAGGCCATCAAGGAGTCCGGGCAATACTTGACCATTGAGTTGGATGACCTCTTTTCTAAGCTCAAGTCGGCTGAGGTTGACAGGAAGTTGCAATCCAAGCATGAGGGCTCGACTGATCATAGTCTTGCTCTTGTGGGTGGATCAAAGAGCAAAGCTAATACTAACCCTTCCTGTCGACAGTTTTCCTTGTCTTCTCTTATGTCTATTCCAGATGAGGAGTTTGATGTGCTGGGCGAGGAGGAACTGGCCTTGCTCTCAAGGAGGTTTGATCGACTACATGAGAGTCGGGGGAATGCAAGGCGGAGCTCGAGGACATGCTACAAGTGTGGCAAGCGTGGACACTTCATCGCCGAGTGTCCGGAAGCGGAGGAGAACAAGTGCAAGATGAGCGAGTACAAGGCGCACCCAAGGCGTGAAGACAAGTACTCCTCCAAGGGCAAGCACTACAGCAAGTCCAAGAGCAAGGACAAGGACAAGCGGCGATTGAGCAAGGGTGGCCACAAGAAGGACAAGGCAAGAGCCATGGTGGCCGGTGCAAGCGACGTCGACACAAGCTCAAGAGACGCGCATTCAAGCTCAAGCAGTGAAGATGAAGACGCCGGGAGGCGCAAGGGAAAGAAGAATGCAAGCCGGAACCTCAGTGGGTTGAGCTGTGTTGCATTTTGAGGCTTTTGTGGCATGGCCCATAGCTCGAGCAGCAAGAAGAGTGAGAAGGGAGACACCGACTCCGACTCAGAAGATGAGGTAAACCGTGGCCCCAACTCTTTGCTTGCTGAGATCACTAGGTTGAATGGCTTGATTGACAATCGTGATAGTGTGTTGAGAGATGATAAGAAAATGAGGAGAGATCTTAGGGCTCAACTTGAGAATGCTTGTGAGAAAGTAGGAGAGTTAGAGTCTAAATTGCTTGAATTGAAACTTGAGAATGACTCTTTGAAACTTACTCCTACCATTTCTGATGATGTTGAATGTTCTGAATGTAATGCATGGCTGAATGAGATCAAGTTGCTTAATGAGAAGAATGCTTCCACTTTGGCTAAACTAGATGCTCTTAGGACTGAGTACGATGAGCTTAAGGCTAGACCCACTTTGCTTGGTGCTTGTAAATCATGTCCTACTATGCATGCTAAGTTTTTTGATGCTCGTTCTACCATTAGCACTTTGGAAGCTTCTTTGAAATCTCCTATTGTCAATGCATGCACTAGCTGTGATGAAGTTACTTTGCGCAATCTTGAACTTACTTCCCGTTTGGATGTCATCTATGAGGAGAATGATTATTTGAGGAAGGTGTTGGGTTGGTTGTCTGGGCAGGAACCTCAATTGAAAATCATGATTGAGGAGTTCAAGAGAGCAGATGGTCGTGGTTTTGGTTTTGAGAAGTTTGGTGAGAAAGTGGGAGAAAACAGTGGGGAGAGTGTGTATGAGAAGTGTGTTGAGTCTAACCCCGAGTTTGAGGTGATCGGAGACATCCAAGTTCCACTTCCAAAAGCACCCAAGAACTATTTCACTCCAAAGCCCAACCATCTTTGCAACAAGCTTGACACAACCCAAGATCCACCCAAAACAAATGACTTCCAGAAACCCGTGAAGTTTGTGAGTGAGAAGGGTAAGAAGCCTAGAGAGAAGCCAGAGTCAAAACCAAAACCCATCCCCTTCAGGTGTGAGTACTTTGGCAAGGAGAGGCATCTAGCAAAGTTTTGCTACAAGAGGAAGAGGGATGAGAGGCTTGATAGGGAGCAAGCAAACCAGGACAGGTATCGCCAGTCTCATGGTATTCCTGAGCCTAGAGTGCCGCTTCCACGGAATGTGGGAAGTGTGAGGAGTGTTGGTAGAGTTGGAGCTCAGGGTGGTAGGTTTGATAGGAGAGATGATGGTGTGCGTGCTGGTGAGAGGTTTGGTCGGGCTCGTGGTGGTTTTGCTGGACGTCCCCCTACTCGTCCTCTATACAGGTTTAGAGAAGATGATCGCAGCTTTGGGTTCCAGAGGAACTACGGACCACGCTTTCCCCCTCATGTTGCTCGTACTCCTTCCATGGGACATGGGAAGTTTGGTGGCAAGGGAATGATGTTTGCTAACCCCTCTTTTGAGCAGATGGCTCGGCACTGGTTCAACTTTCATTGTGCTAACCCCAGTGTCGAGTTGTTGGCTCATTCTCGTTCTTGTTTCTGACCACAGGCAGGAGGCTTGGAGAACATTTGGTTGATCGACTCCGGATGTTCCCGACACATGACCGGAGACAAAAAGTGGTTCTCCAGCCTCACCCCAGTGAAGGAAAAGATGTACATCACGTTTGGGGACAACGGATGAGGAAGGGTGATTTCTGAGGGGGAGGTGCATGTGAGTGACAAGGTAACGTTGAAGAGAGTTGCTCTTGTGAAGTCTTTAGGTTTCAATTTGCTTTCGGTTTCTCAGTTGCTTGATGAGGGCTTTGAGGTGCGTTTCAAGTCTGGTGAGTCTCGTTTGCTGGATTCTCGAGGTGATCTTGTTTGTATGATCATCCCCGAGGGTCAGATTTTCAGGGCTGATTTCTCTCGTTCTTTGGGTCCTGCTCGTTGTTTGATGGCCGGTCCTTCTTCTGATTTGTGGAAATGGCATAGGCGGTTGGGACACTTGAGCTTTGATTTGGTTTCCCGCTTGAGTGGTCTTGACCTTGTCCGAGGATTGCCGAGGTTGAAGCTTGAGAAGGATTTGGTTTGTGCTCCGTGTAGGCATGGCAAGATGGTAGCCACTCCCCATCCACCCCTGACCGATGTCATGACCGAGCGTCCGACAGAGCTGTTGCACATGGACCTTGTTGGGCCAGCTCGAGTTCGCTCGGTGGGTGGGAAGTGGTATGTCCTTGTTGTGGTGGACGATTACTCTAGCTATGCCTGGGTGTTTTTCTTAGAAGACAAGAGTGAGACATTTGGTTTTGTTCGAGATCTGATCGTGAGGTTGAAAAATGAGAGGCATGGGATTGCCATTCGAGCTATCCGTAGTGATAATGGCTCAGAGTTCAAGAACTCTCGTTTTAATGCCTTCTGTCGTGATCTAGGTCTTGAACATTAGTATTCGACCCCTTATGTGCCCCCTCAAAATGGAGTTGTGGAAAGGAAAAATCGGACTCTTTGTGAGATGGCTATGACGATGCTCGATGAGCACAGAACTCCTAGGAGGTATTGGGCTGAGGCGGTCAATACTGCTTGTCATGTCTCCAATAGGATTTTGTTGCGAGCTTTCAAGAGGAAGACCTGTTATGAGCTTATGCATGGTCGGGCACCCAAGGTGAGTCATTTTCGAGTCTTTGGCTGCAAGTGCTTTATTCTTAAGAAGGGAAAACTTGACAAGTTTGAGACTAGGTCTAGTGATGGGATTTTCTTTGGATATGCTAATCATTCTAGAGCCTATAGGGTGCTTAACCTTGAGACTAACAAAATCATGGAGACTTGCGAGGTAACCTTCGACGAGACAATGCCATGTACCTCTCTTGGCTTTGAATGTGCAGGTGATGAAGAGATGGCTGAGGACCTCTTTGAGGAGGAGAAGGATGAAGCTGGAGATGATGATGGAGAGAACGATGCGCCTGAAGCTGAGTGTGTACCCACTACTTCCCCTACGACCACTACGGAGGGTGGACCGTCTACTTCATGGACAACGACGGTGCGACAAGAGGACCAGGCGAGAGAAGCTGAAGTTGAGGGGGAGGTAGTCTCGAGGCGTGAGGTAGTGTGTAGTAGTGTATCCATGTCACGTTTTGGTCTAAATGTGCCTTTTATGCTTAGATTGTGCTTCGATGTCTCTTTCTTGCTTTTGGGCCAAAGGCCGATATCATTATGAATGTTTAGCCTATGTTGCATTCATGGAGGAGCATAAGCTTCTTTTTGCTGCAAAGGCACTTCATGTACCATGAAATGAATTAATCTTGAAAAGAAGTGTGTATGCTTGAAAAATGCTCCATCCACCATGTTTATGCTTAAAATGTCTTATCTTTTACACATGGGTGCAAAACATGTTGCATGATGTTCACCAGTGGAGAAGTCTCCCCGAAGTGGACACATGGCTCATGAGCTTTAACATGACATGCTTTGCTTTATGGGTGTTTGCAATGATATTTTGTTGAGAATTGGACATCCTTGTATGATCTCTGGATGATATGCATGTTTTTGGCTCAAATATGACATGGATTGGCCTTTACATTTGAAGTGAGCCATCTTTTGATAAAACTGCTCAAATTTGAAAATTTGCTTTGTCACATGCCTATATTTTCATATATTACTTGTGGCAATGCTTTGACTATGTTATGATCCATATATGTGCTCTTTGTCTCACTTCTAGCCTTTGACACTAGATTTGGCCTATTTGAGAAGCTCATGTAGATGTTTATATGCTTTGTCTTACATTCCTGCTTTTTCACCTTGATTCATACATTTCCAACAAGGGGGAGAAGAGGTGAAGTGAGCTTAATGAAAAATTCAAAAAAAAATGCATCTAAAATTTGGAAGTTTGCATCCAGATGTTCAGGGGGAGCTTGCATTTGTTCAAGGGGAGCTTTCTTGCTGATTTCAGTGTGGAGTTTGTGCTTTGCTCGGCTTGTGACCTTTGTTTGCGTTTCTTTGGTTTTGGTCATGAGTTGCGCTTCTTTGTTTTTATTTCTTCTTACTTTCTTTCTCTGAATTTCATTTCGCGTTGTGTGTTGTCAACGCACTCATCAAGGGGGAGATTGAGGACTAGGAGCGTCCCGGTGGTCGATGGATGACCACTCCTCAGTGATGAGTGATTGACAACGGGTGTTGGACTGACTCTTGGCTCAGTGCGCAGGTGTAGGCTGCGGCCTAGTTCGTGTTGTTGCAGGTGAAGAACGGGCGCGAAAGGTCTTCAGCCTTGAGGGGCCTCCGGGAGATGGAGAGACAAGTAGGCTCGGTTCGAGGGACCCGGTGGACGGCGGGACTAGGTGCGGGGCACATGGTGGCGAGACGAGCAAGACGAAGTCATGGACGACCGAGCCGGTGCACGGTGGCGGTCGAGTCAAGAGGCTTGGCGGGAAGCCAGGCCGAGCACGCGGGTTTTGGTGGTTTGCCCACAAAACCATCGGAGGACGGTTTCTTGGTTGGGCCTCAAAACCAAGTCCGAATGCCCAACATGATGGAGACGGGATCCGGGCGTGTCGGGAAGCTTCGAAGCGGAGGACACGCGGCGGGATCGCATGGCTTGCGTCAGGAGGACGCGGGGTGCGGCGAAGGCATGGCCGTCCGATGGCAAGACCCACAAACATTACATAAATGCCTCTGCAAGGGTTGTATCGCCAGTAGTTGAGTTAGGGGTAGTCGAGTCATTTCCCACACCGGCGCGACCCGATATATAAGCCATGAGTGTGTGTGGATGGCTCCCTCTCTCCGCGACTTAGGGTTTCATTTCCCCCTTCCATTTCTCTTTTTCCTGGACTATTTTCTTCTCCATTTTCTCTAGGCTAGCATGAGAGCTTCATGAGAGATTTGTTGAGAGGGATGGATGCTAGGGCAGCATGCTAGACCTTGTGAATCTTTCCTGGTTTGTATAGAAGATTCGGCATTGTGAATTTCATGGTCTTTTTCGTGCTTGTTTTTAGTGCCTTTTTTCTTGGTGTGGTTTCGCGGATTTGAGTGGGTTTCTCCCCAAATTTCTTTGAGGGAAACATGGATGGATGTCTTGTGCATCTTTGGGATTGATCTTGTGCCCTCAAACGCCGGGAAACCACTTCGATTCAAGGATTTTTGTTCGGAGCTCTAGTTTTTGGTGGTGTTCAAAGGATCCGCGATTCCCGATGATTTAGGAAGTTAGGAGGCGAAATTTTTGGGGTATAGCATCCTTTGTTGAGGTTTTTCATGTCCCCAAACTCTTGTCTCAACAGCTTCTACCGTTTGGGAGATCCGGTGATGGATTGGGAGTGTTGACTTTCGGGGTCGAGCAGTTTTCAGTTCTGTTCGTGCCTCGCGGACGGTCCGCGAGGGCTTGGCGGACGGTCCGCGCGCACAATATTCGTCGTGTGTTCTTCGTGTTCTTGCTCGTCTTCGCTTTCGATCTGTTGTGGCTTTAAGTTTTTGTTGGACGAGGTTTCGGACGGTCCGCGTGTACCGGGCGGATAGTCCGCGGGTGCTTGGCGGACAGTCCGCGTGCTCCCCGCGGACGGTCCATTTTTCAGGGTTCGCTACTGGAGGTTCTGTTGGCTTTAACGGAGAGTCCGCGGCCCAGGCCGGACGATCCGCCGTACCCGTGCGGACAGTCCGCGGTACGCAGCCGGACGGTCCGCGTGGCCCGTGCGGACAGTCCGCCCCTTTTGGCCGGATGGTCTGCCAGAGCCTGACTGTTTTGTTCCTTGGTTCGATTCCTTCCTCCTTCTTTCGTGCTTCCGCGTGTGCTTCAAGGAATCGTTCCTAAGACTTGAGGTTGATCCATAACCTTGCTGTCTTGGCGGTTGGTGTGTGATTCGATCCATCGCTCGTGTGTGACTGGGATTTGACTAGGGTATAGGCCGGGTTCTTTGAGAAGAATTTTTATCGGCTCCTATTCACTCCCCCTCTCTCTAGTCGCCATCCGATCCTTCAATATTGCATATACACTACCCGACTGCTGCTCAGATGGATGCTTTGAGGATTTCCCTGGAGAGTTTGATGAGTTCTAGGTGCTCGTTCTCCGGTCAGCTGCCTGTGGAGGACTTCAGCGTGTGTTTCTTTTCCGCTGTTAGCTACTCGAATGATTGTTAGTCTGAGACATTCGGTCATGTAATAAATGTTTAATACTCTCTTTACGATTTACACTGTGTTTTTGGTATTCACTGAGTTGATGCATGTGTGTAACTTGATCCTGGCGCACATGTATTCTTGCATTCGGATTTGCCCTTAAATCTGGGTGTGACAAAGTGGTATCAAAGCCATGTTGACTGTAGGACGTTAGCCTAGTTAGAACTGATCGAAAACTAAGGATTATATAATATTAGAAGCCACACATAGCTTAGTTTGCTTTATTCTGTTTATTATATCTATTTTTGGTGTAATCTCATCCTTGATTGTCTTTTGTTATCTAAACTTGATCTTGTCACATCTAGTAATCAGCACATGTCTCATCTATCTTAGATGGTTCACCGACTGATGACCACTCGTTCTGGTGCTTACCGCTTTCCAAGGTACCTGGAGGACCAGGACTTCTACTGCTACTCCACGGAGAGTGATGAGTATAATGGACTCACTGAGGAGGGGAGTGGAGCGAACTCTGCTTCATTGCAAGCTTCACCACCCGCTTCAGTCATAGAGCTGTCGAATGATGAGCTAGAAGAGGAGCCAGCTGAAGATCAGAAACAAGGAGGTGACCCAGATGACCACTCAGATCCTAAAGACTCAGATCCGGAGGATGGAGGTGCTGATGATCAACCGGTACCTGAGAAGTGGGAGGTGGTCGTTTATCACCATGATGGAGGGCATGCACGTTTTCCGTCTAAGCTGCGGAGGCTTTTCCAACGTCTCCACCTGCATGTGACTATTGACTACGTTGGACTAAAGAGGACACATCCTTGTTATCCAACGCAGTGGGAGGTGTCAGTGCGCATCTTGGAGGATAATCCACAGGAGGGCGGACAGTACAAGGTTACTGTTCACCATGCTTTAGCCACCAGGGCTACCTTCGCTGCAAGGAGGGATGATGCTGCTAGAAGGGCACTTTCTGCATGGTATCATGAAGAGGCTCACCATCTCAATGACACTGTGTGGGGTGACTTTCCCGTCGACGTGCTGGAGCTGTGGGCAGCATGATTCCAATGACTAACGCAAACTTGGGACCACGCTATGCAACTCAAGTGGGACTTGTAGCAGCTCTCAACACAAACCTTGATGACACCATCATGGAGCTGTAAGACCTCCGTGATCAGCAAGATGAGGATCGGAGGGAGATCAAAAGGCTTAAGGCAGTGATCGCGGGACAGGATGAGGAAGAGGTGCAAGAAGATGAAGAAAGATGGCTTGCAATGTCACCACGACCCAGGAGGAAAAGCTATGGGTCACTTAGATCCTGCACTCAGATCAATTGGCCTTAGGTGCTAGGTGTCTTTTATCTTCAGTTATAGAGCCTGTAATCGTTAGAACGACACGTTGGATCGGTGTGTTAGCTAGTGGTGTGTTTGAGTGCTTGATTTGTGAACATTCGTGAGTTGGATCTTTGTGTGATTGCGGTGTGTTGTGGATTAATGCTACAATGACATTGGTTTAGTAATAGAGTTTGTTTAGTGGGTTTAAGTTCTGTTCTATTCATCTTTTATCTTGCAAATTCGCAATTCTGCATCCAGCATATTTTATCTATCATGAGGAATATCTTAGTGCAAAATCTGTTCACGTCACTTCCTGACACAGCAGTAGTATTTTATTTTTATCTCGAGCTACAGAACTCCAAATCCAGTAAAACCAGTTGGGTTTGTTCAAAAATTTTATATATGATTTTCTATAAAAAATTCAGCATTATACAATATGTATTCTGGGATCTACGGACGAAACATTAAGCCATCAGAATCTGTCAAATCCTGCTGACACAGCTGACTTCATTATTTTATATCTCGCGTTGTGGACTTCCTTTTGAGGTAAATCCAATTGGGTTAGTTCAGTAACTTGATGCACCATATGTCTAGAAAAATTTGTGATTTTTGGTTACCTTTACAGTGAGATATCTCTGTTTCTTTACAGCTATCAGAATCTGTCTTAATCTGAAAATCTGCATTGTTTATCATTTCAGCTTTTCCATCACTGTCATAATCTAAATCATTGTTTCTAACGCTGAGATGGTAAACACCAGGTCCGGATCAGGAGTTGATCAGCCTCCAGTGACACGCCAAGGACGAGGCAGCAGCTCAGGCAGTGCACCACAGCCAGCACAAATGGATCCGGCCATGCAGCAGTTTTTCCAGAATCAGATGCAGCTCCTGGAGAACCTGACCAACACTGTGGCCAACCTGCAGGCCCAAGTCAACAACCCCCCTCAACCACCACCACAACAGCAGGCGCCCATGAACAAGCACAGGGAGTTCATGAGCCACCGTCCGCCAGTGTTCACCCATGCTGCAGATCCGCTGGATGCTGACGACCGGTTGAAGACTGTGGGCAAGATGCTCACTACAACTCAGTGTGATGACAGGGAGAAGGTCCTATTTTCTGCAGGATGACTCCAGGGGTCAGCAGGAGCATGGTGGGATGCTTACGTTACAGTCCATGCTACACCAGACGCCATTACCAGGCAGGAGTTCACCAACAGCTTCAGGAGCCACCACATTCCTGCAGGGCTGATGAAACTGAAGAAGGAGTTCCTCTCTATCAAATAGGGGGGAATGTCAGAGGCAGAGTACCGGGACAAGTTCATCGAGCTGTCTCGCCATGCACCAGAGGAGGTGGCAGATGACCCAAAGAAGCAGGAGCGCTTCATGGAGGGATTGGCTGGACCGCTTCAGTACCAGCTGACGTCTCACACTTTTTCGTCCTTCCAGCACCTGCTAGACAAGGCCATCACCTTGGAGTCTGAGGACCATGTGTGGTTCGAGGACCGGTGGATGGTCGCTTCCTGGTGTGATGAGTGATTGACAACATTGTGTGGACTGACTCTTGGCTAAGTATTGCAGGTGCAGGTTGCGGCTTGACTGGTGTTGGTGCAGGTAAAGAACAAGCATGAAAGGTCGTCGCCAGTGAGGCCTCCAGGTGTGGAGATGACAAGTAGGCTTGGTTCGGGGGACCCGGTGGCCAGCGGAGTCAAGTGCGGGCCACATGGTGGCAAGAACAACGGGACGAAGTCGTGGACAGTTTGTTGGTTGAGCCTCAAAACCAAGGTCGAGCCGGAACTACATGGGAGCCAAGTCATGAGTGGCGATTGACGGAGGCTACACCAAGTTCGCGGGGTTTGCAGTGGTTCACCAGAAAACCACTGGGTTACTCGGTTGAGCCACAAAACCGAGGCCGAAGACTCGACGAGGAGGTGTGGCCACCCAGGCCGGTTCAACCGCTAAGGAGGGGCGGTCAGACCGCCTGGGCCTGTAACACCCTAACAATTCCATCACTAAATTAATTTAGGCAATAAGTGTCTTGATTTAATTTCGTTAAGGACATAATTAAATTATCAAATAAATTGGCTTTTAAATATTTAAATATCACTAAAATAATTTAGAAATAACAAGTGTTTGTGCATCATGATTCGAATGCATGGATTTCTGTTTGATTGAAGTTTGAAAGTTTGAAAAACGAATTTGAAAGGAATTTAAAAAAACGAAGAAGAAAGCCCTCTCTCCCTCTCCTCTCTTCTTTCTCCCCAGCTGGCCCAACCTTTCTCTCTTCTTTTTCTTTTAGCCCGCGAAGGCTTCCAGGCCGACGGCCTCTTTCCCGCGCGCGCTAGCAGCCCTGGGTCGGCCCAACTTGCTCCCTGCCGGCCCAGCTCGCGCCGTCTCTCATTTTCTTTTAAGCACCAGAGGCTGACAAGTGGGGCCCGGTCATCAGGACCTCCTTCCACCTCCAGCCGCAGGTGGCCGCGCCCCCTCTTCAAGCCGCCGGACGTTTTCGGTCGGGTCCGCCGCTCCCCCGCCATCAAACCGCCCTAATCAAGTGCAATGACGCCTCCTCCCTTCATTCCCCCTTTTAAATCGGCAGTTACCTCCTTAATCTCCCTCCCCCCATTCACTCTTCTTCAAACCGCCATTAATAGCCATGGCCGCCGGGGAACCGCCTCCCGGAGCCACCCCGAGCCTATATAAGCGACCCAGGGCACCTCCGTACTCCCCCTTCGCTCAATCACAAGCTCTCACGCCTTCACGTGCCCTCGCCACCTTTGCCACCGATTTGGAGCACCGGCCGCCGCGCCATTGCCGCCGCCCGAGTTCCCCCATCGTCGGTGAAGCCCCCTAACCTCTCTCTTTCACTTCTTCTTCGTGCTTGAGGACTCACACGTGTATCCATTTGAAACCACAGGGTCCCTAGCGCCCAAATCGATCATCACCGCCGCTACCCATTGGAACCGGCCGCCGACGTTGATCTTTGCCGCCGTTGTCTCCTTCATCGTTTCCTCGCCCACCGAAGCGCCTACGTGCTGTGAGAATCCATCCCCCGCCCTCCTTTTCATTTGTACCGAGCCGCAGGGCACGCCTCCCTGCACCGGCCGCCGGTGACCCGCCCTCACGCAGTGCAAGCCACCACGGCCGCCGGAGCCGCTTCCCTAACCACCTGAGAAGTTTTCCCGTCGTCCCAGCTTCGCATAGGGCCAAATCCCGTCCAAAACCGTGAACCATAGCTCTAGTTCGCGCTCACCGGCGAACCCCCGGCGAGGTCCCGGCCTTGCGCCACCGCGAGCCGGCCCGGCGCCGCCGTCAGGCGCGTGCGTGCGACCCCAGCCGCCGATCACGCAGCCTGCGGCCCAGATTAGAAGAGGGCGAACCCCCTTGGCTTGGTCCACCGTGGACCAGTGGACTTGGTCCACAGCGCCGGTCCACGACCGCGCCCGCCGCTCGATTTGAAATCAACGGCGCAGATCGCGCCCAGCCCGGTCCATCCAGAGGCCGCCGGCTGTTTTACGGAAGACCCCCTGGCTTTCTTTAATACTACAATCGTACCCTTCCACCTTTAAATATCCTCGCATTTAGGTCCTGTTTTTATTGTTTTAGACCCTGTTTTATTAGAAATTCTTACCCGAGGTCCAGAACACTCTTTTAATGATATAAACCTTCTGTTTTAAGTATAATTACGTTTTAGCCCCAGTTTTCTTGCTGTTAGGTCCCTGGAAAGTTTAGTTTATCGCAGATTAGTCCCTGTACCTTGTTTTTAGCGTATCTTTTCCGTTATAGCTCCGTTTTTAGCGTTCTAGCAGTCCATGCGATCGTCTCAGCGAGCCCGTCGCTTTAGTAGCCTGTTTTCAGTCTTTAGGATTGATTGGTGATCTGTTTTATTTATTGTATGCTTTATGTGTGAAATCGTAGATATCGTGCCTGTTTCAACTGAGCAACCTCTCGGGGACGATCAGGAACAATTGTTTGAGGAAGAGGAAGATTTTGCTGTAGCTGAAGAAGGAAAGTGGTCTTCTCCCCCTGCATGTTCTATTTTTGTCCTATATAACTGCATTATAATTAAAGTTTACTTTTATGATATCATTGCATTAATTTGACGGGAATACCTTTTAAGGACTTACCTAGATCTTTTACCCTGATCCTTGGCCCAACCCTTTTAAATAATGTTTTGGGTAGAAATTGCTAGTTGCTCAACATGGGATGGATAAATTGGTCTTTTATGGAAATGATCTATGTTTAATAAATAAAGTTTTGGGGAAATGCAAGAACACTTGATTTAATCGGAACATGGAGAACCACCCAAGAAAACATGCGCAACTACAGTGTCACATGGCTCTGACCTTAGCCGAATAATTAGGTGTGTGATCGTACTAGTGGCCCTTTTCGAAAGGAGCAGAGGGGGATCCGGGTTGCAGGGGTATAGCCCGGTCCTTTTGGGGTAGTAGCCTTTGCTAAGGTGCTGACCACTAGGGAGGGTTATGGTCCGCCCTGATCTGTAACTATGTGGGTCGTTAGTCTTTTGCATGCCTTTGTAAAGGCTTTGTAGCGTCCCTATGCAATCACACCTCGGAAGTGTGGTATGGTGCTTGGCCAACATCGCATGGTTGGGTTTAAAGTTCTTCGGAGCTTTTACGCGAACTGTGGGTACAGTGTGCAAACCTCTGCAGAGTGTAAAACTGATCGATCAGCCGTGCTCACGGTCATGAGCGGCTTGGACCCTCACATGATTAATAAACTTAAAGACGAGATAAATCGTGGTTGGTGAAGCTCGATGAGCTTGGAGTGTTTTGTATTTAAGTTTTTCTTAAGTGGGAGGTACAAACTTACACATAGTAATTAGGCGTTCTTTAATTAAAACTTGACCAACATTAAAATGCTAACCGCTGCAAAACCTTAGCCTACCTTGATAGCCTTGCATTTTCCCCCACTTGCTGAGCTCCAACCATAAGAGTGCTCAGCCTTGCTTATCGCTGTTCAGAGGAAAATTTTGGAGGAGAATTCTTCGACGACTACGATGAGATCTGAGGCTTGCGGACCCCCAGTCAAGTGGCTGTGGGAGCGGAAGACAAGTACTCGACAAGTAGTTATCATTTTCTGTTGTTAGAGACCTTCGAGTCTCCCGCATGAGTGTAATAAGTGGGTAAACTCTGAAATACGTTTGAATACTGTTAATGATATTTCACTCATTTCGTCTATCATATGTGTGTAAACTGATCCTGGCGCACATATGAGATGCACTTGGTTCCTCTTCTGAAATCAGGTGTGACAGAGTGGTATCAGAGCAGTGTTGACTGTAGGAACACAACCTTAGTTAGAAATGGACGAAAATTAAGGATTCATGTTCTAGATCATCACATCATCTTTCAAAGCCGCTTTATTTTCGCATAAAAATCTAATTTGTTCTTGTTCTCTTTGTTGAAAATCGCATCATTTTGATTTCCTCTATACTGAGTTCATTTTCTCTTAACAGATGGCCAGGACTCGTCAGACTGCCCGCAAGAGCACTGGTGGGCGCCTTCCTTTGGGGCAGTTGGCTCCTCGTTACCCAGCAGCTCAGGTGGAGGCACAGCTTGAGGAGATGCAGCAGGAAGTTGGAGATTATCTGGTACAGTTGCAGCCGGAGGCAGTGGAATAGGGATATCAGGCGGTGCAGCCTCAGGGAAATATTGAGGAAGATCCCGAGGAGATTGTTTTTGAGGATGATGAGGCAGAGGAACAGCCACAGCTGTATGATGGGGTTTTTCTGGAGGTTGATGCAGATGGATATATAGTGATCCCACCAAAGGTTGAAGCCGTGCCAAAACCAGATGCTATAGAAGAAGAGCCTGTACAAGATGCTGCAGGAAATGATCCAGATGATTCGGGAGATGATTCCAGTAGCAGCGAGGATAGCTCCAGTGAGGAAGAAGATGAAAATGAGGATGAAAATGAAGAAGATGAAGATGTTGACATAGAAGGACTGGAGGATGACAACAACGTTGTAGCAAATGGAGAGGACAATAATAATAATCATGATGGTGGCAATGACAATAATAATAAGAATGGAGATGAGCAGGGTGATGAGCATAGGTATCACAGAGCTGAGTATCATGAGCACACCTATGTTGGCCCGGACGGCTTGTTTTGTGAGCTATTGGAGGAACTGTTGCAGGAAATAGAGCATTTAGTAAGGCCTTTGTACATCACCAGGCATTATGTGGAGCCTGGAATGAGGGACTATTACACTACGGAGGTTCACGTCAGAGTTATCACGGCACAGGCAGGTAGATGGAGGACCCGTATGATCCATCCCAGCACAACACATTTTGCTTCAGAGGCTGCTGCTATCAACGACGATGCTAGAAGAGCACTATGGTCTATCAGCAACACTTTCCGTGATCGTATAGAAGGCACAAACTTCCGGTTTGTTCCCAGCAGAGTCAGTGGCACAGAAAACACTGTGGTACCCATGGGTGACTTCCGAGACAGCCGTGTGGACATACTTGCTAGAGTGACTGCAGCCCTTAATATAGATTTGGAGGGAGCCACAGCAGAGTTGGACATGACACATCGGGAGCTTCAGAATGCACAAGCAAGGATAGCTCAGCTAGAAGCCCAGCTTGCAGGACAACAACCGCCCGAGGAAGAAGAAGCATCTTGTCCTTCCCGTTCGCCTCCGCGCAAAAGACTTCGTTACGGCACTCCAGCAGTGACCCAAGTCTTCAGTGGGATAGGAACTAGGATATCCACCCTCTTCTTGTTTTTTCGGTAGATGTTCCTGCGAGGACGAACGATTGTAATAAGTTGTTGCTTGAACCATGTTTGATTTGGATCTTTGTGTGAGTGAGTTGTATTTTGGAGTGATGGCCACAAATGCAACAGAGAAATCTCGTTAAGTTGATGGTTAGTTGGGGTTCAATTCTAAGTTGTCTTCTACCTTACTTATTATACCAAATAATTCATACAAAATCTGTTCGTGCAGCTCCTTGACAGCACAGTAATGTTTTAATCATAACACAAGATACAGAACTCCGATTGACCTAACTCCAGTTGGGTTGGTTCAGAAATTTTGTGGACCAATCTCTGTCCAAAATTCAGCGCTATAGGATTAATATACAGAGAGTTATAAACAGAACAATGGGGCTAACAGAATCTGTAAAAAACCATGCCAATACAGCTGCGGTGTTCGAATTTTATCTCAAGTTGTGGATCTCCAAACGAGATAAATCCAGTGCAGTTAGTTTCATAAATATGTTTTTCACGTCCTGGCAAAATTTCATAATTTTTGGGAAAGGACACTATGAGTTACAACTGTGTTACCGAGATCAACCGAATCTGTCACAGAAAAGAAATCATGCTGATCCCTTAATTCAAACTTACTTCTATATACATCAGTTCGATATTCTTATCTGAAATATCTTTCTCTAACAATCAGATGGTAAACACCAGGTCAGGAGGAGGACAGGACGTTCCACCAGTTGTTCGGGCACATATAGCTAACCAGCAGAACCCGGTGCCACCTCCCCACCCAATCCCGCAATGGATCCTGCCACCCAGCAATTCTTCGCTATCCAGATGCAGCTGATCCAAAACCTCACTGCCGCAGTACAAAACATACAAGCCCAGCAAAATCAGCCACAGCCACCACCACCACCACCTGCTCAGAGAGATAAGCACAAGGAGTTCATGAGCCACCACCCACCCACCTACTCCCACTCAACCGATCCGCTGGACGCTGATGATTGGTTGAAAACCGTTACCAAAAAGCTGGAGAGAGCTCAGTGTAATGACCGTGAAATGGTCCTACATGCTTCTGGACGCTTGGAGGGGTTAGCATCGGATTGGTGGGATGCTTATACAACCGCTCATCCTGCGCCCAACACAATTACCTAGCAACAGTTCAGAGATGCTTTCCGCGCACACCACATCCCTGATGGGGTACTGAAGTTGAAACAGAGAGAGTCCCTTGCTCTGAAACAGGGCAATATGTCTGTAAATGAATACCTCAACAAATTTACTCAGTTGTCTCACTACGCCCCAGACGAGGTCAACACAGACCCGAAAAGGCAAGAACGCTTCCTGGATGGACTGATAGGGCCACTAAATTATCAGCTCCAGAGCCATACCTTTCAGACTTTGCTACTTTGTTAAACAAGGCAATTGGCTTAGAGAACAAACGCAGAGAGCTCGGGGAGCAGAAGCGTAAGTTCCAATCCCAGGGACAGTCCAGCAGCCATACTCGTCCACGCTACAGCTTCCAGCAGAATTCACCATTCGCTCTAGAGGACAGGGTGGAAAGTACCCACAGAACTTGCAGCTGCAGCGCTCCTTCCAGCAACCCCAACATTTCAACCCACAAACTCCCCGCACTCCAACTTCCAATAAAACCGCCCAGCTCTTACACCGGGTGCACCGGCGAGGAACACCACCCCTGTGCAGCCTAATGGATGCTTCAAGTGTGGCGAGTTGGGACATTATGCTAATAACTGTCCTAAACGCGGGATACTCCCCAGAGGAGTAATGTTCAGAAAGTTGGACAGTCATCGACTCCAGCGCACCCCGGAAATGCAAGCACTCCAGGCAATAAAGCACAACAGAACTATGTGCGCAGCAAGGTGCACAACATGACTGTGGAGCAGGCGCAGGACGCTTCTGGGGTTGTGCTTGGTACGTTCCCTATCGACGTTGTACCTGCTACAATGCTATTTGATTCGGGATCAACACATTCATTTATTACTGATCAGTTTGTAGCAAAGCATAATATGCCTGTGAGTCCAATGAAGAAACCGTTGCTTGTTAGTTCACCGGGCGGTGATATGAAAGCCAGTCATCTGTGCCCACAAGTAAATCTTAAAATTATGGGGTAGACTTTCCATCCAATCTGGTAGTCTTAAAATCTTGGGGCATAGATGTTATCTTAGGGATGGACTGGTTAAGAAAGTGTGATGGGGTTATCCAGTGTCGGGAGAAGTCAGTTCACTTGACTAGTCCACAAGGGGACAAAATAGAATTTATTGCAACACCGTCACCTACTAGAATGGAGATAGTGAATTCAATGAAAGAAAAAGTTCTGGAGGACATCAAAGTGGTGAATGAGTACCCGGATGTGTTTCCTGATGACTTACCAGGTATGCCACCTGACCGAGACATTGAATTCAGTATTGAACTCTTACCTGGCACTGCTCCTATATCTTAAAGACCGTATAGAATGGATGTTAAGAATTTGGCAGAATTAAAGAAACAAATAGAGGAATTGTTAAGTAAAGGGCTTATTCGTCCTAGTTCATCACCATGGGGAGCCCCCACACTCTTCGTAGATAAAAAGAATGGATCTAGGAGGATGTGTGTAGATTATAGATCTCTCAATGAGGTCACTATCAAAAATAAATATCTTTTACCCCGGATCGAGGATCTGTTCGATCAGATGAGAGGAGCGAAAGTTTTCTCTAAGATAGATATGCGATCTGGTTACCATCAGTTGAAGATTCGTATGGAGGATATTCCTAAAACAGCTTTCACATCAAGATATGGTCTATATGAGTTTATAGTGATGTCTTTTGGGTTGACCAACGCTCCAGCCTACTTTATGTATCTGATGAACAAGGTTTTCATGGAATATCTTGATAGGTTTGTGGTAGTATTTATAGATGACATCCTAGTATTTTCTCGGAATGAAGTGGAACATGAGGAGCAGTTGAGGTTGGTATTGCAGAAACTTCGAGAACAACGGTTATATGCCAAGTTCAGCAAGTGTGATTTTTGGTTGAAGGAGGTCTCTTTTCTTGGGCACATTATCACTGACGGAGGAATTGCTGTGGATCCGAGTAAGGTTCAGGATGTGCTAAATTGGAATCCACCTAAAAATGTACCGGAGATCAGGAGTTTTCTTGGTTTGGCAGGCTACTACCGACGGTTCATAGAGGGATTCTCGAGGATTGTAAAACCCCTCACGTCTTTGTTGGAGAAGGGAAAGGAGTTTAAGTGGGATGATAGGTGCCAAACTAGTTTTGAAGAATTGAAGAAGAAACTGACTACCGCCCCAGTACTGATAATGCCTGATATACACAAAGGGTTTGATGTGTATTGTGATGCATCACGACAAGGTCTTGGTTGTGTACTGATGCAAGAAGGAAAAAGTGGTAGCATATGCTTTTAGGCAACTAAGGAAGCATGATCAAAACTACCCTACTCATGATCTAGAGTTAGCAGCCATAGTGCATGCACTGAAAATTTGGAGACACTATATGATTGGTAATAAGTGTCAGATATTCACTGATCATAAAAGCCTAAAGTACATCTTTACTCAAAGAGATCTCAATCTCAGACAACGTAGATGGTTAGAGCTGATTAAGGACTATGATTTGGATATACAGTATCATCCAGGAAAGGCCAATGTTGTAGCAGATGCTTTGAGTCATAAGAGTCAAGCAAATATGTTAGTAGCTCGATTGATGCCCCAGGAACTATGTTGGGAAATGGCACGACTCAATCTAGGCATAGCTGCACAGAGTGAAAGTATGACCTTAGAAATTGAGTCAACTCTTGAACAAGATATTAGAAAGGGGCAATTGAATGACGAAAAGATTAAAGGATATAAGAAGTTGATTGAACTAGGCAAAGTTCCGGAATTCAGAGAAGATGAACAAGGAACTATTTGGTTCAAGAACAGGATTTGTGTACCGGAAATCAAACATCTTCGTGAGTCTATATTGAAAGAAGCACACGATTCAGCGTTCTCTATACATCCAGGAATTACCAAAATGTATCAAGATTTAAAGCAAAAATATTGGTGGTACGGTATGAAGAAAGATGTTGCAGCTCATGTTGCACTGTGTGATGTATGTCAAAGAGTAAAAGCGGAGCATCAAAGACCAAAGCGGGGTTACGCAACCATTGCGAGTACCTGAATGGAAGTGGGAAGAAATTGGTATGGATTTTATAGTGGGATTACCACGTACACGTGATGGATACGATTCAATATGGGTTATAGTGGACAGATTAACTAAAGTTGCACATTTTATACCAGTAAAGACCACCTACTCGAGAACAAAGTTAGCAGAACTATACATATCAAAGATAGTATGTCTGCATGGGGTTCCAAAGAAGATAGTTTCAGACCGGGGCACTCAGTTCACGTTCCGATTCTGGTAGAAACTACATGAGTCTATGGATATAAAGTTAAATTTTAGCTCAGCATATCATCCACAAACAGATGGTCAGACTGAATGGACAAATCAAATCTTAGAGGATATGTTAAGGGCATGTGCATCAAAACATGGTGGAAGTTGGGATAAAAGCTTGCCATACGCGGAATTTGCTTACAACAATAGTTATCAGAGTAGTCTCAAGATGGCACCGTTTGAAGCACTGTATGGAAGGAAGTGCAGGACACCATTGTTCTGGAACCAGAAAGGGGAGAGTCAACTCTTTGGTCTAGAGATAATAAAGGAAGCTGAAAGACAGGTTGAGATAATTCGAGAAAATCTCAAAATTGCTCAATCTAGGCAAAAGAGTTATGCAGATCCCAAGAGAAGAGAAGTAGTATTTGAAGTCGGAGACTATGCATATCTTAGAGTGTCACCTATCCGAGGTCTTCGAAGGTTTAATATCAGAGGGAAGTTATCACCTTGCTTTATCGGACCTTTTCAAGTTTTGGAAAGACGGGGCAAAGTAGCTTATCGGTTGGAGTTACCTGAACGCTTGGCCGGTGTTCATGATGTGTTCCATGTGTCGCAATTGAAAAAGTGTTCAAGTGAGGTCAGAGTAGAGCATCTACCATTGGAATAACTTGAGGTAAAGGATGATCTAACATACAAGGAGCACCCAATCAAGATCTTGGATACCTCAGAAAGGGCTACTCGCAGCAAGGTCATTAGGATGTGCAAGGTGCAATGGAGTCACCATTCAGAGGAAGAGGCTACTTGGGAAAGAGAGGACGAGCTTAAGGAAGAATTCCCTCAGTTGTTCTCTAATATTCCTGTATTTCGGGACGAGATTCTCTTTAAGGGGGTAGGATTTGTAACACCCTAACAATTCCATCACTAAATTAATTTAGGCAATAAGTGTCTAGATTTAATTTCGTTAAGGACATAATTAAATTATCAAATAAATTGGCTTTTAAATATTTAAATATCACTAAAATAATTTAGAAATAACAAGTGTTTGTGCATCATGATTCGAATGCATGGATTTCTATTTGATTGAAGTTTGAAAGTTTGAAAAACAAATTTGAAAGGAATTTAAAAAAAACAAGAAGAAGAAAGTCCTCTCTCCCTCTCCTCTCTTCTTTCTCCCTAGCCGGCCCAACCTTTCTCTCTTCTTTTTCTTTTAGCCTGCAAAGGCTTCCAGGCCGACGGCCTCTTTCCCGCGCGCGCTAGCAGCCCCGGGTCGGCCCAGCTTGCTCCCCGCCGGCCCAGCTCGCGCCGTCTCTCATTTTCTTTTAAGCACCAGAGGCTGACAAGTGGGGCCCGGTCGTCAGGACCTCCTTCCACCTCCAGCCGCGGGTGGCCGCGCCCCCTCTTCAAGCCGCCTGCCGTTTTCGGCCGGGTCCGCCGCTCCCCCGCCATCAAACCGCCCTAATCAAGTGCAATGACGCCTCCTCCCTTCATTCCCCCTTTTAAATCGGCAGTTACCTCCTTAATCTCCCTCCCCCCATTCACTCTTCTTCAAACCGCCATTAATAGCCATGGCCGCCGGGGAACCGCCTCCCGGAGCCACCCCGAGCCTATATAAGCGACCCAGGGCACCTCCGTACTCCCCCTTCGCTCAATCACAAGCTCTCACGCCTTCACGTGCCCTCGCCGCCTTTGCCACCGATTTGGAGCACCGGCCGCCGCGCCATTGCCGCCGCCCGAGCTCCCCCATCGTCGGTGAAGCCCCCTAACCTCTCTCTTTCACTTCTTATTCGTGCTTGAGGACTCACACGTATATCCATTTGAAACCGCAGGGTCCCTAGCGCCCAAATCGATCATTGCCGCCGCTACCCATTGGAGCCGGCCGCCGACGTTGATCTCCGCCGCCGTCGTCTCCTTCATCGTTTCCTCGCCCACCGAAGCGCCTACGTGCTGTGAGAATCCATCCCCCGCCCTCCTTTTCATTTGTACCGAGCCGCAGGGCATGCCGCCCCGCACCGGCCGCCGGCGACCCGCCCCCACGCGGTGCAAGCCACCATGGCCGCCGGAGGCGCTTCCCTAACCACCTGAGAAGTTTTCCCGTCATCCTAGCTTCGCGTAGGGCCAAATCCCGTCCAAAACCGTGAACCCTAGCTCCAGTTCGCGCTCGCCGGCGAACCCTCGGCGTGGTCCCGGCCTTGCGCCGCCGTGAGCCGGCCCGGCGCCGCCGTCGGGCGCGTGCGTGCGACCCCGGCCGCCGATCACGCGACTGCCCGGCCCTAGATTAGAAGAGGGCGAACCCCCTTGGGTTGGTCCACCGTGGACCAGTGGACTTGGTCCACGGCGCCGGTCCACGACCGCGCCCGCCGCTCGATTTGAAATCAACGGCGCAGATCGCGCCCAGCCCGGTCCACCTAGAGGCTGCCGGCTGTTTTACGGAAAACCCCCTGGTTTTCTTTAATATTACAACCTTACCCTTCCACCTTTAAATATCCTCGCATTTAGGTCCTGTTTTTATTGTTTTAGCCCCTGTTTTATCAAAAATTTTTACCCGAGGTCCAGAACACTCTTTTAATGATTTAAACCTTCTGTTTTTAAGTATAATTACGTTTTAGCCCCTGTTTTCTTGCTGTTAGGTCCCTGGAAAGTTTAGTTTATCGCAGATTAGTCCCTGTACCTTGTTTTTAGCGTATCTTTTCTGTTATAGCTCCGTTTTTAGCGTTCTAGCAGTCCATGCGATCGTCTCAGCGAGCCCGTCGCTTTAGTAGCATGTTTTCAGTGTTTAGGATTGATTGGTGATCTGTTTTATTTATTGTATGCTTTATGTGTGAAATCGTAGATATCCTGCCTGTTTCAATTGAGCAACCTCTCGGGGACAATCAGGAACAGTTGTTTGAGGAAGAGGAAGATTTTGCTGTAGCTGAAGAAGGCAAGTGGTCTTCTCCCCCTGCATGTTCTATTTTTGTCCTATATAACTACATTATAATTAAAGTTTACTTTTATGATATCATTGCATTAATTTGACGGGAATACCTTTTTAAGGACTTACCTAGATCTTTTACCCTGATCCTTGGCCCAGCCCTTTTAAATAATGTTTTGGGTAGAAATAGCTAGTTGCTCAACATGGGATGGATAAATTGGTCTTTTATGGAAATGATCTATGTTTAATAAATAAAGTTTTGGGGTAATGCAAGAACACTTGATTTAATCGGAACATGGAGAACCACCCAAGAAAACATGCGCAACCACAGGTCACATGGCTCTGACCTTAGCCGAATAATTAGATGTGTGATCGTACTAGTGGACCTTTTCCGAAAGGAGCAGAGGGGGATCTGGGTTGCAGGGGTATAGCCCGGTCCTTTTGGGGTAGTAGCCTTTGCTAAGGTGCTGACCACTAGGGAGGGTTATGGTCTGCCCTGATCTGTAACTATGCGGGTCGTTAGTCTTTTGCATGCCTTTGTAAAGGCTTCGTAGCGTCCTTATGCAATCACACCTCGGAAGTGTGGTATGGTGCTTGGCCAGCATCGCATGGTTGGGTTTAAAGTTCTTCGGAGCTTTTACGCGAACTGTGGGTACAGTGTGCAAACCTCTGCAGAGTGTAAAACTGATCGATCAGCCGTGCTCACGGTCATGAGCGGCTTGGACCCTCACATGATTACTAAACTTAAAGACGAAATAAATCGTGGTTGGTGAAGCTCGATGAGCTTGGAGTGTTTTGTATTTAAGTTTTTCTTAAGTGGGAGGTACGAACTTACACATAGTAATTAGGCGTTCTTTAATTAAAACTTGACCAACATTAAAATGCTAACCGCTGAAAAACCTTACCCTACCTTGATAGCCTTGCATTTTCCCCCACTTGCTGAGCTCCAACCATAAGAGTGCTCAGCCTTTCTTATCGCTGTTCAGAGGAAAATTTTGGAGGAGAATTCTTCGACGACTACGATGAGATCTGAGGCTTGCGGACCCCCAGTCAAGTGGCTGTGGCAGCGGAAGACAAGTACTCGACAAGTAGTTATCGTTTTCTGTTGTTAGAGACCTTCGAGTCTCTCGCATGAGTGTAATAAGTGGTTAAACTCTGAAATACGTTTTAATACTGTTAATGATATTTCACTCATTTCGTCTATCATATGTGTGTAAACTGATCCTGGCGCACGTATGAGATGCACTTGGTTCCTCTTCGGAAATCAGGTGTGACAGGGCTGGTCAGATCGCTTGGGCCGGTCTAACGGCCAAGGGGGGGTGTTCTGACCGCCCTGGTCGCTGGTGCGGAGATGCTTCGAAGCGGAGGGCACGCGTCGGGATCGCAAGGCTTGCGTCGAGACTAAGCAGGTTGCGGTTGCCGGGCATCAGTCTGATGAAGAAAATCCAAAGACTTCCAAATTCGCCCTCGAGGGGCTTGTATCCCTAGTTATTAAGTAAGGGTAATTAGTCTTTTGGGTGCCTCCATATATACTCTTTGAGGGGATGGATGGCAGCAAACTCTTGGGACTCTAGCTCATTTGTTTTTTCATTTTAGTTCTCTTTTTCTTCTAGTTTTTCCTAGGACTAGCTTGAGAGCTTCATGTGAGATCTAGAGAGAGGGATGGATGTATGGGTGGCAAGCTAGACCTTGTACGAACCTTCATGGTATGTATAGATGGTTCGACGTTGTTCCTCAAGGTTGTGAAGTGCTTTTCCCGTCCTTATTTGTGGTGATTTTCAGAGCTCTTTGTTGTGCTTTTCTTGGCGGAGTTTTGAGGATGATTTCTTAGGGATTTTGTTGGGTGTCACGTATGAGGACCTTGTGCCTCTTTGGCTAGTGACTTTGCCCCCAAATATCCCTTGAATCGGACTCGATTTGGTGGGTTTTCGAGTTGGCCGAGTTCTTGACCTAGAGAGAAGATTTCTTTGATTCCTCTTGATTGTGAGCAATTTGGGTCGATTCCTTTGAGGTAGAGGTTGCCCAGGAGGTAACCCAGCTCTTTTCGAAGTTTCGCTGCAATCTGTGGAGTGATTCGGGAGATCGGGCGATGGGAAGTTGAGGTTTGACCCGCGGGCAGGTTTTCTGGAAGGTGCGGTCGAACTGCCTGGGGGGCGGTCTAACCGCCCTAGGCCTTCCAGGTCAAAGTTTTGATTTGGCCGAGTTTTCTTCTGTGAGTTTGTTCGCCTTGATCAGAGGAGCGTTCAGGTGAAATCTGGGTCATTTTCGTGTTGTTTGCTAGGAGTTATTGCTTGGAGTTCGTTGCTGGATACAGGAGGTTAGACCGTCCCTGGTAGCCGGTCTAACTGCCCCTAGGCCCCTGGGTGAAGTTTTGGTTTTCGCCAAGATTTCCTGGTAGCTAGCTTGGCCTTGACCAGATATCTCTGTTGGTGAAACCGTGGTGCGTTTTCGTGCTCGGAAGAGGTGTTTCGGAGCATTTCTTGGTTGCCTGGTAGAGGCGGTCTTACTGCCCCCATACCCGGTCTAACTGCCCCCTCTGGACAGCCTGCTTATGAGTTGTTTCCGCTGTTGTGGGTGTGTAGGAGTTGTGGTTGTTGGTAGTGTTTGTTCCTAGGACCAGTAGCACTCCAGTGGCTACGTGGTTTTGGCAAACGGAAGGTAGAAGTGCAGAGCGTGTAATTTCGGGGGTCCGACCGAGTGAGTTCACCTTGTTGGAGTTTCAATCTCCTTCGAGAAGAATTTTTATCGGCTCCCATTCACTCCCCCCCTCTCTGGTCGCCTAATCGGTCCTTCAATTGGTATCAGAGCCAAGTTCGGGTCTTTTTTGACTCTAGCCAGTCTAAGATCCAAAGATGGCATACCAGGAACGGGGTTCGGGTCCTCCACACTTTGATGGGAAGAACTACCAGATGTGGAGTAAGCAGATGGTGGCATTCCTCCGTGGAAAGGGTCAGATCCTTTGGGATGACATAGATGGCTATGTCCAGCCGATAAACTTCCTTGCTCCAGGATCGAGGGACATGTTCGGCACCAAAAACAAGGCGGTCGACTACTTGTTTCGTGCTTTGTGTCAGCCTGAATTCGATCGGGTGCACACTGAGCACTTGGCTTGTAGAATCTGGTCAGTGTTGAAGGAAGCTCATGTTGGGAATGCCCAGGTTCAGGCTCGGATGTATGCGACCTACCGGAGAGAGTACGAGAACTTCACACATCTCCTCAGTGAGTCTATCGATGCCTTGTTTCAGAGGTTCACGGTTGTGGTGAACAACATGAGGGCAAATGTGGACGTGCTCCCGTACGATGATCATGATAGGGCTGTCAAGCTCTTACACTCTTTGGATCGTACGGTTTGGGGCAGAAAGTTCGAGGCCATAGTTGAGTCGGAGAAGTATGATACCCTGACCGTGAATGAGTTGTTCTCGAAGCTCACGTCGGCTGTGGTGGATAAGGGCATGACAGCCAAGATTGAGGGCTCGACTGATTCCCATAGTCTCGCCCTCATTGGTGGTTCGAAAGGAAAGGCTAACGCTAACCCATCCACCAGGATGTTCTCTTTGTCCTCTTTGATGTCTATGCTAGATGAGGAGTTCGACGTACTTGGAGAAGACGAGCTAGCATTGCTGACGAGGAGGTTCGAGAGGCTGCACGAGAACCGGGTGAACATGAGGAGGAACACGAGGACAGGCTTCCAGTGCAGCAAGCCGGGACACTTCGTCGCTGACTACTCGGAGAAGGTCGAGAACAAGGATGGCTACATGCACAAGTCGAAGATGGATGGCAAGTACCAGTCGAGGCGCGACAATAAGAGCAAGCACAAGAACAAGCGCAAGGACGAGCGACGATCGAGGAAGGAGAGCCGAGGCAAGGCCCAAGCGATGGTTGGAGCGAGCGACGTCGACTCCAGTTCTGCGTACTCCACCTCGAGTTCGAGTAGCAGTGAAGATGAAGGTGATCATCGCAAGGACAGGAAGTCATCCAGGAACCTGAGCGGGCTGAGTTGCTTTTCTAGAGACGGCTTCTGCGCCATGGCGCTGAGTTCTAGCAGCAAGAAGAGCACACAGAGCGACTCGGACTCCGACTCCGACGACGAGGTGCGTGATGAACTTCCCTTCTTGCGTCAGGAGAATGAACGGCTTGGCATGTTTCTTGATAATCGTGATAACATGCTTAGAGAGGCCAAAAAGATGAGGAAAGAGCTTAGGGCTTCGCTTGAGGATGCTAGGACTAGAGTGGCTGAGTTAGAAACATAGAACTTGGATGCTAAGCTTGAAATTGATTCCTTGAAAGCTTCACCTTCTGTTTCTGACGAAGTTGAATGTGCTGATTGTTCTATTTTTCCTGCTGATCTTGCTTTGTTTAAGGAAAGGCATGCCTCTAAGTGTGAGGAACTAGATGTGCTTAGGGTTGAAGTGGCTGAGCTTAAGGCTAGACCTGCTTTGCTAGGTGCTTGCACTTCTTGACCTGTTTTGCATGAGAAAATCTATGAGATGCATGCTTGTACTGTTTCTCTTGAGGCTAAATTGAAAGAACCAATTCCTACATCTTGCTCTACATGTGAATTGCATGCTTTGAAGAATCTGGAACTTGCACATTACGTTGGTCGTTTGTAGGATGAGAATGATGAGTTGAGAAAGTTGATGGGTTGGTTGTCTGGTCATGAGAATGATGATCGAGACATACAAGAGGCAGGATGGTGAGGGACTTGGGGCAAACAAGGTTGGTGAGGGAAGTGGAGAGAATATCCCAGAGTCACCAAAAACCCACCACAAAAATGATTTCCCTCCTAAACCTAACCATCTTAGGAACCGACTAGACACAACAAAAGATGGCAAGAAATCAAGCCAATTATCATTATCATTATCTAGTATGGGGTGAGATGGATCCACACAAAAACACAATTATCATTATCTAGTATGAAATTTTGATTACTATGAACTACTAACATTTTTCTAATTGCAAAAGGAGTCACACGATTCCTAGAAAATCAAAGAGGGTAGGGCAGTGTACCTCACTTCTCTTCTGGAACGCTTGCATCCGACTAGGGCTTGCTTACCCTTACTGGATGGATCGACTTGGTGATGCGGGCCGTCAGACGACGACGACGAGGTGGCGGTGTCGTCCGTACCAGAGGACGGCAGGGTTGGGGTGCCGCCGACCATACCGGAGGACGACGAGGTAGGTGGTGTGGAACACTTGAACCGCCCTCGTGCATCGTGCTTCTGCGTGGTGGAGTAGTGGCACCTCCGTACGCCGCCGCCGCTCGCCCGAAAACCCTCGGTGCAGCCCCCGCCGTCCGCCGCCGCCGCTCTCCGCATCCCCTCGATGCGGCCCCGCCGCCGTGGCGGCGCGCTCGGCCGTGTTATGGTGCTGCGGCCCCTTCGTCCGCGCTCGCCACCGGTCCGGGAAGGCTCGATGCGGCCACTCCGCGCCGTCGCCACTTGCCGCAGGGGAAACCGCGATGCGGGGCATCTCGATGTGGACGCGACGGTCGCAGCCGACGAGGGGGATGGTTGGGAGCAAAAGTGTATTGGGGGTGGGGGGAGCCGAAAGTTATAGACGATTTGGGCCGGCATATCCTTGTTTTTATTACTCTCATCGGCCCATTTGACATTTTCACATCCTAGTCTCCGGTACCTTTAGTGCCACCCCGTAAACCGAGAAGGGGGTATCCCGGCTTAAAAGGAGAGGTGTGCCTGCGTTTTCGAACTCCGTATTACCATCATGAACTAATGCTTGCTACTTGCGCTATGGGGCTTAATGGGCTGGCCGGTCCACTCGGGGTCCCGCTCGCTGGGCTTTACGCTCGCCGGTTGAGCCTATTGTGGTCTGGCTTAGCCCACATCCCCATAGCACACAATTTTTTCATCTAAACAAATCCTCTCTTTTTTTCATGGTACATATAGTCTAAACCATATTGCTAAAATTCAGATTTTTTATAATAAAATTTATTTATTAAATCACATTTTAAATTTCGCTACAACCCCATAGCAGATTTTTTCATCAAAACAAATTTTGTGGCAATACGTACACAATATTCCTCCTTGAGGCTAGAAACGAAGCAGTAGCCTTCCTTGTATTGCAACAACACAAAGAGATATTTGCAACCCAAATAAGACGTTGTGTAAGGCCGTTCAAACGCAACCAACCCTATTATGGTAGCCATAGCAAGTTTATATTGCAACACCCGAATTTCTAGTGCAACGCAGAAATAGGGTAGCAATATTTCCTACCAAATGCAACACAATTCTGAATAATGGGTGCATTAGCGCCAACTTGTTGCAACATCGCAAAGATATATTTGCAACCAAAATTCTACGTTGCGACATACTTGTTCAAACGCAACCATCCCTAGTATGGTGGCTATAGCAACTTTCTGTTGCAACGTAAGGAATGCTAATGCAACACAAAATTGGGGTGGCATTATTTCCAACCAAATGCAACGGAAATCCTAAAAAAGGGTGCATTAGCGTCAACATGTTGCAACCGAACAAATAAATAATGCAACTCAAATTTTGTGTTGCAATAGACACACAAATTGCAACCAATTCACAGTTTCGGTGCAATAGTACCCCCCTATTGCAACCGAAATAGTGGTGTTGCCTAAGGGATTTGTTGCAATAGGGGGAAACCTTGTAGTGAACCCCAGCTCCACCCGTGTTTCCTCCACAAACGAATGATTTCCAAAAGCCTATCAAGTTTGTGAGTACTTTAGGGAAAGGGTTCTTTGGGAAAGAAAGTGAGAAGGCTAGTGAGGAGAAGCCAGTTGAGAAGCCGAGTGGAGAGAAACCAAGTGAGCAGCCCCAACCTAAGCCTAAGATTAAGCTTGTGAGGTTCCGTTGTGGCTATTGTGGGAAAGAGGGTCACAAGGATGAGTTTTGCTTCAAGAGGAAGCGTGAGGAAAGGATGGCAAAGGAGTGGGCGAACAAGGATAGGTACAACCCTTCCCATGGTGTACCTAAGCCTTTTATGCTATTGCCCAGGGGTAAAGCGGTGGTGAGAAGTGTTCCGGCATGGGGAGATGCGAGTTCCCGCAGCCATGGGTGGTGATGGCCCTAACAACCTCCCCAAGATCTCGGCACCCACCACCCCTGGTGGTGCGTTCCCAAAAGCTCTCACAGGAGGTTCCGGGGTGGGATCGAGCCAAAACTTGCCACACCAGGGATCCCTGGCTCTTGCTCGTGCATCTCAGGAGGCAACCCTAGGAGGGGGTAGGACCGGCCGTACCACCCAGGTCTAGTCGCACCAGGCCCGTTCCGCCAGCCCGGCCAATATGCACGGGAGGTCCTTGTTCCCCAGGAGAACGATCGGGAAAGGAAAGCCTCGACATTCAAAGTAACCTGCATGCCCTACAATAGGCTAGCTGAGGTTGAAGGAGCCAGAGACGGTGATCTCTAGGTGGCTCTTCAACGAGTCCCAAGGGATAACATCGTCGCCACAAAGACGACCGAGACAAAATTCTTCAAGCCCCCGACAGAGGAAAATACAAGATCATCGGGCGCAAGACTCCCCGTGGGTTTGAGAAGCAACTAGTCCCTCAGTTGGACAGGGACGATTTGGAGCCAGATGAGTCCATCTTCTCCACCCCTACTAGAGGGATGCGCCACCGCAAGGCTCCACTGATCCGTGGTCCCCCTGGACAGTTTGAAGATTCAGAAGAGGATTTAGAGGGCGAGGATCTTTATGAGGGTCTTGGTAATGAGGTCGCCGAGCTGAAGATGAAGACCAACTTGCTGGAGGAGCGCATAGCCGAGGACGAGCTATGGCGGATGGACATGGACGACAAGATGGAAATTCTCTGCAAACGCCTCTGCAACAAGTTTAGGCGCCTGCCGAAGGAACTAGGGCGTTCGGATCTCTACGACTGTGTTTTGCCTTAGATTTCTAGGTGTAGGATGCTACAAACTCCTTGTGGTCGAGTGACCACCTTATAAATGTTTAGTTATTTTGCTTCTCTGGCTGGTGATTGGAGCCATCCAGAGAATGTTATTTAATCTGGTTCATGAGTGTGTAGGGAAAATGAGAGGAGGTAGGGCCGGTCGCACGTACCTTCATCACACAATCGCGAACCGAAGAATGTGCAAGTAACCGAGATGCACCAGAGACAGCTCGCGAAGCACGACACAAAGCTTAGGAGGGTCGGCCGCACCACCTAGGGCCGACTGTAACTGTCATTTCCTCGCAAACCGAACATCTTCGTGCTGGGTCACACTGGTTTGAATCCCTAACTCATTGTGGGTATTTCTTAACCTCATCTGGCGTGAATGTAAGATCTACCTAGGTATTTCGACGGGTACGAAAGAATCCGCAAGAGCACGGAAATACCAATGTAGCACTTCACCTCATGAGTATTCCCAAGGGTATTGAATCCAAGGAACGGTGTGCACTACCTTCTACTCTGGGAGAACGGTCCAAGGACACAACTCTACGGAGTTGAGATGGAGATGGAAAGTATCCTGTTGATAGTGGGTAGAGTTGAGAACAATCTCTCGGTTGGGGACTCTCGTTTTGGACACCGGACCCTCATGGCTATAATACTCGGTTCACAGCAAATGGTTTCCTACACCTGTATCCAGACGTGGGGGATTCCGTAAGGGTCCAACGGCTATCACTACCGTGGCCTACCCCAAGAGAAACCGTGGGATACAGGGCAATCGAAGGATAACCCGTTTTCTAGACACCATGTCTACACCACCGGTTACTACTATAGCACGGTTACGTCTACCAGTCTGTAACAACACTATAGCACTCCGTACGAAGACGAAGCGACGAACCCACGAGGGAGAGACTAGGACTCACTCAGGTAATCGCTATCTATGTAAGGATCTTGGAAGGAATTTGGTCTAAACTAGAATGCGGGAGCATCCACTTTTCTCTAATTTTACTAGCAGACATACAAATGGAATTAGCAACTTATGAACTACACCAGAAGATGAAAGGCTAAGCTCAGGAAGAACACAAGCCTCTAAATCATGAACAAGCGAAGAACACAAGAACTATTCACCTGTGCATGAATACTACTTTAGTCTAAATAGGAAATGCATATATACTCACTTTATTATAAATGAAGAACGAAGCATCCATAGAGATACAAATCCCTCTCTCACTCTCCTACTCTCTAATCTACCAAGGACAGGCCTCTCTTTTGAAGGGAAGCTCTCATCCTTGGATGGAGTGATGTGTCCTTATTCTTACCCCTCCCCTTTGAGGACCATGTGTGGTTTGAGGACCGTTGGATGGTCGCTTCCTTGTGTGATGAGTGATTGACAACATTGTGTGGACTGATTCTTGGCTAAGTATTGTAGGTGCAGGTTGCAGCTTGACTGGTGTTGGTGCAGGTGAAGAACAAGTGCGAAAGGTCGTCGCCGGTAAGGCCTCCAGGTGTGGAGAAGACAAGTAGGCTTCGTTCGAGGGACCCGGTGGCCAGCGGGGTCAAGTGCGGGCCTCATGGTGGCATGAACAGCAAGATGAAGTCATGGACGGTTTCTTGGTTGAGCCTGAAAACCAAGGTCAAGCCGGGACTACGTGGGAGCCGAGTCATGAGTGGCAATTGGCAGAGGCTACACCGAGTTCGCGGGATTTCCGGTGGTTCACCAGAAAACCACTGGGTTCCTTGGTTGATCCACAAAGCCAAGACCGAAGAACCGAAGACGGTGCTGCAGCAGTGCCAGACCGGTCTGACCGGTGAGGAGCACCGGTATGACCGGTGTGCGACGACGCAGTTCGGAATCTTTGAAGCGGAGAACACGTGTCGGGATTGCAAGGCTTGCGTCGAGACTAAGTAGGTTGCGGTCGCCGGACATCCACCCGATGGAGAAAACATGAAGACTTCCAAAACCGCCCTTGAGGGGCTTGTATCCCTAGTTGTTAAGTATGGGTATTTTAGACTTTTGGTTGCCTCCATATAACCCATGAGGTGAGAGGATTGCAGCCATCTCTTGGAATCCTAGTTCATTTGCTTTCCTATTTTTCCTTCCTATTTTCTTAGGATTTCCATAGGACTAGCTTGAGAGCTTCATGGTGAGATCTTGTGAGAGGGTCGGATGATCGGGCGGCAAGCTAGACCTTGTATGAACCTTCTTGGTATGTATAGATGATTTAGCGTGGTTCCTTAAGGCCTTATTGTGTTGTTCCCGGTTGTTCTGGTGGTGATTTTCGGAGCCCTCTCTTGGTGTTTCTCTTGGGGTGTTTTCGGGACCTTTCTCTTGGGGATTTGGTGGGGGAAATTTGTGGGAACTCTTCGTGGTTTTTTGGCCTGTGATTCCCTTCCCAAATCCGTGAGTTAAGGGGCTCGATTTTGGGGTTTTCGGTGTTCTAGGGTTAGAGGAGTTCTTGGCGGGATTTCTTCGATTCCTCTTGATTTGGCAAGTTTTGGTAGACAAAATCATGGCTACTGACTCCTCATGAGGTGTTCCTATTATCCACAAAGTCTTGCTCAAGTCCGTGGAGCGATTCGGGAGATCGAGGTTTGGATTTGGAGGAGTTGACCCGCGGGTGCTGTTCATCCCGAGCTACCCAGGCTACACCGGTCTGACCGGTCTAACCGGTGTGAGTCACTTGTGGGATTTGCCTCGGGTGAACTGCTTGACTCGTGTGTCTTTGGGTCTTGGTGCTGCTGGTCAGTTCATGGTGTGTTTGGAGTTTGTTAGGCTTTGTGTAGGGTTTTCCTTCCGTGCAGGTTGTGTTTTGGGGGTGGTTTTGTTCCAAGGCCTAGAGAAGTCACTGAGGCTCTCTGGAACGCGTGTTGTGCGGCTGCTGTAGCCACCGGCCTGACCGGCGCTGTCCATCGGTCTGACCGGCGCAGGCCATCGGTCTGACCATATGAGCAATCTGCAGTGACAATGGCTCAGAATTCAGAAACTCTCGTTTTGAAACCTTTTTCCACGACTTGGGTCTTGAACACCAGTGTCAAGTCCGTATACGCCTCCCCAGAATGGTGTTGTGGAAAGGAAGAACAGGACCTTGTGTGAGATGGCTCGGACGATGCTTGATGAGCATAGGACTCCGAGAAGGTTCTGGGCTGAGGCGGTGAACACCGCGTGCTATGTGTTGAACAGGATCTACCTCAGAGTGCATAAGAAGAAAACCTGCTATGAGTTGATGCACGGTCGCACACCCAAGGTGAGTCACTTCCATGTCTTTGGTTGTAAGTGCTTTATTCTGAAGAAAGGGAAGAAGTTGGATAAGTTTGAGGCTAGGTCTGTCGATGGTATTTTCTTTGGTTATGCATCTCATTCTAGAGCATATCGTGTGCTCAATCTTGAAGCTAACCTAATCGTGGAGACTTGTGAGGTAACCTTCGACGAGACACAGTCACGTAGTCAGCTTGTCTTTGAGTGTGCAGGTGATGATGAACTTGGCTAGGAGATCTTTCAGGAAGAGGAGCATGAACATGGAGACGATGAAGATGGAAGTGTGGTGCCCCCGGTTGAACATGTACATACTACTTTGACTACGGTGGTGGACGGACCCTCTCCTACACCTACGACGACAAATCAAGATCGAGGAGAAGCTACAGTTGAGGGGGAGGTAGCATCAAGGCGAGAACCTCCCTGGTGAGTACAAGTGGATCACCCAGCTTCAAGGATCATCGGCGACATGAATGAACGTACTACACGGTTGAGGGTTTGAAACAATTCTCATTTCGCTCATGCTGCATTTGTTGCTACTTTTGAACCCAAAGACATTGGACACGCACTATCTGATCATAATTGGGTTAATTCGATGCATGAGGAGTTGGAGAACTTTGAGAGGAATCAGGCTTGGGAATTGGTTGACCCTCCCCCAGGGTGTAAGCCGATTGGTACAAAGTGGGTGTGGAAGAACAAATAGGGAGAGAAAGGTGAAGTAGTGAGAAACAGGTCGAGGCTTGTTGCTCAGGGGTTCAGTCAGAAGGAGGGGATTGACTACGAGGAGACCTTTGCTCCCGTAGCCCGTTTGGAGGCGATTAGAATCCTTCTAGCCTTTTCCGTGGCTAAAGGGTTCAAGTTGCACCAAATGGATGTGAAGAGTGCCTTTATGAATGGTGTGTTTGAGGAAGAAGTGTATGTGAGGCAACCACCGGGGTTTGAGAGTGAGAAGTACCCCCACCGGGTGTACAAGTTGAGGAAGGCACTTTATGGGTTGAAGCTGGCGCCTAGAGCTTGGTATGGTAGGTTGAGGGGGTTCTTGTTCGAGAGAGGTTTTGAGATGGGGAAGGTCGATCAGACCTTGTTTTTACTCAGGCAGGGCAGAGATATCCTGATTGTGCAGGTGTACGTGGATGATATTGTCTTTGGTGGCTCATCTAACTCTCTTGTTGCAAGTTTTGCAAAGGATATGAGCAGGGAATTTGAGATGAACATGATGGGCGAGTTGCAGCTCTTCCTCGGGCTACAAATCAAGCAATCAAAGGAAGGAACATTTGTGCACCAAGCTAAGTACACCAAGGACATTGTGCGGAAGTTCAAGATGGAGGACTCCAAGGCTATGACGACGTCGATGAGTACGACTACAGCTCTTGATGCGGATGAGGAAGGTGAACAAGTGGACCAGAAGGAGTATTGGAGCATGATCGGGTCACTCCTCTACTTGACGGCGACGAGGCCGGACATCCAGTTCTCGGTATGTCTGTGCGCTCGTTTTCAAGCGTCTCCGAGGACTTCACATCGGCAAGCGGTGAAGCGAATTTTCAGGTACTTGCGTCACACTCCCGACTTCGGCATTTGGTATTCCGCGTCCTCTTTTTTGGCACTTCATGGTTTTTCGGATGCGGATTTTGCCGGGTGTCGGTTGGATAGGAAGTCCACTTCTGGGACTTGCCAGTTTTTGGGATCTTCTTTGGTGTCTTGGTCTTTCTGCAAACAGTCGAGTGTTGCTCAATCCACTAGCGAGGCAGAGTACGTTGCCGCTGCTAGTTGTTGCTCTCAGCTCCTTTGGATTACTTATACCATGAGTGACTTTGGTGAGGAGTATACCCATGTCCCACTTCAATGTGACAGCACCAGTGCCATATGCGTTGCAAAGAACCCAGTGCTCCATTCCAAAACCAAGCACATAGAGGTGAGGTATCATTTTCTGAGAGACAACATAGAGAAAGGAAAGATAGCTTTGATCCATGTACCCACACATGACCAACTAGCCGATATTTTCACCAAACCCCTAAATCAAGCAACTTTCACTCGTTTGCGGTGTGAACTTGGTGTGTGTTTGATTTCTTGAGTTGGGTGTGTGGGAGCTCCTTTGTAGCATATGTATAGTTTCCTTTGTGCATTTCTTGCATTTGGCATGGCATATGTAACATGATGTATAGGCATCCTTGTATCTTAGATTGCATGAATTTTTTATCATATGCATTGGATAGGAAAAGCTTCTCCTATATACATTGTTCACCATGGAATGCTATATATGTCTTTGTGAGCTTGTTTGGTATGCTATGGTTAGTTTGGCTTAGCTCTTGATGATCTTGATTAATAATCTATGGTTGATGCCTATGTTTTTGAAAAATGTCACATATATGCTCTCTCATGTGTAAATGCCTTTATATGATCTTGACATGTTTTAGTGGCTTAGCTATGCTTAATTTGTGGTTGGATAGCTAGTTTATTGATCATATGGGGCCAAAGGCTCATTTTCCATCATGAATGTTTAGCCCTCTTGCTTCATCTTTTGGAGGGGCATAAGTTCCTTTTTGTCACAAAGATATTTCATGTACCAAATATGAATCTGAAAATGAAATGTAAAATGGTTGGAATATGTGCTCCCATGTCATATGTGCTAAATTTAATTTGCTTTGGGTGCTAAACCGTTGCGTGATGTCTACCGATGAGAAGTCTCATATATAGAAGTAGACACATGGCTCGGTGGCTTTGACATGATATGAGGTGCTTGTGGGTGTTTGTGATGGTCTTATGATTAGAATGGCTGTCCTAGCATGAAGTTTGTGTGGCTTTGCCATTTTGATATGTTTCGATCATGTTGAGGACTTTGCTCATGAGAGGCAAATTTTTCGCAAAATTGCCCAAATCCATCTTAGCTTCGTCCAATGGTTGTGAAACTTGGTGATCTTGTAGTTGATGTCAATACGAAGCTATAGAGTATCTAACTTGCTCATTTGGACATGTGTAGCATCCTATGTTGAATTTTGTCTGTTTGAGAAGCTCTAGGTTGAAAGTTTTGCATTTTTTCCTTGATTCATGCATTGCCAACAAGGGGGAGAAGTTTGAGCTTGAATTGGCTTGCTGGATGCATTTAGAAGGTTTTCATGTGGTTTCGAGCCATTTCTAGGCTCTAGTGTGCACCGGTCTGACCGGTCAAGGTCACAGGTCTGACCGGTCAGAGTGCTGGCCCTGTTCATATGTTGGGCACCGGTGTGACCGGTGGTGGTGACCGGTCTGACCGGTCGTAGCCGAGCCGATGCACTCTGTTCTTTTCTTCAAGAGGTTTGCATGCATTCATCCAGGGGGAGTTGCATTGGTTCAGGGGGAGCTTGCATGTGTGCATGGGGAGCTCTTTGTGGTTTTTTGAGCTTTGGTTTGGTGGTTTGCACTCTTTCCTTGAGCTTTGTTTTGTCTCGGATGTGTCGAGCCATTGCCCTTGCCTAAGGCAAGCCTCAAGTTCCTCGGTTCTGAGGACCATGTGTGGTTCGAGGACTGGTGGATGGTCGCTTCCTTGTGTGATGAGTGATTGACAACGTTGTGTGGACTGATTCTTGGCTAAGTATTGCAGGTGCAGGTTGTGGCTTGACTGGTGTTGGTGCAGGTGAAGAACAAGCGCGAAAGGTCGTCGCTGGTGAGGCCTTCAGGTGTGGAGAAGACAAGTAGGCTTCATTTGAGGGACTCGGTGGCCAGCGGGGTCAAGTGCGGGCCGCATGGTGGCATGAATAGCAAGATGAAGTCATGGACGGTTTCTTGGTTAAGCCTGAAAACCAAGGTCGAGCCGGGACTACGTGGGAGCCGAGTCATGAGTGGTGATTGAAAGAGGCTACACCGAGTTCTCTAGGTTTCCAGTGGTTCACCAGAAAACCACTGGGTTCCTTGGTTGATCCACAAAGCCAAGACCGAAGAATCGAAGACGGTGCTGTAGCAGTGCCAGACCGGTCTGACCAGTGAGGAGCACAGGTCTGACTGGTGTGCGACGACGCAGCCCAAAATCTTTGAAGAGGAGGACACGCGTCGGGATCGCAAGGCTTGCGTCGAGGCCAAGCAGGTTGCGGTCGCTGGGCATCCGTCCGATGGAGAAAACTTGAAGACTTCCAAAACCACCCTTGAGGGGCTTGTATCCCTAGTTGTTAAGTAAGGGTATTTTAGACTTTCGGTTGCCTCCATATAACCCATGAGGTGAGAGGATGGCAGCCATCTCTTAGAACCCTAGTTCATTTGCTTTCATATTTTTCCTTCCTATTTTCTTAGGATTTCCATAGGACTAGCTTGAGAGCTTCATGGTGAGATCTTGTGACAGGGTCGGATGATCGGGCAGCAAGCTAGACCTTGTATGAACCTTCTTGGTATGTATAGATGATTCGGCGTGGTTCCTCAAGGCCTTGTTGTTTTGTTCCCGGTTGTTCTTGATGGTGATTTTCGGAGCCCTCTCTTGGTGTTTTTCTTGGGGTGTTTTCGGGACCTTGCTCTTGGGGATTTGGTGGGGGAAATTTGTGGGAACCCTTCGTGGTTCTTTGGCCTGGGATTCCCTTCTCAAATCCGTGAGTTAAGGGGCTCGATTTTGGGGTTTTCGGTGTTCTAGGGTTAGAGGAGTTCTTGGCGGGATTTCTTCGATTCCTCTTGATTTGGCAAGTTTTGGTGGACAAAAGCATGGCAATGGACTCCTCATGAGGTGTTCCTATTATCCCCAAAGTCTTGCTCAAGTCCGTGGAGCGGTTCGGGAGATCGAGGTTTGCATTTGGAGGAGTTGACCAGCGGGTGTTCATCCCGAGCTGCCCAGGCTACACCGGTCTGACCGGTGCTCTTGACCGGTCTGACCGGTGTGAGTCACTTGTGGGATTTGCCTCGGGTGAACTGCTTGACTCGTGTGTCTTTGGTTCTTGGTGCTGCTGGTCTGTTCTTGGTCTTTTTGGAGTTGTTTTGTTAGGCTTTGTGTAGGGTTTTCCTTCCGTACAGGTTGTGTTTTGGGGCTGGTTTTGTTCCAAGGCCTAGAGAAGTCCCTAAGGCTCTCTGGAATGCGTGTTGTGCGGCTGCTGTAGCCACCGGCCTGACCAGCGCAGGCCATCGGTCTGACCAGTGCAGCACAGGCAGCAAGCCGTGCAAGTTTCCGCTGTGCGTGTTGGTGTGTTTTGGCTCGGAAGGTTGTGTGTTGGTTCCTAGGTCCAGTGGCACTCCAGTGGCTACATGGGCTTGGCCAACTTGGGTAGTGAGTCGGAGACGTGTGTTGGAAGCCTTGTTCGTCTTGTTAGAGCCCCATCTCCTTCAAGAAGAATTTTTATTGGCTCCCATTCACTCCCCCCTCTCTGGTTCGCCGTATCGGTCCTTCACCCTTCTATTTATAGGCCAAGCTACTGGTGAGACAACAACTTGGGCACCTGGGAATCCACTGTAGGACCAATCACCAAGCACCACGTGGAAGCGGATGACGATACATGGTAAGGTCGGTACAGCCGGTCCAAGGGATTGGCCGACCTGGCCCCACCACGTCTCGCGCTGTGCTTTCTCCCAGTGACTAACATGTGGTCCGTTATGATGGTTCCAGGTGTATGGGTCGGTTGGAGGCGGTTTGTTTGGTTGTGGGCCCTTGAATCCTTGTGCTAAACATGTGGTGGCATCTGATTTGTCGGGAGGTGCTTCTCTTAGATCAATGAGGTGTCATGGCCACGTGGGCGCCTGTGTGCCAGCATGTCGCCATGTGGCCTAGTGTGGGTCCTAGAGGGATCATGATATAGTGTGATCTTATCTTGTGCATATCTCTTCCATCTGAGCTCCGAAGTATACAAATGATATATCCGTTTCGATCATCTCGACGAGCCCGTCAGAATGGTGCTGTTCAAATTGGCATTTGGGACTGTTTATGATGATGCCATATTCATGCCATTAATGCACTTCCTCTTAGCTATATCGTTTCATGTGTATTTTGGCCTGTCCTGCATCAAAAGCTAGAAACACCAACACTTGTGGAAATTGTTAGTATAAAGCCCTATCCTAGTGTTGATGATCACTTTCCATTTATTTTATGCAGGAGTTGATGGTGTAAAAGTAGTACTTAACAACCATCAACACACATCTCGTGACGTTATCTTATGGCTATCCTATTAATCTGGCTTAGTAACTAAAACTGCATTAACTTGCTCTCGAAAATTTTGCCTACCCATCCTCACTTCGGAAATAAGGAATAATTGCTATGTTAAACCCTTGCAATACTTTGGTATACAATTTTATACTCTATAGGCTTGATTTATTTATTGGTGCTATTCGAAACATGAGCCTGACTAAAAACTTTGTTGGACGCAAATACTTATGACTAAACCTAGGGTGTTGACTAGTATGATATGGTGCGGCAATGTTAATCTTGCTCTATCTCATAGTATGGTACAAATGTCGGATGATTTCTTTCGAGAAAATAAAACAATACAAGTTCCTTAATGGCCATATAACCTACCAAAGCCATATGTTGCTATCAAAGTTTAAATCTTCTACATATGCTTGCTTGTGACCCATTGAGTTTTGCCAAATTGTTGTGACCCTTGGTAGAATCTTTTCATGCTCCCATGATCGAGATCATGTACACCCACATATACATGCTAACTCCTACACCAGGAGTTACGCAAAACATGCCATCCATCCAACAAAAAAGTTAAATAAATAAATAAATAAATGCTCCAAAGTTCCAAAGATATTTCTCTTGTTGTATTCTTGCAAGAGGAGAGAGGGGTGTCATTGAAAAAATGCTCAAAGAAGCATAGAAAATGTGCTCCGATCAAAGAGCATAGAAAAAAAATGAAGCATGACCCCCCTCCAAACTAAAAGCAAGAGGAGAATCTCAAAACAAGGAGTATCTAGAAAACTAAGGAAAGCATTCCACACAATTGCACATCTCTATCAAGTTGCATGATTAGTTTCTTCTTGGATCCGGTCTTTGGCTCAACAATATCATGTAGCACAAGTGAGTCTCATGCTTATCCTACCCAAAGCTCCACATATAGCCATAGAGTAGGAAGTTGGGGCTCAATCAAAAGCCTTTGGTGAAGTAATAAATACCACTTGAGCGATCGAGAAAACCATTCGAGCAACATTGTCTTCTTGTTTACAAAAAAAATTCAAAACTCTGAGATAGGATCCCAAAAAGAGAGGAATGAGAGATGCAAAGTCAAACTGTTCTACTCCTCAACCTCCGAAGGCAAGGTGAAAAGTTACAAGCTCCACAGGTAAGAGCAAGGCTAAGTTTTTTTGGTACCAATACTTTCAAATAGCCACTAAGGCATGGAATTGTGCACTAGTACTTGCAGGGAGGTAACACGAAGCATTGTCTGATCCACCATTCAAGCATAGGCTTTGCTCGAGGACGAGCAAATGTCTAGCGTGGGGAGTTTGTTGATAGTCCTTACAACAAATATTTTACCGTCAACATCTCAATTACAACATCACTTTGTATCAAATTTCATGCATGTTTTAGGTGCTAACAAGGTTCCATGAGTTGTGTTGAGATTTTATCTGTAGGATCAAGATTAGGGAACAATTCTGGAGCATTGGGCCAAATAAGGTAGCCACGATCGTACCTAGTGGTGCGGTCGGCCCTACCTTGCACCACCATTTAGGTTCACACCAAGTATAGCAACATACACCAGCTCCCAAAAGGATTAGCTCGTCATGATCATGTTGGATCGAGGAACCACACCACAAGAGAGATGCACCGGGGCCGACCGCACCACTAGGGACTGCCGCACCTGCACGACCTTCCCAAAGGTGCTACCAAGCCTCGACCACTCAAGGAAGCACAACTAGAAATGATCCTGACCGAGGAAACAAGGTCGGTTTGATCCAGAGGTTGAGATTAGCTTCACTTGGATTCATGGACCCACAAGCCAGTGAACAACCGACATGGGACAGCATCCAGGACTTCATCTACACACTAGAGCATGATCTGAAGTGTATGACAAGGGGGTCCAGGGCCGGCCGCACCAAGAGGTACGGCCACACCTCCTTCACAGTGCTGACTGACCCGCAACCATCTTCAAACTTCCTCAGGGACCAAATCACGGACACATGATCGAAGGTGGTGGAAATTGGAGGGCCGGTCGCACCTCCTTGTCGGCCACTGAGCCCCCCTCTCGCCTACAAGTACCCCCTCCTGCAGCCACCAATCTAGAGGGCCTATATATAGAGCCTGGCACCTCGTGGAAGAACACAAGTGATTAGAAGCAAGTGGCGGAGCCCTACAGAAGTTAGTATTTAGAGAGTAGGGAGAGAGAAAGAGAGTTGAGTGTTGGAGTAGAAGATGGAGTGTCGGTGTTCTTTCCCTTCCTTGGTGGGTGCGGTACAACTACGGTCGTCCACACCTGGGATATTTTGTAAGTTTGGATTGGTGAGTAACTAAGTCTCAAGTCATTTCATCGTTCACTCTTAGGTTCTTCGATTGCATTTAGTAGTTTCTACTTATTGTGATTGCTTTGCTTTGAATTCGAGTAAAGTAGTGCTTGGTTAGTGTAGACGTGGTGTCTAGGCTTTCCAGTACCTTGGAATGCTTCCCGGTTTAACGGAATAGTTGTGGTACCCAAGAGAGGTGATAGCTTGAGATGGGCTTTGTAGTCCATCAGTTAGTTCCGACAGGAAGGAGTTATGACATCAGAGCCCCCTTCTCATCCCTTTCCGTGGCTCTTTTCCCTCTGGCCCTGACAAGCGACAAGTTTTGCCTTGATTCTATCCGTGACTCTCACGAGTCCCAAACATCATCAGTTATCCCCTCTCTTCCCGAAATCTACCCTTGCCTTTCTATCCTTCGTCACCATATCCCCCGGATGACTTAGTTCAAGTTCACAACACTTCTTGTTCCCCGTGGAAATAGATACCTTGGAATACTCCTGGGTGAAAGCCACAACGTTATTCATGCGCTTGCGGATCTATATGTGATCGTGTACTATACCAACAGGCTTTCTAGCCTAGTTGCAAATCTAGTAACAACGTAAGAAGTGCCAATAACAGTGGTGGGCTGGGGGTACGTACGTTGTTGTCGACCGAGCGGGACCGGGCATGAGCGTCGACGACGACAGCTACATGGGCCAGAGGTGGTGGCGGTGTGAGCCAGTGAGAGGAGTTGATGGTGGATGGCTAACATGGGTGGGCTAGGTCCGTTGAAGCTTCTCATCAGCAGGACCGTTGTGGAGCTCTAATGGATACTAGCTCACCCGCTCCGACTAGGGTGGGTGAGGGGCTAGGTGGTAGGTGGCGGTCGTCGAACCTAGGAGGAACAAGGGGTTGGGGGGAGGGATGCCCCCCTGGGGGAAGGCGAGAGGAAGAGATAAGGTGGAGAGAGTGAGGGGGACATCTGGACCACTAATTTGAGATCAAATTGTCAAAACAATTGTGAGAGGAAGACCTCTATTTCATTTGGGTGAGGAATATACAATCCCATATGGTATATGTTGGAACTCTTAGGTATAGGTGTTATAGAGGTATTATTAGAAGTTTTTTCTCGATAGCATAAACGAAATATATAATTTGTTACTAAAAATAGTGTCAGGGGGTGAGACCTGGACAGATCCGCAAGGGAGCCACCCATGCAGTTGTAGGTTGACTAATGGGGAGATCAGGACCTAAGAGCGTAAGCGGTAGTTCTTGGACGAACTCGGAACTCGGCGAGTATGGCAAGGACGCAAAGGATTTTAGACTGGCTCAATCCTCTGGAGAGTAAAACCCTATGTCCAGTGTTGTGGGATTATGTGGAAAGGTGATCTCCCCTCGAATGGAGCTCCAGGCCGCCTTATATGACCGGCGGGCTAGGGTTTCCATTCGAGGTCGGTGGACCCTCATTGGGGTCGGTTACAGATTTAGGAAGGTCGCCTTCTGCAATTACAGAGAGGATCCCGCGATCCTCAGGTCTACTGGTGGCGCCGCCGCCATGATCTAAGGACATGCTTGCCCCGCAAGCCTAGCAGGTCGTCCGCGATCTAGATGAGGTCGCTCGAGGTCTTCCAAGGTCGCCAGGACTGTGGATAAGGTCTCTGGCCCACTTGCAAGTCGGCAGGGCTTCTGGTAGGTCGAGTCCACTTGACAGGGATCTCCAGGACCCTGGTCGGTGGGGACCCACGGGTACCCATGTCTCACAAGCCCCCGATCGACGTGTAGGTGAAGCGGCAAAGATGAAGTCACGTCGAAGTGGAGCGAAGACATGGCGGCGATGAAGTCACATAGGGTGCACGAGGATCCAAAAAGGAAAATCCTTCTGGGCGCAGATGAAGACGAACATCAAGTCGCTGGGATGTAGGTCTAGAGGCTTGAAGTGAAGACAAGGCGCCATGACCGCCAGAAGAACCCCCGACCTGAACAGATTCAGGCGAAGCCATCGCACCTTCAAGGAAGGTTGAAACGCTGACCAATGGGAGGTCTAGCGGAGACGAGTCGGATGTGTGCTTCCAGTAGGTTGAGGCAACGTGAAAGAAAGTGGGCGTCACACAGACGCACTCGTAGAGTAGCCCCCGAGCAGTAAGGCGACCTAGAAGGTCAGGTTGATGCTCGAAGAAATAATTCGCGACCTACGACCTTCTGTTGAGGAAATAAATGCTCTTCTCTTGAAAAACCAACAAGGCAACAGGAATCTCCACACAGAAACACCGGGTAACTGAGGTTGTTGTCGGCTAGCGACCCACGAGCTTACTGTGGAGGTGCAAAGCCTGTCCCTGCATGGAGATGCTGCCGCCACCATTAGAAGACAAAGTTTGAAAAGGTGTCATCAAGCCTGCCGCAGACGTGCCAGAGCTTTCGGTAGCGGACATAGACATCACGATCCACGTGCTAATAGTGTCCTGATAAGGCCGCCACGCCATCAATGCGGTGAGTGGTCACTGATGCTGAGCTTCTTTGCTATAAATAGGTACCCAGGACCCTTCGACTAGCCAAATCTAGAGAAAACACTATGGCAACTTCAGTTGATAATATAGTCACGCCCTGGCTTTGTGTGCGTCCGCCTGAGTATGGAGCTGAGGTATCATCCCTTGAAGCTAGTGGAATGCTTGCGAAGTTAGAATAACTCTACCAACCCGTGCACCCACGCCTAGCGAAGAATCCAGGTGCAGCATGGGGCAGTACATGCCATGATAGGCCTTGCAATGAGAGGCCTAATATGGTGTTGGAGGTCGTTGTGCTGACCGAGAGAGGTCGAAGGCGAAGCTAGCTCCATTTGGGATCTTGTGAGAACACCCTAGCAAAAGATGGGACTCCAAAGGAAACCTACTGGGGCTAGAGTACAGGTGGCTGTGTGACAGCCACGACCTTGTCGGCGGTGGAGGGCCCCAAAGAGGTCTTGATGCTAGAAGAAGGCTTGCAACACGCTTCATCAGTGTAGGTTGCGCCCCTTGCACCATGTAAGGTAGTCCGGGACCTTTAACATGTTTTTATCTTGTAACCTGGCCTTGGGCCAAAGTCTTTTGAAGCTTTGAAAGCTATTTATGCATGAGTACTGACTAGCAGCTAATCTCTGTCGATGACTGCGATCAGAGCACCCGAGACAGCAATGGCGTGACCAAGGTCTCAGTGCTGTTATGGCGTTACGCCGACCTTAGGGAGGTCATAACATTCGACGAGTGTGCTCGTGACGACTTGGATCGTCACGGCCGCTTGCGTAGTGACGTAGTGCAGGGGCGTCAACCCTAAGGTGTAGAGGTCAAGATCGAACTGACGGGCGTCAAGGCCGCAGCGAAGCACTGTAAATAGGACCACAGAGGTCTTCAACGGCAGTAGAGCCATTAAGCACAAGGCCATTTAAATAGGAGCCGCTGTAGATCGTAGAGACCTAGAAGGTGTGCAGGCGACTAGGCCTAAGGGGCACGAAGTAACCCCTTGTGTGCAGAGGTCGAGATGACCTTGAGACTGCTGAAGTCGGAGCAACCTGGAGCCGGTCGACTGTAGGTCGCTGGCGACCTTAAATGCAAAGTTGGACTTCTGATGTTGGCGGGCTTAAAGTAGGGCATAACGAGTCCATGTTAGCCAAAACTCTGTGTGAGGGTCGGCGAACGCAGATTCCTGCACGGACCTAGCAGTTACTTCCAAGTAGCCGTTAGGCTGAAGAGAGCTGTTGGTGATAGATCTGTTGAGGGCGCCAGACTGTTGGGTTGCCGTGAACTACGCCGGATAGACCTCGAGGCCCGACCACCCATTGCAGTGCTGGGTCCCGATTATAAAAGGCCGACCCGCGACCCAGGGGCCTCCACTTGCTTCCATTTCCACTCAGAGCTAGGGTTGCCGCCACCGCCCCGTGCACAGAAAAGCGAGAGCGCCGCCGATCTTAGGTCCGCCGCCACCGCACCCTCACATGCGAATTAAGTTGTTGGTGGCCTTTAGATCCAAGTGCATTGGGTTCGAGGAGGGCAAGATGGAGAAGCCAGCGATCCCTGATCCAAGCACCGTCTCAGAGACGTCCACGGTGACTGAGGAGCAGATCCAGTCGCTGGTGGACCGCAGTCTGCTGCGACCCAAGGCGCAGGTCAGGTGGAGGCCGGTGGCGGGAGAGGCGTTCCCGACCCAGGGCACCGGCGAGACCGTCATCTTCATCACGCACATCGAGCGCGGATTCAGTGTCCCCGCGGGAGACTTCCTGCGGGGGTTGCTGCATTTCTACCGCATCGAGTTGGTGCATTTGGCACCCAACTCGATCACGATCATTGCCATCTTTAGCCACCTCTGCGAGGCCTACCTTGGCATCACGCCTCACTTCCACCTCTGGCGTCACTTCTTCGAGCTGAAGAAGACGGGCAAGGTTGTGGTCGTCGGTAGCGTCATCTTCATGTCATATCAGAACATGAAGCTGGAGTACATCGACCTGGTGCTCCCTAACAACACCACCGGCTAGAAGCATGGATGGTTCTACCTCGACAATCCCACGCCGACGCTGAGGGAGAGGACGGGGAGGATCCGGTCGTAGGCCCGGAATGGACCAATCAGCTGGCAAGCCCTTGCTGGACGACCTGGAGCATCTCAAGGCAGAGGGGCTGACCGGCGCCACGGTGGCCATCTGTTTCTGCTGCCATCTCATCCAGCCTCTCAAGGATCGGGACCATCCGGCCTTTGAATATCGGGGTCAATCCGACCCTACCCGAGTCGCGCAGCGCAAGGTCTCCAAGGCGGAGACGATAGCTCGCGCGAAGAACATCTTTGGCGGGCGGATCCGCAACAAGGAGTGCCCCAAGGCGTTAGGGATGTACAACCCTTCCGACCTGGTGAGTTTTCGACTTTGGCCTTCCTTCAAACTGAGGTTCTTTGAGTACACGCCTTGGTTCTAATGGAATGTTTACGTCTTGTTTTGCAGCACCGCAAAGGCATCTACTGGTGCCTGGCACCGCTGCGTAGAGGACCAGCGCAGCTACAAGGTCTGCGATGTGGCAGAGGTGCAGGCGGCGCCACCTCCTCCCGTCGATAGGTACATCTCCGATTCGACGGTGGGGAGTGAAAGCGAGGCTCCCACCGCGTCACGTCGGGCTCTGTCCAAGGTCGCCGCGCCTCGATACATGCGGCAGACTGCGGGAAAGATAACCGCCTCCCAGGTCGTGGAGGCGAAAAAGATGAGGGGGAAGCGGACCAGGTATGCGGTGTCAGTGGACACTACCATGATGAGTTCCGACATCGAAGCCATCGACGTTGAAGATGACGAGGGCGACGTGCAGTCTCCAAAGGCAACAACGGCTCCGTCGTCGGGGAGGCAGGTGGCAGAGACACCCTGCCTAGCGCCGGGGGCGTAGGGGCGATCTACATCGAGCACCGGCCCAGCGGACGACGTTGGGTCGAAAAAGAGGTTGAAGAAGGCCTCGCCCAAGCCTTGTAAGCCGAATCTTAGGTCGGCAACCAAGTAAGTCGGCTGTCCTGCTCACAACATAGCTTTATTTTCCACTATCCATTTGTTGTTTGCTTAGGTCGCTTTTTCATGAGAAGGGTTCCTCTGACGACGTCGAAGAGCGGGAAGAACACCTCGGACCAGGAGGCATTTGGGTGCAAGGTCCCAGAGATACCAGTGGTGGAGTCGCCGGCCGCTTCAGTGGCCGATGTGACAAGCACAGCTGCCGGAGCTGGGGCGACGGTGGCGTCCGAGGCAGACAAGGCCGGAACCAGTGCACCCCCTGCCATTGGAGGTTAGGGCGGTGACCACGGCACCTCTGACCCGCAGCAGCCGCCACCTCCACGGGGCAACATTGATGAAGGCATGGAGGCGGTGAACGACGAAGACCGGTGGCTGTATGCCTGCACCCCGTGGGAGGCGGAGGTCGTTACTGACCGCCGCGACCTAGAGACGTTCAAGGAGGCGGCGCGCACGATCGGGAACGTGCTACTAGTGAAGACCCCTGATGAGTTCCTTAGGTTCTTACTTAGGGTATTTGAATGCCATGAGGTTAAATGATCTGTGTTGTTTGATGTGCAGTCCCTCACTGAGTGGGCATAAGCTCGGACAGGTCTGCTGCGGGAGGAGGCGAACGCACACGCAGAGGCTGCTGCAGCTCATTGAGCGAAGCTTCAGGCTGAGGTTGCGGCCGCGCGCAAGATCCAGCGCGTCAAGGAGGTCATGGCGCGCCAGGCACATAAGGAGGCAGCCGACCTAAAGAAGAAGCTGGAGGACGCCGAGCGGAAGGCCAAGGACCCATGTGACAACCCGCCTAGGAAAATACCGTACTATCGCCTACGACCGATCCACTTTGGTCGTTAAGCAATAGTAAAGTATCATCCTGTCGTTAGTTGCCGGGTTAACGCCCGGTAAATCACTTGGAATTCAAACAGAGGATCGACATATGCATTAAAGCTCACGCGAAGGCGAGCTCAGAGTACAACATGAGTTAACATAATTTATTACAAACCATTGTTCATGACATGGAGTAAAGGTTAAGAGTTTGAAAACAGCAGAAATAAATAAACCAGCGCAACGGTAGACATCACAGGAGGCCATCCGTGATGTCATCACTTGTCGTCACCCTTCTGGTAGACAACACCTGCAATCAATAGTTTAAAGCAAGGCTGAGTATACTAATACTCAGCAAGACTTAACCGTCAGGTGATAGCTACATCACCAAACTCTAGACATGAAAGGCTTTTGGCCGGTGGAGTTTCTTTTGCTGAACAGCTACTAAGAGTAGATCCTTACTTTCAACCTTTTAGCACAAGTTCTAGTTGATTACCATTACTAAATGTGCCATCTAATTCAATCAAGAATTGGGCAAGCAATTAATTCATACAACAATATTCCTCAAGTTCCATCATTATGGGATATCATGGCCAGTTGATTAAGCAGTCTCGGATAACGGTGAGAGGCCGACAATCGATTGACTTAAACCTTGCAAGGTAAACCCAAACACACGGTAGGCTGCCCACAAAGGAACAACTTTCCTATGTCGTTTCCGTCGATCTTCGGCTCGGGAGCGGAACCTACATTCCTTGGTACAAGGATTACTGGATCGCTCCCCCACGAACGTCCAGACTCACGCAGGTACCACATTGTTGTAAGCAGGGGGACACAAGTGCCCCAAGTTTAGTAGGGAAAGGTTCCCTTACCGCGTCAATCGTGTACTAGGCTTATCGGTCCCATACCCGGCATATGTTTAGTACGTTCAAAAGCTTAGCCCACGAAAGCCACTAGACCGGAGCCCAAATCCCATGCTCTTACCACATGAGCAATCCATTGAAGGATATCTTATGATTCCTATCTAGGAACCTATTCTCGCGAGTGACGAACATCACTCGACTTCTATCGGGTCCTATAGCATAGCAGCTATCGACCTAGCATACTAGTGATAGAGCATAGCTACCTAAGGATCATGCATCTAGGGTTTCAAAACAATTCCTGAAAGGTAAGTGCACAATCGAAACAAACATAATTGCATAGTTTTAAAAGACGGGGTTAATGATCCGGGGCTTTCCTTCGCTGGCAAGGTTGGCCTTGGGCCCTTCTAGACTTGGGTCCAGGTCTTGAGCTACGTTCACGCACGGCAGCTCTTTGTCGGCGCCTTCGTCTCCTCCTTCCGGCACGAGCGTACGTCTACTGGCGGATAGATCTACACGAAGATGCAAATGTAAGATTTATTCGACGGTTTTTACTTTAATCACTTACAAACCATATTGACAATCAAGGGGTGTATTTGTTGGGCACATTCACCTAGATAAGAATACATTTAGCATACTCTTCTAAAAAGGAACAATTTGCAAATCTTTATTAGATATTTTTTTTATGGTGACTGTGTACATATATATGTAAATAATTTAATTTAAATTCACAAACAGTAGTGGGTAGGTGCATTTAGCTTTCTAAATCGATTTACAACCACACACAAGTTAGCGAGGGTGGTTTGGTGATTTCTCTCATTCAATGACTATTAAGCCTTTAATCGCTTCCAAAGCTTTTATTCATGAAATTAATTAAGAAAATACAGTGTATGGTTGTGTTACACTCTAACACCTATAACAAGTCACTGGACACAAATGCGAGCTTTGGATGGCTAGAAATTAATAATTTTTAAAAATAACAAAAGCTATCTAGAAGGACAAGGTAAATGCACACAAAAATAAATACTCCACAAAATGATCCTAACATTCTCACACATGTTATATGGTTCAATTCTAGCCTAGTGGTGCAGCACATACACCTAGAACTATTGTGAAACTTGAGTTATCAAATTTTTAAAGAAAAACAAGAATAATTCAAGAATAAATATTTCTGGTAATTATAAAATTGTGATTAATTCACCAGAGGTGTGTTTTGGCATTATAATACAGTGTGCAAGAGTTGGTTGCAAAAACCTAATTATTTTTAGCTAGAAAAATCATTTATGCAGATCTAGTAGCAATGGAAAAACATTTTTTATAAAAAGATTTACATGATAACTTTGTGCAATTTTTGGCATAGGAGCTAGGCATTACATAACACACAACATATCCAGAAATTAGCTACAGAGGATTATAGTTTTTGAGATATTGCAGATCTAGGTTTTCACATTTGTATTTTTCATGCACAAACTAACAGGAATTAGCTCAAGCCAAAATAACAAAAGTTGTAGGATAATTCACCATGAATCCAACAAAATTGGTTTTACATTTTTTCGATTTTTCTGTGATTTTCTACGCAATTTACAAGAAACAGGAAATCACTTTAACTATTGGAGTTCACCTTTTGCAAGGAGGCCCTCGGAAAGAAACTGGGTTTTGCAATGTAGCCCCTGGGGCGGCTGGCCGGCGCGAGTGAGCCAATTCCGGTGAGCTCGCCGCTGGACTTTGCCGGGAAAGGGATGGGGAGGGGCCTAGGGACTAGTGGGGCTTGGTTTGGGGCGTTGGACACGGCGGTGGTGGCACCGGCGAGGCAGCTCGGCGGCGCCAGGAAGTGTGGCCGCGGCGGCGGGGCGTTTTTCCGGCGAGGCCGCGCGGCCAATGCGCGGCAACCGGCGGTGGTGGTGGCTCTCGGGGATGCTAGATGGACGGTTGGGGACGGTTGGTCGCGGTGGGGAGGCCGGAGGTGGCGGCGCCCGCGTTGGCCGGGACGGTGGGCACGGCGCTCGCGCCGGTGAGGGCAACCTTGCCCTTTATAGCTGACCCGTGCGCCGGCTCATGTCCTGCGGACCGAAGGGAGGCACCTCGGGTACACATGTGTCAGGCAATGGCGGACGGACCGCAGGGCAAGCGGAAGCCCGTACGGCGGCGCGGCGTTCGAAGCGACCTCGGCATGCGTGCGACGTGGGAAAGGGGCGACCTTGGGGAGCGGACCCTTGGGCGGCGTGTGCGCGTGGCCATCGAGGCGCGAGGGCACGGGCGTGAGGTGGGTGGCACACGGCGGCGGCGAGCGCCGGCGCGGCGGCCGCCCGGGCGCGCACGGGGGAGGGCGGGCCGCGCCGGGCGAGTTCCCCGTGTCGGACTGGCGCTGTTCGAAATAGTTTTTCTCCAAATTTTTGAATAGAAGTGCAACATGTGGTGAATAGGAAAGTTGTAGATCTAACTACCCTCTACACCTTTTGTAAAGGCCGTCTAGTGTTTTTCTCGACGGATTTTGCAGGAACGTCGTGCCAACATTGAATGCCGGCCTATTCTGGAAAACAGGAGGTACTGTCAGTCGATCGAGTTTTTCACCAATTTCCACCCAAAATTTGAAATGCCAATCTACATGAAAGTTGTGTCCCTCAACAAGATGGACAACTTTCCTAATGGTAGATTTCGAAGTGTTTAGGTGAATTTTGGAGAACGCGGCAAAAGTTCCGGACGACATTCGCTGACGTCAACAGTTAAGCCGGTTTTGACCGTGTATTTGGCCAAGGGTCCACTACGGGTGTGTGTTTGGTCAAGGGGTTCATGAGGGTTCATCGGCAAGGTTTTCGGGGTAATGACCCAGGTTGACCTAGGTTTGACCGGTGTTTGACCGGTTTGACTCGGCTGATCCGGTCATTAGCGTTAATGACGGTAATTAAAAAAACTGGGGCGTCACAGCCTACCCCCATTAAGAAGAATCTCGTCCCGAGATTCGAAATTACAAGTGGAAGTGGGGAGTGGTTATGGGATAGAGGTGTTACCCAAGAATTTCAGTTGGCCTTGCTCCACTCGAGGGCTTGACTTGTTGCCGGGGTTGTTGATAGCGGATTCGGGGTTCTGCTGTCTAGGGTTCGGGCACTCCTTTGCGTAATGCCCGGGTTGTATACAATTGTATCACAAACCGGGTGGAACTTCTCCGGGCTTGGAGATCTGTCGCTGGGCTTTCTTGATAAGGCGGAGCCTCTTCCTCTCCTTTTTCCTTTTTAACCTCGCGGCTCGCGAAGGTGTTGCACTAGCAGGGAGTTGAGTGGTCTTGTTAGTGTTACATCTTCGTTTGCCTTCACGCGGACAGGTCTCCTTACAGGTAATTTCCCACTCACTTACATCTATCTCAGATAATACTCGCTTGTTGCCTCGGTTTGCCTTCGCTTCCGCTCTAAGATCCATTGGTAGTCGAGAAGGTGGTAATATGGAGTCGGAGGCTTGGGGTTAGTCTCGGTTAACATACTCCTCCAACAGATTGAACAAACGGGCTTGTTCGACCATAGAGGCAGATAAAGACTGAGAGAGACTGTCTGCCAAACTATTCTGATATGGTTTCCCATAACGTCCTTGGATGATTGTTGTGACCAGCAAAACTAGTCACGAACAATAAAGGAATGAAACCCAGGATGGAAAAGGCGATGCTCTCTTGTCATTTCCAAAAATTTCGAACCCCTTTACAAGCGCGGGTCGCCCCCTTTTATAGGAAGCCGGACTGACTTTTTTACATTCCGAGAATACCCCTCGTGTGAAAAGAACTATCCTAGAAGGTACTATGTTTAGACCATAATTTTACATCTTTGTCTTCATGCTATCCTGCACTTCTCGGAAGAATCACGCGCAACTGTCGGCCTTCCTTTAATCAGAAAAAATTTCATGTGTTGCCATCGATCCTGCAATCCGGCCACCAGCACACGATTGCAAAAATGAAAGCATGATGGTTAATCCCAACTACTTTTATCAACGATCAAAACCCGCAATGCCAATCTTTACATGCATGTATCACACTATGAGGCTCTCGATTGATGAAAACCATGAGAGAATATTACGTGATGCCGAAAACTAAATCCTAAACGTCCATAGCGCGGGCGAAGGGGTCATTATCAATCCTAATTGGTTTGAATCAGTGACCGAAACTCCCCGGACCAATGCCTTTCTACAAGAGCATTGGCTGTTGGGCTTCGATCTGTAGATGGTTGTTGGGCTACGAAACTCAGCATCGAAACCATCCATGGTGCCAGCCAATACATGTACGAGAGAGTTCGTGGAAAAACTGACCCAAAGGAATTGTTTCGTGCACTTTTGTCAAAACTCTTTGTGGGCTTCGATGGTCACCACCGAAATGTTTGATGCAGCCCGGACAAAGGAATTAATTCGTCAATCCCATTTTGTTTGATAGAAACTGCAGGAGACCTTGTATGCTAAAATACCGAACGGACACCTTTTACCTACACGGGCTTCTGTAACATGCTCTAATTCCTTAGCAGTGCCGATAGAAAATGGGCCAAACCTTTCGCTACAGGGAAAAGTCTGTTCCGCATATCCATAGACAAAGCCCATCTCGAGAGAAAACCTGCATACTTTTTCTCAAGCCAGGTTTCGCAGGGGTTAAAATTGGATTGTGGTGGAAAATAAAAGATTCCTTTTGTCTAATCAATTTCGGATCCCCAACAATGATATCGTACACCATCTGATTCAGCATGGAATTCTGCCCTTCCAACAGTTGAGTTGCGCCGACAATGGCGTTTATGTCACTCTGGGTAGGTACTTCGGGTGCATAGGGCTTGGAAGGTTGGATCTCTTGTTGCATCGGTGGCATCTGTTGTAGTTGTTGAGCCATCCGTTGTTGTGCCTGCAAAAGCTGGCACAACACTTCGGTATGTGCTGCTACAAAATCTTCGGTCAACATCGTGGGTGGCGGTAGCGTAAGATCACCACTACTCGATGCATCAAAATCATAAGGGTTATTCCATGCCGGTCCGAACATCTGAAAATTTTTAAGTCCCTAATTAGTACATGTTCAGAATCTCACCCAGAAACTTATAATTCGAACATACTTCTACGAGACTCGTTCACGGTAAGCAATGCAAATCGGACATCCAAACAGTCACAATATCGAATTGATAAAACTTTGTCCACACATCCCATGATCGGGAATGCAGATGGAACAAAAAGGTACAAGGTGTGTCCTCTTACTACCTCATCGTCGTTCATGAGGAAGCGGACGATGAATGTGCACATGCGCAGCTAATAGCAGACATAATCCTCCTACAATACAGAGGTACATCCCTAACAATGTCCAGCGAAACGACTCGAGCTCTTCTGAAGACGGAGTCATGGGTGGCAGCTTGGATTGATTTCTGCTTTCGGTCTGCTCTGAGCTTCTTCTCGACGTCGGGGACGAACACAGGAGAACAGCTTGCTCGAGGGGATTGAAGTAGGTGGAAAAGATGCTTTAGTGGCCTTGTAGCCAAGGCTAGCTGGAAGAAGAACAAGAACAGTGATACTGCCGAGCTTGGATGGAAAATGAGCTTTCGTATCGGCGGTTCCGGTTAAACGGTTCCATTTTATAACTGCTGCGGGGCTGTAACGGTCAGTTGACCCAGTCGGGTTTCTGGTGTAGGCGACACGGAGCTCGGCAATGGTCAGCTCGTGAGGTTTCGGTGTCGTGAATACGGTTGCGGAAATCGATGGTAGAGCGACGTCATGGCGTCGTACGGTCGTGACACTGATGGCGATGGTGCTCAATGGTCTAAATAATCGACCGTGATGGGGAGCAAAACGAGAAAAGCTCAATGTACAACGCTTTACGTTTGCGATAGCAACAAGGAAAACATAGCAAAAAGCTTCGATCGATCCTGGGTTTACTTCCTTGCCTGATTCTGAGGATTTGAAAGTTGTGAGCACGGCCAAGAACGAATACACGATGGATGATTCTTCCTACTGACTATTCGAGAACCTTGACTACTCAAGAGCTTGCTACTTCTACTGTTTACACTTGTCTAGCAGGAATAGAATTGATGCTACAAGGTCGTCGAGATTGGCGGCATGAGGCCGAGTCGACAGGGATTTCCAAAAGATCACTACGAAGAAAAGGAAGGCCAAATGGGGGCTAAATAAAGCATTCCACACTTTCTTGCATGAAAGATGACTTCAAGTGGGGACTTCAAAACAATCTTGCTCACACCTTTACTTACTTTGTAAAATTTGAGGTTTTGACAACTCATTATTTTTAAGGTGTGAAAATTTCCAAAGTTGATGCGATACACATGCTTGTGCGGTATGGTGCTCATGATGCACGTTAGAATGACTCGGCTACCCATATGATGAGTTAGTGATTCCGAAGACAATCAAAGGCAGAGAAGGATTTTAGTGGCGAGTCGCTTTCTCACAACCAAGATACCTAGCGCGCTCCTAGTGGCAGTCGTGTGGCTGCAGCACACACGATGCCCTAGGCTCCGTCGCGGCACCTTTAGTTATGGGATAACAACGTCACCAACACTGAGGATAGAGTGGGAGAGGTTGAAACACTCCATGCGTATGCACGTTAGTTCACCCAAGGTTCCCAAATGCACATGCTATGCAAATGCTTGCTCAAGACGAGACATAATTATCTATTTATTTTTCAAAAGGTTGTGAGCAATACCACGGGGAATAAGCTCATGAGTGCATGTTCGGAATGACCATGACAAGGATATCAATACGAAGAATATCCTAGTGCTTCAACATGTCTGAGGACAAGGGGTTGAAAGGAAAATACAAGTCGACGGAAATGACATGATGATAGGAGAATCACTATTGAAGATCGAATTCTAAGATCAAGACATTCCCACGGCCTGGTAGAATGGCAAAAGTTTTCTTTTCTCATGTTGGGTAATACTGGGTAGTAATGTGCACAAAGGCACAGTTGTATGCTAGAACTCGAAGCGAGCTCACATACATAATGACACGAAGTTCTGGCAGTTGCGAACAAAAATTCATAACCAAGACTCCAGAACCCTCAAAAATCTTTCCCAGGTTTCCCGGTTACTACAAAAGTTCTTTAACACATATTACATTTTCAAGGTTGAGCTCAAATAAGGAAAACAAGGTGGATGGGTACACGATCTAGATGTGCCTAGGAAGGTGTAAACCAAACCAAAGAAACAAGATCAGAACTTGCGGCTACAAGCTAGGCAAGCTAAGGAGCAACGGTTTTTTAAACAACTGGCTCAATTAAAAACTAGGACAAGGTTCAACAAGTAAACAAGCTTTTTCACAATTTCGGCAGCATGACAGCTAGGTATGAGAGATACTCTAATTTATAAAAAGCACACACTAGCAAAATATTCCTTAGAGATCATATGGGATTCTAGTTTTCGGGTTTCGATTTTTAATATGCATGCAAGACGTCCTATCCGAGCTCACATGGCAATCAAGCCAAAAATCGAAGTTAGTGCCGGTGGCAAGGCAACAATTACGGTTCTCCCTATAATAACTAGTCGAGATTATCGATACTCGCTTAGCGACTTACGAACGTGGTTAGTGTACCTGCAGAAGATCACAGAACACAACGAACCTTTCATGCCAGCACTCATGAAAGCGTCCACATACATTACCGTTCACTATAGAAACGGCATCCATGCGTTAAGCCGCTGCATGGACAGCGTCCAACCTTGGACACCCTCCGTTTGAATGGAGTGTATCCTTGCCTCGCATGAGCGACATGCGGAATGCACACGTATGAAACACGTGGCGACACACAACTCATAAACAGACGCGAAGATGGGATCTGTGGAATGGATCACTCCATCAACCCTCGCAATTCCCTTGATGCGGAACAGCACACGTATAAAACACATGGCTCATCTAGTTTGGTTGTGCAAGAATGTAAGTCTGACATAAAGTAAAATGTGCTGGAAGTTAGCAAAATAAACCATAGATTAATAAGCCACCTGAAAGAACCCAAAAATTCCCTCTAGGGCCTCTCGGTCTAGTTTATCCTTAACGGACCAATGTGTTTTGCAAATCAAGCAATCTTGATAGTTTTTATTCCAAAATCATGTGATTAAGGTTGTTAATTAAGCTCTGGTGCATGAAATCACTTTGGTACCAGCTGTGACAACCCGCCCAGGAAAATACTGTACTATCGCCTACGACCGATCCACTTTGGTCGTTAAGCAATAGTAAAGTATCATCCTGTTGTTAGTTGCCGGGTTAATGCCCAGTAAATCACTTGGAATTCAAACAGAGGATCGACATATGCATTAAAACTCACGCATATAGTTTTTGAGATATTGCAGATCTAGGTTTTTCACATTTGTATTTTTCATGCACAAACTAACAGGAATTAGCTCAGTCTAGAATAACAAAAGTTGTAGGATAATTCACCATTAATCCAACAAAATTGGTTTTACATTTTTCTGATTTTTCTGTGATCTTCTACGCAATTTACAAGAAATAGGAAATCACTTTTACTATTGGAGTTCACCTTTTGCAAGGAGGCCCTCGGAAAGAAACTGGGTTTTGCAATGTAGCCCCTGGGGCGGCTGGCCGGCGCGGGTGAGCCAATTCCGGCGAGCTCGCCGCCGGACTTGGCCGGGAAAGGGCTGGGGAGGGGCCTAGGGACTAGTGGGGCTTGGTTTGGGGCGTTGGAGAGGGCGGTGGTGGCACAGGCGAGGCAGCTCGGCGGCGCCAGGAAGTGTGGCCGCGGCGGCGGGCCGTTTCGGCGAGGCTGCGGCCAATGCGCGGCAACCAGCGGTGGTGGCGGCTCTCGGGGATGCTAGAGGGACGGTTGGGGACGGTTGGTCGCGGTGGGGAGGCCGGAGGTGGCGGCGCCCGCGTTGGGCGGGACGGCGGGCACGGCGCTCGCGCGGTGAGGGCAACCTTGCCCTTTATAGGCGACCGTGCGCGGCTCATGTCCCGCGGACCGAAGGGAGGCACCTCGGGTACACATGTGTCGGGCGACGGCGGGCGGACCGCGGGGCAAGCGAAAGCCCGTACGGCGGCGCGGCGTTCGAAGCGACCTCGGCATGCGTGCGATGTGGGAAAGGGGCGACCTTGGGGAGCGGACCCTCGGGCGGCATGTGCGCACGACCATCAAGGCGCGAGGGCATGGGCGCGAGGCGGGTGGCACGCGGCGGCGGCAAGCGCCGCGCGGCGGCCGCCCGGGCGCGCGCGCGGGAGGGCTGTCGGCGCCGGGCGAGTTCCCCGTGTTGGACTGGCGCTGTTCGAAATAGTTTTTCTCCAAATTTTTGAATAGAAGTGCAACATGTGGTGAATAGGAAAGTTGTAGATCTAACTACCCTCTACAACCTTTGTAAAGGTCGTCTAGTGTTCTTCTCGACGGATTTTGCAGGAACGTCATGCCAACATTGAATGCCGTCCTGTTCTGGAAAACAGGAGGTACTGTCAGTCGATCGAGTTTTTCACCAATTTCCACCCAAAATTTGAAATGCCAATCTACATGAAAGTTGTGTCCCTCAACAAGATGGACAACTTTCCTAAAGGTAGATTTTGAAGTGTTTAGGTGAATTTTGGAGAACGCGGCAAAAGTTCTGTACGACATTCGCTGACGTCAACGGTTAAGCCGGTTTTGACCGTGTCTTTAGCCAAGGGTCCACTATGGGTGTGTGTAGGCTTGGTCAAGGGGTTCATGAGGGTTCATTGGCAAGGTTTTCGGGGTGATGACCCAGGTTGACCTAGGTTTGACTGGTGTTTGACCGGTATGACTCGGCTGATCCGGTCATTAGCGTTAATGACGGTAATCAAAGAAAACTGGGGCGTCACAACCCATCTTCCGACCTCCAGGCCGTGGTAAAGGGTATGTCTTCATTGCTGCTCTAGGCTGACTCCGTGTGCTTTTGTAAGGTCTTGGTCATGATTCTCTGACCCTGAATCGCTGCAGGCCCTCGAGAGACCGAGGAGGCCCTCAAGAAAGAGCTGATCACGATCAAGGGCCAGCTAACAACCATAAAGGAGAAGTCCACAGAGACCCGGCGAGGATAGCATCTTGCTTGTTGTTTGAGTGTTGGCCGACGTGTCGCGATTGGACTTGCTTCTGATTCAGCTTGCCCGTGATGCAGGTCTTGAGAAGGAGCTGGGCGAGCTCAAAGACGCCGCCTAGTATGTCATGGACCTCTATGTCCCGCAGGAGGAAGGGGCTGAACCCAAGCCGCTGATCGACCGGCTCGACGAGGCTGAAGGTCGTATCAAGGGCCTGCTTCTGGACACCAACAACCTAGCAGCGGCCGCGGTGTTGTCAATCGTCAAGTACCACGACCCATCGTTCGACCTGCCGAACGTCTCCGAAGACGTGGACCTGTGGGGCCTCATCAGGTGTGAAGACGTCGTGGCAGCCGCTGAGGAGGTCGTCCACAAGTTTGACTTCGGCACTGACTGAGGTGGTGCTAAAAGGTGCTTTTAAATGTGGTTTAGGTCTTAGGGGTCTTGTAAATAAACTTGCAATGCTAAAATCTTTTGCTCATCAAGAAATGTATGCATGTTTTAGCAAAGCGCTTTCATTATGCACGTCGAAAGTAACTAGGTCGCAAGAGAAACCCTCCGCTCACCCAACTTAGTGGAGGAACGGCTTACCGATCGTGCGGCCCAGCATGGGGACTTAGGTATGACCGGCATGCGGAGGGGGGTCGTGGACCCTAGGTCTTTTGAACCAGAGACTTAGGAACGTTTATAACGGAAGCGGAAGCTAACTACATGTTAAGGACTTGAAAGCGTAAAACATAAACAAAAATCCCTTTAGGTCGTGAGACCCTTAGGTTGGCGAAGCCAAGCCCTCAAGCGTTTCGAGACCTGACCTAGACCAAGCCCCAGAGTGCTTCGAGGGGGAAGGGAAAAGTACTTAAGAAAAAGGGAAATCGAAACACAGGTCGACAGAGGGGTTGCTGAACAGGGGATCTCTTTCTTTATTGTATTGAAATTACAAAGGGGGAGAGTACATAGCTTTATTTTTATACAGATTTTCTAAGGATAGAAGCGACGTAAGTGCTCGATATTCCAGACGTTAGGAACACCTTGGCCGTCGGCCCACTGGAGGCGGTAGGTCAATGGGATGACGACTTCCATCACAATGAAGGGGCCTTCCCAAGGGGCAAAGAGCTTGTGCATCCCCTTGGTGCTTTGGATACAACGTAGGACCAGGTCTCCCACGTTGAAGGATCGCTCCCGCATGTTGTGGTCGTGATAACGTCGCAGCTGCTGCTCATACCGCGTGTGCCGCATTAGCGCGTCTATGCGCTATTCTTCGATGCTATCGAGGTTGACCTTGCGCGTTTCCTCAGCTGTCCCTTCCTCGTAGTGTTTGATGCGCGGGGCACTGAAGGCTACATCAGTTGGGACGACCCGCTTTGATCCATACACCAGGAAGAAGGGCGAGTATCCCGTGACCGAGCTGACCTGGGTTCGGAGACCCCAGATGACGTGAGGCAACACTGCGTGCCATCTGGTCGCGTATTGCAAAGCGTCATCGAAGATGCGGTCCTTGACGACTTGAAGCACCATGCCATTTGCTCGCTCGACCTGGCCATTGCACCGATGTGGGCCACCGAGGTGTAACGCCAGCGTTTTTAGCTCTTAATAAATCACCTGCTAAAATCACGCGTGTTTTCAAAAACCCTTCCGCTGAGCTCGATCACCTCCCCAAAATCTCGATCATCTTCCCCCCTCGCCTTTGCTCGGCGCGCGTGCCGCGAATCCCGCTGGCACCACCCGCACTCGGGCCACCGCCACTCACAGCATGCCGCCCCGGCACCACTGTCGGCCACCTCGCCGAAAATCCCGGGCATGCCGCGGTCCAGCCGGCCGGTCTGCCTCGCCATCACCGCCGTCCCGAAAATCATGCTGACACCCGAAAAACAGGAAAACCCCACAAAATCCCTTTTTCCCCTCCCTTCTAATTTTCCTAGGATTTCTCCTAATTTTCTAAACCTTTTTTCCTTTCTCTTTTCCTTTTTCTTTTTTCCTTTTCCCTTTTTCCTTATTTCATTTTCCTTATTTCCTCTTTTCCTTTCTCTTCTCTTTCTTTCCTTTCTCTCCTTCCTTTCTTCCTCCTTCGGCCAGGCGTCCCTGCTCCCGGTCCCGCACCGACCCCGCGCCCTGCTGCCGACCGTGGCTGGACCCCTCCGCCTCGTCACTCGCAATGGTCCCCCACGACGACACCACACACCGCCGACGTCGCGGCCGCCATTAACTCCGCCGCCCGAGCCGTCGCCTCCAACGCCGCCACCACGAGCCACCGCCGCACCGTGTCGCCGCTCGCCGCTGCCACAGCTAGCTCGCCGCTGCCTGACGGGTCTTATCCATAGCGTCGCAGTCACTCCACCGCGAATCCCGGCTGAGGCCTCGCCGGCCGAGTCAACGGCAAGATATTTCTCAACCGCCATTGCCAAGCTCCTCGTGCTCAAATCCCGGCCGCCCAACCGCCTTCCCGCGCGTATAAGTAGGGACCGACGCTCCCTACCCCGCCTCGCACCTCCACAACAGCCTCACTCCCTCTCCCGAGCCCTTCAGCACCATCGGCCATTAGCACGCCGCTGAGGCACACCGGCCGCCGCCCCCTCACGCGGAGCCGCCCCCACAAACCACCGCAGCCCAAGGTAAGCATGGGGCTGAGATCCCCTCGGCCTCCTCTCCATTTTGCCCCATCTCCCGACCATCGCCGTGCAAGGGACCGCCGGCGAGCGACCCTGCCGGCCGGCCGCCCGGTCGATTCCCCCCTCTATGTTCTGAATCGAGGGAAGGAAGGAGATGGCCGTTTGGCCGAAAACCCCCTGGACTTTCTCCTTTTTCCTCCCACCGAGCCCCCTCTCTATTCTCTCTCTCTCATCTTTCAAAAAAAACCCTATCCCATAATATAATCCATGTTTAAACCCCTGCCTCTATATTATAATTTACAACTAGGTCCCTATATCCTTTAATCAAAACCTTTTACTATTTAACCAAACCCTTTCCATATTAAACTTATTTACAGTTAGGTCCTTAACCCCTATCTAATCCTAATTACGCCTTTAACACGTCACTTCATGTTCGTATTTTTGCCCGACCGATCCCAGCTCTTGCCCCGGCCCTTCACTTATCTTCCCGTTCAGCTATATACCCTTAAATAATATTTACTCCTTCATCATCTATTTATTTTTGCTTGAGCTCATTCGATAAATCTTGTGTGCTTGTATTGATTGCATGCTTGCTTGTGTGTGCACTATAGCCGACGGAGTGAACAAAGGGAGGTACCACGAGCCGGAGCTTGGAGCCGAGTACTGCGAGCAGGAGCCCGAGATCCCGAACCCCGAGCCGGAACTCCCTGAGGTCTTCGAAGACGGCAAGTTTAATCTCATTCTTTGAGGCATGCTTTGGTCCCAGTTTTATAAACACAACCCAACCCATTTGATAAATTGCATATAGTTTTACTGCAAAAACATGGTAGGATAGCCACCCTTGATTGGTATGATTGACCTTTGTTTGGCCTAAGTGATTGCTTTAAAAATGTGTGAGTGCTTTAAAAATGGGAATGGGATATTTTGGAATATGAGTAAAGAACTGGGTAGACGGGATGGACGTGTGTGTCAAGAGTATGGGTCAGCTCATACCTGTGTGGTTGAGCATGTTGGGAGATGTCCATCTTGTCGTTAAGGACCGGGTTGCGTGACATCTCACCTTGCCCAATTTATCGTACAACCACTCGACCGTTGTATGTGGCAACGACTTAGCATAAATCCCACTAGTTAATCTACTTGCCACCTGGTGTGTGGGTGAGCAGCGGAAGATCAAGGAGTAGGGGTACGATCCGTGTGAGGTACGCCCTGGTTATATGAGATAACCCCTTGGTTGCTTCCTTGGTGGCTCGTAGAGTTAGCTAAGGTGGGTAATGGATTTGATAGGATCTGCCGGCACTAAGGTGTTTGTGTGGCGGTACCCTACTTGTGGGTAAAGATGTACAACCTCTGCGAGTGTAAAACCTATTCGAATAGCCGTGTCCACGGCATTGAACGAGTCACGGTGTGGTCACAAAACTAGTGTTTGGGTTTGGGATGTTTTCAGGGTGTGAGTTGTTTTCTGGAAAAGTGAGTGGCTGTGTGCCTAGGCTACTGCGGACGGGGAGTCCGGTAGTCCCCAATTGGTTTTCTCAAAACAACTGAGTTACTCGGGTTATAAAAATTGCTTTCGAAAACCTTTTAGAAAATGAACCCCTGCATGAGTAAATGTGCTTGCAAATGAACCTAAACCTGATCCTTGTTATATCCTGTGCATGATCTGCTTATAAGCCCCTCCCTAGGTGGGGTTGAAATTGTTGAGTACATTTGTACTCACCCTTGCTTAATTAACTATGTTTCAGAGGAGGATCCCGACTTCGTTCCCGAAGACGTCGAGTAGGTCGTTGTCCTACACCCAACCCGTGCCTGTGGATTCAGGGTCTCCACAGGAAGCTTCCATGACGTGGCACTCTGATGAGGCTTTATAAGCCTTCGCTATCGTAGTTTGGTCACTAGCTCTTGTATTGTTCCTCGTGGCAGTGGCGCTCCCGTGCCTACTACCCCGCCGTGATGTAAGGGAATGAACCACCTGTTGTAATAAATGTGTTACCAGCCTCCCAGGACTGGTATTTGTGTCACATTTAGTCACCTCTGGTGAGGGGACGCTTCAGGTTGTATCAGAGCCGTAGGTTGGCCGTAGGACGCTACCCCTAGGATCCGAGACCTTTTCTGGCCCCTCTCTAACATTTTCTCTGCTAAGTTCATCTTTCCACAAAATCCTTACCTTGATCCTTGCCTGGTTCCAGATGGCTAACCTGGAATGGAACGGAGGAGTCTGCCCCGCACAACCTGGCCTCCATAACTTGCTACTACTCGGCCTGGAGCGCTTCTGAGTGAGGTACCCACCGGAGTACATCTATCGGGAATACGAACGCTATGGCACCCTTCGGTGTAAAGTGCTGATCTTCGTGGGTAGAAGCACACTCTACCCCGACATAGGACCCTGGTTCATCTCCACCACTGGGTTTTGCTTCGCTGACACCTACCCAAAGGCTGCCCGGAAGGCCCTGCGACGTCTACGAGTGGTTTATAGGCAGCATCTCAGACGGACTCCAATGAGATTTTTCCCACCCTCAAGAGGTAGAGGACGCTCATGGATTGACCGAATGAGGGGATTGGAAAGGGAAGAAGAAGACCTAGAAGATGCAGTTTCCCACCTGTCCATCTACCTCAATGGCCTAGACCACCTCTACCATGAACAAGCCCAGCAACTGAAGCACTAGATCGACAGGGCAGAAAGAGCAGAACAAAGGATAGAATTGGAAAGGGTGAAGACAACAATGGCGGAAGTTGCCATAGCTAATCTGGAGCGAGATTATGCTAGGGAAAGGGAGCGCACTTTAATAGCCAATAAAGCCCTATGGGATGAGGTCCACAAGGAATGAAAAAGGAGAGAAGAAGCTGGTTTGATGGAAGATGAACCCGAATAAACCCATTGGGATAAAGGAACCCAGACCGAGGACGTGATACTGGAGCAAGACCTCTCACCAAAGAAGCGTCGCATTCAGACAGAGGAAGAGTCCCCATGAGGATAGACTGGAGTGCCTAAGCTAGAGCTGTTGTCCTAGTAATAATAAGTGTACCTTGAGGAGTGTACCCCAACCTTGTTGCTAAATAAAACTATCTATCTTTTGTACCCTACCCTTTGCACAACTTTTTAACCTCTACCCTTGTTTTCAGATGGCTGAAGATGGACGGACCCAAGGCGTGTGCCAGGAGGAGCCTGGTTTTGCTCGCCTCCTTATCAACTCCCTTGAGCACCTCGATATCACTGAGCGCCCAAGGTACTACAGCTGAGAGCACGAGCAACTCGGCACTCTTCGCTGTAGGGTGGTCCTCTCCATCGCCAAAAGCAACTGCCACACCAACATCGAGCCGTGCCGCGTGACTGCCACATGGTTTCGACACCGAGACACCTACCCCTTGGCCCTCAGAAAATACCTACACTACCTATGTCGGATCTACGAGGAACACCTCGTCCCCACACCGATGAGGTATTTCCCCCCGCCATCAGAACCCCAGTCTGGCAGGCCCGCATGAGAAACCTGGAACGGCACCACCACCAAGAAGACCTTTTGTACCATATAGATGCCTACCTCGTCTGCCGGGACAAACTCTTTGATGACCAGGTCAAGCTCTTGAGGGAGCAAATCAGTCGGGCCGAGCAAGCAGAATTCACAGTAAGGATGCACCAAGTCCGAGTGGCTCAAGCTGAAGCAAGGACTGCAGCCGCCATAAGTAGTGAAGTTGTTGCCCATGAAAGCTTCAGGCGGATCCAAGATCAGCGCATGCAGGAATGGACTAACAGTGGAACACCTGTTTCGGCCATTGGAGAAGCGCAAGTCCTGCTTGGGACACACCTTGTAGGATGGGGAGGAACTATTGAAACCCTGCCAGCACCAACGGTAGTCACCGAACAACCAACGGTAACCGTAGAAGCTGCAGCACAACCCCAAGAGAATGGAAACCGCGAGGGTGAGGATGATGATGAGCTGCTCATCCCACTGAAAGTGCACTCAGCCCCAGAAGATTGCTCGCCTCGCGAGTAGCATACCTCAGTTGCCTTGCCCAGGGAATGAATCCGTGTTGGTCCGAGCTTAGAGTCACACCCTTAACTTTTGTCGTGGCACCTGGTCGTGTAGCGTGTCCGCGTTGTATCAGTCGCGTAGTTCGGGATGTGTCCTCCTCACTTGTTTGCAATAAAATTTGTTTGTGCTTGTTTGTTTGCTATGTGCTTGTTGTGTGCTTGCCGGCAAGAGTAGATCCTGCCTTTTCAAAAAGAAATTCGTTATAATCCACTTAAACATCACATAAAACCTAGATCTCTTGGAAACCCGCTCCTTTACAGATGGTTTCCAGGCACCCTACTAGGACTTCATGAAGGACCGGAGCGGCGAACCAGAGAGGGGGGAGTGAATGGGAGCCGATAAAAATTCTATTCAAGAATTCGGCCTATGAACCCAATTTCACTCATGCACCGCCAAACGCTTCTCTTGCCAAGTCCACGCAGCCACTGGAGTGCCACTGGACCTAGGAGCAAGACCCAACCAATCAACACACGAAACACGCAGCGGAAAACAACTCGAGCACTTGCTGCCAGAGTAAAACTGGTCAGACCAGTTTTGCAAAGCGGTCACACGGGTTTCGCCTAGAAAACCCCCAAAGAGCAACAAGGCCAAAAACCAAGCAAACGAACTCCAAACGCGACGAAACTTGGACCAGGGAACTTCTTAGGCAAAGAACAACATGCCTGCCAAAAATCTTCCTGAACGGCCACTGTGACCAAACCTCGGTCGACTCCGTTTCCCAAACCGGTCGACCGGTTTCGCCCGCACGAACAGGAAAAACGGCCCGCGGGTCAAACCCCAACTTCCTCGCGCCCGATCTCCCGAATCACTCCACGGATTGCGGTGAAACTTCGGGATTAGCCGGGTTACCTCCCCGGGCAACCTCTACCTCAAAGGAATCGACCCGAAACGCTCACAATCAAGAGGAATCAAAGAAATCGCCTCTCTAGGTCAAGAACTCGCCCAACTCGAAAACCAACCAATCGAGTCCGATTCAAAGGAGATTTGGGGGGCAAAGTCACCAGCCAAAGAAGCACAAGAACCTCATACGTGACACCCACCAAAAACTCCAAGAAATCATCCTCAAAACACCGCCAACAAAGAGCTCCGAAAATCACCACAAACGAGACGGGAAAACCACCATGAGGAACAACGCCAAACCATCTATACATGCCATGAAAGGTTCGTACAAGGTCTAGCTTGCCACCCAAACATCCATCCCTCTCTCAAGATCTCACCATGAAGCTCTCAAGCTAGTCCTATAGAAATCCTAAGGAAAATAGGAAAACAAATGAGCTAGGGTTCCAAAAGTTGGCTGCCATCCTCTCACCCCTTGGGTTATATGGAGGCCAGCCGAAAGACTAAAATGCCCCTAAAGCCTAAACTAGGATACACACCCACCAAGGGCACTTTGGGAATTTGTCTTCGTAGCACCATCGGATGGATGCCCGGCGACCGCACTTCGCGTAGCCTCGACGCAAGCCTTGCGATCCCGACGCGTGTCCTCCTCCTCGAAGCTTCTGGCGCCCTGCGACCCCAAACCGGTCAGACCGGTTCTCCAAACCGGTCAGGCCGGTTTTGGCCAGACAGCCACGCCCGGTCTTGGGCCTCGGCTTTGTGGCTCAGCCGAGTAACCCAGTGATTTTCTGGTGAACCACCGCAAACCCCGCGAACTTGATGTAGCCTCCGCCAATCACCACTCATGACTTGGCTCCCATGAAGTCCCAACTTGACCTTGGTTTTGTGGCTCAACCACGAAACCGTCCACCAACTTCATCTTGCTGTTCTTGCCACCAAGCGGCCCGCACTCAACCCTGCTGGCCACCGGGTCCCTCGAACGAAGCCTACTTGTCTTCTCCACACCTGGAGGCCTCACCGACAACGACCTTTCGCGCTTGTTCTTCACCTGCACCAACACGAGTCAAGCCGCAACCTGCACCTGCAATACTTAGCCAAGAATCAGTCCACACAACGTTGTCAATCACTCATCACACAAGGAAGCGACCATCCACCGGTCCTCGAACCACACATGGTCCTCAATCTCCCCCTTGATGAGTGCATTGACAACACACACATTTGGTAAATAAAGAGAAAAGGAAAACAGAAAAGAAACAAAAAGAAAAACTCCAACAAGCGATCGAAAACCGAGAAAGGCAAAGAACGAGATCACTTGAAGAAGACAAGTCTCGGACCCCTTAGGCAAGGGCAACGGCTCGACACATCCGAGACAAAAACCATGCTCAAGCAAAGAGCACAAACCACCAAAGCACACAAGAGCTCCCCCTGCACATATGCAAGCTCCCCTGATCAAGTGCCAACTCTGGGCACAAACCTGTCAGACCGGTTCCCATAACCGGTCAGGCCGGTTCCACCAAAACCGGTCAGACCGGTTTCCAAAACTAGTCAGGCTGATTTCACACAGCAGACCACACCCCCAAAAGCCAAAGATGCAAAAGAAATGCACAAGCTCCCCCTTGACACTTGGGATAGGTCCCAGGGATACAAAGCAACTTTTCTCCACCTTCCTTTCTCCCCCTTTTTGCCAATGCATGAATCAAGGCACAAATGCAACCTAGAGCTTCTCAAGTATACAAAATTCATCACAAGATGCTACACATGTCCAAATGAGCAAGTTAGATACTCTACATGTTCGTAATGACCTCAACTACATGATCACCAAGTTTCACAACCATTGGACAAGGCTAAAAAGGATTTGAGTAATTTTGCGAAAAGTTACTCTCTCACAAGCAAAAACCTAAACACGAGCAAAACATGTCAAAACGGCAAAGCCACACAAACTTCATGCTAGGACAACCATTCTAATCATAAGACCATCACAAACACCCACAAGCACCTCATGTCATGTCAAAGCCACCGAGCCACGTGCCTACTTCTATGTATGAGACTTCTCATTGGTAGGCATCATGCAATGGTTTAGCACCCAAAGCAAATTAAATTCAGCACATATGACATGGGAGCATGTTTTCCAAACATTTTACATTTAATTTTCAGATTCATAATTGGTACATGAAATGTCTTTGCGACAAAAAGGAACTTATGCCCCTCCATAAGATAAAGCAAGAGGGCTAAACATTCATGATGGCAAATGAGCCTTTGGCCCCATATGATCAATAAACTAGCTACCCAACCACAAATTAAGCATAACCAAGCCACTAAAACATGTCAAGATCATATAGAGGAATTTACACATGAGAGAGCATATATGCGACATTTTTCAAAAGCATAGCCATCAACCATGGATATAAATCAAGATCATCAAGAGCTAAGACAAACTAACCATAGCATACCAAACTAGCTCACAAGATCATATATAGCACATCATGGTGATCAATGTATATGAGAGAAGCTTTTCCTACAAAATGCATATGATACAAAATGCATGCAATCTAAGATACAAGGATGCCTATACATCATGTTACATATGCCATGCCAAATGCAAGAAATGCACAAAGGAAAGCTATACATATGCTACAAAGGAGCTCCCACACACAAATCTCACAAACGACCGGCTCCTCGAGGGGAGGCAAAAAGGGCTCGACACCACTGACAAAAGAGCAAAGGAGCACAAAACTTACAAGCTCCCCTAAACTCATGCATTAAGGCCAAAGAACATACAAAGCTCACCTTACACACATGATATAGGGCAAAGAGCAAAAGACACCAAGTGGCTTGACCAAGGACACACACTCGAAGGTCACAAATACACTTACCTTTATCATTTCTTCACAATTCACTCATCATTGTCCACCATCCCCGAAAGTGATGCACCTACATGTCACCACCGGGATATGAAGCCGAAGAACCACGCCCGATATCAACCAAATGTTCTCCGGGCCATCCACCTGCAACTCAAAACCAAGAGAGAGAGCGAGAAAATGACTCAACACTGGTGTTAGTCCCAAAGGTGTGAAACCAGTGTCGGGCCATTTCCTCCAAAGTAGGGTTAGCAACATCTATCCTACTGCGCCTATCAAAACTACGATCCATCCTGTCAAACCTATCAAACCTGGAACCACCATGGGAAAATCACTCCCGTCCCATTAGAGGAGTACGACTACCATGATAGGAAAAGCATGGTCCGTAGCCCCTCTGAGATTCAAAGCTGCGACCTCTCCCAAACTCGTATTGATCACGAGGTGGAGAACGTCCAGCAAACTCACCACCTGCAAGCTCTCCAAACCAACCACCAGACCCACGACCTCCTGCAACAAGCCCAGACTCATCACGAGCATGAAAACCAAACTGGTCCCCCTGCTGCCTCCAAACCGGTCTGACCGGTTTCAAAACCGGTCTAGCCGGTTTCACTCCTCCAGCAGGACCTCTTCCTCCCATAGCACTATTTTCTCCCCAAGCCAGAACCTTACGCACAAAACCCTTTCCCTTAGGCAGTGGTATACGAGGCTCAGTCACACCATGAGAAGGGTGGTACCTGTCCTTGTTTGCCCACTCCTTGGCCATTCTCGCCTTTCTCCTTCTCTTGTAGCAAAACTCTCTCTTGTGACCATCCTTTCCACAAAACTCACAATGGAAACGGATTGGTTTGGACTTAGGCTTGGGGTGAGGCTCTTCACAAGGCTTCTCACTTGATTTCTCACTAGGCTTTTCACTTGCCTTCTCACTTGGTTTTTCTCTCGGTTGGTTTGGCTTGGATGCAAACTTGTCTTTGGGTGTGGGTTGTGGTGGAACTGAAACATTCCCAAATTTCCTTTCTCTCTCACCACTGCCCTCACCAACCTTATCCAATCCCAAAGCCCAACCATCAAAACGCTTGCAGCTGGCAATCATCATACCAAGCTGAGGTTCTTGACTCGACAACCAACTCAGCGCTTCACGCAACTTATCATTCTCATCTTGCAAGTGACCAACACATTTTGCAAGATCCAAATTCTTCATAGCATGCAACTCACATGTAGAACAAGAAGTAGGAATAGGCACTTTCAAATCAGCCTCAAGCGAAACAATGCGAGAGCAAAGCTCAACAATTTTCTCATGCAAACTAGGACAAGAAGTGCAAGTACCAAGCAAAGTGGGTCTAGATTGTAGCTCAGCCAACTCAACCCTAAGCACATCTAGTTCCTCACACTTGGAGGCATACTTCTCCCTAAGACCAGTCAAGTCAGCTAGGAAAGCAGAGCAATCAGTACAATCATTTTCATCAGAAACAACAGGGCTAGCCTTAAGAGAATCAATTTCAAGCTTGCTATCAAGAACCTGTGTTTCTAGCTCAGCCACTCTAGTCCTAGAATCCTCGAGCAAAGATCTAAGCTCCTTCCTAAGCTTCTTAGCCTCTTTAAGCATGTGATCGCGATTATCAAGCAAGTCAACCAACTCCTCATTCTCCTTGCGCAAAGAAGAGAGCTCATCACATACCTCATCCTCGGAATCCATGTCGGAGGCGTCCTTCTGGCTTCTCTTGCTACTCGAACTGCGAGCCATGCCACAAAAGTCATCCTTGAGGCTTAGGCCCGTTACACAGAGGCCGTTGAGATACTTGCCGAGGTTCTTCTTCTTCTTTTTCTTCTTCTTCTTGTCATCCTCTTCGTCTTCATCACTCGAGCTTGAAGACGTATCCTCGGAATCGAACTCAATGTCGCTCGATCTCTTCATCTTCTCTCGAGACCGAGCCTTCTTTCCATGTTCATGATCCTTCTTCTTGAACTTCTTCCTCTTGTCCATGAACTTGTGCTTGTCGTGATTGTTCACCTTCGGACACTCAGTGAAATAGTGTCCAGTCTTGCCGCACTTGAAGCATGTCCTCGTATTCCTCCTCATGTTCACTCGGTTCTCGTGCAGCCTCTCGAACTGCCTCGTCAGGAGCGCCAGCTCGTCCTCTCCAGGCACGTCGAACTCCTCATCTGGCATAGACATCAAAGAGGACAAAGAGAACATCCTGGTGGATGGGTTAGTGTTAGCCTTTCCTTTCGAACCAGCAATGAGGGCAAGACTATGAGAGTCAGTCGGGCCCTCGATCTTGGCTGTCATGCCCCTATCCACCTCAGCCGACTTGAGCTTCGAGAACAGCTCGTTTACCGTCAGAGTGTCATACTTCTCCGACTCCACAATGGCCTCGAACTTTCCGCCCCAACTCGTATGATCCAAAGAGTGTAAGAGCTTGACCGCTCTATCATGATCATCGTACGGGAGCATGTCCACATTGGCCCTCATGTTGTTCACAACCACCGTGAACCTTTGAAACAAGGCATCGATGGACTCACCGGGGAGATGAGTGAAGTTCTCGTACTCTCTCCGGTAGGTCGCATACATCCGTTCCTGAACCTGGGCAGTCCCAACATGAGCCTCCTTTAGCACCGACCAAATTCTACAAGCCAAGTGCTCGGTGTGCACCTGATCGAACTCAGGCTAACACAAAGCACGAAACAAGTAGTCGACTGCCTTATTGTTGGCGTCGAATCTGTCCCTCAATCCTGGAGTGAGGAAGTCCATCGGCTGGACATAGCCTGTGTCCACCGTGACATCCAAAGGATCTGACCCTTTCCACGGAGGAACGCACCCATCCGCTTACTCTACAGCTGGTAGTTCTTTCCATCGAAGTGTGGAGGACCCGAACCCCGTTACTGGTACGCCATCCTTGGATCTTAGACTGGTTACAGTCAACAAAGACCCGAACCGGCTCTGATACCACTTGAAGGACCGAAGCGGCGAACCAGAGAGGGGGGGAGTGAATGGGAGCCGATAAAAATTCTATTCAAGAATTCGGCCTATGAACCCAATTTCACTCATGCACCGCCAAACGCTTCTCTTGCCAAGTCCACGCAGCCACTGGAGTGCTACTGGACCTAGGAGCAAGACCCAACCAATCAACACACGAAACACGCAGCGGAAAACAACTCGAGCACTTGCTGCCAGAGTAAAACTGGTCAGACCGGTTTTGCAAAGCGGTCACACGGGTTTCGCCTAGAAAACCCCCAAAGAGCAACAAGGCCAAAAACCAAGCAAACGAACTCCAAACGCGACGAAACTTGGACCAGGGAACTTCTTAGGCAAAGAACAACATGCCTGCCAAAAATCTTCCTGAACGGCCACTGTGACCAAAACCGGTCAGACCTTTTTCCCAAACCGGTCAGACCGGTTTCGCCCAGACAGACAGGAAAAACAGCCCGCAGGTCAAACCCCAACTTCCTCGTGCCCAATCTCCCAAATCACTCCACGGATTGCAGCGAAACTTCGGGATTAGCTTGGTTACCTCCTGGGCAACCTCTACCTCAAAGGAATCGACCCGAAACGCTCACAATCAAGAGGAATCGAAGAAATCGCCTCTCTAGGTCAAGAACTCGCCCAACTCGAAAAACCACCAAATCGAGTCCGATTCAAAGGAGATTTGGGGGGCAAAGTCACCAGCCAAAGAAGCACAAGAACCTCATACGTGACACCCACCAAAAACCCCAAGAAATCGTCCTCAAAACACCACCAACAAAGAGCTTCGAAAATCACCACAAAAGAGATGGGAAAACCACCATGAGGAACAACGCCAAACCATCTATACATGCCATGAAAGGTTCGTACAAGGTCTAGCTTGCCACCCAAACATCCATCCCTCTCTCAAGATCTCACCATGAAGCTCTCAAGCTAGTCCTATAGAAATCCTAAGGAAAATAGGAAGGAAAATAGGAAAACAAATGAGCTAGGGTTCCAAAAGATGGCTGCCATCCTCTCACCCCTTGGGTTATATGGAGGCCAGCCGAAAGACTAAAATGCCCCTAAAGCCTAAACTAGGATACACGCCCACCAAGGGCACTTTGGGAATTTGTCTTCATAGCACCATCAGACGGATGCCCGGCGACCGCACTTCGCGTAGCCTTGACGCAAGCCTTGCGATCCCGACGTGTGTCCTCCTCCTCGAAGCTTCCGGCGCCCTGCGACCCCAAACCGTTCAGACCGGTTCTCCAAACCGGTCAGGCCGGTTTTGGCCAGACAGCCACGTCCGGTCTTCGACCTCGGCTTTGTGGCTCAGCCAAGTAACCCAGTGATTTTCTGGTGAACCACCGCAAAACCCCGCGAACTTGATGTAGCCTCCGCCAATCACCACTCATGACATGGCTCCCATGAAGTCCCGTCTTGACCTTGGTTTTGTGGCTCAACCAAGAAACCGTCCACCAACTTCATCTTGCTGTTCTTGCCACCATGCGGCCCGCACTCAACCCTGCTGGCCACCGGGTCCCTCGAACGAAGCCTACTTGTCTTCTCCACACCTGGAGGCCTCACCGACAATGACCTTTCGCGCTTGTTCTTCACTTGCACCAACACGAGTCAAGCCGCAACCTGCACCTGCAATACTTAGCCAAGAATCAGTCCACACAACGTTGTCAATCACTTATCACACAAGGAAGCGACCATCCACTGATCGTCGAACCACACATGGTCCTCATCCCTCCAAGGCTCTGGTCGTATGGACGCGGAAGGATCTAAAGCTGATCGAAGGGAGCGCCTCAACGACCAGGAAATGAATCAAGGCGAAGATGGAGGAGAAAACGTTGTCATGCCACCGCCACCCCCTCCCGTAGAACTAGCGCAAGTTTTGGCCAACCAGACTCTACTGATGGAAGCCATATTCAATTCCGTCAACCGTCCAAGGCCCCGAGTTCTGGGCATGAATGAGAAGCTGATAGAATTTCTCAGGACGAAGCCACCCACTTTTGGTGGGTCCGTGAATCCCTTGGATGCTGATGACTGGCTGAGAGCCATTCTAAGGGAACTGGAGCCCTTCAACTATGAAGACCGAGACAAGGTTATCCTGGCTACTCACGAGCTCACCGGAACAGCCTTAGCCTGGTGGGAAAACTACTGTGCAGCAGCCAAGTACCCCTCCGCCATCACTTGGGATGAGTTCGTGGAAGAGTTTCGTCGCTACCACATCCCAAAAGCCACGCTGAAGCACAAGGCTGATGAGTTCCGTGAACTCCACCAGGGCAACAAGTCCGTGGAGGAATACACTTATCAGTTCATTGAGTTGGCTCGTTATGCCCCTAAGGAGGTGGATAAGGACTCCAAGAAGTAGGAGATATTCAAGAAGGGCTTGACTCTGGAGCTAAGGACTCTGCTTACCCCTCAGATCTACCTGGATTTCAACACCCTCATGAACATGGCCAGCCTCACAGAGAGAGCCAGGGCAGAAGAGAATAAAGAAAACAAGCGCAAGTTCATGGAGCACAAGGCTAAACAGCAACAGCGTTCCCAAAGGCAGAGAATCTTCGGACACCCCATGTCCAGGTTCCAAGCCCCCATGCAGTACAGAACCTAGTCGCAAGCCACGGGCTCTCAAGGCCCTAGAACCAAGTTCAAACTGTACCACAACCATAACACCATGAAGCCCCCATAGAGCAACACTAGCCAGGTCATTGCCAACAACAACAACAACTCCAGAGTGTGTTTCAACTGTCGTGAGACCGGACACTTCATTGCCAACTGCCCATATGCCAAAAAGCCAACAGCGTCAACCTTCTCCAACTCAGTGAATGGGCCAAGACCGCTCGTATCTGGAGCCAACCGCGTGCCAGTTCGCAGAAACAACAACTTTGGCAACAACAATAACCAGCAGATGAGGCAGCCCCAGCAGTCCTATGGACGAGCCTGCGTCAACCACATCAACGCACATGAGGCTCAAGAAGCACAAGGCGTAGTGATCGGTGAGTTCCTGGTCAGCTCAGTATTGGCAACCATATTATTTGATTCAGGAGCATCACATTCGTTCATATCCTCAAGTTTTGTGGAAAAACATAACATACCCACAGTACTACTAAAAGCACCCCTGTTAACCCGAACGCCCGGAGGTGACATCAAGTGTCAACTGGGTTGCTCTCGGGTAAGGATCATTTTAAGTGGGGTAGAATTCCTAGCGGACCTAGTAGTACTAAAGTCCAAGGGAATAGATGTGATCCTTTGGATGGATTGGTTAAGCCAACACCATGGTCTTATAAGTTGTGCCGATAAGGTAGTGCACCTAACCAACCCAGACGGAATACAAGTGACCTGCCACACCCGAGAGCACAGACCAGACATAATGGTTTTTAGCATGGTAGCCAAATCCATAGAGGATGTCCCAGTAGTGCAGGAGTACCCAGATGTGTTCCCCGAAGAACTCTCGGAATGCCACCAGATAGGGATATAGAGTTCGTCATTGACCTTATCCCCGGATACCTTTCCCATAGCCAAGAGACCCTATAGGATGGCAGCCCCTGTGTTGGCAGAGTTAAAGAAGCAGCTAACAGAACTTCAGCGGAGTGGATTTATCAGACCAAGCTCTTCACCATGGGGAGCTCTAGTGCTCTTCATAGAAAAGAAGGATAAAAGCCTGAGGATGTGCGTGGAATATCACTCACTGAACGAAGTGACTATCAAGAACAAGTATCCTCTCCCTAGAATAGATGAATTATTTGACCAACTAAAAGGAGCCAAGTACTTTTTGAAGGTGGATTTAAGGTCAGGATACCATCAACTCAAGATTAGGGAGAGCGACATTCCAAAGACCGCCTTTGTCACCCGCTACGGGCAGTATGAGTTCACAGTAATGTCTTTTGAACTCACCAATGCACCAGCGTATTTTAGGAACCTCATGAATAATGTGTTTATCGAAGAGCTAGACAAGTTTGTCGTAGTATTCATCGACGACATACTTGTTTACTCCAAGAATGTGGAGGAACATGAGAAGCATCTTCGAGTGGTACTGGGGAAACTAAGGGCACACAAGTTGTACACTAAGTTCAGCAAGTGTGAATTCTGGCTGGAGAAAATATCTTTCGTTGGGCATATTCTGACGGCAGAAGGAGTAGTAGTAGACCCCGGGAAAGTCGAAACCGTCTCCAACTGGCGACAACCGACCAATGTGAGTGAGATTAGAAGCCTTCTTGGTTTAGCCGGATACTACCGGAGATTTATTGAAGGACTTTCTAAGATTGCCCGACCCATGACGGAGTTACTCAAGAAGGAGAAGAAATTCTACTGGATTGGGTCTGTGAGAAAGCTTTCAGGAGTTGAAAAGAAGATTTACAACAACCCCAGTGCTGACCTTGCCAGACATTCAACGGGATTTTGTCATCTATTGCGATGCATCCCGACAAGGGTTGGGATGTGTCCTTATGCCAGATGGGAAAGTAGTGGCGTTTGCTTCCAGCCAACTCAAACCCCACGAGCAGAATTATCCCACCCATGATTTGGAGTTTGCAGCCGTAGTGCATGCCCTTAAGATTTGGAGACACTTCCTGATTGGGAATAAGTGCGAAATCTATACAGACCACAAGAGCTTAAAATACATCTTCATTCAGCCTGACCTGAACCTAAGGCAAAGAAGGTGGCTAGAATTAGTCAAAGATTATAACCTAGAAATCCATTACCACCCAGGAAAAACCAATGTAGTGGGAGATGCCTTAAGCAGAAAATCCTACGAGAAGGCAATGCCTAAGAGTGCCCAGTTGCAAGAGGAAATGGCATGACTGAACGTGCACATTGTTCCCCAAGGCTACGCCCGCCAACTAAGTGTTCAACCAACCTTGGAAGAAAAGATCAGGAAGGCCCAAGAGACCGATGAGAATCTCATGAAAATCCGCATGCACACAGGAGAGAATAAGGCCCCAGACTTTAGAGTGGATGATCAAGGCACACTGTGGTATAAGAATAGGATATGTGTACCTAAAGACGGAGATTTCTGACAGATCATCATGGATGAGGCACACAACTCGGCATATTCCATCCACCCGAGATCCACTAAGATGTATATGGATTTAAAGCAGAAGTATTGGTGGGACGGAATGGAAGCGGACATTGCCCGATTCATCGCCCACTGTGATACTTGTTAGAGGATTAAAGCTGAACAGCAGAAACCCGCAGGACTGTTGCAGCCTTTACCCATTCCGGTGTGGAAATGGGATGAGATAGGCATGGACTTTGTAGTCGGTTCGCCCAAGACTCAGAAGGGACATGATTCCGTATGGGTAATAGTGGACCAACTCACTAAGGTCGCTCACTTTTTACCCGTACGAACCACTTATGGTTGAGAGAAGTTGGCAAAGCTCTACATAGAGAACATAGTGAAATTGCATGGAGTGCCTAGCAGGATAGTCTCAGATAGAGGGACCCAGTTTACCTCTAGGTTTTGGAAAAGCTTGCATAAAGCCATGGGCACCAAGCTGGATTTCAGTTCAGCTTATCACCCGCAGACAGATGGACAGACCGAGAGGGTAAACCAAATTATGGAAGACATGTTGAGAGCATGTGTCCTCACCTATGGCAAAGATTGGGAGCAAAGTATGCCATATGCAAAGTTCTCCTACAACAACAGCTATCAGGCGAGCCTAGGAATGTCACCGTTTGAAGCCTTATATGGGAGGAAATGTAGGACACCCTTGATGTGGTCAGAAGTGGGAGAACGTGCCCTGGTGGGGCCCGCACTTATAAAGGAAGCCAAGGAGCGAGTAGCCGAGATCCGAGAGAAATTGAAGGCTGCCCAATCTCGACAAAAGAGCTATGCAGACAAGAAGAGGCGAGAAGTAAGCTTCAGTCCAGGAGACTTTGCGTACCTCAAGGTTTCACCTATCCGAGGAACTAGAAGATTTCAAGTGCACGGAAAGTTGGCCCCTCGGTACATTGGACCGTACAAAGTGCCGAAGAGAGTTGGAGTAGTAGCGTACCGGTTGGAACTACCAGAGGAAATGTCAGATATACATCCGGTGTTTCATGTCTCCCAGTTACGAAGTTGTTTGAAAGTACTCGAAGAGAAGGGAGTGCCGGTAGAGACAATTGATTTACAGCTAGATCTTAGGTACCAGGAAGTGCCTGTCAAGATTTTGGACACAGTGGTCAAAAGGACAAGGACATCGAAAGTGTGAGTATGTAGAGTCCAATGAAGCAGGCATGGAGTAGAAGAAGCCATATGGGAACGAGAGGACGCATTGAGGAAAGTGTTTCCCCACCTGTTTAGGAACTAGTCGAATCTCAAGGACAAGATTCATTTTAAGTGGGGTAGGTTTGTAATGCCCGCGTTTTTAGCTCTTAATAAACCACCTGCTAAAATCACGTGTGTTTTGAAAAACCCTTCCGCTGAGCTCGATCACCTCCCCGAAATCCCAATCATCTCCCCCCTCGCCCTTCCTCGGCGCGCATACCGCGAATCCCACCGGCACCGCCGCACTAGAGCCACCGCCGCTCACCACGTGCCGCCCCGGTGCCGCTGTCGGCCATCTCGCCGGAAATCCCGGGCATGCCGCGGTCCCGCCGGCTGGTCCACCTCGTCATCACCGCCGTCCCGAAAATCACGCTGACACCCGAAAAATCGGAAAACCCCACAAAATCAATTTTCCCCTCCCTCCTAATTTTCCTAGGATTTCTCCTAATTTTCTAAACCTTTTTTCTTTTTGTTTTCCTTTCTTTTCCTTTTTCCTATTTCCTTTTCACTTTTTCCTTATTTCCCCTTTTCCTTTCTCTTCTCTTTCTTTCCTTTCTCTCCTTCTTTTCTTCCTCCTTCGGCCAGGCGTCCCTGCTCCCGGTCCCACGCCGGCCCCGCGCCCTGATCCCGACCGCGCCTGGACCCCTCCGCCTCGTCGCTCGCGCCGACCCCATGACGAGACCACACACTGCTGATGCCGCGACTGAAACGACACGGATTTCCGCGAACGGAACCCCGAATCTTAGCACCTCGGTGGTAGTCCCAGGAGGGCTACCACGTGCAATCCCTGTCTCAGCGATGCCAAATTCCATACAAAAAGATAAAACAGCAATGTAGAGTACAACATTTATTTTATTACATTAATCAGAGTACATCTCTTCGGCACATGCCGGGTACAAGTCCATCGGGACTGAATCAAACATAAATAAAACGTCTAGCAGCGGCTCCATGAAAGCGCGGGAAACTCCATATCCGCAGAGCGGCTCAAGTGTAGGAAGAGCTCTAGTCCACCCAACCGTCGTTGTCGAAGTCGTAGTCCGGCTCTGCGTCAGAGGCACCAGGGTCTACCCGATAAGCGGGTAGGTCATGTCAGCTTCCCAACAAAGAGGCAAAAGCGGTGTATATTCTACCATGCATGAGATATCCCTAATCTGGCTGTAGAAAGCTTAAGCAAAGCAGCATTGCAACGTACAAGGTAAGCAGAATACAGCTAGGAGGTCCACACCTCGGGGAAGCTTCCGCTTCCGTGGTCCACACCTCGTGGGGTCCACACCCCGCTCAAGGAAAACCACACCAAAACTCCGATCTCAACCACGATCCGGAACCCAACTCTCATCCGCGATGTGGGGCCCACCCCGCTCCTATCCCCACATCTCAACGGCCGGCCGGGCTCACACACTCGGGGAGAGAAGAAGCACAAGAGAAGTGTAGCTAGTCAGGTGAGAGATCGAAAGACTGTCCATAACCAGTGGACACGGACTATAGCTATAGGTTTAACACTCTGCAGAGGTTGTACAACTGTACCCGCCCGAATAGGACCGAAACCGGCCGTCACCGGTACCCGACCCTACCATACGGCTGAAGGCCTAGTAAGTGGATAGTACCCTCTTGCGTCTCCGAGCCTGGCTCAGCCTCCGTGGCAGAGCTCGTACTACCCGCGAGAAGTCCCTCGAAGCTGTGGAACCCTTCCCCGGCCTCGCCGGGGCAAAGTCTACTAAGGAGGGAAAAACCACTCCCGACACGATCACACCGATCCGCCTACAGGAGGGGTGCTATCCACTACAAGTCTCACCCCGCAGCCCCGCCCAATACAAGGCGGGCGGTCTGTACGAAAATAGTCATCCGAAACAAGGTCAACTGACGATCGGTCCTTAAGGGGCCGAGAGCGAGCACTCACCATCTCCATCCCACACGACACGACCCTCGGGTAAGAGGCCGCATCGCATCTTCCCTCGGCGGCCGTTCACAAGTAACTAAGCGGCTCGCTCCCGCCAAAACACAGCAAGGAGATACGCACCCGTAACGCACGCTAGAAACACACCGAGATACCCACATCTCAGTCCAAGCCCAGAGTACCATCCATAATCAAGCAACAGAAGTATGGATAGTTGAGGTAAGGGACTAGCTAGGGATCTGTAGCTAGTCCCGCAGGGAGTAAATCAAGGAAACAGGGTATAACAAAGCATCAAGGCATGGCTATTAAACTGGTTATGCAATTCATCAAATCAATGCATTAAAGTAAAGCACTAGCAGCTACTAAACAACATGGGATCTACATGGTTGGGAGTGACATGACACCTTCATTGCCGTTGAAGCAGTCGCTGTCTGGAGCAGTGTACTTGAGGACCAGGAGCGTCCCAGTGGTCAGTGGATGACCGCTACTCAGTGATGAGTGATTGACAATGGGTGTTGGACTGACTCTTGGCTTAGTGCGCAGGTGTAGGCTGCGGCCTAGTTCGTGTTGTTGCAGGTGAAGAACGGGCGCGAAAGGTCTTCAGCCTTGAGGGGCCTCCGGGAGATGGAGAGACAAGTAGGCTCGGTTCGAGGGACCCGATGGACGACGGGATCGGGTGCGGGCCACATGGTGGCGACACGAGCAAGACGAAGTCATGGACGACGACGGCGGTGCACGGTGGCGGTCGAGTCAAGTGGTTTGGCGGGAGGCCGGACCGGCACGCGGGGTTTGATGGTTTGCCCACAAAACCATCGGCGGATGGTTTCTTGGTTTGGGCCTCAAAACCAAGTCCGAGGCCCCAACACGACGGAGACGGGATCCGGCGTGTCGGGAAGCTTCGAGGCGGAGGACACGCGGCGGGATCGCATGGCTTGCGTCGGGAGGACGCGGGGTGCGGCAAAGGCGTGGCCGTCCGATGGCAAGACCCACAAACATTACATAAATGCCCCTACGTGGGTTGTATCGCCGTAGTTTAGTTAGGGGGTAGTCGAGTCATTTACCACTCCGGCGGGACCTAATATATAAGCCATGAGTGTGTGTGGATGGCTCTCTCTCTCCGCGACTTAGGGTTTCATTTCCTCCCTCCTCTTTCTCTTTTTCGTAGCTATTTTTCCTTCCTTTTTCTCTAGGCTAGCATGAGAGCTTCATGAGAGATTTGTTGAGAGGGATGGATGCTAGGGTGGCATGCTAGACCTTGTGAATCTTTCCTGGTTTGTATAGAAGATTCGGGGTTGTTTTTCGTGGCTTTTCGTGCTTGTTTTCGTGCTTTTGTTCCCGGTGTGATTCCGCGGATTTGAGTGGGTTTCTCTCCGGATTTCTTTGAGGGAAACATGGATAGATGTCTTGTGCATCTTTGTGCTTGATCTTGTGCCCTCAAACGCCGGGAAACCACTTCGATTCGTGAGTTTTCGTTCGGTGCTCTAGTTGTTGGTGGTGCTCAAAGGATTCGCGATTCCCGGTGATTTAGGGAGTTAGGAGGCAAGATTTTTGGGATATAGCATCCTTGTGTGACGCTTTTCAAGTCCCCAAACCCTTGTCTCCATAGCTTCAACCGTTTGGGAAATCCGACGATGATTTGGGGGAGTTGACTTTCGGGGTCGGGGCCGTTTCTCGTTCGTCCGCGCGGCGCCGACGGTCCGCGGGGGGGTCGCGGACGGTCCGCGAGGAGCCTGTTCGTCGCGTGTTCGTCGTGTTCTTGCGCGTCCTTGCTTTCGATCCGGTTTGGCTTTTGGTTTTGGTTGCAGCCAGTTTGCGGACGGTCCGAGCTCGAGTAGCGGACGGTCCGCGGGTGGCGCGGACGGTCCGCCCGACCTCGGCGGACGGTCCGTTTTTCTCGGTCGCTTCGGAGGTTCTCGTGTGCTTTAACGGATGGTCCGCGGTGTTGGGCCGGACGGTCCGCGGTGCGCGCGTTGCGGACGGTCCGCGGCCTCAGGTCGGACGGTCCGCGAGGCCTGCGCGGACGGTCCGCCAGAGCCTGTGCGCTTTGCTTCTTGATTCGATTTCTCCCTTCCCTTTCTAGTGCTTCCGCGTGTGCTTCTAGAAATCGTTCCTAAGGCTAGAGGTTGATCCATAACCTCGTGGTCTTGGCGATTGGTGCGTGATTTGATCCATCGATTGTGTGTGACCGGGGATTGTCTAGGGCATAGGCCGGATTCTTTTGGAAGAATTTTTACCGGCTCCTATTCACTCCCCCCCTCTCTAGTCACCATCTGGTCCTTCAATTGGTATCAGAGCTTGGTGCCGGATTCTTTGCGACTTTGACAAGTCCCGAATCCTAAGATGGCGTACGTTGAGCGGGGCGGTCCGCCGCACTTCGATGGCAAGGGTTACCACAAGTGGGCGGCTCGTATGATGATCTTTCTTCGTGGGAAGCTGTTGGATTTCATTGTGCTTGACAAGACCTATGCTATTCCGGTCAACATCCATACTCTTATGGTGACCGATGCCGGTGCTAAGGCCAAGTATGAGGCTAATGCAAAAGCCGTTGATCACTTGGTCCGGAGCTTGTGTGATCCAGAGTTTGAGCGTGTTCGCCATTTGAATCTTGCTTGGCAAATTTGAAAAAAGTTGTTGATTGCTCACGGTGGTGATAACCATGTGAAGGCTCGCCTCTTTGTCTCTTACCGGATGCAATATGAGAATTTCACTCCACTTCCCGGTGAGGACATTGATGCGATGTTTCAGAGGTTCACCGCCATCGTGAACAACATGAAAGCTAATGTTGAGGATTTTCCGTACACCGAGCATGATCAGGCTTTGAAGCTCTTGCATGTCTTGGACCCAAATGTTTGGGGTGCTAAGGTTGAGGCCATAAAGGAATCTGGGCATTACTTGACTATTGAGTTGGATGACCTCTTTTCTAAGCTCAAGTCACCGAGGTTGACGGAAGTTGCAATCCAAGCATGAGGGCTTGACTGACCATAGTCTTGCTCTTGTAGGCGGATCAAAGGGCAAATCTAACCCTTCCTGTCGACAGTTTTCCTTGTCTTCTCTCATGTCCATTCCAGATGAGGAGTTTGATGTGCTGGGCGAGGAGCTGGCCTTGCTCTCAAGAAGGTTTGAACGACTACACGAGAGTCGGAGGAATGCAAGGCGGAGCTCAGGGACGTGCTACAAATGTGGCAAGCGTGGCCACTTCATCGCCGAGTGCCCGGAAGCGGAGGAGAACAAGTACAAGGTGAACGAGTACAAGGCGCACTCGAGGCGTGAAGACAAGTACTCCTCCAAGGGCAAGCACTTCAACAAGTCCAAGAGCAAGGACAAGTACAAGCGTCGACCAAGCAAGAGCGGCTACAAGAAGAACAAGGCAAGAGCGATGGTGGCCGGTGCGAGCGACGTTGACTCAAGCTCAAGCGAGGAGCAAGCCAAGCTCAAGCAAAGTGAAGATGAAGACGCCGGGAGGCGCAAGGGCAAGAAGAGTGCAAGCCGAACCTCGGCGGGGCCGAGCCGTGTGGCGCTTGAGGGCTTTTGTGGCATGGCCCATAGCTCAAGCGGCAAGAAGAGCGAGAAGGAAGACGGCGACTCCGACTCGAGGATGAGGTAAACCGTGACCCCGACTCTTTGCTTGCTGAGATTGCTAGGTTGAATGGCTTGCTTGACAATCGTGATAGTGTGCTTAGAGATGCCAAAAAGATGAGGAAAGATCTTAGGGCACAACTTGAGAATGCTAGAGAGAAAGTAGGAGAGTTAGAGTCAAAATTGCTTGAATTGAAACTTGAGAATGACTCTTTGAAACTTGCTCTTACTGCTCCTGATGATGTTGAATGTGTTGAGTGTGATGCATGGTTGAATGAGATCAAACTGCTTAATGAGAAGAATGCTTCTACTTTGGCTCAACTAGATGCTCTTAGGACTGAATATGATGAGCTTAAGGCTAGACCTACTTTGCTTGGTGCTTGCAAATCATGTCCTACTATGCATGCTAAGCTTGTTGATGCTCGTTCTACCATTAGTTCTTTGGAAGCATCTTTGAAATCTCCCGTTGTCAATGCATGCACTAGCTGTGATGAAGTCACTTTGCGCAATCTTGAACTTACTTCCCGTTTGGATGTCATCTATGAGGAGAATGACTATTTGAGGAAGGTGTTGGGTTGGTTGTCTGGGCAGGAACCTCAATTGAAAATCATGATTGAGGAGTTCAAGAGAGCTGATGGTCATGGTTTGGGCTTTGAGAAGTTGGGTGAGAAAGTGGGAGAGAACAGTGGTGAGAGTGTGTATGAGAAGTGTGTTGAGTCTAACCCCGAGTTTGAGGTGATCGGAGAGATCCAAGTCCCACTTCCAAAAGCACCCAAGAACTCTTTCACACCAAAGCCTAACCACCTTTGCAACAAGCTAGACACAACTCAAGATCCACCCAAATTCCCACCTAAGACAAATGATTTCCAGAAACCAGTGAAGTTTGTGGGTGAGAAGGGTGAGAAGCCTAGAGAGAAGCCAGAACCAAAACCAAAACCCATCCCCTTCAGGTGTGAGTATTGTGGCAAGGAGAGGCATCTTGCAGAGTTTTGCTACAAGAGGAAGAGGGATGAGAGGCTTGCTAGGGAGCAAGCGAACCAGGACAGTATCGCCGCCTCATGGTATTCCCGAGCCTAGAGTGCCACTTCCACGGGGTGTGGGAAGTGTGAGGAGTGTTGGCGGCGTTCCCACGGAGAGGTGGTGGTGAGAGGTTTGTTAGGAGAGATGATGGTGTGCGTGCTGGTGAGAGATTTGGTCGGGCTCGTGGTGGTTTTGCTGTGACGTCCTCCTACTCGTCCTCGCATGGGTTTAGGGGAGATGATCGCAGCTTTGGGTTCCGAGAGGAGCTACGGACCACGTTTTCCCCCTCGTGGTGCTCGTACTCCTCCCATGGGACATGGGAAGTTTGGTGGCAAGGGAGTGATGTTTGCTAACCCCTCTTTTGAGCGCATGGCTCGACACTGGTTTAACTTTCTTTGTGCTAACCCCAGTGTCGAGTCGCTAGCTCACTCTCGTTCTTGTTTCTGACTACAGGCAAGAGGCTTGGAGAACATTTGGTTGATCGACTCCGGGTGTTCTCGACACATGACCGGAGATAAGAAGTGGTTCTCCAGCCTCACCCCAGTGAAGGAAAAGCAGTACATCACATTTGGGGACAATGGACGAGGTAGGGTGCTTTCGAGAGGGTGTTGTGCATGTGAGTGATCGACAAGGTAACGTTGAAGAGAGTGGCTCTTGTAAAGTCTTTGGGTTTCAATTTGCTTTCGGTTTCTCGGTTGCTTGATGAGGGTTTTGAGGTGCGTTTCAAGTCCGGCGAGTCTCGTTTGCTTGATTCTCGAGGTGATCTTGTTCGTATGATCATCCCCGAGGGTCGATTTTCGTGGCTGATTTCTCTCGTTCTTTGGGTCCCGCTCGCCGTTTGATGGCCGGTCCTTCTTCGATTTGTGGAAATGGCATAGGCGGTTGGGACACTTGAGCTTTGATTTGGTTTCCTCGCTTGAGTGGTCTTGACCTTGTCCGAGGATTGCCGAGGTTGAAGCTTGAGAAGGATTTGGTTTGTGCTCCTTGTAGGCATGGTAAGATGGTAGCCACTCCCCATCCACCCCTGACCGATGTCATGACCGAGCGTCCGACAGAGCTGTTGCATATGGACCTTGTTGGGCCGCCGAGTTCGCTCGGTGGGTGGGAAGTGGTATGTTCTTGTTGTGGTGGACGATTACTCTCGCTATGCCTGGGTGTTTTTCTTGGAAGATAAGAGTGAGACATTTGGTTTTGTTCGAGATCCGATCGTGAGGTTGAAAAACGAGAGGCATGGGAATGCTATTCGAGCTATCCGCGAGGATAATGGCTCTGAGTTCAAGAACTCTCATTTTGATGCTTTTTGTCGTGATCTAGGTCTTGAACACCAGTATTCGACCCCTTATGTGCCCCCTCAAAATGGAGTCGTAGAAAGGAAAAATCGGACTCTTTGTGAGATGGCTAGGACGATGCTCGATGAGCACGGACTCCTAGGAGGTATTGGGCCGAGGCGGTCAATACGGCTTGTCATGTTTCCAACAGATTTTATTGCGAGCTTTTAAGAAGAAAACCCGTTATGAGCCGATGCATGGTCGGGCACCCAAGGTGAGTCATTTCCGAGTCTTTGGCTGCAAGTGCTTTATTCCTAAGAAGGGAAAACTCGACAAGTTTGAGGCTAGGTCTAGTGATGGTATTTTCTTTGGATATGCTAACCATTCTAGAGCCTATAGGGTGCTTAACCTTGAGACTAACAAAATCATGGAGACTTGCGAGGTGACCTTCGACGAGACAATGCCATGTACCTCTCTTGGATTTGAATGTGCAGGTGATGAAGAGATGGCCGAGGACCTCTTTGAAGAGGAGAAGGATGAAGCTGGAGATGATGATGGGGAGAACCATGCACCTGAAGCTGAGCATGTACCCACTACTTCCCCTACGACTACTTTGGAGCATGGACCGTCTACTTCATGGACAACGACGGTGCAACAAGAGGACCAAGCGAGAGAAGCTGAAGTTGAGGGGGAGGTAGTCTCGAGGCGTGAGGCTCCCCGGCGGATTCAAGAAGTGCATCCCCTGTCGAAGATCATTGGGAACATCGATGAACGCACTACACGGTCGAGGTCCAGGAATTCCTCTCATTTTGCTCATGCTGCTTTTGTTGCTACTTTTGAGCCCAAGGACATTGGACATGCTTTATCTGATGCAAACTGGGTCAATTCTATGCATGAGGAGTTGGAAAACTTTGAGAGGAACCAGGTGTGGGAGTTAGTTGAACCACCTCCAAATTGCCATCCCATAGGAACCAAGTGGGTTTGGAAGAACAAAGAGGGAGAGAATGGGATGGTTGTGAGGAACAAGTCCAGACTTGTTGCTCAGGGGTTTAGTCAGAAGGAGGGGATCGACTATGAGGAGACCTTTGCTCCTGTGGCCCGTCTTGAGGCAATTCGGATCCTTCTAGCCTTTGCCGTGGCTAAAGGGTTCAAGTTGTTTCAGATGGACGTGAAGAGTGCTTTTCTCGAATGGGGTCATAGAGGAGGAGGTGTATGTGAAGCGACCACCGGGGTTTGAGAGCGAGTTGTACCCACACGGGGTATACGGGTTGAAAAGGGCTCTGTATGGGTTGAAACAGGCGCCCCGTGCTTGGTATGGGAGATTGAGAGGTTTTCTTTTGAGCAGAGGGTTTGTGATGGGTACCGTGGATAGGACCTTGTTTCTCCTCAAGCATGGAAATGACTTGTTGATTGTTCAGATATACGTGGATGATACTTGTCTTTGGTGGCTCGTCACATAACCTTGTTGCCAAGTTTGCAGATGAGATGAGCGGGGAGTTCGAGATGAGCATGATGGGCGAGTTGCGGTATTTTCTCGGTACGCAGATCAAGCAAGTGAAGGACGGTACATTCGTGCACCGGACCAAGTACGCAAAAGACATGCTGAGGAAGTTCCAGATGCAAGATGTGAAGCCGATGTCGACTCCCATGGGGAGTACGGCCACTTTGGATGCGGATGAGGACGGAGAACCGGTGGACCGGCGGGAGTACAGGAGCATGATCGGCTCCCTCCTCTACTTGACGGCGACGAGGCCGGACATACGGTTCGGCGTGTGTCCGTGCGCTCGTTTTCGTGGCTTTGCCGAGGACATCACATCGACAAGCCGTCAAGAGGATTTTCGTGTATCTACACCGCCCTCGGTCTTGGCCTTTGGTACTCTTCCTCCTCGACTCTGTCTCTTCATGGTTTTTCCGATGCGGATTTCTTTGTCGGGCCGTCGAGTCGAGAGGAAGTCTACTTCGGTACTTGCCGGTTCTTGGGTCTTCGTTGGTCTCATGGTCTTCCCGCAAGCGGTCTAGTGTAGCTCGGTCTACCACCGAGGCGGAGTATGTTGCCGCCGCGAGTTGTTGTTCCCACTTGTTGTGGATTTCATACACTTTGAGAGACTTTGGTGAGGAGTGCACCCGGATCCCACTTCTTTGTGATAGCACCAGTGCCATAAGCGTAGCCAAAAACCCAGTGCTTCACTCCAGAACCAAACATATAGAAGTGAGGTATCATTTCTTGAGGGACAATGTGGAGAAAGGAACCATTGTGTTGAGCCATGTCCCTACCCAAGATCAGCTTGCAGACATTTTCACAAAACCTCTCGACCAAGCTACATTTGTGCGCTTGCCCTTTCTAGTTGATTCTTGGGGGATTTCCTTTTTGTACCATATGTATCATACCATGTTTTACTTTGATGTATATACATGCTTTGCTTGATGTACAAACCATGGTAGGATAGCCATCTTGTCATATATCATGTTGCATTTGTATCATATTGCATTTTAGGATGATGAGCTTATTTCATATGCCATATTTGAGTCTCTTTGGTTATTTGTGAGATATTGGTTATATGTGTGGAGAAATGGTGATGTGAGGCTATGCTCTTGGAATATTTGAGATATATGTGTGGTGAGATAGCCCCTTTTTAAATAAATGCTAAACTTGACTAATTTTTGATGAAATATGCTCCACTCGTGTGTAGTTGTGTATCCATGTCACAGTTTGGTCTAAATGTGCTTTCCATGCTTAGATTGTGCTTGGATGCCTTGTTCTTGCATTTGGGCCAAAGGCCGAATATCATTGTGAATGTTTAGCCTATGTTGCATTCATGGGGAGCATAAGCTTCTTTTTGCCGCAAAGGCACTTCATGTACCATAAAATGAATTAATCTTGAAAATAAGTGTGAATGCTTGAAAAATACTCCATCCATCATGTCTATGCTTAAAATGTATTATCTTTCACATATGGGTGCTAAACATGTTGCATGATGTTCACCAGTGGAGAAGTCTCCCCGAAGTGGACACATGGCTCATGAGCTTTGACATGACATGCTTTGCTTTATGGGTGTTTGCCATGATCTTTTGCTGAGAATTTGATATCCTTGTATGATCTTTGAATGGTATGCATGTTTGTGGCTCAAGTGTGACATGGATAGGCTTTTACATGTGAAGCGAGCCTTCTTTTGGTAAAACTGCTTAAATCTGAAAATTTTGCTTTGTCACATGCTTGTATTTTCATATATTACTTGCGGCAATGCTTTGACTATGCTATGATTCATATATGTGATCTTTGTCTCATTTTTAGCCCTTGACACTAGATTTGGCCTATTTGAGAAGCTCATGTAGATGTTTATATGCTTTGCTTTTGCATTTCTGCATTTTCACCTTGATTCATACATTGCCAACAAGGGGTAGAAGAGGTGAGCTTAATGAAAATTCAGAAAATTCAAGTGAGGTGAGCTGAAATTTGGAAATTTGCATTCACATGTTCAGGGGGAGCTTGCATTTGTTCAGGGGGAGCTTTCTTGCTGTTTTCGATGTGGAGTTTGTGCTTTGTTTGGCTTCTGACCTTTCTTCGCTTTTCTTTGGTTTTGGTCATGAGTTGAACTTCTTTGTTTTTCTTTCTTCTTCTTTTCTCTTTTTCTCTGAATTTCATTTCGCGTTGTGTGTTGTAAATGCACTCATCAAGGGGGAGATTGAGGACCAGGAGCGTCCCAGTGGTCGGTGAATGACCGCTTCTCAGTGATGAGTGATTGACAACGGGTGTTGGACTGACTCTTGGCTTATTGCGCAGGTGTAGGCTGCGGCCTAGTTCGTGTTGTTGCAGGTGAAGAACGGGCGCGAAAGGTCTTCAGCCTTGAGGGGCCTCCGGGAGATGGAGAGACAAGTAGGCTCGGTTCGAGGGACCCGGTGGACGACCGGACCGGGTGCGGGCCACATGGTGGCGACACGAGCAAGACGAAGTCATGGACGGACGAGCCGGTGCACGGTGGCGGTCGAGTCAAGTGGTTTGGCGGGAGGCCGGACCGGCACGCGGGGTTTGATGGTTTGCCCACAAAACCATCGGCGGACGGTTTCTTGGTTTGGGCCTCAAAACCAAGTCCGAGGGCCCAACACGACGGAGACGGGATCCGGCGTGTCGGGAAGCTTCGAGGCGGAGGACACGCGGCGGGGTCGCATGGCTTGCGTCGGGAGGACGCGGGGTGCGGCAAAGGTGTGGCCGTCCGATGGCAAGACCCACAAACATTACATAAATGCCCCTACGTGGGTTGTATCGCCAGTAGTTTAGTTAGGGGTAGTCGAGTCATTTACCACTCCGGCGGGACCTGATATATAAGCCATGAGTGTGTGTGGATGGCTCTCTCTCTCCGCGACTTAGGGTTTCATTTCCTCCCTCCTCTTTCTCTTTTTCGTAGCTATTTTTCCTTCCTTTTTCTCTAGGCTAGCATGAGAGCTTCATGAGAGATTTGTTGAGAGGGATGGATGCTAGGGTGGCATGCTAGACCTTGTGAATCTTTCCTGGTTTGTATAGAAGATTCGGGGTTGTTTTTCGTGGTTTTTCGTGCTTGTTTTCGTGCTTTTGTTCCCGGTGTGATTCCGCGGATTTGAGTGGGTTTCTCTCCGGATTTCTTTGAGGGAAACATGGATAGATGTCTTGTGCATCTTTGTGCTTGATCTTGTGCCCTCAAACGCTGGGAAACCACTTCGATTCGTGAGTTTTCGTTCGGTGCTCTAGTTGTTGGTGGTGCTCAAAGGATTCGCGATTCCCGGTGAATTAGGGAGTTAGGAGGCAAGATTTTTGGGATATAGCATCCTTGTGTGACGCTTTTCAAGTCCCCAAACCCTTGTCTCCATAGCTTCAACCGTTTGGGAAATCCGATGATGATTTGGGGGAGTTGACTTTCGGGGGTCGGGCTGTTTCGTTCGTCCGCGCGGCGCGGGCGCGGGCCGTCGGGGGGGTCGCGGACGGTCCGCGAGGAGCCTGTTCGTCGCGTGTTCGTCGTGTTCTTGCGCGTCCTTGCTTTCGATCCGGTTTGGCTTTGGGTTTTGGTTGCAGCTAGTTTGCGGACGGTCCGAGCTCGAGTAGCGGACGGTCCGCGGGTGGCGCGGACGGTCCGCCTGACCTCGGCGGACGGTCCGTTTTTCTCGGGTCGCTTCTGGAGGTTCTGTGTGCTTTAACGGACGGTCCGCGGTGTTGGGCCGGACGGTCCGCGGTGCAGTTGCGGACGGTCCGCGGCATCGGGTCGGACGGTCCGCGAGGCCTGCGCGGACGGTCCGCCCCTCCTGCGCGGACGGTCCGCCAGAGCCTTTGCGCTTTGCTTCTTGATTCGATTTCTCCCTTCCCTTTCTAGTGCTTCCGCGTGTGCTTCTAGAAATCGTTCCTAAGGCTAGAGGTTGATCCATAACCTCGTGGTCTTGGCGATTGGTGCGTGATTTGATCCATCGCTTGTGTGTGACCGGGGATTGTCTAGGGCATAGGCCGGATTCTTTTGGAAGAATTTTTACCGGCTCCTATTCACTCCCCCTCTCTAGTCGCCATCTGGTCCTTCAGTACTCGGGGTCCTCCACGTCCTCCTGGTCGAAGCTCGGGTCTGCGGCACGAGATTCGACGCGAAAATAAGAAAATGGTGCACATCTAAGCAATAACTCCAAATAAGAACCAATTTAGAAGATCCAAAAGAACCCAAACTACCTACAAACAGCAAGGTTTCGAAATTACGGATTTATAGAAATTAGTTTTATATTTTTTGGAGCCTCCAATAATTAGTTATGAATTTTTAAAGGTCAAAACCATTTATTAGGAATTTCTGGGAATTAACCCAGGAAAAGAAAAGGTTTTCTGAAATTATTAAAGGACCGCTGACGTCAGCATGAAGTCAGCGTTTCTCGTTTCCTGGGCCGAAGATGGGCTGAAAGAGTTACTGGGCCGAAAGCGGCCCACTGGACTCGGCCCATCTGGCCCAGGCGAGAGAAGTCTGATAAAACTCCCCGGACTAATGGTTGTGGCCCCATCCAACGCGTTGGGCCCCCATAGTGGCCCGACGGGCCGGGTGACACTTAAGGCCCAAAATCCTTTCATCCTGTTGCAACCAGGGAAAGGGGTTCACCCCTCCCTTAGGCGCACGCCGCGCCTGGCGGCGGCATCACCGGCGCGCGCACCGGCGGCGGGTCGACGGTGCGGGTTTGGACGCGGCGGCCGGGGTGCGCTCCGGCCTCTTCCATCCCCACCTCCTAACACTCAACGCACGAACGCAACGGGCTCGAAGGCCGGCCTCCCGTAACCCGGCCACAACGCGCGGCGCGACGCCGAGGGCCGGCGCGCTGGGCAACACCACTGCGAGGTCAAGGCCAAGGCGCGCTAGGGTGAGGCCGGCTAGGACTCACGCGCACAAGCACCTGCAGAAATGCGTCCTCGGCTCGAAGGCCGGTTCATCACAGATCGAATCGCGTCACCGCGGCGGCTCGCCCAGACACGGCGCGGCGTGGTTGGGCTCCCTGCACACCGGACAGCCTGGCTCTCTCACGAGCACCGGCAACAGCGGGTAGGCGCGGCCCGGCCTTGGCGCCGGGGGTGCGCCGTCTCCGCCACCGCGTTCTCCCCATCGCGCAAACCAAATCGGCGCCACGGCCAAGACACCGGACTTGAGGCGCGACGCGCACTCCCCCGGCGCGAGCACGACGGCGCGGCGCGGGGTAGCCCTCGGTCCCTCCAGCAACAGACGCGGCACGAAGGCATGCGCTCCCTCACAGCCGACACCGCGTGCCTGGGGTGGCCACGGTGCGGCGGCGCTTCAAGAGCAACACGGGTCGCCGCCCGTTCCTGGAAGAACGGCGACACCACTGACGTCCGGCGGCACGAAGGCACGCGCACAGGCATGGCTAAGAGAAGGTACGGTGCAAGGAGAAGGGGGGTGGCCACGGTGCTCACAGCGGGTCGGCGGTGTAGTCGTCGCAGGCTTGGCGTGGGCGGCGGCGCGCGCGTCGGTGTCGGTGTTCACGGCGGCGTCCCGCTCGGTCCGGCTCCTCCGCGGTCACGAACGGCGCCTCCCTCGTCCGGCTCCTCGTGTCCCCGTCAAACCTCAGCAGCGACGCGCCGGCGGTGACGCGGCGCACGGTCTTCCCCCGCCCCTCCTCTTCTTCCTCTACTCTCCCCTTCCTCTCCCCTATCGGCGGCGCGGGCACTAGAAAGGGGCAAAACCCCAATGTGGGTTGGTTGGCGAAGGGAGGACCCGGTCCCGGGGTGAAGTAGACGTGCGGTCAAGGCGGCGCAAGGGCACTGATGCCCCCGGCGCTCCGGGATTGGCGGCTTGCGCAAGCTCGGCGACGTGGCCGGCCCTCGGTGGCCGCCACCGCGCCCGGGGCGTCACCGGCAGGGGCACGGGGGTCCTTTCCCCCGTTGATTCCTCCCCCCGGGGTGGGCCACGGGTGCGCGCCGGCTCGGCGTGCGTGCCGCTTGGGCGGTCCGCCGCCCCCGCCGCGTGCGCGCCGGTGCGGTGAGACCGGCGGCGCAAGGCCGGCTCGGTGACCAGGCGGGTTGGTGAGGATAGCGTGCTAACACGTGGGCCCCAAGCATCAGTGGTAGAGGGGGTAGAGAGGCTGCGCGGTTTAGATGGGCCGGAAGGGCGCACGGGCTGGGCCGGCTGGATCGAGTAGGAAGGGGAATTCGGCCTGGTTCAAGGTTTGGTGTTTTGGAAATAAAAAGAATAAGCTAAGAGCTAGGGGTAGATTTAGAGTTTGAATTTGATTCCCACTCAAATTCAAACTTCACACATTTGAACTCCAAATAAACCAGAGAAAAACCAACTCACATATTTTACCATAATTTGAATATATGTTTTTATAAATGGGCTAAATTGGTGGAGAATTCAGAGAAGGGCTAGCAATTTGGCTCGAAAATTCATAGCACTCAATTTCAGTCAAAAAGTTTTAAATTTTCACAAAATTTACACACCTAAATTCCTGGGTTGTTACATTCTTCCCCACCACCGAGAATCTCGTCCTCGAGATTTAGTCCTCGACCTTCCCCGTGAACAACTGAGGGTACTCTTTTCTGAGATCAGCTTCCTTCTCCCATGTGGCTTCTCGCTCTGTATGGTTGCTCCACAACACCCTACAGAAGGGAATGGTTGTTCTCCTTGTCTCCTTGACGGCTCGGTCCAAGATTTTCTCAGGATATTCTGCATACTAAAGGTTGTCTTGCAGGTCAAGCAACTCCATGGGCACTTGCTTAGCCTCCACTGCCTTCTCACTCTTTTTCAGCTGTGACACGTGAAACACTGGGTGTACTCCTGCCATTGCCTCGGGTAGCGCAAGCTGGTAGGCCAAACTTCCAATCCTTCGGGTGATCGGGTACGGCCCTACGTACCTCGGTGCAAGCTTTCCTTTCACCAAGAACCTCTTAGTCCCTCGGAGCGGTGAGACTTTCAAGTACACTCGGTCTCCAACTGCAAAAGTCAACTCTCTTCTTCTTTTGTCGGCATAGCTCTTCTGACGGCTTTGAGCAATCTTCAGGTTCTCACGAACTTTCTCAATCTTCTCCTCTGCCTCCTCAATGATTTTTGGTCCAAACAGTGCCCGTTCGCCCACCTCCGACCAAGCAAGCGGGGTTCTGCACTTCCGCCCGTAAAGGGCCTCAAAGGGAGCCATCCGGAGACTTGCTTGAAAGCTGTTGTTGTACGAGAACTCTGCAAACGGCAAACTGCTCTCCCAATCAGTACCATAGGTGAGTGCACACGCTCGTAGCATATCTTCCAGCACCTGGTTGACCCTTTCCGTCTGACCATCTGTCTGTGGGTGAAAGGCTGTGCTGTAGTTGAGAGTGGAGCCCATAAGTTTGTGGAAACTCTGCCAAAACTTGGAAACAAACTGTGGTCCTCGGTCGGATACAATGCTTCTGGGTGCCCCGTGCAGCCTGAGTATGTGCTCTACGTACAGTTCTGCCAACTTCTCGGTTGCGTACCAGGTCTTCACCAGCACAAAGTGAGCCACTTTGGTCAGCCTGTCCACTATGACCCAAATCGAGTCATTTCCTTTTGGAGTTCGAGGAAGTCCCACCACAAAATCCATGGAAATGTCCTCCCACTTCCAAAATGGAATAGCCAACGGCTTCAACAAACCAGCAGGCTTCTGATGTTCGATCTTTACTCTGCTACAGGTGTCGCAACAGGCCACGTAGTGTGCTATATCCTTCTTCATGTCCTTCCACCAGTATTTGACCTTTAGATCGCTGTACATCTTCGTGCTGCCTGGGTGGATCGAGTACCTCGAGTCGTGAGCTTCTCTCATGATCTGCTCCAAAAGTGCCTTATCTTGTGGTACATAGATACGTTCTTTCAACCACACAGTGCCTTGTTCATCTACCCGGTAGTCCTCTGCTTTGCCCTGCTTCATCAGTTCTCGCAAAGCTTTGATTTCTGCACACGACTTCTGGGCTGTTCGGATTCGTTCCTCCAGGTCATAGGTTACTTGCAGCGCGTTGACTTGGCCTTGGTCTACAATTTCAATTCTCAGCTTTTCTAGCTCTTCATGCAGAGCAGGTTGCTCTTCTCTTACCATGAGGTTGTTGCAATAAGTTTTCCGGCTCAGTGCATCTGCCACGACGTTAGCTTTGCCTGGGTGGTAGTTGATCTCGACGTCGTAGTCCTTGATCAGCTCTAACCATCGCCTCTGCCTCATGTTCAACTCTGTCTGGGTAAAGAAGTACTTCAGGCTCTTGTGGTCGGAAAACAGCTCACACTTGTTCCCTATCAGGTAGTGTCTCCAGATCTTGAGTGCATGAACAACGGTACCGCCAACTCCAAGTCGTGTGTCGGGTAGTTTTCCTCGTGTTTCTTCGGTACGCTCGGAAGCATAAGCCACAACTTTCCCTTCCCCGCATCGGACACATCCGAGTCCTTGCCTTGAAGCGTCACAGTAGACCACAAAGTCTTTCTTGATATCTGGCAAGGTGAGCACTGGGGCTGTGGTGAGTCTCTTTTTCAGCTCTTGAAAGCTCTTCTCACACGCTTCTGACCACTCGAACTTTGTGTTATTCTTGAGAAACTCTGTCATTGTCTTTGCGATCTTGGAGAAGTTCTCAATGAATCTTCGGTAGTATCCTGCCAACCCAAGGAAGCTCCTGACATCTGTCACGTTCAACGGCTGCTCCCACTTGGTCACTGACTCTACCTTGGACGGATCCACGGCTATCCCTTCTGCTGACAACACGTGTCCCAAAAACGCGACCTTCTCCATCCAGAACTCGCACTTGCTGAACTTAGCGTACGGCCTTCCGCCTCGGCCCTCCCTAACACGGCCCTCAGGTGCTCCTCGTGCTCCTCCGTGGTCTCAGAGTATACCAAGATATCATCGATGAATACCACCACAAACCTGTCTAACTCTTCCATGAAGACCTTGTTCATCAAGTTCATGAAGTAAGCAGGGGCGTTGGTCAGCCCGAAAGAAACTACCACGAACTCGTACAAGCCGTACCGTGTGGTGAAAGCTGTCTTGGGTATATCCTGTTCTCGGATCTTCATCTGGTGGTAACCTGACCTCAAGTCGATCTTGGAGAAGAACCTTGCCCTCTTGAGCCTATCCAGCAGGTCCTCGATTCTGGGTAGCGGGTACTTGTTCTTGATGGTCATCGAGTTGAGCGTGCGGTAGTCTATGCACATCCTCTTTGTGCCGTCTTTTCTCTCCACGAAGAGCACTGGTGAACCCCACGGTGAGGCACTCGGCCGAACAAACCCTTGCTCGAGCAGCTTCTTGAGCTGTTTCTTCAACTCGTCCAGCTCGTCAGACGACATCCGGTACGGACTCTTAGCAACGGGCCCCGCCCCTGGCATAAGCTCAATCACAAACTCCACGTCCCGGTCTGGGGGTAACTCCGTAAGCTCCTCTGGGAACACGTCCGGAAACTCACAGACCACTGGGATTTCTTCAATCTCTTTCCCACTCATGTTGCACATCATCGTAGCAGCCTTCGGACTCTGTGGTTCGATCCGTACTTTAGTTCCACTGGGGTGTTCTAGCTGTATAACTCTGGGGTTGCAAGAGACTATCCCGTTATGCTTTGCCAACCAATCCATCCCTAGGATCACGTCTATCCCGGTAGACTCCAAAACTGTCAAGTCTGCCATGAACTGTTGCCCCTCAAACACCATCCTCACTCCCCTACACTCTAACGTACTTCTCTTCTCTCCTAGCGGAGAGCTAGTCAAGATAGGCCTTGGTCGAGGCTTAGTTGGTAAAGACCTTTCTTTAACAAACTTGGTAGAAATATACGAAAACTGAGCTCCAGTATCGAACAAAACAGTTGCCAAAACTGAGTCAACAAGGAACTCACCAAGTGCGACGTCGGGTGCGGCTGCTGCATCCTCGGTGGTGAGGTGGTTCAGGCGGCCTCGAGTAGCTGGCGGCTGAGCAGTCCTCTGCTGTGTATGGGGTGGCTGTCCTCCTGGTGCTGGTGGCTTGGCTGGGGTCTGGAACTGAGTGCTGCAGTTCTGACTCCCCGGTGGCGCCTGCTGTGGACACTCGAACGACTTGTGCCCAACCTGACTGCAGTTGAAGCAAGTCACCTTGGATCTGTCTGTTGACTGCGGTGGTGGTCTCGGTTTCCAGTTGTTCTGTCCTCCACTCCCGCCTGAGTTGGCTCTGCTCTGCGGCTGAGACTGAGTGACGTGGTGCCTCTGCTGTGACTGGTGGCCCTGAGCGTAGCCTGTTCTCTGCCTCTGAGGTGGACCTGAGCGTCCTGCCTGGTCTGTGCGCTTGGACTTGCTTCCACGAACCTCCATGTACTCAAGCCTTGACCTCTCCACGATCAGTTCCTTGTCGATAATGGAGCGAAGTGTCGGGCAGTCGTGTGCGGACAAGTGGTGTGCCATCCCCTTGTGCAGCCCCTTCCTGAACTAGTAGACCTTCTTCTTCTCTGTGTCGGTGTCGTCTGGCACGTACCTCATCAGCTCCTGGTAGCGGTTGGCGTACTCCTGCACTGACATACTTCCCATCTTGAGGTGCCTGAACTCGTCAGCCTTCCTGTCCATCACTGCCTCTGGGATGTGGTGGCTCCTGAAAGCCTCCACGAACTCGTCCCACCCGATGTGCAACGGGTCCCTGTGCGAGTCACAGTAGCTGTCCCACCACGCACTGGCTGTGCCGATCAGCTGGTGCGCTGCCACGGTCACACACTCCTCCTAAGTGAGCTCGGTCAACTCCAGTTTCTTCTCGATCTCTCGTAGCCAGTTGTCTGCGTCCATCGGGTCCGCTGAGTGGTCGAAAGTAGGCGGTCGTAGCTTGTTGAAGTTCTCAACCTTCTTCTGGAAACCCTCTGGCGCGTTGCGGTGCTGACCCCTGTGGTTGTTGTTGTTGTTCTGAGCTAGCAACTGGGTGATTGTCTGCATCAGCTGGGTCTGTCCGCCATCACGTCGGCCAAGTTCGGGGGAGGTGGCGGTGGTGGCACCTCGTGTCCCCGAGCCCGGCCCCGCTCCTCCCTCGGCCGGGGTACCTGCTCGTGCTCGAGCTCCCCGCTCCCCGAGCTCCCTCGTTGTCGTGCGCGGCTCCTCGACCGCCAACTCGGCCTCCTCGGCCTCCGCGGCCCGCCAGGCCTCCGCGGAGTCCGCCTCGTGGTGCGTGACCTCCACGGCGTCCGCGGCCTCTCGCTCCCGCTGGGTTAGGGGCATCCTCCCCTCCGTCGTCCCCAGCAACCTCCTCGAAACGGGCCAGGAGTCGCCCGGACCTCCATGCCCCCGACATCTGTTCCAGTTGCAAGAGTCAGTAGTGGTAAGGAGAATATAATTATTAAGGTTATTAACTATAAGGGAGTAATCCTGCTAACAATCAAAGAATTCATACAGACATTAAGAAGCATGAAATCCGAGAAGAACCATGAAGATCCATGTCACTCAATCAATGCCACCATACAAAAGGGGTGCACCTCGAGGTTTACTCCAATGACCTTCGAGGGTACACAGCAACACATCACGCTAACGCATGGTACATCATGGGGTAGCTACTACAGGCATAACAACATAAGCGGCAGCATTACATCTAACTCATTACATCGACTCAGAATCTACTGCTAGATCTCTACTCTCATCACTAAGTGCTCTAAGGTGCCTCGGAGCTGGTGTCTGGTGGAACCGAGTAGAACGGTGGTGAGTGAGCCCCTGGGTAACCCGGCATCCTGATCGCCGGTCCTCCGTAGTAGTCTCGGGTATCCCGAAGAGCACGGTCCATCTCTGCTGTGTCCTGAGAGCCCCTCGGGTACGAGCGCACACGTGGTAGGAGTGTCGGGGGTAGCTCGAAGGTCTCTGTCCTCAGTCGTGGCCTCTTCTTGGGGGGTAGCTGCGCGGAAAGCTCCTCCAACTCTCTCAGCCTCTGCTAGTCGGAACGCTCCCAGGCCGTGCGGGTCCTAGCTGCTCGGTCTCTCTCCTCGTAGACCAGCCCACCGAGGTAACACAAGTGGTGGTAGTTGTGTCGACTCGCCTCCTGAAGGTCCCACATCTTTACTTGATAGTCAGCTGCTGCAGCTCCAACCGACCCCAGCTGGTCCCTCGCCTCTGCAAGCCTTACTCTGTCCTCACGCGTGGCCTCCACTGTAGCCCGGTGCAACTCCCCGCTTCCGTCCTCGCCCGTGCCTCCAGTGTAGCGATCCTCCTGGCGTCCTTCTTGGTGCGCTCGGCTCGGCCGCCGCGTCCAAGCCGTACCAGCTCTCCGTTCCTCTGGTGCGACTCCTCCAACTGGTCAATCAAATCCTCTCTCTCCATCTCCAGGTCCTGAACCGCTGCAGACAACCATCCCACTTCCACCTCAGGTACGCGATCTCACTGTCTGCCCAGTAAAGCGCCTGGTCCTGGGCCACGATGCACCGTCTGGCTGCGAGCATCATCTTGTCCTCCTCCACTGAAGTCACCTCAAGGTACTGCGCTCGGTCGCTCGTGTCCCAACGGCTCGGGTCGTAGACCCCCGTCGGAAGCACGCTGAACGGGGTGTCCTTAAGCTTCTCCCCCAGCTGGACGCAAACCATCTTGAGAGCTCGGTGTGCGCCAGTCTGGTGTGCCTCCATGGTCAAACTCTCAAAACAGTGCACCTTAACCTCCTTGAACTCTGGCACCCGTGGGTCCGTCGGTACCGTAACGGTCAGGAAAGTGGCAGACTGCTCCATGTGCCCCACGGTCCTCCCCTTGTAGCTGAATCGGTCGGTCCCCACTCCAGCTGCCTCCAGGCACTCCCTCAGCAAGTGGCAGAAGCCTCCGTACCTCCTGCCGTCCGACTCCAGAGGAATCCACGCTTCTTCCGCCATCTGCACAACGTTGTTAGAGCATAGTTAGTAACGTGGTTAGTGAAAGTTAATCAAGGTAATGCATATATATAAGTATAGATATATACATACGGAAGCCAAGGGGGTTTATATAAAGTTTCAAGGTTCAGAAACGGCTTCCTAAACTATCGACCAATCTGGGGCTCGTCCTACAATCAAACATGGCTCTGGTACCAACTGAAACGACCCGGATTTCCGCGAACGGAACCCCGAATCTTAGCACCTCGGTGGTAGTCCCAGGAGGACTACCACGTGCAATCCGTGTCTCAGCGATGCCAAATTCCATACAAAAAGATAAAACAGCAATGTAGAGTACAACATTTATTTTATTACATTAATCAGAGTACATCTCTTCGACACATGCCGGGTACAAGTCCATCGGGACTGAATCAAACATAAATAAAACGTCTAGCAGCGGCTCCATGAAAGCGCGGGAAACTCCATATCCGCAGGCAGCTCAAGTGTAGGAAGAGCTCTAGTCCACCCAACCGTCGTTGTCGAAGTCGTAGTCCGGCTCGCATCGAGGCACCGTGGTCTACCCGATAAGCGGGTAGGTCATGTCGCCTTCCCAAAAAAGAGGCAAAAGCGGTGTATATTCTACCATGCATGAGATATCCCTAATCTGGCTGTAGAAAGCTTAAGCAAAGCAGCATTGCAACGTACAAGGTAAGCAGAATACAGCTAGGAGGTCCACACCTCGGGGAAGCTTCCGCTTCCGAGGTCCACACCTCAGGGGTCCACACCCCGCTCAAGGAAAACCACACCAAAACTCCGGATCTCAACCACGATCCAAACCCAACTCTCCTCTACGATGTGGGGGCCACCTTGCTCCTATCCCCACATCTCAACGGCCGAAGCCGGCTCACACACTCGGGGGAGAGAAGAAGCACAAGAGAAGTGTAGCTAGTCGGGTGAGAGATCGAAAGACTCGTCCATAACCAAAGTGGACACGGACTATAGCTATAGGTTTAACACTCGCGAGGTTGTACAACCGTACTCGCCCGAATAGGACCGGAACCGGCCGTCACCGGTACCCGACCCTACCATACGGCTGAAGGCCTAGTAAGTGGATAGTACCCTCCTGTGTCTCCGAGCCTGGCTCAGCCTCCACGGTAGAGCTCGTACTACCCGCGAGAGGTCCCTCGAAGCTGTGGAACCCTTCCCCGGCCTCGCCGGGGCAAAGTCTACTAAGGAGGGAAAAACCACTCCCGACACGATCACACCGATCCGCCTATAGGAGGGGTGCTATCCACTACAAGTCTCACCCCGCACCCCCACCCAATACAAGGCGGGCAGTCTGTACGAAAATATTCATCCGAAACAAGGTCAACTGACGATCGGTCCTTAAGGGGCCGAGATCGAGCACTCACCATCTCCATCCCACACGACACGACCCTCGGGTAAGAGGCCAGATCGCATCTTCCCTCGGCAGCCGTTCACAAGTAACCAAGCGGCTCGCTCTTGCCAAAACACAGCAAGGAGATACGCACCCAGAACGCACGCTAGAAACACACCGAGATACCCACATCTCAGTCCAAGCCCAGAGTACCATCCATAATCAAGCAACAAAAGTATGGATAGTTGACGTAAGGGACTAGCTAGGGGTCTGTAGCTAGTCCCGCAGGGAGTAAATCAAGGAAACAGGGTATAACAAAGCATCAAGGCATGGCTATTAAACTGGTTATGCAATTCATCAAATCAATGCATTAAAGTAAAGCACTAGCAGCTTCTTAACAACATGGGATCTACATGGTTGGGAGTGACATGACACCTTCGTTGCCGTTGAAGCAGTCGCTGTCTGGAGCAGTGTACTCGGGGTCCTCCACGTCCTCCTAGTCGAAGCTCGGGTCTGCGGCACGAGATTCGACGCGAAAATAAGAAAACGGTGCACATCTAAGCAATAACTCCAAATAAGAACCAATTTAGAAGATCCAAAAGAACCCAAACTACCTACAAACAGCAAGGTTTCGAAATCACGGATTTATAGAAACTAGTTTTATATTTTTTGGAGCTTCCTAAAATTAGTTATGAATTTTTAAAGGTCAAAACCATTTGTTAGGAATTTCTGGAAATTAACCCAGGAAAAGAAAAGGTTTTCTGAAATTATTAAAGGGCCGCTGTCGTCGGCATGACGTCAGCGTTTCTCGTTTCCTGGGCCGAAGATGGGCTGAAAGAGTTACTGGGCCGAAAGCAGCCCACTGGACTCGGCCCATCTGGCCCAGGCGAGAGAAGTCTGCTAAAACTCCCCGGACTAATGGTTGTGGCCCCATCCAACGCGTTGGGCCCCCATAGTGGCCCGACGGGCCGGGTGACACTTAAGGCCCAAAATCCTTTCATCCTGTTGCAACCAGGGAAAGGGGTTCACCCCTCCCTTAGGCGCACGCCGCGCCTGGAGGCGGCATCACCGGCGCGCGCACCGGCGGCGGGTCGACGGTGCGGGTTTGGACGCGGCGCCGGGGTGCGCTCCAGCTCTTCCTTCCCCACCTCCTAACACTCAACGCACGAACGCAATGGCTCGAAGGCCGGCCTCCCGTAACCCGGCCACAATGCGCGGCGCGACGCCGAGGGCCGGCGCGCTGGGCAACACCACTGCGAGGTCAAGGCCAAGGCGCGCTAGGGTGAGGCCGGCTAGGACTCACGCGCACAAGCACCTGCAGAAATGCGTCCTCGGCTCGAAGGCCGGTTCATCACAGATCGAATCGCGTCACCGCGGCGGCTCGCCCAGACACGGCGCGGCGTGGTTGGGCTCCCTGCACACCGGACAGCCTGGCTCTCTCACGAGCACCGGCAACAGCGGGTAGGCGCGGCTCGGCCTTGGCGCTGGGGTGCGCTGTCTCCACCACCGCATTCTCCCCATTGTGCAAACCAAATCGGCGCCACGGCCAAGACACCGGACTTGAGGCGCGACGCACGCTCAGCGCAGAGCACGACGGCGCGGCGCGGGGTAGCCCTCGGTCCCTCCACAGAACGGACGCGGCACGAAGGCACGCGCTCCCTCACGGCCCGACACCGCGTGCACCGGGGTGGCCACGGCGCGGCGGCGCTTCAAGAGCAACACGGGTCGCCGCCCGTTCCTGGAAGAACGGCGACGCCACTGACGTCCGGCGGCACGAAGGCACGCGCACAGGCATGGCTAAGAGAAGGTACGGTGCAAGGAGAAGGGGGGTGGCCACGGTGCTCACAGCGGGTCGGCGGTGTAGTCGTTGCAGGCTTGGCGTGGGCGGTGGCGCGGCGTCGGTGTCGGTGTTCACGGCGGCGTCCCGCTCCGGTCCGGCTCCTCCGCGGTCACGAACGGCGCCTCCCTCGTCTGGCTCCTCGCGTCCCCGTCAAACCTCAGCAGCGACGCGCCGGTGGCGACGCGGCGCACGGTCTTCCCCCGCCCCTCCTCTTCTTCCTCTACTCTCCCCTTCCTCTCCCCTATCGGCGGCGCGGGCACTGGAAAGGGGCAAAACCCCAATGTGGGTTGGTTGGCGAAGGGAGGACCCGGTCCCGGGGTGAAGTAGACGCGCGGTCAAGGCGGCGCAAGGGCACTGATGCCCCCGGCGCTCCGGGATTGGCGGCTTGCGCAAGCTCGGTGACGTGGCCGGCCCTCAGTGGCCGCCACCGCGCCCGGGCGTCACCGGCGGGGGCACGGGGTCCTTTTCCCCGTTGATTCCTCCCCCGGGGTGGGCCACGGGTGCGCGCCGGCTCGGCGTGCGTGCCGCCCGGGCGGTCCGGCCGCCCCCGCCGCGCGCGCCGGGTGCGGTGAGACCGGCGGCGCAAGGCCGGCTCGGTGACCAGGCAGGTTGGTGAGGATAGCGTGCTGACACGCGGGCCCCAAGCATCAGAGGTAGAGGGGGTAAAGAGGCTGCGCGGTTTAGATGGGCCGGAAGGGCGCACGGGCTGGGCCGGCTGGATCGAGTAGGAAGGGGAATTCGGCCTGGTTCAAGGTTTGGTGTTTTGGAAATAAAAAGAATAAGCTAAGAGCTAGGGGTAGATTTAGAGTTTGAATTTGATTCCCACTCAAATTCAAACTTCACACATTTGAACTCCAAATAAACCAGAGAAAAACCAACTCACATATTTTACCATAATTTGAATATATGTTTTTATAAATAGGCTAAATTGGTGGAGAATTCAGAGAAGGGCTAGCAATTTGGCTCGAAAATTGATAGCACTCAATTTCAGTCAAAAAGTTTTAAATTTTCGCAAAATTTACACACCTAAATTCCTGGGTTGTTACAGCGACCGCCATTAACTTCGCTGCCCGAGCCGTCGCCTCCAACAGCACCACAGCTGGCTCGCCCCTGCTCAACGGATCTTGTCCATAGCGCCGCAGTCACTCCACCGCGAATCCCGGCCGAGGCCTCGCCGGTCGAGTCAACGGCGGGATATTTCCCAACCGCCATTGCCAAGCTCCTCGTGCTCAAATCCTGGCCGCCCAACCGCCTTCCCGCGCCTATAAGTAGGGACCGACTCTCCCTACCACGCCTTGCACCTCCACAACAGCCTCACTCCCTCTCCTGAGCCCTTCAGCGCCGCCGCCCCTTAGCACCGCCGTCGAGGCACACTGGTCGCCGCCCCCTCACGCGGAGCCGCCCCCACAAACCACCGCAGCCCAAGGTAAGCACGGGGCTGAGATCCCCTCGGCCTCCTCTCCATTTTGCCCCACCTCCCGGTCGTCGCTGTGCACGGGACCACCGGTGAGCGCCCCTGCCAGCCGGCCGCCCGGTCCATTCCCCCCCTCTATGTTCTGAATCGAGGGGAGGAAGGAGATGGCTGTTTGGCCGAAAACCCCCTGGACTTTTTCCTTTTTCCTCCCACCGAGCCCCCTCTCTATTCTCTCTCTCTTCTTTCAAAAAAACCCTTATCCATAATATAATCCATGTTTAAACCCCTGCCTCTATATTATAATTTACAACTAGGTCCCTATATCCTTTAATCAAAACCTTTTACTGTTTAACCAAACCCTTTCCATATTAAACTAATTTACAATTAGGTCCTTGAGCCCATATCTAATCCTCATGACGCCTTTAACACGTCACTTCATGTTCGTATTTTCACCCGACCGATCCCAGCTCTTGCCCCAACCCTTCACTGGTCTTCCCATTCAGCTGTATATCCTTAAAGAATATTTACTCCTTCATCATCTATTTATTTCCCCTCGGGCTCAGTCGGTAAATCTTGTGTGCTTGTATTGATTGCATGCTTGCTTGTGTGTGCACTATAGCTGACGGAGTGAACGAAGGAGGGTACCACGAGTCGGAGCTTGGAGCCGAGTACTGCGAGCAGGAGCCCGAGATCCCGAACCCCGAGCCGGGACTCCCCGAGGACTTCGAAGACGGCAAGTTCAATCTCATCCTTTCATGCATGCTTTGGTCCCAGTTTTATAAACACAACCCTATGACCCATTTTATAAATTGAATATTGTTTTACTTCAAAAACATGGTAGGATAGCCACCCTTGATTGCTATGATTGACTTTTGTTTGGCCTAAATGATTGCTTTAAAAATGTGTGAGTGCTTTAAAAATGGGAATGTGATATTTTGGAAAATGAGTAAAGAACTGGGTAGACGGGACGGACATGTGTCAGGAGTATGGGTGAGCTCGTACCTGTGTGGTTGAGCATGTTGGGAGATGTCCATCTTGTCGTTAAGGACCAGGTTGCATGACATCTCACCTGGCCCAATTTATCGTACAACCACTCGACCGTTGTATGTGGCAACAGCTTAGCAAAAATCCCACTAGTTAATCTACTTGCCATTTGGTGTATTGGTGAGCAGCGGAAGATCAAAGAGTAGGGGTACGATCTGTGTGTGGTACGCCCTGGTTATATGAGATAACCCCTTGGTTGCTTACGTGGTGGCTCGTAGGGTTAGCTAAGGCGGGTAATGGCTTTGATAGGATCCGCGCCGGCACTAAGGTGTTTGTGTGGCGGTACCCTACTTGTGGGTAAAGATCTACAACCTCTGTAGAGTGTAAAACCTATTCTAATAGACATGTCCACGGTATTGGACGAGTCATGGTGTGGTCACAAAACTAGTGTTTGGGTTTGGGATATTTTTAGGGCGTGAGTTGTTTTCTGGAAAAGTGAGTGGTTGTGTGCCTAGGCTACTGCGGACGGGGAGTCCGATAGTCCCCAATTGGCTTTCTCAAAACAACTGAGTTACTCGGGTTATAAAAATTGTTTTCGAAAACCTTTTCGAAAATGAACCCCTGCATGAGTAAATGTGCTTGCAAATGAACCTTAACCTGATCCTTGATTTATCCTGTGCATGATCTGATTATAAGCCCCTCCCTGGGTGGGGTTGAACTTGTTGAGTACATTTGTACTCACCCTTGCTTAATTAACTGTGTTTCAGATGAGGTTCCCGACTTGGTTCCCGAAGACGTCGAGTAGGTCGCTGTCCTACACCCAACCTGTGCTTGTGGATTCAGGGTTTCCACAGGAAGCTTCCATGACGTGGTACTCTGATGAGGCTTTAAAAGCCTTCGCTATCATAGTTTGGTCACTAGCTCTTTTATTGTTCCTCATGGCAGTGGCGCTCCCGTACCCACTACCCCACCGTGATGTAAGGGAATGAACCACCTGTTGTAATAAATGTGTTACCAGCCTCCTGTGACTGGTATTTGTGTCACATTTAGTCACCTCTGGCGAGGGGACGCTTCTCGAGGAGTAGTAGACGTTGATGAGGCTATTCTGGCAAAAATCCCAGAAGTCTGACCCTGTATAGGCCTTACCCAGGTCGGTGACGATCCTGCTAGTTACCCTGAACTGATGGGTGATGTCCTCGATGAACTTCGCGACCTCTTTCGACGTGACTGTGGAAACAGCGCGGACCTCGATCCACTTGGTGAATTTGTCCACCGCCACTAGGATGTGCTTGTAGCCACCAGGGGCCATCTTGAATGGTCCCACCGAGTCAAGGCCCCATATGGCGAAGGGCCAGGATGATGGAATTGTTCTCAGAACTTGAGCTAGGACGTGTTGTTGCTTGGCGAAGAACTAGCAACCCTTGCACCGCCGAACCAGGTCTTCAGCGTCAGCCAAAGTGGTGGGCCAGTAGAAGCCCGACCTGTAGGCCTTTCCATCAGATTTGCAAAGGCTGCGTGGTTGCCGCATTCCCCACCATGGATCTCTTGTAAGAGCTCAAGACCTTCAGACCGGAGGATGCACTTCATTAGCACACCATTGGAGGCGGACCTCCGGTATAGCTCGGTGCCGATGATGACGTAGTTAGCTGCATGCCGGATGATCTTTTCACGCTCAACCTTATCTTCTGGGTCCCATTTCTCCACGATGTAGGCGATGAAGTCAAGCTAGGTGCTAGTCGTATGTGGCGTCCGTCATGAGGACGTCACGGCTACCCGGTACGTCGCCAGGCGACAGCTCTGGGTCACTGAGGAGTCTGATAGAGAGCTTGCTTAGGTCTTGGACGAATACGCCAGCCAGGACCAGTGCACGTTTAGACCCTAGCTTGGAGAGGATGTCGGCTGCCACGTTGTTGTCGTGGGAGATGTGGTGGAACTATAGACCTTCAAAGTCATCCTCGAGCTTGCGCACCTCGGCGCAGTAGGCGTTCATTGTCTCCTTCTTGGCGTCGCATGCCTTGTTTACTTGGTCGATGATGACCTTGGAGTCCCTGTAAGCAATGAGTCCCTTGATTCCGAGGGAAACAGCGATGCGTAGCCCATGGATCAGGGCCTCGTACTCAGCGCTGTTGTTGGACGCCTTGTAGTGGATCTGTAAGACGTACTCTAGGTGATCGCCCTAGGGCGAGATGAAGAGGACGCCTGTGCCTGCGCCTTTGAGGTTCAGGGAACCGTCGAAATACATCTTCCAGTGCTCCGGCTTCTTCGCTGGCGGAGGCTACTGGGTCTCCGTCCACTCAGAGACGAAATCGGCGAGGATCTAGGACTTGATGGCCTGCCGTGGGAAAAACTGAGGTCGAATTCGCCCAACTCCACTGACCACTTGACGATGCGTACCACGGTGTGCGTAGAATTTCTCCGAGGGGGGAACTGGAGACTACCTTGATCTTGTGCGACTGGAAATAATATCGCAGCTTGCACGATGTGACGAGAATAACGTATAACAGTTTCTGAGGTTGAGAGTACCTGACCTTGCTGTCGGATAAAACCTCACTGACGTAGTAGACAGGTCGCTGGATAGGGTACTGGTGGCCCTCTTCAGGTCGCTCGGCTACCAACACTGCGCTGACCACCTGGGTGGACGTGAAGATGTAAAGCAGCAAGGTCTCCATGGGTGCCGGTGGCACCATGACCAGGGGCGTCGTGAGGAAGGTCTTCAGCTCCTCGAGTTCCTGGTCCGCCTCGTCTGTCCACTTAAACTTGTTAGACTTTTTCAGGAGCTTGAAGAAGGCCGGGAGGTTGTTGAGCCAGAGTGACGGTGGCTCACCCATCACCAGCGGGAAATAGGCCGCCATGTGGTCGAAGCTGCCGCCCGCCACCTTGACGGCGATGTAGTAGGTCGACAGCCAGATGTTTGGGTCGGAGTGGCCGTCGTACTTCTGAATGTTGGGCTTGAAGTTGTCGGGGTAGGCGACCGACCGGAGACGTGGCGCCAATGCAGGGAAGGTGGTGATTGCCATGTCGTCGTCGTTGTCGCCGACCTGAGCCGCATCATGACCCCGTGCAGAAGCCACGATCTGGGATCTAGGCTGACGGTTTGGGTTGGGCAACGGACCCTCGGAGTGGCCGTAGTCTTTCTCGTACTGGTCACGTCGCCGGTTCTCTATGTCATGGTGCTCGCGCTCCTCGCGCTCCATGATCCTATGGACACCGCCTGGAGGACCGTACTCGCGGTCATAGTCGAGGCGCCATCGGAGTTCCCTCTCATCGCGCTCTTGGTGACGTTGGTCGATGTAACCGCGGGCATCGCGACCGCGCCGGTTCTTGTCGAGGTTGACGCGTAGGTCGATGGCTGGCGCGACTTTCGCTCCGGGCTGGTTGACCTCCTCCTAGATCGTGGGGAGCCTACTATACGCAGGCCGATTAGATTGACTACGCGAGTGCCGGCTCGACATAGATGCAGCCGACTTGGACGCTGCACTCTTCTCCTCCACCAGAGCTGTGGCCACCTAGATGTAGGCCATGGCTGCTTCGACCTCGGGCGAAGGGTCAGCTTGCTGAAGATGTGCCAACACCGCGCCCAAGTTGGCCTGGGGGCTGTTGAACGTCGGGAGCCCCGCCTCTTTGAACTCGAGGCGCAGGTCATGGGCGCACGGGGGTATCGCCTGGCGCTACTCCTCTGCCCGCCTCTAGGCGCGGTTCGTGTTGGCTTGCATTCGACGCGCCTCCTCAGAATCCGTCGCGCCGACCCGTGGTGAGTCGTTCGCTGAGACCACCAAGACACGCCGCCGAGTGGATCTTCGATTGTTGGAGGAGATGCAGATCCAGGCCTTCTGAAACTCGCCGCCGTCCGGAGACGTGGGAGCCTGCGTAGCGCACGTGATGTCGCGCTCCTGATCGATCTTCTTCCGCAGCCGACAGCCACAGAGCGTGTGTCGTGCACCCTTGTGGTAGATGCACGGTACGTCGAGAGGGTCGCGGCGTGCGTGAGGTTCGACCTTGAGGTCGCCAGATGGTTGCTGTCGCCCGATTGGATCTGGATCGACTCTGCCGCCTATCGTGCGTACACGTCGCTGGAAGGCCGCAGACCGAATGGGAAGGTCCTGAAGTGTGACGCGTCTTGTGTTGAGCGCTGATCCCTTTCGCAGATATGGAGGGTTTCCTCAATCATGTCGATGACGTGCTCCATCCCTTGGATGATATCATAGGGTTTGGGCTGGTGGGTCTTCGACTTCTTACTGGAGCTAGGGGCGGCATCCAAGGTCGCCGGGGCATCTATGGAAGGCCGTTGGTGAGGTCGCACCGCAAGCGTGGTTGAGGTCGCCGTGAAGGAACGGAAGCAGATCTCCACGGGCTTGGCGAGGACGTTCGCCATGCTCGCCGGAAAAATGACGCCAGATCGGGCCGCCATGCTGCACAGCGAGTTCCTAATCTCCCCTACCTGGCGCGCCAACTGTTAGGGGGTGAGACTTAGACATATCCGCAAGGGGGCTACCCAAGCGGTTGTAGGTTGACTAATGGGGGGATCAGGACCTAAGAACGTAAGTGGTAGTTCTTGGACGAACTCGGAACTCGGCAAGTATGGCAAGGACGCAAAGGATTTTAGACTGGTTCAGGCCTCTAGAGAGTAAAACCCTACGTCCAGTGTGGTGGGATTATGTGGAAAGGTGATTTCCCCTCGAATGGAGCTCCAGGCCACCTTATATGGCAGGCGGGCTAGGGTTTCCATTCGAGGTCGGTGGACCCTCATAGAGGTCGTTTACAGACTTAGGAAGGACGCCTTCCGTAATTACAGAGAGGATCCCGTGATCATTGCGTCTACTGGCGGCGCCGCCGCCATGATCTAAGGAGAGGCTTGCCCCGCAAGCCTAGCTGGTCGTCCACGATCTGGATGAGGTCGCCCGAGGTCTTCCAAGGTCGTCGGGACTGTGGATAAGGTCTCCGGGCCCACTTGCAGGTCGACAGGGCTTATGGCAGGTCGGGTCCACTTGGACCCACGGGTACCCATGTCTCACAAATAGCTATATATAAGGGGATGGTACACAAAAATATATGGTTTCTTACAAAACATTACCTATTTACCATTACAAAAAATTGCTATATATTGCAAACCACTAGCTGGTGCTATGATCCACCAAAAGAGCCTGAAAAGTAAATACACAAGTAAATGGTAGAGAATGCAAACTATGTGACGACAAGATGATTTTTACTGGGGTGTCAGAAAGCAACGTTTTCCACTAGTCCTTGGTGTTGGAGCCTGTCACAAAGAATGTACCCCACGCAAGGGTATAAACTCATTCCCGTTCAAACTAACTTCTTAGGATATATAGCTGATAGGCGTTCCCCACACGCAATGCAAGTGGGTCTCCATCTAACCTCACCCGTATTCTCCTTACCACTCTCTAGAGATTGGAAAACCACAGTGGGCCTCTCCTCCCATTCACAATGGAATTGCCAACACCGAATGATGTGATGGTCAACAAATCAATTACAAGCGTTGAAGAAATTTTAGAAGCATCAGGGAAGAAGGTGGCACTAGATGATCAAACGGTCAAGAAGGAGACACTGTCGGACAAAGCATATCTGAATTGAATCCTCACATAGACATTTGTTGGGTGCACCGGATCAATTGGATGATGCACCAGATCAATTGGTGCAATACGCCGGTGAGGAATCTAGGTGGAATCTTGGTCGTGGAGGCTAACAATTAGCAGCACAGAATGTTACGATGTTACCTATGGACATACCATTGAAACATCTGATGGTTGAAGTTTTCTAACCTTAATGAGTAATGTCTATGTTGAATTGTTGATGCCTTGGGCTATTTACCTCCACCCCAATTTATCACTGGAGGGTGCTAGTCCATTGGAGTTCAAAACACAGGACGAACACATCTAAACCACCAAAGTGCTTAAGTGAGTTTTTTTATAAAACAAGAGGTGAAACCCCTTATGATAAATAATTATATAGGAAAAAAGTCTTATAAACAGAGACTACGAAACAAACAACAATAAGAAGAAAATAAAAAAGACTACAATTTCTGCTCTAGGAAACAAAGTGATTCATAAAAAAAATCTTACCACAAAGTTCGTGAGAGTGGTTAGTGTTAGGATAGGCATAGAGAAGAGTGAGTGCAAGGTATTCCTACCCTGTGAGCAAGTTCTTGTGTGAATTAATGAACAAGAGGTGTGTTGGAGCCTTGAAAATCTTAGTGGCTCCACGGAAAGTCTTTGACCCTCTGAATTTGGTGCGGAGCAGGATAACCTTTGTGTGGGGGACGTGAACTTAGCTTATCAAAACACATTTCACACTCTCTGAAATGTTGGTGGAAGCACCATTACCACCCTGATGCTAGCAAGTGAAGCGCTTCTACGCTTTTCCTGTTTGTTTCTCTACAACTAGCATATGAACTCCCATGAGGAAAAAATAAAGCACAACTTCAAGTTCAGCATGATAAATATCAACAACAACACAAGCGACACAAACTATTGAAAATAGGCAACTCCGAGAAAGCTATACCTTTGAGCAACTTCAAAAGACCGCTAATCTTAACCTAATATCTTCTTTAGAGGAAAAATGAGAAAAAGAGGAACTCCAACAATTTCTCCAAACCTTCCACAATCTTTTCACGACGTCAAAAAGAGCCAGCCGCCCCCTAGTAGAGAATATTCAACCCCTTTTCACGATGTCAAAAGAGCCAGCCGCCCCTGTGACGCCCCATGTTTTTAATTAGTGTCATTAATGCTAATGAGTGGTTCAATTGAGTCAAACCTGCTGACATTGGTCAAACCATGGTCAACCTGGGTCATCACCTCGAAAACCTCGTCAACAATCCCTAATGACCCTCTTGATCAAGTCAACACACACTTGTGGTCAAACCTTGGTCAAAGGCACGATCAAACCCTACTTAAACCGTGATGTCTTTGAACGTCCTCCAGAACTTTTGCTGTGTTCCCCAAATTCACCGAAACAATACAAAATCTCCCAATATAAATGTTGTCGTGTTCTCCAACTTTCATGTTGGATGGCATTTCAAATTTTGAGTGGAAAAGAGTGGAAAACTTGGTCAACTGCAAGCAGCTCCTGTTCACCGGAATAGAGTGGCATTCAAAGTTTGGCAGTAGTTTATGCAAAATCGGTTGAGAAAAACACCTATGAGCCTTTTAAAAAGTTGTAGAGGGCAGTGAGATCTACAACTTTGCTATTTACTCCTCAGTGCACTTCAGTTAAAAAATTTTGAGTAAATCGTGGTCAAAGTGGCCGAAACTGAAACGGTCCGGCCGGAACGTGAACGTGCGCGCGCGACGTCGCCCGTGCCGCGCCGTACGCGTCGTACTCCGCTGTACGCGCTCTTCGAGGCGGGCCCGCGACCCCTGATCCAAGCGCCGCACCCTTCCCGACGTCCTCCCTGCCACATGGAGCTTCCCCACGCACCAAGCCTGCTGCCCTGCCGTTCGCCCATCAGTCCGCCGCGTTTCCCTTGCGCGTGCGCGCTTGCCGAGTCCAGGCCACCGTACACCTAGTTTAATTGGCCGATGGAGCCATAGCCACGAAGCTTTTCCCCCCTGTGCTCTCGTCACCAATAAAACCCCGCCCAATCCACCTCTTGCCTGGGGCAGAGCTTGGCCGCCGCCCGCATTGGAGGCCACCAAGCAAGCTTCCCCTCCGCTCTCACCCAGTGCCATTCAGCCACCCTAAGCTCTCCCTTAGGACTCCCTAGAGCTCTAGCCGTCGCACATTGCTTAACCACACAGGCCTCCTCACTGGAATTCGGATTGTAGCGGCCGTCGCTGCCGTGCGCCGCCGAGTCCCTTCGCCGGTCGCCTCCCTGACCCGCCCAAGCCACGAAATCAAGCCTTAGGAGGTCAAGAACCAGTTTCTCGTCCTTGCCCGGCCGAGAGCACCGGCGAGCTCACCGGAATTGCGCCGGTCGCGCCGCCCCCTTTTAGCCAAGGACCCAATTGCAAGGTTTGAAGTCTTTCTAGGGTCTTGAGTGTGAACCGAGGGCATATCTATAAGGAATCAAAACTGTCCAGGGACCTAAGTGAAAGTAGGATCTTCAATAGTATTAGCAGTTTTGCTAGAACTTAGAAAATCCATAGAAAATAATAAGAAATCAGAAAAATACAAACCCAATTTTGTTGGATTCCTGGTGACAAACCCTACAACTTTTTTAAAGCATGTCCATGGATTTTCCTAATAATTTGTGCAAGAAAAATAGGAAACTGAAAAACATAGATCTGTTGTATCTCAAAGTCTACAAGTCCTCTGTAGCTATTTTTTGGTTATGTTGGGTGTTATGTCTTTCCTAGTTCTTGTACCCAAAATTGCACAAAGTTATGTTGTAAATCTTTTTATATGAATTATTATCTATTTATGCAGAATCTGTCCAAATGATTTTTTTAGCTAAAAATAATTTTATTTTTGTGCCCAACTTCTGCATGTTATCTTGATATGCCAAAATGCACCTCTGGTGAATTAATCACAATTTATAATTTTCATAAATATTTAGTCTTGAAATATGCTTATTTTTCTTTCTAGTTGCATAACTCAAGATCCATAATAGTTTTAGGTGTATATGTTGCATCCCTTGCTTAGTTTTGGACTAGAGATAATGTGGGAAAAAGTTGGAATAATTTTGATGTGTGTTTATTTTTGTATGCATTAGTCTTGCTTCATTAGCTAGCTTTCGTCATTTTCAATATAATTAACTTCCTAGCTACCCTAAGCATGCATGTATGTTCAGTGGCTTGGTATAGGTGTTTAGTTTTTAATAAACCCTTCCACTAAATTTTAATAATTATTTTATGAATAAAAGCATTGGAGGTAATTTAAAGGTTAATAGTCAATTAAATGGGAAAATCGCCAACCACACCCCTAGTAAATCTATGTGAGTGATGTAAATCATTTCAAAAGGATAATGACCAACCCACTTCTGTTTGTGGAATTTAAATTAAATTATTACATAACTATGTACACAGTCACTATCAAAAAGAGTAATTAATAATGAACCGCATATTGTTCCTTTTTGGAAGAGTATGTTGAATGTATTTTTTTATCAAGGTGAATGTGGTCAACCATGCACCCCATGGTTGTCATTTATTGTTTGTAATTAATTAAATTAAAAATCTTCAAATGAACCTTGCATTTGCGTCATCGTGTAGATCTTCCCGACGGTAGACATACACTCGTGCTGACGAAGGTGCTGATGAAGAGCTGCAGTACGTGGATGTAGCCCAAGGCATGGACCAAATTCTAGAAGGGCCCAAGGCAACCTTGCCAGTAAAGGCAAGCCCCGAATCATTAACCCTATCTTTTAAAATTATGCAATTGTCCTTGCTATGATTGTGCATTTACGTTTCAAAAGTTGAATTGAAACCCTAGTTGCATGATCCCTAGGTACCTATGCTCTATCACTAGTATGCTAGATCGATAGCTGCTATGCTATAGGACCGGTACAAGTCGAGTGATGCTCATCACTCGCGAGAATAGGTCCTTATGTTGGAATCATAAGATCTTTAGAAATGGATTGCTCATGTGGTAAGAGCATGGGATTTGTGCTCCGGTCTAGTGGCTTTCGTGGGCTACGCTTTTGAACGTATTAAGCACTTGTCGGGAATGGAACCGGTAAGCCTTGTACCTTCACGAGCCAGTGCGAAAACTTACTATTACTACTCTTGAGAAATCACCTACCTGGCTAGCTACCGGGGAAGGGGGGTACATGCGTGAGGTTGGGTGCCTCGCGGGGTATGCCAACTAGCCTTGTACCGAAGACTATAAGATTTGATCCCACGCCAAGGACTTTTGGGAACCGCCTGGATGGTTGTCCTCGTGGAGGCACCCTACCGTGTGTTTAGGTTTACCTTGCAAGGTTTAAATCAATCGATTGTCGACCTCTCACCGTTATCTGAGACTGCTTAATCAACTGACCATGATATCCCATGATGATGGAACTTGGTGAATATTACTGCTTGAATTAATTGTTTGTACAATTCTTGTTTGAATTAGTAGGCACACTTAGAAATGGTAATCAACTAGAACTTGTGCTAAAATAATGAAAGTAAGGACATACTCTTTGTTGCTTTTCCACAAAAGAACTCCACCGACCATAAATCCTCTCATGTCTAGAGTTTGGTGATGTAGTTATCACCCGACAGTTAAGTCTTGCTGAGTATTAGTATACTCAGCCTTACATTAAAACTGTGGTTGCAGGTATTGTTGATCGGGTGGATGACGACAAGTGATGGCATCACGGATGGTCTCCTGTGATGCTACTGTTGCTCTAGTTTAATTTATTCTGCTATTTTCAAACTCTGAACTTTTACTTCATGTCATGAACAAAGTTTTGTAATAATTTAACCCTCAGGGGAAATTTGGACTTAAATTGGTGTTTGTACTCTGGACTCGCCTTCGCGTGAGTTGTAATGCATATGTTTGATCCTTTGTGTGAATTCCAAGTGATTTACGAGGCATTAACCCAGCAACTAACGACAGGATGATATTTTATTATTGCTTAACGACCAAAGTGGATTGGTTTTAGGCGATAGTACAGTATTTTTTCCTGGGCGGGTTGTCACAGCTTGTATTAGAGCATCTGTATGCACCAGAGTGATTAGATTAATACTAATCACATGATTTACAATAAAACTTACCAAGATTGATTGGATTTTGAAAATCCGTTGGATCGTTAAGAATAAGTTGGACCGAGAGGCCCTAGAGGGAATATTTGGGTTCTTTTAGGTGACTTATTAATGTATGGTTTATTTTGCTAACTCCCAGCACATTTACTTCCTGTCAGAACTTACTTTCTGTACAATCATACTAGTTTATCACGTTTTTCTATACGTGGTGGTACCGCACGGAAGACATACGAGGGATGGATGGGACCTAATCCAAAGGGAACCCACCGTCGCGTCTGTGTCTCGCCACATTTTGCCATACGTGGACGTTCCGCATTGTGAAAATGCAAGGCAAGGATCTGCTCCATTCAAAAAGGAGCGTATCTGAGGTTGGACGTTGTCCATGCAGCGGCTTGACGCATGGATACCGTTTCTATAGTGAACGATAATGTATGTAGACGCTTTCGTGAGTGCTGGCACAAAAGGTTCGTTGTGTTCTATGATGTTCTCCAGGTACACTAACTTCGTTTCGTAAGTCGCTAAGCGAGTATCGACTAGTTCTCGACTAGCTATTATAGGGAGAAACGTGTATATGCCTTGCCACTGGCGCTAACTTCGATTTTCGGCTTGATTGCCTTGTGAGGACGACTAGGATGTCTTGCATCATGTTAAAAATCGTGAAGACTTAAATCTGAATCCCTGTTTGTTTTATGTGCTCTCTAAGGTAAAATTTTGCTAGTGTGTTTTGTCTTGCTTAGCCACTCGTGTGCAAGTGTGTTGCTGTCCAAAAATCTGTTCTGGCTGTTTGCGTAGATCTTTGCACCCTGTTCAAGAATCTTTCTGTCCAGGTGATCTCAACCAAAGTTGCTCCAAATCTAATCAAGTTTCTGCTCGCAAAAGTTCACGGTCATAGCCTTTATATACCTCAAGATGTGCTCAATTTAGTGAACATGTGTCTTGCTGTTTTCCAGAAACCTAATCTAAACCCTGGTTAGTGAAGCACCTTCCTAATCTTCTAGCTCAACCTTTGCATGCCCAAACATGTGTCTCATAATCTTGCTGAGTTGCTACACAAATTTGAGAAATTTTGGGGCTCTGGTTTCTAATTTATGAATTTTTGTTCACAACTACCAGAACTTTGCCAAGTTGTATGTTCGTACTAATGGCTACCCCATTTCTTAACCATGTACTCTTTTATCATGGATCGAGTTTATCCTTGTACACTCACCCCCATCTGGTTCTCACTTTTGTGATTATGTCCAGATGGACAACCTTGGATCTGCGTCGGTTGATGTGGAAGCATGGACTCTCGTGAACTACCTCGAGGAGGGTGGATTTTCTGCACTCTTGTGGGACACCCTGAAGGACTTTGGGTATACCGCTTACCCAGAGTATTCGACACATGAGGTCATGACCACAGGCTAGCTCCTTCGTGGTGAAGTGAAGGTGAAGAACCCTATGTGCCAGACAAATCCTGCTTGGGAAGAATGGGAGTCTAAGGCACAAGGACTGACCTGGCTGACACTGTGCAAAAGGTCGCTCTCGAAGCACTCACAACTTTTTGTGGGAAGCACCCTGACGAGGTAGCCAGCTCTGCAGCCAAAGTGATTCCTGTACCTAAGCAACACACTGTACCTTGTGTCGAATGCGAAGCTTTTCTTCCAGCTCAGGGCAACTCTCACTATAGTCCTGATCTCGTCACCTCAGTTCGTTTTTCAGAAGCCATGTACGACACCTACCAAAGGATTGTGGGAGAAAGTGTATTCTATGGACACCAAATCTATAGGTATCGAGTTAAAGAAATGGAGAACACTGCTCAAGCATTGTAGGAAGCAAGAGCAATGATAACCACTCTCAAGAAGGGAAGACGCAAGGATAAGGCAAATATACGAGAATTGAGTGAAGTTATCCATAAGCAAAATTTCCTATTGCAGCATAATGACCAATATATGTTTGAACTAGAGAATCAACTGGAAGCTATAGTAGCTCCACCTCTGGAACCTATCATTCCTGGACCAGAAGAAGAAGAGGATGCTGATGGAATCCAAGGAGAGTATGGAGTAGAGTCTGGACCTGAGTCACCATAGTTCTTCGGCATGGAAGATCCAACCCTAGTAAGTTGGTATGTTTGTAATAAAGTTTTGAGTCATATGAGTGTAATAGTTGTAAGGACCCCTAGTGTGAGCTGACGCATTTGGTTAGGTTTTGTGGTTGGCTGAGCTAGGAGCTTCTTTTGTGCAGCTAGTCTGCATTGTAGTCCCAAGAGTTGTTGGTGATCCCCAGATCTTTCATCAATGTAATGTCTCGATTGAACATCTTTTAGCAGTGATCTTCGTCAGGCATTATTTATGTTGGTTGTGATCAGATCGTAGTTCTGTGATGAGTATCAACTCGTCCAAGAATTTCATGCCAATTGTGATCAATCCAATCTCTCAATCCCGAACTTATCCTTTTTGTCTTGCTCACAACCTTTTTGAATTAAAACAAATACAATTTTGGGTATGCATTGCATAGCATGTGCATTCGGAAAGCTGGGGTGAACTAACATGCTGTCGAATGAGAGATTTCAATGCTCATACTCTAGCTCTCTTGTTTGGTGATGTTGTTGTCCCATAACCAAAGGTGCCGCTGTAACACCCCAGAATAGGAACAACATTCTGGAGCGTTACCACACCACAACAAGCTATTATAGGCACACACATAAGAAAAAAACAGCAACAAAGAGATAAATTAATAGAGCACGCGGAAGCAAAATAAATCATCTAGGTAACCATCTCAAAATAGGTCCAAAGAGATTATAAGCTAAGCAAGGACTTCTCAACTAAACATTTTTATTACAACACATGTGACCAAAATATATATTTAAAGAACGTGTGTGCACACGTGCTGCTACTCCCATCCACCATCGCACTCCAAACTCAAAGACATGCGGGGAGCAAAAAGCGTATGAGGTTTATGGAAACCTTAGCAAGCAAACTGCTTCAACCAAGCCATTTAAATCACAATAAAATAAGCAGCAATTTAAGAGTCACTATAACCAAAGATGCACCACATAACTTCAAGTGATAAGTTAAAATAAATACTCCACGATAATGCTTCATGATGAATTGCAAATGGTGCAATGCAATGCATGTCTTCACTTCTACCCACACATCCCGAAGGAAGGATATGAGGGCTGCAACCACATTGCTATATCTCAACGTGCGTTGCTGTACCGGTACTTACCGCACCAATCCGGCTACGGTTTTCTTCATATGCATAAAAACATGAGAATGCAAGTGCAAGATTGCAATGCATGAACTTCATATACATAATAATTCTTAACTTCAATTCAGAGGTAAAGCCACACGTGGATCAAAATACTCCGATATAAAGATAAATTCAGATTGATCTTGCTGGTGTGAGGTACTGAAATTAAATGGAGGCAATTCAAACAACAAAGTTAAAGCATGTAGACCATCGCTACGTTTACTTGCCTTTATCGAAGATCAAGAACGTGAGCTAAGCACGGTCCGAAGGCGCACCACCTGTCCACAAACATATCTCAGCACCAACACATACACACAAGCATAAAGAATTTAAATCACAGCGCTCCTACGTCCGAACCCGACATTCTCACAAAAAGACACACAAGTTTAGACATGACAGCAGCGATAAGTCTTCTCTTTTTTGTATCTTTTAATTCTGATGGCTAAAAATTTCAATCTTGTGCCAAAAGAAAGAAAACTTCAGTAGTCACAACTTTCTAGTGATCCATCAAGAGGGGAAAATCATGAACAAAGACTAATCTTGAGATGAATCTCATACTGAAAATCTGGCAATCTCTGCGGAACAGTCCTAGCAAAAAGGGCATATCTCGAGCTCCAAACTTCATATGAATATGTAGTTAACCAATATGGAAAGGTTATAAAATTCTCTAAAATTTCATTAGTCATCCCAAGATCCAGTTCTGTCGTCTGGGTTGCCTAGAATTTATGTGAACAGATGCTGCCCAGATTTGTGACTCTGACAAACTGACAGAATGAAACTTCGATATTTCTTAGATCTTAAATCCGATTGTAGTGTTCTTTACGGCTATGGAAACCCCTAAAAATTTCCTACAACTCATATATAGGTTTGTTATTTTTTTGAGACCATTAAAAGGGTGTAAAACAACAATTACTGGAAACTGCACAGATTGAGTTTGTGCTGAAAACAACGACGAGGGTACCACTTTACCCTAGCCCTTGACGGTAAAGATTGACGCTACAAGCATGTGCTAGAACGTCCAAAAACATAGGGGAAGAATGAAATACAGTGAGTCATGCGTCACCTAGGGTTTCCCTTGGAAACGGTGAGGGCAAAGATGACGGCGGCGATTCCGACGACAACTCCCAGTCGTTTTCCTCTCCCTAGCGACGAATGTCACAGAGGCTCTCTCGATTTCATCTCAGCTGCATCGCACATGGCGGCACCACCATGAACAGCGAGGAAAGGCAATCAATTGAGGGAAAACAAAGAGAGGAAAGGAAGACCGACCAATTTTTGAAGAGAAACCACGTCGACCAATGGCGGCAAACCCTAATCTCCCTCTCTTCTCTTGTTTTCCCGTGGAAGAAGGGGGTGGCGGCTGTTGGGCTCTGTAGGGGATGTGCGATTAGGAAAAGAAAAGGTCACGGTGGAAAGAGGAAAAACCGTGATGAGCCTGGGCGGGTACCATAGCAGGCCGCGGCTACTGTAGCTGCGCGATTACTGTAGCAGTCATGGGTTAATTTTTGACCACGCATAACTTCTTGATCCGAATCCCGAATTATGCATGTGAGTAGTCAAACGGAAAGGATTCGACGAGCTCTATGCAACCATGACCTCCGTTCGTCCATCTGAGCAATGTAACAAAAAGTCATGTTTTAGTCGTCCACTTTATGTATTCCGATATACATAGCGTATTTTTCCTTTTACGCATTATGGGTGTTACATTCTCCCCTCCTTAAAAGAATTCGTCCCCGAATTCACCATCGCTAAGGAAAAAAGAGCAAAGAGCCATATGTATATAAATATTGCTTACCAGTCTCAAAGAGCTCCGGATATTCCCCGCGCATAGAGTCCTCCAATTCCCATGTTGCTTCCCGCTCCGACTGATTAGTCCATAGGATTTTCACATACTTGATAGTCCTATTCCGCATGACACGCTGAGAGAAATCCAATATACGCACAGGATGGCATTTTATAGTCAAATCCTTCTCAATAATCACTGGCTCAGCCTCCATCCTCTGCTCTGGATCTTTCAAATACTTCCTCAACATAGAGACATGAAACACGGGTGCACACCACTCATCGACTCCGGTAGCTGCAAACGATAAGCCAAGGAACCAACTCGAGAAGTGATCAAATAAGGTCCAATATACCTACGGTTGAGCTTCCCACTAGTGCCAAACCGAACAATGCCTTTTGTCGACGACACCTTAAGAAGAACCTCGTCACCAACTGCAAACTCCAGATCCCTCCGTCTGACATCTGCGTAGCTCTTCTGTCGGCTCTGAGCAGCCAACAAGTTCTGACGGATCTCACGTACCTTATCATGAGTTTGTTGCACCCAATCTGGGCCGACCAAGGATCCCCCACCAACAACATCCCAACAGAGTGGGGAAATACATCTGCGGCCATACAATGCTTCAAATGGAGCCATCTTGATACTAGCCTGATAGCTGTTATTATAAGCAAACTCTGCCAATGGCAAGTGATCCTCCCAACTGCCCTTCCTCTAAGGTCTGAATGGTACGCTCTGACTGACCGTTTGTCTGAGGGTGAAAAGCAGTGCTAAGGTCCAAATTAGTACCCAAAGCGCTATGCAAACGCGTCCAAAAATTCGATACAAATTTTGAATCACGATCAGAAACAATGGACTTAGGCACACCATGCAACCTCACCACTTCCTTGATATATAAAGGAACCAAATCTGAAGCAGAATTAGTAGTCTTCATGGGGAGAAAATGGGCAACCTTTGTGAGTCTATCTATCACAACCCAAATTGCATCCTTGCCTCTAGGGGAACGAGGTAATCCAACCACAAAATCCATGGTAATGTTCTCAAATTTCCATGTAGGAATTTCTAATGGTTTTAATAACCCTGCAGGCCTTTGATGCTGAGCCTTTACTTTCTGACAAATACCACAAGAAGCCACATACTTGGCAATATCAACCTTCATCCGCTTCCACCAGAAACTCTGCTTCAAATCTTGATACATCTTAGTTTCACCCGGATGCACTGTATATGGAGTTCGATGAGCTTCCCCCAAAATCTCCATCTTAACTGCAGCTTTTTGTGGCACACAGAGGCGACCTCTAAAATAAATAGTACCATCCTCCTCCATGCTGAAATCACGAGGTCTCCCCGCCTCAACACGCTTGCGAACAGCCAAGAGCAAGCGATCCTGTAATTGTGCCACACGCACCTGCTCCCGCAATGGTGATCGAATAACCAACTCAGTTTCCTCACGGGCAACACCAAAGCATAGCAGAGAGAAATACCCATATGGTCCAATTCATTAGTCGGTTGCATACAAGTCTTAGGAACACCGGTCCTACTAAGTGCATCCGCAACGACATTTGCCTTACCGGGATGGTACCGTATATTCGCATCATAATCCTTAATCAATTCAAGCCACCTCCTTTGTCTCATGTTTAATTCCTTCTGAGTGAAAATATACTTAAGACTCTGATGATCTGTAAAGATGTCACATGACTCACCATAGGGATAATGCCTCCAAATTTTCAATGCAAAAACCACAGCCGCTAACTCTAAGTCATGTGTAGGATAATTCTCTTCATGCTTCCTCAACTGCCTAGATGCATAGGCAATAACTCTACCTTCCTGCATGAGAACACAACCAAGACCAATACGAGAGGCATCTGTATATACTGTATAACACTTGCCACTCTCGGGCAATACCAGAATAGGAGCACTCACCAACCTCTCCTTTAGAGTACGAAAGCTCGCCTCACAATCCTCAGTCCAAACAAATGGGACACTCTTCATCGTCAGCTTCGTCATTGGCTTTGCAATGGAAGAAAAATTCTGAACAAACCGACGATAGTATCCAGCAAGACCAAGAAAACTCCGAACCTCTGTAACAGTAGTTGGTCTCTGCCACTTCACCACCGAAGCAACATTCTTTGGATCAACAGTAATACCATCCTGGTTAATAACATGACCAAGGAAAGCAACCTCAGAAAGCCAAAATGCACACTTCTTCAACTTTGCATACTTATACTCTCTCAGCTTATCCAGCACCAATCGGAGATGCACCTCATGCTCCTCCACAGTTTTTGAATAAACTAGGATATCATCAATGAACACGACCACAAAAATGTCCAAGTATGGGTGCAACATCCTATTCATGGCTTCCATGAAAACAGCAAGAGCATTAGTTAGACCAAAAGACATAACCACATACTCATAATGTCCATACCTCGTGCTAAAAGTCGTCTTCTCAATGTCCTCCTCCTTAATCCTCAATTGGTGATAACCCGACTGCAAGTCAATCTTGGAGAACACCTTAGCACCCTTTAACTGATCAAATAATGCATCAATACGAGGCAAAGGATACTTGTTCTGAATTGTCACTTGATTAAGCCCTCGATAATCAACACATAACCTCTTAGTGACATCTTTCTTCTCCACAAAAATCACAGGTGCAGCCCAAGGAGAGACACTTGGCCTAATAAATCCCTTTGCTAAGAGCTCATCAATCTGCCTCTTTAATTCAACTTGCTCAACAGGTGCCATCTTATACGGCGACCTGAAAATTGGCTGAGTTCCAGGGACCAACTTAATCTCAAAGATAGACTCCCTTTCAGGAGGCAAGCCAGAAAGATCAGTGGGAAACACATCTGGATAGTGGCAAACAACTGGAATATCCTCAACACGTAAGATAGCCTCAATAACCTCGACCATGGACCACAAAAGACCTGACTTCCTCATCCAGCGACTAGGAAACAAGTAGCATAGCAGTGCAAGGGAAAACTTAGGAGCACTACCCTGGAATACAACCTCCCGTCCTGAAGGTGCCTGTAGTGAGATTGTCTTCTAGAAGCAAGAGATAATAGCCTGATAGAGAGAAAGCCAGTCCATCCCGAGAATAACATCAAATATATCTAGTGGAATAATTACTAGATTGGCCACAAAATCTTCATCTGCTAGGGAGATACGACAACTCGGACTAACAAACGTACTAGAAACGGGACCCTTAGCGTAACTAATCAGAATCGCACGACCAATTTGCTGAACGAAATACCGATACGACCCACAAAACCCTCGGAAACAAACGAGAAGCTAGCTCCAGAATCAAACAGAACATATGCATCAAATGAATCGACGGAGATAGTACCTGTCACCACATCACTACGGTCTCGACCGTCAGTTGAGGGCATAGAGTATGCCCCATGAACACCACTAGAAGGAGAAGGCCTCTGAATCCCAGACTGTGTGGGTGCCCATGTTGGAGCTGATGGAGTAGGAGTAGGAGCATGAGTCACCCAATATGCACCACCAGGAATAGTGGTGTGTGAAGAACCAAGAATCGGTGCCGCTGAAGGCGCAGGCAAGAGCTGCTGCGAAGAGGATGCAGGTAAGTACTGTTGTGCAACGAGTCTTGGTAGAAACTGCTGTGCTAGAGTAGTGTGCTACTGCCCAAAAGAACCTCCAGCCATCATGTGTGCGAGCCACGGCGACCAGACGAGGAAGAAGTCACTGGCTCCCAGATCAGCTTGTTGTTAGGATTCTTCCTACACACATCCTCCTTATGATCATGACCACACCTAGAGCACCGACCAGTCCAACGGCAGTTCGCACGGTGGTGAGCATCGCCGCAACGGAAACAGACCAATCCTAGTCCTGGCTTGGCAATGGCTCGATACCGAATAGAGCCATCTCTAGAACCACCTCCAGAACCACTTCCAGAACCTCGAGACTGAGAAGAACTACCGCTGTACGGATGGTGACGATGACGCTTATCCTTCTTCTGAATTGGACCACTAGAATGGACCTTCTGCTCCTTCTGCACATGTGCATGATCTCCACCTCTAAGCTCCTTAGTAAAGTCATCCTGCACCTCAACTCCCAAAGCTCTCTCAACAGTCGAGCGGAAATCCTCCACAACAAAAGCACCCAAAACACGACGAATGGAAGCCTTTAGACCTTGTCTAAAAATCCGTGCCTTCTCATAGTCATCACGGGCCACATGAGGTACAAAGCGCACAATTTTGTTAAACTCAACCTCATATTCTGCAACAGTCCTCTTGCCTTGATGGCACCTCTCAAGCTGTGTCTTCATCTTATCCATGAAAGCAATAGGATAGAACCTCCTCTCAAACTGGCCGACAAAGTCCATCCATGTGATAGGTCCACGTGCAGCAGGATAAGATGACTGAACACCCCTCCACCATACCAGAGCCTCACCCTTCGAAAGAATCGATGAGCATAACGAACCCAATCGAAGCAGGAACACGAAAGGACTCTAGCTTGTCAACCACTGAAGATAGCCAATCTGCTGCCTCAATAGGAGCACCTGTACCATCAAACTTCTCTAGTGCCATACGACACCAATCTCTCAAGTCCAACAGACGCTCAGGAGGCACTACCGGCGCTCCATCAAGATTAGCACCAGGGGCATTACCAGGAGCACTAGGAGCACCACCAGGATTAGCACCACCCACAGGTGCCTGATGTAAGGCATTCATCTCTGCCCGCATTGTTTGCATCTCTGCTAAGATTGCAGCCAGATCAAGATTGGCAGGAGGATCCTCAGGAGCAGGTTCACCCCTACCACGACCACGACCATGACCACGACCACCGTGACCACGACCGCGACCACGAGGAGGCATCTATAGCCCACACAACAATGTCAGTACAACAACACAACCACAAGGGAAAACAAAAGATAGAACAACATATAACCAAATAACTCCCATCCTACGTGTGCAAGTGTGTCATGTTTTAAATTGAGCCAAGTTTTAACAAAAAGAACCTATAACCTTACACTCCGATACCAACTGTAACACCCCAGAATAGGAACAACATTCTGGAGCATTACCACACCGCAACAAGCTATTATAGGCACACACATAAGAAAAAAACAGCAACAAAGAGATAAATTAATAGAGCATGCGGAAGCAAAATAAATCATCTAGGTAACCATCTCAAAACAGGTCCAAAGAGATTATAAGCTAAGCAAGGACTTCTCAACTAAACATTTTTATTACAACACATGTGACCAAAATATATATTTAAAGAACATGTGTGCACACGTGCTGCTACTCCCATCCACCATCGCACTCCAAACTCAAAGACCTGCGGGGAGGAAAAAGCGTATGAGGTTTATGGAAACCTCAGCAAGCAAACTGCTTCAACCAAGCCATTTAAATCACAATAAAATAAGCAGCAATTTAAGAGTCACTATAATCAAAGATGCACCACATAACTTCGAGTGATAAGTTAAAATAAATACTCCACAATAATGCTTCATGATGAATTGCAAATGGTGCAATGCAATGCATGTCTTCACTTCTACCCACACATCCCGAAGGAAGGATATGAGGGCTGCAACCACATTGCTATATCTCAACGTGCGTTGCTGTACAGGTACTTACCGCACCAATCCGGCTACGGTTTTCTTCATATGCATAAAAACATGAGAATGCAAGTGCAAGATTGCAATGCATGAACTTCATATACATCATAATTCTTAACTTCAATTCAGAGGTAAAGCCACACGTGGATCAAAATACTCCGATATAAAGATAAATTCAGATTGATCTTGCTGGTGTGAGGTACTGAAATTAAATGGAGGCAATTCAAACAACAAAGTTAAAGCATGTAGACCATCGCTATGTTTACTTGCCTTTATCGAAGATCAAGAACGTGAGCTAAGCACGATCCGAAGGCGCACCACCTGTCCACAAACATATCTCAGCACCAACACATACACACAAGCATAAAGAATTTAAATCACAGCGCTCCTACGTCCGAACCCGACATTCTCACAAAAAGACACACAAGTCTAGACATGACAGCAGCGATAAGTCTTCTCTTTTTTTGTATCTTTTAATTATGATGGCTAAAAATTTCAATCTTGTGCCAAAAGAAAGAAAACTTCAGTAGTCACAACTTTCTAGTGATCCATCAAGAGGGGAAAAATCATGAACAAAGACTAATCTTGAGATGAATCTCATACTGAAAATCTGGCAATCTCTGCAGAACAGTCCTAGAAAAAAGGGCATATCTTAAGCTCCAAAATTCATATGAATATGTACTTAACCAATATGGAAAGGTTATAAAATTCTCTAAAACTTCATTAGTCATCCCAAGATCCAGTTCTGTCGTCTGGGTTGCCTAAAATTTATGTGAACAGATGCTGCCCAGATTTGTGACTCTGAAAAACTGACAGAATGAAATTCGATATTTCTTAGATCTTAAATCCGATTGCAGTGTTCTTTACGGCTATGGGAACCCCTAAAAATTTTCTACAACTCATATATAGGTTTGTTATTTTTTTGAGACCATTAAAAGGGTGTAAAACAGCAATTACTGGAAACTGCGCAGATTGAGTTGGTGCTGAAAACAACGACGAGGGTACCACTTTACCCTAGCCCTTAACGGTAAAGATTAACGCTACAAGCATGTGCTAGAACGTCCAAAAACATAGGGGAAGAATGAAATACAGTGAGTCATGCCTCACCTAGGGTTTCCCTTCGAAACGGTGAGGGCAAAGATGACGGCGGCGATTCCGACGACAACTCCCAGTCGTTTTCCTCTCCCTAGCGACGAATGTCACAGAGGCTCTCTCGATTTCATCTCAGCTGCATCGCACATGGCGGCACCACCATGAACAGCGAGGAAAGGCAATCAATTGAGGGAAAACGGAGAGAGGAAAGGAAGACCGACCAATTTTTGAAGAGAAACCACGTCGACGAATGGCGGCAAACCCTAATCTCCCCCTCTTCTCTTGTTTTCCCGTGGAAGAAGGGGGTGGCGGCTGTTGGGCTCTGTAGGGGATGTGCGATTAGGAAAAGAAAAGGTCACGGTGGAAAGAGGAAAAACCGTGATGAGCCTGGGCGGGTACCATAGCAGGCCGCGGCTACTGTAGTTACGCGATTACTGTAGCAGTCATGGGTTAATTTTTGACCACGCATAACTTCTTGATCCGAATCCCGAATTATGCATGTGAGCAGTCAAATGGAAAGGATTCGACGAGCTCTACGCAACCATGACCTCCGTTCGTCCATCCAAGCGATGTAACAAAAAGTCATGTTTTAGTCGTCCACTTTATGTATTCCAATATACATAGCGTATTTTTCCTTTTACGCATTATGGGTGTTACAGCCGCGACAGAACCTAGGGCATCGTGTGCGCTGCAGCCAGATGATTGCCACTAGGAGCGCGCTAGGTATCTTGATTGCGAGAACGCGACTCACCACACACACGCTCCCTTGTTAACTCGTTGATTGCCTCCCCATCACTATCTTATTTTGCGGGCAACCGAGTCATACTAACTTGCATCATGAGCACCATATCGCATGAGCATGTGCATCATGTCTTCAGAAGCATGTGTATCACACCAACTTATAAAAATCATTGCACCGTAATGTAATGATTCATTAACACCAAATTCACAAGTTACTTAAAGTGTGAGCAAGATTGTTCTGAAGTTTCCATACTAAATTGTCTTCCGTACAAAGAAATTACAGAAATCTTTTACTAGCTTTCCTTTTTTCATAAAAGTCTGTTTTGATGATCACTGTCAACTTGGTCTCTTGCCACCAATCTCGACGACCTCGTAGCATCTACTCCCTTCCGACCAGCTAAGTGGAAGAAGTAGAAGTAGAGTTTTCTTGAGCAATCAAGGTTCTCGAAAAGTCAATGTTGAGAAGTCATCCATCACTTATCCGTCCATGACCTGGGATCATACCTTTCGAAACCTCAGGATCGAGGAAGGAGTAAACCCAGGATCAATGGAAGCTTTTGCTAAATTCTCCTCGATGCTCGCTTCAGCCTAGAGGATGGATGCTGTGAGTTTTTTCTCATGATTTCGCCGTCACGGTTAATCCTGGAGTTCACCTTGAAGTTGAAACTCGCTCTCAAGCCGAGATAGTAGTAAAAAAAGGGAAAGAAGCTTTGTATCGTCAAGAAAGATCAGCAACAAGTTTCCAAGCCCAAGGAACATCCGCCCCCCTATGCTACAATTGTAGACAACCTGGGCATTTCATACGTAATTGCCCGAACCCTAAGCAACCAAAACCCCAGCAGCAGAATTGAGGACCATGTGTGGTTCGAGGACCGGTGGATGGTCGCCTCCTGGTGTGATGAGTGATTGACAACGTTGTGTGGACTGACTCTTGGCTAAGTATTGCAGGTGCAGGTTGCAGCTTGACTGGTGTTGGTGCAGGTGAAGAACAAGCGCGAAAGGTCGACGCCGGTGAGGCCTCCAGGTGTGGAGAAGACAAGTAGGCTTGGTTTGAGGGAACCGGTGGCCAACGTAGTGAAGTGTGGGCCGCATGGTGGCAAGAATAGCGGGACGAAGTCGTGGACGGTTTCTTGGTTGAGCCTCAAAACCAAGGTCGAGCCGGAACTATTTGGGAGCCGAGTCATGAGTGGCGATTGGAGGAGGCTACACCGAGTTCGCGGGTTTTATAGTGGTTCACCAGAAAACCACTGGGCCACAAAACCGAGGCCGAAGAGTCGACGAGGAGGTGCGGACACCCAGGCCGGTCTAACCGCCCAGGAGAGGCGGTCTGACTGCCTGGCTGGTCTAACCGCCCAGGGCGGGGGCGGGGGGGGGGGGGGGGGGGGGCGGGGGCGGTCTTACTGCCTTGGTTGCTGTCGCCGAGAAGCTTCAAAGTGGAGGACAGGCGTCGGGATTGCAACGCTTGCATCAAGGCTAAGCAGGTTGCGGTCGCTGGGCATCCGTCCGATGAAGAAAATCTGAAGACTTCCAAATTCGCCCTTAAGGGGCTTGTATCCCTAGTTATTAAGTAAGGGTAGTTTAGTCTTTTGGGTGCCTCCATATATACTCTTGAGGGGATGGATGACAGCCAACTCTTGGAACCCTAGCTCTTTTGTTTTCCCATTTTCGTTCTTATTTTCTCTGGTTTTCCTAGGACTAGCTTAAGAGCTTCATGTGAGATCTTTGAGAGAGGGATGGATGTATGGGTGGCAAGCTAGACCTTGTATGAACCTTCTTGGTACGTATAGATGATTCAGCGTGGTTCCTCAAGTTCTTGTGTTGCCTTTCCCGTCCTCCTTTTTGGTGATTTTCGGAGCTCTTTGTTGTGATTTTCGTGGCGGAGTTTTGAGGACGAGTTCTTGTGAGATTCTTGTTGGGTGTCACGGATGAGGACCTTGTGCCTCTTTGGTTGGTTACTTTGCCCCAAGAATCCCCTTGAATCGGACTCGATTTGGTGGTTTTTGGAGTTGCTCGAGTTCTTGCCCTAGAGAGACGATTTCTTCGATTCCTCTTGATTGTGAGCGATTCGGGTCGATTCCTTTGAGATAGAGGTTGCCCAGAAGGTAACCCAACTATTCCCAAAGTTTCGCTGCAATCCGTGGAGTAATTCGGGAGATCGGGTGATGGGAAGTTGGTGAAGGTTTTGATTTTACCGGATTTTCCTCTGTGAGTTTGTTCGCCTTGATCAGAGGAACGTTCAGGTGAAATCTTGGGTCATTTCGTGCTGTTTGCTAGGAGTTCTTGCTTGGAGTTCTTTGATGGGTACAAGAGGTTAGACCGCCCCTGGTAGCCGGTCTAACCGCCCCTAGGCCCCTGGGTGAATGTAGAATCTAGTCACATAGAAGGGGGGGTTGAATATGGGACTTCTTTTGCAAGCTCTATTGAAAAACGAAAACTTTAACCTATCAACTAGTGTTGCCCATACTAAAAAGGTTCTTCCCTACTACTAGAGCACACTATCACAAGTTTCCTTAGCAAATATCACACTAGGAGGCAATATGACAACCTAGGCAAGATATGAAGCACACAAGCAAAACAATCTAGAACAAAAACAAAGAAACTTGAGAGCGGAAATAAAGTGCTGAAAGTAAATGCTAGAAGTAAATGTGAGAGACAAGAGGCGACCGGATTTTTTCCCGTGGTATCGAGAAGTTGACGCTTCCCCTAATTCACGTTGGAGCACTCACTTAGAGTATTGCTCCCCCTTGAGTCACAAAGACACAAGTGCTCACTAAGAGTAACTGTTCTCCATCTCCGGAACGGTGGGTCTCGAACCGTGTACACCAAGCTTGTCTTGAGGCTCCCACAATCTCCAAGAGATTACCAAGAACCCCAAGTCACCTAGACCGTCTATGAGCCGTCAAACTCCAAGAGTAACAAGCCCGCACACCTTCACTTGACCTGAGCACTCAACTAAGCCATGTATGCACCTTGAAACTCTTGCTCACTAAGAAAGAACACCTCAATGAAGAGGAAGAGAATCCCAATTGGCAAGAACACACTCTCCTTCTCCCCTAGGATACAATGGATCTTCAGAGTGGCAAAGGTAGCTCTAGAGAGGTAGGGGGGGCTTATTTATAGACCTAGCAAAGAAGGCTAGCCGTTGGAAAAAGTCCCCTGAAAAAGTTGTACCGTCAGATGAACCGATGGTGCGCCCCTGCTGAGCGTCGGATCATCCGATCACTAATAGAAGCCAATATAGCTGTTGAACCTTGAAACCCAGACAATACACCGACGCTATACACCGACGCCCCGTCGGATCATCCGGTGCTGAAGGCACCACACTTGGGGCGGTACTGTATGATTTGAATCAAACCGTCGGATGAACCGCTGAGTATACATATCCAAGCGTCGGTTCATGTGGTGTTGAAGCAGAAGCCTTAGCGCGTCTCTGTTGAATTTAAATGCAACCGTCGGATGAACGGATGGTCAAGGTGTAGGATCGTCCGATGCTTAAGTGCAGACCCTTGACCAGAACTGTAGCCAAACCCTAAGGCGTCGGATGAACCGGTTGAGGACCAGGAGCGTCCCGGTGGTCGGTGGATGACCGCTCCTCAGTGATGAGTGATTGACAACGGGTGTTGGACTGATTCTTGGCTCAGTGCGCAGGTGTAGGCTGCGGCCTAGTTCATGTTGTTGCAGGTGAAGAACGGGCGCGAAAGGTCTTCAGCCTTGAGGGGCCTCCGGTTGATGGAGAGACAAGTAGGCTCGGTTCGAGGGACCCGGTGGACGGCGGGACTAGGTGCGGGCCACATGGTGGCGAGATGAGCAAGACGAAGTCATGGACGATTGAGCCGGTGCATGGTGGCGGTCGAGTCAAGAGGCTTGGCGGGAGGCCGGGCCGAGCACGCGGGGTTTGGTGGTTTGCCCACAAAACCATCGGAGGACGGTTTCTTGGTTTGGGCCTCAAAACCAAGTCCGAAGGCCCAACACGACGAAGACGGGATCCGGGCGTGTCGGGAAGCTTCGAAGCGGAGGACACACGGCGGGATCGCATGGCTTGCGTCGGGAGGACGCAGGGTGCGGCGAAGGCGTGGCTGTCCGATGGCAAGACCCACAAACATTACATAAATGCCCCTGTGTGGGTTGTATCGCCAATAGTTGAGTTAGGGGTAGTCGAGTCATTTCTCACACTGGCGGGACCCGATATATAAGCCATGAGTGTGTGTGGATGGTGCTCTCTCTCCACGACTTAGGGTTTCATTTCCCCCCATCCATTTCTCTTTTTTCCGGACTATTTTATTCTCCATTTTCTCTAGGCTAGCATGAGAGCTTCAAGAGAGATTTGTTGAGAGGGATGGATGCTAGGGCGGCATGCTAGACCTTGTGAATCTTTCTTGGTTTGTATAGAAGATTCGGCGTTGTGAATTTTGTGGTCTTTTTCGTGCTTGTTTTTGGTGCCTTTGTTCTTGGTGTGGTTCTACGGATTTGAGTGTGTTTCTTCCCAGATTTCTTTGAGGGAAACATGGATGGATGTCTTGTGCATCTTTGGGATTGATCTTGTGCCCTCAAACGCCAGGAAACCACTTCAATTCAAGGATTTTCGTTCGGAGCTCTAGCTTTTGGTGGTGTTCAAAGGATCCGCGATTCCCGGTGATTTAGGAAGTTAGGAGGTGAAATTTTTGGGGTATAGCATCCTTGGTTGACGCTTTTCATGTCCCCAAACTCTTGTCTCAATAGCTTCTACCATTTGGGAGATCCGGTGATGGATTGGGAGTGTTGACTTTCGGGGTCGAGCAGTTTTCAGTTTTGTTCGTGCCTCGCGGACGGTCCGCGAGGGCCTGGCGAACGGTCCGTGCGCACAGTGTTCGTCGTGTGTTCTTCGTGTTCTTGCTCGTCTTCGTTTTCGATCCGTTGTGGCTTTGAGTTTTCGTTGGACGAGGTTTCGGACGGTCCGCGTGTACCGGGCGGACAGTCCGCGGGTGCCTGGCGGACAGTCTGCGTGCTCCCCGCAGACGGTCCGTTCTTCGGGGTTCGCTACTGGAGGTTCTATTAGCATTTTCGGACGGTCTGCGGCTCTAGGTCAAACGGTCCGCGGCACAGGTGCGGACAGTCCGCGATACCCTGCCGGACAGTCCGCGCGGCCTGTGCGGACAGTCCTCCCCACCTCGCCGGACAGTCCGCTAGTGCCTGGCTGCTTTGTTCTTTGGTTCGATTCCTTCTTCGTTTCTTTCGTGCTTCTGCTTGTGCTTCAAGTAGTCGTTCCTAAGACTAGAGGTTGATCCATAACCTCGTTTTCTTGGCGATTGGTGTGTGATTCGATCCATCGCTTGTGTGACCGGGATTTGACTAGGGTATAGGCTGGGTTCTTTGAGAAGAATTTTTACCGGCTCCTATTCACTCCACCCCTCTCTAGTCGCCATCCGATCCTTCAATTGGTATCAGAGCTTGGTGTCGGATTCTTTGTGACTTTGACAAGTCTTGAATCCTAAGATGGCGTACGTTGAGCGGGACGGTCCGTCGCACTTCGATGGGAAGGGTTACCACAAGTGGGCGGCCCGAATTATGATCTTTCTTCGTGGCAAGTTGTTGGATTTTATTGTGCTTGACAAGACCTATGCTATTCCGGCTGAGATTCACACTCTTATGGTGACCGATGCCAGTGCTAAGGCCAAGTATGAGGCAAATGCAAAAGCCGTTGATCACTTGGTCCGAAGCTTGTGTGATCCTGAGTTTGAGCGTTTTCGCCATTTGAATCTTGTTTGGCAAATTTGGGAGAAGTTGTTGGTTGCTCACGGTGGTGATAACCATGTGAAGGCTCGCCTCTTTGTTTCTTACCGGATGCAATATGAGAACTTCACTCAACTTCCCGGTGAGGACATTGATGCGATGTTTCAGAGATTCACCGCCATCGTGAACAATATGAAGGCCAATGTTGAGGATTTCCCTTACACTGAGCATGATCAAGCTTTGAAGCTCTTGCATATCTTGGACCCAAATGTTTGGGGTGATAAGGTTGAGGCCATCAAGGAGTCCGGGCAATACTTGACCATTGAGTTGGATGACCTCTTTTCTAAGCTCAAGTCGGCTGAGGTTGACAGGAAGTTGCAATCCAAGCATGAGGGCTCGACTGATCATAGTCTTGCTCTTGTGGGCGGATCAAAGGGCAAAGCTAATACTAACCCTTCCTGTCGACAATTTTCCTTGTCTTCTCTCATGACCATTCCAGATGATGAGTTCGATGTGCTGAGCGAGGAGGAACTGGCTTTGCTCTCAAGGAGGTTTGATCGACTACATGAGAACCGGAGGAATGCATGGTGGAGCTCGGGGACATGCTACAAGTGTGGCAAGCATGGACACTTCATCGCCGAGTGCCTAGAAGCGGAGGAGAACAAGTACAAGATGAGCAAGTACAAGGCGCACCCAAGGCGTGAAGACAAGTACTCCTCCAAGGGCAAGCACTACAGCAAGTCCAAGAGCAAGGACAAGGACAAGAGCCATGGTGGCCGGTGCAAGCGACGTCGACACAAGCTCAAGCGACGCACATTCAAGCTCAAGCAGTGAGGATGAAGACGCTGGGAGGCGCAAGGGCAAGAAGAATGCAAGACGGAACCTCAGTGGGCTGAGCTGTGTTGCACTTGGAGGCTTTTGTGGCATGGCCCATAGCTCAAGCAGCAAGAAGAGCGAGAAGGAAGACACCGACTCTGACTCAGAAGATGAGGTAAACCGTGACCCCGACTCTTTGCTTGCTGAGATCACTAGATTGAATGCCTTGATTGACAATCGTGATAGTGTGTTGAGAGATGCTAAGAAAATGAGGAGACATCTTAGGGCTCAACTTGAGAATGCTTGTGAGAAAGTAGGAGAGTTAGAGTCTAAATTGCTTGAATTGAAACTTGAGAATGACTCTTTGAAACTTACTCCTACCATTTCTGATGATGTTGAATGTTCTGAATGTAATGCATGGTTGAATGAGATCAAGTTGCTTAATGAGAAGAATGCTTCCACTTTGGCTAAACTAGATGCTCTTAGGACTGAGTATGATGAGCTTAAGGCTAGACCCACTTTGCTTGGTGCTTGTAAATCATGTCCTACTATGCATGCTAAGCTTGTTGATGCTCGTTCTACCATTAGCACTTTGGAAGCTTCTTTGAAATCTCCTGTTGTCAATGCATGCACTAGCTGTGATGAAGTTACTTTGCGCAATCTTGAACTTACTTCCTATTTGGATGTCATTTATGAGGAGAATGATTCTTTGAGGAAGGTGTTGGGTTGGTTGTCTGGGCAGGAACCTCAATTGAAAATCATGATTGAGGAGTTCAAGAGAGCGGATGGTCGTGGTTTGGGTTTTGAGAAGTTGGGTGAGGAAGTGGGAGAAAACAGCGGGGAGAGTGTGTATGAGAAGTGTGTTGAGTCTAACCCCGAGTTTGAGGTGATCGGAGACAGCCAAGTCCCACTTCCAAAAGCACCCAAGAACTCTTTCACACCAAAGCCCAACCACCTTTGCAACAAGCTTGACACAACCCAAGATCCACCCAAATTCCCACCCAAAACAAATGACTTCCAGAAACTCGTGAAGTTTGTGAGTGAGAAGGGTGAGAAGCCTAGAGAGAAGCAAGAGTCAAAACCAAAACCCATCCCCTTCAGGTGTGAGTACTGTGTCAAGGAGAGGCATCTAGCAGAGTTTTGCTACAAGAGGAAGAGGGATGAGAGGCTTGCTAGGGAACAAGCTAACCAGGACAGGTATCACTAGTCTCATGGTATTCCTGAGCCTCGAGTGCCACTTCCACGGGGTGTGGGAAGTGTGAGGAGTGTTGGTAGAGTTGGAGCTCAGGGTGGTAGGTTCCCACAGAGAGGTGGTGGTGAGAAGTTTGATATGAGAGATGATGGTGTGCGTGCTGGTGAGAGGTTTGGTCGGGCTCGTGGAGTTTTTGCTGGACGTCCCCCTACTCGTCCTCAATACAGGTTTAGGGGAGATGATCGCAGCTTTGGGTTTCAGAGGAACTACGGACCACGTTTTCCCCCTCGTGGTGCTCGTACTCCTTCCATGGGACATGGGAAGTTTGGTGGCAAGGGAATGATGTTTGCTAACCCCTCTTTTGAGCAGATGGCTCGACACCGGTTCAACTTTCTTTGTGCTAAACCTAGTGTCGAGTCGTTGGCTCATTCTCGTTCGTGTTTCTGACTACAGGCAGGAGGCTTGGAGAACATTTGGTTGATCGACTCCGGATGTTCCCGACACATGACCGGAGACAAGAAGTGGTTCTCCAGCCTCACCCTAGTGAAGGAAAAGATGTACATCACGTTTGGGGACAACAGACGAGGAAGGGTGATTTCTGAGGGTGTAGTGCATGTGAGTGACAAGGTAACATTGAAGGGGGTTGCTCTTGTGAAGTCTTTGGGTTTCAATTTGCTTTCGGTTTCTCAGTTGCTTGATGAGGGTTGAGGTGTGTTTCAAGTCTGGTGAGTCTCGTTTGTTGGATTCTCGAGGTGATCTTGTCTGTATGATCATCCCCGAGGGTCAGATTTTCAGGGCTGATTTCTCTCGTTCTTTGGGTCCTGCTCGCTGTTTGATGGCCGGTCCTTCTTCTGATTTGTGGAAATGGCATAGGCGGTTGGGTCACTTGAGCTTTGATTTGGTTTCCCGCTTGAGTGGTCTTGACCTTGTCCGAGGATTGCCTAGGTTGAAGTTTGAGAAGGATTTGGTTTGTGCTCCGTGTAGGCATGGCAAGATGGTAGCCACTCCCCATCCACCCCTGACCGATGTCATGACCGAGCGACCGACAGAGCTGTTTCATATGGACCTTGTTGGGCTAGCTCGAGTTTGCTCGGTGGGTGGGAAGTGGTATGTCCTTGTTGTGGTGGACGATTACTCTCGCTATGCCTAGGTGTTTTTCTTGGAGGACAAAAGTGAGACATTCGGTTTTGTTCGAGATCTGATCGTGAGGTTGAAGAACGAGAGGCATGGGAATGCCATTCGAGCTATCCGCAGTGATAATGGCTCAGAGTTCAAGAACTCTCGTTTTGATGCCTTCTATCGTGATCTAGGTCTTGAACATCAGTATTCGACCCCTTATGTGCCCCCTCAAAATGGAGTCGTGGAAAGGAAAAATCGGACTCTTTGTGAGATGGCTAGGACGATGCTCGATGAGCACAGGACTCCTAGGAGGTATTGGGCTGAGGCGGTCAATACGGCCTGTCATGTCTCCAACTGGATTTTATTGCGAGCTTTCAAGAGGAAGACCTGTTATGAGATTATGCATGGACGGGCACCCAAGGTGAGTCATTTTCGAGTCTTTGGCTGCAAGTGCTTTATTCTTAAGAACGGAAAACTCGACAAGTTTGAGGCTAGGTCTAGTGATGGGATTTTCTTTGGATATGCTAACCATTCTAGAGCCTATAGAGTGCTTAACCTTGAGACTAACAAAATCATGGAGACTTGCGAGGTAACCTTTGATGAGACAATGCCATGTACCTCTCTTGGCTTTGAATGTGTAGGTGATGAAGAGATGGCTGAGGACCTCTTTGAAGAGGAGAAGGATGAAGCTGGAGATGATGATGGAGAGAACCATGCGCCTGAAGCTGAAGGTGTACCCACTACTTCCCCTATGACCACTACTGAGGGTGGACCGTCTACTTCATGGACAACGACGGTGCGACAAGAGGACCAGGCGAGAGAAGCTGAAGTTGAGAGGGAGGTGGTCTCGAGGCGTGAGGCTCCCCGGTGGATTCAAGAAGTGCATCCCCTATCGAAGATCATTGGGGACATCGACGAACGTACTACGCGTTCAAGGTCTAGAAATTCCTCTCATTTCGCTCATGCTGCATTTGTTGCCACCTTTGAGCCCAAGGACATTGGACACGTTTTATCTGATGCAAACTGGGTCAATTCTATGCATGAGGAGTTGGAAAATTTTGAGAGGAACCATGTGTGGGAGTTAGTTGAACCACCTCCAAATTGCCATCCTATAGGAACCAAAGGGTTTGGAAGAACAAAGAGGGTGAGAATGGAATGGTTGTGAGGAACAAGTCCAGACTTGTTGCTCAGGGATATAGTTAGAAGGAGGGGATAGACTATGAGGAGACCTTTGCTCCTGTGGCCCGTCATGAGGCAATTCGAATCCTTCTAGCCTTTGTCGTGGCTAAAGGGTTGTAGTTGTTTCAAATGGATGTGAAGAGTGCTTTTCTGAATGGGCTCATAGAGGAGGAGGTGTATGTGAAGCAGCCACCGGGGTTCGAGAGTGAGAAGTATCCACATAGGGTGTACAGGCTGAAAAGGGCTCTGTATGGGTTGAAACTGGCGCCCCAGGCTTGGTATGGGAGATTGAGAGGTTTTCTGTTGAGCAGAGGGTTCGTGATGGGTACCGTGGATAGGACCTTGTTTCTCCTCAAGCATGGGAATGACTTGTTGGTTGTACAGATATACGTGGATGATATTGTCTTTGGTGGCTCGTCACATAACCTTGTTGCCAAGTTTGCAGATGAGATGAGCAGAGAATTCAAGATGAGCGTAATGGGCGAGCTCCAGTACTTTCTGGGGTTGTAGATCAAGCAAGTCAAGGACGGAACATTCGTACATCAGACCAAGTACACGAAAGACATGCTGAGGAAGTTCCAGATGCAAGATGTGAAGCTGATGTCGACACCCATGGGGAGTACGGCTACTTTGGATGGGGACGAGGACGGAGAACCAGTGGACCAGCGGGAGTACCAGAGCATGATCGGCTCCCTCCTCTACCTGATGGCGACGAGGCCAGACATACAGTTCAGTGTGTGTCTGTGCGCTCGTTTTCAGGCTTCGCCGAGGACATCACATCGACAGGCCGTCAAGAGGATCTTCAGGTACCTACAGTCTGCCCCTGGTCTTGGCCTTTGGTATTCTTCCCCCTCGACTCTTTCACTTCATGGTTTTTCTGATGCGGATTTTGCTGGTTGCCGAGTCGAGAGGAAGTCTGCTTCTGGTTCTTGCCAGTTTCTTGGGTCTTCGTTGGTTTCGTGGTCTTACCACAAGCAGTCTAGTGTAGCTCAGTCCACCACCGAGGCAGAGTATGTTGCAGCCGCGAGTTGTTGTTCCCAGCTGTTGTGGATTTCATACACTTTGAGAGACTTTGGTGAGGAGTGCACCCAGATCCCACTTCTTTGTGATAGCACCAGTGCCATAAGCGTAGCAAAAAACCCAGTGCTTCATTCCAGAACCAAACACATAGAAGTGAGGTATCATTTCTTGAGAGACAATGTGGAGAAAGGGACCATTGTGCTTGAGTCATGTCCCTACCCAAGATCAGCTTGCAGACATCTTTACAAAGCCTCTCGACCAAGCTACATTTGTGCGCTTGCGGGGGAACTTGGGGTTTGTTGCCCTTTCTAGTTGATTCTTGGGGGATTTTCTTTTGTACTATATGTATCATACCATGTTTACTTTGATGTATATACATGCTTTGCTTGATGTATAAACCATGGTAAGATAGCCATCTTATTATATATCATGTTGCATTTGTATCATATTGCATTTTAGGATGATGAGCTTCTTTCATATGCCTTATTTGAGTTTCTTTGGCTACTTGTGAGATATTGGTCATGTGTGTGGAGAAATGGCTATGTGAGGCTATGCTCTTTGAATATTTGAGATATATGTGTTGTGAGATAGCCCTTTTTGAATCAAATGCTAATCTTGACTAAAATTGATGAAATGTGCTCCACTCATGTGTAGTAGTGTATCCATGTCACGTTTTGGTCTAAATGTGCTTTCTATGCTTAGATTATGCTTGGATGTCTTTTTCTTGCATTTGGGCCAAAGGCCGATATCATTGTGAATGTTTAGCCTATGTTGCATTCATGGGGGAGCATAAGCTTCTTTTTGCCGCAAAGGCACTTCATGTACCATGAAATGAATTAATCTTGAAAAGAAGTGTATATGCTTGAAAATGCTCCATCCATCATGTTTATGCTTAAAATGTCTTATCTTTCACACATGGTTGCAAAACATGTTGCATGATGTTCACCAGTGGAGAAGTCTCCCCGAAGTGGTCACATGGCTCATGAGCTTTAACATGACATGCTTTGCTTTATTGGTGTTTGCAATGATCTTTTGTTGAGAATTTGATATCCTTGTATGATCTCTGGACGATATGCATGTTTTTGGCTAGAATACGACATGGATAGGCCTTTATATTTGAAGTGAGCCATCTTTTGATAAAACTGCTCAATCTGAAAATTTGCTTTGTCACATGCCTATATTTCCATATATTACTTGTGGCAATGCTTTGACTATGTTATGATCCACATATGTGCTCTTTGTCTCATTTCTAGCCTTTGACACTAAATTTGGCCTATTTGAGAAGCTCTTGTAGATGTTTATATGCTTTGTCTTATATTCCTGCATTTTCACCTTGATTCATACATTGTCAACAAGGGGGAGAAGAGGTGAAGAGGTGAGCTTAATGAAAAATTCAGAAAAATGCATCTAAAATTTGGAAGTTTGCATCCACATGTTCAGGGGGAGCTTGCATTTGTTCAGGGGGAGCTTTCTTGCTGTTTTCAATGTCGAGTTTGTGCTTTGCTCGGCTTGTGACTTTTCTTTGCCTTTCTTTGGTTTTGATCATGAGTTGAGCTTCTTTGTTTTTATTTCTTCTTACTTTATTTCTCTGAATTTCATTTCGCGTTGTGTGTTGTCAATGCACTCATCAAGGGGGAGATTGAGGACCAGGAGCATCCCGGTGGTCGGTGGATGACCGCTCCTCAGTGATGAGTGATTGACAACGGGTGTTGGACTGACTCTTGGCTCAGTGCGCAGGTATAGGCTTCGACCTAGCTCGTGTTGTTGCAGGTGAAGAATGGGCGCGAAAGGTCTTCAGCCTTGAGGGGCCTTCGGGAGATGGAGAGACAAGTAGGCTCGGTTCGAGGGACCCAGTGGACGGCGGGACTAGGTGCGGGCCACATGGTGGCGAGATGAGCAAGACGAAGTCATGGACGATCGAGCCGGTGCACGGTGGCGGTCGAGTCAAGAGGCTTGGCGGGAGGCCGGGCCGAGCACGCGGGATTTGGTGGTTTGCCCACAAAACCATCGGAGGACGGTTTCTTGGTTTGGGCCTCAAAACCAAGTCCGAAGGCCCAACACGACGAAGACGGGATCCGGGCATGTCAGGAAGCTTCGAAGCGGAGGACATGCGGCGGGACCGCATGGCTTGCGTCGGGAGGACGCGGGGTGCGGCGAAGGCGTGGCCGTCCGATGGCAAGGCCCACAGACATTACATAAATGCCCCTGCGTGGGTTGTATCGCCAGTAGTTGAGTTAGGGGTAGTCGAGTCATTTCTCACACCGGTGGGACCCGATATATAAGCCATGAGTGTGTGTGGATGGTGCTCTTTCTCTGCGACTTAGGGTTTCATTTCCCCCTTCCATTTCTCTTTTTTTCCGGACTATTTTCTTCTCCATTTTCTCTAGGCTAGCATGAGAGCTTCATGAGAGATTTGTTGAGAGGGATGGATGCTAGGGCGGCATGCTAGACCTTGTGAATCTTTCCTGGTTTGTATAGAAGATTCGGCGTTGTGAAGTTCGTGGTCTTTTTCATGCTTGTTTTTGGTTCCTTTGTTCTTGCTGTGGTTCCGCAGATTTGAGTGGGTTTCATCCCGGATTTGTTTGAGGGAAACATGGATGGATGTCTTGTGCATCTTTGCGATTGATCTTGTGCCCTCAAACGCCGGGAAACCACTTCGATTCAAGGATTTTCGTTCGGAGCTCTAGCTTTTGGTGGTGTTCAAAGGATCCGCGATTCCCGATGATTTAGGAAGATAGGAGGTGAAATTTTTGGGGTATAGCATCCTTGGTTGACGCTTTTCATGTCCCGAAACTCTTGTCTCAACAGCTTCTACCGTTTGGGAGAACCGGTGATGGATTGGGAGTGTTGACTTTCGGGGTCGAGCAGTTTTCAGTTCTGTTCGTGCCTCGCGGACGGTTCGCGAGGGCCTAGCGGACGGTCCGCGCGCACAGTGTTTGTCGTGTGTTCTTCGTGTTATTGCTCGTATTTTCTTTCGATCTGTTGTGGCTTTGAGTTTTTGTTGGACGAGGTTTCGGACGGTCCGCGTGTGCCGAGCAGACAGTCCGCGGGTGCCTAGCGGACAGTCCGCGTGCTCCCCGCGGACGGTCCGTTTTTCGAGGTTCGCTACTGGAGGTTCTGTTAGCTTTTTCGGATGGTCCGTGGCTCTGGGCCGGACGGTCCGCGGCACGGGTGCGGACAGTCTGTGATACCCTGCCGGACAGTCTGCGCGTCCTGTGCGGACAGTCCGCAACACCTGGCCAGACAGTCCGCCAGTGCCTGGCTGCTTTGTTCTTTGGTTCGATTTCTTCTTCGTTTCTTTCGTGCTTCCGCTCGTGCTTCAAGGAGTCGTTCCTAAGACTAGAGGTTGATCCATAACCTCGTTGTCTTGGCGATTGGTGTGTGATTCGATCCATCGCTTGTGTGTGACCGGGATTTGACTAGGGTGTAGGCCGGGTTCTTTGAGAAGAATTTTTAATGGCTCCTATTCACTCCCCTCCTCTCTAGTCGCCATCCGATCCTTCATCGATGCCTGTACCGTCGATTCATCCGACGGTCCATTTTGAATCTGTTGGCTGCAGAACTCATCTGACGCGTGTTAAAACTGGGGCGTCGAATCATCCGACGCTATAAACTTGATTTCAACTCATCCAATTCAGCACCTTTGAGTTTTCCGTCGATTCTTTTGCTTCAACCTTGCTTCCATGAACTCTATGAGCTAGATAGCATCCAAGGAACTTCAGTGTGCATATTTTATGGCTTTTGGAGTGCATCGTCAAGCTACTAGTGTACGAACCCCTCTTAATAGTACGGTTGAAACTACAAACTAGCAATCCAAGTGTCCTTCATCTCCTTTGTGACACTTGGAACTAACAAAGTCCTTAGCCTTGTAGTCTTCAACCATATTGAGCCCATTAAATCAAATTGAGGGGTCTCATTCCATTCAATACTCGTGACAATAACCCAATTTGAAATCTGCTTCAAAACAAAGATTAGTGACAAGCATATGGTTGTCATTTATCACTGAAACGCACCCTTACCAAAGGTGTGAAAGGGCCTAGATCGCTACAATCTCCCCCTTTTTGGTGATAGATGACAACACAAGTAGAGATATACGAAAATTTGAATTTAAAAACATATAAACTCTACTTCTAATGCATGAAAAAGAATAAGAGGTAAACACACATGCATTAAGTAAACACACAAACATGAGTAGACATGTAAACCATTTACATACACAAGATCCAAATACATGTCTCATCATGAAACTCCACAAAAGCGAGAGAGGCTACAAAAACTCCAAAACCTGCACTCTCCCCTAACTCCCCCTATCTATCTCCCCCTTTGGTAACAAGCACCAAAAAGGAGACTAAGCCTGAGGCGGAGAGGAAGGATCCGGCGGCGAAGTAGAGACAACCCTCAAAGGTCGCACTAAGAAGCCAGAGGCATCGTCATTGTCCTCGCTGAGAAGAGACCAAGCTGGTGACGAGGAACCCGGAGGTGGAGGAGGTGCAACAGTCAACGTGCCGGGAGCTGTAGTAGCCTCGGAAGCAGGAGAAATAGTGTCAGAGGCAAGAGCTGACGAGATCTGCTCCGTGATCGCTCGAAGGTAGTAGTCCTCCTATCCCAACCCCTCTGCCCTCGGTGTAGTGAACGTTGGAAGCGGTGAAGACACCGGTGGACTGGGCAGAGTGGTGCGAGCTGGTGTCTCGAAGATGAGTGCTCCTGTGGTAAGTGGAGACACTAGCTGGGATGACGCAGGAGTGGTCATCTGAAGCTGAGCCGGGAAGGAAGAGGTGACCGCTGCCTGAGGTGTCGTTGTCTGGGCTACAGCGAATGCCCCTGTCTGTAGTAGAGGTGACTATGGGAAAGTCGATATGGGAACGTTCATGTCGGTGCGGAATGTAGTGCCGACACTAACTAGTAATGAGCGCTGAGATCTGCCTCTCGATGGGCCGGTGCTAGCAACTAATGACATTGGGTTTATCCTGGTTCCGGCCGGGGCCGTACGTCCAGCAGTGGTGTGCTCGGGGCACTATATTGCTTCGCACCGTGGTGCTTGTAGAGGGGCGCTACAAGTGTGGTGGGAGAGGAGGCCGGGCCTCCAAGTCCCAGAGGTATTGATTGAGGCAAGTGCCAGTATCGTAGTGAAGGCGGAGAGCATGTGGGAGATCGCTGTCTGTCGTCCCCCATGCGGCTGGGGGACTGTCCCTCCTTTTATAGACCAAGGAGGGAGCAGTTTACATGCGTGCCGCACTATTTTCCTACGTGTGGAGGTGCGGCGAGCAGTGCAACGGAGCTGACGGTCGTCCTGGTGAATCCTGCTCTAGTTGGGGCGTCGTGGCGCGTCCTGTGCTTGTACAGGAGAGGCGTCGAGGGTGGCAGCGTAGTGGAAGGTTGTCCGACTGCCGCCGCGGGCCGGTTCGAGGGTGCCATCAACGGGGGGTCTGTACGCGGCACAGTGGCGGTCGTGGCAACGCCCTGTCCCCATGCACTCTAACAGCGTTGAGGATGTCGTCACAGTGCCCGACGTGGCGCTGCAGTGGCGGGGATGGCTGCACAGGGTTGACAGTGACGGGGAAGACCACTCCCGCCGGCCTGACGTCACGGCGTAGCCCTGTGTAGTCAGGGAAAAAGTATTCGAGGGTACTGCCGGCCCCCTTTAAGGGCTCGGCCCGTTAGCCGTATAGGAGTAGGCGGCACAGCGTCACAGGGCTGACACCGGCCTCATCGCACAGTGCTACACAGTGGCGGGGATGGCCTTCCCCAGGGAGTCGGTGAAACAACATCGGGGCGTGATTCCCATGCGTGTCAGGGTCGTGGCGTGCGTCCTATGGTGTCAGAGCATTAAATGCTCGTAGACGGGGGCAGGAGTGGGGACGACGTGCGTGCAGGTGCCCTCGAGTGAGGCGGTCCTCGCCGAGGGGGTGTTGAGCCCTCGAGCAAGGCAGTCCTCGCCGAGGGGGTGTTGAGCCCTCGAGCGAGGCGGACCTCGCCCGAGGGGGGAGTTTAGCCCTCGAGCGAGGTGGATCTCGCTCAAGGGGGCGTGGGGCTCTTGAGCGAGGTGGACCCTGCCCGAGGGAGCATTTAACCCTCGAGCGAGGCGAACCTCGCACCAGGGGGCATCCGCCGTGCCACCCTGGCGGGCTGCGGGGGCCACCAGGGTTGTGATCGTGTCGTGCGCGTGTTTTAGGTTCGTGGGTTAGTTCGTGTTTTGCGTTTTTTGCGGGTTTTAAGCGGGTTTCCCCTGGTTATTTAGGGGACCCTCATGGCTGTCCCCGACAGTAGCTCCCGAACATCTGCGGGTGTACCCGTTAGGGTCCCGCAGATGCTGACGCTTGCCGATGGGACATTCTTCCCTCCTGGCTGCTAATGCTGTTCCGCGGGGCCGCGTCAGTGGACCCACGGGTCTAGCCCCCGAAGCCCTGCAGGAGCGTGAGTGCTCTTGCAGGGGTTTTTTCACGAGACCCTCCAGCGTGCGGGGTGTTTATTTCAACCGGCATCAGCAATGTTCCAGTCGACCTCGATGCGCCACACGCACACGTCTGGCGCCGCCTGCGTTCAGTGCTCCCTAGGAGGTGTAGCCACGCGTTGAGCCCCCGAGCCTGGGCCCGTGCGAGGCGATCAGGGCGAGCTCTCCGACTTGTATTTGTACGCTCCCTCGCCGTCCCTCCGTGGGACGGAGGGTGAGGTTTCCGCAACCCCCATCGATCGGGTCGCGGATTGCAGATTCCTCGTCGAGCTGCTATCAGGTTATTCAAGTGGACGCCCATGCCCCGTTCGATAAGGGTTGGCTCGTGGTCCGGAGACTCGTCCATGAAAGTGCTTGCGTGGGTTTGCTAGGTGGGGCTCGGTCCCGTTCGCTGGGGACCGAGGGCGCGGAAGCTCTGCCTCAATGGGATCTCCCGACTAGCTGCCCTCGCTGGCTCTTGAATACAACATGTGGGGCGCCCTCGAGCCGGTGGGCTCGAGGATAGGCTCGAATGCGCGCGCCCTCGTCGCCCATGACTCTGTTAATCTGGGGCGCCTGTTCCGAACCCATCGAGGGTCATGCTCCGAACGCCTGATCAGTAGGGCCACTGCGGGGTGGCAGCTGGGTGCCCCCGACTTTTTGCATCTGCAGGACTCGAGGGCTCGCAGCCGGGCCGGCCCTCGAACCACTGATTAGTAGTCTTTGTAAATCGAGGGCATCTGTGGCTCCTGCTCCCACTGAGTGGGCTTTGATGCCACAGGTTGGTAATCACAACCTTCGAGGGTCAGGTTTTTCAAGCCTCGCGCTCGGGCCACTCGAGGGTCGTCTTTACTTGGTAAGGGACCGGGCCATTTAATGCCCGCAGTCGCGGCCACAGTTGTGCACCGCGGGCGCGCCTTTTCAGGCGCTGCGGCCGCGCGCGTAGTGGGCGACGTGGGCGGGTGGACGTGGGCTGGTGGAACTGACCCTCAACGCCTTGCCCTCGGCGGCAGCAGGGTCGAGGGGCACCTCTTTGGTCTGCTCAGCAGCCTCGAAGCTGCCGGCGTGTTTGGCGGAGGAGTCGAGGTCCTCGTTGACCAGCTTCTCCAAATTCGTCACGAGCGCTTCTTCTAGCGCTAGAGCCTCCGCGTGCTCCACGCACTCGACGTCGCAGTCGAATGCGTGCTCGATGGACGAGCCCACGGTGATGACACCTTTGGGCCCTGTCATCTTCATCTTGAGGTAGGTGTAGTTCGGGACCGCCATGAACTTGGCGTAGCACGGTCGCCCAAGGATGGCGTGGTACGCGCCCCTGAACCCCACCACCTCGAAGGTGAGCGTTTCCTTGCGGAAGTTGTCTGGTGTGCCGACCCAGACTGGCAGGTCGATCTGCCCGAGGGGCTGGACGCACTTTCCCAGCGCGACGCCGTGGAACGGCATCGTGCTAGGCCGCAGCTGGTCCAACCCGATCCCCAGCAAGCGCAGGGTGTGCGCATAGAGGATTGAGGCTGCTGCCCCCGTCCATCAGCACTTTGGAGAACCTGGCGTTCCTGATGACCGGGTCGACCACCAGTGGGTACTGGCCCAGATTGGGGATGCGATTTAGGTGATCCTCGCGGCTGAAGGTAATGGCGTCCTCCGACCAGTCGAGGAAGGAGGGAGGCGCCTTCTCCGCGGCGAGGACCTCGTGTCACTCCCGCTTGCGCTGGCTGTTGGACATGTCGACGGTCTGCCCCCTGAAGATGAGGAAGACGTTCTCCACTGCGGGGAAGCCGCCGGCGTCGCCATCACCCCCATCCTTCTTAGCCTCAACATTCTTCGCGGCGGCGCGACTGTAGTATCTCTTGAGCAGGTCGCACTGCTCAAGGGTGTGGTTGACCGGTGTCTTGTGGTACGGACATGGCTTTTTCAGCATGTCGTCGAATACCCCAGGGCCTCGAGGGGCCGCTCGAGGACCCCATCGAGCTGGGTCAACAGCAAGGGCTTCGTCGCCGTCGTCGTCGCGCCCCTGCTCGCGCGCCTCGCGACGCGGCTTTTCCCTTTCTTGCCCCGCTTGTGCTTCTGCTGGGGCTCCTTGGACTTGCTGCCCTCCGCAGGCGCGTCGTCCACGCGCTTGCCCTTCTTCCCATAGAAGATCGCCCCCACCGCCTCCTCGCCAGAGGCGAAGCTGGTGGCGATGTCGAACAGCTTGTTCGAGTCAACCGGTGGGCTGTGTCCAAGCTCGCGCACGAGGTCCCGGCAGGTCGTGCCCTCGAGGAAGGCGTGCACGATCTCGGACTGGGCCACGCTCGGGAGCTCCGTACAGCGCTTAGAGAAGCGCCGTATGAAGTCCCGGAGCGACTCGCCGGGCTTCTGGGTGCATGCGCGCAGATCCCAGGAGTTTGCAGGGCGCACGTACGTGCCCTGGAAGTTCCCCACGAAGGTGCGGACCAGATCATCCCAGTTGTGAATCTGGCTGGCCGGCAAGTACTCGAGCCACGTCCGCACCGAGTCGGCGAGGTGCAACGGCAGGTTGAGGATGATGACCTCGTCGGTGGTGGCTCCGCCCAACTGGCATGCCAGAAGATAGTCGTTGAGCCACACGCGGGGGTCCGTTTCCCCTGTGTATTTGTCGATCGACGTGGGCTGGCGAAAGCGTTGAGGGAAGCTCTCCGTGCGGATCTCCCGGCTGAACACACGGGTTCCCGGGGGCTCCGGCGTCGGCGAGCAATCCTCTCGGCTGTCATAGCGCCCACCCCGCCGGGGGTGGTAGCCTGCCGTCGCCCGTGTCTCCGCGTTGCCCGTCCGCTGGGCATTGATGACGTTGCGAGTGTCACCGTCTTGGGTCTGCCCGCGCATGTCAAGGATCCGCTCCCTGACCGGCGTGCGCCCTGGGTTGGCGGGTCGTTCCACGGTGCCGCCCGCGTGCACCGATGCTTCAGGGCCTTGTGCGCCCCATTGTCCCGCGCGCTCCCCTGCTAGCGGATGCGGGACGCCGAGCTTTCAGCCTATTGAACGGCCGCTTGCTCGATGAGTGGCTGCGCCTCGAGGTGCAGGTTTTGCACCTCGTGCATTGAGGGGCCGGGCATGGCCCGCAGCAGTGTCGTGGCGGCAACGAGCTTCTAGCTCGCTCGCGGGGGCGTGTTCGGGTTGTCGACGTCGAAGTCGATGGTGATACGCTCGCGGGCTTTCTTGCCTAGCTCACGCGCGCGTTCGCCGCGCGCGGAGGCTTCTCTGGCGATGGAGGCTTGAAGCAGCCGCACCGTGCGATACTCCTCCGTGAGCTTGGCTTCAAGCTCACGTGCTTGAGACAGTTGCGCGTTGATGTCAGCCCCCCTCGGCGGTAAGGAGGGAGGAGCGCTTGGCCCCGCACCCTGGTGTGGTCTAGTTCCCGGGCTGGGGGGAACCTCTCCGTCGCCGGCTTCTGCCGCGTTTGCGGCGTTTGCTTGGTCGTTGGCAAGCACGACGAAGCACTCCCATGCGGGGTCGTAGCTCCTGGCGCTGGAGTTATCGGAGTAGCCAAACCAGTAGTCTGTGGCATCGAGGAACCGCCGGAACATCACTGGGTCAGGCACGCCGGAGAAGTCCCACTTCGCGTACCCGTGCGAAGTGGCGGGTGGCAGCTCGCTGGCGGAGCCGCAGGACAATTCGTTGTCGGCGGAGGCACTGGGATCCTTGACGGCCGGAGCATGGCGGCCGGGGCGAACCCTGCGCGCTGCCTCGTCAGTGTTGGCGGAGGTGACGTACGCCGTCGTGGCGTCGCGCGGACCGACGGGGAAGCGCAGCCCCAAAACCGAGCACTCCCCCGTCGAGCGGTTGCCGTCTTGCCGGTGGTCGCGTCACGCCGTGAGGCGACGCGCGCGAAGTGCGTCGGCGCTCCGTCCGTGCTGTCGCGAGCGCCGGCACCGAGCGTCGACGACGTCGAGGCGGCCGAAGGGCCCACAGCATCCACATGGGCGGACGCCGGGGCGTGAGTAGCGGGTGCGACGGAGGCCGGGTCGGCTTCGGTCTGCCGCTGCGCACGGAGTGCATCGCGATCGGGGATGCCCATGAGGTAGTCGTTCCCCGTGCAGGCTCCCGAACCGGATTTCGAACCTAGCTAGGAGGGGGTCCGAGCTGCCCATGGAATACCTCTGGTCGCGGTACTCAGTGCAAATTACCATCGAGAGGGCTGGTGACGATCCGATCTTCAGCGCGAGCCCCCTACCTGGCGCGCCAACTATCGGTGCGGAATGTAGTCCCGACACTAACTAGTAATGAGCGCTGAGATCCGCCTCTCGATGGGCCGGTGCTAGCAACTAATGACACTGGGTTTATCCTGGTTCCGGCCGGGGCCGTACGTCCAGCAGCGGTGTGCTCGGGGCACTATATTGCTTCGCACCGTGGTGCTCGTAGAGGGGCGCTACAAGCGTGACGGGAGAGGAGGCCGGGTCTCCAAGTCCCAGAGGTAATGATTGATGCAAGTGCCAATATCGTAGTGAAGGCAGAGAGCGTGTGGGAGATCGCTGTCCGCCGCCCCCTGCGGCCGGGGGACTGCCCCTCCTTTTATAGGCCAAGGAGGGGCAGCTTACATGCGTGCCGCACTATTTTCCTACGTGTGGAGGTGCGGCGAGCAGTGCAACGGAGTTAACAGCCGTCCTGGCGAATCCTGCTCCAGTTGGGGTGTCGTGGCGCGTCCTGTGCTCGTACAGGAGCAGCTTCGAGGGTGGCGGCGTAGTGGTTGGTTGTCCGGCCACTGCCGCGGGCCAGTTCGAGGGTGCGGTCAACGGGGGGTCCGTACGCGGCACAGTGGCGGTCGTGGCAACGTCCTGTCCCTGTGCACTCCAACAGCGTTGAGGATGTCATCACAGTGCCCGCCGTGGTGCTGCAGCGGTGGGGATGGCCGCACAGGGTTGACAGCGACGGGGAAGACCGCTCCCACCGGCCTGACGTCATAGCGTAGCCATGTGTAGTCACGGAAAAAGTATTCGAGGGTACTACCGGCCCCCTTTGAGGGCTCGGCGCGTTAGCCGTACAGGAGTAGGCGACGCAGCGTCACGGGGCTGACAGCAGCCTCATAGCACAGTGCTACACAGTGGCAGGGATGGCCTTCCCCAGGGAGTCGGTGAAACAGCACCGGGGCGTGATTCCCAGGCGTGTCAGGGTCGTGGCGTGCGTCCTGTGGTGTCAGAGCATTAAATGCCCATAGATAGTGGCAGGAGCGGGGACGACGTGCGTGCAGGTGCCCTCGAGCGAGGCGGTCCTCGCCGAGGGGACGTTGAGCCCTCGAGCGAGGCGTACCTCGCCCTAGGGGGCGTTTAGCCCTCGATCGAGGCGGACCTCGTCCGAGGGGGTGTGCGGCTCTCGAGCGAGGCGGACCCTGCTCGAGGGAGCATTTAACCCTCGAGTGAGGCGAACCTCGCGCGAGGGGGCATCCGCCGTGCCACCCTAGCAGGCTGCCGGGGCCACCAGAGTTGTGATCGTGTCGTGCGCGTGTTTTAGGTTCGTGTGTTAGTTCGTGTTTTGTGTTTTTTTGCGGGTTTTAAGTGGGTTTCCCCTGGTTATTTAGGGGACCCTCATGGCTGTCCCTGATAGTTCACAAACCCACCCACTGGAGGAAGAGGCGCTGTCGGGTCAGACTGTAGCTCGGCAGTGGTAGGGGGCTGAGGTAGCTGAAGTCCTGACTGCTGGAAAAGCTGACCAAGGAAACCAGACATCAAGGTGAACATCTGTGAAGTCAACATCTGGTGCTAGAGCATCTGCTACCTCTGAGCCTCCTGCTGCTGACGGGTCCCCTCTAGGATCACCTGCTGTGACTCCTGGTACTGCTAGAACTGAGCCTACATCTACTGTTGTACCTGGAGAGTCTCCTGAGTCTGAGTAGCCATAGTCGAGATCAGTGAAGTAAGCTGGTCTGGCTGGGTCACCTGAGCAGCTGTGATCGTGGGAACCGGTGACTCAGCCTCTCTCTAGCCTGGCAAGGTGGAGCCGCCTCCCTCGTCGTCGTGTGACCGACGGACTCTGAAAACGGGCTCTGGAGAAGGTGTGAAATTCTCGTCGTCACTAGAGGACTCGTCGTCTGTGGCAAAGTACTAAGGAAGAGGTGCCTCTTCTGCAACGAGAGTAGCATCCTGTCGGGCTGCCTCATCCATAACTGCCTCTGCTGCTGCTCGAGCCTGTAGTGTCTCCTCGGCTCTCCTCAGGCCTCTCGGGCCTCTCCTCCTGTCACCTGGCATCAGAGGCCGGTAGGTCGGGAACACGAACTTCGACGACTCAAGCATCCCGACATACCTCTGAGCCTCGAGCCGGGACAGCAGCCAACTGATCCAGTGAGCGAAAGGCTGATGTCGTGTCATCCCCATACCATCCATAATGGTGTCCTCGATCTCTGCTAGCATGATATCCACGAGGTCAAAGGGGCTCTTCGCCATCACTTACATCAGTAGCCACTGCTGCACCCCTGTCAAGGACTCTGCATTCCCCATCCGGTAGAGTACATACCGTCTGAGGGCGTAGTGAACCACGTAGGCCTCGCGAATCAGATGATCTGGTGTCCTGGGTGTGCCGGGAAGGAACGGTTGTTGGAACAGGAAACTGATCTCCTCGTCGGTAGGAAGGATAGGTGAATGTGCACAATGAGGAGGCTCGACGTCGGGGTACGCCAGGTAGTGGATCGAGTCATCGTGAAGATCAACCTGGAGTAGCTCTGCGATCCCCTCTCGAGTAAGCCGCTGCTGCTGACCCATAAACATGAACCTGATAGCGACCCGGTCAGTGTCGATGTAGACAGTGGCATAGAACACTCTGACCCAGTTGGGGACATATCATGACCTCCGAGTCACTAAGTCCACTAATCCCCGCTGGTAGTCGAAGAAAGGGAGGATCGCCTCTCCAGCTGTAGCTGCCCTGAGAGCGGTGAACTGTAGCATACGGTGCTGGCTGAGCTGAGACCCTTTGTGAGTGTAGGAGGCATAGAAGCTCTCTTGAAGGATCGTCCAGAACCAGGGATCACACTCCTCTCTACCACGAGGGAACCACTGGTCCTCGGGTACACTCCTCAACCGTCGAATCTTCGTCCTCGGCAAGTGACGGAGGTCACAGAGATAGACTTCGAAAGCCTCGGCTCGTGGTCCTCTGGGTAGCTAGGGGTTGGGAGCCTGCTGCTCTCTCTGTGTGAGCTCCTCTGCTGCAGCTCTCCTCTGACGTGGTGTCGGCTGCGGCTGAGTATGACATCCTCGTGTCCGACGTCCGGACCTGGCCAGTGAGGGAGGTGACTCTGTCTACTCTGTGGTCTGGTGACCTCTGCCTGACCGACGTGGCTGCTGCTGCTGCTGCTATGTCTGCTGCTCTGTCTGCGCATGGCAAGCGGCGGTGGTGCGAAAAGGATTAGGTTTAGGGAGTCGCGGCGTCGAATCGTTAAGACGAGTGCGCGTCAGTGTATGAAGGACCGATACGGCGAACCAGAGCGGGGGGGAGTAAATGGGAGCAGATAAAAAATCTTCTCGAAGGAGATGGAAACTCCAACAAGATGAACATGGCTTCCAACACACGTCTCCGACTCACTACCCAAGTTGGCCAAGCCCACGTAGCCACTGGAGTGCCACTGGACATAGGAACCAACACACACACCCTTCCGACCCGAGAACGCAGCGGAACACCAAACCTTGAGTCCACTGACCAACACCGGTCAGACCAGTGAGCACCATCGGTCAGACCGGTCCCTGCTGGTGAAACTGGGCAACTTTCACTAAGTGGCTCCACACCGGTCAGACCGGTGAGACGCACCGATCAGACCGGTCACAGCCTGAAAGCCCCCAAAGCACCAAACATGCCAACCGACCTCCAAACTGACCCAAACTCGAAACAGCTGCAACACAAGGCAATAGCGAACACACCCAGACGTTCACCCAAGCAAAAACCCACCGAGGGTTGCACCGGTCAGACCGGTCAATTGCACCGGTCAGACCGGTGTAGCCTGGGCAGCTCGGGATGAACAGCACCCGCGGGTCAACTCCCCCAAAACCAAACCTCGATCTCCCGAATCGCTCCACGGACTTGAACAAGACTTTGGGGATATTAGGAACACCTTATGAGGAGTCCATAGCCAAGTTTAATCCCACCAAAACTCGTCCAAAAAGGAGGAATCAAAGAAATCCCGCCAAGAACACCTCAAACCCTAGAACCCGAAAAAACCCAAAATCGAGCTCCTTTACTCACGGATTTGGGAGGGGAATCACAGCCGAAAGAACCACGAAGAGTTCCCAAAAATTTCCCCCATCAAATCCCCAAGAGAAAGGTCCCGAAAACAACCCAAAGAAATCACCAAGAGAGGGCTCCTAAAATCACCACCAAGAACAACCGGGAACAACACATCCAAACCTTGACGAACCACGCCGAATCATCTATACATGCAACAAAGGTTCTTACGAGGTCTAGCTTGCCGCTCGATCATCCAACCCTCTCACAAGATCTCACCATGAAGCTCTCAAGCTAGTCCTATGGAAATCCTAAGAAAATAGGAAGGGAAAATAGGAAAGCAAATGAACTAGGGTTCCAAGGCTTGGCTGCCATACTCTCACTTCCTGGGTTATATGGAGGCAACCGAAAGTCTAAAATACCCTTCTCTAACAACTACGGTTACAAGCCCCTCAAGGGCGGTTTTGGAAGACTTGAAGATTTATCCATCGGACGGATGCCCGACGACCGCAACCTTGCGATCCCGACGCGTGTCCTCCGCTTCAAAGATTCCGGACTGCATCATCGCACACTGGTTAGACCGGTGCTCCTCACCGGTCAGACTGGTCCCCACCAATCAGACCCACCGGTCAGACCGGTCTGGCGCTCCTACAGCTCCGTCTTCGGTTCTTCGGTCTTGGCTTTGTGGATCAACCAAGGAACCCAGTGGTTTTCTGGTGAACTACCGGAAACCCCGCGAACTCGGTGTAGCCTCCGCCAATCTCCACTCATGACTCGGCTCCCACGTAGTCCCGGCTCGACCTTGGTTTTGAGGCTCTACCAAGAAACCGTCCATGACTTCATCTTGCTGTTCATGCTACCATGCGGCCCGCACTTGACCTCGCTGGCCACCGGGTCCCTCGAATGAAGCCTACTTGTCTTCTCCACACCTAGAGGCCTCACAGGCGACGACCTTTCACGCTTGTTCTTCACCTGCACCAACACCAGTCAAGCCGCAACCTGCACCTGCAATACTTAGCCAAGAATCAGTCCACACAACGTTGTCAATCACTCATCACACAAGGAAGCGACCATCCATCGGTCCTCGAACCACACATGGTCCTCAATCTCCCCCTTGATGAGTGCATTGACAACACCCACACGAAAGTAACAAGAGAGAAAAGAAAAAGAAAAGAAACGAAAAAAAGAAACTCCAACAAGAGATCGAATGCCAAACAAAGGCAAAGAGCAAGATCACTTGAAGAAGACAAAGTCTCGGACCCCTTAGGCAAGGGCAACGGCTCGACACATCCGAGACAAAAACAAAGCTCAAGCAAAGAGCGCGAACCACCGAACCAAAGCTCAAACACCACAAAGAGCTCCCCCTGCACACATGCAAGCTCCCCCTGAACAAATGCACCTCCCCCTGGACGAATGCATGCAAACCAGCTGAAAACAGGGCAGCTGCAACAACTTCAGCTCACACCGGTCAGACCGGTCTTCACCACCGGTCAGACCGGTGCCTAAGATGTGCACAGGAACAGCACTCACACCGGTCAGACCGGTGACCTCGGCCGGTCAGACCGGTGCACAACAAAGCCCAGAAATGGCTAAAAACTACCTGAAAACCTTCTAAATGCGTCCAGCAAGCCATTTCAAGCTCAAACTTCTCCCCCTTGTTGGCAATGCATGAATCAAGCCAAAAATGCAAAAATTTCAACCTAGAGCTTCTTAAGTAGACAAAATTCAACAAGGGATGCTACACATGTACAAATAAGCAAGTTAGATACTCTATAGCTTCATGTCGACATCAACTACAAGATCACCAAGTTTCACAACCATTGGACGAAGCTAAGATGGATTTGGGTAGTTTTGCGAAAAACTTGCCTCAAATGAGCAAAGTCCTGAACATGATCAAAGCATATCAAAATGGCAAAGCCACACGAACTTCATGCTAGGACAGCCATTCTAATCATAAGACCATCACAAACACCCACAAGCACCTCATGTCATGTCAAAGCCACCGAGCCATGTGCCTACTTCTATGTATGAGACTTCTCATTGGTAGGCATCATGCAACGGTTTAGCACCCAAAGCAAATTAAATTCAGCACATATGACATGGGAGCACATTTTCCAAGCATTTTTCATTTCATTTTCAGATTTATAATTGGTACATGAAATGTCTTTGCAACAAAAAGGAACTTATGCCCCTCCACAAGATGAAGCAAGAGGGCTAAACATTCATGATGGCAAATGAGCCTTTGGCCCCATATGATCAATAAACTAGCTATCCAACCACAAATTAAGCATAGTAAAGCCACTAAAACATGTCAAGATCATGTAAAGGCATTTACACATGAGAGCGCATACATGTGACATTTTCAAAAAACATAGCTATCAACCATGGATTATTCATCAAGATCATCAAGAGCTAAGCCAAACTAACCATAGCATACCAAACAAGCTCATAAAGACATAAATAGCATTCCATCGTGAACAATGTATATAGGAGAAGCTTTTCCTATCCAATGCATATGATACAAAATGCATGCAATCTAAGATACAAGAATGCCTATACATCATGTTACATATGCCATGCCAAATGCAAGAAATGCATAAAAGAAAGCTATACATATGCTACAAAGGAGCTCCCACACACCCAACTTAGGAAATCAAACACACACCAAGTTCCCCCCACAAACGAGTGAAAGTTGCTTGATCTAGGGGTTTGGTAAAAATATCGGCTAGTTGGTCATGTGTGGGCACATGGATCAAAGCTATCTTTCCTTTCTCTACGTTGTCTCTCATAAAATGATACCTCACTTCTATGTGCTTAGTTTTGGAATGGAGCATTGGATTCTTTGCAACGCTTATGGCACTGGTGCTATCACATTGAAGTGGGACATGGGTATACTCATCACCAAAGTCACTCATGGTGTATGAAATCCAAAGGAGCTGAGAGCAACAACTAGCAGCGGCAATATACTCGGCCTCAGTAGTGGATTGAGCAACACTCGACTGTTTGCGGGAAGACCAAGACACCAAAGAAGAACCTAAAAACTGGCAAGTCCCAGAAGTGGACTTCCTATCCAACCGACATCCGGCAAAATCTGTGTCTGAAAAACCATGAAGCGCCAAAGAAGAGGACGCGAAGTACCAAAGGTCGAAGTCGGGAGTGTGACGCAAGTACCTGAAAATTCGCTTCACCGCTTGCCGATGTGAAGTCCTCGGAGACGCTTGAAAACGAGCGCACAGACATACCGAGAACTGGATATCCGGCCTCGTCGCCGTCAAGTAGAGGAGTAACCCGATCATGCTTCGGTACTCCTTCTGGTCCACGAGTTCACCTTCCTCGTCCGCATCAAGAGCTGTAGTCGTACTCATCGGCGTCGTCATAGCCTTGGACTCCTCCATCTTGAACTTCTGCACAATGTCCTTGGTGTACTTAGCTTGGTGCACAAATGTTCCTTCCTTTGATTGCTTGATTTGTAGCCCGAGGAAGAACTGCAACTCACCCATCACGCTCATCTCAAATTCCCTGCTCATATCCTCTGCAAACCTCGCAACAAGAGAGTTAGACGAGCCACCAAAGACAATATCATCCATGTACACCTGCACAATTAGGATATCTCTGCCCTGCCTCAGTAAAAACAAGGTTTGATCGACATTCCCCATCTCAAAACCTCTCTCAAACAAGAACCCTCTCAACCTGCCATACCAAGCTCTAGGCGCCTGCTTCAGCCCATACAGCGCCTTCCTCAACTTGTACACCTGGTGGGGGTACTTCTCACTCTCAAACCCCGGAGGTTGCCTCACATACACTTCTTCCTCCAACACACCATTCAGGAAAGCACTCTTCACATCCATTTGGTGCAACTTGAAACCTTTAGCCACGGAAAAAGCTAGAAGGATCCAAATCACCTCCAAACGGACTACGGGAGCAAAGGTCTCCTCGTAGTCGATCCCCTCCTTCTGACTGAACCCCTGAGCAACAAGTCTCGACTTGTTTTTCACAACCTCACCTTTCTCTCCCTCTTTGTTCTTCGACACCCACTTTGTACCAATCGGCTTACACCCTGGGGGAGGGTCAACCAACTCCCAAACCTGATTCCTCTCAAAGTTCTCCAACTCCTCATGCATCGAATTAACCCAATTGTGATTTGATAGCGCATGTCCAATGTCTTTGGGCTCAAAAGTAGCAACAAACCCAGCATGAGCAAAATGAGAATTGTTTCGAAACCTCGACCATGTAGTGTGTTCATTCATGTCGCCGATGATCCTCGAAGCTGGGTGATCCACTTGAACTCGTCGGGCAGGTTCTCCCCTCAATGCTACCTCCCCCTCAACATCAGCTTCTCCTCGTTCTTGATTTGTCGTTGTAGGTGTAGGAGAGGGTCCGTCCACCAACGTAGTCGAAGTAGTGGGTACATGTTCAGCCAGGGGCACCACACCACCATCTTCATCGTCTCCATGTTCATGCTCCTCCTCCTGAAAGATCTCCCCGCCAAGCTCATCATCACCTGCACACTCAAAGACAAGCTGACTACGTGGTTGTGTCTCATCGAAGGTTACCTCGCAAGTCTCCACGATTTGGTTAGTTTCAAGATTGAGCACACGATATGCTCTAGAATGAGATGCATAACCAAAGAAAATACCATCGACAGACCTAGCCTCAAACTTATCCAACTTCTTGCCTTTCTTCAGAATGAAACACTTGCAACCAAAGACATGGAAGTGACTCACCTTGGGTGTGCGACCATGCATCAACTCATAGCATGTTTTCTTCTTGTGCACTCTGAGGTAGATCCTGTTTGACACATAGCACGCGGTATTCATCACCTCAGCCCAATACCTCGGAGTCCTATGCTCATCAAGCATCGTCCGAGCCATCTCACACAAGGTCCTGTTCTTCCTTTCCACCACGCCGTTCTGGGGAGGCGTATACGGACTCGAAAACTAGTGCTCAAGACCCAAGTCACAACAAAAGGTTTCAAAACGAGAGTTTCTGAATTCCGAGCCATTATCACTGCGGATAGCTCGTATTGCATCTCCATGCCTCTCGTTCCTCAACCTCAAGACTAGATCTCGAACAAAACCAAACGTCTCCCCCTTATCCTCGAGAAAGAACTCCCACACATACTGAGAATAGTCGTCCACCACAACAAGGACATACCACTTCCCACCCGCAGATCGCACACGAGCTGGGCCAACAAGGTGCATATGGAGCAAATTGAGTTTACTCAAGCGCGACAAAAGGTCAAAGCTCAAGTGACCCAACTTCCTATGCCACTTCCACAACTCACTCGAAGAACCAGCCAAGAAACAGCGCTCCACACCCGAAGACTAAGAAAAATCAGCACGAAACACCTGACCCCCGGGAACGACCATACAAACAAGGTCCCCTCGAGAGTCCAAAATCCGAGAACCACCTGGCCGAAACAACACCTCAAAGCCCTCATCCAACAGCTGGGACACAGGAAGCAGATTGTACCCCAGCGATTGAACAAGAGCAACACGCCTGAGAGTGATCTTGTCACTCACTCTGATCTCACCTTCTGAAAGCACACGCCCACGCCCATTGTCCCCAAAAGTGATGTACCTCCTTGTCACCACCGGGATGAGACTTGAGAACCACCCCCTATCTCCAGTCATATGCCTCGAGCAACCGGAGTCAATCAACCAAATGTTCTTCAAGTCTCCCACCTGAAATTCAAAAACGAGCACGTGAGCGAACAAACGACTCAGCACTGGGGTTAGTACCAAAAGAGTAAAACCAGTGTCGAGCCATTTGCTCGAAAGTGGGGTTAGCACAAACCAAACCATCTCTCCTACCAAAGCTACCTCCACGAACACCGCCACGGCAACCACCCTGAGGGAACCACCCCTCTCTGCCTGGAGGAGGACCAAAACCACGAAAGAAAACCCGTGGACCGTCCCTCCTCTCCTTCTGAAAGCTAAGACTCCTCACATCCCCGTAGTGAACTCGAGGGGGAGAATGCCTAGCAAGTTGACCACCTGCAAACTCTCCAGCCCAACCACCAGAACCACGACCTCCAGAAACAACCCTCGCACCTGTACGAGCACGAAACCCAAACTGCTGCCTGTCCAGGCCTGCACCGGTCTGACCGGTGCCCCACACCGGTCTGACCGGTGTAGCCTGGGCAGCAGCACCTCCAACAGCCTTCCGCTCTCCCCAAGCCCGAACTGTCCTCACACTCGCTTGGACCTGGGCATCTGCACACGAGGCTCAAGTACACCATCCAAAGGGTGGTACTTGTCCTTGTTAGCCCACTCCTTTGCCATTCTCTCCTCTCGCTTCCTCTTGAAGCAAAACTCATCCTTATGACCATCTCTTCCACAATAGCCACAATGGAACCTCACAAGCTTAGGCTTAGGCTTGGGTTGTGGCTGCTCACTTGGTTTCTCTCCACTCAACTTCTCCACCGGTTTCCCCTCACTTGCCTTCTCACCTTCCTTCCCAAAGAACACTTTCCCCGAAGTGCTCACAAACTTGATAGGCTTTTGGAGATCATTTGTGGGTGTAGGAAACACGGGTGGAGCTGGGGTTGTGTCTAGTCGATTCCTAAGATGGTTAGGTTTTGGAGGGAAATCATTTTTGTGGTGGGTTTTTGGTGGCTCTGGGATATTCTCTCCACTTCCCTCACCAACCTTGTTTGCCCCAAGTCCCTCACCATCCTGCCTCTTAAATGCCTCGATCATCATCCTTAACTGAGGCTCATGACCAGACAACCAACCCATCAACTTTCTCAGCTCATCATTCTCATCCTACAAACGATCAACATATGTGCAAGTTCCAAATTTTTCAAAGCATGCATTTCACAGGTAGAGCATGATGTAGGAATGGGTTCTTTCAACTTGGCCTCAAGAGAGCTAGTGTAAGCATGCATCTCATCAATTTTAGCATGTAAAACAGGGCAAGAAGTGCAAGCACCTAGCAAAGCAGATCTAGAATTAAGCTCAGCAACTTCAACCCTAAGCACATCTAGTTCCTCACACTTGGAGGCATGCTTTTCCTTGAATAAAGCAAGGTCAGCAAGGAAAATGGAGCAATCAGCACAATCAACCTCATCCGAAACAACAGGGCTAGCCTTAAGGGAATCAATCTCAAGTTTGCTATCAACCACCTGTGTTTCTAGCTCAGCCACTCTAGTCCTAGCATCCTCGAGTGAAGCCCTAAGCTCTTTTCTCATTTTCTTGACCTCTCTAAGCATGTCATCACGGTTATCAAGCAAAGAGCCAAGCCTCTCATTCTCCTGGCGCAAGAAGGGAAGTTCATCACGCACCTCGTCGTCGAAATCAGAGTCTGAGTCGCTCTGTGTGCTCTTCTTGCTGCCGGAGCTCAGCGCCATGGTGCAGAAGCCGTCTCTCGCGAAGCAACTTAGCCCGCTCAGGTTCTTGGACGACTTCCTGCTCTTGCGACGATCACCTTCTTCTTCACTGCTGCTCGAGCTCGAGGTGGAGTACGCGGAACTGGAGTCGACGTCGCTTGCTCCCACCATCGCTCGGGCCTTGCCTCGGCTCTCCTTCTTCATCGATCCTCGCTCGTCCTTGTACTTGTTCTTGTGCTTGCTCTTGTGGTCATGCCTCGACCGGTGCTTGCCATCCATCCTCGACTTGTGCTTGTAGCCGTCCTTGTTCTCGACCTTCTCCGGGCAGTCGGCGACGAAGTGTCCCGGCTTGCCGCACTGGAAGCATGTCCTCGTGTTCCTCCTCATGATCACCCGGTTCTCGTGCAGCCTCTCGAACCGCCTCGTCAGGAGCGCCGCCTCGTCCTCTCCAAGCACATTGAACTCCTCATCTGGCATAGACATCAAAGAGGACAAAGAGAACATCCTGGTAAATGGGTTAGTGTTAGTCTTTCCTTTCGAACCACCAACGAGGGCAAGACTATGGGAATCAGTCGGACCCTCGAGCTTGGCAGTCATGCCCCTATCCACCTCAGCCGACTTGAGCTTCGAGAACAGCTCGTTCACCGTCAGAGTGTCATACTTCTCTGACTCCACAATGGCCTCGAACTTTCCGCCCCAAATCGTACGATCCAAAGAGTGTAAGAGCTTGACGGCTCTATCATGATCATCGTACGGGAGCACGTCCACATTGGCCCTCATGTTTTTCACAACCACCGTGAACCTCTAAAACAAGGCATCCATGGACTCACCGGGGAGATGAGTGAAGTTCTCGTACTCTCTCCAGTAGGTCGCATACATCCGTGCCCGAACTCGGGCATTCCCAACATGAGCCTCCTTCAAGACCGTCCAAATTCTACAAGCCAAGTGCTCGGTGTGCACCCGATCGAACTCGGCCGACACAAAGCACGAAACAAGTAGTCGACCGCCTTATTGTTGGCGTCGAATCCGTCCCTCGATCCCGGAGCGAGGAAGTCCATCGGCTGGACATAGCCTGTGTCCACCGTGACATCCCAAAGGATCTGACCCTTTCTGCGGAGGAACGCACCCATCCGCTTACTCCACATCTGATAGTTCTTGCCATCGAAGTGTGGAGGACCCGAACCCCGTTCCTGGTACGCCATCCTTGGATCTTAGACTGGTTAGAGTCACTAAATACCCGAACCGGCTCTGATACCACTTGAAGGACCGATACGTCGAACCAGAGAGGGGGAGAGTGAATGGGAGCCTATAAAATTCTTCTCGAAGGAGATGGAAACTCCAACAAGATGAACACGGCTTCCAAACACAAGTCTCCGACTCACTACCCAAGTTGGCCAAGCCCACGTAGCCACTGGAGTGCCACTGGACCTAGGAACCAACACACACACCCTTCCGACCCGAGAACGCAACGGAACACCAAACCTCGAGTCCACTGACCAACACCGGTCAGACCGGTGAGCACCACCGGTCAGACCGGTCCCTGCTGGTGAAACTGGGCAACTTTCACTAAGTGGCACCACACCGGTCAGACCGGTGAGACGCACCGGTCAGACCGGTCACAGCCTAAAAGCCCCCAAAGCACCAAACAGGCCAACCGACCTCCGAACTGACCCAAACTCGAAACAACTGCAACACAGACAACAGCAAACACACCCAGACGTTCACCCGAACAAAAACCCACCGAGGGTTGCACCGGTCAGACCGGTCAAGAGCACCGGTCAGACCGGTGTAGCCTGGGCAGCTCGGGATGAACAATACCCGCGGGTCAACTCCCCCAAAACCAAACCTCGATCTCCCGAATCGCTCCACAGACTTGAACAAGACTTTGGGGATATTAGGAACACCTCATGAGGAGTCCATAGCCAAGTTTAATCCCACCAAAACCCGTCCAAAAAGGAGGAATTGAAGAAATCCCGCCAAGAACACCTCAAACCCTAGAACCCGGAAAAACCCAAAATCGAGCTCCTTTACTCACGGATTTGGGAGGGGAATCACAGCCCAAAGAACCACGAAGGGTTCCCACAAATTTCCCCCATCAAATCCCCAAGAGAAAGGTCCCGAAAACAACCCAAAGAAATCACCAAGAGAGGGCTCCTAAAATCACCACCAAGAACAACCGGGACCAACACATCCAAACCTTGACGAACCACGCCGAATCATCTATAAATGCAACAAAGGTTCTTACGAGGTCTAGCTTGCCGCCCGATCATCCAACCCTCTCACAAGATCTCACCATGAAGCTCTCAAGCTAGTCCTATGGAAATCCTAAGAAAATAGGAAGGGAAAATAGGAAAGCAAATGAACTAGGGTTCCAAGGCTTGGCTGCCATCCTCTCACCTCTTGGGTTATATGGAGGCAACCGAAAGTCTAAAATACTCTTCTCTAACAACTACGGATACAAGCCCCTCAAGGGCGGTTTAGGAAGACTTGAATCTTTCTCCATCGAACGGATGCCCGGCGACCGCAACCTGCTTAGCCTCGATGCAAGTCTTGCGATCCCGACGCGTGTTCTCCGCTTCGAAGATTCCGGACTGCGTCATCGCACACCGTTCAGACCGGTGCTCCTCACCGGTCAGACCGGTCCCCACCAGTCAGACCGGTCAGACCCACCGGTCAGACCGGTCTGGCGCTGCTACAGCTCTGTCTTCGGTTCTTCGGTCTTGGCTTCGTGGATCAACCAAGGAACCAAGTGGTTTTCTGGTGAACCACCAAAAACCCCGCGAACTCGGTGTAGTCTCCGCCAATCTCCACTCATGACTCGGCTCCCACGTAGTCCCAGCTCGACCTTGGTTTTGAGGCTCTACCAAGAAACCGTCCATGACTTCATCTTGTTGTTCATGCTACCATGCGGCCCGCACTTGACCCCGCTGGCCACCGGGTCCCTCGAACGAAGCCTACTTGTCTTCTCCACACCTGGAGGCCTCACTGGCGACGACCTTTCGCGCTTGTTCTTCACCTGCACCAACACTAGTCAAGCCGCAACCCGCACCTGCAATACTTAGCCAAGAATCATTCCACACAATGTTGTCAATCACTCATCACACAAGAAAGCGACCATCCATCGGTCCTCTAACCACACATGGTCCTCAGTGTAGCATCGGATGAACCGACGGTGCAGAAATACGAGCGTCGGTCGAAGCGTCGGTGCACTTCTGCTCCTGGGCGAAAGAGGGCATCGGATGATCCGACGACCTGATTTTACAACGAGTCGGAGCAGTTGCGCGCGGGTCTGGGAAAAGAAGAAAATTTCTTCAGCACTGGATGAACCAATGGTTTAAAACGCGTAGGCGTCGGTTCATCCGACGGTGTGAAACTTTCAAACAGAGAGCAACTGAGCGCCCAGACCCCTTCACCGGATGATCCGACGCTTGAACCTACAGAGCGTCGGTTCATCCGACGGTGACAATTCGATTTTGGTTGAACTATTTCTCATTTTTGATCCGTCGAATGTCACACACAAGCCAACACAAGCACATCCTTGGATCAATCTTGAGTGACAACCTAACCCCTCAAGCACTCCTTTATAAAATACTTATAATACACAAATAGCTCCCCAAAAAGGGATAAACCATAGATAAAAATAGGCAAATTAAGAACCAAAGGAGGGAGGGAGCTCCAAAAAGGGAATGCATGAGTTAATTGCCTTTGAACTTAGAGATTGACACCATAACCTCGTTAGGACTTAACTCAATAAGCATTAAGCACAATCATTTGTCTCATCACACCTTAAGAGTTGTTGATTTGCATTGAGCGCTAAGCAACTTTCTCATAGTGTGAGTTTCCTTTGTGACTTCTCTCACGCAATGGTATGCAAGGACAAATGCATGAAAGTAAACATGAGTGCATCTACATGACAAGCGTAAATGCAAAGCGAGAAGGTAAACTATCTTGCCAAGTTTGAACCCTTGATGAGCTTGTTCATGATGAGCCATTCTTCATGCCTTGAGCGAAACAAGAGAACCACCGGCTCAAGCAAGACCCATACTCATCACTATCTCATCAAGGTTAGACAAGCCCCTAATCATGTACATATGCAAGTGCAAACTATATGACAAGCATTACATGATGTTGGACGCATCAAGCACATTTAATTCACTTTGAAGCCTACAAAAGGTGTTTTCATCAAGAGGCTTGGTGAATATATCCGCCAATTGCTCCTCGGAGCGAACACCACAAAGGACAATGTCCCCTTTAGCAACGTGGTTTCGCAAGAAGTGGTGACAGATATCAATGTGCTTGGTGCGAGTGTGTTGAACCGGGTTTTTAGCAATTTTTACGGCACTCTCATTGTCACAAAGGAGGGGAACCCTATCTAGAACCACACCATAATCCAAGAGGCTTTGCTTCATATAGAGGATTTGAGCACAACAAGCCCCTGCAGAAATGTATTCCGCCTCCGCGGTGGATAAGGCCACAGAGTTTTGCTTCTTAGAGGACCAAGCAACCAAAGAGAGACCTGGCAAATGGCACCCACCCGAAGTACTCTTACGGTCTACTCGACATCCGGTAAAGTCCGAATAAGCCAAGAGCTCAAAACAAGCACCATGGGGGTACCACAAGCCAATGCCAGGTGTGTATTTTAAATATCTAAGGATCCTTTTCAAAGCACTCAGGTGAGATTCTTTAGGGTTGGCTTGAAACCGAGCACACATACAAACACTAAACATGATATCGGGCCTAGATGCGGTAAGATAAAGAAGAGAACCTATCATAAAACGGTAAAGCTTTTGGTCAACCGATTTACCTCCCTCATCTAGGTCGAGATGTCCATTAGTAGGCATTGGAGTCTTGATTGGCTTACAATCATCCATCTTGAACTTCTTGAGAATTTCATTGGTGTACTTCTCTTGACGAATGAAAGTCCCTTCCTTCAATTGCTTGATTTGAAACCCAAGGAAGAAGTTGAGCTGTCCGACCATTGATATCTCGAATTCCCTAGTCACGAGATCACTAAAATCCTTGCACACTTTGAGATTATGATAGCCAAAGATAATATCATCAACATAAATTTGACAAATGAAGAGTTCTTTGTTGATTATCTTTGTGAAAAGAGTGTTGTCCACTCTACCAATCTTGAATGCCACTTCAATAAGAAAATCCCAGAGCCTCTCATACCATGCCCTAGGAGCTTGCTTGAGTCCATACAACGCCTTGTGCAACCTATAGACATGGTTAGGATATGTAGCATCCTCAAAGCCGGGAGGTTGCTCCACATAGACTTCTTCATTGATGAAGTCATTCAAGAAAGCACTCTTTACATCCATTTGAAATAATTTCATTTTATGACTAGATGCATATGCAAGGAGGATACAGATAGCTTCAAGACGTGCCACCGGAGTGAAGGTCTCTCCATAGTCCAAGCCTCCTACTTGAGAGTACACTTTGGCGACAAGTCTTGCCTTGTTCTTCACCACAATGCCATGTTCATCTTGCTTGTTCCAGTAGACCCACTTGGTGCCAATTACATTCTTGTTCTTGGGGTGCTCTACCAACTCCCACACTTGATTTCTTGTGAAGTTTTTGAGCTCATCTTGCATCGCCAAGATCCAATCCACTTCCCCAAGAGCTTCATCTATAGTTGTGGGTTCTGCGAAAGAGACAAAAGCCTGATGTTTGCAAAGTGAGGCATATTGCTTGCGGTGAGTCCTTGTACCCCCTTTGGGATCACCCAACACAAGATCAATTGGATGATTTGTTGAAGTCCTTGTGCGTCTTCCAAATATTGTAGAGGTGGGATCATCTTGAGATTGAACTTCACGCATGTCCTCTACTTGATCTTGAGTGTCTTTTGATATAGGAGGTGGTTCTTGTGAGGAAGATGGACTATCTTGTCTTGTGGGTGATGTAGGTGGATGCCTTGGTGGATCATTATTGATATCATCATTGGAGGATGAGTCTTCAAGAATGGAGTGAGGGTCATCATCCTCCCTTGGCTTGATGTCACCAATGTCCATCTTCTTCATTGCTTCTCGAAGAGGTTCTTTTCCTACATCATCACAACAAAAACCATCTCCTTGGGAGCCATTAGATTCATCAAACTCCACATCACATGTTTCTTCAATCACTCGTGTAGAGTTATTGAATACTCTATATGCTTTGGAGTTAGATGCATAACCAACAAATATGCCCTCATCTACTCTACTCTCAAACTTCCCTAGATGCTTCCTCTTCTTGAATATGAAACACTTACAACCAAACACCCGGAAGTAAGAGATGTTGGGCTTTCTCCCAATGAGTAGCTCATATGGTGTCTTCATCATGAGTCGGTGGAGATACACTATATTTGAAGCGTGACATACCGTGTTGATAGCTTCTGCCCAAAACCTTTGCGAGACTCCATAGTCATCCAACATAGCTCTAGCAAGAGTGATGAGTGTATTGTTCTTCCTCTCAACCACACCATTTTGTTGGGGTGTATAAGTTGAGGAGAATTCATGCTTGATGCCTTCACCATCACAATACTCTTCCACCTTGGTGTTGTGGAATTCTGACCCATTGTCACTTCTAATCTTCACCATGGATGACCCAAATTCATTTTGGGCTCTAGTAGCGAACTTATTGAAGATGTCAAATGTCTTACCCTTGTCCTCCAAAAAGAAAGTCCAACTATAGCGTGAGAAATCATCAACAATGACAAGACAATAGAGATTACCACCAAGACTCTTGTATGTGGTTGGTCCGAAGAGGTCCATGTGAATGAGTTCCAATGGTCTTGTGGTAGATACATAAGCCTTCATGGGATGATGACTTGCAACTTGCTTGCCGGCTTGACATGCACTACACAACTTGTCCTTCTCGAATGTAACATCCTTCACACCAAGGACCATGCCTTTCTTGAAAGCTTTCTTGAGTTGGCTCATGCCTATGTGCGTAATGCGATGATGCCATAGCCAACCCTTAGGTCTAGTGGAGATGAGGCAAGTAGTCAAGTTTGCTTCACGGGATGTAAAATCTACAAGATAAAGATTGCCATAGTGGAAACCCTTGAAAACAACTTCATTGGTTTTCTTGTTAGTAATTGTGATCCCTTCATCATCAAATGTGCATGAAAGACCAAGGTCACAAAATTGTGCAATGGAAGCAAGTTATAACTACAAGAATCCACAAAGAGAACATTGGAAAGGGATAAGTCATTTGTTAGAGAGATTTCACCCAATCCGGAGATCCTTCCATTAGAGTTATCACCAAATGAAACTTGTTCATGATCTCCCGCATCATCCACTAGTGAGGTGAACATTTTTACTTGGCCGATCATGTGTTGAGTGCAACCACTATCAAGTATCCAATGTCTCCCTCCGGCCTTGTAGTTCACCTACACATAAGAAATTAGCATTGAGATTTAAGAACCCAAGCTAGTTTGGGCCCTTTGATGTGAGTGACAATAGCTTTAGGAATCCACAAGCTTCTAGGTGGCTTGACTTTTGGTTTGGCCCCAATGAACTTGATTGCCACTTTGCCATTGTTCTTGTTCATCAACAAGAAGTGGTTGTCATTGTACATGGACTTGTAGTTGCTAGACGAGGTGGGCAAGGGGCGAGTAGGTGTTGGGCACTCCCTTGTGTAATGACCGGTAACCTTGCAATGTTGACAATAAGATCCAACTTCATTGATGAAACACCCATATAGCTCCTTTGACCTAGGAGTTTCCTTGATGGGATTAGGGAAAGCACCAAGCCCCTTTGTCCCATAGTCTCTTGCATTGTAGTAGAGGATCTCCTTGTGCAACTCCTCACCCTTGGCCAAAGTCTTTACTCAAGACCTTAAGCTTCTCACTTCTTCTTCAAGAGCTTTCACCCTATCATGGTTAGTATTGGAGGAAGACGCAACATTTTCAACATTAAGCAAGACCTTAGGTTTTTCAATTAGATCATCACATGAGGTGGAGGCATTGACTTTAGTGACTTCTCTAGAATTTGCATGCCCACTAGAATCAATGTCCTCACTATCAAGCTCAAGTTCTTGATGTTTCATCTCTAAGAGCACATGTTCTTTCTTGAGATTGATATGACTTGACTCAAGAGACTTGTTAAGCACAGTTATGTCGTCATGCTTGATGATTAGCTCATTGTGCTTATTAAGTAACTTGTTGTGGTCATCTCTAAGTGACTTGTTAGACACTACCAAAGCATCATGCTCTTTGCTAAGGTCATTGTGCTTCACAAGCAACTCATCATATGAAAGCTTAAGTTTCTCATGAGTCTCATCAAGAGCTTTGAGCTTACTCTTTTGTTTCTTTATCATGAAGGAGCTTACTCTTTTGTTTCTTTATCATGGAGGTGTATTCATCAAGAAGATCTTTAAGAGCAAGAGGTGAGAGATCATCATCACTAGAAGACCCACTACTATCACTATCGCTCAGCTTGGAGTGCTTTGCCATGAAGCACATAGGTGGAGGTGGAAGTGGAGGCTCATCATCCATGATAGCAACACCGGCGATCTTCTTGTTCTTGTCCTCTTCACTTTCACTTGATTCACTTGATGTCTCACCCCCGGTCACCCATTCATTGACCAATAGAGAACAATGTTCACCATTCTTCTTATGGTAGGGCTTGTTTGACGAGTTTTTCTTAGATGACTTCTTCTTGTAGTACTTGGCATCCTTGTCATCTTCATCATTCTTCTTGCTTGAGTTTGACACTCGCTTGTCGGTCTTGGGGCAATCATATGAGAGATGATCATAGCTACCACAATTGTAGCACTTCCGATTGCTTCCCTCACCACTTTTTCTTGATGACCAGAACTTTTGCTTCTTAGGATCATAGTTGTAGCCCTTCTTGCCAATCTCGGAGAGCATTCTTGTGGTCTTCCTCATGAGGAGAGCAAGCTTAGCATCATCGCTCTCCGCTTCACCTGAGTCACTTGGATCATCACTTTCACTTGAGGAAGAAGGAGCTTTTTACTTGATCTTCTTGGACTTCCCCTTTTCACTTGCCTTCAGTGCAAGGTCTTTCTTGGCGCTTGAGTGTGAGTTAGATGATTCCATGTCTTCCATCATGAACATATCGTGGGAGTGGATCTTGCTCACAACCTCAGTGATGGTGAGGGTGGTGAAGTCCTTCTCAAAGAGAAGTGCCTTGACGATGTTGTATTTTGGCTTGGGGAGCATTTGAAGGATTTTCCAGATGATTTCCTGCTCGGAAAGGTTAGCAACATCGAGAACATTGATACTTTGAATAAGCACCACCATCCTAGAATACATTTGCTCTACCCCCTCATCATCCTTCATTTTGAACTCATTGAGTTCCAACTTGAGCAACTCATATTTTTCCTCACGGATCTTTTTGTTACCCACATGGATTTCTTTGAGTTCCATCCACACCTCATGGGCGGTGGGCAAAGCAAAGACCCGATCAAACAACTCCTCATCTAGCGCCTCAAAGATGTGATTCCTAGCACGTGCATTCCACTTAGCCTCACTCTTAGTGGGAACCGAAGGCACGGATACATGGTAGTGCGCCACGCATCAGGATGTTGAGCTTGAAGATAGCTAGCCATTCTTTGCGCCCAAAAGGTGAAGCGTTCCCCGCCAACCTTGGAGGGCCATTGCCGCTTCCCTTCCCCATCTCCCTAGGCGGTTAAGCCAAGCAAAAGGGAGCCTAGCTCTGATACCACTTGTAGGATCTAGTCACATAAGGGGGGTTGAATATGGGACTTCTTTTGCAAGCTCTATTGAAAAACGAAAACCTTAACCTATCAACTAGTGTTGCCCATACTAAAAAGGTTGTTCCCTACTACTAGAGCACACTATCACAAGTTTCCTTAGCAAATATCACACTAGGAGGCAATATGACAACCTAGGAAAGATATTGAGCACACAAGCGAAACAAGCTAGAACAAAAACAAAGAAACTTAAGAGCGGAAATAAAGTACTGAAAGTAAATGCTAGAAGTAAATGTGAGAGACAAGAGGCGGCCGGATTTTTTCCCGTGGTATCGAGAAGTTGACGCTTCCCCCTAATCCACGTTGGAGCACTCACTTAGAGTATTGCTCCCCCTTGAGTCACAAAGACACAAGTGCTCACTAAGAGTACCCGTTCTCCATCTCCGGAACGGTGGGTCTCGAACCGTGTACACCAAGCTTGTCTTGAGGCTCCCACAATCTCCAAGAGCTCACCAAGAACCCCAAGTCACCTAGACCGTCTAGGAGCCGTCAAACTCCAAGAGTAACAAGCCCGCACAGCTTCACTTGACCTGAGCACTCAGCTAAGCCGTGTATGCACCTTGAAACTCTTGCTCACTAAGAAAGAACACCTCAATGAAGAGGAAGAGAGTCCCAATTGGCAAGAACACACTCTCCTTCTCTCCTAGGATGCAATGGATCTTCAGAGTGGCAAAGGCAGCTCTAGAAAGGCAAGGGGCTTATTTATAGGCCTAGCAATGAAGGCTAGCAGTTGGAAAAAGTCCCCTGAAAAAGTTGTACCGTCAGATGAACCGATGGTGCCCCCCTGCTGACCGTCGGATCATCCGGTCACTAATAGAAGCCAATATAGCCGTTGAACCTTGAAACCCAGACAATACACCGACGCAATACACCGACGCCCCGTCGGATCATCCGGTGCTGAAGGCACCACACTTGGGGCGGTACTGTATGATTTGAATCAAACCGTCGGATGAACCACTGAGTATACATATCCAAGAGTCGGTTCATCCGGTGCTGAAGCAGAAGTCTTGGTGCGTCTCTATTGAATTTAAATGCAACCGTCGGATGAACCGATGGTCAAGGTGTCGGATCGTCCGATGCTTAAGTGCAGACCCTTGACCAGAACTGTAGCCAAACCCTAAGGCGTCGGATGAACCGATGCTGTACCGTCGGTTCATCCGACGGTCCATTTTGAATTTGTTGGCTGTAGAACTCATCCGATGCGTGTTAATACTAAGGCGTCGGATCATCCGACACTATAAACTTGATTTCAGCTCATCCAATTTAGCGCCTTTGAGTTTTCCCTTGATTCTTTTGCTTCAACCTTGCTTCCATGAACTCTTTGAGCTAGATAGCATCCAAGGAACTTGAGTGCGCATATTTTATGGCTTTTGGAGTGCATGGTCAAGCTACTAGTGTACGAACCCCTCTTAATAGTACGATTGAAACTACAAACTAGCAATCCAAGTGTCCTTCATCTCCTTTGTGACACTTGGAACTAACAAAGTCCTTAGCCTTGTATTCTTCAATCATATTGAGCCCATTAAATCAAATTGAGGGGTCTCATTCCATTCAATACTCATGACAATAACCCAATTAGAAATCCGTTTCAAAACAAAGATTAGTCACAAGCATATGGTTGTCATTTATCACCGAAACACACCCTTACCAAAGGTGCGAAAGGGCCTAGATCGCTACAATCTCCCCTTTTTGGTGATAGATGACAACACGAGTAGAGATATACAAAAAAATTGAATTTAAAAACATATAAACTCTACTTCTAATGCATGAAAAAGAATAAGCGGTAAACACATATGCATTAAGTAAACACAGAAACATGAGTAGACATGTAAACCATCGACATACACAAGATCCAAATACATGTCTCATCATGAAACTCAACAAAAGCGAGAGAGGCTATAAAAATTCCAAAACGTGCACTCTCCCCTAACTCCCCCTATCTCTACTCCCCCTATCTATCTCCCCCTTTGGCAACAAGCACTAAAAAGGATACTAAGCCTGAGGCGGAGAGGAAGGATCCGGCGGGGAAGTAGAGACAACCCTCGAAGGTCGCACTGAGAAGCCGGAGGCGTCGTCGTTGTCGTCCTCGCTGAAAAGAGACCAAGCTGGTGACGAGGAACCCGGAGGTGGAGGAGGTGCGACAGTCAACGTGCCGGGAGCTGTAGTAGCCTCGGGAGCAGGAGGAATAGTGTCGGAGGCAAGAGCTGACGAGATCTGCTCCGTGATCGCTAGAAGGTAGTATTCCTCCTGTCCCAACCCCTCTGCCCTCGGTGTAGTGAACGTCGGAAGCGGTGAAGACACCGGTGGACTGGGTAGAGTGGTGCGAGCTGGTGTCTCGAAGACGAGTGCTCCTATGGTAAGTGGAGACACCGCTGGGACAACGCAGGAGTGGTCATCTGAAGCTGAGCCAGGAAGGAAGAGGTGACCGCTGCATGAGGTGTCGTCATCTGGGGTACCGCGAATGCCCCTGTCTGTAGTAGAGGTGACTGTGGGAAAGTCGATAGGGGAATGTTCACGAACCCACCCACTGGAGGAAGAGGCGCTGTCGAGTCAGCCTGTAGCTCGGTAGTGGTAGGGGGCTGAGGTAGCTGAAGTCCTGACTGTTGGAAGAGCTGACCAAGGAAACCAGACATGAAGGTGAACATCTGTGAAGTCAACATCTGGTGCTGGAGCATCTGCTGCCTCTGAGCCTCCTGCTGCTAACGGATCCCTTCTAGGATCACCTGCTGCAACTCCTGGTACTACTGGAACTGAGCCTGCATCTGCTGCTGTACCTGGAGAGTCACCTGAGACTGAGTAGCCATAGATGAGATCAGTGAAGTAAGCTGGTCTGGCTAGGTCACCTGAGCAGCTGTGATCATGGGAACCGGTGACTCAGGCTATCTCTGGCCTGGCAAGGTGGAGCCGCCTGCCTCGTCATCGTGTGACCGACGGACTCTGAAAACGGGCTCTGGAGCAGGTGTGAAATCCTTGTCATCACTAGAGGACTCATCGTCGGTGGCGAAATACTGAGGAAGAGGTGCCTCTGCTGCAGCGAGAGTAGCATCATGTCTGGCTGCCTCGTCCATAACTTCCTCTGCTGCTGCTCGAGCCTGTAGTGTCTCCTCGGCTCTCCTCAGGCCTCTCGTGCCTCTCCTCCTGTCACCTAACATCGGAGGCCGGTAGGTCAGGAACACGAACTTCGACGACTCTAACATCCCGACATACCTCTGAGCCTCGAGCCTGAGCCTTGAGCTGGGACAACAGCCAACTGATTCAGTGAGTGAAAGGCTGCTAACGTGTCATCCCCATGCCATCCATAATGGCGTCCTCGATCTCTGCTAGCATGATATCCACGAGGTCAAAGGGGCGCTTCGCCATCACATACATCAGTAGCCACTACTGCAACCCTGTCAAGGACTCTGCATTCCCCACCCGGTAGAGTACAGACCATCTGAGGGTGTAGTGAACCACGTAGGCCTCGCGAATCAGACGATCTGGTGTCATGGGTGTGCCGGGAAGGAACGGCTACTGGAACAGGAAACTGATCTCCTCATCGGTAGGAAGGATAGGTGAGTGTGCACGACGAGGAGGCTCGACGTCGGGGTACGCCAGGTAGTGGATCGAGTCATCGTGAAGATCAACCTGGAGTAGCTCTGCGATCCCCTCTCAAGTAAGCCGCTTCTGCTGACCCATAAACATGAACCTGATAGCGACCCGGTCAGCATCGACGTAGACAGTGGCATAGAACACTCTGACCCAGTCGGGGACGTATCGTGACCTCTGAGTCACTAAGTCCACCAATCCCCGCTGGTAGTCGAAGAAAGGGAGGATCGCCTCTCCATCTGCAGCTGCCCTGAGAGTGGTGAACTGTAGCATACGGTGTTGGCTGAGCTGAGACCCTCTGTGAGTGTAGGAGGCATAGAAGCTCTCCTGAAGAATCGTCCAGAACCTGGGCTCACACTCCTCTCTGCCACGAGAAAAGCCCTGGTCCTCGGGTACACTCCTCAACCGCCGAATCTTAGGCCCCGGCAAGTGACGGAGGTCACGGAGATAGACTCTGAAAGCCTCGGCTCGTGGTCCTCTGGGTAGCTGGGGGTCGAGAGCCTGCTGCTCTCTCTCTATGTGAGCTCCTCTGCTGCAGCTCTCCTCTGACGTGGTGTCGGCTGCGGCTGAGTATGACCTCCTCGTGTCCAAGGTCCGGACCTGGCCAGTGAGGGAGGTGACTCTGTCTGCTCTGTGGTCTGGTGCCCTCTGCCTGACCGACGTGGCTGCTGCTGCTGCTGCTGTGTCTGCTGCTCTGTCTGCGGCTCACTTTGGGGCTGCTCCCCCTTACTCTAGGCGCCCTCTGAAATCGTGATGCCCCTCTGAGGCTGTCCCTGTGTATCTGGCACTGCTAGTACTCTGTCCCACTCCTTCTGTTGTCTGCTCTTCTTCTTCTTCGGCTTGGCTACCGCCTTACCCTTCTGCTTATTGCCTGCCATCTACGAGAGAAAAAGGTACAAGATTATAGAATGGCTAGAGACAAATAAACGAGATATGTAACTAGAGGTAAGTGGTCCTTAAGCATAGCATATGAGTGGATATGAGCCTAAATTAACAAAATCTAGTGGATGTACTGCTCAAGGTTAGGAAAAAGGAATTCTAAGAGGACCTTAGGTGCTCAAGATGTGCAAGTGTGTGTGGATAAGAGTCAATGATTACCATAAGATTGCTCAAACTATGAATAATTTAATGCTACCCCTAAGAGCATGATCAAAAGCCTAGAATTTCCCTTGATTAAGGATGAATAGGAAAACCAATGATCAGGATCAGATAGTTCAAACTATAGAGCTCAAATTCTCCTACACAGTGTGAAACAGGGCAAAGGGAGGGGAGGAGAACTCGAATCCGTACCACTGCGCGAGGGATGACGACGAGAAGCTGTTGTGGCGGAAGGGGCGACCCTTGTGCACCCCCTAGACGGCCGCCGACGAGCCTGGACGGCGGCCCCTAGCCGGATTGCGCGTGGCGGCCAAACTCTAGGTCAGGGGCTGCTGCGGCACGCTCACGAGATTGGACGCGGGGGAGCGGTGCGGCGGCCGGCGGCGAGCGCGAGGAGCCGGCGGTGGGCAGGATGGTTGCGGAGGAGGCACAGGTGCACGTGATTTTGCTGGAGGCAGAGGGGGAGACGGCGCACGGCGAACGGCGGTGGCGCGAAAAGGATTAGGTTTAGGGAGTCGCGCCGCCGAATCATTAAGACGGGTGGGACCAACGCGTCAGTGTAGCGTCGGATGAACCGACGGTGCTGCAATACGAGCGTCGGTCGAAGCGTCGGTGCACTTCCGCTCCTGGGTGAAAGAGGGCATCGGATGATCCGACGGCCCGATTTTATCATGCGTCGGAGCAGTTGCGCGCAGGTCTGGGAAAAGAAGAAAATTTCTTCAGCACCGGATGAACCGATGGTTTAAAACACGAAGGCGTCGGTTCATCCGACGGTGTGAAACTTTCAAACAGAGAGCAACTGAATGCCCAGACCCCTTCACCGGATGATCCGACGTTTGAACCTACGGAGCGTCGGTTCATCCGACGGTGACAATTCGATTTTGGTTGAACTATTTCTCATTTTTGATCCATCGAATGTCACACACAAGCCAACACAAGCACATCCTTGGATCAATCCTGAGTGACAACCTCACCCATCAAGCACTCCTTTATAAAATACTTATAATACACAAATAGCTCCCTAAAAAGGGATAAACCATAGATAAAAATAGGCAAATTAAGTACCAAAGGAGGGAGGGATCTCCAAAAAGGGAATGCATGAGTTAATTGCCTTTGAACTTAGAGATTGACACCATAAGCTCGTTAGGACATAACTCAATAGGCATTAAGCACAATCATTTGTCTCATCACACCTTAAGAGTTGTTGATTTGCATTGAGCGCTAAGCAACTTTCTCATAATGTGAGTTTCCTTTGTGACTTCTTTCACGCAATGCTATGCAAGGACAAATGCATGAAAGTAAACATGAGTGCATCTACATGACAAGCATAAATGCAAAGCGAGAAGGTAAACTATATTGCCAAGTTTGAACCCTTGATGAGCTTGTTCATGATGAGCCATTCTTGATGCCTGGAGCGAAACAAGAGAACCACCGGCTCAAGCAAGACCCATACTCATCATTATCTCATCAAGGTTAGACAAGCCCCTAATCATGTAGATATGCAAATGCAAACTATATGACAAGCACTACATGATGTTGGACGCATCAAGCACATTTAATTCACTTTGAAGCCTACAAAAGGTGTTTTCATCAAGAGGCTTGGTGAATATATCCGCCAATTGCTCCTCGGAGCGAACACCACAAAGGACAATGTCCCCTTTAGCAACGTGGTCTCGCAAGAAGTGGTGACAGATATCAATGTGCTTGGTGTGAGAGTGTTGAACCAGGTTGTGATCAATTTTTACAGCACTCTCATTGTCACAAAGGAGGGGAACCCTATCTAGAACCACACCATAATCCAAGAGGCTTTGCTTCATATAGAAGATTTGAGCACAACAAGCCCCCGCAGAAATGTATTCCGCCTCTGCGGTGAATAAGCGACGGAGTTTTGCTTCTTAGAGGACCAAGCAACCAAAGAGCGACCTAACAAATGGCACCCACCCGAAGTACTCTTACAGTCTACTCGACATCCGGCAAAGTCCGAATCCGAATAACCCAAGAGCTCGAAACAAGCACCATGGGGGTGCCACAAGCCAATGCTAGGTGTGTATTTTAAATATCTAAGGATCCTTTTCACAGCACTTAGGTGAGATTCTTAAGAGTTGTCTTGAAACCGATCACACATACAATCACTAAACATGATATCGGGCCTAGATGCGGTAAGATAAAGAAGAGAACCGATCATAGAACGGTAAATCTTTTGGTCAACCGATTTACCTCCCTCATCTAGGTCGAGATGTCCATTAGTAGGCATTGGAGTCTTGATCAGCTTACAATCGTCCATCTTGAACTTCTTGACAATATCATTGGTGTACTTCTCTTGATGAATGAAAGTCCCTTCCTTCAATTGCTTGATTTGAAACCCAAGGAAGAAGTTGAGCTCTCCGATCATTGGCATCTCGAATTCCCTAGTCATGAGTTCACTAAAATCCTTGCACACTTTGAGATTAGTATAGCCAAAGATAATATCATCAACATAAATTTGACAACTGAAGAGTTCTTTGTTGATTATGTTTGTGAAAAGAGTGTTGTCCACTCTTCCAATCTTGAATCCCGCTTCAATAAGAAAATCCCGGAGCCTCTCATACCATGCCCTAGGAGCTTGCTTGAGTCCATACAACGCCTTGTGCAACCTATAGACATGGTTAGGATATGTAGCATCCTCAAAGCCGGGAGGTTGCTCCACATAGACTTCTTCGTTGATGAAGCCATTCAAGAAAGCACTCTTTACATCCATTTGAAATAATTTCATTTTATGACTAGATGCATATGCAAGGAGGATACGGATAGCTTCAAGACGTGCCACCGGAGTGAAGGTCTCTCCATAGTCCAAGCCTTCTACTTGAGAGTACCCTTTGGCGACAAGTCTTGCCTTGTTCTTCACAACAATGTCATGTTCATCTTGCTTGTTCCGGTAGACCCACTTGGTGCCAATTACATTCTTGTTCTTGGGGCGCTCTACCAACTCCCACACTTGATTTCTTGTGAAGTTGTTGAGCTTATCTTGCATAGCCAAAATCCAATCCACTTCCCCAAGAGATTCATCTATAGTTGTGGGTTCTACAAAAGAGACAAAAGCATGATGTTTGCAACATGAGGCATATTGCTTGTGGTGAGTCCTTGTACCCCCTTGGGGATCACCCAACACAAGATCAATTGGATGATTGGTTGAAGTCCTTGTGCGTCTTCCAAATATTGTAGAGGTGGGATCATCTTGAGATTGAACTTCGCCCATGTCCTCTACTTGATCTTGAGTGTCTTGTGAGATAGGAGGTGGTTCTTGTGAGGAAGATGGACTATCTTGTCTTGTGGGTGATGTAGGTGGATGCCTTGGTGGATCATTATTATTATCATCATCGGAGGATGAGTCTTCAAGAATGGAGTGAGGGTCATCATCCTCCCTTGGCTTGATGTCACCAATGGCCATCTTCTTCATGGCTTCTCGAAGAGGTTCTTTTCCTACATCATCACAACAAAAACCATCTCCTTGGGAGCCATTAGATTCATCAAACTCCACATCACATGTTTCTTCAATCACTTGTGTAGAGTTATTGAATACTTATATGCTTTGGTTGGAGTTAGATGCATAACCAACAAATATGCCCTTGTCTACTCTACTCTCAAACTTCCCTAGATGCTTCCTCTTCTTGAATATGAAACACTTACAACCAAACACCCGGAAGTAAGAGATGTTGGGCTTTCTCCCAATGAATAGCTCATATGGTGTCTTCATCATGAGTCAGTGGAGATACACTCTATTTGAAGTGTGACATGCCGTGTTGATAGCTTCCGCCCAAAATCTTTGCGAGAATCCATAGTCATCCAACATGGCTCTAGCAAGAGTGATGACACTACTAGATTTTCCCTCTAAAGCAACACACAAAATGTGTTGCAATATGCCATATTTGGTTGCAATAGACACAATTGCAACCAAATTGTTCCGTGGACCGTGGGCTGCGAAAAGCCGCGTTGCATTAGGTTATTACGACGTTATCCATTTCGTCAAATCAAAATCCGACAAATATAAAGATTGTTCATCTCGACGAGCTATGAAACTTTGGTATTCATCTCATTTCAAATTGACGTCGTCTACTGATTGAAAATCTTGAATCTAGTTATGAAATGTTCTATTTTTAAATTATGATTGCTCAGACGCTGTGACACGATATGCAGTGGACACCATGATCTAGATTATGTTGTCATAAGAATGTAGGAAGAAAATTTCCTGATTTGGACGTCATTTGACAAATATAAACAACTTTGAAGTTATGATTAAACGATACAAATGATCAAGTTCATTATGAACATGAACAACTCAAGAACACATCCCAATCTGGCACCGACAGGTGGGGCCCACAACTCTGTCCAATGGGGAAATCTCTCACGGGTTCAGGCCGACAGTTTGGCGCAACAATCCTACCGACAGTGGGTCCCGCAACTCGTCCACGCATGGGGTCACCCGCAGTCAAATTTCCGTTAAAGACCGATTTGTGGGCCAACAAGTGGCCGGGTAGACCCGTCATTGACCCTTGGTAACCGCCCCACCCCGCCGAGTGAGTGGGGTCGCGTCCCTGCAATGGGATATTCTGCCTTTTAGTCATTGATCTGTCGGCCCCACATGGCAGTGGTACGAATGCAGTTGCCAAACGGAATAGGAACCGCTTCACCCGACGCGAGTTATATAACCGTGGGGCCTCGCTGTGTTTTCCAATCCCGCTCCTTTGCACCGCGCGGCTCTCGTCGATCTTAGTAGCCGCTCGTCAGCCCCCTCGACTCCCTGCGCGCAGCGATGGCCGGAGAGAAGCGCTCCGCAGAAGAGGCCCCTGGTGGTTCATCGCCGTCGGTCCCGTCGCGTCTCCGTCGGTTGATTTCTCGCCGGGGGTGAGTGTCTTCATGTCTCCATAATTTCCTGTGCTTACCGAGGATCTGATGCTGTCATTCTTCTTCTGTTTCCTAGTGCGACATATGGCCCGGGTCCTTCAGCCGGCGCGACGCCTCCGTCCGGTGGATCTTCGTCGTCGGAATCCTCGAGCTTGTCTTCTTCCTCGTCTTGGGGCGACGCCCCCGTTCGTTAGGAGGCCCGGGACTCGGCAGAGGAACTGGCGAGGACGCGGCGTCATCTAGACGTCGCGCTGCGCAAGGTACAGGACCTGGAGGGGACCCGGGATGCGATGCATACCACCCTTCAGGCGGCTGAGACGGAGACAGCCGAAGTTTGCAGTGCCAAGGCCGATGTGGAGGCCCGCTGCTTTGGTGAGTTCCTGTATTCCGTTAGTGCACGCCGCCCACTAGGCTCTTGTTTGACTCGTCGCCATTGTTTCTTGTGTCAGCCGAAGAGGCGGAGGCGTCTTTCCGCCGCGAGCAGGCGGAGGAGCTGCGCCGCCGCCTGAACGATCTGGAGGAACGCCACGATGAACTTACGCGTGCGGCGGAGGTCGCCGTCGCGGTGGTCGGCCCGGGGCTCCAACCGGCCGCCCGACCGTCTTCGCGCGCTCCCCGGCGTGTCCGGAGGCGGTGCGTGCCGGTGCGCGCCGGGGAGCCGCCCGCGCGCTCGCGACGGCGGACATTCAAGTCGAGTTTCCCTTGGCTGATCTGCAGCCAGAGTGGCCATTACCGCCGGATCAGCACCGGCATTACGCGCTGCACTTCCCTATTGCGGCCGATGCCGCCGCCGCGGGGGTTGACATCGACAGCGTGCTTCGCGACGGCGCCGCCGCCGACATTGGTGGCCTGTAACTCACCTTTGTAAGATTAATCTGTACTGGCCCCTCGTGGCCGAGGAAATCGAACTTCGTCGCATTGTTCCTTGTTTGTGCCATTGCGATTTCTTGTTCACTGCTTCGGGGTGGGCGTGGTCGGGTGTACGAAGCAAACTCCGGCCCCCCGTGCCGTATTGTCACCCGTCACAGCACCTGACGCGTGCTCAGTAGGAGGCTAGGAGCTTCGTTGAACAGGCGTCCAGGGTACTCGAGTAGTGTATGTAGGACTGAACGCGTGGGAGATCGCGAGGCGCAGCGCTGCGTTCCTTTTTCCGTTCGCATCTAAATAAAATTAGCCCCAAGAATCTTTCATAAATGGAACACTAAATAAAATTTATTTGTAAAACCTTTTCACGTGTAAGAGTAACTTTGTGTGACGAATCTAATGAACCTACTTAATCCATATTTAGCTACAGATTTTGAAAGTAGTTTTGAAAATAACTTACTTTAATATTTGTAATTAATGGTGCACCTTCATGGAGTAGTAAATGTAGATGAAATCTAAAACTAAATACATAGTTTGGATCTACTTTGCGATATAGAGCTTTTCGCAAACCTTTTCAGACATCACACCCTTAGTGTGATTTTGCATGCAACTATCTGGTGCAGGTGAAGCGTTGCGGCCAGACGACGACTCCCCAGGTGCGCGTGCGTGTAGCAGTTAATTAGGAACCGCCGCCCCTTCGTCTTGCCGGCTGTCTTCATATCTTGCCATGCCCATTGCTTCGGCAACCACCACGTCGATTTGACCTGTATATGAAGCTGAAACGACAGCATAGAATATACTAGTTTAGCCTCTTCCCTACCCCCCCCACTGTCTTATCGAAGGAGAAGGAGTTTTCTTGCCTGCCGCCATTGCCGGCGACCCCCGAAGCTTGCAATCTCGGCAACCGCCATCGCAAGCGACCTCCAAACGGCGGCGATGACCCGAAGCGACGCATCGGGTGACGGTGGCGCCCCACAAATGAAGGGGGATGCCGTAGAGGCAACCGCCGCTGCCGGCCTCCACAGTAACCTAAGTGATGCGGGCGGAGCAATCCCGGCCGCGTCAGCAGAGAGTGTCGCTTCGAAGGTTAGTCCTGCAAGGCACAATGAGTTTCTAGTCGTGGATTTGTCACGAGGTTGAAGATTCGGACCTTTGTTTTCTTGGATTGGGACTACAGGGTGGCAAGCGTGTCGCCGTGGACCCGTGGGAGGCCGCCGTTTATCCAGCCGACGTTCGAGATCGCAGCGGCTGGGAGTGGGACGAATGGCGCCCCGCCGTCGTCCGTCCACGACTTTCGGAGAAGCAGGGACCGCCCCCAACTACGATGCATGAGGTTGAATTCTTCAAGGAGCGGTACCCGAGCATCAAGACCACCGTCACTTGCGACGCGGGAGTAGTGGCAGAGTACATCAACGAAATCAAAGGTAGCCCACCTCCAGAATGTTTGCTTGTTGGATTGGACACCGAGTGGATTGAGCTTCACAGTGGCGGGTAGAAGCTCGCATTGTTGCAATTGTGTGTCGGGTCGCGCTGCCTTATTTACCAGGTGCACCATGCCGACTACAAGCTTCCTGATGTCCTGAGCAAGTTTCTCAGCGAGGAAGGCCACATCTTTGTCGGAGCGCATATCACCAACGATGTTGAACGCCTACAGGAGGACTGCGGCGTCAAGATTTCTAATTGGAAAGACCTTCAACTGATTGTTTCTGACGTTGATGACAAGTATAGCCATCTGTACCGAAATGGTTACAGGTCTTCACTGGAGAAGATTGGAAATCGAGTACTGGAGCTACCTCTGTACAAGGACAGAAATGTGGACCACAGGCATTGGGGTTTGAGGGTGTTGCACGAATGGCGGTGTGAAATACGCCTCAAAGGATGCATTTCCTCTTTTGAGATTGCTAATCGGCTTGAGATCAAGCATGGTTACCGATTTCTGCCAGATGCTAATTTGTAGAATCATGTAACTAATGTACTAACCAAAAGTAGCAAGTAGAATTTCTTGGTTTTCGGAACAAGTATCTGTGTACATATTACTAGTAATTCAGTGATGGATTGAAACTAAGAGGCCTTGTTTATTTGGGCAATTTTGACAGATAATTTCCATATTACTCTAATTATTTGGGCAATTTTGACAGATAGTATCTGTGTACATGTTACTAGTAATTCAGTGAAGATTAATTTTTATCATTTGTGAGTCAATTTTTTATTTTCTATATCAACATATTTAAAGGAACAGCACATATGCAAATTATCAATGTGCACTTTTTTTATAAAAGGATTGCAGTCCGAGAGTGGGCCGGCCCATTTGTCCTTATTACTTCCCGGTGTGTGGGAAGCGCTGCACAGCAGCACATCAGCATAATCTTTAGTGCCACACCGCTACCTCAAGCGGGCGCACCACAACTTAAAAGGCGAGGCGTGCTTGCTGTTGACGCGAAAAGTGCACTCAACGCCAAACACACAGCAAGCCGAACAAAGCTGGCTTCACACGCGCAGAGAGCGAAAGACGTGCCAGTCAATTTTTCCTGAAAATTAACAAAAGATAAAGCAGTTAAATACCAAAGCTTGGAACTTGCCGGGTGGTACCAGACAGTTCCATATTTACGGCTAAGAAGCCAAATGAGATGACACATAGCTATAGAAAGCTATCCGCCAACGAACTACAACCATTCGGGAAACCGCAAATGGGAAAAGTAGCACTGAAGAACATTGCCGAATGGATGACGTAAGCATGATAACGATCGATCTTTGAATAAACATGGATGCATGTGCAAAGCCATGACCGATTCTCAATGAAGATTAACATTAAATAAAGTAAGGCACGAACATGATCATGTATTAAAATAAGCATGCATAGATCCAAAGCATTAGTCTACCGCATGTCTAATCACTTTAAGATCCGTCGGGCACGATATCAGCAAATCTATCCACCGCATGATACAACTTGCATGAAAGAACGCACCACTTTCCACAAATAGGTCTATCCACCGCATGATACAACCTAAACATGGAAAGCTAGAAGCACACGTCTTTTAAAACATAAATAACGCACGTGACCTACTCGTGAAGATATAACCGAATGCGGCTGAACAACCGATTCGGGGGTCCATGAAGAAGGAACAAACATTACCACGTGAGTAAATCTATCGAGCTGAATTGGAAATCTAATCCACTAGGATGACTAGCTCCAAAGCAACCCAAAAACCTGCATCTACCGCATGATACCCGGCTCTTTCAAGATTTATGCTAACAAAGCAAGCTTGAACCCGCAACATGTAACAACCTAGATCGATTCGGTTTCGGCTGTCGGAGAGCACGAGATCCACGCGTCAAAATACGAAACCCGCTCGCACGGATCTTAAGAGGAAAAGAGCCGATCCAAACCCATCTAGATTGGGCAAAAGGTGTATTACATGAATTAAAACATAAAGCAAAAACTCATGATAACACAGGGTAACTTAATGAATCTACTGGATCTTGCCAAAATCCAATAGAGCCGATAACTAGCTTCGAGCTAGACCTTAGCCTACCGCATGGCTCATGATCTAACAAGAAACCCTCTTGAACCAAGCTTGAATCTACCGCATGACACGAAGCATGGTAACAAGACTACTTGCATCGGATCTAAATCCACCGCATGATACTAGACATGATACAAGGTTGCCGGTACTCACGGAGGTCGACGGATCGATTGGCCCTCTCGAAGAACTCGACGACACGACAAGGGACTCTAGGGTTTTGGCGTAAGGCCGGTGTGTATTGAGGAATGAACGTCTGTTTTACATACATCCAGGGATCATATTTATACCCTGCTGATTACAATTGCGAATGGATTCATTGCCTAACTAAACTTGATCGTCTGTCCATCCATTCGCTTCCCCTGATCGAGCCACGTCACCGTCCAATCCCGCAAAATCAGCTCTATTGTTCCTTTGCCGAACTGGAGCAGATAGCCGACCGCGGATCCTTCTGCCGAAAATCTCTGAAGATACCTTTCCTTCCACCAGACGGACTCTTTTCCGAATCGGACCCACATGTCATACTCCTTACCAAATTTTGGTGTTAACACACATCAAACCGGTCACCTTTGGAACGAATAACTTCTTTTTTGTCCAGGGAATTCCAGTGAGATCATTCTTTTAATCACCCCATACTAATTTGTGCCTTCTGCCTCACCCTTGACAAGCACACCACTGTTTTGTGTCACAAGGGTTCTCTCGATGTTAACGGTACGAAACAGCCAATTGTTGATATGACATCTATTCAATGTACGAGGTCGGGGATCCAGTCCTTGAGCAAGTGCAAACAAATCTGAACTTACTTCCCCTATAGCATGTAAACTTGTGATCTTGCTTTCAAACCATCTTATGAGTTGAGCCTCATGTCGCTTATCAAGATTTCTGGATCCATGTGCCCTCAGTTCTTCCAAATGCTCGCTGCACACAAAAGAATATTACCATTAGTTTGATATTTAAAATTAAAAGCAATAATGATGTTGAGAAGTGCATCTTACTCGACATATGGTCTAGCTTCATCACAATTGCAAATTATGTAGTCCCTCATCTTCCGAAACTCATTTGGTGGTATTTCTTCAACCGTCTGTCCTCTCCTCTTGTAATCCATTTCTGAAAAAATGTTCAAACCAGATGGTGTCTCATTAACAGTAACCGTTTCATGTCGATCAACACGATTGTCTTTGGTGTCCACGTCCAAGAATCTTGAGCAGAATGTAAGGCACTCCTCGAGTATGTATCCCTCAGGAATTGAACCTTCGGGGGTGAGCCTTGTTCCTCACATATCCTTTCACAAAGTGCATAGGTACTTGTTCCACTCGGGTACATCCATTTGTAACACCTGGCCCCCCAAGTTTAGCTTCTTCGACTAGATGAACGGGCAAATGGATCATGATATCAAAAAATGCGGGTGGGAATATCATCTCAAGTCGACAAAACGGCCTCCCTAATTGAACGTCTAAGCTCGTCCAATTCGATTCCACCAACTCCTTTGAACATAGTGCATCGAAGAAATTACTAAGCTGAATCAATCCAATGACAACGAATTTCTACGGCAAAATCCTACGCACCACTAAGGGTAAAAGTTTCTGTAGAATTAGATGGTAGTCATGCGTTTTCAAGCCTGAAACCTTATGTGACTTTACAACAACACATCTTCTTATATTCGAGGAAACCCCATCAGGCATCTTCACTCCATATAGAAATTCACACAAACTTTCCCTGGAATCCTTATCTAACTCGTACAAGGCTGATGGCAAGGTATACTTATCATCTTTAATCACGGGGTCTTTGATACGGTCGTATCCGTAGATGCTCCATGTCAAGCCGAGCATTCTCCCCGTCCTTACATTTGCCATCCAATTTAAGCAGAGTGCCTAGTATGCTCTCGCATATATTTTTCTCAATGTGCATCACGCCCAAATTATGCCTGATGAGCAAAGAAGACCAGTAAGGGAGCTCAAAAAATACCCTTCTACCTCCAGTTGTGCCATCTGTTGTCTTCGTCACGCTTCCTTTTTTTTGATAACAATGTCTTTCCAAATTCTACTTGTTCAAAAGTAGAATACTGCTCAAGTACCTGTGCACCAGATAGTGGTTCTGGTGCCTCCCTGGTTTCGACCTTATTGTTGAAGCTGACCGCCTTGTTGCGCCATGGATGGTCAGGGGCCAAAAAACGTCGATGTGCCATGTAGCAGTGCTTCCGCCCATGTTTCAACCACAAATACTCAGTATGTTTGTGGCAGTATGGACATGCAAACTTTCCTTTAGTGCTCCAACCAGACAACATAGCATAGGCCGGGAAGTCATTAATTGTCCAAAGAAGTATAGCACGCAATCTAAAATTCTTCTTAGTCCCTGCATCTCTTGTTTTAACACCATTATTCCAAAGCTCCTTGAGCTCCAGTATCAGGGGCCTCAAATATACATCAATATCCATTCCAGGAGATTTTGGACCAGGAATGAACATTGACAAAATCCAGTTAGATTGTTTCTGACACATCCATGGAGGCAAATTGTAAGGACCAGGATGACAGGCCAAATGGAATACGTAAGACTTTGCATGCCAAAGGGATTGCACCCATCAGAAGCAAGACCCAGCCTAACGTTACGACCTCCTCCTTCTGAAAACCATTTAAACTCTGAATCCATGTGCTTCCATGCCTTTGAGTCGATAGGGTGACGCATTTTCCCATCATTCACCAATTCATTCTTGTGCCACCGCATATCCTTTGACATTTTCTTTGACATATACATTCTTTGCGGCCGAGGAATAAGAGGAAAGTAGCGTAGGATCTTAATCGGTAACCGCTTCTTAACGTAAGTAGCACCCACTGCACTGCAATTATTATCAGAGGTTTTATCTACAACTTTCCACCTTGACTCCTTACAAATGGGACATGTTTCCAGATTTGCGTATTTATCAAAAAATAACACACAATCATTTTCGCATGTGTGTATCTTGACATAGTCCAAGCCCAGGTCTCGAATCACCCTTTGCACTTTATCCAAGCAGTCAGGAATACAATGCCGGTCAGGGAGAACCTTTCCAAAGAGCTTAAGTATGGCCTCCAATGACGCATTACTTAAGCCATACATGCACTTTATCTGAAAAAGCTCCACAATAAAAAGAGACCTTCGTTGCATTTTTGCATCCTGGATACAATTCCTTATTTGCCTGCTCTAATAGTTTCAAAAAGATCTCTGCCTGCTTATCTGCCTCTTCCTCATCTCTGGTTTGTCCGTGATGTATAGTGCCACTGATAATGTTTCTAATCAGAGTATTGGTGGCAGCAGGGTTATCATCCAAACCATCTTCTTCATCGTCTTCTACAAATAAATGTGTTGTATCATCAGCTGTAGGTACTGCATCATGATTATTGAGATCAGCAGTAACATCTTGATTCACAGGACCCTGAGATGAAGTATTAGTTTGGTCTTGAATGTTACCAGCATCGATGAAACAATCAGCAAACCCTCTATTGAGTAAATGAATTTGAATGGGAAGCACGGTGGAATGTCTGATCATGCATTGACACAAATTACATGGACACGCAATAGATCCACCTCGCGCTGATGAGGCCGTAAATTTTTGCAAAAATATTCGAAAATTGTTCTGCCAATCCGCGGAGTGTCGAGGCAAGCGCATCCAACTTCGATCTTCGTCTGATGCCATTAGTTAATCTGCATTGTTCATGTTTCAATCGACCTTGATCATGATATATATACCAATATGCATATATATATGCGCGAACGATTGAATATATATACGGGATCAAGACATCGGTACGTACCGGCCGTGGCCGTAGCACCGCTCAGATCTCTGCAACAAGAATCACGTGGAGATCGCCGTGGAGATCGATCCCCTAGAGGCCCTCGTGGAGATCTCCGCAACAAGAACCAGGTTGTCGAAGAAGGAATTTTGGAATGGTCCAGATCGGAAGAGCCCCTATCTGATCGTGGCAATACATACACGATAGACAAAATTTTAGTACAACCAAGGAATACCTCGTTTCAATATTTCTGAGGTTGTACGTAGTATGAACTTTCTCAGGGTTCACATTATGTGCCCCGGATTTTCAACATATGCGTAATTCATTATTTTTCTTTTTCTGATCGGCTACTATAGAGGCTAACAATAATACACAAAATTTAGGAGTTCTAGTGAAGCGTCTCCAAATTGTTGATCACAATGCTTTGTGAATATACACATGAATAGCATAAACAATAGCATGTCGCAATTCTGAAAACAGACAGATGGTTAGTCCAAATATGCATGACAGAAACTAGATCCAAACACATAGACATACGAAGATGCATATATAAAGGTTCAAAGTTATTACTTAGATGTTGGCATACTTAGATGTTGACACATACACATCCATTCTTACACCATTCACCAGCATCTGCATAACATTCACCTAGGACCTGGTTATGTTACGTACTAAGCTAGATTACTACTACTTGCGATTGACTTTATCCTGAAGCTTGCGGATCTTCTTCGCCATCACTTCTAACTTGGTCGCAATCAGTCTCCATGAATTCCTTCGGGGTCATCTCCATGTCTTCCGGCGTTCCGGCAATGTCGACGCTTAGGTTCTCAATCTGCTCCCGCAAATCATCATAGCGCTCCTTCAAGTCGTTGAACCATTTGGCGCAAGGGCATTTGCTATGGGGACAACAAACACAAGTTACTAACATGAAATGTGTTACAACAGCTGTGGCCAATGCAGCAAAATAGTCAAAAAATGCACCTTTCTTTTCGATGATCCCGAAGCTTTCGATGGAGATGGTTTCTTACTATTGTCCTGCTCATCATCCGAGTCTGGAATGATGATCCTCACCTGATTAGCAGTGTTCACTAGCCTGACCAAACAAAACAATTTGCTGTTTTTCAGTTTAAAACAGCCTATTCAATCTCTTGACTCATAATGTATACCAATTTACCCGTGATCCCCCGACTACCTGCCAGAAAAAGCCTAACCTACTAAATGGGACAGCCTGCGTTCATTTGGCTGGCTTGTTTTCAGGATTGTGATCAAATGTACACAGGTCAGATTCACAGCAAAAGATGGCAAGAAATCAAGCCAATTATCATTATCATTATCTAGTATGGGGTGAGATGGATCCACACAAAAACACAATTATCATTATCTAGTATGAAATATTGATTACTATGAACTACTAACATTTTTCTAATTGCAAAAGGAGTCACACGATTCCTGGAAAATCAAAGAGGGTAGGGAGCAGTGTACCTCACTTCTCTTCTGGAACGCTTGCATCCGACTAAGGACTGCTTACCCTTACCGGATGGATCGACTTGGCGATGCGGGCCGTCAGACAACGACGAGGAGGTGGCAGTGTCGTCCGTACTAGAGGACGACAGGGTTGGGGTGCCGCCGACCATACCAGAGGACGACGAGGTTGGTGGTGTGGAACACTTGAACCGCCCGCGTGCATCGCGCTTCTGCGTGGTGGAGTAGTGGCACCTCCGTACGCCGCCGCCGCTCGCCTGAAAACCCTCGGTGCGGCCCCGCCGTCCGCTGCCGCCGCTCTCCGGGATCCCCTCGATGCGGCCCCGCCCGCCGTGGGGGGCGCTCGGCGTGTTACGCGCGCCCGCGCCCCTTCGTCCGCGCCCGCCGCTGGTCTGGGAAGGCTCGATGCGGCCACTCCGGCCGCTGCCGCCGCTTGCCGCAGGGGAAACCGCGATGCGGGGCATCTCGATGTGGACACGATGGTCAGAGCCGACGAGGGGGATGGTTGGGAGCAAAAGTGTATTGGGGGTGGGGGAGCTGAAAGTTATAGACGATTTGGGCCGGCATCTCCTTGTTTTTATTACTCTCATCGGCCCATTTGACATTTTCACATCCTAGTCTCCAGTACCTTTAGTGCCACCCCGTAAACTAAGAAGGGGGTATCCCAGCTTAAAAGGAGAGGCGTGCCTGCGCTTTTGAACTCCGTATACCATCATCAACTAATGCTTGCTACTTGCGCTATGGGGCTAAATGGGCTGGCCGGTCCACTCAGGCTCCCGCTCGCTGGGCTTTACGCTCGCCGGTTGAGCCTATTGTGGTCTGGCTTAGCCCACATCCCCATAGCACACAATTTTTTCATCTAAACAAATCCTCTCTTTTTTTCATGGTACATATAGTCTATACCATATTGTTAAAATTCAGATTTTTCATAATAAAATTTATTTATTAAATCGCATTTTAAATTTCGCTACAACCCCATAGCAGATTTTTTTCATCAAAACAAATTTTGTGGCAATACGTACACAATATTCCTCCTTGAGGCTAGAAACGAAGCAAGTAGCCTTCCTTGTATTGCAACAACACAAAGAGATATTTGCAACCCAAATAAGACGTTTTGTAAGGCCGTTCAAACGGAACCAACCCTAGTATGGTAGCCATAGCAAGTTTATATTGCAACACCCGAATTTCTAGTGCAACGCGAAATAGGGTAGCAATATTTCCTACCAAATGCAACACAATTCTGAATAATGGGTGCATTAGCGCCAACTTGTTGCAACATCACAAAGATATATTTGCAACCAAAATTCTACGTTGCGACATACTTGTTCAAACGCAACCATCCCTAGTATGGTGGCTATAGCAACTTTATGTTGCAACGTAAGGAATGCTAATGCAACACAAAATTGGGGTGGCATTATTTCCAACCAAATGCAATGGAAATCCTAAAAAGGGTGCATTAGCGTCAACATGTTGCAACCGAACAAATAAATAATGCAACTCAAATTTTGTGTTGCAATAGACACACAAATTGCAACCAAATCACAGTTTCGGTGCAATAGTACCCCCTATTGCAACCGAAATAGTGGTGTTGCCTAAGGGATTTGTTGCAATAGGCGCAAAACCTTGTAGTGTGAGTGTCTTGTTCTTCATGTCAACCACACCATTTTGTTGGGGTGTATAAGTTGAGGAGAATTCATGCTTGATGCCTTCACCATCACAATACTCTTTGTTGACGGTGAATTTCCGTCAACCTAGAGTACTTGTTATACATTGGTCTCGAGTATGATTTGCAACTAACCCGCCACTAGGCATACTAATGATGTAACAAGTTCACACTTGCATGTCGATTTTGGAGTTTGTTGTTTACGCAGGAAATCTACGCTAAAGAGGAGACTTTCGGGATAAGTTCACCAAGCACTTTGGAAGAAGATCATGAAGCCCGACAAGAGTCAAGACACGCGATGAACATGACTCCAAATGACTCGAGGACCGAAGTGTCAAAGTGCAAGTCTTCACAGACTCAACCAGAAAACAGCGAAGCTTGCATAGCAAGGATTCAAGCCTTAACCGTGAAGGAAACAACGTCAAAGGCCCACATGCAAGTGCACACAAATAAGGGATCACGCGAGAAGCAACCGGGGAGGAAACCGGGGCCGAACCTGGCCGAAGTGGGCTCGGTCGGCCGGCTCCGGGCCGGCGGCCCAGCCCACTCCGGGGTCGGTTCGGTGCCCCCTTTGCCCTAGGTGTTCGTCTATTTATTGCCTCCGCCGCCGTCGACCACCACATCGAACTAATCATCCTACCGACGCCAATCACCAGAAAACCGCCGCCACAAGATGAGGGAGAGGGTGAGATGAGCTCGTCGCAAGGATCAATGCCGGCGGAGAGAAGGAAGCAAGAGGAGGACTCCAAGCCGCTGGCCTAGGGGTGTTCCCAAGCTCCATCGCCGCCATCTTCATCGACGACGTTCTCCGGAGTCTACATCACCCCTATGTGCTTCAATCTGTGTAAGATGATGGGGTAATGTCTCCATTCATCCCTACGATTAGATGGATACATGCTATGTGATCGCTGCTTGATTCGTGGTTTCTATCTATTGTTTTTATGTTGATGATGCTTTGATGATTAAGGTAGGCCACCGTGTTTTTCAGGCGTATGATATCCGCTACTCCCATAGATTCCATCAACATACCGTGTCCATCATAGGTCTAGTCACGAATACCTTCGCGTAGTGACAGTACGAGAGGAGGGAAAGGGCGAAACCATGGTCACAACCCCCGGTAGATTGGTTTACCGCTTTCGTGTAGTAGATGCATACCATGTTATCTTAGATCCTAGGGAGGGAACACTTATCTTTCTTAATCACTCTCTTGTTTGATCAACTTAACTTAAATTAACTTAGATTAACATAGGTTAGATTGTTTTACTTTTAGATTAATACTCTCTTTAAAGGTTTCCTTAGTCAACTAGATTAGTACTTGGTTAAGTGCTAGTAATCCCCTTGCTCCGCGGATTGACAAGAACCTTGGGAATCCCGTGGTTAAAAAGGTGTAGGTCCGTATGCTTGCGGATCGTAGGTGGATATGAGTTTTATCCGTCAACAAGCCCCTTTTTCTGGCGCCGTTGCCGGGGAGCAAGCCAGTTTGCTACGTTTAATCTAGTATTAATTTTGTTGATTACTAACACCTAACCCTTATTTTCTAAAAAAAGGAAAAAAATCTTCTTTGTCTTTTTTCTACTTTTCTTGTGCCTAGATGGATTTGTTCACCTCACCATTGGAAGACAAAGAGATGTCGCTAAGGGAGCTGGCAATGCCGTCAATGGAAGACATTGAGATACAAAAATCAGATTTGATGCTTGCTACAACCCACTATGAAGTGAAGCTTGGAATCATCAAGTTAGTGGTGACAAAACCATTTAGAGGATTGGAGGATGACAACCCATATAGACACATTAAGGAATTCATGATGTTATGCAACACAGTGCAACAAAAAGGAGTTCCGGCCGCTTGGTTCAAGTGGAATCTTTTTCCATTCTCTCTCGAAGATGAAGCGTGAAGATGGTACACACTTGCGTCCATTGAAGCAAAAGGAAATTGGGATGAGCTAGTGAAGAAGTTTCTTTTGAAGTTCTTTCCCATAAGCAAGGTCCAAGACTTAAGGAGGCAAGTGCTCAATTTCAAGCAAGGAGAGGATGAAGGAATTGATGAAGTATGGGACCGTTTTAATGAACTACTTGAGCGAGGCCCGAACTTGGGATTTTCCGGTGACTTGATGTTGCATACCTTTTATTTTTCACTAACCCCTAACTCATCTCGTTTTGTAAGCATGTGTGCAGGCGGTGATATAATGGATAAAACAATTAGTGAAGCCGCACAAATCTTACAAAGGATAAGCAATGGACAAAGAACACTACGAGATTGGCAAAGATATTGTCGAGAGGAGAAAATGACAAAAGCAAGCCCAAGGTGCTTGCTGAAATTTCTGAAAAAGATGAACCGAAGGTCAAGGAAGATGAACCGACCATACAAGAAAGTGAAGATCCACTTCCCAAGGTAAGAGAAGTCATTTCGGATGTTAAAAATGTTGAAACTAACGTGAATGTAGGCCGAAGTATGTGGAATGCTAAACCATTGGCGGAGTTCATTCAATCCGGTTGGGTTCAAGTTGATTTCGCCCCACTAATTAACTACCAAAGGAAGGAGGAACGCCGACACGTTGCCAAACTAGTTGAAGGTATATTTGATCAAGAGATGAGTGGAGAGTCGATCCAAAAGATGTTTGAAGAAGAAAGAGAAGTAGGAGATGAAGGATGGATCGACCGGTTTGACAACTCAAAGATTTATGATGAAGGAAGAGAAGAGTACAACCGTGATGAGCCTAGTGACTCAAAGGATAAATGGGAGGAGATAGGACTCAAGCTAGATGATAGCTTGTGTGCTATTGAAGCCTACACACTAGCAAATCAAGACATGGAAGTACTCAAGGATGAAGGAAAGAGTGAATCAACAATGAGCGATCTTGACGACATGTGGTACATGGAAGATAAAGAAAGCAACATACAAGTCTTTGAAGATGAAGATCTGGTTGATAAAGAAGACTTTAAAGAAGAGATGAATGTGTACATAGTTGAAGGATTAAATGTTCCACATGATGAGTTGAAGAAATTGCAAGATGGTGATGAAGAGGCAACTACACTTGTTGAGATCGATTCGCCTTCAACACCGCTTGATGAACCAAATATCACTCTTGTTGAAAAATCTCTAAGGCCAAGGTACGCGCTGAAATCTCAAGATATTATTGGTATTGATGTTGATAAATTCAAATACTCATACTCAACCAATAGTATGAATGATAGTTTAATATCTATGCCTTGTTCCAATAGTGATCATGTTGATAGGCTAGATTTTCTTGAGAATGAAAAAGAGGAAACATTTATTTTTGATCCAATTAATATCACACCTAAACAACCTTTGCCTAATGATGAGCTAAGTGCTATGCATGAAACATATGCTTCTTTTATTTACACCTTGACTTGTTGCTACAATTCACATGTGGTGTTAATTATGGACACGCATGTTTACAATAAGTTTTGTAAATCTCGATCATGCTTTGCGCTTGGTCAAGCTAATGACCTTAAAGAATCATATGTTGGGAAAGGCCCGATTTTCACTAACCATGTAGACTAGGCTTGAATAATGAAAAAAGAAGTCATGCCTAAAAGAGTTGCAAGATAAATCATCAACCTCTCCGAATCCCGCGATGGATGCTGCTGTCTTCATCAATTTGAGAGCTTGTTCAGAGGTGTACAAATGAAGAAAATGAGATATTCAGAAGCTCCATCAAGTTATCATTCCAACGCATCAAGAACCAACAAGTTTGAAGACCCATGCAAGGAGTTATGGAGAAAACATTGAGCGTTGCGCGTTCTGAAATTTCAGGACAGATTTCATCGCCGAAGTAAAACGGACGTAACTCTCTTGTCCGGAGTCCGATTTAAGCAAATGAAAACTCGTTGGAAAGGAAATTTTGTGCACTATGCAATGGAGTAGAGCTTGACTATACTTTCTGTTCTGGACATTAAAATAAAATCATGGAGTGAAGGCAGCACCGAAGGATGATAAAGAAGGAGATAATGATGAAACAAAAGGATGCTTTGGGCAAGTCTTTTATAAGTGATCAAGCACAACATGGGAAGTAAATTAAAGCTGCATTGGTACCTTTTCTTCTTGCATGAAGGGCCATGGCTATGCAACGAAAATAAGGTATGTGAGAAAGTCCAGCTCTATGACTTTAAATGAAGCGCTTTTCGGGGGGCAAGTCGTGTCTTTATATTTTTACTACTTTCTTAGAGAAAATAAAGAATGGCACTATCTTATGATGATCAACTTGTGGTTATTAATCTAAGTTCAGTTTTACTTTTTAGAACCATCATCATGTTCATGATAATATTTATTTGTATGCATTGCATTTTGTTATCAATGTAATGTTTCTTTGTGTATACATGTTTTGCACATAGTTGGCTTGGTTGTTTTATATACTTAATGATGTATGCTTCAGTTTCCATGTTAATGCTTCATAGGTACCTATGGGTGTATTCCTTTTGTGATCTTGTGTAAACGTGGTGTTTAAACAAGATTGTGGACCATCATCGTTAAGTTCGATAAACCTAGCTGGCTTTTCATATGTTTTCATGTTGCTTTGGTTAGTTTATAAGCTTTGCAATGCGCTTAATTTTTCTTGTGCTATAAGAGTTATTGATTTAGGGTTAGACATGATGTTTTAACCCTAGATATATAAACCTTTATGGCTATGGAGAAATTCGGCAACCTAGTTGTAAACATGGTGTTTAGAACTAGGTGGAAACATTGTCTTTGTTTATATGCTTTCCTATCATGTGCATACACACCTTGCACCACGTACACTCATTAGGTTTTTATTCCTCATTAAACTAATTGTACCACAAGTTAAGAATCTTAGGAGATATTGTTGGATTGTTGGCAATTCTATCTACTCCCAACCGTCACCTTGGGGGTAGAATGTGCGTTTAAAACGTCTTACAGGCAAGATAAAGACTTTCACTACAAGGAAATTGAAGGATGGCTAAGATAAAAATGCTTTGTCTTCTTCTTCCATGACTAGCAAAATGCTAAACATGGGGGAGACCCTGAATCTTCAACACGGAAGTGCAACATGACACTCTAGAAGATAGAATGATAAAGATCGTTAACATCTCCGGATCAATGCGCAAGAAGCCACCAATCTCATCAAAATTCTGCATGGTCTCAAAGGGAAAACACTGAATATTTTTGGATATTTAGAAGCCAGATGAAGTTACGATTTCAACAAATCAATAATCAAGACAATCGGAGGTTCCTACAAGCGGTTATGCCCGAATTACCGAGTGCAACACGTCCTGAAATCAGTTTTGGACAGCACACAACGCTGAAGTAAAATGGACATAGTTCTCTTGTTTGAACTCCGTTTTCGATGAATGACCACACGTTGGAAAGGTAATTTCATAAACTTTTCAATAGAGCTATATTTCGATATATGTTCTGTTCTGGAAAGAGGGGGAAATCCATGAAAAAGAGACAGCAAGGAGATGATGAGAACAAGAAAGAGGAGATGGTGATGACAACATTGAAGAGAAGGGTGACCAATGACTCCATTAAGCATACAAGATCAAATTCAGAAGTTTAGGAGCATTAATAAATCAAGACAAAAGCAAAAGCCACATCGATACATGGAGATGTCGGAAGAAGGCAACGAAGAATTACAAAGGATGGTAACATCTCCATGGACCTTCTCTTTTCCAAACACAAATGCTTGTAAGTATGCCTTCAACTTCAACTAGGTGCAACCTTTTGTTTTTCTCTTCAAACAATAACATGGCTACTAGGAGGACAACCTAGGTTTCTTTTTACTTTCAATAGATAAGCATGACCATGTGTTCACCTCGATGTTCTATATTGCCTATGCTTATGGAAAGATGATGAAACTTGCCGCTTTGTTTTACCTACATGAAGTTATACATGTCTTGGCTAATTGCTCTCTATAATATGATCTGAAATTAATTTAAATACCGGCTCTTTTATTTGTGGAGGTGAAATGACTATGCTTTAGACCCACATACATATCTTTGCTCTTTGATTTAAGTTTATGGATAGCCGGATAACTTGTTGTTTTTATGAAAACTTAACTTTTATGTTATCTACATATTTGTGATGCTCTTGCAAAGTTCTACCTACCAAAGCCATATACATATATGTTTTATGATAACAAAACCCGTAGATTGCAAACATATGTTTTGATGAGTTGGATTAGGATTGATTTCTATGGTTAGAGACTACGAAGCTGGTCATTCCTTTGTGTAACTTTTTCATGCTAGCCTTTTTGTCCATGCATTGTGGGTTTTCACATCGAAAATTTCACAAACTTCGCTGGGCATCCACCCTAAACCAAAAACATCTTTTTGTGATCACCTCCTTGTCCACAACCCAATTTGAGTATGGAGTAAAATTCTCGATGGAGATTCAAATATTCTGCAATATCATGGAATTTATACATACTTTAGCAGTCATTTCCCCTCTCTTTTATGCTCGAGGACGAGCATAGTTCAAGCATGGGGGAGGAGTCATTCTCTGACACAAATGCTATGTAAGTATTATGTTGCAAAAAGTTTTGAGGAGCAAAAGAAAAAAAGAATAAAAATGAAAAATGAAAAAATATGATAAGAAGAAAAGAAAAGTAAGAAAAATAGGAAGAATAAAGTGAAAAAAAGAAATAGAGAAAAATGAGAAGGAAATAAAATAAAGAAAAAAATAAAGATGCTCCTCGGTTCTTTTTGCTTCATAAGTTCTCAAGTGCCTTGATGACACATCCATACTCAAATCTTCCAACCATGTGCAATCCGATAACGAGGACTTCACTCGTGCCTCGGGATCATCCATTTGCCACTTGCACATGTCCACTTATCTAAATGTGTGTGTTTCATCCTTCTCTCTTTCCAACATTTATTTTCCATGGCCTTTTTGACGAGTCTCGGTAATTCCAATAGACCTCTCTCTTAATTTGACAATATTTCGGATGTATGTTTTGCTAGGATTGTTTTTAACCTTCCAAGCTCCACATAAGCCTTCCACTATCACATATGAGTAGAGTAGGTTGAAAATAATCTAGTATAGGCTTGAGTGACTTGATGAGATGAGTGTTTCCATGAGCTTTTGCAAGAGATTTTCACTTATGTTGGATATGCATCTTTTTGAAAATCTTCCATGTGACAAGGTTATGGTTTGAAGTTCACTTAAGTTTGAGAGCATCGTGTTTATTAAATGTGGCTTGTTCTTTATTGTTAGTCTATCTTCTATAATGAAAAAGAAGCCGGTCATAACTTGAACTTTAAAATAAATTTTTAAGAGAGAGCAATTCGCCACGTCATGAATGACTAAGTGCAGGGACAACATTGGAAGGCAACATTAATTTCCCTTTTAAGCAAGGATTACTTACTCGAGGATGAGCAAGGTTTAAGCATGGGGGAGATGTTGACGGTGAATTTCCGTCAACCTAGAGTACTTGTTATACATTAGTTTCGAGTATGATTTGCAACTAACCCGCCACTAGGCATACTAATGATGTAACAAGTTCACACTTGCATGTCGATTTTGGAGTTTGTTGTTTACGCAGGAAATCTACGCTAAAGAGGAGACTTTCATGATAAGTTCACCAAGCACTTTGGAAGAAGATCATGAAGCCCGACAAGAGTCAAGACACACGATGAACATGACTCCAAATGACTCGAGGACAGAAGCGTCAACGTGCAAGTCTTCAGAGACTCAACCAGAAAACAGCGAAGCTTGCATAGCAAAGAATTCAAGCCTTAACCGTGAAGGAAACAACCTCAAACGCCCACACGCAAGTGCACACAAATAAGGGATCACACGAGGAGCAACCGGGGAGGAAACCGGGGCCGAACCAGGCCGAAGTGAGCCTGGGCCGGCCGGCCTGGGCCGACCGGCCCAGCCCACTCCGGGGTCGGTTCGGTGCCCCCTTTGCCCTAGGTGTTCGTCTATTTATTGCCTCCGCTGCCGTCGACCGCCACATCAAACAAATCATCCTACCGACGCTAATCACCAGAAAACCGCCGCCGCAAGATGAGGGAGAGGGTGAGATGAGCTCGTCGCAAGGATCAACACCCGCGGAGAGAAGGAAGCAAGAGGAGGACTCCAAGCCGCTGGCCTAGGGGTGTTCCCAAGCTCCATCACCGCCATCTTCATCGACAATGTTCTCCAGAGTCTCCATCACCCCTATGTGCTTCAATCCGTGTAAGATGATGGTTCGTGGTATCAATCTATTGTTTTCATGTTGATGATGCTTTGATGATTAAGGTAGGCCACCGTGTTTTTCGGGCGTATGATATCCGCTACTCACATAGATTCCATCAACATACCGTGTCCATCATAGGTCTAGTCACGAATACCTTCGCATAGTGACAGTTCGAGAGGAGGGAAAGGGCGAAACCGTGGTCACAACCCCCCGTAGATTGGTTTACCGCTTTCGTGTAGTAGATGCATACCATGTTATCCTAGATCCTAGGGAGGGAACGCTTATCTTTCTTAATCACTCTCTTGTGTTCACCCTTTACCATCTAGTTTAACCCTAGATTTGTTTGATCAACTTAACTTAAATTAACTTAGATTAACTTAGGTTAGATTGTTTTACTTTTAGATTAATACTCTATTCAAAGGTTTCCTTAGTCAACTAGATTAGTACTTGGTTAAGAGCTAGTAATCCCCTTGCTCCGCGGATTGACAAGAACCTTGGGAATCCCGTGGTAAAAAAGGTGTAGGTCCGTACGCTTGCGGATCGTAGGTGTATACGAGTTTTATCCGTCAACACTCTTCCACCTTGGTGTTGCGGAATTCCGACCCATTGTCACTTCTACACCATGGATGACCCAAATTCATTTCTAGCTCTAGTAGCGAACTTCTTGAACATGTCAAATGTCTTGCCCTTGTCCTCCAAAAAGAAAGTCCAAGTATAGCGTGAGAAATCATCAACAAGGACAAGACAATAGAGATTACCACCAAGACTCTTGTATGTGGTTGGTCCGAAGAGGTCCATGTGAATGAGCTCCAATGGTCTTGTGGAACATAGATAAGCCTTCATGGGATGATGACTTGCAACTTGCTTGCCGACTTGACATGCACTACACAACTTGTCCTTCTCGAATGTAACATCCTTCACACCAAGGACCATGCCTTTCTTGAAAGCTTTCTTGAGTTTTCTCATGCCTATGTGTGCAATGCGACGATGCCATAGCCAACCCTTTGATGTAGTGGAGATGAGGCAAGTAGTAAAGTTTGCTTCACGGGATGTAAAATCTACAAGATAAAGATTGTCATAGCGGAAACCCTTGAAAACAACTTCATTAGTTTTCTTGTTAGTAATTGTGGCCCCTTCATCATCAAATGTGCATGAAAGACCAAGGTCACAAAATTGTGCAATGGAAAGCAAGTTATAACTACAAGAATCCACAAAGAGAACATTGGAAAGGGATAAGTCATTTGTTAGAGAGATTTCACCCAATCCGGAGATCCTTCCTTTAGAGTTATCACCAAATGAAACTTGTTCATGATCTTCCACATCATCCACTAGTGAGGTGAACATTTTTACTTGGCCGGTCATGTGTTGAGTGCAACCACTATCAAGTATCCAATAACTCCCTCCGGCCTTGTAGTTCACCTACACACAAGAAATTAGCATTAAGATTTAGGAACCCAAGCTAGTTTGGTCCCTTTGATGTGAGTGACATGAGCTTTAGGAATCCACAAGCTTCTAGGTGGCTTGACTTTTGGTTTGGCCCCAATGAACTTGATTGCCACTTTGCCATTGTTCTTCTTCATCAACAAGAAGTGGTTGTCATTGTACATGGACTTGTAGTTGCTAGGCAAGGTGGGCAAGGGGCGAGTAGGTGTTGGGCACTCCCTTGTGTGATGACCGGTAACCTTGCAATGTTGACAATGAGATCCAACTTCATTGATGAAACACCCATATAGCTCCTTTGACCTAGGAGTTTCCTTGATGGGATTAGGGAAAACACCAAGCCCCTTTGTCCCATAGTCTCTTGCATTGTAGTAGAGGATCTCCTTGTGCAACTCCTCACCCTTGGCCAAAGTCTTTACTCAAGAACTTAAGCTTCTCACTTCTTCTTCAAGAGCTTTCACCCTATCATGGTTAGTCTTGGAGGAAGATGCAACATTTTCAACATTAAGCAAGACCTTAGTTTTTTCAATTAAATCATCACATGAGGTGGAGGCATTGACTTTAGTGACTTCTCTAGCATTTGCATGCCCACTAGAATCAATGTCCTCACTAGCAAGCTCAAGTTCTTGATATTTCATCTCTAAGAGCACATGTTCTTTCTTGAGCTTCATATGACTTGACTCAAGAGACTTGTTAAGCACGGTTATGTCGTCATGCTTGATGATTAGCTCATTGTGCTTATCAAGTAACTTGTTGTGGTCATCTCTAAGTGACTTGTTAGACACTACCAAAGCATCATGCTCTTTGCTAAGGTCATTGTGCTTCACAAGCAACTCATCATATGAAAGCTTAAGTTTCTCATGAGTCTCATCAAGAGCTTTGAGCTTACTCTTTTGTTTCTTTATCATGAAGGAGCTTACTCTTTTGTTTCTTTATCATGGAGGTGTATTCATCAAGAAGATCTTTAAGAGCAAGAGGTGAGAGATCATCATCACTAGAAGACCTACTACAATCACTATCGCTCACCTTGGAGTGCTTTGCCATGAAGCACATAGGTGGAGGTGGAAGTGGAGGCTCATCATCCATGATAGCAACACCGGCGATCTTCTTGTTCTTGTCCTCTTCACTTTCACTTGATTCACTTGATGTCTCACCCCCGATCACCCATTCATTGACCAAGAGAGAACGATGCTCACCCTTCTTCTTATGGTAGGGCTTGTTTGACGAGTTTTTCTTGGATGAGTTCTTCTTGTAGTACTTGGCATCCTTGTCATCTTCATCATTCTTCTTGCTTGAGTTTGACACTCGCTTGTCGGGCTTGGGGCAATCATATGAGAGATGATCATAGCTACCACAATTGTAGCACTTCCGATTGCTTCCCTCACCACTTCTTCTTGATGACCAGAACTTTTGCTTCTTAGGATCATAGTTGCAGCCCTTCTTGCCAATCTTGGAGAGCATTCTTGTGGTCTTCCTCATGAGAAGAGCAAGCTTAGCATCATCACTCTCCGCTTCACTTGAGTCACTTGGATCATCACTTTCACTTGAGGAAGAAGGAGCTTTTTACTTGATCTTCTTGGACTTGCCCTTTTCACTTGCCTTCAGTGCAAGGTCTTTCTTGGCGCTTGAGTGTGAGGTAGATGATTCCATGTCTTCCATCATGAACATCTCGTGGGAGCAGATCTTGCTCTCAACCTCATTGATGGTGAGGGTGGTGAAGTCCTTCTCAAAGAGAAGTGCATTGACGATGTTGTATTTTGGCTTGGGGAGCGTTTGAAGGATTTTCCGGATGATTTCCCGCTCGGAAAGGTTAGCAACATCGAGAACATTGATACTTTGAATAAGTACCCCCATCCTAGAATACATTTGCTCTACCCCCTCATCATCCTTCATTTTGAACTCATTGAGTTCCAACTTGAGCAACTCATATTTTTCCTCACGGATCTTTTTGTCACCCACATGGATTTCTTTGAGTTCCATCCACACCTCATGGGCGGTGGGCAAAGCAAAGACCCGATCAAACAACTCATCTAGCGCCTCTGTCGTATGGACCTCCCTGGGCCCACTACATCAGTGGGTACCAGGACCGACTACTCGGTGGGCCCCTGGGACTACCCGGCTTGCGCTACACGGCACCTGAAGGCGTGGAGCACAAGGACTACACAGGAGTAGTACTCGGTTAGGGAGCTGTACATGTTCCGCACTGTATGGGGGACTCCTAGACGTACTCGACTAGTACTCTTTCCCTACTCCGACTTGTAACCCTGCCTCCCGGACTATATAAGGCGAGGCAGGGACCGATCTCTAGCATCCAATCTCATCTCATATAACTCACGGCGCACCATTGCACCATCTTGTAATCATGCCCAATCAATCCAGAGCTACGCAGCATACAGGACGTAGGGTATTACGCACCTCGCGGCCCGAACCTGTCTAAATTGTGTGCCACGTGTCTCTTCCTTCGAGTTACCGATCTCGGCGAGTCACATTCATCTACTTCGAGTACTCCCCTTAGTAGGTTGCCGGTCTAAAACACCGACAGCTGGCGCACCAGGTAGGGGCTCTCGCCCGAGATCACATGGTGAACTCGACGGCTCCCGTCTACTTCAAGCCAACCGTCGCCTTCAACTGCGACGACACCTTTGTCTTCGGCGCCTAGGTCTGCACTGCTGATGGCACGGGCTCCTCCAGCGCCGTCTAACCATGCAGCCCAACCCGAAGACAGGCTTCGTGACGCTTCCTGAAGTCGTCACAGGCGAACTCACCGGCAAATTCGCCGAAATTTCGCTCTTCAACCACCACGCTGACTTCGAGCTCGAGACCGTTTCCAACTCGAACTCGACTTCGCCATGGGCCATCGCATGCGAGCCGGCTCCTCAGCCATCGCAGGCGATCTCCTCACCTCGCGAGCGCTCCGTGCGTGGCCCCCGCATCCTCAGCCGGGCCCGCACGGGGCTCCCACTTCGTGCCGGGCCGGCAAGGAGCCCGTACCCGAGTGCAACTCGGACTCCGACGCCACCCCCGATCGCGCTTCGGACTCCAGCCCTCTCTCCGAGTTCTACTCGAACCCGGACTACGAGTTCGACTTCGGGTCGGACCCTGAGGAGCCCGAGTCTGAGGACAACTCCACCGAGCTTCCCTTGTCAGGGTCAGCCTCTGGGCTGGTTATATCATCCACGCCGGCCGGGAGATACGTCTACTGGCCGGGCCGCAAATCTGCTGACCTGATAAAGGGAGACTCACGCTACGTCGCCTACATCGACTCGCTACCGTTTCAGGAGGGAACACCCCTAGCCCGGGCTGACTCAAGCACACCAACTGAGGTGGCACCCTCTGAGTCCAGCCTTGGCACCCCCAATCGCCAAGTCTTCATGGCTGCCGGCGACACCCCAGGGCCTTCAGGCACGGCTCAGGACAAGTACCTGGAAGACATCTCCTCTGATGAGCTCTCTGCTGATGCTCCACCGAACGAGAACCCTGCAGACAGAGACGCTCGACGTGAGCGTAACCGGAAGCGCAGCAAACGACACCAGCGCCTCCGCGACAACTTCCCCGTCCGCAACCTTGCGGAAGCTCTCGAGGCGGTCGAGAGCAGAGTACACACCACCCCTGAGCAATGCCTCATGTCGATCACGGCCGATCGCACGCCGGGCTCGGGGCATACGTGCTGGAGAAGTCATCGCCAAGCTCGCTGAAGACGCCTACTTCATGCGGGTCGACAACAGAGTCAACAAACCTCCTCCAGCCAGACCCCGCGATAACGAAGCCACAAGTCGCAGCGCCAACAACGGTCCTAACCGTACTCGAGCTGACCTCCCAGCCGAGCCAAACCGTCGTCGCTCCAACGCCGGCGGACCTTCACAGCACGACCACGGCAACCGAGAAGTTGTTCCCCACCACGCTCCGGCCGGTGGCGGCGGCAACGACCCCCGACGGCGGCGGCGGCGACGGCGGAAGCTCCAACCGTGGAGCCAACGAGAGAGGCGGGCGGCGGCGGCGGTCGGCGGCGCGGCCGAGGCCACGCGAACAGCCACGCTTCCGGCGCCTCACAGGGCGGGTACGACACTCGCCAGAAGATCGAGGAGCTGCGGCGGAAGAAGTCGACCACCGCAGCCGAAGGCGACGGCTTCCCCGCCTTCTCGCCTCGACTTCGCAACTTGCTCCTCCCCGATAAGTTCAAGCCTTTGGGGATCACCAAGTACGATGCGAAGCAGGATCCCATCCAGTGGCTCAGATGCTACGCCCTCTCCATCGAGAACACTGGCGGCAACAGCGACACCAAATGCCTCTACTTCCCCTTCTGCCTGGACCAAGCACCACTCACATGGCTCGAGTCGCTGGACAAGCACTCGATCAATAAGTGGGACCAGCTGAAGGAGCAGTTCACAAGCAACTTCGCGGGCGCCATGGGCCGATCGGGTACTCGCATGGACTTGGCCATGATCAAGCAGAAACAAGGCGAGACCCTCCGCAAGTACATGCACCGCTTTTTCGACAAGCGCGCTACCGTCGTCGACGTCACCGACAAGGAGGTCATCGACCTCTTCCAAGACGGCCTCTACCACCGCCGCACATTCGAAGACTTCGGTCGTCGCCGCCCCAGGTCCATCCCCCACCTCAAGGACATGATCACGTCCTGGGCGGATGAAGAAGACAAGGCCAACGCCAAATACGACGCCATCCGCGGCAAGAGCAAGCAGAACCAGGGCGGCAGCAGCGGCATCAACGCGAACCAAGGCGGCCGCAACAACAACAACAACAACAACAACAACAACTCGGGTCCCAACCGCAAGCGCGAGCCAGAAAAAACTGTCGCGGCTATCCAGCGCCCTGCGAAAGGGAACTCAAAGAAGAACTCCGGCGGTTTCAAAGACCTGCTGAAGGAGAAGTGCCCGTGGCATCCAAACGGCAACCACACCACCGAGCAGTGCTACCAACTCAGGCACGCACTCAAGGACACGCCGGAGCCACCGCACCCTCACGACCAAAAGGGCAAGAAGAAGGACGGCGACAACAACGACTTCCAGGAGCCGGACAAGACCGTCAACGTCCTCTTCGGCGGATTGCCCAGCAGGCGGGAGCAGAAGGCTACCCGTCGTGAAGTCATGTCCATCGAGCCAGCGGTCCCGACCCCTCTCAGGTGGTCGGAGGTACCCATCACCTTCTCCCGCGCGGATCAATGGACCAGCTTCTCTGAACCAGGATGGTTCCCCCTCGTCCTGAAGGCAGTGGTGGCGGGCTCCAAACTCAACAAGGTGCTCATCGACGGTGGAAGCGGGCTCAACGTCCTCTTCACCAAGACCTTGAAGAAAATGAAGCTCGACATCACTCATATGCTCACCAAGAGCAACACGCCCTTCTACGGCATCGTTCCCGGCAACGCGGATATCCCACTGGGCTTAGTGGTCCTGCAAGTTACCTTCGGGGCGTCTCGGGACAACTACCGTACCGAGTACATCAAGTTCGAGGTCGCGGACTTCGAGACCTCTTACCACGCCATCCTCGGCAGACCGGCCATCGCCAAGTTCATGACGGTGCCCCACTACACCTACTTGGTACTCAAAATGCCAAGCCCAGCTGGTGTACTCTCCCTTCAAGGGGACTTGAAGATCTCCCATGACTGCGACACAGAAGCCGTGGAGATCGCCTCTACAAACCAAGTACCCAACGCGATGATGGAGGTCTACGCCGCGTCGAAGAAGCTTGCTACAAGTGAACTCGACATCCCAGAGAAGTCTGACAGCACCACCAAGCCTCAGCCACCTGAGGAGGTACTCGTCAAGACGGTCGACCTCGGAACGGGCGACCCCAGCAAGACCACCACCATCGGGGCTGGCCTCGACCTCAAATAGGAAGACGCGCTCATCAGCTTCCTTCGGGCTAACCGCGTCATCTTCTCGTGGAAGCCAACGGACATGCCAGGAGTGCCCAGGGAGTTGATTGAGCACTGCCTCAACGTCGATCCTAAGGCTACCCCTAAACGACAACACCTCCGACACTTTGCCGACGACAGACGGGACGCCATCAAGAAGGAACTCGCCAAACTACTCGCAGCTGGCTTCATCAGAGAAGTATTCCATCCTAAGTGGCTCGCCAACCCTGTCCTCGTCCGCAAGAAGAACTCGAACGAGTGGAGGATGTGCGTCGACTACACTGACCTCAACAAGCACTACCCCAAGGACCCCTTCGGGTTGCCGCGGATTGATCAAGTCATCGACTCCACAGCGGGCTGCGACCTGCTCTGCTTCCTCGACTGCTACTCTGGGTACCACCAGATCGCGATCAAGGAAGAAGACCAGGAGAAGACCGCGTTCATCACCCTGTTTGGCGCGTACTGCTACACGACCATGTCTTTCGGGTTGAAGAACGCCGGCGCTACCTACCAACGAGCTATCCAGGCCTGCTTCAAAAGGCAACTCAACAAGAACGTCAAGGCCTACGTGGATGACGTGGTTGTCAAGACTAGGGACTCCAATACCCTCATCGACGACCTTGAAGAGACCTTCGCATCACTGCGTGAGTACCGCTGGAAGCTCAACCCGAACAAGTGCGTCTTCGGCGTCCCTTCGGGTAAACTACTCGGCTTCATCATCAGCCAGCGCGGCATTGAAGCCAACCCCGAGAAGATCTCCGCCATCACCAGCATGAAAGCTCCCACGAGCATCAAAGACGTCCAGAAGCTGACAGGGTGCATGGCGGCGCTCAACAGATTCATCTCGAGGCTAGGAGAACGGGGACTCCCCTTCTTCAAACTACTCAAGCATCAAGAGAAGTTCGTATGGACTCCAGAGGCGGATCAATCCCTTGCCCAGCTCAAGGACTTCCTATCAAAGCCACCAATCCTCACGGCTCCTCACAAGGGCGAGCAACTATTGCTCTACCTCGCTGCGACTACTCACGTGGTCAGTACTGCCATCGTTGTCGAGCGGCAAGAAGACGGCCACGCCTACCCAGTCCAGCGCCCAGTCTACTTCGTCAGCGAGGTTCTATCAGAGTCCAAGGCCCGCTATCAGCCCGTGCAGAAGCTCCTATACGCAGTACTCATCACCTCGCGGAAGCTACGACACTACTTCCAGGAGTACTCGATCTCCGTTGTCACCGACTACCCGCTCGGCGACATCCTGCGGAACCAAGATGCTACTGGAAGAATCTCCAAGTGGGCTGTCGAGCTCGGCGCCCTCACTATCGACTTCAAGCCATGCACAGCCATCAAGTCGCAGGCCCTAGTCGACTTCATGGAAGAGTGGCGGGAGAACCAGCTACCTACTCCCACCGCGGGACCAGAGCATTGGGTGATGTACTTCGACGGCTCACTCAACCTCGAGGGCGCAGGTGCAGGGGTACTCCTGATCTCCCCAACAGGCGAACAACTCAAGTACGTCCTGCAGATCTTCTGGAAGGTCTCAAACAACGAAGCCGAGTACGAAGCCCTCCTACACGGGCTCCGCCTCACGGCCTCACTGGGCATCAAGCGGCTATTAGTCTACGGCGACTCCGCAGTGGTCATCAACCAAGTCAACAAGTCCTGGGACAACAACAAGGAGAACATGGACGCCTACTGCCTAGAAGTTCGCAAGCTCGAGAACAAATTCTATGGTCTCGAGTTCCATCACATCGTCCGCGACAACAACGTTGCAGCGGACGTCCTCTCGAAGCTTGGATCCACCCGCGCTCAAGTACCAGCGGGTGTCTTCGTCCACGAGCTTCACTCGCCATCCATCCCGGAGCCGGCGCCACCGACCACTGTCCCAGCCCATCCACCAGCTGGGCAGGAGGTCATGATGATCGACTTGGACTGGAGGCAACCCTTCATCGACTTCCTCAGCGAGCAGAAGGTCCCCTCCGATAGGAACGCGGCTGAGCAACTCGTCCGTCGCGCCAAGTCCTACGTCCTCGTCGGAGACAAGCTTCAAAAGCGGGGCGCATCTTCTGGAGTACTCATGAAGTGCATCCCTCGTGAAGAAGGCAAGGACATCTTGGAGGAGATCCACAAGGGCGTCTGCGGCAACCACGCGTCCTCACGTACGCTGGTCAGCAAGGCCTTCCGGCGAGCTTTCTACTGGCCCACAGCTCTGGGCGACGCCGAAGAACTCGTCAGAAGGTGCCAAGGATGCCAGTACTTCGCCAAGTAGCAACATGTCCCAGCCTACAAGCTAGTCACCATACCGCCAACCTGGCCCTTTGCCTGCTGAAGGCTCGACATGATTGGGCCACTACCAACTGCGCCAGGAGGATTCAACAGGGTATTGGTGGCTATCGACAAGTTCACCAAGTGGATCGAGGTCAAGCCGGTAACATGCCCCAAGGCTAACAGAGTACTCGACTTCCTGGATGAACTCGTACACCGCTACGGACTACCCCACCGCATCATCACAGACCTGGGCTCCAACTTCAACAACCACCAGTTCTGGGAGTACTGCGAGAACAGCGGGATCGACGTCCGATACGTCTCAGTTGCCCATCCACGGGCCAACGGACAAGTCGAGCGCGCCAACGGGATGGTGCTCGACGCTCTCAAGAAGCGGCTACACGACGCCGCAAACTCCAAAGGGGGCAAGTGGATTAAGGAACTACCCAACGCACTCTGGGGGCTACGGACTCAACCATCCAAGCCAACGGGGTAATCCCCTTACTTCCGGTCTACGGTTACGAAGCAATCCTCCCCGCCGACGTCATATGGAACTCGCCGGCGGTGGAGCACTACGACGAAGGCGTCTCGGAAGACGACGGACGAGTTGACATCGACGGCCTCGAAGAAGCTCGCTGCGCGCGCCCTCGTCCAATCGGCAAGGTACCGGAAGGTATCCGACGCTACCATGATCGCAACGTCAAGGAACGCTCCTTCAACGTTGGAGATCTTGTCCTCCGCCGTATCCGAACACGGAAGGACTACACAAGCTCGGCTCCCCCCCGGGAAGGTCCCTTCACCGTGGCAAAGGTGACCGGACCGGGCTCCTACCGCCTCCAAACACTTGAAGGAGAAGACATCAACAACTCGTGGAACGTCGACCAGCTCTGTCGATTCTACGCCTAGTCTACACGACTACTTCGGGGTTCAAGTCTACACGACTACATCAACACCCCCTCGCCGTAAGCGGCCTCCGGGTCCTGGCTCCAGTCTTCGGACTCCTCTCCAGGCTCTAGCCCGTGCGGCTACCTACGGACCCTGGGCTGCGACGAGCGTCAAGGACTCTAGCAGCGGTCTACTGAGAGACCACACTCCAAGATCCAGCCTGCACGGCTACCTACGGATCTACGATCCAGCCTATACGGCTACTTACGGATCTACTGCTGTAAGCGGCTACCCGCTCCAGCGATACTTAGCTGTAAGCGGCCTCCGGGTCCAGGCGACTACTCTGTAACTACGGCCCTAGCCATCTAGGTGTACTTCTTCAGTAATAAAGTTTGATCGTCCATCAACTTCTTTACTGTCTACTCCCTACAACGGGACCACTACTGCCGAGTACTACTACTCGCATCCACTCCACGATGGGGGCTGTGCACTCTAAGATCGCTACTACGAGTACTCATTGTTGGAAAATTTCTTTCATTGATACTTAAGCAATTCATTACAATTGTTTTCTGTACAACCCTGGCTACTAGCTACCTATTACAGGGCTACTGGAGGTTAAGCTTCTCAGCTACTTGCTCCGCGATGGGAGCCATCTGCTCCAGCAGCTCTGCATACTGCTCATCAGTGTAGTTGGCGGCTACCCCGCCGGCGACTACCTCCACTGGGGTCTTCAGGAAGTACGACTTCATGGAGGCCAAGACCTGCCTTTGGGTGGACCTCGCCATGTGCTTCACATAGGCCGCCAGCCGGCTTGGAGCTTCCTTGAGGCGATCCACCAGTGGAGCAATCTTGGGGCCACCCGGGTACGGCACCAGAAGCCTTGCGATCGGCAGTGCGGCTTCTTCGAGCTCCTTCAGTTGGGCCCGCAGTGCCTCGCAGTCTTCATTCAACTTCTGCAAGGATTTGTAGCAGTTGACGAGATCGCGGTCAGATGCAATCCGGAGCTCCATGTGCTTCTCGCACTCGAAGGCAAGTTCTTTGTAGTCGAGCTCGAGTACCTGGCGGGCTTCTTGCTCCCGGTAGAAGAGGTTCTTCATGCTCGTCTCCGAGGACTTCAGCTGCTCCACCTGGCCCTCAAGCTCTGCAACACGGCAACAGTACAGCGGGTCAGGGACTTCTCGACCTCCAACAAGTACCCGACAAGTTCAGCGGCGTACCTTTGTTCTTGTTGCGGAGGCCTTTATTCTTCCGCACCAAGTCGTCGCCCTTCGCCTGCAGCTCTTGGACATCGTTGTGGTATTTGGCGAAGGCGGCGTCGAGTTTCGACTGCATGGCAGCCGCATGCTTCCTCAACTTCAAAAGTTGCTCTTCCAGCGCCTCGGCTAGGAGCACCGCATCACCGTAGCCTTGCAGCATATTCGACTTGTCGCGGGACCTCTCCGCAACATCCTGCATAGACAACTCAAGTTACACGAGTACTCAACGAAAGAGGAATGGCTACTCAGAAGCTACGGCTACTTACCTTCATCCACTGCTCGGCCTGACGGATTGCCTCCAGATGCTTGGCCACCGTCGCCGGCTCGACAAGATTGTCCGCGAGCAGCTCTATTCCGCCGCGGCTACTCGCGGTGGCCTCCGTCATCGGCGCAGAGCGGATGGGCTCTGCGTCCTGGATCTCCGGGGAGCGGATAGCCACCTCCAGAGCGACCTCTGGCGACGTGGTGACCCCCTCTCCCCCGGCCGCCACGGCGGCCTCCTCGACGACTTCTTCCATAGGCCCGGGGGCTCCACCCGCAGCCTCCGGGACCTCTGGTGTCGACTTCTGCATCGGCACCCCTGCAGGGATGTCACCACCTTCAGCTTCAGCTCCTGCCAAAGAGAAAGACAAGTGCATCAGCGACCACGACTACTCCTCGAGGAGCTCCACAGCTTCAGAAGGGTACTCACCTTCGACTATGCTGGCCTCCGGCAACGGCGCTTCGGTAGCCGGCGACTCGGGCATCGCTTGGGGCGCGGGAGCGGACTCCTCGGCGGGCGGCGCGACTTCTTCCGCCACCGACGAAGAGCGTTCATCCCCCTCCTAGGACAGATCCGTAGATTTCCTGCAGAAGCACACGCAATTGGTCGTCAGTCAACCTCTACTACTACAACAAGTACTACTCGGGAAGATGTAGTACTTACAAGTTCGACCGGACTATTGTCACGCCCGGGGCACCGAGGATGCTGGCAATGTCGACCAGTCCACCCTCGGCGGGTGCCTCCTCCTGCGCCCCTGTGGCTACCGCCTCCTCTGCAACGGCGGCCGGCGCAGTTCCCTCTTGCGCTCCTGAAGCCACCACCTCTTCAACGGCGGTGGCTACGGGCTCCGTGCTCCCCTGTGGAGCAGGGGGCTGGCGCTCCAGCTGCGCCAAGATCTCCTCGACAGTGGGGGCTGGACTACGACTTCCGGCTGGTTCCCCCACTGTGTCCCACACACCTTCGTTGCCCTCTTCGACGGGCTCCGTTGGCGGCACCTCCTGCATACAAGGAAGACCACTCATCAGCAAGGATGTTCACGCGATGGGTACTCGACTACTCTAGTCAAGGCATCTTACCTCCTGAGGCGTGGTCTTCGAGACCTTGAGCTTCTTTGTCACCCGCTTGCGCGCGGGGTTGCGCAGCTTCCGAGGCGGCGCAGCCAGGCTAGCCTCCAGGCTAGTCGAGGGGTCTTGCACCAGAGGCACATGAGGCAAGCCCGGACGGCTAAACCTCGACCGCAATTGAAAGCGGTCCTGCAACATCTCGTCATCGTCGTCGTCATCGTCGTCGGTGGTATCCTCCACGACGACGGTGTCATCGCCATCGCCGACTACTCGCCGCTCTTTCGCCTTCCCTTCCTTCGGGATCTCGATCCCGCTCGGGGGCGGCTGCGGCTCGGAGATGAACTTCTTCAAGTCCTCTTGCAAGGCACAAGACATCAACAAGACTACACCAAGCAAGAACTACTCGACCAAGAGGAGTACGACTACTCACCTCCTTTGGCGGGCGCGCGGCAGAGTACTCTTGGACAGGGCAAGCCGTGTACGGCGGCATATCCTTGAAGATCCGCGACAGCCTCTCGATGATGTCACTGTCGTGCAGCTCGCCTCCAGGCATCCGCGACGTGTCGTCGTCGCCGGTGTACTCGAAGCCCAAGGTGTCTCGAGCCATCAACGGTTGCACCCTCCGCTTCATGAAACTGAAGGCCACGTGCTCGGCCCTCAGTCCCGCTGCCCTGAGCACCTTGATGCGTGCCAGCAGCTCGGGAAGCTGGATCCCCTCCTGCATGGTGGGTTCCGTGTTCCACCACTCGCGGTGCACCGGGGCGCCGTCCGCTCGGCTTCGACGGGCGGGGTGATGGTTCGTGATGTAGAACCACCTCATCTTCCGGTCGGTGTTGGAGTCGACAAGCTTGTATGCCGAGTGCGCTTCCGTGGCGTCTTCTCTCAACTGGATGCCGGCTCCTCCGACTACCCTTGGGTTGGTGGCACTTGGCTGCGGCTTGATCCGGAAGAACTTCCGGAAAAGGATCCAGTGCGGCTTGATTCCAAGGAAGGCCTCGCAGAAGTGTACGAAGACCGCGGTGTGGAAGACTCCGTTGGGGTTCAGATTCAGGTACTCGACTCCGTAGTACCCGAGGAGACCCTTGAAGAAATCGCTGGCCGGGAGCGCAAGCCCGCGCTCCATGAACCGCGCGAACATTGGAATCTCGTCCTCGGCCTTCTCCATTGGATATGGATCTCCAGCAGCGGCCCTCCACATGTCGACTTCCTTCTCCTGGTTGAACCCGCTGTTCAGGAGGGTCAGCAGATCTTCCGTCTTCACCTTGGATTTCTTCCACTCGCGGCTTGGATCAGCCCGCGGTGGAGACATGGGCGGCGCTACTCCGGTGGCGGCCGCGGCAGCCTCTTCGCGGCCCCTCTTCTTCCCGGCGGCCTTCGACGTCTTGGACGGTGACAGCTTCATCCTCCAAGTACAAGGCGTCTTCACGCGCATCCGCTCGGGGGCTATCCTAAAAGCTTTGGGTGGCGGCGCACTTGAATCTACTACGGCGGCAGCGAGTGCTGGGAGTAGATCTACTTTAGTTGGAATCGAAATGACTGCAGCTCGGATGGGTGAAAAACCCTAAGGGTTTTGGCTCCTATTTATAAGTCAAATCGGCTCCGCAACGGCCGGCTGGATAAGTCCACACGCAGCTGACTCAGCGGCTAAGCGTGACCTTTCGTATTCTACTAGTCGATGCGTCTCACCTCGGAGGCTCAGCTACTTCTACTCGACTACCTGGGAAGCGGCTAGTCTCAAGAGCATCTCAGGACACATTCTTCAAGATGACCCTTCAATTCGAGAGGAAGTACTCGACTCAAGGCTCGGGGGCTCCGTGCCACGTGTCCTTCGGTTTTTTCTCTCTGGATTTTTCGAGATTTTCTTGCCAAGACTTCAGATGGACCCTCAGCCAGAGCCTGCGGCTCAACCAAAGGCTCGGGGGCTACTTCATATGGAGTGCGATTTTGCAATCGCACCTCCATATCGGCTCCGGTTTCAAGACAAGACAGGCTTTTTTGAAGACCTTCGAAGGCAGTACTCGAGGATGCTTGGGACTACTTGAGAAGACTTTAGGATTGCTCAAACATCAGCTGGAGTACATTCCAGCCTCGGGATGCTTCGACTACTCTTGAGGACTTTTTGCTTGTAGCACTCAGGGACGCTTGAGGACTACTCGTTAAGGCCATCAAGACTACTTGAAGCTATCCTTCTCGACTACAAAGTACTCGGGGGCTTGTCGTATGGACCTCCCTGGGCCCACTACATCGGTGGGTACCAGGACCAACTACTCGGTGGGCCCCTGGGACTACCCGGCTTGCGCTACACGGCACCTGAAGGCGTGGAGCACAAGGACTACACAGGAGTAGTACTCGGTTAGGGAGCTGTACATGTTCCGCACTGTATGGGGGACTCCTAGACGTACTCGACTAGTACTCTTTCCCTACTCCGACTTGTAACCCTGCCTCCCGGACTATATAAGGCGAGGCAGGGACCGATCTCTAGCATCCAATCTCATCTCATACAACCCACGGCGCACCATTGCACCATCTTGTAATCGTGCCCAATCAATCCAGAGCTACGCAGCATACAGGACGTAGGGTATTACGCACCTCGCGGCCCGAACCTATCTAAATTGTGTGCCACGTGTATCTTCCTTCGAGTTACCGATCTCGGCGAGTCAAATTCATCTACTTCGGGTACTCCCCTTAGTAGGTTGCCGGTCTAAAATACCGACAGCCTCAAAGATGTGATTCCTAGCACGTGCATTCCACTTAGCCTCACTCTCGGTGGGAACCGAAGGCACGGATACATGGTAGTGCGCCACACATCATGATGTTGAACTTGAAGATAGCTAGCCATTCTATGCGCCCAAAAGGTGAAGCGCTTCCCCGCCAACCTTGGAGGGCCATTGCCGCTTCCCTTCCCCATCTCCCTAGGCGGTTAAGCCAAGCAATAGGGAGCCTAGCTCTGATACCACTTGTAGGATCTAGTCACATAGAGGGGGGGATTGAATATGGGACTTCTTTTGCAAGATCTATTGAAAAACGAAAACCTTAACCTATCAACTAGTGTTTCCCATACTAAAAAGGTTCTTCCCTACTACTAGAGCACACTATCACAAGTTTCCTTAGCAAATATCACACTAGGAGGCAATATGACAACATAGGCATGATATTAATCACACAAGCGAAACAAGCTAGAACAAAAACAAAGAAACTTGAGAGCGGAAATAAAGTGCTGAAAGTAAATGCTAGAAGTAAATGTGAGAGACAAGAGGCGACTGGATTTTTTCCCGTGGTATAGAGAAGTTGACGCTTCCCTCTAATCCACGTTGGAGCACTCACTTAGAGTATTGCTCCCCCTTGAGTCACAAAGATACAAGTGCTCGAACCGTGTACACCAAGCTTGTCTTGAGGCTCCCACAATCTCCAAGAGCTCACTAAGAACCCCAAGTCACCTAGACCATCTAGGAGCCGTCAAACTCCAAGAGTAACAAGACCGCACACCTTCACTTGACCAGTGCACTCAGCTAAGCCATGTACGCACCTTGAAACTCTTGCTCACTAAGAAAGAACACCTCAATGAAGAGGAACAGAATCCCAATTGGCAAGAACACACTCTCCTTCTCTCCTAGGCTGCAATGGATCTTCAGAGTGGCAAAGGCAGCTCTAGAGAGGCAGGGGGCTTATTTATAGGCCTAGCAAAGAAGGCTAGCCGTTGGAAAAAGTCCCCTGAAAAAGTTGTACCGTCGGATGAACCGATGGTACCCCCCTGCTGAGCGTTGGATCATCCAGTCACTAATAGAAGCCAATATAGCCGTTGAACCTTGAAACCTAGACAATACAACGACGCCCCATCGGATCATCCGGTGCTGAAGGCACCACACTTGGGGCGGTACTGTATGATTTGAATCAAACCGTTGAATGAACCGCTGAGTATAAATATCCAAGCGTCGGTTCATCCTGTGCTGAAGCAGAAGTCTTGGCGCGTCTATGTTGAATTTAAATGCAACCGTCGGATGAACCGATGGTCAAGGCGTCAGATCGTCCGATGCTTAAGTGCAGACCCTTGACCAGAACTGTAGCCAAACCCTAAGGCATCGGATGAACCGATGCTTGTACCGTTGGTTCATCCGATTGTCCATTTTGAATTTGTTGGCTGTAGAACTCATCCGACGCGTGTTAATACTGGGGCGTCGGATCATCCGACACTATAAACTTGATTTCAACTCATCCAATTTAGCGCCTTTGAGTTTTCCCTCGATTCTTTTGCTTCAACCTTGCTTCCATGAACTCTCTGAGCTAGATAGCATCCAAGGAACTTGAGTGTGCATATTTTATGGCTTTTATAGTGCATGGTCAAGCTACTAGTGTACGAACCCCTCTTGATAGTACGGTCGAAACTACAAACTAGCAATCCAAGTGTCCTTCGTCTCCTTTGTGACACTTGGAACAAACAAAGTCCTTAGCCTTGTAGTCTTCAACCATATTGAGCCCATTAAATCAAATTGAGGGGTCTCATTCCATTCAATACTCGTGACAATAACCCAATTAGAAATCCGCTTCAAAACAAAGATTAGTCACAAGCATATGGTTGTCATTTATCACCGAAACACACCCTTACCAAAGGTGCGAAAGGGCCTAGATCGCTACAGTGAAGTTTTGGTTGTCACCAAGATTTCCTAGTAGCTAGCTTGGCCTTGACTAGAGATCTCTGTTGGTGAAATCGTGGTGTGTTTTGGTGCTCGAAAGAGGTGTTTCGGAAGATTTCTTAGTTGTCTGGTGGAGGCGGTCTAATTGCCCCCCATACCTGGTCTAATCGTCCCCCTCTGAACAGCCGGCTCCCGAGTTTTTTCCGCTGTCGTGGGTGCGTAGGAGTTGAGGTTGCTGGTAGTGTTTGTTCCTAGGACTAGTACCACTCTAGTGGCTACGTGGTTTTGGCAAATGGAAGGTAGAAGTGCGGAGCGTGTGATTTTGGGGGTCCGACCGAGCTAGTTCATCTTGTTGGAGTTTCAATCTCCTTTGAGAAGAATTTTTATCAGCTCCCATTCACTCCCCCCTCTCTGGTCTCCTAATCGGTCCTTCAAGTGGTATCAGAGCCGGTTCGGGTCTTTATTGATTCTAGCCAGTCTAAGATCCAAAGATGGAGTACCAGGAACGAGGTTCGGGACCTCCACACTTCGATGGGAAGAACTACCAGATGTGGAGTAAGCGGATGGCGACGTTCCTCCGCTGAAAGGGTCAGATCCTTTGGGATGTCACGGTGGACAATGGCTATGTCCAGCCGATGAAATTCCTTGCTCCAAGATCTAGGGACATGTTTGACGCCAACAACAAGGCGGTCGAGTACCTGTTTCATGCTTTGTGTCAGCCTGAGTTCGATCGGGTGCACACCGAGCACTTGGCTTGTTGAATCTGGTCGGTGTTGAAGGAAGCTCATGTTGGGAATGCCCAAGTTCAGGCTCGGATGTTCGACTTACCGGAGAAAGTACGAAAACTTCACTCATCTCCCCGGTGAGTCCATTGATGCCTTTTTTCAGAGGTTCACGGTGGTTGTGAACAACATGAGGGCCAATGTCGACGTGCTCCCATACGATGATCATGATAGGGCTGTCAAGCTCTTACACTCGTTGGATCATACAGTTTGGGGTGGAAAGTTCGAGGCCATTTTGGAGTTAGAGAAGTATGACACTTTGACTGTGAACGAGCCGTCCTCGAAGCTCAAGTCGGCTGAGGTGGATAGAGGCCTAACAGCCAAGATCGAGGGCCCGACTGACTCTCATAGTCCCGCCCTCATCAGTGGTTCGAAGGGAAAGGCTAACGCTAACCCATCCACCAGGATGTTCTCCTTGTCCTCTTTGATGTCTATGCCCGATGAGAAGTTTGACGTGCTTGGAGAGGAAGAGCTAGCGCTGCTGACAAGGCGGTTCAAGAGGCTGCACAAGAACCGGGTGAACATGAGGAGGAACACGAGGACATGCTTCTAGTGCAGCAAGCCAGGACACTTCATCACCGACTGCCCGGAAAAGGTCGAGAACAAGGATGGCTACAAGCACATGTCAAGGACGGATGGCAAGTACCGGTCGAGGCGTGACCACAAGAGCAAGAACAAGGGCAAGCACAAGGACGAGCGACGATCGAGGAAGAAGGAGAGCCGAGTCAAGGCCCAAGCGATGGTTGGAGCGAGCGACGTTGACTCCAGTTCTGCGTACTCCACCTCGAGCTCGAGTAGTAGTGAAGATGAAGGTGATCGTTGCAAGAGCATGAAGTCATCCAAGAACCTAAGCGGGTTGAGCTACTTCGCTAGAGACGGCTTCTACACCATGGCGCTGAGCTCCGGCAGCAAGAAGAGCACACGGAACGACTCGGACTCTGACTCTGACGACGAAGTGCGTGATGAACTTCCCTTCTTGCGTCAGGAGAATGAACGGCTTGGCTTATTGCTTGATAATCATGATGACATGCTTAGAGAGGCCAAGAAGATGAGGAAAGAGCTTAGGGCTTCGCTTGAGGATGCTAGGACTAGAGTGGCTGAGTTAGAAACACAGAACTTGGATGTTAAGCTTGAAATTGATTCTCTGAAAGCTTCACCTGTTGTTTCTGATGAAGTTGAATGTGCTGATTGTCCTATTTTCCTTGCTGATCTTGCTTTGTTTAAGGAAAAGCATGCCTCCAAGTGTGAGGAACTAGATGTGCTTAGGGTTGAAGTGGCTGAGCTTAAGGCTAGACCTTCTTTGCTAGGTGCTTGCACTTCTTGCCTTATTTCTCTTGAGGCTAAATTGAAAGAACCAATTCCTACATCTTGCTCTACCTGTGAATTGCATGCATTGAAGAATTTGGAACTTGCACATTATGTTGATCGTTCGCAGGATGAGAATGATGAGTTGAGAAAGTTGATTGGTTGGTTGTTTGGTCATGAGCCTCAGTTGAGGATAATGATTGAGACATACAAGAGGCAGGATGGTGAGGGACTTGGGGCAAATAAGGTCGGTGAGGGAAGTGGAGAGAATATCCCAGAGCCACCAAATACCCACCACAAATATGATTTCCCTCCTAAACCTAACCATCTTAGGAACCGACTAGACACAACCCCAGCTCCACCCGTGTTTCCTCCACAAACAAATGATTTCCAAAAGCCTATCAAGTTTGTGAGCACTTCGGGGAAAGTGTTCTTTGGGAAAGAAAGTGAGAAGGCGAGTGAGGAGAAGTCGGGTGAGAAGCCTCGTGAGGAGAAACCAAGTGAGCAGCCCCAACCTAAGCCTAAGCTTGTGAGGTTCCATTGTGGCTATTGTGGGAAAGATGGCCATAAGGATGAGTTTTGCTTCAAGAGGAAGCGTGAGGAGAGGATGGCAAAGGAGTGGGCGAACAAGGATAGGTACATCCCTTCCCATTGTGTACCTAAGCCTCGTATGCCATTGGCCAGGGGTAAAGCAGTGGTGAGAAGTGTTCCGGCATGGGGAGATGCGAGTTCCCACAACCGAGGAGCTTTTTTGGAGAGGGCAGTCAGACCGGCCTGGCTAGGCGGTCAGACCAGCCCTTCCCAGAAGGGGGCGATTAGACCGGCCTGGCTAGGCGGTTCAACCCCCCACCCCAAAATTCTGGGTGGAGTGGTTTTCGAGGTGGTGAGTCGAGTGGTTTCAGTTCTAGAGGTCGAGGTGCTGGTGGTTGGTCTGGAAAGTCAGCAGGTGGTCAGTTTGCTAGGTGTTCTCCCCCTCGTGCTCAATACGGGAATGGGAGGAGTCGTAGCTTTGAGACGAAGAGGAGGGACGGTCCACAGTCTTCCTTTCGTGGTTTTCGTCCTCCTCCAGTTAGAGAGGGATGGTTCCCTCGTAGTGGTTTTCGTGGTGGTGTTTGTGGAGGTAGCTTTGGTAGGAAAGATGGTTTGGATTGTGCTAACCCCACTTTTGAGCAAATGGCTAAACACTGGTTTTACTCTTTTGGTACTAACTCCAGTGCTGAGTCGTTTGTTCACTCACATGCTCGTTTTTTAATTTCAGGTGGGAGACTTGAAGAACATTTGGTTGATTGACTCCGGTTGCTCGAGGCATATGACCGGAGACAGGGGGTGGTTCTCAAGTCTCGTCCTGGTGGTGACAAGGAGGTCATCACTTTTGGGGACAATGGGCGAGGGCGTGTGCTATCAGAAGGTGAGATTAAGGTGAGTGGCAAGATCACTCTGAGGAATATGTTGCTCTTGTTCAATCGCTTGGATACAATTTGCTTTCTGTGTCTCAGCTTTTGGATGAGGGTTTTGAGGTGTTGTTTCGGCCTGGTGGTTCGTGGATTTTGGACTCTCGAAAGGACCTTGTTTGTATGGTCGTTCCCCAGGGTCAAGTGTTTGGAGCTGATTTTTCTCAGTCTTCTGGTGTTGAGCGTTGTTTCTTGGCTAGTTCTTCGAGTGAGTTGTGGAAGTGGCATAGGAAGTTGGGTCACTTGAGCTTCGACCTTTTGTCTCGCTTGAGTAAACTCAATTTGGTCCGAGGATTGCCATGGATGAGGCTTGAGAAAGAGTTGGTTTGTGCGCCGGTAGGCATGCCAATATGGTAGCCTCTTCTCACCCGCCTCTCACCAATGTTATGACTGAGCGTCCATGCGAGCTGCTCCATATGGACCTTGTTGGCCCAACTCGTGTGCGATCTGCGGGTGGGAAGTGGTACGTCCTTGTTGTGGTGGACGACTACTCTCAGTATGCGTGGGTGTTCTTTCTCAAGGATAAGGGGGAGACGTTTGGGTTTGTTCGAGATCTTGTCTTGAGGCTGAGAAACGAGAGGCACGAAGATGCCATACGAGAAATTCGCAGTGACAATGGCTCAGAATTCAGAAACTCTCGTTTTGAAACCTTTTGCCATGACATGGGTCTTGAACACCAGTTTTCGAGTCTGTATACGCCTCCCCAGAATAGTGTTGTGGAAAGGAAAAACAGAACCTTGTGTGAGATGGCTCGGACGATGCTTGATGAGCATAGGACTCCAAGAAGGTTCTGGGCTGAGGCGGTGAATACCGCGTGCTATGTGTCGAACAGGATCTACCTCAGAGTGCATAAGAAGAAAATCTGCTTTGAGTTGATGCACGGTCGCACACCCAAGGTGAGTCACTTCCATGTTTTTGGTTGCAAGTGCTTTATTCTGAAGAAAGGGAAGAATTTGAACAAGTTTGAGACTAGGTCGGTCGATGGTATTTTCTTCAGTTATGCATCTCACTCTAGAGCATATCGTGTGCTCAATCTTGAAACTAACCAAATTGTGGAGACTTGCGAGGTAACCTTCGACGAGACACAACCACATAGTCAGCTTGTCTTTGAGTGTGTAGGTGATGATGAACTTGTCGAGGAGATCCTTCAGGAGGAGGAGCATGAATATGGAGACGATGATGATTGATGTGGTGCCCGCGGCTGAGCATGTACCTACTAGTTCGACTACGGTGATGGACGGCCCTCTCCCACACCTATGACGACAAACCAAAATCAAGGAGAAGCTGCTGTTGAGGGGGAGGTAGCATCAAGGCGAGAACCTCCCCGGCAACTACAAGTGGATCACCCAGCTTCAAGGATGATCGGCGACATGAATGGACGTACTACACGGTCGAGGGTTTGAAACAATTCTCATTTCACTCATGTTGAATTTGTTGCCACTTTTGAGCCCAAAGACATTGGACACGCACTATCTGATCATAATTGGGTTAATTCGATGCATGAGGTGTTGGAGAATTTTGAGAGGAATCATGTTTGGGAGTTGGTTGACCCTCCTCCAGGGTGTAAGCCGATTGGGACAAAGTGGGTTGGAAGAACAAAGAGGGAGAGAAATGTGAAGTGGTGAGGAACAAGTCAAGGCTTTTTGCTCAGGGGTTCAGTCAGAAGGAGGGTATTGACTACGAGGAGACCTTTGCTCCCGTAGCCCGTTTGGAGGCGATTAGGATCGTTCTAGCCTTTTGCATGGCTAAAGGGTTCAAGTTGCACCAAATGGATGTGAAGAGTGCCTTCTTGAATGGTGTGTTGGAGGAAGAAGTGTATGTGAGGCAACCACCGGGGTTTGAGAGTGAGAAGTACCCCCACCGGGTGTACAAGTTGAGGAAGGCGTTGTTTGGGTTGAAGCAGGCGCCTAGAGCTTGGTATGGTAGGTTGAGGGGGTTCTTGTTTGAGAGAGGTTTCGAGATGGGGAAGGTCGGTCAGATCTTGTTTTTACTCGGGCAGGGCAGAGATATCCCGATTGTGCAGGTGTACGTGGATGATATTGTCTTTGCTGGCTCGTCTAACTCTCTTGTTGCAAGGTTTGTAGAGGATATGAGAAAGGAATTTGAGATGAGCATGATGGGTGAGTTGCAGTTCTTTGTGGGTCTACAAATCAAGCAATCAAAGGAAGGAACATTTGTGCACCAAGCTAAGTACACCAAGGACATCATGAGGAAGTTCAAGATGGAGGATTCCAAGGCCATGGCGATGCCCATGAGTACGACTACAACTCTTGATGCGGATGAGGAAGGTGAACACGTGGACCAGAAGGAGTACCGAAGCATGATCGGGCCACTCCTCTACTTGACGGCGACGAGGCCGGACATCCAGTTCTCGGTATGTTTGTGCGCTCGTTTTCAAGCGTCTTCGAGGACTTCACATCGGCAAGCGGTGAAGCGAATTTTCAGGTACTTGCGTCACACTCCCGACTTTGGCCTTTGGTACTCCGTGTCTTCTTCTTTGGCTCTTCATGGTTTTTCAAACGCAGATTTTGCTGGGTGTCGGTTGGACAGGAAGTCCACTTTTGGGACTTGTCAGTTTTTGGGATCTTTTTTGGTGTCTTGGTCTTCCTGCAAATAGTCGAGTGTTGCTCAATCCACTACCGAGGTAGAGTACGTTGCCGCAGCTAGTTGTTGCTCTCAGCTCCTTTGGATCAGATACACCATGAGTGACTTTGGTGAGGAGTATACCCATGTCCCACTTCAATGTTATAGCACCAGTGCCATAAGCGTTGCAAAGAACCTAGTGCTCCATTCCAAAACCAAGCACATAGAAGTGAGGTATCATTTTCTGAGAGACAACATAGAGAAAGGAAAGATAACCTTGATCCATATACCCACACATGACAAACTAGCCGATATTTTCACCAAACCCCTAGATCAAGCAACTTTCACTCGTCTGTGGGGGAGCTTGGTGTGTGTTTGATTTCTTGAGTTGGTATGTGGGAGCTCCTTTGTAGCATATGTATAGCTTTCTTTTATGCATTTCTTGATTTTGGCATGGCATATGTAACATGATGTATAGGCATCTTTGTATCTTAGGTTGCATGCATTTTGTATCATATGCATTGTTTAGGAAAAGCTTCCCCTATATACATTGTTCACCATGATGTGCTATATATGATCTTGTGAGCTAGTTTGGTATGCTATGGTTAGTTTGGCTTAGCTCTTCATGATCTTGATTTATAATCCATGGTTGATGGCTATGCTTTTGAAAAATGTCACATATATGCTCTCTTATGTGTAAATGCCTTTATATGATCTTGACATGTTTTAGTGGCTTGGTTATGCTTTAATTTGTGGTTGGATAGTTTTTTTGATCATATGGGGCCAAAGGCTCATTTGCCATCATGATTGTTTAGCCCTCTTGCTTTATCTTGTGGAGGGGCATAAGTTCCTTTTTGTCGCAAAGACATTTCATGTACCAATTAAGAATCTGAAAATGAAATGAAAAATGCTTGGAAAATGTGCTCCCATGTCATATGTGCTTAATTGCATTTTGTTTTAGGTACTAAACCGTTGCATGGTGTCTACCAATGAGAAGTCTCATATATAGAAGTAGGCACGTGGCTGGGTGGCTTTGACATGGCATGAGGTGCTTGCGGGTGTTTATGATGGTCTTATGATTACAATGGTTGTCCTAGCATGAAGTTTGTGTGGCCTTTCCATTTTGACATGTTTTGCTCATGTTTAGGACTTTGCTCATGAGAGGGTAACTTTTTGCAAAATTGCTCAAATCCTTTTTAGCCTTGTCCAATAGTTGTGAAACTTGGTGATCATGTAGTTGAGATCCTTATGAACCTGTAGAGTATCTAACTTGCTCATTGGACAGGTGCAACACCTTGTGATCAACTTTGTATATTTGAGAAGCTATATGTTGAAACTTTTCGCATTTTGCCTTGATTCATGCATTGTCAACAAGGGGGAGAAGTTTGTGCATGATTTGGGCACCTGGGAGCTTTTGGAAGGTGTTCCAATTGGTTCGGGCAAATTTTGAGCAATTTGGTGCTCATGGGGCGGTATAACCGCCCCCTGGCAGTCCGATGTGTGGTAGGCGGTCTAACCACCAGAGCAGGCGGTCTAACCGCCCTAGGCAGAGTGAGCAGAAATTTGCTCTTTGTTGCATTCCCGTGTTGCATTTGCTGCATTAGTTCAAGAGGAGTGTGCTTTGGCTCAGGGGGAGCTCGCATATGTGCAGGGGGAGCTCTCTGTGGTGTTCGAGCTTTGGATTGGTGGTTTGCGTTCTTTGCTTGAGCATGGTTTTATCTCGGATGTGTCGAGCCGTTGTCCTTGCCTAAGGGGTCCGAGACTTGTTCTTCTTCAAGTGATCTTGCTCATTGGCTTTCCTTTGGCTTTCGATCGCTTGTTGGAATTTCTTTTAGTAGTTTCTTTTCTTTTTGTTTTCTCTTTGGTTACAAATCATGTGTGTTGTCAATGCACTCATCAAGGGGGAGATTGAGGACCATGTGTGGTTCGAGGACCGATGGATGGTCGCTTCCTGGTGTGATGAGTGATTGACAACGTTGTGTGGACTGACTCTTGGCTAAGTATTGCAGGTGCAGGTTGCGGCTTGACTGGTGTTAGTGCAGGTGAAGAACAAGCGCGAAAGGTCGTCGCCGGTGAGGCCTCCTGGTGTGGAGAAGACAAGTAGGCTTGGTTCAAGGGACCCGGTGGCCAGCGGAGTCAAGTGCGGGCCGCATGGTGGCAAGAACAGCGGGATGAAGTCGTGGACGGTTTCTTGGTTGAGCCTCAAAACCAAGGTCTAGTTGGAACTACGTGGGAGCCGAGTCATGAGTGGCGATTGGCGGAGGCTACACTGAGTTAGCGGGGTTTGCAGTGGTTCACAAGAAAATCACTAGGTTACTCGGTTGAGCCACAAAACCGAGGCTGAAGACTCGACGAGGAGGTGCAGCCACCCAGGCCGGTCTAACCGCCTAGGAGAGGCAGTCTGACCTCCCGACCGGTCTAACCGCCCACGAGGGCGGTCTGACCCCCCTGGTCGCTGGCACCGAGAAGCTTCGAAGCGGAGGACACGCATCGGATCACAAGGCTTGTGTCGAGGCTAAGCAGGTTGCGGTCGCCGGGCATCCGTCTGATGAAGAAAATCTGAAGACTTCCAAATTCGCCCTTGAGGGGCTTGTATCCCTAGTTATTAAGTAAGGGTAGTTTTGTCTTCTGGGTGCCTCCATATATACTCTTGAGGGGATGGATGGCAGCCAACTCTTGGAACCCTAGCTCATTTGTTTTCCCATTTTCGTTCTTATTTTCTCTGGTTTTCCTAGGACTAGCTTAAGAGCTTCATGTGAGATCTTGAGAGAGGGATGGATGTATGGGTGGCAAGCTAGACCTTGTATGAACCTTCTTGGTACGTATAGATGATTCAACGTGGTTCCTCAAGTTCTTGTGTTGCCTTTCCCGTCCTCCTTTTTGGTGATTTTCGGAGCTCTTTGTTGTGATTTTCGTGGCGGAGTTTTGAGGACGAGTTCTTGTGAGATTCTTGTTGGGTGTCACGGATGAGAACCTTGTGCCTCTTTGGTTGGTTACTTTGCCCCAAGAATCCCCTTGAATCGGACTCGATTTGGTGGTTTTTCGAGTTGCTCGAGTTCTTGCCCTAGAGAGACGATTTCTTCGATTCCTCTTGATTGTGAGCGATTCGGGTCGATTCCTTTGAGGTAGAGGTTGCCCAGAAGGTAACCCAACTATTTCCAAAGTTTCGCTGCAATCCGTGGAGTAATTCGGGAGATCGGGTGATGGGAAGTTGAGGGTTGACCCGCGGGTTGATTTTCTGGAAGGGGCGGTCTAACCGCCAAGGGGGTGGTTTAACCACCCTGGGCCTTCCAGGTGAAGGATTTGATTTTGCCAGATTTTCCTCTCTGAGTTTGTTCGCCTTCATCAGAGGAGCGTTCAGGTGAAATCTTGGGTCGTTTTCGTGCTATTTGCTAGGTGTTCTTGCTTGGAGTTCTTTGCTGGGTACAGGAGGTTAGACCGCCCCTGATAGCCGGTCTAACCGCCCCTAGGCCCCTGGGTGAAGTTTTTGTTGTCACCAAGATTTCCTGGTAGCTAGCTTGGCCTTGACCAGAGATCTCTGTTGGTGAAACCGTGGTGTGATTTGGTGCTCAGAAGAGGTGTTTCAGAGGATTTCTTGGTTGCCTGGTGGGGGCGGTCTAACCGCCCCCTATACCAGGTCTAACTGCCCCGCTCTGAACAGCCGGCTCCCGAGTTGTTTCCACTGTCGTGGGTGCTGTTGACGGTGAATTTCCGTCAACCTAGAGTACTTGTTATACATTGGTTTCAATTATGATTTGCAACTAACCCGCCACTAGGCATACTAATGATATAACAAGTTCACACTTGCATGTCGATTTTGGAGTTTGTTGTTTACGCAGGAAATCTACGCTAAAGAGGAGACTTTCGGGATAAGTTCACCAAGCACTTTGGAAGAAGATCATGAAGCCCGATAAGAGTCAAGACACGCGATGAACATGACTCCAAATGACCCGAGGACCGAAGCGTCAACATGCAAGTCTTCAGGGACTCAACCGAGAAAACGGCGAAGCTTGCATAGCAAGGATTCAAGCCTAAACCGTGAAGGAAACGACGTCAAAGGCCCACATGCAAGTGCACACAAATAAGGGATCACGCGAGAAGCAACGGGGGAGAAAACCGGGCCCGACCGGGCCGAAGTGGGCTGGGCCGGTCGGCCCCGGTCCCGACCGGCCCGGCCCACTCCGGGGTCGGTTCGGTCCCTCCTTTGCCCTAGGTGTTTGTCTATTTATTGCCTCCGCCGCCGTCGACCGACACATCGAACAAATCATCCTACCGACGCCAATCACCAGAAAACCGCCGCCCCAAGATGAGGGAGAGAGTTAGATGAGCTCGTCGCAAGGATCAACGCCGGCGGAGAGAAGGAAGCAAGAGGAGGACTCCAAGCCGCTGGCCTAGGGGTGGTCCCAAGCTCCATCGCTGCCATCTTCATCGACGACGTTCTCCGGAGTCTCCATCACCCCTATGTGCTTCAATCCGTGTAAGATGATGGGGTAATGTCTCCGTTCATCCCTAGGATTAGATGGATACATGCTATGTAATTGCTACTTGATTCGTGGTTCCAATCTATTGTTTTCATGTTGATGATGCTTTGATGATTAAGGTAGGCCACCGTGTTTTTCGGGCGTATGATATCCGCTACTCCCATAGATTCCATCAACATACCGTGTCCATCATAGGTCTAGTCACGAATACCTTCGCGTAGTGACGATACGAGAGGAGGGAAAGGGCGAAACCGTGGTCACAACCCCCGGTAGATTGGTTTACCGCTTTCGTGTAGTAGATGCATACCATGTTATCCTAGATCCTAGGGAGGGAACGCTTATCTATCTTAACCTCGCTCTCTTGTGTTCACCCTTTACCATATAGTTTAACCCTACGTTTGTTTGATCAACTTAACTTAGATTAACTTAGGTTAGATTGTCTTTACTTTTAGTTTAATACTCTCTTTCAAAGGTTTTCCATTCAACTAGATTAGTACTTGGTTAAGCGCTAGTAATCCCCTTGCTCCGCGGATTGACAAGAACCTTGGGAATCCCGTGGTGAAAAAGGTGTGGGGTCCGTACGCTTGCGGATCGTAGAGGGATACGTCTTTTATCCGTCAACAAGCCCCTTTTTCTGGCGCCGTTGCCGGGGAGCAAGCCAGTTTGCTACGTTTAATCTAGTATTAATTTTGTTGATTACTAACACCTAACCCTTATTTTCTAAAAAAAAGAAAAAAAAATCTTTTTTGTTTTTCTTTCTACTTTTGTTGTGCCTAGATGGATTTGTTCACCTCACCATTGGAAGACGAAGAGATGTCGCTAAGGGAGCTAGCAATGCGCGTCAAAGGAAGACATTGAGATGCAAAAATCAGATTTGACGCTTGCTACAACCCACTACGAAGTGAAGCACGGAATCATCAAGTTAGTGGCGACAAAACCATTTAGAGGATTGGAGGATGACAACCCATATAGACACATTAAGGAATTCACGATGTTATGCAACACGGTCCAACAAAAAGGAGTTCCGGCCGCTTGGTTCAAGTGGAATCTTTTTCCATTCTCTCTCAAAGATGAAGCGCGAAGATGGTACACACTTGCGTCCGTTGAAGCAAAAGGAAATTGGGATGAGCTAGTGAAGAAGTTTCTTTTGAAGTTCTTTCCCATAAGCAAGGTCCAAGACTTAAGGAGGCAAGTGCTCAATTTCAAGCAAGGAGAGGATGAAGGAATTGATGAAGCATGGGACCGTTTTAATGAACTACTTGAGCGAGGCCCGAACTTGGGATTTTCCGGTGACTTAATGTTGCATACCTTTTATTTTTCACTAACCCCTAACTCGTCTCGTTTTGTAAGCATGTGTGCAGGCGGTGATATAATGGATAAAACAATTAGTGAAGCCGCACAAATCTTACAAAGGATAAGCAATGGACAAAGAACAATACGAGATTGGCAAAGATGTTGTCAAGAGGAGCAAAATGACAAAAGCAAGCCCAAGGTGCTTGCTGAAATTTCTGAAAAAGATGAACCGAAGGTCAAGGAAGATGAACCGACCATACAAGAAAGTGAAGATCCACTTCCCAAGGTAAGAGAAGTCATTTCGGATGTTAAAAATGTTGAAACTAACATGAATGTAGGCCGAAGTATGTGGAATGCTAGACCATTGGCGGAGTTCAAGCAATCCGGTTGGGTTCAAGTTGATTTCGCCCCACTAATTAGCTACCGAAGGAAGGAGGAACGCCGACACGTTGCCAAACTAGTTGAAGATATATTTGATCAAGAGATGAGTGGAGAGTCGATCCAAAAGATGTTTGAAGAAGAAAGAAAAGAAGGAGATGAAGGATGGATCGACCGGTTTGACAAATCAAAGATTTATGATGAAGGAAGAGAAGAGTACAATCGTGATGAGCCTAGTGACTCAAAGGATAAATGGGAGGAGATAGGACTCAAGCTAGATGATAGCTTGTGTGCTATTGAAGCCTACACACTAGCAAATCAAGACATGGAAGTACTCAAGGATGAAGGAAAGAGTGAATCAACAATGAGCGATCTTGACGACATGTGGTACATGGAAGATAAAGAAAGCAACATACAAGTCTTTGAAGATGAAGATCTGGTTGATAAAGAAGACTTCAAAGAAGAGATGAATGCGTACATAGTTGAAGGATTACATGTTCCACATGATGAGTTGAAGAAATTGCAAGGTGGTGATGAAGAGGCAACTACACTTGTTGAGATCGATTCGCCTTCAACACCGCTTGATGAACCAAATATCACTCTTGTTGAAAAGGCTCTAAGGCCAAGGTACGTGCTGAAATCTCAAGATATTATTGGTATTGATGTTGATAAATTCAAATACTCATGCTCAACCAATAGTATGAATGATAGTTTAATGTCTATGCTTTGTTCCAATAGTGATCATGTTGATAGGCTAGATTTTCTTGAGAATGAAAAAGAGGAAACATTTATTTTTGATCCAATTAATCTCACACCTAAACAACCTTTGCCTAATGATAAGCTAAGCGCTATGCATGAAACATATGCTTCTTTTATTTACACCTTGATTTGTTGCTACAATTCACATGTGGTGTTAATTATGGACGCGTATGTTTACAATAAGTTTTGTAAATCTCGATCATGCTTTGCGCTTGGTCAAGCTAGTGACCTTAAAGAATCATATGTCGGGAAAGGCCCGATCTTCACTAACCATGTAGACAAGGCTTGAATAATGAAAAAAAAAGGAAGTCATGCCTGAAAGAGTTGCAAGATAAATCATCAACCTCTCCGAATCCCGCGATGGATGCTGCTGTCTTCATCAATTTGAGAGCTTGTTCAGAGGTGTACAAATGAAGAAAATGAGATATCCAGAAGCTCCGTCAAGTTACCATTCCAACGCATCAAGAACCAACAAGTTTGAAGACCCGTGCAAGGAGTTATGGAGAAAACATTGAGCGTTGCGCGTTCTGAAATTTCAGGACAGATTTCATCGCCGAAGTAAAACCGACGTAACTCTCTTGTCCGGAGTCCGATTTGAGCAAATGAAGACTCGTTAGAAAGGAAATTTTGTGCACTGTGCAATGGAGTAGAGCTTGAGTATACTCTCTGTTCTGGACATTAAAAAAAATTCATGGAGTGAAGGCAGCGCCGAAGGATGATAAAGAAGGAGATAATGATGAAACAAAAGGATGCTTTGGGCAAGTCTTCTATAAGTGATCAAGCACAACATGGGAAGTAAATTAAAGCTGCATTGGTACCTTTTCTTCTTGCATGAAGGGCCATGGCTATGCAACGAAAAGAAGGTATGTGAGAAAGTCGAGCTCTATGACTTTAAATGAAGCGCTTTTCGGGAGGCAACCCGTTTCTTTATATTTTTACTACTTTCTTAGAGAAAATAAAAGAATGGCACTATCTTATGATGATCAACTTGTGGTTATTAATCTAAGTTCAGTTTTCCTTTTTTTTAGAACCACCATCATGTTCATGATCTTATTTATTTGCATGCATTGCATTTTGTTATCCTCGTGATGTTTCTTTGTGTATACATGTTTTGCACATAGTTGGCTTGGTTGTTTTATATACTTAATGATGTATGCTTCAGTTTCCATGTTAATGCTTCATATGGCCATATGGGTATTTTCCTTTTGTGATCTTGTGTAAACATGGTGTTTAAACATGATTGCGGACCATCATCGTTAAGTTCGATAAACCTAGCTAGCTTTTCATATGTTTTCTTGTTGCATTGGTTAGTTTATAAGCTCTGCAATGCGCTTAATTTTTCTTGTGCTATAAGAGTTATTGATTTAGGGATAGACATGGTGTTTTAACCCTAGATAAATAAACCTTTATGGCAATGGAGAAATTCAGCAACCTAGTTGTAAACATGGTGTTTAGAACTAGGTGAAAACATTGTCTTTGTTTATATGCTTTCCTATCATGTGCATGCACACCTTGCACCACGTACACTCATTAGGTTTTTATTCCTCATTAAACTAATTATGCCACAAGTTAAGAATCTTAGGAGACATTGTTGGATTGTTGGCAATTCTATCTACTCCCAACCGTCACCTTGGGGGTAGAATGTGCGTTTAAAACGTCTTACAGGCAAGATAAAGACTCTCACTACAAGGAAATTGAAGGATGGCTAAGAAGTGCTTTGTCTTATTCTTCCATGGCTAGCAAAATGCTAAGCATGGGGGAGACCCTGAATCTTCAACACGGAAGTGCAACATGACACTCTAGAAGATAGAATGATAAAGATCGTTAACATCTCCGGATCAATGCGCAAGAAGCCACCAATCTCATCAAAATTCTGCATGGTCTCGAAGGGAAAACACTGGATATTTTTGGATATTTAGAAGCCCCATGAAGTTACGATTCCAACAAATCAAGAATCAAGACAATCGGAGGTTCCTACAAGCGGTTATGCCCGAATCACCGAGTGCAACACGTCCTGAAATCAGTTTTGGACAGCACGCAGTGCTGAAGTAAAACGGACATAGCTCCCTTGTTTGAACTCCGTTTTTGATGAATGACCACACGTTGGAAAGGTAATTTCATAAACTTTTCAATAGAGCTATATTTAGATATATTTTCTGTTCTGGACAGAGGGGGAAATCCATGAAAAAGAGACAGCAAGGAGATGATGAGAACAAGAAAGAGGAGATGGTGATGACAACATTGAAGAGAAGGGTGACCAATGACTCCATTACGTATACAAGATCAAATTCAGAAGTTTAGGAGCATTAATAAATCAAGACAAAAGCAAAATCCACATCGATACATGGAGATGTCGGAAGAAGGCAACGAAGAATTACAAAGGATGGTAACATCTCCATGGACCTTCTCTTTTCCAAACGCAAATGCTTGCAAGTATGCCTTCAACCTCAACTAGGTGCAACATTTTGTTTTTCTCTTCAAACAATAACATGGCTACTAGGAGGACAACCTAGGTTTCTTTTTACTTTCAATAGATAAGCATGACCATGTGTCCACCTCGATGTTCTACATTGCCTATGCTTACGGAAAGATGATGAAAGTTGCCGCTTTGTTTTACCTACATGAAGTTATACATGTCTTGGCTAATTGCTCTATATAATATGATCTGAAATTAATTTAAATACCGGCTCTTTTATTTGTGGAGGTGAAATGACTATGCTCTAGACCCATATACATATCTTTGCTCTTTGATTTAAGTTTATGGATAGCCGGATAACTTGTTGTTTTTATGAAAACTTAACTTTTATGCTATCTACATATTTGTGATGCTCTTGCAAAGTTCTACCTACCAAAGCCATATACATATATGTTTTATGATAACAAAACTCGTAGATTGCAAACATATGTTTTGATGAGTTGAATTAGGATTGATTTCTATGGTTCGAGACTAAGAAGCTGGTCATTCCTTTGTGTAACTTTTTCATGCTAGCCTTTTTGTCCATGCATTGTGGGTTTTCACATCGAAAATTTCGCAAACTTCGCTGGGCATCCTCCCTAAACCAAAAACATCTTTTTGTGATCACCTCCTTGTCCACAACCCAATTTGAGTATGGAGTAAAATTCTCGATGGAGATTCAAATATTCCGCAAGATTATGGAATTTATACTTACTTTAGCGAGTCATTTCCCCTCTCTTTTATGCTCGAGGACGAGCATCGTTCAAGCATGGGGGAGGAGTCATTCTCTGACACAAATGCTATGTAAGTATTATGTTGCAAAAAGTTTTGAGGAGCAAAAGAAAAAAAAAAGAATAGAAATGAAAAATGAAAAAAAAATATGATAAGAATAAAAGAAAAGTAAGAAAAATAGGAAGAATAAAGTGAAAAAAGAAAGAGTGAAAATGAGAAGGAAATAAAATAAAGAAAAAAAAATAAAGATGCTCCTCGGTTCTTTTTTCATAAGTTCTCAAGTGCCTTGATGACACATCCATACTCAAATCTTCCAACCATGTGCAATCCGATAACGAGGACTTCACTCGTGCCTCGGGATCATCCATTTGCCACTTGCACATGTCCACTTATCTAAATGTGTGTGTTTCATCCCTCTCTCTTTCCAACATTTATTTTCCATGGCCTTTTTGACGAGTCTCGGTAATTCCAATAGATCTCTCTCTTAATTTGACAATATTTCGAATGTATGTTTTGCTAGGATTGTTTTTAACCTTCCAAGCTCCACATAAGCCATCCACTATCACATATGAGTAGAGTAGGTTGAAAATAATCTAGTATAGGCTTGAGTGACTTGATGAGATGAGTGTTCCATGGGCTCTTGCAAGAGATTTTCACTTATGTTGGATATGCATCTTTTTGAAAATCTTCCATGTGACAAGGTAATGGTTTGAAGTTCACTTAAGTTCGAGAGCATCGCGTTAAATGTGGCTTGTTCTTTATTGTTAGTCTATCTTCCATAATGAAAAAGAAGCCGGTCACAACTTGAACCTTAAAAATAAATTTTTAAGAGAGAGCAATTTGCCTCGTCATGAATGACTAAGTGCGGGGACAACATTGGAAGGCAACACCGATTTCCCTTTTAAGCAAGGATTACTTACTCGAGGACGAGCAAGGTTTAAGCATGGGGGAGATGTTGACGGTGAATTTCCGTCAACCTAGAGTACTTGTTATACATTGGTTTCAATTATGATTTGCAACTAACCCGCCACTAGGCATACTAATGATATAACAAGTTCACACTTGCATGTCGATTTTGGAGTTTGTTGTTTACGCAGAAATCTACGCTAAAGAGGAGACTTTCGGGATAAGTTCACCAAGCACTTTGGAAGAAGATCATGAAGCCCGATAAGAGTCAAGACACGCGATGAACATGACTCCAAATGACCCGAGGACCGAAGCGTCAACATGCAAGTCTTCAGGGACTCAACCAGAAAACAGCGAAGCTTGCATAGCAAGGATTCAAGCCTAAACCGTGAAGGAAACGACGTCAAAGGCCCACATGCAAGTGCACACAAATAAGGGATCACGCGAGAAGCAACCGGGGAGAAAACCGGGCCCGAACCGGGCCGAAGTGGGCCTGGGCCGGTCGGCCCCGGTCCGACCGGCCCAGCCCACTCCGGGGTCGGTTCGGTCCCTCCTTTGCCCTAGGTGTTTGTCTATTTATTGCCTCCGCCGCCGTCGACCGACACATCGAACAAATCATCCTACCGACGCCAATCACCAGAAAACCGCCGCCGCAAGATGAGGGAGAGAGTTAGATGAGCTCGTCGCAAGGATCAACGCCGGCGGAGAGAAGGAAGCAAGAGGAGGACTCCAAGCCGCCGGCCTAGGGGTGTTCCCAAGCTCCATCGCTGCCATCTTCATCGACGACGTTCTCCGGAGTCTCCATCACCCCTATGTGCTTCAATCCGTGTAAGATGATGGGGTAATGTCTCCGTTCATCCCTAGGATTAGATGGATACATGCTATGTAATTGCTACTTGATTCGTGGTTCCAATCTATTGTTTTCATGTTGATGATGCTTTGATGATTAAGGTAGGCCACCGTGTTTTTCGGGCGTATGATATCCGCTACTCCCATAGATTCCATCAACATACCGTGTCCATCATAGGTCTAGTCACGAATACCTTCGCGTAGTGACGATACGAGAGGAGGGAAAGGGCGAAACCGTGGTCACAACCCCCGGTAGATTGGTTTACCGCTTTCGTGTAGTAGATGCATACCATGTTATCCTAGATCCTAGGGAGGGAACGCTTATCTATCTTAACCTCGCTCTCTTGTGTTCACCCTTTACCATATAGTTTAACCCTACGTTTGTTTGATCAACTTAACTTAGATTAACTTAGGTTAGATTGTCTTTACTTTTAGTTTAATACTCTCTTTCAAAGGTTTTCCATTCAACTAGATTAGTACTTGGTTAAGCGCTAGTAATCCCCTTGCTCCGCGGATTGACAAGAACCTTGGGAATCCCGTGGTGAAAAAGGTGTGGGGTCCGTACGCTTGCGGATCGTAGAGGGATACGTCTTTTATCCGTCAACGGGTGCGTAGGAGTTGAGATTGCTGGTAGTGTTTGTTCCTAGGACCAGTAGCACTCCAGTGGCTACGTGGTTTTGGCAAACGGAAGGTAGAAGTGCGGAGCGTGTGATTTTGGGGGTCCGACCGAGCGAGTTCATCTTGTTGGAGTTTCAATCTCCTTCGAGAAGAATTTTTATCGGCTCCCATTCACTCCCCCCTCTCTGGTCGCCTAATCGGTCCTTCAAGAATCAGAACCCCGGAGTAGCTAAAGGTGATCACAGCAAGAAACCGATCTTTCAAGGGAAGCCAGACCATCTTAACTTTATGGGTAACATCTCTATCCGAGAAAACCTCCCTACTTCGTCTTAAATTTTCGAATCTCGAGACGAGATTCTTCTAAGGGGGGTAGGCTGTGACGCCCCATGTTTTTAATTAGCGTTCAGCTGAGTCAAACCTGCTGACATTGGTCAAACCATGGTCAACCTGGGTCATTACCTCAAAAACCTCGCCAACAATCCCTAAAGACCCTCTTCATCAAGTCAACACACACTTGTGGTCAAACCTTGGTGAAAGGCACGGTCAAACCCTACTTAAACTCTGATGTCTTTGAACGTCCTTCGGAACTTTTGCTGCGTTCTCCAAACTTCACCTAAACACTACAAAATTTCCCAATATAAAAGTTGTCTAGTTTTTCGAGGGACACGACTTTCATGTTGGATGACCTTTCAAATTTTGAGTGGAAAAGGGTGGAAAACTTGGTCAACTGCCAGCAACTCCTGTTCACCGAAATAGAGTGGCATTCAAAGTTTGGCAGTAGTTTATGCAAAATCCGTTGAGAAAAACACCTATGAGCCTTTGTAAAAGTTGTAGAGGGTAGTGAGATCTACAACTTTGCTATTTACTTCTCAGTGCACTTTAGTTCAAAAATTGGGAGTAAATCATGGTAAAAGTGGCCTAAACTGGAACGGTCCGGCCGGAACGTGAACGTGCGCCGCGACGTCACCCGCGTCGCGCCCGCGCCCGTCGTACACCGATGTACGCGCTCGTCGAGGCGGGCCTGCGACCCCCGGTCTGAGCACCGCACCCCTCCCGATGTCCTCTCTGCCACGTGGAGCTTCCCCACGCACCAAGGCAGCCGCCCTGCCGTTCGCCTGTCGGTCTGCCGCGTTTCCCCTGCGCGTGCGCGCCTGCCGTGGCTAGGCCACTGTACACCCGGTTTAATTGGCTGAGGGAGCCTTAGCCGCATAGCATTGCCCCCCCTGCACGCTCGTCGCCTTTAAAACCCCGTTCCATCTTCCTCTCGCACGGGGCAGATCTCTGCCGCCGCCCGCCATTGGAGGCCGCCCGGTGAGCTTCCCCTCCACTCTCACATAGTCCATTCGGCCACCCTAAGCTCTCCGTTAGGACTCCCAAGAGCTCTAGCTGTCATGCATTGCTTAACCGCGCAAGACTCCTCGCCGGAATTCGGATCACAGCGGCAGCCGCCGTCGTGCGCCGCGAGTCCCCTCGCCGACCGCCTCCCCGACCCGTCTTAGCCACGAAATCAAGCCCTAGGAGGTCAAGGACCAGTTTCCCGTCCTTGCCTGGCCAGGAGCACCGGCGAGCTCGCCGGAATTGCGCCGGTCGCGCCACCCCCTTTTGGCCAAGTGCCCAATTGCAAGGTATGAAGTCTTTCTAGGGTCTTGAGTGTGAACCGAGGGCATGTTTGCAAGGAATTGTGACAACCCGCCCAGGAAAATACCGTACTATCGCCTTAGACCGATCCACTTTAGCCATTAAGCAATAGTAAAGTATCATCCTGTCGTTAGTTGCCGGGTTAACGCCCGGTAAATCACTTGGAATTCAAACAGAGGATTGACATATGCATTAAACTCACACGAAGGCGAGTCCAGAGTACAACACGAAGTAAAAATATTTTATTACAAACCATTGTTCATGACAGGAAGTAAAGGTTCAGAGTTCGAAAACAGTGGAAAACAATAAACTAGCGCAACGGTGAACATCACAGGAGGCCATCCGTGATGTCATCACTTGTCGTCACCCACCTGTCAGCAACACCTGCAACAACAATTTTAAAGCAAGGCTGAGTATACTAATACTCAGCAACGGGTGATAACTACATCACCAAACTCTAGACACGAAAGGCTTTTGGCCGGTGGGGTTTCTTTTGCTGAACAGCTACTAAGGATAGATCCTTACTTTCAAAATTTTAGCACAAGTTCTAGTTGATTACCATTTCTATATGTGCCATCTAATTCATTCAAGAATTGGACAAGCAATTAATTCATACAACAATATTCCTTGAGTTCCATCATTATGGGATATCATGGCCAGTTGATTAAGCAGTCTCGGATAACGGTGAGAGGCCGACAATCGATTGATTTAAACCTTGCAAGGTAAACCCAAACACACGGTAGGCTGCCCCCGAAAGGACAACTTTCCCAGGCCGTTTCCGTCGATCTTCAGCTCGGGAGAGGAACCTACATTCCTTTGTATAAGGATTACTGGATCGCTCCCACACTCCAGACTCACGCAGGTACCACACTGTTGTAAGCAGGGGGACACAAGTGCCCCAGGTTTAGTATGGAAAGGTTCCCTTACAGCGTCAATTGGGTACTAGGCTTACCGGTCCCATACCCGGCATATGTTTAGTACGTTCAAAAGCTTAGCCCATGAAAGCCACTGGACCGGAGCCCAATCCCATGCTTTTACCACATGAGCAATCCATTTATAAAGATCTTATGATTCAACATAAGAACCTATTCTCGCGAGTGATGAACATCACCCGACTTCTACCGGGTCCTATAGCATAGCAGCTATCGGCCTAGCATACTAGGGATAGAGCATAGGTACCTAGGGATCATGCATCTAGGGTTCCATTCAACTCCTGAAACGTAAATGCACAATCATAGCAACGATAATTACACAAATTTCAAAAACAGGGTTAATGATCCGGGGCATGCCTTCGATGGCAAGGTTGGCCTTGGCCCTTCTGGACTTTGGTCTAGGTCTTGCTCTACAACGACGTGGTGCACGTCTCCGTCAGCTCCTCCGTCTCCTCCTTCCGGCACACGCGTACAGCTACCGTTCGAGAGATCTACACGAGGATGCAAATGCAAGATTTATTTGACAATTTTTAATTTAATTAGTCACAAACCATAAATGACAATTAGGGGTGTATTTGTGGACACATTCACCTAGATAAGAAATACATTTAGCCTACTCTTCCAAAAGGAACAATTTGCAATTCTTTATTAGATATTCTTTTTGATGGTGACTGTGTACATATATATGTAAATAATTTAATTTAAATTCACAAACAGCAGTGGGTGGGTATATTTAACCTTTTAAAATGATTTGCAACCATACCCAAGATTGGTAGGGATGGTTTGGTGATTTTTTCCCATTTAATGATTATTAAGCCTTTAATCGCTTCCATAGCTTTTATTCATGAAATTAATTAAGAAAATTTATTGAATGGGTGTGTTACACTCTACACACCTATAACAAGCCACTAGACACACATGCGTGCTTTGGACAACTAGAAATTAATTCTTTTTGAAAATAACAAAAGCTAACTAGAAGGACAAGGTAAATGCACACAAAAATAATTACTCATCAAAATGATCCAAACTTTCTCACACATGTTATATGGTCCAAAACTAGCCTAGGGATGCAGCATATACACCTAGAACTATTATGGAACTTGAGTTATAAATTTTCAAAGAAAATCAAGCATAACTCAAGAATAATTATTTCTGGTAATTATAAAATTGTGATTAATTCACCAGAGGTGTGTTTTGCGATGAAAAGACAGTATGGAAAAGTTGGTTGCAAAAACTTCATTATTTTTAGCTAGAAAAATCATTTATTCTGATCTGGCAGAAATGGAAAAACATTTTTAGAAGCAGATTTACATCATAACGTTGTGCAATTTTTGGCTCAGGAGCTAGTCATGACCTAACACACAACATGTCCAACAATTAGCTACAGAGGATTTATAGAATTTGAGATATTGCAGATCTAGGTTTTTCACATTTGTATTTTTCATGCAAAAACTAACAGGACCTAGCTCAGGAAAGAATAACAAAAGTTGTAGGATAATTCACAACGGATCCAACAAAATAGGTTTTGCATTTTTCCTACTTTTCTGTGAATTTCTACGCAATTTACAAGAATCAGGAAATCACTTTTACTATTGGAGTTCACCTTTTGCAGCAGCGACCCTGGAAAGATTTTGGGTTTCGCAATGTGGCCCCTGGGCGCGGGCAGCGGCGGTTCCGGTGAAATTCCGGCCGGGGCTCGCCGGAGTGTGGCCGGAGGAGGGTGGGTGGAGGAGCGAGCTAGGGGCTACTAGGGGCCGGTTTGGGGGCTCAGTCGGGGAAAACGGCGACCGGTGGGGCGGCACGCGAGCGGCCGGCGGTGGCGGGCCGCCGGCCGACCGTGCTTGCGCGCGCGGGCCGGGACCTCGTCGGGGCTGTTCAGGGACGCGACAAGGCGAGGGAAAGGAGGCACACACGCGCATCAAACAGTGGAGGACATTTATAGGCGGCCGGCTCGTCTTCCCCCCGCCGCCCGCGCGTGCGCGGCGAGTACGGCGTCGCGACACGCCGTACCGCGGGCGCGGCTCCCGGCCACTCGAGGCGCGGGGGCCTCGGGACGCGCGGCCTCGGGCGCGGGACCCCGTACGGCGCGGCGAGGCGCGCGCGCGGCGGGCGCCGGTGCGCGGCGCGCTGGTTGCATTGTGTTGACCTAGCAGTGTTTGACCACATTTTTCTCAAAATTTTTTAATAGAAGTGCGCAAAGTGGTCAACAGGAAAGTTGTAGATCTAACTACCCTCTACAACTTTTGTAAAGGCCGTCTAGTGTTTTTCTCAACGGATTTTGCAGGAACGTCGTGCCAACATTGAATGCCGGCCTGTTCTGGAAACCAGGAGGTACTGTCAGTAGATCGAGTTGTTCACCAATTTCCACTCAAAATTTGAAATGCCAATCTACATGAAAGTTGTGTCCCTCAACAAGATGGACAACGTTCATGAAAGTAGATTTTGAAGTGTTTAGGTGAATTTTGGAGAACGCGGCAAAAGTTTCGGACGACATTCGCTGATGTCAACGGTTAAGCCGGTTTTGACCGTGTCTTTGACCACGGGTTCACCACGGATGTGCGTAGACTTGGTCAAGGGATCCATTGGGGTTCATTGGCGGGGTTTTCGGGGTGATGACCCAGGCTGACCTAGGTTTGACCGCTGTCGGTCGGTTTGACTCGGCTGATCGGGTCATTAGCACTAATGACGTTAATTAGAAACCTGGGGCGTCACAGCCTGCCCCCCTTAAAAGGAATCTTGACCCGAGATTCGAAAATTAAAGACAAAGGTAGGGGTAAGGTTCTTACTGTTTCGCGATTGAAGAAAACCCGGATTCTTGGTGTTGAGGAAGTGCTCGGTCTCCCAAGTAGCTTCTTCTTCAGTATGGTGACTCCATTGTATCTTGTACATCTTCACGGTATGTCTCCTAGCTTGTCTTTCTTTTCGACTTAGCACTCTCAGCGGATGCTCGACCACTGAAAAATCTGGCTCAATCCAAGCGTTCGCTTTCGTGATCACTTTTGTCTCGGGTACTTTCACACCTTTCTTCAATTGTGTCACATGAAACACATTGTGCACAGCCGAGAATCGATCCGGAAGTCGGATACGATAAGCGACTGGTCCACATATCTCAATGATCTCATATGGGCTGATATAGCGTGGGGCTAACTTCCCTTTGACGCCAAATCTTTGTACACCTTTGGTCGGGGAAACCTTGAGGTATACGTAATCACCCACTACATAGTGTCGGGGTGTTGTCCCTTTGTCATGGTAACTCTTTTGTCTCATTTGAGCTAACTTCAAGTTTTCTCTAATCACTTCCACCTTCTCTTCTGCATCTTTAACTAAATCTGGACCAAAGAGCGTTCGCTCTCCGGCTTCTGACCAATTCAAATGAGTTCGGCATCTTCGTCCGTAAAGAGCTTCAAATGGTGCCTTCTTCAAACTAGCTTGATAACTATTGTTATAGGAGAATTCTGCCAAAGATAGACACTTGTCCCAACTCTTATCAAAATGCATGATGCTTGCTCTCAGCATGTCTTCCACAATTTGGTTGACTCGCTCGGTCTGACCATCGGTCTGAGGATGATAACTCGAACTACGAATCAATTTGGTTCCCAAAGATTCATGCAATTGTTCCCAAAAACGAGCCACAAATTGAGTACCTCGATCAGAAACAATGGTCTTGGGAATCCCGTGCAGGCGCACAATTTGATCGATATAGAGTCCTGCATAATCTTGGACGGAGCAAGTGGTGTGTACTGCGATGAAATGAGTAGTCTTGATCAATCGGTCCACTATAACCCAAATAGAATCCTTCTTTCTGGTAGTCAGGGGTAAACCCACAATAAAATCCATAATTATGTCATCCCACTTCCACAAAGGTATAGTCAACGGTTGAAGTACACCGGCTAATTTTAAATGGCTGGCCTTGACTCGATGACAAGTATCACACTCTGCCACATATTTGGCTATGTCTACCTTCATGTTTGACCACCAAAAGTTTTTCTTCAAATCCTGATACATTTTGGTGCTTTCGGGGTGAATAGAGAATTTGGAAAGATGAGCTTCGTCGAAAATTTTCTTTCGGAGTTCCCGATCAACAGGAACCACGAGACGTTGCTCAAACCACACTACATCCTTTGCATCCTTGTGGAAACAACTGTATTAGGGGTCTTCTTCCGCTAATTTCTGTTTTATTAGCTGGATGCCTTCATCACTGAGTTGAGCCAAAACAATCCTGTCATAAAGATTGGACTCAGCAGAGATAGCATTCAGATTTCCTTGCTCCACAATTTCTAATCGGAGCTTCCTCATGTCTTCACACAAAGTCTCACTATACGACTCCACGGTTAAGCAGTTGCAGTGGACCTTACGGCTAAGTGCATCTGCAACAACATTGGCTTTCCCGGGATGATAGTGTACTTCTAGATCATAGTCTTTTATCAATTCCAACCATCTTCTCTGCCTCATATTCAATTCTGATTGGGTGAAGATATACTTAAGACTCTTGTGATCGGTGAAGATATTACATCGGTTTCCCATAAGATAATGCCTCCAAATCTTGAGAGCATGAACTACTGCTGCTAACTCAAGATCATGGGTCGGGTAATTCACTTCATGGGGTCGAAGTGATCGTGAGGCATAGGCAATGACTCGATTTTCTTGCATAAGAACACAACCGAGACCAATGCCCGAAGCATCACAAAATACTTCAAACGGTTTAGAATTATCCGGTTGCACTAGCACTGGGGCTGTAGTCAGATGCTGCCTTAACGTGTGGAAAGCTTTTTCACAATCTTTGATCCACACAAACTTAACTCCCTTCTTTAATAGTTCTGTCATAGGTTTAGCGATCCTGGAAAAATCCGGAATGAAAAGACGATAATAGCCTGCTAAACCCAGAAAACTTCGGATTTGATGTACGGTCTTGGGTGGTTTCCAATCCATAACCTCTTGTACTTTGCTAGGGTCTACAGATATGCCTTCCTTGGAAATAGTGTGCCCCAAAAATTTCACACTATCCAACCAAAATTCACATTTGGAGAACTTTGCATAAAGCTTGTGATCTCGCAAACGTTGCAAAACAACTCGAAGATGTTCTGCATGTTCTTCTTCATTCTTGGAATATATTAAGATGTCATCAATGAATACCACTACAAACTTGTCTAGTTCTGTCATGAATACAGAATTCATGAGATACATGAAATAACCAGGTGCATTGGTAAGACCAAAGGACATTACCAAATACTCATAAAGACCATATCGGGTGGAGAAAGTTGTCTTGGGAATATCACATGGCCTGATCTTTATTTGATGATACCCTGATCGAAGATCAATCTTGGAGAAAACTCTGGCTCCAGCCAACTGATCGAAAAGAACATCGATGCGGGGTAATGGATATTTATTCTTGACTGTTACCGCATTGAGAGGTCGGTAGTCCACACATAACCTCAAGCTACCATCTTTCTTCTTCACAAATAAAGCTGGGCAACCCCAAGGCGAAGAATTTGGGCGAATATAACCCTTATCTAGCAACTCTTGAAGTTGGGTTTTCAATTCTGCCAATTCCTTAGGTGGCATGCGGTAAGGTCTTTTGGAGACAGGGGCTATGCTTGGTTGAAGTTCGATGACAAACTCAACATCTCTGTCGGGTGGCATACCCGGCAATTCATCGGGAAAAACATCCGCAAACTCTCGAACCACTGGAATTTCTTCCAGTTGAGAAGAGATTGCCACATAAGAACGAGGATTCACATCATCTTTGAAAGGTAGGTATAGAGTCGTGGCTCCAACAATTGGTGAGTAGATCTCTACCACTCTCTCTGAAATATCCAGTACTACCTTATGCCGGTTCATCCAGTCCATTCCTAGAATGACATCCATACCTTCTAATCCCAAAATGATAAGGTCCGCGTCGATTGTTTTTCTTCCTAAATCCAAGAGTACTCCCCTGGTCACCAACTCGGAAGGGATGTTCCCTCCCGCTGTTTTGATTGTAAAAGCGTCATTGGTGTTGCAGGAGTTCAGTCCTACTTTGCTCAGCATCTTTGCATTCATGAAACTATGGGTAGCGCCAGAATCAAACAACACACGGATGGGTTTGCCTCGAATAGAGAACGTGCCCATCATTACTGGTGCTCCTTCTGGAATATCACCCATAGAAGTGAAGTTGAGTCTGCCCTTCCTAGCTTGAGCAATCTTCTTCTTGCCCTTGTTGATGGGTTTGGAAACTTGTCTCTGATTAGGCTGATTTAGCCGGTGCCGCCTGTTGGTCTGGCATGGCTGCAGGCATGACCTAGCGAAGTGTCCTGGGTTACCACACTTGAAACAACGACGCTCATTGCTACCATTAGGACTAGGTACAATAGGCTGGGGAGTCGGCTGTTGGGTGTTGGGAAGGTGAAGATTTTCTTGAGTCCGATCCTGGGACAACTTAGCCACTAACCTTTCCGACTGTGAAGCCTGCTGGAAGTCTGGGAAAGTCTTCCGCATAATGTGTATCTTGTAACGTTGTGCATTATTGGGCATGGAGTCAGCCTTTCTTTTCTTCTCAGCTTGGGCTCTCTTCATGGCATCTTCCTGGGAGATAGCCTTATTCACTAGCATGGGGTAGCTGTCAAACTTTACTAGGTTCAGCCATTCAGCCAGTTTACTATTCAGACCTTCACGAAAAAGCTCCATCTTCTTCATGTCGGTATCCACATGGTACCCTCCATACTGGCGGAGGTTATTAAACTTCTGCGCGTATTGGTACACTGTGTCTGACCCTAGCTTGAGAGCCAATAACTCCCTCATTTTCCTATCAGTAAGTGCTTTAGGAAGGTGATGGTCTTTGAAAACCTTTTTGAATTCTTCCCAAGTGATTTCATACTCAGGCTGTTGCATGGATTTGTAGTGTTCCCACCACATTAAAGCAGAACCACGAAGCTGCAATGCTGCGAATTTAGCCTTGCGTCCTTCTGAACATGGCAAGGTAAACACCGCAAACATAGCTTCAATGGCCCGAATCCAGGCATCAGCATCCAAGGGTTCTTCCGTCCCATTGAACTGCGGGGGATTCATATCCAGAAAGTGCTTGTACTCAGTCACTTGACCTTGGGCATTAGTCTGATTCCCATGGGGCTGCTGCTGCTGGGATTGCTGCTGCAGGATTAGAAGAATTTGGTGCATCATCTCGGTTTGAGTAGCCACTATGGTCGGGTCCGGTGGTGATGGCGGCTGGTTGCGGCCACTAGAATCACCGAAACCATTCGAAGTGCTGCCACCATCTGAAAAATTCGAGTTTTCATAAGTTACATATTCGTAAGCTTGTTCAACAAGTAGAATATGTACGACGAAAACTCAAATTGACCAAATAGCTAGGCTCGAGACAGTTGCACTGCATCGAAATGACAATTTCCAACATTCCGAAACCAAGGTTCCCGAAATGTTCAAAATTTTTCAGCAACTCGGTAGGTTCATGAGACAAAACTTGGTAGTCGAGGGTTAATCTAGAGGAGTCAGGAACAAAGTGCAAAGGTGCAAGATTCGGAGTGACGTGTTCTGGAAAGACGGCAAGATCTAGGTTTACTATTTGAGCATAGCTTGAGATTTGAAAACCTATGATTGTGCAAATACTTCTCGACAAGGATTTGGATAGATTGGGGGCACTTGGGTGTAGATCACCTATACGGAAACTCTACAGAAAGGTCTGAGAAGAGGTCACGACAACAGGGTCGACTAGACGGTCCAACAACACTTTAGATTCGGTTTAAAGGTTGTTATTGTTGTTATTAGAATATTACTTAAGGAAAACAACACTTGTGATCCGTTCATTACTCAACAAGTTTTTATCATGATGCAAGAACGACCTATTCGTCCTCACCAAGCAATTAAGCCAAAATCGAAGTTAGTGCCGGTGGCAAGGCAACAATTACGTCTCTCCCTATAATAACTAGTCGAGACTATCGGTACTTACTTAGCGACTTACGAACGTGGTTAGTGTACCTGCAGAAGATCACAAAACACAACGAACCTTTCATGCCAGCACTCATGAAAGCGTCCACATACATTACCATTCACTATAGAAACGGCATCCATGCGTTAAGCCGCTGCATGGACAGCGTCCAACCTCGGACACCCTCCGTTCGAATGGAGTGTATCCTTGCCTCGCATGAGCGACATGCGGAATGCACACATATGAAATACGTGGCGACACACCACTCATAAACAGACGCGAAGATGGGATCCGTGGAATGGATCACTCCATCAACCCTCGCAATTCCCGTGATGCGGTACAACACACGTATAAAATACGTGGCTCATCTAGTTTGGTTGTGCAAGAATGTAAGTCTGACATTAAGTAAAATGTGCTGGAAGTTAGCAAAATAAACCATAGATTAAGAAGCCACCTGAAAGAACCCAAAAATTCCCTCTAGGGCCTCTCGGTCTATTTCATCCTTACGGACCAACGTGTTTTGCAAATCAAACAATCTTGGCAAATTTTATTCGAAAATCATGTGATTAAGATTGTTAATTAAGCTCTGGTGCATGCAGTCGCTCTGATACCAGCAGTGACAACCCGCCCAGGAAAATACCGTACTATCGCCTAAGACCGATCCACTTTGGCCATTAAGCAATAGTAAAGTATCATCCTGTCGTTAGTTGCCGGGTTAACGCCCGGTAAATCACTTGGAATTCAAACAGAGGATCGACATATGCATTAAACTCACACGAAGGCGAGTCCAGAGTATAACACGAATTAAAAATATTTTATTACAAACCATTGTTCACGACAGGAAGTAAAGGTTCAGAGTTCGAAAACAGAGGAAAACAATAAACTAGCGCAACGGTAAACATCACAGGAGGCCATCGTGATGTCATCACTTGTCGTCACCCACCTGTCAGCAACACCTGCAACAACAATTTTAAAGCAAGGCTGAGTATACTAATACTCAGCAAGACTTAACCGTCTGGTGATAACTACATCACCAAACTCTGGACATGAAAGGCTTTTGGCCGGTGGGGTTTCTTTTGCTGAACAGCTACTAAGGATAGATCCTTACTTTCAAAATTTTAGCACAAGTTCTAGTTGATTACCATTTCTATATGTGCCATCTAATTCATTCAAGAATTGGACAAGCAGTTAATTCATACAACAATATTCCTTGAGTTCCATCATTATGGGATATCATGGCCAGTTGATTAAGCAGTCTCGGATAACGGTGAGAGGACGACAATCGATTGATTTAAACCTTGCAAGGTAAACCCAAACACACGGTAGGCTGCCCCCGAAAGGACAACTTTCCCAGGACGTTTCCATCGATCTTCAGCTCGGGAGCGGAACCTACATTCCTTTGTACAAGGATTACTGGATCGCTCTCACACGAATGTCCAGACTCACATAGGTACCACAGTGTTGTAAGCAGGGGGACACAAGTGCCCCAGGTTTAGTAGGGAAAGGTTCCCTTACCGCGTCAATCGGGTACTAGGCTTACCGGTCCGTACCCGGCAGATGTTTAGTACGTTCAAAAGCTTAGCCCACGAAAGCCACTGGACCGGAGCCCAATCCCATGCTCTTACCACATGAGCAATCCATTTATAAAGATCTTATGATTCAACATGAGAACCTATTCTCGCGAGTGACGAACATCACCCGACTTCTACTGGGTCCTATAGCATAGCAGCTATCGGCCTAGCATACTAGTGAAAGAGCATAGGTACCTAGGAATCATGCATCTAGGGTTTCATTCAACTCCTGAAACGTAAATGCACAATCATAGCAACGAGAATTACACAAGTTTCAAAAACAGGGTTAATGATCCGGGGCTTGCCTTCGATGGCAAGGTTGGCCTTGGCCCTTCTGGACTTTGGTCCAGGTCTTGCTCTACAACGACGTGGTGCACGTCTCCGTCAGCTCCTCCGTCTCCTCCTTCCGGCACACGCGTACAGCTACCGTTCGAGAGATCTACAGGAGGATGCAAATGTAAGATTTATTTGATGATTTTTAATTTAATTAGTCACAAACCATAAATGACAATCAGGGGTGTATTTGTGGACACATTCACCTAGATAAGAAATACATTTAGCCTACTCTTCCAAAAGGAACAATTTGCAATTCTTTATTAGATATTCTTTTTGATGGTGACTGTGTACATATATATGTAAATAATTTAATTTAAATTCACAAACAGCAGTGGGTGGGTATATTTAACCTTTTAAAATGATTTGGAACAACACCCAAGAATGGTAGGGATGGTTTGGTGATTTTTTCCCATTTAATGACTATTAAGCCTTTAATCGCTTCCATAGCTTTTATTCATGAAATTAATTAAGAAAATTTATTGAATGGGTGTGTTACACTATACACACCTATAACAAGCCACTGGACACACATGCGTGCTTTGGACAACTAGAAATTAATTCTTTTTGAAAATAACAAAAGCTAACTAGAAGGACAAGTTAAATGCACACAAAAGTAATTACTCATCAAAATGATCCAAACTTTCTCACACATGTTATATGGTCCAAAACTGGCCTAGGAATGAAGCATATACACCTAGAACTATTATGGAACTTGAGTTATAAATTTTCAAAGAAAATCAAGCATAATTCAAGAATAATGATTTATGTAATTATACAATTGTAATTAAGTTACCAGAGGTGTGTTTTCGGATAAAAAGACAGTATGGATAAGTTGGTTGCAAAAACTTCATTATTTTTAGCTAGAAACATCATTTATTCTGATCTGGAAGAAATGGAAAAACATTTTTAGAAAAAGATTTACATGATAACTTTGTGCAATTTTTGGCTCAAGAGGTAGCAATGACCTAACACACAACATGTCCAAAAATTAGCTACAGAGGATTTATAGAATTGGAGATATTGCAGATCTAGGTTTTCACATTTGTATTTTTCGTGCAAAAACTAACACGAACTAGCTCAGGCCAGAATAACAAAAGTTGTAGAATAACTCACAACGAATCCAACAAAATTGGTTTTGTATTTTTCCTATTTTTCTGTGTATTTCTACGCAATTTACAAGAATCAGGAAATCACTTTAACTATTGGAGTTCACCTTTTGCAGCAGGGACCCTGGAAAGATTTTGGGTTTCGCAATGTAGCCCCTGGGCGCGGGCAGTGGCGGTTCCGGTGAAATTCCGGTGGGGGCTCGCCGGAGTGTGGCCGGGGGAGGGTCGGTGGAGGAGCGAGCTAGGGGCTACTAGGGGCCGGTTTGGGGGCTCGGTCGGGGAAAACGACGACCGGTGGGGAAGCACGCCGGCGGCCGGCGGTGGCGGCCGCCGCCGACCGTGCTGCGCGGTGCGGGCCGGACCTCGGCCGGGGCTGTTCGGGGACGCGACAAGGTGAGGGAAAGGAGGCACACACGCGCAGCGAACAGTGGATGACATTTATAGGCGGCCGGCTCGTCTCCCCCCCGCCGCCGGCACGCACGGCGAGTACGGCGTTGCGACACGCCGTACCGTGGGCGCGGCTCCCGGCCACTCGGGGCGCGGGGCCTCGGGACGCGCGGGCCTGCGGGCGCGCGGCCTCGGGCGCGGGACCCCGTACGACGCGGCAGGCGCGCGCGGCGGGTGCAGGTGTGTGGCGCGTTGGTTGCATTGTGTTGACCTAGCAGTGTTTGACCACATTTTTCTCAAAACTTTTTAATAGAAGTGCACAAAGTGGTCAACAGGAAAGTTGTAGATCTAACTACCCTCTACAACTTTTGTAAAGGTCGTCTAGTGTTTTTCTCAACGGATTTTGCAGGAACGTCGTGCCAACATTGAATGCCGGCCTGTTCTGGAAACCAGGAGGTACTGTCAGTCGATCGAGTTTTTCACCAATTTCCACTCAAAATTTGAAATGCCAATCTACATGAAAGTTGTGTCCCTCAACAAGATGGAAAACTTTCATAAAGGTAGATTTTGAAGTGTTTAGGTGAATTTTGGAGAACGTGGCAAAAGTTCCGGACGACATTCGCTGACGTGTCTTTGACCACGGGTTCACCACGGATGTGCGTAGACTTGGTCAAGGGATCCATTGGGGTTCATTGGCGGGGTTTTCGGGGTGATGACCCAGGCTGACCTAGGTTTGACCACTGTCGGTCGGTTTGACTCGGCTGATCGGGTCATTAGCACTAATGACGTTAATTAGAAACCTGGGGCGTCACAAGAATCAAAACTGTCCAGGGACCTAAGTGAAAGTAGGATCTTCAATAGTATTAGCAGTTTTGCTGGAACTTAGAAAATCCATAGAAAATCATAGGAAAATCAAAAAAATGCAAACCCAATTTTGTTGGATTCCTGGTGACAAACCCTACAACTTTTGTAAAGCATGTCCATGAGTTTTCCTGAAAATTTGTGCAAGGAAAACAAGAAACTGGAAAACCTAGATCTGTTGTATCTCAAAGTCTACAAGTTCTCTCTAGCTAGTTTTTGGTTATGTTAGGTGTTATGTCTTGAATAGTTTCTGTACAAAAAATTTCCCAAAGTTATGTTGTAAATCCTTTTATATGAATTGTTTTCTATTTATGCAGAATCTGTCCAAATTATTTTTGTATCTAAAAATAATTAGATTTTTGTGCCTAACTTCTGCATGTTATCTTGCTATGCCAAAATGCACCTTTGGTGAAGTAATCACAATTTTATAACTTTCAGAAATATTTATCCTTGAAATATGCTTGTTTTTCTTTGTAATTGCATAGCTCAAGATCCATAATAGTTTTTGGTGTATATGTTGCATCCCTAGCTTAGTTTTGGACCAGAGATCATGTGGGCGAATGTTGGAATCATTTTGATGTGTGTTTATTTTTGAATGCATTAGTCTTGCTTCATTAGCTAGCTTTCATTATTTTCAATATAATTAATTTCCTAGTTACCGTTAGCATGCATGTATGTTCAGTGGCTTGGTATAGTTGTTTAGTGCTTAATAATCCCTTCCACTGAATTTTAATAATTATTTTATGAATAAAAGCATTGGTGGTAATTTAAAGCTTAATAGTCAATTAAATGAGAAAATCACCAACCACACCCCTAGTAAATCTATGTGGGTGATGTAAAACATTTCAAAAGGATAATGACCAACCCACTTCTATCTGTGGAATTTAAATTAAATTCTTAAATAAATATGTACACAGTCACTATCAAAAAGAGTAATTAATAATGAACCGCATATTGTTCCTTTTTGGAAGAGTATGTTGAATGTATTTCTTATCTAGGTGAATGTGGTCAACCATGCACCCCATGGTTGTCATTTGTTGTTTGTAATTTATTAAATTAAAAATCGTCAAATAAACCTTGCATTTGCATCCTCATGTAGATCTTCCCGATGGTAGATATACACTTGTGCCGGAAGGAGGAGACGAAGGTGCTGACAAAGAGCTGCAGTATGTGGACATAGCCCAAGGCCTGGACCAAAGTCCAGAAGGGCCCAAGGCCAATCTTGCCGGCAAAGGCAAGCCCCGGATCATTAACCCTGTCTTTTAAAATTATGCAATAGTCCTTGCTATGATTGTGCATTTACGTTTCAGGAGTTGAATTGAAACCCTAGTTGCATGATCCCTAAGTACCTATGCTCTATCACTAGTATGCTAAGTCGATAGCTACTATGCTATAGGACCGATACAAGTCAAGTGATGCTCGTCACTCGTGAGAATAGGTTCTTATGTTGGAATCATAAGATCTTTATAAATGGATTGCTCATGTGGTAACAACATGGGATTTGGGGTCTAGTCCAGTGGCTTTCGTGGGCTAAGGTTTTGAATGTACAAAGCACTTGTCTGGAATGGGACCGGTAAGCCTAGTACCTTAACGAGCCGGTGCGGGAACTTACTATTACTACTCTTGAGAAATCACCTACCCAGATAGCTACTTGGGAAGGGGGGTACATGAGCGAGGTTGGGTGCCTCGCGGGGTATGCCAACTAGCCTTGTACCCAAGACTCTAAGATTCGATCCCAAGCCAAGGACTTTTGGGAACCGCCTGGATGGTTATCCTCGTGAGGGCACCCAACCGTGTGTTTAGGTTTACCTTGTCAGGCTCAAATCAATCGATTGTCAGCCTCTCACCATTATCTGAGACTGCTTAATCAACTGGCCATGATATCCCGTAATGATGGAACTTGGTGAATATTACTGCTTGAATTAATTATTTTTGTACAATTCTTGCTTGAATTAGTTGGCACACTTAGAAATGGTAATCAACTAGAACTTGTGCTAAAATAATGAAAGTAAGGACATACTCTTTGTTGCTTTTTAGCAAAAGAACTCCATCGGCCATAAAGCCTCTCATGTATAGAGTTTGGTGATGTAGTTATCACCCGATGGTTAAGTCTTGCTGAGTATTAGTATTACTCAGCCTTGCTTTAAAACTGTGGTTGCAGGTATTATTGACTAGGTGGATGATGACAAGTGATGGCATCACGGATGGTCTCATGTGATGCTACTATTGCGCTAGTTTAATTTATTCCACTGTTTTCAAACTCTAAACTTTCACTTCATGTCATGAACAAAGTTTTGTAATAATTTAACCCTCAGCGGTAATTTTGTCGGGGACAGCCCTAGGGGTCCCCTTTTAACAACCGGGAAATCCCCACTTAAAACCTGCAACGAAACCAAAAACACTTTGCCTAACCATGCAGGATACGGCCCACGCCGCGAGGACCTCGGCAGCCCACCAAGGCGACCCCCTCGAAGATCCCCTCGAGCAGGCTTCGCCTCGCTCGAGGGTGCGCGCCTCCCTCGGGCGGGCTCCGTCCCGTTCGAGGGGGTGCGCTCCCCTCGAGCAGGCTCCGCCCCGTTCGAGGGCCCGCTCCCCCTCGAGCAGGCTCCGCCTCGCTCGAGGGTCCGACCCGCCCTCGACCGGGGCCCGCCTCGCTCGAGGGCGCCCGCTCGCGTGCGCTTGCCCCCGTACACGGGCATTTAACGCCCTGACACCGGCGGGACAGTGCCATCATGCGCCCAGGGCTCGCGCCCGGGGGCCGCCGCACCAACTCCCCGGGAGGGAGCCCATCCCCATCACTCGTGGGGAGGGACCGTGCGCCGCGGCCGGTGTCAGTCCCGTGACACTGTGCGCCTGCTCCAGTACGGCTAACGCGCCGAGCCCTCGAAGGGGGCCGGCTTCACCCTCAATTTGCTTTCTTGTGACCCTACAGGGTTAGGTGGAGGCGCTAGGCGGGAGGAACACCATCCCTGCCACTGTTACGGCATGGCAGTCGCCCCCGTGCGTGCAGGCGCACGCCTGGCGTAGCAACAACTCCAGTACGGTGAAGCGTATCGGAACGGGAGGCCGTTTTACCTACTCCTGTACTCCGTACGGGCCAACGTCAGCAACTCCCTCGAGCCCATCAGAAGATATCACCGCCATCTGCCGCCCCTCTACCCTCGAACCGCCACTGTTCGGGTACAAGATAGGCCATGATGGCCAGATCGCTGCAAGGATCGTCCGGACGGCCGCCCACTCTACAGCATAGCACGCCACACCCCTTCACGTAGCTAGATAGCGCGGCGTGCATGTAATTCGCTCCCTCCTTGATCTATAAAAGGGGGACGAACCCCCCCCCCACCGCAGGGGGAGAGGGAGAGGACGAAAGGAACACAGACACAACACAACTGGAGACGAGCTGCGCCACGCACTAGCTCTCCAATTCTCCCACAACATCTTCAGCCACTACACCAGGGACTTGGAAGCCAGGCTTCCTCTCCCGCCTTGCTTGTAGCAGCCCCACTACAGGCACCCCCGGTGCTAAGTAATATAGTGCCTAGAGCACGCCACTGCTGGACGTACGGCCCCCTCGGCCGGAACCAGGATAAAACTCTGTGTCACTTGTTGCTTAGCATCGACCATTGAGGGATAGACCACGGTGCTTATTACTGGTTAATGTCGGGACCATATTCCGCACCGACAAATTTGGACTTAAATTGGTATTTGTACTCTGGACTCGCCTTCGCATGAGTTTTAATGCATATGTTCGATCCTCTGTGTGAATTCCAAGTGATATACTGGGTGTTAACCCGGCAACTAACGACAGGATGATACTTCATTATTGCTTAATGACCAAAGTAGATTGTTTTTAGGCGATAGTACGGTATTTTCCTGAGCGGGTTGTCACAACCCCCTAGTAGAGAATATTCAACCCCTTTAATCTATGTTGGTAGTCAAGATTAGTAGGGATGATCGTTGAGATCATCGAGTGAGCTCGAAGGAACTCCGAGGTAAAGCAAGACGTACGCGTCGAGTAGTTTGACGCAGTTGTGTAGCACTTGGGATTGCACTATTGCCGAGTCAGAAGCTTCTTCACGGCTGCATAGGTGAAAACCAATTTTGTGGACGCGGCTACATGCACACACAACGCCACCAGAAAAGTTGAACATTGCTACTACATGCACACCAAAGAAGGCACTAGAAAACTAAGTGCTTCGCGGCAACAATGACCTACGACCGCACAACCGGACTACTCCGATTACTTCTCGGCTAGAAAACTACTTGAGAGTGGACCGCACATAGTCAATAGCTAGTTAGAATCACCTCTGACTAGTCGACTTCAGTAATAACCACCACAACTCCATCAACAATTGCCACGACACTAGGTGAAAACCTCAAATAGGTCACGCAACATTTGTAACAGGCCCTTAACATCCGTTACATGCACCCACATCTGTAAAAGTTGTTATTCGGTGCCCGTTACAAATAAGCGCGGTAGGCCGACCTCGGGGTTGGCCTCCGCAACGCCCGTTACCAATGTGGACTTCCGGTAACGGTCTTCTTAAACGCTCGTTACATGAATTCTTTGTAACAGACGTTAAATAGAGCCCGTTACAGAAGTTAAACCTATTGGTAACGAGCTCGTAAAGTCCGTTACTGATCAATGCTCTATCGGTAATGGGCGGTTTAAGTCTGTTATTGATCACTCCGTATTGGTAACGTGCTATAAAGTCCGTTACCGATGAGCATTTGACGCCTGTTACTAGTTTGAGAGCCCAATAATTGAAGTCTGAGAGCACTCTTCACTGCCATGAAGCAGGAGCGCGGCGGCAGAGAACAAATGAGATGGAGGTTTGTTAATCATCGTCTCCTTTGAGTCTGTCCTCGTTGACAGGTCAAGTCGATCTCTCATTGCTCCCATTTCGACATATAGGCACAATCAACACACATATCTTCTGAGACAAAACAAACATCATAAGAGAGATAACTTGTCCACAAAGATGAAGATAACTTGTCCACAGGAATAAAGATAATTATTTCAAAATGTTAACTTGTCCATATATCAGTCTAGGACTTAACTTGTCCATCACATTATTTACTATGGTCGTGCTATCTGACCATACACATCAACAAAGGCATGCCTCTTGAACATCCACAAAAGTATGACTACTGACCCTGCACATCAACAAGCTCGAACTAGATCATGCCCCATCAAGATTGGCTCTTTTTGCAACCTCTTCATAAGCAACCAAGGATTCTTGAAGCCCTTCGAGCGCACCTTCAATGGGCTCGAGATTTTGTTTAGTAGTATAGTTGTACCTTCTTTCGTGATTTTTTCAAACTCAGGTTTCACATAATCCCAGACATCAAGGTTTAGAAGTAACTCAAGCTCTGCTCGCGACTCAAAGAGTTTTGCCTGAAACGGGGTTACCATGGTATAAGGACAGTCCCAATGGAACATTTATGGAGGTCTCAATGTCTATTAATCATCATGCCAACTAAACAAAATGGTGATGTGGCAGCCTAATTAACGAGGAAAGAGAGCACAAATCATAGAAATGGTTTCCTCATGGAGAAACCATTTCTACTCTTGACCCAATGCACAAGAATCTTTATTAAGCTCAAGCTCATGCTACCTTAAGCTCCATCTATAGAACAAGTAAAAAGGAAGTGAGATTTAGAGAAACTTGCCTCGCCGTCGTCGTGGTTGTTGTCAGAGTCAGAGATGAGGTCATCTACACCTTCTTCGCTGCTCCCTCCACACCTCTGTGTAGTTGCCAGACACTTGTGCTCGCAAATGTGAGGCAGGCCCCTCGCCCACTTCGCTGCCCCTCGCCGGCACGCTCCTCATTGCCGCTGCTTGGCCCCTCGTCGAAATCCGAGAGGATCCAGTCGAGGACCCTTGTCTCCAACATTGGGTTCACTCCACCACCGCTTGGCTCCTCTCTAGCGCTCATTGTCGTCTCCCTCTTCGCTGCCATCTCGTCGGCACGTGCATGGATAAAGTTGTGGCAGCGCTTCGCATTCCAGTTCTCCTCGATCTCGGGTGCGCGGGGTCGTCCGCTGCTTGGCCCCTGGCTGGCGCTCATTGTCGTCTCTATCTCCACGCCTCCTCTACACTTTTTTCAAGGAAATTGTTGCGCTTACCAATTCGGAAAAAGAAGGGGGCGGTTGAATATTCATTTTGCACCCTTTGACTTTTACAAATCACATTTGACCATTCGTCTTATTCAAAAAATTTGTGAAAATGTAGAAATTTATGATATACTTAAAATATATATTATGATAAAACATGTCATAGTAAAATAAATAATACTTTCACAATTTTTTCAAATAAGACGAATGGTCAAACGTGAAGCACGGAAGTCAACAAGTGTAAATATTTAGGATGGAGGGAGTAGTTAATGCCGATGGAGGTTAGCAAACTCGTGTCACTTTGTTGGATGGTGCACGGGCAATGGTTACCTTCTTTATACTAGGCTGCTGACACTTTTTTTGAAATGACACTTAATTGCTTCCCTCAAAAATTAGGACCCATAAAGCAGCACCTAAAAATAATAAAAATACGAACATTCATAGTTTTTTAAGAATCGAACAACTCATAGGAGTAGTTGGGTATTTGGTATTTTGAATAAAATATGAACAGTCACACATCTCCTTGTGACCACATGTCTCTTTTTGTGGCCAAGAGCTCTCCTGAGCGGACACGGGTTCTGAGGCGTATGACCATCTGCCTGAATGTTCGCCATCTTGTCAATATAAATCCCGGCCGGCCAAGAACTTCGTCAACCACGACACCCAGAAAACCCCAGCACCACCGTCTCGAGTCACCAAGAAGTGAATCCAAGAGCTTCTTCATCCTCAAGCGCGCGCATGGCGTCAAGCGAGCCATCCAGGAAGCGGGGGAGGGAGGAGGTGCGGTCGCCCCCGCCCGCCGAGCCCGAGGAGATGCCGCCACCCACGCCCGCCGAGGTGAATCCACCCCCGCCCGAGGAGGCGAAGCCGCCCCCGCCTAAAGTGGTGAAGCCGCCCCAACGCAAGGTGGCGCGGCAGCCTGTGGCGGCCGTGCGTGCTCCTATACTAAGTGCTCAGGATGCCTCTTGGTCGCGAAGTTGTTCCACGATTGTTGACACATTTTATCTATGATTTTTTATCCCTCACATTCATTGGAAAAAGGACTAAAATATAAATAGATCACCTTATTTGGGTTTATATTAACAATTTACACGAGTTTTGGTGAATCTATGAATCTACAGGGACTATTCAGAAAATATGCAACGAAACCACTCTAGAAGACTCCAGAAGGCTCCGAAACTCAACATGGCTTAGCACCTAAAAAAGAAGCATCTAGAAGGATCAAGGACCCACCTGGCCAAAGTGGACCCCGAATGGGGTCCACACCAGACCGACCGGCCCAGTGGTGGGGCCGGTCGTCTACCCCTTGGCTCCAAATGGGCCCGGCTCCTGGAATGTTCCTCCACCACCTATGAGAATCAATCTAAACCACATGTTTAGGTCGGTTTGATCCTACGGCGCACGTCCACCCCTCAGGACTATAAAAGCAGGCCCCTGCCCCCTAGCAGAGGCATCTGAATCAGCGTACATCAGATCAAGTCTTCAAGTCAGAGACACTACGCCCTAGAAACACCATATAGCAGAGTAGCTAGCTAGTTTAGATCTAGGAGGAGGCAAGGCTTCTACTTGGTTCCTTATCGTCTAGAGGCTGATCTACACTACTAGAAATGTTGCAATTTGTGATAATTTGCTCGTGACGCCGCTCACTTTTGTCACATAATGGTACGTAATCTGTGATGAAATCTCCATTTTCAGCATAGGTGCCAAGTGATGAAGGTTTGGCCCAGAAATTTATGACGAAAATAAAAATAGGGTCACAGAATAGTAAAAGGAGATCGTCATAAAACTTATTTTGGGTATACCTTATTGGAATGACGAAAGTTGATCGTCACAAATTAGTTTTGTTATCGTCAACATATATTGGCATTGTTTGACACACTTAATGATGAAACAAATTCGTCACAAATCAGTGGTGGAATTGACGGCGTGGGATTAGTTGTCTAAATGGGCCGCTCCTTCCCTGTTATTTTGGTACTGGGCCATAACTAATGGGCCGCTCCAGTCCTTGTTTGTTTGGAACTGGGCAACAAGTATTTGGCCAAAAAATTGCTCCTGTAGAGCTTCGATCCCTGAACCAGGGGGTATGCAAGTTAGAGCTTTACCACTACACTGCGTGAGCTTTCGTGTAGTTCTTAAGTATAGTTGTTATTTGAACCTTTAATACGTTGTTGTAATAAGTTGTGGGCCTTCTACTGGATCGATTGTGATGTTCTGGCCCAACGTGCTGAGGCCGATCGTGCAATGTATCCAGGAGTAACGTGACGAGACCGATCGAAGTGTAGGTCCTTGTGACGACGTCGATAGGTTTTGCAGACGTTGTGGGGCGGTGGCTCCTGCAGGTGATCGAGGTCGAGGCCGTTGCAGGGGGCATTGCGTGGCATCGAAGATGCTCGCTGCGGCGTCGTAGGAGGTAGAGCAGCGCCTGTAGTCGAGAAGAGGAGGCGTCAGCCTGCAGTCGAGAAGAGCAGCGCCTCCAAGGTTTTTAGAAGTATTTGTTTAAAGTATTTGTTCTGATATGGATATGAGTTTAACTAGAAGGGTTTGTTCATATATGGATGAATGGTTTAATTTCTGTAGAGCGTACTAGCATCTGATTCTCAAATAATTGTTGAAATATCCAAATTTTTTTATTGTTTTCAACTTAATATATCTCAGTTTGGGTGTTTTGATTTTTTTTTGTGTTTGTATAAACAGATGGATAGAAGTTGGATATTTGGGAAACAATTCAAACCTGTATATTTGAGAGGGGTTGAACAGTTTATGAATTTTGTTAGACAGAGATACCCAGAAGACACAGAGATAAGTGTTCCTTGCCGCAATTGTCTGAATAAAAAAGTGCGACCCCAGCATGATGTATAAAACCACATACAAATCTTTGGAATGTCAGCTACATATACCAGGTGGATTTATCATGGTGAGCCTGCAGATAGTACTGAAGTTGAGAATACAAAGCACCGAGATGTGGAAGGTGATCATGATTATGGGATACATGTGGATGTGGACAATGATGATCATCTTGATGAGGATCTTGGAGTACCAGAGATGATTGGAGATCTGTATGCTCAAGCAGAGCCTAATGGAGAACAACCAAGGTTTGCGAGAGTGCTTGAAGATGCGAAAAAGGCACTTAGCCCGGGATCTAGGATTCAAAATTCTCATTTATGGTTACGATGTTGTATATCAAGTCTCGTTATCGAATCAGCAATGCAGCATTTTCCACAATGATGAACTTGATCTCATTAGGATACCCTAAGAGTGAGCTGCCAAATTCTTATGATGAGGCAAAGAAATACCTTCGAGAGTTGGGCCTTTGATACGAAAACATACATGTGTGCAAGAACAATTGTGTTTTATTTCGGGATTCAAAAACATCCAAGTATGGAAAGTTGAATGTGTGCCCAGTGTGCAAGGAGTCTAGATGGAAAGACGAAACTGGGACCAAGCAGGTTCCACATAAGGTTCTGAGACATTTTCCACTTTTGCCAAGGTTGAAGAGAATATATGCTTCAAAATGTACTTCTGAGGAAACTCAATGGCACAAGAAAGTGAGGACGCCAGTGGAAAATGTAATGAGTCATCCAGGTGATGGAGATGCATGGAAGTACTTTGACAGTAAGGAAAAAGACTTTGCAGCTCAAGGACCAATACAGCGAACCAGAGGGGGGGAGTGAATGGGAGCCAATAAAAATTCTTCTCGAAGGAGATGGAGACTCCAACAAGACGAACACGGCTTCCAACACACGTCTCCGACTCACTACCCAAGTTGGCCAAGCCCACGCAGCCAATGGAGTGCTACTAGACCTAGGAACCAACAAACAACCTTCCGAACCAAAACACACCAAAACACACAGCGGAAACTTGCACGGCTTGCTGCCTGTGCTGCACCGGTCAGACCGATGGCCTGCGCCAGTAAGACCGGTGACACCATTCAGACCGGTGGCTACAACATCCGCACAACAAACGTTCCAGAGAGCCTCAGTGACTTCTCTAGGCCCTGGAACAAAAACACCCCAAAACACGACCTGCACGAAAGGAAAACTCTACACAAAACCTAACAAAACAACTCCAAACAGACCAAGAACTGATCAGCAGCACCAAGACCCAAAGACACATGAGTCAAGGAGTTCACCCGAGGCAAATCCCACAACTGGCTCGCACTGGTTAGACCGGTCAAGAGCACCGGTCAGACCGGTGTAACCTGGGCAGCTCGGGATGAACAGCACCCGCGGGTCAACTCCTCCAAATCCAAACTTCGATCTCTCGAATCGCTCCACGGACTTGAACAAGACTTTGGGGATAGTAGGAACACCTCATGAGGAGTCCATAGCCACGATTTTGTCCACCAAAACTTGCCACCAAGAGGAATCGAAGAAATCCTGCCAAGAACTCCTCTAACTCTAGAACACCAAAAGCCCCAAAATCGAGCCCCTTAACTCACCGATTTGGGAGGGGAATCAAAGACAAAAGAACCACAAAGGGTTCCCACATATTTCCCCCATCAAATCCTCAAGAGCAAGGTCCCGAAAACACACCAAGAAAACCACGAAAAGAGGGCTCCGAAAATCACGACCAAAAACAACCGGGAACAACACAACAAAGCCTTGAGGAACCACACCGAATCATCTATACATACTAAGGTGGTTCATACAAGGTCTAGCTTGCCGCTCGATCATCCAACCCTCTCACAAAATCTCACCATGAAGCTCTCAAGCTAGTCCTATGGAAATCCTAAGAAAATAGGAAGGGAAAATAGGAAAGCAAATGAACTAGGGTTCCAAGAGATGGCTGCCATCCTCTCACCTCATGGGTTATATGGAGGCAACCGAAAGTCAAAAATACTCTTACTTAATAACTAGGGATACAAGCCCCTCAAGGGCGGTTTTGGAAGTCTTCAGATTTTCTCCATCGGACAAATGCCCGGCGACCGCACCCTGCTTAGCCTCGACGCAAGCCATGTGATCCCGATGCGTGTCCTCCGCTTCGAAGATTCCGGACTGCGTCGTCGCACACCGGCCAGGCCCACCGGTCAGACCGGTCTGGAGCTGCTGCAGCACCGTCTTCAGTTCTTCGGTCTTGGCTTTGTGGATCAACCAAGGAACCCGGTGGTTTTCTGGTGAACCACTGGAAACCCCGCAAACTCGGTGTAGCCTCCGCCAATCGCCACTCATGACTCGGCTCCCATGTAGTCCCGGCTCGATCTTGGGTTTGAGGCTCTACCAAGAAACCATCCATGACTTCATCTTGCTGTTCATGCCACCATGCGGCCCGCACTTGACCCCGCTGGCCACCGGGTCCCTTGAACGAAGCCTACTTGTCCTCTCCACACCTGGAGGCCTCACCAGCGACGACCTTTCGCGCTTGTTCTTCACCTACACCAACACCAGTCAAGTCGCAACCTGCACCTGCAATACTTAGCCAAGAGTCAGTCCACACAACGTTGCCAATCACTCATCACACCAGGAAGCGACCATCCACCGGTCGTCGAACAACACATGGTCCTCAATCTCCCCCTTGATTAGTGCATTGACAACACCCACATAAAGTAACAAGAGAGAAAAGAAAAAGAAAAGAAACGAACAAAAAGAAACTCCAACAAGTGATCGAAAGCCAAACAAAGGCAAAGAGCAAGATCACTTGAAGAAGACAAGTCTCGGACCCCTTAGGCAAGGGTAACGGCTCGACACATCCGAGACAAAACAAAGCTCAAGCAAAGAGCGCAAACCACTAAACCAAAGCTCGAAAACCACAAAGAGCTCCCCCTGCACCCATACAAGCTCCCCCTGAACCAATGCAACTCCCATGGACGAATGCATGCAAAACACCACTTGAAATAGGGCAGTTGCAACAACTCAGCCCTGACCGGTCAGACCGGTCAACACCACCGGTCAGACCAGTGAGCAACATGTGAACAGAACCAGCACTCTAACCAGTCAGACCGGTGACCTCGACCGGTCAGACCGGTGCACACAAGAGCCCAGAAATGGCTCGAAACCACCTGAGAACCTTCTAAATGCATCCAGCAAGCCATTTCAAGCTCAAACTTCTCCCCCTTGTTAGCAATGCATGAATCAAGCCAAAAATGCGAAACTGTCAACCTAGAGCTTCTCAAATGGACAAAATTCAACATATGATGCTACACATGTCCAAATGAGCAAGTTAGATACTCGATAGCTTCGTATTGACATCAACTACAAGATCACCAAGTTTCACAACCATTGGACGAAGCTGAGATGGAATTAGGCAATTTTGCGGAAAATTTACCTCTCATGGGCAAAGTCCTAAACATGATCAAAACATGTCAAAATGACAAAGCCACACAAACTTCTTGCTAGGACTGCCATTCTAATCATAAGACCATCACAAACACCCACAAGCACCTCATGTCATGTCAAAGCCACCGAGCCATGTGTCTACTTCTATATATGAGACTTCTCGTTGGTAGACATCATGCAACGGTTTAGCACCCAAAGCAAATTAAATTTAGCACATATGAAATGGGAGCACATTTTCCAAGCATTTTACATTTCATTTTCAGATTCAAACTTGGTACATGAAATGTCTTTGCGACAAAAAGGAACTTATGCCCCTCCACAAGATAAAGCAAGGGGGCTAAGCATTCATGATGGAAAATGAGCCTTTGGCCCCATATGATCAATAAGCTAGCTATCCAACCACAAATTAAGCATAACCAAGCCACTAAAACATGTCAAGATCATATAATGGCATTTACACATGAGAGAGCATATATGTGACAATTTTCAAAAAACATAGCCATCAACCATGGATTATAAATCAAGATTATCAAGAGCTAAGACAAACTATTCATAGCATACCAAACAAGCTCACAAAGACATAAATAGCATTTCCATGGTGAACAATGTATATAGGAGAAGCTTTTCCTATCCAATGCATATGATACAAAATGCATGCAATCTAAGATACAAGGATGCCTATACATCATGTTACAAATGCCATGCCAAATGCAAGAAATGCACAAAGGAAGCTATACATATGCTACAAAGGAGCTCCCACACACCCAACGCAAGAAATCAAACACACACCAAGTTCCCCCGCAAATGAGTGAAAGTTGCTTGATCTAGGGGTTTGGTGAAAATATCGGCTAGTTGGTCATGCGTGGGTACATGGATCAAAGCTATCTTTCCTTTCTCTACATTGTCTCTCAGAAAATGATACCACACTTCTATGTGCTTGGTTCTGGAATGGAGCACTGGGTTCTTTGCAACGCTTATGGCACTGGTGCTATCACATTGAAGTGGGACATGGGTATACTCATCACCAAAGTCACTCATGGTGTATGTGATCCAAAGGAGCTAAGAGCAACAACTAGCAGCGGCAACGTACTCTGCCTCGGTAGTGGATTGAGCAACACTTGACTGTTTGCGGGAAGACCAAGACACCAAAGAAGATCCCAAAAACTGGCAAGTCCCAGAAGTGGACTTCCTATCCAACCGACACCCGGCAAAATCCGCATCCGAAAAACCATGAAGCGCCAAAGAAGAGGACGCAGAGTACCAAAGGCCGAAATCGGGAGTGTGACGCAAGTACCTGAAAATTTGCTTCACCGCTTGCCGATGCAAAGTCCTCGGAGACGCTTGAAAATGAGCGCACAGACATACCAAGAACTAGATGTCCGGCCTCGTCGACGTCAAGTAGAGGAGTGACCCGATCTTGCTCCAGTACTCCTTCTGGTCCCTTCCTCGTCCACATCAAGAGCTGTAGTCATACTCATCGGCGTCGTCATAGCCTTGGAATCCTCCATCTTGAACTTCTGCACAATGTCCTTGGTGTACTTGGCTTGGTGCACAAATGTTCCTTCCTTTGATTGCTTGATTTGTAGCCCGAGGAAGAACTGCAACTCACCCATCATGCTCATCTCAAATTCCCTGCTCATATCCTCTGCAAACCTTGCAACAAGAGAGTTAGACGAGCCACCAAAGACAATATCATCCACGTACACCTGCACAATCAGGATATCTCTGCCTTGCCTAAGTAGAAACAAGGTTTGATCAACCTTCCCCATCTCAAAACCTCTCTCAAACAAGAACCCCCTCAACCTACCATACCAAGCTCTAGGTGCCTGCTTAAACCCATACAGCGCCTTCCTCAACTTGTACACTCGGTGGGGGTAATTCTTACTCTCAAACCCCGGTGGTTGCCTCACATACACTTCTTCCTCCAACACACCATTCAGGAAAGCACTCTTCACATCCATTTGGTGCAACTTGAACCCTTTAGCCATGGAAAAGGCTAGAAGGATCCTTATCGCCTCCAAACGGGCTACGGGAGCAAAGGTCTCCTTGTAGTCGATCCCCTCCTTCTGACTGAACCCCTGAGCAACAAGCCTTGACTTGTTTCTCACCACTGAACCTTTCTCTCCCACTATGTTCTTCCACACCCACTTTGTACCAATCGGCTTACACCCTGGGGGAGGGTCAACCAATTCCCAAACCTGATTCCTCTCAAAGTTCTCCAACTCCTCATGCATTAAATTAACCCAATTATGATCAGATAGTGCGTGTCCAATGTCTTTGGGCTCAAAGGTGGCAACAAATGCAGCATGAGCGAAATGAGAATTGTTCCGAACCCTCGACCGTGTAGTATGTTCATTCATGTCGCCGATGATCCTTGAAGCTGGGTGATCTACTTGTACTCGCTGGGGAGGTTCTCGCCTCCCCCTCAATTGTAGCTTCTCCTCGATCTTGATTTGTCGTCGTAGGTGTAGGAGAGGGGCCGTCAACCACTGTAATCGAAGTAGTAGATACATGTTCAGCCGAGGGCACCACACCGCTATCTTCATCATCTCCAAGTTCATGATCCTCCTCCTGAAAGATCTCTTCGCCAAGCTCCTCATCACGTGCACACTCAAAGACAAGCTGACTACGTGGCTGTGTCTCGTCGAAGGTTACCTCGCAAGTCTCCACGATTTGGTTAGTTTCAAGATTGAGCATACGATATGCTCTAGAATGAGATGCATAACCAAAGAAAATACCATCAACCGACCTAGCCTCAAACTTATCCAACTTCTTCCCTTTCTTCAGAATAAAGCACTTGCAACCAAAGACATGGAAGTGACTCACCTTGGGTGTGTGTTGACGGTAGATTATCATATCAAAGTTCATATGGATTCGCAACGCACAAATCCACCGTCGTAGTCAAGGGACCCTTCTTCCCTTGAGTGGTGAACCCAAGGTATCAAATCCGTGGAACAATGTGCAACATAATGATTCAATCTAGTAAAGCAAGGAAAGCTATCTATTGAAGAGTCAAGTTGCATCTAATCTAAGATATCATCAAAAAACGAATCTAATCTAATCTACTAAAGGGGTAGCAAGAGAAAGCAAGAGATAACCGATCTAGAGAGTCTAGATCATGCTTATGTTGTAGCTCCAAACAAGATAGATGAAGATACAAAAGCGAATCTCATTAAAAGCATCTTTAAACCATGGCCTCCGGTCCGATTCCAAAAACGCCCGCCTTTCAGAGTCCCCGTTCTGTCACAACGTACTCCTATTCATGCGGGTAATCTAGGGCGAGTTCGATAAGAACAAGTTGAAATCACTTGGTCGGTCCGGTATGCACCTCTAGCCACCGCGGCTACAAGAGCACCCTATTCAATCTAGCTATAGACTAGATTGGGGAAGAAGCAAAACCAAGGGGAAGACAAAATCATCGAGAAGGCACTTGATCGCTAGAAATCAGATTCACCTTAAAGACTTCACCATGAATGATTACATGAACAAGATCGCCACCTGGATCCTACCTCGATCTTGATCCTTGCTCTGGAGCTCCGATGTGGTCTTCCATGCAAGATTCCCACGTCGACTAGGGAGACCCTAGACAACTAGCACGACCCTCATCTCCGAGATGGTGTCCCTCAAGCTTCTTTGTTCCTCGGCGGCGGATGATGAATTGATTGATCCGTGGCTCTCGTTCAGGGGGCTATAAATAGCCCGAGAGGCATCTAGGTCAAAGGGTGGGCTGACTAGGCCTCGAAATGGGCTGGGCTGGCCGGCCTAGGCCGATCGTCCTGGGCCCACTTCGGCCTAGTTCATGGCCTCCTTCGCCCGGTGTTGCTTCCCGAGTCTTCTAGATCCTCCCCCCTTCTGCATGTGGGCCCTTGTCATCAGTTTCTCTATGAATTGGATGAAGCTCCTTGTCTCGCAAGATTCAACACTTTTCTGGCTAGGTCCTCGGAGTTTTCCATTGTCTCGGGTTGGGTCTTGGGCTTCTTGGAGTCGTGTTCACTTCATTGCTTGACTTGTACAGGGCTTCAAGGTCTTGTCATGAGGTGCCTAATGAACTTATCCCGGAAGTCTTGCTTTCAACGCTAAAATCCTGCATAAACACTAAACTCCAAAACCGACGTGCACAAGTGAACTTGTTATACCACGGGGGTTAGTACCAATGGATACGATACAAAAGTCATGCCAACACCGAAGGTAAACTCATGGCTAGGTTGACGGAATTTCACCGTCAACAGCTCCCCCATGCTTATACCTTGCTCGTCCTCGAGTAAGCCTTCGATGGATATCATCGTTGCCCTTCATTGTTTAAACCTTGCACTTGATCATACACGAGAAAACATAATGCTCTCAAAAGTTTAATTCGTTAAAGTTCCGTAATGTACTAGCCTTCATCGCTACGGAGGGTAGATATTTAACTAAGCTTATCCCACAAGTATTAACATGCTCCGAAAATTCAAATGGATCTCAAAAATTTTGAAATAAAGAACAAGATGAAAAAGAGCTAAACCAAGTTCACAAATTTAAACCACCTTGCATCTTGCTCATGAACTCTCATCTCATCTTGTCTCTCAAGCCTATTTCTTCTACTCCTTTCCCTCTCAAAACATATATGTAAGTGGTAGGCTTTATTTGGAGCTCTTGGGAAAGTTTAGTCCTACCAAGATATTATAAATGAGATGTTGTCAAAACAAGACAAGCTTCTCATGGTCTTACCGAGACTCGTCAAAATGGTCATTGGAAGATAATGTTAATCAAGGAGGGGGAGAGAAAAATACACACGCTTTGAGACAGGTGGACATGTGCAAATAGCAAAGAGTGATCCCGAGGCACAAAGGAAGTCCTCATTATCGGATTGCACATGGTTGGAAAATGAGTTTGGATCTTTTAAATCTTGAAACCTTGAAATTCCTAATGCACTTTAGAGAACCGGGGAGTTCACTTTATTCTATTTTTACACATACTCATATTTTTTCCTTTCTCTCATACATATATTTTTTTCTTTTTCTTTCTTTCTCTTTCTCATTTTTTCTTTTTCTTTTCTTTGTCAATTTTTTTAATTTGCTCCCCTTTTGAACTCTAAAATTGCATTGTACCTACCTCCTCCCCCATGCTTATACATTTGCTCGTCCTCGGGCAAAGAGGTGATAGAGATAAGGTAGGTATCGGAAATACTTTTCCTTTGGAGAGATACTTGAAATCTTCAATTGTGGTACCGTCTTGCTATCTTCCTTGAATTGATGATCCATACTCAATGATAGGTTGTAGTTAAGGAGGTAAATACAAAACATGATATTTGGTTTTAAGGGTGGATATCCGGCGAGGTTTGTGAGATCTCCGACGTGGGGATACACAATGCACGGATAAAAGGCTAGCAATATGATAGATACGCAAGAACGGAATGACCAGCTTCTTAGTCTCGGGCCAGATAAATCAAGTCCTGAAATAACTCACCCAAAAATAAACCATGTATACTAAGTTTTTGCACTCAAATATATATATGGCTCTGGATAGGTAGAGCAACACGCAAGAGGTATTTATGACAAGGTTAGCGTTACTTTTAAGAAAAAAATAAATCATCTTTAATCCATCTGAAACTTGAGAGCACATAAAACACTATGGGTCTTTATTTTTATCATAACCTCCGTTAAAGATTAAGCTAGCATTTAGATAATTTCAGATTTGTATTTTAAGAGAGCACTAGCTTAAACATGCATAAATCAATTACAAAGATAAACAAAGCGGCAATTATAATCATATATCATAATGGCATAAACTTTTGTAACTTTTCCAATGGTAAAAACTTGGTGGTGACTTTATTCATGATGAAAATAAACACTAACACACATGCTGAAAATAAACTAACACACTTGCTGAAATTTAAATAAAAACTGAAAACACTATGCAAACATAAGTAAACATAAGCTGAAACTTAAAGAAAGGGGAGTAAAGGAAAGATAACTAAAGCTCCTCCTCTCTCTAATCTTCCGGCAGTGATTGATATTGATAGTCTTGGTTGTTGTACCCTTGCTCATAATAGGATTGCACCGCTCCTCCTATGAATTGTCTGATGGTGCTAAGTGAAGGTGTCAAAGCTCATAATCGATGTTCGCATTTTCTTCACCCATTTGGTTTGCATTGGTTTGGATGGCTGCAATAATTTGCATGTTTCTTGCAGCGTATCCTCCAATGATAGCCACATTTCGTTGTGGTTGAGGAAGATGTGCATATGGCTCCGCAAAGGCTACGTTGGGCACCGCAGAATTTCGTGGGGGCATGGTGAAGGATCAGATGGTGACTAGAGAGGGGGGGGAGTGAATAGGAGCCGGTAAAAAATCTCTTCAAAGAACCCGGCCTAAATCCTAGACAAATCCCGGTCACACACAAGCGATGGATCGAATCACACACCAATCGCCAAGACAACGAGGTTATGGATCAACCTCTAGTCCTAGGAACGATTCCTTGAAGCACACGCGGAAGCACAAGAAAGGAAGGGAGGAATCGAACCAAGAAGCAAAGCACACAGGCTCTGGCGGACCGTCCGGCCAGGAGGGGCGGACCGTCCGCACTGGCCTCGCGGACCGTCCGGCCGCTGCGCCGTGGACCGTCCGCGCCAACACTGCGGACAGTCCGGCCCTACGCCGCGGACCGTCCGATAAAGCACACAGAACCAACAGAAGCGACCCGAGAAAAACGGACCGTCCGCGGGGAGCACGCGGACTGTCCGCCAGGCACCCGCGGACCGTCCGCCCGTCGCGCGGACCGTCCGAAACTTCGTCCAACCAAAACTCAAAATCACGACGGATCGAAATGAAAAGCGAGCAAGAACACGAAGAACACCTGACGAACTCGTAACTCGCGGACCGTCCGCGACCTCCCCGCGGACCGTTCACGCCGCACGGACAGAACAGAAAACTGCTCGACCTCGAAGGTCAACTCCTCCAAATCATCATCGGATTTCCCAAACGGTTGAAGCTGTAGAGACAAGGGTTTGGGGACTTGAAAAGCGTCACACAAGGATGCTATAGCCCAAAAATCTTGCCTCCTAACTCCCTAAATCACCGGGAATCGCGAATCCTTTGAGCACCGCCAAAAGCTAGAGCACCGAACGAAAATCCTTGAATCGAAGTGGTTTCCCAGCGTTTGAGGGCACAAGATCAATCACAAAGATGCACGAGACATCTATCCATGTTTCCCTCAAAGAAATCCGGGGAGAAACCCACTCAAATCCGCGGAATCGCACCGAGAACAAAGGCACGAAAACAAGCACAAAAAGGCCACGAAAAACACAACTCCGAATCTTCTATACAAACCAGGAAAGATTCACAAGGTCTAGCATGCCGCCCTAGCATCCATCCCTCTCAACAAATCTCTCATGAAGCTCTCATGCTAGCCTAGAGAAAATGGAGAAGAAAATAGCTACGAAAATGAGAAATGGGAGGGGGGAAATGAAACCCTAAGTCGCGGAGAGAGAGAGCCATCCACACACACTCATGGCTTATATATCAGGTCCCGCCGGAGTGGTAAATGACTCGACTACCCCTAACTTAACTACTGGCGATACAACCCACGTAGGGGCATTTAGGTAATGTTTGTGGGTCTTGCCATCGGACGGCCATGCCTTTGCCGCACCCCGCGTCCTCCCGACGCAAGCCATGCGATCCCGCCGCGTGTCCTCCGCTTCGAAGCTTCCCGACACGCCCGGATCCCTTCTCCGTCGTGTTGGGCCCTCGGACTTGGTTTTGAGGCCCAAACCAAGAAACCGTCCTCTGATGGTTTTGTGGGCAAACCACCAAACCCCGCGTGCTCGGTCCGGCCTCCCGCCAAACCACTTGACTCGACCGCCACCGTGCACCGGCTCGATTGTCCATGACCTCGTCTTGCTCGTGTCGCCACCATGTGGCCCGCACCCAGTCCCGCTGTCCACTGGGTCCCTCGAACCGAGCCTACTTGTCTCTCCATCTCCCGGAGGCCCCTCAAGGCTGAATACCTTTCGCGCCCGTTCTTCACCTGCAACAACACGAACTAGGCCGCATCCTACACCTGCGCACTGAGCCAAGAGTCAATCCAACACCTGTTGTCAATCACTCATCACTGAGGAGCGGTCATCCATCGACCACCGGGACGCTCCTGGTCCTCAATCTCCCCCTTGATGAGTGCATTGACAACACACAACGCGAAATTAAATTCAGAGAAAGAAAGAAAGAAAGAGAGATGAACGAAAAACAAAGAAGCTCAACTCATGACCAAAACCAAAGAAAGGCAAAGAAAGGTCACAAGCCAAGCAAAGCACAAACTCCACACTGAAAACAACAAGAAAGCTCCCCCTGAACAAATGCAAGCTCCCCCTGAACATGTGGATGCAAACTTCCAAATTTTAGCTCACCTCTTCTGAATTTTCATTAAGCTCACCTCTTCTCCCCCTTGTTGACAATGTATGAATCAAGGTGAAAATGCAGAAATGCAAAACAAAGCATATAAACATCTACATGAGCTTCTCAAATAGGCCAAATCTAGTGTCAAAGGCTAAAAATGAGACAAAGATCATACATATGAATCATAGCATAGTCAAAACATTGCCACAAGTAATATATGAAAATACAAGCATGTGACAAAGCAAAATTTTCAGATTTAAGCAGTTTACCAAAAGAAGGCTCGCTTCACATGTAAAAGCCTATCCATGTCACACTTGCGCCACAAACATGCATACCATTCAAAGATCATACAAGGATATCAAATTCTCAGCAAAAGATCATGGCAAACACCCATAAAGCAAAGCATGTCATGTCAAAGCTCATGAGCCATGTGTCCACTTCGGGGAGACTTCTCCACTGGTGAACATCATGCAACATGTTTTGCACCCATATGTGAAAGATAAGACATTATAAGCATAGACATGATGGATGGAGCATTTTTCAAGCATTATACACTTCTTTTCAAGATTAAATCATTTCATGGTACATGAAGTGCCTTTGCGGCAAAAAGAAGTTTATGCTCCCCCATGAATGCAACATAGGCTAAACATTCACAATGATATTCGGCCTTTGGCCCAAATGCAAGAAAAAGACATCCAAGCACAATCTAAGCATGAAAAGCACATTTAGACCAAACTGTGACATGGATACACTACTACACACGAGTGGAGCACATTTCACCAAAAATTAGTCAAGATTAGCATTTATTTCAAAAAGGTCTATCTCACCACACATATATCTCAAACATTCCAAGAGCGTAGCCTCACATCACCATTTCTCCACACATATGACCAATATCTCACAAATAGCCACAGAGACTCAAATAAGGCATATGAAAGATGCTCATCATCCTAAAATGCAATATGATACAAATGCAACATGATATATGACAAGATGGCTATCCTACCATGGTTTATACATCAAGCAAAGCATGTATATACATCAAAGTAAACATGGTATGATACATATGATACAAAAAGGAAATCCCCAAGAATCAACTAGAAAGGGCAACAAACCCCAAGTTCCCCCCGCAAGCGCACAAATGTAGCTTGGTCGAGAGGCTTTGTAAAGATCTCGGCTAGCTGATCTTGGGTAGGGACATGACTCAACACAATGGTTCCTTTTTCCACATTGTCCCTCAAGAAATGATACCTCACTTCTATGTGTTTGGTTCTGGAGTGAAGCACTGGGTTTTTGGCTACGCTTATGGCACTGGTGCTATCACAAAGAAGTGGGATCTGGGTGCACTCCTCACCAAGGTCTCTCAAAGTGTATGAAATCCACAATAGCTGGGAACAACAACTCACAGCTGCAACATACTCTGCCTCGGAGGTAGACTGAGCTACACTAGACTGCTTGCGGGAAGACCATGAAACCAACGAAGACCCAAGAAACTGGCAAGTACCAGAAGTAGACTTCCTCTCGACTCAACAACCAGCAAAATCCGCATCGGAAAAACCATGAAGAGAAAGAGTCGAGGAGGAAGAATACCAAAGGCCAAGACCAGGGGCATACAGTAGGTACCTGAAAATCCTCTTGACGGCCTGTCGATGTGATGTCCTCGGCGGAGCCTGAAAACGAGCGCACAGACACACACTAAACTGTATGTCTGGCCTCGTTGCCGTCAAGTAGAGGAGGGAGCCGATCATGCTCATGTACTCCCGCTGGTCCACTGGTTCTCCGTCCTCGTCCGCATCCAAAGTGGCCGTACTCCCCATGGGAGTCGACATCGGCTTCACATCTTGCATCTGGAACTTCCTCAGCATGTCTTTCGTGTACTTGGTCTGGTGCACAAATGTTCCATTCTTCACTTGCTTGATCTGCAGCCCGAGAAAATACTGCAACTCGCCCATCATGCTCATCTCGAACTCCCTGCTCATCTCATCTGCAAACTTGGCAACAAGGTTATGTGACGAGCCACCAAAGACAATATCATCCACGTATGTCTGAACAATCAACAAGTCATTTTCATGCTTTAGGAGAAACAAGGTCCTATCCACGGTACCCATCACAAACCCTCTGCTCAACAGAAAACCTCTCAATCTCCCATACCAAGCACGGGGCGCCTGTTTCAACCCATACAGAGCCCTTTTCAACCTGTACACCCTGTGTGGGTACAACTCGCTCTCAAACCTAGGTGGCTGCTTCACATACACCTCCTCCTCTATGACCCCATTCAGAAAGGCACTCTTCACATCCATCTGAAACAACTTGAACCCTTTAGCCACGGCAAAGGCTAGAAGGATCCGAATTGCCTCAAGACGGGCCACAGGAGCAAAGGTCTCCTCATAGTCGATCCCCTCCTTCTGACTAAACCCCTGGGCAACAAGTCCGGACTTGTTCCTCACAACCATCCCATTCTCTCCCTCTTTGTTCTTCCAAACCCACTTGGTTCCTATGGGATGGCAATTTGGAGGTGGTTCAACTAACTCCCACACTCGGTTCCTCTCAAAGTTTTCCAACTCCTCATGCATTGAATTGACCCGGTTTGCATCGGATAAAGTGTGTCCAATGTCCTTGGGCTCAAAGGTGGCAACAAAAGCAAGATGAGCAAAATGAGAGGAATTCCCGGACCTTGACCGTGTAGTACGTTCGTCGATGTCCCCAATGATCTTTGACGGGGGATGCACTTCTTGAATCCGTCGGGGAGCCTCACGCCTCAAGACTACCTCCCCCTCACCTTCAGCTTCTCTCGCCTGGTCCTCTTGTCGCACCGTCATTGTCCATGAAGTAGACGGTCCACGCTCAGTAGTGGTCGTAGGGGAAGTAGTGGGTACACACTCAGCTTCAGGCGCATGGTTCTCCCCATCATCATCTCCAGCTTCATCCTTCTCCTCGTCAAAGAGGTCCTCGGCCATCTCCTCTTCACCTGCACATTCAAAGCCAAGAGAGGTACATGGCATTGTCTCGTCGAAGGTTACCTCGCAAGTCTCCATGATTATGTTAGTCTCAAGGTTAAGCACTCTATAGGCTCTAGAATGGTTAGCATATCCAAAGAAAATACCATCACTAGACCTAGCCTCAAACTTGTCGAGTTTTCCCTTCTTAAGAATAAAGCACTTGCAGCCAAAGACTCGGAAATGACTCACCTTGGGTGCCCGACCATGCATAAGCTCATAACAGGTCTTCTTCTTGAAAGATTGCAATAAAATCCTGTTGGAAACATGACAAGTCGTATTGACCGCCTCAGCCCAATACCTCCTAGGAGTCTTGTGCTCATCGAGCATCGTCCTAGCCATCTCACAAAGAGTCCGATTTTTCCTTTCCACAACTCCATTTTGAGGGGGCACATAAGGGGTCGAATACTGATGTTCAAGACCTATATCACGACAAAAGGCATCAAAACGAGAGTTCTTGAACTCTGAGCCATTATCACTGCGGATAGCTCGAATAGCATTCCCATGCCTCTCGTTTTTCAACCTCACGATCAGATCTCGAACAAAACCAAATGTCTCACTCTTGTCTTCCAAGAAAAACACCCAAGCATAGCGAGAGTAATCGTCCAGCACAACAAGGACATACCACTTCCCACCCACCGAGCGAACTCGAGCCGGCCCAACAAGGTCCATATGCAACGGCTACGTCGGACGCTCGGTCATGACATCGGTCAGGGGTGGATGGGGAGTGGCTACCATCTTGCCATGCCTACACGGAGCACAAACCAAATCCTTCTCAAGCTTCAACCTCGGCAATCCTCGGACAAGGTCAAGACCACTCAAGCGGGAAACCAAATCAAAGCTCAAGTGTCCCAACCGCCTATGCCATTTACACAAATCGAAGAAGGACCGCCCATCAAACAAGTGAAAGCAGACCCAAAGAACGAGAGAAATCAGCCACGAAAATCCGACCCTCGGGGATGATCATACAGACAAGATCACCTCGAGAATCTAGCAAACGAGACTCGCCAGACTTGAAATGCACCTCAAAACCCTCATCAAGCAACTGAGAAACCGAAAGCAAATTGAAACCCAAAGACTTCACAAGAGCAACCCTCTTCAACGTTACCTTGTCACTCACATGCACAACACCCTCAGAAATCACCCTTCCTCGTCCATTGTCCCCAAATGTGATGTACATCTTTTCCTTCACTGGGGTGAGGCTGGAGAACCACTTCTTATCTCCGGTCATGTGTCGAGAACATCCGGAGTCGATCAACCAAATGTTCTCCAAGCCTCCTGCCTGTAGTCAGAAACAAGAACGAGAGTGAGCTAGTGACTCGACACTGGGGTTAGCACAAAGAAAGTTAAACCAGTGTCGAGCCATCTGCTCAAAAGAGGGGTTAGCAAACATCATTCCCTTGCCACCAAACTTCCCATGTCCCATGGAAGGAGTACGAGCACCGCGAGGGGGAAAATGTGGTCCGTAGTTCCTCTGGAACCCAAAGCTGCGATCATCTCCCCTAAACCCGTATTGAGGACGAGTAAGAGGACGTCCAGCAAAACCACCACGAGCCCGACCAAACCTCTCACTAGCACGCACACCATCATCTCTCCTCTCAAACCCCGCACCACCACCTCTATGTGGGAACCTGCCAACACTCCTCACACTTCCCACACCCCGTGGAAGTGGCACTCTAAGCTCAGGAATACCATGAGACTGGCGATACCTGTCCTGGTTTGCTTGCTCCTTAGCAAGCCTCTCATCCCTCTTCCTCTTGTAGCAAAACTCTGCAAGATGCCTCTCAGGGACCCAGTGGACGGCGGGACTAGGTGCGGTCCACATGGTGGCGAGACGAGCAAGACGAAGTCATGGACGATCGAGTCGGTGCACGGTGGCGGTCGAGTCAATAGGCTTGGCGAGAGGCCGGGCCGAGCACGCGGGGTTTGGTGGTTTGCCCACAAAACCATCGGAGGACGGTTTCTTGGTTTGGGCCTCAAAACCAAGTCCGAAGGCCCAACGCGACAGAGACGGGATCCGGGCGTGTCGGGAAGCTTCGAAGCGGAGGACACGTGACGGGATCGCATGGCTTGCGTCAGGAGGACGCGGGGTGCGGCGAAGGCGTGGCCGTCCGATGGCAAGACCCACAAACATTACATAAATGCCCCTGCGTGAGTTGTATCGCCAGTAGTTGAGTTAGGGGTAGTCGAGTCATTTCCCACACCGGCGGGACCCGATATATAAGCCATGAGTTTGTGTGGATGGCTCTCTCTCTTCGCGACTTAGGGTTTCATTCCCCCCCTTCCATTTCTCTTTTTCCCAGACTATTTTCTTCTCCATTTTCTCTAGGCTAGCATGAGAGCTTCATGAGAGATTTGTTGAGAGGGATGGATGCTAGGGCGGCATGATAGACCTTGTGAATCTTTCCTGGTTTGTATAGAAGATTCGGCGTTGTGAATTTCGTGGTCTTTTTCGTGCTTGTTTTTGGTGCCTTTGTTCTTGGTGTGGTTCCGCGGATTTGAGTGGGTTTCTCCCCGGATTTCTTTGAGGGAAACATGGATGGATGTCTTGTGCATCTTTGGGATTGATCTTGTGCCCTCAAACGCCGGGAAACCACTTCGATTCATGGTTCTTCGGTCGGAGCTCTAGTTTTTGGTGGTGTTCAAAGGATCCGCGATTCCCGGTGATTTAGGGAGTTTGGAGGCAAAATTTTTGGGGTATAGCATCCTTGTTTGATGCTTAACTTTCCCCCAAACCCTTGTCTCAACAGCTTCTACCGTTTGGGAGATCCGGTGATGGATTGGAGGAGTTGACCTTCGGGGTCGAGCAGTTTTCTGCTCTGTCCGTGCCTCGCGGACGGTCCTTGTGGACCTGGCGGACGGTCCGCGCCGTGCCTGTTCATCACGTGTTCTTCGTGTTCATGCTCGGCTTCGCTTTCGATCCGTGGTGTTTTCTTGTTTTGGTTGGGCGAAGTTTCGGACGGTCCGCGTGTGCCGGGCGCACAGTCCGCGCGTGCCTGGCGGACAGTCCGCCTGCTCCCCGCGGACGGTCCGTTATTCGCGGTGCGTCTCTGGAGGTTCTGTTGCCTTTTTCGGACAATCCGCAGCTCAGGCCGGACGGTCCGCGGCAAGGGTGCGGACAGTCCGCGATACCCTGCTAGATAGTCCGCGCGGCCTTTGCGGACAGTCCGCCCCGCCTGGCCGGACAGTCCGCCAGAGTCTAGCTGCTTTGCTCTTTGGTTCGATTCCTCCCTTCCTTCTTTCGTGCTTCCGCGTGTGCTTCAAGGAATCATTCCTAAGACTTGAGGTTGATCCATAACCTTGTTGTCTTGGCGGTTGGTGTGTGATTCGATCCATCACTCGTGTGTGACCGGGATTTGTCTAGGGTATAGGCTGGGTTCTTCGAGAAGAATTTTTTACCGGCTCCTATTCACTCCCCCCCTCTTTAGTCGCCATCCGATCCTTCAGATAGGGGAGATGTTTGGTTTTGTTCGAGATCTTGTCTTGAGGTTAAGGAACGAGAGGCACAGAGATGCCATACGAGCAATCCGCAGTGACAATGGCACTCAGAAACTCTCGTTTTGAGACCTTTTGCCATGACTTGGGTCTTGAACACTAGTTTTCGAGTCCGTATACGCCTCGCCATAATGGTGTTGTGGAAAGGAAAAACAGTACCTTGTGTAAGATGGCTCGGACGATGCTTGATGAGCATAGGACTCTGAGAAGGTTCTGGGCTGAGGCGGTGAATACCGCGTGCTATGTGTCGAATAGGATCTACCTCAGAGTGCATAAGAAGAAAACTTGCTATGAGTTGATGCACGGTCGCACTCCCAAGGTGAGTTACTTCCATGTCTTTGGTTGCAAGTGCTTTATTCTGAAAAAAAGGAAGAAGTTGGATAAGTTTGAGGCTAGGTCGGTCGATGGTATTTTATTTGGTTATGCATCTCATTCTAGAGAATATCGTGTGCTCAATCTTAAAACTAACCAAATCGTGAAGACATGCGAGGTAACCTTCGATGAGACACAGCCATGTAGTCAGCTTGTCTTAGAGTGTGCAGGTGATGATGAGAATGGCGAGGAGATCTTTCAGGAGGAGGAGCATGAACTTGGAGATGATGAAGATGGCAGTGTGGTGCCCCCGGCTGAACAAGTACATACTACTTCGACTACAGTGGTGGACGGCCCCTCTCCTACACCTACGACGACAAACCAAAATCAAGGAGAAGCTGCTGTTGAGGGGGAGGTAGCATCAAGGTGAGAACCTCCCCGGCGAGTACAAGTGGATCACCCAGCTTCAAGGATCATCGACGACATGAATTAACATACTACACGGTCGAGGGTTCGAAACAATTCTCATTTCGCTCATGTTGCATTTGTTGCCACCTTTGAACTCAAAGACCTTTGAACCGGGTGTACAAGTTGAGGAAGGTGTTGTATGGGTTGAAGCAGGCACCTAGAGCTTGGTATGGTAGGTTGAGCGGGTTCATGTTTGAGATAGGTTTTGAGATGGGGAAGGTTGATCAGACCTTGTTTCTACTCAGGCAGGGCAGAGATATCCTGATTGTGCAGGTGTATGTGGATGATATTGTCTTTGGTGGCTCGTCTAACTCTCTTGTTGCAAGGTTTGCAGATGATATGAGCAGGGAATTTGAGATGAGCATGATGGGTGAGTTGCAGTTCTTCCTCGGGCTACAAATCAAGCAATCAACGGAAGGAACATTTGTGCACCAAGCTAAGTACACCAAGGACATTGTGCGGAAGTTCAAGATGGAGGACTCTAAGGCTATGACGACACCGATGAGTACGACTACAGCTCTTGATGCGGACGAGGAAGGGGAACATGTGGTCTAGAAGGAGTACCGAAGCTTGATCGGGTCACTCCTCTACTTGACGGCGACGAGGCCAGACATCTAGTTCTCGGTATGTCTCTGTGCTCGTTTTCAAGCGTCTCCGAGGACTTCGCATCGGCAAGTGGTGGAGCGAATTTTCAGGTACTTGTGTCACACTTCCGACTTCAGCCTTTGGTACTCCGCGTCCTCTTCTTTGGCTCTTCATGGGTTTTCAGATGCGGATTTTGCCGGGTGTCAGTTGGATAGGAAGTCCACTTCTGGGACTTGCCAGTTTTTGGGATCTTCTTTGGTGTCTTGGTCTTCCCACAAACAGTCGAGTGTTGCTCAATCCACTACCAAGGCAGAGTACATTGCCGCTGCTAGTTGTGAAGGACCGAGGCGACCAGAGAGGGGGGAGTGAATGGGAGCCGATAAAAATTCTTCTCGAAGGAGATTGAGACTCCAACAAGATGAACTCGCTCGGTCAGACCCCCAAAATCACATACTCCGCACTTCTACCTTCCGTTTGCCAAAACCACGTAGCCACTGGAGTGCTACTGGTCCTAGGAACAAATACTACCAGCAACCTCAACACCCATGCACCCACGACAGCGGAAACAACTCGGAAGGGGGCTGTCCAGAGGGCGGCGGTTAGATCGGGTATGGGGGCGGTTAGACCGCCTCCACCAGGCAACCAATAAATCCTCCGAAACACCTCTTCCGAGCACCAAAACGCACCACGGTTTCACCAACAAAGATCTCTAGTCAAGGCCATGCTAGCTACGAGGAAATCTTGGCGAAAACCAAAACTCCACCCAAGGGCGTAGGGGCGGTTAGACCGCCTACCAGGGGTGGTCTAACCTCCTGTACCCAGCAACGAACTCCAAACAAGAACACCTAGCAAACGGCACGAGAACGACCCGAAATTTCACCCAGACGCTCCTCTGATCAAGGCGAACAAACTCATAGAGGAAAATCCAGCGAAAGAAAACTTCGACATGGAAAGCCCAGGGCGGTTAGACCGCCCCCCTAGGCGGTTAGATCGCCCCTTCCAGAAGGGGAAATTTGGACCCATACCATTAAAAGATCCCAAGGTTTAGATATATACCATTACAAGTCAATGACATGTGGGGTTCACATGAGTCAATGACATGTGGGGACAATGGTATATATCTAAACTTTGGACCTTTTAATAGTATGCATCCAATTATTCCTTCCAGAAAACGAACCCGCCGGTCAAACCTCAACTTCCTCGCGCCCGATCTCCCGAATCACACCACGGATTGCAGCAAAACTTCGGGAATAGCTGGGTTACCTGCTGGGCAACCTCTACCTCAAAGGAATCGACCCGAATCGCTCACAATCAAGAGGAATCGAAGAAATCACTTCTCTAGGTCAAGAACACACCCAACTCGAAAAACCACCAAATCGAGTCCGATTCAAGAGAGATTTGGGGCCAAAGTCACCAGCCAAAGAGGCACAAGATCCTCATACGTGACACCCACCAAAGACCCCAAGAAATCGTCCTCAAAACACCACCAACAAAGAGTTCGAAAATCAACACAAAGAAAGACAGGAAAACCACCTTGAGGAACAACGCCGAACCATCTATACATACCATGAAGTTTCGTACAAGGTCTACTTTGCCACCCAAACATCCATCCCTCTCTCTAGATCTCACATGAAGCTCTCAAGCTAGTCTTAGGAAAAAATAGGGAAAAGGAGAACGAAAATAGAAAAACAAATGAGCTAGGGTTCCAAGAGTTGGCTGCCATCCACCCACTCAATGAGTATATATGGAGGCACCCAAAAGACTAAACTACCCTTACTTAAAACTAGGGATACAGGCCCCTCGAGGGCGAATTCGGAAGTCTTCAGATTTTCTTCATCGGACGGATGCTCGGCGACCGCAACCTGCTTAGCCTCGACGCAAGCCTTGCGATCCCGACGCGTGTCCTCCGCTTCGAAGCATCTCGGTGCCGGCAGCCAGGGCGGTCAGACCGCCCCCAATGGGCGGTTAGACCGGCCTGGGCAATCTGACCGGCCCAGGCGGTTTGACCGGCCCAGGCGGTCTGACCGGCCCTCCTGGGCGGTTGACCCGGCCTGGGTGGCCACAGCTCCTCGTCGAGTCTTCAGCCTCGGTTTTGTGGCTCAACCGAGTAACCCAGTGGTTTTCTGGTGAACCACTGCGAACCCCGCGAACTCGGTGTAGCCTCCGCCAACCTCCACTCATGACTCGGCTCCCACGTAGTCCCGGCTCGACCTTGGTTTTGAGGCTCTACCAAGAAACCGTCCACGACTTCATCTTGCTGTTCATGCCACCATGCGGCCCGCACTTGACCCCACTAGCCACCGGGTCCCTCGAACGAAGCCTACTTGTCTTCTCCACACCTGGAAGCCTCACCGGCAACGACCTTTCGCGCTTGTTCTTCACCTGCACCAACACGAGTCAAGCCGCAACCTGCACCTGCAATACTTAGCCAAGAATCAGTCCACACAACGTTGTCAATCACTCATCACACAAGGAAGCGACCATACACCGGTCCTCGAACCACACATGGTCCTCAATCTCCCCCTTGATGAGTGCATTGACAACACCCACATGAAGTAACACAAGAGAAAAGAAAAAGAAAAGAAACAAATAAAAAGAGAACTCAACAAGCGATCGAAAGCCAAAGAAAGGCGAAGAGCAAGATCACTTGAAGAAGACAAGTCTCGGACCACCTAGGCAAGGGCAACGGCTCGACACATCCGAGACAAAACCATGCTTAAACAAAGAGCGCAAACCACTGAACCAAAGCTCGAACAACACAAAGAGCTCCCCCTGCACATATGCAAGCTCCCCTTGAGCCAAAGCACACTCCCCCTGAACAAATGCAGCAATGCAACACGGGAATGCAACAAAGAGCAAACACTGCTCACTCTGCCCAGGGCAGTTAGACCGCCTACCACACAACTGACCGCCTTGGGGCGGCTAGACCGCCCCATGTGACCGGCCCTGCACCAAACTGCTCAAAATTTTCCCGAACCAAATGGAACACCTTCCAAACACTCCCAGGTGCCCAAAGCATGCACAAACTTCTCCCCCTTGTTGACAATGCATGAATCAAGGCAAAATGCAAAAAGTTTCAACATATAGCTTCTCAAATATACGAAATTCATTACAAGAGGCTACACAAGTCCAAATGAGCAAGTTAGATACTCTACAGGTTCGTAATGACCTTAACTACATGATCACCAAGTTTCACAACCATTGGACAAGGCTAAAAAGGATTTGAGTAATTTTGCGAAAAGTTACTATCTCATAAGCAAAAACCTAAACATGAGCAAAACATGTCAAAATGGCAAAGCCATACAAACTTCATGCTAGGACAGCCATTCTAATCATAAGACCATCACAAACACCAACAAGCACCTTATGTCATGTCAAAGCCACCGAGCCATGTGCCTACTTCTATGTATGAGACTTCTCATTGGTAGGCATCATGCAACGGTTTAGCACCCAAAACAAATTAATTTCAGCACATATGACATGGGAACATATTTTCCAAGCATTTTTTACATTTCATTTTCAGGTTTATAATTGGTACATGAAACGTCTTTGCGACAAAAAGGAACTTATGCCCCTCCACAAGATGAAGCAAGAGGGCTAAACATTCATGATGGCAAATGAGCCTTTGGCCCCATATGATCAATAAACTAGCAATCCAACCACAAATTAAGCATAGCAAAACCACTCAACCATGTGAAGATCATGTAAAGGCATTTACACATGAGAGAGCATACATGTGACATTTTCAAAAAACATAGCCATCAACCATGGATTATTCATCAAGATCATCAAGAGCTAAGCAAAACTAACCATAGCATACCAAACAAGCTCACAAAACATATATAGCATCCCATGGTGAACAATGTATATAGGAGAAGCTTTTCCTATCCAATGCATATGATACAAAATGCAAGCAATCTAAGATACAAGGATGCCTATACATCATGTTACATATGCCATGCCAAATGCAAGAAATGCACAAAGGAAAGCTATACATATGCTACAAATGAGCTCCCACACACCCAACTCAAGAAATCAAACACACACCAAGTTCCCCCCGCAAACGAGTGAAAGTTGCTTGATCTAGGGGTTTGGTGAAAATATCGGCTAGTTGGTCATGTGTGGGTACATGGATCAAAGCTATCTTTCCGTTCTCTACGTTGTCTCTCAGAAAATGGTACTGTCGGTGTTTTAGACCGGCAACCTACTATGGGGAGTACCCAAAGTAGATGAATGTGGCCTCGCCGAGATCGGTAACTCGAAGGAAGAGACACGCGACACACAATTTAGACAGGTTCGGGCCGCGAGGTGCGTAATACCCTACGTCCTGTATGCTGCGTAGCTCTGGATTGATTGGGCACGGTTACAAGATAGTGTAACTGTGCGCCGTGAGATGAAATTGGATGCAAGAGAAGGGTCCCTGCCTCGCCTTATATAGTCCGGGAGGCAGGGTTACAAGTCGGAGTAGGGAGAGAGTACTAGTCGAGTATGTCTAGGAGTCTTCCATACAGTGCGGGACATGTACAGCTTCCTAACCGAGTACTTCTCCTCCATAGTCCTTGTGCTCCACGCCATCAGGTGCCGTGTAGCGCAAGCCGGGTAGTCCCAGGGGCCCACCGAGTAGTCGGTCCTGGTACCCACCGAGGTAGTGGGCCCAGGGAGGTCCATACGACAAGCCCCCGAGTACTTTGTAGTCAAGAAGGATAGCTTCAAGTAATCTTGACGGCCTTAACGAGTAGTCCTCAACCGTCCCCGAGTACTACAAGTCAAAAGTCCTCAAGAGTAGTCGAAGCATCCCGAGGCTGGAATGTACTCCAGCTGAAGTCCGAGCAATCTTGAAGTCTTCTCGAGTAGTCCCAAGTGTCCTCAAGTGCTGCCCTCGAAGGTCTTCAAAAATGCCCACGTTGTCTTGAAGCCGAAGCTGATATGGAAGTGCGATTGCAAAATCGCACTCCATATGGAGTAGCCCTCGAGCCTTAGGTCGAGCCGTAGGCTCTGGCTGAGGGTCCATCTGAAGTCTTGGCAAGAATATCTCGAAAAATCCGGAGAGAAAAAAACCGAAGGACACGTGGCACGGAGCCCCTGAGCCTTGAGTCGAGTACTTCCTCTCGAATTGAAGGGTCATCTTGTAGAATGTGTCCTGAGATGCTCCTAAGTCTTGTCGCTTCCCAGGTAGTCGAGTAGAAGTAGCCGAGCCCCCGAGGTGAGGCACGTCAACTAGTAGAATACGAAGAGTCACGCGCGGCCGCTGAGTCAGCCGAGCGCAGACTTATGCATCCGGCCGTTGGAGGGCCGTTTTGACTTATAAATAGAAGCCAAAACCCTTAGGGTTTTTCACCCATCGCTGCTGTAGCCATTTTGAATAGATCTTGGCCAGAGTCACCTCCAGCGCACGCCGCCGCCGCTGTAGATCTAAGCGCACTGCCACCCAGAGCTGCCAGAGTAGCCCCCAAGCGAATGCGCGTGAAGACGCCGTGCACTTGGAGAATGAAGCTGTCGCCGTCCAAGTCCGCGAAGACCACCGGGAAGAAGAGGGGCCGTGACGAGGCCGCCGAATCTGCCGCAGAAGGGGCACCACCGATGTCTCCACAGCGGCCAGATCCGAACCACGAGTGGAAGAAATCGAAGACGAAGACCGAAGATTTGCTGGCTCTCCTCAACAGCGGGTTCATCCGTGAGAAGGAGATGGACATGTGGAGGGCCGCCGCCGGGGATCCGGATCCGATGGAGAAGAGCGAAGACGAGATCCCGATGTTCGCGCGCTTCGCGGAGCGCGGACTCGCGTTTCCAGCGAGCGACTTCTTCAAAGGCCTCATGGGGTACTACGGCGTCGAGTACCTCAACCTCAACCCCAACGGCATTTTCCATACCGCTGTCTTCGTCCACTTCTGTGAAGCGTTTCTGGGGATCAAGCCCCACTGGATCTTGTTCCGGAAGTTCTTCTGGGTGAAGCCACAGCCGAGCGCCAGCAACCGGCGAGTAGTCGGTAGAGCAGGAATCCAGATGCGGGAGGACGCCGCCGAGCAGTACCTCTCGTACAAGCTCATCGACTCCAACCAAGACTGGAAAGGGAAATGGTTCTACATCACGAACCACCACCCAGGGTTGCCGAAGCCAAGCGGGAAGCAGCCCAGGCATCATCCATGGTGGAACACGGAACCCACGGTGCAAGAGGGGATCCAGCTCCCCTAGCTGTTGGCACGCATCAAGGTGCGGAGAGAAGCCGGGCTGAGGGTCGAGCATGTGGCCTTCAGCTTCATGAAGTGCAAGGTGCAACCACTGATGGCCCGCGAGACCCTGGGCTTCGAGTACACCGGCGATGACGACACGTCGCGGATGCCTGGAGGCGAGGTCGACGACGACGACATTGTCGATAGGCTGATGTGCATCTTCAAGGACATGCCTCCGTACACGGCGTGCCCTGTCCCGGAGTACTCCGCCGTGCGCCCGCCAAAGGAGGTAAGTAGCCGTACCCGCTAGTCGAGTACCCATTCCTTGTGAGTAGTCGCGCTGATGTCTTGTGTCTTGCAGGACGACTTGAAGAAGTTCGTCTCCGAGCTGCAGCCGCCCCCTCAGGAAGTCGATATCCCGGAGGAGGGAAAAACCAAAGCCAAGGAGCGGCGAGAAGTCGGCGAAGGAGACGACACCGTAGTCGTGGAGGATACGTCCGACGAGGACGACGATGAGGAGATGCTGCAGGACCGCTTCCAGCTGCGGTCAAGGTTCAGCCGTCCTGGCCTACCTCACGTGTCCCTCGTGCAAGATCCACCGGCTAGCCTGGAGGCTAGTCTGGCCGCGCCGCCGCGGAAGTCGCGCAACCCCGCCCGCAAGCGGGTGACGAAAAAGTTGAAGGTCTCTAAGACCACGCCCCAAGAGGTAAGACGTCTTGAATAGTGTAGTCGAGTACTAGTCTCTCGATTTCACTTGCTGACGACTGAGCTTCCTTGCTTGCAGGAGGTGCCGCCAACGGAGCCCGCTGATCAGGGCGACGAAGGCGAGTGGGACACGGTGGGGGAACCCGCTGGGAGTCGTAGCCCAGCCCCCACTGCCGAAGAGCTCTTGGCACAGCTGGAGCGCCAGCCTCCTGCTCCTCAAGGGAGCACAGAACCCGCAGCCGCTGATACTGAAGAAGTGGTGGCCGCAAGAGCGCAGGAGGGCGCTGCACCGACTCTCGTTGCTGTAGAAGAGGCAGCGGTCGCAGAGGCGCAAGAGGAGGCGCCCGCCGAGGCTGGACTGGTAGACATTGCCAGCATCCTCGGCGCCCCGACTGTGATGATAGTCCGGTCAAGTTTGTAAGTGTTGAGCCTTCCCGAGTAGTACTTGGTGTAGTAGTCGATACTTGGTGTAGTAGTCGAGCTCGATTGACAGCCAATTTGTGTACTTCTGCAGGAAATCAACAGATCTGTCCTGGGACGGGGATGAGCCCTCTACGGCGGTGGAGGAGGAAGAAGCCGCACCACCCACCGAGGAGTCCGCTCCCGCCCCTCAGGCGGAGCCCGAAGCGGCGGGTACTAAGGCTACGTTGCCGGAGGCCAGCGTGGTCGAAGGTACGTACTCTGCTGAGGCTGTAACACTCCCAAAGAGTAGTTGTAGTCACTGATGCACTTGCCTTCATGTTGGCAGGTGCCGAGGCCGAAGGGAGCGACATCCCGGCGGCGGTGCCCAGGCAGAATTTGACACCACAAGTGCTGGAGGCTTGTTGACGGTGAAAATCCGTCAACCTAGCCATGAGTTTACCTTCGGTGTTGGCATGAGTTTTATACCTTATCCATTGGTACTAACCCCCGTGGTATAACAAGTTCACGTGTGCATGTCGGTTTTGGAGTTTAATGTTTATGCAGGGTTTTAGTGTTGAATGCAAGACTTTCGGGATAAGTTCATCAAGCACCTCATGACAAGACCTTGAAGTCCTGAACAAGTCATGCAATGAAGCAATATTAACTCCAAGAAGCGGGGACTTGATCCGAGAAGACGACGGACTCCGGGGACCCGACCGGAAAAGTGCTCGAATCTTGCAAGACAAGGAGTTGAGTCCAATTCGGAGAGAAACCGACGACATGGACCTACATGCGAAGGGGGAAGCATCCGGGAAGCAAGGGAACCGACCTCGGGCAAAGGAGCCCGTGGGCCGGGCCTAAATGGGCCCGAGCCGGCCGGCCCGGTCCGGTCGGCCCGGAGCCCATTTAGGGCCCAAAACCGTCGCCCTTTGCCCTAGCCGCCAATCGGGCTATTTATAGTCCCCTGACCGAGAGCCACGTAGAGAAGATTTCGTCTTCGGCCGCCGAGAAGCGAGAGAAGAGAGGGACACCATCTAGGAGAGGAGAGGGTCGAGCTAGTTGACTAGGGTTGCCCTAGCCGACGTGGGAACCTTGCAAGGAAGACCACGTCGGAGTTCCCGGAGCTAGAAGCAAGATCAAGGAAGGATCCCGGTGGTGATCTTGTGTATGTATCATTGTTATAGTTGAATTATCAAGTTGAATCTTTTCTCAGCGATCAAGTGTTTCCTCGAAGATTTCGTTTTTCGATCGGCTTTGCTTATTCCAATTCTATTCTCGAGATAGATTACATAGGGTGTTCTTGTAGCCGCGGTGGCTAGAGGTACACGCCGGATCTTCCGAAAGAATCTCGACTTGTCTTTTGACTCGCCCTAAGCTCCCCGCATGAATAGGGATACGTTGTGACGAACGGGGGTCTCGAAAGGCGGATGTTTTCGGATTTGGACGGGAAACCACGATTTAAAGAGGCTTTTATTAAGATTCGATTTGCTACTTCTTCTTTTGCTTGGAACTTCAACAAAAGGCTTACCCCGATCCCTCTAGATCGGTTTATCTACCCAATCTTACTTTGTTTTCTCCAGTTTTTAGTAGATTAGATTCGTTTTGTGTCTTTTACTTAGATGCATTTGGTTCTTTATTGAAGATTGCAGTTATTTGGCTTTAATAGATTAAGTCTTGCGTCACACATTTGTTCCACGGATTCGATACCTTGGGTTCACCACTCGAGGGAAGAAGGGTCCCTTGACTACGACGGGAGACTTGTACGCTTGCGAGTCACGAACGAACTTTGATACAATTATTAACCGTCAACAAGGCTGCTGGAGGAGCCCCCGAGCCGATGAAGGAGGCCGCCGTGGCGACCGGAGGAGAGGAGGCCGCTGTGCCTCTAGAGGCTGCTCTAGAGGTTGTTGTCCGCTCCCCGGAAATCCAAAACGTGGAGCCCATCCGCTCTGCGTCGATGACTGAAGCCGCCACGAGTAGTCGTGGCGGGGTGGAGTTGCTGGCAGACGACTTGGTCGACCCGACGACGGTGGCCAGGCACCTGGAGGCGGTCCGCCGTGCCGAACAGTGGATGAAGGTGAGTAGTCTTAACTCCTGAGTAGTCAATCCTCTGTTGTTGAGTACTCGTTTGACATGTGTTGTCTGTGCAGGACGTCGTGGAGAGGTCCCGCGAGCAGTCTAGCATGCTGCAAGGCTTCGGCGACGCGGTGCTCCGGGCTGAAGCGCTGGAGGATCAACTCTTGAAGTCGCGGAAGCACGCGGCCGCCATGCAATCTAAGCTTGATGCCGCCTTCGCCAAATATCACAACGACATCCAGGAGATGCAGGCGAAGAGCGATGACTTGGTGCGGAAGAACAAGTCACTCCGCAACAAGAACAAAGGTACGCCACTTGACTTGTTGAGTAGTTGCTGGAGGTCGAGAGGTAGTCTAACCCGTTGCGCCTTGTTGTTTTGCAGAGCTTGAGACCTGGGTTGAGCAGTTGAGGACTTCAGAGACAGACATGAAGAACCTCTTCTACCGGGAGCAGGAGGCCCGCCAGGTACTCGAGCTTGACTATAAGGAACTTGCCTTCGAGTGCGACAAGCACATGGAGCTTCGCATTGCTTCCAATCATGATCTCGTCAACTACTACAAATCGTTGCAGAAGCTGAACGAGGACTGCGAGGCGATGTGGGCCCAGCTGAAGGAACTTGAAGAAGTCGAGCTTCCCATTGCAAGACTCTTGGTGCCTCATCCTGGCGGCCCCAAGATAGCACCGCTCGTGGATCGGCTCAAGGAAGCCCCCAGCTGGCTGGCGGCGTATGTGAAGCATCTGGCGAGGTCGATCCCGAACCAGGTGCTGGCCTTCATGAAGTCCTACTTCCCGAAGGCGCCCGTGGAAGTAGTCGCTGGCGGGGTAGCCGCCAACTGTACAGACGAGCAGTATGCGGAGCTGCTGGAGCAGATGGCGCCCATTGCGGAGCAAGTCGCCGAAAAGCTTAACCTCCAGTAGTCCTGTAATAGTTAGCTCATAGTAGTATGTGTACAAAAACATTTGTAATGTAATTGTTCAAGTATTAATGAAAGAAAAGTTCCCTCAATGAGTACTCGTAGTCGCGATCTTAGAGTGCGGAGCCCCATCGTGGAGTTGATGCGAGTAGTCGTACTCGGCGGTAGTCCCATTGAGGGAAGTAGACAGTAAAGAAGTTGATGATCAATCAGACTTTATTACTGAAGGAGTACACCTGGATGGCCAGGGCCGTAGTTACAGAGTAGTCGCCTGGACCCGGAGGCCGCTTACGGCTAAGTGGTGCTAGGGCGAGTAGCCGCTTACAGCAGTAGATCCGTAAGTAGCCGTGTAGGCTGGATCTTGGAGTACATGGTCTCTCAGTGGACCGCTGCTAGAGTCCTTTGTCACTCGTCGCAGCCCAGGATCCGTAGGTAGCCGCGCGAGCTAGATCCTGGAGAGAAGTAGTCCGGAGACTAGTGCCTGGACCCGGAGGCCGCTTACGGCTGAGGGGTCTTGATGTAGTCGTGTAGACTTGAGCCCCGGAGTAGTCGTGTAGACTAGGCGTAGAACCGACAGAGCTGGTCAACGTTCCACGAGTTGTTGATGTCTTCGCCTTCAAGTGTCTGGAGGTGGTAGGAGCCCGGCCCGGTCACCTTTGCAATTGTGAAGGGACCTTCCCAGGGGGAGCTGAGCTTGTGTAGTCCTTCCATGTTCTGGATTCGACAGAGGACGAGATCACCAATGTTGAAGGAGCGTTCCTTGATGTTGCGATCATGGTAGCGTCGGATACCCTCCAGGTATCTTGCTGATTGGACGAGGGCAGCGCAGCGAGCTTCTTCGAGTCCATCGATGTCAAGTCTTCTGCTGTCTTCAGAGACGCCTTCGTCGTAATGCTCTACTGCTGGTGAGTTCCATATGACATCAGCAGGGAGGATTGCTTCGGAGCCGTAGACCAGGAAGTAAGGAGATTGCCCCGTTGGCTTGGAGGGCTGATTACGTAGCCCCCAGAGTGCATTGGGTAGTTCCTTGATCCACTTGCCTCCTTTGGAGTTAGCAGCGTCGTGTTGCCACTTCTTGAGAGTGTCGAGCACCATCCCGTTGGCGCGTTCGACTTGTCCGTTGGCCCGAGGATGGGCAACTGAGACGTATCGGACGTCGATCCCGCTGTTCTCGCAGTACTCCCAGAACTGGTGGTTGTTGAAGTTGGAGCCCAGATCTGTGATGATGCGGTGGGGTAATCCGTAGCGATGCACGAGTTCATCCGGGAAGTCGAGTACTCTGTTGGCCTTGGGGCATGTGACCGGCTTGACCTCGATCCACTTGGTGAACTTGTCGATGGCCACCAATACTCTGTTGAAACCACTTGGCGCAGTTGGCAGTAGCCCGATCATGTCGAGCCCCCAGCAAGCGAAGGGTTAGGTTGGCGGTATGGTGACTAGCTTGTAGGCTGGGACGTGTTGCTGCTTGGCGAAGTATTGGCATCCTTGGCACCTTCTGACGAGTTCTTCAGCGTCGCCCAGGGCTGTGGGCCAGTAGAAAGCTCGCCGGAAGGCCTTGCTGACCAGCGTGCGGGAAGACGCGTGGTTGCCGCAGACGCCCTTGTGGATCTCCTCCAAGATGTCCTTGCCTTCTTGCCTGGGGACGCACTTCATGAGTACTCCAGAAGATGCGCCCCGCTTGTAAAGCTTGTCTCCGACGAGGACATAGGACTTGGCGCGGCGGATGAGCTGCTCGGCCAGGTTCTTGTCCGAGGGAACCTTCTGCTCGCTGAGGTAGTCGATGAAGGGTTGCCTCCAGTCCACGTCGATCATCATGACCTCCTGTCCAGCCGGTGGGTGCTCTGGGACAGTGGTCGGTGGCGCCGGCTACGGGATGGATGGCGCATGAATCTCGTGAACGAAGACACCCGCTGGTACTTGAGCGCGGGTAGATCCAAGCTTCGACAGTACGTCCGCTGCAACATTGTTGTCGAGGACAATGTGGTGGAACTCGAGACCGTGGAACTTGTTCTAGAGCTTGCGGACTTCTAGGTAGTAGGCGTCCATGTTCTCCTTGTTGCGGTCCCAAGACTTGTTGACTTGGTTGATGACCACTGCGGAGTCGCCGTAGACTAGTAGTCGCTTGATGCCCAGTGAAGCCGCAAGGCGGAGCCCATGCAGGAGAGATTCGTACTTGGCTTCGTTGTTTGAGACATTCCAGAAGATATGCAGGACGTACTTGAGTTGTTCGCCCGTTGGAGAGATCAGGAGTACCCCTGCACCTGCGCCCTCAAGGTTGAGTGAGCCGTCGAAGTACATCACCCAATGCTCTTGCCGCACGGTTGGAGTAGGTAGCTGGTTCTCCCGCCACTCCGCCATGAAGTCGACTAGCGCCTGCGACTTGATGGCTGTGCGTGGCTTGAAGTCGATGGTGAGGGCGCCGAGCTCGACTGCCCACTTGGAGATTCTTCCAATAGCATCTTGGTTCCGCAGGATGTCGCCGAGCGGGTAGTCGGTGACGACGGAGATCGAGTACTCCTGGAAGTAGTGTCGTAGCTTCCGCGAGGTGATGAGTACTGCGTAAAGGAGCTTCTGCATGGGCTGATAGCGTGCCTTGGACTCTGATAGGACCTTGCTGACGAAGTAGACTAGGCGCTGGACTGGGTAGGCGTGGTCGTCTTCCTGCCGCTCAACGATGATGGCAGTGCTGACCACATGAGTAGTCGCAGCGAGGTAGAGCGGTAGCCGCTCGCCTTTGCGAGGAGCCGTGAGGACCGACGGCTTCGATAGGAAGTCCTTGAGCTGGGCGAGGGCTTGGTCTGCCTCTAGAGTCCACACAAACTTCCCTTGGTGCTTGAGTAGTTTGAAGAAGGGGAGCCCCCGTTCTCCAAGCTTCGAGATGAATCTGTTCAGGGCCGCCATGCACCCGGTCAGCTTCTGGACGTCTTTGATGCACGTGGGAGCTTTCATGCTGGTGATGGCAGAGATCTTCTCGGGGTTGACTTTGATGCCGTGTTGGCTGATGATGAAGCCGAGTAGTTTGCCCGAAGGTACGCCGAAGACGCACTTGTTCGGGTTGAGCTTCCAGCGGTACTCGCGCAGGGATGCGAAAGTCTCTTCAAGGTCGTCGATGAGGGTACTGAAGTTTCTGATCTTGACGACCACGTCATCCACGTAGGCTTCAACATTCTTGTTGAGTTGCTTCTTGAAGCAGTCCTGGATAGCTCGTTGGTAGGTGGCGCCGGCGTTCTTCAACCCGAAGGACATGGTCGTGTAGCAGTACGCGCCAAATGGGGTGATGAACGTGGTCTTCTCCTGGTCTTCTTCCTTGATCGCGATCAGGTGGTACCCGGAGTAGCAGTTGAGGAAGCAGAGCAGGTCACAGCCCGCCTTGGAGTCGATGACTTGATCAATCCGCGGCAACCCGAAGGGGTCCTTGGGGCAGTGCTTGTTGAGGTCAGTGTAGTCGACGCACATCCTCCACTCGTTCGAGTTCTTCTTGCGGACGAGGACAGGGTTGGCGAGCCACTCAGGATGGAAGACTTCTCTGATGAAGCCAGCCGTGAGTAGTTTGGCGAGTTCCTTCTTGATGGCATCCCGTCTGTCGTCGGCGAAACGTCGGAGGTGTTATCGCTTGGGGCGGCCTTAGGATCGACGTTGAGGCAGTGCTCAATCAACTCCCTGGGCACTCCTGGCATGTCCGCTGGCTTCCATGCGAAGATGTCGCGGTTAGCCCGGAGGAAGTTGATGAGCGCGTCTTCCTATTTGGGGTCAAGGCCGGCCCCGATGGTGGTGGTCTTGGCTTGGAGTCGCCCGTTCCGAGGTCGATCGTCTTGACTAGAACCTCCTCAGGTGGCTGAGGCTTGTTGGCGCTGTCAGACTTCTCCGGGATGTCGAGTTCACTTGTAGCAAGCTTCTTCGACGCAGCGTAGACCTCCATCATAGCGTTGGGTACTTGATTCGTAGAGGCGATCTCCACGGCTTCTGTGTCGCAGTCGTGGGAGATCCTCAAGTCCCCTTGAAGAGAGAGTACACCCGCTGGGCTTGGCATCTTGAGTACCAAGTAGGTGTAGTGGGGCACCGCCATGAATTTGGCGATGGCCGGTCTGCCGAGGATGGCATGGTAGGAAGTCTCGAAGTCCGCGACCTCGAACTTGATGTACTCGGTACGGTAGTTGTCCCGAGATTCCCCGAAGGTAACTGGCAGGACCACTGAGCCCAGTGGGATAGCCGCGTTACCGGGGATGATGCTGTAGAAGGGCGTGTTGCTCTTGGTGAGCATGTGGGTGATGTCGAGCTTCATCTTCTTCAAGGGCTTGTGAAAAGGATGTTGAGCCCGCTTCCACCGTCGATGAGGACCTTGTTGAGCTTGGAGCCCGCGACCACCGGCTTCAGGACGAGGGGGAACCGTCCTGGTTCGGAGAAGCTGGTCCATTGATCCACGCGGGAGAAGGTAATGGGTCGGGACCGCTGGTTCAATGCTCATGACTTCTCGACGAGTAGCCTTTTGTTCCCGTTTGCTGGGTAGTCCGCCGAAGAGGACGTTGACAGTCTTGTTGGGTTCCTGGAAGTCGTTGTTATCTCCGTCGTTCTTCTTCTTGCCCTTTTTGTCATGAGGATGCGGTGGCTCCGGAGTACTCTTGAGTGCATGCCTGAGTTGGTAGCACTGCTCGGTGGTGTGGTTACCGTTCAGATGCCACGGGCACTTCTCCTTTAGCAAGTCTTTGAAGCCGCCGGAGTTCTTCTTCGAGTTCTCCTTCGCAGGGCGCTGGATAGCCGCGAAAGTGTTGTCTGGCTTGCGCTTGCGGTTGGGACCCGAGTAGTTTTTGTTGTTGCGATCGCCTTGGTTCCCGTTGTTGCCGCTGCCGCCGCCCGCGTTCTGCTTGTTCTTGCCACGGATGGCGTCGTACTTGGCGTTGGCCTTGTCTTCTTCATCCGCCCAGGACGTGATCATGTCCTTGAGGTGGGGGATGGACTTGGGACGGCGGCGACCGAAGTCTTCAAAGGTGCGGCGGTGGTAGAGGCCGTCTTGGAAGAGGTCGATGACCTCCTTGTCGGTGACGTCGACTACGGTAGCGCGCTTATCGAAGAAGCGGCGCATGTACTTGCGGAGGGTCTCGCCTTGTTCCTGCTTGACCATGGCCAGGTCCATGCGAGTACCCGATCAGCCCATGGCACCCGTGAAGTTGCTGGTGAACTGCTCCTTCAGCTGGTCCCACTTGTCGATCGAGTGCTTGTCCAGCGACTCGAGCCATGTGAGTGGAGCTTGGTCCAGGCAGAAGGGGAAGTAGAGGCAATTGGTGTCGTTGTTGCCGCCAGCGTTCTCGATGGAGAGGGCGTAGCACCTGAGCCACTAGATGGGGTCCTGCTTCGCGTCGTACTTGGTGATCCCCAAAGGCTTGAACTTGCCGGGGAGGAGCAAGTTGCGAAGTCGAGGTGAGAAGGCGAGGAAGCCGTCGTTGTCGCCTGCAGTGGTTGACTTCTTCCACCGCAGCTCCTCAATCTTCTGGCGGGTGTCGTAGCCGCCCTGTGAGGCACCAGAGGCGTGGCTGTTCGCGTGGCCACGGCCGCCGCGACCGCCGCCGCCGGCCCTCCCCGTTGGCTCCATGGTTGGAGCTTCCGTCGTCGCCGGCCGCCGCCGTCGGGGTCGTGGCCGCCGCCGCCGGCGCAGAGCACGGTGAGGGACGACCTCGCGGTTCTTCGTTGCCACCCTGTGGAGGTCCGCCGGCGTTTGAGCGAGTACGGTTTGGCTGAGCTGGGAGCTCAGCTCGAGTATGGTTGGGACCGAGGTTGGCGCTGCGACTTGTAGCTTCGTTGTCGCGGTTCCTGGCGGGAGGAGGCTGGTTGACCCTGTTGTCGACCCGCATGAAGTAGGCGTCTTCAGCTAGCTTGGCGATGACCTCCCCGGAGCGAATTCCCTGGGCCTGGCGTGCGATCGCTGTGATCGACATGAGGCATTGCTCAGGGGTAGTGTGTACTCTGCTCTCGACCGCCTCGAGAGCTTCCGCGAGGTTGTGGATGGGGAGGTTGTCTCGGAGACGCCGACGCCATTCGCCGCGCTTCCTGTTACGCTCGCGTCGAGCGTCTCTGTTGGCGGGGGTCTCGTGTGCTGGTGCATCGGCAGACAGCTCGTCGGAGGAGATGTCTTCAAGGTACTTGTCCTGAGCTGTCCCTGAAGGTCCTGGGGTGTCACCGGCAGCCATGAAGACTTGGTGATCAGGGGTGCCAAGGCTGGACTCAGAAGCCGCCACCTCAGTTGGGGTGTTTGAGTCAGCTCAGGCAAGTGGTGTTCCCTCCTGGAACGGGAGCGAGTCGATGTAGGCGACGTAGCATGAGTCTCCGCCTATTAGGTCAGCGGGCTTGCGTTCTAGCGAGTAGACGAATCTCCCGGCTGGTGTGGATGTTATAACCAGCCTAGAGGCCGGCCCTGATAAGGGATGCTCAGTAGAGTTGTCTTCGGACTCGGGCTCCTCTGGGTCCGACCCGAAGTCGAACTCGTATGCGGAATCCGAGTAGAACCCAGAGAGGGGGTTGGAGTCCGAAGCGTGGCCGGGGGCGGTGTTGGAGTCCGAGTTGCACTCGGGTACGGGTTCCTTGCCGGCCCGGCGCGAAGAGGGAGCCTCCGTGCGGGCCCGGCTGGGGATGCGGGGACCACGCGCAGAGCGCTCACGGGGTGATGGGACCACATGCGATGGCTGAGAAGCCGGCTCGCATGCGATGGCCCATGGAGACGTCGAGTTCGAGTTGGAGGCGGATTCGAACTCGAAGTCAGCGTGATGGTTGAAGAGCGAAGTTTCGCCGAACTTGCCGGCGAGCTCGCTTGTGACGACTTCTGGAAGCGTCACGAAGCCGGTCTCCGGGTTGGGCGGCATGGTGAGGCGGCACTGGAAGGACCCCGCACCGTCAGCAGTGCAAACCCAAGCGCTGAAAACGAAGGCGTCACCACGGTTGAAGGCGACGGATGGCATGAAGTAGACAGGAGCCGTCGAGTTCGCCATGTGATCTCGGGCGAGAGCCCCTACCTGGCGCGCCAGCTGTCGGTGTTTTAGACTGGCAACCTACTAAAGGGAGTACCCGAAGTAGATGAATGTGGCCTCGCCGAGATCGGTAACTCGAAGGAAGAGACACGTGACACACAATTTAGACAGGTTCGGGCCGCGAGGTGCGTAATACCCTACGTCCTGTATGTTGCGTAGCTCTGGATTGATTGGGCACGGTTACAAGATGGTGTAACTGTGCGCCGTGAGATGAAATTGGATGCTAGAAAAGGGTCCCTGCCTCGCCTTATATAGTCCGGGAGGCAGGATTACAAGTCGGAGTAGGGAGAGAGTACTAGTCGAGTACGTCTAGGAGTCTTCCATACAGTGCGGGGCATGTACAACTTCCTAACCGAGTACTTCTCCTCCGTAGTCCTTGTGCTCCACGCCATCAGGTGCCGTGTAGCGCAAGCCGGGTAGTCCCATGGGCCCACCGAGTAGTCGATCCTGGTACCCACCGAGGTAGTGGGCCAAGGGAGGTCCATACGACAGGTACCTCACTTCTATGTGCTTGGTTTTGGAATGGAGCACTGGGTTCTTTGCAACGCTTATGGCACTGGTACTATCACATTGAAGTGGGACATGGGCATACTTTTCACCAAAGTCACAAATGGTGTATGAAATCCTAAGGAGCTGAGAGCAACAACTAGCAGCGGCAACATACTCTGCCTCGGATTGAGCAACACTCTCGATTGTTTGCGAGAAGACCAAGACACCAAAGAAGAACCCAAAAACTAGCAAGTCCCCGAAGTGGACTTCCTATCCAACCGACACCCGACAAAATCCGCGTCTGAAAATCCATGAAGCGCCAAAGAAGAGGACGCGGAGTAGCAAAGACCGAAGTCGGGAGTGTGACGCAAGTACCTGAAAATTCGCTTCACCGCTTGCCGATGCGAAGTCCTCGGAGACGCTTGAAAACGAGCGCACAGACATACCGAGAACTGGATGTCCGGCCTTATCGCCTTCAAGTAGAGGAGTGACCCGATCATGCTCCGGTACTCCTTCTGGTCCATGTGTTCACCTTCCTCGTCCGCATCAAGAGCCGTAGTCGTACTCATCGGCGTCATCATAGACTTGAAATCCTCCATCTTGAACTTCCGCACAATGTCCTTGGTGTACTTAGCTTGGTGCACAAATGTTCCTTCCTTTGATTGTTTGATTTGTAGCCCGAGGAAGAACTGCAACTCGCCCATCATGCTCATCTCAAATTCCCTACTCATATCCTCTGCAAACCTTGCAACAAGAGAGTTAGACGAGCCACCAAAGACAATATCATCCACGTATACCTACACAATTAGGATATCTCTGCCCTGCCTCAGTAAAAACAAGGTCTGATCGACCTTCCCCATCTCAAAACCTCTCTCAAACGAGAACCCCCTCAACCTACCATACCAAGCTCTAGGCGCCTGCTTCAACCCATACAGCGCCTTCCTCAACTTGTACACCCGGTGGGGGTACATCTCACTCTCAAACCCCAGAAGTTGCCTCACATACACTTCTTCATCCAACACACTATTCAGAAAAGCACTCTTCACATCCATTTGGTGCAACTTGAACCCTTTAGCCACAGAAAGGCTAGAAGGATCCTAATCGCCTCCAAACAGGCTACGGGAGCAAAAGTCTCCTCGTAGTCAATCCCCTCCTTCTGACTGAACCCCTGAGCAACAAGCCTCGACTTGTTTCTCACAACCTCACCTTTCTCTCCCTCTTTGTTCTTCCACACCCACTTTGTACCAGTCGGCTTACACCCTGGGGGAGGGTCAACCAACTCCCAAACCTGATTCCTCTCAAAGTTCTCCAACTCCTCATGCATCGAATTAACCCAATTGTGATCAGATAGTGCGTGTCCAATGTCTTTGGGCTCAGAAGTAGCAACAAATGCAGCATGAGCGAAATGAGAGTTGTTCCGAACCCTCGACCGTGTATTGTGTTAATTCATGTCGCCGATGATCCTCGAAGCTGGGTGATCCACTTGTACTCGCCGGGGAGGTTCTCGCCTCGATGCTACCTCCCCCTCAACATCAGCTTCTCCTCGTTCTTGATTTGTCGTCGTAGGTGTAGGAGAGAGTCCGTCCACCACCGTAGTGGAAGTAGTGGGTACATGTTCAGCCGGGGCACCACACCGCCATCTTCATTGTTTCCATGTTCATGCTCCTCCTCTTGAAAGATCTCCTCGCCAAGCTCATCATCACCTGCACACTCAAAGACAAGCTGACTACGTGGCTCTGTCTCGTCGAAGGTTACCTCGCAAGTCTCCACGATTTGGTTAGTTTCAAGATTGAGCACACGATATGCTCTAGGATGAGATGCATAACCAAAGAAAATACCATCAACAGACCTAGCCTCAAACTTATCCAACTTCTTTCCTTTCTTCAGAATAAAGCATTTGCAACCAAAGACATGGAAGTGACTCACCTTGGGTGTGTGGCCATGCATCAACTCATAGCATGTTTTCTTCTTGTGCACTCTGAGGTAGATCCTGTTCGACACATAGCACGTGGTATTCACCGCCTCAGCCCAATACCTCCTCGTAGTCCAATGCTCATCAAGCATCGTCCGTGCCATCTTGCACAAAGTCCTGTTCTTCCTTTCCACAACACCATTCTGGGGAGGCGTATACGGACTCGAAAACTGGTGCTCAAGACCCAAGTCATGGTAAAAGGTTTCAAAACGAGAGTTTCTGAATTCCGAGCCATTATCACTGCGGATAGCTCGTATGGCATCTCCGTGCCTCTCGTTTCTCAACCTCAAGACTAGATCTCAAACAAAACCAAACGTCTCCCCTTATCTTCGAGAAAGAACACCCACGCATACCGAGAATAGTCGTCCACCACAACAAGGACATACCACTTCCCACCCGCAGATCGCACACGAGCTGGGCCAACAAGGTCCATATGGAGCAGCTCGCAAGGACGCTCAGTCATCACATCGGTGAGAGGCGGGTGAGAAGAGGCTACCATCTTGGCATGCCTACACGGGGCACAAACCAACTCTTTCTCAAGCCTCAACCGTGGCAATCCTCGGACCAAATTGAGTTTACTCAAGCGAGACAAAAGGTCAAAGCTCAAGTGACCCAACTTCCTATGCCACTTCCACAACTCACTCGAAGAACCAGCCAAGAAACAACGCTCCACACCCAGAGGCTGAGAAAAATCAGCACGAAACACCTGACCCTCGGGAACGACCATACAAACAAGGTCCCCTCGAGAGTCCAAAATCCGAGAACCACCAGGCCGAAACAACACCTCAAAACCCTCATCCCACATCTGGGACACAGAAAGCAAATCGTACCCCAGTGATTGAACAAGAGCAACACGCCTCAGAGTGATCTTGTCACTCACCTTAATCTCACCTTCTGAAAGCACACGCCCACGCCCATTGTCCCCAAAAGTGATGTACCTCTTCGTCACCACCGAGACGAGACTTGAGAACCACCCCCTGTCTCCGGTCATATGCCTCGAGCAACCAGAGTCAATCAACAAATGTTCTTCAAGTCTCCCACCTGAAATTCAAAAATGAGCACGTGAGCGAACAAACGACTAAGCACTGGGGTTAGTACCAAAAGAGTAAAACTAGTACTGAGCCATTTGCTCGAAAGTGGTGTTAGCACCAACCAAAGTATCTCTCCTACCAAAACTGCCTCCACAAATACCACCACGGTAACCACCCTGAGGGAACCAACCCTCTCTGCCTGGAGGGAGGACCAAAACCATGAAAGAAGACCCGTGGAACGTCCCTCCTCTCCTTCTCAAAGCTTCGACATCTCCCATCCCCGTAGTGACCTCGAGGGGGAGAATGCCTAGCAACCTGACCACCTGGAAACTCTCTAGCCCAACCACCAGAACCACGACCTGCAGAACTGAAACCTCTCGATTCACCACCTCGAAAACCACTCCATCCAGAATTCTGGGGGGCGGTTGAACCGCCTAGCCAGGCCGGTCTAACCGCCCCCTTCTCGGGCGGGGGCCGATCCGACCGCCTAGCCGGGCCGGCCCCGATCGCCCCCTCCAGAACTGCTCCTCGGCTAAGGGAACTCGCATCTCCCCATGCCAGAACACTTCTCACCACAGCTTTACCCCTGGGCAGTGGCATACGAGGCTTAGGTACACCATGGGAAGGGTTGTACCTATCCTTGTTCGCCCACTCCTTTGCCATCCTTTCTTCCCGCTTCCTCTTGAAGCAAAACTCATCCTTGTGACCCTCTTTCCCACAATAGCCACAATGGAACCTCACAAGCTTAGGCTTAGGCTTGGATTGGGGCTGCTCACTTGGTTTCTCTCCACTCAACTCCTCCACCGATTTCTCCTCACTAGCCTTCTCACTCACTTTCCCAAAGAACACTTTCCCGGAAGTGCTCACAAACTTGATAGGCTTTTGGAGATCATTTGTGGGTGTAGGAAACACGGGTGGAGCTGGGGTTGTGTCTAGTCGGTTCCTAAGATGGTTAGGTTTTGGAGGGAAATCATTCTTGTGGTGGGTTTTTGGTGGCTCTGGGATATTCTCTCCACTTCCCTCACCAACCTTGTTTGCCCCAAGACCCTCACCATCCTGCCTCTTAAATGCCTCGATCATCATCCTCAACTGAGGCTCATGACCAGACAACCAACCCATCAACTTTCTCAGCTCATCATTCTCGTCCTGCAAACGATCAACATAATGTGCAAGTTCCAAATTTTTCAAAGCATGCATTTCACAGGTAGAGCATGATGTAGGCATGGGTTCCTTCAATTTAGCCTCAAGAGAACTAGTGTAAGCATGCATCTCATCAACTTTAGCATGCAAAATAGGGCAACAAGTGCAAGCACCTAGCAAAGTTGATCTAGATTTAAGCTCAGCCACTTCAACCCTAAGCACATCTAGTTCCTCACAATTGGAGGCATGCTTTTCCTTGAACAAAGCAAGATCGGCAAGAAAGATGGAGCAATCAGCACAATCAACCTCATCCGAAACAACAGGGCTAGCCTTAAGGGAATAAATCTCAAGCTTGCTATCAGGCACCTGTGTTTCTAGCTCAGCCACTCTAGTCCTAGCATCCTCGAGTGAAGCCCTAAGCCCTTTTCTAATTTTCTTTGCCTCTGTAAGCATGTCATCACGATTATCAAAAAAAGTACCAAGCCGTTCATTTTCCTAGCGCAAGAAGGGAAGCTCATAACGCACCTCGTCGTCGAACTCAGAGTCCGAGTCACTCTGTGCGCTCTTCTTGCTGCCGGAGCTCAGCGCCATGGTGCAAGAGCCGTCTCTAGTGAAGCAGCTCAGCCCGCTCAGGTTCTTGGACGCCTCTTTGCCCTTGCGACGATCACCTTCGTCTTCACTGCTACTCGAGCTCGAGGTGGAGTACACGGAACTGGAGTCGACGTCGCTCGCACCAACCATCGCTCGGGCCTTGCCTCAGCTCTCCTTCTTCCTCGATCGTTGCTCATCCTTGTGCTTGTTCTGGTACTTGCTCTTGTGGTCGCGCCTCGACTGGTACTTGCCATCATTCCTCAGCTTGTGCTTGTAGCCGTCCTTGTTCTCGACCTTCTCCGGGCAGTCGGCAACGAAGTGTCCTGGCTTGCCGCACTGGAAGCATGTCCTCATGTTCCTCCTCATGTTCACTCGGTTCTCGTGCAGCCTCTTGAACCGCCTCCTCGGGAGCGCTAGCTCATCCTCTCCAAGCACATCGAACTCCTCATCTGGCATAGACATCAAAGAGGAAAAAGAGAACATCCTAGTGGATGGGTTAGTGTTAGCCTTTCCTTTCGAACCACCAATGAGGGCAAGGCTATGGGAATCAGTCGGACCCTCGAGCTTAGCAGTCATGCCCCTATCCACCTCAGCTGACTTGAGCTTCGAGAACAGCTCGTTCACCGTTAGAGTGTCATACTTCTCTGACTCCACAATGGCCTCGAACTTTCCGCCCCATATTGTACGATCCAAAGAGTGTAAGAGCTTGACAGCTCTATCATGATCATCGTACGGGAGCACGTCCACATTGGCCCTCATGTTGTTCACAACCACCGTGAACCTCTGAAACAAGGCATCTATGGACTCACCGGGGAGATGAGTGAAGTTCTCGTACTCTCTCCGGTAGGTCGCATACATCCGTGCCTGAACCTGGGCATTCCCAACATGAGCCTCTTTCAGCACCGTCCAAATTCTACAAGCCAAGTGCTCGGTGTGCACCCGATTGAACTCAGGTTGACACAAAGCACGAAACAAGTAGTCGACCGCCTTATTGTTGCCGTCGAATCTGTCCCTCGATCCTGGAGCGAGGAATTCTATCGGCTGGACATAGCCTGTGTCCATGGTGACATCCCAAAGGATCTGACCCTTTCCGCGGAGGAACGCACCCATCCGCTTACTCCACATCTAGTAGTTCTTGCCATCGAAGTGTGGAGGACCCGAACCCCGTTCCTGGTACGCCATCCTTGGATCTTAGACTGGTTAGAGTCAATAAAGACCCGAACCGGCTCTGATACCACTTGAAGGACCGATTAGGCGACCAGAGAGGGGGGAGTGAATGGGAGCCGATAAAAATTCTTCTCAAAGGAGATTGAGACTCCAACAAGATGAACTCGCTCGGTCGGACCCCCAAAATCACATACTCCGCACTTCTACCTTCCATTTGCCAAAACCACGTAGCCACTGGAGTGCTACTGGTCCTAGGAACAAACACTACCAGCAACCTCAACACCCACGCACCCACGACAGTGGAAACAACTCAGAAGCGGGCTGTCTAGAGGGGGGTGGTTAGCCCGCCTCCACCAGGCAACCAAGAAATCCTCCGAAACACCTCTTCCGAGCACCAAAACGCACCACGGTTTCACCAACAAAGATCTTTGGTCAAGGCCATGCTAGCTATCAGGAAATCTTGGCGAAAACTAAAACTCCACCCAAGGGCCTAGGGGCGGTTAGACCAGCTACCAGGGGCGGTCTAACCTCCTATACCCAGCAACGAACTCCAAACAAGAACACCTAGCAAACGGCACGAGAACGACCCAAAATTTCACTCAGACGCTCCTCTGATCAAGGCGAACAAACTCACAGAGAAAAATCCGGCGAAATAAAACTTCGACCTGGAAAGCCCAGGGCGGTTAGACCGCCCCCCTAGGAGGTTAGACTGCCACTTCCAGAAAACGAACCCGCGGGTCAAACCTCAACTTCCTCGCACCCGATCTCCCGAATCACTCCACGGATTGCAGCAAAACTTTGGGAATAGCTGGGTTACCTCCTGAGCAACCTCTACCTCAAAGGAATCGACCCGAATCGCTCACAATCAAGAGGAATCGAAGAAATCACTTCTCTAGGTCAAGATCTCGCCCAACTCGAAAAACCACCAAATCGAGTCCGATTCAAGAGAGATTTGGGCGCAAAGTTACCAGCCAAAGAGGCACAAGATCCTCATACGTGACACCCACCAAAGACCCCAAGAAATCATCCTCAAAACACCACCAACAAAGAGTTCTGAAAATCAACACAAAGAAAGATGATCAAACCACCTTGAGGAACAACGCCGAACCATCTATACATACCATGAAGGTTCGTAAAAGGTCTAGCTTGCCACCCAAACGTCCATCCCTCTCTCTAGATCTCACATGAAGCTCTCAAGCTAGTCCTAGGAAAAACTAGGGAAATAGGATAACGAAAATGGAAAAACAAATGAGCTAGGGTTCCAAGAGTTGGCTGCCATCCACCCACTCAATGAGTATATATGGAGGCACCCAAAAGACTAAACTACCCTTACTTAAAACTAGGGATACAAGCCCCTCGAGAGAGAATTCGGAAGTCTTCATATTTTCTTCATCAGACGGATGCCCGGCGACCGCAACCTGCTTAGCCTCGACGCAAGCCTTGCGATCCCGACGCGTGTCCTCCGCTTCGAAGCATCTCAGCGCCGGCGGCCAGGGCGGTCAGACCACCCCCCCTGGGCGGTTAGACCGGCCTGGGCAATCTGACCGGCCCAGGCGGTCTGACCGCCCCTCCTGGGCGGTTGAACCGGCCTGGGTGGCCACAGCTTCTCGTCAAGTCTTCGGCCTCGGTTTTGTGGCTCAACCGAGTAACCTAGTGTGTTTTCTGGTGAACCACTGCAAACCCCGCGAACTCGGTGTAGCCTCCGCCAATCTCCACTCATGACTCGGCTCCCACGTAGTCCCGGCTCGACCTTGGTTTTGAGGCTCTACCAAGAAACCGTCCATGACTTCATCTTGCTGTTCATGCCACCATGCGGCCCGCACTTGACCCCACTGGCCACCGGGTCCCTCGAACGAAGCCTACTTGTCTTCTCCACACCTGGAAGCCTCACCGGCAACGACCTTTCGCGCTTGTTCTTCACCTGCACCAACACGAGTCAAGCCGCAACCTGCACCTGCAATACTTAGCCAAGAATCAGTCCACACAACGTTGTCAATCACTCATCACGCCGTGAGATGAGATTGGATTAGATGCTAGAGAAGGGTCCCTGCCTCGCCTTATATAGTCCGGGAGGCAGGGTTACAAGTCGGAGTAGGGAGAGAGTACTAGTCGAGTACGCCTAGGAGTCTTCTATATAGTGCGGAACATGTACAGCTTCCAAACCGAGTACTTCTCCTCCGTAGTCCTTGTGCTCCGCGCCATCAGGTGCCGTGTAGCGCAAGCCGGGTAGTCCTAGGGGCCCACCAAGTAGTCGGTCCTGGTACCCACCGAGGTAGTGGGCCCAGGGAGGTCCATACGACAAGCCCCTGAGTACTTTGTAGTCGAGAAGGATAGCTTCAAGTAGTCTTGACGGCCTTAACGAGTAGTCCTCAAGCGTCCCCGAGTACTACAAGTCAAAAGTCCTCAAGAGTAGTCGAAGCATCCCGAGGCTGGAATGTACTCCAGCTGATGTTTGAGCAATCTTGAAGTCTTCTCGAGTAGTCCCAAGCGTCCTCGAGTGTTGCCCTCAAAGGTCTTCAAAAATGCCCGTGTTGTCTTGAAGCCGAAGCTGATATGGAAGTGAGATTGCAAAATTGCACTCCATATGGAGTAGCCCCCGAGCCTTAGGTTGAGTCGTAGGCTCTGGCTGAGGGTCCATCTGAAGTCTTGGCAAGAATATCCCGAAAAATCCGAAGAGAAAAAACCGAAGGACACGTGGCACGGAGCCCCGGAGCCTTGAGTCGAGTACTTCCTCTCGAATTGAAGGGTCATCTTGTAGAATGTGTCCTAAGATGCTCCTGAGTCTTGTCGCTTCCCAGGTAGTCGAGTAGAAGTAGCCGAGCCCCCGAGGTGAGGCGCGTCAACTAGTAGAATACGAAGAGTCACGCACGGCTGATGAGTCAGCCGAGCGCGGACTTATCCATCCGGCCGTTGGAGGGCCGTTTTGAGTTATAAATAGAAGCCAAAACCCTTAGGGTTTTCCACCCATCGCTGTTGTAGCCATTTCGAATAGATCTTGGCCAGATTCACCTCCAGCGCACACCGCCGCCACTGTGGATCTAAGCGCGCCGCCACCCAGAGCTGCCAGAGTAGCCCCCGAGCGAATGCGCGTGAAGACGCCGTGCACTTGGAGAATGAAGCCGTCACCGTCCAAGTCTACGAAGACCGCCGGGAAGAAGAGGGGCCACGAAGAGGCCGCCGTGGCTGCCATGGGGGCAGCGCCACCGATGTCTCCACCGCGACCAGATCCGAGCCGCGAGTGGAAAAAGTCGAAGACGAAGATTGAAGATCTGCTGGCCCTCCTCAACAGCGGATTCATCCGTGAGAAGGAGATGGACCTATGGAGGGCCGCCGCCGGGGATCCGTACCCGATGTAGAAGGGCGAGGACGAGATTCCGATGTTTGCGCGCTTCGCGGAGCACGGACTCGCGCTTCCAGCGAGCGACTTCTTCAAAGGCCTCCTGGGGTACTACGGCGTCGAGTACCTCAACCTCAACCCCAAGGTATTTTCCATACCGCTGTCTTCGTCCACTTCTGTGAAGCGTTCCTGGGGATCAAGCCCCACTAGATATTGTTCCGGAAGTTCTTCCGGGTGAAGCCGCAGCCAAGTGCCAGCAACCCACGAGTAGTCGGTGGAGCAGGCATCCAGATGCGGGAGGACACGGCCGAGCAGTACCTCTCGTACAAGCTCATCGACTCCAACCAAGATTGGAAGGCGAAGTGGTTGTACGTCACGAACCACCACCCCGGATTGCCGAAGCCGAGCGGGAAGCAGCCCAGACATCACGCCTGGTGGAACACGGAGCCAATGATGCAGGAGGGGATCCAGCTCCCCGAGCTGTTGGCGTGCATCAAGGTGTTGAGAGAAGCCGGGCTGAGGGTCGAGCACGTGGCCTTCAGCTTCATGAAGCGCAGGGTGCAGCCACTGATGGCCCGCGACACCCAGGGGTTCGAGTACACCGGCGACGACGACACGTCGCGGATGCCTGGAGGCGAGGTCGACGACGATGACATTGTCGATAGGCTGATGCGCATCTTCAAGGACATGCCTCCATACATGGCGTGTCCAGTCCCGGAGTACTTCGCCGTGTGCCCGCCAAAGGAGGTAAGTAGCCGTACCCCCCAGTCGAGTAGTCATTGCTTGTGAGTAGTTGCGCTGATGTCTTGTGTCTTGCAGGACGACTTGAAGAAGTTCGTCTCCGAGCCGCAGCTGCCCCCTCAGTAAGTCAAGATCCCGAAGGAGGGAAAGACCAAGGCCAAGGAGCGGAGGGAGGTCGGCGAAGGAGATGACACCGTCATCATGGAGGACACGTCCGACGAGGACGACGACGAGGAGACGCTGCAGGACTGCTTCCAGCTGCGGTCGAGGTTCAGCCGTCCCGGCCTACCTCACGTGCCCCTCGTACAAGATCCGCCGGCTAGCCTGGAGGCTAGTCTGGCTGCGCCGCCGCGGAAGCCGCACAACCCCGCCTGCAAGCAGGTGACGAAGAAGTTGAAGGTCTCTGAGACCACGCCCCAAGATGTAGGACGTCTTGACTAGTGTAGTCGAGTACTAGTCTCTCGAGTTCATTTACTGATGACTGAACTTCCTTGCTTGCAGGAGGTGCCGCCGACGGAGCCCGCTGATCAGGGCGACGAAGGCGAGTGGGACACAGTGGAGGAGCCCGCTGGGAGTCGTAGCCCAGCCCCCACTGTTGAAGAGGTATTGGCGCAGCTGGAGCGCCAGCCCCCTGCTCCTCAAGTGAGCGCGGAGCCCGCAGCCGCTACTGCTGAAGAGGTGGTGGCCGCAGGAGCACAGGAGGGCGCTGCACCGGCTGCCGTCGCTGCACAAGAGGCAGTGGCCACCGAGGCGCAAGAGGAAGCGCCCGCCGAGGGTGGACTGGTAGACATTGCCCGCATCCTCGGTGCCCCGACCGTGACGATAGTCCGGTCAAGCTTGTAAGTGCTGTGCCTTCCCGAGTAGTACTTGGTGTAGTAGTCGAGCTTGATTGACAACCAATTTGTGTACTTCTGCAGGAAATCAACAGATCTGTCTTGGGAGGGAGATGAGCCCTCTACGGCGGTGGTGGAGGAAGAAGCCGCGCCGCCCGCCGAGGAGTCCGCTCCCGCCCCTAAGGCGATGTCCGAGGCGGCGGGTACTGAGGCTACGTTGCCCGAGGCTAGCGTGGTCGAAGGTACGTAGTCTGCTGAGGCTGTAGCGCTCCCAAGGAGTAGTCGTGGTCACCGATGCACTTGCCTTCGTGTTGACAGGTGCCGAGGCTGAGGGGAGCGACATCCCGGCGGCGGTGCCCATGCAGAACTTGACACCACAGGTGCTGGAGGCTACTGAAGGAGCCCCCGAGCTAATGGAGGAGGCCGCTGAGGAGGCCGCCTTGGCGACCGGAGGAGAGGAGGCCACCGTGCCGCCAGAGGCTGCTCTGGAGGTGGTTGTCGACTCCCCAGAAATCCAAGACGCGGAGCCCATCCGCTCTGCCCCGATGACTGAAGCCGCCGCGAGTAGTCGTGGCAGGGTAGAGTTGCTGGCAGACGACCTGGTCGACCCGGCGACGGTGGCCAGGCATCTGGAGGCGGTCCGCCAGGCTGAACAATGGGGAAGGTGAGTAGTCTTAACTACTGAGTAGTCAATCCTCTGTCATTGAGTACTCGTTTGACATGCGTTGTCTGTGCAGGACGTCGTGGAGAGATCCCGCGAGAAGTCCAACATGTTGCAAGGCTTCGGCGACGCGGTGCTCCGGGCTGAAGCGCTGGAAGATCAACTCTTGAAGTCGCGGAAGCACGCGGCCGCCATGCAGTCCAAGCTCGACGCCGCCTTTGCCAAATATCACAATGACGTCCAGTAGATGCAGGCAAAGAGCGATGACTTGGTGCGGAAGAACAAGACACTCTGCAACAAGAACAAAGGTACACCGCTTGACTTGTTGAGTAGTTGTTGGAGGTCGAGAGGTAGTCTAACCCGCTGCGCCTTGTTGTTTTGCAGAGCTTGAGACCCGGGTGGAGCAGTTGAGGACCTCAGAGACAGATATGAAGAACCTCTTCTACCGGGAGTAGGAGGCCCGCCAGGTACTCGAGCTTGACTATAAGGAACTTGCCTTCGAGTGCGACAAGCACATGGAGCTTCGCATTGCTTCTGATCGTGATCTCGTCAACTGCTACAAATCATTGCAGAAGTTGAATGAAGACTGCGAGGCGCTGTGGGCCCAGTTGAAGGAACTTGAAGAAGCCGCGCTTCTGATTGCAAGGCTCTTGGTGCCTCATCCTGGTGGCCCCAAGATAGCACCGTTTGTGGATCGCCTCAAGGAAGCCCACAGCCGGCTGGCGACGTATGTGAAGCATCTGGCGAGGTCGATCCCGAACCAGGTGCTGGCCTTCATGAAGTCTTACTTCCTGAAGGCGCCCGTGGAAGTAGTCGCTGGCGGGGTAGCCGCCAACTGTACAGATGACCAGTATGCGGAGCTGCTGGAGCAGATGGCGCCCATTGCGGAGCAAGTCACCGAAAAACTTAACCTCCAGTAGTCCTGTAATAGTTAGCTCATAGCAGTATGTGTACAAAAACATTTGTAATGTAAATGTTCAAGTGTTAATGAAAGAAAAGTTCCATCAATGAGTACTCGTAGTCGCGATCTTAGAGTGCGGAGCCCCATCGTGGAGTTGGTGCGAGTAGTCGTACTCGGCGGTAGTTCCGTTCAGGGAAGTAGACAGTAAACAAGTTTATGATCGATCAAACTTTATTACTGAAGAAGTACACCTGGATGGCTAGGGCCGTAGTTACAGAGTAGTCGCCTGGACCCGGAGGCCGCTTACAGCTAAGCGGTGCTAGGGCGAGTAGCCGCTTACAGCAGTAGATCCGTAAGTAGCCGTGTACGCTGGATCTTGGAGTACATGGTCTCTTAGAAGACCGCTGCTAGAGTCCTTTGTCACTCGTCGCAGCCCAGGATTTGTAGGTAGCCGCGCGGGCTGGATCCTGGAGAGGAGTAGTCCGAAGACTGGAGCCAGGACCCGGAGGCCGCTTACGGCGGAGGGGTGTTGACGTAGTCTTGTAGACTTGAACCCTGGAGTAGTCGTGTAGACTAGGCGTAGAACCGACAGAGCTGGTCAACGTTCCACGAGTTGTTGATGTCTTCGCCTTCAAGTGTCTAGAGGCGGTAGGAGCCCGGCCCGGTCACCTTTTCCACGGTAAAGGGACCTTCCCAGGGGGAGCAGAGCTTGTGTAGTCCTTCCGTGTTCTGGATACGACGGAGGACAAGGTCACCAACGTTGAAGGAGCGTTCCTTGACGTTGCGATCATGGTAGCGTCAGATACCCTCCAAGTACCTTGCTGATTGGACGAGGGCAGCGCAGCGAGCTTCTCCGAGTCCATCGATGTCAACTCTTCTACTGTCTTTAGAGACGCCTTCGTCGTAATGCTCCACTACTGGTGAGTTCCACATGACATTGGCAGGGAGGATTGCTTCGGAGCCGTAGACCAGGAAGTAAGGGGATTGCCCCGTTGGCTTGGAGGGCTGAGTACGTAGCCCCCAGAGTGCGTTGGGTAGTTCCTTGATCCACTTGCCTCCTTTGGAGTTAGCAGCATCGTGTAGCCGCTTCTTGAGAGCGTTGAGTACCATCCCGTTGGCGCGCTCGACTTGTCCGTTAGCTCGAGGATGGGCAACTGAGACGTATCGGACGTCGATCCCGCTGTTCTCGCAGTACTCCCAGAACTGGTGGTTGTTGAAGTTGGAGCCCAGATCTGTGATGATGCGGTGGGGTAGTCCGTAGCGATGCACGAGTTTATCCAGGAAGTCGAGTACTCTGTCAGCTTTGGGGCATGTGACCGGCTTGACCTAGATCCACTTGGTGAACTTGTCGATGGCCACCAATACTCTGTTGAAACCACCTGGCGCAGTTGGCAGTGGCCCAATCATGTCGAGCCCCCACCAAGCGAAGGGCCAGGTTGGTGGTATGGTGATTAGCTTGTAGGCTGGGACGTGTTGCTGCTTGGCGAAGTACTGGCATCCTTGGCACCTTCTGACGAGTTCCTCAGCGTCACCCAGGGCTGTGGGCCAGTAGAAAGCTCGCCGGAAGGCCTTGCTGACCAGCGTTCGGGAAGACGCGTGGTTGCCGCAGATGCCCTTGTGGATCTCCTCCAAGATGTCCTTGCCTTCTTGCCGAGGGACGCACTTCATGAGTACTCCAGAAGATGTGCCCCGCTTGTAAAGCTTGTCTCTGATGAGGACGTAGGACTTGGCGCGGCGGATGAGCTGCTCGGCCAGGTTCTTGTCTGAGGGAACCTTTTGCTCGCTGAGGTAGTCGATGAAGGGTTGCCTCCAGTCCACGTCGATCATCATGACCTCCTGTCCAGCCGGTGGGTGCGCTGGGACAGTGGTCAGTGGCGCCGGCTCCGGGATGGATGGCGCGTGAAGCTCATGAACAAAGACACCCGCTGGTACTTGAGCGCGGGTAGATCCAAGCTTCGACAGGACGTCCGCTGCAACGTTGTTGTCGCGGAAGATGTGGTGGAACTCGAGACCGTAGAACTTGTTCTCGAGCTTGCAGACTTCTAGGCAGTAGGCGTCCATGTCCTCCTTGTTGCGGTCCCAGGACTTGTTGACTTGGTTGATGACCACTGCGGAGTCGTTGCAGACTAGTAGCCGCTTGATGCCTAGTAAAGCCGCGAGGCGGAGCCCGTGTAGGAGAGCTTCATACTCGGCTTCGTTGTTTGAGACCTTCCAGAAGATCTGACGGATGTACTTGAGTTGTTTGCCCATTGGGGAGAGCAGGAGTACCCCTGCACCTGCGCCCTCAAGGTTGAGTGAGCCGCGAAGTACATCACCCAATGCTCTTGCTGCACGGTTGGAGTAGGTAGCTGGTTCTCCCGCCACTCCGCCATGAAGTCGACTAGCGCCTGCGACTTGATGGCTGTGCGTGGCTTGAAGTCGATGGTGAGGGCGCCGAGCTCGACTGTCCATTTGGAGATTCTTCCAATAGCATCTTGGTTCCGCAGGATGTCGCCGAGCGGGTAGTCGGTGACGACGGAGATCGAGTACTCCTGGAAGTAGTGTCGTAGCTTCCGCGAGGTGATGAGTACTGTGTACAGGAGCTTCTGCATAGGCTGATAGCGTGCCTTGGACTCTGACAGGACCTCGCTGACGAAGTAGACTGGGCGCTAGACTGGGTAGGCGTGGCCGTCTTCCTACCGCTCGGCGATGATGGCGGTACTGACCACGTGAGTAGTCTCAGCGAGGTAGAGCAGTAGTTGCTTGCCTTTGCGAGGAGCCGTGAGGACCGGTGGCTTCGATAGGAAGTCCTTGAGCTGGGCAAGGGCTTGATCCGCCTCTAGAGTCCACACGAACTTCTCTCGGTGCTTGAGTAATTTGAAGAAAGGGAGCCCCCGTTCTCCAAGATTCGAGATGAATCTGTTCAATGCCGCCATGCACCCTGTCAGCTTCTGGACGTCTTTGATGCACGTGAGAGCTTTCATGCTGGTGATGGCGGAGATCTTCTCTGGGTTGGCTTTGATGCCGCGTTGGCTGATGATGAAGCCGAGTAGTTTGCCCGAAGGTACGCCGAAGACGCACTTGTTCGGGTTGAGCTTCCAGGCGGTACTCGCGCGAGGATGCGAAAGTCTCTTCAAGGTCGTCGATGAGGGTGCGGAGTTTACGGTCTTGACGACCACGTCATCCACATAGGCTTCGACGTTCTTGTTGAGTTGCTTCTTGAAGCGAGCCCGGATAGCTCGTTGGTAGGTGGCGCCGATGTTCTTCAACCCGAAGGACATGGTCGTGTAGCAAAGACGCGCCAAACGGGGTGATGAACGCGGTCTTCTCCTGGTCTTCTTCCTTGATCGCGATCCGGTGGTACCGGAGTAGCGGTCGAGGAAGCAGAGCAGATCGCAGCCCGCCGTGGAGTTGATGACTTGATCAATCTGCGGCAACCCGAAGGGGTCCTTGGGGCAGTGCTTGTTGAGGTCAGTGTAGTCGACGCACATCCTCCACTCATTCGAGTTCTTCTTGCGGACGAGGACAGGGTTGGCGAGCCACTCAGGATGGAAGACTTCTCTGATGAAGCCAGCCAAGAGTAGTTTGGCGAGTTCCTTCTTGATGGCGTCCCGTCTGTCGTCGGCAAAACGTCGGAGGTGTTGTCGCTTGGGGTGGCCTTAGGATCGACGTTGAGGCAGTGCTCGATCAACTCCTTGGGCACTCCTGGCATGTCCGCTGGCTTTCACGCGAAGATGTCGCGGTTAGCCCGTAGGAAGTTGATGAGCGTGTCTTCCTATTTGGGGTCGAGGCCGTCCCCGATGGTGGTGGTCTTGCTGGAGTCGCCTGTTCCGAGGTCGATCGTCTTGACTAGGACCTCCTCAGCTGGCTGAGGCTTGTTGGCGCTGTCAGACTTCTCCGGGATGTCGAGTTCACTTGTAGCAAGTTTCTTCGACGCAGCGTAGACCTCCATCATAGCGTTGGGTACTTGATTCGTAGAGGCGATCTCCACGGCTTCTGTGTCGCAGTCGTGGGAGATCTTCAAGTCCCCTTGAAGAGAGAGTACACCCGCTGGGCTTGGCATCTTGAGTACCAAGTAGGTGTAGTGGGGCACCGCCATGAATTTGGCGATGGCCGGTCTGTCGAGGATGGCGTGGTAGGAAGTCTCGAAGTCCGCGACCTCAAACTTGATGTACTCGGTACGGTAGTTGTCCCGAGATTCCCCGAAGGTAACTGGCAAGACCACTGAGCCCAGTGGGATGGCCGCGTTACCGGGGACGATGCCGTAGAAGGGCATGTTGCTCTTGGTGAGCATGTGGGTGATGTCGGGCTTCATCTTCTTCAAGGTCTTGGTGAAAAGGACGTTGAGCCCGCTTCCACCGTCGATGAGGACCTTGTTGAGCTTGGAGCCCGCGACCACTGGCTTCAGGACGAGGGGGAACCGTCCTGGTTCGGAGAAGCTGGTCGATTGATCCGTGCAGGAGAAGGTAATGGGTACCTCCGACCACCTGAGCGGGGTCAGGACCGCTGGTTCAATGCTCATGACTTCTCGACGGGTAGCCTTTTGCTCCCGCCTGCTGGGTAGTCCACCGAAGAGGACGTTGACGGTCTTGTCGTGTTCCTGGAAGTCGTTGTTATCTCCGTCTTTCTTCTTCTTGCCCTTTTTGTCGTGAGGGTGTGGTGGCTCTGGGGTACCCTTGAGTGCATGCCTGAGCTGGTAGTACTGCTCGGTGGTGTGGTTGCCGTTCAGAAGCCACGGTCACTTCTCCTTCAGCAAGTCTTTGAAGCCGCCGGAGTTCTTCTTCGAGTTCTCCTTTGCAGGGCGCTGGATAGCCGCGACAGTGTTGTCTGGCTTGCACTTGCGGTTGGGACCCGAGTAGTAGTTGTTGTTGTTGCGACCGCCTTGGTTCTCGTTGTTGCCGCTGCCTCCGCCCGCGTTCTGCTTGTTCTTGCCACGGATGGCGTCGTACTTGGCGTTGGCTTTGTCTTCTTCATTCGCCCAGGACGTGATCATGTCCTTGAGGTGGGGGATGGACTTGGGGCGGCGACGACCGAAGTCTTCAAAGGTGCGGCGGTGGTAGAGGCCGTCTTGGAAGAGGTCGATGACCTCCTTGTTGGTGATGTCGACCACGGAGCGCGCTTGTCGAAGAAGCGGCGCATGTACTTGCGGAGGGTCTCGCCTTGTTCCTACTTGACCATGGCCAGGTCCATGCGAGTCCCGATCGGCCCATGGCGACCGCGAAGTTGCTGGTGAACTGCTCCTTCAGCTGGTCCCACTTGTCGATTGAGTGCTTGTCCAGCGGCTCGAGCCATGTGAGTGGAGCTTGGTCCAGGCAGAAGAGGAAGTAGAGGCACTTGGTGTCGTTGTTGCCGCCAGCGTTCTCGATGGAGATCGTAGCACCTGAGCCACTAGATGGGGTCCTGCTTCGCGTCGTACTTGGTGATCCCCAAAGGCTTGAACTTGTCGGGGAGGAGCAAGTTGCGAAGTCGAGGTGAGAAGGCGGGGAAGCCGTCGTTGTCGCCTGCAGTGGTCGACTTCTTCCGCCGCAGCTCCTCAATCTTCTGGCGGGCGTCGAAGCCGCCCGTGGAGGCGCCGAGGCATGGGCCGTTCGCGTGGCCGCGGCCGCCGCGAGCGCCGCCACCGGCCCTCCTGTTGGCTCCATGGTTGGAGCTTCCGTCATCGCTGCCGCCGCCGTCAGGGTCGTGGCCGCCGCCGCCGGCAGGAGCACGGTGTTGGACGACCTCGCGGTTGCTGTTGCCACCGTGTGGAGGTCCGTCGGCGTTTGAGCGAGTACGGTTGGGCTGAGCCGGGAGCTCAGCTCGAGGACGGTTGGGACCATGGTTGGCGCTGCGACTTGTAGCTTCGTTGTCGCGGTGCCTGGCGGGAGGAGGCTTGTTGACCCTGTTGTCGACCCGCATGATGTAGGCATCTTCAGCGAGCTTGGCGATGACCTCCCCAGTGCGTATGCCCTGAGTCTGACGTGCGATCGCTATGATCGACATGAGGCATTGCTCAGGGGTAGTGTGTACAATGCTCTCGACTGCTTCAAGAGCTTCCGCGAGGTTGCGGATGGGGAGGTTGTCCCGGAGACGCCGACGCCGTTCACTGCGCTTCCTGTTATGCTCGCGTCGAGCGTCTCTGTCGGCGGGGGTCTCGCTTGCCGGTGCATCGGCAGACAACTCGTCGGAGGAGATGTCTTCAAGGTACTTGTCCTGAGCTGTCTCTGAAGGTCCTGGGGTGTCGCCGGCGGCCATGAAGACTTGGCGATCAGGGGTGCGAAGGCTGGACTCAGTAACCGCCACCTCAGTTGAGGTGTTCGAGTCAGCTCGGGCAAGTGGTGTTCCCTCCTGGAACGGGAGCGAGTCAATGTAGGTGACAAGCACGATTCCCCACTTATCAGGTCATCGGGCTTGCGGTCAGGCCAGTAGAAGAATCTTCCAGCCGGTGTGGATGCTATAACCAGCCCAGAAGCCGGCCCTGATAAGGGATGCTCAGTAGAGTTGTCTTCGGACTCGGGCTCCTCTGAATCCGACCCGAAGTCAAACTCGTATGCGGAATCCGAGTAGAACTTGGAGAGGGGGTTGGAGTCCGAAGCGTTGCCGGGGTGGTGTCGGAGTCCGAGTTGTACTCGGGTACGGGTTCCTTGCCGTCCCGGCGCGAAGAGGAAGCCTCTGTGCAGGCCCGGCTGGGGACGCGGGGACCACGCGCAGAGTGCTCATGGGGTGGTGGGACCACATGCGATGGCTGAGCAGCCGGCTCGCATGCGATGGCCCATGGAGACGTCGAGTTCGATTTGGAAGCGGACTCGAGCTCGAAGTCGGCGTGATGGTTGAAGAGCGAAATTTCGCCGAACTTGCCGGCGAGTTCGCTTGTGACAACTTCAGGGAGCGTCACGAAGCCGGTCTTCGGGTTGGGCGGCATGGCGAGGCGGCGCGGGGAAGATCCCGCACCGTCAGCAGGGCAGACCCAGACGCCGAACACGAAGGTGTCGCCGCGGTTGAAGGCGATAGTTGGCTTGAAGTAGACAGGAGCCGTCGAGTTCGCCATGTGATCTCGGGCGAGAGCCCCTACCTGGCGCGCCAGCTGTCGGTGTTTTAGACCGGTAACCTACTAAGGGGAGTACCCGAAGTAGATGAATGTGGCCTCGCCGAGATCGGTAACTCGAAGGAAGAGACACGCGACACACAATTTAGACAGGTTCGGGCCACGAGGTGCGTAATACCCTACGTCCTGTATGCTGCGTAGCTCTGGATTGATTGGGCACAATTACAGGATGGTGTAATTGTGCGTCGTGAGATGAGGTTGGATTAGATGCTAGAGAAGGGTCCCTGCCTCGCCTTATATAGTCCGGGAGGCAGGGTTACAAGTCGGAGTAGGGAGAGAGTACTAGTCGAGTACGGCTAGGAGTCTTCTATACAGTGCAGAACATGTACAACTTCCTAACCGAGTACTTCTCCTCCGTAGTCCTTGTGCTCCACGCCATCAGGTGCCGTGTAGCGCAAGCCGGGTAGTCCCAGGGGCCCACCGAGTAGTCGGTCTGGTACCCACCGAGGTAGTGGGCCCTGGGAGGTCCATACGACACATCCACCGGTCCTCGAACCACACATGGTCCTCAAGTTGTTGCTCTCAGCTCCTTGGGATCACATACACCATGAGTGACTTTGGTGAGGAGTATACCCATGTCTCACTTCAATGTGATAGCACTAGTTCCATAAGCGTTGCAAAGAACCCAGTGCTCCATTGCAAAACCTAGCACATAGAAGTGAGGTATCATTTTCTGAGAGACAATGTTGAGAAAGGGAAGATAGCTTTGATCCATGTACCCATACATGACCAACTAGCCGATATTTTCACCAAACCCCTAGATCAAGCAACTTTCACTCGTTTGCGGGGGGAGCTTGGTGTGTGTTTGATTTCTTGAGTTGGTGTGTGGGAGCTCCTTTGTAGCATATGTATAGCATTCCTTTGTGCATTTCTTGCATTTGGCATGGCATATGCAACATGATGTATAGGTATCATATGCATGCATTTGTATCATATGCATTTTGTAGGAAAAGCTTCTCTCATATACATTGTTCACCATGATGTGCTATATATGATCGTGTGAGCTAGTTTAGTATGCTATGGTTAGTTTGGCTTAGCTATTGATGATCTTGATTTATATCCATGGTTGATGGCTATGCTTTTGAAAATGTCACATATATGCTCTCTCATGTGTAAATGCCTTTATATGATCTTGACATGTTTTAGTGGCTTGGTTATGCTTAATTTGTGGTTGGATAGCTAGTTTATTGATCATATGGGGTCAAAGGCTCATTTGCCATCATGAATGTTTAGCCCTCTTGCTTTATCTTGTGGAGGAGCATAAGTTCCTTTTTGTCGCAAAGACATTTCATGTACTAAGTATGAATCTGAAAATGAAATGTAAAATGCTTGGAAAATGTGCTCCCATGTCATATGTGCTGAATATAATTTGCTTTGGGTGCTAAACCGTTGCATGATGCCTACCAATGAGAAGTCTCATACTTAGAAGTAGGCACATGGCTCAGTGGTGTTGACATGACATGAGGTGCTTCTGATGGTCTTATGATTAGAATGGTTGTCCTAGCATGAATTTTGTGTGGCTTTGCCATTTTTACATGTTTTTGCTCATGTTAAGGACTTTGCTCATGAGAGGGTAACTTTTCGCAAAATTACTCAATTCTATTCTAGCTCCGTCCATTGGTTCTGAAACTTGGTGATCATGAAGTTGATGTCTTTACAAAGCTGTAGAGTATCTAGCTTGCTCTTTTGGACATGTGTAGCTTTTTGTGATGAATTTTGTATACTTGAGAAGCTCTAGGTTGCATGTTTTCAAATTTGAGCCTTGATTCATGCATTGGCAACAAGGGGGAGAAAGAAAGGTGGAGAAAAGTTGCATTGCATCCCTAGAACCTATCCCAAGAGTCAAGGGGGAGCTTGTGCTTTTCTTTTGCATTTTTGGCTTTTGGGGGGGGGGTGTGGTCTGATGTATGAAATCAGCCTGACCGGTTTTGGTGGAACCGGTCTGACCGGTTTTGGGAACCGGCCTGACCGGTTAGTGCCCAAGGTTGGCACTTGTTTAGGGGGAGTTTGCATATGTGCAGGGGGGCTCTTGTATGCTTTGGCGGTTTGTGCTCTTTGCTTGAGCATTGGTTTTGTCTCGGATGTGTCGAACCGTTGCCCTTGCCTAAGGGGTCCGAGACTTGTCTTCTTCAAGTGATCTTTCTCTTTGCCTTTCTCGGCTTTCGATCGCTTGTTGGAGTTTCTTTTTATTCATTTATTTTCTTTTTCCTTTTCTCTGATTACTAAATGTGTGTTGTCAATGCACTCATCAAGGGGGAGATTGAGGACCATGTGTGGTTCGAGGACCGGTGGATGGTCGCTTCCTGGTGTGATGAGTGATTGACAACGTTGTGTGGACTGATTCTTGGCTAAGTATTGCAGGTGCAAGTTGCGGCTTGACTCGTGTTGGTGCAGGTGAAGAACAAGCGCGAAAGGTCGTTGCTGGTGAGGCCTCCAGGTGTGGAAAAGACAAGTAGGCTTCATTCGAGGGACCCGGTGGCCAGCGGGGTCAAGTGCGGGCCGCATGGTGGCAAGAACGGCAAGATGAAGTTGAGGATGGTTTCTTGGTTGAGCCACAAAACCAAGGTCGAGCCGGGACTTCATGGGAGCCAAGTCATGAGTGGTGATTGGAGGAGGCTACATCAAGTTCGCTGGGTTTGCGGTGGGTCACCAGAAAATCACTGGGTTACTCGACCGAGCCACAAAGCCGAGGCCGAAGACCAGGCGTGGCTGTCTGGCTAAAACCGTCTTGACCGGTTTGGAGAACCGGTCTGACCGGTTTGGGGTCGCAGGGCGCCGAACGCTTCGAGGCGGAGGACACTCGTCGGGATCGCAAGGCTTGCGTCAAGGCTACGCGGAGTGCGGTCGCCGGGCATCCGTCCGATGGTGCTACAAAGACAAATTCCCAAAGTGCCCTTGGTGGGCGTGTATCCTAGTTTAGCCTTTAGGGGTAATTTAGTCTTTCGGCTTGCCTCCATATAACCCAAGGGGTGAGAGGATGGCAGCCAACTCTTGGAACCCTAGCTCATTTGTTTTCCTATTTTCCCTTCCTATTTTCCTTAGGATTTCTAGGACTAGCTTGAGAGCTTCATGGTGAGATCTTGTGAGAGGGTTGGATGATCAGGCGGCAAGCTAGACCTTGTATGAACCTCCTTTGTATGTATAGATGATTCGGCATGGTTTCTTAAGGTTTTGTTGTGTTGTTCCAGGTTGTTCTTGGTGGTGATTTCCGGAGCCCTCTCTTGGTGGATTTCTCGGTGTGTTTTCGGGACCTTGCTCTTGGGGATTTGATGGGGGAAATTCGTGTGAACCCTTTGTGGTTCTTTTTCCTTTTTTCGCCTCCCAAATCCGTGAGTTAAGGGTCTCGAATTTGGAGTTTTCGAGGTTCTAGGGTTAGAGGTGTTCTTGCGGGTTGACTTTCGATTCCTCTTGATTGAGTTTTGGGGAGTGAGCTTCTAGCCAAGGGTAGCCCAAGAGGTACCCCAACTATCCCCAAAGTCTCACTTTGATCCATGGAACGAATCGAGAGATCGATTGGTGGAAGGTTTAAGTTTTTCCCACGGGTTGAGTTCTTCCCGACTGTCCAGGCCAAAACCGGTCTGACTGGATTCCCAAACCGGTCTGACCGGTTTAGCCCTGTGGGCTGTCGTGAAGAGTTTCTGAGCAAGGAAGTCCCTGTTGTGCTATGGCTATTCTTGTTCAAAGGAGGAGAGGTTCTTGAGGTAGGTTTTCTCTTGGAAGGGTTTTTGGGGAGTTTCTGGACAGAACCGGCCTGACCAGTTTGGCAAACCGGCATGACCAGTTTGGCGAACCGGTCTGACCGGTTTCCCTTGCCTGTGTGAGGCTAAGTCCAACAGAAGTGGTGTGACCGGTTTCTGAAACTGGCCTGACTAGTTTGGGCTGTCAGCAGTCGTGTCGTGTGTGTTTCTGCTGCGTGTGTGCTGTGGCTGTTGGTTGGGTCTTGCTTCTAGGTCCAGTAACACTTCAGTGGCTGTGTGGACTTGGCAAGAGAAGCTTGCGGAGGTGCACGAGTGAAATCGGGTTCATTAGCCGAATTCTTGAATAGAATTTTTATCGGCTCCCATTCACTCCCCCCTCTCTGGTTCGCCGTTTCGGTCCTTCACCAGAGCCATAAATATATTTGAGTGCAAAAACTTAGTTTACAAGGTTTATTTCTGGGTGAGTTATTTTAGGCCTTGATTTCTCTGGCCCGAGGCTAAGAAGCTGGTCATTCGATGTTTGCGTATCTATCTTTTTGCTAGCCTTTTTATCCATGCATTCTGTATCCTGTCACACCCGATTTTCCCAAGAAAACCAAGTGCAGACCTATATGCATGCCATGATCAAGTTTCATGCATATAGTGAGATAAAAGTGTATACAGAAACAGTATCACGTAAGAAAAAGAAAGATTATCAGATATTTACGCTTAATCCTGGAAACGAAGGCTCCAAACATCACAGGCAGTCGACTGAGGGTTGCGTACGCCTAGCACCAGCAACATCTTCACGTCATCTTCATGTAGCTTCCTCCTTCTGAGCAACATTGTTTATAGCAAGGGTGAGCACTTGTCGTACTCAGCAAGTGTGGGGGAAAGAATGAATGGAAGGCTTTATAGTGGACTGGGCTATAAGCATTTAAGCAATTTTAGTTGGTCAAGTTTTATTAGCCCCTGATTACTAATAAAGTTAAGTATATACCATCCCACAATTAAGCATAAGGTAAGAGATACGCCATAAGCATATGGCAAGCATAACCAGAGAGAACGATTTAAGTCCATCTTCAAGTTCAGTTATCATGTGAGGGTCCAGGCTGCTCTTGACCGTGAACACGGCTAATCGATTAGTTTTACACTCTGCAGAGGTTGTACATCTTTACCCACAAGTGACGTAAAAGTCCCGAAGAACTTTAAACCCAACCATGTGATGCTGCGCAGGCGTCATACCACACTACCGAGGTGTGATTGCATAGGGACACTACGAGTCCATAGTAGTATGTCATAGAGGCTATCTTTCGTACCACACTTCTATTACAGACGGTCAGCCATAGAGTACTTCCGTTCCAATACCACTCCGGAATAGAAGTAGCCATATAAGCATTCCTCCGTCCCCAACCTACTATGCGAGTAATAACCACACAAAGACTTCCCTAATTACTCGGCCAAGACCAGAGCCGTATAGTCCTTGTGGTTGCACTGTTGTCCTGCGTGGTTCTCCATGTTCTGATTAATCATATGATCTTGTATTAAACATCCAAAGATATAGCATAAAGGTATAGCATGATTCATCATTATTGTTCATTAAAACCACCATAACTTAGGTATAGCAACTAAGCATAGCTACCCACCATAAATGTAGACCCAAGTTAACAAGGAATGACAATCAAAGACTAGGATAAACCTTAATAGGAACCCATCAAAATTAATGCAAGCAACGCAATGAGTTATTAAATATAGTTCTTAGGACAAAATCAAGGACACACTTGCCTTTAACCAAAGTAATGTCGTTGCTTAGAATATCTTCAACCTCTTGCTCTTCAAAGTTTCTCGAACAGCGTTCACTCTAAGTGCATCAATCATCGGGCACAAACATACACAAAGCAAACAAACAAGCATATACTAAGAACAAAGCACCAATCAAAAGAAAACTTTAAAAGAACGCACTAAAGGATAGGCTCGATTAGATGGATCACTAAAGCACACAAACCGTGCTTAGAGGAAGAAAGGCTTGGTTAGCTTTAAAGAGATAGTTGTGGAAGATTGAGCAAGGACTGGAATGATCACACTTAGATTGAGCTGAGAAAAGAACGTATTTGCATATATGAGAGAGCAAGGCTATGAGCTAGGTTCATTTTAATTAACAAAACAAATATAAGGGATATTTCAGAAATAAAATACCCTATGTTAATGTAATATTAAACTTTATTTGTGAAACCGGTGTAAAGAACTAGTCAAGTTTCATTAATAAAGATTCATTTATTGATTAAACCGATTAAACATTTAATTTAGAAAAACTAAACTATATGAACAAGCTAAACGTAACTTTGTAATTCGAGTAGATCATATTACTATTAAAAACATTATGGTATGGGCCTTAATCAAATTAATGTTTATTATAGAAGCAGATGTAAAAGCCTAATCAAATTTTAATTAGAAAAGATTAGTTAACTATTAAACAAATTAACATTTGGTTTACGAAAACCGAGATAAAGATCTAATTAACTTTTATGTACAAAAACATGTGATAGAAACATTAATCAAATTAAATTTACTTATGAAAAATGATGTGTAGATCTATATTGCTTTTATTTATAAAAGGCATGTATAACTAGATTAATCAAAATTATTATTAATTTTTATTTTCAGAAAACAAAACATGGTGAAAACACTCCGCTAACGCATGCTTTACATTATTATGAATCTAACACAACTTCAACGGATTAAAACGGAGCTAAAACACAATAGATATGGGGAAAACAAGATGAAAAGGGCCTGTTCGCGATTAACTATAGATTTCAGGGAGTAGCTGAAAAGAAACCCGAGGCATAGTAAACAGTGCTCGTGAAAAGGATAAAACTCGGGGTTAGATCCATAAAAGAGCTTGGGATGGATCTGGTTGAAGGGATCTAAAGATTCTAGGGGGTTTTCTGCAAGGTTTGCAAGACACAAGAAAAGATCTAAAGATTATTAGGAAGGGCAGGGGGCTATCTGTAAACCGGCCTTATCTCCTTCCTCTAGACAGAACGGACAGGGGCAAACTAGAGTGGTGGCGGTGGCCCTGGTGGCCGGCGGCGCCGGTGCTCCGGCGAGCTAGGGGCTCGACTACGGCACAGAATCGTAGGAGGAAGTCGAGGGGAGTTCGAGGACGTGCTCAGCGGCGCAAACGACGAGGAGAGGCACGCGCAGTCTGATCGACGGCGTACGGCGAGCTCGCCGACCCGGTCTCCCGCAGGGGCGGCGCGCGCGGGCGGGCCGCGGGCGGCGGCGGCGCGGCTGGCTACAGGGCTGTGACGCCCCAGGTTTTTAATTACCGTCATTAACGCTAATGACCGGTCCAGCCGAGTCAAACTGACCGAACGCTGGTCAAACCTAGGTCAACCTGGGTCATCACCTTGAAAACCTCGCCAATAAACCCTAATGAACCCCTTGACCAAGTTTGCACACAACCGTAGTCAACCCTTGGCCAAAGACACGGTCAAACTCCGCTGGCACAGTGACGTCAGCGAATGTTGTCCGGAACTTTTGCCGTGTTCTCCAAAATTCACCTAAACACTTCAAAATCTACCTTTATGAAAGTTGTCCACCTTGTTGAGGGACACAACTTTCATGTAGATTGGCATTTCAAATTTGGAGTGGAAATTGGTGAAAAACTTGATCGACTGACAGTACCTCCTGCTCACAGGGACAGGCCGGCATTCAAAGTTGGCACGACGTTCCTGCAAAATCCGTTGAGAAAAACACTAGACGGCCTTGTATTCAAGTTGTAGAGGGTAGTTAGATCTACAACTTTCCTATTCCTCACTTTGTGCACTTGTATTCAAGTTTTGGGAGAAAATCATGCTCGAAGTGGTGCAGTCTGAAAAAGTGCAGCGCCGAACCCGGTCGCGCCGCGACGTCGCGCCGCCGGCGTGCCGGCGCGCGCGCGCGCGCGCGGCCGCCGCCGCCTCGGCGTCCGGCCCTTCGGCGCGTGTTCCCGAGGTAGCCTGCGCGCCTTCCCAAGGCCGCGACGCGCCGCCCGAGGCCTCGCACGCCGGAGAACGCCTCAAATTCCGGGCGGCCGTGCGAACCGCTACAGACCGGCGGTCCCTTCCCTGTCGTCCGGCGCGCGCGCGTCCCGAGGCTTCCTCTGCCAGTCTGCTAGTCATTAGGGGGTGCGCAGGTCGCCTTAAAAAGGGAGCCACGGCCCTGTCCATGGCGCACACTCGCCTCCCCGCCCGAACGAGCCGCGGCGAGGTCCATTTTCCCCGGTCGGTCGTGAGTCCCTAGGGCCTCCTCCACCTCCCTAGCTTCTCCAGGAGCTAGGGCCCGTCGCCCGCACTCCCAACCGAGCCGCCCTCACCGGGCATCGGCAGCCGCAGCGGCCACCCCTCCCTGGCCGCCGGCGTGCCACTCGCCGAAGCCGCTCCGCCCCTGTCCAACACCCCAAACCGGACCCTAGTAGCCCCTAGACCCTTCCACCATCCTTCCCCGGCAAAAACTCTGGCGAGCCTCGTCGGATTTTTCTCCACCGCGCCGGCCGGCCGCCTAGGGCCCACATTGCAAGAGAAAATTTCTTTCCGAGGGCCTCACTGCAAAAGGGTAACTCCAATAGTAAAACCATTTGGCTGTTTCTTGTAAATTGCGTATAAAATCATCGAAAAATCAAAAAACTGCAAAACTGATGTTGTTTGATTCGTGGTGAAATATCCTACAACTTTTGTTATTCTTGCTTGAGGTAATTCCTGTTAGTTTTTGCATGAAAAATACAAATGTGCAAACCGTAGATCTGCAATATCTCAAATTCTATAAATCCTTTGTAGCTAAATTTTGGATATGTTGTGTTTTAGGTCATGACTAGCTCCTGAGCCAAAAATTGGACAAAGTTATGATGTAAAGCTTTTTATAAAAATGTTTTTCCTTTTCTGCAGAATCTGCATAAATGATTTTTCTAGTCACAAATAATTAGGTTTTTGCAACCAACTTTTTCATACTGACTTTTACTTCCAAAACACACCTCTGGTGAATTAGTCACAATTTTATAATTAACAGAAATATTCATTCTTGAATTATGCTTGTTTTTCTTTGAAAATGCATAACTCAAGTTTTGTAATAGTGCTAGGTGCATGTGCTGCACCACTAGGCTAGTTTTGGACCATATAACATGTGTGAGAAAGTTTGGATCATTTTGTTGAGTATTTATTTTTGTGTGCATTTACTTTGTCCATCTAGCTAGCTTTTGTCATTTTCAAAAATAATTATTATATAGCTGTCCCAAGCGTGCATGTGTGTCCAGTGGCTTGTCATAGGTGTTTAGTGTGTAACACATTCTTCCACGGAATATTATTAATTAATTTCATGAATAAAAGCTATGGAAGCGATTAAAGGCTTAATAGTCATTAAATGGGAAAAATCACCAAACCCATCCTTAGTAGTTCGTGTGTGGTTGTAAATCTTTTCAAAAGACTAAATGTACCCACCCACTACTGTTTGTGAAGTTCAATTAAATTATTTACATATATATGTACACAGTCACTATCAAAAAGAATATTGAATAAAGAATTGCATATTGTTCCTTTTTGGAAGAGTATGCTAAATGTATTTCTTATTTAGGTGAATGTGTCCAACTAATACACCCCTTGGATGTCATTTATGGTTTGTGGTTAATTAAATTAAAAATCGTCGAGTAAATCTTGCACTTCCATCTTCGTGTAGATGCTTCCGCCAATAGACATACACTCGTGCCGGAAGGAGGAGACGAAGGTGCCGACAAGGAGCTGCTGTACGTGGACGTAGCTCAAGGCCTGGACCCAAGTCCAGAAGGGCCCAAGGCCAACCTTGCCAGCGAAGGCAAGCCCCGGATCATTAACCCCTTCTTTTAAAATTATGCAATTATGTTTGCTTCGATTGTGCATTTACGTTTCAGGAGTTGAATTGAAACCCTAGATGCATGATCCCTAGGTACCTATGCTCTATCACTAGTATGCTAGGTCGATAGCTGCTATGCTATATGACCCGATAGAAGTCGAGTGATGTTCGTCACTCGCGAGAATAGGTTCTTATGTTGGAATCATAAGATCTTTATAAATGGATTGCTCATGTGGTAAGAGCATGGGATTGGGCTCCGGTCCAGTGGCTTTCGTGGGCTAAGCTTTTGAACGTACTAAACATTCGCCGGGAATGGGAGCGGTAAGCCTAGTACCTTAATGAGACGGTGCGGGAACTTACTATTACTACTCTTGAGAAATCTCCTAACCGGCTAGCTATCTGGAAGGGTGGTGTAGGGTGACTCCGGGTATCTCGCGGGGTATGCCAGATAGCCTGCACCAAAGACTGTAATATTCGATCCCAACCCGAGGATTTTTTGAAATGGCCTGGGAAAGTTGTCCTTACGGGGGCAGCCTACCGTGTGTTTGGGTCTACCTTGCAAGGTTTAAATCAATCGATTGTCGGCCTCTCACCGTTATCCAAGACTGCTTAATCAACTGGCCATGATATCCCATAATGATGGAACTCGAGGAATATGGTTGTATGAATTAATTGCTTGTCCAATTCTTGATTGAATTAGATGGCACATTTAGAAATGGTAATCAACTAGAACTTGTGCTAAAAGATTGAAAGTAAGGATCTACTCTTATTAGCTGTTCAGCAAAAGAAACTCCACCGGCCAAAAGCCTTTCATGTCTAGAGTTGGTGATGTAGTTATCACCCGACAGTTAAGTCTTGCTGAGTATTAGTACACTCACTCTTGGTTTAAAACTGTTGTTGCAGGTGTTGTTGACCGGATGGGTGACGACAAGTGATGACATCACGGATGGCCTCCTGTGATGTTTACCGTTGCGCTAGTTTATTCTATTTCCGCTGTTTTCGAACTCTGAACCTCTACTCCATGTCAGGAACAATGGTTTGTAATAAAATGTTAATTCATGTTGTACTCTGGACTCGCCTTCGCGTGAGTTTTAATGCATGTGTCGATCCTCTGTTCGATATCCAAGTGATTTACCAGGCGTTCACCCGGCAACTAATGACAAGATGATACTTTACTATTGCTTAGTGACCAAAGTGGATCGGTCTTAGGCGATAGTACGGTATTTTCCTGGGCGGGTTGTCACAGCTGGTATCAGAGCGATTGCATGCACCGGAGCTTAATTAACAACCTTAATCACGTGATTTTTGAATAAAAATTACCAAGATTGTTTGGTTTTGCAAAACACATTGGTCCGTTAAGGATAAACTAGACCGAGAGGCCCTAGAGGGAATTTTTGGTTTCTTTCAGGTGGCTTAATCAACCTATGGTTTATTTTGCTAACTTCCAGCACATTGCTTTATGTTAGACTTACTTTCTTGCACAACCAAACTAGATGAGACACGTGTTTTATACGTGTGCTGTTCCGCATCACGAGAATTGCGAGGGTTGATGGAGTGATCCATTCCATGGATCCCATCTTCGCGTATGTTTATGAGTTGTGTGTCGTCGCGTGTTTTATACGTGAGCATTCTGCATGTCGAATATGTGAGGCAAGGAGATACTCCATTCAAACGGAGGATATCCGAGGTTGGACGCTGTCGTATGGACCTCCCTGGGCCCACTACCTCGGTGGGTACCAGGACCGACTACTCAGTGGGCCCCTGGGACTACCCGGCTTGCGCTGCACGACACATGATGGCGTGAAGCACAAGGACTACAGAGGAGAAGTACTCGCTTGGGAAGCTGTACATGTCCCGCACTGTATGGAAGACTCCTAGACATACTCGACTAGTACTCTCTCCCTTTTCTGACTTGTAACCCTGCCTCCCGGACTATATAAGGCGAGGCAGGGACCCCTCTCTCATCATCTCATCTCACGGCGTACAATTGCACCATCTTGTAATCGTACCGAATCAATCCAGAGCTACGCAGCATACAAGACGTAGGGTATTACGCACCTCGCGGCCCGAACCTGTCTAAATTGTGTGCCACGTCTCTTCCTTCGAGTTACCGATCTCGGCGAGGCCACATTCATCTACTTCGGGTACTCCCCTTAGTAGGTTGCCAGTCTAAAACACCGACAGCTGGCGCGCCAGGTAGGGGCTCTCGCACGAGATCACATGGTGAACTCGACGGCTCCTGTCTACTTCAAGCCAACCGTCGCCTTCAACCGCGGCGACACCTTCGTTTTCGGCGCTTAGGTCTGCACTGCTGACGGCGCGGGATCTTTCCAGCGCCACCTCACCATGCTGCCCAACCCGGAGACCGGCTTCGTGACGCTTCCTGAAGTTGTCACAGGCGAAATCGCCGGCAAGTTCGGCGAGATTTCGCTCTTCAACCATCACGCCGACTTCGAGCCCGAGTCCGCTTCCAACTCGAACTCGACGTCTCCGTGGGCTATCGCATGTGAGCTGGCTGCTCAGCCATCGCGTGTGATCACCCACCCCGTGAGCGCTCCACGCGTGGTCCCCGCAACCCCTGCGGGGCCCGCACGGGGGCTCCCTCTTCGCGCCGGGCCGGGAAGGAGCCCGTACCCGGCCACGCTTCGGACTCCAACCCCCTCTCCGGGTTCTACTCGGATTCCGCATACGAGTTCGACTTCGGGTCGGACCCAGAGGATCCCGAGTCCGAGGACAACACTACTGAGCGTCCCTTATCAGGGCCGGCCTCTGGGCTGGTTATAACGTCCACACCCACCGGAAGATTCGTCTACTGGCCAGACCGCAAGCCCACGGACCTAATAAGTGGAGACTCACGCTACGTCGCCTACCTCGACTCGCTCCCGTTCCAGGAGGGAACACCACTTGCCTGGGCTGACTCATACAACCCAAACGAGGTGGCGAGCTCTGAGTCCAGCCTTGGCAACCCCGATCGCCAAGTCTTCATGGCTGCCAGCGACACCCCCGGACCATCTGGGATGGCTCCAGACAAGTACCTTGAGGACATCTCTGCGGACGAATGGCGTAACAGGAAGCGCAACGAATGGCGTCGGCGTCTCAGAGACAACCTCCCCATCTGCAACCTTGCGGAAGCTCTCGAGGTGGTCGAGAGCAGAGTACACACTACCCCTGAGCAGTGCCTCATGTCGATCACAGCGATCACACGCCAAGCTCAGGGAATACGCGCCGGAGAAGTCATCGCCAAGCTCAATGAAGATGCCTACTTCATGCGGGTCGACAACAGGGTCAACCAGCCTCCTCCCGCCAGGAACTGCGACAACGAAGCTACAAGTCGCGGTGCTGACCTCGGCCGCAACCGTACTCGAGCCGAGCTGCCGGCTCAGCCCAACCGTACTCGCGTGAACGCCGGCGGACCCTCACAGGGTGGCAACAGCAACCGTGAGGTTGTCCCTCACCGTGCTCCTGACGGCGGCGGCCGTGACCCTGACGGCGGCGGCAGCGACGACGGAAGCTCCAACCACGGAGCCAACAGGAGGGCCGGCGGCGGCGGCAACCGCGGCGGTCGTGACCACGCGAACAACCACGCCTCCGGTGCCTCACAGGGCGCCTATGACGCCCGCCAGAAGATTGAGGAGCTGCGGCGGAAGAAGTCAGCCACTGCAGGCGACAACGACGGCTTCCCCGCCTTCTCACCTCGACTTCGCAACTTGCTCCTCCCCGAAAAGTTCAAGCCTTTGGGGATCACCAAGTACGATGCGAAGCAGGACCCCATCCAGTGGCTCAGGTGCTACGCCCTCTCCATAGAGAACGCTGGCGGCAACAACAACACCAAGTGCCTCTACTTCCCCTTCTGCCTGGACCAAGCTCCACTCACATGGCTCGAGTCGCTGGACAAGCACTCGATCGACAAGTGGGAACAGCTGAAGGAGCAGTTCACCAGCAACTTCGCGGGCGCCATAGGCCGATTGGTACTCGCATGGACTTGGCCATGGTCAAGTAGGAACAAGGCGAGACTTTCCGCAAGTACATGCGCCGCTTCTTCGACAAGCGCGCTACTGTAGTCGACGTCACCGACAAGGAGGTCATCGACCTCTTCCAAGACGGCCTCTACCACCGCCGCACCTTTGAAGACTTCGGTCGTCACCGCCCCAAGTCCATCCCCCACCTCAAGGACATGATCACGTCCTGGGCGGATGAAGAAGACAAGGCCAACGCCAAGTACGACGCCATTTGTGGCAAGAACAAGCAAAACGCAGGCGGCGGCAGTGACAACAACGGGAACCAAGGCGGTCGCAGCAACAACAACAACAACTCGGGTCCCAACCGCAAGCGCAAGCCAGACAACACTGTCGCGGCTATGCAGTGCCCTGCGAAGGAGAACTTGGAGAAGAACTCCGGCGGCTTCAAAGACTTGCTGAAGGAGAAGTGCCCGTGGCTTCTGGACGGCAACCACACCACCGAGCAGTACTACCAGCTCAGGCATGCACTCAAGGGTACCCCAGAGCCACCGCACCCTCACGACAAGAAAGGCAAGAAGAAGAATGTCGGAGACAATGACGACTTCCAGGAACCCGACAAGACTGTCAACGTCCTCTTCGGCGGACTACCCAGCAGACGGGAGCAAAAGGCTACTTGTCGAGAAGTCATGAGCATTGAACCAGCGGTCCCGACCCCTCTCAGGTGGTCAGAGGTACCCATTACCTTCTCCCGCGCGGATCAATGGACCAGCTTCTCCGAACCAGGGCGGTTACCTCTCGTCCTGAAGCCGGTGGTCACGGGCTCCAAGCTCAACAAGGTCCTCATCGACGGTGGAAGCGGGCTCAACGTCTTTTTCACCAAGACCTTGAAGAAGATGAAGCTCGACATCACCCACATGCTCACCAAGAGCAACACGCCTTTCTACGGCATCGTCCCCGGTAACGCGGCTATCCCACTGGGCTCAGTGGTCCTGCCAGTTACCTTCGGGGAATCTAGGGACAACTATCGTACCGAGTACATCAAGTTCGAGGTCGCGGACTTCGAGACATCCTACCATGCCATCCTCGGCAGACCAGCCATCGCCAAGTTCATGGCGGTGCCTCACTACACCTACTTGGTACTCAAGATGCCGAGCCCAGCAGGTGTACTCTCTCTCCAAGGGGACTTGAAGATCTCGCACGACTGCGACACGGAAGATGTGGAGATCGCCTCCACAAATCAAGTACCCAACGCGAAGATGGAGGTCTACGTCGCGTCGAAGAAGCTTGCAACAAGTGAACTCGACATCTCTGAGAAGTCTGACAAAGGCAACAAGCCTCAACCAGCTGAGGAGGTTCTAGTCAAGACGATTGACCTCGGGACAGGCGACAGCAGCAAGACCACCACCAACAGGGCCGGCCTCAACCCCAAATAGGAAGACGCACTCATCAACTTCCTCCAGGCTAACCGCGACATCTTCGCGTGGAAGCCAGCGGACATGCTAGGAGTGCCCAGGGAGTTGATTGAGCACTGCCTCAACGTCGATCCTAAGGCCACCCCCAAGCGACAACACCTCCGCTGTTTCGCCGACGACAGACGGGATGCCATCAAAAAGGAACTCGCCAAACTACTCGCGGCTGGCTTCATCAGAGAAGTCTTCCATCCTGAGTGGCTCGCCAGCCCCGTCCTCGTCCGCAAGAAGAACTCGAACGAATGGAGGATGTGCGTCGACTACACCGACCTCAACAAGCACTGCCCCAAGGACCCCTTCGGGTTGCCGTGGATTGATCAAGTCATTGACTCAACGGCGGGCTGCGACCTGCTCTGCTTCCTCGACTGCTACTCTGGGTACCACCAGATCACGATCAAGGAAGAAGACCAGGAGAAGACCGCGTTCATCACCCCGTTTGGCGCGTATTGCTACACGACCATGTCCTTCGGGTTGAAGAACACCGGCGCCACCTATCAACGAGCTATGCAGGCCTGCTTCAAGAGGCAACTCAACAAGAACGTCGAAGCCTACGTGGATGACGTGGTCGTCAAGACCAGAAACTCCAGTACCCTTATCGACGACCTTGAAGAGACCTTCGCATCTCTGCGCGAGTACCGCTGGAAGCTCAACCCGAACAAGTGCGTCTTCGGCGTACCTTCGGGCAAACTACTCGGCTTCATCATCAGCCAACGCGGCATCGAAGCCAACCCCGAGAAGATCTCCGCCATCACCAGCATGAAAGCTCCCACGTGCATCAAAGACGTCTAACAGCTGACCGGGTGCATGGCGGCCTTGAACAGATTCATCTCGAAGCTTGGAGAACGGGGGCTCCCCTTCTTCAAACTACTCAAGCACCAAAAGAAGTTCGTGTGGACTGCAGAGGCGGACCAAGCCCTTGCTCAGCTCAAGGACTTCCTGTCGAAGCCACCAGTCCTCACGGCCCCTCGCAAAGGCGAGCAGCTACTGCTCTACCTTGCTGTGACTACTCACGTGGTCAGTACTGCCATCGTTGTCGAGCGGCAGGAAGACGACCACGCCTACCCAGTCCGGCCGCCCCGCCTACTTCGTCGGCGAGGTTCGTCGCAGTCCAAGGCACGTTATCGCCCGTGTAGAATGTGACACCCTAAAATTCCATCACTAAAATCACTTAGCAACTTAAAATGTCTTAAGGACTTAGGGAAATTAAAATGTAAACAAAATTTGAGCTCTAAAAATATTAAAGATAATATAATAAAGATAGAAACAACAAGTGTATGTGCATCATCATTTGGCTTGCATGGTTTTGGTTGCTTGTGTAGTCTCTAAAAAGCCTATAAAATATTTGAGAAAAGTTTGCTGAAGTTTGAAAAGGATTTGAATTCAAAATGGTTTTGAAAATGAGGTTTGAAAAAGAAAAAAAGAAAAAAAAAGAAAAACCTCGCGCCTTACCCTTTTCGGCCCGGACGGTACCCCGGCCCGGCCCACTTCCCTTCTCCCCTTCTCCTTTTTCTTTTCAGCGGCGCCGACAGGTGGGCCCCACCTGTCGGCCTCCAACCTCCCCTTCCTTTCTTCTTCCTCGCGCCCGCGCCGCCGCCGCCGCACGCCGCGGAATCCGCTCGGCCCCGCCCCTTCCCCTTCCTTCTTTTCCTCCCCAAGCCTGCCAATTAAGGCAAGTAACTGCCGTGTTCAATTGGGGGCCGTTTCCCCTTTCCTTACACCAGCCGTGATGGCCGCCGGCCATCAATGGCATCCCGCCGCCGCCCCGGCCCCTAGTCGCTTCACTTCCTTTCCCCGTGCCCTATATAAGCTCGCGCACGCACTCCTTAGCCTCCTTTCGCCTCTGCAGCACACACACGCCCGAGCCCGAGCTCAATTCCTCCCGGCCGCCGCCGCTTGCTTTCCGCCGCCGCCGTCGTCTCGTCGCCGCCGGTGAAGGGCTTGGTCTCCCACCCGTCTCTCGTTGATCAATAGCTTCGCGAGAGACTTGACATGCTCGTGCGCTCCGAGTTCGCGCCCCCGACGCCCGTGGGAGCCACGCCCCGTGCTCACCGAGCGCCGCCCGAGCCGCCGTCGTCACCAAGCCGCCCCGCTGCCGCTTCTCTTCCACTTTTCGGCCCATCTTCTTCGCCTGTGCGTGGTAAGTGTTTACCCCCGCCCAATTCCTCCTTGTATCGCGCACGGCATCAAGTCCCCGAGCTCACCGGAGTGCCCGCGCCGCCCCCTTACAAGGCCGGCCGCCGGGTGAGGCCCGATCGCCCCCGTAGACCTCACGAGCACGTGCGCAAGCATCCCCGCAACGTTTTGCCCTAACATGTGGTCGAAGTAACGGCCGGGAACGCCGTCCGGGGCTCACGCCGGCGAGTCCCCGCCGCGCGCGCGCCGCCCTCCGGCGTCGTCGCCGCCGCCCGCCGCATGTGTTTGATCGGGGCCGTTAGATCGCGAGCGGACGGATGGTATCACGTACCCTTTCGTTTAAAGGGGGATGGTCCACGGTGGACCCATGGACCGCACCCACGGCCGGTCCATGATGCACCGAGGCGTCATCCGCCGTTGGATCTCGTATCCACGGTGTGGAGTGACGATTTTGTTAAAGAGTCCCCGGATTTTCAAATGTTCACAAGCCGGTCCTTCCACCTTTGGAAATAATTGCGTTAGGTCCCGATTCTTTCAATCTAGCCCCTATCCACCCCGTTTAATTATGTTTTAAGCCTTTTTCACCACTTTTTGCATATAAACCCTCTGATTTAATTTATACAAATGTTTTAGCCCCTGAATTTATTCATAAACAACCCCGTAAACTTAGTTTTCTTGCAAATAGGCCCCCGAAAACTCGTTTTAACCATATCTTTCTCATTTTAACTCCGTTTTTAGCGTTCTATATACCGAAACGATCGTCTCGACGAGTAGAATCTTTTAAACAGTAAATTTACCAGTTTTATTACTGTTTGGTGTACTGTTTTGTTTATTGATTGTTATCCATGCTTGACTCGTAGATATCGTGCTCGTTTCGTCCGAGCTCCCCGTCGGAAGTGATCCGGAAGAACCTGTCTTTGAAGAGGAATTCACCCAGCTTGTAGAGGAAGGCAAGTGGATTTCCCCCTCTGCATAATCTTTTTGAACCTATGTCACTGCATGCTAAACAATGTTTACTATTCCTGTTGATATGCATAAATCTGATGGGCAAACACCTAGCTAAGGACTTGACTAGATGCTTTATCACTTTACCTTGATCAACCCCGTTTAAACAAGTGTTTGGGGTAGATAAATGCTTAGCTTGCTCAACATAAGTTTGGTTATGCTTGTTTATGTTATACATCTCAGTTCTGTTATGTATGTGCTTGTGCTTTTAACAAGATAACTTGATATAATCGGAACATGGAGAACCACCCAAGATAACAGTACAACCACAGTCCACATGGCTCTGGCTTAGCCAATTAATTAGGAGAGTGGGGTAGCTGATAGCTCTTTCCGAGAGGGGCACAGGGGGCCGGAGTTGAAGGGGTATAGCCCGGTCCTTTTGGGGTAGGCCCTTGGCTAAGGTGTTGACCACTAGGGAGGGTTATGGCCCGCTCCGCCGCGTTAGAATCGTTGCGGGCTGTTGGTTTCTCTTCTTTCCTTTGTAAAGGCTTCGTAGTGGACCCCTAGCCACTCACCTTGGAAGTGTTTAAGGGTCTAGCTAACCCGGGCAAGATGGGGAACACGAACTATGGGTAAAGTGTACAACCTCTGCAGAGTGTAAAACTGATCGATCAGCCGTGCTCACGGTCACGAGCGGCTTGGACCCTCACATGAGTAATATACTTGAAGATTAATGTAAATCGTGGGTTGGAGGTTTGGTTTGAGGTTTCTTTTAAAAGTTAAGTGGGCTGGTATACACTTACATCTAGTAACTAGGTGCTTGCTAATAAAACTTGACCAACTTATAAAATGCTTACCGCCGTGAACCATAGGCTATCCTTGACAAGCGTTGCATTTTCCCCCACTTGCCGAGCTCCAATCATAAGTGTGCTCACCCTTGCTTACCGCCGTTCGAGAGGAGAACGTCGGAGGCGAGGACGAGTACCGGAGTGACTTCGAGGAGTTCTAGGCATGCGGATCCCCCGAGTCATCATGCCCGTGGATGTCGGCGATGGAGTTGCTCGTCGTCGTTTAGTTATCGTTTTGTTCGGACCTTCGAGTCCACCCTTATGGATGTAATAAAGGATGTAATACTGGTTTAAACTCTTGTACGTTTTGTTACGGCAATGGTATTACTCTCGTTTTGTCTAATCATGTGTGTGTAAATGATCCCGGCGCACATATGAGATGCATTCGGTTTTCCTTGTAAAATCGGGTGTGACAAAGTGGTACCGTAGCCGTGATGACCGTAGGACGCAGCCTTAGTTAGAAATGGACGAAATTAAGGATTCATGTTCTAGAAAGCCACATCATGCTTCAAATCATCTTATTTACGCACTAAAAATCTAATTTAACTTTGTTTATCATTTTTAACTATCATTTTGATTTATTCTGCACTCTGAGATCAGTTTTGCTTTGACAGATGGCCAGGACTTACATGACCCCTCGCAAGAGCACTGGTGGACGCTTTCCTACTGGACAGCTGGCCCCTCGTCACCGCCTTGAGGATGTTGAGGAGGAACAGGAGGAGTTCCAGCAGGAGGTTGAGGTTGAGGAAGACCCGGGAGAGGTCCAGGCCGGAAGAAGAAGAAGAGGATCCCGAAGAAGTTGAGATGGAGGAGGAAGAGCCGGAAGAGCCATTGGAACGCCCCACCGTACGATGGCACAGGTGCTTGAGGCGTACGCAGACGGTGACATTGTGATTCCACCGCGCTCGCAGATCAATGAGGAAGCCCCCCCGCACCCGCCGATCCCGTGCCGAAGGTGATCCGAAGACTCCGGTGATGACGGTGTGGGTGAGGATGATGGTATCAATGCCGCCGCAACCCGGAGGAAGATGAAGATCCCCGCTACCATGGAGCCGAGTACCATAAGCACGCTATCGAAGATGAGAATGGGCGGTTCCGCATTCTCTTGTGGGATGTTCCGAGGTATCCGGGGTATACCATAAGGCCTCTCTATGTGACCAAGCATTTCGGTGAGCCCGGAATGAGGGATTACTACACTTGCAAAGTTTACATCGGGAAGCCTCCGAATGATACCGAAGGATGGAGGCATCGCTCATCCCACCATAGCACGCCTCGGTTCTCTACGGATGATGCCGCGGTGAATGATGCAGCAAGGAGGGCGCTCTCGGTCGGTTTGTAATGCTAATCGAGTGCGGTTGTTCCGGTCGGAGTACCGTCATGTGCCTCGACGTGCAAGTGGCACGGAAGTGACCGTGGTGCCGGCGGGGAGGCGATGACCGCATCGATGTCTTGGCAAGGGTGACCGCCGCTCCGAATGCGATCCGGAGGGAGCAACTTTGGAGATAAACGAGGTATCATGAAGAGCCTGCAGTCGCTCGTGCAAAGATAGCACGACCGGAAGCACAACTTGCGGGACGGGCGATCGCCTCGGGAAGTCATGCCATACCAGACTACAGCTTCCCCTCCGCGCAAAAGGCTTCGTTACAACACTGATGAAGCTACTACTCGTCTTGGCTAGGATCCTAGGATGCTCGCCCTTATCATTTACTTTTTCGATAGACCGTTCCTGCGTGAACGTATTTGCTTGTAATAATGAATGCTGTTTGCAAACATGTTTGAGTTGGATCTTTGCTTGATTGTAATTGTATGGTGGAGTGATGGCCACTATGCAATCTGAAATTTTAAGTTAATTAAAGTTTGGTTTGGGTTTTTATCGGTTGTCATTGATTAATCTCTTATGCAAATGTGATTGGATCAAATCTGTTTTCGCAGTCATATGACATGTCGGTAATGTTTTGCTTATAACTCAAGCTACGGAATTCCAAATGACATGAAACCAGTTGGGTTAGTCAAAAATTCAATGGTATACAATATATATTCTGGGAGTTATGCACAAAGTAATGAACCTGACGGAATCTGTAAATTTCTGCTGACATGGCTGTACCGTTTGAATTATATCTCGAGTTGTACATATCCAAATGAGGTGATTCCAGTTGGGTTTGTTCCATAATTTTATACACTATAATCTGGTAAAAATTCGTGGTCATTGGATATTTACACAGAAAGTTATGCATAATTCTTTGAGGTCAACAGAATCTGTCTTAACTGAAGTACATGCTGTCATTTTACTTTGAGTTATTCTCTTATGCAATGATTCAAGTACAATTATCCGAGATATGATTTTTCTAACGGTCGGATGGTAAACACCAGGTCCGGAGGAGGTCAAGACGTGCCACCCGTGATCCGAGCACATATTGCAAATCAACAAAACCCGGCACCACCTCCACCAATCAACCAAGCAATGGACCCGAACATGCAAGCAATTCCGGCAGCGCGGATGCAACCGATTCAAAACCTTACTAATACCGTGCAGCGGATGCAAGCTCAACGGAATCAGCCACCACCACCGATGCCACCACCACCCCCGCCACCAAGGGACGAGCACAAGGAGTTCATGAGTCACCACCCCCCTACATTTTCTCACTCGACTGATCCACTAGATGCCGATGACCGGCCGAAAACCATTACTAAGAAGTCGGAAATCGTGCAAGGTGCACGGACAGGGAGATGGTTTTGTATGCTTCGCCGGAAGAACGGGTGGGGCAGCCGCGGATTGGTGGGATGCGTACTCTCAAGCTCATCCCAACGAGCGAGAACATCACTTGGCAGAATTCCGTGACAACTTCCGCACCTATCACATTCCTTCGGGGGTTCTCAAGCTTAAGCGAGAGGGAGTTCTTGTCGCCGAGGCAAGGCAATATGTCGATGACAGAGTATCCGGACAAGTTCACTCACTTGTCACGTTATGCACCTGATGAAGTCAACACTGACCCAAAGAGGCAAGAAAGGTTCTGGATGGCTTAATCGGTCCTCCGAACTATCTACCGCAGTCACATCTTCCCGGACTTTCGTACGCCGGTAAACAAAGCTATTGGGCCGGAAAGCAAGAGGAGGGAGATGGGTGAACATAAACGCAAGTTTCAGTCTCAGGGGCGGTCTAGCAAGAACACCCGTCCCCGTTGCGGTTCTCGGCAGAGCTCGACTCCATATCGTCCCGGTGGACAAGCCGGGAGGTACCCACGAACATGCGGCTCCGGCGCTCGTTTCGGCCTACGGCGCTTCAATCCTCGGACACCCGCAGCTCCTACCCCTCACCGAGTCGTCCTAGCAACAACTGCGGGGCACCTGTCGAAACACCGCCCCTGTTCGGCCTGGTGGATGCTTCAAGTGCGGAGAGCCGGGGCATTATGCTAACAACCGTCCAAAGAGGGTGATGCGGACTCCACGGAGGGACATTGGGAACAGGATCGGGCAGCCATCTTCTCGGTGCTCGTACTCCACGGACACCCAAGCAAGAGAGGCCAGCAGAGTCATGTGCGTGGCCGAGTCAATCATGTATCGGTGGAGCAAGCTCGGAATGATGCGGCGTGGTATTGGGTACGTTTTTCGTCAACTCGTACCCGCTACGGTATTATTCGATTCGGGAGCATCACATTCATTTATAACCGATCAATTTGTGGCAAAATATAACTTATCTATGAGTACAATGAAGAACCCACTGATAGTTAGCACTCCCGGGGGAGAAATGAAAACTCGGTCACATATGCCCACAAGTAAAGATTAATATCATGGGGGTAGACTTTCTTGCTAATGCGGTAGTTCCGAAATCATGGGGAATAGATGTCATTCTTGGTATGGATTGGTTAAGGAGTTGTGATGGAGTTATTCGGTGTCGGAAGAGGTCGGTACTATTAACCGGTCCTCAAGGGGAAAGAGTAGAGTATGTGAGTGCACCCTCGTCCGTCAAAGGAGTTATGAACTCGTTGAAGGCAAGGCCTTGGAGGATATAAGGGTAGTGAATGAATTCCCTGATGTATTTCCAGAGGATTTACCAGGTATGCCACCCGATCGTGACATTGAATTTAGCATTGAACTTATACACGGTATCGCTCCTATATCTAAAAGACCATATAGAATGGATGTTAAAGATCTAGCTGAATTAAAGAAACAAATTGAAGAATTGCTTAGTAAAGGGTTTATCCGTCCTAGTTCATCACCATGGGGAGCCCCCACACTCTTCGTTGATAAGAAGGATGGATCTAGAAGGTTGTGTATAGACTATCGATCACTTAACGAAGTTACTATCAAGAATAAATACCCTTTACCTCGGATTGAGGATTTGTTTGATCAAATGAGAGGAGCTAAGGCTTTCTCTAAGATAGATCTTAGATCGGGTTATCATCAGTTGAAAATCCGTGTGGAGGATATACCAAAGACAAGCATTCACTTCTAGATATGGGTTATATGAGTTCACCGTGATGTCCTTTGGCTCGACCAATGCACCAAAGATACTTTATGTATTTGATGAACAAGGTATTCATGGAGTATTTGGATAAGTTTGTTGTGGTATTCATTGATGATATATTGGTATTCTCTCGGAGTGAAGAAGAACATGAAGAACATTTGAGGCTTGTGTTACAAAAGTTACGGGAACATCACCGTTTACCAAGTTCAGCAAGTGTGCTTTTCGGTTGAAGGAGGTATCTTTTCTCGGACATATCATCACAGATGGAGGCATAGCGGTCGATCCAAGCAAGGTTCGGGATGTATTGAACCGGAGTCCGCCTAAGAATGTGCCGGAGATCGGGAGTTTCCTTGGTCTTGCGGGATACTATCGGAGGTTCATTGAAGGGTTTTCTAAGATAGTGAAGCCACTTACCACTCGCTCGAGAAAGGAAGAGAATTCAAATGGGATGAGAAGTGTCGGGCTAGTTTTGAGGAATTGAAGAAGAGGCCGACCACAAGACTCGTGTTGATCATGCCGGACATACACAAAGGGTTCGATGTGTATCGTGATGCCTCTCGGCAAGGTTTGGGATGTGTGCTAATGCAAGAAGGAAAGGTAGTCGCTTATGCTTCAAGACAAGTTGAGGAAACATGAACAGAATTATCCTACTCATGATCTTGAGTTAGTCGCGGTTGTTCACGCATTGAAGATCCGGAGACATTATATGATTGGGAACAAGTGTAAGATCTTTACCGACCATAAGAGTCCGAAATATATCTTTACTCGAAGGATCCGAATCCGAGGCAAAGAAGATGGTTAGAGTTGATCAAAGATTATGATTTGGATATCCAAGTATCATCTAGGGAAAGCGAATGTTGTGGCGGATGCTTTGAGTCGAAAAGGACAGACTAATATGCTATTGGGACACCTGTTACCTCAAGAACTATGTTGGGAGATGGCACAGCTTAACTTGGGAATGGTTGCTTCGAGTGAGACTTTGACATTAGAGATTGAATCGACACTTGAGCAGGATATCAGGAAGGGACAGTTGACTGATGCCAAGATTGCAGAATACAGGAAATTGATTAAATTGGGCAAAGTTCCGGAATTCAGAGAAGATGAGCAAGGAACAGTGTGGTTTAAGAACAGGATCTGTGTACCTGAGATTAAGGAGTTGAGAGAAGTTATCTTGAAGGAGGCACATGATTCAGCTTGCTCTATACACCCTGGTAGTACCAAGATGTATCAGGACTTGAAGCAGGGATACTGGTGGTATGGGATGAAGAAAGATGTGGCAGCTCATGTAGCTTTGTGTGATGTGTGCCAAAGAGTGAAGGCTGAGTATCAAAGACCAGCAGGATTGCTACAACCTCTCGAAGGTACCGAGTGGAAATGGGAGGAAATCGGTATGGATTTCATAGTGGGATTACCTCGTACTCGTGACGGGTATGATTCTATTTGGGTTATTGTGGATAGATTAACCAAGGTAGCGCACTTCATTCCAGTGAAGACGACCTATACGGGAGTGAAGCTAGCCGAGTTGTATAATTCAAGGATAGTGTGTTTGCACGGGGTACCGAAGAAGATAGTGTCGGATCGAGGCACACGGTTCACCTCACGGGTTTGGCGAAGTTGCATGAATCAATGGATACAAAGTTAAACTTCGGCTCAAGATACCATCCTCAGACAGATGGACAGACAGAGAGGACAAATCAGATACTCGAGGATATGTTGAGAGCTCCTCGTGCATTAAAGAACAGAGTGGCAGTTGGGATAAGAGTTTGCCTTATGCAGAGTTTGCTTATAACAACAGCTATCAGTCTAGCATCAAGATGGCACCTTTTGAAGCTCTGTATGGAAGGAAGTGTAGAACACCGTTGTTTTGGAATCAGACTGGTGAAAGGCGGTTCTTTGGGCCGACAAAGATACGAGAAGCGTAAAAGCAAGTTGAAATCATAAGAGAGAATCTTAAGGCAAAGCACGGTCTAGACGGAAGAGTTATGCCGATCCTCGGCGAAGAGAAGTGATCTTGGAAGTCGGTGATTATGCATACCTCAGAGTGTCACCTATTCGGGGGTTACGAAGGTTTAATGTCAGGGGAAAGTTATCACCTCGATTTATCGGACCGTTCAAGATTTTGGAACGGAAAGGAGAGGTGGCATACCAGTTAGAGTTGCCAGCACAGTTGTCAGGAGTTCATGACGTGTTTCATGTGTCACAGTTAAAGAAGTGCACAAGTGAGGTTAGAATAGAACCGGTACATGCTTAGAGGATATTCAAATGGAGAATGACCCGACATACAAGGAATACCCCGTTAAGATCTTGGATGTGTCGAAAGAGTTACCGAAGTAAGATTATCGAATGTGCAAAGTGCGGTGGAGTCATCACACCGAGGAAGAGGCAACTTGGGAAAGAGAGGATGAACTCAAGGAAGACTTTCCTCGACTGTTCTCTAAATCTTCTGAATCTCGGGACGAGATTCTCTTTAAGGGGGTAGGATTTGTGACACCCTAAAATTCCATCACTAAAATCACTTAGCAACTTAAAATGTCTTAAGGACTTAGGGAAATTAAAATGTAAACAAAATTTGAGCTCTAAAAATATTAAAGATAATATAATAAAGATAGAAACAACAAGTGTATGTGCATCATCATTTGGCTTGCATGGTTTTGGTTGCTTGTGTAGTCTCTAAAAAGCCTATAAATATTTGAGAAAAGTTTGCTGAAGTTTGAAAAGGATTTGAATTCAAAATGGTTTTGAAAATGAGGTTTGAAAAAGAAAAAGAAAAAGAAAAAAAACCTCGCGCCTTACCCTTTTCGGCCCAGACAGCCCAGACGGCCCACTTCCCTTCTCCCCTTCTCCTTTTTCTTTTCAGCGGCGCCGACAGGTGGGCCCCACCTGTCAGCCTCCAACCTCCCCTTCCTTTCTTCTTCCTCGCGCCCGCGCCGGCCGCCGCCGCACGCCGCGGAATCCGCTCGGCCCCGCCCCTTCCCCTTCCTTCTTTTCCTCCCCAAGCCCCGCCAATTAAGGCAAGTAACCGCCGTGTTCAATTGGGGGCCGTTTCCCCTTTCCTTACACCGGCCGTGATGGCCGCCGGCCATCAATGGCATCCCGCCGCCGCCCGGCCCCTAGTCGCTTCACTTCCTTTCCCCGTGCCCTATATAAGCTCGCGCACGCACTCCTTAGCCTCCTTTCGCCCCGCAGCCGCACACACGCCCGAGCCCGAGCTCAATTCCTCCCCGCGCCACCGCTTTGCTTTCCGCCGCCGCCGTCGTCTCGTCGCCGCCGGTGAAGGGCTTGGTCTCCCACCCGTCTCTCGTTGATCAATAGCTTCGCGAGAGACTTGACATGCTCGTGCGCCGGGGTTCGCGCCCCGACGCCCGTGGGAGCCACGCCCCGTGCTCACCGGAGCGCCGCCCGAGCCGCCGTCGTCACCAAGCCGCCCCCGCTGCCGCTTCTCTTCCACTTTTCGGCCCATCTTCTTCGCCTGTGCGTGGTAAGTGTTTACCCCCGCCCAATTCCTCCTTGTATCGCGCACGGCATCAAGTCCCCCGAGCTCACCGGAGTGCCCGCGCCGCCCCCTTACGGTGCTGGCCGCCGGTGAGGCCCGATCGCCCCCGTAGACCTCACGAGCACGTGCGCAAGCATCCCTGCAACGTTTTGCCCTAACATGTGGTCGAAGTAACGGCCGGGAACGCCGTCCGGGGCTCACGCCGGCGAGTCCCCGCCGCGCGCCGCCGCCCTCCGGCGTCGTCGCCGCCGCCCGCCGCATGTGTTTGATCAGGGCCGTTAGATCGCGAGCGGACGGATGGGGATCACGTACCCTTTCGTTTAAAGGGGGATGGTCCACGGTGGACCCATGGACCGCACCCACGGCGGGTCCATGATGCACCGAGGCGTCATCCGCCGTTGGATCTCAGATCCACGGTGTGGAGTGACGATTTTGTTAAAGAGTCCCTGGATTTTCAAATGTTCACAAGCCGGTCCTTCCACCTTTGGAAATAATTGCAGTTAGGTCCTGATTCTTTCAATCTAGCCCCTATCCACCCCGTTTAATTATGTTTTAAGCCTTTTTCACCACTTTTTGCATATAAACCCTCTGATTTAATTTATACAAATGTTTTAGCCCCTGAATTTATTCATAAACAACCCCGTAAACTTAGTTTTCTTGCAAATAGGCCCCCGAAAACTCGTTTTAACCATATCTTTCTCATTTTAACTCCGTTTTTAGCGTTCTATATACCGAAACGATCGTCTCGACGAGTAAAATCTTTTAAACAGTAAATTTACCAGTTTTATTACTGTTTGGTGTACTGTTTTGTTTATTGATTGTTATCCATGCTTGACTCGTAGATATCGTGCTCGTTTCGTCCGAGCTCCCCTGTCGGAAGTGATCCGGAAGAACCTGTCTTTGAAGAGGAATTCACCCAGCTTGTAGAGGAAGGCAAGTGGATTTCCCCCTCTGCATAATCTTTTTGAACCTATGACACTGCATGCTAAACAATGTTTACTATTCCTGTTGATATGCATAAATCTGATGGGCAAACACCTAGCTAAGGACTTGACTAGATGCTTTATCACTTTACCTTGATCAACCCTGTTTAAACAAGTGTTTGGGGTAGATAAATGCTTAGCTTGCTCAACATAAGTTTGGTTATGCTTGTTTATGTTATACATCTCAGTTCTGTTATGTATGTGCTTGTGCTTTTAACAAGATAACTTGATATAATCGGAACATGGAGAACCACCCAAGATAACAGTACAACCACAGTCCACATGGCTCTGGCTTAGCCAATTAATTAGGAGAGTGGGGTAGCTGATAGCTCTTTCCGAGAGGGGCACAGGGGGCCGGAGTTGAAGGGGTATAGCCCGGTCCTTTTGGGGTAGCAGCCTTGGCTAAGGTGTTGACCACTAGGGAGGGTTATGGCCCGCTCCGCTGCTGTAACTGTTGCGGGCTGTTGGTTTCTCTTCTTTCCTTTGTAAAGGCTTCGTAGTGGACCCCTAGCCACTCACCTTGGAAGTGTTTAAGGGTCTAGCTAACCCGGGCAAGATGGGGAACACGAACTGTGGGTAAAGTGTACAACCTCTGCAGAGTGTAAACTGATCGATCAGCCCGTGCTCACGGTCACGAGCGGCTTGGACCCTCACATGAGTAATAAACTTGAAGATTAATGTAAATCGTGGGTTGAAGGTTTGGCTTGAGGTTTCTTTTAAAGGTTAAGTGGGTTGGTATACACTTACATCTAGTAACTAGGTGCTTGCTAATAAAACTTGACCAACTTATAAAATGCTTACCGCCGTGAACCATAGCCTATCCTTGACAAGCCTTGCATTTTCCCCCACTTGCCGAGCTCCAACCATAAGTGTGCTCACCCTTGCTTACCGCCTGTTCGGAGGAGAACGTCGGAGGCGAGGACGAGTACTGGAGTGACTTCGAGGAGTTCTAGGCATGCGGATCCCCCATCATCATGCCCGTGGATGTCGCGATGGAGTTGCTCGTCGTCGTTTAGTTATCGTTTTGTTCGGACCTTCGAGTCCACCCTTATGGATGTAATAAAGGATGTAATACTGGTTTAAACTCTTGTACGTTTTGTTACAGCAATGGTATTACTCTCGTTTTGTCTAATCATGTGTGTGTAAATGATCCCGGCGCACATATGAGATGCATTCGGTTTTCCTTGTAAAATCGGGTGTGACATAGAAGCTCCTGTACGCAGTACTCATCACCTCGTGGAAGCTACGACACTACTTCCAGAAGTACTCGATCTCCGTCGTCACCGACTACCTGCTCGACGACATCCTGCGGAACCAAGATGCTACTGGAAGAATCTCCAAGTGGGCAGTCGAACTCGGCGCCCTCACCATCGACTTCAAGCCACGCACAGCCATCAAGTCGTAGGCACTAGTCTACTTCATGGCGGAGTGGCGGGAGAACTAGCTACCTACTCCAACCGTGCGACCAGAGCATTGGGTGATGTCCTTCGACGGCTCACTCAACCTCGAGGGCGCAGGTGCAGGGGTACTCTTGATCTCTCCAACGGGCGAACAACTCAAGTACGTCCTGCAGATCTTCTGGAAGGTCTCAAACAACGAAGCCAAGTACGAAGATCTCCTACACGGGCTCCGCCTCGCGGCTTCACTGGGCATCAAGCGGCTACTAGTCTACGGCGACTCCGCAGTGGTCATCAACCAAGTCAACAAGTCCTGGGACCGCAACAAGGAGAACATGGACGCCTACTACATAAGAAGTCCGCAAGCTCGAGAACAAGTTCTACGGTCTCGAGTTCCACCACATCGTCTGTGACAACAACGTTGCAGCGGACGTCCTGTCGAAGCTTGGCTCTAGTCGCGCTCAAGTACCAGCGGGTGTCTTCGTCCACGAGCTTCACGCGCCATCCATCCCGGAGCCGCGCCACCGACCACTGTCCCAGCGCATCCGCCAGCTGGTCAGGAGGTCATGATGATTGACGCGGACTGGAGGCAACCCTTCATCGACTACCTCAGCGAGCAGAAGGTTCCCTCGGACAAAAACTTGGCCGAGCAGCTCATCCGCCGCGCCAAGTCCTACGTCCTCATCGGGGACAAGCTTTACAAGCAGGGCGCATCTTCTGGAGTACTCATGAAGTGCGTCCCCAGGCAAGAAGGCAAGGACATCTTGGAGGAGATCCACAAGGGCGTCTGCGGCAACCACGCGTCTTCTCGTACGCTGGTCAGCAAGGCCTTCCGGCGAGCTTTCTCGACCGGCCCACGGCTCGGGCGACGCCGAAGAACTCGTCGAAGGTGCCAAGGATGTCAATACTTCGCCAAGCAAAGAACACGTCCCGGCCTATAAGCTAGTCACCATACTGCCAACCTGGCCTTTCGCTTGCTGGGGGCTCGACATGATTGGGCCACTGCCAACTGCGCCATGTGGATTCAACAGAGTATTGGTGGCCATCGACAAGTTCACCAAGTGGATCGAGGTCAAGCCGGTCACATGCCCCAAGGCTGACAAAGTACTCGACTTCCTGGATGAACTCGTGCATCGCTACGGACTACCCCACCGCATCATCACAGACCTGTGCTCCAACTTCAACAACCACCAGTTCTAGGAGTACTGTGAGAACAGCGGGATCGACGTCCGATATGTCTCTGTTGCCCATCCTCGGGCCAACGGACAAGTCGAGCGCGCCAACGGGATGGCAAGTGGATCAAGGAACTACCCAATGCACTCTGGGGGCTACGTACTCAGCCTTCCAAGCCAACGGGCCAATCCCCTTACTTCCTGGTCCACGGCTCCGAAGCAATCCTCCCTGCTGATGTCATATGGAATTCACCAGCAGTGGAGCACTACGACGAAGGCATCTCTGAAGACAGCAGATGAGTTGACATCGATGGACTCGAAGAAGCTCGCTGCGCTGCCCTCGTCCAATCAGCAAGGTACCTGGAGGGTATCCGACGCTATCACGACCGCAACGTCAAGGAACGCTCGTTGGCAGGCTTGATGACGATGAGGCCTGATCCTAAGAAGCAGTATTGCCGAGTTAGGAGTGCTAAATGCAAAGGTAGCAGAGTTAAGTGCAAATGAGTACCTCATGGCTGATTTCTTGAGCTGGGGCAAGATTTTGAGCTAGGGCAATCACAGGTGAAGAAGGTGCTCCAGGTAGAGCTGAAGCTTCCAAGTTAGAAGGTGTTGATGCAATCCGGTAACTCATGGGCTTCCGGTCGAAGAGGAGTTGGATCCACCTCCGCCGGGATTGGTGTCTCTGCATGACCAACAGGTGATTGCGCCCTTGGAGGACTTGACGGCTCCGGCTGGATTGGGAGACTCATCTCTAGAGAATTCATTGCTTCTGCAGAGGGTGATGAAGATGAGATCTCCACTAGGATAGGTAATTCAACCCTGGGTGGACCTGCTTGCTGGGACACTGGGATGTCCACAAGTTGTTCTTCCATTGTTTCTTCTGCAAGTGTCAAACTTAAAAGGGTAAGTGCCATTGTCCATCCTTAAAAGAGGACAGTAGAGGTCATACTAGTGGATGGGGCATTGGCGAGTGTTCGGCACCGAAGACCGCCGGGCTCGGCTCGAAAATGCACAAGATATGATTTATCAGAACCAGAGTAATCTTGTGATCAAAAAAGTAAAAGGGTTTACCTCAACAAGAATTTTCTTGACAGTTCTCCTCCTCTTGGCATTTGGAGCAGCAATCAGAGACAAACCTTGCCTTCTATCGGCGGCAAAGGCCGGGAAAGGCTTGGGTCTGTTGTGGCAAACCTGGCCATTAACTGAGCTAGAGTTATGGACGTGAATCCCAGTGCTGAGATCGGACCTACAGCATTATAGGTGATATTCCTGGCTCGAGGGGCAGGCACTTTGTTCTGTGATCAAGAGAAGAATGAGGTCAGAATCATGATTAAGAGAGGAAATGTCTGATCCAAAGGTTACATCATATTAACCATGAAGTTGGCTGAAAATCAGGCTTCAACTCTGCACAGAACGAGTGCACAGGCTCATTGAAGATGTGATCATGGAATTCTTGCCACCAGGAATTGAAGGTGGGATGAGTTAAGGTTATAGGCACAAAAGGCCAGGTGTAGACAGTGGGACTGCACACATAATAGAAGACTCTGCTACTGTGCATGAGTTCTTTGATTTCCTCTCTGGGCTTGAAGAATTCGTGCAGGAACAGTCTTGGGGGCATCTGGCCACACCCAAGTTGTCTGGCCATTACATTGGGCTGATAATATTCATAAGTACCAGAGTTCAGCCTTCCTCCGTTGAATTCAGCTGGCAGCATACATGGGCGGATTATGACGTTGAGGATCTCTAAGAATCTCCCATCTTGGCGTTCGGATTCAAAAGAGAAGTCACAAGGGAAAATCAAAGTGTCATTGTCCAGATAAGGAAGCCAGAGAGGATTCTGGAAACCTTTGAATAATAGCTCGAAAAGCTGGCTGATGTCCTGCTGAACAAGAACAGTTGAAGCCGCTTCTCCATAATTCTGGCATCCTCTGGTGGCTTGGGGCTCCCCTTCAGGGTGATTGGATAAGGGGAAGAGCCTGGTGTTCAAATCAACACCAACGATCTGATGCATGTGGAGCTGCAGCCACATTTGAACAAACCACCAAGGACCATTGACACATGTTATCCTCTGGCTAGTATACATTTGGGTGACAGTTTGGTGAAGCATATGGTACACACTGCCTAGGAGGAATTTCCCAAGGGGGAGGCGGTTGCCACTGACCAAATGAGACGCCATTGTGATGTGATTCAGGGTAGGCTCATTGGCTTTTCCACAAAAGACAAATCTGCACAGCCACATGTTCAGAAATGCCCTGTATTCGATTTCACCAAGGGGATTGTCCTTCATGTGCTTCAAGATGTAATGCTTGTATCCGTTCCCTGGCTTCACTCCTGTTTGCCGAGAAGAGTTTTTGAATTTCCAAGGCTGGACAAATCCTGTAATGTCAAGGCCGGTAATCATATACACATCGGCCAGAGTTGGAGACATCGGGCCGTGGCCAAAGAGGAAGGCGTTGACACCGTTTGACCAAAAATGGCAAGCTGCTATCAGAAGGTCTTCATTCTTGGGGGTTTCAGCCAAGGATAACTCCAAACACTGAGCAATGCGGAGGGTATCCCAGTTTTTGGTTAATGCACTTTTGTCTGCGAGAATTCTCCGGTACCAAGTTTTCCAGCCTGCGATTGGAGGCAAAGGCCAGTTCTTGAAAGCGTCTTGCCACCGAGGATGTGGGGACAAAGCTGCTTTGAAGGGGATCCTCTGAGATTCAGCCGCGATGAAATCTTGAGGATCAGAGTTCCCCACGGGACCAAGATAATAGGATCATGAATTGGCCCCGGTGCGAATCAGAAGCTCAGTGAAAGGCTCCTGAAGAAAAAAGCGGAAAAGAAATCTCAGGTAAAATTGAAAACCTAAATGCCGAACGAAGCTTACAGGAGAGGAATTTACCTGAGCATCTTGGTTTTGAGCTGCCATTGGGGATTTGAGCTTGGAACGAGGAGATCTAAGGTTTGGATCTAGATGAAGATTCCGGCGGATTGCGAAGAAAGAAGAACAGGTGTTGACAGATTCGATTTGAAAGTATTCGTGGCTGGAGTCAATTGCGGAACAAAATTACTTTTATCCCGCAATTGAAGGGGCAAGTGTTAACACCAAAATTTGGTAAGGAGTCTGACTTGTGGGTCCGGCTCGATGAAGAGCCCGTCTGGTGGAAGGAAGGATCTTTTTAGAGATATTCGGCAAAGAGATCTGCGGTCGGCTATCTGCTCCAATTCGGCAAAGGAACAGTAGAGCTGATTTTGCGGGATTGGACGGTGACGTGGCTCAATCAGGAAGAACGAATGGATAGATAGGCGATCAAGCTTAGAGATAAGTTAGGCAACGAATCCATTCGAAGTTGTACTTGACAGGGTATAAATATGAGCCCTGAAAGTATGTAACAGACAATCATTCCTCAATACAAACCGGCCTTACGCCAAACCCTAGAGTCCATTTGTCATGTCTTCGAGTTCTTCGAGAGGGTTCATCGATCCGTCGACCTCCGTGAGTACCGGCAACCTTGTATCACGTCTAGTATCATGCGGTGGATTTAGATCTGATGCAAGTAGTCTTGTTACCATGCTTCGTGTCATGCAGTAGATTCAAGCTTGGTTCAAGAGGGTTTCTTGTTAGGTCATGAGCCATGCGGTAGGCTAAGATCTAGCTTGAAGCTAGTTATCGGCTCTATTGGATTTTGGCAAGATCCAATAGATTTATTAAGTTATCCCGTGTTGCTTTGAGTTTTTACTTCATGTTTAGATTCATGTAACACACTTTTGCCCAATCTAGATAGATTTGGATCGGCTTCACCCTTTTGTGATCTTTGTACGAGTCAAGTTCGTATTTTAACACGTGGATCTTGTGCTTTTCGATAGCCGAAACCGAATCGATCTGGGTTGTTACGTGTTGCGGGTTCAAGCTTGCCAATGTTGGTATAAATCTTGAAAGAGCCGGGTATCATGCGGTAGATGCAGGTTTTTGGGTTGCTTTGGTGCTAGTCATCCGGTGGATTAGATTTCAAATCAATTTGATAGGTTTATTCACTTGGTAATGTTCGTTCCTTCTTCATGGACCCCGAATCGGCTGTTCAGTCGTATTCGGTTATGTTTATTCATGAGTAGAACACGTGCGTTATTCATGCTTTAAATAATGTATGCTTTTAGCTTTCCATATTTAGATTGTATCATGCGGTGGATAGATCTATTTGTGGAAAGTGGTACGGTTCTTCATGCAAGTTGTATCATGCGGTGGATAGATTTGCCTGACATCGTGCCCGACGGGTTTTAAAGTACCTAGACATGCGGTAGACTAGTGCTTTGGATCTATGCATGCTTGTTTATTACATGTTTACATTTGTGCTTTACTTTATTCATTTGTTTAATGTTAATTATCATGGGGATCGGTCATGGCCTCGTGCATGCGCATCTTTATTCAAACAAAGACCGATCGCTGTCATGCTTGCGTCATCCATTCGGCAATGTTACTTTTTCCTTTTACAAGTTCCCGATTGGTTTCAGTTTATTGGCAGATAGCTTCCTATAGCTATGTGTCATCCCATCTGGCTTCCTAGCCGTAAATATGGAACTGTCTGGTACTACCCGGCAAGTTCCAAGCTTTGGTATCTAACTATTTTATCTTTTGTTAATTTTCAGGAAAAATTGACTGGCACGTCTCGTGACTCTTTGCGCGTGTGAAGCCAGCTTGTTCGGCTTGCTGTCTGTTTGGCGCTAGCTGCACGTTTTGCGTCAACACACTTTTTGGCACGCCCAGTGGGACAACAGCCGAATAGATCAAGATGCCCGAGATCGCGGACATCATGGACGTCAACATTGAAGACCTCTCTCCCGAGCAGCGGCAGCAACTCCAGGACGCCATGGACCAGTTCCAGCAAAAATGTCTGCTGTCCTTCAAGAAAAATAGAAGTGGCGTCCCGTACTTGAAGAACGAGATGCCCAAGGTGTTGCTACCAGGGGAGAGCGATGCCACAACTCAGCAAGAGAAAGAGGAGTGCATGCAAGCATTCCGGGAATCTGCAGACTACATGTTGAGCAAGCACCACAAAGCTTTCCTCGGTGCGCTCCAGCAGATGATGGTGGCTGTCTTTGGCCCAGGCATGGAACAAGAATTCAGCAAGGCACCCGTCCAAGGGGGCACCGTCGAGCTGGGCTAGTCAAGCTCTCAGCCACCGTTACGAAGCCAGCCTCATCAGCCTCCTCCTCAGAGCTCTGGAAGCCAAGCTTTCCAGCCTCCTCCGCAGGGCGCTGAGGGTCAACCAGTTCAGCCCCCACTACAGGCCTCAGGAGGGCAGCCAATCCGGCCCACCACCGCAGCAAAGACGGGTCAACCTGTGCAACAGCCGAATCTGTACCAGCCTACGTACGGGGAACTAGCGTTCGGCTCGCCTGGAGCCCCACTTGCCTCCGGCCACAGGATTGCTCCGGCAAACAACTGGCTGCAGAGGAATTTGTACGGCGGAGGCTACCATGAGGTGGGAAATTACGGGGCATTTGACGCTTTCCCGCATCCAGGATACGCGCCAGCTGCAGGCGCACAAGTGGACTGCGCCCTAGCACGGAAGATGGCCGAGTTGATGCAAAATCAGTTCGGCCTCAAGCCAAAAACGCAGGGACCTGCCTACAAGCCGCCGTTCCCAGAGTGGTACTACAACATGCTCCTTCCGCCAAGGGTGAAGCCGCCGACGGAGTTCACGAAATTTTCAGGGCAGGACGACACGAGCACAGTGGAGCACATCGCTCGTTATCTCATGCAGCTCGGGGAATGCTCAGCTGAGGAAACATTCAGGGTCCGCTACTTCCCCACGTCACTGACAGGTCCAGCATTCTAGTGGTTTTCGTCCCTGCCCCCTGAGTCAGTTAGCAGATGGAAGGACCTGGAGCGCAAGTTCCACGCCCACTATTTCAGTGGCACCTCGGAGAAGAAGCTGATCGACCTTGCCACCGTGAAACAGAGGCACAGCGAAACGCCATTGGAATTTCTCAGAAGATTCAGGGAGGTTAAAGGCACGTGCTTCTCGCTCAACTTGCCAGACGACTAGCTGGCTGATATGGCCGTCGCCAGGATGCTGCCGGCCGTACGTGAAAAATTGTTCGGGATGGAGTTTGAAAACATGGGCCAGCTGTCACAGAAGCTATCACTGATGAGCAACCAGGCGTATGGCTTCAAGAAGGATGCCAAGTTTGGCAAGCAGCATGATGTTGCTGACATCTACAACCAGTTCTTAGACAAAGCTGATCTGGTCGAAGATTCTGATGATGAACTGGATGTGGCCGCAGCAGAGATCATGAGGGGGAAAGAGCCTTTAACGATAAATCAGCGCTGGGTCAAACAGACCAAGGGCACCTACGATTTCGATATCACAAAGGCTGACAAACTGTTTGAGCTCTTAGTGAAGGAAGGCCGAATCAGACTGCCTGAAGGGCATTCCATGCTTCGGCCCGATGGAGTCAAGGGGAAACGCTACTGTGGCTTCCACGACAAGGATTCGCACTCCATCAACGATTGCAGGGTCTTCAGAATGAGGATCCAAAAAGCCATCCAGGAGGGGCACCTTAAGTTCGACAACAAGATGAAGCTGGATGGCCACCCCTTCCCTCAGAACATGGTGGGCTTCTCTGTCAACATGGTGACGGCTGAGGAGAAGGGAAAGGTCAAAGTCTTGACCTCAGCCAGGGCTAGACAGGATGGAGCAGTGGACCCGGAGCGCCAAGTAACTCTGGAACAGGTGCATGGTGAAGCCCCCCGCATTCTCAGGAGTCACATCGAAATCGGGGAGTCATCCAGAGCCAAGCCCAGGGTGACCACGCGCATCCTCCTCAACAAGTGGCAGCGCCAGATGGAGAAAGAGCGCTACCAGAAGCGACGGTACGAGGAGGAGAAGCGCAGAGCCGAAGAAGAAGCACACAGAAGGGACCAGGAGCAATACACGCGCGAGCAGGAGCGCGCGCACTGGGGATGTGCGTTCTTCAGGCACTGCTGGAATGAGGGTTTGAAGCTGCCCACGCTGAGGAACTGTCCTGAATGCAGTGACAGATATTTTGAGTACAGGCAGGAGACTGCCAATCGCCGATCCGTCCACGAGAGAATTGGAAGGATCCACCCTAACGAGGATCGGCGCCAAAAAATTGAAGTCATTGATCACCCCAGGAAGCGGCAAGCTGATCTAAGGTGGGCTGATCAAGAAGAGGATGAGGACGACTACATCTGGCAGAAGGGGCAATGGTGCCCGCCTGGCCTGCGCAAAAGTCAGAAAAGACAGGTTCAACGCTTGAGGAACCATGAACTGAGGCAGGCCGGGATCCAAACAAAGCAGGTGTGGCGCCCCAAAGATCAACCGGAAGGATCAAAGCGTTCGGCTCCAACTTGCATGGTATACTTTTTGCCGAACGAATTCATGGCTCCTACTAACCAGGTTGTGCAGGAAGAGGCGTCCTTAGATGACGAGCAGGTCGAGGGGGTGATGGCACAACTGGTGCTGGCCAAGCAGGCAGTTTTCGACAAACCGGCCAAGAATCGACATATGAGGCCGCTGTACTTGAGAGGATACGTCAATGGCAAGCCATTGACCAAGATGTTTGTCGACGGTGAAGCGGCAGTCAACGTAATGCCGTACACCACCTTCAGGAAACTTGGCATGGGCCCGAGTGATCTGACGCTTACCAAAGCATAATACTGAATGATTTCGCTGGGAATCCTTCAGATACCAAGGGATGCGCTCACGTGGATTTGATGATCGGGTCCAAGACGCTGCTCACTACCTTCTTTGTCATCGAAGGTAAAGGAGCCTACAGCCTACTGCTTGGGCGGGACTGGATTCATGCCAATTGTTGCGTCCCATCCACCATGCACCAGCAGCTTATCCAGTGGGTGGATGATGAGATTGAGGTCGTCCAAGCAGATGACTCCGTGAGCGTTGCGAACATGGAACCAGCCTTCTGGGAATACCAAGGTATTGATTGTTTCTCAGGGAAAGACTGGGGAGAAGGTCCTGTTGAACCTGTCAGCAGTGATCAACAGCCGATTCAAGCAGTCGGCTCTTATAGTAATTTTTAATGGAGAACCCCGTAGATGGCACTGATGGCAAGTTGGGGCGAGGATTCATGTCGGCTGATAAATTAGAAGAGGTTGACATTGGAAGCGGTGATAAGCCAAGGCCGACGTTCATCAGCGCAAACTTGCAGCCAGACTTCAGGGGAGAGTTGATTAAGCTTCTCAAGGAATACAAGGATTGCTTCGCCTGGGATTATTCGGAGATGCCTGGATTGGATTGTTCTATCGTCGAGCATCGGTTGCCAATCAAATCTGGTTTCAAACCATACAAGCAACCACCCCGGAAAATCTACAAGGATGAAGTATTGGCCGATGTGAAGAAAGAGGTTGAAAGATTACTTGATGCAAACTTCGTTCGGCCATGCAGATATGCCGAGTGGATTTCTAACATTGTCCCTGTGTACAAGAAGAATGGAAAGATGAGGGTCTGCATAGATTTCAGGGACCTGAATAGAGCTACTCCGATGGATGGTTACCCAATGCCTATTGCCGATTTGTTGATTGACGCCGCAGCTGGACACAAAGTCATCAGTTTCATGGACGGCAATGCGGGTTACAACCAAATCTTCATGGAAACAGAGGACATATCAAAGACGGCCTTTAGATGTCCTGGTCATATAGGTCTGTTTGAATGGATAGTCATGACATTTGGGTTAAAAAATGCCGGTGCAACTTATCAGCGAGCCATGAATTACATTTTTCATGAGTTGATCGGCAAAATTGTGGGAATCTACATTGATGATGTGGTAATCAAGTCCCTAAGTCATGACACGCATTTGGAAGATGTAAAGAGGACCTTGGAGTGCACCCGGAAGCATGGTTTAAAGATGAACCCGAACAAGTGCGCTTTTGGGGTGTCAGCTGGAGAATTCTTGGGATTTTTGGTCCACGAGGGAGGAATTGAGGTTGGTAAGAAAAGCATGAAGGCCATCAATGAGGTTGTTCCTCCAACCAATCTCAAGGAGTTGCAATCACTGCTCGGCAAAATTAATTTCGTGAGAAGATTTTTCAAATTTGTCACAGAAGGTTTTGCCATTCTCTCCACTGCTGAAGCTAAAGAAAGATCAGAAGTTCACATGGGGCGACGAACAACAAAAGGCTTTTGATGAGATCAAGCAGTACATGAAGGAGCCACCAGTGCTGGTCCATCCTCAATTGAATAAGCCTTTCAAGTTGTACGTGGCGGCCGATACCCAAACCATTGGATCGGCCCTTATTCAAGAATTTGAAGGAAAGGAGCGGGTAGTAGCATATCTTAGCCGAAAACTACTTGATCCCGAGACCAGGTATTCGGCTACGGAGAAACTGTGCTTGTGCGTGTACTACTCGTGTACAAAGTTTGGCACTACTTGTTAAATGCCAAATGCACTGTGTATTCCAAGTTCGATGTAATAAAACATATGTTATCTATGCCAATTTTGAACGGCAGGATTGGAAAATGGATCTTGGCCTTATCAGAGTTCGAGTTAAAGTTCGAATCAGCAAAGGCTATCAAGGGACAGATTATTGCCGATTTTATAACTGAACATCGCGATCCGTCAATTGATTTGCTTGAAATTACCCCTTGGGCTTTATTTTTTGATGGATCATCATGTGGTAAAGGTGGGGGAGTAGGGATCCTACTGATTTCGCCTAAAGGTTAGATGTTTAATTTGCCATCCCTATACAGCCCACTGTCACAAATAACCAGGCTGAATACGAAGCATTACTTCGAGGGCTTCAATATTTGAGAGAAGTCGGGGCCGTTTCGGTTGAAGTTTATGGAGATTCGTAGCCGGTGATCAAGCAATTGAACGGCCAATATGAATGCAAAAGTGAAGCACTGAGGAGTTACTACGAAGAATGCAGGGAAATCTTGAAGAGCTTCCCGTTGGTAACTCTACAGCATATTCCTAGGGAACATAATGAAGAAGCGAACAGGCTGGCTCAAAGCGCCTCTGGTTACAAAGAGAGCCAAGAAGCGTTTGCTGCAGAAGTGTGTGCACTGGGGACGGATCTTGCAGAAAATGATTGGAGGAAAGAGATCGTTGATTACTTGAAGGACCATCCCAAAAGGTCTCTAGGAAGCTCAGGTACAAGGCCATAAAATTCGTTCTTCTGGTTGATAATTTGTTCTATAAATCATTAGATGGGGTATTATTACGATGCCTGGGTCCAGAAGAAGCCAAGAACATGATGAGCGAAGTGCACGATGGGATATGTGGAGCACACCAATCGGCCTACCGTATGAAGTGGGTTATTAGACAAGCTGGATGCTTTTGGCCGACGATATTAGAGGATTGCTTTGAGTATTACAAGGGATGTCAGGATTGCCAAAGGTTTGGAAATATTCAAAGGGTCCCCGCATCAGCATTGAATCCCATCATCAAGCCATGGCCATTCAGGGGCTGGGGTATAGACTTGATTGGCCAAATTAATCCACCATCTAGCAAGGGGCATAAGTTCATGCTTTTGGTTACGGATTATTTTACTAAATGGGTTGAGGCGATCCCACTGAAGAAGGTGACATCAGAAAACATGGTTGAATTTGTCAAGGAGCACATCATCTATCGGTTTGGGATCCCTCAGACAATCACCACTGATCAAGGGGCACAATTCGTGTCACTGGAGTTCAGAGAATTTGCTGAAAGCATGGGAATCAAATTGTTCAACTCTTCTCCCTATTATGCCCAAGCTAATGGTCAAGCAGAGGCTTCTAATAAGATCATGATCAAGCTGATACAAAAGAAGATCGACCAGAAGCCAAGAAGGTGGCATTCGGTACTCAGTGAGGCACTGTGGGCTTACCGAATGGCCCCCATGGAACAACAAAGACCTCTCCTTACGAGTTGGTTTACGAACACCACGCGGTTCTACCTTGGGAGATGCAGTCAGATTCAAGGAGGGTTGTGTTACAGAAATATTTGAGCTCCAAAGATTACAGTGGCCTAATGATGGATGAGCTGGAGGATTTACATATGATCCGTCTTAGAGCCCTGGAGAACATCGAGAAAAACAAGCTGCGAGTTGCCAAATACTATAACAAGAAAGTAAAAGTCAGGCAGTTCGTAGAAGGCGATCTGGTTTGAAAAGCGCTATTGCCGATTGGGACTAAATATAGCGATTTCGGCAAATGGTCTCCTAACTGGGAAGGACCTTTTCGTGTGGTCAGATGCGTCCCTGGAAATGCATACATACTGAAAACTTTGCTGGGAGAAGAATTTTCCGCCGCGATAAATGAAAGATATCTGAAGAAATATTATCCTAGCATTGAGATCGATCGATGATCACCAACAGCGGGGTTACACACATCTGACACAGAAACAGCCGGCGCTCAAGGACGAGGCCGCCTTCAGAACAAAAAATTCACAAGCAGAAGAAATGGCCAGTGCCTAGATGCATTGCCCTTAGCACAAAAACTACATTACAACTGCTTCTTGCAGGTTTACATCCAACAACCCTGGTGATCATGACCTCAAGGAAGTGGGAAGCAGAAGGCGTGGAGGAAGAAGCGAAAGTATGATTCAATCTTTTCTTTGCTTCTTCTCCGGTTGCTCCCTCTTCAGTTGTTCCAGGACCACCGTGACGGCAACTTGGAAGGCACGAGGGTGACCATGGTTCGCGGCCTCCACCAAGCCGTCCCGGGGCCGCCTTCGAGCCGTTGTACCGTCGGGAGACATCCGGCGCAGGGGTGGATGTTAGGGGCAAGAAATCCAGATGCGGGCACAAAGTCAAGAAAAAGTCAGAAGCATTTACCCCCTACTAGTGCCTCCAGAGCCAGGCGGCGCTCGCGTTCGGCTTGGCAACGAGCGGTGATGTCCCTCAGGCTGTGCTCCAAGTGCCGAACGCGGCGGCGCAGTTGATGGCTGGCCCTCTGTTCAGGCGTGGCGTCCTCTGCTTCGAGGGAGGAATCAGAGGAGATGTACTCAGGCACATCTTCGGTCCCGATGATTTCTTCAGGGAGCAAATCAAGGCTGAAAGAGGAAAAGAAGAGGAGGTAAAGCGCAAGATCACGAGGAAACGGGAAGTAAATCAAGGGAAAACTCACCTTCGAATCGTGCGTTTCTTTGGAGGGCTGCTCTCCTTGGGCTGCTTGCCCTTGTCCATGGCCTGGGGGTTTTTCCTCTGGAGACGGAGGAGGAGATGAGAAGTGATGGATGAGTGTGCGAGTGGATATGCAGGGCATCTCAGCAGGCTATTTTATTGACCGAAGGGACGCATTGGGAGTGATGACCGGCTAGTACACACTGTTGGAATACCAAACGACAGGGTTTTCTCCTGGATGCGAAGGGTTTTTTGCTTGAAAAGTGCCTACGGACTGCCGATTCAGGGATCTTCTGCGGATTTTGCGCCAAGGGGCATCTGTTCGCGCGTATTCGGCTCAAGACAGTTCTCGGATACGTTCAAGGAAAGAACAACATTCACAGATGCAAATGTAAAGAAAATCATCATAGAGCAAGCACAGAATTCAAAATTTCTTCATTTATTGCCGATATTCAAACATCCCTAGTACAATCTAGTCGAAAAGCCTATTCAACACAGATTGGGGATGAGTGATTTCGGCAATGGCGTCGTCGTGGCCATCGAGGCGCTCCAGGATGAGCTCGATCTCCTCAATGTCCTCTGGCGCGCCGCCCCAGAAGCCGCGCGGCCTGGTGGAGTAGTTGACGTCCGTGTGCGTCGCCATGGCAGCCAGGCCCAAGGTAGTGCCCAAGCGAACGCCATGGGTGGCCACCTCGTCGACGCGGTGCTCCACCGCGGCAAGGCGCTCCGCCGGCGTGTCGCCGCGGACGTTCACCTTATTGGCCAGCTGCTCCACCAGCGCCTTCAGCTGGTTGAGCTCAGCATCGCGGGCTGCAAGAAGCAATAAGATAGGGGATTAGTATCAAAAGCTGGGTTGGATCAAAGAGTTGATTTCAGAGCCATACTGTCGATGGCTTCCAGCAGCTGTTTGCGCTGGTCCTCCCATTCCAGCTCGGCTATGCCTGCCTTCTTGGAGACATCCTCCAACTCGCGCAGGGCCGTCTCCAGCTCCTTCTTGAAGCAGAGGGCGTCAAGCTCCCCGTAGGGCACGGGGCGGACTCCGAGGAGTCGTCCAGAAGGGGTTGATTGGCCAGCGCAGGAGACGGGTTCCACTGAATCAACCTGAAAGGGAGATGATCGTCAAAACAAGAAAAGATCAAAGTTAAAGCAAAGAAGAGGAATCGACGATCATTGCCTCCGGCGCGCATTGGCGCTGCTCCCCTCTGCCTCGTCCGAGGCGCGGCGGCGGTTGAGGCGGCGCACCATGTTGGCTTGGGATGTGCACTGTTTGGAAAGAGGAAGAACTGAGATTGGCAAAGATTCGAGAGCTAAAAGGCTTGGTGGAGAGCTAGGGGCACCTACGGTTTCATTTATAGGCCTGGCAAGGTGAATCGTGGCCTCGAGTCGTGGCTTTGGATCGTGGCGCATATCCCAAGAAAATCGGAAGGTGGAAAGGTTTCCTTGGCCAGCCCGCCGACGGGTCGCTTGGAGTTCTAGGCTGAGTCACATTCAGTTGACTGGCTCGGCTAAGGGGAGTCAAAGTGCCATTCGGGAGTTGGCGTTTCTTTGCCGAATGGGTCGTTCAGCATTATATTTGAAGGTGCGCAGAAGAAAAAGAAAATAAAATGCGAGGACAAATATTACAAGAGCAACCAATTCAGTTATACATCAATGAAAGCATTCAAATGTTCAAGTATTTTGCAATCACACCACGAGCATTGGATGTTGCTTGGCGGAAATTGTCCAACAGCTCCTGGCAATCTTTTTGGGCGCTAGACAAGGTGGTGAGTTCTGCATCGCATTGTTCTATCTTGGCGATAGCCGATTTCGCTTCCGCTTGGGTCCTTTCTATCAATCCAGGGAGCTCGGCTATTTTCTTTTTATCAGCCTCTATCTCAGCCGACAGGCTTCTCAGTTCCGCCTCTAGAGCAGCTTTCTTGGCAATTTTCAGATCACAAGAAGCTTGCGGACTGGCCAATGCATCTTTGTGGCTCTCTGTTTGGGATTGTGCCCCGTTCATGGCTTGTTCAGCATTGGCTCTCTTCTTTTCAATAGCCGGGCGGGAGCGCAATTTCCTCAAAGCTTGCCTTATGGGCGCATAAAGGATTTCCAAGCCACAGATGGATACCAGAGAAGCACTGATATCTTCAGGGAGTTCTTGGCTAATAGATTCAAGCATCTCTTCAAAGTGATCGAGATCCTTGAACTGATCTTGTGCATCTCTTTCTAGCCAGGCAATAATTTCTTTGAGCTTTGCTAGCACCGCCTCTGACAGAATTTGATGCACTCCTTCCGTCGTTTCGGCAACTGGATTGTTCCTCGTTGGCAGGCTTGATGACGATGAGGCCTGATCCTAAGAAGCAGTATTGCCGAGTTAGGAGTGCTAAATGCAAAGGTAGCAGAGTTAAGTGCAAATGAGTACCTCATGGCTGATTTCTTGAGCTGGGGCAAGATTTTGAGCTAGGGCAATCACAGGTCAAGAAGGTGCTCCAGGTAGAGCTGAAGCTTCCAAGTTAGAAGGTGTTGATGCAGTCACTGGTAACTCATGGGCTTCTGGCTGAAGAGGAGTTGGATCCACCTCCGTTGGGATTGGTGTCTCTGCATGACCAACAGGTGATTGCGCCCTTGGAGGACTTGACGGCTCCGGCTGGATTGGGAGACTCATCTCTGGAGAATTCATTGCTTCTGCAGAGGGTGATAAAGATGAGATCTCCACTAGGATAGATAATTCAACCCTGGGTGGACCTGCTTGCTGGGACACTGGGATGTCCACAAGTTGTTCTTCCATTGTTTCTTCTGCAAGTGTCAAACTTAAAAGGGTAAGTGCCATTGTCCATCCTTAAAAGAGGACAGTAGAGGTCATACCAGTGGATGGGGCATTGGCAGGTTTTGGCACTGAAGACTGCTGGGCTCTGGCCTGAAAATGCACAAGATATGATTTATCAGAACCAGAGTAATCTTGTGATCAAAAAAGTAAAAGGGTTTACCTCAACAAGAATTTTCTTGACAGTTCTCCTTCTCTTGGCATTTGGAGGAGCAATCAGAGACAAACCTTGCCTTCTATCAGCAGCAAGGCTGGAAAGGCTTGGGTCTGTTGTGACAAACCTGGCCATTAACTGAGCTAGAGTTATGGACGTGAATCCCAGTGCTGAGATCGGACCTACAGCATTATAGGTGATATTCCTGGCTCGAGGGGCAGGCACTGTGTTCTGTGATCAAGAGAAGAATGAGGTCAGAATCATGATTAAGAGAGGAAATGTCTGATCCAAAGGTTACATCATATTACCTCTGAAGTTGGCTGAAAATCAGGCGTCAACTCTGCACAGAACGAGTGCACAGGCTCATTGAAGATGTGTCATGTAATTCTTGCCACCAGGAATTGAAGGTGGGATGAGTTAAGGTTATAGGCACAAAAGGCCAGGTGTAGACAGTGGGACTGCACACATAATGGAAGACTCTGCTACTGTGCATGAGTTCTTTTATTTCCTCTCTGGGCTTGAGGAATTCGTGCAGGAACAATCTTGGGGGCATCTGGCCACACCCAAGTTGTCTGGCCATTACATTGGGCTGATAATATTCATAAGTACTAGAGTTCAGCCTTCCTCCATTGAATTCAGCTGGCAGCATACATGGGCGGATTATGACGTTGAGGATCTCTAAGAATCTCCCATCTTGGCATTCGGATTCAAAAGAGAAGTCACAAGGGAAAATCAAAGTGTCATTGTCCAGATAAGGAAGCCAGAGAGGATTCTGGAAACCTTTGAATAATAGCTCGAAAAGCTGGGCCGATGTCCCGTCGAACAAGAACGATTGAAGCCGCTTCTCCATAATTCTGGCATCCTCTGGTGGCTTGGGGCTCCCCTTCAGGGTGATTGGATAAGGGGAAGAGCCTGGTGTTCAAATCAACACCAACGATCTGATGCATGTGGAGCTGCAGCCACATTTGAACAAACCACCAAGGACCATTGACACATGTTATCCTCTGGCTAGTATACATTTGGGTGACAGTTTGGTGAAGCATATGGTACACACTGCCTAGGAGGAATTTCCCAAGGGGGAGGCGGTTGCCACTGACCAAATGAGACGCCATTGTGATGTGATTCAGGGTAGGCTCATTGGCTTTGCCATAGAAGACAAATCTGCACAGCCACATGTTCAGAAATGCCCTGTATTCGATTTCACCAAGGGGATTGTCCTTCATGTGCTTCAAGATGTAATGCTTGTATCTGTTCCCTGGATTCACTCCTGTTTGCCGAGAAGAGTTTTTGAATTCCCAAGGCTGAACAAATCCTGTAATGTCAAGGCCGGTAATCATATACACATCGGCCAGAGTTGGAGACATCGGGCCGTGGCCAAAGAGGAAGGCGTTGACACCGTTTGACCAAAAATGGCAAGCTGCTATCAGAAGGTCTTCATTCTTGGGGGTTTTGGCCAAGGATAACTCCAAACACTGAGCAATGCGGAGGGTATCCCAGTTTTTGGTTAATGCACTTTTGTCTGCGAGAATTCTCTGGTACGAAGTTTTCCAGCCTGCGATTGGAGGCAAAGGCCAGTTCTTGAAAGCGTCTTGGCACCAAGGAGGTGGGGACAGAGCTGCTTTCAAGGGGATCCTCTGAGATTCAGCCGCGATGAAATCTTGAGGATCAGAGTTCCCCACGTGACCAAGATAATAGGATCTTGAATTGGCCCCGGTGCGAATCAGAAGCTTAGTGGAAGGCTCCTGAAGAAAAAAAGCGGAAAAGAAATCTCAGGTAAAATTGAAAACCTAAATGCCGAACGAAGCTTACGGGAGAGGAATTTACCTGAGCATCTTGGTTTTGAGCTGCCATTGGGGATTTGAGCTTGGAACGAGGAGATCTAGGGTTTGGATCTAGATGAAGATTCCGGCGGATTGCGAAGAAAGAAGAACAGGTGTTGACAGATTCGATTTGAAAGTATTCGTGGCTGGAGTCAATTGCGGAACAAAATTACTTTTACCCCTCAATTGAAGGGGCATGTGTTAACACCAAAATTTGGTAAGGAATCTGACTTGTGGGTCCAGCTCGATGAAGAGTCCGTCTGTGAAGGATCGGATGGCGACTAGAGAGGGGGGTGTGACAGAACCGCCCAAAATAATTCTGTATTATCGCCTAAGCCGGTCCACATGGCCATTAAGCAATAATAAAGAATTATTAAGTCGCTTCCGCCGGGTAAAGCCCGGTAAATCACATACAACAGGATCGCTGATATGCGCTAAGCCCACACGAAGGCGGGACCAGAGAACAACATTACATTACATAACGAGTTTCACAAGTTCAACATTATTACAAACCAGGTTTTTCATACATAAAACTAAACATGGTTCAGAGTTTAAACAGCGGAAAAATAAACTAACGCGTGATACACATAGGAGGCCATCCATGCATATCACTCATCGTCATCGTTCTCCCATTCGACCTCCCATCCCTCTGGAATAACACCAGGCCAGAGAGGATTACCTGAAATCAACAAATTAAGCAAGGCTGAGTACTAATACTCAGCAAGACTTACCCGACAAAAATAAAGTAAGACTAGACATGCAAGGCTTTTTGGCTTGTGGGTTTGTTTTGCCAAAAGCGACTAAGAGTGGATCCTTATTTTCAAGTTTTAGCTCATATTCTAGTATGTTAACCATTCTATGTGAGCACCTGCACTAAACAAGCATGTTGTTCAAACAATATTAAACAGGTAACGATATTAAGCCAAAATGTTCCATAAATAAACATGGGGTAGCCAGTGGTCAAGCCGACTCAGATAACGGCGAGTGACCGACGATCGATCGATTTATATCCTTGCAAGGTAAACCCAAGATACACGGAAGAAGGTAGACCAAGTGCAGTGTCTACCCCAACCAGGCGGTTCCCAACATCCCACAGTTTAGGATCGTACGCTACAAACTGCGGTACACGGTTATCCGGAGGGTCTAACCCGACCGGTCCGACTCACACACTATACCACGGGTAGCTAGCCCGAGACACATCCCAAGCGGGTAGCTAGAAAGATCCCGCCCCGGTTCGAAGGTACTAGGCTTACCGGTCCCATTCCCCGACAAGCACTTGGTACGTTCAATAGCTTAAACCAAAGACAATGCTACTCGGTCGAGACCGAACCCATTGCTCTTACCACATGAGCGAGTCAATTTAACCAACTTATGATTCCAACATAAGCATCCTATATCTCGCGAGCAATGAGTCATTACTCGACTTCTACCGTGACCTTAGAGCATGGCACTAGCGTTCCTAACATACTAGTAAAAGAGCATAGGAGTCCTAAGGATCATGCAACTAGGTTTCAAAACAACTCCTGAAACTTAAATGCACAAGTAAAGCAATAAAGTGCTGAAAAGTAAAGGACATGATTTTCATTTATAAAGTGGGTTAGATGAAACCGGTGCTTGCCTTCCTCAGACTCAGTTCCTAAACTACCCTTTGGCTCTTCTGGACTTTGGTCCAGGTCTTGCTGCACACCAATCTGGTTCAGCTCACCATCAACAGTCCCGTCTCCCTCCTGGGCGAGTGTGTACGTACCGTCGGGGAGATCTACACGTTTACATGCACATGCATTAGATTAAAGTTAATCTTGATGGTGATGGTGTGCACATCTAAGCAATTTAAGTTACTTAACTTCACTAAACAGCAAAGGGGGTGTGTTTAAATATTAAAAACAGAATCAAACGTGATTTTACCATTTAGCACATTTAATTTCCATTGCTTTCCTTAATTATTTAAAACAAGCCTTTCAACCATAAATCAAAATTAAATCAAGAACACTTCCAATGAACCTAATCTTGTGCACACAGCAACATATGCTTAGTTTAAGCTTTCACACCAAAATTTGGCCTAAAATCATTTATAAATTAATTTATACGAAAAAGACAAATTTCAGCCTAGTAAATCAACATTAAATCATATAAAAAGATTTAATAAACTTTTTGATCCCAACTTTCTCCTACAGGTCAAGTATGCCAAATATGAGGTTCTGACCAAGGCATGGTTGCAAAATCAATTTATTTTTCAGATTTTGAATTTAAGCTCCTACACAAGGTTAAATCCAAAACACCAAGCAAACAATTCCCTAAAATCACATCCATCATACCAGAGGTGCTAATCAACAAGGCAAAGCCCTAGGGTGCACTTGTGGTTGCAGAAAAGTTCATTAAAGGGGCTTTAAAAAGCATCAAACTTAATCTAGCATAAAGCTTAAATAAATCATAACTGAAAATATATACATCAAAATCATGCAAATTTTTGTCACAGATCTAGACATGATATAAAGAGTAACATATCCAAAATTCAAGTTCATAGCATGTGTAGATTTTAAATCACACTAAAAACACTCTAAACTGAGTTTGAATTTTTAATTCAAAAACTGTGCAGAAAAACCCTATACATGCTTTCTAGAAAGGGTAGATTTCTTCACCACGAACCCAACAAAATAGGTTTTGCATTTTTCTGATTTTTCTACGATTTTTAATTATTTTTCGAAGGTACTGCCGAATACCTAAAGTTCACCTTTACAAACGGGTCCCTGGAATTTTACAAAAATCTCCCTGCAAAGATCTCAATCCTTGCAATGTGATCCTGGCAGCTCCTTGCCGGCGCGGGCTCACCGCCGGCGGCCGGATCCTTGCCGGCCCTCGCCGGGAAACCGCCGGGGGAGCCGCGCGCACCCGTTCCGGCCGGATTGGGGCGGCGGCCGGCCGAACGAGCCTCGCCGAGCCGGCGGCGGGCGCCCCCCCGTGCGCCCGCGGCCTACCGCGGAGGCGCGGCTACGGCCGGCCCGGAGGACGGGCGGCGGCCGGGACCGTGATGAGGAGGTCCGGTGGAGGCTCTAGGAAGGATCGGGCGGCGATAGTTGGAAGCTAGAGGCTGGCGGCGGCGGCCATGGAGGTGGCCGGCGGACGGCGTTCGCGGGCCGGCGGACGAGGGGCGACGGTGGGTTGGGGCGGCACCGCGAGACCACCAAGGCGAGCAAAGGAGGTCCCGCGGAGCCGGAACGCGGCCTTTTACCCACGCCCACGCGGGAACGGCCGGGCCGGCCGACGCATGCGCGCGCGCGCGCGCGCGGCGGCGAGCGACGCGCGCGTGGGCCGGCGGGCCCGCGACCGGTCCGCGTCCGGCGCCCGGGCGCGGTGCGGTGGGCCGGGGTCGGGCGGAGCGTTCACGGAGGTGCGGGTCCACCGCGGAGCCTCCGAGGGGCCGTACACCGGAGGCCCAGGGGCGGCCTCGCGCTCTGGAGCGCGGGACGACGGCGATCTGCCCCGCTTTTAATTCATTTACCGGTTTTCGAAATTGCGAAACTCCAAAAATCGTCAACTAAGTGAAAAATCTCCCAAAAGCAAAGTTGTAGAGGAGCTGTAGATCTACAACTTTCCCGAAGGGCGGCATATGTTTTGATCAATGGTTTGTCCAGGAACGCCAACCGAAGTTGCAGATTTTCCACGGCTCCGCCATCGTTCTTGTTCACAGTAAATAAACTTGATTTTTGGCCAATTTGCGCTCAAAATTGGAATGTCCGCAAATTACGAAAAATGTGTTCCGGAAATAACGGACAACTTTCGTATTGGCCGATTTTGAACTTCTATAGTGAAATTTGGAGAACGCGCAAGAAAACCATTTCAGCCTTTAAAGTAGATCTAGGGTTTGACCGTGGTTTGAGATGTTGACCGGGGTCTTTTGTGCAAAAGTGCGTCCAATCATGTCAAACATGCTTAGAAGGTAATTAACCTTGATTAATTCATGTAATTAATGTCATTAGCACAAGTAAACATCAGGGATGTTACAGCCTACCCCCCTTAAAAGAAATCTCGTCCCGAGATTTAGGATTTAAAAGGCTAGCTTAGGGAAGGTTGTTCTAGAATAGAAATGTATACCCGTGAAGTTATGTTTGCCTTGTTTCACTTGGGGTTTTGGTCGTTTGCCTTGACTTCCCTGCTTGGCTCTTGAGCCTTGACCGTGCCGATTTGGCTTGTTCTGCTCAGTTTTCGGGCACTCCCTCACAAAATGCCCAGGGTCTCTACAATTGAAGCAGAGACGAGGTGTGGGTGTATTGGACCTTGGGACCCACTGGGTTTTGATAGGCTGATCCACAACACTAGCTGGGTTGCTTGGCTTTTTCTCACGGGAGGGAAGTTCGGTGCATGTAATTTCCCATCCATTCAAGTCAATCTTTGGCAAATCTCGCTTGTGACTCTTACTCCTTCTTTCTTCCTCCCTAAGGTCCATAGGAAGTTGCGACGGTGGCATGAGTGAATCTAGGAGTTGCTGATTGGAATCTTGGTTCTGTTGATTTTGAGCTTCATGATTCATCAATAGATCGAATAGATAGACTTGCTCCATAATAGATTCGAAATTGCTTGGGAAAGAGCGTCGGATAGACTAGTTTGCGATAGCCCTTGATAACGATTATGGATGACATTTTGCACTAGTTGGCTTAACACCAAATTTTGGCCCTCCAAAATTTTCATGGTGTTGGCAAAGATATCCACCACCTCCTGTGTTGGTGGAAGAGATGGGAACATCTCATTGGGTCGAAGATTGACCGGATCTCCTTTGGTGGATTCCATTTCCCTGAAAGTTCATGACAATCCCATTAGACTCCCTAAGAGTACAATAATCCGAGTATGATAGTTATTGATAAACAATCATAACAACAGGTTAGAAAGTTAGAGAACTCGATCTGAAGGTTCTTTAGGGTTTGTTTTTAAGCAAGGAGCCAATAGCCATGTTCTACAAAGGGTGGTCGGGAATCAAAGATCGATACTCCCCTCTTTACTGATGGTCGCCACAGTGTAGTAATGATGGAACGCTTGGCGTTAGAGACAGGACCAGTAGATTAATACAGCGTTGGCCGCTGTAGTGAAACACGGCGGTAATGGAGTGGCACAAAATTGATGGAACACGGATATGTAGGCAGTCCAAAGATCTTTAGTATTCAGTTGTGGGTTTAAGGGATTTTCTCTAGCGGAGATTGTCGTCCAGGTCATCCATAAGAAGGCTGATTCATTTCATATCCTTAGAGAACATTCCTCATCCTCCAAAGGAATTTTAGAAAGAGAAAATTGTTTCCCGAGTTTAACCAACTCAAAGAAGAAGGCGGATGGAGGGTTCTATCTTTATCTTATTCATGTCATACATAGGCCACCCATTTGGGGCAGTGATCTGACAGTTGTTATAGACGATAACCATTGGTATGTCGACGAGAGGGTGCACTACCATCGAGATGTCCTTGGCAACTTGGCAATGGCACTACGAAGGCGTAGGCGGTGATCAGTAGCTTTGAGAAGAGATGGTAGAGCGTTGATGTTGCATACTGTCATCACAGCTCTGAAAAGGATGAGATAAATGGCTTGAGAGAATTAACCAAGGTATTGGAGAAATCGAAAAGAGCTCGAGGTGTCCTCAATTTAGAACCAAAATCGCTTTGAGAAGGCTTGATCGAAGGATTTGCCAAACTTGTGTTTTCTTATATCCTGATTCCATTAATTTGAAAGAAACATTAAAAAGGATCACAAATCACTGAGTTCTCAGAAGCTCCTCATATCTTGACTTTTGGAGAACCTTGATTGCTCATGAAACATCTCTGTTTATACACCTTCACCTTAACTTGGTTAAGTTGAGATCGGGCAAACTTGTGTGATTAATCGAAAGAAGACCGAGTTGAAAAGTTTTCATAAGGATCTCTATAAGGAATGAGAATCTTAGCAATTGACCATACTAAGATTGCTAAAAGAAATATTTTTGGAGAGTACAAGGGTTCGATGATGGCTTAAGGGTTCTACCATCGTAGATCTGGTGTTAGTTCATAAGAATAGTTAAGGATGGTAAAGTCATAGAGAGCCGTTACCGAGGAGTTCTTACGGATATTTAGTGGGAAAGATATGCAAAGACATGCTAGTACAGGAATTTCAGAAAGGCTTGCTCACATGTCACTTATTTTATGAGTATTAGCGACATCCTTCATCCCATTAGTGGTGCAATGACTTTTAACTGGATATGTGGTGCACCAATGAGACATGCTTGCAATATTAATATATATAGATGAGTTGTGCATCAGTGGAATGGTGCTCATAATGATGCTTATGATGAGGTGCATATAGTATGATGTATATGCACATGAGCATGTGATGCTTATGCACATGAACTTATGGTGCTTATGTAATGATGCATAATGAGTGATGCACATGATGCGTGCATGATGTAGTGCACACATGATGATGCACATGTTGATGAAATGCGTTGATGCATATGCTCATGAGATATGTTGCTCATGGTGCATAGTCAGTATGACTTATTGCACCCATGGAGTTAGTTAAGAAAGGGGAGGCAATCAAAGAGTAGGGAACAAAATTGTGGTGAGTCATTTTCCATAACCCAAGATACACAGCGCGCTCCTTGTGATAATCACATGGCTGCAGACCACATGATACCCTAGGTTCCGTCGCGGCACCTTTAGTTAGGGAAACATCATCAACCACAAGGAAGGTAGAGAAAAAGGATTTTTTTATATACCTATGCAAGTTAGTCACCCAATATTTCCCAAATGCACAAGTTATATAATGCGTAATGAAAATGTGTTGTTAAGGTAAGCATATGCATTGTGATAAAATGCTTCAACTTGCATGCCACAAGATTCTTCACACTTATAAATAAGAATTTATTTATTTGTTTGTGAGCAAGTATAAGGAAAAAAAATCAAGTTTGAGGCAAGGAACTTTAGAGCGAGAAAAGTAGGGATACCGACGCCAGAAAGTTGTGGGACCAACGTTTCATGGCTATAAGGAGTTGAAGTGTTGTCTACTATCTAGAGAAAGTGTGGGGAAAACGACCAAAGAAAAAGAGCACAACGAAGTTTTAGTTGACTTGACAAAAGATATGATATGTTTCTTATGTAGGCAAGAAGGTGTCGATACTTCGTATTCATTTTATTGCCCTCAAAATCGATAAGCAAGGTCAAAAAGAAACATTTTCAAGGTTGGGAGATCAATAGTGATCGAACCCATGATGTCAACAACCAGGAATAGTTGAGTGCTTCAGAGAGCATACCCACATGATACGGGAGTGAACACGTCAGCTAAGAAATCATACTCACGAATCCGAAAACCTCGACTCTGCCTTGGCGGTTGTGCAGCAAGCAAAGGTTCACAAACATGTTCACAACTCTTAGAGTAGGAACACGAGGAGGCTGAATTTTGATGAACATGTCGAACACAAAGTTTCAACCCACGCTTGTATTTTTAATTAGCCCCAAATTTTCAAGGAAATTAAAGGAAGATCTTACCACGATGTCGCTGGAAGAAAAATCCTAGCTATCAAATGATTTCATTTGGTATCCAATGCTTGGGCCATGCTCTCATGGTGCTAATAACGCATTTGCTACGCGGGAGCATATTCAACTGAGCTAGCCTCATGCATGGATCACCACACCAAATGGGAGGCAATAGCCACATGCATGGCACAAGTTCGATGGCGGTGACGGATTGTTACCGCTTGACTCTATATCACTACTCCTCTGAAACTGAGGAGAGGATTTCCGTCCATCGAAACCATGTGATATTCCATTAGATATGCATCCATAGTTTTGCCAACAAAATGGCAAATAGGCATGTCTAAAGAGACTTCTATTGGAAGTTTTCAGAATTTGGACAGCAATAGCTCTTAGAAATAAATTCATATCTCTCGCCTCAAGTGTCAAAAATTTCTAAATTTTGGTAAGCATATGTAGAATTTCATAATCCACAACTTTGGTATTCAACTCCAGAACAGATTTAACTTTTACTGGGGTTGAAAAATTCATTTACCAAAGCTCTGTCTAGCGGTTTGGACAGCAAACAGTAGCTGACTAAAATTCGATATTTCTCAATATACACATGCATGAATGCTGAAATTTTGTGAGCATTGCTATCACAAAATTTTGAATCATTTTGATATTCAAGGTTTGCTCTTTATCCCAAAGGAAGATGACCTAAAAATTTGAATTTCAGAGATCACTAGTTCTGAAATTCAGCAGGACAGAGACCTAGTGTTTTAGGTATAACTCTCAAACTAAAAATCTAGTGACCTTGAGAATTCTATAGGAGGTAGATAGATACCTAAGGAGTAGTTTTGGTATTCAAAGGTTGAATAATATCGTATTGGAAAAAGGTGCAAAAGATCCATTTTCAGAGTGTTGTTGCCCAGAAATTTCAGCAGGACAGCGCTTCACTAAAAAGATCATATCTCTAAGATTAAGAACCCGATGACCATGAGATTTTGGCAGCACAAAGTATGCTGTATAATAAACATTTTTGGTATAGATTCTCTGGGAAGGATCTGTTTGGAACTATAGGTAAAAATTGAGTTTTCTACCTAACTCAGGATTTTGACAGCATTTCAACATGACCTTGTCTAGCAATTTAATCCTAACTTCAGTTTTAAGCATTCTAAAATCATGAGAAATTCAGAAAGCAAACTTAACTAGGTGATGAACAATTTCCCTAAAGAGCACCTAGCCAGAAATTTTCTAGATAATCCTTAGGAAGATTTGGACAACAGCTAGTCAAATTTTCGCTTAATCACCACATCAAAGCATCAAACTAGCATGATTGGTCCTTAAGAAACACAATTTAACTAAAGACCAAATGACACATGATTTAAGTTCATCTTCTTGTTTAATAGCTTTTACATGATGCAAAAAGCGTCCTAAGCTTCCTCACAAAGCTTTTAAGCTTAAAAACGAAGTTAGCGCCGGTGGCAGGGCATATATAAACGTCTCTCCCTATAATAACTAGTCGGAAGCTATTCGTTTCTTAATTACCGTGCCTAACAACCGTGGTTAGTGTACCTGCAGAAAATCACAGATATTCAAGACCTTTTGTGCCAGCACTCACAAAAGCGTCCACATTCATTACCGTTCACTTATAGAAACGGTATCCATGCGTAAAGCCGCTGCATGGACAGCGTCCTATTTAAGACTCTGACGCGACGTGAGTGCCCATTGGAATAGGCCTCACTCATCCCTCACGGACTTTCCCGTGGTACCATCACGTATGGCAAAACGTGACGAGACTCAGACGCGACGTGACACCCATTGGAATAGGTCTCACTGGTCCCTCACAGGACTTCCCTGTGGTACCACCACGTGTGGCAAAACGTGATGAACTAGTATGGTTGTGCATGAAAGTAAGTTTTGACAGGAATAAATGTGCTGGAAGTCAGACTAAATACACCATAATGTATTAGCCACCTGAAAGAACCCGAAAATTCCCTCTAGGGCCTCTCGGACTAGGTTAAACCTTAACGTCCTACTCTTTTAACAAGGTTATTAGTCTTGGCAACTTTTATTCCAAAAACAAGTTTGTTAAGGTATTTTAATTACTCTGGTGCATATCATCGCTCCGGTACCAAATTTGTGTGAGGAACCGCCCAAAATAATTACGTATTATCGCCTAAGCCGGTCCACATGGCCATTAAGCAACAATAAAGAATTATTAAGTCGCTTCCGCCGGGTAAAGCCCGGTAAATCACATACAACGAGATCGCTGATATGCGCTAAGCCCACACGAAGGCGGGACCAGAGAACAACATTACATTACATAACGAGTTTCACAAGTTCAACATTATTACAAACCAGGTTTTTCATACATAAAACTAAACATGGTTCAGAGTTTAAACAGCGGAAAAATAAACTAACGCGTGATACACATAGGAGGCCATCCATGCATATCACTCATCGTCATCGTTCTCCCATTCGACCTCCCATCCCTCTGGAATAACACCAGGCCAGAGAGGATTACCTGAAATCAACAAATTAAGCAAGGCTGAGTACTAATACTCAGCAAGACTTACCCGACAAAAATAAAGTAAGACTAGACATGCAAGGCTTTTTGGCTTGTGGGTTTGTTTTGCCAAAAGCGACTAAGAGTGAATCCTTATTTTCAAGTTTTAGCTCATATTCTAGTATGTTAACCATTCTATGTGAGCACACCGCACTAAACAAGCATGTTGTTCAAACAATATTAAACAGGTAACGATATTAAGCCAAAATGTTCCATAAATAAACATGGGGTAGCCAGTGGTCAAGCCGACTCAGATAACGGCGAGTGACCGACGATCGATCGATTTATATCCTTGCAAGGTAAACCCAAGATACACGGAAGAAGGTAGACCAAGTGCAGTGTCTACCCCAACCAGGCGGTTCCCAACATCCCACAGTTTAGGATCAGACGCTACAAACTCTGGTACACGGTTATCCGGAGGGTCTAACCCGACCAGTCCGGACTCACACACTATACCACGGGTAGCTAGCCCGAAGACACATCCCAAGCGGGTAGCTAGAAAGATCCCGCCCCGGTTCGAAGGTACTAGGCTTACTCGGTCCCATTCCCGACAAGCACTTGGTACGTTCAATAGCTTAAACCAAAGCACAATGCTACTCGGTCGAGACCGAACCCATTGCTCTTACCACATGAGCGAGTCAATTTAACCAACTTATGATTCCAACATAAGCATCCTATATCTCGCGAGCAATGAGTCATTACTCGACTTCTACCGTGACCTTAGAGCATGGCACTAGCGTTCCTAACATACTAGTAAAAGAGCATAGGAGTCCTAAGGATCATGCAACTAGGTTTCAAAACAACTCCTGAAACTTAAATGCACAAGTAAAGCAATAAAGTGCTGAAAAGTAAAGGACATGATTTTCATTTATAAAGTGGGTTAGATGAAACCGGTGCTTGCCTTCCTCAGACTCAGTTCCTAAACTAGCCTTTGGCTCTTCTGGACTTTGGTCCAGGTCTTGCTGCACACCAATCTGGTTCAGCTCACCATCAACAGTCCCGTCTCCCTCCTGGGCGAGTGTGTACGTACCGTCGGGGAGATCTACACGTTTACATGCACATGCATTAGATTAAAGTTAATCTTGATGGTGATGGTGTGCACATCTAAGCAATTTAAGTTACTTAACTTCACTAAACAGCAAAGGGGGTGTGTTTAAATATTAAAAACAGAATCAAACGTGATTTTACCATTTAGCACATTTAATTTCCATTGCTTTCCTTAATTATTTAAAACAAGCCTTTCAACCATAAATCAAAATTAAATCAAGAACACTTCCAATGAACCTAATCTTGTGCACACAGCAACATATGCTTAGTTTAAGCTTTCACACCAAAATTTGGCCTAAAATCATTTATAAATTAATTTATACGAAAAAGACAAATTTCAGCCTAGTAAATCAACATTAAATCATATAAAAAGATTTAATAAACTTTTTGATCCCAACTTTCTCCTACAGGTCAAGTATGCCAAATATGAGGTTCTGACCAAGGCATGGTTGCAAAATCAATTTATTTTTCAGATTTTGAATTTAAGCTCCTACACAAGGTTAAATCCAAAACACCAAGCAAACAATTCCCTAAAATCACATCCATCATACCAGAGGTGCTAATCAACAAGGCAAAGCCCTAGGGTGCACTTGTGGTTGCAGAAAAGTTCATTAAAAACGCTTTAAAAAGCATCAAACTTAATCTAGCATAAAGCTTAAATAAATCATAACTGAAAATATATACATCAAAATCATGCAAATTTTTGTCACAGATCTAGACATGATATAAAGAGTAACATATCCAAAATTCAAGTTCATAGCATGTGTAGATTTTAAATCACACTAAAAACACTCTAAACTGAGTTTGAATTTTTAATTCAAAAACTGTGCAGAAAAACCCTATACATGCTTTCTAGAAAAGGTAGATTTCTTCACCACGAACCCAACAAAATTGGTTTTGCATTTTTCTGATTTTTCTAAGATTTTTAATGATTTTTCGAATGTACTGCCGAATACCTAAAGTTCACCTTTACAAACAGGTCCCTGGAATTTTACAAAAATCTCCCTGCAAAGATCTCAATCCTTGCAATGCGGCCCTTGCAGCCCCTTGCCGGCGCGGGCTCGCCGCCGGCGGCCGGATCCTTGCCGGCCCTCGCCAGGAAACTGCCCAGGGAGCGCGCGGCGCACCTCGTTCCGGCCGGATTGGGGCGGCGGCGGCGGAACGGGCCTCGCCGGGAGGCGGCGGCGAGGCCCCCCCCCGTGCGCCCGCGGCCTACCGCGGAGGCGCGGCTTCGGCCGGCCTGGAGGACGGGCAGCGGCCGGACTGCGATGAGGAGGTCCGGTGGAGGCTCTAGGAAGGATCGGGCGGCGATGGTTGGAAGCTAGAGGCTAGGCAGCGACGGCCATGGAGGTGGCCGGCGGACGGCGTTCGCGACTGGCGGACAGAGGGGCGACGGTGGGTTGGGGCGGCACCGCGAGACCACCAAGGCGAGCAAAGGAGGTCTGCGGAGCCGGAACGCGGCCTTTTACCCACGCCCACGCGGGAACGGCCACCGGCCGACGCATGCGCGCGCTACGCGCGGCGGCGGCGAGCGACGGCGCGTGGCCGGCGGGCCCGCGACCGGTCCGCGGTCCGGCGCCCGGGCGCGGTGCGGTGGGCACGGGGTCGGGCGGAGCGTTCACGGAGGTGCAGGTCCACCGCGGAGCCTCCGAGGGGCCGTACACCGGAGGCCCAGGGGCGGCCTCGCGCTCTGGAGCGCGGGACGACGGCGATCTGCCCCGCTTTTAATTCATTTACCGGTTTTCGAAATTGCGAAACTCCAAAAATCGTCAACTAAGTGAAAAATCTCCCAAAAGCAAAGTTGTAGAGGAGCTGTAGATCTACAACTTTCCCGAAGGGCGGCATATGTTTTGATCAATGGTTTGTCCAGGAACGCCAACCGAAGTTGCAGATTTTCCACGGCTCGCGTTCTCGTTCACAGCGCAGTAAACTTGATTTTTGGCCAATTTGCGCTCAAAATTGGAATGTCCGCCAATTACGAAAAATGTGTTCCCGGAAATAACGGACAACTTTCGTATTGGCCGATTTTGAACTTCTATAGTGAAATTTGGAGAACGCGCAAGAAAACCATTTCAGCCTTTAAAGTAGATCTAGGGTTTGACCGTGGTTTGAGATGTTGACCGGGGTCTTTTGTGCAAAAGTGCGTCCAATCATGTCAAACATGCTTAGAAGGTAATTAAACTTGATTAATTCATGTAATTAATGTCATTAGCACAAGTAAACATCAGGGATGTTACAGGGGGGAGTGAATAGGAGCCGGTAAAAATTCTTCTCAAAGAACCCGGCCTATACCCTAGTCAAAACCCGGTCACACACAAGCGTTGGAACGAATCACACACCAATCGCCAAAACAACGAGTCCTAGAAACACACGCGGAAGCACGAATGAAGGAGGGAGGAATCGAACCAAAGAGCAAAGCAGCCAGGCTCTGGCGGACCGTCCGGACAGGAGGGGCGGACCGTCCGCGCAGGCCTCGCGGACCGTCCGCGCCAACCCCGTCGATCGTCCGGCCGTACACCGCGGACCGTCCGTTAAAGCACACGAGAACACCGAAGCGACCCGAGAAAAACGGACCGTCCGCCGAGGCCGGGCGGGACCGTCCGCGCCACCCGCGGACCGTCCGCTACTCAAGCCTCGGACCGTCCGCAAACTTGCCGCAACAAAAACCAAAATCCAAACCGGATCGAAAACAAAGGCGCGCAAGAACACGAAGAACACGCGAAGAACACCGTACACGCGGACCGTTCGCCCGGCCCTCGCGGACCGTCCGCCAAGCACGAACGAACCGAAAACGCGCTCGACTCCGAAAGTCAACACTCCCAATCCATCACCGGATCTCCCTAACGATACAAGCTGTTGAGACAAGAGTTTGGGGACATGTAAAGCGTCAACCAAGGATGCTATACCCCAAAAATTTCGTCTCCTAACTCCCTAAATCATCGGGAATCGCGGATCCTTTGAACACCACCAAAAGCTAGAGCACCGAACGAAAATCCTTGAATCGAAGTGGTTTCCCGGCGTTTGAGGGCACAAGATCAATCACAAAGATGCACTAGACATCCATCCATATTTCCCTCAAAGAAATCCGGGGAGGAACCCACTCAAATCCGCAGAATCACACCAAGAACAAAGCACCAAAAAACAAGCACGAACATAGCACAAAAAGAGCTCCGAAAAAGAAATAAAAGAAATTCGGGAATAGAAAGATTGGCACAAGATTTAGAGGATGAAATTGCTATGAATATCTTGTCCAATCGATTACAAGCCACTCCTAGAAACCAAATCTAAGATGGCAAAAAGCTCCAATCAAAGAGCCACTCTCTCCTCTCTCCCTCTCTCCCAAAGCACTCCAAAATGAAAGAGTACAACAGCCTCTAGCCCAAGAGTTGGCTGAAAATTCAGCCCCCTCCTCCTATATATAGGCCCTCCGGAAAAGACCGAAGTGCCCCTACACTAGTAGTACAACACAAGCCCTCACAGGGGCGTTTTGGTCAACACATGAAGTTCACCATCGGACGGCCGCGCATCCATCAGGCCTTCACGTCCTCCCGACGCAAGCACCTAGATCATGCCGCGTGTCGCCCGCCTCGAAGCTTCCCGACGCACCCGGATACGCGTCTCGCGTCACGTCGGGCGCTCGGGCTCGGTTTTGAGGCCCAAACCGAGAAACCCTCCTCCGATGGTTTTGTGGCCAAACCACCAAACCCCCGCGTACACGGCCCGGCCTCACCACGCCAAGCGTCGAGCCCGCCAAGCCTTTCACCTCCGGCGCCGGACGGTCTACTCGGTCTTGCCTCGTTCCTTGACTTGGCCACCACCGATGCACCGGCTCCATGTCCACGACTTCGTCTTGCTCTTCTTGCACCATGCGGCTCACACTTGATCCCGTCGGCCACCGGTCCCTCGAACCAAGCCTACTTGTCTCTCCACTCCTCGGAGGCCCCGCAAGGCTAAGACCTTTCGCGCTCGTTCTTCACCCGCACCAACGCAAACCAAGCCGCAACCAACACCCGCAATACTAGGCCAAGAGTCAGTCCACACAACGTTGTCAACCACTCCTCACGAGTGCATTGACAACACACCACATAAACAATAAGGTAAATACACAAAATAAAACACACACAACACAACTCAACACTACACACACAAAGCTTCAAACCATCCGGTCAATCACTCATCACACACGAACCAAGGTACTTCTCAACTTGGTTCCTCAGTCTGGTGGAAGGAAGGATCTTTTCAGAGATATTCGGCAAAGAGATCTGCGGTCGGCTATCTGCTCCAGTTCGGCAAAGGAACAGTAGAGCTGATTTTGCGGGATTGGACGGTGACGTGGCTCAATCAGGAAGAACGAATGGATAGATAGGCGATCAAGCTTAGAGATAAGTTAGGCAACGAATCCATTCGAAGTTGTACTTGACAGGGTATAAATATGAGCCCTGAATGTATGTAACAGACAATCATTCCTCAATACAAACCGGCCTTACACCAAACCCTAGAGTCCATTTGTCGTGTCGTCGAGTTCTTCGAGAGGGTTCATCGATCCGTCGACCTCCGTGAGTACCGGCAACCTTGTATCATGTCTAGTATCATGCGGTGGATTTAGATCTGATGCAAGTAGTCTTGTTACCATGCTTCGTGTCATGCGGTAGATTCAAGCTTGGTTCAAGAGGGTTTCTTGTTAGGTCATGAGCCATGCGGTAGGCTAAGATCTAGCTTGAAGCTAGTTATCGGCTCTATTGGATTTTGGCAAGATCCAATAGATTCATTAAGTTATCCCGTGTTGCTTTGAGTTTTTACTTCATGTTTAGATTCATGTAACACACTTTTGCCCAATCTAGATAGATTTGGATCGGCTTCATCCTTTTGTGATCTTTGTACGAGTCAAGTTCGTATTTTAACACGTGGATCTTGTGCTTTCCGATAGCCGAAACCAAATCGATCTAGGTTGTTACGTGTTGCGGGTTCAAGCTTGCCAATGTTAGTATAAATCTTGAAAGAGCCGGGTATCATGCGGTAGATGCAGGTTTTTGGGTTGCTTTGGAGCTAGTCATCTGGTGGATTAGATTTCAAATCAATCTGATAGGTTTATTCACTTGGTAATGTTCGTTCCTTCTTCATGGACCCCGAATCGGCTGTTCAGCCGTATTCGGTTATGTTTATTCATGAGTAGAACACGTGCGTTATTCATGCTTTAAATAATGTATGCTTTTAGCTTTCCATATTTAGATTGTATCATGCGGTGGATAGATCTATTTGTGGAAAGTGGTACGGTTCTTCATGCAAGTTGTATCATGCGGTGGATAGATTTGCCTGACATCGTGCCCGACAAGTTTTAAAGTACCTAGACATGCGGTAGACTAGTGCTTTGGATCTATGCATGCTTGTTTATTACATGTTTACGTTTGTGCTTTACTTTATTCATTTGTTTAATGTTAATTATCATGGGGATCGGTCATGGCCTCGTGCATGCGCATCTTTATTCAAACAAAGACCGATCGCTGTCATGCTTGCGTCATCCATTCGGCAATGTTACTTTTTCCTTTTACAAGTTCCCGATTGGTTTCGTTTATTGCGTATAGCTTCCTATAGCTATGTGTCATCCCATCTGGCTTCCTAGCCGTAAATATGGAACTGTCTGGTACTACCCGGCAAGTTCCAAGCTTTGGTATCTAACTATTTTATCTTTTGTTAATTTTCAGGAAAAATTCTGGCACGTCTCGTGACTCTTTGCGCGTGTGAAGCCAGCTTGTTCGGCTTGCTGTGTGTTTGGCGCTAGGTGCACGTTTTGTGTCAACACACTTTTTGGCACGCCCAGTGGGACAACAGCCAAATAGATCAAGATGCCCGAGATCGCGGACATCATGGACGTCAACATTGAAGACCTCTCTCCCGAGCAGCGGCAGCAACTCCAGGACACCATGGACCAGTTCCAGCAAAAATGTCTGCTGTCCTTCAAGAAAAATAGAAGTGGCGTCCCGTACTTGAAGAACGAGATGCCCAAGGTGTTGCTACCAGGGGAGAGCGATGCCACAACTCGGCGGGAGAAAGAGGAGTGCATGCAAGCATTCGGGAATCTGCCGGACTACATGTTGAGCAAGCACCACAAAGCTTTCCTCGGTGCGCTCCAAGAGATGATGGTGGTCGTCTTTGGCCCGGGCATGGAATAAGCATTCAAAGCAAGGCACCCGTCCAAGGGGGCACCGTCGAGCTGGGCGAGTCAAGCTCTCGCCCACCGTTACGAAGCCAGCCACATCAGCCTCCTCCTCAGAGCTCTGGAAGCCAAGCTTTCCAGCCTCCTCCGCAGGCGCCGGGGGTCGCCCGGTTCGGCCCCCACTACAGGCCTCAGGAGGGCAGCCAATCCAGCCACCACCGCAGAGCAGCACGGGTCAACCTGTGCAACAGCCGAATCCGTACTAGCCTACGTACGGGGAACTAGCGTTCAGCTCGCCTGGAGCCCCACTTGCCTCCGGCCACACGATTGCTCCGGCAAACAACTGGCTGCAGAGGAATTTGTACAGCGGAGGCTACCATGAGGTGGGAAATTACGTGGCATTTGACGCTTTCCCGCATCCAGGATACGCGCCAGTTGCAGGCGCACAAGAGGACGGCGCCCTGGCACGGAAGATGGCCGAGTTGATGCAAAATCAGTTCGGCCTCAAGCCAAAAACGCAGGGACCTGCCTACAAGCCGCCGTTCCCAGAGTGGTACTACAACGTGCTCCTTCCGCCAAGGGTGAAGCCACCGACGGAGTTCACAAAATTTTCAGGGTAGGACGACACGAGCACAGTGGAGCACATCGCTCGTTACCTCATGCACCTCGGGTAATGCTCAGCTGAGGAAACATTCAGGGTCCGCTACTTCCCCGCGTCACTGACAGATCCAGCATTCCAGTGGTTTTCGTCCCTGCCCCCTGAGTCAGTTAGCAGATGGAAGGACCTGGAGCGCAAGTTCCACGCCCACTATTTCAGTGGCACCTCGGAGAAGAAGCTGATCGACCTTGCCACCGTGAAACAGAGGCACAACGAAACGCCATTGGATTTTCTCAGAAGATTCAGGGAGGTTAAAGGCATGTGCTTCTCGCTCAACTTGCCAGACGACCAGCTGGCTGATATGGTCGTCGCCGGGATGCTGCCGGTCGTACGTGAGAAATTGTTCGGGATGGAGTTTGAAAACTGAAGGACCGATACGGCGAACCAGAGAGGGGGGGAGTGAATGGGAGCCGATAAAAATTCTTCTCGAGGGAGATTAAAACTCCGACAAGATGAACTAGCTCGGTCGAACCCCCAAAATCACACGCTACGCACTTCTACCTCTCGTTTGCCAAAACCACGTAGCCACTGTAGTGCTACTGGTCCTAGGAACAAACTCTACCAGCAACCACAACACACACACGGCACCGACAGCGGAAACAACTCGAAAGCCGCCCAACCGGAGGGGCGGTTAGACCGGTATAGGGGGCGGTTAGACCGCCTCCACCCGGCAACCAAAAAATCCTCCGAAACGCCTCTTCCGAGCACCAAAACACACCACGGTTTCACCAACAGAGATCTCTCGGTCAAGGCCATGCTAGCTACCGGAAAATCTTGGCGAAAACCAAAACTTCACCCAAGGGCCTAGGGGCGGTTAGACCGGCTACACGGGGCGGTCTAACCTCCCGTACCCAAGAACGAACTCCAACCAAGAACACCTAGCAACCGCACGAGAACGACCCCAAATTTCACCCGGACACTCCTCCGATCAAGGCGAACAAACTCACGGAGGAAAATCCGGCGAAACGAACTTTGACCGGAAATACCCCGGGCGGTTAGACCGCCCCCGTAGGCGGTTAGACCGCCCCTTCCGTAAAAACGAACCCGCGGGTCAAACCTCAACTTCCTCGCGCCCGATCTCCCGAATCACTCCACGGATTGCGGCCAAACTTCGGGGATAGGCCGGGTTACCTCCGGGCAACCTCTTCCTCAAAGGAATCGACCCGAAACGCTCACAATCAAGAGGAATCGAAGAAATCGCTTGTCTAGGTCAAGAACTCGAGTTCCAACGAAAACCACCAAATCGAGTCCGATTCAAAGGAGATTTGGGGGCAAAGTCACCACCAAAGAGGCACAAAAACCTCATACGTGACACCCACCAAAAACCCCAAGAAATCGTCCTCAAAACACCGCCAAAAAGAGCTCCGAAAATCAACACAAAAGAGACGGGAAAACCACCATGAAGAACCACGCCGAACCTTCTATACATGCCATGAATGGTTCGTACAAGGTCTAGTTTGCCACCCAAACATCCATCCCTCTCTCTAGATCTCACATGAAGCTCTCAAACTAGCCTTCTAAAAACCTAGGGAAAATAGAGAACGAAAATGGAAAAACCAAATGAGCTAGAGTTCCAAGAGTTGGCTGCCATCCACCCCTCTAATGAGTATATATGGAGGCACCCAAAAGACTAAAACGCCCTTCACTAATAACTAGGGATACATGCCCCTCAAGGGCGGATTTGGAATTCTTGATGTCTTCACCATCGGACGGATGCCCAGCGACCGCACTCTGCGTTGCCTCGACGCAAGCCTTGCGATCCCGACGCGTGTCCTCCGCTTCGAAGCTTCTCGGCGCCGGCGGCCAGGGCGGTCAGACCGCCCCCCCGGGCGGTTGGACCGGCCCCGGAATCCGACCGGCCCCGGGCGGTCCGACCGCCCCTCCCGGGCGGTTGAACCGGCCCGGGTGGCCGCACCTCCTCGTCGAGTCTTCGGCCTCGGTTTTGTGGCTCAACCGAGTAACCCGGTGGTTTTTCGGTGAACCACCGCAAACCCCGCGAACTCGGTGTAGCCTCCGCCAATCTCCACTCATGACTCGGCTCCCACGTAGTCCCGGCTCGACCTTGGTTTTGAGGCTCTACCAAGAAACCGTCCACGACTTCATCTTGCTCGTTCATGCCACCATGCGGCCCGCACTTGACCCCGCCGGCCACCGGTCCCTCGAACGAAGCCTACTTGTCTTCTCCACACACCGGAGGCCTCACCGCAACGACCTTTCGCGCTTGTTCTTCACCCGCACCAAAGACGAGTCAAGCCGCAACCTGCACCTGCAATACTTAGCCAAGAATCAGTCCACACAACGTTGTCAATCACTCATCACACAAGGAAGCGACCATCCACCGGTCCTCGAACCACACATGGTCCTCAAAAACCTAGGCTAGCTGTCACAGAAGCTATCACTGATGAGCAACCAGGCGTATGGCTTCAAGAAGGATGCCAAGTTTGGCAAGCAGCATGATGTTGCTGACATCTACAACCAGTTCTTAGACAAAGCTGATCTGGTCGAAGATTCTAATGATGAACTGGATGTGGCCGCAGCAGAGATCATGTGGGGGAAAGAGCCTTTAACGATGAATCAGCGCTGTGTCAAACAGACCAAGGGCACCTACAATTTCGATATCACAAAGGCTGACAAACTGTTTGAGCTCTTAGTGAAGGAAGGCCGAATCAGACTGCCTGAAGGGCATTCCATGCTTCGGCCCGATGGAGTCAAGGGGAAACGCTACTGTGGCCGTAGGCGGCCTCCGGGTCCTGGCAACTACTTTGTAAGTACGGCCCTGGGCATCCAGGTGTACTTCTTCAGTAATAAAGTTTGATCAACTTCTTTACTGTCTACTTCCCTCAACGGGACTACTGCCGAGTACGACTACTCGCGACAACTCCACGATGGGACTCCGCACTCTGAGATCGCGACTACGAGTACTCATTGATGGAACTTCTCTTCATTAATACTTAAACAATTTCATTACAATTGTTTTTGTACATAAATTGCTATGAGCTAACTATTACAGGACTACTGGAGGTTAAGCTTATCGGCGACTTGTTCCGCAATGGGCGCCATCTGCTCCAGCAGCTCCGCATACTACTCGTCTGTACAATTGGCAGCTAGTCCGCCAGCGACTACATCCACTGGCGCCTTCGGGAAGTAGGACTTCATGAAGGCCAGCACCTGGTTCGGGATCGACTTCGCCAGATGCTTCACTGAAGGATCAGATGGCGACTAGAGAGGGGGGAGTGAATAGGAGCCGGTAAAAAATTCTTCCCAAAGAACCCGGCCTATGCCCTAGTCAAATCCCGGTCACACACAAGCGATGGATCGAAACACACACCAATCGCCAAGACAACGAGGTTATGAAAAAACCTCTAACCTTCGGAACGATTCCTTGAAGCACACGCGGAAGCACGAGAAAGGAAGGGAGGAATCGAACCAAGAAGCAAAGCTCACAGGCTCTGGCGGACCGTCCGGCCAGGAGGGGCGGACTGTCCGCACAGGCCTCGCGGACCGTCCGGCCTGATGCCATGGACCGTCCGCGCCAACACCGCGGACCGTCCGGCCCTACGCCGCGGACTGTCCGTTAAACCACACAGAACCGACGAAGCACACCACGAACCACGGACCGTCCGCGGGGAGCACGCGGACTGTCCGCCAGGCACCCGCGGACCGTCCGCCCTCTGCTGCGGACCGTCCGAAACTCCGTCCAACCGAAAACCAAAACCGTGATGGATCGAAACGAAAGGCGAGCAAGAACACGAAGAACACGGGACGAACACGAGCGGCGCGGACCGTCCGCCAGGAGGGCGCGGACCGTCCCCGACCTCGAAAGTCAACTCCCCCAAATCATCATCGGATTTCCCAAACGGTTGAAGCTGTGGAGACAAGGGTTTGGGGACTTGAAAAGCGTCACACAAGGATGCTATAGCCCAAAAATCTTGCCTCCTAACTCCCTAAATCACCGGGAATCGCGAATCCTTTGAGCACCACCAAAAACTTGAGCACCGAATGAAAACTCTCGAATCGAAGTGGTTTCCCGGCGTTTGAGGGCACAAGATCAATCACAAAGATGCACGAGACATCTATCCATGTTTCCCTCAAAGAAATCCGGGGAGAAACCCACTCAAATTCGCGGAATCGCACCGAGAACAAAGGCACGAAAACAAGCACAAAAAGACCACGAGAAACACAACTCCGAATCTTCTATACAAACCAGGAAAGATTCACAAGGTCTAGCATGCCGCCCTAGCATCCATCCCTCTCAACAAATCTCTCATGAAGCTCTCATGCTAGCCTAGAGAAAATGGAAGAAAAATAGCTACGAAAAATGAGAAATGGGAGGGAGGAAATGAAACCCTAAGTCGCGGAGAGAGAGAACCATCCAAACACACTCATGGCTTATATATCAGGTCCCGCCGGAGTGGTAAATGACTCGACTACCCCTAACTTAACTACTGGCGATACAACCCACGTAGGGGCATTTAGGTAATGTTTGTGGGTCTTGCCATCGGACGGACACGCCTTTGCCGCACCCCTCGTCCTCCCGACGCAAGCCATGAGATCCCGCCGCGTGTCCTCCGCCTCGAAGCTTCCCGACACGCCCGAATCCTGTATCCGTCGTGTTGGGCCCTCGGACTTGGTTTTGAGGCCCAAACCAAGAAACCGTCCGCCGATGGTTTTGTGGTCAAACCACCAAACTCCGCGTGCTCGGTCCGGTCTCCCGCCAAACCACTTGACTCGACCGCCACCGTGCACCGGCTCGATTGTCCATGACTTTGTCCTGCTCGTGTCGCCACCATGTGGCCCGCACCCAGTCCCGCTGTCCACCGGGTCCCTCGAACCGAGCCTACTTGTCTCTCCATCTCCCGGAGGCCCCTCAAGGCTGAAGACCTTTCGCGCCCGTTCTTCACCTGCAACAACACGAACTAGGCCGCAGCTTACACCTGCGCACTAAGCCAAGAGTCAGTCCAACACACGTTGTCAATCACTCATCACTGAGGAGCAGTCATCCATCAACCACTGGGACGGTCCTGGTCCTCAATCTCCCCCTTGATGAGTGCATTGACAACACACAACGCGAAATGAAATTCGGAGAAAGAGAAAAAAGGAAGAAGAAAGAAAAACACAGAAGCTCAACTCATGACCAAAACCGAAGAAAGGCAAAGAAAGGTCACAAGCCAAGCAAAGCACAAACTCCACACCGAAAACAGCAGGAAAGCTCCCCCTGAACATGTGGATGCAAACTCCCAAATTTCAGCTCACCTCTTCTGAATTTTCATTAAGCTCACCTCTTCTCCCCCTTGTTGACAATGTATGAATCAAGGTGAAAATGCAGAAATGCAAAACAAAGCATAAAACATCTACATGAGCTTCTAAAATAGGCCAAAAATAGTGTCAAAGGCTTAAAATGAGACAAAGATCACACATATGAATCATAGCATAGTCAAAGCATTGCCACAAGTAATATATGAAAATACAGGCATGTGACAAAGAAAAATTTTCAGATTTAAGCAGTTTTACTAAAAGAAGGCTCGCTTCACATGTAAAAGCCTATCCATGTCACACTTGAGCCACAAACATGCATACCATTCAAAGATCATACAAGGATATCAAATTCTCAGCAAAAGATCATGGCAAACACCCATAAAGCAAAGCATGTCATGTCAAAGCTCATGATCCATGTGTCCACTTCGGGGAGACTTCTCCACTGGTGAACATCATGCAATATGTTTTGCACCCATATGTGAAAGATAATACATTTTAAGCATAGACATGATGGATGGAGCATTTTTCAAGCATTATACACTTCTTTTCAAGATTAAATCATTTCATGGTACATGAAGTGCCTTTGCAGCAAAAAGAAGCTTATGCTCCCCCGTGAATGCAACATAGGCTAAACATTCACAATGATATTCGGCCTTTGGCCCAAATGCAAGAACAAGGCATCCAAGCACAATCTAAGCATGAAAAGCACATTTAGACCAAACTGTGACATGGATACACCACTACACACGAGTAGAGAACATTTCATCAAAAATTAGTCAAGATTAGCATTTATTTCAAAAAGGGCTATCTCACCACACATATATCTCACATATTTCAAAAGCATAGCCTCACATCACCATTTTTCCACACATATGACCAATATCTCACAAATAGCCAAAGAAACTCAAATATGGCATATGAAAGAAGCTCATCATCCTAAAATGCAATATGATACAAATGCGACATGATATATAACAAGATGGCTATCCTACCATGGTTTATACATCAAGCAAAGCATGTATATACATCAAAGTAAACATGGTATGATACATATGATACAAAAAGCAATCTCCAAGAATCAACTAGAAAGGGCAACAAACCCCAAGTTCCCCCCGCAAGCGCACAAATGAAGCTTGGTGGAGAGGCTTTGTAAAGATGTCGGCTAGCTGATCTTGGGTAGGGACATGGCTCAACACAATGGTTCCTTTTTCCACATTGTCCCTCAAGAAATGATACCTCACTTCTATATGTTTGGTTCTGGAGTGAAGCACTAGTTTTTGGCTACGCTTATGGCACTGGTGCTATCACAAAGAAGTGGGATCTGGGTGCACTTCTCACCAAAGTCTCTCAAAGTGTATGAAATCCACAACAGCTGGGAACAACAACTCGCGGCAGCAACATACTCCGCCTCGGTGGTAGACTGAGCTACACTAGACCACTTGCGGGAAGACCATGAGACCAACGAAGAACCAAGAAACTGGCAAGTACCAGAAGTAGAATTCCTCTCGACTCGACAACCAGCAAAATCCGCATCGGAAAAACCATGAAGAGAAAGAGTCGAGGAGGACGAATACCAAAGGCCAAGACCGAGGGGCGGATCGTAGGTACCTGAAAATCCTCTTGACGGCCTGTCGATGTGATGTCCTCGGCGAAGCCTGAAAACAAGCGCACAAACACACGCTGAACTGTATGTCTGGCCTCGTCGCCGTCAAGTAAAGGAGGGAGCCGATCATGCACCTGTACTCCCACTGGTCCACTAGTGCTCTGTCCTCATCCGCATCCAAAGTGGCCGTACTCCCCATGGGAGTCGACATCGGCTTCACATCTTGCATCTGGAACTTCTTCAGCATGTCTTTCGTGTACTTGGTCTGGTGCACGAATGTTCCATCCTTCACTTGCTTGATCTGCAGCCCGAGGAAATACTGCAACTCGCCCATCATGCTCATCTCGAATTACCTGCTCATCTCATCTGCAAACTTGGCAACAAGGTTATGTGACGAGCCACCAAAGACAATATCATCCACGTATATCTGAACAATCAACAAGTCATTTCCATGCTTGAGGAGAAACAAGGTTCTATCCACGGTACCCATCACAAACCCTCTACTCAACAGAAAACCTCTCAATCTCCCATACCAAGCACCGGCGCCCGTTTCAACCCATACGAGCCCTTTTCAACTTGTACACCCCGTGTGGGTACAACTCGCTCTCAAACCCGGTGTGGTCGCTTCACATACACCTCCTCCTCTCGTGACCCCATTCGAAAGGCACTCTTCATGTCCATCTGAAACAACTTGAACCCTTTAGCCACGGCAAAGGCTAGAAGGATCCGAATTGCCTCAAGACGGGCCACAGGAGCAAAGGTCTCCTCATAGTCGATCCCCTCCTTCTGACTAAACCCCTGAGCAACAAGTCTGGACTTATTCCTCACAACCATCCCATTCTCTCCCTCTTTGTTCTTCCAAACCCATTTGCTTCCTATGGGATGGCAATTTGGAGGTGGTTCAACTAACTCCCACACCTGGTTCCTCTCAAAGTTTTCCAACTCCTCATGCATAGAATTGACCCAGATTGCATCAGATAAAGCATGTCCAATGTCCTTGGGCTCAAAAGTGGCAACAAAAGCAGCATGAGCAAAATGAGAGGAATTCCTGGACCTTGACCGTGTAGTGCGTTCATCGATGTTCCCAATGATCTTCGACAGGGGATGCACTTCTTGAATCCGCCGGGGAGCCTCACGCCTCGAGACTACCTCCCCCTCAACTTCGCCTTCTCTCGCTCGGTCCTCTTGTCGCACCGTTGTTGTCCATGAAGTAGACGGTCCACGCTCCGTAGTGGTCGTAGGGGAAGTAGTGGGTACACACTCAGCTTCAGGCGCATGGTTATCCCCATCATCATCTCCAACTTCATCCTTCTCCTCTTCAAAGAGGTCCTCGGCCATCTCTTCATCACCTGCACATTCAAAACCAAGAGAGGTACATGGCATTGTCTCGTCGAAGGTTACCTTGCAAGTCTCCATGATTTTGTTAGTCTCAAGGTTAAGCACCCTATAGGCTCTAGAGTGGTTAGCATATCCAAATAAAATACCATCACTAGACCTAGCCTCAAACTTGTCGAGTTTTCCCTTCTTAAGAATAAAGCACTTGCAGCCAAAGACTCGGAAATGACTCACCTTGGGTGCCCGACCATGCATAAGCTCATAACAGTCTTCTTCTTGAAAGCTCGCAATAAAATCCGTTGGAAACATGACAAGCCGTATTGACCGCCTCGGCCCAATACCTCCTAGGAGTCCCGTGCTCATCGAGCATCGTCCTAGCCATCTCACAAAGAGTCCGATTTTTCCTTTCCACGACTCCATTTGGAGGGGGCACATAAGGGGTCGAATACTGATGTTCAAGACCTAGATCACGACAAAAGGCATCAAAACGAGAGTTCTTGAACTCTGAGCCATTATCACTGCGGATAGCTCGAATAGCATTCCCATGCCTCTCGGTTTTCAACCTCACGATCAGATCCCGAACAAAACCAAATGTCTCACTCTTATCTTCCAAGAAAAACACCCAGGCATAGCGAGAGTAATCGTCCACCACAACAAGGGCATACCACTTCCCACCCACCGAGCGAACTCGAGCTGGCCCAACAAGATCCATATGCAACAGCTCTGTCGAACGCTCGGTCATGACATCGGTCAGGGGTGGATGGGGAGTGGCTACCATCTTGCCATGCCTACAAGGAGCACAAACCAAATCCTTCTCAAGCTTCAACCTCGGCAATCCTCGGACAAGGTCAAGACCACTCAAGCGGGAAACCAAATCAAAGCTCAAGTGTCCCAACCGCCTATGCCATTTCCACAAATCAGAAGAAGGACCAGCCATCAAACTGCGAGCAGGACCCAAAGAACGAGAGAAATCAGCCCTGAAAATCTGACCCTCGGGGATGATCATACAGACAAGATCACCTCGAGAATCAAGCAAACGATACTCGCCAGACTTGAAACGCACCTCAAAACCCTCATCAACCAACTGAGAAACCGAAAGCAAATTGAAACCCAAAGACTTCACAAGAGCCACTCTCTTCAACGTTACCTTGTCACTTACATGCACAACACCCTCAGAAATCACCCTTCCTCGTCCATTGTCCCCAAATGTGATGTACATCTTTTCCTTCACTGGGGTGAAGCTGGAGAACCACTTCTTATCTCCGGTCATGTGTCGAGAACACCCGGAGTCGATCAACCAAATGTTCTCCAAGCCTTCTGCCTGTAGTCAGAAACAAGATCGAGAATGAGCTAACGACTCGACACTGGGGTTAGCACAAAGAAAGTTAAACCAGTGTCGAGCCATCTGCTCAAAAGAGGGGTTAGCAAACATCATTCCCTTGCCACCAAACTTCCCATGTCCCATGGGAGGAGTACGAGCACCACGAGGGGGAAAACGTGGTCCGTAGTTCCTCTAAAACCCAAAGCTGCGATCATCTCCCCTAAACCTGTATTGAGGATGAGTAGGGGGATGTCCAGCAAAACCACCACGAGCCCGACCAAACCTCTCACCAGCACACACACCATCATCTCTCCTAGCAAACCTCTCACCACCACCTCTCTGTGGGAACCTGCCAACACTTCTCACACTTCCCACACCCCGTGGAAGTGGCACTCTAGGCTCAGGAATACCATGAGACTAGCGATACCTCTCCTGGTTTGCTTGCTCCCTAGCAAGCCTCTCATCCCTCTTCTTCTTGTAGCAGAACTCTGCAAGATGCCTCTCCTTGCCACAGTACTCACACCTGAAGGGGATGGGTTTTGGTTTTGGCTCCGGCTTCTCTCTAGGCTTCTCACCCTTTTCACTCACAAACCTCACCGGTTTCTGGAAGTCATTTGTCTTAGGTGGGAATTTCGGTGGATCTTGGGTTGTGTCAAGCTTGTTGCAAAGGTGGTTGGGCTTTGGTGTGAAAGAGTTCTTGGGTGCTTTTGGAAGTGGGACTTGGATGTCTCCGATCACCTCAAACTCGGGGTTAGACTCAATGCACTTCTCATACACACTCTCCCCACTGTTCTCTCCCACTTTCTCACCCAACTTCTCAAAACCCAAACCACGACCATCAGCTCTCTTGAACTCCTCAATCATGATTTTCAATTGAGGTTCCCTGCCCGTACAACCAACCTAACCCTTCCTCAATTAGTCATTCTCCTCATAGATGACATCCAAACGGGAAGTAAGTTCAAGATTGCGCAAAGTAACTTCATCACGGCTAGAGCATGCATTTGCAACGGGGAGATTTCAAAGATGCTTCCAAAGAACTAATGGTAGAACGAGCATCAACAAGCTTAGCATGCATAGTAGGACATGATTTACAAGCACCAAGCAAAGTAGGTCTAGCCTTAAGCTCATCATACTCAGTCCTAAGAGCATCTAGTTTAGCCAAAGTAGAAGCATTCTTCTCATTAAGCAACTTGATCTCATTCAACCATGCATCACACTCAAGACATTCAACATCATCACGAGTAGTAGGAGCAAGTTTCAAAGAGTCATTCTCAAGTTTCAATTCAAGCAATTTTGACTCTAACTCTCCTACTTTCTCACTAGCATTCTCAAGTTGAGCCCTAAGATCTTTCCTCATCTTTTTGGCATCTCTTAGCACACTATCACGGTTGTCAATCAAGCCATTCAACCTAGCGATCTCAGCAAGCAAAGAGTCGGGGTCACGATTTACCTCATCCTCCGAGTCGGAGTCGCTGTCTTCCTTCTCGCTCTTCTTGCTGCTTGAGCTATGGGCCATGCCACAAAAGCCCTCAAGCGCCACACAGCTCAACCCGCTGAGGTTCCGACTTGCACTCTTCTTTCCCTTGCGCCTCTCGGCGTCTTCATATTCGCTGCTTGAGCTTGATTGCTCGTCGCTTGAGCTTGAGTCGACGTCACTCGCACCGGCCACCATCACTCTTGCCTTGTTCTTCTTGTAGCCGCTCTTGCTCGGTCGCCGCTTGTCCTTGTCCTTGTTCTTAGACTTGTTGAAGTGCTTGCCCTTGGAGGAGTACTTGTCTTCACGCCTCGGGTGCGCCTTGTACTCGTTCACCTTGTACTTGTTCTCCTCCGCTTCCGGGCACTCGGCGATGAAGTGGCCACGCTTGCCACACTTGAAGCACGTCCCTGAGTTCCGCCTTGCATTCCTCCGACTCTCGTGTAGTCGATCAAACCTCCTTGAGAGCAAGGCCAGCTCCTCCTCGCCCAGCACATCAAACTCCTCACCTGGAATGGACATAAGAGAAGACAAGGAAAACTGTCGACAGGAAGGGTTAGATTTGCCCTTTGATCCGCCCACAAGAGCAAGACTATGGTCGGTCGAGCCCTCATGCTTGGATTGCAACTTCCCGTCAACCTCGACCGACTTGAGCTTAGAAAAGACGTCATCCAACTCAATAGTCAAATAATGCCCGGACTCCTTGATGGCCTCAACCTTAGCACCCCAAACATTTGGGTCCAAGACATGCAAGAGCTTCAAAGCCCGATCATGCTCGGTGTAAGGAAAATCCTCAACATTAGCTTTCATGTTGTTCACGATGGCGGTGAACCTCTGAAACATCGCATCAATGTCCTCACCGGGAAGTGGAGTGAAGTTCTCATATTGCATCCGGTAAGAGACAAAGAGGAGAGCCTTCACATGGTTATCACCACCGTGAGCAACCAACAACTTCTCCCAAATTTGCCAAGCAAGATTCAAATGGCGAACATGCTCAAACTCTGGATCACACAAGCTCCGGACCAAGTGATCAACGGCTTTTGCATTAGCCTCATACTTGGCCTTAGCACCGGCATCGGTCACCATAAGAGTATGGATGTTGACCGGAATAGCATAGGTCTTGTCAAGCACAATGAAATCCAACAGCTTTCCACGAAGAAAGATCATCATACGAGCCGTCCACTTGTGGTAACCCTTGCCATCGAAGTGCGGCGGACCGCCCCGCTCAACGTATGCCATCTTAAGATTCGAGACTTGTCAAAGTCGCAAAGAATCCGGCACCAAGCTCTGATACCAATTGAAGGATCAGATGGCGACTAGAGAGGGGGGGAGTGAATAGGAGCCAGTAAAAAATTCTTCCCAAAGAACCCGGCCTATGCCCTAGTCAAATCCCGGTCACACACAAGCGATGGATCGAAACACACACCAATCGCCAAGACAACGAGGTTATGGAACAACCTCTAGCCTTCGGAACGATTCCTTGAAGCACACGCGGAAGCACGAGAAAGGAAGGGAGGAATCGAACCAAGAAGCAAAGCTCACAGGCTCTGACGGACCGTCCGGCCAGGAGGGGCGGACTGTCCGCACAGGCCTCGCGGACCGTCCGGCCAGATGCCGCGGACCGTCCGCGCCAACACCGTGGACCGTCCGGCCCTACACCACGGACTGTCCGTTAAACCACACAGAACCAACAGAAGCACACCACGAACCACGGACCGTCCGCGGGGAGCACGCGGACTGTCCGCCAGGCACCCGCGGACCGTCCGCCCTCTGCTGCGGACCGTCCGAAACTCCGTCCAACCGAAAACCAAAATCGCGACGGATCGAAACGAAAGGCGAGCAAGAACACGAAGAACACGGGACGAACACGAGCGGCACGGACCGTCCGCCAGGAGGGCGCGGACCGTCCGCGAGGCTCGGACAGAGCAGAAAAACGCCCGACCTCGAAAGTCAACTCCCCCAAATCATCATCGGATTTCCCAAACGGTTGAAGCTGTGGAGACAAGGGTTTGGGGACTTGAAAAGCGTCACACAAGGATGCTATAGCCCAAAAATCTTGCCTCCTAACTCCCTAAATCACCAGGAATCGCGAATCCTTTGAGCACCACCAAAAACTTGAGCACCGAACGAAAACTCTCGAATCGAAGTCTTTTCCCGGTGTTTGAGGGCACAAGATCAATCACAAAGATGCACGAGACATCTATCCATGTTTCCCTCAAAGAAATCCGGGGAGAAACCCACTCAAATTCGCGGAATCGCACCGAGAACAAAGGCACGAAAACAAGCACAAAAAGACCACGAGAAACACAACTCCGAATCTTCTATACAAACCAGGAAAGATTCACAAGGTCTAGCATGCCGCCCTAGCATCCATCCCTCTCAACAAATCTCTCATGAAGCTCTCATGCTAGCCTAGAGAAAATGGAAGCAAAATAGCTATGAAAAATGAGAAATGGGAGGGAGGAAATGAAACCCTAAGTCGCGGAGAGAGAGAGCCATCCACACACACTCATGGCTTATATATCAGGTCCCGCCGGAGTGGTAAATGACTCGACTACCCCTAACTTAACTACTGGCGATACAACCCACGTAGGCAAATTTAGGTAATGTTTGTGGGTCTTGCCATCGGACGGCCACGCCTTTGCCGCACCCCGCGTCCTCTCGACGCAAGCCATGCGATCCCGCCGCGTGTCCTCCGCCTCGAAGCTTCCCGACACGGCCGGATCCCGTATCCGTCATGTTGGGCCCTCGGACTTGGTTTTGAGGCCCAAACCAAGAAACCGTCCGCCGATGGTTTTGTGGGCAAACCACCAAACCCCGCGTGCTCGGTCTGGCCTCCCGCCAAACCACTTGACTCGACCGCCACCATGCACCAGCTTGATTGTCCATGACTTCGTCTTGCTCGTGTCGCCACCATGTGGCCCGCACCCAGTCCCGCTGTCCACCGGGTCCCTCAAACCGAGCCTACTTGTCTCTCCATCTCCCGGAGGCCCCTCAAGGCTGAAGACCTTTCGCGCCCGTTCTTCACCTGCAACAACACGAACTAGGCCGCAGCCTACACCTGCGCACTAAGCCAAGAGTCAGTCCAACACCCGTTGTCAATCACTCGTCACTGAGGAGCGGTCATCCATCGACCACTTGGATGCTCCTGGTCCTCATTCACGTAGGCCGCCAGCCGGCTGGGGGCTTCCTTCAGTCGATCCACCAGTGGTGCTATCTTGGGGCCGCCAGGGTGAGGCACCAGCAGCCTCGCGATGGGAGCGCAGCTTCTTCAAGCTCCTTCAGCTGGGCCCGCAGCCTCTCGCATTCCTCGTTCAACTTCTGCAACGATTTGTAGCAATTGACAAGGTCACGATCGGAGGCAATACGAAGCCCCATGTGCTTGTCGCACTCGTAGGCAAGCTCCTTATAATCTAACTCGAGTACCTGGCGGGCCTTCTGTTCCCGATAGAAGAGATTCTTCAGATCCGTCTCTGAAGTCTTCAACTACTCTACCCGGGTTTCAAGCTCTGCAAACTACAAGGAAAAGCGGGTTAGACTACCTCTCGACATCCAACAAGTACTCAACAAGACAAGTGGTGTACCTTTGTTCTTGTTGCGGAGCGACTTGTTCTTCTGCACCAAGTCGTCGCTCTTCGCCTGCATCTCCTGGATGTCGTTGTGGTCCTTGGCAAAGGCGGTATCAAGCTTGGACTGCATGGCGGCCGCGTGCTTCCGTGACTTCACGAGTTGGTCCTCCAGCACCTCTGCCCGAAGCACCGCGTCGCCGAAGCCTTGAAGCATGTTGGACTTCTCGCGGGACCTCTCCACGACGTCCTGCACAGACAATACACATCAAATGGGTACTCAACGCTTAAGGATTGACTACTCAAGAGTTACGACTACTCACCTTCATCCACTGCTCGGCTTGGCGGACCGCCTCCAGATGCTGAGCCACCGTTGCCGGATCGACCAAGTCATCCGCCAGCAACTCTACCCCGTCGCGACCGCTCGTGGCGGCTTCGGTCATCAGTGCAGAACGGATGGGCTCTGCGTCTTGGATCTCCGGGGAGTGCACAACCACCTCCAGAGCAGGCTCTGGCTGCGCGGTGGCCTTCTCTCCCCCGGTCGTCGCGGCAGCCTCTCCGGCGGCCACCTCCGTCAGCTCGGGGGCTCCTCCAGTAGCCTCCTGCACCTCTGGTGTCAAATTCTCCATGGGCACGCTGCTGGGATTTCACTCCCTTCGGCCTCAGCGCTTGTCAACGAGAAGACAAGTGCATCAACGTCATCTGACGACTACGACTACTCTTTGGGGGTACTACAGCCTCAGCAGAGTACTCACCTTCGACCACGCTGGCTTCAGGCAACGTAGCCTCAGCAGTCGGCGCTTCGGGCTCCGCCTGAGGGGCGGGAGCGGACTCCTCGGCGGGCGGCGCGGCTTCTTCTTCCGCCATCGCTGCAGAGGGTTCATCCCCCTGCCAGGACAGATCCGTCGACTTCCTACAGAGTACACAAGTCGATTGTCAGTCAAGCAAGACTACCACATCAAGTACTACTCGCGAAGATTCAACACTTACAGGCTTGACCGGATTACTGTCACGGTCGGGACGTCGAGGATGCTGGCGATGTCCACTAGTCCAGCCTCGGCGGGCGCCTCCTCTTGCGCCTTTGCGACTGCTGCCTCTTCTGCAGCAACAGCGGCGGGTGTAGCGCTCTCTTGCGCTTCTCCGGCCACCACTTCTTCCGCAGCAGCAGCTGTGGGCTCCGTGCTCCCCTGAGGAGCAGGGGGCTGGCGCTCCATCTGCGCCAGGAGTTCTTCAACAGTGGGGGCTGGGCTACGACTCCTAGTGGCTTCCCCCACCGTGTCCCACTCGCCTTCGTCGCCCTGGTCAACGGGCTCCGTAGGCGGCAACTCCTGCAAGCAAGGAAACTTCTTCATCAACAAGTGAACTCGAGACACTAGTACTCGACTACACTACTCAAGATGGCTTACCTCTGGGGACGTGGTCTCGGTGACCTTCAACTTCTTCGACACGTGCTTGCGGGACGCATTGCGCGGCTTCCGCGGCGGCGCGGCCAAACTAGCCTCTAGGCTAGCCGGTGGATCCTGCACGAGGGGTACGTGAGGTAGGCCAGGACGGCTGAACCTCGACCGCAGCTGGAAGCGGTCCTGCAGTGTCTCCTCGTCGTTGTCCTCGTCGGATGTGTCCTCCACGACAACGGTGTCATCTCCTTCGCCGACCTCCCGCCGCTCCTTGGCCTTGGTCTTCCCCTCTTCTGGGATCTTGACTTCCTGAGGGGGCGGCGGCGGCTCGGAGACAAACTTCTTCAAGTCATCCTGCAAGGCACAGCTCATCGGCGCGACTACTCACATGGAATGGGTACTCAACACGGGGTACGGCTACTTACCTCTTTCGGCGGGCGCGCGGCGGAGTACTTCGGGACGGGGCACGCCATGTACGGTGGCATGTCCTTGAAGATCCGCGCCAGCCTATCGACAATGTTGTCGTCTTCAACTTCGTCTCCAGGCATCCGCGACGTATCGTCGTCGCCGGTGTACTCGAACCCAAGGGTGTCGCGAGCCATCAGTGGCTGCACCCTGCGCTTCATGAAGCTGAAGGCCATGTGCTCGGCCCTCAGTCCGGCTTCTCTCAGCGCTTTGATCCGCGCCAACAACTCCAGGAGCTGGATCCCCTCCTGCATCGTCGGCTCCGTGTTCCACCACGGGCGATGCTTGGGCTGCTTCCCGCTCGGCTTCGGCAACCCGGGATGGTGGTTCGTGATGTAGAACCACTTGGCCTTCCAGTCTTGGTTGGAGTCGATGAGCTTGTACGAGAGGTACTGCTCGGCGGCGTCCTCCCGCATCTGGATTCCCGCTCCTCCGACTACCCGCGGGTTGCTGGCGCTTGGTTGCGGCTTCACCCGGAAGAACTTCCGGAACAGGATCCAATGGGGTTTGATCCCCAGAAATGCTTCACAGAAATGAACGAAGATGGCGGTGTGGAAAATACCGTTGGGTTGAGGTTGAGGTACTCGATGCCGTAGTACCCCATGAGCCCCTTGAAGAAGTTGCTCGCCGGGAGTGAGAGCCCGCGCTCCGCGAAGCGCGCGAACATCGGGATCTCGTCTTCATTCTTCTCCATCGGGTACGGATCCCCGGCGGCGGCCCTCCACATGTCCACCTCCTTCTCCCGGATGAATCCACTGCTGAGGAGGGCTAGCAGGTCTTCGGTCTTCGCTTTCGACTTCTTCCATTTGCGGTTCGGATCTGGCCGCGGTGGAGACATCGGCGGCACTGCCCCTACGGCAGATCCGGTGGCTTCGTCGCGACTCCTCTTCTTCCCGCCGGTGGCCTTCGCGGTCTTGGACGGAGATGGCTTCATCATCCAAGTGCACGAGGTCTTCACGCGCATTTGCTCGGGGGCAACTGCGGTGGCTCTCTCTGGCGGCACGCTCGGATCTACACTTCTCTCAGCAGAGGCGACGCGCACTGGTGGTGATTTTCTGGCCAAGATGTGTTTGAATGGCTACAGCTGCGTAGGGTGAAAAACCCTAAGGGATTTGGCTTCCCAATGGCCGGATGGATAAGTTTGCGCTCGGCTGACTCAGCGGCCGCGTGTGACTCTTCAACTTCAACTAGTCGACGCGCCTCAACTCGGGGGCTCGGCTACTTCTACTCGACTACCTGGGAAGCGACAAGACTCAGGAGCATCTCAGGACACATTCTACAAGATGACCCTTCAATTCGAGAGGAAGTACTCGACTCAAGGCTCGGGGGCTCCGTGCCACGTGTCCTTCGGTTTTTCTCCGGATTTTTCGGGATATTCTTGCCAAAACTTCAGATGGACTCTCAGCCAGAGTCTGCAACTCAACCTAAGGCTCGGGGGCTACTCCATATGGAGTGCGATTTTGCAATCGCACCTCCATATCAGCTTCGGCTTCAAGACAACACGGGCATTGTTGAAGACCTTCGAGGGCAGCACTCGAGGACGCTTGGGACTACTCGAGAAGACTTCAAGATTGCTCAAACATCAGCTGGAGTACATTCCAGCCTCGGGATGCTTCGACTACTCTTGAGGACATTCGACTTGTAGTACTCGAGGACGCTCGGCGACTACTCGTTGAGGCCGTCAAGACTACTTGAAGCTATCCTTCTCGACTACAAAGTCCTCGGGGGCTTGTCGTATGGACCTCCTTCGGCCCACTACCTCGGTGGGTACCAGGACCGACTACTCGGTGGGCCCCTGGGACTACCTGGCTTGCGCTGCACGGCACCTGATGGCGTGAAGCACAAGGACTACAGAGGAGAAGTACTCGGTTAGGAAGTTGTACATGTCCCGCACTGTATGGAAGACTCCTAGACATACTCGACTAGTACTCTCTCCCTATTCCGACTTGTAACCCTACCTCCCAGACTATATATGGCGAGGCAGGGACCCCTCTCTAATCATCTCATCTCACGGCGTACAATTGCACCATCTTGTAATCGTACCCAATCAATCCAGAGCTACGTAGCATACAAGACGTAGTGTATTACGCACCTCGCGGCCCGAACCTGTCTAAATTGTGTGCCACGTGTCTCTTCCTTCGAGTTACCGATCTCGGCGAGGCCACATTCATCTACTTCGGGTACTCGCCTTAGTAGGTTGCCGGTCTAAAACACCGACAGACGCTGTCCATGCAGCGGCTTAACGCATGGATGCCGTTTCTATAGTGAACGGTAATGTATGGGAATGCTTTCATGAGTGTTGGTATGAAAGGTTCGTTGTATTCTGTGATCTTCTGCAGGTACCCTAACCTCGTTTCGTAAGTCACTAAGTAAGCATCTACTAGTTCTCGACTAGTTATTATAGGGAGATACGTGTATGTGCCATGCCACCGGCGCTAACTTCGAGTTTTGGCTTGAATGCCATCGTGAGGACGAATAGGACGTCTTGCATCATGCTAAACGTTGTGGAAGAACCTAAACTAAACTCATGTCTGTTTCTGTGCTCTCTAAGGTAAAATAGTGGTAGTGTGTTTTGTCCCGCCTAGCCTCTAAGTGTAGACGTGTTGTCGTGCTTAAATGTAGTAAAAGTTGTTGCTTGGATTGTTGATCTCCATCTAGGTTGCACCAATCTAATCTAGTTCCTACCCGCAAAAGTTCGTGACCATAGCCTTCGTCTATCTCAAGTTATGCTCGGTAATCAACCCTCGTCTTGACATCTCTTTAGAACCTTTTGAAATCTTGCCTGGATAAGCACCTTCCTAATCTTCTGGCTCAACTTTGCGTACCCGACTTGAGTTTCATAACCTTGCTAAGTTACGCCGCAAATTTGAGAAGTGTTGGACTCCAGTTTGAGTTAGGAAGTCGGTTTCCGATTACTAGAACCTTGTACCAATTGGTACGCCTGCTCGTTCGAAGTTCAGCATCCGTTGGTATTGTTGGTACACATAATTACCCCATACCTTAACCCTACCCGTATTCGTGGATCGAGTTACCTTTGTACACTCGCACCCGCCTGATGCTCACTTTTGTCGTTATGTCCAGATGGACAACGCTGGCTCTACGTCGGCTGATGTGGAATCATGGACTCTCGTGAACTACCTCGAGGAGGGTGGATTTCCTACACTTTTGTGGGACACCCTGAAGGATTTTGGGTACACCACTTACCCAGAGTACTCGACACGTGAGGTCATGACCACAGGCCAACTCCTTCGTTGTGAAGTGAAGGTGAAGATTTGAGTGTGCCCGACCAATCCTGCTTGGGAAGAGTGGGAGTGTATGGCTCACGGAAGAAACTTGTCCGACACAGTGCAGAAGGCTGCTCTCGAAGCACTCACAACTTTCTGTGGAAAGCACCCTGCCGAGATAGCCAACTCTGCAGCTAAAGTCATTCCGGTACCTGAGCGACACATTGCACCGGGTGGCGAACGTGAAACTATCCTTCCAGCCCAGAGCAACGCTCACCACAACCCTGATCTTGTCACCTCAGCCCGCTTTTCAGAAGCCATGTACGACACCTACCAAAGGATGGTGGGAGAAAGTGTATTCTATAGACACTAAATCTATAGATACAAAGTTAAAGAAATGGAGTGTACAGCTCAAGCGTTAAAGGAAGCCCGAGCCATGATAGCTGCTCTCAAGAAGGAAAGACGCAAGGACAAGGCCAAGATACAAGAGTTGACCGAGATCATACATGAGCAGAATTTCTTGTTGCAGCATAACGACCAGTATATGCTTGAACTAGAGAATCTACTGGAAGCTATAGTAGCTCTGCCTCCAGAACCTGTCATTCCTGGCCCAGAGGGAGAAGAAGATGTTGAAGATATCCAAGGTGAATCCGGGATTGAGTCTGGACCCGAGTCACCATAGCCCTTAGCGTGGAAGACCCGACCCTTGGAAGTTGGTCAGTTGGAAATAAAATTCTGAGTCGTAAGAGTGTGTTTGTAAGGAACCCTCATGCCAATAACCACGTTTGGTTAACTATTGCGGTTGGTTGAACTAGGAGCTTCCTTGTGCAGCTAGTCTGCATTGTAATTCCAAACGTTGTTTGGTAATTCTGAAAACCCTCATCAATGTAATGCCTTGATTAAACATCTCTTTCCGTAATGATCTTTGTAAGCATTATTTATGCTAGTTGTGATCAATCAAGTTCTGTGCCCCACAAGTTTCGTGTCAATCAAAGGTCCAATCGAATCCTCAGTCCTGAACTTATTCTTTTGGTCTTGCTCACAACCTTGTGAATTAAATTAAATGTTGCTTTTGAGCATGCACTGCATAGCACATGCATTCAGGAAGTTTGGGTATACTAACGTGCATCCGCATGAAAACTCCGTACCCCTACTCTACCTCTCTTGATTGGTGACAATGTTATCCCATAATCAAAGGTGCCGCGACTGAGCCAAGGGCATCATGTGTGCTGCAGCCACCCGACGGCCACTAGGAGCGCACTAGGTCATGGTTGTGAGATAGCAACTCGTCACACAGATCCTCTCTTTGCCTGTGATTGCCCTTGAAATCACTAACTCATCATATGGGTAATCAAGTCATTCTAACGTGCATCATGAGCACCCTACCGCACGAGCATGTGCATCGCATCGACTTTGAAAATTTTCACACCTTAAAAACCATGAGTTGTCAAAACTCCAAATTTACGAAGTAAGTAAAGGTGTGATTCTTCCGAAGTTTCCGCATGAAGTTGTCTTTCGTGCAAGCAATTATGGAACTCTTCTATTGACTTTCTTTCTTCGCAATGGTCGTTTGGAAATCCCTGTAGAATTGGTCCCTTGCCGTGAATCACGACGACCTTGTGGCATCAATTCTATTCCTGCTAGCCAAGTGGAAACAGTAGAAGTAGAAACTTTTCTCGAGCAGTCAAGGTTCTCGAATAGTCACTGTGGAGAAGTCATCCATCGTGTGTTCATTCTTGGTCTGTGCTCCAAACCTTCAAATCTTCCGAATTGAGCAAGGAAGTACGCCGAGGATCGATCGAGGCTTTTGCTAAGATTCTCTTTGTTCCTATTGCGAGCGTAAAGCGAAGTGCACTGAGTTTATTTTCGTCTCCTCCCCGTCACGGTCAATTCTTTAGGCCGTTGAACCTTATCCTCGTCAGTGTTCAGATCGTACGACGCCATGACGTCGCTTCGCCATCTTTTTCCGCAACCGTACTCACGACGCCGAGACCCCACGAGCTGACCTTGTTGAGCTCCGTGTTGTCCACACCAGATACCCAAATGGTTAAACGACCGTTACAGCCCCGCAGTGGTTATAAAAGGGAACCCTTTACCCAGAACCGCTGATGCGAAAGCTCCATTCCCATCCGAGCTCGACATTATCACTGTTCTTGTTCTTCTTCTAGCTAGCCTTGGCTACACGGCCGCTAGAGCATCTTTCCCAGCTACTTCATTCCTTCCCGAGCAAGCTGTTCTCCGTTCTCCTTCCCGACGTCGAGGAGAAGCTCAGAGTAGACCGGAAGAAGAACTCAAGCGAAGCTGCCACCAATGACTCCGTCTTCAGAAGAGCTCGAGTCGTTTCGCTGGACGTTGATAAGAATGTATCTCTGTATCGTAGGCGGGATCTGTTTGTTATTAGCTGTACATGTGCACATTCATCGTCCGCTTCCTCATGAACGGCGATGAGGGAATAGAGAACACACCTTGTACCTTTTGTTCCAGCTGCATTCCCGATCATGGGATGTGTGGACAAAGGTTTACCAATTTGATATTGTGACTGTTTGGATGTCCGGTTTGCATTGCTTACTGTGAACGAGTCTCGTAGAGTATGTTCAAATTATAAGTTTCTAGGTGAGATTCTGAACATGTGCTAATTAGGGACTCAAATTTTCAGATGTTCAGACCGGCATGGAATAACCCCAATGGTTTTGATACATCGGGTAGTGGTGATCTATCGCTACCACCACCCACAACGCTGACCGAAGCTTTCGTAGCAGCGCATACCGAGGTGTTGTGCCAACTCCTGCAGGCTCAACAACGGATGGCTCAATAACTACAGCAAATGCTGTCAACACAACAGAAGATCCAATCTTCCAAGCCTTGTTCACCCGAAGTACCTACCCAGAGTGACATAAACGCCATTGTCGGCGCAACTCAACTATTAGAAGGGCAGAATTCCATGCTGAACTAGATGGTGTACGATATCATCTAAGGACGTTATGGGAAACCATATCAGAATAGTTTGGCCGACAGTCTCTCTAAGTCCTTATCTGCCTCTATGGTCGAACAAGCCCGTTTGTTCAATTTGTTGGAGGAGTATGTTAATCGAGACCAACCCCAAGTCTCCGACTCCATATTACCACCTTCTCGACTAAAAATGTATCTTAGAGCAGAAGAGAGGGCAAACCGAGGCAACAAGCGAGTATTATCCGAGATAGATGTAAGGGAGTGGGAAATTATCTGTACGGAAACTCGTCCGCGTGAGAGCAAACGAAGATGTGACACTAGTAAGGCCACTCAACTCCCCGTGGGTAAAACACCTTCGCGAGACTGTCGGCCACGAAGTTAAAAAGGAAAAAGGAGAGGAAGAGGCTCCGCCTTATCAAGAAAGCCCAACAATAGACCTCCAAGCCCGGAGAAGTCCCACCCCGTTTGTGCTACAATTGTAGACAACCCGGGCATTACGCAAAGGAGTGCCCGAACCCCAGACAGCAGAACCCCCAGCAACAGAAGCAGAACCCCGGATCCGCTATTGGCAACCACGGCAACAAGCCAAGCCTTCAAGTGGAGAGGAGCCAACTGAATTTCTTGGGTAACACCTCTACACACAAATTTCTTCCCCACCTCCTCTTGTAATTTCGAATCTCGGGATGAGATTCTTCTTAAGGGGGGTAGGCTGTGACGCCCCAGGTTTTTAATTACCGCCATTAACGCTAGTGACCGGTCCAGCCGAGTCAAACCGACCGAACACTGGTCAAACCTAGGTCAACCTGGGTCTTCACCTCGAAAATCTCGCCAATGAACCCTAATGAACCCCTTGACCAAGTTTGCACACAATCGTAGTCAACCCTTGGCCAAAGACACGGTCAAACCCCGCTGGCACAGTGACGTCAGCGAATGTCGTCCGGAACTTTTGCCGCGTTCTCCAAAATTCACCTAAACACTTCAAAATCTACCTTTATGAAAGTTGTCCATCTTGCTGAGGGACACAACTTTCATGTAGATTGGCATTTCAAATTTTGAGTGGCAATTGGTGAAAAACTTGATCGACTGACAGTACCTCCTGCTCACAGGGACAGGCCGGGATTCAAAGTTGGCACGACGTTCGTGCAAAATCCGTTGAGAAAAACACTAGACGGCCTTTGTAATAGTTGTATAGGGTAGTTAGATCTACAACTTTCCTATTCATCACTTTGTGCACTTGTATTCAAGATTTGGGAGAAAATCGTGCTCGAAGTGGTGCAGTCTGAAAAAGTGCAGCGCCGAACCCGGCCGCGCCGTGACGTCGCGCGCCGGCCGCGCGCGCGGGCGCGCGCGCGCGCGCCACGCCGCGTGCCGCCGCCGCCTCGGCGTCCGGTCCCCTCGGTGCGTGTTCCCGAGGTAGCCCGCGCCTTCCCAAGGCCTTGACGCGCCGCCCGAGGCCTCGCACGCCGGGAACGCCTCCAATTCGGGCGGCCGTGCGAACCGCTACGGACCGGCGGTCCCTTCCCTGTCGTCTGGCGCGCGCGTGTCCCGAGGCTTCCTCCGCCAGTCTGCTAGTCCCTAGGGGGTGCGCAGGTCACCTTAAAAAAGGGAGCCACGGCCACGGCCGCGGCGCACACTCGCCTCCCCGCCCGAACCGAGCCGCCACCGGCGCCCGGCCCGGCGGCCGCGGCGAGCTCCATTTTCCCCGGTCGGTCGTGAGTCCCCGGGGCCTCCTCCACCTCCCTAGATTCTCCGGGTGCTAAGGCGCCGCCGCCCGCGGTCCCAATCGAGCCGCCCTCGCCGGGCATCGGCGGCCGCGGCGGCCACCCCTCCCTAGCCGCCGGCGTGCCGCTCGCCGGAGCCGCTCCGCCCCTGTCCAACACCCCAAACCGGACCCTAGTAGCTCCTAGACCCTTCCCCCGTCCTTCCCCGGCCAAAACTCCGGTGAGCCTCGCCGGATTTTGCTCCACCGTGCCGGCCGGCCGCCCAAGGGCCACATTGCAAGAGAAAATTTCTTTCCGAGGGCCTCACTTCAAAAGGGTAACTCCAATAGTAAAACCATTTGGCTGTTTCTTGTAAATTGCGTATAAAATCATAGAAAAATCAGAAAACTGCAAAACCAATGTTGTTGGATTCTTGGTGAAATATCCTACAACTTTTGTTATTCTTGCCTCAGCTAAGTCCTGTTAGGTTTTGCATGAAAAATACAAATGTGAAAACCCTAGATCTGCAATATCTCAAATTCTATAAATCCTCTGTAGCTAATTTTTGGATATGTTGTGTGTTAGGTCATGACTAGCTCCTGAGCCAAAAATTGCACAAAGTTATGATGTAAATCTTTTTATAAAAATGTTTTTCTTTTTCTGCAGAATCTGCATAAATGATTTTTTCTAGTAAAAAATAATTAGGTTTTAACAACCAGCTTTTGCATACTGACTTTCAATTCCAAAACACACCTCTGGTGAATTAATCACAATTTTATAATTACCCAAAATATTTATTCTTGAATTATGCTTGTTTTTCTTTGAAAATGCATAACTCAAGTTTCATAATAGTGCTAGTTGTATGTGCTGCTCCACTAGGCTAGTTTTGGACCATATAACATGTGTGAGAAAGTTTGGATCATTCTGTTGAGTATTTATTTTTGTGTGCATTTACCTTGTCTATCTAGCTAGCTTTTGTCATTTTCAAAAATAATTAATTTATAGCTGTCCCAAGCATGCATGTGTGTCCAGTGGCTTGTCATAGGTGTTTAGTGTGTAACACACTCTTCCACGGAATTTTCTTAATTAATTTCATGAATAAAAGCTATGGAAGCGATTAAAGGCTTAATAGTCATTAAATGGGAAAAATCACGAAACCCATCCTTAGTAGTTCGTGTGTGGTTGTAAATCTTTTCAAAAGACTAAATGTACCCACCCACTACCGTTTGTGAAGTTGAATTAAATTATTTACATATATAAAGAATTGCATATTGTTCCTTTTTGGAAGAGTAAGCTAAATGTATTTCTTATATAGGTGAATGTGTCCAACTAATAAACCCCTTGGATGTCATTTATGGTTTGTGGTTAATTAAATTAAAAATCGTCGAGTAAATCTTGCACTTGCATCTTCGTGTAGATCCTTCGGCCAGTAGACGTACGCTCGTGCCGGAAGGAGGAGACGAAGGTGCCGACAAGGAGCTGTCGTACGTGGACGTAGCTCAAGGCCTGGACCCAAGTCCAGAAGGGCCCAAGGCCAACCTTGCCAGTGAAGGCAAGCCCCGGATCATTAACCCCGTCTTTTAAAATTATGCAATTATGTTTGCTTCGATTGTGCATTTACGTTTCAGGAGTTGAATTGAAACCCTAGATGCATGATCCCTAGGTACCTATGCTCTATCACTAGTATGCTTGGTCGATAGCTGCTATGCTATAGGACCCGATAGAAGTCGAGTGATGTTCGTCACTCGCGAGAATAGGTTCGTATGTTGGAATCATAAGATCTTTATAAATGGATTGCTCATGTGGTAAGAGCATGGGATTGAGCTCCGGTCTAGTGGCTTTCGTGGGCTAAGCTTTTGAACGTACTAAACATTCGCCGGGAATGGGACCGGTAAGCCTAGTACCTTAATGAGACGGTGCAGGAATTTACTATTACTACTCTTGAGAAATCTCCTAACCGGCTAGCTACCAGGAAGGGTGGTGTATGGTGACTCTGGGTATCTCGCGGGGTAAGCCGGATAGCCTGCACCAAAGACTGTAAGATTCGATCCCAACCCAAGGATTTTTGGAAACAGCCTGGGAAAGTTGTCCTTACGGGGGAAGCCTACCGTGTGTTTGGGTCTACCTTGCAAGGTTTAAATCAATCGATTATCAGCCTCTCACCTTTATCCGAGACTGCTTAATCAACTGGCCATGATATCCCATAATGATGGAACTCGAGGAATATGGTTGTATGAATTAATTGCTTGTCCAATTCTTGATTGAATTAGATGGCACATTTAGAAATGGTAGTCAACTAGAACTTGTGCTAAAAGATTGAAAGTAAGGATCTACTCTTAGTAGTTGTTCATCAAAAGAAACTCCACCGGCCAAAAGCCTTTCATGTCTAGAGTTGGCGATGTAGTTATCACCCGACGGTTAAGTCTTGCTGAGTATTAGTATACTCAGTCTTGCTTTAAAACTGTTGTTGCAGGTATTGTTGACCGGATGGGTGACGACAAGTGATGAGATGACGGATGGCCTCCTGTGACGTTTACCGTTGCGCTAGTTTATTCTATTTACGCTGTTTTCGAACTCTGAACCTCTACTCCATGTCAGGAACAATGGTTTGTAATAAAATGTTAATTCATGTTGTACTCTGGACTCGCCTTCGCGTGAGTTTTAATGCATGTGTCGATCATCTGTTCGATATCCAAGTGATTTACCGGGCGTTAACCCGACAACTAACGACAAGATGATACTTTACTATTGATTAGTGACCAAAGTGGATCGGTCTTAGGCGATAGTACGGTATTTTCCTGGGCGTGTTGTCACAAGGGCGAGGCGCGGCCGCTAGGGCTCGGTCGCGTTTTATAGGGGCGCAGGCCCCTTGGCTCGGTGTGCAGGGCACGCAAACCTAGAGAGGCGGCGGCCGGTGCCCTGGCCATGGTCGTGAGGCTAGATGGGCCTCGCACGGGCCGGGCGGGCGGGCCGGCGCGGGCGGGCCGGAGCGGGTCGGGCCTTCGGGCTCATCCCGTTCCAGTAGGATAGATTTGTTTTTTTTTCTGAAATATAGTTTCAGTACAAAAGAATTCCAGAAACTCCAGTAATTCGTTTAAAGCATTAAAAAAACTCAGAAAATCACAAAAATTCCACGAAAATTCCTAAAGATAGATTAAGACATGAGCAATCCAAATAAAGCATTTGGAGCTCATGAAAAGTATTTTAGAGCCTTCTAATAAATAGAAACAGCTCAATAAAAATGAGAATAAATCCCAGAAAATTCCGGAAAATTCTCAGGAGAGTTTGGACAGCCCTTAAATGCATTTTTGAAACCTTTTGCACTAAAGAACCACTAGATGCATCGGAATGAACGCAACACACATAACTTCTTATTTGATTCAGAAAATCAAACAAGGATTTTTCCTATCCTATATTTCCTGTAAAGAAAAATAAATGTTGGAAAAATTTTAAAATTATGAGAAAATCGTTATTTAATTATTCTTTCTATTCACATCCTGAAATTGGAAATTTCAGGGTGTGACAAATCTACCCCCCTTAAAAGGAATCTCGTCCCGAGATTCGGAAAAGGGTTAGCAAGAGACAAGGGTTTATTCCGAACTCTTTTCATATCCTTCAGCAATATTCTTCCTTTCATATTACAGAAAAACTCTCCAAGCCTAACTTATGTTAACATTCGGAGGTATCGGGGGTCTTGTCTTGCTTGTGTCGTTGTCGCCATTCCTTCTTAAAATGACGATCAAGAAATTTCTTCGGGCACCTGTTGATAAAGTGTCCACCAGCTTTGCAATAGAAACAAGCTTTACTTTCCCTAATGTTTCGACGATTTTGTGGTGTCTCATAAATCACCGGCACTGTGACACCATGAGGATATTCTAGATATGCATCTTCATTGTGATCTTCAGGAAAACCTTGGGCTTGAGACATATGATGTAGGTGAGAATTGTTATTGGCTTCCCCTGGATATTTCCTTTTTCTCTTCTTACTCATGATCTCCTGTAGTTTGCTTTCTAGCCCAACGGCTTTGTTGATTACATCTTGCAGACTGGAATATTCATGTAAGCTTAATATACTTTGAAGATCTTCATTCAACCCTTTGATGAAATGCTCTCGTTTCTTCTTATCACTTTCAGCTGATCTTGGGGCATACAGAGATAATTGAATAAACTTATCCCCATACTCAGTTACCGTCATCTGTCCCTGCTTTAAGTTAAGGAACTCCTTCCTCTTGAGCTTCATCGCGCTTACAGGAGTATGGTGTAAGATAAAGTTGTCTTTGAATTCCTTCCACACAATACTCTCAGGTTGCTCATGTCCATTGATGTAAGAATTCCACCACTCTGAAGCTGCTCCTATAAGTTGCCAAGATGCATACAAAGCTTTCTCTCCATCATTGCATTGTACCATATCTAGCTTCTCTTCAATTGTCTTGATCCAGTCATCAACTTCTAAGGGATATGTGGTACTAGAGAACATTGGTGGCTCAGTCCTCATGAACTCTGCATACTTATCATCCGAGTGTGGAAGTAATAACACATCTTGGTTGTATCCATAGTCATCATTGTTCTCATAGCTTTCGCCTTGGTTACCTCCTTCTTGGTTTCTATCTGGTTGGTAGGTAAAGATATGATCAGAAGGGAACAAGAGTAGGGCAAAAGAATAGGGATAAACAAGTAGGTGGGAGGTACAAAAGAAGAACCCAACTAAGCAACTGATGTTATTGCAGATGTAAGACCCACAATACACCAACACTCACATCAAAGAAGCGAATCAATCAAGTTCATAAAACCAAGCATCAACATGCAAACACTGAATTCCACCAATCAAGACATATTAAAGGGAACGACACTACACGTTGTTAATAAAGTCAGAGGGTATCCTCCTAATAGATCAGATGTATCTCCCAGCAAGGATATACATAAATAATGGATTTTTCCCAGATCAAGGAGGCCAAAATTATGAGTTCATCCCAACTGGAATCACCTCAATCGGAGGTTTAGAACTCGAGATATGAATTAAACAAGATGGCTAGGTCAGCAGTGTTGGCAGATTCTGAATGCTCCACTAATTCGTATGTATCTCCCGAGATACAAAACGAATACTGCTGAATTTTGGACAGATATTAATACATGAAATTTTGGAACTAACCCAACTGATTCCATGTCAATCGTAGTTCTGTAGCTCGAGATAAAATTAAAACAACGCTGATGTGTCAGAGAACTGCGCGAACAGATAGAATGTTAAGGGTAACAGTTCTACCAAATAATCAAGGGGGTGTTATTGCTTGAGAGAATGGACAGGCGAGATCGAAGAAATGTTCAAGGAGAGTAAATATAAATATACAATAATTCATGGTAGGGAGAAAAGAAGATGGTTAAGATGTGAGATCCTTCATCAGAGAGGTCAAGGAAGAGGTAAGATGGGACTTTAGATCAAAAGAAACCTTAGGAAACATCCATTGCTAACTAGGCTTAGGTCCTACAGTCGATACAACTCTGATACCACTCTGTCACACCTACTTTTCCAAAGAAAACCAAGTGCAGACCTATATGCATGCCAGGATCAAGTTTCATGCATATAGTGACGTATAAGTGAATAACAAAAACAAAATCACGAAAGAAAAAGGGAGATTATCAGAGATTTATGCTTAATCCTGGAAACGAAGGCTCCAAACATCACAGACAGTCGACTGGGGGTTGCGTACGCCTAGCACCAGCAACATCTTCACGTCATCTTCATATAGTTTCCTCCTTCTGAGCAACATTGTTTGTAGCAAGGGTGAGCACTTGTCGTACTCAGCAAGTGTGGGGGAAAGAATGAATGCAAAGTCTTTATAGTGGACTGGGCTATAAGCATTTAAGCAATTTTAGTTGGTCAAGTTTTATTAGCACCTGATTACTAAAAATGTATAAGTATATACCATCCCACAATTAAGCATAAGGTAAGAGATACGCCATAAGCATATGGCAAGCATAACTAGAGAGAACAATTTAAGTCCATCTTCAAGTTCAGTTATCATGTGAGGGTGCAGGCTGCTCTTGACCGTGAGCACGGCTAATCGATTAGTTTTACACTCTGCAGAGGTTGTACATCTTTACCCACAAGCCGCGTAAAAGTCCCGAAGAACTTTAAACCCAACCATGCGATGCTGCGCAGGCATCATACCACACTACCGAGGTGTGATTGCATATGGATGCTACGAGGCCTTTACAAAGAGTCCTCCCGTGCGTATTAGTCCATAGTAGTATGTCATAGAGGCTACCTTTCGTACCACACTTCTATTACAGACAGTCAGCCATAGAGTACTTCCGTTCCAAGACAACTCCAGAATAAAAGTAGCCATAAAAGCATTCCTCTGTCCCCAACCTACTATGCGAGTAATAACCACACAAAGACTTCCCTAATTACTCGGCCAAGACCAGAGCCATATAGTCCTTCTGGTTGCACTGTTGTCCTGGGTGGTTTTCCATGTTCTGATTAATCATATGATCTTGTATTAAACATCCAAAGATATAGCATAAAGGTATAGCATGATTCATCATTATTGTTCATTAAAACCACCATAACCCAGGTATAGCAACTAAGCATAGCTACCCAACATAAATGTAAACCCAGGTTAACAAGGAATGACAATCAAAGACTAGGATAAACCTTAATAGGAACCCATCAAAATTAATGCAAGCAATGCAATGAGTGATTAAATATAGTTCTCAGGACAAAATCAAGGACACACTTTCCTTTAACCAAAGTAATGTCGTTGAGAATATCTTTATCCTCTTGCTCTTCAAAGCTTCTCGAACGGCGTTCACTCTTAGTGCATCAATCATCGGGCACAAACATACACAAAGCAAACAAACAAGCATATACTAAGAACAAAGCACCAATCAAAAGAAAACTTTAAAAGAACGCACTAAAGGATAGGCTCGATTAGATGGATCACTAAAGCACACAAACCGTGCTTAGAGGAAGAAAGGCTTGGTTAGCTTTAAAGAGATAGTTGTGGAAGATTGAGCAAGGACCGGAAAGATCACACTTAGATTGAGCTGAGAAAAGAACGTCTAACGAACGTTTTGCATAAATGAGAGAGCAAGGCTATGAGCTAGGTTCATTTTAATTAACAAAACAAATATAAAGGATATTTCAGAAATAAAATACCCTATGTTGACATTAATGCAAAATATTAAACTTTATTTATGAAACCAGTGTAAAGAACTAGTCAAGTTTTATTAATAAAGATTCATATATTGATTAAACTGATTAAACATTTAATTTAGAAAAACTAAACTATATGAACAAGCTAAACGTAACTTTGTAATTTGAGTAGATCATATTATTATTAAAATCATTATGTATTGGCATTAATCCAATTAATGTTTATTATAAAAGCCAATGTAAAAGCCTAATCAAATTTTAATTAGAAAAGATTAATTAACTATTAAACAAATTAACATTTGGTTTACGAAAACCGAGATAAAGATCTAATTAACTTTTATGTACAAAAATATGTGATAGAAACATTAATCAAATTAAATTTACTTATGAAAAACGATGTGTAGATCTATATTGCTTTTATTTATAAAAGGCATGTATAACTAGACATTAATCAAAATTATTATTAATTTTTATTTTCCGAAAACAAAACGTGGTGAAAACACTCCTCTAACACGTGCTTTACATTATTATGAATCTAACGCAACTTGAACGGATTAAAACGGAGCTAAAACATAAAAGATATGGGGAAAACAAGATGAAAAGGATCTGTTCGCGATTAACTATAGATTTTAGGGAGTAGCTGAAAAGAAACCCGAGACACAGTAAACAGTGCTCGTGAAAAGGATAAAACTCGGGGTTAGATCCATAAAAGCGCTTGGGTTGGATCTGGTTGAAGGGATCTAAAGATTCTAGGGGGTTTTCTGCAATGTTTGGAAGACACAAGAAAAGATCTAAAGATTACTAGGAAGGGATGCAAACCCGCCTTATCTCCTTCCTCTTGACAGAACGGACAGGGGCAAACCAGAGGGGCGGCGGCGGCCCTGGTGGCCGGCGGTGCCGGTGCTCCAGCGAACTAGGGGCTCGACTGCGGCACGGAATCGAAGGAGGAAGTCGAGGGAAGTGCGAGGACGTGCTCACCGGCGCAAACAACGAGGAGAGGCGGGCGCGGTCCGGTCGGCGGCGGACTGTGAGCTCACCAACCCGGTCTCCCGTAGGGGCGGCGGCGACGGCGCGGGCGGGGTGGGGGCGCGGCGCGGCCGCTAGGGCTCGGGCGCGTTTTATAGGGGGTGCGGGCCCCCTGTCTCGGCGTGCGGGGGCACACACGCCTAGAGAGGAGGGGCTGGCGCCCGGACATGGCCGTGAGGCCGGATGGGCCTCGCGCGGGCTAGGCGGGCCGGGGCGGCGCGGGCGCGGGCGCGGGCGGGCCGGAGCGGGTCAGGCCTTCGGACTCGGCCCGTTCTAGTAGGATAGATTTGTTTTTTTCTGAAATATACTTTCAGTACAAAAGAATTCCAGAGAAACTCCAGTAATTCGTTTAAAGCACTAAAAATACTCAGAAAATCACAAAAATTCCACGAAAATTCCTAGAGATAGATTAAGACATGAAAAATCCAAATAAAGCATTTGGAGCTCATGAAAAGGATTTTAGAGCCTTCTAATAAATAGAAATAGCTCAAGAAAAATGAGAATAAATCCCAGAAAATTCCGGAAAATTCTCGGGAGACTTTGGACAGCCCTTAAACGCATTTTTGAAACCTTTTGCACTCAAGAACCATTAGTTGCATCGGCATGAATGCAACACACATAACTTTTTATTTGATTCAGAAAATCAAACAAGGATTTTTCCTATCCTATATTTCCTGTAAAGAAAAATAAATGTTGGAAAAATTTTAAAATTATGAGAAAACCGTTATTTAATTATTCTTTCTATTCACATCCTGAAATTGGAAATTTCAGGGTGTGACATTTCCCCACATCGGAGATTTCACAAACCTAGTCGGATATCCACCCTTAAAACAAAAAATATCATCTTTTGTGTTTATCTCCTTGACCACAAATGTTGACGGTGTATTTTGGTACATCAAACATGTTCATTACACTTTGGTTTGGATTTGATTATGGAACTAACCCGCCACTAGGCACACTAATCATATAACAAGTTCATCTATGTGCATGCATTTGGAAGTGTTGTGTTTATGTAAGAAAACATGGACATAAAGGACGGATTCGCAACAAGTTCAAAGGAGCATTTATGGAGTCTTGTTCGTGTTCATGAGCTTATGGTGGCAAGGACCGAAGTGCTACGAAGGAACACCCCTGGGGATTGAAGCATAAAAAGATCGAAATTCATGCACGGAGAACCGCCATCTTGGACGCGAGGATGACATCGTCAAAATCATGCAAATGGAAGGGGCAAAGTGCATAAATGCATGAGGACCCACATGAGTGAAGGGGCGACCGAACCGAGCTGATGTGGGCCTGGGCCGGTCGGCCCAGGCCGGCCGGTCTGGCCCACTTCTGACGTCGGTTCGGCCCCCCCTTCCTTGCACCCGAAGGATTTTCAACCCTAAAGCCCTGAAGGCGCCGCCATTCGCAGGGGAGGCAGCCATTCGCACCTGGAGGCCATCCACAAGCTAGAGAGAGGAGGGAGATCACCGGAGGGGGATTGACCACCTCGAAGGAAGCACCCACAAATGGAGAAGAAGGAAGACGCTGTCGGAAGGGTGACCATGATCAACGGTGCTATGTCTAGCACCTTGATGGGGTAATCTCCTTATTCGTCCATGGGTTGTAATCGATCTTGAGATGTAATCATACTTTGTTGGAAGATCTATCTATCACCATGTGTTGAATATACTTTAATGCTTAAGGTTAGCTACCATGCCATAAAGGGAGTAGAGCTCCAATGCTCCCTTGGATCCATTCAATATGCCGTGTCCATCATAGGTCTAGTCACGAATACCTCCGCGTAGTGAAAGTACGGGGGGAGGGAAAGGGCGAAACCGTGGTCACAACCCTTGATAGATTAGATTGGTTTTCATGATTAAAGCGATTGCATGTTCTAGGATCGTAGACCCATGGGCGAGTATTTTTTATCTTGATAGCTTAATCGTTCTCTCTAGTGTAGTTTAGTCGTTTTCTAGTTTAATCATAGTTAGAGTTTGAGTAGCTAGTGAGTAGAGGTAGATCAAGCTTTGTAATCCCCTTGCTCCGCGGATTGACAAGAACCTTGGGAATCCCGTGGTGAAAAAGGTGTAGGTCCGTACGCTTGCGGATCGTAGGTGGATACGTCTTTTATCCGTCAACAAGCCCCTTTTTCTGGCGCCGTTGCCGGGGAGCAAGCTAGTTTACATCGTTTGGTTTGCATCTAACTTTGTTTTATATTTAGTTTATCTTTTGTTTGCTAACATCTAACACATATTACCTAGAAAACCACTTTGTTTGTTTTTGTTTTTGTTTTTACCTTGTTGTCTAGATGGCGTTCGTCAATCAACCCGTGGAAGAACTGGAGAAATCATTAAGGGATTATGCTAGCCCTCGATGTGAAGGCATAGAAGTACAAGAGTCAGATTCGAAGCATTAAGCGACCAAGTATGGGATAAAATCCAAGATCATCGAGATGGTGGCTGCAACCCCGTTTGAAGGGATGGTTACGGAGAACCCATATAGACACATAAGGCATTTCACGACGCTATGCAACACGGTGCATCAAGAAGGAGTTCTCAATGAATTGTTCAAATGGAATCTCCTTCCCTACTCACTTGCCGGTGAAGCAAAGACGTGGTACTCATTTGCATCCTTTGAGGTTGAAGGCAATTGGAACAAGTTGACAAAAAAGTTTTGCGAGAAGTTGTTTCCAATTAGCAAGGTTCAACATCTAAGGAGGCAAGTGATCACTTCTACGCAAGGAGAAGAGGAAGGGAACCAAGCTTGGAATAGGTTTAATGAGCTGATCGAACAAGGACCAAGACTCGGCTTCTCCAGTGACGTACTCTTGCATACATTTTTTCTTTTCCCTAACCCCTAGTTGCATGCAACACATCCAAATGTGTGCAGGTGGGGATCTCATGGAGAAAACACTCATGGAAGCCGCTCAACTTCTATAAAAAGTTAGTAAAGCGGCTGCCATGCGAAGAGATTGGGAAACAAGACTTGCGGGAGAGCCAGAATATAACTCAAGGATGAAGAAGTGTGCTGAAATTTCTGAGGCAACCCCAGAAGTCACAAAAGAGGAGCCAATCCCAGAAAAGCTTGAATAAGAGCACATCAAGTCAAGAACTACCCCGAGCACTGACTTCGCCGAATCAAATGAAACAAACAAGAGAAGCATGTCAAGCGCGAAGCCAATAAGGGAGTTCGAACCAATGGATTGGGTTCCTGTCGATTATGGAGAAGTATTCGATAAGAGAAGATCGTTCGCTAATCAAAAGGGGATGGCAAGAGCATTGGAAGTGGATTTCCCGCCGGAGAAGAAAGCGTAAGATTCATACGACCTTGAAACCACAGGTGAGAACTTTCAAAAGATCTTTGGAGATGATGAAGTGGATCCGGAACACATGGCCGAGGTGAAGAGAATCATGGGGATCAGGCCCGAAGCATCACCATACGCTCGCCTCGCCGAAGTGTACGCGATAGGATCCGTAGAAGAAGAGAAGACGGCACCACACTTGAGTTGCGAGATCAACGGAGTTCAATGCAAAGTTGTATGCGAAATCAGGGCCCAAGTAAGTGTCCTATCTTCCAAAATTTATGATAATGTTCAAGACCACAACGTAGACTTAGCTCCAACATCAACGAAATTAATTATGGGAGATGGTAGAACTATTAGACCTCTAGGTATTGTTTGTAACATGAATGTAAAAATCTCTGGAAAATGTATACCAACTGATTTCTTTGTTATTGATACTTACCATAGTAATCATGATCACGTAATCCGAGGTAGGCCCTTTCTTAAGTTGGTTGATGCCGTGTTGGATGCCGGAAAAGGCAAAGTGACAATGAACCTTTTTGGAAAGAAGTACACATATAACTTTCTTCGCGTTTCTAAACACCCTACACCCTTTCCTCCAGAAGACGAAGTAGAGGAGGTAGATAGTCTTTGTTTTGTTGAAACCCTTAGAGCCCCGCTGCAAAGAGTGATAGAAAATCAAATTAATGATCAACAAGATGAAGAGCTAGAAGAAGCAACAAAAGGCTTAGAACCACAAGATGGAAGCATGGAGGGGGGAACATTCGAGGACATAGGAGAGGTTAAACCCGAGGAGCCACAAGTGCCTGAGGTAGACCTTAAACCTTTGCCCAAAGGATTAAAGTATGAATTTTTGGGCCTAGACAAGACTTATCTAGTCATTGTAAGTGACGAGTTGAGTCCTGAAGAAAATGAGAAGTTGCTGATTCTATTGAAAAACATAGGAAGGTGATTGGATATTCGATTAATGATCTCAAAGTCTTAGCCCAGCCTTTTGCACTCATCGTATACCTATGGAAGACCAATGTAAGCCTGTAGTGGACCACCAAAGGAGGCTAACTAATGCCATGCGAGAGGTAATAAAGAAAGAGGTCATCAAGTTACTTGATGCCGGAATCATCTACCCAGTTCCGCATAGCGAATGGGTGAGCCCGGTACATTGTGTACAAAAGAAAGGTGGTTTAACCGTGGTGAAGAATGAGAAGAACGAGTTGATACCGCAAAGAACGTGACCAGGTGGCGGATGTGTATCGATTATCGAAAGCTAAACAAAGCAATGAAGAAAGATCACTTCCCCCTACCGTTCATTGATGAGATGCTCGAGAGATTAGCGAACCACACTTACTTTTGCTTTCTCGATGGGTACTCAGGGTTCATGCAAATTCCCATTCACCCGGACGATCAACACAAAACAACGTTCAAATGCCCTTATGGAATGTTTGCATATAGAAGGATGCCCTTCGGTCTATGCAACACTCCGGCCTCTTTTCAACATTGCATGATGGCCATATTCTCGGAATTCATCGAAGAAATTGTCGAGGTATTCATGGATGATTTTTCTGTTTATGGGAAGATGTTCATGGATTGCTTGGCAAACTTGGATAAGGTCCTCATGAGGTGTGCGGAGGTAGACTTGGTGTTAAATTGGGAAAAGTGCCACTTCATGGTTAAGCAAGGCATAGTGCTCGGACATGTTATATCCGAGAAAGGCATTGAAGTGGACAAGGCTAAGGTAGAGACGGTTGAGCAACTCCCACCTCAGACGGATGTTAAATCCTTGAGGAGCTTTCTAGGTCATGCCGGATTTTATAAAAGATTTATTAAGGACTTCTCAAAGATCACTAAGACTTTAACGCATCTCCTTCAAAAGGATGTGGCTTTTGATTTTGATGAGAAGTGCCTAACGGCATTCAGAACCTTGAAAAGTGCGTCAGTGAGTGCTCCCATTATTCAACCTCCGGATTGGAGCCAACCTTTCGAGATCATGTGTGATGCAAGTAACTACGCCGTAGGCACGGTTTTGGGTCAAAGAAAGGAATGCTGAGTTCACGCCGTTTACTATGCTAGCAAAACTCTTAATGAGGCACAATTAAATTATGCCACTACAGAAAAGGAGTTGCTAGCGGTGGTATTCGCATTCTAAAAATTCAGATCTTACATCGTGAACTCGAAGGTCATTGTTTATACCGATCACGCGGCCATAAAGTATCTCTTGGCTAAGAAGGATGCTAAACCACGATTGATCCATTGGATCCTTCTTCTCCAAGAGTTCGATGTTGAAATTCATGATAAGCAGGGGGTGGAGAATGTTGTGGTTGATCATTTGTCTAGGATGAATCGTGGACAAGATGATAAAGAGGCCAAAGAAGAAAAGATGATAGATGACCACCTCTATCGAGTGCTCGATAAAGACACTTCGATGATTGATATCATTCGAGCAATTCAAAAGATGCCTCTTGACCATCTAGATAGAAACTCTCAAAGGAGGATAATCTTTGAAAGTAAGAAATACTTTTGGGGTGCACCATACCTCTTCAAACTTGGCAATGATGGAGTCATGAGAAGATGTGTGCCAAGAGAAGAGAGGCTAGAAATTTTGAGAAAGTGCCACTTGGCGGAGTACGGTGGACACTACAGCCATTTTAGAACCCAGGAAAAAGTGTGGTCTAGCGGATTCTTTTGGCCGGAGATGCATGAAGAGATGCATGAAGATACTAGAAGGTATGTTGCATCATGCCCCGAATGCCAAAGAACTGGAAACATCTCTCAAAGAAATTCTATGCCTTTGAGATATAATCTAGAAATCGATTTATTAGATGTGTGGGGAATAGATTCATGGGGCCTGTCAAAAACTCACATGGATATGAGCATTTCCTAGTCATGGTTGATTATGTATCCATGTGGGTAGAGGCTATGCCATGTCGTAAAGCTTCCACGGAGGAGTCCATTGCCATGATCAAGAGCATGATTTTTCCTCGTTTCGGTACATCGAGAATCTTGATAAGCGATAGAGGAACTCACTTCACCGGGAAGAATTTCAAAAATTGCTTGTCCAAGTTGGGAATCAAACATAGGGTCTCTACGGCTTATCACCCACAAACCAACGGACAAGCGGAAACGTCGAATAGGCAATTAAAAAGCATCCTCAACAAAACCATAGAGAAGGGAGGCAAAGATTGGTCAAAGAAATTAGACGGAGCTTTGTGGGCGTATCGAACGGCGTTCAAGACACCGATAGGTATGACCCCTTATCAATTCGTCTATGGAAAAGGTTGCCACCTTCCGATTGAGTTGGAACATAAAGCCTATTGGGCGATCAAAGAGATGAACCTTGATCTCGATGCCGGGGTGGTAAAATGAAGAATTCAAATAAGCGAGCTAGAGGAGATGACGTTGAAGGCATACGAAAATGCAAGCATATACAAAGAGAGAATTAAAAGGTGGTATGACAAAAGATTGAAGAAGAAAGAGTTTACAGAAGGAGATAAGGTCCTCCTCTACAATTCGAGGTTTAGAACCTTCGGAAAGGGGAAATTGCAAAGCCAGTGGGACGGACCTTATGTTGTTCACTCGGTGCTCTCCAACGGATCGGTAACCATTATGGATGATAAAGGTGATCAATTTATGGTGATTTGTCAACAGCTTAAGGTTTACTACGAACCTGACGTTGTGCCCACCATGTTGATGTCTTCACCATGGAAGAAGAGTCCGAACGTCCGGCCTAGGACGAAAAACAAGGCATGGATTTTTGTAAATAGTTTTTCTTTTATTTTTCTGGAGTTTCTCGCGGAGATTTACTAGGCCAACTTTTTCCCATGGGCTGACAAAGCGAAAAAAGGGCGGTACACGAAAACCGGACCGGACCGGCCCCCTGGACAGGGTGGGCCGCCGGCCCGGTCCGACTGGCCCAATGGGGCCCGGCGGCGGTACGCCCCGGTTTTTCCCCGGAATGCTCCTTTTCAACTTCCTTCTTCGGTCAGAAAATTTTAAGGGAAGTTTGAATAAGGAAAATGAGGTTCCTAGGGTTTTCCTTTTCAAACTATTTATTTGGCCAAATTGGGAGCTCGGGAATCCATCCCATCTAGCAATCTTTTGCACCCACGCAGCAGCCATGGTGTCCCCAAGGAGCATAGAGTTGAAGCAAGGCGCCAAGGAGCTATCGATGGAGGAGGCGAAGCGATGCGAGCTCAGGCTACCTGTCGAGATCAAGAGGACCGCCCACATCCGTTGCGGAGGGCATGTCCTGACCAGAGCTATCGCATCTCGCAACCCCGTCAAAGAGGAGAAGGTCCCTACTCCCGTTCGAAGGTCGGCGTGCATCCGTGGCATGAAGCGGAAGGACTACAAGGAGGTGTCTCCCGAGCCTAAGGACTGTGGGGATAGAGACTACTCCGATGATCGTAGCCCGAGCTCATGGGCAGCCGCCGGAAGAGATGATAACGATTTGTACATTTGGGAAGAGGTGCCCAAGGAGAAAACTCCCGAAGGCCCCAATGGCGGTGGCAACGACGACGGCGGCGGTGATGACAATGGTGGTGACGACGACGGCAGAGACCCTAGTGATGACGACCCTTTCGGGATGCACCCAATGTGTTGTGCGGCTTGCTATCACTCCATCTCGGAGCTCTACGCATCGGTCGACGAATGTTTCCAGGCCATGGAGGCGATGAGGCAGCGTGTGCAGGATTTGGAACGCATGGTCGAAGATGACTACAAGTTCCTAAATTGCAGCGCGCGCAAACTTTTTGGCATGGTTAGGAACATGAAGGGCAAGTGGTGCAATAGTTGCGGGAAGTACCACTAGGTTTAGTTTTCCCCCTTAGGATTTTTGTAAGATACGACGAGGATGTCGTATGATATTAGCATGGAGGAGAGCTAGCTAGCTAGCCTTTAGTTTTTGAGCTTCAAGTTAAGATTGGTTTGGTTTTGTCTTCGAGAGAGTTTTTTTAGAGTTTAAGAGTCTTTAGTTTTTGAGAGTGCTTTTAAATTTTTGCAAGTTTTAAGTGTCTTAATTTAGTGTTGCGTCAAAGAAAATTAAATAAAAAGAGTCCATTAAATTTGGCGTCTTGTGTGATGCTTATCTTGATTTACTCGTTTGTTCATCTTTAGTTTTTGATATATGAACATAAGTGTGTGGTTTGAAAAACGTTTACCGTGGTGCTTAGTGGAATTGCTACCTCTAAAAAAGTACCCATACTATGCTTCAATCTTGAGCTTCACATGTTGGTTGTGCTATGCCCAATGCTAAAAGTTGGAGGAATTCAATTCTGAAAATTGTCTAAAAACCCTTGTAATAAAGGTTAGCAAAACCTCTTTTTCCAAGTTGAGAGTAAGAAAAAAAATCCTATACAAAGTAAAATTTATTTTTTGCTCCACCATAAGTGTGACTAGCACGATAAGTTGGGCTAGGATCCTTCTCTCTTGGGAGTTTTAATTTCGAGCAATGATCATGTCCTTGTTCTTATCTTTTGTTGCTAGCCTCGTCATGTATTCAATAACGTGGCTTTCACATCGAAAGTCCCGTACATCGCCGAATTCCATACCCAACCATATACATCTCTTTTGTACGTTGCATTCCTTGAACACAACCTACTCTCAAAGTTTCATCTCGTCTCTAGCATGGTTTATTTAAAATTTCAGATTGTGTGCATGCAAGAAAGAGAGGAGTTGAGAGCTTAGAGAAGAGAGAAAAAGATGTCAAGAGAGGGAAAAATATAGAGAAAAGTATGAGTATGGAAAAGAAAGAAAGAAGAAAATAGAAAAGTAAAGAAAGAGAAAAATATGTGTACGAGAGAAAGAAAAAGAAGAGAAAGAGAAAAGAGGAGTGGCAAGAAAGATATGAGAGGGATGAATCAAGTGAAAGAAAAATAAAGTGCAAGGAACGATGTCACGTTGTTGAGAGACAAAACTTTCACTCTTTTTTCCAACCATGTGCAATCCGACAACGAGGACGTCATCGGTGCCTCGTAGTCATATTTTCTTTTGCCCTTGCACATGTCCACCATTCTATATCTTCTCATCCTTGATATCCCCACATATGAACTAATTCTCATGATCATTGGCTTTGAAAGGTAAACAACCACTTGAGGAAGTTCTTAGTTTGACAATACTTGTGCTGATTGTGCTAGCCCTACATATAGCTCCACTTTACATGTTAAATGAGAGATTTATGGGAGGTGAGAGTTTTATAAAACTTGTTTAGGATAGCCACCTCATATGAGTGACTTGAGAGAGCTTGGAGAAAGGTTGTTGTCTAACACTTGTTGCAGGAATTTTATTTTTGAAAATCATAAAAACCCTCCAATGGAAGCAAAGAAGTAAGCATGGCTGAGATTGAAGGCTTCGAGTGAAGAGTTCGAGTTGTGGGGTAAATCTTGACGTGGTAAAGATTCTAAACACCCATGTTTATGTTTGATGATCATTACTTTATGTTTGTGTATTAAACATAAAAGATTGACTAACTTGTGAAGAAGGATTTGGCGGAAAACGATTGCAACGCCTTGGACGAAGTTCTTTTACGAGTACTTGCTCGAAGACGAGCAAGAGCTAAGCGTGGGGGAGATGTTGACGGTATATTTTGGTACACCAAACATGTTCATTACACTTTGGTTTGGATTTGATTCTGGAACTAACCCGCCACTAGGCACACTAATCATATAACAAGTTCAGTTATGTGCATGCATTTGGAAGTGTTGTGTTTATGTAGGAAAACATGGACATAAAGGACGGATTAACAACAAGTTCAAAGGAGCATTTACGGAGTCTTGTTCATGTTCATGAGCTTGATGAAATCACTTCCAATGGTGGCAAGGACCAAAGTGCTACGAAGGAACACCCCCGAGGATTGAAGCGTAAAAGATCGAACTTCATCCACCGAAAACCTCCATCTTGGACGCGAGGATGACATCATCAAAATCATGCAAATGGAATGGGAAAATTGCATAAATGCATGAGGACCCACGGAAGCGAAGGGGCGACCGAACCAGGCCAAAGTGGGCCTGGGCCGATCGATCCAGGCCGGCCAGCCTGGCCCACTTCCGACATCGGTTTGCCCCCCTTCCTTGCACCCGAAGGATTATCAACCCTAAAGCCTTGGAGGTGCCGTCATTCGCAGGGGAGGGAACCATTTGCACCAGCAGGCCATCAACAAGCTAGAGAGAGAGGAGGGAGATCTCCGGAGGGGGATCGACCAACTCGAAGGAAGCACCCACAAGTGGAGAAGAAGACACCGTCAGAACGGTGACCATGATCAACGGTGCTATATGTAGCACCTTGATGGGGTAATCTCCTTATTCGTCCATGGGTTGTAATCGATCTTGAGATGTAACGTTCTCTGTTGGAACATCTATCTATCATCATGTGTTGAATATACTTTAATGCTTAAGGTTAGCTACCATGCCGTAAATGGAGTAGAGCTCCAATGCTCCCTTTGATCCATTCAATATGTCGTGTCCATCATAGGTCTAGTCACGAATACCTCCGCGTAGTGACAGTACGGGGGGAGGGAAAGGGCGAAACCATGGTCACAACCCCCGATAGATTAGATTGGTTTTCATGTTTAAAGCGATTGCATGTTCTAGGATCATAGACCCATGGGCGAGTGTCTTTTATCTTGATAGCTTAATCGTTCTCTCTAGCGTAGTTTAGTCATTTTCTGTTTAATCATAGTTAGGGTTTGAGTACCTAGTGAGTAGAGGTAGATCAAACGCTTGTAATCCCCTTGCTCCGTGGATTAACAAGAACCTTGGGAATCCTGTGGTGAAAAAGGTGTAGGTCCGTACGCTTGCGGATCGTAGGTGGATACGTCTTTTATCCGTCAACAACAACCTATCATTAAGTATGGATCATCAATTCAAAGAAGATTGCAAGATGGTGCCACGATTTAAGATTTCAAGTATTTCTCCAAAGAAAAAATATTACTAGTACCTACCTTATCTCTATCACCTCTTTGCCTGAGGATGAGCAAACGTCTAAGCATGGGGGAGGAGGTAGGTACAATGCAATTTTAGAGTTCTAGGGGAGCAAATAAAAAAGGAAAGAAAGAAAGAAATAAAAAGAAAAAAGTGAGTATAAAGAAATAAAATGAGAAAAGAAAAAAATATGAGTATGTATAAAAATAAAATAAAGTGAACTCCCTGCTTCTCTAAAGTGCATTAGGAATTTCAAAGTTTCACGATTAAAAGATCCAAACTCATCTTTCCAACCATGTGCAATCCGATAACGAGGACTTCCTTTGTGCCTCGGGATCACTCTTTGCCATTTGCACATGTCCACCTATCTCAAGTGTGTGTATTTTTCTCTCCCCTCCTTGATATAACATTATTTTCCAATGACCTTTTTGACGAGTCTCGGTAAGACCATGAGAAGCTTGTCTTGTTTTGACAATATCTCATTTATAATATCTTGGTAGGACTAAAACTTTCCCAAAAGAGCTCCATATAAAGCCTACCACTTACATATATGTATTGAGAGGAAAAGGAGTAGAAGAAATAGGCTTGAGAGACAAGATGAGATGAGAGTTCATGAGCAAGATGCAAGGAGGTTTAAATTTTTGAACTTGGTTTAGCTCTTTTTCATCCCGTTCTTTATTTCAAAATTTCTCAGATCCATTTTAATTTTGGGAGCATGTTAATACTTGTGGGATAAGCTTAATTAGTAATCTACCCTCCGTAGGGCTGAAGGCTAGTACATTATGGAACTTTAAAGAAGTAAACTTTTGAGAGAATTATGTTTTCTCGTGTATGATCAAGTGCAAGGTTTAAACGATGAAGGGCAATGATGATATCCATTGAAGGCTTACTCGAGGACGAGCAAGGTTTAAGCATGGGGGAGATATTGACGGTGAATTTCCATCAACCTAGCTATGAGTTTACGTTCGGTGTTGGCATGAGTTTTATATCTTATCCATTGGTACTAACCCCATTGGTATAACAAGTTCGTTTGTGCATGTCGGTTTTGGAGTTTAGTGTTTATGTAGGATTTTAGTGATGAAAGCAAGACTTCCGGGATAAGTTCATTAAGCACCTCATGACAAGACCTTGAAGCCCGATACAAGTCAAGCAATGAAGTAAACATGACTCCAAGAAGCCCAAGGACCAAACCCGAGAAGATGAAAAACTTCGAGGACCCAGTCAGAAAACTGCCGAATCTTGCAGGACAAGGAGCTTCATCTAATCCGAAGAGAAACTAATGACAAGGGCCCACATGCAGAAGGGGGAAGACTCTAGAAGACTCGGGAAGCAACACCGGGCAAAGGAGGCCGCGGGCTGGGCCGAAGTGGGCCCAGGCCGGCCAGCCCAGCCCACTACGAGGTCCAGTCGCCCCCCCTTTGACCTAGCTGCCTCTCGGGCTTTTTATAGCCCCCTGACCAAGAGCCACACATTAATTCTTTCGTCATCTGCCGCTGAGGAGCAGAGAAGCCTGAGGGACACCATCTCGGACACGAGGGTCGTGCTAGTTGTCTAGGGTCTTTCTGGCCGACGTGGGAACCTTGCATGGAAGACCACGTCTGAGCTCTGGAGCAAGGATCAAGATTGAGATAGGATCCCGGTGGTGATCTTGTTAATGTACTCATTCATGGTGAAGTTTTATAGTGAATCTGATTTCTAGCGATCAAGTGCCTTCTCGATGATTTTGTTCTACCTTGGTTTTGCTTCTTCCTCAATCTATACTTAAGATAGATTGCTTAGGGTGCTTTGGTAGCCGCGTTGGCTAGAGGTGCATACTGGACGGACCAAGTGTTTTCAACTTGTTCTTATCGAACTCGCCCTAGGCTAACCCGCACGAATTGGGGTGCGTTGTGACAGAACGGTGGCTCCAAAAGGCGGGTGTCTTCGGAATCGGACCGGAGGCCACGGTTTAAAGATGCTTTTAATGAGATTCGTTTTTCTATCTTCATTTATCCTGTTTGGAGCTACAACATATGCATGATCTAGGCTCTCTAGATCGGTTATCTCTTTGCTTTCTCTTGCTATCTCTTTAGTAGATTAGATTAGATTAGATTAGATTAGATTAGATTAGATTAGATTAGATTAGATTAGATTAGATTAGATTAGATTAGATTAGATTAGATTAGATTAGATTAGATTAGATTAGATTAGATTAGATTAGATTAGATTAGATTAGATTAGATTAGATTAGATTAGATTAGATTAGATTAGATTAGATTAGATTAGATTAGATTAGATTAGATTAGATGTGTTTCTTGATGATCTCTTAGATTAGATGCAATTTGGTTCTTCAAAAGATAGCTTTCCTTGCTTTACTAGATTGAATCCTTGCGCTGCACATTGTTCCGCGGATTCGATACCTTGGGTTCTCACACTTAAGGGAAGAAGGGTCCCTTGACTACGACGGGGGACTTGTCCGCTTGCAAGTCCAATTGAAGTTTGATACGAATATACACCAACAATAGTGTCGATCTGGAAGGCGACGGGGCCTATATAGAACCCAACCTTTTGTCACGAGTCATATTCCCAACCGTGACTAAAGGGACATTAGTCCCGGGTGGTGTTACCACCCAAGACTAAAGGCCCTCCTTTTGTCACGGGTGGTCTCACAACCCGTGAAAAAGGGGTATTTCGCGGGGGATCCCTCTACAGGCGAATTTTCACCTTTTAGTCTCGAGTGGTGTTGCCACCCGAGACAAAAGGGGGTCCTTTTGTCTCAGGTGGTAACACCACCCGGGACTAAAGGGCAATTTTGCGCGGGAAGTTAACATTTCTCTTTTCCTTGCTCATTTATCTCATTCCTTTTTCTTTGAACATTTAAAAAATCATTGGTTAAAATATTTGTGTCATGCAAGATTATATTATGTTAACACCAAAAAATACCTACTTTTCTATGCACATATTATTTCATGAGTTGAAACAATTATTACTAATTTTTGTTTACAATTTGAAGGGGAAAATAAATTAAATTGAAAATATTAGTAAACCAACTCAGAAAAATCTGTTTCAAACACATTATGAATTCACGTATTGTTTTTGAATGATCAACATGCTCAGGAAGAATGTCATAGGTAGGCCTCCAGTTCTCATCATCCAGCTCGTAACGGAATATATATATCATCAACCTCACCCTTCTTCTCATCTTTGTCGTTGTTTACTTTTTGATATATTGATCCATATAACTAATTATCAATGTAAATTTACCTAATTTTTTACAATTGCTTACGTACACATACAGAGGTCACCTGAAGGCTATTACAAGGCACGACATTAATTAATACCAATAACTACAAGTCCCAAGCTGAAGTTGGTCAGCTTCTAGCTTTTGAACCTCTGCTTCAAACACATTTATGAATTCGTGTATGAATTCTAGTATATATATGCTTAATAAACATGCGTACTAAACATGTTGAAGACAACACATGAATTCATAATAAAGTACCTAATTAACAATAATTGATAATAAGTTCATAAAGGTTCACATATCTAGCTAATTAATACAAGTTCACATAATAGGGTACGGTACAAAGCCTGATCCATGCATGCATAATGTTACTGAGCAGCACGTGCTTGTAGATATGAAATATGGTTAAAGTCTTCAATCCTCCAGCCTAGAACTCCCTCAAAATAAGATAGAGCGCATACTAGTGCACTCTCCTCCGCTTCCGGAGGAGTGTCACAAACATCACTGTAGACATCAAACAATGGAGCCTCAAGTTATGCTGGCTTATAGAAAGTTAGAATTGCTTGACTCTTCCAATTATTGGTGAAAAACAGCTCCCCACCATAGTAATCCACCCCAACTCTTTCTACGACTTGATTAAGAATCGCACAAAAGCTAATTGAAGTATACGTAGAACCAGAGCGATGCTGCACACAATCAGATGATGATGAAATATAATAACATTATGAAAGATCAAAATATATATGTACCAGACACAAATTAATTAAGAATGAATAAAAATTCTTTTATATATAAATGTATATTATACCACATATTTATGAGCCTTTAATTTAAAATAGGAAAGGTCCGGCACGCACCTCGAGTTGCCTTAATTTAAAATAGGAAAGGTCCACATCGAGATCATTGAGTTCTTTAATTTTATTAGCTTGTTTCTTAAGCATTCCTTTTTGCTCATGGACAAGATAAACAAGATCATCGAGGGAGGTGGTGTCGGATTCATCATCACTTACATTGCTTTCCATGCCTTCGGCCATAAGGCACATGTGTAGTGATGATGAAGGACCTTGCATGAAGCGGGTGGTGAAGTTGTTTCTTGATTCATCACTTGAGATATAAGAACTTGATTCTCCACCACTTGTCCACTCACGGATGGTCATAGTTGCTTCTTGCTTTGGTCTCCTCTCCTTGATCACCTTCTTCTTGGGCTTGTGCTCGATCTTGGTGAATTTGATGTGTTGATGATGACACCCTTCTCTCAAGTGGACGTTGTAGCCGTACATGTTGACTTTCTTCACATACTTGAAGATCTTCTTCACGTACTCGACCACCATGGATTCAACCTCTTCATCACTTGAGGAATCTTCATTGTTACCATCATCACCATCATCCTTGCTTGAGCTTCCATGAGTAGATACCCTACTCAACACCTTCTCTTGTTGGCTTGAGAGGGCATGGCTTGTAGTTGGAGAGGATGGTTCTCGGGGTTTTTCTTGGGGTGCCTTCTTGGACTTGGGCATAATTTGAAGCTCATGTGCCATGATTTTGCTCAAGATATTAGATGGCTTCAATTCTTCGAGCTTCTTCTCATAGATGATGGCTTTCACCAAGTCATAGTCGAGCTTCCAGAGACTTTGAAGGATCTTGCAGTTAATGTTCAAGTCTGTGATGTTCTTCACACCTAAAGCATTAATCTCATTGACAAGCACATTTAGGCGTGAGTACATTGATTCGGCATTGTCATGCAAGTTGCTTAAAGCTATTGAATTCCTTAAGGAGACAACTGTAGCGTTCATTAGCAACTTCTTTTGAACCCTCATTTTGCTCCTTGATGGTTTTCCATAGCTCATGAGCATTTTCACAATTAAAAACTCTATTGAAAACACATACATCTAGTGAGGACAAAGTGATACTCTTAGCAATCACATCAAATTGCTTTTCCTTCTTAGTATCATTTCTCATGCCCTCATCGGTGACTCTCCAAACATCAAGGTCCTTTGCTTGGAGATAGGCCACCATGAGAACCTTCCACTAAGGATACCCCGTGCCATCGAAATGTGGAGCCAAACCTAAGGTATCCACCCTTTTCATACCTCTATAGAGCAACTCACTAGGCGGTGAAGCCTAACCATTCCAATGAGCCGGTTTTCACAATTTACCAATCGAATTGGTGTTTCCTTGTAAAGGAAGTGAGTCCCGACTATGATACCACTTGCAAGGAATCGGATGCTCATAACCTAAAAGGGGGAGGGGGTGAATTAGGCAATCTAAAACCTTAACCTATGGCTTCACTATTTTTACACAAAGATAAACTAGAACATACTATCTAGATGTGCAACTAGGGTTGTTCTATTGTGAAACTCCCATCCCAAAACAAAGTTTGCAACCTATAGCCAATCCTAGCAAGATACTACTCTAGGAAAGTAAAGGCAAGCAAAGATTGCAATAAAGTAAATGCGGAAACATAAAGGGGATGAGAGGAAGCAAGCTCTTGACACATGATTTATCCTGTGGTATCGGTAGGCACTAAGTCACCCCTAGTCCACGTTGTTGAAGCACTCACACAAGAGTACTGCTTCCCGGTCACCAAGTCTCTCCGAAGAGCACTACTTGACTCACCACAAAGGCTAGCCACTTAGGCACTTGCCAAGCTCCCTTGATCACCTTGATGCCGCCTCCACTAAGGAGCTTCTCCACCAAGGAAGGGGGTCTCCACGTCCCCCGCACAAAGTGTCCTCACCTCTCCACACCAAGCCGGAGGGTCCATTACGATTGCCGGTGAGCCATTTAAGCCCCAAGGCTTTCGGCGAACCTTGTACACCTTGATTCACTCATTAATCACCTCACAAGGTTGGCACAACCTTGCACTCACTCAGCTCTAAGCTAATCCTAGCACTAAGCACATACACTGAGCATATGCAAGTCTATGGATGAGCAATTAAGCACTTGGATTGATTGGATATGATCTTCTAGGTGTCTTGCACTCTCCTGCACTTCCAAACAACCCAGCAACCTCAAATGGGTGAGTGGAGCAGGTATAAATAGCCCGAGGCATCCAAAGAGCCGTTGGCTAACGGCCACTGAAAAAGGTAGTGTCGAATGAACCGATGTTATACACCGACAGTGCGTCGGATCATCCGGTGCTGAAGACCCCGTGGCCAAAACGTCTCTCGTAGCTTCCACGCGACCATCGGATAGACCGACGCTTCCCCTTGACCAAGGCGTCGATTCATCTGATGCTGAAGACGTCTTGGCGTGTCTCTGTCTTGATTCAAACTGAGCGTCGGATAGACCGACGGTGTCCTCACTCAGACTGTCGGATCATCCAGTGCTACTATCTTCGCTGCTCTTCCTCTGCAATTCATCTGGCGCATCTAGAAACTGGACCGTCAATTCATCGGTGTCAACTTCGTTTGACCTGTTGCACAGTGTACCAACTACACCGACGCTATGCACCGATGGTACTGTCGGTTCATCTGACAGTGTCTTTTCTTCTTCTTTTCTTTCTCGTTTTTGACCCTTGAAAAATAAACTATCTTCTCAATTTGGCATGTGGTATTTTTGCATCCATGAGATCTAGAAATGTCTACAAGGACATGCCAAAAAATATGGTTAGTCTCATTGATCATGTTGTCATGAATCACCAAAATCATACTCGAACTAATGGCATATGAGGCCATGTTCGCTACAACAAGTACTTTGCACACAAGATTGTAATGGTTGATTTTCTTACTTCTTTCTTAGTTGCTGCACAAATTAAGTTATCGCAAGAAGCGATAGCATCTGTACGATGAAGTGCGCAGATTATTCCCAGCCAAAGCCCCTGGACATTCAAACCATTGTACATAGAGATTGCTAAAAATCGATAGAGTAAAAGTTGACTAGAACTTCAACTTACATTATCGGTGGTTCGTGTAGCAAATTACCATTACACCTATAGACAATGAAAAAATAGTGCGCTATTAGCGCGCTATAGCAGCTGAGACGACATGACGTGATGATATTTTGTTTTTTCGCGCTATCGGCGCTATTGCCGCTATAGCGCGCTAAAGCGCCACTATTCAAATTTAGTGACATAGCGCCACTAATAGCGTAGTATGCCTTCTTTTCTGGCTGGCAATAAAACATGTGTGGCCCATTCATTTGTCCCACTAATGGTCCAAATCCCATCCCAATGATACCCTATCCCATGGCTGAATTATAAACATATAACTTAATTATGTTGGCTGTGGTTGTGCTTGTGTCTGTGGTCATCAACTTTATGTTTCCTTGTTGATTTGTTGTGTTGTTTTCCAGTTTTCCTGCTATTTGAATAAAATAAGGCAGCAGCTGCTGCTACTACTCTATAGCGGCCGCAATAGGGGCAATAGCGGCCAGAACAGCCAGCCGCTATTTTTCACAGCACGTGATAAAAAACCTTGCCTATAGATGATCAAGAAATAACAAACAGAAGGCAACTGGAATTCCAATCAACCCCTAGCAACGCTTGGGAAAATATCAAGAAATGCCTAGTCGAAACAATACTATAAGATATTTCCTCCGTCCCAATATATGTGTCGTCGGAGCACTTGGCCCCGCAATCAAGGTAGATGGGTAAAGACCATAACACCCCTAGGCCCTGTTTGGCATGGCTCCAGAACTGAGAACCAAACACCTCAACTCCAAAACTCTGTGGAGCAGCCAACTACATGGAGTTGTAGTGCAAATAATGTGGAGTTTTGGAACACCTCTTTTGGTGCTCCAAAACCACCCAATATGAACCTTCTTGTGGAGTTGATGGGTAATTACCCACTAATGCCACTGATAAGTGAGAAAAAATGTTTCATTTATTTCCTCAACCCCTCCCATTCGCGCCTCCCTCGCTATCTTCCCTCCAGATTGCCGCGGGCCGTCGTACCTCGTCCGTGTTGCCGAGCATGAGCGTGCGCTCCATCTGTCCCTCCATGTTGTCGCGGACTGGCGAACCCCATAAGCACCGTCGAGCGCGGCCCTTCGCGCTCGACGGACCCTGAATTTCTCCATCTTCGTCGTCCTTCCCACTACCAGAAGTCGGATTCCTCCAGACACGCCGCCCTTCCCTCTACTATACGCCGCCGGAGGCTTCACCGGATGTGGTCCAAGCTCCATCTAGGCACACACATCCCTCCCGCGACGCGGTCACGTTACGCCCTGCCGTCGTCGACACCCCCCGTGTCCCTCCTCTAACCGGTCGTCGTGCCCCTCCGCCTCCCACTATGCTAGCCTCCGGTGCCACCCTCCCTCCCACTGTGTTGGGCTCCGGCGCCGCCCTCCCTCCCAGGCGTTGACGACTGTCCTCCCTACCAAATCCTCTGTTGCGTGAGATTTTTTTTTGAGAAACCTATGTTGCGTGAGATTGAAACAGAGAGGGGGAAGGGGAAGGGAAACTATGAGGCTGACGAGTGAGACCCACGTGTCATTGGATTGTGTTGCAATTGATTCGTGGAGCTGGTAGCCAAACACCCACTTTGAAAAGCTCCGACTCTACTCAGAGCTGACTCCACCTAGAGTTTTGAAGTGGAGCAACTGCAACCAGAGTTGGAGCCATTCCAAACAGGTTCCTAGTACAACAACACACAATTGGATGGACACGCAGTTAATGCAGCCTGAAACACTTAGAATTGACATCCACTTTTCACATAGTACACATGACATACATGATTTTGGCCTTAAAAAATCAAAAAGAACACCAAAGAATGCATCTCACAGCATTGCGAGGGGCCAGGGAAGGGATAAGGCTGCCTTGGTCGCTAGCACGTGGTTCAGTGTGGTCGTGTACAGACCTACGACTGAGTAAGCAACACACATTTTGGGACACTCTGCTGCTGCTACAACGACACATATTGAGACAGAGGGAGTACGATTGACCAACAATACAATTTATTTTATAGAAGTTAGAATAATAGACTTTAAAAATACAATGTACTGGAACTATAAATATTAGTTGAAAACATAGGTACTGGAATTATGTATAATTATCGTTTTTTAAGATGTATACCTACGTGGAATTTTTGTTAAGACAGATGTCCGGCACGTGACATTATGTATAAGTCACGCCATGGTTATCAAAGATGTAGAAGTTGTTGTAAGGAATCGGATCCTCGTAGCCGTATAGGGGGAGGGGGTGAATTAGACAACTTAAAAAACCTTAACCTAAGGTTTCACTACATTTGACTCAAGTAAACTAGAACATACTATCTAGATGTGCAACTACGGTTGTTCTAGTATGAAACTCTCATCCCAAAACGAGTTTTGCAACCTATAGCCAATCCTAACATGATACTACTCTAGGAAAGTAAAGGCAAGCAAGGATTGCAAGAGATTAATGCGGAAATGTAAAGAGGGGGTGAGAGGAAGCAAACTCTTGACACGTGATTTATCCCGTGGTATCGGTAGGACTAAGCCACCCCTAGTCCACGTTGTTGAAGCACTCACACAAGAGTATTGCTTCCTGGTCACCAAGTCTCTCCCAATTGCACCACTTGACTCGCCACAAAGGCTCATCACTTAGGCACTCACCAAGCTCCCTTGGTCACCTTGATGCCGCCTCCACTAAGGAGCTTCTCCACTTAGGAAGGGGGTCTCCACGTCCCCCGCACAAAGTGTCCTCGCCACTCCACACCAAGCCGGAGGGTCGAAGACGATTGCCGGTGAATCACTTAGGCCCCAAGGCTTCCGGCGCACCTTGTACAACTTGATTCACTCAAAAATCACATCATAAGGTTGGCACAACCTTGCACTCACTCATCTCTAAGCTAAGCCTAGCACTAAGCCCACACACAAAGCATGTGCAAGTCTATGGATGAGCAATTAAGCACTTGGATGGATTGGAAATGATATTCTAGGTGTCTTGCACTCCTCTACACTTTCGCACAATCCAGCAACCTCAAATGGGTGAGTGGAGGGGGTGTAAATAACCCAAGGCATCCAAAGAGACATTGGCTAAAAGCTGAAGAAACTTGTACCGTCGGATGAACCGATGGTCCCTTTTTCCCACCGTCAGTTCATCCGGTGCCCCTCCACATCATCTAGCCGTTGAATCCTGTTAACACAAATCATCTGACGCATACACCGATGGTCTCCTCACTTAGTCGTCGGTTCATCCGGTGCTGAAGGATTCGCGGCCAAAACCTCTCTGTTAGCTTCCTCGAGGGCGTCGGATGAACTGCTGCTTCACCGCCAGTTCATTCGGTGCTACTGCTCCAGTCTTGGCGCATCTCTGTCTTATTCAAACTTAGTCATCAGATAGACCGATGGTGTCCCCACTTAGACTATCGGTTCATCTTGTGATACTATCTTCTGCGCTTCACTCTTGTTGAATCGTCTGACGCATCTAAAAACCAGACCGTCGGATCATCCGACGCTCTTCAAGTCAACTCAAGTCTTCACGCAGTGTACCAAGTGCTCCGATGCATACACCGATGCTCTCTTCTACATAGCGTCGATTCATCTAACGATGCCTTTTATTTTCCTTTCTTTTCTCAGTTCTGACCCTTGAAAAATAAACTCTCTTCTCATTTTGGCATGTGGTCTTTTTGAATCCTTGGGACCTAGAAATGTCTACAAAGACATGCTCAACAATATGGTTAGTGAAGGACCGAACTGGCGACCAGAGAGGGACTAGTTGTTCTCTCGATTTAAGCAACTGGTTTGGCTTGGATGCAAACTTGTCTTTGGGTGTGGTTTGTGGTGGAACTGGAATATTCCCAGAATTCCCTTCTCTCTCACCATTGCTCTCACCAAACTTATCAGATCCCAAAGCCCAACCATCAAAGTGCTAATAACTGGCAATCAACACAACTAGCTGAGGTTCCTCACTAGACAACCAACTCAGCACTTCACACAACTTACAATTCTCATCCTGTAAATGATCAACACATTGTGCAAGTTCCAAATTCTTCATAGCATGCAACTCACAGGTAGAACAAGAAGTAGAAATAAGCACTTTCCAATTAACCTCAAGCAAAACTATGCGAGATCGAAGCTCAAAAATTTTTTCATGCAAACCAGGGCAAGAAGTATATGCACCAAGCAAAGTAGGTCAAGATTGCAGCTCAGCAAACTCAACCCTAAGCACATCTAGTTCCTCACACTTGGAGGCATGCTTTTCCCTAAGAGCAGTCAAATCAGCTAGGAAAACAGAGCAATCAACACAATCAACCTCATCAGAAACCACAGGGCTAGCCTTAAGAGAATCAATTTCAAGCTTTCCATCAAGAACCTGTGTTTCTAGCTCAGCCACTCTAGTCCTAGCATTTTCAAGCAAAGCTCTAAGCTCCTTCCTAAGCTTCTTAGCCTCTCTAAGCATGTGATTGTGATTATCAAGCAAGTAAACCAACTCCTCATTTTCCTATCGCAAAGAAGAGAGCTCATCACATACCTCATCCTCGGAGTCGAAGTCTGAGTCTGAGGCGTACTTCTGGCTTCTTTTGTTGTAGGAGCTGTGTGCCATGCCGCAAAGACCATCCTTCTTGTTGTAGTTCCTCGAAGTCTTGCTTGCGGTACAGCAGAGGCCATTCAAGTACTTGCCGAAGTCCTTCTTCTTTTTTGCTTCTTGTCACCCTCTTCTTCTTCTCCACTCGAGCTTGATGATGTGTCCTCAGAGCCAGAGTCGACGTCGATCGATCTCTTGATCTTCTCTCGGGTCCGTGTCTTCCTCCTATGTTCATGCTCCTTCCTGGATCTTCTTCCTTTGTCCTCGAACTTGTGCTTGTCGTGGTTGTTCACCTTCAGACACTCGGCGAAAAAGTGTCCGGTCTTGCCGCAGTTGAAGCACGTCATCGAGTTCCTTCTTGGGTTCACCCGGTTCTCGTGCATCCTCTCGAACCGCCTGGTCAGCAACACCAGCTCATCCTCTCCAAGCACGTCGAACTCCTCATCTAGCAAAGACATCAAAGTGGACAAAGAGAACATCCTGGTGGATGGGTTAGCGTTAGACTTTCCCTTGGAGCCACCGATGAGGGTGAGACTATGAGAGTCAGTCGAGCCCTCAATCTTGGCTGTCATACCCCGATCCACCTCAGCCGACTTGAGCTTCGAGAACAGCTCGTTCACCGTCAAGGTGTCATACTTCTCAGACTCTACAATGGCCACGAACTTTCCGCCCCAAACAATACGATCCTGTGAGTGTAAGAGCTTGACGACTCTATCATGATCATCGTATGAGAGCACGTCCACATTGGCCCTCATGTTGTTTACCACCACCGTAAACCTCTGAAACAAGGCATCGATGGACTAACTGGGGAGATGAGTGAAGTTCTTGTACTCTCTCTGGTAAGTCGCATACATCCGAGCCTGAACCTAAGCATTTCCATCATGAGCTTTCTTCAACACTGACCAGATTCTACAAGCCAAATTCTCCGTATGCGCCCGATCGAATTCGGATTGACATAGAGAACGAAACAAGTAGTCGACCGCCTTATTGTTGGCGTCGGACATGTCCCTCGATCCTGGAGTGAGGAAGTTCATCGGTTGGACATAACATGTGTTCACCGTGACATCCCAAAGGATCTGACCCTTTCCGCGGAGGATCACCGCCATCTGCTTACTCCACATCTGGTAGTTCTTCCCATCGAAGTGTGGAGGACCCGAACCTCGTTCCTGGTACGCCATCCTTGGATCTTAGACTGGTTAGAGTCAATCAAGACCCGTAACCGGCTCTGATACCACTTGAAGGACCGAACTGGCGACTAGAGAGGGCGGTGAATGGGAGCCGATAAAATTTCTTCTCGAAGATGGCAACTCCAACAAGATGAACTTGGTCGGATACCCAAAATCACACGCTCCTCACATGACCTTCCGTTTGCCAAAACCACGTAGCCACTGGAGTGCTACTGGTCCTAGGAACAAACACTACCTGCTGCCATAGCTCCTACACCCACACGACAGCGGAAACGACTCAGAAGTTGTATCGCTAGAAGGGGCGGTTCAACCGGGTAAACGGGGCGGTTAAACCGCCTGCTCCTGGGTAGACACGAAACCCTCCAAAACACCTCTTCCGAGCTCCAAAACTCTCCACGGTTTCACCCACTGGATCCTCTGGTCTAGGCAAAGCTAGGTACCAGAGAATCTTGGTGAAAACCGAAACTTCACCCAAATGGACTAGGGGCGGTTAGACCGGCTACCAGGAGCGGTCTAACCTCCTATACCCAGCAACGAACTCAAGGCAAGAACTCGTAGCAAACCGCACTAAAACAAATCAAGATTTCACCAGAACGCTCCTCCGATCAAGGCGAACAAACTCACAGAGAAAGATCTGGCAAAAACAAACTTTCTTCGGAAAGGCCTAGTGCGGTTAGACCGGGTGAGAGGGGTAGTTACTCCTCCCTCCCCTGAGCACAAAGATCCTAGTGAAAACCTAAGCAAATAGACTCAAAACGCTCCAAGATTTCAACCAGAGAATCCCCTGGTCAAGGCCAACATGCTACCAGAAGATCTCAACCAAAATCAAAACTTTCTCCGGACGAGCCCGGGGCGGTTAGACCGCCCTCCCGAGACAGAACGAGAAAAACAGGAACCACGGGTCAACCCTCAACTTTGCATCACTCGATCTCCCGATTCACCCAATGGATTGCAGCGAAACTTTGGGGATGCCTGGGCCACCTCATGGATGACCTCTCCCTCAAAGGAATTGCACCGAAAAACTCTCAATCATGGGAAATCGCAAATCTCGTGACCAATCCTCAAGAACTCGAGCTCCAACGAAAACCACCAAATCGGAGAGCTTTCCACGAGTTTGGAGGGGCAAGGTCACCAAGAAAAGAGGCACAAGGTCCTCATGTGTGACTCCCACATCAAATCCTGCAAAGAAACACCTCCAAAACTCCGCCATGAAACTCCCAAGAAAAGGCTCCGAAAATCACCAAAAAGGGAAAATGGGAGAGACAACAAAAGCCTTGAGGAACCACGCCGAATCATCTATACATACCATGAAGGTTCATACAAGGTCTAGCTTGCCTCCCAAACATCCTACCCTCTCTCAAGATCTCACCATGAAGCTCTCAAGCTAGTCCTCTAAAATCTTAAGGAAAATAGGAAGGGAAAATAGCAAACCAAAGGAGCTAGGGTTCCCAGAGTTGACTGCAATCCATCCCCTCAAGAGTATATATGGAGGTAGCCAAAAGTCCAAACTACCCTAACATAATAACTAGGGATACATGCCCCTCAAATGCGAATTTGGAAGTCTTCAGATTTTCTCCATCGAACGGATGCCCAGCGACCGCAACCTTGCTTAGCCTCGACGCAAGCCTTGCGATCCCGACGCGTGTCCTCCGCTTCGAAGCTTCTCGGCGGCAGCAACCCGCGCGGTCAGGCCCCCCCACTTGGGCGGTTAGACCAGCCCTGGTGGTCTTACCGCCCCTCCTGGGCGGTTCAACCGGTTTGGGTGGCCGCACCTCCTCGTCGAGTCTTCGGCCTCGGTTTTCTAGCTCAACTGAGTAACCTAGTGGTTTTCTGGTGAACCACTGCAAACCCCGCGAACTCGGTGTAGTCTCCGCCAATCGCCACTCATGACTCGGCTCCCACGTAGTCCTGGCTCGACCTTGGTTTTGAGGCTCAACCAAGAAACCGTCCACGACTTCGTCCCGCTGTTCTTGCCACCATGCGGCCCGCACTTGACTCCGCTGGCCACCGGGTCCCTCGAACGAAGCCTACTTGTCTTCTTCACACCTGGAGGCCTCACCGGCGACGACTTTTCGCGCCTGTTCTTCACCTACACCAACACTAGTCAAGCCGCAACCTGCACCTGCAATACTTAGCCAAGAGTCAGTCCACACAACGTTTTCAATCACTTATCACACTAGGAAGCGACCATCCACCGGTCCTCGAACCACACATGGTCCTCAATCTCCCCCTTGATGAGTGCATTGACAACACACAAGATTTTGTAACCAAAGAGAAAAAGAAAAGAAAAGAAACGACTAAAAGAAACTCCAACAAGCGATCAAAAGCCAAAGGAAAGGCAAAGAGCAAGATCACTTGAGGAAGAACAAGTCTCGGACCCCTTAGGCAAGGGTAACAGCTCGACACATCCAAGGCAAAACCATGCTCAAGCTAAGAGCACAAGCCACCAAACCAAACCTTGAACAACACAAAGAGCTCCCCCCTGCACATATGCAAGCCCCCCCTGAGCCAAAGCACACTCCCCCTGAACCAATGCAACGATGCAACATGGGAATGCAACAAAGAGCAAAAACCTGCTCACTCTGCCCAGGACGGTTAGACCGCCTGCCTTGGGCGGTTAGACCGCCCCTCTGTGATCTGACTGCCTGGGGGCGGTTAAACCGCCCCAAGAGACCGGTCTTGCACCAAAGTTTTAAAAAACTGCCCGAACCACTTTGAACACCTTCCAAATGCTCCTAGGTGCCCAAATCATGCACAAACTTCTCCCCCTTGTTCACAATGCATGAATCAAGGCAAAATGCGAAAAGTTTCAACATAGAGCTTCTCAAATATACAAAATTCATCACAAGATGCTACACATGTCCAAATGAGCAAGTTAGATACTCTACAGCTTCGAAATGACATCAACTACATGATCACCAAGTTTCACAACCATTTGACGAATCATAGATAGAATTGAGCAATTTTGCGAAAATTTGCCCTCTCATGACCAAAGACCAAAACATGTCAAAATGGCAAAGCCACACAAACTTCATGCTAGGACAACCATTCTAATCATAAGACCATCATAAACACTCACAAGCACCTCATGTCATGTCAAAGCCACCGAGCCATGTGCCTACTTCTATATATGAGACTTCTCATTGGTAGGCATCATGCAACGGTTTAGCACCCAAAGCAAATTAAATTTAGCACATATGACATGGGAGCAAATTTTCCAAGCAATTTACATTTCATTTTCAGATTCATATTTGTTACATGAAATGTCTTTGCGACCAAAAGGTACTTATGCACCTCCACAAGATAAAGCATGGGGGCTAAACATTCATGATGGCAAATGAGCCTTTGGCCCCATATGATCAAAAAAAGCTATCCAACCACAAATTAAGCATAGCCAAGCCACTAAAACATGTCAATATCATATAAAGGCATTTACTCACAAGAGGGCATATATGTGACATTTTTCAAAAACATAGCCATCAACCATGGATTATAAATCAATATCATCAAGAGCTAAGCCAAACTAACCATAGCATACCAAACTAGCTCACATGATCATATATAGCACATCATGGTGAACAATGTATATAGGAGAAGCTTTTCCTAAACAATGCATATGATACAAAATGGATGCAACCTAAGATATAAAGATGCCTATACATCTTGTTACATATGCCATGCCAAATGCAAGAAATGCATAAAGGAAAGCTAAACATTTGCTACACATGGAACTTCACCACCAACTCAGGAAACCAACCACACACACAAAGCTCACAAACAACCGGCTCCTCAAGGGGAGGCAAAAAGGGCTCGACACCACCGGCAAAAGATCAAAGAAGCACAAAAACCACAAGCTCCCCCCTAAACACATGCACTAGGGCCAAAGAGCATACAAAGCTCACCCTTAGTACACATGATAGAGCAAAGAGCACACTAAGCACACAAGCTCCCCCTAAACTCATGCACTAAGGTCAAAGAGCATACAAAGCTCACCTTACACACATGAGATAGGGCAAGGAGCGAAACAACCAAGTGGCTTCACCAAGGCCATACACTCAAAGGTCACAAATTGACTTACCTTGATCATTTCTTCACAATTCACTCGTCCTTGTCCACCATCCCCGGAAGTGATGTACCTCCATGTCACCATCGGGGTATGCGGCCGGAGAACCACTGGGATATCAACCAAATGTTCTCCGAACCTCCCACCTGCAACTCAAAGCCAAGAGCAAGAGCGAACAAATGACTCAACACTGGGGTTCGTACCAAAGGTGTCAAACTAGTGTCAGGCCATGTCCTCAAAAGTAGGGTTAGCAACATCCATCCTACCGCGCCTATCAAAACTGCGATCCATCCTGTCAAACCTATCAAACCTGGAACCACCATGGGAAAACAACTCCCGTCTCACTGGAGGAGTACGACTACCACGATAGGGAAAATTTGGTCCGTAGCCCCTCTGAGACTCAAAGCTGCAACCTCTCCCAAACTCGTATCGATCACGAGGTGGAGAACGTCCAACACACACAACACCACCAGACTCAAAGTGTTTACCATCAGCACCATGACCAAGGGAACTGAAACCACTAACATCACGACCTCGGAAAACGAACTGCCCAGAAATCTGGGAGGGCCGGTCTGACCGCCTAGCCAGGCCGGTCTGACCGCCCTTCCTTGGGCAGAGCCGGTCTGACCGTCATTCCTGGCCGGTCTGACCACCCTCTCTACACCACCACTTCGGCCACAGGATCTCTCATCTCCCCATGCCAGAACCTTACGCACAAAACCCTTTCTCTTAGGCAGTGGCATACGAGGCTCAGGCACACCATGAGAAGGGTGGTACCTGTCCTTGTTCGCCCACTCCTTAGCCATTCTCGCCTCTCTCTTTCTCTTATAGAAAAACTCTCTCTTGTGACCATCATTTCCACAAAACTCACAATGGAAACGGATTGGTCTTGGCTTAGGCTTGGGTTGAGGCTCTTCACACAGCTTCTCAGTAGGATTTTCACCTTCCTTCTCACTTGGGTTTTCTCTCGGTTTAAGCAACTGGTTTGGCTTGGATGCAAACTTGTCTTTGGGTGTGGTTTGTGGTGGAACTGGAATATTAACAGAATTCCCTTCTCTCTCACCACTGCTCTCACCAAACTTATCAGATCCCAAAGCTCAACCATCAAAGCGCTTATAACTAGAAATTAACACACCTAGCTGAGGTTCCTGACTAGACAACCAACTCAGCAGTTCACGCAACTTACAATTCTCATCCTGCAAATGATCAACACATTGTGCAAGTTCCAAATTCTTCATAGTATGCAACTCACAGGTAGAATAAGAAGTACGAATAGGCACTTTCAAATTAGCCTCAAGCGAAACAATGTGAGATCAAAGCTCAAAAAAATTTTTATGCAAACCAGGGCAAGAAGTACATGCACCAAGCAAAGTGGGTCTAGATTGCCACTCAGCCAACTCAACCCTAAGCACATCTAGTTCCTCACACTTGGAGGCATGCTTTTCCCTAAGAGTAGTGAAATCAGCTAGGAAAATAGAGCAATCAACACAATCAACCTCATCAAAAACCACAGGGCTAGCCTTAAGAGAATCAATTTCAAGTTTGCCATCAAGAACCTGTGTTTCTAGCTCAGCCACTCTAGTCCTAGCATCTTCAAGCAAAGCTCTAAGATCCTTACTAAGATTCTTAGCCTCTCTAAGCATGTGATCACGATTATCAAGCAAGTCAACCAACTCCTCATTTTCCTTTCGCAAAGAAGAGAGCTCATCACATACCTCATCCTCGGAGTCGGAGTTAGAGTCCGAGGCGTTCTTTTGGCTTCTCTTGCTGCTGGAGCGACGTGCCATGCCGCAAAGACCATCCTTCTTGTTGTAGTTCCTCAAAGTCTTGCTTGCGCTACAGCAGAGGCCGTTCAAGTACTTGCCAAAGTCCTTCTTTTTCTTCTTCTTGTCACCCTCTTCTTCTTCACTCGAGCTTGATGATTGTTGACGGATAAAACTCGTATCCACCAATGATCCGCAAGCATACGGACCTACACCTTTTTCACCACAGGATTCCCAAGGTTCTTGTCAATCCGTGGAGCAAGGGGATTACTAGCGCTTAACCAAGTACTAATCTAGTTGAATGGAAAACCTCTGAAAGAGTATTAATCTAAAGGTAAAACAATCTAACCTAAGTTAATCTAAGTTAAGTTGTTCAAACTAATCTAGGGTTAAACTAGATGGTAAAGGGTGAACACAAGAGAGTGATTAAGAAAGATAAGTGTTCCCTCCCTAGGATCTAGGATAACATGGTATGCATCTACTACACGAGTGTGGTAAACCAATCTACCGGGGGTTGTGACCACAGTTTCGCCCTTTCCCTCCTCTCGTACTGTCACTACGCGAAGGTAATCGTGACTAGACCTATGATGGACACGATATGTCGATGGAATCTATGGGAGTAGCGGATATCATACGCTTGAAAAAACACGGTAGCTAACCTTAATCATCAATGCATCATCAACATGAAAACAATAGATTGAAACCACGAATCAAGTAGCGATCACATAGCATGCATCCATCTAACCCTAGAGATGAACGGAGACATTACCCCATCATCTTACACGGATTGAAGCACATAAAGGTGATGGAGACTCCGGAGAACATCGTCGATGAAGATGGCGGCGATGGAGCTTGGGAACACCCCTAGGCCAGCGGCTTGCAGTCCTCCTCTTGCGTCCTTCTCTCCGCCGGCGTTGATCGTTGCGACGATCTCATCTAACTCTCTCCCTCATCTTGCGGCAGCGGTGTTATGGTCAATGGCGTCGGTAGGATGATTTGTTCGATGTGGCGGCCGACGGCAGCGGAGGCAATAAATAGACGAACACCTAGGGCTAAGGGGCACCGAACCGACCCCGGAGTGGGCTGGGCCGGTCGGCCCAGGCCGGCCGGCCCAGGCCCATTTCGGCCTGGTTCGGCCCCGGTTTCCTCCCCGGTTGCTTCTCGCGTGATCCCTTATTTGTGTGCACTTGCATGTGGGCCTTTGACGTCGTTTCCTTCACGGTTAAGGCTTGAATCCTTGCTATGCAAGCTTCGCTGTTTTCTGGTTGAGTCCCTGAAGACTTGCACGTTGACACTTCAGTCCTCGGGTCATTTGGAGTCATGTTCATCGCGTGTCTTGAGTCTTGTCGGGCTTCATGATCTTCTTCCAAAGTGCTTGGTGAACTTATCCCGGAAGTCTCCTCTTTAGCGTAGATTTCCTGCGTAAACAACAAACTCCAAAATCGACATGCAAGTGTGAAGTTGTTACATCATTAGTATGCCTAGTGGCAGGTTAGTTGCAAATCATAATCGAAACCAATGTATAACAAGTACTCTAGGTTGACGGAAATTCACCGTCAACATCTCCCCGATGCTTAAACCTTGCTCGTCCTGGAGTAAGTAATCCTTGCTTAAAAGGGAAATCCGCGTTGCCTTCCAATGCTATCCCTGCACTTAGTTATTCATGACGAGACAAATTTCTCTCTCTCTTAAGAATTTATTTTTAAAGTTCAAGTTGTGACCGACTTCTTTTTCATTATGGAAGATAGACTAACAATAAAGAACAAGCCACATGTAACACGATGCTCTCAAACTTGAGTGAACTTCAAACCATTACCTTGTCACATGGAAGATTTTCAAAAAGATGCATATCCAACATAAGTGAAAATCTCTTGCAAAATCTCATGGAAACACTCATCTCATCAAGTCACTCAAGCCTACACTAGATTATTTTCAACCTACTCTACTCATATGTGATAGTGGAAGGCTTATGTGGAGCTTGGAAGGTTAAAAACAATCCTAGCAAAACATACATCCAAAATATTGTCAAAATAAGAAAGAGATCTATTGGAATTACCGAGACTCGTCAAAAAGGCCATGGAAAATAAATGTTGGAAAGAGAGAGGGATGAAAGACACACATTTAGATAAATGGACATGTGCAAGTGGCAAATGGATGATCCCGAGGCACGAGTCAAGTCCTCGTTATCGGATTGCACATGGTTGGAAGATTTGAGTATGGATGTGTCATCAAGGCACTTGAGAACTTATGAAGCAAAAAGAACCGAGGAGCATCATCTTTTTTATTTTATTTCCTTCTCATTTTTCTCTCTTTCTTTTTTCACTTTATTCTTCCTATTGTTCTTACTTTTCTTTTCTTCTTATCATTTTTTTTATTTTTCATTTTTTTCTTTTTTTCTTTTGCTCCTCAAAACTAACCCGGCACTAGGCATACTTACATAGCATTTGTGTCAGAGAATGACTCCTCCCCCATGCTTGAACGATGCTCGTCCTCGAGCATAAAAGAGAGGGAAAATGACTGCTAAAGTAAGTATAATTTCCATAATATTGTGGAATATTTGAATCTCCATCGAGAATTTTACTCTATACTCAAATTGGGTTGTGGACAAGGAGGTGATCACAAAAAGATGTTTCTGGTTTAGGGTGGATGCCCAGCGAAGTTTGTGAAATTTTCGATGTGAAAACCCACAATGCATGGACAAAAAGGCTAGCATGAAAAAGTTACACAAAGGAATGACCAGCTTCTTAGTCTCGAACCATAGAAATCAATCCTAATCCAACTCATCAAAACATATGTTTGCAATCTATGGGTTTTGTTATCATAAAACATATATGTATATGTCTTTGGTAGGTAGAACATTGCAAGAGCATCACAAACATGTAGATAGCATAAAAGTTAAGTTTTCATAAAAACAACAAGTTATCCGTCTATCCATAAACTTAAATCGAAGAGCAAAGATATGTATGTGGGTCTAGAGCATAGTCATTTCACCTCCACAAATAAAAGAGCCGGTATTTAAATTAATTTCAGATCATATTGTAGAGAGCAATTAGCCAAGACATGTATAACTTCATGTAGGTAAAACAAAGTGGCAACTTTCATCATCTTTCTGTAAGCGTAGGCAATATAGAACATCGAGGTGAACACATGGTCGTGCCTATATATTGAAAGTAAAAAGAAACCTAGGTTGTCCTCCTAGTAGCCATGTTATTGTTGGAAGAGAAAAACAAAAGGTTGCACCTAGTTGAGGTTGAAGGCATACTTAAAAGCATTTGTGTTTGGAAAACAGAAGGTCCATGGAGATGTTACCATCCTTTGTAATTCTTCATTGCCTTCTTTCGACATCTCCATGTATCGATGTGGCTTTTGCTTTTGTCTTGATTTATCAATCCTCCTAAACTTCTGAATTTAATCTTGTATGCTTAATGGAGTTATTGGTCGCCCTTCTCTTCAATGTTGTCATCACCATCTCCTCTTTCTTGTTCTCATCATCTCCTTGCTGTCTCTTTTTCATGGATTTCCCCCTTTGTCCAGAATAGAACATATATCGAAATATAGCTCTATTGAAAAGTTTATGAAATTATCTTTCCAACGTGTGGTCATTCATCGAAAACGGAGTTCAAAGAAGGGAGCTATGTCCATTTTACTTCAGCGCTGTGTGCTGTCCAAAACTGATTTCAGGACGTGTTGCACTCGGTGGTTCGGGCATAACCACTTGTAGGAACCTCCGAATGTCTTGATTCTTGATTTGTTGGAATCGTAACTTCACCAGGCTTCTAAATATCCAAAAATATCCAGTGTTTTCCCTTCGAGACCATGCAGAATTTTGATGTGATCGGTGGCTTCTTGTGCATTGATCCGGAGACGTTAATGATCTTGATCTAGAGCGTCATGTTCCACTTCCGTGTTGAAGATTCAGGGTCTCCCCATGCTTAGCATTTTGCTAGTCATGGAAGAAGAAGACAAAGCATTTTTATCTTAGCCATCCTTCAATTTCCTTGTAGTGAGAGTCTTTATCTTGCCTGCAAGACGTTTTAAACGCACATTCTAACCCCAAGGTGATGGTTGGGAGTAGATAGAATTGCCAACAATCCAACAATGTCTCCTAAGATTCTTAACTTGTGGCATAATTAGCCTAATGAGAAATAAAAACCTAATGAGTGTACGTGGTGCAAGGTGTGTATGCACATGATAGGAAAGCATATAAACAAAGACAATGTTTTCACCTAGTTCTTAACACCATGTTTACAACTAGGTTGCCGAATTTCTCCATAGCCATAAAGGTTTATTTATCAAGGGTTAAAACACCATATCTATCCCTAAATCAATAACTCTTATAGCACGAGAAAAATTAAGTGCATTGCAAAGCTTATAAACTAACCAAAGCAACATGAAAACATATGAAAGACTAGCTAGGTTTATCGAACTTAACGATGATGGTCCGCAATCATGTTTAAGCACCACGTTTACACAAGATCACAAAAGGAAAATACTCATAATGCCTTATCAAGTATTAACATGGAAAAATAATCATACAACATTAAGTATATAAAACAACCAAGCCAACTATGTGCAAAACATGTATACACAAAGAAACATCACATTGATAACAAAATGCGATGCATGCAAATAAATATGATCATGAACATGATGGTGGTTCTAAAATGGAAAACTGAACTTAGATTAATAACCACAAGTTGATCATCATAAGATATTGCCATTCTTTATTTTCTCTAAGAAAGTAGTAAAAATATAAAGAAACGGGTTGCCTCCCGGAAAGCGCTTCATTTAAAGTCATAAAGCTCGACTTTCTCACATACCTTCTTTTCGTCGCATCGCCATGGCCCTTCATGCAAGAAGAAAAGGTACCAATGCAGCTTTAATTTACTTCCCATGTTGTGCTTGATCACTTATAGAAGACTTGCCCAAAGCATCCTTTTGTTTCATCATTATCTCCTTCTTTATCATCCTTCAGTGCTGCCTTCACTCCATGAATTTTTTTAATGTCCAGAACAGAAAGTATACTCAAGCTCTAATCCATTGCACAGTGCACAAAATTTCCTTTCCAACGAGTCTTCATTTGCCCAGATCCCGGACAAGAGAGTTACGTCCATTTACTTCGGCGATGAAATCTGTCCTGAAATTTCAGAACGCGCAACACTCAATGTTTTCTCCATAACTCCTCGCACGGGTCTTCAAACTTGTTGGTTGTTGATGCGTTGGAATGGTAACTTGATGGAGCTTCTGGATATGTCATTTTCTCCATTTGTACACCTCTGAAGAAGCTCTCAAATTTATGAAGACAGCAGCATCCATTGCGGGATTTGGAGAGGTTGATGATTTATCTTGCAACTCTTTAAGCGTGACTTCTCTTTTCATTATTCAAGCCTTGTCTACATGGTTAGTGAAAATCGGGCCTTCTCCCGACATGTTCTTCTTTAAGGTCATTAGCTTGACCAAGCACAAAGCATGATCGAGATTTACAAAACTTATTGTAAACATAAGCATCCATAATTAACACCACATGTGAATTGTAGCAACAAGTCAAGGTGTAAATAAAAAAAGCATATGTTTCATGCATAGAACTTAGCTCATCATTAGGCAAAGGTTCTTTAGGTGTGAGATTAATTGGATCAAACATAAATGTTTCATCTTTTTCATTCTCAAGAAAATCTAGCCTATCAACATGATCACTATTGGAACAAGGCATAGACATTAAACTATCATTCATACTATTGGTTGAGCATGAGTATTTGAATTTATCAACATCAATACCAATAATATCTTGAGATTTCAGCGCGTACCTTGGCCTTAGAACCTTTTCAACAAGAGTGATATTTGGTTCATCTAGCGGTGTTGAAGGCGAATCAATCTCAACGAGTGAAGGTGTCTCTTTGTTACCTTTTTGCATCCCCTCCATCTCATCATGTGGAACGTGTAATCCATCAACTACATTTGCATTTGTCTCTTCTTTGAAGTCTTCATTGTCATCCCAATCTTCGTCTTCAAAGTCTTGTATGTTGCTTTCTTTATCTTCCATGTACCACATGTTGTCAAGATCGCTCATTGTTGATTTACTCTTTTTTTCATCCTTGAGTACTTCCATATCTTGATTTGCTAGTGTGTAGGCTTCAATATCAGACAAGCTATCACCTTGTGGGGAGGGGCCTTCTTGGAGTACTTGATCTATGTCAACCCCTTCCCATTCATCTTCTAGCCTGAGTCCTATCTCCCCGATTTATCCCTTGAGTCACTAGGCTAATCACGGTTGTACTCTTCTCTTCCTTTATTGCAAATCTTTGAGTTGTTAAATTGATCGATCCATCCTTCATCATCTTCTTCTCTTTCTTCTTCAAATATCTTTTGGATCGACTCTCCACTCATCTCTTGATCAAAAATATCTTCAACTAGTTTGGCAACGTGTCGGCGTTCCTCCTTCCTTCGGTAGCTGATTAGTGGGCAAAATCGACTTGAATCCAACTGAATTGAATGAACTCCGCCAATGGTCTAGCATTCCACATACTTCGGCATACATTCATGTTAGTTTCAACATTTTTAACATCCGAAATGACTTCTCTTACCTTGGGAAGTGGATCCTTGATTTCTTGTACGGTCGGGTTCATCTTTCTTGACCTCCAGTTCATCTTTTTTAGAAATTTCAGCAAGCACCTTGGGCTTGCTTTTGTTGTTTCGCTCCTCTCAACAACATCTTTGCCAATCTCGTTGCGTTCTTTGTCCATTGCTTATCCTTTGTAAGATTTGTGCAGCTTCACTAATTGTTTTATCCATTATATCACCTCCTGCACACATGCTTACAAAACGAGATGAGTTAGGGGTTAGTGAAAATAAAAGGTATGCAACATCAAGTCACCGGAAAATCCCAAGTTCGGGCCTCGCTCAAGTAGTTCATTAAAACGGTCTCATGCTTCATCAATTCCTTCATCCTCTCCTTGCTTGAAAGTGAGCACTTGCCTCCTTAAGCCTTGGACCTTGCTTATGGGAAAGAACTTCAAAAGAAACTTCTTCACTTGCTCATCCCAATTTCCTTTTGCTTCAACGGACGCAAGTGTGTACCATCTTCGCGCTTCATCTTCGAGAGAGAACGGAAAAAGATTCCACTTGAACCAACCGGCCGGAACTCCTTTTTGTTGCACCGTGTTGCATATCATCGTGAATTCCTTAATGTGTCTATATGGGTTGTCATCCTCCAATCCTCTAAATGGTTTTGTCGCCACTAACTTGATGATTCCAGGCTTCACTTCATAGTGGGTTGTAGCAAGCGTCAAATCTGAATTTTGCATCTCAATGTCTTCCATTGACGGCGTTGCTAGCTCCCTTAGCGACATCTCTTCGTCTTCCAGTGGTGAGGTGAACAAATCCATCTAGGCACAAGAAAATAGAAAGAAAAACAAAAATGATTTTTTTTCTAGAAAATAAGGGTTAGATTTTAGTAATCAACAAAATTAATACTAGATTAAACGTAGCAAACTGGATTGCTCCCCGGCAACGGCGCCAGAAAAAGGGGCTTGTTGACGGATAAAACTCGTATCCACCTACGATCCGCAAGCGTACGGACCTACACCTTTTTCACCACGGAATTCCCAAGGTTCTTGTCAATCCGCGGAGCAAGGGGATTACTAGCGCTTAACCAAGTACTAATCTAGGTGAATGGAAAACCTTTGAAAGAGTATTAATCTAAAGGTAAAACAATCTAACCTAAGTTAATCTAAGTTAAGTTGATCAAACAAATCTAGGGTTAAACTAGATGGTAAAGGGTGAACACAAGAGAGTGATTAAGAAAGATAAGCGTTCCCTCCCTAGCATCTAGGATAACATGGTATGCATCTACTACACGAGTGTGGTAAACCAAGCTACCGGGGGTTGTGACCACGGTTTCACCCTTTCCCTCCTCTCGTACTGTCACTACGCGAAGGTAATCGTGACTAGACCTATGATGGACACGGTATGTTGATGGAATCTATGGGAGTAGCGGATATCATACGCCCGAAAAAACAAGGTAGCTAACCTTAATCATCAAAGCATCATCAACATGAAAACAATAGATTGAAACCATGAATCAAGTAGCGATCACATAGCATGCATACATATAACCCTAGGGATGAACGGAGACATTACCCCATCATCTTGCACGGATTGAAGCACATAGGGGTGACGAAGACTCCGGAGAACGTCGTCGATGAAGATGGTGGCGATGGAGCTTGGGAACACCCCTAGGCCAGCGGCTTGGAGTCCTCCTCTTGCTTCCTTCTCTCCGCCGGCGTTGATCCTTGCGACGAGCTCATCTAACTCTCTCCCTCATCTTGCGGCGGCGGTGTTCTGGTCAATGGCGTCGGTGGGATGATTTGTTCGATGTGGCGGCCGACGGCGGCGGATGCATTAAATAGACGAACACCTAGGGCAAAGGGGGCACCGAACCGACCCCGGAGTGGGCTGGGTCGGTCGGCCCAGGCCGGCCGGCCCAGGCCCATTTCGGCCCGGTTCAGCCCTAGTTTCCTCCCTGGTTGCTTCTCGCGTGATCCCTTATTTGTGTGCACTTGCATGTGGGCCTTTGATGTCGTTTTCTTCACGGTTAAGGCTTGAATCCTTGCTATGCAAGCTTCGCTGTTTTCTGGTTGAGTCCCTGAAGACTTGCACATTGACGCTTCAGTCCTCGGGTCATTTGGAGTCATGTTCGTCGCGTGTCTTGACTCTTGTCCGGCTTCATGATCTTCTTCGAAAGTGCTTGGTGAACGTATCCCGAAAGTCTCCTCTTTTGCGTAGATTTCCTGCGTAAACAACAAACTTCAAAATCGACATGCAAGTGTGAACGTGTTACATCATTAGTATGCCTAGTCGCGGGTTAGTTGCAAATCATAATCGAAACAAATGTATAACAAGTACTCTAGGTTGACGGAAATTCACCGTCAACAATGACGCATCCTCAGAGCCGGAGTCAACGTCGCTCGATCTCTTAATCTTCTCTCAAGTCCGTGTCTTCCTCCTATGTTCATGCTCCTTCCTGGATCTTCTTCCTTTGTCCTTGGACTTGTGCTTGTCGTGGTTGTTCATCTTCAGACACGCGGCGAAAAAGTGTCCGGTCTTACCGCACCTGAAGCACGTCATCGAGTTCCTTCTTGAGTTCACCTGGTTCTCGTGCATCCTCTCGAACCGCCAGGTCAGCAACGCCAGCTCATCCTCTCCAAGCACGTCGAACTCCTCGTCTGGCAAAGACATCAAAGAGGACAAAGAGAAGATCCTAGTGGATGGGTTAGCGTTAGACTTTCCTTTGGAGCCACCGATGAGGGCGAGACTATGACAGTCAGTCAGGCCCTCAATCTTGGCTGTCATACCCCGATCCACCTCAGCCGACTTGAGCTTCGAGAACAGCTCGTTCACCATCAAGGTGTTACTTCTCAGACTCTACAATGGCCTCGAACTTTCCGCCCCAAACAGTACGATCCTGTGAGTGTAAGGGCTTGACGGCTCTATATGATCATCGTACAGGAGCACGTCCACATTGGCCCTCATGTTGTTTACCACCACCGTAAACCTCTGAAACAAGGCATCGATGGACTCACCGGGGAGATGAGTGAAGTTCTCGTACTCTCTCCGGTAAGTCACATACATCCGAGCCTGAACCTGAGCATTTCCAACATGAGCTTCCTTCAACACCGACCAGATTCTACAAGCCAAATTCTCTGTATGCACCTGATCGAATTCGGATTGACATAGAGAACAAAACAAGTAGTCGACCGCCTTATTGTTGGCGTCGAACAAGTCCCTCGCTCCTGGAGCGAGAAAGTTCACCGTTTGGACATAACCTGTGTCCACCGTGACATACCAAAGGATTTGACCCTTTCCGCGGATGAACGCCACCATCCGCTTACTCCACATCTGGTAGTTCTTCCCATCGAAGTGTGGAGGACCCGAAACTCATTCCTGGTACGCCATCCTTGGATCTTAGACTGGTTAGAGTCAATCAAGACACGTCACAGGCTCTGATACCACTTGAAGGACTGAACTGGCGACCAGAGGGGGGGTGAATGGGAGCCGATAAAAATTCTTCTCGAAGGAGATGGCAACTCCAACAAGTTGAACTTGGTCGGATACCCAAAATCACACGCTCCTCACACGACCTTCCGTTTGCCAAAACTACATAGCCACTGAGTGCTACTAGTCCTAGGAACAAACACTACCTGCAGCCATAGCTCCTACACACACACGACAACGGAAACGACTCGGAAGCTGTCATGTTAGCAGGGCGGTTTAACCGGGGTAAAGGGGGCGGTTAAACCGCCTGCTCTTGGGCAGACATGAAACTCTCCAGAACACCTCTTCCTAGCTCCAAAACTCTCCACGGTTTCATCCACTGGATCCTCTGGTCAAGGCCAAGCTAACTACTAGAGAATCTTAGCAAAAATTAAAACTTCACCCAAAGGGCCTAGGGGCGGTTAGACCCGCTACCAGGGGCGGTCTAACCTTCTGTACCCAGCAACGAACTCAAGGCAAGAACTCTTAGCAAACCGCACTGAAACAAGCCAAATTTCACCAGAACGCTCCTCTGATCAAGGTGAACAAACTCACGGATAAAGATCCGGCAAAAACAAACTTTTTTGGAAAGGCCTAGAGCGATTAGACTTGGTGCCAGGGGCGGTTAGACCTCCCTCCCGCACAAAGATCCGAGTGAAAACCTAAGAAAATGGACTCGAAACGCTCCAAGATTTCAACCATAGAATCCTGGTCAAGGCCAACATGCTACCAGAAGATCTCGGCCAAAATCAAAACTTTCTCCGGATGAGCCCGGGGCGGTTAGACCGCCCCCCTATGCGGTTAGACCGCCCTCCCTAGACAGAGCAAGAAAAATAGGAACCGCGGGTCAACCCTCAACTTTGCATCACCCGATCTCCCGATTCACCCAACAGATTGTAGTGAAACTTTGGGGATGCCTGGGTCACCTCATGGACGACCTCTCCCTCAAAGGAATTGCACCGAAATGCTTTCGAACATGGGGAATAGCAAATCTCGTGACCAATCCTCAAGAACTCGAGCTCCAACGAAAACCACCAAATCGGAGAGCTTTCCTCGGGTTTGGAGGGGCAAGGTCACCAAGAAAAGAGGCACATGGTTCTCATGTGTGACTCCCACATCAAATCCCGCAAAGAAACGCCTCCAAAACTCTGCCACGATAATTCCAAGAAAAGGCTCCGAAAATCACCAAAAAGGGAAAACGGGAGAGACAACAAAAGCCTTGAGGAACCACGCCGAATCATCTATACATACCATGAAGGTTCATACAAGGTCTAGCTTGCATCCCAATCATACTACCCTCTCTCAAGATCTCACCATGAAGCTCTCAAGCTTGTCCTCTAAAATCCTAAGGAAAATAGGAAGGGAAATAGCAAAACAAAGGAGCTAGGGTTCCCAGAGTTGGCTGCCATCCATCCCCTCAAGAGTATATATGGAGGCACCAAACCCTTACTTAATAACTAGGATACATGCCCCTCAAATGTTAATTTGGAAGTCTTCAGATTTTCTCCATCGGATGGATGCCCAGCAACCGCAACCTTGCTTAGCCTCGGCGCGAGCCTTGCGACCCCGACACATGTTCTCCGCTTCGAAGCTTCTCGGCGGAAGCGACCCTGGCGGTAAGACCCCCCTCCCCACTTGGGCTGTTAGACCAGCCCTGGTGGTCTGACCGCCCCTCCTAGGCGGTTCAACCAGCTTGGGTGGTCGCACCTCCTCGTCGAGTCTTCGGCCTCGATTTTGTGGCTCAACCTAGTAACCCAGTGTATTTCTGGCGAACCACTGCAAACCCCGCGAACTCGGTGTAGCCTCCGCCAATCACCACTCATGACTTGGATCCCACATTGTCCCGGCTTGACCTTGGTTTTGATGCTCAATCAAGAAACCGTCCATGACTTCGTCCTGCTGTTCTTGCCACCATGCGGCCCGCACTTGACTCCGCTGGCCACCGGGTCCCTCGAACCAGGCCTATTTGTCTTCTCCACCTGGAGGCCACACTGGCAACGGCCTTTCGCCCTTGTTCTTCACCTGCACCAACACCAGTCAAGCCGCAACCTGCACCTGCAATACTTAGCCAAGAGTCAGTCCACACCACGTTGTCAATCACTCATCACACCATGAAGCGACTATCCACCGGTCCTCGAACTACACATGGTCCTCAGTCAGTCACATTGATCATGTTGTCATGAATAACCAAAATTATACTCGAACTAATGGCATATGAGGTCATGTTCGCTGTAGTTGCGTGCAAAGGATAGGCAAAGTGTGCATAACAGCTATATACAGTGGTGAAGCCAGACTCAGCGGGTAGGAGGGGCTCTCTTCCTCCTTTTGAAGGACCGATTAGGCGAACCAGAGAGGGGGGAGTGAATGGGAGCTGATAAAAATTCTTCTCGAAAGAGATGAAAGCTCCAACAATATGAACTCGGTCGGATACCCAAAATCACACGCTCCGCACACAACCTTCCGTTTGCCAAGGCCACGTAGCCACTGGAGTGCTACTAGTCCTAGGAATAAACACTACCAGGAACCACAACCTCTACACACACACAGCAGCGAAAACAACTCGGAAGTAGCCTGCCTAGAGAGGGTGGTTAGACTGTGTATGGGGGCGGTTAGACCGCCTCTACCTGGTAACCAAGAAATCCTCCAAAACACCTCTTTCGAGCTCCAAAACTCACCACGGTTTCGCCAACAGAAATCACTGGTCAAGACCAAGCTAGCTACCAGGAAATCTTGGCGAAACCCAAAACTTCCCACACGGGCCTAGGGGTGGTTAGACTGGCTACCACGGGTGGTCTAAACTCCTGTACCCAGCAATGAACTCAAGATAAGCACTACTAGCAAACTGTGCCGAAACGAACCAAGATTTCAACTAAACGCTAATCTGATCAAAGCGAACAAACTCATAGAGGAAAATCTGACAAAAACAAAACTTCGACCTGGGAGACCCAAGGCGGTTAGACCGCCCCCTATGGCGGTTAGACCGCCCTACCCAGAAAACTGGCCGCAAGTCAACCCTCAACTTCCCATCACCCGATCTCCCGATTCACCCCACGGATTGCGGCGAAACTTTGGGGATAGCTGGTTACCTCCTGGGCAACCTCTCCCTCAAAGAAATCGAACCGAAACGTTCACAATCAAAAGGAATCGCGGATTTCGGTCCTCTAGGTCACGAACTCGAGCAACTCGATCATACAAGGTCTAGCTTGCCACCCGATCATCCATCCCTCTCTCTCGATCTCACATGAAGCTCTCCAGCTAGTCCTAGAAAAACTAGAGGAAAATAGAAAGAGAAAATGGAAAAATAAATGAGCTAGAGTTCCAAGAGTTGGCTGCCATCCATCCCCTGAAGTGTTCATATGGAGGCACCCAAAAGACTAAACTACCCTACTAGACAACTAGGGATACATGCCTCTCAAGAGCGAATTTGGAAGTCTTCAGATTTTCTCCATCGGACCGATGCCCAACGACCGCAACCTTGCTTAGCCTCGACGCAAGCCTTGCGATCCCGACGTGTGTCCTCTTCTGCGAAGCTTCTTGGCGGCTGCGACCCGGGCGGTCAGACCGCCCCCCTTGGGCGGTTAGACCAGCCCTGGTGGTCTGACCGCCCCTCCTGGGCGGTTCAACCGTCTTGGGTGGCCGCACCTCCTCGTCGTGTCTTCGGCCTCGATTTTGTGGCTCAACCGTGTAATCCAGTGGTTTTCTGAAAAACCACTGCAAACTCCACGAACTCGGTGTAGCCTCCGCCAATCACCACTCATGACTTGGCTCCCACACTGTCCCAGCTCGACCTTGGTTTTGAGGCTCAACCAAGAAACCGTCCATGACTTCGTCCCACAGTTCTTGCCACCATGCGGCTCGCACTTGACTCCGCTGGCCACCAGGTCCCTCGAACCAAGCCTATTTGTCTTCTCCACACCTAGAGGCCGCACTGGCAACAGCCTTTCACCCTTGTTCTTCACCTTCACCAACACCAGTCAAGCCGCAACCTGCACCTACAATACTTGGCCAAGAGTCAGTCCACACCACGTTGTCAATCACTCATCATGCCAGGAAGCGACCTTCCACCGGTCCTTGAACCACACAAGCTCTCAACCTCCCCGAGTGTATTGACAACACACACATTTGGGCCAGAGAGAAAAGAAAAAGGAAAGAAACGACCCAAAGAAACTCCAAAAAGCGATCGAAAGACAAAGGAAAGTCAAAGAACAAGATCACTTGAAGAAGAACAAGTCTCGGACCCATTAGGCAAGGGCAACGGCTCGACACATCCGACACAGAAAACTTGCTCAAGAAAAGAGCACAAACCACCAATCCAAAGCTCGAACAACACAAAGAGCTCTCCATGCACACATGCAAGCACCCCCTGAGCCAAAGCACACTCCCCCTGAACCAATGCAGCAATGCAACATGGGAATTGTGACAACCCCACCCGAGATAATTCCCTACTATCGCCCAAACCACTCCATTTAGTCATTAAGCGATAATAAAGAATCATCTCATTGAATGTTACTGGGTTTACACCCGGTAAATCACTTGAAAACAGAGAGGATTGAATGTATGCATTAAACTCCCACGAAGGAGAGTCCAGAGTGCCTTACAAATTAATACCAAACTCCCCGTAGGTTCCATTATTACAAATCGTAGTTCTTTGACATGAAAGTAGAAGGTTCAGAGTATTATTAAAACAGCGGAAGTACTAATAGCGATACAATATGACATCACTGGAGGCCATCCGTGATGCCATCACTCGGCGTCGTCATTCACCCATTCCATCTCCCAGCCGGGTGGAATCTCACCAAGCCAAACAACTCCACCTGAAAACAACAATTATAGCAAGACTGAGTATACTAATACTCAGCAAGACTTACCCGACAAAAGTTACCTGTAGTCATGTAGGGCTTTTGGCTAGTGGGTTTGTTTTGCCAAAAAGCATCCAGGATCATGGATCCTTACTTTCAATATTTTATCTCAATTTCTAGTGATATTATCATTACTATGATGAGCATCTAATACATTCAAGAATTATACAATACAATTAATTCACGCATGAGATTTCACATAGTTCCATCATTAAGGGATACCATCGCCAGTTGATTAAGAATTCTCAGATAACGGTGAGAGGCCGACAATTGATTGATTCATAAGCCCTTGCAAGGTAAACCTAAACACACAGAGCGGTGCCCCAACAGAGCCGACACCGACCAAATGGTTCCCAAAAATCCTCGGGTTGGGATAATAGCCTACAGTCCTGGGTACAAGGCTATCTGGCATGCCCCACCTTGTACACCCAGCCTCACACAAGTACCCTCCTCCCGGTTGCAAGCCGGGCAGGAGACGAATCGAGAGTAGTAGTAGTAAAATCCCGTGTCGTCTCATTAAGGTACTAGGCTTACCGGTCCCATTCCCGACAAGTGCTTAGTACGTTCAAAAGCTTAGCCCACGAAGCCACTGGACCGGAGCCCAAATCCCATGCTCTTACCACATGAGCAAAACCATTTATACAAAGGGTGATTCTAAAAGGAAATCCTATTCTCGCGAGTGACGAACATCACTCGACTTTTACCGGGTCCTTAGAGCATAGCTTCTAACGACCTAGCATACTAGTAAAAGAACATAGGCACCTAGGGATCATGCAACTAGGGTTTCATTCAATTCCTGAACGTAAATGCACATAGAATAACAAAGATAGTTGCATAAATTTAAATAAAACATGAGTTAATGATAAACCGAGTCTTGCCTTCGTTGGCACAAGAAGTTAGACACACTTCCGGACTTTGGCCCGGGTCTTGCTCTACAGTGACGTAGTGCACGTCTCCTCCAGCTCCCTCGTACACGTCCACTGGCACGAGCGTGTAACTACTGTCGGGAACTTGTACATGGAGGATGCAAATGCAAGACTTAAGTGACAAGTTGATTAAGTTAATCACAAACAAGACATGACAACCAGGGGGTGCTTGGTTGACCACATTCACCTAGATAATAATACATTCAGCATACTCTTCCTATAAAGGAACAATATGCGTTGCTTTATTATCTAGACTTTTTAATAGTGAATGTGTACATATATAGACAAGTAAATTAATTTAATTCTCACAAAAACAGCAAGGGGTTGGTTATAAATTTGTTCGCAAGTTTTCCCACACCAACACATAATCCTTAGGTGAGTGTTGTGATTTTCCAATTAATTTCAATATTAAACCTACAAAGGTTCTTTCACTTCATTCAACAAAACAATTAATAAAACACCAAGAGTTGTGCTCCCTGATCTCAATAAGTCTAATATAAGCCACTGATCACACATGCACATTTGCTGAAGTAAATAAAAGAAATATATTAAATATTGCATTTCTATTTACCACAAACAAGATAAATGCCTATAAAAATAATTAAAGCACTTCTGAACTCAAACTTTCTCTCACTGTTTCTATGGTCCAAAACAAGCCTAGGAAACCAACAAACACATATATAGCCTTTATAGATCTTGATCTACACAATTATGATTTAAAACAAGAATAAATCAGGAATAAATATTTCTGATAGTGATAAAATCATGATAAATTCATCGCAGGTGCATTTCAACATTACAAGATGATATCCAGAAGTAGGGCTCAAAATTTAAATTTATTTCAAGCTATAAAATTTATCTAGGCAGATTTGTCAATAACACAAGATAATTCATATAAAAAGATTTCTTTAGTAACTTTGTGCAATTTTTGGCACAAGACCTACACATGCTAGTGCTCACAACATATCAAAAATCCAGCTCAAGATCATGTATGGATTTTGCAGAAACACAGATCTAGATATTTCACATTTCAATTTTCAAGCAAAAACTAAATCTCAAAAGTATATACACGCTTTGAGAAAGTTGTAGTTCTAGTTACACAGAGCATTTTTTGGATTTCTCTGTGATTTTATATGGATTTTACAAAGTTACATCTAAAACACACAAAAGGGTAAGAATCATTTCGCGATCAGACCCTTGGAAAGTGTTGAGTGCTTACAGATATGCCCTTGGTTCACGTTTACACCCTTGGAAAGAAGTCAGAGTAAGCAATGTAGTCCAGGGCCAAGGGGAGCGGCGCGGCCGGCCGGATTCCGGCGACCTCGCCGGCGGCCTTGGCTGGGGAAGTAGCTGGGGAGGGTCTAGGAGTTGCGGGGAACCGACTTGGGTGCTTACTCACGGCGGAGAGGCGGCCGGCGGCGGCCGCCGCTGGGAGCTCTGCTCCGGCGTGCCGGCGGCTCGGCGTGGCCAACAAGCGGGCGTGGAAGCTTTGTTGGTGCAAGAGGGAGGCGGGAGTGTCACGTGTTGGCGTTGCAAGCGGCCGGAGGGTGGAGTTCACCGTGAGCACCGAGGGGACGGCAAGGGCGGCTTGGTGGCGTTGCGTTCCCTCGCGCGAAGGACGGTGATGAGCTTTTATAGCCGATCTTCGAGTCGGTGGGGGAAGTTGCTTGCACACCAAGGCGAGAGGAGGCAGTACAGGGCGCGGCATGGGCCGTGGGGCGGCAGCGACGTGCGTGGGCACCGGCCAAGTACGGTGTCGCGGCCCTTGGTTGGGCGGCGTGGCGGGGACGCGCGGCACGCGCGGACCGGGCGAGCCGAGTGGTGGCATGGCGGTTCGGGAGCGGCGCATGGACCGACGGACCAAGGGGCGGCCTCGGCGTGCGGACCCGGCGGACCGCGGCGCGGGTCGGTGCGAGACGCCGGCGTCGCGCGCATGGGAGCGGCTAGCTCGGTTTAAATTCAAGTGGCCTTGTTGGACTGCTGATTTCTCAAAATTTCGAAACACAAGTGGACCAAGCGATCAACAGCAAAGTTGTAGATCTCCTATTCCTCTACAACTCCTACAAAGGGTGTCTAGGGTTTTGATCAACAGATTTTGCATAACACGCAGTAACATTGTAGAAAACTAGGCTCCAGTGAATACTGCCCCAAGGCGTTGACCTGCATTTTTCACCTATTTAGGCTTCAAATCTCAAAGGCCACTCAACATGAAAGTTGTGTCCGTCGACAACACACACAACTTTCATATTGGGAGAATTTTAGGTGAAATTTGGAGAATGCGGCAAAAGTATCGGCTGACACTGGAGGGCAAAGGGGTGTTCAAGGGGCGACCAAGGGTTGACCAAAAGGGTCATTAGGGTTTGTCGATGATGTTTTCGAGGTGATGGCCCAGGTTGACCGTCGTTTGACCAAAGTCAACACTGTTGACCTGCTCATTAGGGTTAACAACTCCGGCTGAAAACCTGGGGCGTCACAAGAATGCAACAAAGAGCAAAAACCTGCTCACTGTACCCAGGGCGGTTAGACCGCATGCCCAGCGGTTAGACCGCCCCTCTGCCATCTGACCGCCTGGGGGCGGTTAGACCGCCCCAAGAGACTGGCCCTTCACCTAAATTTTCAAAACCTGCCCAAACCACTTTGAACACCTTCCAAATGCTCCCAGGTGCCCAAAGCGTACACAAACTTGCCCCCCTTGTTGACAATGCATGAATCAAGGAAAAATGCGAAAAGTTTCAACATAGAGCTTCTCAAATATAAAAATTCAATATAGAATGCTACACATGTCCAAATGAGCAAGTTAGATACTCTATAGCTTCGTAATGACATCAACTACAAGATCACCAAGTTTCACAACCATTGGACAAAGCTAACATAGAATTGAGTAATTTTGCGAAAACTTACCCTCTCATGAGCAAAGTCCTAAACATGAGCAAAACAAGTCAAAATGGCAAAGCCACACAAACTTCATGCTAGGATAGCCATTCTAATCATAAGACCATCACAAACACCCACAAGCACCTCATGTCATGTCAAAGCCACCGAGCCATGTGCCTACTTCTATATATGAGACTTCTAAATGGTAGGCATCATGCAACGGTTTAGCACCCAAAGCAAATTAAAATTAAGCACATATGACATGGGAGAATATTTTCCAAGCAATTTACATTTCATTTTCAGATTCATTTTTGGTGCATGAAATGCCTTTGCGACAAAAAGGAACTTATGCCCCTCCACAAGATAAAGCATGGGGGCTAAACATTCATGATGGCAAATGAGCCTTGGCTCCATATGATCAAAATAAGCTATCCAACCACAAATTAAGCATAACCAAGCCACTAAAATATGTCAAGATCATATAAAGGCATTTACTCACAAGAGAGCATATATGTGACATTTTTAAAAACATAGCTATCAACCATGTATATAAATCAAGATCATCAAGAGTTGAGTCAAACTAACCATAGCATACCAAACTAGCCTACAAGATCATATATAGCACATCATGGTGAACAATGTATATGGGAGAAGTTTTCCTACCAAATGCATATGATACAAAATGCATGCAACCTAAGATACAAAGATGTCTATACATCATGTTACATATGCCATGCCAATTGCAAGAAATGCAAAAAGGAAAGCTATATGTATGCTACAAAGGAGCTCCCACACACCAACTCAAGAAATCAAAAACACACCAAGTTCCCCCCGCAAACGAGTGAAAGTTGCTTGATCTAGGGGTTTGGTGAAAATATCGGCTAGTTGGTCATGTGTGGGTACATGGATCAAAGCTATCTTTCCTTTCTCTATGTTGTCTCTCAGGAAATGATACCTCACTTCTGTGTGCTTGGTTTTGGAATGAAGAACTGGGTTCTTTGCTACACTTATGGCACTGGTGCTGTCACATTGAAGTGGGACATGGGTATACTCCTCACGAAAGTCACTCATGGTGTATGTGATGCAAAGGAGCTGAGAGCAACAACTAGCTGCGGCCACATATTCTGCAACGGTGGTAGATTGAGCAACACTTGACTATGTGCAGGAAGACCAAGACACCAAGGAAGAACCTAAGAACTGGCAAGTCCTAGAAGTGGACTTCCTATCCAACCGACACCCGGCAAAATCCGCGTCTGAAAAACCATGAAGCACCAAAGAAGAAGACACGAAGTACCAAAGGCCGAAGTCGGGAGTGTGACGCAAATACCTTAAAATGCGCTTGACCACTTGTCGATGCGAAGTCCTTGGAGATGCTTGAAAACGAGCGCACAGACATACCGAGAACTGGATGTTCGGCCTCGTCGCCGTCAAGTAGAGGAGATCATGCTATGGTACTCCTTCTGGTCCACGTGTTCACCGTCCTCGTCAGCATCAAGGGCTGTAGTCGTACTCTTAGGCGTCGCCATGACCTTGGAGTCCTCCATCTTGAACTTCCTCGCAATGTCCTTGGTGTACTTTGCTTGATGCACAAATGTTCCTTCCTTTGATTGCTTGATTTGTAGCCCAAGGAAGAACTGCAACTCACCCATCATGCTCATCTCAAATTCCCTGCTCATGTCTTCTGCAAACCTTGCAACAAGAGAGTTAGACAAGCCACCAAAGACAATATCATCCACGTACACCTGCACAATCATGATATCTTTGCCCTGCCTGAGGAGAAACAAGGTCTGATCGACCTTCCCCATCTCAAAGCCTCACTCAAACAAGAACCCCCTCAACCTACCGTACCAAGCTCTAAGCGCCTGCTTCAACCCATACAGCACCTTCCTCAACTTGTACACCCGGTGGGGGTACTTCTCACTCTCAAACCTGGTGGTTGCCTCACATACACTTCTTCCTCCAACACACCATTTAGGAAAGCACTCTTTACATCCATTTGGTGCAACTTGAACCATTTAGCCACGAAAAGGCTAGAAGGATCCTAATCGCCTCCATATGGGCTATGGGAGCAAAAGTCTCCCCGTAGTCGATCCATTTTTTTTGAATGTACTCCTGAGCAACAAGCCTTGACTTGTTTCTCACCACTTCTCCTTTTTCTCCCTCTTTGTTCTTCCACACCCATTTTGTCCCAATCGGCATACACCTTGGGGGAGGGTCAACCAATTCCCAAACTTGGTTCCTCTCAAAATTCTCCAACTCTTCATGCATCGAATTAACCCAATTATAATCAGATAGAGTGTGTCCAATGTCTTTGGGCCCAAAGGTAGAAACAAAAGTATCATGAGCGAAATGAGAATTGTTCCGAACCCTCGAACGTGTAGTACGTTCATTCATGTCGCCGATGATTCTCGAAGCTGGGTGATCCACTTGCACTCACCGGGGAGGTTCTCGCCTTGATGCTACCTCCCCCTCAACAGCAGCTTCGCCTTGATGTGGATTTGTCGTTGTAGATGTGGGAGAGGGTACATTCTCGATCATTGTCTAAGTAGCAGGTACATGCTCAGCCGCGGGCACGACACCACCATGTTCTTCATCTCCATGTTCATGCTCCTCCTCCTGAAAGATGTCCTCACCAAGTTCGTCGTCACCTGCACACTCAAAGACAAGTTGACTACATGGTTGTGTCTCACCGAACGTTACCTTGCAAGTCTCCATGATCTGGTTAGTTTGAAGGTTGAGCACACGAAATGCTCTAGAGTGAGATGCAAAACCAAAGAAAATACCATCGACTGACCAAGCCTCGAACTTGTCCAACTTCTTCCCTTTCTTAAGAAGGAAGCATTTACAACCAAATACATGGAAGTGACTCACCTTGGGTATGCGACCGTGCATCAATTCGTAATAGATTTTCTTCTTGTGAACTTTTAGGTAGATCCTGTTTGGCACGTAGCACGCGGTATTGACCGCCTCAGCCCAGAACCTTCTCGGAGTCCTATGCTCATCGAGCATTGTTCGAGCCATCTCGCACAAGGTTCTTTTTTTCCTTTCCACCACGCCATTCTGGGGAGGCGTATACGAACTCAAAAACTGGTGTTCAAGACCCAAGTCATTGCAAAAGGTTTCGAAACGAGAGTTTTTGAATTCCGAGCCATTGTCACTGCGGATCGCTCGTATGGCATCTCCGTGCCTCTCGTTTCTTAACCTCAAGACAAGATCTCGAACAAAACCAAATGTCTCCCCTTTCTCCTCAAGAAAGAACAACCATGCATACCAAGAGTAGTCGTCCACCACAACAAGGACGTACCACTTCACACCCACAAATCGTACACGAGTTGGGCCAACAAGGTCCATATGGAGCAGCTCGGATGGATGCTCAGTAATCACATCAGTGAGAGGCGGGTGAGAAGAGGCTAGCATCTTGTCATGCCTACAGGGCGCACAAACAAACTCTTTCTCAAACCTCAACCATGGCAATCCTCGGACCAAATTGAGTTTACTCAAGCAAGACAAAAGGTCAAAGCTCAAGCGCCTATGCCACTTCCACAACTCACTCGAAGAACTATCCAAGAAACAACGCTCCACACCAGAAGACTGAGAGAAATCAGCTCGGAACACTTGACCCTCTGGAACGACCATGCAAACAAGGTCCCCTCGAGAATCTAAAATCCGAGAGCCACCAAGCCGAAACAACGCCTCAAAGCCGCCATCCAACAACTTGGACACATAAAGCAAATTGAACCCCGGCGATTGAACAAGAGCAACACACCTGAGAGTGACCTTGTCACTTACCTTGATCTCACCTTATGATAGCACATGCCCTCACCCATTGTCCCCAAAGGTGATGTATGTCTTGGACACCACCGGGATGAGACTTGAGAACCACCCCTTATGTCAGTCATATGCCTTGAGCAACCGGAGTCAATCAACCAAACGTTCCTCAAGTCTCCCACCTGAAAATCAAAAGTGAGCACGTGAGTGAACAAACGACTCAACACTGGGGTTAGTACCAAAAGAGTAAACCCAGTGCCGAGCCATTTTGTCCAAAGTGGGTTTAGCACAAACCAAATCATCGCGCCTATCAAAGCTACCACCACGAACACCACCACGGTAACCACTATGAGGGAACCAACCCTCTCTACATGGAGGAGGGTGAAAGCCACGAAAGGAAGACCATGGACCATTCCTCCTCTCCATCCCAAAGCAACGACTTCTCCCATCCTCGTATTGAGCACAAGGTGGTGAACGTCTAGCAAACTGACCACCTGCAGACTCATCATGCCAACCACCAGAACCATAACCACCAGTACCAAAACCACTCGAAACACCACCTCGAAAGCCGAACCGCACAGAATTCTGGGGGCGGTTTGACTGCCTGCCCAGGCTGGTTTAACTGCCCCCTCTGGGCAGGGCTGATCTGACAGCCCCTCTAGGTTAGTCTGACTGCCCTCTCCAAAAAGCCACCTCCACTGCGGGAACTCGCATCTCCCCATGCTGGAACACTTCTCACAACTGCCTTGGCCCTGGGCAGTGGAATACGAGGCTCAGGTACACCATGGGAAGGGTTGTACTATCCTTGTTAGCCCACTCCATCGCAATTCTCTCCTCGTGCTTCCTCTTGAAGCAAAACTCACCCTTGTGACCATCTCTCCCACAATAGTCACAATGAAACCGCAAGGGCTTAGGTTTAGGCTTGGGATGGGGCTGCTCACTAGGTTTCTTTCCACTTGACTTCTCAACCGGTTTCTCCTCACTAGGCTTCACACCCTCTTTCCCAAAGAACACATTCCCCAAGTTGCGCTTGAACTTGATGGGCTTTTGAAAATCATTTATGGGGTGAGGAAATATGGGAGGATCTGGGGTTGTGTCAAGTTTGTTTTTCAGTGGATTGGGCTTAGGAGCATAGGCATTTTTGTGGAAGGTCTTTGGTGGAGCTCTGATATCACCAATCTTCTCTCCTCCCTCACCACTACACTCTCCAACTTTCTCTGAGCCAAGCGCTTGCCCATCATAGCGCTTGCATGCCTCTATCATCATCCTAAGCTGGGGTTCATGTCCCGACAACCAACCCATCATCTTCCTCAACTCATCGTTCTCATCCTGCAAGCGATCCACATAATGTGCAAGTTCTAGATTTTTCAAAGCATGCAACTCACAGGTAGAACAAGACGTGGGAACTGGTTCTTTCAACTTAGCCTCCAGCGAAATAGTATAAGCATGCATCTCATCAATCTTTCCATGCAAAACAGGGCAAGAAGTGCAAGCACCTGGCAAAGCAGGTCTAGACTTAAGCTCAGCCGCTTCAACCCTAAGCACATCTAGTTCATCACAAGTAGAAGCATGCTTATCCTTGAGACTAGTAAGATCAGCTAGGTACACAGAGAAATCAACATAATCAACATCATCAGAAACCATAGGAGAAGCCTTAAGTGAATCAATTTCAAGCTTAGCATCTAGGTTCTGGGTTTCTAGTTCAGCCACACGGTTCCTAGCATCTTCTAGTGAGGCCCTAAGCTCTTTTCTCATCTTCTTGGCCTCTCTAAGCATATCATTACGGTTATCAAGAAAATGCCCAAGACGCTCATTCTCCTCATGCAAGAAGGGAAGCTCGTCACGTACCTCGTTCTCGGAGTAGGAGTCCGAGTCGCTCTGGTGACTCTTCTTGCTGACAGAGCTACGAGCCATGCCGCAGAAGCCATCTCCCATGAAGCAGCTCAACCCACTCAAGTTCTTGGATGCCTTCTTGTTCTTGCGCCGATCACCTTCATCTTCGCTACTACTCGAGCTCGAGGAAGAGTAGGCAGAGCTGGAGTCGATGTCGCTCGCTCTGACTATCGCTCTGGCCTTCCTATCACGGTCATCCTTCTTTCTCGACCGTCGCGCGTCCTTGTGCTTATTCTTGTTATTGTGATCGCATCTCGATCGGTACTTGCCATCCTTGCTCGACCGGTTCTTGTAGCCGTCCTTATTTTCTGTCTTCTCCGGGCAGTCGGTGACGAAGTGTCCTGTCTTGCCGCACTGAATGCACGTATGTGTTGTCCTCCTTGTGTTCACTCAGTTCTCGTGCAGCCTCTTGAACTGCCTAGTCAGCAGCGCCAGCTCGTCCTCTCCAAGCACGTCGAACTCCTCGTCTGTTAAAGACATCAAAGAAGACAAAGAGTACATCCTGGAGGATGTGTTAGCATTAGACTTAGCCACTTTGCCACCGACGAGAGCAAGACTATGGGAGTCAGTCGGGCTCTTAAGACGGGCTATCAAACCACAATCAACCTTAGAAAACTTGAGCTTCGAGAATAGCTCATTCACCGTCAAAGTGGTGTACTTCTCGGACTCAAGAATAGCCTCGACCTTTCCATCCTACACGGTACGATCCAGCACGTGTAAGAGCTTCACAACCCTATCATGGTCATCGTATGGGAGGATGTCGACATTGGCCCTCATGTTGTTCACAACCACTGTGAATCGCTGGAATAAGGCATCTATAGACTCACCGGGGAGATGAGTGAAGTTCTCGTACTCTCTCCGGTAAGTCGCATACTACAGAACAATCGGAGGGAATCCTCGAACACAAGAATACAAGAGCAACGAGATTCAACGTGCAATTCGTGAAAGACAGGGAGACAAAGAATCTCCAAAAGACTGCTCTCGCCTCAAAAGTTGTGAACCCTTTTACACGTGCCCATGCACCCCCTTTTATAGGGAGACGAAGGGACTTTTTACATTCTGAGACGACCCTTGCATCTAGGGAATATTCCTAGTGTGAACATGTACATGAATATCTTTTACATTCCATGATTTACGGGGCTAACTTTACATATTTGCAAGCCTGCCACCAGTTCACACTCTAAACCCGGACTTTTTGAGATGAGGTATATGACTTGTCTTCTTCATGATCTCTGAATCTCTTATTCGTGAAGAACACCGCTCACTGTTATTTCCGAATCAGGACTTCAGCAAATTCCCAAACTTCGCAGGTTCCAGCCTCAAGAATTTCGCAGGTTCCTGGTTCCAAGGCTTTGCAGATTTTAGATTCTAACATTAAGCAGGTTCCTGGTTCTAGGGCTTCGTAGATATCAACCACCCTGAAATGGACAGTAAATTCACGCATAGAAGCCAGATTCGGCTATTATTTTTGCATATTACTAGAAAGCCTGAAAAATACTTGAGACTTATCAGGGACTCTCCATGAATGTCACACTTTCATGAAATTAGAGCTCTGATCCCAAAAGTGATTTGCGAACTCATCTCAGGAATTTCGGCAAATCCGACGTTTCGAGGGTGTAAGTTTTTTCCCTAATTCCTCAACACTAGCCCCTCGGGGAAGCGGGTTGACTCCGACGATCTGATTCCACGACAACTTTCAAATTCTGGTAAAAAACGTCACCCTCGGAACATCGGAGTGGACACGCGTCCTCCGGATTTCTCGCAACGGTCATATCGAGGCGGTTTCTTGAAACTATCCCCCTCACCCCTATAAATAGAGAGCTTTGCACCGTAAATTTTTTTCACCATTTCCTTGCTTTCTCTGAAGTTTTGCTAACATCTTCGCAGAAGAGCTCTTCGCGACAAAGGGTCTGAAGCTCTGAGACTTTCTCGATTTTCGAAGGTACTGCTTCCTTTGGTTTTATATTATCTTCTTTCATTTTTTTAACGTCCGATTTCGTAAGTTTTGTTTCGCACATTTTGATTCATAAAAGTCATCTTAGGTTTTGTCTTCGCATTTTTGTCAATTAGGTGGCTAGTGTTAAAAGCACCGCTAGACCCATGACGTCGGAAGAATTGGCTGCTGCTGGTATTTCGCCTGCTGGGGAAGACATTCAAGGAACTAAGAACACTCAACTTCAAGAGGGTAACCCAGTTTCTGCTGCTGCTCCTGGATCTGATAATCGTGAAGAGGGGGAAATCTGATCCGAGGGAGAAGATATCGGAGATGTGGATGCTGATCCGAGAGAACTCATTGCAGCAAAACGTTCAAAGTCACTCCCTCCGTCCTTTGTTTTTGGTGAATCTAAGGTCACCACCAATTTGATCTGGGGATATGAGGCAGCCAGATTCTTTCCTGCGGGCGACGGTCGCACTCCCCTCGATGAGCAGATTCCTACTCCTGAGGCTGATGAAGTCGTCGTGTTTAGCGACTTCTTCACCTGCAGGCTTAGGTTTCCTTGCGATCCCCTTGTGCCTGCGATTCTGGATAAATTCTCCATGAAGATTCAACAGCTATCACTGAGTTCATTTTTGGAGTTGTCCAAGTTTTTGTGGGTTATGAAGACCTTCAGGTGCAACTTTGGTGCTGATGTTTTCGCACGATTGTTCGAGCTAGACATCAAGCCAGACATCATCAAACTTGACGGCGACCAACACTACGAAGCGCACTACACATTCTGCACTTTCAACATGTGTAGGAAAAATACGTGAAAAGGACTTACGAGAATTCAGATTGCACCTTGCTGCAAGACTAACTTCTCCGAAGACTGGAGTTCTTATTGGTTTTATGTTCAGGTGGACATTTCTAAGATTCCTGGCTACGACGGACCAGCTCACCCTCTTTGCTCGTCCATTGAAGCATTGACTGCCACTTGTACTGCCCCTTACAACGATCGGGCAGTTGGATTCAGGAATTGTGAAATGCATTTCACTTGGCTGGCACAATTCTCGGTGGCCGCGACATTATTGAGAATTTGTTGCTATAGAGATTTGGCCGATTTCCTACAGATGGGCCCCTACTGAAATTGTGGGATTCAACGTGAACTGGGTGGCTCAAGAAGTGCCCTTTCCCCGATTCGGCCTTCAGCTGAGAGATGGCCAATGTGCCAAAGAGTTCATGGACGAGGTGGAGAAAAGATGAATGCCATTATTGGCGAATCCACCATGAATGAATACAAGGCTTATAAAAATTTGGTAAAACATAAGAGAAGAATCAATCAGGTATTCTCTGAAGTTTGTGGCGAAAGGTCTTTCCGATCTCATCGCCCGGGCGTTCCTGTAAAGGTTCCAGCTGTTGTTGTGGCCTTCTGCTCGGTCGCACCCTTGAAAGCCCCAAGAAGATCTTCAAAAAAAGGCAAAGGATATACAGATGAAACATTCTCTTCCATAGTCCGTCCTAAGAGGACCAGATCTCTTGAATCAAGAAAATGGAAGCGAAAATCATCTGAAGTCGTTTCGGACACCGAAATTCAGGTGGCTTCTAGCCTCGCTCAATTGAGCCGAAAGAAGACTAAGAAGGCTGTGAAGAAAATTGTTATTGCTAAAGTTGGGCGCGCTCCTTCCGCCTTTGACGATGACATGATCATTGAACCCAGCCACAAAGGTTTTTTCTCTCGCTTGTGGCCTGACTTAAGATTCGTTATCCGTAGGCATTGTACTCTAGGTTCTGAGAATGAATTCGTGGATGTTGAAACTTTTTCAGATGATGTGGCTGAAGTTCAAAAGGAGGTCACGGCGCCTGTCGCTGCTGTTGCTACTGATGAAGTTGCTGATCCGCAGCCCTCTGATCCACAAGATAAAGCTTCTCCCGAATTTGTCAAGGAACTAGAGATGACTGTTCACCAAGGGGAGAATCCTGTGCAGAATGCTCCGTTGGTCGAGACTCGCGAAGATCTTCCAGAGGATCAAGACCCTTCTCCCTCGATGAATGCCTTCAACAAAAGTTTTGGTACGTCTTATCAGGGCGAACTGCTAAGTGTTTGTTATGAAACGATGTGAGAGATGGCACATCTAAGCTTCTAACATTATGGGACTCATCTAAAATTGTGGATGAAACAGGAGAAGGAGCTTCAGAACAGGCGTCTCCACCACTCATCGGGACTCCTCACCACCCGGGAAAGCAACCCTCTACTTCTTCGCAGAAAATTTCTTCAGATTCAGTACCTCCTAGCCAAATTACCATCAAAACCCTTAGCAAAAAGGTTCATGAATTGTTTGCCCTTCTTAACTGTAGTCTTATCTTTTTCTACGACTTCTGAATTTTGCGATTCCTTACTTAATTTTATTTTTATGAAATTTCCAGATTTCGAAGCTCTTCTCCGGACGTATCCAGCTTCTAAGATCGAAGAATACCAGAGGGCTTACTCCTTGAAGGCTTCGCTTCTTGGAAAAATTGCCTCCCAACGTTTGGTGGAGCAGGAGGAGGTTACTAAGAAGTTGTCTGAGGATTCCAGGAAGCTGAAACGTGAGTACGTGACTTCAACTTGGCCCAAGCTGCGAATGTGGACTTGGAGAAAAAGGTCGCTGAACTGGCTGAAGCTCTCAAGAGATGCCAAGATGAAAAGAAAATCGCAGAAGATGGGAAGAGGATTGCCGAGGAAACCCTTGAAAATTCCAGAAAAGAACTTGAAAAGTTGCAGAAGACTCATGACGAGGATTTAAAGTTGATCGAAAATCTTCGCAAGGATCATGACAAGTCATCTAAGACTGCTGAAGATCTTCGAGTCAACAATGCTGACCTCACGAAGACCTTGAGCGGCAAAGAACAAAAGATTCAAGAACTTAAGAAGGCATTGGCTAACCGAGACGAGGCTTCCTGGAAAGAGGTTTCAGATATCAACAACAAGTTGAAGCTTTTGTTTGAGGAATACGAAAAAGCTTTGATGGATTTTGGTGTTCGTCCCGCTCCACTCCCTGCTGACACAGAAATCTCTGATTTTATGAAATGGATCGACACAAAGTTCAAAGCGCTTCCTGGGGTCATTTCTGGTGCGAGCGATTTTGCTATCACTTTTTCAGCTGAAAGTATCTTGAAGCTCCTTCATGACTTTGACTGCACTAACCTTGTGAGGTTTCGCGAGAAGCTTTCACAATTTCCTGATGCTTCAAGCACTTCAAGACTTCGCCCAACGAAGATGTTTTGTCTACTAAAGCTAAGTTCGCAAGGGAATTATGGTTCCCCAGCGGGAAGGAAGTTGTGAAGAACATCACCCGTACTAAGTTAGACCAGGTTGGCTTCTCAAAGACGCTACTGATTTTTGCAAATTCGCGAACTTTCTGTCTTTGGTTTTCTTAGATTCCTTCGTTTATTCTTTTAAGTTGATTGAAAAGAAAAGCGAGGGAAAGGCATTGAGGCGCCGGAGTCTTCTTCCGAAGATGAGGATAATGAAGACACGGACAATGCCGAAGAAGACTCTGGCGAAGATGGTGGTGACAGCAGCAGCAGCGGTGATGTTGAGGATAGTTCTGACCACAAGGAATCCTCTCCGAAGGTTGACATCACCGGCTGAGATGTTTCGAAACTTGCCCTTTGAGGCGATTTGTATAAAACTTGTGAATTCGTGGGCTGTGGACCCTTTCCTGAACAATTTGCCTTGTAAATTTTAATCTATGCAGGTCCTGCAAGGTGGGCCTGCGCAGGATGTGTTACCCTTGCGAATTCATCATGGAAATAATGTGGATAGCGGTGAACCCTGGCGATTATTTAAGGAAGCTCACCCTGATTGAGACTTTTCCAATTTTTGGCTTGAAGTTTCTCTTAAGTTTTTGATATGTAGTTTGATCTTTCCACGTTTTTTCTTATTCGTGAAGGTGACACTTGTGCTGCTACGACCTCAAGTTCTTCGAGCCTTTTAAAGACGGAGCCCCTTAGCATGAGCACTGATGTACACGATTTCGCTTATGCTAGCAATGTTGTAGAAAACAATAGTCGCAACCCTGACCATATTGTCGAGCTTTCATTCTGACTTCGATTGTAACATGTACTTAATTTGTCTACGAAATTTTGTGTGTAATTAGGCAATAAAGACATTTTTGTTGATTGAGAAAAAACGTCACCCTTCCCCACCTTGCCGTTTTGCACGCAAAATTTTGTTGTTGTTTGATAGTTAAACAACTTCTTGCTACCGTCTCTTTATGCGAACCTTATGCTCATTACTTCGCGAATCTTTAAATCACGACAGTTGTGGTATAAGTCGACAAAATTTGTTTTACGAATTTTGTTGACTTTATTTTGGTTGGCATGCTTGCCCCAGTTGATATCTCAACTTTCAGTTGCTTCAACCATCTTGCCTCGTGAATGTTAAGTTTCGGGGGGAATCCAACCCCTTGGCCTCTTGGGAAAGAATCTTCTGATGATTCTTGAACAGACTATTATTGAGTACGACTCGCGATTCATGAAAACTTTTTAACAAAAACATATATAGCTCGTTAATTGCACTCCTAAATTATTTCTGAACTTTTGTCAAATCATTCCTTCACGATGGGAACTGTGAGGTCAAAACTTATTGTTGTCTTTGGCCTTTCGGTGGGAATCCCTTCAACGGTGGGATTTAGGCCACAACATATTGTTGTCTCCGGCCTTTTGGTGGGAATCCCTTCAACGGTGGGATTTAGGACACAACTTATTGTTGTTTCCGTCCTTTTGGTGGGAATCCCTTCAACAGTGGGATTTAGGCCACAACTTAGTATTGTTTCCGGCCTTTTGGTGGGAATCCCTTCAACGGTGGGATTTAGGCTTTCACGGAGCCATCGGCTATCACGGAGCGCCTTCACATTCTTTACTTTTTCAAAATGGAACTTTGGCTATCACTAAGCCTTTCATGAACTTTTTCTTTGACACGATGGAATTTTGTCTATCACAGAGCCTTTCACGAACTTTTTATTTCACACGATGGAATTCTGGCTATCAAGGAGCCTTTCACGAACTTTTTCTTTCACATGATGGAATTCTGACTATCACGGAGCCTTTCACGAACTTTTTCTTTAACATGATGGAATTCTAGCTATTACGGAGCCTTTCACGAACTTTCTCTTTCACACGATGGAATTCTGGCTATCACAGAGCCTTTCACGAACTTTTCACATGGTTGAGCCCACAAGACACATGATTTGGGGGGAACTCTTTTCATATATATCACAAAGAGTATTTACATAGGATCCACCTCGTTAAAAACCTTGCCTCTTAATTTAGAGCCCCCTTTGCAAGGAAAAGAGTACGGTCCTCCTTATTCTAAGAAAAATGCGAAAAAGTAAATGTTTTTGTTCCCGAAACCACTTATAGATTCGTGGTTCGGTTTTCTCGAATTTTTACAGAATGAACTTACGAAAAGAAATGCTGAACAAAAATAAATCTAGCTAACTTTGGGATTCTCAAGGGTAATACCTCTTCAAGCTAACTGCATTCCACGAATATGGCAGTTATTCACCGGTTTGGCTTAACAGGCGAAAAGCCCCTGGCATGCTTGTTTCCTTGGCTATGAACGGCCCTTCCCATGGTTCTTGGAGTTTTCCGTGGTTTTCCCTATTCTTCTTTATTTTTAGAACTAGATCTCCGGTCTTGATGTCTTTTCTGACCACTTTTCTGTCCTTCCATGTCTTTGTTTCTTTCTTGTACTTCTCGATATTTTCAGCAGCTTCGAGAATCGTTAATTCGATAATATCTTTCTCTACTTTATGGTTGGCTTCCTCGATTTCTGTTCCCTTCAGCACTCTCATGCTTTCATTCTTGATTTCTTCTGGGGTCATTGCTTCGGTGCTAGAGAGTTGGTGAAAAGGTGTGAAACCCGTCACTCTTGTCACGGTGGTGTTATGAGACCAGATTACTTTCGGTAATTCATCAGTCCACTTGCCTTTTTTTGGTCAAACAAGCATTTCTTGATTCCTGAAAATATCAGCCCATTTGCTCTTTGGACAGCCCCATTAGACTGTGGATGATATACTGATGAAAACATCGCGTGAGTACCAAAGTTTTGCAATATTCTTTGAAGGAATAACAATCGAATTGTTTCCCATTATCCACGGTCAATTCTCTTGGAACCCCAAATTTGCAAACTATGTTCTGCCAGAAGAATTTCTGAATTGTTGGCGCCATGATGTTTGCCAAAGCTTTCACTTCTACCCATTTGGTGAAGTAGTCCACAGCCATAGCTGCGAATTTGCAGTTTCCTTGAGCTATTGGTAGTGGTCCAACAAGGTCCATTCCCCACCTTTGTGAAGGACCGATACGGCGAACTAGAGAGGGGGGAGTGAATGGGAGCCGATAAAAATTCTTCTCGAAGGAGATAAAGACTCCAACAAGACGAACAAGGCTTCCAACACACGTCTCCGACTCACTACCCAAATTGGCCAAGTCCACGTAGCCACTGGAGTGCTACTGAACCTAGGAATCAACACACAACCTTCCGACCCGAGAACGCAGTCGAACACCAAACCTCGAGTCCACTGACCAACACCGGTCAGACCGGTGTGCACCACCGGTCAGACCGGTCCCTGCTGGTGAAACTTGGCGACTTCCACAGAAAGGCTCCACACTGGTCAGGCCGGTGCAACACACCGATCAGGCCGGTGCAACACACCGGTCAGACTGGTCACAGCCAGAAAGCCCCAAAACACCAAACAGGCCTACCGAGCTCCAAACAGACCCGAACTCGAAACAGCCCCAACACAGGACAACAGCAAACATACCCAGATGTTCACCCGAGCAAAAACCCACCAAGGGTTGCACTGGTCAGACCGGTCAAGAGCACCGATCAGACCGGTGTAGCCTGGGCAGCTCGGGATGAACAGCACCCGCGGGTCAACTCCTCCAAATCCAAGCCTTGATCTCCCGAATCGCTCCACAGGCCTGAACAAGACTTTGGGGACAATAGGAACACCTCATGAGGAATCCATAGCCAAGTTTAATCCCACCAAAACTTGTCCAAACAAGAGGAATCGGAGAAATATCGCCTAAAGCACCTCTACCCCTAGAACACGGAAAACCCCAAAATCGAGCCTCTTTACTCACGGATTTGGGAGGGGAATCACAGCCCAAAGAACCACGAAGGGTTCCCACAAATTTCCCCCATCAAATCCCCAAGAGCAAGGTCCCGAAAACACCCCAAGAGAATCAACAAGAGAGGGCTCCGAAAATCACCACCAAGAACAACCGGGAACAACACATCCAAACCTTGAGGAACCACGCCGAATCATCTATACATGCCACAAAGGTTCATACAAGGTCTAGCTTGCCGCCCGATCATCCAACCCTCTCAACAAGATCTCACCATGAAGCTCTCAAGCTAGTCCTATGGAAATCCTAAGAAAATAGGAAGGGGAAATAGGAAAGCAAATGAACTAGGGTTCCCAGAGGTTGGCTGCCATCCTCTCACCTCATGGGTTATATGGAGGCAACCGAAAGTCTAAAATACCCTTTCCTAACTACTAGGGATACAAGCCACTCAAGGGCGGTTTTGGAAGTCTTCAAGTTTTCTCCATCGGACGGATGCCCGGCGACCGCAACCTGCTTAGCCTCGACGCAAGCCTTGCGATCCCGACGTGTGTCCTCCGTTTCGAAGATTCCGGACTGCGTCGTCGCACACCGGTCAGACAGGTGCTCCTCACCGGTCAGACCCACCGGTCAGACCGATCTAGCACTGCTGCAGCACCGTCTGCGGTTCTCCGGTCTTGGCTTTGTGGATCAACCAAGGAACCCATTGGTTTTTTGGTGAACCACTGGAAACCCCGTGAACTCGGTGTAGCCTCCGCCAATCTCCACTCATGACTCGGCTCCCACGTAGTCCCGGCTCAACCTTGGTTTTGAGGCTCAACCAAGAAACCATCCACGACTTCATCTTGCTGTTCATGCCACCATGCGGCCCGCACTTGACCCCGCTAGCCACCGGGTCCCTCGAACGAAGCCTACTTGTCTTCTCCACACCTGGAGGCCTCACCGGCGACGACCTTTCGCGCTTGTTCATCACCTGCACCAACGCCAGTCAAGCCGCAACCTGCACCTGCAATACTTAGCCAAGAATCAGTCCACACAACGTTGTCAATCACTCATCACACAAGGAAGCGACCATCCACCGGTCCTCAAACCACACTTGGTCCTCAATCTCCCCCTTGATGAGTGCATTGACAACACCCACATAAAGAAACAAGAGAGAAAATAAAAAGAAAAGAAACGAACAAAAAAACTCCAACAAGCGATCGAAAGCCAAACAAAGGCAAAGAGCAAGATCACTTGAAGAAGACAAGTCTCGGACCCCTTAGGCAAGGGCAACGGCTCGACACATCCGAGACAAAACAAAGCTCAAGCAAAGAGCGCAAACCACCGAAGCAAAGCTCGAAAACCACAAAGAGCTCCCCCTCCACACATGCAAGCTCCCCCTGAACCAATGCACCTCCCCCTGGACGAATGCATGCAAACCACTTGAAAACAGGGCAGCTGCAACAACTTCAGCTTACACCGGTCAGACCGGTCACCACCACCGGTCAGACCGGTGCCCAACATGTGCACGGGACCAGCACTAAATGCATCTAGCAAGACATTTCAAGCTCAAACTTCTCCCCCTTGTTGGCAATGCATGAATCAAGCCAAAAATGCAAAATTTTCAACTTAGAGCTTCTCAAATAGACAAAATTCAACATAGGATGCTACACATGTCCAAATGAGCAAGTTAGATACTCTATAGCTTCGTATTGACATCAACTACAAGATCACCAAGTTTCACAACCATTGGACGAAGCTAAGATGGATTTGGGCAATTTTGCGAGAAATTTGCCTCTCATGAACAAAGTCCTAAACATGATCAAAACATATCAAAATAGCAAAGCCACACAAACTTCATGCTAGGACAGCCATTCTAATCATAAGACCATCACAAACACCCACAAGCACCTCATGTCATGTCAAAGCCACCGAGCCATGTTCCTACTTCTATGTATGAGACTTCTCATTGGTAGGCATCATGCAATGGTTTGGCACCCAAAGCAAATTAAATTCAGCACATATGACATGGGAGAACATTTTCCAAGCATTTTAAATTTCATTTTCAGATTGATATTTGGTACATGAAATATCTTTGCGACAAAAAGGAACTTAGGCCCCTCCACAAGATGAAGCAAGAGGGCTAAACATTCATGATGGCAAATGAGCCTTTGGCCCCATATGATCAGTAAACTAGCTATCCAACCACAAATTAAGCATAACCAAGCCACTATAACATGTCAAGATCATATAAAGGCATTTACACATGAGAGAGCATATGTGTAACATTTTTCAAAACATAGCCATCAACCATGGATTATAAACCAAGATCATCAAGAGCTAAGCCAACCTAACCATAGCATATCAAACAAGCTCACAAAGACATATATCTCATTCCATGGTGAACAAAGTATATGAGAGAAGCTTTTCCTAACCAATGCATATGATACAAAATGCATGCAATCTAAGATACAAGGATGCCTATACATCATGTTATGTATGCCATGCCAAATGCAAGAAATGCACAAAGGAAACTATACATATGCTATAAAGGGGCTCCCACACAAAACTCACAAACCACCAGCTCCTCGAGGGGAGGCAAAAAGGGCTCGACACCACCGGCAAAAGAGCAAAGGAGCACAAAACTCACAAGCTCCCCCTAAACTCATGCATAAGGCCAAAGAGCATACAAAGCTCACCTTACACACATGAGATAGGGCAAAGAGCAAAAGAAACCAAGTGGCTTGACCAAGGCCACACACTTGAAGGTCACAAATACACTTACCTTTATCATTTCTTCACAATTCACTCATCTTTGTCCACCATCCCCGAAAGTGATGCACCTACATGTCACCACCGGGATATGAAGCCGAAGAACCACCCCCGATATCAACCAAATGTTCTCCGGGCCATCCACCTGCAACTCAAAACCAAGAGCGAGAGCGAGCAAACGACTCAACACTGGGGTTACTTCCAAAAGTGTAAAACCAGTGCCTAGCCATTTGCTCGAAAGTGGGGTTAGCACAAACCAAACCATCTTTCCTACCAAAGCTACCTCCACGAACACCACTATGGTAACCACCATGGAACCAACCCTCTCTACCTGGAGGAGGACCAAAACCACAAAAGAAACCCCGTGGACTGTCCCTCCTCTCCTTCTCAAATCTATGACTCCTCCCATCCCCGTAGTGAACTCGAGGGGGAGAATGCCTAGCAAACTGACCTCCTGCATACTCTCCAGCCCAACCACCAGAACCACGAACTCCAGAACCAAACCTCGCACCTGTACAAGCATGAAGCCCAAACTGATGCCTGTCCAGGCCTGCACCGATCTGACCGGTGCCCCTCACCGGTCTGACTGGTGTAGTCTGGGCAGCAGCACCTCCAACAGCCTTCCGCTCTCCCCAAGCCGAACTGTCCTCACACTCGCCTTGGCCCTGGGCATCTGCACATGAGGTTCAGGCACATCATGAGATGGGTGGTACATGTCCTTGTTTGCCCACTCCTTAGCCATTCTCGCCTCTCTCCTTCTCTTATAGCAAAACTCTTTGTTGTGACTATCCTTTCCACAAAACTTACAATGGAAACGGATTGATCTAGGCTTAGGCTTGGGGTGAGGCTCTTCACAAGGCTTCTCACTTGGTTTCTCGCTTAGTTTTTCACTTGCCTTCTCACTTGGTATTTCTCTCGGTTGGTTTGGCTTGGATGCAAACTTGTCTTTGGGTGTGGGTTGTGGTGGAACTGAAACATTCCCAAAATTCCCTTCTCTCTCACCACTGCACTCACCAAACTTATCAGATCCCTAAGCCCAACCATCAAAGCGCTTACAGCTAGCAATCATCATACCAAGCTGAGGTTCTTGACTTGACAACCAACTCAGCACTTCACGCAACTTATCATTCTCATCTTGCAAGCGACCAACACATTTTGCAAGATCCAAATTCTTCATAGCATGCAACTCACATGTAGAACAAGAAGTAGGAATAGGCACTTTCAAATCAGCCTCAAGCGAAACAATGCGTGAATGAAGCTCAACAATTTTCTCATGCAAACCAGGGCAAGAAGTACAAGCACCAAGCAAAGTGGGTCTATATTGTAGCTCAGCCAACTCAACCCTAAGCACATCTAGTTCCTCACACTTGGAGGCATACTTCTCCCTAAGATCTGTCAAGTCAGCTAGGAAAGTAGAGCAATCAGCACAATCAATCTCATCAGAAACAACAGGGCTATCCTTAAGAGAATCAATTTCAAGCTTGCTATCAAGAACCTGTGTTTCTAGCTCAGCCACTCTAGTCCTAGCATCCTCGAGCAAAGATCTAAGCTCCTTCCTAAGCTTCTTAGCCTCTCTAAGCATGTGATCGCGATTATCAAGCAAGTCAACCAACTCCTCATTCTCCTTGCGCAAAGAAGAGAGCTCATCACATACCTCATCCTCGGAATCCAAGTCCGAGGCGTCCTTCTGGCTTCTCTTGCTGCTCGAACTGCGAGCCATGCCGCAGAAGTCGTCCTTGAGGCTTAGGCCTGTCACACAAAGGTCGTTGAGATACTTGCCGAGGTTCTTCTTCTTCTTCTTCTTCTTCTTCTTCTTCTTCTTCTTCTTCTTCTTCTTCTTCTTCTTCTTCTTCTTCTTCTTCTTCTTCTTCTTCTTCTTCTTCTTCTCATCCTCTTCGTCTTCATCACTCGAGCTTGAAGACGTGTCCTCGGAATCAGACTCGATGTTGCTTGATCTATTCATCTTCTCTCGAGACCGTGTCTTCTTCCCATGTCCATGATCCTTCTTCTTGGACTTCTTCCTCTTGTCCTTGAACTTGTGCTTGTCGTGGTTGTTCACCTTCGAACACTCGGCGAAATAGTGTCTAGCCTTGCCGCACTTGAAGCATGTCCTCGTGTTCCTCCTCATGTTCACCCGGTTCTCGTGCAGCCTCTCGAACCGCCTCGTCAGGAGCGCCAGCTCATCCTCTCCAAGCACATCGAACTCCTCATCTGGCATAGACATCAAGGAGGACAAAGAGAACATCCTGGTGTATGGTTTAGTGTTATCCTTTCCTTTCGAGCCACCGACGAGGGCAAGACTATGGGAGTCAGTCGGACCCTCGAGCTTGGCTGTCATGCCCCTATCCACCTCAGCCGACTTGAGCTTCGAGAACAGCTCATTCACCGTCAGAGTGTCATACTTCTCCGACTCCACAATGGCGTCGAACTTTCCGCTCCAAATCGTACGATCCAAAGAGTGTAAGAGCTTGACAGCTCTATCATGATCATCGTACGGGAGCACGTCCACATTGGCCCTCATGTTATTCACAACCACCGTGAACCTCTAAAACAAGGCATCGATGGACTCACCGGAGAGATGAGTGAAGTTCTCGCACTCTCTCCGGTAGGTCGCATACATCCGAGCCTGAACCTGGGCATTTCCAACATGAGCCTCCTTCAACACCAACCAGATTCTACAAGCCAAGTGCTCGGTGTGCACCCGATCGAACTCAGGCTGACACAAAGCACGAAACAAGTAGTCGACCCCTTATTGTTGGCATCGAACATGTCCCTCGATCCTTCAGCAAGAATGTTCATTGGCTGGACATAGCCTGTGTCCACCGTGACATCCCAATGGATTTGACCCTTTCATCGGAGAAACGCAGTCATCCGCTTACTCCACATCTGGTAGTTCTTGCCATCGAAGTGTGGAGGACCCAAACCCCGTTCCTGGTACGCCATCCTTGGATCTTAGACTGGTTAGAGTGAATCAAGACCCGAACTGGCTTTGATACCACTTGAAGGACTGATACGGCAAACCAGAGAGGGGGGAGTGAATGGGAGCCGATATAAATTCTTCTCGAAGGAGATGAAGACTCCAACAAGACGAACACAACTTCCAACACACGTCTCCGACTCACTACCCAAATTGGCCAAGTCCATGTAGCCACTAGAGTGCTACTAAACCTAGGAACCAACACACAACCTTCCGACCCGAGAACATAGCGGAACACCAAACCTCGAGTCCACTGACCAACACCGGTCAGACCGGTGAGCACCACCGGTCAGACCGGTCCCTGCTGGTGAAACATGGCGACTTCCACAGAAACGATCCACACCGGTCAGGCCGGTGCAACACACCGGTCAGACCGGTCACAGCCAGAAAGCCCCGAAACACCAAACAGGCCTACCGAGCTCCAAACAGACCCAAACTCGAAACAGCCCCAACACAGGACAACAGCAAACACACCCAGACGTGCACCCGAGCAAAACCCCACCAAGGGTTGCACCGGTCAGACCGGTCAAGAGCACCGGTCAGACCAGTGTAGCCTGGGCAGCTCGGGATGAACAGCACCCGCGGGTCAACTCCTCAAAATCCAAGCCTTGATCTCCCGAATCGCTCCACAGGCCTGAACAAGACTTTGGGACAATAGGAATACCTCATGAGGAGTCCATAGCCAAGTTTAATCCCACCAAAACTTGTCTAAACAAGAGGAATCAGAGAAATCCTGCCAAAAGCACCTCTAACCCTAGAACACGGACAACCCCAAAATCGAGCCACTTTACTCATGGATTTGAGAGGCGAATCACAACCCAAAGAACCACGAAGGGTTCCCACAAATTTCCACCATCAAATCCCCAAGAGCAAGGTCCCGAAAACACCCCAAGAGAATCAACAAGAGAGGGCTCCGAAAATCACCACCAAGAACAACCGGGAGCAACACATCCAAACCCTGAGGAACCACGCCGAATCATCTATACATGCCACAAAGGTTCATACAAGGTCTAGCTTGCCGCCCGATCATCCAACCCTCTCAACAAGATCTCACCATGAAGCTCTCAAGCTAGTCCTATGGAAATCCTAAGAAAATAGGAAGGGAAAATAGGAAAGCAAATGAACTAGGGTTCCCAGAGGTTGGCTGCCATCCTCTCACCTCATGGGTTATATGGAGGCAACCAAAAGTCTAAAATACTCTTTCCTAACAACTAGGGATACAAGCCCCTCAAGGGTGGTTTTGGAAGTCTTCATGTTTTCTCCATCGGACGGATGCCCGGCGACCGCAACCTGCTTAGCCTCGACGCAAGCCTTGCGATCCCGATGCGTGTCCTCCGCTTCGAAGATTCCGGATTGCGTCGTCGCACACCGGTCAGACCCACCAGTCAAACCAGTTTGGCACTGCTGCAGCACCGTCTTCGGTTCTCCGGTCTTGGCTTTGTGGATCAACCAAGGAACCCAGTGGTTTTCTGGTGAACCACTGGAAACCCCGCGAACTCGGTGTAGACTCCGCCAATCTCCACTCATGACTCGGCTCCCACGTAGTCCCGACTCGACCTTGGTTTTGAGGCTCAACCAAGAAACCGTCGACGACTTCATCTTGCTGTTCATGCCACCATGCGTTCCGCATTTGACCCCGCTGGCCACCGGGTCCCTCGAACGAAGCCTACTTGTCTTCTCCACACCTGGAGGCCTCACCGGCCACGACCTTTCGCGCTTGTTCTTCACCTGCACCAACACCAGTCAAGCCGCAACCTGCACCTACAATACTTAGCCAAGTATCAGTCCACACAGCGTTGTCAATCACTCGTCACACAAGGAAGCGACCATCCACCGGTCCTCGAACCACACTTGGTCCTCACTTTGCAAAGCCATGATGGTGGAATTAGGTGAACTGGCATGGATGGTACGTTTTGTTGGTTCGTAGTTTTTTGACATGCTTCACATTCCTGAACCAATTTCTTTGCATCTATGTTTATAGTAGACTAGTAGAATGCTTGCTTTATTGCTTTGCCTGCTAGAGCCCTTGTGCCTATGTGTGCACCGCAGAATCCACTATGGATTTCCTTGAGAAGTTCGAGACCTTTTTCGGAGGTGATACATCTCAGCCATGGTTCAGTGACTCCTGACTTGTACAGTTCTCCATTGACTACCGCATAGCCCCTTGCCCTTTGCTTAAATCTTTTTTCCTCCAATTCATCTTGTGGTTCATAATGCCCTGTTAACACCAAAAATGGTACAGGAGAAAGCCTGACTTGTGGGCCGAGCTTGGTGATGAATACCATTCGTCTGGAAAAAATCTCCTTAAGGGAATTGGTAAAAGACGCTTGCGGTCGGCAGTGCGCCATCGTTCGGCAAAGGGACTGTTTGTGCATTTAAAAGGGAAGTTTTTGGGAATACGTGGTGGCGTGGCCCGATGCAAGGAAAGGACAAGTTGATGACATATACGAGACAGACATTGGCATCGGAGCATTAATCTAGACATTTAATGTTGTACTCGTAGTCGACCAGGAGTCATGTTAAGACAAGGGTATAAATATAAACCCTTGATGTATGTAATGGGTATCGAATAATTTCACAACAAACCGGCTTTACGCCAAATTCTCGAGTCCATTAGTCGTGTCGTCGAGTTCTTCGAGGGGAATCATCGATTCGTCGACCTCCGTAAGTACCGGCAACCTTGTATCATGTCTAGTATCATGCGGTGAATTTAGACTATGATGCAAGTAGTCTTGTTACCATGCTTAGTATCATGCGGTATATTTAATCTTGGTTCAAGAGGGTTTCTTGTTAGATCATGAGCCATGCGATAGGCTAAGATCTAGCTTGGAGCTAGTTATCGGCTCTATTAGATTTGGCAAGATCTAATAGATTCATTAAGTTACCATGTGTTGCTTTGAGTTTTTACTTTACGTTTAAATTCATGTAACACTCTTTTTCCCAATTCAGATTGGTTTGGGTCGGCTTTATCTTGTTCAGTGATCTTTATGTTACATGTTCACATCTTTGGCTTAATACGACACGTGGACCACGTGTTCTTTAATAGCCGAAACCGAATCGATCTAAGTTGTCACGTGTTGCGGGTTCAAGCTTGTTGATTTGTATGAATCTTGAAAGAACCGAGTGTCATGCGGTAGATGCAGGTTTTTGGGTTGTTTTAGAGCTAATCATCTGGTGGATTAGATTTTGATTCACTCTGATAGGTTTATCATCTTTGGCAATGTTTGTTCCTTCTCCACGGAACCCGATTCGGCCGTACAGCTGTATTCGGTTGTGCTTCCATGAGTAAAATATGTTTATAAGTTTTGTTTTAAGTAATGCGTGCTTTTAGCCTTCTTTATTTAGGTTGTATCATGCGGTGGATTAATCTCTTTGTGGTTGGTGGTGTGATTTCAAACAAGTTGTATCATGCGGTGGATTAATTTGTTTGGTTTCGTGCTTGACGAGTTTGAAAGTACCTAGACACGCGGTAGACTAGTGCTTTTGGCCTATGCATGTTTGTTTATTTCATATTTATAATCATGCTTTACCTTATTTATTTTACTTGTTGATTATCATCAAAAATCGGTCATGATTCATGTGCGGGCAATGCTATTTAAAGAAAGACTGATCTTTTGTCATACTTACGTCATCCATTCGGCTATATCCTGTTTTATGTTTTAAAGCTCCCGAATGATGTTTGAACTGCTGCCAGATAGCTTGTTGTAGCTATATGTCATTTTAATTGGCTTTCTAGCCGTAAATACGGAACTGTCTGGTACCACCTGGCAAGTTCCATGTTTTATCTAACTATTTTTATTCCTTTGTCAGTTTTCAGGAAAATTGATTGGCACGCTTCCAGGATTCATCACGCGTGTTAAGCCAACTCCTTTCGGCTTGCTGTGTGCTTGGCGTGAGGTGCCGATTTTGCGTCAACACACTTTTTGGCACGCCTGATGGGACACTCTAGCTGATTCAAGATGCCTGACATTCACGCATCATAGATGTCACAATTAATGATCTGTCTCCAGAGCAACAAGCACCGTTGAAAGATGCCATTGACCAGTTCCAGTAGAAATGCCTGATGTCATTTAGCAAGAACAGAAGTGGCGCACCGTACCTCAAAACTGAGATGCCAAGAATTCTGCTACCAGGGGAACCTGATTCCACAGCTGCTCAGGAGAAACATGAGGTCTTGCAGGCTGTTCGGGAAACTATGGACTCCGTGATGGCTAAACATCATACTGCTTTCCTGAATATGTTTAAGCAGATGATGGTCGGAGTATTTGGCCCGGGCATGGAGAGAATGCTTAATCGAGTATCCCCTCACACTTCTTCTACAGAGGTTGGAGAGACTAGTTCTGCTCAACCAGCTTGAGATGCAGGCGCTCAACCACCACTGCAAGGTCAACCAGTCCAACCGCCTCTGCAAAGCATGGAAAGACAGCCAGTCCAGCCACCTCTACGAAACAATGGAGGTCAACCAGTTCAACAACCAAACCCTTATCAAGCGATGCCCAATAGACCTACATATGGGGACCTGGCGTTCGGTTCATCTGGGATGCCACCTAATTCTACTTACAAGATAGCCCCGGCCAACAATAGGCTGCAGAAAAATATGTATGGTGGGGGATATTCAGAGGTTATGGATTATGGCGCTATTGATGCTTTCCCAAATCCCGGGTATGGTACAGCTGCGGGAATGCAAGAAGATGATGTCTTGGCACAGAAAATGGCTGATGTTTTGCAAAATCAATTCGGCCTTAAACCTAAAATGCAGGGACCAGCTTATACGCCTCCTTTCCTAGAGTGGTACCATAGGGTAATCTTACCGCCAAGGGTGAAGCCTCCTACGGAGTTCACAAAGTTCTCTGGGCAGGATGATACAAGCACTGTAGAGCACATTGCCCGATACTTAATGCAGCTCGGGGAAGCTTCAGCTGACGAGGCATTCAGGGTCAGATACTTTCCTTTATCGTTGACAGGCCCGGCATTTACATGGTTTACTTCTTTGCCTCCTCAATCAGTCAACACCTGGAGAGACTTGGAACAGAAGTTCCACGCTCATTACTTCAGTGGTAGTACCGAGAAGAAGCTAATTGATCTCGCTACCTTGAAACAAAGACACAATGAAACACCCTTAGAATTCCTCAAAAGATTCAGAGAGGTCAAGGGCATGTGCTTCTCTTTAACTTTGCCAGATGATCAATTGGCTGACATGGCTGTTGCGGGAATGCTACCGACTATTCGGGAGAAGCTGTTTGGCATGGAGTTTGACAATTTGGGTCAGTTGTCCCAAAGGTGGTCGTTAATGAGTAATCAAGCTTATGAATTCAAGAAAAACTCCCGGTTCGCCAAGCACCATGACATAGCTGATATCTACAACCAGTTCCTTGAAAAAGCTGATCAGGAGGAGGAATTTGATGATGAGGAGGAAGTGGCCGCAGCTGAGATCATATGGGGCAAAGAGCCGTTAACTGTAAACCAGCGGTGGATAAAGCAAGCCAAGGGCACGAATGACTTTGACTTGACTAAGGCTGACAAGCTCTTTGAGTTCCTGGTGAAGGAAGGTCGAATCAAGTTGCCTGAGGGGCATTCTATGCTTCGGTCCGATGGAGTTAAAGAGAAACGTTATTGTGGATTTCATGATAGAAACTCTCACTCCATTAATGATTGCAGGGTTTTCAGAATGAGGATCCAAAAGGCTATCCAGGAGGGTCACTTGAAATTCGATAACAAGATGAAGCTGGATGGCCACCCTTTCCCTTAGAACATGGTTGGCTTTTCTGTTAATATGGTAACTGCTGAGGAAAAGGGGAAAGTGAAGGTCTTGACTTCAGCTAGAGCGAAACAGGATGGATCAGTTGATCCTACACGTCAAGTGACAGTGGAGCAAGTCCACAAAGAGGCTCCTCGCATCCTGAAGGGCCAGATTGAAGTTGGGGAATCTTCCAGGACCAAGCCCAGGGTAACTACTCGCATTCTCCTTAGCAAGTGGCAGCGATAGCAGGAAAAAGAATGCTACCAGAAGCAAAGATACGAGGAGAAGAAGCGGAGATTTGAAGAAGAGGCGCACAGAACAGAGCTCGAAGAACATGCACGGGAACAGGAGCGTGCACATTGGGGATGCGCATTCTTCAGGCATTGCTAGAATGAGGGCTTGAAACTCCCCACGTTGAAGAATTGCCCTGAATGCAGTGATAAGTACACTGAATATAGGCAGGAAGCTGTCAATCGCCGATCCGTCCATGAAAGAATTGGAAGGATACATCCCAAGGACGGTCAGCGCCTAAAAATAAATGAGATTAATGATCACCCAAGGAAGAGACATGCTGATCAAAAATGGGACGATCAAGAAGAGCAAGAACGCGAGTACATCTAGCAAGAAGGATAGTGGTGCCCGCCTAGCTTGAGGAGAAGCCAAAAGAGAAGGGTTTAATGCTTGAGGAACCAAGAATTGATGCAGGCGGGAATCAAGAAAAAGCAAGTATGGCGCCCAAAGGGCAAGCCTGAAGGATCGGGTCGTTCGGCTCCAGCATGCATGGTGTACTTTCTGTCGAATGAGTTCATGGCTCCCGCTAACCAAGTTGTACAGGAGGAAACGTCTCCAGATATCAATGAAGATGAGCAACTTGGGGGATTAATGGTGCAACTGGTGTTGGCTAAGCAGGCTACCTTCGACAAGCCGGCCCGGAATCGACACATGAGGCCGTTGTACTTGAAAGGATACGTCAATGACAAGCCATTGACCAAGATGTTTGTTGATGGTGGAGCTGCGGTCAACGTAATGCCATACACCACATTCCGGAAGCTTGGCATGGGCCCTGGAGACTTAACGCCAACAAGCATAATTTTGAATGATTTTGCTGGAAATCCTTCAGATACCAAGGGCTGCGTGCACGTGGATCTGATGATTGGGTCCAAGACCTTGCTCACGACCTTCTTTGTCATTGAGGGCAAGGGAGCTTATTGCTTGCTGCTTGGACAGGACTGGATTCATGCCAACTGCTGCATCCCATCTACCATGCATCAACAGCTTGTTCAATGGGTAGATGATGACATTGAAGTAGTCCAAGCAGATGATTCAGTGAGTGTAGCTAACGTAGAACCAGCTTTCTAGGAGTATCAAGGCATCGATTGCTTCTCAAGAAAAGACTGGGGTGAAGGTCCTGTTGAACCAGTCAGTAGTGATCAACAGCCGATTCAAGCAGTCGGCTGTTATAGCAATTTTTAAATGGATAATCCGGTTGATGGAACTGATGGAAAGTTAGGGCGTGGATTCATGTCGGCTAATAAATTAGAAGAAATCAACATTGGAGATGGTGACAGGTCAAGGCCGACATTTATCAGTGCTAACTTAGAGTCAAGTTTCAGAGAAGAATTAATCAAGCTGTTAAAGGAATATAAAGATTGCTTCGCTTGGGATTATTCAGAGATGCCTGGTTTGGATCGTTCTATTGTTGAGCATCGGTTGCCAATTAAGCCTGGTTTTAAACCATATAAGCAACCTCCCCAAAAAATCTACAAGGATGAAGTATTGGCCGACGTGAAAAAGGAAATTGAAAGATTACTTGATGCAAATTTCATTCGGCCATGCAGATATGCGGAGTGGATCTCGAACATCGTCCCTGTTTACAAGAAAAATGGGAAGATGAGGGTTTGCATAGACTTCAGAGATTTGAACAGAGCCACTCCTATGGATGGATACCTAATGCCTGTTGCTGATCTATTGGTCAATGCTGCTACTGGACATAAAGTTATCAGTTTTATGGATGGTAATGCGGGGTACAATCAAATATTTATGGCAATAGAAGACATATCGAAGACAACCTTCAGATGTCCTGGACATATAGGTTTGTTTGAGTGGATAGTCATGACATTTGGGTTGAAAAATGCCGGTGCAACTTATCAACGGGCCATGAATTATATCTTTCACGAGTTGATTGGCAAAATTGTTGAAATTTATATTGATGATGTCGTGATCAAGTCTTTGAATCATGACTCACATTTGAAGGATGTGAAGAGAACTCTGGAGTGCACTATCACACCTGTTTTTCCAAAGAAAACCAAGTGAAAACCTATATGCATGCCAGGATCAATTTTCATGCATATAGTTGACATAAGTGAATAACAGAAATAATATCACGTAAGAAAAAGGGAGATTATCAGAGTATTACGCTATATCCTGGAAACGGAGGCACCAAACTTCACAAGCGACCGAGCGGGGGTTGCGTACGCCTAGAACCAAGACAACATCTTCACAAGACTTCAGAGTAGCTTCCTCCTTCTGAGCAACATTGTTTATAGCAAGGGTGAGCACTTGTCGTACTCAGCAAGTATGGGGAAAGTATGAATGCAAAGGCTTTATAGTGGACTGGGCTATAAGCATTTAGCATTTTAGTTGATCAAGTTTTATTAGCACCTGATTACTAATAAAGTATAAGTTTATACCAACCCACAATTAAGCATAAAGATAAGAGAAACGCCATAAGCATATGGCTAACATAACCATAACACATATCACAATTTAAGTCCATCTTCAAGTTCAATTATCATGTGAGGGTCCAGGCCGCTCTTGACCGTGAGCACAACTAATCAATTAGTTTTACACTCTGCAGAGGTTGTACACTTTCACCACAAGCAGCGTAAAAGCTCCGAAGAACTTTGAACCCAACCATGCGATGCTGATCAGGCACCATACCACACTACCGAGGTGTGATTGCATAGGGACGCTACGAGGCCTTTACAAGGGTTCTCCAACAAGTTGTGACCCACAAGGTCTGGATCAGTTAGCAAGGTATAAAGTCCCCTAGTAGGTCAATACCCCACCATAAAAGAATAACTCACCCAACCCGCTGCTAGAGCGAGTCCATACCCCGCAGTACCGCCGATCCCTTGTCCTTATTAGGTAAGATCACCAAAAGCTAAAGTTCCTAATTATTCAGCCAAGACCATTGCCCTTTAGTGCTTGTGGTTGTACTGTTTTCCTGGGTGGTTCTCCATGTTTCGATTAAACATATAGTCTTGTATATTGAACATCACATAAAGGAACATAGAGCATAAAATGATAACCATGTTGATTATTACCAACCCACTTGAGCACACTAAGCAATATCTACCTTCAATATTAATTAAGAACCAGGTTCAAGATAACAGTCAAAAGAGGCTAGTCATCCTTAATAGGCACCCATCAAAATTAATGCAAGGCACATGCAATAGCGATTAATAAAATTATTGGGACAAAAGATCAAGGACACACTTGCCTTTAACCAAAGAGTAGTTGCTCAGAATACTTCATCTTCATACTCTTCCAAAGCTCTCGAACCACGTTCGTTCTACTCGCATCAATCATCGGGCACAAGCATGCAAAGCAAACACACGAGTACAACTAAGAACAATACACCAATCGAAAGAAAGCTTTAAAAGAGCGCACGAAAGAAACGACTCGATTAGATGGATCGCTAAAGAACACAAAGTGTGCTAGGAAGGGAAAGGCTTGGTTAACTTTGAGGAGATGGTCGCATAAGATTGTGCAAGTACCAGAAAGATCACACTAAGATAGAGCCCGATTCTATTGGTTACGCAAGCGCAAGAAACGCTGAAACAGAACTAAGCTCGGAACTATCGTGAGATTATTATCAAACAACAAGAGACTACGCTTGGCATATTTTAATTAGGAAATCATGTGCAAGAATATTTCAGAGAAATACTCTATGTTACCATTAAACAAGTTACATTTAATTAAAGAAATCACGATAAACCTAATCATATTTTATTTATAACATTCGAGTAGAAGTTATGTCAAGTTAACAATTACTTTAGAAAGATAAAGCAAGTATAAGACATCTAGGCGAGTAACTTTATGTCACGTGTTCAACTAAACATATTTAATATTGAAAAGGCATTCATGATGTCATTAGGCATATTGACTTTGTTATAAAAATCGATATTTACTCTAACATCTTTTATTTAGAAAAAAACTAGTTATGAATAGGAATTAACCAATTATATTATGATTAAAGATAACCGGATTAGAACCTAATCACTTTTTATTTATAAAAGCATTGGAATAAGAATTAGTCAAGATTAACATGCGGTTTTAGTGTTAAAACAAGTAACAGGTGATACACATGCTAACGTATAAGTTAAGGTGAAGCAAACGAGAGAGGTAGCAACGAACTATCAAGCACATAAGAAAACCTTAAGGTGGGTTTAGGAAAACTAATCTACAAAGAGAACTCGGATGAACAGCTGACACACTAACCAAGGGTGAACCATGACCAGATAGGTGAAGCAGATAACAGGGTAAACTCTAAAGAAAGGTAGCTACGATAGATTAGGTACAAGAACACAACTGATTCATAAAAAGACAACCTAACCGAGATAGGATAGACATGAACTAGACATTGATGAAGGAGATTCTAAGAGTAACATGAAATAATCATGGTAGGATTACTTGATAAAGAAATGCAGAACAGAAACTCTTAGATATCTACTTGGATCACCAAAGCACACAAACCGTTCTTAGAAGGGAAAGGTCTGATTAGATGCACGTGGTGTGAGATTGAGCTAACACTAGAAAGACTTAGAGCTTCAGATAGCCTTGATCAAAAGAGACACTGAGGTAAAGAACGTCTAACGAATTATTTGCATTGAGATATCAAACTATGAGCTGATTTATTTTAGTTAACAAAATATATGTAAGGATATTTCAGAAATAAAATACCCCATGTTGGAATTAAAGTAAATTAAACTTTATTTGCAAAACCGGTGTAAAGAACTAGTCAAGTTTTATTTATAAAGATTTATATACGAATTAATCCATTAAATATTTGATTTAGAAAAACTAGACTATAGGAACAATCTAAACGAAACTTTGTAATTCAAGTAGATCATATTATTCTTAAAAACATTATGGTATTGGCATTAATCAGATTAATATTTATTGTAAAAGCCTAATCAAATTTTAATTAGAAAAGATCAATTAACTATTAAACAAATTAACATTTGGTTTACGAAAACCGAGATAAAGATCTAATTAACTTTTATGTACAAAAACATGTGATAGAAACATTAATCAAATTAAATTTGCTTATGAAAAACGATATATAGATCTATTTTGCTTTTATTTATAAAAGGCATGTATAATTAGTCATTAATCAAAATTAATATTAACTTTATTTTCAGAAAACAAAACATGATGAAAATTCACCGCTAACGCGTGCTTTACATCATTATGGACCTGACGCAATTTGAACGGATGAAATCGGAGTTAAAACGTGCAAGATATGGATAAAACAAGATTGAAGGACCTATATGTGATTAACTATAGACTTCAGGGGCTAGCTGAGAAGATCTGCAAGACACATCAAATAGTGCTTGCGAAACTGATAAAGCTCGGGGTTAGATCTGCAAAACGGCTTGAGTGGGATTTAGTTGTGAAGATCTAATAGATCTAGGGGGTTATGCGGGAATTAACAAGACACATAACTGGATCTAATGATTACTGGCTCTTGCAGGGGCCTTTTTGCAAAACCGTCCTATTATCTTCTTCCTCATGCCTGGGCGCACAGGAGCAACAGGAGGGGGGGAGGCGGCGGCGGCGGCCCTGGTGGCTCCAATCGCCAGCGCCTCGGCCACCCAGGAGCTCGACCGTGTTGGGGAATAGAGAGAGGAGGTCATGGGGAACAAGGAGTGCTCACCGGGGTGGGAGGAGGACGGGAGCGGCGGAATTTCATAGAGGGGCGGTCGGCGGATGGCTCTGGTCCATGATGCCAGCGGCGGCGTTCCGGGTAGCATCCGGCGAGGTGAAGATGCTCCACAGGAGCAGCTTGTCGTCGCGGACTCCATGGCGGCCTCAGCTTCCCCCGGTCGGCTCCCTGGCCGGCGGATGGAGGACGGCCGGCGGCGGTGCTTCTCGGCTCCGGCGAACTGCGTGGCTAGGCGGCGGCGTAGGGCATGGCGAGCTAGGGCACGCAGGAGCTTCGGCCGGCGCAGCTATATAGGCCACAAGCGCAAGGTTGGGCAGGCGTGCACGGCACGGACGCCAAGGGAAAGGCGGTGGCCGGCGCAAGCCGTGTCCGCCATGGACACTGGGGAAGTTGGGGATCTGGGCCCAGATGGGCTTTCGTGGGCGGGCTTGTGGCCGGGCCGGCGGGTTGGGGTGCTAGGATGGAGCGGACCGGGCTGCGGCCTGCTGAAACTAAACTGAGACAGAGAGTTGAGGGGGCGTCGGCAGACTTTGAAGACTTGGGCCTTAACAACCTGTGGGCCGAAAAAGGAAAGGAGAAGGAATTTCCTTTTTATTTTCAGAAAGCATTTTCGTGGAAAACAAAATAATCTAGAAATAGCTAGATAATTCCTTCGAGCCACGAAAAATGTTCTGGAAATCCCAAAAATTTCAGGAAAATTCCCAGAGCTAGATTAAGACATGAACAATCCAAATAAAGTATTTGATGCTCATGAAAAATATTTTAGAGCCTTCTAATAAATAGAAATAGCTCAAGAAAAAAATGAGAACAAATTTCAGAAAAATCCAGAAAATTCTCGGAAGGATTTGGACAGCTCCTAAACACCTTTTTGAAACCTTTTGCACTCAAGAACCACTAGATGCATCGGCATGAATGCAACACTCTCAACTTTGTTTTAATTCGGAAAATCAAACAAAGGATTTTTTCCTATACTATATTCCTTGTAAAGAAAATAAATGTTGGAAAAAATTAAAATTATGAGAAAATTGTTATTTAATTATTCTTTCTATTCACATCCTGAAATTGAAAATTTCAGGGTGTGACATGCACCTGAAAGCATGGGTTGAAGATGAATCCAAACAAGTGCGCCTTTGGAGTTTCAGCTGGAGAATTCTTGGAATTTCTGGTACATGAAGGAGGGATTGAAGTTGGCAAGAAAAGCATGAAAGCTGTTGACGAAGTTGTTCCTCCAACCAATCTCAAGGAGTTGCAATCACTGCTTGGCAAGATTAATTTTGTGAGAAGATTCATTTCAAATTTGTCACAAAAGGTCTTGCCTTTTTCTTCGCTGTTGAAAATCAAGAAGGATCAAAAATTTGTATGGGGTGACGAACAACAAAAGGCTTTTGATGAGATCATGCGGTACATGAAAGAACCACCAGTATTGGTGCCTCCTCAATTGAACAAGCCTTTTAAGTTGTACGTGGTGGCCGATACCCAAACTATTGGATCGGCCCTTATACAAGAATTTGAAGGAAAGGAATGAATAGTATCGTACCTTAGCCGAAAATTACTTGATCCTGAAACCAGGTATTCGGCTGCGGAGAAGCTGTGCTTGTGTGTTTATTACTCGTGTACGAAGTTTTGGCACTACTTGTTGAATGTCGCATGCGTTGTATATTCAAAGTTTGATGTAATAAAACACATGTTGTCTATGCTAATTTTGAATGGAAGGATTGGCAAATGGATTTTGGCTTTATCTGAGTTTGAGCTGAAGTTCAAATCGGCAAAAGCTATTAAAGGTCAGATTATTGCTGATTTTATTACTGAGCATCGTGATCCATCAATTGATTTGCTTGAAATTACTCCTTGGGCTTTGTTCTTTGATGGATCCTCATGTGGTAAAGGTGGGGGAGTAAGGATTTTATTGATTTCACCCAGACGTGAGATGTTTGAGTTTGCAATCCCTATTCAGCCTACTGTCACAAACAATCAAGCTGAGTACGAGGCACTATTTAGGGGGCTTCAATATTTGAAAGAAGCCGGGGCTGTTTCAGTTGAAATTTATGGAGATTCGGAACTAGTTATAAAGCAATTGAATGGCCAATATGAATGTAGAAGTGATATCCTGAGGAATTACTACGAAGAGTGCAGGGAAATCTTAAAGAGTTTTCAGTTAGTAATTCTACAACATATTCCTAGAGAACACAATGAAGAGGCAAACAGATTGGCTCAAAGTGCTTCAGGTTATAGAGAAAATCAAGAAGCGTTTGCCATGGAGGTATGTGCTTTCGGGAGTGATCTTGCAGAGGATGATTGGAGAAAAGATATTGTTGATTATCTGGAAAATCCATCCCGAAAGGTTTCTAGGAAGCTCAGGTATAAAGCTATAAAATTTGTTCTTCTGGATGGACATTTATTTTACAAATCATTAGATGGGGTGTTGCTGCAATGCCTGGGTCCAGAAGAAGCAAAGAAAATGATGAGCGAGGTGCATGATGGGCTATGTGGAGCGCATCAATCGGCCTATCGTATGAAGTGGATTATCAGACACACTGGATGTTTTTGGCCGACGATGCTAGAGGATTGCTTTGAGTATTACAATGGATGTCAAGATTGTCAGAAGTTTGGGAATATTCAAAGGGTTCCAGCGTCAGCACTGAATCCAATTATCAGGCCATGGCCATTCAGAGGATGGGGTATAGATTTGATTGACCAGATAAATCCTCTATCTAGCAAGGGGCATAAATTTGTGCTTTTAGCAACAGATTACTTCACCAAATGGGTTGAGGCAATTCCACTGAAGAAAGTAACTTCAGAAAACATGATTGAGTTTGTTAAAGAACACATCATTTACAGGTTTGGGATTCCTCAAACAATTACAACTGATCAAGGAGCTCAGATTGTATCTTTGGAGTTCAGGGAGTTTGTCGAAAGCATGGGAATCAAATTGTTTAATTCTTCTCCTTATTATGCCCAAGCTAATGGTCAAGCAGAGGCTTCTAACAAGATCATGATCAAGCTTATACAAAAGAAGATTGACCAGAAGCCAAAGAGGTGGCATTCGGTACTCAATGAGGTTTTATGGGCTTACCGAATGGCTCCCCATGGAGCTACAAAAACTTCTCCTTATGAGTTGGTTTATGGGCATCATGTTGTTTTGCCTTCGGAAATACAATCAGATTCTAGGAGAGTGGTTTTGCAAAAGGATTTAAGCTCCAAAGATTATAGTGGCTTAATGATGGACGAATTAGAGGATTTGCATATGATTCGTATTAAAGCCCTGGAAAATATTGAAAAGAACAAAATGCGAATTGCTAAGGTCAAGCAATTTGCAGAAGGAGACTTGGTTTGGAAGGCGTTACTGCCGATCGGGACTAAGTATAGTGCGTTCGGCAAATGGTCCCCGAATTGGGAAGGCCCTTTTCAGGTAGTCAGACGTGTACCTGGCAATGCTTACATATTGAAAACTTGGCTAGGAGAGGAATTTACTACTGCTATAAATGGAAGGTATTTGAAGAAATATTATCCTAGTATTGAAATTGATCGTTGAACGCAAGCACCAGGATTAAAGGTATCTGATACACAGAAACAGCCGGCGTTCAAGGAAGGAGCCGCCTTTAGAACGAAAATTCCTAACAGGAAATGGCCAATACTGATGTGTATTGCCCTTAGCACAAAAATATTCCACATTACAGATGTTTCTTGCAGGCTCTTATTTGACGATCCAGCTACTCAAGATTACAAGGGGGTGGGAAGCAGAAGGCCTGGAGGAAGAAGCGAAAGTATGCTTCATTCATTTTTCTTGTTTTGCTTCCTCAGCTCCACCCTCTTCAATTGTTCCAGGACCACCGTAACAGCAACCTGGAAGCTTCGGGGATTGCCATGACTTGCAGCTTCCATTAGGCTGTCCCAAGAAGCCTTCAAGTTACTGTACCTGTCAGAGAAGTCTGAAGAAGGGAGCAGTTGCCAAGTGAAGGTTTGAGATTGAGTACAGGAGTCAAGTGAAGATGGTGATCTTACCCCCCAACCAATGCCTCCAGGCTCATGTGACGTTCGCGTTCGGCGTTGCAGCGAGTGGTGATGTCCCGCAAATTATGCTCCAGATGCCGAATGCGGTGGCGCAGCTGGTGTTTGACCCTCTGTTCCGGCGTAGCGTCCTCTTCTTCTTCAGAGGAGTCAGAGAGGATGTACTCGGGGACCTCTTCAGTTCCAAAGATTTCTTCAGGAAGCAGGTCAAGGCTGAAGAACAGAGAGAGGTAAACCGTGAGATTGCAAACAAGAGCAAGAAACAGATTGAAAGAAAACTCACTCTCGAATGGTGCGCTTCTTTGGTGGAGGCTGTCCTCCTTGATGGGTTGCTTTCCCTTGTCCGCCATGGCCTTGGGGTTTTCTCCTCTGGAGCAGGGGGGAGAAGATGAGAAGTGACGGAAGAGTATGCAAGTGGAGTTGCAGGGCACCCAGGGGGGCTATTTTATTGACTATGAGAGCGCATTGGGAGTGATGACTGGTTGGCGTACGTTATTGGAATACCAAGCGGCAGGGTTTTCTTCCCGAATGCGAAGGGTTTTCATTGAACAGTGTTTGTGGTTTCCGAATTGAGGATTTTCTGCGGATTTTGCATCAAGGGGGCAGTTGTTTTCGCGTATTCGGCTCAAGTAAAGTTCCCGAATTCGTTTGACAACAGTGAAGTTCGCATCTACAAGCAGGAGGGGATCATCACAAATACAAGCACGGAAATTAAAATTCTTTATTTATTGCCGAAAACCAAGCATCCCTAGTACAATCTAATCAAAGAGCCTGTTTAGCACAGACTAGGGATGGATAGTATCGGCAACGGCATCGCCATGGCCGTCAAGGCGCTCCAGGATGACCACGATCTCATCGACGTCCTATGGTGCACCGCCCTGGAAGCCGCGTGGCTGGATGGAGTAGTCGACGCCGGTGTGCGTCGCCATGGCGGCCAAGCCCAAGGTGGTGCCTAGGCGGATACCATGGAGGGACACTTCATCCATGCGGTTTTCCACTGCGGCGAGCCGGTCCGCCGGCGTGTCTCTGGCGGCGTTCACCTTGTCAGCCAATTGCTTCACCAGCATTTTCAACTGGTCAAGCTCGGCGTCGCGGGCTGCAAAGTTACAAGACCATGACGGTTAGTATCAAAAGTTGGATTGGATTGGAGGTCAATCAAAGGGATGTACCGTCGATGGTTGCCAGTAACTGTTCGCGCTGGTCCTCCCATTCGAGCTCGGCGATGCAGGCTTTCTTGGAGATTTCTCCCAGCTCGCGCCGAGACACGTCACACTCCGCCTTGAAGCGGAGAGCGTCGCGCTCGCTGTAGGGCACCGAGGAGTAGTTATACGACTTCGAGGAGTCGTCCGGCTGAGCTGGATTGGCCGGTGCGGGGGCCGGATTCCAGTGGATGAGCCTTGAACAGTAAAGGATCGTCAGAAGCGGAAAGAAAATCTTGGAAAAAAATCGCAAAAGGAGTTGACGATCACCACCTCCGACGGGAACCAGCGCGGCTTCCTTCTGCTTCATCGCTGGCGCGGTGCCTGTTGCCACTAGCCGCCATTGGTTTTTGGAGGTGCGCTGGTGGAAAAGGAAAACTTAGATTGGCGAAGGTTTGAAGGCAAAAGGCTTGGTGAAAGACAGGGGCACCTATGGTTTTATTTATAGGGATGGCAAAGAGATCGTGGCCCTGGGTCGTGGTGCATATCCCGAGAAACTTGGAAAGTGGAGAGGTTTCCTTAACCGAATCACCGTCGGGTCGTTTGGAATTCAAGCTGAGTCATATTCGGTTGACTGGCTCAGCTGAGTTGCAGTCGGAGTGCTATTCGGGTATGGTACTGTTTGGCCGCTGTTACTGAATGAATCGTCCAAAAAATGCGAACAAAGTGATACAGAAAAAGGAAAATGAAGTTTATAGAAGGCAAAGTTACAAGGGCGATTAGTTCAGCTAGAAATTGCTTGATGTAATCAAATGTTCAAGTATTTTGCAATTACACAGGAGGCGTTTGATGTCATCTGGTGGATGTTCTCCAGCAATTTCTGATAAGTTTCTTGAGCATTGTACAGCGTGGAAAGTTTTGCCTTGAGATGATTTGACTCAATCATGGCTGCCGAGGTGTCCTTTTGGATTTTCTCTATTAATCTAGGAAGCTCGGTTATTTTCTTCCTATCAGCTTCAATTTCAGTTGTCAGAGTCTTCAGCTCAACTTCTGAAGCGGCTTTTCTGGTGATTTTCAGCTCAAGGGCAGGCTGTAGTTCGGTCAGCAGTTCCTTGCTGCTCTGGATTTGAGCTTGTGATTCTTTCACATATTCTTTGACTTTGGCCCTCTTTTGCTCAAGAGCTGGTCTGGAGGATTGAATCCTCAAAGCTCGCCTCACTGTTGCATAATGATTGTCCAGATGAAAGATGGGCTCCAAAGAAGCTTTGATGTCATTAGGGAGTTCTTGATCAATAAATTCAAGTATTTCATCCAAGTGATCAACATCTCTGACTTGGTCTTGGCCATCTTTTTGCAACCAGGAAAAGACTTCTTTAAGCATTGCCAGATTTTCCTCTGACAGGACTTGATTTGAGGATGCTTCATCCTTTTCGGCAGCTGGATCACTCACAATAAATAGAGAGCTTGGTGGTGATGTAGCCTGGTCCTGAAAAGCAAAGTTTGCTGAATTAAGAATGATTTATTGAATGGAAATAAAAGTGTGGATGTTTACACTTACCTCAATTATGGTTTCCTGGACTAGAGAGGAGGTTTTCTCAGGCTCAAGGGGGATTTCTTGAGCAATCAGCTGAAGAGGAGTTTGGGGATTTCCTGGTAAAGCTGAAGCTTCTAGTTGGGGGGAAGCTGGTGCAGTCCCTAGTAGAGTTGAGGCTTCTGGCTGAGGTGAAGATGGGCTCATCTCTGGTGAAACAGGAACTTCTGCTTGAGGAGGAGATGGTTGAATCCCTGGAGAAGTTGAAGTTTCTGCTTGGGAAGGAGATGGTTGGACCCTTGATGAACTTGGACTCGAAGTATGCTGAGGGGAAGAGATCTCCACAGGTTGATTCATCAATGTTTTTTCTGCAAATACTAAATAAAGGGTAAATGCCAATGTAAATAATGATCTTTAAAGAGAGAGAAGCAATAAAGGTTATACCAACAGGTGAAGCATTGGCAGATTCTGAAGCTGTTGATGGTTGTTGGGTTCTCGCCTAAAATTACACAAGATGAAATTTGTCAGGTAAAGAATGGTTTTGTGTTCAGGAAGGAAGAGATATTACCTCAAAGGGAATCTTTTTGGTGGTTCTTTTCTTCTTAGCAGCTAGAGGGGCAACCAGAGATGGAGCTTTTCTCTTGTCAGAGGATGAACTGGTAAGAGTTGGGTCCATTGTAGCATATCTGGACATCAGCTGAGCCAGAGTTGTGGATTTGAATCCCAAAGCAGAGATTGGGCCAACAGCATGGTAAGAGAATGTCCTTGCTCGAGGGGCAGGCTCTGTATTCTGCAGGAAGTAACCAAAAGTCATGATCAGTGAAGGAAGGCATGCCTGATCAAAGGAAAAAAGTAAGTGTGTTACCTCTGAAGTTGGCTGGTGGTCAGGCATCAGCTCAAGGCAGAAGGAGTGCACTGGTTCACTAAAGATATGGTCGTGGAATTCTTGCCACCAGGAGATGAAGAGGGGGTGAGCTATTGTTATTGGTGTAAAGAGCTAGGTATAAATGGTTGGGCTACATTGGTATTCAAAGACCCTTCTGGCTTGTATGTTTTCTTTGATTTCCTCTCTGGGTTTGAGGAATTCATGAAGAAATAGTCTTGGAGGCACTTGGCCACATCCCAACTGTCGAGCCATTATGTTTGGCTGATAATATTCGTAGGTGCTGTGATTTAGCCTTCCTCCACAGAATTCTGCTGGCAAGATGCATGGATGGATGAGAACATTAAAAATTTCTATGGATCTCGCATCATGACATCCAGTTTCAAAGGAGAATTCATAAGGGAGGGTCAAGTTATCATTGTTCAAGTAAGGGAGCCAAAGGGGATTGGTGAAACCTCTGAAGAAGAGCTCAAAAAGTTGACTGATATTTTGATCAATGGATATGGTTGAAGCAGCTTCTCCATAGGTTTGGCACCCTTTGGTGATCTGAGCTTCTCCTTCCTTATGGCTGGATGAAGGGAAATGCCGATTGTTGAGGGTGATGCCAACAATCTAGTGCATGTATAATTGCAAACACATCTGTACGAACCACCAGGGGCCATTGACACATGATATCTTCTGGCCAGTGTGCATCTGAGAGATGGTCTGGTGGAGCATATGATATACACTCCCTAGGAGATACTTTCAAAGGGGAACACGACGACCAACAGCCAAATCTTCAGCCATTGCAATATGGTTCAGGGTTGGCTCATTGGCTTTGCCACAGAAGATGAATCTGCATAGCCACATGTTCAAGAATGCCCTGTATTCAACTTCACCCAGAGGACCATCTTTCATATGATTCTGGATATATGACTTGTATCTGCTTCCTGTCTTCACTCCTTTTTGCCTGGTGGAGCCTTTATACTGGAAAGGATACACAGATCCTGTGATATCAAGGACGATCATCATGTATACATCGGCCAAGGTAGGAGACATTAGGTCGTGGCCAAAGAGGAAGGCATTGACACCATTTGACCAGAAATGGCAGGCTGCAATCAAAAGGCTCTCGTTCTTGGGGGTCTCGGCCAGAGATAATTCCAAGCACTGGGTAATATGAAGGGTGTCCCAATTGTTGGTTTTCGCACTGTTATCTGCGAGTATCCTTTTGTACTAGTTTCTCCAGCCTGCAATTGGGGGCAGAGGCCAGTTCTTGAAAGCATCTTGCCACAACTGGGGCCCTGATAAAGCTGCTTTAAAGGGGATTCTCCTGGATTCGGCTTCAATGAACTCGCGGGGATCAGAGATTCCCACAGGACCGAGGAAATAGGATGTTGAGTTGTTCTCAGTATGAATCAAAAGCTCGGTGGATAGCTCCTATCAGGAAAAGGCGGAAAGAGAAATCTAAGATGGGAATCGGAAAGATAATACCGAATGAACCTTAAGGAGATGAAGTTTACCTAGATAGCTTGGTTCGCCATTGAAGATTTGAGCTCGAAGGTTGAAGACCTAGGGTTTGGATCTGAGCGGAGACTGCAATGGGTTACAGGAGGAGAAAATGGTGTTGAACAGATTTGACTTGAAGACGTTGAGCATTTATGGTCAATTCCGGAACAAAATCATTTTTATCCCATAATTGAAGGGGCATATGTTAACACCAAAAAATGGTACAGGAGAAAGGCTGACTTGTGGGCCGAGCTTGGTGTTGAATACCATTTGGCTGGAAAAATCTCCTTAAGGGAATCGGTAAAAGACGCTTGCGGTCGGCAGTGCGCCATTGTTCGGCAAAGGGACTGTTTGCGCTTTTAAAAGGGAAGTTTTCGGGAATACGTGGTGACGTGGCCCGATGCAAGGAAAGGACGAGTTGATGACGTATACGAGACCAACATTGGCGTTGGAGCATTAATCTAGACATTTAATGTTGTACTCGTAGTCGACCAGGAGTCGTGTTAAGACAAGGGTACAAATATAAACCCTTGATGTATGTAATGGGTATCGAATAATTTCACAACAAACCGGCTTTACGCAAAATTCTCGAGTCCCTTAGTCGTGTAGTTGAGTTCTTCGAGGGGAATCATCGATCCGTCGACCTCCGTAAGTACCGGCAACCTTGTATCATGTCTAGTATCATGCGGTGGATTTAGACCGTGATGCAAGTAGTCTTGTTACCATGCTTAGTATCATGTGGTAGATTTAAGCTTGGTTCAAGAGGGTTTCTTGTTAGATCATGAGCCATGCGATAGGCTAAGATCTAGCTTGGAGCTAGTTATCGGCTCTATTACATTTGGCAAGATCTAATAGCTTCATTAAGTTACCATGTGTTGCTTTGAGTTTTTACTTTACGTTTAAATTCATGTAACACTCTTTTTCCCAATTCAGATTGGTTTGGGTCGGCTTTATCTTGTTCGGTGATCTTTATGTTACATGTTCACATCTTTGGCTTAATACGGCACGTGGATCACGTGTTCTTTAATAGCCGAAACCGAATCGATCTAAGTTGTCACGTGTTGCGGGTTCAAGCTTGTTGACTTGTATGAATCTTGAAAGAACCAAGTGTCATGCAGTAGATGCAGGTTTTTGGGTTGTTTTAGAGCTAATCATCCGGTGGATTAGATTTCGATTCAATCTGATAAGTTTATCATCTTTGGCAATGTTTGTTCCTTCTCCACGGAACCCGATTCGGCCGTACAGCTGTATTCGGTTGTGCTTCCATGAGTAAAATATGTTTATAAGTTTTGTTTTAAATAATGTGTGCTTTTAGCCTTCCATATTTAGGTTGTATCATGCGGTGGATTAATCTCTTTATGGTTGGTGGTGTGATTTCAAACAAGTTGTATCATGCGGTGGATTATTTTGTTTGGTTTCGTGCTTGACGGGTTTGAAAGTACCTAAACACGCGGTAGACTAGTGCTTTTGGCCTATGCATGTTTGTTTATTTCATATTTATAATCATGCTTTACTTTATTTATTTTAATTGTTGATTATCATCAAAAAACGGTCATGATTCATGTGCAGGCAATGCTATTTAAACAAAGACTGACTTTTGTCATACTTACGTCATCCATTCAGCTATATCCTGTTTCATGTTTTAAAGCTCCCGAGTGACGTTTGAACTGCTGGCAGATAGCTTGTTGTAGCTATATGTCATTTTAATTGGCTTTCTAGCCGTAAATACGGAACTGTCTGGTACCACCCGGCAAGTTCCATGGTCTATCTAACTATTTTTATTCCTTTGTCAATTTTCAGGAAAATTGATTAGCACGCTTCCAGGATTCATCACGCGTGTTAAGCTAGCTCCTTTCGGCTTGCTGTGTGCTTGGCGTGAGGTGCCGATTTTGCGTCAACAGACCCCTCAAGTATGCCATGATTTCGGCTCTCCAATCAGGAGTATCCACAACATTCATGGTTCTTTGATGATTTCGAAGAACACATCGAGAGGCATTTCTTGATTTCTGGCTGCTGCTTTGGCTAGTTTGTCTGCTTCATTATTGTCATCTCTTGGAATGTGTTGTACTGAATAACCCTTGAAATGCCTTTCCATTTCCCTGACCTTCTCAAGGTATTTCATTAAAACATGATTTCTTGCTTCACTCTCTTTTTCGATATGCTCCTGAATGACTTTGGAGTCTGTCTTGATGATGAAGGTTTGCTGACCTAGAGCTTTCATTTTCCTTAATGCCAGAAGTAAGGCTTCATACTCCGTTGTGTTGTTCGTGGAATGCTTGTCATTCGCGAATATGAGCCGAGCTGGATATCTTATCATGACTCCTGTTGGAGATGTTACAACCGCTAAAATTCCAACCCCCTTGTGACACCAAGATCCATCACACTACACTACCTAAGCTGTGAGAATTTCTTCGCCAAGATTATGAGTTGGTGAAGTCCAATCTACAACAAAGTCTGCCAAGACTTGCGATTTTTTATCGCGCTTCTTCTCTCGAAGTCTATAGTGTATTCTGATAGTTCCGCTCCCCATTTGATGATTCAGGTGGATGCTTCTTTATTCGCAAACAAATCATTTAGTGGTTGATTTGTGATGACTCTTATTCTGCGACCCTCGAAATAGTGTCTTAGTTTTCTCGCAGACATGACAACTGCATATGCTATCTTTTCCAAATCTGAATAAAAGAGTTTTGACCCTGAGAGAGCTTCTGAAGCAAAGTATACTAGGATTTGTTTGAACTTCCCTTCTTCTTCCTTCTCTTGCACTAGCACGGCACTTACTACCGAATTTGAGGCAGACAAATATAGCAAAAGTGGTGATTTTGGCTCGGGAGGGCATAGCTTGGTCAAGTTCGACAAGTAGTCCTTGAGTTCTTGAAAAGCTTGTTTTTGAGTTTCAGACCATTGAAAGTTCTTGGAGCTTCCGAGAACTTGAAAGAAAGGCAAACTCCTTTCTGCAGCCCTAGGAATGAACCTGTTGAGAGCGGCAACTCTTCCTATCAATTTTTGCACATCCTTCACCGAAACTGTGTCTTGCATTTCGATCAGAGCTTTGATTTTGTCAGGATTCGCCTCTATTCCCTTTGTTGATACGAGACATCCAAGAACTTTTCCCTTGTGAATGCCGAAGACACATTTCTCAGGATTCAACCTGACGTTCGCTGCTCTGAGATTCGCAAAAGTTTCTGCCAAATCGCTCATGTGGTCTCTTCTTTGAATGCTTTTGACTACTATGTCATCCATAAGCTAAAATGTTCCTCCGAAGTTGAGGGTGAAGGACTATTGCTATCATTCTTGAAAATGTACACCCTGCATTCCTCAGCCCCCTCTAGCATTCTCACGAAACAAAATGTTCCGAAAGGAGTGATGAAGCTTGTTTTCTCTTCATCTTCTCTTTGCACTCTTATTTGGTGATATCCTGAGAACATGTTTAGGGGTGAGAGAATTTCGCTATTGGCCGCATCATCCATGATTTTGTCTACCCTCTCCAATGGAAAATTGTCCTTCTTGCATGCCTTGTTCAGGTCTGTGAAGTCTACACACATTCTCCATTTTCCGTTCTTTTTCTTCACTGGTACAGTGTTGGCTAGCCAGACTAGATACAAGACTTCTCTGGTAACTTTTGCGTCTTGGAGCCTTTGTACTTCAGCTTCCACTGCCTTTACTTTTTCTTCGGACATTTTTCTAAGTTTTTGCTTTTTCGGTATTACTTTCTCATCTATTTCCAGAGTATGTTCGATGATGTATCTGTCTACACCATGCAGATCTTTGGCTAACCAGGCGAAGACGTCCTTGTTCTTGCTCAAGAATTGTATGAGCTCTTTTTCTTCTTCGGGGTTAAGATGAGCCCCTATTGTGACTTCTCTATCAGGTATTTCATCCAGGTAAACTTTCTTAGTTTCGCCATCGGCAGCTATCTCAATTTTTTCTTTGTCTAGCTTAGCCTCGATGTAGGGTTCCCTTTTTTCTTTGGGAGAGTTCAGCTGGTATATGTTGGTCTTCCCTGGGGTATGCCCCTTCTCAATGTTTCTGGCCTCTTGTTGCTCGCCAAACACAATGATGACTCCTTTGGGCGCTAGTATCTTCATGCACAAGAACTGTTGTCTTATGGCATCATCGAATTTATTCATGAATCCTCTGCCGAAAATCGCGAGATATGGATGATATATATATCAACCACATCGAAAGTGAGAGTTTCTGTTCTGGTGTTGTCAAGATCTCCAAAAAATACTGGAAGAGATACTTTTCCAACTGGCTTGATTGGCTTTCCTTTGAAACCTTGCAACGGGTATTGGCGGGTGCAACATGTGCTGAGTCAAGTTCATCTTCTCGAATGTTTTCAAGAACAAGATATCTACTAAACTTCCATTATCTACTAGGATTTTTCCAATGACCCACCCAGTTATGTTCACCTCAATGACCATGGCGTCATTGTGGTTCGTGGACTTGAGCTTGAAATCTTCTTCTGTGAATGTTATCTGCACTTTGGCCCATTCTGATCGTGCAGCTGGACCATCATTTATGATTGTGTTCACGGATCTGAAATAGTTATTTCTCTGCTTTTGGTTTCGAATTCCATGGCTAATCCTCCTGTGATGGGCATGATTGTTCCGAAAGATGGCAAGGCTTTCAGGTTCTGAGGTTTTTAACTTGTTTCTGGTCTTGACAAAATGTCTGGTGGTGGTGGCAATATTTCTTGGATTGGTTGTGGCTGCTGAATTAACTGAATTGCCTACGACTAAGGGAAGAACTGATGAGAAGGTTGCCAAGATGGTTGTGATTGCTGAAATTGCTGCATTGCGACTGGACTTGGTTGAGAATTCATGAACTGTGGTTGCCAGAAGCCTGGGCGAAGTTGACTTGGCATTGAGGAGGCCATACTCATCATTGCCTTTACTTGCTAAATTCTAGCAATATTCTTCTTGGTTTCTGGGCACCCTTCGGTGCTATGACCTCTTCCGTGATATTGGCAATAAAAGTATGTGTTGACGGTGTATTTTGGTGCACCTAGCATGTTCATTACACTTTGGTTTGGATTTGATTATTGAACTAACCCGCCACTAGGCACACTAATCATATAACAAGTTCATCTTTGTGCATGCATTTGGAAGTGTTGTGTTTATGTAGGAAATCATGGACATAAAGGACGGATTTGCAATAAGTTCAAAGGAGCATTCATGGAGTCTTGTTCGTGTTCATGAGCTCGCTGAAATTACTTCCAATGGTGGTGAGGACCGAAGTGCTACGAGGAACACCCCCGGGGATTGAAGTGTAAAAGATCAAACTTCATGCAAAGAGAGCCTCCATCTTGATCGCGAGGATAACAGCGTCAAAATCATCCAAGTGGAAGGGGCAAAGTAGATAAGTGCACGAGGACCCACGGAGCAAAAAGGGCGACCGAACCGGGCCGAACCGGGCTGGGCCGGCCGGCCCGGTCGGATCGGCCCAGCCCACTTCGGCACCGGTTCGGTCCCGTCTTCCTTGCCCTCGAAGGATCTTCGACCCTAAAACCCCCGACGCGCCGCCAACGGACGAGAGAGGAGTTTATTCGCACCGAGAAGGCCATCTACAAGCTAGAGAGAGAGGAGGAGGATCTCGGGCCGGAGATCAACCACCTCGAAGGAAGCACCCTCTCGTGGAGAAGGAGGAAGACACGGCGGAAGGGAAACCATGATCAACGGTGCCATGACCAAGCACCTTGATGGGGTAATCTTCTCATTCGTCCATGGGTTGTAATCGATATTGAGATGTAATCGCACTTTGTCGGATTATCCGTCTATCATCTTGTGTTGAATATACTTTAATGCTTAAAGGTTAGCTACCGTGCCGTAAAGGGAGTATAGGCCTCAATGCTTCCTTGGATCCATTCAATACGCCGTGGCCATCAAAGGTCTAGTCATGATTACCTTCGCGTAGTGACGAGACGAGAGGAGGGAAAGGGCGAAACCGTGGTCACAACCCCGATAGATTAGATTGGTTTTTCATGTCTTTAAGCGATTGCATGCTCTAGTATCGTAGACCCGTGGGCGAGTGTCTTCTCTCTTGATCGTTTATCATTCTTTCTAGTGAAGTTTAGTGTTTTACTAGTATAATAGTAGTTAGGGTTTTAGTAGCTAGTGTGTCGTTGTTGATCGAACGCTTGTAATCCCCTTGCTCCGCGGATTGACAAGAACCTTGGGAATCCCGTGGTGAAGAAGGTGTGGGGTCCGTACGCTTGCGGATCGTAGAGGGATACGTCTTTTATCCGTCAACAAGCCCCTTTTTCCGGCGCCGTTGCCGGGGAGCAAGTTAGTTTACATCGTTTGATTTGCATCTAACTTAGTTTTATATTTTAGTTTATCTTTTATTTGCTTTATCTAACATATATTATCGGAAAAACACTTGTTTCTTTTTGTTTTTGTTTTTATCTTATTGTCTAGATGGAGTTCGTTAATCAACCCGTGGAAGAACCGGAGAAATCATTAAGGGATTACGCTAGCCCTCGATGTGAAGACATAAAGGTACAAGAGTCGGATTCGAAGCTCGAAGCGACCAAGTATGAAATTAAATCCAAGATCATGAAGATGGTGGCGGAAAACCCATTTGAAGGGATGGTTACGGAGAACCCATATAGACACATAAGGGATTTCACGACAATATGCAACACGGTGCGTCAAGAAGGAGTTCCCGATGAATGGTTCAAATGGAATCTCTTTCCCTACTCACTTGCCGGCAAAGCAAAGACATGGTATTCGGTTGCGTCCTTTGAAGTTGAAGGCAATTGGAACAAGTTGACAAAGAAGTTTTGCGAGAAGTTCTTTCCAATGAGCAAGGTTCAACATCTAAGGAGGCAAGTGATCAATTTTATGCAAGGAGAAGAGGAAGGGATAGACCAAGCCGGGATAGGTTTAATGAATTAATCGAACAAGGACCAAAACTCGGCTTCACCCGGTGACGTACTCTTGCATACATTTTTCTTTTCCCTAACCCCTAGTTGCATGCGACACGTCGAAATGTGTGCAGGTGGGGATCTCATGGAGAAAACACTCACGGAAGCTGCCCAACTTCTACAAAAAGTTAGCAAAGCGGCTGCCATGCGAAGAGATTGGGAAACAAGACTTGCGGAAGAGCCGGAATTCAATTCAAGGAAGAAAAAGCTTGCTGATTTTTCTAAAGAGGCAACCCCGGAAGTCACAAAAGAGGAGCCGATCATGGAAAAGCTTGAACAAGAACACATCAAGTCAAGAACTACACCAAACGTCGACTTCGTCGCACCAAATGAGACGAACAAGAGAAGCATGTCAAGCGCGAAGCCACTAAGGGAGTTCGAGCCAATGGATTGGGTTCCTATTGATTACGGAGAAGTATTCGACAAGAGAAGACCGTTCCCTAATCAAAAGGGAATGGCAAGAGCATTGGAAGTCGATTTCCCACCGGAGAGGAAAGCTGAAAATTCATACGACCTCGAAACCACCGGTGAGATTTTTGAAAAGCTCTTTGGAGATGATGTGGTGGATCCGGAACATATTGCCGAGGTGAAGAGGATCATGGGGATCAAGCCCGAAGCATCACTATACGCTCGCCTTGCTGAAATTTATTCGATCGGATCCGAAGAAGAAGAGAAGATGACGCCGCACTTGAGTTGCGAGATCAACGGAGTTCAATGCAAAGCCTTATGCGACATCGGAGCCCAAGTAAGTGTTCTATCTTCTAAAATTTACGATAAAGTTCAATACCACAACCTAGACTTAGCTCCAACATCAACGAAATTAATTATGGGAGATGGTAGAACTATCAAACCTCTAGGTATTGCTTGCAACATGAAAGTAAAAATCTCTAGAAACTATATACCAACCGATTTCTTTGTTATTGATGCTTACCATGGTAATTCTGATCATATAATCTTAGGTAGGCCTTTTCTTAAGTTGGTTGATGCCGTGTTAGATGCCGGAGAAGGCAAAGTAACAATGAACCTTAATGGAACAAAGTACACATATAACTTTCTTCGTGCTTCTAAACACCTTACTCCTTTTCCTCCCGAAGATGAAGAAATAGAAGAGATAGATAGTCTTTGTTTTGTTGAAACCCTTAGAGACCCGCTGCAAAGAGCGATGGAAAATCAAATTAGTAATCAACAAGATGAAGAACTAGAGGAAGCGACAAAAGGCTTAGAGCCGCATGACGGTAGCGTGGAGGAAGAGAAATTCGAAGACATAGGAGAAATCAAACCCGAGGAGCCACAAGTGCCCGAAGTAGACCTTAAACCTTTGCCCAAGGGATTAAAATATGAATTTTTGGGCCCTGACAAAACTTATCCGGTCATTGTGAGCGACGAGTTGAGCCCCGAAGAAAATGAAGCGTTGCTGATTTTATTAAAAAAACATAGGAAGGTGATTGGATATTCAATTAATGATCTCAAGGGTATTAGCCCAGCCTTTTGCACTCATCGTATACCAATGGAAGACCAATGTAAGCCTGTAGTGGACCACCAAAGGAGGCTAACCCATGCCATGCGAGAGGTAGTAAAGAAAGAGGTTATCAAGTTACTTGATGCCGGAATCATCTACCCGGTTCCGCATAGCGAATGGGTGAGCCCGGTACATTGTGTGCCGAAGAAAGGAGGTTTAACCGTGGTGAAGAATGAGAAGAATGAATTAATACCGCAAAGAACCGTGACCGGGTGGCGGATGTGTATTGATTACCGTAAGCTTAACAAAGCGACGAAGAAAGATCACTTCCCCCTACCGTTCATAGACGAGATGCTCGAGAGGTTAGCAAACCACGCTTATTTTTGCTTTCTCGATGGATACTCGGGTTCATGCAAATTCCCATTCACCCGGAAGATCAACATAAGACAACATTTACGTGTCCATACGGAACGTTTGCATATAGGAGGATGCCCTTCGGCCTATGCAACGCTCCGGCCTCTTTTCAACGTTGCATGATGGCCGTTTTCTCGGAATTCATCGAAGAAATTGTTGAAGTGTTTATGGATGATTTTTCCGTTTACGGGAAGACGTTCATGGATTGCTTAGCAAACTTAGAAAAGGTCCTTACAAGGTGTGCGGAGGTGGATTTGGTTTTAAATTGGGAAAAATGCCACTTCATGGTTAAGCAAGGCATAGTGCTCGGACATGTTATATCCGAGAGAGGAATTGAAGTGGACAAGGCTAAGGTAGAGACGGTTGAGCAACTCCCACCTCCTACGGATATTAAGTCCTTAAGGAGCTTTCTAGGCCATGCCGGATTCTATAGAAGATTTATAAAGGACTTCTCGAAGATCACTAAGCCTTTAACGCACCTTCTTCAAAAGGATGTGGCTTTCGACTTTGATGAGAAGTGTCTAGCGGCATTCGGACCTTGAAAAATGCGTTGGTGAGTGCTCCCATCATCCAACCTCCGGATTGGAGCCAACCTTTCGAGATCATGTGTGACGCAAGTGACTACGCCGTAGGCGCGGTCTTGGGACAAAGAAAGGAAGGCCGAGTTCACGCCGTTTACTACGCTAGCAAAACTCTTAGTGGGGCACAATTAAATTACGCTACTACGGAAAAAGAATTGCTAGCGGTGGTATTCGCTTTCGAAAAATTCAGATCTTACATCGTGAACTCGAAAGTCATTGTTTACACCGATCACGCAGCCATAAAGTATCTCTTGGCTAAGAAGGAAGCTAAACCACGTTTGATTCGTTGGATCCTTCTTCTCCAAGAGTTCGATGTTGAAATTCGTGATAAAAAGGGGGTGGAAAATGTTGTGGCCGATCATTTGTCTAGGATGAATCGTGGGCAAGATGATAAAGAGCCCATAGAAGATAAGATGAGAGATGACCACCTCTATAGAGTGCTTGATAAAGATACTTGGATGATCGACATCATTCGAGCAATTCGAAAGATGCCCCTCGATCATCTAGACAAAAACACTCAAAGGAAGATAATTTCGAAAGTAAGAAATATTTTTGGGATGCACCATACCTCTTCAAGCTTGGCAATGATGGAGTGATGAGAAGATGTGTGCCAAGAGAAGAGAGGCTTGAGATTCTAAGGAAGTGCCACTCGGCGGAGTACGGTGGGCACTATAGCCATTTTCGAACCGAAGCCAAAGTATGGTCGAGCGGATTCTATTGGCCGGAGATGCATGAAGATACTAAAAGATATGTTGCGTCATGCCCCGAATGCCAAAGAACCGGAAACATCTCTCAAAGGAATTATATGCCTTTGAAATACAACTTGCAAGTCGACATATTCGATGTATGGGGCATAGACTTCATGGGGCCTTTTAAAAACTCATTTGGATTCGAGTACATACTTGTTATGGTTGATTATGTATCCAAGTGGGTAGAGGCTATACCATGTCGTAAAGCTTCCACGGAGGAGTCCATCACTATGATCAAGAACGTGATTTTCCCTCGTTTCGGTACACCGAGAATCTTGATAAGTGATGGAGGAACTCATTTCACCGGGAAGAACTTCAAAAAGTGCTTGTCCAAGTTGGGAATTGAGCATAGGGTCTCCACGGCCTATCACCCACAAACCAACGGACAAGCGGAGACGTCAAATAGGCAATTAAAAAGCATACTTAACAAGACCATAGAGAAGGGAGGCAAGGATTGGTCAAAGAAATTAGACGGAGCTTTATGGGCTTATCGAACGGCGTTTAAAACATTGATAGGTATGACCCCTTATCAATTCGTCTATGGAAAAGCTTGCCACCTTCCGGTTGAGTTGGAACATAAAGCCTATTGGGCGATTAAAAAGATGAACCTTGATCTCGATGCCGCGGTGGTGAAACGGAGAATTCAAATAAGCGAGCTAGAGGAGTTGAGGTTGAAAGCTTATGAAAACGCAAGCATATACAAGGAGAGAATCAAAAGGTGGTATGATAAAAGATTGAAGAAAAAAGAATTTAAAGAAGGAGATAAGGTCCTCCTCTACAATTCGAGGTTTAAAACCTTCGGAAAGGGGAAATTGCAAAGCAAGTGGGACGGACCTTATGTTGTGCATTCGGTGTTCTCCAACGGAGCGGTAACCATTATGGATATAAACGGCGATCAATTTGTGGTGAATGGACAACGGCTTAAGGTTTACTATGAACCCGACATCGAGCCCATTCATCATGTTGACGTCTTTACCATGGAGGAAGAGCCCGAACGTCCCGCCTAGGACGAAAAACAAGGCACCAACTTCTGTAAATAATTTTTCTTTTAGCTTTTCCGGAGTTTTTCGCGAAGATTAACCGGGCCAACTTTTTCCCATGGGCCGAGGACGAAAAAAATAGGGCGGTGTGCAAAAACCGGACCGACCCGGCCCCCGAGGCGAGGGTGGGCCGGCCGGCCCGATCGGATCGGCCCAAGGGGGGGCCCGACGCCCGATGTCCCCGAATTTCGCCCCGAACTCGCTCCTTTTCGACTTCCTTGTTTGGTCGGAAAATTTTAAGGGAAGTGTAAAAAAGGAAAATAAGGTTCCCGGGGCTTTTCTCTCGAGACTATATATTTGGCCCAATTGGGAGCTCGAGAATCAATCCTTTCAAGCAATGTGTTGCACCCTTGTAGCAGCCATTGAGCCTCCAAAAAGCTTAGAGTTGAAGGTAGAAGCCAAGAAGCCATCGATAGAGGAGGCGATGCGATGCGAGGTCAAGCTACCCGTCAAGAGGACCGCACGTATCCGTTGCGGAGGATGTGTCCCGACTGGAGCTCTTGCATCTCGCTACCCCGTCAAAGGAGAGAAGGTCCTTACACCCGTTCGAAGGTCGGCACGTCTCCAAGGCATCAAGCGCAAGGATTACAAGGAGGTGTCGCCGGAGCCTAAGGATTATGGGGATAGCGACTACTCCGACGATCGTAGCCCGAGCTCGTGGGCGGCCGCCGGTAGAGATGATGATGATTGGGGTGAGCAACCCTATGAAAGGACTCCCGAAGGCCCCAACGGCGACGGCAACGGCGGTGGCGAAGGCGACAACAATGGAGGTGGCGACGACGGTGGTGACAACGGTGGAGATTATGGCGACGACGACCCCTTCGGATTGCATCCGGTGTGCTGTCGAGTTTGCCGTCAATCCATCGCAGCTCTCTACGCGTGCGCCGACGAATGTCTTCAAACCATGGAAGCGATGAAGCAGCGTATGGAGGACTTGGAGCGCGTAGTTGAAGATGACTACAATTTCCTTAACCGTAACGTGCGCAAGCTTTTCGGCATGGTTGGAAACATGAGAGGCAAGTGGTGCAAAGCTTGCTCGAAGTATCATTAGATCTAGTTTTCCCCTTTGGTTTTTGTAAGATACGACGAGGACGTCGTATGTTTTAAGTGTGGGGGAGAGCTAGCTCGCTAGCCTTAGCTTTTGAACTTCAAGTTTAGGTTCGGTTTAATCTTCGTGTGAGAGTCTTAGCGTTTTAATGAGTCTTTAGTTTTCGAGTCTGTTTTTAAAATTTTTGCAAGCGTCTTAAATTAGTGTTGAGTCAAGAAAACCAAATAAAAAGAGTCTTATATATATCTTTGTGTTTTATGTATTGTTTATCTTTATTTACTTGTTTGCTTAATCTTCGATTCTTGATATATGAATACAAGTATATGGTTTGAAAATCGTTTACCGTGGTGCTTAGTGGAATCGCTACTACTTAAAGTACCCATACCGCACTTCGATCTTGAGCTTCACATGCTAGTTGTGCTATGTTCGATGCTAAAAATTGGAGGATTTCAGTTCTGAAAATTATATTAAAACCCTTGTAATAAAGGTTAGCAAAACCTCTTTTTCCAAGTTGAGAGTATAAAAAAAATTCCTATCCAAAGCCAAGTTTATTTTTTTTCGCTCCACCATAAGTGTGATTAGCACGATGAGTTAGGCTAGGACCCTTCTCTCTTGGTTAGTTTTAATTTCAAGCAATGATCATGTCCTTGTGCTTATATTTTGTTGCTAGCCTCGTCATTTATTCAGTTCGTGACTTTCATAACGAAAGTCATGTATATCATCGGATTCCATACCCAACCTTATACATCTCTTTTGAACATCGTATTCCTTGAACACAACCTATTTTCAAAGTTTCGTCTCGTCTCTAGCACGATTTATTTAAAAATTTCAGATTGTGTGCATGCGAGAAAAGGGAGAATTGAAAGCTTTGAAAAGATGTCAAGAGAGAGAAAAATAAAGAGAAAAAGTATGTGTATGGAAAAGAAAGAAAAAAAAAGAAGAAAAAAAATCATATTAAAGAAGAAAAATAAAGAGAGAAAGATGAGTTAGCAATGAAGATATGAGAGGGATGGATCAAGTGAAAGAAAAGAAAAATAATAAAGTGTAAGGAAGGATGTCACGTTGATTGTGAGACTAAACTTTTACTCTATTTCCAACCATGTGCAATCCGACAACGAGGACATCATCGGTGCCTTGAAGTCACAATTTTCTTTTGCCCTTGCACATGTCCACCATTCTAAATCTTCTCATCCTTGATATCCCTACATATGGTTAATTCTCATGATCATTGGCTTTGAAAGGTAGACGACCATTAGAGGAAGTTCTTAGTTTGACAATACTTGTGTTGATTGCGCTAGCCCTACCTATAGCTCCACCTTTACATGATATATGAGAGATTAATGGGAGGTGAGAGTTTTATAAAATTTGGTTAGGATAGCCACTTCATATGAGTGACTTGAGAGAGCTTGGAGAAAGGTTTTTGTCTAATACTTGTTGCAGGAATTTTTGTTTTAAAAATCATAAAAACCCTCCGATGGAAGCAAAGAAGTAAGTATGGCTGAAATTGAAAGCTTCGAGTGAAGAGTTTGAGTTGTGGGGTAAATCTTGACGTGGTAAAAATTCTAAACGCCCATGTTTATGTTTGATTATCATTACTTTGTGTTTATGTATTAAAGATGAAGGGATTGACTAACTTGTGAAGAAGGATAAGTGATACATGATTACACTCCTTGGACGAAGTTCTTTTACGAGTACTTGCTCGAGGACGAGCAAGAGCTAAGTGTGGGGGAGATGTTGACGGTGTATTTTGGTGCACCTAGCATGTTCATTACACTTTGGTTTGGATTTGATTATTGAACTAACCCGCCACTAGGCACACTAATCATATAACAAGTTCATCTTTGTGCATGCATTTGGAAGTGTTGTGTTTATGTAGGAAATCATGGACATAAAGGACGGATTTGCAATAAGTTCAAAGGAGCATTCATGGAGTCTTGTTCGTGTTCATGAGCTCGCTGAAATTACTTCCAATGGTGGTGCGGACCGAAGTGCTACGAGGAACACCCCGGGGATTGAAGTGTAAAAGATCAAACTTCATGCAAAGAGAGCCTCCATCTTGATCGCGAGGATAACGACGTCAAAATCATCCAAGTGGAAGGGGCAAAGTAGATAAGTGCACGAGGACCCACGGAGCAAAAAGGGCGACCGAACCGGGCCGAAAGCGGGCTCCGGGCCGGCCGGCCCGCCGGATCGGCCCGGCCCACTTCGGGCACCGGTTCGGTCCCGTCTTCCTTGCCCTCGAAGGATCTTCGACCCTAAAACCCCCGACGCGCCGCCAACGGACGAGAGAGGAGTTTATTCGCACCAGAAGGCCATCTACAAGCTAGAGAGAGAGGAGGAGGATCTCGGGGCTGGAGATCAACCACCTCGAAGGAAGCACCCTCTCGTGGAGAAGGAGGAAGACACCGGCGGAAGGGAAACCATGATCAACGGTGCCATGACCAAGCACCTTGATGGGGTAATCTTCTCATTCGTCCATGGGTTGTAATCGATATTGAGATGTAATCGCACTTTGTCGGATTATCTGTCTATCATCTTGTGTTGAATATACTTTAATGCTTAAAGGTTAGCTACCGTGCCGTAAAGGGAGTATAGGCCTCAATGCTTCCTTGGATCCATTCAATACGCCGTGGCCATCAAAGGTCTAGTCATGATTACCTTCGCGTAGTGACAGTACGAGAGGAGGGAAAGGGCGAAACCGTGGTCACAACCCCGATAGATTAGATTGGTTTTTCATGTCTTTAAGCGATTGCATGCTCTAGTATCGTAGACCCGTGGGCGAGTGTCTTCTCTCTTGATCGTTTATCATTCTCTCTAGTGAAGTTTAGTGTTTTACTAGTATAATAGTAGTTAGGGTTTTAGTAGCTAGTGTGTCGTTGTTGATCGAACGCTTGTAATCCCCTTGCTCCGCGGATTGACAAGAACCTTGGGAATCCCGTGGTGAAGAAGGTGTGGGGTCCGTACGCTTGCGGATCGTAGAGGGATACGTCTTTTATCCGTCAACAGTATGGACCTCTTGGGTTGTGGTTTGTGAGTTTCTGGGGTCCTCTTCCCCTTCCCCTTCCCCTGGGTGCAAATTCTCCTCTTGCACTTGGTCTGTTGTTCTGATTGGACTGAGGATTTTCCACGTTGTTAATGTTTCGCGGATTCCGGAATTGACGTCTCCACGTCGTATCTCTGTTGCCTTGTCTTGCTTCATTTCGTTCAGCGACTCTTCTGCGGTGATCGTCATCGGACATGATGTACTCTTCAAGTTCATGGAAAAGTTCATAAATTGTTTTGCGCTTATTTCGTGTTAAATGTAAAGTTGTTGGTCCTGGAGTCAGACCATTGATCAGTGCATTAATCGTCGTTTTGTCATCCGCTTCGGGAATCTGGGATCTCTGCTGCATGAATCTTCTTACGAAGTTTCGTAATAGCTCTCTATCTTTCTGCTTGCAGTTGTACAGATTTGATGACTCAGCTGTCATTTAATGGAATATCTGGAATGCTTGTATGAATTTCGTCTTGAGATCGACCCATCTACAGACTAAATGTGGTTGTAGCAGAGAATACCAGTTCAGAACTAGACCTTCACAGGCAATGATGAAGGATTTGGCTAGCGCGACATCATCTCCTCTAGCTGAATTTACGGTTGATTCGTACCTCATGAGGAACAGTCTAGAGTTTCCGAAACCGTTGTATTTCGGGAGAGATACTGGTTTGAGCTTCGGTGGCCATGGTGCAGTTTGCAACCCTATGAAGCGTGGTGATTCAGGATCCACAAATTGTGAGATTCCATGACCCGCGAAGAAATTTTCTTTCGGGGTTCTTCTATTTTGACCAGAATTCTAGTGTGGTGATTCTTGTCACAGTGAGTTGTTCTCTTGTTGTTTCATTTCATATATTTCTCTTTGTATTATCACAATTTGCTCTTTTGCTCGATTAAGTTTTTCTAACTTTTCTGAAGCCTTTCTTTTTGCTTGCAGCTGGTTCGCGAATTGTTCTTTCTCTTTCTAAAGTTGTGTATCTTCTGTTGAACCATCTCTAGTTCTCTGTCTACAGCCTCATCATCATCATCATTTTCATGAGCATCTTGTTCTGTGAGCTGTTCTAGAGTGTGTGTTGTCTTCTCAGCTCTTGCTTTCTGGAGAGCTTCGAGTTTTTCCCTTCGTTCTTGATTTGTGATGTGAAAAGGTTCTGGAATGTGAGAGATGTTGTTGTCTTCATCATGGTGGTGCTCCTCTTGGTCGGTCTCGGTGGGAACATTCTTCTTGGACCTCTTTTGTGGTGGCATCGTGAGATGTTTTTCGGCTGAGACACGGTGGGTGCCAATATTGGGGGTCCGAAAAATCGGAGGGAATCCCCGAACACATGAACACAAGAGCAACGAGATTCAATGTGCAATTCGCGAAAGACAGGGAGACAAAGAATCTCCAAAAGACTGCTCTCACCTCAAAACTTGTGAGCCCTTTTACAAGTGCCCATGCGCCCCCATTTATAAGGAGATGAAGGGACTTTTTACATTCTGAGACTACCCTCGCATCTAGAAATATTCCTAGTGTGAACATGTACATGAATGTCTTTTACATTCCGTGATTTACGGGGCTAACTTTACATATTTGCAAGCCTGCCACCAGTTCACACTCTAAACCCGAATTTTTGAGATGATGTATTTGACTTGGCTTCTTCATGATCTCCGAATCTCTTATTCGTGAAGAACACCGCTCACTGTTATTTCCGAATCAGGATTTCAGCAGATTCCCGAACTTTGCAGGTTCCAGCCTCAAGAATTTTGCAGGTTCCTGGTTCCAAGGCTTCGCAGATTTCAGATTGCAGCATTTCGCAGCTTCCTAGTTCTAGGGCTTCGCAGATTTCAACCACCCTGAAATGGACAGTAAATTCACGCGTAGAAGCTAGATTCGGCTATTATTTTTGCATATTACTTGAAAGCCTGAAAATACTTGAGACTTACCAGGGACTCTCCATGAATGTCACACTTTCACGAAATTAGAGCTCTCATCTCAAAACTGATTCGCGAACTCATCTCATGAATTTCGGCAAACCCGACGTTCTGAGGGTGTAAGGTTTTTCCCTAATTCCTCAACACTAGCCCCTCGAGGAAGCGGGTTGACTCCGACGATCCAAAAATCACCAAAAAGGAAAACGGGAGAGACAACACAAGGACTTGAGGAACCACGCCGAATCATCTATACATACCATGAAGGTTCATACAAGGTCTACCTTGCCACCCGATCATCCATCCCTCTCTCTAGATCTCACATGAAGCTCTCAAGCTAGTCCTAGAAAAACTAGCGGAAAATAGGAACAGAAAATGGAAAAACAAATGAGCTAGAGTTTCAAGAGTTGGCTGCCATCCATCCCCTGAAATGTTTATATGGAGGCACCCAAAAAACTAAACTACCCTTACTAAACAACTAGGGATACATGCCCCTCAAGGGCGAATTTGGAAGTCTTCAGATTTTCTCCATCGGACCGATGCCCAGCGACCGCAACCTTGCTTATCCTCGACGCAAGCCTTGCGATCCCGACGTGTGTCCTCCGCTTTGAAGCTTCTCGGCGGCTGCAACCCGGGCGGTCAGACCGCCCCCCTTGGGCGGTTAGACCGGCCCTGGCGGTCTGACCACCCCTCCTAGGCGGTTCAACCGACCTGGGTGGCCGCACCTCATTGTCGAGTCTTCGGCCTCGGTTTTGTGGCTCAACCGAGTAACCCAGTTGTTTTCTAGTGAACCACTACAAACCTCGCGAACTCGGTGTAGCCTCCTCCAATCACCACTCATGACTCGGCTCCCACGTTGTCCCGGCTCGACCTTGGTTTTGAGGCTCAACCAAGAAACCGTACATAACTTCGTCCCGCTGTTCTTGCCACCGTGCGCCCTGCACTTGACTCCGCTGGCCACCGGGTCCCTCGAACCAAGCCTAGTTGTCTTCTCCACACCTAGAGGCCTCACCGGCAACGACCTTTCGCGCTTGTTCTTCACCTGCACCAACACCAGTCAAGCCGCAACCTGCACCTGCAATACTTAGCCAAGAGTAAGTCCACACCACGTTGTCAATCACTCATCACACCAGGAAGCGACCATCCACCGGTACTTGAACCACACAGACTCTTAACCTTTCTTGCTTTTCCTTCCCCTTCCTCACCTTCTTCTTCCTTTCTTCACAAAAATGGAGAGGCTCTAGGACGGGCTCCATGGCGCGCAGCCAGCAGCAGGGGGGCTTAGCTCCACCGCTGGCTACATAAAGTGTGAGAAACAAATCAGATGTCACACTTGTGGCCTTATTAGGAAAGAAAATTAAATGACTATGCAAACATATGTGCTAAAAATGTGATATCTGATCTAATAAATTATGGTGTGGCTACCTAACTTATGACGTGGCAAGTTATGGGTCCAAACCTTTTATGTTCCAATTTATTTCTTTATTTCCGTTCAAAAAGAAAAGGTAGAACTATCTAGATTTGTACTTTATTATATCTTGGAAAAGAGCGCACTTCATCCCGTATCTTGAAGACATTGCAAGACTATATATTCCATTTTCTATGTCACATCTGACTATGCCAACAAAAATAAAAATTCATTGCTCACTGCAATTTTGAAGATTTATTCTAGAGATTAATATTATTCTTTTAGTTAGTGCTCGTAGATAACACCTATGGTGACAACTGACAACCCTACTGCAAATCTTAGACCCCTTTTGCTAGAGTTCCGGCTTAAAAAAAAAGGAGTCGGAGGAGCCACTTTTTGGAGTCCAAATTTTTCATATAAAATTGTTCCGGCTCCTCTAGTGCTCTAACGGTATAGCTATTTTTGGTAAAGTGTTTGATAGAGCTTCATCTAAAATCATATGACAGCTTGAGCCATGTAGCCCTCCCAAAGGGGGCCTTAATATATTTTTTAGATAATGGATACAATATCCGGCCTCTATGCACGAATGCATACACAGCCTATTATTACACTTTGAGTTCAAAACAAAAGTTAAAGAACAAGCCAAAGTCTCAGATACATAAGGAAAACTAAAGCAAACGATAGATATGTTGCCATCCTCCTTTCATCATCTCCAAGGCAGTTGTCTCCAGATTCCTACTAATCAAGGAGATGGTGTCCTTGGCTTGCTCGCTACGCTGTAACTGGGCCCAAAAACGTAGCCAGTACGTCCCTCCGAAGATTACCTACAAAATCGAGTTAACTTTGATTTCTTGAAAAATAATGTCATTCCTGCATCTCCATATTGCCTAGCAAAACGCCGCCACACCTACCCAGATCAAGTTCCTAACCTTACTAGATTGATTAGATAACCAAGAGCCAAACAAATGTCTTATTGATCTAGGTGGTGTCAACCCTGTAGCATAATAAACTATCCTCCACACCATTCTCGCATACGGGCACTCTAAAAAAAGATGTCGAATAGTTTCATTACTATTACAGCCAACACATTTTTGGCTACCCCTCCAATTCTTCCTAGCGAGATTGTCTTTGGTTAGGATCACTCCTTTTTGTAGATACCAAAGGAAGATCTTAATTTTTAGAGGAATATTTAATTTCCAAATCTTCTTATGTTGAAACGGTGGCGATGCATTAATAAGATACGAGTACATCGATTTAACAGAGAACATCCCAGTTTGGGTAAAATCCCATCGGAATGAATCTGATCCTTCCACAATTTCAACATTAGCAAGTTGTGCTACAAGATTGTTCCATGCATTCAGATTATTATCCACCAGTGCCCTCCTGAAAGAAACATTGAGGGGTGATGTAGCCATGACATTGGCTACTATAGCATGGGGATCCCGCACTATGTTATAGATTGATGGATATCTGAATCTGAAAGGAGTGCTACCAACCCAAGTGTCTTCCCAGAATCTAGTTTTCTCTCCATCCTTAACAGAAAAGGAGCCTAGCTGTAACACCTCATCTTTAATTTTCATGAGGCCTCTCCAAAAATGAGAGTCATACGGCTTAGCTTTTACTTGAGAGAGGGACTTTGAATTAAGATATTTGTTTGTTAGTAATTTTTGCCAAATCCCATCGGTATTTAGCAAATTCACTATCCACTTAGCCAATAAGCATTTGTTTTGCAATTGCAAATCTAAAATTCCAAGTCCCCCTTGATCCTTAGGTCGACACAAGATGTCCCATTTAGCAAGTTGATACTTATGTTTATCAGAAGATCCATGCCAGAAAAACCTTGACCGAAAGTGGTCAAGTATTTTCAAAACACCTTTCGGTATTTCGAAAAAGGACATCATAAACATGGGAAGGCTACTAAGTACCGAATTAAGTAAAACTAAACGCCATCCGTACGACAGGTACTTAGCTTTCCAACAAGAGAGTTTCTTTTGAAACTGTTCCTCCACTTTGCTACAGCTGAATTAAGGAGTTATCTATGATGCATTGGTATCCCGAGGTACCTAAATGGATATTCCCCCGCGTTACATCCAAAGAGATCAGTATAGATATCCTCCATCTCTTTTGCTGCACCATAGCAAAAAATTTCACTCTTGTGAAAATTGATCTTAAGACCCGAGAGTTGCTCAAAAGCACAGAGCAAAAGCTTAATATTCTTAGCCTGCTCCAAGTCATGATCAAGGAAGAGAACAGTATCATCGGCATATTGCAAGATCGACAGACCGTCATCCACCAGATGAGGGATGACACCTCTTATTTGCCCTTCGGCTTTTGCTCTTCGGATAAGCAGAGCAAGCATATCAGCCACTATGTTAAATAAGATAGGTGACATCGGATCTCCTTGACGGAGACCTCTTTTCGTTTGGAAGAAGGGACCGATTTCATCATTCACTTTGATTCCCACACTTCCACCCAAGACCATTCCTTCAACCCATCGACACCACTTCGGCGAGAAACCCTTCATTCGTAATGTCTGTTGAAGGAAGGACCATTTAACCTTGTCATATGCCTTTTCAAAGTCGATTTTGAAAATGACCCCATCACGCTTCCTAGTATGCAATTCATGTATGGTCTCGTGTAAGATCACAACACCTTCCATGATATTTCTGCCTGGCATGAAGGCAGTTTGCGTTGGACTTACCACCTTTTGTGCAACTCTATTCAACCGATTAGTGCCAACTTTTGTAAAGATTATAAAGCTGACATTTAACACACATATCGGTCTATATTGTTGAATCTTCGTTGCAACTGGAACTTTGGGGATTAGAGTGATAATTCCAAAATTAAGACAAAAAAGGTCTAAATCCTCTCGATGGAACTCTAAGAAAAGCGCTAAAAGGTCATCTTTGATTACTTCCCAGAAAACTTGGTAGAATTCCACTTGGAAGCCGTCTGGGCCAGGTGCTTTATTATGTTCCATCTGGAACACCGCTTCTCTTACTTCGCTCTCTGTGAACTCCCTGGTGAGAATCTCATTTTCCTCCTGGGAAACTTGTGGAATATCCAAGATTTGATTTTCCTCAAGTGATATCTCTGACACCTCAGGGGATCCAAAGAGTCCTTTATAAAATTGAGTAATGTGACTTTTGAGATGTTCATCACCAATCACAACCCCTTGATCATTTTCCAGTGTATAGATATGTTGTTTGCGATGTTTACCATTAGCCACTAGGTGGAAGAATCTGGTATTGTCATCTCCTTCCAACAGCGTTTTAACCTTAGCCCGTTTGTACCACTTTAACACTTCCTCTCTCAGGAGAAGAACCAAACTTTCCTTCAGGAAATGTTTAAGATGGATTTCCTGATCAGAAAGAGGGGTTGTCTCAGCCTTTTTATCAAGATTTTCTAAGAGCGATAACAACCTCTTCTTCTCCTTTTTATATGTTTCTGCTGTATGAGTAGCCCATCCTCTAAGATATTGTCTGAGCCTACGAATCTTATTCTGCCACCGCTCGAGAGGCGTGCGTCTAGTATTCTCGGATTGCCAGATATTGGCCACCATATCATAAAACCCATCTCTAATAAGCCAGCCTCTCTCAAACTTGAAAGGGCGTTGTATATTAGAGTGGGTGGATGCCCCTGTGTTTAAGATTAACGGGGTATGGTCAAAAATATTTCGATCTCTCGGTTCCACAGTCGATAGAGGAAATTTGATCTCCCATTCCGTACTTACAAGAACTCGATCCAGTTTCTCGTAAGTGGGATTATCCCCAGGCCCCGCCCATGTAAATTGACGGCCTAACATCACTATCTCCTTAAGGTCAAGAGATTCAATTACAGCATTGAACAGAGTTGGCCATTTAGGATCAAACACACCGGCACTTTTATCTTCCGGTCCTCTCATAATATTAAAATCACCCCCAATAAGATAAGGTAGTGATTCTTTAGAGCATGTGTTCGCTAATTCGGCCAAGAAAGATTGTTTGTTTTGAGCTTGTGCTGGGCCGTAGATAGTATACAGCACAAATTTGAAGCCATCACTCTTACATCTTATGGTAAATCTCACATAGAAATCTCCCTCTGCAATGGCTCCAATATCAAAAACAGACAAATCCACACCTAGTAGGATACCACCAGACCGACCATGTGGTGCCATACTGTGCCAGATAAAATCCCGGCCATGAAGGATCAGATGGCGACTAGAGAGGGGGGGAGTGAATATGAGCCGGTAAAAATTCTTCCCAAAGAACCCGGCCTATGCCCTACTCAAATCCCGGTCACACACAAGCGATGGATCGAATCACACACCAATCGCCAAGACCACGAGGTTATGGATCAACCTCTAGTCCTAGGAACGATTCCTTGAAGCACACGCGGAAGCACGAAAGAAGGGGGGAAGGAATCGAACCAAGAAGCAAAGCGCTCAGCCTCAGGCGGACCGTCCGGCCAGACAGGGCGGACCGTCCGCAAAGGGCCGCGCGGACCGTCCGGCCGGTACCGCGGACCGTCCGCACCCGAGCCGCGGACCGTCCGCCTGAGCCGCGGACCGTCCGTTAAAGCCAACAGAACCACCAGTGGCACACCACGGACCGTCCGTGGGGAGCACGCGGACCGTCCGCCAAGCACCCGCGGACCGTCCACCCAACACCGCGGACCGTCCGAAACTCCGTCCAACCGAAAACCAAAATCGCGACGGATCGAAACAAAAGACGAGCAAGAACACGAAGAACACGGGACGAACCCTAGCCGCGTGGACCGTCCGCCTGGTCCTCGCGGACCGTCCGCCAGGTGCGGACAGAACTGAAAACGCCCGACCCCGAAAGTCAACTCCCCCAAATCATCATCGGATTTCCCAAACGGTTGAAGCTGTAGAGACAAGGGTTTGGGTACTTGAAAAGCGTCACACAAGGATGCTATAGCCCAAAAATCTTGCCTCCTAGCTCCCTAAATCACCGGGAATCACGAATCCTTTGAGCACCACCAAAAACTAGAGCACCGAACGAAAACTCACGAATCGAAGTGGTTTCCCGGCGTTTGAGGGCACAAGATCAAGCACAAAGATGCACAAGACACCTATCCATGTTTCCCTCAAAGAAATCCGGGGAGAAACCCACTCAAATCCGCGGAATCACACCGGGAACAAAGGCACGAAAACAAGCACAAAAAGCCACGAAAAACAACCCCGAATCTTCTATACAAACCAGGAAAGATTCACAAGGTCTAGCATGCCGCCCTAGCATCCATCCCTCTCAACAAATCTCTCATGAAGCTCTCATGCTAGCCTAGAGAAAATGGAAAGAAAATAACTACGAAAATGAGAAAGAGGAGGGAGGAAATGAAACCCTAAGTCGCGGAGAGAGGGAGCCATCCACACACACTCATGGCTTATATATCAGGTCCCGCCGGAGTGGTAAATGACTCGACTACCCCTAACATAACTACTGGCGATACAACCCACGTAGGGGCATTTAGGTAATGTTTGTGGGTCTTGCCATCGGACGGCCACGCCTTTGCCGCACCCCGCGTCCTCCCGACGCAAGCCATGCGATCCCGCCGCGTGTCCTCCGCCTCGAAGCTTCCCGACACGCCCCGGATCCCGTCTCCGTCGTGTTGGGCCCTCGGACTTGGTTTTGAGGCCCAAACCAAGAAACCGTCCGTCGGTGGTTTTGTGGGCAAACCACCAAACCCCCGCGTGCTCGGTCCGGCCTCCCGCCAAACCACTTGACTCGGCCGCCACCGCGCACGGCTCGTCTCCGTCCATGACTTCGTCTTGCTCGTGTCGCCACCATGTGGCCTCGCACCGGCCCCCGCCGTCCACCGGGTCCCTCGAACCGAGCCTACTTGTCTCTCCATCTCCCGGAGGCCCCTCAAGGTCGAAGACCTTTCGCGCCCTGTTCTTCACCTGCAACAACACGAACTAGGCCGCAGCCTACACCTGCGCACTAAGCCAAGAGTCAGTCCAACACCCGTTGTCAATCACTCATCACTGAGGAGCGGTCATCCATCGACCACTGGGACGCTACTGGTCCTCAGGCCAGCACACAGGTTTTTAAGGATGTGGTCTGGGAAATCATCCCTACCAGTTTCTGAGAGGGCAATGAAATTAATCTGTTCCTCTTTTACTAACTCTGCCAAAAATCTATGCTTAGCCAAGTCACCTAGACCTCTGCTATTCCAGAAAACCCCTTTCATTGTATCACGATTTTAGAAGGAGTTTTAGGCTTTTTAGAAGATTTGCCTTTTTTAAGATTTTTGGCAAGTGAAGATTTCTTTTTACGGTCGACCGGAGAAAGATCCAGGATGAGATCATTCTCTAGTGCACGCGCATTCTCACTTGAATTACCACACACGTGGCCGAGAATTGCATCAAGACGAGCTTCTTTTTCGTCGTCACTCTCCGCTAGCCAGGGTTTGGAATTGTTCTTATTTTTATTTTTTTATTGTTAGCATGCACTACCATCCTATCGACCTCTAGATTTTTAATAGCGACGGTAGAAGATCTAACCAAATCCTCACTAGAACCTAGGTTGATGCCTATCTTACCAAGGTTTTCAGCAATCTTAGAATCTGAAAAACTAGTAAAAGACATACCTGGAGATTCAAGGTTCTTTTTTGCAGCCAGCTTTTCAGTTTTTTGGAGGATGTGCACATCTGCAGTGGATTTGGACCTTTCACTCCTCCTCAGGGTGGTAGGCTTGAGGATATTGTCCACCACCAAATTCCCTGTCATGGCCGCAGGCTTAGAAGCGGGCAGCTTCTGTTGCAACAAAGGTTGTAACGAAGCCACATCAGATGAGCTGCCTAAAACAGAAGCATGCATACCTTCGACCTGGTGAAAAGTAGACGTGGCAGCCACCACCGCAGACGGCTGCTGCCCTCCCACCGCCAGCACCACCGCAGGCTGGGAGGGCAAGGGTGGCTCCACCGGCATCCCCCCGGGCGCAGCTAGTGAACAGGTAGAAATGACACCGGCCGCTGGGGCAGCAACTCCTCCCAGCCCGTCGCCCACCTGAATGAGCTCCAGAGGCGCCACGTCCAAAGCGGTAGTGTGGTCCTTGCCAAGGGGCTCGGTCTCGGGCACGACCTGTAGAGATAGCAGATTCCCACTCCAACACCTTGTCCGGCTGCTCCTTAGAAGTACCGTCCGCCTCTCGTGCCTGTATAGATGCTGCAACAAGAGCATCGAACGTCGCCCTCTCCTCCGCAGAGGGTGGAGAGTATGTAGTGTCATCCTGTGCATCAACCGGCTCCATCATCACTTTGCAACAGATCTCCTCCAATAGCTGCTCAGAAGCCAATTCAATTGCCTCGCTCACCAGCGCAGCCTGCTGGCGTGAGGTGTATCCACCAACGCTCTGATGTCCCTTAGATTGGTTATTAGAACCAGCCGGCAGACTACCATCAGGATTAGAATTAGGCGGAGCATCTTCCATCACATGATCACTACCATCAAAACCATTATTCGAATCATCTCCCAGCAGATCATCTTCATCAGGATTGAAGAGATCATCAGTCTCTTCCTTGTCCACCGTAAAGTAGATACGGTAGATACCTCTGTCGACACACACATCCACGTGCTGCGGGGATTTTAGACGCATCAATAACGACCACCCGAATACGGATTACCCCGGTCTGTTTAAGAGAGACCATGTCCACTTTCTGCGTATTGCCAATGCAAGATCCCATAGCCCAAAGCGGTAAGTATGCCCGAAGAGCCTTAGGAACATTAGTCACAGTCACCCACACCAGATCAAGCACCTTAATGGGTTGGCAAGTGTTTTTAATTTAATCAACTGTTCAAAAGCACCTTAATCAACTGTTTTACCTCTTCCAAAATTAAAAGGCTTATACTTTTTGACACGTAATCAGTATCAGGATATCTATAAAACTTATATAAGTGAGACCCACTAAAAGTCATAGTATCATTTCTCTCAACATGCAAGCATTCCACATCATGACCCACTAGATGCCATGTCACCGTCCACTACATGCCATGTCATTATCCACCAACCATCTATTTATGTTTTCAACTGATTCTCTGTGGCTAATAGCATCTATTTATACGTAGCACAACACAAAATTCCCACAGCTAAAATACATTAGGATCGATCATTTTAGAATGATTCGCTCTCAACGAATGTTTCCATGTAATCACTTTGTGTTTCGACTTACTCACTTCACCTTAAAATTTTGTTTTAAAAATTTCCGCAACAACGTGCGGGGTATCCCCTAGTAATAACATATATCTCATACATTTCCCTATAGATTTGGTTAAAAATAGAAAAACTGTCATAGGAAAAATTAGAACCTCTAGTATTTGAATACATTTTTGTGTACCTTCCGTTTTTAAATTGGAGTACATTTATTTCGTTAGCACTTCCTCGGTCCCAAATTTAGATCATTTTAGCTTTTCTAAATTTATGAATTTACTATACACCTAAATATACATTATGTCTAGTAGCAAAAGTTATGACCCTAGAAATACCAAAACGACATGTAATTTGGGATGTAGTATGTATTATCAATTATCATGATTTCAAAACAGAGCCAAATTGCATACTTTCTCCGTTAAAAAACAAGTCATGCCATAAAGTTAAAAAAAGTTTAACTTAGGGCACGTACAACGGTCGTCCCCTCACCGTCTATGTACAGGTAATTTTGCAGAAACCCCCCGCGCACGCGCGCAGACGACCGTGTCGTCTGTTCGCGAGACGACGACGGGGGCGTGTGCTCCAACGCGAAAAAGATGTCGCCAGCACCGTTGTGCGACGCTGGTCGTCGATCCGCGACAGAGGCAGGATTCACCACGGCCAGGCATCCGCGCGGGAAGGTGCCCCCGAAATCTTCCTATTCATGCCATTTTCTTGCTCTCATATAGCTGAATCTCCATCCCAACAGGCACCAACCACGATGCGCCGAGAGCAAATGGAGGCGGTGGCGGCGAGAGTTGGTAGCGACCGATGCGGCGTGGTAGCGAAAGGCCTCGGCGGCGGCGAGGGCGAAGGGGACGGCGGCGGCGATGGCGAAGGGGATGGCGGCGGCCTTGACCATGGCCCCCCACGTTCAGTTGGCAGCTTCCTTCAGCGACCGGCGGGCACGCGTTGCTGAATGGAGCTTTCTGGACCGAAGGATAGTAGTCCGATTGGTCATCCATGGAATACATGTGTCCTCAAGCTTTCTATCCATCACATGGTAAGAATTTAGTTTTGATGTATAAGATTTTTCTCTTATGAATTATGGATTGGATTAGAGTGATTTTGATTAGTACCATTGACTACATGTGATTTTCATCTGATTAATTAGAGATTGGATTAGAGCATTGGTTTCACAATTTCGTTTGCTTGAATGAGATATAATTAGTTCAGGAAGCTTTGCATTAGAGCACTGATTTCTCAATTTCAATTGCTTGAATGAGATATAATTAGTTCAGGGAGCTTTGCATTAGAGCACTGGTTTCTCAGTTTCAATTGCTTGGATGAGATATAAATAATTCAGGGAGATATAATTACAGATTGGATCAGAGCACTAATTTTTGCATATGACTATACATGTACACTAGTTTGTCTTTCAGTAGCAATTCATCCATGGACAATATAATGTATATTTGTCATATTGTTTTTTTCAAAGCATCGCTCCATATGAAATTCATCTCTGGACATATAACATCGCAAATTTATTGGTTACTCAAATGTTTCAACATGTAGCATCTAACTGTCGCCTTGCCAATATGATTTCTGCTAGCATCTAACTATCACCTTCCAATATGATTTCTGTTAATATATAACTGTCAGTTTGCCAATATTGATTATTTTAGTATCTAACTGTTAGCAAGGCAATATTGTTCCTGCTCTTCAGTCTTATGTTACATGGCACAGGGATGGTTTGATCAAAGCCGGCTATTGGTTGTTTGGATCAAAGAAGGTTTCATTATGTCGATTAGGTCCTTGCTATCAGTTTCTCAGGTGCTGTTTTTTAACAGATGGTGTATCTTTAGAGTTGGAGGCTGACTACTATCAGTTTCTCAGGTGCAATTTTTTAACAGGTGATGCATCTTAAGAGTTGGAGGCTGACAAGTGATAGCAGTGAACTATCATGTCATTTTTATTCAGTCCATTGTGAACTGTCGAGTGTCATTTCTTATTCAGTCAACTGTCTTTTTAATGTATTGTGCATTCTCTCATGTATGCAACAAAATGGCTACAAAGATCAAGTATGCACTAGATTACCATGATTTGTGTGTCAAAGTATGAATTAAACATCTTGCAGACAATCAAATAGACAGCTCATTGTACAAGCCGTCTATTAAGCTGTCTGTTTTGGTCAAATAGACAACAGCTGTCTACATTGTTGTACTTGCCCTTAGGACAAACTTTGAGTGACATGTTTTTTAGGACGTACTCCTATAGTATGCCATTGGAAGGTGGTTTTAGCCTCTGTGCACTGTGCTGTCCTAATAAATAATATGGATGGGACGATTCATTTAATCTGTTGTGCTTATCTTATCAACTTCTTCCCAAATAAGATCTGCCTGATTCACTTCGATACTTCTCCACATACCTGAAGGCTTAAGCAGAGCCTTGTAGTGACTGAAGTTCAATCATGGATGAAGGCATCGATAGCGAGAAGGCAGACGGGGTGGCAGAGGGCCTGGTAGTGACTGAAGTCCGAAAGCAGCTGTACCTTGCCGGGCCGCTCATCGTCGCATGGCTCCTCCAGAACTTCGTCCGGATGGTATCTGTTATGTTCGTCGGTCACCTTGGCGAGCTCGCCCTCTCCAGCGCCTCCATCGCCACCTCCTTCGCAAACGTTACCGGCTTCATCTTGATGGTAAATTGCTCACATGATAATTCGTCTCATGCACTTGGCCTCCTGAAGCATAATATGGAGATCCACTAAGCGAAGTGAAATCCCAGCTTTGTTCACTCATTTCAGATGGGCATGGCGAGCTGCTTGGACAAACTGTGTGGGCAAGCCTTCGGGGCAAAGCAGCACCATCTTCTCGGCATCTACAAGCAGAGGGCCATCCTTGTGCTAACTCTGGTAAGCCTTGTGCTCGCCGTTGTCTGGTGGTACACCGGCAAGATCCTTCTCCTCTTTGGTCAGGACCCGGAGATTGCGGCCGGAGCCGGCAGCTACATCCGGTGGATGATCCCGGCGCTGTTCGTGTAAGGGCCGCTGCAGTGCCATGTCCGGTTCCTCCAGGCGCAGAACATAGCCCTCCCGGTGATGCTGAGCTCAGGCGTCACTGCGGTGAGCCATGTCCTGATGTGCTGGCTGCTAGTGTACAAGATTGGCATGGGCTACAAGGGTGCTGCCTTGGCCTGTGCCATCTCCTACCTGATTAACGTGTCAATCCTGTCAGTTTACGTGAGGCTTGCAGCGGCCTGTTAGAACACCCGGAGAGGATTCTCAAAGGAGGCTTTTCACGACATCCCCAGGTTCTTGAGGCTTGGTGTTCCATCTGTGCTGATGGTTTGGTGAGCTTTTGAATCCCAATTTTTGCAGTTGAACTTTGAAGTTTTTGGATTTACAATATCTCTATAATTTAACTTTCTTTGATCAAGTATCTCTACAATTTAATTGGCATGGATATATCCTATACATGTGCACAGCTTTGAGTCGTGGTCATTTGAGATCCTGGTAATTCTTTCTGGACTTCTCCCAAACCCGAAGCTTGTGACATGGGTTATGTCCATTGTGTGAGTTATATCATTCCACATCACAAAAACTCTTTTCGCCCTTTCTTGATTGTAACTCTTCAATATATTTTGTGCAGATTAAACATGTGCACTTTAGCATTTATGATCCCGTTTGGGCTTAGTGCAGCCATAAGGTCAGGTTGAACAAACTGATGAGCTCATAAATTTTTACCATGCAATGTTCATCAACTAATAGTTTTTCAATATACAGCACCCGTGTTTCAAATGAGCTTGGTGCTGGTCGACCTCAAGCTGCTCGTCTGGCTACACGTGTGGGCATGGTGCTGGCCATCGCGACCGGCGTATTAGTCGGACTAGCTATGTTTTTGGGGCGCAATTTATGGGGATATGCATACAGTAATGACACCGAAGTGGTAAAACACATCTCCAAAATGATGCCGATCCTGGCTGTGTCATTCTTGGTTGACTGCAGTGTGTTCTCTCAGGTATGTAACTGAAACAAACAAAATTTGGCAGACGCAGTGAACCTACAAGCTATGTCCTGATAGTCTGCACTTATCTGTCATTACCTAGCTAGCTAATGACTGACAGTAGGAGGGGTTTCTTGATACTTTCTCAGGCGTTGCTAGGGGTTGTGGGTGGCAAAAGATTGGTGCTTGCATAAATCTTGGTGCATACTACCTGATTGGAATACCAGCCGCTTTCTGTATGGGCTTTCTTTACCATCTAGGTGTAATGGTAATTTGCTACACGAACCACCCTTAACATAAGTTCTAGTCAACTTTTTTTTGCTCTGTCGAGTACTTGAGTTTTAGAAACCTCTATGTACAATATTGGTTTGAATGTCCAGGGACTTTGGCTGGGAATAATCTGCGCACTCGTCGTTCAGATGCTATTGCTTCTCGCAACGACATTGTGCAGCAATTGGGAGAAAGAAGTATGCCAATCAGCCAAACTTCTTGCCTTGCAAAGTACTTGTTCCTTACTTTCTCCATTTTATTAATGTGGCAGCCTCTCTCTTTTCTTTCTTCTGTAGGCTTTAAAGGCAAAGGATAGAATTTGCAATTCTTCCCTACCAGACATGACGGCATGATATGCTCTAGAGACTAAAGGCACAATTTTGTTGGACGCGATGGCCATGAAGATTGTATGTCAAATGACCAAATACCAAACTTGCTCTTCGTCTCACAGAACAAAAACAGAGTGTGCCCTTGAGTAAATTTGTGAACTCTGAGAGCCAAATTGTTCTCCACACTTATATAATTAACTCATGTTCATTTTTTGGCGTGGAGTTTCACGCGTGGCAAATTTACATTTGAATCTAACTCAATGATTGAAATCCAACTAAGTCCGTATAATTCCCACCCATTCCTGATCCTTGATCTACACTAATCCGATCTCTAGATCTATCTCGCATTCTTTTTGATTTAAAATCCTAGCCCTTTAACCTACACCAAAATTAAACTCTTTGCTAACATGTGTCCTATTTGAAGATAAAGTAGTGTTCTCTCTCCCCCCCCCCCCCCCCTCCCTCTCTCTCCATCTCTCGCCCCCCCCCCCCCCCCCTCTCTCTCTCTGTGGTTTGAAGTTACATAATACAAATCCAACTAAGACAGCAGATGTGTCGTATACATGTTCTTCTATGTGACGAGAAATTTGATAGGAAGAGGGAGACATTTATAGTTTGCTTCGTTTAAAAAATGAGATAGTTTATCATCTTCAAACTCTGCTCTTTTTTTGTTTGGTTGCCGAATTTAATGGGTTGATCACCACCTCATTCCTCGAAAAAGTTAATAATTAGTATTAGTATGAGAAATAGGTTTACTCCACCAATTCTGAATAATCCCCGCCCTATCTACAATGGAGTGTTTATTCAAACCAAGCATCCAATTAAAAGGTTTAATTGATCTGAAATGTCTAGATCTTGGACTGGTGATCTATTCTCTGTTGGACTCTCAGTTCTCTGTTCTTGTCAAGCTCATGTGCATGCTGAATACTTCTTGATAGCAGCTGTTTTTTCTTTTATTGTCGTTACTCCCCTCAAGTACCTAGGGCAAAGCTCCATTCATTTTTATCTTTCTCAAATACGAAGGAGTTGAAAATTTATTTACTAGGGTGGATGCTTTCTGCTTTTCACATTTACAAATAGCTATTTGCTTGAGTAGAATTATGCTAGTGGCAGGGCCGTCGATGAGCAGGAGCCAAGTGAGCGACCGCTCACCAGCCCAAAAAATTAAGGCAGACCATGACATCATTGTATGTACGTCGAGAAGAAGAAAACGAATCATGAAGATGAATGGAGCTTTGTCATAGAGAGAGATAAAGAATGAGTGGAGCTCGGTGCCATGCAATGCTGACCACGCAGCGCCACTATCCAGAAGTATTCAGCGTGAAGATGAGCATGACAAAAACAGAGAACACAGAGTCCAAATAAGAACACAGACTGAACCTTTTACCACAGCAGAGATTGATTCAGTGGTCAAGAATCTTCCCAGTGATAAATCACCTGGACCAGATCGCTTCAATACTGACTTTGTAAAGAAATGCTGTCCAAACATCAAGCAAGACTTTTATGATTTATGTGCATCCTTTCAGCATGGACATCTATGTCTGCAGAGTTTAAATAGCTCTCACATTACATTGATTCCAAAAAAAGATGGAGCCAGAAAAGTTTCTGATTTCAGGCCCATCTCTCTTTTAAACACTTCAATTAAAATCATTACTAAGCTTCTAGCCAACAACAGTCTGTCATCATGGATCTCATTCATAGGAACCAATATGGATTTATCAAAAGCAGAACAATTCAGGACTGTCTTGCATGGTCTTTTGAATACCTTCATCTATGTCACAAGTCAAGAAAAGAGTTGGTCATTTTGAAATTGGACTTTGAAAAAGCTTTTGACAAGATTGAGCACTCTGCCATGTTGGAACTGATGAAACACAAGGGCTTCAACCACACTTGGCTAAGTTGGATGGAAAACATTTTCAACTTTGGAACATCCTCAATCCTGCTGAATGGTGTGCCTGGTAAAACATTTCACTGTAAGAGGGGAGCAAGGCAGGGTGACCCCCTTTCCCCTCTTTTGTTTGTCTTAGCTGCTGATTTTCTGCAAACTCTGCTTAACAAGTCAAAAGATCAGAATCTCCTCAGGCTGCCAATCCCCCTTCAGTCTAATACAAACTTCCCAATTATCCAATATGCAGCTGACACTCTGATCATAATGGAAGGAAGTCAACGCCAACTTGTTTTATTCAAAGGTTTACTCCAAACTTTTGCTTCATCCACAGGACTAAAAGTCAATTATTCTAAATCACTAATGGTGCCAATAAATATGGAACCAGAAAGGATTACCATTTTAGCACAAACTTTTGGTTGGACCATAGGGTCCATGCCTTTTACTTACCTGGGTTTGCCTTTGGGAACAACAAAGCCATCTGTTGAGGATTTCCTACCTCTGGTGTCCAATTGTGAGAGGAGACTAGCAAACATTTCAATTTTTCTCTCCCAAGCTGGCAGATTACAGTTTACAAATGCAGTCTTCACCTCACTACCAACCTTTTACTTGTGTACCTTCAAGGTCCATAAAACAGTAATTAAGCATATTGATAAATTCAGAAAACACTATCTTTGGACGGGAGCTGATATCAATGCCAAGAAACCTCCTAAAGTTGCTTGGGACATGGTTTGTTTGCCAAAAGATCAAGGAGGTTTAGGAATAATTCAACTGGAAGCCCATAATGAAGCCTTGTTAATTAAGAACTTCCATAAGTTCTTCAACAAATTGGACACTCCATGGGTACACTTGGTTTGGGAGAAGTATTACAGTAATGGGAAACTTCCAAATCACACCCTCAAGGGATCTTTTTGGTGGAAGGATATCTTGAGACTTTTGAGCAAATTCAAAGAGATGTCTTCTGTTTCAGCTTTTAGGGGTGACTCTTGCTTCTTATGGAAGGACAAATGGCACACTCCAATCCTTGACCAGGCCTTCCCTGAGCTGATGTCCTTTGCTAAAAATAAGAACATTGCCATTTTTAAAGCTAAAGAGGCTTTATCTCCGAATGAGCTGTCCAACCTTCCTCTCGCTGAAGAAGCTTTAAATCAGTTGTTAGAGCTGGCACAAATTCTAGAAGACCTCCCATCTCTTGATCAAGATGACATCTGGACTTATGATTGAGCAGCACCCTTTTACATCCCAATGAAAGCCTATGTTTGCTTAATTGGATCCCGAACAGTTCACCTAGCTTTTCACTGGTTATGGAAGTCTTTAACTCAGAAAAAGCATAAGGTTCTTTTGGCTTCTACTTAAAGATCTTCTGAGCAACAGGAATATTTTGAGAAGGAAAAACCAAGCTCTGCCCTCCTTTGATTGTGTACTCTGTCAAGCTGCACCTGAAGAAACGTTGAGCATTTGTTCTTACACTGCCCCTTTGCACAATCCTGTTGGGCTCTTCTTCAACTTCAGATTCCCCAGTCTGACCCTTTTCAGATCTTAACAGCCTTGAAGACACAACTAAGTGTACCTTTCTTTATGGACATCATCATCATCTTAAGTTGGAGTATTTGGACATCTCGCAATAAGCTGATCTTTGAAGGGCAACAACCAGGCATCCCATCAGTGAAAGAAACCTTCAAGCAAGAATTTGCTCTGGTTATCCTGAGAGCAAAGCAGAGTCCTAGGCCTTCTATGACTCAATGGTTAAATTCAGCCTTGTAATTTTTTTTATTCTTCATTTCTTTTTTTGTTTCCTGATTTTTCGTTGTAACCCTTGCACCCTTATATATATACACACAGTAGGGGGTAAAACCCCTCCTGTTTCTTAAAAAAAGAGCTTGCTCTTCATTCCTCTCAAATTTTCTCAGCACATAGACCAACATGTATTGTGTGCTACTAAAAAAGAGGTTTTTTACTGTACACAATACGAGCCAACGGTCGTACGGTCATATTATCAGTTTTTCTCTATGGATAAAATGGTAATTTGATTGATATATATTATTTGTAAAAAAATTCCTCGCTGCCCCATTATACTATCTTGAAACATTTCATACATTTCATTTTCTATATACAACAATACAATTTTATATTTTCGATAATACCCTTATACTACCCATACGACGTTTGAATACTACCGTACGACATCTAAAAAACCAGAAGTATAGAATTAATCTCAACCGTCGGATCCTTACATATAGGTCCTTTTCTATTATATACGAGTCCTTTTTCAACCGGTCGTACAGGTCGTATTGTGTACCATAAAAAAACCTCAAAAAATAGACTGTTTTATGACTGTTATGTACACTATACAAACGAAATGACAACGTGATCACCTAGGAAATTTAGGCGATAGACCAAAAACAGAAAATTGTATCCTTTTGAGTTCTAACTTATCACAGGTATGCACCATAAACTTGATGGTATATACAGTATTTATCACGATGTCTGAAACAGAATTTTATACTCCCTCCGTCCCGCAAAGAGTGTCCCGGAGTTTGTGTTTAATTTTTGCAAGCAAACATGGCAATGGCAATGCCCAGAAAGTTAATTTGATTCCTGAACGATTTAGGTTAGCAGCAGCCCTGACCTATCTTATATTTAAATTCATCACAAAAGCACACAACATAACTTCACAGTACCTCCGGATCGGATCAACTGTTCGATTCATGCATCCGTAAATTTGTATTTGTTTTATGCTCTCCACACCGCTACCGCCCGCCGCTGAAGAGCATCATCCTCCATTCTCTGGAACCGCAAGGACCGCACTGCCGAGCGCATAAAGACGAGAGAGCCGCATGTACGTCGCCGTGAATGAGTGCCGTCCTCGGTCACCTCCGCTCGGCACCTGCAATGGCGCGTCCGCTCATCCCCACACACAACAGAAATGAAACGCCAGTGATAGGATGAATAAGATCTGAAATCATATAGATGGATATAGGTCGAAATCATACAGCCTATTCGTTTGGCTGGTGGCTGATGGTTGGTGCTGATTTGTTCTGAGAGAAAAGTATTGTTGGTTGGTTGTTGGTGGCTGGTTTGTTCTTAGAGAAAAGTATTGTTGGCTGGTGGCTGATAAGCCAAACGAACAGGGAGATAGATGAATATGGGTCGGGCTTTATTGTTCATAGATGACTAAAATGACAAAATTAGATAGATATCATTCATGTTCTTTTTCCCATAATACCTTTATATCACCCTATACTACACATCCGTACCACCCCCATACTACCAGGGCCGTCCCTGCACATGTGCAGGGCGAGCGACAGCACAAGGCCTCCAAATCACATAAGCCTCCAAATATAGTACTTGATTACCCATATAGTTAACCTACATCCCGATTAAGAAAATAAGCCCAAAAGAAAAAATGTCATGAGTCTATAATTTGGATAGCTGACAAGGGCCCGGATTAGGGCCCCCTTCAACGCCAAGATTATCCCTCTCTAAGACAACAAAATCATAACCCTCAAGGTGGAGATTCCAATCAGCTGGCGAGCAGCTTGAGGATGGCCATACCCTTGCTGACTGCAACGTCCATAAGGAGAGCACGCTTCACCTGGAGTTGCGTCTCAGGGAAGGCATGCAGATCTTCGTCAAGACCCTCACTGGCAAGACGCCCAGTCCTTGGCCGGACGGCAGCGTTTCCGACCAGCCTCGCATGACAAGTCTCCGCCTCGTACGACAAGTCTGGCTCAGACTAGTGCGTGGGGTCCAGACGCACAACTCTGGCGTCACCACCGATGCGCACGAAGGGGCGAATCTCCACGTCATGCGGAAACAATAGCTGGCGGCCATGCAGGCAACCTGCCCTGGCAAGAGCCTTAATGCAGGTCTGACTAGCCGCGCAACCATCACATCGCCATCATCTTCTACTCTGCCACACGCAAGACTCAACCTGAGGCACTCAAGCACCCTCTACGACGCGCACGAGCCTAGACTTAGGCTCGGACGTGGCGAGCTAGGCAAGCACTCGGGAAGACTAAGACAAGCTCAAACTACTTGGGAGAAGGCCAAGCATCCCGGAGGGAACAGTCCAACACATCGACGCGGCGGCTTCCCCGACAAGGCATCGCGACTCGGCTTCAATGCACCCCGACATACGACAGGACGTGCCAACTGTCGAACACTGTAACTCTTTTTTACTCCCCCTTGTGCCCCTCCCCTTTAGACTATAAAAGGGAGAAGAGGGCAACGGTCACAAGGGTTAGACTTTCATAAGACCGAACTCCATCACCTGGGACCTAGGATCGAACTCCCTCTCCCGACTAGCTTGTAACCCCTACTACGAGCACACCTAGCTCAGGAACACAGCAGCAACACACTAGACGTAGGGTATTACTCCTCGGAGGTCCGAACCAGTATAAATCCTGTTGTCTCCTGCGCTAACCATCCGAGCCCGACGCACGATCGATAGAAACTTACTGCCGGCGGTAAAGAATCCCGACAATAGCCCAGCCATTCCAAGCCCCAAAAGAAATTAATCCTACGAGGAGGACTCCTGCCTCCTGGCTTGGTCGTTGTCCTCGTATCTGTTTTGTCTCCCGTCGATTCATCTACGCGACGAAGCCGCGGCGCCGGCGGCGACCGGCAAGGCGATCCAAATTCCAGGGCGACGGGCGAGACGCAAAAAGTAATACTAAAACTAAGCACTCATTTGTGCGAGATTTGTGCGAGATTTGATTCCAAAAGAAAAAATAATGGGACCTATTGAAATTTTGCAGTTTTTAAAGGAGCATGGTTGTTTTCCCAATGCAACTATTGCATATAGAGTTCTATTGACCATTCCTGTGACCGTTGCATCAGCGGAGTGAAGCTTTTCAAAAGTTGTTGAAGAACTATTTTCGTTCTACAATGACACATGAAAGGCTTAATGATTTGGCTATAATAGCACTTGAGACCAGAATGTTGGGGAAGATTGTTTATGAGCATATTATAGAAAATTTCATTCCAAAAAACACCGAAAGAATGAAGCTATTCAAGTAAGGATTATGAAACATAGATACAATTCTAACATGCCTCGTTTACAATGTAATATATTATATCATAATTTTAATTTTGTTCTTTTTTTCAAGCTAGTAGGCCTCATTTTTTAGTTTCGTACAAGGTCTTTGATTTAGTCGGGACGGCCCTGATACTACTGATGAGTTTTACGAAGTATATAATTAACCTGAGCCGTTAGATGTCTGTGTACTAGTCATTTTTCAATGATAGTATAGCCTAGTACAGGGTACCGGAAAAGCGCTGTCACACCCGGATTTAAGGACAAACCCGAATGCAAGAATACATGTGCGCCAGGATCAAGTTACACACATGCATCGACGCAGTGAATACCAAAAACACAGTGTAAAGCGTAAAGAGAGTATTAAACAGTTATTACATGACCGAATGTCTCAACTAAACCATCGTTCGAGTAGCTAACAGCGGAAAAGAAACACACGTAGAAGTCCTCCACGGGCGGTACCGACCGGAGAACGGACGCCTAGAACCCATCAAACTCATCATTGTAGTCTTCAAAACGCCCATCCGAGCAAAGCGACGGCCGGGTAGTGTAGATGCAATGGATAAACAACAAGCGTGAGCACATGTCGTACTCGGCAAGGAAAAAGTTCTATAACAACATGCAAGGCTTTATGGTGGAAGTCGTTGGCTCATAAGCAAGTCGGCATTTTAGTTGGTCAAGTTTTATTAAGCAACCGTTACTAGCAAGTGTAAGTATATACCAAACCCGGATAATAAAATGCAACAGATCCATAAAATGTAATGCACAAGTTTAAAAGTTCCATCTTCCATAGAATTAATCATGTGAGGGTCCAAGGCCGCTCTTGACCGTGAGCACGGCTAACTAGTTAGTTTTACACTCGCGAGAGGTTGTACATCTTTACCCACAAGTCGCGCAAAAACCCAAAAGAGTTTTAGACCCAACCATGCGGTGTTAGCAAGGCACCATACCACACTTCCGAGGTGTGATTGCATAGGGACGCTACGAGGCCGTTACAAAGATCCCCGCATGAAGGTCGCCCGCTAGGTTACCCGGTCAGTGCAACGTATAAAGCTCCCGGACGAGTACCGTGTCTTAGCTAAGCCCACACCTGCGCCCGAGCAGGTCCATACGCCACTACCCGCCAGCCCCCAACCCTTATCAGGTAAGGCATACCTAACATCTAGTTCACTAATTAATAGGCCAAGACAGAGCCATATGTCTTGTGGTAGTACTGTTTTCCTGGGTGGTTCTCCATGTTCCGATTAACAAAGTAAAGTGTTCTTGCATTACATGAAATGATAGCATAAATAAAGCCATATTAACAAGTGTTCATTAAACCATCCCAAAACCACATAAAGCGCTAGCATGTGCTACCCAACATAAAGTAAACCCCGGTTGATCAAGGCATAGGATAACAAAGCTAGTCGAACCTTAGCAATAGGACCCATCAATTTAATGCATAGCAATAATAAACAACAGTGTAATTAAAATGCATGTTGTAATAGGAATTTAACGGGAATGCAGCAAGGACTTGCCTTCTACCAGCACCGGAAACGCGCTCGGGGTCTTGATACTCTTCAACAGCAGCGAAGTCCCCGAATTGCTCGTACGCTACGCTCCACACATCACATACAAGCAAGCAATGGAAATAAATAAGAAACAGTACACCAATCATCTCAAACAGTAACAAAAGCAACAGAAAACTATTCTACTCGTCGAGACGATCGCGTGGACATAAAGAACGCTAAAAACGGAGCTAAAACGACAAAGTTATGAATAAAACAAGTTTTAGGACTTATTTGTAAAGACTTTTAGGTTCTCGGGCTAAAACAGAAGAAAACAGGACTAAAACGTAAGGGTTTTATAAGGTGGAAGGGTATTTTTGTGAAACAGGAAAAACTCGGGGTTTCTTTAGCAAAAACGCGCGGCCGAGGATAAGGGGTTGGATCGGATCCGTTGGATCGCGATCGGGCGGCTCAGATCTAACCATAACGGTTTGACCCGGGGGCTCGGTTTGATCGGCGGCTAGGGCGAGTGGTGGCCGTCGGATGGGGATCGGGCGGCTCAGATCTTGCGCAAGCGCGGCGGCGGCGGGAAGCGGCCGGCGGCGAGGCGAGGGCGCGCGCGCGCGCGGCGGCGGCGGCGGCGCGGCGCGGCGCGAGGGGCTAGGGTGCCCCAAAAGGCACGGGACTCGCACGGGACGTCCACGAGCGCGGGGCGAACGCACCGGTGACCCTCCCCCGGCGGCGACGGCGACGGACAACCCGCGCACGGCGAGCGCGGCGGCGGGGGGCAACTCCGGCGACGGCGAGCCGGTGATGCGGTGCACGGGGGACACCAACCAACCACCCCGGCAGCTCCTTACCCCACGGCGGATCCACCGGACGGGGACACGACGACCGAGCGACGGCGGGACGGCGCGGGCTCGAGGCGGCGGCGACCGAGGCGGTGGGCGCGCCGCGCGGATTAGGGTTGGGGCGCGGCGACCGCAGGGCGCGGGGGTTGCGGGTGCGGCGCGGCACGGGGGGTGGCGGCACACTTGGGTAGGCGGCGGCGCGGTCGGCCGGCACGCGGGCCGCGGCGGCGCGCACGGTCGGGGTCGGACTCGAGCTCGACCCCGAGCCGGAGACGGGCGGAGGCGGGAGGAGGACGCCGACGGGGGCGGGCCCCGCCGTCGGCGTCGGCGGCCGGCGGGAGCGCGGGGTTGGGGCCGCCGGGCCGCTAGGGGAGTGGGTTGGGGGGCTGCGCCGGGCCGGCCCGGCTGGGCTGCGGCGGTTTGCTTTCTTCTTTTTTTTCCTTTTACATTTCCAAATCCTTTCTCCAAAACAATTTAAACAACCAACAAATTCGAATTCAAACCAAGGTTTGAATCCAAACACCCAAAAACAATGCACCAGCATGTATGCAACAGTAAACTCCTATATTTCATTAATTAATTAAGAAAAGTGATTAAATGCCTATAAAAGCACGACAACCTTATATTCCTTAAGCGAGATCGAAATGTTGCTAAGCAAATTTTAATTAAATTCAGGAATTGGAATTTAGGGTGTTACAAGCACTCATCAAGGATCACTCTTAGGTGGGAATCATACAGACTCGAATTTGAATCTTATAATTAGACTTAAATTTGAAATGGGCACGCAAAACTCCAGGCCAAAAATGCAAATGAATTAATTATCTACCTGGGCCAACATTTTGGCTCCCAGAGTTCACACATTAACTTAAATACAAGTTCTCTGTCTTTAGTCCTTCAGAATACAATCATCTTGTCCATGACGTGAACAAAATTGCGTCTCTTGAGCATATCATGCCGTCATGTCTGGTAGGGAAGAACTGAAAATTCTGTCCTTCGCCTTCAAAGCCTACAGAAGAAACAGAACAGAGAGGCTGCCGCATTAACAAAATAGAGAAGACAAGGAGTTTGCACGCAAGAAGTTTTGGATGATTTGCATACTTCTTTCTCCCAGTTGCTGCACAAAGTAACTGCGAGAAGCAATAGCATCTGAACAACGAGGGCGCAGATCATTCCCAGCAAGAGCCCCTAGACATTCAAACCATTGCATATATAGAGGTTTCCTCAACTCGACAGAGTTGTAAAAGTTATACCAGAACTTATGTTAAGGATGGTTCGGGTAGTAAATTACCATTACACCTAGATGGGCAAGAAAGGCCAAACAGAAGGCGGTTGGAATTCCAATCATGTAGTATGCACCAAGATTTACACAAGCACCAATCTTTTGCCACCCACAACCCCTAGCAATGCCTTGGAAAAAATAGCAAGAAACCCCATTTTGTCAGCCATTAGCAAGGTAATATGCTGTGAAAGCAACAAATGCAGTTCATAATATACGCAGAGATGGGATCACGGATCAGCACAAAACATCAGAATATATCTTGGTTCACTGAATCTACCTAATTTCAGTTTGGTTCAGTTAGGTACCTGAGAGAACACACTGCAGGCAATCAAACAAGAATGACACAGCCAGGATCGGCATCATTTTGGAGATGTGTTTCACCACTTCGGCGTCGTTACTGTATGCATATCCCCATAAATTGCGCACCAAAAACATAGCTAGTCCGACTAATATGCCGATCACGATTGCCAGAACAATGACGACACGTGTAGCCAGACGGGCAGCTTGAGGTCGCCCAAGGCACCAAGCTCATTTGAAACACGAGTGCTATGGGAAAAACTTTCGGTTGATCAACATTGCATTGTAAAATACTAAAATTCATGAGCTCAATATGTTCAAGCTGACCTTATGGCTGCACTAAGCCCAAACGGGATCATGAATGCTAGAGTGCTCGTGTTTAATCTGCGAGAGCACGAAATTGAAGTGTTACAATCAAGAATGGGCAAACAGAGTTATTGTGATGTAGAAAGATCACTCACAAGACGGACAAAACCGATGTTGCAAGCTTCGGGTTCGGGAGAAGTCCAGAAAGAATTACCAGTATCTCAAATGACCACCACTCCAAGCTGCAGTGTACATGTAGGATCCAATTAAATCAGAGATGATAAATCCAAAAAAATCAGCTTCGACATGATATAACTAAAAAACTCACCAAATCATCGATGCAGACGGAACACCAAGCCTCAAGAACCTGGGGATCTCGCGAAAAGCCTCCTTTGAGAACCCTCCCCTGGTGTTCTCACAGGCCGGTGCAAGCCTCACGTAAACTGACAGGATCGACACGTTAATCAGGTAGGAGATGGCACAGGCCAAGGCAGCACCCTTGTAGCCCATGCCAATCTTGTACACCGCGGCCAAGGCACACCGGCCACATGGCTCACCGCCGTGACGCCGGAGCTCGGCATCACCGGGAGCGCTATGTTCGCGCCTGCGAGAAGCCGGAAATGGCACTGCAATGGCCCATACACGAACAGCGCCGGGATCATCCACCGGATGTAGCTGCCGGCTCCGACCGCAATCTCCGGGTCCTGACCAAGGAGGAGAAGGATCTTACCGGTGTGCCACCAGACGACGGCGAGCCCAACGCTCACCAGAGTGAGTACAAGGATGGCTCTCTGCTTGTAGATGCCGAGAAGATGGTGCTGCTTTGCCCCAAAGGCTTGCCCACACAGTGTGTCCAAGCAGGTCGCCATGCCCAACTGAAATGAACGGACAAAGCTAGATTCAGTAACGCTTGAGAAGCTACTAGTTTCAAGCTAGGATTTACTAGCAAGCTGAAGCCAGTAACGCTTGCGAAGGAGGTGGCCATGGAGGCGCTGGAAAGGGCGAGCTCGCCAAGGTGGCCGACGAACATGAGAGAGATAATCCGAACGGAGTTCTGCAGGAGCCATGCGACGACGAGCGGCCCGGCAAGGTACAGCTGCTTTCGGACCTCTCCCATGGCGGTTGTCTTCTCGACACCGGTGCCTTCATCCATGGCTGAAGTTCAGTCACTACCAGACTCTGCTTGAGCCTTCACGTATGCCGAAAAGTACAGAAGTGAAAACTAAGTCGGTGGGACCGCCCCCACGGTTTTCATTAAGAAGAAGAAATCATCTCCCGACTTAGAAAACTTTCGAACCCCAGTTTCATCGGTGAGAGGATTTTTTTAAAATCAACCCCATAATTCACTCCAACCGAGTACAGAAGTGGATAGAGCCAAGTTTGAAAAACAAAGCAATAAATGAAATCAGGACAGCAGAGACTATTTGTTAGCACAACAGCGACCGTTTTGAATGGCACGTGCAATTTTACACTGTTTTGGATCATGTTTTTAACACACATGCTAAAGAAATGAACACCAAATGAAATCAGAAGGTACACAAAGATTTATTCCCTCTGTACCAAATGGGCATTAGTTTTGTCGCAATTTTTTTAATAGTGACATTAATTCCATAATAAATCTAGAAAAATGTGGGCAGTCTGTTGGGCCTGCAACAGAGGAATGTGTTGTTTGCTGGTTGTGTATTCTCAGAATTAGAGGTGATATTAACATGTGGAATATATAGTCATTCAATCTCTTCAAGATATCGATTCTCAAAAAAAATCTCTTCAAGATTTCGCATCCCCTGTTTTCCAACAAGGAAGTCACGTACTATTAACAAAAGTTAATGATCCTGCATATGCAAATCACAAAAATTTTGATGCTATATAGTAGCTAGAAGAGTAATACCCTAATGTGTTCGGAGGGGGGGTCTGTTGCGTGTGGGTCCCACTAGAGGAGGGCTAACAAGGGAGAGACTCAACGGTAAAGTATCTCGTTCCATGTGTTCCCCCTCCCCCCCCCCCCCCCCCCCCCCCCCCCCCCACCCCCACCTTCCAAACGGAGTTACGGGTAGACCAATGACAGTGCAGCTCGATCGGTTGAACAAATTTAAGGGTGCAAAGGGGTAACCATTAGGTGCACCTCCAAACCTCTTTAGTTCAATCATTTGTACTACTTTTTCAAAATTTTGAAGAAGTAGTGCAAATAATTGCACTAAAGAGGTTTGGAGGTGCACCACATTATAATCAACTTGCACCCCTAAACAAATTAAGCTGACAAATCCATTGTTAACGCCCAAAGCATATGAGAGCGAGACGCGGGGACAACTTGTAGAGGCGGACAATACAATATGCATGTTCGTCGAAAACATCATGGCAAATTGGCAATTGCCCATGCGCCCTCTCTCGACGGTCCGGCTCGCGCTTTGCATGCCTTGTCACCACTATGGCACTTTTGCTAGCTGCAGCTCCCGTCGCACAGGAAAACCAGAGGTTCCACCCCTCTCATTTTTTAGAAAGAAGGGTAGTTCAGTCACTTAGTAAAACTTTCTTGAGAAAATTCCTTGTGTGCTACTGGGAAATGCAACTCATGTAATCTAGCTCATAAAGATGAAGTGTTAGCTCTTTCAAATAATGGATGGACACAAACGAGGTTTTGGGAGCATGAGCAGGCACTAGTTCTTTCAAAGAGATTTTCCCTGCTCTATATAATATTGCACATTATCCACATGTTACAGTGGCAAGTGTTATGTCAATTGTACCGATACAACGTTTCCTTTAGGAGACCGTTGACCCAGGAGAAGCTCATAGATTGGCATAACACGGTAACTATGATTTCCAACTTCAAGTTACAAGAAGGAAATGATATGTTCAAGCGGAACCTTAGTAGGGATGGAACCTTCTCACTACACTCTATGCACCTTCATAGATTGGATAGTATTGCACTTACCATAACAAGGGGATTTGGAAATTATAGATTCCTCTAAAGATAAAAAATTTCCTTTGGTTACTTAATAAAAGAGTAATACTAACAAAGGATAATCGAGCGAGGAAGAACTGGAAGGGCAGTCAAAAGTATTGTTTTGTGATAATAATGAGATGATGCAACATCTTTTCTTTGACTGCCCTCATGCTAGGGAGATTTGGCGCCTAGTTTTCTATCCTACTGGGTCCCCGCCTAGATCGATATCACATATGCTTGAGAGACGGCTTCCTAACTAAGATAATGACATTAAAAAGATGATTTTGGTGAGGGTATTTGCATTATGTTAGGCTATTTGGAGATGTTGAAATGATATTTTATTTAACAAAACCAAGCATACTTCATTTATGCATACTCTTTTCAGGAGAATTTATCGGTTGCGCTTTTGGTCGCAACTACAGTCTGACGACGACACAAAGGAGATGTTCCGGAAGGGGAGCTCGATGCTAGAGGTTATTGCCTTGGAACAGGCCAATCATGGATGGAAACAAAATAATAGATTGACATCTTTTTGATCTATTTGATGTCTTTTGTTCCCTATTCTGTTCAACAATGCAAGCTGAAAATTTGTCAAACTTGTAATAAGGTGGCCTTATACATTTCGTAGAGGCCGAGCTTCGGCTCGCACCCTACCGGCCACAGTTCGAGTCCCAGGTTGGGCGGACATGTTGGCCGGAGGTGGCGCACTTATGTGCGCGTTGATAAAAATCTCCTCGCCTATCCTACGCCAAAGCATGCTACAAGGCCCGGCTCAAGCTCACAGGGTGCAGGAGCCGTCATGTACGGGCAGGGTAGGGGTTCAGAGATTTTCTGGATATGCGTGAGAAGATCATCTTCTTCTTAAAACAATGCCCGGGGGCCGTCATACCCACGCGGGTCCAGTTTTTTTATACATTTTGTAAAGGCCACATTTTAATACAATATCTAAAAAATGTAATCAATGTCATTGAAAATTAGGATTTGAGCTCTATACCATTTGTTGTATTTCTTAGTTGTTCCATAACGTACATTCGCTATTCCATCAACAGAAAAATAGATCGAACGCATCTCACATCCAACCGTTCGTATCGTACATGCTCGTCACCTTTCGATGTGTAGCGCGTGTAGCCTCCGACCACCCTCCCACACGCTCGCTGGCGGCGGTAATCAAGCGTAGAAACCATACTCTTACGAGTCACGAATAACTGATGAATTGATGTCTTTCATAAAAAACAAGATGGATGAATTTGGTTTTTAAACGAACAGACGCCAGAGTAGGCCTATTTCATTGATATAGAAAAAAAGAACAAGCCGGGACCCGGCAAAGTAAAAAATTACAAAACTGTGTGCTTAATTACACTCGAGCAGTAAGGGCCGCAAGCCCCCTTCGCTCCTTCTGCTATCCAAGCCGACCCTTTGTTCTTGATCAAAGCCATCAAAGACGGGATGGACGACAAGATGGATGAATTGGCATCCGATTTCAACGATGAGCAGAGCTTCGCAAATTGTGTACGTAAGTTACAGATCTTTTTTTAAGCCAAATCACTTTGAAAGCTGAGAATCACAAAGTCCAAAAACTACATAGACGACTGATGTGTGTACTCTATAAGGAATCATCCGAGAGCACCTTAAAGCTGAAGATATGGCTTTTTTTAAAGAAGAGGAAGACGTCTTCCAAAAAAAGAAGTGGAAGATGATGAGCCCAAAGCAAAGGCACAAAAATAGGCATCCAATCATGATAAGGCCTAGTCAATTTTCCATGATGGTTACGTGCAGGTGGAATTTACATTGGGCGATGCCAATTGGTGGAATCTGACTCTGAGTCCACCTAGTAACCTAGTAGCTGACTATTTTAGTGCATAGAACTGACCATAGCAAAGTTCTCCTGAGAGTACCGCGCAAATAAGCAAGGCCAGTGGTTCCGCCGGCAAAGCCGGCTCCCAGGCTGCAGGCAGACCTGCAAGGGGGTTCAGTTCGCCTCGTTTGTGAAGTCAGTCCGCTCCTGAAATACACGCAGTGAGCGAAGCGGGCCAACCCAAAACAAAGGAGGGGTAAAAGAGTCACGACCCTATCGATCCCAACTGACCTCGGGTCGAACCTTGTCGTGTGTCGCTCCACCCTCCACTCCGCCGCTTGCCCGCCTCGCGTCGCGGCGTCTTATTCCTCGTCGGAATCACTGCCCACCAGCCCGAGCAAGTTAGATAAAGGATTTATGCACTTGAGCAGTGGGCACTAGGCCACTAGCTAGCATTCAACGTACGGACAGTGGATTAGCTCAAAACTCATTTAATTCGCTAGATAACTACGGAGTATGTTGGACATGGCAGCAGAGGAGCAACATGAGGGTCGCCCCTTGGTTACCCGCGGGTCCAGCGGGGCATCTGTTCCTACGATGCGGTTCGACCCACCAACCTGCGTACACAGTATAGAAGCGGCGAGCATATGTTAGGAGCGCTCCGATACGACCTCATTGCAGGACTAGCTACAGGCTAGGCCATGCGCCTATGTCCACGCCCGCTGCGGGCGAGCTGCAAGAGATTGGTACTATCCAGGTTCACAAGAAGCAAATGATACGCTCGCTTCAGCCAGGGACGAGCAGAGCACCGACTTTATTCTCGCTTCTTTCCTCCCCCCCCCCCCCCTTCTCTCTCCTCCACATCAGATTCTACCAGATTGCATCAAGTTATAATAAGGGACCTCTCGCATTACATCTAGCCTTGCAGTGACGTTGCATACCCGATCATGCATCCGCACGCACAAGTAGTTGGCTCCCGATTCCTTCGCTGGCCTGCTGCTCCCTGATCTCGGTGCAACTGGGAGCCACCACCTTGATTCCGCTGCCGACTCGCTGCCTCCTAATATGCAAGTCAACATGCACAGAGGGAGTGGCACCGTCGTTGGAATCCTTGAGGAAGGGGCCACCACTAGTCTAGGAAGGGGAAAGGGAGGTTGTTGTTGTCCGAATCTGCACCAATGTGGTACGGGTCCCGACGGTGCCTACTCTGTTGCCGTTGTTGTGTCGCTCTACCTGTCTTAGTCGTCTGTGAGGCATCGATCCCGTTGTTGCTCTGCACCGCGAGGAGAAGGGAGCAAGCGACGCGAGCGCCATGTAGACATTGTTGTTGCTCTGCGCTGCGAGGAGAGGGAAGTTGAAAGTGCATCTAGGCTCCTAAGTAGATTGTGGTGAATTGAATGACAAAGCAATTAAATAAGGACTAAGTTGTTTGTCTAAGAATGCAAGCATATTTTAATTTAAATATTCATGAAAGAATGTTGTCACATATTTAAGTATGAATATTGTTTGGCTCACATTGAGGAAGGCAAGCAAGTGTGTGATCCCATAATGCAAAATGATAAATGTCAAGCTAGATTGAAGAAAATGTTGGGGTTTGTTTCAAGATTGATTTACAATGTCCCCAACACATGTGATAGTTTGGGTAGAAAACGGATCATTTGTGTGAGAAATGATTATTTGCAACAAAGGACTTTGCAATGTTTCATATGGATACTTTAAGGAACACATGGATATTTCTAGGATGATGGTTCTATAATTGGAAACTTGCCGGTCATGGAAATAAGAAATGGTGTTTCAAAATAATCAATGCAAGGTTTCATGTGGTGATGGATACAAGGATGAGTACATATTTGGTGATCCTCGATTGGAAGTTTGCATATTCATTGTTAATCAAGAACAAACATTTGAAGTGGTATTTCAAATGAAGATTAATTCTTGATGAAGCAAAACCAAACTCAATGTGGCTTGGGTAAGTGATGAAGAAATCAACCGAGATGACTAGGACGAGGTACTAAGCATCTGTGGTGTTTTGCTAAGGTGAAGTAACTAGTATCCATAGGGTCTCGAATAATCATACTCATGACTTAACTGAGGGAAGCAATGCAACTCATCTAAGTGTTATGATTGGCAATATGGAGTGACTTAAGGATTCAAGTGTACACTCTTATGCTAAATGGAAAAATCATAAGTCACTAGCTCATGTATGGATGTGCTCAAGACAATGGCTATGTTGGGAGTCCTCAAGTTGAAATTGCTCATGTATGGAAGATTGAAGATCTAAAAGCTCAAGAGGTTGTTGCAATAATTTATTTTATCTTTGAGTTTGGTTCATTAGTTCCTATGTGAGAAATAGCCTTGAGAGAGTTCCTGAGTGATCTAATAAACCTTTAACACGACCTTGGCCACTTCAACTAGTCGGTGAAGTGTTAGTGAGAAGTGAAAAGGGTTTTTGGACTCTCTCTGCCCAAGGCGGTCTAACCGCCCCAGGCAACCAATGGCTAGTTTCTTAAACTGGGCGGCACCGGGCGGTCTAACCACCCTATGTAGGCGGTCTAACCACGTCTGGACAGTTCTAACGGCTAATTTTTCTTGAAGAGGAGTATAAATACCCCATGAGCTCCAAAGGTTGGTGTTGCTGGTTCTAGGGTTGTTGGTGTGCTCCCCCAGATGTTTTTGCTAAGCCAAAGCCAAGAAACTCTCCCCAACCCTCTCATTGTGAGATTTGTGTGATTCAAGCCATATTTTTGTGTTGGGTTGAGAGAGTGATCTTGTATAATCTTTTGTGAGCTAACATGATCATCCCATAGCTTGAGCACTTCTGATTCGCGTCTACAAGCCTTTGAAGCATTTGTTACCCTTGGAGGTTTGCCTCCAAGACAGCTAGGTGTCACTAGCTACCTCCCAATGTGTGGTGAGCAGTGGCAAATTTATGAGGGTTGTGATCTTGCCTCTTCATGGAAAAGATCACCTTAATAGAAAAGAGGAAAGTGGTTGAAAGAGACCCGACTTGTTTTGGGAGAGAGTTTGTAGAAAACTCTCCCTTACCACCTCCTCAACGGAGACGTAGCTTTCCTCTATGGGAGTGAACTTCGGGAAACATATATTTGCGTCTCCTTTGTGGTTTGCCTCACTAGTTGATTTCTAGCATTTTTACTTTGCTTCCACTTCGCTCTGCTTGGGTGTGTGCTTGTCTTTGTGTGCAGGGGTCATTACCCTGCTTGTGAACATCTACTGAAGCCACTCAAGAACTTTGGTTCGTGCTAGAAGTCAGGAGAAGCTTGAGCTAAATTTGTGTAGGTTCACTAAGTGGACGCGGTCTAACCGCCCTCCGCTGATCTGGGCACTAGAGGCGATCTGACCGCCTGGTAGAGGCGGTATGACCGCGTGTAGCGTAAACAACTGAAGTTTCGGGTGAAAAGTTTTATTGGGTCGACTCGCCTATTCACCCCTCCCCCTCTAAGTGACATCAAGGTCCTTTCAGCAGCAGGCACCGCAAGCGCCATGTAGACTCTGTGCTGCTCTGCGCCACAAGGAGAGGGGAGCAGGCATCGCAAGCATTGCACAGCCTCTATCGCTGCTCTGCGCCTAGTCTGCGTCACAAGGAGAAGGGGAAGAGGTGACACAAGCGCATAGGGCGTGGAAGTATCCGTGGTTGGGAAAGTGTAGGATGGGGAGAGGAGAGATACACCTGAATTTGGTGGACTCGGAGACTACATACGCATAATGAGAATGCACATGTGGCAGCTATTGGACTGTGCTACAGTGCTCTTCACCACCTCATTTTGCACATGCGGGCTCGGATGAGGAATCTGTTACGGTTAACTTTGGTTGGAATCCAAATACATCTTAGTTCTATTTGCAGTTAATTATGTATAGATAATATGTAATTATTTTGTAGGCGTGAGGATCTTAGTCAGATTGGCCATGTTTGCTTGTGTTAGAAATCTAAGTAATATTCAACATATTTTAACTCCATAATTCATTAGTAAATTATCATGTAAATGAGTATGTGCTTTTGTTCATGACTAATACACTATAAAACATGAACAATATGAAGAACAGAGAAGGTTCAGTATGTACCCTGAGCCGGAACTGTTGCCGGGGAAGGGGTGTGTCATTACCAACTGGATTAACCTTGTTAATCGTGGGCTGACCTGATATGATGTAGTCAAATGAGTTAATGCAGTGAAGATGTCGACGCGGTGCAGATGGTCGTGGGGATGTAATTGTGTTGTTCACTTGGGGAACACAATTACGACCACAGGGAAGTAGTCGATCACGGCAACCGAAGGAGGATCGTTGAGCAGTCGTGCATGCCTTGTCCTACCCTAAAACTTAATTGCCTCTCTATCCCAAGCATGAACTCTCGTGCAACAAGATTCGAAGACTCTGCTCTTCTAGCAGCGTATGCGTGCACGAAGTGGAATGGGAAAAAAACTCGAGTGCAGTCACAACAAAAATATAAGAAAGGATGCGAAAGAAGGAGAAGCGAATGCACCTGGACGCCATCAAGTGTCACTAGTAACTGTAGTCATTAGCACCAGCACATTTGCACAACCACATTAGTACTAGTAACTGACATCAAGTGCCACTAGTAATTGCAGCCATTAACACCAATAACTGACACGCATTACTGGTAACAACCACATTAGTACTTAGTAACTGACTGTAGCCATTAGCATAAGTAAATAACCAGCAATTGCACAGAAGCAGCTGGTTTTGAAGGCTCTGCTCTTCCAGCAATGTGTGCGCACACGAAGTGGAATGGAGAAAGAGACTTGAGTGCATCCACAACAAAAATACAAGAGAGTTAGTACTAGTAACTGACATAAGTGCTACTAGTTTTTGCAACTATTAGCACCAATAACAGACACGCATTTGCAGAGCCACATATTGTAGCCATTAGCATCAGTAAAGCAATTGCACAGACAACTCTAGCGCAGCAGGTTTTGGAGGCTCTGCTCTTCAAGTTGGGTGTGCGCACACGAAGTGAAATGGGAAAGGAGACTCGAGTGCAGCCACAACAAAAATATAAGAGAGGTTGGGAAGGAGAAGGGAATGCACCTGGATGCCATCAAGTGCCACTAGTAATATAATTGACTAGACATTAACCTCTTGCAATCAACAACATCTCAATGCCTTGTGCTACCCTAAAACGTGATTGCCTCAGGTTTCGAAGGCTTTTCTCTTCCAGCAACGTGTTCGCGCATGAAGTGGAATGGGGAAGGAGACTCGAGTGCAGCCAAAAAAAAATATATAAGAGGCTGTGAACGAAGCAGAAGCGAATGCACCTAGACACCATCAAGTGCCACTAGTAATTGTAGTCATTAGCACCAATAATTGACACACATTTGCACAACCACATTAGTACTGTAACTGACATCAAGTGCCACTAATAACTGCAGCCATTAGCACCAATAACTGACACACATTACTGGTAACAGCCACATTAGTATTAATAACTGACAGCTACCATTAGCATAAGTAACTGACCAGCGATTGCACAGACAACTCTAACGCAGCAGATTTGGGAGGCTAGGCTCTTCCAAGAACATGTGCGCACACAAAGTGGAATGGGGAAGGAGACTCGGAGTGCAGCCACAACAAAAATACAAGAGTTAGTACTAGTAACTGACATCGAGTGCCACTAGTAACTGCAGCTATTAGCGCCAATGACACCAATGACTCACACGCATTTGCATAGCCACATACTGTAGTCATTAGCATTACTAACTAACCAGCAATTGCACAGAAAACTCTAGCGCAACAGGTTTTGGAGGCTCTGCTTTCTAGTAGTGTGTGCGCACACGAAATGGAATGGGGAAGGAGACTCGAGTGCAGCCCTAGCACAATAGGTTTTGGAGGCTCTGCTTTGAAGTAGTGTGTGTGCACACGAAATGGAATGGGGAAGGAGACTCGAGTGCTGCCACAACGAAATATAAGAGAAGTTGGGAAGGAGAAACGAATGCACCGACGCTATCAAGTGCCACTAGTAAAGTGAATAGACATTAACCTCTCGCAGTCAACAACAACTCACGGTGCCAAACACAGGGTTAACAAAACCGGTGGGAAACCGGGTCAGTTTGGCCGGTTCCCAGTGGTACCGGTCCGGCCCGGTACCTAAAACTGGTAGGTTCCCACCCCCAAACCAGACCTAAAAATTGGCAACCTCAGCAAACTGACTGATTTTACCGATAAATTTTTCTTCATGGCAATCGACCGAATCGCAGTTTTGTTAACCGTGGCCAAACCTAGCAACGATACGCAGCGGCACGTCATGCGCGCACGTGGCAAGCTGGTGCTCCTTGTTCAACTTCACATGGGGTGCACATAAAGTCCATCATTTAAGTTGATTGTATTCCTTTTCAATTAACCATATGGGATTAACCACCATTCAGGTAACCTATTAATCACCATTTGGTACTCCCTTCGCTTTGGTAAATGAAGTCGTTTTGGACAAGATTTGAGTCAAACATTGAAAATATAAATCATAAATAATTTTTAAGTCATTAAGTTTGGAAATGTGAAAAGTACATGAATAGATTTGTCTTGCAAAATTTTTTCATTAAAGTATACATATGTTAGTTTAAAATAAATACTTTTATAGAAATAAGAAGTCGAAGTTGTACTTTGGAAATCGGGTTGTTGTTCTCTATGACTCCATTTACTAAACTGTACTAAACTGGAGGGAACCTCTAACATTTATAGTGAGTCTGATTATTATTGATTTAATTGCTTGGAAATGGGCTAAGCCCAATTAAATCAACAGCTTGGAGTTGTGTCATTCCTGAATCCTGATGGATCGTTCAGAGGAGGCCTGCGTGCCCAATCCCATCAGGGCCGATTCTGGTTCGGCGCGCACAGAGCATGGCAACGGATAAAATTCTGATTTTAGACATTAGACCACATTTATTATAATTAAGAATGTAGCTGCAACAGAAAGATCAATGCATAGTTTCACTACAATGTTAACTGTTACTTCTAAACTTTACAAGAATAAAACTTCTCTCATTTCATGAAACCCTATCTAAAAATCTTACCATATCTGCGAAATTGTTGATGTTATAAAGAAATTAATGCTGATGAAACTCCCGCTGAATTTGGTATAAAATGTTAGTACATGTAAGAAATAGGTAGAGCTGCTCTGTAAGCGTGGTGGTGCTTGTGCGAAAGACAGAAATGGCCTGCGGTTTGCAGTGGGCCAACCTGTAGGGGAGGGAGATGCGGCCCAAAATGGCTAAGATATAGACAAGTTTAAATATTTGATTAAGATCGATTTGGAATTGATTTGAAGTTTCCCAATTACGGATGAAATAATTTGAGATGGGTCTAGATATTGCGTTATTAGGGTATAATAGAGATAGATCTAAAGTTAGCTGAGATTTTACATACTCGTATCTGAATTAAGTTCAAATTCGAATCTACCATGCTCGAAACTCTAAGAAAAATAAGATGTGCATGATCTATTTTATGCAAACTTTTAATTAAAAAAGGTTTTAGTTGGAGATAATTCGAGTTTCTTAGCTTAACTATGTTTGTTTTTAGGTTTTACATAATTTAGTTTTTTCGTGAATTTTGATATCCTTGTAGCAGCAAAACTAAAGATATGTTTCAACAGTTGATTTTCAAAGTTGCAACAATCATCGGCGCATTCTTTTAACAGTGAATCTTGCATGAAACATAATATACATGTTGTGGTGGGAATTTTTATCTAATAGTCAAACGACTTAATTCAAAAAAAAACAGTCAAATGGCTCAAAGTAGATTTTTACATATATTTTGTGCCGGCAAATCCTTAAGATTGACAAAGTCACCACAGGCGCCTCACTATCGACGGGAACGTCGTCTACCACTAAAAGCATAAACGTCGTTAAATCTTAAGAAATTCGCTCCCACAGGGAGTCGAGCTTAGGACGTGAGGTGCTACCAGGGCTCTTGTAACCACTAGGCTACAAGCCCTTTCACATATACATTTTGATGTTGAAGATGTTTTGTTTCAATGTCGCAACGAGCGTCCAATGAAAAATTACCATCACCATCAAACGTTAACACCCTATTTTGCAAAGAAAAAAAGACCAGGATACATGTGTAGTGTTTATATGACATGGTAATAAATATATAAAGGTACCTAGTTGTCTGGTTCCCATATCATGTATATTTGTTCCTACAGATTGTAGATTTTTCTAGAATTTACTTTATACGTTCTAGTTTCACTAGAGTCCCATGAAAGTTCTGCCTCTGTTCATCTTCAACCAAACAACCGTTCCACTAAAAGAGGCCTACCATGCTACCACATCGTTTCACATATGCCCCAATCTTTGCATTACCCAACCCACACTAGGAAACAATTAATTTTTCGCCCAAGCATATCTCCAAGCGAGCCAACTATAAGAATAACGCATGTCGAGTGTCTCGAAAGTGCACCTATGGTACATTAGCTAATCTCAACATGTACCAGACCAGTCGCCCAAGGTGTTCATATATGGACTAAGTCACTAAGTCCATCCATGCGAAATGAAACCAACTTATTTGCGAAGCTCAGTTGACACCTCATCCAAACATTTCTTCCTCAAGTAGCTAAGAGTCGTCAATATACCACCTGAGTGATCAATGGGTTCACCTGAGTCGTCAATATACCACCTCATCCAAACATTTCTTCCTCAAGTAAGCCTGGGTCACTGTTAATCACTTGCAAATTTGATGAACCTAACAGTTTGATAACTATAGTAACTATAGTAAATAAGTTCTAGGCCAATTTTCACTGTTTGGCTCTTGCAGTTCAACAACTACGAAAATGGAAAAGTTTTAATCTCTTCGTATATATCTAATAGACAGCAGTCACATGCCATGCTACAATTCAATTACTTTGCATCTACTCAAATGGACCATACTGCTGATTGCAGTCAAAGAGAACATTCCCTTCTCACTTGTCTCAATCATCTTACTCAAAAACAAAGAGAAAAATACACTTTCATGAGATTATGAAGCTGTTCCTAGCAAATAAAAACATTTAGTTACCTAGTCCCATCAGAATCTTGTGTTCCCTTGTATCCAGAAAAAGAATGACCAAAACAGATTACCTGCTTACTTTCCGTGTTTCCGTGTCATATTCGATCTGATTTGCGTGGAGAGAAGTCCTGACCCTGCTACCGATTCTTCATGAGTTCCTTCTCAACGTTTCTTCTTGGTCATTGCCTCCGACAAAATTGCATCTCTTGAGCATTCATGTCGTCATGTCTACTGGTAAAGATGAACTGAAAATTCTGTCCTTTGCCTTCAAAGCCTACAGAAGCCCCAAAACAGAGAGGGTGTCACATTAACAAAATGGGGGAGGCAACGAAATAATATCTCTGCATGCAAGAAATTTGGTTGATTGGCTTACTTCTTTTTCCCAGTTGCTGCACAAAGTAATTGTGAGAAGCAATAGCATCTGTACGACGAGTGCACAGATTATTCCTAGCCAAAGCCCCTAGACAATCAAACCATCTTAGTAGAGGTCTCTTCAACTCGACAGAGTAATAGAAGTTGAACTAGAACTTATTCTAAGGTCGGTTTGGGTAGTAAATTACCATTCCACCTAGATGGTAAAGAAATGCGAAACAGAAGGCAGCTGGGATTCCAACCAAGTAATATGCACCAAGATTTACACAAGCACCAATCTTTTGCCACCCACAGCCCCTAGCAACGCCTGGAAAAATATCATGAAACCATATGAGCCATTATCTAGGTGATAATGTTCCAAAAGTAACAAAGGCAGTTCTTAATACACATAGAGATAAGAACAGATCATGTCAAAACAACAGGATATGGGTTCACTGTATTTACCAAATTTGGTATTTTTCAATTAGCAGATCTATAGATACCTGAGAGAACACATTGCACGCAATCAAACAAGAATGATACAGCCAGGATCGGCATCATTTTGGAGATGTATTTCACCACTTCCTCCTCGTTACTGTAGGCATATCCCCATAAATTGCGAACCAAAATCATAGCTAGTCCGATCAATACGCCAACCACGATAGCCAGCACCATGACGACACGGGTAGCCAGACGAGCAGCTTGAGGTCGTCCAGCACCAAGTTCATTTGAAACACGAGTGCTATAGGGGGAAACCGACATGTCAGTGCCATAAGTATCAGGTGATCAACATTGCATGGTAAAATTTATGTGTGATTTGTTAAATCTGACCTTATGGCTGCACTAAGCCCAAAAGGAATCATAAATGCTAAAGAGCCTGTGTTTAAACTGCACAAAATTGAAGAGTTATAATCAACAAAAGGCAAACAGAGTTTGAAATGTGTTGGGGAAAGATAACTCACGAAATCGACAAAGCCGATGTCTCGAGCTTCGGATTTGGGAGAAGTCCAGAAAGAAGTACAAGGAGCTCAAAAGACCACCACTCCAAGCTGTATACATATAAGGTCCAAGTAAATTAGAGACGAAAAATGAAAAAAAAACTGTAACAAATGATTCAGAACTCACCAAACCATCAGCGCAGATGGAACACCAAGTCTCAAGAAGCTGGGGATGTCGTGAAAAGCCTCCTTTGAGAACCCTCTCCAGGTGTTTTCAAAGGTTGGTGCAAGCCTAACGTAAATTGCCAAGATGGACACGTTGGTCAGGTACGAGATGACATTGGCCAAGGCAGCACCATTGTTGCCCAGACCAATCTTGTACACCAGGAGCCAACACACCAGCAGATGGTTCAGCGCCGTGACACCAGAGCTCAGCATCACCGGGAGAACTATGTTCTGTGTCTGCAGGAACCGGACATGACACTGCAGTGGCCCATACACGAACAGCGCTGGAATCATCCACCGGATGTAGCTTCCTGCCCCAGCTGCAATCTCTGGGTCCTGACCAAATAGTAGAAGGATCTGGCCAGTGTACGTCCAGATAACAGCAACCACAAGGCTCACTAGAGTGAGCACAAGGATGGCCCTCTGCTTGTAGATGCCGAGAAGATAGTACTGCTTTGCCCCAAAGGCTTGCCCACATAGTGTGTCCAAGCTACTTGCCATGCCAGACTGAAATGATCAAATTAACAATTCACTCTGCTACTGAATTCCATATAATCGTTCAGGAAGGTCAGGTGTAAGAAAAAGGCTTTGAGTTTGCATACAATATAAAACATACCAATAAACTGAAGCCAGTAACGCCGGCAAAAGAGGTGGCAATGGAGGCACTGGAGAGGGCAAGCTCACCAAGGTGACCAACAAACATGACAGATATCATCTGGACGATGTTCTGCAGGATCCATGCGGCGATGAGTGGCCCAGCAAGATATAGCTGCTTTCTGACCTCAGACCGCACCAGGTTCTCTCCCACCCCTCCAGTCTTCTGAAAACCATTGCCAAGAAGGGGTTCATCCATGCTTGGCATCATACAGCAAAGTTTACACCCTGCTACTGAACAAGGTATGTGAAACAATGTATCAGTCAGTGTGGCTAATTTATAAATGCTGGAAAATTAGAAGCCTCCCAAGGAAACTGAAAGGAAAGAAAGACTTGGCAGCCAAGTTTGAAATTGGCAAACAAGCATGAAGAACAAATTATTGGTGTCATCTGACATTGGAGCAGAAAAAACTAAAATTTATATCTCCAATGAGTTTGTAGTTTGATTCATGAGATGAGAATCAGTACAATTAAAATCCTGCTAAAGAAGACCAGAAACATAGTGCTAAATAGAATTTAAGGAGCACGTTGGATACTAATGGAGGTAGCTTGGCACTCAAGTTAGCATGTTAGACAATAGCCTACCTAACGGAGAAGAGTGAATGTGACAGCTAAGCACAAATAATATGCTCAATTAGGATGCCAATACTATTTTCTTTTGAAGTACTAATCAGATTATTGAATAATACAGGTATACAAACGTAAAGACTACACTTCGGTAATCAAATCAATCAAATACTTTTCTGTACTTTCTATGTTTAAAAAGGGGGCATAAATTCACTGGGGCCCAAAAGGGGTAGACTCAGTTACGTTTAGACTAATCAAACTAAGACTTCTGACTGTAAGCTAGTGTACTGACCAAGGACGGAGGCAGCAGGTGGGGCGAGGTGGTCCATTGAAAAGAAGAGGTAAGAAGGGAGAACAGAGGAAGAAGGGGGGGGGGGGGGGGGGGGGCTGGAGGGGAGGAAGGGAAGGGGAAGGGGAATGAGCAACAATCCTAGCTCCGTCATTGCACTGACCGTTTTAACTAATGCACACCATTAGTAACCATTAGTAGGTGTGGGCCCTGATTACTCTGTTTCCAAGTGTATATGCCCAAATTTCATTTTTGTTTCTAGTCTCTCTTTCCCCATGTTTGACCCAGTGCCATTGAAGAATGGTTTAAGGGGAAATTTGATTAGGTAAAAGAAAACATAGTCAAACTGAACTAATCAGAAAGGATTTTGAAGACCCTTCTTTTACAAACACAGCAAATAACTGTGTTTTCAGGCTATACATAAGATTCTCCTGATATGTAAAGCCCTAAAGGAATAGAGAAGATTTCATAAAATATTCCATCAAGAAAGAAACTTCACACTGTTGTTCAAGGTATGTGTAAACATAGCATGATAAATATGGTTCAGCTCTGGAAAATGCAAGGGGACAAAGTGTAACAAGTCAAACAAAACATGTGTAAACATGATAAGACAAGGATAACAGAAAAAAAAAAGTACAATCTGGTCAAGTTCAACATACAAACAAACACAACAGAGCAAACTCTTGGTCTCATCTGTGAAAGAGTTCCTGTGACAGAAAAGTTAAAAAGTCTTCTGAAAAATTGAAATTTCAATTTTAAAGATGTTAACATCAGCCCAGGCCCGAATATTTAAGTTAAGTGTGTTGAGGAAACCCACAGGAAAGAACAGAATTAAAATATCTCACAGACGGCAAATCCAATCAATCGACTCCCGACAAGGACAAAGAGTATCTTATTCACTGCTGTTGATCAATTTAAACATTTAGCGAGCAGTGAGATCTGCACTACTAGTCAAAAGTCTAAAAGGTTAGAAGTATATACACATGCCAAAAAGTCTGTGCTCCAGGATACCGATAAGGCGATAACAAACACAAGCTTCAGTCACCGCACGCAAAAACAAATTCGGAGCCTGACGCCTCACGTGCTGAAAGCTGTTTGTTTGTGAAAAAAGATGTTTTGACCGATCCCCACATATACAGGTAACTGCATATATCACACTCTGAAAAGGGCCCAAGATCCGGTCCCATTAACGAATGAATCCAGGACCAATTTAAGCAGGATTTTGTCATTAACTAGAACTGCAAAAGTAACCTGAACGCATTTGTTGAGTTCAGCGAAAACATTTGAGTTCTTCCAAATTTAGGAGCCAATCGATGCAAATTAGGAAGTACGGCGGAGCAAATGAGATGCAAGAGTGGGGCCAGGCAATCGCCCCCGCAGGCCACAGCGCAGCGATGGAATAGGAGACGAGTTCAAGAACCATACCGCAGGCACGTGGTGGCGTTGTCGCTGATTAGAACGCCATGGAGGGAGAAAGGGCGCCGCTGCGGCTACGACGGCGCGCGGCGGCCCGCTGTGAGGGGAGGAGAGGGAGGGAGAAGTGGGGTCCTCCTCCTCGGACAAGGCGAACACGGCAGCTAGCGGCGCGCCGGCGGCTACGGGGAAAACGGGTGGTCTTCACAGGCGAGGTCCGAGGACTCCGAGGAGGCTTCTTTTAATACGCGGACGAGGAGACTCCGACTCCAGACGGCGATTCCAATTGCGATCCCTACTCGAGTGCAAACATTGTTTTTGGCTTCGCACGTAGGCACAATCTTTCTACGACAATTTTCATGATTTCTATGATAGTCTCGCAAGATGATATCCATTTTTTATGGTAAGTATTATATAGTACATGTAATACTCCTCCCTCCATCCCAGAAGGATAGTCATCGTTAGTGAATCGATTAAGTTCAATTAGTCAAAGATTTGATAATATTATATTACAGTAAACATGTGCTAATATAGAATTAATTAAGTTTAACAGGTTCGTCACTCTACAAATTGTTGGTCTCCACAAATTTGACACTAAACAATAATAGATTCACTCAAGAAATGGACTATATAGACAAGTACTCTATCCGTTCCAAATTAAAATTCGTTTGACTATTTTGTTATCATGTTTGACTCCTCATCTTATTCAAAATGTTTATATACGCTTAGCAAGAAGCATATGCAGCCATATGTTACCAAAACCTCGTAAATATAGTGCAGTTTGATGAAATTTTGCAGATTAGTGCAAATAGGATTGTTGCATGCATACAACCTAGCTCTACATGTGCTAAGACTGAGGCCAACACAAAAGGCATTTCTGTTTTTGCAACACCAGTTGACACTGTGCCTAGTGAAATAGCTCTCCAACATAAGAGGGAAACTCCGAGCGGATTTTTCCTCCGATGAAAGAGGAGATGTAAAAATGCATCTCCTCTCTCCTCGAGTGCATTCGACTAGCGGAGCCGGCCTCGCCTAGCCATGGACGTGTCGCTATCCTGCCCGCCACTGCCATGGCTGCCACCAGATGAGGAGCATTCGATTTTCTGGGAGGATCCGCACTAGGGAGTCAATGTCCATCGGCGACTGCACCTCCGCCGTCAAGCTTGGTGAAGGCGGCGGCGGCAAATGGCCCCTGTCGGAGCCGGAGTAGGAGAGGGGAAGGGAAGGGGCACGACCTGACCGCGCGACAGCGGATGGCTCCTCCACGTCGGCGGCCGCGCGAGATCCGGCCCCCGTCGAACTCCACCCTCCGCGCAGTGGCGTTCGGTTCCAGCATGCCGGCTACAGCGCGAGATCCGGAGGCTTGCGATCTACTGCTCCCTCTGCACGATAACGGCTGACTCCTCCACATCGGCGATCGAGCGAGATCCGGCGCCCGCCGCACTCCTCCCTCTGCGTGACGGCAGTTGGCTCCTCCACGCCGGCAATTGCGCCAGATTTCGACTTCCCATCCCTTCCTCCCTCCCCAAAATGATGACGTGTGTCATGGTTGCAGCTGGAGGTACGTGTGGTGGCGGCAGCATGGGGCAACGTGGCGCCAGCGACGCGCGAGACAGTCACGAGGGGGTAGCGTCCAGGGAGCTCGGCAGCTGGTTTCTTCTCCGGGTCATGCGATGTGGGTGGTCGACGTGATTGGCCTCTCCAAAATGCAAGACTTGTTGGAGTTAGTCTAAATACGTCGTCTCCCCCGGGGGACGACTCGAGCGGCCACCTCGACCGCCGCCACCAGCACTCCTCTCTGCCCCCCTCCCCACCTCGTCGTCATCGAAGTAGGCCTATGGAGGCCTGTGGACCTGCTAGGAGGACGACAGCGGGGCTCCTTCGGCCGGTTTGCACTCCTGCCCTGCCCTGCGACACCGCAGCTGCCGGCGGTGCGACAGATCCATGGTGCTAGAGATTGGTTCTGGCGCCCCATGATCTAGATCTACGCGGAGCAGCGGCTGGTGGGGCGTGAGATGCTTGACCGTTCGGCACACCTATAGTTCAATGAGGCACATGGGGGTTGTCGGATTAGCAATCCTCATACCGGATCTGTGCTTTCCTCGACTCAAGCGGCCTCTCTACCGCCGCCTCTCTACTCTTCGAGGTCCGTCAGTGTTAGAGTATAAGTGAATTGCCCACCTTTCCCTATTAGCTTAAGCTTTTGGGTTGAACTGGTTGGTGCATGCAACTCAATATGGTATCAGAGACAGAGGTCTCGAGTTCGAATCCTGGTGGGTGCGTTAATTAAAATAATTACAGCCACACTCCAATATCCACGTATGCGGCCTGAGGGAGCCTGCACGTGAGGGGGGTGTCAGAGTATAAGTGAATTGTCCACCTTTCCCTATCAGCTTAACTTTTGGGTTGAACTGGTTGGTGCATGCAACTCAATAGTCAGCGCCCACTGTCGTCTTGGTCAGCGGGTTGTGGTGTGATGTCCTTCCACACTGCCTCTTCTCCTCATCGGTTGTTGCCTTCATGGTTGCTACCTCCCACCCTTCAGGCTCCACCTCCTTCTTGACCTGGAGCCGCGGGGCTTGGGCTCCCTCGAGCTGCCATTGTGTCTCATCCCGCCATTAGGGCTTCCTCCATGGGTGCCGACACCTGGTAGTCGGGGCAAGCGGCTCGTGGTGTGGAGGCGTATCACCATACCTGTAGTTGGCCCATGTCTAGTGGCTCCGCTGCACGACTTCCTATTCGCCAACGAGGTGACTTCCCGGCAGGGTCTTGCAGCTGTTCGCACTGAGGGAAATGTCGGCGAGCCCTCCCCCTTTTATTGCAAGGTAAAACCTTTTCCACGTTGCACTGGTAGAGTGGGAGGCTTTTGTACGCCTCTTTATAGTCTCAGTTCAACTTTGAAGCTGGGACTAAAGGCCTTTCGTCGACGTGGTCCGAAATAGCTGCAGGAGTTGTGACAAAAGAGGGGAGTCCACCAGCTATTTGGAGCAATGATTGGTACCGGCCTTTAGTCCCGGGTGGGAGACTAAAGGGTCTTCGGCCTTTACTCTGGGTTGGTGGTAGTCTCGGTTGGTGTTACCAACCCAGACTAAAGGGATCCTTTAGTCTCGAGTCGAAACATTACCTGATACTAAAGAGGTAGGCACCAACACCCCTCATCTCTCTCGCGACCCTCTCTCTCTTTCTTTATTTTAATTCTCTCCCTTAGCCACTCATTCCTCACTTCTTTCTCTTCTTCTCTATCTCTCTCTTATCTCTTTCTCTTCGGTGCGCAGGGCCAGGAGAGGGGTGATCTCTGGTGGTCTCCGGGGCGGCGCAGGCCGGTGCGCGCGACCTCCCCTTCGGTGGACGCTTGGGGCGGCGGCCCTCGGCGGGCATGCACCGCGGCCACCCGCGGCCCGCCGTGCGCGGGGCGGTGCATGCACAGGGCGGCTGTAACATCCTGGAATTTTCTCCGGAATGTTAGTAATGCAAAAATGTGGATTTCAAAATTTCGATTTGAAATTGAGTGCTTGATTAAACTATAAGGTTGTCTTCTGTGATCCTTCCCTGAAAATCCTACATTTATTTGAGCAAAGTAATACAATTTAGAAATTATAAAATGCTAGTGTGCGAACTTTGGAGTTTATTGGTTTTTTGTTTGGATCTTATTTGAGTGGGGTTTGAATTTGAATTTGAGTTCAAATCATAGTTTAAATAGGAGCTAGGGTGATAGGTAAAATAGAAAACCACCCCATCTCTTTTGGGCTTCAGTCCATCTCGCAAGTCTACCGGGCCACCTCCTTCTTTCTCATTCAGCCTGCTCAAACCGCCAGCCCATCTGGCATTTCGGCCCAAAGAACCCGCCGGCCTTCCTCCCACCTACCACCTTCACCCTCTCACCGCCAGGCGGACCCCGTGCGTCAGCCGACCTTGACTGCTTTTCTTCCTCCTCCCGCACGGACAGGTGACGACGTCGTGGGGTAGGAAGGCGACGCAAGCCACGCCGGTGAAGGACCGATACGGCGAACCAGAGAGGGGGGGTGAATGGGAGCCGATAAAAATTCTTCTCGAAGGAGATGGAAACTCCAACAAGATGAACAAGGCTTCCAACACACGTCTCCGACTCACTACCCAAGTTGGCCAAGCCCACGTAGCCACTGGAGTGCCACTGGACCTAGGAACCAACACACAACCTTCCGACCCGAGAACGTAGCGGAACACCAAACCTCGAGTCTACAGACCCACACCGGTCAGACCGTGAGCACCACCGGTCAGACCGGTCCTTGCTGGTGAAACTGAGCAACTTTCACTAAGTGGCTCTACACCGGTCAGACCGGTGAGAAACACCGGTCAGACCGATCACACCGAAAGCCCCCAAGGCACCAAACAAGCCAACCGACCACCAAACCGACCCAAACTCGAAACAAGACCACCACAGACAACAACAACACACCTATACGTTCACCCGAGCAAAAACCCACCGAGGGTTGCACCGGCCGACCGGTCAAGAGCACCAGTCAGACCGGTGTAGCCTGGGCAGCTCGAGATGAACACCGCGGGTCAACTCCCCCAAATCCAAACCTCGATCTCCCGAATCGCTCCACGGACTTGAACAAGACTTTGGGGATATTAGGAGCACCTCATGAGGAGTCCATAGCCAAGTTTAATCCCACCAAAACTTGTCCAAAAAGGAGGAATCAAGGAAATCCCACCAAGAGCACTTCCAACCCAAGAACTCAAGAAACCCCAAAATCGAGCACCTTTACTCACGGATTTGGGAGGGGAATCACAGCCCAAAGAACCACGAAGGGTTCCCACAAATTTCCACCATCAAATACACAAGAGAAAGGTCCCGAAAACAACCCAAAGAAATCACCAAGAGAGGGCTCCGAAAATCACCACCAAGAACAACCGGGGAAAACACATCCAAACCTTGAGAAACCACGCCGAATCATCTATACATGAAACAAAGGTTCATACAAGGTCTAGCAAGCCGCCCGATCATCCATCCCTCTCAACAAGATCTCTCCATGAAGCTCTCAAGCTAGTCCTATGGAAAACCTAAGGAAAATAGGAAGGAAAATGGGAAAACAAATGAGCTAGGGTTCCAAGAGTTGGCTGCCATCATCTCACCTCTTGGGTTATATGGAGGCAACCGAAAGTCTAAAATACCCTTCTCTAACAACTAGGGATACAAGCCCCTCAAGGGCGGTTTTGGAAGACTTGAAGCTTTCTCCATCGAACGGATGTCCGGTGACCGCAACCTGCTTAGCCTCGACGCAAGCCTTGCGATCCCGACGCATGTCCTCCGCTTCGAAGATTCCGGACTGCGTCGTCGCACACCGGCCGGGACCGGTGCTCCTCACCGGCCGGTCGGACCGTCCGCGCCGTCGCAGCCTCCGTCTTCGGTTCTTCGCCTTGGCTTTGTGGATCAACCAAGGAACCCGGTGATTTTCTCGGTGAACCACCGGAAACCCCGCGAACTCGGTGTAGCCTCCGCCAATCTCCACTCATGACTTGGCTCCCACGTAGTCCCGGCTCGACCTTGGTTTTGAGGCTCAACCAAGAAACCATCCATAACTTCATCTTGCCGTTCCCGCTTGAACGAAGCCTACTTGTCTTCTCCACACCTGGAGGCCTCACCGGCGACGACCTTTCGCGCTTGTTCTTCACCTGCACCAACACCAGTCAAGCCGCAACCTGCACCTGCAATACTTAGCCAAGAATCAGTCCACACAACGTTGTCAATCACTCATCACACAAGGAAGCGACCATCCATCGGTCCTCGAACCACACATGGTCCTCAATCTCCCCCTTGATGAGTGCATTGACAACACCCACAAGAAAGTAACAAGAGAGAAAAGAAAAAGAAAAGAAACGAACAAAAAGAAACTCCAACAAGCGATCGAAAGCCAAACAAAGGCAAAGAGCAAGATCACTTGAAGAAGACAAGTCTCGGACCCCTTAGGCAAGGGCAACGGCTCGACACATCCGAGACAAAGCAAAGCTCAAGCAAAGAGCGCAAACCACCGAAACAAAGCTCGAACAACCACAAAGAGCTCCCCCTGCACACATGCAAGCTCCCCCTGAACCAATGCACCTCCCCCTGGACAAATGCATGCAAACCAAGTCGAAAACGGGGCCGCAAAGAATTCACTCACACCGGTCAGACCAGTCATCACCACCGGTCAGACCAGTGCCTAAGATGTGCACAGGATCAGCACTCACACTGGTCAGACGCGGTGCTCCTCACCGGTCAGACCGGTACACAACAGAGCCCAGAAATGGCTCGAAACCACCTGAAAACCTTCTAAATGCGTCCAACAAGCCATTTCAAGCTCTAACTTCTCCCCCTTGTTGGCAATGCATGAATCAAGCCAAAAATGCAAAATATTCAACCTAGAGCTTCTCAAATAGACAAAATTTAACAAAGAATGCTACACATGTCCAAATGAGCAAGTTAGATACTCTACAGCTTCGTATCGATCTCAACTATATGATCACCAAGTTTCAAAACCATTGGACGAAGCTAAGATGGATTTGTGCAATTTTGCGAAAAATTTGCCTCTCATGAGCAAAGTCCTAAACATGATCAAGACATATCAAAATGGCAAAGCCACACAAACTTCATGCAAGGACAGCCATTCTAATCAGATGGCGACTAGAGAGGGGGGAGTGAATAGGAGCCGGTAAAAATTCTTCTCAAAGAACCCGACCTATACCCTAGTCAAATCCCGGTCACACACAAGCGATGGATCGAATCACACGCCAATCGCCAAGACAATGAGGTTATGGATCAACCTCTAGTCTTAGGAACGATTCCTTGAAGCACACGCGGAAGCATGAGAAAGCAAGGGAGGAACCAAACCAAGAGACAAAGCACTCAGCCTCTCGCGGACCGTCCGACCAGGCAGGGCGGACTGTCCGCGATGGCCGCACGGACCGTCCGGGAGGGTACCGCGGACTGTCCGCACCCTTGCCGCGGACTGTCCAGCCTGAGCCGCGGACCGTCCGTTAAAGCAAACAGAACCACCAGAACCGACCCGAGAAAAACGGATCGTCCGCAAAGACCGGGCGGACCGTCCGCGCGGGCCACGGACCGTCCGCTACTGGAGCTCGGACCGTGCGCAAACCGGCTGCAACAAAAACCTAAAACAAAAACGGATCAAACCGAAACGAAGCAAGAACACGAAGAACACCCGACGAACAGGGACGGCGCGGACTGTCCGCCTGGTCCTCGCGGACCGTCCGCGAGGTGCAGACAGAGCAGAAAACGCACGACCTCGAAGGTCAACTCCCCCAAATCATCATCGGATTTCCCAAAAGGTAGAAGCTATAGAGACAAGGGTTTGGGGACTTGAAAAGCGTCACACAAGGATGCTATAGCCCAAAAATCTTGCCTCCTAACTCCCTAAATCACCGGGAATCGTGAATCCTTTGAGCACCACCAAATGCTAGAGCTCCAACTGAAAATCCTTGAATCGAAGTGGTTTCCCGGCGTTTGAGGGCACAAGATCAATCACAAAGGTGCACAAGGCATCCATACATCTTTCCCTCAAAGAAATCCGGAGAGAAACCCACTCAAATTCGCGGAATCACACCAAGAACAAAGGCACGAAAACAAGCACCAAAAGTCAACGAAAAACACAACTCCGAATCTTCTATACAAACCAGGAAAGATTCACAAGGTCTAGCATGCCGCCCTAGCATCCATCCCTCTCAACAAATCTCACATGAAGCCCTCATGCTAGCCTAGAGAAAATGGAGAAGAAAATAGCTACGAAAATGAGAAATGAGAGGGGGGAAATGAAACCCTAAGTCGCGGAGAGAGAGAGCCATCCACACACACTCATGGCTTATATATCAGGTCCCGCCGGAGTGGTAAATGACTCGACTACCCCTAACTCAACTACTGGCGATACAACCCACGCAGGGGCATTTAGGTAATGTTTGTGGGTCTTGCCATCGGACGGCCACGCCTTTGCCGAATCCCGCGTCCTCCCGACGCAAGCCATGCGATCCCGCCGTGTGTCCTCCACCTCGAAGCTTCCCGACACGCCCGGATCCCGTCTCCGTCGTGTTGGGCCCTCGGACTTGGTTTTGAGGCCCAAACCAAGAAACCGTCCTCCGATGGTTTTGTGGGCAAACCCCCAAACCCCGCGTGCTCGGTCCGGCCTCCCGCCAAACCACTTGACTCGACCGCCACCGTGCACCGGCTCGATTGCCCATGACTTTGTCGTGCTCGTATCGCCACCATGTGGCACGCACCTAGTCCCGCTGTCCACCGGGTCCCTCGAACCGAGCCTACTTGTCTCTCCATCTCCCAGAGGCCACTCAAGGCTGAAGACCTTTCGCTCCCGTTCTTCACCTACAACAACACGAACTAGGTCGCAGCCTACACCTGCGCACTAAGCCAAGAGTCAGTCCAACACCCGTTGTCAATCACTCATCACTGAGGAGCGGTCATCCATCGACCATCGGGATGCTCCTGGTCCTCCACTACGTGGCTCTGTCTCGTCGAAGGTTACCTCGCAAGTCTCCACGATTTGGTTAGTTTCAAGATTGAGCACACGATATGCTCTAGAATGAGATGCATAACCAAAGAAAATACCATCGACAGACCTAGCCTCAAACTTATCCAACTTCCTGCCTTTCTTCAAAATGAAACACTTGCAACCAAAGACATGGAAGTGACTCACCTTTGGGTGTGTGACCATGCACCAACTCATAGCATGTCTTCTTCTTGTGCACTCTGAGGTAGATCCTGTTTGACACAAAGCACGCGGTATTCACCGCCTCAGCCCAATACCTCCTCGGAGTCCTATGCTCATCAATCATCATCCGAGCCATCTCGCACAAGGTCCTGTTCTTCCTTTCCACAACACCATTCTGGGGAGGCGTATACGGACTCGAAAACTGGTGCTCAAGACCCAAGTCATTGCAAAAGGTTTCAAAACGAGAGTTTCTGAATTCCGAGCCATTATCACTGCGGATAGCTCGTATGGCATCTCCGTGCCTCTTGTTCCTCAACCTCAAGACTAGATCTCGAACAAAACCAAACGTCTCCCCCTTATCCTCGAGAAAGAACACCCACGCATACCGAGAATAGTCGTCCACCACAACAAGGACATACCACTTCCCACCCGCAGATCGCACACGAGCTGGGCCAACAAGGTCCATATGGAGCAGCTCGCATGGACGCTCAGTCATCACATCGGTGAGAGGCGGGTGAGAAGAGGCTACCATCTTGGCATGCCTACACGGCGCACAAACCAACTGACCCTCGGGAACGACCATACAGACTAGGTCCCCTCGAGAGTCCAAAATCCGAGAACCACCAGGCCGAAACAACACCTCAAAGCCCTCATCCAACAACTAGGACACAGAAAGCAAATTGTACCCCAGCGATTGAACAAGAGCAACACGCCTCAGAGTGTTCTTGTCACTCACTTTGATCTCACCTTCTGAAAGCACACGCCCACGCCCATTGTCCCCAAAAGTGATGTACCTCTTCGTCACCACCGGGATGAGACTTGAGAACCACCCCCTGTCTCTGGTCATATGCCGAGCAACCGGAGTCAATCAACCAAATGTTCTTCAAGTCTCCCACCTGAAATTCAAAAATGAGCACGTGAGCGAACAAATGACTCAGCACTGGGGTTAGTACCAAAAGAGTAAAACCAGTGCCGAGCCATTTGCTCGAAGGTGGGGTTAGCACACATCAAACCATCTTTCCTACCATAACTACCACCACGAACACCACCTCGGTAACCACTCTGAGGAAACCACCCCTCGCTGCCTGGAGGAGGACCAAAACCACGAAAGACAACCCGTGGACCGTCCCTCCTCTCCTTCTCAAAGCTACAACTCCTCCCATCCCCGTAGTGAACTCGAGGGGGAGAATGCCTAGCAACCGACCACCCGCCGTCTCTCCGGACCAACCACCGGCAACTCCACCTCCGGACACCGAAACCTCTCGACTCACCACCTCGAAAACCACTCCGCCCAGAATTCTAGGGGGCGTTTAAACCGCCTAGCCAGGCCGGTCTAACTGCCCCCCTCTGGGCTGGGCCGGTCTGACCGCCTAGCCAGGCCGGTCTGACCGCCCCCTCCAGAACTGCTCCTCGGCTGCGAGAACTTGCATCTCCCCATGCCGGAACACTTCTCACCACAGCTTTACCCCTGGGTAGTGGCATACGAGACTTAGGTACACCATGGGAAGGGTTGTACCTATCCTTGTTCGCCCACTCCTTAGCCATCCTCTCTTCTCGCTTCCTCTTGAAGCAAAACTCATCCTTGTGACCTTCTTTCCCATAATAGACACAACGGAACCTCACAAGCTTAGGCTTTGGCTTGGATTGGGGCTGCTCACTTGGTTTATCTCCACTCATCTCCTCCACCGATTTCTCCTCACTAGCCTTCTCACTCACTTTCCCAAAGAACACTTTCCCGGAAGTGCTCACAAACTTGATAGGCTTTTGGAGATCATATGTGGGTGTAGGAAATATGGGTGGAGCTGGGGTTGTGTCTAGTCGGTTCCTAAGATGGTTGGGTTTTGGAGGGAAATCATTTTTGTGGTGGGTTTTTGGTGCCTCTGGGATATTCTCTCCACTTCCCTCACCAACCTTGTTTGCCCCAAGTCCCTCACCATCCCGCCTCTTAAATGCCTCGATCATCATCCTCAACTGAGGCTCATGACCAGACAACCAACCCATCAACTTTCTCAAGTCATCATTCTCATCCTGCAAACGATCAACATAATGTGCAAGTTCCAAATTTTTCAAAGCATGCATTTCACAGGTAGAGCATGATGTAGGCATGGGTTCCTTCAATTTAGCCTCAAGAGAACTAGTGTAAGCATGCATCTCATCAATCTTAGCATGCAAAACAAGGCAAGAAGTGCAAGCACCTAGCAAAGCAGATCTAGACTTAAGCTCAGCCACTTCAACCCTAAGCACATCTAGTTCCTCACACTTGGAGGCATGATTCTCCTTAAACAAAGAAAGATCAGCAAGAAATATGGAGCAATCAGCACAATCAACCTCATCCAAAACAACAGGGCTAGCCTTAAGGGAATCAATCTCAAGCTTGCTATCAAGCACCTGTGTCTCTAGCTCAGCCACTCTAGTCCTAGCATCCTCGAGTGAAGCCCTAAGATCTTTTCTCATTTTCTTGGCCTCTCTAAGCATGTTATCACGGTTATCAAGCAAAGAGCCAAGCCTCTCATTCTCCTGGCGCAAGAAGGGAAGTTCATCACGCACCTCGTCGTCGGACTCAGAGTCCGAGTCGCTCTGTGTGCTCTTCTTGCTACCGGAGCTCAACGCCATGGTGCAGAAGCCATCTCTCGCGAAGCAGCTCAGCCCGCTCAGGTTCTTGGACGACCTCTTGTTCTTACGATGATCGCCTTCATCTTCACTGCTGCTCGAGCTCGAGGTGGAGTACGCGGAACTGGAGTCGACGTCACTCGCTCCCACCATCACTCGGGCCTTGCCTCGGCTCTCCTTCTTCCTCGATCGTCGCTCGTCCTTGTGCTTGTTCTTGTACTTGCTCTTGTGGTCGCGCCTCGACCGGTACTTGCCATCGTTCCTCGGCTTGTGCTTGTAGCCGTCCTTGTTCTCGACCTTCTCCGGGCAGTCGGCGACGAAGTGTCCTGGCTTGCCGCACTGGAAGCATGTCCTCATGTTCCTCCTCATGTTCACTCGGTTCTCGTGCAGCCTCTCGAACCGCCTCGTCAAGAGCGCCAGCTCGTCCTCTCCAAGCTCGTCGAACTCCTCATCTGGCATAGACATCAAAGAGGAAAAAGAGAACATCCTGGTGGATGGGTTAGTGTTAGCCTTTCCTTTTGAACCACCAACGAGGGCAAGACTATGGAATCAGTCGGTCCCTCGAGCTTGGCAGTCATGCCCCTATCCACCTCAGCCGACTTGAGCTTCGAGAATAGCTCGTTCACCATCAGAGTGTCATACTTCTCCGACTCCACAATGGCCTCGAACTTTCCGCCCCAAATCGTACGATCCAAAGAGTGTAAGAGCTTGACCGCTCTATCATGATCATCGTACGGGAGCACGTCCACATTGGCTCTCGTGTTGTTCACAACCACCGTGAACCTCTGAAACAAGGCATCGATGGACTCACCGGGGAGATGAGTGAAGTTCTCGTACTCTCCCCGGTAGGTCGCATACATCAGTGCCTGAACCTAGGCATTCCCAATGTAAAACCCCGGATTTTCATAGAAAACCCGCATCCCTGTACCATCGCGATAGTCCCTGGATCAGTGGCTATCGCGTACAGAACGTCTCACAGAATGATACACAAAGTCATACATCGCATCACATAAAGTTAATAGTACATTAATTTATTACATGTCCATTATGGAGTACATCATTACAAGCCTCTTGGCTGAATCAGAGTGAAAATTTTACGCAACGGTAGCTATCTTCTCAGAAGGGTCTCCATCTTTATTCTTCCCGCCACGAGCAACTCGAGCGAAGCGACGTATCCATCAACCGTACCATCCGTCGGCGTTGCGGTCGAAGTCGGACTCGTACCCTGCACACCCAAAGTCTATCCCCAAGGAGTGGGATAGGTCCACGTCACCAACCGTATGCAGCTTTAAGTGGCCTAAATTCTAAAGGGAAAAGAGAGTAGACAAGGAAACGGCTGGGGTTTCCTATGCAGCAGCAGCAGAGTATAATCAAGGATTCTCCATCAATATCCCACAACCCAAGTCTCTCAACACAACCCGGATCCAACTGGTTACCCAGAAGACCCGTCACCAACTCCTACTCCCGTCTAGGGGCGATGCGAGAACTTCCTCTCCTCGCATCTCAATGATTACAACCGGATCGACGAGGTAGATGGAGCCTCTCTCCTCTAGCCGGCTGTAACCACGGCTCACCACACTCTCATCTATAGGGGGGAGGTAGAAATCCCAAAACATGAGGATCAAGTACGTCTTCTAGGAAGTGTCCATAACCGAGGACGCGGCTATAGCTATAGATCGAACAACTCTGCAGAGCGTGTACACCTGTACCCATCCGGGATGGTACCGGCCGGTGTACGGCCGACCGAGCCCATCCTACCGGCGAACTCTCGGTAGTTACGTACCCACCCTGCATCCGGCCCTCAAAGCGGTCCTCTCCGCAAGGTGAAGACAAAGACCGAACCGTGAAATGCTCCCGTGTGGCCACACGGGGAGACGCTCTGAGAGGGTGGTCTCACCTCCACCGCTCCCCCACAGATACCCTCTATCCTTCCTAGGCAGGTATGGTTCCGCACTTGCCGAGCTCAACTCGGCCCTATCCCCACTCTCGGCGGGGTGGTGTGTACGATGTCCTATAAACAAGTTGATCCACTCGATTTCAGACCGGGGCGAGCTCATGTCCTCCAAGCGCACGAAAAACCCCAACACCTAGGCTCCGAAAACCGTAACAGGAGGGTTGCACTGAGGAGTGCACCCCTATCCCCGATCCCAGATCGGTTGTTTCGAGCTCACCCCCGCCAAAGTACCCAAAACGCCTTCTCCTGCCGGTTTTTACCCCACACACGCCAAGAACCACTACCCCCATCCCAACACATGCACCGCGAAGCTCGGCGCACATACACGCCCACATAAACATATAGTAGTAATAGGACAATCAAGGACGGGGTAAATAAAGAGGCGAGTGCAAGGTTCATCAACATGCATACATAAAGTAAAGCGCTAGCAATACTACTCAAGAATGCCTAATGGGTAATTCGAATCGGTCGGGCGTGAACCTGGGGTCGGGTAGTCCTCCGCGGTGAAGTCGTCGGCGTAGTCGTACTCCTGACTCAGCTCTCCGGCTCCTCCTGCTCCTAGTAGCTTGAAAAAGAAAATAAACCGCGGTCCTATTGCAACTTAAATCCAAATAAGAGCAATTAAGATCCAAAATGGGAACAAACACTATCCCAACCCGTAGTTTAAGATTTTAGAAATTTTCTGGAAAAGGTTTCATAATTTTCGGAGATAAAATGGATTTTCTAGGATTTTAGAAGAGAAAAGGATTTTTCTGGAATTTTTAACTAAAAGAAAACTCCCCTTATCCGACCGGCCGCACGGGATCCCCGGATCCCGGCCGCGGCCGGGGTTCCCGTGGCCCGCGGTGGGGCTTGGCTCCCCAACGGCTAGCGCGCGGCCGTCCGGCGGCCGCCGTGCGGCCGGGTCGCGGTGTGGCCACCGTGCGGCTAGGATCCCGAGTGGCGGGCCGCATTTGATCCCGGGGATCCCTCTCGCGGCCACGCGCGCATGTGGGCTCATCCGCGCCGGGGCTTGTTCCCCCCTGCTCGGTGACGGCGGGGCCGCCGGCTCGGTGAAAAAGGGCGGCGCGCGCGCCGGCCTCGTCGGCGGTGGCGGCCTCGGCGCACGGGTGGCCGGTGTGCAAGGTGCTCCCGGGTGAGCTCCTTGGGTTGGGGGGTAGGGATCCGCTAGGGAGGCCGGGGTTCGGCCGTGCGCGGGCGGTCGCCGGCGTTGGTGCGGCGGCGGCGCGGCGCGGCGTGCGGGGGCCGCCCTCGTGCGGGCACGGCGGTGAAGATGAGGTGCGCGTGTACGGGGTGCGCTAGAGGGTCTAGGGCAAACCCGGCCGGGGTTCCGGCTCAAGCTCGCGACGGTGTCGCGGCGGCGCTACGGCGGCTCACGGCCCGACGCCATGGGCGGCGGCGAGCGAGTCGCGTGGGCCGGGTTGGTGTGTCTATGACTCGAGGTACGGCGCGGCGCTAGGCGGTCATCCCTACGGCAAGCCCGGGGTCCCGCGACGAGGTCACCCCGGCACGACGGCGGCGTGGCGAGCTCCGTGCTCGGTGGCCGCGGCGGGGCTCAAGGAAAGGGGCCAAGGCCCGGTTTTTGCCCCAAACGGTTGCGACGCGCGCGTGCGGGGGGTGCACGCGTGCGCGCTCCGTGGCGTACGCGGGCGCGCGCGCGAGGGCGTGCCCGCGACGCAACGCGTCGCGGCGCTCGGCACGCGCGGCGGCGACGCGGACGGCACGGTGCTAGCGCAAAGAGATGGACGAGACTAGACGGCGGCGCGCGTGCTTGGCGACGGCAGCGGCACCTGCAGAAGAGTAACCCAGCCTGGCACGATGGCCGGCTTCACTGGCGATGGCGCGGCGGCGCAGAGCACGACACGTTCCACCCCGGCGCGAAGGTCGGGGCATCCACGAGCGACGGGGGATGGGTGCCCTCACCTAGGTGGCCACGGGCCGAAGCGGAGTCGCGTCGGTGAAGGTTGGCGGCGCAGAGACGAGGAAGGAGGCGGCGCTGGTAGAGGTGGCGGTGCGGTGCGGCGGCGCGGCGTCGAGGAGGAAGAGGAAGCAGAGGACGTAGGCGTTCCGGCGACTCCGGCTCCTCCTCGCAGGCTGCTCCGGTGTCGCGGGTACGGCTCCGCGGTGGCGGCGCCGCTCCCGGCTTCTTCTCCTCCTCTTCTCCCTTCTCTCCTCCGGCTGCGGGTAGGTGGGTAGGGGATTCGATTCCCCCGGGCGGCTAGGGTTTGGAGGGTTCCAGATGCGGCGGCGGCGGGCTCTTATAGCGGCGGAGCGCGGGGGCACGTGGACGGCGCTGAGGCGTTGGGAGGCCGCGGGGGCGCGTCGCGACGGCGCCATGGCCGGCGCGCCCCGCCCCTTTCGCTTTCGACGCCGCGCAAAGAGGAAAGGGGGAGGATGACGGTGCCGACGTCGGCGTGACGCAAGTGGGACCCACCGGCGGCGGCTCGGGCGCGGCGGGGGTTGGTGGACGGCGCGGGCGCGGCTGGCTGGGCCGCCACTGGGCCGAATTCGGAGCTGGGCCAGAAGTGAGGTTGCGGCCCGTGTGCAATAGTGTAGCTTGACAATTTTCCTTAGGCCTCAAAATAGATTCAAATTTGAATTCCAACCCAAATTTGAATTCACCCAAATAAAATCCAACTAAAATCCCAAAGAACTCCAAGTTTCTCACACTAACATTTCTTATATTTCCTAGGGGTTTCATTTAGCTCAAAATAAATCTAGGAATTAAGGGAGAGGAAAAGAAGACATCCTTAAATGATTTGTTAATCACCCAAACAATTCATCGAAAATTTTAAGACCACAATTTTATTAATTAACATTCCTCAGCAAATTTGAGGGATGTTACAGAACTCCCCCCCTCACAAGAATCTCGTCCTCGAGATTAAGAAGTTACCTCCGTTTCGAAGAGATGAGGGTATTTCTCCCTCAATGCTGACTCCTTCTCCCACGTGGCTTCGCGCTCGGAGTGATTACTCCAGAGCACCTTGCAGAAGCGCGTGGTGGTGTTCCTGGTCGACTTCTCCGCCCAGTCCAGGATCCGAACCGGGTACTCCAAGTACTCCAGGGTTTCCTGGACGTCGAGCGCCTGAGTAGGCACTCTCTTCTCGACGACCACACACTTCCGAAGTTGGGAAACATGGAACACCGGGTGAACTCCCGCAAGCTCCGGAGGTAGCTCGAGTTTGTAAGCTACCCTCCCGACCTTGCTCACAATAGGGTAGGGCCCGACGTACCTAGGGGACAGCTTCCCCCTGATGTGGAACCTCTTCGTGCCTCGGAGGGGTGACACCTTCTGGTAGACGTAATCCCCTACCTCGAACGAGACGTCCTTCCGTTTTGCGTCGGCATAGCTCTTCTGCCTGCTCTGGGCTACCTTCAGGTTCTCTCGTACCTTGGCGACATTTTCCTCGGCCTCAACAATAGTGGCGGGACCGAAAAGGTTCGCTCCCCCACCTCGGACCACATCAACGGTGTCCGACACTTCCTGCCATACAGGGCTTCGAACGGAGCCATCTTCAAGCTGGCCTGGTAGCCGTTGTTGTAAGAGAACTCGGCATATGACAAGCTCTTTTCCCAGTCCGATCCATAGGTCAACACACAAGCTCTCAGCAAGTCTTCTAGTACCTGATTTACCCTCTCTGTCTGTCCGTCAGTCTGTGGGTGGAACGCTGTGCTGTAGTTCATCTGGGTGCCCATAGAAGCATGTAAGCTCTTCCGAATTGAGCGAAGGAACGTGGGGGCCTCTGTCTGACACAATGCTCCTCGGAGCCCCATGAAGCTTCAGGATGTTGTCCACATACAGTTCTGCAAGTCGGCTCACGCGGTAGTCCGTCCTAACTGGTAAGAAATGTGCTACCTTGGTCAGCCGATCAACAATCACCCATATGGAGTCATGCCCTTTCTGCGTGCGCGGCAACCCCACAATGAAGTCCATACTGATATCATCCCACTTCCACGTGGGTATCTCGAGCGGTTGTAGCAGCCCGGCAGGCCTCTGGTGTTCGGCCTTCACTCGCTGACACGTGTCACATCGCGCGACGTATTCGGCAATGTCTTCCCTCATCTTTTCCCACCAAAACCGTACCTTCAGGTCTTTGTACATCTTGGTACAACCAGGGTGGATCGAGTACCGAGAGTCGTGGGCCTCTTTAAGGATCGAGTCCCGAATCTCCTTGTTCTGAGGCACGCAGATGCGGTCCTTCAGCCACAGTGTACCCTGTTCGTCGAGGTGATAGTCAGCTGCTTTGCCACCCTCCATCAGGCGTTTTACCTCTTGGATCTCTGGACACTCCTTCTGAGCTTGGCGGATCTGGTCTTCGAGTGTGTACTTTACCCGCAACTGGTTCAACTGCCCCTCCTCCACAATTTCTAGGCTCAGCTTTTCCAGCTCTTCATGCAAGGCTGGCTGTTCCTCCCGCACCATCAGGTTGTTGCAGTAGTGCTTGCGGCTCAGAGCGTCGGCTATGACGTTTGCCTTACCAGGGTGGTAGTGGATGCTCAGGTCGTAGTCCTTGATCAGCTCTAGCCACCTCCTTTGCCTCAGGTTCAACTCCGACTGGGTGAAGATATACTTCAGACTCTTATGATCCGTGTAGATGTCGCACTTGTTTCCCATCAGATAGTGCCTCCATATCTTCAAGGCGTGTATGACAGCGGCTAGCTCGAGATCGTGTGTCGGGTAGTTCTCCTCATGCTTCCTTAACTGTCGTGAAGCGTATGCCACTACCTTGCCTCCTTGCATCAACACGCAGCCAAGTCCTTGCCTCGACGCGTCACAGTACACCACGAAATCCTTGCTCGCGTCGGGCAGGGTCAGGACCGGGGTAGTGGTGAGGCGAGTTTTGAGCTCCTGGAAACTGGCCTCACACTTGTCCGACCACACATACGGCGTGTTGCTCTTCAACAGCTCTGTCATTGGCTTGGCGATCTTGGAGAAGTTCTCGATAAACCGGCGGTAGTACCCGGCCAAATCGAGAAAGCTGCGGATCTCTGTCACGGACTTCGGTGACTGCCACTTCGATACGGCCTCAATCTTGCTCGGATCTACAGCAACTCCTTTAGCTGACAACACATGACCCAGAAACGCGACTTCCTCCATCCAGAACTCACACTTGCTGAACTTGGCGTACAACTGATGCTGTCTGAGCTTCCCCAGTACGATCCTCAGGTGCTCCTCGTGCTCTTCTGCCGTTTGGGAGTAGACCAGTATATTGTCAATGAAGACGACGACACACTTGTCCAACTCATCCATGAAGACCTTGTTCATCATGTTCATGAAGTATGCCGGGGCATTGGTGATGCCAAACGACACGACTGTGTACTCATACTGCCCATATCTGGTCACGAATGCCGTCTTGTGGATGTCCTCCGGGCGGATCTTCATCTGGTGATAACCCGACCGGAGATCGATCTTGCTGAAGTACTTGGCTTGCCTCAGCTGGTCCATCAAATCGTCAATCCTGGGCAGCGGGTACTTGTTCTTGATGGTCACCGCGTTCAAGGCGCGGTAGTCGACGCACAGACGTTGCGTCCCATCCTTCTTTGGTACGAATAGTGCCGGTGAACCCCAGGGTGAGGCACTCGGCCGAATGAACCCTTTCTCGAGTAGCGAGTCTAGCTCTGCCTTCAACAGTTTCAGCTCAACCTCTGCCATACGGTACGGACTCTGGGCTATCGGCGCCGTTCCCGGCACCAAGTTAATCACGAACTCCACATCACGTTCAGGAGGCAACCCGGGCAACTCCTCTGGAAACACATCCTCATACTCACATACTACCGGCACGTCCGATATGGCCTTCGAGTGAAGGCTGTATACGGCCGGTATGTCTCGAGACTTCATTGGCTCGAAGGTCACCCTTGCCCCGTCAGGGTGCAGTAGTGTCACCAGCCTCGGTGAAGTGGAGATGACACCCTTGTGGGCGATGATCCAATCCATTCCCGTATCACGTCGATACCATGGGAAGGCGGAGCGGTAAGATCCCCATAGAACGTGTGGCCTTGGATGACCACTTCCACTCCTTTGCACAGCAGGGTGCATCGGATATCCCCGAGCGGAGAGCTCGTGATGATGGGCATCGTTCGGGTGGTTGTAGGGAGGGAAAGTTTACTCACGAACCGAGAGGTGATATAAGACCCGGTTGCACCGGTGTCAAAGAGAACCGAGAGAAGTACCACAAACCAAAAACTTACCGATCACGACGTCGGGGGCATCGGCAGCCTCCTCCTCAGTGAGGTGGTTCAGCCTCCCACGGCGGCGGCGGGGGTGGTGCGGCTCGAGGAGGTCGGCTTCTGGAGCGGGTGCCCTCGCGGGAGTAGCGGCCGACCTTCTTGTCGGGGCACTCGAAGGACTTGTGGCACGGCTTGCCACACGCGAAGCAGGTGACGGTGAAGCCTCCCGCGGCGGGTCGCGCGGTGCTCGGTGGAGCACGGGTGTAGCCTCCGGTCTGCCGGGGATAGCCGGGGTTCCTCCCCTCGGGGGAACGGGCTACGTCCACTACCTCCGAAGCCACGCCCGAGGCCGGTTGTGCCCCGGCGGTAGCTCCCCCTCAGCATGTTACTTTGTCCGCTTCTCGGCTTCGGAAGGATCGGTCGGGCCGATCCCGATCTCCCCATCCTCTTCTTGCCCCTCATGCGTTCCTCATGGCCCCTCCTCTCGTCCTCGACCGCGATGGCGCGGTTGATGAGATGGCGCGGGGACTTGTGCTCACTTGCCTTCGGCGCCGGCGAAGGCCGTGGTGGAGGCCTCGCGGCAGAACCGAACTCGCTTCTTCCGGTCGGTGTTGGTGTCGTCGGGGGCGTACCGCATCATCTTCATGAAGTGACGCTCGTACTCCTCGACCCTCATCGCACCCCCGAGTCATGGTGCGGAACTCCCGCGCCTTCCGGACCCGGCAGCTCGTCGGGATGGTGCGCTCGCGGAACGCCTCGCGAACTCCCGGCCCGGGTGATGAATGCCGGGTTCGGGTGGGTGGCGGTGTAGTTGTCCCACCACGCCTTGGCGGGACCCTCCGGTCGGGTGCGCGGCGATAGCGACACACTCCTCGTTGGAGCGGACGGTGAGGTCGAGCTTGGTCTCGATCACCCTCGGCCCGGTCGTCGGCCTCGAGTGGGTCATCCGAGTAGCTGAAGGTGGGGGCCTTCAGGCGGATGAACCTCTCGATCTTCCGCGTGAGGTCCTCGTCCTGCGGAGCGACGCGGTTCCCTCCGTTGCCACGGTGCTCCATGGCCTCTGCCATCCTCTGCATCAGCTGAGTCTGGAGTGCCATCACTTCCACCAAGTTAGGTGGGGGTGGTGGTGGCTGTTCCGGCTCAGGCTGGCCTTGCGCGGCTGCTCCTTGCCCAACCTCGGCCTCAGGGTTCACGGGCGGCGGTGGCGGTGCCCCGTCACCTCGAGCCCTAGCCCCCAAGGCTCCTCCACGCAGGGGTGGACGGCCACGGCCACGGCCGCGTCCACGCCCCGGCCCGGGCTTCTTCCTCGCCAGCCCGCCTCCTCGAGGCGAGCTATCAGCCGGTTGGAGCGGCGGATCGACATCCTTCTGAAAACATAAGGGAAAAGAAAGGAGTTTACGCACGTCACTCACCAACTCACACATGAGTCTTAAGCATTCAAGAGAATAGTTCTAATTATAGCCTACACTCAAGCAGAAGAAGCATTAAGACACAAATAACACCATTAAGATTCAAGCACACATCAAACATGATTATTACACTTGCTCCCCTGAGGCTGACTCAGACCTTGGGGTAGCAGCAACAAGTCAACGATCTAATACATCGGTACAATCTCAAAAGGGTAGTGTCTACATGATGTGGCATGACTCTCTTCATGCACCGGAACATGCTCGCGGCTGCATGGAACATCTCATGGAATCTACTAGCATAGAACACTACTCTAGGTCATGCCTCCTGCTCAGCTCTCTACTCCGTGCGTGCCCGCTGGTACGTGACGGGGTAGCGGTCCTCCGTGGGGTAGTCCGGCGGAAAAATCTGGGACACCAAGGCGTGAGCCTCTCGAACCTCCTCGGTCTCGACGGGGGTCGGCAGACGGGCCATCGGGCACAGGTGGAGCTTGAGGCGTGACTGGTGCAGCTCGAAGGTCTCAGTGCGAATCTCACGCTGGGACTCGGGGGGCAGCTCTCCGTTGAGCTCGAAGAGCTCGTCCACGCGAAGTGAGTCGGCGTCCTCCCAAGTCCTCCTCAGTCTCTCGGCCTTGTCCCTCGGGTAGACCGGCCGTGCGCGTGAGCCACGAGATGTTGGCGACGTTGTCCGCTCGGCTCTTCTCCGGCCTTCTCTACCTTGAGCCGCTCACACCCAAGCGGGTGAGCGCGCACCGTGAGCGGGTCGTCCTTGCGCTCGAGCTTGTCCTTCGACCGTTCGACTCGCGGTCGGCTGCGTAGGTCCTCCTTGGCGTGCGGCATCTCCTCCCCGGGTGTCCACCCTCTCCCTCTCGGACCGCGAGCGGGACGGGGGTCGTGCGGTCGAGGCTCAACTCGAGCTGGCGAACACGGTGGCGTAGAGCGGTGTTCTCCCTCTCCAGCTCGGCGCAGCAGGGCTGGTACTGGAGCGCGTCGATGGTAGCGTCCCTGACCTGGCCGTAGAGGGTACGTGACTCGTCCTCCAGTCGGCGCGTGTACTTGTCGAGGTCGACCAAGTAGCTGGCGGTCTCCACCAAGGTCTCGTCGGTCTCGCGGAAGGGAGCAGCGTCGACGTCGTCCTGGATCCCCTCGTACGAAGGAACTCCGTCCACGAGCGGTGCGAGGCGCCAGTAGTCCCGGGGCGGCTCGAAGAGTCCCGGTCTCGAAGGAGGCGCGGTACTGTGCGAGTAGGCAGCCCAGGGCCTGGCGGCAGGCGACGTCGAGCGCGGTCGCGACGGTGAGTGCGGCGGCCGTAGCGACCTCTCCCTTAAACCCGGGGAGACTCGGGTGAGGGAGCACGACGGCCGACCGTGCGAGCACCATCCGCCCGATCCACGGCGGGTACGTACTCGGCGCGGTACGTGACGTAGGTCGGAGGGACTCCAAGCCACGAGAAGGGCCCTCTCCATCCAGTGGCAGATCGCCCCGCACGTCTCGGGGGTGATCTCCGCGACCTGGTGCTCCATCTCCTGTGAAACGCAAGAAATTTCACGTCAGCGCAGGTGAGTAAGAAATTTTCAAAGAGGGAACGAGTTTTATAACATAGCTCAAGGGTGTAACTATAAAGGTAGAGCGCATAGAGTCCTATCTCTATCGACCTTTCCTAGGGATACGTGCTACGGTCAAGCATGGCTCTGGTACCACCTGTAAAACCCCGGATTTTCATAGAAAACCCGCATCCTCGTACCATCGCGATAGTCCCCGGATCGGTGGCTATCGCGTACGTAACGTCTCACGAATGATACACAAAGTCATACATCGCATCACATAAAGTTAATAGTACATTAATTTATTACATGTCCATTATGGAGTACATCATTACAAGCCTCTTGGCTGAATCAGAGTGAAAATTCTACGCAACGGTAGCTATCTTCTCAGAAGGGTCTCCATCTTTATTCTTCCCGCCACAGGCAACTCGAGCGAAGCGACGTATCCCTCAATCGTACCATCCGTCGGCGTTGCAGTCGAAGTCGGACTCGTACCCTGCACACCCAAAGTCTATCCCCAAGGAGTGGGATAGGTCCACGTCACCAACCGTATGCAGCTTTAAGTGGCCTAAATTCTAAAGGGAAAAGAGAGTAGACAAGGAAACGGCTGGGGTTTCCTATGCAGCAGCAGCAGAGTATAATCAAGGATTCTCCATCAATATCCCACAACCCAAGTCTCTCAACACAACCCGGATCCAACTGGTTACCCAGAAGACCCGTCACCAACTCCTACTCCCGTCTAGGGGCGATGCGAGAACTTCCTCTCCTCGCATCTCAATGATTACAACCGGATCGACGAGGTAGATGGAGCCTCTCTCCTCTAGCCGGCTGTAACCACGGCTCACCACACTCTCATCTATAGGGGGGAGGTAGAAATCCCAAAACATGAGGATCAAGTACGTCTTCTAGGAAGTGTCCATAACCGAGGACGCGGCTATAGCTATAGATCGAACAACTCTGCAGAGCGTGTACACCTGTACCCATCCCGGAATGGTACCCGGCCGGTGTACGGCCGACCGAGCCCATCCTACCGGCGAACTCTCGGTAGTTACGTACCCACCCTGCATCCGGCCCTCAAAGCGGTCCTCTCCGCAGTGAAGACAGCACCGGAACTGTGAAATGCTCCCGTGTGGCCACACGGGAGACGCTCTGAGAGGGTGGTCTCACCTCCACCGCTCCCCCACAGATACCCTCTATCCTTCCTAAGCAGGTATGGTTCCGCACTTGCCGAGCTCAACTCGGCCCTATCCCCACTCTCGGCGGGGTGGTGTGTACGATGTCCTATAAACAAGTTGATCCACTCGATTTCGGACGGGGCGAGCTCATGTCCTCCAAGCGCACGAAAAACCCCAACACCTAGGCTCCGAAAACCGTAATAGGAGGGTTGCACTGAGGAGTGCACCCCTATCCCCGATCCCAGATCGGTTGTTTCGAGCTCACCCCCGCCAAAGTACCCAAAACGCCTTCTCCTGCCGGTTTTTACCCCACACACGCCAAGAACCACTACCCCCATCCCAACACATGCACCGCGAAGCTCGGCGCACATACACGCCCACATAAACATATAGTAGTAATAGGACAATCAAGGACAGGGTAAATAAAGAGGCAGTGCAAGGTTCATCAACATGCATACATAAAGTAAAGCGCTAGCAATACTACTCAGCAATGCCTAATGGGTAATTCAGAATCGGTCGGGCGTGAACCGGGGTCGGGTAGTCCTCCGCGGTGAAGTCGTCGGCGTAGTCGTACTCCCGACTCGGCTCTCCGGCTCCTCCTGCTCCTAGTAGCGCGAAAAAGAAAATAAACAGCGGTCCTATTGCAACTTAAATCCAAATAAGAGCAATTAAGATCCAAAACGGGAACAAACACTATCCCAACCCGTAGTTTAAGATTTTAGAAATTTTCTGGAAAAGGTTTCGTAATTTTCGGAGATAAAATGGATTTTCTAGGATTTTTAGAAGAGAAAAGGATTTTTCTCGGAATTTTTAACTAAAAGAAAACTCCCCTTATCCGACCGGCCGCACGGGATCCCCGGATCCCGCCCGCGGCCGGGTTCCCCGTGGCCCGCGGTGGGGCTTGGCTCCCCACCGGCCGGCCCGCGGCCCGATCCGGCGGCTGCCGGTGCGGCTGGCTGCGGTGTGGCCACTGTGCGGCTAGGATCCTGAGTGGCGGGTCGCATTTGATCCTCGGGGATCCCTTTGCGGCCACGCGCGCATGTGGGCTCATCTGCGCCCGGGGCTTGTTCCCCTGCTCTAGTGACGGCGGGGCCGCCGGCTCGGTGAAAAAGGGCGGCGGCGCGTCGGGCCTCGTCGGCGGTGGCGGCCTCGGCGCCCGGGTGGCCGGTGTGCAAGGTGCTCCGGGTGAGCTCCTTGGGTTGGGGGGTAGGGATCCGCTAGGGCGGCGGGGGTTCGGCCGTGCGCGGCGGTCGCCGGCGTTGGTGCGGCGGCGGCGCGGCGCGCGACGGCGTGCGGGGGCTGCCCTCGTGCGGGCACGACGGTGAAGATGAGGTGCGCGTGTACGGGGTGCGCTAGAGGGTCTAGGGGCAAACCCGGCCGGGGTTCCGGCTCAAGCTCGCGACGGTGTCGCGGCGGCGCTACGGCGGCTCACGGCCCGACGCCATGGGCGGCGGCGAGCGAGTCGCGTGGGCCGGGTTGGTGTGTCTATGACTCGAGGTACGGCGCGGCGCTAGGCGGTCATCCCTACGGCAAGCCGGGGTCCCGCGACGAGGTCACCCCCGGCACGACGGCGGCGTGGCGAGCTCCGTGCTCGGTGGCCGCGGCGGGGCTCAAGGAAAGGGGCCAAGGCCCGGTTTTTGCCCCAAACGGTTGCGACGCGCGCGTGCGGGGGGTGCACGCGTGCGCGCTCCGTGGCGTACGCGGCGCGCGCGCGCGAGGGCGTGCCCGCGACGCGAACGCGTCGCGGCGCTCGGCACGGCGCGGCGGCGACGCAGACGGCACGGTGCTAGCGCAAAGAGATGGACGAGACTAGACGGCAGCGCGTGCTTGGCGACGGCAGCGGCACCTGCAGAAGAGTAACCCAGCCTGGCACGATGGCCGGCTTCACTGGCGATGGCGCGGCGGCGCAGAGCACGACACGTTCCACCCCGGCGCGAAGGTCGGGGCATCCACGAGCGACGGGGGATGGGTGCCCTCACCTAGGTGGCCACGGGCCGAAGCGGAGTCGCGTCGGGGAAGCTTGGCGGCGCGAGAGACGAGGAAGGAGGCGGCGCTGGTAGAGGTGGCGGTGCGGTGCGGCGGCGCGGCGTCGAGGAGGAAGAGGAAGCGAGAGGACGTAGGGCGTTCCGGCGGCTCCGGCTCCTCCTCGCAGGCTGCTCCGGCGTCGCGGGTACGGCTCCGCGGTGGCGGCACCGCTCCCGGCTTCTTCTCCTCCTCTTCTCCCTTCTCTCCTCCGGCTGCGGGTAGGTGGGTAGGGGATTCGATTCCCCCGGGCGGCTAGGGTTTGGAGGGTTCCAGATGCGGCGGCGGCGGGCTCTTATAGCGGCGGAGCGCGAGGGCACGTGGACGGCGCTGAGGCGTTGGGAGGCCGCGGGGGCGCGTCGCGACGGCGCCATGGCCGGCGCGCCCGCCCTTTTCGCTTTCGACGCCGGCTAAAGAGGAAAGGGGGGAGGATGACGGTGCCGACGTCGGCGTGACGCAAGTGGGACCCACCGGCGGCGGCTCGGGCGCGGCGGGGGTTGGTGGACGGCGCGGGCGCGGCCGGGCCGGGGCCGCCACTGGGCCGAATTCGGAGCTGGGCCAGAAGTGAGGTTGCGGCCGTGTGCAATAGTGTAGCTTGACAATTTTCCTTAGGCCTCAAAATAGATTCAAATTTGAATTCCAACCCAAATTTGAATTCACCCAAATAAAATCCAACTAAAATCCCAAAGAACTCCAAGTTTCTCACACTAACATTTCTTATATTTCCTAGGGGTTTCATTTAGCTCAAAATAAATCTAGGAATTAAGGGAGAGGAAAAGAAGACATCCTTAAATGATTTGTTAATCACCCAAACAATTCATCGAAAATTTTAAGACCACAATTTTATTAATTAACATTCCTCAGCAAATTTGAGGGATGTTACACCCAACATGAGCCTCCTTCAGCACCGTCCAAATCCTACAAGCCAAGTGCTCGGTGTGCACCCGATCGAACTCAGGCTGACACAAAGCACGAAACAAGTAGTCGACCGCCTTATTGTTGGCGTCAAATCTGTCCCTCGATCCTGGAGTGGGGAAGTCCATCGGCTGGACATAGCCTGTGTCCACCGTGACATCCCAAAGGATCTGACCCTTTCCGCGGAGGAACGCACCCATCCGCTTACTCCACATCTGGTAGTTCTTGCCATCGAAGTGTGGAGGACCCGAACCCCGTTATTGGTACGCCATCCTTGGATCTTAGACTGGTTACAGTCAACAAAGACCCGAACCGGCTTTGATACCACTTGAAGGACCGATACGGCGAACCAGAGAGGGGGGGGAATGGATGGGAGCCGATAAAAATTCTTCTCGAAGGAGATGGAAACTCCAACAAGATGAACAAGGCTTCCAACACACGTCTCCGACTCACTACCCAAGTTGGCCAAGCCCACGTAGCCATTGGAGTGCCACTGGACTTAGGAACCAACACACAACCTTCCGACCCGAGAACGCAGCGGAACACCAAACCTCGAGTCTACAGACCCACACCGGTCAGACCGGTGAGCACCACCAGTTAGACCGGTCCCTGCTGGTGAAACGGAGCAACTTTCACTAAGTGGCTCTACACCGGTCAGACCGGTGAGACACACCGGTCAGATTGATCATAGCCTGAAAGCCCCCAAGGCACCAAACAGGCCAACCGACCACCAAACTGACCCAAACTCGAAACAACAGCACCACAGGACAACAACGAACACACCTAGACGTTCACTCGAGCAAAAACCCACCGAGGGTTGCACCGGTTAGACCGGTCAAGAGCACCGGTCAGACCGTGTAGCTCGGGGCGACTCGGGATGAACAGCACCCGCGGGTCAACTCCCCCAAATCCAAACCTCGATCTCCCGAATCGCTCCACGGACTTGAACAAGACTTTGGGGATATTAGGAGCACCTCATGAGGAGTCCATAGCCAAGTTTAATCCCACCAAAACTTGTCCAAAAAGGAGGAATCAAGGAAATCCCGCCAAGAGCACTTCCAACCCAAGAACTCAAGAAACCCCAAAATCGAGCACCTTTACTCACGGATTTGGGAGGGGAATCATAGCCCAAAGAACCACGAAGGGTTCCCACAAATTTCCCCCATCAAATCCGCAAGAGAAAGGTCCCGAAAACAACCCAAAGAAATCACCAAGAGAGGGCTCCGAAAATCACCACCAAGAACAACCGGGGAAAACACATCCAAACCTTGAGGAACCGTGCCGAATCATCTATACATGAAACAAAGGTTCATACAAGGTCTAGCAAGCCGCCCGATCATCCATCCCTCTCAACAAGATCTCTCCATGAAGCTCTCAAGCTAGTCCTATGGAAAACCTAAGGAAAATAGGAAGGAAAATGGGAAAACAAATGAGCTAGGGTTCCAAGAGTTGGCTACCATCCTCTCACCTCTTGGGTTATATGGAGGCAACCGAAAGTCTAAAATACCCTTCTCTAACAACTAGGGATACAAGCCCCTCAAGGGCGGTTTTGGAAGACTTGAAGCTTTCTCCATCGGACGGATGCCCGGCGACCGCAACCTGCTTAGCCTCGACGCAAGCCTTGCGATCCCGACGCGTGTCCTCCGCTTCGAAGATTCCGGACTGCGTCGTCGCACACCGGTCAGACCGGTGCTCCTCACCGGTCAGACCGGTCCCCACCGGTCCGACCGGTCAGACCCACCGGTCAGACCGGTCTGGCGCTGCTGCAGGTCCGTCTTCGGTTCTTCGGTCTTGGCTTTGTGGATTAACCAAGCAACCTAGTGGTTTTCTGGTGAACCACCGGAAACCCCGCGAACTCAGTGTAACCTCCGCCAATCTCCACTCATGACTCGGCTCCCACGTAGTCCCGGCTCGACCTTGGTTTTGAGGCTCAACCAAGAAACCATCCATAACTTCATCTTGCTGTTCATGCCACCATGCGGCCCGCACTGGACCCCGCTGGCCACCGGGTCCCTCGAACGAAGACTACTTGTCTTCTCCACACCTGGAGGCCTCACCGGCGACGACCTTTCGCGCTTGTTCTTCACCTGCACCAACACCAGTCAAGCCGCAACCTGCACCTGCAATACTTAAGCCAAAAATCAGTCCACACAACGTTGTTAATCACTCATCACACAAGGAAGCGACCATCCACCGGTCCTCTAACCACACATGGTCCTCAGCCGACCCCCATGGCCGCCGCCCTACCGCGTTGGCATCGCAGATGCACGCCATGCCACCCAAAATCGTTCCCCGTCGTCCATCCATCTGCCCCGGAACCCTAGACCGCACTGCCCTATAAGAAGTCGCCCCGCAGCTCCCTGTCTACTGCCACCCCATAGGGATTCCCCAAAATCCGCCACTGCTCCCTGTCTAGAAGCCCTCTTAGGTTTTTCTTCTTGTTGCACCGCAATCCAGAGGGGTAGGGGAAGGAGGAAGGAGTGGAGGATAGGGGAAATCGCCAGGGCGCTGGAGGTCGCCACCGACCCGTGTCGCGGTCGCAAGAGCTTCGACGTCGGCGACCATTCACGAACTGGGGAAGCAGCTGAACGCCGTGGAGATCGGAGTCGTCCGTTGAGGAGCTGGACCAGTCGACGACGCCCCAGTTCGGCTACCTCTACTCTACTCCAGGCCGGACCGCTCCACCCTCCTCACCGACGCCTGCACATCGGCCAGTGGCCACCGAGGTGAGGCCGACCTTCCTTGCTCCTCTGTTGAGGCCCGGCCTTCGAGCCGCGGTCAGGAATGACCGCGCCTTGTCCCGCGTCGTGCCGCTGCGCAGACTCGCCGTCGCCTGAGAGCTGCCCATCGAGCTGATTTGGTCGCTTTGCAGGTGTCGTTGCCTTCAACGTCGCACGCGTGCCAGCGCCTGGTCCTTTCCTTGGTTTTGTTCGTCGTCGAGCACGCCGTGGAACCGCATCGCCGTTGTGCACCCACGCGCCGGCACGCGCGTACATGTCGTGTGGATGCACTCATGGTCGGGCCCCTTTTGGCCGCCTCGACCCTCAGAACCACTCAGTCTGAGCCCCGATCGCCGTCATGGTGAATTCGCCCGTGTGTCACCGCCATCGACACCCATTCGGCTGTGCGCGCCAACGCCGGGCCAAAGCCCCGTTTTTCCTGGCCAAACCCGTACACACACCAGCACGCACGCGTCCCAGAGAGCGAGCACGCCGGCGTAGAAACCCCAGTTCTTGCCGCCGTGTCGCCCCGCGTCACTGCACCGCACCCCATCTCGGGATCGCACACACGCGCACATCTCGTTCCACCGCCTCGTCGGCGCCTTGTCCGCCGTTGGGGATCTCTGTTTCCCGTCCGCCGCTCGACCTCGTCGCCATGGGTCGACATCGGCCACGACCGCTCTTTTCTCTACCTTACCAGTGCCCGAGCACCTCCTTTCATGCTCCGTTTCTTGCCCTGTCCAACCGCACAGACACGCGTGCACGCGCAAGGGACGCCGGTGTCGCGCGAGGAAACTCACCGCTGTTGACGATCCTTACGACAAGTTTCCGACCGTCAAAATCCCAGAAACAAGGAGGGTATATGACAATTTTCATGCATATTTTTAATACTAATAAAGTTCCACGAGTTGTGTTGGTATTTTTACTTACAAATATGCATTTGGGATAAAAAGGGAGTCACCGGACGACACCAGGCAGGTGCGGCCAGACCAGCAGGTGCGATCGGCCCTGCTGGTGCGGCCGGCCCTGCACCCTGCCACGATCCGCGTCCCGGCGATCACGACTTCCACAAACACACTTTGGATGGAGAGGATTCACCGTGGTTATGTCAGTTTGATCCAAATGGTGTGGAAGGAAGCACTTGGATCCACAGGCCCACTTCTGCATGCATCCAACCGCCACTCCGAATCAATCCTGAGCATTCCCTACCAGTGGCAGTGCATCACACGGCTTTGAGTAGATACGACCGGACCAAGAGATATGGCTGCACCTACAAAATATGGAATCCGGCAGAACCGACCCAAGGCACTGACTCACAACCAACCAAGGAGCAAGCATCAGGGCCATCCACGACGAATGCGGTGGATCGTAGGTGTGGCCGTGCCTGGCTCCCACCACCTCAGCTCTCCAATCGACCTCCCACTGCTATAAAAAGGACCCTCCACTTGCTGGAACAGAAGACACACCGCAGGAGCTTCACTATTGTCCACTTTTGTATCTTAGAGTAGGAAATAGTGTAGTTGGGAGTTAGATTCGAGTCAAGCTAGTCTTGGGGTTCCGGAGAAGTCTTCTTTAGAGTTCGGGTACTACTCTTGTATCTTCTCTTTTATTTATGACTTAAGTGCACTTCAAGTTATCTTTCTATCTTACATTTCAAGTCAATTACATTCAACTTTTACTTAGCTACTAGAAGCTTTATTCTTGGTTTAGACTAAAGTTAGCTTTGTCTTGTCTAGCTTAGTTCTCTTGAACACTATAGTGTTGTGGTCGTTCTTCGCTTGATCTCCGGTGTTTCACGGGAGAGAGAGACCTTTCTCTAAAGGCCTTAGGGAAGGTTCTTTGGTTCGTTGTGAGCGTGGTGCTCAGAACTTGCCTTAGTCTTAGATTGGTGTCCCGCACAACGGAATAGTTGTGGTACCCTAAGGAGGTGACAGCTCCGGACGGGCTCTGTAGTCCACCACGTTAGTTCGGGCTGGTAGGATTCAACGTGTCGTCATCCTCCCTTCTCATCTCTGTCTGAGGGTGCGGCTTTGCACGCCCCTGCAACACTAGAAGAGCTTGTTGATTCTATCTTACCTTGGCTCTACTTACCTTAGTTCTTTTCCCGGAGTTGACTAGAATAGATAGATTGCCTTAGGATCCTTTCTCGTCTCGTTGTCCTCCCAACTCACTAGAACCTCTCTAGTTCTATTATCAAGAGCTCCTCGTGTGTCTATTTACCTCGCATATCTTTATCATCACCCCAGCTATAAGACTCTTTTACCAAGCCCCGTTCCTTTCTATCGACCTTGATTATCTATGCCATAGTGCTTCCCTTGGAAAAATATAAATACGATAACCCGAATACAACCGGGTGAAGTGCTACAACGGGAATCCGTGCGCTTGCGGACCTTTCTGTGATCGTGTGTTTTACCACCAGACGTTCCCTAGCTCCATTACTTAGCGGTGAGGCTAAGGAGCGTCAACAAACATTTCTGGCGCCGTTGCCGGGAAAGCAATAGGCACTAGATATCTTTTCGATAGAGTTATCTCAGTTCGGTGAACCGTCTCTTAGCGGGTTTATCCCTACTCTGTTCCTAGTGTACGGAGTAGTACCCGGTTTCGACAGTTCAGTACCATCCTTACATTCTTTCAAGAGTCACTCGAGAAGGGTATTCCGACCTCGTGTCACTACCCTTCGACATGTTTCTCTTGATTTATCACGACGAACCCCGTCGATCCCGTAGACAGAGCCATCTTTCTCATGGCTCAAGAAGCCAACCTTGAGTTCTCTAGTGATCAATCCTACACTCTGCCTAAGATGAAAATCCCAATCGGAAATGGAAATCTTAACCCAAGGTACTTCTCCAATGGAATTATTTCTCCAAAATTCCTTTCCATCGCCCAGAAAAATCCTTTCTTAGGATTCGAAGGAGAAAATCCATACCATCATTTGAGGAGTTTTGAGCAATTGTGCTCTACTCGTTCACATCCTGATCTTTCTCCCGGCGAATTCAGAGTTAGACTTTTCCCATTCTCACTAGCAGGAAAAGCAAGGGTGTGGTACTTCCAGCAAGAGAAGGAAGTCACCATGGATTGGAGAAATTTGCGCGACAAGTTCTGCGCTAAATACTTCCCTTTATTTCGTCTCATGAACCTTCGAAGACAATTTATCAATTTCCAAAAGACGAAGACCGAATCCCTTAGTCAAGCATGGACTAGATTTCATGATCTTATACATATTTGTCCCGATCATGGCCTGCCGGATATAGTGTTAACTAGAAACACAGGCGCGCGTTGCCGCGCCTAACTTGGATGAAGCCAATGTAGAATTTCGTTTTTACCTCGATGAAGTGGTCAAGTAAAAGTAGTACAACACTTAGAAATGTACAATGCTACTAATAATTTCCAGTTTTATTGTTGCCTTCATTTAAATTGTCAGGTCGTCCAATAGTAAATAAAGGCCATATGATGCAGTCATGCAGCCATCTTTGAATTTCATTACTACAAAATGTTGGTATTGAAGTAAAAACAATAGAAATGACATTGGGTGGGGGGTGAGTTGATTGGTTTCCGCTTGTATGGATGGATAATGATCAGGTTGCTACTTGGAACTCTTGTCTCCACGGTGCAAGTTTCTATGAATACATCAGAGACATTTCCGCACAACCTGAAATGGTAGAAACAAAAAAAAATGCAAACAGAATGTAAGTGAATATTACCTCTTAAAATGCACATGAATAGTTGTGTATTTGTACTAGCTTTTAAATAGGTACTCCGTATTTAACAGAAGAGTCTAAATGTTGTAGGGGAAAAAAGAAAAGAACAATATCCTTTAATTGTTTTACTATGAACTGCACATGCTTTCATAGTTTTGGTTGGTTGAAAATTCTGTACAGAGAGTGATATTTATCACGCATTTAAATATGTATGCCATACAAATTAAATAGTACTAACATTGCCTTGTATGTATGAGTGTACCACAGATGACCTTGATCTGCTATAATAAACCCAAATGTAAATCATTAGCTTTTCTTATTTTCCAAAAGGGGAAACAAACTGAGGTTGCCAGCTTCAGATCAACTTGGAGGCAACTAAATATAAAAAAACTTGGAGGCAACTATTAGAGCCTTTTAAAATGCAGCGTTCGGCTTCTTCTACAATATTTTTCTCTCATAATAAATCTGCCCGCTCAATCCGCACGCAATGTTTCCCTCTCATAACAAATTTGCCTGCCAAATCAGCAGAAGTCCTGTCGGACAGAGCAATTTGTACATGACTGAAATGTTGCTGAACTGCTAAGGTTGTGTAGGTGCCGATGTTGTGACATTACCTGTGAAATAGGGAAAATTTGGACTATTTGTTTGAGCGTGTTTTGTGGCCATCTTATTCTCTGAGTATGGGCACTTGTGAAGCAGATCATTGTGAACAAAATTTAGCAGCAGCAGAGGAGATAAATTCTGAACATGAGTATATGCTCCTTGATTCCAACAAGTTTTTTGTCAGTTATACACAGAATTATAGCAGACCATACCATATGGAAGTATATGTTAGCTTTTCCACCATAATTAGCACAAATTGCTGAGATAATTAGTAGGTTGTAGCATGTAGGCTTGTAGCAGCACAACTACCTCGATGATGACATCGACACAGTATCATTAAGAAAACAAACCATAAGTTGTTTGACAATCATGTAAAAAAACAAATTATCTGAAACTATAGTCATTAATGAAATAATGCTCCATAGTTTCGAACTCTTTGAAAGTTTGAATGTTTAAGTCGTGTTAGAACTTAACTGTGACTTCAGCTGTAGTACAAATCAGAAATATGTGAGTTGAATGAATGCCAAATCATGATAGGTTCATGATCATCAAGAAATATGCTAGAGATCAATATACTAAATGAAACATAAGGCAATAACATGAACCTGAAATACTGATAAATGTTCTGTAATTAGTTTTTGTTCACGCATTCTTGTAGGAGCAGTAATAGACATTTTTATTATGATGGCTCTCTGCTAAAGAGTTGGCGAGGTTCAAACTATTTCTACAAACACACAGCGATTCATCTTATTGAATGGATGCTAGCATTATGAAGCTTCAAAGTGCATTTTTTAACTACATACTCCCTCCGGTTTGGTAAAAGAAGTCGTTTAGGACAGCGACACGGTCTCCAAAACACAACTTTGACTTCTTTTTTCTATAAAAATATTTATTGAAAAGTTATATATGTATACTTTTATGAAAATAGTTTTCAAAACAAATCTATTAATATGATTTTCACATTTGCAAACTCAATAACTTAAAAGTTATTCATCATTTATATTCCCAATGTTTGACCCAAACCTAGTCCAAAACGACTTCATTTACCAAACCGGAGGGAGTATATAACTAATTATTTGGTTTTTGGGCTTCATAAATAATTTGACATTGAGTAAATTACAGAGCATCTCTTGTGGAAAATACAAATTCTTATGAAGATCTAGCCAAAGACTCTGGAAAATTGGAATTCGAGCAAAGTGAGTTAAAGAAAATGTTAGGTGATACTTTTAGCCATTCATCGAACAACTAATATGCATGAACATCTGATAACAAAAGGGAAAATTAAATGATTGAGTATGTAGATTACGTACAGAGCTACAATCATGCAATGGCCAAGGGCAAACAGAGAATGGCGAGCTCAGGATGCTAAACATGTGGCACCTCTGGCTTCCGTTCTGCTGGAGCCAAGAGATCGCCCTGAGTCTTGGCAGCAAACATCAGAGGTATGTGCGGTGGAGATGGCGTGGCCACTGAGAATGTGGTGATGACGGCGTTGATATCCATGGGGATGGGCCGGCTGATGGCAGTAGAGGGAGTTCGACGCGCGCTCATAGCGAAGGCAGTCTGCGGCCCCGTGCGCCCTCCATTCTCAGCCGTGATGCTGCTGCTAGTGGGAAGGAAGGAGATACTCCACCGTGCACAGGTCATGCGGTCTGCAATATATATTACTGAGATACATTTGGAGACCATTGGTCATCAGTGGATGGCCAAACATGAGTAATGAACAGTCAAATTCATTTTCTAAACGGTAACCTAACTGCATGTAGTGTGAAGGAACCAGACATGCAATGTTCAGATTCAGACGGTGTTCCTCTTTATGAATGGTGCATCTAGATGAAAACGTAGTGTGGAACATTATTAAATTTTTTTGAGGGTGTTCTTCCTTCTACTACATGGATTAGAGTGTTGTCACTCCAAATTGGGTGGATGTTTCTTCTCCACTCCAACTCATGGATGTGTGGCCCTAATGAGCTAACACCGTTTGTAGATTCAAGCTACAGACACAATCGTGTTAGAATTTCAGATGGATAAGGCTGCCAGGCTGCTACTACTGCATGGGGGAGGGGGCGTAGGAGCTATTTTCTCCCACTTACTCTTGTGGCCGATGCTGGGGAGCCAGCAAAGGCGGAGCTGAAGGAGTTGGAGTTACAGTGTTTTGGATGGGCATTTCATCAAACACCATAGGGGAAGGGGACTCCCTCGAGCCACTTCAGCGGGCGAGAAGCTGCTGTGATGGCTGTAGTTAGGCACTTCCGGACGGGGCGTTGTGATGAGTCTCCATCAGTGTCACGCTGATGCCATGGCTATCTTGCCGTGCGCAGCTCAGGTGGCGGAGGTGACAGTGTGATAGGGTGAAATTCAAAAGGTGCGAGCAGCGCTACAGGCAGAGAAAGGCGATGGTGGTGAGGCAGGTGGAGGACGAAGGAGGGAGGACGGTGGACTGAGCTGCGGGCGGCGTGGCAGCCGGCAGGTGGAGGGTGGCGATCGGCGACTTCTCTACAAAACTGCGCTCGATGCCCGAGAGGATGAGCATGGGGCAGCACAACATCCCGTCCGCCGGAGTCGGGTCGTCCGGCGGCGAGAGAGGCGGAGGGGAGGACAATGCTGTAGACGAAGGGCAGTGCGACAAACGGAGGGAGAGGGGAAGGGGGTGGCGAGCAGCGGGGCAGACGGAGTGGCGGAGGAGTGGAGCAGAAGGCGACACAACAAGCTGAGAGGAGCGGGTTCGCGAGCATTCGCGAGCACCCGTTCGCTGCTTTGCGAGAGACCCGCCATGACCCAGATCAGACGGCTGATGTTGCGAGTTCAGATGATCGAACGGTTAGTGGATTATCGGGCGACCTGGATATCGCGTCCGCCCAGGGAATGAACCCAACTTTTGTCTTGTAAAGATTCAACATTTTCAGCATGACCTATTCCGAGACAATGTTTTCCGCTTGCTTGCACTTACAAAGGGATCATTTTTTCACGAAAATCTGACTAAAGGGCTAGAAATTTTAGAGAGGATTTTATCTATGCCTGTTAGAAGAGAAATTCAGTGCAAAGAAATCGAGGACGATTCCCAATCTTGGAAATATCGGATTATCGTTTTTATATCATTCTTCTTCCAAACTCCAGTAACTCAACTCTTTAATCGAGGGAGTCACTCGAAGAAGAAATGGTTCTTAACAAGTCCAGCTCGAGGACTATAAATTCGACGCTCTCGCCGTGAGACAAACCGGCATTTGCCTAAGTCCATGCAGGTTTAATTTTCGAAACCCTTTTAATTAATGCATGGCTAAGAGTTCAGATGGTTAGGGGAGCTGTTTTGGGCACTTTGGCCAGTGCGGCCGCACCACCCCTACTGCCCGAGGTAGCACAGGGAGCAACCACTAGCTGCGTGGTGGTGGTTAGCTTTGAGAAAAAGAAGTCCAATTTGCAGTATTTTCCTTCCCACCATCTATAGCTTTGCTAGCAGCATTTGGACAGCAGAGTTCTCAATTTCTCGAGAATCTCAAGTGCTAGATAGTGCAACAACCACATACCAGCAATTTCAGTGGAGACACTAGGGCCGGCCGGCCCTGTAGGCGCGCCCGCACCTGTGATTTTCACGGTGCTGTCGTGTCCAAGTTGCTGCATGCCACCACTAGCCTCCTAATCGCGCCCTGAGGTCGCCTCCCAATTTTAAGTGGCACGGCCGGATGGACAGGTGCGGCCGCACCTGCCTCCCTCCACCTGCCTATAAATTAAGGCCTCCCGTGCACGCTCCCAGAAGACCACAGCCAGATTCCGAAATCTGCAACCTTTGTTTCCCTTGCTTAGTCCATTTGCGCTTAGTGGAAAGGAGTGCTGCAAGCAAGTCTCTCGTGGTGCAAGTCACTCAAGTTTTGTGGTGGTCTCACCACCCCACAAGGACAGATAACTTCCGGACCACTAATTTGCTAACGACTAACCTTTCGTGATCATCATCCTTCGGGTATCTATGCATTAACATTTTGTAGGATGTCGTGGTTCCGAAAGGCCGTAGAGTCAGTGAAGGGAAAGCACATTAGGTCCCGCGACTCGGACTCGAGCCGCAGCAACCACTCCCATTCTTCGGATTGGCAAGAGCACTCAGTACCTCCGGGTTTTGAACCTCAGGGCAATGTGTCTGTGGGTTCTGCCCAGGACATGTCCACAAGTTCGGTACATTATGATTGGACGGGGTCGGAGGAACGGAGTCGTTTCCTTACCTCCGAAACTCAAATCATTCTGCAAACCGACCAAGAACGGAGGCTATTCCAGTAGCTGAAAGATCGAGAGTTCGCGCATACCAAGGTATATGACAACGCCCTTCTTAATGAAACTGGTATGATAGGCGAGTTTGGGGTGGCTTTCGATGCCATAGGCTGGGGAAACTTTTGGCATGCTTGGGAGCAGGGTTCAAAATTCCTCACTTTAGAATTCCTCTCAACCCTGAGCACCGATAGCAGTGGTGTTAAGTTCCGGCTCTTCAATGAGGAGCACGACTTAACTTGGGGGCAGCTGAGCGTAGCCCTAGGCTTCGACTCAGATTGTCTGCTAGAGTGGTCTAAGCACAAGGGTATGAAAGCTTTTTCGAGAGAGTCTTTCTGGAAGAAGATATCGGGGCAAGGATTGAATCCTGCTCCCTGGATCGACTTGATCCATAACCCCACTCTTCGTTTCCTCCACCGGCTCATCTCGGGCATGATTGCCCCACGAGTTGAGTTCAGGATGGTCACAGTGGATGAGCTACAATACCTGTTTGCCATTATTAATAAGATCAAGATTGCCCCTATCGTTTCGATGGTTGAGCACTGGCGCACCATGGCCACAAGGACTGGCAAGATTGAGCTCACCTCCTTGGTAACTTGAATTGCCACGTACCTCGGAGTGTTAGCAGGAGCCCAAGTTACATACATGGACACACCCCACAAGACCTTCAATGAGGAACATTTTGTGCAAGCCCACCTGTTGAAGTGTGTTGAGGGAGAATTGGTCATGCTTTACCCCCATTCCTCCACAAACATCGTCCTCCCATGCCTAGAGCTTGGTCTTTATCAAGTCAAAAGGTTTACTCTGAACCTGGCATCTGAGGACGATGAGGAGATCGTTAAGCCCTCACGGCACAACATCTCTGGGCCCAGACCAGCCACCCGATCCCGCACTCGCAGAAGCGATAGGGACCTCATTCCGGAAAGCACTGCACATCAAGCACCGGCATCCAGCAGAGCATGACCCTCTAGTAGCCGCTAGCATCAGCCACAATCCAGCGGAAGTCGGCCCCCTAGTGCCTCTATCTGCTCTAGCTCAACACACTCTCAGTCAGCCCTCTTCGGGACCCCACCAACCTATGACACGAGCTACCCGTATAGTTACCATGAGGAGCAGTATGGCATCTTGGACTAGGGCCTCTTCAACATTGATAATCGTCTCCGTAGTCTTCATGCACGTGCCGAGAGAATAGAGCAAGGCCTCCAGGACATCGCCAGGCGGCAGCAAGAAACTGATGGTCAGCTATACACCCTTACCGCCATCACACAAGAAGGTTTTCAGACAGTAAATAGTCTTTTCGGGTCATGGAACCAGTACCAGCAACCACCCAACTACTAGTCCTGTCCTAGGAAGCAGCTTGGGGGAGATAGATCCCCATCCAGGTAAGTCTCAGCCAGTTTCCCTTCCTTCTGTTTTAGTTGCTTTTCTTTTCTTTGCTGTAGTTGTCTTTGTTTTCCTTCGTTTCAATTTCTGTCTTTCTAAAAAAACTTAATGAAGTCTTTCGAAGTTACCAGTTTGAAGTTCATTAGTCTTGTTTGGAAAGTCTTTCGTGGTACAACCAAACCATGAGGTACAGCCGCACCTCCCTTGACAAATTTCTTGTGCAGAATAATTGCAGGTAGTGAGCACTGGGAGTAAAAGTAGTAGGACCGGTCAAACCAACCGGTACGGCCGTACCTACGAAAATACATAAGATTGTCCAAGCCTTCAAGAGTTCTACTTAGCATCACCAGGTAAGACATTTCGTCTGGAAAATCAAGAATCAGCTTGGGGGAGAACCCCGGTCCCATCAAACAAGGTACGCCCATCCAGTCCAACCCCAACTTCACTCAGAATAAACAAAAGCATTTACTTTCATCATGTGCGTGAAATCATGTCTAGGCACCCTCGTGAAAAAATGAAAGGTTGCCATGTTAAAACTTTGCAAGAACCTAGCGCACAACTTTGTAATCTACGAGCTTTTGAATTTGTCGGTATATCTTGAGACATGAGCCTGAAATAAAACTTTGTGGGAAGCAAATGCTTATGACCAAATCTAGGATTTTGACTAGTATGATATGGTGCGACAAAGTTAATCTTGCTTTGTCTCTTAGTATGGTGAAAATCTAGGATGAATTTCTTTTGAAAACAAAGCAAGTTCCTCAATGGTCATACTACCTACCAAAGCCATATGTTGATACAATTGCATAAACCTTCTACATATGCTTGTTTGTGACCCATTGAGTTTTGCCAAATTGTTGTGATCCTTGTTAGAATCTTTTCATGCTTCCATGATCGAGATCACGTACACCCACATATACATGCTAACTCCTACACCGGGCGTTACACAAAACATGCCATCCATCCACCAAAAATAAGTACTCCAAAGTTCAAAAAGATTTCTCTTCTTGTATTCTTGCAAAAGGAGAGAGGGGTCATAGGGAAAAAAGAAGAAAGTATATGCTCAAGGAGCATAGAAAAAATTGTGCTCCAATCAAAGAGCATAAAAAAGAGAGCATGGCCCCCTCCAAAATAAATGCAAGAGAAGAATCTCAAAGCAAGGAGTGTTTAGAAAAACAAAAAAATATTCCACACACTTGCACATCTTGATCAAGTTTGCATGACTAGTTTCTTCTTGGATCCGGTCTTTGGCTCAACAACATCATGTGGCACAAGTGAGCCTCATACTTATCCTACCCAAAGCTCCACATACAAGCTATAGAAGTAGGAAGTTGAGGCTCGCTTAAAGCCTTTGGTGAGGAAACAAGCACCACTCGAGTGATCGAGAGAACCATCCGAGGAACTTTGCCTCTTTTTGTGAAAATTTCAAAACTTCGAGATAGGATCCAGAAAAGAGAAAAGTGAGTGATGCAAAGTCCAAACCGTTCTACTCTTCAACCTCCAAAGGCAAGGTGGAAAGTTACAAGCCACACAGGTAAAGCATGGCTAAGTGTCTCTCATGACCGACCTTTTCAACAACAAGTAGAGTATGGAATTGTGCATAGGAACTTGCAGAGTAGTAACATCGATGCAACTCTTGTCCTTCCAAGGCCAAGACTAGACTTTGCTCAGGGACAAGCGAATGTTCAGCATGGGGGAGTTTGTTGACGGTCCTTACAACAAGTTTCTGATCGTCAAAATCTCAGACGAGGAGGGTATATGACAATTTTCATGCATATTTTTAATACTAATAAAGTTCCACGAGTTGTGTTGGTATTTTTACTTGCATATACGCATATGGGATAAAAGGGGAGTCACCGGACCACACCAGGCACGTGCGGCCAGACCAGTAGGTGCGGCCGGCCCTGCTGGTGCGGCCGGCCCTGCTGGTGCGGCCGGCCCTGCACCCTGCCACGACCCGCGTCCTGGCGATCACGACTTCCACAACACACTTTGGATGGAGAGGATTCACTGTGGTTATGTCGGTTTGATCCAAAGGGTGTGGAAGGAAGCACTTGGATCCACGGGCCCACTTCTGCATGCATCCAACCGCCACTCTGAAGCAATCCCGAGCATTCCCTACCAGTGGCGGTGCATCGCACAGCTTTGAGTAGATACGCCCAGACCAAGAGATACGGCCGCATCTACAAAACGTGGAATCCGGTGAACCGACCCAGGGCACCGACTCACAACCGACCAAGGAGCAAGCATCAGGGCCGTCCACGACGAATGGCGGTGGATCGTAGGTGCGGCCGCACCTTCTGGCTCCCGCCACCTCAGCGCTCCAACCGACCTCCCACTGCTATAAAAAGGACTCTCCACTCGCTGGAACAAAAGACACACCGCAGGAGCTTCACTATTGTCCACTTCTGTATCTTAGAGTAGGAAATAGTGTAGTTGGGAGTTAGAGTTGAGTTGAGCTAGTCTTGGGGTTCCGGAGAAGTCTTCTTCAGAGTTCGGGTACTAGTCTTGTATCCTATATTTTATTTAAGACTTAAGTGCATTTCAAATTATATTTCTATCTTACATTTCAAGTCAATTACATTCAACTTTTACTTAGCTACTGGAAGCTTTATTCTTGGTTTAGACTAAAGTTAGCTTTGTTTTGGTTAGCTTAGTTCTCTTGAACACTATAGTGTTGTGGTCGTTCTTCGCTTGATCTTCGGTGTTTCACGGGAGAGAGACCTTTCTCTAAAGGCCTTAGGGAAGGTTCTTTGGTTTGTTGTGAGAACGGTGCTCAGAACTTGCCTTAGTCTTAGATTGGTGTCCCGCACAATGGAATAGTTGTGGTACCCTAAGGAGGTGACAGCTCCGGACGAGCTCTGTAGTCCACCACGTTAGTTCGGGCTGGTTGGATTCAGCGCATCGTCGTCCTCCGTTCTCATCCCTGTTCGAGGGTGCGGCTTTGCATACCCCTGCAACACTAGAAGAGCTTGTTGATTCTATCTTACCTTGGCTTTGCTTACCTTAGTTCTTTTCCTAGAGTTGACTAGAATAGATAGATTGCCTTAGGATCCTTTCTTGTCTCATTGTCCTCCCAAGTCACTAGGACCTCTCTAGTTCTATTATCAAGAACTCCTCACGTGTCCATTTACCCCACATATTTTTATCATCACCCCATCTATAATACTCTTTTACCGAACCTTGATCCTTTCTATCGACCTTGATTATCTATGCCATAGTGCTTCCCTTGGGAAAATATAGATACGATAACCTGAATACCACCGGGTGAAGTGCTACAACGGTAATCCGTGCGCTTGCGGACCTTTCTGTGATTGTGTGTTTTACCACCAGATGTTCCCTATCTCCATTACTTAGTGGTGAGGCTAAGGTGCGTCAACAGCTGCCGTGCCGTCTCTGTCGCCCGAGGCTTCACCCTTGTCGCGACAGCGCTGCCGTCCTTCTTGCTCTCACCACCGTGGATGAGCCACTGGCGCTCGCCCGCGCGCAGCCACACCAAGCCGTCGCTTTGTGGCTGCTACACGCCTCCCTAGTGCTCTATTCACGAGCACATGTTCGCGCACACACACGTGCACACGTCCACGCACTCGTACGTGTGATACCTCACCGGCGTTGGGCACTTCCGCCGCGCCATTGCACTTCCCTGTTCCTACTCGCCGCCTTTCTGTCTTTGTCTCGTTTCCGTGAGCATGCCGTTTGTTCTGTGCCGCCTCCATGGCTATGAACCGGCGTTTTACGCATGCTCACAGACCTGCTCGCATGCACTCCACCGTCGGGCCACGGCTATGCCTTTCTGGCCGAACGAGCGCGATCTACCGCTCGTCCGCTTGTCCGACCGTTCGTCCTTACCCTCCGTCGTGCACACTGACCATTGCTTGTCGCTGCCGTGAACCCCTGTCAAACCCGCGTGCATGTTTGAGGTGCAGATGAATCAAAGTCTTTCCTTCTCTTTGCCGCCTGGAACCCTGTTTGCACTGCGCCACCGTGGAGTTTTCTCCCGCCGGAGCTGAACCACATGAGTGCACGCGCGCGCTTGCACACCTGCCTGTCCGTGCGCACTCACGTGCACGCGCGTCCACACCCGCGCTCGCAAGGTAACCACCTCCCCGGCACGGACACCCCAGTCTCGACGTCGTGGAGCTCGTTCCATCACGTCACCGCAGGTCTCTGTTCCATTTGCCCTTGTCGAACCTCGCCGCCCAACCTTGTCTGCGCCGCCGTCGTGCACCCCAGCATGCCGACACACGCGTACACGTCGAGCCATCGACCCCTAGTCCAAGCCCTTTTAGCCACCTTGACCCTAAGCAACCCCATCCTAGCCTCACTGCTGTGGGACTCTGTCCCTCTACCACGGCCGAGACCTCACCACCGAGGGCGACCTTTCCGCCTGGGCGCGTGAGCACCATACCAATCTGGATCACACCCTTGTTCTTGCGCACATAGGCGAGCGCACCGGCGCTAATACCCCTAGGCCGTGACGCTGAAGCGTTTTGCTTTGCCTGGCCGCGCCGAGCCACTCTCTTTCGCCGCCGGCGATCTGCTCACGCACGCCCACACCCGAGGGAGTCGAGCCCTGCTCTCCCTATCCAAAACAATGCACGCACGTGTTCACAAGCATGCACGACCTCGCAAGCGAGCTACCACGCCACCGCAGACACCCTAGTCGCGACGTCGCGGAGCTCAAGCCGCACCAAGCCATTTTCCACCGCGCTGCCGTGCTCATCCGGGAGCTTCATCTCACGCCTGCGCGCACGCGCATGCACTCGACCAAGATGTCGCCTTTGCTCCCCTTGCTCGAGTCCGGTGAACACATTCGCGCGTGTGAGCCGAACCTGATCGCTACTCAGCCTGTTGCGGTCGGAACCCCGCCGTCAAGGGCATCCTTTCCATCTAGGCACGCGAGCGCCGGACCAACCCGAGCACCCGTTCGCTCTCAGGGACACGAGCACATACAACCTCACCGGCGCCGGCCACCCTAGCCTCGTCGCCGGAGACCCCTACTTTGCCTCACCACGCCGAGCCAGAGCTAGTCGCCGTTATGCCTAAGCCTAGTCAAGGCCAACCCTTTTCTTTGCCAGATGGATCCCTAGGTTTACCTAGGCCGCGTCGTGTCGCTTGTTGATCGGCCACCGTCCAACCTCGCTGCCGGCGAGCCCCTTTCCGACTGCTGCTCTTTTGGGGCGAACTGTCGAACACATTCCGACCGTCCCCAAAAACCTAGTTGGGGTTTCCCTTCACACACAGGCGCACACACCGACCTGCCACGTCGGATACGCCGGATCCCAAACCTCATCTCAACCACATGTCCGTCTATACCAAGCCATACCGTACCAGATCCGCAGGATCCTTTGTGCTCGACCAATCCCAGTCGAACCACACGCCCGCTTGCAGGGCTCGTGGCTGCAGCAGATCCAGCCGGGATCTCGAGCGCCGGCCACTCAGCAACCCTGGTATTCGCCATGTGGACAAGGGGTGGCTTATAGCCGCCCGGTTGGCAGCCATGTGGTCACTTAGAGCCAGCTTGCAGCCAACCCTTAGATAGTTTAGAGTCAGCTAGAGATATCCCTTTAGTCAGCTTATAGTTAATGCTGTTGTGTATGCGTATTTTAATTTCAAAAAATGTATTTTGCTTTTAGAAAATCCTAGAAAATCCATTTCAACTCCAAAAAATTACGAAACCTTTTCCAAAACTCTTCTAAAATCATAAACTCCGTGTTAGACTAGTGTTCGCTCTTTTTTGGCTCTTAATTGTTGTTCATTTTGAGTTAATTGCAATAGGACCCGCCTTTATTTAATTTATGCATCCATAGGAGCAGCTAGAGACAGGGAGCTGAGCTCGGAGATCGACTACACCGACGACTAAGCCGACGACTACTACTCGCACGCAGGTGTCCACGCCCGACTGATTCTGGAATACCTATTAGGCGTTGCTATCTAGTATGCTAGCACTTTACTTTAAATGCATGATGAACCTTGCACTGCCTTCTTTAATTATCCTGTCCTTGATTTCCCTACTACTATATATATGTATATAAGTGTGTATATGTGCTGAGCTTCATGATGCATGTGTTGGATGGGAATAGTGGTTCTTGGCATGAGTGGGGTAAAACCGGTAGGAGAAGGCGTTTTGGGTACTTTGGCGGAGGTGAGCTCGAAACAACTGATCTAGGATCAGGGATGGGGGTGCACTCCTCAGTGTATCCCCACTTGTACGGTTTTTGAAGCACAGGTGTTGGGGTTTTACTAACGTTTGGAGGACATGAGCTCACCCCGGTCTGAAAGCGAGTGGACAGACCTTTTCACTAGACCTTTTCGTACACACCACCTCGCTGAGAGTGGGGTTAGGCCTGAGTTGAGCTCGGCAAGTGCGGAACCATACCTGCCAGCTGGACAGAGGGTATCAGTGGGGGAGAGGTGGAGGTGAGACCACCCTCGCAGAGCGACTCCCGTGTGGCCACACGGGGGCATTTCACAGTTCCGGTGCAATTCCTTTTGCGGGGGGGGGGGGGATCGTTTTGAGGGCCGGATGTAGGATGGGACCGTAACTACCGAGAGTTCGCACGATAGGGTGGGCTCGGTTGGCTGATCACCGCTGGATTCCATCCCGAGTTGGGTACAGGTGTACACGCTCTACAGAGTTTAGATCTATACGTATAGCCGCGTCCTCGGTCATGGACATGTCCTTTGATAGCTTTGTCCTCATGTTTTGGGATTTCTACCTCCCCCTATAGATGAGAGTGTGGTGAGCCGTGGTTGCAGTCGGTTTGAGGAGAGTGGCTCCCTCTACCTCGTCGATCCGATTGCAATCATTGAGGTGCGAGGAGAGGAAGTTCTCACATCGACCCTTGATGGAGATAGGTTGTGGAGACAGGGCCCTGGGGTACCAGGTGGTTCCGATCTGTGTTTGAGAGATTGGTTTGGGACCTATATGGAGATGAATTTTGTTTATGCTTTGTTGCTGCTGCATAGGAAACATGAGCTTCTACCTTGTCTCTTTTCTTACCCTTTAGAAGTTAGGCCACTTAAAGCTGCATACTGTTGGTGACTTGGACCTATCCCACTCCTTGGGGATAGACTTTGGGTGTGCAGGGTACGAGTCTGACTACAACAACAACGCCGACGGGTGGTACGACTGAGGGATGCGTCGCTTCGCTCAAGGATGCCTGTGGGCATGAAGAATAAAAGATGGAGACCCTTCTAAGATTCTAGCGACCGCTGCATAGAATTTCACTCTGATTCAGCCAAGAGGCTTGTAATGTTTTACTCCATAATGGATGTGTAATAAATTATGTACTAATGTTTGTGTGTCGCGATGTATGGTTGTGATTTACCTTATGCGATGAGATCTGTACGCGATAGCCACTGATCCCGGGACTATCGCAAAGGTACAGGGACTCGGGTTTTCCTCACCGAAAATCCGGGGCATTACAGCGGCGGGTTCCGACGAGCAGGGCGGCGGGCGCACGGTGAGCAGGGTGCGCGGCCATCTGTGAGGCATGGGGCGACGACCTCCAGTGAGTAGGGCGGCGAGCAAGGTGGGCGTGCGAGGTGGCCACCTGTGTGAGTTATTTATTTATTTATTTATTTTTGCGATTCATTCTAAGTCATGTGATGCGATTTGTGATTTCTGTGTGAAAAAACAAGCTTGTAATTGTGAAATCAAATTCATGTGTTGCGCCTAATTCGTTTGTGATTGTGGGAGTTTGTGATTGTGGGTTGTGAATCAATCGAATTTATACTCACCCTTTTGAGATGAATATATCAATTTGTGAAACAATTTGTGAAGTGTTAATTGTTTCTTGTTCTTAGAAATTGTGGAGTGTTTGCAGAATATGGGAGGGGATAGAGATGGGGACGAGGATGGGGATTGGATGGGGGCACGGGCAGGGGTAGGGATTTTTTGTTTTTGGGAAATAGCTTTAGTCCCGGTGGTAATACCCCTCGAGACTAAAAGGGGTGCGTGGTGGGTTGCAGCTGGGGCACCCTTTAGTCTCGGGTGGTAATACCACCCAGGACTAAAGACCCTCTTTAGTCCCGGTTTGTTGACCGAGGATTAAAACGGGGGTTGTGACGCCCCAGGTTTTTAATTAGCATTATTAGTGCTAATGACCTCGTCAGCCGAATCAAACACGTTGATTCTAGTCAAACCTTGATCAACCTAGGTCATCACCTCGAAAACCTAGTCAACAATCACTAATGACCCTCTTAATCAAGTCAATACACACTTGTGGTCAAACCTTGGTCAAGGGCATAGTCAAACCCCTGTTGTCTTTGAGCCTTTCTAGAACTTTTGCCGCGTTCCCAAATTTCACCTAAACACTTCAAATTCTCCCAATATAAAAGTTGTCCAGTTTTTCAAGGGATGCAACTTTTCTTTTGGGTTGCATTTCAAATTTCGAGGGGAAAATGGTGAAAACATTAGTCAATTGCAGCTGGGCACTATTCACTAGTGCCAAGAAAGACAACATCTTTGCTGGCAGTTCATGTTCAGATGGTTGATCAAAACGGTCGGACTTTACAAAAAATGTTCTCCTATACTTGCCCTACAACTTTGGTATTCACCGTTTTTGAAGTTTAGTTCGAAATTTTCGAGCTACGGCCGGTCAAATCAGTGCAAATGAGTTTGAATCTGTGCGCCTGTGCGTCACGCCGCACTCCCGTGCCCACGCCCGGGTGCGCCGCTGCGTGGCACCCATGCTCATCGGCGTCCGGGTCTCCCCACGTTAGTCACGCATCCATGATCCCCAGGCCGCACGCAGCCCAAGCACCACCTTGGAGCCTGCACCCGCGCGCGTGTTGCATGCCAGCGTGTCCGCACCGGACCCCGCCCGTGACGTCTGTTGGCCGGTGTCCCATGCGCCTGCCGCGACCAGGCCCCTCTTTCCCTCCCTCTTTTGCTTCGAGGTGAAGTCCCGCGCACCACTCGTTCGTCTATAAAAGCCGCAGGCCTTTCCCTCGCGCGTGCACGCGCCTTTGCCACCTCCCCGAGCTCCGCCACGCCGCCATTGCCACCGCCGACACGACGCTGCCCCTCCGCTCACTCCTCCGGTCGCTTGACCATTCCAACACCTCGCCTAGACCTCGTACAAGCTCAAATCATCGCTTGTTGCTCAGTTGTCCCCCGAGCCTCGCCGAATTTCGAGCTGCAGCGGCGGCGCTGCCGTTGCCTCGCCGTCGGTGCTCGCCGGAGCCATCTCCGCCCCAACTCTGGCCACCAGCGACCCCGGGGTGAGCTCCTGGTCATATCCCGCTACTTCCCCGGCTGACCCGCCGCCGGCTCGCCGGAATTCCGGCCGGGCGCGCCACCCCTCTCCCCGAGGACCACATTGCAAGGTCTGTTTTGTTCCCATGGGCCTAAATGCAAAGAAAGAGCATTTGTGTGAATCCTAGAAAGATTCCAGGGACCCTAGCGAAATTAGAATCTTAAATAGTGTGTAGTTTTGCTGAATCTTGTAAAATCGGTAGAAAATCATAAAAATGCAAAACTAATTTTGTTGCTTTCCTTGCAAATAACTTCACAACTTTTGTAAAGCATGACCCCACTTTTGAGTGCTTGTTTTTGCATTAAAAATAGAAATCAGTTAAACCTAGATTTGTTGTCGTTCAAAATCTACAAGTGCTCTTTAGCTGAATTTTGGATATGTTACTGTGTAGATCTTTTATTATGAATTATTTTGTATTTACGCTGAATATGTCCAAATGATTTTTGCAGCCAAAAATAAATAGATTTTTGTGATCAACTTCTGCATGTGATCTTGTTATGCCTAAATGCATCTCTAGTGAATTAATCATGATTTTATATCTGCCATTAGTATTTATTCTTGAATTATGCTTAGTTTCAAATATAAATGCACAACTCAAGATCTAGAGTAGCTCTTGATGTGTTTGTCACCTTGCCTTCCTAGCCTAGTTTTGAGCCAGAGTATCAGTGAGATAAAGTTGGAATCCATTTGTCAGTTATTTATTTTTATATGCATTTCTCATGTTTTGGTAGCTAGATTTTGTCTTTTGTGGTATCATTAATTTATAGCTCATGAAAATGGGAAATCTTGTTCGGTGGCCTTATCTAGGTTCATAGTGCTTCAGAAACACCCTTCACTGAATTTTATTAATTTATTTTATGAATAAAAGCTATGGAGACCAATTAAAGCTTATTAATAGGTTAAATTGGAAAAAACACCAACACCACACCTAATGACTCATGTATGTGATGTAAATCATGCTAAGAAGCTAAGTGTCACCACCCTTGTTGTTTGTGAAATTAAATTAAATTATTTACATTAATATGTACACAGTCACTATCAAAAAGAATAATTAATAAAGAACCACATATTGTTCCTTTATTGGAAGAGTATGATGAATGTATTATTATCTAGGTGAGTGTGGTCAACCATGCACCCCATGGTTGTCATGTGTTGTTCTATAATTAATTAAATTGAAACCGTCAATTAAATCTTGCATTTGCATCCTCGTGTAGATCTTCCTGAAGGTAGCTATACACTCGTGCCGGAAGGAGGAGATGCAGGTGCTGACGGTGAGCTACAGTATGTGGATGTAGCTCAGGACCTAGACCAAGTCCTGAAGGACCCAAGGCCAACCTTGCCAGCGAAGGAAAGCCCCGGATCATGAACCCTTTCTTTTTAAAATTATGCAATTACCATTGCTATGTTTGTGCATTTACGTTTCAGGAGTTGAATTGAAACCCTAGATGCATGATCCCTAGGTATCTATGCTCTTTTACTAGTATGCTAGGTCGATAGCTGCTATGCTATAGGATCCGGTAGAAGTCGAGTGATGTTCGTCACTCGCGAGAATAGGTTCTTATGTTGGAATCATAAGATCTTTATAAATGGATTGCTCATGTGGTAAGAGCATGGGATTTGGGCTCCGGATCAGTGGCTTTCGTGGGCTAAGCTTTTGAACGTGCTAACAACTTGTCGGGAATGGGACCGGTAAGCCTAGTACCTTAATGAGACAGTGCGAGATCTTACTAGTAATCTTGAGTATTCACCTTCCCAATTTGCAACTGGGAGGTGGGTACATGTGTGCGACTAGATGTACTGTGTGGGAGATGTCAGATAGCCTTGTACCTGGGACTGTAAGATTCGATCCCAAGCCGAGGATTTTTGGGAACTGTCTGGTTGGTGAACTCTTGGTGAGGTCACTCTTTTGTGTGTTTAGGTTTACCTTGCAAGGTTATTAATCAATCTATTGTCGGCCTCTCGCCGTTATCTGATACTGTTTAATCAACTGGCCATGGTATCCTTTAATGGTGGAACTGTGTCAATATTACTATGTGAATTAATTGTATTGCACAATTCTTGATTAAAGTAGTTGGCTCATTTGGAAATGTTAATTAACTAGAATTTGAGCTAAAACTTTGAAGGTAAGGACCTACTCTTTGTTGCTTTTCAGCAAAAGAACTCCACCGGCCAAAAAGCCTCTCATGCCTAGAGTTTGGTGATGTAGTGATCTCCCGACGGTTAAGTCTTGCTGAGTATTAGTATACTCAGCCTTGCTATATAAATATTGTTGCAGGTGTTGTTTGGCCTGGAGAGATTCCACTCGACTGGGAGCTGGAATGGGTGGATGAGGACGAGTGTTGGCATCACAGACGACCTCCTGTGATGTCTATCTTACTGTAGTTTAATTTCCGATGTTTTAAAAATCTGAACCTTTACTTATCATGTCATGAACAATGGTTTGTAATAATTTAACTGTAACACCCCATGTTTTTGCTCAGTGTTAAATAGTGCTAATGACTCTTTTAATCTAGTCCCTAACCACCCTTGGTCAACCCTAAGTCAAAACCCTAGCATAAACCCTAGTTATCCCTTTGACCTTCAATGTCAACCTAGAACTTTTGGCACGTTCTCTAAAATTTCACTAAACACATTAAAATCTCCCAATGGGAAAGTTGTCCAGTTTGTCGAGGCACACAACTTTCCTGTTGAGTGGCATTGCTGGTTTGCAAGGGAAAGTGGTGAAAAATGCAAGTCAATGTGCTGATCTACTTTTATGGGCGCCGAGTTTTGTGCCAAGTTTCTCTGCAATTTATGCTCGATCTGTTGATCAAACCACCTTAGAGCTTTTGTAGGAATGGTAGAGGGTAAGTTGCTGAGCAACGCTTGTATTCAAATGTTTGTGCACTTTGAATTGTTTTTGAGCCGGGTGAGCCCGCGCGACATCGTGCCGCGACATGCCACGTCGGCCTCGCCACCGTACCGCCGGGTGCGCATGATGGAGCGGCCCGCGGCCGCCGGTCCAAGGCCGGGCTCCGTGAGCATGTGTGCCTACGGGGCGTGACACGCCGCCCACCCCTAGGCTGGTGCCATGCGGCCGCGGCACACACGCGCGCGCCGCCTTCTGCCAATGGTCGAAACCCCGCCGCACGTTGCCAACCACCTCCGTGCCCATGCCATTGCTCCTGTAGGCCACGAAGCTCGGGCAAAACTGCCTCGCAGCGCTGATGGCCTATAAAACCCCCCTTGTTTCTCCCTTGTGCGCGCCCGAGAGCACAACTGTCCGCCGCTGTCGCCATTAACGCCGCCGCGGTGAACCTTCCTTTCCGCTTGCTCTCCGGGCTGCCCAAGCACTTAAGCTTCTTCCTTAACCCCCACCGGAGCTCCCACGACCACCCATGGCTTAGCTCCGGCCCACATCTCGCCAGAATCCTCGCCGCCGCGGAGGCGCCGTGGTTGCCTCGCCGCCAGCCACCGCGGGGCCTTCCTCCGGCAAAGCCACCGGCACGGATCGACTCCATGTGAGTCCAATTGAACACCTCGCCCATTTTTTTACATCCTCCGGCTCCACCTCGCCACCGGCGAGCTCTCCCACCGCCGTAGGGCACGGTGGTGAATGCCAAGGGCATATCTGTGAAAGAGGGACCCGTGTGTAAATATCTTTAACTAGGTTTTGTTTCAACTAAGTCCAGTGGCTTGCAAAAATGATATAAAATCGTAGAAAAATCCAAAAATTGCAAAACCAATTTTGTTGTGCTCTGTGTTACTAGAACTACTACTTCTACAAAACTTGTATATACTTTTGAGCTTTAGTTTTTACATGAAAAATAGAAATCCCTTTTACCTAGATTTGTTGTACTGCAAAATCCACACATGATCATGAGCTGAGTTTTGGATATGTTGTCAGTAACAGCATGTATAGGTCTTGTGCAGCAATTTGCACAAAGTTACTGAAGGAATCTTTTATTATGATTTATCTTGTATTTATGCCTTTGCTGCCTAGATGATTTTTGTAGAAAAAAGTAAATAGATTTTTGAGCTATACTTCTGGGAATAGTCATATTATGCCTAGATACAACTCTACTGAATTAAACACTATTGTTGGACAGCAAGAAATAATTATCCCTGATTTATGCTTGTTTTTAATCATAAATGTGTTGATCAAGATCTGTAATAGCTTTAGGTGTGTTTGTTGGTTTCCTAGGCTTTTTTTAGACCAGAGAGTGTGTAGGAGAAAGTTTGGATCCAGAAGTGCTATATTTATTTTTGTGTGCATTTATTCCATTTATGCTAGCTAGAAATGCTATTTTTGGGTATGGTTTATTTTCAAAAGCTCCAACTTGGTTGCTTGCTGTCCTAGTGAGTTGTCTATGGTCAAGGATACCAGTGGGCACTGTTGGGCCATTTTAAAGCTTGTTGGTTGATTAAAATTGGAGAAACTATATTAGGCTTGTGAGGGAAATAAATGGAAAAGTCATTCTTTTTAGGCTCGAACCCTATAGATAAGTTAGGAGAGCATTTTGAGAAATGGAAACACATTTCCTTGCTGTGGTGCATTTAAAATTTATTATCCTTCTAGATGTGCACACAATCACCATAAAGAGAAGATTAAATAAGCCTTTCTAATAAACTTTAAAAGAAAAAGGTGTTGTTATTGTTGTCAAGGTGAATATGGTCAACCATATGCTCCTTGTGGCTGTTTGCAACTGTTTGTGATTAAATTAAATTAATTACACTCCTAACTAATGCATTGCATCCTCCGTGTAGAAGTTTCCGATGGTAGTTACACACTCGTGCCGGCTGACGAGGACGAGGGAACAGGAGGAGACATGCACTACGTGACCGTAGAGCAAGACCCGGACCAAAGTCCGGAAGGTTGTGTGTCTGCTTGTGCTGACGAAGGCAAGCCCCAGTTTAATCATTAACCTATGTGTTTCATTTAAACTTTTGAATTTATCATTGTTATTTTATGTGCATTTACATTTAGGAGTTGAATTGAAACCCTAGTTGCATGATCCTTAAGTACCTATGATCTTTTACTAGCATGTTAGGTCGCTAGTTGCTATGCTCTAAGGATCCGGTACAAGTCGAGTGATGTTCGTCACTCACGAGAATAGGATCTCCTTTATGGAATCACCATATTAATTAATGGATTGCTCATGTGGTAAGAGCATGGGATTTGGGCTCCGGTCCAATGGCTTCGTTGGTTAAGTGTTTGAAAGTACTAAACACTTGTTGGAAATGGGCACAGTAAGCCTAGTACCTAAATGAGCCGGTACGGGGTTTTACTATCACTACTCTTAGGGTTGTGGCCCCGGGCTCGCCACCTGAGTGCATGCGTGAGGCTGGGTGACCTTAGTGGCGTAGCCCAGATAAACCTTGTACTTAAGACTGTGAGCTATTATCCCCAAACCGAAGAATGACGGGAACCGCCTGGTTGGTGAACTCTTAGTGAGGACACCTCCCGTGTGTTTAGGTCCACCTTGCAAGGTTCAAATCAATCGATTGTCGGCCTCTCACCGTTATCTGAGACTACTTAGCCATGATACCCCTTTATGATGGAACTTTGAGAAGATTATTACTTGATTAATTGTTTGAACAACTATGATTGCAATAGTTGCTTATCTAGTAATGAGTGCGTCTACTAGAACTTGAGCTAAAATGTGAAAGTAAGGATCCACTACTTAGAAGCTTTTTGGCAAACAACCCCACAAGCCAAAAGCCTTGCATAATTAGAGGTAAGGCCTTTCTTTAGACGGGTAAGCCGTAATGAGTATTAGTATACTCAGCCTTGCTTTTTAAATGTTGTTCCAGGTAATGCATGTGATGTCTGGCCTGGAGAACTCCTACCCAGCTGGGAGCTGGAATGGGTGGATGATGACGAGTGATTGCATCATGGACAGGCCTCCTATGATGTTTATCGTATCGTTTAGTTATTTCCACTGTTTTAATGAACTCTGAACCATTTACTTTCATGCCATGAACCATGGTTTGTAATAATGGACCCTACGGGGAATTTGATATTAATTTGTAAGGCACTCTGGACTCTCCTTCGTGGGAGTTTTAATGCTTACGGTTCGATCCTCTCTGTGTTTTCAAGTGATTTACCAGGTGTAAACCCGGCATTACCCAGCGGGATGATTCTTTATTATCGCTTAATGACTAAATGGAGTGGTTTAGGCGGTAGTACGAAATTATCTTGGATGGGGTTGTCACATTAACCCTTTGGGGTAAATTTGGATTTAATTTGTGTTGTACTCTGGACTCGCCTTCGTGTGAGTTGTAATGCATATGTTCGATCCTCAGTGTGATTTCCAAGTGATTTACCGGGCTTTGACCCGACAACCAATAGTGGAATGGTACTTTATTGTCGCTTAATTGCCAAAGTGAATTGGTTTAGGCGATAGTACGGTATTTTCCTATGCGGGTTGTCACAGGGGCCTTTTGTCTCTCATCATTAGTCCTGGTGGACTTGAGATACCTAAGTCCTCTACCAACCGGGACTAAAAGCCCTCACCCTACCAGTGTTGGTTGTTGTCTTCTCCGTCACCGGTGCTAGCAGGGGGCTAGTTCCAGTAGGGAGACTTCAAAGGTGTGTCCTCTTTGGTCATTGTTTGAGGTCACTGGGTCGCTGTTGTTGGATTCCGTGGGGGACTCACCATGCTAATGTCATCTGCCGCGGGCTTGGAGGACGATGTCTCGTTCCCATGAAGCTCAAGCGATAGACTACCCAGTTATGTGTTGGGGGAACAACGACGGTGTTTGAAGGTGTCGTACCTGTCGGGCATACTCCCTGAGTACCTATACGAGGAAGGATGAAGACGGACTCCTACTAGAATTCACCTGTAATCCTATTAGGGCTCGTTCCGTGTAATCCTACTAGGACTTCTACCTTGTAACCGACTAGGCACCCTCCCCCTGGACTATATAAAGGAGGGTTGGGTACCTAGGAGGACAACTCAACTCAAGCAACACCAAGCGTAGTGCACCATACTTGATCCCCAAACATTACATAGGGTTTGCCACCTTGGCGGCCCGAATCTGTATAAATCTTGTGTCTCGTATCCTTGCGCATACCTTTGAGTGTCAGGTCTGGCGATCCCCACCACAATCACCTACCTCGGGTACCCCTTGGTAGGTTGGCCGGTCTAAAACACTGACAGCTGACGCGCCAGGTAGGGGTGATCGTCATGATCACCAGTGAATTTGAAAGACCTCTCATCAGCAAAATCAATCTACACTGCGGCGAAGCAAGTCGACGATTTTCCAAATTCACAGCTGGTCGTGCTCTCAGAGGGCAGAATCAATTCCAAATTTTCCGTCCATGCACCAGGACAGTTCGTTCGAGTCTGCATCGGTATCAAGTCAAAGTCCGATTCGGCTCCTTCTGCCTCGGCCGTGTTCATGCATTGCGGTGTCGCAAATAAAGTCACCGATCGAGTTGAAGTCTGATGAGGGAGTAATTCGATTCGAATTAAAAGAGGCGCTGGCAGCAATCTCGTCAGATTCCCCCTCCCATCATCTGTTCAACAGTTATCCACTGTCCATGTGCTGGTCTTGTAGAAAATTTCATCTACCAGGCACGTGCACCAAGACAGGAAGCAAGCCTTCAGCAACCGCATGGACAAGAGAAAGCTACTGGGAATCAAATATGTGCAATTTTGCTAATCACACAGGAAGATGTACCAGGAAACCTCCAAGTTCTTTGCTTCATGCACCCAGAAGATGTACGCAAGTACAACTGCTTCAACATTGTCGTGTGCCACGACTACATCACCTCCGTCCGCATTAGTTCTACTTCTACTTCAATCTTGTCGTGCGCCGTGACTACTCGTCACCCGGCCGCATGAGCTCTATGTCAACCTCGTCGTACGCCGCGAGTACTTGTCTCTTGGTCGCAGCGGCTCTACCTCAACTACACCGCGCGTCCGGGTGCCTCGGCTCATCGTGCGGCTCGTCGTCGACTACTTCGCCTACGTCGTGCGTCCGGGTGCCTCGGCTCGTCGCGCGGCCCGTCGTTGACTGCTTCGCCTACACCGTGCGTCCGGGTGCCTCGGCTCGTCGCGCGGCTCATCGTCGACTACTTCGCTCACGTCGCGCGTCCGGGTGCCTCGGCTCGTCGCGCGGCTCGTCGTCGACTACTTTGTTTACACTGCGCGTCTGGGTGCCTCGGCTCGTGCGCGGCCCGTCGTCGACTACTTCGCCTACACCGCGCGTTCGGGTGCCTTGGCTCGTCGCACTGCTCGTCGTCGACTACTTCGCTCACGTCGCGCGTCCGGGTGCCTCAGCTCGTCGTGTGGCTCGTCGTCGACTACTTCGCCTACGTCGCGCGTCCGGGTGCCTCAGCTCGTCGCGCGGCGACTAATTCGCCTACATCGTGCGTCCGGGTGCCTCGACTCGTCACACGGCCTGTCGTCGACTACTTCGCCTACGCCACACGTCCGGGTGCCTCGGCTCATCGTCGACTACTTCGCCTACGCCGCGCGTTCGGGTGGCTCGGCTTGTTGGCTCGTCGTCGACTACTTGGCTCACATCGCGCGTCCGGGTGCCTCAGCTCGTAGTGCGGCTCGTCGTCGACTACTTCGCCTATGTCGCGCGTCCCGGTGCCTCAGCTCGTCACGAGGCCCGTCGTCGACTACTTCGCCTACGCCGCACGTCCAGGTGCCTCGGCTCGTTAGGCGGCTCGTCGTCAGCTACTTCGCCTATGCTGTGCGATCGGGTGCCTCGGCTCCTTGCGTGGCTCGTCGTCGACCTCGCGCCGTCTCGCCACTCGACTTCTCGTCAGTCGGTTGCACTGGCTCTCACTGTGCGCCCGGTCACTCCGTCTCGCGTCTCGACTACCTGTCGCCTGGCTGCAACAGCTCTACTGCGCCTACACTGTGCATTCGGATGCACTATCTCGCCGCTCGACTTCTCATCGGTCGGTTGCACTAGCTCCCACCGTGCGCCCGGTCACTCTGTCTCGCAGCTCGACTACTCTGTGCGTGGCCGCCGCGACTTCGTCTTGCGGCCACACTTGCTCTACTTCAGCCACGCCATGCGTTGTGATTACTTGTCTCGCGGCAACACCGCCTCTACTTCGAGTATGTCGCGTGCCACCGCGACATCGTCTCCCGGCCGAATCGCGTCGACCACTCATCTCAACTAGTTTTCCAAACTAGTCGAGAACGAAAGTCATGCCCCCAACAACTAGTCGGAATCAACTTTGACTAGTCAACTTCAGCAACAACCTGTCGTGGCTCCATTGCCGACCGCCACGGCTTCATCTACAAGTCCGCACTGGCGGCAACAGCTAAGTCATTTATTTAAATGATTACATTTTCTTCTCTTGGCTTGTTTTCCTCACCATGCAGGACAACATGCCGACTACTCATTCGTGTACGCTTCTCGATGGGTTTTCACGGGAGCTGCACTCTGCTGACTACTCTAGGGGTATAACGATCAAGTCACCACGAGCCTACTTCATCAACTCGGCAGCTATCCCAAGAAGGCTGAAGGACCGAAATGGGGAACCAGAGAGGGGGGAGTGAATGGGAGCCGATAAAAATTCTTCTCGAAGGAGATAGAGGCTCCAACAAGATGAACATGGCTTCCAACACACGTCTCCAACTCAACTACCCAAGTTGGTCAAGACCACGAAGCCACTGGAGTGCTACTGATCCTAGGAACCAGCAAACAACCTTCCGAGCCAAAACTCACCAACACACACAGCGGAAATTTGCACGGCTTGTTGCCTGTGCTACACCGGTCAGACCGATGGCCTGCGCCGGTCAGAACGGTGGACAGAGCGGGTCAGACCGGTGGCTACAGCAGCCGCATAACAAATGTTCCAGAGAGCCTCAATGACTTCTCTAGGCCCTGGAACAGAAACACCCCCAAAACACAACTAGCAAGGAAGAAGAACCCTTCACAGAACCAAGCAAAACACCTCCAAACCAGACAAGAACTGACCAGCACCAACACGACCCAAAGACACACGAGTCCAGCAAATCACCCGAGACAAATCCCACAAAGGGCTAGCACCGGTCAGACCGATCAGGATGAACAGAACCCGCGGGTCAACTCCTCCAAATCCAACACTCGATCTCCCGATTCGCCCCACAGATTCGCACAAGACTTTGTGGATAGTAGAAACACCTCATGGACACTCTGTAGCCAAGTTATGGTCCACCAAAACTCGTTGAATCAAGAGGAATCGAAGGATTTCCGCCAAGAACACCACAAATTCTAGGACAACGAAAACCCCAAAATCGAGCCCCTTTTCTCACAGCTTTGGGAGGGGGTCAAAGGGAAAAGAATCACGAAGGGTTCATGCATACATCCCCCAACAAATCCCCATGAGAACGGCCTCGAAAGTTCTCCAAGAAAATCGAAAAGAAAAGGCTCCGAAAATTCACCAAAAAGGAAAACCGGGAAGAACTCAAACAAACCTTGAGGAACCACGCCGAATCATCTAAACATACCATGAAGGCTCATACAAGGTCTAGCTTCCGCCCGACCATCCTACCCTCTCACAAGATCTCACCATGAAGCTCTCAAGCTAGTCCTAGAAATTTCAAGGGAAAGGAAGAGGAAAATAGCAAAACAAAATGAGCTAGGGTTCCAAGAGATGGCTGCCATCCTCTCACCACTTGGATTATATGGAGGCAACCGAAAGTCTAAAATACCCTTACTAGCTAACTAGGGATACATGCCTCTCAAGGGCGAATTCGGAAGTCTTTGTCATCACTCCATCAGAAAGATGCCCGACGACCGCAAACTTGTTTAGCCTTGACGCAAATATTGCGATCCCGGCGCGTCCTCCGCTTCGAAGTCTCCGGGCTGCGTCGTTGCACACCGGTCTGACCGGTGCTCCTCACCGGTCAGACCGGTACCCACCGGTCTGACCGGTCTGACCGGTCCGATGCTGCTGCACCTCCGTCTTCGGTTCTTCGGTCTTAGCTTTGTGGATCAACCAAGGAACCCGGTGGTTTTCTCGTGAACCACTAGAAACCCCGCGAACTCAGTGTAGCCTCCGCCAATCGCCACTCATGACTTGGCTCCCACGTAGTCCCGGCTCGACCTTGGTTTTGAGGCTCAACCAAGAAACCGTTCGTGACTTCATCTTGCCGTTCTTGCCACCATGCGGCCCACACTTGACTCCGCTAGCCACCGGGTCCCTCGAACGAAGCCTACTTGTCTTCTCCACACCTGGAGGCCTCACCGGCAACGACCTTTCGCACTTGTTCTTCACCTGCACCAACACCAGTCAAGACGCAACCTGCACCTGCAATACTTAGCCAAGAATTAGTCCACACAACGTTGTCAATCACTCATCACACCAGGAAGTGACCATCCACTGGTCCTCGAACCACACATGGTCCTCAGAGGCAGCTTCCAAAGTCCGTTACGCGTGACAATTTAAAGTCACATTCTAAAGTCCGCTCCGTGCGGCGACTTACAGTCGACTCCGGTCGCGCCTTCGCCTGTTCTGGCAGCATACTACGTGTGTAAGCTTCGATGGAACCTAACTGTAAGTGGCCCTCATGTCCTAGCTGCGCGTAGTCTTCATGCTCTCTACCATGGGTTCCGTACCCTAAGTACTCACGCTCCGTACCATGGGACTCGCACCCTAAGTACTCGCGCTCCGTACCTTGGGTCTGAAATCCATGGCCCAGGTACACAAGTTGACTCCAGTCACACCTTCAAGCTCGCTCTTGCGACAACCGTACCTTGGGTCTGAAATCCATGGCTCAGGTACTCAAGCCCACTCCGGTGGCACAAGTCGACGCTAACGGTCGCACCCAAGCCCACTCCGGTGGCACAAGTCGACGCTAACGGTCGCATCCAAGCCCACTCAGGTGGCACAAGTTGACTTCAACAGTCGCAATCCTAAGCCCTCTCTGGCGGCAAAACTACTCATTTTCTTTGATTTTTCATTCGCTTTGGCTTTCCAAAAAGTGCTTTTTGTTTTTTTGCATCTTAAGTCCACCCCACGTGGCACAAAGTTGACTACTGTAGTCACATCTCAAAGTCCGCGTAGAGCAGCAATCTAAAATTGACTTCTTCAGTCGCATCTCAAAATCCGCTATACGAGGCAATCTAAAGTCGACTTCGGTTTTCAAGTCGCATATCAAAGTTTGCTCCACGCGGCATCCTAAAGTCGACTTCGGTTTTCAAGTCACATCTCAAAGTCCACTCCGCGTGGCACAAAGCCGACTTCGGTTTTTAAGTCGCATTCTAAAGTTCGCTCTGCCGGCATCTAAAAGTGACTTCGGTCGCATCTAAAGTCCGCTCCGACGGCATGGCTACTTTTCAAGCTACACGGCTCGACGCCAAATTACTACTTAGAAAATCTCGAGCTGGGAGTTGCACTCAAATTACTACTCGAGAACAACTCTAGCATACTTCACTCGATCTCAAGCTCGGGGGCTCTACAACAACAACTACTCGACGTGGTTCATACGGCTGTCTTATCTCGGGGGCTGACGCTGCAAGAGTACTCATATGATGGCTTTCGCGAACATTGAAGACCCTTGGATTTATTACCTAATCATTTCAAGGCTCGAGGGCTGCTATACTACACCCATCATTCAATTTTTTCAAGAACAGAAAATTCAGAATAAAGATTGACCCTCAGCCAGAGTTTGTGACTCAACCTAAGGCTCGATGGCTACTCCATATGGACTGTGATTTTGCAATCGCACTTCTATATATATCTCGGCTTCAAGACTGATGAGCTGGACCACCTTCCAGCCTCATGGCAGTTCAAGTACTACTGAAGACTTTTTCCAAGTAGTACTCGAGAACGCTCAAGAACTACTCGCAGAGGCTTCAAGACTACTTAAACTACTACTCTTGACTACAATGTGCTCGGGGGGTTGTCGGGCATACTCCCCGGGTGCCTATACGAGGAAGGATGAAGACGGACTCCTACTAGAATTCCCTTGTAATCCTATTAGGGCTCTTCCGTGTAATCCTACTAGGACTCCTACCTTGTAATCGACTAGGCACCCACCCCTTGGACTATATAAAGGAGGGCCGGGTACCAAGGAGGACAACTCAACTCAAGCAACACCAAGCGCAGGGCGCCATACTTGATCCCCAAACAGGACGTAGGGTTCTCCACCTTGGCGGCCCGAACCTGTATAAATCTTGTGTCTCGTGTCCTTGTGCATACCTTCGAGTTCCAAGTCTGGTAATCCCCACCACAATCATCTACCTCTAGTACCCTCTTGGTAGGTTGGCCAGTTGTCGGGCATACACCCCGGGTACTCATGCAAGGAAGGAGGAAGAGTAGAAGACGGACGCCTACTAGAATTCCCTTAGGACTCGCTCTGTGTAATCCTACTAGGACTCCTACCTTGTAACCGACTAGGCACCCGCCCCCTGGACTATATAAAGGAGGGCCGGGTACCTAGGAGGACATCCGGAACAATCCCTCCGGGGAACAACACCAAACGCAGGGCGCAATACTACTTCAAACAGGACGTAGGGTAGCTACTCCGGCTACCTGAACCTGTATAAATCTTGTGTCTTGTGTCCTCACGCGTACCTTCGGGTTCCAGATAATGGCGATCCTCACCTTCTACCTTGCTGCGGGTACCTCCCATGGAGGTCGAGAGGTTTAAACACCGACAGTTGGCGCCCACCGTGGGGCCATCGTCATGGTCATTGGGCGAATTCGAAGGAACTTTGTCAAAATCAATCAATTCGGCGACTACTAGCGTGGCCCCGTTCGTTGGGTAAACGATCTATGGACGTGTCTGCGTCAAGTTCGAAGCAATTGAAGATGTCTCATCAAGACAGCAAGTCTCACCTTGGCGAGTGTTCAATTCGAAGTGGATTCTTATTCGGTGGCTCTCTACAATTCGGTGGCAGATCGATTTCCCTCATCAAGGCGCGCGTGGTTGCAAACTGGCGAGTCCGAAAAAGAAAAATCGATCCGTCGTAGCTCGCGCATTGCCGACCGGTCACCGTTGATGGACATGTCCAAGTCTCCGAGATCGAGTTTTTTCACCACAAGCCGTTGCATGCGGCTCGTTTATCGATGACAAGGCAAATCACTGCTGCTGCCTCGCAGCTTGTGTGGCTAAACAAAAAAATCGATTTGGTGGAAATCAACTCTAAGCACACCAAAGGCTACCAGGGAGCTACAACGTCCTTGTTTGATGCACACTGGAGAGGTACGCGAGTACGGTTACGTTACCGCCGTACGCAGCGGCACCGCTTCGACTACGCCGTATCGACTCTACATCAACTTCGCCGTGCGCCGCGACTACTCGTCTCCGGCCGCACGCGCTCTACGTCACCTCGTCGTGCACCGCGGCTACTTTCCTCCGGTCGCAGCGACTTCACCTCAACTACGCCGCGCGTCTGGGTGCCTCGGCACGTCGCGCGGCTCGTCACACGGCTTGTCGCGCCGCTCGTCGTCGACTACTCCGGGCTCGTCGTCGACTACTTCACCTCCACCGCGCGTTCGGGTGCCTCGGCACGTTGCGCGGCTCGTCACGCGGCTCGTCGCGCCACTCGTCGTCGACTACTCCGGGCTCGTCGTCGACTACTTCACCTCCACCTCGTGTCCGGGTGCCTCGGCACGTCGCACGGCTCGTCACGCGGCTCGTCGCGCGCGCTCGTCGTCGACTACTCGGGCTCGTCGTCGACTACTTCACCTCGGCCGCGCGTCCCGGGTGCCTCGGCACGTCGCGCGGCTCGTCACGCGGCTCGTCGCGCCGCTCGTCGTCGACTACTTCACCTCCACCGCGCGTCCGGGTGCCTCGGAACGTCACGCGGCTCGTCACGCCGCTCGTCGTCGACTACTCCGGGCTCGTCGTCGACTACTTCACCTCGGCCCGCGCGTCGGGGTGCCTCGACACGTCACGCGGCTCGTCGTCGACTACTTCACCTCCCGCCGCGCGTCCGGATACCTCGGCACGTCGCGCGGCTCGTCACGCGGCTCGTCACGCCGCTCGTCGTCGACTACTCGGGCTCGTCGTCGACTACTTCGCCCCCGCCGCACGTCCGGGTGCCTCGGCGCGTCGCGCGGCTCGTCATCGACTACTTCGCCTACGCCGCGCGTCCGGGTGCCTCGGCACGTCGCGCGGCCCGTCACGGGGTTCATCGTCGACTACTCCGTGCGCCGCAACTTCGTCTTGCGGCCACACTGGCTCTACTTCAGCCACGCTGTGCGTCGCGACTACTTGTCTTGCGGCAACACTGGCTCTACTTCGAGTACGCCGCACGCCGCCACGACGTCGTCTTCCGGTCGCATCGTGTTGACCATTCATCTCGACTAGTTCTCCAAACTAGTCGAGAACGACAGTCACGCCCCCAACAACTAGTCGGAATCAACTCTGACTAGTCGACTTCAACAACAACCGTCGCGGCTCCATCGCCGATTGCCACGGCTTCATCATCAGTCTGCCCAGGCAGCAATAGCTAAGTCATTTATCTAAATGATAATTGTTTTCTTGGCTTGTTCTCCTCATCATGTAGGACTACTTGCCGACTACTCATTTGTGTATGCTTCTCGGCAGATTTTCACGGGAGCTACACTCTGCTAACTACTCTTGGGGTATATCGATCAAGTCGCCACGAGTCTACTTCATCAACTCGGGGGCTATCTCTAGGAGATAGTTTCTAAAGTCCGCTACGCGCGGCAATCTAAAGTCGACTTCTAAAGTCGCATTCTAAAGTCCGCTCCGTGCGGCAACTTAAAGTCGACTCCGGTCGCATCTTCACCTGCTTCGGTGGCATACTACGTGTGTAAGCTTCGATGGAACCTAGCTGTAAGCGGCCCTCGGGTCCTGGCAACGATGGAACCTAGCTGCACGTGGTCTTCACGCTCTGTACCACGGGTCCACGTACCCTAAGTACTCGCACTCCGTACCTTAGGTCTGAAATCCATGGCCCAGGTACGCAAGTCGACTCCGGTCGCACCTTCAAGTCCACTACGGCGGCAACCATACCTTGGGTCTAAAATCCATGGCTCGGGTACTTAAGCCCACTCCGGTGGCACAAGCCGACTGCGGTCGCACCTTCAAGCCCGCTCCGGCGGCAATCGTACCTTGGGTCTGAAATCCATGGCTCAGGTACTTAAGCCCACTCCGGTGGCACAAGCCGACTCCGATCGCACCTTCAAGCCCGCTCCGGCGGCAATCGTACCTTGGGTCTGAAATCCATGGCCCAGGCACTCAGCCCACTCCGGTGGCACAAGTCGACGCTAGCGGTCGCATCCAAGCCCGCTCCGGCGGCAAAACTATTCGTTTTCTCTGATTTTTCATTCGCTTTGGCTTTCCGGAAAGTGCTTTTCGTTTTTTCATCTTAAGTCCACCTCGTGTGGCGCAAAGTCGACTACTGTAGTCGCATCTTAAAGTCCGCTCTACGTGGCAAACTAAAGTCGACTTCCAAAGTCGCATTTCAAAGTCCGCTCTGCGCGGCGCAAAGTCGACTATTGTAGTTGCATATCAAAGTCCGCTCTGCGCGGCACCTAAAGTCGACTTCTAAAGTCGCATATCAAAGTCCTCTTCGCGCTGCAACTAAAGTCGACTTCGGTTTTCAAGTCGCATCTCAAAGTCCGCTCCGCGCGGCACAAAGTCGACTTCGGTTTTCAAAGTCGCATTCTAAAGTCCGCTCTGCCGGCATCTAAAGTCGACTTTGGTCGCATTTAAAGTCCGCTCTGACGGCATGACTACTTCTCATGCTCCACGGCTCGATGCCAAATTGCTACTCGGAATCTCTCCAGCTCGGGGGCTGCACTCAACATATTACTCGAGGATAACTTCAGCATGCTTCGCTCGCTCTCAAGCTCGGGGGCTCCTCACCAATCACTACTCGATGTGGCTCATACAGCTCTCTTATCTTGGGGGGTTACACACTGCAAGAGTACTCAGATGATGGATTTCGCGAACACTGAAGACCCTTGGATTGATTACCTAATCATTTCAAGGCTCGGGGGCTGCTATGCTACACCCATCGTTCAATTTTTTCAAGACAAGATTCGGAATCAAGACTGACCCTCAACTAGAGTCTACAACTCAACCTAAGGCTCGGGGCTACTCCATATGGAGTGCGATTTTGCAATCGCACTTCCATATAATCTCGACTTCAAGACTGATGAGCTGGACCACCTTCCAGCCTCGCGGCAGTTCAAGTACTATTGAAGACTTCTCCAAGCAGTACTCGAGGACGCTCAAGAACTACTCGAAGAGGCTTCAAGACTACTCGAACTACTACTCTTGACTCCAATGTGCTCGGGGGCTTGTCGGGCATACACCCCGGGTACTCATGCAAGGAAGGAGGAAGAGTAGAAGACGGACTCCTACTAGAATTCCCCTGTATTCCTACTAGGACTCGCTCTGTGTAATCCTACTAGGACTCCTACCTTGTAACCGACTAGGCACCCGCCCCCTGGACTATATAAAGGAGGGCCGGGTACCTAGGAGGACATCTGGAACAATCCCTCCGGGGAACAACACCAAGCGCAGGGCGCAATACTACTTCAAACAGGACGTAGGGTAGCTACTCCGGCTACCTGAACCTGTATAAATCTTGTGTCTTGTGTCCTCGCGCGTACCTTCGGGTTCCAGATCATGGCGATCCTCACCTTCTACCTTGCTGCGGGTACCTCCCATAGAGGTCGAGAGGTTCAAACACCGACACCGGTCTAAAACACTGACAGTTCCCCTTTCTGAGGTGATGTTGTGAGGTCTCGGGAGTCGTCACCTTTCTTCCTGATTGCACTGTCTTCTCGTTCGTCGAGGACCCCTCAGCATTCTGATCATCTCCCACACTTCCCCCATCTACCTTACCATTGCTAAGCGGGTTGTTGGATCTTGGTTGTCCCTCAGGGAAACTTTCCCCTCTAGTTGCCTTCTTCGCTGGCAGATTGGGAGGACGGGTCTTCGTCCTCACTCAGATCCCTAGCATTGTCAGTCATCATCAAAGAATTGGCGCAACAGGTGGTGTTGGTTTGGTTGGTTGTGTGGAGCTGGGATGAGGGAGAGTTTTGGGTCCTTCCCTCCCCCTGGTTGTTTTGGTCGCTCTTGGTCATCCTTTCTACTTGTAGAAGCTTACCATCGTCGTCATCATGAGTTCCTCATTGTATTTCCATCGATTGGCTTCCTTCTAGGCTTTGACATTCGACTATGTGAAGTTGGTTCTAGTATCCTGCGAAAGCATGCTCTGATTTCATCGGGCCGAAAACTGGTGTGTTTCATTAACGTACCTCTCCTTGTCGGAGGTGTTTTTTCAGCCTCCGTCCATTTGATCGTGCCAAGTGAAAGCTTGGTACGCTCCTTCTTTGGGTCGTTCACCTCTTTGGAGGCATTGTCTTGCATGTCATGCTTGCTCCTCTTCTGTTGACGCCTAGTTTTGAGTCTGTCGGTGATGTGTTGCGCTCTAGATAGATGTACTCTTTCATGTAGGTCTTAGGCGTCGTTGTTGGTAGTATGGTGTTCCTCTGACCGTGTTGGTAGTTGTTGATGTTAGCCTTTGTAGTTGAGGTTGTTCCTTGTATCTTCACTCTTTGGGAGTTCTCCTAAAGGTTGCTTAACTATAATTCTCTTCTTCTTAATGAAAAATGTGTTATGCACATCTTAAAAAAGGAAGCAAACAAATCACAAATAAAAGCTCCAAGCTTAATTAACTACCTTTAATTTCCTTTTGCAAGGAAGCTTAATTAACATCCTCACCTTTGAAATTTTGAGAAAATTTCCCAAATCCTCTTGCTCTTATAAAGATGTTTTCCAAACCTTTTATATGGGACTAATCAAGTTTAGTGACAAGGATCCAAGAGAGTCGGCTTCCCTCCCGTCTCGACAGAGGCGGAAGGGAGGCGATCGTCCGTACCACCGAGCGGCCGCCCACCAGCAACTCTCCTCTGCCTGTCGCTATCACTACCTCTGCCTGTGGCGGCGGCGATGGGCCTCTAGCAGCCACAGTAGTGCCCCACCCCCTGAGCTCTTCTCCGCTCTCCCTCTTTTGTCTCCACAACTCAGATTCAGTTCCTGATCGACGCTCCTGCTCCCCCGACCGCCGGCGTCCTTCCCGATGCTCAGTCGGGCCTTGGGTTTCGCTGGTGCTGGGTTTGGGGACGCCGCAGGGCTGGCTGCTCTAGCCGGCGAGCCTCCCCCGTCGCGCCACCCGTCCGCCTCCCCTCGTCGTCCTCGGTGCCGGCGGCCGGTGCTGGTGGGGACTCAACGCGTGCGTTGCCCCTCTGCCCTCGGGGCCTCTGTCGTGCTCCTGCTCCTCATCCTTGATGGAGGACACTGGATTGGGGCTGCCGTTGTGGGTCTCCACAGGTAATCGTCGGCACCCTCAATCTGTGGCGCTGCAGTCGTGCAACTGCACTTCGGGACTCCCGTCTCTGTGTGTGGGTCGACCTTGCCGTTGCTATGCTAGCCCCACCTCACGTTGTGTTGCAACTCAAGTAGGTGTGTGCCTCGCCGTCGCCGTTTTCTCATCTGGTGGTGGCCCTATCCTTCCATTTTCTTCAGCGGCGCCGCTGCAACATCCTTGGCTGCCTTCCCACTAGTTCTGAGCAAAGCTGTGTTCTTTGGATGCGGTTGCGCTCTGGTCGCTGGGAGGGCGGGTTGTGCTATTGATGCCTCGGTCTTTGGGCACCAGTGGTTGTGCAGCGACAGCGTCAGGCTCGGTGCTTCACCTGCGCACGACCCTGGACTTCGGTGTCTGTCGTTGTGCAACGAAAGTGTCGCGCTCAGCGCGTGGGGAAGTTCTTTACTTCCGCATGGTTTGCCTTTTCTCTCCTCCGGTGACCTCATCTTGCTCTGCTGAAGTTCTCCTGTTTTTGCTTCGGCTTTGTCTCCGCTCATCATGGTTTGTTTAGTTCTAGTCGCTAATTTTCTAGTGCACATTCTCTTTGAGGATCCCCCCGTGTGCGTTGCAGTGCTACTGAATTGGTTGGCTTGTTGTTTCCTTGCGGGCGGCCATGTCCAACCTTCGGCGCTGAATAACAGTCGGTTCTCCAGCTTGTGGTGAGGAGTGATCCAGGTCGAGGTTCTTCCTTGCCCGTCGCCAACCTCCAATGTTGTGATGGAGTTGTTGGTAGGAATGTTGCGGCGCGGTGGTTTTCTTCAGGGCTCCCTCGATGTTCGTCTATGGAGTTTGAATTGGCTCGAACCTTGTGCCCTTTTTTCTCACTTCTTTTGCATCTGGTATGGTGGGTTTATGCTGTGATTTATAATCCCTTGTGGCTCCCTCTTCTCCTTCTTATGTAATCAAATGTATCCAATACCACCCTTTGTAGCAAGGACGTGCGCATGATGTTGTAATCTTGCTTTGAAGAAATGAAATCATTCAGACTGTTCAAAAAAACCTTTTATATGTATTATTTATTTATGAATAATTTGTTTGAGTTTTGACAATCGCTGGGTTAACAATTTGTATTTGGCGCTAGCTTGCACTAAGTGCCTCGGTTTACAACTCTGCTTATACTTTTCTTTTTTCTTTTCTAAGTGAAAGAAAAGAAGCAGAAAGGTTCTTCTGAATTTTAATAGCATCCATCCACGGCATAGGTTTTTTTAGACCAATCCACGACATAGGTAAGTGTCGGGGACAGCCCTAGGGGTCCCCTTAAACAACTGGGGAAACCCCACTCAAAACCTGCAAAAAAGACCAAGGTCAAACGCGCCTCGCTTAAACACACAGGGTATGGCCCACGCCACGGTGGCTCTGACGGCCCACCAAAGCGGCCCACTCAAAGATCCCCTCGAGCAGGCTCCGCCTTGCTCGAGGGCACACGCCGCCCTCGGGTGGGCTCCGCCCCGTTCGAGGGGGTGCGCTTACCTCGAGCGGTGCCCGCCTCGCTCGAGGGTCCGCACTGCCCTCGAGGGGGCTCCGCCTCGCTCGAGGGCGCTCCGCACGCGCACGCCCGTTCCCGTACGCGGGTACGGGCATTTAATGTTCTGACAACAGCGGGCGGTGCCATCATGCGCCTGGGACTTGCGCCCCAGTCCCGTCGCACCAACTCCCTAGAAGGGAACCCATCCCCGCCACTGTGGGAACAGTGCGACGTGGCCGGTACCTGTCCCGTGACGCCGCGCCGCCTACTCCTGTACGGCTAACGCGCCAAGCCCTCGAAGGGGGGCCGGCCGCACCCTCGATTTGCTTTCCCGTGACTTTGCAGGGTCAGGTCAAGGCGTTAGGCCGGCGGGGTGCCATCCCCGCCACCGGTTCACAGCATGGTGAACGCCTCCCAACGCGACGCACCCGTCGCCACGAACCGCCGCCCCGGCTGGGGAGCGCACGGTCTCTGGGTCGCGCTTCCCCATCGGCCTGCGCGGCGCCACGACAGCCTACAACGCCAATGTCAACACCACGATGCGCAGGGTTCCCCCTGGACATCACGTCTTCGTCGCCAGGGACCCTGGCGCCTCCGCTGGCGACGAGTCGTCCTTGGGCTCCCTTGACGCATTGCCACCTGCCAACCTGCACGGGTACGCGGAATGGGACTTTTCCAGCGTACCGGACCCAGTGATGTTCAGGCATTTTCTTGATGCCACGGACTACTAGTTCGGCTGCTTCGACGATTCCAGCACCAGAAGCTACGACCCCGCGCGGGAATGCTGCGTCGTCATCACCAACGACCCAGCGAACGCCACCGGTGCAGCGGGCGCCGGCGACGGGGAGGTTACGCCCGCCCCAGGGATCGCTCCGCGCCCGGCCGCGGGGGCCCGGCACCCCGCCGGGGCCGACATCGACGCACGGGTAGCCCAAGCTCGCGAGCTCGAGGCCAAGCCGGCGAAGAATATCGGACGGTGCGGCCGCTCCGCGCCTCCATGGCCGGGGAAGCCCCCGCGCGCGGCGAGTGCGCCCGGGAGTTGGGCAAACAGGCCCGCGACCGCATCAACGCCGACTTCAACGTCGACAACCCGGACACGCCTCCGCGGGCGAGCCAGAAGCTTATCGCTGCCGCGACGCTGCTACGGGCCATGCCGGCCCCCTCGACGCCTGAGGCACGAAACCTGCACCGTGAGGTACAGGCGCTCATCGAGCAGGCGGCCGTTCAACAGGCCGAGAGCTCGGCGTCATGCATCCGCCAACAAGGGGACGCTCGAGGCGACTGGGCCGTGCAGGGGGGCGAACCCTCGGTCCATGCAGGTGAGGCGGCGGAGCGACCCGCCAACCCGGGACGCACGCCAGCCAAAGAGCAGCTCCTCGACACGCGCAGGGCGCTGGACGGCGACGCCCGTGACGTCATCAACGCTCGGCGGACGAGCAAGGCGGATGTGCGAGCGGCGGCAGGCTACCACCCTCGGCGGAGTGGACGCTACGATAGCGATGAAGACCGCTCTCCGACGCCGGAGCCCCCGAGGACCCGTGTGTTCAGCCGGGAGATCCGCGCGGCGGCCTTCCCCCAGCGCTTCTGCCAGCCCACGACCATCGTTAAGTACAACGGGGAAACGGATCCCCGTGTATGGCTCAATGATTACCGCCTAGCATGCCAGCTGGGCGGGGCCACCAGCGACGAGGTCATCATCCGCAACCTTCCCCTGCACCTCGGCGATTCAGCCAGGACGTGGCTCGAGCATCTGCCGGCCAGCCAGATCCATAACTGGGATGATCTGGTCCGCACGTTCGTGGGCAACTTCCAGGGCACGTACGTGCGCCCTGGGAACTCCTGGGACCTGCGTTCCTGCACCCAGAAGCCCGGCGAGTCGCTCCGGGACTTCATACGGCGCTTCTCCAAGCGCTGCACGGAGCTCCCGAGCGTGGCGCAATCCGAGATTGTGCACGCCTTCCTCGAGGGCACCACGTGCCGGGACCTCGTGCGAGAGCTGGGGCGCAGCCCGCCTGCGGACTGCAACGAGCTGTTCGACATCGCCACCAGCTTCGCCTCAGGAGAAGAGGCCGTGGGAGCGATCTTCGACGGCAAGAGGGGCAAGCGCTCGGACGACGCGCCCGCGGAGGGCAGCAAGTCCAGGGAACTCCCACCGGATCGGGCCGAGGCCAGGTGCATCGCCAGGATGGCCAAGTCCTTCGCCCTCGTCGACGGTGAGCTATACAAGCGCGCCTCTTCCGGCATCCTGCAGCGATGCGTACCCATCCCCGAGGGGCGCGAGCTCCTCCGGGACATTCACGCAGGGATCTGCGGCCACCACGCCGCACCCCGCACCCTCGTAGGCAACGCGTTTCGTCAAGGCTTTTACTGGCCTACCGCGGTCGCAGATGCCAGCGAGATCGTGCGCACCTGCGAATGGTGCCAGTTCTACGCCCGCAAATCCAACCTTCCCGCTCATGTCCTGCAGACCATCCCCATAACATGGCCTTTCGCCGTGTGGGGGCTGGACATCGTCGGGCCCCTGCGGAAGGCGCCCGGGGGCTTCACCCACTTGTTGGTTGCAATTGACAAATTTTCCAAGTGGGTAGAAGTGCGCCCCATTACAAATCTCAGGGCGGAGCAAGCGGTGACGTTCTTCACCGGCATCGTCCATCGTTTTGGGGTACCAAACTCCATCATCACCGACAACGGGTCCCAGTTCACGGGCAGGAAATTCCTGGAGTTCTGCGACAAATTCCACATCCGTGTGGATTGGGCGGCTGTGGCACACCCACAGACTAACGGCCAAGTAGAGCGTGCCAATGGCATGATCCTACAAGGCCTTAAGCCCAGAATTTTCGACCAGCTGAACAAGTATGGTCGGAAATGGCTCCAGGAGTTGCCAGCGGTCGTGTGGAGCCTAAGGACCACCCCAAGCAGAGCCACTGGGTTCATCCCGTTTTTTCTAGTCCATGGCGCGGAGGCCGTCCTCCCCACGGACTTAGAATACGGGTCGCCCAGGGTACGAGGCTACGACGAGGATGCCAACCAGCGAGCCCGTGAGGACTCACTGGACCAGCTGGACGAAGCGCGCCTTGTGGCCTTGATGCACTCCGCAAGATATCAACAGTCCCTCAGGCGCTACCAGGCACGGAAGATACGCCGGCGGGACTTCAGCGAAGGGGATTTGGTCCTAAGGCTCCGCCAAGACAACCGAGGACGCCACAAGCTATCACCTCCATGGGAGGGACCCTACGTCGTAGTGAAAGTGCTCAAGCCCGGCACGTACAAGCTGGCCAATGAGGATGGCGAAGAATTCACCAACGCTTGGAACATCCAACAGCTACGTCGCTTCTACCCCTAGCTAGGATTTCCAAGTCTTTTGTTGTAAATCACGTGACCAACACCCCAGTTGGTGACAATCATGTAAACATCCCCAGTTTAATGAAAAGGGCAACTCGGCTTTCCCCTGAAACCCAAGTTACCTTCGGGGGCTACTACGGGGGGCATCCCCCCCCAAAAAATGGTCCCATTTTTTCGCAAAAAAGAAAACAACTCACGCGCGCTAAGCATGTTTCTACTCCGGCCTTGAGCAAAATTCAAACAGGGCGCAGGCAGCCTAACGGAAAGGACGCGCGAGCCAGAGATAGCCTATGCCTCCGCGAGGATACGGCCCTTCTCCCTTGCCTCCAACCCAGCAGGGCGCCTGCGAAAATCGAACTCCCCTAACTAGAATTTACTCAGGAAGAAGGAGAAACAAAAAAGCGCTATAAAGTAAAGAACACCATTCCACTTTCACAAACGTTTGAAGGAAAAGTGATATGTTTATTTACAAGGCCACATGGCCCGCACACTAATACATAAACAAAAAGGGCCTAGCGCCCGGCTATCTTCAGGCTGGAGGAGCGGCAGCATCAGCGGCATCTGGGAAGAGGAACTCCTCGAAGGCCTCGGCAAGCGCCCCGGCGGCGTCGGCGGCTAACGCGTCCACACGCTCCATCGCCACCTCGTCCTTGACGCCCTCGGGGACGACGTAACCTTCCGCCACCGCCTCGAAGTTGATCTCGTAATGAGATCGCACCACCCTGAGGGCCTTCTGGACGCCGAGGTGCAGCGCCCGGCGCATGCGCTCGGTGACGTGCCCGCCAAGGGCGCGCAGCGGCCGGCCGGGCCGAGCTCCCGCCCCGCGCTCGCCCTCCTCCACGGCCTGGCAGGTCTCGAGGGCCGCGGAGCGCAACTCCAACAGCTCCCGCTCGGAGGAGTTGTAGGAGGTTTGCAGTGCCTCGGCCCTCTCAGCCGCGTGCCCCAGCGCGGTGCGCAAGCCTGAAGTTGCCAGGCAAGAGGGGGATCAGAAAAGGGGGCGAACCCTCTAAGGGGAAATCAGCGAAACAAGAGACGAATAGCAACTTACCCTCGACCTGCTTCTTCTCCACCTCGAGGGCGCGGCGCCCGGCCTCAACCGCCTGCTCAAGGCCCTTGAGGGTCGTGCCTTGCTCCTGGAGGGCCAGCTCCTGGCTCGCGCTCGTGATGCTGAGCACCATCAGCTCGCCCTCGAGCTTTGAGAACTCCATGTTCCGGCCCTCCAGTGACTTCTGCGCCGCCTCGCGAGCAACGCGCTCCTGCTCCAGCGCCGACCGGGCGTCGGCAAGGGCGGTCCGCTCCGCCGGAGCCGCCCCTCGCCCCTTGACAAGCGGTACGCTCCTCCGCAGAGCCGGTCCTCCGCGACGCCGAGCGCCGCGACCTTGGCGTCGAGGGCGGCCTTCGCATCGTCGGCCTCCTTGGCCTTCGCTCGAGCGCGCGCGCCCGCTCCTCGCCGGCTCGCCGAGCCCGCGCGCCCCCGAGCAACGAGTGGAGCTCCGGTTGTCGTTGCGACGCCGGCCACCTCCGTCTCCCGCATGGCCGCCGGGGGTGCGCATCTTCTCCCAGTCCGCCCGCGCCGCCGCCGCCTCATCCCGGCCGATGAGGGCCGTGCGGACCGCTCGAGGGTGGAGGGGCGCGTCGGGTCCCGCCTTGCACTCTCATGAAGCCGATCGCGCGAGGCCACCGGCCCGTAGGGACAGCCAACCATCCGGAGTCCTCAGGGCGTCGGCGAGCGCGTCGAAGGCATCGCACCGCTCCCGGAGCTGGCGCAGCTCGGCGCTCACCTGATCGAAAGCGCCGTAATTGTCACGGGCGCGGCGCTTGAGCTCCTGTCACCAACAAGCCGAGACCTGTGAGCATCACGATGCAAGGATCGCGCGCAGGGACGAGAAAGACAAAAAACAGGCGACGACGCCCTACCTGGAAGACGCGCCACGCGGGGCCGCCATGGATCCGCAGCGCCTCGTTCAACGCTCGGTCGAGCGCGGCACCGTGGTTGCGGAGCTCTCCCCATAGCTCCTGCTCCACTTGGGCATCGGCGAACGCGGGCGGATCGCCAACAAGCCCCTCTACCGGGGCGGGGCGGCCGGCGCGGGAAGACGAGGCCTCGCACCGTGCCCTCGGCCTCCTGCCACCATGTGGCCCTCCCGCCGCCTCACGAGAGCCCCCTCCCGGGACTCGGGGGGGACGGCGTGGGGAAACTCACCCACTGGTCCCACCCGGCGGCGGGGGGAGTCGTCGTTCGGGATTTCCACCACCGCCGCCCGGGAGCCGCCGGCGGTGCCGACCCCTCGCGTCGCCTCCGTCGACGCCTCCGCCCGCGCAGCTCTCGCCGCGGCGCCGCGGCCACCGCTTCCACCGCGTCTCCGCGACCGTGGGCGCCCGCCCGCCCTCCTCGGCAAGCGCCGCCCGCCGCGCCTCCACCGCGGCCGGCGCCGCCGCGGCCGCGCCCCCACCACGACCGGCACCCGCCGCTCCTCGACGACCGCCGGCCGCGGCGCGGCGGCCGATCCACCGGCCGTGGCCTCGGGGCCTCGGCCGCACCCCCGCGAGCTCTCGCCCGCCGCGGCCGCCGCGCCGCCCCCGCCCGCGGCGCCCTTGACGAGCGCCGCCGGGTGGGAACGGACGCATCCGTCCTCAACACCTTGGCCGGTGCGAGGGGAGGCACGGTCGGCACCACCCTGCGCAAACACAAACAAACAGTTAGGTTCTTAGTTGTCAGAAATGTAACCTCGCAAGAGAGCGATCCCCTCACCTCGAAGAAGAGAAGGCGCGCTTCCTCTTCCTCGAGGTCCCGGCAGATGACGCCGGCGCGGCCGGCGCGCCGCCGCCGCACCTCCGGCCGTCTCCGCCGCGCACGCGGACCCCACTCCGCGCGCAAGTGCGCTTGTCGCGCGCACCTTCGGGGCGCGCGCCGGCGCCCCCGCGGCCCGCGCCGCTCCCGTTGTCGATTGCCTAGCGGCGGCGCGCCCCGCACCCGCCCCGGGCGACGCCGCTCTTGCCGGCCGGAGCCGGCTCCGGCGGCGGGGACGCTGAGCTCCCACCTATCGGGGAGGCTCGCCCCCCGGCCTCTTCCTCCTCTTCCTCCTCCGAGGACGAGTACTCCTCGGTCCCGGAGAAGAGAGCCCCCCGCCGCTCGCGCAGCCGGTACTCCTCGTTCCGCCGCTCGCGACGCTCGCGGTGTCGCCTCGCGCGCTCCTTCTTGCGTGCCGCCCGCTCCCGCTCCCGTTGCTGTGTCGCTCGACCAAGCGCGCGGGAGTGGGGAGTGGGCGGATCAGACTTTGCGGCGCTCAGGCTCACCAGCTGCGAGTGAAACATCGAAGTGCGTCAGAAACTTAAAGTATCAGCAAAATCAAAAACGGAACCAAGAATCCCACTCACCAGCTGGCCTGAAACAACCCGGATTTCCGCGAACGGAAACCCGACTCTCTGCACCTCCGTGATAGTCCCAGGAAGAGGCTATCACGTGCAAACCCTGTCTCAAGTGGTACAAATCCATACAACACGGGAATAAAAGAAGAATTACATAATATTATTATTACAACATCAGAGTACAACTCTCCACCTGAAACGACCCGGATTTCCGCGAACGGAAACCCGACTCTCTGCACCTCCGTGATAGTCCCAGGAAGAGGCTATCACGTGCAAACCCTGTCTCAAGTGGTACAAATCCATACAACATGGGAATAAAAGAAGAATTACATAATATTATTATTACAACATCAGAGTACAACTCTTCGGCACAAGCCGGGTACAAGTCCAACAGGACTGAATCAAGATAGGTAAAGCACCTACGCAGCGGATCTACAAAAGCGAAACGTCTCCAGCTCCACAGGCAAACTCGAGCATAGGACCAGCTCTAGTCTTCACACCTTCGTCACAGAAGTTGTAGTCGTAGACGATCACCGAGTCTGAAATGCCAGCATCTACCCGATAAGCGGGTAGGTCATGTCAGCTTCCCAACAAAGAGCAAAAGCGGTGGTTGAATCTAGCATGGATAAAACCTATATTGGGTTGTAGAAAGTTATGCATGCAAAGAACGCGGAAGCAACAATCAAGGTATGCGAGAATAAGCGGCGAGGTCCACACCTCGGAGGTCCACACCTCCGGAGGTCCGCACCTCCGAGGTCCACACCTCCGGGTCCGCACCCCTCAACAAGGATGTCCACACCAAAGCACCGAATCACAACCACGATCCAGGCTCCCAACTCTCATCCGCGATGTGGGGCCCACCGCTCCTATCCCCACATCTCAACGGCCTCGGGCCGGCTCACTCACTCGGGGGAGAGAAGAAGCACAAGAAAAGAGTCTAGCCAGGTGAGAGATCGAGGACCGTCCATAACAAGTGGACACGGACTATAGCTATAGGTTTAACTGACGATCGGTCCTTAAGGGCCGAGAGCAAGCACTCACCATCTCCATCCCGTCCGACACGCCGCTCGGGCGAGAGGCCAGATCGCATCTCCCCGAGGTAGGCGTTCACAAGTAACCAAACGACTCGCTCCCGCCAGAAACACGACAAGGAAGAACACACCCAGAACTCACGCTAGAACACGCCGAGATCTCCAACATCTCAGTCCAAACCCAGAGAACCATCCATAATCAAGCAACAAAAGTATGGATAGTAAGTATATGGGACTAGCTAGGGGTCTGTAGCTAGCCCCGAGGTAGGTAAAGCAAGGAATCAGGATATATCAAATAACAAGGCAAGGCTAATCAAATGGCTATGCAATCCATCAAATCAAGTGACATAAATATAGCACTAGCAACTAATAGCATGCATGGGTTCTACATAGTTGGGAGTGACATGACACCTGCGCGGTAGTCGTCGTAGAGTAGTAGAGGTTGAGCGTCCTCTCGGGCAAAGTCGGGGTAGTCGCATCTCCTCAGACGTCGCAGCTCGGGTCTTCAACAAGAACACAAGCCTACACGAGATGCGACGTGGAAATAAATAACGAGCATCCATCTAATGCAAAAACATCAATAAGAACCCATTTAGAAGATCCAAATAAACTCCAGAGTAAATGCAAGCAGCACTGGTTTAACTAATGAATATAAAGCAATTGGTTTTAAAACAAAAGTAGTTTAAGCAACTAGTTTTATATACTAGTAAACAGGGTAAGATCAAGAGTTAGCTTACGGGTCTTACGGCTAAGATCTTAGGTAGCCAAGCCTGCAAGCAGGAAAGCGGAGAGGCTGAGATCAAGCTCTTGCTAGGTTTTAGCTCACAGAGGGTTGAAGCGGTAGCGCGAAGGATGATGAAAGCAGAGCGAAGCAAAGATAACTAGAAAAGGCATTATCATGCCAAGATATGCGGCGACAGCTCAGACGGGATGAAAGGATCATCTTGTGACTGACATCGGGTGGCGATGAGATAAAGTGTGTTCAAGAGCGCTACGAGTCATGTACCGACGATGCGGCATCATCCATGGCATGGCGGCTAGGTTGCGGCTCGGGGTTGCCGTTCGTGAAGCAGTGGCCACTGCTCACGACTTGGCCATCCATCACAGGCGACGTCCTGGCTTCAAGCACATGGCACGGTACACGCTTCACAACACATAGCTTCGTAGAGCAGAAGCAGGTTAAGCGCGAAGCAGCAAAAAGGGGAGGCAAGGGTGTAGGAAAGGTAAGTGATGCGAACATGGGGTAGGATTCCTGTCCGCGGCACGCCATTGGTTAATTGCGGGGCTCCGGCGTCCCAGACCCTCATTAGCTCAGTGGCGGGTTGCGGCCACGAATCCTACACCAAGAACGTGGGGCAAAAAGGGGCTCGGTTCAAGGACAAGAGCAGAGAAGGACAGGATAGCAGTGAGCGTCTCAAAATTATGAAACCAACGCAAGTGGTTTCATAATTTTCGGAGCTCCGGAAAATTAGTTATGAATTTTTGAAGGAAAGGGGATTTATGAAACATTTATTAAAACCTTTTACAAATCAGAGAATAATTTTATCAAAATATTGCTGACGTCAGCATGACGTCAGCGGTCAGCAGGTTTAGTGGGCCGAAGCCCACGAGGTCTTACGCGAGAAAGTCCAGGTTTGCACCCTAAACTCTTCTAAGCTCATCTGGGTCCCTGGATCTGGGATCCTTTGCGGTTTCGTGTGGCTGTGCGCGTGTGGCCTAGCGCGTGGCTCCACTCTTACCTCAGGAAAACAAGGGTGCCCACAAGGTGTTCGGCAAAATGCTAGAAAGGGGGCGGCGACGCAGCAAGGGCTGGCCGGCGTCGGGATCTAGCTGCTGCGGCTGTGCGCGCACCTGCAGGGAGAGAACATCACAGCGCGAAGGCTGAGCCACAGATTGACGGCACGTGCGGGCTCAACGTCGGCAGCCCGGTCACAGCGCCGGCGTGAGCGGTGGTGCGAAGCAGAGCGCGGCGGAACGGGTTCAGGTGAGGTAATGGCTCGCGGCCGCCGACGCGTGCCGGGGGTGCACGGCGGCGGAACGGAGACGGGACCCCCGCAGGAAAACAGCGGCGCGAAGGCCGGACAAGGGTCGGTGCAAGAAAGAGGAAGAAACGTGTGCTGCACTCATTCGTGCAAAACACCGAACACGTGGAGGGCACACGCATATCATCGAACACTTAGAGGGCGAGATGGGTGCTTGGAAGGATGGCTCACCGAGATCTCGAAGCTGGTGCTCGGGCATAACAAAGAACGGGTGATGGGCATTGAACAGAAGGGAGCGGTGGCTTGGTCTGGATGTAGACGTTCCCGACGGCGGCAACGACACGGGTCGGGGGTGACGGCGTTCCTGGCGAGAGCGGCATCCGGCTCCCTTCAATCTTCTCCCTAGCTGTTGACGGTCCACGGTGGCGTGGCTTGCTGTGGCCATCCAGGCATTTCGACGACAAGTGCGACATGGAAGAAGGTCGCAGCTTGGCTGACACAAAGTGTCGAGCACCTGGTGTGCGTGGCCTTGGTCGGGGATAGAAGGCCGCAACTGGAAGGTGGGCAGCGCAGCTAGGTTGGATCCTGCAAGGAACGTACACGGCACGAAGGCCGGCTTCAGGAACAGAAGAAGGGCGGCGACAGCATCATTCCGCAAAGACGGGCATTTCATCAAACAGATTGTGGGCATGTCCGGGCTCGCGGATTTGGACATGCCAACAACGGTTTTAGGTAACCCGGGATACACAGGAGTAAGCACGGCTCGAAGGCCGGCGGCACAGGCAGACAAGATAGTGTAATAGGTGGGTCTTTGATTTGTTCCAGCATTTCAACGAACACCTAGAGGGCGAGGAAGATAGATGGCTGAGGGCTCACCATGGGGCGTGTCGATGTTCAAGGCAAGGCAGGGCGCTCGAGGCCGTGGTGGCTCGGCGTAGTGTGCAAGCCGTTGATCGTGGTTGTGCCACGCTCGGTGAAGGGGATGCAGACTCAAGGCGGCTTGGCGTCCGGGCATAACGTCGAGCAGGTGGTGGGCGCCCTCAGCTCCTGGCAAGGTGGCTTGCTGTTGACGACGCGGCGACGGTGTCCACGAGGAGATGAAGCGGACGATGAGCGCGACGACTTGATGAAGCTTCTCTCGATGACGACGCATCCTTCCTTCTCCAGCAGGTCGTGATGAAGACGAGGACGCGACGATGGCATAGAGCTCCCAGGTGGCGTTCCTGAGCTTTACTGGCTCCTGCTCCAGGGTGATGCCGCGGAGTTCCCAGTCGGCGATGGCGTCCACAGCGTCGTCCTCAGCACGACGGCGACCGGCGCCTACTCCTGTGGGCGCCTTCCTCTTCCCTTCCTCCTTCACCTCCTCTGCTTTTCCCCTCTCTTCTTCTGTAAAATTGGTGGCGGCGCAAAAACAGAGGGAATGGAGGAAACCCCAAGGGGGGCAGCTGCGCGAGGGGCGGCGGCGCAAGGGACAGGAGCGACTGGAGGGTTATCCACAAGGGCTCAGGCGGTTTTATTCGTGGTGAAGGACATGATGCAAGGGCGGAATTGCCCCGCGGCCATCCATGGCGTTCAGAACTCGGGCACGGAGCGGATGGCATCCGGTGGTTCGGTCCTAGGGTTGGGAGGCGCGGCACAGGGGTAGAAGAGGGATTTCCCCTGGGTGGAGCATCCGAGGCGGAGGCCCCTAGGCGTGCTCACGACTCGCTGCTGGCTTGCGCGGTGCCTGCCGTCCCGTCACACCCGCACGCACGCGGCACGGGCGGCAGCACGGACGGGGGAAGAAGAAAAGGGAACAAGGGGAATGACAGGCGGGCCCGGTTTGGCGGTGAGAGAAAAGAGAAGAGAGGGCCCGGTGGTCGGCTGGGCTGCGGTGATGGGCCGTGCGGTGAAGAACAGGGTGGATACCGGTTAAGGGTGAAGGGGTTGAGGGGCCTCTGAAGAACTTCTGTGGCTGAGCAGCGGCCCAAGTTAGCAGTTAGCTTTTGCAAATAGTTTTGAATCTAGATTTCATTATAGTTTGAATTTGAATTACTTTCAAATTCAAACTCCACACCATTGAACACCAAATAATATCCAAGAGATCCAACTCACATTTATACCATAATTTGAAAATAATTTATATATGGTTTTATTTTATATTGAATTTAAGGTGAGAGGTTAGCAAATTGGGATCAAATTTGGTAGCATACAAGTTCAAACAAAAAGTTTTAAATTTTTGCGAAAATTCACACATGGTAAATCATTCAAATTTCTGGGATGTTACATTCTACCCCCCTCACGAGAATCTCGTCCTCGAGATTAAGCTTATACCAGGTGTGGTGAGGGTCTTCACTTCAATATGCCTTCTGTTTCTGCTTTAAGTTCAGTTTCCCAATGTTGATGACTTGACGACGTGTTTATTCCAAGGTTCCACGGGTACTTAGTCTCAACATATCTGGTTTCCCGACGGGGGCCTCCAATGTCGAGTGGTATTATATGCCCTCTGTCGGTAGCATCCATAAGACTCTCGGAATATCATCCATATATATCCCAAGATCATTCTCTGGTTCGAATACGTGAGAAATTCTAACTACAGGCTAGGTTCCCCCTTATCTTAGTCCATCTCTTAATCCATAAGTAGATATCCTGGTTTTCCAAAGAATTAGTTCAATCACACCCCTATGGCGTGCACCCTCAGCAACTAGCCGAACCTGGGTGAACATATCTTCTTCCTCTGACGATCCAATAAGCCTTACCAACTTCGTACATCCCTCCTGTTGTAATCCATGTGTTGGCTTAGCTCACTTACTACTATTCTCGTTAGGGTACTGGCGATATCGGACATGTCCAATAAACTTCTGGTCATGAACGCTATGAATGATTACTTCCCATTCTTGATAGTCCACGTAGAGAGGGTTATCTACAACACCCTCGATGGTGTGACTCTGTCCATCTAATATCTCACACTAGTCCTTTGGTTTCAACTTCTTCAGATGGATCTTCTCAGTGAAGTCACATCCAACTCACTCATGCACGTTTAGCAAACTCAGGATACATGGTTGATGTCCTCCCTTAGGAATACCATAAAAGCATCATTAATTCCTCAGAACGTCTGTAGTTATCATAACCTGGCGGAGGGATCGGTTCACTTGTGCAGCCTTAGTGTAGACCTTGATCCTTTACCATTCCTTTTAGTTACTCCTCATGATGGTATTCTCACCTTTAGGTATCCTGGAAATATGCATGTCTTTATGGCTTTGCCATGCTTATTCAACAATTCCAAATAATGTCACCCGTTTAGGTGAGCAATTTTCCTCACTTTTGCTCACAACCTCTTATTACCTATTTTCCAATAGGGTGGTAGGTTCCAGTTGCGAGGTCGAACGAATATCTTACGTCCGGTAGTTGTCAGAGTTATTCTCTTTTCCATTAGTTCAATATACGGTGTCCAGTAGAGCTTCTTTATTAATTGCTTATTCCAAAAGTGGGATCGACTGAACTCCATATCTTATTCCAAAAGTCAACCTCGTAATCCCTTTACATACTCTCTGGGCATCCTATTACAGAAGCACGACTTGTGGTGCACAGCTGTTTATTGCTTACACAGTAGTTCCAAAGCAACTACTTAGGGGCGTAAGAGGGATTAATCCAATAAAAATGACTCTAGGGTGATGCTCGTGTAGTGCAAACCTTATATCCTTTGAGTTTAGTCATCCAAATCAAATCCAAAACCTCCACAATACCTTCTAGGTTGAGGTATTGTCTACTTAGGGATGATCCCTTGTTCATGGATTCATTACCTCTGAATACATGGTCGGGGCGCAACTCCATAAAATATGCGTGATTGTCCATCCATGGAGAGTTCGATGCGCTTATATCCACTTTCTCGATATCTTGGGTTGTCTTGTGATATGTTAACCACTCTCACCGATAAATCCATTTCCAAGATATGAGGTTACCATGTTCCTTCGAGTCTCCTCTTGGGTCAATCCGCGGTTAGGCGAAGAACCTTATCGGCAAACTCTGTATTCCGTTAGCAAATTCCAAAGGCGGACGTTCATAGGGTACCTTACGGAAGCTAAAGTACTCGAATAAAATCTCTCGCATTGATTGTTGTTCCATATGGAGTATTTCATCTCTATCCGATAATTGAGTTCCGACTAAAATTATCCAAAATGTGTCATTAACATCTTAGGGTACTCAATTGATCTTAACCAATATATGCTCCCATAGAGGTACATGCACTTCCGAGCTTTGAAAGTTGTGAATTCTTAAGGTACTCATTTTCTGGTTTACGAACTTGAGTCCAAGGTTCTTAGGATATCTCATCCAAAGTATTGGTCTGATTGGCCGAGGTTGCAAGAAATCCTTCATGTCTTCTGAAGTTCGACCTTGTGATGTTGGCTTGAGCTCGTCAATCTTCATACTGATAACTCGATCTTGTAGGATGGAAAGCTAAGGCCTCTAAAAGAGTCATCTAAAGATCTAGCAAGCATAAGCACTCACTACAATTTCACACAATCATGAAGAGACATAACAACCATAAAATCTGAGAAAATCCAATCACTCAAGTAATGCACCAAAACAAATGTGTTTCTCGAGGCTGACTTCTAAGACCTTCGAGGTTACACCGGCGTAAACATACTAGTATATCGTGGGCACTCGAGGGATTTTTCCTAATGTTAGCCATCGAGCACTTGAAGGAACACGTGACATCTACTGCTTCGGCAATGATCTTTCCGAAGTAAGTCGGTGAAACTCTTCTTCGTGCTGACTCTCATGGGATTATCCTTGCAGAAGGGGGTGCTTTCTGTCTAATTTAATCTATGCCCCCATGTTTCTCATTGGTTCCCATAGCAAGCATCCACGTTTCACACTACTTACTGAGGGGAAATTCCATAGGGTCAATTATCCAGCTGTGACTCCAAGTATGTGTGATGCTTGCTTGTAAGGTGGTGCTATCTAGACTGTTCAATCCATTGGTCGCCTCATGTAGCTACAACTCACTATGATATCTTACTCCTTCGTGACTCGGCTATCCGTATAGCTTCGAGCCTTTGGGTCTTCATCCAACTGCTGAGCTACAGGCATATCGAGAATCTTCGACTCCCGCATCCAAGCTTATGTGTGCTAGTTCCATATAGTGCATCCAATTTATGTATGTTGGCACACTAAAATTTAAAGTCTTAACTCCTCATTGTCCTCGGAGTTGGGCATCTTGGGTTATCCAAGCTCGTTCCGAGCAAAAGGTGGAAGGGTGCGGCTCGTCCGTTGTAGATTCATCTGTATGCAGACTTCATGTATCACGGGGCAATCTAATCATTCCCCGGTGTATTTAGTTCCAAAGTAGAGACAACCGGGTTGACGTAACATGACACTGATGAGTCAGCAGGGATAATCCAATTGAGTCCTGTAGATTCAGCTTCATCTCGTCCCCATACTCCATCTTCATAGTTGTCACTGTCGTAGTTGTCTTTCCCTTGTAGCAGACGTCGTTCCTTAGAGTTGCAAGCATGTGACATCAGTTGTTCTCCTTAGGCCACCAATCGTGTAGAGGGGTTGTTAGTGAGTCAGTTAGTGAGAACTCAAGGAGATATAGTAGATTTCAAGGGGTTTATATAGAAGTCAAGGGGTATATACTCAATCAAGGATATTCGGGCTATCCTAATCTATCGGCCGTTGCTAGGGCTCGTCTTACGGTCAAGTACGGCTCTGATACCACCTGAAACGACCCGGATTTCCGCGAACGGAAACCCGACTCTCTGCACCTCCGTGATAGTCCCAGGAAGAGGCTATCACGTGCAAACCCTGTCTCAAGTGGTACAAATCCATAAAACACGGGAATAAAAGAAGAATTACATAATATTATTATTACAACATCAGAGTACAACTCTTCGGCACAAGCGGGTACAAGTCCAACAGATCGAATCAAGATAGGTAAAGCACCTACGCGGCGGATCTACAAAAGCGAAACGTCTCCGGCTCCACGAGCAAACTCGAGCATAGGACCGGCTCTAGTCTTCACACCTTCGTCACGAGGTTGTAGTCGTAGACGATCACCGAGTCTGAAATGCCAGCATCTACCCGATAAGCGGGTAGGTCATGTCAGCTTCCCAACAAAGAGCAAAAGCGGTGGTTGAATCTAGCATGGATAAAACCTATATTGGGTTGTAGAAAGTTATGCATGCAGCAACGCGGAAGCAACAATCAAGGTATGCAGAATAAGCAGCGAGGTCCACACCTCGGAGGTCCACACCTCCGGGAGGTCTGCACCTCTGAGGTCCACACCTCCGGGGTCCGCACCCCTCAACAAGGATGTCCACACCAAAGCACTGAATCACAACCACGATCCAGCTCCCAACTCTCATCTGCGATGTGGGGCCCACCTGCTCCTATCCCCACATCTCAACGGCCTCAGGCCGGGCTCACTCACTCGGGGGAGAGAAGAAGCACAAGAAAAGAGTCTAGCCAGGTGAGAGATCAGAGGACTGTCCATAACAAGTGGACACGGACTATAGCTATAGGTTTAACTGACGATCGGTCCTTAAGGGCCGAGAGCAAGCACTCACCATCTCCATCCCGTCCGACACGCCGCTCGGGCGAGAGGCCAGATCGCATCTCCCCGAGGTAGGCGTTCACAAGTAACCAAACGACTCGCTCCCGCCAGAAACACGACAAGGAAGAACACACCCAGAACTCACGCTAGAACACGCCGAGATCTCCAACATCTCGGTCAAACCCAGAGAACCATCCATAATCAAGCAACAAAAGTATGGATAGTAAGTATATGGGACTAGCTAGGGGTCTGTAGCTAGCCCCGAGGTAGGTAAAGCAAGGAATCAGGATATATCAAATAACAAGGCAAGGCTAATCAAATGGCTATGCAATCCATCAAATCAAGTGACATAAATATAGCACTAGCAACTAATAGCATGCATGGGTTCTACATGGTTGGGAGTGACATGACACCTGCGCGGTAGTCGTCGTAGAGTAGTAGAGGTTGAGCGTCCTCTCGGGCAAAGTCGGGGTAGTCGCGTCTCCTTAGACGTCGCAGCTCGGGTCTTCAACAAGAACACAAGCCTACACGAGATGCGACGTGGAAATAAATAACGAGCATCCATCTAATGCAAAAACATCAATAAGAACCAATTTAGAAGATCCAAATAAACTCCAGAGTAAATGCAAGCAGCACTGGTTTAACTAATGAATATAAAGCAATTGGTTTTAAAAGAAAAGTAGTTTAAGCAACTAGTTTTATATACTAGTAAACAGGGTAAGATCAAGAGTTAGCTTACGGGTCTTACGGCTAAGATCTTAGGTAGCCGAGCACGGCAAGCGGGGAAAGCGGAGAGGGCGAGATCAAGCTCTTGCTAAGTTTTAGCTCACAGAGGATTGAAGCGGTAGCGCGAAGGGTGATGAAAGCAGAGCGAAGCAAAGATAACTAGAAAAGGCATTATCATGCCAAGATATGTGGCGACAGCTCAGACGGGATGAAAGGATCATCTTGTGACTGACATCGGGTGGCGATGAGATAAAGTGTGTTTAAGAGCGCTACGAGTCATGTACTGACGATGCAGCATCATCCATGGCATGGCAGCTAGGTTGCGGCTCGGGGTTGCCGTTCGTGAAGCAGTGGCCACTGCTCACGACTTGGCCATCCATCACGGGCGACGTCCTGGCTTCAAGCACATGGCACGGTACACGCTTCACAACACATAGCTTCGTAGAGCAGAAGCGGGTTAAGTGCGAAGCAGCAAAAAGGGGAGGCAAGGGTGTAGGAAAGGTAAGTGATGCGAACATGGGGTAGGATTCCTGTCCGCGGCACGCCATTGGTTAATTGCGGGGCTCCGGCGTCCCAGACCCTCATTAGCTCAGTGGTGGGTTGCGGCCACGAATCCTACACCAAGAATGCGGGGCAAAAAGGGGCTCGGTTCAAGGACAAGAGCAGAGAAGGACAGGATAGCAGTGAGCGTCTCAAAATTATGAAACCAACGCAAGTGGTTTCATAATTTTCGGAGCTCCGGAAAATTAGTTATGAATTTTTGAAGGAAAGGGGATTTATGAAACATTTATTAAAACCTTTTACAAATCAGAGAACAATTTTATCAAAATATTGCTGACGTCAGCATGATGTCAGCGGTCAGCAGGTTTAGTGGGCCGAAGCCCACGAGGTCTTACGCGAGAAAGTCCAGGTTTGCACCCTAAACTCTTCTAAGCTCATCTGGGTCCCTGGATCTGGGATCCTTTGCGGTTTCGTGTGGCTGTGCGCGTGTGGCCTAGCGCGTGGCTCCACTCTTACCTCAGGAAAACAAGGGTGCCCACAAGGTGTTCGGCAAAATGCTAGAAAGGGGGCGGCGACGCAGCAAGGGCTGGCCGGCTTCGGGATCTAGCTGCTGCGGCCGTGCGCGCACTGCGGGGAGAGAACATCACAGCGCGAAGGCTGAGCCACAGATTGACGGCACGTGCGGGCTCAACGTCGGCAGCCCGGTCACAGCGCTGGCGTGAGCGGTGGTGCGAAGCAGAGCGCGGCGGAACGGGTTCGAAGGTGAGGTAATGGCTCGCGGCTCGCCGACGCGTGCTGGGGTGCACGGCGGCGGAACGGAGACGGGATCCTGCAGGAAAACAGCGGCGCGAAGGCCGGACAAGGGTCGGTGCAAGAAAGAGGAAGAAACGTGTGCTGCACTCATTCGTGCAAAACACCGAACACGTGGAGGGCACACGCATATCATCGAACACTTAGAGGGCGAGATGGGTGCTTGGAAGGATGGCTCACCGAGATCTCGAAGCTGGTGCTCGGGCATAACAAAGAACGGGTGATGGGCATTGAACAGAAGGGAGCGGTGGCTTGGTCTGGATGTAGACATTCCCGACGGCGGCAACGACACGGGTCGGGGGTGACGGCGTTCCTGGCGAGAGCGGCATCCGGCTCCCTTCAATCTTCTCCCTAGCTGTTGACGGTCCACGGGGGCGTGGCTTGTTGTGGCCATCCAGGCATTTCGACGACAAGTGCGACATGGAAGAAGGTCGCAGCTTGGCTGACACAAAGTGTCGAGCACCTGGTGTGCGTGGCCTTGGTCGGGGATAGAAGGCCGCAACTGGAAGGTGGGCAGCGCAGCTAGGTTGGATCCTACAAGGAACGTACACGGCACGAAGGCCGGCTTCAGGAACAGAAGAAGGGCGGCGACAGCATCATTCCGTGGTACAGGCATTTCATCAAACAGATTGTGGGCAGGTCCGGGCTCGCGGATTTGGACATGCCAACAACGGTCTTAGGTAACCCAGGATACACAGGAGTAAGCACGGCTCGAAGGCCGGCGGCACAGGCAGACAAGATAGTGTAATAGGTGGGTCTTTGATTTGTTCCAGCATTTCAACGAACACCTAGAGGGCGAGGAAGATAGATGGCTGAGGGCTCACCATGGGGCGTGTCGATGTTCAAGGCAAGGCAGGGCGCTCGAGGCCGTGGTGGCTCGGCGTAGTGCAGGCAAGCCGTTGATCGTGGTTGTGCCACGCTCGGTGAAGGGGATGCAGACTCAAGGCGGCTTGGCGTCCGGGCATAACGTCGAGCAGGTGGTGGGCGCCCTCAGCTCCTGGCAAGGTGGCTTGCTGTTGACGACGCGGCGACGGTGTCCACGAGGAGATGAAGCGGACGATGAGCGCGACGACTTGATGAAGCTTCTCTCGATGACGACGCATCCTTTCTTCTCCAGCGGGTCGTGATGAAGACGAGGACACGACGATGGCATAGAGCTCCCAGGTGGCGTTCCTGAGCTTTACTGGCTCCTGCTCCAGGGTGATGCCGCGGAGTTCCCAGTCGGCGATGGCGTCCACAGCATCGTCCTCAGCACGACGGCGACCGGCGCCTACTCTTGTGGGCGCCTTCCTCTTCCCTTCCTCCTTCACCTCCTCTGCTTTTCCCCTCTCTTCTTCTGTAAAATTGGTGGCGGCGCAAAAACAGAGGGAATGGAGGAAACCCCAAGGGGGGGCAGCTGCGCGAGGGGCGGCGGCGCAAGGGACAGGAGCGACTGGAGGGTTATCCACAAGGGCTCGGGCGGTTTTATTCGTGGTGAAGGACATGATGCAAGGGCGGAATTGCCCCGCGGCCATCCATGGCGTTCAGAACTCGGGCACGGAGCGGATGGCATCCGGTGGTTCGGTCCTAGGGTTGGGAGGCGCGGCACAGGGGTAGAAGAGGGATTTCCCCTGGGTGGAGCATCCGAGGCGGAGGCCCCTAGGCGTGCTCACGACTCGCTGCTGGCTTGCGCGGTGCTGCGCCGTCCCGTCGCACCAGCACGCACGCGGCACGGGCGGCAGCACGGACGGGGGAAGAAGAAAAGGGAACAGGGGGAATGACAGGCGGGCCCGGTTTGGCGGTGAGAGAAAAGAGAAGAGAGGGCCCGGTGGTCGGCTGGGCTGCGGTGATGGGCCGTGCGGTGAAGAACAGGGTGGATACCGGTTAAGGGTGAAGGGGTTGAGGGGCCTCTGAAGAACTTCTGTGGCTGAGCAGCGGCCCAAGTTAGCAGTTAGCTTTTGCAAATAGTTTTGAATCTAGATTTCATTATAGTTTGAATTTGAATTACTTTCAAATTCAAACTCCACACCATTGAACACCAAATAATATCCAAGAGATCCAACTCACATTTATACCATAATTTGAAAATAATGTATATATGGTTTTATTTTATATTGAATTTAAGGTGAGAGGTTAGCAAATTGGAATCAAATTTGGTAGCACACAAGTTCAAACAAAAAGTTTTAAATTTTTGCGAAAATTCACACATGGTAAATCATTCAAATTTCTGGGATGTTACATGGCCGATGGAGAGCATCTCGAGGTCCCACAGGGACCGGTCGCTGCGCAGCAACCGGGTGTCGACGGCGCTCCGCGCCCGTGTGGCCGCGTACTCCCGCTGGAGGGGGTCCGGAAGCATCCGCGACCTCGCCAGCGCGACGGGGTCCGCCGTCTCCGTCATCTCGAAGATGCGGAGTGGCCTCTCCATCAGGGGGACGACCCGTCGGTGGTGGAGGAAGGCGAGGACGGTCGCCGCGGTCAGCCCGCGCCTCGCCAGGTTCCTCGGCGGCCGAGTCCCGGCGCCTCCGATCTTTGGACCGGGAGACACCCCGTGGCTCCAGGAGTCGGGCCTCTCCCGGAGCACCAGGCCGGTGTAGGGGGGAGACCGGGCTCGTCGTTGCGAAGGTAAAACCACCCCCGCTCCCAGCCTGCATTGTTGGTCGTCATGGTGCAGGGGATGTAGTCGTCCTTGTACTGCCCCCACAAGGCGAGCGACATCCCGCCGGCGCGCACCGCGCGGCGGGTCCTCTGCTCCGTCGTCAGCTGCGTGAACAGCTCCGCGCGGAAGAGGTGTATCCAGAGATCCCAATTCACCGGGATCCCTAGATACCCCTCGCAAACGCCCATGAACGTGGCCGCCTGCGAAATTGCGTTGGGGGCGAAGTTGTGAAACTTCACGCCGTAGTGGTGGCAGAGCGCCCGCATGAAGCGACTCGCCGGCGCCGTGAAGCCGCGCTCGTGGAACCGGGTGAAGCTGACCACGTAGCCGCTCGGCGGGTTGGGCACGTGGTCCCCAGCCGGAGGCACGATCCACTCGGCGGCCGGCCCTCCTCGTTCGCCGCCGGCCACCGGCCGGCGGACACCAGCTCGCCCAGGGCCAGCCGCGTCACCGACGAGCGCTCCCACGCGTACGGGTCGACGATCACGAGAGGTGGAAGAGGCGCCATGAGGAAAGGCAAGGGGGCTGGGAACGAAGGACGGGAAGGAGAAGAAGAGCTCCAACGGCGAAAGGGCGCGGTGGCGAGAACGAGACGGAGGCAGGAACACAAGGAGCGGGAATGGCGAATGCTAAGGTAAAAAATCACCGTCTTCCCCTCCCCTCAGATTTATAAGCCGCGGGCGTGCTCTCCGGAGCGCACGCCCCGCGCGCATTAACTGCAGGGGGATCTTCTCTCACCGACGGGCGGGCCCCACCACGACCGCGGCGGCCACGCCACCGCTGATGGGCCATCATCACGGCGTAGAACCGGGAGAACCGTGGCGGGCGGTCACGTCCGCCCGCCCACGCCGCCCACTACGCGCGCGGCCGCGGCGCCTAAAAAGGCGCGCCCGCGGCGCGAAACCGCAGCCTCGACTGCGAAGCATTAAATGGCCCGGTCCCTTACCAAGTAAGGTAGACCCTCGAGCGGCGCGAGCCCCTAGCTCAGAAAAATTCAACCCTCAAAGGGTGCAAGCACCGGACGGTCGCCTCGGGGCCCGTTTGAGATAAAACAGGCGCCTCAGGTACCTTCGATGCACTATTCTACTGATCAACGCCTCGAGGGCTGACGCGGTCAGGCCCCTCGAGGATTCGCAGATGCCAAGACAAGAGAGCTTAGCCGCCACCCCGCACCATTTTACTGATCAGCGCCTCGAGGGCTGACGCGGTCAGGCCCCTCGAGGATTCGCTGATGCCAAGACGGGAGCGCTTAGCCGCCACCCCGCACCATTTTACTGATCAGCGCCTCGAGGGCTGACGCGGTCAGGCCCCTCGATGATTCGCAGATGCCAAGACGGGAACGCTTAGCCGCCACCCCGCATCATTTTACTGATCAGCGCCTCGAGGGCTGACGCAGTCAGGACCCTCGAGGACTCGCAGATGCAAAGACGGGGCCGCCTAGGCGCCACCCCGCACGGCCCTACTGATCAGAGGTTCGAAGCCTGACCCTCGACGGGTTCGAACAGGCGCCCCAGATCGCCAGAGTCAGGGACGACGAGGGCACACGCGTTCGAGCCATTCCTCGAGCCCACCGGCTCGAGGGTGCCCCACATGTCGTGTTCGAGAGCCAGCGAGGGCAGCTAGCCGGGGGATCCCACCGAGGGAGAGCTTCCGCGCCCTCGGTCCCTAGCGAATGGGACCGAGCCCCACCTAGCAAACCCACGCAAGTGCTTTAATGGACGTGTCTCAGGACCGCGCAGCCTACCCTTATCGAACGGGGCATGGGCGTCCACTCGAACCACCCACTAACAGCTCAACGAGCAATCCGCAATCCACGACCCGAGTGATGGGGGTTGCGGAAACCTCACCCTCCGTCCCGCGGAGGGACGGCGAGGGCGCGTTAAAAACAAGTCGCAGAGCTCTACCCGATCGCCTTGAACGGGCCCAGGCTCGGGGCTCGACGCACGGCTACACCTCCTGGATCGCACCGGCCGCGGACAGTGCCAGCAGCGCGTGCGTCACCGAAGTCGGCTGAAACACTGCCGACGCCGGTTGAGACATGAACCACGCCCTCTGACCAAGTCTCGCGGTAAAACCCCTGCAGGAGCGCCCACGCTCCTACAGGGCTTCGGGGGCTAGACCCGCGGGTCCGCTGACGCGGCCCCACGGAGAGCATTCGCAAGCCAGGAGGGAAGGACGTCCTATCAGTAGGCTCTAGCATCTGCGGGGGCCTGGACGGCGAACCCGCAGATGCTCGGGGGCTACTGTCGGGGACAGCCCTAGGGGTCCCCTTAACCAACTGGGGAAACCCCACTCAAAACCTGCAAAAAAGACCAAGGTCAAACGTGCCTCGCTTAAACACACAGGGCATGACCCACGCCACGGTGGCTCTGACGGCCCACCAAAGCGGCCCACTCAAAGATCCCCTCAAGCAGGCTCCGCCTCGCTCGAGGGCACACGCCGCCCTCGGGTGGGCTCCGCCCCGTTCGAGGGGGTGCGCTTACCTCGAGCAGGCTCCGCCTCGCTCGAGGGTCCGCACTGCCCTCGAGCAGGCTCCGCCTCACTCGAGGGCGCTCCGCACGCGCACGTCCGTTCCCGTACGCGGGTACGGGCATTTAATGTTCTGACAACAGCAGGCGGCGCCATCATGCGCCTGGGACTCGCGCCCCGGTCCCATCGCACCAACTCCCTAGGAGGGAACCCATCCCCGCCACTGTGGGGAACTGTGCGACGTGGCCAGTACCAGTCCCGTGATGCCGCGCCGCCTACTCCTGTACGGCTAACGAGCCGAGCCCTCGAAGGGGGGCCGGCCGCACCCTCGATTTGCTTTCCCGTGACTTTGCAGGGTTAGGTCAAGGCGTTAGGCCGGCGGGGCGCCATCCCTGCCACTGTTAACGGCATGGTGGCCGCCCCCGCGCGTACAACCCCACGCCGGGCACTGTGGTAACAGCTCTGGCGCTGTGGAGCATGCGGGAACGGGACGCCACCTGCCTACCACTATATCCCGTACGGATCGACGTCAGCAACCCCCTCGAGCCCGCCTGGGGACATCACGGCCGTCCGCTGCACTCCTACCCTCGAAGCTACCACTGTTCGAGTACAAGATACGCCATGATGGCCAGATCACGGCAAGGACCGTCAAGGCGGCCGCCTACTCTACGGCGCAGCACACCACGCTTCCCCATGTAGCTAAATAGCACGGCATACATGTGATTCGTTCTCTCCTTGGCCTATAAAAGGAAGATGAACTCCCCCGCCACAGGGGACAGGACAAGATAAGGCAAACAACACACGACACGTCACGCACTCGCTCTTCAATTCTCCCACAATATCTTCAGCCACTTCACCAGGGACTTGGAGGCCACGCTTCCTCTCCCGCCTTGCTTGTAGCCGCCCCACTACAGGCACCCCCGGTGCTGAGCAATACAGTGCCTCGAGCACACCACTGCTGGACGTACGGCCCTCGGCCGGAACCAGGATAAACCTTGTGTCTTCGATTGCTTAGCATCGACCATTGAGGGATAGACCTTGGCGCTCATCACTGGTTAGTGTCGGGACCACATTCCGCACCGACAGTAGGATTATAAGAACTAAAAAAAGGCATTCTAGTTTTTTTTGTAAAATAGCCATTTTCGTCCTCAAACTCTTGGCTTTGGGTCATTTTCGTCATCCAACTTTCAAAATGTGCAATTTAACTAGTCCTTCAACTCTGGTATCTAGTTCAATTTTGTCCCATATCCAAGTTGGTTGTCCACATAGGCATGCCACATCACATGGGTGCCGGGTCAGTTGGTAAAAGCCCTATTTACCCTTGAGTGTTTTGTTTTCCCTTCCCTTCTCACGGTCTCATACTCTCATGTGTTCTGAAGCTGCTGCCGCCGCCTGGGGCAAGGGCGAAGCTAGGGCTAAACTGACTATGGTGCACTCCTCAAGGAACTTGCATAAATTTTCTAGATTATATGGTAATTTTGAGCATAATTAGTGGATAAAAATTTCTAACTATGGTGCATCGGCACCGGGGAAGCCCAACGTGGCTTCGCCCCCTGGCCTGGGGCATCCCCGTGTCAGGGGCGAAAAGCCACAGAAAGTTACAATGGAAAAGCACAACATGAAATATATTCAACTTCATTGTTCAGTTGCTTTCAATTCTCTTATTTCTTGACATGCACGTTGTCTGTAATCTAGCATTTCATCTCATTGCCTATGAAAATAAACTAGCATCTCTGAACACGAATCCATTCATGACCGCCAAGTTCGAATCACTTGTTTAGCTCTTCTAGAAAACTCACGTCAATCCGGTGCTTGAAATCGCATGTAGTCAGAGTATGTAACATTGCAAGAACCTCCTTCTAGCATCCACACTAGACCAGCAGCAAGCCAACGTTGGTCCTTGGATACTGACCATGGCGGCACGTAATTCCTGTCCAAAGTCCAAACCACCATGCCTTCTGTGTGTTCTTCGTTCAATCTGCCAAAACAAATGAATATGGTATGAAATCGATAGAAAGATTGGAGAAAAGGAAGGCATTGATATCTTAACACCAATCGAACTGGGAATGAATCAGTTCCTTTCTTCCTTAGGGCTTGTTCGCTTCTTTGGGATTCAATCCGGCCGGAATAATAAATGTATGAAGAAAATTATGATATGAACCCGGATTTATTCCGGATCAAAAATTAATTTACCAATAATGATAGGTAAAACAAGAGACCGTAGAGCCGGATTAGTTCCACACCTCTTGACTAGTGGATTGATTCCGAGCCTTTTGGTGTACCTATCATGAGCAAATTAATTTTCGACCCGGAATAAATCCGGATCTCTTATAGTAACTATCATGATTTTCTTGTTGTATTTATCCATTCCGATCGGAATTGATCCCGTGGAAACGAATGAGGCCTTATTTGGTATTGCATTGCGCCCATTCATTAATTTGTAAGGTGAGTGTCGGCCCAAGCCTGTTGTTTGCGTTGTTTTGATTTTAGAGACTGTGTTTGTTGGACTGAGACCACTTTGAGTTTCCTGTACTAACAAGGCCGCCGTCTAAAATATGTCGGGCATCTTTCAGTTGTGAGTTTCCTGTACTAACAAGGCCGCAGTCTAAATTATGTTGGGCCTCTTTCAGTTAATATAATGATTCCACATCGACTGTGGAGATAGGATTAATAACGACTTTTAAATATCCATGGCAGCGATACAGTCAAGCCACGTGGAACGTGTGGCAAGCAATCAATGAAATTCAAACTCAAATGGGCTATCGAGACTTGGAGCACGCTACTTGCGTCTAGATGGCTAAAAATAGCAAAAGTAAGCCTGTAGCAAGTTTTTTATCTTGTGGTGTATTTAATGTGATGTGATAGAGAGTTGAAAAAGTAGAAAAAAAATTGCCATCTAAACCAAGCCTTGATGTGCTAAGCTGTTTTGTTTTGTTTTACCCTTATATTTAAGCTCTTTTTAAATTTTGTTTTGTCGCTACTTATTTTTTCTATGTCATGTGGTCGTTTCTTTGTTTTATTTTACAATTAATTTCTTTTTAAATTTTGTTTTGTGCTATTTCTTTGACGTCTTGTGGTCGTTTTTTTATTTTGTCTCGTTCCATCACATCAGTGCATCGTACTCAAAACACCATATCTAGCTTTCAGAGCTCTCAAAAGAGATAAGTTGGACAGATCTTGTGAAATCGACAAAATCACCCATCTTTTTTGCTTTTTTCCTTTTCGGAAAGATTCTCACAAATACACCCTGAAAGATTTCAAAAAATGGACCCGACCTCGGCATCGTGGCCTGCGGCGCTGAGCTTACACATCTTGGCGCCATGGATCTCGACGCTGAGGTGGTAGGGTTCGCGGATGATGTGGTCGGACGTGGCATCCGATGTGGCTGGAGGCTCGGCGCCCTGATCCATGGCGCCGACCTCGACACCAAGCTCGGCACCATGATCTGTGGCACCAAGCTGCGTTTCATTATTTTCAACCCTCTTTCCCAACCGAACCTTACTCGTTTTTCTTTCCCTCCTCTTGGTTCCTCCCCTCCTACGTCGCCACATTTCGATTCCTAAGTTTTGACCATAAAAACTTCGATTTGATCCGTAGATTATGAAAAGGAAGGTATTTACTCTTCCCTCCTCAATTTTAACATATTGATTTGGTGTATATAAGTTGTGTTAAGTAATGTATAGATACTTTGTTAGTTAGGATTTGAAGCAATATAAGTTTGGTAGGAGTTGGATTATGGACTTTATTGGCAATGTGAATTGTTGAAATATGAATTCTATTATGGAATTTATTGGCAATGTGAATTGTTAAAATATTTGAATTAACACACTAAAATTTGAAATATCATCTTGAAATTTGAAAAAGCATGTTTATTTTTGGCAGCACTCACTAAAATTAGAAAGAGTGAGAAAATGTGTGGTTTTTTGCCAAAAATGTATACCTAAAGTTACTAAACCCTTATGTTAGCAAATCAGAAACTAACTAAAAATTAAAAAACAATCTTGTTTGTTTTAAAATTAAATATCATCTTGTTTTGCAGGTTTGCAATGGCTTCCTGAGTTGGACTTGGATTTCCTCACCAAGAGGAAGGACAATGTTGAGGTGCCAAAGGAAAATGTATCTCTCTAGGTCTATAAAATCAATATATACATCTAAGTAATTATTCTATTTCCCAAGTCTCTGGATTAAGTAATTAGGTTTAATATCTAAATTCAAATGAAAATCTTAATGTTTTAGGGTTTACCTTGCTAATGGAGGAGATGGATGGGTTTGGAACATTCTTTTTCACAAAGTGAAATTTCTTGTTAGTTCCGCTGCCTGGAGCAAAACCAGACGACCTCTCTTGCCCCTATGGGCCTTTTTCATGATCCTCTTGGGATATAGCCTTGTTCACAAGCTCATGGAAATTCTTGGGCTCGAGCAGGTTAAGTCACTCATACAACTTGCCATCTATCCCACCGGAACCTTTCCATCTTCTTTGCATCAGTATCTACGTGATGCCCACCGTATTGGCAAAGGCTGTTGAACTTCTGGGCGTAACGGTACACCGTATCAGATCCCTGCCTGAGAGCCAACAACTCCCTCATCTTTCTATCCATTAATCCCTTGGGAATGTGATGACTCTTGAAAGCTTGCTTAAAATCATTCCAAGTGACAGCACGTCCTTGCTGCATAGTCTTGAAGTGATCCCACCACATTAAGGCTTCTCCTCGCAGTTGCAGAGCTGTGGCTTTGTTCTCATCAGAGCAAGGCATCACAAAGGCAGAGAATTTTGCCTCGATGGCCTTGATCCAAGCCTCAGCTTACAAGGGGTCTTCCGCCTTGGAAAAGGTCGGTGGCTTCATCCCGATGAACTGAGCGTACGTGGTGACCTGATTAGGCCCCTCGTGATTGGCCCCATGTGGCGGCCCTCGGTTCATTTGCTAGGCGATCCGCTGCTGCGTCTGCAGGATCTGGCGCAACACCTCGGTTTGAGTGGCCATGAAGGCCTCCGACGGTGTCATGGGCGGCGGTGGCGGCAGGTCGCTGCTACCGGTCGCTCCGAATCTGTTGGGAGAGCTGCGCGTGGGTCCCACCATCTGAAATACGAGCCTTTATTAGACACATATCCAAAATCTTACTCAGAAATGATGACAAGTGCAATCATGTATGACAATAGCTCATTTGCATTCATACGATGATGGCAGCAAAAGTCGTAAGATATCACGTAGCCAAAAATTAGATTCATAGAATCATTCTTCAATACAGTTAGAAGATACGGTAACTCAAGTGCCTCGAGATGGCTTTCAACTTCGCGGCGATTTTTTTTCCATTTCGCGTGCCCGGAGAAGGTAATGCGCGAAAGGTCACCTAGTTGTTTTGGCAAACGACCGGCACTCAACGAAAATGTCGTAGTTCTCTCATTACTTATGCACAAATGCTGAGTTTTGGCGAGCGCGGTTATTGTAACTTTTCGCTCATATTTGGTAATCACACGTAACAAGATTCCAACAACTTGGTTGAACCAATCGAGCTCAATTCAAACCACAATATGCTTAGGCATTCTTTATTACAACACGATGGAAAAAGGTCCAAAGACACTACAAGACTTCAGTCTGAAAACACCACAGTACAACAGTGTTACAATGCAGTCACACTGCACGAAAGCATACTTCGAAGCTGACTATCCCAATCATTCCGAAAGTTACACCTAGGAGCACAATTCCTCTATTATCGTGCCTTGGCAACCTAGTTGCCAACGGAAGCACCACTACTCGCAGGTGAAGCTGGTGGGGTCGGTAACGGCGGTCTAGCCTGACTCGTCTGATCCAGACCAGACTGTCCCTGCTGCTCCTCCGGAAGTGCCTGAACTGGAGGTAGCGGCTGTAAGGCCACTATGGCCTGCAAGGCTGCAGCCTGCACCTCAGCCTCCTCAACCTGCTGCTACATATCGGCAATGTTCTGTAACAACGTCAATCTCTCAATCTCGCGAGCATCGGCATCCTCCTCGAGGTTATGAACCTCCGCATCGAGATCCACGATCCTCTGAAGACGGTCACCTCTTTCTAACTCTAACTGGAATCTCCTGGCGCGTAGCCTGTCATTCTCCTGCTGCATCTGAGTAAGTGTAAAGTTCAGCTGCTGGTGGGCTGCTGATAGCTGCTGCCAATCCTGCCTAGCTGCCTCCAAATGCTGCACGATGATCGCTGCGGTGTTGTAACGCAGCCCCCGAAGTGTGAACGCGACGTTGAGACAAAGTGCCAACATCTGAGTGACATCCAGCGGCTCAACTAACAACAGCAGCTCCCGTAGGTGATCCATACGATCCAGCCACGCCGGGTCGTGAGGACTCACAGCAGGAAACAACGGAGAGAGCCACCACGGTAGGGTTGTGGTCACAGAAGTCCGTCAACACTCGAAAAGCAGCTGACTCGACGGTTTCGTGGGTAATAAAACCCCAGTAGATAAAGCTCAAGTCGAACCAGTCGGCATGGTTCGAGTGTGGTAGCACAGTGACGATAACCCTGCAACGGGGAACGCCCAAGCGCTCGAACTCGGGCACCTCATAAGTTGGTGGACTGGTGTAGCCAGCGGCGCTGAGTGCTTCCCACGCAAGGCGTGGAAAACCCTCCCAGTGCAACCTATTGGTACAGATCATACCGTCAGCGTCGAACTCGTGAAACACAGAGAAAGCCATCTGTACAATAATGTAAAACATGTCAGGTCTCAAAGAGAACATGTCGAATGGTGAAGTTTTGGCAGCTGTGAAGTTAAATTCATAACTAAAAATCCAGAACCCCATAAATTCCCCAAATTTTTCCGGCTACTCCGTATGGTTCTTCTACACACATTTGGTATTCAAAGGTTGAGCTAGATCAAAAGGAAACAAGGTGGAAGGATGCAAGGTCTAGGTGCTGATTCGTAAGAACAGCAAAGCCTAGGTTCCCTTAGGAAGGTGCAACTCAAGGTTGAGAAAAGCTATGATCGAAAATTTGTGCGAGCAGGAACTAGATTAGATTTGGAGCAACTTGTGTTTAACACACCTATTTTAATTACTCCTAGAACATGGTGTAAAATCATGACAAACAAGTTTTTAGAAAATTTGGCAACACAACACCTATGCATGAGAGATACTCTATTGTATAGAAAACACACACACTAGCAAAATCTTCCCTAGAGAGCATAGGGGAGTTCTACTTTGGATCCATTTCGTTGTTTCGATTTTTATCATGCATGCACGACGTCCTATTCGACCTCACATGGCAACCAAGCCAAAAATCGAAGTTAGTGCCGGTGGCAAGGCTTTTATACGTCTCTCCCTATAATATCTAGTCGAGAGCTATATGGTACTCACTTAGCGACTAATGAAGCGCTGCTATGTACCTGCAGAAAATGAACCTTCTGTGCCAGCACGTCACGGAAGCGTCCACATACATTACCGTTCACTATAGAAACGACATTCATGCGTTAAGCCGCTGCATGAACAGCGTCCAACCTCGGACACCCTCCGTTTGAACGGAGTGTATCCTTGCCTCGCGTATTCGACATGTGGAATGCTCACGTAAGAAACACGTGGCGACAACACAACTTATAACCAGACGCGAAGATGTGATCCGTGGAATGGATCACTCCATCAACCCTCACAATTCCCGTGATGCGGCACAGGACACGTATAAAACACGTGGCTCATCTAGTTTGGTTGTGCAAGAAAGTAAGTCTGACATAAAGTAAATGTGCTGGAAGTTAGCAAAATAAACCATCGGTTAAAGCGACCTGAAAGAACCCAAAAATTCCCTCTAGAGCCTCTCGGTCTAATTTATCCTTAACAGACCAACGTGTTTTTGGAAAATCAAACAATCTTGGGCAAATTTTATTCAAAAACTAGTGATTAAGGTTATTAATTAATCTCTGGTGCATATAATTGCTCTAATACCAACTGTGACAACCCGCCTAGGAAAATATCGTACTACCGCCTGAACCAATCCACTTTGGTTATTAAGCAGTAATAAAGTATCATCCTGTCGTTAGTCGCCGGGTTAACGCCCAGTAAATCACTTATATAGCAACAAGGATCGACATATATGCATTAAAACTCACTCGAAGGCGAGTCTAGAGATACAACATAATTAACGATAGAAATTTACCCCGAAGGGTTTAGTTATTACAAACCGACGTTTTTGACATAACAATGTAGTTCAGAGTTTTTGAAACAGCGGAATTAAACTAAGCGGGAAGCGAGAACACCACGGGAGGCCAGCCATGATGTCTTCATTCATCGTCCTCCACCCACTCCGGCCTCCCGCGCCGGCGGGATCTCTCCGGGCCACACATCACCAAAGGCATTACCTGGAGCAACAGATTATAGCAAGGCTGAGCATACTACTACTCAGCAAGACTTACCCGTCGGTGATAACTACTTCACCAACTCTAGACATGATAGGCTTTTTGGGCCACTATGTTTCTTTTGCTGAAAAGTAACAAAGAGTATGTTCTTACTTTCAAGATTTTAGCACAAGTTCTAGTAGGTTCATTCCTTTCTAAATTAGCCATCTAATACAAGCATAAGTTGAGCAATACAATTATTCAAGCATAATGTTCATTAACTTCCATCATTAGGGATCTCATGGCCAGTGAAGTAAGTAGTCTCAGATAACGGTGAGAGGCCGACAATCGATTGATTCAAACCTTGCAAGGTAGACCTAAACACACGGTGGGATGCCCCCGCGAGGACAACCACCAAACGGTTCCCAAAAACCCTCGAGTCAGGATAAAAGGCTACAGTCTTTGGTGCAGGCTATCCGCTATACCCCAAGAGGCACCCGGACTCACCATACACCACCGGTAGCTCGCCGTGAGACACATCCCAAGAGTAGTGACAGTTAAATCCCTAACCGTCTCATTAAGGTACTAGGCTTACCAGTCCCATTCCCGACAAGTGCTTAGTACGTTCAAACACTTAACCCACGATAGCCATTGGACCGGAGTCCACATCCCATGCTCTTACCACATGAGCAATCCATTTAAGGAGAACTTATGATTCCTACCTAGGAACCTATTCTCGCGAGTGACATCTTCACCCGGCTTGTAACGGTCCTATAACGTAGCAGCTATCGACCTATCATACTAGTAAGGACACAGGTACCTAGGGATCATGCATCTAAGGTTCCATACAACTCCTGAACTTAAATGCACAAGCATCCATAGATAATTGTATATCAAATTTGAAAAACTGGGTTATATGCACCGGGGCTTGCCTTCGTCAGCGAAGTTAGCCTGAGCACCCTTGGTGTCTTCGAGTACTTCCACAAACTGCAGTGCAGCCTCCGCTTCTCCTTCCTCGGCTTCCAATACGAGCGAGTAGTCACCGTTAGGAAGATCTACACGGAATGCAATGCAGGGTTCAGGTGATGTGATGGATTGATTATTTATCTTATCCAACTCTCGTTGGCCATATTCACCTTAACAATTAATTAATTATTAATTTGTTTTCATTGAGGTTACTATTGATATGTTTTTATTCTTTTTAATTAAACACTTAATTAATGCTTCCTTTTATAAATTGTTATTTGATGTGAAGATTTAATACTTCACATTTTACTAGTAAAGGTGTGTACAAAAGATAATTAATTACATTTAACTCTTTAAACAACAAGGGTGTATTCTTAGATCTTAAATAAGTTTTGCAAACATTTCACAAGTGGGTACAAGAATAAAAAGGCATTTTCCTATTTAACAAATCGTTAATCTATAAAAGCCCTCAAAGCTTCTATTTAAACAATAAACCACTAAAAAATTCAGTGGAGGGTTTCTCAAGCATCACAGCACTTATACTAAGCCACTGAACACACTTGCAATGCTTGGAAGGCTAGACAAATAATTATTTTGAAAATAACAAAAGCTAGCTTAGCAAAACAAGTTAAATGCATACAAAAATAAATAAGCATCCAAATGCTCCACACTTCCTCACACATGTTCTCTGGTCCTAAACCATCTAGGAAAGCAGCAAGTACACCTAGAACTACTACTGATCTTGCATTATTAAATTACAAAGGAAAGCATGCATATATTAAGAATAAATACTTCTGATTATTCAAAAGTTGTGATTAATTCAACAGAGGTGTAACTTGACATAAGACAGCATGCAGAAATTGGGCACAAAAACATAATTATTTTTAGCTACAAAAATCATCTAGGCCGATTCTGCATAAATGGAAAATAATTCATATAAAAAGATTTACATCATAACTTTGTGCAATTTTTGGTACAGGCGCTAGTCATAACATCACGCACAACATATCCAAAAATTAGATACAGAGTACTTAAAGATTTTGAGATATTCCAGATCAAGGTTTTTCACATTTCTATTTTTCATGCCAAAAATATCAGGAACCTGCCTAGGTGAGTATAACAAAAGTTGTAGTGCTCATCACTAGGAGTCTAGCAACATTGAGTTTGCAATTTTCCGAATTTTCTACGATTTTCTAGAGAATTTACAAGATCCAGCAATTTGAATATACTATTGAAGTTTCACTTTTCCGCACAGACCCCTAAAACTTTTCAAAACCTCATGTATATACCATTCCCTTGCACTCAGGCCCCTGGGAAAATCCCAATCCTCACATCCATACCCTCCCACCGCCGGGTGGGCTCGCCGGCGGTGATGGCCGGTCGGCCTAGACCAACAAGCGACGCGGTACCCTCTATGGGCTCACCTAGGGTCAATTTGAGGCGTTGGCCGGCGTGGGCACGGCTCCAGCGAGGGTGCGCGGCGGTGGCCGGTGGTGGCGGCCGCGGCGGGCTGCTGCTCCGGCGAGGGAGACGTAATGCCGGGCAACGGGCAACTGTGCAAGCCTCTACGGGTTCTCAGGAGGAGTTTAGGACAGTTGGAAAGCACGGGGTGGAGGCGGAGGGGAAGTTCACCGAGCAACCGTCAATGGCGGGAGGCTCGGCAATGGCTCGCGCGAGAGGGGGGGCAGTGCTTAAATAGGGCAGCTCGCGGGCGCGTGACGTCGGAGACGGAGATGCCGTCTGGTACGACGCTCCTCGGCCTGCGCGCGTACGGGGAGGGCGCGGACGACCGGGCGGACCGTGCGACGCGCCCCCGCCGTTGTACGGCGCGAGCGACGGGCGGCGCGTGGCGCGAGGGGAAAAATCATGGCGCCTCGGGGCGCGGCGTATGGGGAAAACGCGCGTGGATTTGGGCGGCGTGCGGCCTTGGGGTGCGCGGCGGCGCGGATGCCGAGGCGGCCGGTGCACCGGCGCAACGCGCGGGCGCGGGCGCGACGTCGCGGCGCGGACGGCACTCTGGCCGACACCATTTCAGACTAAGTGACTTTGAGCACGATTTTCTCCAAAAATTTGTACTGCAGTGCACAAAGCGATGAATAGGAATGTTGTAGATCTAACTATCCTCTACAACTTCCACAAAGGCTCTATGGTATTTTTCCCAACAGTTTTTGCATAACTTGCAGCAAAAGTTTGAATGCCAACCTGTGTCAGTGAACAGGAGTTGCTGTCAATTGGGCAAGTTTTTCATCGTTTTCCACTCAAAATTTGAAATGCTAATCCACATGAAGGTTGTGTCCCTCAACAAGCTGGACAACTTTCATAAAGGTAGATTTTTAAGTGTTTAGGTGAATTTTGGAGAACGCGACAAAAGTTTCGGAAGACATCCAGGGTCACTAGGGTTTAGGTGGGGTTTGACCAAGACTTTGACCAAGGGTTGACCATACATGTGTGTCCACTTGATCAATGGTGTCATTAGGGTTGGTTGGTGAGGTTTTCGAAGTGAGGACCCAGGTTGACCGTGATTTGACCATTGTCAGCAGAGTTGACCGACGATTAAGGTTAATTAAAAACCAGGGGCGTCACAGGCCGCGGAAAGAGCTCGCGCCGGGCCGCGAGACACACCCGAGCGCCACGGAGTGGCGGCCGGGCCGGGGCGGCTCAAGCGGCGGACGGGGGGGGTGGAGCGGGGCGGGGCGGCTCGGGTGCACCGGACCACAGGGTGCGGGGGCGACGACCGGGGGGACATCCGGAGGCTTGTGCACCATGTATCCCCTCATGAGCAGAGCCCTTTGGTTTCGCACTTGTGCTAAGAGCAACTTCAGCAACTTCCCTATTTCATTCCCAATGCCATAAAAATAACCATATAGGGGATCAAATGAGAAAAAACCTTCTCCAGCAGATCCCCTATAGCCTCCTCTTTTTTCTATTTGGACTAAAAACCTCTCTCCATCCCCTCTATAGAGGGGATCTCTCCTCCATCCCCTATCTGTGGGACCCACTCAAAAAAATGTTGAGATCACATCAACACATAGATAAGCCGTCGCCGCCCGCCTCCCGGTCTCGCCGGCGGCGTGCGCGCCCCCGGCTGGAGTCGAAACCGAGTCGTAGTCACCCCCGCCGTCGTCAGACTCGACCGCCCGCCGACAACCGCCATCACCTCTCCTCCCGTCCCGCGGCTACAGATACCCACGCATCCTTGCCAGTCTCGATCCGCGGCGACAAAAGAAACCAAGAAAGCGCCCCGCACTCCGGCCATCAACAATCCATCAATCAAATCGAATACCAAACAGGACAGAGGTTGATTCTCTTTCGAGATGAATTAGAATAGATCATTTCTGTGATGAGCTTCGGAAACTGGCGCACGCACGCACCTACCGTCGAACATGGCGGGGAGCTGAAAGACCATGCCGACCCTGCAGCGGAGAGCGAGGACGTCGAGGCCGTGGATGTCGGCACCGTCGAGGAGGACGGCGCCGGGTGCGCGCTCCCAGAGTTGGTTGAGCGCGCGGAGCAACGTGGACTTGCCGCTGCCTCTGGGCTCGATAACGCCCATCACGACGCCGCGCGGGGTGTCCCGGGTCGACGCCCGGAGGATCTCGTCGCCCGTCGCGCCCGCCACCCGGCGCGGCCCCGCGCACCCGGATGTTGGGATGCGCCGCCGCGACCGCACCGGTGCTCCTGGAGATCACCTGCTCCACAATAGAGGAGGATCGTGTTGAGGTTGGAGGTACGGGGAGTGGCCGCCGCTCTCAGTGGAGAAAAAATATGAAAAGGATGGAGATGGTGCTTCTGCTTTCGCAGTGTAGCGTCCGATCGATCATAATCCCCCAGACGGGGCGCATGTACTACAAGCCTCCCTCACCCCTAGCCACTGGTGTTTTCGCCTTCGTGAGGAATAGAACAGCGAGGGGGTCGGAGGAACAGGAACCAGAGGGAGGAGCGACACAATGGAGGTTGCTGCATCCTCTCCCACGGGCGGATCGGGATCAGACGCTGGTGGGGGTCTTGTGTCGCACGGGAGGGGAGGAGCCAGGAGGAAGCGTCGCGGGGGCAGACTCGGGGCGCGGCGGTCCGGCCCCGAGGGCGCGGCGGCCCGCAACGGTCCGGCCCCGAGGGCGCGGCGGCCGGCGGCGGCCGCGGCGGCCTCCCCCTCTCACCGACCGTCGGACCGGAAAGCGCGCGCGCGGCGGCCGCTTGGAGCGGAGGCGCGGCGCCGGGAGTGGTGGATTGGTGGCGCGCGGTGCTGACACCCCGTCGCCCTGCGGTGGATTGGGAGGAAAGGTCCAATATTTGGGAGAGGTGAGGAAGAAGCTGACGTGGCGCGGTGGGACCCACGAGTTGGGAAGTAAAATAGGGAAACTGCTGGAGCAAATTGTGTTTTGAGGATGAAAATATTTTTACTCCACTCCCAATAACTATATATAGGGGATTAAATTTACTCCATCTGCTAAAGTTGGTCTAAAGCCCAAACGGTCAAAACTGAGCACGAATCCCAGCCGACGGCTACGATTTGCCTGCCCCCCCACCGCCATATATCCTGCCGGTGCGCCTCAATTCGCCTACGCCCGCCAAAAGCCGAAACAACCAAACCAAATCCCCAAAACCCCTTTCCCTCTCTTCAGTCTTCCCCTCAACTCAAAGCTCCCTCCTCCTCGGCCAAGAACGCAGCAAGAAGCAGCTGCGTCCCACGCCCCCACCCATGGATTGGTCGGAGGAGGGGTTCGACGAGGAGGAGGAGCAGCCGCTGCGCAGGCGGAACGCGAGGAGGCGTTCTCCGCCCGGGGGCCGGCCATCGGCTTCCCCGCGCGCTGGGGCCTCGGGGTCGAGGTCGCTTTCTCCTCGCCGCGGCGGCCTGACCCCGGCGGGCTCGAGGGGGTCGCCACCCTCGCCGCGCCGTGCTGGGATCATGGCGACGAGGCTGGGCAGCTCGGTGCGGACGATTCGGCGCTCACCGCCGCCAAGAACCCCCGGCGCCGATTCCCCCGCGGGTGGCGGAGGCGGTGGTGGGGAGGATACCGGCGTCGAGGAGGTCATCGCCAAGATGAGGGAGGGGCTTCGTCCCGCGCTCGCCGCGGCGCGGCATGTCGTCGAGACGAGCGCCGCGGGCGGCTCTGGTTCTTCCGGAGGAGCAGGCGGAGCGGACGAGGAGGAGGCGCGGGCGGCGGGGGACTTCACCGGCTTCTCGTTCCAGGAGATCGAGGCGCCGCCGGGCGTCGACGGGGCGGATGTCCTTGACGCATTCGCCGGCTCCGAGGAGGCGAGGAAGGGCAAGGCCGCGGCCGTGCTCTTGGAGGCCACCATGGGTGCCAACACCGGGGCCAGGACGGAGGCGATCAAGGCGGAGCTCGTCGCTAACGGGCGGATGCTCGACCTCGAGGGGCTGGAGCGGTGGATGCGGAGGACGGAGGCTCTCTCCGAGCTCGAGTGGTTCACGGGCCTCTGCTGCGACGAGGAGAGCCCGCCGCCGCGGATCGAGCTCTTCGAGTGCGCGTTCCGGGCCCTGGAGAACGCGTCGGCCGGCGAGCTCCACCGCGGCGCCGAAGCCAGGAGGCGCTGGGTCGACGCGTTGGGCGTGCCCCACTTCTTCCTCTGCCCCGTCTCCGGCAAGGTCATGGAGAACCCGGTCGTCATCGCCTCCGGAAAGGTGCCACGAATCTTTCGTCAGTTCTGCTCTATTGAATTATTGGCCTGCTTCTGTGATGCGATTTCTGTTTGGGAGCGCTTGTTGGTGGAGAATTTCTGCCTGTTTCTTTGCGTTGGATGTCAGAAACATTTTCTTGAATATTAGCACAGCAATTTGGATTGGTTGCAATTCTGAACATCTTGCTATTGCTGAACAATATTCAGGTTTGTGTCCGTTAGAGAGACTTCCTACTCTAATTTTACAGTTTAGATTCATTGCAATGTGCCAATCTGAAAGTTTTGCTATGTCTGAAATTGTTCAGGTTGTGGTAGTTAGAGAAAACTACTCTGCTAGTATCAGTAAAAATATTGCAAATCTGTGGTGCTTATGCTAGAAGCTTACATGACAGGCATTTATTTTTCTGACTCATAGGACGCCCCAATGATCAACGATCTTAGAACCCTGTATATGTTGCATTTAAGAAGTTAGAAACAATAATTCGAATGTGTGCTCTGTAGATCATAATTGCTATCAGTTTTGTTTTCAGTTGAAATGGAACATTCCACCTTATTTTAATCAGATAAGTTTAGTTATCATTGTCTTCACACTGTTTGGTCGATCTAATCAGAACACTCTTTCCTATTTTTTCCATATGCATTTGTTTATATCAAACATCTACCATTTACCTTTGCTGATTACGGTAACTCTTACTATTTTGTTTAGTTTTAGTTACTGAACAGTAACTCCAAGCAGTTCTTGTAAACTTCATTTCTTGCTGGATTCAATTATGAAAATCTTGCTACTTCTGAACAAATCATGTTTCAACTCATTGCAATGTGCCACTCTGAATGTTTGCTACGTCTGAAACTATTCAGGTTCTGGTAGTTAGAGAAAATCGATATGATTGTACCTGTAAAATCTTGGAAATAATAACTCTGATCCAAGAGCTTAAAGAATTTCCGCTTGTTTCATGGTGTTCATCTATGACAACCATTTTCTTGAATCTTGCTACCTGTTTAGAAAATGAGGACGCAAGTCTGATTTTGCTCTGATGTACTATTAGTTAGAGAAATTGGTTAGATGGCAGCACTGTTATCTTAGAAAAATCAATGATGCTATTGTCTGTATTTATTCAAGAATTGCTTCAACTGTCAGGTCACAACATGCAAAGTAAGCATAGCAGCTAGTTTCCACTATGAAATCTTGTTTTAAGTTGTTGTGTTAGGGTATCTTATGATAGAAGTTTGTATCACAGACATTTATGTATCAAAAGACGCCCCCATGGATCAATATATGTTGCATTTTAGTAATATAACTTGAATGTGTGCTCTGTAGAAATGAAAGAAACTCACCTGATTTTGATCAGATAACTTTATTTTTCATTGTTGCACACTGCCAATTTTGTTAATATAAACATCTATCAGTTACTTTTCCTGATCACTGTAACTCTTGCTATTTTGTTTAGTTTCAGTAACTGAACAGTTACTTCAAGCTGTTCTCTACGCTTCATTTCTTGCTGGATTCAAATCTCTGACTGCAACTCTTCCATGGCTGCAGACAGTTGATCGTTCAGCACTGGAGGAATGGCGTAAGGTGCACCAACGCATCTGCCCTGTCACCGGCGAGGTTCTCTCTTACACCACGTTCATCCCCAACATCCTCATCAAGCTCTGCATCGAGCGCTGGCGTGCAGCAAACAAAATTGCAGACGTGGCGGCAGCCGCAGATCCACCTGCCATTCCCCCCGTCGTGGAAGCCCTGTTCAAGAAAATCACCCTGATGCCCCACTCTCCTAGAAGCTCCAAAGAAGTCCGTGACTCGCTGTTTCTTCTCCAAGAGCTTCTCCTCAGCGAGGAGAGATCAGTCGTGCACCTGATCGGCAGCCACACCGGGACGGTAGCGAAGCTCGCCTCTGTCCTGCCGGAGACGTGCCTGGACCCTGACCATGAACTGGACGACCTCGTCATCGGAGTCATGGAGAAGGCGGCTTCCTACCGCCCCAACAAGGCGGTGATCGGAGACGACCGGTACGCCATCCCGGTGCTGATCGCGAGGGCGTTCCTGGGGCCGTTGCCGATGCGAGCTAGGTGTGCCCACATCCTCGGGCTGCTCGCCGACGACGACCACTACAACAAGATCAAGATTGGCGAGCTCGGAGGCCTCGCGCCGCTGGTCGAGCTGCTCCATGTCGGGGACAAAGGCGTGAAGAAGATGGCGGCGAGGGCGATCGCCAGCATCTGCGAGGCCAAGGAGAACCAGAGCAGGTTCCAGAGAGAGGGGGTGGCGGACGCCGCCATCTCGGCCCTTCGGAGCGACGGGCTCGTGGTGGAGGCTGAGGGCATCCTGCTGCAGGCTGCAGGCTCTCATCAGGCCATGGACGAGGTCATCCTCAAGCTCCAAGCGTTCCCGGGCGCCGAGATATGCCAGAAGTTAGCGACGCGCCTCTGGAGGACCTTCGTTCTGACGAATCCACACGACAAGCTCGCTTCTGTACCGGCGTCGAAGGAGATTTGGGAGGAAGCTTCGACGTCGGACGCTGGGAGATCTTCGACATCCTCGGAGGGGTCTGCTGATGAGAAGGCCTTGAGAAAGCAGATGAAGGAAGACGTCAAGATCATCGTCTCATGGCTGCAGAAGAGGTGCTACTCCCCCCGGACGTACAGGTACAGGGATTGACCATTGCCTGGCAGTGCAGGCGAATCTGAACTTGTGCAGTAAAGAACCAAGAGGAGTGTGACTGGATATAGCTGTTCCTTGAGTTGGCAGAATACATTTCCTGTGTACAAATGGCAGCAACTCAGTTGAATTTGGATGTGCTTGCTGTGTTGCTGTAGAATCCTGAGAAGTTCAGGATGTTCAGTTTTGTGACCTTGTAGACATGTTAACTTTTGCAATTTTGGATGTTCAGGATGTTATGATCGGCTGTTTTGATTGTCGCTTTAGAATTTAGTTTGAGTAGCAGAGAGAGGCTGCTAGTGCTAGATCTTTGGTTTTACTAGAACGTTACAACTTGTTCATGAAAAGAGTTCCGGCTGTTATAGTTCAGAACACTCTTTATCTAAAAAGTCAAGATCATTAGAAATTGTTACTGCTGTGATGGATAAAATTAGATATTTTTAATTTGCCATTGCTATAAGTATTGAGCAGATTGCATCTGAGGTTCGCAAAGTTGTGGCATACTGCTGGCCTTTTACCAGATTGCACTTCGATTCAGAGTGGCGTCCATCCCAGGATGAGTGCACAATGCATCTGCTGACCGACTTCACCAACTCGACTGACCAAAGGTTCTCAGCTGCGTATATACAGCGTGTGCGCACATGCCAACCTGACGACTGAGTGAGTTACCATGAACGCCTGGACTGGCCGTGCACAAAACTTGCCCACTAGTGCTCGGGCTGCGATGGACGGGGAACGTACTTGCGCGCCCACATGTGCCGCCTGTTCACCATCAGCTTCACCAGCGGCCGCCCGCCGAGCACCGCAGCCACCGTCGCCGCCCGCCGGAACACCACGCGCCCGTACGTCGGCAGCTCCCCCGGCGGCGCCTTCTCCATCATCACCTTCGTTATACAGTCGCCCCACCTCCTGCGCACGGACAGTAGGACAAAATAAGGGTTACATAAACACGGCCCAATAATGCCCACTATATGAAATGATCACATGATCAAATGCAGTAAGACAAACAATGAGTTCTATAATTTGCTAACAAAAGATCGGCCCTATCATACTTAAATGTGGGGGGAATTTTCGCTTATTTCTTTGATGTGTGTATTGTACTAAATACTAATGTGAACTCAAATGAACTTCTGGTGAATTGTACTTGCATTGCAATGTTGCCACTAACAAGTTCAAAATTGCGCCTTGAACTTCTGGCATTCTTGCAGATTCCATGTTTTCAAAATGCAACTAAAAAAAGCTAACTTCCGTATTGGAATCAAGGAATGTATAGACACATTGAGTACTCCCTCCGGTTTGGTAAATGAAGTCGTTTTGGACAAGTTTTGAGTCAAACATTGGGAATATAAATCATGAATAACTTTTAAGTCGTTGAGTTTGGAAATGTGAAAACTATACGAGTAGATTTGTCTTCTAAAATACTTTCATAAAAATATACATATGTTAGTTTTCAATAATTATTTTTATAAAAATAGTAAGTCAAAGTTGTACTTTGGAGACCGTGTCGCTGTACTAAACGACTTTATTTACCAAACCGGAGGGAGTAGAAAGATTTAACCTTTTCAATAATAAAGTACACTGGCTTACAAAATTCTCGTACAAGAAGCATTATTAAAATTCATTCAGCACGAGTAGTGTGAAGAATGTTGTCGGAATAAGTATAAATTTTTATAATAACAAAGGGAAATGCTGGAAGAATCAACTCATAAATGCATGGCTCCCAACTGAATTGGTCAAAAATGATTAATTATGGCATGCATGCTATGATTATCAGTGATTGGCTGATGATGCTTGGAGAGTTGTTGCTACGTACTCAGTGAAGAACTCCTCGACCTCCTCGCGCATTAATGGGAACCCTTTGGAGAACGTGATGAACAGCGACCGGCCGTCCTCAGTCTCCTCCTTCGGCGCCGCCGCCCTCACCGGCGCGCCGCCGCGGAGACGGTAGGGCGTGGCCAGCTCCGCCGGGAGAGCGCCGCCGTCCTCCGCCTCGTGGCGCCGCAGGATCGCGTGCAGCCGGTCGTCGAACACCAGCGCCCCGACGCCGCCGAGGACCTCCGAGACGCCGCGCCGCGCGGCATCGGCATCGGCTTGGCCGCCGGGCGCGAGGAGCCACCACGGCCCGCGGCCGCGAGGGTGGCCGCCGCAGTAGCCGTCGTCGGGGTCGTCGGCCTCGCCGCCGCACAGGCGCGAGAGGAGGAGCGGCGGCACCGGCGGGGCGCCGCGGAGGAAGACGGCGCGGGCCTCGGCGGCGAGACGCGCGGCGGCTGCGGGGGTGCGGACGAGCGCGGGCACGCGCGGGACGGCGTCGACGCCGGCGCGGCGGTGGAGCCACATAAGGAGCGCGACGGCGTCGCGGGCGGGGCGGCTGCCGGCGCCCAGGGAGAGCAGGTGCTCGTAGGCGGCGCGGTCGACGCGGTGGAACGCGAGGACGTCATGCACGGTCGGCTCCATTGGCCCTGGCCGCCTTTGCCCCCCACGTTGAGAGCGCGCGGGTGGGGGCCAGCGGCTTACTGTTTGTTGGGCAGCGGCGCAGCGCAGCAGCGTGGTTTGACTGGTGTGGATGCTAGTCATGGACCCGTGTGGGTTGATCGGTTTTCGGTGCCTATTTGTACTTGACATGCAGTTTTTTGAGAGGGTAAGCAGTTTTTTAATCAAGAAATGCTTTTCACCACCATAATAAAAATGAAAATGCTCCTTTATTCATTCACAATGGTGGGTATAATACAAGAAAATTTGCTGAACTTTTTTGGAATGGCTTGTGGAAGCCAAAAGTTGGAATGGGTCGTAGTTTTAGCTTCTAGCAAAGGACAAATCCTAAAACAGATAATCTATTTGTGGAGTGGCTTGTGGAAGCCAAAATGTTATATTTGCAGTAGAAGTCAAAACGTAAGTTTTTTTTGACAACTGCAAGCATAATATATTAAGCAGCCAAGTTACAAGCCAGTCCTCCGAAGAAGACGAAATTACAAACAGGTCCTAAGACCGGATAAGCACAAACACAACGGATGAGGTAGCTATGACGATTTCGCCGGCGATGAGCTGTAGGGGCGCCGGAGGCGCTTACAGCGGGGCGGAAGGACTGCTCAAGGCAGTTGTAGATCGGGCGACCGAGCTGATGTAGCATATTCCAGAAGACCGAAGAATAAGTTGCTTGCCGTCGCTGGAGGTAGAAGATGAAGCTCGCAGTCGGATCCCTGGGGGAGGCGAGGTCGTGGAGCCAGCATCCGGTGACGAAGTGCCCGGAGTGAGTCAGGATCTGCAGTAACAAAGGCTGCCTGGTGGACGGCGTGGCGGAGGGGAGCGGCGGTGATGTGAAGTCGAGGACGAGCATATCTCTCGGTCAAAGCGGTAGGGGCGGCGGAGATGGAAAGGAGAGATCCACGGGGTGGAGAGGCGGTAGAACTTTATTTAAACACACCTGAGCAGCGAAGACGACGGCGACGAGGAGGCCAAGAAGGCCGACGACAGCGGCGGCGACGACGCAACCACGGTGGTACTGACCACGAAGGGAAAAAGCCATAGAGGCAACTGCAAACTAAAAAAGATAGATAAGAACTAGATCTACAGGATTGGGGGACCCTACCCTCTACTCGCCGCCGGCGAGGACGCCAGAGGGGAGAGAGGGAGGGGCCCGAGCTTGGCTGGCCGAAGGAGCGAGGTTGGGGATGCTTCGAGAGGAAGGAAGGGAAAGGCCCGCGCAGCAGGCTTGTGTTAGCTTGAGCGAGTTTGAATGAGCTTTTCATGGGCTATTTGAGACATTGCTTTGGGGAGTATCCTATGTGCTATGGCCCTGCTTGGATCGTTGATGTTAGTGTTAGTGGTAGTCTTTTGGAAGGGTGTAGCCAGGATTTGAGTGCAGGGGAGCCGAGATTAGGGGTGGATCCAAGTGTGGGCGACTCCGATGCCATTACTACTAGAGTAGTTAGTGTTGAAATCAGCGTTTTTAGTGGTTGCTGTCCCTTTTCACTAAAACTATGAATATGATTTCTTAATTTTGTATAGGCTTCATTTGATTTCTACGGCCGCCACTAGCCGAAGTCGTTGATCGAGCATTTGATGTCAGATAACATGGAACAGAGATATGAGTTTAGTGACACAGAAAGTGTATATACAAGCAAACATTTAGATATTTAAGATATAAACTTTGATAGTGGGGTAAACAAAGAACAACAAATTAGATCATTTAAATCTAATGCCCTACTGCCCTAACCTCCCCACTCGATCAATCTAACCAAATTGCGAACTTAACAGCTGACGCATTGGCTTTGGAGGTTGGGAGTGGACGTACTGGCTGGACGACTCTCGGGAAGCAAACGTGAAAGTTCCAGATCATCTTGGTGTACTGTAATGAGGAACTGAAGAATGCATAATTATGATTTTGATAGGCTGCCGGGCTAGTGATACTTTGGGTTAATTGTAAAGCTCTAATACTAAAATTAACAAAACTATTTAGGTACTCTTGTGGAGGTGTCACAGCATCAGGGGGGCAGGCCCCCTACGCACCCCCTTTGCCTTCGCCCGTGGTCTTTTGCACCCCCAACTAACACGTAATAAACTAACACCTTTGGATGTTTGGATCCATGTGTTAGTTTGCATTTAATGCTGCTACTGTTTCAATCATTTGATTTTTTGTGTTAGTTTGTGTCGGGGTTCTCTACCGCCAGATAGTAAATTTGTATCGATCGTGCGTCGGGCTCGGATGGTTAGCACAAGAGACAACGGGATTTATCCTGGTTCAGGCCTCTGAGGAGTAATACCTTACGTCCAGTGTCGAGCTGCCATGTTCCCGTGCTAGGAGTGTTTGTAGTAGGGGTTACAAACTGGTCGGGATAGGGTATCGGACCCAAGTCCCTTGGAATGGAGTTCGATCTGTAGGAGGTCTAACCCTTGTGACGGTTGCTCTCCTCTCCCTTTTATAGATGCAAGGGGAGGGGCAAAAGGGGAAGGAAATATGATGTACAGTGCTTGGTCGCTGGGATGTCCCGTCGTGTGTCCCTTTTCGTCAGGACGCATTGAAGCGGAGCTGCGCTGCTTGGTCGTGGGTGCGGCACGTGGCCGGGCGAGGCTGCTCACCCCGGGACGCTTGGCGCCTCCTTCCAGTAGTTCGTTTTTGTCTAGGTTCACCCGAGAACTTGACTAGCCCACCACGTGAAGGTCTAACCTTAGGCCAGAGCTCGTCGTACGGGGTGCTTTTGAGTGCTTCGGGTGCAGCTTGCGTGTGGCAGAGATGGAGATAATGGCGATGGGATGGCTGTGCAGCCGGGCAGACCCGCATTAAGGCTCTTGTCGGGGCCAGCTGCTTGCATGGGTCACCAGCTGGTGCGTTTGCATGGCGCGGGGAATCAGTCCACCACGCATCGTGGTGGAGGCGTCCGCCGCCTGTGGTCGCGCCGCGTGTCGTGGCCCACGCCCCGGTCGGAGTCGGGGGAAGCTCGCGCGGGACGGAGACTTGTCGTGCGAGGCGAAGATTTGTCGTGCGAGGCGGAAACTGGTGGTGCAAGGCGGAAACTGGTTGGAGGGGGTCCCTCTAGTAGGGAACTGGTCGGAGATGCTCCCAACTGGTCAGGAGTTTGATGTCTTGCCAGTGAGGGTCTTGACCGGGGTCCTCAGTCCTCCCCGTCTTGAATCTTGGCCTTGACATTGTCAATCTTGGCCTTCACGTTGTCAATGGTGTCGGATTAGCTTTTGTTGAGGGAGATCATTTCGCCATCAAAGGGGGCCCTAATCTGGGCCCTTGTCAGTAGCCCCCAAGCCTGAGTGGGAGTCAAGGAGTCGCGCTCAGGCTCTGTTGAGTGGGTTTGGTGTTGGTGCTATTCTCGGTGGGTGTGCGCGAGCGCATCCGCCGGATGTAGCCCCCAAGCCCGTGGGTGAGTTGAAGACTCGCTCGCGGGCTTTTAAACTTCATTGTAGCCGTTGTAGACTAGGACTGTTCTGCAGGGGTAGTCGTGGTCGTCGTGGTCAATGCAGATGAAGTGGGAGGTGCGGGCGTCTTGGCCGCCGTAACAGACGTGACTGTTTGAAATGACCGCGCGTGGGCGCTGCAGGTTCCCGTACTCTGCGGGGATCGAGGCGTCACACGAGTGGGCGTCTGTTTCGCCAGGGCATGCGCGCGCGTGGGCGAACGTTTCGCTGACGTAGTGGGCCGGACATTCAAGGCGAGCGACCGCTCTATTCCCTTTTTAACCGCGCGTCCGGCACGGGTTTGGGACTTTGCTTCCTCATTGTCTTCTTCCTTTGCACCCGCGCCTCGTTCCCTTTGCTCTTCCGCATCTGCGGCGCTGCCACCATTTGCGCCACCAGGCCGCCCGAGACTCTGCCGCCGCAATGTCGAACTAGACGCGGTCCAATGTGTCTCGCGAGTAGCTTCTTCGCCTCGTCAAGGCTGGTCAGCTTCCCCCACTCACTGCCGTCGTGGAGTGGAAGGTGCTCGGCGACGAGTCCATGCCGCGCCCTCCCAGATGGTACGTGGTCTCGTTCGTGGCCTTCCACGAGCGCGGCTTATCCGTCCCCGCCGGGTGGTTCATTCGTGGAGTCCTCTTCAAGTACGGCCTTCAGCTGCAGCACCTCAACCCGAACAGCATCCAGCAGATGGCGGCGTTCGACGATGTGCGAGGGGCACCTAGGAATTAGTGCTCATTGGCACATCTTCTGGTACTTCTTCATGTTCGCGTGCTTGAAGGACGGCTCCAGGGCGGCGATGATCGGCTGCGCCAACCTCCGGATGAAGCAGGGCCGGGGCGACGACTACATCTCGTCGTCCCTGACTAGCTCGAACAACGAGTGGCACAAGGGGTGGTTCTACCTGCGGAACGACCCCGAGTTCATGCTACCGGCGTTCACCGGGAATTCCATCGGCCAATCGCGGAGGAACTGGACCGACAGCCCCGCGAAGACGGAGCAGGAGAAGATGCTCAGGGATCACTGGGTGGTGCTGGGGCGTCTCCGAGAAGCCGCGGTCACCCTGTCAACCGTCACTGGGAAGTACCACGCCTGAGGAGTTGTGTCGCTCCAGAGGCGGCCGCTTTGTCTCTGTGAGATGACGACTGATCGGCCCCCTTGGACGGGAACCGTAACCGCACCGACCCTCCCGTCGCCACTTGAGATCCAGCGCCGCATGGCGCAGGCGATCGGAAAGGCGTCTTATTCGTGGCCGCCGGCGCGGCTCCTCCCGATGCTTCCCCACAAGCGGACCGAGAGATTGATAAGTTGTTGTCTCCTCCGACGAGTTTTTGTTGATCTGGGATTTTTTTATCGTGATGTTGGTCTTCTCGGGGATCTTCAATGTTGGCTGATTTTCTCACTCTTTGCTTTCGCAGCTGAGGTGCGCGCACCTCGTTTCGGCCAAGGCGCCTCTCCCGGAGGAGGCGATCTTCAACCGAAACCAACCGGCCGCAGAAAGGTGGCGTGCTGGGCGCAAGGCACAGCACAAGGAGTGAGAGATCGCAAAGTGCGATTAGAATGACAATCGCATCAAGCGGCGGAAGGTGGGGGAGCACGACGTATCCTCCAACGAAGATCCATCACTGGAGCCGTCGTGGAGTGGCGATGTGGCCAGCGCGGTGGTGGATTGGAGTGACATTTCGGGTAGTCCACGCCGTCGCCTCCCCGCATAGTTGAGGTGACATCGTCGCGGTGGCCAGAGCCCGTCGCTCGCGAGAAGAACGCGGGCTAGAGCTCGCGTCTAGCGGCTCATCCCGCCCGAGAGGATCAGCAGGCGGCTTGTCCTCACATGGAGCCCAGTGATCCGAGAGCATCTGAAGCGCGGAGAGACCCACCCTGCCGGGCCGACCCACCGAGGCAGTCGGAGGAGAGGGCGACCCCATGTCGCCACCTCTTCGATGGCTCCGACCGCCCCGACTCGGACCCTTTGCAGAGGCGTCCGTCGCGGGCGAGGTCGATAGGCTCGGCGTCGAAGCTGAGCGCGCTGCAGGAAGCGGATTCTAGTGCCGCCCCACGGCGTCTTCAGTCATTGATTATCTAGGGCGGCGGAGCCCGGATGTACAAGTTTCCCTCGCCGCGGGCGGGGGTCAAGGACCGACCCCGGCCGGAAGGACAGCCCCCGAGTAGCCGGGGGAGCGCAGCGCCACTATCGAGGTGGTGGGTCGAAGTGGGGCAGCCCTCGAGTCAGTGGGGACTAAGCGTGCAGCCCCCGAGCACGGTTCGTCGGGCCGCCCAGATGTAAGTTCTTGTTCTTGGAGCCGTCGTTGTGAACTCTTCGACTTGTTTGCTTGCTATCTTTGTTCCATCTTCTCGCAGACACGCTGACAACGACGTCCTCAGCCTTGCGCCTTTGAAGCGCTTGGCGTTGAGCATGCGTGTCGTGCCCTGTCCCCAACCCCCGTATGCCGAGCCACTGCCAGTGCAGGTCGAGGAAGGGCTGGTTGTGGCTGTCGTGGTGGAGGAGTCGGTTGCGCTGCCCCCGCCGGCCGCCGCCACCGTCGTCGAGGAAGAACAGGTGGTCACGGAGACGACTGCCCCCCAAGCGGCATCAGAGCCACAGGCTGGGACCAGCTCGGGTGGCGAGGACGTGGTGATGGTGTCTGCGGATGAGGGTGCGGCGCCGCCTCTGCCGACAAGGGAGCGTGATTCCGCGGCGTCGGTGGCGCCAGAGTCTTCTACGGCCGGGACCGCGCCGTCGATCGAGGGTGCAGAGGACGTGTCGATGTCTAGGTACCTGACCATCCCCGGTATCGGGGTCATTGATCTTGACGCCACCGAGCTCCCGAGAAACGATAGGGAGATCCTTGAGGCTGTGACGGATCAGGTGTTCACTGACCCGTCACTCTTGGACGCCATCGTGTTGGAGCCACCTGCGCCGCGCCAGGACGAAGATGTTGGTGGTTGTGCGTCCTATGCCACGCCGGAGGCAGCGGAGGGGGTCCCCAGTGAGTCTGCAGCCGGCACGGAGTCAGCCGCGATGGCGTCCCCACCCCGACTGCACAAGCGACCGCGGACACGCCCCTGCTCCAGTCTGTAGAGGAAGTCGTGGCTGTGCCCACACCTCCGATGGTCGGTGCGACCGAGGAAGTTGTCGGGGGAGCAGAGCGACCGTCCACCCAGCCCGTCGTCGCCACTGAGGAGGAGGTTCCTGCACTGAGGCCACCCGCCACGGTCACTCAGGAGCACGATGCCCTCGAGGGTGCGACAAGATCCACCTCCCCCAAGAGCGCGATGCCCCGAGGGCATGATAAGAGTCACCTCCCTGGAGATCCAGGAGGCCGAGGAGAGTTCGGGCACGGCCCTGCCGCGAGACGTCGGAGGCAGTGAAGCCCGGGTCCTTGAACTTGCCCGCGTCCCGTGGGCTGCCGCCTTCGAGGTTAGTGATGATGTCGAGGACGACGAGGAGGCCGCGGCATGCAACACTCTCGAGCGCAGGTTGGCGTGGGCACGCTACGCATTCGACGAGTTGATACTTCTCGCGACGTTGGTGAGTCTTCTTCGTGCGAATGACGCGTTTCTGATTTCCCGGGTTCTTCCGAGATGTGTGACTCACCTCTGACTTGTTCGGGGAAGGCACTCACGGAGTTTAGTCAGAGGAGAGCGCGCACGGCGAGAGAATTCCGCGTGGAGCAGGCCCAGTTGGAGATGCAACTGGCCGTGGCTCAAGTGGCGACGACCGCAGCGGTGGCAAGCGAGGCGTCGATGTGGACGACTCTTGAAGCCGCCAAGCAATCTACTAAGGACCGTGCAACCACCACCCTGTCCACTGCTGCCACCGCCACAGGGGAGCGAGATGCCTTGGTGGCGAGGCTAGCTCTCGCCAAGGCTGAAGTCGAGAAACTCCTTGCAGCTGCGACGTCGCCGTCAAAGCCGCCGAGAGGGCCAAGACCGCCGCTGCCGCTACCGAGGCTGCTGCTCAGGATGCCGTTCAGGCCGCAACCCGCAAGAAGGCGGCGCTTGAGACAAAGGTGGCAGACCTGGAGCGCGTCTTGGGCACCGCCGCACTAGACCTGGCGACGGCTGGCCACCAGTTCTCCCAGGTCACCAACCAGCTCCAGGCAATTACTGAGGAGGCGACGCGGCTACGCAAGAGCAACTCCAAGTTGTTAGAGGATCTTGAGGGTGAGTCGAGCAGACGCTTTCCTTCACCATCTCACTTGTTATTTGTCTTTAGTTTGTTCTGATTCGTTTCTTGGTGCTTCAGGCATGCGCGTGTACCATGCTGGGATGACTTCGAAGTTGGCATAGCAGAAGCAGGAGCTGAACACCACCCTCCTCAAAGTCATCGAGAAGGATGATGCAATCGGGCGCTTGTCGGAGCAGCTCGAAAGTAAGTCCCGGATCTTTGTTCCATCCGCCTCTTTCCTGCAGGCCCATCGCAACTTATTGTCTCTTTCACCTTCCAGAGTCTAGAGCCGAACTCGAGCAGTCACGGATGGCTTGGGAACAGGACGCGGTTGCGCTGAACCAAGCTCGGAATGCTCAGTGCGAGTTGGAGGCGGCCCACAAGACGAACATTGAGGACTTGGCCAAGCTCGGAAGGGCCGTTAGCACGATCATGGCTGGGCTCAGCGTGTCGCTCAGGCCGGTGATGCCTGAGACGCTGGTTGAAGAAGTCGGGCGCCTCCCAGACGTGGTCCGAGAGCTTGAATTGGCGACGGCTCGACGGAAGGTGTACCGAGTGCTCGCCATGTTCGAGTCGCACTACTAGGGGCTGGACCGCATGGCGCTGAGTGGCGGCTGGGCCCCCGGCATCTCCGATGTACAGTGTGACGAGCTTGAGAGGGACTGCGCCTCCTTCGCCCGCGACATGGCCGACGCCTCCCTGAAAGACTTGGAGCTGCTGCCACAAGACGCACCAGAGGACTTGAAAGGCGCCGAGCCCTCAAATTAATTGTATCACTTTTTATTTCATGTAATGATACAAAAAAGTCACAACGTTACTGATCGTGTAGTTGAGAACTTATTCGAGTCGCATTACATCTCGATTGCGCACGAGGACGACTGCTGTAACGCGTAGTTGACCTTAGAAAAATTGAGATGGCCGAGCTTTACTTGGGAGCCACGGAGGCGTAGGAGTCGGGGAGCTCGACCTTCCGAAACCGCTAAGGGTAACCACTTGTTCGCAGCCCTCGAGAACTCGAGAGGTAACTTAGCATGGTTTTTTTTTGAAGTCGCTTTTGGACCAGAGTCTAGGCGGTCACCCGAACACTTTTGAAAAGAGGTCGGACGAAGGCCTGAGGACTCGAGCTGTGCTCGCAAGTCTTCGCACCGTAGCCATAGATGCATAGGTACTAGGAGCTTTGAACGAGAACCAACACCTCGCCCCACACAGGCTATCGCCCTTACTTCTTGCAAGATCGAGTTTCCGTCCAAAAAACCTTTTGCTCATGCGATCGGTCTCAACATACTTGTTGGGAGGGCATTGTGCCCTGGGTATTGTGCCCTGGGTAGCCCCCGAGCAGGGAGTGTCCTTGCACTGGTGCAAGGACACTCGCTACTTAGCCTTAAAGTTGTCGCAAACTCATAAACATAGTCATCGACAAGTTTTCTGAACTCAAGGACATGTGAACAAGACATGCAACATCTATTTATTGATGTACGAGGTTTGAACAGTTACTCAAGGATAAAACGGGTGCAGGTGCTCGATGTTCCATGCATTGGTGACGACCCACCCGTCCTTGTACTGGATCTTGTAAGTCCCAGGTCGAAGCACTTCATGGATGATGAACGGGCCCTCCCAAGGTGGCGATTACTTGTGCCGATCCTTGCTGCCTTGAACTCGTTGGAGGACCAAGTCTTCGACATAGAACTCGCGGGGACGCGCGTTGCATTCATGGTAGCATTGCAGGGCTTGCTAGTACTTTGCGCAGCGCAGCAACGCCACATCCCGCGCCTCGTCGAGTTGGTCGATTGCATTCTCGAGCGCGGTTTGGTTGCCCTCCTCAGTGTAGGCCCACACCCGTGGACTGCCGTTGTCGATGTCCGTGGGTAGGGCCGCTTCCGAGCCGTGCACCATGAAGAAGGGTGTGAAGCCTGTTGCTCGACACGGCGTGGTACGCAGGCTCCACAGCACAGATGGTAGCTCTACCACCCATCTCGCTCGAAACTTCTCATGTCGCTTGAAGATGCGTGGCTTCAAGCCTTGCAAGATCATGCCGGTTGCCCTCTCGACCTGTCCGTTTGTCTTTGAGTGGGCAACGGCCGACCAGTCCACATGATTGTTGTTGTTGTCGCAGAAGTTGAGGAATTTCTTCCCCATGAACTGGGTGCCGTTGTCGGTGATGATCGTGTTGGGTATACCGAAGTGGTAAATGATGTCGGTGAAGAAGGATACCGCCTCCTCGGAGTGAACATTGACAATGGGTCGAGCCTCGATCCACTTGGAGAACTTGTTGATCGCTACGAGGAGATGAGTAAAGCCCCTGGGCGCTTGTCGGAGTAGTCCCACCATGTCGAGGTGCCAAACGGCGAAAGGCCACGTGATGGGGATGGTCTGGAGCGCCTGCAGTGGGAGGTGAGTTTGTCAAGCATAGAACTGGCACCCTTCACAACGCCGTACAATGTCCTTGGAGTCCGCCACCATCGTGGGCTAGTAGAATCCTTGTTGGAAAGCTTTTCCGACAAGTGTTCTCAGGCCTGCATGATGACCGCATGTGCCGGCGTGTATTTCTCGTAGCAACTCGCGGCCTTGATCTCCAAGGATGCACCGCATGAGAATGCCAGCGGTCCCTCGCTTGTAGAGCTTGCCCTCGATGAGGACGAACGCCTTTGCTCGTCGCGCGATGCGTCGAGCCTCCATTTGGTCGGAGGGCAGCTTTCCTTCGACTAGCCACTCGAGGATCGGGAACCACCAGTCGGGATCTTCAAGATTCAGTTGGGGTAGCTGGTCGATCACCATGACTTCAGGTTCCTCCTCCTCAGGCGGCTTCTCCCCCTCTGTGTGGACAGAGGGGGTGTGCTGATCACTCACGAAGACTCCATGAGATACCAGACGGCGACTGGATGTGGTCTTCACGAGTACGTCGGTGGCCTTGTTGTTGTCGCGCAGTACATGATGAAGTTTGAGCCCATGGAACCTGCCTTCTAGATCACGCACAACCTGACAGTATGCTGCCATCTTTGGGTCCATGTAGTTCTTGTCCTTCATGACCTGGTCCACGACCAGCTCCGAGTCCCCTCGGATCTCAAGGCATTTGATCCCAAGTTCAACGGTGATTCGGAGGCCGTTGATTAGGTCTTTGTACTCGGTGATGTTGTTTGATGCCGGGAAGAGTAGTCGTACCAAGTACTCCATGCGCACGCCTAGAGGCGAGATGAAGACAAGGTCTTCACCGGCTCCTTCCTTCATGACCGAGCCGTCGAAGTACATGGTCCATGTATCGTGCTCGATCAACGCCGGGGGAGTCTGAATCTCCGTCCACTCGGCAATGAAGTCCACGAGTACTTGGGACTTGATAGCACTGCGTGGTGCGTACGTTATGTTCTGCCCCATCAGCTCGAGCGCCCACTTGGCGATTCTCCCTTCGGCCTCGGGGTTCTAGATGACCTCCCCAAGCGGGTATTTAGACACCACGGCGATGGGGTGCGCGTCTAAGTGGTGTCAGAGCTTGCGCTTGGTCATTAGGATCGCGCACACGAGCTTTTGCATCTGTGAGTAGCGTGTGTTGGAGTTGGAGAGCACCTCGCTGACGAAGTACATAGGTCGTTGCACCTTCTCTAACCTTCCGGGCTCTTCTCGCTTGACCACCAGTGCAGCTCTAACCACCTGAGTTGTCGCGGAGATGTACAGGAGCATCGGCTCTTCAGGGGTCGGAGTTGTGAGGATCGGTGGGCTCTTGAGCATGTTCTTGAGTGAGTTGAGCACTTCCTGTGCTTCGGGGGTCCACGTGAAGTGGCCGGACTTCTTCAAGAGCTTGTACAATGGGAGGCTGCGCTCTCCGAGTCGTGCTATGAAATGGCTCAGAGCCGCGAGGCATCCCATGGTGCGCTGTACGCCTTTTAGGTTCTGGATTGGTCCCATGTCCATGATGGTCGAGATCTTCTCGGGGTTTGCTTCAATGCCGCGTTCCGACACGACAAAGCCAAGGAGCATGCCCCTTGGAACCCTGAAAACACATTTCTAGGGGTTTAGCTTCACCCCGTGTTGTCGTAGCTTCGCAAAGACCTCAGTGAGGTCAGGAACCAGATCCCAAGTCTTCTTCGACTTGACGATGATGTCGTCGACATATTCTTCGATGATGCTTCGAAGACACGTTGCATGCATCACTGGAACGAAGCACCTGCGTTCTTGAGCCCGACGGGCATTGTCTTGTAACAGTACACGCAGAACGGAGTGATGAATGAGGTTGCGAGTTGGTGCACTATGCACATCACTAACTAGTGGTACCCGGAGTACGCATCGAGAAAACAGAGGGTTTCACACCGAGCTGTCGAATCGACTACCTGATCTATGCGAGGCAAAGGAAACAGATCCTTGGGGCACGCCTTGTTAAGGCCCGTGTAGTCAACACACATCCTCCATTTCTTATTTTTCTTCTTTACAAGTACAGGGTTAGCAAGCCACTCGGGGTGGAATACTTCTCGGATGAACCCTGCACTAAGGAGCTTCACGATCTCCTCACAAATCGCCTTGCACTTCTCGTCGTTGAAGCGGCAAAGACGTTGCTTTACCGGTTTCGATCCCGGCTCGATGTTCAGTTTGTGCTCGACAACCTCTCTCGGGATCCCCTTCATGTCGGAGGGTTCCCATGCAAACACGTCGAGGTTCGCTTTGAGGAAGTCGATGAGCACACTTTCCTATTTAGGATTGAGCGCCATCCTGATACGGAGCGTACGACCATCGTCGGAGACGGCCGCATCCTTGACGTCCTTGGCAGGCTCGAAAGAGCAGGTTGCTCGCTTGGACGACTCGGGGACATCCTGGTCCTCGGACGGAGGCTTGGTGTGGAGCCTCTCAGACTGAATGAGTGCCTCAACGAACTGAAAGCACTCAGTGTCACACTCGAATGCGCGTTGATACGTGGTCCCTACTATGATGATCCCCTTCGAACCGGGAATCTTCAATTTCAGGTACGTATAGTTCAGCACGGCCATAAACTTCGCGTACGCCGGCCTCCCGAGGATCGCATGGTACGTCCCCGAGAAACCCACCACTTCAAATGTGAGGGTTTCGGTGTAGAAGTTCTGCAAGTCCCGGAACGTGACGGGTAGATCGACGACCCTGTGGAATGGTGCGATCGACGGCCTTAGCTGGGACCGCGGTATGCCCATGTCATCAAGCGTAGATGCATAGAGCACGTTGATCCCGCTTCCCCCATCCATTAGGACCTTGTGGATCCTTTTGGACTTGAACATGGGAGCTACCACTAGTGGGTAGGATCCTGGATGAGGCACATGGTCGGGATGGTCCTTGCGGTCGAAGGTTATCGGAACCTCCGACCACTTTAGATAAGATGACTTCGCGGTGTCGGCATTGAAGACTTCTCACCGGATGAGCTTCTCGCGCTGCCTCGAAGGTCTTGCCAGAGATCCATCGAAGATCATGTGGACCGCACCATCTTCACCCGGGTACATAGCCCCCGCGCCATCGTCGTTGTCGGGGGGTGGTCCTCCCTTCTTCAGTGGATCCGCCGTTCTTGTCTTGAGGGTGTCGTTGGCGTAGTTCTTGATGAGCCGACTGTCCTTGAGTGAATGCCTGACGGGGACCTCGTGGTGTGGGCATGGCGCGTCCAGGAGCCTCTCGAAATGGTGCTTGGACGGCGCGGGCTTGGTCGGGTTGCCCTTGGGGCGTTACGCCTTGCGCTCCACCGCTGCGACCAGGTTGTCGTCGCGACGACGCTTGTCGTTCTTCTTCTTCTTCTTCTTGAAGCGCGAGGACGTTCCTTCACCATGGTCCATGACTTGCTTCCCCTTGCCCATAGGGGTGTTGAGCGTCGCGGCGACCGCTTCCTCGCCGTCAACGTGGTTGCTCGCGTTGTCGAGGAGTTCCCGGGTCGTACGAGGCATGCGGCACCCGAGCCAGTGAATGAGGGAAGTACATGTCGGCCATTCTGGGACGCCGAGATGGTGTCGTTGTTGGTCGCGCTGGGAAGTTCGGTGTAACGCTTGGAGAAGCGCCAGATGTACTCGCGCAGGCTCTCTCCCGGCTGTTGCTTGCACTTGCGTAGCTCCCATTGCTTGCTAGGGCGTGTGTACGTGCCCTGGAAGTTCCTGACGAAGACTCGGCGTAGGTTGGTCCAATTGTGGATCTTGTCACGCGCAGGTGCTCAAGTGTAACATACTAGAAATTAGGTGTGAAAAATTTGCGAAAATTTAAAACTTTTCGATTGATTTGAAGTGCTACCAATTTTTCAACCCAAATTACTAGCCCTTCCCTAAATTCTCCACAATTAATAAACCCATTTATAAAATATGTATTCAAATTATGGTATAGTATGTGAGTTGGATTTTTCTGGATTTTATTTGGAGTTAAATGAGTGAGGTTTGAATTTGAATGTAATTCACATTCAAACAATAGATCAAATCTAATTTCAAAACTAATTCAAAAACTTTAACTTCTAACTCGGGTCCGCAACTCCCTAAGTCAGTTCGCCGGCCCAACCGAGCCCAGCGGGCCGCTAAATTTTGCAACCCAACCCGCCGGTGCTCTCTTTCTTTCCCTCCCTCACTGACGTGTGGGACCCACACATCGGTCTCTCTCTCCCTTCTTCCTTCTCACCTTTCCCCCTTTCGCCTCGCACCGCATCGCGCTGACCGGCTCACACCGTAGCCGTGCACGCGGATGGGACTGCCGGGCTGCTGAGATGGCACGCACGCCGAGCTCGCGCGCGCCCGAGCCCCAGTCCAGGGGTTCCACAAGGGTAGAATCCCCCCTTTTCCCTCGCCCGGTGACGCTAAAGGAGCTCGGGCGGCCACTGGTGGTTGGCCACGTTGCCGCCCCGGCGTCTCCTCCAATTGGGGCGCCCCGGCCACCACTTTTCCCCTACGTCACCTTGACTGGGACCCTAAAGGGGACCCCGAGACCCCAGCCGCGCCGCACCAACCCACTTGCAGTTTTGCCCCTTTCCTGAGAACGCCACCGCGGGAGAAGGGGAGAGTGGAGGCGGGGGGGGGGAGGAAGGAGCCGTGCACTGCGTCACCACCGACACATCGCGGCTGAAGGATGCCCGTGGATGAGTGAAGCCGGACCTGTCGCCGCGCGAGGAGGAGAGCGTCTGCGTCGGGCGGGAGGCCGGAGCCGCACGGGAAGCAGAGCACCGCCGTGTACGTCTACCTGGCACTGCCTTCTTCATCAAGCCGATGACGACTACATCACCGACCCAATGTGAGCCGACCCTCAGCCTTGTCCTCTCTTGCGCCGCTTCTTTACCTTGAATCCTTGCCTGAGTGCGAGCCTTCGAGCCGCTGTGTGCTGTGCGCCGACGTTTCCCCATGAACGGCCGCCGCACTGCGCCGCACTTGTGGAGACCCGAAGCATGGCCACCCCAGGCCGCAACACTGGGCGCTCGTGGGAGCAAGTCGTCGTGTTGCAGCTTTGCCCGTCGAAACGAGGACTACCCCGCGACGCGCCGCCGTGCCATGCGCCGTGCGCGCGTCGTGCCTTGTGTTTCTTTGGTCGGCCTACGTGCTGTGGTGGTTTTGTGCAGGGGAGAGGGTGAGCAGGCTGTGACCGTGCACACCCCAGCGCCAAGGTCAAGCCCGTGCCTTCCATCCTTCGCTGGTGCTCGCCAGTGGTCGTCTTCTGTGCTGGCGCGCCGCGATGCTGTGCGCCGTTCACCGCGTCGCGCGTGGCTGAGAGCCGGCCTTCGTGCCGAGCGTCTCCCATTCTTGCAGGTACTCGCGCGCGCCGATACAGCCGGGCCAGGTGCACCCTAGCACTAAGCCAGAGTGCCGCGCTCTTGCGCGCGCACACCAGAGCAATGCCTCGCGACGCGCGCGTCAAAGCCAACCGAGCGCCTCAACCTGCTGTTCGCTGGGCCTTTGTGCTCTGGTGTGTGTGTGCGCGAAGTTAAGGAAGAAGCCCCGCATCTGTTTGTTTTTCGCTCAAGCCAACCCAGGCTCCAGGCCGGCCGTGTCGCCACCGCCGGAAGGCACGCCGGCGCGGGAGCGCGCTGCGCGCCAGGGAGCCGAGCAACATGCTGGCGTGTCTTTGGGCATTAGATCTGAACTATGTGGTGTGGGCCTAAAGCTGCACTCCAGCCCATCGGTGTCCAGCAAAGGCCCAGCTGTCCACTTGGACCTCTGGGTCGAATCCAGGGAGGTCTGGGGGACTTTAGTCCACTAGGCCAACTGGGTCGAGCCCACTGGGCCACTTTCGGCCCAGTGACACTTCTGGCCCATTTTCGACCCACGAAACCGCTGACCGTTGACGTCATGCTGACGTCAGCACCATTTTAAATAAAAATCCTTTTTCTTTTGTAAAATGATTTCAAAAAATGTTTTAAAATGATTTAAACCTTTCAAAAATCATAACTAATTATAGGAAGCTCCGAAAAATATGAAACCAATTTCTATAAATTCGTAATTTCGAAACGTTGTTGTTTGTAGGTAGTTTGAGCTCTTTTGGGTTTTCTAAAAAGAGTTTTCTATTTGGAGTTATTTCTCAGATGTGTACTAATATCTACGAACGCGTCGAATCTCGTGCCGCAGACCCGAGCTTCGACCAGGAGGACGCGGAGGACTCCGAGTACACTGCCCTGGACAACGACTGCTCCAACGGCAACGAAGGTGTCATGTCACTCCCAACCATGTAGATCCCATGTTGTTATTTAGATGCTAGTGCTTTACTTTATATGCATTGCTTGGGTGAATTGCATAGTCAGTTGATTAGCTTTGCCTTGATAACTTGATATCCTGATTCCTTGTTTTACCTATCTCAGGACTAGCCACAGACCCCGAGCTAGTCCCTTATACCAACTATCCATATTTTTGTTGTTTGACTATGGATGGTAATCTGGGCTTGGACTGAGATGCGGGAGATCTCGGTGGGTTCTAGCGTGAGTTCTGGGTGTGTTCCTCCTTGATGTGTTTTGGTGGGAGCGAGCCGATCGGTTACTTGTGAACGCCTGCCCCGAGAAGATGCGATCTGGCCTCTTACCCGAGCGGCGTGTCGGACGGATGGAGATGGGGAGTGTTCGCTCTCAGCCCTTAAGGACCGATCGTAGTTGACCATGCTTCAGACGACTTTTATCGTACAAACTACTCGCCTTGTATTGGGCGGGGGTGCGGGGTGAGACTTGTAGTGGATAGCACCCCGCCTGTAGGCGGATTGGTGTGATCGTGAGGGGAGACTGTTTTCCTCCTTAGTAGACTTTGCCCAGGCGAGGCCGGGGAAGGGTTCCACAGCTTCGAGGGACCTCTCGCTGGCAGTATGAGCTCTACAGCAGGGGTTGTGCCAGACTCGGAGACGCAGGCGGGTACTATTCACTTAATTGAGCTTCAGTCGTATGGTAGGGCTTGGAATAGGTGACGACTGGTTCCGGTCCTATTCGGGTGGGTACAGTTGTACAACCTCTGCAGAGTGTTCAAACCTATAGCTATAGTCTGTGTCCACTGGTTATGGACAGTCTTCTGATCTCACACCTGACTAGAAATACTTTTCTTGTGTGTTTTCTCTTCCCCAAGTGTGTGAGCCCGGCTAAGGCCGTTGAGATGTGGGGATAGGAGCAGGTGGGCCCCACATCGCAGATGAGAGCTGGGAGCTGGATCGTGGTTGTGATATGGTGTTTTGGTGTGGTATCCTTGAGCGGGGTGTGGACCCCAGAGGTATGGACCTCGGAAGCGTGAGCTTCCCCGAGGTGTTGACCTCACTAGATATCTCTGCTTACCTTGTATGTTGCTTCGCCGCTTTGCTTAAGCCTTCTACAGCCAGAGTAGGGATATATCCTGCATAGTAGAACATACATCGCTTATGACTCTTTGTTGGGAAGCTGACATGTTGTCGGTGTTTTAGACCGCAAACCTACCGAGGGGGTATCCGAGGTAGTAGATTGTGCGGTGGGGATCGTGATCGGGAGACCGAGAACTCGAAGGTATGCGCAAGGACACGGGACACAAGATTTATACAGGTTCGGACCGCCAAGGTGGCGAGCCCTACGTCCTGTTTGGGGATCAAGTATGGCGCCCTGCGCTTGGTGTTGGGTTGTCCCCGGGAGGGATTGGGGATGTGCGGCTAGGTACCCGGCCCTCCTTTATATAGTCCAGGGGCGGGTTCCTAGTCGGTTACAAGGCAGGAGTCCTAGTAGGAGTACACGAGAGCGAGTCCTAGTAGGAGTACGGGGGAATTCTACTAGGAGTCCGTCTTCTACTATTCTTCCTTCCTTGCATGAGTACCCGGGGGAGTATGCACGACATAACCCTGCCTCCCGGACTATATAAGGCGGGGCAGGGACCTTACTTTTGCATCTCATCCAATCAACGGCGCACTATTGCACCATCTTGTAATCGTGCCCAATCAATCCAGAGCTACACAGCATACAGGACGTAGGGTATTACGCACCTCGCGGCCCGAACCTGTCTAAATTGTGTGCCACGTGTCTCTTCCTTCGAGTTACCGATCTCGGAGAGGCCACATTCATCTACTTCGGGTACTCCCCTTAGTAGGTTGCCGGTCTAAAACACTGACACTTCGAGATACCTTCAAAGCTTACGAGGGTAGGTATGGTACGTGTTAGCATACGCGCGGTGATGCCTGAAGGAGCTAGCAAAGATGATGCTTGTGAACGAACAGCACTCGATGCTTTGCAGCTGCTTCAGCATGACCATGACCTTAATGTTCTAGATTGTAACTAGTTCGAAGCTTTGGAAATTCGAGCTCGGTGCGCCATTCTGGTGGATCTGTTTGTTGAGATCAGAAACATTCATGGGTTGGTACATTCCAAGTGTTTGATGGTCACGGAAGGCATAGGCTTTGCATCTGATGTCTTGTTAAACAAAGCTTATGAAATCGAGAACAAAGCTGCAAAGGATATTGGTCAAGTTGATATGGCAAAGGTTTATAGAGATTGTGCTAATCAACTTCAACTAATAAGTGAAAGATCAATGGGTGAGGTGCAGTGGCAATATGGATTTACTCAGACATTACAAAGCTTGTACAAATCGAAACTACCCAGGCCATACATCGATTATACCTGAATGTTGCTCAAGGTCAATATTTTTTACATGTGATATATATTCTCTATAAAAATAATGGTAGATATATGCTGATGATTATGAATGTCTTCTTTTTTATCCACCTTACTTGCTATTATTACTAATGTTACTAATATTTATAGGTAGGTGATGTTAAAATTACCAGTGGGCTTGAAGTTATTCTCGAGGAAACGACATCCAGCGTAGGGTTTCAATATCTTGACACCAAGATTTGCGAGGTTAATGGAGGAGGATACATTGGTGCAGTTCATCTTTTACACTTGCATTCTGGAGACGAAACATGTTTTGAAAGCAACCCCGTACAGGACAGGTCTGAAGTTGTCTTTACATCCATGGACCGAGCCATTCGACACCTCTGTCAAACATTTGGCCTACGAGTTATTGATCCAAACTTCTCTGTAGTTAGAGAACTTGAAGAGGTTGAAAAGGCTTTGAAAAAAGAAATGGAAAAGCTTGTTGATGGTACTGGTGCAATGGAAACTTGGCCTCATGAAGCAATACTTGAGATGCACAGTCTGGCCGACTGGTTTGATGGAGACGAGTATCTCCACCGTTTGTTGGTTGCTATGTGTTTCAATTTGAGTCGGCACCTAGACGTTGTACCCAGCTAATCAAAAATGTAGAACGTAAGACCAATTTTTGAATTTACTATCATTCTATACTTGGAATGATTTTGATTTTTACTCATTCTATACTTGGTGTGATTTTGAATTTGATTTTACAGTTTTTGATGTACGGCTTTGCACTATTTTAATAAATATATATAGTTGTATTATTTTCGATTAAATAATGCAGCATCATTAAAATAAAAGACCCGCTGGCGTTGGCCCCTCGAGCGAGGCGGAAAGCTACTCGAGTGGTGCTAGGACCTCGAGTGAGGCAGAAGTTTGCCCGCGTGGCGTCCGACCCTCGAGCTTCGCTCGAGGGTGGCTGGTGCACTTGTTTGATGGGCTGCGCTCTTTCGAGGGCTACCTCGAGCAAGCGTCTTCGTGGTCGCCTCTGACCCTGAGTGGCCATCATGGTCCCCTCGAAGGATCAGGCCTCGAGCCCCCATTTGATTGGATCTTTGAGTTCACCTTCTCTCTTGGAAGGAATCCCCACGCCATTTCGTGTCGGTCGTGGACCTGGACCTCCCGTACATGGTCGTGGCCCACGTGGCATTGCACAAGCGTGATGCGTGCGCCTTTTTAGGCGGAGTAAACAGGTCGTTCAAGACTTTCTGAGGTGGTTGGTGTTTTTACTGCGCCGTCATGATGGCACTCGTGCGGGCGTGGTGATTTCAAAGTAGCGGGGCCCGGGAGGTGTCCATCGCATTAACTGCAGCCGCTCGCCTCGGCCTCGGCCCCAGCGGTTCCATCTGCTTGGCCTCCTTTTACAAAATTTATGGTGAGTAGAGTGGAGAAATTTTACATTATCCAGTCGCTCGCATCGCGCCCGCCTTCTTCCACCTCATGCCCTCTGAGCTCACACCCACTTGCTCCCCCCACCTTCGCACTCGTTCTCTGCTTCCGCCCCAACCATGGTTGAGTACCTCAGGGTCAAGCCATGGTACCAGTCCAACGCGGATGCGCACACCCTCCAAGGGTTCGTCGACGACGGGCAGCTAACAGCCAACACCAACTCGAGCAGGCTGGCATGGATCGTTCCGCCGGCGCATCATCAGGAGCCACAACCCCCAAAGGGGTATGTGGTGAGCTTCATTCGCCTTCATGAGCGGGGATTCAACACCCCCGCCAGTAAGTTCATGAGGGGTTTGTGCTACCACTATGGCGTGGAGCTGCACAACTTCGCCCCCAACTCCATTTCGCAGGCGGCGACCTTCGTAGGCATCTGCGAGGGGTTCTTGGGCGTCCTCGTCTCGTGGTACCTGTGGCTCCATCTCTTTCGATGCGAGCTCTTCACGGCCAGCGGGGGCAAGGTCAAGCGCCGGCTCGAGGCAAGGCCAAGCGCTGGCCCGTTCGCGCCGGCGGGCTCACGTTCGCGCTGCGGAGCAGGGGATTCGGCGTGTACCCGCCCTGCAACATGACAACCAACAACTCGGAGTGGGACAAGGCGTGGTTCTACCTGCGCAACGACACCACTAGCCTCCCACCCTACACCGGCAAGGTCCTGGACAGCTGCCCATACAAGTGGGTGCTCGGGGTGTCCGACGAGGTGTGACAGGCGAAGCTCGCTCCCTACATGAAGCTCTGAAAGCCTTGAGGGATGTGGGGCAACCGCGGTGGCCGTCCTCGCACAATGCCACCTGTGGTGGGTGATTCCCCTCATGGAGAGGGCGCTTCGTATCTACGAGATGGCGGAGGGAGCGGACCCCGACGCGCTGGCGCGCTAGCGGCTACTCGTCGAACCCTTCGCCTCGGTGTACGCAGCCCAGAGGGAAAAGCATGAGGTGGACACCAAAAAGATGGTGTGCGAACCCGACGAGGTGTTGTGGTCGCCCGGATGCGTCCCGACGACTGGCACATCAACTGGTAAGAAATTTCTGCCAACCTCATTTGTTCTCGATTTATCTTTAATCTCGTCGGCTCACTGTTGACAATCGTGGCGACGGCAGCCAGAGATGCAAACGAGCGCCTATGGCTCGGATCCTCTCACACCTAGGTCCCACACGGCCAACCACGTGCGGTAGCAAGAGCATAAGGAGCGGAAGGATGCAGAGAAGGCGACGAGGAAGAGGCGCGATGAACACCGCAAGGCGCACAACCTGGTATGGGTGCAGCGGGAGAAAGAAGATCTTTCTCTCCCGACGACCCCAGAGAACACGGACAATGACATCGACGGCGGCGTGGTCTGGTCGGAGCTGAAGGAGGGGAGTGAGGATGAGGTGCCTTTGGCCGCGAGGCCAAAGGAAAATATGTTGTTTAGGCCCGCGCCGCAGCTTCCTCTGCAGCGGGCGCGGCTTTGGCTGGTGAGGGCACTGCGACGGTGGCTGTGCCCAGCACAGGGGGCGCGCCGTTGGCGCGGGCCTCGAAAAAACGCAAGCGTCAGGTGTCGACCTGACGGTAAGCAGCATCGCAGTGGTCTATGTTTTTCCCAATTTCATTCTATCGAGTTCCTCATGTTTCCTTTTCCTTTTCTCCCAGGCGCACAGGTGATCCCATCGCACCCAAGCTGGCACCAGCCAAGGCGCTGAGGGCAGGGGAACGCGACGTGGTCCGCACTACGCGACCTCGCTCGGCGAGGACATCGCGGTCGGTGATGGTGACGGAACCGCCGCTTCAGATGGTGGCGTTGCAGGGCGTCCTGCGGGAGGAGGAGCGGGCCTGTGCGGCCAGGTCCGGGACGGCCGGAGCGAGGGAGGTTTTGCCCGTGGAGGATGCAGCGGACGACGGTAACGCCACGCTTCGATTCGCACCCACACCGCCGAATTGCATGTGACCGCGGCGTCGATGGTTTCCATGGAGATTGGTGCACCGGGCTGGAACGGCCCGAGTCCCATGGCAGATGGTGGAACGCATGAGATCAGAGTACAACGACTGGCAGGAGTTCCTTTAGGTTGGTTCAAAGGTGCAGCGCCTGCTTCGCGAGGCCGAGAGTCTACACACAAATGTGGCGGCGCCGCTCTTCTGGGAACATGTATTCGTTTTGTCGCTCCTTTCATCTTCTTTCCACTCCCACTTGAGTCCCATCCAAGTCCTCTGCACCTCGTTTGTGTTGGCAGCAGTTGCGTTGCGACACTGTGTTGACGGTGTATTTTGGTACACCTAGCATGTTCATTACACTTTGGTTTGGATTTGATTATGGAACTAACCCGCCACTAGGCACACTAATCATATAACAAGTTCATCTATGTGCATGCATTTGGAAGTGTTGTGTTTATGTAGGAAAACATGGACATAAAGGACGGATTCGCAACAAGTTCAAAGGAGCATTTACGGAGTCTTGTTCGTGTTCATGAGCTTGATGAAATCACTTCCAATGGTGGCAAGAACCAAAGTGTTACAAAGGAACACCCCCGGGGATTGAAGCGTAAAAGACCGAACTTCATGCGAAGAGAACCTCCATCTTGGACGTGAGGATGACATCATCAAAATCATGCAAGTGGAGGGGGCAAAGTGCATAATCACCTGAGGACCCACGGGAACGAAGGGACGACCGAACCGGGACGAGATGGGCCTGGGCCGGTCGTCCCAGGCCGGCCGGCCCAGCCCACTCCGGGGGTCAGTTCGGCCCCTTTCCTTGCACCCAAAGGATCTTCAACCCTAAAGCCCTGGAGGCGCCGCCATTCGACAGGGAGAGAGCCATTCGCACCAGGAGGCCATCCACAAGCTAGAGAGAGAGGAGGATCTCCGGAGGGAGATCAACCACCTCGAAGGAAGCACCCTCTCGTGGAGAAGAAGGAAGACACCGTCGGAAGGGAAACCATGATCAACGGTGCTATCTCCAGCACTTTGATGGGGTAATCTCCTTATTCGTCCATGAGTTGTAGTCGATCTTAAGATGTAATCATACTTTGTCGAATTATCTATCTATCATCTTGTGTTGAATATACTTTAATGTTTAAGGTTAGCTACCTTGCCGTAAAGGGAGGGCCCCGATGCTTCCTTGGATCCATTCAATACGCCGTGCCCATCATAGGTCTAGTCATGAATACCTTCGCGTAGTGACAGTACGAGAGGAGGGAAAGGGCGAAATCGTGGTCACAACCCCCGATAGATTAGATTGGTTTAATGTCTTTAATTGATTGCATGATCGTAGACCCATGGGCGAGTGTCTCCTACCTTGATCACTTATCATTCTCTCTAGTGTAGTTTAGTTGTTTTCTAGTATAATAATAGTTAGGGTTTGAGTTGCTAGTGTGTAGAAGTAGATTGAGCGCTTGTAATCCCCTTGCTCCGCGGATTGACAAGAACCTTGGGAATCCCATGGTGAAAAAGGTGTGGGGTCCGTACGCTTGCGGATCGTAGAGGGATACATCCTTTATCCGTCAACAAGCCCCTTTTTCTGGCGCTATTGCCAGGGAGCAAGATAGTTTACATCATTTGATTTGCATTTAACTTAGTTTTATATTTTAGTTTATCTTTTATTTGCTTTATCTAACATATATTATCTAGAAAACCACTCGTTTCGTTTTTGTTTTTGTTTTTATCTTATTGTCTAGATGGCGTTCATCAACCAACCCGTGGAAGAACCGGAGAAATCATTAAGGGATTACGCTAGCCCTTGATGTGAAGACATAAAAGTACAAGAGTCGGATTCGAAGCTCGAAGCGACCAAGTATGAGATTAAATCCAAGATCATCGAGATGGTGGCAGCAAACCCATTTGAAGGGATGGTTATGGAGAACCCATATAGACACATAAGGAATTTCACGACGATATGCAACACGGTGCGCCAAGAAGGAGTCCCCGATGAATGGTTCAAATGGAATCTCTTTCCCTACTCACTTGCCGGCAATGCAAAGACATGGTATTCGTTTGCGTCCTTTGAAGTTGAAGGCAATTGGAACAAGTTGACAAAGAAGTTTTGCGAGAAGTTCTTTCCAATTAGCAAGGTTCAACATCTAAGGAGGAAAGTGATCAATTTCATGCAAGGAGAAGAGGAAGGGATAGACCAAGCCTGGGATAGGTTTAATGGGTTGATCGAACAAGGACCAAGAATCGGCTTCTCCGGTGACGTACTCTTGCATACATTTTTCTTTTCCCTAACCCCTAGTTGCATGCAACACGTCGAAATGTGTGTAGGTGGGGATCTCATGGAGAAAACACTCACGGAAGCCGCTCAACTTCTACAAAAAATTAGCAAAGCGGCTGCCATGCGAAGAGATTGGGAAACAAGACTTGCGGAAGAGCTGGAATATAATTCAAGGAAGAAGAAGTGTGCTGAATTTTCTAAAGAGGCAACCCCGGAAGTCACAAAAGAGGAGCCAATCCCGGAAAAGCTTGAAGAAGAACACATCAAGTCAAGAACTACCCCGAGCGTTGACTTCGTCGTACCAAATGAGACAAACATGAGAAGCATGTCAAGCGCGAAGCCACTAAGGGTGTTTGAACCAATGGATTGGGTTCCTATCGATTACGGAGAAGTATTCGACAAGAGAAGACCATTCCCTAATCAAAAGGGAATGGCGAGACCATTGGAAGTGGATTTCCCACCGGAGAAGGAAGCGGAAAATTCATACGACCTTGAAACCACCGGTGAGATTTTCCAAAAACTCTTTGGAGATGACATAGTGGATCCGGAACACATAGCCGAGGTGAAGATAATCATGGGGATCAAGCCCGAAGCATCACCATACGCTCGCCTCGCCGAAATTTACGTGATAGGATCCGAAGAAGAGAAGATGACACCACACTTGAGTTGCGAGATCAACGGAGTTCAATGCAAAGCTTTATGCAACATCGGAGCCCAAGTAAGTGTCCTATCTTCTAAAATTTACGATAAAGTTCAAGACCACAACCTAGACTTAGCTCCAATATCAACGAAATTAATTATGGGAGATGGTAGAACTATTAAACCTCTAGGTATTGCTTGCAACATGAAAGTAAAAATCTCTAGAAATTGTATACCAACCGATTTCTTTGTTATTGATGCTTACCATAGTAATCATGATCACATAATCTTAGGTAGGCCCTTTCTTAAGTTGGTTGATGCCGTGTTAGATGCCGGAGAAGGCAAAGTAACAATGAACCTTAATGGAACAAAGTACACATATAACTTTCTTCGTGCTTCTAAACACTTTACACCCTTTCCTCCCGAAGATGAAGAAGTAGAAGAGATAAATAGCCTTTGTTTTGTTGAAACCCTTAGAGACCCGCTGCAAAGAGTGATGGAAAATCAAATTAGTAATCAACAATATGAAGAACTATAAGAAGCAACGAAAGGCTTGGAGCCACATGATGGAAGCGTGGAGGAAGGAAAATTCGAAGACATAGGAGAGATTAAACCTGAGGAGCCACAAGCGCCCGAGGTAGACCTTAAACCTTTGCCCAAAGGATTAAAGTATGAATTTTTGGGCCCAAACAAGACCTATAAAGTCATCGTGAGCAACGAGTTGAGTCCAGAAGAAAATGAGAAGTTGCTGATTTTATTGAAAAACATAGGAAGGTGATTGGATATTCGATTAATGATCTCAAAGGTATTAGCCCAGCCTTTTGCACTCATCGTATACCAATGGAAGACCAATGTAAGCCCGTAGTGGACCACCAAAGGAGGCTAACCCATGCCATGCGAGAGGTAGTAAAGAAAGAGGTTATCAAGTTACTTGATGCCGGAATCATCTACCCGGTTCCGCATAGCGAATGGGTGAGCCCGGTACATTGTGTACCAAAGAAAGGAGGTTTGACTGTGGTGAAGAATGAGAAGAACGAATTGATACCACAAAGAACCGTGACCGGGTGGTGGATGTGTATCGATTATCGTAAGCTTAACAAAGCGACGAAGAAAGATCACTTCCCCCTACCGTTCATTGACGAGATGCTCGAGAGGTTAGCAAACCACGCTTATTTTTACTTTCTCGATGGGTACTCGGGGTTCATGCAAATTCCCATTCACCCGGACGATCAACACAAAACAACGTTTACATGCCCTTACGGAACGTTTGCATATAGAAGGATGCCCTTCGGTCTATGCAACGCTCCGGCCTCTTTTCAACGTTGCATGATGGCCGTATTTTCGGAATTCATTGAAGAAATTGTCGAGGTGTTCATGGATGATTTTTCCGTTTATGGGAAGACGTTCATGGATTGCTTGGCAAACTTGGAAAAGGTCCTCACGAGGTGTGCGGAGGTAGACTTGGTGTTAAATTGGGAAAAGTGCCACTTCATGGTTATGCAAGGCATAGTTCTCGGACATGTTATATCCGAGAGAGGCATTGAAGTGGACAAGGCTAAGGTGGAGACGGTTGAGCAACTCCCACCTCCTACGGATGTTAAGTCCTTAAGGAGCTTTCTAGGCCATGCCGGATTTTATAGAAGATTTATTAAGGACTTCTCAAAGATCACTAAGCCTTTAACGCATCTTCTTCAAAAGGATGTGGCTTTCGACTTTGATGAGAAGTGCCTAGCGGCATTACGGACCTTGCAAAGTGCGTTGGTGAGTGCTCCCATCATTCAACCTCCAGATTGGAGCCAACCTTTCGAGATCATGTGTGACGCAAGTGACTACGCCGTAGGCGCGGTTTTGGGTCAAAGAAAGGAAGGTCGAGTTCACGTCGTTTACTATGCTAGCAAAACTCTTAGTGGGCCACAATTAAATTACGCCACTACGGAAAAGGAGTTGCTAGCGGTGGTATTCGCTTTCGAAAAATTCAGATCTTACATCGTGAACTCAAAGGTCATTGTTTACACCGATCACGCAGCCATCAAATATCTCTTGGCTAAGAAGGAAGCTAAACCACGTTTGATTCATTGGATCCTTCTTCTCCAAGAATTTGATGTTGAAATTCGTGATAAAAAGGGGGTGGAAAATGTTGTGGCCGATCATTTGTCTAGGATGAATCGTGGACAAGATGATAAAGAGCCCATAGAAGATAAGATGAGAGATGACCACCTCAATCGAGTGCTCGATAAAGACACTTGGATGATTGATATCATTCGAGCGATTCGGAAGATGCCTCTCGATCATCTAGATAAAAACTCTCAAAAGAAGATAATCTCCGAAAGTAGGAAATACTTTTGGGATGCACCATACCTCTTCAAACTTGGCAATGATGGAGTCATGAGAAGATGTGTGCCAAGAGAAGAGAGGGTAGAAATTCTAAGGAAGTGCCACTCGGCGGAGTACGGTGGACACTATAGCCATTTTCGAACCCAAGCAAAAGTATGGTAAAGCGGATTCTTTTGGCCGGAGATGCATGAATATACTAAAAGATATGTTTCAACATGCCCCGAATGCCAAAGAACCAGAAACATCTCTCAAAGAAATTATATGCCTTTGAAATACAACTTACAAATCGATATATTCGATGTATGGGGTATAGACTTCATGGGGCCTTATAAAAACTCGTGCGGATATGAACATATTCTAGTCATGGTTGATTATGTATCCAAATGGGTAGAGGCTATGCCATGTCGTAAAGCTTCCACGGAGGAGTCCATTACTATGATCAAGAACGTGATTTTTCCTCGTTTCGGTACACCGAGAATCTTGATAAGTGATGGAGGAACTCACTTCACCGGGAAGAATTTCAAAAAGTGCTTGTCCAAGTTGGGAATTGAGCATAGGGTCTCTACGGCCTATCACCCACAAACCAACGGACAAGCGGAAATGTCAAATAGGCAATTAAAAAGCATCCTCAACAAAACCATAGAGAAGGGAGGCAAAGATTGGTCAAAGAAATTAGACGGAGCTTTATGTGCTTATCGAACGGCGTTCAAGACACCGATAGGTATGACCCCTTATCAATTCGTCTATGGAAAAGCTTGCCACCTTCCGGTTGAGTTGGAACATAAAGCCTATTGGGCGATTAAAGAGATGAACCTTGATCTCGATGCCGCGGTGGTGAAACGAAGGATCCAAATAAGCGAGCTAGAGGAGATGAGGTTGAAAGCATATGAAAATGCAAGCATATACAAAGAGAGAATCAAAAGTGGTATGATAAAAGATTGAAAAAGAAAGAGTTTAAAGAAGGAGATAAGGTCCTCCTCTATAATTCGAGGTTTAAAACCTTCGGAAAGGGGAAATTGCAAAGCAAGTGGGACGGACCTTATGTTGTGCATTCGGTGCTCTCCAACGGAGCGATAACCATTATGGATATAAAATGCGATCAATTTATGGTGAATGGTCAACGGCTTAAGGTTTACTACGAACCCGACGTTGTACCCCTTCAATATGGAATAAGAGCCCGAACGTCCCGCCTAGGACGAAAAACAAGGCATGAATTTCTGTAAATAGTTTTTCTTTTAATTTTCTGGAGTTTCTCGCGAAGATTTACTGGGCCATCTTTTTCCCATGGGCTAAGGAGGTGAAAAAAGGGCGGTGCACGAAAAACCAGACCGGCCCGGGCCCCGAGACAGGGTGGGCCGGCCGGCCCATATGGGTCCCGGCGGCGGACGTCCCCGATTTTTGCCCGAATTACTCCTTTTCGACTTCCTTCTTCGGTCAGAAAAATTTTAAGGGAAGTTTCAAAAAGGAAAATGAGGTTACTAGGGTTTTTCTCTTCGGACTATTTATTTGGCCGAATTGGGAGCTTGGGAATCAATCCCATCAAGCAATATTTTGCACCCTCGCAGCAGCCATTGTGTCCCCAAGAATCTTAGAGTTGAAGCAAGAAGCCAAGGAGCCATCGATGGAGGAGGCGAAGCGATGCGAGCTCAAGCTACCCGTCGAGATCAAGAGGACCACCCGCATCTGTTGCGGAGGGCGTGTCCCGACCGGAGCTATTGCATCTCGCAACCCCGGCGAAGGAGAGAAGGTCCCTACGCCCGTTCGAAGGTCGGCGCGCATCCAAGGCATGAAGTGGAAAGACTACAAGGAGGTGTCGCCCGAACCTAAGGATTATGGGGGTAGCGATTACTCCGACGATCGTAGCCCGAGCTCGTGGGCGGCCGCCGGAAGAGATGATAACGACATCTACATTTGGGATGAGGTGCCTAAGGAGAAGACTCCCGAAGGCCCTAACGGCAGCTGCGGCGGCGGCGGCGACGACGGTGGCGACGACGGCGGCGACGACAATGGTGGTGGTGACGACGGCGGTGATGATCGTGGAGATAATGGCGATGACGACCCCTTCGGATTGCATCCGATGTGTTGTCGAGCTTGTCATCACTCCATCGCGGATCTCTATGCGTCGGTCGACGAATGTCTCCAAGCCATGGAAGCGATGAAACAGTGTTTGGAGGATTTGGAGCGCATAGTTGAAGACGACTACAAGTTCCTTAACTGCAACGTGTGCAAACTTTTTGGCATGGTTGGAAACATGAGAGGCAAGTGGTGCAATACTTGCTTAAAGTACCACTAGGTTTAGTTTCCCCTTAGGAATTTTGTAAGATACGACGAGGACGTCGTATGTTTTTAGCGTGGGGGAGAGCTAGCTAGCTAGCCTTAGCTTTTGAGTTTCAAAGTTTAGGTTCGGTTTAGTCTTCGAGAGAGGAGAGTCTTAGAGTTTGATGAGTCTTAGTTTTCGAGTGTGTTTTTAAATTTTTGCAAGTTTGAAAGTGTCTTAAATTAGTGTTGAGTCAAAGAAAATCAAATAAAAAGAGTCTTTATATATATTTTGTGTCTTGTGTGATGCTTATCTTTATTCACTTATTTGTTTAATCTTTGATTCTTGATATATGAATATAAGTGTGTGGTTTGAAAAATGTTTACCGTGGTGCTTAGTGGAATTGCTACTACTTAAAGTACACATACCACACTTCGATCTTGAGCTTCACATGTTAGTTGTGCTATGTTCAATGCTAAAAGTTGGAGGATTTCAGTTCTGAAAATTATCTTAAAACCCTTGTAATAAAGGTTAGCAAAACCTCTTTTTCCAAGTTGAGAGTAAGAAAAAAATCATATACAAAGCCAATTTATTTTTTGCTCCACCATAAGTGTGATTAGCACGATGAGTTGGGCTAGGATCCTTCTCTCTTGGGAGTTTTAATTTCGAGCAATGATCATGTTCTTGTGCTTATCTTTTGTTGCTAGCCTCGTCATACATTCGGTAACGAGACTTTCACATCGGAAGTCCCGTACATCGCCGAATTCCATACCCAACCCTATACATCTCTTTTGTACATCGCATTCCTTGAACACAACCTATTCTCAAAGTTTCGTCTCGTCTCTAGCATGGTTTAATTAAAATTTCAGATTGTATGCATGCAAGAAAGAGATGAGTTGAGAGCTTTGAAAAGTTGTCAAGAGAGGGAAAAATAAAGAGAAAAAGTATGAGTATGGAAATGAAAGAAAGAAAGAAAAAATATGTGAAAGAAAAAATATATGTGAATGAAAGGATGAAAAAGAAAAAGAGAAAGGAGGAGGTAGCAATAAAGATATGAGAGGGATGAATCAAGTGAAAGAAAAGAAAAATAAAGTGTAAGTAAGGATGTCATGTTGTTGAGAGACGAAACTTTCACTCTTTTTCTAACCATGTGCAATCTGACAACGAGGACGTCATTGGTTCCTCGTAGTCATAATTTTCTTTTGCCCTTGCACATGTCCACCATTCTAAATCTTCTCATCCTTGATATCCCTACATATGGTTAATTCTCATGATCATTGGCTTTGAAAGGTAAACAACCATTAGAGGAAGTTCTTAGTTTGACGATACTTGTGTTGATTGCGCTAGCCCTACCTATAGCTCCACTTTACATGTTATATGAGAGACTTATGGGAGGTGAGAGTTTTATAAAATTGGTTTAGGATAGCCACCTCATATGAGTGACTTGAGAGAGCTTGGAGAAAGGTTTTTGTCTAATACTTGTTGCAGGAATTTTGTTTGAAAAATCATAAAAACCCTCCGATGGAAGCAAAGAAGTAAGCATGGCTGAAATTGAAGACTTTGAGTGAAGAGTTTGAGTTGTGGGGTGAATCTAGATGTGGTAAAAATTCTAAATGCCCATGTTTATGTTTAATGATCATTACTTTATGTTTATGTATTAAAGATGAAAGGACTGACTAACTTGTGAAGAAGGATTAGCGGTACACGATTACAACACCTTGGACGAAGTTCTTTTACGAGTACTTGCTCGAGGACGAGCAAGAGCTAAGCGTGGGGGAGATGTTGATGGTGTATTTTGGTACACCTAGCATGTTCATTACACTTTGGTTTGGATTTGATTATGGAACTAACCCGCCACTAGGCACACTAATCATATAACAAGTTCATCTATGTGCATGCATTTGGAAGTGTTGTGTTTATGTAGGAAAACATGGACATAAAGGACGGATTCGCAACAAGTTCAAAGGAGCATTTACGGAGTCTTGTTCGTGTTCATGAGCTTGATGAAATCACTTCCAATGGTGGCAAGGACCGAAGTGTTACAAAGGAACACCCCCGGGGATTGAAGCGTAAAAGACCGAACTTCATGCGAAGAGAACCTCCATCTTGGACGCGAGGATGACATCGTCAAAATCATGCAAGTGGAGGGGGCAAAGTGCATAATCACCTGAGGACCCACGGGAACGAAGGGGCGACCGAACCGGGCCGAGATGGGCCTGGGCCGGTCGGCCCAGGCCGGCCGGCCCAGCCCACTCCGGGGGTCGGTTCGCCCCCCCTTTCCTTGCACCTGAAGGATCTTCAACACTAAAGCCCTGGAGGCACCGCCATACGACAGGGAGAGAGCCATTCGCACCAGGAGGCCATCCACAAGCTAGATAGAGAAGAGGAGGATCTCCGGAGGGAGATCAACCACCTCGAAGGAAGCACCCTCTCGTGGAGAAGAAGGAAGACACCGTCGGAAGGGAAACAATGATCAATGGTGCTATGTCCAGCACTTTGATGGGGTAATCTCATTATTCGTCCATGGGTTGTAATCGATCTTAAGATGTAATCATACTTTGTCGGATTATCTATCTATCATCTTGTGTTGAATATACTTTAATGCTTAAGGTTAGCTACCTTGCCGTAATGGGAGTAGGGCCCCGATGCTTCCTTGGATCCATTCAATACGCCGTGTCCATCATAGGTCTAGTCATGAATACCTTCGCGCAGTGACAGTACGAGAGGAGGGAAAGGGCGAAACCGTGGTCACAACCCCTGATAGATTAGATTGGTTTAATGTCTTTAATTGATTGCATGATCGTAGACCCATGTGAAAGGACCTTGTGATGCCTAGAGGGGGGTGAATAGGATCACTTCAAATTTTTGAAACAAAAGCAGCGGATTAAAAAACCCTGTTGGTACTACCGACGTGGTGCCGGTTCTACCGACGGGGTCGGTACTACCGGTACCAGGTCGGTACTACCGACGGGCAGAAATAACTTAAAACGAAATTTGAATTCTGTGCGGTTTCTAGCAATTCTACTTGAATCAAAGTTTAAGTTTAGATGCTAAGAACCACCTGCAATCACAGAAACAAGTTGGATAGCAACCAAATGATAGATCGGGCTAAAACAAGTTCTAGGGTTAGTTAGAAACAAAGAAATTCAAGCAAGCAAGAGAGACACAGGATTTAATCCGAAGTTCACACCCACAAAGGATGCTATGTCTCCGTTGAGGATCCCACAAAGGGAGGGCTATCACCAAGAGCCTCTTTTCCTCTTCCAACCCCCACAAAGGAAGATTGGTGCTCACTAAGAATTCCCCACGAAGGAGAGGGCAATACAAACGATCCCGGGTGCACCACACCAAGAGGGCACTCGCGGGCGACGCCTAACCGTCTAAGCAAGCTTCAAGAGTAACAAATGCAAAACAACAACCCGGAGATGCTTCAAGTGCTCTTGAGAAGGGGAAGAACGAAGGGGCTCTCAAAGCTTGGTCACACTTCACTAGAAATCACCTCTCTTCTCAAACCCTAGCTCAAGGAAACCAAGGATTAGCTCTAGAGGAGAAGGGGGAGGTGGAGTGAATGCTCAAGGAAGTGTTTGTCCCGTGGTTGGTCAGCAATGAGTGAGGAGGGAGAAGGGGGGTTAAATACTAGGTGCTGAAAACTAGCCGTTACTGTGCAAAATCGTGTAACCCCGGTACTACCGACACAGTGTCGGTACTACCGAGGGGGTGCTTTTTCTGAAGAAAAACAGTACGGACACCGATAGTACCGACACAGGGTCGGTAGTACCGGCCCCCTGGCTAAAACTCGCTAGAGAACTCTTATCGGTATACCGGCCCTGCGCCGGTACTACCGAGGGGTGGTGGTCGGTAGTACCGACGTGGTGTCGGTAGTACCGACGTGGTGTCGGTACAACCGGCCCAGCCTGAGATTTTGAGGAAAGAAAAGCATTTGTGCACGTGTCAACTCTCAACTCTTCTCACTCACTTGGATTACCTTCTAGAGCACTTTTAGCATCTCTTAGCTATCGAATTGCATCCCCCTTTATAGTACGGTGTTTCCTATACTCAAATTCAAAAGAAAAAGTAAATTAAGCCTTGATTCGAGTAGAAAGCATCGACTTGAAATTGGGGGCCTTCCTTTGATCAACCATAAGAGTTCTATTCATTTAAGACCTGCACACATCTTGTCAAAGCATTAAATACCACAAATTGTGCTTGTCATTATCACCAAAATAATTAGGGGCCAAGATGCACTTTCAATCTCCCCCTTTTTGGTGATTGATGACAACCACAATTTGTTTATAAAAAAGATGTGTGTATTTGACGAATTTGAAAATGAAACTCCCCCTAAATGTGTGCTTCAACTTTTATGAAGGCCTCAAATGCCCATCACACATTTAGAAGACTTTTCACTCTCAAATTACATACACAAGTGCATGAGTGTGATATATAAACCGTGATGCATATGTCATGGTATACAAAACAATAAAGTGAGAAATAACAAGCATCACAAATAGATAACCAAGGTTCCTCACATCACAAGCACAACTTAAGTCTTACAAATTTAAACGAGTTCTAAGTTCTTCAACAAGCATTACACCACATGAAACCACACATAGTCCTTACATGTCCACAAACACAAGGATAGATAGATGGGTAAATGAAGATGCAAGCCCACACCACACATGATTAAATTGTGAGCTCACTCCCCCTTTGGCATCAAGCGCCAAAAAGAGGAGGCCCTTCAATCATCATAGTGAAGGACCGATACGGCGAACCAGAGAGGGGGGGAGTGAATGGGAGCCGATAAAAATTCTTCTTGAAGGAGATGAAAACTCCAACAAGACGAACGCGGCTTCCAACACACGTCTCCGACTCACTACCAAGGTTGGTCAAGCCCACGTAGCCACTGGAGTGCCACTGGACCTAGGAACCAACACGCAACCTTCCGACCCGAGAAACGCAGCGGAAAAACCAAACCTCGAGTCTACGAGACCCGGACCCGGTCGGACCGGGTGAGCACCACCGGCCGACCGGTCCCCGCTCGGTGAAACCGAGCAACTTTCACTAAGTGGCTCTACACCGGTCGAGCCGGTGAGACACACTCGGTCGGACCGATGGCACCGAAAGCCCCCAAGGCACCAAACAGGCCAACCGACCACCAAACGGACCCAAACTCGAAACGGCGGCAACACGGGACAACAACGAACACACCAAGACGTTCACCCGAGCAAAAACCCACAAGAGCTCGCACCGGTCGGGCGGGTGTAGCACGGGCGACTCGGGATGAACAAAGACCCGCGGGTCAACTCCCCCAAATCCAAATCTCGATCTCCCGAATCGCTCCACGGGCTTGAACAAGACTATGGGGATATCGTGAACACCTCATGAGGAGTCCATAGCCAAGTTTAATCCCACCAAATCTCGTCCAAAAAGGAGGAATCGAAGAAATCCCGCCGAAAGCACTTCCAACCCAAGAACTCAAGAAAACTCCAAAATCGAGCACTTTTACTCACGGATTTGGGAGGGGAATCACAGCCCAAAGAACCACGAAGGGTTCCCACAAATTTCCCCCATCAAATCCCCAAGAGAAAAGCCCCGAAAACACCCCAAAGAAATCACGAAGAGAGGGCTCCGAAAATCACCACCAAGAACAACCGGGGAAAACACATCCAAACCTTGAGGAACCACGCCGAATCATCTATACATGAAACAAAGGTTCGTACAAGGTCTAGCAAGCCGCCCGATCATCCATCCCTCTCTACAAGATCTCTCCGTGAAGCTCTCTTGCTAGTCCTAAGGAAAACCTAGAGAAAATAGGTGGAAAATAGGAAAACTAATGAGCTAGGGTTCAAAGAGTTGGCTGCCATCCTCTCACCTCTTGGGTTATATGGAGGCAACCGAATGTCTAAAATGCCCTTCTCTACTAACTAGGGATACAAGCCCCTCAAGGGCGGATATGAAATTCTTGATGTCTTCACCATCGGACGGATGCCCGGCGACCGCACCCTGCGTAGCCTCGACGCAAGCCATGCGATCCCGACGCGTGTCCTCCGCTTCGAAGATTCCGGACCGCGTCGCCGCACACCGGTCGACCGGTGCTCCTCACCGGCCGACCGGTCCCCACCGGCCGAGGACCGGCCGACCCACCGGTCGACCGGTGCGGTGCCGCCGCACCTCCGTCTTCGGTTCTCGGTCTTGGCTTTGTGGATCAACCAAGGAACCCGGTGGTTTTACGGGTGAACCACCGAAACCCCGCGAACTCGGTGTAGCCTCCGCCAATCTCCACTCATGACTTGGCTCCCACGTAGTCCCGGCTCGACCTTGGTTTTGAGGCTCAACCAAGAAACCGTCCACGACTTCATCTTGCTTGTTCATGCCACCATGCGGCCCGCACTTGACCCCCGCCGGCCACCGGTCCCTCGAACAAAGCCTACTTGTCTTCTCCACACCCGGAGGCCTCACCGGCGACGACCTTTCGCGCTTGTTCTTCACCCGCACCAACACGAGTCAAGCCGCAACCCGCACCCGCAATACTTAGCCAAGAATCGGTCCACACAACGTTGTCAATCACTCATCACACAAGGAAGCGACCATCCACCGGTCCTCGAACCACACATGGTCCTCAATCTCCCCCTTGATGAGTGCATTGACAACACCCACACGAAAGTAACAAGAGAGAAAAGAAAAGAAAAAGAAACGAACAAAAAGAAACTCCAACAAGCGATCAAAAGCCAAACAAAGGCAAAGAGCAAGATCACTTGAAGAAGACAAGTCTCGGACCCCTTAGGCAAGGGCAACGGCTCGACACATCCGAGACAAAGCGAAACTCAAGCAAAGAACGCAAACCACCGAAACAAAGCTCGAAAACTCACAAAGAGCTCCCCCTGCACACATGCAAGCTCCCCCTGAACCAATGCAACTCCCCCTGGACGAATGCATGCAAACCACTTGAAAACGGGACAGCCGCATCACTTTCGACTCACACCGGTCGGACCGGGGTCATCACCACCGGTCGGACCGGTGCCCAACATATGTACGGGACCAGCACTCACACCGGTCGGACGGTGACTCGACGGCCGTCGGACCTGGTGCACAACGAGCCCGTAAATGGCTCGAAACCACCCGAAAACCTTCCAAACACGTCCAAAGAAGCCATTTCAAGCTCAAACTTCTCCCCCTTGTTGGCAATGCATGAATCAAGCCAAAAATGCAAAAAATGCAACCTAGAGCTTCTCAAATAGACAAAATTCAACAAAGAAAGCTACACATGTCCAAATGAGCAAGTTAGGTACTCTACGGCTTCGTATCGATCTCAACTACATGATCACCAAGTTTCACAACCATTGGACGAAGCTAAAATGGATTTTGGCAATTTTGCGAAAAACTTGCCTCTCATGAGCAAAGTCCTAAACATGATCAACGCATATCAAAATGGCAAAGCCACACAAACTTCATGCTAGGACGACTATTCTAACCATAAGACCATCACAAACACCCACAAGCACCTCATGTCATGTCAAAGCCACCGAGCCATGTGCCTACTTCTATGTATGAGACTTCTCATTGGTAGGCATCATGCAACGGTTTAGCACCCAAAGCAAATTAAATTCAGCACATATGTCATGGGAGCATATTTTCCAAGCATTTTTCATTTCATTTTCAGATTTGTAAATGGTACATGAAATGTCTTTGCGACAAAAAGGAACTTATGCTCCTCCACAAGATAAATCTAGAGGGCTAAACATTCATGATGGCAAAAGAGCCTTTGGCCCCATATGATCAATAAGCTAGCTATCCAACCACAAATTAAGCATAGCAAAGCCACAAAAACATGTCAAGAGCATGTAAAGGCATTTACACATGAGAGAGCATACATGTGACATTTTTCAAAAGCATAGCTATCAACCATGGATTATTCATCAAGATCATCAAGAGCTAAGCCAAACTAACCATATCATACCAAACAAGCTCACAAAGACATATATCTCATTCCATGGTGAACAATGTATATGAGAGAAGCTTTCCTAATCAATGCATATAATACAAAATGCATGCAATCTAAGATACAAGGATGCCTATACATCATGTTACATATGCCATGCCAAAATGCAAGAAATGCACAAAGGAAAGCTATACATATGCTACAAACCGGCTCCTCGAGGGGAGGCAAAACGGGCTCACACCACCGGCAAAAGAAAGCTCCCACACACCCTACTCAAGAAATCAAACACACACCAAGTTCCCCCCGCAAACGAGTGAAAGTTGCTTGATCTAGAGGTTTGGTGAAAATATCGGCTAGTTGGTGATGTGTGGGTACATGGATCAACGCTATCTTTCCTTTCTCAACGTTGTCTCTCAGGAAATGATACCTCACTTCTATGTGCTTGGTTTTAGAATGGAGCACTGGGTTCTTTGCAACGCTTATGGCACTGGTGCTATCACAATGAAGTGGGACATGGATATACTCCTCACCAAAGTCACTCATGGTGTAGGTGATCCAAAGGAGCTGAGAGCAACAACTAGCAGCGGCAACATACTCGGCTTCGGTCGTGGATTGAGCAACACTCGACTGCTTACGAGAAGACCAAGACACCAACGAAGAACCCAAAAAGCGGCAAGTCCCGAAGTGGACTTCCTATCCAACCGACACCCGGCAAAATCCGCGTCCGAAAAGCCATGAAGCGCCAAAGAAGAGGACGCGGAGTACCAAAGGCCGAAGTCGGGAGTGTGACGCAAGTACACGAAAATTCTCTTCACCGCTTGCCGATGCGAAGTCCTCGGAGACGCTTGAAAACGAGCGCACGGACACACCGAGAATCGTATGTCCGGCCTCGTCGCCGTCAAGTAGAGGAGTGACCCGATCATGCTTCGGTACTCCTTCCGGTCCACGTGTTCACCTTCCTCGTCCGCATCAAGAGCCGTAGTCGTACTCATCGGCGTCGTCATAGCCTTGGAGTCCTCCATCTTGAACTTTCTCACAATGTCCTTGGTGTACTTAGCTCCGGTGCACAAATGTACCTTCCTTTGATTGCTTGATTTGTAGCCCGAGGAAGAACCGCAACTCGCCCATCATGCTCATCTCAAACTCCCCGCTCATATCATCCGCAAACCTCGCAACAAGAGAGTTAGACGAGCCACCAAAGACAATATCGTCCACATACACCCGCACAATCGGGATATCTCCGCCTCGCCCTCAGGCAAAAACAAGGTCCGATCGACCTTCCCCATCTCAAAACCTCTCTCAAACAAGAACCCCTCAACCTCGCCATACCAAGCTCTAGGCGCCCGCTTCCAACCCATACGGCGCCTTCCTCAACTTGTACACCCCGTGGGGGTACTTCTCACTCTCAAACCCCGGAGGTCGTCTCACATACACTTCTTCCTCCAACACTCCATTCGTAAAAGCACTCTTCACATCCATTTGGTGCAACTTGAACCCTTTAGCCACGGAAAAGGCTAGAAGGATCCTAATCGCCTCCAAACGGGCTACGGGAGCAAAGGTCTCCTCGTAGTCGATCCCCTCCTTCGATCGAACCCCCGAGCAACAAGTCTCGACTTGTTCCTCACAACCTCACCCTTCTCTCCCTCTTTGTTTTTCCACACCCACTTTGTACCAATCGGCTTACACCCGGGGGAGGGTCAACCAACTCCCACACCCGATTCCTCTCAAAGTTCTCCAACTCCTCATGCATCGAGTTAACCCAATTGTGATCGGATAGTGCGTGTCCAATGTCTTTGGGCTCGAAAGAAGCAACAAATGCAGCATGAGCAAAATGGGAATTGTTTCGAACCCTCGACCGTGTAGTGCGTTCATTCATGTCGCCGATGATCCTCGAAGCCGGGTGATCCACCCGAACTTGCCGAGGAGGTTCTCGCCTCGAAGCTACCTCCCCCTCAACATCGCCTTCTCCTCGTTCTTGATTTGTCGTCGTAGGTGTAGCGGAGGGTCCATCCATCATCGTAGTCGAAGTAGTGGGTACATGTTCGCCCGGGGGCACCACACCGCCATCTTCATCATCACCATGTTCATGCTCCTCCTCCCGAAAGATCTCCTCGCCAAGCTCATCATCACCGCACACTCAAAGACAAGCCGACTACGTGGCTCGTCTCGTCGAAGGTTACCTCGCAAGTCTCCACGATTTGGTTAGTTTCAAGATTGAGCACACGATATGCTCTAGAATGAGATGCATAACCAAAGAAAATGCCATCGACAGTACCTAGCCTCAAACTTATCCAACTTCCCGTCCTTCTTCGAATAAAACACTTGCAACCAAAGACATGGAAGTGACTCACCTTGGGTGTGCGACCATGCATCAACTCATAGCATGTCTTCTTCTTGTGCACTCGAGGTATATTCCGTTCGACACATAGCTTGCGGTATTCACCGCCCTCACCCCAATACCTCCTCGGAGTCCTATGCTCATCAAGCATCGTCCGAGCCATCTCGCACAAGGTCCTGTTCTTCCTTTCCACAACACCATTCTGGGGAGGCGTATACGGACTCGAAAACTGGTGCTCAAGACCCAAGTCATGACAAAAGGTTTCAAAACGAGAGTTCCTGAATTCCGAGCCATTATCACTGCGGATAGCTCGTATGGCATCCCCGTGCCTCTCATTCCTCAACCTCAAGACTAGATCTCGAACAAAACCAAACGTCTCCCCCTTATCCTCCAGAAAGAACACCCACGCATACCGAGAATAGTCATCCACCACAACAAGGACATACCACTTCCCACCCGCGATCGCACACGAGCCGGGCCAACAAGGTCCATATGGAGCAGCTCGCATGGACGCTCGCTCATCACATCGGTGAGAGGCGAGTGAGAAGAGGCCACCATCTTGGCATGCCTACACGGAGCACAAACCAACTCTTTCTCAAGCTTCAACCGTGGCAATCCTCGGACCAAATTGAGTTTACTCAAGCGAGACAAAAGGTCAAAGCTCAAGTGACCCAACTTCCTATGCCACTTCCACAACTCACTCGAAGAACCAGCCAAGAAACAACGCTCAACACCCGAAGACTGAGAAAAATCAGCACGAAACACCTTACCCTCGGGAACGACCATACAAACAAGGTCCCCTCGAGAGTCCACAATCCGAGAACCACCAGGCCTAAACAACACCTCAAAACCCTCATCCAACAACTGAGACACAGAAAGCAAATTGTACCCCAGCGATTGAACAAGAGCAACACGCCTCAGAGTGATCTTGTCACTCACTTTTATCTCACCTTCTGAAAGCACACGCCCACGCCCATTGTCTCAAAAAGTGATGTCCCTCTTCGTCACCACCGGGACGAGACTTGAGAACCACCCCCTGTCTCCGGTCATATGCCTCGAACAACCGGAGTCAATCAACCAAATGTTCTTCAAGTCTCCCACCTGAAAATCAAAGATAGGCACGTGAGCGAACAAACGACTCAGCACTGGGGTTAGTACCAAAGGAGGAAAACCAGTGCCGAGCCATTTGCTCGAAAGTGGGGTTAGCACCAACCAAAGCATCTCTCCTACCAAAGCTACCTCCACGAACACCACCACGGTAACCACCCTGAGGGAACCACCCCTCTCTGCCTAGAGGAGGACCAAAACCACGCAAGAAAGCCCGTGGAACGTCCTTCCTCTCCAACTCAACGCCACGACTCCTCCAATCCCCGTATTGAGCACGAGGAGGAGAACGCCTAGCAAACTGACCACCTGCACTCTTTCCAGCCCCCAACCACCCGAGGACCTGAAGTCGTGGACGGTTTCTTGGTAGAGCCTCAAAACCAAGGTCGAGCCGGGACTACGTGGGAGCCGAGTCATGAGTGGAGATTGGCGGAGGCTACACCGAGTTCGTGGCCGGGGTGCGGTGAAGAACAAGCGCGAAAGGTCGTTGCCTAGGTGAGGCCTCCGTGTGGAGAAGACAAGTAGGCTTCTGCTCGAGGGACCCAAGTGGCCGCCGGGTCAAGTGCGGCCGCATGGTGGCAGCGAAATACAAGATGAAGTCGTGACTCGTTTCTTGGTAGAGCCTCAAAACCCGTCGAGCCGGGACTACGTGGGAGCCGAGTCATGAGTGGAGATCGAAGTGAGGCTACACCGAGTTTGCGGGGGTTTGGCAAAGGGTTCACCGTAAAACCACTGCGCCTTGCTGAGCCACAAAACCGAGGCCGAAGACTCGACGAGGAGGTGCGGCCACCCGTGCCGTTCAACCGCTCAAAGAGGGGCGGCCGACCGCCCGGGGGCCGGGCTGCATCCACCGGCTTGGCTTCACCGCCTGTGGGGGGCGGGCTCCGACCGCCCCGCCGCCGCGCCGAGAAGCTTCTGCCGAGGACACGCGCCCAGATCGCAAGGCTTGCGTCGAGGCTACGCAGGTGCGGTCGCCGGCATCCGCCATGGTGAAGACATCAAGAATTCCAAATCCGCCCTTGAGGGGCTTGTATCCCTAGTTAGTAGAGAGGGCATTTTAGACATCTCTATTGCCGCCTATATAACCCAAGAGTAGAGGTTGGCACCAACTCTTGGAACCCTAGCTCACTATTTTTCCACTTTCGTTCTCTATTTTCCCTAGTTTTTTAGAAGGCTAGTTTGAGAGCTTCATGTGAGATCTGTAGAGAGGGATGGATGTTTGGGTGGCAACCAGATCTTGTACGAACCATTCATGGCATGTATAGAAGCGTCTTGCCGTTGTTCTTCATGGTGGTTTTCCCGTCTTTGATGTTGATTTTCGAGCTCTTTTTGCGTGTTTCTCGAGAACGATTTCTTGGGGTTTTTGGTGGTGTCACGCATGAGGTTCTCGTGCCTCTTTGGCTGGTGACTTTGCCCTCAAATCTCCTTTGATTCGGACTCGATTTGGTGGTTTTCGTTGGAACTCGAGTTCTTGACCTAGTGAAGCGATTTCTTCGATTCCTCTTGATTGTGAGCGTTTAGGTCGATTCCTTTTGGAGAAGAGGTTGCCTGTGGAGGTAACTCCAAACTCATCTCGAAGTTTGGCCGCAATCCGTGGAGTGATTCGGGAGATGGGGCGGAGGAAGTTGAGGTTTGACCCGCGGGTTCGCTCGGGAAGGGGCGGTCTAACCGCCGCTGTGGGGCCACGAACCGCCCTGTATTTCCGGTCAAAGTCTCCTCGTTTCTCGCCGCATTTTCCTCTCGTGAGTTTGTTCGCCTTGATCAGAGGAGTGTCTAGGTGAAATTTAGGGTCGTTCTCGTGTAGTTTGCTAGGTGTTCTTGTTTGGAGTTCGTTGTCGGGGCACAGGAGGTTAGACCGCCCCCATAGCCGGTCTAACCGCCCCTAGGCCCTCGGGTGAAGTTTTGGTTTTCGCCAAGATTTTCTCGGTAGCCAGCATGGCCTTGACCAGAGATCTTTGTTGGTGAAACCGTGGTGTGTTTTGGTGCTCGAAGAGGCGTTTCTCTGGAGATTTCTTGCTGCCGTGTGGAGGCGGCCGACCGCCCCCTATACCTTGGCCTAACCGCCCCTCTCGGTTAGCCGTCGAGTTGTTTCTCCGCCCGTGCTGCGTGTGTGTCGTGGTTGCCGGTAGAGTTTGTTCCTAGGACCACACCTGCTGGCTACGTGGTTTTGGCAAACGGGAGGTAGAAGTGCGAGCGTGTGATTTTGGGGGTTCGACCGAGCTAGTTCGTCTTGTCGAGTTTCAATCTCCCTCGAGAAGAATTTTTATCGGCTCCCATTCACTCCCCTCTCCGGTCGCCTTATCGGTCCTTCAAGTGGTATCGCAGCCGGTGTTCGGCTCCTATTGACTCTAACCCGCCCCTAAGATCCAAGGATGGCGTACCAGAACGGGGGTTCTAGTCTCCACACTTCGATGGCAAGAACTACCAGATGTGGAGCAAGTGACAGTGCGTTCTCCGCGGAAAGGGTCAATCGCTTTGGGATGTCACGGTGGACACAGGCTATGTCCAATGCCGATGGATTTCTTGCTCCAGGGTCGAGGGACGTATTCGACGCCAACAATAAGGCGTCGACTACTTGTTTCGTGCTTGTGCTCACCAGTTCGACGGTGCACACCGAGCACTTGGCTTGTAGGATTTGGGCTAGTGTTGAAGGAGGCTCTCATGTTGGGAACGCCCGTGTTCGGTACCTGCTGTGTATGCGACTCACCGGGAGAGGCCAGAACTTCACTATCTCCTCGGTGAGTCCATCGATGCCTTGTTCCGAGGTTCACCGTGGTTGTGAACAACATGAGGGCCAATGGACGTGCTCCCGTACGATGATCATGATAGAGCTGGCCAAGCTCTTACACTCTTTGGATCGTACGATATGGGGCGGTAGTTCTGCGTCATAGTCGAGCGGAGAGGTACGATACTCGACGGTGAACGAGTCGTTCGAAGCTCAAATCTACCGAGGTGGATAGGGGCATGACTGCCAAGCTCGAGGGACCGACCGATTCCCATAGTCTTGCCTCGCGTCCAAAGTGGAAAGACTAACTCTAACCCATCCACCAGATGTTCTCGTTTCTCTCTCGATGTCTATGTCGCATGAGGAGTTTGATGACCTTGGAGAGGACGAGCCGGCGTCGTTGACGAGGCGCCGAGAGGCCGCACGAGAACCGCGTGAACATGAGGAGGAACACGAGGACTTGTCAGCAGTGCTTCAGACACTTCGTCGCCGATCGCCCGAGAAGGCCGAGAACAAGGAGCGCCTACAAGCACAAGCCGAGGAAGAACGACGACAAGTACCGTTCGAGGCGCGACCACAAGAGCAAGCACAAGAACAAGTACAAGGACGAGCGACGATCGAGGAAGAAGGAGGGCCGAGGCAAGGCCCGAGCGATGGTTGGAGCGAGCGACGTCGACCTGGGCCCGCGTACTCCACCTCGAGCTCGAGCAGCAGCCGACGACGAGGGAGATCGCCGCAAGAACAAGAGGTCGTCCAAGAACCTGAGCGGGCTGAGCTGCTTCGCGAGAGACGGCTTCTGTACCATGGCGCTGAGCTCCGGCAAGCAAGAAGAGCACACAGCGACTCGACTCCGAGTCCGACGACGAGGTGCGTGATGAACTTCCTTTCTTGCGCCAGGAGAATGAGAGGCTTGGCTCTTTGCTTGATAATCGTGATGATATGCTTAGAGAGGCCAAGAAAATGAGGAAAGAGCTTAGGGCTTCACTCGAGGATGCTAGGACTAGAGTGGCTGAGCTAGAGACACAGTGTGCTTGATAGCAAGCTTGAGATTGATTCGCTTAAGGCTAGCCCCGTTGTTGCCGATGAAAATGATTGTGCCGATTGCTCCATATTCCTTGCCGATCTTGCTTTGTTTAAGGAGAAGCATGCCTCCAAGTGTGAGGAACTAGATGTGCTTAGGGTTGAAGTGGCTGAGCTTAAGTCTAGACCTGCTTTGCTAGGTGCTTGCACTTCTTGCCTTGTTTTGCATGCTAAGATTGATGAGTTGCATGCTTACACTAGTTCGCTCGAGGCTAAATTGAAGGAACCCATGCCTACATCCTCGCTCTACTTGTGAAATGCATGCATTGAAAAATTTGGAGCTTGCACATTATGTTGATCGCTTGCAGGATGAGAATGATGACTTGAGGAAGTTGATGGGTTGGTTGTCCACCATGAGCCTCGCTGAGGATGATGATCGAGGCCTTTAAGAGGCAAGATGGTGAGGGGCTTGGGGCAAACAAGGTTGGTGAAGGAAGTGGAGAGAATATCCCGGAGCCACCAAAAACCCACCACAAAAATGATTTCCCTCCAAAACCCAACCATCTTAGGAACCGACTAGACACAACCCCAGCCTCCACCTATATTTCCTACACCCACAAATGATCTCCAAAAGCCCATCAAGTTTGTGAGCACTTCGGGTTCATTGGAAAGTGAGAGAGAAGGCAAGTGAGGAGAAATCGGTGGAGGAGTTGAGTGGAGAGAAACCAAGCGAGCAGCCCCAATCCAAGCCAAAACCTAAGCTTGTGAGGTTCCGTTGTGGCCATTGTGGGAAGGAGGGTCACAAGGATGAGTTTTGCTTCAAGAGGAAGCGGGAAGAGAGGATGGCAAAGGAGTGGGCGAACAAGGATAGGTACAACCCTTCCCATGGTGTACCTAAGCCTCGTATGCCACTACCCGGGGTAAGGCCGTGGTGAGAAGTGTTCCGGCATGGGGAGATGCGAGTTCCCCGCAGCCGAGGAGCCGTTCCGGAGGGGGCGGTCGGACCGGCCTCGGCTAGACGGCCGACCGGCCCGCCCGCAGGGGGGGCGGTTAGGACCGGCCCGGCTAGGCGGTTTCCCCCCCCCCCGCACTCGGGGCGGAGTGGTTTTCGAGGTGGTGAGTCGAGAGGTTTCGGTGTCCGGAGGTGGAGTTGCCGGTGGTTGGTCCGGAGAGACAAGCAGTGGTCGGCTTGCTAGGCATTCTCCCCCTCGAGGTCACTACGGGGATGGGAGGAGTCGTAGCTTTGAGAAGGAGAGGAGGGACGCTCCACGGGTTGTCTTCCGTGGTTTTGGTCCTCCTCCGTGCAAAGGAGGGGTGGTTCCCTCAGGGTGGTTACCGTGGTGGTGTTCGTGGAGGTAGTTTTGGTAGGAGAGATGCTTTGGTTGGTGCTAACCCCACTTTCGAGCAAATGGCTCGGCACGGTTTTCCTCTTTTGGTACTAACCCCGCGTCGAGTCGTTTGTTCGCTCACGTGCTTGTTTTTGAATTTCGTGGGAGACTTGAAGAACATTTGGTTGATTGACTCCGGTTGTTCGAGGCATATGACCGGAGACAGGGGGTGGTTCTCAAGTCTCGTCCCGGTGGTGACGAAGAGGTACATCACCTTTGGGGACAATGGGCGTGGGCGTGTGCTTTCGTAAGGTGAGATAAAAGTGAGTGACAAGATCACTCGAGGCGTGTTGCTCTTGTTCAATCGTTGGGGTACAATTTGCTTTCTCGTGTCTCGCTTGTTGGATGAGGGTTTTGAGGTGTTGTTTCGGCCTCGGTGGTTCTCGGATTGTGGACTCTCGAGGGGACCTTGTTTGTATGGTCGTTCCCGAGGGTCGTGTGTTTCGTGCTGATTTTTCTCGCCTTCGGTGTTGAGCGTTGCTTCTTGGCCGGTTCTTCAAGTGAGTTGTGGAAGTGGCATAGGAAGTTGGGTCACTTGAGCTTTGACCTTCGTCTCGCTTGAGTAAACTCAATTTGGTCCGAGGATTGCCACATTTGAGGCTTGAGAAAGAGTTGGTTTGTGCTCCGTGTAGGCATGCCAAGATGGTGGCCTCTTCTCACCCGCCTCTCACCGATGTGATGACTGAGCGTCCATGCGAGCTGCTCCATATGGACCTTGTTAGCCCAGCTCGTGTGCGATCTGCAGGTGGGAAGTGGTATGTCCTTGTTGTGGTGGACGACTATTTTCGGTATGCGTGGGTGTTCTTTCTCAAGGATAAAGGGGAGACGTTTGGTTTTGTTCGAGATCTAGTCTTGAGGTTGAGGAACGAGAGGCACGGAGATGCCATACAAGCTATCCGCAGTGATAATGGCTCGGAATTCAGAAACTCTCGTTTTGAAACCTTTTGCCATGACTTGGGTCTTGAGCACCGCTTTTCGAGTCCGTATACGCCTCCCCGTAATGGTGTTGTGGAAAGGAAGAACAGGACCTTGTGCGAGATGGCTCGACGATGCTTGATGAGCATAGGACTCCGAGGAGGTATTGGGCCGAGGCGGTGAATACGCGTGCTATGTGTCGAACGTAATATACCTCGCAGTGCACAAGAAGAAGACATGCTATGAGTTGATGCATGGTCGCACACCCAAAGTGAGTCACTTCCATGTCTTTGGTTGCAAGTGTTTTATTCCCAAGAAGGGCAAGGAAGTTGGATAAGTTTGAGGCTAGGTCTGTCGATGGCATTTTCTTTGGTTATGCATCTCATTCTAGAGCATATCGTGTGCTCAATCTTGAAACTAACCAAATCGTGGAGACTTGCGAGGTAACCTTCGACGAGACAGAGCCACGTAGTCAGCTTGTCTTTGAGTGTGCAGGTGATGATGAGCTTGGCGAGGAGATCTTTCAGGAGGAGGAGCATGAACATGGTGATGATGAAGATGGCGGTGCGGTGCCCCCGGCTGGACATGTACCCACTACTTCGACTACGATGATGGATGGACCCTCTGCTACACCTACGACGACAAATCAAGAACGAGGAGAAGCTGATGTTGAGGGGGAGGTAGCTTCGAGGCGAGAACCTCCCCGCGAGTTCAAGTGGATCACCCAGCTTCGAGGATCATCGGCGACATGAATGAACGCACTACACGGTCGAGGGTTCGAAACAATTCCCATTTTGCTCATGTTGCGTTTGTTGCTTCTTTTGAGCCCAAAGACATTGGACACGCACTATCTGATCACAATTGGGTTAACTCGATGCATGAGGAGTTGGAGAACTTTGAGAGGAATCAGGTGTGGGAGTTGGTTGACCCTCCCCCGGGTGTAAGCCGATTGGTACAAAGTGGGTGTGGAAAAACAAAGAGGGAGAGAAGGGTGAGGTTGTAAGGAACAAGTCGAGACTTGTTGCTCGTGGGTTCGGGCCGAAGGAGGGGATCGACTACGAGGAGACCTTTGCTCCCGTAGCCCGTTTGGAGGCGATTAGGATCCTTCTAGCCTTTTCTCGTGGCTAAAGGGTTCAAGTTGCACCAAATGGATGTGAAGAGTGCTTTTCTGAATGGGGTGTTGGAGGAAGAAGTGTATGTGAGACAGCCTCCGAGGTTTGAGAGTGAGAGGTACCCCCACCGGTGTACAAGTTGAGGAAGGCGCTGTATGGGTTGAAGCAGGCGCCTAGAGCGTGGTATGGCAGGTTGAGGGGGTTCTTGTTTGAGAGAGGTTTTGAGATGGGGAAGGTCGATCAGACCTTGTTTTTGCAGAGGCGGACGTAGATATCCCGATTGTGCGTGTGTGTACGTGGATGATATTGTCTTTGGTGGCTCGTCTAACTCTCTTGTTGCGAGGTTTGCGTATGATATGAGCAGGAGTTCGAGATGAGTATGATGGGTGAGTTGCGCTTCTTCCTGCCACAAATCAAGCAATCAAAGGAAGGAACATTTGTGCACCAGGCTAAGTACACCAAGGACATTGTGAGGAAATTCAAGATGGAGGACTCCAAGGCTATGACGACGCCGATGAGTACGACTACGGCTCTTGATGCGACGAGGAAGGTGAACACGTGGACCGAAGGAGTACCGAAGCATGATCGGGTCACTCCTCTACTTGACGGCGACGAGGCCGACATACGCTCTTAGTGTGTCCGTGCGCTCGTTTTCAAGCGTCTCCGAGGACTTCGCATCGGCAAGCGGTGAAAAGAATTTTCGTGTACTTGCGTCACACTCCCGACTTCGGCCTTTGGTACTCCGCGTCCTCTTCTTTGGCGCTTCATGGCTTTTCGCACGCGGATTTTGCCGGGTGTCGGTTGGATAGAAAGTCCACTTCCGGGACTTGCCGCTTTTGGGTTCTTCGTTGGTGTCTTGGTCTTCTCGTAAGCCGAGTGTTGCTCAATCCACGACCGAAGCCGAGTATGTTGCCGCTCGCTAGTTGTTGCTCTCGGCCTCCTTTGGATCACCTACACCATGAGTGACTTTGGTGAGGAGTATACCCATGTCCCACTTCAATGTGATAGCACCAGTGCCATAAGCGTTGCAAAGAACCCGTTGCTCCATTCCAAAACCAAACACATAGAAGTGAGGTATCATTTCCCGAGAGACAACGTAGAGAAAGGGAAGATAGCCTTGATCCATGTACCCACACATGACCAACTAGCCGATATTTTCACCAAACCCCTAGATCAAGCAACTTTCACTCGTTTGCGGGGGAACTTGGTGTGTGTTTAATCTCTTGAGTTGGGTGTGTGGGGGGCTTTCTTTTGCCGTGGTGTCGAGCCCGTTTTGCCTCCCCTCGAGGAGCCGGTTTGTAGCATATGTATAGCTTTCCTTTGTGCATTTCTTGCATTTGGCATGGCATATGTAACATGATGTATAGGCATCCTTGTATCTTAGATTGCATGCATTTTGTATCATATGCATTTTTAGGTAAAGCTTCTCCTATATACAATGTTTACCATGGGTTGCTATATATGTTCTTGTGAGCTTGTTTGATATGCTACGGTTAGTTTGGCTTAGCTCTTGATGATCTTGTTGAATGATCCATGGTTGATGGCTAATTTTTGAAAAATGTCATATACATGCTCTCTCATGCGTAAATGCCTATATATGATCTTGACATGTTTTAGTGGCTTTGCTATGCTTACTTTGTGGTTGGATAGCTAGTTTATTGATCATATGGAGCCAAAGGCTCGCTTGCCATCATGAATGTTTAGCCCTCTTGCTTAATCTTGTGGAGGGGCATAAGTTCCTTTTTGTCGCAAAGACATTTCATGTACCATTTACAAATCTGAAAATGAAATGAAAAATGCTTGGAAAATATGTTCCCATGTCATATGTGCTGAAATTAATTTGCTTTGGGTGCTAAACCGTTGCATGATGCCTACCAATGAGAAGTCTCATACATAGAAGTAGGCACATGGCTCGGTGGCTTTGACATGACATGAGGTGCTTTTGGGTGTTTATGATGGTCTTATGATTAGAATGGCTGTCCTAGCATGAAGTTTGAGTGGCTTTGCCATTTTGATATGTTTTGCTCATGTTTAGGTATTTGCTTGTGAGGGAGTAACTTTTCGCAAAATTACTAAAATCCTTTTTAGCCTTGTCCAATGGTTGTGAAACTTGGTGATCACGTAGTTAAGGTCCTTACGAACCTGTCGAGTATCTAACTTGCTCATTTGGACTTGTGTAGCTCCTTGTGATGAATTTTGTATATTCGAGAAGCTATATGTTGCAAGTTTTCGCATTTTGCCTTGATTCATGCATTGTCAACAAGGGGGAGAAGTTTGTGCATGTTTTGGGCACTCGGGAGTGTTTGGAAGGTGTTCCAATTGTTTCGGGCAATTTTTGAGCAAGGTGGTGCGGGGCCGGTTTCTTTGGGCGGTCTAACCGCCCCCCGGTGCGGTCGGTCGGGCAGAGGCGGTCTAACCGCCCGGGCAGAGCGGTCTAACCGTCCCGGGCAAGTGTGAGCGTGTCTTTGCTCTTTGTTGCATTCCCGAGTTGCATTGATGCATGTGTTCAGGGGAAGTGTGCTGTGGCTCAGGGGGAGCTTGCATTTGTGCAGGGGGAGCTCTTTGTGGTGTTCGAGTTTTGCTTTGATGGTTTGCGCTCTTTGCTTGAGCTGTGTTTTGTCTCGGATGTGTCGAGCCGTTGCCCTTGCCTAAGGGGTCCGAGACTTGTCTTCTTCAAGTGATCTTGCTCTTTGCCTTTCTTTGGCTTTCGATCGCTTGTTGGGGTTTCTTTTTATTTTGTTTCTTTTCTTTTCCTTTTCTCTTGTGTTACTTCATTTGAGTGTGTTGTCAATGCACTCATCAAGGGGGAGATTGAGGACCATGTGTGGTTCGAGGACCGGTGGATGGTCGCTTCCTTGTGTGATGAGTGATTGACAACGTTGTGTGGACTGATTCTTGGCTAAGTATTGCAGGTGCAGGTTGCGGCTTGACTCGTGTTGCCGTTGCGTGTGAAGAACAAGCGCGAAAGGTCGTTGCGGTGAGACCTCCGTGTGGAGAAGACAAGTAGGCTTCGTTCGAGGGACCCGGTGGCCGCCGGGGGTCAAGTGCGGGCCGCATGGTGGCATGAACAAGAAGATGAAGTCGTGGACGGTTTCTTGGTAGAGCCTCAAAACCAAGGTCGAGCCGGGACTACGTGGGAGCCGAGTCATGAGTGGAGATTGGCGGAGGCTACACCGAGTTCGCGGGGGTTTGCGCGGGTTCACCGTAAAACCACCGGGTTACTCGTGCTGGAGCCACAAAACCGAGGCCGAAGACTCGACGAGGAGGTGCGGCCACCCGTGCCGGCTCAACCGCCCAGAGGGGCGGTCGACCGCCCGGGGCCGGTCGGATCCACCGGGCCGGCCTAACCGCCCGTGGGGGGCGGTCCGACCGCCCGGCCGCCGGCGCCGAGAAGCTTCGAAGCGGAGGACACGCGTCGGGATCGCAAGGCTTGCGTCGAGGCTACGCAGGTGCGGTCGCCGGCATCCGTCCGATGGTGAAGACATCAAGAATTCCAAATCCGCCCTTGAGGGGCTTGTATCCCTAGTTAGTAGAGAGGGGCATTTTAGACATTCGGTTGCCGCCTATATAACCCAAGAGGTGAGAGGTTGGCACCAACTCTTGGAACCCTAGCTCATTTGGTTTTTCCATTTTCGTTCTCTATTTTCCCTAGTTTTTTAGAAGGCTAGTTTGAGAGCTTCATGTGAGATCTAGAGAGAGGGATGGATGTTTGGGTGGCAAACTAGACCTTGTACGAACCATTCATGGCATGTATAGAAGGTTCGGCGTTGTTCTTCATGGTGGTTTTCCCGTCTCTTTGATGTTGATTTTCGGAGCTCTTTTTGGCGGTGTTTTGAGAACGATTTCTTGGGGTTTTTGGTGGGTGTCACGTATGAGGTTCTTGTGCCTCTTTGGCTGGTGACTTTGCCCCCAAATCTCCTTTGATTCGGACTCGATTTGGTGGTTTTCGTTGGAACTCGAGTTCTTGACCTAGTGAAGCGATTTCTTCGATTCCTCTTGATTGTGAGCGTTTCGGGTCGATTCCTTTGAGGAAGAGGTTGCCCAGGAGGTAACCCAGCTATCCCCGAAGTTTGGCTGCAATCCGTGGAGTGATTCGGGAGATGGGGCGTGAGGAAGTTGAGGTTTGACCCGCGGGTTCGTTTTTTCGGGAAGGGGCGGTCTAACCGCCTACGTGGGGCGGCTCTAACCGCCCGGGTATTTCCGGTCAAAGTTCGTTTCGCCGGATTTTCCTCCGTGAGTTTGTTCGCCTTGATCGCAGGAGTGTCCGGGTGAAATTTAGGGTCGTTCTCGTGCAGCTTTGCTAGGTGTTCTTGTTTGGAGTTCGTTGTCGGGTACAGGAGGTTAGACCGCCCCCCGGCAGCCGGTCTAACCGCCCCTAGGCCCTTGGGTGAAGTTTTGGTTTTCGCCAAGATTTTCTCGGTAGCTAGCATGGCCTTGACCAGCAGATCTCTCGTTGGTGAAACCGTGGTGTGTTTTGGTGCTCGGAAGAGGCGTTTCGAGGATTTCTTGGTTGCCGAGTGTGGAGGCGGTCTAACCGCCCCCTATACCCGGCTAACCGCCCCCTCCGGTTAGCCGGCTTTCGAGTTGTTTCCGCTGTCGGCTGCCGCGTGTGTGTTGTGGTTGCCGGTAGAGTTTGTTCCTAGGACCAACGTAGCACTCCGATGGCTACGTGGTTTTGGCAAACGGGAGGTAGAAGTGCGGAGCGTGTGATTTCGGGGGTTCGACCGAGCTAGTTCGTCTTGTCGGAGTTTCAATCTCCCTCGAGAAGAATTTTTATCGGCTCCCATTCACTCCCCCCCTCTCTCCGGTCGCCTTATCGGTCCTTCACCACCGTAACCACGACCACCGGAAACAACCCTCGCACCCGCACGAGCTCGAAACCCGAACATCCGTCCGTCTGTGCCCGCACCGGTCCGACCGGTGCCCCACACCGGTCCGACCGGTGTGACCCGGGCAAGAACACCACCCGCAGCCCCTTCTCTCTCCCCAAGCCCGAACCGTCCTCACAATCGCCTTGCCCCCCGGGCATCCGCATACGAGGCTCAAGTACACCATCGGAAGGGTGGTACTTGTCCTTGTTAGCCCACTCCTTCTCCATTCTCTCCTCTAGCTTCCTCTTGAAGCAAAACTCCTCCTTATGGCCATCTCTCCCACAATAGCCACAATGGAACCTCACATGCTTAGGCTTTGGCTTGGGATGTGGCTGCTCACTTGGTTTCTCTCCACTCAAACCCTCCACCGGTTTCTCACCACTAGCCTTCTCACTCTCCTTCCCAAAGAACACTTTCCCCGAAGTGCTCACAAACTTGATAGGCTTTTGTAGATCATTTGTGGGTGTAGGATGAAGGACCGGTACGGCGAACCAGAGAGGGGGGGAGTGAATGGGAGCCGATAAAAATTCTTCTCGATGGAGATGAGAACTCCAACAAGACGAACGCGGCTTCCAACACACGTCTCCGACTCACTACCCAAGTTGGCCAAGCCCACGTAGCCACTGGAGTGCCACTGGACCTAGGAACCAACACACACACCCCTTCCGACTCGAGAACGCAACGGAACAACAAACCCCGAGTCTACGGACCCACACCGGCCGACCGTAAGCACCACCGGCCGGACCGGTCCCCGCCGGTGAACCCGAGCAACTTCCACTAAGTGGCTCTACACCGGTCCGACCGTGAGACGCACCGGCCGGGACCGATGGCAACCGAAAGCCCCCAAGGCACCAAACAAAGCCAACCGACCACCAAACGGACCCAAACTCGAAACAAGCAGCAACACGGACAACAACGAACACACCAAGACGTTCACCCGAGCAAAAACCCACAAGAGCTCGCACCGGTCAGACCGGTCAAGAGCACCGGTCAGACCGGTGTAGCCTGGGCAGCTCGGGATGAATAGCACCCGCGGGTCAACTCCCCCAAATCCAAATCTCGATCTCCCGAATCGCTCCACGGGCTTGAACAAGACTTTGGGGATATCAGGAACACCTCATGAGGAGTCCATAGCCAAGTTTAATCCCACCAAATCTCGTCCAAAAAGGAGGAATCGAAGAAATCCCGCCGAAAGCACTTCCAACCCAAGAACTCAAGAAACCCCGAAATCGAGCACTTTTTCTCACGGATTTGGGAGGGGAATCACGCCCCAAAGAACCACGAAGGGTTCCCACAAATTTCCCCCATCAAATCTCCAAGAGAAAAGCCCCGAAAACACCCCAAAGAAATCACGAGGAAAGGGCTCCGAAAATCACCACCAAGAACAACCGGGAAAACACATCCAAACCTTGAGGAATCACGCCGAATCATCTATACATGAAACAAAGATTCGTACAAGGTCTAGCAAGCCGCCCGATCATCCATCCCTCTCTACAAGATCTCTCCGTGAAGCTCTCTTGCTAGTCCTAGAGAAAACCTAAGGAAAATAGGTGGAAAATAGGAAAACTAATGAGCTAGGGTTCCAAGAGTTGGCCGCCATCCTCTCACCTCTTGGGTTATATGGAGGCAACCGAATGTCTAAAATGCCCTTCTCTACTAACTAGGGATACAAGCCCCTCAAGGGCGGATATGGAATTTTTGATGTCTTCACCATCGGACGGATGCCCGCGACCGCACCCCGCGTAGCCTCGACGCAAGCCATGCGATCCCGACGCGTGTCCTCCGCTTCGAAGATTCCGAACCGCGTCGCCGCACACGGCCGACCGGTGCTCCTCACCGGCCGACCGGCCCCCACGGGCCGACCGGCCGTACCCACCGGCCGGGGACCGTCCGGTGCCGCCGCACCTCCGTCTTCGGTTCTCCCGGCCTTGGCTTTGTGGATCAACCAAGGAACCCAAAGGGTTTTCTCGGTGAACCACCGAAACCCCCGCGAACTCCGTGTAGCCTCCGCCAATCTCCACTCATGACTCGGCTCCCACGTAGTCCCGGCTCGACCTTGGTTTTGAGGCTCAACCAAGAAACCGTCCACGACTTCATCTTGCCGTTCATGCCACCATGCGGCCCGCACTTGACCCCCCGCCGGCCACCGGTCCCTCGAACGAAGCCTACTTGTCTTCTCCACACCCGGAGGCCTCACCGGCGACGACCTTTCGCGCTTGTTCTTCACCCGCACCAACACGAGTCAAGCCGCAACCCGCACCTCGCAATACTTAGCCAAGAATCGCTCCACACAACGTTGTCAATCACTCATCACACAAGGAAGCGACCATCCAACGGTCCTCGAACCACACATGGTCCTCAATCTCCCCCTTGATGAGTGCATTGACAACACCCACACGAAAGTAACAAGAGAGAAAAGAAAAAGAAAAGAAACGAACAAAAAGAAACTCCAACAAGCGATCGAAAGCCAAACAAAGGCAAAGAGCAAGATCACTTGAAGAAGACAAGTCTCGGACCCCTTAGGCAAGGGCAACGGCTCGACACATCCGAGACAAAACAAAGCTCAAGCAAAGAGCGCAAACCACCAAAGCAAAGCTCGAACAACCACAAAGAGCTCCCCCTGCACACATGCAAGCTCCCCCTGAACCAATGCACCTCCCCCTGGACGGATGCATGCAAGACACCACTTGAAAACAGGATAGCCGCAAAGACTTTCACCACACCGGTCGAGACGGTCATCACCACCGTGGCGTACCGGTGCCTAACAAGTGTACAGACCAAGACTCACACCGGCCGACCGGTGCTCATCACCGGTCAGACCGGTGTACAACAGAGCCCAGAAATGGCTCGAAACCACCTGAAAACCTTCTAAACGCGTCCAACAAGCCATTTCAAGCTCAAACTTCTCCCCCTTGTTGGCAATGCATGAATCAAGCCAAAAAAGCAAAACTTTCAACCTAGAGCTTCTCAAATATACAAAATTCAACAAAGAATGCTACACATGTCCAAATGAGCAAGTTAGATACTCTACGGCTTCGTATCGATCTCAACTACATGATCACCAAGTTTCACAATCATTGGACGAAGCTAAGATAGATTTTGGCAATTTTGCGAAAAACTTGCCTCTCATGAGCAAAGTCCTAAACATGATCAAAGCATATCAAAATGGCAAAGCCACACAAACTTCATGCTAGGACAGCCATTCTAATCATAAGACCATCACAAACACCCACAAGCACCTCATGTCATGTCAAAGCCACCGAGCCATGTGCCTACTTCTATTTATGAGACTTCTCATTGGTAGGCATCATGCAACGGTTTAGCACCCAAAGCAAATTAAATTCAGCACATATGACATGGGAGCATTTTTCCAAGCATTTTTCATTTCATTTTCAGATTTGTAAATGGTACATGAAATGTCTTTGCGACAAAAAGGAACTTATGCCCCTCCACAAGATAAATCAAGAGGGCTAAACATCCATGATGGCAAATGAGCCTTTGGCCCCATATGATCAATAAACTAGCTATCCAACCACAAATTAAGCATAGCAAGGCCATAAAAACATGTCGAGAGCATGTAAAGGCATTTACACATGAGAGAGCATACATGTGACATTTTTCAAAAGCATAGCTAGCAACCATGGATTATTCATCAAGATCATCAAGAGCTAAGCCAAACTAACCGTAGCATACCAAACAAGCTCACAAAGACATATATCTCATTCCATGGTGAACAATGTATATGAGAGAAGCTTTTCCTAACCAATGCATATGATACAAAATGCATGCAATCTAGGATACAAGGATGCCTATACATCATGTTACATATGCCATGCCAAATGCAAGAAATGCACAAAGGAAAGCTATACATATGCTACAAACCGACTCCTCGAGGGGAGGCAAAAAGGGCTCGACACCACCGGCAAAAGAGCAAAGGAGCACCAAACTCACAAGCTCCCCCTAAACTCATGCATTAAGGCCAAAGAGCATACAAAGCTCACCTTACACACATGAGATAAGGCAAAGAGCAAAAGAAACCAAGTGGCTTGACCAAGGCCACACACTCGAAGGTCACAAGTACACTTACCTTTATCATTTCTTCACAATTCACTCATCCTTGTCCACCATCCCCGAAAGTGATGCACCTACATGTCACCACTGGGATATGAAGCCGAAGAACCACCCCCAATATCAACCAAATGTTCTCCGGACCATCCACCTGCAACTCAAAACAAAGAGCGAGAGCGAGCAAACGACTCAACACTGGGGTTAGTTCCAAATGTGTAAAACCAGTGCCTAGCCATTTGCTCGAAAGTGGGGTTAGCACCAACCAAAGCATCTCTCCTACCAAAACTGCCTCCACGAACACCACCACGGTAACCACCCTGAGGGAACCACCCCTCTCTGCCTGGAGGAGGACCAAAACCACGCAAGAAAGCCTGTGGAACGTCCTTCCTCTCCAACTCCACACCACGACTCCTCCAATCCCCGTATTGAGCACGAGGAGGAGAACGCCTAGCAAACTGACCGCCTGCACTCTTTCCAGCCCAACCACCAGAACCACGACCACCAGAAACAACCCTCGCACCTGTACGAGCTCGAAATCCGAACATCCGTCCGTCTGTGCCCGCACCGGTCCGACCGGTGCCCCACACCGGTCCGACCGGTGTGACCCGGACAAGAACACCACCCGCAGCCTTCTTCTCTCCCCAAGCCCGAACTCGTCCTCACAATCGCCTTGCCCCTGGGCATCTGCATACGAGGCTCAAGTACACCATCGGAAGGGTGGTACTTGTCCTTGTTTGCCCACTCCTTCCTCATTCTCTCCTCTCGCTTCCTCTTGAAGCAAAACTCCTCATTATGGCCATCTCTCCCACAATAGCCACAATGGAACCTCACAAGCTTAGGCTTTGGCTTGGGATGTGGTTGTTCACTCGGTTTCTCTCCACTCAAACCCTCCACCGGTTTCTCACCACTTGCCTTCTCACTCTCCTTCCCAAAGAACACTTTCCCCGAAGTGCTCACAAACTTGATAGGCTTTTGTAGTTCATTTGTGGGTGTAGGAAACACGGGTGGAGCTGGGGTTGTGTCTAGCCGATTCCTTAGATGGTTAGGTTTTGGTGGGAACTCATTCTTGTGGTGGGTTTTTGGTGGCTCCGGGATATTCTTTCCACTTCCCTCACCAACCTTGTTTGCTCCAAGCCCCTCACCATCTTGCCTCTTAAAGGCCTCGATCATCATCCTCAATTGAGGCTCGTGACCGGACAACCACCCCATCAACTTCCTCAAATCGTCATTCTCGTCCTGCAAACGGTCAACATAATGTGCAAGCTCCAAATTTTTCAATGCATGCATTTCACAGGTAGAGCAAGATGTAGGCATGGGTTCCTTCAATTTAGCCTCGAGCGAACTAGTGTAAGCATGCATCTCATCAATCTTAGCATGCAAAACAGGCATGAAGTGCAAGCACCTAGCAAAGCAGTCTAGACTTAAGCTCACCCACCTCAACCCTAAGCACATCTAGTTCCTCACACTTGGAGGCATGCTTCTCCTTAAACAAAGCAAGATCAGCAAGGAATATGGAGCAATCAAAGCACAATCATTCTCATCGAAACAACAGGGCTAGCCTTAAGCGAATCAATCTCAAGCTTGCTATCAAGCACCCGTGTCTCTAGCTCGGCCCACTCTAGTCCTAGCATCCTCGAGTAAAGCCCTAAGCTCTTTCCTCATTTTCTTGGCCTCTCTAAGCATGTCATCACGGTTATCAAGCAAAGAGCCAAGCCTCTCATTCTCCCGGCGCAAGAAGGGAAGTTCATCACGCACCTCGTCGTCGGACTCGCAGTCCGAGTCGCTCCGTGTGCTCTTCTTGCCGCCGAGCTCGGTGCCATGGTGCGAAGCCATCTCTCGCGGCGGCCTCACCCCGCTCGGGTTCTTGGACGACTTCTTGTTCTTGCGGCGATCTCCCTCGTCTTCACCGCCGCTCGAGCTCGAGGTGGAGTACGCGGAATCGGAGTCGACGTCGCTCGCTCCAACCATCGCTCGGGCCTTGCCTCGGCCCTCCTTCTTCCTCGATCGTCGCTTGTCCTTGTACTTGTTCTTGTGCTTGCTCTTGTGGTCGCGCCTCGAACGGTACTTGCCATCGTTCATCCTCGGCTTGTGCTTGTAGCTGTCCTTGTTCTCGGCCTTCTCCGGGCGCGGCGACGAAGTGTCCCGGCTTGCCGCACCGGAAGCAAGTCCTCGTGTTCCTCCTCATGTTCACGCGGTTCTCGTGCGGCCTCTCGAACCGCCTCGTCAACAACGCCGCCTCGTCCTCTCCAAGGTCATCAAACTCCTCATCCGGCATAGACATCAAAGAGGAAAACGAGAACATCCTCGGTGGATGGGTTAGAGTTAGTCTTTCCTTTGGAACCACCAACGAGGGCAAGACTATGGGAATCGGTCGGTCCCTCGAGCTTGGCGAACATGCCCCTATCCACTTCGACCGACTTGAGCTTCGAGAACGTCTCGTTCACCGTCGAGTATCGTACCTCTCCGACTCAACTATGGCCTCGAACTTTCCGCCCCATATCGTACGATCCAAAGAGTGTAAGAGCTTGACCGCTCTATCATGATCATCGTACGGGAGCACGTCCACATTGGCCCTCATGTTGTTCACCACCACCGTGAACCTCTGAAACAAGGCATCGATGGACTCACCGGGGAGATGAGTGAAGTTCTCGTACTCTCTCCGTAGGTCGCATACAACCGTGCCTCGAACCTCGGGCGTTCCCAACATGAGCCTCCTTCAACACCGCCCAAATCCTACAAGCCAAGTGCTCGGTGTGCACCCGATCGAACTCGGCCGACACAAAGCACGAAACAAGTAGTCGACCGCCTTATTGTTGGCGTCGAATCCGTCCCTCGACCCCCGGAGCAAGGAAATCCATCGGCCGGGACATAGCCCGTGTCCACCGTGACATCCCAAAGCGCTTGACCCTTTCCGCGGAGGAACGCACCCATCCGCTTGCTCCACATCCGGTAGTTCTTGCCATCGAAGTGTGGAGGACCCGAACCCCGTTCTCGATACGCCATCCTTGGATCTTAGACCGGTTAGAGTCAACAAAGACCCGAACCGGCTCGATACCACTTGAAGGACCGAAGACGGCGAACCGAGAGAGGGGGGGGAGTGAATGGGAGCCGATAAAAATTCTTCTCGATGGAGATGAGAACTCCAACAAGACGAACGCGGCTTCCAACACACATCTCCGACTCACTACCCAAGTTGGCCAAGCCCACGTAGCCACTGGAGTGCCACTGGACCTAGGAACCAACACACACAGCCTTCCGACTCGAGAACGCAGCCGGAACAACAAACCCCGAGTCTACGGACCCACACCGGCCGGGACCGGTGAGCACCACCGGCCGACCGGTCCCCGCCCGGTGAACCCGAGCAACTTCCACTAAGTGGCTCTACACCGGTCGACCGGTGAGACGCACCGGTCGGACCGATGGCACGTAAAGCCCCCAAGGCACCAAACAGCCAACCGACCACCAAACGAACCCAAACTCGAAACAAGAAGCAGCACCACGGGACAACAAAGAACACACCAAGACACTCACCCGAGCGAAAACCCACGGGGGCTTGCACCGGTCGGACCGGCCAAGAGCACCGCGACGGCAGTGTAGCTCCGGGGCGCTCGGGATGAACAAAGACCCGCGGGTCAACTCCCCCAAATCCAAATCTCGATCTCCCGAATCGCTCCACGGACTTGAACAAGACTTTGGGGATATCAGGAACACCTCATGAGGAGTCCATAGCCAAGTTTAATCCCACCAAATCTCGTCCAAAAAGGAGGAATCGAAGAAATCCCGCCGAAAGCACTTCCAACCCAAGAACTCAAGAAACCCCGAAAGCGAGCACTTTTTCCCACGAATTTGGGAGGGGAATCACAGCCCAAAGAACCACGAAGGGTTCCCACAAATTTCCCCCATCAAATCTCCAAGAGAAAAGCCCCGAAAACACCCCAAAGAAATCACGAGGAAAGGGCTCCGAAAATCACCACCAAGAACAACCGGGGAAAACACATCCAAACCTTGAGGAATCACGCCGAAACAAAGATTCGTACAAGGTCTAGCAAGCCGCCCGATCATCCATCCCTCTCTACAAGATCTCTCCGTGAAGCTCTCTTGCTAGTCCTAGAGAAAACCTAAGGAAAATAGGTGGAAAATAGGAAAACTAATGAGCTAGGGTTCCAAGAGTTAGCTGCCATCCTCTCACCTCTTGGGTTATATGGAGGCAACCGAATGTCTAAAATACCCTTCTCTACTAACTAGGGATACAAGCCCCTCAAGGGCGGATATGGAATTCTTGATGTCTTCACCATCGGACGGATGCCCGGCGACCGCACCCTGCGTAGCCTCGACGCAAGCCATGCGATCCCGACGCGTGTCCTCCGCTTCGAAGATTCCGAACTGCGTCGTCGCACACCGGTCAGACCGGTGCTCCTCACCAGTCAGACCGGTCCCCACCGGTCAGACCGGTCATAGGAAACACAAGTGGAGCTGGGGTTGTGTCTAGTCGGTTCCTTAGATGGTTAGGTTTTGGTGGGAAATCGTTTTTGTGGTGGGTTTTTGGTGGCTCAGGGATATTCTCTCCACTTCCCTCACCAACCTTGTTTGCTCCAAGCCCCTCACCATCTTGCCTCTTAAAGGCCTCGATCATCATCCTCAACTGAGGCTCGTGACCGGACAACCAACCCATCAACTTCCTCAAATCGTCATTCTCATCCTGCAAACGATCAACATAATGTGCAAGCTCCAAATTTTTCAATGCATGCATTTCACAGGTAGAGCAAGATGTAGGCATGGGTTCCTTCAATTTAGCCTCGAGCGAACTAGTGTAAGCATGCATCTCATCAATCTTAGCATGCAAAACAGGGCATGAAGTGCAAGCACCTAGCAAAGCAGGTCTAGACTTAAGCTCGACCACCTCAACCCTAAGCACATCTAGTTCCTCACACTTGGAGGCATGCTTCTCCTTAAACAAAGCAAGATCGGCAAGAAATATGGAGCAATCAAAGCACAATCATTCTCATCGAAACAACGGGGCTAGCCTTAAGCGAATCAATCTCAAGCTTGCTATCAAGCACCCGTGTCTCTAGCTCGACCCACTCTAGACCTAGCATCCTCGAGTGAAGCCCTAAGCTCTTTCCTCATTTTCTTAGCCTCTCTAAGCATGTCATCACGGTTATCAAGCAAAGAGCCAAGCCTCTCATTCTCCCGGCGCAAGAAGGGAAGTTCATCACGCACCTCGTCGTCGGACTCGCAGTCCGAGTCGCTCCGTGTGCTCTTCTTGCCCGCCGAGCTCAACGCCATGGTGCGAAGCCATCTCTCGCGAAGCGGCCTCGGCCCGCTCGTGTTCTTGGACGACTTCTTGTTCTTGCGGCGATCTCCCTCGTCTTCGCCGCCGCTCGAGCTCGAGGTGGAGTACGCGGAACTGGAGTCGACGTCGCTCGCTCCAACCATCGCCCGGGCCTTGCCTCGGCCCTCCTTCTTCCTCGATCGTCACTCGTCCTTGTACTTGTTCTTGTGCTTGCTCTTGTGGTCGCGCCTCGAACGGTACTTGCCATCGTTCATCCTCGGCTTGTGCTTGTAGTTGTCCTTGCTCTCGGCCTTCTCCGGGCAGTCGGCGACGAAGTGTCCCAGCTTGCCGCACTGGAAGCAGGTCCTCGTGTTCCTCCTCATGTTCACGCGGTTCTCGTGCAGCCTCTCGAACCGCCTCGTCAACAGCGCCAGCTCGTCCTCTCCAAGGTCATCAAACTCCTCATCTGGCATAGACATCAAAGAGGAAAACGAGAACATCCTGGTGGATGGGTTAGAGTTAGTCTTTCCTTTGGAACCACCAACGAGGGCAAGACTATGGGAGTCGGTCGGTCCCTCGAGCTTGGCGATCATGCCCCTATCCACCTCGGCCCGACTTGAGCTTCGAGAACGGCTCGTTCACGTCGAGTATCATACCTCTCCGACTCGACTATGGCCTCGAACTTTCCGCCCCATATCGTACGATCCAAAGAGTGTAAGAGCTTGACGGCTATATCATGATCATCGTACGGGAGCACGTCCACATTGGTCCTCATGTTGTTCACCACCACCGTGAACCTCTCGAAACAAGGCATCGATGGACTCACCCGGGAGATGAGTGAAGTTCTCATACTCTCTCCGTAGGTCGCATACAACCGTGCCCGAACCTCGGGCGTTCCCAACATGAGCCTCCTTCAACACCGCCCAAATCCTACAAGCCAAGTGCTCGGTGTGCACCCGATCGAACTCGGCCGACACAAAGCACGAAACAAGTAGTCGACCGCCTTATTGTTGGCGTCGAATCCGTCCCTCGACCCCGGAGCAAGGAAATCCATCGGCCGGACATAGCCCTGTGTCCACCGTGACATCCCAAAGCGAGTTGACCCTTTCCGCGGAGGAACGCACCCATCCGCTTGCTCCACATCCGGTAGTTCTTGCCATCGAAGTGTGGAGGACCCGAACCCCATTCCCGGTACGCCATCCTTGGATCTTAGACCGGTTAGAGTCAACAAAGACCCGAACCGGCTCGATACCACTTGAAGGACCGATACGGCGAACCGAGAGGGGGGGGGAGTGAATGGGAGCCGATAAAAATTCTTCTTGAAGGAGAAGAAAACTCCAACAAGACGAACGCGGCTTCCAACACACGTCTCCGACTCACTACCAAGGTTGGTCAAGCCCACGTAGCCACTGGAGTGCCACTGGACCTAGGAACCAACACGCAACCTTCCGACCCGAGAAACGCAGCGGAAAAACCAAACCTCGAGTCTACGGACCCACACCGGTCGGACCGGTGAGCACCACCGGTCGACCGGTCCCCGCCGGTGAAACCGAGCAACTTTCACTAAGTGGCTCTACACCGGTCGGGCCGGTGAGACACACCGGTCGGACCGATGGTAGCCTCGAAAGCCCCCAAGGCACCAAACAAAGCCAACCGACCACCAAACGGACCCAAACTCGAAACAAGCAGGCAACACGGGACAACAACGAACACACCAAGACGTTCACCCGAGCAAAAACCCACAAGAGCTCGCACCGGTCGGGCCGGTCAAGAGCACCTGGCCGACCGGTGTAGCTCGGGCGACTCGGGATGAATAGCACCCGCGGGTCAACTCCCCCAAATCCAAATCTCGATCTCCCGAATCGCTCCACGGGCTTGAACAAGACTTTGGGGATATCAGGAACACCTCATGAGGAGTCCATAGCCAAGTTTAATCCCACCAAATCTCGTCCAAAAAGGAGGAATCGAAGAAATCCCGCCGAAAGCACTTCCTACCCAAGAACTCAAGAAAACTCCAAAATCGAGCACTTTTACTCATGGATTTGGGAGGGGAATCACGGCCCAAAGAACCACGAAGGGTTCCCACAAATTTCCCCCATCAAATCCCCAAGAGAAAAGCCCCGAAAACACCCCAAAGAAATCACGACGAGAGGGCTCCGAAAATCACCACCAAGAACAACCGGGGAAAACACATCCAAACCTTGAGGAACCACGCCGAATCATCTATACATGAAACAAAGGTTCGTACAAGGTCTAGCAAGCCGCCCGATCATCCATCCCTCTCTACAAGATCTCTCCGTGAAGCTCTCTTGCTAGTCCTAAGGAAAACCTAGAGAAAATAGGTGGAAAATAGGAAAACTAATGAGCTAGGGTTCAAAGAGTTGGTCGCCATCCTCTCACCTCTTGGGTTATATGGAGGCAACCGAATGTCTAAAATGCCCTTCTCTACTAACTAGGGATACAAGCCCCTCAAGGGCGGATATGAAATTCTTGATGTCTTCACCATCGGACGGATGCCCGCGACCGCACCCCGCGTAGCCTCGACGCAAGCCATGCGATCCCGACGCGTGTCCTCCGCTTCGAAGATTCCGGACTGCGTCGTCGCACACCGGTCGCCGACCGGTGCTCCTCACCGGCCGGAGCCGGTCCCCACCGGCCGGACCGGCCGTACCCACCGGTCGGACCGGTCCGGTGCCGCCGCACCTCCGTCTTCGGTTCTCCGGTCTTGGCTTTGTGGATCAACCAAGGAACCCGGTGGTTTTCCGGTGAACCACCGAAACCCCGCGAACTCGGTGTAGCCTCCGCCAATCTCCACTCATGACTTGGCTCCCACGTAGTCCCGGCTCGACCTTGGTTTTGAGGCTCAACCAAGAAACCGTCCACGACTTCATCTTGTCGTTCATGCCACCATGCGGCCCGCACTTGACCCCCGCCGGCCACCGGGTCCCTCGAACAAAGCCTACTTGTCTTCTCCACACCCGGAGGCCTCACCGCGACGACCTTTCGCGCTTGTTCTTCACCTGCACCAACACGAGTCAAGCCGCAACCTGCACCTGCAATACTTAGCCAAGAATCAGTCCACACAACGTTGTCAATCACTCATCACACAAGGAAGCGACCATCCACCGGTCCTCGAACCACACATGGTCCTCACATAGTCATGTGGAGAGTGGGCAGCCGGAGGAGAGTCGTCGTCGTCGGTCTCACCACCACCAAAGTCCTCGTCATCGATGTCGGCCGGAGGAGCTCCATACATCATGGAGGTGTCGCCGTAGACCTCCCAAGGGTTGTAGAAGTTTGGTGGAGGAGGAAAGTCCATGGGCTCGCGAACGGGAGAGTGCTCAATGTTGTGTTGAGCGAGCAAGGACTTTTGACGTGTCTCTAGCTTGAGGAGCTGCTCATCAACATGCTGCCTATGGGCACGAATTTCCTGTGCGTTGTGACGTCCCACATTGAAGAAAGCAAAAAGACCTTGAGAGAGGAAATTGAAGATACTCTTTTTCTTGCCGGGGGGAACGGTGCCTCTAGATGCGGATGGCCCACGAGAGGAGGAGGGTGGCTCAAGAGAAGATGGGCCACCGGAGGAGGAGCCACCTGCGGTAGAAGGACGAGGAGGGGCATGCTTGCCCAACTTGAGAAGCCTCTCGATGTTGCCTTTGTTGGGCTTGTACCAAGAATGGGTCTTGTCGGGGAGGATATCAACTCCCGCCACCTCACAAATCATCTTGAATATCCAAGGGGCATATTGGCAGCTCTTGTTAGCGGACACGGAGCACACAATGATCTCCTCCCAAATGAAATTGAATATACTAAAGTCTTCCTTGTCCGGTGCCATCCTCACTAGGATCTCTTTTGCCACATTGGAAATATTGGTGTTGTCACCTATCTTGGGAGTGAGAGTGTAGCGAAAGAGTTGATTTAACATCCGATAAACTGGCTTCATCCCATGAGTGGTACCAAATTCCACCTTGCCATACGCCGAGTCATACATAAAAGCCATCTCACTGTCAAGAGGGAACTCCCCACCATGCAGCTTTGGACGAGCGAGATCCTCCTCACTGAAGCCAAGAATCTGAGCAAAACGCTCATAAGAGACGGAGAGAGGCTTGCCTTGAAGAAGCCAATGGAAGGTCTGAGTCTCACGGCGGATGTAGAGGTTGGCATAGAATTGGGCGACCACTTCCTCATTCCAATCATAGTTGATTGACATCACATTGGTCATCCCCTTGGCATGGCATATATCAATAGCATCATTGACGGCCGGAATGTCAAGTGACCTAAGGAGATCCCAATTGATTGATTTCATATCGATAGTCATGTGATCCTTGCTGAGAATGACTGACTCATACCAATCGGCATTAAACTTGAGCCAAAAACGGATGTCTGCATCAAACTCCTTTTGCCAAAGAGCGGGGTCGGAGTACCTCTCCTTGTAGACATTGTGGGACCCTCTTGTGTAGTCTACCATCCTCACAATCCCCATTTGAGTGGCTGGACGAGGAGGTCTTGATGGCCGAAGGATGAACGAGGAGAGGATTTCCAATGAGATGTCCTCATAGTCATCATAATGGTCATCGGGTTGGTGTGCTTGCTTGGTACGGGCACGATGACCTTGTCCCGTGGACTGGCGAGGAGCAGTAGGAGGGTTGGTACGACCACGACCACGAGGAGCTTGAGAGCTAGCTCCCCCCTTCCTCTTCCTTTGAGCGAGAGGAACGTCGTCTTCATCAGAGCCTTCACGCACCACTTGCTTGCCAGCGCGACCCATCTGGAGGATTAGCAAGAGTGCATAAGATTGGAGTTTGGAATAAGAGAAGAAATGGCTCAACCTAAGGGGGGAAACTGAGTTAACAGCCCCCCATCGGTACTACCGACATGGCGTCGGTACTACCGATGGGGGTCGGGTTTTGGTGAAAAAAACTTGAATCCGGTGTTTTTAGCCAACCAAAACCTACCAAATCATGGATACGAGTTCTATGGGGGTAAAGATGATGATTCCCTAAAGCATTGCCTCTAGAAACAACTACATTGAGAGATCGATCCACGGAGATTTTGAATGAATACCTTGAGAAGCTTCCCGCGCGAATCGACGAACTTCCGGCGAGGATCGGATGTTCCGGAGGGTGGAGAATCTAAGGATGTGGGCTAGAAACACTTTCCACGGTTGGGTTTTGAGATCACCTCGCGGATTTGAGAGGAGGAGCAAGAGGGGCGCAGCAACGGTTGAAAGAAACACTCAAACCCTAACCCCTGGTCGCGGGCCTTATATAGCCCAGCGGCTTTTATCGGTAGTACCGACGGGGTGTCGGTACTACCGGCGGTCCCCTGAAAATGAGACAGAAAGGTCTTATCGGTATACCGCCCCTGGGTCGGTTCTACCGGGGGGGTCCGGTAGTACCGACACGGGGTCGGTTCTACCGAGGATAGCCAGAAATTCAAACAGAGAACTCATATCGGTACTACCGACCTTGTGTCGGTTGTACCGGCAATTTAAGCAGTTTTTTTAGAAAGATTTAAGGTTTAGATTGAGATCTTCGGTAAAGAGGAATATGGACATGTAGAGAACTCATAGGAGTTGGTGACTAGTCACAAGCAATCAATCAAAGCTATAGTCACCACCCACTATGTAAAGATCCAAATTTTTTGTAAAACACACACAACGAGGTTAAAATAAAACGTTTTGCTTCCTATCTAGGCAACAAACAAGTTTATGTGCAAAAGATCAAGCCAAGTTATGAGAATCTAAGATGTTTAGCTCACTCCTCAAAGCACAAAACCTTTGCTCGTCTAGAGGCTTAGTGAAAATGTCGGCAAGTTGCTTTTCGGTGCAAACATGCCGTAAAGCAATGTCACCCTTAGCTTCATGATCCCGTAAGAAGTGATGTCTAATGTCTATGTGCTTTGTTCTAGAGTGTTGGATAGGATTGTTCGCTAGTTTGATAGCACTCTCGTTGTCACACAAGAGTGGAATCTTACTAAACTTGCAACCATAATCACTCAACGTTTGCTTCATCCACAAGAGTTGTGCACAACAAGCACAGGCCGCCACATATTCGGCTTCGGCCGTGGATAAAGCAACCGAATTTTGCTTCTTTGAGCTCCACGACACCAAAGACCTACCAAGAAATTGGCATGTCCCGGTAGTGCTCTTTCGATCTACTTTGCAACCGGCATAATCCGAATCGGAGTAGACAAGTAGATCAAAAGTGGAACCTTTGGGATACCACAAGCCTAGGTTAGGAGTATGAACTAAATATCTAAAGATCCTCTTAACAGCCATTAGATGGCACTCCTTAGGATTGGCTTGAAATCTTGCACACATGTACACACTAAGGATTATATCGGGCCTAGATGCACAAAGGTAAAGGAGGGAGACAATCATGGAACGGAATACCTTTTGGTCGACCGAATTCCCTTCTTCATTGAGATCAAGATGTCCATTTAATGCCATGGGTGTTTTGATGGGCTTGGAATCGGCCATGTCAAACCTCTTGAGCATATCCTTCACATACTTGGTTTGACACAAGAAAGTCCCTTCCTTCATTTGCTTGATTTGAAACCCAAGAAAGAACTTCGATTCTCCCATCATAGACATCTCAAATCTCTTGGTCATGATCCTACTAAATTCTTCACAAAATTTATCATTAGTAGACCCAAATATGATGTCATCGACATAAATTTGGCAAACGGAAATATCCTTTTCATTTCTTTGAATGAAGAGAGTAGAATCGGCTTTGCCTATCTCAAAGCCGTTCTTGAGAAGAAAATCCTTAAGGCATTCATACCATGCTCTAGGAGCTTGCTTAAGCCCGTAGAGCGCCTTATGGAGCTTGTACACATGATTTGGAAACCTTGAGTCTTCAAAGCCCGGTGGTTGATCCACATACACTTCTTCTTGGAGAGGTCCATTCAAGAAAGCACTCTTCACATCCATTTGATGAAGCTTGAAATCATGATGAGTAGCATAGGCTAAAAGAATACGAATTGACTCGAGCCTTGCTACCGGTGCATAAGTCTCTCCAAAATCTAAGCCTTCAACTTGCGTGTAACCCTTGACAACAAGCCTTGCCTTGTTCTTCGTGACGACACCAAATTCATCTTGCTTGTTCCTAAAAACCCATTTGGTGCCGATCACATTTTGCTTGGGTCTTGGTACCAACTCCCAAACTTCATTTCTCTTGAAGTTGTTCAATTCTTCCTCCATGGCAATAATCCAATCCGGATCCTCAAGAGCTTGTTCCACACTAAGAGGTTCCAAAGAGGAAACAAAGAAGTAAAATGCACAAAAATTTGACAATCTAGATCGAGTTGTACCCCTCTTTGAATACTTCCAAGAATGTTGTCGACGGGATGATCCCGTTGAACCATTTGATGTACCCTTGGATGTGGCTCTTGAGATTGACGTTGGATAGGTCCATCATCATCTTCTTCAACTTGTGGAGTATCTTCTTGAGCTTCATCACTTAGTTCTCCCCCTTGATCAAAGCCCCGTCCATGATCGTCACCATGAACTTGACTCTCATCTTGTTGGACTTGAGAACTAGGTGGCTCCACTCTTGTTGATGATGATAGATCATGAGTGCTTGTGTCAACCGGAGTTTGTGCTTGAATCTCCCGAGGCATCACTTCACTGGTCCCCATTCTAAAGATGGATATGCTTGGGGGCTCTTCATCATCTACAAGGTTTTCACTAACTTGCTCTCGTTGAGAGCCGTTGGATTCATCAAATTTCACGTCTACCGTGGTCTCAACACAACCGGTGGTTTTGTTGAAAACACGATAGGCATGTTCGTTAGTTCCATAACCAAGTAGAAAACCTTCATCAACCTTGGATGCAAACTTTGAGGCTTTGGGTTTCTTGTTAAGTATGAAACACTTACACCCAAAGACCCTAAAGTAATGCACACTAGGTTTCTTACCGGTGATGATTTCGTAGGGAGTCTTGTTCAAGTACTTGTGGAGGTAGAGTCGGTTGGCGGCGTGGCATGCGGTGTTGATGGCTTCCGCCCAAAATGAGTCCGGAGTCTTGTATTCATCAAGCATTGTCCTTGCCGCTTCTATCAATGTGCGGTTCTTCCTCTCAACAATGCCATTTTGTTGAGGTGTATATGGAGCGGAGAGTTCATGCTTGATGCCTTCTTCATCTAGGAACTCTTCAACTTGTGTGTTCCTAAACTCCGAGCCGTTGTCACTTCTTATGTTCTTGACCTTGAGTTCGAACTCATTTTGAACTCTTCTAATGAACTTCTTCACAATTCTCTTTGCCTCACTTTTATCTTGCAAAAAGAATACCCAAGTGAAACGGGAAAAGTCATCAACAATTACTAAACCATATTTATTACCACCGATGCTTATGTAGGTAATTGGTCCAAATAAATCCATGTGTAGCAGCTTCAATGGTCTTGAAGAGGATAGAATGTTCTTGGCGGGATGGTGAGCTCCAACTTGCTTCCCGGCTTGACATGCGCTACATAACCTATCTTTCTCAAAGACAACATTTGTTAGTCCTAGGATGTGCTCGTCTTTTTGAAGTTTGGCCAAGTTCCTCATGCCAACATGGGCTAGTCGGCGATGCCATAGCCAACCCAAGTCAGATTTTGCCACTAAGCAAGCCTTAGGATCCACCTTTACTTTTGTGAAATCCACATAGTAAAGTTTTCCCCGTAAGTGACCCGCAAAGACAATAGAGGAATCCTCCCTTCTAGAGACGGTCACACCCTCATGAGTAAAGAGACAATTGTAGCCTTTCTCACAAAGTTGTGAAACCGACAACAAGTTGTATCCCAACCCTTGCACATGATAAACATCTTCAATTGAATTTGTTGTTGAGATAGCAATTTTACCTAAGCCAATGACATCCCCTTGACCATTATCTCCATAAATGATAGTTTCCGTAGGGTTATCATAACGATCAAGGGATGCAAAAAGCCTTCATCTCCGGTCATGTGATTAGTGGCACCACTATCAATCAACCATGCACTTCCACCGGAGGAGTAGGCCTACAAAACAAGTTTAAGCTCTTGGTTTAGGTACCCAAAAGGATTTGGGTCCTTGGAGGTTAGATGCAAAAACTTTTGGAACCCACACACTCTTTCTCATGGCCTTCATGGCATAGGCCCCAACATACTTGACAACCATTTTACCATTATGGTCCAAGGTTACAATGTAATCACAAGTGTAGTTGGGTGTGGATTTGTGCTCAACCACATTCTTCGATGCCTTAGATGGGGTGTTAATCCCACCAATTCCCTTTGTGGTTTGCACCACCTTTGGAGCTTCCTTGGTTGTGGTAGATGTGGTGACTCCATGGGCAATATCCATTGTTGTGTTGAGGTAGCCTCCCTTGTTCCATAAGGGGATCTCATGCCCTTTCACCGTCACCCTACCATTTGCCTTGTTGTTCTTGCGGTGTCCAAGTCCTTGCTTGTCCACCACCTTGGGTATTGACTTGGCACTAATGTTGCCTTGTGTAAACAACATGTTCAATCGGGCAATTTCCTTGTCCTTGCTCTTAATTTTCTCTTCAAGCCTTGCAAGGTTAGTCTTGATAGCATTCATATCAATGTTAGCGCAAGAAGAGCAAGTTTTGCTAGTGGAGGCACTAGAGTCCAAGTTTGCCGATGGAGTGGCTTTGGTGCTTTCCCAAAGACTACTAAAGTTAGCTTCAAGAGATTGGTACTTCTCCGTCAAGCATGAGAAGCTTGATTGAAGCTCACTATGAGTAGTTTTTAGGGAAGCTAGAGAATCATTTGCCAAGGTGAGATCCTTTGACATCTTCTTATTAGAATCGCCGATCAAGGACAAGTCCATGGTCAACTTTTCCACCTTAGCCTTCTCTTCGGCAAGAGATTTTTCTAGAGCAAGGTTTCTTTCCTTTTCAAGGATAAGCAAGTCTTCTTGCTCATGAAGGATCTCTTTCTTTTTCTCTAGTTTGTCCAATAGCCTTTTAATTTCTTTGTGGCCTTTTTTACCAAATTTCTTTATCATATTGTTCTCTAGTTCCTTTTCCTCATCTAGGTTTTCTATGTCGCTACTAGAGGTGGATGAAGAGAATGTTGGAGAGGATGAGACGGTCGATTCTTGTACCTTGCTCCCCCTTGCCATGAGGCAAAAATGAGAGTGGTCTTCATCATCGGAGAGGTTGTTGAAGAGGCGTGTTGAGGATGAACCTTGTGCCACGGCAATCGTTGCCATCCCTTGCTTCTTTGGTTCTTCATCTTCATCACTTGAGTCCCATTGTTGACCCACGTGCGCACGCCCTTGGTACTTGTTCTTGTACTCCTTGCTTCTCTCCTTGAACCTCTTTTCTTCCTCATTCTTGTTCTTGTTCTTGGGGCACTCGGCAATGAAATGTCCATACTCTCCACACTCATAACACTTTCTTTGCGACTTCTTCCTTCTATCATCTCCACCTTTTCTTGAATTTCTTGACTTCAAGAATTTATTGTACTTCCTTATAGCAAAGGCGGTTTCTTCATCCGTGCTTTCTTCATCGCTAGTGTCTTCCTTTTTGCTCTTGGAGGGCTTGGGCTTCTCTTCAACAACTTCACTAGAGCTAGCTTTGACAGCTAGACTCTTGCCCATCTTCAAGGTTAAAGACTTCTCCACATCTTGATCAACTAGTTCTTGATGCAAAATTTCTCCAAGAAGTTGAGTGGGTGTCATTGTTGGGTATCTTGGATCCCTTCTCATCATTGTCGTCAAGTTCTTGTCCTTGGGGGCAAAAGCTCTTAGCAACTTCTTTGTGACCTTTGAGTCATCCCAATCTTTGCTCCCAAGAGCTCTAATGTCCGAGACAAGTACCATGAGTCTATCATACATTTCTTGAACGGTCTCTCCATCCTTCATGAAGAAAAGCTCAAGTTCTCCATTGATTAGGTCCATCTTGCCTTGTCTCACATGCTCGGTTCCCTCATGTGCTTCCTTGAGTGTGTCCCAAATTACCTTGGCAATTTGGATGTTTCGAACCTTGTTGAATTCTTGTGCACACAAGGATCCCGTGATGACTCTTGTGGCTTGTACATTGCGGTGAAGATCTTGCTCATGCTCAATGGTGAGGGCTTCTCCTTCGGCGGGAATTGTTACACCTACAACCACAATCTTCCAAAGAGAAGGGTGAAGCCCGTAAAGGTGCATTTGCATATCATAAGCCCATTTGGGATAGTCCTTCCCATCGAAATGAGGAGGCTTTCCCAAATGCACGGAATAAAATTTATCGTTAGAGTTGTTGCCCGGGATTTGCCCGTAGTGATGGGGCACTTCGTAGAAGCCGGAGTGAGAGTACTTGGCTTGCTCCTTCTTGATCATCTTCTTGAGGAGCTTATTTGCCATCTTCTTGGCCTTTTTCTTCTTCTTAGCCTTTCTTCTCTTCTTGGCCGCCTTCTTTGCCGCAAGATCATCGTCCTTGGCATCCTCATCACTTGAGTCGGAGTCCGAGTCGGAGTCGGAATCCGACGATGAGTCGTCGGAGCTGTCCACGTTGGATGGAGTACAGCTTGGGGCCCTGCCGACGAGGTCGCCGACTTGAGCTGCCGTGAGCTCTCTCTCTCTTGAGCTTCTTTTGCGGCAATTTCTTCGGCGGTTGGGTTGCTTCCAATTGCCGACATCTTGATCCCTTAGCGGTTAAGCCTAAATCAAGGGATTAGGCTCTGATACCAATTGAAAGGACCTTGTGATGCCTAGAGGGGGGTGAATAGGATCACTTCAAATTTCTGAAACAAAAGCGAAATGGATTAAAAACCCCTGTCGGTACTACCGACGTGGTGCCGGTTCTACCGACGGGGTCGGTACTACCGGTACCAGGTCGGTACTACCGACGGGCAGAAATAACTTAAAACGAAATTTGAATTTTGTGCGGTTTCTAGCAATTCTACTTGAATCAAAGTTTAAGTTTAGATGCTAAAAACCACCTGCAATCACAGAAACAAGTTGGATAGCAACCAAATGATAGATCGGGCTAAAACAAGTTCTAGGGTTAGTTAGAAACAAAGAAATTCAAGCAAGCAAGAGAGACACAGGATTTAATCCGAAGTTCACACCCACAAAGGATGCTACGTCTTCGTTGAGGATCCCACAAAGGGAGGGCTATCACCAAGAGCCTCTTTTCCTCTTCCAACCCCCACAAAGGAAGATTGGTGCTCACTAAGAATTCCCCACGAAGGAGAGGGCAATACAAACGATCCCGGGTGCACCACACTAAGAGGGCACTCGCGGGCGACGCCTAACCATCTAGAAGCAAGCTTCAAGAGTAACAAATGCAAAACAACAACCCGGAGATGCTTCAAGTGCTCTGAGAAGGGGAAGAACGAAGGGGCTCTCAAAGCTTGGTCACACTTCACTAGAAATCACCTCTCTTCTCAAACCCTAGCTCAAGGAAACCAAGGATTAGCTCTAGAGGAGAAGGGGGAGGTGGAGTGAATGCTCAAGGAAGTGTTTGTCCCGTGGTTGGTCAGCAATGAGTGAGGAGGGAGAAGGGGGGTTAAATACTAGGTGCTGAAAACTAGCCGTTACTGTGCAAAATCGTGTAACCCCGGTACTACAGACACGGTGTCGGTACTACCGAGGGGGTGCTTTTTCTGAAGAAAAACAGTACGAACACCGGTAGTACCGACACAGGGTCGGTAGTACCGGCCCCCTGGCTAAAACTCGCCAGAGAACTCTTATCGATATACCAGCCCTGCACCGGTACTACCGAGGGGCGGTGGTCGGTAGTACCGACGTGGTGTCGGTACAACCGGCCCAGCCTGAGATTTTGAGAAAAGAAAAGCATTTGTGCACGTGTCAACTCTCAACTCTTCTCACTCACTTGGATTACCTTGTAGAGCACTTTTAGCATCTCTTAGCTATCGAATTGCATCCCCCTTTATAGTACGGTGTTTCCTATACTCAAATTCAAAAGAAAAAGTAAATTAAGCCTTGATTCGAGTAGAAAGCATCGACTTGAAATTGGGGGCCTTCCTTTGATCAACCATAAGAGTTCTATTCATTTAAGACCTGCACACATCTTGTCAAAGCATTAAATAACACAAATTGTGCTTGTCATTATCACCAAAATAATTAGGGGCCAAGATGCACTTTCACCATGGGCGAGTGTCTCCTACCTTGATCACTTATCGTTCTCTCTAGTGTAGTTTAGTTGTTTTCTAATTTAATAATAGTTAGGGTTTGAGTAGCTAGTGCGTAGAAGTAGATTGAACGCTTGTAATCCCCTTGCGCCGCGGATTGACAAGAACCTTGGGAATCCCGTGGTGAAAAAGGTGTGGGGTTCGTACACTTGCGGATCGTAGAGGAATATGTCTTTTATCCGTCAACACACTGGCGACAAAATCACCCACATCGCCAACCTGCACACTGTACTAGAGGAGGCATGCCTGGAGAACGATCATTTGCGCCCGACGATCGGTCGTCTCCGCGAGGAGCTGGATCAAAGGTACTTCAAAACGAGGGAGAATGACCTGCGCCGTACAGAGGAGGAGCGCAACACCCACCATGTCATGGCAGAACAGAAGGCCAAGGAGGTCGAGCAACTTAGAGTCGCGCTGCAGGGCAAGGACAGAGAGCTCCAATAGGAGCGCGCTGCTCTCGGCGAGGCGAGGTCCCAGATCGTGCTGAAGGACACCGCCCTCACCGAGGCGCAGGCTCGCGGTGAGCGCGAGCGTATGGCAGTAGAGGACACGCAAGCGCGCCTCCGCTTAGGCTGAGCAAAAGGCTCAGGAGGTCGAGGGGCTTGCCAATGCTCTGAAGGATAAGAGCGATGCGCTAGCAGCGGTGGAGGGTCAGCTTGGCGATGAGCGTACCGCTCGTGAGAGAGTGGAATCTCAGCTCCAGATTGCGCGTGAAGAACTTGGAGGGGCGAGGAACACGCTTCTGGAGCGGGACACCTCGATTAGCTAGCTTCAGAAGGATGTCGACGCCGCGCGAGCCGCGCTCGAGACTGAGAAGATGAGGGCCGAGGGTAAGTCGCTTTCCTCAGCCCCTTTAGTTTTTTGTAATGTCCTTTCGAGGCTTGAAATTTGTTGTCATGTCGCAGAGCTCCAGAAGAGCTCGGCGAATCCTTCAGAGGAGATGCAGGTTCTCCAGGTCGCCTACGACGAAGCCCAATACCAGCTCAAGAACCTGGAGACCGCTACTCTCAATGTGTGTCGCGAGGGGGGCGAGGGTCAGTCCTCGGGTAGCTCGGTGGCGAGCCACCTGCGGTCCCTAGGAAGGCTGGTAACCGAGCGCTTGCGGGGCGCCCTTCGTCTCGACGTTCAGAAGACCTTGGGGTTGACCTCGACCCACTACAAGCTCAACTTCACGCTGCTACGGGACGACTATGTTGTTCCCGAAGACGTCGTGGGCGAGGAAGTTGAGCTTGAGGCAGTCAGGGTGATTGACGCACCCATGTCGGACAATGTTGCGGCCCTCGCCGACATGTTTGAGGTGGATCTGTTCCCAGATGCGGCCGAGGGTGAAGCTACTGCTGCTCCGAGCCCCCACGCTCCATGAGGATGTTGGTGCTCGAGAACCCTTAATATTTTGTTAGAAATTTGGATGAATGTTAGTCCTTGTATAAACAATATCTATTATGTTATGCACAAGTTTTATTTGCGAGTTTTATTTTGTGCCTGGTGCGGTTGTTTGATGGGCCGGGGAGGCCGTTGGGCTGCAGCAGGTCGTGGGCTTTGGATAGTTGCATCAAATAATTTCTATCTTAACATTGCAATGGAATATCTATGTTTGATGAGCATTTTCGATACTTTTTTGACGACACGTGCGTGCCGCACATGCACTTTACTAGTTTTTAAGAAACAAATGAACCAAAATATATATATTGTGTTCCCAGCACTTTCCTTTACATGACAGTGTGTATGCTTAACACCATTGTTATAATTTCTATGCTGATAGGTCAATGTTTTTAGCTGATAGGTACACCATTTGGTACAATGGTACGTATATTGACACAATGTTATGCAGTCTAAGGGTTCTATAATGCAATTGTTGTCTGGGTCTTGAAGTAGAACTTGTTTTTAATAAAACATTGCACCCACTTATAAGAGATTTAATCGTATCATTAATGGAAAACCACAAAATATAAAAAAATATTTCTCTCATTGCATGAAAAATTGCATTCTGGATAGACAATTTACTTAGCCTTCACCTATCCGAGGAAGGACAAGAGACAGGATGTGGTATGCAAGAAAATTGCAACACATCGACCAACCCCATTCATCAAGGTTTGTGGACCTCTAATTATTTCCTACACAACCACGACCATCTACTTTTATTCTCATAAGTTTGCAAAATTGGTAGTTGTCACCTTCTCTCGCGTATCGTTGCTATTGTGTAGCGAACATGGCCTCATATGCCATTTGTTCGGAGTTTGATTTTGGTGATTCATGACAACATGAGCATTGGGACTAACCATATTGTTTGAGCATGTCTTTGTAGACATTTCTAGGTCCCATGGATGCAACCGCACACAATGCAAAGCATGACAAAAGAAAAAATATGAAGCCGGGATAAAGAGAGGAATGAATTGGACTTGTCCTATGAATAAATTATTCTTAGATCAATCAAATGGTATTAAATGCTACATAATCATGAAGATTATTCCACAAGCTTTCCATAGAGTCCAAGATCATCAAAATCGGAATCCGGAGTGAAAAGTTATGCCCAAATTAAGATGTGCTTGAAAATAGGGCACGGGATGATCCGACGGTCCCATTTTTGTGAGCACCGATGAACTCCCGAGAAGAAGAAAACAAGTGTATAAGCACCGGATGATCCGGTGGTACCATCGGATGATTGCATCGGTTCATCCTATGCTTTTTCGGGAAACATACGAGAGAGGTATTCGCGCGAAATGTCTAGCACCGGATGAACAGACGCTGTCATCGGTTCATCCGACGCTTAAAAATTGCTCAAATGCTCAGGATTTTTTCAGAATCTTGTAGAGAATTTCATAAGCTTTCCAACAAGTACAAGATCGCCCAAAACGGAGTTCGGAGCAGAGAGTTATGGCCAAAATACGGAAGGGCATATGGCAACACGGATGATCCGACGCTACATAAAATGACACCGTCGGTTCATCCGACGGTATATCTTAAATAGCCGTTAGAGCAACGGCTATATTGGTGTGTTGGCCTATTTATACCCCTTCAACTCTCCCATTTGAGGGTGCTTGGATTGTGTCGAAGTGCGAGGGAGTTTAAGACACATTCAAGATCATATCCAATCCATCCAAGTGCTTAATTGCTCACCCTTAGACTAGTGCATGCTTTGTGTATGTGCTTAGTGCTAGGCTTAGCTTAGAGCTGAGTGAGTGCAAGGTTGTGCCAACCTTGTGAGGTGATTCTTGAGTGAATCCAGTTGTACAAGGTTCGCCGGAAGCCTTGGGGCCTAAGTGGCTCACCGGCAATCGTCATCGACCCTCCGGCTTGATGTGGAGCGGCGAGGACACTTTGTGCGGGGGACGTGGAGACCCCCTTCCTTGGTGGAGAAGCTCCTTAGTGGAGGCGGCATCAAGGTGACCAAGGGAGCTTGACAAGTGCCTAAGTGGCTAGCCTTTGTGGCAAGTCAAGTTGGTGCTCTTAGGAGAGACTTGGTGACCGGGAAGCAATACTCTTGTGTGAGTGCTTCAACAACGTGGACTAGGGGTCGCTTAGTGCCTACCGATACCACGGGATAAATCGCGTGTCAAGAGTTTGCTTCCTCTCATCCCCTTTACGTTTCCGCATTTACTCTCTTGCAATCTTTGCTTGCCTCTACATTCCTAGAGTAGTATCATGCTAGGATTGGCTATAGGTTGCAAACCTTCTTTTGGGATGGGAGTTTCACACTAGAACAACCGTAGTTGCACATATAGATAGTATGTTCTAGTTTACCTTTGCGCAAAATTAGTGAAGCCATAGGTTAAGTTTTTAAGTTGCCTAATTCACCCCCTCCCCCTCTTAGGCCAACGGGCATCCGATTCCTTACATATTGATCTGAAGAGTATCTGGATTTTGATGAATTGATGACAGACACTTAAGTGTCTAATGAACTTTAAAGTGCATGAGCAAGTACTAAAATATCTTATGAAAATGGAGGCACCTTGGATGACCCTAAAAACGAAATGAGTAATAGAGTGAACTGCCTGGAAGTGGAGATGGGGAAGATATAAGAGAGAAACACATACTCCCTAATACTTTCGCAATTGATTTTTTTCTTACAACTTTGACCACTCGTCTTATTCAAAATATTATTACAAATATGTAAAAAGGATAATGCAAGCTTAAAATACCTACAATAATAAAGCATATAGCAAACAAAATAAGTGGTACTCGCATAATTTTTTGAATAAGACGAATGGTCAAATTTGTAAGAAAAAGTCAATAATGACAAATATTTCGATACGGATAGAGTAATATGCTAGAAAGTAGGGGTTCAAAAGTAGAGAATATTGCTGTAGTTGTGAGGGGGGGGGGGTAATCTTGTAGAAAGTAGGAAGAACCCCTACTATGTGAGCAGTGGCTAGCTGTTGCTTAGTTGTTCTTACCACTTCCAATTTTTTATGAGTGCTCTCTAATTGTGTTGCCTAATAATGGTTTCAGAATAATTGTTGTTATTTTGTGATACACCTAAAGGTAGTAAAGGACCCTCAAATTTAACCTAAGAAATTTAAGGATCGAGTTCACCAATAACTGAACTAAAATGCTATATGATTTTGATCTTTATATATATAGGACTGGTTTTTTTTTACACAATATAGGACCGAGTTGAATTGCGAAGAAGATATAACTAGTATATGAGAGTCATGATCCATCAGTACCCTCTCTGGACATCCCAAAGCGTGACCTATCAACTATCATTGCCGCATTGAGTGTGTGGCTACCGGAGATGGCGGTCACTTAGCCAAACAGATCTGATTAGCAGCTTACACGAATTATCAATGTCATGCGATTGGAAAACACCTTTTTTCTCTCTCATGTTAACATTGCAGTGATGTTTTTACATAGTTCGAATTCTCGCTACGCGCGCTTGCCACGCGGTTTGCAGTGATGTTTTTTTTTGGAAAAGAGAATATGCATTAATATATTATATCCTTATGCAAAGAGTAGCAAGTTTCAACAGACCAGAAAAATCTGATCCCAACTAACAAGAGCAAATCAAAAGGATTGTAATCTGCATCGATGTACATGGCTGGTCTTGGAATAATTACTGTTACTTTGCAGTATTATTGGTACGATAGCTTTGGCTACCGTGCTCACTTATGCTTAGCTAACAAGAGCAAATCAAAATGAGGGGGACAACCATCCAAGTTTTCCCTTTTGCTTAACTCTCGTCCGATGATGCCACAGGGTCACACCTATCTGTTTTTTTCCCGAGTAAAATTCATTAGCGATTCCTAAACTTGCTCGGATGTGTCATCTGGGTCCCAAACTCAGGATTTTTGATATTTGGGTCCCTAAACTTGCACGTTTGTATCATCTAGGTCCCAAACTCATGATCTATAGTATTTGCATCCCTAAACTTGCATGGTACTGTCATCTAGGTCCCAAACTCAAAATTTTTTATTGGAAAAGGTTTGATTTACACCTAATTTATGAAACTTTAAAGAAAACTATGTTAATCTAAAAGTCATAACTATTTTTTTAATAATAAAAATACAAAATATGTACCAAATTTATTATAAAACGTCATTGGGTGTTCTATTTGAAGTTGTTTAGTTATTATATGTTCAAGTTACTATTTTTATTACTTTTTTTAAAATAATAGGGTGAAAATTGAACCTTTTATTCTATATAAATGCTGAAATTTGGGACATAGATGACATTATTGTGCAAGTTTAAGATCAAATATCAGACATTTTGAGTTTGGGACCTAGATGACACAACCCTCCAAGTTGAGGGACCCAAATTTCAAAAACCCTAAATTTGGAACCTAGATGACACAACCGTACAGTACAGGGACCACCACTGAATTTTACTCTTTTTTTCCCCTGTTACCCGTCCACAAAACGTACCTGAGGGGCACCTCACCAGTCCATCAACAGGACTGGGATTCGGTGCCTTTGCTTCGGCAATGCACCACGTACCGTTCGGCTGCCTCCGAACCGTTCAATCGGGAACCAACGGCAAGATTGGCATAAACAATACGAATGCTACAGTAATAAAGTAATGTCCTCCAAACAGTGCTCACGCGGGTGGAGGAGCCATCCATGGCTGCCGGCGCAAGCGCAAGGGGGCGGAGCGCGCGTCGGCGCCCCGCGTGCCTCTCTGCCGTGCTACGCTCAGTTTCTTTCGTGCCATTGGTACATCTCTCCGTGCCGGACGTCAGCCAAGCTCCCAGGCCCCATGCGCCCGCGCCACCCGCATGCTCGACGGCAGCGGCGCGCTGACTCGCTACAGCCGAAGGGCCTCGACTCCGGCCAGCCGCCGCAGAAAGCAGTCGCTTTCTCGCTCCCACCACGCACCGATCGCGACCCGCCGAGTTCGATCGGGCGGATCCACATCACCGATCCACACCGTCCAGTCGCATCACAGCCGTCCATGCCCCTCCCTGCCCGCGCCCGAGTCGCAACGCCCCACGGCCCTCACGCGCGGCTCGCACGTGCCATTGCCCCCCCTCGGGGCGTATAACCCCCGCCGCCGCCGCGCCCCCTCTTCCCTTTCCTTCCTTCCCCCCCTCTCCTCCCCCAACCACCCGCTCTCCGCCAGCTTTGCGGGAAAAGAGGACGCCAGGTCGCCAGCAGACAAACCCCTCCGCCCCCCTCCTCCCTCCCCAAAACCCTAACCCCCTCCCCCGTCTCCTGCCCCCGATGGCATCACCGCCGCCGCCTCCCGCCGGAGCCGCAGCCGCCGCCGTCCCCGCGGCGGCCGCCGGATCGCCGGCGCCGCCGGCGCAAGTGGTAAGCCAACCTCCCCTCCCGGCTTCCTCACCCTCGATCCCGCCCGCCGGATCCGCGCTGACTCGATTCCGTCTGCTCAACCTTCTCCCTCTCTATCTCTCTCCCCGTGCGCGCGCAGGTGGGCAACGCGTTCGTGAACCAGTACTACAACATCCTGCACCAGTCGCCGGAGCACGTCCACCGCTTCTACCAGGACGCCAGCCGCCTCGGCCGCCCAGCGGCTGGCGCCGCCGCTGACGCCATGGACACCGTCACTACCATGGACGTAAGCTCCTCGTCCACCCGCCCGCCCCGCTCAACCCGCTGCCGCGGCCCAGATCTGGGGGGCCTAATTCTCCCCGACAGGGATGTGTGTTTTTCCCGGTGGGGGCGCCGCGTGGGCTCTGATCTGTGTTTTTTTGCGCGCGTGCGTACGGTTCTGCAGGCGATTAACGACAAGATCGTGTCCATGGGCATCACGCGGGCGGAGATCAAGGCGGTGGACGCACAGGAGTCGCTCTGCGGCGGCGTCACCGTGCTCGTCATGGGCCACCTCACGGGGAGGACCGGCGTCGGCCGCGAGTTCGTGCAGTCCTTCTTCCTCGCGCCGCAGGAGAAGGGCTACTTCGTGCTCAACGACATCCTACGCTACGTCGGGGAGGGGGAAAGGGAGGAGGAGGGGGCTGGGCACCCGGCTTCGCCACCGGCACCGGCAACAGTGCCGGAGGTGGTGGATGCAGAGGCCGCCACACCTGTTGCTGTCCTGGCGAACGGTACCGTTGTCAGGGGAGCAGACATTGAGAGTGTGCCTCGCGAACAGGGTGTGACGCTGTCAAACATCTCTGAAACCTTTCCATTCCTGGGATGTGAATCATTTGTTTAGATTGCTGATGTTTGACTCTTTTTTTTTCTTTTTTTCTTTTTTGTAGATGCTTCACTGCTGCCCGAGCAGAATGCAGCTGAGCCTGCACCCAAACCTAAGGAGGAGGAAGATCTGAACGGGGAGGAGGTTCACAACCCGCCTAATCATGTTGAGAAGCCTGCTTCTGAGGAAACACCTGTTCCTGAGGTCATAAAGGAAGTGCAGAATAATGTAGCAGTGGCTGCACCAAGTTCGTCTCCCCCAGTACCGCTCGAGGAGGCGCCGAAGAAGTCGTATGCTTCAATTGTAGGTTTCCATCAGCTATTCTCTTGCTTTCTCACGCTGCACATCACACATAATTCATAAGTCTAATTTTTGATATGTTCCTAGAAGTCTATAACTCACCGTGTGAGGCAAATGATTTTTAATTCTTTTCAGGATTTGTTCTCATGCTTTGTAGCATTGGAGCGATTAGTGTTAGCAATGGGGATGATTTACTAAATCCTCATGTTGACTGGAATTTGGAGTTTAAACCTTCACAACTTAACGTGAAGTTTCAGATTTCTAAGTGTCTATGCTGCATTAAAAGATTTATCAATAATGTGGCACACTGCTCAACACAATAAATCTGCTAAACTGTTTTTTTATGTGGTAACTTGAATTAAAATCTTGTAATGTTGATTCTTGCTGGCAGATTATTTGACTTCTAATGCTACTGTTGTCTTTTGGTGAATAAATTTCTAATGTTTTCTTCGTTTGGTTGTGACTTAATTGGGTATTTAGGTGATGGGTAGTATGTTATGAGTCCATATTATGCACTTTAGACCTTTCTATGTATATCATCATCATGACATTTTTTTATATGCTTTAGGTAAAAGTCATGAAAGAATACCGACCACCAGCCCCTGTGGTTCCTTCCAGGCCTGCACCCCCAAAACCAGAGAAACAAGCCCCTCCTGCACCTGCTCTGGTGGCTGATGCTCCAGCTTTCAGTCCTAACACTCAGGGTGGCAGCTTTCAAGATCCAGAAGGTATTTTCTAAACCCACATCTGCTGCTGAAGTGCCTATTGATTTCAATTGTCTGACATGCTTTCTAAATATGTTCAAAGTTGATGCACATGCCATATATGTGCGGAATCTGCCGTTAAATGCCACACCACAGCAATTAGAAGAAGAATTCAAGCGATTTGGCACCATTAAATACGAAGGCATCCAAGTTAGAAGCAACAAGGTACTTTTTTCGTCTCGAATTTTTTAGTTCGAGTCTTCAGTGAGCCTAATGCTCAAATTGATTTTTGTATTTGTCGAGAAAACACAGATCCAAGGGTTTTGTTATGGCTTTGTAGAATTTGAGGATGCCAGCGCAGTCCAAACTGCAATAGAGGTAACCTTACATTTTACTATTGCTGTATCAGTCAACTAGTTTATCTAATTACATTTGCCCTGTTCTCATGCCAGTTTGCTCTATGATTATTTGGTAATTGTATATGGGTTGTCAAACTAGTGAATTAGTTTGCTCTGTTTGTATTCCTAATAGTTCTTGTAGTTTAGATAGGTCGGACAGCTGTTTGTGGAGCCATGTATATATTCGGTATACTCATGGCCTTTTCCCCAGTTGTTGCATCCTTAGGCAGAAGCAGGATTTTTTTAACACTCATTTCCTTGAGCCACCAAACTTTTTATTACTGGTAATTGAATACATATGCTAATTGATTGTGCAGTATTGCAGATGCTGTCTCTTTCTGAACTATTTTTCATCTAGAAAGCTTCTATGTCAGGTTCTCCTTGTTTTAATGATCTTTTAGGATATTAAGAGATGTTATGCTTGCTTTGAATAATGGAATCACATCTAGCATCCCCAAGAAATTTTTTGTCCAGACTCCAGACTATGGAGCGATCCAGCCCTACTATTGTTTTTATTTGTTGTGTTAGTTGTTTCCCTCATTGCTACTAACTTATTTGGTGTAAATAAATTTCTGTTGGAAGCCATGAACTTATTTTGGTTCTGTTGATGCTGTTACCCTCTTCAGTGCTATATGCTGCTGGTTGCTTTATCTAATTATAAGAACATATGAAATCTTAAATTTCTCGTCTGATTATATTTATTTCCACGGCATAGCCTCTCACACACAGAACATGGCAGTTTCATTAGTTTGGAGACTCACTGTTGCACAGCTGGAGCCTAGGTACTGCATAATCTGCTAGGCTTGTATTTTTTGTTGTGTTTCCTTTTGTTTGTGGGGTGCATATTCTAAATTATTCATGATGTTGACTTTGGGTTACACTTCTCTGTTTTGAAATATATAAGAAGTTTTAGAAATGGAGGGTGTGGACTTTGGATTATATACTCTCTGTTTCTCCCTGTGGGAATGAATTGTGGGAGCTAATTTCAGGTTGGAGTTAAAAAAATCCCCTTGTCTGTCCCATGCTAAAGCCCAGATCGTTAGTCGTCTCACACAGGCTACAGTGCCACTGTGTAAGGGTGGGGCAGGGGTTTTGGGTTTTTTCTTGACCTGTGTGAGAAGGTCTTCTTAGCAAATTCCCCATGGGCTGTCTTACCCCCTGCAGGTCAGAGTTTTTTAACATTTATCTAGTGTCTTCATGATACTGTACATTTTGATTATTATTATTCTGCTCAAGGTGTTGATTCACGTCAGTCTCGTAGGGTGTTCTTTGTTCTGGATGCTGTGGAACGCAAAACACTTTTGAATATGAAAAACTGACTTATGTTTTTCTTTTTACAATGGAATCAGCTTCATAACTTGTCCAACAAATGTTGCATATGTGAAGATACTTTAGCTGACGATAACTTGTGACTTCAGGCTTCTCCTGTTATGATTGATGAAAAGCAATGTTTTGTTGAAGAGAAAAGAACTACTGGTTCTCGTGGTAATTTCACAGAATCCTTTACCATACTTTGCTATTTAAAGCATAATTACATTTTGTGAATGCCATTTTTTAAAAAAAAGTTGAAAAAGATTATGGATTTGTTTGTGTTATTTTGAACACGGTGATAACATGAAACAACAGCACCTGTGGCAGGTGGCATTAGGATGTAGTGAAAATTCTGTAAAGTATTAATCTTAATTCATCCTAGTGTTACTTAGAAAATAATCTCCTGTGGCAAATAGAATCATAATAGATTACTCATTACTGCTTCTTATTTTGGTCTACTTTGAAAAACTATATCATTTTTATAGCACTAATGACTCTAGAAAATAAAAATTTCTCAGCTGTTGAGCCATGTATGAGCAACATTTTGCTTGGTCATGAACTCATGACAGACATTTCTGTCTGTCACCTGTTGTTTTTGTCTCCCTTTTCATTGCAGCTGTTATAATTTTTTTTTTGGCTTCAGGTGGTAGCAGAGGGAGGTTTGCACCTGGCAGAGGTGGTAACTTCCGAGGTGATGGCCTTAGAGGACGTGGTACTTACAATGGAGGCAGAGGCTATGGAAGGGGCGAGTTTGGTTATCGATCGGATTATGGTGGCCGAGGTGGTGGCAGGGGAGGCTCATCACGCGGAGGTGATGTTGGATACCAGCGGGTCGACCACTCTGGTACAGCCGGTGGTCGTGGTGCCCGGGTGCCATCCACTGCTACTGCGGCCGCAAAGTGAGTTCTTGGTAGCTGTGGGTTGGTAATAGTTTGAGAATTTTATGGCCACCATCATGGTTGACCAAAGAGTGGCGCGAGTGGCGGATTTGGTTTCATGTGAGGTTTATCAGCAAAAGTCCATAAATTGATGCTTAACCTTGTTTTGTGGCAAGGTAAAGCAGTGGTTATATCGGTTACTAATTGTAGAATATACGTCTATTGAGATGTAGTCCTAGTATGTCTGGCTTCGTTGAGCTGCTGATTTGTGTTTTCCCGTTTTGAGGTGCCGGTGATTTATAGTTTTTTGTTGACTACAATGGAATATAAGTTATGGTTTAGAGCTTCTATTCTAAGATTAGTAAGATGGCAACATATCAGGTGGAAACCAACCTCTCCATGCATACTATGGAAACTTCAATCTGAGTCACACGATGTTGATCAAACGGAGATCTCATGGGAGGTGGAAGGGTGATTTGCAAATCACCTTTGCAAATCACACCTCCCACCTCATGAATTTTGTAAATCACTCCTTCCACCTCCCATGAGATCTCCGTTGGATCAGCATCGTGTGACTCACATTGAAATTTCCATAGTCTGCATGAAGAGGTCGGTTTCCACTAGATATGTTCGCTAGTAAGATAAGTTATCTTGTTCACGGAATCTTTCAATGCCAGCGTATGAACTCGTTAAATGTCTAGGGGGCGTCTGCTCGTTTTGAGCTGCCATTTCGATGGCAGTTCGTTTTTGTTAGCCACATTGCAACAGGGGAAAGGGGGTGTGGATAGCAGTTGGAATGTGTTTTGCATACTAGAAACATCGGCTTGCATTTTTAGACATTAACCTGGTCCACAAACAACATGCAAGTTCTCAACCCAAGTTACGAGCTATCGTCCTGCAGTGGTCCTAGGGACCTTGTATTTTCTTTGATTACTTGTTTAGGGACCTCTGTGTCAAAGGGTTGAACTGCTGTCCTTTGTATCCTGTAGTGTATACTTGTACCGTTGTACGTGTATTACTGTATTTGTACACTCTTTAACTTGAATACAGTACTGTTCACCAAAAAAAACTTGAATACAGGTACGTTTAATCAAAGAATTAAACTTACGAGCTGCTATAAACTTTATGGCCCAACTTGCGCGGTAGTTAAATTCAACCCTTTAGCTTGCCCCAACTTGGGACTGCAAAACTGTTATTATTGTTGATCTCGTAACACCAACAATAAGTTGCCTACAGAGAAACTAAGACCGACAACGGAATATAAGTTCATTCACAAGAAGTTCAATGATTTGTGTTGCCATTTTATCACACTACAAAGGTAGTGCTCCCCCATTCTAAATTACTTGTTGTTTTGATTTTTCTAAACACTCATTTTGTTAGAGCAACTCTAACCGTTTCCCATCCCAAGTTGTCATTGTCTTTTTTTTCTTTTTTTTGCAAAAACTGAAAAACCTTCAACAATTCCCCATCTCAGGTTGTCATTTATCTCAAGTTGGGAAAAACCTACTCTGTGCGTGTATATATGCGCGCAGCGAGGCGTGGCGCATCCTCCTGTATTAGAAAAGGTGGAAGGGTATAAAAATAATTTTGTTTTTTTCTAGGATTCATGATTTAAGTTTTCAAGAGGTGGAAGAAAAGAAACATAATTTTGTTTCTCTCTCAGGGTTCCTGATGTAAGTTAGATCTGGATTTGGCAAGTGGATTATGCCAAATTGTTAGAGATAGACTCTTTTTTTTACTTACGTATCTTTTTACAAGTTGGCAAAACACAAGATTTGCCAAGTAAAATTTGACAAACTCTTTGAGTTGCTGCACCTTCAGCAGTTTGCCAAGTTGAGTTACCATTTTTTATTTTCAACAATCTTTCATTTTAGATGTTCAAGAGGTGGTAAGAGATGAACATAATTTTTGATGCGAGTGAATTATGTCGAACGGTTGGAGGAACTTTTTTACATAGCATTTTTTTAGAAGTCAGTAAAACACAAGAGTTACAACATCTCCAAGAGTTTGCCAAATTTTACTTGGCAAATCTTGTGTTTTGCCAACTTCTAAAAAGATATGCCAAGTAAAAAAAGAGTTCATCTCCAATAATTTGGCATAATTCACTTGCCAAATCCAGATCTAATCTTTAATTAATAGACGAATCCTGGGTTCATTCGCGGCACGTCAGCGCGCCTCGTCACCTGCAAAATCTCGGCCGTCGGATCTCGATCGAACGGCTCTAAAGACACCCCAAGTCCCTTTCAATGGCACTGTTCACGCACTGTTCAGAATGGAACCAGCTAAACGCACACGAGATCCAACGGCTCGAGCCACTCCTCACGTCGCTATCTTGACACTGATTACGCACTGTACAAAATAAAAAATACTACATGTCCGCAAGAAGGAAAAAAAAAGCTCTTTCCCTATATACAAAATTTGCAAACAAAACTAAAACTACTCTAAAATCTACCCGAGTATTTTTCCCCTCTACTTCATCATCCAAATTATAATGAAATTCCCGCCTAGGAAAAAACAAGAATTTCCTTACAAATCTTCTACTTCATCAACCAAATTATAATGAAATTACCACCTATCACAAAAAGATTTCTTCTACAAATATTTTATACATACTACAATAATTTAAAAGGCTCCACATGATAAAGTTACAACATATTTTTCCCATACACATCGAGGTCGCACCTACTATCATCGCTACAATACACAGTACTCAAACCTCCAAATTATACACCATTTCCTTTAAAAAAACCAACAATTCATCGCAGCAAAAACGCATAATCAAACTGTCTCAAAATGGTAAACACCCTTCCTAGTAAAAGATTAATCAACAATTGATCCAAGCTTGTACATAACTGGTCTCACCTTGAGAGTCCAAGCTTGGTCACCATAGAAGGCCACGTCACGCGCAGCCTACGAATCATGGGTCCAAGCTTGGTCACCACAGAAGGCCACGCCACGTGCAGCCCACATCCGTCGGATCGCGCGTATCAATGGTCTGGATCGGGTGAACAACGTCGACTTTGCAAAAGAACCCTTGGGTTTCACCGAAATCCCACCCGTCTTCCTCCTCTGCGTCCACTGCCTCGCCACTCCTCGCCGATGGCTTCTCTGAGCGAGGACCTCCCTCGGCCTGCCGCCTGCCACACCACACACCGCTCGCCGCCGAGGGCCCGCCGTGCTGCAGCTTCCGCCTCGTCGCCCACCTCACGGCCTACTCGTGAGCCTCGCCCTCACCACTCCCGCTCAGCCGCCCTTCCCATGGTCAAAATCAAGCACGCGCCCGGGTACAAGGTACCCTCTCTACGGTTCGCATCTTCTCCCGTTGATGCGGCCGCCCGCGCTCGGCAGCGGAGCTCGTTCTTCCCTGTCCTTCACGTGGCTATTCGACGCGACGACGCCTTCTCCGGCGGCCGCAACCGGAGTCGCACGAGCAGTGTGTCTGTGTGTGACCATCGGTGCGACACAGGAACGGTGGGCTGCACTCACTCCATGAAGTCCACGGCGGTGGGCACTAACAGGAGGAAGGGAGGTCCTGCGGTGAGCGCGGCGCCAACGGCAACCCTGTGCCGCGACTTGGAGCACGAGCACCGGTCACCAGATACCGGCGTGCATGGCTGCCGGCTCCCACCTCCTCCTGCCTCCTGCACCACCCGACACGGCGAGGATGAAGGGCAGCCGATGGCCACCAGCCCACCACTCCCGTCTCCCGAGCTCAACCGGGAAGGGCAGCCCAGCGCTAGAGAAGCACCAGCGAGCCCCCGACGCAGCGAGGAGGAGGCTCGTCCGCTTCACGCGGAGCACAGAGCTCGTGGCGTCTCGGGGTCGGCACAGAGCAAGAAGAGGAAGGCGTCCGCCGTCCAGGCACGGAGCGAGCGGCAACAATAACTATGCCTATGAGTTGCTCGACGAAATGCCTTGCCCATGGAAAGCTTCATACTGTGCTACGGCTCTCATATCACCCTCCTTTTCAGCAAACACTGATGTATCATCTGCACATCTCAATTCAGATTTGGCCTTCACAATGTTAACTGCCAATTGAGAAGTAGTAATATTTATGGTTTGATAGAAAAATTTACAATCTTATAGGTACACTACTAAATCAAGGCTAGTATATAGCTGTCACATACGAAGCATTGAACTGTACTGCTAGCCATACCATGCCGATTGCTAAATAACATTACTTCTGTCAAAACATAGTCATAACTATAACTATTATAGTTAAATACTTATTCACTAGCATACCTTCTGATCATGAACCTTGTGAAGAATGAGGAAAGAACCTCTTGCAATATTGGCTGCTTTCTATGTTAATTAGTTTGTACACTTTATTTTGGTTCAGTAGCATAATCCACACCCCTTGTTGTAGCGTTGACTATTGAGTCTACTACAGAAAAATGATGTTATTCTCATCTTCTTGCACCCAACATATGCATTTTTTAAAGGAAAACATATGCATTTTCATCAAGCAAAATCACTGTACTAAAATGTGGCTCATATTCACAAGTCCATCACAACGTGATTAGCCAACATGCAAATCATATCAGAATGGAAATTTATATTAGCCTTGTCCACAACCCTGAGTACATGAATGTGATACATGTGCAAGTCTTTGAACTTCGAACTATTGAGGCTTAGTAGCTCATGAGGAAGAAAGAATATGTTCTTTTTTTTTGCAATGCTCTCTCCCTCTCCCTCTCCCTCTCAGTATCGCAAGTTGCTATCCAAAAAGAAATACCAACACCACAAAAGCTCAGTATCATACCTTCCGGTTTCCATTGCTAAGGGTAACTTAAGATGAGACATAACACTTATTTATGCATGAGAGCAAAGTCTTACCCATGTACCTCCTATGCAGTAATGGTCTGCTTTACTCTATGGTCAGTGCGGCAACGCCTCATCTGGGTTTCTAGTTTACATCAGGAATTATGAGATAAACAAAATTTTGTTTGTGCCTTCCAAAAACTTACATAAGGAATCCTTCTATGTTATTTATTTCTTTTTTCACCCTCTCACCTAGAGGGAAACACGAATGGCAACCACAATCCGCGCACGCATATATACGCGCGGGGAGGTGAGTTTTGCCAAGTTGATTTACCAAACTGTTGGAAGCTAATTTTTCTTGTTTTGGCAAAAGTAGATATATGCCAAGTTGATTTGCCAAACTGTTGGAGTTGCTTTTACCAAATAATTGTCAGAGATAAACTCTTTTTTCTATACATCTTTTTAGAAGTTGGGTATATACAATTGTTGCTAAGTAGATTTTGGCAATCTCTTTAAGATGCTCATATACACCAAAATACCCCCCCTCCCCTCCCCTGTCCCCTCCGAAAAAAGGTCTCTTTACGATGCTCATATGCACATAATACCCCCCCCCCCCCCCCCTCCCCTCCACTCCGGAAAAAAAACAGTATACTGAACATGCTGTGCAAATATAGTGAACATGATCTGCAAAATACTATCGATGCGGCTGTGCAAATATACTGAACATGATCTGCAAAATACTATCGATGCGACTGTACCGATTAACATGCATAATTCACAAACCCTGGCCTGCTCGATAAATCCTCACAATCGTATACAAAATAAAAACAATGCTATGAACATCCTCAAACCAATACTATGTACGACTAAGCCAAGTATTGCCTGTTACAGTATACTTCTTGCTGTAATGCTGTCGTGGCGCCACCAATCAACCTTCCATCTCGACAATGATCTTGCCCGTGGCATGGCCCTCGATGCTCTTCTCCCAAGCCTTGCTTGCTTCACTCAGCGGGAACCTCGAGTCGATCAGTGTCTTCATCTTGCGGTCCTTCAGCAGCCCGACCAGGAACTCCAGGTCGGCCTTATTGGGCGACAGGAGCAGCGGCACCAGCCGCTTCTTGGCGAATGTCACCTTGTGCAGCGCTGACTTGAGGATGGCGGTGAAGTTTGGAGTGATGTCAATTACCCTCCCGGTGGGGGCCAGCACAGGCTCGAATGTCGACCAGCTGACTCCAACAGTGCAGTGGACGACGCCGTTGTACTTCTTCCCTGACGGGCTCTGCAGGCTGGCACCCTCTGGGGTCCTGTAGTCGAGCACCTCGCCCGCGCCAAGGCTCTTCACCAGCTCCGCATTGCGGGCTCCACAGGTGGCAGTGATGTGGAGACCCGCCAGCTTCGCAAGCTGCACAGCGTAGAGCCCAACGCCACCTGATGCTGCGGTGATGAGCACATTTAAGGGCTGGCCAGTACCGTCGAACTTGGCACCGATGGACCTCAAAGCCTGGAGTGCGGTGCCGGCTGCAATGGGCAGCCCTGAGCCTTCAGCAGCAGATACCTCCGGAGGCCTCTTGACAGTCAGACTTTCAGATGCCACTGCGTACTCAGCAAGTCCACCTCCATACTGCAAAAATGCCAGGCAGCATTAACATGAGTTTAGAACATAACTTCACCTTCCAACAAATGATGAAAGCACATTGAAAGCATCAGCATATCTAGCAAACCGATGTATATCTAGAAAAGCCAGGAATGAAGTGTGCTTACAAATGAGTTCAGCATGGCAACAACTTCATCTCCAGCTTGGAACCCATTGACTCCTGGACCAACATCAACCACCACTCCTGCCACATCAGTCACTGCAGAAATTTGAAGGATGAGCAGAACTGGTTATATAATTTCACAAAATATTATGTGAAAGGATACACATGACAAGAATTGCCATGTTACTGCAAACAAAAAAATAAGGCCACCACAGGTTACATGAGCAAAGAACAAGCAAAGTATCCCACAGACACCCTTCATCCATGGGCAGGCAAGATATGGTTACTGCTCATTCGTTATAATATAAGGTTCTTTCCTCCAAGAAACACCAAGTGATACAGCAGCCTACGAGGAGTTGAAGAAAGTGTAACTCTTCACTCTCCCTTTTATGATACCAATTTAGAATTTAGATTTTTCATAAGCTTGTTAAGGTGAAATGGACATCCTGCAATACAATCTTAATAATGTGCAAATGGGCTGAGGTTCCTAAAATGCATGGGCTAATCAATGTTTAATCCCTCTGTCAGGGTGTGTGTGTGTGTGTGTGTGTGTGTGTGTGTGTGTGTGTGTGTGTGTGTGTATCATCAGAGATGGGAAAAACATACATAATAGACCCATAAATAAACATCAGGTATTTTTACATCATAACAAAGCACATATTGATTTGTAAAGGAAACTGAAGTAGCAGAACAGTGAAAGAAATGGCCAGTCATCGGTTGGAGAATCCATCCACTTGTACAATGAGCGCATTAGGTCCAATGACGAGGAGTAAGGATGATTACCTGGGATAAAAGGCAGTTTGCGAGGCAGGAGAGGCCGTAACATCCCTTTCTGCATCTTCCAATCCACCGGATTGATGCTAGCTGCTTCCAGCTTCAACAGAAGTTCATTCTTCTTCGCCGAAGGGACGGGGACTTCCACATGCTGCATCAGAGGCATTTCAGAATTTGTCCACTAGTTTCTCTCCAGTGAGTTCAATTTAAAGGCAGAGGCACATATAAAATTTTTCTAACTGCCCAGGAACAGAATCAAATAGTACAGAAAAAACAACTATAAACACATTAATTAAAATCACTTTTCCTGCACGTGGAAACAACTAACCCAGTTCAAGTCACCATCGAGCCACACAAATTGATTACTCGATCTACTAGTACTAGATTAATTTTGTTCTCGGCAGCAAACAAGCAGGCACATATTGTGTAATCTGACCGCGACAGCGTCCCACACCATCTACTAGTCTACCAGCAGAGTGGAGCAGTACATGCTTTTGACTTTGGCAACCCCAATATAGAAAGACGGCACTAATTGTAGCAAGTAGCATAGCGGAATCTGGCGAACCGGCTGCGACTTTCCCCCCAGCTTATCTGGCAAGTAGCACGGCGGCAGCAACTGGTGAACTAGGTACCCCCCTCCCCCGGTTTTTTTATATAAAACCGAACCAAATCAGCAGTTGCCGATTGCGAAGCACTAATCGTTGTGGATAATGGGCCTGTTTGGATGGTGAGGTAAATGGGATAAATGGGCAAATTTACCCCTAATTTACCCATAAGATGCCAAACATGTGGGGCAAATATGGTGGGGCAAATGTTTTGCCCCCTAATTCCATTTACCCCTAAAAGGTAGAAAATTGGAGCAAATTTGTGGTGGGTACCGCTCTCCCCCTCTCATCCACATCCACATTTACCCCTCCATCCAAACACCCAAGTGGCGAATATTAGTAGGGACAAATGGGAGGGGCAAATCATTTTCCTTGGGTAAATATTTACCCCTACCGTCTTAACAGTGCCAATAACCGCAACGGGGCGACTCCCGAATCCAGCAATTGACCAATCGCGTCGCCGTCACCACCAAGGAATCGCTAATCTGCGGGGCACGCTTGGCCTCTCTTCCCTTCGTTTGGGAATAAGTTAGGGAAGAACCGAAGAAGGAGGTGGCGCGCGGCGGTTACCTTGAGACCCTCGGCTCCCCCGCCGCAGGCGTCGTACTGCACGGCCCGCATCGTCGCGGGGACCTTCGTCGCGGCGGCGGCCATCGGGGGAGGGAAGCGCGGCGCCGGCGAGTGGGAGGGGACAGAGGATTGTAGTCGAGGGGGGCTCGGTTGGTTGGTTCGCTAGCTTCTTTGGTGTGCACGGCGCCACGGCCTGACGGCCCTGCTGTTTCTGGGTTCCGCCGCGCGTTGGCCGACAGGGGTTTTGGCGCGTGGGTCCCGCCGTGCCAGCGAGAGAGGGGTACAGGACGGGTTTCGTTCTAGAACGGCGGAGGAAAAAAAAGGCAAAATTAGCTCTGGACATCCTTGAATTGTGGCTTTAGTCACATGATAATAAAAAAAGATGACTTAGGCACAACACACTTTTCAATTGTGTCAATTAGCTGCCGGACACTATAGTCCATATAATAGTATTTCTCACTCAAACAGTCTCCCAAACATGAATTTCTTGACAAAAGTACCCTTACCCCTTCGTATAAACATTTCAACAGCAACACCTTAACAAATTTCTGCAGTATTTCATCAGATACTAAAATACTAGATCTAGCAAAATAGGACGTTCCAGCCACATTAGACTACCTAGTACAGTACTAGATCCATACATCACATTTCAACAGCAACATACAAGAAAATGGCACTAGATGATCTAAGCTTTCTTGCATCTGACAACTGACGAGGGCCCGGATTAGGACCCTCTTTGACGGCTAAAAGATCTCTCTTAATGTGACAACCCGCCAGGAAAATACCGTACTATCGCCTACGACCGATCCACTTTGGTCATTAAGCAATAATAAAGTATTATCCTGTCGTTAGTTGCCGGGTTAACGCCCGGTAAATCACTTGAAAAGCACAAGGATCGAATATATGCATTAAAACTCACTCGAAGGCGAGTCCAGAGATACAACAACATTAATATCCAAATTCGTACCTCGAGGGGTTTATTTATTACAAACCATAGTTTTTGTCATACTGAGATAGTTCAGAGTTTTTGAAAAAGCAGCGGAATAATTTAACGGAAGCGAAGACACCACAGGAGGCCATCCATGATGCTTTCAGTAGTCGTCCTCCACCCACTCCAGCTCCCAGCCGGGCGGGATCTCACCGGGCCATACGTCACTGAAGGCATTACCTGGATCAACACATTACAGCAAGGCTGAGTATACTAATACTCAGCAAGTCTTACCCGTCGGTGATAACTACTTCACCAATTCTAAACCATGAAAGGCTTTTTGGCTACTGGTTTGCTTTTGCTAAAAAGTAACAAAGAGTAGGTCCTTACTTTCAAGATTTTAGCACAAGTTCCAGTAGTTTAATCTTTACTACATTAGCCAACTAGTACAAACAAAGTTGTATAATACAATTAATCAAACACCATGTTCATCAACTTCCATCATTAGGGATCTCATGACTAGTGGAGTAAGTAGTCTCGGATAACGGTGAGAGGCCGACAATCGATTGATTTAAACCTTGCAAGGTAAACCCAAACACACGGTAGGCTGCCCCCGCGAGGACAACTTCCCAGGCCGTCCCCATAAATCCTCGGGTCGGGATCGAATCTTACAGTCTTTGGTGCAGGCTATCCTGCATACCCCGCGAGATACCGGGGTCACCATACACCACCGGTGGCGAGCCGTGAGAGCGAATCCCAAGAGTAGTAACGGTAGGATCCCTAGCCGCCTCATTATGGTACTAGGCTTACCGGCCCCATAACCGGCATGTGCTTAGTACGTTCAAAAACTTAACCCACATAACCACTGGACCGGAGCCCAGATCCCATGCTCTTACCACGTGAGCAATCCATTTAAGGATATAGTATGATTCCTATCTAGGAACCTATTCTCGCGAGTGAGGTCATCACCCGACTTGTAATGGTCATATAGCTTAGCAGCTATCGACCTATCATACTAGTAGGGACCAAAGGTACCTATGGATCATGCATCTAGGGTTTCATTCAACTCCTGAACGTAAATGCACAATCATTCATAGATAATTGAATAAAGAATTTGAAAACTAGGTTAGATGCACGGAGCTTGCCTTCGTCGACTAGGTTAGCTTGGGCACCCTCGGTGTCGAGTACGTCCACGTCTTTGCGGAGAACCTTCCGCTCCGCCTTCCTCGGTTTCCGGGACCAGAGAGTAATCTCCGTCCGGGAGATCTACACGGAATGCAATGCACTTTAGGTGATGTGATAGTTTGTTGTCCTATCCAACTCTAGTTGGTCATATTCACCTTAACAATCATTCATCTAAGGTTTCTATTTCAGGAAGTCATTGGTTGCACATGGGTTACTCTTTTATTCCACATTTGATTAAAGGTTTTTATTAAGCCTTATCATTCCATGTGGAAGCTTCATTTCAGTTTATCTTTACCATCAAGGTGTAATTGATATTTTTATTTGTGAATTAACTCCTTATCAGTGTTGATAATTAAATTTCTTTTATTTATTTATATTAAATAATACTTTCAAAAAGGAAAAGGTTTAATTAAGGGTCCTCTTAAGTGATTTCCCTTTAATATTAAAAGGACATTTAAGCCATTTATTAATCCATTAAATTACCAAAAATTACATGAGTGTTTCTTAAGCCTACTAGCACCCATCCTGGTCCATTGGACCCACATGTAAGTGTTGGATGCTAGGAAAAATAAATATTATGGAAAATAACAAAGGCTAGCTAGTGATTCAACTTAAATGCATATAAAAATAAATAAGCATCAAAATGATCCAATTTTTCTTGGGGATGCTCTTTGGACCTAAACAAGCCTAAAGAACGAGCACATTCACATGGAAACCTTATTGAACTTGGTTTATTAATTTACAAAGGAATACATGCATAATTTAAGAATAATTATTTTTGTTAATCCAAAATTCATGATTAATTTACAGGATGTATCTTTTGGCATTACAAGACAGTGTGCACAAGTTGGGCTCAAGAACATAAATATATTTAACAGGAAAAATCATCTAGGCAGTTACTGCAGGAAAGGAAAAGAATTTGTCTAGCAAAACCTACTGCATAACTTTGTGCAATTTTGGCACAGCATCTAGTCACACCCTAACACACAACATATCCAAAATTTGGCTACATAGGAGTTATACTTTTCATGTTATGACAGATCCATGTATAACACATTTGTATTTCTCCTGCCAAAACTGTGACAACCCGCCCAGGAAAGTACCGTACTATCGCCTAAGACCGATCCACTTTGGTCATTAAGCAATAATAAAGTACCATCCTGTCGTAAGTCGCCGGGTTAACGCCCGGTAAATCACTTGAGAGCACAAGGATCGAATATATGCATTAAAACTCACTCGAAGGCGAGTCCAGAGATACAACAACATTCAAATTCAAATTCGCACCCCGAAGGGTTTAATTATTACAAACCATAGTTTTTGTCATGGCAGAATAGTTCAGAGTTTTGAAAAGACACAGCGGAAATTAACTAGCGGAAGCAAGTCACCACGGGAGGCCATCCATGATGCTTCAGTAGTCGTCCTCCACCCACTCCAGCTCCCAGCCGGGCGGGATCTCACCGGCCACACATCACCGAAGGCATTACCCGGATCAACACATTAATGCAAGGCCGAGTATACTAATACTCGACAAGTCTTACCCGTCGGTGATAACTACTTCACCAAATCTAGACCATGAAAGGCTTTTTGGCTACTGGGTTGCCTTTGCTAAAAAGTAACAAAGAGTATGTCCTTACTTTCAAGATTTTAGCACAAGTTCTAGTGGTTAAATCTTTACTACATTAGCCAACTAGTACAAACAAAGTTGTACAATACAATTATTCAAACATCATCTTCATCAACTTCCATCATTAGGGATCATATGACTAGTGGAGTAAGTAGTCTCGGATAACGGTGAGAGGCCGACAATCGATTGATTATAAACCCTGCAAGGTAAACCCAAACACACGGTCGGCTGCCCCCGCGAGGACAACTCCCCAGGCCGTCCCCATAAATCCTCGGGTTGGGATCGAATCTTACAGTCTTTGGTGCAGGCTACCCGGCATACCCCGCGAGATACCCGGAGTCATCATACACCACCGGTAGCTAGCCGTGAGAGCGAATCCCAAGAGTAGTAATAGTAAGATCCCTCACCGCCTCATTATGGTACTAGGCTTACCGGTCCCATACCCGGCGTATGCTTGGTACGTTCAAAAACTTAACCCACATAACCACTGGACCGGAGCCCAGATCCCATGCTCTTACCACGTGAGCAATCCATTTAAGGATATGGTATGATTCCTATCTAGGAACCTATTCTCGCGAGTGAGGTCATCACTCGACTTGTAACGGTCCTATAGCTTAGCAGCTATCGACCTATCATACTAGTAGAGACCAAAGGTACCTATGGATCATGCATCTAGGGTTTCATTCAACTCCCGAACGTAAATGCACAATCATTCATAGATAATTGAATAAAGAATTTTAAACTGGGTTAGATGCACCGGAGCTTGCCTTCGTCGACTAGGTTAGCTTGGGCACCCTCGGTGTCGAGTACGTCCACGTACTGCAGAGAACCTTCCGCTCCGCCTTCCTCGGTTTCCGGGACAAGGGAGTAGTCTCCGTCCGGAAGATCTACACGGAATGCAATGCACTTTAGGTGATGTGATAGCTCGTTGTCTTATCCAACTCTAGTTGGTCATATTCACCTTAACAAGCATCTATCTAAGGTTTCTATTTGAGGAAGTCATTGGTTGTACATGGATTACTATTTTATTCCTTATTTGAATAAAGGTTTTATTCAAGCTTATCATTTCATGTGAAAGCTTTATTTCATTTTTTTAACCAACAAGGTGTACTTAATATCTTTTATTTATGAATTAAATTTCTTGATCAGTAATATTAATTAAATTTCTTTTATTTAGATTAAGTACTATTTCCAAAAAGAAAAAGGATTTAATTAAGGATTTCTTTTTATTTTAATTTCCCTTTAATATTAAAAGGGCATTTAAGCCTTTTATTAACCAATTAAATTACCAAAAATTAAATGAGTGTTTCTTAAGCCTACTAGCACCTATACTGGTCCATTGGACCCACATGTAAGTGTTGGATGCTAGAAAATTAAATATTCATGAAAATAACAAAGGTTATCTAGTGATTCATCTTAAATGCAAATAAAAATAAATAAGCATCAAAATTACTCAAACTTTCTGGTGGTTGTTCTCTGGTCCTAAACAAGTCTAAAAAGCTAGCATGTTCACATGGAACCTCTACTGAATTTGGTTTACTAATTTACAAAGGAAAATAGGCATAAATCAGGAATAATTAGTTCTGGTACTCCTAAATTCATGATTAATTCACAAGAGGTGCCTTTTGGCATCAAAAGACAGTGTGCACAAGTTGGGCTCAAGAACATTAATATATTTAACATGAAAAATCATTTATGTAGCACTGTCAGAGATGGAAAAACATTTTTATAAAAACATTCACATGGTAACTTTGTGCAATCTTTGGCACAGCATCTAGTCTTACACTAACACACATCATATCCAAAGCCTAACTACAGAGGATCTGTACATTTCAAGATATGACATATTCAAGCATAACATATTTGTAATTTTTCTGCCAAAGCTACTTTGAATCTAGCCACAAGTGTACCACACATGGATGGGGTTTGGCATCCTGAGTCCTACAAAATTTGTTTGGGAATTTTTGGAATTTTCTGTGATTTTCTAGGGATTTTCTAAGACCATGGACTGAACTGTAAATAAACTAAGTTAGGAATCCTTGCACATATGCCCCTGGGTTCACATTTGTGCCCTTGCCGGCGGAGGGAGGGTTCGCCGGCGGCGATGTGGGGCCTATCCACGACAACAAGCGACACCATGGTGAAATTGAGCTCACCACGGTCCGGTTGGTGGTGGTGGCGAGGGCGGAGTTGGCTCCGGCGACGGCGCGCGGCGGCGGCCGGCGGCGGCGCTCGGGAGGGCTCGGTGCGGTACGGCGGGGGAGATCAAATTGGCGCAAACAAGCGTGCTGGTGAGCTAGCCCGGATGCTAAGGAGCCTAGCGGTGTGCTTGGACGGCGGCGAGCGTGGGCCGGGAGGGCTATCACCGGCGGCGGCGGACGGCGGCGGCAATGGCGCGGGCGGCTCGGTGCGGCGCGCGAGGAGGGACCGGGGAGGCTTTATACCGGCTCGGGCGGCCCGTGGGTGACGCGTTGGTGACGGCGGGGAGATGCTTCGCCGTGCTACGGCGCGTCGGGTCGCGCGCGTACGGTGGCGACGCCGCCGACGGACCGGCCCCGGTCGGGTGGCGCGCGCGCGCGTGCGGCGGCGCGGACGCCTAGACGCCTCGGGACGGTGCGCATCGGGGCGCGCGTGCCTTGGGACGCGGCATGGCGCGGACATCGAGGGCTCGGGCGGCGTGGGCACGGCTGCCGGGGCAAGACCGGCGGCGGCGGCACGGTGGCGCTCGGGCGCGCGCACGACGTCGCGCATGGCGTGCTCGGGCTGCGGCCGTGTTCTTGGTGGACCAACTTTGACTCGATTTTTCTCAAAATTTTTCAACGAATCGTGCCAAGTGATGAATACCAAAGTTGTAGATCTAGGTACCGGCTACAACTTTTACAAAGGTTGTATAGGGTTTTGTTGCCTATATTTGAAACTGTGGCGGTGCCAACTTTGAATGTCGGCGGGGGTTCTGTCAACAATGATTCTCGGCTTGTAAGGGCTTTTTCAAAATTTTCCCCTCCAAACCAGCAATGCCACTCTACATGAAAGTTGTGTCCCTCAACAAGATCTACAACTTTCCCAAAGGTAGAATTTTAAGTGTTTAGGTGAATTTTGGGGAACGCGGCAAAAGTTCCGGCAGACACCTGTGGACATTGAATGACAAGGGGGCTTTGACCCACCCTTTGACCAAGGGGTGGCCCCACCAGTGTTTTACTATTCACTAGGGTCACTTAGGGGTATGTTAGGGAGTTTTCATGGGTGAGGGCCCAGGTTGACCTAGGGTTGACCATTTGACCGGCTAATCGCGTCGTTAGCGTTAATGACGGTAATTAAAAACCTGGGGCGTCACAACCTACCCCCGTTAAAGGAATCTCGTCCCGAGATTCGACTTGACAACTAAGAGATGGGGAAAAGACTCACTGCTTCGGGATTGGAGGAAGCCCGGGTACTTGGTGTTGAGATAATCCTCCGTCTCCCACGTGGCTTCTTCTTCCGTGTGGTGGCTCCATTGGATCTTGTACATTCGTACGGTTTGCCTCCGGGTCTTTCGCTCTTTTTGGTCTAGCACCTTTAAGGGATGCTCGACGAGCGAGAAATCCGGCTCGATCCAAGCATTAGCTTCTGTGATGATCTCGTTCTCCGAACGGGCATTCCTTTCTTCAAGCGAGTTACATGAAACACATTGTGAACCGCGAGAAAACCGTTCGGCAATTGGATACGGTAGGCCACGGGTCCACATACTTCTAGTACTTCGTATGGTCCAATGTAGCGCGGGGCTAACTTTCCCTTGAATCCGAACCTTTGCACACCTTTGGTGGGGGGATACCTTCAAATATACATGATCTCCCACTTCAAAGTGTCGAGGTGCGGTTCCCTTGTCATGATAACTCTTTTGTCTCATCCGGGCCATCTTCAAATTTTCTCTTATCACTTGTACTTTCTCTTCGGCCTCTTTTACTAACTCGGTCCAAAGAGTGTTCTTTCTCCGACTTCGACCAATTCGGTGGGGTGCGGCATCTGCGTCCGTATAGAGCATCGAACGGTGCCATTTTCAAGCTGGCCTGATAGCTATTATTGTAGGAGAACTCTTCTAAGGACAAGCACTTGTCCCAACTCTTGTCAAAGTGCAAGATGCTTGCTCTCAACATGTCCTCTAAGATCTGGTTTATCCTCTCCGTCTGACCATCTGTCTGCGGGTGATAACTGGAACTACGGAGTAGCTGGGTCCCCAAACACTCATGCAACTGTTCCCAAAAACGGGCCACAAACTGGGTCCCTCTATCAGAGATTATGGTCTTTGGGATTCCATGCAGACGAACTACATGGTCCACGTACAACTCGCATCTTTGTTGCCCTTGAGTAAGTGGTGTGCACGAGAATGAAGTGAGCATCTTGGTGAGTCTATCCACGATTACCCAAATAGAATCCTTCTTCCTAGGGGTCAGGGGTAAACCTACAATAAAATCCATACTAATGTCATCCCATTTCCACATAGGTATCGATAGAGGTTGGAGGACTCCTGCCGATTTCAAATGGCTTGCTTTCATCCGGTGGCAAGTATCGCACTCGGCTACATACTTGGCTACATCCACCTTCATATTTGACCACCAAAAGTTCTACTTTAGATCTTGGTACATCTTGGTACTACCGGGGTGAATAGAGAACTTGGACTTGTGAGCTTCATCTAGCATGATCTTCTTGATTTCCGGGTCAACGGGGACCACTAGACGTTTTCCAAACCAGATCACACCTTGGGGATCTTGCTGAAAACAAGTGTACTTTGGGTCTCCTTCCACTAGTTTCTGCCTGATGGTTTGGATATTCGCATCGTTGCGTTGGGCAGTGACAATTCTGTCATAAAGGCTGGATTCTGCCGTCAAGGCATAAAGAATTCCCTGCGGTACCACTTCTAGGTTGAGCCTCCTCATTTCTTCACACAAGGGTTTACTGACTGGCTCTAACTCTAGGTGGTTGCAATGATCCTTGCGGCTAAGAGCATCCGCAACAACATTTGCTTTGCCCGGGTGATAGTGCACTTCTAGATCGTAATCCTTGATCAACTCAAGCCATCTTCTCTGCCTCATATTCAACTCGGACTGGGTAAAGATATATTTGAGGCTTTTGTGATCAGTGAAGATATTGCAATGATTGCCCATTAGATAATGCCTCCATATCTTGAGGGCATGAACAACAGCAACTAGTTCAAGATCATGAGTAGGATAGTTGAGCTCATGGGGTCGAAGGGCTCGCGAAGCATAGGCAATGACTCGGCCTTCTTGCATAAGGACACGGCCAAGACCGGTGCACGATGCGTCACGAGAAAACTTCAAATGGCTTGGAGTTATCGGGGCCGAGCTAGTACTTGGTCTTTGTTAAGTTAGATGTTGTCTCAGGGTGCGAAAAGCTTTCTCACATGCTTCACTCCACACGAATTTTACTCCTTTCTTGAGTAATTCGGTCATGGGTTTTGCAATTCTAGAAAAGTCAGGAATGAATCGACGATAATATCCCGCCAATCCCAGGAAACTGCGGATTTTATGTACGGATTTGGGTGGTTTCCAATCCATCACCTCCTGAACTTTACTAGGATCTACGGAGATACCATCGTGGGAAATGGTGTGCCCCAAGAATTTGACACTTTTCAGCCAGAATTCACATTTGGAGAATTTGGCATAAAGCTGATGATCTCGTAAGCGCTGAAGGACGACTCGGAGATGGTTGGCGTGTTCTGCCTCGTCTTTAGAATAGATGAGGATATCATCGATGAAGACTACGACAAATTTATCGAGCTCCGTCATGAATACGGAGTTCATGAGGTACATGAAGTAGGCAGGCGCATTAGTGAGTCCGAAGGACATGACCAAGAACTCGTGAAGACCATAACGAGTGGAAAAAGCGGTTTTAGGAATATCGCATGGTCGAATATTGATTTGGTGGTAGCCAGAACGAAGGTCAATTTTAGAGAAGACTTTGGCACCAGCCAATTGATCAAACAGAACATCAATTCGAGGAAGTGGGTATTTGTTTTTGATAGTGACTGCATTGAGCGGTCGATAATCTACGCACATCCTCAAGCTGCCATCTTTCTTTTTGACAAAGAGAGCAGGGCAACCCCAAGGAGAAGAGCTCGGGCGAATGTAACCCTTATCTAACAATTCTTGGAGTTGGGTTTTTAGCTCGGCTAGCTCTTTGGGTGGCATGCGATAAGGTCTCTTGGAAATGGGCGCGGTACCAGGTTGGAGTTCGATTACAAACTCGACATCTCGGTCTGGTGGCATACCAGGCAACTCATCAGGAAAAACATCCGGGTACTCACACACTACTGGAATCTCATCAAGGGAGGAGATAATGGTCGCATAGGCACAAGAGTCGGTACCGTCCCGGAAAGGTAGGTACAAGGTAGTGTGCCCGACCGTAGGAGAGTGGATCTCTACGACCCTATCTGCTATATCTAGAACCACCTTATGTTGATTCATCCATTCCATACCCAAAATAACATCCATGCTTCCCAACTGGATGACTATCAGATTAGATTGAACAACCCGACTTCCTAATCTTAGGGGAACTCCAAAAATTACTAATTGAGACGTGATGTTTCCACCCGGTGTGGTAATTTTATAAGTAGATTTGGTTGTACTCCTCTCAGACCCAATTTGTCTAGTAGACTCTCATTTATGAAACTATGGGTGGCTCCCGAATCAAATAAGACCTTGACAGGAGTGTGATTGATAGAGAATGTACCCGTGAGTACTGGAGCTCTGCCGCGGGAATATCACTCATGGTGGTGAAGTTCGGCTTACCCCGGCGCACTTGCACCATGGGTTTCTTGGCGGAGTGGGCGGCTTGCTTCCCGTATTCGGTTCTCCGCGGGTTTGGCTTGATTTGTCCGGGCTTGGGACACTCATTAATGTAGTGCCCGGGGCGGCCACGGTTGTAGCAACGGCGATCTCCAACCTCACGTGGGGGTGCATTAGGCTTCGGAGCTCGTGGCTGGGCACGGCGGAACCGGAAGTTCCCGGCGGGTTTGCCCCGGAATGGCTTCATCGTCCGGCGTCCGGTTGAAGATTGCCGGGATGGGCCTGGAGCTTCCTTCTTCACAAAGCGAAACTTCTTGCTTGTTCCGCTGCCTGGGGTGAAACCGGACATCCTCTTGTTGTCCCCATGGGCTTTCTTCATAGCATCTTCTTGCGAGATAGCTTTGTTCACGAGTTCATGGAAGTTGGCGGGCTCTAGCAGATTTAGGCGCTCATATAGCTTGCCATCAAGCCCGTCACGGAACCTCTCCATCTTCTTGGCATCCGTATCAACATGATGCCCACCGTACTGGCATAAGCTATTGAACTTCTGGGCATAGCGGTACACGGAGTCAGATCCTTGACGAAGGGCTAGCAGCTCCCTCATCTTCCGGTCCATCAGACCCTTGGGGATGTGGTGACTCTTGAAAGCTTGCTTGAATTCTTCCCAAGTCACGGCGTGATTTCGCTGCATGGACTTGAAATGGTCCCACCACATCAAAGCTTCACCTCGCAGTTGTAGGGCTGCGAAGTTCGCTTTGTTCTCCTCCAAGCAAGGCGGCACAAAGGCGAGAGAATTTCGCCTCTATGGCCTTGACCCAAGCCTCGGCTTCCAGAGGGTCTTCGGCTTTCGCGAACGTTGGCGGCTTCATGGCGATGAACTGGGCATACGTGGTGACCTGGTTAGGTCCCTCGTGGTTGGCCCCATGTGGCGGCCCTCGGTTCATCTGCTGGGCGATCTGCTTCGTGTTTGCAAGATGCGGCGCGCAGCACCTCGGTGCCGGGTGGCCATGTAAGCCTCCGTCGGGTTCATGGGCGGGGGTGGCGACAAGTCACCACTACCACTCGCACCAAAACCGTTGGGAGAGCTGCGCGTGGTTCCCACCATCTGAAAAGTGAGCGTTATTAGTGAGATAACTGAAAGCTTACTTCCAAATGATGACAAGCACGATCATGCATTATCACATCCCATTAGTACGTGAATAACTGAAGGACCGATAAGGCGACCAGAGAGGGGGGAGTGAATGGGAGCCGATAAAAATTCTTCTCGAGGGAGATTGAAACTCCGACAAGACGAACTAGCTCGGTCGAACCCCCGAAATCACACGCTCCGCACTTCTACCTCCCGTTTGCCAAAACCACGTAGCCACTGGAGTGCTACGGTCCTAGGAGCAAACTCTACCGGCAAGCATAACACACACGCAAAGACCGACGGAAACAACTCGAAAGCCGGCTAACCGGAGGGGCGGTTAGACCGGTATAGGGGGCGGTTAGACCGCCTCCACACGGCAACCAAGAAATCCTCCGAAACGCCTCTTCGAGCACCAAAATACACCACGGTTTCACCAACGGAGATCTCTCGGTCAAGGCCATGCTAGCTACCGTAAAATCTTGGCGAAAACCAAAACTTCACCCAAGGGCCTAGGGGCGGTTAGACCGGCTACCGGGGGCGGTCTAACCTCCCGTACCCGGCAACGAACTCCAAACAAGAACACCTAGCAAACCGCACGAGAACGACCCCAAATTTCACTCGACACTCCTCCGATCAAGGCGAACAAACTCACGGAGGAAAATCCGGCGAAACAGAACTTTGACCCGGAAATACCCCGGGCGGTTAGACCGCCCCCCCGTAGGCGGTTAGACCGCCCCTTCCCGAAAAACGAACCCGCGGGTCAAACCTCAACTTCCTCACGCCCGATCTCCCGAATCACTCCACGGATTGCAGCCAAACTTCGGGGATAGTCCGGGTTACCTCCTCGGGCAACCTCTTCCTCAAAGGAATCGACCCGAAACGCTCACAATCAAGAGGAATCGAAGAAATCGCTTCTCTAGGTCAAGAACTCGAGTTCCAACGAAAACCACCAAATCGAGTCCGATTCAAAGGAGATTTGGGGGCAAAGTCACCAGCCAAAGAGGCACAAAAACCTCATACGTGACACCCACCAAAAACCCCAAGAAATCATCCTCAAAACACCGCCAAAAAGAGCTCCGAAAATCAACACAAAGAGACGGGAAAACCACCATGAAGAACAACGCCGAACCTTCTATACATGCCATGAATGGTTCGTACAAGGTCTAGTTTGCCACCCAAACATCCATCCCTCTCTCTAGATCTCACATGAAGCTCTCAAACTAGCCTTCTAAAAACCTAGGGAAAATAGAGAACGAAAATGGAAAAACCAAATGAGCTAGGGTTCCAAGAGTTGGCCGCCATCCACCCCTCTAATGAGTATATATGGAGGCACCCAAAAGACTAAAACGCCCTTCACTAATAACTAGGGATACATGCCCCTCAAGGGCGGATTTGGAATTCTTGATGTCTTCACCATCGGACGGATGCCCGGCGACCGCACCCTCGCGTAGCCTCGACGCACGCCTTGCGATCCCGACGCGTGTCCTCCGCTTCGAAGCTTCTCGGCGCCGGCGGCCGTGGCGGTCGGACCGCCCCCCCGGGCGGTTAGACCGGCCTCGGGAACCGACCGACCCCGGGCGGTCCGACCGCCCTCCCGGGCGGTTGAACCGGCCCGGGTGGCCGCACCTCCTCGTCGAGTCTTCGGCCTCGGTTTTGTGGCTCAACCGAGTAACCCGGTGGTTTTCTCGGTGAACCACCGCAAACCCCGCGAACTCGGTGTAGCCTCCGCCAATCTCCACTCATGACTCGGCTCCCACGTAGTCCCGGCTCGACCTTGGTTTTGAGGCTCTACCAAGAAACCGTCCACGACTTCATCTTGCTTGTTCATGCCACCATGCGGCCCGCACTTGACCCCGCCGGCCACCGGTCCCTCGAACGAAGCCTACTTGTCTTCTCCACACTGGAGGCCTCACCGGCAACGACCTTTCACGCTTGTTCTTCACCTGCACCAACACGAGTCAAGCCGCAACCTGCACCTGCAATACTTAGCCAAGAATCAGTCCACACAACGTTGTCAATCACTCATCACACAAGGAAGCGACCATCCACCGGTCCTCGAACCACACATGGTCCTCAATCTCCCCCTTGATGAGTGCATTGACAACACCCATGATTTGTAACCAAGGAGAAAAAGAAAAGAAAATAAACTATTAAAAGAAAAACTCCAACAAGTGATCGAAAGCCAAAGAAAGGCAAAGAGCAAGATCACTTGAAGAAGAACAAGTCTCGGACCCCTTAGGCAAGGGCAACGGCTCGACACATCCGAGACAAAACCATGCTCAAGCAAAGAGCAAAAACCACCAAAAGCACACAAGGCCACGAGCCAAAAACTCACACAAGAGCTCCCCCTGCACATATGCAAACTCCCCCGAACCAATGCATGCAAGAAGGTCACTTGGAAATACATGACAAAGAGCAAACCAAGCTCACATTGCATAGGGCGGTTAAACCGCTGCACAGAGCCGGCTAAACCGCCCCCGGTCATGTGACCGCCCCCGGGGAGGTTAGACCGCCCCATGTGACCGCCCTGCAAAAACTTCTCTGAAAATTGCCGAACCACTTTGGACACCTTCCATTAGCTCCCAGGTGCCCAAATCATGCACACACTTCTCCCCCTTGTTGACAATGCATGAATCAAGGCAAAATGCGAAAACTTGCAACATATAGCTTCTCGAATATACAAAATTCATCACAAGGAGCTACACAAGTCCAAATGAACAAGTTAGATACTCGCCAGGTTCGTAATGACCTTAACTACATGATCACCAAGTTTCACAATCATTGGACAAGGCTAAAAAGGATTTGAGTAATTTTGCGAAAAGTTACTCTCTCACAAGCAAATACCTAAACATGAGCAAAACATACCAAAATGGCAAGGCCACTCAAACTTCATGCTAGGACAACCATTCTAATCATAAGACCATCATAAACACCCAAAAGCACCTCATGTCATGTCAAAGCCACCGAGCCATGTGCCTACTTCTATGTATGAGACTTCTCATTGGTAGGCATCATGCAACGGTTTAGCACCCAAAGCAAATTAATTTCAGCACATATGACATGGGAACATATTTTCCAAGCATTTTTCATTTCATTTTCAGATTTGTAAATGGTACATGAAATGTCTTTGCGACAAAAAGGAACTTATGCCCCTCCACAAGATTAAGCAAGAGGGCTAAACATTCATGATGGCAAGTGAGCCTTTGGCTCCATATGATCAATAAACTAGCTATCCAACCACAAAGTAAGCATAGCAAAGCCACTAAAACATGTCAAGATCATATATAGGCATTTACACATGAGAGAGCATGTATGTGACATTTTTCAAAAAATTAGCCATCAACCATGGATCATTCATCAAGATCATCAAGAGCTAAGCCAAACTAACCGTAGCATATCAAACAAGCTCACAAGAACATATATAGCAACCCATGGTAAACATTGTATATAGGAGAAGCTTTCCCTAATAATGCATATGATACAAAATGCATGCAATCTAAGATACAAGGATGCCTATACATCATGTTACAAATGCAATGCCAAATGTAAGAAATGCACCAACGAAAGCTATACATATGTTACAAACCGGCTCCTCGAGGGGAGGCAAAACGGGCTCGACACCACCGGCAAAAGAGCAAAGGAGCACAAAACTCACAAGCTCCCCCTAAACACATGCACTAGGGCCAAAAAGCATACAAAGCTCACCCTACACACATGATATAGAGAAGGAGCAAAACAAACCAAGTGGCTTGACCAAGGCCACACACTCGAAGGTCACAAAGCACTTACTTTTATTACTTCTTCACAATTCACTCATCCTTGTCCACCATCCCCGAAAGTGATGCACCTACATGTCACCACCGGGGTATGAGGCCGAAGAACCACCCCCGATATCAACCAAATGTTCTCCGGGCCTCCCACCTGCAACTCAAAACCAAGAGCGAGAACGAGCAAATGACTCAACACTGGGGTTAGTCCCAAAAGTGTGAAACCAGTGTCGGGCCATTTCCTCAAAAGTAGGGTTAGCAACATTCATCCTACCCCGCCTATCAATACGGCGATCCATCTCGTCAAACCTATCAAACCCGGAACCACCATGGGAACACCACTCCCGTCTCACCGGAGGAGTACGAGTACCACGAAAAGGAAGGCATGGTCCGTAGCCCCTCCCGAGACTCAAAGCCGCGACGTCTCCCAAACTCGTATTGATCTCGAGGTAGAGAACGTCCAGCAAACTCAACACCACCAGACTCAAAGTGTCTACCATCTGGACCATAACCAAGGGAACTGAAACCACCAACATCACGACCTCGGAAACAGAACTGCCCAGAAATCTGGGGAGGGCCGGTCTGACCGCCTAACCAGCCGGCCTCGACCGCCCTTCCCCGGGCGGGGCCGGCTCCGACCGCCTAGCCGGGCCGGTGCGACCGCCCTCTCCGGACCACCACCGCGGCTACGGGATTTCTCATATCCCCATGCCGGATCCTTACGCACAAAGCCCTTTCCCTTAGGCAGTGGCATACGAGGCTCGGTGCACACCATGAGAAGGGTGGTACCTGTCCTTGTTCGCCCACTCCTTAGCCATTCTCGCCTCTCTCTTTCTCTTATAGCAAAACTCTCTCTTGTGACCATCCTTCCCACAAAACTCACAATGGAAAAGGATTGGTTTGGGCTTAGGCTTGGGGTGAGACTCTTCACTTGGTTTCTCACTAGGCTTTTTACTAGGTTGGTTTGGCTTGGATGCTAACTTGTCTTTGGGTGTGGGTTGTGGTGGAGCTGAAACATTCCCAAATTTCCTTTCTCTCTCACCACTTGCTCTCACCAACCTTATCCAATCCCAAGGCCCAACCATCAAAGCGCTTACGGCTAGCAATCATCATACCAAGCCGAGGTTCTTGACTCGACAACCAACTCGGTGCTTCACGCAACTTATCATTCTCATCTTGCAAGCGACCAACACATTTTGTAAGATCCAAATTCTTCATAGCATGCATCTCACATGTAGAACAAGAAGTAGGAATAGGCACTTTCAAATCGGCCTCTAGCGAACCAATGCGAGAACGAAGCTCAATAATTTTCTCATGCAAACCCGGCAAGAAGTGCAAGCACCAAGCAAAGTGGGTCTAGATTGTAGCTCGACCAATTCAACCCTAAGCACATCTAGTTCCTCACACTTGGAGGCATACTTCTCCCTAAGATCGATCAAGTCGGCTAGGAAAGCGAGCAATCGGCACAATCATTTTCATCGAAACAACGGGGGCTAGCCTTAAGCGAATCAATTTCAAGCTTGCTATCAAGAACTTTGTGTTTCTAGCTCGCCCACTCTAGTCCTAGCGTCCTCGAGCAAAGATCTAAGCTCCTTCCTAAGCTTCTTAGCCTCTCTAAGCATGTGATCGCGATTATCAAGCAAGTCAACCAACTCCTCATTCTCCTTGCGCAAAGAAGAGAGCTCATCACATACCTCATCCTCGGAATCCAAGTCCGAGGCGTCCTTCGGCTTCTCTTGTCGCTCGAACCGCGAGCCATGCCGCGAAGTCGTCCTTGAGGCTTAGGCCCGTCACACAAAGGCCGTTGAGATACTTGCCAAGGTTCTTCTTCTTCTTCCTCTTCTTCTCATCCTCTTCGTCTTCATCACTCGAGCTTGAAGACGTGTCCTCGAATCGGACTCGATGTCGCTTGATCTCTTCATCTTCTCTCGAGACCGTGCCTTCTTCCCATGTCCATGATCCTTCTTCTTAGACTTCTTCCTCTTGTCCTTGAACTTGTGCTTGTCGTGGTTGTTCACCTTCGGACACTCGGCGAAATAGTGTCCAGGTCTTGCCGCACTTGAAGCATGTCCTCGTGTTCCTCCTCATGTTCACCCGGTTCTCGTGCAGCCTCTCGAACCGCCTCGTCAGGAGCGCCAGCTCGTCCTCTCCAAGCACGTCGAACTCCTCATCTGGCATAGACATCAAAGAGGACAAAGAAAACATCCCGGTGGATGGGTTAGTGTTAGCCTTTCCTTTCAAACCACCAACGAGGGCAAGACTATGGGAATCAGTCGGTCCCTCGAGCTTGGCAGTCATGCCCCTATCCACCTCAGCCGACTTGAGCTTCGAGAACAGCTCGTTCACCGTCAGAGTATCATACCTCTCCGACTCGACTATGGCCTCGAACTTTCCGCCCCATATCGTACGATCCAAAGAGTGTAAGAGCTTGACCGCTCTATCATGATCATCGTACGGGAGCACGTCCACATTGGCCCCCATGTTGTTCACCACCACCGTGAACCTCTCGAAACAAGGCATCGATGGACTCACCGGGAGATGAGTGAAGTTCTCGTACTCTCTCCGTAGGTCGCATACATCCGTGCCCGAACCTCGGGCGTTCCCAACATGAGCCTCCTTCAACACCGCCCAAATCCTACAAGCCAAGTGCTCGGTGTGCACCCGATCGAACTCGGCCGACACAAAGCACGAAACAAGTAGTCGACCGCCTTATTGTTGGCGTCGAATCCGTCCCTCGACCCCGGAGCAAGGAAATCCATCTGCCGGACATAGCCCTGTGTCCACCGTGACATCCCAAAGCAAACGACCCTTTCCGCGGAGGAACGCACCCATCCGCTTGCTCCACATCCGGTAGTTCTTGCCATCGAAGTGTGGAGGACCCGAACCCCGTTCCCGGTACGCCATCCTTGGATCTTAGATCGGTTAGAGTCAACAAAGACCCGAACCGGCTCGATACCACTTGAAGGACCGATAAGGCGACCAGAGAGGGGGGAGTGAATGGGAGCCGATAAAAATTCTTCTCGAGGGAGATTGAAACTCCGACAAGACGAACTAGCTCGGTCGAACCCCCGAAATCACACGCTCCGCACTTCTACCTCCCGTTTGCCAAAACCACGTAGCCACTGGAGTGCTACTGGTCCTAGGAGCAAACTCTACCAGCAAGCATAACACACACGCAGCACCGACAGCGGAAACAACTCGAAAGCCGGCTAACCAGAGGGGGGCGGTTAGGCCGGGTATAGGGGGCGGTTAGACCGCCTCCACCCGGCAACCAAGAAATCCTCCGAAACGCCTCTTCGGAGCACCAAAACACACCACGGTTTCACCAACGGAGATCTCCGGTCAAGGCCATGCTAGCTACCGTAAAATCTTAGCGAAAACCAAAACTTCACCCAAGGGCCTAGGGGCGGTTAGACCGGCTACCGGGGGCGGTCTAACCTCCGTACCCGGCAACGAACTCCAAACAAGAACACCTAGCAAACGCACGAGAACGACCCCAAATTTCACTCGACACTCCTCCGATCAAGGCGAACAAACTCACGAGAGGAAAATCCGGCGAAACGAACTTTGACACGGAAATACCCCCGGCGGTTAGACCGCCCCCCGTAGGCGGTTAGACCGCCCCTTCCGTAAAAAACGAACCCGCGGGTCAAACCTCAACTTCCTCACGCCCGATCTCCCGAATCACTCCACGGATTGCAGCCAAACTTCGGGGATAGCCGGGTTACCTCTCCGGGCAACCTCTTCCTCAAAGGAATCGACCCGAAACGCTCACAATCAAGAGGAATCGAAGAAATCGCTTCTCTAGGTCAAGAACTCGAGTTCCAACGAAAACCACCAAATCGAGTCCGATTCAAAGGAGATTTGGGGGCAAAGTCACCACCCAAAGAGGCACAAAAACCTCATACGTGACACCCACCAAAAACCCCAAGAAATCATCCTCAAAACACCGCCAAAAAGAGCTCCGAAAATCAACACAAAGAGACGGGAAAACCACCATGAAGAACAACGCCGAACCTTCTATACATGCCATGAATGGTTCGTACAAGGTCTAGTTTGCCACCCAAACATCCATCCCTCTCTCTAGATCTCACATGAAGCTCTCAAACTAGCCTTCTAAAAACCTAGGGAAAATAGAGAACGAAAATGGAAAAACCAAATGAGCTAGGGTTCCAAGAGTTGGTGCCATCCACCCCCTCTAATGAGTATATATGGAGGCACCCAAAAGACTAAAACGCCCTTCACTAATAACTAGGGATACATGCCCCTCAAGGGCGGATTTGGAATTCTTGATGTCTTCACCATCGGACGGATGCCCGGCGACCGCACCTTGCGTAGCCTCGACGCACGCCTTGCGATCCCGACGCGTGTCCTCCGCTTCGAAGCTTCTCGGCGCCGGCGGCCGTGGGCGGTCGACCGCCCCCCACGGGCGGCTAGACCGGCCTCGGGGAACCGACCGACCCCGGCGGTCCGACCGCCCCTCCCGGGCGGTTGAACCGGCCCCGGTGGCCGCACCTCCTCGTCGAGTCTTCGGCCTCGGTTTTGTGGCTCAACCGAGTAACCCGCGTGGTTTTCTCCGGTGAACCACCGCAAACCCCCGCGAACTCGGTGTAGCCTCCGCCAATCTCCACTCATGACTCGGCTCCCACGTAGTCCCGGCTCGACCTTGGTTTTGAGGCTCTACCAAGAAACCGTCCACGACTTCATCTTGCTGTTCATGCCACCATGCGGCCCGCACTTGACCCCGCTGGCCACCGGGTCCCTCGAACGAAGCCTACTTGTCTTCTCCACACCGGAGGCCTCACCGCAACGACCTTTCGCGCTTGTTCTTCACCTGCACCAACACGAGTCAAGCCGCAACCTGCACCTGCAATACTTAGCCAAGAATCAGTCCACACAACGTTGTCAATCACTCATCACACAAGGAAGCGACCATCCACCGGTCCTCGAACCACACATGGTCCTCAATAACGAGTACGGCAACAAGCACAACAGTCTATAGTCACAAGATTTATAGAATCGTTTCGCTTAACAAGGTTAGGGCGGTGATTGCTCAATTGCGTGGCTGTCGGTGTTTTGGACCGGCAACCTACTACGGGGAGTACCCGAAGTAGATGAATGTGACTCGCCGAGATCGGTAACTCGAAGGAAGAGACACGCGGCACACAATTTAGACAGGTTCGGGCCGCGAGGTGCGTAATACCCTACGTCCTGTATGCTGCGTAGCTCTGGATTGATAGGGCACGGTTACAAGATGGTGCAACGGTGCGCTGTGAGTTGAGATTGGATGAGGTGATCCTGAGATCGGTCCCTGCCTCGCCTTATATAGTCCGGGAGGCAGGGTTACAAGTCGGAGTAGGGAGGGAGTACTAGTCGAGTACGTCTAGGAGACCTCTATTCAGTGCGGAACATGTACAGAGTCCTAACCGAGTACTACTCCTGTGTTGTCCTTGTGCTCCACGCCTTCAGGTGCCGTGTAGCGCAAGCCGGGTAGTCCCAGGGGCCCACCGAGTAGTCGGTCCTGGTACCCACCGAGGTAGTGGGCCCAGGGAGGACCATACGACAAGCCCCCGAGTACTTTGTAGTCGAGAAGGATAGCTTCCAGTAGTCTCGACGGCTTAACGAGTAGTGCTCAAGCGTCCCTGAGTGCTACAAGCCAAAAGTCCTCAAGAGTAGTCGAAGCATCCCGAGGCTGAAATGTACTCCAGCTGATGTTTGAGCAATCTTGAAGTCTTCTCGAGTAGTCCCAAGCGTCCTTGAAATCTGCCTTCGAAGGCCTTCAAAAAATGCCTGCCTTGTCTTGAAGCCGAAGCCACCATGGAGACGCGATTTGCAGAACCGCGATCCACGTGGAGTAGCCCCCGAGCCTCGAGCCGCGGGCTCTGGCTGAGGATCCATCCGAGGTCTTGACAAGAAAATCCCGAAAAATCCAGAGAAAAAACCGAAGGACACGTGGCACGGAGCCCCCGAGCCTTGAGTCGAGTACTTCCTCTCGAATTGAAGGGTCTTCTTGGAGAATGTGTCCTGAGATGCTCTTGAGACTAGCCGCGTCCCAGGTAGTCGAGTAGAAGTAGCCGAGCCCCCGAGGTGAGGCGCGTCGACCAGTAGAATACGAAGAGTCACACGCTGGCGCTGAGTCAGCCGCGCGTGGACTTATCCGGCCGCCCGTTGCGGGGGCGATTTGGCTTATAAATACAAGCCGAAACCCTTAGGGTTTCCACCCAAGTGAGCCGCAGTCATTTGCCACTTGAATCTTGAAGTAGATCCACTCCAGCGAGCGCCGCCGCCGTAGTAGATCCGAACGCATCGCCACCCGAAAGCTTTAGGTTAGCCCCCCGAGCGAATGCGAGTGAAGACTCCTTGTACTTGGAGAATGAAACCGTCACCGTCGAAGACGTCGAAGGCCGGCGGGAAGAAGAGGAGCCGTGCGGAGGCCGCCGCGGCCGGCACCGGAGCGGCGCCCACATCTCCACCGCGCGGCGACCCAAGCCGCGAGTGGAAAAAGTCGAAGGTCAAGACGGAGGACACGCTAACCCCGTTGAACGGCGAGTTCATCGGGGAGAAGGAGATCGACATGTGGAGATCCGCCGCGGAGAGATCCTTATCCAATGGAGAAGGCCGAAGACGAGATCCCGATGTTCTCGCGCTTCGTGGAGCGCGGTCTTGCGCTACCGGCAAGCGACTTCTTCAAGGGGCTGCTCGGGTACTATGGCATCGAGTACCTCAACTCGAACCCCAATGGTATCTTCCATACTTCGTCTTCGTCCACTTCTCGCGAAGCCTTCTCCGGGAATCAAGCCGCCTTGGGTCCTCTTCGGAAGTTCTTCCGCGTGAAGCCGCGGCCCCGCGCCTCCAACCCCGCAGTAGTCGGAGGGGCCGGGATCCCGGTCCGAGGAGGATGCCGCGGAGCAAGTACACGGCGTACAAGCTCGTGGACTCCAACACCGGCGGGAAGACGAGGTGGTTCTACATCACGAACCACCATCCCGAGCCGCCGAAGCCGAGCGGACGGCGGCCCGGCACCAAGAGTGGTGGAACACGGAGCCCACCATGCGGGGAGGGAATCCGGCTACCGGAGTTGCTAGCGCGCATCAAGACTGCGGGATGCGGGACCGAGGGCCGAACACGTGGCCTTCGGTTTCATGAAGCGCGGATCCGGCCGGCGATGGCGCGGGATACGATGGGCTTCGAGTACACCGGCGACGACGACACGTCGCGGATGCCAGGGGGCGAGTTGGACGACAACGATATCATCGAGAGGTTGTCGAGGATCTTCAAGGACATGCCGGAGTACACGGCGTGCCCTGTCGAGGAGTACTCCGCCGCGCGCCCGCCCAACGAGGTGAGTAGCCGTACCCCCCTCGTCGAGTAGTAGGCACTTGTAGCAGAGTTGCTGACGCCTTGTGTCTTTTGCGCAGGATGATGTGAAGCGGTTTGTCTCCGAACCGCAGCCGCCACCGAGCGGAATCGAGATCCCGGCGGTGGGGAAGGTGAAAGAGCGCCGCGAAGTTGGAGAAGGCGACGACACCGTCATTGTGGAGGATACCTCCGATGACGAAGAAGACGAGGAGACGCTGCAGGACCGCTTCCAGTTGCGGTCGAGGTTTAGCCGTCCAGGCTTGCCTCACGTGCCACTCATCCAAGACCCTCCGGCTAGCCTGGAGGCTAGCCTTGCCGCGCCGCCGAGGAAGCCGCGCAACCCCACCAAGAAGCGGATGGCGAAGAAGATGAAGGTCTCGTAGACCACGCCCTCGGAGGTAAGTCATCTTGAGCGAGTAGTCGAGTACCCGGTGATCGAGGTACGGTGCCGACGAGTAGTCGTCCTTGTGTGCGGGGAGGTGCCGCCAACGAGCCCGTGGAGGAGGGCGACGAGGGCATGTGGCCCACGGTGGGGGAACCAGCGGGAAGCCGAAGTCCGGCCCCCACCGCCCGAAGATCTTCTCGGCGCGACCGGAGCGCCGGCCCCCTGCTCGGTGGAGAGCGAGTACGGCGGCCGCCACCGTTGAAGAGGTGGGAGCCGCGAGGGGACGCGAGGAGACCTCGCGCCGCCGCCGCCACCGTGGAGAAGGCGGTAGTCGAAGAAGCGGAGGAAGAGACGCCCGCCGAGGGTGGACTGGTTGATATCGCCAGCATCCTCGGTGCTCCGACCGTCACTATCGTCCGGTCAAACTTGTAAGTACCACGCCACGTGAGTAGTACTCGTTGTAGTAGTCGATTTTGGCTGACGACCCTCTGTGGATACTTCTGCAGAAAGTCCACAGACTTGAGCTGGGACGGGGAGGAGCCCGCGACGGTGGAGGCAGAAGAGGCCGCGCCGTCCGTTGAGGAGCCCACCACCGAAGCCCAAGTCGCGGCCGAGCCCCCGGGCCGCCGAAGCACCGGCGCCGGAGGCGGTCGTGGTTGAAGGTAAGTACTCTTCTTGAAACTCTAGAGCTCCGAAGGAGTAGTCGTAGGCACCGATGCGCGTGTTCCTTGTTGACGGGCGGCGAAGGAGGTGACATCCCCGCAGGGGTACCCATGCGGGGAGCCGACACCGCAGGCCCCGGAGGCCGCAGCAGGAGCCCCCGAGCCCGAGAGGGAAACCGTCGAGAAATCCGCCGAAGGGGAGGCGGCTGCCACGTCGCCAGGGGTTGCCCTGGAGGTGGCTGTCCGATCCCCCGAGATCCAAGACGCGGAGCCTATCCGCTCGGCGCCGATGACAGAGGCTACATCGGGTAGCCGCGGCGGGATTGAGCTGCTTGCCGACGATCTTGTTGAGCCGGCGGTGTTAGCGCAGCACTTGGAGGCGATGCGGCGAGCCGAGCAGTGGATGAAGGTACGTAGTCGTAGCTTCTCGAGTAGTCAATCCTTTGCGTTGAGTACTCTGCTTGACTCGATCTTGTCTTGTGCAGGACGTCGCGGAGCGATCCCGCGAGAAGTCGAACATGCTGCAAGGCTACGGCGACACCGTGCTCTGAGCCGAAGCCCTGGAGGAGCAGCTCGTGAAGTCGCGGAAGCACGCGGCCGCGATGCAGTCGAAGCTTGACGCCGCCTTCGCCAAGTACCACAACGACGTGATGGACTTACGGTGCGAAGGGCGACGAGCTGGTGCGGAAGAACAAAGGCCTCCGCAACAAGAATAAGGGTATGTCTCTTGGCTTGTCGGGTACTTGTTGGAAGTCACCAAGCCCTGACCCGCTGTTGTGTTCCGATGTTGCAGAACTCGAAAGCCAGGTGGAGCGGCTGAAGGCCTCGGAGGTCAGCATGAAGAATCTCTTCTACCGGGAGCAAGAAGCCCGCCAGGTACTTGAACTCGACTACAAGGAGCTGGCCTTCGAGTGCGAGAAGCACATGGAGCTGCGAATTGCATCTGATAGAGACCTCGTCAAGCGCTACAAATCTTTGCGAAGTTGAACGAGGATTGCGAGGCGCTCCGGCCCGGTCGAAAGACCTTGAGGAGTCCGCCCTTCCGATCGCCGAGCTGCCGGTGCCCCACCGGGAGGCCCCAAGATCGCTCCACGGCGGATCGACTTCGTGAGGCGCCAAGCCGGGCCGGCGCCTACGTCAAGCACATGGCCGGGTCGATCCCGAAGCGGTGGCCGGCCTTCATGAAGTCGTACTTCCCGAAGGCTCCGGTGGAGGTGGTCGCGGCGGGGTAGCCGCCAGCGCTCGGATGAGCGACGCGAGCTGTTGGAGCGGATGGCTCCCATCGCGGAGCGGTAGCCGAAAAGTTGAACCTCCAGTAGCTCGCATAGATAGCTTAGTAGCCATAATTGTACAGAAACGATTGTAATGAACTTTTCATCTATCAATGAAATGAAGTTGTTCCAAAGCAATGAGTACTCGTAACCGCGATCTCGCAGTGCGGAGCGCCCATCGTGGAGTAGGTGCGAGTAGTAGTACCCGCTTAGTAATCCCGTAGCGGGGAGTAGACAGAAAGAAGTTGATAAACAATCAAGCTTTATTACCGAAGAAGTACACCCGGGTGGCCGGGGCCGTAGTTACAAGTAGTCGCTCGGACCGGAGGCCGCTTACGGCTAAGTGGTGCTTTGGAGCGGGTAGCCGCTGCGCCGAGTGATCCGTAGGTAGCCGTGTAGGGCCGGATCGCGGATCCGTAGGTAGCCGCGTGGGGCCGGATCTTGGAGTGTGGTCCCTTGGTAGACCGCCTTGCTAGAGTCCTTGATGCTCGTTGCGGCCCGGGGTCCGTAGGTAGCCGCACGGGGCCGGACTCCGGAGGAGAGTAGTCCGAGACTTGAAGCCGGGACCGGAGGGTCGCTTGCGGCAAGGGGTGTTGATGTAGTCGCGTGGATTTGAACCCGGAGTAGTCGTGTAGACTAGGCGTAGAATCGACGAGTTGGTCGACGTTCCACGAGTTGTTGACTTCTTCGCCTTCAAGTGTTTGGAGGCGGTAGGAGCCCGGCCCGGTCACCTTAGCCACGGTGGAAGGGGCCTTCCCGAGGGGAGCCGAGCTTGTGGAGTCCTTCCGTGTTCGGGATGCGGCGGAGAACAAGATCTCCAACGTTGAAGGAGCGTTCCTTGATGTTGCGATCGTGGTAGCGTCGGATACCCTCCGGTGTACCTTGCCGATTGGACGAGGGCGGCACAGCGAGCTTCTTCGAGGCTGTCGATATCAACTCGTCTGCTGTCTTCTGAGACGCCTTCGTCGTAGTGCTCCACTGCTGGCGAGTTCCATATGACATCGGCAGGGAGGATGGCTTCGGAGCCGTAGACCAGGAAGTAGGGGGATTGCCCCGTTGGCTTGGACGGTTGAGTCCGCAGCCCCCAGAGTGCGTTGGGTAGTTCCTTGATCCACTTGCCCCCTTTTGAGTTAGCAGCGTCGTGTAGCCGCTTCTTGAGGGCGTCGAGCACCATCCCATTGGCGCGCTCGACTTGTCCGATTGGCCCGTGGATGGGCGACCGAGACGTATCGACGTCGATTCCGCTTGTTCTCGCGGTACTCCCGAACTCGGTGGTTGTTGAAGTTGGAACCCGTGTCCGTGATGATGCGGTGGGGTAGCCCGTAGCGGTGTACGAGTTCATCCAGGAAGTCGAGTACTCGTCGGCCTTGGGGCATGTGACCGGCTTGACCTCGATCCACTTGGTGAACTTGTCGATAGCTACCGGTACCCCGTTGGATCCTCCCGGTGCGCTTGGCGGTGGCCCAATCATGTCGAGCCCCCCGGCGGGCAAGGGCCGGGTTGGCGGTATGGTGACTAGCTTGTAGGCTGGGACGTGTTGCTGCTTGGCGAAGAACTGACATCCTTGGCACTTTCGGACGAGTTCTTCGGCATCGCCCAGGGCTGTGGGCCAGTAGAAAGCTCGCCGGAAGGCCTTGCTGACCAGCGTGCGTGAGGACGCGTGGTTGCCGCAGACGCCCTTGTGGATCTCCTCCAAGATGTCCTTGCCTTCTTCGCGAGGGACGCACTTCATGAGTACTCCGGAAGATGCGCCTCGCTTGTAAAGCTTGTCGCCGACGAGGACGTAAGACTTGGCGCGGCGGATGAGTTGTTCGGCTGCGTTTTTGTCGGAGGGGACCTTCTCGCTCGCCGAGGTAGTCGATGAAGGTTTGCCCTCCGGTCCAAGTCGATCATCATGACCTCTGTCCGGTGGGTGGTTAGCTAGGACAGTGGTCGGTGGCGCCGGCTCCGGGATGGATGGCGCGTGAAGCTCATGGACGAAGACGCCCGCGGGTACTTGGGCACGGGTAGATCCGAGCTTCGAGAGGACGTTCGCTGCAACGTTGTTGTCGCGGACGATGTGATGGAACTCGAGGCCATAGAATTTGTTCTCGAGCTTGCGTACTTCTAGGCAGTAGGCGTCCATGTTCTCCTTGTTGCGGTCCCAGGACTTGTTGACTTGGTTGATGACCACTGCGGAGTCGCCGTAGACTAGTAGCCGCTTGATGCCAAGTGAAGCCGCGAGGCGGAGCCCGTGTAGGAGAGCTTCGTACTCGGCTTCGTTATTTGAGACCTTCCAGAAGATCCGCAGGGACGTACTTGAGTTGTTCGCCCGTTGGAGAGATCGGGAGTACCCCCGCGCCGCGCCCTCGAGGTTGAGTGAGCCGTCAAAGTACATCACCCAATGCTCGGTCGCACGGTGGGAGTAGGTAGGCGGTTCTCTCGCCACTCCGCCATGAAGTCGACTAGCGCTGCGACTTGATGGCGGTGCGTGGCTTGAAGTCGATCGTGAGGGCGCCGAGCTCGACGGCCCACTTGGAGATTCTTCCGGTGGCGTGCGGGTTCCTCAAGATGTCGCCGAGCGGGTAGTCGGTGACGACGGAAACCGAGTACTCCCGGAAGTAGTGTCGCAGCCTTCCGCGAGGTGATGAGTAGAGCGTACGAGCTTCGCACGGGGGTACGGTAGCGAGCCTTGGACTCGACGAACCTCGCCGACGAAGTAGACCGGCGCCGGGCCGGTAGGCGTGGCCGTCTTCCCCGCCGCTCGACGACAATGGCGATGACCGACCACGTGAGTAGTCGCGGCTAGGTAGAGCAACAGCATCGCTCGCCCTTGTGAGGAGCCGTGAGGATTGGCGGCTTCGACAGGAAGTCCTTGAGCTGGGCAAGGGCTTGGTCCGCCTCTGCAGTCCACACGAACTTCTCGTGGTGCTTGAGTAGTTTGAAGAAGGGGAGACCCCGTTCTCCTAGCCTCGAGATGAATCTGTTCAACGCCGCCATGCACCCCGTCAGCTTCTGGACGTCTTTGATGCTCGTGGGAGCTTTCATGCTGGTGATGGCGGAGATCTTCTCGGGGTTGGCTTCAATGCCGCGCTGGCTGATGATGAAGCCGAGTAGTTTACCCGAAGGTACGCCGAAGACGCACTTGTTCGGGTTGAGCTTCCAGCGGTACTCGCGCAGTGATGCGAAGGTCTGTTCAAGGTCGTCGATGAGGGTACTGGAGTCCCTGGTTTTGACAACCACGTCATCCACGTAGGCCTCGACGTTCTTGTTGAGTTGCCGCTTGAAGCAGGCCTGGATGGCCCGTTGATATGTGGCGCCGGCGTTCTTCAACCCGAATGACATGGTCGTGTAGCAGTACGCGCCAAACGGGGTGATGAACGCGGTCTTCTCCTGGTCCTCTTCCTTGATTGCGATCTGGTGGTACCCGGAGTAGCAGTCGAGGAAGCGAGCGGTCGCGGCCCGCCGTGGAGTCGATGACTTGATCAATCCGCGGCAACCCGAAGGGGTCCTTGGGGCAGGTGCTTGTTGAGGTCGGTGTAGTCGACGCACATCCTCCACTCGTTCGAGTTCTTCTTGCGGACGAGGATGGGATTGGCGAGCCACTCAGGATGGAAGACTTCTCTGATGAAGCCACCGCGAGTAGCTTGGCGAGCTCCTTCTTGATGGCGTCCCGTCCGTCGTCGGCGAAGCGTCGGAGGTGTTGTCGCTTGGGGGTGGCCTTTGGATCGACGTTGAGGCGGTGCTCGATCGGCCTCCCCGGGCACTCCCGGCATGTCCGTCGGCTTCCACGCGAAGATGTCGCGGTTGGCCCGAAGGAAGCCGATGAGCGCGTCTTCCTATTTGGGGTCGAGGCCGGCCCCGATGGTGGTGGTCTTGGTGGGGTCGCCCCGTTGCGAGGTCGACCGACTTGACGAGTACCTCCTCGGTGGCCGAGGCTTATTGGCGGCGCCGTCGGACTTCTGCGGGATGTCGAGTTCGCTCGTGGCGAGCTTCTTCGACGCGGCGTAGACCTCCATCATTGGGGTGGGTACTTGGTTTGTTGAGGCGATCGCCACGGCCTCCGTATCGCGGTCGTGAGAGAGATCTTCAAGTCCCCCCGGAGGGAGAGTACGCCGGCCGGACTTGGCATCTTAAGTACCAAGTAGGTGTAGTGGGGCACCGCCATGAACTTGGCGATGGCCGGCTCGCCGAGGATGGCATGGTAGGAAGTCTCGAAATCCGCAACCTCGAACTTGATGTACTCGGTGCGGTAGTTATCCCGAGACGCCCCGAAGGTAACCGGCGCACCACCGAGCCTAGTGGGACGGCCGCGTTGCCTGGGACGATGCCGTAGAACGGCATGCTGCTCTTGTCGAGCATGGGGGTGACGTCGAGGTTCATCTTCTTCAAGGTCTTGGTGAAAAGGACGTTGAGCCCGCTTCCACCGTCGATGAGCACCTTGTTGAGCTTGGAACCCGCCACTGTTGGTTTCAGGACGAGAGGGAAACGTCCTGGCTCGGAGAAGCCGGTCCATTGGTCCGCGCGGGAGAAGGTGATGGGTGTCTCGACCACCCGAGAGGGGTCATAACCGCCGGTTCAATGGACATTACTTCACGGCGAGTAGCTTTTCGCTCCCGCCGGTCGGGTAGTCCGCCGAAGAGGACGTTGACGGTCTTCTCGGGTTCTTGGAAGTCATTGTCGTCGCCGTCCTTCTTCTTGTTCTTTTGATCGTGAGGGTGCTGTGGCTCCGGCGTATCCTTGAGTGCATGCCTGAGCTGGTAGCACTGCTCGGTAGTGTGGTTGCCGTTCGGGTGCCACGGGCACTTCTCCTTCAGCAGGTCTTTGAACCCGCCGGAATTCTTCTTCGAGTTCCCTTTCGGAGGGCGCTGGATAGCCGCGACGGTATTGTCTGGCTTGCGCTTGCGGTTGGAACCCGAGAAGTTGTTGTTGTTGTTGTTGTTGCGGCCGCCTTGGTTTGGATTGCTGCCGCTGCCGCCGCCCTGGTTCTGCTTGGACTTGCCGCGGATGGCGTCGTACTTGGCGTTGGCCTTGTCCTCTTCATCCGCCCAGGACGTGATCATGTCCTTGAGGTGGGGAATGGACCTGGGGCGGCGACGACCGAAGTCCTCGAAGGTGCGGCGATGGTAGAGCCCGTCTTGGAAGAGGTCGATGACCTCCTTGTCGGTGACGTCCACGACGGTAGCGCGCTTGTCGAAAAAGCGGCGCATGTACTTGCGAGGGTCTCGCCTTGTTCTCGCTTGATCATGGCAAGGTCCATGCGAGTACCCGAACGGCCCATGGCGCCCGCGAAGTTGCTTGTGAATTGCTCCTTCAGCTGGTCCCACTTGTCGATTGAGTGCTTGTCTAGCGACTCGAGCCACGTGAGTGGGGCTTGGTCCAGGCAGAAGGGGAAGTAGAGGCACTTGGTGTCGCTGTTGCCGCCAGCGTTCTCGATGGATAGAGCGTAGCATCGGAGCCACTGGATGGGATCCTGCTTCGCGTCGTATTCGGTGATCCCCAAAGGCTTGAACTTGTCGGGGAGGAGCAAGGTTGCGAAGCCGTGGTGAGAAGGCGGGGAAGCCGTTGCCTTCGGCGGCGGTGGTCGACTTCTTCTCGCCGCAACTCCTCGATCCTCTCGGCGAGCATCGTACCCGCCATGAGAGGCACGAGGGCGTGGCTATGCGCGTGGCCGCGGCCGCCGCCGCCTCCGGCTTTCTTGTTGGCCCCGTGGTTGGAGCTCCCGCCGTCGGCGCCGCCGCCGTCGGGGGTCGTTGCCGCCGCCACCGGCCGGAGCACGGTGGGGGACGACTCCTCGGTTGCCTTGCTCTTGTCGTGAAGGTCCGCCGGCGGTGGAGCGTCGACGGTTTGGGTCGGCCGGGATGTCGCCCGAGTACGGTTAGGACCGGGGTCGGCGCGCTGCGACTAGTAGCTTCGTTGTCGCGAGGCTTAGGCGGGGGAGGTTGGGCGACTCTCTTGTCGACCCGCATGAAGTAGGCTTCTTCGGCGAGCTTGGCGATGACCTCCCCGCCGCGTATGCCCCGAGCTCGGCGTGCGATCGTTGTGATCGACATGAGGCATTGCTCGAAGTGGTGTGGACTGCGCTCTCGACCGCTTCGAGAGCTTCCCGCAAGGTTGCGGATGGGAAGGTTGTCTCCGAGTCGCCGGCGTCGTTCGTTGCGCTTCCCCGTTACGTTCGCGCCGGGCGTCCCTGTTGGCGTCGGTCTCGTCCGCAGGGGCATCAGCAGACAGCTCGTCTGCGGAGATGTCCTCCAAGTACTTGTCTACGGCCGTGCCTGAGGGTCCCGGGGTGTCGCCGGCAGCCATGAAGACTTGGCGATCGGGGGTACCCAAGCTTGACTCAGAAGGTGCCACCTCAGTTGGTGTGTTTGAGTCAGCCTGGGCCAGTGGTGTTCCCTCCTGGAATGGTAGCGAGTCGATGTAGGCGACGTAGCGTGAGTCCTCCTTTGTCAGTTCAGCAGGCTTGAGGTCGGCCGCAGACATATCTTCCGACCGGCGTCGATCTTATAACCGGCCCCGCAGGGCGGCCTTGACAAGGGAAGCTCAGTGGAGTCATCTTCGGACTCGGGCTCCTCGGGGTCCGACCCGAAGTCGAATTCGTAATCCGGGTTCGAGTAGAACTCGGAGAGAGGGCTGGAGTCCGAGACGGGGTCGGGGACGGCGTCGGAGTCCGAGTTGTACTCGGTTACGGGCTCCTTGCCGGCCCGGCGTGGTGCAGGAGCCTCCGTGCGGGCCCGGCTGGGGACGCGGGGACCACGCGCGCGGCGGCGGCATGGTGAAGGGACCGTCTGCGATGGGCGAGCGGCCGGCTCGCAAGCGATGGCCCATGGCGACGTCGGGTTCGAGTTGGAGACGGACTCGAGCTCGAAGTCGGCGTGGATGTTGGAAAGCGAAATTTCGCCGAACTTGCGGGCGAGCTTGCTCCGTGACAACTTCGGGAAGCGTCACAAGGCCTGTCCTCGAGTCGGGTTGCATGATCAGGCGGCGCTGGAAGGAGCCCGCGCCATCGGCGGTGCGCACCCGTGCGCGCGAAGACGAAGGTGTCGCCGCGGTTGAAGGCGATGGTTGGCTTGATGTGAACGGAAGCCGTCGAGTTCGCCATGTGATCTCGAGCAAGAGCCCCTACCCGGCGCGCCGGTATCGGTGTTTTGGACCGGCAACCTACTACGGGGAGTACCCGAAGTAGATGAATGTGACTCGCCGAGATCGATAACTCGAAGGAAGAGACACACGGCACACAATTTAGACAGGTTCGGGCCGCGAGGTGCGTAATACCCTACGTCCTGTATGCTGCGTAGCTCTGGATTGATAGGGCACGGTTACAAGATGGTGCAACGGTGCGCCGTGAGTTGAGATTGGATGAGGTGATCCTGAGATCGGTCCCTGCCTCGCCTTATATAGTCCGGGAGGCAGGGTTACAAGTCGGAGTAGGGAGGGAGTACTAGTCGAGTACGTCTAGGAGACCTCTATTCAGTGCGGAACATGTACAGCGTCCTAACCGAGTACTACTCCTGTGTTGTCCTTGTGCTCCACGCCTTCAGGTGCCGTGTAGCGCAAGCCGGGTAGTCCCAGGGGCCCACCGAGTAGTCGGTCCTGGTACCCACCGAGGTAGTGGGCCCAGGGAGGACCATACGACAGTGGCGTCTAATCACTTCCGAACGATCGCCGTTATCCTGAATACCAAGGAAGATGGTATACGAACGAGCACTTATATGCTGGCAACGAGTGACGTTCGCAAAGATGCTTTGCTTTACCTATGATCTCAGGAGATAAACAATGCATTCTTTTGATAAGTGTGATCATTCACAATGAATTATCCAAAGATATGGTATTTCACAAGAAAATTCCATTTTGAAGACAACGGAATTCACTTAAAGCATACAAGCTTAAGCATTCTTATTACAACATGACAGAACAAGGTTCAACGTCATTACAACTCAATTTGAAACAACAAGACAACACATGATACAATAGTTGCTTGGCACGAAGACGTGCTGTCAAGCCACTACTCCAACATCTCTAAGACACTCGATAAGATCGATATCCTGTCGCTCTCCTCGCCGTCGGCAACCTAGTTGCCCACCGAAGCACCACCGTACGAAGGCGAAGCCGGGGGAGTCGGTAGCGGTGGTCCCGCCCCGGCTCGTCGATCCCGCACCGGACACGGCCTCGCCGCTCCTCCTCGGGAGTGCCCGTACCGGGGGTAGTGGCCGTAAAGCCACTATAGCCCGCAAGGCCGCCACCCGTACCTCGGCCTCCCCGCACCCGCCGCCGCATATCGCAATGTTCGCAACGGTCGGCCCTCTCAATCTCGTGTGCGTCGGCATCCTCCTCTAGTGCATTGTTCTCTGTCTCTAGGTCCACGATCCTCTCGGAGGTTGTCACCTCGCTCAAGCTCCAACCGGAATCTCCTAGTACGCGATCCGTCATTCTCCCCGCCGCACCCGAGTAAGCGTGAAGTTCAGCCTCGCCGGTGTGCCGCCGAAAGCCGTTCCCAATCGCGCCTAGATGCCTCCAAGCGCCGTGCAATAACCGCCGCGGTATTAAAACGCAGCCCCCGGAGTGTGAAAACCACGTTCGGGCAACGGCAAGTGTCCGAGTAATATCCAACGGCTCGCTAAGGTCGGCAACTCCCCGTAGATGGTCCAAACGGTCCAACCAAGCCGGGTCGTGAGGACTCACAGTGGAAACACCAAACGGTGAAAGAGCTACCACGAGAGGGTTGTGGTCACAAAAGTCCGTCGGCACTCGAGGGCGGCCGACTCCACGGACTCGTGCGTGATAAATCCCCGCTAGATAAAGCTCGGGTCAAACCGCTCGGTGTGATCAGGGTGCGGCAGCACAGTCACGATCACCCTGCAACGGGGAACACCAAAGCGCTCAAACTCCTTCACCTCGTACGTCGGCGGGGTAAGGTAGCTCGCGAAGATCGAGTGCTTCCCACGCCAAGCGCGGAAAACCCTCCCAGTGCAACCCGTTGGTACGGATCGTACCGTCAGCGTCGAATTGGTGAAACACGAGAAAATCCATCTGTACACAAGGTAACCCATGTCAGATCTCAAAAGAGAACGGCATGACAAATGGAGAAGTTCTGGCAGTTGTGAACAAAATTTCATAACCAAAAGCCCAGAAACCACAAAAATTTCCCAATTTCTAAATTAATTCTTAAATACTCTTAATTAGGATTTTAAGGTTGAACAACGATCAAGGAAACAGAATGGAGGGTCCTTAACTTGGATGTGCCTAAAGGAAAAGTGAACCAACCCAACAAAAATAGAACTGAGACTTGCTACACCAGGTAACTAGTTGAGAACAACTGTTTTTAACAATTTGGTTTAATTAACCTAGCACATGGTGAACAACTTTTTCGCAAAATTTCGGCAGCATGACGGCTAGGTATGGGATGTATGCTAATTCATAAAAAGCACACACTAGCATAATCTTCCTTAGAGAACACATGGAATTTCGATTTTTGGGGTCCATTTTAGTTGTTTCGATTTTTAACATGCATGCAAGACGTCCTATTCGACCTCACATGGCAATCAAGCCAAAAATCGAAGTTAGTGCCGGTGGCAAGGCTTTTGATCGTCTCTCCCTATAATATCTAGTCGAGAGCTATAAGGTACTCGCTTAACAACCAACGAGCGCTGTTATGTACCTGCAGAAAACGAACCTTTCGTGCCAGCACGTCACGAAAGCGTCCACATACATTACCGTTCACTATAGAAACAGTATCCATGCGTTAAGCCGCTGCATGGACAGCGTCCAACCTCGGACACCCTCCGTTTGAATGGAGTGTATCCTTGCCTCGCATGAGCGACATGCGGAATGCACACATATGAGACACGTGGCGACACACAACTCATAAACAGACGCGAAGATGGGATCCGTGGAAGGGATCACTCCATCAACCCTCGCAATTCCCGTGATGCGGAAAAGCACACGTATAAAACACGTGGCTCCTAGTTTGGTTGTGCAGGAAAGTAAGCTGACAGAAAGTAATGTGCTGGAAGTTAGCAAAATAAACCATAAGTTAAATAAGCCACCTGAAAGAACCCAAAATTCCCTCTAGGGCCTCTCGGTCTAGTTTATCCTTAGCGGACCAACGTATTTTGGAAAATCAGAAAATCTTGGCATATTTTATTCCAAAATCAGTGATTAAGGTTTATTAATTAATCTCTGGTGCATATAAGCTCTGATGCCAACTGTGACAACCCGCCCAGGAAAGTACCGTACTATCGCCTAAGACCGATCCACTTTGGTCATTAAGCAATAATAAAGTACCATCCTGTCGTAAGTCGCCGGGTTAACGCCCGGTAAATCACTTGAGAGCACAAGGATCGAATATATGCATTAAAACTCACTCGAAGGCGAGTCCAGAGATACAACAACATTCAAATTCAAATTCGCACCCCGAAGGGTTTAATTATTACAAACCATAGTTTTTGTCATGGCAGAATAGTTCAGAGTTTTGAAAAGACACAACGGAAATTAACTAGCGGAAGCAAGTCACCACGGGAGGCCATCCATGATGCTTCAGTAGTCGTCCTCCACCCACTCCAGCTCCCAGCCGGGCGGGATCTCACCGAGCCACACATCACTGAAGGCATTACCTGGATCAACACATTAATGCAAGGCTGAGTATACTAATACTCAGCAAGTCTTACCCGTCGGTGATAACTACTTCACCAAATCTAGACCATGAAAGGCTTTTTGGCTACTGGGTTGCCTTTGCTAAAAAGTAACAAAGAGTATGTCCTTACTTTCAAGATTTTAGCACAAGTTCTAGTGGTTAAATCTTTACTACATTAGCCAACTAGTACAAACAAAGTTGTACAATACAATTATTCAAACATCATCTTCATCAACTTCCATCATTAGGGATCATATGACTAGTGGAGTAAGTAGTCTCGGATAACGGTGAGAGGCCGACAATCGATTGATTATAAACCTTGCAAGGTAAACCCAAACACACGGTCGGCTGCCCCCGCGAGGACAACTCCCCGGTGCCGTCCCCATAAATCCTCGGGTTGGGATCGAATCTTACGAGTCTTTGGTGCAAGCTATCCGCATACCCCGCGAGATACCCGAGTCACCATACACCACCGTAGCTAGCCGTGAGAGCGAATCCCAAGAGTAGTAATAGTAAGATCCCTCACCGCCTCATTATGGTACTAGGCTTACCGGTCCCATACCCGCGTATGCTTGGTACGTTCAAAAACTTAACCCACATAACCACCGGACCGGAGCCCGCATCCCATGCTCTTACCACGTGAGCAATCCATTTAAGGATATGGTATGATTCCTATCTAGGAACCTATTCTCGCGAGTGAGGTCATCACTCGATTTGTAACGGTCCTATAGCTTAGCAGCTATCGACCTATCATACTAGTAGAGACCAAAGGTACCTATGGATCATGCATCTAGGGTTTCATTCAACTCCTGAACGTAAATGCACAATCATTCATAGATAATTGAATAAAGAATTTTAAGACTGGGTTAGATGCACCGGAGCTTTCCTTCGTCGACTAGGTTAGCGTGGGCACCCTCGGTGTCGAGTACGTCCACGTACTGCAGAGAACCTTCCGCTCCGCCTTCCTCGGTTTCCGGGACCAGGGAGTAATCTCCGTCCGAAGATCTACACGAATGCAATGCACTTTAGGTGATGTGATAGCTCGTTGTCTTATCCAACTCTAGTTGGTCATATTCACCTTAACAAGCATCTATCTAAGGTTTCTATTTGAGGAAGTCATTGGTTGTACATGGATTACTATTTTATTCCTTATTTGAATAAAGGTTTTATTCAAGCTTATCATTTCATGTGAAAGCTTTATTTCATTTTTTTAACCAACAAGGTGTACTTAATATCTTTTATTTATGAATTAAATTTCTTGATCAGTAAAATTAATTAAATTTCTTTTATTTAGATTAAGTACTATTTCCAAAAAGAAAAAGGATTTAATTAAGGATTTCTTTTTATTTTAATTTCCCTTTAATATTAAAAGGGCATTTAAGCCTTTTATTAACCAATTAAATTACCAAAAATTAAATGAGTGTTCCTTAAGCCTACTAGCACCTATACTGGTCCATTGGACCCACATGTAAGTGTTGGATGCTAGAAAATTAAATATTCATGAAAATAACAAAGGTTATCTAGTGATTCATCTTAAATGCAAATAAAAATAAATAAGCATCAAAATTACTCAAACTTCCTGGTGGTTGTTCTCTGGTCCTAAACAAGTCTAAAAAGCTAACATGTTCACATGGAACCTCTACTGAATTTGGTTTACTAATTTACAAGGAAAATAGGCATAAATCAGGAATAATTAGTTCTGGTACACCTAAATTCATGATTAATTCACAAGAGGTGCCTTTTGGCATCAAAAGACAGTGTGCACAAGTTGGGCTCAAGAACATTAATATATTTAACATGAAAAATCATTTATGTAGCACTGCCAGAGATGGAAAAACATTTTTATAAAAACATTCACAAGGTAACTTTGTGCAATCTTTGGCACAGCATCTAGTCTTACCCTAACACACATCATATCCAAAGCCTAACTACAGAGGAGCTGTACATTTCAAGATATGACATATTCAAGCATAACATATTTGTAATTTTTCTGCCAAAGCTACTTTGAATCTAGCCACAAGTGTACCACACATGGATGGGGTTTGGCATCCTGAGTCCTACAAAATTTGTTTGGGAATTTTTGGAATTTTCTGTGATTTTCTAGGGATTTTCTAAGACCATGGACTCGAACTCGTAAATAAACTAAGTTAGGAATCCTTGCACATATGCCCCCGGGTTCACATTTGTGCCCTTGCCGGCGGCGGGAGGGTTCGCCGGCGGCGATGTGGGGCCTATCCACGACAACAAGCGACACCATGGTGAAATTGAGCTCACCACGGTCCCGGTTGGTGGTGGTGGCGAGGGCGGAGTTGGCTCCGCGCGCCGGCGCGCGCGGCGACCGGCGGCGGCGCTCGGGAGGGCTCGGTGCGGTGCGGCGGGGAGATCAAATTGGCGCAAACAAGCGTGCCGGTGAGCTAGCCCCGGATGCTAAGGAGCCTAGCGGTGTGCTTGGACGGCGGCGAGCGTGGGCCGGAGGGCTATCACCGGCGGCGGCGGACCGCGGCGGCAATGGCGCGGGCGGCTCGCGCGCGCGCGAGGAGGGGCCGGGAGGCTTTATACCCGGCTCGGGCGGCCCGTGGGTGACGCGTTGGTGACGGCGGGAGATGCGCGCGTGCTACGGCGCGTCGGGTCGCGCGCGTCGCGGCGGGCGCGCGCGCCGACGGACCGCCGGGTCCGTGGCGCGCGCGCGCGCGCGGCGGCGCGGACGCTAGGACGCTTCGGGACGGTGCGCATCGGGGCGCGCGTGCCTTGGGACGCAAGATGGCGCGGACGTCGAGGGCTCGGGCGGCGTGGGCACGGCCGGCCGGGGCAAGACCGGCGGCGGCGGCACGGTGGCGCTCGGGCGCGCGCACGATGTCGCGCATGGCGTGCTCAGGCTCTGGCTGTGTTGCTGGTACCAACTTTGACTCGATTTTTCTCAAAATTTTTCAACAGAACTGTGCCAAGTGATGAATACCAAAGTTGTAGATCTAGGTACCAGCTACAACTTTTACAAAGGTTGTATAGGGTTTTGTTGCCTATATTTGAAACTGTGGCAGTGCCAACTTTGAATGTCAGCAGGGTTCTGTCAACAGTGATTCCTGGCTTGTAAGGGCTTTTTCACAATTTTCCCCTCCAAACCAGCAATGCCACTCTACATGAAAGTTGTGTCCCTCAACAAGATCTACAACTTTCCCAAAGGTAGAATTTTAAGTGTTTAGGTGAATTTTGGGGAACGCGGCAAAAGTTCCGGCAGACACCTGTGGACATTGAATGACAAGGGGGCTTTGACCCACCCTTTGACCAAGGGTTGGCCCCACCAGTGTTTTACTATTCACTAGGGTCACTTAGGGGTATGTTAGGGAGTTTTCATGGGTGAGGGCCCAGGTTGACCTAGGGTTGACCATTTGACCGGCTAATCGCGTCGTTAGCGTTAATGACTGTAATTAAAAACCTAGGGCGTCACAAAAACTACTTTGAATCTAGCCATGAGTATACAACAAAGAGATGGGGTTTAACATCCCGAACCCTACAAAATGGGTTTGGGATTTTTCTGATTTTTCTGTGAATTTCTAGGGATTTTACAAGCCACTGGACTAATTTGCAAGAAAATCTAGATAGGTTTCATTGCAGCTAGGTCCGGGATTTTACACAAAACACCCCCGCCAAGATCCGTGGTCCCGCAATTGGGTCCTTTGGCCGGGGAGGCGGCGGGCTCGCCGGCAATCCGGCGCGCTCCGGCCGGGGGATGGCTCGGGGTGGAGTGTGTGCTCACCTAGGGTTGATGGGTAGGCGCGGTTGGGGCGGGGGAGACCCCCGCACGGCGGCGCACGGCGGCGGCCGGCGGGACGTCCGCGGCGGCTCGGCGTTGGGCGAGGAGAGCGCGGGCTCGGCCAATACGTGACCCCGGGAGGTGCGGTGGGGTCTAGGGAGGCTCGTGATGCGGTTGGCCGCTGGGGGAGAGCGAGCGGCCGAGCTCCCGGCCGGCGGCGGCGGCGGCAATGGCCGGTGGGCTCCGGTGGCGCGCGGAGGGGGGGTGAGGACGGCGCTTAAATACTCTCGGGCGGCTCGGCGATGACGGCGGCGTGATCCCCGGCCGTAGTACGGCGCACGCGGGCGAGGGGCGCGGATGGACCGCCGGTCCAAAGGGGGGGGGGGTCCGGCCACCGCACGCGCGCGCGCGGCGCGCGGCGCGTGGCGCGACGGCCGACCCCGCGCGTCGCGGGTCGCCCCGGCACGGGCGCGGCCTAGGGGCGCGGTCGTCCCCGGGCGGCGGGGCGTCGGGAGGCGCGCGAGCGCGGACGCCGGAGCGCGGGCGCGCGCGGCCGGCGACGCGCGCGCGCGCGGGCGCACGACGTCGCGGCGCGCCGGCACTCCTGCCCTAACTGTGTTGCTGAAGCGCTGTTTGGTCAACTTTTTCTCCAAAATTTTGAATAAAACTTGACCAAGCAATGAATACCAAAGTTGCAGATCTAAGTACCAGCTACAATTTTTACAAAGGCTTTATAGGGTTTTTCTTCCTAGATTTGAATCTATTTGAATGCCAACTTTGAATGTCAGCCTGTTTCTGGTAACAGTGAATCCTGTCTTGCAAGGGGTTTTTCACAATTTTCCTCTCCAAATTTGAAATGCCAACCAACATTAAAGTTGTGTCCCTCAACAAGACCTACAACTTTCCTAAAGGTAGAATTTTAAGTGTTTAGGTGAATTTTGGAGAACGCGGCAAAAATTCCCGGGACACTGGGACCCCGGGATGGTAAGGGGTTTGACCCACCCTTTGACCATGGGTTGGCCCCACAAGTGTGTTTACTATTCATTTAGGGTCACTAGGGTGTGTTAGGGAGTTTTCATGGGTGAGGGCCCAGGTTGACCTAGGGTTGACCTCGGTTGACCATTTGATCGGCTAATCCGGTCATTAGCGTTACTGACGGTAATTAAAAACCTAGGGCGTCACAGCCTACCCCCCTTAAACGGAATCTCGTCCCGAGATTCGATTTGACAATGAAGAGATGGGGAAAAGGACTCACTGTTTCGAGATTGGAGGAAGCCCGGATACTTGGTGTTAAGATAATCCTCCGTCTCCCACGTGGCTTCTTCTTCCGTGTGATGGCTCCATTGGATCTTGTACATTCGCACGGCTCGCCCGTCTCGGCCTTTCGCTCTTTTTTGTCTAGTACCTTCAATGGATGCTCAACGAGCGAGAAATCCGGCTCGATCCAAGCATTAGCTTCTGTGATGATCTCGTTCTTCGGAACAAAGTCCCCCTTCTTCAACTGAGTTACATGGAACACATTGTGAACCGCGGAAAACCGTTCTGGCAATCGGATACGGTAAGCCACGGGTCCACAGGCTTCTATTACTTCATAGGGTCCAATGTAGCGCGGGGCTAACTTTCCCTTGACTCCGAACCTTTGCACACCTTTGGTGGGGGATACTTTCAAGTATACATGATCTCCCACTTCAAAGTGTCGAGGTGCGGTTCCCTTATCATGGTAACTCTTTTGTCTCATCTGGGCCATCTTCAAATTCTCTCTTATCACTTGCACCTTTTCTTCGGCCTCTTTAACTAACTCGGTCCAAAGAGTGTTCTTTCTCCGGTCCTCTCGACCGGTCCGTGGGGTACGGGGGCGGCATCTACGTCCGTATAGAGCATCGAACGGTGCCATTTTCAAGCCGGGCTCGATAGCGTTATTGTAAGAGAACTCTGCCAAGGACAAACACTTGTCCCAACTCTTGTCAAAGTGCAAGATGCTTGCTCTCAACATATCTTCTAGGATCTGATTTATCCTTTCCGTCTGACCATCGGTCTGTGGATGATAACTGGAACTACGGAGTAGCTGAGTTCCCAAACACTCGTGCAATTGCTCCCAAAACTATGTGGTTGGGATTCCATGCAGACGAACTATGTGGTCCACGTACAACTCTGCGTATTGTTGTACGGAGTAAGTGGTATGCACGGCAATGAAGTGAGCGGTCTTGGTGAGTCTATCCACGATTACCCAAATAGAGTCCTTCTTTCTAGGGGTCAGGGGTAAACCCACAATAAATCTATACTAATGTCATCCCATTTCCACATAGGTATCGACAGGGGTTGGAGTACTCCTGCCGATTTCAAATGACTTGCTTTCATCCGGTGGCAAGTATCGCACTCGGCTACATACTTGGCTACATCCACCTTCATATTAGACCACCAAAAGTTCTGCTTTAGATCTTGGTACATCTTGGTACTACCGGGATGAATAGAGAACTTGGACTTGTGAGCTTCATCTAGAATGATTTTCTTGATTTCCGGGTCAATCTGGGACCACTAGACGTTTTCCAAACCGGAGACCACATCTTGGTGATCTTTCGAAAACAAGTGTACTTTGGGTCTCCTTCCACTAGTTTCTTCCCCGATGGTTTGAATATCCGCATCATTGCGCCCGCGTTGACAATCCCGTCATAAAGGCTTGACTCGCCGTCAAGGCATAAAGAATTCCCTGCGGTACCACTTCTAAGTTGAGCCTTCTCATTTCTTCACACAAGGGCTCACTGACTGGCTCTAACTCTAGGTGGTTGCAATGATCCTTGCGGCTAAGAGCATCCGCAACAACATTTGCTTTGCCGGGATGATAGTGCACTTCTAAATCATAATCCTTCATCAACTCAAGCCATCTTCTCTGCCTCATATTCAATTCTGACTGGGTGAAGATATATTTGACGCTCTTGTGATCAGTGAAGATATTGCAATGATTGCCCATTAGATAATGTCTCCATATCTTGAGGGCATGAACAACGGCAGCTAACTCAAGATCATGGGTAGGATAGTTCAGCTCATGGGGCCGAAGGGCCCGTGAAGCATAGGCAATGACTCGGCCTTCTTGCATAAGGACACAGCCAAGACCGGTGCTCGATGCGTCCGTAAGACCTTCAAACGGTTTGGAATTATCGGGTTGAGCTAGCACTAGGGCCGAAGTTAGATGTTGTCTGAGGGTGTGAAAAGCTTTCTCACATGCTTCACTCCACATGAATTTCACTCCCTTCTTGAGCAATTCGGTAATGGGTTTTGCGATTCTAGAAAAGTCAGGAATGAATCGACGGTAATATCCCGCCAATCCTAGGAAACTGCGGATTTGATGTACGGATCTGGGTGGTTTCCAATCCATCACCTCTTGAACTTTGCTAGGATCTACGGAGATACCATCGTGGGAAATGGTGTGCCCTAAGAATTTGACACTTTTCAACCAGAATTCGCATTTGGAGAACTTAGCATAAAGCTTGTGATCTCGCAAACGCTGAAGGACGACTCGGAGATGTTTGGCGTGATCTTCCTCGCTCTTAGAATAGATGAGGATATCATCGATAAAGGCCACGACAAATTTATCGAGCTCCGTCATGAACACGGAGTTCATGAGGTACATGAATGTAACGCCCGCGTTTTTAGCTCTAAATAAATCACCTAATAAATCATGCGTATTTTCAAAACTGACCCGCCGAGCTCAATTACCATTTAAACCCTAACCACTGTTTTCCCCCTCTCTCTCCCCCGGCGCGCGTGCCGCGAATCCCGCCGGCACCGCACCTCGGCCGCACCCTTGCGCGCCTTCCCAACGCCGCGGTCGGCCACCGGCCGGAATCCTCGCACGCCGCGGTCCCGACGCCCGGTCCGCCTCGCCATCACCGCCGTCCCGGAAAAACGCGCCGACGCCCGAAAAACCGGGAAAAATCCCGCAAAACCCTTCCTCTAATTTCCTAACAATTTTTCCTAATTTTCTAAACCTTTTTCTTATCTCTTTCCTATTTTTCTCCCCTTTTCTTTCTTTCCCTTTCCTTTCTTCTCTTTTTCTTTTCTTTTTCTGCCTTTCCCTTCTTTTCTTTTTCTCCTTTTCTTTTCCCACCTCCTTCTTCCTCCTGCGGCCAGGCCGTGCCTGACCGCAACCCCCCCCCTCCCCTCGCGCGGCCGGCCCCCGGACCGCGCCCTCCTCTCTCGTCCCCACGCCCCGCCCGACCGCCGCCCCCCCCCCCCGCGCACGCAAGGACGGCCCCGCGCCGCCCCGCGGAGGCTCGCCGAGCCGCGACACCCCCCCGTTGCCGACGACCGCCATTAAAGGCACCGCCCGACCCGTCACCTCCACCATCTCCGACCGCCTCGCGTCGCCGCGCCGCCGCCCGCACGACGGTCCCCGCTCCCCCGCCCCCCCCCACCGCGCCACCGCCCCCGGCCGAGGCCTCGTCGGGCAAGTCAACGGCGGGATATTTTCCTCCCCACCATTGTTGGACCCTCGAAGCTTCCCCGAGCTCGAAAAATCCCCGGCCATGCCGCCTTACCCGCGCCTATAAATGGAGGCGCGGAGTCCCTCGCCGCTCCACACCCCGCAACCGAGCCCCCACGCCCTCCCTTGCTCCACCACCGCCTCCAATCGCGCCGCCACCGCTAGCATCCGCCGCCGCCCGAACCGCGCCGCGGAGCCGCCTCCCCAAGCGGCCGCAGCCCAAGGTGAGCACAGGGATGAGATCCCCTCGGTCTCCTCTCCGTTTTGCCCCATCTCCCGCCGCCGCCGTGGCCGGGTCGCCGACGGGCACCCCTACCGCCGGCCTTCCCGCGCGGTCCGCCCCCCCCTTTTGCCTCTGTCTGTTCGCAAGGAAGGAGAAGAAGATGGCATATTTGCCAAAAACCCCCCCCGCCTCCCCCTATTTTCCCCCCACCGAGCCCCTCCTTCTATTCCTTTCCTTTCTAAACCCCAAAACCTTAAGTTTCTTTACCAAAACACCCCTGTTAATTCTAGATAAACCCCTAGGCTAGTTAAACCCCACCTAAATAGTATGTTTAGGTCCTATTAATTCAAATTAAATTACTAACCAACCCTAGTTAATTATGAACACCTCTCTAACCCGACATTTCATGCGTGGGTTTAATCCCAATCGCGCCTAACCTCCCCCATTAATAGGAATTACCAATAGGCCCTTAGCCCCTGCAACCCCTCTTTAACCCAGCACCCTATGCACGAATTTAATTAAATCCAAATATTACCACACCCCTCCCAGCAGTGCCCCCGCCAAACCAACCCCTTTCCTAGGGCTTATATATATACCCCCTCTCCGCTCACTTCCCCCTCCCCGAGCTCGGCCGGAAACGTGTGTGCTAATATTGCTTGCTTGCTTGTGTGTACGCCATAGCCGACGGAGTAGACGGAGGAAGGTACCCCAAGACGGAGGCCGACAAGCCGACCCCCCCGCCCCCCCCACTCCCCCGAAGACTTCGAAGACGGCAAGTTCAACCTCCCCCTTTGATGCATGCTTCTGTCCTAGTTTTATAAATATACCCTATACCCGTTTTATAAATTGCATATTGTTTTACTGCAAAACATGGTAGGATAGCCACCCTTGATTGCTATGATTGAACCTTGTTTGGGCCTAAATGAGTGCTTTAAAAATGTGTGAGTGCTTTCAAAATGTGTGAGTGCTTTAAAAACAAAAAGGGGATATGTTTGGAAAATGAGTAAAGAACTGGGTAGACGGGATGGACGTGTGTGTCAGGAGTATGGGTGAGCTCGTACCTGTGTGGTTGAGCGTGTTGGGAGTTGTCCATCTTGTCGGTTAAGGACCGTTTGCGTGACATCTCACCTGACCCAAATCATCGTACAACCACTCGACCGTTGTATGTGGCAACGGCTTAGCATAAACCCCACTAGTTAATCTACTTGCCATCTGGTGTGCGGGTGAGCAGCGGGAGACCAAGGAGTAGGGGTACGCTCTGTGTGAGGTACGCCCTGGCTATGTGGGATAGCCCCTTGGTTGCTTCCGTGGTGGCTCGTAGTGTTAGCTAAGGTGGGTAATGGCTTTGATAGGATCCGTACCGCACCGAGGTGTCCGTGTGACTCGCACCCTACTTGTGGGTAAAGATGTACAACCTCTCGCAGTGTCAAACCTATTCGAATAGCCGTGTCCACGGTATTGGACGAGTCACGGTGTGGTCACAAAAACTAGTGTTTGGGATGGGATGTTTTCTGGCGTGAGTTGTTTTCTGGGTGAAGTGTGTGGCTGTGTGCCTGGGCTACGCAGACGGGAAGTCCGGTAGTTCCACAAGTGGTTCTTCCTAAAACAATTGAGTTACTTGGGTTATGAAAATGTTTTGCGAAAACCTTTTTGAAATGAACCCTTGCATGTGTAAGTTTGCAAAATGAACCTTAACCTGATCCTTGTTATACCTTATGCATGGTTCTGCTTATAAGCCCCTCCGTGGGTGGGGTTGGATTTGCTGAGTGCGTATGTGCTCACCCTTGTTTTACTAACTATTTCACAGAGGAGGATCCCGATTACATTCCCGAAGACGTTGAGTAGGTCGTGCCCTACACCCAACCGTGCCTGTGTACCCAGGGCCCTACCAAAAGCTTCCATGGTGTGGTACTCTGAGGAGGCTATGGAAGCCTTTGCTATTGTAGTGTGGTCGTTAGCGTTTGTGTTGTTCCTTGTAGCGTTGGCACTACCGTGCCCTTTGTGTCGCCGTGATGTAAAAGACTGATTCCACCTGTGTAATAAATGTGTTACCATCCTCCTGGGACTGGTATTTGTGTCACATTTAGTCACCTCTGATGAGGGGACGCTTCAGGTGGTATCAGAGCCGTAGGTTGGCCGTAGGACATGACCCCTAGGATACGAGACCTCCTCTGGCCCTCTATAACCTTTCCTTTGCTAAGCTCACCTTTTCCCAAATCCTTACCTTGATTCTTGCCTCGTTTCCCGCATGCCTAACCCCGAGTGGAACGGAGGAATTTGCCCCGTCCAGCCTGGCCTCCCTAACCTGTTGCTACTCAGCCCTAGAGCGCGTCGGAGTAAGGGATCCGCCAGAGTTCGTCTACCGAGAGTACGAACGTTTCGGCACCCCTCGGTGTAAGCTACTGATCTTTGTGGGAAGGAGCACGCTTTACCCCGACATAGAGCCATGGTTCGTCAACGCCACTGGTTTTCGCTTTGCCGACACCTACCCCAAGGCTGCTCGGAAGGCCCCGCGACGCCTACGAGTGGTTTATAGACAAGCACATCCGAAGGACTCCAATGGGATTCTTTCCACCCTCCCGGAGGAAGAGGACGCTCGTGGATTGATCGCATGAGAGGTTTAGGACGAGAGGAAGAAGACTTAGAAGAGGCGCTTTCCCACCTATCCATATACCTCGCAGGCCTAGACCACCTTTATCGGGAGCAAGCCCAAAGAACCGAAGCAAGACAGATCGACGAGCGGAAAGAGCGTAACGAGGATAGAACTAGAAAGGGTGAAGACAACCATAGCAGAAGTTGAACTACACAACACAAAGCAAGAATACCTCAGGGAAAGAGAGCGCACGCTGTTGGCCCATAAAGCCCTATGGGATGAACTAAAAGAGCGAAGAAGCAGAGATGAAGGAGCCAGAGCAGAAGAAGATGAACCCGAAGAAACCCACTGGGACAAAGGGACCCAGACTGAAGATGAGATACTGGAGCAAGATCTTCCACTGAAGAAGCGCCGTATCCAGCTAGAGGAAGAATCACCATGAGGATAAGACTAGGGTGTGTAGGCTAGAAACCGAGTCCTAGCAATAATAAGTGTACCCCGAAGGATGTACCCCAACCTTCCTACTAAATAAAGTTATCCATCTCGTGTACCCCACCACAACCTGTTCAACTCTACCTTTGTTTTCAGATGGCGGAAGATGGATGGACCCAAGGCATGTGCCAGAAGGAGCCTGGTTTTGCTCGCCTGCTCATCAACTCCCCGAGCGCCTGCGTATCACCGAGCGCCCTAGGTACTACAGCAGAGAGTACGAGCAACTCGGCACTCTTCGCTGTAGAGTGGTCCTCTCCGTCGCTAGAAGCAACCGCCACACCAACATCGAGCCGTGGCGCGTGACCGCCACGGGGGTTTCGACACCGGGACACCTATCCTTTGGCCCTCAGAAAAGCCCTCCGCTACCTGTGCCGAATCTACGAAGAACACCTCGTCCCCACACCGATGAGGTACTTCCCTCCCGCCATCAGAACCCCCGCTTGGCAAGCCCGCATGAGGAACCCGGAGCGACGCCGCCACCAAGAAGACCTGCTATACCACGTAGTCGCCTACCTTGTCTCCCTGGACAAGCTCTTTGACGACCAAGCCAGACACTTGAGGGAACAAATCAGTCGGGCCGAGCAAGTCGAAGTCACGGTGAGGATGCACCAAGTCCGAGTGGCTCAAGCCGAAGCAAGGACCGCAAAGCAGCCATAAGCAGTGAAGCCGTTGCCCAGGAAAGCCTCAGGAGGATCCAGGACCAACGCATGCAAGAATGGACCAACGGCGGAACACCTGTTCCAGCCATTGGAGAAGCTCAAGTCCTGCTGGGAACACCCCTAGTAGGATGGGGAGGAACCATAGAAGTCCCACCCGCACCACCAGCAGTCACCGAACCCCCAACGGCCTACCGCGAAGCCGCAAAGACACCCTCGGGGAAAACGGAGACCCCGAAGGCGGAAACGATGACGAGTTGCTCATTCCGCTGGAAGAACACTCGACCCCAGAAGACAGCTCCCCTCGCGAGTAGTGTGCCCCAAAGACCCAGGGAATGAAGCCGTATTGGTCCAAGTCGCGCCCTTAGTCCTTAGTCGTGTAATATGTCCGCGTAGTCGGGATGTATCCTCCTCGCTGGTTTGTAATAAAAACTTGTTTGTGCTTGCTTGTTTGCTATGTGCTTGTTGTGTGCTTACCGGCAGAGTAGACTCTGCCTTTTTCAAAACAAATCCGATATAATCCACTTAAACATCACATAAAACTAGATCCCTTAGAAAACCCGTTCCTTTACAGATGGTTTCCAGGCGCCCTGTCCGGACCCACCGATCGGACGCTGAGGGATCGCAAGCCGATCGGAGAGAGTGTCTCCACGACCAGGAGGTTAACCAAAATGAAGATGGAGGAGAGAACGTGGTCCTGCCACCGCCACCCCCTCCCGTTGACTTGGCACAAGTCTTAGCCAACCAGACTGTCCTGATGGAGGCTATCTTCAATGCCATCAACCGCCCAAGACCCCGTGCTATGAGCATGAATGAGAAGCTGATCGAGTTCCTTAGGACTAAGCCGCCCACCTTTAGCGGGTCGGTGAATCCTTTGGACGCTGACGATTGGCTGAGAGCCATCCTGAGGGAACTGGAGCCCCTCCACTGCGAGGACCATGACAAGGTTCTCCTGGCAGCTCACCAGCTCACCGGGACAGCCCTAGCCTGGTGGGAAAATTACTGCGCCGCAGCCAAGGATCCCTCCGCCATTACATGGGACGAATTCGTGGAGGAGTTCCGCCGCTACCACATCCCGGAGGCCACACTGAAGCGGAAGGCAGACGAGTTCCGCGAACTCCGCCAAGGCAACATGTCTGTGGAGGAATACACGTACCAGTTCATAGAGCTGGCACGCTATGCCCCCGAGGAGGTGGATAAAGACTCCAAAAAGCAAGAGATGTTCAAGAAGGGACTGACTCCGAAGCCGAGGACACCGCCGACTCCTCGCATTTACCCGACTTTAACACCCTCATGAACATGGCAATACTCACGGAGAGAGCAAGGGCCGAGGAAAAGAAGGAAAACAAGCGCAAGTTCATGGAACACAAGGCCAAGCGAAGAAGAGCGGTCCCGTAGGCCGAGAAACTTTGGACACCCCATGTCCGGGTTCCAAGCTCCTATGCAGCACGTAACCCAATCCCAAGCCACGAGCTCGCAAGCCCCCCGCAGCCCGCCTCAAGCCCTCCTTCAACCAGAGTGCCATAAAGCCCCCACGAAACAACACCAGCGCATCACTACCAACAACAACAACAGCCTCCCGAGTGTGTTTCAACCGCCGAGAAACCGGCACTTCATCGCCAACCGCCCGTATGCTAAAAAGCCAACCCCCACCACCTACTCCACTTCGGTGAACGGGCCAAGGCCACTTGCGTCGGAGCCAACCGCATGCCGGTGCGCAAGCAACAATAACTTCGGCAACAACACCAGCAACCGGCCAGATGAGGCAACCCCGCCGGCTGTATGGACGCGCCGGGTGAATCACATCAATGCGCAGGAGGCACAGGAAGCACAAGGCGTAGTACTCGGTGAGTTCCTGGTCAGCTCAGTTTTGGCTACCATACTGTTCGATTCGGGAGCATCACACTCATTCATATCCTCAAGCTTTGTGGAAAAGCATAGCATACCCACAGTACTACTCACAACACCCCTAATGACTCGAACGCCCGGAGGAGACATTAAGTGTCAACTGGGATGCCCCCGGGTAAGGATTATTTTAAGTGGGGTAGAGTTCCTAGCAGACCTGGTAGTACTGAAATCCAAGGGGATAGACGTGATCCTTGGTATGGATTGGTTAAGCCAACACCATGGCCTCATAAGTTGCGCCGATAAAGTAGTGCACTTGACCAACCCAGACGGGATACAAGTGACCTGCCACACCCGGGGACACAGGCCGGATATAATGGTTTTCAACATAGAAGCCAAGTCCATAGAAGATGTCCCAGTAGTACGAGAAGACCCAGATGTGTTCCCCGAAGAACTCCCTGGAATGCCACCAGACAGGGATATAGAGTTCGTAATCGACCTTATCCCTGGAACTTCTCCCATAGCCAAGAGACCCTATAGGATGGCAGCCCCTGAGTTGGCAGAATTGAAGAAGCAGCTAGCGAGCTCCGCCGAAGCGGGGTTCATCGACCAAGCTCATCACCATGGGGAGCCCCAGTGCTTTTCGTGGAGAAGAAGGACAAGAGCATGAGGATGTGTGTGGACTATCGCTCGCTGAACGAGGTCACTATTAAGAACAAGTACCCTCTTCCCGGAATAGATGACCCGTTTGACCACCGAAGGGAGCCAAGTATTTCTCGAAGGTGGATCTAAGATCGGGGTATCACCAACTCAAGATTAGGGAGAGTGACATCCCCAAGACTGCCTTTGTCACTCGCTACGGGCAATATGAGTTCACAGTGATGTCCTTTGGACTAACCAATGCACCAGCATACTTCATGAACCTCATGAATAAGGTGTTCATGGAAGAGCTGGACAAGTTTGTCGTGGTCTTCATTGACGACATACTTGTGTACTCCAAGAGCGTGGAGGAGCATGAGCAACATCTTCGGGTAGTACTGGGAAAGTTAAGGGCACATAAGCTTTACGCCAAGTTCAGCAAGTGTGAATTTTGGCTGGAGAAAATATCCTTCCTTGGGCACATATTGACGGCAGAAGGAGTAGCTGTAGACCCCCGGGAAGGTTGAGACAGTCTCCAACTGGCAGCAACCAACCAACGTGAGTGAGATCAGGAGTTTCCTAGGTTTAGCCGGATACTACCGGAGATTTATCGAGGGATTCTCCAAGATCGCCCGGCCCATGACGGAGCTGCTTAAGAAAGAGAAGAAGTTTAACTGGACCGAGGCCTGTGAAAGAAGTTTCCAAGAGTTGAAGAAGAGGTTGACCACAGCCCCCGTTGCTAACCCCCGCCGTACATTCAACGGGACTTTGTCGTGTATTGCGACGCCTCCCGACAAGGGTTGGGATGTGTTCTCATGCAAGATGGGAAGGTAGTGGCATATGCCTCCCGTCAGCTCAAACCCCATGAGCAGAACTATCCCACCCATGATCTAGAGTTTGCAGCCGTAGTGCATGCCCTGAAGATCTGGAGACACTATCTGATCGGGAACAAGTGTGAAATCTATACAGACCACAAGAGCCTAAAGTACATCTTTACTCAGCCCGACCTGAACCTAAGGCAGCGAAGATGGCTAGAGCTAGTCAAGGACTATAACCTAGAAATTCACTACCACCCGGGGAAGGCCAATGTAGTAGCAGATGCCTTAAGCCGGAAGACCTACGAGAAGGCAGCACCCAAGAGTGCCCAGTTGCAAGAGGAGATGGCACGGCTCAACGTACACATCGTCCCCCAAGGCTACGTCCGCCAGCTGAGTGTTCAGCCTACCCTAGAGGAAAAGATCCGGAAGGCCCAAGAGACCGATGAAAATCTGATGAAGATCCGCAAGCATACCGGAGAGAACAAGGCCCCTGACTTCAGGGTAGATGACCAAGGCACCCTGTGGTACAAAAACAGGATATGCGTGCCCGAAGGTGGAGATTTTCGACAGACCATCATGGATGAGGCACACAACTCAGCATATTCCATTCACCCGGGATCCACCAAGATGTACATGGACTTAAAGCAGAAGTACTGGTGGAATGGGATGAAGGCAGACATTGCACGATTCGTCGCCCACTGTGACACTTGTCGAAGGATCAAAGCCGAACATCGAAGCCGCAGATCGTTGCAACCTTTACCAATTCCAGTATGGAAATGGGACGAGATAAGTATGGACTTCATAGTAGGGTTGCCAAGGACTCAGAAGGGACATGACTCCATATGGGTGATCGTGGACCGACTCACTAAAGTCGCTCACTTTCTACCCGTACGGACCACTTATGGTGGAGAGAAGTTGGCAAAACTCTACATAGAAAATATAGTAAACCGCATGGAGTGCCTAGCGAATAGTCTCGTACAGAGGGACCCGCTCACCTCTAGGTTCTGGAAAAGCCTACACAAAGCCATGGGCACCAAGCTAGACTTCAGCTCAGCGTACCACCCACAGACAGACGGACAGACCGAAAGGGTGAATCAAATTCTGGAGGATATGTTGAGAGCATGCGTCCTCACCTATGGCAAAGATTGGGAGCAGAGCCTGCCGTATGCCGAATTTTCCTACAACAACGGTTACCAGGCAAGTTTGGGAATGTCGCCATTCGAAGCACTCTACGGGAGAAAATGTAGGACACCCCTGATGTGGTCAGAACTAGGAGAGCGTGCCCTGGTCGGGCCCGCGCTTATAAAGGAAGCCGAGGAGCGAGTAGCTGATATCCGAGAAAAGTTGAAAGCCGCTCAGTCCCGACAGAAGAGCTACGCAGACAAGAAAAGGCGTGAAGCGAGCTTCAACCCAGGAGACTTCGTCTACCTCAAGGTTTCACCCATCCGGGGGACCCGGAGGTTTCAAGTACACGGGAAGTTGGCCCCTCGGTACATCGGCCCGTATAAAGTGCTCAAGAGGGTCGGAGCAGTAGCATATCGGCTGGAGCTACCCGAGAAAATGTCAGATATACACCCAGTATTCCACATCTCTCAGCTACGCCGATGTTTGAAGGTTCTGGAAGAAAAGCGAGTACCGGTGGAGACCATCGATCTACAGCCAGACCTTAGGTACCAAGAGGTGCCCGTCAAGATCTTAGACACTGTGGCCAAGCGGACAAGAACAACCGAAGTACGGGTGTGCAAAGTCCAATGGAGTAGACACGGGGTGGAAGAAGCTACGTGGGAACGAGAGGATGCACTGAGGAAGGAGTTCCCCCACCTATTTGAAACTTAGCCGAATCTCGAGTACGAGATTCATTTTAAGTGGGGTACGTTTGTAACGCCCGCGTTTTTAGCTCTAAATAAATCACCTAATAAATCATGCGTATTTTCAAAACTGACCCGCCGAGCTCAATTACCATTTAAACCCTAACCACTGTTTCCCCCCCTCTCTCCCCCGGCGCGCGTGCCGCGAATCCCGCCGGCACCGCACCTCGGCCGCACCCTTGCGCGCCTTCCCAACGCCGCGGTCGGCCACCGGCCGGAATCCCGCGCACGCCGCGGTCCCGACGCCCGGTCTGCCTTGCCATCACCGCCGTCCCGGAAAAACACGCTGACGCCCGAAAAACCGGGAAAAATCCCGCAAAACCCTTCCTCTAATTTCCTAACAATTTTTCCTAATTTTCTAAACCTTTTTCTTATCTCTTTCCTATTTTTCTCCCCTTTTCTTTCTTTCCCTTTCCTTTCTTCTCTTTTTCTTTTCTTTTTCTTCCTTTCCCTTCTTTTCTTTTTCTCCTTTTCTTTTCCCACCTCCTTCTTCCTCCTGCGGCCAGGCCGTGCCTGACCGCAACCCCCCTCCCCTCGCGCGGCCAGCCCCGGGACCGGCGCCCCCTCCTCTGTCCCACGCCTGCCCGACCGGTTCGCCGCGCGGCACGCAAGGACGGCCCCGCGCCGCCGCGGAGGCTCTCCGCCGAGCCGCGACACCCCCCCCCGTTGCCGACGACCGCCATTAAAGGCACCGCCCGACCGGTCACCTCCACCATCTCCGACCGCCTCGCGTCGCCGCCCGCCGCCCGCACGACGGGTCCCCGTCCACGGCCGCGCCCCCCACCGTGCACCCCGGCCGAGGCCTCGTCAGGCAAGTCAACGGCGGGATATTTTCCTCCCCACCATTGTTGGACCTCGAAGCTTCCCGAGCTCGAAAAATCCCCGGTCATGCCGCCTTACCCGCGCCTATAAATGGAGGCCGGCAGTCCCTCGCCGCTCCACACCCCGCAACCGAGCCCCCACAGCCCTCCCTGCTCCACCACCGCCTCCAATCGCGCCGCCACCGCTAGCATCCGCCGCCGCCCGAACCGCGCCGCGAGCCGCCTCCCCCAAGCGGCCCGCAGCCCAAGGTGAGCACGGGGATGAGATCCCCTCGGTCTCCTCTCCGTTTTGCCCCATCTCCCGCCGCCGCCGTGGCCGGGGGTCGCCGACGGGCACCCCTACCGGCCGCCTTCCCGCGCGGTCCCCCCCCCCCCTTTTGCCTCTCCGTCGTTCGCAAGGAAGGAGAAGAAGATGGCATATTTGCCAAAAACCCCTGGCCTCCCCCTATTTTCCCCCCACCGAGCCCCTCCTTCTATTCCTTTCCTTTCTAAACCCCAAAACCTTAAGTTTCTTTACCAAAACACCCCTGTTAATTCTAGATAAACCCCTAGGCTAGTTAAACCCCACCTAAATAGTATGTTTAGGTCCTGTTAATTCAAATTAAATTACTAACCAACCCTAGTTAATTATGAACACCTCTCTAACCCGACATTTCATGCGTGGGTTTAATCCCAATCGCGCCTAACCTCCCCCATTAATAGGAATTACCAATAGGCCCTTAGCCCCTGCAACCCCTCTTTAACCCAGCACCCTATGCATGAATTTAATTAAATCCAAATATTACCACACCCCTCCCAGCAGTGCCCCCGCCAAACCAACCCTGTCGGTGTTTTAGACCGGCAACCTACTACGGGGAGTACCCGAAGTAGATGAATGTGACTCGCCGAGATCGGTAACTCGAAGGAAGAGACACGTGGCACACAATTTAGACAGGTTCGGGCCGCGAGGTGCGTAATACCCTACGTCTCGTATGCCGCGTAGCTCGGATTGATAGGGCACGATTACACGATGGTGCAATAGTGCGCCGTGGATTGTATGGGATGAGATTGGATGAAGGGATCGGTCCCTGCCTCGCCTTATATAGTCCGAGAGGCAGGGTTACAAGTCGGAGTAGGGAGAGAGTACTAGTCGAGTACGTCTAGGAGTCCTCTCGTACAAGGCGGAACATGCACGGCTTCCTAACCGAGTACTACTCCCCGTGTAGTCCTTGTGCTCCACGCCTTCGGATGCCGTGTAGCGCAAGCCGGGGTAGTCCCGGGGGCCCACCGAGTAGTCGGTCCCGGTACCCACCGAGGTAGTGGGCCCGGGGAGGGTCCATACGACAAGCCCCCGAGTACTTTGTAGTCGAGAAGGATAGCTTCAAGTAGTCTTGACGGACTTAACGAGTAGTCCTCAAGCGTCCCTGAGCGCTACAAGTCAAAAGCCCTCAAGAGTAGTCGAAGCATCCCGAGGGCCGGAATGTACTCCGACCGATGTTTGAGCAATCTTGAAGTCTTCTCGAGTAGTCCCAAGCGTCCTTGAAATCTTCCTTTGAAGGTCTTCAAGAAATGCCCGTCTTGTCTTGAAGCCGGAGCCGTCATGGAGATGCGACTTGCGGATCGCACTCCACATGGAGTAGCCCCCGAGCCTCGAGCCGCGGGCCCCGGCGGAGGGGCCCATCCGAAATCTTGGCAAGATAATCCCGAAAAACCCGGAGAGAAAAAACCGAAGGACACGTGGCACGGAGCCCCCGAGCCTTGAGTCGAGTACTTCCTCTCGAATTGAAGGGTCTTCTTGGAGAATGTGTCCTGAGATGCTCTTGAGACTAGCCGCTTCCCAGGTAGTCGAGTAGAAGTAGCCGAGCCCCCGAGGTGAGGCGGGTCGACTAGTAGAATACGAAGAGTCATGCGCAACCGCTGAGTCAGCCGCGCGTGGACTTATTCAGCCACCCGTTGCGGAGGCGATTTGGCTTATAAATAAGAGCCAAAACCCTTAGGGTTTTTCACCCATTCGAGCCGCAGTGATTCCACTTGAATCTTGAAGCAGATCCACTCCGGCGCTCGCCGCCGCCGTAGTAGATCCGAGCGCATCGCCACCGTAAGCCTTTAGGGTAGCCCCCGAGCGGATGCGAGTGAAAACTCCTTGCACTTGGAGAATGAAGCCGTCGCCGTCGAAGACGTCCAAGACCGGCGGGAAGAAGAGGAGCCGTGCAGAGGCCGCCGCGGCCGCCACCGGAGCGACGCCACCCCTGTCTCCACCGCGCGCTGATCCAAGCCGCGAGTGGAAAAAATTGAAGGCTAAGACGGAGGACCTGCTGACCCTGTTGAACAGCGGGTTCATCAGGGAGAAGGAAGTCGACATGTGGAGATCCGCCGCAGGAGATCCCTATCCGATGGAGAAGGCCGAAGACGAGATCCCGATGTTCTCGCGCTTCGTGGAGCGGGGTCTTGCGCTCCCAGCAAGCGACTTCTTCAAGGGGTTGCTCGGGTACTACGGCATCGAGTACCTCAACCTGAACCCCAACGGCATCTTCCACACGTCGGTCTTCGTCCACTTCTGCGAAGCCTTCTTAGGAATCAAGCCGCACTGGGTGCTCTTCCGAAAGTTCTTCCGCGTCAAGCCGCGACCCGCGTGCCTCCAACCCCGCAGTAGTCGGAGGAGCCGGAATCCGGCCGAGGGGAAGACGCCGCGGATCGCTGCACGGCGTACAAGCTCGTGGACTCCAACACGGATTGGAAGACGAGGTGGTTCTACATCACCAACCACCACCCCCGGCTCGCCGAAGCCAAGCGGACGGCGGCCCGAGCATCGTGAGTGGTGGAACACAGAACCCACCATGCAAGAGGGGATCCAGCTCCCCGAGCTGCTAGCACGCATTCGAGTGCTCAGAGAAGCTGGACTGAGGGCCGAGCACGTGGCCTTCGGTTTCATGAAGCGCGAGGATCCGGCCCGCCCGATGGCGCGGGATACGCCGGGGCTTCGAGTACACCGGCGACGACGACTCGTCGCGGATGCCGGGGGGGCGAGTTGGACGACAACGACATCATCGAAAGGTTGACGAGGATCTTCAAGGACATGCCGCCGTACACGGCGTGTCCGGTCGAGGAGTACTCTGCCGCGCGCCCGCCCAACGAGGTGAGTAGTTGTACCCCTCGTCGAGTAGTGAGTACTTGTAGTAGAGTTGCTGACACCTTGTGTCTTTGCGCAGGATGATGTGAAGCGGTTCGTCTCCGAGCTGCAGCCGCCACCGAGCGGAATCGAGATCCCGGTGGAGGGGAAGGTGAAGGAGCGCTGCGAAGTCGGTGAAGGCGACGACACCGTCATCGTGGAGGATGCCTCCGATGACGACGACGAAGACGAAGAGACTCTTCAGGACCGCTTCCAACTGCGGTCGAGGTTTAGCCGTCCGGGCTTGCCTCATGTTCCACTTGTTCAAGACCCTCCGGCTAGCCTGGAGGCTAGCCTTGCTGCGCCGCCACGGAAGCCGTGCAACCCCGCCAAGAAGCGGGTGGCGAAGAAGATGAAGGTCTCAGAGACCACGCCTCCGGAGGTAAGTTATCTTGAGCGGAGTAGTCGAGTTCCCGTTAATCGAGTACATTGCTGACGAGTAGTCCTCCTTTGTGTGCAGGAGGTGCCGCCAGCGGAGCCCGTCGAAGAGGGCGACGAAGGCGAGTGGGACCTGGTGGGGGGACCAGCTGGAAGCCGAAGTCCAGCCCCCACTGTCGAAGAACTCCTGCGCGGTCGGGAGCGCCGGCCCCCTGCTCCCGCAGAGAGCAGAGGACCCGTGGCCGCCACCGTTGAAAAGGTGGTGACCTCTGGAGCGCAGGAGACGTCTGCGCCGGCCGCCGCCGCCGTGGAGGAGGCAGTAGCCGAAGAGACGGAGGAGGAAACGCCCGCCGAGGGTGGATTGGTTGATATTGCCAGCATCCTCGGTGCTCCGGCCGTGACCATCGTCCGGTCGAGCTTGTAAGTACCATGTCCTTACGAGTAGTACTTGCTGCAGTAGTCGATTTGTCTGACGACCCTCTGTGAATTCTTCGCGAGAAGATCCGAGCCGGGACGGGGAAGAGCCCTCATCAGTAGTGGCAGAAGAAACTGCGCCGCCCGTCGAGGAGGCCGCTCCCGAAGCCCAAGCCACGACCGAGCCCCCGGCTACCGAAGCGCCGCTGCCAGAGGCGATCGTAGTCGAAGGTGAGTACCCTTCTTGAAGCTGTAGAACTCCAGGACGAGTAGTCGTAGGCACTGATGCGCGTGTCGTTTGTTGGCAGGCGCTGAAGGAGGTGACATCCCTGCAGGGGTGCCCATGCAGGAGTTGACACCAGAGGCCCCGGAGGCTGCGGAAGGAGCCCCCGAGCCTGTGGGGGAGGTCATGGAGAAGACCGCCGGGGGAGAGGCGGGCACCACGTCTCCAGAGATTGCTCTGGAGGTGGCTGTCCACTCCCTTGAGATCCAAGACGCGGAGCCTATCCGCTCAGCGCCGATGACGGAGGCTACGTCGAGTAGCCGCGGCGGGATTGAACTTCTGGTCGACGATCTCGTCGAGCCGGCAACGGTGGCCCAGCACCTGGAGGCGATCCAGCGAGCCGAACAATGGATGAAGGTACGTAGCCGTAGCCTCCCGAGTAGTCAATCCTCTACCGTGGAGTACTCTTCTTGATTTGAACTTGTCTTGTGCAGGACGTCGCGGAGCGATCCCGCGAGAAGTCGAACCTCGCCGGGGTTACGGCGACACCGTGCTCCGAGCGAGAGGCCCCGGAGGAGCAGCTCGTGAAGTCGCGGAAGCACGCGGCCGCCATGTAGTCAAAACTCGACGCCGCCTTCGCCAAGTACCACAACGACGTGATGGAGTTGCAGGCGAAGGGCGACGAGTTGGTGCGGAAGAACAAAGGCCTCCGCAACAAGAATAAAGATATGTCCTTTGACTTGTCGGGTACTTGTTGAAAGTCGTCAAGCCTCTGACCCGTTGTTGTGTTTCCGTGTTGCAGAACTCGAAGGCCATGTGGAGCCGTCGAAGGCCTCGGAGGTCGGCATGAAGAACCTCTTCTACGGGAGCAAGAAGCCCGCCGTGTACTTGAGCTCGACTACAAGGAGCTCGCCTTCGAGTGCGAGAAGCGTATGGAGCCGTGGATTGCCTCTAACGAGAGATTTTGTCAATCGCTACAAATCTTTGCGAAGTTGAATGAAGATTGCGAGGCGCTCCGGCCCACCGAAGGACCTTGAAGAGGTCGCTCTCCCCGATCGCGAGGCTCCTGGTGCCGCACCCGGGCGGCCCCAAGATCACTCCTCTTGCGGATCGACTTCGTGAAGCACCAAGCCGGCTGGCCGCCTACGTCAAGCATATGGCCAAGTCGATCCCGAAGCAAGTCCTGGCCTTCATGAAGTCGTACTTCCCGAAGGCTCCAGTGGAGGGGACCTTCTGAGGAGGAGCCCCTTTCCTAGGGCTTATATATATATACCCCCTCTCCTAGGGCTTATATATATACCCCCTCTCCGCTCACTTCCCCCTCCCCGAGCTCGGCCGGAAACGTGTGTGCTAATATTGCTTGCTTGCTTGTGTGTACGCCATAGCCGACGGAGTAGACGGAGGAAGGTACCCCGAGCCGGAGGCCGAAGCCGACTACTGCGAGCAGGAGCCCGAGGTCCCGAACGTCGAGCCGGCACTCCCCGAAGACTTCGAAGACGGCAAGTTCAACCTCCCCCTTTGATGCATGCTTCTGTCCTAGTTTTATAAATATACCCTATACCCGTTTTATAAATTGCATATTGTTTTACTGCAAAACATGGTAGGATAGCCACCCTTGATTGCTATGATTGAACCTTGTTTTGGCCTAAATGAGTGCTTTAAAAATGTGTGAGTGCTTTCAAAATGTGTGAGTGCTTTAAAAACAAAAAGGGGATATGTTTGGAAAATGAGTAAAGAACTGGGTAGACGGGATGGACGTGTGTGTCAGGAGTATGGGTGAGCTCGTACCTGTGTGGTTGAGCGTGTTGGGAGTTGTCCATCTTGTCGGTTAAGGACCGGGTTGCGTGACATCTCACCTGACCCAAATCATCGTACAACCACTCGACCGTTGTATGTGGCAACGGCTTAGCATAAACCCCACTAGTTAATCTACTTGCCATCTGGTGTGCGGGTGAGCAGCGGGAGACCAAGGAGTGGGGTACGCTCTGTGTGAGGTACGCCCTGGCTATGTGGGATAGCCCCTTGGTTGCTTCCGTGGTGGCTCGTAGTGTTAGCTAAGGTGGGTAATGGCTTTGATAGGATCCGTACCGGCACTGAGGTGTCCGTGTGATGCTACCCTACTTGTGGGTAAAGATGTACAACCTCTGCAGAGTGTCAAACCTATTCGAATAGCCGTGTCCACGGTATTGCACGAGTCACGGTGTGGTCAGAAAAACTAGTGTTTGGGATGGGATGTTTTCTGGCGTGAGTTGTTTTCTGGGTGAAGTGTGTGGCTGTGTGCCTGGGCTACGACGGACGGGAAGTCCGGTAGTTCCGCAAGTGGTTCTTCCTAAAACAATTGAGTTACTTGGGTTATGAAAATGTTTTGCGAAAACCTTTTTGAAATGAACCCTTGCATGTGTAAGTTTGCAAAATGAACCTTAACCTGATCCTTGTTATACCTTATGCATGGTTCTGCTTATAAGCCCCTCCGTGGGTGGGGTTGGATTTGCTGAGTGCGTATGTGCTCACCCTTGTTTTACTAACTATTTCACAGAGGAGGATCCCAATTACATTCCCGAAGACGTTGAGTAGGTCGTGCCCTACACCCAACCGTGCCTGTGTACCCAGGGCCCTACCAAAAGCTTCCATGGTGTGGTACTCTGAGGAGGCTATGGAAGCCTTTGCTATTGTAGTGTGGTCGTTAGCGTTTGTGTTGTTCCTTGTAGCGTTGGCACTACCGTGCCCTTTGTGTCGCCGTGATGTAAAAGACTGATTCCACCTGTTGTAATAAATGTGTTACCAGCCTCCTGGGACTGGTATTTGTGTCACATTTAGTCACCTCTGATGAGGGGACGCTTCAATGAAGTAGGCAGGTGCATTAGTGAGTCCGAAGGACATGACCAAGAACTCGTAAAGACCATAACGAGTGGAAAAAGCGGTTTTAGGAATGTCGCATGGTCGAATCTTGATTTGGTGGTAGCCAGAACGAAGGTCGATCTTAGAGAAGACTTTGGCACCAGCCAATTGATCAAACAGAACATCAATTCGAGGGAGCGGATATTTGTTTTTGATGGTGACCGCATTGAGTGGCTCGGTAATCTACGCACATTCTCAAGCTACCATCTTTCTTTTTGACAAAGAGGGCAGGGCAACCCCAAGGAGAAGAGCTCGGGCGAATGTAACCCTTATCTAACAATTCTTGGAGTTGGGTTTTTAGTTCAGCTAGCTCTTTGGGTGGCATGCGATAAGGTCTTTTGGAAATGGGTGCGGTACCGGGCTGGAGTTCGATCACAAACTCGACATCTCTGTCTGGTGGCATACCAGGCAACTCGTCAGGAAATACATCCGGGTACTCACACACTACCGGAATTTCATCAAGGGAGGAGATAATGGTCACATAGGCACAAGAGTCAGTACCGTCCCGAAAAGGTAGGTACAAGGTAGTGTGCCCGACCGTAGGAGAGTTGATCTCTACGACCCTATCTGATATATCTAGAACCACCTTATGTTGATTCATCCACTCCATACCCAAAATAACTTCCATGCTTCCCAATTTGATGGTTATAAGATTAGGTCGAATAACCTTACTTCCTAGTCTCAGAGGGACTTCGAAGGTCACCAATTGAGACGTGATGTCTCCACCGGGTGTGGTGATTTTATAAGCAGATTTGGTTTGTACTCCTCTTAGACCCAATTTGTCTAGTAGATTCTCATTTATGAAACTATGGGTGGCCCCCGAATCAAATAAGACCTTAACAGGAGTGTTATTGATAGAGAATGTACCCGTGAGTACTGGAGCTCCTGCGGGAATGTCACTCATGGTAGTGAAGTTCAGCTTGCCCTGGCGCACTTGCACCATAGGCTTCTTGGCCGGAGTGGCAGGCTTGTTTCCCGTACTCTGGTTCTTCGGGTTGGGCTTGATCTGCCTGGGCTTGGGACACTCATTAATGTAGTGCCCCGGCGGCCACGGTTGTAGCAACGACGATCTCCAACATCGTGAGGGGGTGCAATAGGCTTTGGAGCCTCGCTGGGGCACGGCGGAACCGGAAGTTCCCGGCGGTTTGCCCCGGAATGGCTTCATCGTCCGGCGTCTAGTTGAAGATTCTTCGGGATGGGCCCGGAGCTTCCTTCTTCACAAAGCGAAACTTCTTGCTTGTTCCGTCGCTCGGGGTGAAACCGGACATCCTCTTGTTGTCCCCATGGGCTTTCTTCATAGCATCCTCTTGCGAGATAGCCTTGTTCACTAGCTCATGGAAGTTTGCGGGATCGAGCAGATTCAGGTGTTCATACAGCTTGCCATCAAGCCCGTCGCGGAACCTCTCCATCTTCTTGGCATCAGTATCAACATGATGCCCACCGTACTAGCATAAGCTATTGAACTTCTAAGCATAGCGGTACACGGAGTCAGATCCCTGACGGAGGGCTAACAGCTCCCTCATCTTCCTGTCCATCAGACCCTTAGGGATGTGGTGGCTTTTGAAGGCCTGCTTGAACTCTTCCCAAGTCACAGCGTGGCCTCGCTGCATGGACTTGAAGTGGTCCCACCACATCAAAGCTTCCCCCCGCAGTTGCAGCGCTGCGAAGTTCGCTTTGTTCTCCTCGGAGCAAGGCAGCACAAAGGCAGAGAATTTCGCCTCTATGGCCTTGACCCACGCCTCAGCTTCCAGAGGGTCTTCTGCTTTAGCGAAGGTTGGCGGCTTCATGGCGATGAACTGGGCGTACGTGGTGACCTGGTTAGGCCCCTCGTGGTTGGCCCCATGTGGCGGCCCTCGGTTCATCTGCTGGGCGATCTGCTGCTGAGTCTGCAAGATCTGGCGCAGCACCTCGGTTTGGGTGGCCATGAAGGCCTCCGTCGGTGTCATGGGCGGGGGTGGTGGCAAGTCACCATTACCACTCGCTCCAAAACCGTTGGGAGAGCTGCGCGTGGTTCCCACCATCTGAAAAGTGAGTGTTATTAGTGAGATAACCGAAAGCTTACTCCAAATGATGACAAGCACGATCATGCATAATCACATCTCATTAGTAATTAAATAATGAGGACAGCAACAAACAACAATATTCTATAGCCACCAGGATTCATAGAATCGTTCTTGTCAATCGGTTTGGACGGCGATTACTCAATTGCGCGGCTCATCATTATTTTCGAACGATCATCGTCATCCCGGATACCAAGGAAGTAGTATCCGAATGAGCATTTATTTGCTAGCAACGAGTGATGCCTCTAGAAATGCTTTGTTTTACCAACGTTTTTAGGAGAAAAACAATGCAACTTCGACAAGCGTGGTCATTCGCAACGAATTATCCAAAGGATCTGGTATTCAACACAAGAAAATTTCAATTTGGAAGACAACAAGATTCACTTAAAGCATACAAGCTTAAGCATTCTTATTACAGCATGACAGAACAAGGTTCAACGACATTACAACTCGAATTCGAAACATCATGACAGTACACGATACAATAGTTGCTTGGCACGAAGACGTGCTGTCAAGCCAACTACTCTAACATCTCGAAGACAACTCGGTAAGATCGACATTCTGCTGCTCCCTACTGTTGGCAGCCTAGTTGCCCACTGAAGCACCACTGTACGAAGGCGAAGCTGGGGGAGTCGGTAGCGGTGGTCTCGCTCGGCTCGTCGATCCGGACCGACACGGCCTGTCGCTCCTCCGGTGTGCTGCTCGGGGGCGATGGGCGTAAGGCCACTATAGCTTGTAAGGCGGCCACCTGTACGTCGGCCTCCTGCACGTGCTCCTGCATCTCAGCAATGTTCTGCAGCAGTGTCAGCCTCTCTATCTCGTGTGCGTCGGCATCCTCCTCCAGTGCATGGTTCTCCGCCTCTAGGTCCACGATCCTCTGTAGGCGGTCACCTCTCTCAAGCTCCAGCTGGAACCTCCTAGCACGCAGCCTGTCGTTCTCCTGCTGCACCTGGGTAAGCGTGAAGTTCAGCTGCTGGTGTGCTGCTGAAAGCTGCTCCCAATCGCGCCTAGATGCCTCCAAGCGCTGTGCAATGATCGCTGCAGTGTTATAACGCAGCCCCTGGAGTGTGAACACCACGTTCAGACAACGGGCAAGTGTCTGGGTAACATCCAACGACTCTGCTAGGGTCAGTAGCTCCCGTAGATGGTCCATACGGTCCAACCAAGCTGGGTCGTGAGGACTCACAGCAGGAAATGGTCCAAACGGGGAAAGAGCTACCACGGTAGGGTTGTGGTCACGAAGTGTCCGTCGGCACTTTGAGGGCGGCTGACTCCACGGACTCGTGCGTGATAAATCCCCAGTAAATAAAGCTCAGGTCAAACCAGTCGGCGTGGTCTGGGTGCGGCAGCACAGTAACGATCACCCTGCAGCGGGGAACGCCAAAGCGCTCAAACTCCTTCACCTCGTACGTCGGTGGGGTAAGGTAGCCTGCGGCACTGAGTGCTTCCCACGCCAAGCACGGAAAACCCTCCCAGTGCAACCCGTTGGTACGGATCGTACCGTCAGCGTCGAACTGGTGGAACACGGGGAAATCCATCTGTACACAAATGTAACTCATGTCAGATCTCAAAGAGAACGGCATGTCAAATGGTGAAGTTCTGGCAGCTGTGAAATAAATTCATAAATAAAAATCCAGAAACCTCAAAAATTTCCCCAAGCTTTAAATGAAACTAGCCCTTTTTAAAGTTGAACATCGATTAAGGAGACAAGATGAAAGGTTCTTAACCTAAAGGTACCTAGGAGAAATGTGAACCAACCCATCGAACTAGGATTGAGATCTGCTTAATACAAGACAGCTGGTTGAGGAGCCATTATATTCAACAATTTGGTTTAATTAACCTATCATATGGTAAACAAATTTTTGTAAAAAATTCGGCAGCATGACGGCTAGGTATGAGAGGTACTCTAGTTTATAAAAAGCACACACTAGCATAAACTTCCTTAGAGAACATATGGAATTCCGATTTTTGGGTCCATTTTAGTTATTTCGATTTTTAATATGCATGCAAGACGTCCTATTCGACCTTACACGGCAATCAAGCCAAAATCGAAGTTAGTGCCGGTGGCTAGGCTTATATTCGTCTCTCCCTATAATATCTAGTCGAGCTATACGGTACTTGCTTAACAACTAACGAAGTGTTGTTATGTACCTGCAGAAAACGAACCTTTCGTGCCAGCACGTCACGAAAGCGTCCACATTCATTACCATTCACTTATAGAAACGGTATCCATGCGTTAAGCCGCTGCATGGACAGCGTCCTTTTTAAGACTCTGACGCGACGTGAGTGCCCATTGGAATAGGCCTCACTCATCCCTCACGGACTTTCCCGTGGTACCATCACGTATGGCAAAACGTGACGAGACTCAAACGCGACGTGGCACCCATTGGAATAGGTCCCACTAGTCCCTCACAGGACTTTCTCGTGGTACCACCACGTATGGCAAAACGTGATGAACTAGTATGGTTGTGCGAGAATGTAAGTCCGACATAAAGTAATGTCTTTGAAGTTAGCAAAATAAACCATAAGTTAATTAAGCCACCTGAAAGAACCCAAAATTCCCTCTAGGGCCTCTCGGTCTAGTTTATCCTTAGCGGACCAACGTATTTTGGAAAATCAGAAAATCTTGGCATATTTATTCAAAAATCAGTGATTAAGGTTTATTAATTAATCTCTGGTGCATATAAGCTCTGATGTCAACTGTGACAACCCGCCCAGGAAAATACCGTACTATCGCCTACGACCGATCCACTTTGGTCATTAAGCAATAATAAAGTATCATCCTGTCGTTAGTGAGGACCAGGAGCGTCCCAGTGGTCGATGGATGACCGCTCCTCAGTGATGAGTGATTGACAACGGGTGTTGGACTGACTCTTGGCTTAGTGCGCAGGTGTAGGCTGCGGCCTAGTTCGTGTTGTTGCAGGTGAAGAACGGGCGCGAAAGGTCTTCAGCCTTGAGGGGCCTCCGGGAGATGGAGAGACAAGTAGGCTCGGTTCGAGGGACCCGGTGGACGGCGGGACCGGGTGCGGGCCACATGGTGGCGACACAAGCAAGACGAAGTCATGGACAAACGAGCCGTGCACGATGGCGGTCAAGTCAAGTGGTTTGGCAGAGGCCGGGACCGAGCACGCGGGGTTTGGTGGTTTGCCCACAAAACCACCGGTGGACGGTTTCTTGGTTTGGGCCTCAAAACCAAGTCCGAGGGCCCAACACGACGGAGACGGGATCCGGCGTGTCGGGAAGCTTCGAGGCGGAGGACACGCGGCGGGATCGCATGGCTTGCGTCGGGAGGACGCGGGGTGCGGCAAAGGTGTGGCCGTCCGATGGCAAGACCCACAAACATTACCTAAATGCCCCTACGTGGGTTGTATCGCCAGTAGTTTAGTTAGGGGTAGTCGAGTCATTTACCACTCCGGCGGGACCTGATATATAAGCCATGAGTGTGTGTGGATGGCTCTCTCTCTCCGCGACTTAGGGTTTCATTTCCTCCCTCCCATTTCTCATTTTTCGTAGCTATTTTCTTCTCCATTTTCTCTAGGCTAGCATGAGAGCTTCATGAGAGATTTGTTGAGAGAGATGGATGCTAGGGCGGCATGCTAGACCTTGTGAATCTTTCCTGGTTTGTATAGAAGCTTCGGAGTTGTGTTTTTCGTGGTCTTTTTCGTGCTTGTTTTTGGTGCCTTTGCTCTCGGTGTGATTCCGCGGATTTGAGTGGGTTTCTCTCCGGATTTCTTTGAGGGGATCAAGGGTGAGTGCTTTGTGCCTCTTTGTGGATGATCTTGACCCCTCAAACGCCGGATTTGGCCTTCGATTCGTCGACTTTTGGATGAACCCGAGGTCATAGTGTTCTTGGTAAGGATTTGCGATTCCGGGAGTTGTAGGATGTTTGAGGCTGTAATTTTTGGTGCATAACCTCTCCTTGGGGTGTTCATCATCTCACCAAAATTTCGTCTCAAGACTCCTTGTGGTTTGGGAGATCCATCGATTGAAGTTTGAGGTTGTTTCTCGTGTTCCTCGGCTGTGCTGATTCGCACCTGGTGGACCGTCCGCGAGGTCACCGCGGACCGTCCGCGAGGTGCCTGACAGCCCAGCTGTTCTTTGTGTTCTTGCAGGTTCTTGAGTGCCTCTCTTTTGATTCTTTTTGTCGGTGGGTTTTTGGTGCATGAAGTTTGCGGACGGTCCGTACTAGAGTGTCGGACAGTCCGTGACGAGGCGGACGGTCCGCGGGTCCATCACGGACGGTCCGTTTTTCTCGGTGCAGTACTGGAGGTTCGGGTAGCAATTTCGGACGGTCCGTGCCCTCCTCGCGGACGGCTCCGCGCCCTCCCTCGCGGACGGTCCGCCGGACACTTGCGGACGGTCCGCTCGGTGCTTTCCAGATTGCCTAAGTCTTTTGCTTTTTGAGTTGTGCTTCCGCGTTGGTTTGGTTTGGGACTTGTTCCTAGGGTTGGTAGGTCCTTTGTGACTATGCGACCTTGGCAAGCTCGTGTTGGAATCTTTGTTTGTGGATTTGAGGCATAGGCCGAGTTCATTCTTCGGGAAGAATTTTTATCGGCTCCCATTCACTCCCCCCCCCTCTCGGTCGCCTAATCGGTCCTTCAGTTACTTTCAGAGCTTGGTGCCGGATTCTTTGCGACTTTGACAAGTCTCGAATCCTAAGATGGCGTACGTTGAGCGGGGCGGTCCGCCGCACTTCGATGGCAAGGGTTACCACAAGTGGGCGGCTCGTATGATGATCTTTCTTCGTGGGAAGCCGTTGGATTTCATTGTGCTTGACAAGACCTATGCTATTCCGGTCAACATCCATACTCTTATGGTGACCGATGCCGTGCTAAGGCCAAGTATGAGGCTAATGCAAAAGCGAGTTGATCACTTGGTCCGAAGCTTGTGTGATCCGAGTTTGAGCGTGTTCGGCATTTGAATCTTGCTTGGCAAATTTGGGAGAAGTTGTTGGTTGCTCACGGTGGTGATAACCATGTGAAGGCTCGCCTCTTTGTCTCTTACCGGATGCAATATGAGAATTTCACTCCACTTCCCGTGAGGACATTGATGCGATGTTTCGCAGGTTCACCGCCATCGTGAACAACATGAAAGCTAATGTTGAGGATTTTCCTTACACCGAGCATGATCAGGCTTTGAAGCTCTTGCATGTCTTGGACCCGAATGTTTGGGGTGCGAAGGTTGAGGCCATCAAGGAGTCTGGGCATTATTTGACTATTGAGTTGGATGACCTCTTTTCTAAGCTCAAGTCGGCTGAGGTTGACAGGAAGTTGCAATCCAAGCATGAGGGCTCGACTGACCATAGTCTTGCTCTTGTGGGCGGATCAAAGGGCAAATCTAACCCTTCCCGTCGACGCTTTTCCTTGTCTTCTCTCATGTCCATTCCGGATGAGGAGTTTGATGTGCCGGGGCGAGGAGGAGCCGGCCTTGCTCTCAAGAAGGTTTGAATGACTACACGAGAGTCGGAGGAATGCAAGGCGGAGCTCATGGACGTGCTACAAGTGTGGCAAGCGTGGCCACTTCATCGCCGAGTGCCCGGAAGCGGAGGAGAACAAGTACAAGGTGAACGAGTACAAGGCGCACCCGAGGCGTGAAGACAAGTACTCCTCCAAGGGCAAGCACTTCAACAAGTCCAAGAGCAAGGACAAGGACAAGCGGCGACCGAGCAAGAGCGGCTACAAGAAGAACAAGGCAAGAGCGATGGTGGCCGATGCGAGCGACGTCGACTCAAGCTCAAGCGACGAGCAGTCAAGCTCAAGCAGCGAAGATGAAGACGCCGGGAGGCGCAAGGACAAGAAGAGTGCAAGCGGAACCTCGGCGGGGGCCGAGCCGTGTGGCGCTTGAGGGCTTTTGTGGCATGGCCCATAGCTCAAGCAGCAAGAAGAGCGAGAAGGAAGACAGCGACTCCGACTCGGAGGATGAGGTAAACCGTGACCCCGACTCTTTGCTTGCTGAGATTGCTAGGTTGAATGGCTTGCTTGATAACCGTGATAGTGTGCTTAGAGATGCCAAAAAGATGAGGAAAGATCTTAGGGCACAACTTGAGAATGCTAGTGAGAAAGTAGGAGAGTTAGAGTCCAAATTGCTTGAATTGAAACTTGAGAATGACTCTTTGAAACTTGCTCCTACTACTCCTGATGATGTTGAATGTGTTGAATGTGATGCATGGTTGAATGAGATCAAACTGCTTAATGAGAAGAATGCTTCTACTTTGGCTAAACTAGATGCTCTTAGGACTGAGTATGATGAGCTTAAGGCTAGACCTACTTTGCTTGGTGCTTGCAAATCATGTCCTACTATGCATGCTAAGCTTGTTGATGCTCGTTCTACCATTAGTTCTTTGGAAGCATCTTTGAAATCTCCTGTTGTCAATGCATGCACTAGCTGTGATGAAGTCACTTTGCGCAATCTTGAACTTACTTCCCGTTTGGATGTCTTCTATGAGGAGAATGACTATTTGAGGAAGGTGTTGGGTTGGTTGTCTAGGCAGGAACCTCAATTGAAAATCATGATTGAGGAGTTCAAGAGAGCTGATGGTCGTGGTTTAGGTTTTGAGAAGTTGGGTGAGAAAGTGGGAGAGAACAGTGGGGAGAGTGTGTATGAGAAATGTGTTGAGTCTAACCCCGAGTTTGAGGTGATTGGAGACATCCAAGTCCCACTTCCAAAAGCACCCAAGAACTCTTTCACACCAAAGCCAAACCACCTTTGCAACAAGCTTGACACAACCCAAGATCCACCCAAATTCCCACCTAAGACAAATGATTTCCAGAAACCGGTGAAGTTTGTGGGTGAGAAGGGTGAGAAGCCTAGAGAGAAGCCGAGCCAAAACCAAAACCCATCCCCTTCAGGTGTGAGTACTGTGGCAAGGAGAGGCATCTTGCAGAGTTTTGCTACAAGAGGAAGAGGGATGAGAGGCTTGCTAGGGAGCAAGCAAACCAGGACAGGTATCGCCAGTCTCGCGGTATTCCTGAGCCTAGAGTGCCACTTCCACGGGGTGTGGGAAGTGTGAAGAGTGTTGGTAGAGTTGGGGCTCAGAATGGTAGGTTTGTGAGGAGAGATGATGGTGTGCTTGCTGGTGAGAGGTTTGGTCGGGCTCGTGGTGGTTTTGCTGGACGTCCTCCTACTCGTCCACAATACGGGTTTAGGGGAGATGATCGCAGCTTTGGGTTCCAGAGGAACTACGGACCACGTTTTCCCCCTCGTGGCGCTCGTACTCCTCCCATGGGACATGGGAAGTTTGGTGGCAAGGGAATGATGTTTGCTAACCCCTCTTTTGAGCAGATGGCTCGACACTGGTTTAACTTTCTTTGTGCTAACCCCAGTGTCGAGTCGCTAGCTCACTCTCGTTCTTGTTTCGACTACGGCGGGGAGGCTTGGAGAACATTTGGTTGATCGACTCCGGATGTTCTCGACACATGACCGGAGATAAGAAGTGGTTCTCCGACCTCACCCCGGTGAAGGAAAAGATGTACATCACATTTGGGGATAATGGATGAGGAAGGGTGCTTTCGGAGGGTGTTGTGCATGTGAGTGACAAGGTAACGTTGAAGAGAGTGGCTCTTCGAAGTCTTTGGGTTTCAATTTGCTTTCGGTTTCTCGGTTGGTTGATGAAGGTTTTGAGGTGCGTTTCAAGTCTGGCGAGTCTCGTTTGCTTGATTCTCGAGGTGATCTTGTCTGTATGATCATCCCCGAGGGTCAGATTTTCAGGGCTGATTTCTCTTGTTCTTTGGGTTCTGCTCGCTGTTTGATGGCCGGTCCTTCTTCTGATTTGTGGAAATGGCATATGCGGTTGGGACACTTGAGCTTTGATTTGGTTTCCCGCTTGAGTGGTCTTGACCTTGTCCGAGGATTGCCGAGGTTGGAGCTTGAGAAGGATTTGGTTTGTGCTCCTTGTAGGCATGGCAAGATGGTGGCCACTCCCCATCCACCCCTGACCGATGTCATGACCGAGCGTCCGACAGAGCTGTTGCATATAGACCTTGTTGGGCCAGCTCGAGTTCGCTCGGTGGGTGGGAAGTGGTATGTCCTTGTTGTGGTGGACGATTACTCTCGCTATGCTTGGGTGTTCTTCTTGGAGGATAAGAGTGAGACATTTGGTTTTGTTCGAGATCTGATCGTGAGGTTGAAAAACGAGAGGCATGGGAATGCTATTCGAGCTATCCGCAGTGATAATGGCTCAGAGTTCAAGAACTCTCGTTTTGATGCCTTTTGTCGTGATCTAGGTCTTGAACATCAGTATTCGACTCCTTATGTGCCTCCTCAAAATGGAGTCGTGGAAAGGAAAAATCGGACTCTTTGTGAGATGGCTAGGACAATGCTCGATGAGCACAGGACTCCTAGGAGGTATTGGGCTGAGGCGGTCAATACGGCTTGTCATGTTTCCAACAGGATTTTATTGCGAGCTTTCAAGAGGAAGACCTGTTATGAGCTTATGCATGGTCGGGCACCCAAGGTGAGTCACTTCCGAGTCTGTGGCTGCAAATGTTTCATTCTGAAGAAGGGAAAACTCGACAAGTTTGAGGCTAGGTCTAGTGATGGTATTTTCTTTGGATATGCTAACCACTCTAGAGCCTATAGGGTGCTTAACCTTGAGACTAACAAAATCATGGAGACTTGCGAGGTAACCTTCGACGAGACAATGCCATGTACCTCTCTTGGCTTTGAATGTGCAGGTGATGAAGAGATGGCCGAGGACCTCTTTGAAGAGGAGATGGATGAAGCTGGAGATGATGATGGGGAGAACCATGCGCCTGAAGCTGAGTGTGTACCCACTACTTCCCCTACAACCACTATGGAGCGTGGACCGTCTACTTCATGGACAATGACGGTGCAACAAGAGGACCAGGCGAGAGAAGCGAAGTTGAGGGGGAGGTAGTCTCGAGGCGTGAGGCTCCCGGCGGATTCAAGAAGTGCATCCCCCGTCGAAGATCATTGGGAACATCGATGAACGCACTACACGGTCAAGGTCCGGGAATTCCTCTCATTTTGCTCATGCTTCGCTTTTGTTGCCACCTTTGAGCCCAAGGACATTGGACATGCTTTATCCGATGCAAACCGGGTCAATTCTATGCATGAGGAGTTGGAAAACTTTGAGAGGAACCGTGTGTGGGAGTTAGTTGAACCACCTCCAAATTGCCATCCCATAGGAACCAAGTGGGTTTGGAAGAACAAAGAGGGAGAGAATGGGATGGTTGTGAGGAACAAGTCCGGACTTGTTGCTCGGGGGTTTAGTCGAAGGAGGGGATCGACTATGAGGAGACCTTTGCTCCCCGTGGCCCGTCTTGAGGCAATTCGGATCCTTCTAGCCTTTGCCGTGGCTAAAGGGTTCAAGTTGTTTCGGATGGACGTGAAGAGTGCTTTTCCGAATGGGTTCATAGAGGAGGAGGTGTATGTGAAGCGACCACACCGGGTTTGAGAGCGAGTTGTACCCACACAAGGTGTACAGGTTGAAAAGGGCTCTGTATGGGTTGAAACAGGCGCCCGTGCTTGGTATGGGAGATTGAGAGGTTTTCTCGTTGAGCGAGAGGGTTTGTGATGGGTACCGTGGATAGGACCTTGTTTCTCCTCAAGCATGGAAATGACTTGCTGATTGTTCAGATATACGTGGATGATATTGTCTTTGGTGGCTCGTCACATAACCTTTTTGCCAAGTTTGCAGATGAGATGAGCAGGGAGTTCGAGATGAGCATGATGGGCGAGTTGCAGTATTTTCTCGGGCTGCAGATCAAGCAAGTGAAGAATGGAACATTTGTGCACCAGACCAAGTACACGAAAGACATGCTGAAGAAGTTCCAGATGCAAGATGTGAAGCCGATGTCGACTCCCATGGGGAGTACGGCCACTTTGGATGCGGATGAGGACGGAGAACCAGTGGACCAGCGGGAGTACAGGAGCATGATCGGCTCCCTCCTCTACTTGACGGCGACGAGGCCAGACATACAGTTCAGCGTGTGTGTGTGCGCTCGTTTTCAGGCTTCGCCGAGGACATCACATGGACAGGCCGTCAAGAGGATTTTCAGGTATCTACAGTCTGCCCCTGGTCTTGGCCTTTGGTATTCTTCCTCCTCGACTCTTTCCCTTCATGGTTTTTCCGATGCGGATTTTGCTGGTTGTCGAGTCGAGAGGAAGTCTACTTCTGGTACTTGCCAGTTTCTTGGGTCTTCGTTGGTCTCATGGTCTTCCCGCAAGCAGTCTAGTGTAGCTCAGTCTACCACCGAGGCGGAGTATGTTGCTGCCGCGAGTTGTTGTTCCCACTGTTGTGGATTTCATACACTTTGAGAGACTTTGGTGAGGAGTGCACCCGATTCCACTTCTTTGTGATAGCACCGTGCCATAAGCGTAGCCAAAAACCCGGTGCTTCACTCCGAACCAAACACATAGAAGTGAGGTATCATTTCTTGAGGGACAATGTGGAGAAAGGAACCATTGTGTTGAGTCATGTCCCTACCCAAGATCAGCTAGCCGACATCTTTACAAAGCCTCTCGACCAAGCTACATTTGTGCGCTTGCGGGGGGACTTGGGGTTTGTTGCCCTTTCTAGTTGATTCTTGGGGGATTTCCTTTTGTATCATATGTATCATACCATGTTTTACTTTGTTGTATATACATGCTTTGCTTGATGTATAAACCATGGTAGGATAGCCATCTTGTCATATATCATGTTGCATTTGTATCATATTGCATTTTAGGATGATGAGCTTCTTTCATATGCCATATTTGAGTCTCTTTGGCTATTTGTGAGATATTGGTCATATGTGTGGTGAGATAGCCCTTTTTGAAATAAATGCTAATCTTGACTAATTTTTGATGAAATATGCTCCACTCGTGTGTAGTTGTGTATCCATGTCACAGTTTGGTCTAAATGTGCTTTTCATGCTTAGATTGTGCTTGGATGCCTTGTTCTTGCATTTGGGCCAAAGGCCGAATATCATTGTGAATGTTTAGCCTATGTTGCATTCATGGGGGAGCATAAGCTTCTTTTTGCCGCAAAGGCACTTCATGTACCATAAAATGAATTAATCTTGAAAAGAAGTGTGTATGCTTGAAAAATGCTCCATCCATCATGTCTATGCTTAAAATATTTTATCTTTCACATATGGGTGCAAAACATGTTGCATGATGTTCACCAGTGGAGAAGTCTCCCCGAAGTGGACACATGGCTCATGAGCTTTGACATGACATGCTTTGCTTTATGGGTGTTTGCCATGATCTTTTGCTGAGAATTTGATATCCTTGTATGATCTTTGAATGGTATGCATGTTTGTGGCTCAAGTGTGACATGGATAGGCTTTTACATGTGAAGCGAGCCTTCTTTTGGTAAAACTGCTTAAATCTGAAAATTTTGCTTTGTCACATGTTTGTATTTTCATATATTACTTGTGGCAATGCTTTGACTATGCTATGATTCATATGTGTGATCTTTGTCTCATTTTTAGCCTTTGACACTAGATTTGGCCTATTTGAGAAGCTCATGTAGATGTTTATATGCTTTGTTTTGCATTTCCGCATTTTCACCTTGATTCATTGAAGGATCAGATGGCGACTAGAGAGGGGGGGAGTGAATAGGAGCCGGTAAAAATTCTTCCCAAAGAACCCGGCCTATGTCCTACTCAAAACCCGGTCACACACAAGCGATGGATCGAATCACGCACCAATTGCCAAGACCACGAGGTTATGGATCAACCTCTAGCCTTAGGAACGATTCCTCGAAGCACACGCGGAAGCACTAGAAAGGGGAGGAAGGAATCGAACCAAGAAGCAAAGCACACAGGCTCGCGGACCGTCCGCGCAGAGGGGCGCGACCGTCCGCAAGAGCCGCGCGGACCGTCCGGCCGGCATCGCGGACCGTCCGCACCCGGCCGCGGACCGTCCGGCCTTAGCCGCGGACCGTCCGTTAATTTACACAGAACGACCCAAAGACACCCCCGTGCCACGGACCGTCCGCGGGGAGCACGCGGACCGTCCGCCAAGCACCCGCGGACCGTCCGCCCGACACCGCGGACTGTCCGAAACTTCGTCCAACCAAAAACCAAAATCACAACGGATCGAAACAAAGGACGAGCAAGAACACGAAGAACTCGGGACGAACTCGAGCGGCGCGGACCGTCCGCCGGAGGCCGCGGGCCGTCCGCGAGGCTCCGGACGAACGAAAAAATGCCCGACCTCGAAAGTCAACTCCCCCAAATCATCATCGGATTTCCCAAACGGTTGAAGCCGTGGAGACAAGGGTTTGGGTACTTGAAAAGCGTCACACAAGGATGCTATAGCCCAAAAATCTTGCCTCCTAACTCCCTAGATCACCGGAATCGCGAATCCTTTGAGCACCACCAAAACCTAGAGCACCGAACGAAAACTCACGAATCGAAGTAGTTTCCGGCGTTTGAGGGCACAAGATCAAGCACAAAGATGCACAAGACATCTATCCATGTTTCCCTCAAAGAAATCCGGGAAGAAACTCACTCAAATCCGCGGAATCACACCGAGAACAAAGGCACGAAAATAGGCACAAAAAGGCACGAAAAACAACCCCGAATCTTCTATACAAACCAGGAAAGATTCACAAGGTCTAGCATGCCGCCCTAGCATCCATCCCTCTCAACAAATCTCTCATGAATCTCTCATGCTAGCCTAGAGAAAATAGGAAGGAAAATAGCTACGAAAATGAGAATGAGAAGGGGGGAAATGAAACCCTAAGTCGCGGAGGGAGGGAGCCATCAACACACACTCCAGGCTTATATATCAGGTCCCGCCGGAGTGGTAAATGACTCGACTACCCCTAACTACACTACTGGCGATACAACCCACGTAGGGGCATTTTGGTAATGTTTGTGGGTCTTGCCATCGGACGGCCACGCCTTCGCCGCACCCCGCGTCCTCCCGACGCAAGCCATGCGATCCCGCCGCGTGTCCTCCGCTTCGAAGCTTCCCGACACGCCCGATCCTCGTCTCCGTCGTGTTGGGCCCCTCGACTTGGTTTTGAGGCCCAAACCAAGAAACCGTCCGCCGGTAGTTTTGTGGGCAAACCACCAAACCCCGCGTGCCCGGTCCGGCCTCCCGCCAAACCACTTGACTTGACCGCCACCGTGCACCGCTCACTTGTCCATGACTTCGTCTTGCTTGTGTCGCCACCATGTGGCCCGCACCCGGCCCCGTCGTCCACCGGTCCCTCGAACCGAGCCTACTTGTCTCTCCATCTCCCGGAGGCCCCTCAAGGCCGAAGACCTTTCGCGCCCGTTCTTCACCCCGCAACAACACGAACTAGGCCGCAGCCTACACCTGCGCACTAAGCCAAGAGTCAGTCCAACACCCGTTGTCAATCACTCATCACTAAGGAGCGGTCATCCACCGACCACTGGGACGCTCCTGGTCCTCAATCTCCCCCTTGATGAGTGCATTGACAACACACAACGCGAAATGAAATTCAGAGTAAAAGATAAAGAAAGAAGAAAGAAAAACGAAGAAGCTCAACTCATGACCAAAGCCGAAGAAAGACAAAGAAAGGTCACAAGCTAAGCAAAGCACAAAAACCACACCGAAAACAGCAAGAAAGCTCCCCCTGAACAAATGCAAGCTCCCCCTGAACATGTGGATGCAAACTCATGCAAACTCCCAAATTTCAGCTCACCTTTCCGAATTTTCATTAAGCTCACCTTTTCTCCCCCTTGTTGACAATGTATGAATCAAGGTGAAAATGTAAAAATGCAAAGCAAAGCATATAAACAACTACATGAGCTTCTCAAATAGGCCAAATCTAGTGTCAAAGGCTAAAAATGAGACAAAGATCACACACATGAATCATAGAATAGTCAAAGCATGGCCACAAGTAATATATGAAAATACAAGCATGTGACAAAGCAAAATTTTCAGATTTAATCAGTTTTACCAAAAGAGGACTCGCTTCACATGTAAAAGCCTATCCATGTCACACTCGAGCCACAAACATGCATACCATTTAAAGATCATACAAGGATATCAAATTCTCAAAGAAAAGATCATGGCAAACACCCATAAAGCAAAGCATGTCATGTCAAAGCTCATGAGCCATGTGTCCACTTCGGGAGACTTCTCCACTAGTGAACATCATGCAACATGTTTTGCACCCATATGTGAAAGATACGACATTTTCGGCATAGACATGATGGATGGAGCATTTTTCAAGCATTTGACACTTCTTTTCAAGATTAAATTATTTCATGGTACATGAAGTGCCTTTACGGCAAAAAGAAGCTTATGCTCCCCCATGAATGCAACATAGGCTAAACATTCACAATGATATCCTACCTTTGGCCCAAATGCAAGAACAATCATCCAAGCACAATCTAAGCATGAAAAGCACATTTAGACCAAACCGTGACATGGATACACAACTACACACGAGTGGAGCAAATTTCATCAAAAATTAATCAAGTTTATCATTTATTTCAAAAAGGGGCTATCTCACCACACATATATCTCAAATATTCCAAGAGCATAGCCTCACATCACCATTTCTCCACACATATAACCAATATCTCACAGATAGCCAAAGAGACTCAAATATGGCATATGAAAGAAGCTCATCATCCTAAAATGCAATATGACACAAATGCAACATGATATATGACAAGATGGCTATCCTACCATGGTTTATACATCAAGCAAAGCATTTATATACATCAAAATAAACAAGGTATGATACAAGTGGTACAAAAAAGAAATCCCCCAAGAGTCAACTAGAAAGGGCAACAAACCCCAAGTTCCCCCGCAAGCGCACAAATGTAGCTTGGTCGAGAGGCTTTGTAAAGATGTCGGCTAGCCGATCTTGGGTAGGGACATGGCTCAAAACAATGGTTCCTTTCTCCACATTGTCCCTCGAAAAATGATACCTCACTTCTATATGTTTGGTTCCGGAGTGAAGCACTGGATTCTTGGCTACGCTTATGGCACCGGTGCTATCACAAAGAAGTGGGATCCGGGTGCACTCCTCACCAAAGTCTCTCAAAGTGTATGAAATCCACAAGCGGGGGAACAACAACTCGCGGCAAAGAACATACTCCGCCTCCGTGGTAGACCGAGCTACACTAGACGCTTGCGGGAAGACCATGAGACCAACGAAGAACCAAGAAACCGACAAGTGCCGAAGTAGACTTCCTCTCGACTCGACAACCAAAAAAATCCGCATCGGAAAAACCATGAAGAGATAGAGTCGAGGAGGAAGAATACCAAAGGCCAAGACCGAGGGATCGTAGGTACCGAAAATCCTCTTGACGGCCTGTCGATGTGAAGTCCTCGGCGAAGCCTGAAAACGAGCGCACAGACACACGCTGAACTGTATGTCTGGCCTCGTCGCCGTCAAGTAGAGGAGGGAGCCGATCATGCTCCTGTACTCCCGCTGGTCCACTGGTTCTCCATCCTCATCCGCATCCAAAGTGGCCGTACTCCCCATGGGAGTCGACATCGGCTTCACATCTTGCATCTGGAACTTTCTCAGCATGTCTTTCGTGTACTTGGTTTGGTGCACAAATGTACCGTCCTTCACTTGCTTGATCTCGCGGCCCCGAGAAAATACCGCAACTCGCCCATCATGCTCATCTCGAACTCCCCGCTCATCTCATCCGCAAACTTGGCAACAAGGTTATGTGACGAGCCACCAAAGACAATATCATCCACGTATATCCGAACAATCGGCAAGTCATTCCTATGCTTGAGGAGAAACAAGGTTCTATCCACCGTACCCATCACAAACCCTCTCGCTCAAAAGAAAACCTCTCAATCTTCCATACCAAGCACGGGCGCCCGTTTCAACCCATAAAGAGCCCTTTTCAACCCGTATACCCCGTGTGGGTACAACTCGCTCTCAAACCCGGTAGTCGCTTCACATACACCTCCTCCTCTATGACCCCATTCGGAAAAGCACTCTTCACGTCCATCCGAAACAACTTGAACCCTTTAGCCACGGCAAAGGCTAGAAGGATCCGAATTGCCTCAAGACGGGCCACGGGAGCAAAGGTCTCCTCGTAGTCGATCCCCTCCTTCGACTAAACCCCCGAGCAACAAGTCCGGACTTGTTCCTCACAACCATCCCATTCTCTCCCTCTTTGTTCTTCCAAACCCACTTGGTTCCAATGGGATGGCAATTTGGAGGTGGTTCAACTAACTCCCACACCTGGTTCCTCTCAAAATTTTCCAACTCCTCATGCATAGAATTGACCCAATTTGCATCAGATAAAGCATGTCCAATGTCCTTGGGCTCAAAAGTAGCAACAAAAGCAAGATGAGCAAAATGAGAGGAATTCCTGGACCTCGACCGTGTAGTGCGTTCATTAATGTCTCCAATGATCTTCGACAGGGGATGCACTTCTTGAATCCGCCGGGGAGCCTCACGCCTCGAGACTACCTCCCCCTCAACTTCAGCTTCTCTCGTCTGGTCCTCTTGTTGCACCGTCGTTGTCCATGAAGTAGATGGTCCATGCTCCAAAGTGGTCATAGGGGAAGTAGTGGGTACATGCTCAGCTTCAGGCGCATGGTTCTCCCCATCATCATCTCCGGCTTCATCTGTCTCCTCTTCAAAGAGGTCATCGGCCATCTCTTCATCACATGCACATTCAAAGCCAAGAGAGGTACATGGCATTGTCTCGTCGAAGGTCACCTCGCAAGTCTCCATGATTTTGTTAGTCTCAAGGTTAAGCACCCTATAGGCTCTAGAATGGTTAGCATATCCAAAGAAAATACCATCACTAGACCTAGCCTCAAACTTGTCGAGTTTTCCCTTTTTCAAAATAAAGCACTTGCGGCCAAAAACTCGGAAATGACTCACTTTGGGTGCCCGACCATGCATAAGCTCATAACGGTCTTCTTCTTGAAAGCTCTCAATAAAATCCGATTGGAAACATGACAAGTCGTATTGACCGCCTCGGCCCAAAACCTCCTAGGAGTCCCGTGCTCATCGAGCATCGTCCTAGCCATCTCACAAAGAGTCCGATTTTTCCTTTCCACGACTCCATTTTGAGGGGGCACATAAGGGGTCGAATACCGATGTTCAAGACCTAGATCACGACAAAAGGCATCAAAACGAGAGTTCTTAAACTCGCAGCCATTATCACCGCGGATAGCTCGAATAGCATTCCCATGCCTCTCGTTTTTCAACCTCACGATCGGATCTCGAACAAAACCAAAAGTCTCACTCTTATCCTCCAAGAAGAACACCCGGGCATAGCGAGAGTAATCGTCCACCACAACAAGGACATACCACTTCCCACCCACCGAGCGAACTCGAGCTGGCCCAACAAGGTCCATATGCAACAGCTCTGTCGGACGCTCGGTCATGACATCGGTCAGGGGTGGATGGGGAGTGGCTATCATCTTACCATGCCTACAAGGAGCACAAACCAAATCCTTCTCAAGCTTCAACCTCGGCAATCCTCGGACAAGGTCAAGACCACTCAAGCGGGAAACCAAATCAAAGCTCAAGTGTCCCAACCGCCTATGCCATTTCCACAAATCGAAGAAGGACCGACCATCAAACAACCGAGCGAGGACCCAAAGAACGAGAGAAATCAGCCACGAAAATCGACCCTCGGGGATGATCATACAGACAAGATCACCTCGAGAATCAAGCAAACGAGACTCGCCAGACTTGAAACGCACCTCAAAACCCTCATCAAGCAACTGAGAAACCGAAAGCAAATTAAATCCCAAAGACTTCACAAGAGCCACTCTCTTCAACGTTACCTTGTCACTCACATGCACAACACCCTCTGAAAGCACCCTACCTCGTCCATTGTCCCCAAAAGTGATGTACATCTTTTCCTTCACTGGGGTGAGGCTGGAGAACCACTTCTTATCTCCGGTCATGTGTCGAGAACACCCGAGTCTATCAACCAAATGTTCTCCAAGCCTCCCCTGCCGCAAATCGAAACAAGAACGAGAATGAGCTAGCGACTCGACACCGGGGTTAGCACGGAGAAAGTTAAACCGGTGTCGAGCCATCTCGCTCAAAAGAGGGGTTAGCAAACATCACTCCCTTGCCACCAAACTTCCCATGTCCCATGGGAGGAGTACGAGCACCACGTGGGGGAAAACGTGGTCCGTAGTTCCTCTGGAACCCAAAGCTGCGATCATCTCCCCTAAACCCGTACTGAGGACGAGTAGGAGGACGTCCAAGAAAACCACCACGAGCCCGACCAAACCTCTCACCAAAGCACGCACACCATCATCTCTCCCCGCCAAACCTCTCACCACCACCACCTCTCCGTGGGAACCTGCCAACACTCCTCACACTTCCCACACCCCGTGGAAGTGGCACTCTAGGCTCGGGAATATCGCGAGGCCGGCGATACCGTCCCGGTTTGCTTGCTCCCTAGCAAGCCTCTCATCCCTCTTCCTCTTGTAGCAAAACTCGCAAGATGCCTCTCCTTGCCACAATACTCACACCTGAAGGGGATAGGTTTTGGTTTTGGCTCGCTTCTCTCTAGGCTTCTCACCCTTCTCACCCACAAACTTTACTTAGGTTCGGAAATCATTTGTCTTAGGTGGGAATTTGGGTGGATCTTGGGTTGTGTCAAGCTTGTTGCAAAGGTGGTTGGGCTTTGGTGTGAAAGAGTTCTTGGGTGCTTTTGGGAGTGGGACTTGGATCTCTCCGATCACCTCAAACCCGGGTTAGACTCAACACACTTCTCGTACACACTCTCCCCACTCGTTCTCTCCCACTTTCTCACCCAACTTCTCAAACCCCAAACCACGACCATCGCCTCTCTTGAACTCCTCAATCATGATTTTCAATTGAGGTTCCCGCCCGTACAACCAACCCAACACTTTCCTCAAATAGTCATTCTCCTCATAGATGACATCCAACCGGAAGTAAGCTCAAGATTACGCAAAGTGACTTCATCATAGCTAGAGCAAGCATTTGCAACGGAGATTTCAAAGATGCTTCCAAAGAACTAATAGTAGAGCGAGCATCAACAAGCTTAGCATGCATAGTAGGACATGATTTGCAAGCACCAAGCAAGGTAGGTCTAGCCTTAAGCTCATCATGTTCGATCCTAAGAGCATCTAGTTGAGCCAAAATAGAAGCATTCTTCTCATTAAGCGAGTTTGATCTCATTCAACCAAGCATCACATTCAACACATTCAACATCATCGGAGAAGTAGGAGCAAGTTTCAAAGAGTCATTCTCAAGTTTCAATTCAAGCAATTTTGACTCTAACTCTCCTACTTTCTCGCTAGCATTCTCAAGCTGAGCCCTAAGATCTTTCCTCATCTTTTTGGCATCTCTCAGCACACTATCACGGTTATCAAGCAAACCATTCAACCTAGCAATCTCAGCAAGCAAAGAGTCGGGATCACGGTTTACCTCATCCTCCGAGTCGGAGTCGCTGTCTTCCTTCACACTCTTCTTGCTGCTCGAGCTATGGGCCATGCCACAAAAGCCCTCGAGCGCCACACAGCTCGGCCCCGCCGAGGTTCCGCTTGCACTCTTCTTGCCACCGCGCCTCCCGGCGTCTTCATCTTCGGCCGCTGAGCTTGATCGCTCCTCGCTTGAGCTTGAGTCGACGTCGCTCGCACCGGCCACCATCGCTCTTGCCTTGTTCTTCTTGTAGGTGCTCTTGCTCGGTCGCCGCTTGTCCTTGTCCTTGCTCTTGGACTTGTTGAAGTGCTTGCCCTTGGAGGAGTACTTGTCTTCACGCCTCGGGTGCGCCTTGTACTCGTTCACCTTGTACTTGTTCTCCTCTCGCTTCCGGCACTCGCCGATGAAGTGGCCACGCTTGCCACACTTGTAGCACGTCCCCGAGCTCCGCCTTGCGTTCCTCCGACTCTCGTGTAGTCGTTCAAATCTTCTTGAGAGCAAGGCCGCCTCCTCCTCGCCCAGCACATCAAACTCCTCATCCGGAATGGACATAAGAGAGGACAAAGAAAACTCGTCGACAGGAAGGGTTAGATTTGCCCTTTGATCCTCCCACAAGAGCAAGACTATGATCGGTCCGAGCCCTCATGCTTGGATAGCAACTTCCTGTCAACCTCGGCCGACTTGAGCTTAGAAAAGAGGTCATCCAACTCAATAGTCAAATAGTTCCCGGACTCCTTGATGGCCTCAACCTTAGCACCCCAAACATTTGGATCCAAGACATGCAAGAGCTTCAAAGCCCGATCATGCTCGGAATACGGAAAATCCTCAACATTTGCCTTCATGTTGTTCACGATGGCGGTGAACCTCGAAACATCGCATCAATGTCCTCACCGGGAAGTGGAGTGAAATTCTCATATTGCATCCGTAAGAGACAAAGAGGCGAGCCTTCACATGGTTATCACCACCGTGAGCAACCAACAACTTATCCCAAATTTGCCAAGCAAGACTCAAATGGCGAACACGCTCAAACTCGGATCACACAAGCTCCGCACAAGTGATCAACGGCTTTTGCATTAGCCTCATACTTGGCCTTGGCATCGGCATCGGTCACCATAAGAGTATGGATGTTGACCGGAATAGCATAGGTCTTGTCAAGCACAATAAAATCCAACAAACTTTCCTCGAAGAAAGATCATCATACGAGCCGCCCACTTGTGGTAACCCTTGCCATCGAAGTGCGGCGGACCGCCCCCGCTCAACGTACGCCATCTTAGGATTCGAGACTTGTCAAAGTCGCAAAGAATCCGCACCAAGCTCGATACCAATTGAAGGATCGATGGCGACTAGAGAGGGGGGGAGTGAATAGGAGCCGTAAAAATTCTTCCCAAAGAACCCGCCTATGTCCTACTCAAAACCCGGTCACACACAAGCGATGGATCGAATCACGCACCAATCGCCAAGACCACGAGGTTATGGATCAACCTCTAGCCTTAGGAACGATTCCTCGAAGCACACGCGGAAGCACTAGAAAGGGGAGGAAGGAATCGAACCAAGAAGCAAAGCACACGGCTCGGCGGACCGTCCGCGCAGAGGGGCGGACCGTCCGCAAGAGCCGCGCGGACCGTCCGGCCGGCATCGCGGACCGTCCGCACCCGGCCGCGGACCGTCCGGCCTTAGTCGCGGACCGTCCGTTAATTTACACGAACGACCCAAAGACACCCCCCGTGCCACGGACCGTCCGCGGGGAGCACGCGGACCGTCCGCCAAGCACCCGCGACCGTCCGCCCGACACCGCGGACCGTCCGAAACTTCGTCCAACCAAAAACCAAAATCACAACGGATCGAAACAAAGGACGAGCAAGAACACGAAGAACTCGGGACGAACTCGAGCGGCGCGGACCGTCCGCCAGAGGCCGCGGACCGTCCGCGAGGCTCGGACGAACGAAAAAATGCCCGACCTCGAAAGTCAACTCCCCCCAAATCATCATCGGATTTCCCAAACGGTTGAAGCCGTGGAGACAAGGGTTTGGGTACTTGAAAAGCGTCACACAAGGATGCTATAGCCCAAAAATCTTGCCTCCTAACTCCCTAGATCACCGGGAATCGCGAATCCTTTGAGCACCACCAAAACCTAGAGCACCGAACGAAAACTCACGAATCGAAGTAGTTTCCGGCGTTTGAGGGCACAAGATCAAGCACAAAGATGCACAAGACATCTATCCATGTTTCCCTCAAAGAAATCCGGAAGAAACTCACTCAAATCCGCGGAATCACACCGAGAACAAAGGCACGAAAATAGGCACAAAAAGGCACGAAAAACAACCCCGAATCTTCTATACAAACCAGGAAAGATTCACAAGGTCTAGCATGCCGCCCTAGCATCCATCCCTCTCAACAAATCTCTCGTGAAGCTCTCATGCTAGCCTAGAGAAAATAGGAAGAAAAATGGCTACGAAAATGAGAAAGAGAAGGGGGGAAATGAAACCCTAAGTCCCGGAGAGAGAGAGCCATCAACACACACTCCGTGCTTATATATCGGTCCCGCCGGAGTGGTAAATGACTCGACTACCCCTAACTACACTACGGCGATACAACCCACGTAGGGGCATTTTGGTAATGTTTGTGGGTCTTGCCATCGGACGGCCACGCCTTCGCCGCACCCCGCGTCCTCCCGACGCAAGCCATGCGATCCCGCCGCGTGTCCTCCGCTTCGAAGCTTCCCGACACGCCCGGATCCCGTCTCCGTCGTGTTGGGCCCTCGGACTTGGTTTTGAGGCCCAAACCAAGAAACCGTCCGCCGGTAGTTTTGTGGGCAAACCACCAAACCCCGCGTGCCCTGGCCCCGCCTCCCGCCAAACCACTTGACTTGACCGCCACCGTGCACCGCTCACTTGTCCATGACTTCGTCTTGCTTGTGTCGCCACCATGTGGCCCGCACCCGTCCCGCCGTCCACCGGGTCCCTCGAACCGAGCCTACTTGTCTCTCCATCTCCCGGAGGCCCCTCAAGGTCGAAGACCTTTCGCGCCCGTTCTTCACCTCGCAACAACACGAACTAGGCCGCGGCCTCACACCTCGCGCACTAAGCCAAGAGTCGGTCCAACACCCGTTGTCAATCACTCATCACTAAGGAGCGGTCATCCACCGACCACCGGGACACTCCCGGTCCTCATTCATACATTGTCAACAAGGGGGAGAAGAGGTGAGCTTAATGAAAATTCGGAAAATTCGTAAGAGGTGAGCCGAAATTTGGGAATTTGCATCCACATGTTCGGGGGGAGCTTGCATTTGTTCGGGGGCGCTTTCTTGCTGTTTTCGATGTTGTCTTTGTGCTTTGCTTGGCTTGTGACCTTTCTTTGCCTTTCCTTGGTTTTGGTCATGAGTTGAGCTTCTTTGTTTTTTTCTTTCTTCTTCTTTTCTTTCTTTCTCTGAATTTCATTTCGCGTTGTGTGTTGTCAATGCACTCATCAAGGGGGAGATTGAAGACCAGGAGCGTCCCGCTGGTCGATGGATGACCGCTCCTCGCTGATGAGTGATTGACAACGGGTGTTGGACTAACTCTTGGCTTAGTGCGCAGTGTAGGCCGCGGCCTAGTTCGTGTTGTTGCAGGGAAGAACGGGCGCGAAAGGTCTTCACCTTGAGGGGCCTCCGGAGATGGAGAGACAAGAGGGCTCGGTTCGAGGGACCCGGTGGACGGGGGATCGGGTGCGGGCCACATGGTGGCGACACAAGCAAGACAAAGTCATGGACAAACGAGCCGGTGCACGGTGGCGGTCAAGTCAAGTGGTTTGGCGGGAGGCCGGACCGAGCACGCGGGGTTTGGTGGTTTGCCCACAAAACCACCGGTGGACGGTTTCTTGGTTTGGGCCTCAAAACCAAGTCCGAGGGCCCAACACGACGGAGACGGGATCTGGGCGTGTCGGGAAGCTTCGAGGCGGAGGACACGCGGCGGGATTGCATGGCTTGCGTCGGGAGGACGCGGGGTGCGGCAAAGGCGTGGCCGTCCGATGGCAAGACCCACAAACATTACCTAAATGCCCCTACGTGGGTTGTATCGCCAGCAGTTTAGTTAGGGGTAGTCGAGTCATTTACCACTCCGGCGGGACCTGATATATAAGCCATGAGTGTGTGTGGATGGCTCTCTCTCTCCGCGACTTAGGGTTTCATTTCCTCCCTCCCATTTCTCATTTTTCGTAGCTATTTTCTTCTCCATTTTCTCTAGGCTAGCATGAGAGCTTCATGAGAGATTTGTTGAGAGAGATGGATGCTAGGGCGGCATGCTAGACCTTGTGAATCTTTCCTGGTTTGTATAGAAGCTTCGGAGTTGTGTTTTTCGTGGTCTTTTTCGTGCTTGTTTTTGGTGCCTGCTCTCGGTGTGATTCCGCGGATTTGAGTGGGTTTCTCTCCGGATTTCTTTGAGGGGATCAAGGGTGAGTGCTTTGTGCCTCTTTGTGGATGATCTTGACCCCTCAAACGCCGGATTTGGCCTTCGATTCGTTGACTTTTGGATGAACCCGAGGTCATAGTTTTCTTGGCAAGGATTTGCGATTCCGGGAGTTGTAGGATGTTTGAGGCTGTAATTTTTGGTGTATAACCTCTCCTTGGGGTGTTCATCATCTCACCAAAATTTCGTCTCAAGACTCCTTGTGGTTTGGGAGATCCATCGATTGAAGTTTGAGGTTGTTTCTCGTGTTCCTCGGCTGTGCTGATTCGCACCTGGTGGACCGTCCGCGAGGTCACCGCGACCGTCCGTGAGGTGCCCGACACCCACCGTTCTTCGTGTTCTTGCAGGTTCTTGAGCGCCTCTCTTTTGATTCTTTTTGTCGGTGGGTTTTTGGTGCATGAAGTTTGCGGACGGTCCGTACTAGAGTGTCGGACAGTCCGTGACGAGGCGGACGGTTCGAGGGTCCATCACGGATGGTCCGTTTTTCTCGGTGCAGTACTGGAGGTTTGGGTAGCAATTTCGGACGGTCCGTGCCCTCCTCGCGGACAGTTCGCGCCCTCCTCGCGGACAGTCCGCCCGGACACTGCGGACGGTCCGCCTGGTGCTTTCCAGATTGCCTAAGTCCCTTGCTTTTTGAGTTGTGCTTCCGCGTTGGTTTGGTTTGGGACTTGTTCCTAGGGTTGGTAGGTCCTTTGTGACTACGCGACCTTGGCAAGCTCGTGTTGGAATCTTTGTTTGTGGATTTGGGGCATAGGCCGAGTTCATTCTTCGGGAAGAATTTTTATCGGCTCCCATTCACTCCCCCCCTCTCTGGTCGCCTAATCGGTCCTTCAGTTAGTTGCCGGGTTAACACCCGGTAAATCACTTGAAAAGCATAAGGATCGAATATATGCATTAAAACTCACTCGAAGGCGAGTCCAGAGATACAACAACATTAATATCCAAATTCGTACCCCGCGGGTTTATTTATTACAAACCATAGTTTTTGTCATACTGAGATAGTTCAGAGTTTTTGAAAAAGCAGCGGAATAATTTAACGGAAGCGAAGACACCACAGGAGGCCATCCATGATGCTTTCAGTAGTCGTCCTCCACCCACTCCAGCTCCCAGCCGGGCGGGATCTCACCGGCCATACGTCACCGAAGGCATTACCTCGGATCAACACATTACGCAAGGCCGAGTATACTAATACTCAGCAAGTCTTACCCGTCGGTGATAACTACTTCACCAATTCTAAACCATGAAAGGCTTTTTGGCTACTGGTTTGCTTTTGCTAAAAAGTAACAAAGAGTAGGTCCTTACTTTCAAGATTTTAGCACAAGTTCCAGTAGTTTAATCTTTACTACATTAGCCAACTAGTACAAACAAAGTTGTACAATACAATTAATCAAACACCATGTTCATCAACTTCCATCATTAGGGATCTCATGACTAGTGGAGTAAGTAGTCTCGGATAACGGTGAGAGGCCGACAATCGATTGATTTAAACCTTGCAAGGTAAACCCAAACACACGGTAGGCTGCCCCCGCGAGGACAACTTCCCAGGCCGTCCCCATAAATCCTCGGTCGGGATCGAATCTTGCGGCCTTTGGTGCAGTCTATCCCGCATACCCCGCGAGATACCCGGAGTCACCATACACCACCGGTGGCGAGCCGTGAGAGCGAATCCCAAGAGTAGTAACGGTAGGATCCCTAGCCGCCTCATTATGGTACTAGGCTTACCGGCCCCATAACCGGCATGTGCTTAGTACGTTCAAAAACTTAACCCACATAACCACTGGACCGGAGCCCAGATCCCATGCTCTTACCACGTGAGCAATCCATTTAACGATATAGTATGATTCCTATCTAGGAACCTATTCTCAAGAGTGAGGTCATCACCCGACTTGTAACGGTCCTATAGCTTAGCAGCTATCGACCTATCATACTAGTAGGGACCAAAGGTACCTATGGATCATGCATCTAGGGTTTCATTCAACTCCTGAACGTAAATGCACAATCATTCATAGATAATTGAATAAAGAATTTGAAAACTAGGTTAGATGCACCGGAGCTTGCCTTCGTCGACTAGGTTAGCTTGGGCACCCTCGGTGTCGAGTACGTCCACGTACTGCAGAGAACCTTCCGCTCCGCCTTCCTCGGTTTCCGGGACCAAAGAGTAATCTCCGTCCGGAAGATCTACACGGAATGCAATGCACTTTAGGTGATGTGATAGTTTGTTGTCCTATCCAACTCTAGTTGGTCATATTCACCTTAACAAGCATTTATCTAAGGTTTCTATTTTAGTAAGTCATTGGTTGTACATGGGTTACTCTTTTATTCCACATTTGATTAAAGGTTTTTATTAAGCCTTATCATTCCATGTGGAAGCTTCATTTCAGTTTATCTTTACCATCAAGGAGTAATTGATATTTTTGTTTGTGAATTAACTCCTTATCAGTGTTGATAATTAAATTTCTTTTATTTATTTATATTAAATAATACTTTCAAAAAGGAAAATGTTTAATTAAGGGTCCTCTTAATTAATTTCCCTTTAATATTAAAAGCACATTTAAGCCATTTATTAATCCATTAAATTACCAAAAATTACATGAGTGTTTCTTAAGCCTACTAGAACCCATCCTGGTCCATTGGACCCACATGTAAGTGTTGGATGCTAGGAAAAATAAATATTATGGAAAATAACAAAGGCTAGCTAGTGATTCAACTTAAATGCATATAAAAATAAATAAGCATCAAAATGATCCAATTTTTCTTGGGGATGCTCTTTGGACCTAAACAAGCCTAAAGAATCAGCACATTCACATGGAAACCTTACTGAACTTGGTTTATTAATTTACAAAGGAATACATGCATAATTGAAGAATAATTATTTCTGTTAATCCAAAATTCATGATTAATTCACAGGATATATCTTTTGGCATTACAAGACAGTGTGCACAAGTTGGGCTCAAGAACATAAATATATTTAACAGGAAAAATCATCTAGGCGATTCATCAGAAAGGAAAATAATTTGTCTAGCAAAACCTACTGCATAACTTTGTGCAATTTTTGGCACAGCATCTAGTCACACCCTAACACACAACATATCCAAAATTTGGCTACAGAGGAGTTATACTTTTCAAGTTATGATAGATCCATGTATAACACATTTGTATTTCTCCTGCCAAAACTACTTTGAATCTAGCCATGAGTATACAACAAAGAGGTGGGGTTTAACATCCTGAACCCTACAAAATTGGTTTGGGATTTTTCTGATTTTTCTGTGAATTTCTAGGGATTTTACAAGCCACTGGACTAATTTGCAAGAAAATCTAGATAGGTTTCATTGCAGCTAGGTCCGGGATTTTACACAAAACACCCTGCCAAGATATGTGGTCCTGCAATTGGGTCCTTTGGCCGGGGAGGCGGCGGGCTCGCCGGCAATCCGGCGGCGCTCCGGGCCGGGGGATGGCTCGGGGTGGAGTGTGTGCTCACCTAGGGTTGATGGGTAGGCGCGGTTGGGGCGGGGGAGACCCCCGCACGGCGGGCGCACGGCGGCGGGCGGCGGGTACGTCCGCGGCGGCCCCGGCCGTTGGGCGAGGAGAGCGCGGGCTCGGCCAATACGTGACCCCGGGAGGTGCGGGGGGGGTCTAGGGAGGCTCGTGATGCGGTTGGCCGGTGGGGAGAGCGAGCGGCGAGCTCCGGCCGGCGGCGGCGGCGCAATGGCGCGGTGGGGCCTCGGTGGCGCGCGGAGGGGGGGGTGAGGACGGCGCTTAAATACTCTCGGGCGGCCGGTGATGACGGCGGCGTGATCCCCCCGCCGTAGTACGGCGCACGCCGGCGAGGGGCGCGGATGGACCGCCGGTCCAAAGGGGGGGGGCGTCCGGCCACCGCACGGCGCGCGCGCGCGCGCGCGCGCGTGGCGCGCGCGGGCCGACCCCCCGCGCGTCGAGGGGCGCGGGTCGCCCTCGGCATGGGCGCGGCCTAGGGGCGCGGTCGTCCCCGGGCGGCGGGGCGTCGGGAGGCACGAGGGCGCGGACGCCGGAGCGCGGGCGGCGGCGGCCGGCGACGCGCGGCGCGCGGGCGCACGATGTCGCGCGCGCCGCCGCTCCTACCCTAACCGTGTTGTCGAGCGTCGTTTGGTCAAGTTTTTCTCCAAAATTTTGAATAAAACTTGACCAAGCAATGAATACCAAAGTTGCGGATCTAAGTACCGGCTACAATTTTTACAAAGGTCGTATAGGGTTTTTCTTCCTAGATTTGAATCTATTTGAATGCCAACTTTGAATGTCGGCCGTTTCTCGGTAACAATGTGAATCTCGTCTTGCAAGGGGGTTTTCACAATTTTCCTCTCCAAATTTGAAATGCCAACCAACATGAAAGTTGTGTCCCTCAACAAGACCTACAACTTTCCTAAAGGTAGAATTTTAAGTGTTTAGGTGAATTTTGGAGAACGCGGCAAAAATTCCGTACACACACTGTGGACACTGGGATGGCAAGGGGTTTGACCCACCCTTTGACCATGGGTTGGCCACACAAGTGTGTTTACTATTCATTTAGGGTCACTAGGGTGTGTTAGGGAGTTTTCATGGGTGAGGGCCCAGGTTGACCTAGGGTTGACCTCGGTTGACCATTTGACCGGCTAATCCGGTCATTAGCGTTAATGACGGTAATTAAAAACTTGGGGCGTCACACTTAAACACAAGGTAACCCAACACCGTTGACAACGTGAAGGCCAAGATTGATGATGTCAAGACCAAGATTCAAGACAAAGAGTACCGAGGACCCCGGTCAATACCCACACTGGCAAGACGTCCAGTCTCCGGCCAGTTGGCAACATCTCCGACCGGTTCCCCACAAGAGGGATCCCCCCGACGAGTCTCCGCCTTGCACAACAAGTCTCCACCTCACACGACAAGTCTCCGCCTCGCATGACCTCCCCCGGCTCCAACTGGTGCGTGGGCCATGACACGCGGTGCGAGCCCAGGGCGCGAGCACCACCACCAAAACGCGTGGGGGAACGATTCCCCGCGCCATGCAAATACACCAGTCGGCGGTCATGCAAGCAGCTGGCCCCGACAAGAGCCTTAATGCTAGTCTGTCCGGCTGCGCGACCATCCCATCAATATCATCTCCCACTCTGCCACATGCAAGCTCAGCACGAGTCACTCAAGCACCCTCTACGACGCGCTCGAGCCTAGGCTTAGGCCCAAGCGTGGTGAGCTAGTCAAGTACTTGGGCAGGCTAAGACGACAGCAAACTACTCGGAGGAGGTGCCAAGCGTCCCAAGGTGAACAGCCACACCCAGCCACGCGGCGGCTCCCACAACCGAGTAGCGCAACTCCACTTCAATGCGTCCTGACGGATAGCGACGCACGACGGGACAACCCAACAACCAAGCATTGTACATCTTTTTCACCTCCCCCTTGTGCCCCTCCCCTTGTGACTATAAAAGGGAGAGGATGGCAACCGTTACAAGGGTTAGACCTCCTACAGATCGAACACCACTTCAAGGGACTTGGGCTCGACACCCTCTCCCGACCACCTTGTAACCCCTACTACGAGCACTCCTAGCTCGGGAACATGGCAGCTCGACACTGGATGTAGGGTATCACTCATCAGAGGCCCAAACCAATCTAAATCCCGTTGTCTCCTGCATTGACCATCCGAGCTTGACGCACGATCGATACAAATTTACTGTCGGCGGTAGAGAACCCCAACAACAACCTTCAATTTTTTTGGCTTTTCCTTCTCATGGGCAGGTTCTGGAGATAGAGCGAGACATTGAACATGTTCTATATAGCCTTCAAGATCCAGCATCCTCTTGGGGCTGTAATGTATATATAAAGAGTAAAGTAAAACAAATGGAGTTGATAAACATGGAGGGCATAAAGGTTGAAGATGAGAGGGCTTGGTGTGGAAACAGAGGTGATGGGTCTAGTTGGTGTAGGTGATTCATATTCTAGCAACCTCCATGACATACTGTATAGAAGAAGTAAAAGCATGCAAATTTGACATACTGCAGTTGTAATAACAAGGTAACAACTGAAGAAATCAAATTACCTTCTTGTTGTAGGGCTTGGTGTAGAAACAAAGGTGATGGGTCTAGATGGTGTGGCCCTGTAAATGCTTATATGTGAGATGTATGTAATTTAAGTGAAATTTTTGAAGTTTGATGTGAAAGCTTACAATGAGTCAGCTACTAATGGTTGCTCTTGTGGTTGTTCAGCAGCATTGGATGGCACTATTGTGACATATTTTCTTGCCTCTCTTTCTCTTGGGTTTTGGAGGAGCAGGTGGTGGTGCATCTGAATCATAAACATATTCATTGCATGTTTTTTCCATATGTCCAAGTTGCAGGCACCTTTTGCATTGGGTGGTTCTCTTTCCTGGGCCTCCTTTTGCAGCTGATTTGTACCTTCTCTCCCTTGGTCTCCCTGGTGCTCTTTTCAGACTGGAGACCGCAACTTGAACCCAGGATTAACTTGAGGCCACTGTTTACAATCTGTCATTGGCTTCACAGACTTTTCATAGGTTTTCTTGAACTTTGCTACAAAATAGTAGTCGTGGATATAATCTTCAATATTACCTTGAATTGAGGTTATAATACACAAGGTATGTGTACATAGCAGACCAGTAACTTGTCAACGGTTCCTGTGGCTTGACAAGTGTGTTGATTAGGCATTTTCTGTATCTGCAGCAAAATATAAAACCAAATCAGTACAAATCAACAAAAAAGCACATTGTTCATGGAAGTTAATGAAAGTGCAAATGTACCTTCCAAGTTCTACCATCCTGCAATTGTGAAGTATGAATCCGCCACTTGCACCTTGCAGCTTTGCAATACCCTCGATATATTTTTGACTCAGAATAGGGAGCTGCAATTTCATATTCACCCTTTATTTCATATTTGCCTAATAGCCTTCTTAAAAGTATCTCCATCCCCAAAAGTTACACCAACAACTATTGTCGGGTTCTCTAAGTCAGTTGCATGGATAACTGTCTCGCAATCCAATGCATCATCCACTACTAAGTCGTCATCCAAGCCAGCACACTCCACATCCACCTCCAAGCCTGATTCAGAATCAGATGAGTCGGAAAGTAGGGATTTGAAAGGATCTTCGTCGTCTAGACCAACATACTCTATATCATCACCCACCCAAGCCACTTCAACATTGTTTACAACTGGAGGGTCTAAAGAAGATGGTTCAATTTGATTGTCTGGGCATCAATGACTTCTATTTGGGGCTGTTCAAGTGAAGACTGCAACACACAAGGCATGTTTTGTTGCCATTCAATTTCATCCATGGAATCAAAATTATCCTTTTTCATAACACACACTTGTAATGAGAGCCTTCTTATCTCCCAATACATGTCAATAGCATCAAGCAATTTTTTATCAGAATCAATCTCTTCATAGCTATGCTTCATTTTGTCCCAATAGGTAACACGCAACTTGTGTCTCGACCCTAGGTTAATTTGTGTGCCAATGTCAACAATCAAATCATTCCAATTTGTACTATCTTGGTCGGAATGTTGCATGCATCACATTACACACAAGTGCCATCATCATTTAATTTCACATAAGCACCCACATGCATAGCAAGTTCGTAAGTTGCACTGACATCCATCCTACACAGGCATTGGCAGAAATTTGAGAGGAATAAATACGAGCCCTAGTTTGCCTAACAGCCTAAGTTAGCACTAACCTAGAAGAAATTGGAAGATTACTTACCCATCGGGAACCCTTGAGAGATCAACCTGATCCTGCGGGAAAATCTCACTGAGAAATCGCGAGGTCTCCATCTTCTATCCTTAACAGACCGTGCTTCTTCTTCTGGAGGAGCGGCCCGCGGGGAGGGGCCACACACCTGGAGCGGCCTCCAGCGAGAGGGCGGCGGTGGCACGCCTGGAGAGGGCGGTTGTTGACGGTGAAAATCCGTCAACCTAGCCATGAGTTTACCTTCGGTGTTGGCATGACTTTTGTATCTTATTAATTGGTACTAACCCCCGTGGTATAACAAGTTCACTTGTGCATGTCGGTTTTGAAGTTAAGTGTTTACGCAGGGTTTTAACGTTGAAAGCAAGACTTCCGGGATAAGTTCATTAAGCACCTCATGACAAGACCTTGAAGCCCGATACAAGTCAAGCAATGAAGTGAACATGACTCCAAGAGCCCAAGGACCAAGCCCGAGAAGATGATAAACTCTAAGGACCGAACCGTAAAAGTGCCGAATCTTGCAAGACAAGGAATTGAGTCCAATTCGGAGAGAAACCGACGTCAAGGGCCCACATGCAAAAGGTGAGAACATCTAGAAGACGTGGGAAGCAACACCGGCGAAGCAGCCGCGGGATGGGCCGAATTGGGCCCGGCCGGCCGGCCCGGTCCCAATTCGGGGCCCAATCGGCCTCCCCTTTGACCTAATTGCTTCTCGGGCTATAAATAGCCCCCCGACCGAGAGCCACGCGAACGGAAGTCGTAATCCGCCGCCGAGGAGCAGAGAAGCTTGAGGGACACCATCTCGGAGATGAGGGTCGTGCTAGTTGTCTAGGGTTTCCCTAGCTGACGTGGGAACCTTGCATGGAAGACCACGTCGGAGCTCCGGAGCGAGGATCAAGATCGAGGGAGGGCCCCGGTGGTGATCTTGTTCATGTAATCATTCATGGTGAAGTTTGTAAGTGAATTCAATTTCTAGCGATTAAGTGCCTTCTCGATGATTTTGTTTTCTTCTTGGTTTTTGTCGGTGTTTTAGACCGGCAACCTACTACGGGGAGTACCCGAAGTAGATGAATGTGACTCGCCGAGATCGGTAACTCGAAGGAAGAGACACGTGGCACACAATTTAGACAGGTTCGGGCCGCAAGGTGTGTAATACCCTACGTCCTGTATGCTGCGTAGCTCTGGATTGATAGGGCATGATTACACGATGGTGCAATAGTGCGCCGTGGATTGTATGGGATGAGATTGGATGAAGGGATCGGTCCCTGCCTCGCCTTATGTAGTCCGGGAGGCAGGGTTACAAGTCGGAGTAGGGAGAGAGTACTAGTCGAGTACGTCTAGGAGTCCTCTGTACAGTGCGGAACATGCACGGCTTCCTAACCGAGTACTACTCCCCGTGTAGTCCTTGTGCTCCACGCCTTCAGATGCCGTGTAGCGCAAGCCGGGTAGTCCCAGGGGCCCACCGAGTAGTCGGTCCTGGTACCCACCGAGGTAGTGGGCCCAGGGAGGTCCATACGACAAGCCCCCGAGTACTTTGTAGTCGAGAAGGATAGCTTCAAGTAGTCTTGACGGCCTTAACGAGTAGTCCTCAAGCGTCCCTGAGCGCTACAAGTCAAAAGCCCTCAAGAGTAGTCGAAGCATCCCGAGGCTGGAATGTACTCCAGCTGATGTTTGAGCAATCTTGAAGTCTTCTCGAGTAGTCCCAAGCGTCCTTGAAATCTTCCTTCGAAGGTCTTCAAGAAATGCCTGTCTTGTCTTGAAGCCGGAGCCGTCATGGAGATGCGACTTGCAGGATCGCACTCCACATGGAGTAGCCCCCGAGCCTCGAGCCGCGGGCTCCGGCGGAGGGCCCATCTGAAATCTTGGCAAGATAATCCCGAAAAACCCGGAGAGAAAAAACCGAAGGACACGTGGCACGGAGCCCCCGAGCCTTGAGTCGAGTACTTCCTCTCGAATTGAAGGGTCTTCTTGGAGAATGTGTCCTGAGATGCTCTTGAGACTAGCCGCTTCCTAGGTAGTCGAGTAGAAATAGCCGAGCCCCCGAGGTGAGGCGGGTCGACTAGTAGAATATGAAGAGTCACGCGCAGCCGCTGAGTCAGCCACGCATGGACTTATCCAGCCGCCCGTTGCGGAGGCGATTTGGCTTATAAATAAGAGCCAAAACCCTTAGGGTTTTTCACCCATTCCAGCCGCAGTGATTCCACTTGAATCTTGAAGCAGATCTACTCCAGCGCCTGCTGCCACCGTAGTAGATCCGAGCGCATCGCCACCCGAAGCCTTTAGGGTAGCCCCCGAGCGAATGCGAGTGAAAACTCCTTGCACTTGGAGAATGAAGCCGTCGCCGTCGAAGACGTCCAAGACCGGCGGGAAGAAGAGGAGCCGTGCAGAGGCCGCCGCGGCCGCCACCGGAGCGACGCCGCCCCTGTCTCCACCGCGCGCTGATCCAAGCCGCGAGTGGAAAAAATTGAAGGCTAAGACGGAGGACCTGCTGACCCTGTTGAACAGCGGGTTCATCAGGGAGAAGGAAGTCGACATGTGGAGATCCGCCGCAGGAGATCCCTATCCGATGGAGAAGGCCGAAGACGAGATCTCGATGTTCTCGCGCTTCGTGGAGCGGGGTCTTGCGCTCCCAGCAAGCGACTTCTTCAAGGGGCTGCTCGGGTACTACGGCATCGAGTACCTCAACCTGAACCCCAACGGCATCTTCCACACGTCGGTCTTCGTCCACTTCTGCGAAGCTTTCTTAGGAATCAAGCCGCACTGGGTGCTCTTCCGGAAGTTCTTCCGCGTCAAGCCGCAGCCCAGTGCCTCCAACCCCAGAGTAGTCGGAGGAGCCGGAATCCAGCTGAGGGAAGACGTCACGGATCAGTACCTGGCGTACAAGCTCGTGGACTCCAACACGGATTGGAAGACGAGGTGGTTCTACATCACCAACCACTACCCTGGCCTGCCGAAGCCAAGTGGACGGCAACCCAGGCATCGTGAGTGGTGGAACACAGAACCCACCATGCAAGAGGGGATCTAGCTCCCCGAGCTGCTAGCACGCATTCGAGTGCTCAGAGAAGCTGGACTGAGGGCCGAGCACGTGGCCTTCAGTTTCATGAAGCGCAGGATCCAGCGCTGATGGCGCGGGATACGCTGGGCTTCGAGTACACCGGCGACGACGACTCGTCGCGGATGCCGGGGGGGCGAGTTGGACGACAACGACATCGTCGAAAGGTTGACGAGGATCTTCAAGGACATGCCGCCATACACGGCGTGTCCGGTCGAGGAGTACTCTGCCGCGCGCCCGCCCAACGAGGTGAGTAGTTGTACCCCCTCGTCGAGTAGTGAGTACTTGTAGTAGAGTTGCTGACACCTTGTGTCTTTGCGCAGGATGATGTGAAGCGGTTCGTCTCCGAGCCGCAGCCGCCACCGAGCGGAATCGAGATCCCGGTGGAGGGGAAGGTGAAGGAGCGCCGCGAAGTCGGTGAAGGCGACGACACCGTCATCGTGGAGGATGCCTCCGATGATGACGACGAAGACGAAGAGACTCTTCAGGACCGCTTCCAACTGCGGTCGAGGTTTAGCCGTCCGGGCTTGCCTCATGTTCCACTTGTTCAAGACCCTCCGCTAGCCTGGAGGCTAGCCTTGCTGCGCCGCCACGGAAGCCGCGCAACCCCGCCAAGAAGCGGGTGGCGAAGAAGATGAAGGTCTAAGAGACCACGCCTCCGGAGGTAAGTTATCTTGAGCGGAGTAGTCGAGTTCCCGTTAATCGAGTACATTGCTGACGAGTAGTCCTCCTTTGTGTGCAGGAGGTGCCGCCAGCGGAGCCCGTCGAAGAGGGCGACGAAGGCGAGTGGGACCTAGTGGGGGGACCAGCTGGAAGACGAAGTCCAGCCCCCACTATCGAAGAACTCCTGGCGCAGCTGGAGCGCCAGCCCCCTGCTCCCACAGAGAGCAGAGGACCCGTGGCCGCCACCGTTGAAAAGGTGGTGACCTCTGGAGCGCAGGAGACGTCTGCGCCGGCCGCCGCCGCCGTGGAGGAGGCAGTAGCCGAAGAGACGGAGGAGGAAACGCCCGCCGAGGGTGGACTGGTTGATATTGCCAGCATCCTCGGTGCTCCGGCCGTGACCATCGTCCGGTCGAGCTTGTAAGTACCATGTCCTTACGAGTAGTACTTGCTGCAGTAGTCGATTTGTCTGACGACCCTCTGTGAATTCTTCTGTAGAAAATCCACGGATCTGAGCTGGGACGGGGAAGAGCCCTCATCGACGGTGGCGAGGAAGAAGCCGCGCCGCCCGTCGAGGAGGCCGCTCCCGAAGCCCAAGCCACGACCGAGCCCCCGGCTACCGAAGCGCCGGCCGCGGAGGCGATCGTAGTCGAAGGTGAGTACCCTTCTTGAAGCCGTAGAACTCCCGGGACGAGTAGTCGTAGGCACCGATGTGCGTGTCGTTTGTTGGCGGGCGGCCGAAGGAGGTGACATCCCCGCGGGGGTGCCCATGCGGGAGTTGACACCGAGGCCCCGGAGGGCGCGCGAAGGAGCCCCCGAGCCCGTGGGGGAGGTCATGGAGAAGACCGCCGGGGGAGAGGCGGGCACCACGTCGCCAGAGATTGCTCTGGAGGTGGCTGTCCGCTCCCCTGAGATCCAAGACGCGGAGCCTATCCGCTCAGCGCCGATGACGGAGGCTACGTCGAGTAGCCGCGGCGGGATTGAACTTCTGGTCGACGATCTCGTCGAGCCGGCAACGGTGGCCCAGCACCTGGAGGCGATCCGGCGAGCCGAACAATGGATGAAGGTACGTAGCCGTAGCCTCCCGAGTAGTCAATCCTCTACCGTGGAGTACTCTTCTTGATTTGAACTTGTCTTGTGCAGGACGTCGCGGAGCGATCCCGCGAGAAGTCGAACCTGCTGCAGGGTTACGGCGACACCGTGCTCCGAGCAGAGGCCCTGGAGGAGCAGCTCGTGAAGTCGCGGAAGCACGCGGCCGCCATGCAGTCAAAACTCGACGCCGCCTTCGCCAAGTACCACAACGACGTGATGGAGTTGCAGGCGAAGGGCGACGAGTTGGTGCGGAAGAACAAAGGCCTCCGCAACAAGAATAAAGGTATGTCCTTTGACTTGTCGGGTACTTGTTGAAAGTCGTCAAGCCTCGACCCGTTGTTGTGTTTCCGTGTTGCGAACTCGAAGGCCGGGTGGAGCGGTCGAAGGCCTCGGAGGTCGGCATGAAGAACCTCTTCTACGGGAGCAAGAAGCCCGCGGGTACTTGAGCTCGACTACAAGGAGCTCACCTTCGAGTGCGAGAAGCACATGGAGGCACGCGGATTGCCTCCCGACGGAGATCTCGTCAAGCTGCTACAAATCTTTGCAGAAGTTGAATGAAGATTGCGAGGCGCTCCGGGCCCAGCTGAAGGACCTTGAAGAGGCTGCTCTCCCGATCGCGAGGCTCCTGGTGCCGCACCCGGGCGGCCCCAAGATCGCTCCTCTGGCGGATCGACTTCGTGAAGCACCAAGCCGGCTGGCCGCCTACGTCAAGCATATGGCCAAGTCGATCCCGAAGCAAGTCCTGGCCTTCATGAAGTCGTACTTCCCGAAGGCTCCAGTGGAGGTGGTCGCCGGCGGGGTAGCCGCCAACTGCTCGGATGAGCAATGCGCGAGCCGGCTGGAGCGATGGCTCCCATCGCGGAGCAGGTAGCCGAAAAGCTGAACCTCCAGTAGCCCTGCATAGATAGCTAGTAGCCGTAGTTGTACAGGAAACACTTGTAATGAATTGTTCATGTATCAATGAAATGAAATTGTCCAGCAATGAGTACTCGTAGTTGCGATCTCAGAGTGCGGAGTGCCCATCGTGGAGTAGGTGCGAGTAGTTGTGCTCGACTTCAGTGGTCCCGTTGCAGGGAGTAGGCAGTAAAGAAGTTGATGGACAATCAAACTTTATTACTGAGGAAGTACACTTGGGTGGCCAGGGCTGTAGTTACAAGTAGTCGCCTGGACCCGGAGGCCGCTTACAGCTAAGTAGCGCTGGAGCGGGTAGCCGCTTGCAGCGAGTGATCCGTAGGTAGCCGTGTAGGCTGGATCGCAGATCCGTAGGTAGCCGCGCGGCTGGATCTTGGAGTGTGGTCTCTTGGTAGACCGCTAGAGTCCTTGACGCTCGTCGCGGCCCATGGTCCGTAGGTAGCCGCACGGCCGGACCCCGGAGGAGAGTAGTCCCGGAGGCCCGGAGCCGGGACCGGAGGGTCACTTGCGGCGAGGGGGTGCCGATGTAGTCGATTGGACTTGAACCCGGAGTAGTCGTGTAGACTAGGAGTAGAATCGACGAGTTGGTCGACGTTCCACGAGTTGTTGACGTCTTCGCCTTCAAGTGTTTGGAGGCGGTAGGAGCCGGCCCGGTCACCTTAGCCACGGTGAAGGGGCCTTCCCGAGGGGAGGGCGAGCTTGTGAAGTCCTTCCGTGTTCGGATACGGCGGAGGACAAGATCTCCAACGTTGAAGGAGCGTTCCTTGACGTTGCGATCATGGTAGCGTCGGATACCCTCCGGGTACCTTGCCGATTGGACGAGGGCGGCGCGGCGAGCTTCTTCGAGGGGCTGTCGATGTCAACTCGTCTGGCGTGTCTTCGAGACGCGTTCGTCGTAGTGCTCCACCGCTTTGGCGAGTTCCATATGACGTCGGCGGGGAGGATGGCTTCGGAGCCGTAGACCGAAGTAGGGGGGATTGCCCCGTTGGCTTGGATGGTTGAGTCGCGGCCCCCGAGTGCGTTGGGTAGTTCCTTGATCCACTTGCCCCCTTTGGAGTTAGCAGCGTCGTGTAGCCGCTTCTTAAGCGCGTCGAGCACCATCCCGTTGGCGCTCGACTTGCCCGTTGGCCCGTGGATGGGCGACTGAGACGTATCTGACGTCGATCCCGCTGTTCTCGCAGTACTCCCAGAACTTGTGGTTGTTGAAGTTGGACCCCAGGTCTGTGATAATGCGGTGGGGTAGCCCGTAGCGGTGTACGAGTTCATCCAGGAAGTTGAGTACTCTGTCAGCCTTGGGGCATGTGACCGGCTTGACCTCGATCCACTTGGTGAACTTGTCGATAGCCACCGGTACCTGTTGAATCCTCACTGGCGCGGTTGGCGGTGGCCCAATCATGTCGAGCCCCCGGCGGGCAAAGGGCCGGGGTTGGCGGTATGGTGACTAGCTTGTAGGGTGGGACGTGTTCTTCGCTTGGCGAAGTCCGACATCCTTGGCACCTTCGACGAGTTCTTCGGCGTCGCCCGGGCGTGGGCCGGTCGAAAGCTCGCCGAAGGCCTTGCCGACCGGCGTGCGTGAGGACGCGTGGTTGCCGCGAACGCCCTTGTGGATCTCCTCCAAGATGTCCTTGCCTTCTTCGCGAGGGACGCACTTCATGAGTACTCCGAGAAGATGCGCCCCGCTTGTAAAGCTTGTCTCCGACGAGGACGTAAGACTTGGCGCGGCGGACGGAGTTGTTCGGCCGCGTTCTTGTAGGAGGGGACCTTCTCGCTCGCCGAGGTAGTCGATGAAGGGTTGCCTCCGGTCCACGTCGATCATCATGACCTCCTGCCCGGTGGTGGATTAGGGCGGTACGGTGGTCGGTGGCGGCGGCTCGGGATGGATGGCGCGTGAAGCTCATGGACGAAGACGCCGCGGGTACTTGGGCGCGGGTGGATCCGAGCTTCGAGAGGACGTCCGGCCGCAACGTTGTTGTCGCGGACGATGTGATGGAACTCGAGACCATAGAATTTGTTCTCGAGCTTGCGGACTTCTAGGCGATAGGCGTCCATGTTCTCCTTGTTGCGGTCCCGAGGACTTGTTGACTTGGTTGATGACCACGCGGAGTCGCCGTAGACTAGTAGCCGCTTGATGCCAAGTGAAGCCGCGAGGCGGAGCCGTGTAGAAGAGCTTCGTACTCGGCTTCGTTGTTTGAGACCTTCCGGAAGATCGCGGGACGTACTTGAGTTGTTCGCCGTTGGAGAGATCGGGGGTACCCCTGCGCTGCGCCCTCGAGGTTGAGTGAGCCATCAAAGTACATCACCCAATGCTCGGTCGCACGGTGGGAGTAGGTAGGCGGTTCTCCCGCCACTCGCCATGAAGTCGACTAGTGCTTGCGACTTGATGGTGTGCATGGCTTGAAGTTGATGGTGAGGGCGCCGAGCTCGACGGCCCACTTGGAGATTCTTCGGTGGCGTCTTGGTTCCTCGGGATGTCACCGAGCGGGTAGTCGGTGACGACGGAGACCGAGTACTCACGGAAGTAGTGTCGTAGCTTCCGCGAGGTGATCGGTAGGGCGTACGGGAGCTTCGCACGGGGCCGGTAGCGAGCCTTGGACTACGATAGAACCTCGGCGACGAAGTAGGCGGGGCGGCCCCCGGACCGGATAGGCGTGGCCGGTCTTCCTGCCCGCTCGACAACGATGGCGATGCCGACCACGTGAGTAGTCGTAGCTAGGTAGAGCGATGGCGCTCGCCCTTGTGAGGAGCCGTGAGGATTGGCGGCTTTGACGGGAAGGTCCTTGAGTCGGGCAAGGGCTTGATCCGCCTCGTGAGTCCACACAAACTTCTCGTGGTGCTTGAGTAGTTTGAAGAAGGGGAGGCCCCGTTCTCCTAGCCTCGAGATGAATGCGTTCGATGCCGCCATGCACCCCGTCGGCTTACGGAGCGTCCTTGATGCTCGTGGGAGCTTTCATGCTTGGTGATGGCGGAGATCTTCTCGGGGGTTGGCTTCGATGCCGCGGCGGGCGATGATGAAGCCGAGTAGTTTACCGAAGGAACGCCGAAGACGCACTTGTTCGGGTTGAGCTTCCGGCGGTACTCGCGTAACGATGCGAAGGTCTCTTCAAGGTCGTCGATGAGGGTGCTTGGAGTCCCTGGTTTTGACAACCACGTCATCCACGTAGGCCTCGACGTTCTTGTTGAGTTGCCGCTTGAAGCGAGCCTGGATGGCCGTTGATAGGTAGCGCCGGCGTTCTTCAACCCGAATGACATGGTCGTGTAGCGATGCGCGCCAAACGGGGTGATGAACGCGGTCTTTTCCTGGTCTTCCTCCTTGATTGCGATACGGTGGTACCGGAGTAGCGATCGAGGAAGCGAGAAACGCGAGGTCGCGGCCCGCCGTGGAGTCGATGACTTGATCAATCCGCGGCAACCCGAAGGGGTCCTTGGGGCGGTGCTTGTTGAGGTCGGTGTAGTCGACGCACATCCTCCACTCGTTCGAGTTCTTCTTGCGGACGAGGACGGGGTTGGCTAGCCACTCGGGATGGAAGACTTCTCCGATGAAGCCGGTGCGAGTAGCTTGGCGAGCTCCTTCTTGATGGCGTCCGTCTATCGTCAGCAAAACGTCGGAGGTGTTGTCGCTTGGGGGTGGCCTTTGGATTGGCGTTGAGGCAGTGCTCAATCAGCTCCCCAGGCACTCTCGGCATGTCCGGCGGCTTCCACGCGAAGATGTCGCGGTTAGCCCGAAGGAAGGCGATGAGCGCGTCTTCCTATTTGGGGTCGAGGCCGGCCCCGATGGTGGTGGTCTTCTTTGGGGTCGCCCGTTCCGAGGTCGGCCGGTCCCGACGAGTACCTCCTCAGGTGGCTGAGGCTTGTTGGTGCTGTCAGACTTCTCTGGGATGTCGAGTTCGCTCGTGGCGAGCTTCTTCGACGCGGCGTAGACCTCCATCATTGCGTTGGGTACTTGGTTCGTGGAAGCGATCACCACGGCCTCTGTATCGCAGTCGTGGGAGATCTTCAAGTCCCCTTGGAGGGAGAGTACGCCGGCTGGACTTGGCATCTTGAGTACCAAGTAGGTGTAGTGGGGCACCGCCATGAACTTGGCGATGGCCGGTCTGCCGAGGATGGCGTGATAAGAAGTCTCGAAATCCGCGACCTTGAACTTGATGTACTCGGTGCGGTAGTTATCCCGAGACGCCCGAAGGTAGCGGCGGTACCACCGAGGCCCGGTGGAATAGCCGTGTTGCACGGGACGATGCCGTAGAAGGGCGTCTTGCTCTTGGTGAGCATGGGGGTGACGTCGAGGTTCATCTTCTTCAAGGTTTTGGTGAAGAGGACGTTGAGCCCGCTTCCACCGTCGATGAGCACCTTGTTGAGCTTGGAACCCTCGCCACTTTGTTGGCTTCGGGACGAGGGGGAACCGTCCCGATTCGGAGAAGTTGGTCCATTGGTCCGCGCGGGAGAAGGTGATGGGTACCTCCGACCACCGAGAGGGGTCGGGACCGGCGGTTCGATGGACATCACTTCACGACGGGTAGCCTTCTCGCTCCCGCCTGCCGGGCGATCCGCCGAAGAGGACGTCGACGGTCTTCTCGGGTTCTTGGAAGTCGTTGTCGTCGCCGTCCTTCTTCTTGCCCTTTTGGTCGTGAGGGTGCGGTGGCTCGGCGTATCCTTGAGTGCATGCACGGCCGGTAGCACTTTGCTCGGTAGTGTGGTTGCCGTTTGGATGCCACGGGCACTTCTCCTTCAGCAGGTCCTTGAACCCGCCAGAATTCTTCTTCGAGTTCCCTTTCGGAGGGCGTTGGATAGCCGCGACGGTGTTGTCTGGCTTGCGCTTGCGGTTGGAACTCGAGTAGTTGTTGCTGTTGTTGTTGTTGTTGTTGTTGTTGCGGCCGCCTTGGTTTGCATTGCTGCCGCTGTCGCCGCCCTGGTTCTGCATGGACTTGCCGCGGATGGCGTCGTACTTGGCGTTGGCCTTGTCCTCTTCATCCGCCCAGGACGTGATCATGTCCTTGAGGTGAGGGATGGACGTGGGGCGGCGACGACCGAAGTCCTCGAAGGTGCGGCGATGGTAGAGGCCGTCCTGGAAGAGGTCGATGACCTCCTTGTCGGTGACGTCGACGACGGTAGCTCGCTTGTCGAAAAAGCGGCGCATGTACTTGCGGAGGGTCTCGCCTTGTTCCTGCTTGATCATGGCAAGGTCCATGCGAGTACCCGAACGGCCCATGGCGCCCGCGAAGTTGCTCGTGAACTGCTCCTTCAGCTGGTCCCACTTGTCGATCGAGTGCTTGTCCAGCGACTCGAGCCATGTGAGTGGAGCTTGGTCCAGGCAGAAGGGGAAGTAGAGGCATTTGGTGTCGCTGCTTGCGCCGGCGTTCTCGATGGAGAGGGCGTAGCATCGGAGCCACCGGATGGGATCTGCTTCGCGTCGTATTTGGTGATCCCCAAAGGCTTGAACTTGTCGGGGAGGAGCGAGGTTGTGAAGCCGGGGTGAGAAGGCGGGGAAGCCGAGTCACCTTCGGCGGCGGTGGTCGACTTCTTCCGCCGCGGCTCCTCGATCTTCGGCGGGCGTCGTACCGCCGTGGGAGGCGCGGAGGCGTGGGCGTTCGCGTGGCCTTGGCCGCGCGGCCGCCGCCGCCTCCGGCTCTTCTGTTGGCCCCGTGGTTGGAGCTACCGCCGTCGGCCGCCGCCGTCGGGGTCGTTGCCGCCGCCACCGGCCGGAGCGCGGTGGGGAACGACTTCTCGGTTGCCTTGGTCTTGCCGTGAAGGTCCGCCGGCGTTGCGGCGGCGGCGGTTTGGATCGGCCCGGGAGGTCGGCCGAGTACGGTTGGGGCCGGGATCGGCGGCGCGACTAGTAGCTTCATTGTCGCGGGGTTTAGGCGGGAGAGGTTGGTTGACTGCGTTGTCGACCCGCATGAAGCGAGGCTTCTTCGGCCGAGCTTGGCGATGACCTCTCCAGCGCGTATGCCCTGAGCCTGACGTGCGATCGTTGTGATCGACATGAGGCATTGCTCAGGGGTGGTGTGTACTCTGCTCTCGACCGCCTCGAGAGCTTCCGCAAGGTTGCGGATGGGGAGGTTGTCTCTGAGCCGCCGGCGTCGTTCGCTGCGCTTCCTGTTGCGTTCGCGTCGAGCGTCCCTGTTGCAGCGGTCTCGTCTGCGGGTGCGTTGGCAGACAGCTCGTCTACGGAGATGTCCTCCCGTGTACTGTCTTCGGCCATGCTCGAGGGTCTCGGGGGTGTCGCCGGCAGCCATGAAGACTTGGCGATCGGGGGTACCCAAGCTGGACTCAGAGGGTGCCACCTCGGTTGGTGTGTTGGAGTCAGCCTGGGCTAGTGGTGTTCCCTCCTGGAACGGTAGTGAGTCGATGTAGGCGACGTAGCGTGAGTCCTCCTTTGCCAGGTCAGCAGGCTTGCGATCTGGCCAGTAGACGTATCTGTCGGTAGGCGTTGATCTTATAACCAGCCCAGAGGCTGGCCCTGACAAGGGAAGCTCAGTGAAGTCATCTTCGGACTCGGGCTCCTCAGGGTCCGACCCGAAGTCGAACTCGTAATCCGGGTTCGAGTAGAACTCGGAGAGAGGGCTGGAGTCTGAAACGTGGTCGGGGGCGGCGTCGGAGTCCGAGTTGCACTCGGTTACGGGCTCCTTGCCGGCCCGGCGTGGAGTAGGAGCCTCCGTGCGGGCCCGGCTGGGGACGCGGGGGCCACGCGCGGAGTGCCGGCGTGGTGAAGGGGCCGCCCGCGATGGGCTGGGCGGCCCGGCTCGCATGCGATGGCCCATGGCGACGTCGGGTTCGAGTTGGAGACGGACTCGAGCTCGAAGTCAGCGTGGATGTTGGAGAGCGAAATTTCGACGAACTTGCCGGCGAGTTCGCCTGTGACAACTTCGGGAAGCGTCACGAGGCCTGTCCTCGGGTTGGGCTGCATGGTCAGGCGGCGCTGGAAGGAGCCCGCGCCATCAGCAGTGCAGACCCAGGCGCCGAAGACGAAGGTGTCGCCGCGGTTGAAGGCGACGGTTGGCTTGATGTGGACGGAAGCCGTCGAGTTCGCCATGTGATCTCGAGCGAGAGCCCCTACCTGGCGCGCCAGCTGTCGGTGTTTTAGACCGGCAACCTACTACGGGGAGTACCCGAAGTAGATGAATGTGACTCGCCGAGATCGGTAACTCGAAGGAAGAGACACGTGGCACACAATTTAGACAGGGTTCGGGCCGCGAGGTGCGTAATACCCTACGTCTCGTCTTTCGCGTAGCTCGGATTGATAGGGCACGATTACACTATGGTGCAATAGTGCGCCGTGGATTGTATGAGATGAGATTGGATGAAGGGATCGGTCCCTGCCTCGCCTTATATAGTCCGGGAGGCAGGGTTACAAGTCGGAGTAGGGAGAGAGTACTAGTCGAGTACGTCTAGGAGTCCTCTGTACAGTGCGGAACATGCACAGCTTCCTAACCGAGTACTACTCCTGTGTAGTCCTTGTGCTCCACGCCTTCAGATGCCGTGTAGCGCAAGCCGGGTAGTCCCAGGGGCCCACCGAGTAGTCGGTCCTGGTACCCACCGAGGTAGTGGGCCCAGGGAGGTCCATACGACAGTTTTGCTTCTTCTACGATCTAGTTTGCAGCTAGATTACATAGGGTGCTCTTGTAGCCGCGGTGGCTAGAGGTGCATACCGGACCGGCCAAGTGATTTCAACTTGTTCTATCGAACTCGCCCTAGACTACTCGCATGAATAGGGATATGTTGTGACAGAACGGTGGTTCCGAAAGGCGGGCGTTTTCGGAGTTGGATGGAAGGCCACGATTTAAAGATGCCTTTAATGAGATTCGCTTTTCTATCTTCATCTATCTTGTTTGGAGCTACAACATAAGCATGATCTAGATTCTCTAGATTGGTTATCTCTTGCTTTCTCTTGTTACCTCTTTAGTAGATTAGATTAGATTCGTTTTCTTTATGAGTTAGTAGATTAGATGCAACTTAGTTCATCATAAGATAGCTTACCTTGCTTTACTAGATTGAATCCTTGCGTTGCACATTGTTCCACGGATTCGATACCTTGGGTTCACCACTCGAGGGAAGAAGGGTCCCTTGACTACGACGGGAGACTTGTCCGCTTGCAAGTCATAAACGAACTTTGATACAACTATTAACTGTCAACAGCGGTGGTGGTGGCCCGCGGAGAGGGCGGCGATGGTGGTCGGTGCTGGAGCGGAGGGCGGCGTGACCGTGAGGTCGGGAGGCCGCGGTACGTTTTGTTGTGTGAGGATGGATGGGAACGATGGGTTCTGAAGGGATTGAGTTCCCAAGGGTAAAATGGTCACTTCTAGTCATTTTACAATTAAACTGATTAAAATATGGACTATAGTGTCCAGCAGCTTATTGGCACAATTGAAGAGTGTGTTGTAGACAAACCATGTTTTTTTAGTGTCCTGTGACTAAAGTCGCAATTGAAGGATGTGTAAAACCCCGGATTTTCATAGAAAATCCATATCCCTATACCATCGCGATAGTCCCTGTATCAGTGGCTATCGCGTACAGAACGTCTCACAGATAAATACACAAAGTCATACATCGCATCACATAAAGATAATAGTACACAATTTTATTACATGCCCATTATGGAGTACATCATTACAATCCTCTTGGCTGAATCAGAGTGAAAATTCTACGCAATGGTAGCTATCCTCTCAGAAGGGTCTCCATCTTTTATTCTTCCCGCCACAGGCAATCTTGAGCGAAGCGACGCATCCCTCAGTCGTACCATCCGCCGGCATTGTAGTCCAACTCGGTCTCGTACCCAGCACACCCAAAGTCTATCCCCAAGGAGTGGGATAGGTCCACGTCACCACCTGTATGCAGCTTTAAGTGGCCTAACATTTAAAGGGAGGAAAAGAGACAAGGAAGCGGCTTTGGTTTCCTGTGCAGCAGCAGGAGAGTATAAACAAGGTATCTCCGTCAATATCCCCGTATCCCAAGTCTCTCAACACAGCTCGGAACAGCCTGGTCACCCAGGGGACCCGTCTCCACATCCTACTCCTGTCTAGGGTCGGTGCGAGAACTTCCTCTCCTCGCACTGCAACCGGATCGACGAGGTAGATAGAGCCTCTCTCCTCTAGCCGGCTACAACCATGGCTCACCACACACTCTCCTATAGAGGGAAGGTAGAAATCCCAAAACATGAGGAACGAACATGTCGTCTAGGCAGTGTCCATGACGGAGGACGCGACTATAGCTATAGATCGAACAACTCTGCAGAGTGTGTACACCTGTACCCATCCCGGAATGGCACCCGGCCGGTGTACGGCCGACCGAGCCCATCCTACCGGGCGAACTCTCAGTAGTTACGGTCCCATCCTGCATCCGGCCCTCAAAATGGTCCCCCCTCAGAAGGGACGGTACCGGAACTGTGAAATGCTCCCGTGTGGCCACATGGGAGTCGCTCTGAGAGGGTGGTCTCACCTCCACCACCCCCACTGATACCCCGCTATCCATCCTAAGCAGGTATGGTTCCGCACTTGCCGAGCTCAACTCGGCCCTAACCCCACGCTCGGTGGGGTGCTGTGTACGAAGTCCTATAGACAAGTTGATCCACTCGGTTTCAGACTGGGGCGAGCTCATGTCCTCCATCCGCAAGTAAAACCCCAACACCTAGGCTTCGAAAACCGTCACAGTAGGGGTACACTGAGGAGTGCACCCCTGTCCCCGATCCCAGATCGGTTGTTTCGAGCTCACCCTCGCCAAAGTACCCAAAACGCCTTCTCCTGCCGGTTTTACCCCACACACACCAAGAACCACTATTCCCATCCCAACACATGCATCGCGAAGCTCGGCGTATATACATGCTCACATAGACATATATATATATACAGTAGTAGTAGGGCAATCAAGGACAGGGTAAACAAAGAGGCAGTGCAAGGTTCATCAACATGCATATAAAGTAAAGCGCTAGCAATTCTACTTAGAAATGCCTAATAGGTATTTCAGAATCAGTCGGGTGTGAACCTGGGGTCGGGTAGTCCTCCGCGGTGAAGTCGTCGGCGTAGTCGTACTCCGGGATCAGCTCCCCGGCTCCAGCTGCTCCTAATAGCGCGAAAGGAAAATAAGTAGCGGTCCTATTGCAATTAACTCCAAAGAAAAGTAATTAAGGACCAAAAGAGAGCAAACCCCACCCTAGCCCAGAGTTTAGGATTTTAGGAATTTTCTGGAAAAGGTTTCACAATTTTCGGAGTTAAAATGGATTTACTAGGGTTTTTCAAAGGGAAAATATGTTTTCTGGAATTAAAATACGTTAACCCCCTTAAAACTCCCCCAGCCACACCGGATCTCCCGAATCTGGATCGGATGCGACCTGGCGCTCTGCGGCCCGCGCGCGGCTGGGTGGCCATTGGCTGCCGCACGCGATCCCGCGAGGGGCTGTGCGGCTCTGCGCAGTGAGGGCCGGCGTGTGGCTTCAGAAAGGAGTGGTGGGCCGCACCGGATCCTGGCGGATTGGCTATGGCCACACCCGCATGTGGCCCTCCGTGCACAAAACGAATCCCATGGTTACAATGGTGACCCAAGATGTTTGACGAAATGCCCCTGAAGAGGAGTGGCAGCGCGTTACGACTTCGCCGGCGGCGAAGCTCCACGACGCCTGGGCGACCGGCCCTTACAGGATAACCTCACGGGGCTCCCCTTGGGTTGCTGGGCTCGAAGGGACGCGCATCGAAGGGTGATGGCCGTCGCGGCGAGGTCGACGCCGGTGTGGGCACGGCGACACCGGCGCGGTGGCAGTGCTCACCAGGCGGTGTGTGTGCCCTCTCTGGGAGGAGGCGCATGAACGCGCATGCAAGGGCGTGCGCTTGGGTGCGCACGCGCGTAGGGGTGCGCGACACGGGCTTAGGTCTGGCGCCGGCCGAAGATGGGCGGCACGGCGGAGGCCGCGGCGGAGTTCAGGTCGGCGCCGTGGGTGGCGACGGACAAGGCGACCGCAATCGGGCGTAAACACGTGTGTGAGAAAACGGCGACCGGTGGTGAGGCGTGCTCCCGCCGGTCAAGAGGGCGGCGCTCCCTTTTCCACGTCCTCGTGCGTGAAACAGCCAACCACGGCGAGGCCATGGCGGCGCGACGTCAGGAGCGCAACCTCGAGGTCCGGCGCAAGAAAAGGGGCCAAAGGCCCAGCCTCGTCTCCTGGGTTAGGGTGCATGCGTGCTGGGGTGCACACCTGCGCGAGGGCGACGTGCCCGCATGGACGCGCGCGTGAACGCGAACACGCCGGCGACGGGTCACATCGGCGGCCAGGACGGTGGCTCTCACGACGGCTAGAAAGGCTAGGCTAGGCAAACGGCGCGCGCACGTTGGTGAAGGCGGCGACACCTGCAAGAAACTTCATCCCAGCCTGGCACGAAGGCCGGCATCACCAGCTGCGGCGCGGCAGCGCGGAGCATCGGTGCGTTCCACCTCGGCTCGATGGCCGGGGCAACCACAAGAGGAGGGAAGCGGTCGTCCTCACCTCGGTGGCCACGGGCCGTAGAGCAGGCGTCGGTGTAGAGTGGTGGTGCGGCTTGCCGGCGGGGAAGAAGACGAGGGCGGCGGCGCGACATCGAGGAAGTAGGGGATGTAGGCGCTCTCGTCGACGGCGGGTCCGGCTCCTCCCACGGGCGGCTCCGGTCTTCGTGGCGGGCGGCTCCTCCCACGGGCGGCTCCACTCCTCCATCTCCCCCTTCTCTCCCTTCTCCTCCGGTGGATCGATGGGTAGGCAGGGGAGCAACTCCCCGAGGCGGCTAGGGTTGGGATCTCCCCACCCCCCCGGGGGGCTCGGCGGCGGCTTAAGTAGGGGCGCGCGACGATGGGACACGCGGACGGACGAGACGCGGCGGGGGCGCGCGGCATGCCGCGACGGCGAGCCCCCGCGGCCGGCGCGCCCGCCTTTGCCTTTGGGCGTCGGGGCAAAGGCCAAAGGTAGGGGATGACGCGCGCGCGTCGTCGTGGGGGGCGGGTGACGCGGTGCACGGGACCCGCTTGCCAGCGACCCGGCTGTCGTATGGACCTCCCTGGGCCCACTACCTCGGTGGGTACCAGGACCGACTACTCGGTGGGCCCCTGGGACTACCCGGCTTGCGCTACACGGCATCTGAAGGCGTGGAGCACAAGGACTACTCAGGAGTAGTACTCGGTTAGGGAGCTGTACATGTTCCGCACTGTATAGAGGACTCCTAGACGTACTCGACTAGTACTCTTTCCCTACTCCGACTTGTAACCCTGCCTCCCGGACTATATAAGGCGAGGCAGGGACCGATCTCAGGATCACCTCATCGAATCCCCTACAACTCACGGCGCACTATTACGCCATCTTGTAATTGTGCCCTATCAATCCAGAGCTACGCAGCATACAGGACGTAGGGTATTACGCACCTCGCGTCCCGAACCTGTCTAAATTGTGTGCCACGTGTCTCTTCCTTCGAGTTACCGATCTCGGCGAGTCACAATCATCTACTTCGGGTACTCCCCGTAGTAGGTTGCCGGTCTAAAACACCGACAGCTGGCGTGCCAGGTAGGGGCTCTCGCTCGAGATCACATGGCGAACTCGGCGGCTTCCGTCCACTTCAAGCCAACTGTCGCCTTCAACCGCGGCGACACCTTCGTCTTCGGCGCTTGGGTCTGCACTGCTGATGGCGCGGGCTTCTTCCAGCGCCGCCTAACCATGCAGCCCAACCCGAGGACAGGCCTCGTGACGCTTCCTGAAGTTGTCACAGGCGAACTCGCCGGCAAATTCGGCGAAATTTCGCTCTTCAACCACCACGCTGACTTCGAGCTCGAGTCCGTCTCCAACTCGAACCCAACGTCGCCATGGGCCATCGCATGCGAGCCGGGGCCGCTCGGCCATCGCGACCGGCCCCCTCACCACGCAAGCACCCCGCGCGTGCCCCGCGCGCGCCCTCGGCCCGGCCCGCGCGGGGGCGTCCCACCTCCGCGCGGGCCGCAAGGAGCCCGTACCCGAGTGCAACTCGGACTCCGACGTCGTCCCCGACCGCGTCTCGGACCCCAGCCCTCTCTCCGAGTTCTACTCGAACCCGGACTACGAGTTCGACTTCGGGTCGGACCCTGAGGAGCCCGAGTCCGAAGACGACTCCACTGAGCTTCCCTTGTCAGGGCCGGCCCTCGGGGGCGGTTATAAGATCAACGCCGGCCGGCAGATACGTCTACTGGCCAGACCGCAAGCCCGCTGACCTGGTAAAGGGAGACTCACGCTACGTCGCCTACATCGACTCGCTACCGTTCCAGGAGGGAACACCACTAACCCGGGCTGACTCAAATACACCAACTGAGGTGGCACCCTCTGAGTCCAGCCTGGGTACCCCCGATCGCCAAGTCTTCATGGCTGCCGGCGACACCCCAGGACCTTCAGGCACGGCTGAGGACAGGTACCTGGAGGACATCTCCGCAGACGAGCTGTCTGCCAACGCACCTGCAGACGAGACCGCCGCCAACAGGGACGCTCGACGCGAACGCAACAGGAAGCGCAGCGAACGGCGCCGGCGGCTCAGAGACAACCTCCCCATCCGCAACCTTGCGGAAGCTCTCGAGGCGGTCGAGAGCAGAGTACACACCACCCCTCGAGCGATTGCCTCATGTCGATCACAACGATCGCACGCCAGGCTCAGGGCATACGCGCTGGAGAGGTCATCGCCAAGCTCGCTGAAGAAGCCTACTTCATGCGGGTCGACGACGAGTCAACCAACCTCCTCCGGCTAAACCCCGCGACAACGAAGCTACTAGTCGCGGCGCCAATGCGGCCCCAACCGTACTCGAGCTGACCTTGCGGTCGAGCCAAACCGCCGCCGCTCCAACGCCGGCGGGCCTTCACGGCAAGATCAAGGCAACCGAGAAGTCGTTCCCCCACCGCGCTCCGGCCGGTGGCGGCGGCAACGATCCCGACGGCGACGGCGGCGGCGGCGCGCTCCCAACCATGGGGCCAACGGAGAGGGCGGAGGCGGCGGCGGTCGCGGCGGCCGAGGCCACGCGAACGACCACGCCTCCGGCGCCTCGCACGGCGGGTACGACGCCCGCCGAAGATCGAGGAGCTACGGCGGAAGAAGTCGACCACCGCCGCCGAGGGCGACGGCTTCCCCGCCTTCTCACCTCGACTTCGCAACCTTGCTCCTCCCCGACAAGTTCAAGCCTTTGGGGATCACCAAGTACGACGTGAAGCAGGATCCTATCCAGTGGCTCCGATGCTACGCCCTCTCCATCGAGAAAGCTGGCGGCAACAGCGACACCAAATGACTCTACTTCCCCTTCTGCCTGGACCAAGCACCACTCACATGGCTCGAGTCGCTCGACAAGCACTCAATCGACAAGTGGGACCAGCTGAAGGAGCAGTTCACGAGCAACTTCGCGGGCGCCATGGGTTGTTCGGGTACTCGCATGGACCTGGCCATGATCAAGCAGGAACAAGCCGAGACCCTCCGCAAGTACATGCGCCGCTTTTTCGACAAGCGCGCTACCGTCGTCGACGTCACCGACAAGAAGGTCATCGACCTCTTCCAGGACGGCCTCTACCATCGCCGCACCTTCGAGGACTTCGGTCGTCGCCGCCCCAGGTCCATCCCCCACCTCAAGGACATGATCACGTTCTGGGCGGATGAAGAGGACAAGGCCAACGCCAAATACGACGCCATCCGCGGCAAGTCCAAGCGAGAACCGGGGCGGCGGCGGCGCGCAAAGAATGCAAACCAAGGCGGCCGCAACAACAACAACAACGGCAACTACTCGGGTCCCAACCGCAAGCGCAAGCCGGACAACACCGTCGCGGCTATCCGGCGCCTGCGAAAGGGAACTCGAAGAAAAAACTACGGCGGGTTCAAAGACCGGTGAAGGAGAAGTGCCCGTGGCATCCAAACGGCAACCACACTACCGAGCAGTGCTACCAGCTCAGGCATGCACTCAAGGATACGCCGGAGCCACCGCACCCTCACGATCAAAAGGGCAAGAAGAAGGACGGCGACAACAACGACTTCCAAGAACCCGAGAAGACCGTCAACGTACTCTTCGGCGGACGCCGACGGACGGGAGCGAGAAGGCTACCGTCGTGAAGTGATGTCCATTGAGCCGGCGGTCCCGACCCCTCTCAGGTGGTCGGAGGTACCCATCACCTTCTCCCGCGCGGACCAATGGACCGGCTTCTCCGAACCGGGACGGTTCCCCCTCGTCCCGAAGCCAACGGTGGCGGGCTCCAAGCTCAACAAGGTGCTCATCGACGGTGGAAGCGGGCTCAACGTCCTCTTCACCAAAACCTTGAAGAAAATGAAGCTCGACGTCACCCCCATGCTCACCAAGAGCGACACGCCCTTCTACGGCATCGTCCCGGGGAAACACGGCTATCCCACTAGGCTCGGTGGTGCGCCCGATTACCTTCGGGGCGTCTCGGGACAACTACCGCACCGAGTACATCAAGTTCGAGGTCGCGGATTTCGAGACCTCTTACCACGCCATCCTCGGCAGACCGGCCATCGCCAAGTTCATGGCGGTGCCCCACTACACCTACTTGGTACTCAAGATGCCAAGTCCAGCCGGTGTACTCTCCCTCCAAGGGGACTTGAAGATCTCCCACGACTGCGATACAGAAGCCGTGGTGATCGCTTCCACAAACCAAGTACCCAACGCGATGATGGAGGTCTACGCCGCGTCGAAGAAGCTTGCTACAAGCGAACTCGACATCCCAGAGAAGTCTGACAGCGCCAACAAGCCTCAGCCACCTGAGGAGGTACTCGTCAAGACGGTCGACCTCGGAACAAGCGACCCCAGCAAGACCACCACCATCGGGGCTGGCCTCGACCCCAAATAGGAAGACGCGCTCATCAGCTTCTTTCGGGCTAACTGCGACATCTTCGCGTGGAAGCCAGCGGACATGCCAGGAGTGCCCAGGGAGCTGATCGAGCACTGCCTCAACGTCGATCCAAAGGCCACCCCCAAACGACAACACCTCCGACGTTTTGCCGACGACGGACGGGACGCCATCAAGAAGTAGCTCGCCAAGCTACTCGCGGTGGCTTCATCGGAGAAGTCTTCCATCTCGAGTGGCTCGCCAACCCCGTCCTCGTCCGCAAGAAGAACTCGAACGAGTGGAGGATGTGCGTCGACTACACCGACCTCAACAAGCACGCCCCCCGAAGGACCCCTTCGGGTTGCCGCGGATTGATCAAGTCATCGACTCCACGGCGGGCGCGCGACTGCTCTGCTTCCTCGGCGCTACTCCGGGTACCACCGGATCGCAATCAAGGAGGAAGACCGAGGAAAAGACCGCGTTCATCACCTCGTTTGGCGCGTCTTGCTACACGACCATGTCATTCGGGTTGAAGAACGCCGGCGCTACCTATCAACGGGCCATCCGGGCACTGCTTCAAGCGGCAACTCAACAAGAACGTCGAGGCTTACGTGGATGACGTGGTTGTCAAAACCGGGGACTCCGGTACCCTCATCGACGACCTTGAAGAGACCTTCGCATCGCTACGCGAGTACGTGGAAGCTCAACCCGAACAAGTGCGTCTTCGGCGTCCCTTCGGGCAAACTACTCGGCTTCATCATCGGCCCGGCGCGGCATTGAAGCCAACCCCGAGAAGATCTCCGCCATCACCAGCATGAAAGCTCCCACGAGCATCAAAGACGTCCAGAAGCTGACGGGGTGCATGGCGGCGTTGAATAGATTCATCTCGAGGCTAGGTGAACGGGGCCTCCCCTTCTTCAAACTACTCAAGCATCACGAGAAGTTCGTGTGGACTCCGGAGGCGGATCAAGCCCTTGCCCAGCTCAAGGACTTCCTGTCAAAGCCACCAATCCTCACGGCTCCTCACAAGGGCGAGCGGCCTCTTGCTCTACCTAGGCGCGACTACTCACGTGGTCGATCTTGCCATCGTTGTCGAGCGGCGGGGGAAGACGGCCACGCCTACCGGTCCCGGCGCCCGGTCTACTTCATCGGCGAGGTTCTATCGAGTCCAAGGCTCGCTACCGGCCGTGCGAAGCTCCCCGTACGCTCTACTCATCACCTCGCGGAAGCTACGACACTACTTCCGGGAGTACTCGGTCTCCGTCGTCACCGACTACCCGCTCGGCGACATCTTGAGGAACCAAGACGCCACGGAAGAATCTCCAAGTGGGGTACCGTCGAGCTTGGCGCCCTCACCATCGACTTCAAGCCACGCACGGCCATCAAGTCGCAAGCACTAGTCGACTTCATGGCGAGTGGCGGGAGAACCGGCTACCTACTCCCACCGTGCGACCAGAGCATTGGGTGATGTACTTTGATGGCTCACTCAACCTCGAGGGCGCAGGCGCAGGGGTACTCCTGATCTCTCCAACGGGCGAACAACTCAAGTACGTCCTGCAGATCTTCTGGAAGGTCTCAAACAACGAAGCCGAGTACGAAGCTCTCCTACATGGGCTCCGCCTCGCGGCTTCATTGGGCATCAAGCGGCTACTAGTCTACGGCGACTCCGCAGTGGTCATCAACCAAGTCAACAAGTCGTGGGACCGCAACAAGGAGAACATGGACGCCTACTGCCTAGAAGTCCGCAAGCTCGAGAACAAATTCTATGGTCTCGAGTTCCATCACATCGTCCGCGACAACAACGTTGCAGCGGACGTCCTCTCGAAGCTTGGATCCACCCGCGCTCAAGTACCAGCGGGCGTCTTCGTCCATGAGCTTCACACGCCATCCTTCCCGGAGCCGGCGCCACCGACCACTGCACCAGCCCATCCACCGGTGGGCGGGGAGGTCATGATGATCGACGTGGACTGGAGGCAACCCTTCATCGACTACCTCAGCGAGCAGAAGGTCCCCTCCGACAAGAACGCAGCCGAACAACTCGTCCGCCGCGCCAAGTCTTACGTCCTCGTCGGAGATAAGCTTTACAAGTGGGGCGCATCTTCTGGAGTACTTATGAAGTGCGTCCCTCGTGAAGAAGGCAAGGACATCTTGGAGGAGATCCACAAGGGCGTCTGCGGCAACCACACGTCTTCATGCACGCTGGTCAGCAAGGCCTTCCAGCGAGCATTCTACTGGCCCACAGCCCTGGGCGATGCCGAAGAACTCGTCAGAAGGTGCCAAGGATGTCAGTACTTCGCCAAGCGAAGACACGTCCCGGCCTACAAGCTAGTCACCATACCGCCAACACCGGCCCTTTGCCTGGCCGGGGGCTCGACATGATTGGGCCACGCGCCAAGCTGCGCCGGGGAGGATTCAACGAGTGCTTGGTGGCTATCGATAAGTTCACCAAGTGGATCGAGGTCAAGCCGGTCACATGCCCCAAGGCTGACAGAGTACTCGACTTCCTGGATGAACTCGTACACCGCTATGGGATACCCAACCGCATCATCACAGACCTGGGGTCCAACTTCAACAACCACCAGTTCTGGGAGTACTGCGAGAACAGCGGGATTGACGTCCGGTACGTCTCAGTCGCCCATCCACGGGCCAACGGACAAGTCGAGCGCGCCAATGGGATGGTGCTCGACGCCCTCAAGAAGCGGCTACACGACGTTGCTAACTCCAAAGGGGGCAAGTGGATCAAGGAACTACCCAACGCACTGCGGGGGCCGCGGACTCAACCATCCAAGCCAACGGGGCAATCCCCCCTACTTCTCGGTCTACGGCTCCGAAGCCATCCTCCCTGCCGACGTCATATGGAACTCGCCGGCGGTGGAGCACTACGACGAAGGCGTCTCGGAAGACGACGGATGAGTTGACATCGATAGCCTTGAAGAAGCTCGGCTGCGCCGCCCTCGTCCAATCGGCAAGGTACACGGAGGGTATCCGACGCTACCATGATCGCAACGTCAAGGAACGCTCCTTCAACGTTGGAGATCTTGTCCTCCGCCGTATCCCGAACACGGAAGGACTTCACAAGCTCGGCTCCCCACAGGGAAGGCCCCTTCACCGTGGCTAAGGTGGCCGGGCGGGCTCCTACCGCCTCCAAACACTTGAAGGCGAAGACGTCAACAACTCGTGGAACGTCGACCAACTCTGTCGATTCTACTCCTAGTCTACACGACTACTCCGGGGTTCAAGTCCAATCGACTACATCAGCACCCCTCGCCGCAAGTGACCCTCCGGGTCCTGGCTCCAGTCTCCGGACTACTCTCCTCCAGGGTCCAGCCCGTGCGGCTACCTACGGACCATGGGCTGCGACGAGCGTCAAGGACTCTAGCAGCGGTCTACCAAGAGACCACACTCCAAGATCCAGCCTGCGCGGCTACCTACGGATGCGCGATCCGGCCTACACGGCTACCTACGGATCACTCGGCGCAAGCGGCTACCGCTCCCGGCGCCACTTAGGCGTAAGCGGCCTCCGGGTCCAGGCGACTACTCTGTAACTACGGCCCTGGCCACCCAGGTGTATTTCTTCAGTAATAAAGATTGATCGTTCATCAACTTATTTACTGCCTACTCCCTACGAGGGGACTACTGAAGTCGAGTACTACTACTCGCACCCACTCCACGATGGGCGCTCCGCACTTTGAGATCGCGACTACGAGTACTCATTGCTGGAAAATTTCCTTTCATTGATACTTGAACAATTCATTACAATTGTTTTCCTGTACAACTATGGCTACTAGCTACTTATTACAGGGCTACTGGAGGTTCAGCTTCTCGGCTACCTGCTCCGCGATGGGAGCCATCTGCTCCCGGCCGGCTGCGCATCTTGCTCATCCGAGCAGTTGGCGGCTACCCCGCCGGCGACCACCTCCACTGGAGCCTTCGAGAAGTACGACTTCATGAAGGCCAAGACTTGTCTTGGGATCGACTTGGCCATATGCTTGACGTAGGCGGCCAGCCGGCTTGGAGCTTCACGAAGTCGGTCCACCAGAGGAGCTATCTTGGGGCCGCCCGGGTGCGGCACCAGGAGCCTTGCGATCGGAAGAGCGGCCTCCTCCAACTCCTTCAACTGGGCCTGCAATGCCTCGCAGTCCTCGTTCAATTTCTGCAAAGATTTGTAGCAGTTGATGAGATCCCTGTCAGAGGCAATCCGCAGCTCCATATGCTTCTCGCATTCGAAGGCGAGTTCCTTGTAGTCGAGCTCGAGTACCTGGCGGGCTTCTTGCTCCCGGTAGAAGAGGTTCTTCATGCTCACCTCTGAGGCCTTCAGCTGCTCCACCTGGCCCTCAAGCTCTGCGACACAACAGTGGGTCAGATGCTTCTCGACTTCAAACAAGTACTCGACAAGTCGAAGGATATACCTTTATTCTTGTTGCGGAGGCCCCTGTTCTTCCGCACCAGCTCGTCGCCCTTCGCCTGCAACTCCTGGACGTCGTTGTGGTACTTGGCGAAGGCGGCGTCGAGCCTTGATTGCATGGCAGCCGCGTGTTTCCGCGACTTCACGAGCTGCTCCTCCAGGGCCTCTGCTCGGAGCACGGTGTCGCCATAACCCTGCAGCAGGTTCGACTTGTCGCGGGATCGCTCCGCGACGTCCTGCACAAGACAATTCAAATCATGATGAGTACTCAACGGCAAAAGGATTGACTACTCGGAAGGCTACGGCTACTTACCTTCATCCATTGCTCGGCTCGACGGATCGCCTCCAGGTGCTTGGCTACCATCGCCGGCTCGACGAGATCGTCCGCAAGGAGCTCAATCCCGCCGCGGCTACTCGGGGTGGCCTCCGTCATCGGCGCAGAGCGGATGGGCTCTGCGTCTTGGATCTCAGGGGAGCGGATAGCCACCTCCAGAGCAATCTCTGGCGACGTGGCGACCGCCTCTCCCCCGGCGGTCTTCTCGACGACTTCTGCCATAGGCTCGGGGGCTCCTTCCGCAGCCTCCGGGGCCTCTGGTGTCAACTCCTGCATTGGCACCCCCGCAGGGATGTCACCACCTTCAGCGCCTGTCAACAAAACGACAAGTACATTAGCGCCTACGACTACTCCTCCTGGAGCTCCGCAGCTTCACGAAGGGTACTCACCTTCGACTACACTCGCCTCCGGCAGCGACGCTTCGGTAGGGCGGGGGCTCGGTCGCGGCTTGGGCATCGGGAGCGGTCTCCTCGACGGGCGGCGCGACTTCTTCCGCCACCGCTGATGAGGGCTCGTCCCCATCCCAGCTCAGATCTGTGGATTTTCGCGAGAAATATTCACGGAGGATCGTCGGACAAGATCGACTACTACGGCAAGTACTACTCGTGAGGATATGGTACTTACAAGCTCGACCGGACAATGGTCACGGCCGGAGCACCGAGGATGCTGGCAATATCAACCAGTCCACCCTCGGCGGGCGCCTCTTCCTCCGCCCCCTCGCGGCCACTTGTCTCCTCCACGGCGGCGGCGGCCGGCGCAGACATCCCCTGCGCTCCTGAGGCCACCACCTCTCCAACGGCGGTGGCCACGGGTCCCGTGCTCTCTTCTGGAGCAGGGGGCTGGCGCTCCAGTTGCGCCAGAAGTTCTTCAACAGTGGGGGCTGGACTACGACTTCCAGCTGGTTCCCCCACCGTATCCCACACGCCCTCGTCGCCCTCTTCGACGGGCTCTGCTGGCTGCACCTCCTGCATACAAAGGAAGACTACTTGTCAGCAACGTACTCGAACAAAGGGTACTCGACTACTCTACTGAAGACGACTTACCTCCTGAGGCGTGGTCTCCGAGACCTTTAGCTTCTTCGTCACCCGCTTCTGGCGGGGGTTGCGCGGCTTCCGTGGCGGCGCGGCAAGGCTAGCCTCCCGTGGCTAGCCGGGAGGGTCTTGAATCGGTGGAACATGAGGCAAGCCCGGGCGGCTAAACCTCGACCGCAGCTGGAAGCGGTCCTGCAGCGTCTCTTCGTCTTCGTCGTCGTCATCGGAGGTATCCTCCACGATGACGGTGTCGTCGCCTTCATCGACTTCGCGACGCTCCTTCACCTTCCCCTCCACCGGGATCTCGATCCCGCTCGGTGGTGGTTGCGGCTCGGAGATGAACCTCCTCACATCATCCTGCGCAAGACACAAGATGTCAGCAACTCTACTACAAGTAATCACTACTCAACGAGGGGGATACGACTACTCACCTCCTTGGGCGGGCGCGCGGCGGAGTACTCCTCGACTGGGCACGCCGTGTACGGCGGCATGTCCTTGAAGATTCGCGACAACCTCTCGACGATGTCGTTGTCGTCCAGCTCGCCTCCCGGCATCCGCGACGCATCGTCGTCGCCGGTGTACTCGAAGCCCAGTGTCTCCCGCGCCATCAGCGGCTGGATCCTGCGCTTCATGAAACTGAAGGCCACGTGCTCGGCCCTCAGTCCCGCCTCCCTTAGCACTTTGATGCGTGCTAGCAGCTCGGGGAGCTGGATTCCTTCTTGCATGGTGGGCTCCGTGTTCCACCACTCACGGTGCCTGGGCTGCCGCCCGCTCGGCTTCGGCAGGCCAGGGTGGTGGTTCGTGATGTAGAACCACCTGGCTTTCCAATCCGCGTTGGAGTCGACAAGCTTGTACGCCAAGTACTGCTCCGCGGCGTCCTCCCTCAACTGGATGCCGGCTCCTCCGACCACCCTGGGATTGGTAGCACTTGGTTGCGGCTTGACGCGGAAGAACTTCCGGAAAAGCACCCAGTGCGGCTTGATTCCGAGGAAGGCTTCGCAGAAGTGGACGAAGACCGACGTGTGGAAGATGCCGTTGGGGTTCAGGTTCAGGTACTCGACGCCGTAGTACCCGAGCAGCCCCTTGAAGAAGTCGCTGGCTGGGAGCGCAAGACCGCGCTCCACGAACCTTGAGAACATCGGGATCTCGTCCTCGGCCTTCTCCATCGGATATGGATCTCCCGCGGCGGATCTCCACATATCGACTTCCTTCTCCCTGATGAACCCCCCTGTTCGGCGGGGGTCGGCGAGTCCTCCGTCTTCACTTTCTATTTCTTCCACTCGCGGCTCGGATCGGCTCGCGGTGGAGACATGGGCGGCGCCGCTCCGGTGGCAGCCGCGGCGGCCTCTTCGCGGCCCCTCTTCTTCCCGGCGGCCTTGGACGTCTTGGACGGCGACGGCTTCATCCTCCAAGTGCAAGGCGTCTTCACTCGCATCCGCTCGGGGGCTACCCTAAAGGCTTCGGGTGGCGGCGTGCTTGGATCTACTACGGCGGCAGTAGGCGCTGGGAGTGGATTCGCTTCAAGATTCAAATGGAATGACTGCGGCTCGAATGGGTGAAAAACCCTAAGGGTTTTTGCTTCTATTTATAAGCCAAATCGACTCCGCAACGGGCGGCTGGATAAGTCCACGCGCGGCTGACTCAGCGGCTGCGCGTGACTCTTCGTATTCTACTAGTCGACGCGCCTCACCTCGGGGGCTCGGCTACTTCTACTCGACTACCTGGGAAGCGGCTAGTCTCAAGAGCATCTCAGGACACATTCTCCAAGAAGACCCTTCAATTCGAGAGGAGGTACTCGACTCAAGGCTCGGGGGCTCCGAGCCACGTGTCCTTCGGTTTTTCTCTCCGGATTTTTCGGGATTTTCTTGCCAAGATTTCAGATGGACCCTCAGCCAGAGCCCGCGGCTTGAGGCTCGGGGGCTACTCCATGTGAAGCGCGGTTTTGCAAATCGCACCTCCATACCAGCTTCGGCTTCAAGACAAGACAGGCAGTTTGAAGACCTTCGAAGGCAGTTTTCGAGGACGCTTGGGACTACTCGAGAAGACTTCAAGATTGCTCAAACATCAGCTGGAGTACATTCCAGCCTCGGGATGCTTCGACTACTCTTGAGGACTTTTGACTTGTAGTACTCGGGGACACTTGAGGACTACTCGTTAAGGCCATCAAGACTACTTGAAGCTATCCTTCTTGACTACAAAGTACTCGGGGGCTTGTCGTATGGACCTCCCTGGGCCCACTACCTCGGTGGGTACCAGGACCGACTACTCGGTGGGCCCCTGGGACTACCCGGCTTGCGCTACACGGCATCTGAAGGCGTGGAGCACAAGGACTACTCAGGAGTAGTACTCGGTTAGGGAGCTGTACATGTTCCGCACTGTATAGAGGACTCCTAGACGTACTCGACTAGTACTCTTTCCCTACTCCGACTTGTAACCCTGCCTCCCGGACTATATAAGGCGAGGCAGGGACCGATCTCAGGATCACCTCATCGAATCCCCTACAACTCACGGCGCACTATTACGCCATCTTGTAATTGTGCCCTATCAATCCAGAGCTACGCAGCATACAGGACGTAGGGTATTACGCACCTCGCGGCCCGAACCTGTTTAAATTGGGTGCCACGTGTCTCTTCCTTCGAGTTACCGATCTCGGCGAGTCACAATCATCTACTTCGGGTACTCCCCGTAGTAGGTTGCCGGTCTAAAACACCGACACCGGCGGCGCGCGCGGTAGGTGGCGGTGGCGGGACGGCTTGTTGGGCCGGCGGATGGGCCTAAAGCGAGGATGGGCTGATTCAGAGGTTGGCGGCCCGCGAAGCAATGAAGTGTTTTCCCTATTCTTTGGATTCTAGTTTTGATTCGAACTTGAATTCCCATTTCAAATTTGAATCCACACAAGAAAATCCAAATAAAATCCAAATAAAGATCCAGCTTATCACACTAACAAATTATAGACCTAAAATTATTGGTGGTGCCAAATTAAATCTAGGAATTCTGGGGAAGAAACAAGAAGTCATCCTTATGTGTTGTATGAGCACTTCAAATACAAATCAAGTTTTAGAAATTTCCCATTTTGCAATCAAACCAATTCTAAGGATGTTACAGGATGTCCAGAAGCTAATTTTGCAAAAAAAAGGTGTGCGACGCGCACTAGGGGAGGATGACGCGGTGGCGGCGTCACGACTAGCGCGACATGGTTCGACGCGGCGGCGTGTGAAATGGACGAGGAGGCGCGCTGGTTGGGTTTGGGCTCAGCTGGTGGCCGACACACGGTGTGTGTGGCAAACTGGCCCCGCCCGGACCAGTAGCTTTCTTCAGTGGTAACCGATGAACACAAAATGAGATAGAATAAACAGCTTGTGTTTGAGAATGATAGATTAAACTAAAGAGTTTACAAGAGAGCAACACATTATAAAAAAAGGAGCAACACCCTTTATTATTTATTTATAAAAAAACTAAAATAGAATGAATTTGGAGCATCTCCAAAAGTATTAGATAGTCATTTACATAAAAATCGTTTTCTATATTTTTCCAACAGTTTTTTATTTCTTATGCGCACTCTAGAGAGCTATTCTCATCTTTTATATTTGACTAGTGAAAAATCTGAAATAGAAGAAGACTATATTTGGATGAGCATTTATATAAGCCATTGAGATACATTTATTTCACCAAAATCTCTATTTATATCATTTAAGAGAATATAGAGTCTTTTGGAGATGCTCTAAGTATGTTTAAATGTAACACAGATCAAATATGTATAGCTACAACAGAATTAAGGTACAAGCAACTGGAATCATCACGGTTTTACAGGTAGTATAATGTAGATGAGTTATCTGAAATTTATTTTCTTTCAGAATAAATACAAATGATGCATAGCTATCATGATTTTTCTATGAAGATTAATTAACAAAATCAAATTAGGTGAGTAGGGGCCATCTGAAACACCACAAAAAACATATCATTTACAAGTTCAGTAACTGCCATTACCCTACACACAAGTTACACTCCGATAAACACTATCAAATAAAATGGGTAAGTGCAGTAAAAGAGGACAAGACAGATGAACATTTTAGTCACAAAGTAGCATAGAGCATACGGATAGTCCCCCCAACCTACAATGTCGCCGATGACAGTGTCATGTCATCAATACATCTCTGGTAGAAACCACGCTCTCCCAACCCATCATTTCTTCGTGTAGACTCATAATAGTGAAAGGACCTTGATGTCGCTTGGGGGGTGGGGGTTGAATAGGTGAGACGACCGACTTAAACTTTTCTTCCTCGAAAACATGAGATGTCAATGTCCACCGGTCAGACCGGTGACGCACTTCACTTCACAGGAGGCGCCGGTCAGACCGGTGTAGCACAAAGTACCTGCAAAAACAACTTCAAGCACCTCTTGACTTCTAGCACGAACCAAACTTGGTAAGTAGCCTTTGTAAATGATCACAAGCAGGGTAATGAGCCCTGCACACGCAAGTAGCACACCCAAGTAGATCGAAGCAGAAGCAAATCAAATATGCTAGAAAACCAACTTAGAGAGGCAAACCACACAAAGATGCAAGGATTTGTTTCCCGAAGTTCACCACCCACTAAGGAACGACTACGTCTCCGTTGAGGAGCTTGTAAGGGACAATTCCCACAACAAGTTGGGTCTCTTTCAACCTCTTTCCTCCTTTACACTAAGACGATCTTTTTCATGAAGAGGCAAGATCGCAGCCCTCACAAACTTCTCGCTACTCACCACAACCTTAGGAGCTAGCCGGCGATACCTAGCCGTCTAGGAGGCAAACCTTCAAGAGTAACAAATGCTTCAAAGCTTGTAGACGTGAAACTGAAGTGCTCAAGCTATGAGAACGCTCTTGTTAGCTCACAAAGACGCTCTTGAGCTCACTCTCTCAACCCAACACAAAGAATATGGCATGAATCCACAAATCTCACAAAGAGAGGGTTAGGGAGAGCCACTAACCGTGTGTTTGGTTGGAGAACCGTGGGAGCGGAGCGGAGCCGTCCCTCGTTTTGGGGATGACTCCAACCCCGCCTATGTTTGGTTTGTATTTCTGGGTTGGGGATGGATCCACTCCAGCACTTGTTTGGATGGATGGAGTGGACTGGAACCAGAATCTTATCACCACCTTTGCCATCCATGGGTGAGGTTACCCCCCTCGCATCAACAACATTTCATCAATAATTGAATAGCTATTTCAGCAATGATTTAACAACCATTTGATCAACACAAATAGTAATATTTCATGGAACAACACACACAATAATTTCATTCCACATAAAAGTTTTGGCTACATTAAAAATAGAAGTCTTAGGCCATATCCATAGGCACATTAAACACATTTCCAAGTCTCAAGCTTGCATGATGCATCAAGTTCAAGCCTTACACAAATATATAGCAAGTTCAAGGCTTCCACATAGCAAGATACAAGCTTACTAACAAAAGAATGATCTCACCACCACCACCACTTACCCTTACTGCCCAGGGTAGTTTTCAGCTATGTATTTCGAAACCCAGTTTAATTTATGGCCAAAAGGCAAGCTGTTGAAAGCTCTACCTATGTGAGGTTGGGAGACCAAGTAAGAATAATAGAAAGATAAGTGAGTCTCCTCGAAACTACCACTGAGAGCCATCAAGTTGTTGAACAAATCTGGCGGCACATCCATGTCTGATCTGCCCACTTCCTTTATCGCCTTAGCTATCTTGCTACTTCCTCTATTAATTGCGGCAACCAATGGATCAAAATCAGTCCTGGGCCTCTTGTTGGTCTTCTTGTTGTTGTTGGTCTTGCCAATCTTGCTGGTCTTGCTTGTAGATGACGTTGCCCCATTGTTGCCTTCATTGGGAATGGCATGTTCAGAAAATATTGTGCGCAGCTCCTCAATCTCACAATCCTCAGTACCTCCATCCTCTGTACCTCCATCCTCTGTACCTAGAGGTGCACTTGAGTCCTTTGCAAACTTGCCTGTAGCCATGGTACTACCAAATATTGTGTTCATCTCTTCAAAGTGTCGAATAGGCTTGTTTAGATATTCAGCATCAGACTTGTGAGCCTACAATATTTGTACAATTTCAGCAACTACTAGTATGTACATGTGAGCAAGAAAATGTGGAAAGCAACTACAATATGTGACAACAATTTGCAGCCAATAATATTGGATTATCAAGTGATAAAGTTGATGTGGACAGCATCCATACCTTAATATGATTGTTGTAATGCTCTTCATCAAGAGTTATAGTGCAGGTATCTTCATCCCAATTAGCAAGACTCAAACCACGAAGGTCACATATTTTACGAAACTTCTTTTGCCATGTCTTAAGGTGATTCTTAACATGGTCACCCGTGCGCACAATGCCATATTTCTCTTGGATAGCCTTTGCACACGCATTGTAGTGAACCATCTTGAAGGTAGAAGATGTCTTGGTGCCATTGAGCACTAAAGTGGCAAGGAATTCTAGCATGTAGGATGACCAAGTTGAATTCCAAGTAACTGGTTCCATTTACCTTCAAAATTTCAGCAAGACATATGTCAACAAGTATAATTTCAGCAATCAAATATGTCCATAAGTATAATTTCAGCAATCAAATATGTCCATAAGTATAATTTCAGCAATCAAATATGTCCATAAGTATAATTTCAGCAATCAAATATGTCAACAAGTATAATTTCAGCAATCAAATATGTCCATAAGTATAATTTCAGCAATCAAATATGTCCTCAAATACAATTTCAGCCATCAAATATGTCCTCAAATACAATTTCAGCCATCAAATACAAATGATACATGGTACATTGTACAATCAAATTAAATACAACAAACATTACATTATTTGAACAAAGAAAATACTAGTTCCCATGGCTCTGACGATCAGCCCACATTTGGTCAGCCAAGCCTTGCCTAAAAGCGAGCATAATGGCATTCTCACTTGCTTGTCCCAAAGCATAAATGGTGTGATGGATGTCCTCATCACTATCATCTGGCACATTGAATTCATCACTCCCATCTTCTATCACCCAATTATGAATGATGCAGCAAGCAATAACAATGTCTACTTGAGTTTCATAAGGGAAAAAAGGTGATGCATCATCAAGAACTTTGAATCTTCTTTTTAGTGCTCCAAATGCTTGCTCTACTATGATTCTCAATGAACAGTGCCTACGGTTGAATAATTCCTTCTCATTTTGCACCGGATTACTCCCCCACTCATTCAAGTGATAGCGGACAGCTCGAAAAGGGGGTAAAAATCCAGGTTTGGCTCCATACCCGCATCAACTAGGTAATATTTACCTATCATATGATGGATAGTTAGGTTATATCTCAATGATCCATTAATTTTGTTGAACAAATTTATGGACATAGGTTGAACTATTACCTTGTGGCACACGAAGGCCATCCTCTCGTGCTAAAGCATCACGTAAAACTAGTGCATCATGTCTTGTCCCCTCCCATCCGGCCAAAACATATGTGAACTTTTGGTCAAAATCTACGGCTGCAAGTACATTTTGAGTACAATGCTTGTATCTACCACGAAAAGCATGCTGCTTTTCCTTTGGAATAGTGGCTCTTATATGTGTACCATCAAGTGCTCCTATACAATCCTACGTGATGTTCAAAGAAGTCAAGATTAGGACAATTATAGGTTTGTGAAAAAATAAATTTAGAATGTGACATAAGGTTGAGCTGCACACCTTAAAGTAAGGACACCACCTTGTGTCTCCTTCTATTTTAGCGGGAGTGTCCAATGAAGGGGGCCTAATATAATCCCCTCGTAGTTCACCAATAGCATGAAGTACTTTGTTGAAATAACGGCTGACCGTTTCTCCGGATCTCCCAAAATTGGTTGCAATTACTCTATTCCTAACATTATGTCCAACGGTGTGTAGAAACATTGCCACTTGTTGCTCAACACACATATGAACAAGTATCTTCAAGTAAAGCATGGTCCCTAAACAAGCGACAAAACCGAAAGAAACGTGCTTTGTTCATTCTCGGCATGTTTAAACAAGTTGTGTCATTACTCCAAATTTTGTCATTCAGATAATCATTCCTCTTCCTATCCCTTTCAAATATTGGGGCATAAGTAATCCCTTCCCTTCTTGCAACTCGTTTTCTTTTTCTAGACCGAGCAACAATTGCCATCACACACAACAACCAATGTGCAGCAGCGGCAAAAATAAATGCCTTGCGCCTGTTATCCATCTACATTCGACAGGATAAAATTGTGACTACAATGACCTAGCAAAAAAATACTATGTACAATTTTCATGTACTAACACAACAATCTTCAAATCAAACATCAATCTAGCATCAATGTTCCATACACACACATATGAAGGAAGGGGGATGACTTTACCTTCAACTATACTGCACAGATCTGCGGTGGGAGCAGGTGCTTGCGGAGGAGGCGCCCTTGCGAGGTCCGGCCTGCGCACGGCCGGTAGCGTGCGCCCGCGGGGGGGGGGGGGGGGGGGTGGCGGCCGCCGCCGCGGCCGGCCGCCGGCTGCGGGCGTGGCGCGGCTTGCGGTGGGCGGCCGCGGCGCGCGTCCCCGGACCCGGCCGTCGGACGGCGTCGCGCGCGGATGAGTCGACCGGGCGGCGGATTCGGGGTCGGGAAAGCCGCGGCGACCGCGTGGCGTCGGGGTGGCGGCGTTCGGGTGGCGGCGGAGCAGAGGGTCGCGGGTTTTTTTCTTACCGATAGGGTTGCGAGGGGGTGCGCGAGGCAGGGAAAAAAGGAGAGAGAGGTGAGGCGAGACGCGCAGTGGGACGGAGCCGCTCCGTCCCTTGAAATCTGAGGGACGGAGCCGACCCGCATCTGAGAGGAATATACCGCCTGGAACCGCTCTGCTCCCGCCGCTCCCCATCCAAACAGCCGCGGGAGCGGATCGGCTCCGCTCCGCTCCCACGGCTCTCCAACCAAACACACGGTAAGGCTTAAGGCTTGCAAAAAATGGCTTAGGAACTCAACACAACCACTATAAACAACAACGTTCAATTGAAGAAGGCTTGGGGTATTTATACCCCTCAAAGGAGAAAACTAGTCGTTAGCCCTCGGGCGGCACCGGTCAGACCGGTGCCTCACACAGGTCAGATCAGTGTTTGAAAAACTAACCGTTGGGATAGTGACACTGGTCAGACCGGTGCCCCTGACAGGTCAGGCCTGAGTCACCCCCAAAACCCTTTCTATGAATCTAACACTTCACCAAAGAGATGAAGTGACTCAGGTTAGGGTAGGAGGGTTTGTTAGTATACTCTAAGGCTCTCAAAGCTAGATCTCACTTAGGTCAACTAATGAGCACTTTGACTTGGTCAACTCGCTAATGTTGCATCCCTCTTGATAGTACGACATACCTATACTCAAGAATAAATAAAAACACTTTGTTGATCTCTTGAGCTTGAATGTCTTCAATCTTGCCATACTTGAACAATGTCCACTTGAGGGCTTTCAACATAGCATTTGACTTGAGCACGTCCATACTTGAGCTAATGACTTATGATCTTTCCATTTAGAATAAGAATGCCACTCGGATCCATAAGTCATTCCATATTACCAATCTCAACATGTTGATGACTTGCATTGCTTCCCTCGGTTAAGGTTTGGATATGATACTTGGAGATCCCACAGATGCTACAACTTCACCTTAGCAAAACACTAATGGCGGCTTAGCTACGGCCCCAAAGATTGCTTAGTCCCTCGCCCAAATCATCTCGGTTGATCTCTTCATCACTTACCCAATGCACTTTGAGTTCCACTTTGCTTCATCCATAATTAAACTTCATTGAAATCCCTCTTCAAATGCTTGATCTTTATTGACCATGAATATGCAAGCTTCCAATTTAGAACCATAAAATTTATACTCATCATTTTGTTCTCTTTCAATCAACACATGAAGTCTTGCACTTGACTTAGAGAATTATCATCTTCTCTTTTTATGATCCTTGTAATTTTAATCAAGCTATGTCTAGTATGGGAGACCATGAATTGACCTTCTCAATTTATCCCAATATTTATCTTCCTTTTATGCTTGATATGTCACTTATGCATTAGGATCATCAATATATTTGTCTTCTCCTATGTGAGCCATATAATATTCATCTGTAAATAAATACTTCAATAATTGCTCATGAATATCTAAATAAAACATGCTCACAATCTTAGACAAATACATTAGTCCTTTAATCGCTTTGTCACTCAATTCACCAAAATCCACTTAGGGACCTAGATGCACTTTCAAATTTGACGAGCCGTCCATTCGCAACTCCGCAAGTTGTAGCTGCAAGGCAGCGGAAAGAATCGTGAAAAATGGTGGCGACCGGTAGGGTTGAGGGCGGGTGGTGGCGTCGAGCTGGTCAAGGTTGTGGTTGCGGCTGTGTGGAGCACATGCGTTTCATGGAAGTCCTACAAAAATGGGTTCAGAAAAATGGATTTAGAAGAACTTTGGGCGCCCAATAGTGGCGGGCCTACATCATGGCATACCTAAAATTCCATCCAAGCCCATTAACCATCAATCAACTCGAGAGTACATGAGAACCAACGCCCTATTCGCTTGGCTTATCAGCCACCAGCCAGCGGTACTTTTCTCTCGCAATAAACCAGCCATCAAGAACTGACCAACAATACTCTTCTCTCGTAACGAACCAAAGACTGGGCCTATCGGCCACCGCCCAACCGAACAAGGTACGTGCAATTCGGTCACTTAAAAAAGTTTTGTTTTGGTTTAAATACAATTTTTCCTAGCCTATTAAGAAAACTACACGGAAGTTCAAGGATGAGGAATGAGGGCAAAAAAAAACAAACAAAAAGATAAGCCATCGCCTTTGTCAGATGGTGTTTTTAATTGTATTTATTGAACTTCCGATTTTGCTTAATGGAGCGTTAAAGAAAGCAATATCATGTTATCTTGTTTACGATAAATGGGCTACATATTTTTCTATCCGCACATAAAATTTGTAAATAAGAAAGAGAGCTGCATATTATATCTATCAATTAGCAAGGGGTCAATTTTCTTATACGGCGCGCGCGTGTCCCCAACCATCGCAGGCGCAGCTAACGGCCCTTAAGCCGTCTCCAACAATCTAGCTAACGGCCCTTAAGCCGTCTCCAACAATCTAGCTTAGAGCTAGTGAAACTAATTTTTTAATCATGAAACATTGCAAAAGACAAGAGACTAACTAGAAGAGAAGAAATAAGCTCGCTCAATTCCCAATACACTATTTCTCTCACTACACAATATTCAAAACTAGTTGTTGCACTCTTTTCTCGTTTAAATTCATCAGCTTAGAAATAGTGCTAGCTCGTACGATTGTAGACCCTTGCTCCGCTTAGGTGGCGGCCTACCGGCCCCCACCTCTTCCGGTTTCTTTTTTCTCCGCCGAGCCAGTTAATTCGAAAGCAACTTCCACGTTTCCACTTCCCAGTTCCCACCGTCCCATCCACATCCCTGCCTGTTGGGATCTCGCCGGTGACCCACCTCCCCGACGATTTTCGTCCGCGTGCGTCTAGATCCTGCTCCGCCCGAGGCTTGCGCGCTCGGCCCGTGGTACCCTCACGCCAGCACGTCACGCATCGACAGCGCTCCCCGTGGCTCCATGGGATCCGGCAACCCCGACACGGCGAGGAGGAGACGCGCGCACGGGCCCCGTGAGCCTATGCTTCCAATCGCCCCAAGGGAACGACGAGGAGGAGCCGTTGCGCACCCCAACTGGCCTCTGCTTCCAATCGCCCCCCTGGGAATGGCGAGGAGGAGCTGCCGCCACTCCCTGCGGACCTCTACTTCCAAGCGCCCCCCTCGGCACGATGAGGAGGACTGCGCCGCCACCCCCTCGAGCATTAGCTTCCAAGCGTCGCCGGGCACGCCGAGGAGGAGCCGTCGCGCTGTCGTGAGATACGGCGCCTCCGAACACAGCGAGGAGGAGGACTCGCGTCGCCACTCCCGTGGGCATCCGGTTCCACGCGCCATCGGTTCCCTGTGCTTCACCACCGTCGGACGAAGTCCCTCGTCGATCTCGTCGCGCCCTAGTCGGAGGAAGTCCTCTAGGTAATCACGCTCTGTCGATTCGACTACTGTACTCAGTTTACCTTTGTTAATTTAGCACGGATTATTCTGGTTAGCTAGTATGTGCTGATCCGTGTAGTTTGGAATCTGCTAATTATACATGATCTGTCACCATGGCGCTGTTGGTCCTGCCCACGACACTCACTCCTTGCATGCCGCGGCCGCGTCTTGACCTCGCTCATTAAGTTCGGCCATGGTCCAGGCAGCCATAGTGAGTCACAGCTTAACGAGGATGACTAGGAGATGAGATGAGTACAGGTAGGTGTTATTAGGGTTTATGTGCTCAAATCGGATTTAGAGATTCGTTTTATTAGTGTTTGGGATAGACTAATTATCTAATTATGTGGTGTATCTATCAACATTTTCATGTGTTTGATTTGGTTAACTGAGATATCATTGACCTGAGTGAAACTCAGTAGGACTGCTTGCTTTTGTACTGTGGCATTGCTCCAGAGATCTTGTTACTAGTACTCTCTATTTTGAGCTTCCTGAGATATTAGCTTACTGCAATGTTGGTTACATGCTTCATGATACACTTTGTTTGTGGGGTTGAGCAACCAATTGAATTCCAGGATCAGTTTTCCTTTGGGACATGTCTCAGTCTTGTTGATATTTTTGTATATTGACTCTGTTCGTTTTGTGTTTAGGTCACTGTGTTTTGATAAATCTTTTCACTGGTTCAGAAGGCAACCAGAGGAAGTGCATCCGTCACCCAAGTTTTTCAGGTCACACATCATGGTAAATAGCTAGCTAACTATGCATACTTAAAATACTTTGGCACTATAACATCCCACGGATTTGTAAAAAGTTTTGGGGATTCACCTCAAGGGGAAGTGGAGTATTTGTTAAAGCATCTACTGATTACATTTTTGCATTGCAAGGGAATCAAGTTTTTGCTTCTCAAGTTCTCATTGCTTTTACGTTCATAATTGCAACTGACTTAACAAACTTTCTAGACTGTGCATTTCATAAGTCATCTATGAAATCCCAATGCATAAACCTTGTCATTTAGTATATTGTTTTCCATTTTGATTGTTGCAGGACATAATTTATGGGCCGGCTGCAAATTTGGTTGACAGGTTAAGATGAAATGGTGAGGTTCTTATTATGTTACGAGGAGAAGAAGGTACATATTCTTCAAAAAAAACTTTTAAGATTGAAGGAGATTAGATGGTTGGACAAGGTTTTGCTATGGCTCAAATTAGATTTCTTTTTTTTTGCACAAAGTAATTGTTTCTTATAAGAAAATATGCTATGGATTTGTCCCTTCCTATTGCCGACAAATATTGTTTTGTTTGAAGTTTTTCTACATGAATGTGGAGGTTATAATTTTCTTTTTTTTTTAGAAAACGCAGGAGAACTGCGCTTCTTTGTATTATAGAGAAGAAAAAAGGTCCCCATACAATCCCAGCTCTCACGTAGGGGCCAAATATGAGAGTGGGTTTAACAAGATACAAATGGAGTTACATAAGAACAACAAAGGGACATGACCAAAATCCTGACCTAGCCTTCTAGAGTACAAGGGCTAACCCCAAACCCTGTAGCTTCTTGGCTCCGGCCAGACACCAAAGACTGACCTCGTCCTTAAGCTCTCTTATGATGGTGTTGACTGATGGAGCAACGTTATCGAACACACAAGCATTCCGATGCTTCCAAATCATCCAAGCACCTAGAATAATTAGGGAGTTCACACCTTTCCTTAGATCCTTTGGGGTTTTCTTGACCACTTTTTTCCACCAGTCCGCAAAGCTTTTTTCCCGCTGCCTAGGCGTATGATTTCCCAAATTAAGAGGGTTAAGCAACTTGAACCAAACCTGTCTTGCTAGCACACAGGTCGTCAACAAGTGTTGCACTGTCTCCTCCTCCTGATCGCATAATGGGCATTTATCTGGGTGAGGCAAACCTCTTTTAGCAAGCCTATCTGCAGTCCAGCACCTATTTCGGATTGCAAGCCAAAGGAGTGCTTTGCATTTGTTTGGTGCCCAGGATTTCCAAAGCCTTCGCCAAGGTTCAAAGGTTACTGACCCAAAGAAAAAAGCCCTGTATGCAGATTTGGAGGAGTACCTTCCCCCAGCTTCCAAGATCCAAATATGTTTATCTTCTTGGTCAGATAGTTGGAACTCTTGGACACAATCCCAAAGCTGCAGATATTCAACGGTTCCAACCCAATTTAGCCCTCCCCGAATTGCTGAAACCCAGCCATTATTAGTCAATGCTGCCGCCACTGTTTGCCTTCTACGGATTCTCACAGGCACACACGCAAATACATTAGGTGCCAGATCTTCCACCGAGCAGCCATGCACCCATTTATCTGTCCAGAAGAGAGTATTATTGCCATTTCCTACCTCAGTCTTTACAGCAGCAGCCAACAGAGCTAAAGCATTAGGGTGAGACGGAAGTTCAAGATTGTTCCACGGTCGATCAGTTCGGGTTTTCTTCTGCCAGTGCCATCTTGCCTGTAAAGCCCAAGCCATGACCTCCAAATTAGGGATTCCTAAACCACCAAGATCAAGGGGCCTCATTACCTTTTCCCATGCAACTAAGCAACTGCCGCCATTAGCTTGCTCCCTACCCTTCCAGAGAAATCCTTTTCTGATTTTATCAATTGCCTTAAGGAACCATTTCGGGACATTGATGGCAATCAATAAATAAATAGGTATGGCTGATAAAACAAACCGGACCATAATGATTCTTCCCGCCCTATTCATTAGCCTTGCCTTCCACCCTGGAAGCTTGTCTGCTATTTTCTCAATCCAAGGTATAAGATCAATTCTCCTCAACCTTTTAATGGACAAGGGCAGCCCCAAATAGGTACAGGGGAAATCTGTATAAGGATAATCGCTGCTCTGAAATTCTTGAGGAAAGGGGCTGCAGCAACCCTTCTTCTCCAGCTTTTACAAACAAACTATTCAGCACGTCCATGACGAGGATGAACAGCATGGGGGATAAAGGATCGCCCTGCCGAAGCCCTCGTTGGTGCTGAATCAACTGTCCTGGTTCACCATTCAGCATGATTCGAGTGGAAGAGGTGGCTAGCAGGCTTGAGATCAGATTACACCATGGTATGCCAAAGCCTAAATGAGAAAGAACCTCCAGTAGAAAGGACCACGAAACTGAATCAAAGGCTTTTGAAATGTCCAGTTTCAAAAAAAGACTAGGCACTTTTTGCCGGTGTAATGTTTTCACTGTTTGTTGAACCAGAATGAAGTTGTCATGTATACTTCGCCCTTTTATGAAAGCACTTCGGTTTGTAGCAACCATGGAATTTAAAAGAGGCGCCAATCTATTTGCTAGCATCTTGGTAACCAATTTGGCAAAGCTGTGAACTAAACTTATGGGGCGAAAATCCTTTGCCATTGCTGCATCTACCTTCTTGGGGATCAATGTAATGAAGGCTGCGTTTAGCAGTTCCAGACCTCTTGCATTGCCTTGCTGCAGAGATATAATAGCTGCCATGATATCATGTTTAATCACCGACCAACATTTTTTGTAGAATCTTCCTGTAAACCCATCAGGACCCGGCGCTCTGTCAGAAGGCAGTGACTTAATTGTTGTCCAGACTTCTTCTTCAGTTATAGGACTATCAAGAGCGGACAAATCAAAACCGTGCCTATGGAAGGCTTGTAGGTCCAGAGCAACATCACGCTCTGCCGCTCTCCCAATCAGGTTCTCATAGAAGGTATGCAGAATGTCATGTTTGTCCTCTTGAGAGATGGCCACTCTATCACCTTCAATGAGTTTGGGAATAAAATTCTTTTTCTTGCGAAAAGCAGCTTGTTTGTGAAAAAAGGAGGTGTTTGCATCTCCTTCTTTCATGTATCTAACCCGGGAACGCAGCCTTGCGATGGTCCTCTCAAAGGAAGCTAAACATAAGCAGTGTTGTTTCAATTTCTTCCGCAGCCATTCCTCCTCAGCTGAGAGTTGCCTCATATCTTGTGCCATTTCCAATCTATGTAATACCTCCCGGGCCAAAGCTAATTGTGTCTTTATATGTCCCACCTTCTTAGCACTCCAAGATTGCAAGGCTCGAGTCAATCTCTTCATCTTGATAGAAATTCTCTCCAAGGGGCCGGCTATTCTAGTAGGTTCATCCCAAGAGTTCTGGAATATTTTGCAAGTTTTTTCATTTTCATGTACAAAGGTTTTTAACAACAGGCTTAAAGTTTTGGGTGTATCAGTCAGAAGTTTCATATATCTCTATCAAAAAGGCACACTTGAAGTTTATGTATACAAACCTAAAAGTTTTAAGCCTCCAAGTCCAAGTTAATAATGATATTGTATAAAGTTCTAAATTGTAGAGTGCGTAAAGTTAATAATGCTATAGTATAAAGTTCCTTGTTCAAGAGTGCAAAGTTAATAGTGCTACAATATAAGGTTTCTAATTCTAGAGCGCAAAGTTTTGGAACTACAAAGCTTTTATCCTTTTTTAGGAACCAATAATGTTTTTTATAAAAATACCCTACCAGTAAGCTTCCTTCTTAAGTGAGTAAATTTCAAAATAGCAAAGTAAGAAAATTTTTGCACCTAGTAGTGTGTATCTTGAAATGCATCTGTAGTAATTTTTTATACTATACAAAATTTTGTGTGCAATTTTTTGTGTCAGTAGAAAGTGGGCTATGATTATGCAGTGCAATCTCGTAGCATTGGAGATCTGGGAGGTGATCGATCCTAGAACCCATGTGAAGAGGGCGCACGATCATCAAGCCATGAGCTCGTTGCTGCGTTCCGTGCCGAAGGAGATGTGGTAGATGCTCAGTCGACACAAGACGGTGAAGGAAGCCTGGGAAGCGGTGCCGATGATGCGTGTGGGTGCCGATCAGGTGAAGGAGGTGAATGCCCAGAAGATGCTGAAAGAGTTCGAGAACATCACGTTCAAAGATGGGGAGTCAGTGGAAGATTTTGGTTTGAGAATCGCCAACCTCGTCGGGAATGTGCATACTCTTGGTGAGATAGTTGAGGATGTTCGTGTGATCAAGAAATTCTTGCACGTAGTGCCTCCGTTTCACTCAAGTAGCTGTCAATATTGAGATGTTCTGCGATCTGAAGCTCACCATCGATGGGCTCGTCGGGCGGCTGTGCGCGGCGGAGGATCGCCTAGAGGAGACTATTGACAAAGTTGTTGACAAGACAAGGCGGATGTTGTTGGCTGAGGACGAGTGGTTGGAGAAACACAAGCACCGATTCCATCCCGTGCACAAGCCGGCAATGGGGGGAAGTTCTGGTGGTGGGTCCTCAAAAGGCAAGGCAGCGGCGCGTCCAGACGGTGGCAGCTCAAGGCAGTTAAACTGACCTCTGAGGGCATGCCGAGAAGGAAAGGTCGGTGTCGCAACTGTGGCATCTATGGTCACTGGGCGGAGGATTGCAAGCGCCCTAAGAAGGAGAAGAAGAAGGACGGGGGGCAGCCGGAGGCAAATGTTGCCATCGGCGGTGCAGACCAGACCGGCGCTCTGATGCTGGCGGCCTGCGACGTTGTGCACAGGCCACACTACATTCATCTTTCAAAAAAGGTAGTACCTGTGGATGTCCCTGATGGTCAGTGGGTACTGGACACTGTGGCCGGCAACCATATGACAGGCTCAAGAGCGATGCTGTCACAGCTCGATGAAGGGGTTCGTGGTTCAGTCCGTTTTGGAGATGGATCACATGTTCAAATCCAAGGTATGGGTTCTGTGGTGATGCAAGATCTCCATAAAGGTCACAAAGTTCTAACTGATGTTTATTATATTCCTGCATTGAGAAGCAATATCATTAGCTTGAGTCAGTTAGAAGAAAAAGGTTTTAAGTATGTTGGTGAAAATGGGAGAATATGTGTGCTTGATCAGGAAAGAACACTGTTAATCTCAACACCTAGAGTTGTCAATAGGTTGTAACTGGCTAAGTTTGATTTAGTCCCTCCTGTGTGTTTACTACCTCAAACTGAAGATGAGTCTTGGAAGTGGCATGCTAGGTTTGGACATTTGAACTTTAGAGCTCTAAATGATCTGAGTACTAAGAGCATGGCGATTGGGTTGCCAACTGTAACTAGAGTTGAGAAAGTCTGTGATGGTTGTGTCTTAGGAAAACAGCACAGAGCTCCATTTCCAAAAGTATCAAGTTATAAAGCAGAAAAGGTGTTGGAACTTGTACATGCAGATCTATGTGGGCATATTACTCCTAAGTCATTAGGGGGTGCATCCTATTTCTTGCTAGTAGTTGATGATTGCAACAGGTATATGTGGGTGCAGATGCTCAGGTCAAAGGATCATGCTCTTGAGTGTTTCAAGAAGATCAAACTCAGAGCTGAATCAGAGTCTGACGGCAAGCTCAAAGCACTGAGAACAGATAGAGGGGGGGGGGGGGGCGTTCAATTCCAATCTATTTTTAGTTTTCTGCAGTGATGGCGGAAGCAAGCATTACACTACCACTCCCTATACTCCACAACAAAATGGGGTTGTGGAGAGAAGAAATCAAACAGGGGTGGAGATGGCTAGGTGTATGCTCAAGAGTATGAGAGTTCCATCAGAATTGTGGGGTGAAGCAGTATGTACTGCAGTCTATGTGTTGAACAGGTGTCCTACAAAATGCCTGAACAACAAGACCCCATATGAAGCTTGGCATGGGAGAAAGCCAACTTTAAGTCACTTAAGAACCTTTGGTTGTGTTGCACATGTCAAGAAAGTTGGGCCAGGACTGGATAAATTGTCTGACAGGTCAAGAAAACTTGTTTTCATTGGCTATGAATCCGGGACAAATGGCTACAGATTCTTGGATCCTACCACTAACAAGCTTGTGGTGAGTAGGGATGTGATCTTTGAAGAAAATGTACCTTGGGACTGGAACAACATAGATGGCAACACAGATGCAGTGTCAGATGGTTTTGTTGTACACTATGATACTGTTGACAAAAATTCGACAATAGAGCAATTAGGAGAGCAGCCAACAACAGTTGATGGGCAGGAAGGTGTTGTGGCTCTTAATGAAGTAGCACCTAACTCTCCAAACACACCAGTATCAAGTCAAGCACAGAATCAAGGGTGGATGACACCACCTGGTCAGAATTCAGGAAGTTCAGAAGAAGGGCCTGTCAGACTCAAGACTAACAGATTTATTTGATTCAACAGAAGAAGTTCTTGACTGAGTATAATGGTGTTTGCATGCTTGCAGCAGATGAGCCAGCCAATGTTGAGCAAGCTTTAGAGGAGACCTGTTGGAAAGATGCTATGAGGGCAGAATTGGAGGCAATTGTTCAGAACAATACCTGGGAGTTTTCTGAATTGCCTAAGGATCACAAGGCAATTGGACTCAAGTGGGTATTTAAGGTGAAAAGGGATCCTGCTGGAAATATTGTCAAGCATAAAGCAAGGTTGGTTGTGAAGGGATATGCACAAGTTCATGGAGTGGACTATGATGAGGTTTTTGCACCTGTAGCCAGAATGGGGACAGTGAGGTTGCTGTTAGCCCTAGCTGCACAGGGTGAGTGGGAAGTTCATCATATGGATGTCAAATCTGCTTTCTTGAATGGAGATTTGAAGGAAGATGTGTATGTACAATAGCCACCTGGTTTTGTTGATCCTAGAGCACCTAGAAGAGTTCTGAAACTCAAGAAGGCCTTGTATGGCCTTAAACAGGCTCCAAGGGCCTGGAATGACAGGTTGGACCTAGAGCTGAGCAGGCTGGGGTTTAGAAGAAGTGTTGAAGAGCATGCTGTGTACAAGAGAGGATTAGGGAGTTCTTTGTTCTTGGTAGGGGTCTATGTTGATGACCTAATCATCTGTGGGCCAGACAAGAATGTTATTGTCAAGTTCAAGCAACAGATGAAAGAAAGCTTCAATATGAGTGATCTGGGACTATTGAGTTACTATCTGGGCCTAGAAGTCAAGCAGAAGCCTGGAGAGATCACCATAAGTCAGAGTGCATGTGCTAAGAAAATTGTTGATATTTCTGGAATGAAAGGATGCAATCCTGTGGATACCCCAATGGAGCAGCATGTCAAGCTGTTGCCAGGCAAACCTGAGTTGGTGTCCAATGCAACAAAATACAGAAGTTTGGTGGGCAGTCTTAGGTACTTGGTGAATTCTAGACCTGATCTTGCCTTTGCTGTTGGATTGGTGAGTAGGTTCATGGAGACACCTAACTCTGAGCACTAGAGTGCCATCAAGAGAATTGTGAGATATGTTGCAGAATTGTGAGATATGTTGCAGGAACTACTGAGCTAGGCTGCATATTTTTGAAGGGTTTGCACTCAAAGTTGACTGGTTTCACTGACAATGACCATGCAGGTGATTTAGGGAAGAGAAAGAGCACATCTGGTGTTTTGTTCTTCCTAGGAGGAAATGCAGTCACTTGGAGTTCACAGAAACAGAGGGTAGTTGCCTTATCGTCTTGTGAATCTGAGTACATTGCAGCTGCAAGTGGTGCTTGTCAGGGAGTATGGCTCAGCAGGTTGTTGGCAGATCTTGTAGGGGGTGATGTGAAGTTCACTCTGCTAATTGACAATAGGTCAGCCGAAGAACTGAGTAAGAATCCAGTGTTCCATGAAAGATCCAAGCATATCGATACTCGTTACCACTTCATCAGAGAGTGTGTCACAAATGGTAAAGTGGAGGTCAAGCACGTCAGTACTGATGATCAGCTGGCTGAAATCTTGACCAAGGCACTTGGCAGGGTAAGGTTCATTGAACTGAGGAGGCAGCTTGGCGTCGTCAGAGTTTGACAGATTAGGGGGTGAAATGTTGCACCCGATCAACATGTAATCGTGTCAAACACTTGTATCCACATGTAGGTGCATTAGGTGTGTTGTTTAGTTTGTTCACAAACATGTTTAGTTAGCGCGTAGAATCGCGGGCGTAGCAGAGGCTGCACGCTGTGCGCCGTGACCGCGTTCTGGGTGGTCCCCCCCCCCCCCCCCCCGCCATGGTGAGTGCGCCGTGCATGTCGCACGGGTGCCGCAAGATAAGGCACACCGTGCAGCGGCTGATCGTGGTGGGGAATACGGATCACGTTCCCGGTTTAAGAACACGAAATGCATCAGGAAAAAGCTGTGCCATTGCAGTGAAACGACTTGGTCTATTGCTTGCCCTCTTTGCGCTCCAGAGCTCGCCGTAGATGTTCTAGCTGCCGCGGTCACCACCTGCCGGGACTGCGTCGTTGCCGAGCTCCTCGCCGGAGTTCGTTTCCAACATAGTTGTGCTCTGTTGAAGAGACCATGGAGCATCTGTTCTTAGACTGCACTCTGGCTGTCAGTCGTTGGTACTCCCTTGGCATTTTATGGGATGAAAACTCCAATGTCCATCACAAGCTATACATTGCTAAGCAATACGTCAGTCGGCCTTTTTTCATGGAGGTTTTTATGATTGGTGCCTGGTGCTAATGGAAAGAAAGGAATGACCTCATCTTTAATCATAATCCTCTGTGGTCTTTCTTCGTGGAAAGCCTCCTTTAAAGCTGAAGTTTCAGATCACCTCATCAGAATGAAGATTGATCTCCATAGACCAATTGTCACTTGGCTGGATTCTTTTGTAGTTTTCACCATGTTGTCCTCTTTTCCTCGTTGCCTGTCTTGCTTTAGCCTCTGTTTCTTTTTTCTCTTGCCTCCCAACTGCTGGTTGGGCTTTGTAAGTTTCTCTCGGTAAATTGTTCTCCTAAGATCTTAATATACCTATTGCCGAGGGGCTTCGCCCCACGATTTTCGCTAAAAAACAAATGTACTTGCTCCAAGGCCTCTACCAACTAGGACTAAAGACCCTCTCTCTACCCGTGCTTTTCTTCAATAATTGATAATATGTATCTTTATATATAGAAAAAGGTTTTTACTTGACCCCTAGAAAAGATATCAAAATATATATCCGACCCTAACCCTGATTTTGTGGCCTAATATGACCAATACGGAGCAACCAATCACAACACTATATATCTCCCGGCTCGAATGCTATCCCTACATTTTCAGTCAAATAAAATTATTTAAGCATGCTATACATGGCATGATACTGTTCAATGCATTCCCGATGCCCCTCTTTTCGATCATCACCACACTATAGAATCCAAAGAAACAGAAAATCTTTTATTGCTCAACACCTAATTGAATAAAGAAATGAATATTTGATTAGCTAACTGACCGAATATGCATCATTATTCCATACCAAGAAGGCAAGAATGAAATTCTGCACAGTAGCTTTTCACAGTCACTATTTCGTACACGGACATGAGCTGATGAGCATAACATTTTCAGTAAGAGGTAGAGAACTTAAATATATAGCATGTACTAAAGGCAATGGAATCAGATTACAGTGTATTTGGTGGTACAATTGGTGATTACCCTCTTTGTTTGGTTTCACTCTGGTATTGTCTGTGTTTGTATCGGTTTACTGTGGCAGAGGAGAGGAGAGGTAACAAGCTTGTATAGATATTATTTAGGTAAGGGATTCAATTACAATGTCAATTGATTACAAACCACCACAACTAAACATATGCAATGGGATTTGTTACTTGTAATCAGATTATGTTTGAGCCAACTAATCATCACCTAAAATTCTTAGGCCATGGTGTCCTTTGTTTGTAGCCTCAAGTGTGCACCAAAGTAGCAGAGGTTGTACTACCTGTGCTATCACTGCAGGAAGCACAGAGTCCTTGAACTAAGCAGCAATTGCACTAAAATACACAACATCATGTTTCTGCCCACTATATGCTCTCCGACGACCATTTCAAGAGGTTGCCTAGAAAATTCTGGCTTTCCATATCAAAGAACACCGCTAGCTGCGCAGTTCCTCATGTAGACATGGCTCGTGTAAGACCCAAATAAATCAAGAATGTGACAATTGTATGTTCCAGTGTACTCCTGTGTAGTGGAAGGAGTAAGGTGGTTCCTTGATGATGAAGCCACCATTTCTTGCATGGCAATGCATCATAATGGCTGATGACGTAACACTGTAACAGTGGATCGGATGGGGCATCAATCCGCCAATGACGGAAATCTAAACTGTACATGTACACATGAATGACTATCACTCACCATTGCTACAATAATCATATCCAATGCCTCCCCTTTCCATGGCACTACAGCATGCAGAGAAATTCACACTATCACTGACTGTCAGACTCTTCCACATAGTTTCGATTTCTGTGGAGGAGCTAGCTTGACATTGTTGGCTTTGCTTCTCCTTTTCTTCTTTTATAAAAGCATGGAATATGCACTAGTTAAGTTTTGTAGTACAGTCGATTCACCAAGTGCTTCAAATTTTATTTTGTCTCCTCTTGTTAGTTTATATAGAAGCAATGACCTTGTTGGTGAGTTAGTTTCACATGGATGATTCACCAACCAGTGTGAAATTTGTGGTTCTTTTTCTGGTGCGGTTCTACATATATATTAGCATAGGATGAAATTGAATATGGACCGGGATGTTAATTTTCACATAACCTAAAAAACCAAGTAGTATGTCTGATATTACGACATATCATACAAATTGTTTGTGGCCCATGATCACTTGAAACCAACATTACATTGAATGGAACCAAACCAAGCTAGATATAATCATATAAATCAACTTTGAATCAAAACATCAAACTTTTATTACAAAAAAAGAAAATATTTTTATCAGAGCAAAATTTAAAGCATATTTCTTTGCCAATCGCGAAGTTTTATTTTTGTTTTCAACATACACCATATGTCACCTGAAAATTAATCATGTCCACTACCACCCAAAAATCTCGCCCTTCATGAAAAACCGCGTGGATGTTTTCCCACCGCTGCGTAAGGCTGACAATGGTTTGAGAACTGCCCCAAAATCAAATCAAACCATACATAAAAGAAAAATTAATTTGAAACCACACCATCCAACCTATTTCTCTTATGTATCCAAACCAAACTAACTAAGTGGTGTAGAACACCACAAACCAAACCAAACTTATATCTCAAACCAGTTCTATGTCACATAAAATCCATTTTCCATATGCATCATATGTGTGGATCTAGCTGTACCAAATTGTACAAAACCGCGGACTGTCATTCTAAGACATTTCCAACAAATTTCAGACAAATTCGTTGAAATCTTAAGGTGTGAACGCGAGCTTTTAGTTTCAGGGTCCGGCTCTCGACGTGGGGCCCACGTATGGATCTGGGTATGATAATTTGCACAAAGTAGCGGACTGCCATTTTAAGACATTTTCAACAAATTTCAGTCAAATTCATTGAAATTTTACAGTGTGAACGCGAGCTTTTAGTTTTAGGGCTCGACTCTCAATGTGGGGCCCACGTGTGGATCTAGGTATGATAATTTGCACAAAGTAGTGGACTGCCATTTTAAGATATCTCCAACAAATTTCAATCAAATTCGTTGAAATTTTAAGGTGTGAACGCGAGCTTTTAGTTTTAGGGTCCGGCTCTCGACGTGGGGCCCACGTGTGGATCTAGGTATGATAATTTGCACAAAGTAGCGAACTATCACTCTAAGATATCTCCAACAAATTTCAGTCAAATTCGTTGAAATTTTAAAGTGTGAACGCGAGCTTTTAGTTTTAGGGTTCGGCTCTCGATGTGGGGCCCACATGTGGATCTAGGTATGACAATTTGCAGAAAGTAGCGGACTGTCATTCTAAGACATTTCCAATAAATTTCAGACAATTCGTTGAAATTTTAATGTGTGAACGCGAGCTTTTAGTTTTAGGGTCCGACTCTCGACGTGGGGCCCACGTGTGGATCTAGGTATGATAATTTGCACAAAGTAGCGAACTATCACTCGAAGACATCTCGAACAAATTCTAGTCAAATTCGCTAAAATTTTAAGATGTGAACGCGTGTTTTTAGTTTTAAAGTTCAACTTTTAATCTAAGTGATACATACAACCAATCGAAACCATTTCAAACTGATCCAAACTATTAAGATTGCTAAACCGAACCAAACCAAACCATTATGTATGTCACCACATTATTCACCAAACCAACCAACACCAATTAGGAAAACCAAACTATTGAATCCGGTTTAAAACCAAACCATTAGCAGCCTTACCGCTGCGTCATCGGTAGAACAACTAAGGCGTCCCAAGGAAACTTGAAGTGTAGATTGTGCTTGTATATGGGCATGTGGTGGAATGAAGGATGTAGATGATACAAATCTCCTTGTCATGCTATACACTTGTCACTACACAGTTGCAGTCTTGACAAAATGATGATTTTAAGTATGGTATATTATATTCCCTCGCTCTGAACACCAGTTTGCCTAGATGCAACTGATGCTATGGTGTACCTTGTGACGTTAAAACTCGCTCCCGATGCCTCCCTTTCCATGAAGAGAAATTCATGGTACCACTCAGCTCGCTACACACTTCCATATAGATACTTGTTTCTACAGTATTTCACTGGAGAGGCTATATACCTCAACTTGTTGGCTCTGCTTCACTCATATTATCTACCAGCGTTCCTTTATAGAAGCAACTGGAGGACACTAGTTAAGTTTTGTAGTACGACGGATGATTTTCACCAACCACGAGTGATGCATTTGTGGTCTCTTCATTGAGCTTTCAAGATGAGAAGCACTTGATTCTTGGATGCCCTGAGATATTTATATAGAATCCTCAGACTTGCTAGACTACATAGCCATTTCTAACTAGGGAAGGATGGTGTTATTACTTTATATTAAATAAAGGTTGGAGAACTTATTCCATTCTTTGATGCTTACATTATTTCCATGATTCCATCTGAGATCATTTATAGGTTGGAGAACTTATATTCAATACTAATTTAGGTATCCAAATCGTCTCAAATGAAAAAAATTCAACTATAAAATTTTAAGTTTCGTCCAGCCACAATGGCCATGTTTGGATGGTGGTGTTAGTGTTAGTTTGTAGCAAACTAACACCAAAACTAACACTTTAGAGCCAAACACATGTGTTAGTTTGGTGTTAGGTGGAACTAACACCCCAAAAAACTAACACCTCAAAGAGGTGGTAATTGGTGTTAGTTTGGTGGACCCCACCCCTTTTCTCTCTCCCTCTCCTTTTTCAAATGATTGGAAAAGTTATTTTAAATGCAAACTAACACCTTCATCCAAACATCCAAGGTGATAGTTTTTTATGTGTTAATTTGGAGGTGTTAAAAACTACCACTAACACTAACCTATACCATCCAAACATGACCAATATGAAGGTTGTTGTCTTTATCTGAGTTCATGCGGATCCGGGGGTTTTGATTACTGTGGGTCTTGCCATAATAAGGCAGTGATAAAAGTTGCCATTTTTTTACTACCGGGACATGGATAAACCTAGGTTTTCACCAATAGGTATGGCCTCGATCTGGCAGTGACGTTGTGTTAGTGAAAGTAAAATCTATATGCTATATAGTTACATTTCCTTGTGAGATGGAGTGAGTATATAAGAACAGAGAAGTACTTAGCTCGAATTGTAAAATAATAATGATGTTTCTCCCGCAACACTAGGGTGTGATGCAGCATTTTATTCCACTGTAGTGTTCCATCGGTAATGATTAACTTAACTGTTTGTTGCAAATCCATGACTACTCTTAGCAAAAGACTCGTAAAATTATATGAACCAAATAATCTGATTTGCTGAGTCCTAGATATTGTACCTGGTTCTTCACTTCTTCTGGATATAAGTGGCAAATAACTGTGGTTTTGGTGAGCACAGATAAATCCTATTTTGTGAGACAATTAGACCTTTTGTCCCTAAAGCGACCCAGGACGAGGACGACCGCGAGCGGCAGCGTGCTCGGCTCGACGAGCTCGACGAGGCTCAGAAGGCTCTCGAGGACGAGCAGGCAAGGCTCCACCACACGCTCGACGCGGAGGCCGTGGCAACGCCCGCGCGCGAGCGCGCACAGGAAGTACGCCGCTGCATCATTGGCGATGTACATGGGACTCCCGTCGCCAAACGGGTCTCCCAAAACCTCGCCGTAGCGGTCGTGCTCCTCCGGGCTGGCCCCGAGCCGACGACCCCGGAGGAAAAGAAGCTCCATCAACACCTCCGGACACTCCTCAACGTGGCCACCGAGCAGCAGGCGGAAAGTTCGGTGTCTAGACACCGTGAGGCACGGGCCCCAGACAAGGAAAGCTCGGTTCATCGCAAGTCCTCATGCTCATCGGGGTAGCCGGGCCGCGCGGAGAGTATACACTCGCCTGCCGCCCGCAGAGTCGACTTCGGCCATGGACCCAGAGGCCCATCCTCGGCGCGCGGGAGGACGATGACCCAAGGCGGGTCGGACGGTGAACACCGGCCGCAAAGGGAGTACAACCGGAGGCATGGGGGCCGCTACGACAGCAGTGAAGACCGGAGCCGGAGCCCAACGCCTGACCCCCGAGGTCCGCGGGCTTACGGCGTCAACGTCCTCGCTGCAGCCCCCGTAACACCCTAAATTTCAACTATTGCCTATATTAAAATTTTGCTAGCAACATTGCTCATGCTTAAGGATTTTAAGGGCTTTGTTTAATTTTTGTAGGCATTTAATTAATGAACCATAGGAATTTATTGTTGCATTCATGCTGGAGCACTATTTTTGTTTGGTTGAATTCAAATCGGTGTTTGAATTCAATTGTTTGATGCTTTTGAAAATTGGCTAAACCCATTTCTTTACCTTCCCCTTCTCTTCTTCTTTCTGGCCCAGTTTTGCTTTGAGCCCGCGTCACCTCCCTCCTCCTGTAGCCGCTGCTAGGTGGGGCCCGATCGTCATCTCCTTCATCCGGATCGATCCTGATCCACATCCGAGTCTGACCCGACCTCGATTCCGCGTCGAGCCGCGCCGCGTCCTGGTCCCTGGCCCGCACGCCTAGGCTGCCTATAAGACCCACCGCCACTTCCTACCCTATCCCTTTCACCCGATTCACAAGCACCGAGCCGCCGCCGGTATCCAAACCCTAGCGCCAGTGCCGCCGCCTTCGATCTCGTCGAGAGCCGCCCTCCCTTTGGTCTTGAGCGGCCCTAGAGCTTCGCGTGGAGGTGAGTGAGCCACAAGAGCAGTTTGTGGTCATCCCTGTGCCCGTCTTCGAGTGCGCGAGTTCGCCGGAGTACGCAGTTGCGCCGCCGTCCACCCCGTTGGGCTGCGCGTCGCCGTCGTCGCTTGAACCGCCGCAAAACCCCCTAGATGTGTTTGCGTGGTCCTCAGCTAGCTCAAGGGCTAGACTGTGTCAAAAACCGTGGCCGGACGCTCAATCCCGAGGAACTCCGGCGAGGTGCCGCCGCTCGCCGCCGTGCGCCGCCGTCTGTTTCCGCCGCCGTGCGCAGCCGATGCCGTCCGCCGTCAACGCCAGGTCATACCGGTCAAACCTTCTGTGCGCTGCGCATTTTGCTAAAAAGCCCTTCGGGTTTTCAGTTTTACAAGTATGCCCTTCCACCGTATAAAAATCCTATCGGTTTAGTCCTTTTCTTTGCGTTTAAGCCCGATATCTTGTTGAGTGCATAACTTTTGCGTTCTAGCTCCGTTTTTAGCATTCTTTATATTCATGTGTTCGTCTCTACGAGTAGATTAGTTTAGTGTAGCTTTTGTTCCTGTTTGAAATGATTGGTGAATTGTTTTCTTATTTTATTGTATTGTCTCTTGCATGTGAATGTGTGATGCGTAGAGAACGAGTAGTTCCAGGGATTTTCTGAAGGAGAAGACTTTGAAGACTCTGAGTAGTTTCCGGATCTTGTGGAAGGCAAGTATCCTTGATCATACCCGCTTTATCCTATATAAACATGCATTTAATCATTATATTTATTTCTTTGCTTGCATTAATTTTGACGGGTTCCTATTAAGGACTATGCCTAGTTTCTTTTGACCATTGCCTTGTACCTGGGTTGCTTAATTAATCTTGATAGTAGATACTGCTTAGTTGCTTAACTGGGTTGGTAATAAACAACATGTTACTCTATATACTCTATATTCATTAATGGTGAGTTAATTACAATACCACATGTTTAATTGGAACATGGAGAACCACCCAGGACAACCGTGCAACCACAAGGCTATATGGCTCTGGCTTGGCCGAATAATTAGAAACCTTGATGTTGTAGTGATCTTACCTGAAAGGGGCCAATGGGGAGGTGTTGACGGAGTATAGACCTACTCTAGCGGGGAGTTGGGCTTTGCTAAGACACGGTACCCGTTAGGGAGCTTTATGCCCTGCTTCGTCCTGAAACCTAGTGGGTAGAGAAGGTCATGTATGCTTCAGGTCGACTTCAGGGGACAACGTCAGCTTGGTGGGATGCCTACATTGCTGCTCATGCCACCCCTGATGCTATCACTTGGCAGGAGTTCACCACCAGCTTCAGGAGCTATCATATACCTGCTAGCCTTATGAAGTTAAAGAAGAAAGAGTTCCTGCCTCTCAAGCAAGGAGAGATGTCCGTGATAGAGTATAGAGACAAGTTCGTTGAGTTGTCTCGCTATGCTCCTGAGGATGTTGCTAATGATGAGAAGAAGCAAGAGTTGTTCATGGAGGGATTAGCTGAACCACTCCAATACCAGCTTATACCTCACACCTTCCCATCATTCCAAATGTTGATATACAAGGCCATTGGCTTAGAGTATAAGCGTAAAGAGTTGGAAGAGCTGAAGAGGAAAGCCACCACCTTCGGACAATCTGGGAGTAACAATCGCCCCCGCTTTACTCCACCTCAAGGACACCACATCATTCTGGAGGCCCAAGTGAGGACTTTGGGCAGCAGCAGTTTCAGTGTCCCGTACAACAGACTTCACGGTCCAGTTCTCGATAGAATCGTTAGATGGCGCCAGTTGTCACCCCAGTGGATACTAGCACCTCTAGAGGTACCGCTTGCTTTAAGTGTGGAGAGGTTGGACATTATGCAAATGCCTGCCCCAAAGGAATGCTCCCAACACTCCAGTACAGAGTCAGCATAGCCAGCAAATGAGCCAGACCTCGAAGGGCAACAAGGGAAAATAGAGCTATGCACGTGGCAGGGTGAACCACGTGAGTACAGAGACAACTCAGGAGAACCCACGAGTAGTGTTCGACATGTGTCTTGTCAACTCCGCCCCCGCTTCGGTTTTATTCGATTCTGGAGCATCTCATTCTTTCATTACTTCTCAGTGTGCAGCTAAACTTGACATCCCTATGAGCACCATGCCACGTCTAATGCTAGTTATTCAGCAAGAGGAAACATGAAGGCACTATACATGTGTAATAATGTTAACATTCAGATCTTGGGGAAAGATTTTCAAGCAGATCCCATAGTATTGGATTCTATTGGCATTGATCTGGTACTTGGAATGGGATGGTTAGGTAAGTTTAATGGAGAAATTCAGTATGCCAAGAAGTCAGTTCTTCTCACCAGCCTAGACGGGGAATAGATTGAATTTGTAACTGCTCTACCATCAACAGCAAGGTGTTTAGTAAACCAGTTAAATGGTAAATCTCTGGAAGATATCAAGGTGGTGTGTGATTATCCAGATGTGTTCCCAGATGAGTTGACGGGTATGCCACCTGATCGAGATGTTGAGTTTGTCATTGATCTTTTACCTGGTACTGCTCCTATCTCTAAGCGTCCATAATACAAAATGTCTAGTAATCAATTACTTGAGCTTAAGAAGAAGATTAAGAGCTATTGGAAAAGGGATTCATTCGTCCTAGTTCGTCACCTTGGGGAGCACCAATTATCTTTGTGGAGAAGAAGGATGGTACTCAGAGGATGTGTGTGGATTATAGATTGCTCAATGATGTTACTACCAAGAATAAGTACCCATTGCCCCGTATAGACGATTTGTTCGATCAGATGAGAGGTGCTAAGGTATTCTCCAAGATTGATTTACGTTTTGGTTATCATCAGATGAAGATTACATTATCAGATATTCCTAAGACTGCATTCACCACTAGGTATGGACTCTATGAGTACACAGTCATGTCTTTTGGATTGACTAATGCACCTGCCTACTTTATGTACCTGCGAACAAAGTTTTTATGGAGTACTTGGATAAGTTTGTTGTGGTGTTCATTGATGATATCTTGATTTACTCCAAGAATGAGGAGGAGCATGAGGAGCACCCGAGGCTTGTATTGCAGAAGCTGAGAGAGTATCAGCTGTATGCCAAGTTCAGCAAGTGTGATTTCTGGTTAAAGGAAGTCTCTTTCCTTGGGCATATCATCACCGATGGTGGTATTTCAGTTGATCCAGCAAAGGTAGTGATGTATTGAAGTGGGAGCCGCCACGGACTGTCAAGGAGATCAGGAGTTTCCTTGGCCTTGTAGGGTATTATCGTTGGTTCATTGAAGGGTTCTCTAAAATAGCAAAGCCTCTTACATCACTATTAGAGAAGGATAAAGAGTTCAAGTGGACTACTGCATGTCAAGCCAGTTTTGAGGAATTGAAGAAGAGGTTGACTTCAGCTCCAGTTCTAGTGATGCCAGACCTGCACAAGAGTTTTGATATCTACTGTGATGCGTCCCGACAAGGTTTAGGTTGTGTTCTCATGCAGGAAGGTCATGTTATAGCCTATTCTCGACAGCTGAGGAAACATGAGCTGAATTATCCTACACATGATCTGGAGTTAGCAGCAGTGGTTCACGCTTTAAAGATTTGGAGACACTACATTATGGGAACCAAGAGCCAGATTTACATAGATCATAAGAGTTTGAAGTACATCTTCACTAAGAAGGATTTGAATCTGAGACAACGTCGCTGGTTAGAGCTGATCAAGGATTATGATCTGGAGATACACTATCATCCTGGGAAGGCAAACTTGGTTGCAGATGCTTTGAGTCAAAAGGGACATGCTAACATGGCCGTAGCCTTCCAGTTGCCTGATGAACTGATGAAGGAGTTTGAGAGCCTCAACTTGGGGATAGTTGCTCACACTGAGGGTGTAACTTTAAATGTAGAATCTACCTTGGAGCAGGAGATACACAAAGGACAGTTGGAGGATGAGGAGATCAAGGAAATCAAAGAGACTATGGAAAAGGGTAAAGCCCCAGATTTCACAGAGGATGATCAGGGGACCATATGGTTTAGGAACAGGATTTGTGTGCCTGATGTGGGAGATCTCCGAAAGACCATCTTAAGAGAGGCTCATGATTCAACTTATTTCATTCACCCTGGTAGTACTAAGATGTATCAGGATCTCAAGCAGAGGTATTGGTGGTATGGAATGAAGAGGGATGTAGCCGCCCATATGGCCTTGTGTGATACCTGTCATAGAGTTAAAGCTGAGCATCAAAGGCCAGCGGGATTGCTTCAACCGTTGAAGGTGCCAGAGTGGAAGAGGGAAGAGATTGGCATGTATTTTCATTGTTGGGTTGCCCCGTACTCACGATGGATATGATTCAATATGGGTTATAGTGGATCGTTTGACAAAGGTTGCTCACTTCATACCAGTGCAAACCACCTATACAGGGGCAAAGCTAGCTGAGTTGTACATGTCCAGGATTGTGTGCTTGCATGGTGTACCTAAAAAGATAGTGTCTGGCAGAGGTACTCAGTTCACGTCTCGTTTCTGGGAAAAGCTTCATGAATCCATGGATACAAAGTTGAATTTCAGCTCAGCTTATCACCCACAGACAAATGGACAGACTGAGAGGACAAATCAGATTATGGAGGATATGTTGAGAGCTTGTGCTCTTAAGATGGAGGTAGCTGGGATAAGAGTTTTCCCTATGCTGAGTTCTCTTACAACAACAACTATCACGCTAGTCTCAAGATGGCACCCTTTGAGACATTTTATGGAAGAAAGTGTAGAACACCTTTGTATTGGAGCCAAACAGGAGAGAGTCAGTTGTTTGGAACTGATATCGTTAAGGAAGCAGAAAGGCAAGTTCAGATCATAAGAGAAAACTTGAGGACCACTCAATCCAGATAGAAAAGTTATGCAGATGGAAAGAGGAGAGACGTGGTTTTTCAGGAGGGTGACTATGTGTACCTACAAGTATCACCAATCAAAGGTTTGCGCATGTTTAAAGTGAAGGGAAAGTTGTCACCTCGCTTTATTGGACCCTTCCAGATCTTGGAGAGAGTAGGGGAGGTAGCATACCGACTAGAGTGACCAAGTCAGCTCTCAGATGTGCATGATGTTTTCCATATCTCTCAGTTGAAAAAGGGTCTCAAACCTCATGACAAGGAGCCATTACCTATGGACGGATTGAACGTTAAGGAGGATCTCACTTACACAGAACATCCCATCAGGATCTTGGATAACTCTAGCACGGGTTACAAGGAATCGGGTCATTAAAATGTGCAAGGTGCAGTGGAGTAATCATGCAGAAGATGAGGCAACATGGGAAAGAGAGGATGAATTGAAGGCAGATTATCCCGATCTTTTTGTTGATCCATCCGAATCTCGAGGAAGAGATTCATCTTAAGGGGGTAAGATTTGTAACACCCTAAATTTCAACTATTGCCTTTATTAAAATGTTGCTAGCAACATTGCTCATGCTTAAGGATTTTATGGGCTTTGTTTAATTTTTGTAGGCGTTTAATTATTTTTCTTAATTAAATTAATGAATCCTAGGAGTTTATTGTTGCATTCATGCTGGAGCACTATTTTTGTTTGGTTGAATTCAAACGGTGTTTAAATTCAATTGTTTGATGCTTCTGAAAAATGGCAAACCCATTTCTTTACCTTCCTCTTCTCTTCTTCTTTCTGGCCCAGTTTTGCTTTGAGCCCGCGCCGCCTCCCTCCTCCTACAGCTGCTGCAAGGTGGGGCCCGACTATCATCTCCTTCCTCTGGATCGATCCTGAGCCGCAGCCGAGTCTGACCCGGCCTCGATTCTACGTCGCGTCCTGGTCCCTCGCCCGCACGCCTAGGCTGCCTGTAAGACCCGCCGCCACCTACTACCCTATCCCTTTCGCCCGATTCACGAGGACCGAGCCGCCGCCTGTCTCCAAATCCTAGCGCCAGCACCGCCGCCTTCGATGTCCTCGAGCGCCGCCCTCCCTTCGGTCTTGAGCGGCCCTAGAGCTTCGTGTGGAGGTGAGTGAGCCGGCAGAGCAGTTTGTGGTCGTCCCCGTGCCCGTCTTCGAGCGCACGAGCTCGCCGGAGTACGCAGTTGCGCCGCCGTCCGCCCCGTTGGGCTGCGCATCACCGTCATCGCTTGAACCGCCGCAAAAACCCCCTAGATGTGTTCATGTGGTCCTTATCTAGCTCCAGGGCTAGACCGCGTCGAAAACTGTGGTCGGACGCTCAATCCTGAGCAACTCTGGCGAGGCGCCGCCGCCGCCGCCGTGCGCCGCCGTCTGTTTCCGCCGCCGTCCGTTTCCGCCGCCGCGCACAGCCACTGCCGTCCGCCGTCAACGCCAGGTCATACCGGTCAAACCGTCTGTGCACTGTGCGTTTTGCTAAAAAGCACCTCGGGTTTTCACTTTCACAAGTATGCCCTTCCACCGTATAAAAATCCTATCGGTTTAGTCCATTCCTTTGCGTTTAAGCCCTATATCTTGTTTAGTGCATAACTTTTGTGTTCTAGCTCCGTTTTTGTGACGCCCCGGGTTTTTAATTAACCCTAATCGTCGGTCAACCCTGCTGACAATGGTCAAATCACGGTCAACCTGGGTCCTCACCTCGAAAAACTCACCAACCAACTCTAATTACACCTTTGATCAAGTGGACCCACATGTGTGGTCAAACCATGGTCAAAGTCTTGGTCAAACCCCACTCGAACCCTTTGACCCTAGATGTCTTCCGAAACTTTTGCCACGTTCTCCAAAATTCAACTAAATACTTAAAAATCTACCTTTATGTAAATTGGCATTTCAAATTTCGAGTGGAAAAAGGTGAAAAACTTGCTTAAAGGTTAGTACCTCCTGTTCAAGGCAATTGAGTGCCATTCAAAGTTGGCAAGCCCCTCCTGCAAAATCTATTGAGAAAAACCCTATATAGCCTTTTTGAAAGTGGTAGAGGATAGCTAGATCTACAACTTTCGTATTCATCGGTTGGTACATTTCTATTCAAAAATTTGGAGTTATGCGTGTTCAAACAAGGGATCAGCAACAAAATTTCGTGTCGGCCCGCGCCCCGCGCCGCGACGTCACGCCGCGACGCCGCACCCACGCGCCCCGCCCCCTCGCCGTCCGCGCCCGAGGCCACGCCGCCGAGGCAGCCCCGCCGTCCCGTGCCACGCCTTCCCCACGCGCCCACGCCACGAGGCTCCTTGGCGTCCTCCCGGCCGCGCACCGGCGGCTTGTCTACGCCGTACCGGCCGGCACGCGCCACCGACCGCCGAACCGTCGGCCGGCGTCCCCGCCGTACGCGCGTCGGCCGAGGTCGCCGGACCACGGCCGCATCTTCGCGGTCACGCCGTCGTCATCGCCGGTCGAGTTCCCCTATTTAAGGCCGCGTTCCACCCTCGCACGCACCACCATTGCCACAGCCGCCGCCATGACCGCTGCTTGAGTGAGCTCCCATTCTTCCCGAGCATTTCGTCACCGGACGACACACCCAACACCTCCTCTAGCTCGCACGTGAGCCGTAGCCTTTGCTTGTGGGCAAGCCGGAAGCCTCCCTCGTCGGTAACACCGCCCACCGCGGCTGCCGCCGCCGGTCCTCGCCGTGCGCCCACGTCGGCGACCCCTCCGCCCCCAACTACGGCCACCACCCGATCCTAGGTGAGCACGTGGTCGAGCCCGACCCCTCCCCCCGGCGGGGAGCGCCGCCGGTCCCGCCGGATTCCGGCCAACCGCGCGGCCCCCACAGCCAAGGGTGGGATTGCAAGGGGCCGAGTCTTCCTAGGGTGTTTTCTGTAAACCGGGGGCGTAGTTGCGAAGTTTCAATTCTTGTAGGGTCCTCAGTGCAAATAGGAAACTTCAAAAGTAAAAGGATATTGCTAAAACTTGTAAAATCTCTAGAAAATCGTAGGAAAATCAGAAAAATGCAAACTCAATTTTCCTAGATTCCTGGTGAGTAGCACTACAACTTTTATTATACTCACCTAGTCTATTTCATGATATTTTTAGCATGAAAAATAGAGATGTGAAAAACCTAGATCTGCAATATATTAAAATCCACAGGTCCTCTTTATCTAATTTTTGGATATGTTGTGTGTAATGTTATGACTAGCTCTTGTGCTAGAAAATTGCACAAAGTTATGATGTAAATCTTCTTATATGATTTATTTTCCATTTATGTAGAATCTGTCTCAATGATTTTTGTAGCTAAAATTAATTATGTTTTTGTGCCCAACTTTTGCATGCTACCTTGTTATGCCAAGTTACACCTCTAGTGAATTAAGCATAATTTTTGAATGCTCAGAATTAATTATTCTAAATGTATGCACGTTTTCATTTGAAATTTAGTAATGCAAGATCAATAGTAGTTCTAGGTGTGTTTACTGGTTTTCTAGGATGGTTTAGGACCAGACGACATGTATGAGGAAGTTTGGAGCATTTTGATGCTTATTTATTGTTGCATGCATTTAACTTGTTGTACTAGCTATTGTTATTTTCTAAATAATTAATTTTCTAGCTTTCCAGGCCTTGCATGAGTGTTCAGTGGTTCAGTATAGATGCTGTGATGCTTAAGAAACCCTCCACTGAATTTTTAGTGTTTTATTGCTTAATAAAAGCTTGGAGGCTTTTATAGATTAACATTTTGATTAAATTAGGAAAATGCCTTTTTTAATTCTTTTTCCCTTTTTGTGAAGTGTTATCAAACTTAATTAAGAGCTAAGAATACACCCTTGCTGTTGAAGAATTAAATTGTAAATAATCATCTTTGTACACACCTTTACTAGTGAAAGGTAAGGTATTAAATCTTCACATGAAATGACAAATTATAAAAGGAAGCATTAATTAAAGTGTTTAATTAAAAGAATAAAACACATATCAATAATAACCTTCATGAAAAAAATTAATAATTAAATCTTTGTTAAGGCGAATATGACCAACAAGAGTTGGATAAGATAAATAATCTATTACATCACCTGAACCCTGCATTGCATTCCGTGTAGATCTTCCTGACGGTGACTACTCGCTCGTCCTGGAAGCCGAGGAAGGAGAAGCGGAAGCTGCACTGTAGTACGTGGAAGTACTCGACGACACCGAGGGTGCCCAGGCTAACCTTGCTGACAAAGGCAAGCCCAGGTGCATATGACCCAGTTTTTCAAATTTGTTATACAATTATTTATGGAGGCTTGTGCATTTAAGTTCAGGAGTTGTATGGAACCTTAGCTGCATGATCCCTAGGTACCTGTGTCCTTACTAGAATGATAGGTCGATAGTTGCTAAGCTATAGGACCGTTACAAGTCGGGTGATGATATCACTCGCGAGAATAGGTTCCTAGGTAGGAATCATAAGATCTCCTTAAATGGATTGCTCATGTAGTAAGAGCATGGGATTTGAGCTCCGGTCCAATGGCTATTGTGGGTTAAGTGTTTGAACGTACTAAGCACTTGTCGGGAATGGGACCGATAAGCCTAGTACCTTAGTGAGGCGGCGAGGGATCTTACTATTACTCATCTTGGGATGCGTCTCACGGCTAGCTACCGGTGGTGTATGGTGAGTCCGGGTGCCTCGCGGGGTATTCCGGATAGCTTGCACCAAAGACTGTAAGATTCGATCCCGACCCGAAGAGTTTTGGGAACTGCTTGGTGGTTGTCCTCGCGGGGGCATCCCACCGTGTGTTTAGGTCTACCTTGCAAGGTTTGAATCAATCGATTGTCGGCCTCTCACCGTTATCTGAGACTACTTACTCCACTAGCCATGAGATCTCTAATGACGGAAGTTGATGAATTTTATGCTTGATTAATTGTATGGTACAACCTTGTTTGTATTAGATGGCTAATTTAGGAAAGAATAAAGCCACTAGAACTTGTGCTAAAATCTTGGACATACTCTTTAGTACTTTTCAGCAAAAGAAACCCAGTTCCCAAAAGCCTTTCATGTCTAGAGTTGGTGAAGTAGTTATCACTGACGGGTAAATCTTGCTGAGTATTAGTATACTAAGCCTTGCTATAATCTGTTGCTTCAGGTAATGCTTTTGGTGATGTGTGGCCCGGAGAGATCCCGCCCGGCTAGGAGCTGGAGTTGGTGGAGGTTGACGACTGAAAGCATCATGGCTGGCCTCCCGTGGTGTTCTCGCTTTCCGCTTAGATTAATTCCACTGTTTCAAAAACTCTGAACTACGTTGTCATGGCAAAAACTTCGGTTTTTAATAATTATACCCTTCGGGGTAAATTTTGGATGTTATTTATGCTGTATCTCTGGACTCGCCTTCGCGTGAGTTTTAATGCATATATGTCGATCCTTGTTGCTATGTAAGTGATTTACCAGGCGTTAACCCGGCGACTAACGACAGGATGATACTTTATTATTGCTTAATGACCAAAGAGGATTGGTTTAGGCGGTAGTACGGTATTTTCCTAGGCGGGTTGTCACAGTTGGCATCAGAGCAATTATATGCACCAGAGATTAATTAATAACCTTAATCATTTGTTTTTGAATAAAATTTGCCAAGATTGTTTGATTTCTCTAAAACATGTTAGTCTGTTAAGGATAAACTAGACCGAGAGGCCCTAGAGGGATTTTTGGTTTCTTTCAGGTGGCTTAATAACCTATGGTTTATTTTGCTAACTTCCAGCACATTTACTTTATGTCAGACTTACTTTCTTGCACAACCAAACTAGATGAGCCACGTGTTTTATACGTGTGTTGTGCCGCATCACGGGAATTGCGAGGGTTGATGGAATGATCTCTTCCACAGATCCCATCTTCGCGTCTGGTTGTAAGTTATGTGTCTCCACGTGTTTCATACGTGAGCATTCCGCATGTCGAATATGCGAGGCAAGGATACACTCCATTCAAATGGAGGGTGTCCGAGGTTGGACGCTGTCCATGCAGCGGCTTAACGCATGGATGTCGTTTCTATGGTGAACGACAATGTATGTGGACGCTTCCGTGACGTGCTGGCACGGAAGGTTCGTTTTCTGCACGTACATAACAACACTTCGTTAGTCGCTAAGTGAGTACCATATAGCTTTATAGATATTATAGGGAGAGACGAGTAAAAGCCTTGCCACCGGCACTAACTTCGGTTTTTGGCTTGATTGCAATGTGAGGTCGAATAGGACGTCTTGCATGCATGTTAAAAATCAAAACAACCACAAAAAACGGACTCAAAACAGATTTGCTAAATTGTGCTTCTTATAAATTAGATTACCTCTTATGCATAGGTGTTATGCTGCCGAATTGTGTAAAAGCTTGTTCGTTATGTTTTTACACCATGCCTTAGGAAGTATTTAGCGAGGTGTGTTAAACAAAAGTTGCTCCAAATCTAATCTAGTTCCTGCTCACAAAGATTTCCGATCATAGCTCTTCTCAACTTCGAGATAAACCTTTCTAAGCGAACCTGGGCTTGCTGTTTTTATAAAATTGACACCTAGACCTTGCATACTTCCACCGTGTTTCGTTGTGATCTAGCTCAACCCTTGAATACCAAATGTGTGTAAAAGAACCATTGTAGTAGCCCGAAAACTTGGGGGAAATTTATAGGGTTCTGGATTTTTAATTATGAATTTTTATTCACAGCTGCCAGAACCTCACCATTTGACATGCCGTTCTCTTTGAGACCTGACATGTGTTACATTTTTGTACAGATGGTTTTCCCCGTGTTTCACGAGTTCGACGCCGACGGTACGATCCGTACCAATGGGTTGCACTGGGAGAGTTTTCCACACCTTGCGTGGGAAGCACTCAGCGCCGCTGGCTACACCACTCCACCGACTTATGAGGTGTCCGAGTTCGAGCGCTTGGGCGTTCCCCGTTGCAGGGTGATCGTCACTGTGCTACCACACCCGGACCATGCCGACTGGTTCGACTTGAGTTTTGTCTACTGGGGTTTTATTACCCATGAGACCGTCGAGTCAGCCGCTCTTCGAGTGTTGACGGACTTCTGTGACCATAACCCTACCGTGGTGGCACTCTCTCCGTTCGAGTTGTTTCCCGCTGTGAGTCCTCACGACCCAGCGTGGTTGGATCGTATGGATCACCTACGGGAGCTGCTGTTGTTAGCCAAGCCGCTGGATGTCACTCAGACGCTGGCCCGTTGTCTTAACGTCGTTTTCACACTTCAGGGGCTGTGTTACAACACCGCAGCGATTATCGGGCAGCGTTTGGAGGCAGCTAGGCGGGATTGGCAACAGCTATCATCAGCTCACCAGCAGCTGAACTTTACACCCACTCAGATGCAGCAAGAGAATGACAGGCTACGCACCAGGAGATTTCAGTTAGAGTTAGAGAGAGGCGACCGCCTTCAGAGGATCGTGGATTTCGAGGCAGAGGTTCATAACCTTGAGGAGGATGCCGACGCTCACGAGATTGAGAGGCTGACGTTGTTACAAAACATTGCTGATATGCAGCAGCAGGAAGAGGAGGCCGAGGTGCAGGTTGCAGCCTTGCAGCCGCTACCTCCAGTCCAGGCACTTCCGGAGGAGCAGCAGTTCTCAGTCGGGTCTGGATCAGACAAGCCAGGCTGGACCGCCGGTAACGGCCCCACCAGATTCACCTGGGGGTAGTGGTGCTTCAGTTGGTAACTAGGTTGCTGGTGAAAGACATCAAGAAGAATTGTGCTCCTAGGTGTCACCTGCGGCTGATTGTGGTAGTGAGCTTAGGAGTATGTTTTCGTGCAGTGCGATTGCATTGTAACCCAGTTGTATCATGATGTTTCAGACTTAAGTATTTTAGTGTCCTTGGACCCTATTTCCATCGTGTTGTAATAAAGAATACTTATGCACTTTGTGTTTCGAATTGAGTTTGATGTGGTTCAATCGAGTTATGGAGACCTTGTTGCGAGTTGTTACCCAAGTGTGTTAAGTGTTACAATAACCGCGCTCGCCTACACTAAGCATTTTGCATAGTAATGGGAGAACTACAGCGTTTTGGTGAGTGCCGGTCATTGGCTAAGACAACCTGGTGATCTTTCGCACGTTACCTTCTCCGTACGTGTGAAATGGAAAGTTCGCCGCAAGATGAAAGCCAGCTCGAGGCACTTGAGTTATCGTATCCTCTAACTATGTTGAAGAATGGTTCTAAGAAATCTTATTTTTAGTTACATGACATCTTTCGACTATTGCTTTCATCATCATATGAATGCAAATGAGCTGTGGTTATACATGTTTGCACTTGTCATCATTCTGAGTAAGATTTTGGCTATTGTGTCTAATAAAGGCTCGCATTTCAGATGGTGGGACCCACGTGCAGCTCTCCCAATGGGTTCGGAACGACCGGTAGCAGTGACCTGCCGCCACCGCCGCCCATGACACCGTCGGAGGCCTTCATGGCCACGCAAACCGAGGTGCTGCGCCAGATCCTGCAGACGCAGCAGATCGCTCAGCAGATGAACCGAGAGCCGCCACATGGGGCCAATCACGAGGGGCCTAATCAGGTCACCACGTACGCTCAGTTCATCGGGATGAAGCCACTGACCCTTTCCAAGGCGGAAGACCCCCTGGAAGCTGAGGCTTGGATCAAGGCCATCGAGGCAAAATTCTCTGCCTTTGTGATGCCTTGCTCCGAGGAGAACAAAGCCAACTTCGCAGCTCTGCAACTACGAGGAGAAGCTTTAATGTGGTGGGAAAGTCTATGCAGCAAGGGCGTACTGTCACTTGGAATGCTTTCAAGCAAGCTTTCAAGAGCCATCACATTCCCAAGGGAGTAATGGATAGAAAGATAAGGGAGTTGTTGGCCCTCAGGTAGGGATCTGATACGGTGTACCGTCACGCCCAGAAGTTCAACAGCCTGTGCCAATATGGTGGGCATCACATAGACACGGATGCAAAGAAGATGGAAAGATTCCGTGATGGGCTAGGTGGCAAGTTATATGAGCGACTGAACTTGCTTGATCCAGAAAATTTCCATGAGCTTGTGAACAAGGCTATATCCCAAGAGGATGCCATGAAAAAGGCCCACAGGGACAAGAAGAGGCCGTCTGGTTTTGCTCCGGGCAGCGGAACTAACAAGAAGTTTCGCTTTGTGAAAAAATGTTCCAAACCCATCCCAGCAATCTTCAACTGGACGCTGGACGATGAAGCCATCCCAGGGCAAACCTTCAGGGAACTTCCAGTTCCGAAATGCTCAGCAGCAGGCTCCAAAGCCTAATGCACCTCCCCGCAACATTGGTGATCGCCGTTGTTTCAACTGTGGTCAACCAGGGCATTACATCAGTGATTGCCCCAAGCCCAAGTAGATCAAGCCCAACCCGCAGAATCAAGGTGCAGGGAACAAGCCTGCCACTCCGGCTAAGAAGCCTATGGTGCAAGTCCGCCAAGGCAAGCTGAACTTCACCACCATGAGTGACCTTCTAGAGGGAGCTTCAGTGCTCACGGGTACATTCTTTATCAATGATACTCCTGTTAATATTTTATTTGATTCTGGAGCTACCCACAGTTTCATAAGTGAGAACCTATTAGGCAAATTGGGTCTAAAGGGATCGCATACCAAATCGGCTTATAAGATTATCACGCCAGGTGGAAATATCTCTTCTCACATAGTAACTTTTGGAGTTCCTTTAAAATTGGGAAGTAAGATTATTCAATCAAATCTTGTCACCATAAATTTAGAAGGTATGGATGTTATCCTGGGTATGGATTGGATGACCCAGCATAAGGTGGTTCTAGATATATCATATAGGGTTGTAGAGATCAATTCCCCTATGGTCGGGCACACTACCTTGTACCATTCAAGGATGGTACAGACTCTTGTGCCTACGTGACCATTATCTCCCCTCTTGATGAAATTCTAGTAGTGTGTGAGTATCCAGACGTCTTCCCTGACGAGTTGCCTGGTATGCCACCAGACAGAGATGTTGAGTTTGTAATTGAACTGCAACCGGGTACCGCACTGTTGACGGTGTATTTTGGTACACCTAGCATGTTCATTACACTTTGGTTTGGACTTAATTATGGAACTAACCCGCCACTAGGCACACTAATCATATAACAAGTTCATCTTTGTGCATGCATTTGGAAGTGTTGTGTTTATGTAGGAAAACATGGACATAAAGGACGGATTCGCAACAAGTTCAAAGGAGCATTTACGGAGTCTTGTTTGTGTTCATGAGCTTGATGAAATCACTTCCAAAGGTGGCAAGGACCGAAGTGCTATGAGGAACACCCCCAGGATTGAAGCGTAAAAGATCGAACTTCATGCGAAGAGAACCTCCATATTGAACGCGAGGATAACATCATCAAAATCATGCAAGTGGAGGGGGCAAAGTACATAAGTGCATGAGGACCCACGGAGCAAAAGGGGCGACCGAACCGGGCCGAACTGGGCCCAGGCCGGTCGGCCCAGGCCGGCTGGCCCAACCCTGTTCTGGCACCGGTTCGGTCCCATTTTCCTTGCCCTCGAAGGATCTTCAACCCTAAAAGCCCCGAGGCGCCGCCAACACCGAAAGGAGAGTCATTCGCACCAGAAGGCCATCCACAAGCTAGAGAGAGAGGAGGAGGATCTCCGGAGGGAGATCAACCACCTCGAAGGAAGCACCCTCTCGTGGAGAAGAAGGAAGACACTGGCGGAAGGGAAACCATGATCAACGGTGCCATGATCAGCACCTTGATGGGGTAATATTCTCATTCGTCCATGGGTTGTAATCGATCTTGAGATGTAATCGCACTTTGTCGGATTATCTATCTATCATCTTGTGTTGAATATACTTTAATGCTTAAGGTTAGCTACCATGCCGTAAAGGGAGTAGAGCTCCAATGCTTCCTTGGATCCATTCAATACGCCGTGTCCATCATAGGTCTAGTCATGAATACCTTCACGTAGTGACAGTACGAGAGGAGGGAAAGGGCGAAACCGTGGTCACAACCCCGATAGATTAGATTGGTTTTCATGTCTTTAAGCGATTGCATGCTCTAGTATCGTAGACCCGTGGGCGAGTGTCTTTTATCTTGATATCTTAATCATTCTCTCTAGTGTAGTTTAGTTTTTTTCTAGTATAATAGTAGTTAGGGTTTTAGTAGCTAGTGTGTCGTTGTAGATCGAACGCTTGTAATCCCCTTGCTCCGTGGATTGACAAGAACCTTGGGAATCCCGTGGTGAAAAAGGTATGGGGTCCGTACGCTTGCGGATCGTAGAGGGATACGTCTTTTATCTGTCAACATGCACCCATTTCTAAACGACCTTACCGCATGCCTCCCAAAGAACTAGCCGAATTGAAAACCCAACTCCAGGAGCTATTAGATAAGGGTTAGATTCACCCGAGCTTTTCTCCTTGGGGTTTCCCCGCTCTCTTTGTCAAAAAGAAGGATGGTAGCTTGAGGCTATGTGTGGATTACCGACCGCTCAATGCGGTGACCATCAAGAACAAATATCCTCTTCACTGAATCGATGTTTTTTGATCAATTGGCTGGAGCCAGAGTCTTCTCCAAGATCGATCTTCGTTCTCGTTATCATCAAATCAAAATTCGACCTTGTGACATTCCTAAAACTGCTTTCTCCACTCGTTATGGTCTCTACGAGTTCTCAGTGATGTCCTTTGGTCTCACAAATGCCCCAGCCTACTTCATGTACCTCATGAACTCCGTGTTTATGACGGAGCTCGACAAATTCGTAGTGGTCTTCATCGATGATATCCTTATCTATTCCAAAAATGAGGAGCATGCCAAACATCTCTGAATTGTCCTTCAGCGTTTGCGAGATCATAAGTTTTATGCTAAGTTCTCCAAATGTGAATTCTGGTTGAATAGTGTGAAATTTTTGGGCCACACTATTTCTAAAGATGGCATCTCCGTTGATCCTAGCAAAGTTCAAGAGGTGATGGATTGGAAACCACCCAAGTCCGTACGCCAGATCCGCAGTTTCTTAGGGTTGGCGGGATACTACCGTCGATTCATTCCAGACTTCTCTAGAATCGCTAAACCTATGACCGAACAGCTCAAGAAAGGAGTGAAGTTCATGTGGAGCGAAGCATGTGAGAAAGCTTTCCACACTTTGAGGCAACACTTAACTTCAGCCCCAGTACTAGTGCAACCGGATAATTCCAAACCGTTTGAAGTTTTCTGTGACGCGTCAGGCACGGGTTTCGGTTGCGTTCTTATGCAAGAGGGCCGAGTCATTGCCTATGCTTCACGGGCACTTCGACCTCATGAGATCAATTATCCTACCCATGATCTTGAGTTAGCCGCTGTTGTCCACGCTCTCAAGATATAAAGACATTATCTGATGGGTAATCGTTGTGATATCTTCATTGATCACAAGAGTCTCAAGTACATCTTTACTCAGTCAAAGCTGAATATGAGGCAACGAAGATGGCTTGAGTTGATTAAGGATATTGACCTAGAAGTGCACTATCACCCCGGAAAAGCAAATGTTGTTGCGGATGCTCTTAGCCGCAAAGTTCACTGCAATCATCTAGAGTTGGAGTCAGTTAGTGAACCATTATGTGAAGAAATGAGAAGGCTCAACTTAGAAGTGGTACAGCAAGGAAATCTTTATGCCTTAGCTGCCGAATCAAATCTTTATGATAGAATTGTCACTGCTCAACGCAGTGACGAAGACATTCAAAACATCAAACAGAAACTAGCAGAGGGAGATCCTAAGTATACTTGCTTTCAGAAGGATCACCAGGATGTGATCTGGTTTGGACAACACTTTGTGGTTCCTGTCGATCCGGAAATTAAGAAGATCATCCTTGATGAGGCTCATATGTCCAAATTCTCTATTCATCCCGGCAGTACCAAGATGTACCAAGATTTGAAACAGAATTTCTAGTGGTCCAACATGAAAGTTGATATAGCCAAGTGCGATACTTGCCACCGGATGAAAGCAAGCCATTTGAAATCGGCAGGTGTACTCCAACCCTGTCGATACCCATGTGGAAGTGGGATGACATTAGTATGGACTTCATTGTGGGTTTACCCCTGACAGCTCGAAAGAAAGATTCTATTTGAGTGATCGTAGACAGACTCACCAAGACCGCTCATTTCATTACAGTGCATACCACTTACTCAGTGCAGCAGTATGCAGAGTTGTATATGGACCAAATAGTTCGTTTGCATGGAATTCCGAAGACTATAATTTCTGATAGAGGGACTCAGTTTGTAGCTCGTTTCTGGGAGCAGTTACATGAGTGCTTAGGAACCAAGTTGATTCGCAGTTCTAGCTATCATCCGCAGACCGATGGTCAGACGGAAAGGATAAATCAGATTTGGAAGACATGCTACGAGCAAGCATCTTACACTTTGATAAGAGTTGGGACAAGTGTTTGTCCTTGGCAGAATTCTCCTACAACAATAGTTATCAAGCTAGTTTGAAAATGGCACCGTTCGATGCTCTTTACGGACGAAAATGTCGCACTCCGTTGAACTGGTCGGAGATCAGAGAAAGGACACTCTTTGGTCTGGATTTAGTTAAAGATGCCGAAGAAAAAGTGCAAGTGATAAGGGAGAATTTGAAGATGGCTCAGATGAGGCAAAAGAGTTACCACGACAATGGAACGTCACCCTGACACTTTGAAATGGGAGATTACGTGTATCTAAAGGTTTCCCCCACCAAAGGTGTGCAAAGGGAAATTAGCTCCGCGCTACATTGGACCTTATGAAGTCATAGAAGTATGTGGGCCAGTGGCTTATCGTATCCAATTACCGGAACGGTTTTCCGCAGTCCACAATGTGTTTCATGTGACCCTATTGAAGAAGGGAATGCCTGTGCCAGAAAACGAAGTAATCACAAAAGCTAATGCTTGGATTGAGCCAGATTTCTCGCTCATCGAGCACCCATTAAGAGTGTTGGACCGAAAAGAGCGAAAGACCTGAAGACAAAGTATCCGGGATTCCTGCAATCTTGAAACCATGAGTTCTCCTGCCTATCTTGTTTTCTTAAATCGAATCTCGGGACGAGATTCCGTTTAAGGGGTGTAGGCTGTGACGCCCCAGGTTTTTAATTAACCCTAATCGTTGGTAAACCCTGCTGGCAATGGTCAAATCACGGTCAACCTGGGTCCTCACCTCGAAAAACTCACCAACCAACTCTAATTACACCTTTGATCAAGTGGACCCACATGTGTGGTCAAACCATGTTCAAAGTCTTGGTCAAACCCCACTCAAACCCTAGTGACCCTAGATGTCTTCTGAAACTTTTGCCGCGTTCTCCAAGATTCAACTAAACACTTAAAAAATCTACCTTTATGAAAGTTTTCCAGCTTGTTGAGGGACACAACTTTCATGTAGATTGGCATTTCAAATTTCGAGTGGAAAAAGGTGAAAAACTTGCTCAAAGGTTAGTACCTCCTGTTCATGGCAATTGAGTGGCATTCAAAGTTGGCAAGCCCCTCCTGCAAAATCTATTGAGAAAAAACCCTATATAGCCTTTTTGAAAGTGGTAGAGGATAGCTAGATCTACAACTTCCGTATTCATCGGTTGGTACATTTCTATTCAAAAATTTGGAGTTATGCGTGCTCAAACAAGGGATCAGCAACACAATTTCGTGTCTGCCCGCGCCCCGCGCCTCGACGTCCGCGCGGCGACGCCGCGCCCACGCGCCCGCGCCCCCCGCATCCGCGCCCGAGGCCACGCCGGCCCGAGGCGGCCCGCCGTCCCGGGCCGCGCCTTCCCCACGCGCCCACACCCCGAGGCTCCTTGGAGTCCTCCCCGGTCCGCGCGCGCCGTTTGTCCGCGCCGTGCGGGCCGGGTGCGCGCCACGGACCGCCGGTCCGTCGGCGGCGTCCCGCCGTACACGCGCGCGGTCGAGGCCGCCGGACCACGGCCGCATCTTCGCAGTCACGCCGTCGTCATCGCCGGCTGAGTTCCTCTATTTAAGGCCGCGTTCCACCCTCGCGCGCACCACCATTGCCACAGCCGCTGCCATGACCACCGCTTGAGCGAGCTCCCGTTCTTCCCGAGCGTTTCGTCACCGGTCGACACACCCAACACCTCCTCTAGCTCGCATGTGAGCCGTAGCCTTTGCTTGTGGGCAAGCCGGAAGCCTCCCTCGCCGGTAACACCGCCCACCGCGGCCGTCGCCGCCGGTCCTCGCCGTGCGCCCATGCGGCGACCCCTCCGCCCCCAACTACGGCCACCACCCGATCCTAGGTGAGCATGTGGTCGAGCCCGACCCCTCCCCCCGGCCGGGAGCGACGCCGGTCCTGCCGGATTCCGGCCAACCGCGCCGCCCCCACGGCCAATGGTGGGATTGCAAGGGGCCGAGTCTTCCTAGGATGTTTACTGTAAACCAGGGGCGTAGTTGCAAAGTTTCAATTCTTGTAGGGTCATCAGTGCATATAGGAAACTTCAATAGTAAAAGGATATTGCTGAAACTTGTAAAATCTCTAGAAAATTGTAGGAAAATCAAAAAAAATGCAAACTCAATTTTCCTAGATTCCTGGTGAGGAGCACTACAACTTGTGTTACACTCACCTAGTATATTTCATGATATTTTTAGCATGAAAAATAGAAATGTGAAAACCTAGATCTGCAATATCTTAAAATCCATAGGTCCTCTGTATCTAATTTTTGGATATGTTGTGTGTAATGTTATGACTAGATCCTGTGCCAAAAATTACAAAAAGTTATGATGTAAATCTTTTTATATGAATTATTGTCCATTTATGCAGAATCTATCTGAATGATTTTTGTAGCTAAAATTAATTATGTTTTTGTGCCCAACTTTTGCATGCTGTCTTTTTATGCCAAGGTACACCTCTGGTTAATTAATCACAAATTTTGAATGCTCATAATTAATTATTCTAAATATATGCACGTTTTCCTTTGAAATTTAGTAATGCAAGATCAGTAGTAGTTCTAGGTGTGTTTACTGGTTTTCTAGGAGGGTTTAGGACCAGAGAACATGTATGTGGAAGTTTGGAGCATTTTGATGCTTTATTATTTTTGTATGCATTTAACTTGCTGTACTTGCTAACGTTTGTTATTTTTTGAATAATTAATTTTCTAGCTTTCCAGGCCTTGCATGAGTGTTCAGTGGTTCAGTATAGATGTTGTGATGCTTAAGAAACCCTCAAATGATTTTTTTGTGTTTTATTGCTTAATAAAAGCTTGGAGGCTTTTATAGATTAACGTTTTGATTACATTAGGAAAATGTCTTTTTAATTCTTTTTCCCTTTTTGTGAAGTGTTATCAAACTTAATTAAGAGCTAAGAATACACCCTTGTTGTTGAAGAATTAAATTGTAAATAATTATCTTTGTACACACCTTTCCTAGTGAAAGGTAAGGTATTAAATCTTCACATGAAATGACAAATTATAAAAGGAAGCATTAATTAAAGTGTTTAATTAAAAGAATAAAACACATTTCAATAATAACCTTCATGAAAAGAAATTAATAATTAATTCTTTGTTAAGGCGAATATGACCAACAAGAGTTGGATAAGATAAATAATCTATCACATCACCTGAACTCTACATTGCATTCCATGTAGATCTTCCTGACGCTGACTACTCGCTCGTCCTGGAAGCCGAGGAAGGAGAAGCGGAAGCTGCACTGCAGTACATGGAAGTACTCGACGACACCGAGGGTGCCTAGGCTAACCTTGCTGACGAAGGTAAGCCCCAGTGCATATGACCCAGTTTTTCAAATTTTTTATACAATTATTTATGGAGGCTTGTGCATTTAAGTTCAGGAGTTGTATAGAACCTTAGCTGCATGATCCCTAGGTACCTGTGTCCTTACTAGAATGATAGGTCGATAGCTGCTAAGCTATAGGACCGTTACAAGTCGGGTGATGATGTCACTCGCGAGAATAGGTTCCTAGGTAGGAATCATAAGATCTCCTTAAATGGATTGCTCATGTGGTAAGAGCATGGGATCTGGGCTCCGGTCCAATGGCTATTGTGGGTTAAGTGTTTGAACGTACTAAGCACTTGTCGGGAATGGGACCGGTAAGCCTAGTACCTTAATGAGGCGGCGAGGGATCTTACTATTACTCATCTTGGGATGCGTCTCACGGCTAGCTACCAGTGGTGTATGGTGAGTCTGGTGCCTCGCGGGGTATTCCGGATAGCCTGCACCAAAGACTGTAAGATTCGATCCCGACCCGAAGAGTTTTGGGAACCGCTTGGTGGTTGTCCTCGCGGGGGCATCCCACCGTGTGTTTAGGTCTACCTTGCAAGGTTTGAATCAATCGATTGTCGGCCTCTCACCGTTATCTGAGACTACTTAATCCACTAGCCATGAGATCCCTAATGATGGAAGTTGATGAATTTTATGCTTGATTAATTGTATGGTACAACCTTGTCTGTATTAGATGGCTAATTTAGAAAAGAATAAACCCACTAGAACTTGTTCTAAAATCTTGAAAGTAAGGACATACTCTTTGTTACTTTTCAGCAAAAGAAACCAAGTGGCCAAAAGCATCATGGCTGGCCTCCCGTGGTGTTCTCGCTTTCCGCTTAGTTTAATTCTGCTGTTTCGAAAACTCTGAACTACGTTGTCATGGCAAAAACTTCGGTTTGTAATAATTAAACCCTTCTGGGTAAATTTCGGATGTTATTTATGTTGTATCTCTGGACTCGCCTTCGCGTGAGTTTTAATGCATATATGTCGATCCTTGTTGCTATATAAGTGATTTACCAGGCGTTAACCCAGCGACTAACGACAGGATGATACTTTATTAGTGCTTAATGACCAAAGAGGATTGGTTTAGACGGTAGTACGGTATTTTCCTGGGCGGGTTGTCACAGTTTTTAGCATTCTTTATACCCATGTGTTCGTCTCGATGAGTAGATTAGTTTAGTGTAGCTTTTATTCCTATTTGAAATGATTGGTGAATTGTTTTCTTATTTTATTTTATTGTCTCTTGCATGTGAATGTGTGATGCGTAGAGAACGAGTAGTTCCAGGGATTTTCTGAAGGAGAAGACTTTGAAGACTCTGAGCAGTTTCACGATCTTGTGGAAGGAAAGTGTCCTTGATCATACCCGCTTTATCCTATATAAACATGCATTTAATCATTGTATTTATTTCTTTGTTTGCATTAATTTTGACGGGTTCCTATTAAGGACTATGCCTAGTTTCTTTTGACCATTGCCTTGTACCATGGTTACTTAATTAATCTTGATGGTAGATACTGCTTAGTTGCTTAACTGGGTTGGTAATAAACAACATGTTACTCTATATACTCTATATGTTCATTAATGGTGAGTTAATTACAAGACCACATGTTTAATTGGAACATGGAGAACCACCCAGGACAATAGTGCAACCACAAGGCTATATGGCTCTGGCTTGGCTGAATAATTAGAAACCTTGATGTTGTAGTGATCTTACCTGAAAGGGGCCAATGGGGAGGCGTTGATGGAGTATAGACTTGCTCTAGCGGGGAGTTGGACTTTGTTAAGACACGGTACCCGCTAGAGAGCTTTATGCCCTGCTTCGTCCTGAAACCTAGTGGATTGCTGCACATTAGAGAATATTTGTAAAGGCCTCGTAGCGTCTCTATGCAATCACACCTCGGCAGTGTGGTATGATGCCTGATCAGCATCACGTGGTTGGGTCTAATGTTCTCCGGGACTTTTACGCGACTTGTGGGTAAAGATGTACAACCTCTGCAGAGTGTTTAAAACTAATCGATTAGCCGTGCTCACGGTCAAGAGCGGCCTCGACCCTCAAATAATTAATCTATCGGAAGATGAATTTAAATTATTATTTACTTTATGTTCATGGTTATGATGTTACACTTTAATTGTGGGATGGTATACACTTACATTTGCTAGTAAGTAAGTTGCTTAATAAAATTTGATCAACTAAAATGCTAAAGTGCTTAAACCCTTTGGCCATCCACTTATACATTCTTGCATGCTTATTATGATATTCTCCCCTTGCTGAGTACGACATGTGCTCACGCTTGTTTATTTATTGCATCTACACAACCCGGATTGCTGCTCAGACTTGAAGATTTCCAATGAGTTCTAGGCGAACGTGCCACCAGTCAGCTGCCTGTGGAGTTCCATTCTGAAGGTCCGCTGCTAGTTGTTCGCTCTGATGATACTTTTATAAGACTTTCGGTCATGTATTGGTTGTAATACTCTCTGTTACGCTTTGACACTGTATTTGGTATTCACTGAGTCATTACGTGTGTGTAACTTGATCCTGGCGCACATGTAATTTATGCATTCGAGTTTGTCCTCAAATTTGTGTGTGACAACCCCCCAGCTCGATATCATGCTCCGGCCACCGCCGCAAAGTACGATGGGGAGACCAACCCGAGCGCATGGCTTGAGGACTATCACCTTGCCTACCACAACAGCGGTGTGACCAACGATTTGTTTATCATCAAGAGCATCCCGTTGTACGTGGCCGACTCCGCACATACTTGGCTCGAGCACCTCCCCCGAGGAAGAATCAACATCTGGGCCCAACTCCGGGAAGCCTTCATAGGGCACTTCCAGGGAACCTACGCGCAACCCAACAATGCTTGCGAGCTTCACCATTGTCGGCAAAAGAAGGGCGAGAGTCTCCGTGACTACATTCGCCGCTTCTCTAAGCGCCGTGCCGAACTCCCCGACACGGCCATCAACCAGGTCATCACCACTTTCTGAGATGGTACTATGTGCGAGACCCTTGTCCACCGGATAGGGCGAGTCAAGCCGAAAACCATCCGCAAGCTCCTTCACCTGGCCACTGACCACACCGACAGGGAAGAAGCCCTCTCTTTTAGCAAGAGAAAGCCCGAGGAGGAACAGGATGAAGTTCCGGTTAGCCATCCGGAGAAGAAAAAGAAGAAATAGCATAAGCTCCGCAGGAACAACTTGGTGGCGGCAGCCGACAAGCGACCGCCCAAGACAAAGGGAGGTCCCCTGAGGGATCACTTCGAGAAGATGCTTGAGGCACCTTGTCCTTACCACGAGACTCCGGTCAAGCATGCCGTGAAGGACTACAACCTTATGAAGAGGTACCTCGGTGGGAAGAACAATCCGCAGGACGCGGCAAGCGCCGGCGCTACCAAGAACGTCGAGCACGATGATTTCCCCAAGTAAGACGACGCCGTCATGATGATCTTCGGTGGAACGTCTGCTCGCCGTTCGAGGCGCAAGCATAAGCGCATCCTACAGGATATCTACCACACTGAGACGATCGTACCTTCGTACCTCCGGTGGTCCGAGACGGCCGTCACGTACGACCGGGCGGATCACCCTGACCACATTCCACAACCGGGGGCTTAACCCCTCGTGGTGGCACCGCTCTTCGGCACCAAGTGGGTGCACAAGGTACTCATGGATGGGGGAACAACCTCAACATCGTCTACATGTCCACCCTCGACAGCATGGGGATCCAGCAATCTCAGCTCCGCCTGTCGTCGACCCCGTTCCACGGAGTCGTTCCCGGGATGGAGGCAGTCCCACTCGGACAAATCGACCTACCGATCACCTTCGGCGAAGAGAGAAATTTTCGCAAGGAAACACTCACCTTCGAGGTCATTGGCATTCCGGTAACGTACTACACGATCCTCGGAAGGCCGACATACGCGAAGTTCATGGCAGTCCCTAACTACACCTACCTCAAGCTGAAGATGCCTGGACCCAAGGGAGTGATCACCATGAGCACCAAGCTTCAACACGCATACGAATGTGATGTAGAGTGTTTCCACTTCGTGGATTCTCTCATCCGCTCCAACGAGCTTGCCGAGGAGCCAATTCCGGAAGTGCTCGACATCCCGAAAACCACCAAATAGGTGGTGTATTCGTTCGAGCTGGCGAAGGACACCAAGGAGGTACTCATGTCTGACGATGGGCGCACCCTCCGTATCGGCTCAACACTCGAGCCGGAGCAAGAGGAAGCACTCGTGCATTTCCTGAAGGGAAATCTTGATGTCTTTGCGTGGAATCCGTCCGACATGCCGAGAATTCCAAGGGAAGTCACCGAACATAAGCTCAACATTAAACCAAGTGCCAAGCCGGTCAAGCAGAAGCTGCGACGTTTCCACGGTGACAAGTACAAGGCCATAAGGGAGGGGATAAAAAAACTCCTTGCGGCCGGCTTCATCAGGGAGGTATACCACCCTGAGTGGTTGGCCAACCCCTGTTGGTGAAAAAGAAGAGCGACAAATGGAGGATGTGCGTCGACTACACCGGTCTCAACAAAGCGTGCCTGAAGGATCCGTTCCCTCTACCGCGCATAAATCAGGTTGTGGATTTGACTGCAGGGTGCGAAACCCTCTACTTCCTTGACGCCTACTCTGGGTACCATCAGATTGCGATGGACTTAGATGATCAGCTCGCCACTGCGTTCATCACTCCTTTTGGTTGCTTGTACTACTCCTCCATGCCTTTCAGGTTGAAGAATGCAGGCGCTACCTTTTAGAGGTGTATGTAGCGCGTCTTCGGTGAACTCATTGGTTAGTTGGTTGAGGCATATGTCGACATCATCGTGGTGAAATCAAGGCAGACAGGTGATCTGATCCCCAACCTAACGACCATCTTCGAAAAGCTGAGAAAATTCTAGGTCCGACTCAACCCAGAGAAGTGCGTCTTTGGGATCCCGCGGGGGATGCTCCTCGGCTTTGTCGTATTGGAACGCAGCATAGGGGCCAATCTGGAAAAAATCATGGCCATCACCAGCATGGGGCCGATTCAAAACATCAAGGGAGTCCAGCGAGTAACCTGGTGCCTGGCGTTGCTTAGCCGATTCATCATCCGGTGTGAGTGAAGCCTGCCTCTCTATCAGCTGCTGAAGAAGTCAGAGCACTTCACCTGGACCCCGAAGGCACAGGAGGCACTAGAGTCCCTCAAAAAGCTGCTTGAGAAACCACCAACCCTCACAATGCTAGCGCCGGGGGAGCCGATGTTGCTATACATCACTGCCACGACTCAGGTCATTAGCGAGGCTCTGGTGGTCGAGCGCGACAAGCCCAACAAAGTATTGAAAGTGCAGTGGCCCGTCTACTTTGTCAGCGAGGCACTATTTCGACGCACACCCTATCATGGTGGTTTTGAAATACCCGCTCAAAGAGGTGATCTAGAGCCAGGAGGCAGAAGGCAGGATTTCTAAATGGGCCTTGGAGCTGATGGGGCAAAGCATCACTTAGGCTCCACTCACCACCATCAAGTCCCAAGCCCTGGCTGACTTCGTCGCCGAATGGACGGAAATCCAAACGTTTGCGGTCCCGATTGAGCATGAGACGTGGGCCATGTACTTCAATGGACCCCTCACGAAGGAGAGGGGAGGGCCGGGCTCATCTTCATCTCGCTCTGGACGTGCGTATGGAATACATGATCCGGCTCCACTTCACAGTATCCAACAACATTGCAGAGTACAAGGCTCTCCTCAACGGGCTCATGATCACCCTCGAAATAGGGGTTCGGTGCCTCGAGGTTTGAGGGGATTCCGAGCTCGTTGTCAATCAGGTGATGAAAGAAGCCAACCGCGTCAACCCGAAGATGGCAGCTTACTGCAAGGTCGTCTGGGAGCTCGAGGATAAGTTCCATGGACTCGAGCTCAAGCACGTACTGCGAAAGTACAATGAAGCGGTCGACACCCTCGCAAAGGCGGCCTCGAACCGAACGCAAGTCCTAAATGGCATGTTCGCAAGCGACCTGCAGGAGCCGTCCGTCTGCTACATGGAGGACGACCATCCCTCACCGCCAGATCTTGAGGAGGTCATGGCGTTGGGAGAGGCTTCAGAGCCCAACCTTGAGGACCCCGACTGGATGATCTTGATCCTAGAGTGGATGGTGGAGGGAAAACTCTCGAGTGACAGCACCGAGGCCCGACGCATTGCGCGACAGGCCAAATCCTTCAGTCCCATCGATGGGGATCTTTATCGGTAGGGCGCGACTGTAATAATGCGCTGCATCTTGTGGATCAAGGGCACCAGCTGATTAGGACATCCACACGGGAGCCTGTGGCCTCCACGTGGCCCCCAGAGCTATCGTCGAAAGCACGTTTCGATAGAGCTTTTACTGGCCCACAACGGTCGCTGATGCCAAGAACATCGTGCGAAGCTGCGAGGGTTACCAATTGCACACTCGACAAACACAGCTCCCAGCACAGGCTCCAGACCATCCCCCTCACATGGCCTTTCGTTGTATGGGGGCTTGACATGGTCGAACCGCTGAGAAAGGCACCCGGGGGCTTCATGCACCTGCTCGTGGCAATTGACAAGTTCTCTAAGTGGATCAAAGTGTGACCTATCTACAGCTTTAGGTTGAAGGAGGCCATCGAGTTCTTCACCAACATCATCTATCACTTCGGGATCCCGGACGCCATCATCACCGACAACGGATCAAACTTCACCGGCAAGAAGTTCCTCTACTTCTGCGATGACAACAACATCCAGATAGATTGGGCTGCAGTTAATCACCCGAGGACCAACAGACAAGTCGAGAGGGTGAACAGAATGATCCTGAAGGGACTGAAGCCGCACATCTTCAAGAGGCTCGAGAAGTTCAAAGCAAGATGGGTGGCCGAGGTGCCCTCAATGCTCTGGAGCCTACGAACTACCTCGACGCACGGCACCGGTCACACACCATTCTTCATGGTTCATGGGTCGGAGGCGGTCCTCCCGACTGACATCGACTATGGAAGCCCAAGGGTGCGAGCTTACACTGACGAAGGAAACCAAGTCTCCTTCGAAGACGCTATTGACCAGCTCGACGAGGCGCGGGATGCGGCACTACTACACTCAGCCCAGTATCAACAGGCGATGCGGCATTACCATGCTCGCACCATTCGGGAAAGCGAGTTCCATGTTGTGGATCTGGTGCCACGCCGGGTCCAGAGCAACAAAGATCGGCACAAGCTATCACACCCATGGGAAGGCCCCTTCACCATTGACCAAGTCCTACGCCCCGACACCTACAAGCTTAAAGACGAAGACGGACGACCCATCACCAACGTCCGGAACATCAAACAACTACGTCATTTCTACCCTTAAAAGAAAAGAAAACTTTTGTATTTCCAGTAGGAATGATAGCTTAGTTTTCCCCTCTGCAGCTACAAGGCGATTCTTTGTCACCCAACAAATCCCTTGTAGATCGGGCCCCCCTACTTGGGAAAACGGTGTTTTTACTTTCTTTTTCTCTCCCCAAAGCCCAAGAAAACGCTCAGACGCAACAAGGGAAGGAAGAGAGACAGGACGGGAAACACTTCATCAAGATCTTTAAGGAGAGGGTGGGGGTCCAACATGGCGGACGTGACCATGGTGTACACCGGCGGACTCGACCTACGACGCCTACACACCGCCGGCTCCACCAGCACCGCCGTCGCAAAGGATCTCGTCGACGTCGACCCCATCGAAGATGGTGTTGGCGGCCGTGGTGAACTCCAGTGAGTTGAGGCTACGACGCTCTGCGTCATAGCCCTCGGGCCATCCCGGTGGAACGGAGGAGAGCCACGGTTTGCCCGACTGCGCGTCGGCCGCGCCCAAAGCTTCAGACGCCCCTTAGCACACCCAGCACACACTGCCCCCTGACACGGTCAAGCAGTGCTCGAAGCTGGTCCACCAATAGGGCTAGAGGAGAAGCCACAACATCGACGGTTGCCTACGCCGCGGTGGTAAGAACGTAGAGACATGTCTACGCGTCAAATTCTCGGCACCGCAGGACCACCATCTCCCGTCGGAGCTCCAGAATCTTGTCTTCCATGTCTGCAAAGCAACAAGGAACAGGAATCGTCCAAGGAACATACCAATTCGGCGAGCCTCTGCCCCGCGACGGCAACACGAGCCGCCTCAGCCTCCGCCTCGATGTTGTTGAGCGCCGCACGAGCGGCCTTCAACGCCTCCACAAGACGGTGGAAATTATGCTGGTCCTCCTCTAGGCGGCTCCCCGTCTCCGCCACCTGTGTCGTCAGGTAGAGGACCTCCTCCTGGGAGCCCCAATTGCGGGGTCACACTGACGGGCTGGGGCTCGACACCTGAGGCTGCTGCGCCCCCAGAGCCCCTACGCAAAGAAAGGAGGCAAAGATAATGAGAAACACGAAGAGGCCGGAGCAGGGCGACTGACACCACCCGAGGGGCGATACGTACCTCTAGCGGCACGATGACGGTGCTGCGCGCTTCCCTTTGTCCATCGTAGAAGAAGGGGCTGAGGTAACACTTCTTCTGAGTCCCCCGCCTAAGTTTTTTTTCACTTCCACCACAAACGCTTCTGCAGGAGCTGGTGAAGAGAATGAGGTGAAAACCTCCAAGAACGAGTGGGGCTTTTAAGGGTCGCCAGTAGGGAGAGCACGACCGATGCACTCCCCCACGATCACCACGACCTGCCTCGATCCCAGGCACGACCATCCGAGTCGATTAAAATCTCCCCATTGGAGAAGTAATCACTAGGACGCAAACCGCCACTAGCCCCCTGGGGCCCAGGGATGACGTGCGGTTCAAAGGCTGGCCCAACGAAGGGTTTTGAACAGTCGCCACCATCACCAGAGCGAGGGACGAGAAGGGACGGGCCCACAAGCGGCCGAAACCCAAGCGCACGAGCGCCACAGGCATCCTGAATCGTATTCGAGCCCTAAACGAAAGGTCTCATGGAATCCCCATTGGAGGGGAGGCAACGATCCTCCAAGGTCAATCGAACAACCTTGGAGATAAATGGTATATTTGGAGGGGTTGATAAGATCTATCACCAGCTGATCCTGTCGGGACCCTGCGAACGGGACCCAGGTCTTACTCGAACTACCCGCTAGTAGCTCAATGAGCGCAACGACTCAGCCATTGAGGTAAGTCGTGGTACTGCTCATCCCTCCTTCCCTAACGAAAGGGTTGCGTGAGGAGAACCAAATGGGCGCTAAGTTCACAGGGTCAACTAAACACCCCTAACGAACAACGCACGTCATCCGTTCAGACAGACATCGACAAAGCTTAAACAAAAGAGACAAAACATAGTGAAACGCCTTGCTCGAAGGTCCCAACAATGAATTTTTTCTGTGTAAATACATAAGCAAAAAGCTAGAACAACCGAAAGGTTGGGAGATAAAAGGAAACAAGGCAAGCGGGATGCCGCAACAAACGGCACCCCAGTTCTTGAGCAGCGTCACCACAAAGGGTGCGAGGGAGCGGTCGCCCAAGAGTAGACCGGGCACAAGACGACGGACCGGGACTCTCGGAGATCCAATGCCCGCCGTACTCTCGTCGTCGGCCGCCAAGCGCAGGACACTCGACGGCCCACAGGGCTGAGAAGTCGTCAACACGCTCACGATCTTGACGATGAAGCATCCTCCTCAGAACAGGAGGAGGGGGCTTCAAGTGAGGACGTGGATGACCGAAACAAACTCAAGGGGGTATCTACGCCCCCAAGGCATAAGAGCAGGAAGTTCTGATCCCGAGCGGATAGACCTGGACTACGATAGGGTGAGGGGCTTCAAGTGAGGACGTGGATGACCGAAACAAACTCAAGGGGGTATCTACGCCCCCAAGGCATAAGAGCAGGAAGTTCTGATCCCGAGCGGATAGACCTGGACTACGATAGGGTGAACCACTCCGGGAATCCGAATGACTAACCCTAGCATGCCTCCCCTTTCACTGAACTCCCACCAACATTAGGAGGCTTGAAGGACGACACTACACCTAGGTGCGAACCCCCCACGATAGGAGAAGTAGCTGCTTTCTTTCCCTCCCCATGTGGCAACCATGGAGTCTCACCGGGATGAAGCAGAGCTCCTTTTATAGGGTAGCAACAACCCAATCATGTGAGGGGCACGATGGACATGACTTATCTTACAAAACAAGCTAAAATGGCCACCCACCCCACCAGGCGGTGTATTGAAGGCCTGCTGAGCCTCGCCGTCACATCGGTAGAAGCCAACCACAGTGCCCCGTGATGCTGGGTCAAATCCACCGTCCGACCACGTCAGCCTCAAAAGGCGAGCCAGTACTCGCGGTGGCTAAAATAAACACCCCGTGGCAGAGCCTTTGACTCTACCACAGGATCGGGGGCTACACCCGGCGGCTGCGCTTGCGCGCCCCTACCGAACTGAAGAAAAGAAGCAGAAGCTCAACCTCTTTGATCCTAAGGGAGAAATCCGTTCTTCCCCCCTTAGGCTCGGGGGCTACTGAAGAGGGGAGAAACCAGGGGTAATCATGTTATCCCCTAAATCCCCGAAATCAATAAGGCTAATGACGGGCCGCATCTACGAAAGCCCAACGTCGGCCACCAGCAATCTAGGCCCAGCTTCCCTTTCTCAAGGACAACGGTCTGGCCCCATCCGAAGGGCCACCTCCGACTCAGGTAGCCACCCCAGCTACCTCGACAGGCAACTCTGCCTCGCACGACTTAAGGCTCCTTCCGCCGCAATCGATCGACCGGGGCCCCCTAGGGGGTGGGCCACAACGTGGCGGAAACTGCCCCCGCGCCGCTCGAGACGTGCAGGTGCAGCAGGGCACACAAATCTACCATGTCAGGAGGTTAGGCAATGATGAGATTTTTCCCGGTGTGGAAGGAGGACTGCCCCGACGTCCCATCACCTGGATACTCAATAGTGACCAAGGACACGCGAATCCTTCGCCTGCAAGACATCGAACAACGAGACCTGACCCGGCGAGTATCAGAGAGGTCGAGGCTTGCAGGAGAAGCCCTGGCCTAACGGGACTGGCATGCTCATGGGTCGGGAGAAGCCGCCTTGGAACGAGAGCCGCAGCTACGCCGGCCTACGAAGGCTACCACGACTAGTGCAGTGTACGACGCCAACGAGAGACGAAGGCCCATGGCGTGGCACTGTTGCAGCACTGTAGCAGGATACAATTTTACGATCTTAACCCTTGTACACTGGCCCTCCTTGAAGTATACAAGGGGAGGTTGGCACCGTAAACGGGGGTGGGGGGCAACAGAATGAGCACACCGAACACATCGATCAAGAGCAACAACACACACCACATCCACCGATCGAGCATCCGTAGCTCACAACCACACACCGAGACTTGGGACATTTTCCCTCTATCGACCTAAGCTTGTATCCCCCCACGAACCATACCAAAAATTACTTGCCGGCGGTATCAAACCCCGACAATATGTGTGTCTGCGGTTAAGTTTCACGTGGGTGATTTACTAACCAGTGTAAATCTTATAAAGGAAGGATCAAGGTAAATATCATTAATACAGTCGTGGTTCATTTTCTAAAGGTTAACCGTGTCTGAATGCATTACATATTCCGAGTGTCATGCTTGTGTGTGATATCATTGTAAATGTATTACTAATATTTCCTAGATGGTTCTGAGCACAACAAATACTCCCTCCATACCCATAAATCAAGTCGTTTTGGACAAAATTTCAGTCAAACATTAGGAATATCAATCATGAATAATTTTTAAGTTGTTGAGTTTGAAAATGTGAAAATTACATGAACATATTTTGTCATACAAAATACTTTGATAAAAGTATACATATGTTAGTTCTTAACAATAAAATTTTTTATAGAAAAAAGAAGACTTTGGAGACTGTGTCGTTGTCCTAAACGACTTGTTTTATGGGTATGTATGGAGTACAGTAACATCTATAGGGACTACTTGACATCAAGGCACTATACTTCTTGGGTATATTGTTGAAATTTCCATTACAGATTAAATCAAGTAAAATATGTTTTATCCATGTACATGCACAACACTTGCATAGTCTTCAAGATTCTTCCATAATTCCATTTTTTGAGTAAAATGCACAAGAGGTCCATCAACTTGTATGGATGAGTCATTTAGGTCCATCAACTTCGAAAATGCATTTGTAGGTCCATAAACTCATTGAGTAGTTCACCGTAGGTCTATAGCTGTCTACATATGCTTCTTCTACTGATATAACATAATGACTTGGCTCAAAGAAGCATATTTAGCTAAGACATTTCATTAAACAGCTTATGAGTTGCACATACTTGACATTTTCGGAGTTGAGCGGCAGTAGCCTCCTCCTATGCAGTGACACGAGAGGAGGCTACTGTTGTTTTAGCTCAAGGAATGGCAAGTCTCTCTCGCCCGTATGTAATTTACTTGTTGAAATGCCTCATCTAGAAGATGTTGCTAGAGCCAATTCATCATGTCGACGTCAGTAGAAGCATATATGGACGGTTATGGACCCACAGTGAGTGACTCAACAAGTCCATGGACCTAAAAACGCATTTTCAAAGTTAAGGGACCTAAGTGACACGCCTTTACAAGTTGACGGACCTCCGATGCATTTTACTCTTTTTTTATCAAGGAGCTATGTTTAACAAGGACATGTTTTCTGTATATTGTTTAATAATCCCATAATCCTACAGCGTAGTGAAATCAAGGCACCATATTTTTTTGTTACATTGTAAAGTATTTTGGCAAGTCTGGAGGGGGAAAGTTTGGAGAAACATGCTTAATTTGAAACCATCGCTGCAGCCTGAAAAATTCCTCATATTTTAGATTGTACAACATATAACAATTCAGTTGACAAACAAAATAGGTTGATTTGATTCTATATCTTGTTTTATAAAATGATGATCAAACACATCTATGTAGATCAGGTTGTGCCAAATATGCCGGATGCTAGGCAGGACTAAGGGCAACTCCAACCGAACCCTCAAATGCACTCCTACCTCATCTATAAGGGTCCAAACGCGAAAAAAACAACTCCAACCGGGGCCTCATCCACCCCGACAGATGAGGAGCCTGTTCGTTTGGCTGGTGGCTTTTGCTGATTTGTTCTGAGAGAAAAGCACTGCTAGCTGATTGCTGATTAGTAGTTTGTTCTAAGAGAAAAGTACTGCTGACTGGTGGCTGATACCAAACGAACATAGCGGAGCCCGCCTCATTCCGTCCGCTCGAACTCTCACTTGTAGGAGCCCCCGCTCCAACCCTCAGACTGTCCGCACTGGCGAACTGGACGCGAACTGGAGGTCGCTTTTACCGTTTTTTTCCCCGCAGCGGGGGACGGTAAAAGCGACGCAACCATCCAGTTCGCCCGCTCGAACGCCACAGCCAGCGTCGTACGGGAGGAACGGCATGCGCGGGCCCGCGCAGCCTCGCGCCATCCCCAACCACCACGGGAGAGAGGACGGAGCCACCTTGTCGCCGCCGCCGGAACGGCCGCCTTGCTCCCCGCCGGCGAGGCAAGCGGGGAGGTCCCGCCGGGGTCGGATCCCCCTGCCGCTCGCTCGAGCCGGTGGAGGTGCGGCGGCGAAGACGAGGAGGCGGTGTCGTTGGAGCTCGGCGATGTCGCGGCGCGCCGACTCCTCGCCGCCGGTGCCTCCTCCTCGTCGTCCACCTCGCACGCGCCCACCACCGCTTCCCCGCCCCCGCGTCGAGGAGGGAGAGCACCCGGACGCCGCGCACCGGATTCCCCGCCCATCCGCCTCCACCGGGAGAGCTGCGCCCGCCGTCGTGAGGTGGAGACCCGCCGGCCGGGGGCCGTTCGATCCGCCGGCTCGACGCCCCCTTCTTCGGGCTCCACGCGCGCGGCGTGGGGGAGGTGGAGCGTGCCGGCCGGGGAGGTAGAAGGGCCCCCGCCGCGCCGGGAGAGCGGCTCCTTGTCCCGCTCGTCGAGGCCGCGCCACCGGTCCCGGCCGCCGACGAAGGGAGAAGAGGAGGGGGCGGATGCGTCGGTGGATCTCCGCCTCTCGCTCTCTGCCGCGAGCCGCGGGTGGGTGGCGAGGGCGGGTAGGGCGGGGGCGGCGCGGGTCTCGGTGCCCTGCTCCGCCGTTTGGGAGGAGGGAAGAAGGGGGGAGAGAGAGAGCAGAGGGGGCGCGGGGTAGGTGGGGAGGGGGAGAGAGTGAATGGAGGGAGAAGGAGAAGTGAAGGAGTATGACGTGTGGGACCCGCAATTGGTGGTTGGTATAGAGCTTGAGATATAGAGGTTGACGAGTGCATAAAAAACGGTACTCAATTGAAAAACATTGATTACCAGGCGGACAGTCTCATCCGGCGATGGCGCCAACCGCCAACGACTGGCCCTCCCGCTCCTCCCCGGAGCTTTGCTCGTGCCGTGCAGTCTACGCAAGGGAGGGGAAAGGGTACCTGCAGATCCGGCGGCCGCCATGGGGCCGGCGGCGGCGGCGGTCATGGGGACCGACGGTGACCTCGCGGCTCGCTACCTGTAGATCTGACGATGTCCTATCCAACAGTGGCAGCCATGGAGGCCGGCAGTCACGTCCGCGGCGGCGGTCCGTCCTGAGTGGCCGGTTCTGCGCCTGCTTGTTGCTGCAGCCGTGCTTGATGGGGGCACAGCGGTAGCGCCAGATGGGGCCGGCGGCGGCATCCGCCCCGCAGCTGCGCCCGAGGGGGCCTGTAGTGTGGCGCCAGCCGGCGCACCGCGGCCTCGCCGCTGCTGCTGCACGAGGAGCCGCGCACCAGGAGCTGCTGCAGCTTGCGTGCTCTGCTTTGCTGCTGCTTGCTCTGCTTTGCTGCCTGCTAGCCTGCCCGCTGCAGTTGATAGGATTGTGATGGAAAATTTGTATTGTTTTGGCTAAACAATTTGTACTATTTATTTTGTGTGCGAAACAGTGTGTATTATTTGCAGTATGTATTTGGACTATTTGTGGTATTTTGTGTTCTTTAGGAGGCTGTTCGGCCGACATATCTCGACTTATCCCGACTTGTCTTGGTTTATTTCCTCTCACAGAATACTATTCATTCTACCAGCCGAGTACTATTCATTCTACCATCCAAACACCCTCTATATTAGCTATGCATAAATAGATGGTTAGTTACATGATATGAATAAAGAATTGTATAAATGAGATGTAAGGAGGTATACGAGAGTTAAGTCCGAGTTGAAAGTAAAGTAGGAACCTCAAAACACATCAAACAAATCAAGATCGATCAGGCATACCAAGTCCCACCTGAGCTCCTGTTCCTGATGCCCCCTTTCCAACAATCAACTCCCATACTATTCCCTCCGCTGGTGAAATTCCAATAGTTTAGAGTTCCTATCTGAATAAGTTGTTATTGCCGTTGTCGTCAGTAAGCTACGGAACACGAACATCCCCTCCACCTGCAGCCGCTGCCTCCCTGCCTTGCCGCCGGAGCTGCTCCCCACCTCCACCTGCCGCAGCAGCAGCAGCAGCAGCTCTGGAGCTGACATGACGGTAGCTTGTCGCAGCTGCTTCTCACTGTCCGCGGAGTGGCAGTAGAAGCCGCACAGATAAGGACATGATGATCAAGAGGTAGACGAGTCTGGCCATGGATGGCCTGATTACAACCCTTTAAGGTTGGAGCGGCGGCGCGGTAGGAGGGCCTGGCCAAGTCGTCTAGAATTCCTCCGCCTCGCGCTTCCCCTGTCGCGCGCGGTCGCTAGCCGCTGCCCGGGCCCGCTGCCGCGTCGCCGCTCACGCGTTCGCTGACTGGGTGCCTCGCAGTCTCGGCCTCCCCCGGGTCTCCCTCCCCTTCACCTGCTCCTGTCCGGTCAGTTCTTCGTACAGGAGCGAAGTGGAGAGTGTTGTCGGAAGCGACGGACGCGACTGCCTCCATACCTCCTCGCTGCTCCGTGTGGCGGCCCGTGGCGTGGCTTTGTGCCATTTAGGTGCTTGCTCTGCCTTGCTGCATTCGCCCGTTGCCACTCGCTGCATCCGCTCCTCGCTGTGCAGCGGCCTTCTCTCTTCTCTCCTCATTTCTTCGGTTCGATTTCTGGACCTGCACAGGTCGAGTGATCTTTGTGGTGCTATTGGTGAGTGAGTCTTCGTTGCCCCTGATTTCTTTCCTTGCTTCTTTTTTCCATGGTTCGGAAATGTTGTTCATGGTGCTTTGTTGTCTGCAGACTGTAGGTAGTCATGAATCTTGGCTAGGGTTCCGGAGGTGCCGTTGACTTCTTCCTGGCGAGGTTCGTCCGCGTCCTGTCCCTGCTTTTGCTCTGCTTCTCCTTGTAAGGAACCGCCCAAATTACCTCGACTAAACCGAGTTATCGTCCAATGATCCACCCGGCTTAATCGAGATAACCCCGGTAGTCCCCCGTACGCGTCTCAAGTATTCCCAGGAACAACACGCATACCGTATTTACATCATGGCAACCATCACAAGGATACACGTGAGAGCAAATTTTAAACTTTAGCTTACAAGTCTTGATCATATTACAAAAATTTCAGAAATTATAACTATACAATGTAAGCACCTAGAATATTCGAGTTTCATTGTTTGTAAGAAAATGATTAACCATCCTAGATATAACCTAAGTCTAGGTGGATATCCTAACATGTTTTTCCTAGGTGGAGAGTTAAATCGCAGAAAAAAAATTAAAGATATATGGTGCAATGATGATGTCCTTGCCCATAAGACACCACCTGCACTAGCTTGGAGCAACTTCCACCATACATCCACATTGCCAACTCTGGCGGGATGAATGTGACAATCACCCACAAGAAGAAACCTGCAAAACAACTTAACGGCAGCACCGTAAGTACATTGCGTACTTGCAGGACTTATCCACAATACTATATATTTGGTGGATGCATGAGGCTTGTCAAGTTTTTAACATTTGATAATAAAATGCGAGCATAATTTATCAAGTGAATAAGCAAAAGACATAGCACCTATTTTCTATATCAAACATCAATACAATTGCATAAATAAAGTGACCAAGTGTTCACGAGCTCAATCTTCCATAAGCCCTTCACGAAACTCTACGTTAAAGTCCAAGTACATGAGCGTGCTTCGTGACTGGAGCGGGGCTATTGCAATAGATTATAACCCCGCGGGGGTGTACAACTTTTCCCACACGAGACGCAAGACCAACGACCATATCCTCGGCCTAGGATAAGTGTTAATTCATGCCCTCGACCTTTCACATACCCGCACCCTACTATGAGCGAACGGCCGAAAGTGTATAGATGTACCGGACACGGCCGATCACACCTCATCCCACCCCGCACCGAATCCGGTCAAGGTACGGTGCGACTTATGCTACTTAGCTTACCGACCCATTATGAGCATGTGGTTTGTACGGAATAGTGCTCAAGTATCACAGCGATAACGATCAGGCCTTAATCGACTCAAGCAAGCCTATACCACTTGGATTCACTCCCAACATGGCCCTAGCACACTTGCTCAAGTCTTGAATCATATTCATAGGGCTCAAATTTTATCCATTCATGACTACTCAAGTATTAATTAAGAAAGCATACTATAACTCGCGAGTGGTGGTGACCTTGCCACCTCTCGACTTCTACCGACAACTAAGCATGACAAAGCAATTATAACGATATTTCTAACATGCATGCTTTCACTAAATAAGTTGAGCTAATTCCAAGAGTTGATATGTCTAATAGGTTCTACACATTGCATATGTCTAGATAGAGCTAAGCCCATGCGCAATCATTAGTAAGTAATAACATTTCACATTTAGAAAATAGAGTGAGATACATAGGTGCCCACTGAGATCGGTGCTCCAAGAACGCAACACTCGGAACGTCATCTATGAGATTAGATGAATGCATGAATTAGAAAGGATGACATGAATGTATGCATATATGATGCAAAGACTTATGATAGATGAAGGATAACATGCTCCAAGGTCATTGTGTAAGCAATCAAAGATTTGGAATTAAGGTGCACAAGTAATTGCATAGGGTAAAAAATGTGCAAACAATTATTCACACAAGTGCACATAACATTCTAAGTCAAATTATAACATGAGAAGGCTATAAACATTAGTTGTCCTATTTTAGTTTCATATGAGGTATCACATAATTCAATTGTTATAACATAAAGCCTTAACCATGAGAGTTATATCATGATCAATGGAAGCTAACAAGTTAGATTCATAATTTTAGAAGCACATATGAAGACATTATACATATACTAATTAATTAGGTTAGAAGATATCTTAAACTGTACCAATCTACACATAGTTAATGCAAACAAGTACTTACATTAGATCCTACACATCATAAGTGAATTAGCAAAATTGGTTCATAATTTTTGGACTAATAGAGAATTAACTATGTGATTAACAAGATAAACACTCACATAATTAATTAGGATAAAATAATTATTTAATTTGGAGTCAAACTCATTTTTAATAGGTTCTTGACATCATTAGAAAACCAACAAAATTTATTTCACATTTTTCTGAGCTATATACAATTTTATATGAATTATACAAGATGGTATACGAGAGATGAATAGTAACCGCGGACCGTCCGTGGTCAACTGACGGACCGTCCGACCCTGGAGGCGAGAAAACAACGTCTCCGGAGGTTTTTTGTGCGGTTTACGGACCGTCCGTCCCCTAAGGTCGGACCGTCCGCCCCCGGGCCGTGGCTCACCGTCGAGCTCGCCGTCGGCGGCTCCGGCCTCGGGTTTGGGTGGGGTTTGTTTCTATGGGTTCCTGAGAGTGTATAGAGTTGATTCCAAGTGATAGATTTGACATGCATAAGGTATTTTGAGCTCTACGTCATCAATGGTGATGAAACTCAAAAGGGATCCATGGATAGGCTATGGAGTTGCACAAGGGTGAAAGGGAGATGGTGAGGGCGAGGGAAGCTCACCGGTGATGAGTAGAGCATGAGCAATAGGCCGCTTGTTGGTGTAGGGCGGAATTGGAGTAAATCGGGCCGAGTTCATCCATGGTGCTTGGGGAAGAAGATGAAGAAGCTTAGGGATGGCCTTCTCCTTGGTCTCCGGCGAGGAAGAGGTAGATGGGGTAGTGGAGAAGCTCGTCGGTGACGTCCTCCGGTGATCCTTCGACGATCTCCGGCGAGATATGGTGGATTTGATGGAGATGAAGGAGTTCCTTCCTCCATGGCTTGGGTGGAGGAGAAAACAAGAGAGGGAGGGGCTCCTGGAGTGTCTAAGGAGAGGAAGGAGAGGGGGAGGACGCTGGGTGAGGTGGATGGTCGGTGGGACCCAACGGGGGCGCGTGGCGCGGCTTCTCTGCGCGCACGACACGCAGGCAGCGGCACGCACGGACCGTCCGCGAGGGAGGTACGGACCGTCCGCCCGTTCCAGACAGAAACATCTCTCCTTTCTCTAAATCCTAAACTTTATCTTCCAAGCCTCCAAAAATTCCACAAAAATTTGTGTTAATAGAAGAGATCATGGGCAACCCATTTTGCTTGAAATTGGAATCATAGCTATTATAGAATTGAAAAGAAAATTCTTCCCGGAATGATACTTTTGAGATTTCGAGTAAGCTGTTTGACATTAAGATGATCTCTAAAAATTCAGAAAGAGATACCTAAATTCATGTTGGAAGAAGTACTAATTAATCAAGTCATCACACAACATAGCTTCTATGGTCAAAATCTAAGTTGCTTCCCAATGATGCATATTCACTTTATTCAATAAATTAATTAAAAAAACAAGGTCATTTAAACAAACTAAGAATTTTATCTTAGCAAAACCATTATGCTCATGATACAAGACTTACATTGAAATTACATTTTGGGCTGTTACACTCCTCATCATTTATTTTCCCAGATTGGAGTTGTTATTCATGTTTCGTTGCTGTGTGCAGGTTTGTGATGGGTTTGGCTGCTGGTTGGATTGTGCAGGCATCATGTTGATCTCGCAGATCCGGTTCCTCCGCACGCCTGTGAATCCTCCTGATGCATATCCTTCTCCAGTGTCCTCTCGCACCCCTTTCAGCGGACGATTTGCGCTTCTGTTCAAGGTTCGGTTTTTTCAGACCTTTTTTTTCAGAGCAAAGGCGTAGCAACTTTTTTGGAAAACAAACTCACATTCCAAAGACAATAGCTCTCGATTATGATCGTAGCAATGAATCCTCTGCGTTGATGCCAGCACCGAACCTCAGCTATGAAAACTCTGATATATCCACCCCTCCTAAGAAGGCCAGGCTCGATCGTAAGGTGAGGTTGTAGAGACATGTCTAATTTTGTTTGCAAGGTCAGCCCGTGTCTTCCAACATGTTAGCATTTACATTTCCATCTGCAGGCCGCACCATGTAGGAAAAACCTGAACTTAGGCAGTGGCAGCACTGGAGGAGAGACAACCACGTTCTTGGCAAGAATGGTGGGCGCGAAAATGCAGAGACTGAAGAAAATTTATCGGTATGGTATAATTCCATCATGTGCATTTTTTGCGGTTCATTTCACCTCGAAACTTATCTCCTGACGAAATTCAAATTGATTGTTTTTTGTTGCTCTTTACCCTATCTTACAGATTGAGAATGGGAGCAGTTCCAATTCAGTCGCTGTAACCGCTGTCCCTGGAGACTCAGTTGCCACCACAGTGCTTAACAGGTTTGATCTATAGCCACTCAAACTCACTAGCAAGCTGCTGGCCTGCTGCTGTAAAATTAATATCGACTAACAAAAATCCTGTTTTCAGTGATGTTGTGGACACCCCTGAAGTTCCCAGGGTCGCAGGACAGCAGTAGTGTAGGTAATGACTATCATGACACAAGGTTACATTTGATTGATCATTCCTCTGAATTTACATGGTCTCACATCTTTTGTGTATGTTTTTTTACTGCATTTCCAGAGGAGACTGCTCCATGTCAAGAAGTTGTAAATACGATGTCTACTAGGAAAACAACTTTTAGTCTTATTTTGTGTATCAGTGGGCAGTACTATAACTGTGTGGCTCATTCAGATGTCTGTAATGTTTCAGAACATGCATTATGTTTCTGTTGGTGACACTTATTACGTAGAGAAAAAGATTAAACATGTATGTGCGTGAGGTAGGTTATGCTCTTTTTTTTTGCGGGTGAGGTAGGTTATGCTCTTTCTGGATGTGCTCCCTCACCTTCCACCCTGTGCTGTGTTCTGATATTTCTATTACCACATGTTTCCTGAAAGCTATGCCGATTTGTAATGGTTATTTTTCTCTCCTTTCCACGTACCTTGCTTTGGGAAAATACACAATATTTTTCTGTAACTCTTATGGACAGTTCACATTACACTACCGGAAAAAAACTCTCGGCAAAGCCTTCATCGCCGAGAGTTTTTTATTTGTCTTTCGGCATAGAAAAAACACTTGGTAAACAGCCTTCTTTGCCGAGAGCCAAACAAAAAGCTCTCGGCACAGAAAAAACATTCGCCAAAGATTTTTTACCAAGAGCCAACTGGTTGGCAAAGAATTTCTTTGCCAAGTGCAATTTTTTCGCTCTCGGCAAAGAAATTTTTAAAAATCACCTTTTTACCTCCAAATTTTTTCTATCCTCAACATATACTTGTACAAAACTTATGCTCAAATTTTGCATAATTTTAACTTTGTTTGGTATATTTAACAATTTTACTTCTTTCTAGGTAATTTTTTCGCATACGTCCGATATGAACTGCAAGTGCATGAAATTATATATGTTCATGAGACATCTCTAAGACCATGTACATGAAATCAAGCTAAATTTCCGGCATTTGGTTCTCTGATCATGATGAAGACCGTGAGGTAGAAAGATTTTAAAATTGTATAAAATTCAAATGAAGTTTGAAAATCACGAAATTTGGCAAGTGATCATGATATCATATATGGAGGTTGTGGTAAAAAATTGAGAATGTTTTGAACACTTTGACACATATGTTGTTTGGAAACCGGAACATCTTACTAGAAGTGTCTAAGAATTTGAACTATATCACTAGGTTCGGAGTCTTAGATAAATTTAAATTTGAGTTTGACTGCAAAAACTTTTTTATAAGTCATACACAACATAACTGATGTCATGTTAAATTTAGGAAAGTTTTCACATCTATTTACTATTTTTAATAATTATTTTGATAAAATTTTTATTTGCCGACAACATTCCTCTCGGCAAAGTCATATTGGACCAGTTTGGCGCGTAGCCAATTTTCCCGCCGACGCGGCCCATTTGGCCCAACTTCCGTCGGTCCTATATAAACCGCCCCTCCCCCAAACCTAACCCTAATTCTTTCCCACCGCAGCTGCCTCGCCCCTTTTCTTCTTCACCGCCGCCTCATCTCCCTCCCAGCGCCGCCCCTTCTCTTCTTCTCCGACCCTCCTCGTGTTGCCCTCCGCTCGCTGCCCCTCCTCTGCCCCCTCCGCTCGCTGCCTCTCGACCTGGCAGAGAGGAGCGGCGGCATGGCGAGGTGTGGAGGTAGCTACAGCGGCGAGACCAGACGGCGGAGCTCCATTCCCGGCGCGGTTTCGAGCACGGTGGTGGCGGATTCGAGCGCAGTGGCAGCGGATCCGAGCGCGGCGGTGGTCGATTCAAGAGCGGGGGTGGCGGATCTGAGCTCGATGGTGGCGGAGGAGCTCGATGCGATGAACGGTCGGCGGCGGATTTGCGTTTCGGGTGCCGGCCGGAGGCGAATCTGCGTGGTCGCGGCCCCTCACCGGAGGTTCCAGGTTCTCGCCCCCCCCCCTCTATCCCCCTCTCTCAGCTCCCTCCTCACTGTTTGTTCCACATGTGGTGCGGCGGCGGCCGGGTGGTGGTGGACGGCGGAGCGCAGGCGGGGCGGCTCGGTGGTGGTGGGGTGGTGGTTGTTGTGGTGGTGGTGCTGGCGGTTGGCTCTGGTGCTGGCGGCGGCGGCGGTGGGGGCCGCAGTGCCTAGCCGGTGGGGCCCGTTTTTTTGTTTTTGAAAACTTTCTATGCCGAGAGCCAAATGGGGCTCTTGGCACATCTCTACCGAGGGTGGGGCCCGTGACTCTCGACACAGAGCTCTTTCCCGGCCCAGCGGTGCCGAGTGGGCTGTGCCGAGAGTTCCCTCTCGGCATAGGCTGTGCCGAGAGGAGCTTGCTCTCGACACAACCCCAGATTCCGGTAGTGTTAAAGGATCGCATGATGGGAAATTAATTCAATATATCCATTCTCCAGATCCAATCTGGCATGAACGGATGTGGTATGGTATCCTGATCCTTCAAGATCTGATCGACCCGTTTCATCTTCACCAAACACTACTGTACGCAGGTATATTCCTCCAACAGTTGCGAATAGCTGAAAAGTGCTGGCGACGTGGAACAATGTCTCGATTTTTCTTATTCGATTTCCACGTACCATATGGCATCCCATGTTTGCACGTCCAGTGCGTCAGCAAAGGAACGCATATGGTCTCAACAGTTGCAGCTATTGTGACTTTTCCATTCGTTTTCTCGAAATCGTGCCAGATCACAATCCGCGGCCTGTATCACGATACACGCAGTCAGAAAAGAGCGAAGATCAGAGGGGCCAGACAGTAGCGGCAGTAAAACGAGATGCGACGACAGAAAATAAAATAAAAAAGCACCGCTACATGGACCGACCGAACTAATGCCGGCCCATTCAACGGCTCATAGGCCGCTTACATCTGCTAACCCACGCACGCTAACAAAATCGTAGGAGGCAGCCCATTGCACGCACACACGTCTTCTACGGTTTTCTGGGCTGGCGCTCAAGGGCGCGCCCCAACTGCTAGTGACTTAGTGAGTGATGACAGTTGACAGGCTAAGCTATTATCACAATGTGGCATCCTACTGTTCTAAAAATTCTTCTCCAATTTTAAATATAAGGATTCTGTTACAAGGTTATTAAGTGGATTGACGACTCTTTCCAGTCAGAGCTGAGAGGTACAGGTTCCTCCTAACTCTATTTGGGCATCATATAGTGCATACAATGAAACTAGCACACAATTCTGACTACTTAATCAAGACATGATAAGTACCACACATTTCCATAATAATATTGGCAATTTCGCATCTTTCTGTAACCTCTGTTGTGGGCTTCAACACACGGAGCAAATTGATATGTACCACCACCTTTTCATCTTGTTCACATCATCACACTCACACCGTTTAGCTTCTTATCTCAATCGTGTGTACCCTCCCTCTAAACTTTCTAGCCGCATTAACTCAACTAAGATCATTACCTCAATTCGATAAGAATAAACAGATGAGTAAATGCACATTTCGAGCAGCTAAGTAATAAATACCGAAGTTGTGTTCCTTAAACTTGGATCATCTATAAGTATTTTATCTTATTTACATGCTAATGTCAGAAGACATCTTTGGTTGAGGAACACTTTGCAAACAAGAGCTGAGTATAGTAAATATGAGGAAAAAAATTGGGTGCGCACGGTGCGCACCGCGGCCACCGTGCGCACCCCCGTGCGTCGCCGTGCGATCCTCATCGGACGTCCGGGTCTCCGAAGCCCACGCAATGCGCCCTCGCGCGGCTCCTCATCGGCTCACGCGGCCCGTCTCTCGCGTCGATCCCGACTGCCGGCTGCTCGGCTCCCGCTTCAGGCTCCCCCGTCATCGGCTCGTCGTCGTGGGAGGTAAGGTTTCCATCGAGCATCTCTCTGCGTCGAAGGGCGGCGCGGCGAGGCGATTGCGGAACTGCAGCGCTTCGAGGCCATGGCAGAAGGGCGGTGCGGCAAGTCCATTGCGGCGTCAGGTGCACAACCATGCTGTGACGTTGCCTGCTGCTGTTGCCCATTGCTGCTCCAAAGTGCACAAAAATCCAACCATTTGTCTGGTGGTTCGTGTCGGCGGCGGATCAGAGCTGTGGAGACCCGGATCGACATCCCTTCCCAGACCGATCCTTTACAGTTGCTTGAGTTGATCGTGTCGATGTCCAAATCTGACCGATGAGTTGAGCGGTGCGTGTTGAGATCCCAATCCAACCCACCCGAGTGCTTAGTTGTATGGTCTGCGGACCGGGGTCGTTCGGGTTCCTCTGCTCCCCTTGTTGTGTGGTCGATCGACCAGAGTTGTATAGTTTTCGGGCCTAGTTTCCCTTATAAATTGGGTCAACTCTCTTCTTCTAGTAAAAATTCGGGAAAGCACAAGCTTTCACCGTCCGTTAAAAAAATGATTCTGATTCAAAATTGTACACAAACTCGTCACAAGCGTTTAACCAAAGTTGTAGCTAAGACAATCAGCTCAAAACCATATATATGACTTGTGTTGTAAAGATCAAATCGCGTGATACAAGTCTCCGAACTTTGACACACGAAGTGAATAGCCTCACTTCAGTTTCGTCAGTTAACCCCAACCCAAAATAGTGTCAAGTTCAAACTTTGAGATCCATTTTAAATATCACAATCACCTTTTTTTCTTGTCCAAGTACTGAAACCTGTTTATCATAGCTCATACAACCCATTTTGCATGATGTAGCCCAAAGTCTTAATACAAATTTTCTCAAAAACTTAACACAAAGTAGGGCTCTTAACACAATCTGAAAATTGAGGGAATTAGTAAAGTCTCAAACATCATCATTTAGCTATTTTTGAAAATTATTTCTGAGCAACTTTATATATAAACGTTGGCTCCACACTAGCAAAATGAGATCTATAAATATTGGTGAATATGTATTGTCATTTGTTGAGCTAGATGTTAGAGTTAAGTAATTTTAAGAGAGCTAAAAAAAATTGATTTCAGCACCAGGTGCCAGCCTCAGAGGTACCGGTAAGCCTACCAATGGTTTGAGAACCACACTCTACCCACACCAGACCAGTATGTCTTTCTTTCATCAATCCACCCCACCCCACCATCACAAGTATTCAGTGTAGCATCAAACCAAACTGAACCACATAAATGAGTCCACTAAACCATTCCACAAAACCAGTTTGAATCCATGGTCTTTCTGTCAATTTGAATTCTCACGACACGACAGACTGATTCGGTTTCAGTCAATTAGGTTTGGTACTCGCCTACTGAGTCATGACCGAGTTGACCGAGCTCCTGGTAAATACATCAAGTAAAATCACAAATCCACGTGCATGGTTCTAAGCTCTGCATATTACCAAACTAAAAGAATACAACACAGGTTTCAAGTGCATTCAAGTGCAGCTTCTGCAGCAACACAAAGGCAGGCAAGCAGGCTAAGCAACGACAATTAAATAGTTGCTCAAGCAGAGCTAAGTTCCACCCAACAATGTTCCATTGCCGCTAATTAGGTCTGGCCTCACATGAAAACTGAACTTCTAAAATGGTTTGTGTCCTATTTATGAATAGAAATTTGCACCCAATGACCCAAACATACAAAGAGCATACAAATGAATATTACACTGTCATCCAAAGACAATGCACCGTACGAGCGAGCCGATTGGGCGGCATCGAGCCGTCCAGGAGGTCCCGAGCCGATCGCTGGCCTGCGCAAAAGGAGCCACGAGCGGGGACGGGGGCGCGCGGGGCTAGCGCTCCGCCCCAGCCAATCACGCGGCACCACGAGGGGGTGCGCACAGGGGCTGGTGTGCGCCCGGTGCGCACCCAATTTTTTTTCCAAATATGAAACCTGTGATGCAAAAAATATTTCCAAGATATAAGACATCGTTTGGCTGTTTTTAAGACCTGACTAAACCTCTTTCCTTAGTTAGTGATATTGTGTAGTTTTCTTGTTTTAGATAGAAAATAGGGCACCTTTTCTACATTATAGACTAGTAACTGAATATACCACCTAAACTACCAACTATACAATAAACTTATGACAACCCACACAGGAAAATACTGTACTATCACCTAAACCAAACCACTTTGGCGATTAAGCGACAGTAAAGTATTTATCATGTCGTTAGGTACCGGCTTAACGCCTGGTGAAATCACTTTACATAGCAATAAGGATCGACATATATGCATTAAAACTCACGTGAATGCGAGTCCAGAGATCATCACATGATTAACATCCAAATCTACCCCCGAAGGGTTTAATTATTACAATCCAAGTCTTTGACATGACAACGAAATTCAGAGTTTTGAAAACAGCGGAACTAAACTAAACGGCGCGAGGAACATCACAGGAGGCCTGCCATGATGCTATCATTCATCGTCTTCCACCCACTCCAGCTCCCAGCCAGGCGAGATCTCTCCAGACCACACATCAGCAAAGGCATTACCTAGAACAACAGATTATAGCAAAGCTGAGTATGTCCTTACTTACAAGATTATAGCAAAGTTGAGTATGTCCTTACTCAACAAGACTTACCCGTCGGCGACAACTACATCACCAACTCTAGACATGAGAAGCTTTTGACCACTGGGGTTTATTTTGCTGAAAAGCAACAAAGAGTATGTCCTTACTTTCAAAATTTTAGCACAAGTTCTAGTTGATTACTCTTTTCTAAGTTAGCAAGCTATTGCAAGCATAAGTGTCACACCCAGATTTAAGGGCAAATCCGAATGCAAGAATACATGTGCGCCAGGATCAAGTTACACACATGCATCGACTCAGTGAATAACAAAACACCGTGTAAATCGTAAAGAGAGTATTAAACATTTATTACATGACCGAATGTCTCAAACTAACAATCGTTCGAGTAAATAACAGCGAAAAAGAAACATACGCAGAAGTCCTCCACAGGCAGCTGACTGGAGAACGAGCGCCTAGAACTCATCAAACTCTCTAGGGAAATCCTCAAAGCGTCCATCTGAGCAGCAGTCGGGTAGTGTAGATGCAATATAGAAACAACAAGCATGAGCACATGTCGTACTTAACAAGGGAAAAGCTCTATAACAACATGCAAGGCTTTATGGTGGAAGCTGATGGTTATAAAGCAAGTCAGCATTTTAGTTGGTCAGATTTTATCAAGCAGTTGTTACTAGCAAGTGAAAGTATATACCAAACCCAATTATTAAGTGCAACGGAACCATTGAATGCAATGCACAAGTTTAAAAGTTCCATCTTCCATAAATTACTCATGTGAGGGTCCAGGCCGCCCTTGACTGTGGGCACGGCTAACTAGTCAGTTTTACACTCTGCGGAGGTTGTACATCTTTGCCCACAAGTCGCGTAAAAACCCAAAAGAGTTTTAGACCCAACCATGCTGTGCAAAAGTAGGCACAATACCACACTACCGAGGTGTGGCTGCATAGGGACGCTACGAGGCCTTTACGAAGATCCCCTAGTGCAGGCTGCCCGCTAGGTTACCTGATCAGCACATCGTATAAAGCTCCCTGTCGAGTACCGTGTCTTAGCCAAGCCCAACTCCCCGCCAGAGCAGGTCTTATACGCCATCTACCGTCAGCCCCCAACCCCTTTCAGGTAAAAGCATACCTAACACCAAGTTTTCCAGTTATTCAGCCAAGACAGAGACATATGTCTTGTGGTTGTACTATTTTCCTGGGTGGTCGCTCCATGTTCCGATTAACAGGCATAAAGTGTTCTTGCATTACATGAGTAATAGCATAAATAAATCTAGATTGATAAATGTTCATTAAACCACCTAAAACCAAGGTAAAGCTCTAGCAAGTGCTACCCAACATAAAGTAAACCAAGGTTGATCAAGGCATAGGATAAACAAAACTAGTCAAACCTTAATAGTAGGACCCTTCAATTTACTACAAAGCAATAATAAATAGCGGTGTAATTGAAATGCATGTTGTAATAGGATAACCGGGAGTGCAGCAAGGACTTGCCTTCTACCAGCTTCGGAAACTGCTCAGGGTCTTGAAAATCTTCAACGTCAGCGAAGTCCACGAACTGCTCGTACTCTACGCTCCACACATTCGCATACAAGCATACAATAGAATAAATTCCGAAACAATCACCAAACAGCATTAACAGAACAAAACAGAGGCACTAAACTGATCTACTCGTCGAGACGATCGCATGGACATAAAGAACGCTAAAAACGGAGTTAAAACGACTAAGATACGGCTTAAACAAGATCGGGGACTAAACTATAAAGAAAACTAAACTTCCTGGGCTAAACGAAGAAAACAGGACCTATCCGCGAGAAAACTATAATGGTGGGAGGACCGGCTTGCAAATCTAAAGAAACGCGAGGTTTTCTTTGCAAAACCGCCAAGGTCAAGGCGGGTTTGACCGGCGGTGGCGGGTTTGACCCGGCCGGACGGATCTGATGCGTCGGATCCAAATCCAGCGGCTAGGGTTGCACGCGGGTACGGCGATGCGGGTGGCCGGCGCGGACCCGGGTCAAAACGGACCCGAGCCGTTGGATCTCGATCCGGCGGCTCGGGGCTGCGCGAACCCGGCGGCGGCCACCGGCGGCGGCGAGCGGCGGCGCACCGCGGTTAGGGCGCTGGGGTGCTCCATTCACCACGGGGATTACACCAGACAGACAAGAAGCCCACGGCGAACTCAACGGGGAGGACACCGGGGCGGCAGTGACGGCACAGGACAGCGGCCGGGCGTAGCGGAGCAAGTCCGGCGACCTTGCCTCGGCGATGCGGAGCACGGTGGCGAGAGCAAGCGGCACCTACGAGTCCCTTACCTCGCGGCGGAACCTCGGGCGAGCTTGATGGCGGCGGAGGAACGGCGGACGGGACGGCTCACGGCGGCGGCGGCGCGGCGTGAGCTCGGGCTAGGGTTTTGAGCGAAGGGGCGGCACGGCAAGGGGTGGCGCCTTCAGTAGGCCACGCGGGGGTGCCTAGGCGTGCGGGCCCGCGGCCACACGCGTGCGCACGGCCGGCTCGGGGGTCGGGTCCCTACCCCGGTCGGCTCTCCGACCCGAGGTTGGGGATGACGGGCGGGGCCCGCCCGTCGGCGGCGCGGCCGGCGGCCGCGATGCGAGGGCCGCGCAGGGCCGACTAGGCCGCCAGCGGGTTGACAGCGAGCGACGGGGGGTTTGCAGCGCTCTGGGCCAGAGGTTGAGGCGGTGTCTGCGGACTTCAGTGAAACTCGGATCAAACCAAAAACAGACCAGAAATGGGAAGGAAGGAAATAGTTAAAAGGGAAAAGTTTTCTTATTTTGAAAAGCAACCCAAACAAATGAATTCAAACACAAATTTGAATTCAAACACTCAAAAACAATGCACAGCATGTATGCAACAATAAACTCCTATATCTCATTATTTAATTAACAAAAATGATTAAATGCCCTAGAAAAGCACAAACACCTTATATTCCTTAAACAAGAACGATGGTTGCTAAGCAAATTTTTAATTAAGCTCCAAAGTGAAAATTATGCTATTACAATAAGTTGTGCAATACAATTAATCAAGCATAAATATTCATCAACTTCCATCATTACGGATATCATGGTCAGTAGGATGAGTAGTCTCAGCTAACGGTGAGAGGCTGACAACCGGTTGTTTTAAACCTTGCAAGGTAGACCTAAACACACTATAGGGTGCCCTCGTGAGGACAACCACCAAGCGGTTCCCAAAAATCCTCGGTTCGAGATAAAAGGCCATAGTCTTCGATACCGTCTATCTGGCATACCCCGCGAGGCACCCAGAGTCACACGTGTACCACCGGTAGCTAGCCGTGAGACGCATCCCAAGATTAGTGACGGTAAAAATCCCTTACCACCTCATTAAGGTACTAGGCTTACTGGTCTCATTCGCGACAAGTTCTTAGTACGTTGAAACACTTAACCCATGAAAGCCATTGGACCGGAGCCCACATCCCATGCTCTTACCACATGAGCAATCCATTTAGAGAGATCTTATGATTTCAACATAAGAGCCTATTCTCGCGAGTGACAATCATCACTCGACTTTTAATGGTCCTATAACATAGCAGCTACCAACCTATCATACTAGTAAAGGACATAGGTACCTAGGGATCATGCATCTAGGGTTTCATTTCAACTCATGAACGTAAATGCACAATCATCCATAGATAGTTGCATAAGAATTTCGAAAACACTTAGTTTAATGCACCGGGGCTTGCCTTCATCAGCATAGTTAGCCTGAGGGCCCTCGGTGTCCTTGCTCACTTCCACGTACTGCAGCTCCTCGTCAGCCTCCTCCTTCCTCGGCTTCCGGCACGATAGCGTAGTTACCGTCAGGGAGTTCTACACGGAATGCAATGCAGGGTTCAGGTGGTGTGAGAGGTTATTTTGTTTTACCCAACTCTTGTTGGCCATATTCACCTTGACAAACATTTAATTAATGATTCTTTTTCATTAAGGTTATTATATATGAAGGCTTATTATTCTTTTTAATCTTTTTGATAGTGATTGTGTACACATCTATACAAATAATTTAATTCAAATTCACAAAACAGCAAGGGTGAATTCATAGACCCTAACTAAGCTAGGCAACCATCTAATAGGTTTACAAGGCTAAAAAGATTCATTTTTCTTAAATAAAATTCTAATAGAAAGCTCATGTGCACACTAAATTTTAATTGCAAAAATAAATTATAAAAACAAGGACAGGGGTCCTTGCTGGCCCTAATGGTTCGAAGCATGTTACTGGACCAAGATTAATTTTGGAAGAGCCACAAATTTAGTTACACTCAAACTACCATTTCCTAGCTACCACAAATGGGAGACATGCACAAATAAATAAATAAATAAATAAATAAATAATAAATAAATAAATAAATAAATAAATAAATAAATAAATAAATAAATAAATAAATAAATAAATAAATAAATAAAGTGCTCCTGCACCCTAACTCTTTCCTACAGCTTCTCTAGCCTAAAACAAGTCTAAGAAACCAGCATACTCATCACAAATGCATTTGAAATTTAAACTATGCATTTAAATTTAAATCTAAGAATAAATCAAAATTAAATATTTCTAGTAGAGATAAATTCATGATAAATTCAGGAATGTTGAATCTTGGCATAACATGATCATAGCCACAAGTTGAGCAGAAAAATCAATTTACATTTTGCTACAAAAATTAATAAGACAAAAATGGTATAAATACAAAGTAATTTATATAAGAAGATCTACACAGTAACTTTATGCAAATTTTTTCCCAGGCCCTACAGATTACATAACTATCAACATACCCAAAGTTTAGCTCCATAGCATTTCTAGAATTTTAACTATAACAAAATGATGTCAAACTGAATTGGAATTTTCATTGAAAATCGATAAGTCAAAACTATGGCCTTGCTTTGCAAAAGTTGTAGGTCTAGTCTCACTGAAACCAACAAAATTGGTTTTGCATTTTTCCTAATATTCTATGAATTTCAGTGATTTTTCTAAGTCACTGGACTAATCTGCTAGAAAACTAAGTTTCAAATCCTTGTATCTAGGTCCCTAGGTTCACAACTATACCCTCGCGAATTACAACCATGCCCTCACCAGCGGCGGGGAGCTCGCCGACGGCGAAGCACGGTCGGGGAAGATCAACACGCGACACAGAGGTGCGATTGGGCTCACCGGTGTTGATTGGCGGTGGCGGCTTGGCCGAAGACGGCTCCGATGAGCGGTAGCGCTCCCGCCTCGGCTCGGAATCCGGCGAGAGGAGGGGAAATGCAAGCGAACAAATGGTCGTGGAAGCTTCTATAGGTCCTAGGTAAGGAGTGGAGTAGCTTGGCCGGTGGTGGCGGAGGGCGGACGGGCAACTTCACCGTGGCGGCGGCAATGGCGGACGGGCGGGGCGGGGGGTGCGCGCGTGGCCGGGTAGGACTGCCTTTTATAGGCGGGCGAGCACACGGGAAGGAGTGTGGGCACCTGCCTCGGTGCCCGAGGAGGTGAATTAAGGGGCGGTGCATGACGTGCGAGGCGCACAGCGGTCGCCGGCCGGCGATGGCGGGCGGGGGGCCGGCCGAGGGAGTCGGCGGGCGGCCACGCACGGGTTCGAGTGTGCCCCGAGGGGGATTCGCTCGGGGGAAGCACAAACACAATGATGGCGCCTCGGGCGCGTGGCCGACCGACCGAGGGACTCGGATGCCGAGGGGGCGGGGTGGCGGTACGCCGGCCGCCGCGTGGCGCGACGCGCCGGCGCACGGTCTGGCCCCGATGGCCAGAGTTCAAATTTGAACTGCACATGTTTGAGTGGTTCAAACTTTAAATTTCAAACATAAACTCAAGAACCTATAGATAGGACTTCTGTAGACGGATCTATGCTATACACAATAGGCACTAACCGAGCTAAAAAAGGTTTCAAATTGAGGGAGAAAATTGGATGCCAATATGAAGAAAATCTCGGCCTTGATGAACAGTAGCCGACAGGTTTGACTTAAGTTTTTGAGCTATTTTTCCTCTGAATTTCAAATGCCAACCTGAAGATGAAATGTGTCCCTCACAATTCTACACAACTTTCATAATGGTAGAATTTTGAGTGTTTAGGCAAAATTTGGAGAACGTGGCCAAAGTTCCAGAGTGACGCATTGACATCAAGGGGTTTGACCCACTTAGCTAGGGTTTTGACCCATGTGGCTAATGTTGACTTGTCTAAGATGCTCAATGGTGAGTGTTAAGGAGGTTTTCAAGGTGATGGCCCAGGTTGGCCATGATTTGACCACAGTCAGCTGCTTTGACCAGCAATTAGGGTTAATTAAAAACCTAGGACGTCACAGCCTACCCCCCTTAAACGAAATCTCGTCCCGAGATTCGATTCAAGAAAAACAAGGCAGGTGGAAGAACTCACAGTTTCGAGATTGCAGAAAACCCGGGTACTTGGTTTTGAGATACTCTTCCGTCTCCCAAGTTGCTTCTTCTTCCGTGTGATGACTCCTGTATCTTGTACATCTTCACGGTATGCCTTCGGGTCTTCCTTTCTTTTCGGTCTAACACCCTCATAGGATGCTCGTTGAGTGAGAAATCCGGCTCAATCCAAGCATTCTCTTCCGTGATCACTTCGGTTTTAGGCACCGGTACGCCTTTCTTCAATTGGGTCACATGAATTATATTGTGGATTGCGGAGAACCACTTTGGAAGTCGGATGTGATAAGCCATGGGCCCATACACTTCAATGACTTCATAAGGTCTGATATAGCGTGGAGCTAAAATTCCTTTCATGCCGAACCGTTGTACACCTTTGGTTGGTGAAACCTTTAGGTAGACATAATCACTAACTTCATACTGGCAGGGTGTCGTGCCTCTATCGTGATAGCTCTTTTGCCTCGTTTGAGCCAACTTTAAATTATCCCTGCTGACTTGCACCTTCGCCTCAGCGTATTTGATTAAGTCGGGGCCAAAGAGTGTTCTCTCCCTAGCTTTTGACAAATTCAAAGGAGTACGACATCTCCGTCCATACAGAGCGTCAAACGGTGCCATCTTCAAACTAGCCTGGTAACAGTTATTTTATGAGAACTCTGCCAAGGTGTTAATTTAGGTGTTAATTTATCTGATTAAAGTTTCTTCACATAAACCTCACAATCCCAAATTTTCAGAAAAGACAAACTGGGAGTCTTACCAGTCCACATCTCATATGGTGTCTTAACTACGGAATTAGAAGGTACCCTATTTAAAGTGAAAGCTGTGGTTCTAGAGCATAACCCCAAAATGATAATCATAGGTCCAACTGGCTCATCATTGATCGGACCATGTCCAACAAGGTTCGATTACGTCGCTCAGATACACCATGTCTTTGAGGTGTTCCAGGTGGCGTAAGTTGTGCAACAATTTCGCAACTCTTTAGATGACTGCCAAACTCATGGCTCAAATACTCACCTCCACGATCAGATCGCAAGGTCTTGATTTTCTTTCCACGTTGATTTTCTACTTCACTCTAAAATTCTTTGAACTTTTCAAAAGTTTCAGACTTGTGCTTCATTAAATAGACATAACCATATCTACTTAAATCATCAGTGAACGTTATGAAGTATTGGTATCCACCTCTAGCTGTCGTACTCATTGGTCCGCACACATCCGTATGTATGAGTTCCAGTAAGTCTGAGGCTCTCTCAAGAAAACCTGAGAAAGGCATCTTGGTCATCTTGCCTAGCAAACAAGTTTCACATGTCTCGTAGGATTCAAAATCAAATGAAGTTAAAAGTCCATCGTTATGGAGCTTCTTCATGCGCTTTTCACTGATGTGACCCAAACGACAATGCCATATGTAGGTAGAACTCAAATCATTAGGTCGAGACCTTTTAGAACTTATGTTATAGATAGGTGAATCATCAAGATTTAAAACAAATAAGCCATTCACAATGGATGCACAAGCCACAAACATATTATCCTTAGAGATCAAACAACCATTGTTTTCACTCGCAAATGAATAACCATCCTTCATCAAACATGAAGGGGATAAAATGTTTTGACTCAAACTAGGAACAAAAAAACAATTATTCAACTCCATAATAAATCCTGACGGGAGGTGGAGTTGCATTGTCCCGACGGTCAACGCAGCAACTCTTGCATTATTGCCCACGCGGAAATCAACTTCTCCTCTTTCCACACTTCTACTTCTTATCATTCCCTGTATCGAATTGCAAATGTGAGCAACAGATCCAGTATAAAATACCCAAGAATTAATGATAGTATCAACGAGGAAAATATGATCTGTAACATAAACATGAAGTGTACCTGAAGTGGAAGTACCCTTACTTCCCTTGTTCTTAAAGAAGCTAGGTACAACTTGCAGTTTCTTTTCCAATGACCAATTTCCTTACAATGAAAACACTCAGCATTGGCAGTTGGACTAGTCTTGGGTGCCTGGTTTGGCATGGGGATCTTATCCTTGGCCTTGCCTTTCTTCTTCCAAGATTTGCCCTTCCTTTTAAAGGTTGGCTTGTTTTGGATCGCCATCACATGACTGCTGCCAGTGCCTTTCTTGATGTCACTCTCTGTTGTCTTTAGCATACCACATAGTTCATTCAAGCCCTTCTCCGCCCCATGCATATGGTAGTTCAAGATAAAGTTCCCATAGCTAGGCGGAAGAGACGTGAGAATGAAGTCAGTGGACAACTCCTTGCCCAGTGGGAAGCCTAGCTTCTCCAACCTCTGAACGTAACCAACCATTTTGATTACATGTGGTCCTACTGGTGCGCCTTCTACCAATTTGCACTCCATAAAGGCTTTAGAGACATTGAACCTTTCAGTCCTAGCCTGTGTGGCGAACATATCATTGAGTGCCACGACCATATCGTGCACATGGACTGACTCAAATTGCATTTGCAAGTCAGGTTCCATACACGCAAGCATAAAGCAGCCCACTTCAAGATTGACATCCCATGCCTTCTTGTAAGCGTTCATTTCAGCGAGTGTTGCATTTTCATCAGGCTCCTCTAGTAAAGGGCTGTCTAGAACCTCTTCCTTTTTCTCAGCCTTGAGAATAATTCTAAGGTTACAGACCCAATCCGTATAGTTCGTTCCATTCAACTTGCCCTTCTCAAGGATCGTACGCAAAGAAAACTCCTTACTAGATGCCATCTACAACAAAATAATAAATGCAAAATACTAAGACAAAATATCCATGACTGAGTAAAATAAAAAAATTTACTCCCACTAAAATCAATATCCCCACATTGATACTTAGTGATTCGAAATCCACAACTAACAAGTCTACTAGTGAGCTTTTGCGTCACCGCTAGTAAACAAGGTAGATCGGTAGGCAACTCTTTGCTAATCATATCACATATGACTCCTGTTGTTGGGTGACATCTCTATGCCTAGGCTCCGAACCTTTATGCCCCAAAGTCCTTAACCGTTAAGATGACTTTGATAAGCAAACCAACACTTATGTGTGTAAGTATCCGATACAAACCTGTCTAGTCAAGGAAAACTAGTGGCACCCTAATTTCATAGACTCACCACTAATTGTACGAGACGTGGGACAATGGAAAGTGTTGGGAGGGCATGTTAACTTAAAATTCCAAAGGGATCGTTCTACTCGTAACATCACACGCAAAAAAAAAACATTTTTTCTTGTAAAAGTAGAATGGTAAGAACGACATTCACACAATTGTAACACGGTATGGTCTATTGTCACATGGTGATCTCCATCTCCATTGACCTGTACATCATGTTGATCTCCATCTCCATGATATGTGTGTGCCATCCTCCATGTGATGAGTCCTCCAAGAACTATCTAACGCGTGCTAGTAATGAAAGTTACACAATCACGTATTAGATCATCACAAATTGGTACGCAGACCATTACATTAATTTTGACAATACATGTGGCTCCAGCTGTACTGCCGTACGCATGACACACAGGTCACGAATAAATTACACACATGCATCACATACACATATAGGCCATACCAATCACAAAACCTGCAAAACAGATTATCACAATTCCGACATCCAAACTTAAAACGCCCGAAAACCCATCTTGCAAGTCGAATTTGGCAAAACTAATTTCGCCAAGACCAGAGAAGCTGGTTTATCACATGTGTAAAATTTTCTGTAGATCAATTTTCATATAGAAAACGTCTTTCTTATATCCGAGTTAACTACGAAAAGTTATGACTGTTTTACCGAACAACATGTTTTCTGGTTTTCCCGGGCCGGTAGCAGATCCAATCTGCAGCCGCCACGCATCCCATGCATCTGGCACTTGACCTAGATTCGTTTCGACCAATCCAATTGATCTCCTTCTCGTTGTGACTGGGTTTACGTGTATCGCTTAACTCCGATGGCAGAATTCCGACCGGTAGGAGTAATTCGTTACACGACCATCACGGCAAGAACACGAAGCCGATCAAAACTTTGATCTACATCTGCATATCTCCATATGCACACATCCCAAATCTAAAACTTAGCAGCTACGGCTCTGATACCACTGAAGGGATACGGGGTGTCTACGCTAGCGCAAAACAAAACTTTTCCCCACAAAACAGGAACTGCTGTTGTCAGAGATCACGGGATTACCACTAGACGCGAAGATGCAGCGGAACCGTCTCGATGTAGACGAACGCGTCGAGGGTAGCATGCAGTGCAGTTGCTCATGTCCTTCTTGACCTGCACGTGTGGCTCGTCCGATCCAAGTGCTCCAGATGCAGCACCTCCAAGGTATCCACACGTACGGAGAAGGAAGCGACGTACGCCGGACTGCTAGGTCCACGAGTGAAAGGAGAGAGCGTTGGCGGCGCAGCTGCTACTTTAGAAAGTCGTGCCTTTTCAGGAGAGGTGTGGTCCATATTTATTGGGAGGAAAACCCCCCACACCATCGTCCATTAGCAATACGGGACTAATAGATGGTGTACCCCTTCCAACGCTAATGGGCTTTACAACATTTGTGGCCCATTAGGACTTTTACACCATAATGGATCAAATCCATCTGAGCCCACTAGTGGATCAAATCCAGTTGGCTCTAGGGCATATTTCCAACAGTATCGACAAGTGTTGGAGTACACCTGCCAATTTCAAATTACTTGCTTTCATTCTGTGGCAAGTATCACATTCTGACACATACTTTGCTATGTCGACTTTCATATTGGACCACTAGAAATTCTCCTTCAAATCTTGATACATCTTGGTACTTCCAGGGTGAATAGATAATTTGGAATGATTAGCTTCATCAAAGATTTCCTTCTTAAGGTCCGGATCAGCAGGAATCACAAGGCGCTTCCCAAACCATATCACATCTTTTTGCATCCTTCTGGAAACAAGCATACTTGGGATCTCCTTCTACCAATTTCTGTCACACCCGATTTTCTGAAGAAAACCAAGTGCTAGCTATATGTATGCCAGGATCTAGTTTCATACATATAGTGACATCATAGTGAATAACATAAACAATATCACGTAATGAAAGAGAGATTATCAGAGATTTACAGCGGAATCCTGGGAAACAACGACTCCAAACTTCACAGGCAATCGACTGGGGGTTGCGTATGCCTAGCACCATCTTCTGGACATCATACACCTTCTTCTCCTTCTTTTTCTTCTTCTCTGAACAGCGGTTTAGCAAGGGTGAGCACACTTATGGTTGGAGCTCAGCAAGTGGGGGAAAATGCAAGGCTATCAAGGATAGGCTAAGGTTTTGCGAGCGGTTAGCATTTTAATGTTGGTCAACTTTTATTAGCAAGCACCTATTTACTAGATGTAAGTTCATACCAACCCACTTAAGCAGTTAGGAAAGAATCTCCTCTCAAAAACCACATAGAAGCACGATTTAAATTCCATCTTTAGGTTTGATTATCATGTGAGGGTCCAGGCCGCTCTTGACCGTGAGCACGGCTGATCAATCAGTTTTCACTCTGCAGAGGTTGTACACTTTCACCACAGCTCGTGTTCCCCATGTTGCCCGGGTTGATCAGACCCTTAAACACTTCCGAGGTGAGTGGCTAGGGGTCCACTACGAAGCCTTTACAAAGATATGCAGAAGACCAACAACCCGCGACAGTTACAGCAGCGGAGCGGACCATAACCCTCCCTAGTGGTCAGCACCTTAGCAAAGGTCGCTACCCCAAAAGAACCGGCTATACTCCTTCAACTCCGGCCCCCTATGCTCCTTTCGGATAAGGCTGTTAGATAATTCCACACACCTAATTAATTGGCTAAGCCAGAGCCATATGGACTGTGGTTGCACTGTTTTCCTGGGTGGTTCTCCATGTTCCGATTATAACATATGATCTTGTTATTAACCGTAAGCACACACATACATGTATATATCACCAAAGTTATCATGATCAACATTCAACATATTGTAAAAGATTCATTTTAACCAACCCAATGTATAGCAACTAAGCATTTCTACCCAAAACATTTATTTAGAAGGGTTGTCCAAGGTAATGAGGGTAAAAGTCTAGTCATGTCCTTAAAAAGGTGACTTCCCATCAAATTTATGCATAGCAACATTTAAATGTAAACTTAGTTATCATGCAAGTTGTGTGGGACCAAAAATAGAATATGCAGGGGAAGAAGTCCACTTGCCTTTGTCCAACAAAAACTACTCTTATGTTCTTCCACACTTGCTCTTTGATACTCTCGATCTTCATGACTTTCGAACAACAACTCGATCTTCTACTCGAAGCAAACATCGGGCACAAACATGCAAAGCAGACAAACAAGAACAACTAAGACAATACACCAATCAAGAAAAGACTTAAAAAGAGAAGAAGGTTTGGCTCTAGGACCGTGAACGCAAAAACATTCGGGACTATCGGGAGATTTGGATGATCACATACAAGAGCTAGCTATGTGTTTATCTTTATATTTCGAGTTGTACTAATCAAATTATAATTCAAAAACGTATTTATATTTATGTTAATCAAATTAACATTTAATTAAGAAAACTCGGGATATCTATGTTTCTTTTATTAGAAACCAGATTGAATAAATATTAACTAATTTAATATTTATATTATGAAAAATCGAAAGGTAGCTCTAATTACATTTTATTTAGAAAACAATTTAGTAGATATTAATCAAGTTAAGTTCAAAATAGAATCTTAAAAACACATTTAAGGTGAACATCTTGACTAGTGTGTATTTTATTGTGAGACGAAACTAACGCAACAAGGATGAGCTTAAACGGGTAACACCATGGTTCTATGGTTTAAACAAAGATTAGGGATTTAATCGTGATTAACTGTAGATTGGAAGGCTATCAAAGAAGATTCACAGGACATGAGAGATAACAGATAGAGCAAGATAAAAGAAAAGATATAGGTTATATATGTTGCTGAAATATACATGCATGCTGGAATTACTAGAATTGTATTTTTGAAGGAAACAAATGGATATATGACATAAGCATTATGTAATGATGACATCATGAAGGTATATTTGTACTGATTACTTGCTTTCTAGCCTAGACAAGCAGATGCATGAACGCATGGATAAACTGTTGGGGCAAAAGAAGTGTTCATAACAAATAATTAAAAGATAGAGATCGAACACTAGTTGTTGGTTCTTTTTGGACTACGAGGAAACATGCATGGCATAAGTTGCATGCATGCTACTGTGCATACTTGCAGCTTTTTGGCATCGTTAAACAGTATGCATACATTGATTTGAAAGGAATGATCATGATGATATAAATAAAGCAGGCAGCACTAGTCTCACCGGTGTGCGATGGTCGACGGTGGGGTAATGATGGACAGCAGATCAAAAGACATTGTTAGACTTCAAGTGATGATCAGCCGTGATGCGAGGCTCCGGTGTACAGTGGCAAAAGGACTTCCTGTATTTGACAGCAGAAAAGAGGCTTTCAACGAGCATCCTTGCGGGGCGTGAAGATGAAAGCAAACTTAGCTTGTGTCTGTCCTGGGTGAGATGAAAATATAGGAGGCATTATGATGGTGCAAAGATGGGAACGAACTTAATCACAAAAGGTCTTCTTCGTCGTTCCCAGGAAAACGAATGGAGTAGGCACGTGTTCCTCCATGGCCGAAATACAGAAGCACACCGGAGATGTGCTAGAATGGATTACCATGCTCGAAACCAACGGGAGATAGAAAAAAACAAAAGAAGAGAGGATGGGGATCTCACTGATGTGTACCTCGTTATATGAGAAGGCTCTAGTGGCTTAGTGAACGGATCGATGTGGTGGTGTTCGGCTCTTCCGGCGAGTCAATGGTGACGAGATGGAATCCGGTGTTGTAGCAGGTGTGTCCGCCCCTCGACGCCGTCGTCGATCCCTTGTGGTGCTTGCGTGCCCGGGCGGTCAAACTCCTAGACGTTCCCCGTGTTCCACCGGCGACGGAGAACAACGGATATGGCCGGATGTTGAAGACGGGCGACGGACGACGGACAACTCGGTCCGAGGCGGCGGACGGATTTGGAGCGGATGACGGTGGCGGCGGGCGGTGGAGACGGCGGCGGGGCACACGGGCTTCTTGTCTAGTTGGGGCCCGGGAGGCGATGAGATGCGGACGGATACTTGTGGAGAACGTACTTGTCATCGTGGTCCTCTTGCCGGTGTTGATTTGATTTGGTGGTCGAAGGAAGCGGCGAAACGGGATGGTTGAGGTTGCCGCGGCGGTAGCTCGGTGTCCGGTCCGCACCGTGGCGGCGTCGTAGGGTTTGGGACCTCGAATTTTGCCTTTTACGGGCCGGGGAGGAGGAGCGGAGGTCGTACAGGGAAGGAGAGGAGGAAACGTAAGGGCGGTGATGGCCGGCCCATTTATGGCCTTAGTGGCAATGGCCGTTACTTGTAAAATGAAGGGAAGAGACGGTTACTAGTGCTGGTGCATGCATGCGTGGAGATGATGATCAGCCTCTGCTATTAACTAGCTCATGGAGGTGGAGTGATTACTGTTGGAGGACGAGAGGGACGCTGCATGCTAGAGAACTAGGCAGGTGGCGCGTTGCGCAAGCACGCGACGAGGAGGCGAGCCGGCGCGAGGGGACCAGGCGTGACCAGGGAGATGGGCGGGCGCATGGGAGCTGAGCGGCTTGGACACGGGCGGCAGTGACGCAGGCCGGAGGCGAAGTCCGACGGCGCGCGTCGCGTGCGGGTGAGGCGAGAACGCGCGAGGCCAAACAGTGCGGAAGCCGAGCGGGTGCAGTGGCGTCGCATGCACAGTGCACAGGCCACGGGTGGACACGAACACGAGTCGGCGCTGGCCGGAGAAGAAGGAGGTGGAGATGGCTGTTACGAATAGAAGAGAGTAAGGAGACTGACAGTTTTTGAGAGGAAACGGAAGGACGCGCCGCGAACGCGAGAGGTGCGACGTGAAGAGGCCAAGGGTTGTGACCGGGCGGAGGCGGCGCGACAGTGCGTTGGTCATATGACACGGGCGGACATGCAACAGGCGTAGAGCTTGGGTGTGCGTGCAGGGACGCGGACGGGCACCCGAGCACAGGTGGCCGAGCAATTCGAGCGTGGCATACGGGCTTAGCGCACAGGTGAGTGTGGCGCGAGCACCGGCGTAACGCACAGGCACGTGAGGGCGTGGGCTCGAGGCGTGACGTGCAGCGCTCACACATCGATCGAGAGGAAGCGACATGGCCGGGAAACCGAATGAGTGCGCGTGAGCTGATCAGCTCGGGCATGGGTGAGCAGTGCCGGGCAGATGCGGCGTCACATGGCTCGATCCAAGTTGGTCATGTGTGCGAGACGAGGGAGTCGGGCTTGACAGACGGAGCCCGGATGGCAGTGAAAGGGGAATGGTGAGCTGGCAGGTTAGACAGACAGCGAACGTCACGGGAAGGCGAGGTCGCGCAAGGTCGGGGAGGCCAAGCAGCGTGGGCAGGGCACATGCATGGGAGCCGAGCAAGTGCTCGGACTCGAGTCTTGCTCGGGTCAGATCAGAAGGAAGGGGATGATAGGCAGGGTCCACCCATCAGCGGTACGAAAGTGGGAGAGGGTGAGTTGGGCCAGCCTATGGATAACAGGCCGACAACTTGTGATTGCTCCTGGGTCGAGCAAAGATTTGAGCCGAGAAAAGGAAGATAGCCTGATGGGTTGGAAAAAAAATATACAAAGAGAGAATGAGTTGGATGTAAAAAAATAGAGAGATGAAGAAACATATTTGGATTCGACCTTTTTATGATTTTGAAAACACCATCTCAAACAAAACAAAACAAATGCAATCAAAACGAGTGCAACACTCAGAGAACCATTTTATTTCATTTTTTTAAAACCAATCAATAGTTTTCCTTGACTAAATTTCTTGTAAATAAATAAATGTTGAGGAAATTTTAAAATTATGTCAAAATCGTTGCTTACTTATTCTTCCTAATAACATCTTGAAATCGGAAAATTTCAGGGTGTTACAGAGGAAAACCCCCCACACCATCGTCCATTAGCAATACGGGACTAATAGATGGTGTACCCCTTCCAACGCTAATGGGCTTTACAACATTTGTGGCCCATTAGGACTTTTACACCATAATGGATCAAATCCATCTGAGCCCACTAGTGGATCAAATCCAGTTGTCTCTAGGGCATATTTCCAACAGTATCGACAAGTGTTGGAGTACACCTGCCAATTTCAAATTACTTGCTTTCATTCTGTGGCAAGTATCACATTCTGACACATACTTTGCTATGTCGACTTTCATATTGGACCACTAGAAATTCTCCTTCAAATCTTGATACATCTTGGTACTTCCAGGGTGAATAGATAATTTGGAATGATGAGCTTCATCAAAGATTTCCTTCTTAAGGTCCGGATCAGCAGGAATCACAAGGCGCTTCCCAAACCATATCACATCTTTTTGCATCCTTCTGGAAACAAGCATACTTGGGATCTCCTTCTACCAATTTCTGCTTTATTTGCTACACTCCCTCATCATTGCGTTGAGAAGTGACAATCTTATCATAGAGATTAGACTCAGCCACTAGAGCTAGAGATTCCCCTATTCCACAACCTCCAATTGAAGCTTCCTCATGTCTTCACATAAAGTGTCACTATTCGGCTCCACCTCTAAGTGATTGCAGTTAACCTTGCGGCTAAGAGCATCTGCAACCGCATTGGCTTTACTAGGGTGATAATGCACTTCTAGATCATAATCTTTATTCAACTCGAGCCACCTTCTTTGCCTCATGTTTAGGTCTGATTGGGTGAAGATATATTTGAGACTTTTATGATCGATGAAGATATCACAACGATTGCCCATTAGATAGTGTCTCCAAATCTTGAGGGCGTGAACAACCGCTGCTAGCTCTAGATCATGAGTGGGATAATTGATTTCATGGGGTCGAAGTGCCCGTGAGGCATAGGCAATGACTCAGCCTTCTTGCATAAGCATGCAGCCGAGGCTAGTGCCTGACGCATCACAGAAAACTTCAAAAGGCTTGGAATTATCCGGTCGTACTAGCACTGGGGCTGAAGTTAAGTGTTGCCTTAACATGTGGAAGGCTTTCTCATAGGCTTCACTCCACACAAACTTTACCCCTTTCCTGAGAAGTTCTGTCATAGGTTTGGCAATCCTAGAGAAATCTGGAATGACTCGACGATAAAAGCCCGCCAAACCTAGGAAACTACGAATTTGGTGCACGGACTTGGGTGGTTTCCAATCCATCACCTTTTGCACCTTGCTGGGATCTACGGATATTCCCACTTTGGAAATAGTGTGCCCTAAGAATTTCACACTATCCAATCAGAACTCGCATTTGGAGAACTTAGCATAAAGCTTGTGATCTCTCAAACGCTCTAGAACAATTCGAATGTGTTCGGCATGTTCCTTTTCATTTTGGAATAGATCAGAATGTCATCGATAAAGACCACTACGAATTTATCAAGCTCCGTCATGAATACGGAGTTCATGAGATACATGAAGTAGGCTGGGGAATTTGTGAGACCAAAGGACATGACCAAGAACTGTAGAGACCATAATGAGTGGAGAAGGCAGTTTTGGGAATGTCACAAGGTCGAATTTTGATTTGATGATAACCAGAATGAAGGTTGATCTTGGAGAAAACTTTGGCTCCAACCAACTGATCAAAAAGAACATCAATTCGGGGAAGAGGATATTTATTCTTGATGGTTACCGCATTAAGAGGTCTGTAGTCCACACATAACCTCAAACTACCATCTTTCTTCTTGACAAAGAGTGCAGGGCAACCCCAAGGAGAAGAATTTGGGAGGATGTAGCCCTTGTCTAACAATTCCTGGAGTTAATTTTTCAGTTCAGCTAGCTCTTTGGGAGGCATACGATAAGGTCATTTGGAAATGGGCGCAGTGCCTGGTTGGAGTTCAATCACAAACTCGACATCCCGGTCTAGTGGCATGCTAGGCAACTCATCTTGAAAGACATTGGAATACTCACAAACTACTGGAATTTCATCAAGGTGAGAAGTAATGGTCACATAGGCGCAAGGGTCTGCACCGTCCTTGAAGGGTAGGTACAAGGTGGTGTACCCAATGGTAGGTGAATTGACTGCTACAACTCTACCTGAGATACCGAGAACCACCTTATGTCGGGTCATCCAATCCATGCCCAAGATAACATCAATGCCCTCTAAACTTATGGATATAAGGTGTGTGTCGGAAAGGTTTTACTACCTAATCCCAAGGGTACTCCACGGATTCAGGTACTAGAAGAGATTTTTCCACCTAGAGTGACAATTTTATAAGCCGAATTGGTGTGAGAACCCATTAAACCCAATTTGCCTACTAGCTTTTCACTTATGAAACAGTGGGTAGCTCCAGAATCGAATAATATCTTAACGGGGGTGTCATTGATAGAGAATGTACCCGTAAACACTGAAGCTCCCTCTGGTATGTCACTAATGGTAGTGAAGTTCAGCTTGCTTTGGCGGACTTGCACCATCGGCTTCTTAGTCGAATTGGCCTTCTTGGTCCCTGTACCTTGATTCTGAGGGTTGGGCTTGTTCTGCCTGGGCTTGGGGCAGTCATTGATACAGTGCCCCGACTGTCCACAATTGTAACAGCGGCGTGCACCGGTGTTACGTGGGGGTGCATTAGGTTTGGGAGCCTGCTGCTGAGTGTTGCGGAACGGGAAGTTCCCTAAAGGCTTGCTCTGTGAAGGCTTCATCGTCCAGCGTCCAGTTGAAGATTGCTAGGATGAGTTAGGGACATTCTTCTTCATAAAGCAAAACTTTTTGTTCGTCTCACTGCCCGAAGCAAAACCAGCCTGCCTCTTTTTGTCCTCTGGGCTTTTTTCATAGCATCCACTTGGGATATAGCCTTGTTCACCAGCTCATGGAAGTTGTTGGGCTCGATCAAGTTCAGTCGCTCATATAACTCACCATCCAGGACATCACGGAACCTCTCCATCTTCTTTGCATTGGTATCCACATGATGTGCGTAGTGATACACAATGTCACTTCCCTGCTTGAGGGCCAGCAGTTCCCTCATCTTCCGGTCCATCAGACCTTTCGGGATGTGGTGGCTGTTGAAGGCTTTCTTGAACTCATTCCAAGTGACTGCATGCCCCTGCTGCATGGTCTTGAAATGATCCCACCACATTAAGGCTTCACCCCGCAGTTGCATAGTTGCGATGTTGGCCTTGTTTTCCTTGGAGCATAGTAGCACAAAAGTAGAGAACTTGTCCTCTATGGCCTTGATCCACGCCTCAGCTTCCAGGGGGTCGTCCGCCTTTGAGAAGGTCGGGGGCTTCATACCGATGAACTGGGCGTAGGTGGTGACGTGATTCAGCCCCTCATGATTAGCTCCATGGGGCGAGCTCTGGTTCAGCTACTGGGCAATCTGCTGTTGCGTCTGCAGGATCTGGCGCAGCACCTCGGTTTGAGTGGCCATGAAGGCCTCCAACGGCGTCATGGGTGGTGGTAGTGGTAGATCACCACTGCCCGATGCTCCAAAGCCGTTGGGAGAGCTGCGTGTCGGTCCCACCATCTGAAAATGTGAGCCCTTATTAGACACATAGTCATAAAGTTTCGAACAAGTTTGGTAGTCAACATCGGACTCAATTCTGACCACAACTAGCTGATTCATTCGCTTCATGACAGACACTACTGGAATGGTGTTCGCCAAGCATTACACAGATGCCAAGCTTTGGGATGACCACATACATCAGGGGTTACAATGCAGTCATGCTGCACAAAAGAATACTCCTAAGTTAGCCTACCACAAAAACCAACCATGGCTATACACAGGAGTATGGAAACCCTACTACAACACTACGACAATCTAGTTGCTGACTGAAGCGTCACTAGCGGTAGGTGAAGCAGGTGGGGTCGGTGGTGGTGGTCTAGCCTGACTCGCCTGGTCGAGCCCAAACTGACCCTGCTGCTCCTCAGGTGGTACCTCTACTGGGGTGGTGGCTACGAAGCCACGATGGCCTACAGAGCTGCTACCTGTACCTCTGCCTCCTCAACCTGCTACTACATATCAGCGATGTTCTGCAACAGCGTCAATCTCTGGATGTCTCCGGCGTCTACGTCCTCCTGGAGGGTAGTGGTATGCGCCTCCAGGTCAAGGATCCTCTGTAGGTGGTCATCTCGCTCCAGCTCCAGCTGGAACCTCCTGATACGAAGCCAGTCGTTCTCCTGCTGAACCTGGAAGAGTGTGAAACTCTGCTGCTGGTAAGATGCTAAAAGGCTGTGCTAGGTCAGCCGAGCAGTCTCCAACCGCTAGCTGATCACTGTCGCGGTGGTGTAGCGCAGCCCCTGAAATGTGAACAAGATGTTGAGGCAACGAGTCAGCGTCCTCATGACGTCCAGTGGCTCCGCTAGGAAAAGCAGCTCCTGAAGGTGGTCCACACGGTCCAGCCACGCTGGGTCGTGCGGGCTCACTGCCAGAAACAGCCCAAATGGTGAGACGGCTACCACTGTGGGTGTGGTCACAAAAGTCCGTCAACACCCGAAGGGTGGCTGATTCAACGGACTCGTGCCCATGGAAACCCCAGTACACTAAGCTCAAGTTGAACCACTCGGGGTGGACTGGGTGAAGCGGCACGGTAACGGTCACCCTGCAACGGGGAACGCCCAGACGCTCAAACTCGGCCACCTTGTAGACCAGTAGAACGGTGTAGCCAGTGGTGCTGGGTGCCTCCCATGCAAGGCGTGGAAAACCCTCCCAGTGTAACCCATTGGTACGGATCGTACATTCAGCGTCGTACTCGAGAAACACGGGGGCAACCATCAGTACAAGAGATGTAACACATGCATGACTCGAAAGAGAGCAACATGTCAAATGGTGCAAAATCTGGCAGTTGTGAATAAAAATTCATAACTAAAAATCCAGAACCCCAAAAATTCTCCAATTTTACCAGCTACTTTGTAGGGGTTTTATGCACAATGTTGGTATTCCAAAGTTGAGCTAGATCTTTTAGGAACAAGATCGAAAGACACAAAGTCTAAGGTTCTGTTCTCTGAAAAACAGCAAGACCTAGGTTCGCTAAAAAGGGTACAACTCAAGATTTACAATAGCTATGACCATGAATTTTTGCAAGCAAAAACTAGATTAGATATTGAGCAACTTTGGTATAGATCGACGAATCTAATTACTCCTAGAACATGGTGCAAAAAAAATTCAAAATAACAGCCCTACAACAATTTGGACAGCATAACAACTACACATGAGAGGTAAAGCTAGAACACAAAAACCACACAGTAGCAAAATATTCCCTTAGAGAGCATACAAGTCGTGTTTTGGGTTCATTTTTAAGTTGTTTTCCATTTTTAACATGATGCAAGACGTCCTAATCGTCCTCACATGGAAATTAAGCCAAAAGTCGAAGTCAGTGCCAGTGGCAAGGCTTTTATTCGTCTCTCCCTATAATAACTAGTCGAGCTACTCGGTACTCACTTAGCGTTTAATGAAACATTGTTATGTACCCACAGAAAAGAACCTTCCGTGCCAGCATGTCACGGAAGAGTCCACATACAGTACCGTTCACTTATAGAAATGGTATCCATGCGTCAAGCCGCTGCATGGACAGCGTCCAACCTCAGATATGCTCCTTTTCGAATAGAGAGGATCCTTGCCTCACATATTCACAATGCGGAACATCCACGTATGGCAAAACATGGCGATACACAGACGTGATGGTGGGTTCCCTTTGGATTAGGTCTCATCCATCCCTCACATGTATGACAACCCGCCCAGGAAAATACCGTACTATCGCCTAAACCAATCCACTTTGGTCATTAAGCGATAATAAAGTATCATCCTGTTGTTAGTCGCCGGGTTAACGCCTGGTAAATCACTTGAATAGAAACAAGGATCGAAATAGATGCATTAAAACTCACTCGAAGGTGAGTCCAGAGATACATCATCATTAACATCCAAATTCATACCCCGAGGGGTTTAATTATTACAAACCGAAGTTTTTGCCATAAAGAAGTAGTTCAGAGTTTTGAAACAGCGGAATTAAACTAACAGGAAGCGGAAACACCACGGGAGGCCATTCATGATGCTCTCAGTAGTCGTCCTCCACCCACTCCAGCTCCCAGCCGGGCGGGATCTCTCCGGGCCACACATCACCGAAAGCATTACCTGGATCAACATATTATAGCAAGGCTGAGTATACTAATACTCAGCAAGACTTACCCGTCGGTGATAACTACTTCACCAAATCTAGACATGAAAGGCTTTTGGCCACTGAGTTTTCTTTTTGCTGAAAAGTAACAAAGAGTATGTCCTCACTTTTAAGATTTTAGCACAAGTTCTATTGGGTTTAATCTTTATTACATTAGCCAACTAGTACAGACAAAGTTGTACAATACAATTAATCAAGCATAGTATTCATCAACTTCCATCATTAGGGATCTCATGGCTAGTGGAGTAAGTAGTCTCAGATAACGGTGAGAGGCCGACAATCGATTGATTCAAACCTTGCAAGGTAGACCTAAACACACAGTATGTTGCCCCCGCGAGGACAACTTCCCAAGCAGTTCCCAAAAGTCGTTGGGTCAGGATCAAATCTTACAGTCTTTGGTGCAGGCTATCCGGCATACCCCGCGAGGCACCCGGAGTCACCGTACACCACCGATAGCTAGCCGTGAGACGAATCCCAAGAGTAGTAATAGTAGGATCCCTCGCCGCCTCATTAAGGTACTAGGCTTACTGGTCCCATTCCCGACAAGTGCTTAGTACATTCAAACACTTAACCCACAATAGCCATTGGACCGGAGCCCAAATCCCACGCTCTTACCACAAGAGCAATCCAATTAAGGATATATTGTGATTCCTATCTAGGAACCTATTCTCGCGAGTGAGGTCATCACCCGACTTGTAAACGGCCCTATAGCTTAGCAGCTGTCGACCTACCATACTAGTAAGGACAAAGGTACCTAGGGATCATACATCTAGGGTTCCATACAACTCCTGAACTTAAATGCACAAGCATCCATAGATAATTGAATAAAGAATTTGAAAACTAGGTTAGATGCACCGGAGCTTGCCTTCGTCAGCTAGGTTAGCCTGGGCACCCTCGGTGTCGTCGAGCACTTCCACGTACTGCAACGAAGCTTCTGCTCCTCCTTCCTCGGTTTCCGGGACAAGGGAGTAGTCACCGTCCGGAAGATCTACACGGAATGCAATGCAAGTTCAGATGATGTGACAGTTTGTTATCTTATCCAACTCTTGTTGGTCATATTCACCTTAACAAGTATCTAGATAGTACATCTATTTTAGGAAGGCTATTAGTCATATGTGATTCATTCTTTTATTGCACATTTGAATAAATGTTTCTTTTGTACTTGCCATTTCATGTGAAGGTTTAATCCACTAGCAAGGGTGTGAACAAGATTTTTATTCATAAATTAATACCTTATCAGCAAGGATGTTTTATTAACTTTTAATTAATTAGGTAAAATTTTCCAAAAAGGGAAAATGAATTAAAAAGGGATTTTCCTTATTTAATTACTCTTTAAATTTTTAAAAGGCTTTTAAGCTTTTTATTAAGCAATAAATCACTACAAATTTAAAGAAGTGCTTCTCAAGCATAACAACACCTATACTGGTCCACTGGACCCACATGCAAGGCTTGGAGACTAGAAAATAAAATACCTTGGAAAATAACAAAGACTAGCTAGTGATTCAAATTAAATGCATACAAAAATAAATAAGCACCAAAATGATCCAAACTATCTCATGCACACTCTCTGGTCCTAAACAAGCTTAAAGAACCAGCATGTACACCTAGAAACTCTACTGATCTTGCTTCAAAAATTTACAAAGGAAAACATGCACAAATTAAGAATAAATATTTCTGCTAAACCAAAAATCATGATCAATTCACCAAAGGTGTGTTTTGACGAAACAAGACAACATGCACAAGTTGGGAACAAAAACATAAATATTTGTAGCTACAAAAATCATCTAGGCAGATTCTGCATAATTGGAAAACAATTTATATAAAAAGATTTACTACATACCTTTGTGCAACTTTTGGCACAGGAACTAGCCATGACAAGACTTAAACATATCCAAAATTTGGATGCAGAGGAGTTATAGTTTTTGAGTTATGGCAGATCTAGGTATTTCACAATCCTATTTTTCATGTTAAAAATATCCAGAATCATACCATGTGAGAATAACAAAAGTTGTAGTATTTCCCACCACGAATCCAACAAAATTGGTTTTGCATTTTTATGAATTTTCTACGATTTTATATGGATTTTACAAGTTTCTGCAAAAGGTCAACACTGTTCCAGAACATCTTTTCACGCAGGCCCCTAGAAGTTTAAGATGCTTACAAAGATACCCTCGGTTTGCGATTTGGTCCTCAGAAAGAGTTGTGGCTTCGCAATGGGGTTCCCGAGCACCGGCCGGCGGCGGTCTGGCCAAATTCCAGCGAACCGCCGGCCGGGACCGGCCGGCACGGCGGGGATCAACCCTCGGGCTTTTGGGGGTCGATTCTTGGGCTCGGTTGGGCGGGGAGGAGGACCGGCGTGGTGGGGGCGCCGGCGGCCGGCGGCGGTGGCCGCCGCGGCCGCCGTTCGGCGAGGTGGCGGTTCGGTGGGGGGGAACGGGCACGCCGGCGAGCTTGGTGAGGTGCAAGGGAAGGTGGGGGAGGGCTTGCTTTGGTGTGCGGCCGACCGGCCCGGAGCTCGCCGCGGCCGCCGCAATGGCGCCGGCGGCGGCTCGGCCGCGGCATGGCCGGGACGAGAAGGGTGGTGACCTTTTTATAGGGGACAAGTGTGCCTGCCAGCGACCCAAAAGACCAACGACGACGTCTAGGAGCAAGCGCCGGCCTCGGCAGGAGTGCACGACAGGGGAGACGCTAGACCGTCCGGCAGTCCGTCCAGTGCCCGCCCGGCCGCGCGGCGTGAGGAGGGGGAGGACTTCGAGGTGGCCTCGGGACGTGCGTGGCTTCGGGGGAATGAGCCTCGGGTCGTGCGGCCGGCCCTAGGGGCGCGGGTCGACGGCCCGAACGCCAAGGCGACTGCGTGCGCGCGGGCGCGGCGCGACGTCGCAGTCTACCCGGAATTTGTTTGGACTGGCCCTGTTCGAGCGATAGAAACTCAAATTTTTGCAACTAAAGTGCACCAAGTGATGAATAGGAAAGTTGTAGATCTCACTAGCCTCTACAACTTTCATTAAGGCTCCATGGTGTTTTTCTCTACGGATTTTGTAGGAACGTCTTACCAACTTTGAATGCCGCCATGTCTCTGTGCACAGGAGGTACTGCCAGTTGACCAAGTTTTTCACCCTTTTCTGCTCAAAATTTGAAATGCCAATCTACATGAAAGTTGTGTCCCTCAACAAGATGGACAACTTTCATAAAGGTAGATTTTGAAGTGTTTAGGTGAAATTTGGAGAACGCGGCAAAAGTTCCAGGCGACATTCGCCGACGTCAATGGTTAAGCTCGGTTTGACCGTGTCTTTGACAAATGGTTGACCACGGGTTTGTGTAGACTTGGTCAAGGGGTTCAATAGGGTTCAATGGCGAGGTTTTCGAGGTGATGACCCAGGTTTACCTAGGTTTGACCATTGTCGGCCGGTTTGACTCTGCTGATTCGATCCTTAGCGTTAATGACGCTAATTAAAAACCTGGGGCGTCACAACCTACCCCCCTTAAGAAGAATCTCGTCCCGAGATTCGAAATTCCAAGGACAAGATAGGGAAACAGGGAAGTGGTCCTCTCGGATTTTCTGAACTTACTCTGGGGCGCAACACGATGGGATTACTAATCGAATGGTATGACCACCATCTGTTCAAGATGAGCTCGTAAGAGTAGTCAAGGCGACAAGTAATGGAAAGCTTTTGCACGGAGTTTACTTGCGGATATAAGCGGAAAGTATGGAAAGATAAATTGGTATAGGATCTTCCGCACAATCTTGCTCACATGTCATTTATGTTGCAACCTTATGTGGCATTGCCTCGTGCCACCACGGTGCAATGTTTTTCAAAAATTGATGTGATGCACATGTATGAAGACACGATGCATATGCTCAGGTATTATGGTGCTTATGATGCATGTTAGCACGACTCGGTTACCCACAAAATGAGTTAGTGATTGAGAGGACAATCACAGGTTGAGAAGGGGGTGTGCGTGGCGAGTCGCAATTCTCACAACCAAGATACCTAGTGAGCTCCTAGTGGCAATCATGTGGCTGCAGCACATATGACGCCCTAGGTTCCATCGCGGCACCTTTAGTTATGGGATAACAACGTCACCCACATAAAGGATAGAGTAGGAGATATTGAAACACTCCGCGCGTACGCACGTTAGTTCACCCAAGGTTCCCAAATGCACATTCTATGCAAATGCATGCTTAAGAAGAGAAATAATTATTTATTTTTCAAAAGGTTGTGAGCAAGACCATGAGAATAGGCTCACGATTGAGAGTTCGAAGTAACCAGGATAAGGATATCAATACAAAGAAGGTCTTAGTGCTTCAACATGTTTAAGGACAAAAGGGTTGGAGTGAAACACAAGTCGATGGACATAACATGCTGACGGGAGAAAATTACCACTGAAGGTTCAAATCTAAAATCAAGACATTCCCATTGACATGGTAAAATAGCATAAGTTCTTTTCTCATGCTGAGCCATGCTGGGTAGTCATATGCATAAAGGCACAGTTGTATGTTAGAACTCGAAGCGAGCTCACATACATAACGACATAAATTTCTGGCAGCTATGAACAAAAATTCATAACTTAAACCCAGAGCTCCCAAAAATTCCCAACTTTTGGGTGGTAACTCATCAAGGTTAGAGATACATTTTTGGTACTCAAAGGCTGAGCTAGAAGGCTAGGAAGGTTGCTCAATTAGGCAAGGTTTTAGATTTGGTTCCGGGAAAGACAACAGGACAGAGGTTGACTAAATCGAGCATAACTTGAGATAGACAAAAGTTATGACTGTGACTTGCTGTGAGCAGGAACTAGATTAGGTTTGGAGCAACTGTTTTTAACAAATTGGTTTAATTAAATCTAGCACAAGGTACAACAAGGTGAACAAGCTTTTTCAAAATTTCGGCAGCACGACAGCTAAGCATGAGAGGTACTCTAGTTTATAAAAAGCACACACTAGCAAAATCTTCCTTAAAGAGCATATATAAGTTCGGTTTTGGGCCCATTTTAGTTGTTTCAATTTTTAAAATGCATGCAAGACGTCCTATCTGACCTCACATGGCAATAAAGCCAAAAATCGAAGTTAGTGTCGGTGGCAAGGCTGTTATTCGTTTCTCCCTATAATATCTAGTCGAGAGCTATACGGTACTCGCTTAACGACTAACGAAGCGCTGTTATGTACCTGCAGAAAACGAACCTTTCGTGCCAGCACGTCACGAAAGCATCCACATACATTACCGTTCACTATAGAAACAACATCCATGCGTTAAGCCGCTACATGGACAACGTCCAACCTCGTACATCCTCCGTTTGAATGGAGTGTATCCTTGCCTCGCATGATCGACATGCGGAATGCACACGTATGTAACACGTGGCGACAACACAACTCATAAATAGACGCGAAGATGGGATCCGTGGAAGGGATCACTCCATCAACCCTCGCAATTCCCGTGATGCGGAACAGCACACGTATGAAACACGTGGCTCATCTAGTTTGGTTGTGCAAGAAAGTAAGTCTGACATAAGGTACATGTGCTGGAAGTTAGCAAAATAAACCATAGGTTAAAAGCCACCTGAAAGAACCCAAAAATTTCCTCTAGGGCCTCTCGGTCTAGTTTATCCTTAGCGGACCAACGTATTTTGGAAAATCAGACAATCTTGGAAAATTTTATTCCAAAAACCAGTGATTAAGTTTATTAATTAATCTCTGGTGCATATAATTGCTCTGATGCCAACTGTGACAACCCACCCAGGAAAATACCGTACTATCACCTAAACCAATTTACTTTGGTCATTAAGCGATAATAAAGTATCATCCTGTCGTTAGTCGCCGGGTTAACGCCCGGTAAATCACTTGAATAGCAACAAGGATCAAAATATATACATTAAAACTCACTCGAAGGCGAGTCTAGAGATACATCATCATTAACATCCAAATTCGTACCCCGAGGGGTTTAATTATTATAAACAGAAGTTTTTGCCATAAAGAAGTAGTTCAGAGTTTTGAAACAGTGGAATTAAACTAACAGGAAGCGGAAACACCACGGGAGGCCATCCATGATGCTCTCAGTAGTCGTCCTCCACCCACTCCAGCTCCCAGCCGGGCGGGATCTCTCCGGGCTACACATCACCGAAAGTATTACCTGGATCAACATATTATAGCAAGGCTGAGTATACTAATACTCAGCAAGACTTACCCGTCGGTGATAACTACTTCACCAAATCTAGACATGAAAGGCTTTTGGCCACTGAGTTTTCTTTTTGCTGAAAAGTAACAAAGAGTATGTCCTTACTTTCAAGATTTTAGCACAAGTTCAAGTGGGTTTAATCTTTACTACATTAGCCAACTAGTACAGACAAAGTTGTACAATACAATTAATCAAGCATAGTATTCATCAACTTCCATCATTAGGGATCTCATGGCTAGTGGAGTAAGTATTCTTAGCTAACGGTGAGAGGCCGACAATCGATTGATTCAAACCTTGCAAGGTAGACCTAAACACACGGTAGGTTGACCCCGCGAGGACAACTTCCCAAGCAGTTCCCAAAAGTCCTCGGGTCGGGATCGAATCTTACAGTCTTTGGTGCAGGCTATCCGGCATACCCCGCGAGGCACCCGGAGTCACCGTACACCACCGGTAGCTAGCCGTGAGACGAATCCCAAGAGTAGTAATAGTAGGATCCCTCGCCGCCTCATTAAGGTACTAGGCTTGCTGGTCCCATTCCCGACAAGTGCTTAGTATGTTCAAACACTTAACCCACAATAGCCATTGGACAGGAGCCCAAATCCCATGTTCTTACCACATGAGCAATCCAATTAAGGATATATTGTGATTCCCATCTAAGAACCTATTCTCGCGAGTGAGGTCATTACCCGACTTGTAACGGTCCTATAGCTTAGCAGCTATCGACCTACCATACTAGTAAGGACAAAGGTACCTAGGGATCATACATCTAGGGTTCCATACAATTCCAGAACTTAAATGCACAAGCATCCATAGATAATTGAATAAAGAATTTGAAAACTAGGTTAGATGCACCGGAGCTTGCCTTCGTCAGCTAGGTTAGCCTGGGCACCCTCGGTGTCGTCGAGCACTTCCACGTACTGCAGCGAAGCTTCTGCTCCTCCTTCCTCGGTTTCCAGGACAAGGGAGTAGTCACCGTCCGGAAGATCTACACGGAATGCAATGCAAGTTCAGGTGATGTGACAGTTTGTTATCTTATCCAACTCTTGTTGGTCATATTCACCTTAACAAGTATCTAGATAGTACATCTACTTTAGGAAGGTTATTAGTCATATGTGATTCATTCTTTTATTGCACATTTGAATAAATGTTTCTTTTGTACTTGTCATTTCATGTGAAGGTTTAATCCACTAGCAAGGGTGTGAACAAGATTTTTATTCATAAATTAATATCTTATCAGCAAGGATGTTTTATTAACTTTTAATTAATTAGGTAAAACTTTCCAAAAAGGGAGAATAAATTAAAAAGGGATTTTCCTTATTTAATTACTCTTTAAATCTTTAAAAGGCTTTTAAGCTTTTTATTAAGCAATAAATCACTACAAATTTAAAGAACTGCTTCTCAAGCATAACAACACCTATACTGGTCCACTGGACCCACATGCAAGGCTTGGAGACTAGAAAATAAAATACCTTGGAAAATAACAAAGACTAGCTAGTGATTCAAATTAAATGCATACAAAAATAAATAAGCACCAAAATGATCCAAACTATCTCATGCACACTCTCTGGTCCTAGACAAGCCTAAAGAACCAGCATGTACACCTAGAAGCTCTACTGATCTTGCTTCACAAATTTACAAAGGAAAACATGCACAAATTAAGAATAAATATTTCTGTTAAACCAAAAAAATCATGATTAATTCACCAGAGGTGTGATTTGACATAACAAGACAGCATGCACAAGTTCGGCACAAAAACATAAATATTTTTAGCTACAAAAATCATCTAGGCAAATTCTGCATAATTGGAAAACAATTTATATAAAACGTTTTCCTGCATAACTTTGTGCAACTTTTGGCATAGGAGCTAGTCATGACAAGCCATATAACATATCCAAAATTTGGATGCAGAGATGTTATAGTTTTTGAGTTATGGCAGATCTAGGTATTTCACAATCTTATTTTTCATGTTACAAATATCCAGAATCAGACCATGTGATAATAACAAAGTTGTAGTATTTTCCACCACGAACCCAGAAAAATTGGATTTGCATTTTTATGAATTTTCTACGATTTTATACGGATTTTACAAGTTTCTGCAAAAGGTCAACACTATTCCAGAACATCTTTTCACGCAGGCCCCTAGAAGTTTAAGATGCTTACAAAGATACCCTCGGTTTGCAATTTGGTCCTCAGAAAGAGTTGTGGCTTCGCAATGGGGTCCCCGAGCACCGGCCGGCGGCGGTTCGTCCAAATTCCGGCGAACCGCCGGCCGGGACCTGCCGGGCACAGGCGGGGATCGACCCTCGGGCCCTTGGGTGTCGATTCTTGGGCTTGGTTGGGCGGGGGAGGACCGGCGAGGCGGGGGCGCCGGCGGCCGCCGACGGTGGCCGTCGTGGCTCGGGGGGAACGGGCACGCCGGCCGAGCTTGGTGAGGTGCAAGGGAAGGTGGGGGAGGGCTTGCTTTGGTGTGCGGTGACCGGGCCCGGAGCTCGTCGCGGCCGCCGGCAATGTCGCCGGCGGCGGCTCGGCCGCGGCATGGCCGGGACGAGAAGGGCGGCGACCTTTTTATAGGGGACAAGTGTGCCTGCCAGCGACCCAAAAGACCAACGGCGACGTCTAGGAGCAAGCGTCGTCCTCGGCAGGAGTGCACGACAGGGGAGACGCTGGACCGTCCGGCGGTCCGTCCAGTGCCCGTCAGGCCGCGCGGCGTGATGAGGGGGAGGACTTCGAGGCGGCCTCGGGACGTGCGTGGCTTCGGGGAACGAGCCTCGGGCCGTGCCGCCCGGCCTAGGGGCACGGGCCGGCGGCCGGACGCCAAGGCGGCTGCGTGCGCGCGACGCCGGCGCTCGCGGCGCGGCGCGGCGCGACGTCGCGGTCTGCCCGGAATTTGTTTGGACTGGCCCTGTTCGAGCGATAAAAACTCAAATGTTTGCAACTAAAGTGCACCATGTGATGAATAGGAAAGTTATAGATCTCACTACCCTCTACAACTTTCACAAAGGCTCTAGGGTGTTTTTCTCTACGGATTTTGCAGGAACGTCTTACCAACTTTGAATGCCGCCATGTCTCTGTGCACAGGAGGTACTACCAGTTAACCAAGTTTTCACCCTTTTCCGCTCAAAATTTGAAATGCCAATCTACATTAAAGTTGTGTCCCTCAACAAGATGGACAACTTTCATAAAGGTAGATTTTGAAGTGTTTAGGTGAAATTTGGAGAACACGGCAAAAGTTCCAGGCGACATTCGCCGACGTCAATGGTTAAGCCCGGTTTGACCATGTCTTTGACCAATGGTTGACCACGGGTGTGTGTAGACTTGGTCAAGGGGTTCAATAGGGTTCAATGGCGAGGTTTTCGAGGTGATGACCCAGGTTTACCTAGGTTTGACCGTTGTCGGCTGGTTTGACTCGGCTGATTCGATCATTAGCGTTAATGACGCTAATTAAAAACCTGGGGCGTCACAACATGACTTACATGCAGTACCACCACGTATATAAAAACGTGATGAGACACACACGCGGCGTGGGTTCCCATTAGAATAGGACCCATCCATCCCTCACAGGACTTTCCTATGGTACCACCACGTATGGAAAAACGTGATGAACTAGTATGGCTGTACAAAAAATAAGTTCTGACAGGAAATAAATGTGTTGGGAGTTAGCAAAATAAACCATAGATTAATAAGCCACCTGAAAGAACCCAAAAATTCCCTCTAGGGCCTCTCGGTCTAATTTATCCTTAACGGACCAATGTATTTTGCAAATCCAAGCAACCTTGAAAAATTTTATTTAAAAACCAGGGATTAAGTTATTAATTAATCTCTGATGCATATAACTGCTCTAATGCCAGATGTGACAACCCGCCTAGGAAAATAACGTACTATCGCCTAAACCAATACACTTTTGCCATTAAGCGGCAGTAAAGTATCATCCTGTGGTTAGTTGCCGGTTAACGCCCGGTGAAATCACTTTACATAGCAACAAGGATCGACATATATGCATTAAAACTCACGCGAAGGCGAGTCCAGAGATCAACACATGATTAACATCCAAATCTACCCCGAAGGGTTTAATTATTACAAACCGAAGTCTTTGACATGACAACAAAATTCGAAGTTTTGAAAACAGTGGAATTAAACTAAACGACGCGAGGAACATCACAGAAGGCCTGCCATGATGCCTTCATTCATCGTATTCCACCCACTCCAGCTCCCAGCTAGGCGGGATCTCTCCAAGCCACACATCAGCAAAGGCATTACCTGGAACAACCGATTATAGCAAGGCTGAATATACTAATACTCAGCAGGACTTACCCGTCGGTGACAACTACATCACCAACTCTAGACATGAGAGGCTTTTGGCCACTGGGGTTTCTTTTGCTGAAAAGAAACAAAGAGTATGTCCTTACTTTCAAGATTTTAGCATAAGTTCTAGTTGATTACTCTTTTCTAAGTTAGCAAGCTCTTGCAAGCATAAGTTGTGCAAAACAATTAATCAAGCACACATATTCATCAACTTCCATCATTAGGAATATCATGGACAATAGGATAAGTAGTCTCAGTTAACGGTGAGAGGCCAACAACCAGTTGATTTAAACCTTGCAAGGTAGACCTAAACACACGGTAGGGTGCCCCCACGAGGAGAACCACAAGGCGGTTCCCAAAAATCCTCGGTTCGGGATAAAAGGCCACAGTCTTCGGTACCGACTATCTGGCATACCCCGCGAGGCACCCAGAGTCACACGTGTACTGACAGTAGCTAGCTGCGAGATGCATCCCAAGATTCGTGACGGTAAAAATCCCTTACCGCCTCATTAAGGTACTAGGCTTTCCGGTCCCATTCCCGACAAGTGCTTAGTACATTGAAACACTTAACCCACGAAAGCCATTGGACCGGAGCCCACATCCCATGCTCTTACCACATGAGCAATCCATTTAGAGAGATCTTATGATTTCAATATAAGAGCCTATTCTCGCGAGTGACAAGCATCACTCGACTTTTAACGGTCCTATAGCATAGCAGCTACCGACCTATCTTACTAGTAAAAGGACATATGTACCTAGGGAATATGCATCTAGGGTTTCATTTCAACTCCTGAACATAAATGCATAATCATCCATAAATAGTTGCATAAGAATTTCGGAAAAACTTAGGTTAATGCACCGGGGCTTGCCTTCGTCAGCACAGTTAGCCTGAGGGCTCTCGGTGTCCTCGCTCACTTCCACATACTGCAGCTCCTCGTCAGCTCCTCCTTTCTTGGCTTCTGGCACGAGAGCATAGTTACCGTCAGGGAGTTCTACACGAAATGCAATGCAGGGTTCAGGTGGTGTGAGAGGTTATTTGTTTTACCCAACTCTTGTTGGCCATATCCACCTTGACAAACGTTTAATTAATAATTCTTTTTCATTAAGGTTATTATATATGAAGTATACTTGAGCATTTTGAGCTCGGCCCGACCCGGCCCGCAAGCGGGCCGGGCTCGGCCCACGCCGGCCCGCCCACGAACCTTACTCGACGGGCGTGGGCAGAGATCTTGAAGCTCGTGAAATTTGTTTTTTGGCCCGAGCCCGGCCCGAAATGCTGTTTTTAGTTGTTTTACACTATCAATGCGCGGGCGGCCCGCCCAAGCCCGGGCCCGGCCCAAGCCCGGCCCGAAAATTGAGGCCTGATGCGTCCAGTGGGATGGTCATAGGCAGGATTTTTTCGTCCCGAAATAACATAAATTTTTTTCAGCCCGGCCCGAACCCGGCCCGGACCGAAAAATGCCCAGGTCTAATATGAAGGCTTATTATTCTTTTTAATCTTTTTAATAGTGATTGTGTACACATCTATGCAAATAATTTAATTCAAAGTCACAAAACAGCAAGGGTGAATTCATAGACCCTAACTAAGCTAGGCAACCATCTAATAGGGTTAGAAGGCTACAAAGATTAATATTTCTTAATTAAAATTCTAATAGAAAGCTCATGTGCACACTAACTTTTAATTGCAAAAATAAATTATAAAAACAAGGACAGGGGTCCTTGCTGGCCCTAATGGTTCTAAGCATGTTACTGGACCAAGATTAATTTCGGAAGAGCCACAAATTTAGTTACACTCAAACTACCATTTCCTAGCTACCACAAATGGGAGACATGCGCAAATAAATAAATAAATAAATAAATAAATAAATAAATAAATAAATAAATAAATAAATAAATAAAGTGCTCATGCACCCTAACTCTTTCCTACAGCTTCTCTGGCCTAAAACAAATCTAAGAAACCAGCATACTCATCACAAATGCATTTGAAATTTAAACTATGCATTTAAATTTAAATCTAAGAATAAATCAAGATTAAATATTTCTAACAGAGCTAAATTCATGATAAATTCAGGAAAGTTGAATCTTGGCATAACATGAACATAGCCACAAGTTGAGCAGAAAAATCAATTTACATTTTCCTACAACAATTAATAAGACAAAAATGGCATAAATACAAAGTAATTTATATAAGAAGATCTACATAGTAACTTCGTGCAAATTTTTTCCCAGACCCTACAGCTGACATAACTAGCAATATATCCCAAGTTTAGGTCCATAGCCTTTCTAGATTTTGAACTATAACAAAATGATGTCAAACTGAATTGGAATTTTCATTCAAAATCGATAAGTCAAAACTATGGCCATGCTTTGCAAAAGTTGTACGTCTAGTCTCACTGAAACCAACAAAATTGGTTTTGCATTTGTCTGAATTTTCTATGAATTTCAATGATTTTTCTAAGTCACTGGATTAATCTGCTAGAAAACTAAGTTTCAAATCCTTGCATCTAGGTCTTTGGGTTCACAACTATACCTTTGTGAATTACAACCATGCCCTCACCGGCGGCGAAGCACGGCTAGGGAAGATCAACACACGACACGGAGGTGCGATTGGGCTCACCGGGGTTCGATTGGCGGTGGCGGCTTGGCCGAAGACGGCTCCGACGAGCGGCGGCAGCGAGGCCGTGACGGCGCTCCCGCCTCGGCTTGGAATCCGGCGAGAGGAGGGGAAATGCAAGCGAACAAATGGTTGTGGAAGCTTCTATAGGTCGTAGGGAAGGAATGGAGTAACTTGAGTTTTTGAGCTATTTTTCCTCCGAATTTTAAATGCCGACCAGAAGATGAAGTGTGTCCCTCACAATTCTACACAACTTTCATATTGCTAGAATTTTGAATGTTTAGGCAAAATTTGGAGAACGTGGCCAAAGTTCCAGAGTGACACATTGACATCAAGGGGTTTGACCCACTTAGCTAGGGTTTTGACCAATATGGCTAATGTTGACTTGCCTAAGATGCTCAATGGTGAGTGTTAAGGAGGTTTTCAAGGTGATGGCCCAGGTTGACCATGATTTGACCACAATCAGCTACTTTGACCAACAATTAGGGTTAATAAAAAACTGGGTATGTCACAAAACTGGTTCTTCTTATGCTATAAACAAGCTATCACAGGCATACCTGCTCCCACCTGGAAGTAACAATTGCACATCTGAGACTGTCCGCACTCGTCAACCACTATAATCAACCTCCAAAAGGAATATTCCTACCTCGTCATCAAATTTTTACAGTCCAATACTTGTTTTTTTGCACCCATCAGCCTCTATATCTCAAACTCCATATCAACAACCATCTATTGGGCCCACATGTCACACACCCCCTCTCTCCCTTCTTTTTTCCCCTCTGAGGACCATGTGTGGTTCGAGGACCGGTGGAGGGTCGCTTCCTTGTGTGATGAGTGATTGACAACGTTGTATGGACTGATTCTTGGCTAAGTATTGTAGGTGCAGGTTGCGGCTTGACTGGTGTTGGTGCGGGTGAAGAACAAGCGTGAAAGGTTGTCGCCGGTGAGGCCTCCAGGTGTGGAGAAGACAAGTAGGCTTCGTTCGAGGGACCCGGTGGCCAGCGGGGTCAAGTCGTGAACAACAAGATGAAGTCATGGATGGTTTCTTGGTTGAGCCTCAAAACCAAGGTCGAGCCGGGACTACGTGGGAGCCGAGTCATGAGTGGTGATTGGCGGAGGCTACACCGAGTTCGCGGGGTTTCCAATGATTCACCAGAAAACCACTGGGTTCCTTGGTTGATCCACAAAGCCAAGACCGAAGAACCGAAGACGGTGCTGTAGCAGTGCCAGACCGGTCTGACCGGTGGGTACCGGTCTGACCGGTGAGGAGCACCCTCTGACCGGTGTGCGACGACGCAGTCTAGAATCTTCGAAGTGGGGGACACGCGTCGGGATCGCAAGGCTTGCGTCGAGGCTAAGCAGGTTGCGGTCGCCGAGCATCCGTCCGATGGAGAAAACTTGAAGACTTCCAGAACCGCCCCTGAGGGGCTTGTATCCATAGTTGTTAAGTAAGGGTATTTTAGACTTTTGGTTGCCTCCATATAACCCATGAGGTGAGAGGATGGCAGCCATCTCTTGGAACCCTAGTTCATTTGCTTTTCTACTTTCTCTTCCGATTTTCTTAGGATTTCTATAGGACTAGCTTGAGAGCTTCATGGCGAGATCTTGTGAGAGGGTTGGATGATCGGGTGGCAAGCTATACCTTGTATGATCCTTCTTGGTATGTATAGATGATTCGGCGTGGTTCCTCAAGGCCTTGTTGTGTTGTTCCTGGTTGTTCTTGGTGGTGATTTTTGGAGCCCTCTCTTGGTGGTTTTCTTGGGGTGTTTTCGAGACCTTGCTCTTGGGGATTTGATGAGGGAAATTTGTGGGAACCCTTCGTGGTTCTTTGGGCTGTGATTCCCCTCCCAAATCCGTGAGTTAAGGGGTTCGATTTTGGGGTTTTCGGTATTCTAGGGTTAGAGGTGCTCTTGGCGGGATTTCTTCGATTCCTCTTGATTTGGCAAGTTTTGGTGGACAAAATCGTGGCTATGGACTCCTCATGAGGTGTTCCTATCATCCCCAAAGTCTTGTTTCAATCCGTGGAGCGATTCGGGAGATCGAGGTTTGGTTTTGAAGGAGTTGACCCACGGGTGATGTTCATCCCGAGCTGCTAAGGCTACACCAGTCTGACCGGTGCTCTTGACCGGTCTGACCGGTGTGAGTCTCTTGTGGGATTTGCCTCGGGTGAACTGCTTGACTCGGGTGAACTGCTTGACTCGTGTGTCTTTGGGTCTTGGTGCTGCTGGTCAGTTCTTGGTCTGTTTGGAGTTGTTTTGTTACGTTTTGTGTAGGGTTTTCCTTCGGTGTAGGTTGTGTTTTGGGGTGGTTTTGTTCCAGGGCCTAGAGAAGTCACTGAGGCTTTCTGGAATGCTTGTTATGCGGCTGTTGTAGCCACCGGCCTGACCGGCGCTGTCCACCGGTCTGACCGGTGTCACCAGTCTGACCGACGCAGGCCATCGGTCTGACCGGTGCAGCACAAGCAGCAAGCTGTGCAAGTTTCCGCTATGCGTGTTGGTGTGTTTTGGCTCGGAAGGTTGTGTGTTGGCTCCTAGGTCCAGTGGCACTCCAGTGGCTACGTGGGCTTGGCCAACTTGGGTAGAGAGTCGGAGACATGTGTTGGAAGCCGTGTTCATCTTGCAAGAGTCTTCATCTCCTTAGAAAAGAATTTTTATCGGCTCCCATTCACACCCCCCTCTCTAGTTCGCCGTATCGGTCCTTCAAGTGGTATCACAGTAGGTTCGGGTCTTTATTGACTCTAACCAGTCTAAGATCCAAGGATGGTGTACCAGGAACGGGGTTCGGGTCCTCCACACTTCGATGGCAAGAACTACCAGATGTGGAGTAAGCGGATGGCGGCGTTCCTCCGCGGAAAGGGTCAGATCCTTTGGGATGTCACGGTGGACACTGGCTATGTCCAGCCGATGAACTTCCTTGCTCCAGGTTCGAGGGACATGTTCGACGCCAACAATAAGGCGGACGACTACTTGTTTCGTGCTTTGTGTCAGCCTGAGTTCGATCGGGTGCACACCGAGCACTTGGCTTGTAGAATCTGGTTGGTGTTGAAGGAAGCTTATGTTGGGAATGCGACTTACCGGAGAGAGTACGAGAACTTCACTCATCTCCCTGGTGAGTCCATAGATGCCTTGTTTTAGAGGTTCACGGTGGTTGTGAACAACATGAGGGCCAATGTGGACATGCTCCCGTACGATGATCATGATAGAGCCGTCAAGCTCTTACACTCTTTGGATCGTACGGTTTGGGGTGGAAAGTTCGAGGCCATTGTGGAGTCGGAGAAGTATGACACTCTGACCGTGAACGAGCTGTTCTCGAAGCTCAAGTCGGCTGAGGTGGATAGGGGCATGACAGCCAAGATCGAGGGCCCGACTGACTCTCATAGTCTCGCCCTCATCCGTGGTTTGAAAAGAAAGGCTAACACTAACCCTGTTCTCTTTGTCCTCTTTGATGTCTATGCCAGATGAGGAGTTTGACGTGCTTGGAGAGGACGAGCTGGCACTCCTGACGAGGTAGTTCGAGTGGCTGCACGAGAACCGGGTGAACATGAGGAGGAACACGAGGACATGCTTCAAGTGCGGCAAGGCTGGACACTATTTCTCTGTGTCCGAAGGTGAACAGCCACGACAAGCACAAGTTAAAGGACAAGAGGAAGAAGTCAATAAGAAGGATCATGGACATGGGAAGAAGACACGGGCTCGAGAGAAGATGAAGAGATCGAGCGATATCGAGTCCGACTCTGAGGACACGTCTTCAAGCTCGAGTGATGAAGACGAAGAGGATGAAAAGAAGAAGAAGAGGAAGAAGAAGAAGAGGAAGAAGAAGAAGAAGAAGAAGAAGAAGAAGAAGAAGAAGAAGAAGAAGAAGAAGAAGAAGAACCTCGGCAAGTATCTCAACGGCCTTTGTGTGATGGGCCTAAGCCTCAAGGACGACTTCTGCGGCATGGCTCGCAGCTCCAGCAGCAAGAGAAGCCGGAAGGACGCCTCGGACTTAGATTCCGAGGATGAGGTATGTGATGAGCTCTCTTCTTTGCGCAAGGAGAATGAGGAGTTGGTTGACTTGCTTGATAATCGCGATCACATGCTTAGAGAGGCTAAGAAGCTTAGGAAGGAGCTTAGATCTTTGCTCGAGGATGCTAGGACTAGAGTAGCTGAGCTAGAAACACAGGTTCTTGATAGCAAGCTTGAAATTGATTCTCTTAAGGCTAGCCTTGTTGTTTCTGATGAGATTGATTGTGCTGATTGCTCTGTTTTCCTAGCTGACTTGACTGATCTTAGGTAAAAGTATGCCTCCAAGTGTGAGGAACTAGATGTGCTTAGGGTTGAGTTGGCAGAGCTACAATCTAGACCCACTTTGCTTGGTGCATGTACTTATTGCCCTGGTTTGCATGAAAAAATTGTTGAGCTTCGTTCTCGCATTGTTTCGCTTGAGGCTGATTTGAAAGTGCCTATTCCTACTTCTTTTTCTACTTGTGAGTTGCATGCTATGAAGAATCTGGAACTTGCACAATGTGTTGACCATTTGCAGGATGAAAACAATAAGTTGCGTGAGGTGCTGAGTTGGTTGTCTTGTCAAGAACCTCAGCTTGGTATGATGATTGCTAGTTGTAAGCGCTTTGATGGTTGGGCTTTGGGATTTGATAAGGTTGTGTTGACGGTTAATAGTTGTATCAAAGTTCGTTTAGACTTGCAAGCGGACAAGTTTACCGTCGTAGTCAAGGGACCCTTCTTCCCTCGAGTGGTGAACCCAAGGTATCGAATCCGTGGAACAAATGTGTGACGCAAAATAGTAAAGCCAAGTAACTTCAATCTTCGGTAAAAGAGAAACCCTAATGCATCTAGATAAAAGACACGAAACTAATCTAATCTACTAAAGACCGGAGATAACAAAGAAAGATAGGGTAGATAAACCAATCTAGAGAGATCGGGTTAAGCCTTTTGTTGAAGTTCCAAGCAAGAGAAGAAGTAGCAAATCGAATCTTATTAGAAACCTCTTTAAATCGTCGTTTCCCCTCCAACTCCGAAAACATCCGCCTTTCGGAACCCCCGTTCTGTCACAACGTATCCCTACTCATGCGGGTAGTCTAGGGCGAGTCCAAAGACAAGTCGAGATTCTTTCGGGAGATCCGGCGTGTACCTCTAGCCACCGCGGCTACAAGAACACCCTATATAATCTATCTCGGAAATAGATTTAGAATAAGCAAAGCCGATCGAAAAATGAAATCTTCAAAGAAACACTTGATCGCTAGGAATAGATTCAACTTGATAATTCAACTATGACAATGATACATACACAAGATCACTACCTGGATCCTTCCTTGATCTTGCTTCTAGCTCCGAGAACTCCGACGTGGTCTTCCTTGCAAGGTTCCCACGTCGGCTAGGGAGACCCTAGTCAACTAGCTCGACCCTCTCCTCTCCGGGATGGTGTCCCTCTCTTCTCTGCTCCTCAGCGACCGATGACGAATTGGATCATGCGTGGCTCTCGACCCCGGGGCTATAAATAGCCCGAATGGCGGCTAGGGCAAAGGAGGGGACAAACGGGCCCTGGAATGGGCTGGGCCGGTCGGCCTGGGCCGGCCGTCCTGAGCCCATCCAGGCCCAGCCCGTGGCCTCCTTTGCTTGAGGTCGGTTCCCGAGCTTCCTGGATCCTTCCCCCTTCTACATGTAGGCCTTTGTCGTCAGTTTCTCTCCGAATTGGACATAGCTCCTTGTCTTGCAAGATTCGACACTTTCCTGGTTAGGTCCTCGGAGTTTGTCATCTTCTCGGATCAAGTCCCTGACTTCTTGGAGTTAAGTTTGCTTCGTTGCATGACTTGTACGGGGCTTCAAGGTCTTGTCACAAGGTGCTTGATGAACTCATCCCGAAAGTCTTGCATTCAACGCTAAAACCCTGCATAAACACTAAACTCCAAATCCGACATGCACATGTGAACTTGTTATACCACGGGGGTTAGTACCAATGGATAAGGTATAAAACTTATGCCAACACCGAAGGTAAACTCATGGCTAGGTTGACGGATTTTCACCGTCAATAGCTCCCCCATGCTTAAACCTTGCTCGTCCTCGAGTAAGCCTTCGATGGATATCATCGTTGCCTAGCAATGTTTAAATCTTGCACTTGATCATACATGAGAAAACATAATGCTCTCGAAATTTTAATTCGTTAAAGTTCCATAATGCACTAGCCTTCACCTCTACGGAGGGTAGATTCTTAATTAAGCTTACCCCACAAGTATTAACACGCTCCCAAAATTTAAATAGATCTCAGAATTTTTGAAAACAAAGAACGAGATGGAAAAGAGCTAATCCAAGTTCACAAATTTAAATCACCTTGCATATTGTCATGAACTCTCATCTCATCTTGTCTCTCAAGCCTATATATTCTACTCCTTTCCCTCTCATAACATGTATGTATGTGGCAGGCTTTTTGTGGAGCTTTTTGGGAAAGTTTAGTCCTACCAAGATATTATAAATGAGATGTTGTCAAAACAAGACAATCTTCTCATGGTCTTACCGAGACTCGTCAAAAAGGTCATTGGAAAATAATGTTATATCAAGGAGGGGAAAGAGAAAAATACACACACTTGAGATGAGTGGACATGTGCAAATGGCAAAGAATGATCCCGAGGCACAAAGGAAGTCCTCGTTATCGGATTGCACATGGTTGGAAAGTGAGTATGGATCTTTTAATCTTGAAGCCTTGAAATTCCTAATGCACTTTAGAGAACCGGGGAGTTCACTTTATTTTTATTTTTACACATACTTATATTTTTTTCTTTTTCTCACATTTTTCTTTCTTTCTTTCTTTCTTTTTCTTGCTCATTTTTTTCTTTTTTTATTTGCTCCCCTTTGAACTCAAAAATTGCATGGTACCTACCTCCTCCCCCATGCTTAGACGTTTGCTCGTCCTCGGGCAAAGAGGTGATAGAGATAAGGTAGGTACCAAAAATATTTTTTTCTTGGAAAGATACCTGAAGTCTTCAACGTTGGCACCGTCTTGCGATCTTCCTTGAATTGATGATCCATTCTCAACAATAGGTTGTGGTCAAGGAGGTAATCACAAAAGATGATATTTGGTTTTAAGGGTGGATATACGGCGAGGTTTGTGAGATCTCCAATGTGGGGATACACAATGCACGGATAAAAGGCTAGCAAAAAGATAGATACGCAAAAATGGAATGACCAGCTTCTTAGTCTCGGGCCAGAGAAATCATGGCCTGCAATAACTCACTCAAAAATAAATCTTGTACACTAAGGTTTATGCACTCAAATATATATAAGGCTCTAAATAGGTTGAGCAACACACAAGTGATATTTATGACAAGGTTAGCGATATTTTTGAGCATAAAAACCATCTTTAATCTATTCATAACTTGAGAGCACATAAAACACTATGGGTCTTCATTTTAATCATAACCTCTGCTAAAGATTAAGCTAGCATTTAAATAAATTCAGATTCATGTTTTAAGAGAGCACTAGCTTTAACATGCATAAATCAATTACAAAGATAAACAAAGCGGCAATTATAATCATATATCATTATGGCACAAATTTTTGTAACTTTTCCAATGATATAAACAAGGTGGTGTCTTTATTAATGGTGAAAACAAACTGAAATACACGCTAAAAATAAACAAACACACTTGCTGAAATTTAAATAAAAACTGAAAATATTACGCAAACACAAACAAACGAAAGCTGAAAATTACAGAGAAAGGGAAAAGAAAAGAAAACTAAAGTTCTTTCTTCTTCCTAATCCTCCGCCGGTGGTTGGTGTTGATAATCTTGATAGTAGTACCCTTGCTCGTAGTAAGGTTGGACATACCCTCCAACGAATTGATCCGGCTCCATTAGGTGAAGGCGTCCAAGCTCGTAGGCAGTATTTGCATTGCCCTCACCAGGTTGAGCCGCGTTGGTTTGGATGGCTGCGACGTTTTGTGCATTTCTCACAACATACCCTCCAATTATGGCCATGCTTTGTTGTGGTTGGGGATATTGTTCATAGGGCTCCGTGAAGTTTACGTTGGGCACCACATAATTTGTTGGGGGTACCGGTGCACCACCCCCCCATCCTTGCTCTTGTGGCCCTCCGTAATAACTTGGCGGAGTAGGGATCCCACCGAAAGGTGGCACAACATTGGGTTGTGCACTACCCGCTTGTGCGGAGGTGGATCCCTCCTCTACGATTCTTCCTCTTTTATTTTTCTCTGCCGGGACAAGGAGTCCCTCTTCCAACCAATCTTCCCTCCCTTGGATGAAAAGCCTAAGCCTTGCGTCCGGAAGGGGTAGGTTCACCGTGGCCAAACGAAAACCTCCTCTCTCGTCTCCACTAATATATTTGCCTTGCCTCAAATACTCAAAGCCGAGAGAGGTCCCACGCAAAAGATGTTCGGGGTTTCTTGTGATCCCCGGCCGTAGGGAGATGGCCAACATAGAGAGGTAGCACCCCGAACCAATATCTCCCGCCCCCGATGTTGCCTCGCAACACCAACGGTTGATCATAAGGTATGAGGGGTCTATTGGCTGCTTGGCAATTAAAGCCGAGTAGAGCCAATTCAACTCCGTGTCGGTCACCTTCGTCTCCCTCATCCTCCCCAAAATCCTCTTGCACATCCAAGAGTGGAATACTTGGATAATGGGGTTAAGGATGCAATTGCGTTGTTGGTGGGCTTCTCCGGAGATCAATCTCCAAAATCCATCTAACATGCCGGGCGGCACGTCAACTTTCTCCGGAGCTCCCTTATGGAACCCAAGTAGCTCCCTAACATGCTCGTAGGGAACCACTTGTTGGACTCCCTCCAAACGGAATGATAAACTTTGCACCCCATCATCATGGATAGGTGCAATGGTCATCAAGATTTCCAAGGCGAACTCCTTGTGGGTGTCCGTCGATACTCCGTTGGAGAATTGCACCCATCCAAGGTGCCCCAACATATAATATATGTCGGTGCTGAAACCCAAGTAGTTGAGTGCTTGGTCGTCGAAGTCGACGTTGGCCACAAGCCTCTTCTCAAGATGAGAGAGCTTCTTCTCCTGCTGCTCCGACAATATGATGAAGCCATATGAGGAATATATCAGAATGTATGGAGGTGGCGCGGTCGAACGGGTCGATCATCGAGGTGGAACGGGCGGCTCCTCCGTGTGCCCTTGAGGTTCGGTAAACCTCATGGACGTGCTCCTTGTTGCCCTCATGCCACCAAGGAGGAGAGCGTCGTTCCTCCTTGGCGGTGACGTATCCTCTTCCATGCTCCGAGGAGACTCGGAAACCGAGTGCCTCCTCGAAGACGTCGTCAACGATGGCTTGGATGACGATGACCCCTTCTTCTTGGAGAATAAACTAGTGGTTTTCTTCCACATGATTGCAGCACTCTTCTCTCCACTAAAATTCCGGGTTGCAACCGGTAACTAGGCACTAAAAACTTACTTTCGAATATGGACTTTGAGTGGATTAAGGTTTAGGATTTTTTTGAGCTATCAAGCTTGGGAAGGTTGGCTATGTCTACGGTGGTTCTGGGCACACAAACTTGGGCACACAAACTGAGGAAGGAGAGGGATGCTTGCCTGCAGAAGACGGGAGTCGGGGGGCTCCTTATGTAGGGGAGGCCAGCCGGCCTGGGCCGACCGGCCTGGGTGGCCGCGTGCTCCCCAGGGCCCCGTTTTCCTCCAGCACGATCATTTCTCCTCTGTGACTTTCTTGCCCGCGTGCTCCACGTGTTGCACCGCCCAAACGCTCTCGTCCACTCCTTTTCTTGTATTATTGGTCCTTCCACTTGATGCTTCATGCTTTAAGTCATGTCCATGCTCCCTTGCTCCACTTGCTTCACATGCCACCATGAAATTCCTGCAAAGTCATGCTTGCTTCCCACCCATGCTTGTCCTTTCCATGTGGTCTTGATGAAAATTGATGAAAGGGTATCCAATGGTGCATGCATGATTAATTTAAACTAGATTGCCTCCCTTTAAGTACGTTTAAGGTTAAGCGCTCCTCTAATTTCGAAATTTAAAAATATTTTCAGAGCTATGGAATAGCTCAAGCATAAATTTAAAGAAGTTTATAAACCATTAAAAACAAATGTAAGTCGAAAATATTTTCCGACTACGTTGATATCGGTCTCACCGGTATAGTTTGCCTTCATCAGTTGAGAGCAAACTTTTCCCGGCTTGATCATGGGGGCATAGGTTTAGGTTCTAATTTTGGCCAAATGAGAAAGATTTTGAATATAACAAAATTAAATGAGGCTTAGAAAAATTCTAATCCTAGAGAAACCGAGGATATGGATTTTTAAACCAACCAAAAGTTTTAATTTCTAGGCTCACGCGAGTCCTACCACGTGCTGAAATTTAAATAACACCTAGGTATAAGTCGTGGCTCTACTCGTGTGTTTTTAGCATGAAAAATAGTCAACCAAAACATCATAATTAGGATGAAAGGTTGAGTTAGGTTCTGAAATTATTTGGTTGTGGTTTCTCGAAAAGAAAAGAACAAATAAGCACATAGGAGGGTTCATGTAAAGGGTTTATGATAAAGAAAATACTCAACCAAGAATTATGTCTCTAATATTGTTCAACCACTTCTAAGTCTAATGTCTTTGCGTAATAAAATTCAAAACTAATTTATTAAAAAGACTTGAAAAACCTGGAACCGGGTTGTCCTCCCGGTAGCTTATTCTTGACTCGACGAAACGGGTTGTCTCCCGCCTAGCGCTTCGTTTATAGTCCATGGCTAGACTTCTTCACTTGATTACTTCGGATCAACACTCTTTGCAGGCGTTGCAATCTTGGGTACCCACTTCCGCACCTTCTTGGGCACGGGCTTGTCTTCCGGCTTAGTCATTTTTTTGGTCTTCACAGGCGGCTTTTCTTCCTTTGTCTTGACGGATGCAACACCTTCCTTGATTTTCTTTACGTTCATCTTTTTTGGCTCTTTCTTCTTTTTCAGCCCCTCCTTCTTTGGTTCTTCCTTCACTTCAATCATATTGCATGCCTCGAGTCGTGGTCGGAACTTGAAGGAACTCCTTTCTCCGTTGATATCGAACATGATCCCCCCCTTGCCAACATCAATAGTAGCTCCCACGGTCTTGAGGAAAGGCCTCCCAAGGATGAGCGGCGGCTTCTCCCTCTCTCCCATCTCAAGCACCACGAAGTCGACGGGGATGAAGTGGTGTCCGACCTTCACGGGTACATCTTCGGCGATGCCCAAGGGATAGCGAATGGAGTTATCTCCCAACTCCAAACACATACCCGTAGGCTCCAATGGTAGGCGTAGCTTCTCAAACACATCCCTTGGCATGACGCTCACACTTGCTCCAAGGTCGCATAACGCCTTCTCGAAATTGAAAGAACCAACGGAACAAGGAATTTAGGGCACCCAGGGTCCTTTTGCTTCTCTAGCCCATTAGCAATAGCGGCACTACACTCCTCGGACATCTTGACATGATCTACCCTGAGTGTTGCTATCTCATATTTATTTACAAGTATGTCTTTAAAGTAACGAGAATATGTAGGTACTTGTAGGGCATCTAGTAATGGCATGTTGATGCTAAGTCTACGCACAACTTTCACAAACTTCTCAAAGTGGTTGTCAAGTTTACCTCGGAAGTAGCGTGGCTTCAGTTGTGGTATCCTCATGTCTTCTTCCAGCATCTCAAATTCGGGCTCTTCGGTGACGATCCCCGTAACATCGTAACATTCTCTTTCGCGATTTTTTCCGCCTCGACGGATGGTTTAGGCTTCCTTGCTCCCGCGAAGCATTCCAGATCCTCGGTCTCCTTTCCCGAACGTGTTTGAATGGCCTTCACCGATTCGGGACTTTTAGGTTGTCCCGGAAGCTTCCCTTCATCATTAGTGAGGCGCCCCGCAAGTTGTCCAACTTGCGTCTCGAGCATCTTCATCATGTTGAGCACTTGATGATTGGAACTCCCGACCTCCGTCACTTTGCTATCGATGTTCTCCAACACCTTGTCTATGGTCTTGAACTTGGTGACGGTGTCCTTGCTGATCTTCGCTTGCTCGTCCATGAATTCCTTCAATTGTATACGAAGCGGAACCGAATTCAGAATGGATGAGCTTGCATTAAATTGAGGTCTACCTTGCCCGTAGCGGAAGTTCGGCAATTCTCCCTTCCTCATGTAGTCGAGCACTTTGGCTTCCTCCGGACAATCTTTGCGGACATGGCCATACTCTCCACATTCTTCGCATGTGGATCTTGCTTCGGCGGCCTTCAAGTCTTGAGTTTCTTTCTTTTCTATCTCCATCTTCTCCAACCTCCTCATGAGTGAATCAATCTTGCCTTCAAGTATGTTCTCTTTCTGCACTTGCAAGACTCCCTTGACATTCCCCGTGGGTTGAACCGGATGTAGGCGCCTGGATGACGCCCATGTGTCATTATCCGCGACCTTCTTGAATAGAGTGAAAGCTTCCGTCGGTGTAAGCTCGATGATAGATCCTCCCGCCGATGCATTGATGATCGTCCTTGACGCCATGGTGAGTCCTTGATAGAACTTTTGCATGAGGTCTTCCTTCGGGAACTTGTGATGTGGAACCGCCTGAGTGTACTCGTTGAAGCGCTCGAATGCCTCCGAGATAGTTTCCGTAGGATATTGAACAAAGGTGGCAATCTTATTACGCAAGCTTTGAGTTTTACCCGGTGAGTAGTATTCCTTCATGAAAGCCTTCATCAACGTGTTCCAATTTTGCACCGTCTCCGCCGGTTGAGAGTGGAACCATTGCAAAGCCTTCCTGAGTAGTGAGAACGGAAAAAGCCTTGCCCTCATTTGGTCTTGAGTCACCCCATCCATGTTGAAAGTCTGACATAGTTGAATGAATGCTTGGAGGTGGAGGTTCGGATCCTCCTTACCGGTGAAGGGTGAATGTTGCACCATGCGGATAGTTGAGGTCTTGATCTCGAACGGTCTTCCGATCTCCTCGAGGTTCAAGATTGGTAGGTCGATGATGTCCGGGGTGCATAGCTCCCCGATCTTGCGTTCTTGCGGTGGTTGTTCTCCCATCGATGGAAGTTGATTCTCCCGAGGACTTTGAGGTGGTGAGTTCTCCGGAGATTCCTTCGATCCTTTGTCTTCCGACTCTGAATCTACAAAATCCAGCTTTTTAGCTTGATGTGCTTCGCGTCTCCTTATCCTGTAAAGTTTTTCTGGATCATCCACAAAATTATCGGGTTTGTTGGAGAGGTAGCCGTCCATCTCCTGTTAGGGTTAGCAATAAACAAAGTATGCAAAAACTAGAAAGTAAAAACAAATCTATAAAAACTAGGGTTAGACAAACTAGATTAGATTTATTTTGAGGATGATCAAAGTTTAGTAGATGCAAAAAGAAAAACTAAAAGAAAACTGAAAATCACAAAAAGGCAATAAAAAATCAAATATTGATCACTTGTTCCCCGGCAACAGCGCCAGAAAAAGGGGCTTGTTGACGGTTAATAGTTGTATCAAAGTTCGTTTAGACTTGCAAGCAGACAAGTCTCCCGTCGTAGTCAAGGGACCCTTCTTCCCTCGAGTGGTGAACCCAAGGTATCGTATCCGTGGAACAAATGTGTGACGCAAAATATGATCTAGTAAAGCCAAGTAACTTCAATCTTCGGTAAAAGAGAAACCCTAATGCATCTAGATAAAAGACACGAAACTAATCTAATCTACTAAAGACCAGATATAACAAAGAAACATAGGGTACATAAACTGATCTAGAGAGATCGGGTTAAGCCTTTTGTTGAAGTTCCAAGCAAGAGAAGAAGTAGCAAATCGAATCTTATTAGAAGCCTCTTTAAATCGTGGTTTCCCCTCCAACTCCGAAAACATCCACCTTTCGGAACCCCCATTCTGTCACAACGTATCCCTACTCATGCGGGTAGTCTAGGGCGAGTCCAAAGACAAGTCGAGATTCTTTCGGAAGATCCGGCGTGTACCTCTAGCCACCGCGGCTACAAGAACACCCTATGTAATATATCTCGAGAATAGATTTAGAATAAGCAAAGCCGATCGGAAAATGAAATCTTCAAAGAAACACTTGATCGCTAGGAATAGATTCAACTTGATAATTCAACTATGACAATGATACATACACAATATCACCACCGGGATCCTTCCTTGCTCTTGCTTCTAGCTTCGGGAACTCCGACGTGGTCTTCCTTGCAAGGTTCCCACGTCGGCTAGGGAGACCCTAGTCAACTAGCTCGACCCTCTCCTCTCCGGGATGGTGTCCCTCTCTTCTCTGCTCCTCAGCGACCGATGACGAATTGGATCATGCGTGGCTCTCGACCCCGGGGCTATAAATAGCCCGAATGGTGGCTAGGGCAAAGGAGGGGACAAACGGGCCCTGGAATGGGCTGGGCCGGTCGGCTCGGGCCGGTCGGCCTGGGCCGGTTGGCCGGCCGGCCGGCCTGGGCTCATCCAGGCCCAGCCCGTGGCCTCCTTTGCTTGAGGTCGGTTCCCGAGCTTCCTGGATCCTTCCCCCTTCTGCATATAGGCCTTTGTCGTCAGTTTCTCTCCGAATTGGACATAGCTCCTTGTCTTGCAAGATTCGACACTTTTCTGGTTAAGTCCTCGGAGTTTGTCATCTTCTCGGATCAAGTCCCTGACTTCTTGGAGTTAAGTTTGCTTCGTTGCATGACTTGTACGGGGCTTCAAGGTCTTGTCACAAGGTGCTTGATGAACTCATCCCGAAAGTCTTGCATTCAACGCTAAAACCCTGCATAAACACTAAACTCCAAATCTAACATGCACAAGTGAACTTGTTATACCACGGTACCAATGGATAAGGTATAAAACTTATGCCAACACCGAAGGTAAACTCATGGCTAGGTTGACGGATTTTCACCGTCAACAGGTTGGTGAGAGCAGTGGTGAGAGAGAAGGGAAATTTGGGAATGTTCCAGTTCCACCACAATCCACACCCAAAGACAAGTTTGCTCCCAAGCCAAACCAGTTGCTTAAACCGAGAGAGAAACCAAGTGAGATACCAAGTGAGAAGTCCTGTGAACAGCCTCACCCCAAGCCTAAGCCTAGATCAATCTGTTTCCATTGTGAGTTTTGTGGAAAGGATGGTCACAAGAAAGAGTTTTGCTATAAGAGAAGGAGAGAGGCGAGAATGGCTAAGGAGTGGGCAAACAAGGACAGGTACCACCCTTCTCATGGTGTGCCTGAGTCTCGTATGTCTCTGCCCAAGGGAAAGGGTTTTGTGTATACGGTTCCAGCATGGAGAGATAGGAGAGCCTTAGGTGGAGACAAGGCTGCTGGCCGAGGACCACCGGCCAGACCGGTCAGGGTGACCGGTCAGACCGGTGCTAGGCAGATTGCTGGAGAGTTTGGTTTCCCTCGTTGTGATGCTAGAGGGTTCAATGCCTTCAGTCGTGGAACAGATGGTAAGCACCTTGAGTTTTGTGGTGTTGAGTTTGTTGGACGTTCTCCATCTCGTGATCAATACGAGTTTGGGAGAGGTCGCAGTTTTGAGTCTCAGAGGGGCTACGGACCATGGTCTTTCTTTCGTGGCACTCGTACTCCTCTAGTGAGACGTGAGTGGTTTTACCATGGTGGTTCCAGGTTTGATAGTGTTGACAGGATGGATCGCAATTTTGATAGGCACGGTAGGATGAGAGTTGCTAACCCTACTTTCGAGGAAATGGCCCGACACTGGTTTAACACCTTTGGAACTAACCCCAGTGTTGAGTCATTTTCTCGCTCTCGCTCTTGGTTTTGAGTTGCAGGTGGGAGGCCCGGAGAACATTTGGTTGATATCGGAGGTACATCACTTTCGGAGATGGTGGACAAGGACGAGTGAATTGTAAAGAAATGATCAAGGTAAGTAAATTTGTGACCTTCAACTGTGTGGCCTTGGTCAAGCCACTTGGTTCATTTTGCTCTTTGCCCTATATCATGTGTCTAAGGTGAGCTTTGTATGCTCTTTGCCCTCGAGGAGCCGGTGGTTTGTGAGTTTTGTGTGGGAGCTCCTTTGTAGCATATGTATAGCTTTTCTTTGTGCATTCCTTGCATTTGGCATGGCATATGTAACATGATGTATAGGCTTTCTTGTATCTTAGATTGCATGCATTTTGTATTATATGCATTGGATAGGAAAAGCTTCTCCTATATACATTGTTCACCATGGAATGCTATTAATGTCTTTGTGAGCTTGTTTGGTATGCTATGGTTAGTTTGGCTTAGCTCTTGATAATCTTGGTTTATAATCCATGGTTGATGGCTTTGTTTTTGAAAAATGTTACATGTATGCTCTCTCATGTGTAAATGCCTTTATATGATCTTGACATGTTTTAGTGGCTTGGTTATGCTTAATTTGTGGTTGGATAGCTAGCTTATTGATCATATGGGGCCAAAGTGAGGGCCATGTGTGGTTCAAGGACCGGTGGATGGTCGCTTCCTTGTGTGATGAGTATTGACAACGTTGTGTGGACTGATTCTTGGCTAAATATTTGCAGGTGCAGGTTGCGGCTTGACTGGTGTTGGTGCAGGTGAAGAACAAGCGCGAAAGGTCGTCACCGGTGAGGCCTCCAGGTGTGGAGAAGACAAGTAGGCTTCATTCGAGGGACCCGGTGGCCAGCGGGGTCAAGTGCAGGCTGCATGGTAGCATGAACAACAAGATGAAGTCATGGACGGTTTCTTGGTTGAGCCTCAAAACCAAGGTCGAGCCGGGACTACGTGGGAGCCGAGTCATGAGTAGAGATTGGCGAAGGCTACACCGAGTTCGTGGGGTTTCCGGTGGTTCACCAGAAACTCACTGGGTTCCTTGGTTGATCCACAAAGCCAAGACCGAAGAACCGAAGACGGTGCTGCAGTAGTGCCAGACCGGTCTTACCAGTGGGTCTGACCGGTCTGACCGGTGGGTACAGGTCTAACCGGTGAGGAGCATCAGTCTGACCGGTGTGCGACGATGCAGTCCGGAATCTTCGAAGCAGAGGACATGCGTCGGGATCGCAAGGCTTGCGTCGAGGCTAAGCAGGTTGCGGTCACCGGGCATCCATCCGATGGAGAAAACTTGAAGACTTCCAAAACCGCCCTTGAGGGGCTTGTATCCCTAGTTAGTAGGAAAGGGTATTTTAGACTTTCGGTTGCCTCCATATAAACCATGAGGTGAGAGGATGGCAGCCAATCTCTTGGAACCCTAGTTCATTTGCTTTCCTATTTTCCCTTCCTATTTTCTTAGGATTTCCATAGGACTAGCTTGAGAGCTTCATGGTGAAATCTTGTGAGTGGGTTGGATGATCGGGCGGCAAGCTAGACCTTGTATGAACCTTTGTGGTATGTATAGATGATTCGGCGTGGTTCCTCAAGGCCTTGTTGTGTTGTTCCCGGTTGTTCTTGGTGGTGATTTTCGGAGTCCTCTCTTGGTGGTTTTCTTGGGGTGTTTTCGGGACCTTGCTCTTGGGGATTTAATGGGGGGAATTTGTGGGAACCCTTTGTGGTTCTTAGGGCTGTGATTCCCCTCCCAAATCCGTGAGTAAAGGGGCTCGATTTTGGGGTTTTCCGTGTTCTAGGGGTAGAGGTGCTTTTGGCGGGATTTCTCCCATTCCTCTTGTTTGGACAAGTTTTGGTGGGATTAAACTTGGCTATGGACTCCTCATGAGGTGTTCCTATTGTCCCCAAAGTCTTGTTCAGGCTTGTGGAGCGATTCGGGAGATCAAGGCTTGGATTTGGAGGAGTTGACCCGCGGGTGCTGTTCATCTCGAGCTGCCCAGGCTACACCGGTCTGACCAGTGCTCTTGACCAGTCTGACCGGTGCAACCTTTGTTGGTTTTTTGCTTGGGTGAACGTCTGGGTGTGTTCGCTATTGTCTTGTATTGCAGCTGTTTCGAGTTTGGGTCGGTTTGGAGCTCGGTTGGCCTGTTTGGTGTTTTGGGGCTTTCTGGCTGAGACCGGTCTGACCGGTGTGTTGCATCGGTCTGACCGGTGTGGAGCCTTTCTGTAGAAGTCGCCAAGTTTCACCAGCAGGGACCGGTCTGACCGGTGGTGCTCATCGGTCGGACCGGTGTTGGTCAGTGGACTCGAGGTTTGGTGTTCTGCTGCGTTCTCGGGTCGGAAGGTTGTGTGTTGGTTCCTAGGTCTAGTGGCACTCCAGTGGCTACGTGGGCTTGGCCAACTTGGGTAGTGAGTCAGAGACGTGTGTTGGAAGCCGTGTTCATCTTGTTGGAGTTTCCATCTCCTTCGAGAAGAATTTTATCGGCTCCTATTCACTCCCCCCCTCTCTGGTTCGTCGTATCGGTCATTCAAGTGGTATCAGAGCCGGTTCGGGTCTTTGTTGACTCTAACCAGTCTAAGATCCAAGGATGGCATACCAGGAACAGGGTCGGGTCCTCCACACTTCGATGGCAAGAACTACCAGATGTGGAGTAAGCGGATGGCTGCGTTTCTCCGAGGAAAGGGTCAGATCCTTTGGGATGTCACGGTGGACACAGGCTATGTCCATACGATGAACTTCCTTGCTCCAGGATCGAGGGACATGTTCGACGCCAACAATAAGGCGGTCGACTACTTGTTTCGTGCCTTGTGTCAGCCTGAGTTCGATCGGGTGCACACCGAGCACTTGGCTTGTAGAATCTGGTTGGTGTTGAAGGAGGCTCATGTTGGGAATGCCCGTGGTTCGAGCTCGGATGTATGCGACCTACCGGAGAGAGTACAAGAACTTCACTCATCTCCCCGGTGAGTCCATCGATGCCTTGTTTCAGAGGTTCACGGTGGTTGTGAACAACATGAGGACCAATGTGGATGTGCTCCCGTATGATGATCATGATAGAGCTGTCAAGCTCTTACACTCTTTGGATCGTACGATTTGGGGAGGAAAGTTCGAGGCTATTGTGGAGTCGGAGAAGTATAACACTCTGACGGTGAACGAGCTGCTCTTGAAGCTCAAGTCGGCTGAGGTGGATAGGGGCATGACAGCCAAGCTCAAGGGCCCGACTGACTCTCATAGTCTTGCCCTTGTTGGTGGTTCGAAAGGAAAGGCTAACACTAACCCATCCACTAGGATGTTCTCTTTGTCCTCTTTGATGTCTATGCCAGATGAGGAGTTCGACGTGCTTGGAGAGGACAAGCTGGCGTTGCTGACGAGGAGGTTCGAGAGGCTGCACGAGAACCGGGTGAACATGAGGAGGAACACGAGGACATGCTTCTAGTGCGGCAAGCCGGGACACTTCATCGCCGACTGCCCAGAGAAGGTCAAGAACAAGGATGGCTACAAGCACAAATTGAGGATGGATGGCAAGTACCGGTCGAGGCGTGACCACAAGAGCAAGCACAATAACAAGCACAAGGACGAGCAACGATCGAGGAAGAAGGAGAGCCGTGGCAAGGCACGAGCGATGGTGGGAGCAAGCGACGTCGACTCCAGTTCCGCGTACTCCACCTCGAGCTCAAGCAGCAGTGAAGATCAAGGAGATCGTCACAAGAATAGGAAGTCGTCCAAGAACCTGAGCGGGCTGAGTTGCTTCGCTAGAGACGGCTTCTGCACCATGGCGTTGAGCTTCGGCAGCAAGAAGAGCACACAGAGCGACTCGGACTCTGATTCCGACGACGAGGTGCGTGATGAACTTCCCTTCTTACGCCAGGAGAATAAAAGGCTTGGCTCATTGCTTGATAACCGTGATGACATGCTTAGAGAGGCCAAGAAAATGAGAAAAGAGCTTAGGGCTTCACTCAAGGATGCTAGGACTAGAGTGGCTGAGCTAGAAACACAGGTTCTTGATAGCAAGCTTGAGATTGATTCCCTTAAGGCTAGCCCTGTTGTTTCTGATGAGGTTGATTGTGCTGATTGCTCCATCTTTCTTGCTGATCTTGCTTTGTTTAAGGAGAAGCATGCCTCCAAGTGTGAGGAACTAGATGTGCTTAGGGTTGAAGTGGCTGAGCTTAAATCTAGATCTGCTTTGCTAGGTGCTTGCACTTCTTGCCCTGTCTTACATGCTAAAATTGATTAGATGCATGTTTACACTGCTTCCCTTGAGGCTAAGTTGAAAGAACCAATTCCTACATCTTGCTCTACCTGTGAAATGCATGCTTTGAAGAATTTGGAACTTGCGCATTATATTGATCGTTTGCAGGATGAGAATGATGAGCTGAGAAAGTTGATGGGTTGGTTGTCTGGTCATGAGCCTTAGTTGAGGATGATGATCGAGGCATTTAAGAGGCAAGATGGTGAGGGACTTGGGGTAAACAAGGTTGGTGAGGGAAGTGGAGAGAATATCCCAGAGCCACAAAAAACCCACCACAAAAATGATTTCCCTCCTAAACCTAACCATCTTAGGAACCGACTGGACACAACCCCAGCTCCACCCGTGTTTCCTATACCAACAAATGATCTCCAAAAGCCTATCAAGTTTGTGAGCACTTTGGGGAAAGTGTTCCTTGGGAAAGAAAGTGAGAAGGCTAGTGAGGAGAAACCGGTGGAGAAGTTGAGTGAAGAGAAACCAAGTGAGCAGCCACAGCCCAAGCCTAAGCCTAAGCTTGTGAGGTTCCATTGTGGCTATTGTGGGAGATATGGCCATAAGGATGAGTTTTGCTTCAAGAGGAAGCGAGAGGAGAGAACGGCAAAGGAGTGGGCTAACAAGGACAAGTACCACCCTTCCGATGGTGTACTTGAGCCTCGTGTGCAGATGCCCAGGGCCAAGGCGAGTGTGAGGATAGTTCGGGCTTGGGGAGAGCGGAAGGTCATTGCGAGTGTGTGCCGCCGGCTGTGCTACACCGGTCAGACCGGTGAGGGGCACCGGTCGGACGGTGCGGGCTCCGGACAGGCGGCAGTTTGGGTTTCGTGCTCGTACAGGTGCGAGGGTTGTTTCTGGAGGTCGTGGTTCTGGTGGTTGGGCTGGAGAGTTTGCAGGAGGTCCGTTTGCTAGGCGCTCTCCCCCTCGTGCTCAATACGGGAATGGGAGGGGTCGTAGCTTTGAGTTGGAGAGGAGAGACGTTCCACGGGCTTTCTTTTGTGGTTTTGGTCCTCCTCCAGTTAGAGAGGGATGGTTCCCTCATGGTGGTTACCGTGGTGGTGTGCGTGGAGGTAGATTTTTGGTAGGAACGATGGTTTGGTTTGTGCTAACCCCACTTTCGAGCAAATGGCTCGGCACTTGTTTTACTCTTTTGGTACTAACCCCAGTGCTGAGTCGTTTGTTCGCTCACGTGCTCATTTTTGAATTTCAGGTGGGAGACTTGAAGAACATTTGGTTGATTGACTCCGGTTGCTCGAGGCATATGACTGGAGACAAGGGGTGGTTCTCAAGTCTCGTCCCAGTGGTGACAAGGAGGTACATCACTTTTGGGGACAATGGGCGTGGGTGTGTGCTTTCAGAAAGGTGAGATTAAGGTGAGTGACAAGATCACTCTCAGGCGTGTTGCTCTTGTTCAATCGCTGGGGTACAATTTGCTTTTTGTGTCCCAGTTGTTGGATAAGGGTTTTGACGTGTTGTTTCGGCCTGGTGGTTCTCGGATTTTGGACTCTCGAGGGGACCTTGTCTGTATGGTCGTTCCCGATGGGTCAGGTGTTTCGTGCTGATTTTTCTCAGTCTTCTGGTGTGGAGCATTGTTTCTTGGCTGGTTCTACGAGTGAGTTGTGGAAGTGGCATAGGAAGTTGGGTCACTTGAGCTTTGACCTTTTGTCTCGCTTGAGTAAACTCAATTTGGTCCGAGGATTTCCACGGTTGAGGCTTGAGAAAGAGTTGGTTTGTGCGCCGTGTAGGCATGCCAAGATGGTAGCCTCTTCTCACCCGCCTCTCACCGATGTGATGACTGAGCGTCCATGCGAGCTGCTCCATATGGACCTTGTTGGCCCAGCTCGTGTGCGATCTACGGGTGGGAAGTGGTATGTCCTTGTTGTGGTGGATGACTATTCTCGGTATGCGTGGGTGTTCTTTCTCGAGGATAAGGGGTAGACGTTTGGTTTTGTTCGAGATCTAGTCTTGAGGTTGAGGAACAAGAGGCACGGAGATGCCATACGAGCAATCCGCAGTGACAATGGCTCAGAATTCAGAAACTCTCGTTTTGAAACCTTTTGCCATGACTTGGGTCTTGAACACCAGTTTTCGAGTCCGTATACGCCTCCCCAGAATGGTGTTGTGGAAAGGAAGAACAAGACCTTGTGCGAGATGGCTCGGACGATGCTTGATGAGCATAGGACTCCGAGAAGGTACTGGGCTGAGGCGGTGAATACCGCGTGCTATGTATCGAACAGGATCTACCTCATAGTGCATAAGAAGAAAACCTGCTACGAGTTGATGCACGGTCGCACACCCAAGGTGAGTCACTTCCATGTCTTTGGTTGCAAATGCTTTATTCTAAAGAAAGGGAAGAAGCTGGATAAGTTTGAGGCTAGGTCTGTTGATGGTATTTTCTTTGGTTATGCATCTCATTCTAGAACATATCATGTGCTCAATCTTGAAACTAACCAAATCGTGGAGACTTGCGAGGTAACCTTCGACGAGACACAGCCACGTAGTCAGCTTGTCTTTGAGTGTGCAGGTGATGATGAGCTTGGTGAGGAGATCTTTCAGGAGGAGGAGCATGAACATGAAGACGATGAAGATGGTGGTGTGGTGCCCCCGGCTGAACATGTACCCACTACTTCGAGTACAGTGGTGGACGGACCCTCTCCTACACCTACGATGACAAATCAAGATCGAGGAGAAGCTGTTGTTGAGGGGGGGTAGCATCGAGGCGAGAACCTCCCTGGCGAGTACAAGTGGATCACCCAGCTTCAAGGATCATCAGCGACATGAATGAACGCACTACACGGTCGAGGGTTCGAAACAATTCTCATTTCGCTCATGCTGCATTTGTTGCTACTTTTGAGCCCAAAGACATTGGACACGCACTATCTGATCATAATTGGGTTAATTCGATGCATGAGGAGTTGGAGAACTTTGAGAGGAATCAGGTTTGGGAGTTGGTTGACCCTCCCCAGGGTGTAAGCCGATTGGTACAAAGTGGGTGTGGAAGAACAAAGAGGGAGAGAAAGGTGAAGTGGCGAGAAACAAGTCAAGGCTTCTTGCTCAGGGGTTCAGTCAGAAGGAGGGGATCGACTATGAGGAGACTTTTTGCTCTCGTAGCCCATTTGGAGGCGATAAGGATCCTTCTAGCCTTTTCCGTGGCTAAAGGATTCAAGTTGCACCAAATGGATGTGAAGAGTGCTTTCCTGAATGGTGTGTTGGAGGAAGAAGTGTATGTGAGGCAGCCACCGGGGTTTGAGAGTGAGAAGTACCCCCACCGGTGTGTACAAGTTGAGGAAGGCGCCGTATGGGTTGCGGCGGGCGCCTAGAGCTTGGTATGGTAGGTTGAGGGGGTTCTTGTTCGAGAGAGGTTTTGAGATGGGGAAGGTCGATCAGACCTTGTTTCTACTGAGGCAGGGCAGAGATATCCTGATTGTGCAGGTGTATGTGGATGATATTGTCTTTGGTGGCTCGTCTAACTCTCTTGTTGCAAGGTTTGCAGAGGATATGAGCAGGGAATTTGAGATGAGCATGATGGGTGAGTTGCAGTTCTTTCTCGGGCTACAAATCAAGCAATCAAAGGAAGGAACATTTGTGCACCAAGCTAAGTACACCAAGGACATTGTGCGGAAGTTCAAGATGGAGGACTCCAAGGCTATGGTGACGCCGATGAGTACGACTACAGCTCTTGATGCGGATGAGGAAGGTGAACACGTGGACCAGAAGGAGTACCGGAGCATGATCGGGTCACTCCTCTACTTGACGGCGACGAGGCCGGACATCCAGTTCTCGGTATGTCTGTGCGCTCGTTTTCAAGCGTCTCCGAGGACTTCGCATCGGCAAGTGGTGAAGCAAATTTTCAGGTACTTGCATCACACTTCCGACTTCGGCCTTTGGTACTCCGCGTCCTCTTCGTTGGCGCTTCATGGTTTTTAGGATGCGGATTTTGCCGGGTGTCGGTTGGATAGGAAGTCCACTTCTGGGACTTGCCAGTTTTTGGGATCTTCTTTGGTGTCTTGGTCTTCCCACAAACAGTCGAGTGTTGCTCAATCCACTACCGAGGCAGAGTACGTAGTCACTGCTAGTTGTTGCTCTCAGCTCCTTTGGATTTCATACACCATGAGTGACTTTGGTGAGGAGTATGCCCATGTCCCACTTCAATGTGATAGCACCAGTGCCATAAGCGTTGCAAAGAACACAGTGCTCCATTCCAAAACTGAAGGACCGATACGGCGAACCAGAGGGGGGGATGAATGGGAGCCGATAAAAATTCTTCTCGAAGGAGATGGAGACTCCAACAAGACGAACACGGCTTCCAACACACGTCTCTGACTCACTACCCAAGTTGGCCAAGCCCACGTAGCCACTGGAGTGCCACTGGACCTAGGAACCAACACACAACCTTCCGACCCGAGAACGCAGTGGAACACCAAACCTCGAGTCCACTGACCAACACCGGTCAGACCGGTGAGCACCACCAGTCAGACCGGTCCCTGCTGGTGAAACTTGGCGACTTCCACTAAGTGGCACCACACCGGTCAGGCCGGTGCGACACACCAGTCACACCGGTCACAGCCAGAAAGCCCCAAATCACCAAACAGGCCAACCGACCTCCAAACTGACCCAAACTCGAAACAGCCCCAACACAGGACAACAAAGAACTCACCCGGACGTTCACCCGAGCAAAAACCCACCAAGGGTTGCACCGGTCGACCGGTCAAGAGCACCGGTCGACCGGTGTAGCTCGGGCAACTCGGGATGAACAAAGACTCGCGGGTCAACTCCCCCAAATCCAAACCTCGATCTCCCGAATCGCTCCACAAACTTGAACAAGACTTTGAGGATAATAGGAACACCTCATGAGGAGTCCATAGCCAAGATTAATCCCACCAAAACTTGTCCAAAAAGGAGGAATCGAAGAAATCCCGCCAGGAACACCTCTAACCCTACACTCGGAAAACCCCAAAATCGAGCCCCTTTACTCACGGATTTGGGAGGGGAATCACAGCCCAAAGAACAACGAAGGGTTACCACAAATTTCCCCCATCAAATCCCCAAGAGAAAGGTCCCAAAAACAATCTAAAGAAATCACCAAGAGAGGGCTCCGAAAATCACCACCAAGAATAACCGGGAACAACACATCCAAACCTTGAGGAACCACGTCGAATCATCTATACATGCCACAAAGGTTCATACAAGGTCTAGCTTGCCGCCAGATCATCCAACCCTCTCAACAAGATCTCACCATGAAGCTCTCAAGCTAGTCCTATGGAAATCCTAAGAAAATAGGAAGGGAAAATAGGAAAGCAAATGAACTAGGGTTCCAAGAGCGTGGCTGCCATCCTCTCACCTCATGGGTTATATGGAGGCAACCGAAAGTCTAAAATGACCTTTCCTAATAACTAGGGATACAAGCCCCTAAAGGGCGGTTTTGGAAGTCTTCAAGCTTTCTCCATCAAACGGATGCCCGGCGACCGCAACCTGCTTAGCCTCGACGCAAGCCTTGCGATCCTGACGCGTGTCCTCCGCTTCGAAGATTCCGGACTGCGTCATCACACACCAGTCAGACCGGTGCTCCTCACCGGCCGACCGGCACCCACCGGTCGACCGGCCGGACCCACCGGCGGACCGGTTTGGCACTGTTGCAGCTCCGTCTTCGGTTCTTCGGTCTTGGCTTTGTGGATCAACCAAGGAACCCAGTGGTTTTTTGGTGAACCACCGGAAACCCCGCGAACTCGGTGTAGCCTCCACCAATCTCCACTCATGACTCGGCTCCCATGTAGTCCCGGCTCGACCTTGGTTTTCAGGCTTAACCAAGAAACCGTCCATGACTTCATCTTGCTGTTCATGCCACCATGCGGCCCGCACTTGATCCCGCTGTCCACCGGGTCCCTCGAACGAAGCCTACTTGTCTTCTCCGCACCTGGAGGCCCCACCGGCAACGACCTTTCGCGCTTGTTCTTCACCTGCACCAACACCAGTCAAGCCGCAACCTGCACCTGCAATACTTAGCCAAGAATTAGTCCACACAACGTTGTCAATCACTCATCACACAAGGAAGCGACCATCCACCGGTCCTCAATCCACACATGGTCCTCAATCTCCCCCTTGATGAGTGCATTGACAACACCCACACGAAAGTAACAAGAGAGAAAAGAAAAAGAAAAGAAACGAACAAAAAGAAACTCCAACAAGCGATCGAAAGCCAAACAAAGGCAAAGAGCAGGATCACTTGAAGAAGACAAGTCTCGGACCCCTTAGGCAAGGGCAACGGCTCGACACATTCGAGACAAAGCAAAGCTCAAGCAAAGAGCGCAAACCACCGAAACAAAGCTCGAGAATCCACAAATAGCTCCCCCTGCACACATGCAAGCTCCCCCTGAACCAATGCAACTCGCCCTGGATGAATGCATGCAAATCACTTGAAAACAGGGCAGCTGCACCCCTGCACACATGCAAGCTCCCCCTGAACCAATGCAACTCCCCCTGGATGAATGCATGCAAACCACTTGAAAACAGGGTAGCAGCAACAACTTCAGCTCACACCGGTCAGACCGGTCACCACCACCTGTCAGACCGGTGCCCAACATGTGAACAGGACCAGCACTCTGACCGGTCAGACTGGTAACCTCGACCGGTCAGACCGGTGCACAACAGAGCCCAGAAAAGGCTCGAAACCACCTGAAAACCTTCTAAATGCATCCAGCAAGCCATTTCAAGCTCAAACTTCTCCCCCTTGTTGGCAATGCATGAATCAAGCCAAAAATGCAAAACTTTCAACCTAGAGCTTCTCAAATAGACAAAATTCAACAAAGGATGCAACACATGTCCAAATCAGCAAATTAGATACTCTATAGCTTCGTATCGACATCAACTACATGATTATCAAGTTTCACAACCATTGGACGAAGCTAAGATGAATTTAGGCAATTTTGCGAAAAATGTGACTCTCATGAGCAAAGTCCTAAACATGATCAAAACATATCAAAATGGCAAAGCCACACAAACTTCATGCTAGGACAGCCATTCTAATCATACGACCATCACAAACACCCACAAGCACCTCATGTCATGTCAAAGCCACCGAGCCATGTGCCTACTTCTATGTATGAGACTTCTCATTGGTAGGCATCATGCAACGGTTTAGCACCCAAAGCAAATTAAATTCAGCACATATGACATGGGAGCACAGTTTCCAAGCATTTTACATTTTATTTTCAGATTCATAATTGGTACATGAAATGTCTTTGCGACAAAAAGGAACTTATGCCCCTCCACAAGATGAAGCAAGAGGGCTAAACATTCATGATGGCAAATGAGCCTTTGGCCCCATATGATCAATAAACTAGCTATCCAACCACAAAGTAAGCATAACCAAGCCACTAAAACATGTCAAGATCATGTAAAGGCATTTACACATGAGAGAGCATATATGTGACATTTTTCAAAAACATAGCCATCAACCATGGATTATTCATCAAGATCATCAAGAGCTAAGCCAAACTAACCATAGCATAAAAAACAAGCTCACAAAGACATAAGTAGCATTCCATGGTGAACAATGTATATAGGAGAAGCTTTTCCTATCCAATGCATATGATACAAAATGCATGCAATCTAAGATACAAAGATGCATATACATCATGTTACATATGCATGCCAAATGCAAGAAATGCACAAAGGAAAGCTATACATATGCTACAAAAGGAGCTCCCACACAAAACTCACAAACCACCGGCTCCTCGAGGGGAGGCAAAAAGGGCTCGACACCACCGGTAAAAGAGCAAAGGAGCACAAAACTCACAAGCTCCCCCTAAACACATGCACTAGGGCCAAAGAGCATACAAAGCTCACCCTACACACATGAGATAGGGCAAAGAGCAAAAGAGACCAAGTGGCTTGACCAAGGCCACACACTTGAAGGTCACAAATACACTTACCTTTATCATTTCTTCACAATTCACTCATCCTTGTCCACCATCCCCGAAAGTGATGTACCTCCATGTCACCACCGGGGTATGAGGCCAGAGAACCACCCCCGATATCAACCAAATGTTCTCCGGGCCATCCACCTGCAACTCAAAACCAAGAGCGAGAGCGAGCAAACGACTCAACACTAGGGTTAGTTCCAAAAGTGTAGAACCAGTGCCTAGCCATTTGCTCGAAAGTGGGGTTGGCACAAACCAAACCATCTTTCCTACCAAAGCTACCTCCACGAACATCACCACGGTAACCACCATGAGGTAACAAAACCTCTCTACCTGGAGGAGGACCAAAACCACAAAAGAAAACTTGTGGACTGTCCCTCCTCTCCTTCTCAAAACTATGGATCCTCCCATCCCCGTATTGAGCACGAGGAGAAGAATGCCTAGCAAACTGACCTCCTGCAAACTTTCCGGACCAACCACCAGAACCACGACCTTCTGAACCAAACTTACCATCTGTACGAGCACGAAACCCAAGCCGTTGCTCCGTCCAGGGCCCGCACCGTCCGACCGGTGCCCTCTCCTGACTCCGACCGGTGTAGCCTGGACAGCAGCACCTCCAACAGCCTTCCGCTCTCCACAAGCCCGAACTGTCCTCACACTCGCCTTGGCCCTGTGCATCTGCACACGAGGCTCAAGTACACATCGGAAGGGTGGTACTTGTCCTTGTTAGCCCACTCCTTCACCATTCTCTCCTCACGCTTCCTCTTGAAGCAAAACGCTCTCTTGTGACCATCCTTTCCACAAAACTCACAATGGAAACGGATTGATCTGGGCTTAGGCTTGGGGTAAGGCTCTTCACAAGGCTTCTCACTTGGTTTCTCATTAGGCTTTTCACTTGCCTTCTCACTCGGTTAGTTTGGCTTGGATGCAAACTTGTCTTTGGGTGTGGGTTGTGGTGGGACTGAAACATTCCCAAATTTCCCTTCTCTCTAACCACTGCCATCACCAACCTTATCCAATCCCAAAGCCCAACTGTCAAAGCTCTTACAGCTAGCAATCATCATACCAAGATGAGGTTCTTGACTCGACAACCAACTCAGCGCTTCACGCAACTTATCATTCTCATCTTGCGAGCGACCAACACATTTTGCAAGATCCAAATTCTTCATAGCATGCAACTCACATGTAGAGCAAGAAGTGGGAATAGGCACTTTAAAATCAGCCTCAAGCGAAACAATGCGAGAATGAAGCTCAACAATTTTCTCATGCAAACCGGGGCAAGAAGTGCAAGCACCAAGCAAAGTGTGTCTAGATTGCAGCTCAGCCAACTCAACCCTAAGCACATCTAGTTCCTCACACTTGGAGGCATACTTCTCCCTAAGATTAGTCAAGTCAGCTAGAAAAGTAGAGCAATCAGCACAATCATTCTCATCAGAAAAAATAGGGCTAGCCTTAAGAGAATCAATTTCAAGCTTGCTATCAAGAACCTATGTTTCTAGCTCAGCCACTCTAGTCCTAGCATCCTCGAGCAAATATCTAAGCTCCTTCCTAAGCTTCTTAGCCTCTCTAAGCATGTGATCGCGATTATCAAGCAAGTCAACCAACTCCTCATTCTCCTTGTGCAAAGAAGAGAGCTCATCACATACCTCATCCTCGGAATCCAAGTCCGAGGCGTCCTTCTGGCTTCTCTTGCTGCTCGAACTGCGAGCCATGCTGCAGAAGTCATCCTTGAGGCTTAGGCCCGTCACACAAAGGCCGTTGAGATACTTGTCGATGTTCTTCTTCTTCTTCTTCTTCTTGTCATCCTCTTCGTCTTCATCACTCAAGCTTGAAGACGTGTCCACGGAATCGAACTCGATGTCGCTCGATCTCTTCATCTTCTCTCGAGACCGCGTCTTCTTCTCATGTCCATGATCCTTCTTCTTGGACTTCTTCTTCTTGTCCTTGAACTTGTGCTTGTCGTGGCTGTTCACCTTTGGACACTCGGCGAAATAGTGTCTAGTCTTGCCGCACTTGAAGCATGTCCTCGTGTTCCTCCTCATGTTCACTCGGTTCTCGTGCAGCCTCTCGAACCGCCTCGTCAGGAGCGCCAGCTCATCCTCTCCAAGCACATCGAACTCATCATCTGGCATAGACATCAAAGAGGACAAAGAGAACATCCTTGTGGATGGGTTAGTGTTAGCCTTTCCTTTCAAACCATCGACGAGGGCGAGACTATGAGAGTCAGTCGGGCCCTCGATCTTGGCTGTCATGCCCCTATCCACCTCAGCCGACTTGAGCTTTGAGAACAGCTTGTTCACCGTCAGAGTGTCATACTTCTCTGACTCCACAATGGCCTCGAACTTTCCGCCCCAAATCGTACGATCCAAAGAGTGTAAGAGCTTGACAGCTTTATCATGATCATCGTACGGGAGCACGTCCACATTGGCCCTCATGTTGTTCACAACCACCGTGAACCTCTGAAACAAGGCATCGATGGACTCACAGGGGAGATGAGTGAAGTTCTCGTACTCTCTCCGGTAGGTCGCATACATCCGAGCCTAAACCTGGGCATTCCCAACATGAGCCTCCTTCAACACCAACCAGATTCTACAAGCCAAGTGCTCGGTGTGCACCCGATCGAACTCAGGCTGACACAAAGTATGAAACAAGTAGTCGACCGCCTTATTGTTGGCTTCGAACATGTCCCTCGATCCTTCAGCAAGAAAGTTCATCGGCTAGACATAGCCTGTGTCCACCGTGATATCCCAAAGGATCTGACCCTTCCCTCTGAGAAACACAGCCATCCGCTTACTCCACATCTGGTAGTTCTTGCCATCGAAGTGTGGAGGACCCGAACCCCGTTCCTGGTACGCCATCCTTGGATCTTAGACTGGTTAGAGTCAATAAAGACCTGAACCGGCTCTAATGCCACTCGAAGGATCGATACAGCGAACCAGAGAGGAGGGGAGTGAATGGGAGCCGATAAAAATTCTTCTCGAAGGAGATGGAGACTCCAACAAGACGAACACGGCTTCCAACACACGTCTCCGACTCACTAACCAAGTTGGCCAAGCCCACGTAGCCACTGGAGTGCCACTAGACCTAGGAACCAACACACAACCTTCCGACCTGAGAACGCAGCGGAACACCAAACCTCGAGTCCACTGACCAACACCGGTCAGACCGGTGAGCACCACCGGTCAGACCGGTCCCTACTGGTGAAACTTGGTGACTTACACTAAGTGGCTCCACACCGGTCAGGCTGGTGCAACACACCGGTCGGACCGGTCACAGCCAGAAAGCCCCAAATCACCAAATAGGCCAACCGACCTCCAAACTGACCCAAACTCGAAACAGCCCCAACACAGGACAACAGCAAACTCACCCAGACGTTCACCCGAGCAAAAACCCACCAAGGGTTGCACCGGTCAGACCGGTCAAGAGCATCGGTTAGATCGGTGTAGCCTGGGCAGCTCGGGATGAACAGCACCCGCGGGTCAACTCCCCCAAATCCAAACCTCGATCTCCCGAATCACTCCACGGACTTGAACAAGACTTTGGGGATAATAGGAACACCTCATGAGGAGTCCATTGCCAAGATTAATCCCACCAAAACTTGTCCAACAAGGAGGAATCAAAGAAATCCCGCCAAGAACACCTCTAACCCTAGAACTCAGAAAACCCCAAAATCGAGTCCATTTACTCACGGATTTGGGAAGGGAATCACAGCCCAAAGAACCACGAAGGGTTCCCACACATTTCCCCCATCAAATCCCCAAGAGCAAGGTCCCGGAAACAACCCAAAGAAATCACCAAGAGAGAGCTCCGAAAATCACCACCAAGAACAACCGGGAACAACACATCCAAACCTTGAGGAACCACGCTGAATCATCTATACATGCCACAAAGGTTCATACAAGGTCTGGCTTGCCGCCAGATCATCCAACCCTCTCAACAAGATCTCACCATGAAGCTCTCAAGCTGGTCCTATGGAAATCCTAAGAAAATAGGAAGGGAAAATAGGAAAGCAAATGAACTAGGGTTCCAAGAGCTTGGCTGTCATCCTGTCACCTCATGGGTTATATGGAGGCAACCGAAAGTCTAAAATACCCTTTCCTAATAACTAGGGATACAAGCCCCTCAAGGGCGGTTTTGGAAGTCTTCAAGCTTTCTCCATCGGACGGATGCCCGGCGACCGCAACCTGCTTAGCCTCGACGCAAGCCTTGCGATCCCGACGTGTGTCCTCCGCTTCGAAGATTTCGGACTGCATCGTCGCACACCGGTCAGACCGGTACCCACTGGTCAGATCGGTCTGGCACTGCTACAGCTCCGTCTTCGGTTCTTCGGTCTTGGCTTTGTGGATCAACCAAGGAACCCAGTGGTTTTCTGGAGAACCACCGGAAACCCCGCGAACTCGGTGTAGCCTCCACCAATCTCCACTCATGACTCGGCTCCCACGTAGTCTCGGCTCGACCTTGGTTTTCAGGCTCAACCAAGAAACCGTCCATGACTTCATCTTGCTGTTCATGCCACCAAGCGGCCCGCACTTGACCCCCGCCGGCCACCGGTCCCTCGAACGAAGCCTACTTGTCTTCTCCACACTCGGAGGCCTCACCGCGACGACCTTTCGCGCTTGTTCTTCACTCCGCACCAACACCGGTCAAGCCACAACCTGCACCTGCAATACTTAGCCAAGAATCAGTCCACACAACGTTGTCAATCACTCATCACACAAAGAAGCGACCATCCACCGGTCCTCGAACCACACATGGTCCTCAAAAACCAAGCACATAGAAGTGAGGTATCATTTTCTGAGAGACAATGTTAAGAAAGGGAAGATAGCCTTGATCCATGTACCCACACATGACTAACTAGCCGATATTTTCACCAAACCCCTAGATCTAGCAACTTTCACTCGTTTGCGGGGGGGGCTTGGTGTGTGTTTGATTTCTTGAGTTGGGTGTGTGGGAGCTCCTTTGTAGCATATGTATAGTTTCCTTTGTGCATTTCTTCCATTTGGCTTGGCATATGTAACATGATGTATAGGCATCCTTGTATCTTAGTTTGCATGCATTTTGTATCATATGCATTGGATAGGAAAACTTCTCCTATATACATTGTTCACCATGGAATGCTATTTATGTCTTTGTGAGCTTGTTTGGTATGCTATGGTTAGTTTGGCTTAGCTCTTGATGATCTTGATGAATAATCCATGGTTGATGGATATGTTTTTGAAAAATGTCCATGTATGCTCTCTCATGTGTAAATGCCTTTATATGATCTTGACATATTTTAGTGGCTTGGTTATGCTTAATTTGTGGTTGGATAGCTAGTTTATTGATCATATGGGGCCAAAGGTTCATTTGCCATCATGAATGTTTAGCCCTTTTGTTTTATCTTGTGGAGGGGCCTAAGTTCCTTTTTGTCGCAAAGACATTTCATGTACCAATTATGAATCTGAAAATGAAATGTAAATTGTTTGTAAAATGTGCTCCCATGTCATATGTGCTAAATTTAATTTGCTTTGGGTGCTAAACTGTGGCATGATGCCTACCAATGAGAAGTCTCATACATAGAAGTAGGCACATGGCTCGGTGGCTTTGACATGACATGAGGTGCTTGTGGGTGTTTGTGATGGTCTTATGATTAGAATGGCTGTCCTAGCATGAAGTTTGTGTGGCTTTGCTATTTTGATATGTTGCGATCATGTTTAGGACTTTGCTCATGAGAGGCAAATTTTTCGCAAAATTGCCCAAATCCGTCTTAGCTTCGTCCAATGGTTGTGAAACTTGGTGATCTTGTAGTTGATGTCAATACGAAGCTATAGAGTATCTAACTTGCTCATTTGGACATGTGTAGCATCCTATGTTGAATTTTGTCTATTTGAGAAGCTCTAGGTTGAAAGTTTAGCATTTTTGCCTTGATTCATGCATTGCCAACAAGGGGGAGAAGTTTGAGCTTGAAATGGCTTGATGGATGCACTTAGAAGGTTTTCAGGTGGTTTCGAGTCATTTTTGGGCACTAGTGTGCACCGGTCTGACCGGTCGAGGTCACCGGTCTGACCGGTCAGAGTGCTGGTCCTGTGCACATGTTGGGCACCGGTCTGACCGGTGGTGGTGACCGGTCTGACCGGTGAGAGCTGAGTTGTTGCAGCTGCCATGTTTTCAAGTGGTGTTTTGCATGCATTCGTCCAGGGGGAGTTGCATTGGTTCAGGGGAGCTTGCATGTGTTCAAGGGGAGCTCTTTGTGGTTTTTTGAGCTTTGCTTTGGTGGTTTGCGCTCTTAGCTTGAGCTTTGTTTTGTCTCAGATGTGTCGAGCCGTTGCCCTTACCTAAGGGGTCCGAGACTTGCCTTCTTGTTGATGGTGTATTTTGGTGCACCTAGCATGTTCATTACACTTTGGTTTGGATTTGATTATGGAACTAACCCGCCACTAGGCACACTAATCATATAACAAGTTCATCTTTGTGCATGCATTTGGAAGTGTTGTGTTTATGTAGAAAAACATGGACATAAAGGACGGATTCGCAACAAGTTCAAAGGAGCATTTACGGAGTCTTGTTCGTGTTCATGAGCTTGATGAAATCACTTCCAATGGTGGCGAGGACCGAAGTGCTACGAGGAACATCCCCAGATTGAAGCGTAAAAGATCGAACTTCATGCGAAGAGAGCCTCCATCTTGGACGCGAGGATAACAGCATCAAAATCATGCAAGTGGAGGGGGAAAAGTACATAAGTGCATGAGGACCCACGGAGCAAAAGGAGCGACCGAACCGGGCCGAATTGGGCCTCGGCCAGCCGGCCCAGGCCGGCCGGCCCGCCCGGGCTTCCGCACCGGCTCGGTCCCATTTTCCTTGCCCTCGAAGGATCTTCAACCCTAAAATCCCCAAGGCGCCGCCAACACCAGAGAGAGGAGTCATTCGCACCAGAAGGCCAACCACAAGCTAGAGAGAGAGGAGGAGGATCTCCGGCGGGAGATCAACCACCTCGAAGGAAGCACCCTCTCGTGGAGAAGAAGGAAGACACCGGCGGAAGGGAAACCATGATCAACGGTGCCATGATTAGCACCTTGATGGGGTAATCTTCTCATTCGTCCATGGGTTGTAATCGATATTGAGATGTAATCGCACTTTGTCGGATTATCTATCTATCATCTTGTGTTGAATATACTTTAATGCTTAAGGTTAGCTACCATGCCGTAAAGGGAGTAGAGCTCCGATGCTTCCTTGGATCCATTCAATACGCCGTGTCCATCAAAGGTCTAGTCATGAATACCTTCGCGTAGTGACAGTGCGAGAGGAGGGAAAGGGCGAAACCGTGGTCACAACCCCGATAGATTAGATTGGTTTTCATGTCTTTAAGCGATTGCATGCTCTAGTATCGTAGACCCGTGGGCGAGTGTCTTCTATCTTGATATCTTAATCATTCTCTCTAGTGTGTTTAGTTGTTTTCTAGTTTAATAGTAAGTTTGGGTTTTAGTAGCTAAGTGTGTCATAGTAGATCGAACGCTTGTAATCCCCTTGCTCCGCGGATTGACAAGAACCTTGGGAATCCCGTGGTGAAAAAGGTGTGGGGTCCGTACGCTTGCGGATCGTAGAGGGATACGTCTTTTATCCGTCAACACTTCTTCAAGTGATCTTGCTGTTTGCCTTTGTTTGGCTTTCGATCGCTTGTTGGAGTTTCTTTTTGTTTGTTTCTTTTCTTTTTTACTCTCTTGTTACTTTATGTGGGTGTTGTCAATGCACTCATCAAGGGGGAGATTGAGGACCATGTGTGGTTCGAGGACCGGTGGATGGTCACTTCCTTGTGTGATGAGTGATTGACAACATTGTGTGGACTGATTCTTGGCTAAGTATTGCAGGTGCAGGTTGCGGCTTGACTGGTGTTGGTGCAGGTGAAGAACAAGCGCGAAAGGTCGTCGCTAGTGAGGCCTCCTGGTGTGAAGAAGACAAGTTTTCTTCGTTCGAGGGACCCGGTGGCCAGCGGGGTCAAGTGCGGGCCGCATGGTTGCATGAACAGCAAGAGAAGTCATGGACGGTTTCTTGGTTGAGCCTCAAAACCAAGGTCGAGCCGGGACTACGTGGGAGTCGAGTCATGAGTAGAGGTTGGCGGAGGCTACACCGATTTCGCGGGGTTTCCGGTGGTTCACCATAAAACCACTGGGTTCCTTGGTTGATCCACAAAGCCAAGACCGAAGAACCAAAGATGGTGCCGCAAGAAGGTGCGGACCGGGGCCCGACCGGTGGGTCTGACCGGTCTGACCGGTGAGGAGCACCGGTCTGACCGGTGTGCGACGACGCAGTCTGGAATCTTCGAAGCGGCGGACACGCGTCGGGATCGCAAGGCTTGCGTCGAGGCTAAGCAGGTTGCGGTCGCCGGGCATCCGTCCGATAGAGAAAACTTGAAGACTTCCAAAACCGCCCTTGAGGGGCTTGTATCCCTAGTTAGTAGGAAAGGGTATTTTACACTTTCGGTTGCCTCCATATAACCCATGAGGTGAGAGGATGGCAACCAATCTCTTGGAACCCTAGTTCATTTGCTTTCCTATTTTCCCTTCCTATTTTCTTAGTATTTCCATAGGACTAGCTTGAGAGCTTCATGTTGAGATCTTGTGAGAGGGTTGGATGATCAGGCGGCAAGCTAGACCTTGTATGAACCTTTGAGGTATGTATAGATGATTCGGCGTGGTTCCTCAAGGCCTTGTTGTGTTGTTCCCGGATGTTCTTGGTGGTGATTTCGGAGCCCTCTCTTGGTGGTTTTCTTGGGGTGTTTTCGGGACCTTGCTCTTGGGGATTTGATGTTGGAAATTTGTGGGAACCCTTCGTGGTTCTTAGGGCTATGATTCCCCTCCCAAATCCGTGAGTTAAGGGGCTCGATTTTGGGGTTTTCAGTGTTCTATGGTTAGAGGAGTTCTTGGCGGGATTTCTTCGATTCCTCTTGATTTGGCAAGTTTTGGTGGACAAAATCATGGCTATGGACTCCTCATGAGGTGTTCCTATCATACCCAAAGTCTTGTTCAAGTCCGTGGAGCGATTCGGGAGATCAAGGTTTGGATTTGGAGGAGTTGACCCGCGGGTGCTGTTCATCCCGAGCTGCCCAGGCTACACTGGTCTGACCGGTGCTCTTGACTGGTCTGACCGGTGCAACCTCTGTTGGGTTTTTGCTTGGGTCAACGTCTGGGTGTGTTCGCTGTTGTCTTGTGTTGCAGCTGTTTCGAGTTTGGGTCGATTTGGAGCTCGGTTGGCCTGTTTGGTGTTTTGGGGCTTTCTGGTTGAGACCGGTCTGACCGGCGTGTTGCATCAGTCTAACCGGTGTGGAGCCTTTCTGTGGAAGTCGCCAAGTTTCACCAGCAGGGACCAGTCTGACCGGTGGTGCTCACCGGTCTGACCGGTGTTGGTCAGTGGACTCGAGGTTTGGTGTTCCGCTGCGTTCTCGGGTCGGAAGGTTGTGTGTTGGTTCCTAGGTCCATTGGCACTCCAGTGGCTACGTGGGCTTGGCTAACTTGGGTAGTGAGTCGGAGACGTGTGTTGGAAGTCGTGTTCATCTTGTTGGAGTTTCCATCTCCTTCGAGAAGAATTTTTATCGGCTCCCATCCACTCCCCCCCCTCTCTGGTTCGCCGTATCGGTCCTTCAAAAAGGCTCATTTGCCATCATGAATGCTTAGCCCTCTTGTTTTATCTTGTGGAGGGGCATAAGTTCCTTTTGTCGCAAAGACAATTCATGTACCAAATTTGAATCTGAAAATGAAATGTAAAATGCTTGGAAAATGTGCTCCCATGTCATATGTGCTAAATTTAATTTGCTTTGGGTGCTAAACTGTTGCATGATGTCTACCAATGAGAAGTCTCATATATAGAAGTAGACACATGGCTCGGTGGCTTTGACATGACATGAGGTGCTTGTGGGTGTTTGTGATGGTCTCATGATTAGAATGGCTGTCCTAGCATGAAGTTTGTGTGCCTTTGCCATTTTGATATGTTTTGATCATGTTTAGGACTTTGCTCATGAGAGGCATTTTTTTGCAAAATTGCCCAAATCCTTCTTAGCTTCGTCCAATGGTTGTGAAACTTGGTGATCATGTAGTCGATGTCAACACGAAGCTATAGAGTATCTAATTTGCTCATTTGGACATGTGTAGCATCCTATGTTGAATTTTGTCTATTTGAGAAGCTCTAGGTTGAAAGTTTAGCATTTTTGGCTTGATTCATGCATTGCCAACAAGGGGGAGATGTTTGAGCTCGAAATGGCTTGCTGGATGCATTTAAAAGGTTTTCAGGTGGTTTCGAGCCATTTCTGGGCTCTGTTGTGCACCGGTCTGACCGGTCGAGGTCACCGGTCTGACCGATCAGAGTGCTGATCCTGTACACATGTTGAGCACCAGTCTGACCGGTGAGAGCTGAGCTGTTGCAACTGCCCTGTTTCAAGTGGGGTTTTGCATGCATTCGTCCAGAGGGAGTTGCATTGGTCCAGGGGGAGCTTGCATGTGTGCAGGGGGAGCTCTTTTGTGGTTTGTCGAGCTTTGTTTTTGTGGTTTGCGCTCTTTGCTGGAGCTTTGTTTTGTCTCGAATGTGTCGAGCCGTTGCCCTTGCCTAAGGGGTCCGAGATTTGTCTTCTTCAAGTGATCTTGCTCTTTGCCTTTGTTTGGCTTTCGATCGCTTGTTGGAGTTTCTTTTTGTTCGTTTCTTTTCTTTTTCTTTTCTCTCTTGTTACTTTATGTGGGTGTTGTCAATGCACTCATCAAGGGGGAGATTGAGGACCATGTGTGCTTCGACGACCGGTGGATGGTCGCTTCCTTGTGTGATGAGTGATTGACAACGTTGTGTGGACTGATTCTTAGCTAAGTATTGCAGGTGCAGGTTGTGGCTTGACTGGTGTTGGTGCAGGTGAAGAACAAGCACAAAAGGTCGTCACCGGTGAGGCCTCCAGGTGTGGAGAAGACAAGTAGGCTTCGTTCGAGGGACCCAGTGGCCAGCGGGGTCAAGTGCGGGCCGCATGGTGGCATGAACAGCAAGATGAAGTCATGGACGGTTTCTTGGTTGAGCCTCAAAACCAAGGTCGAACCGGGACTACGTGGGAGCCGAGTCATGAGTGGCGATTGGCGGAGGCTACACCGAGTTCGCGGGGTTTGCAGTGATTCACCAGAAAACCACTGGGTTCCTTGGTTGATCCACAAAGCCAAGACCGAAGAACCGAAGACGATGCCGCAAGAAGGCTGCACGGCCCGACCCAGGTGGGTACCGGCCCCGACCGAGGAGGAGCATCGGTCCGACCGGTGTGCGACGACGCAATCCGATTCTTCGAAGCGCAGGACACGCGTCGGGATCGCAAGGCTTGCGTCGAGGCTAAGCAGGTTGCGGTCGCCGGGCATCCGTCCGATGGAGAAAACTTAAAGACTTCCAAAACCGCCCTTGAGAGGCTTGTATCCCTAGTTAGTAGGAAAGGGTATTTTAGACTTTTCAGTTGCCTCCATATAACCCATGAGGTGAGATGATGGCAGCCAATCTCTTGGAACCCTAGTTCATTTGCTTTCCTATTTTCCCTTCCTATTTTCTTAGGATTTCCATAGGACTAGCTTGAGAGCTTCATGGTGAGATCTTGTGAGAGGGTTGGATGATCGGGTGGCAAGCTAGACCTTGTATGAACCTTTGAGGTATGTATAGATAATTCGGCGTGGTTCCTCAAGACCTTGTTGTGTTGTTCCCGGTTGTTCTTGGTGGTGATTTCGGAGGCCTCTCTTGGTGGTTTTCTTGGGGTGTTTTCGGGACCTTGCTCTTAGGGATTTGATGAGGGAAATTTGTGGGAACTCTTCGTGGTTCTTTGGGCTGTGATTCCCCTCCCAAATCCGTGAGTTAAGGGGCTCGATTTTGGGGTTTTCGGTGTTCTAGGGTTAGAGGTGCTCTTGGCGGGATTTCTTCGATTCCTCTTGATTTGGCAAGTTTTGGTGGACAAAATCGTGGCTATTGACTCCTCATGAGGTGTTCCTATCATCCCCAAAGTCTTGTTCAAATCCGCGGAGCGATTCGGGAGATCGAGGTTTGGTTTTGGAGGAGTTGACCCGCGGGTGCTGTTCATCCCGAGCTGCCCAGGCTACACCGGTCTGACCGGTGCTCTTGACCGGTCTGACCGGTGTGAGTCTCTTGTGGGATTTGCCTCGGGTGAACTACTTGACTCGTGTGTCTTTGGGTCTTGGTGCTGCTGGTCAGTTCTTGGTCTGTTTGGAGTTGTTTTGTTAGGTTTTGTGTATAGTTTTCCTTCGGTGTAGGTTGTGTTTTGGGGGTGGTTTTGTTCCAGGGCCTGGAGAAGTCACTGAGGCTTTCTGGAACGCTTGTTGTGCGGCTGCTGTAGCCACCGGCCTGACCGGCGCTGTCCACCGGTCTGACTGGTGTCACCGGTCTGACCGGCGCAGGCCATCGGTCTGACCGGTGCGGCACAGGCAGCAAGCCGTGCAAGTTTCCGCTGTGCGTGTTGGTGTGTTTTGGCTCGGAAGGTTGCGTGTTGGCTCCTAGGTCCAGTGGCACTCCAGTGGCTACGTGGGCTTGGCCAACTTGGGTAGAGAGTCGGAGACGTGTGTTGGAAGTCGTGTTCATCTTGTAGGAGTCTTCATCTCCTTCGAGAAGATTTTTTATCAGCTCCCATTCACTCCCCCCTCTCTGGTTCGCCGTATCGGTCCTTCACCCTCCACGGCTCCACCTCTGCCCATCTTCTCCGCCGGCCTCACTTCATCTGTCTATCTTCTCCGCCGGCCTCTGCTCCCCACTCTTCTCTCCCTCGCAGAGGCGGCGCGGCGGCCCTGCTCCCTCCGTCGGCGGAGAGAGGGGCGGCGGTGTCCTCCCTCCCCGCGCCAGCGCTCCAGCTCTTTCTCCCTCCCTTGTTTACTCCACCAGCGGCGCAGGAGGAGAGGCCGGCGAGCTCTGCAACATGACGGTAGGGAGATTCAGCGAGCATCGACGGGGGCGGCGCGGCACAGAGGAGCTATAGCTCGCGCGGATGAGGCAGAGGATCCCTCCCTCATTTACTCCACCGGTGACATCTCCTCATTTCCTACTCTCTCTCTTTTGGCGCAGCCGGGCCTGCCGGAGGTCCTCCTCCCCCACGGCCTCGAGTAGGGGCGGCGCGGCGGCCTCCGGGACGGTGGCCCGGCCTCCAGGACTGCGGCGCTGCTCGTCCTTTCCCCCTGGATCTGCGGCCGGTGCTTGGACTTATTGAACTATCACCTGAGAGGAGACATTTTGTTCCAATCCCATCATGCTGGCAGAAGCACCGGAGAGGAGACATTTTGTTCTCAAATCATTAGGCCCTACAACCTCCGTATAATGGGAAGTGGATGCTGGGTGCTAGCTTGTTTCTGAATAACACAGCAAGCATATATAAATTCTCAACCAACTGTAGTTTTGATGAAGAAAAAAAATCTACACCTAGAATTCTATCACCGCAAGAAGTGTGTATGTTTTCTCAACAGTAAAGAGCAGCATGGACTTATTGAACTATCACCACTTTGTCACAACAAAAATTCACATTGCCTCCGTTTCCGTAATTGAATAGAGGAAGTTCGCACCATCATTCAACATTTCACTCTTTCGTAGGTGCTATTTATTTTAGATAGCCTGAAGTTGTTGGCTCTACTAATCCTTCTTTTGTACAGTACAAGAAAGTGACGCACATTCATAGTTAATAAAGTTTTGTACATGCAGTTCACCAACTAGTTTTAATCTTCCAGATTGTAAACCTGTAATTCTAGTGTGTTCTTACAGATTTACACTGGTATGGGAGATATTTTGAGTCAGACTGCAGGTTTCTCCAAGTCCAGCGATGGAATTGACCTGTTATGTTGGGTCTGCTGGACTTCATTTCTTCTTATTAGAGCTAAAGGGTGCATATTAGCAACCTATTAAGCTTTGTGCCGACCAGTGTAAACCAATGCTGGTCTAGAGAAGGCAAGTTTGGAGAAAACATGATTAATTTGCAACCAACGCTGCAGTCTGTAAGAATCCTCATATTATTATATTGTACTATATATACATGCACAAAATTTAGTTAATTAATGAACAATATCGCTATATTGATTGTTTAGGATGGAAACCGGAAGGAAACAAGAAAATGGTTATCTGAGATATCCAAATCCATTTCCATGCGTATTCGATCCGTTTCCACCCCTAAAAATAAGGACTTGTTTTGGATCCGTTTCCACCCCTAAAAATAAGGACTTGTTTTGGATTACCTAGCTAGACCTATCCAGCTAATCTTAGCTATAGCTGATCTAAACAGGATTGAATCAGCTAATTCCTAGTTTCTCCATCTCAGATTATAGCTGCGTTAAGGATTCAAAATTTGTCCCAAATATAACTACATTTAGAGTTACAACTCCACATTTTACATACCAATTAAGGGACCAAAATACCCTCAAACCATATCTCCCCACGCGTGAATTAATGTGCCTCTCAGCATACATCATCCATCGGCCAAGGCCACGGTAATTTGGCGTTAATTTGGTATTGGCTGGCGCAAAATCTTCCATGCTGAAACAATTTTTGCATGTTGCAATTGTTTGCATGGTGTCAAGTAAATCAGATTCCCACATTTGACACCATTTATGCCCCCCAGCAAATTAGTTCGTCATTGAACTGTAGAAGTTAACTAAGGGCAATTGAGTCTTTCCGTCATACTTCTTAATCTATATTCTGGTTGGTATTCCGTAGATAACAGCTGTTAGTTAGCCAGTTAAATAACTATGCTGTTATCGTCCTAATATTAAAAAAACCATGCAGATAACTATTTCTGGTGTCTACTTTGGATCCTCTTCTTCTCCACAACATGTCTACATGCGTGTCTGGGATTTCCGGTTTCCCTGCCATTCAAGTGGGAATTTGTTTTGTTCCATGGAGCAGAAGCTCCGGAGAGCAGAAATTTTCTTCTTAAACTATTGAGGCATCTCACTGAGTCTGCTGCAGCCTACAGCGCGGTATAATAATGGGCAGTTGATGCTTGTTCTGAATAAGACAACATTCGTAAGTTCTCAACAAACTATAGTTTCGATGAAAGAAAAAAACTACACCTAAAATTCTATCACCACAAGTAAAATGTATGTTTCCTAACGGTAAAGAGAACATCATATTCGAAGTTATTCAAACAACCACTGTCACGACAAAAATTCACATCGCTTCCATTCCATAGTTGGACATAGATGAAGTTCACATCATCACTCATCATTTCATTCTTTCATTGCGATTTAATTTAGCTAATCCGAAGTTGTTGGCTCAACTTAGCCTTCTTTTATACAGTACAAAAATGGCGCACATTCATAGTCAATAGAAGTTTTTTAGCGCAGTTCACCAACTAGTTGGATTCTTCCAAATCATTGGGTATGTGTTGACACTCAAAATTGGCAAAGGCCGACTCGGGCCAGGCAGGCCGGTTAGACCGGGTCCCAGGGGCAGTCTGACCGGGTGTCCTGTAGCCGGTCTGGCACAAAGGGGCCAGGCGGTCTAACCGCCCCAGGGGGCGGTCTAACCGGGTCACCCCGATTTCGGGTAGAATTAGGAGTTTGGCTTGATTCCGAGTTGTAAAGTGCTAGTTGCAGGGCAAGACCTCCCACCCTATAAATATAAAGGGTCGTGGCCGATTGAGAGCTATCATCCAATCGTCATTATCAAATTTTACTTTTTTATCTCCAAACTCTAGCTTTTACAACCTCTATTGCTCTCCTCTTTCGTCTCTACGGCGGTTGAGGGAGTTCTGAGTGGCCTGCCGATCTCAAAACAACCCTAGGCGCACTGTTCCCGACGGTGTCCCTCCCGAAGCAGCGAATCTAGGTTTTCGGCATTCTTCTTGTCCAAGGCGGTTAGACCGGCCCCCCAGGCAGTTAGACCGGCCCGCGCTGGGAAGCTCGGCGAGTTGATTTCCGATGACTGCGTGATCTAGCTCATTCGTGTGTTCAACCGAGAAAAGCGTCAACACACTTTTGGCGACTCCGCTGGGGAAGAAAGATCAGGTTGCTCAAACCATTCTATCGATCCCTAGACTTTTTGATCTATTACTTTGATTCGCCATTGTAGTTGAATCTGGTCTTTCGGGACCGATTGCATCTATTATTGTCACATTGCATTAGGCTGCTCAAGCCATTTGCGTTGTGCTTTGTCTTGCTTGCTACTACATATTGAAGACTAGAAGTGAAGTGAGACTTTGGTCAGCGATTGCTTAGATTTTTGAAGATATCTGGATTTATCTATATTATAAGATCTGAAGCATCAAGACCTATTATGGCGGGCTATCCATATACTTCACAGAAATTCATCTACAACGAGCCCAAGGTACAATTTGCAAATACAATGCCTATATCTAATGTTAATAGTTATTTTGCAAGTACCATAAATCCTTATGTTGATGTTGCTAGATTTGATACTAGTACATCCGCTAGTACATGTTCATATGATTTTAATTATGCAAATTATAATTCTGAATTTAATATGCAAAAGCCATTGTTAGAAAATCTGCATGAGTTTTAATGATACTAGCAACATACAACATTACACTCACACACCGACTGTGCAACAAGTTCAAAAGTCAGTTAACATGTATCAAGGCCAAACTAACATGGTGAGTTCGGACAATTATTATGGAACACCGCATACTAGTAATTTTACTAATATTCAGCAAGGTGTTTCATCTATTTATTCATCGGCAGTAAGTTCACAATATGTGATTACATCACAAAACTTGTCGGTGAATGAGAAAGTTGGTTATGTTAATTCTAGCAATCCGACCAGCTATTCTCAAACATCATGTGCCACCAATCTCTATAATATTCAGCAAGGTAGAGATGAATCAGTTTTTAAGTATTTAGAACGATTCAAAGAAATAAAGAGTCAATATTTTAATTTGTCTATTTCTGATTCAGATCTAGCTAATCTTGCTTTTAGAGGTTTAAAATCATCCATTAGAGATAGTTTAAAAAGCATAGAGTTTCATTCGCTTGCTAGTGTGCTTGTAAGGGCTATGGCACATGAACTAAGAATTAAAAAAAAGAAGATGAAAACAATTTAAATTTGATGAATGTACAATCTGAATTTGTTACATCAAAAGAGTCAAGTCTTGCTGCACAAGAGCATGTTAAGCATAACAAAACAACAATACTTCCGAAGGTGTCGTGAACTTTTCTAGTGATTATCATATCATTGGACGACAAGTTCAGGCTAAGAAAAATTCAGAAAATCAAATTGTTGAAAACCAAGACAAAGGGGGCGAGAAGAAAACATTGGCATGTCGACACGAGGTGATTTCCAGCAAACTTGGAAGACCTGGTCTAACCGATCCCAAGACCCGGTCTGACTAGCCTATACAGAGTATGATTGTTGGCTGTCATTCAGAGGAGAGGTACGATATTATCCACAACAAGGTTCCTCGCCCCTCTAATTTATTTGATAAGGTATGTTTTGCAAGTAATTCCCAATCAGATCCTACATTTTCAATTAATTCATCTGTTAATGATTGTATCATAAATAGTTCTAAGAGATCGATTGAGGATGGTAGTTTACTTACTAGTAATAGTATACCTTCAGATTCAACCAGCCAATGCATTGTGAAAATTAAAAAGGTTGGTCATAAAAATACTTTGACATTTAAATTTTCTACATCATCACTGTCAAAGTTTTTCTCTTCATGGTGTGCTTATGGTTATTCTGGACTTAAATGCAAGAGATCAAAGTCGAGAGCTATTGTGAAGTCCGATGCTAATATAGTGATCAACTGTAAAGCATCAGGTATGGGAAGTGCTAAAAAAGGTATAGCCGAATGGGTCGATGAGAAATCTGAACCATTCGTTTGCTTGGTCTTAAAGCCTGCTCCACAAAAGCATCGATTGAAAAAAAATTAAGTACACCTTTGATTTAACTTTGTGTGATAATTTATTTGATATCTTGCTAGAGAATAATTTTATTAAACTCTTTGATCACAAAGTTAGTCCATCACCCCCTGAGCTAGGAGATCGAAAATATTGCAAGTGGCATAATTCTTTTAATCATAATACTAGTGATTACAATATTTTTCATCAATTCATACAATCGGCCATGGATTCTGGATGATTAAGATTTGCTCAAACACAAGGGGATGACCAGTTGGCCACAGTTGGTTTTGATGGCAAAGGATCATTGAATCGGTTAGCATCAACCGATTTACCATAGATCCGAATTTAATTGCCAAAGAAGAAGATTCAAAGCTCCCAAGTGATCAGAAAGACGTCGTCCATGACTTGCAAGATAAAGCAATTATCGAGGACGATGAGCTTGTCAAAATCCCAAAGGTTACTGGGGGCAAATGGATTTTTCTCCATCAAACCAAGAACCTGTTGCAGCCGCTGTGCTAGAGCAGGCGGTTAGACCGCCTAGGCGAGGAGGTCTAACCGGGTTGGACCAACAGGTCAGACCGGCTTCCCAAGTCGGTCAAACCGGGTCAGGTGCGAAAGATCAAAAAATGTCGAGACCTGAATGTCCTGTGTGTAATGGAGGTAAAGACCATGTCAAGCACAATGGTAAGAAGCTGAAGCTCACCTTTGCTGAACTTCTGGCTAAATATCAAAAAGATAATGAGGCCAAGCGTGCTAATCGGTCAAATGATGTTAAATATTCAAGATTTCCTCCTAGACATAATTATGGGAATTGGAATCGGCAAAGAAAGGGTTTTCATTCAGCGACGACATATTCTCCTTTTGAGCCATCAATGCTGGTTTCATACGCTCCATATCCCACTAGTGATCATCCTTATTTATCATGGGGGTGGAGTGATTCATGGACACATACTCCTTCATATTTCAGACCATATCATGTTGAGTATGCAGCTCCAAGGCGACCATCACGTGCAAGGCAGCCATATGTTGAAAGTGATCGTTTTGAGTACAAATGGTCTAGTGCTCAAAACAAGAAAAAGTTTGTCAAGCAAGTTTACCAAGTGAAAAGAGATGGTCACAAAGATAAAAGTTCAGATCTGAATTCAGTTAATAAAAAGCCGATTAATGTGTTAAGCGCTTCGGCTACTAATGGCAAAGAGAAGGAAAAATCATCTGTTGATCCTCCAAGTGCCAAATCTGAACAAAAAGGAGTGAAGAGGTTGAAAAACAAGAGAGGAGCACTGCTGTCCAAAACTGAAGCAAAGTCAAGTCATGCACTTGGTTTATCAAATTGGCAGAGAAAGAAGCTATAAAAGCTTAGTGCTCAAGAGCTGAGGAAGAAAGGAATGGCATGGATTCCTAAATGAAGCATTCGGACTCAAGACATGGGTAATGCTCAAGCAAAAGGTGCAACACAGTTGAAGGAGAAGAAAAGATATGAGAGACGGTCTTCAAAATTGAGGTTTGCACCAAATCATCAAAATTATTGTCATTACCTAGTTCATTTACATTACAAATGCCACATATGCCTATGTTTTGGAAGTCATCCTTAGATATGCTTGATTATCCCTCATACTCTTATTTTGGTCCTTGGGTTCCACATGGATCATCTTTATATCATAGAGGGTTATCACCAAATTACTATGCATATTAATTAATCTGCAAAAGCCGAAATATTTAGTGCTTAGAGATGCTTTTAATTTCTGAATTTATATGTCTCTACTATATTATTTCGGTTGTGCATATTTTTATGGATGAATTCTTTATGGATGATATTGAATTATCGTCTTTGACAACATACATGGTCGATGAATCTCTTTAATCATCATCCTAAAGTGATAGCTTCCCGATGAGAGGTTGATTATAACCTTTTTGGTGCCTTAAGTGCTCGGGGGGCAAGACTTAAGCAAAAAGAGTAATTTATCACTTTGGAGTTTCTATTTATTAAATCGGCTTGCAAGATTTCTCAGAATGTTGGTGTTGTTCACCAAATTATGGCGTTTTGAGATTTTTTAGCTGGTTGGTATATTTAGCCTCAATTAATAAGCCGAATGTGAATTTTTTCTATTTAGGCTAGATTTGGGGGATCCAAGGTTGTAAATTCATGCAAAGGCATTTGATGACTCGTTGTTGTAAGTGCAACAAATATTTACATTAAAATGAGTCATCATATATATTTTTATCAACAGATGTCTAGATGATTATCTCAATTCTATATCCATCATCTATCTAGACACAAAAAGTTTATGATTAATATTCTGAAACAATAAACATCAGATTACAATATCCAGGAGGGCATTTACATAAAAGAGGCCGGTGTTTAAAGAGTATTGGGGCACATCCTAGACCGACCGGTCTAACCGCCACTGTGACCGGTCTGACCGCGTGGCGCCGGTCTGACCGCCAATGGGAAACGGTCTGACCAGTATGGCTACAATTTTGGCTTTGAAGTTTCTGCATTTGATCAAGCCAAGATTGGTAGTTGCTGGAGTTTCTTGTCGGATATTTGCATAAATCAAGATGCATTAAAATACAAGTAAGAGGAGTTCGAGGGTAATCTGGCCATTGCCAATTCTGAGGTAATTGTATCATATTCATATTTTTGGGGCTGATTACTCATCTTACTTCACTTATGGTTAAAATTAATTATGGATGTAATACTGAATTTTTCTATCTTTCTCTATTTTAAATTGAGAAGTGTTGCAATGACCAATTGACATAAAAGTAATTTGGTCGCTTTAAGCATCCATAAAGACTTGCAAGTATGAAATGAGTTTGAATTAATATTTCAATACCCCACAACCGAGCTAGTGTGCTCAAGTTTGTTTGATTCACGCAATATGCATAAACATCAGCAACAACTTGCATTCTTCATATTTCGTAAATTCAAGTAATATGGCCGATAGATTCTATCGTGCTTAAGAAGTAAAACTTGTTCCTATGCAGTTTTGGTGCTGAATAAATATTTCTTGGTACACAAGCTTTACCAAGAAACAGGGGGGCATATGTTGACACCCGAATTTGGCAGGTCTGGAAGGACCCGGTTAGACCAGCATGACAACCCGGTTAGACCGGCCTGGGAAAGTTTCTCAAAAGGTAATTTGGACACCACCATTGGATAGTTCTCGTCAAGTAGATCAAGATCCATATATAGAACGTCCAATTCGGAGTCCGGATGAAAGAGATATGGCTTCTGGAAGATCTGCACGTCGGACACGCGGTTAGACCGGGTCCGAGGGCGGTTTGACCGGCCCACTCTGCCAAATCCGAGTTAGGAGTTGTATTTCGACACGGAATTTGTATAGGCTTCGACTCCTACTGGGACAAGACCTCCCCACCCTATATTTATGAAGGGTCACGGTCAATTGAGGGTATCACAATCGAATCAAATATTACCATTACTTTTTATCTCCAAACCCTAGCTTTTCCAATCTCCATGATGTCCCTCTACTGATCTCCACGGTCATAGATGACGTCCTAAGGCTTGCTAGTCGACCTAGGACACGTCGGCGACGTCCACGCCCTGACGGGGTCCCTCCCGGGCGAGAGCTTCGACGGCCTTTGCTAGTTTGCTCGTAAACTAGTCGTTCTTCGCCACGTAAGTGCGTTGTTTATCTCTTTGCTGGTTTGCTCATAAACCTAGCCATCTGCCATCACGTAAGTGTGGTATTTACCTTCCCGAACGACCATCCCGAGGCAAAACCCAAGGGGCGGTCTAACCTTCTTGCCAGGACGGTCTAACCTCCCTAGGCAGCATCTTTGCCTTTTTGGTTCATTCGTGATCCGCAAGCTCTAGTGCTCTCGTGTGTTGGCCATAAAAAGCGTCAACACCTTGTTGCTCAAATAACTTAATAAATTCTATAACAAGGCTAATATTCAGTGGGTTCAACTCATTTGGCAGAAGTACTACACTAGCTCAGTGCCCCACTTGGCAAGGGAGAAAGGTTCCTTTTGGCGGAAGGACATCCTTAGACTTAACAATCAATATCATTGATTTATGTTCTCCGGGCTGAGGGGATAATTTTGGTTTTTGGGATGACCTTATGGATGGAAAAATCCACACTGATATTTACCCCAACATTCTCTGGTTTGGAATTGATCCTAAAGCCTCCCTTTGGAAGCTTCGGTCCTCTGCTAATCTGCTTGAGTGCTTCAGAATTCCAATGACCAGACAAGCTTATAATGAGTTTTTGGCCCTTCAAGATGAGCTTCTTTTTCTATCTGGTGACTCTGTGGATGAAAAGGATGTGTGGCCTTTCATTTGGGGGCAGCAAATATATTCTTCAAACAAATTTTATCAATATCAGTTTCAAAATGTGCATCGTGAAAGATCTGTTGTTTGAATTTGGGAAACAAAATGTGTTCCTAAGATCAAATTCTTTGGTTGGCTGTTGCTTGTTGATAGGCTCAACACGAGGAATATGTTGAGAAGAAGAAAAGTATTGCAGGAAGGTTATCACTGTCATGTGTAAAAGAGGGTATAGAAGAGACCTCTGAGCACCTATTCTCAGTGTTCCTCTGCTGTCAGCCGATGGTTTTCTTTAGGAATAATCCGGGATGAGCATTCAAACATTCACCTAAAGATGAGTTCAGACAGCCTTACTTTATGGAGATTTTTCTAGTTGGCGCATTGTGTTGGTATCCCAATTGCTGGTTGGGATGGTTGTAGATTTTTTCTTCTCTGTAACTCTATTTTTATTTTAATATAGTTGGGAGGGGGGCTCCAAAACAAAGACCCTTAACCATTGTTCCTAAGTTACAAGTTGACCCTGTTACAAAGCCACAGAAAATCTCAACAAAAATCAATGAATAAGCAACAAAAGCCAACTCAAAACACGGTAAAACAAGTTGAATGTACAGACTGAAAGTGCCATTTTAATAGGATAAATCCATCATGTCGGACATGGGCACAAAACACTTGGTCACCCTACATTCTAGCCATGGTGACTTCTAGCCCCGTAGGTCTTTTGTCGAATCTTTTTCACATCTCTACTTTTCCTTAGATCGTCTACTTACTCTAAAAAGGTCAAAATGGTAGTCTTTGCAAACTTCGTCTTTGCTTGTTTTAACTGATATGTCTAAGTTACCATGTATATGCCCAAAGCCCAATCATGAAGGCAACAATTAACTTGCATCTGAGCCAAGCACTAAGGTACAACAATGTGGTTACAAAATATGCACGGACTAAGAGCATCCAATCAGATATCAATTAACAATCTGGTTGAACTCGATGTAGCTACTTTTTAAGCCACCACTGCGTCAAAAGATGTCAATGATCCAATGCTAATTTCAAAGCCCCTCATTAGTCACTACAGAAAAAACAGAGGGAGGTTGTTCAGTGCCCTTCCCATCCTAACTTGAATGTCAGATTGCTGCTATGGCAGGACGCAGGTACGCTACTGTTTAGTGGTTACTCTACAGAAGTGAGCGATAAGGATAGCGTCCACATTTAACTGTCCTTTTCTGATTTCTTATCAGACTTATCCCTGACCTGGTCAATATTAGAATCAGAAGCTTCTCTTCCTTCCGGGGGAAGAGGTTCTTCATTCTTATCGACTGGATGTGCAGAATCTTCAGCAGTTGGGCGTGTTGGTACATGAGAGGAAGAGCATGTTGGGTTATTGGGATTGCTAAATAGTCGTTTCTTCACAGCTGGCTGGTGAAGAACTGAAAAATAGCACAAGTGTATGTACTAAGTGCAATGGACAAAAGACCAACCCATTTGTAAGGTATAATAAACAATGACAGGAACCACCTATCATTTGTGCAAGAGATACCAAGCTCCAAGTGATGTAGTAGCAACATATTGCCTGGGCAGGAGAAAAATTGAAAAAGCATTTCAATGATCAAATATTTGAAAGCTGGGAAGAATGTAATGGAGTCAGAAGCATTTTAAGTTTGAAACACTGATGTGTCTAAATATTCATGAATTTACCATGAGAGAAATAGTTGCTACACATAGCCTTGATGTCCAATAAAAGTAATTGACCATAGTTTACAATTGGTGGACAAACAAACAGACTAGCTGTTAACAAGTGGTGTATAATGTCAAGAGTTACATGGAACTATAGTTTTTGACAAAGCAGTGGTGGGTTTCGTACAATAACCTTATCCAGTAGCATAACAAAAAGCTCACGTTACTAAATTAGGTTACACAAACAGCAAAACCATGTCTATCAAAGATACGACCTAGTACCTCACAACAGATTAAGATTCCCTGGTTCATTGTGTGTGCTCAATAATACCATGTGACTTAGGAAAAAGGAATGCATCTCAAAACAAATGAAGTAAAAATAAAATATATGCCACTCTAGAGTTGCTAATTTTCACCGCAGTTGCTGCTAAATTGTAATAGTTAAAAAAATATGCCATTACAGGGCCCAACCATTCTTGGTTTCTTTCAGCAATTTTTGCTCACCTATGCATGTTCGGTCTAGTATGCTCCAAAGAGCATGCACAGCCCGAGTCCAGTGGCACAGCCCATCCCTGACAGGATAAGCTCGGACCTATACTCATTTAGGGCCAGGCAGCTGATTTTTTTAACCTGAAAAAATCAGCCGGTCTGAGCACAGCCCAACAATAAAATGAATTATATTTACGCTGAAAATTGATGGGTAGTTTGGCCTGAGCCAGAGCTGCCCTATAGGGCTGATAGGTGGGCTTGGGCAGAGATTTTAGACCCGAAGAAACCAGGCTTTTTGCAGGCCTTATCCGGCTCGTACTATCAAAAAAAAAGACAGGCCCATAATTGAATATTTAAATATGACCTATTTGCAGTGCAACTTATCAAAGAGATCTTTTTTTCTTCAACAGCATATATCAAAACAAGCAACTCCTTAGTGGATTTTCTAATATTTTCGAAAGTAAACTATGCTGCTCCATCCAATGTCATTTATTTCAAAGGATACCAAAAGTTAAAAACTGGAATACATGCAGTAGTGGATCACTGAACGAGAAACATGCAGCAATGGATCAAGTACATAGTTTAAGAGTGTTCAGATCAAAAGGTTCCACCACAGAAATTTTTGTGTCTGATTGAATCATCAAGCACTGGCATAGATCACAAAACATGATATAACTGTCAATAAAAGGTTCAAGCATGAGCAAATACTATTATTTACCTTTGGAAAGCTTGCTGCAAACGGGAAAGTTAAAACAAGTAATAGTCTCACACAATCTGTCTCAAAAGATCTCTCTCTCTTTTTATAATGTAGACTGAACTGCAACCCAAAACATATTTTTCGTTAACAGTTTAAAGTTAGGACTGAAGGTGTACTCACAGAAGGAAATGCTAACAGTGATGGGTTCAAATGTTCCTCAGACTCCATAGGTCAATTGATTAATAATACATTCATGAGAACAAATAAATTTAACCAACTCAAGAAGAATAGGCGCAGCACATTGTAAAAAAAGATGGTAAAAAACTGCAACTATTTGCACATAACCATTATTTAATAACAGATCATGACTCATTATTGTAGGATGTGAGTGTGTGGTCACTTACAATTCTTGAATTAATAAAGAAAGATTAATACATGACCACTTTGCATTGAAAGAATATTATCTAAACTAGATAGCATCAGTATTACAGAAGCAACACATCATTGATGAAAAATGGAAAGACCATATTCGTTTACAAACAGAATTCACGTAAGAAAACACACAAAAACAAAAGAGAAAAAAAACTACATGCAGGATTCACAGGTGGAAGAAGTATACGCCCAGAACTTGCTTTAGTCAAGTGGTATACCAAAGACAGGGAAGTGTACCATGAATCTTCAGGTTAATATTTGCGAGAACACAATCTGATGGAGCCATTTGCAAATTAAGCATTTGAATTTCACATGACTAGAATAATAATCACATAGGAAACTAATGGTGAAAACAACGAAAACATCACATAAAAATCATTCCACATGACATTACAAGAGGTTCAACTGAAAATCTAAAGAAAAATAACAGAGCAAGCATTCAGACAATGTATCAACCTAACCTTCAATTTTATAGCACAAGAGGGAACATATATATCAATCAGATTAACCACTGAGCATACCTCCAATCTAAGCAAGAGAGATAGTGATGCAATAGCTGGAAAGATGTATAGGGCATCAGGAGTCGTCAGATCAGTAAACCAGAATGCACCGCCCTCTTTTAAAGATGGGAGTTTCTGAACCATGTTTGATATCTAGAAGCATTACATAAGAAATGAAACATATGTGAGGAAGAAACAATGAAGTTTGTTATGATGGTAAAATATGTGCATCAAAGATTAGTTAACAGATGTTCCGACATGAGGGGTCAACTTACAGCGAAGTAAAGGGCCAGAAAAGTATATGGTGACAAAATCGCAATGAATACCAGAGGAGCCAAACTGTGTGAACAAAGGCAAGCATTTTGATGTTTGTTAGAGAAACCCATGCAAGCTCCCTACAAAATCAGGAGCAACAGATGCCTCCCTGACTATGAGATAACAAGAACATACACGTTGGGGCCAGCAACATGGAATTATGAAGGCCAATTAGAGAAGTTAACAATCAGAATAATGGAACTAGTGGACCTATAGCATATTAACATCTATAACAGTGCACATCATCACAACTGTGTGTGATGCTTACAGACTATACCAGAAACAATAAGCATCTTAAAATACCAGGTCACCCACTGCTGGGAACACACTTTATAATGCCATCACAATATAAAAATAACTAAAGCATTCCACATAAGCTCATACCTTTTTACTAAAGAACGTGCTCTGTCTACAGCTTCGTGTGCTAATTTCTCATCCTTAGCCTGCAGGAAGATCATGTGCAGTCAAGTTATTTGGCAATAAAATGCAAGTATTATAAATTGAAATACGGGTAGCATGAAAGCTAACATATTAAATATTTCAAATTACAACAAGCATGAATCATATCATGATACATACACTTTTCAGAAGCGTATCAACTGCAGAAGCTTCCTCACGTGCCACCTATTTAAGCTCAAAAGTCAAAGAAACAATGTTTAATACTGCCAAGCTCCTACCTATCAAAAGTTAAAACTTGAATTTATCTCAGTTACTGTTGTAAAGTTTTAGGACTTATTTGCGATACAGGTACACCATTTAAAACAATTGACATCAGATGTTAACCTGGCAATATTTCCACATTTTATACTCCAAACAAGGCTTTAAGATATGCAGTCACTTCAGACTTCAATTTGCCTAGCACACATTTACTATGTGGATCAGATTATTTGATTTGTGAATCATCACTGCTTAAACCACATACACCTCATGGATATTACATCAGGTTGCATCTGTTCAATGAAAGATTCTTTTTAAGTCCATATACGAACTGATCAGGATGTGGTTTCATTATCATGAACATATCATACATACAATTCCAAACTTGAAGGTGAATGTGAAATTGTAGGCATGCAATCCTCCTTACCTAGAATTCTCAATGTCAATATGTGTTTGTTCTAACAATTCCAAAGCAGAAAGACAGGCAACATTTCTAAATAAAACCTTACACGGATTTGATTTCTGGCGCTGATTATTAATGTGAACAACACAGATCGTAGCAGCACCGTGGAGACGGCAATTGAAAGCCACCTACGGTTCAAAGAGGCCACAAACGAAGAACATGACAAAAAATTCCAACAACAATTAAGGTCACAAGGACACAAAATCAGCAAACCCCTAACTAAACCCTAACCAGTTGAGCCCGGTGAAGGAGTGGACGGCGTCAATGAGGTGCTGCAACGCCGCCACAGATATCGAAGACTCATCCGTAATCCACGCCACGTCGGTGGGAAGGCTCGCCGGTGCCGCGGGCGCCGCTGCGGCGTCGGTGACGACGGCGCCCGCGTCAGCCACTCGATAGGGAGGCAACGAGGAGAAAGCGCGGCGAGATGGACCAGCGCCAGCGAGGTGGACGCCGAAGGGGAAGAGGGGTAGGGTTTGGGCTGCTGTTCTGGATGATTGGGGAAGCGGGATGTGGGGTGACCGGAAAAGGAGCTGCGGGGGACGGACGGGGGATGGGGTGGTTGTGGCGTCTCCGGAGCACTGCTCGGTGAGGAGGCGGGGGGGGCCGGGGTGGAGGCGGCCGGAGAGGCGGGAGGCAATGCTTCTCCGCGCGGCCGCGGCGAGTGCCATGCCGGCGCTGCGGGAGCGGGACTGCGGGAGTGGCGGCGCGGTGGGAGGCTGGGACGGAGCAAATGCCGTTGGCGTCAATAAGTGAAGGGTATAATTTGGTAATTTTAAGAAAAACCCGGCTAGACGCACTTATTACGTCACGAGATTTGCTTATTTACGTACTTAGATTTCCTTTAAAAATCCAATGGATTTGATCGATTCAAATGAATTATAGGAATTCCACGCCTATTAATTTTCCTAAAACTATTTAAAATACTTGTGTGGAATATATAAATACAAATTTTATATTAAAACTATTCATTCCAAAAAAAACCTACTCTTTCTTCATGACGTGAATAATTTAATGTTATATCCAGTGAGAGCGTGATATTAAGGTTGTTGCCTTTGGAGACAGGACATATCATAAACAAAGCCGAATAATTGTTATTTAGCTCAAACTTGAAATTTGTTGTTTTGGTTTCAAACATCATATCCAAAATATCATTTAATATTTTAAAAATCCAAATTACTCCCTCGAAGTCCACGTAGTTTTTTCAACATTCTTTTTCATATAATTTAGTATGCCAAGGATTAACTTATTATTAAATAGTGTATCCTATCAACATACTGTAAAAAAATCATGATATTTTTCTAACATATTTGATGCGGAAACCATCCTCAAAATTTTAAATAAAACTCCACTTATACATGATTATGATTAAAAAGGACGAGTTTTTATTAGGGGCTAAATTAAACTAAATGGATAACTTTAGGGGCACATTCAACCGAAAAACAGTTAGATATTATGCATTGTTATTCTCGTAAACTTTCTTAGACTATGTGATTCGAAACACCTAATATAACAAGCAATAACCTACATGCACTTGCGGAGGAGCGCTTATCTTGCTAATCTTGCCAGTCATTTTTTAAATTACACAGTACAACACAGATGCTCACAACATGCACGCACACTCACCCTATGAATACACGTGTGCAAACCCTATCTTTATGAGCACATCTAAAGGACTAAGCACCGGCAGACCTGGAGATTCCTAAAGTCACCAACGACGCCTCATGAGTTTTTGCTAACCATTTATGGTCACGTTATTTCAGTTTTTGCAGTTAGCTTGTGCATCGCTCTTCACGAGACTAACTCCAACAACTCCAACAAGGTGACCCAAACCCAAAAATGGGTCATCACAGTGTTTTTCATGCCAAAAACACTCTCCAACGGAGCACCCATACAGGGTATGCAATTTGCCTCCTCAGCGAATGGCGACCTACAAATGCGTCGTCTCTCTCCTCCGAATGCATTTGCCGCATCATCCCTGACCCGACGCGAGTTCGCCCGAGGCCCCGCCATCTCTCCCCGCGTGAGCTCCACCCGGCGGTGGCCAATCCCCCCGGCGGCAGCTCCCTCCCAGGCTCCCAGCGCGAACTCCACCCAGCATGTCAACATCTGCACTCGACGACAGCTACTCCTCCGGCAAGCAGCTCCCCTGGCGGCGGCCCTCCTTGATCGGGCTCCACTCGGCGGAGCTCGTGCGCGGCGCCCAGCGGTGCTCGCGGGCCAGCGCCCGCGGCCGGCAGAGCTCACGCATGGCTCTCGGCGGTGCTCGCCAGCCATCTCCCACGGCCGGCAGAGCTCGCGGGCGGTGCGTGGTGGGGTTCATCAGCGATGCCCGCGACCAGCGAAGATCGGGAGCGGCAGGGCTCGCTAGCCGCGTCCGCGGCCGGCGGAGCTCACGCGGCAGCTCAATGGCTAGCTTCGGTTGGGTCTCGTCTATTGGAGAATGGAGTTTATGGGTGACAGACCCTTTTACTATAGGAAACTCAAACTGGTAAATGGGTCTCTGGTTTGGGTCTCTATTGTTGGAGTTAGCCTGAGCATCAATTCCACCGGTTCCAAGCTCTAGATGAAAAGTACAAAAGGATCACATGCCCACAAATCGAGGACTCTAGCTTGGTATTGTTCCTCATGTTCTGGGTGCCTTCACTACTATAGAAATCGTTTTTAGGAGTGGGCGAAATCTCATTTCTAGGTGTGGGTGTGAAACCGGCTTCTAGTTGTCGCTTTTAGAAATAGCGGTTTCTCGAAGCAGTTAAAACGCCCGCACCTGAAAAACTATTTCCATGTGCGAGTGACCCCGTCACCCGCTGCTTAAAATATCCATTTCCAAGTGCAGGTGGCGGGGTCAACCGCACCTGGAAAATCTTTTCCAAGTGCAGGTGAAAGTTTCGTCGGTTCGTAGAAAAAATGTTCCTGCCAATTTTTTCACGTCAATTTTTTAAAATGTAGTTTTCTCAATTCTCAAAACAATTAATCCCTCCAAAATGAACACGACAATGCTAATTGATTAGTGATTGGTATATAGTGCAAGTTCATACACCAACCATACCACTACTACTTATAAAATGAGTTCATACATCAACCACTACTACTTATAAATAAGTTTGTACATCAACCACTAGCTAAGGCATCAGTATTAATCCAACACATGTATTTGTAAGAACGGAACATACTTAATGCCTCCAATGGTCCAGCCTAGAACTCCGTTAAAATAAGATAAAGCGTGTGCTATGCACTCAGTCTCCAATGGTCCAGCCTTAGAACTCCGTTAAAATAAGACAAGGTGTGTGCTAATGCACTCAGCACTGCTTCCGAATAATTGTGACACACATCGCTGCAAATATCAAATATTGGTGGAGCGTCGGGTTGGTCTGTCTCGTAGAAAGTTAGAGTTACTTGATGCTTCCAATCTTTGGTGAAGCAAGCCTGGAGACCAAAAAAATCCAACCCAATTTTCTGCAAAACTTGATTAAGAATCGCACGGAAGCTCATTGAGGCATAGGTTGTACCAGACATATGATCCTACACAATAAGATGATGTGATGAGATAATAAATATATGCAGCTTAAAAATATGTAACACAAGCAAATTAATTAAGAATGAATAAAAATGATATATTTTATATTATATCTTGATAAGCCCTGCAAAGCCTCTCAATAGTATGAATCACGGTGCTTTCACCCCGTCTCGAGCTTCTTTATTTTGAAATATGAAAAGTCTAGCACGAAGCACCCGATATTTTGAAGCGCATTTAGACATCTCTCCACAATGGTACTCTCTTGGGTAACCCTTGTCGTATGGGCATCCCAGGGCCCACTACACAAGCAAGGTACTGGAACCGACTACTATGTGGGCCCCCGGGACTACTCGACTTGAGCTACACGATGCAAGATGGTGTGGAGCAGAAGGCAGCCAGAGGGCTAGTACTCGGTTAGGAAGCTAGACATGTCCGGATCCATGTAGAGTACTCCTAGCCGTGTACGACTAGTACTCTCCCCTCTAAACCGACTTAAACCCTGCCTCCCGGACTATATAAGGCGGGGTAGGGTGTGAGTCATGGGTACCCTGGTCTCCACCGACCAAGCTCACGGCCGCCCCGATAAGTGGATTCGGCTCACTAGAAGACCTGCCAACCTGTCAGTAGGATTGTTCAGACCTGACATGTGGATCCAAAGGCGAGAAGACAACTTGGCGTGTAGGACAAGGCAGTCCAGACGGATTAAGGCAGCTCGGACAAGCCTTCGATATTGTAATTGACTAGAGATAGGTTTCCCTGTTATAACCGACTTGGACTCCGGTCCACCGACCTTGTCCGTCACCCAATATGAGGCGAGTAAGGGCGTCATCTTGGGGGACAGATCATCATGTAATATCGCCACGCCAGCAATACAAACTGAAGAACTGGACGTAGAGTTTTACTCTCTGGAGGCTCGAACCAGTATAAAATCACCTTGTCCCTTGTGTCTCGTTGTGATTTCCGTGTGATACGCTAGCATAACAATCACTTTCTTAACTCCCAAGCTCCCCGCCGAACAGATAAACCACCGGGGTTAACCCCTGTAGGCTGTGCACATCTAAACATCTGACAGTTAACACCAGGCAGGAGCAGATCAGAAGTTTTTTGTGCAGCGTGATGGCTGCAATTATCTTGGGCGACAACACATGAGATCTACCTCATGGCGCGGAAGAAATTTCTTGGGCACCCACCCGCTCACGCCCTTCGAGACGTCATCAGCACAAAGACATTATTGTCAACACGTCTGCCGTGTTCGAGTCGTTCTCGATGGCGAGTTATTGCGGCTCGGCATCTCGGAATCCGTTTCCAAGCAGCAGAGAAAAAACAATCATTAATCATTGCTACTACACGGAGCAAATGTTATTGCTCACGGCAATTTACAAAACTTATTCTTTTTTTTGTTGTTTCATTAATACGCGAGCCCCTGGTTTGTGTGCGGCGGCAGCGACCACTCAGCGATGATTACCACGACCGGCTTGAGCATGACTCCAGGTAAGCTCGACGTCTCGCCGTCTTCCGTACGTCCCCAAGTCGTGCCCCGGCTACAGCTCGCGCAGGCGATCACGTTCCGACCTCGGTCACGATGACCTCCTCAACTACAAGCACAAGCTAAGTGTTATGTTTAATTAAATATTTTACGGTTTCAATTTCGTAGATCTGCTCTACATGCTTTTGTTTGCTCCTTCAACCGCTCCCCCTCGATATGTTCGGGGGCTTGGCAATACCAACACATAGGTCGTCAGACCTAAGGGTTCAATTTTTTTTAATCATGTGCTATGTTTCCCTCACCTCGACATGCTCGAAGGTTTGGTCATGCCAATCTAAGGGTCGCTAGACCTGAGGGGTCCTATCCCTCCTCTGTGTGTTCTTCCTTTAACTGTTTAACTCTTGTTATGAGTATTCGATGTTGTGTGGTTGCAAAAACTGGGTCCTAGGCCCCACCCCGTGCGTCGGCTACATCTAAGGCTCCCCGCTGAGCATTGTAGAGGGGTGAAAAACTTTGCAACTTCAGAACTTTCGAGTCTGAATAATGCGTGCCTAGCGCGATAAGAGGAATATCTTTTTCAAACAAAACATAGAATAAGAATATTCAGCTCAGGATCGCATTACACATGAGTATGAACATATCATAACTCAGACAATATCATCATATTTATATTTGACAGATTGATACACCGATCTGGTGTTTATTTTATTTTACAGGACCAGCTATTTGCTCCGGCGTCGCCGTCGTCAGGTCGCTAGACCTCCATGGCGTCTCCGTCGTCGTTGGCGTCAGGTCGCGAGACCTCTCTCCAGCTTTGACGTCACCTTTGGCGAACCTTCCTAGTGGTTCCATCGTCGTCGGATTTAGGTCGCTAGACCTCCCTGTGGCTCCATTGTCGTCGGCTTCAGGTCGCTAGACCTCTCTCCAGCTCCAGTGTCGCTTCGACGCGTTCACTAGACCTCTGCGCAGTTCTGTTGTCACCGGCTTCAGGTCGCTAGACCTCTCTGCGGCTCCCTTGCCGCCGGCTTCAGGTCGCTAGACCTTCCTTCGGCTCTGCCGTCGCCTTCGTCGGGTTGCTAGACTGTTGACGGTGTATTTTGGTGCACCAAGCATGTTCATTACACTTTGGTTTGGATTTGATTATGGAACTAACCCGCCACTAGGCACACTAATCATATAACAAGTTCATCTTTGTGCATGCATTTGGAAGTGTTGTATTTATGTAGGAAAACATGGACATAAAGGACGGATTCGCAACAAGTTCAAAGGAGCATTTACGGAGTCTTGTTCGTGTTCATGAGCTTGATGAAATCACTTCCAATGGTGGCGAGGACCGAAGTGCTACGAGGAACACCCCCGGGGATTGAAGCGTAAAAGATCGAACTTCATGCGAAGAGAACCTCCATCTTGGACGCGAGGATAACATCGTCAAAATCATGCAAGTGGAGGGGGCAAAGTACATAAATGCATAAGGACCCACGCAGCGAAAGGGGCGACCGAACCGGGCCGAGGTGGGCCCAGGCCGGTCGGCCCAGGCCGGCCGGCCCAGCCCACTCCGGTGGCCGGTTCGGTCCCGTTTTCCTTGCACCCGAAGGATCTTGAACCCTAAAAGCCTGGGCACCGCCATTCGACAGAGGGGAGAGTCATTCACACCAGAAGGCCATCCACAAGCTAGAGAGAGAGGAGGAGGATCTCCGGAGGGAGATCAACCACCTCGAAGGAAGCACCCTCTCGTGGAGAAGAAGGAAGACACCGTCGGAAGGGAAACCATGATCAACGGTGCCATGATCAGCACCTTGATGGGGTAATCTTCTCATTCGTCCATGGGTTGTAATCGATCTTGAGATGTAATCGCACTTTGTCGGTTTATCTATCTATTATCTTGTGTTGAATATACTTTAATGTTTAAGGTTAGCTACCATGCCGTAAAGGGAGTAGAGCTCCAATGCTTCCTTGGATTCATTCAATACGCCGTGTCCATCATAGGTCTAGTCATGAATACCTTCGCGTAGTGACAGTACGAGAGGAGGGAAAGGGCGAAACCGTGGTCACAACCCCGATAGATTAGATTGGTTTTCATGTCTTTAAGCGATTACATGCTCTAGTATCGTAGACCCGTGGGCGAGTGTCTTTTATCTTGATATCTTAGTCATTCTCTCTAGTGTAGTTTAGCTGTTTTCTAGCATAATAATAGTTAGGGTTTTAGTAGCTAGTGTGTCATTGTAGATCGAACGCTTGTAATCCCCTATCTCCGCGGATTGACAAGAACCTTGGGAATCCCGTGGTGAAAAAGGTGTGGGGTCTGTACGCTTGCGGATCGTAGAGGGATACGTCTTTTATCCGTCAACATAGACCTTCCTCTGGCTCCATCGCCGTCAGATTCAAGTCGCTAGACCTCCCTGCGGTTCCATTTTCACCGGCTTTAGGTCGCTAGACCTTCCTCCAGCTCTGCCGCCATTTTCGTTAGGTTGCTAGATATTTCTCCGGCTCTGTTGTCGTCTTCATCAGGTCGCTAGACCTTCCTCCGGCTCCGCCATCATCTTCGTCAGGTCGCTAGACCTAAAGTCGTCGTCAGGTCGCTAGACCTTCCTCCGATTTCGGCTCCGTCGCTGTCTTTGTGAGGTCGCTAGACCTTCCTCTGATTGCGTCGTCGTCTTCGTCAGGTCGCTAGACCTGCCTCTGGCTCCGTCATCGTCTTCGTCATGTCGCTAGACCTCCTTACGACTTCGACGTCTGCTTCGTCAGGTCGCTAGACCTCCCTACGGCTCTGTCGTACCCTTCGCCAGCTCGAAATACATCTCTAGGATTTTACGTCGGGAATGAAGGCCTCCCTGTGGGGTGCGCGCCTAATGTCCCTGCCAAGTATCTCCGGGTGCCTGGGCACTTCTTGATTTGAGACCTTCTTGAGATCAGCATGCCTCGGGTAGCTCTGCCAGACTCTTTGCAGCTATGCAAGATATTTTGGTGTTTCTACATTCCATTCGTTCAAAGATCAACATATTCTCATAGCTTCATAACTACAGCTACGACAACTCTGATGACCTCTTCATGCGATACACATTTGGAAATCCTGTTGGGTATCCTCGGATATTGGACATTGTTGATTTGAGGTCTCTTTGAGGCTGGCATGCCTTCAAGGCCTCCTTGAGGTCGGCCCCGCCAGACTCCTTGCAACCATGCTGGGAGATCTGGGTGTCTCTACACTTTGCTCGATCAAGACCACGACTCAATTTTCTTCTCTTTTTTGAGCATCAAACCAGCCATGATGCCTATTTCAATGCTCGGGGACTATTCTACGAGAGCATATTCGACACCCTCTTGGTTTCTTCGTCGTACCAACCTATTGGGAAATCTGTTTCTCATCACGTCATTACTCAATCTACCTTTGCTTTTCTTTCTTTTTAGGATCATCATACTAGCCATTCTGCCCGCCACGATGCTCAGATACTACTCTATGAGTGCGTCCTTGACACCCCCTGGATTTTTCATCGTCGTTTCGATCTATTGAAAGCTTGCTTCCTATAGGTTGTCATTCGACCTCCCTTCGTTCGGCAAGACTTCAAACAAGTCAGCTGCTAAGCTATTATTTTCTTTTTGGACCGACGTGCACGCTATTCAACTTGTTGATGGCTTCAAGACTTTGTCATGACCCTCTCGAGATCACTGTGCCTACACATCACTCGGGGGCTTGTGAGACATGGGTATCTGTGGGTCCCCACCGATCAGGCTCGTGGCCATCCCCGACAAGTGGGTCCGGTCCACTAGAAGACCCGCCGACCTGTCAATAGGACTGTTCAGACCTGACGTGAATCCAAGATGAGAAGACAGTTTGGCGTGCAAGACAAGGTAGTCCGGACGGATTAAGGCAATGCAGGTAAGCCTTCCATATTGTAATTGACTAGAGATAGGTTTCCCTGTTGTAACCGACTTGGACTCTGGTCCACCGACCTTGTTCGTCGCCCAATATAAGGCGGGCAAGTGCGTCCTCTCGGGGACAGATCATCATGTAATCTCACCACACCAACAATACAAACCGAAGAACTGGACGTAGGGTTTTACTCTTAGGAGGCTCGAACCAGTATAAAATTGCCTTGTCCCTTGTGTCTCGCTGTGATTACCGTGTGCTACGCTAGCATAACCATCGCATTCTTAGCTCCCGGTCTCCCCGCCGAACAAATAAACCACCAGGGTTAACCCCCCTGTGGGCTATGCAGATCTAAACAACTGACACAGGGACCCCTATCTCTCGATCTACATCATCTTGTAACAACACCCAATCAATCTAGAGCTACACAACATATAGGACGTAGGGTATTAAGCACCTCGCGGCCCGAACCTGTCTAAATTTTGTACCACGTGTCTCTCCTTCGAGTTTCTGATCACGGTGAGGCCACAAACATCTACCTCGGGTACTCCCCTTGGTAGGTTGCCGGTATAAAACACCACAGCTGGCGCGATAGGTAGGGGATCTCGCCAAAGATCTCATGGCGAACTCGACAGCTTCAATCGTCATCAAGCCAACCGCTGCCTTCAACGGCGGTGACACCTTTGTCTTCGGCTCCTAGGTCTACAACTGTGACGCCCCAGGTTTTTAATTAGCATCATTAATGCTAATGACCGAATCAGCCGAGTCAAACCGGCTAACACTGGTCAAACCTAGGTCAACCTGGGTCATCACCTCGAAAACCTCGCCAACAAACCCTATTGAACCCCTTGACCAAGTCAACACACCTTTGTGGTCAACCCTTGGTCAAAGGCATGGTCAAACCCCCGCTTAAACACTGATGTCGGCGAAGGTCTTCCGGAACTTTTGCCGCGTTCTCCAAATTTCACTTAAACACTTTAAAATCTCCCAATACGAAAGTTGTCCAGTTTGTCGAGGGACGCAACTTTCATGTTGAGTGGCATTTCAAATTTTGAGTGGAAAAGGATGAAAAACTTGGTCAACCGTCAGCAGCTCCTTTTTACTGAAACAGAGCGACATTCAAAGTTTGGCAGCAGATTGTGCAAAATCCATTGAGAAAAACACCCTAGAGCCTTTGTAAAAGTTGTAGAGGGTAGTGAGATCTACAACTTTGCTATTCATCACTTAGTGCACTTTAGTTGAGAAATTTTGAGATAAACGCAGTCAAACCAGGGTAAACCGCCATGTGCAGACACGTGTCGCGCCGCGACGTCGTGGCCGCGCTCCAGAGCGCGCCCGCGCGCGCGTGGCGCCGTACGCCGCCGTACGTGCGCGAGGCGGGCCCATGACCCTCGGTCCATGCACCACACTCCTCGGGACGCACCTCCCCTCCACATGGGGCTTCCGCACTCGCTACCCGGACCGCGTCGCCATATTACCCGCTGGTCCGTCGACGTCCGCCGGTCACGCGCGCATGCCAAGGCTCGCCGCCGTACCCGCGGCGTAAATGCCAGGGTAGGCTTCGCCGCGAAGCGAGCTCCCCCTGCACACCGCGCTTGCCTATTTAAAACGCCCTGCACCCTCCGCGTGCGAGCACTGAGCCCGCCGCCCACCATTGGAGCCGCGAGCCGAGCTCCACTTTCCTGTCGCGAACCTTGCTGCTTGAGCCCTCCTCCACCACCCCACAACCTCGCTGAAGCCTACTGAGCTGCCTGTGGCGGAGCGTTTCCGGCCAGCACGCCGGAGCAGAAGCTCCTTGCGGCCACCATCCGCCGACGTCGCCGAGCACCGCCGCCGGCTGCTCATCCGGCGCCAACAACCCACGGAATGGAACCCTAGGTGAGCCTACACCACTCCCCCGCCCTTTCCCGGCCGAGCCGAGCCTTCCCCTTGTCGGAATCGAGCTCCCTCCGCCGCCCATGGCGCCAAGGACCCAATTGCAATCTAATTTTCCGTCCTGAGGGCTTGTCTGCGAAATTCGAGGGCCTGTTCGTAAAACTGTCTCTTCTAGATCTAGGTGAAGGTGCTGAATCTTGTAAAATCCGTAGAAAATTGTAGAAAATTCAGAAAAATGCAAACCCAATTTTGTTGGATTCTTGGTAAAAAGTACTACAACTTTTGTTATACTTGCCAAGGCTGTTTCCTGATAATTGTGGCATGAAAAATAGAAATGTGAAAAACCTAGATCTGTTATACACTGACGTCGGCGACAAACTGCAAAGGACAACACTAAGAAGACCTCTGGCGGCTTTAAAGACTTGCTCAAAGGGAAGTGTCCATGACACCAGGCTATCGAGCAGTGCTATCAGCTTCGACGGGCACTCAAAGAGACTCTGGAGCCACTCCATCCTCATGACAAGAAGGGCAAGGCCAAAGTCAATGAAGGCAACACTCACCAAGGTACTCATTGACGGTGGAAGCGGACCTAATGTCTTGTTCACCAAAACCTAGAAGAAAATGAAGCTCGACATCACCAGCATGCTCACCAGGAGCACGTTGCCCTTCTATGGCATCGTCCTAAACAACGTGGCTATACCACTTGGCTCAGTGGTTCTGCTAGTTACCTTCGGGACACGGGAGAAGTACTGCACCGAGTACATCAAGTTCGAGGTTGCAGACTTCGAGACCTCCTACCACGCCATCCTCGGTAGACTAGCTCTTGCCAAGTTCATGGCAATCCCACACTACATGTACTTGGTACTCAAGATGCGAAGTCCTGCCAGAGTACTCATGCTACAAGGGGACTTGAAGCGATCCTATGACTGCGACACCAAAGCTGTGGAGCTTGCAGCAACTACTCAAGTACCCAACGTGATGATAGAGATCTTCATTGCATCAAAGAAGCTCGCTCTAACCGAACTCGAGATACCCGAGAAGAACGACACTACCAAAAAGCCTCCACTGATAGAGGAAGTGCAGCTGAAGGCCGTTGACCTCCGAACAGGTGACAGCAGCAAGAGTACCATGATCGGTGCGGGGCTCGATCCCAAATAGGAAGACACACTTGTCAGTTTCCTTCGGGCTAACCGAGACATCTTCGCATGGAAGCCATTAGAAATGCTAGGTGTGACCAGGAGGCTGATCGAGCACTCACTCAATGTAGATCTTAAGCTACCCCCAAGCGACAACATCTCTGCCGCTTTGCTGACGACCGACGGGACATCATCAAGAAGGAACTTGCCAAACTACTCATGGCTAGCTTCATCAGAGAAGTCTTCCATCCTGAGTGGCTTGCCAACCCCGTCCTTGTCCGCAAGAAGAACACCAATGAGTGGAGGATGTGCGTCGACTACACCAACCTCAACAAGCACTGCCCCAAGGACCAAGTCATCGAATTCACGGCGGGCTACAACTTTCTCTTCTTCCTCGACTACTACTTGGGGTACCACAAGATTGCAATCAAGGAAGAAGACCAGGAGAAGACCGCGTTCATCACCCCGTTCGATGCCTACTGCTACACGACGATGTCGTTCGGGTTGAAGAACGCCGGCGCTACCTACAAGCGAGCTATTCAGGCCTACTTCAAGGAGAAGCTCAACAAGAATGTCGAAGCCTATGTGGATGACATGGTCGTCAAGACCAGGAACTCAAACACGCTCATTGCCAATCTTGAAAAGACTTTCTCATCTCTGCCGGAGTACCAATGGAAGCTCAACCCCAACAAGTGCGTCTTTGTCATACCCACAGGGAAACTACTTGGCTTCATCATCAGCCATCGCGGCATCAAAGCTAACCCCGAGAAGATCTCCGCCATTACCAGCATGAAGGATCTGACTTGTATCAAGGATGTCCAGAAGCTCACCGGGTGCATGGCGGCCTTGAGCAGATTCATCTCAAAGCTCGAAGAGTGGGGACTACCCTTCTTCAAGCTACTCAAACACCAGGAGAGGTTCGCGTGGACCACGGAGGCTGATCAAGCTCTAACTCAGCTCAAAGACTTCCTGTCCAAGCCACCAGTCCTCAAGACTCATCACAAAAAGGAGGAATTACCACTTTACCTCACCACGACTACTCACGTAGTCAGTACTGTCATCGTCATCAAGCAGCAGGAAGAAGGCCACACCTACCCAGTTGTCGTATGGACCTCCCTGGGCCCACTACCTCGGTGGGTACCAGGACCGACTACTCGGTGGGCCCCTGGGACTACCCGACTTGTGCCGCATGGTACCTGTTGGCGTGAGGCACAAGGACCACGGTGGAGAAGTACTCGGATAGGAAGCTACGCATACCATGTACAATATAGAGGATTCCTAAACGTAGACGACTAGTACTCTCTCCCTAAACCGACTTGTAACCCTGCCTCCCGGACTATATAAGGCGAGGCAGGGACCCCTCCTCTCTCATACGCATCAGATTACGCCATCTTGTAATCACACCTAATCAATCCAGAGCTACACAACATACAAGACGTAGGGTATTAAGCACCTCACGGCCCGAACCTGTCTAAATTGTGTGCCACGTGTCTCTTCCTTCGAGTTACCGATCTCGGCGAGGCCACATTCATCTACTTCGGGTACTCCCCTTAGTAGGTTGCCGGTCTAAAACACCGACAGCTGGCGCGCCGGGTAGGGGATCTCGCCGAAGATCACATGGCGAACTTGACGGCTTCCATCTTCATCAAGCCAACCGTCCCTTCAAGCGCGGCGACACCTTCGTCTTCGGCTCTTGGGTCTGCACCGCTGACGGCGCTGGATCCTTCCAACACCGCCTCACCATGTCGCCCAACCCGGAGACTGGGCTCGTGACGCTTCCCGAAGTAGTCACGGGCAATCTTGCCGAAAGATTCGGCGAAATTTCGCTCTACAACCAACACGCCGACTTCGAGCTCGGATCCGACTCCAACTCGAACTCGACGTCCCCGTGGGCTATCGCATGCGAGCCGGCTACCCAGCCATCGCGTGCGCCCCCACTCCATGAGCGCTTCGCACGTGGCCCCCTCAACGTCAGTAGGGCCCACTCGAAGGCTCCCACCACGCGCCGGGCCGGCAAGGAGATCGTACCCGAGTACAACTCGAACTCCGACACCGCCCCCAGCTACAACTCGGACTCCAACCCTCTCTCTGGCTTCTACTCGGATTCCTCTTACGAGTTCGACTTCGGGTCGGACCCCGATGAGCCCAAGTCCGAGAACAACACCACAGAGCAACCCCTATCAGGACCAGCCTCCAGCCTGGTTATAACATTTACACCAGCCGGGAGATTTGTCTACTGGCCAGACCGCAAGCCTGCAGACCTGACAGGAGGGAACTCACGCCGCGTCACCTACCTCGACTCACTTCCCTTCCAGGAGGGAACACCGCTTGCTCCAGCAGGGGAGCACACTCCGACAGAGGTGGCAACCAGCGACTCCAGCCTTGGCTCTCCCGACCGGCAAGTCTTCATGACTACCAACGAGACGCCAGGGCCCTCAGGGACGGTCCCTGACCAATACCTTGAAGACATCTCAGTGGACGAGTTGTCCGCCAACGCGCCCGCCGACGAGACCGCCGCCAACAGAGACGCCCGACGTGAACACAACAGAAAGCGGAACGAACAGCGCCGACGTCTCCGCGAGTCCCTCCCCATCCGCAACTTCGCGGAAGCACTCGACCAAGTCGAGAGCCGGGTACACACTACCCCAGAGCAATGCCTCATGTCTATCACTACGATAGCACGTCAGGCTCAGGGGATGCACACGGGGCAAGTCATCGCCAAGCTCGCGGAAGACGCCTACTTCATGCGAGTCAACACTAGGGTCGCTCAACCACCTCCTGTCAGGAACCGTAACAACGAAGCCACAAGTCACAGTGTGGAGAACGGTCGCAACCGTACTCAAGGGGAGCTACCAGCTAACCCCAACCGTACTCGAGCAACAGCTGGTGGACCCTCTCACGGTGGAAACAACGCTGGTGGTGACCGAGAGATCGTCCCTCACCGCGATCCTGGAGGTGGAGGCAGCGACGGCGGGAGCTCCAACCATGGGGCTAACAGGAGAGCTAGGGGCGGTGGAGACCGCGGCGGCCGAGGCCACGCGGACAGGCACGTCTCTGGCGCCTCACGTGGCGGCTTCGATGCTCACCAGAAAATCGAAGAACTACGGCGCAAGATGGCCTCCACGGCAGGCGACAACAACGGCTTCCCTGCCTTCTCTGCGCGACTTCGCAACCTACTCCTCCCAGAGAAATTCAAGCCTCTGGGAATCACCAAGTACGACGCGAAGCAAGATCCAGTGCAGTGGCTCAGATGCTACGCCCTCTCCATCGAGAACGCTGGTGGCAACAACGACACCAAGTGCCTCTACTTCCCCTTCTGTCTGGACCAAGCCCCGCTTACATGGCTCGAGTCACTTGAGAAGTACTCGATCGACAAGAGGGACTAGCTGAAGGAGCAGTTCACCAGCAACTTCGCGGGCGCTATGGGCCGCTCGGGTACTCGCATGGACCTGACTATGGTGAAGCAGGAACAAGGCGAGACCCTTCGCAAGTACATGCAGCGCTTCTTCGACAAGCGCGCCACAGTAGTCGATGTCTCTGACAAAGAAGTCATCGACCTCTTCCAAAGACGGTCTCTACCACCGTCGCACCTTCGAAGACTTCGGCCGTCGCCGCCCAAGCTCCATCACCCACCTCAAGGACATGATCACCTCCTGGGCTGATGAAGAAGACAAGGCCAACGCCAAGTACGATGCCATCCGTGGCAAGAGCAAACAGAACACAGGCGGTGGCAGCAGCAACAACGGGAACCAAAGCTGTCGTAACAACAACTACTCGGGTCCCAACTGAGGACCATGTGTGGTTCGAGGACCAGTGGATGGTCGCTTCCTTGTGTGATGAGTGATTGACAACGTTGTGTGGACTGATTCTTGGCTAAGTATTGCAGGTGCAGGTTGCGGTTTGACTCGTGTTGGTGCAGGTGAAGAACAAGCGCGAAAGGTCGTTGCCGGTGAGGCCTCCAGGTGTGGAGAAGACAAGTAGGCTTGGTTCGAGGGACCCGGTGGCTAGTGGGGTCAAGTGCGGGCCGCATGGTGGCATGAACAACAAGATGAAGTCGTGGACGGTTTCTTGGTAGAGCCTCAAAACCAAGGTCGAGCCGGGACTACGTGGGAGCCGAGTCATGAGTGGAGATTGGCGGAGGCTACACCGAGTTCGCGGGGTTTGCAGTGGTTCACCAGAAAACCACTGGGTTACTCGGTTGAGCCAAAAAACCGAGGCCGAAGACTCGACGAGGAGGTGCGGCCACCCGTGCCGGTTCAACCGCCCGGGAGGGCGGTCGGACCGCCCGCGGCCGGTCGGATCTCCCGGGCCGGTCCTAACCGCCCGGGGGGCGGTCGACCGCCACGGCCGCCGGCGCCGAGAAGCTTCGAAGCGGAGGACACGCGTCGGGATCGCAAGGCTTGCGTCGAGGCTAAGCAGGTTGCGGTCGCCGGGCATCCGTCCGATGGTGAAGACATGAAGACTTCCAAATCCGCCCTAGAGGGGCATGTATCCCTAGTTATTAGTGAAGGGTAGTTTAGTCTTTTGGGTGCCTCCATATATACTCATTGGATGGGTGGATGGCAGCCAACTCTTGGAACCCTAGCTCATTTGTTTTTCCATTTTCGTTCTCCATTTTCCTTAGTTTTTAGAGGACTAGCTTGAGAGATTCATGTGAGATCTAGAGAGAGGGATGGATGTTTGGGTGGCAAGCTAGACCTTGTACGAACCTTTCATGGCATGTATAGAAGGTTTGGCGTTGTTCATCATGGTGGTTTTCCCGTCTCTTTTGTGATTGATTTTCGGAGCTCTTTTGGCGGTGTTTTGAGGACGATATCTTGGGGTTTTTAGTGGGTGTCACATATGAGGTTCTTGTGCCTCTTTGGCTGGTGACTTTGCCCCCAAATCCCCTTTGAATCGGACTCGATTTGGTGGTTTCTCGAGTTGGGCGAGTTCTTGACCTAGAGAAGCGATTTCTTCGATTCCTCTTGATTGTGAGCGTTTCGGGTCGATTCCTTTCAGGTAGAGGTTGCCCAGGAGGTAACCTAGATATTCCCGAAGTTTTGCTGCAATCCATGGAGTCATTCGGGAGATCGGGCGCGAGGAAGTTGAGGTTTGAGCCGCGGGTTCGTTTTCTGGAAGGGGCGGTCTAACCGCCTGCAGGGGGCGGTCTAACCGCCCTGGGTGTTTCCATGTCGAAGTTTTGTTTCGCCGGATTTTCCTCTGTGAGTTTGTTCGCCTTGATCAGAGGAGCGTCTGGGTGAAATTTGGGGTCTTTCTCGTGCGGTTGCTAGGTGTTCTTGGTTGGAGTTCGTTGCTCGGGTACCGGAGGTTAGACCGCCCCGGTAGCCGGTCTAACCGCCCCTAGGCCCCCGGGTGAAGTTTTGGTTTTCGCTAAGATTTTCTCGGTAGCTAGCATGGCCTTGACCAGGGATCTTTGTTGGTGAAACCGGGGTGAGTTTTGGTGCCGGAAGAGGCGTTTCGGAGGATTTCTTGGTTACCGGGTGGAGGCGGTCTAAACGCCCCCTATACCCGGTCTAACCGCCCCCTCGGTTAGCCGGCTTTCGAGTTGTTTCCGCCGTCGTTCTTGTGTGTGTGTTGTGGTTCTTTGGTAGAGTTTGCTCCTAGGACCCGGTAGCACTCCGGTGGCTACGTGGTTTTGGCAAACAGAAGGTTGAAGTGCGGAGCGTGTGATTTCGGGGGTTCGACCGAGCTAGTTCATCTTGTTGGAGTTTCAATCTCCCTCGAGAAGAATTTTTATTGGCTCCCATTCACTCCCCCCCCCTCTCTGGTCGCCCTTTCGGTCCTTCAAGTGGTATCAGAGCCGGTTCGGGTCTTTGTTGACTCTAACCAGTCTAAGATCCAAGGATGGCGTACCATGAACGGGGTTCGGGTCCTCCACACTTTGATGGCAAGAACTACCAGATGTGGAGCAAGCGGATGGGTGCGTATCTCCGCGGAAAGGGTCGGACTCGTGGGATGTCACGGTGGACACAGGATATGTCCCGGCCGATGGACTTCCTCGCTCCGGGGTCGAGGGACGGATTCGACGCCAACAATAAGGCGGTCGACTACTTGTTTCGTGCTTTGTGTCGGCCGAGTTCGATCGGGTGCACACCGAGCACTTGGCTTGTAGGATTTGGGCGGTGTTGAAGGAGGCTCATGTTGGGAACGCCCGGGTTCGAGCACGGATGTATGCGACCTCCTGGAGAGAGTACGAGAACTTCACTCATCTCCCCGGTGAGTCCATCGATGCCTTGTTTCAGAGGTTCACGGTGGTTGTGAACAACATGAGGGCCAATGTGGACGTGCTCCCGTACGATGATCATGATAGAGCGGTCAAGCTCTTACACTCTTTGGATCGTACGATATGGGGCGGAAAGTTCGAGGCCATTGTCGAGTCGGAGAAGTATGACACTCTGACGGTGAACGAGCTATTCTCGAAGCTCAAGTCGGCTAAGGTGGATAGGGGCATGACTGCCAAGCTCGAGGGACCGACTGATTCCCATAGTCTTGCCCTCGTTGGTGGTTCCAAAGGAAAGGCTAACTCTAACCCATCCACCAGGATGTTCTCTTTTTCCTCTTTGATGTCTATGCCAGATGAGGAGTTTGATGACCTTGGAGAGGACGAGCTGGCGCTGTTGACAAGGCGGTTCAAGAGGCTGCACGAGAACCACGTGAACATGAGGAGGAACATGAGGACGTGCTTCCAGTGCGGCAAGCCGGGACACTTCGTCGCCGACTGCCCGGAGAAGGCCGAGAACAAGGACAACTACAAGCACAAGCCGAGGATGGACGGCAAGTACCGTTCGAGGCGCGACCACAAGAGCAAGCACAAGAACAAGTACAAGGACGAGCGACGATCGAGGAAGAAGGGGAGCCGAGGCAAGGCGCAAGCGATGGTTGGAGCGAGCGACATCGACTCCAGTTCCGCGTACTCCACCTCGAGCTCGAGCAGTAGTGAAGATGAAGGTGATCGTCGCAAGAACAAGAAGTCGTCCAAGAACCTGAGCGGGCTGAGCTGCTTCGCGAGAGATGGCGTCTGCATCATGGCGCTGAGCTCTGGCAGCAAGAAGAGCACACAGAGCGACTCGGACTCTGAGTCCGACGACGAGGTGCGTGATGAACTTCCCTTCTTGCGCCAGGAGAATGAGAGGCTTGGCTCTTTGCTTGATAACCGTGATGACATGCTTAGAGAGGCCAAGAAAATGAGGAAAGAGCTTAGGGCTTCACTCGAGGATGCTAGGACTAGAGTGGCTGAGCTAGAGACACAGGTGCTTGATAGTAAGCTTGAGATTGATTCCCTTAAGGCTAGCCCTGTTGTTTCAGATGAGAATGATTGTGCTGATTGCTCCATATTCCTTGCTGATCTTGCTTTGTTTAAGGAGAAGCATGCCTCCAAGTGTGAGGAACTAGATGTGCTTAGGGTTGAAGTGGCTGAGCTGAAATCTAGACCCGCTTTGCTAGGTGCTTGCACTTTTTGCCCTATTTTGCATGCTAAGATTGATGAGATGCATGCTTACACTAGTTCACTTGAGGCTAAATTGAAGGAACCCATGCCTACATCATGCTCTACCTGTGAAATGCATGCATTGAAAAATTTGGAACTTGCACATTATGTTGATCGTTTGCAGGATGAGAATGATGACTTGAGGAAGTTGATGGGGTGGTTGTCCGGTCACGAGCCTCAGTTGAGGATGATGATCGAGGCCTTTAAGAGGCAAGATGGTGAGGGACTTGGGGCAAACAAGGTTGGTGAGGGAAGTGGAGAGAATATCCCGGAGCCACCAAAAACCCACCACAAAAATGATTTCCCTCCAAAACCCAACCATCTTAGGAACCGACTAGACACAACCCCAGCTCCACCCATATTTTCTACACCCACAAATGATCTCCGAAGGCCTATCAAGTTTGTGAGCACTTCCGGGAAAGTGTTCTTTGGGAAAGTGAGTGAGAAGGCAAGTGAGGAGAAATCGGTGGAGGAGTTGAGTGGAGAGAAACCAAGCGAGCAGCCCCAATCCAAGCCAAAACCTAAGCTTGTGAGGTTCCGTTGTGGCCATTGTGGGAAAGAGGGTCACAAGGATGAGTTTTGCTTCAAGAGGAAGCGGGAAGAGAGGATGGCAAAGGAGTGGGCGAACAAGGATAGGTACAACCCTTCCCATGGTGTACCTAAGCCTCGTATGCCACTGCCCAAAGGTAAGGCTGTTGTGAGAAGTGTTCCGGCATGGGGAGATGCGAGTTCCCGCAGCCGAGGAGCAGTTCTGGAGGGGGCGGTCAGACCGGCCTGGCTAGGCGGTCGGGCCGGCCCGGCCCGAGGGGGCGGTTAGACCGGCCGGCTAGGCGATTTAACCGCCCCCCGCAGTCGGGCGGAGTGGTTTTCGAGGTGGTGAGTCGAGAGGTTTCGGGTCCGGAGGTGGAGTTGCTTTGGTGGTTGGTTTGGAGAGACGGCGGGTGGTCGGTTGCTAGGCATTCTCCCCCTCGAGTTCACTACGGGGATGGGAGGAGTCGTAGCTTTGAGAAGGAGAGGAGGGACGTTCCACGGGTTGTCTTCCGTGGTTTTGGTCCTCCTCCGGGCGATGAGGGGTGGTTTCCTCGGAGTGGTTACCGAGGTGGTGTTCGTGGTGGTAGTTATGGTAGGAAAGATGGCTTGATGTGTGCTTACCCCACTTTCGAGCAAATGGCTCGGCACTCGGTTTTCCTCTTTTGGTACTAACCCCGATCTTTGAGTCGTTTGTTCGCTAACGTGCTTGTTTTTGAATTTCAGGTGGGAGACTTGAAGAACATTTGGTTGATTGACTCCGGTTGCTCGAGGCATATGACCAGAGACAGGGGGTGGTTCTCAAGTCTCGTCCTGGTGGTGAGGAAGAGGTACATCACTTTTGGGGACAATGGGCGTGGGCGTGTGCTTTCAGCAGGTGAGATAAAAGTGAGTGACAAGATCACTCTGAGGCGTGTTGCTCTTGTTCAATCGCTGGGGTACAATTTGCTTTCTGTGTCCCAGTTGTTGGATGAGGACTTTGAGGTGTTGTTTCGGCCAGGTGGTTCTCGGATTGTGGACTCTCGAGGGGACCTTGTCTGTATGGTCGTTCCCGAGGGTCAGGTGTTTCGTGCTGATTTTTTTCAGTCTTCGGGTGTGGAGCGTTGTTTCTTGGCTGGTTCTTCGAGTGAGTTGTGGAAGTGGCATAGGAAGTTGGGTCACTTGAGCTTTGACCTTTTTTCACGCTTGAGTAAACTCAATTTGGTCCGAGGATTGCCACGGTTGAGGCTTGAGAAAGAGTTGGTTTGTGCTCCGTGTAGGCATGCCAAGATGGTGGCCTCTTCTCACCCGCCTCTCACCGATGTGATGACTGAGCGTCCATGCGAGCTGCTACATATGGACCTTGTTGGCCCAGCTCATGTGCGATCTGCGGGTGGGAAGTGGTATGTCCTTGTTGTGGTGGACGACTATTCTCGGTATGCGTGGGTGTTCTTTCTCGAGGAGAAGGGGGAGACGTTTGGTTTTGTTCGAGATCTAGTCTTGAGGTTGAGGAACGAGAGGCACGGAGATGCCATACGAGCTATCCGCGGTGATAATGGCTCGGAATTCGGGAACTCTCGTTTTGAAACCTTTTGCCATGACTTGGGTCTTGAGCACCGAGTTTTCGAGTCCGTATACTTCTCCCCCGAGAATGGTGTTGTGGAAAGGAAGAACAGGACCTTGTGCGAGATGGCTCGGACGATGCTTGATGAGCATAGGACTCCGAGGAGGTATTGGGCTGAGGCGGTGAATACCGCGTGCTATGTGTCGAACCGAATATACCTCAGAGTGCACAAGAAGAAGACATGCTATGAGTTGATGCATGGTCGCACACCCAAGGTGAGTCACTTCCATGTCTTTGGTTGCAAGTGTTTCATTCTGAAGAAAGGTAGGAAGTTGGATATTTTGAGGCTAGGTCTGTCGATGGCATTTTCTTTGGTTATGCATCTCATTCTAGAGCATATCGTGTGCTCAATCTTGAAACTAACCAAATCGTGGAGACTTGCGAGGTAACCTTCGATGAGACAGAGCCACGTAGTTAGCTTGTCTTTGAGTGTGCAGGTGATGATGAGCTTGGCGAGGAGATCTTTCAGGAGGAGGAGCATGAACTTGGTGATGATGAGGATGGCGGTGCGGTGCCCCCGGCTGAACATGTACCCACTACTTCGACTACGGTGATGGATGGACCCTCTGCTACACCTACGACGACAAATCAAGAACGAGGAGAAGCTGATGTTGAGGGGGAGATAGCTTCGAGGCGAGAACCTCCCCGGCGAGTTCAAGTGGATCACCCAGCTTCGAGGATCATCGACGACATGAATGAACGCACTACACGGTCGAGGGTTCGGAACAATTCTCACTTTGCTCATGCTGCGTTTGTTGCTTCTTTCGAGCCCAAAGACATTGGACACGCACTATCTGATCACAATTGGGTTAATTCGATGCATGAGGAGTTGGAGAATATTGAGAGGAATCAGGTGTGGGAGTTGGTTGACCCTCCCCCAGGGTGTAAGCCGATTGGTACAAAATGGGTGTGGAAAAACAAAGAGGGAGAGAAGGGTGAGGTTGTGAGGAACAAGTCGAGACTTGTTGCTCAGGGGTTCAGTCAGAAGGAGGGGATTGACTACGAGGAGACCTTTGCTCCCGTATCCCGTTTGGAGGCGATTAGAATCCTTCTAGCCTTTTCCGTGGCTAAAGAGTTCAAGTTGCACCAAATGGATGTGAAGAGTGCTTTTCTAAATGGTGTGCTGGAGGAAGAAGTGTATTTGAGGCAGCCTCCGGGGTTTGAGAGTGAGAAGTACCCCCACCGGGTGTACAAGTTGAGGAAGGCGGCGTATGGGTTGAAGCGGGCGCCTAGAGCTTGGTATGGCGAGGTTGAGGGGGTTCTTGTTTGAGAGAGGCTTTGAGATGGGGAAGGTCGATCGGACCTTGTTTTTTTCGAGGCGGGCGAGAGATATCCCGATTGTGCGGGTGTACGTGGATGATATTGTCTTTGATGGCTCGTCTAACTCTCTTGTTGCAAGGTTTGCGGATGATATGAGCGGGGAGTTTGAGATGAGCATGATGGGTGAGTTGCGGTTCTTCCTCGGGCTACAAATCAAACAATCAAAGGAAGGAACATTTGTGCACCGGGCTAAGTACACCAAGGACATTGTGAGGAAGTTCAAGATGGAGGACTCCAAGGCTATGACGACGCCGATGAGTACGACTACAACTCTTGATGCGGACGAGGAAGGTGAACACGTGGACCAGAAGAAGTACCGGAGCATGATCGGGTCACTCCTTTACTTGACGGCGATGAGGCCGGACATACAATTCTCGGTGTGTCTGTGCGCTCGTTTTCAAGCGTCTTCGAGGACTTCGCATCGACAAGCGGTGAAGCGAATTTTCAGGTACTTGCGTCACACTCCCGACTTCGGCCTTTGGTACTCCGCGTCCTCTTCTTTGGCGCTTCATGGCTTTTCAGACGTGGATTTTGCCGGGTGTCGGTTGGATAGGAAGTCCACTTCTGAGACTTGCCAGTTTTTGGGTTCCTCTTTGGGGTCTTGGTCTTCCCGCAAGCGGTCGAGTGTTGCTCAATCCACGACCGAGGCCGAGTATGTTGCCGCCGCTAGTTGTTGCTCTCGGCTCCTTTGGATCACCTACACCATGAGTGACTTTGGTGAGGAGTATACCCATGTCCCACTTCAATGTGATAGCACCAGTGCCATAAGCGTTGCAAGGAACCCAGTGCTCCATTCCAAAACCAAGCACATAGAAGTGAGGTACCACTTTCTGAGAGACAACGTAGAGAAAGGAAAGATAGCTTTGATCCATGTACCCACACATGACCAACTAGCCGATATCTTCACCAAACCCCTATATCAAGCAACTTTCACTCGTTTGTGGTGGGAACTTGGTGTGTGTTTGATCTCTTGAGTTGGGTGTGTGGGAGATCCTTTGTAGCATATGTATAGCTTTCTTTTGTGCATTTCTTGCATTCGGCATTGCATATGTAACATGATGTATAGGCATCCTTGTATCTTAGATTGCATGCATTTTGTATCATATGCATTGGATAGGAAAAGCTTCTCCTATATACATTGTTCACCATGGGTTGCTATATATGTTCTTGTGAGCTTGTTTGGTATGCTATGGTTAGTTTGGCTTAGCTCTTGATGATCTTGATGAATGATCCATGGTTGATGGCTAAATTTTTGAAAAATGTCACATATATGCTCTCTCATGTGTAAATGCCTTTATATGATCTTGACATGTTTTAGTGGCTTTGCTATGCTTAATTTGTGGTTGGATAGCTAGTTTATTGATCATATGGGGCCAAAGGCTCATTTGCCATCATGAATGTTTAGCCCTCTTACTTCATCTTGCAGAGGGGCATAAGTTCCTTTTTGTCGCAAAGACATTTCATGTACCTTTTATCAATCTGAAAATGAAATGAAAAAAATGCTTGGAAAATATGCTCCCATGTCATATGTGCTGAAATTAATTTGCTTTGGGTGCTAAACCGTTGCATGATGCCTACCAATGAGAAGTCTCATACATAGAAGTAGGCACATGGCTCGGTGGCTTTGACATGACATGAGGTGCTTTTGGGTGTTTATGATGGTCTTATGATTAGAATGGCTGTCCTAGCATGAAGTTTGAGTGGCCTTGCCATTTTGGCATGTTTTGCTCATGTTTAGGTATTTGCTTGTGAGAGAGTAACTTTTCGCAAAATTACTCAAATCCTTTTTAGCCTTGTCCAATGGTTGTGAAACTTGGTGATCATGTAGTTAAGGTCTTTACGAACCTGTCGAGTATCTAACTTGCTCATTTGGACGTGTGTAGCTCCTTGTGATGAATTTTGTATATTTGAGAAGCTATATGTTGTAAAGTTTCGCATTTTGCCTTGATTCATGCATTGTCAACAAGGGGGAGAAGTTTGTGCATGTTTTGGGCACCTGGGAGTGTTTGGAAGGTGTTCCAATTGGTTCGGGCAAATTTTGAGCAGTTTGGTGCAGGGCCGATCTCTTGGGGCGGTCTAACCGCCCCCAGGCGGTCAGTTGAGGCATAGGCGGTCTAACCGCCCTGTACTGGCGGTCTAACCGCCCTGGGCAGTGTGAGCAGGTTTTTGCTCTTTGTTGCATTCCCGCGTTGCATTACTGCATTTGTTCAGGGGGAGTGTGCTTTGGCTCAGGGGGAGCTTGCATATGTGCAGGGGGAGCTCTTTGTGGTGTACGAGCTCTGTTTCGGTGGTTTGCGCTCTTTACTTGAGCCGTGTTTTGTCTCGGGTGTGTCGAGCCGTTGCCCTTGCCTAAGGGGTCCGAGACTTGTCTTCTTCAAGTGATCTTGTTTTTTGCCTTTGTTTGGCTTTCAATCGCTTGTTGGAGTTTCTTTTTATTTGTTTCTTTTTCTTTTTCTTTTCTCTCTTGTTACTTCATGTGAGCGTGTTGTCAATGCACTCATCAAGGGGGAGATTGAGGACCATGTGTGGTTCGAGGACCGGTGGATGGTCGCTTCCTTGTGTGATGAGTGATTGACAACATTGTGTGGACTGATTCTTGGCTAAGTATTGCAGGTGCAGGTTGTGGCTTGACTCGTGTTGGTGAGGGTGAAGAAAAAGCGCGAAAGGTGTTGCCGGTGAGGCCTCCGGGTGTGGAGAAGACAAGTAGGCTTCGTTCGAGGGACCGGTGGCCGGCGGGGGTCAAGTGCGGGCCGCATGGTGGCATGAACGGCAAGATGAAGTCGTGGACGGTTTCTTGGTAGAGCCTCAAAACCAAGGTCGAGCCGGGACTACGTGGGAGCCGAGTCATGAGTGGAGATTGGCGGAGGCTACACCGAGTTCGCGGGGTTTGCGGTGGTTCACCGGGAAAACCACCTTGGGCTACTCGGTTGAGCCAGAAAACCGAGGCCGAAGACTCGACGAGGAGGTGCGGCCACCCGGGCCGGTTCAACCGCCCGGGAGGGGCGGTCGGACCGCCCGGGGCCGGTCGGATCTCCGGGCCGGTCCTAGCGCCGGGGGGGGGCGGTCGACCGCCCCGGCCGGCGGCGCCGAGAAGCTTCGAAGCGGAGGACACGCGTCGGGATCGCAAGGCTTGCGTCGAGGCTAAGCAGGTTGCGGTCGCCGGGCATCCGTCCGATGGTGAAGACATGAAGACTTCCAAATCCGCCCTAGAGGGGCATGTATCCCTAGTTATTAGTGAAGGGTAGTTTAGTCTTTTGGGTGCCTCCATATATGCTCATTGGATGGGTGGATGGCAGCCAACTCTTGGAACCCTAGCTCATTTGTTTTTCCATTTTCGTTCTCCGTTTTCGTTAGTTTTTAGAGGACTAGCTTGAGAGCTTCATGTGAGATCTAGAGAGAGGGATGAATGTTTGGGTGGCAAGCTAGACCTTGTACGAACCTTTCATGGCATGTATAGAAGGTTTGGTGTTGTTCATCATGGTGGTTTTCCCGTCTCTTTTGTGATTGATTTTCGGAGCTCTTTTGGCGGTGTTTTAAGGACGATTTCTTGGGGTTTTTGGTGGGTGTCACATATGAGGTTCTTGTGCCTCTTTGGCTGGTGACTTTGCCCCCAAATCCCCTTTGAATCGGACTCGATTTAGTGGTTTCTCGAGTTGGGTGAGTTCTTGACCTAGAGAAGCGATTTCTTCGATTCCTCTTGATTGTGAGCGTTTCGGGTCGATTCCTTTGAGGTAGAGGTTGCCCAGGAGGTAACCCAGCTATTCCCGAAGTTTTGCTGCAATCCGTGGAGTGATTCGGGAGATCGGGCCCGAGGAAGTTGAGGTTTGACCCGCGGGTTCGTTTTACGGAAGGGGCGGTCTAACCGCCTACGGGGGCGGTCTAACCGCCACGGGTGTTTCCGGGTCGAAGTTTTGTTTCGCCGGATTTTCCTCTCGTGAGTTTGTTCGGCTTGATCGGAGGAGCGTCCGGATGAAATTTGGAGTCGTTCTCGTGTAGTTTGCTAGGTGTTCTTGTTTGGAGTTCGTTGCTTGGGTACGGGAGGCTAGACCGCCCTGGTAGCCGGTCTAACCGCCCCTAGGCCCCTGGGTGAAGTTTTGGTTTTCGCCAAGATTTTCTGGTAGCTAGCATGGCCTTGACCAGAGATCTTTGTTGGTGAAACCGGGGTGAGTTTTGGTGCTCGGAAGAGGCGTATTGGAGGATTTCTTGGTTACCAGGTGGAGGCGGTCTAACCGCCCCCTATACCCGGTCTAACCGCCCCCTCTGGTTAGCCGGCTTTCGAGTTGTTTCCGCTGTCGTTGCTGCGTGTGTGTTGTGGTTGCTGGTAGAATTTGTTCCTAGGACCAGTAGCACTCCAGTGGCTACGTGGTTTTGGCAAACGGAAGGTTGAAGTGCGGAGCGTGTGATTTCGGGGGTTCAACCGAGCTAGTTCATCTTGTCGGAGTTTCAATCTCCCTCGAGAAGAATTTTTATTGGCTCCCATTCACTCCCCCCCTCTCTGGTCGCCTAATCGGTCCTTCAGAGTGCTTTCCTGAATGGTGTGTTGGAGGAAGAAGTGTATGTGAGGCAGCCTCTGGGGTTTGAGAGTGAGAGGTACCCCCACCGGGTGTACAAGTTGAGGAAGGCGGCGTATGTAGGGCTGAAGCGGCGCCTAGAGCTTGGTATGGTAGGTTGAGGGGGTTCTTGTTTGAGAGAGGTTTTGAGATGGGGAATGTCGATCCGACCTTGTTTTTGCCTTGAGGCGGGGCGGAGATATCCCGATTGTGCGGGTGTGTACGTGGATGATATTGTCTTTGGTGGCTCGTCTAACTCTCTTGTGGCAAGGTTTGCAGATGATATGAGCAGGGAGTTTGAGATGAGCATGATGGGTGAGTTGCAGTTCTTCCTCGGGCTACAAATCAAGCAATCAAAGGAAGGAACATTTGTGCACCAGGCTAAGTAGACCAAGGACATTGTGAGGAAGTCCAAGATGGAGGATTCCAAGGCTATGACGACGCCGATGAGTACGACTACAGCTCTTGATGCGGACGAGGAAGGTGAACACGTGGACCAGAAGGAGTACCGGAGCATGATCGGGTCACTCCTCTACTTGACGGCGACGAGGCCGGACATACAGTTCTCGGTGTGTCTGTGCGCTCGTTTTCAACTGTCTCCGAGGACTTCACATCAGCAAGCAGTGAAGCGAATTTTCAGGTACTTGCGTCACACTCCCGACTTCGGCCTTTGGTACTCCGCGTCCTCTTCTTTAGCGCTTCATGGTTTTTCAGACGCGGATTTTGCCGGGTGTCGGTTGGATAGGAAGTCCACTTCTGGGACTTGCCAGTTTTTGGGTTCCTCTTTGGTGTCTTGGTCTTCCCGTAAACAGTCGAGTGTTGCTCAATCCACGACCGAAGCCGAGTATGTTGCCGCTTCTAGTTGTTGCTCTCAGCTCCTTTGGATCACCTACACCATGAGTGACTTTGGTGAGGAGTATACCCATGTCCCACTTCAATGTGATAGCACCAGTGCCATAAGCGTTGCAAAGAACCCAGTGCTCCATTCCAAAACCAAGCACATAGAAGTGAGGTACCATTTTCTGAGAGACAATGTAGAGAAAGGGAAGATAGCCTTGATCCATGTACCCACACATGACCAACTAGCCGATATTTTCACCAAACCCCCAGATCAAGCAACTTTCACTTGTTTGCGGGGGGAACTTGGTGTGTGTTTGATTTCTTGAGTTGGGTGTGTGGGAGCTCCTTTGTAGCATATGTATAGCTTTCTTTTGTGCACTTCTTGCATTTAGCATTGCATATGTAACATGATGTATAGGCATCCTTGTATCTTAGATTGCATGCATTTTGTATCATATGCATGGGATAGGAAAAGCTTCTCCTATATACATTGTTCACCATGGGTTGCTATATATGTTCTTGTGAGCTTGCTTGGTATGCTATGGTTAGTTTGGCTTAGCTCTTGATGATCTTGATGAATGATCCATGGTTGATGGATAAAGTTTCTGAAAAATGTCACATATATGCTCTCTCATGTGTAAATGCCTTTATATGATCTTGACATGTTTTAGTGGCTTTGCTATGCTTAATTTGTGGTTGGATAGCTAGTTTAATGATCATATGGGGCCAAAGGCTCATTTGCCATCATGAATGTTTAGCCCTCTTGCTTCATCTTGTGGAGGGGCATAAGTTCCTTTTTGTCGCAAAGACATTTCATGTACCATTTAAATATCTGAAAATGAAATGAAAATGCTTGGAAAATATGCTCCCATGTCATATGTGCTGAATTTAACTTGCTTTGGGTGCTAAACCGTTGCATGATGCCTACCAATGAGAAGTCTCATACATAGAAGTAGGCACATGGCTCGGTGGCTTTGACATGACATGAGGTGCTTTTGGGTGTTTATGATGGTCTTATGATTAGAATGGCTGTCCTAGCATGAAGTTTGAGTGGCTTTGCCATTTTGATATGTTTTGCTCATGTTTAGGTATTTGCTTATGAGAGAGTAACTTTTCGCAAAATTACTCAAATCCTTTTTAGCCTTGTCCAATGGTTGTGAAACTTGGTGATCACTTAGTTAAGGTCATTACGAACTGTCGAGTATCTAACTTGCTCATTTGGACTTGTGTAGCTCCTTGTGATGAATTTTGTATATTTGAGAAGCTATATGTTGTAAAGTTTCGCATTTTGCCTTGATTCATGCATTGTCAACAAGGGGGAGAAGTTTGTGCATGCTTTGGGCACACGGGAGTGTTTGGAAGGTGTTCCAATTGGTTCGGGCAAATTTTGAGCGGTTTGGTGCGGGGCCGGTTTCTTGGGGGTCGTCTAACCGCCCCCCGGGCGGTCGGGTGAGGCACGGGCGGTCTAACCGCCTGTACGGGCGGTCTAACCGCCCGGGCGAGTGAGCAGGTTTTTGCTCTTTGTTGCATTCCCGCGCTGCATTGCTGCATCTGTTCAGGGGGAGTGTGTTTTGGCTCAGGGGGAGCTCGCATATGTGCAGGGGGAGCTCTTTGTGGTGTTCGAGCTTTGCTTCGATGGTTTGCGCTCTTTGCTTGAGCTTTGTTTTGTCTCGGATGTGTCGAGCCGTTGCCCTTGCCTAAGGGGTCCGAGACTTGTTCTCCTTCAAGTGATCTTGCTCCTTGCTTTTCTTTGGCTTTCGATCGCCTGTTGGAGTTTCCTTTTATTTGTTTCTTTTCTTTTCCTTTTCTCTTGTGTTATTTCGTGTGGGTGTTGTCAATGCACTCATCAAGGGGGAGATTGAGGACCATGTGTGGTTCGAGGACCGGTGGATGGTCGCTTCCTTGTGTGATGAGTGATTGACAATGTTGTGTGGACTGATTCTTGGCTAAGTATTGCAGGTGCAGGTTGCGGTTTGACTCGTGTTGGTGCAGGTGAAGAACAAGCGCGAAAGATCGTTGCCGGTGAGGCCTCCAGGTGTGGAGAAGACAAGTAGGCTTGGTTCGAGGGACCCGGTGGCTAGTGGGGTCAAGTGCGGGCCGCATGGTGGCATGAACAACAAGATGAAGTCGTGGACGGTTTCTTGGTAGAGCCTCAAAACCAAGGTCGAGCCGGGACTACGTGGGAGCCGAGTCATGAGTGGAGATTGGCGGAGGCTACACCGAGTTCGCGGGGTTTGCAGTGGTTCACCAGAAAACCACGGGGTTACTCGGTTGAGCCACAAAACGAGGCCGAAGACTCGACGAGGGGGTGCGGCCACCCGGGCGGTTCAACCGCCCGGGAGGGGCGGTCAGACCGCCTGGGGCCGGTCAGATCTCCCGGGCCGGTCTAACCGCCCAGGGGGGCGGTCTGTCCTCCCTGGCCGCCGACGCCGAGAATCTTCGAAGCGGAGGACACGCGTCGGGATCGCAAGGCTTGCGTCGAGGCTAAGCAGGTTGCGGTCGCCGGGCATCCGTCCGACGGTGAAGACATGAAGACTTCCAAATCCGCCCTCGAGGGGCATGTATCCCTAGTTATTAGTGAAGGGTAGTTTAGTCTTTTGGGTGCCTCCATATATACTCATTGGATGGGTGGATGGCAGCCAACTCTTGGAACCCTAGCTCATTTGTTTTTCCATTTTCGTTCTCCATTTTCCTTAGGATTTTAGAGGACTAGCTTGAGAGCTTCATGTGAGATCTAGAGAGAGGGATGGATGTTTGGGTGGCAAGCTAGACCTTGTACAAACCTTTCATGGCATGTATAAAAGGTTTGGCGTTGTTCATCATGGTGGTTTTCCCGTCTCTTTTGTGTTGATTTTCGGAGCTCTTTGTTGGCGGTGTTTTGAGAACGATTTCTTGGGGTTTTTGGTGGGTGTCACGTATGAGGTTCTTGTGCCTCTTTGGCTGGTGACTTTGCCCCCAAATCTCTTTTGAATCGGACTCGATTTGGTGATTTCTCGAGTTGGGCGAGTTCTTGACCTAGAGAGGCGATTTCTTCGATTCCTCTTGATTGTGAGCGTTTCGGGTCGATTCCTTTGAGGTAGAGGTTGCCCAGGAGGTAACCCAGCTATTCCCGAAGTTTTGCTGCAATCCGTGGAGTGATTCGGGAGATCGGGCGCGAGGAAGTTGAGGTTTGACCCGCGGGTTCGCTTTCTGGAAGGGGCGGTCTAAGCGCCTGCAGGGGGCGGTCTAACCGCCCTGGGTGTTTCCATGTCGAAGTTTTGTTTCGCCGGATTTTCCTCTGTGAGTTTGTTCGCCTTGATCAGAGGAGCGTCTGGGTGAAATTTGGGGTCTTTCTCGTGCAGTTTGCTAGGTGTTCTTGGTTGGAGTTCGTTGCTGGGTACAGGAGGTTAGACCGCCCCAGGTAGCCGGTCTAACCGCCCCTAGGCCCCTGGGTGAAGTTTTGGTTTTCGCCAAGATTTTCTGGTAGCTAGCATGGCCTTGACCAGAGATCTGTGTTGGTGAAACCGGGGTGAGTTTTGGTGCTCGAAAGAGGCGTTCAGAGGATTTCTTGGTTATCAGGTGGAGGCGGTCTAACCGTCCCCTATACCCGGTCTAACCGCCCCCTCTGGTTAGCCGGCTTTCGAGTTGTTTCCACTGTCGTTGCTGTGTGTGTGTTGTGGTTGCTGGTAGAGTTTGCTCCTAGGACCAGTAGCACTCCAGTGGCTACGTGGTTTTGGCAAACGGAAGGTAGAAGTGCGGAGCGTGTGATTTCGGGGGTTCGACCGAGCTAGTTCGTCTTGTCGGAGTTTCAATCTCCCTCGAGAAGAAGTTTTATCGGCTCCCATTCACTCCCCCCCTCTCTGGTCGCCTAATCGGTCCTTCACCAACCGCAAGCGCAAGACAGACAACACTGTCGCGGCTATCCGGCGCCCTGCGAAGGAGAACTCAAAGAAGACTTCCGGTGGCTTCAAAGACTTGCTGAAAGAGAAGTGCCCGTGGCATCTGGACGACAACCACACCACCGAGCAGTGCTACCAACTCCAGCAAGCACTCAGGGATACTCCAGAGCCACGACACCCTCACGATAAGAAAGGCAAGAAGAAGACCGACGAAGGCAACGACGACTTCCAGGATCCCAACAAGACGGTCAACGTCCTCTTCGGCGGACTACCCAACCGTCGGGCTCAGAAAGCTACCCGTCGAGAAGTCATGAGCATTGAACCAGCGGTCCCGACCCCTCTCAGGTGGTCGGAGGTACCCATTACCTTCTCCCGCGTGGATCAATGGACAAGCTTGTCTGAACCAGGATGGTTCCCACTCGAACTGAAGCCAGTGGTCGCAGGCTCCAAGCTCAACAAGGTCCTCATCGACGGTGGAAGCGGGCTCAACGTCCTTTTTACCAAGACCTTGAAGAAGATGAAGCTCGACATCACCCACATGCTCACCAAGAGCACCTTGCCCTTCTACGGCATCGTCCCCAGGAACGTGGCTATCCCATTGGGCTCAGTGGTTCTGCCAGTTACTTTCGGGGAGACAAGGGACAACTACCGTACCGAGTACGTCAAGTTTGAAGTCGCGGACTTCGAGACGTCCTACCATGCCATCCTCGGCAGACCAGCTATCGCCAAGTTCATGGTGGTACCCCACTACACCTACTTGGTACTCAAGATGCCAAGCCCAGTGGGTGTACTCTCACTGCAAGGGGACTTGAAGATATCCTTCGACTGCGACACAGAAGCTGTGGAACTCGCAGCTACGAATCAAGTACCCAATGCAATGATGGAGATCTACGCCGCGTCGAAGAAGCTTGCCCCAAGTGAACTCGATATCCTAGAGAAGTTGGACAAAGCCAACAAGCCTCAGCCAGCTGAGGAGGTTCTGGTCAAGACAATTGACCTTGGGACAGGCGACAACAGCAAGACCACTACCATCGGGGCGGGTCTCGACCCCAAATAGGAAGACGCGCTCATCAACTTCCTCTGGGCTAACCGCGACATCTTCGCGTGGAAACCAGCGGACATGCCAGGGGTGCCCAGGGAGTTGATTGAGCATTCACTAAACGTCGACCCTAAAGCTACCCCGAAGCGACAACACCTCCGCCGCTTCGCCGACGACAGACGGACGCCATCAAGAAGAAACTCGCCAAACTACTCGCGGCTGGCTTCATTAGAGAATTCTTCCATCCTGAGTGGCTCGCCAACCCCGTCCTCGTCCGCAAGAAAAACTCGAACGAGTGGAGGATGTGCGTCGACTACACCGACCTCAACAAGCACTGCCCTAAAGACCCCTTCGGGTTGCCGCGGATTGATCAAGTCATCGACTCCACGGCGGGCCGCGACCTGCTCTGCTTCCTCGACTGGTACTTCGAGTACCACCAGATCGCGATCAAGGAAGAAGACCAGGAGAAGACCGCGTTCATCACCCCGTTTGGCGCGTACTGCTACACGACCATGTCCTCCGGGTTGAAGAACGCCAGCGCTACCTACCAACCACGCCGGCGCTACCTACCAACGGTCTGTTTCAAGAGGCAACTCTACAAGAACGTCGAAGCTTATGTGGATGACGTGGTCGTCAAGACCAGAAACTCCAACACGCTCATCGCCGATCTTGAAGAGACTTTCGCATCCCTGCGAGAGTACCGCTGGAAGCTCAACCCGAACAAGTGCGTCTTCGGCGTTCCGTCGGGCAAACTACTCGGCTTCATCATCAGGCACCGCGGTATCGAAGCCAATCCTGAGAAGATCTCCGCCATCACCAGCATGAAAGCTCCCACATGCATCAAAGACGTGCAGAAGCTGACCGGGTGCATGGCGGCTCTGAACAGATTCATCTCGAAGCTTGGAGAACGGGGGCTCCCCTTCTTCAAACTACTCAAACATCAAGAGAAGTTCGTGTGGACTCCAGAGGCAGACCAAGCCCTTGCCCAGCTCAAGGACTTCCTATCGAAGCCACCAGTCCTCACGGCTCCTCGCTGCGACTATTCACGTGGTCAGTACTGCCATCATCGTCGAGCGGCAGGAAGACGGCCACACCTACCCAGTCCAGTGCCCAGTCTACTTCGTCAGCGAGGTCCTATCAGAATCCAAGGCACGCTACCAACCAGTACAGAAGCTTCTGTACGCAGTGCTCATCACCTCGCGGAAGCTACAACACTACTTCCAGGAGTACTCGATCTCTGTCGTCACCGACTACCCGCTCGGCGACATCCTGCGGAACCAAGATGCTACTGGAAGAATCTCAAAGTGGGCAGTTGAACTCGGCGCCCTCAACATCGACTTCAAGCCACGCACAGCCATCAAGTCGTTGGCACTAGTCGACTTCATGGCGGAGTGGCGGGAGAATCAACTACCTACTCCAACCGAGCGCCCAGAGCACTGGGTGATGTACTTCAACGGCTCGCTCAAGCCGAAGGCGCAGGTGCAGGGGTACTCTTGATCTCTCCAACGTGCGAACAACTCAAGTACGTCCTCCAGATCTTCTGGAAGGTCTCAAACAATGAAGCCGAGTACGAAGCTCTGCTACATGGGCTCCGCCTCGAGGCTTCACTGGGCATCAAGCGGCTACTAGTATACGGCAACTCCGTAGTGGTCATCAACCAAGTCAAAAAGTCCTGGGACCGCAACAAGGAGAACATGGACGCCTACTGCCTGGAAGTCCGCAAGCTCGAGAACAAGTTCTACGGTCTCGAGTTCCACCATGTTGCCCGCGACAACAACGTTGCAGCGGACGTCCTGTCGAAGCTTGGTTCTACTCGCGCTCAAGTACCAGCGGGTGTAATGGGGACGTGGGTTCCCGATCTTCCGTCAGGTGGAGATAGTTATTGATTTGGTGGAGATGTCACACAAACGATCCGGCTTCCAATCAACATGACTAGAACCCCGCAATCGCAGCACCACTTCTCCTCTGGTTATCAACCATGCACTGCACGATTGACCTCGCCACGAGGGCTAATCCTTGCCTGAGAATCGAAAGACACAAGCAAGAACAAGAAAGAAACACAATCTGGAAAATTGCAGATGAATAATTAAGCTCACAAGTTGGGGTCTCACAAACCGATCGAGCGGCGAACTATTCTTGACAGAATGACTTAAGCAAAACCCGAGTTTCTAAGGTGGCGGTTACTGAGTATAAGAGGAGGGGGGCTTCCTAGGGTTTGGGGCGACCTAGGAGGGGCGCCCTCAACTTGGGCCTAAAGCCCAACCAAACTGTCGACGCAACACTTTGGCAGATTCTGGACGTCAACTTGTTTTGACGATTCCCCTTGACTCGGAACGAATTTTGGCATGAGACCGGTGACATTGGAAGCTCTATGAAATTCTGCTTCCAACCATATATAGAACGTCCAAAACCGACTCCGTATGCGACCTGGGCGTCCGTTTTATTGCGCACTGCTCCTGGACTCCGAACTGGACTCGAACTTGAATTGCTTTTGGCCTCCACCTCGGGGACTCGAACCGGATCAACCTTGGACCTCCTTGTTGACTTGGAAACCCTTGTTGGACTTCTTCTACTCCATTCCATGCACCAATCATGGTCGTATGCATGAGTGTCATGTCCTCATCATTCTCCCCTTCTTGATGAAAAGCCGTCCTCGGCGTCGATTGTACTTGGAACCGATCCTGCACAACACAAGAGCGAACGGGATTTCGAAAACCAAAGAAATCAAAATTATTGTGAGGAGGAATGTCACCATGTCTCCAATTGGTGAATATGTCATCTTGCATATAAAATTTAGCGAGCATGTAAGCATCTGGATCGGATGACACATAATATTTGGGAACACTACCCTACAAAATATTAGTACCAACAAAAGACAAAGTAGGCATAGGTAGCAACCAGCAATGCTCCCCTTCTTGGAAGTAAACTTGTTTCACAGAAACTGAACTAGAGAAAGGTGAATGAATATGTGTAGTGTGGCTGCCCTCTAGTGGATCAAAATTGAGCACAACAAAAGGATAATTCAAATTTTCACAAATGTACACTCGATGTATCATATATTGTCCTTTGTTGTTATATTTGCCAATAACATGATATGAATGTCTAGACAACCATGGAAAATCAGCATGTGCAAAAATTCTCTCTTCTAAACAATCTAGATTACACAAATCATCGAATTCAATGTAACCCAAAGTATGTAAAGAAGACAATAATTTTTGCTCATCATGTGCACTAGCAATAGGACTAACATGTTTATATCCAGCAGAAGTGTTTGGTTTCAAAACATGTAAAACTAAAGCATTGTCAAACAATTCATCTTTATCATAAGGAATATCAAGCGAATCATCATGTGACATAGATAAATCTAGAGAGGGTTCCACTAACAATTGCTCTTGGATAGCATGGTGTGTGGAAAAATTCAGCATATTATGACAATTCTCACCTTCTATAATTATAGCACCATGGTCATTACCTATGGCCTCAGTAGAAATATCAGGTGCACTGTGAAGTGGTGGTTCTGAATTTTCACATGAGGATGTGAGCTCCTCATTTTCTTCTATGTCATCCTTGTCCTCTTGCTTTTGTTCGAGAATCCCGCAAAAGGTTAGGTGGAGCAAGAGATACAACAATGGACTGATCCTCTAAACTAATCACCTCATCATATGAATTTAATGTAGGAGGTGGATGAACAAAAGTTTCTCTCATAAGAATTTTCATAGCATTCCAAGTTTGAGGTTTATCGAATTATTTAAAGACTCCCACCAAGATAAAGGCCGAGTGTCGCAAAACACTAGCTGCATTTTTTACCTTCCTCCTTGGACACATAAAACGAGTAGCAAATATTTCTTCAATGGCAATTTCCCACTCCATGTATGCATCAGCACCCACACCATTGTATGTTGGTGGATATGAAGAATCTGTCATGGCTAGAAGACAGAAAAAAACAACACAAACGGTGAAGTTTATCCCTAATAATCTCACTACACACTCCTCTCAGGTGGAACACCGGAACACACTCTATTGTGTCTTACCAAGCTCTTACAAGTGTCTGACGAAATACCAAGCAAATGATACTTACCAAAGGGAGTGCAACCACGATTGCAAGGTCAAATCTGTATTGATCAGAAGAAAGTATGTGGAGCTTGGGAGGCCAAAATATAATATGAAGGATTAGCAAATATCGAATGCAGATTAGCAAAGTTCAATAAGTGTCCAAGGCACAAGTCACAATTGCTGGCTAAGACGGGTCCTATCGTAGCACAACAAGGTAGAAAATAACAAGGAACGATGGACAAAACTCAAAGAACTTAGCAGAATGGCAGTTCTGTGAATAGAGCAGTTTTTTCAGCACTAGTAGAAATAAAAAACAGGCGCTTCCAAAGGGGTACCAGCAAACGAGTTGATCTTTGGCCAAATTTTTTACCACTGAACTAAGATCACCAAAGATGGAGGCACAAGAAAAATCACCTGAAACAAAGGTGTATTGCGGCCTAGGGAAATTCTGTAACTTTTTCAGAAATCCCTCGAAACGAGTAAATGAATTTTTTCTTTTTCTTCCTGATCTTTTTTGAATTTTTTTGAGAACGGCGAAACGGACAAAGTCGGTGAATCGTATGTGCAACTTTTCGTTGCCAAGCTCCTGTAAAAATTTGAGCCAAAACGGAGCACCGAGCAAAAAGTTATGCCTGTTTTATGGAAGGTCACTCAACCTATGTTTTCCAAAAGGCACAAATCGGCAGGAAACGCAGCGGTGGCTATGGAACGCAGGGGCACAATCCTCCCTGGTATAAGCCGTAGGTATTGCAAGATTATGAATCAAGGAGGGGCTGAAAGGCGGTTTGCAACCTATCTATGGCTGGCGTGGCAGGAATTCACACAAGGCTGCTAGCGAGGGCAAGTCGAGTGATGTGGTGGCTCGCCTTGTAATCTGGAAAAGGTGGATGGGCTAGCGGCGGAAACAAAACAGCGACGACGCGGTTGAACTACGATGATGAACACGACCTAAACCAGCAACAAGACTTGAACACGGACACAACTCAACAAAGCAATCTGAAAACGAAATTGCGAGGCTAAAAACTAGGGTTGTAGGACAGTGAAAATTTTTTTAAGCTTTTTGTGGACTATGGGACGAAGACGAAAACACTCAAAACTAGGGTAAGCCTGACGGTGATACCTGAGTCTCTGATTACCACTTAACGGGGACGTGGGTTCCCGATCTTCCGTCAGGTGGAGATAGCTATCGTTTTGGTGGAGATGTCACACAAACGATCCGGCTTCCAATCAACACGACTAGAACCCCGCAATCGCAACACCACTTCTCCTCTGGTTATCAACCATGCACTGCACGATTGACCTCGCCACGAGGGCTAATCCTTGCCTGAGAATTGAAAGACACAAGCAAGAACAAGAAAGAAACACAATCCGGAAAATTGCAGATGAATGATTAAGCTAACAAGTTGGGGTCTCACAAACCGATCGAGCGGCGAACTGTTCTTGACAGAATGACTTAAGTAAAACCCGAGTTTCTAAGGTGGCGGCTACTGAGTATAAGAGGAGGGGGGCTTCCTAGGGTTTGGGGCGACCTAGGAGGGGCGCCCTCAACTTGGGCCTAAAGCCCAACCAAACTGTCGACGCAGCACTTTTGCAGATTCTGGACGTCAACTTGTTTCGACGATTCCTCTTGACTCGGAACGTATTTTGGCATGAGACTGGTGCCATTGGAAGCTCTATGAAATTCTGCTTCCAACCATATATAGAACATCCAAAACCGACTCCGTATGCGACCTGGGCGTCCGTTTTATTGCACACTGCTCCTGGACTCCGAACTGGACTCGAACTTGAATTGCTTTTGGCCTCCACCTCGGGGACTCGAACCGGATCAACCTTGGACCTCCTTGTTGACTTGGAAACCTTTGTTGGACTTCTTCTACTCCATTCCATGCACCAATCATGGTCGTATGCATGAGTTTCATGTCCTCATCATTCTTAATGGTGACGTGGGTTCCCGATCTTCCGTCAGGTGGAGATAGCTATCGATTTGGTGGAGATGTCACACAAGCGATCCGGCTTCCAATCAGCACGACTAGAACCCCGCAATCGCAGCACCACTTCTCCTCTGGTTATCAACCATGCACTGCACGATTGACCTCGCCACGAGGGCTAATCCTTGCCTGAGAATCGAAAGACACAAGCAAGAACAAGAAAGAAACACAATCTGGAAAATTGCAGATGAATGATTAAGCTCACAAGTTGGGGTCTCACAAACCGATCGAGTGGCGAACTGTTCTTGACAGAATGACTTAAGCAAAACCCGAAACCCTAATGAAGGTGGCGGCTACGGATAAATAGAGGTTAGGGGCGTGACCCCCTCTCTGGACGCACCCCTAATGGGCTCAACAAAGATACACGGCCCAAAGGCCAAAATATGGTGTCGCAGCACCGAGGCAGATTTTGGACGTCAACTTGTTTCGACGATTTCCGTTGACTCAGGACGAATTTTGGTATGAGACCAGTGCCATTGGAAGCTCTATGAAATTCTTCTTCCAACCATATATAGAATGTCCAAATCCAACTCCGTATGCGACCTGGGCGTCCGTTTTACGACGGGCTGTTCCTGGAGTCCGAAACTGAAACGAAGTCGAATTGGTTTAGGCCTCCACCTTGATCCGGACGTCCTTGCTGGTCTTCCACGCCTCCAAGTCCTTCCTCATGTCCATGTTGGTCCCCTCCTTCATTCCTAAGTACAATTAAATCATTAGGTAGCACACTATTCTCAAATGCACAAGAATACATACATAGGAACGAGCTCACCTGTAAATTCAACTGTCTTGCGCGTGAGCGAGTAATGGGACCTTGAACATCAACTAGAGGAGTATTGTTTGTATCTATGGGAGTGATGTCCTCATCATCCTCCCCCTCTTGAAGTGGAGTCGTCCTCGACTCAAGCTCATCTTCTTTTCCCAAATACGGTTTCAAATCTGCAATGTTAAAGGTAGGACTAACCCGGAATTCGGGAGGCAACTCAAGTTTATATGCATTATCATTTATTTTCTCCAAAATCTTATATGGACCAGCAGCACGTGGCATCAATTTAGACCTGCTCAACTCTGGAAATCTATCTTTTCTCAAGTGCAACCACACGAAATCACCCTCCTCAAGCTTAACTTGTTTTCTACCTTGACTACCAGCAATTCTATATTTTTCAGTCATCTTTTCAATGTTTTCTTTAGTTGAAGCATTAAGTTTAAAATAAATTCAGCACGCTCCTTAGCATCACTATGCACTAGCTCAGTAGTAGGGAGAGGCAAAAGATCAATGGGAGCACGGGGGTTAAAGCCATACACTACCTGAAAAGGACTTACCTTGGTGGTGGAGTGTTCCGCCCGATTATATGCAAACTCCACATGCGGCAAACACTCTTCCCACATCTTCAAGTTTTTCTTCAATATTGCTCGCAGCATTGTAGACAATGTTCTATTCACAACCTCCGTTTGTCCATCGGTTTGGGGATGACAAGTAGTAGAAAATAGCAATTTTGTCCCCAATTTGTTCCATAGAGTACGCCAAAAATGACTCAAGAATTTCACATCACGATCTGAAACAATAGTAGAAGGCATACCATGCAAACGAACAATCTCTTTGAAAAAGAGGTTAGCAATATGAACGGCATCATCTGTTTTGTGACAAGGAATAAAATGTGCCATCTTAGAAAAACGATCAACCACCACAAAAACACTATCACTCCCCCTCTTTGTCCTAGGCAATCCCAAAACAAAATCCATAGAAATATCCGCCCACGGAACAGAAGGAATAGGAAGAGGCATGTATAAACCATGTGGGTTCAATCGTGACTTAGCTTTTTGACACGTGGTGCATCTTGCAACAAAGCGCGCAACATCACGGCGCATTCGAGGCCAAAAGAAGTGTGTGGACGATACGCCCTCCGTCTTCTTGGCACCGAAATGGCCCATCAAACCACCACCATGTGCTTCCCGCAACAACAAGAGACGAACCGAACCAACTGGAATGCATAGGCGGTTAGCTCTAAACAAGTATCCATCATTTAGCACAAATTTATTCCATGTACGGTCCTCTTTACAATTTAAAATAACCTCTTTAAAATCATCATCTAAAGCATATTGTCCCTTAATTGTTTCAAGCCCAAAAATACGACAATCAAGTTGAGACAACATAGCATATCGTCTAGACAAAGCATCGGCAATCACATTATCATTCCCCTTTTTATGTTTAATGATGTAAGGGAAAGTTTCAAGAAATTCTACCCACTTAGCATGTCGACGGTTCAGATTTGTTTGGCTACGAAGATGCTTAAGTGACCCATGATCAGAGTGAACAACGTTGCAGCGGACGTCCTGTCGAAGCTTGGTTCTACTCGCGCTCAAGTACCAGCGGGTGTCTTCGTCCACGAGCTTCACGCGCCATCCATCTCGGAGCCGGCGCCATCGACCACTGATCCAGCACATCCCCTGGCTGGCCAGGAGGTCATGATGATCGACGTGGACTGGAGGCAACCCTTCATCGACTACCTCAGCGAGCAGAAGGTTCCCTCGGACAAGAACTTGGTCGAGCAACTCGTCCAGCGTGCCAAGTCCTATGTCCTAGTCAGAGACAAGCTCTACAGGCGGGGCGCATCTTCTGGAGTACTCATGAAGTGCGTTCCCCGAGAAGAAGACAAGGGCATCTTGGAGGAGATCCACAAAGGCGTCTGTGGCAACCACGCGTCCTCTCGCACGTTGGTCAGCAAGGCCTTCCGACGAGCTTTCTATTGGCCCACAGCTCTGGGTGACGCCGAAGAACTCGTCAGAAGGTGCCAAGGGTGCTAGTACTTCGCCAAGCAACAACACGTCCCGGCCTACAAGCTAGTCACCATACCGCCAAACTGGCCTTTCACCTGCTGGGGGCTAGACATGATTGGGCCACTCCCAACTGCGCCAGGTGGATTCAACAGAGTATTGGTGGCCATCGACAAGTTCACCAAGTGGATCAAGGTCAAGCCGGTCACATGCCCCAAGGCTGACAGAGCACTCGACTTCCTGGATGAACTTGTACATCGCTACGGACTACCCCATCGCATCATCACAGACCTGGGCTCCAATTTCAACAATCACCAATTCTGGGAGTACTGCGAGAACAGCGGGATCGACGTCCGATATGTCTCAGTTGGCCATCCTCGGGCCAATGGACAAGTCGAGCGCGCCAATGGGATGGTGCTCGACGCTCTCAAAAAGCGGCTACACGACGCTGCCAACACCAAAGGAGGCAAGTGGATCAAGGAACTACCCAATGCGCTTTGGGGGCTATGTACTCAACCCTCCAAGCCGACGGGACAATTGCCATACTTCCTGGTCTATGGCTCCGAAGCAATCCTCCTTGCTGATGTCATGTGGGACTCACCGGCAGTGGAGCAGTACGACGAAGGCATATATGAAGACAGCAGACGAGTTGACATTTATGGACTCGAAGAAGCTCGCTGTGCCGCCCTCGTCCTATCAGCAAGGTACCTCGAGGGTATCCGATGCTACCACGATCGCAACGTCAAGGAACGCTCCTTCAACGTTGGCGATCTTGTCCTCCGCCGCATCCAGAACACAGAAGGACTACACAAGCTCAGCTCGCCCTGGGAAGGTCCCTTCACAGTTGCAAAGGTGACCGGACCGGGCTCCTACCGCCTCCAGACACTTGAAGGCGAAGACGTCAACAACTCGTGGAACATCGACCAGCTCTGTCGATTCTACGCCTAGTCTACCGACTACCCTGGGGGCTCAAGTCTATACGACTACTCAAAGACCCCTTTGCCGTAAGCGGCCTCCGGGTCCAGGCACCAGTCTACGGACTACTCTACTCCAAGATCCAGCGCTAACGGCTACTAACCGATCTTGGGCTGCTCCGAGCAAACAAAGGACTCCAGCAGCGGTGTACTGATAGACCATGTACTCCTAGATCCAGCCTACACGGCTACTAACGGATCTACTACTGTAAGCGGCTGTACGCCCTAGCACTACTTAGCCGTAGGCGGCCTCCGGGTCCTGGAAACTACTCTTGTAAAACGGCCCTGGCCATCCAGGTGTACTTCTCTCAGTAATAAAGTTTGATTATTCATCAACTGACTTACTGGCGAGTACGACTACTCGTGACAACTCCATGATGGGACTCCGCATATACACTTCGCGACAACAAGTACTCATTTATGGAAGTTTTTCTCATTCATACTTAAACAAGTTCATACAACTACTGCTACGAGCTAACCCTACAGGACTACTGGAGGTTGAGCTTCTCAGCGACTTGTTCAGTAATCAGCGCCATCTGCTCCAGCAGCTCTGGGTACTTCTCGTCCATGCAGTTGGCGGCTAGTCCGCTAGCGACCACGTCAACTGGAGCCTTCGGGAAGTACGACTTCATATATGCCAGGATCTGGTTGGGGATTGACTTCGCCAAGTGCTTCACGTACGTTGCCAGACGGCTGGGTGCTTCTCTCAGCCGGTCCACCAATGGAGCTGTCTTCGGTCCCCCGGGGTGAGGCACCATTAGCCTCACGATGGGAAGCGCGGCCTGCTCGAGTTCCTTCATCTGGGCCCGCAGCTTCTCGCAGTCCTCGTTCAGCTTCTGCAAGGATTTGTAGTAGTTGACGAGGTCACGATCGGAGGCAATGCGCAGCTCCATGTGCTTATCGCACTCATAAGCCAACTACTTGTAGTCATACTCAAGTACCTCACAGGCCTCCTTCTCCCGGTAGAAGAGGTTCTTCATGTCGACTTCTAAGGCCCTCAGCTGCTCGACACGAGTCTCAAGCTCTGCAATCAACAAAGCAAGGCGGGTCAGACTACTACAAGCTACTTCTAATGGGTACTCGACAAGACAACACGTACCCTTATTCTTGTTGCGGAGTGACTTGTTCTTCCGCACAAGCTCGTTGCTCTTCGCCTGCATGTCCTGGACTTCGTTGTGGTACTGGGCGAAGGCACCGTCCAGCTTTGACTGAAGCGCGGCGGAGTGCTTCCGGGCCTTCATGAGTTGTTCTTCTAAGGCTTCTGCCCGGAGCATTGCGTCGCCGTACCCCTGGAGCATGCCAGACTTCTGGCGGGATCTCTCCGCGACATCCTGCAGCAGACAACAGATGTCAATTGGGTACTCAGTAGATCGACTACTTCAGAGTATCGATAACTCACCTTCATCCATTGCTCGGCTTGGCGCATCGCCTCCAAGTGGCGAGCTACTGCCGCCGGGTCGACAAGGTCATCTGCTAGCAGCTTAATCCCACCACGACTACTCGTGGCGGCTCCAGACATTGGCGCCGAATAGATTGGTTCTGCATCCTGGATCTCCGGTGAACGGACGCCTACTTCTAGAGTTGATTCTAGCAGTACATCGTCGCGTTCCCCTTCGGCCACTGCGGGGGCTTCTCCGTCGGCTACCTCCATCGGCTCGGGGGCTCCTTCAGCAGCCCCTTGGGTCCCCGGTGCCAGGCCTTCAACGGGCACCGCTTCGGGAATAGCGCTTCCCTCGGCTTCGGCACCTGTCAACAAGAAGACACGGGATTAGTCACCATCAATGGCTACGACTACTCCTTGAGGTTACCCGCACTCGCGCAGTGTACTCACCCTCTACGACAGTTGCCTCCGGCAATGTAGCCTCCACGGCCGGCGCCTCGGATTCTGCCTGAGGGGCGGGAGCGGACTCCTCAGCGGCCGGCGCGGATTCCTCTTCCGCCACCGCTGTGGCGGGTTCATCCCCATCCCAGGTCAAGTCCGTCGATTTCCTGCAGAGTACACAACTGGTTGCCAACCCAGTGCGACCACCAAACCAAATGTACCACTCGGGAAGATCTTCACTTACAGGCTCGACCGGACTACCGTCACGGTTGGGGCACCGAGGATGCTGGCGATGTCGACCAGTCCAGCCTCGGCAGACGCCTCCTCTTGCGCCTCACTAGCCACTTGCTCTTCAGCAGCAGCAATGGTTGGCTCTGTGCTCCCCTCAACAACTGGGGGCTGGCGCGTCAGTTGCGCCATGAGCTCCTCCACGGTGGGAGCTGGGCTACGACTACCTCCAGCCGGCTCCCCCACCGTATCCCAATCGCCTTCGTCCCCCTGCTCTACGGGGTCGGAAGGCGGAATCTCGTGCAAGCAATGGAGTTTCATCGTCAGCACACTACATCGAGACACAAGTACTCGACTACCCTATTCAAGGAAGCTCACCTCCTGAGATGTGGTCTTCGTGACCTTCAGCTTCTTGGCCACGCGCTTGCGGGCCACGTTGCGCGGCCTCCTTGGCAGCACGGGCAAACTAGCCTCCAGGCTAGTTGGCAGATCCTGAACGAGAGGGACATGCGGCAATCCAGGGCGGCTGAATCTTGACCGCAGCTAGAAGCGCTCCTGCAGCGTCTCCTCATCATCTTCCTCCGAAGTGTCTTCCACAACTACGGTGTCGTCCCCTTCACCGACTTCGCGGCGCTCCTTGGTCTTCCCCTTCCCCTCATCCGGGATCTCGACAAGTCGAGGAGGTGACGCCGGCTCGGAGATGAACTTCACTATGTCGTCCTGCAAGAAGCACATTGGATGAGTATGACTACTACTACATAATTAGTACCCGACTTCAGTATGGCTACTGACCTTATTGGGTGGACACGCGGCGGAGTACTCGGGCACAGGACACGGCGTGTACGCCAGCATGTCTTTGAAGATCCTGCCCAGTCTATCAACGATGTCGTCGTCGTCGACTTCACCACCGGGCATCCGCGACGAGTCGCCGTGGCCGGTGTACTGGTAGCCCAAGGTGTCGCGGGGCATCAGCGGCTGCACCCTTCGCTTCATGAAGCTGAAGGCCACATGTTCGGCCCTCAGCCCGGCTTCTCTCAAAGCCTTGATCTTCGCCAGCAGCTCGGGTAGCTTGATACCCTCCTGCATCGTTGGCTCCGAGTTTCACCAGGGCCGGTGCTTCGGCTGCTTCCCACTCGGCTTCGGCAGCTCTGGGTGGTGATTGGTGATGTAGAAACACTTTGATTTCCAATCTTGATTGGAGTCGATCAGCTTGTTTTGGTTGACCGTGACCTCGCAAGTGTAGTACGTTCGTCGATGTCCCCAATGATCTTCGACAGGGGATGCACTTCTTGAATCCGCCGGGGAGCCTCACGCCTCGAGACTACCTCCCCCTCACCTTCAGCTTCTCTCACCTGGTCCTCTTGTCGCACCGTCGTTGTCCATGAAGTAGACGGTCCACGCTCCATAGTGGTTGTAGGGGAAGTAGTGGGTACACACTCAGCTTCAGGCGCATGGTTCTCTCCATCATCATCTCCAGCTTCATCCTTCTCCTCTTCAAAGAGGACCTCGGCCATCTCCTCATCACCTGCACATTCAAAGCCAAGATAGGTACATAGCATTGTCTCGTCGAAGGTTACCTCGCAAGTCTCCATGATTTTGTTAGTCTCAAGGTTAAGCACCCTATAGGCTCTAGAGTGGTTAGCATATCAAAAGAAAATACCATCACTAGACCTAGCCTCAAACTTGTTGAGTTTTCCCTTCTTAAGAATAAAGCACTTGCAGCCAAAGACTCGGAAATGACTCACCTTGGGTGCCCGACCATGCATCAGCTCATAACAGGTCTTCTTCTAGGAAGTTCGCAATAAAATCCTGTTGGAAACATGACAAGCCGTATTGACCGCCTCAGCCCAATACCTCCTAGGAGTCCTGTGCTCATCGAGCATCGTCCTAGCCATCTCACAAAGAGTCCGATTTTTCCTTTCCACAACTCCATTTTGAGGGGGCACATAAGGGGTCGAATACTGATGTTCAAGACCTAGATCACGACAAAAGGCATCAAAACGAGAGTTCTTGAACTCTAAGCCATTATCACTACGGATAGCTCGAATAGCATTCCCATGCCTCTCATTTTTCAATCTCATGATCAGATCTCAAACAAAACCAAATGTCTCACTCTTGTCTTCCAAGAAAAACACCCAAGCATAGCGAGAGTAATCGTCCACCAAAACAAGGACATACCACTTCCCACCCACCGAGCGAACTCGAGCTGGCCCAACAAGGTCCATATGCAACAGCTCTGTCGGACGCTCGGTCATGACATCGGTCAGGGGTGGATGGGGAGTGGCTACCATCTTGCCATGCCTACACGGAGCACAAACCAAATCCTTCTCAAGCTTCAACCTCGGCAATCCTCCAACAAGGTCAAGACCACTCAAGCGGGAAACCAAATCAAAGCTCAAGTGTCCCAACCGCCTATGCCATTTCCACAAATCAGAAGAAGGACCGGCCATCAAACAGCGAGCAGGACCTAAAGAACGAGAGAAATCAGCCCTGAAAATCTGACCCTCGGGGATGATCATACAAACAAGATCACCTCGAGAATCCAGCAAAAGAGACTCGCCAGATTTGAAACGCACCTCAAAACCCTCATCAAGCAACTGAGAAACCGAAAGCAAATTGAAACCCAAAGACTTCACAAGAGCAACTCTCTTCAACGTTACCTTGTCACTCACATGCACAACACCCTCAGAAATCACCCTTCCTCGTCCATTGTCCCCAAATGTAATGTACATCTTTTCCTTCTCTGGGGTGAGGCTGGAGAACCACTTCTTATCTCCGGTCATGTGTCGGGAACATCCGGAGTCGATCAACCAAATGTTCTCCAACCCTCCTGCCTGTAGTCAGAAACAAGAACGAGAGTGAGCTAACGACTCGACACTGGGGTTAGCACAAAGAAAGTTGAACCAGTGTCGAGCCATCTGCTCAAAAGAGGGGTTAGCAAACATCACTCCCTTTCCACCAAACTTCCCATGTCCCATGGAAGGAGTACGTGCACCACGAGGGGGAAAACGTGGTCCGTAGTTCCTCTGGAACCCAAAGCTGCGATCATCTCCCCTAAACCCATATTGAGGATGAGTAGGGGGACGTCCAGCAAAACCACCACGAGCCCGACCAAACCTCTCACCAGCACGCACACCATCATCTCTCCTCTCAAACCTCGCACCACCACCTCTCTGTGGGAACCTGCCAACACTCCTCACATTTCCCACACCCCGTGGAAGTGGCACTCTAGGCTCAGAAATACCATGAGACTGGCGATACCTGTCCTAGTTTGCTTGCTCCCTAGCAAGCCTCTCATCCTGTCGGTGTTTTGGACGGCAACCTACTTCGGGGAGTACCCGAAGTAGATGAATGTGACTCGCCGAGATCGGTAACTCGAAGGAAGAGGCACGCGACACACAATTTAGACAGGTTCGGGCCGCGAGGTGCGTAATACCCTACGTCCTGTATGCTGCGTAGCTCTGGATTGATAGGGCACGATTACACGATGGTGCAATGGTGCGCCGTGAGTTGGATGAGGTGAGGTCGAGGTGATCCTGGGATCGGTCCCTCGCCCCGCCTTATATAGTCCGGAGGCGGGGTTACAAGTCGGAGTAGGGAAGGAGTACTAGTCGAGTACGTCTAGGAGACCTCTATACGGTGCGGAACGTGTACGCAGCCTTAACCGAGTACTACTCCCGTGTCTTGTCCTTGTGCTCCACGCCTTCGGGTGCCGTGTAGCGCAAGTCGGGTAGTCCCGTGGGCCCACCGAGTAGTCGGTCCCGGTACCCATCGAGGTAGTGGGCCCGGGGAGGTCCATACGACAAGCCCCCGAGTACTTTGTAGTCGAGAAGGATAGCTTCCGGTGGTCTTGACGGCCTTAACGAGTAGTCCTCAAGCGTCCCCGAGTGCTACAAGTCAAAAGTCCTCAAGAGTAGTCGAAGCATCCCGAGGCCGGAATGTACTCCGGTCGATGTTTGAGCAATCTTGAAGTCTTCTCGAGTAGTCCCAAGCGTCCTTGAAATCCGCCCTCGAAGGTCTTCAAAAATGCCTCGCCTTGTCTTGAAGCGGAGCCGTCAAGAGAGTGCGATTTGCTGAACCGCAATCCACGTGGAGTAGCCCCCGAGCCTCGAGCCGCGGGCTCGGGGCCGAGGATCTATCCGAAGTCTTCGCGAGAAAGTCCCGAAAAATCCGGAGAGAAAAAACCGAAGGACACGTGGCACGGAGCCCCCGAGCCTTGAGTCGAGTACTTCCTCTCGAATTGAAGGGTCTTCTTGAAGAATGTGTCCTGAGATGCTCTTGAGACTAGCCGCGTCCCAGGTAGTCGAGTAGAAGTAGCCAAGCCCCCGAGGTGAGGCACGTCGAATAGTAGAATACGAAGAGTCACGCGCGGTGGCCGAGTCGGCCACGCGTGGACTTATCCAGCCGCCCGTTACGGAGGCGATTTGGCTTATAAATTCAAGCCGAAACCCTTAGGGTTTTTCACCCAAGTGAGCCGCAGACATTCGCCACTTGAATCTTGACGTAGATCCACTCCAACGAGCACTGCCACCGCAGTAGATCCAAGCGCACCGCCACCCGAAAGCTGTAGGGTAGCCCCCGAGCGGATGCGAGTGAAGACTTCCTGTTCTTGGAGAATGAAGCCGTCCCCGTCGAAGACGTTGAAGGCCGGCGGGAAGAAGAGGAGCCATGCGAGAGCCGCCGCGGCCGCACCGGAGCGGCGCCGCCCACGTCTCCACCGCGCGCCGACCCAAGCCGCGAGTGGAAGAGGTCGAAGGTGAAGACCGAAGACCTACTGACCCTGCTGAACTCCGGGTTCATCAGGGAGAAGGAGATCGACATGTGGAGATCTGCCGCAGGAGATCCCTATCCAATGGAGAAGGCGCAAGACGAGATCCCGATGTTCTCGCGCTTCGTGGAGCGCGGGCTTGCGCTCCCGGCCGAGCGATTTCTTCAAAGGACTTCTCGTGAATGCGCGGCATCGAGTACCTCAACTTGAACCCCAACGGAATCTTCCACGCTTCGTCTTCGTCCATTTCTGCGAAGCATTCTTGGGGATCAAGCCGCATTGGATTCTCTTCCGCAAGTTCTTCCGCGTGAAGCCGCGGCCCCGCGCCTCCAACCCTAGAGTAGTCGGCGGGCGGGGATCCGGTTGAGGGAAGATGCCGCCGAGCGCACTCGGCGTACAAGCTCGTGGACTCCAACACGGATTGGAAGACGAGGTGGTTCTATACCACGAACCACCATCCGGAGCCGCCGAAGCCGAGCGGACGGCGGCCCAAGCACCGAGTGGTGGAACACCGAACCCACCATGCAAGAGGGGATCCGGCTCCCGGAGTTGCCGGGAAGAATCAAGGCCCCGCGTGATGCGGGACCGAGGGCCGAGCATGTGGCCCTCGGCTTCATGAAGCGTCGGATCCGGCCCGCCGTCGGCGCGGGATACGATGGGCTTCGAGTACACCGGCGACGACGACACGTCGCGGATGCCGGGGCGGCGAGATTGAAGACAACGACATCGTCGAGAGGTTGTCGAAGATCTTCAAGGACATGCCGGAGTACACGGCGTGCCCTGTCGAGGAATTCTCCGCCGCGCGCCCGCCCAACGAGGTAAGTAGCCGTACCCGCCTCGTCGAGTAGTAGGCACTTGTAGCAGAGTTGCTGACGCCTTTGTGTCTTTTTGATGCAGGACGATGTGAAGCGGTTTGTCTCCGAGCCGCAGCCACCACCGAGCGGAATTGAGATTCCAGCGGTGGAGAAGGTGAAGGAGCGCCGAGTAGTCGGAGACGACGATCCCGTCCTCGTGGAGGATACCTCCGATGACGGAGAGGACGAGGAGATGCTTTGCAGGATCGCTTCCGACCGCGATCGAGGTTTAGCCGTCCGGGCTTGCCTCATGTGCCTCTCGTCCAAGACCCTCCGGCTAGCACGGAGGCTAGCCTTGCCGCGCCGCCGAAGAAGCCGCGCAACCCCGCCAAGAAGCGGGTAGCCAAGAAGATGAAGGTCTCGCAGACCACGCCTCTTGAGGTAAGTCATCTTGAGCGAGAAGACGTCGAGTACCCAATGATCGAGTACGGTGCCGACGAGTAGTTATCCCCATGTGCGGGGAGAGGCCGCCGGCGGGCCCGTGGAGGAGGGCGATGAGGGCACGTGGCCCGCAGTGGGGGAGCCGGCCGGAAGCCGAAGTCCGGCTCCCCCTTGTCGAAGAGCTCGGCGCGCGGTGGGAGCGCCGCCCCCCGCCCGGAGGGGAGCGAGTACCCGCGGCCGCCGCCGTTGGAGAGATGGAAGCCGCGGGGGCGCGAGAGGACGTCCGCGCGCGCGCCGCCACCGTGGAGGAGGCGTAGCCGAAGAGGCGGAAGAAGAGACGCCCGCCGAGGGTGGACTGGTTGACATCGCCAGCATCCTCGGTGCTCCGGCCGTGACTATCGTCCGGTCGAACTTGTAAGTACCACACTTCATGAGTAGTACTCATTGTAGTAGCCGATGTTGTCTGATGAACCTTTGTGGATACTTGTGCAGAAAATCCACCGACTTGAGCTGGGACGGGGAGGAGCCCGCGGCAGCAGAGGCAGAAGAGGCCGTGCCACCCGTCGAGGAACCCGCTCCAGAGGCCCAAGCCGCGGCCGAGCCCCCGGTGCCGAAGCGGCGGCGCCGCAGGCGGCCATAGTCGAAGGTGAGTACTCTTCCCGAAGCCGTAGAGCCCCAAAAAAGAGTAGTCGAGAATGCCGATGCGCGTGTTCCTTGGTGACGGGCGCAAGGTGGTGACATCCCCGCAGGGGTACCCGTGCGGGGAGTTGACACCGGAGGCCCGGAGGCCGCGGCGGGAGCCCCCGAGCCCATGGGGGAAGCCGTCGAGAGGTCCGCCGAGGAGGAGGCGGCTGCCACGTCGCCAGGGGCTGCCCTGGAGGTGGCGATCCTGGGCCCCCGGAGATCCAAGACGCGGAGCCTATCCGCTCGGCGCCAATGACGGAGGCTACGACAAGTAGCCGTGGCGGGATCGAGTTGCTGGCCGACGATCTCGTCGAGCGGCGGTGCCGGCGCAGCATCTGGAGGCGATGCGGCGAGCCGAACAATGGATGAAGGTACGTAGCCGTTGCCTTCCGAGTAGTCTATCCTTTGCGTAGAGTACTCTGCTTGACTTGAGCTTGTATTGTGCAGGACGTCGCGGAGCGATCCCGCGAGAAGTCCAATATCTTGCGGCGGCTACGGCGACACCGTGCTCCGAGCCGAAGCCTTGGAGGAGCGACTCACGAAGTCGAAGAAGCACGCGGCCGCCATGCAGTCGAGGCTTGACGCCGCCTTCGCCAAGTACCACAACGACGTGATGGACTTGCAGGCGAAGAGCGATGATCTGGTGCGGAAGAATAAAGGCCTCCGCAACAAGAATAAAGGTATGTCTCTTGACTTGTCGGGTACTTGTTAGGAGTCATCAAGCTCGACCCGTTGTTGTGTTCTCGTGTTGCGAACTCGAAGACCAGTGGAGCGTCCGAAGGGCTCGGAGATCGGCATGAAGAATCTCTTCTACGGGAGCAAGAAGCCCGCCGGGTACTTGAACTCGATTACAAGGAGTCGGCCTTCGAGTGCGAGAAGCACATGGAGTTGAGAATTGCATCCGATCGGGATCTCGTCAACCTGCTACAAATCCTTGCGAAGTTGAACGAAGATCGCGAGGCGCTCCGAGCCCAACCGAAGGACTCGGAAGAGGCCGCCCTCCCGATCGCGAGGCTCCCGGTGCCGCACCGGCGGCCCCAAGATTGCTCCGTTGGCGGATCGACTTCGTGAGGCGCCAAGCCGGGCCGGCCGCCTACGTGAAGCACATGGCCAAGTCGATCCCGAAGCAGGTGCGGCCTTCATGAAGTCGTACTTCCCGAAGGCCCCGGTGGAGGTAGTCGCCGGCGGAGTAGCCGCCAACCGCTCGGATGAGCGACGCGGAGTTGCCGGAGCGAGATGGCTCCCATCGCGGAGCGGTGTAGCCGATAAGTTGAACCTCCGGAGGCTCGCGCACGGATAGCTAGTAGCCACGGTTGTATAGGAAACGGTTGTAATGAACTATCTCTTATATCAATGAAATGTGAAGTTCCATCAATGAGTACTCGTAACCGCGATCTCGCAGTGCGGAGCGCCCATCGTGGAGTAGGTGCGAGTAGTAGTACTCGGCTTAGTAGTCCCGTCGCGGGGAGTAGGCGTAAAGAAGTTGATGAACAATCAAACTTTATTACCGAAGAAGTACACACCGGGTGGCCGGGCCGTAGTTACAAGTAGTCGCCCGGACCCGAGGCCGCTTACGGTCGAGTAGTACTGGAGCGGGTAGTCGCTTACGGTGAGTGATCCGTAGGTAGCCGTGTAGGCCGGATCGCGGATCCGTAAGTAGCCGCGCAGGCTGGATCTTGGAGTGTGGTCTTCTTGGTAGACCGCTGCTAGAGTCCTTGACGCTCATTGCAGCCCAGGGTCCGTAGGTAGCCGCACGGGCTGGACCTGGAGTAGAATAGTCCGGAGACTTGAAGCCAGGACCCGGAGGGTCGCATGCGGCTAGGGGTGTTGATGCAGTCGTGTAGACTTGAACCCCGGAGTAGTCGAGTAGACTAGGCGTAGAATCGACGAGCCGGTCGACGTTCCACGAGTTGTTGACTTCTTCGCCTTCAAGTGTTTGGAGGCGGTAGGAGCTCGGCCCGGTCACCTTAGCCACGGTGAAGGGGCCTTCCCGGGGGAGCCGAGCTTGTGAAGTCCTTCCGTGTTCGGGATACGGCGGAGGACAAGATCTCCAACGTTGAAGGATCGTTCCTTGACGTTGCGATCGTGATAGCGTCGGATACCCTCCGAGGTATCTTGCCGATTGGACGAGGGCGGCACGGCGAGCTTCTTCGAGGCCGTCGATATCAACTCGTCTGTCGTCTTCCGAGACGCCTTCGTCGTAGTGCTCCACCGCCGGCGAGTTCCATATGACATCGGCAGGGGGAGGATGGCTTCGCAGCCGTAGACCGAGAAGTAGGGGGGATTGCCCCGTTGGCTTGGATGGTTGAGTCCGCGGCCCCCGCAGTGCGTTGGGTAGTTCCTTGATCCACTTGCCCCCTTTTGAGTTAGCGGCGTCATGTAGCCGCTTCTTGAGGGCGTCGAGCACCATCCCGTTGGCGCGCTCGACTTGTCCGTTGGCCCGTGGATGGGTGACGGAGACGTATCTGACGTCGATTCCGCTGTTCTCGCAGTACTCCCAGAACTGGTGATTGTTGAAGTTGGACCCCGTGTCCGTGATGATGCGGTGGGGTAACCCGTAGCGGTGTACGAGTTCATCCGAGAAGTCGAGTACTCGTCGACCTTGGGGCATGTGACCGGCTTGACCTCGATCCACTTGGTGAACTTGTCGATAGCCACCGGTGCCGGTTGAATCCTCCCCGGCGCGGTTGGCGGTGGCCCGATCATGTCGAGCCCCCGGCAGGCAAAGGGCCGGGTTGGTGGTATGGTGACTAGCTTGTAGGCGGGGACATGTTGCTGCTTGGCGAAGAACTGACATCCTTGGCACCGTCTCGACGAGTTCTTCGGCATCGCCCGAGGCCGTGGGCCGGTAGGAAGGCTCGCCGGAAGGCCTTGCCGACCGGCCGTGCGAGAGGACGCGTGGTTGCCGCGGACACCCTTGTGGATCTCCTCCAAGATGTCCTTGCCTTCTTCGCGAGGGACGCATTTCATGAGTACTCCGAGAAGATGCGCCTCGCTTGTAAAGCTTGTCGCCGACGAGGACGTAAGACTTGGCGCGGCGGACGAGTTGTTCGGCTGCGTTCTTGTCGGAGGGGACCTTCTCGCTCGCCGAGGTAGTCGATGAAGGGTTGCCTCCGGTCTACGTCGATCATCATGACCTCTCGCCCGGACCGGTTGGTTAGGCCGGGACAATGGTCGGTGGCGCCGGCTCCGGGATGGATGGCGCGTGAAGCTCATGGACGAAGACGCCCGCGGGTACTTGGGCGCGGGTGGATCCGAGCTTCGAGAGGACGTCCGCCGCAACGTTGTTGTCGCGAACGATGTGGTGGAACTCGAGACCATAGAATTTGTTCTCGAGCTTGCGGACTTCTAGGCGATAGGCGTCCATGTTCTCCTTGTTGCGGTCCCGGGGACTTGTTGACTTGGTTGATGACCCTTTGCGGAGTCGCCGTAGACTAGTAGCCGCTTGATGCCAAGTGAAGCCGCGAGGCGGAGCCCGTGTAGGAGGGCTTCGTACTCGGCTTCGTTGTTCGAGACCTTCCGTGGAAGATCTCGGGACGTACTTGAGTTGTTCGCCCGTTGGGGAGATCGGGGGTACCCCTCGCGCCTGCGCCCTCGAGGTTGAGTGAGCCGTCGAAGTACATCACCCAATGCTCGGTCGCACGGTGGGAGTAGGTAGGCGGTTCTCCCGCCACTCGCCATGAAGTCGACTAGAGTCCGCGACTTGATGGCCGTGCGTGGCTTGAAGTCGATGGTGAGGGCGCCGAGCTCGACAGGCCCATTTGGAGATCCTTCCGGTGGCGTTCGGGTTCCTCGGGATGTCGCCGAGCGGGTAGTCGGTGACGACGGAGGCCGAGTACTCCCGGAAGTAGTGTCGTAGCTTCCGCGAGGTGATGAGTAGAGCGTACGGGAGCTTCGCACGGGCCGGTAGCGAGCCTTGGACTACGATAGAACCTCGCCGACGAAGTAGGCGGGGCGCCCCGGACCGGGTAGGCGTGGCCGTCTTCCCCGCCGCTCGACGACGATGGCGATGCGACCACGTGAGTAGTCGCGGCGAGGTAGAGCGACGGTTGCTCGCCCTTGTAGGGAGCCGTGAGGACCGGTGGCTTCGACAGGGAAGTCCTTGAGCCGGGCAAGGGCTTGGTCCGCCTCCGCGGTCCACACGAACTTCTCGTGGTGCTTGAGTAGTTTGAAGAAGGGGAGACCCCGTTCTCCTAGCTTCGAGATGAATCCGTTCAATGCCGCCATGCACCCCGTCGGCTTACGGACGTCCTTGATGCTCGTGGGAGCTTTCATGCGTCGGTGATGGCGGAGATCTTCTCGGGGTTGGCTTCGATGCCGCGCTGGCTGATGATGAAGCCGAGTAGTTTGCCCGAAGGTACGCCGAAGACGCACTTGTTCGGGTTGAGCTTCCAGCGGTACTCGCGTAGCGACGCGAAGGTCTCTTCAAGGTCGTCGATGAGGGTACTGGAGTCCCCGGTTTTGACAACCACGTCATCCACGTAGGCCTCGACGTTCTTGTTGAGTTGCCGCTTGAAGCGTGCCTGGATGGCCCGTTGGTAAGTAGCGCCGGCGTTCTTCAACCCGAAGGACATGGTCGTGTAGCGAGACGCGCCAAACGGGGTGATGAACGCGGTCTTCTCCTCGGTCTTCCTCCTTGATTGCGATCCGGTGGTACCCGGAGTAGCGGTCGAGGAAGCGAAAGCGAGGTCGCAGCCCGCCGTGGAGTCGATGACTTGATCAATCCGTGGCAACCCGAAGGGGTCCTTGGGGCGCGTGCTTATTGAGGCTCGGTGTAGTCGACGCACATCCTCCACTCGTTCGAGTTCTTCTTGCGGACGAGGACGGGGTTGGCGAGCCACTCGGGATGGAAGACTTCTCTCGATGAAGCCGGCGAGCGAGTAGCTTGGCGAGCTCCTTCTTGATGGCATCCCGTCCGTCGTCGGCGAAGCGTCGGAGGTGTTGTCGCTTGGGGGTAGCCTTTGGGTCGACGTTGAGGCGGTGCTCGATCGGCTCCCCGGGCACTCCTGGCATGTCCGTCGGCTTCCACGCGAAGATGTCGCGGTTAGCCCGAAGGAAGGCGATGAGCGCGTCTTCCTATTTGGGGTCGAGGCCGGCCCCGATGGTGGTAGTCTTGGTGGGGTCGCCTGTTCCGAGGTCGACCGTCTTGGTGAGCACCTCCTCGGGTGGCCGAGGCTTGTTGGCGGCTCGTCGGACTTCTCTCGGGATGTCGAGTTCGCTTGTGGCAAGCTTCTTCGACGCGGCGTAGACCTCCATCATTGGGGTGGGTACTTGATTTGTCGAAGCAATCACCACGGCCTCTGTATCGCAGTCGTGAGAGATCTTCAAGTCCCCCCGGAGGGAGAGTACGCCGGCCGGACTTGGCATCTTGAGTACCAAGTATGTGTAGTGGGGCACCGCCATGAACTTGGCGATGGCCGGTCTGCCGAGGATGGCATGGTAGGAAGTCTCGATGTCCGCGACCTCGAACTTGATGTACTCGGTGCGGTAGTTGTCGCGAGACGCCCGAAGGTAATCGGCGGTACCACCGAGCCCGGTGGGATAGCCGCGTTGCTCGGGACAATGCCGTAGAAAGGCATGCTTTGCTCTTGTTGAGCATGGGGGTGACGTCAAGGTTCATCTTCCCGAGAGTCTTGGTGAAGAGGACGTTGAGCCCGCTTCCGCCGTCGATGAGCACCTTGTTGAGCTTAGAGCCCGCCATCGTTGGTTGCGGGACGAGAGGGAAGCGTCTGGTTCGGAGAAGCCGGTCCATTGGTCCGCGCGGGAGAAGGTGATGGGCGTCTCCGACCACCCGAGAGGGGTCATAACCGCCGGTTCAATGGACATCACTTCACGGCGAGTAGCCTTCGCTCCCGCCCGCGGGGTAGTCCGCCGAAGAGGACGTTGACGGTCTTCTCGGGTTCTTGGAAGTCGTCGCCGTCCTTCTTCTTGTTCTTCGATCGTGAGGGTGCGGTGGCTCCGGCGTATCCTTGAGCGCGTGCCCGAGCCGGTAGCACCGCTCGGTGGTGTGGTTGCCGTTTGGATGCCACGGGCACTTCTCCTTCGACGGGTCTTTGAACCCGCCGGAGTTCTTCTTCGACTTCCCTTTTGGAGGGCGGCGGATAGCCGCGACGGTGTTGTCCGGCTTGCGCTTGCGGTTGGAACCCGAGAAGTTGTTGTTCTTGTTGTTGTTGCCGCGGCCGCCTTGGTTTGGGTTGCCGCTGCGCCGCCGCCTTGGTTCTGCTTGGACTTGGCGCGGATGGCGTCGTACTTGGCGTTGGCCTTGTCCTCTTCATCCGCCCGGACGTGATCATGTCCTTGAGGTGGGGAATGGACTGGGGCGGCGCCGGCCGAAGTCCTCGAAGGTGCGGCGATGGTAGAGCCCGTCTGGAAGAGGTCGATGACCTCCTTGTCGGTGACGTCCACGACGGTAGCGCGCTTGTCGAAGAAGCGGCGCATGTACTTGCGGAGGGTCTCGCCTTGTTCTCGCTTGATCATGGCAAGGTCCATGCGAGTACCGAACGGCCCATGGCGCCCGCGAAGTTGCTTGTGAATTGCTCCTTCGACCGGTCCCACTTGTCGATCGAGTGCTTGTCCGGCGACTCGAGCCGGGTGAGTGGGGCTTGGTCCGGGCGAAGGGGAAGTAGAGGCACTTGGTGTCGCCGTTGCCGCCGCCGTTCTCGATGGAGAGAGCGTAGCATCGGAGCCACCGGATGGGATCCCGCTTCGCGTCGTATTTGGTGATCCCCAAAGGCTTGAACTTGTCGGGGAGGAGCAAAGTTGCGAAGCGGGGTGAGAAGGCGGGGAAGCCGTCGCCTTCGGCGAGCGGTCGTCGACTTCTTCTCGCCGCAACTCTTCGATTCTGCGGCGGGCATCGTACCCGCCGTGAGAGGCGCCGGAGGCGTGGCTATGCGCGTGGCCACGGCCGCCGCGGCTGCCGCCGCCCCCGGCTCTCTTGTTGGCTCCGTGGTTGGAGGCGCCGCCGTCGGCCGCCGCCGCCGTCGGGGTCGTTGCCGCCACCACCGGCCGAGGCACGGTGGGGGACGACTTCTCGGTTGACGTTGTCTTGTCGTGAGGGTCCGCCGGCGGTGGAGCGTCGACGGTTTGGTTCATTTGGGATGTCGCCCCGAGTACGGTTAGGACCCGGGTCCGAACACCTGCGACTAGTAGCCTCGTTGTCGCGAGGCTTGGCTGGGGGAGGTTGGGCGACTCTCTTGTCGACCCGCATGAAGTAAGCTTCCTCGGCGAGCTTGGCGATGACCTCTCCAGCCCGTATGCCCTGAGCCTGCCGTGCGATCGCTGTGATCGACATGAGGCACTGCTCAGGAGTGGTGTGAACTCGCTCTCGACCGCTCGAGAGCTTCCGCAAGGTTGCGGATGGGGAGGTTGTCCCCGAGCCGCCGGCGTCGTTCGTTGCGCTTCTCGTTACGTTCGCGCCGGGCGTCCCCGCTGTGCGGCGTCGGTCTCGTCCGCGGGGGCATCGGCGAGACGCCTCGTCCGTGGAGATGTCCTCCGGTACTTGTCCGCGGCCGTGCCCGAGGTTCCCGGGTGTCGCCGGCGGCCATGAAGACTTGACGGTCGGGGGTACCCAAGCTTGGCTCGGAAGGTGCCACCTCGGTTGGTGTGCTTGAGTCGGCTTGGGCTAGTGGTGTTCCCTCCCTGGAACGGTAGCGAGTCGATGTAGGCGACGTAGCGTGAGTCCTTTGTCGGCTCGGCGAGGTTTGCGGTCCGGCCGCAGACGTATCTCCCGGCCGGCGTTGATCTTATAACCAGCCCCGCAGGCCGGCCCCGACAAGGGAAGCTCGGAGGAGTTGTCTTCGGACTCGGGCTCCTCGGGGGTCCGACCCGAAGTCGAACTCGTAGTCCCGGTTCGAGTAGAACTCGGAGAGAGGGCCGGAGTCCGAGACGCGGTTGGAGACGGCGTCGGAGTCCGAGTTGTACTCGGTTACGGGCTCCTTGCCGGCCCGTCGTGGCGTAGAAGCCTCCGTGCGGGCCCGGCTGGGAACGCGAGGGCCACGCACAGAGCGCTGACGTGGAGAGGGGACCGCCCGCGATGGGCGAGGAGCCGGCTCGCATGCGATGGCCCATGGCGACGTCGGGTTCGAGTTGGAGACGGACTCGAGCTCGAAGTCAGCGTGGAGGTTGGAAAGCGAAATTTCGCCGAACTTGCCGGCGAGCTTGCCCGTGACAACTTCGGGAAGCGTCACAAGGCTCCTGTCCTCGAGTCGGGTTGCATGATCAAGCGGCGGGAAAGAGCCCGCGCCATCGGCGGTGCGGACCCAAGCCCCCGAAGACGAAGGTGTCGCCACGGTTGAAGGCGACGGTTGGCTTGATGTGAACGGAAGCCGTCGAGTTCGCCATGTGACCTCGAGCGAGAGCCCCTACCCGGCGCGCCACCGTGTCGGTGTTTTGGACCGGCAACCTACTGCGGGGAGTACCCGAAGTAGATGAATGTGACTCGCCGAGATCGGTAACTCGAAGGAAGAGGCACGCGACACACAATTTAGACAGGTTCGGGCCGCGAGGTGCGTAATACCCTACGTCCTGTATGCTGCGTAGCTCTGGATTGATAGGGCACGATTACACGATGGTGCAATGGTGCGCCGTGAGTTGGATGAGGTGAGGTCGAGGTGATCCTGGGATCGGTCCCTGCCCCGCCTTATATAGTCCGGGAGGCAGGGTTACAAGTCGGAGTAGGGAAGGAGTACTAGTCGAGTACGTCTAGGAGACCTCTATACAGTGCGGAACGTGTACAGAGCCTTAACCGAGTACTACTCCTGTGCTGTCCTTGTGCTCCACGCCTTCAGGTGCCGTGTAGCGCAAGTCGGGTAGTCCCAGGGGCCCACCGAGTAGTCGGTCCCGGTACCCATCGAGGTAGTGGGCCCGGGGAGGTCCATACGACACATCCATCTTCCTCTTGTAGCAAAACTCTGATAGATGCCTCTCCTTGCCACAATACTCACACCTGAAGGGGATGGATTTTGGTTTTGGCTCTGGCTTCTCTCTAGGCTTCTCATCCTTCTCACTCACAAACTTCACGGGTTTCTGGAAGTCATTTGTTTTGGTTGGAAATTTGGGTGGATCTTGGGTTGTGTCAAGCTTGTTGCAAAGGTGGTTGGGCTTTGGTGTGAAAGTGTTCTTGGGCGCTTTTGGAAGTGGGACTTGGATGTCTCCGATCACCTCAAACTCGGGGTTAGACTCCACACACTTCTCATACACACTCTCCCCACTGTTCTCTCCCACTTTCTCACCCAACATCTCAAAACCCAAACCACGACCATCAGCTCTCTTGAACTCCTCAATCATGATTTTCAATTGAGGTTCCTGCCCAGACAACCAACCCAACACCTTTCTCAAATAGTCATTCTCCTCATAGATGACATCCAAACGGGAAGTAAGTTCAAGATTGCGCAAAGTAACTTCATCACGGCTAGAGCATGCATTTGCGACATGAGATTTCAAAGATGCTTCCAAAGAACTAATGGTAGAACGAGCATCAACAAGCTTAGCATGCATAGTAGGACATGATTTACAAGCACCAAGCAAAGTAGGTCTAGCCTTCACTCATCATACTCAGTCCTAAGAGCATCTAGTTTTGCCAAAGTAGAAGCATTCTTCTCATTAAGCAACTTGATCTCATTCAACCATGCATCACACTCAAGACACTCAACATCATCAGGAGTAGTAGGAGCAAGTTTCAAAGAGTCATTCTCAAGTTTCAATTCAAGCAATTTAGACTCTAACTCTCCTACTTTCTCACTAGCATTCTCAAGTTGAGCCCTAACATCTTTCCTCATCTTCTTAGCATCTCTCAACACACTATCACGGTTGTCAATCAAGCCATTCAACCTAGTGAACTCAGCAAGCAAAGAGTCGGGGTCACGATTTACCTCATCCTCCGAGTCGGAGTTGCTGTCTTCCTTCTCGCTCTTCTTGCTGCTCGAGCTATGGGCCATCCCACAAAAGCCTTCAAGTGCCACACAGCTCAACCCACTGAGGTTCCGGCTTGCACTCTTCTTGCCCTTGCGCCTCCCGACGTCTTCATCTTCACTGCTTGAGCTTGACTGCGCGTCGCTTGAGCTTGAGTCGACGTCGCTTGCACCGGCCACCATAGCTCTTGCCTTGTCCTTCTTGTAGCCGCTCTTGCTCGGTCGCCGCTTGTCCTTGTCCTTGCTCTTGGACTTGCTGAAGTGCTTGCCCTTGGAGGAGTACTTGTCTTCACGCCTCGGGTGCGCCTTGTACTCGTTCATCTTGTACTTGTTCTCCTCCGCTTCCGGGCACTCGGCGATGAAGTGGCCACGCTTGCCAAACTTGTAGCACGTCCCTGAGCTCCGCCTTGCATTCCTCCGAGTCTCGTGTAGTCGATCAAACCTTCTTGAGAGCAAGGCCAGCTCCTCCTCGCCCAGCACATCAAACTCCTCATCTGGAATAGACATAAGAGAAGACAAGGAAAACTGTCGACAGGAAGGGTTAGATTTGCCCTTTGATCCACCCACAAGAGCAAGACTATGGTCAGTCAAGCCCTCATGCTTGGATTGCAACTTCCTGTCAACCTCAGCCGACTTGAGCTTAGAAAAGAGGTCATCCAACTCAATAGTCAAATACTTCCCAGGCTCCTTGATGGCCTCAACCTTAGCACCCCAAACATTTGGATCCAAGACATGCAAGAGCTTCAAAGCCTAATCATGCTCGGTGTAAGGAAAATCCTCAACATTAGCCTTCATGTTGTTCACGATGGCGGTGAACCTCTGAAACATCGCATCGATGTCCTCACCGGGAAGTTGAGTGAAGTTCTCATATTGCATCCGGTAAGAGACAAAGAGGCGAGCCTTCACATGGTTATCACCACCGTGAGCAACCAACAACTTTTCCCAAATTTGCCAAGCAAGATTCAAATGGCGAACACGCTCAAACTCAGGATCACACAAGCTCCGGACCAAGTGATCAACGACTTTTGCATTTGCCTCATACTTGGCCTTAGCACCAGCATCGGTCACCATAAGAGTATGGATGTTGACTGGAATAGCATAGGTCTTGTCAAGCACAATTAAATCCAACAACTTGCCACGAAGAAAGATCATCATACGAGCCACCCACTTGTGGTAACCCTTGCCATCGAAGTGCGGCGGACCGCCCCGCTCAACGTACGCCATCTTAGGATTTAAGACTCGTCAAAGTCGCAAAGAATCCGGCACCAAGCTCTGATACCAATTGAAGGATCAGATGGCGACTAGAGAGGGGGGGAGTGAATAGGATCCGATAAAAATTCTTCACAAAGAACCCGGCCTATACCCTAGTCAAATCCCGGTCACACACAAGCGATGGATCGAATCACACACCAATCGCCAAGACAACGAGGTTATGGATCAATCTCTAGTCCTAGGAACGATTCCTTGAAGCACACGCGGAAGCACAATAAAGGAAGGAAGGAATCGAACCAAGAAGCAAAGCACACGGCTCGCGGCGGATCGTCCGGCCAGAGGGGCGGACCGTCCGCACTGGCCTCATGGACCGTCCGGCCTGCTGCCGCGGACCGTCCGCAACGACAACGCGGACTGTCCGGCCCTACGCCACGGACCGTCCGATAAAGCACACAGAACCACCAGAAGCGAACCCCGAAAACGGACCGTCCGCGGGGAGCACGCGGACTGTCCGCCAGGCACCCACGGACCGTCCGCCCGCTGCTACGGACTGTCCGAAACCACTTCCAACCAAAACTCAGAACCGAAACGGATCGAAAGTGAAGCCAAGCAAGAACACGAAGAACACGCGAAGAACACTGTTCACGCAGACCGTCCGCCAGACCCTCGTGGACCGTCCGCCGGTGCACGGACGGACCGAAAACGGCCCCGACCCCCGAAAGTCAACTCCCCCAAATCATCATCGGATTTCCCAAACGGTAGAAGCTGTAGAGACAAGGGTTTGGGGACTTGAAAAGCGTCACACAAGGATGCTATAGCCCAAAAATCTTGCCTCCTAACTCCCTAAATCACAGGGAATCGCGAATCCTTTGAGCACCACCAAAAGCTAGAGCACCGAACGAAAATCCTCGAATCGAAGTGGTTTCCCGGCATTTGAGGGCACACGATCAATCACAAAGATGCACGAGACATCCATCCATGTTTCCCTCAAAGAAATCCGGGGAGAAACCCACTCAAATCCGCAGAATCATGCCAAGAACAAAGGCACGAAAACAAGCACAAAAAGACCACAAAAAACACAACTCCGAATCTTCTATACAAACCAGGAAAGGTTCACAAGGTCTAGCATGCCGCCCTAGCATCCATCCCTCTCAACAAATCTCACATGAAGCTCTCATGCTAGCCTAGAGAAAATGGAGAAGAAAATAGCTACACAAATGAGAAATGGAAGGGAGGAAATGAAACCCTAAGTCGTGGAGAGAGAGAGCCATCCACACACACTCATGGCTTATATATCAGGTCCCGCCGGAGTGGTAAATGACTCGACTACCCCTAACTTAACTACTGGCGATACAACCCACGTAGGGGCATTTAGGTAATGTTTGTGGGTCTTGCCATCGGACGGCCACGCCTTTGCCGCACCCCGCGTCCTCCCGACGCAAGCCATGCGATCCCGCCGCGTGTCCTCCGCTTCGAAGCTTCCCGACACGCCCGGATCCCGTCTCCGTCGTGTTGGGCCCTCGGACTTGGTTTTGAGGCCCAAACCAAGAAACCGTTCTCCGATGGTTTTGTGGGCAAACCACCAAACCCCGCGTGCTCGGTCCGGCCTCCCGTCAAACCACTTGACTCGACCACCACCGTGCACCGGCTCGATCGTCCACGACCTCGTCTTGCTCGTCTCGCCACCATGTGGCCCGCACCTAGTCCCGCCGTCCACTGGGTCCCTCGAACCGAGCCTACTTGTCTCTCCATCTCCCGGAGGCCTCTCAAGGCTGAAGACCTTTCGCGCCCGTTCTTCACCTGCAACAACACGAACTAGGCCGCAGCCTACACCTGCGCACTAAGCCAAGAGTCAGTCCAACACCCGTTGTCAATCACTCATCACTGAGGAGCGGTCATCCATCGACCACTGGGACGCTCCTGGTCCTCAGTATGGTGTCCTCCGACACCTTCAACTTCTTCACGTCACGTTTGCGTGCCGCATTGTGAGGCTTCCGCAGTGGAAGCAGCAAGTTAGCTTCAAGACTAGCTGGTCGCTCCACCACGGGCACATGTGGCATTCCAGCTCGGTGAAATCTGGACTGAAGCTGGAAGCGCTGCTACAATGTTTCTTCATCTTCATCATCAGATGAATCTTCAATGATGACTGCATCATCATCCTCACCGACTACTTGACACTCTTTCGTCTTAGGCTCTGCCTTCCCCCTGAGGTTGCTTCTCAGCCTGAGGGGGGATGGCGGCACAGAGATAAACTTCTTGAGGTCATCCTACAAGACCAAGCAAGCATCAGTGAGACTACCCAAAATAGTAGTACTCGGGGGCTCTAGCCATGACTACTAACCTCCTTCGGCGAGCATGACGCGGAGTACTCCTCCACGGGGCCAAGTGTGTATGGAGGCATATCTTTGAAAATCTTCCGCAACCTATCGATGATCACATCATCGTCGATCTTCTCACCAGGCATCCGTGAGGAATCTTCAGCTCCGGTGTACTTGTAGCTGAGATGGTCTCGCGCCATCAGTGGCTGCACCCTCCTCTTCATGAAACTGAAGGCCACATGCTCAACCCTCAGTCTGGCCTTCCTCAATGCCTTCACCTTCTCCAGCAACACAGGTAGCTGGAGGCCTTCCTGCACGGTGTTCCGAGTTCCACCATGGCGCGTGCTTCGGTGGGCACCCACTCGGCTTCGGCAGTGACGGGTGGTGATTGCTAATGTAGAGCCACCTCGCTTTCCAATCTTGGTTGGAGTCTATCAACTTGTAGGTCAAGTATTGCCCGACGACATCTTCACGCATCTGCACCCCAGCGCCTCCGACTACTCAGGGTCATCTGCGCTTGGCTGGGGCTTCACCTGGAAGAATTTGCGGAACTAGATCCAGTGGGGCTTGATCCCCGTGAACACCTCACGGAAATGGATGAAGACGGAAATGTGAAAGATACCATTGGGGTTGAGATTGACGTACTCGATCCCATAGTACAAGAGCATCCCCTTGAAAAAGTTGCTCGCGGGAGTGCGAGTCTGTGCTCCACAAATCACACGAACATTGGGATCTCGTTGGGATTTTTCTCCATTGGGTACGGATCTCCGGTTGTGGTGCACCACATGTCCATCTCTTTCTCACGGAGGAAACCACTATGGATGAGGGCGAGGAGGTCCTCGGTCTTTAGCTTCGCCTTATTCCATTCCTTCTCCGGATTCGGTGGAGTGGAGTGGGGCGACGACGACAATGACTGACCAGAATCACTGGCCTCATCGCGGCTCCTCTTCTTTGACGCACCTATCTTCGTGCTCTTTGCTGGTGACGCCTTCATGCTCCCAATCATGAGTGTCTTCACTCGCATTCGCTCGGGGGCTGCGGGGGTGGACTACGGCGGCGACGCTAAAATAGATTTAATCTATTAGAGACGGCTGTGGCGGCGGCTGTGTGTTGACGGTTAATAATTGTATCAAAGTTCGTTCGTGACTCGCAAGCGTACAAGTCTCCCGTCGTAGTCAAGGGACCCTTCTTCCCTCGAGTGGTGAACCCAAGGTATCGAATCCGTGGAACAAATGTGTGACGCAAGACTTAATCTATTAAAGCCAAGTAATCTTCAATATTCGATAAAAGACCTAATGCATCTAAGTAAAAGACACAAAACGAATCTAATCTACTAAAAAAACGGAGAAAACAAAGTAAGATTGGGTAGATAAACCGATCTAGAGGGATCGGGGTAAGCCTTTTGTTGAAGTTCCAAGCAAAAGAAGAAGTAGCAAATCGAATCTTAATAAAAGCCTCTTTAAATCGTGGTTTCCCGTCCAAATCCGAAAACATCCGCCTTTCGAGACCCCCCGTTCTGTCACAACGTATCCCTATTCATACGGGGAGCTTAGGGCGAGTCAAAAGACAAGTCGAGATTCTTTCGGAGGATCCGGTGTGTACCTCTAGCCACCGCGGCTACAAGAACACCCTATGTAATCTATCTCGAGAATAGAATTGGAATAAGCAAAGCCGATCGAAAAACGAAATCTTCGAGGAAACACTTGATCGGCCGAGAAAAGATTCAACTTGATAATTCAACTATAACAATGATACATACACAAGATCACCACCGGATCCTTCCTTGATCTTGCTTCTAGCTCCGGAACTCCGACGTGGTCTTCCTTGCAAGGTTCCCACGTCGGCTAGGGAAACCCTAGTCAACTAGCTCGACCCTCTCCTCTCCTAGATGGTGTCCCTCTCTTCTCTCGCTTCTCGGCGGCGAAGACGAAATCTTCCCTGCGTGGCTCTCGGTCGGGGGACTATAAATAGCCCGATTGGCGGCTAGGGCAAAGGGCGACGGGTTTGGGCCCTAAATGGGCACGGGGCCGACCGGATCGGGCCGGTCGGCTCCGGGCCCATTTAGGCCCGCCCCGCGGGCTCCTTTGCCCGAGGTCGGTTCCCTTGCTTCCCGGATGCTTCCCCCTTCGCATGTAGGTCCATGTCGTCGGTTTCTCTTCGAATTGGACTCAACTCCTTGTCTTGCAAGATTCGACACTTTTCCGGTCGTGTCCCCGGAGTCCGTCGTCTTCTCGGATCAAGTCCCCGGCTTCTTGGAGTTAAGTTTGCTTCATTGCATGACTTGTTCAGGGCTTCAAGGTCTTGTCATAAGGTGCTTGATGAACTTATCCCGAAAGTCTTGCATTCAACACTAAATCCCTGCATAAACATTAAACTCCAAAAACGACATGCACACGTGAACTTGTTATACCACGGGGGTTAGTACCAATGGATAAGGTATAAAACTTATGCCAACACCGAAGGTAAACTCATGGCTAGGTTGACGGATTTTCACCGTCAACATCTCCCCCATGCTTAAACCTTGCTCGTCCTCGAGTAAGCCTTCGATGGATATCATCATTGCTAAACAATGTTTAAACTCTGCACTTGATTACACATGAGAAAACATAATGCTCTCAAAATTTTAATTCATTAAAGTTCCATAATGTACTAGCCTTCATTTCTACGGAGGGTAGATTCTTTTTAAGCTTATCCCACAAGTATTAACATGCTCACAAAGTTTTAAATAGATCTCAGAATTTTTTTTGAAATGAAGATCGAGATAAAGACAAACTAAACCAAATTCACAAATTTAAATCATCTCATGTATTGCTCATAAACTCTCATCTCACTTGTCTCTCAAGCCTATATATTCTACTCCTTTCCCTCTCATATATATGTGGTAGGCTTTTATATGGAGCTTTGGGAAAGTTTAGTCCTAACAAGATTTTATAAATGAGGTGTTGTCAAAACAAGACAAGCTTCTCATGGTCTTACCGAGACTCGTCAAAAAGGTCATTGGAAAATAATGTTAAATCAAGGAGGGGAAAGAGAAAAATACACACACTTTAGATGAGTGGACATGTGCAAATGGCAAAGAGTGATCCCGAGGCACAAAGGAAGTCCTCGTTATCGGATTGCACATGGTTGGAAAATGAGAATGGATCTTTTTAACTTGAAGCCTTGAATGCACTCTTAGAGAACCGGGAGTTCACTTTACGCACATATATATTTTTTCTGTTTCTCATATTTCTCATTCTTTTCTTTCTTTCTTTCTTTCTTATATATATATATATTTTTTTTTTCTTTCTTCACCTTGGAAGTCACGTACATCGCCGAATTTTTTCTTTCATCATTATATATATTATTTTTTTTAAAATACTCCCTTTTGAACTCTAAAACTGCACCGTACCTACCTCCTCCCCCATGCTTAGACGTTGCTCGTCCTCGAGCAAAGAGGCGAAAAATAAGGTAGGTACCGGAGATATTTTTCCTTGGAGAGATACTTGAAATCTTCAATGTTGGCACCGTCTTGCGATCTTCCTTGAATTGATGATCTATTCTCAACGATAGGTTGTGGTCAAGGAGGTAATCACAAAAGATGATATTGGTCTAAGGGTGGATATCCAGCGAAGTTTGTGAGATCTCCGATGCGGGGATACACAATGCACGGACAAGAGGCTAGCAAAAAGATAGATACGCAAAAACGGAATGACCAGCTTCTTAGTCTCGGGCCAGAGAAATCATGGCCTGCAATAACGCACTCAAAAATAAATCTTGTACACTAAGGTTTATGCACTCAAATATATATAAGGCTTTGGATAGGTTGAGCAACACACAAGTGATATTTGTGATAAGGTTAGCAATATTTTTGAGCATAAAAGACATCTTCAATCTATTCATAACTTGAGAGCACATAAAACACTATGGGTCTTTATTTTAATCATGACCTCCGCTGAAAATTAAGCTAGTATTTAAATAAATTCAGATCTGTATTTTTAAGAGAGCACTAGCTTAAACATGCATAAATCAATTACAAAGATAAACAAAGCTGCAATTTTAATCATATATCATCATGGCACGAATTTTGTAACTTTTCCAATGATATAATCAAGGTGGTGACTTTATTAATGGTGACATCAAGTTGAAATACACACTGAAAATAAACAAAACATGCTTGCTGAAAATTAAATAAAAACAGAAAATACTACGCAAACGCACATAAGCAAAAGCTGAAAATCACAGAGAAAAAGAAAAGAAAAGAAAACTAAAGTTCCTAAATCTTCTAGTCCTCCGCCGGTGGTTGATGTTGATAGTCTTGATAATAATACCCTTGCTCATAATATGGTTGGACGCTTCCTCCGTCGAATTGATTTGGCTCCACAAGGTGAAGGCGTCCAAGTTCAAAGGCAATATTCGCGTTGCCTTCACCGAGTTGAGCTGCGTTAGATTGGATGGCTGCGATGTTTTGAGCATTTCTTGCAGCATACCCTCCAATAATGGCCATGCTTTGTTGTGGTTGGGGATGATGAGCGTAGGACTCCGCGAAGTTAGCGTTGGGCACAACATAATTTTGTGGGGGTACCGGTGCACCACCCCCCCATGCTTGTTGTTGAGACCCTCCGTAATAACTTGGCGGAGGAGGAACCCCCGCCAAATGGTTGCACATTGGGTTGTGCTCCACTTGCTTGTGCGGAGGATGTTCCCTCCTCTACGATTCTTCCTCTTTTGTTCTTCCTTGCAGGGACAAGTAGTCCCTCTTCCAACCAATCTTCCCTTCCTTCGGTGAAAAGCCTAAGCCTCTCATTCGGAAGGGGAGGTTCACTATGGCCAACCGATAACCTCCTCTCTCATCTCCACTAATGTACTTGCCTTGCCGCAAGTACTCAAAACCGAGAGAGGTACCACGCAAAAGGTGAGCGGGGTTTCTTGCGATCCCCGGCCGCAAGGAAAAGGCCAACATGGAGAGGTAACACCCCGAACCAATATTACCAGCCCCCGATGTTGCTTCACAACACCAACGGTTGATCATGAGGTAAGAGGGGTCAATTGGCTGCCTGGCAATTAAAGTCGAGTATAGCCAATTCAACTCCGTGTCGGTCACCTTTGTTTCCCTCATCCTCCCCAATACCCTCTTGCACATCCAAGAGTGAAATATCCGAATAATGGGGTTGCGGATGCAATTGCGTTGTTGATGGGCTTCTCCGGAGATCATGCCCCAAAATTCCGCCAACATGCCGGGAGGCACGTCAACTTTCTCCGGAGCTCCCTTGTGGAATCCAAGCAGCTCCCTTACGTGCTCGTAGGGAACCACTTGCTCGATTCCCTCCAAACGGAATGACAAGCTTTGCACCCCATCATCATCAACGATGGGTGCAATAGTCATCAAAATTTCCAAGGCGTAACCCAAATGGGTGTCCACCGATATTCCGTTGGAGAACTGCACCCACCCGAGGTGCCCCAACATGTAGTATATGTCGGTGCAAAAACCCAAGGTGTAGAGTGCTTGGTCGTCGAACTCGACGTTTGGCACAAGCCTCTTCTCAAGATTGGCGAGCCTATCCTCCTCCTCCGCCGACAAGATGATGAAGCCGTACGAAGATTGTGTCGGGGTGTAAGGAGGTGGTGCGGTTGAGCGAGTCGATCGTCGTGGTGGCGCGGGCTGCTCCTCCATGTGCCCACGAGGTTCGGTGAACCTCATGGAAGTGCTTCTTGCAGCCCTCATACCACCAAGGAGGAGAGCGTCGTTCCTCCTCGGTGGTGCCGTGTCCGTCTCCATGCTCCGGGAGACTCGGAAACCGAGTGCCTCCTCGAAGACGTGGTTGATGACGGCTTGGACGACGACGAACTCTTCTTCTTAGAGAAGAGACTTGTGGTCTTCTTCCACATGGTTGCTGCACTCTTTCTTCAACTAAAATTCCGGGTTGCAACCGGTAAACTAGGCACTTAAACTCTTTGCTTCGGATGTGGACTTTGAGTGGATTAAGGATGTGGATTTTTCTTGAGCTATCAAGCTTGGGATGGTTGGCTAAGTCTACGGAGGTTCCGAGCATACAAACTTGAACACACAAACAAGGGAAGGAGAGGGAAGCTTGCTGCGAAAACGGGCGCCGGGGGGCTGCTTTTATAGGGGCGGGCCGGCCGGCTGGGCCGGCCGGCCCGGGGGTCCTCCGGCTCCTCCTCGGCGCGTCTTTCTCCCAGCACGATCATTTCGCCTCTGCAACTTTCCTGCCCACGTGCTCCACGAGTTGCACCGCCCAAACGCTCTCGTCCACTCCTTTTCTTGAATTATTGGTCCTCCCACTTGATGCTCCATGCTTTGGGTCATGTCCATGCTCCCTAGCTCCACTTGCTTCACATGCCACCATGAAAATCCTGCAAAGTTGATGCTTGCTGCCCACCATGCTTGTCCTTTGCATGTGGAATTGGTGAAAGTTGATAAAAGGGAATCCAATGGTGCATGCATGATTAATTCAAACTTGATTGCCTCCATTTAGGTGTGTTTAAGGTTAAGCACTCCTCTAATTCGAAATTTAAAATATTTTTCAGAGCCATGCGAGAGCTCATGCATAATTTTAGAGAAGTTTTTAAACCATTAAAAACAAATGTAAGTCAAAAATATTTTTCGACTACGTCGATTTCGGTCTCACCGGTAAAGTTTGCTTTCATCGGTTGAGAGCGAACGTTTTCCCGGCTTGATCATGGGGGCATAGGTTTAGGTTCTAATTTTGGCTAAATAAGAAAGATTTTGAATGAAGCAAAATTAGAATAGGCTTAGAAAAATTCTAATCCTAGAGAAACCAAGGATAAAATTTTTTTAAAAACCAACCAAAAGCTTTGATTTCTAGGTTCACGCGAGTCCTCCCACGTGCTGAATTTTATTAACACTTAAACATAAATCGTGGCTCTACTCGTGTGGTTTTAGCATGAAAAATAAGTCAACCTCAGCACCATAATGAGGGTGAAAGGTTGAGCTAAGGTTCTGAAATTATTTGGTTGGGGGGTTTCTCGAAAAGAAAAGAATCAAACAAGCACATAGGAGGGTTCATGCAAAGGGTTTATGATAAAGCAAACATTCAATTAAGAATTATGTCTCTAATATTGTTCAACCACTTCTAAGTCTAATGTCTTTGCGTAGTAAAACTCAAAAACTAAATTATTAAAAATACTCGAAAAACCTGGAATCGGGTTGTCCTCCCGTAGCTTATTCTTGACTCGACGAAACGGGTTGCCTCCCGCCTAGCGCTTCGTTTATAGTCTATAGCTAGACTTCTTCACTTGATTACTCCGGATCAACGCTCTTTGCGGGCGTTGCAATCTTGGGTACCCACTTCCGCACCATCTTGGGCGCGGGCTTGTCTTTTGGCTTGGGCGGCTTAGTCATTTTTTTGGTCTTCACGGGCGGCTTCTCTTCCTTTGTCTTGACGGATGCAACACCTTCTTTAATTTTCGTTACGTTCACTTTTTTTCGGCTCCTTCTTCTTTTTCAGCCCCTCCGTTTGTTTTGGTTCTCCCTTCACTCCAATCATGTTGCATGCCTCAATCCTTGGACGGAACTTGAAGGAACTCCTTTCTCCGTTGATATCGAACATGATCTCCCCCTTGCCAACATCAATAGTAGCTCCCACGGTCTTGAGGAACGGCCTCCCTAGGATGAGCGGCGGCTTCTCCCTCTCTCCCATCTCGAGCACAACGAAGTCGACGGGGATGAAGTGGTGTCCAATCTTCACGGGTACATCTTCGAGCAATGCCCAAGGGATAGCGAATGGAGTTGTCACCCAACTCCAAACATATTCCCGTAGGCTCCATTGGTAGGCGTAACTTCTCGAACACATCCCTCGGCATGACACTCACACTAGCTTCAAGGTCGCATAACGCCTTCTCGAAGTTGAAAGAACCAACTGAACATGGAATTGTAGGGCATCCGGGGTCTTTTTGCTTCTCTAGCCCATAAGCAATAGCCGCACTACACTCCTCGGACATCTTGACATGATCTACCCCGAGTGTTGCTATCTCATATTTATTTGCAAGTATGTCTTTAAAGTAACGAGAATATGTAGGTACTTGTAGGGCATCTAGTAACGGCATGTTGATGCTAAGTCTACGCACAACTTCCACAAACTTCTCAAAGTGGTTGTCAAGTTTACCTCGGAAGTAGCGTGGCTTGAGTTGCGGTATCCTCGTGTCATCCTCCGGCATCTCGAATTCGGGTTCCTTGGTGACGATCCCCGTAACCTTCTCTTTAGCGGCTCCTTCCACCTCGGTGGATGGTTTAGGCTTCCTTGCTCCCGCGGAACGTTCCGGATCTTCGGTCTCCTTCCCCGAACGCGTTTAAATGGCCTTCGCCGATTCGGGACATTTGGGTTGTCCCGAAGCTTCCCTTCATCATTAGTGAGGGCGCCCCGCAAGTTGTCCAACTTGCGTCTCGAGCATCTTCATCATGTTGAGCACTTGATGATTGGAACTTCCGACCTCCGTCACTTTGCTATCGATGTTCTCCAACACCTTGTCTATGGTCTTGAACTTGGTGACGGTGTCCTTGTTGATCTTAGCTTGCTCATCCATGAACTCCTTCAATTGTATCCGAAGCGGAACCGCGTTAGGAATAGATGAGCTTGCATTAAATTGAGGCCTACCTTGCCCGTAGCGGAAGTTCGGCAACTCTCCCTTCCTCATGTAGTCGAGCACTTTGGCTTCCTCCGGACAATCTTTACGGATATGGCCATACTCTCCACATTCTTCGCATGTGGACCTTGCTTCGGCGGCCTTCAAGTCTTGAGCCTCTTTCTTTTCTATCTCCATCTTCTCCAACCTCCTCATGAGCGAGTCGATCTTGCCTTCAAGTATGTCTTCCTTCTCCACTTGCAAGACTCCTTTGACGTTCCCCATGGGTTGAGCCGGGTGTAGGCGCCGGATGACGCCCACGTGTCATTATCCGCGACCTTCTTGAATAGCGTGAAAGCTTCCGTCGGTGTAAGCTCGATGATAGATCCTCCCGCTGATGCATCGATGATCGTCCTTGACGCCATGGTGAGTCCTTGATAGAACTTTTGCACGAGGTCTTCTTTCGGGAACTTGTGATGTGGAACCGCTCGGGTGTACTCATTGAAGCGCTCGAATGCCTCCGAGATAGTTTCTGTAGGATATTGAACAAAGGTGGCAATCTTATTACGCAAGCTTTGAGTTTTACCCGGTGAGTAGTATTCCTTCATGAAAGCCTTCATCAACGTGTTCCAATTTTGCACCGTCTCCGCCGGTTGAGAGTGGAACCATTGCAAAGCCTTCCCGAGTAGTGAGAACGGAAAAAGCCTTGCCCTCATCGATCTTGAGTCACCCCATCCATGTTGAAAGTCCGACACGGTTGAATGAATGCTTGGAGGTGAAGGTTCGGATCCTCTTTGCCGGTGAAGGGTGAATGTTGCACCATGCGGATTGTTGAGGTCTTGATCTCGAACGGTCTTCCGATCTCCTCGAGGTTCAAGATTGGTAGGTCGATGATGTCTGGGGTGCATAGCTCCCCAATCTTGCGTTCTTCCGGTGGTTGGTCACCCATTGGTGGAAGTCGGTTCTCCCGCGGACTTTGAGGTGGTGAATTTTCCGGAGATTCCTGCGATCCTTTGTCTTCCGACTCCGAATCTACAAAATCCAGCTTTTTAGCTTGATGTGCTTCGCGTCTCCTTAGCCCTCGTAAAGTTTTTCTCGGATCATCCACAAAATTATTGGGTTTGTTGGAGAGGTAGCCGTCCATCTCCTGTTAGGGTTAGCAATAAACAAAATATGCAAAAGAAACTAGAAAACAAAACAAATCTATAAAGACTAGAGTTAGACAAACTAGATTAGATGTATTTTGAGGATGATCAAATTTTAATAGACGCAAAAATAAAACAAAATCAGTACTGAAAATTACAAAAAAAAGCAATAAAAAATCAAATCTTGATCACTTGTTCCCCGGCAGCGGCGCCAGAAAAAGGGGCTTGTTGACGGTTAATAATTGTATCAAAGTTCGTTCGTGACTCGCAAGCGTACAAGTCTCCCGTCGTAGTCAAGGGACCCTTCTTCCCTCGAGTGGTGAACCCAAGGTATCGAATCCGTGGAACAAATGTGTGACGCAAGACTTAATCTATTAAAGCCAAGTAATCTTCAATATTCGATAAAAGACCTAATGCATCTAAGTAAAAGACACAAAACGAATCTAATCTACTAAAAAACGGAGAAAACAAAGTAAGATTGGGTAGATAAACCGATCTAGAGGGATCGGGGTAAGCCTTTTGTTGAAGTTCCAAGCAAAAGAAGAAGTAGCAAATCGAATCTTAATAAAAGCCTCTTTAAATCGTGGTTTCCCGTCCAAATCCGAAAACATCCGCCTTTCGAGACCCCCGTTCTGTCACAACGTATCCCTATTCATGCGGGGAGCTTAGGGCGAGTCAAAAGACAAGTCGAGATTCTTTCGGAGGATCCGGTGTGTACCTCTAGCCACCGCGGCTACAAGAACACCCTATGTAATCTATCTCGAGAATAGAATTGGAATAAGCAAAGCCGATCGAAAAACGAAATCTTCGAGGAAACACTTGATCGCTGAGAAAAGATTCAACTTGATAATTCAACTATAACAATGATACATACACAAGATCACCACCGGGATCCTTCCTTGATCTTGCTTCTAGCTCGGGAACTCCGACGTGGTCTTCCTTGCAAGGTTCCCACGTCGGCTAGGGAAACCCTAGTCAACTAGCTCGACCCTCTCCTCTCCTAGATGGTGTCCCTCTCTTCTCTCGCTTCTCGGCGGCCGAAGACGAAATCTTCCCTCGCGTGGCTCTCGGTCGGGGGACTATAAATAGCCCGATTGGCGGCTAGGGCAAAGGGCGACGGGTTTGGGCCCTAAATGGGCTCGGGCCGACCGGACCGGGCCGGTCGGCTCGGGCCCATTTAGGCCCGGCCCCCGCGGGCTCCTTTGCCCGAGGTCGGTTCCCTTGCTTCTCGGATGCTTCCCCCTTCGCATGTAGGTCCATGTCGTCGGTTTCTCTCCGAATTGGACTCAACTCCTTGTCTTGCAAGATTCGGCACTTTTACGGTCGAGGTCCCCGGAGTCTGTCGTCTTCTCGGATCAAGTCCCCGGCTTCTTGGAGTTAAGTTTGCTTCATTGCATGACTTGTTCAGGGCTTCAAGGTCTTGTCATAAGGTGCTTGATGAACTTATCCCGAAAGTCTTGCATTCAACACTAAATCCCTGCATAAACATTAAACTCCAAAAACGACATGCACACGTGAACTTGTTATACCACGGGGGTTAGTACCAATGGATAAGGTATAAAACTTATGCCAACACCGAAGGTAAACTCATGGCTAGGTTGACGGATTTTCACCGTCAACACTGTGGAGAGGGGGGGGGCTCTTCAGATCCAATCGCAAGACAACAACTGCTGGAAGTGATTGTTGCCCTCTTATTTATAAACCGCTGGGCAGCTCAGTTCTGAGCGGCTGACTCAATGTTGATGGGCTTACTCTTCGCCTTCCAGTACTCAATGCTCTCAATCTCGGGGACTCGACTTCGATTGCTAGAATCAGTGGACTTCAACATATCAAGAACCCACTCCGGACACATTCTATAGTCAAGACGACCCTTCAATTCAAGAGAAGTACTCGACTCAAGGCTTGGGGGCTCCATGCCAGGTGTCCTTCAGTTGTTTCTCTAGATTTTTTGGGATAAGATTAGCACAACTTCAGATTGACCCTCAGCTTGAATCTACAATTCGACCTAAGGCTCGAGGGCTAGATTCCATATGGAAAATGCGATTCTTCGAATAACATTTTCCATATGTTTTTTCATCAAGACATCACGAGTACTATTGAAGACCTTCGAGAGAAGCACTTAGGGACGCTTGGGAACTACTCGAGAAAACTTCAAGACTACCTCAAAGATCAGTTGGAGTACCTTCCAACCTCAGGATGATTCAAGCATTCTTGAGAACTTTTGGCTTGTGGAACTCGGGGACGCTCAAGGACTACTTGCCAAGGTTGTCAAGACTACTTGAAGACATCCTGCTCAACTACAAAGTACTCTAGGGCTTGTCGTATGGGCATCCCAGGGCCCTCTACACCGGCGGGTATTGGAACCGACTACTACGTGGGCCCCTGGGACTACTCGATTTTGGCTACACGGTGCAAGATGGCGTGGAGCACAAATCAACCAAAGGGCTAGTACTCGGTTAGGAAGCTAGACATGTTCGGATCCATGTAGAGTACTCCTAGCCGTGTATGACTTGTACTCTCCCCTCCAAACCAACTTGTAACCCTGCCTCCCAGACTATATATGTAACACTCAAATTCTATTAAAATTTTGGCTTTATTAAAATTTGCTAGCAACCATTTATTTGCTTAAGGAATATAAGGTGGTTCCATTTATTTTTAGGCATTTAAAACTTTTCTAAAAAAAGTTAATTTTATTTGTTGCATACATGCTGGAGCATTATTTTGGTTGCCTGGAATTCAAATTCAAAATTTGAATTCCATTTGTTTGGTGCCTTTTCCTAAATCCCTAAAATCCCAAAACCTTTTTCTATTTACCCTTAACCCTTTCTAACCCAACCCAGTAGCCGCCGCGGCCCACCAGCCCGCACGGCCCGGCGACCCTTAGCGGCCGCCGCGCGCGCTTCGGCCCGCGTGCCGGCGCCTTTCGGCCCCGGCGGCCCGGCCAGCCGCGCCCGCCGCCCGCCCTCGATCCGGGCCGGCGGATCCGGATCCGACGCGCCCCGCCCCGGCGGCCCGCCCCTATGCCGCCGACCCGTGGGGCCCTGCTGTCATCCCGCCCCGCGGCGTCGTCCCCGCGCCGGGACTCGACCCCGAGTCCAACCCCCTCCCCGCCGCAACCGCGCGCGGTCCGGGCCGGGCACGCACGCCAAGGAGGCCCCCGCCTGGGCTATTTAAGGCGCCGCCGCCCCTGGACCTCCCACCCGAGCCGCCCGAGCCCAAGCCGCCGTCTTGCGCCCCTGCCGGAACCCTAGCTCGAGATAGCCGCGCCGCCGCTTTCGGGTTTCGCCGCCGCCGTCGCTTCATCGTCGAGGAGCCGCACCAGGGACGCGCAAGGAGGTGAGGAACCCGCCGGCATCACGTGTCGCCGTCCCCGTGCACCCCGTCGCCCTAGGGCCGTCGCCGGAGTCCGTGCTCCGCACCGCCGCGCCGAGCGCCCGCGCCGCCGCGTCTCCGCCCGAGCCGCCGCCCTAGATCGGTTCGTGTGCTCACGCGCTTCGTGTAGGTGCCGCCCGCGCGCAAAACCAAGCCCCGGAACCCCCGGTTTGGGTACGCGGGCGAGCTCCGCCGCCGCACGCCGACGCGCGTCGCCGTCCCCAGCCGGCCGCCGCCGCTTCGGCCGCATGCGCAAGACCCCCGGCCGTCGGATCGAGATCCGACGCCCCTGACCCTATCCAGCCGCATCGCTTCGCCCGCTTGCGACTGCAACCGTCAGATCTGGATCCAACGGATCTAGATCGAGTCAACCCGAGTCATCTAGGTCAAACCCGCCGCCAGCCCTGGAAATTTTGCGGAAAAGCCCCTGAGTTTCTAATATTTACAAAAATACCCTTCCGCCTTATGAGTTTCCTTACAGTTTAGTCCTTTTTCTTTATTTTAGCCCAAAACTTTTTCAAATCTTCGCAGATTAGTCCCTAAACCTTCCCGAAGCCATAACTTAGTCGTTTTAGCTCCGATTTTAGCGTTCTTTATGTCCACGCGTTCGTCTCGAAGCGTAGATTAGTTTTATGCTACTGTTTAGATCTGTTTGATCTATTTGGTGACTGTTTCTTATTTATTCCTATTGTATGCTTGTATGTGATGATTGTGGACCGTAAAGAGCGATTCGTTCGAGGGATTTGAAGATCAAGTCGTGCAAGAGTTTGAGCAGCAAGGCTTTGTTGAAGGCAAGTATTCCTTGATGCATGCCCGCTTGTCCTACATAACATGCATTTAAATTCACTGATATTTTACTTTTCGCTTGCATTAATTTGATGGGAACCTATTAAGGATCATGCCTAGCTTTTCACTACCTTTACCTTGATACCGGGAATTAAATTAATCTTGTGGTAGTTATTGCTTAGCATGCTCAACTGGGAATTGGTGTTAATCTACTTGGTTACCTTTTTGTTATTCTATGTTCCGTTTATGATCTTTTACTTTTGCAAGACCACTTTAATGTGTAATCGGAACATGGAGAACCACCCAGGAAAACAGTACAACCACAAGAACTAATGGGCAATGGTCTTGGCTGAATAATTAGGAACTTTAGCTTGGGATGGTCTTACCTGATAAGGACAAGGGATCGGCGGTACTGTGGGGTATGGACTCGCTCTAGCAGGGGGTTGAGTTATTCTTTTTATGGTGGGGTATCGACCTGCTAGGGGACTTCATACCTTGCTAACTGATCCGGACCTTGTGGGTCATAACTTGCTAGGGAACCTTTGTAAAGGCCATGTAGCGTCCCTATGCAATCACACCTCGGAAGTGTGATATGGTGTCTTGCAAACACCGCATGGTTGGGTCCAAAGTTCTTCGGAGCTTTTACGCCGCTTGTGGGTAAAGATGTACAACCTCCGCAGAGTGTTAAACTAATCGATTAGCCGTGCTCACGGTCAAGAGCGGCTTCGGACACTCACATGATTAAATTATGGAACTTTAATGTTTAAATTGTTGTTTACTTCTTTATTCATGATGCTTATATCTTATTAATTGGGTTGGTATGAACTTACACCTTTAGTAATCAGGTTGCTAATAAAACTTGGCCAACTAAAATGCTAAAGTGCTTGAACCTTAGCCATCCACCATATGGCCTTGCATGTTATGTTGTTTTCCCTTGCTGAGTACGATATGTGCTCACGCTTGTTTATTCTTTTGCATCTACAATACCCAGATTTGCTGCTCAGACTGGGAGAACTTCGAAGATATTCCAGGAGATTTCCAGGAGTTCTAGGTGTGCGTAGTCTTCAGTCAGCTGCCTGTGGAGGCATTTTGTCCGCTGCGAGAACTCGTTTGTTTAAGATTCGTTTAAGACTATGGTTTGTAATAACTCTTTATTCGTGTGGCACTGATTTTGGTATTCATAATGTCTAAGCATGTGTGTAACTTGATCCTGGCGCACACGTGATCAATGCATTCGGTTTTGCCTTTAAAACCGGGTGTGACAGAGTGGTACCAGAGCTGTGTTGACTGTAGGAACGCTAGCCTAGATAGAAATGGTCGAATTAAGGATTTTATACTCATAGAAGCTTTCTCTTACATGCTTGCTTTATTCTTACTAACCTTACTCTTGCCTTTTTGCTTCACTCTTGAGCTGTCTGCATTCTTTACCTTGTGCTTGCTTTAGCTCTCGTCCTTTTTGCCTTACCATCTTTCTCATTCTGCACTACACTACAGATGGTTCGTAGCTTGGAGATCTCTCAGGCTGGAGCAGTCCACCAGTATGCTCCACAGGAACAGTACCATGATTTGCATGATGGAGATACAAATGAGGAGATTGAGATGGAGCCTGCACCTGTGGTTTTCCCTAACCTTATCATGGTGCCTGACGATGAGGAAGATCCGGAGGAGATGATTCCAGAGGAGGATGAGCTAGGCCGAACAACCCAACCTAGAGGAGCAAGCACCAGAAGAAGATGAGGATCACTCAGATCAAGAGATGGAAGAACAAGAGCAAGAGGAGGAAGATGTGGAAGCGATCTGGGAAGTGTACCACTACAGAGCTGATGGAGTAGGCATTCCCATGGCAGACCACCTGAGAGCAATGGTACTTCGCCTAGGCTATGATAAGGCCCCTGTCTACCATTGTGAGCTGTGGACTCATCCGTGGTTCGAGCCCCATTGGGAGGTTGCTGCCATCTTGGAGGAGTACATTCCATGCCGTGGAGTGAAGGAGGTGTCCAAGCATCATGACGTGGCTCACAGGACTACTATGGATGCTTGGGATAGCGAGTCAGCTCGGAGGGCGCTCTATGTGCTCTCTCACAAGGAACATGACAGGTTGGAGGATACCCACTGCCGTTACACACCTTTTAGAGCAAGTGGGGAAGCCAAGACTTACATCGCCCCAGCACCAGCCTATGAAGGGACGCTCAACAATGTCCGGAGTCTACTTGCAGCTGTGAACACTGCATTGGATGATGCCAACAACACACTATATGCAGCACAGCAGCAGATTTTCACTCTGGAGACGCAGAGGCGTGCCTTGGAAGCTGCACTTTTGAATAGGGAGCAGACAGAAGCCCATGAAGCCACAGAAGGATGTACCTCCCCATCACCCAAGAGTCCACACTACGACTCCCCTGACGCTCGCACAGATGCCATGGCGGAAGATAGTCCTTAGGTTTAAGATTAAGGGATAGGATCTTTTTGTAATCGCTAGTAGACGATCGGTAGAGTGTGTTTAGTTTAGAGGTGTGGTTGAATGCTTGATTTTATGCTTAATGTATGAGTTGGATTTTTGGTTGAGTGCAATGTGTTGTGGAGTGATGACCACAACGACATTGGTTTAGTAGTAAGTTTGTGGGGGTTATCTTTCAGTCTCAATCAGTTATCTATCTTAATCTTTTTGTCCCTTAAGTTTTCCCTTAATGCAAATTCGAGATCCCAGAAATTTGTTCGCACAGTTTTCTGAGTCAGCAGCACTGTTTTAATTTTATCTCGGACTACAGAACTCCGATTGCAGTAAAACCAATTGGAAAAGTTCAAGAATTTTGTGACTGATTTTCTGTGAAAAATTCAGAATATTTGGATGGAAAACCAGAGAGTTATAACTGAAACATTACAGCCTCACGAATCTGTTAAACACTGCCGACCTACCTGACTTGTTTATTTTATAACCAGAGCTACACAACTCCGATTGAGGTGATTCCAGTTGGAGTAGTTCCGTAATTTCATGGGTTAGATGGAAATATGCCATTATAATTTTCACAATTTGGAAATATGCCATTGGTATCTCACTGGCAGGTGGGTGCCACCACAGTCACTGACATGTGGGTCAGGATGGCATATCTCCAATTTAGCAGAATCCTAATGGCATGGTTCAAATTATCCCTAATTTCATTACCTTTTATCAGTCCAAAATCCATAATTTTTGGTTACTCGTACAGAGAGCAATGCCTGATTGTTTGGAGTCAACAGTATCTGTCTTATCTGAATATCATTGCTATCTTATCTTCCTGAGTTTAACCCTTAGTACAATCATCTAAAATAATGTCCCTAACACTCAGATGGTGAACACCAGGTCAGGATCAGGTGTTGATCAACTAGCAGGAAGAGCACCCCAGCTAGTACAAATGGATCCCGCTATGCAGCAGTTCCTGGAGGCACAGACCCAGCTCCTCCAGAATTTGACCACCACAGTGACAAACTTGCAAGCCCAGGTCAACAATCCGCCGGTGCCGCCACCCGCGCCTCGCAACAAGCACCGGGAGTTCATGAGTCATCACCCTCCTGTGTTTACTCACACCGCTGATCCACTAGAAGCTGAAGATTGGCTAAAGACAATACTGAAGATGCTCACTACCTGTCAGTGTGACGACAGAGAGAAGGTCCTGTATGCTGCAGGACGACTTCAAGGATCTGCAGCCGCTTGGTGGGATGCGTACTCGCCGCTCATGCCGCCCCCGTACACTATCACTTGGGAGGAGTTTACCACCAACTTCGGGAGCCATCACATACCCTCTCGGAGTCATGAAGATCAAGAAGAAAGAGTTCCTTTCTCTCGAAGCGGGGAGGAATGTCGGTGGCCGAGTATAGAGACAAGTTCATCGAGCTATCTCGCTATGCGGCCGAGGAGGTTGCTGAAGATAGGAAGAAGCAGGGAGCTGTTCCCGGATGGGTTAGTTGGTTCGTTGCGGTACCGAGCGATGTCCTACCCTTTCCCTAACTTTCGGCGGCTAGTTGATGCCGCCATCCGCTTGGAGCACAAGCGCAAGGAGCTCGGAGAGCGAGAAGAGGAAGGCCGCCGGCTACGGGCGCTTTGGGAGTGCGTCTCGCCCGCGCTTCAACCCACCGCCGAACACCCCGTTCCGCTTTGGGGGACCGGGTGGAAACTTTGGGCGGCAGCGGTCCCGGCGTCTTGCTCGGCGGGTTCCGGCGGTCCGCTCCGCGGTTTCGGCGTCCCGTTCCTCGGACTCCCCGCCCAGCTTCCCAGCAGAGTCAGCAGAGAGCCCCAGTTGGCACACCTGTAAGGACCGTGGCACCGCCCAATCCTGCCACCACTACTTGCTTCAAGTGCGGAGAGCTTGGTCACTATGCCAATGCTTGCCCAAAGAGGAACCCTCCACACACCCCTGTGCAGGAACCGGCGAGCGGACAAGGAGCGGAAGCCAAAAAACCCCGCGGTCTAACAAAGGACAACGAGCTATGCACGAGGCAAGGCGATGCACGTTGATGCCGAAGGCGCCCGGAGAACCCCGCAGTAGTGCTCGGTATGTTTCTAGTCAACTCTACTCCCGCCTCGGTTTTGTTTGATACCGGAGCATCCCATTCTTTCATTACATCCCGAGTTCGTAGCTCAACATAATCTACCTATCAGTCCCATGTCTCGCCACATGTTAGTTACCTCACCTGGGGGGGAATTGAAAGCTATCTATAAATGTGACAACGTTCATCTCAAGATTGTGGGCAGAGATTTCCGTGCCAATCTTATAATCTTGGATTCAAAGGGGATCGATGTGATATTGGGAATGGGATGGTTGACCGCGTGTGATGCGGTGATTCAGTGTGCTAAGAGGTCAATCCTTCTTACAAGTCCAGCTGGTGAAAGATTTGAGTTCGCAGCAGACCCCGCACCATCAAATGCCAGTGCCGTGAATAAGCTTGACGGAGCAGCCTTGGAAGACATACAAGTAGTGTGCGATTATCCTGATGTGTTTCCCGAGGAGTTGCCAGGTATGCCCCCTGACCGAGATGTTGAGTTCGTTATTGATCTTTTACCTGGTACTGCTCCTATCTCTAAGCGCCCATATAGAATGTCTAGTGATCAGTTACAAGAACTTAAAGCTCAGATTAAAGAATTAATGGGTAAAGGGTTCATTCGTGCTAGTTCATCACCCTGGGGAGCACCCGTTATCTTTGTGGGTAAGAAAGATGGCACACAAAGGATGTGTGTTGATTACAGGTCTCTTAATGATGTTACTATCAAGAACAAGTATCCTCTGCCACGTATTGAAGATTTGTTTGATCAGATGAGAGGAGCTAAAGTGTTTTCGAAGATCGATCTGCGGTCTGGTTATCATCAGTTGAAGATTAGGCCTTCAGATATCCCTAAGACAGCTTTTACTACCAGGTACGGACTTTATGAGTAGACAGTTATGTCCTTTGGGTTAACCAATGCACCCGCGTACTTTATGTACTTGATGAACAAGATTTTTATGGAGTATCTGGACAAGTTCGTTGTGGTATTCATTGATGATATTTTGATCTACTCCAAGAATGAGGAGGACCACGAGGAGCATTTGAGGCTTGTGTTGCAGAAGCTGAGAGAGCATGAGTTATATGCGAAGTTCAGCAAGTGTGAGTTCTGGCTCAAGGAAGTGTCTTTTCTAGGTCATATCATCACCAACGGAGGTATTGCAGTGGATCCCAGCAAGGTTAGCGATGTATTGAAGTGGGAAGCCCCTCGTACAGTGTAGGAGATCCACAGTTTCCTTGGACTTGCTGGTTACTATCGTCGGTTTATTGAAGGATTCTCCAGGATTGTGAAGCCTCTCACTACATTGCTAGAGAAGGACAGGGAGTTTAAATGGACCAGTGCATGTCAGTCCAGTTTTGAAGAGTTAAAGAAGCGGTTAACCACAACACCTGTTCTAGTAATGTCGGTGCGGAATATGGTCCCGACACTAACCAGTAGAAAGCGCCGAGGTCTATCCCTCAATGGTCGATGCTAAGTAACAAGTGACACAGGGTTTTTATCCTAGTTCCGGCCGATGGGGCCGTACGTCCAGCAGTGGCGTGCTCGAGGCACTATATTACTTAGCACCGGGGGTGCCTGTAGTGGGGCAGCTACAAGCAAGGCGGGAGAGGAAGTGAGGCTTCCAAGTCCCTGGCTGAAGATGTTGTGGGAGAATTGGGGAATGAGTACGTGGTGCGCGGAGGGTTCCTGTTCGTGGCCTTGTGTTTCGTGTTGTGTCCCTCGCGGCTGGGGGGGTTCGCTCCCCCTTTTATAGATCAAGGGGGAGGCGGTTTACATGCGCGCCGCGCTATCTAGCTACGTGGAGAAGCACGACGTGCTATGCTGTAGAGTGGGCGGCCGTCCGGGCGATCCTTGCAGCGATCTGGTCATCATGGCCTGACTTGTACCCGAACAGTGGCGGTTCGAGGGTAGGAGAGCAGCGGATGGCGGTGATGTCCTCTGATAGGCTCGAGGGAGGTGCTGACGCAGGCTCGTACGGAGTACAGGGGTAGACAGAATGGCGTTCCTTCCCGACGCGCTTCACAGGGCTGGAGTTGTTGCTACAGCACCAGGCGTGCTCCTGCACGCGCGGGTACGGCGGCCACGCCGTTACAGTGGCAAAGATGGTGATCCACCGGCCTAGCGCCTCCACCTAACCCTGTAGGGTCAAAAGAAAGTGAATCGAGGGTGAAGCCGGCCCCCTTTCGAGGGCTTGGCGCGTCAGCCGTACTGGAGCAGGCGCACGGTGTCACGGGACTAACACCGGCCGCGCTGCACAGTGCCTCCCCACAGTGGCGGGGATGGGCTCCTCCCTGGGGAGTCGGTGCGGCGGCACCGGGGCGCGAGCCCCGGGCGCATGATGGTGCCGTCCCCGCCGGTGTCGGGCGTTAAATGCCCGTGTACGGGGCCGGCGCACGCGTGAGGGGCGCCCTCGAGCGTGGCCGACCCCCGGCCGAGGGCGGGACGCGCCCTCGAGCGAGGCGGAACCCGCTCGAGGGGGAGTGAGCCCTCGAGCGAGGTGGGACCCGCTCGAGGGAAGTGCTGCCCCTCGGACAGGGCGAAGTCCGGCCGAGGGGGCGCGCGTCCTCGAGCGAGGCGGAGCCTACTCGAGGGGATCTCTAAGAGGGCCGCCTTGGTGGGCCGTCGGGGTCCCTGCGGCGTGGGCCGTGTCCTGCATGGTTAGGCACCTGCATGGTTAGGCTTAACGTATTTTGGTTTCGTTGCGGGTTTTAAGTGAGGATTCCCCTGTTGTTTAAGGGGACCCCTAGGGCTGTCCCCGACAGTAGCCCCCGAGCATCTGTGGGTTTGCCATTGAGGCCCTCGCAGATGCTGGAACCTACTGATAGGACGTTCTTCCCTCCTTGTTTTGCGAACGCTTTCCGTGGGGCCGTGTCAGCGGACCCGCGGGTCTAGCCCCCGAAGCCCTGCAGGAGTGTGGGTGCTCCTGCAGGGGTTAACCGCGAGAGCTGGTCAGAGGGCGTGGCACATGTTTCAACCGGCATCGGCGGTGTCTCAGCCGGCTTCGGTGGCGCACGTGCTGCTGGTGCTGTCTCCGGCGGGTGCAGGCCAAGGAGGTGTAGCCGTGCGTTAAGCCCCCGAGCCTGGGCCCGTTCGAGGCGATCGGGTAGAGCTTCACGACTTGTTTTTTAACGCGCCCTCGCCGTCCCTCCGCGGGACGGAGGGTGAGGTTTCCGCAACTCCCATCGAGCGGGTCGCGAATTGCGGATTCCTCTTCGAGCTGGTAGCGAGTGGTTCAAGTGGACGCCAATGCCCCGTTCGATAAGGGTAGGCTGCGTGGTCCGGAGACACGTCCATGGAAGCGCTTGCGTGGGTTTGCTAGGTGGGGCTCGGTCCCGTTCACTAGGGACCGAGGGCGCGGAAGCTCTCCCTCGGTGGGATCCCCCGACTAGCTGCCCTCGCTGGCTCTCGAACACGACATGTGGGGCACCCTCGAGCCGACGGGCTCGAGGAACGGCTCGAATGCGCGTGCCCTCGTCGTCCCTAACTCGCGATCCGTGGCGCTCGTTCGAACCCGTCGAGGGTCGGGCTTCGAACCTCCGATCGGAGGGCCGTGCGGGGGTGGCGCCCGGGCGGCCCCGTCTTTTCGTCTGCGGCCGTCGAGGGGTCTGGGCGAGCCAGCCCTCGAGGCGCTGGTTGGTAGCACAGCGTATGTGCCCCCTTTTTTTTAGAGAGTTGACACCGTCTCGAGCCAGGGGCTCGTTCCGCTCGAGGGTTTTGCGCGGCATGGGCACCCGCGGTGCCTGCTTTACTTCAAGCAGGTCCCGGGCAGCCTTCTCGTGCCGATGTCCCATCGAGGGCTGTTTCTGTCTCGAGCCGGGGGCTCGTGCCGCTCGAGGGTTTTGCGTGGCATGGGTGCCCGCGGTGCCTTCTTCACTTCAAGCAGGCCCCGGGCGGCCTTCTCACGCCGATATCCCATCGAGGGCTGTTTTTGTCTCGAGCTGGGGGTTCGCCCCGCTCGAGAGTTCTCCTAGCTTGGCAAGGGACCGGGTCATTAAACGCCTCGCAGTCGAGGCTGCGGTTTTTTGCAGCGCGGGCGCGTCTTTTTAGGCGCTGCGGCCGTGCGCGCGCGCGTAGTGGGCGGCGTGGTAGGCGGACGTGACCACTCGCCTCGGCCCCTGCGGGTCTCCGCCGTGATGATGGCCCGTCTGCGGTGATGTGGCCGCTGCGGTCGTGGTGGGGGCAGTTCGTCGGCGTGAGGAGAAGATTCCCTGCAGTTAATGCGCGCGGGACATCCGCCCCGGAGAGCTCGCCCGCGGCTTATAAATCTGAGGGAGTGGGGAGACGGCGGTTTTTTACCTTTGCGCCTCACCATTTCAGCCCCCTGCGCCTTCGTGTTCGCCTCGCTCTTGTCACCGCGTGGCATCGCCATTAGAGCTCATCTTCCGTTTTTCGTCCTCCGTTCTCGCATTCCTTCGTCTTTCCTCATGGCGCCGCCTCAGCCTCTCACGATCCTGGAGCCGTATGCCTGGGAGAGGTCGACGGTGACCCGGCTGGCCCTTGGCGAGCTGGTCGCCGCCGGCCGGCTGGCGGCCAATGAAGACGGACGCCCGGCGGAGTGGATAGTGCTGCCGGCGGCGGACCGCGCGCCCAACCCTCCGGAGGGCTACGTGGTGAGCTTTATCCGCTACCACGAGCGGGGCTTCAACGCGCCGGCGAGCCGCTTCATGCGGGCGATGTGCCACTACTACGAAGTAGAGTTGCACAACTTCGCCCCCAACGCGATCTCGCAGGCGGCCACGTTCGTGGGCGTCTGTGAAGGGTACCTGGGGATCCCAGTCAATTGGGAGCTCTGGGTACACCTTTTCCGCGCGGAGCTCTTCACGCAACCCACGACGGAGCCGAGGACCCGCCGCGCGGTGCGCGCCGGCGGGATGTCGCTTGCCCTGCGGGGGCAATTCAAGAACGTCTACATCCCCTGCACCATGACGACGAACAACGCCGGCTGGGAGCGGGGATGGTTCTACTTGCGCAACGCCGAGCCCGGCCTTCCCCCCTACACCGGCCGGGTGTTCAAGGAGAAGCCCGACTCCTGGGGCTACGGGGTGTCCACGCCCCAGCATCGGAGGCGGCAGGAGTCGGTTTTGGCCGCCCCCGCAACGCCCGGCGGCGCCGGGGCCGAACGCGATGGGCGTCCTCGCCTTCCTCCATCACGGGCGGGTCGTGCCCTTGATGGAGAGGCCGCTCGCATCTTCGAGATGACGAGGCGGCCAACCCCGTCGATCCGGCGAGGTCGCGGATGCTCCCGACGCCCCTCGAGCGGCCATATGCGCTCACCCGGCGCGGAGCGCCGTCGACACCCGGGTGCCGATGCCTGCGGACCGGACCCCATGGGACCTCGAGATGCTCCCCACCGGCCCGGCCGGTGAGAGTGACTCTTGATTTTGTTTCGATTCTTGGTGTTGCTTCTGCCTCCTGACGCGTCCTTGATGTTCCTGTATGCAGCTGGTGAGCTTTACCGCTTCCAAGTCCGTTCCGCCCACCCCCGACTCCCGCGCGCTTGGTCGGGTGGCGCGGCGAGCGGCGGCGGGGAGCGGGCGGCGCGCGGGAGGGAGCGCGCGAGGCGACATCAAGCGCGCCGCGACCGGCGGGCCGCGGAGTACCGGTGGCGCGAAGAGCTGGGGCTCTCCTCCCCGGGGACCGAGGAGTACTCGTCCTCGGAGGAGGACGAAGAGGGAGAGGCTGAGGGGGAGGGCCCCTCCGATAGGTGGCGACTGCAAGGGCGGCATCGCCCGGGGCGGGCGCAACGGCGCCCGCCGCCGGGCAATCGACATCGGGGGCGCGCGCGCCGCGAAGGCGCCCGGTGCGCTCCTCGGGGCGCGCGCGGCGAGCGTGCCCGCGCGTGGGGTGCGCGCGCGCGCGCCGCGCGCGCGGCCGGTCGTCGGGGGCGGCGACGGCGGCGCACCCGCACGCGGAGCAAGCGTACCGCGCGCGCGCGCGGCGGCGCTGTCGGGAGGCGCGGCATCGGGCGTGCTCGTGCGCGGGGCGGGCGCGCCTACACGCACGGCGGCGCCATCAGGAGGCGCGGTGGCGAGTGTGCCAGCTGCGCCGGCCTCATCCGCTGAGGCCTCGAGGAAAAGGAAGCGTGCCTTCTCCTCTTCGAGGTAAGGGGTTCGAACTTATATTTTGGTCTGGTTTTCTGATGATCAGGCTTTCTAACCCTCCGTTCCTGCCTACGCAGGGTGGTGCCAACTGTGCCTCCCCTCGCACCGGCCAAGGTGCTGAGGACGGACGCGTCCATCCCCACCCGGCAGCGCTCATCGAGGGCGCCACGGGCGGGGGCAAGCACGGCGGCGGCGGGCGAGAGCCCGCAAAGCCCGGCGGGGCCTCGAGGCCTCGGCCAACGGATCGCCCGCCGCGGCGCGGCCGGCGGTTCTTCGAGGTGCGGCCGCGCCCGGCCATTGTGGGGGTGCGGGCCCGCGGCGGCCGGTCGTGGCGGGGGGCGCGGCCCGCGGAGGCCGTCGCTACGGAGGCGCCGTCCGTGGCGCCGGCCGCGGAGGAGGCGGAGCGGGTGCAACCCATGGCGGCGCCCGTGGCTGCGGGGCGCGGCCGGAGGTGGTGGTCGTGGCGCCGCGTCGGCGCGCCCGCGGCCACGGAGGCGCGGGGGAGGCGCCGGTGGAGGCGGCGCAAGGGCCGGTGCCCACCGGCGGTTCCCGGGCGGAGGTGGTGGAGGTCCTGGATGACGACTCCCCGCCGCCCGGGTGGGATCAGTGGGGTAGCTTCCCCACACGCTCCCCCGAGCCCCAAGAGGGGGGCCTCGTGAGGCGGCACGAGGGGCACATGGTGGCGGGGGGCCGAGGACACGGTACCGAGGCCTCGTCCTCCCGCTCCGGCCACCCCGGCCAGGTGGAGGGGGCCGTCGACGATCCCCCTGCGTTTGCTGACACCCGGGGGGAGCAGGAGCTCTGGGGAGAGCTCCGGAGCCACGGCGCCACGCTCAACCGAGCGCTGAACGAGGCGCTGCATGTCCATGGCGGCCCTGCATGGCGCGTCTTCCAGGTAGGTCGTGGTTGCTTGCTTTTCTTCCATCTCTCGTTTTTGCGTGTTGCCTCCGTGTCGTCGCGCTTACTGGTCTTGGTTTGCGGGTGCCAGGAGCTCGAGCGCCGCGCCCACGACAAGTACGACGCCTTCGACCGGGTGAACGCTGAGGTCCACCAGCTCCGGGAGCGGTGCAGTGCTTTCGATGCGCTTGCTGACGCCCTCAGGACGCCGGACGCCTGGCTGGCGTACCGGGCCATGGCGTGGCACGATGAGCTCCCCGAGAGCTCGAGGCAGGACTCGGCGCGCCGCTCGAGCCTCGAGCGGGTCCGCACGGCCCTCATCGATCGTGATGAGGCTCGTGGCGGCGCGCGCTCGGACTTGGAGAAGACGCGGACGCTGGCCGCCAACTGGGAGGTGGAGGTGGCCAACGTTCGTGGCGAGGCCCGGGAGCTCCGTTCGTCGCTCGAGGGGGTGCAGGCGCAGCAGCGCCAGGCTGAGGAGCGGGCACGCGGGCTGGAGCAGCGGTCCAAGAAGGCCGACGATTTGAAGGATGCCCTCGACGCCAAGGCCGCGGCTCTCGTCGCCGCTGAGGAGCAGCTCCAGCAATAGTGCACTGCACGCCAAGGGGCTGAGGGGCGGCTCCAGCAGGAGCAGGCTGCCCTCGTCGACGCCCGGACGTCGCTGGAGCAGGAGCGCGTCGCTCGCGAGGCGGCGCGAGGGTCTTTGGCGGAGCGGGACGACAAGCTCTCCAAGGCCGAGGGCGAGGTGATTATGCTCAGCATCACCAACGCCAGTCAGGAGCTGTCCCTCCAGGAGCAAGGTGAGACCGTCAAGCGCCTCGAGCTGACGGTCGAGGCCGTGCGCCGCGACTTCGAGATGGAGAGGAAGCAAGTCGAAGGTGAGCCACTGTTTGACTCTTGTCTTGTTGGTTTTCTGTTTGGGAACTCGTATTCCTTTTTTCTGATTTCTTTATTGCCTTGGCGTTTCCAGGCTTGCGCACCGCCCTGGGGCACGCGGCTGAGCGGGCCGAGGCACTGCAGGCTTCCTACAACTCCTCCGAGCGGCGAGCCGGAGAGCCGCATGGCGCGGCCCTCGAAACCCGTCGCGCCGTGGAGGAGGGCGAAGCGCGCGGCGGCGGCTCGGCCGGCCGCCCGCTCGCGTGCCCCTCGGCGGTCACGTCACCGAGCGGATGCGTCGGGCGCTGCATCTGGGCGTCCAGAAGGCCCTCGGAGTGGTGCGGTCCCACTACGGGGTCAACTTCGGGGCGCTAGCGGAGGGCTACGTCGTCCCCGAGGGTGTCGAGGACGAGGTGGCGATGGAGCGTGTGGATGCGCTCGCCGCTGACGCCGCCGGGTCGCTCGCCGAAGCCTTCGAGGAGTTCCTCTTTCCGGACGCCGCTGACGCTGCTGCTCCTCCCGCCTGAAAGCAGTTGGGCGCTAGGCCCGTTTTGTTGTATATCAGTACTCTGGCCTCGTGGCCTTTTGTAAATAAGCACATTATCTTAATCGTAAACATTTGACGATACGAAATGAGATCTTTTATTTATTGCGCTTTTTTGTTTCTCCTTCTTCCTGAGTAGATTTTACTTAGGGGAGTTCGATTTTCGCTGGGGGCCTGCTGGGTTAGAGGCGAGAGAGAAGGGCCATATCCACGCGGCGTAGGCTATCTCTGGCTCGCACGCTACTCCCGCTGGGCCGCCTGCGCCCTGTTCGAATCGTTGCTCGTAGTTGAAGTAGAAAACAAACTTAGCGCGTGTGAGTTATCTCGTTTTTGCGCGAAAAATGGGACCATTTTGGGGGGGTGCCCCCCCGCAGTAGCCCCCGAGGGTAACTTGGGTTTCAGGGGAAAGCCGAGTTGCCCTTTTTATTGAACTTGAAGCTTTTACATAGTTGCAACCAACTGGGGCGTTGGCCGTGTGATTTTTACAACAGAAATACTTGGAAATCCTAGCTAAGGGTAGAAGCAACGTAGCTGTTGGATGTTCCAAGCGTTGGTGAGCTCTTCACCGTCCTCGTTGGCCAGCTTTTACGTGCCGGGCTTGAGTACCTTCACCACGACGTAGGGTCCCTCCCATGGGGGTGACAGCTTGTGGCGCCCTCGGTTGTCTTGGCGCAGCCTTAGGACCAAGTCCCCTTCACTGAAGTCCCGTCGACGTATCTTGCGTGCTTGGTAGCGTCTTAGGGACTGTTGGTACCTTGCGGAATGCATTGAGGCTACGAGGCGTGCCTCGTCCAGCTGGTGCAGCGAGTCCTCGCGGGCTCGCTGGTTAGCATCCTCGTCATAGCCTCGAACCCTGGGCGATCCGTACTCTAAGTCCGTGGGTAGGACAGCCTCCGCGCCGTGGACTAGAAAAAACGGGGTGAACCCGGTGGCTCTGCTCGGGGTGGTCCTTAGGCTCCACACAACCGCTGGTAGTTCTTGGAGCCATTTTCGTCCAGATTTGTTGAGTTGGTCGAAAATTCTGGGCTTAAGGCCCTGTAGGATCATGCCGTTGGCACGCTCTACTTGGCCGTTGGTCTGTGGGTGCGCCACAGCTGCCCAATCCACACGGATGTGGAACTTATTGCAGAACTCCAGGAATTTCCAGCCTGTGAACTGTGACCCATTGTCTGTGATGATGGAGTTTGGCACTCCAAAGCGGTAGACGATGTCGGTGAAGAATGTTACCGCCTGTTCTGCCCTTAGGTTCGTGATGGGGCGCACCTCTACCCACTTGGAGAACTTGTCGATCGCGACCAACAAGTGGGTGAAGCCCCCGGGCGCCTTCCGCAGGGGCCCGACGATGTCCAGCCCCCACACGGCGAAAGGCCATGTCACGGGGATGGTTTGCGGGGCATGGGCGGGAAAGTTGGACTTGCGGGCATAGAACTGGCACCCTTCGCAGGTGCGTACGATTTCGCTGGCGTCCGCGACCGCGGTAGGCCAGTAAAAGCCCTGGCGGAACGCGTTGCCGATGAGGGTGCGAGGCGCGGCGTGGTGGCCACAGATCCCCGCATGGATGTCCCGTAGGAGCTCGAGCCCCTCGGGAATGGGTACGCACCGCTGTAGGATGCCGGAGGCGGCGCGTTTATACAGCTCGCCGTCGACGAGGGTAAAAGATTTGGCCATCCTGGCGATGCGCCTGGCCGCGGCCCGGTCCGCGGGGAGTTCCCCTCGAGCGATCCAGGCAATGTATTTTTCACGCCAGTCCTCCTGGACAGGAGCTGGCTCGATGTCCATTACGTCGGCCTCGTAGGAGCCGTACCCCTCGAGGAGGGAGAGCACGTACGCCTCGTTCGAGGGGTCCTCATCCATGGGTTCCGCACCCGCTGGATTCGAGGGAGCCCCCGAGGGTTCGTTGTGACTCGAGGGGTAGGGCTCGAAGACGACCGAGGGTTGAGCGATGTCGCGCGCGAAAACGTTCGGGGGGACGGTGATCCGCCCGGACGCAATCTTGGCCAGTTCATCCGCCTCCTCGTTGTACCGGCGGGGCACGTGGTTGAGCTCGATGCCGTAGAACTTGTCTTCGAGGGCCCGCACGGCTTTGCAGTAGGCCTCCATCTTGTCGTCGTGGCAGCTCGCGTTCTTCATGACCTGATTGATCACGAGCTGCGAGTCCCCCCGCACGTCGAGGCGCTTGACGCCTAACTCAATGGCGATTTTGAGGCCGCAGAGGAGGGCCTCGTATTCAGCCATATTGTTAGACGCGGGGAAGTGGAGGCGCACCGCGTACCGCATGTGTTCCCCGAGGGGTGACACGAAGAGCGAGCCCGCGCCCGCTCCCCGTTTTCATCACTGAGCCGTCGAAGAACAGAGTCTAACACTCTGCTTGGATCTGCGGCGGCGGTAGCTGCGTATCCGTCCACTCGGCGACGAAATCCGCCAAGATTTGGGATTTGACAGCCTTGCGCGGGGCGTAGGCGAGCGTCTCGCCCATCAGCTCTACGGACCACTTGGCGATCCTGCCCGCGGCGTCGGGGTTGCGGATGATCTCCCCTAGTGGGAAGGAGGAAACCACCGTGACGGGATGGGCCTCGAAGTAGTGGCGGAGTTTGCGCCGCGCAAGAACTATCGCGTACAACAACTTCTGGACCTGGGGGTAGCGCGTCTTTGTGTCTGACAGGACCTCGCTGATGTAGTAGACCGGCCGCTGTACAGGCAAGGCGTGCCCTTCTTCCGTGCGCTCCACGACGATCACGGCGCTGACCACCTGGGTGGTTGCGACCACGTAGAGCTGCAGGGGTTCGCCGTCTTGCGGCGGCGTGAGGACCGGGGCGTGCGTTAGGGACGCCTTCAGCTTGTCGAGCGCATCCTGGGCCTCGGTGGTCCAGGAGAAGCGCTCGTGCTTCTTGAGGAGGCGATAGAGGGGCAGGCCCTTCTCACCGAGCCGCGAGATGAAGCGGCTCAAGGCGGCGAGGCACCCCAGCACCTTCTGCACCCCTTTGAGGTCCCGGATCGGACCCATTCGTTCGAGGGCCGCAACCTTTTCAGGGTTGGCCTCGATTCCCCGCTGGGAGACAATGTACCCCAGGAGCATGCCTCGCGGCACTCCAAAGACACATTTTTCGGGGTTTAACTTGACCCCATTGGCCCGTAGGCAACCGAACGCGACGGCGAGGTCGCCAACCAGGTCGTCCGCCTTCCTGGTCTTCACGACGATGTCGTCCACGTACGCTTCGACCGTTCGCCCGATGTGATCCCCAAAAACGTGCTGCATGCAACGCTGGTATGTTGCACCCGCGTTTCTGAGGCCGAATGGCATCGTGACGTAGCAGAACGTCCCGAACGGTGTGATGAATGAAGTCGCGAGCTGGTCGGACTCCTTCATTTTTATTTGGTGGTACCCGGAGTAAGCATCGAGGAAGCAAAGCAATTCGCACCCAGCCGTTGAATCAACGATTTGATCAATGCGTGGCAAAGGAAAAGGAACTTTAGGACATGCTTTATTAAGACTAGTGTAGTCTACACACATCCGCCACTTCCCATTCTTTTTCTTTATAAGCACGGGGTTTGCTAGCCACGTTGGGTGGAACACCTCCTTGATGAATCCGGCCTCGAGAAGCTTCCGCAGCTCCGCTCCGATTGCCCGTCGCCGCTCCTCGTCGAAGCGGCGCAGCCGCTGCTGCACGGCGCGGGCGTTTGGCAGGATGTCAAGGGAGTGCTCGGCGACTTCCCTCGGGATGCCTGGCAAATCCGAGGGGCTCCACGCGAAGATGTCGGCGTTGGCGCGGAGGAAGTCGACGAGCACCACTTCCTATTTGGGGTCGAGGGTGGAGCTAACCCTCAACGCCTTGCCCTCGGGGGCTGAGGGGTCGAGGGGGACCCCTTGGTCCGCTCCGTGGCCTCGAAGGTGCCAGCGTGCTTGGCGGCGGGGTCGAGGTCGTCGTTGACCATCTTCTCCAACGTGTTCACCAGCGCTTCATCCAGCGCCAGTGCCTCTCGCGTGTTCTACGCACTCGACGTCGCGAGCCGAATGCGTGCTCGATGGACGAGCCGACGGTGATGACGCCGTTTGGTCCCGGCATCTTCATCTTCAAGTAGGTATAATTGGGGACCGCCATGAATTTGGCGTAACAGGGTCGCCCAAGTATAGCGTGGTAGGCCCCCTTGAACCCCACCACTTCGAAGGTGAGGGTCTCCTTGCGGAAGTTCTTTGGGGTGCCAAACCGCACCGGGCAGTCGATCGCCCGAGGGGCCGGACACCGCTGCCGGCGCGATGCCGTGGAACGGCTTCGTGCTGGGCCGCAGCTGGTCCAACCCGATCCCCATCAGGCGCAACGTATGCGCGTAGAGGATGTTGAGGCTGCTGCCTCCGTCCATGAGGACCTTCGAGAACCGGGCGTTCCCGATGATGGGGTCAACCACCAGCGGGTACTGGCCCGGGTTGGGGACACGGTTCGGGTGGTCCTCCCGGCTGAAGGTGATGGCGTCCTCCGACCAATTGAGGAAGGACGGAGGCGCCCTCTCCGCGGCGAGGACCTCGTGCCGCTCCTTCTTGCGCTGGCGGCTCGACATGTCGATGGTTGGCCCCCCAAAGATGAGGAACACATTTTCGACGGCGGGGAAGCCGCCTGCGTCGCCGTCGCCTCCGTCTTTCTTGGTCTCTGCCTCCTTCGCGGCGGCGCGGCCATAGAACTTCTTGAGCATATCGCACTGCTCAAGGGTATGGTGCACTAGGGTCTTGTGGTAGGGACATGGCTTTTTCAGCATGTCGTCAAACACCCCCGGGCCTCGAGGGGCCGGTCGAGGGCCCCGTCGAGCCGGTCACCGCCGAGGGCCTCGGCGTTGCCGCCGTCGCGCCCTCGCTCGCGCGCCTCGCGGCGCGGCTTCTTCCCCTTCTTGCCCCGCTTGTCGTTGCGGTGCGGCTCCTTGGACTTGCTGCCCTCCGCGGGTGCGCCCTCCGAGCGCTTGCCCTTCTTGCCGTCGAAGATCGCCCCCACGGCCTCCTCTCCGGAGGCGAAGCTGGTGGCGATGTCGAACAGCTCGTTGGAGTCCGCAGGCGGGCTGCGTCCCAGCTCCCGTACGAGGTCCTGGCACGTGGTGCCCTCGAGGAAGGCATGCACGATCTCGGACTGCGCCACACTGGGGAGCTCCGTGCAGCGCTTGGAGAAGCGCCGTATGAAGTCCCGCGGCGACTCGCCGGGGCTCGCGTGCGGAGCGCGGAGTCCCGAGAATTCCCGTGGCGCACGTACGTGCCCTGGAAGTTGCCTACAAACGTGCGGACCAGATCATCCCAGTTCTGGATCTGGCTAGCGGGCAAGTGCTCGAGCCATGTCCGGGCCGCGTCGCCCAGATGCAGAGGCAAGTTGCGGATGATGACCTCGTCACTGGTGGCTCCGCCCAGCTGACAAGCTAAGCGGTAGTCGTTGAGCCATACACGGGGGTCCGTCTCCCTGTTGTATTTGACGATGGTCGAGGGTTGGCGGAAGCGTTGGGGGAACGCTGCCGCGCGGATCTCCTGGCTGAACACACGGGTGCCTGGGGGCTCCGGCGTCGGGGAGCGATCCTCGCCGCTGTCGTAGCGTCCACCCGTCGAGGGTGGTAGCCCCTTGCTCGCGCGTGCGTCGGCCCTTGCCGGTGCGCCCGGCATTGATGACGTTTCGGGCGTCACCATCCGGCGCCCGCGTGCGTCAAGGAGCCGCTCCTTGGCCGGCGTGCGTCCTTGGTCGGTGGGTCGCCCCGCCGGTCCCCCCGCGTGCACCGAGGGTTCGCCTCCCGGTGCGGCCTCGTCGTCCCGTGCATCCCCCCCGTTGGTGGATGCGTGAGGCCGAGCTCTCGGCCCGCCGGACGGCCGCTTGCTCGATGAGAGTTTGCACCTCGCGGTGCGGTCTCGAGCCTCGGGCGTCGAGGGTGCCGGCATGGCTCGCAGCAGCGTCGCGGCGGCGATGAGCTTTTGGCTCGCTCGTGGGGGGCGCGTCCGTGTTGTCGACGTTGGGGACGGTGTTGATGCGGTCGCGGACTCGTCGGCCCGGCCCCCCGTGCGCGTTCGCCGCGCGCGGAGGCCTCCCCCGCCATTGAGGGCGCGGAGCGCCGCACCGTTCGTATTCTTCCGCCGGCTTGGCCTCGAGCTCTCGGGCTTGGGCCAACCGCGTGTCGGGCCGTCGGCCCCGGCGGGGAGCGCTTGGCCCCGCGGCCGGGCGCGTGGCGATCCCCCGGGCGGCGCGTGACTTCCCCCGTCTCCTCGCGCCCGCCGCACGGCGGCATTGGCGGGTCGTTGGTGATGACGGCGTAGCACTCCCGCGCGGGGTCGTAGCTCCCGGTGCTGGAGTCGTCGGAGTAGCCGAACCAGTAGTCCGCGGCGTCTAGGAAACGCCGGAACACAACTGGGCCTGGCACGCCGGAGAAGTCCCACTCCGCGTACCCGTGGCGGTTGGCGGGTGGCAACGCGTCGACGGAGCCTAGGGACGATTCGTCCCCTGCTGAGGCGCCGGGACTCCTGGCGACGAAGACGTGGCGGCCAGGTGGAACCCTGCGCATCATGGTGTTGACGTTGGCGTTGTAGGCCGACGTAGCGCCACGCAGCCCGATGGGGACGAGCGGTCTGGAGACCGTGCGCTGTCCTGCCGGGGTGGTGGCGGTCGTGACGGTGGGCGCGCCACATTGAGTGGCTGCACGCTCGGCCTGCCGCCGCTCGGACCGCGCCCGGCGCGAGCGCCGTCCCGCAGCGACGACGGCGTTGTGGCGTCGATGGACCCGCGGCATCCGTGCCCGCAGCGCCCGCACCGGAGTCGTGTGTGCGGCGGGGGCCCGAGCGGACCCGGCCCCGGCGCCGCGCGCGGAGCTCCTCACGGTTAGTGAGGCGCATGAGATAGCCGTTCCCCGTGGCCCGAAAGTTCGGGTCCCCGAAGCGACCCTTCGAACCCGGCTGGGAGGGGGTCCGAGCTACCCATGCAGTAGCGTGTACCACGGTACTCAGTGCGGATCACCATGGAGGGAATTGACGAAATGACCTTAGGCGCTCACTGGCCCCACGGTGGGCGCCAACTGTCGGTGCGGAATATGGTCCCGACACTAACCAGTAGAAAGCGCCGAGGTCTATCCCTCAATGGTCGATGCTAAGTAACAAGTGACACAGGGTTTTTATCCTGGTTCCGGCCGATGGGGCCGTACGTCCAGCAGTGGCGTGCTCGAGGCACTATATTACTTAGCACCGGGGGTGCCTGTAGTGGGGCAGCTACAAGCAAGGCGGGAGAGGAAGTGAGGCTTCAAAGTCCCTGGCTGAAGATGTTGTGGGAGAATTGGGGAATGAGTACGTGGTGCGCGGAGGGTTCCTGTTCGTGGCCTTGTGTTTCGTGTTGTGTCCCTCGCGGCTGGGGGGGTTCGCTCCCCCTTTTATAGATCAAGGGGGTGGCGGTTTACATGCGCGCCGTGCTATCTAGCTACGTGGAGAAGCACGACGTGCTATGCTGTAGAGTGGGCGGCCGTCGGGCGATCCTCGCGGCCGATCCGGTCATCATGGCTCGACTTGTACCCGAACAAAGTGGCGGTTCGAGGGTAGGAGAGCAGCGGATGGCGGTGATGTCCTCTGATAGGCTCGAGGGAGGTCCTGACGCAGGCTCGTATGGAGTACAGGGGTAGACAGAACGGCGTGCCTTCCCGACGCGCTTCACAGGGCTGGAGTTGTTGCTACAGCGCCAGGCGTGCTCCTGCACGTGCGGGTACGGCAGCCACGCCGTTACAGTGGCAGGGATGGCGATCCACCGGCCTAGCGCCTCCACCTAACCCTGTAGGGTCACAAGAAAGTGAATCGAGGGTGAAGCCGGCCCCCTTTCAAGGGCTCGGCGCATCGGCCCGTCGGGAGCGAGCGCACGGTGTCACGGGACCGACACCGGCCGCGGCCGCCCGCGTGCCTCCCCACGGTGGCGGGGATGGGCTCCTCCCCCGGGGAGTCGGTGCGGCGGCACCGGGGCGCGAGCCCCGGCGCATGATGGCGCCGTCCCGCCGGTGTCGGGCGTTAAATGCCCGTGTACGGGGCCGGCGCACGCGTGAGGGGCGCCCTCGAGCGTGGCCGACCCCCGGCCGAGGGCGGGACGCGCCCTCGAGCGAGGCGGAACCCGCCCGAGGGGGAGTGAGCCCTCGAGCGAGGTGGGGCCCGCTCGAGGGAAGTGCTGCCCCTCGAACGGGGCGAAGTCCGCCCGAGGGGGGCGCGCGTCCTCGAGCGAGGCAGAGCCTACTCGAGGGGATCTCTAAGAGGGCCGCCTTGGTGGGCCGTCGGGGTCCCTGCGGCGTGGGCCGTGTCCTGCATGGTTAGGCACCTGCATGGTTAGGCTTAACGTGTTTTGGTTTCGTTGCGGGTTTTAAGTGAGGATTCCCCTGTTGTTTAAGGGGACCCCTAGGGCTGTCCTCGACAAGTAATGCTTGATCTACGGAAGAGCTTTGACATTTACTGTGATGCATTTCGACAAGGTCTATGATGTGTGTTGATGCAAGAAGGTCATGTTATAGCCTATGCATCTCGTCAGTTGAGGAAGCATGAGTTGAACTATCCTACGCATGATCTTGAGTTAGCAGCAGTGGTTCATGCATTGAAGATTTGGAGACACTACATTATGGGAACTAAGTGTCAGATCTATACTGATCACAAGAGTCTGAAGTATATATTCACTCAGAAGGATCTCAATCTAAGACAGCGTCATTGGTTAGAGTTGATCAAGGACTATGATCTAGAGATTCACTATCATCCGGGTAAAGCAAATCTGGTTGCTGATGCTTTGAGTCGGAAGGGCCACACTAATATGGCTATGACCATTCAGTTTCCTGACGAGTTAGTTAAAGAGTTTGAAAGGCTCAACTTGAAAGTGGTTGCACATGCAGAAGGAGTGACTTTGGAAGTGCAGTCCACTCTGGAGCAAGAGATACGTAAGTGGCAGTTAGAGGATGTTGGAATACAAAAGATTAAAGAGAGTATGCAACAAGGAGAAGCCCCAGATTTCACAGAAGATGAGCAAGGAACCGTGTGGTTTAAGAACCGGTTGTGTGTACCGAGAGACAGAGATCTCGTAGAGAAGATCTTGAGAGAAGCTCACGACTCCGCTTACTCTATCCATCCCGGCAGTACTAAGATGTACCAGGATCTCAAGCAGAGGTATTGGTGGTACGGTATGAAGAGAGACGTGGCCGCTCATGTGGCTTTGTGTGACACTTGCCACCGGGTTAAGGCTGAACATCAGAGACCCGCTGGTTTGCTTCAACCATTAAAGGTGCCTGAGTGGAAGTGGGAAGAGATCGGAATGGACTTCATAGTGGGTTTACCCCGAACCCGAGATGGTTATGATTGGATTTGGGTTATCGTGGATCGTTTGACTAAGGTAGCTCACTTCATTCCGGTAAAGACTACTTATACAGGAGCTAAGTTGGCAGAGCTATATATGTCCAGGATTGTGTGTTTGCATGGTGTACCAAAGAAGATCGTGTCGACGAGAGGTACTCGGTTTACTTCTCGTTTACGGGGGAAGTTGCATGAATCTCCGGATACTAAGCTAAATTTCAGCTCGGCTTATCATCCACGGACGGATGGACGGACGAGAGAACCAATCGGATCCTAGAAGACATGCCGAGAGCATGTGCGCTTAAGCATGGTTGTAGTTGGGATAAGAGCTTGCCATATGCCGAGTTCTCTTATAACAATAGCTACCAAGCCGCTCTCAAAATGTCACCCTTTGAGGCCCCGTATGGAAGGAAGTGTAGGACCCCGTTATATTGGAGTGAGACGGCGAAAGGCGCTTATTTGGGGCGAGATATCATTAGAGAAGCGGAGAAACAAGTTCGGATCATCGGAGAAAATCCGAGGATTGCTCGCTCTAGACGAGAAAAGTTATGCGGATGGCAAACGTAGGGATGTGGTCTTTCGGGGGTTTGCGTCGATTCAGAGTTAAAGGAAAGTTGTCACCTCGGTTTATTGGACCTTTCAAGATCCTTGAGAGAGTGGGAGAAGTGGCTTACAGGTTGGAGTTGCCAGTCCAGCTAGCTGATGTGCATGACGTATTCCATATTTCTCAGTTAAAGAAATGTTTTGGTCCTCATGACAAGGAGCCGTTACCCTTAGATGATCTAAATGTTAAAGAGGATCTCACTATTGTTGAACACCCCATTCGAATATTGGAAACCATGACAAGGGTCACCAGGAATAGTGTGATTAAGATGTGCAAAGTATAGTGGAGTAATCATGCAGAGGATGAGGCAACATGGGAAAGAGAGGATGAGCTGAAAGCAGAATTTCCAGACCTTTTTCCCAATCTGTCCGAATCTCGAGGACGAGATTCTTCTTAAGGGGGGTAGGATTTGTAACACTCAAATTCTATTAAAATTTTGGCTTTACTAAAATTTGCTAGCAACCATTTATTTGCTTAAGGAATATAAGGTGGTTCCATTTATTTTTAGGCATTTAAAACTTTTCTAAAAAAAAGTTAATTTTATTTGTTGCATACATGCTGGAGCATTATTTTGGTTCCCTGGAATTCAAATTCAAAATTTGAATTCCATTTGTTTGGTGCCTTTTCCTAAATCCCTAAAATCCCAAAACCTTTTTCTATTTACCCTTAACCCTTTCTAACCCAACCCAAAGAGGCCGCCGCGGCCCACCGGCCCGCGCGGCCCCGACGCCCTTAGCAGCCGCCGCGCCCGCTTCAGCCCGCGTGCTAGCGCCTTTCGGCCCGGCCGGCCGCCCGGCCGGCCGCGCCCCGCCGCCCGCCCTCGATCCGGCCGTCGGATCCGGATCCGACGCGCCCCGCCCCGGCCAGGCCCGCCCCCGTGCCGCCGACCCGTGGGGCCCCGCTGTCATCCCGCCCGCGCGCGTCGTCCCCCGCGCCGGACTCGACCCCGAGTCCGACCCCCGCCGCCGCAACCGCACGGTCCGGCCGGGCACGCACGCCAAGGAGGCCCCCGCCCGGGGCTATTTAAGGCGCCGCCGCCCCCGGACCTCCCACCCGAGCCGCCCGAGCCCAAGCCGCCGTCTTGCGCCCCCGCCGAACCCTAGCTCAAGATAGCCGCGCCGCCGCTTTCGGGTTTCGCCGCCGCCGTCGCTTCATCGTCGAGGAGCCGCACCGAGGGACGCGCAAGGAGGTGAGGAACCCGCCGGCATCATGTGTCGCCGTCCCCGTGCACCCCGTCGCCCTAGGGCCGTCGCCGAAGTCCGTGCTCCGCACCGCCGCGCCGAGCGCCCGCGCCGCCGCGTCTCCGCCCGAGCCGCCGCCCTAGATCGGTTCGTGTGCTCGCGCGCTTCGTGTAGGTGCCGCCCGCGCGCAAAACCAAGCCCCCGAACCCTAGTTTGGGTACGCCGGCGAGCTCCGCCGCCGCCGCCGCCGCGCGGCGCCGTCCCCGCCGGCCCGCCGCCGCTCGGCCGCATGCGGAAGACCCCAGCCGTCGGATCGAGATTCGACGCCCCTGACCCTATCCAGCCGCATCGCTTCGCCCGCTTGCGACTGCAACCGTCAGATCTGGATCCAACGGATCTAGATCGAGTCAACCCGAGTCATCTAGGTCAAACCCGCCGCCAGCCCTGGAAATTTTGCGGAAAAGCCCCTGAGTTTCTAATATTTACAAAAATACCCTTCCACCTTATTAGTTTCCTTACAGTTTAGTCCTTTTTCTTTATTTTAGCCCAAAACTTTTTCAAATCTTCGCAGATTAGTCCCTAAACCTTCCCGAAGCCATAACTTAGTCGTTTTAGCTCCGATTTTAGCGTTCTTTATGTCCACGCGTTCGTCTCGAAGCGTAGATTAGTTTTATGCTACTGTTTAGATCTGTTTGATCTGTTTGGTGACTGTTTCTTATTTATTCCTATTGTATGCTTGTATGTGATGATTGTGGACCGTAGAGAGCGATTCGTTCGAGGGATTTGAAGATCAAGTCGTGCAAGAGTTTGAGCAGCAAGGCTTTGTTGAAGGCAAGTATTCCTTGATGCATGCCCGCTTGTCCTACATAACATGCATTTAAATTCACTGTTTTTACTTTTCGCTTGCATTAATTTGATGGGAACCTATTAAGGATCATGCCTAGCTTTTCACTACCTTTACCTTGATACCGGGAATTAAATTAATCTTGTGGTAGTTATTGCTTAGCATGCTCAACTGGGAATTGGTGTTAATCTACTTGGTTACCTTTTTGTTATTCTATGTTCCGTTTATGATCTTTTACTTTTGCAAGACCACTTTAATGTGTAATCGGAACATGGAGAACCACCCAGGAAAACAGTACAACCACAAGAACTAATGGGCAATGGTCTTGGCTGAATAATTAGGAACTTTAGCTTGGGATGGTCTTACCTGATAAGGACAAGGGATCGGCGGTCGTGGGGTATGGACTCGCTCTAGCAGGGGGTTGGGTGAGTTATTCTTTTTATGGTGGGGTATCGACCTGCTAGGGGACTTTATACCTTGCTAACTGATCCGGACCTTGTGGGTCATAACTTGCTAGGGAACCTTTGTAAAGGCCATGTAGCGTCCCTATGCAATCACACCTCGGAAGTGTGATATGGTGTCTTGCAAACACCGCATGGTTGGGTCCAAAGTTCTTCGGAGCTTTTACGCTGCTTGTGGGTAAAGATGTACAACCTCTGCAGAGTGTTAAACTAATCGATTAGCCGTGCTCACGGTCAAGAGCGGCCTGGACACTCACATGATTAAATTATGGAACTTTAATGTTTAAATTGTTGTTTACTTCTTTATTCATGATGCTTATATCTTATTAATTGGGTTGGTATGAACTTACACCTTTAGTAATCAGGTTGCTAATAAAACTTGACCAACTAAAATGCTAAAGTGCTTGAATCTTAGCCATCCACCATATGGCCTTGCATGTTATGTTGTTTTCCCTTGCTGAGTACGATATGTGCTCACGCTTGTTTATTCTTTTGCATCTACAATACCCGGATTTGCTGCTCAGACTGGGAGAACTTCGAAGATATTCCAGGAGATTTCCAGGAGTTCTAGGTGTGCGTAGTCTTCAGTCAGCTGCCTGTGGAGGCATTTTGTCCACTGCGAGAACTCGTTTGTTTAAGATTCGTTTAAGACTATGGTTTGTAATAACTCTTTATTCGTGTGGCACTGATTTTGGTATTCATAATGTCTAAGCGTGTGTGTAACTTGATCCTGGCGCACACGTGATCAATGCATTCGGTTTTGCCTTTAAAACCGGGTGTGACAATATAAGATGGGCAGTGACCCCTATCTCTCGATCCGTATCATCTTGTAACAACACCCAATCAATCCAGAGCTATGCAACATACAAGACGTAGGGTATTACGCACCTCGCGGCCCGAACCTATCTAAATTGTGTGCCACGTGTCTCTCCTTCGAGTTTCTGATCTTGGCGAGGCCACAAACATCTACCTCAGGTACTCCCTTGGTAGGTTTCCGGTCTAAAACACTGACAACCCTATAAAATTTTGCATCACCCGCTACTGCAACAGACACCGTTGGATGTGGCCCTCCTATTGGAAACGTCTAGTAATCTACACCTCGAGTAGGTACAGAAAGAGATATGTAGTCTTGTGGAGTTATTCCCAAGTTGCTCCGTTTGCCCTACAGGAGGAGTATCACCCATGTCGTTGAGAATATCATTAAGCCATCTAACATTGTTGATAAGCTACAATAATTTATATGTAACTACAATTAGAGATTTTGCATGTGAAGTGTTAAAAGATATATATCAATGTAAAGTAAATGAGGATCATTACCACGTTGGCTATTGTTCCACTTGTCTGATTACCAAGTTGCACGACCATCTCGCGGTGACAGTGAAGTCATGGATGGTGAGGCAACGGGTCCTCCAAGCCACCACCACCAACACCACCAAGGCCATGGCCAAGAACAACACCGCGAAGGCCACGACCACGACTACTGCCACGGCGGCCACGGCCACCACCAACACCATTTGACGATGACATTGTTAGCTCACACTATATGCAGAGGTCGAATATCTCACATCATTATTCACATTTCACAGGGAGACATATACACACTATGCATTTGACCAAAAGAAAAATAGACATGACCACACATATATCTCAACATACAAGGGCTACGATAAGTGTTGACGGTGTATATTCGTATTAAACTTCAAGTGGACTTGCAAGTAGACAAATCCTCTGTCGTAGTCAAGGGACCCTTCTTCCCTCAAGTGTAAACCCAAGGTATCGAATCCGTGGAACAATGTGTAGTGCAAGAATCAATCTAATAAAGTCGAGAACTTTAATTTTCAAAAGGAGAATCCTATGCATCTAATCTTAAAGAACATGATGAAAATGAATCTAATCTATGAAAGCTGGAGGTAGCAAGAGATAGAGGGTGATCTAGCCTTCGTTCAAGTTCCAAGCAAAGGAGAAGTAAACAAGTTCAATCTCATAAAAAGCTTCTTTAATTCACAGTTTCCTGTCCGACTCCGAAAACGCCCGCCTTTTGGAGCCACCGTTCTATCACAATGCACCCCTATTTGTGCGGGTTAGTCTAGGGCGAGTCCAAAGGCAAGTTGAAATCTCTTAGAAGGTCAGGCATGCACCAATAGCCACCATGGCTACAGGAACATCCTCGGTGATCTATCTTGAGAATAGATCTTAAGATAGGAAAAACCGATTGAAAAAATCAAAGACGTTGGAGAAACACTTGATCGCTAGAAATCAGATTGCAACTTGGTAATTCAACATTACATAATACATGAATCAAGATCACCAACAAGATCCTACCTTGATCTTGTTTTTAGCTTCGGGAACTCCGATGTGGCTTCCTTGCAAGGTTACCATGCTGGCTAGGGAGATCCTAGTCAACTAGCTCGACCCTCTATTCTCCGAGATGGTGTCCCTCTCTTCTCTGCTCCTCGGCGATGGATGATGAATGAGTTGATGTGTGGCTCCTAGCCTCGGGGCTATAAATAGCCCGAATGGCGGCTAGATCAATGGGGGGCTGACTGGGCCCCGAAATGGGCTGGGCCGGCCGTCCTGGGCCCACTTCAGCCCAGCCAGCGGCCTCCTTCGCCCGATGTTGGATCCCGAGTCTTCTAGAGTCTTCCCTGATTTGCATATGGGCCCATGTCGTCAGTTTCTCCTCGGATTGGATGAAGCTCCTTGTCCCGCAAGATTCAGCAGTTTTCTGAATGGGTCCTCGGAGTTTTTCATCTTCTCAGGTTTGGTCCCTGGGCTTCTTGGAGTCATGTTTACTTCATTGCTTGACTTGTACCGGGCTTCAAGGTCTTGTCATGAGGCGCTTGATGAACTTATCCCGAAAATCTTACTTTCAACACTAAAATCCTGCATAATCACTAAACTCGAAAACTGACATGCACGAACGAACTTGTTATACCAAGGGGGTTAGTACCAATGGATAAGATATAAAATTCATGCCAACACCGAAGGTAAACTCATGGCTAGGTTGAAGGAATTTCACCGTCAGCATCTCCCCCATGCTTAAACCTTGCTCGTCCTCGAGTAAGCCTTCGATGGATATCATCGTTGCCCTTCATTGTTTAAACCTTGCACTTGATTATACATAAGAAAACATAATGCTCTCAAAAATTAAATTCGTTAAAGTTTCATAATGTACTAGCCTTCATCCCTACGAATGGTAGATTATCAATTAAGCTTATCCCACAAGTATTAACATGCTCCCAAAATTCAAAATAGATCTCAGATATTTTGAAATAAAGAATGAGATGAAAAAGAGCTAAACCAAGTTCACAACTTTAAATCATCTTGCATCTTGCTCATGAACTCTCATCTCATCTTGTCTCTCAAGCCTATTTATTCTACTCCTTTCCCTCTCATAACATATATATAAGTGGTAGGCTTTATATGAAGCTTTTTGTGAAAGTTTAGTCCTACCAAGATATTATAAGTGAGATGTTGTCAAAACAAGACAAGCTTCTCATGGTCTTACTGAGACTCGTCAAAAAGGTCATTGGAAAATAATGTTGTATCAAGGAGGGGGAGAGAAAAATACACACACTTTGAGATAGGTGGATATGTGCAAATGGCAAAGAGTGATCCTGAGGCACAAAGGAAGTCGTCGTTATCGGATTGCACATGGTTGGAAAAATGAGTTTGGATCTTTTAATCTTGAGACCTTGAAATTCCTAATGCACTTTTAGAGAACCAGGGAGTTCACTCTATTTTATTTTTACACATACTCATATTTTTCTCGTTTTCTCGTACATATATTTTTTCTCTTCTTCTTTTTTCATCTTCTTTTTTCTTTCTTTCTCTTTCTCATTTTTTATTTTTTATTTGCTCCCCTTTGAACTCTAAAATTGCATTGTACCTACCTCCTCCCCCATGCTTAGACATTTGTTCATTCTTGGGCAAAGAGGTGATAGAGATAAGGTAGGTACCGGAAATACTTTTCCTTTGGAGAGATACTTGAAATCTTCAATCTTGGCACCATCTTGCAATCTTCCTTGAATTGACGATCCATACCCAACGGTAGGTTGTGGTCAAGGAGGTAATCACAAAAGATGATATTTGGTTTTAAGGGTGGATATCCAGCGAGGTTTGTGAGATCTCCGATGTGGGGATACACAATGCACGAATAAATGGCTAGCAATAAGATAGATACGCAAAATGGAATGATCAGCTTCTTAGTCTCGGGCCAGAGAAATCATGGCCTGCAATAACTCACCCAAAAATAAATCTTGTACACTAAGGTCTATGCACTCAAATATTTATAAGGCTCTGGATAGGTAGAGCAACACGCAAGTGATATTTATGACAAGGTTAGCATTACTTTTAGGAATAAAAATAATCTTTAATCCATCTAAAACTTGAGAGCACATAAAACACTATGGGTCTTTATTTTTATCATAACCTCCGCTAAATATTAAGCTAGAATTTAGATAATTTCAGATTTGTATTTTAAGAGAGCATTAGCTTAATCATGCATAAAACAAATACAAAGATAAACAAAGCGGCAATTACAATCATATATCATCATGGTAGAAATTTTGTAACTTTACCAAAGGTAAAAACAAGGTGGTGACTTTATTCATGATGTAAACAAACTGACACACATGGTAGAAATTTAAATAAAAACTGAAAACACTACACATACATACATAAGCAAACACAAGCTGAAAATTAAAGAAAAAGGGAAAAAAAAGAAAACTAAAGCTCCTCCTTCTTCTAATCTTCCGCCAGTGGTTGGTATTGATAATTTTGGTGGTTGTATCCTTGCTCATAATAGGATTGGACATCTCGTCCTACGAATTGATCCGGCGGTACTAGGTGAAGGCGCCCAAGCTCATAGGCAATGTTTGCATTGCCTTCACCTAATTGAGCCGCGTTGGATTGAATGACTGCAATGTTTTGCATGTTCCTTGCAGCATATCTCCAATTATGGCCACACTTTGTTGTGGTTGAGGAAATTGTGTAAAGGGCTCCGCAAAGGTTATGTTGGGCACCACATAATTTTGTGGGGGCATGGCTGAACCACCCCCCATGCTTGCATTGGTGGCCCTCCGTAGTAACTTGGCAGTGTAGGAATTCCACCATACGGTGGCACATAGTTTTGTTGTGCACCTCCCTCTTGTGCCGAGGAGGATCCTTCTTCTACAATTCCTCCTCTTTTATTTTTCCTTGCCGGCACAAGGAGACCTTCCTCTAACCAATCTTCCTTCCCTTGAATAAAAAGTCTTAGTCTTGCATCCGGAAGGGGTAAGTTCACTTTGGCCACTTTAAAGCCTCCTCTCTCATCTCCACTTATATATTTTCCTTGCTTCATGTATTCAAATCCGAGAGAGGTCCCGGGTAGAAGATGCTCGGGGTTTCTTGGAATACCCGGTCTTAAGGAGATGGCCAACATGGAGAGGTAACACCCCGAACCAATATCTCCCGATCCCGATGTTGCTTCACAACACCGTCGGTTGATCATGAGGTAGGAGGGGTCTATTGGCTGCCTGGCAATTAAAGTCGAGTAAAGCCAATTCAACTCCGTGTCGGTCACCTTCGTTTCCCTCATTCTCCAGGAAAACCTTTTACACATCCATGAGTGAAACACTTGGATGATGGGGTTCCAGATAGAATTCCTTTGTTGGTGGGCTTCTCCCGAGATCAAATTCCAAAATCCATCCAACATGCCTTCCAGCACGTCTACTTTCTCCGGAGCTCCCTTTTGGAAACCAATTAGCTCCCTAATATGTTCATAGGACACTTGCTGAATTCCCTCCAATCGGAATGATAAACTCGACACCCCCTTATCAAGGACAAGCACCATGGTCTTTAGAATTTCCAAGGCAAATTCCTTGTGGGTATTTGCCGACACCCCATTGGAGAATTGCACCCATCCTAGGTGCCCCAACATATAATAAATGTCCGTGCCAAAACCCAATGAGTTGAGAGCTTGATCGTCGAAGCCGACGTTCACCACAAGCCTCTTCTCAAGGCGAGTGAGTTTCTTCTTCTCCTCCTCCTCCTCCTCCTCCTCCTCCTCCTCCTCCTCCTCCGACATGATGATGAAGCCACACGCGGAGTACCACGGAGTGTATGGAGGTGGAGCGGATGATCAGGTCGATCGACGAGGTGGGACGGGTGGCTCCTCCATACGCCCTTGAGGTTCTGTAAACCTCATGGATGAGCTCCTTGTGGCCCTCATGCCACCGAGGAGGAGAGTGTCGTTCCTCCTCGGCGGTGTTGTGTCCTCCTCCATGCTCCGAGGAGACTCGAAAACCGAGTGCCTCCTCGAAGACGTCGTTGAAGATGGCTTGGACGACGACGACCCCTTCTTCTTGGTGAAGAGAATTGTGGTTTTCTTCCACATGATTGCAGCACTCTCCTATCTAATATAATCCTGGGGTTTTAACCGGTAACAAAGCACACAAAAAATATTTCGGAGTATGGACTTTGAGTGGATTAAGGGTGTGATTTGTTGGGAAAAACAAACTTGGGAAGGATGACTAAGTCTAAGGTGGTTCTGGACTACAAATTCGAGCACACAAACAGAGAGTTGGGAGAGTTGCTTGTCCTTTGCATGTGGCCTTGATGAAAGTTGTTGGAAGAGCATCCCGTGATGCACCATGGTGCATGCATGATTTGCTTAACTAGATTGCCTCCCTCTAAGCATGTCTTAAGGCTAAGTACTCCTCTAATTTCGAAAATTTAAAATAAACTCAGAGCTATGGATGAGCTCAATCATAAATTTAGAGAAGTTTTTAAAGGATTAAAAACAAGATTAAGTCGAAAATATTTTCTGGCTACATTTATGTCGGTCTCACCGGTATTGTTTGCCTTCATTAGTTGAGAGCAAACTTTCCCGGCTTGATCATGGGGGCATAGGTTTAGGTTCTAATTTTGGCTAAATGAGAGATATTTTGAATGAAATAAAATTGAATGAGGCTTAGAAAAATTCTAATCTTAGAGAAACCAAGAATATGGATTTTTAAAACAACCAAAAGTTAAGTTTCTATGTTCACGCGAGTCCTACCTGTCGGTGCGGAAAGTAGTCCCTACACTAACTAGTAATGAGCGCTGAGATCTGCCTCTCGATGGTCGGTGCTAAGCAACTAAGGACACTTGGTTTATCTTGGTTCCGGCCGGGGCCATACGTCTAGCAGGGGTGTGCTCGAGGCACTGTATTGCTTTGCACCAGGATGCCTGTAGAGGGGTGGCTACAAGCGAGGCAGGAGAGAAGGCGTGGCCTCCAAGTCCCAAAGGATGTGATTGAGGCAAATGCCAATATCGTGGGGAAGGCGGAGAACGTGTAAGCGATCGCTATCCGTCGTCCCGTGCCCCTGCGGCGGGGGGGGGGGATCGCCTCCCTTTTATAGGCCAAGGAGAGGGCGATTTATAGGCGTGCCGCAGTATTTCGCTACGTGTGGTGGCATGGTGTACAGTGCCGTGGAGTTGACGGCTGTCCTGGCGAACGTTGCTCCAGTCACGGCGTCGTGGCGTGTCCTGTGCTTGAACAGGGGCGACTTCGAGGGTGGAGGCGTGGTGGTGGACCGGGGTGTCTCCAGGCGGCCTCGAGGGAGCTGTTGACGACGATCCGTACGAGGTGCAGTAGCAGGCGTGGCGGCGTCCCGCCCCCGCGTGCTCAACAGCGTCGGAGTAGTTGTAGTAGTGCTTGGAGTGGCGTAGCAGGGGCGGGGATGGCCGCACAGGACTGACAGCGACGGGGATGGCGCTCCCGCCGGCCTAACGTCACGATTTGACCCTGCGGAGTCACGAGAAGAGGGTTCGAGGGTGCGGCCGGCCCCCCTTCGAGGGCACGGTGCATTAGCCATACTAGAGTGGGCGGCACAGTATCACGGAGCTGACACCGGCCTCGTCGCACAGTTCCCCACAGTGGCGGGGATGGGCTCCCCCTAGGGAGTTGGCGGAACAGCGCCGGGGCGTGATTCCCAGGCGCGTAGTGGCGCAGCTCTGCCGTGTTAGAGCATTAAATGCCCGTACATGCGTGCGGGAGCAGGTGCGCTCGTGAGGGAACCTCGAGCGAGGCGGACTCCGCTCGAGGGAGGCGGGAACCCTCGAGTGAGGCGGACCTCACTCGAGAGCGGCGTGAGCCCTCGAGCGAGGCGGACCTCGCTCGAGGGGGCGTTTTGCTGGGCCGTTTCGGTGGGCCGCGGGGGCCACCGCGGCGTGGATCATGTTGTGTGTATATTTTGCGTTAGGCCCGGAGTTGGGTTTGCGTTTTGCGTTTTTTTGCAGGTTTTAAGCAGGATTCCCCCCGGTTTTTTAGGGGACCCTCGTGGCTGTCCCCGACAGTAGCCCCCGAGCATCTGCGGGTCTACCGGTCAGGTTCCCGCAGATGCTGGAGCCTACTGATAGGACGCTCTTCCCTCCCGGTTGCAAACGCCTTTCCATGGGGCCGCGTCAGCGGACCCGCGGGTCTAGCCCCCGAAGCCCTGCAAGAGCGTGAGTGTTCCTGCAGGGGTTTTCTCGCGGAATTTTTTCAGCGGCGTGGTACGTGTCTCAACCGGCATCGACGATGTTTCAGCCGGCTTCGGTGACGCACGCGCAGCTGATGTCTTTCGCGTTCGGTGCATCCCAGGAGGTGTAGCAGTGCATTGAGCCCCCGAGCCTGGGCCCATTCAAGGTGATCGGGGCGAGCTCTTTGTCTTGTTGTAAACGCGCCCTCGCCGTCCCTCCGCGGTACGGAGGGTGAGGTCTCCACAACCCCCATCGATCGGGTCGCGGATTGCGGATTCCTCGTCGAGCTGTTAGCGGGTGGTTCAAGTGGACGCCCATGCGCCCGTTCGATAAGGGTAGGTTCGTGGTCCGGAGACTCGTCCATTAAAGCGCTTGCGCTGGTTTGCTAGGTGGGGCTCGGTCCCGTTCGCTAGGGATCGAGGGCACGGAAGCTCTCCCTCAGTGGGATCCCCCCGGCTAGCTGCCCTCGCTGGCTCTCGAACACGACATGTGGGGCGCCCTCGAGCCGGCGGGCTCGAGGAAAGGCTCGAATGCGCGCGCCCTCGTCGCCCCTGACTCTGGCGATCTGGGGCACCTGTTCGAACCCTTCGAGGGTCAGGTTTCGAACCCCTGATCAGTAGGGCCGTGCGGGGTAGCAGCTGAGCGCTCCCGTCTTTTCGCATCTGCAGGTTTCGAGGGTTCTCAGCCGTGCCGGCCCTCGAACCGCTAATCAGTAGATTTCGTAGGTCGAGGGCACCTGTGGCACCTGTTTACTTAGAACAGGCTTCGAGGCCACTGGTTGGTAATCACACCCTTCGAGGGTTGGTTTTGTTTGAGCCTGGGGCTCGGGCCGCTCGAGAGTCTTCCTTACTTGGTAAGGGACCGGGCCATTTAATGCCTGCAGTCGCGGCTGCAGTTAGGCGCTGCGGGCGCGCCTTTTCAGGCGCCGCAGCCGCACGCGTAGTGGGTGGAGTGGGCAGGCGGACGTGACCGCCTGCCACGGCCCTCCGGTTACCACGCCGTGATGATGGCGCGCGTGCAAATGTGCGACAGCCGCGTTCGTGGTGGGTCCCGCTCGTCAGCGAGGGAAATTTTCACCTGCAGTTAATGCGTGCGGGGTGTGCGCTCCGGAGAGCACGCCCCGTGGATCTATAAATCCAGTAGGGGGAGGTGAGACGGTTTTTTACCTTCGCACTTAGCGTTTTCCATCCTTGCCTCTCTCGCTTCCGCCCCCGAGCTGTTCTTGCTTTCGCGCCTCTGCTCTAGAGCCGTTCTTGCTTCTCGTTCCTTGCTCCTTCGCCCATTCGCATGGCTCCCCCGCCGTCCATCACCGTCATTGACCCGCCGGCATGGGAGCGCTCGACGGCGACGAAGCTATCTCTCGACCGCGGTGGCCGGCGGCCAGCTGGCGGCGAATGTGGACGGGCAGCCCGCGGAGTGGATCGAGCCGCCAGTGAGGGACCAAGTGCCCAACCCACCGTTCGGCTACGTCGTCAGCTTCCACGAGCGCGGCTTCGCGGCGCCGGCGAGCCTCTTCATGCGGGCGCTATGCTACCACTATGGCGTGGAGCTGCACAACTTTACGCCGAACGTGATCTCGCAGGCGGCCACGTTCGTCGGTGTCTGCGAAGGCTTCCTGGGAATCCCGGTGAACTGGGATCTCTGGGTCCACCTGTTCCGCGTGGAGTTGCACACACTGGCTGCGTCAGAGCCGAGGATTCGCCGCGCGGCGCGCGCCGGTGGCTTGTCGCTCGCGTTGCGGAGCTCGCGCAGGGAGCAGTACATCCCCTGCACGATGGCCTCCAACAATGTGGACTGGGAGCGGGGATGGTTCTACCTCCGCAACTCCGGCGCCAGCCTCCCCCGCTACACCGGCAAGGTGCTGAGCGAGAAGGCCATCTCCTGGCACCACGGGGTATCTCCGCCCTCGCACCACGCGCGGCTGGACTCGCTCTTGGCCGCGTTGAAGCACCTGGCGGATCGCGGGCTGACCGCGGGGTGCGTTCTTGCCAACCTCCACCACCGGCGGATCGTCCCCCTGATGGAGAGGCGGCTCCGCATCTTCGAGATGGCCGAGGACGCGGACCCCATCGCGTTGGCGGAGTCGCAGCTGCTGCAGGAGCTCTTCCTGCGGGAATACGCGGCCACCCGGGTGCGGCGCGCCATTGACCTCAGGGCGGGGCGTAGAGACGACGCGGACCTGTGGGCGTTCGCCATGCTCCCGGTCGGCCAATTGGTGAGTGAATTTCTCGCTTTCCCTCGCTTTGCTTGTACTGGTGACGCCGGCGTGTTTTGAGGCTTCACCCGATTCTTGCAGATGGTGCGTGTGAACGCCGCGCGGTTGTTGACGGTTAATAATTGTATCAAAGTTCATTTGTGACTCGCAAGCGTACAAGTCTCCTGTCGTAGTCAAGGGACCCTTCTTCCCTCGAGTGGTGAACCCAAGGTATCGAATCCGTGGAACAAATGTGTGACGCAAGACTTAATCTATTAAAGCCAAGTAATCTTCAATATTCGATAAAAGACCTAATGCATCTAAGTAAAAGACACAAAACGAATCTAATCTACTAAAAACCGGAGAAAACAAAGTAAGATTGGGTAGATAAACCGATCTAGAGGGATCGGGGTAAGCCTTTTGTTGAAGTTCCAAGCAAGAGAAGAAGTAGCAAATCGAATCTTAATAGAAGCCTCTTTAAATCGTGGTTTCCCGTCCAAATCCGAAAACATCCGCCTTTCGAGACCCTCGTTCGTCACAACGTATCCCTATTCATGCGGGGAGCTTAGGGCGAGTCAAAAGACAAGTCGAGATTCTTTCGGAAGATCCGCGTGTACCTCTAGCCACCGCGGCTACAAGAACACCCTATGTAATCTATCGCGCGAATAGAATTGGAATAAGCAAAGCCGATCGAAAAACGAAATCTTCGAGTAAACACTTGATCGCTAAGAAAAGATTCAACTTGATAACTCAACTATGACAATGATACATACATAAGATCACCACCGGATCCTTCCTTGATCTTGCTTCTAGCTCCGGAACTCCGACGTGGTCTTCCATGCAAGGTTCCCACGTCGGCTAGGGAAACCCTAGTCAACTAGCTCGACCCTCTCCTCTCCGACATGGTGTCCCTCTCTTCTCTCGCCCCTCGGCGGCCGAAGACGAAATCTTCTCTCCGTGGCTCTCGGTCGGGGGACTATAAATAGCCCGATTGGCGGCTAGGGCAAAGGAGGGCGAATTTGGGCCCAAAATGGGCTCCGGGCCGACCGGATCGGGCCGGCCGGCCCGGGCCCATTTAGGGCCCGGCCCCGTGGGCTCCTTTGCCCCACGTCGGTTCCCTTGCTTCCCGGATGTTTCCCCCTTCGCATGTAGGTCAATGTCGTCGGTTTCTCTCCGAATTGGACTCAACTCCTTGTCTTGCAAGATTCAAAGACTTTTTTGGTCGTGTCCCCGGAGTTTGTCGTCTTCTCGGATCAAGTCCCCGCTTCTTGGAGTTAAGTTTGCTTCATTGCATGACTTGTTCAGACTTCAAGGTCTTGTCATGAGGTGCTTGATGAACTTGTCCCGAAAGTCTTGCATTCAACACTAAAACCCTGCATAAACATTAAACTCCAAAACCGACATGCACACGTGAACTTGTTATACCACGGGGGTTAGTACCAATGGATAAGGTATAAAACTAATGCCAACACCGAAGGTAAACTCATGGCTAGGTTGACGGATTTTCACCGTCAACATCTCCCCCATGCTTAAACCTTGCTCGTCCTCGAGTAAGCCTTCGATGGATATCATCATTGCTAAACAATGTTTAAACTTTGCACTTGATTACACATGAGAAAACATAATGCTCTCAAAATTTTAATTCATTAAAGTTCCATAATGTACTAGCCTTCATCTCTACGGAGGGTAGATTCTTGTTAAGCTTATCCCACAAGTATTAACATGCTCACAAAGTTTTAAATAGATCTCAGAATTTTTGAAATAAAGAACGAGATAAAGAAAAGCTAAACCAAATTCACAAATTTAAATCATCTCATGTATTGCTCATAAACTCTCATCTCACTTGTCTCTCAAGCCTATATATTCTACTCCTTTCCCTCTCATATATATGTGGTAGGCTTTATATGGAGCTTTGGGAAAGTTTAGTCCTAACAAGATTTTATAAATGAGGTGTTGTCAAAACAAGACAAGCTTCTCATGGTCTTACCGAGACTCGTCAAAAAGGTCATTGGAAAATAATGTTAAATCAAGGAGGGGAAAGAGAAAAATACACACACTTTAGATAAGTGGACATGTGCAAATGGCAAAGAGTGATCCCGAGGCACAAAAGAAGTCCTCGTTATCGGATTGCACATGGTTGGAAAATGAGAATGGATCTTTTTAACTTGAAGCCTTGAATGCACTCTTAGAGAACCGGGGAGTTCACTTTACGCACATATATTTTTTTCTCTTTCTCATATTTCTCATTCTTTTCTTCCTTTCATTCATTCATTTTTTTTTCTTGTCATATATTCGGTAACGTGACTTTCACAACGGAGTTTTGATTTTTTTTATTTGCTTGCTCCTCTTTTGAACTTCTTTTTTTTAAATTGCTCCCCTTTGAACTCTAAAAATTGCATCGTACCTACCTCCTCCCCCATGCTTAGACGTTGCTCGTCCTCGAGCAAAGAGGCGATAAATAAGGTAGGTACCGAAAATATTTTTCCTTGGAGAGATACTTGAAATCTTCAACGTTGGCACCGTCTTGCGATCTTCCTTGAATTGATGATCCATTCTCAACGATAGGTTGTGGTCAAGGAGGTAATCACAAAAAATGATATTTGGTTTAAGGGTGGATATCCGACGAAGTTTGTGAGATCTCCGATGCGGGGATACACAATGCACGGATAAGAGGCTAGCAAAAAGATAGATACGCAAAAACGGAATGACCAGCTTCTTAGTCTCGGGCCGCAGAAATCATGGCCTGCAATAACTCACTCAAAAATAAATCTTGTACACTAAGGTTTATGCACTCAAATATATATAAGGCTTTGGATAGGTTGAGCAACACACAAGTGATATTTGTGACAAGGTTAGCAATATTTTTGAGCATAAAAGACATCTTTAATCTACTCATAACTTGAGAGCACATGAAACACTATGGGTCTTTATTTTAATCATAACCTCCGCTGAAAATTAAGCTAGCATTTAAAATAAATTCAGATTTGTATTTTTAAGAGAGCACTAGCTTAAACATGCATAAATCAATTACAAAGATGAACAAAGCTGCAATTTTAATCATATATCATCATGGCACGAATTTTGTAACTTTTCCAATGATATAATCAAGGTGGTGTCTTTATTAATGGTGACATCAAGTTGAAATACATACTGAAAATAAACAAACATGCTTGCTGAAATTTAAATAAAAACAGAAAATACTACGCAAACACACATAAGCAAAAGCTGAAAATTACGAGAGAAAAAGAAAAGAAAAGAAAACTAAAGTTCCTAAATCTTCTAGTCCTCCGCCGGTGGTTGATGTTGATGATCTTGATAATAATACCCTTGCTCGTAATATGATTGGACATTCTCTCCGACGAATTGATTTGGCTCCACAAGGTGAAGGCGTCCAAGTTCAAAGGCAATATTTGCATTGCCTTCACCAAGTTGAGTTGCGTTAGCTTGGATGGCTGCGATGTTTTGAGCGTTTCTAGCAGCATACCCTCCAATAATGGCCATGCTTTGTTGTGGTTGGGGATGATGAGCGTAGGACTCCGCTAAGTTAGCGTTGGGCACAACATTATTTTGTGGGGGTACCGGTGGCACCACCCCCCCATGCTTGCTCTTGTGGCCCTCCGTAATAACTTGGCGGAGGAGGGACCCCGCCGAATGGTTGCACATTGGGTTGTGCTCCACTCGCTTGTGCGGAGGATGTTCCCTACCCTACGATTCTTCCTCTCTTGTTCTTCCTTGCAGGGACAAGTAGTCCCTCTTCCAACCAATCTTCCCTCCCTTCGGTGAAAAGCCTAAGCCTCTCATTCGGAAGGGGTAGGTTCACTATGGCCAACCGATAACCTCCTCTCTCATCTCCACTAATGTATTTGCCTTGCCGCAAATACTCAAAACCGAGAGAGGTACCACGCAAAAGGTGAGCGGGGTTTCTTGCGATCCCCGGCCGCAAGGAAAAGTCCAACATGGAGAGGTAACACCCCGAACCAATATTACCCGCCCCCGATGTTGCTTCACAACACCAACGGTTGATCATGAGGTAAGAGGGGTCAATTGGCTGCCTGGCAATTAAAGCCGAGTATAGCCAATTCAACTCTGTGTCGGTCACCTTTGTTTCCTTCATCCTCCCCAATACCCTCTTGCACATCCAAGAGTGAAATATCCGGATAATGGGGTTACGGATGCAATTGCGTTGTTGATGGGCTTCTCCGGAGATCATGTTCCAAAATCCCGCCAACATGCCGGGTGGCACGTCAACTTTCTCCGGAGCTCCCTTGTGGAATCCAAGCAGCTCCCGAACGTGCTCGTAGGGAACCACTTGTTCGATTCCCTCCAAACGGAATGACAAGCTTTGCACCCCATCATCATCAACGATGGGTGCAATAGTCATCAAAATTTCCAAGGCGTAACCCAAATGGGTGTCCACCGATATTCCGTTGGAGAACTGCACCCATCCGAGGTGCCCCAACATATAGTATATGTCGGTGCAAAAACCCAAGGTGTAGAGTGCTTGGTCGTCGAACTGACGTTCGGCACAAGCCTCTTCTCAAGATTAGAGAGCCTCTCCTCCTCCTCCGCCGACAAGATGATGAAGCCGTACGAAGAGTATGTCGGGGTGTAAGGAGGTGGCGCGGTTGAGCGAGTCGATCGTCGTGGTGGCGCGGGCTGCTCCTCCGTGTGCCCACGAGGTTCGGTAAAACCTCATGGAAGTGCTTCTTGCAGCCCTCATACCACCGAGGAGGAGAGCATCGTTCCTCCTTGGTGGTGCCGTATCCGTCTCCATACTCCGGGGAGACTCGGAAACCGAGTGCCTTCTCGAAGACGTGGTTGATGACGGCTTGGACGACGACGAACTCTTCTTCTTGGAGAAGAGACTTGTGGTTTTCTTCCACATGGTTGCTGCACTCTTTTCTTCAACTAAAATTCCGGGTTGCAACCGGTAACTAGGCACTTAAACTCTTTGCTTCGGATGTGGACTTTGAGTGGATTAAGGATGTGGATTTTTTTTGAGCTCTCAAGCTTGGGAAGGTTGGCTATGTCTACGGAGGTTTTGAGCACACAAACTTGAACACACAAACAAAGGAAGGAGAGGGAAGCTTGCCTGCAGAAAACGGGAGCCGGGGGGGCTCCTTATGTAGGTGAGGCCGGCCTCGGTGCTCCTCCCCGTCTCGTCTTTCTTCCAAGCACGATCATTTCACCTCTCGCAACTTTCCCCGCCCGCGTGCTCCACGAGCCGCACCGCCCAAACGCTCACGTCCACTATTGGTCCTTCCACTTGATGCTTCATGTTTTGGGTCATGTCCATGCTCCCTAGCTCCACTTGCTTCACATGCCACCATGAAATTCCTACAAAGTTGATGCTTGCTGCCCACCATGCTTGTCCTTTGCATGTGGAATTGGTGAAAGTTGATGAAAGGGAATCCTATGGTGCATGCATGATTACTAGATTGCCTCCATTAAGGTGTGTTTAAGGTTAAGCACTCCTCTAATTCGAAATTTAAAATATTTTTCAGAGCCATGCAAGAGCTCGAACATAATTTTAGAGAAGTTTTTAAACCATTAAAAACAAATGCAAGTCGAAAATATTTTCTTTTTACGTCGATTTCGGTCTCACCGGTATAGTTTGCCTTCATTGGTTGAGAGCGGACATTTTCCCGCTTGATCATGGGGGCATAGGTTTAGGTTCTAATTTTGGCTAAATAAGAAAGATTTTGAATAAAACAAAATTAGAATAGGCTTAGAAAAATTCTAATCCTAGAGAAACCAAGGATATAGATTTTTAAAACCAACCAAAAGTTTTGATTTCTAGGTTCACACGAGTCCTACCACATGCTGAATTTTGTTAACACTTAAACATAAATCGTGGCTCTACTCGTGTGGTTTTAGCATGAAAAATAAGTCAACCTCAGCACCATAATGAGGGTGAAAGGTTGAGTTAAGGTTCTGAAATTATTTGGTTGAGGTTTCTCGAAAAGAAAAGAATCAAACAAGCACATAGGAGGGTTCATGCAAATGGTTTATGATAAAGCAAACATTCAATCAAGAGTTATGTCTCTAATATTGTTCAACCACTTCTAAGTCTAATGTCTTTGCGTAATAAAACTCAAAAACTAAATTATTAAAAAGACTCGAAAACCGGGAATCGGGTTGTCCTCCCGTAGCTTATTCTTGACTTGACGAAACGGGTTGCCTCCCGCCTAGCGCTTCGTTTATAGTCCATGGCTAGACTTCTTCACTTGATTACTTCGGATCAACGCTCTTTGTGGGCGTTGCAATCTTGGGTACCCGCTTTGGCTTAGTCAATTTTTTTTTTGGTCTTCACGGGCGGCTTTGTCCTTTGGTCTTGACGGATGCAACAACTTCCTTGTGGCTCGGCATCTCGAACTCCGGTCCTTCGGTCGTGATCTTCATGGTCTCTAGTGTGATCCTTCATCTCTCCCGAATGAGCTTGAGTAGCCTTCGCCGTCTTGGGACCTTGGAGTTGTCTCGGATATTCTTCTTCATTACCCATCGGGCGCCCTGCAAGTTGTCCCACCTGCGTCTAGCATCTTCATCACGATGAACACTTCACGTATAGAGCTTCCGACCTCCGTCACCTTGCCATCTAAATTCTTCAATATTTTCTCCATAGCCTCGAACTTGGACATGGTCGTACTCCACACACTCCTTGCATGAGGATCTTGCTTCGGCGGCCTTTAGGTGTTGAGCTTCTTTCTCCATCTCCATCTTCTCCATCCTCCTCTTAGGTAAACCGATATGCCACTCAAGGAATCCGACTCGTATGCATTCAGCTCTCGCAATCGTCATGCAGATAGTTGAGACTTTGATCTTGAACGGCCTCCCGGCGTCTTGAAGGTTTATGATAGGTAGATCAACGATGTCCGGGGTGCGCAGCGCTCCGGTGGTTGAGATTGATCTTCCTTTGGACTTGGAGGTGGTGATTCCCTTGGAGATTTCGATGGTCCTTCGACTTCAACTTTTGAATCTAGGGTTTCCACCCCTTTAGCTTGTGTTGCATGTCACCTTTGCCTGTAAAGTTTTCCTGGATCATCCACAAAAAAGCTTGGGTTTCTTGGAGAGGTAGCCAACCATCTCCGGTTAGGGTTAGCAATAAGCAAAGTATGCAAAGAAAACTAGAAAACAAAACAAATCTATAAAGACTAGAGTTAGACAAACTAGATTAGATGTATTTTGAGGATGATCAAAGTTTAGTAGATGCAAAAATAAAACAAAATCAGTACTGAAAATTACAAAAAAAAGCAATAAAAAATCAAATCTTGATCACTTGTTCCCCGGCAACGGCGCCAGAAAAAGGGGCTTGTTGACGGTTAATAATTGTATCAAAGTTCATTTGTGACTCGCAAGCGTACAAGTCTCCCGTCGTAGTCAAGGGACCCTTCTTCCCTCGAGTGGTGAACCCAAGGTATCGAATCCGTGGAACAAATGTGTGACGCAAGACTTAATCTATTAAAGCCAAGTAATCTTCAATATTCGATAAAAGACCTAATGCATCTAAGTAAAAGACACAAAACGAATCTAATCTACTAAAAACCGGAGAAAACAAAGTAAGATTGGGTAGATAAACCGATCTAGAGGGATCGGGGTAAGCCTTTTGTTGAAGTTCCAAGCAAGAGAAGAAGTAGCAAATCGAATCTTAATAGAAGCCTCTTTAAATCGTGGTTTCCCGTCCAAATCCGAAAACATCCGCCTTTCGAGACCCCCGTTCGTCACAACGTATCCCTATTCATGCGGGGAGCTTAGGGCGAGTCAAAAGACAAGTCGAGATTCTTTCGGAAGATCCGGCGTATACCTCTAGCCACCGCGGCTACAAGAACACCCTATGTAATCTATCGCGCGAATAGAATTGGAATAAGCAAAGCCGATCGAAAAACGAAATCTTCGAGGAAACACTTGATCGCTAAGAAAAGATTCAACTTGATAATTCAACTATGACAATGATACATACACAAGATCACCACCGGGATCCTTCCTTGATCTTGCTTCTAGCTCCGGAACTCCGACGTGGTCTTCCATGCAAGGTTCCCACGTCGGCTAGGGAAACCCTAGTCAACTAGCTCGACCCTCTCCTCTCCGACATGGTGTCCCTCTCTTCTCTCGCCCCTCGGCGGCCGAAGACGAAATCTTCTCTCCGTGGCTCTCGGTCGGGGGACTATAAATAGCCCGATTGGCGGCTAGGGCAAAGGAGGGCGAATTTGGGCCCAAAATGGGCTCGGGCCGACCGGACCGGGCCGGCCGGCCCGGGCCCATTTAGGCCCGGCCCCCGTGGGCTCCTTTGCCCCACGTCGGTTCCCTTGCTTCCCGGATGTTTCCCCCTTCGCATGTAGGTCCATGTCGTCGGTTTCTCTCCGAATTGGACTCAACTCCTTGTCTTGCAAGATTCAGCACTTTTCTGGTCAGGTCCCTGGAGTTTGTCGTCTTCTCGGATCAAGTCCCCGGCTTCTTGGAGTTAAGTTTGCTTCATTGCATGACTTGTTCAGGACTTCAAGGTCTTGTCATGAGGTGCTTGATGAACTTGTCCCGAAAGTCTTGCATTCAACACTAAAACCCTGCATAAACATTAAACTCCAAAACCGACATGCACACGTGAACTTGTTATACCACGGGGGTTAGTACCAATGGATAAGGTATAAAACTAATGCCAACACCGAAGGTAAACTCATGGCTAGGTTGACGGATTTTCACCGTCAACAGCGGTCCGACGTGCCCACGCTCCGGTCTTGTGCGCACGCGCACGCGGCGCAACGGCGAGAGCAGGAGCGGGCGACGCGCAAGAGGGAGCGGAACATGCGGCGGTGGGAGCGTCGGGAGCAGAGGAGCGAGGAATTCTGGCTGCGTGAGCAGCAGGGGCTCTCCTCGCCCGGGACAGAGGTACTCGTCGTCAGGCGAGGAAGAGGAGGAGGAAGGAGAAGAGGAAGAAGATAGGGGACAGGTTCTTCCCGACAGGTGGGAGCCCGCACCCCCGTCACCGGAGCTGGCTCCGATGGCTAGAGAATCATCGCCTGGGGCGGGCGTGGGGGCGCCGGCCGCCAGGCGGTCTACAGCGGAGGCAGTCTACAGCGGCGTCGGCGGGGACCTCGTGGAAGAGGAAGCGAGCCTTCTCCTCCTTGAGGTAAGAAGTTGCCTTTCGAGGGGCCATGTGCTAGATAGGCGGGGATTTGACACTTGGTTGTCGTGTTTGCAGGGTGACGCCAACTGTGCCCCCCTCGCACCGGCCAAGGTGCTGAGGGCAGACGCGTCCGTCCCCACTAGGCAGCGCTCGTCAAGGGCGACGCGGGCGGCCGTAAGCATGACGGCGACGGCGAGCGGGGGCTCGCAAGACGCGTCCGAGGCCTCGAGGCCGCGGGCCGGGCGACGTCAACCACGCAGCCGCGGCGGACGGTCGCGAGGCGCGGCGGAGGCGCGGCGGTGGCGGAGGCACGGCCCGCAGGCGCCCGATTCATCGCGGCGCGGCCGGCGACGTCGGCCGCGGAGGCGCGTCCGCGCCCACGACCGCCGAGGCGCAGTGGAGACGGCGGTTGCGGTGGTGCGGCGAGAGCCCGCGGCCACGGTGGTGTAGAAGGAGGCGGCCGTGGTGGAGCAACCAGGGGCCCGCCCTCACCGGCGGCTCCCGGGCGACGGCGGTGGAGATCCCCGACGACGACGCCCCTCCGCCCGGGTGGAATCAGTGGGCAAGCCTGCCCACACCAGCCCCCGAGCCCCAGGCGGGGGCACTTGTGAGGAGGTGGGATGGCCACATGGTGGCCGGAATCTTGAGGCATGGCGCCGAGGCCTCTTCGTCCCGCGCCGGCCGCCCTGCTTCGAGCGACCTAGCGGCGAGCCTGGGGCAGGGGCAGGAGCGTGTCGACGCGCCACCCCCTCACTTCGCCGACGCCCAAGAGGAGCAGCAGCTGTGGGAGGAGCTCCGCGGCCAAGGCGCCTCACTCAACCGGGCACTGAACGAGGCACTGCAGATCCACGGCAGCCCGGCGTGGCGTGTCTTCCAGGTACGTCGGCGTTTGTTAACTTGTCTCTTTCTTCCTTGCTCTGTTGCTTTCGCGTTTGTCTTTGCGGCGCGACGCTCATTGGTCCTTGTCTGCTGGTGGCAGGAGTTGGAGCTCCGTGCCCGCGACAGGTACGGCGCCTTCGACCAAATGAGCGCTGAGCTCCGCCAGCTCCGGGAGCAGCGCGACGCTCTCGATGCCCTCGCCGAGGCCCTGAGGACCCGGGATGGCTGGTTGGCGTACGGGCGAGGGCTCGCGTGACCCGCTCTTGGAGCTGGAGGGGCAATCCACGGCGTGCGCCTCCGCTGTTGAAAGGGTTCGCACGGCCCTCATCGACCGGAACGAGGCGCTGCAGCAGGCGAGAGGGGACCTGGAGAGGGCGCGCTCCGTGGCGGCTGACTGGGAGGCGGAGGTGGTCTCCGTCCGGGCTCAACGCCGGCAGGATCGCGCGGAACTCAAGGAGGCGCGGTCCCGGCGAAGCCGTGGCCCCGGAGAGGGCGCGGCGGGCGAGCGGACGCCCAAGGAGGCCGAGGAGTTGAAGGCCGCCCTCGCCGCCAAGGCCGCCGCGGTCGTCGCGGCGGAGGAGCGCCTCCGGCGAGAGCGTGCCGCCCGCCAGGAGGCCGAGGGTCAGCTCCAGCAGGAGCGGGCCGCCCTCGTGGATGCCGGACGGCGCTCGAGCGGGAGCATGCTGCTCTCGAAAGGGCGCAGGCATCGCTGAAGGAGCGAGAGGACGAGGTCTCGAAGCTCGACGGGGAGCTGATCGCCCTCAGCATCTCGAACGAGGATCAGCGCCGGCCCCTCGAGGAGCAGAGCACCACGGTCGTCAGCCTGCAGTAGGCGGTCGAGGGCGGACGCCAAGCTCTCGAGGTGGAGAGGAAGTAGGTTGAAGGTTAGTTGCCGTTTCGTTCCTTTGTTTTGTTGATCTTCCCTTCGGGGGTTTGTTCCCTTTTTGATTTTCTTTGCTCGTGGTATGCAGGCCTGCGAACCGCGCTGGGGCGTGCGACCGATCGGGCCGAGACGTTGCAGGCGGCCTACGACTCCTCCGAGCGGGAGCTGGAAGAGCTGCGCGCTGCCGCCCTCGAAACCTGCCAGGCGGTCGAGGAGGGCGAGGCGCACGCTGGGAGCTCGCTGGCAAGCTATCTGCGCGCCCTTGGTGGGCATGTCTCGAGGCGCATGCGCCGCGCGCTTCACTTGGGCGTCCAGAAGGCCCTCGACGTGGTGCGGTCCCACTACGAGGTGAACTTCGAGGCTGTGGCGTCAGGCTACGTCGTCCCGGAGGGCATCGAGGACGAGGTGGCGATGGAGCACGTGGACGCGCTTGCCGCTGATGCCGCCGAGGCGCTCACCGAGGACTTCATGGAGTTCTTGCTCCCCGACGCTCCTGACGCCGGCGCGCCCCAAGCCTGAGATTGCTGGGCACTTGGCCCTTTTTTGTTTGAATGTTAGTATCTGGACCACGTGGCCGTGTAAATAGACAAGTAAACTCTTGAAATGTTTAAGCACTTGTAAATTTAAGTAGTGTTTCTTGTTTCGCTTATTGCGCTGTTCTGTTTTTCCTCTGCTTGGGTGAGTTTGGGTTGGGGAGGTTCGATTTCAGGAGTAACCCGCTGGGCCGGAGGCAAGAGAGAAGGGTCGTATCCTCGCAGAGGTGTAGGCTATCTCTGGCTCGCGCGTCCTTTCCGCTTGGCCACCCGCACCCCGCCTGAACTCGCTCGAGGCTAAGGTCGAATCGTACTTAGCGCATTTGCGGATTTTTGCGAAAAAATGGGACCATTTTTTTGGGGGGGGGGATGCCTCCCCGCAGTAGCCCCCGAGGGTGACTTGGTTTTCTGGGGAAAGCCAAGTTGCCCTTTAACTTTATTAACTTGCTGTTATTTACATTCGTGCTGCCAACTAGGGTGTTGGGCATGTAATTTACAACAAAAAACTTGGAAATCCTAGCTAAGGGTAGAAGCGACGTAGCTGCTGGATGTTCCAAGCGTTGGTGAGCTCTTCGCCGTCCTCGTTGGCCAGCTTGTACGTGCCGGGCTTAAGCACCTTCACCACGACATAGGGTCCCTCCCATGGGGGCGACAACTTGTGGCGGCCTCGGTTGTCTTGTCGCAGCCTTAGGACCAAGTCCCCTTCACTGAAGTCTCGTCGCCGCACCTTCCGGGCTTGATAGCGCCTTAGGGATTGCTGGTACCTTGCGGAGTGCATTAGGGCCACGGTACGTGCCTCATCCAACTGGTCCAGCGAGTCCTCGCGGGCTCGCTAGTTGGCACCTTCGTCGTAGCCCCGGACTCTGGGCGACCCGTATTCCAAGTCTATGGGGAGGACAGCCTCCGCGCCATGGACCAGGAAGAATGGGGTGAACCCGGTGGCCCTACTTGGGGTGGTCCTGAGGCTCCACACAACCGCCGGCAGCTCCTGGAGCCATTTTCGACCAGTCTTGTTCAGCCGGTCGAAAATTCTGGGCTTGAGGCCTTGTAGAATCATGCCGTTGGCATGCTCCACTTGGCCGTTGGTCTGTGGGTGCGCCACGGCTGCCCAGTCCACGCGGATGTGGAACTTGTCGCAGAATTCTAGGAACTTCCTGCCTGTGAATTGGGACCCGTTGTCGGTGACGATGGAGTTGGGCACTCCGAAGCGGTAGACGATGTCGGTGAAGAACGTCACCGCCTGCTCCGCCCTGAGATTCGTGATGGGGCGTACCTCCACCCACTTTGAGACTTTGTCGATTGCGACCAACAGGTGGGTGTAGCCCCCGGGTGCCTTTCGCAAGGGCCCGACGATGTCCAGCCCCCCACACGGCGAAAGGCCATGTGACAGGGATGGTCTGCAGGACGTGCGCGGGGAGGTTGGACTTGCGGGCGTAGAACTAGCACCCTTCGCAGGTGCGCATGATCTCGCTAGCGTCAGCGAACGCGGTGGGCCAGTAGAAGCCATGGCAGAACGCATTGCCCACGAGGGTGCGGGGCGCGGCGTGGTGGCCACATACGCCCGCGTGTATATCTCGGAGAAGCTTGCGCCCCTGGGGGATGGGCACGCATCGATGCAGGATGCCGGAGGCGGCGCGTTTGTACAGCTCGCCGTTGACGAGAGTGAAAGACTTAGCCATCCTGGCGATGCACCTAGCCTCGGACCGGTCCGAGGGGAGTTCCCCTCGGTCCATCCAGGCGATATACTTGTCGCGCCAGTCCGCCTCGCTGGGGGCTGGTCGACGTCCATTGCTTTGGCCTCGTCGGCGTCGTACCCCTCGAGTAGGGAGAGCACGTACGCCTCGTTCGAGGGGTCCTCGTCGATGGGCACCGCGCCTGTCGGACTCGAGGGAGCCCCCGAGGGTTCCTCACAGTTCGAGGGGTGTGGCTCGAGGTTGACAGACGGCTGGGCGATGTCCCGAGCGAAGACATTCGGGGGGACAGTGATCCGCCCTGACGTGATCTTGGCAAGCTCGTCCGCCTCCTCGTTATACCGGCGGGGCACGTGGTTGAGCTCGATGCCGTAGAACTTGTCCTCGAGGGCCCGCATGGCCTTGCAGTACGCCTCCATCTTATCGTCGTGGCAGCTCGCGTTTTTCATGACCTGGTCGATCACGAGCTGCGAGTCCCCCCGCACGTCAAGGCGTTTGATGCCTATCTCGATGGCGATTTTGAGGCCGCAAAGTAGGGCCTCGTACTCAGCCATGTTGTTTGACGCGGGGAAGTGGAGGAGCACGACGTACCGCATGTGGTCCCCGAGGGGTGAGACGAAAAGCAGGCCCGCGCCCGCGCCTATCTTCATCACTAAGCCGTCGAAGTACAGAGTCCAGCATTCCGCCTGGATCTGTGGCGGAGGCAATTGCGTGTCCGTCCACTCGGCTAGATTTGGGACTTGATGGCCTTGCGCGGGGCGTAGGCGAGTGTTTCACCCATCAGCTCCACCGACCACTTGGCAATCCTGCCCACTGCATCCGGGTTACGGATGATTTCCCCTAACGGAAGGGAGGAAACCACCGTGACCGGGTGAGCCTCGAAGTAGTGGCGGAGTTTGCTCCGCGCGAGAACCACTGTGTAAAGCAGCTTCTCGACTTGTGGGTAGCGCGTCTTGGTCTCGGACAAGACTTCGCTGATGTAGTACACCGGCCGCTGGACTGGCAAAGCGTGCCCTTCCTCCGCGCGCTCCACCATGATGACGGCGCTGACCACTTGGGTGGTTGCGGCCACGTAGAGGTACAGAGGGTCGCTGTCTTGCGGCGCTGTGAGGATTGGGGCGTGGGTAAGGGACGCCTTCAGCTTATCGAGCGCATCCTGGGCCTCGACGGTCCAGGAAAAACGCTCATGGTTCTTGATGAGCTGGTAGAGGGGCAAGCCCTTCTCGCCGAGCCGCGAGATGAAGCGGCACAAGGCAGGTGCTCGAGCCACGTCCGTGCCGAGTTGGCGAGGTGCAGGGGGAGGTTGCGGATGATAACCTCATCGCTGGTCGCCCCGCCCAGTTGACATGCCAGACGGTAGTCGTTGAGCCACACGCGGGGGTCAGTCTTCCCGTTATACTTGACGATTGTCGTGGGCTGGCGGAAGCGCTGGGGGAAGTTCGCCGTGCGGATCTCCCGGCTGAACACGCGGTGAGAGGTCCTCCCGGCTGTCGTAGCGTCCACCCCGTCGAGGGTGGTAGCCCGCTGCCGCCCACGTCTCCGTGTTACCCGTTCGCCGGCGTTGATGACGTTGCGGGCGTTGCCATCTTGGGCTTGCCCGCGTGTGTCAAGGAGCCGTTCCTTGGCCGGCGTGCGCCCTGGGTTGGCGGGACGCTCAGCTACGCCGCCCGCGTGCACCGAGGGCTCGGGGCCTTGCGCACCCCCATCGTCCCACGCGCTCCCCTGCTAGCGGATGCGGGACGCCGAGCTTTCGGCCTGTTGGACGGCCGCTTGCTCGATGAGCGCCTGCGCCTCGCAGTGTACGTTCCGTGCCTCGGGCATCGAGGGGGCGGGCATGGCCCGCAACAGTGTCGTGGCAGCAATGAGCTTCTGGCTTGCTCGCGGGGGCGTGTCCGGATCGTCGACGTTGAAGTCGGTGTTGATGCGATCGCGGGTTTGCCTGCCCAACTCACGCGCGCGTTCGCCGCGCGCGGATGCTTCTCCCACGATAGAGGTGCGAAGCAACCACACCGTGCGGTATTCTTCTGCCAGCTTGGCCTCGAGCTCTCGTGCTTGGGCCAGCTGTGTGTTGATGTCGGTCCCCCTCGACGGTGAGGGGGGAGGGGCGCTTGGTCCCGCAGCCGTGTGCGGTCCAGTTCCCAGGGCAGGGTAACCTCTCCGTCGCCGGCTCCCACCGTGTCGGCGGCGTTCGCTGGGTCGTTGGCGATTACGACGCAGCACTCCCGCGCGGGGTCGTAGCTCCCGGCACTGGAGTCGTCGGAGTAGCCGAACCAGTAGTCTGTGGCGTCGAGGAACCGCCGGAACATCACTGGGTCCGGCACACCGGAGAAGTTCCACTCCGCGTATCCATGCGAAGTGGCGGGTGGCAGCTCGTCGGTGGAGCCTTGGGATGACTCGTCACCGGGGGAGGCGCTAGGGTCCCTGGCAACCAGGATGTGGCGGCCAGGGGGAACCCTGCACATCGTTGTGTTGGCGTTGGCGACGTATGCCACCGTTGCGCCGCACAGATCGATAGGGAAGCGCGGTCCCGAGACGAAGCGCTCCCCGCCGGGGCGGCTGCTGTCTCGCCGGTGAGCGCGTCGCGTTGCGAGGCGACGCGCGCGGCATGCCGGCGCTCCGACCGCGCCCGTCGCGAGCGCCGGCCGGAGCGACGGCGGCGTCGTGGCGCCGAAGGACCTGCAGCGTCCGTGTTGGCGGGTGCTGGCGTCGTGGCGATGTGTGCGGCGGCGGCCGGGACAGACCCGGCTTGGCGCCGCGCACGGAGCTCCTCACGGTTGGTGAGGCGCATGAGGTAGCCGTTCCCCGTAGCCTGAAAGTTCAAGCCCTCAAACCGGATTTCGAATCCGGCCGGGAGGGGGTCCGAGCTGCCCATGGAGAGATGGTGATGAGTTGATCTGCAGCGCTATCCCCTACCTAGCGCGCCAACTGTTAGTGCGGAAAGTAGTCCTGACACTAACTAGTAATGAGCGCTGAGATCTGCCTCTCGATGGTCGGTGCTAAGCAACTAAGGACACTTGGTTTATCCTGGTTCCGGCCGGGACCATTGTTGACGGATAAAACTCATATCCACCTACGATCCACAAGCGTACGGACCTACACCTTTTTCACCACGGGATTCCCAAGGTTCTTGTCAATCCGTGGAGCAAAGGGATTACTAGCGCTTAACCAAGTACTAATCTAGTTGACTAAGGAAACCTTTAAAGAAAGTATTAATCTAAAAGTAAAGACAATCTAACCTAAGTTAATCTAAGTTAAGTTGATCAAACAAATCTAGGGTTAAACTAGATGGTAAAGGGGTGAACACAAGAGAGTGAGTAAGAAAGATAAGCGTTCCCTCCCTAGGATCTAGGATAACAAGGTATGCATCTACTACACGGAAGCGGTAAACCAATCTACCGGGGGTTGTGACCACGGTTTGGCCCTTTCCCTCCTCTCGTACTGTCACTACGCGAAGGTATTCATGACTAGACCTATGATGGACACGGTATGTTGATGGAATCTATGGGAGTAGCGGATATCATACGCCCGAAAAACACAGTGGCCAACCTTAATCATCAAAGTATCATCAACATGAAAACAATAGATTGAAACCACGAATCAAGTAGCGATCACATAGCATGTATCCATCTAATCCTAGGGATGAACGGAGAGATTACCCCATCATCTTACACGGATTGAAGCACATAGGGGTGATGGAGACTCCGGAGAACGTCGTCGATGAAGATGGCGGCGATGGAGCTTGGGAACACCCCTAGGCCAGCGGCTTGAAGTCCTCCTCTTGCTTCCTTCTCTCCGCCGGCGTTGATCCTTGCGACGAGCTCATCTAACTCTCTCCCTCATCTTGCGGCGGCGGTGTTCTGGTCAATGGCGTCGGTAGGATGATTTGTTCGATGTGGCGGCCGACGGCGGCGGAGGCAATAAATAGACGAACACCTAGGGCAAAGGGGGGACCGAACCGACCCTGGAGTGGGCTGGGCCGGTCGGCCCAGGCCGGCCGGCCCAGGCCCATTTCGGCCCGGTTCGGCCCCGGTTTCCTCCCCGGTTGCTTCTCGCATGATCCCTTATTTGTGTGCACTTGCATGTGGGCCTTTGACGTCGTTTCCTTCACGGTTAAGGCTTGAATCCTTGCTATGCAAGCTTCGCTGTTTTCTGGTTGAGTCCCTGAAGACTTGCACGTTGACGCTTCGGTCCTCGGGTCATTTGGAGTCATGTTCATCGCGTGTCTTGACTCTTGTCGGGCTTCATGATCTTCTTCCAAAGTGCTTGGTGAACTTATCCCGAAAGTCTCCTCTTTAGCGTAGATTTCCTGCGTAAACAACAAACTCCAAAATCTACATGCAAGTGTGGACTTGTTACATCATTAGTATGCCTAGTGGCGGGTTAGTTGCAAATCATAATCGAAAGCAATGTATAACAAGTACTCTAGGTTGACGGAAATTCACCATCAACATCTCCCCCATGCTTAAACCTTGCTCGTCCTCGAGTAAGTAATCCTTGCTTAAAAGGGAAATCAATGTTGCCTTCCAATGTTGTCCCTGCACTTAGTCATTCATGACGAGGCGAATTTCTCTCTCTTAAGAATTTATTTTAAGGTTCAAGTTGTGACCGACTTCTTTTTCATTATGGAAGATAGACTAACAATAAAGAACAAGCCACATTTAATAAACACGATGCTCTCAAACTTAAGTGAACCTCAAACCATTACCTTGTCACATGGAAGATTTTCAAAAAGATGCATATCCAACATAAATAAAAATCTCTTGCAAAAGCTCATGGAAACACTCATCTCAAGTCACTCAAGCCTATACTAGATTATTTTCAACCTACTCTACTCATATGTGATAGTGGAAGGCTTATGTGGAGCTTGGAAGGTTAAAAACAATCCTAGCAAAGCATACATCCGAAATATTGTCAAATTAAGAGAGAGATCTATTGGAATTATCGAGACTTGTCAAAAAGGCCATGGAAAATAAATGTTGGAAAGAGAGAAGGATGAAACATACACATTTAGATAAGTGGACATGTGCAAGTGGCAAATGGATGATCCCGAGGCACGAGTGAAGTCCTCGTTATCAGATTGCACATGGTTGGAAGATTTGAGTATGGATGTGTCATCAAGGCACTCGAGAACTTATGAAGCAAAAAGAACCGAGGAGCATCTTTATTTTTTTCTTTATTTTATTTCCTTCTAATTTTTCTCTCTTTCTTATTTTTCACTTTATTCTTCCTATTTTTCTTACTTTTCTTTTCTTCTTATCATATTTTTTTTCATTTTTCATTTTTATTCTTTTTTTCTTTTGCTCCTCAAAACTTTTTGCAACATAATACTTACATAGCATTTGTGTCAGAGAATGACTCCTCACCCATGCTTGAACGATGCTCGTCCTCGAGCATAAAAGAGAGGGGAAATGACTGCTAAAGTAAGTATAAATTCCATAATATTGCATAATATTTGAATCTCCATCAAGAATTTTACTCCATACCCAAATTGGGTTGTGGACAAGGAGGTGATCACAAAAAGATGTTTTTGGTTTAGGGTGGTTGCCCAGCGAAGTTTGTGAAATTTTCGATGTGAAAACCCACAATGCATGGACAAAAAGGCTAGCATGAGAAAGTTACACAAAGGAATGACCAGCTTCTTAGTCTCGAACCATAGAAATCAATCCTAATCCAACTCATCAAACATATGTTTGCAATCTATGGGTTTTGTTATCATAAAACATATATGTATATGGATTTGGTAGGTAGAACTTTGCAAGAGCATCACAAACATGTAGGTAGCATAAAAGTTAAGTTTTCATAAAAACAAGTTATCCGGCTATCCATAAACTTAAATCAAAGAGCAAAGATATGTATGTGGGTCTAGAGCATAGTCATTTCACCTCCACAAATAAAAGAGCTGGTATTTAAATTAATTTCAGATCATATTATAGAGAGCAATTAGCCAAGACATGTATAACTTCATGTAGGTAAAACAAACTAGCAACTTTCATCATCTTTCCGTAAGCATAGGCAATGTAGAACATCGAGGTGAACACATGGTCATGCTTATCTATTGAAAGTAAAAAGAAACCTAGGTTGTACTCCTAGTAGCCATGTTATTGTTTGAAGAGAAAAACAAAAGGTTGCACCTAGTTGAGGTTGAAGGCATACTTACAAGCATTTGTGTTTGGAAAAGAGAAGGTCCATGGAGATGTTACCATCCTTTGTAATTCTTCGTTGCCTTCTTCCGACATCTCTATGTACCGATGTGGCTTTTGACTTTGTCTTGATTTATTAATGCTACTAAACTTCTGAATTTGATCTTGTATGCTCAATGGAGTCATTGGTCACCCTTCTCTTCAATGTTGTCATCACCATCTCCTCTTTCTTGTTCTCATCATCTCCTTGCTGTCTCTTTTTCATGGATTTCCCCTCTGTCCAGAACAGAACATATATCGAAATATAGCTCTATTGAAAAGTTTATGAAATTATCTTTCCAATGTGTGGTCATTCATCGAAAACGGAGTTCAAACAAGAGAGCTATGTCCGTTTTACTTCAGCGCTGCGTGCTGTCCAAACCTGATTTCAGGACGTGTTGCACTCGGTGATTCGGGCATAACCGATTGTAGGAACCTCCGATTGTCTTGATTCTTGATTTGTTGGAATCATAACTTCATCTAGATTCTAAATATCCAAAAATATCCAGTGTTTTATCTTCAAGACCATGCAGAATTTTGATAAGATTGGTGGCTTCTTGCGCATTGATCCGGAGATGTTAACGATCTTTATCATTCTATCTTCTAGAGTGTCATGTTGCACTTCCGTGTTGAAGATTCAGGGTCTCCCCCATGCTTAGCATTTTGCTAGTCATGGAAGAAGAAGACAAAGCACTTCTTAGCCATCCTTCAATTTCTTTGTAGTGAGAGTCTTTATCTTGCCTGTAAGACGTTTTAAACGCACATTCTACCCCCAGGGTGACGGTTGGGAGTAGATAGAATTGCCAACAATCCAACAATGTCTCCTAAGATTCTTAACTTGTGGCATAATTAGTTTAATGAGGAATAAAAACCTAATGAGTGTACGTGGTGCAAGGTGTGTATGCACATGATAGGAAAGCATATAAACAAAGACAATGTTTTCACTTAGTTCTAAACACCAGGTTTACAACTAGGTTGCCGAATTTCTCCATAGCCATAAAGGTTTATATATCTAGGGTTAAAACACCATGTCTATCCCTAAATCAATAACTCTTATAGCACAAGGAAAATTAAGCGCATTGCAAAGCTTATAAACTAACCAACGCAACATGAAAACATATGAAAAGCCAGCTAGGTCTATCGAACTTAACGATGATGGTCCACAATCTTGTTTAAACACCACGTTTACACAAGATCACAAAAGGAAAACACCCATAGGTACTTATGAAGCATTAACATGGAAACTAAAGCATACATCATTAAGTATATAAAACAACCAAGCCAACTATGTGCAAAACATGTATACACAAAGAAACATCACATTGATAACAAAATGCAATGCATACAAATAAATATTATCATGAACATGATGGTGGTTCTAAAAAGGAAAACTGAACTTAGATTAATAACCACAAGTTGATCATCATAAGATAGTGCCATTCTTTATTTTCTCTAAGAAAGTAATAAAAATATAAAGAAACGGGTTGCCTCCCGAAAAGCGCTTCATTTAAAGTCATAGAGCTGGACTTTCTCACATACCTTCTTTTCGTTGCATAGCCATGGCCCTTCATGCAAGAAGAAAAGGTACCAATTCAGCTTTAATTTATTTCCCATGTTGTGCTTGATCACTTATAGAAGACTTGCCCAAAGCATCTTTTTGTTTCATCATTATCTCCTTCTTTATCATCCTTCAGTGCTGCCTTCACTCCATGAATTTTTTTAATGTCTAGAACAGAAAGTATACTCAAGATCTACTCCATTGCACAGTGCACAAAATTTCCTTTCCAGCGAGTCTTCATTTGCTCAAATCGGACTCCGGACAAGAGAGTTACGTCCGTTTTACTTCGGCGATGAAATCTGTCCTGAAATTTCAGAATGCGCAACGCTCAATGTTTTCTCCATAACTCCTTGCACGGGTCTTCAAACTTGTTGGTTCTTGATGTGTTGGAATGGTAATTTGATGGAGCTTCTGAATTTCTTCATTTGTACACCTCTGAACAAGCTCTCAAATTGATGAAGACAGCAGCATCCATCGCGGGATTCAGAGAGGTTGATGATTTATCTTGAAACTCTTTTAGGCATGACTTCTTTTTTCATTATTCAAGCCTTGTCTACATGGTTAGTGAAAATCGGGCCTTTCCCGACATATGATTCCTTAAGGTCATTAGCTTGACCAAGCGCAAAGCATGATCGAGATTTACAAAACTTATTGTAAACATACGCGTCCATAATTAACACCACATGTGAATTGTAGCAACAAGTCATGGTGTAAATAAAAGAAGCATATGTTTCATGCATAGCACTTAGCTCATCATTAGGCAAAGGTTGTTTAGGTGTGAGATTAATTGGATCAAAAATAGATGTTTCCTCTTTTTCATTCTCAAGAAAATCTAGCCTATCAACATGATCACTATTGGAACAAGGCATAGACATTAAACTATCATTCATACTATTGGTTGAGCATGAGTATTTGAATTTATCAACATCAATACCAATAATATCTTGAGATTTCAGCGCGTACCTTGGCCTTAGAGCCTTTTCAACAAGAGTGATATTTGGTTCATCTAGCGGTGTTGAAGGCGAATCAATCTCAACGAGTGAAGGTGTCTCTTTGTTACCTTTTTGCATCCCCTCCATCTCATCATGTGGAACATGTAATCCTTCAACTATGTACGCATTCATCTCTTCTTTGAAGTCTTCTTTATCAACCAAATCTTCATCTTCAAAGTCTTGTGTGTTGCTTTCTTTATCTCCTGTGTACCACATGTCGTCAAGATCGCTCATTGTTGATTCACTCTTTCCTTCATCCTTGAGTACTTCCATGTCTTGATTTGCTAGTGTGTAGGCTTCAATAGCACACAAGCTATCATCTAGCTTGAGTCCTATCTCCTCCCATTTATCCTTTGAGTCACTAGCCTCATCATGGTTGTACTCTTCTCTTCCTTCAACATAAATCATTGAGTTGTCAAACCGGTCGATCCATCCTTCATCTCCTTCTTCTCTTTCTTCTTCAAACATCTTTTGGATCGACTCTCCACTCATCTTTTGATCAAATATATCTTCAACTAGTTTGGCAACGTGTCGGCGTTCCTCCTTCCTTCGGTAGTTAATTAGTGGGGCAAAATCAACTTGAACCCAATCGGATTGAATGAACTCCGCCAATGGTCTAGCATTCCACATACTTCGGCCTACATTCATGTTAGTTTCAACATTTTTAACATCTGAAATGACTTCTCTTACCTTGGGAAGTGGATCTTCACTTTCTTGTATGGTCGGTTCATCTTCCTTGACCTTCAGTTCATCTTTTTCAGAAATTTCAGCAAGCACCTTGGGCTTGCTTTTGTCATTTTGCTCCTCTCGACAACATCTTTGCCAATCTCGTAGTGTTCTTTGTCCATTGCTTATCCTTTGTAAGATTTGTGCGGCTTCACTAATTGTTTTATCCATTATATCACCGCCTACACACATGCTTACAAAACGAGACGAGTTAGGGGTTAGTGAAAAATAAAAGGTATGCAACATCAAGTCACCAGAAAATCCCAAGTTCGGGCCTCGCTCAAGTAGTTCATTAAATCGGTCCCATGCTTCATCAATTCCTTCATCCTCTCCTTGCTTGAAATTGAGCACTTGCCTCCTTAAGTCTTGGACCTTGCTTATGGGAAAGAACTTCAAAAGAAATTTCTTCACTAGCTCATCTCAATTTCCTTTTGCTTCAACGGACGCAAGTGTGTACCATCTTCGCGCTTCATCTTCGAGAGAGAATGGAAAAAGATTCCACTTGAACCAAGCGGCCGGAACTCCTTTTTGTTGCACCGTGTTGCATAACATCATGAATTCCTTAATGTGTCGATATGGGTCATCATCCTCCAATCCTCTAAATGGTTTTGTCGCCACTAACTTGATGATTCTAGGCTTCACTTCATAGTGGGTTGTAGCAAACGTCAAATCTGATTTTTGCATCTCAATGTCTTCCATTGACGGCATTGCTAGCTCCCTTAGTGACACCTCTTTGTCTTCCAATGGTGAGGTGAACAAATCCATCTAGGCACAAGAAAAGTAGAAAGAAAAACAAAAAAGATTTTTTTCTCTTTTTTTAGAAAATAAGGGTTAGGTGTTAGTAATCAACAAAATTAATACTAGATTAAACGTAGCAAACTGGCTTGCTCCCCGACAACGGCGCCAGAAAAAGGGGCTTGTTGACGGATAAAACTCGTATCCACCTACGATCCGCAAGCGTACGGACCTACACCTTTTTCACCACGGGATTCCCAAGGTTCTTGTCAATCCGCGGAGCAAGGGGATTACTAGCACTTAACCAAGTACTAATCTAGTTGACTAAGGAAACCTTTAAAGAGAGTATTAATCTAAAAGTAAAGACAATATAACCTAAGTTAATCTAAGTTAAGTTGATCAAACAAATCTAGGGTTAAACTAGATGGTAAAGGGGTGAACACAAGAGAGTGAGTAAGAAAGATAAGCGTTCCCTCCCTAGGATATAGGATAACATGGTATGCATCTACTACACGGAAGCGGTAAACCAATCTACCGGGGGTTGTGACCACGGTTTCACCCTTTCCCTCCTCTCGTACTGTCGCTACGCGAAGGTATTTGTGACTAGACCTATGATGGACACGGTATGTTGATGGAATCTATGGGAGTAGCGGATATCATACGCCCGAAAAACACGGTGGCCTACCTTAATCATCAAAGCATCATCAACATGAAAACAATAGATTGAAACCACGAATCAAGTAGCGATCACATAGCATGTATCCATCTAATCCTAGGGATGAACGGAGACATTACCCCATTATCTTACACGGATTGAAGCACATAGGGGTGATGGAGACTTCGGAGAACGTCGTCGATGAAGATGGCGGCGATGGAGCTTGGGAACACCCCTAGGCCAGCGGCTTGAAGTCCTCCTCTTGCTTCCTTCTCTCCGCCGGCGTTGATCCTTGCAACGAGCTCATCTAACTCTCTCCCTCATCTTGCGGTGGTGGTGTTCTGGTCAATGGCGTCAGTAGGATGATTTGTTCGATGTGGCGGCCGACGGCGGCGGAGGCAATAAATAGACGAACACCTAGGGCAAAGGGGGACCGAACCGACCCCTGAGTAGGATGGGCCGGTCAGCCCAGGCCGGCCGGCCCAGGCCCATTTCGGCCCGGTTCGGCCCCGGTTTCCTCCCCGGTTGCTTCTCGCGTGATCCCTTATTTGTGTGCACTTGCATGTGGGCCTTTGACTTCGTTTCCTTCACGGTTAAGGCTTGAATCCTTGCTATGCAAGCTTCGCTGTTTTCTGGTTGAGTCCCTGAAGACTTGCACGTTGACGCTTTGGTCCTCGGGTCATTTGGAGTCATGTTCATCACGTGTCTTGACTCTTGTCGGGCTTCATGATCTTCTTCCAAATTGCTTGGTGAACTTATCCCGAAAGTTTCCTCTTTAGCGTAGATTTCTTGCGTAAACAACAAACTCCAAAATTGACATGCAAGTGTGAACTTGTTACATCATTAGTATGCCTAGTGGCGGGTTAGTTGCAAATCATAATCGAAACCGATGTATAACAAGTACTCTAGGTTGATGGAAATTCACCGTCAACAGCCGTACGTCCAGTAGGGGTGTGCTCGAGGCACTATATTGCTTTGCACCAGGGTGCCTGTAGAGGGGTGGCTACAAGCGAGGCGGGAGAGAATGCGTGGCCTCCAAGTCCCAAAGGATGTGATTGAGGCGAATGCCAATATCGTGGGGAAGGCAGAGAGCGTGTAAGCGATCGCTATCCGTCGTCCCGTGCCCCTACGGCGGGGGGATCGCCTCCCTTTTATAGGCCAAGGAGAGGGCGATTTACAGGCGTGCCACACTATTTCGCTACGTGTGGCGGCATGGTGTACAGTGCCGTGGAGTTGACGGCTGTCCTAGCGAATGTTGCTCCAGTCACGTCGTCGTGGCGTGTCCTGTGCTTGAACAGGGGCGACTTCGAGGGTGGAGGCGTGGTGGTTGACCGGGGCATCTCCAGGCGGGCTCGAGGGAGCCGCTGACGATGATCCGTACGAGGTGCAGTAGCAGGCATGGCGGCGTCCCGCCCCCGCGTGCTCAACAGCGTCGGAGTAGTTGTAGCAGTGCTCGGAGTGGCGTAGCAGGGGCGGGGATGGCCGCATAGGACTGACAGTGACGGGGATGGCGCTCCCGCCGGCCTGACGTCACGATTTGACCCTGCGGAGTCACGAGAAGAGGGTTCGAGGGTGCGGTCGGCCCCTCTTCGAGGGCACGGTGCGTTAGCCATACTAGAGTGGGCGGCACAGTATCACGGAGCTAACACCGGCCTCGTCGCACAGTTCCCCACAGTGGCGGGGATGGGCTCCCCCTAGGGAGTTGGCGGAACAGCGCCGGGGCGTGATTCCCAGGCGCGTAGTGGCGCAGCTCTGCCGTGTCAGAGCATTAAATGCCCGTACACACGTGCAGGAGCAGGTGCGCTCGTGAGGGAACCTCGAGCGAGGCGGACCCCGCTCGAGGGAGGCGGGGACCCTCGAGCGAGGCGGACCCCGCTCGAGGGAGGCGGGTGTCGGTGTTTTAGACCGGCAACCTACTAAGGGGAGTACCCGAAGTAGATGAATCTGGCCTCGCCGAGATCGGTAACTCGAAGGAAGAGACACGTGGCACACAATTTAGACAGGTTCGGGCCGCGAGGTGCGTAATACCCTACGTCCTGTATGCTGCGTACCTCTGGATTGATTGGGCACGATTACAAGATGGTGTAATAGTGCGTCGTGAGATTGGATTGGATGAGATACTAGAGAAGGGTCCCTGCCTCGCCTTATATAGTCCGGGAGGCAGGGTTACAAGTCGGAGTAGGGAGAGAGTACTAGTCGAGTACGTCTAGGAGTCTTCCATACAGTGCAGGACATGTACAGCTTCCTAACCGAGTACTTCTCCTCCGTAGTCCTTGTGCTCCACGCCATCAGGTGCCATGTAGCGTAAGCCGAGTAGTCCCAGGGGCCCACCGAGTAGTCGGTCCTGGTACCCATTGATGTAGTGGGCCCAGGGAGGTCCATACGACAAGCCCCCGAGTACTTTGTAGTCGAGAAGGATAGCTTCAAGTAACCTTGACGGCCTTAACGAGTAATCCTCAAGCATCCCCGAGTACTACAAGTCAAAAGTCCTCAAGAGTAGTCGAAGCATCCCGAGGCTGGAATGTACTCCAGCTGATGTTTGAGCAATCTTGAAGTCTTCTCGAGTAGTCCCAAGCGTCCTCGAGTGCTGCCCTCGAAGGTCTTCAAAAATGCCCGCCTTGTCTTGAAGCCGAAGCTGATATGGAAGTGCGATTGCCAAATTGCACTCCTTATGGAGTAGCCCCCGAGCCTTAGGTTGAGCCGCAGGCTCTGGCTGAGGGTCCATCTGAAGTCTTGGCAAGAAAATCCCGAAAAATCCGGAGAGAAAAAACCGAAGGACACGTGGCACGGAGCCCCCGAGCCTTTAGTCGAGTACTTCCTCTCGAATTGAAGGGCCATCTTGAAGAATGTGTCCTGAGATGCTCCTGAGTCTTGTCGCTTCCTAGGTAGTCGAATAGAGGTAGCCGAGCCCTCGAGGTGAGGCACGTCGACTAGTAGAATACGAAGGGTCACGCGCGGCCGCTGAGTCAGCCGAGCGTGGACTCACCCGTCCGGCCGTTGGAGGGCCGTTTTGGCTTATAAATAGAAACCAAAACCCTTAGGGTTTCCATCCATCACTGCTGTAGCCATTTCGAATAGATCTGAACCAGATTCACTTCCAGCGCACGCCGCCGCCATAGTAGATCCAAGTGCGCCGCCACCCAGAGCTTCCAGGGTAGCCCCCGAGCGAATGCGCGTGAAGACGCCGTGTACTTGGAGAATGAAGCCTTCACCGTCCAAGTCTATGAAGACCGCCGGGAAGAAGAGGGGCCGTGACGAGGCCGCCGCGGCTGCCATGGGGGCAGCGCCACCGATGTCTCCATCGCGGCCAGATCCAAGCCGCGAGTGAAAAAGTCGAAGACGAAGACGGAGGATCTGCTGGCCCTCCTCAAGAGCGGGTTCATCCGTGAGAAGGAGATGGACAGTTGGAGGGCCGCCGCCGGGGACCCGTACCCCATGGAGAAGAGCGAGGATGAAATTCTGATGTTCATGCGCTTCGCGGAGCGCGGACTCGCACTGCCTACAAGTGACTTCTTCAAAGGCCTTCTCGGGTACTACGGCGTCGAGTATGTCAATCTCAACCCCAACGGTATATTCCATACCGCCGTCTTCATTCACTTTTGCGAAGCGTTCCTGGGGATCAAGCCCCACTGGATCCTGTTCTGGAAGTTTTTCTGGGTGAAGCCACAGCCGAGCACCAGCAACCCTCGAGTAGTAGGCGGAGCCGGCATCCAGATGCGGGAGGACGCCGCCGAGCAGTACCTCGCATACAAGCTCATCGACTCCAACCAGGATTGGAAGGTGAGGTGGTTCTACGTCACGAACCACCACTCGGGCTTGCCGAAGCTGAGCGGGAGGCAGCCCAGACACCGGGACTGGTGGAACACGGAGCCCACGATGCAGGAGGGGATCCAGCTCCCCGAGCTGCTGGCACGCATCAAGGAGCTCAGAGAAGCTGGATTGAGGGCCGAGCACGTGGCCTTCAGTTTTATGAAGCGAAGGGTGCAGCCACTGATGGCCCGCGACACCCTGGGCTTTGAATACGCCGGCGACGACGACACGTCGCGGATGCCTGGAGGCGAGATCGACGATGACGACATCATCGACAGGCTGACGCGCATCTTCAAGGACATGCCGCCGTACACGGCGTGCCCGGTTCAAGAGTACTCTGCCGCGCGCCCGCCTAAGGAGGTAAGTAGCCGTACCCCCTAGTCGAGTAGTCATTGCTTGTGAGTAGTCGCGCTGATGTCTTGTGTCTTGCAGGACGACTTGAAGAGGTTCGTCTCTGAGCCGCAGCCGCCCCCTCAAGGAATCGAGATCCTGAAGGAGGGGAAAGCCAAAGCCAAGGAGCGGTGAGAGATCGGCGAAGGAGATGACACTGTCATCGTAGAAGACACGTCCGACGACGACGACGACGAGACGCTACAGGACCGCTTCCAGCTGCGGTCGAGGTTCAGCCGTCCCGGCTTGCCTCATGTACCCCTCGTGCAAGATCCGCCGGCTAGCCTGGAGGCTAGTCTAGCTGCGCCGCCACGGAAGCCGCGCAACCCCGCCTGCAAGCGGGTGACAAAGAAGCTGAGGGTCTCACAGACCACGCCTCAAGAGGTAACATGTCTTGACTAGTGTAGTCGAGTACCGTCGTGCGAGTTCACTTGCTGATGACTGATCTTCCTTGTATGCAGGAGGTGCCGCCGACGGAGCCCGACGAGGAGGGCGACGAAGGCGAGTGGGACACAGTGGGGGAGCCGGCTGGGAGTCGTAGCCCAGCCCCCACTGTTGAAGAGCTCATAGCGCAGTTGGAGCGCCAGTCCCCTGTTCATCAAGAGAGCGCGGAACCCGCAGCCCCCGCCGTCGAAGAGGTGGTGGCCGCAGCAGCGCAAGAGGGCGCTGCACCGGCTACCGTCGCTGCAGAGGAGGCAGCGGCTGCAGAGGCGCAAGAGGAAGCGCCTGCCGAGGGTGGACTGGTAGACATTGCCAGCATCCTCGGTGCCCCGGCCGTGACGATAGTCCGGTCAAGTTTGTAAGTGCTGAGCCTTCCCGAGTAGTACTTGGTGTAATAGTCGAGCTTGAATGACAACCAATTTTGTGTACTTCAGCAGGAAATCAACAGACCTATCCTGGGAGGGAGATGAGCCCTCCACGACGGTGGCGAAGGAAGAAGTCGCGCCGCCCGTCGAGGAGTCAACTCCTGCCCCCCAGGCGGAGTCCGAAGCGCCGACTGCTGGAGCTGTGTTGCCCGAGGCCAGCGTGGTCGAGGGTAAGTGTTCTGCTGAGGCTTTGGTATTCCCCATAGAGTAGTCGTAGTTGCTAATGCACTTGTCTTCTTCTTGATAGGTGCTGAGGCCGAAGGGAGCGATATCCCCGCAGCGGTACCCATGCAGGGGTTGACACCAGAAGTGCTGGAGGCTGCAGAAGGAGCCCCCGAGCCAATGGAGAAGGCCGCCGAGGAGATCGCCGTGGCCGCCGGAGGAGAGGAAGCCGCCGTGCCACCAGAGGCTGCTCTGGAGGTGGTTGTGCGCTCCCCGGAGATTCAGGACGCAGAGCCCATCCGCTCTGCACCGATGACTGAGGTCGCCACGAGTAGTCGTGGCGGGGTGGAGCTTCTTGCGGACGATCTGGTCGACCCGGCCACGGTGGCCAGGCACTTGGAGGCGGTCCGTCAAGATGAACAATGGATGAAGGTAAGTAGTCTTAACTTCTGAGTAGTCAATCCTCTGTTGTTGAGTACTCATGTGACATGTGTTGTCTGTGCAGGACGTCGTGGAGAGGTCCCGCGAGAAGTCCAACATGTTGCAGGGCTTTGGTGACGCGGTGCTTCGGGCTGAAGCGCTAGAAGATCAACTCTTGAAGTCGCGGAAGCACGCGGCCGCCATGCAGTCCAAGCTCGACGCCGCCTTTGCCAAGTATCATAATGACGTCCAGGAATTGCAGGCAAAGGGCGACGACTTGGTGCGGAAGAACAAGACGCTCCGCAACAAGAATAAAGGTACGCCGCTTGACTTGTTGGGGAGTTGTTGGAGGTCGAGAGGTAGTCTAACCCGCTGCGTCTTGTTGTTTTGCAGAGCTTGAGACCCGGGTGGAGCAGTTGAGGATCTCAGAGACAGACATGAAGAACCTCTTCTACCGGGAGCAGGAGGCCCGCCAGGTACTCGAGCTTGACTATAAGGAACTTGCCTTCGAGTGTGAGAAGAACATGGAGCTTCGGATCGCTTCTGACCGTGATCTCGACAACTGCTACAAATTGTTGCAGAAGTTGAATGAAGATTGCGAGGCACTGCGGGCCCAGCTGAAGGATCTTGAGGAAGCCGCATTGCCGATTGCAAGGCTCTTGGTGCCTCATCCGGGCGGCCCCAAGATCGCTCCGCTCGTGGATCGCCTCAGGGAAGCCCCCAGCCGGCTAGCGGCTTATGTGAAGCATATGGCGAGGTCGATCCCGAAGCAAGTCTTGGCCTTCATGAAGTCTTACTTCCCGAAGGCGCCCGTGGAGGTAGTTGCTGGCGGGGTAGCCGCCAACTGTACAGATGAGCAGTACGCGGAGCTGCTGGAGCAGATGGCGCCCATCGCGGAGCAGGTTGCCGAGAAGCTTAACCTCCAGTAGCCCTGTAGTAGTTAGCTCACAGTAGTATGTGTACAAAAACATTTGCAATGTAATTGTTTAAGAGTTAATGAAAGAAAAGTTCCATCAATGAGTACTCGTAGTCGCGATCTTGGAGTGCGGAGCCCCATCGTGGAGTTGGTGCGAGTAGTCGTACTCGGCAGTAGTCTTATTGAGGGAAGTAGACAGTAAAGAAGTTGATAATCGATCAAACTTTATTACTGGAGAAGTACACCTGGATGGCCAGGGCCGTAGTTACAGAGTAGTCACCTGGACCCGGAGGCCGCTTACAGCTAAGTGGTGCTAGGGCGAGTAGCCGCTTACAGCAGTAGATCCATAAGTAGCCGTGTAGGCTGGATCTTGGAGTACATGGTCTCTTAGTAGACCGCTGCTAGAGTCCTTTGTCGCTCGTCGCAGCCCAAGATCCGTAGGTAGCCGCGTGGGCTGGATCCTGGAGAGTAGTCCAGAGACTGGAGCCAGGACCCGGAGGCCGCTTACGGCAGAGGGGTGTTGATGCAGTCATGTAGACTTGAACCCCGGAGTAGTCGTGTAGACTAGGCGTAGAACCGACAGAGCTGGTCGACGTTCCACGAGTTGCTGATGTCTTCGCCTTCAAGTGTCTGGAGGCGGTAGGAGCCCGGCCCGGTCACCTTTGCCACGGTGAAGGGACCTTCCCAGGGGGAGCTGAGCTTGTGTAGTCCTTCCGTGTTCTGGATACGGCGAAGGACAAGATCACCAACGTTGAAGGAGCGTTCCTTGACGTTGCGATCGTGGTAGCGTCGGATACCCTCCAGGGTTTAGCAAGCTTCTTCAGGGCTGTCGATGTCAACTCGTCTGCTGTCTTTGGAGACGCCTTTGTTGTAATGCTCCACTGCTGGTGAGTTCCATATGACATCGGCAGGGTGGATTGCTTCGGAGCTGTAGACCAGGAAGTAAGGGGATTGCCCTGTTGGCTTGAAGGGCTGAGTACGTAGTCCTTAGAGTGCGTTGGGTAGTTCCTTGATCCACTTGCCTCCTTTGGAGTTAGCAGCATCGTGTAGCCGCTTCTTGAGAGCGTCGAGCACCATCCTGTTGGCCGGGACGTGTTGCTACTTGGCGAAGTACTGGCATCCTTGGCACCTTCTGATGAGTTCTTCAGCGTCGCCCAGGGCTGAGGGCCAGTAGAAAGCTCGCCAGAAGGCCTTGCTAACCAGCGTGCGGGAAGACGCGTGGTTGCCGCAGACGCCCTTATGGATCTCCTCCAAGATGTCCTTGCCTTCTTGCCGAGGGACGCACTTCATGAGTACTCCGGAAGATGCGCCCCGCTTGTAGAGCTTGTCTCCGACGAGGACGTAGGACTTGGCGCGGCGGATGAGCTGCTCAGCCGAGTTCTTGTCCGAGGGAACCTTCTACTCGCTGAGGTAGTCGATGAAGGGTTGCCTCCAGTCCATGTCGATCATCATGACCTCCTGTCCAGCTGGTGGGTGTGCTAGGACAGTGGTCGGTGGCGCCGGCTCCGGGATGGATGGCGCGTGAAGCTCGTGGATGAAGACACCCGCTGGTACTTGAGCGCGGGTAGATCCAAGCTTCGATAGAACGTCCGCTGCGACGTTGTTGTCGCGGACGATGTGGTGGAACTCGAGACCGTAGAACTTGTTCTCGAGCTTGCGGACTTCTAGGCAGTAGGCGTCCATGTTCTCCTTGTTGCGGTCCCAGGGCTTCTTGACTTGGTTGATGACCACTGCGGAGTCGCCGTAGACTAGTAGCCGCTTGATGCCCAGTGAAGCCGCGAGGCGGAGCCCATGTAGGAGAGCTTCGTACTCGGCTTTGTTATTTGAGACCTTCCAGAAGATCTGCAGGACGTACTTGAGTTGTTCGCCCGTTGGGGAGATCAGGAGTACCCCTGCACCTGCGCCCTCGAGGTTGAGTGATCCATCGAAGTACATCACCCAATGCTCTGATCGCACGGTTGGAGTAGGTAGCTGGTTCTCTCGCCACTCTGCCATGAAGTCGACTAGCGCCTGCGACTTGATGGCTGTGCGTGGCTTGAAGTCGATGTGAGGGCGCCGAGCTCGATTGCCCACTTGGAGATTCTTCCAGTAGCATCTTGGTTCCGCAGGATGTCGCCGAGCGGGTAGTCGGTGATGACGGAGATCGAGTACTCCTGGAAGTAGTGTCGTAGCTTCCGCGAGGTGATGAGTACTGCGTACAGGAGCTTCTGCACAGGCTGATAGCGTGCCTTGGACTCTGATAGGACCTCGCTGACGAAGTAGACTGGGCGCTGGACTGGGTAGGCGTGGCCGTCTTCCTGCCGCTCGACGACGATGGCAGTACTGACCACGTGAGTAGTCGCAGCGAGGTAGAGCAGTAGTTGCTCGCCCTTGTGAGGATCCGTGAGGATCGGCGGCTTCGATAGGAAGTCCTTGAGCTGGGCAAGGGCTTGATCCGCCTCTAGAGTCCACACGAACTTCTCTTAGTGCTTGAGTAGATTGAAGAAGGGGAGCCCCCGTTCTCCAAGCTTCGAGATAAATCTGTTCAGTGCCGCCATGCACCCGGTCAGCTTCTGGATGTCTTTGATGCTCATATGAGCTTTCATGCTGGTGATGGCGGAGATCTTCTCGGGGTTGGCTTCGATGCCGCGCTGGCTGATGATAAAGCCGAGTAGTTTGCCCGAAGGTACGCCGAAGACGCACTTGTTCGGGTTGAGCTTCCAGCGGTACTCGCGCAGTGATGCGAAGGTCTCTTCAAGGTCGTCGATGAGGGTACTGGAGTTTCTGGTCTTGACGACCACGTCATCCATGTAGGCTTCGACGTTCTTGTTGAGTTGCCTCTTGAAGCAGGCCTGGATAGCTCGTTGGTAGGTGGCGCCGACGTTCTTCAACCCGAAAGACATGGTCATGTAGCAGTACGCGCCAAACGGGGTGATGAACGCGGTCTTCTCCTGGTCTTCTTCTTTGATCGCGATCTGGTGGTACCCGGAGTAGCAGTCGAGGAAGCAGAGCAGGTCGCAGCCCGCCGTGGAGTCGATGACTTGATCAATCCACGGCAACCCGAAGGGGTCCTTGGGGCAGTGCCTGTTGAGGTTGATGTAGTCGACGCACATCCTCCACTCGTTCGAGTTCTTCTTGCGGACGAGGACAGGGTTGGCGAGCCACTCAGGATGGAAGACTTCTCTAATGAAGCCCGCCGCGAGTAGTTTGGCGAGTTCCTTTTTGATGGCGTCCCGTCTGTCGTCGGCAAAGCGTCGGAGGTGTTGTCGCTTGGGGGTGGCCTTAGGATCGACATTGAGGCAGTGCTCGATCAACTCCCTGGGCACTCCTGGCATGTCCGCTGGCTTCCACGCGAAGATGTCGCGGTTAGCCCGGAGGAAGTTGACGAGCGCGTCTTCCTATTTGGGGTCGAGGCCAGCCCCGATGGTGGTGGTCTTGCTGGGGTCGCCTGTTCCGAGGTCGATCGTCTTGACAAGAACCTCCTCAGGTGGCTGAGGCTTGTTGGCGTTGTCAGACTTCTCCGGGATGTCGAGTTCACTTGTAGCAAGCTTCTTCGACGCAGCGTAGACCTCCATCATGGCGTTGGGTACTTGATTCGTAGAGGCAATCTCCACGGCTTCTGTGTTGCAGTCGTGGGAGATCTTCAAGTCCCCTTGGAGAGAGAGTACACCCGCTGGGCTTGGCATCTTGAGTACCAAGTAGGTGTAGTGGGGCACTGCCATGAACTTGGCGATGGCCGGTCTGCCGAGGATGGCGTGGTAGGAAGTCTCGAAGTCCGCGACCTCGAACTTGATGTACTCGGTACGGTAATTGTCACGAGATTCCCCGAAGGTAACTGGCAGGACCACTGAGCCCAGTGGGATAGCCGCGTTATCGGGGACGATGCCGTAGAAGGGCGTGTTGCTCTTGGTGAGCATGTGGGTGATGTCGAGCTTCATCTTCTTCAAGGTCTTGGTGAAAAGGACATTGAGCCCGCTTCCACCGTCGATGAGGACCTTGTTGAGCTTGGAGCCCGCGACCACTGGCTTCAGGACGAGGGGGAACCGTCCTGGTTCGGAGAAGCTGGTCCATTGATCCGCGCGGGAGAAGGTGATGGGTACCTCCGACCACCTGAGAGGGGTCGGGACTGCTGGTTCAATGCTCATAACTTCTCGACGGGTAGCCTTTTGCTCCCGCCTGCTGGGCAGTCCGCCGAAGAGGACGTTGACGGTCTTGTCGGGTTCCTGGAAGTCGTCGTTGCCTCCGTCGTTCTTCTTCTTGCTCTTTTTATCGTGAGGGTGCGGTGGCTTTGGTGTACCCTTGAGTGCATGCCTGAGCTGGTAGCACTGCTCGGTGGTGTGGTTGCTGTTCAGATGCCACGGGCACTTCTCTTTCAACAGGTCTTTGAATCCACCGGAGTTCTTCTTCGAGTTCTCCTTCGTAGGGCGCTGTATAGCCGCGACAGTGTTGTCTGTCTTGCGCTTGCGGTTGGCCCCGAGTAGTAGTTGTTGTTGTTGTTGCGACCACCTTGGTTCCTGTTGTTGTCGTTGCCGCCGCCCGTGTTCTGCTTGCTCTTGCCACGGATGGCGTCGTACTTGGCGTTGGCCTTGTCTTCTTCATCCGCCCAGGACATGATCATGTCCTTGAGGTGCGGGATGGACTTGGGGCGGCGACGACCGAAGTCTTCAAAGGTGCGGCGGTGGTAGAGGCCGTCCTGGAAGAGGTCGATGACCTCCTTGTCGGTGACGTCGACTACGGCAGCGCGCTTGTCGAAGAAGCGGCGCATGTACTTGCGGAGGGTCTCGCCTTGTTCCTGCTTCACCATGGCCAGGTCCATGCGAGTACCCGATTGGCCCATGGCGCCCACGAAGTTGCTGGTGAACTGCTCCTTCAGCTGATCCCACTTGTCGATCGAGTGCTTGTCCAGCGACTCGAGCCATGTGAGTGGAGCTTGGTCCAGGCAGAAGGGGAAGTAGGGGCACTTGGTGTCGTTGTTGCCGCCAGCATTCTCGATGGAGAGGGCGTAGCACCTGAGCCACTGGATAGGATCCTGCTTTGCGTCGTACTTGGTGATCCCCAAAGGCTTGAACTTGTCGGGGAGGAGCAAGTTGCGAAGTCAAGGTGAGAAGGCGGGGAAGCCGTCGTTGTCGCCTGCGGTGGTCGACTTCTTCCGCCGCAGTTCCTCAATCTTCTGGCGGGCGTCGTAGCTGCCCTGTGAGGCGCCAGAGGCGTGGCTGTTCGCGTGGCCTCAGCCGCCGCGATTGCCGCCGCCACCGGCCCTCCTGTTGGCTCCATGGTTGGAGCTTCCGCCGTCGCTGCCGCCGCCGTCAGGGTCATGGCCGCCGCCACCCGCCGGAGCACGGTGAGGGACGACTTTGCGGTTGCTGTTGCCACCCTGTGGTGGTCCGCCGGCGTTGGAGCGAGTGCGGTTGGGCTGAGCGGGAAGCTCAGCTCGAGTACGGTTGGGACCGTTGTTGGTGCTGCAACTTGTGGCTTCGTTGTCGCGGTTCCTGGCGGGAGGAGGTTGGTTGACCTTGTTGTCGACCCGCATGAAGTAGGCGTCTTCAGCGAGCTTGGCGATGACCTCTCCAGCGCGTATGCCCTGAGCCTGGCGTGCGATCGCTGTGATCGACATGAGGCATTGCTCGGGGGTAGTGTGTACTCTGCTCTCGACCGCCTCGAGAGCTTCCGCAAGGTTGCGGACGGGGAAATTGTCGTGGAGGCGTCGGCGACGTTCGCTGCGCTTCTGGTTACGCTCACATCGAGCGTCTCTGTCTGCGGGGGTCTCGTTTGCTGGAGCATCAGCAGAGAGCTCGTCAGAGGAGATGTCTTTGAGGTATTTGTCTTGGGCCGTCCCTGAAGGTCCTGGGGTGTCGCCGGCAGCCATGAAGACTTGGCGATCAGGGGTGCCAAGGCTGGACTCAGAAACCGCCACCTCAGTTGGGGTGTTCGAGTCAGCGCCATGGTGCAGAAGCCGTTGTAGCGAAGCAGCTCAGCCCGCTCAGGTTCTTGGACGCCTTCTTGCCCTTGCGATGATCACCTTCGTCTTCACTGCTACTCGAGCTCGAGGTGGAGTACACGGAATTGGAGTCGACGTCGCTCGCACCAACCATCGCTCGGGCCTTGCCTCGACTTTCCTTCTTCCTCGATCATCGCTCGTCCTTGTGCTTGTTCTTGTACTTGCTCTTGTGGTCGCGCCTCGACCGGTACTTGCCATCGTTCCTCAGCTTGTGCTTGTAGCCGTCCTTGTTCTCGACCTTCTCCGGGCAGTCGGCGATGAAGTGTCCCGGATTGCCGCACTGGAAGCACGTCCTTGTGGTCCTCCTCATGTTCACTCGGTTCTCGTGCAGCCTCTCGAACCGTCTCGTTAGGAGCGCCAGTTCATCCTCTCCAAGCACATCGAACTCCTCATCTGGCATAGACATCAAAGAGGAGAAAGAGAACATCCTGGTGGATGGGTTAGTGTTAGCCTTTCCTTTCGAACCACCAACGAGGGCGAGACTATGGGAATCAGTCGGACCCTCGAGCTTGGCAGTCATGCCCCTATCCACCTCAGCCGACTTGAGCTTCGAGAACAGCTCGTTCACCGTCAGAGTGTCATACTTCTCTGACTCCACAATGGCCTCGAACTTTCCGCCCCATATTGTACGATCCAAAGAGTGTAAGATCTTGACCGCTCTATCATGATCATCGTACGGGAGCACGTCCACATTGGCCCTCATGTTGTTCACAACCACCGTGAACCTCTGAAACAAGGCATCGATGGACTCACCGGGGAGATGAGTGAAGTTCTCATACTCTCTCCGGTAGGTCGCATACATCCGTGCCTGAACCTGGGCATTCCCAACATGAGCCTCCTTCAGCACCGTCCAAATCCTACAAGACAAGTTCTCGTTGTGCACCCGATCGAACTCAGGCTGACACAAAGCACGAAACAAGTAGTCGACCGCCTTATTGTTGGCGTCGAATCTGTCCCTCGATCCTGGAGTGAGGAAGTCCATCGGCTGGACATAGCCTGTGTCCACCATGACACCCCAAAGGATCTGACCCTTTCCGTGGAGGAACGCACCCATCCGCTTACTCCACATCTGGTAGTTCTTGCCATCGAAGTGTGGAGGACCCGAACCCCGTTCCTGGTACGCCATCCTTGAATCTTAGACTGGTTAGAGTCAACAAAGACTCGAACCGGCTCTGATACCACTTGAAGGACCGATTAGGCGACCAGAGATGGGGGGAGTGAACGGGAGCCGATAAAAATTCTTCTCGAAGGAGATTGAAACTCCGACAAGATGAACCCGCTCGGTCGGACCCCCAAAATCACACGCTCCGCACTTCTACCTTCCGTTTGCCAACACCACGTAGACACTGGAGTGCTACGGGTCCTAGGAACAATCTCTACCAGCAACCTCACCACACACGCACCCACGACAGCGGAAACACCTCGAAAGCCGGCTGTCTAGAGGGGGGCGGTTAGACCGGGTATAGGGGCGGTTAGACCGCCTCCACCTGGTAACGAAGAAACCTCCAAAACACCTCTTCCGAGCACCTAAACGCACCACGGTTTCACCAACAAAGATATCTGGTCAAGGCCATGCTAGCTACCAGAAAATCTTGACGAAAACCAAAACTCCACCCAGGGGCCTAGGGGTGGTTAGACCGGCTACCAGGGGCGGTCTAGCCTCCTGTACCCAGCAACGAACTCCAACCAATAACACTTAGCAAACAACACGAGAACGACCCGCAATTTCACCCAGACGCTCCTCTGATCAAAGCGAACAAACTCACAGAGGAAAATCCGGCGAAACAATACTTCGACCTGGAAACACCCAGGGCGGTTAGACCGCCCCCAGGCGGTTAGACCGCCTCATCCAGAAAACAGCCCGCGGGTCCAACCCTAACTTCCTCGCGCCTGATCTAACGAATCACTCCACGGATTGCAGCGAAACTTCGGGAATAGCTGGGTTACCTCCTGGGCAACCTCTACGTCAAAGGAATCGACCCGAAACGCTCACAATCAAGAGGAATCGACGAAATCACCTCTCTAGGTCAAGAACTCACCCAACTCGAAAAACCACCAAATCGAGTCCGATTCAAAGGAGATTTGGGGGCAAAGTCACCAACCAAAGAGGTACAAGATCCTCATACGTGACACCCACCAAAAACCCCAAGAAATCGTCCTCAAAACACCGCCAACAAAGAGCTCTGAAAGTCAACACAAAAGAGAGCGGGAAAACCACCTTGAGGAACAATGCCGAACCATCTATACATACCATGAAGGTTCGTACAAGGTCTAGCTTGCCACCCAAACATCCATCCCTCTCTCTAGATCTCACATGAAGCTCTCAAGCTAGTCCTAGGAAAAACTAGGGAAAATGGACAACGAAAATGGAAAAACAAATGAGCTAGAGTTCCAAGAGTTGGCTGCCATCCACCCATTCAATGAGTATATATGGAGGAACCCAAAAGACTAAACTACCCTCACCTAATAACTAGGGATACAATCCCCTCAAGGGCGGATTTGGAAATCTTCAGAATTTCTTCATCAGACGGATGCCCGGCGATCGCAATCCTGCTTAGCCTCGACGCAAGCCTTGCGATCCTGATGCGTGTCCTCCGCTTCGAAGCATCTCGGCGCCGGCGGCCAGGGCGGTCAGACCACCCCCCTGGGCGGTTAGACCGGCCCGGGAGATCTGACCGGCCCCAGGCGGTCCGACCGCCCCTCCCGGCGCGTTGAACCGGCCTGGGTGGCCGCACCTCCTCGTCGAGTCTTCGGCCTCGGTTTTGTGGCTCAACCGAGTAACCTAGTGGTTTTCTGGTGAACCACTGCAAACCCCGCGAACTCGGTGTAGCCTCCGCCAATCCCCACTCATGACTTGGCACCCACGTAGTCCCGGCTCGACCTTGGTTTTGAGGCTCTACCAAGAAACCGTCCACAACTTCATCTTGCTGTTCATGCCACCATGCAGCCCGCACTTGACCCCACTGGCCACCGGGTCCCTCGAACGAAGCCTACTTGTCTTCTCCACACCTGGAGGCCTCACCGGCAACGACCTTTCGCGCTTGTTCTTCACCTGCACCAACACGAGTCAAGTCGCAACCTGCACCTGCAATACTTAGCCAACAATCAGTCCACACAACGTTGTCAATCACTCATCACAAAAAGGAAGCGACCATCCACCGGTCCTCGAACCACACATGGTCCTCACTGTCCCTGACACTACCACGTGCTGAAATTTAAATAACATCTTTGTGGCTCTACCCATGTGTTTTTAGCATGTAAAACAATTCAACCTTAACATCATAAAGAGGATGAAAGGTTGAGATAGGTTCTGAATTTATTTGGTTTTGGTTTCTCGAAAAGAAGCAAACAACACATAGGATGGTTCATGTAAAGGGTTTATGATCCAAGCAAAATATTCAACCAAGAATTATGTCTCTAATATTGTTCAACCACTCTAAGCCTAATGTCTTGCGTAGTAAATTTCAAAACAAACTTACTTGAAAAGACTCGAAAAATCTTGAATCGGGTTGTCCTCTAGGTAGCTTATTCTTGACTCGACGAAATGGGTTGCCTCCCGCCTAGCGCTTCGTTTATAGTCCATGGCTAGACTTCTTCACTTGATTACTTCGGATCAACGCTCTTTGCGGGTGTTGCAATCTTGGGTACCCACTTCTGCACCATCTTGGGCACGGGCTTATTCTCCGGCTTAGTCATCTTTTTGGTCTTCACAGGCGGCTTTTGTTCCTTTGTCTTGACAGATGCAACAACTTCTTTGATTTTCTTTACTTCCTTCTTCTTCAGCTCTTCCTTCTTCCTTTGTTCTTCCTTAACAATGCGATGATGAGGTGCAACATATTTAACTTCAATCATATTACATACCTCGAGGCGCGGTCGAAATGTGAAGGAACTCCTCTCGCCGTTAATGTCGAAGTTGATCTCCCCCTTGCCAACATCAATGGTAGCTCCCATGGTCTTGAGGAAAGGCCTCCCAAGGATGAGTGGTGGCTTCTCCCTCTCTCCCATCTCGAGCACCACAAAGTCAACGAGGATGAAGTGGTGTCCGACCTTCATGGGCACATCTTCGGTGATGCCCAAGGGATAGCGAATGGAGTTATCACCCAAATCCTAGCACATACCCATAGGCTCCAATGGTAGGCGTAGCTTCTCGAACACATCTCTTGGCATGATGCTCACACTTGCTCCAAGGTCGCATAATGCCTTCTCAAATTTGAATGAACCAACTAAACATGGAATTGTCGGGCATCCAGGGTCTTTTTTCTTCTCTAATCCATTTGCAATAGCGGCATTACATTGCTCGGACATCTTGACATGATCTACCCTGTGTGTTGCTATCTCACATTTTTTTGCAAGGATATCTTTGAAGTAACGAGAATATGTAGGAACTTGAAGGGTATCCAATAACGGCATGTTGATGCTTAGTCTACGCACAACCTCCTCAAACTTCTCAAAGTGATTAGCAAGTTTACCTCGGAGGTAGCGTGGCTTGAGTTGCGTTATCTTCGTGTCTTCTCCCGGCATCTCAAACTCGGGCTCTTCGGTGACTATCTCCGTAACTTCCTCCTTAGCAAATTCCTCTGTCTCGACGGATGGTTTAGGCTTCCTTGCTCCCGCGTAACGTTCCAGATCTTCGGTCTCCTTCCCCGAACGAGTTTGAATAGCCTTCGCTGTTTCAGAACCTTTAGGTTGTCCCACTTGCGTCTCAAGTATCTTCATCATGTTGAGCACTTGCTGGTTGGAGATTCCGACCTCCGTCACCTTGCTATCAATGTTCTCCAACATCTTGTCTATGGCTTTGAACTTGGTGACAGTGTCCTTATTGATCTTAGCTTGCTCGTCCATGAAGTCCTTCAATTGTATACGAAGCAGAACCGAATTCAGAATGGATGATCTTGCATGAAATTGAGGTCTACCTTGCCCGTAGCGGAAGTTCGGCAAATCTCCCTTCCTAATGTAGTCGAGCACCCTGGCTTCCTCCGAACAATCCTTGTGGACATGGCCATATTCTCCGCACTCTTCACATGTGGATCTTGCTTCGGCAGAGCCTCTTTCTTTTCTATCTCCATCTTCTCCAACCTCCGCATAAGCGAATCGATCTTGCCTTCGAGTATGTCTTCCTTCTCCACTTGCAAGACTCCTTCGACGTTCCTCGTGGGTTGAACCAAAAGTAAGCGTTCGGACGACGCCCACGTGTCATTGTCCGTGACCTTCTTGAATAGAGTGAAAGCTTGAGTCGGCGTAAGCTCGATGATAGATCCTCCCGCTGATGCATTGATGATCGTCCTTGATGCCATGGTGAGTCCTTGGTAGAACTTTTGAACGAGGTCCTCCTTCGGGAACTTGTGATGTGGAACCGCCCGAGTGTACTCATTGAAGTGCTCGAATGCCTCCGAGATAGTTTCTGTAGGATATTGAGGAAAAGTAGCTTATTACGCAAGCTTTGAGTTTTACCCGGCGAGTAGTATTCCTTCATGAAGGCCCTCATCAACACATCCCAACTTTGCACCGTCTCCGCCAGTTGAGAGTAGAACCATTGCAAAGCCTTCCCGAGTAGCGAGAATGGAAAGAGCCTTGCCCTCATTTGATCTTGACTCACCCCGTCCATGTTGATTGTTTGACATAGCTGAATAAACGCTTGGAGGTGAAGGTTCGGATCTTCTTTACCGGTGAAGGGTGAATGTTGCACCATGAGGATTGTTGAGGTCTTGATCTCAAACGGCCTTCCGATCTCCGCGAGGTTCAAGATTGGTAGGTCGATGATGTCCGGGGTGCATAGCCCCCCGATCTTGCGTTCTTGCGGTTGTTCTCCCATCGGTGGAAGTCGATTCTCTCGAGGACCTTGAGGTGGTGATTTCTTCGGAGATTCTGATGATCCTTCGTCTTCCGACTTCGAATCTACAAAATCCAGCTTCTTAGCTTGTTGTGCTTCGCGTCTCCTTAGCCTGTAAAGTTTTTTTGGATCATCCACAAAATTATCGGGTTTGTTGGAGAGGTAGCCGTCCGTCTCCTGTTAGGGTTAAAGGTAAACAAAATATACAAAAATGAAAAATAAAAAACAAATCTAAGAAAACTAGGGTTAGACAAACTAGATTAGATTGATTTTGAGGATGATAAAAAGTTAATAGGTGCAAAGAGAAAAACCAAAAGAAAACTGAAAATTACACAAAAAGCAATAAAAGATCGAATCTTGATCACTTGTTCCCCAGCAACGGCGCCAGAAAAAGGGGCTTGTTGACGGTGTATATTCATGTTAAACTTCAAGTGGACTTGCAAGCGGACAAATCCTCCATTGTAGTCAAGGGACCTTTCTTCCCTCAAGTGTAAACCCAAGGTATCGAATCCGTGGAACAATGTGTGATGCAAGAATCAATATAATAAAGCCGAGAACTTTAATCTTCAAAAGGAGAATCATATGCATCTAATCTTAAAGAACATCATGAAAACGAATCTAATATATGAAAGCCGGAGGTAGCAAGAGATAGAGTGGGATAGATAAACCAATCTAGAGAGATTGGATCAAGCCTTCGTTGAAGTTTCGAGCAAAGGAGAAGTAAACAAGTTCAATCTCATAAAAAGCTTCTTTAAATCACGGTTTCTCGTCCGACTCCGAAAATGCCCACCTTTTGGAGCCACCGTTCTGTCACAACGCACCCCTATTCATGCAGGTTAGTCTAGAGCGAGTCCAAAGATAAGTTGAAATCTCTCGGAAGGTCAGGCATGCACCTCTAGCCACCACAGCTAGAAGAACATCCTCGGTGATCTATCTCGAGAATAGATCTTAAGATACGAAAAGCCGATTGAAATCAAAGATGTAGGAGAAACACTCGATCGCTAGAAATCGGATTGCAACTTGATAATTCAACATTACATGATACATGAACCAAGATCACCACCAAGATCCTACCTTGATCTTGCTTCTAGCTCCGGGAACTCCGACGTGGTCTTTCTTGCAAGGTTCCCACGCCGGCTAGGGAGACCCTAGTCAACTAGCTCGACCCTCTCCTCTCCGAGATGGTGTCCCTCTCTTCTCTGCTCCTCAGTGACCGATGACGAATGAGTTGATGCATGGCTCCTGGCCTCGGGGCTATAAATAGCCCGAATGGCGTCTAGGTCAAAGGAGGGCTGTCTGGGCCCCGAAATGGGCTGGGCCGGCCGGCCGGGCCGGTTGGCCTGGGCCCACTTCGGCCCAGGCAGCGGCCTCCTTCACCCGGTGTAGGTTCTCGAGTCTTCTAGAGTCTTCCCTGATCTGCATGTGGGCCCTTGTCCTTAGTTTCTCCTCGAATTGGATGAAGCCCGTTGTCCCGCAAGATTTGGTAGTTTTCTGATTGGGTCCTCAGAGTTTTTCATCTTCTCGGGTTTGGTCCCAAGGCTTCTTGGGGTCATGTTTACTTCATTGCTTGACTTGTATCGGGCTTCAAGGTCTTGTCATGAGGTGCTTGATGAACTTATCTCGGAAGTCTTGCTTTCAACACTAAAATCTTGCATAAACACTAAACTCCAAAACCGACATGCACGAACGAACTTGTTATACCAAGGGGGTTAGTACCAATGGATAAGATATAAAATTCATGCCAACACCAAAGGTAAACTCATGGCTAGATTGACGAAATTTCACCGTCAACAATAAGTGACGTTTGGTGGCGGCGATCGTAGATCGACTACGCACCATCGGGCGGAGAGGCGTGCGTCGACCGACACCAGCGGGGACCGACGGAGGCACACGTCGAAAGGCGCGGGTCGGGCATGCCCAGATGGTCCCTAGGGAGCGCACGCAGTGGTCCCCAGGGAGCGGCAGGAGCAACGATGACGTGCGGGCTGCCGGGGAGGCCCTGACGCGACTGGATGGCGGCAGAGCATGAGGATGGCTGCCGACCGGGGTGCGCGTGGGCTGGGAGAGGCGAGCTATAGGTAGACCGCAGCCGGTCGGGGGCGCGAGACAACAGGGGCAGGGTGTGCGGGGTGGAAGTGGCGACGCTCACGTGGGCCGGCGAAGTGGACCAGATGGAGGAGGGCGGCACGTGGGAAATTTTGGCAGCCTGCCAACGTCCTCTACGCGCGTCACTTGAAAATGGTCTAAGTCCTCGAATTGGCAGCATATATATGTGGAGGTTTTTCTAGGTGCGGATGACGCGAACACCCGCACCTGAAAATCATTTCTAGGTGTGTGTGTTGGTATCACCCGCGCCTAGAAAAGATTTTGAGGTGCGGGTGCTGCCGCCACCCGCACATAAAAATGGTTTTAAGGTGTGGGTGTTGGCGTCACCCGCACCTGAAAATCATGCCCCTATTTTCTTTTTAAGGGAAAATATTTTTTCCACCTACTAAATGAACTCAAAAGAAAAACTTCATAACTTCAATTTTGTATGTCTCATCGAGGCCTACAATTTGGTATAAGTTTTGTATTGGTATGAGATAAAATGGAAAAGTTAGAACATAAAACATACATCCATCAAGACATGCACATATAACTACATGTCCCACTTTGCACATACACAACCAATGGTGAACTTGCATTATTATGTAATATATCTAATCAAATTAGATAGGCTTCCGTGATAAATACATACATTAGTTTTACAATTACGATACATTTAATTTTTTCTTAATTTCATTTTGTGTAAAATTTACTTTTGGGCTATAAAATGACTTCACAACTTCAATTTTAGTATTATTATAGTATTTGGAAGCATTGGTGGCCTCAGATGATATGATTGGATGACAATAATCCTCTAGCAGATCACTACAAAAAATCCCTTGATCCATGACCAAATATTCATGACGTTTTTTTGATTTCGTCACAGATCACACTACATCCATTTAGGGGTGGGCGTTCGGGTTACCCGATTAGTTCGGGTTGGGTAATTCGGGTTTTGAGAAATTCGGGTAATTTGGTGGCCTCAGATGATATCAGCTCCAGCAAAACACTACCCGCAAATTCGGGTACCCGCAAAAATCGGGTTCAGGTTACCCAATTTACCCGAAATCTATAATCAAAGTATACAGTCAAACATACATAATTTTGCATAGACTATTAGTTTGTGTTGAGTTTCAATTACAAGTTGAGAAGAATAATATATTATAGTTACTCATTCAAATTAAGAGAATTATATTCTAATAAAGTGACAATTTCAAGTATTCAACTAACAACATGTGAATAAATACAAAGACAAAGGCAAATTTCGGGTAGTTCGGGTAGTTTGGGTACCTGAGTGCATTACCCGAATTACCCAAACTAATTTCGGGTAATGACAATCACTATCCGAATTTGGGATCGGGTACCTCGAGTTCGGGTAATTCGGGTTCGGGTTCGGGTAATTCGGGTACAGGTAATGGGTATCGGGTATTTTGCCCAGTCCTTCATCCATGACGAATAGTCAGATTTCGTCATAGATTCACAGCGCTGGATATGAAGCCCGATATGAAGTCCAAATACTATGACGTTATGCTAATTTCGTCACAGATCACACTGCATCCATGACAACAGTTAGATTTAGTCATAGATTAGCAGTGTTGGATATGAAACCCGATATGAAGTCGAAACACTATGACGTTGCGTCAATTTCGTCATAATCCAACCCACATTGCATTTCAACATTTCATTATGATCAATAAAATAAAAAAATTATATAATATGTGAAAAAAGTAGAGATAATCACAGTCAATAATTTAAAAATCTAAATTTATTTTTTTTCTAAAGCATATTGACTTTTTAATGAATTCTAAAGCATATTACCTATATAAATGCAAACAAAACTGAATTTCGGTTTTATGACTTTTTATATCTTACTATAATTTTTTTACATATTGACTTGAATTAAATAAAAAAGAAAAAGACAAAACCGTTTTTTAATCCACGCAAAACCAAGCTTGTGATGTAATATGGATGGTTTCAAAGGTTGAAAGATATGGTTTGTGTAGTTACTAAGTTTAGGCATGAAAACCAGACTTAGGCGAAAATTGAATAGGAGACATAGTAACATGGGCTTGCTAACCTGAATCAAAGTCTACTGGTGGCCCTCTAACTCGTTAACAAATTCCAAATAACCACCCCGAGATCCCAAAACCAGCCCGTGCAGCCCAACTGGCTGGCCCAACTGCACAGCCCAACTGGTCGGCCCAGCTCCGCCAGAATGGAGGGCCACTAGCATACTTTTCCCATCATTTTTTCTTTTTAATCTATACTTAAAATTTGAAACTAGTGTTTCTCGGTCATAGTAACTCCAAATTCATCGATTCTTTTTTCTGTTTTTTTTTGTAAAATCACAATCTTTCATGTAATATCGTTCGTTTTCATATTAATTTCTATTACATTTATCTTTTTCATACAACTTCTTTTCTTCTACCGAAAGAGAATAAATAAAAGATATTTTTCAATAATAAATGGTAACATAAATTCATATTTACTAATGTTATGATAAACACAAGGTTATGGTAAAGTTTGAAGTGCATTTCAATTCGAAAATTTCGAAAGGTATGATACACTTCAATGTTCAAGTAATGTTTCATGAAACTATGTGAGACATGTATCCATTTCTAAACAACGTAGGTTCCGCTGTTACCGAAATCATTTGAAAGTTTGATCACAAGTTTATGGACCCAACTTATGTTACCACGTCAATTCGTAGAACCATTAGAGCATTTTATGATATTATTTGAATTATGATAGTGTAAATTCAAGATGTAAGTTTGAATTACCCCTAATAAACTGCTATCAAAATCATTTTTCATTTATTAAAGTTGTAGATCTTGGTAGAGAATGATTTTAGAAAATTTTAGAAAAAAGAATCATCCAATTTGAAGTTAGTATGAGGCAGAAAAACTAGTTACAAATTTTAGTCAAAGATTAAAAAGAGAAAACACACTTGTTCATCTCAGTTCATAGCAAGTGCAATTTCTGTTTTTAATCTTCGGATAAAACTTATAAACTGTTTTTTCGTCCTCATACGAACTCCAAATCGGTTGATTCTTTTTCCTATTTTTTCTAAAATCGAGATGTTTTACTAAGTGCCATTTGTTTGTATTTTAATTACTATTTCTTGATTGCTTTTCATACAACATATCGTTTCCAACTAAAAAAAGAATATAAAAAACATGTTTTTTCATAATAATTGCTAATATAACTTAATATTCTCTAATGTTATGGTCAACACAAGGTTGCATCCAAATTTGAGGTGCCCATGGGTAAGAAAGTATTTAAGTGTGTACAAACTTTGAAGTTTAAGTTGAGTTGTATGAAACAATCTGATGATCTAGCTAGTTTATGAACAATGTATACTCCAATTTTCACAAAATCTTATGAAACTTTTTTGTCAAGCTTGTACATTGATAAAATGATCCTATGCCAATTTATATAATTTTTTGATAAGTTCTATTTATTATTATCGCTATTTTATAACAAGGTGACTAGTAGAAGTTCGAAATTTCCCTACAGGCCAATTGAATTTTTCGTCAATCTCCTAGATGTGGGCTAGAATGGACAATAGGCACCTAAATATAGTTTTTTTGAAATTTTGTTAATCGTATTAGAGGTACATGTAGGTCAATTTGGAATTAATTTCGATAAACATGCAGAAATTCATTTATATCATAGAAAATAACAAATCTACTTGAATATTCTTGAAACTCCTATGTGACAACGTATATGCATACTATTACATATAAAAAATATATTTATGCATATAAGATAATTTTTTTTAGATGTTACTTCACAATGGTGCAATAAAAAGAATAAAGAAAAAGAAAAATGTTAATCAAACCTGGCCCGTTATGACCAAATGGCCCAACTAATTCTGGCCATCCATTGGCGATTCAATGGCTACGATTGCATTACAATTGTATAAAAAGGTGCTCGAACCCTAACCCTAACTCTCTCCTTCTGCCTACCTCTCACCTGGTCGCCGCCCCCTCTCGGCGTCTCCCTCTCCCCACTCAGATCCACGTTGCCCACCTTCCCCTCCTCTCCCTTCCGCAGATCCGCCTGTCGCTGCTCCTTGTGGCCGATGCGGCTCCAAGCTCGGCGTGGCCGGTGGCCGGCGGTGGAGTCCCTAGGCGTGCTCCTCCTCCACCCCATGAACACGTACCTGGAGAAGGAGCTAGACCACCGCTTCCGCCTGCATCGGTTCTGGGAGCCGCCCCCAGGCCCGCCCCACGACGAGTTCCTCCGTGCGCCCAAGGGCTCCATCTGCGCCGTCGTCGGCAACGCAGCGTACGGTGCCGACACCGCGCTCATCGACGCGCTCCCTGCGCTCCAGATCGTCGCCTCCTTCTCCGTCGGCATCGACCACGTCGACCTCGCCTAGTGCCGTGAGCGCGGGATCCGGGTCACCAACACCCCCGACGTCCTCACCGACGATGTCGTCGACCTCGCCATCGGGCTCGCCATCGCTGTCCTCCGTAGGATCCCGCAGTCCGACGGATACGTCCGTGCCGGCCTCTGGAAGGCCAAGGGCAACTACGCACTCACCACGCGAGTGCGTCGGGGTTTGCTTCCTCTTTTTTATTTCTTATGAGTAACCCCGGTTTAGTTGTCTCTTTTCCTGCGCACATAGCTCGATCTTGCTTGTCGATCCTTTTGTTGAATATGATATGATTAGTTGATACTTTGGCACTATTCTGCTATTTGTGTTCCATTTAGCCACAAATTTAGTTAAGTTTAGTTGAAAAATGAGGATAGTACTCCTTGATGTTGAGGTTTATTTGAAAGCACAAGAGGGGGATACGACTGAATGAAAAGAGGAACAACAAATAGGGGTCATGATCTGGGATGCAGATTTTAAAGAAAATCGAATGCTGATTGTGTAGCCTGCACTTTCTTGTTCACCATGTGAATAAAATTGATTAGCAAGATGCAGAAGGTGCTTTCAGCAGATTACACACTGGCAATTTCAGGAGTAGCCTGGCCCTGGGGTATTTGTTTTGGCGATTTCGTAAGTGCTTCTTAATCGCCAGGAATATCGCTTCCTGAAATTACTCGCTCATTAGTGGAAAGCTGAGATAGAGAGGGTCACATGTTGTTAGTGTAATATAACCAAATTGTCTCTATCTTCTTTCATCCGGTCTCAGTTATGTGTGTTTGAAAGATTCTTTCTCATATTTTCACAGTGAGCACGATCCAAGTGTTTTAGTTTGTAGCATCTGGTTTATCAATAATATATCCATTATTATTTCGATGGATTGATGCAAAATTAAGTTTGCTTCAGTTTGTAGTGTATTCTGCTTAGTATTTGTCTTCCTGCTATTTAGGAGTAATTTTTTCTCTTTGTATACCACTTAGCAGTTATTAGTACTTGCCTTCCTGTTGTTTAGTAATCTGAATATGGTGATCTGACTCTCGAGGCTGCGGGAAGACCAGCATTGGGACATCACCAATCTTGAAAAATGCATCATCATACCTACTGCTCACTTGAACAAGATGCTGCTCAATACTAGGTTTAGTTATCTCCTTCCCAGTTGTTTCTAGTTGCCCATACTCAAAGTCAACCGAAGAGGTGAAGTGGATATTAACATAAGTATCCTTATAGTCTCTTTGATTTACATTAAAGGCTACCAGATCACACATGGACCTAGCGAGCCTTGTGTTTGCAAGAACAGCGCGCAACTGGAAACCGAAATGCTTATATTGGGCAAGAGATGGCCGAGTAAATCCTAGTGCCCTCTTATGTCGTGTGTCTATGCACAGTAACTCTAGTTTTATTTGCCATTCAACTGAACAAATTCTCCAACTGCGTGCATCCTTGCAGGGAAATCATGGAGATTACTACCTTATTTAACAAGTGCAGGGAAAATGCAAAGAAAGTATGTAGTAGCTAGTAGATGTTCTTTTGGTGTAAGGATTTTGGGGGGGTGATGTAAACCAGCCTTGTTCATCCGGTGGAAATTTTAGTGGAAAAATGTTAGTACTGTCAATTACAATTTCTCTTGATTGTTCGTGTGAGATAGCATTCGTTGTTAACCAGTGAAGCTTTGCCTTGCCAACTTGAAAAATCGAAGCTTTACTGCAACTTTGAACAGCAATGCAGCATTGTGCTCTGCCCTTGTCCAGGACAGGAAGCATGTCTGTCAATCTTGAGGTTCCCTTCCCAGCATTTCATTTCGACTTTGCAGGTTTCTTTCTTTTACCAGAGTTTACTTGTTCTCAAGCCATGTACTAATTATTTATTATTACCTTAATCAGTAGAACCTTTATTTCTACAAATTAGTCATGATAGCTAGTCATAATACTTGGAGATGGGTCATTTAACTTTTCTGATTATGTTTTGAGTAAACTAAAGGTTTCTAATTGCCTTGTGGTAACTTGGAGATGTTAATGTACCCATTTTATGACATGCAGAGCCATTATTCCAAAATATAATCACCATCTTTTGACTGAGGTTGCATGCTTCATTTATAGCAATCGTTTTAATCTGCTGTAGGACCTTTGGATGCCTGTGCGGCGCTCGGTCCCTGGCGTGCGCCAGCAGTTGCTGCGGTGCGCGTGCTGTGCTGCTTCCTTCTGGTAAGGAATCCAACAAGCTCTTCTGTTTGCGCATATGCTTGCTGCATTTCGGCACCTTGGTTTCTTTCCTGTTACATGCTATCTGCATAGTTTCATTCTTGCTGGGGTTGTTTCTTCGTTGCAATATGTAAGGCGACTAATCCTGTAGACTTGAAGTGTTGGATGAAATGCATGTACGACCGCATACAATTTTCAGTTAGCTAGATAATCCTTTTCATTCAACTGTAACAACAGTGTGTGATAGGTGCATCAAATAGGTTGGCACTTCCATTGGCTGAGATTATAACCACACAAGTCATTGAGATCGACAAAAACTCGTTCTACCTCTAAATTATGTGTATTGGACACATGTTACTCTCATTCTACCTGCATTGGACATTGCAATCGTTACCTGCTTTTGGTTGGATGACAGAAATTATGTGTCACCTTCGAGAATTATTTAGGGGCTGACATGCTTTGTGCTATGGCTAGTAAATGATATTGTCTTCTACTTAGTCAGGCATTTCTCAGTATGCATATCTGTACCTAGTAGCTCGTATCCTCTTTGGTCTCTATTTTGTTCTGCAATGAACTGTTTGTCTAGCACAATATATATTACATTTAGTTGTTTTGTGCAGTTTTTGACACCCCATGTACATCCTATAGATGTTAAATCTGATGCATGTTCGTCCATCCGTGACCATAATTAGATCACTTTACCATTTATGTTAAAGCAAGAGGTATTCTGATAATCACTAAAGGAGTGAGATAAAGCTCTTGCTGGATGAAAACTTTATATTTGATGTAATCTAAGATGAACAATTTTTTTAATGTGATGCTAGTTCTGTTTAATTTTGTAAATGAGATCCATGGGTTGAAATTTTAATTTTGAAGTGGGCTGAAATTCTATTAAAACTATTGGCCAATATTTGTTATGGGCCGTACATCTTAGTGGGCTGAAAATGTGATGATGTCATCATTTATATATGCCGGTATTGAATTTGGCCACGTCAGCGCCACATGGCAGCCACGTCAGCCACACGACAGCCACGTCAACACCACGTTTTTAAAACACCATCGCCACATCATCTGTCACATAATCACCATGTCATCTGCCACATAATCTCCATGTCATCTTCCACATCATCTCTGCAAGTGATGTGGCAAGTTAATCCATGACGGTCACTTTCGTCACAGATTTTGGGCTTTGGGCTGGGTTCACTGGGCTTTACACCAATCTATGACGGTCTAAAAATTTCATGGATTACAACAATCCATGACGAAACTGTTAATATGTCACGAGAGGTGATTTGTGACGCTCAATCCATGATGAAATGAAATTTCGTCATACATGCTGTTTTATGACGAAAATTGGATGATTCGTGACGAAAATCGAGCGTCATAGATCACAAGGTTTTTTTAGTTAACTATTATTGAGTTTAACCGTGGGATGATTATGACCTATTATGCATATTTAATGATAACAATGCAGGTAAGCTCAAATGAAAAACTTCACAAGTTCAGTGTTATACCCACAAACACATCCACAAATATATAATGCATTATTACACATATAATAGAGTTCAGTATGTAGATAATGCATTATTATACATATAATAGAGTTCAATACATAGATACTTAATTAAAATCTAGGATCGTTCACTTCATGTCCGCGAATCATCAGGAAGTACAAACTATAATTAATATCAATAATATTGATTCCTATGAACCTATCAATGTAGTCTAGTGCATATATGTATGCACTATCTCTGACTATGTAGGGTGTCAGGAATATCTCTCCAAATATTTGCACTGAATCCGTAGATGATGATAGGGTAATGCCAGCTTGCCAACCACCGTGTACTGGACATAGGTGTGGTGTTGTGAATGTCCAAATTTTTTTTGAGTATTTGATGTAAGACCTCTTTCGTACCTTGATCAGCGTGCATGAAACTATTATACAATGTGTCCTGATTCAATTAGCAAGCAAAACATAACATGTTATTGTACAGTTCATAAAAACAAATACAAAAAATAACAAGTAAATTGTAATTACATACAATGAGTAATTCATATGATGGTGATATCCATTTAGGCATTTCAGTAACGGGCAGTTTGTTATGTTGTAAGGCTTTAATCTTGAAGTAACTATAGTCTAGGAATACATGTCTTGTTTGGGGTTCTATTTGGATAAGTGCCTTCCTCACGACATTAGCGGCGACAATCCGTGGCAGCATGACAGTAGAAGAATAAACATAGATTACAATTGTATCACCACGTCTTTGCTCTCGCATGCCCGCAACATTAGTGGATAGAGAAACAATATAGCTTCCATGAGATAGAGTCGCTTGTTCATAAACCACCATTGGAGCTTGTTCGGTCCCACCACATATAACTCGTTCCAACCATTGGATTGGTGAATTAAGGATCTTCATAATAATGCAAATACTAAACATTGTTATCCTTATTAAAACAATAACAAATTCATGAAATAGACTATCTAAGTACATACCTAATTTCGGTGTAACTCGCTCTGGGTAATGGGCACGGGTTCTTGACCGATCTGGAAGGAAGCACCAATAGGCTGCGTTGGGGGTGGTGGCGGGGGGTCTGGGACTGGGTGACCTCTCTAGCCATGACCACGACGACCTCCACGGCCGCCATCACACCAAAAAAAGTTCATATCTTGACATTGTTATCCCTAAAATATGCACAATATTTTATTTAAAGTATTTCTAATATCTTCACAATCTCTAGTCTAGTTTGACAAAATAAAGTATTTCTAATATCTTCACAATCTCTCTAGTCCAACACAATTTTTGCATTATATTTCACAAGTGTAATATTTATCTAATATTCTCCATCCATAAATATATCTAATAACTCTCTAGCCTAAAAAAATTAGTATTTAAAATTTGTACACAATCTCTAATTTACACATAATCCTAGATTATTGAATTGCAATATGAGATTAATTTAATAAAAAACAAACTAGATCCGCGCAGTCGGCACTCGAGCCGGTGGGCACTGCGGCGCCCTAGCCGGTGAGGTGAGGCACCGGTCGGACGCGCGCGTGCGCACGGTGGTGAGATACGGCACGTGTGACAACCCCACCCAAGATAATTCTGTATTATCGCCTAAGCCAATCCATTTGACACTAAGCAATAACACATGATTAACTTGTTGTTGTTACCGGGTCAAGCCCGATGAAATCACTTACATAGAAACAAAGGATAGAATATATGCACTAAAACTCACACGAAGGAGATTCTAGAGTATATTACAAAATTTAAGTCCAAATCTGCCCATAAGGGTTTAATTATTATAAACCATGGTTCATGACATGATAAAAAAAGGTTCAAAGTTTGAAAACAGTGGGAAATAACTAAACGGCATGATAACCATTATGGGAGGCCATCCATGATGTAATCACTTGTCGTCATCCACCCATTCTAGCTCCTAGCCAGGTGGAATCTCTCCAAGCCAAGCAACATCACCTAAAAGCAACAATTATAGCAAGGCTGAGTATACTAATACTCAACAAGACTTACCCATCCCAAAAATTAAATTACCTCTAGACATACGAGGCTTTTGGCTAGTGGCTTTGTTTTGCCAAAAAGCAACTAAGATCATTTATCCTTACTTTCAATATTTTAGCTCAAGTTCTAGTGAATTAACCATTACTAAGGACTTGTTTAGTTTGCTAGAGTTTCTAATGTTTTCTTCCCTCTCTTTTCATCACATCACATTAAATACGCCAAAAGACATATTTCAGAGTATTAAATACAGGTAAAAAAATAACTAATTACACAGTTTTAATGTACTTCGCGACACGAATCTTTTGAGCCTAGTTAGGCCTTGGTAGGATAATATTTACCGCAAACAAACGAAATGTGCTACAGTGTGCTACAAGAGTTCAAAACTTTGAAAAGGAAAATTTTTCCAACAACTAAACAAGGCCTAAGTAAGCAATCTATTGCAAGCATAAGTTGCGCAATACAATTAACCAAACATCAATATTAACAATATTCCATCATAAGGGATAGCATGGCCAATTGGTTAAGTAGTCTCAGTTATTGGTGAGAGGCCAGCGATCGATCGATTAATAACCTTGCAAGGTAAACCTATACACACGGATGGTGCCCTCACTAAGAGTTCACCAACCAACCGGTTCCCTTCTCTCTTCGGTTCGAGAATAATAGCTCACAGTCTCAAGTACAAGGCTTATCTAGACTACGCCACACAAGGTCACCGAGCCTCACACATGTACCATAGGTTGCAAACCTGGAGCCGCAACCCAAGATTAGTGATAGTAAAATCCCTTACCGCCTCAATTAGGTACTAGGCTTACCAATGCTTAGTACTTTCAAGCACTTAACCCACGAAAGCCACTGGACCAGAGCCCAAATCCCATACTCTTACCACGTGAGCAATCCATTTAACAAATCTTATGATTCCAACATAAGAACCTATATCTCGTGAGTGATGAACATCACTCGACTTATATTGTGTCCTTAGAGCATAGCAACTAATGACCTAGCATACTAGTAAAATAGGATAGGTACCTAGGGATCATGTATCTAGGGTTTCATTTTAACTCCTGAAATGTAAATGCACAAACATAACATAGATAGTTGCAAGATATTAAAAGGAGTTAAGTTATGATTTGGGGCTTGCCTACTTCAACAAACCTAGCCTTGGGCTCTTCTGGACTTTGGTCCTAGTCTTGGTCCACTATAACGTAGTGCACACTCCCGTCAGCTACCTCGTCTCCACCTTCTGACATGAGCGTGTTTCTAACGTCGGGAAGGTCTAAACGAAAATGCATATGCAACAATTAATTCGGTAGCTTATGTAAGTTTGTTTTATACAACAATTAGCAAACATGGAGTGTATGGCGAGGCACATTCATCTAGACAAGAATATATCAAGCATATTCTTTCTATAAAAGAAAAGTATATTTTTGAGAGTATTTATGTTTCTTTTGATGGTGATTGTGTACACATATATTAAATAAATAGGACTGTATCTGTGCGTTGCTATGGGCTAAAAAACCATAATGTTATATCCAAATTTTCATATTGTCATGTCTATAAATTGCATAGTACAATTATTCCAAGTTTATATACACCATTTAATAAAAAACAATCCATCTTCAATAAAGTGACTGCAAAGACAAATTATAATTTTTTGAATCATCCACACTACACTACTAAAGATTGGATGAGACTGAAAAGAAGAAAAAATGGGGAAAATATTAAGTTCTGTTATAGAGAGATGAAAATGATGGATTATATGGACAATGAAACAAAAGACCTTAGCTTAAAGAATTCACTGCAAGGATACCTAATGAGAAAATTGTAACTTCTGTAGAATACAATATGATGTTTTGTTTTGACTAACTTTGAAATCTAACTTACTGCAAGCCCAATAGTGAAATTGGTATGCATCACTTACATCAATTTTGGCAAAACGCCTCGATCCATTTATCAGAAAATATATACTGCTATCTAAGATGTCAAATCAGAAAATATAACCGCAGCAGTAATCCACAAACCTATGTAATGACAAAACATGCTGATCACACGGTATTACTTCCATTTCGAACACAATAAACTTATCAGGCACCACTGGAGCTACTTAGTAGTCCATAAAGGCATTCATGTATATACTAACCAACAAACAATTGACTAATGGTTTCACGCTGCTACTGATCTAAGATCAGGAAACAGCCAAGCATAGGCCGCATTGTCGAGCTGCAGTGGTTGTCTCTTCCTCATGGTCCCATGGCCTGCCTCCACTGCTATCGGGGAGATGCAGACGGAGGGCAGCACGGTTGAAGGTAGGCACCAAGGTAAAAAATTAAGTGCAACATCTTAAACTAAAGTCACATACAAACAGAAATTTGTTGGAGCACATTAGCATTCCACCTAACAACATCACAGCTAAGTTTTCCTAAAAACATCGTAGCTTAAGTCCCTGCTGGATGAATTTATGAGCATCGTAGAGTACAGACATTCAGAGAGAATGTCAACACCTTCTAAAATTAAACCTGTTTTTTACTAAACGACCAATTTTCATATTTCAAGGATAATTACTCTCATTGGATGTTTTTGCTTGTTATAAAACATTCACTTTTGTAACATATATTTTGAATAAAAAAGAAATGTCAGGTATTAGTGGTATAGGTAAGCAGAAAATCAAAGGTAATTATTTCTACACTTTTTTATTACTTTTCCTTGTAGCTCAGTCAACGACTCAAGGCATATCCTAAAGCAATTGCCCTTAGGCAGTGTTTTCTAAACCAATGCCTAGCATAAATCTAATTAAAAAACAGTAAGAGTGGCAGAAATCCTAAAACTGACCGTCTGTACCACACATAGCCCTTCTCTGCAATTGGCATTTGCCTAAACACATTTCCAACACTGCACTATGTGATTGAAAATGGCCTAGTGGCATGACGAAAAGGCTGAAACATGAACGCAGAGTAAACATTACAAACTGCAATTCCAGATTGTCACGCCCGAATTTGAAGACAAACTCGAATGCATAAATTACATGTGCGCAAATTGTCACACCCGAATTTGAATACAAACTCGAATGCATAAATTACATGTGCGCCAGGATCAGGTTATACACATGTAATGACTCAATGAATACCAAATTCAGTGTCAAAAGTGTAAAAGAGAGTATTATAACCACTACATGACAGAAAGTCTCATAAACGTATCATCAGAGCGAATAACTAGCAATGGATCTTCAAAAAGGGAACTCCACAGGCAGTTGACTGGTGGCACACTCACCTAGAACTCCTCAAAAACCTCTGAGTCTGAGCAGTAATCCGGATGGTGTAGATGCAATGTAAATAAACAACAGGCGTGAGCACATGCCATACTCAGCAAGGGAAGAAACATGTATAACATGCAAGGCTTTATAAAGTGGATGGCTGACGAGCTATAAGAAGTTAGCACTTTTAGTTGGTCAAATTTTATTAAGCCGCTACTTACTAGCAAATGTAAGTTTATACCATCCCACATTTAATACAGAGCACCAATAACATAAATAAAATAGCAACAATTTATTCTCCATCTTCAAATAAATTAATCATGTGAGGGTCCAGGCCGCTCTTGACTGTGACCACGGCTAATCGATTAGTTTTACACTCTACAGAGGTTGTACATTTTCACCACAAGTCGCGTAAAAGTCCCGTAGAACTTTGAACCCAACCATGTTGTGCAAAAGTAGGCACAGTACCACACTACCGAAGTGTGGTTGCATAGGGACGCTACGAGGCCTTTACAAAGACTTCCCTAGTGTGTTCCAGTGCATGAGGTTCGGCGAGTCATGCCCCCCTAATCACTAGTCCAACACTAGAGTCCTCTAATTACTTGGCCAAGATAGAGCCATATGTCTTGTGGTTGCACTGTTTTCTGTGTGGTCGCTCCATGTTCCGATTAACAAATATGGTCTCGTATTAAATCAACACATAACACATAGGAACATAGAGTAAAAGTAACCATGTTGTCATTACCATCCCAGTTGAGCAACTAAGCATCCTCTACCATCAAAATTAATTATCAACCCGGTTGCAAGGTAGCGGTCAAACAAAAACTAGGCATCATCCTTAATAGGTACCCGGCATATTAATGCAAAGCAATAAATAAATAAAGTGATTAAATGCATGTTATATTGGTGTAAACGGAAATGACCAAGGACACTTTCCTTCCTCACAATCCTGCTGCTACTCAGAGTCTTCAACCACTTGCTCTTCGAATCCTTCAAATGACACGTTCTCTACGCGTCACACAATCACATGCAAAGAAACCACACAATAAAATAAGAAACAATTTACCAATCATTTCAAACAGGAACAAAAGCTTCACTAAACTGATCTACTCGTTGAGATGAACACATGGATATAAAGATCACTAAAAACGGAGCTAAAATGCAAAAGATATGCACTAAACAAGGTACAGGGGCTTAAACAAAAAGAAAACGACTAAACCGTAACGATTTTTATACGATGGAAGGACATAAACATAAAAAGAGGAAAACTGGGGTTCTTATTAGCAAAACGCGTGCGGCTGACTGGCGGTTGACCAGTATATGGCCGGTTAAGCCTGATCAGTTTGATCTGACGCGCTGGATCTCGATCCAACGGCTAGGAACAACGGCGTGCTGCGGGCGGCGGCGGACTGAACCACACGGCGGCGGCCGGCGGCTGGCTCGCTGGCGAAACTCGATTGTGTGTTCCCAGCCATGGATCGAAGCGGGGATTTCACCCAGAGAAAGCTGGAGGCAGCACGAACACGTACAGGGGATTACCAAGGCACATAGGCGACAACGGCAGCACACGGCTTGGAGAGGCGGACCTTAGAAGCCGGGAACGCGGAACGTGGGCGTGTTCCGCGTCCCGGGAACTTCGTCCCGGAACGAGGAACGGGAACGACCGGGAACGACGTCCCAAAATCGCATGGAACGTCGATCTGATGCTACCGGGACATAGAGATGGATCGAAGAAGAATCAAATCATCAAAGAAGAATCAAATCAGGTCACCGTTGCCGCCGGTGGGCTGTCGCCCGGCCGTGAGTCTCCCTAGGTGTTGTGCCCTGCCGGAGAGAGATTCGAGAATCTAGGATCCGTGCTGACGAAGGCGAACTGATCCGCCGGGACAGGACGCGTGAATGCGTGATCTCGTGCGAACTAGCCGGTTCTCGACACTGCGGCGATGGATCCGGGAGGACGGAGAGGAGATGCGGAGGGAGGGAGGGATCTCGGCGCGGGCTGGTGTGACGGCGGCGGCGTGTGGGTGGGAGGCGTCGGGGGTGTGGCGTCCTGTGTGCGTGCGTGTGTTTTTTTATTGTTGGGTTAGGAAAAAAAGAATTCCTAGCGGGCTTAATGGGCTTTAGTTGTGGGCTCAGTTTCCAGATTTCATATGCTATATTTTTTTCTTTTCTTTTTATTTAGCAGCCACGCATCATGCATTCGTTCCGGGAACATCGTTCCGAAACACTTGGAACACGTTCCAGCTCTGTTGGGAACATACAGAATGAGTATACTCGCGTTCCCAAGTGGTTTTACAAAATGGTGTTCCGCGTTCCACGTTCCCATTCCTCGCTCCCAATGTTCCGGGAACTGGCTTCTAAGAGGCGGACAGCAGCGGATACAAGCTCCGGCGAGCTCTACCAGGTGATGCCGCACTCTATGACAAAAAGGGGCGGCACCAGAGGCTTCCTTAACATACCACGAAGCTCCGAGGGTGATCAAAGCCAACAGGGAGGTGACAACTTGGAAGATCGACGGCGGTGCTAGGGACCTAAGGTTTCAAGCTTGCAGCGGTGCAGGGACTTGCGGATTAGGGCGAAAAGATAGGGAAGGTGGCAGTGGAGGGCTTTATAAGCGGCTAGGGAGGCCTCGGTCTGGGCCCAAGGCCAGGAGGTGCGTGGATGCTGGCTCGGTCGGATTCGAGCTCAAGCTCGGTCGGACTCGCGCCTGGAGGTGGGGGATGACGGGGCGGCCCCACCTGTCAGTGACAACAACAGCAGAAAACGAAGACGGATCGAGATGGGGCGGCTGATGGGCTGCTTGCTGGGCTGCGCTGCTGATAAGCTGGCCGGGCCGAGGAACGGGAGAAAAGGAAAGGACTTTTGTTATTTTTGAAAAGAGATCAACCACTTGAATTCAAATACAAATTTCAATCCAACAATTCAAAAAAATAATGCACCAGCATAAATGCAACAAAGAACTCCTATGGTTCATTATTTAACTTTTGGAAAAACATTTAAATGCCTATAAATTACATTAAACCTTAGAAAAACCTTAAACACACTCGAATTAATTCTACAAATTCTAATAAATTTTATTAAATTGCAAAACAGTAAAATTAGGGTGTTACAAATCATACCCCCTTAAGATGAATCTTGTCCTCGAGATTCAGATGGATCAACACAGAGATGGGGATAGTCTTCCTTCAATTCATCCTCTCTTTGCCATGTGCCTCGTCTTCTGCATGATTACTCCATTGCACCTTGGACATCTTAATAACCCGATTCCTGGCAACTCGTGTCAAAGTATCCAAGATCTTGATAGGTCATTCAGTAATGGTAAGATCTTCCTTAACATCCAACTTGTCTATATGTAGTGGCTCTTTATCATGAGGATTGAGACCCTTTTTCAACTGAGAGAGATGAAAAACACCATGCACATCAGAAAGCTGATTTGGTAGCTCCATCCTGTATGCTACCTCTCCTACTCTCTCCAAGATCTGGAAGGGTCCAATAAAGTGAGGTGACAACTTTCCCTTCACTTTAAAGCTGCACAAACCTCTGATTGGTGACACTCTTAAGTACACATAATCGCCTTCTTGGGAAGCTATGTCTCTCCTCTTCCCGTCTGTATAATTTTTTTGCCTAGATTGAGCGATCCTCATGTTTTCCCTTATAATATGAACTTGCCTCTCTGCCTCCTTAATGATATCAGTCCCAAACAACTGACTCTCTGCTGTCTGACTCCAATATAAAGGTGTTCTGCACTTTCTCCCATACAATGCCTCAAAGGGTGCCATCTTCAGACTAGCCTAATAGCTCTTGTTACAAGAGAACTCAGCATAAGGCAACCTCTTATCCCAGCTACCTCCATTCGTAAGAGCACAAGCTCTCAACATGTCCCCCAATATCTGGTTTGTCCTCTCAGTCTGTCCATCGGTCTAGGGTGATAGGCTGAGCTGAAATTCAACTTTGTACCCATGGATTCATGAAGCTTCTCCCAAAAGCGTGATGTGAATTGAGTAACTCTATCAGACACTATATTCTTAGGTACACCATGCAAACACACAATCCGAGACATATACAGTTTTGCCAATCTTGCACCTGAATGAGTAGTTTTAACAGGAATGAAGTGAGCTACTTTAGTCAATCGATCTACTATTACCCATATGGAATCACACCCAGTTGGTGTTCGTGGCAACGCCACTATGAAATCCATGCCTATCTCTTCCCACTTCCACTCTGGCACCTTCAACGGCTGAAGCAATCCTACTGGTCATTCTTACACCATAGCTGTTGGCGCTTCTTTGGGCACTGTCCAATTAAGTGGCCTTCTTGCTTACAACAGAAGCAAACCTTTTTAGTTGGAGTTCTCGGCAGACAATATGACTTGGGGAGTCACTGGTACTACCTGCTCTAGGGCTTGTATATAAGGATGTTGTTCCTGAACCTTGGGTGTTTCTAGGTAATCCTGCCAAGAGTTACCGCGTTGCTCCATCGGGCAATCTCGTATCCAAGGCTGGTGAATAAGACAGGGACGATTGTTGCTACTAAGCTGGAGTTGGGAGTTGAACTTCCTCTTCTTCTCTTGTAGCTCATGATTTTTATTCTCCAGAACAAATGCCTTGTCCACTAGTTGGCTGAAAGTAGAGAATGTATGTGCCATAAACTAATACTGAATAGGTCCATCTAAACCATCTAGAAAGTGATGTTGCTTCTTCTCATCAGTAGATACCTCTTCTGGCGCATAACGGGACAGCTGGATGAACTTATCCTGATACTCCATCACAGACATCCCTTCTTGTTTAAGACTAAGAAACTCTTTCTTCTTAAGCTTAATCACACTGGATGGAATATGGTATGCACTAAAGCTAGTATTAAATTCTGGCCAAGTGATGGTAGAAAGGTCTGCATGAGCACTTGTATAGGTGTCCTACCAATTAGCAGCGGATCCCTGAAGGCGTCCTGAAGCATATAAGACTTTTTCCCTATCAGTGCACTGAGAAATGATGAGGATCTTCTCTGTGGCGTCCAGCCAATCATCAGCCTCAAGTGGATCAACAACGTGAGAGAATGTTGGGGGATCATGCCTCATGAATTCCCGATGATTGTCCTTTGGTGGTTGATTCTTGTTCATATGGTTCATCTGATCTTTCATAGTTGCTATCCGATTGGACATGTCTTGGAAAAGCTGCATCTGTGCTGTGAGAAACTGATGCATGACTGGATCCATCTGAGTCTGTCGCTGACTACTGCTTGAGCTTTTGTTTTTCCTCGAACAGGGCAATGGGGGATGATCAGCTCCTGATCCAAACCTGATGTTCACCATCCAAGTGTTAGGAACATGAGATTTAGATATTTGTACAAGCAAAAGATGACTCGAAAAGATAAGGTAAGTTGAAGTTTAATTATGGCAGATTCCACACTAATTTGTATGTACCTCCCAGAGTACATATCCAATGTTGCTGAATTTTTGACAGAAATTAGTCCACAAAATTCTAGAACTAACCCAACTGGTTTCATGTCGGTCGAAGTTTTGTAGCTTGCGATAGAACTAAAACACTACTGCTGTATTAGAAAGCTGCACGAACAGATTTTGTACCAAAAAGATATGCTTGAGAGATAAAGAAAGATAGATAAAAGAAAGATAATTCATGGTTAAAGTGGATTGGGAAAGGTTTAAACCCCAGATAAGCAAACTCACTACTAAACCGATGTTGTTGTGGTCATTACAACACAACACACCGCACTCAAAACAAAAAACCAAATCAAGCATTTATCATAAGATCAAGCACACAAGCACACTTCTAAACTAAACACACGATAAGACGTTGGAATCTATCAATTATACTAAGGAAGAACTTAAAGCTCCTATATCCTATCAAGGAAGATCTTTGGGACGGATATGGGGTCACTGCTAAGAACTGTGATAAACGCCAGTAAGGTAAAGATAGATAAAGATTGGAGAGGAGTAAAGCAGATGCTTAAAGATTCCTTAAAGCAAGAACAAGGAAGCATAGAGTGAACAAATTAGCCAAGACAAGATAGAGAACAAGTAGAATATCAAGGGTGGGGGTAAAACAACGGTAGGTATATATATCAAAGTAGAATTTAAAGCATAGAATGGCTTCTAAGATATTATAATCCTTAAATTCAACCATCTTCTAACTAGGCTAACGTCCTACAGTCAACACGACTATGGTACCACTTTGTCACACCTGAATTTGAAGACAAACTCAAATGCATAAATTACATGTGCGTCAGGATCCGGTTACACACACATAATGACTCAGTAAATACCAAATTCAGTGTCAAAAGTGTAAAAGAGAGTATTATAACCATTACATGACTGATCATCAGAGCGAACAACTAGCAGCGGATCTTCAAAAAGGGAACTCCACAGGCAGTTGACTGGTGGCACGCTCGCCTAAAACTCCTCAAAAACCTCCGAGTCTAAGCAGCAATCCGGATGCTGTAGATGCAATGTAAATAAACAACAAGCGTGAGCACATGCCGTACTCAGCAAGGGAAGAAACATATATAACATGCAAGGCTTTATAAAGTGGATGGCTGATGGGCTATAAACAGTTATCACTTTTAGTTGGTCAAGTTTTACTAAGCTGCTACTTACTAGGAAATGTAAGTTTATACCATCCCACATTTAATATAGAGCACCAATAACATAAATAAAATAGCAACAATTTATTCTCCATCTGCAAATAAATTAATCATGTGAGGGTCCAAGCCGCTCTTGACCGTGAGCACGGCTGAGGACCATGTGTGGTTCGAGGACTGGTGGATGGTCGCTTCTAGGTGTGATGAGTGATTGACAACGTTGTGTTGACTGATTCTTGGCTAAGTATTGCAGGTGCAGGTTGCGGCTTGACTGGTGTTTGTGCAGGTGAAGAACAAGCGTGAAAGGTCATTGCCGGTGAGGCCTCCAGGTGTGGAGAAGACAAGTAGGCTTCATTCAAGGGACCCGGTGGCCAGTGGAGTCAAGTGTGGGCCGCATGGTGGCAAGAACGGCAAGATGAAGTCAAGGACGATTTCTTGGTTGAGCCTCAAACCAAGGTCGAGCCGGGACTACGTGGGAGCTGAGTCACAAGTGGTGATTGGCGGAGGCTACACCGAGTTCGTGGGGTTTCCGGTGGTTCACCAGGAAACTACTGGGTTCCTTGGTTGATCCACAAAGCCAAGACCGAAGAACCGACAACGGAGGTGCAGTAGCATCGGACCGGTCTGACCGGTGAGGAGCACCGGTCTGACCGGTTGGCGATGACGCAGTCCGGGGACTTCGAAGCGGAGGACACGTCAGGATCGCAAGGCTTGCATCGAGGCTAAGCAAGTTTGCGGTCGTTGGGCATCCGTCCGATGGAGCGATGACAAAGACTTTCGAATTCACCCATGAGGGGCATGTATCCCTAGTTAGCTAGTAAGGGTATTTTAGACTTTCGGTTGCGTCCATATAACTCAAGTGGTGAGAGGATGGTAGCCATCTCTTGGAATCCTAGCTCATTTGGTTTCCCTATTTTCCCTAGGATTTCTATAGGACTAGCTTGAGAGCTTCATGGTGAGATCTTGTGAGAGGGAAGGATGATCGGGCGGCAAGCTAGACCTTGTATGAACCTCTTTGTGATGTATAGATGATTCGGCGTGGTTCCACAACGCTTGCATGTGTTGTTCCCATTCGTTCTTTTTAGTGATTTTCGGAGCCTTCTCTTGGCGATTTTCTTGGAGCGATTTCTAGGCCTTTCTCTTTGGGATTTGGTGGGGTATGTATGCAGGAATCCTTCATGGTTCTTTTCCCTTTGATTCCCCTCCCAAATCCGTGAGCAAAGGAGCTCAATTTTGGGGTTTTCGGTGCTTTAGGGTTAGAGGCATTCTTGGTGGGATTTCCTCGATTCCTCTTGATTTAGCAAGTTTTGGTGGACCAAATCTTGGCTATGGAGTACCCATGAGGTGTTCCTACTATCCCCAAAGTCTTGCACAAATCCGTGGAGCGATTCGGGAGATCGGGAGTTGGATTTGAGGGAGTTGACCCGCGGGTGATGTTCATCCCGAGAGCTCAGGTCACACCGGTCTAACCGGTGCCTCTCACTGGTCTGACTGGTGCAGACTCCTATTGGGTTTTGCTCGGGTGAACATCTGGGTGAGTTCGCTGTTGTCCTGTGTTGCTGTTGTTTTGAGTTTTGGTCAGTTTGGAGCTTGGTAGGTCTGTTTGGTAGATTTGGGGTTTCCTGGATTGAACCGGTCTAACCGGTGAGCTACACCGGCCTGACCGGTGTAAGGGACTTTCTGTGGAAGTTCCCAGGTTTCACCAACAGGGACTGGTTTGACCGGTGGTGCCCACCGGCCTGATCGGTGTAGGCCAGTGAGGCTCGAGTTGGTGTTCCGCTGCGTTCTCGAGTCCGTGAAGGTGGTTGTTGGTTCCTAGGGCCAGTAGCACTCCAATGCCTGCGTGGTCTTGGCCAACTTGGGTAGTTGAGTCGGAGACGTGTGTTGGAAGCCGTGTTTATCTTGTTGGAGCCTCTATCTCCTTCGAAAAGAAGTTTTATCGGCTGCCATTCAGGTTCGCAGCTTCGGTCCTTCAAGTGGTATCAGAGCCGATTATGGGTCTTGATTGACTATAACTAGTCTAAGATCCAAGGAGGCGTACCAGGAACGGGGTTCGGGTCCTCCACACTTCGATGGCAAAAACTACTAGATGTGGAGTAAGCGGATGGCAGCATTCCTCCGCAGAAAGGGTCAGATCCTTTGGGATGTCATGGTGGACACAACTTATGTCTATCTGATGAACTTCCTTGCTTTAGATCGAGGGACATGTTCGGTGCCAACAACAAGGCAGTCGACTACTTGTTTCATGCTCTGTGTCAATCCGATTTCGATCGGGTGCATACGGAGAACTTGGTTTGCAGAATTTGGACTCTTGAAGGACGCTCATGTAGGAAATGCTAAGGTTTAGGCTCGGATGTATGTCAGGACCATGTGTGGTTTGAGGACTGGTGGATGGTTGCTTCCTGGTTTGATGAGTGATTGACAACGTTGTGTGGACTAACTTTAGGCTAAGTATTGCAGGTGCAGGTTGCGGCTTGACTGGTGTTGGTGCAGGTGAAGAACAAACGTGAAAGGTCGTCGCTGGTGAGGCCTCCAGGTGTGGAGAAGACAAGTAGGCTTGGTTCGAGGGACTCGGTGGCCAGTGGAGTCAAGTGCGGGCCGCATGGTGGCAAGAACAGCAGGACAAAGTCGTGGACGGTTCTTGGTAGAGCCTCAAAACCAAGGTCGAGCCGGGACTACGTGGGAGCCAAGTCATGAGTGGAGATTGGCGGAGGCTACACCGAGTTCGCGGGGTTTGTAGTGGTTCACCAGAAAACCACTGGGTTACTCGGTTGAGCCACAAAACCGAGGCTGAAGACTCGACGAGGAGGTGTGGCCACCCAGGCCGGTTCAACCGCCTAGGAGGGGCGGTCAGACTGCCTGGGCCGGTCAGATCGCCTAGGCCGGTCTAACTGCCCAGGGGGGGAGGCGGTTTGACCGCCCTGGTCGCTGGCGCCAAGATGCTTCGAAGCGGAGGACACGCATCAGGATTGCAAGGCTTGCGTCGAGGCTAAGCATGTTGCGGTTGCCGGGTATCCGTCCGATGAAGAAAGTCTGAAGACTTCCAAATTCGCCCTTGAGGGGCTTGTATCCCTAGTTATTAAGTAAGGGTAGTTTAGTCTTTTGGGTGCCTCCATATATACTCTTGAGGGGATGGATGGCAGCCAACTCTTGGGACTCTAGCTCATTTGTTTTTCCATTTTCGTTCTCGTTTTCCTCTAGTTTTTCCTAGGACTAGCTTGAGAGCTTCATGTGAGATCTAGAGAGAGGGATGGATGTATGGGTGGCAAGCTAGACCTTGTACGAACCTTCATGGTATGTATAGATGGTTCGGCGTTGTTCCTCAAGGTTGTGAAGTGCTTTTCCCGTCCTTATTTGTGGTGATTTTCGGAGATCTTTGTTGCACTTTTCGTGGCGGAGTTTTCAGGACGATTTCTTGCGGACTTTGTTGGGTGTCACGTATGAGGACCTTGTGCCTCTTTGGCTAGTGACTTTGCCCTCAAATCTTCCTTGAATCAGACTCGATTTGGTGGTTTTTCGAGTTGGCCGAGTTCTTTTCCTATAGAGACGATTTCTTCGATTCCTCTTGATTGTGAGCGTTTTGGGTCGATTCCTTTGAGGTAGAGGTTGCCCAGGAGGTAACCCAGCTATTCCCGAAGTTCCACTGCAATCCGTGGAGTGATTCGGGAGATCGGGCGATGGGAAGTTGAGGTTTGACCCGCGGGTAGGTTTTTCGGAAGGGGCGGTCTAACCGCCTGGGGGGGGGTCTAACCGCCCTGGGCCTTCCAGGTCGAAGTTTTGATTTTGCCAAGTTTTCCTCTGTGAGTTTGTTCGCCTTGATCAGAGGAGCATTCAGGTGAAATCTTGGGCCGTTTTCGTGCTGTTTGCTAGGAGTTCTTGCTTGGAGTTCGTTGCTGGGTACAGGAGGTTAGACCGCCCCTCGTAGCCGGTCTAACCGCCCCTAGGCCCCTGGGTGAAGTTTTGGTTTTCGCCAAGATTTCCTGGTAGCTAGCTTGGCCTTAACCAGTGATCTCTGTTGGTGAAACCGTAGTGCGTGGGCCTTCCAGGTCGAAGTTTTGATTTTGCCAAGTTTTCCTCTGTGAGTTTGTTCGCCTTGATCAGAGGAGCATTCAGGTGAAATCTTGGGCCGTTTTCGTGTTGTTTGCTAGGAGTTCTTGCTTGGAGTTCGTTGCTGGGTACAGGAGGTTAGACCGCCCCTCGTAGCCGGTCTAACCGCCCCTAGGCCCCTGGGTGAAGTTTTGGTTTTCGCCAAGATTTCCTGGTAGCTAGCTTGGCCTTAACTAGTGATCTCTGTTGGTGAAACCGTAGTGCGTTTTGGTGCACAGAAGAGGTGTTTCGGAGGTTTTCTTGGTTGCCTAGTGGAGGCGGTCTAACTGCCCCCCATACTCGGTTTAACCGCCCCCTCTGGACAGCCAGCTTCTGAGTTGTTTCCGCTGTCGTGGGTGCATAAGAGTTGAGGTTTCTGGTTGTGTTTGTTCCTAGGACCAGTAGCACTCCACTATCTACGTGGTTTTGGCAAATGGATGGTAGAAGTGCGGAGCGTGTGATTTGGGGGTCCGACAGAGCGAGTTCATCTTGTTGGAGTTTCAATCTCCTTCGAGAAGAATTTTCATCGGCTCCCATTCACTCCCCCCTCTCTGGTCGCCTAATCGATCCTTCAATTGGTATCAGAGCCGGTTCGGGTCTTTATTGACTCTAGCCAGTCTAAGGTCCAAAGATCGCGTACTAGGAACGGGGTTCGGGTCCTCCAGACTTCGATGGGAAGAACTACCAGATGTGGAGTAAGCGAATGGCGGCGTTCCTCTGTGGAAAGGGTCAGATCCATTGGGATGTCACGGTGGACAACAGCTATGTCCAGCCGATGAACTTCCTTGCTCCAGGATCAAGGGACATGTTCGACGCCAACAATAAGGCGGTCGACTACTTGTTTCGTGCTCTGTGTCAGCCTGAATTCGATCGGGTGCACACGGAGAGCTTGGCTTGTAGAATATGGTTGGTGTTGAAGGAAGCTCATGTGGGTAATGCCCAAGTTTAGGCTCGGATGTATGCGACATACCAGAGAGAGTACGAGAACTTCACTCATCTCCCCAGAGAGTCCATCGATGCCTTGTTTTAGAGGTTCATGGTGGTTGTGAACAACATGAGGGCCAATGTGGACGTGCTCCCATACGATGATCATGATAGAGTTGTTAAGCTCTTACACTCTTTGGATCATATGGTTTGGGGTGGAAAGTTCGAGGCCATTGTAGAGTCGGAGAAGTATGACACTTTGATGGTGAACGAGCTTTTCTCGAAGCTCAATTCGGCTGAGGTGGATAGGAGCATGACAGCCAAGATCGAGGGCCCGACTGACTCTCATAGTCTTGCCCTCATCGGTGGTTCGAAAGGAAAGGATAACACTAACCCATCCACCAGGATGTTCTCTTTGTCCTCTTTGATGTCTATGCCAGATGAAGAGTTCGACGTGCTTGGAGAGGACGAGCTGGCGTTGCTGACGAGGAGGTTTGAGAGGCTGCATGAGAACTGGGTTAACATGAGGAGGAACACGAGGACATGCTTGCAGTGCGGCAAGCCGGGACACTTCGTCTCCGACTGCCCAGAGAAGGTCGAGAACAAGGATGGCTACAAGCACAAGTCGAAGATGGATGGCAAGTACCGGTCGAGGTGCGACCACAAGAGCAAGCACAAGGGCAAGCGCAAGGACAAGTGACGATCGAGGAAAAAGGAGGGCCGAGGCAAGGCCCGAGCGATGGTTGGAGCGAGTGACGTCGACTCCAGTTCCGCTTACTCCACCTCGAGCTCGAGTAGCAGTGAAGATGAAGGTGATCGTCGCAAGGGCAGGAAGTCGTCCAAGAACCTGAGCGGGCTGAGCTGCTTCATTAGAGACGGCTTCTGCACCATGGTGCTGAGCTCCGGCAGAAAGAAGAGCACACAGAGTGACTCGGACTCTGACGATGTAACAAACCGGGTATTCGGTGAGGAAAACCCGACTCCCTGTACCATTGTGATAGTCCCTGGATCGGTAAGCTATCACGTACAGAACTCATTACAGAATAATATCATTTCCATACAACGAAATCAGAGTACAAATCATAATATTTACATCCGAGACAACTCGGTATACGAATTTAGTACAAGCCCCTTGGGCTATGCGACAAGTAAACATCCTGCGTAGCGGTAGCTAGGGCTTCAAGTCCTCATCTTCAGTCTTCACCACAGGCATCCTTGAGCGAAGCAACGCAACCCTTCCTTCATGGAGTCCCCGAACCCGAACTCCCAAGCCAAGTCCAATCCCGCACACTCACAAAACTATCCCCAAGGAACGGGATAGGTTCACGTCACCGACTGTATGCAGCTTTAAGTGGCCTATCTCTAAGGGGTAGGAAAAGTGACAAGGTAGAAGCTCAGGTTTCCTATGCAGCAACAGCAAAGCATAAATGGAAAACATCTCCATATCAGTCCCAAACCATTCTCTCAAACACAGCTCGGAACGACCTGGTACCCCAGGGCCCCGTCTCCACATCCTATCTCCATCTAGGGTTGATGCGAGGACTTCCTCTCCTCGCACCTCAATGATTGCAATCGGATCGACGAGGTAGAGGGAGCCACTCTCCTCTAGCCGACTGCAACCACGGCTCACCACACTCTCGACTACAGGGGGAGGTAGAAATCCCAAAACATGAGGAACAAGCATGTCTTCAAGGTTTGTTCATGACCGAGGACGCGGCTATACGTATAGATCGAACAACTCTGCAGAGCGTGTACACATGTACCCAACCCGGGATGGAATCCAGCCGGTAGCTAGTCGACTGAACCCACCCTACCGTGCGAACTCTCAGTAGTTACGGTCCCACCCTGCATCCGGCCCTCAAAGAGATCCCCCTCGCAAAGGGAATTGCACCGGAACTGTGAAATGCTCCCGTGTGGCCACACGGGAGACGCTCCGAGAGGGTGGTCTCACCTCCACCGCTCCCCCACGGATACCCTCTATCCTTCATAAGCGGTATGGTTCCGCACTTGCCGAGCTCAACTCGGCCCTAACCCCACTCTCGGCGGGGTGGTGTGTACGAAAGTCCTATCGACAAGGTTGATCCACTCGCTTTCAGACCGGGGCAAGCTCATGTCCTCCATCCGCAAGTAAAACCCCAACACCTAGGCTCCGAAAACCGTCAAAGTAGGGATACACTGAGGAGTGCACCCCTATCCCCGATCCCAGATCGGTTGTTTCGAGCTCACCCCCGACAAAGTACCCAAAACGCCTTCTCCTGCCGGGTTTTACCCCACTCACGCCAAGAACCACTATTCCCATCCCAAGCACATGCATCGCGAAGCCCAGCGCATATACACGCTTATATACACATATAAAGTGGTAGGACAATCAAGGACAGGATTATTAAAGAAGGCAGTGCAAGGTTCATCATCATGCATATAAAGTAAAGCGCTAGCAATTCTACTTAGCAATGCCTAATAGGTATTTCAGAATCAGTCGGGCGTGAACACCTGTGTGCAAGTAGTCGTCGGAGTTTCCGTAGTTGTATTCGATCTTCTGGCTTGACTTCTCGGCTCCGGGAATTCCTAGATTCGCAAATATAAATAAACACGTTGTCTAGATGCAAATAACTCCAAAGAAAAGCAATAAAGAACCAATTAAACTCCAAACGCTAGTCTAACGGGTGCTTTATGATTTTAGAATAATAAAGAAACTGATTTCATATTTTTCTAAGGTAGGATCAATTTATTATTGATTTTCAAATAAAGAAACATTTTATGAATTTAGTTAATTGTGATAAAGCACGGAAAACACAAGTCAGCAAGTTAGAGAACCATAAGCTAGGTTTTGGGTCGGTCTGCATGGTAAATTGACTAGTCAACGATCTTTGTTGACCAAGTCAAAGGGGAAGATCAAAGGTCAACCGGAACCCCACAAGTCACCCCCGTGGGTCCCGTACGCCAGATGAGATCAGGTTGGGCCGTTAGCGGCCTCACACGTTAGTGGAACCCAACGGCAAGTCCGTAAGTCCCTTGGTCAGACGGAGAGATTGGGTAAGATTGATCAGCTAGAAGAGAAGTTGTGTGCTTGAGAAACTCGGCTCGAGCCGGAACATGGCGACGATGTGGCGAGGATGGTCTTAACCAGGATATGGCTGACGGGTTTAGATAGTGCACGCATTGTCCACGACGAAGACGTGGCGCAGTCGTGGCGAGAAGCGTGGCAAGGACTTGAAAGATTGAGAACCAGCACTCGGTACTAAGATGAGGCTCGGCAGACAACAGGTCAAGTGTTGCTGCTAGCAAGCATCGCACAAGCAAGAAAGATAAGGAGCCAAGGCTAGATTAACACTGGCATGACTTATAGATTTACAAGCAGCAGCTACTACTTGCATAGGTTGTGGCCGAGAACAAGCACCAGCTAGAACAACTAGTTTGCACTCTAGCTAGCTCGGTTTGGATGAACGCATACCATTTGCAGCTCGTATGGTCACAAGCTTGCACTTGGGTACGACTTTTAAGATTTGGTGCATCTGCCTCACGGTACCGCAGCCTTCTAGCAGAAGGGTTTGGACTCGGAACAACTCGAACCTCGCTTCTTGCTCCGGTTGAGAGAAGGAAGGGCTTGCAGGTCGTGGCTTGGAATGTCAAGCATTGTAGCAAAAAGGTGTTCCGAGGTTGCATGTTGACATGGTAGGAGGTGGCTGTGCTTAAACGAGCAAAACGAAAAGGGGAAAGATATCAGACCGCTGCTTGCTGATTTTTGGGGATAAGGATGAGAATGGCCGTTGTTTAGCGTCCGGCGATAGAAATAAAATAGAGGAGAGGTGGCAGTCGCAACTAGGCGCTGCTCGCTTGATGCGGGATGCACAAGGGTGTTATCTCGATTGGCCGGATAGGGGAAAAGGAAGGGGGGTTGCTGCAGGCTCGCTTCTTGCCGCGCGGTTGGAGAAACGATCACAGGAGACCAGTGAAGCAAGAAATCGAGACTGCTTTGGGTGACTTCAGTGGAGAGAAGAATTGAAGGTTGTTGCTCGCATCTCCCGTGGAAGGGAAAAAAGAAGCCGGGCAAAAGAGAGAGAAAATCGGGGCTGCGACTGCTGATCAGAGTAGACTGTTAAGGGAGGAGGTGTTTCTGGTGGGGGCGAGATGAAAGTGTTCCTGCTGTTAGCTTGCTACTGAGGAGAGAGAAGACAAGTGGGTTGGAGAAGCAAAAAGAGGTATGGGCAAGGCTCAGGTTCCTGAGTTCAGGTTCAGCGCCCCAAAGGGACGGCTTTGCCCTCCCTGGTGGGTGGTAGGCATGTGTGTGCAAGTCCGAGCCCAGGCCATGGAAGCATCTTGCCTGGTGGCGTACGAAGGCAGGATGGGAAACAAATGGTGGCTCAGAGAGATATGGGTGTCGAGCGGTGGCGCGGAGCAAAGCGGGCAGACACACATGGGCGTGAGGGTTCACCGGCGTTCGAGCATTTCATCGAACACGTCCAGGGTGAGATGGATGAGGGCGGCAGCTTGCTGAATATGCACGCGACACAACAGCTCACGAACGATCGGATCGAGCACAGCGACGCACCAAGCGTCATGAACGTCATGGTCTGCGCATCCCCCTGGGTGTCGATGTGCAGCAGTCCCAATCCAACGTCAGCGTGGTTGGCACGGTGAGAGCGGAGCACGTGGCCGGTCGGCACGGAAGCTTCGGCGTGGCTGCAGCGTGTGGTGGAGCTCCTCACTAGGTTCTGCTTGCGGATCGCTTCGGTGGAGGAACAGAAAACGAAGAGGGGCTACGGGCGCGCTTGTGTTGCCGATTGGAGGGAGAGGTAAAGGACGAGGTGTTGTTAGTGGATTCGCTTGCCCGTGGGGGCGAGGTTAAAGGAAATTCGGTGAAGAGAGAGGTGTGCTTGCTTGGGCGAGAGATGGTTGGATGGATTGGAGATCGCAGCAGAGTTCGCTTTGCATTTTGCGGGATTAGCAGAAAGAATCCAGCGAGAAGGGAGCTTAACCAGTGGCTTGCTTCGAGTGGAAGAAAGAAAGACCAGAGGAAGGGATCGAGCACAGTGAAGGGTACTGGAGCTTGCTGCTTAGATGGACAGAGAACATGAAAGAAAAGAGAGTTAAGTGGTGGCTGCTCTACTACGGATCGACGTGGAGAAGAATTGAAGGTTGTGGCTGCTGAATTCGGAGAGGAACAGATCACGAGACTTGCTTGTTGCGGTGGAGAGAAAAGAAGAAAGAAAATATAGAGGGGCGACTGCTGGAGGGGAATTGCTGCTGGTTGTCGATTGGGCACCAATAAAATGCTTGCTGTTTTGATTTGCTCGTTGGGGAAAAGAAAGAATACAAAGGGATGCAAGTATGCAACTATGGGTTCGGTGGAACACAAGATAGAGGAGAGTTCCTCTAGTTGATTCCATGGTGGAGAACAAATGAAGGAAACTAGACTGCAAAGCGCGACAGCGGCCTAGTGCGGCCACGAGCGGGCGACGACTGGTTGCTAGGCAGTGGAGCAAAGCAGAGCGGCGTAGATGGCTCGGGTGCCAAGGCCGACATGCTCTCTCGCGCGCGTACGTGCGGGCAAACGTGCACTCGGGTTTAGTACGGTGCTCACGCGTGCAAGCCAAAGGAAATCCCTCGGCGGCGAGCTGGAACGTGCGAACGGGATGCTTCGAACTTAGAGGTGCCAAGAGGTGGCTCTGTTCGTGTACTCACGTGCAAGACTGTGCTCGGGCCAAAATGGCACCTTGCCCGTCAGGCGTGTGACAACACAACGGCAGAGATTGATGGCTCGGTTCTACTCGTGCGCACAAGCGCAAGCCGGTGGCTTGACCACGACGGCGGGCTTAGCGACGTCAAGGGAGCGAAACGCCACGTCGACGATCAGGGTCAGGCAGGACGAGGCTCAGGGTTCAAAGGCGAGGTCTTGCCCCTTTCTTGGATTGCACATGTGTGGGCACAAGGTCAACCCTGACCGCGACACGACAGCAGGCTGACGTGCGGCCGTGAGGTCAAGGCGTGACCGGAAACGGTCGGTGCTCACAACTCAAGGCAGCGTGAGCATGACCATTGGGACAACCAGTGGTGACGGTCAAGCGGGGCGCGCGCGCGCGGTCGACGGCAGCGGCACCTGCAGGCGTAAGGCTCGACTCGATGGTCGGCACACAAGCGACGGCGTCTGCGCGGCGGCGCGAAGCAAGCAGCCACATGTGCAACCCGATCTGTCGGGCTTGGCCCGTTTTCCCTCCACGGCGCGACGGCCGGCACACAGAGCAGGAGAATGAACACGGCATACTCACCTAGGGGCCTGGCTGCTGCGGTGAACGGTGGGGAGGACGGTGAAGCAGAACGGCGGCGGTTCGGCTCGAGGTAGGGGAAGCAGAACAGACCACTGTTCGGGCATTCCGCCGAACAGGTGGCGGTCGGCGTTGAAGGCGTCCATGGCAGCAGAGGCGCTCCGGTCCTTCGGGTACACGGCGTCGGCATCCGTGCGCAGCAGTGCCGGCCTCCACGGCGCCCACGGCAGCTCCGGGACGGCGAGGTCCGGCTTTCCCCCGCCTCCTGCGCCTCCCTCCACGGACTATAGCCCGGCGGCTCCCGAACGGGCGTCACGGCGCCGACGGCCAGGGCTCCTCGGCGCGCCTCGACCACTGCCTCCCCGGCGGCTCTCCACTCTCTCCCCTCCCTTCTTCTTCCCCCTCCTTCCTCCCTTCTCTGGTGGCGGCGAAATTGGGGGGAAATCCCCATGGGCGGCGCGGTACAGGGAGATCAGGGTTGGGGCTCCATTTATAGGGCGGCGCGGCTAGGGTTTCAGGCAAATGGATGGACGGCGGCGATCCTTGGCATTCGTGCCCAAGGGCACGCGGCGCCCATCCGGGCCGGGAAGGTGGGGCGACGGCCATGGGGGGCGGCGCGGCTCCCCCGCCCCCACGCGGTGCGTCACGGGGAGGAAGAAAAGCAGAGGCGTGAAAGGTTGTGGTGGCTGACGGTTGGGGTCCACATGGCAGCGAGGCAAGGAGGTGTGGAGGTGTCAGGCGGGCTTCGGTGGGCTGAAAGGCCAAGAGGGCCTGCGGTTCAGGCCGGTAGAGAAGTAGGAGGGGTCCCGTCAGACTTTAGTAGAGTGGGTTAATGCCCAGAACTGATTTTAGGTTTTCTCTATTATCCAAACACCTTAACTCCTATTTAACGTTCGATTCGAATTTGAATTAGAATTCAAATGTGAATCCCACTCAAATAGGATCCAAATTAACTCCAAGAATCTCCAAGGTTCTCACACTAGCAATTTATAGTCCCTAAGTTTTATTATTTTGCGCAAAATAAATCTAAGAAATCAGGGAAGGATCAAAGAAAGCAACCTTATAATTTAGGTAAGCACTCAAATTCAAACAAAAAAAATTTTGAAATTCACATTTTCGCGATCAATATCATTCCGGGAAAATCCGGGATGTTACAGAACTCCCCCCTCAAAAGAATCTCGTCCTCGAGATTGAAGCGTCACTGGGCACAATGGAGTACCGAACATCTTTAAGTTGTTTGCGAGCTTCGAGCATCTTCAGCTTCATGGTAGTTGCTTTCTGGTCACTGCCATCGGTGTACTCTCATAGAAAGTCTCCGGGAGCTAGGAATTGTTCCAAGGTAAGGTTGATCTTGGTCTCCATCTCCTTGACTTGATGTCTTCGCTTGAGTCTACTTGGGGGTCCTTCGTCGTGAATTTGCTGCTCCTTCCATGTTTCCTCATATTCAAGCAATTTCGAGGTAGTGGGTGGCTCCAACGCGAGTGCTATCTAATCCAAGTTAGTGACTTGATTTCGAACTGCATGAGGTGGCTTATCCAAAGTCTAGACCTCATATGGCCTTGTTTTCTTTTCCATCTTCCGTTGAGGAGACATAACTCTGTTACTCCTTATACTTGGCTTATAGAGATGACTTGTCCTCCTTTTGGGTTACTTCTGGCTCCTTAGGCCAACAACCTCCAAATCATCGCATTACGGTGGTCTTTCCTATGAAGGGTAGCACTCGAGTTTCCTATTCTAGGAGTCAAGTACAAACATGAAAATATTCGCTAATATATAACCCTACACTCAATAGTAAGAACCACAAGATCCAACAATATCCATAAAAAACCAAGCACTCAAACATTCACACACTATATATATAGTGCTATCTCAAGGTTGACTCATAACCGTTGAGATCTCGCACACTACTCGGTCTAATTACTTCGTGGCAAGTCAAACAAGGTGGGCTCTACTTTTAGTGGTTCGAGGTAATCTCATGTCATCCAAACTATCTTCGGTCTCATCCTAACTAGTCCACGTAAGAATTTGCATCAACGGAGGAAAGATAGAGTTTTTTTCAAAGTAGGGGAGGTATATTTCAAATAATTCAAGGGGATATATAAAATAGAGCGTATAGAATGTTCCTAGGCTATCGACCAAGCTATGGTTGCGTGCTACGGTCAAGTACGGCTCTGATACCACCTGTAACAAACCGGGTTTTCGGTGAGGAAAACCCGAATCCCTGTACCATTATGATAGTCCCTGGATCGGTAAGCTATCACGTACAGAACTCATTACAGAATAATATCATTTCCATACAACGAAATCAGAGTACAAATCATAATATTTACATCCAAAACAACTCGGTATACGAATTTAGTACAAGCCCCTTGGGCTATGCAACAAGTAAACATCCTGCGTAGCGGTAGCTAGGGCTTCAAGTCCTCATCTTCAGTCTTCACCACAGGCATCCTTGAGCGAAGCAACGCAACCCTTCCTTCATGGAGTCCCCGAACCCGAACTCCCAAGCCAAGTCCAATCCTGCACACTCACAAAACTATCCCCAAGGAACGGGATAGGTTCACGTCACCGACTGTATGCAGCTTTAAGTGGCCTATCTCTAAGGGGTAGGAAAAGTGACAAGGTAGAAGCTCAGGTTTCCTATGCAGCAACAGCAAAGCATAAATGGAAAACATCTCCATATCAGTCCCAAACCATTCTCTCAAACACAGCTCGGAACGACCTGGTACCCCAGGGCCCCGTCTCCACATCCTATCTCCATCTAGGGTCGATGCGAGGACTTCCTCTCCTCGCACCTCAATGATTGCAATCGGATCGACGAGGTAGAGGGAGCCACTCTCCTCTAGCCGACTGCAACCACGGCTCACCACACTCTCGACTACAGGGGGAGGTAGAAATCCCAAAACATGAGGAACAAGCATGTCTTCAAGGTTTGTCCATGACCGAGGACGCGACTATACGTATAGATCGAACAACTCTGCAGAGCGTGTACACCTGTACCCAACCCGGGATGGAATCCAGCCGGTAGCTAGTCGGCCGAACCCACCCTACCGTGCGAACTCTCGGTAGTTACGGTCCCACCCTGCATCCGGCCCTCAAAGCGATCCCCCTCGCAAAGGGAATTGCACCGGAACTGTGAAATGCTCCCGTGTGGCCACACGGGAGACGCTCTGAGAGGGTGGTCTCACCTCCACCGCTCCCCCACAGATACCCTCTATCCTTCCTAAGCAGGTATGGTTCCGCACTTGCCGAGCTCAACTCGGCCCTAACCCCACTCTCGGCGGGGTGGTGTGTACGAAAGTCCTATCGACAAGGTTGATCCACTCGCTTTCAGACCGGGGCAAGCTCATGTCCTCCATCCGCAAGTAAAACCCCAACACCTAGGCTCCGAAAACCGTCAAAGTAGGGATACACTGAGGAGTGCACCCCTATCCCCGATCCCAGATCGGTTGTTTCGAGCTCACCCCCGCCAAAGTACCCAAAACGCCTTCTCCTGCCGGTTTTTACCCCACTCACGCCAAGAACCACTATTCCCATCCCAAGCACATGCATCGCGAAGCCCAGCGCATATACACGCTTATATACACATATAAAGTGGTAGGACAATCAAGGACAGGATTATTAAAGAAGGCAGTGCAAGGTTCATCATCATGCATATAAAGTAAAGCGCTAGCAATTCTACTTAGCAATGCCTAATAGGTATTTCGAAATCGATCGGGCGTGAACACCGTGTGCAAGTAGTCGTCGGAGTTTCCGTAGTTGTATTCGATCTTCGGCTTGACTTCTCGGCTCCGGAATTCCTAGATTCGCAAATATAAATAAACACGTTGTCTAGATGCAAATAACTCCAAAGAAAAGCAATAAAGAACCAATTAAACTCCAAACGCTAGTCTAACGGGTGCTTTATGATTTTAGAATAATAAAGAAACTGATTTCATATTTTTCTAAGGTAGGATCAATTTATTATTGATTTTCAAATAAAGAAACATTTTATGAATTTAGTTAATTGCGATAAAGCACGGAAAACACAAGTCAGCAAGTTAGAGAACCATAAGCTAGGTTTTGGGTCGGTCTGCATGGTAAATTGACTAGTCAACGATCTTTGTTGACCAAGTCAAAGGGGAAGATCAAAGGTCAACCGGAACCCCACAAGTCACCCTGTGGGTCCCGTACGCCAGATGAGATCAGGTTGGGCTGTTAGCGGCCTCACACGTTAGTGGAACCCAACGGCAAGTCCGTAAGTCCCTTGGTCAGACGGAGAGATTGGGTAAGATTGATCAGCTAGAAGAGAAGTTGTGTGCTTGAGAAACTCGGCTCAGGCTGGAACATGGCAGCGATGTGGCGAGGATGGTCTTAACCAGGATATGGCTGACGGGTTTAGATAGTGCACGCATTGTCCACGACGAAGACGTGGCGCAGTCGTGGCGAGAAGCGTGGCAAGGACTTGAAAGATTGAGAACCAGCACTCGGTACTAAGATGAGGCTCGGCAGACAACAGGTCAAGTGTTGCTGCTAGCAAGCATCGCACAAGCAAGAAAGATAAGGAGCCAAGGCTAGATTAACACTGGCATGACTTATAGATTTACAAGCAGCAGCTACTACTTGCATAGGTTGTGGCCGAGAACAAGCACCAACTAGAACAACTAGTTTGCACTCTAGCTAGCTCGGTTTGGATGAACGCATACCATTTGCAGCTCGTATGGTCACAAGCTTGCACTTGGGTACGACTTTTAAGATTTGGTGCATACGCACTCACGGCTGCGGCTTCTAGCGAGAAGGGTTTGGACTCAGAACAACCTGAACCTGCTTCTTGCTCCGGTTGAGAGAAGGAAGGGCTTGCAGGTCGTGGCTTGGAATGTCAAGCATTGTAGCAAAAAGGTGTTCCGAGGTTGCATGTTGACATGGTAGGAGGTGGCTGTGCTTAAACGAGCAAAACGAAAAGGGGAAAGATATCGGACCGCCGCTTGCTGATTTTTGGGGATAAGGATGAGAATGGCCGTTGTTTAGCGTCCGGCTATAGAAATAAAATAGAGGAGAGGTGGCGGCCGCAACTAGGCGCTGCTCGCTTGATGCAGGATGCACAAGGGTGTTATCTGATTGGCCGGATAGGGGAAAAGGAAGGGGGTTGCTGCAGCTCGCTTCTTGCTGCGCGGTTGGAGAAACGATCACAGGAGACCAGTGAAGCAAGAAATCGAGACTGCTTTGGGTTACTTCAGTGGAGAGAAGAATTGAAGGTTGTTGCTCTGCATCTCTGGTGGAAGGGAAAAAGAAGCCGAGCAAAAGAGAGAGAAGATCGGGGCTGCGACTGCTGATCAGAGTAGACTGTTAAGGGAGGAGGTGTTTCTGGTGGGGACGAGATGAAAGTGGTTCCTGCTGTTAGCTTGCTACTGAGGAGAGAGCAGACAAGTGGGTTGGAGAAGCAAAAAGAGGTAGGGGCAAGGCTCAGGTTCCTGAGTTCAGGTTCAGCGCCCCAAAGGGACGGCTTTGCCCTTCCTGGTGGGTGGTAGTGGCATGTGTGTGCAAGTCAGAGCCCAGGCCATGGAAGCATCTTGCCTGGTGGCGTACGAAGGCAGGATGGGAAACAAATGGTGGCTCAGAGAGATATGGGTGTCGAGCGGTGACGCGGAGCAAAGCGGGCAGACACACATGGGCGTGAGGGTTCACCGGCGTTCGAGCATTTCATCGAACACGTCCAGGGTGAGATGGATGAGGGCGGCAGCTTGCTGAATATGCACGCGACACAACAGCTCACGAACGACCGGATCGAGCACATCGACGCACCGAGCGTCATGAACGTCATGGTCTGCGCATCCCCCTGGGTGTCGATGTGCAGCAGTCCCAATCCAACGTCAGCGTGGTTGGCACGGTGAGAGCGCGGAGCACGTGGCCGGTCGGCACGGAAGCTTCGGCGTGGCTGCAGCGTGTGGTGGAGCTCCTCACTAGGTTCTGCTTGCTGATCGCTTCGGTGGAGGAACAGAAAACGAAGAGGGGCTACGGTGGCGCTTGTGTTGCCGATTGGAGGGAGAGGTAAAGGACGAGGTGTTGTTAGTGGATTCACTTGCTCGTGGGGCAGAGGTTAAAGGAAATTCAGTGAAGAGAGAGGTGTGCTGCTTGGGCAGAGATGGTTGGATGGATTGGAGACTGCAGCAGGTTGCTGCTTTGCATTTTGCGTGATTAGCAGAAAGAATCCAGCGAGAAGGGAGCTTAACTAGTGGCTTGCTTCGAGTGGAAGAAAGAAAGACCAGAGGAAGGGATCGAGCACAGTGAAGGGTACTGGAGCTTGCTGCTTAGATGGACAGAGAACAGGAAAGAAAAGAGAGTTAAGTGGTGGCTGCTCTACTACGGATCGACGTGGAGAAGAATTGAAGGTTGTGGGCTCGAATTCGTAGAGGAACGGATCACGAGACTTGCTTGTTGCGGTGGAGAGAAAAGAAGAAAGAAAATATAGAGGGGCGGCTACCGGAGGGGAATTCTGCTTGGTTGTGGATTGGGCACCAATAAAATGCTTCTTTGTTTTGATTTGCTCGTTGGGGAAAAGAAAGAATAGAAAGGGATGCAAGTATGCAACTATGGGTTCGGTGGAACACAAGATAAAGGAGAGTCCCTCTAGTTGATTCCATGGTGGAGAACAAATGAAGGAAACTAGACTGCAAAGCGCGACAGCGGCCTAGTGCGGCCACGCGCGGGCGACGACTGGTTGCTAGGCAGTGGAGCAAAGCAGAGCGGCGTAGATGGCTCGGGTGCCAAGGCCGACATGCTCTCTCGCGCGCGTACGTGCGGGCAAACGTGCACTCGGGTTCAGTACGGTGCTCACGCGTGCAAGCCAAAGGAAATCCCTCGGCGGCAAGCTGGAACGTGCGAACGGGATGCTTCGAACTTAGAGGTGCCAAGAGGTGGCTCGTTCGTGTACTCACGTGCAAGACTGTGCTCGGGCCAAAATGGCACCTTGCCCGTCAGGCGTGTGACAACACAACGGCAGAGATTGATGGCTCGGTTCTACTCGTGCGCGCAAGCGCAAGCCGGTGGCTTGACCACGACGGCGGGCTTAGCGACGTCAAGGGAGCGAAACGCCACGTCGACGATCAGGGTCGGGCGGGGACGAGGCTCGGGGTTCAAAGGCGAGGTCTTGCCCCTTTCTTGGATTGCACATGTGTGGGCACAAGGTCAACCCGGACCGCGACACGACGAGCGGGCCGACGTGCGGCCGTGAGGTCAAGGCGCGGCCGGAAACGGTCGGTGCTCACAACTCAAGGCGGCGTGGGCATGACCATTGGGACAACCGGTGGTGACGGTCAAGCGGGCGCGCGCGCGCGCGGTCGACGGCGGCGGCACTGCGGGCGTAAGGCTCGACTCGATGGTCGGCACACAAGCGACGGCGTCTGCGCGGCGGCGCGAAGCATGCAGCCACATGTGCAACCCGATCTGTCGGGCTTGGCCCGTTTTCCCTCCACGGCGCGACGGCCGGCACACAGAGCGAGGGAGAATGAACACGGCATACTCACCTAGGGGCCTGGCTGCTGCGGTGAACGGTGGGGAGGACGGTGAAGCAGAACGGCGGCGGTTCGGCTCGAGGTAGGGGGAAGCGAAACGCGACCCGCGTTCGGGCATTCCGCCGAACGGTGGCGGTCGGCGTTGAAGGCGTCCATGGCGCGAGAGGCGCTCCCGGTCCTTCGGGTACACGGCGTCGGCATCCGTGCGCGGCGATGCGCGGCCTCCACGGCGCCCACGGCGGCTCGGGACGGCGAGGTCCGGCTTTCCCCCGCCTCCTCGCGCCTCCCTCCACGGACTATAGCCCGGCGGCTCCCGCAACGGGCGTCACGGCGCCGACGGCCGGGGCTCCTCGGCGCGCCTCGACCACTGCCTCCCCGGCGGCGCTCCACTCTCTCCCCTCCCTTCTTCTCCCCCCTCCTTCCTCCCTTCTCTGGTGGCGGCGAAATTGGGGGGTAAATCCCCATGGGCGGCGCGGTACAGGGAAATGAGGGTTGGGGCTCCATTTATAGGGCGGCGCGGCTAGGGTTTCAGGCAAATGGATGGACGGCGGCGATCCTTGGCATTCGTGCCCAAGGGCACGCGGCGCCCATCCAGCTGGGAAGGTGGGGCGACGGCCATGGGGGCCGGCGCGGCTCCCCCGCCCCCACGCGGTGCGTCACGGGGAGGAAGAAAAGCAGAGGCGTGAAAGGTTGTGGTGGCTGACGGTTGGGGTCCACATGGCAGCGAGGCAAGGAGGTGTGGAGGTGTCAGGCGGGCTTCGGTGGGCTGAAAGGCCAAGAGGGCCTGCGGTTCAGGCCGGTAGAGAAGTAGGAGGGGTCCCGTCAGACTTTAGTAGAGTGGGTTAAGGCCCAGAACTGATTTTAGGTTTTCTCTATTATCCAAACACCTTAACTCCTATTTAACGTTCGATTCGAATTTGAATTAGAATTCAAATTTGAATCCCACTCAAATAAGATCCAAATTAACTCCAAGAATCTCCAAGGTTCTCACACTAGCAATTTATAGTCCCTAAGTTTTATTATTTTGCGCAAAATAAATCTAAGAAATCAGGGAAGGATCAAAGAAAGCAACCTTATAATTTAGGTAAGCACTCAAATTCAAACAAAAAAAAATTTGAAATTCACATTTTCTCGATCAATATCATTCCGGGAAAATCCGGGATGTTACAGACGACGAGGTGCGTGATGAACTCCCCTTCTTGCATCAAGAGAATGAACGGCTTGGCTTGTTGCTTGATAATTGTGTTGACATGCTTAGGGAGGCTAAGAAAATGAGGAAAGAGCTTAGGGCTTCACTCGAGGATGCTAGGACTAGAGTGGCTGAGTTAGAAACACAGAACTTGGATGCTAAGCTTGAAATTGATTCCTTGAAAGCTTCACCTGTTGTTTATGATGAAGTTGAATGTCTTGATTGTCCTATTTTTCTTGCTGATCTTGCCTTGTTTAAAGAAAAGCATGCCTCCAAGTGTGAGAAACTAGATGTGCGTAAGTCTAGACCTGCTTTGCTAGGTGCTTGCACTTCTTGTCCTGTTTTGCATAAGAAAATTGATGAGATGCATGCTTATACTGTTTCTCTTGAGGCTAAATTGAAAGAACCAATTCCTACATCTTGCTCTACCTGTGAATTGCATGATTTGAAGAATCTGGAACTTGCACATTATGTTGATCATTTGCAGGATGAGAACGATGAGTTTAGAAAGTTGATGGGTTGGTTGTCTGGTCATGAGCCTAAGTTGAGGATAATGATCGAGACATTCAAGAGGCAGGATGGTGAGGGACTTGGGGCAAACAAGGTTGGTGAGGGAAGTGGAGAGAATATTCCAGAGCCACCAAAAACCCACCAGAAAAATGATTTCCCTCCTAAACCTAACCATCTTAGGAATTGACTAGACACAACCCCAGCTCCACTCTTGTTTCCTCCACAAACAAATGATTTCCAAAAGCCTATCAAGTTTGTGAGCACTTCGGGGAAAGCGCTCTTTGGGAAAGAAAGTGATAAGGCTAGTGAGGAGAAACCGGTTGAGAAGTCAAGTGGAGAGAAACCAAATGAACAACCCCAACCTAAGCCTAAGCCTAAGCTTGTGGAGGTTCCATTGTGGCTATTGTGGGAAAGAGGGTCACAAGGATGAATTTTGCTTCAAGAGGAAGCGTGAGGAAAGGATGCAAGGAGTGGGCGAACAAGGATAGGTACAACCCTTCCCATGGTGTACCTAAGCCTCGTATGCCACTGCCCAGGGGTAAAGTTGTGGTGAGAAGTGTTCCGGCATGGGGAGATGCGAGTTCCCGCAGCCGGAGAGCTTTTCTGTAGAGGGAGGTCAGACCGGCCTGGCTAGGCGGTCAGACCGGCCCTACCCAGAGGGGGCGGTTAGACCGGCATGGCTAGGCGGTTCAACCGCCCCCCAGAATTCTGGGCGGAGTGGTTTTCGAGGTGGTGAGTCGAGTGGTTTCAGTTCTGGAGGTAGTGGTGATGGTGGTTGGTCTGGAGAGTCTACAGGTGGTCAGTTTGCTAGGTGTTGTTCCCCTCATGCTGAATACGGGGATGGGAGGAGTCGTAGCTATGAGATGAAGAGGAGGGACGGTCCACGGTCTTCCATTCGTGGTTTTGGTCCTCCTCCAGTTAGAGAGGGATGGTTCCCTCGTAGTGGTTTTCGTGGTGGTGTTCGTGGTGGTAGTTTTGGTAGGAAAGTGCTGACCCCACTTTTGAGCAAATGGCTCGGCACTGGTTTTACTCTTTTGGTACTAACCCCAGTGTTGAGTCGTTTGTTCGCTCATGTGCTCGTGTTTGAATTTCAGGTGGAAGACTTGAAGAACATTTGGTTGATTGACTCCGGATGCTCGAGGCATATGACCGGAGAAAAGGGGTGATTCTCAAGTCTCGTCCCGGTGGTGGCAAAGAGGTACATCACCTTTGGGGAGAATGGGCGTGGGCATGTGCTTTCAGAAGGTGAGATTAAGGTAAGTGACAAGATCAGTCTCAGGCGTGTTGCTCTTGTTCAATCGCTTGGTTACAAATTTCTTTCTGTGTCCCAGCTGTTGTATGAGGGTTTTGAGGTGTTGTTTCGGCCGAGTGGTTCTCGGATTTCGGACTCTCGAGGGGACCTTGTCTGTATGGTCGTTCCCGATGGTAAGGTGTTTCAAGCTGATTTTTCTCAGTCTTCTGGTGTTGAGCGTTGTTTCTTGGTTAGTTCTTCGAGTGAGTTGTGGAAGTGGCATAGGAAGTTGGGTCACTTGAGCTTTGACCTTTTGCCTCGCTTGAGTAAACTCAATTTGGTCCGAGGATTGCCACGTTTGAGGTTTGAGAAAGAGTTGCTTTGTGCTCCGTGTAGGCATGCCAAGATGGTAACCTCTTCTCACCCGCCTCTCACCGATGTGATGACTGAGCGTCCATGTGAGCTGCTCCATATGGACCTTGTTGGCCTAGCTCATGTGCGATCTATGGGTGGGATGTGGTATGTCCTTGTTGTGGTGGACGACTACTCTCGGTATGCGTGGGTGTTCTTTCTCGAGGAGAAAGGGGAGATATTTGGTTTTGTTCGAGATCTTGTCTTGAGGTTGAGGAACAAGAGACACGGAGATTCCATACGAGCGATCCACAGTGACAATGGCTCAGAATTCAGAAACTCACATTTTGAAACCTTTTGCCATGACTTGGGTCTTGAACACCAGTTTTCGAGTCCGTATACGCCTGCCCAGAATGGTATTGTGGAAAGGAAAAACAGGACCTTGTGTGAGATGGCTCGGACGATGCTTGATGAGCATAGGACTCCGAGAAGATTCTGGGCTGAGGCGGTGAATGCCACGTGCTATGTGTCGAACAAGATCTACCTCAGGGTACATAAGAAGAAAACCTGCTACGAGGTGATGCACGGTCGCACACCTAAGGTGAGTCACTTCCATGTCTTTGGTTGCATGTGCTTTATTCTGAAGAAAGAGAAGAAGTTGGATAAGTTTTAGGCTAGATCGGTCGATTGTATTTTCTTCGTGTGCTCAATCTTGAAACTAACCAAATCGTGGAGACTTGCGAGGTAACCTTCGACGAGACACAGCCACGTAGTCAGCTTGTCTTTGAGTGTGCAGGTGATGATGAACTTGGCGAGGAGATCTTTCAGGAGGAGGAGCATGAACATGGAGACGATGAAGACGGCGGTGTGGTGCCCGTGGCTGAGCATGTACCTACTACTTCGACTACGGTGGTGGACGGCCCCTCTCCCATACCTACGACGACAAATCAAGATTGAGGAGAAGCTACTGTTGAGGGGGAGGTAGCATAAAGGCGAGAACCTCCCCGGCGAGTACAAGGGGATCACCCAGCTTCAAGGATCATCGACAACATGAATGAACGTACTACACGGTCTAGGGTTCGAAACAATTCTCATTTCTCTCATGCTGCATTTGTTGCTACTTTTGAGCCCAAAGACATTGGACACTCACTATCTGATCATAATTGGGTTAATTCGATGCATGAGGAGTTGGAGAACTTTGAGAGAAATTAGGTTTGGGAATTGGTTGATCCTCCCCTAGGGTGTAAGCTGATTGGGATAAAATGGGTGTGGAAGAACAAAGAGGGAGAGAAAGGTGAAGTGGTGAGGAACAAGTCAAGGCTTGTTGCTCAGGGGTTCAGTCAGAAGGAGGGGATTGACTACGAGGAGACCTTTCCTCCCGTAGCTCGTTTGGAGGCGATAAGGATCCTTCTAGCGTTTTCCGTGGCTAAAGGATTCAAGTTGCACCAAATGGATGTGAAGAGTGCCATCTTGAATGGTGTGTTGGAGGAAGAAGTGTATGTGAGGCAACCACCGGGGTTTGAGAGTGAGAAGTACCCTCACCGGGTGTACAAGTTGAGGAAGGCGTTGTATTGGTTGAAGCAGGCGCCTAGAGCTTGGTATGGTAGGTTGAGGGGGTTCTTGTTTGAGTGAGGGTTTGAGATGGGAAAGGTCGATCAGACCTTGTTTTTACTCAGCCAGGGCAGAAATATCCTGATTGTGCAGGTGTACGTGGATGATATTGTCTTTGGTGGCTCGTCTAACTCTCTTGTTGCAAGGTTTGCAGATGATATGAGTAGTGAATTTGGGATGAGCATGATAGGTGAGTTGCAGTTCTTCCTCGGGCTACAAATCAAGCAATCAAAGGAAGGAACTTTTGTGCACCAAGCTGAGTACACCAAGGACATTGTGCGGAAGTTCAAGATGGAGGACTCCAAGTCTATGGTAACGCCGATGAGTACGACTACAGCTCTTGATGTGGATGAGGAAGGTGAACACGTGGACCAAAAGGAGTACCGAAGCATGATCGGGTCACTCCTCTACTTGACGACGACGAGGCCGGGCATCCAGTTCTCGGTATATCTATGCGCTCGTTTTCAAGCGTCTTCGAGGACTTCGCATCGGCAAGCGGTGAAGCGAATTTTCAGGTACTTGCGTCACACTCCCGACTTCGGCCTTTGGTATTCCGCGTCCTCTTCTTTGGCTCTTCATGGGTTTTCGGATGCGGATTTTGCCAGGTGTCGGTTGGATAGGAAGTCCACTTCGGGGACTTGCCAGTTTTTAGGATCTTCTTTGGTGTCTTGGTCTTCCCGCAAATGGTCGAGTGTTGCTCAATCCAATGCCAAGGCAGAGTACGTTGCCGCTTCTAGTTGTTGCTCTCAGCTCCTTTGGATCACATACACCATGAGTGACTTTGGTGAGGAGTATACCCATGTTACACTTCAATGTGATAGCACCAGTGCCATAAGCGTTGCAAAGAACCTAGTGCTCCATTACAAAACCAAACACATAGAAGTGAGGTACCATTTTCTGAGAGACAATGTAGAGAATGGGAAGATAACCTTGATCCATGTACCCACACATGACCAACTAGCCGATATTTTCACAAAACCCCTAGATCAAGCAACTTTCACTCGTTTGCGGGGGGAGCTTGGTGTGTGTTTGATTTCTTGAGTTGGGTGTGTGGGAACTCCTTTGTAGCATATGTATAGCTTTCTTTTTATGCATTTCGTGCATTTGGCATGGCATATGTAACCTGATGTATAGGCATCTTTGTATCTTAGGTTGCATGCATTTTGTATCATATGCACTTGTTGGGAAAAGCTTCTCTATCAGATGGTGAGATCTGAGCAGCCCATAGGGGTGTTAATCCCTGTGGTTTATTTGTTCGGCGGGGAGGAGTCTAAGGCTAAGAACTCGAAGGTCGCACACGAGTACGCGGAACACAGAGAACACAGCGAGTTTATACTGGTTCGGGCCTCCGGAGAGTAATACTCTACGTCCAGTTGTCGGTGTAGATTGCTTGGGGATTGCGTATGAGTACAAGGGTCGCCTCGTCCGCCTTATATTGTCCAGCGGATGAGGTCGGTTCCCAGACTCCTGATCGGTTACGATCAGGAGACCTAAGTCTACGTTACACATCTTGACATATCCCGTCGATCTGCTTTGGGCGAAGTCCACCGAGGTCTTGTCTTGTACGCCAAGTCTTGAGGTCGTGATGAACTAGGTCGTCTAGGGAATCTTCAGGAAGGTCTTCAGGAGGTCGTGTGGGCCGCCAACTAGGTCGGTTGGGCCCACAGATAGGTCGGCAGGTCTTCTAGTAGGCCGGACCCACTTGTCGGGGATGGCCGTGAGCCTGGTTGGTGGGGACCCAGGGGTACCCATTTCTCACAAGCCCCCGAGCGAGGTGTAGGCACAACGACCTTAGAAAGGTCATGACGAAGTCGTAGAGCTATCGACAGGTCAAATAGCATGCACGTCAGTCCAAAAAAGAAAAAAGAACAAGTTCAGCTTAGCAGCCGACCTGTTCATAGTCTTTGCCGAACGCAGAGAGGTCGAGTGACGACCCATAGGAAGCAGGCTTCCAATAGATCGAAACGACAATGAAAAAATTCAGAGGGCACCAAAGGTGCACTCATAGAGTAGTATCCAAGCATCATGGCGGGCAAGATGGCCGGCATGATGATCCAAAAAAGAGAAGAAAACGAAAATGTAGGCCGAGTAACGACATGATGAGAAACGGGTTTCTAGACAAGTCAGTACGATGAGGAAAACAAGAGGGTGTCGAAGACGCACTCATAGAGTAGTCCTCGAGTATTGAAGCAGACAGCATGGCTGGTTCGATGTTCCAAAAGGAGAAGAAAATTGAGTCATGGACTTGATCGAACGAAGTGTAGAGACACCCAGATCTCCTAGCATAGCTGCAAGGAGCCTGGCAGGCGTGCCAACCTTGAAGTGGCCTTAAACAACAATGCTCAGTATCCGAGGATACCCAGCATGGTCTTGAAAGGTGCATCAAATGAAGAAATCGCCGATGATGTCGTAGATGTAGTTGCAATGTTGGTAGTCGGTCGACGATGAAGCTGGCGAAATAACGTCGATCTTGAATGTATGGAGTGTAGAGACACCCAGATATCCTGTTTGGCTGCAAGGAGTCTCGCAGAGCCACTCAAGGCATGCTGACCTAAGGAAGGTCTCGAGTATATAGCGCCCAAGCACCCAGAAGCACTTCGCAGGGCCATCAAGCGCGCACCCCTTAGAGTGGCCTTCATTCCTATCGTAAAATCCTTGGTGTCGAAGGCAGGCTGGCAGGGATACAATCGCACACCGACCTCAGAAGGTCACACATCCAGGGCGCCCAACTAGATTGGCAGAGCAGTATACATACCAAGGTATTGCAAGACCTAAGTATTAAAGCGCTCTAACCTCGAGGAAGTCATTTTGGTGTCCAGACGACCAACATAGCTGCTAGCCATCCAACAAAGGCATGTTACTAAGGTACTGTCAACCTTAGCAACAACACGCACACCAACCACGGAGGCCCGACGAAGATTGTAGATCTCCTTTAACGCTTCCGATCTACATGGCATTGTTGATCTTCAGGCACCTAGAAAGATCTGGTAGAGCAGTGAGGCACGCCTACCTCGGAAGGTCTTCAATCGAACCTACGACCATTCTGCTCAGGAAACAGAAATATAGGCGGATTGGGATATGTCCGTTTATGTGCAGAGCCATAGAGGGTGCACCAGGACGCAGAGCCATAGAGGATGCTCATCTAGCCCGAATCTCTGGATATAATAATGTCACCAGTCAGCACACATATATAGGTGGTTACCAAACATGTGTAGTTCTAATAAGCAAGAACTGTGCTTAGTTGCTGGTTTTACAAATGAAGATCCCAAGAAAGTACCTTCATATGTGTGCCGCTATATTTTAATTGAAGCATGTGATAGGCACAATAGAAGCCGCAAAGTCTGGATCCAGTAGGTTGTTGGTGGCACTGCAATAAACGTACATAAAAAATAGTGGTGATCGAGAATAAATAAACTCAAGCACCGCAATAAACTCAAGAAATACTGGCCCTTTACTAGCTTCCACAAGAAGGAAATAAGTGGTATGTACATTAACATCTTTGACGTGTTTCAAGAGGCCATGACAGAAGAACTTTTTTGCGGCAGTAACGTTCCCAAGCCCTACAACAAAAATATCAACAATGGTTAGGACACTATTAATTAATATACTCTTTACAGTTTGTTGAGGAACGTCCGCAGGTTAAGAAAGAAATAACTTATTAATGATTAGCTCTAAAGGGCGAGTATTAGTATTAATTATCTTCAGTGAATCAAGATAGTAGACCTTCCGCTGCTTCGGAATGATCGCCACTGCAATCCAGTGATTCGTACTGAGATAAGCGGTAAGCATTAAATCCTTTGTAGCATATTGTTCGAAGGCTCTGAGCATATAGTCAACAGAGAAAGAAACAACGTTATCCGTGTTGTTCAACGTTGTCGAGCAAAGGCATTCAGGATCAAGGTAGCCAACTGCAGGGCCCTTGTTGTCAACTTCTACAGTCATATTCCTATTAGTTACAAAAACAAAGTATAAGAGGCAAAATACATGGTAATAAAGATGATGCGAGGCAAAAAGCATAGTTCGATAGAGGATGTGATTAGTGAGAAGCAGATTAAATTTCCAGCAACTTACAGAATGAAGCAGCAGAGAAGTGTCATATCCAAAGCATCCAAGTTGAAGAGATTGTACAAATCACTGAGTTGCATATGCATCTGCTGGAGTGCGTTTGACGATTCATCTCTCTTCAGCCATGCATTGGTCCCGGGCTGAAGTGCGACCATAATGTCAGAAGCATCATCTGACTTACCACGTTGCATGTAGAATGTGTGGAGCTTTCTGGTAAAAGGAGCAGCCTTTCTGAGATCACCATCACTGAGAATGTTCTTTCCGAATTTGTAATTTGGGTTAGCCATAGCCCAAGGATGCTTCTCAGTGTCACTCTCAGATTGCTTTGGGTTAGTCATATACTGACGATTCTCCTTGGTGTTTCTTTTAGATCGCTTTCTAGTAGGCCTCTTAGAGGTTTTATTTACAACAATTTCCTTTTCCTGCTACTTTGAGATGGCTGAAGAAGGTTTCTTAAGGGCTTGCTTGCTTGCTTTGTAGGTCTTTGTAGAGTTGTTATTTTTGGCAAGTTTCTCTTCTTGCAGCTTTGAAATGGCTGAAGGTTTCTCAAGGGCTTTCTTGCCTAGTGGTGTCTCACCAGGACCTATTACAGAGGTATTAGGCCCAGATGTACCTACTTTGGCATGATTGTTTTGAGCACTTTCGTTTGGGGGTGTAGGTTTTGTTGTTTCATGAGGAGGAGAAGGAGGAGGAGGTGGTGGGCGTAGTGGTGGGGATGGAATATTTAGTGTCTCTTACGGATGTGGGGATGCAAGTTTTTCTGTTTTTTTAGGACTAGGAGTAGGCGCGGATGGAATATTTTGTGTACCTTCCGATGTGAGGATAGAAAGTGTGGGGATTGAGGAGGAGGAGGAGGAGGAGGAGGAGGAGGGGAACCATTTGAGGAAGGAAACTGTACCGTACTGTGTGAACTACAAGGAATCTGTACAATAGCCTGTGAACGAGATATACATGTTGGTGCTCCTTTGATGTCAATCCGACACCTTCTCCACTGTAACCTCTGTCCTTGAGCTTGTCCGAGTTTCATCACCTCATCATTAGGAGGGTATTCCAACAGTTCATCCGCAAAGATAGTATATACAGTGATCACTTCAACCACAACACAGTCTTCATGAATCAGGAATGTTTGTAGCGTATTCTCCTCTGGATGAACAAGACCAAGTGCAACCTCACATTGAATCCCCCTCCACGTGATGCATAGGCCACAGTGTGTGGGTTCAGTCAACATGCCTATAACGTCTTCGTGTGTACGATCATCACAGCGCACCTCCGTTGCCAACTCTGCAGTGCCATCGATCAAACCTACATCTGCGGATGCACAACTACTCTTCAGTGTGGCGGGTGAAGGGCTTGCGCAATTGGACATTGGTGACAACACCATCTGGTGACAACACCACCTTTGCATCTGCATGTTCTGCATCCGCATCTCAGCCACCAGTTCTTGCTTGATTTGTTCTTTTATCTTTTCCGTATCAAATGATGTGTCGGTCTTCGTCCTCTTCTTCTTCCTATACATCTCGACGTGCTGACGCCATGCATACTTCCAGCCCTGGTAGCTGGAGACACCGCACACACGATCGTGTTGTTCAGGGCGGCCCAAGCACTGACTTAGCACATCATACTCCCTCTGCCCTGCCATTCCTAAAGATTCTGCACATGCAATCTTCTCCTTGATGTCCACAGACAATTTTTCTGCCTCTTTGTTGTTGAACACTATCACGGCAACACGGTCTTTAATCACTAGCTTACTCCTTGCTTGTATCCAATTCTTGGAACGATTGTCAGGGTAGGCATCATATGGGTTGGGGATACCAGCTGCAGCTAATTGTCTGTCCTCTTCCTCCCATTGTTCTAGTTTCACAGTATAACCAGCTGGACCCATGTTGTGCTAGCTTGTGTGCCGGCTTCGGAGTTCTTTGAACTTGACACTAGCAGATGAGGCTTGCTCGGTTTCTGCCTGTTTCATGAACTCATTCCACTGTTCCGGGACAATAAACGGGTGCCTTGTAAATGGCTCAAGTCCTTTTCTGATAAAATCTCGCCTAAGCTGAAATCTGAATTGTCTCCATGCCTTGGCTGCTGTCTTCTGGAAAAGCTTGAATGCCTGCAGTTTCGCATCTTCCTGGAACTTCAAGTGTTTCTGCATATGCTTATCAAACAAGTCCCACTTTTCTTCATTGCTTAGTTCTTTGATTTTCGGCAAGTTCAAAGGTATCTTTTGTCTAGCAACGAGCCCCGCAAGCGCCGTGAACCTGCGCTTTTGAGTCAATGGTACTGGCATCCCCACTATGTCGACCTCAGTGACTATCATTGTGTCACTTGGCCACTTTGTGGATGTCCTTGGCGCTCTTCCTCGGCGCTGAGCCCCACCCATCTGGTCTTGTTGTGCACTAGCAGTGCCATAACCCTCTTCTTCATCTTGTGCCCCAGGTCTATATTCCTCGTCAGAATTATCCTGTGAATTAATAGTCAAGGGAATTACAGTAACTACTTTAGCCTGCTGTAATATCATTGGTTCTTGGTAAACCATTAACATAAATTAGTGCAGGCAAAGCGACCATACCATTTTAAAGAGCAAGATGCGAAATTTGCATCGATTCTTCGATGAGGTACTTATTCAACTTGGAGAGAATGTGCAGATGTGCATAGGAACAAGAGCAAAACCAAATGTAAGAGTCAATCTAAAAGGATATGCTAAGTATGTATACGATCGACAGCTAAGTATGTCCACATGTATTTATACAAAGGAGACACGGCATACCCTGCAATTCCCACAAGTACAAGTATAAAAAGAGAACCATACGCATGCATATGTTGTATACTTGATTACCTGAACGCATGTGTGCTGCAAAAGTGCGCTTGGCCTAATTCCATAAACTCGATCAAATATACCAAATTACCTTATTACTGAATTGTTGTTAATTTTACAATTACTACCGAGTTGGTAGAATGCATTTACCGAATTGTATAAGACATTTTTAGAGTGGCATACCATAAACTCAAATCCTAGATTCGCCACTGACCTTCGCACTGCCGGAGCGGAGAGATCTCTACTCCTCGTCGCTGCCTGCTCGCCGCCACGTCCTCGTCCTCGTGTCGACCTCGTGGCTGGATCCCTCCTCCTAGTCGTCGTCGTCGTCGTTGGATCCCTCCTCTAGTCGTCGTCGTCGTCGCCGCTGCCGCAGCTAGGTCCATTCTCCTCTAGATCTCGTTGTCAGAGGTGTGGTGCGCATCACGCCGAGCGTGGTGTGGCACGCGTCTCAGCGAAGGGGTGTAGAGTGGGTCGCGGCGTGGGGGAGGTGAGGGCGGCGAAGGCGAGGGGGAGAAAGTGGAGGCGGCGGAGCGAGGGGAGTGTGGGAGGAGACTGCGTGAGGGAGGCGTCCTTCCCTACTAAGTACTAACCTAGCGTGATTGGGCTTGTGTGGGCCTTAAAACGAGTAATGTAGGCCACATCACCAAGCAAACTAACTCATACTCCCTCCGTCCCAACTAGATCGTTGGTTTAGAAAATTTAGGACATGCTAGTAGTTATGACAAATGACCTTGTTACCCCTAATTAATATGCATTGGAACTTGAAAAGAGACATCAAGCATTTCATTGGCTCCATGTCAATGTCATGTGCAACAACTTCCTACAACAAATTGAAATTGATGCATTAGAACAATTCATCAGTGAAGATGTGAAGGTCCAAGGACAAATCTTGTGTGTGATGGTTTCAGAACTTGCCTCATGGTCTTCAGAATCGTAATCTTATGGTGAACATGAGGTTATGTTAAAATTTCAAATGCATATGAGTTCGAACATGTTTTAAAGTGTGGAAAACTTCAATGTTGAAGTAACATTCTAATAAACTAGGTGAGAGATGTAGATATTTGTACACAAGTATAATCTTCCGTTTTCGAAACCATTTGAATTTTTGTAGACAAGCTTAGGGACTTAAGTTATGTTGCCAAGTCAATTTGTAGAATTTTTAGAACACACTAAGACGTTATTATAATTATTATATCGTAAACAAAAGATAAAAATTCTAATTTTAAGAAATTTGGTTAGACAAGTGTGGCTGTTAATATTTTATTTAAATACTAAATTACCAACTATGAATTATTCGTATTTTTTACGAATGTTTTGGTGCTGCTTATGGGGTATACTATTTGAGGGAAGCAAGTTTCAATTCAGAAAAAATAGTGTCGGGCCCACGCGTCTGCGCTAGAAGCCTATATAAAAAAAGATAACCGTAGCCTGCCCGACCGACAAAGGCGATCCGGGTAGACTAACAATCGTCGCCAACAAGTCCTCCATTGTCAGAAATGCCCCTTGCCAAATGAATATGCATCCGCCGCGGTGCCCCGACCCCTGGCCCCTTCTTCTTCCCCGATCTGAGCTCCATCACCGCCGCCTGCTCGTCCTTCCCCACCGTCGCACACATGTTGCACTACGCCGATTCATCTGGAGGTGAACGTGCGAGGAGCAGGGTCCAAGGTTGCCGGAGCAGCAGCAATCACTCCATCGGCTTTGATCCAGTCGGTTAGCTAAGCGGCTTTCCACTGGTCCCTTGCCCGGACTGTGGTATAGCTCGGGTGGTGGAGGGGCGGACGCAGAAGGAAGGTGAAAACCACGGTCGTATTTATTTCAAGTGTGCAAGGAACTCGGTGAGTAGTCTGCTGTGTCTCCCAAATCTGAGTTAGGGTTCTTATGTGCTTTCAATTCTGCAGTACCCCAAGTATTGTGGATTTTATCGTTTCCACAAGGAGTATCTCCAGATGCTGAAGGATGCTGGCGTCATTGTTTTTCGACCGTCGAACTGGGTAGATGCGGTCGATGAAGTAGTTGATTCAGTGGAATGTCAGATTGGGAGCAGCGAGCAGAGGCAAGCACTGGAGGACAAGCAGAGGAAGAAAGCACTGGAGGAGAAGATGGACAATGTGATCTAGAAGATGAACTTGATTATTGTGGCTGTTGTTTGTGTAGTCTTTGGATGTTTACTAGGGATGTATGCTGCAAAGAAGTAATTCTGATGTTAAAAGTGGTGCTTTTGCTTCATCTGCGTGGATGAATAATGAAAAATTTCTTACATATGACAAACTTAAATGTATGAATCAAGAATGAATGGAATGACAATTGGGTCACAAATCTTAATGTGTCACACATCACAAAATTCATCAATTCAACTGTGCTGACATTTCATTGCAGCACGAGGCAAATGAAATGCGGATTATTAAGACAAACAGAGTAACAAACTTCTGGCATAACTCTGGGATATATACACATTGCAATTCATTGTGAACTGCTGCCATATAATGACACAGAGTATCAAACTTCTGGCATACACATTGCAATTCATTGTAAGCTGCTACCATAGACATTGCAATGCCTTCCAAAATAGGAGACATGGATTGATCTACCATGTCTCTAGCACACAGATCTACTAGCTAATCGATCACAAGTTCAACAAGCACACTAGAAGAACACGTTAACAGAAGAACAAATTAATTAAGTAGAGGTAGTCGCCACCGGAGGAGCCCCACCGGAGTTGGAGACGTCGAGGCCGCCATCGTCGTCGTCGGGGGGGGGGGGGGACCACTTCTCTCTCCAGATCCCAGCCAAGACATTGACCTTGAGGCGTAATCCATCACGGTCGTCTACAGCGGCTCAGGAGGCTGTTGGACCTTGAGATGAACAACCATCTTTTCAAGACTCTGCCAAGCCTGGTAGAGCATCTTCACTGAAAAACGGGCATCCTCAAAATTTACGGACGGAACATGCATGGGCAGCGACACCTTGCGCCGGGGCGACTTTAGCCGCTTCACCTCCTCGGGCGGGGGCGGCGGCACCTCCTCGGGCTCAGCGGGCGAGGGCGGCGGCACCTCCTCCGTCCCCCGCTTCCTTGATGGATTGCTTGACGCCATGCACTTGCTTGAGGAAGGAGAAGCTCTTGGATTCACTTCTTAGTGACCGGAGATGGTGGTGCTGGGTTTTCTTGGTGCTGCAGTTGACGAAGTTCTTGGCCGGCCAGGATTTATATTGACAAGACGGCGAACCGTCAGGCGGTCGGTCACGCGTCTCGGAAACCATGTCCGCTCAGGAGAGCTCTTGCCTCTTGGCCACAAAAATCATGTGGTCACAAGGAGACGTGTGAATGTTCATAGTTTATTCAAAATACCAAATGCCCAACTACTCCTATGAGTTGTTCGATTCTTAAAAAACTATGAATTATTCGTATTTTTATTAATCTATATCTATATAACTTATATAATTGGTACCCACTAACCATCATTAATTTCATTTCTCTCTTCATGCAAGCTACCCACATCATCTCTCATCAAACTAAGGGTTATTAACTATATCTCCTTTTCTCTTCATTACACCAATTCTTTCTTTGTACAAACTACAAAGCAACCCGGGTTTGGTAACCCGCGTCGGCATTGACTGCTACCCCCTCCATCCCAAATATTGCCCCTTTAATTTCTTCTTTCCGAATGGATAAGCACAGCAGTTTCCTTGAAAAAAAGCGCAGAGGAGGCGTGGAGACAGAGATGACGATGAGCGCCGGCGAGGGGCCAAGCAACAGACGACCCCGCGCACCAGGGATCGAGAAGAACCGAAACGCGAAGCGGTGTCGCAACTGGATCCGTGCGCGTGCCGGCGAGATGGCAGCGAAGAGGGAGACGACGATGAGCGCTGGAGAGGGGCCAAGCAGCTGTGGAGTGAACCCAATGCCGGAGACAAGGGTCCTCGACTAGATCCTCTCGGATTCCGACGAGGGGCCAAGCAGCGGCAAGGAGGAGCGTGCTGGCGAGGGGGCAGCGAAGTGGGCGAGTGGCCTGCCTCACGTTTGCGAGCAGAAGTGTCTGGCAACTACGAAGAGGTGTCGAGGGAGCGGCGAAGAAGGTGTAGAGGACCTCATCTCTGACTCTGGCAATGACTACGATGACGGCGAGGCAAATTTCTCTGAATCTCACTGCCTTTTTACTTGTTCTATAGATAGAGCTTATGGTAGCTTGAGCTTGAGCTTCATAAAGTTAATTAGTGCCTATGATGATGTCTTCCATGCTTGTCATGATCTTAATTATACCAAGTTCTGAGATAAATCAGTTATGAACTAAGTTCTGCTTTTACTTTTCACACCCTGCTACAAGGTCTGAGGCAAATTAGTTCTGAATTAACTATGTTGTTCTTATACCATGTTTAACCCAGTTTCAGGCAAAACTCTTTGAGTCGTGAGAGGAGCTTGAGTTACTTCTTAACCTTAATGTCTCGGATTATGTGAAACCTGAGTTTGAAAAAATCACAAAAGAAGTGAACATCCTCATCAAAAAGGCTAAGCACATAAGGAGGTACAATTATACTACTGAACAAAATCTCAAGCCAATTGAAGGTGCGCTAGAAGGGCCTCAAGAATCCTTGGTGGCTTACGAAGAGGCTGCAAAAAGAGCCAATAATCCTGATGGGGCATGATCCAGTTCAAGCTTGTTGATTGCAGGGTGAGTAGCCATACTTTTGTGGATGTTCAAGGGGCATACCTTTGTTGATGTGTATGGTCAGATAGCTAGCACGACCATAGTGTAAATAATGTGATGGACTAGTTAAGTCTTAGCCTGTTATATGGACAAGTTAACCTTTTGTAATAATTATATTTATTCCTGTGGACAAGTTATTTTCATTTTTGTGGACAAGTTATCTCTCTTATGATGTCTGTTTTGTCTCAGAAGATACGTGTGTTGATTGTGCCTGTATGTCGAAATGGAAGCAATGAGAGATAGATCGAGTTGACCTGTCAATGAGGATAGACTCAAAGGAGACGATGATTAACAAACCTCCGTCTCATTTGTTCACTGACGCCGCTCTCCCGCTTCACTGCAGTTAAGTGCTCTCAGACTTCAATATATTATTGGGCTCTCAAACTAGTAACGAGCGTCAAATGCTCATCGGTAACGGACTTTATAGCACGTTACCAATACGACAGCGATCAGTAACGGACTTATGCAGCACGTTACTCATATGGCATTGATTGGTAACGGACTTTACAAGCCCGTTACCGATAGGTTTAACATTTGTAACAGGCTCTTTTAACATCCGTTACAAAGAATTTATGTAACGGGCGTTTAAGAAGCCCGTTACCAGAAGTCCACATTAGTAACGGGCGTAGTGGAGGCCAACCCCGGGGTCGTCCTGGCGCGCTTATAGGTAACAGGAGCCAAACAACAACCGTTACGGATGTGGGTGGATGTAACAGGCGTTAAGGGCCCGTTACAAATGCTGTGTGACCTATTTCAGGTTTTCACATCATGTCTCCCGCAAGGCCGCTATCAAGGTCCTAGTGCTAGGAGAAGTCTCACGACGTGCTCTGCTTCGGCAGAGTAGGTCGTGATAACCGCTCTGAGTAGCTCAGGCCTTGTAGTATGTTTATCTTGTGTGCCAGGTTCTGGATCCAATGAGCTCGCAGGCGACTTGTGTACCTTCGGATTCTGGATCCGATAAGGTCGTAGGCCGCTATGTACCCTCGGATTCTGGATCCAGTGAGGTCATAGGTAGCTTGCGTAGTCTTGGGTGGTCCATGTATTGTTCGCTCTCTTCTTTCATATATTTGGTCGATTTGGCAAAATGATTCGCCAAAGACCTAATTTTAAATGATGGGGGGGCTTGCAAAGTGTGTTTGCCATCAGGACGACCTGATGTTGTCTTCACGTTTAGCTTACGACCTAAACTCAGATTTAGGTCGTAGCACTTGGTCTGTTAGCGATAAATCCGCCTCAATCTTCTCGCGAACTTCTCAGGATAGAGCCGTTGGGGCGTGTTGTACGGAGCACGGAGCCGCAACAGATAGATTTGGTGCCCCCTATAAATAGCGTGGCCCGGGGCGGTGTTGACCCCATTCCCTTCGTCTTCTTCCTCTCGCTCCCGTTGCCTTCGCTCTCTTTTGCGCTACGGCGATCTTGCGACCACCGTGCTCCCGCGCCCGCGCTCCCAACTTCCACCTCCGGCTAGGCTCGTGCTAGCACTACCGCTTCACGCCGTGCTCCTTCGGCATATGCGCACCAAATCCATGTGCCACATTAGATCCACTGCAAACCCTAACCGTGAGATGACGGCGGAGACGGCCAGTATCCCGGACCCGCAGGCGGTGTGGGTCCGGTCGATGATGACCGAGGCCAAGATCCAGGCGCTGGTGGACCGGGGGCTGCTCCGCCCGAAGACGGAGGTGGAGTGGAGGACCGCCGCTGGGGAAGAGTTCCCGAGCGAGGACGTCAAGGAGCAGGTCGTCTTTGCTTCCTTCTTCGAGCGCGGCTTCAACCTCCCGGCGGGAGACTTCTTCCGCGGCCTGCTGTACTACTACAGGCTGGAGTTGGTACACACCTCGTTCCAAACTCCATCACTGTAGTGTCGACTTTCATTCATTTTTGTGAGGCGTATCTGGGGATACCGCCTCACTTCACGTTGTGGAGGTATTTTCTCTGTGTCAAAAGTACTAACAAAAGGTCGGGGCAAGTAGGGGCTGTAATGTTCAATTTGAGGTCAGGCCTCAAGGCAGAATGGATAGACACCGACCTCCCCGACAACACAGCCGGGTGGAGGTCGGAGTGGTTCTACATTGCGGACCAAATTCCAGGTCTTCCGCGGCGAACTGGCCATAAGCCTGTGAAGATTAGCGAGTGGGATCTAGGACTCCCCACCCGCGAGCTCAAGGACCTCAAGGGGTCCTGGAGCTTGTCAGCGACATGAAGAAACGAGGAGTGACAGGAGCGGCGGTGGCGAGGTCGTTCTGCCGGCGGATGATCCAACCGATCAAGGATTGGGTCCACCCGGCGTATGAGTACTGTGGGCAATTAGATCCCACACGCGAGGTAAACAACAAGGTCTCCAAGGAGGAGATGGCGGCTAGAGTTTCCCAAATGTATTCTGGGAAGGTGAAGGTGAAGAAGTGCCCGAGGGCACACTCGTTGAAGAGGCCGGCTGACCCAGTAAGATCCCGAGATCTGTCTTTAGGTCGTTGTACTTTGCTTTCTTGATTCAGTTAGGTCGTATAGCATCTATGTCATCTGTTTTTTAGATGCGCGAGCTCCAGATGTGGTGCCCAGCTCCTCTCCCTGAGGGGAGATACACCATAGGAAGCTGAGGTCGGACAAGTACAAACCTCCAGCAGGTCCTTTGCTGGAGAACTATGAGTCTGACTCGTCGGTGGAGGCCGATGAAGACACTGACGCGGAGGTTGCGATGGACCTAGCTGCTGGCGCCGCAAAGTCCCGACGCAGGACTAGGTTGGCGGCTGTGAAGAAGTCTGCTTCGGCCGTTGCTGCTGCAATCTCTGCGATGAAGGCCGCAGAGCAGAAGAAGAAGAAGAGGAAGAGGAGGGCCGCATCCCCTTCGGCCGTCGCTACTCCATTGATTTCGACGCCTTGCTCGCGGGAGGTTGGGTCGGAAGAGGAGGAGGAGGAGGAGAAGGAGAAGGATGAGGACGTCGAAGAGTTGCCGATCTCTGAAGACCAGGCAACGAGGAGGACAGAAAGTCCTGCTGCCAAGAGGCAGCGAGAGCTAGTGCAGAAGACGTTGGAGGATGCTCTCCGACGTGGTTTGGAGGCGTAGCGCAGTGCTGCGGCGGCGTGGGCGAAGACTCGGCTTCTAGCCATGACGAGGTATAGACTTGAGAGCTGGTTCTGTCTTTATATTTTGTCTTTATGCTTTGACTTGACGAAGTATTTTTCCATGCAGGCCGGTGGCGAGGCCACAAGGGGTGCCGGCTGCCCCATCGTCTCCCTCCCGCACGAGGTCGCCTGAACCACAGGTCGTGGGGGAGGTGCTTGCAGATGATGCACGCACCGCTACCCCGCCACGAGGAATAGTGGAGGGGGTGGTGACTTCACCGCCCATGGCTGACACGAGGGCGGGTTCTCCCCCGCGCACTGTTGAAGGTGTCGGAACCTCAGCTGGGGACGTCGGGGCGACGACCTCCCCAACAATCATAGATGTCGACCCCATCAGGACAGTTCCTGGTGGGGCTGAGGACGTGGTTGGGACCAGCCTTAGATCGACCTGGCGCCGGGAGGTTCAGAAACATCTGGCGCACAGGTACCTCTATATTCATCTTCTGGCCCAAGGTTGCCGCGTCGATCAATTAATTGGAATCACACCCCTTGGCAAGAGGATTGGTTCGAAGATAATGAGGACATGCAAGCCTTGCGGACCAGCATCGTCAACATTAACAACGCACTTACGTTGAGTTACCCATGGTGTATTGCTATCACTTGCTTGTTTGTAGTTAAAATGTTGCTGACGACCCGGTTGCTTTGTAACAGTCGCTAGCAGAGAGGGCCAAGGGCCGGGCTGACCTGCTGAAGCATGCTGAGGAGAAGGAACAACGGATTGTCGACCTCGAGCGACAGCTCAAGAAGGTCCGTGAGGCGGCGGCCGCCGATAAGAAGAGGCTCGAGGACGAGCTCGCCGAGGAGAGGCGCAAGGCCGTGGAGGCCACTACGCAATTTAACACTACAGCTACTGGTAGGTTTTAGTCTTTAACCTTTTGAGGAGGAGGCCATTAGCTGTCAGCTAACTGTTGTGTGTGCAGATTTTCGTAACCGCGAGGAGGAGCTGAAGAATGCTCTGGCGACCTCCAGGAGCAAGGTTCGGGACCTGGAGGTCAAGGTCTGGAAGATCGAGGCTGGGGGCCTGGAAATCAAACGGGCGATGAAAGAAGCCACCGACAGTGAGTACGCCATATCTCAAAAGCTAACTTATGAGACCGCAGCTCGTCGGGGCCTTGAAGTCGAGTCCGAGGTTTTTTTGAAGTCATTGCAGAGTGACCAAATCACCATTGCAGGGTATGAGGTGGAGTTGAACGACCTCAAGGGTGTTGCCAATTATGCAATGTCTTGCATACGTGTTCCGGAAGAAGGGGAGCAACAACAGTCCATCGTTGATCACCTGGTAGATATACCTAACAGGCTGTTACTCCTGCTGAGGGAAACTAGCTTGGCGGCTGTGACCGATGCGCTGGTGAGAGTCAAGTCTCACTATCATGAGGTCGACATGACCAAGATCAAGGGTGAGGACCATGTGTGGTTCGAGGACTGGTGGATGGTCGCTTCCTTGTGTGATGAGTGATTGACAACGTTGTGTGGACTGATTCTTGGCTAAGTATTGCAGGTGCAGGTTGCGGCTTGACTGGTGTTGGTGCAGGTGAAGAACAAGTGCGAAAGGTCGTCGCCGGTGAGGCCTCCAGGTGTGGAGAAGACAAGTAGGCTTCGTTCGAGGGACCCGGTGGCCAGCGGGGTCAAGTGCGGGCCGCATGGTGGCATGAAGAGCAAGATGAAGTCGTGGAAGGTTTCTTGGTTGAGTCTCAAAACCAAGGTCGAGCCGGGACTACGTGGGAGCTGAGTCATGAGTGGAGATTGGCGGAGGCTACACCGAGTTCGCGGGGTTTCCGGTGGTTCACCAGAAAACCACTGGGTTCCTTGGTTGATCCACAAAGCCAAGACCGAAGAACCGAAGACGGTCTTTGCGGCGGTGCACGGACCGGTCGGCCGGGTGGGTACCGGTCTGACCGGTGAGGAGGACGGGTCCGACCGGTGAATCTTCGAAGCGGAGGACACGCGTCGGGGTCGCATGGCTTGCTTCGAGGCTACGCAGGGTGCGGTCGCCTGGCATCCGTCCGATGGAGAAAGCTTCAAGTCTTCCAAATCCGTCTTTAAGGGGCTGGTATCCCTAGTTGTTAGAGAAGGGTATTTTAGACTTTCGGTTGCCTCCATATAACCCAAGAGGTGAGATGATGGCAGCCAACTCTTGGAACCCTAGCTCATTAGTTTTCCTTTTTTCCACCTATTTTCCTTAGGTTTTCTTTAGGACTAGCAAGAGAGCTTCACGGAGAGATCTTGTTGAGAGGGATGGATGATCGGGCGGCTTGCTAGACCTTGTATGAACCTTTGTTTCATGTATAGATGATTCGGCATGGTTCCTCAAGGTTTGGATGTGTTTTCCCGGTTGTTCTTGGTGGTGATTTTCGGAGCCCTCTCTTTGTGATTTCTTTGTGTTGTTTTCGGGATCTTTCTCTTGGCGATTTGCTGGGGGAAATTTGTGGGAACCCTTCGTGGTTCTTTGGGCTGTGATTCCCCTCCCAAATCCGTGAGTAAAGGTTCTCGATTTTGGGGTTTCTTGAGTTCTTGGGTTGGAAGTGCTCTTGGCGGGATTTCCTTGATTCCTCCTTTTTGGACGAGTTTTGGTGGGATTAAACTTGGCTATGGACTCCTCATGAGGTGTTCCTAATATCCCCAAAGTCTTGTTCAAGTCCATGGAGCGATTTGGGAGATCGAGGTTTGGATTTGGGGGAGTTGACCCGCGGGTGCTGTTCATCCCGAGCTGCTCAGGCTACACCGGTCTGACCGGTGCTCTTGACCGGTCTGACCGGTGCAACCCTCGGTGGGATTTTGCTCGGGTGAACGTCTTGGTGTGTTCGCTGTTGTCCTGTGGTGCTGCTGTTTCGAGTTTGGTCAGTTTGGTGGTCGGTTGGCCTGTTTGGTGCCTTGGGGGCTTTCAGGTTGTGATCGGTCTGGCCAGTGTGTCTCACCGGTCTGACCGGTGTAGAGCCACTTAGTGAAAGTTGCTCAGTTTCACCAGCAGGGACCGGTCTGACCGGTGGTGCTCACCGGTCTGACCGGTGTGGGTCTGTAGACTCGAGGTTTGGTGTTCCGCTGCGTTCTCGGGTCGGAAGGTTGTGTGTTGGTTCCTAGGTCCAGTGGCACTCTAGTGGCTACGTGGGCTTGAACAACTTGGGTAGTGAGTCAGAGACATGTGTTGGAAGCCGTGTTCATCTTGTTGGAGTTTCCATCTCCTTCGAGAAGAATTTTTATCGGCTCCCATTCACTCCTCCCCCTCTCTGGTTCGCCGTATCGGTCCTTCAAGTGGTATCAGAGCCGGTTCAGGTCTTTATTGACTCTAACCAGTCTACGATCCAAGGATGGCGTACCAGGAATGGGGTTCGGGTCCTCCACACTTCGATGGCAAGAACTACCGAATGTGGAGCAAGCGGATGGGTGCGTTTCTCTGCGGAAAGGGTCAGACTCTTTGGGATGTCACGGTGGACACAGGCTATGTCCAGCCGATGGACTTCCTCGCTCCAGGATCGAGGGACAGATTCGACGCCAATAATAAGGCAGTCGACTACTTGTTTCGTGCTTTGTGTCAGCCTGAGTTCGATTGGGTCCACACCGAGCACTTGGCTTGTAGGATTTGGGCGGTGTTGAAGGAGGCTCATGTTGGGAACGCCCAGGTTTAGGCACGGATATATGCGACCTACTAGAGAGAGTACGAGAACTTCACTCATCTCCCCGGTGAGTCCATCGATGCCTTGTTTCAGAGGTTCACGGTGGTTGTGAACAACATGAGGGCCAATGTGGACGTGCTCCCGTACGATGATCATGATAGAGCGGTCAAGCTCTTACACTCTTTGGATCGTACGATTTGGGGTGGAAAGTTCGAGGCCATTGTGGAGTCAGAGAAGTATGACACTCTGACGGTGAACGAGCTGTTCTCGAAGCTCAAGTCGGCTAAGGTGGATAGGGGCATGACTGCCAAGCTCGAGGGACCGACTGATTCCCATAGTCTTGCCCTCGTTGGTGGTTCCAAAGGAAAGGCTAACTCTAACCCATCCACCGGGATCTTCTTTTTTGATGTCTATGCCAGATGAGGAGTTCGACGAGCTTGGAGAGGACGAGCTGGCACTCCTGACGAGGCGGTTTGAGAGGCTGCACGAGAACCGCGTGAACATGAGGAGGAACACGAGAACATGCTTCCAGTGAGGCAAGCCAGGACACTTCGTCGCCGACTGCCCGGAGAAGGCCGAGAACAAGGACAGCTACAAGCACAAGCCGAGGATGGACGACAAGTACCGTTCGAGGTGCAACCACAAGAGCAAGCACAAGAACAAGTACAAGGACGAGCGACGATCAAGGAAGAAGGAGAGCCGAGGCAAGGCCCGAGCGATGGTTGGAGCGAGCGACGTCGACTCCAGTTCCGCGTACTCCACCTCGAGCTCGAGCAGCAGTGAAGATGAAGGTGATCGTCGCAAGAACAAGAAGTCGTCCAAGAACCTGAGTGGGCTGAGCTGCTTCGCGAGAGACGGTTTCTGCACCATGGCGCTGAGCTCCGGCAGCAAGAAGAGCACACAGAGCGACTCAGACTCTGATTCCGACGATGAGGTGCGTGATGAACTTCCCTTCTTGCGCCAGGAGAATGAAAGACTTGGCTCTTTGCTTGATAACCGTGATGACATGCTTAGAGAGGCCAAGAAAATGAGAAAAGAGCTTAGGGCTTCACTCGAGGATGCTAGGACTAGAGAGGCTGAGCTAGAGATACAGGTGCTTGATAGCAAGCTTGAGATTGATTCCCTTAAGGCTAGCCCTGTTGTTTCGGATGAGAATGATTGTGCTGATTGCTCCATATTTCTTGCTGATCTTGCTTTGTTTAAGGAGAAGCATGCCTCCAAGTGTGAGGAACTAGATCTCGCTTAGGGTTGAAGTGGGCGAGCTTAAGTCTAGACTCGCTTTGCTAGGTGCTTGCACTTCTTGCCCTGTTTTGCATGCTAAGATTGATGAGATGCATGCATACACTAGTTCTCTTGAGGCTAAATTGAGGGAACCCATGCCTACATCATGCTCTACCTGTGAAATGCATGTTTTGAAAAATTTGGAACTTGCACATTATGTTGATCGTTTGCAGGATGAGAATGATGACTTGAGGAAGTTGATGGGTTGGTTTTCTGGTCATGAGCCTCAGTTGAGGATGATGATCGAAGCGTTTAAGAGACAGGATGGTGAGGGACTTGGGGCAAACAAGGTTGGTGAGGGAAGTGGAGAGAATATCCCGGAGCCACCAAAAACCCACCACAAAAATGATTTCCCCCCAAAACCTAACCATCTTAGGAACCGACTAGACACAACCCTAGCTCCACCCGTGTTTCCTACAACCACAAATGATCTACAAAAGCCTATCAAGTTTGTGAGCACTTCGGAGAAAGTGTTCTTTGGGAAAGAAAGTGAGAAGGCTAGTGAGGGGAAACCGGTGGAGGAGTTGAGTGGAGAGAAACCCAGTGAGCAGCCACATCCCAAGCCTAAGCCTAAGCTTGTGAGGTTCCATTGTGGCTATTGTGGTTGAGATGGCCATAAGGAGGAGTTTTGCTTCAAAAGGAAGCGTGAGGAGAGAATGGCAAAGGAGTGGGCTAACAAGGACAAGTACCACCCTTCTGATGGTGCACTTGAGCCTCGTGTGCAAGTGCCCAGGGCCAAGGCGAATGTGAGGACAGTTCGGGCTTGGGGAGAGCGGAAGGCTGTTGGAGGCGGCTGCGCCGCCGAGTCACACCCCGGTCGGGCCGGTGTGGGGTACCGATCATACGGTGCGGGCCCGGACGGGCGGCGTTTTGGGTTTCGTGCTCGTACAGGTGCGAGGGTTGTTTCTGGAGGTCGTGGTTCTGGTGGTTGGGATGGAGAGTTTGCAGGTGGTCACGTTGCTAGGCGTTCTCCCCCTCGTGTTCACTATGGGGATGGGAGGAGTCGTAGCTTTGAGAAGGAGAGGAGGGACGGTCCACAGGTTCTCTTTCGCGGTTTTGGTCCTCCTCCAGGCAGAGAGGGGTGGTTCCCTTAGGGTGGTTACCGTGGTGGTGTTCGTGGAGGTAGCTTTGGTAGGAGAGATGCTTTGGTTGGTGCTAACCCCACTTTCGAGCAAATGGCTCGGCACTGGTTTTACTCTTTTGGTACTAACCCCGGCTTTGAGTCGTTTGTTCGCTCACGTGCTCGTTTTTGAATTTCGAGTGGGAGACTTGAAGAACATTTGGTTGATTGACTCCGGTTGTTCGAGGCATATGACCGGAGACGGGGGGTGGTTCTCAAGTCTCGTCCCGTGGTGACGAAGAGGTACATCACCTTTGGGGACAATGGGCGTGGGCGTGTGCTTTCAGAAGGTGAGATTAAAGTGAGTGACAAGATCACTCTGAGGCGTGTTGCTCTTGTTCAATCGCTGGGGTACAATTTTCTTTCTGTGTCCCAGCTGTTGGATTAGGGCTTTGAGGTGTTGTTTCGGCCAGGAGGTTCTCGGATTGTGGACTCTCGAGGGGACCTTGTCTGTATGGTCGTTCCCGAGGGTCAGGTGTTTCGTGCTGATTTTTCTCAGTCTTCGGGTGTGGAGCGTTGTTTCTTGGCTGGTTGTTCGAGTGAGTTGTGGAAATGGCATAGGAAGTTGGGTCACTTGAGCTTTAACCTTATGTCTCGCTTGAGTAAACTCAATTTGTGTCGGGGACCGCCCTGGGGGTCCCCTTAAACAAACGGGGAAATCCCGCTTAAAACCTACAAAAGACCAAAGCTAAGCGCATCTGGCTTAAGCGCGCACACGGGGCACGGCCCACGCCGCGGTGGCCTCCGCGGCCCACCAAGGCGGCCCACTCAAAGGTCCCCTCGAGCAGGCTCCGCCTCGCTCGAGGGTACACACCTCCCTCGAGCGGGCTCCTCCCCGCTCGAGGGCACACACCTCCCTCGAGCAGGCTCCTCCCCGCTCGAGGGCACACACCTCCCTCGAGCAGGCTCCGCCCCGCTGGAGGGTACACGCTTACCTCGAGCGGGCTCCGCTTCGCTCGAGGGCGCTCCGCACGCGCACGCCCGTTCCCGCACGCGGGTACGGGGATTTAATGCTCTGACAGCGGCGGGGCGGCGCCATCATACGCCTGGGACTCGCGCCCCGGTCCTGTTGCACCAACTCCCTAGGGGGAACCCATCCCCGCCACTGTGAGGGACTGTGTGACATGGCCGGTGTCAGCCCCGTGACGCCGCGCCGCCTTTCCAGTACGGCTAACGTGCCGAGCCCTCGAAGGGGGGCCGGCCACACGCTCGATATGCTTTCCCGTGACCTCGCAGGGCCAGGTCAAGACGCTAGGCCGGCGGGGCGCCATCCCTGCAACTATTAACTACAAACGGCCGCCCCTGCGCGTGTAACACCACGCCGGGCACTGTGGTAACAGCTCCGGCGCTGTAAGGCGTGCGGGAACGGGACGCCACCACGCCTGCCACTGTATTCCGTACGGATCATCGTCAGCAACCCCCTCGAGCTCGCCTAGGGACATCGCGGCCAACCACTGCGCTTCTACCCTCGAAGCCACCACTGTTCGGGTACAAGATACGCCATGATGGCCAAATTGCGGCAAGGACCGTCAAGGCGGCCGCCTACTCTACCGCGCGGCGCACCATACTTCCCCATGTAGCTGAATAGTGCGGCATGCATGTAATTCGCCCTCTCCTTGGCCTATAAAAGGAAGGCGAACTCCCCCGCCGTAGGGGACACACACAACACGAACAGACAGAAGACAACGGATAACATCCGACGCACCATACACACGCTCCCCAATTCTCCCACAACATCTTCAGCCACTTCACCAGGGACTTGGAGGCCACGCCTCCTCTCCCGCCTCGCTTGTAGCCGCCCCACTACAAGCACCCCGGTGCTGAGCAATATAGTGCCCCGGGCACACCACTGCTGGACGTACGGCCCCCGAGCCGGAACCAGGATAAACCTTGTGTCTCTGATTGCTTAGCATCGACCACTGAGGGATAGACCTTGGCGCTCATTACTGGTTAGTGTCGGGACCACATTCCACACTGACAGTTGGCGCCCACCGTGGGGCTAGCGAGCGCCTAAGGTCAATCCACCGTCAACTCCCTCCATGGTGATTCGCACCGAGTACTGCCGTACGCGCTACTCCATGGGCAGCTCGGACCCCCTCCCCGCCGGGTTTGAAATCCGGTTCGGGAGCCTGAACTTTCAGGCCACGGGGAACGGCTACCTGATGCGCCTCACCAACCATGAGGAGCTCCGTGCGTGGCGCCAAGCCGGGTCCGTCCCAGTCGCCGCTGCGCGCGTCGCCACGACGCAAACGCCCGCGGGCACGGACGCCGCGGGTCCGTCGGCGTCACGGCGTCGCCCGCCGCTGCGGTCGGCACTCACACCGGGGCGCGGTCGGAGCGGCGGCAAGCCGAACGCGCCTCCTCCCAACGCGGCGCGCCCGTCGGCCAGCACGCCCGCCGCCCCCGGCGGGGAACGCGCGGACTCCGGGCCGCACTTCCCCATCGGTCTGCGTGGCGCCACGACAGCCTACAACGCCAACGTCAACACCACGATGCGCAGGGTTCCCCCTGGCCGCCACGTCTTCGTCACCAGGGACCCTAGTGCCTCCGCTGGCGATGAGTCGTCACTAGGCTCTCTCGACGCACTGCCACCCGCCAACCTGCACGGGTACGCGGAGTGGGACTTTTCCGGCGTACCGGACCCAGTAATGTTCAGGCGTTTTCTTGATGCCACGGACTACTGGTTCGGTTGCTCTGACGACTCCAGCACCGGCAGCTACGACCCCACGCGGGAATGCTGCGTCGTCATCGCCAACGACCCAGCAAATGCCACCGGCACAGCGGGCGCCGGCGACGGGGAAGTTACGCCCGCTCCAGGGATCGCTCCGCGCCTGGCAGCGGGACCAAGCAGCCCTGCTGGGCCTGACATCGACGCGCAGCTGGCCCAAGCTCGCGAACTCAAAGCCAAGCTGGCGGAGGAGTATCGGACGGTGTGGTTGCTCCGCGCCTCTATGGCAGGGGAAGCCTCCGCGCGCGGCGAACGCGCGCGGGAGCTGGGAATACAGGCCCGCGACCGCATCAACGCCGACTTCAACGTCGATAACCCGGACACGCCTCCGCGAGCAAGCAAGAAGCTTATTGCCGCCGCGACGCTGCTGCGGGCCATGTCGGCCCCCTCGACGCCTGAGGCACGAAACCTGCACTGTGAGGTGCATACACTCATCAAGCAGGCGGCCGTCCAACAGGCCGAGAGCTCGGCATCTCGCATCCGCCAGCAGGGGGATGCACGAGGCGATGGGGGCGCGCAGGGGGGCGAACCCTCGGTCCACGCAGGCGGAGCGGTGGAGCGACCCGCCAACCCGGGACGCACACCGGCTAAGGAATGGCTCCTCGACACACGCGGGCAAGCGCGGGACGGCGACGCTGTCACACCTGTTTTCCAAAGAAAACCAAGTGCAAACCTATATGCATGCCAGGATCAAGTTTCATGCATATAGCTGACATAAGTGAATAACAGAAACAATATCACGAAAGAAAAAGGGAGATTATCAGAGTTTACGCTTAATCTTGGAAACGAAGGCACCAAACTTCACAAGCAATCGACTGGGGGTTGTGTATGCCTAGAACCAGCAACATCTTCACAAGACTTCAGAGTAGCTCCCTCCTTCTGAGCAACATTGTTTACAGCAAGGGTGAGCACTTGTCGTACTCAGCAAGTGTGGGGAAAGTATGAATGCAAAGGCTTTATAGTGGACTGGGCTATAAGCATTTAGCATTTTAGTTGATCAAGTTTTATTAGCACCTGATTACTAATAAAGTATAAGTTTATACCAACCCACAATTAAACATAAAGATAAGAGACACACCATAAGCACATGGCAAGCATAACCCTAACACATATCACTATTTGAGTCCATCTTCAAGTTCAATTAATCATGTGAGGGTCCAGGCCGCTCTTGACCGTGAGCACGGCTAATCGATTAGTTTAACACTCTACAGAGGTTGTACACTTTCACCACAAGCAGCGTAAAAGCTCCAAAGAACTTTGGACCCAACCATGCGATGCTAGCTAGGCACCATACCACACTACCGAGGTGTGGTTGCATAGGGACGCTACAAGGCTTTACAAAGGTTCTCCAACAAGTTGTGACCCACAAGGTCCGGATCAGTTAGCAAGGTATAAAGTCCCCTAGAAGGTCAATACCCCACCATAAAAGAATAACTCACCCAACCCCCTGCTAGAGCGAGTCCATACCCCGCAGTACCGCCGATCCCTTGTCCTTATCAGGTAAGATCACCACAAGCTAAAGTTCCTAATTGTTCAGCCAAGACCATTGCCCATTAGTTCTTGTGGTTGTACGGTTTTCTGGGTGGTTCTCCATGTTCCGATTAATGCACGGTGATCTTGTATTAAAAGTATCATAAAGGAACATAGAGCATAAATGATAACCATGTTGATTATTACCAACCCAGTTGAGCAAACTAAGCAACATCTACCATCAGAATTAATTGAAACCAGGTTCAAGATAACAGTCAAATGAGGCTAGTCATCCTTAATAGGAACCCATCAAAGTTAATGCAAAGCAATGCAAAGTGATTAATCATAGTTATTGGGACAAAGATCAAGGACACACTTGCCTTTAACCAAAGAGTAGTTGCTCAGAATACTTCATCTTCATACTCTTCCAAAGCTCTCGAACCACGTTCAATCTACTCGCATCAATCATCGGGCACAAGCATACAAAGCAAACAAACAAGCATAACTAAGAACAATGCATCAATCAAATCAAAGCTTTAAAGAACGCACTTAAAGAATAGGATCGATTCTAAGGATCACTGAAGAACACAAAGTGTGCTTGGAAGGGAAAAGCTTGGTTAGCTTTGAAGAGATGATTGTGGAAGATTGAGCAAGGACGGGAAAGATCACTTTGAGATAGAGCTCGATTATATTGGTTATGCAAGCGCAAGAAACGCTGAAACAGAACTAAGGTCGAAACAATCGGAAGATTATTATCAATCAACAAGAAACTACGCTTGGCATATTTTAATTAAGAAATCATGTGAAAGAATATTTCAGAGAAATACTCTATGTTACCATTAAACAAGTTACATTTAATTAAAGAAATCGCGATAAACCTAATCATGTTTTATTTACAACATTCGAGTAGAAGTTATGTCAGGTTAACAATTACTTTAGAAAGATAAAGCAAGTATAAGATATCTAGACGAGCAACTTTATGTCACGCGTTCAACTAAACAAATTTTAATATTGAAAAGGCATTTATCTTTGTCATTAGGCATATTACTTTATTAATAAAACCGTTGTTTAACTCTAACATCTTTTATTTAGAAAAACTAGTTATGAATAGGGATTAACCAATTACATTATGATTGATGAAAACCGGATTAGAACCTAATCACTTTTTATTTACAAAAGCATTGGAATAAGGATTAGTCAAGATTAACATGCGGTTTTAGTGTTAAAACGAGTAACAGGTGATACACATGCTAACGTACAAGTTAAGGTGAAACGAACGAGAACGGTAGCAACGAACTATCAAGCACATAAGAAAACCTTAAGGTGGGTTTAGGAAAACTAATCTACAAAGAGAACTCGGAGGAACAACTGACACACTCACCATGGGTGAACTGGTCTGATAGGTGAAGCAGATAACAGGGTAAACTCTAAAGAAGGGTAGCTACGATAGATTGGGTACAAGAACATAGCTGATTCATAAAGAGGCAACCTAACAGAGATGGGATAGCCATAAACTAGCTAGAAACATGAAACAAGAGTGATAAGATTACTTGATAGGCAAATGAGCAGTGAAAACTACTCACACAGATAAAGCTACTAAGCTAAGCAGAAACTCTAAGGCTTGATTAGATGCATACGGTTTAGCTCGGGCTAACACTAGAAAGGTTTAGAGCTTCTGATAAACTTGATCAAAAAGAGATAAAGCCGATACCGAACGTCTAACGAATTGTTTGCATAAATAAGAGAACAAGGCTATGAGATTTGGATCTATTTTAATTAACAAAATATATGTAAGGATATTTCATCAATAAAATACCCCATGTTGGAATTAAAGTAAATTAAACTTTATTTGCAAAACCGGTGTAAAGAACTAGTCAAGTTTTATTTATAAAGATTCATATATGAATTATTCCAATTAAACATTTAATTTAGAAAAACTAAACTATATGAATAATCTAAACGGAACTTTGTAATTCAAGTGGATCATATTATTATCAAAAACAGCATTAAATTGGTATTAATCAAGGTTAACATTTATTTATAAAGCCGGAGTAAAAGCCTAATCAACTTTTAATTATAAAAGTTAATTAATCATTAAGCAAATTAATATTTGACTTATGGAAAACTGAGTAAAAGATCTAATTAACTTTTATGTGCAAAAACATGTGATAGAAACATTAATCAAATTAAATTTGCTTATAAAAAAACGATATATAGATCTATATTGCTTTTATTTATAAAAGGTGTGTATAACTAGACATTAATCAAAATTAATATTAAATTTATTTTCAGAAAACAAAACATGATGAAAACACTCCGCTAATGCGTGCTTTACAACATTATGGACCTGACGCAATTTGAACGGTTGAAATCGGAGCTAAAACGAAAAAGATATGGAGAAAACAAGATTGGAAGGACCTTTACGCGATTAACTATAGATTTCAAGGGTTAGCTAAGAAGATCTGCAAGACACATGCAAAAGTGCTCGCAAAAATGATAAAGCTCGGGGTTAGATCTGTAAAAGGGCTTAGATTGGATCTAGATGCAAAGAATCTGATAGATCTAGGGTTTAACTTGTAAAAGACACAAGACACAAAAGATAGCAAAGGATTACACACAAGGATAGGGTCCTCATTGCAAAACCCGCAGGGGCTTTCTTCAACCTCTGAAGGTGCGGACGGCGGGTCTGGTGATTGAAATCACCGGTGATTGGCGCCACCAGGGGCTCGGCCGAGCGGAAAACGCGGAGAGGAGAAGATGGACAGGTCGGGGAAGGGCTCACCACGGGCGAGGAGAAGCGGAAGCGGCCGGAAGATGGCCGGCGGCGACGTTGACGGCCGGGTCGGGCCTCCAGGTGCGGCGGCGCTCGGTGGACCCCGGCGACGAGGAGAGGCCGAGGAGGTGCAGCGCGACATCGCGGACTTCATGGCGAGGTTTAATTGCTTCGGAAGACGGCGGCCGTGACGAACCGGCGACGGCGGCGCGGCGGCGGCGGCGCATGGCTCGGTTGGTGCGGGCGACGGCGGGTCGGGCGCACGACGGCCGGAACAGGGGGCTAGGGCACGCGGCGCACGGCCTCCACGTCTTATAGGGCGGGGAGCGGGGGTCGGCCGTGGCGCACACGGACGCCGAGGGGAAGGCGGCGGCGGCGCCACCCGTGTCCGCCATGGACACTGGGGGAATTTGGGGATCTGGGCCCAGGTGGGCTCCGCGGGCGAGCTCGGGTCTGGGCTGGTGCGGTCCTGGGTCGGGCTTGGTGGGCTACGGCCTGCGAAGCAACGGCGGCTGGCGAAGGAAATGAAGGGGCACGGGCAGACTTTGGTAGCTGGGCCGCGGAGAGGAGATGGGCTGCGGGTAGAGGGTGTTGGGCTGCGTCTTGCCCAAGAATAGAAGGGGCGACGGAGGACTTTAGAGATTGGCAAAAAGGCTTGATGGGCTGAAACAGAAGAAGGGAAAGGGATAAAAGAAATTATTTTCCTTTTGTTTTCGGAAAGACATTTTCGTGAAAAGAATAATCTAGAAATAGCTAGATAATTCATTAAAGTCACGAAAAATATTCTAAAAATTCCAAAAATTCTAGGAAAATTCCCAGAGATAGATTAAGACATGAACAATCCAAATAAAGCATTTGGAGCTCATGAAAATATTTTTAGAGCCTTCTAATAAATAGAATTAGCTCAAGAAAAATGAGAATAAATTCCAGAAAAATCCAGAAAATTCTCGGAAGAATTTGAACAACACCTAAACGCATTTTTGAAACCTTTCGCACTCAGGAAGCACCAAGATGCACCGACATGAATGCGACACTCACAACTTTGTTTTAATTCGGAAAATCAAACAAAGGATTTTTCCTATACTATATTCCCTGTAAAGAAAAATAAATGTTGGAAATTTTTTTTTAAAATTATGAGAAAATCGTTATTTAATTATTCTCTCAATTCACATCCTGAAATTGGAAATTTCAGGGTGTGACAGCTCTACCCCCCTTAAAAGGAATCTCGTCCCGAGATTCGAGAAAGGTTAGCAAGAACAAAGACTCATGGGGGTATTATCCAAAGATTGTCAACTTTCTTCATATCGACCTTCCTTGCACAGGCACACCAAACATGCTCTTCTATTCTCCACAGCTCATGGGAATATATAGTCTGGTCCCACTTATAACTTATCCATTCTCCTATCATTGTGATTTCTCCACTCTTCACTTTGCTCCATCATAGTCCTTGGTAGATCAACTTGAGCATCAGGATTCTTCTTGATAGGAGTGGCATATATAGGTCGGACAATCTTATGCTGGGGTTTGTCAGAACCAGGTTTAGTACCATTATCTGCCCCTAGATGTGATAACTTCTTCTCTCGTCTTGTTCTATGATTTTGTTTATTAGATCACTTGTGTCTACCAGGTTTGTATTCCTTGCAAGTGATAATCCAATCATCAAGGTTTAGGGTTTGAGTATGACCTTCAGCTTGAGAACCTTCTTCTTGAATTAGGTTTTGGGTGGACAACATCCTTTGCTTATTGATATCTATAGGGTTATGTTGGCGAGCTTCTGCTGTCATAAGACTAGCTTCCTTCGGGGGACATGAAAGACCATGGTGCTGACCACACGGACACGTATTTGGAACCTTGTTAACAACATGTTTCTTCATGGTTAGTTTCAGTGCTTCATGCTTCTTCTTTCTTTGATTTTTTTCCTTGCTTCAGCAACTTGCCTCTTCACTGGCCCAGTGGGAACTCTGTCTTCTGCCATCTCATTACGAAAGCAGGTTGTGCTAGGCTGCATCCTTCCTTGTGAGACTTGAGTCTGCATAGCTGATAGCTTCTCTGTATCAAATGGTGGAGGAGTCATGTTTTTATAGTTGTCATTGGTGACAGTATTGTGGGCTTTAGGGAGTGAAGCTTGCTTTGTAATGGACTAATGAATCTTAACCATGGTTTGGGCCATTGCTTGCAGAACCTGAGTTTGTGCAGCGATATACTCCAACATCTTGCGCTCCAATGCTGAGGTTGCAAGAGGAATGTTGATGTTCCCTTTATTATCTTTATCTTCATGATTTGTGTTGGAGCTCTCCATCCGACTGGGTATTTGTGATAGACCGACGAGTAGAGAGAAAGAATGGAAAGAGCAAGGAGGTGGAAGATGCAAAAGAAGAACCCAACTAAGCAACTGATGTCATTGCAGATGTAAGATCCACAAGACACCAACACTCACTTCAAAGAACCAACACAAGCAATGTCATAAAACCAAGCATCATCATGCAAGCACTGAATCCCACCAATCAAGGCATAGCTAAGGGAACGATACTACACGTTGTTAATAAAGTCAGAGGGTATCCTCCTAATAGATAAGATGTAGCTCCCAACAAGGATATCCATAAATAATGGATTTTTCCCAGATCAAGGAGTACAAAATTATGAGTTCATCCCAACTTGAATCACCTCAATCGGAGGTTTAGAACTCGAAATATGAATTAAACAAGATGGCTATGTCAGAAGTGTTGACAGATTCGGGAACCTCCAAAGTTTCGGCATAACTCTCTGTATATTCAACCAAAATTGAGGAATTTTGGACAGAGTGAATCTTATGAAATTCCTGAACTACTCCGATTGAATTTACCTCAATCGGAGGTCCATAGCCCGAGATATAAAATAATGAAGGTACCTAGGTTTGCAGAGTTTACAGATTCTGAGACCTCCAATGTTTCGAGCATAGCTCCTGGAATATATACTGGATAGGGCTGAATTTTTGGTAGAAATTCACTTATGAAATTTAGGAACTAACCCAACTGATTTCATGTCAATCGGAGTTCTGTAGCTCGAGATAAAATTGAAACAGCGCTGATGTGTCAGAGAGCTGCGCGAAAAAGATAGAATGTCAAGGGTAACAATTCACCTTTTGACTTATTGGTGGAATTGCTTGAGAGAAGTGGAAGAGAGACAAGATCAAGACCAAGGGAAAAGTAAATAAATAGGCAAGGGTAGAGGTCATAGTCATTTGCAAAACAATGATGTGCAAATGAAAATGTGACAGCCAAAGGTGAGATATCAAGGAGGATTGATGAAAGATATGGTTTAAGGAGCAAGAATATTCATCACAGAGCTCAAGGGAGAGGTAGTGATGAATTTTAGATCAAAGGAAACCATAAGAAACGACCATTACTATCTAGGCTCACGTCCTACAGTCGATACAGCTCTGATACCACTCTGTCACACCTGTTTTCCAAAGAAAACCAAGTGCAAACCTATATGCATGCCAGGATCAAGTTTCATGCATATAGCTGACATAAGTGAATAACAGAAACAATATCACGAAAGAAAAAGGGAGATTATCAGAGTTTACGCTTAATCTTGGAAACGAAGGCACCAAACTTCACAAGCAATCGACTGGGGGTTGAGTATGCCTAGAACCAGCAACATCTGCATAAGACTTCAGAGTAGCTTCCTCCTTCTGAGCAACATTGTTTATAGCAAGGGTGAGCACTTGTCGTACTCAGCAAGTGTGGGGAAAGTATGATTACAAAGGCTTTATAGTGGACTGGGCTATAAGCATTTAGCATTTTAGTTGATCAAGTTTTATTAGCACCTGATTACTAATAAAGTATAAGTTTATACCAACCCACAATTAAACATAAGGATAAGAGATACACCATAAGCACATGGCAAGCATAACCCTAACACATATCACAATTTAAGTCCATCTTCTAGTTCAATTAATCATGTGAGGGTCCAGGCCGCTCTTGACCGTGAGCACGGCTAGTCGATTAGTTTAACACTCTGCAGAGGTTGTACACTTTCACCACAAGCAGCGTAAAAGCTCCAAAGAACTTTGGACCCAACCATGCGATGCTAGCTAGGCACCATACCACACTACCGAGGTGTGGTTGCATAGGGACGCTACAAGGCCTTTACAAAGGTTCTCCAACAAGTTGTGACCCACAAGGTCCGGATCAGTTAGCAAGGTATAAAGTCCCCTAGCAGGTCAATACCCCACCATAAAAGAATAACTCACCCAACCCCCTGCTAGAGCGAGTCCATACCCCGCAGTACCGCCGATCCCTTGTCCTTATCAGGTAAGATCACCACAAGCTAAAGTTCCTAATTGTTCAGCCAAGACCATTGCCCATTAGTTCTTGTGGTTGTACGGTTTTCCTGGGTGGTTCTCCATGTTCCGATTAATGCACAGTGATCTTGTATTAAAAGTATCATAAAGGAACATAGAGCATAAATGATAACCATGTTGATTATTACCAACCCAGTTGAGCAAACTAAGCAACATCTACCATCAGAATTAATTGAAACCAGGTTCAAGATAACAGTCAAATGAGGCTAGTCATCCTTAATAGGAACCCATCAAAGTTAATGCAAAGCAATGCAAAGTGATTAATCATAGTTATTGGGACAAAGATCAAGGACACACTTGCCTTTAACCAAAGAGTAGTTGCTCAGAATACTTCATCTTCATACTCTTCCAAAGCTCTCGAACCACGTTCAATCTACTCGCATCAATCATCGGGCACAAGCATACAAAGCAAACAAACAAGCATAACTAAGAACAATGCATCAATCAAATCAAAGCTTTAAAGAACGCACTTAAAGAATAGGATCGATTCTAAGGATCACTGAAGAACACAAAGTGTGCTTGGAAGGGAAAAGCTTGGTTAGCTTTGAAGAGATGATTGCGGAAGATTGAGCAAGGACCGGAAAGATCACTTTGAGATAGAGATCGATTCTATTGGTTATGCAAGCGCAAGAAACGCTGAAACAGAACTAAGGTCGAAACAATCGGAAGATTATTATCAATCAACAAGAAACTACGCTTGGCATATTTTAATTAAGAAATCATGTGAAAGAATATTTCAGAGAAATACTCTATGTTACCATTAAACAAGTTACATTTAATTAAAGAAATCGCGATAAACCTAATCATGTTTTATTTACAACATTCGAGTAGAAGTTATGTCAGGTTAACAATTACTTTAGAAAGATAAAGCAAGTATAAGATATCTAGACGAGCAACTTTATGTCACGCGTTCAACTAAACAAATTTTAATATTGAAAAGGCATTTATGCTGTCATTAGGCATATTACTTTATTAATAAAACCGTTGTTTAACTCTAACATCTTTTATTTAGAAAAACTAGTTATGAATAGGGATTAACCAATTACATTATGATTGATGAAAACCGGATTAGAACCTAATCACTTTTTATTTACAAAAGCATTGGAATAAGGATTAGTCAAGATTAACATGCGGTTTTAGTGTTAAAACAAGTAACAGGTGATACACATGCTAACGTACAAGTTAAGGTGAAACGAACGAGAACGGTAGCAACGAACTATCAAGCACATAAGAAAACCTTAAGGTGGGTTTAGGAAAACTAATCTACAAAGAGAACTCAGAGGAACAACTGACACACTCACCAAGGGTGAACTGGTCTGATAGGTGAAGCAGATAACAGGGTAAACTCTAAAGAAGGGTAGCTACGATAGATTGAGTACAAGAACATAGCTGATTCATAAAGAGACAACCTAACAGAGATGGGATAGACATCAACTAGCTAGAAACATGAAACAAGAGTGATAAGATTACTTGATAGGCAAATGAGCAGTGAAAACTACTCACACAGATAAAGCTACTAAGCTAAGTAGAAACTCTAAGGCTTGATTAGATGCATACGGTTTAGCTCGGGCTAACACTAGAAAGGTTTATAGCTTCTGATAAACTTGATCAAAAAGAGATAAAGCTGATACCGAACGTCTAACGAATTGTTTGCATAAATAAGAGAACAAGGCTATGAGCTGGATCTATTTTAATTAACAAAATATATGTAAGGATATTTCATCAATAAAATACCCCATGTTGGAATTAAAGTAAATTAAACTTTATTTGCAAAACCGGTGTAAAGAACTAGTCAAGTTTTATTTATAAAGATTCATATATGAATTATTCCAATTAAACATTTAATTTAGAAAAACTAAACTATATGAATAATCTAAACGGAACTTTGTAATTCAAGTGGATCATATTATTATCAAAAACAGCATTAAATTGGTATTAATCAAGGTTAACATTTATTTATAAAGCCGGAGTAAAAGCCTAATCAACTTGTAATTATAAAAGTTAATTAATCATTAAGCAAATTAATATTTGACTTATGGAAAACTGAGTAAAAGATCTAATTAACTTTTATGTGCAAAAACATGTGATAGAAACATTAATCAAATTAAATTTGCTTATAAAACACGATATATAGATCTATATTGCTTTTATTTATAAAAGGCGTGTATAACTAGACATTAATCAAAATTAATATTAAATTTATTTTCAGAAAACAAAACATGATGAAAACACTCCGCTAATGCGTGCTTTACAACATTATGGACCTGACGCAATTTGAACGGTTGAAATCAGAGCTAAAACGAAAAAGATATGGAGAAAACAAGATTGGAAGGACCTTTACGCGATTAACTATAGATTTCAAGGGTTAGCTAAGAAGATCTGCAAGACACATGCAAAAGTGCTCGCAAAATTGATAAAGCTCGGGGTTAGATCTGTAAAAGGGCTTAGATTGGATCTAGATGCAAAGAATCTGATAGATCTAGGGTTTAACTTGTAAAAGACACAAGACACAAAAGATAGCAAATGGTTACACACAAGGATAGGGTCCTCATTGCAAAACCCGCAGGGGCTTTCTTCAACCTCTGAAGGGGCGGGCGGCGGGTCTGGTGATTGAAATCACCGGTGATTGGCGCCACCAGGGGCTCGGCCGAGCGGAAAACGCGGAGAGGAGAAGATAGACAGGTCGGGGAAGGGCTCACCACGGGCGAGGAGAAGCGGAAGCGGCCGGAAGATGGCCGGCGGCGACGTTGACGGCCGGGTCGGGCCTCCAGGTGCGGCGGCGCTCCGGTGGACCCCCGACGACGAGGAGAGGGCCGAGGAGGTGCGGCGCGACGTCGCGGACTTCATGGCGAGGTTTAATTGCTTCGGAAGACGGCGGCCGCGACGAACCGGCGACGGCGGCGCGGCGGCCGGCGGCGCATGGCTCGGTTGGTGCGGGCGACGGCGGGTCGGGCACGCGACGGCCGGAACAGGGGCTAGGGCACGCGGCGCACGGCCTCCACGTCTTATAGGGCGGGGCGCGGGGGTCGGCCCGTGGCGCACACGGACGCCGAGGGGAAGGCGGCGGCCGGCGCCACCCGTGTCCGCCATGGACACCGGGGGAATTTGGGGATCCGGGGCCCGGATGGGCTCCGCGGGCGGGCTCGGGTCTGGGCTGGTGCGGGCCTGGGTCGGGCTTGGTGGGCTACGGCCTGCGAAGCAACGGCGGCCGGCGAAGGAAATGAAGGGGCAGGGGCAGACTTTGGTAGCTGGGCCGCGGAGAGGAGATGGGCTGCGGGTAGAGGGTGATGGGCTGCGTCTTGCCCAAGAATAGAAGGGGCGACGGAGGACTTTAGAGATTGGCAAAAAGGCTTGATGGGCTGAAACAGAAGAAGGGAAAGGGATAAAAGAAATTATTTTCCTTTTGTTTTCGGAAAGACATTTTCGTGAAAAGAATAATCTAGAAATAGCTAGATAATTCATTAAAGTCACGAAAAATATTCTAAAAATTCCAAAAATTCTAGGAAAATTCCCAGAGATAGATTAAGACATGAACAATCCAAATAAAGCATTTGGAGCTCATGAAAATATTTTTAGAGCCTTCTAATAAATAGAATTAGCTCAAGAAAAATGAGAATAAATTCCGAAAAATCCGAAAAATTCTCGGAAGAATTTGAACAAGACCTAAACGCATTTTTGAAACCTTTCGCACTCAGGAAGCACCAAGATGCACCGACATGAATGCGACACTCACAACTTTGTTTTAATTCGGAAAATCAAACAAAGGATTTTTCCTATACTATATTCCCTGTAAAGAAAAATAAATGTTGGAAATTTTTTTTTAAAATTATGAGAAAATCATTATTTAATTATTCTCTCAATTCACATCCTGAAATTGGAAATTTCAGGGTGTGACAGACGCCTGCAACGTCATTAACGCTCGGCGGATGAGCAAAGCGGATGCGCGAGCGGCGGCAGGCTACCACCCTCGACGGGGTGGACGCTACGACAGCGATGAAGACCGCTCGCCGACGCCGGAACCCCCGGGAACCCGTGTGTTCAGCCGGGAGATCCGCGCGGCGGCCTTCCCCCAGCGCTTCCACCAGCCTACGACCATTGTCAAGTACAACGGGGAGATGGATCCCCGCGTGTGGCTTAACAACTACCGCCTAGCATGCCAGCTGGGCGGGGCCACCAGCGACGAGGTCATCATCCGCAACCTCCCCTGCACCTCGGCGAATCGGCCTGGACGTGGCTCGAACACCTGCCAGCCAGTCAGATCCATAATTGGGATGACTTGGTCCGCACGTTCGTGGGCAACTTCCAGGGCACGTATGTGCGCCCTGGGAACTCCTGGGACCTGCGCTCCTCCACGCAGAAGCCCGGCGAGTCACTCCGGGACTTCATACGTCTCTTCTCCAAGCGCTGCACGGAGCTCCCAAGCGTTGTGCAATCCGAGATTGTGCATGCCTTCCTCGAGGGCACCACGTGCCGGGACCTCGTGCGCGAGTTGGGGCGCAGCCCGCCGGCGGATTCCAACGAGCTGTTCGACATCGCCACCAGCTTCGCCTCAGGTGAAGAGGCCGTGGGGGCGATCTTCGACGGCAAGAAGGGCAAGCGCTCGGACGACGCGCCCGCGGAGGGCAGCAAGTCCAGGGAGCCCCACCGGAAGGACAAGCGGGGCAAGAAAGGGAAGAAGCCACGCCGCGAGGCGCGCGAGCAGGGACGCAACGGCGACGACGCCGAGGCCCTTGCTGTTGACCCGGCTCGACGGGGCCCTCGACCGGCCCCTCGAGGTCCAGGAGTGTTCGACGACATGCTGAAGAACCACACCCTCGAGCAGTGCGACATGCTCAAGAAGTTCTACGGCCGCGCTGCTGCGAAGGACGCGGAGGCCAAGAAGGACGGAGGTGACGGCGACGCCGGCGGCTTCCCCGCCGTGGAGAACGTGTTCCTCATCTTCGGGGTCTGACCGTCGACATGTCGAGCCGCCACCGCAAGCGGGAGCGACACGAGGTCCTCGCCGTGGAGAAGGCGCCTCCCTCCTTCCTAGACTAGTCGGAGGATGCCATCACTTTCAGCCGTGAAGATCACCCGAACCGCATCCCTAACCCGGGTCAGTACCCACTGGTGGTCGACCCGGTCATTGGGAACGCGCGGTTCTCAAAGGTCCTGATGGACGGAGGCAGCAACCTCAACATCCTCTACGCGCACACGCTGCGCCTGCTGGGGATCGGGTTGGACCAGCTACGGCCCAGCACGACACCGTTCCATGGTGTCGCGCCGGGCAAGCGCGTCCAGCCCCTCGGGCAGATCGATCTGCCTGTTTGGTTTGGCACCCCGAGCAATTTCCACAAGGAGATGCTCACCTTCGAGGTGGTGGGGTTCCGGGGCGCCTATCACGCCATACTTGGGCGGCCTTGCTACGCCAAGTTCATGGCCGTCCCGAACTACACCTACCTCAAAATGAAGATGCCAGGACCGAATGGCGTCATCACCATGGGCTCGTCCATCGAACACGCGTTCGACTGCGACGTCGAATGCGTCGAGCACGTGGAAGCACTGGCGCTGGATGAAGCGCTGGTGACCACCTTGGAGAAGATGGTCAACGAGGACCTCGACTCCACCACCAAGCACGCCGGCAACTTCGAGGCCGCGGAGCAGACCAAGGAAGTGCCCCTCGACCCTGCCGCCCCCGAGGGCAAGGTGTTGAGGGTCAGTTCCACCCTCGACCCAAAATAGGAAGTGGTGCTCATCGACTTCCTCCGCGCCAACGCCGACATCTTCGCGTGGAGCCCCTCGGACATGCCAGGCATCTCGAGGGAGGTCGCCGAGCACTCCCTTGACATCCTGCCTCACTCCCGCGCCGTGCAGCAACGGCTCCGCCGCTTCGACGAGGAGCGGCGGCGGGCGATCGGAGCGGAGCTGCGGAAGCTTCTCGAGGCCGGGTTCATCAAGGAAGTGTTCCACCCTACGTGGCTAGCCAATCCTGTACTAGTAAAGAAAAGAACGGGAAGTGGCGGATGTGTATAGACTACACCAGTCTTAATAAAGCATGTCCTAAAGTTCCTTTTCCTTTGCCACGTATCGATCAAATTGTTGATTCGACCGCCGGGTGTGAGCTACTTTGCTTCCTTGATGCCTACTCCGGGTACCACCAAATCAAGATGAAGGAGTTCGACCAGCTTGCGACTTCATTCATCACGCCGTTCGGGATGTTTTGTTACGTCACGATGTCGTTCGGCCTCCGGAACACGGGTGCAACGTACCAACGCTGCATGCAGCACGTTTTCGGAGACCATATCGGGCGAACTGTCGAGGCGTACGTAGACGACATCGTCGTGAAAACCAGGAAGGCGGACGACCTGGTTGGCGACCTCAACATCGCGTTCGGCTGCCTGCGGGCCAATGGGGTAAAATTGAACCCCGAAAAATTTGGCTTTGGTGTGCCACAGGGCATGCTCCTAGGATACATAGTCTCCCAGCGAGGCATCTAGGCCAACCACAAAAAGGTTACAGCCCTCGAGCGAATGGGTCCAATCCGGGATCTCAAAGGGGTACAAAAAGTGCTGGGGTGCCTTGCCGCCTTGAGCCGCTTTATCTCGCGGCTCGGCGAAAAGGGCTTGCCCCTCTACCGCCTCCTCAAGAAGCACGAGCGCTTCTCCTGGACCGCCGAGGCCCAGGATGCTCTCGACAAGCTGAAGGAGTCCTTGACCCACGCCCCGATCCTCACGCCACCGCAGGACGGCGAACCTCTACAACTCTACGTGGCCGCGACCACCCAGGTGGTCAGCGCCGTAATCGCGGTAGAGCGCACGGAGGAAGGGCACGCCCTGCCGGTCCAGCGGCCGATGTACTACATCAGCGAAGTCTTGTCCGACACCAAGACGCGCTACCCTCAAGTCCAGAAGCTGCTGTACGTGGTGGTCTTTGCGCGGCCCAAACTTCTCCACAACTTCGAGGCCCACCCTGTCACGGTGGTCTCCTCCTTCCCGCTGGGGGAGATCATCCGCAATCCGAACGCGGCGGGCAGGATTGCCAAGTGGTCGGTGGAGCTGATGGGCGAAACACTCGCCTACGCCCCACGCAAAGCCATGAAGTCCCAGATCTTGGCGGATTTCGTCGCTGAGTGGACGGACACGCAATTGCAGCCGCCGCAGATCCAGGCAGAGTGCTGGACTCTGTATTTTGACGGCTCGGTGATGAAGACTGGGGCAGGCGCGGGCCTACTCTTCGTGTCACCCCTCGGCGAGCACATGCGGTATGCAGTACGTCTCCACTTCTCCGCGTCGAACAACATGGCTGAGTACGAGGCCCTTCTCTGCGGCCTCAATTTCGCCATCGAGATAGGCGTCAAGCGCCTCGACGTGCGAGGGGATTCACAGCTCGTGATCGACCAAGTCATGAAAAATGCGAGCTGCCACGACGACAAGATGGAAGCGTACTGCAAGGCCGTGCGAGCCCTCGAGGACAAGTTCTACGGCATCGAGCTCAATCACGTGCCCCGCCGGTACAACAAGGAGGCGGACGAGCTCGCAAAGATCGCGTCTGGGCGGATCACTGTCCCCCCGAACGTTTTTGCCCGAGATGTTGCCCAGCCCTCCGTCACCCTCGAGCCGCACCCCTCGAACCATACGGAACCCTCGGGGGCTCCCTCGAATCCAGCGGGCGCAGAACCCATGGATGAGGACCCCTCGAACGAGGCGTATGTGCTCTCCCTCCTCGAGGGGTACGACGCCGACGAGGCCGAAGCGATGGATGTCGAGCTAGCCCCCGTCAAGACAGATTGGCGCGACAAATACATCGCCTGGATGGCCCGAGGGGAACTCCCCTCGGACCGGTCTGAGGCCAGGAGCCTCGCCAGGATGGCAAAGTCTTTTGCCCTCGTCGATGGCGAGCTGTACAAGCGCGCCGCTTCTGGCATCCTGAACGATGCGTGCCCATCCCCAAGGGGCGCGAGCTCCTCCAGAACATTGACGCAGGCGTCTGCGGCCACCACGCTGCGCCCCGCACCCTCGTAGGCAACGCGTTCCGCCAGGGCTTTTACTGGCCCACTGCGGTCGCGGATGCCAGTGAGATCGTACGCACCTGCGAGGGGTGCCAATTCTACGCCCGCAAATCCAACCTCCCTGCTCACGTCCTGCAGACCATCCCCATCACATGGCCTTTCGCCGTGTGGGGGCTGGACATCGTCGGGCCCTTGCGAAAGGCGCCAGGGGGCTTCACGCACTTGCTGGTCGCAATCGACAAATTTTCCAAGTGGGTAGAAGTAAGCCCCATTATGAATCTAAGGGCGGAACAGGCAGTGACGTTCTTCACTGACATCGTCCATCGATTTGGAGTGTCGAACTCCATCATCACCGACAATGGGTCCCAGTTCACGGGCAGGAAATTCCTGGAGTTTTGCGACAAATTTCACATCCGTGTGGACTGGGCAGCTGTGGCGCACCCACAGACCAACGGCCAAGTAGAACGTGCCAATGGCATGATCTTACAAGGCCTTAAGCCTAGAATTTTCGACCAGCTGAATATGTCTGGTCGAAAATGGCTCCAGGAATTGCCTGCGGTTGTGTGGAGCCTAAGAACCACCCCAAGCAGAGCCACTGGGTTCACCCCATTTTTTCTAGTCCATGGCGCGGAGGCCGTCCTCCCCACAGACTTGGAATATGGGTCACCCAGGGTACGAGGCTACGACGAGGATGCCAACCAGCGAGCCCGCGAGGACTCACCGGACCAGCTGGACGAAGCGCGCCTCGTGGCCTTAATGCACTCCGCAAGATACCAGCAGTCCCTCAGGCGCTACCAGGCACGGAAGATACACCGGCGGGACTTCAGCGAGGGGGATTTGGTCCTAAGGCTATGCCAAGACAACCGAGGACGCCACAAGCTATCACCTCCGTGGGAGGGACCCTACGTCGTGGTGAAGGTGCTCAAGCCTGGCACATACAAGCTAGCCAACGAGGACGGCGAGGAACTCACCAACGCTTGGAACATCCAATAGCTACGTCGCTTCTATCCCTAGCTAGGATTTCCAAGTATTTTGTTGTAAATCACGTGCCCAGCACCCCAGTTGGCAACGACTATGTAAACATCACCAGTTCAATAAAAAGGGCAACTCGGCTTTCGCCTGAAACCCAAGTTACCCTCGGGGGCTACTACGGGGGGCACCCCCCACAAAAAACTGGTCCCATTTTTTCGCAAAAACCCACACGCGCTAAGTACGGTTCGACTTCTGCCTCGAGTAAAATTCGAACAGGGCACAGGCAGCCTAGAGGAAAGGACGCACGAGTCAGAGATAGCCTACGCCTCCGCGAGGATACGACCCTTCTCTCTTGCCTCCGGCCCAGCAGGCGGCTCGCGAAAATCGGACTTCCCTAACTCGAACTTACTCAGGAAGAAGGAGAAACAAAACAGCGCAATAAAATAAAAGACACCATTTCGCTTTCACAGATGTTCGAGGCAAAATGATCTGTTTATTTACATGGCCATGCGGCCCATACACTAACGTACAAACAAAAAGGGCTTGGCGCCCGGCAATCTTCAGGCTGGCGGAGCATCAGCGTCGGTGGCGTCCGGGAACAGAAACTCCTCGAAGGCTTTGGCAAGCGCCTCGGCGGCGTCAGCGGCTAACGCGTCCACGCGCTCCATCGCCACCTCGTCCTCGACGCCCTCGGGGACGATGTAGCCCTCCGCCACGGCCTCAAAATTGATCTCGTAATGAGATCGCACTACTCCGAGGGCCTTCTGGACGTCGAGGTGCAGCACCCGACGCATGCGCCCGGTGATGTGCCCGCCAAGGGCGCGCAGGCGGCCGGCGGCCGAGCTCCCGCCCGCGCCTCGCCCTCCTCCACGGCCCGGCAGGTCTCGAGGGCCGCAGAGCGCATCTCCAGCAGCTCCTGCTCGGAGGAGTTGTAGGAGGTCTGCAGCGCCTCAGCACGGCCGGTCGCGTGCCCCAGCGCGGTGCGCCGGCCTTAACGTTGTCAGCAAGAGAAAAATCAGAAAAGGGGACGAACCCTCTAAGGGAAAATCAGCAAAACAAAAGACAAACAGTGACCTACCTTCGACCTGTTTCCTCTTCACCTCGAGGGCGCGGCGCTTGGCCTCGACCGCCTGCTAAAGGCCATTGACGGTGTCGCTCTGCTCCTTGAGGGCCTGCTCTTGGCTCGCGCTCGTGATGCTGAGCACCACCAGTTCGCCCTCAAGCTTCGAAAACTCCGCGTTCTGCTCCTCCAGCGACTTCTGCGCCGCCTCGTGAGCGATGCGCTCCCGCTCGAGCGCCGACCGGGCGTCGGCAAGAGCAGCCCCGCTCCGCCGGAGCGCCCCTCGGCCCCCGGCGGGCGGTGCGCTCTTGCGGAGCCGGTCCTCCGCGATGGCAAGCGCCGCCACCTTGGCGTCGAGGGTGGCCTTCAGCTCGTCGGCCTCCTTGGCCCTCTGCTCGGCTGCGCGCGCCCGCTTCTCGGCCCCCGGCTCTGCGGGCCTGCGCCCCCCGGCGCAACGAATGGAACTCCAGGTTGTCGCTGCGGACGGCAGCCAGCTCTGCCTCCCAATTGGTCGCCAGCGTGCGCATCTTCTCCAGATCCGCCCGCGCCTGCCGCAGCGCCTCATCCCGATCAATAAGGGCCATGCAAACCCGCTCGAGGGTGGAGGGGCGCACCGCGTCCTGCCTTCCGCACTCCTGGAGCTGATCGCGCAAGGCCACAGCCCGGTACGACAGCCAACTGTCTGGGACCTCAAGGCGTCAGCGAGCGCATCGAATGCGTCGCACCGCTCCCGGAGCTGGAGGAGCTCGGTGCTCATCTGATCGAAGGCGCCGTATTTGTCGCGGGTGCGGTGCTCGAGCTCCTGCCATCAGCAAGCCGAAACCTGTGAGCGCCGCGCTGCAAGGATCGCGCGCGAAGACGAAAAAAATCAAAGAAAGTAGACAACGGCGCCTCACCTGGAAGACGCGCCACGCGGGGCCGCCATGAATCCGCAGCGCCTCGTTCAACGCTCGGTTGAGCGCGGCGCCGCGGTCGCGGAGCTCTCCCCACGGCTCTCCCGCTCCCTCCCGGCGTCGGCGAAGGCGGGGCGGATCGTCAACGCGCCTCTCTCCTGGGGCGGAGCGGCCGGCGCGGCAAGAAGAGGCCTCGGCACCGTGCCCTTGGCCTCCCGCCACCATGTGGTCGTCCCGCCGCCTCACAAGAGCCCCCTTCTGGGACTCGGGGGACGGCGTGGGGCAGCTCACTTACTGGTCCCACCCGGGCGGCGGGGAGTCGTCGTCCGGAATCTCCACCACCGCCCGGGAGCTGCCGGCGGGTCCAGGCCCCTGCTGTGCCTCCGCCGATGCCTCCGCCCGCGGGCTCACGTCGCGGTGCCGCGGCCATCGCCTCCGGCCGCGTCTCTACAACCACGGTCGCCGGCCGGCCCTCCACGGCGAGCACGCCGCCGGTGGGCGCCACCGCGACCGGCGCCGCCGGCCGCGCCTCCGCCACGATCGGCGCTCGCCGCTCCTCGACACCGCCGATCGCGGTGCGGCGGGTGGAACCACCGGCCGCGGCCTCGAGAACTCGGCCGCACCCCGCGCGCTCTTGCCCGCCACGGCCGCCGTGCTCGCCCCCCGCCGCGGCGCCCTCGACGAACGCCGCCGGGTGGGGACGGATGCGTCTGCCCTCAACACCTTGGCCGGTGCGAGGGGAGGCACGGTTGGCACCACCTTGCGCAAGCATGAGCAAATCGTCAGGTCCCTACCTATCGAACACGCAACCTCCCGAAAGGACAAGTCTCTCACCTCGAGGAGGAAAAGGCACGCTTCCTCTTCCTCGAGGTCCCGGCCGACGACGCCGGCGCGACCGGCGCGGTCGCCGCCGCGCCTCCGGCCATCTCTCGCCGCGCGCGCGGGCTCCGCCCCGCGCTCGGGCGCATCCGCGCGCGCGCGCCTCCGGGGCGCGCACCGGCACCTCCGCGGCCCGCGCCGCCCCCGTTATCGTTTGCCGGCGGGCCGGCACCCTCCGCACCCGCCCCGGGCGATGTCGCCCCCCGCCGCCGGAGCCGGCTCCGGCGACGGGGCGCGGAGCTCCCACCTATCGGGGAGAACCTCGTCCCCCCGACCTCTTCCTCTTCCTCCTCCTCATCCGAGGACGAGTACTCCTCGGTCCCCGGTGAGGAGAACCCCTGCTGCTCGCGCAGCCGGTACTCCTCGCTCCTCCGCTCGCGACGCTCGCGATGTCGCTTCGCGCGCTCCTTCTTGTGTGCCGCCCGCTCCCGCTCTCGCTGCTGCGCCGCGCGACCAAGCGCGCGAGAGCAGGGAGTGGGCGGGTCGGATTTCGCGGTGCTCACCTGCACCAGCTGCGAGCAAAGCATCGAAGTGCGTCAACAACCCGAGGTATCGGCAAAATCGAAACGAAACCGAGAATTCCACTCACCAGCTCGCCGGTGGGGAGCATCTCAAGATCCCATAGCAACCGGTCGTTGCGCACAGACTTGGAGTCGACGGCGCTCCACGCCCGGGTAGCCGCGTACTCCTACAGGAGGGGGGCCTGCAGCATCCGCGACCTCGCCAGCGCGATGGGGTCTGCCGTCTCGGTCATCTCGAAGATGCGGAGCGGCCTCTCCATCAGGGGGACGACCTGCCGGTGGTGGAGGAAGGCAAGGACGGCCCCCGCGGTCAGCCCCCGGTCCGCCAGATTCTTCAGCGCGTCCAGAAGCGAGTCCAACCGATTCCGGTGCTGGGGCGGGGACACCCCGTGGTGCCAGGAGTCGGGCCTCTCCCGGAGCACCAAACCGGTGTAGGGGGGAGACCGGGCTTGTCGTTGCGAAGGTAGAACCACCCCCTCTCCCAGCCTGCGTCGTTGGTCTTCATGGTGCAGGGGATGTACTCGTCCTTGCGCTGACCCCGCAAGGCGAGCGACATGCCGCCGGCGCGCACCACGCGGCGAGTCCTCTGCTCCGTCGTCGGCTGCGTAAACAGCTCCGCGCGAAAGAGGTGAATCCAGAGATCCCAGATCACCGGGATCCCTAGATAGCCCTCACAGATGCCCACGAATGTGGCCGCCTGCGAGATCGCGTTCGGCGCGAAGTTGTGAAGCTCCACGCCGTAGTGGTGGCAGAGCGCCCGCATGAAGCGGCTCGCCGGTGCCACGAAGCCTCGCTCGTGGAAGTGGACGAAGCTAACCACATACCCACTCGGAGGGTTGGGCGCGTGGTCCCTTGCCGGCGGCACGATCCACTCCCGCCGGTCGTCCGTCCTCGTTCGCCGCCGGCGGCCGCGGCCACCCCCGGTGGCCCGGCGCCGGCCGCGTTACCGTCGAGCGCTCCCACGCGTACGGGTCACGATGACGAGAGGCGGTTGGGGCGCCATGAGGGAAGACAAGGGGGTTAGGGACGAAGAACGGGAAGAAGGAGAAGAGCTCCGAAGAAAGAAGGCTGCTTGGGCAAGGACGACTCGGGGGCTGCGGCGCAAGGAGAAATAATGGCGAATGCTAAGGTAAAAACCGCCGTTTTCCCCGCTCGTCGGATTTATAGGCCGCAGGCGTGCTCTCCAGAGCGTGCGACCCGCGAGCATTAACTGCAGGGGGAATATTCTCTCGATGACGGGCGGGCCCCACCACGACCGCAGTGGCCACGCAACCGCTCACGGGCCATCATCACGGCGTAGAAATGGGAGGGCCGTGGCAGGCGGTCACATCCGCCTGCCCACGCCGCCCACTACGCGCGCGGTTGCAGCGCCTAAAAAGGCGCGCCCGCGGCGCGAAACTACAGCCGTGACCGCGAGCATTAAATGGCCCGGTCCCTTACTAAGTAAGGAGGACCCTCGAGCGGCGCGAGCCCCTGGCTCAGAAAAATTCGACCCTCAAAGGGTGCAAGCACCGGCCGATCACCTCGGGGCCCGTTTGAAGTAAAACGGGCGCCACAGGTACCTTCGATGCACTATTTTACTGATCAGCATCTCGAAGGCTGACACGGTCAGGGACCTTCGAGGACTCGCAGATGCAAAGATGGGAGCGCCTAGCCGCCGCCCCGCACTATTTTACTGATCAGCGTCTCGAAGGCTGACACGGTCAGGGACCCTCGAGAACTCGCAGATGCAAAGACGGGAGCGCCTAGCCGCCACCCCGCGCTATTTTACTGATCAGCGTATCGAGGGCTGACATGGTCAGGGACCCTCGAGAACTCGCAGATGCAAAGACGGGAGCGCCAAGCCGCCACCCCGCACTATTTTACTGATCAGCGTCTCGAAGGCTGACACGGTCAGGGACCTTCGAGGACTCGCAGATGCAAAGACGGGAGCGCCTAGCCGCCGCCCCGCACTATTTTACTGATCAGCTTCTCGAAGGCTGACACGGTCAGGGACCTTCGAGGACTCGCAGATGCAAAGACGGGAGCGCCTAGCCGCCGCCCCGCACGGCCCTACTGATCAGAGGTTCGAAGCCTGACCCTCGACGGGTTCGAACAGGCGCCCCAGATCACCAGAGTCAGGGACGACGAGGGCACGCGCATTCGAGCCATTCCTCGAGCCCGCCGGCTCGAGGGTGCCCCACGTGTCGTGTTCGAGAGCCAGCGAGGGCAGCTAGCCGGGGGGATCCCACCGAGGGAGAGCTTCCGCGCCCTCGGTCCCTAGCGAACGGGACCGAGCCCCACCTAGCAAACCCACGCAAGCGCTTCAATGGACGTGTCTCTCGACCGCGCAGCCTACCCTTATCGAACGGGGCATGGGTGTCCACTCGAACCACCCACTAACAGCTCAACGGGGAATTCGCAATCCGCGACCCGATCGATGGGGGTTGCGGAAACCTCACCCTCCGTCCCGCGGAGGGACGGCGAGGGCGCGTTAAAAACAAGTCGTAGAGCTCTGACCGATCGCCTAGAACGGGCCCAGGCTCGGGGGCTCGGCGCATGGCTACACCTCCTGGATTGTGCCGACGCGGATAGTGCCAGCTACGCGTGCGTCATCGAAGCCGGCTGAAACATCGCCGACGCCGGTTGGGATATGTACCACGCCCTCCGGCCAAATCCCGCGGTAAAACCCCCCCGGGGAGCGCTCACACCCCCGCGCAGGCCTCGGGGCTGACCCGCGGGTCCGCTAGCGCGGCCCCACAGAAAGATTTTGCAAACCAGGAGGGAAAGACATCCTATCAGTAGGCTCCAGCATCTGCGGGAGCCTGGTCGGCGAACCCGCAGATGCTCGGGGGCTACTGTCGGGGACAGCCCTGGGGGTCGCCTTAAACAAATGGGGAAATCCCGCTTAAAACCTACAAAAGACCAAAGCTAAGTGCATCTTGCTTAAGCGCGCACACGGGGCACGGCCCACGCCACGGTGGCCTCCGCGGCCCACCAAGGCGGCCCACTCAAAGGTCCCCTCGAGCAGGCTCCGCCTCGCTCGAGGGTACACACCTCCCTCGAGCGGGCTCCGCCCCCGCTCGAGGGCACACGCCTCCCTCGAGCGGGCTCCGCCCCGCTCGAGGGTACACGCTTACCTCGAGCGGGCTCCGCCTCGCTCGAGGGCGCTCCGCACGCGCACGCCCGTTCCCGCATGCGGGTACGGGCATTTAATGCTCTGACAGTGGTGGGGCGGTGCCATCATACGCCTGGGACTCACGCCCCGGTCCTGTTGCACCAACTCCCTAGGGGGAACCCATCCCACCACTGTGAGGGACTGTGCGACATGGCCGGTGTCAGCCCCGTGACGCCGCGCCGCCTACTCCAGTACGGCTAACGTGCCGAGCCCTCGAAGGGGGGCCGGCCACACCCTCGATATGCTTTTCCGTGACTTCGCAGGGCCAGGTCAAGACGCTAGGCCGGCGGGGCGCCATCCCTGCCACTATTAACTACAGGCGGCCGCCCCTGCGTGTGCAACACCACGCCGGGCACTGTGGTAATAGCTCCGGCGCTGTAAGGCGTGCGGGAACGGGACGCCACCACGCCTGCCACTGTATTCTGTACGGATCGTCGTCAGCAACTCCCTCGAGCCCGCCTAGGGACATCGCGGCCAACCACTGCGCTTCTACCCTTGAAGCCACCACTGTTCGGGTACAAGATACGCCATGATGGCCAAATCGCGGCAAGGACCGTCAAGGCGGCCGCCTACTCTACCGCGCGGCACACCATACTTCCCCATGTAGCTGAATAGTGCGGCATGCATGTAATTCGCCCTCTCCTTGGCCTATAAAAGGAAGGCGAACTCCCCCGCCGCAGGGGACACACACAACACGAACAGACAGAAGACAACGGATAACTTCTGACGCACCATACACACGCTCCCCAATTCTCCCACAACATCTTCAGCCACTTCACCAGGGACTTAGAGGCCACGCCTTCTCTCCCGCCTCGCTTGTAGCCGCCCCACTACAGGCACCCCGATGCTGAGCAATATAGTGCCCCGAGCACACCACTGCTGGACGTACGGCCCCCGAGCCGGAACCAGGATAAACCTTGTGTCTCTGATTGCTTAGCATCGACCATTGAGGGATAGACCTTGGCGCTCATTACTGGTTAGTGTCGGGGCCACATTCCGCACCGACAATTTGGTCCGAGGATTGCCAAGGTTGAGGCTTGAGAAAGAGTTGGTTTGTGCGCCGTGTAGGCATGCCAAGATGGTAGCCTCTTCTCACCCGCCTCTCACTGATGTGATGACTGAGCGTCCATGCGAGCTGCTCCATATGGACCTTGTTGGCCCAGCTCGTGTGCGATCTACTAGTGGGAAGTGGTATGTCCTTGTTTTGGTGGACGACTATTCTCGGTATGCATGGGTGTTCTTTCTTGAGGATAAGGGGGAGACGTTTGGTTTTGTTCGAGATCTAGTCTTGAGGTTGAGGAACGAGAGGCACGGAGATGCTATACGAGCTATCCGCAGTGATAATGTCTCGGAATTCAGGAACTCTCGTTTTGAAACCTTTTGCCATGACTTGGGTCTTGAGCACCAGTTTTCGAGTCCGTACACGCCTCCCCAGAATGGTGTTGTGGAAAGAAAGAACAGGACCTTATGCGAGATGGCTCGGACGATGCTTGATGAGCATAGGACTCTGAGGAGGTATTGGGCTGAGGCGGTGAATACCGCGTGCAATGTGTCAAACAGGATCTACCTCAGAGTGCACAAGAAGAAGACATGCTATGAGTTGATGCATGGTCGCACACCCAAGGTGAGTCACTTCCAAGTCTTTGGTTGCAAGTGTTTCATTTTGAAGAAAGGCAGGAAGTTGGATAAGTTTGAGGCTAGGTCTGTCGATGGCATTTTCTTTGGTTATGCATCTCACTCTAGAGCATATCGTGTGCTCAATCTTGAAACTAACCAAATCGTGGAGACTTGCGAGGTAACCTTCGACAAGACAGAGCCACGTAGTCAGCTTGTCTTTGAGTGTGCAGGTGATGATGAGCTTGGCGAGGAGATCTTTCTGGAGGAGGCGCATGAACATGGAGAGGATGACGATGGCGGTGTGGTGCCCCCGGCTGAACATGTACCCACCACTTCGACTACGATGATGGATGGACCCTCTACTACACCTACGACGACAAATCAAGAACGAGGAGAAGCTGATGTTGAGGGGGAGGTAGCATCGAGGCGAGAACCTCCCCGACGAGTACAAGTGGATCACCCAGCTTCGAGGATCATCAGCGACATGAATGAACGCACTACACGGTTAAGGGTTCGGAACAACTCTCATTTCGCTCATGCTGCATTTTTTGATTCTTTCGAGCCCAAAGACATTAGACACGCACTATCTGATCACAATTGGGTTAATTCGATGCATGAGGAGTTGGAGAACTTTGAGAGGAATCAGGTTTGGGAGTTGGTTGACCCTCCTCCAGGGTGTAAGCCGATTGATACAAAGTGGGTGTGGAAAAACAAGGAGGGAGAGAAAGGTGAGGTTGTGAGGAACAAGTCGAGACTTGTTGCTCAAGGGTTTAGTCAGAAGGAGGGGATCGACTACGAAGAGACTTTTGCTCCTGTAGCCCGTTTGGAGGCGATTAGGATCCTTCTAGCCTTTTCCGTGGCTAAAGGGTTCAAGTTGCACCAAATGGATGTGAAGAGTGCTTTCCTGAATGGTGTGTTGGAGGAAGAAGTGTATGTGAGGCAGCCTTCGGGGTTTGAGAGCGAGAAGTACCACCACCGGGTGTACAAGTTGAGGAAGGCGCTGTATGGGTTGATGCAGGCGCCTAGGGCTTGGTATGGCAGGTTGAGGGGGTTCTTGTTTGAGAGAGGTTTTGAGATGGGGAAGGTCGATCAGACCTTCTTTTTGCTTGAGCGGGGCGAGGAGATATCCCGATTGTGCAGGTGTACGTGGATGATATTGTCTTTGGTGGCTCGTCTAACTCTCTTGTTGCAAGGTTTGCAGATGATATGAGTTGGGAATTTGAAATGAGCATGATGGGCGAGTTGCAGTTCTTCCTCGGTCTACAAATCAAGCAATCAAAGGAAGGAACATTTGTGCACCAGGCTAAGTACACCAAGGACATTGTGCGGAAATTCAAGATGGAGGACTCCAAGGCTATGACGATGCTGATGAGTACGACTATAGCTCTTGATGCGGACGAGGAAGGTGAACACGTGGACCAGAAGGAGTACCGGAGCATGATCGGGTCACTCCTCTACTTGACTGCGACGAGGCCGGACATACAGTTCTCAGTGTGTCTGTGCGCTCGTTTTCAAACGTCTCCGAGGACTTCGCATCGGCAAGCAGTGAAAAGAATTTTCAGGAACTTGCGTCACACTCCCGACTTCGGCCTTTGGTACTCCGCGTCCTCTGCTTTGGCGCTTCATGGTTTTTCGGACGCGGATTTTGCCGGGTGTCGGTTGGATAGGAAGTCCACTTCTGGGACTTGCCAGTTTTTGGGTTCTTCTTTGGTGTCTTGGTCCTCCCGCAAGCAGTCAAGTGTTGCTCAATCCACGACCGAGGCCGAGTATGTTGCCGCTGCTAGTTGTTGCTCTCAGCTCCTTTGGATTTCATACACCATGAGTGACTTTGGTGAGGAGTATACCCATGTCCCACTTCAATGTGATAGCACCAGTGCCATAAGCGTTGCAAAGAACCGAGTGCTCCATTCCAAAACCAAGCACATAGAAGTGAGGTATCACTTTCTGAGAGACAATGTAGAGAAAGGAAAGATAGCTTTGATCCATGTACCCACTCATGACCAACTAGCCGATATTTTCACCAAACCCCTAGATCAAGCATCTTTCACTCGTTTGCGGGGGGGACTTGGTGTGTGTTTGATTTCTTGAGTTGGGTGTGTGGGAGCTCTCTTTGTAGCATATGTATAGCTTTCCTTTGTGCATTTCCTGCATTTGACATGGCATATGTAACATGATGTATAGGCATCCTTGTATCTTAGATTGCATGCATTTTGTATCATATGCATTGGATAGGAAAAGCTTCTCTCATAGGCATCCTTGTATCTTAGATTGCATGCATTTTGTATCATATGCATTGGATAGGAAAAGCTTCTCTCATATACATTGTTCACCATGGAATGAGATATATGTCTTTGTGAGCTTGTTTGGTATGCTATGGTTAGTTTGGCTTAGCTCTTGATGATCTTGATGAATAATCCATGGTTGATAGCTATGCTTTTTGAAAATGTCACATGTATGCTCTCTCATGTGTAAATGCCTTTACATGCTCTTGACATGTTTTAGTGGCTTGGTTATGCTTAATTTGTGGTTGGATAGTTAGTTTATTGGTCATATGGGGCCAAAGGCTCATTTTCCATCATGAATGTTTAGCCCTCTTGCTTCATCTTGTGGAGGGGCATAAGTTCCTTTTTGTCGCAAAGACATTTCATGTACCACTTATAAATCTGAAAATTAAATGAAAAAATGCTTGGAAAATGTGCTCCCATGTCATATGTGGGACAATTTTTTAATATTAACCTTTTTTAAAAATTATTTTTATAAATAACCCCTGGGGAACTTTTTTTGCACCAGGTAACCCTTTTGGCCGCGCCTGGCGGCGTGGCGCGGCAAGCAGCCGCTGCCGCGCGCCACATGCGCGGCGCGCGCGGCCCCCCGCCACGCCGGGCCGGCGCGCGCGCGCGCGCGCCGGGCGTGGGCCCGGTCTCGCCGCGCCACATGCACCGGCGCGGCGGGGGCTGCGCGCGCCACCCCGCCTGGCGCGGCAGCGCCGGGCCAATAGGGCCCGCGCGGCTCCTTTCTTCTTCCTCCTCCCTCTCTTCTCTCCCAGCCCCGAGCTCACGCCTGTGCGCAGCTCCGCCGCCGGCCGCCGCCCCCCTTGTATCCGGCGATTTGTGGCGGGGATAGTGTGGGAAATCGATCCCTGTATCCTTGGAAGGTATTGCCCTTATTAAATCTCAGTTTTAGCACGTAATTTTGCCGTATTTTGCATGTATAAGTGAGCTAGGGTTTGACAATAATTTGAAATTGTGATGTGTTAGATGTTGGGTGTGTTGAAAGTTATGCTTTGAGAAGTTTCATTAGACAATGTGCCATCTATTGATATGTTGAAAATATGTTTCTTTACTACATGCTTTAGTGTAGGTTTGCTTTACTACATGCTTAATACAATGTTGCAAATATGTTGAAAGTGATTGTTCATTTTGATATCATTGGTTGCAGGATTAGTAGACATGAGCCACCAAAACCCACGTTACTGTGCCATTATTAGGGGTAAAGGAAGTTTTCCCGAAGAGTGGGATGAAAACGGTCTTGTGCCTCGAGCTCTCCCTGTACCCAATTGTTTATGTGGTGTGCGGCTTATGTGAAACAGTCTAGGTGTGCCAGGACTGCGGGTAGAGCATTCTACTGTTGTTGGATTAGGGAAGCACCACCCCCGGCAGCTCCTTGTTATTTTTTGCAGTGGATAGACGGGCCCGACAAGTTTGATCCTAGGATACGTCTCTTCCTGTATGCGAGTCATGTCTTGAAGCCATATCATGAGTTTCAACGATGGGTTCCTCCTCCACCTAATCCTCCACCGATGATTTATGAGGAGAAGCAGTTGGCCGCCATTGAGCGAGTTAACAACCCTCCAGTGTGTGATTGTGGAGTGCGTGCGTATCTTCAACGACCAAACATTGAGGCCCCAAATAAGTTTACACCATTCTTTCGTTGCTCCCTAAAGACTGTTGTAAGTAAAAAGCATATCCTTGTTATCATTTAAGTTTTATAAATGTCCATGACTCATTGCTATTAATGGTTGTTCTGCATTTCAGAGTGGGTGGCCTAGGTGTGACTTCAATGAATACATATATGGACCAAGATCGGAGTGGCCAACTGAATCTGAAGTGAAAGAGTTCGAGTCCGGGACGAAGGCTTGGCCTTGCCTTAGCTATCCACCTTCACGGTGCAAGTGTGGCATAGTAGCCACGGAAGGTGTTGTGCCATCTGAGCTCGGTTTTGGAATGTTTTGTGGCAATGCATATGGAGACTTTTGGGTGAGCATGATGTGAACTTCTTTGATTTAGGTAGCACTACCGTTGTGGTTGTCCTCATTTTGATTTAACTTTGTATGATACGGTCTTATATTTTGCAGGAGGGGCGGACTTGTGATTGGGAGCAATTTCTTGGTCGTCGTGAGTTAATGTTAGAGTTGGGACGAACTTCGAACCCGGGAGGAGGTTTAAAACTGAATCTATTAAAAACAAGATAAGAGCAAAATATGGTGTGCCCTTACGGAAGAGGAGGATCTAAGTGGTCCAATTTGTGATGAGATGGTTCGTGAAACCGGAGTGGAGCTAGAATTTGTAGTTGGTTACGCCAACTACGAGAAAGTTGTGGCATATTGGCGTTGTAACGGGGAGAAGTTCTTAGAACGGGGGATACGTCCGATTGACCGCAAAGGAGAAGAGTGAGAAGAAGAGGAAAAAGGAAGAGGAGTGGAAGGCATTGATGGATAGGTCCGGGGATAGGTCGAGGGATGAAGCGGCTAGAAAGGCGAGAGGCCGACGAAAAGGTAAGATGATTGTGGGAGGATGATGAATGGTGGTCAAGTGTCGGTTGCATGTGTTGCATTGTAATATTTTTTTTCAATGAACTAGTGTGTTTGGTAGTTTTGTGTTAAGTGAACACTTTGTTATGTGATGTAGTTGATGATGAATGGTCCTTAAGAATCAGTTGTATGTGTTGTATTGAACAATTTTTTCAATGAAAAAATGTGTTTGGTTGTGTTGCATGCAAATTTATTAATGGAGCAGGAGATTAGAAAAATAAAAAATTTAGGAATAATAGTTCCATTATTACAACACATTCAGGATGTAGTTTTCTTGGAACAATATAACACTACCATGATGTAAACGAAATAGTAGCTCAAATATTACAACACCGCATGGTCGAAGACAACGACCTCATACAAAGTTCCAATATTTAGCCATCCTTGTGATGTGATGACGAAGGTTTATCCTTCTTGGTACCTTTTTTAGTTGGTGGATTAGGAGCAGACGGGTTTGCTTTAGGACCGTAAAGACCACCGGAGCATAAAGACCATTCCAAGGGGGGTCCTCTCCTCTTGCAATGGCATCTCAGCTTTTTCCTTGCATATAACGAAGCATGGCTCTTTTAAAAGTGGTCATTTTCTTCGGATCAGGTGTTGTATTTGTGTTTTTGCCCTTCGGATCACCACCACCATTACCATCCTGACCCCCTCCCGTGCAGACCGTAGACATCTCTAGTTATTGTTAAAAAATGAACATTATTTTGAAGTAGTTAAACGATTACATTAAATTAACAAAGAGAGGAACCGTACCTAAGATAGAAGATGAGCCCGTGAGGAGAGGGAGGAGCACGCAAGGTGTGGCGGTGGTAGTGCTTGCGGTCGCCGTCCCTCTTTATATAGCCGTGGCAGGGTGTAGGGTGTTTTTCTTGTACTCACATCACATGTAGTAGGGTAGGCGGTAGGTTGTGTTTTCTCCCACTGATTGAATGGCCCACCACTTCTTTTCTTTCCCTATATATGTCACCCTTCAGGTAAGTTGTTCACAATAACCAGCAATGGATGACTTGTCAGGTGAGGATAATTCTCTCGGTCCCGACTTGTGGACAGAACAGGATCCCGAATGTAAGGAGTACTTCCCACCAAGAGAGAAGAGTTATTTCCGATCTTTGCGGGATGTTAGACCGTACGATTCGAAGAAATCAGTAAAGTGGCCAAGATGCATGCACAATGAGTTGTGTGTAATGCAAATTTACGAGGGAGTTGGACTTTACTACTCCGGTCGTCGCTTTTGGCACTGTCCACGTGCCTGGGTAAGGAACACTACCACGAGTATTTCCATCAGTTTATTTAGGTAACTAACATACTATTGTTGCTTGCAGTACTCGTATGACCCTAACAAGCGTGGTTTCTCGCAATGGGTCGATCCGCCGGCTATTCATCCATATGAAGAGTACATCACGTACCTAGAAGGACGCATCGAGAAGGTCGAAGCATGAGCTCGCGGAGGCACTTACTCCTCCGGATCCACCATCTAGCGACGACGCTCTATGCACCTGCGGATGTCACATGAAGAACGAGTCCACCGTCAAGTCCATCCCCGCCACCTCCACCCCCGTATGGGAACTACTACATGCCTTCCCGGGAATCGAGTGGTTTTGGCTCCATGTTATCCGGACGGTTCTCGTACAAGTAGATTATTAGTGTTGTAATTGTTGTGTAAACTACCTTATGCCATTTGCGGCTTTCAATTCGAACCCCATGGTGATGGACCCGATATGTCATGTATGTGTGCGAAGAAGTTGGTCCGAGTCTCGAATCACGGCCTGTTAGAAGCCATCCTAAACAAAAGAATCCTTGTGTGTTCAACACTCCAAGCAATTATGTGCTCGAACCTAGAACACCGGTAGATAATGTTAATCTCCAAGGTGTTGTTGCTACTGCCGCAACTACAAAGAATGTCAGCCTTTAAAATTTGAATTGACAACACTCTGAAAAAGCCTTTGCAGTCATGAAACAGTAGCCTACTTGGATTCCCTAGCCTTTTCAGTGAGCCATGTTGTCCTGTACAACAATTGATTTCACAACACCCTGAAAAAATCTATGCACTCCTGAAACCCTAGGGTCCTTGGAATCCCTAGCCTTTTCAGTGAGCCATGTTGTCCAGTACAACATTTGATTCGACAACACCCTGAAAAAATCAATGCACCCTGAAACTCTAGGGTCCTTGGAATCTCTAGCCTTTTCAGTGAGGCGTCATTTCAACTGCAAAAACTGAAAAGTCTAAAGAACTACAAATTGTTTTGTCAACACTGTGGCCATTGCTATTTCATTAGACATTTCTCTTACATAACAAGTTTGCAGTGGCATGCATGGCACATGTGCCACAACTAATCCTACCATGCCTTAGGGAATTTAAGTCACACAAGTTTGCGGTGGCATGCATCGCACATGTGCCAATACTAATCCTAGCACGCCTTAGGTAATTTAAATCACACGAGTTTCCAATGACATGCATGGCACATGTGCCAATACTAATCCTAGCACGTCTTAGGAAATTTAAATCACACAAGCAATGGCACGTGTTACACATAACAACAATCATGCACCACTGATGAAGTCATCGCTCCACTTCTTGAAGTCCTCAAGTTCCTTCTTCACAAGAGCTTCAGTGCTGGGGTCTCCATCGATTCTCTTCCCCCTCGCCAGAAACGCGGCATCTGGACCACTAACGAAGTCGTCGATCCACTGCTCGAAGTGGCACGCCCTCGTCACCTTTGGAGCAACAGATCTACTACTTCCCTTCAATATATGCCACGTAGATACAAAGTCAGAAATGAACACCACGAAGTAGGTACAATGCTACTTAACAGTATCACTTCTTGCCAATGCCGCAAGCTCCTTTTTAGCTTGATCAATGTTTTGATAACACCAAAACCGCACTTGCCAAACGTTTCATCTTCACGTGAGACCTTGCATCCCGCATTCATGCCACAATGGCACTCTGGGGGGATCTCGCCTTTCGGCCTCTTGTTCAAACTGAGTATGGATCTATTGGGATCATTTGGGTATGCCCCCTCCATGGCTTCCATGGCCCTCCTCACATCCATAAACCCCCAACCTGAGCCCATCTCGGACAACCAACACTCATAAGCGACTGGAGGAATGGAGGTGAGGTACGAGTGGATGTTGCCTGTGAGGATTGGAGGTGAGTGATGAGTGGAGGCTACCCCCTTTATATAGAGAAGGTGGGTGTGGTGGACCCCATTTCTCTAAATCGGTGTGGGATTGGATTCTCGGACCCCGGCATTCGATTACGCAACTAGGACGGAAGAGACGGGCATTTGCAGTTGCAAGGAAGTCATGGAATCGTATTCTAGTTTTTAATCTGCCGCGCCACAGGGCTTGGCGCGGCAGCATAACGTTGCCGTGCCATGGTGCCTGGCGCGGCAAGAGCGTGTTGCCGCGCTTAACTCCTACAAAACCCAGTACGCACCCTCGGCCAAGGTTCAAGTTTGGACAGGGGCGCGGCAACACGAGCCTGCCGCGCCATGCGCGACGGCGCGGCAAAGCGGCCTGCCGCGCGCGCCATGCGGTGTGGCGCGGCGAGCCCGGCATGCGTAGATGCACGGGTGACGTCGGCGGACGAGCTCGCCGCGCCACACCGCATGGCGCGGTGGGGGCTGCTTTGCCGCGCCGTCGCGCATGGCGCGGCGGGCTCGTGTTGCCGCGCCCCCGGCCAAACTTGAACCTTGGCCGAGGGTGCGTCTGGATTTTGGAAAAGTTAAGCGCGGCAACGCGAGCTCTTGCCGTGCCGATGGCGTCGGCGCGGCAACATGTGCCCGCCGCGCCAAGCCGGTGGCGCGGCGGCGCCGGGGTGGGGGTCGCCACCCGTGCCACCTAAGTTGCCGGGACCGCCGCGGTGGGGGATGGCGCGGCAGGCACATGCTGCCGCGCCGGCGCGCATGGCGCGGCAAGCCTGTTGCCAGCCAGAAACAGAATTTTCTTCTGGTTTTTGTTGCCCTCTCAACTCGACGCACCTGCAGGAAATCAACAGAACTCATCCACTCATCGAGAAGCCAATATGGGGACACTTCCCATGCTGGAAACATAGTTTCATACAAAGTTCGTACATTCAAACATAGTTCGGCACACAAACATCACACAAAGTGCTTAAGTTCAACATCCTAAGGCCAACACATGCTCCGACAAAGTCCGGCACACACAGTTCAACATCCTAAGGCGTAGACATGCCTCCGACATAGTCCGGCACACACAAACATCACATATCGTCCATACGATCAACGACGGCGGCGGATTTGGTCGTCGGGGCTGAAAATTTTTTTAGGTCGGCGTTCCCTCCCCGGTTCTGTGTCCAAGACGTTGGCACTCCCAACATCAGCGGGCCCACGTGGACGACGGCCGCGGGCTTTCTTCCCAGGAGGTGGGCGAGGCTGCAAAAATTGGACAAAACACTATAGAAGAGCAAGGTAATTTCAAATGCTGACTTGGATGGAAATTTTTGGATTCATTACCTGACTCGTCGACTCTCCTTGTGTTTGAGTTGTGGGTGGGGCATCAAACAGTACGTCCATCGGAATCTGCGAGACGTACGTGGGGTCTCCACGCTCACTACCGGTGCCGGTGAGGAGGAGGAGTCTCCATCGTCCTCATCACTGGGCTCAGGGGTGGCGATTTTCTTACCACGACCACGGGCGGCACTAGCAACAACACGACCTCGCGATGCCGACGCGGTGCGAGCGGTGCTTCGAGATGGGGTCCTTGTCGAGCTTCTAGCCCCGTGGTGAGCGGAGTGCGGCGGGATCTGAAGAAGTGGCCTGAATATTGCCGCCGTGGACAACATCTGGAGCCGCTATGCAGTTCAACTTCATTGCCATACGCCTGCAGCTCCTCCGGACCCTCTGCAACATGCAATTGGTACAAAATGAAGACATATTCAAAATATGGATAAACTTAAGCATTTAGTTTTTGAAAAGTAATACTACCTCTGCAAAGTTGCGTAGGGCTCCACCTTCGGAAGCACTTGCATGTTCCATAACCACTCCCGCCTCATTTGCAAGCCTTGCAAGTTGTTGTCCCTACAAAAAAAATCTTATTATAGATACAAATTATTAGAAACCGAAGTGATCAAACAACATTGGCTTGGGATAAATTTACCAAGTAATCGTGCAAAGGTGCTCGCTCCGGTCGTGTGCCCACACGTGTCGGTGTCGTACTCATCCACTATGTCGTCGTCGGAGTCTGAGGGGGCATCTTCAATGTGCTCATCCGTCAAAGCTGGCTTGATCTTGGTTCTTGTAGAGGTATGGTACCACCTCATGTACTCTCTATGTGGTCCAGGACGCCAAGCAGGGCCATCTTGAGGATCCATCCTCTGCCGATTGTTCCAAATGTCCAAGTACCTAGCATGCTTCACCGTCCAATCATTCTCCTTGTATCTTTTTTGCCTGTTCACCCTGAAATACCAAAATTGCTTGTCACATTATTTACAAACCAACTTATGCCATATGAGAATAATGAAAAATGCATCGAGTTGGTTTCTTACTTGTGCGGTGCCGGAACGGTGGACGTGTGCTCGGAGGCGAAGGTTGAAGCCTCCCAAGCCGGCGTAGCACCCTGTTTGGCAAATGCCACTCGACAACATAGTAGATGATGAGTGGCACCGTCGACCTCCACGAAGCTTGTCTCGTAACACATGGGTGAGAACCGGACGTGCTTGAGGAAAGTCGCGGTCGTACGGTAGCCACTCAACCTACAAACATACAACATGTTTAGAGAAAATGTGATGACACAAAATTTACAAATTGAACACGAACTAGTGGACATGGGCTTGTACACGTGCCCGAGTAAGACGGTCCAACTCGTTTGTGTAGAACTTGTACCTCCTTCCGGAGGACCACGTACCGCCGTCGCCTTGTCTTCCACACAAACGCAAAAGTGGGTCGAGAATCCCGCCGATTCCAAGCCCGCAAAATATAACCAAAATTTGAAAGATTAATAATTCATGAATATAAGTACGCATGAATAAATAACAAAAGATTTGTATGTACCTCAACCTGGCCCACGTTGTGGTAGGCCCTCTTGGAAGACGCTCCCAAACCCAAATGCGGGAGGTAAGCGCATCCACCAAGGTTGGCGTCCCGTCCACTCCGCCTACAAGCATCACATAGCTGCCTATACAGCCATGCCAAAACCGTCGAACCCCAACTGTAGCCACGGATATTGTCCCAATCCTGACCCAAAAGTGGCAGAACCATCCAAGAAACGGTGTTACCCGCAGCATCTGGTAGCAGGAACGTGGCAACAAAGTGCCAAAGCCACACACGTGCGTGCCTCTCTACAACGGCCGAGGAGCTCCCCGGGGGGCAAACGGTGAAGTGCTTTGCCTCAACCAAACTGTGTTCACTCCGGAGGTCTTCTTCGACGCATCCCCCTCATCAGCATCTGGTGGTCTCACCCCAATGTGCAACTCAACCATGTCTCGCCAACCGGCACTCTGAATGATCCCACTCACTTGCCCGGCCCCTCAAGTGGAAGACCAAGGATCATGGCGGTATCCTGCAAGGTCACTGTCATCTCTCCGCACGGTAGGTGGAAAGAGTGGGTCTCCGGACGCCATCGATCCACCAAGGCCGACAACAACGGCCCGTCCATCACAGGCAACCCACGAACCACGACCAAAGCAATGTCCAAGAACCCCGCTCTAGCCAAGTACAGGGCGTATCTCTCATCCCAAGGAAGTGGAAAGTGCTCTCACACCCTCAACGGGTTCAAGTCCTGAAAAACAATAAAATTCAATAATTACAACATTAGCAATGTCTAGTCCTCAAAATGCAAGAAATATGCTTAGCTCACATATTAAACACAACTAGGAGGTACAATAGCTAATAAATTTGGATCTTAAGTTCAGGCTTTTGTAAATACCTCGTGAAGGTCGGCCAGAAGGTGTGCACGATGGTCGCCATCATATGCGGCCTCAAGGAGCGGGTACACTGGGTGCACCATCCTGAAAAAATTTACTTGTAGTTAGTAACAATAATTAAAAATTGAAGGTAAGTATATAGAAATATAAAATTATTTAACTTGCATACAAAATTTCATAATTTTTCACCTACTAACGTACTACCATGACACCTACCCTCGAGTTGGAACCACCCATCCTTCTATTTGTCCCCGTTGCTTTTTTCTTGCCCTTCGATTTTCTTTTCCGACACGTGCGCTTTTTAATTTCTTTGTGACATTTTGAGCAAAGATACGTCATCTTGTCCGCATCAGCTTCAAAATCACCCATATCATAATCAGCGGCAAACCTTCCTTGACACGCGTCCATGTCCCCTTTCAAACGCTTCTTTTGCCTCCTACCCTTTTTCAATTTCTTCAAAGACGGCAGTGGCACGTACTCTGGGCCATCATATTCAGGCCATTGTGACGGATCAAGGTACGGCTCAAAGCTGGATTCCCAAATCTTAATGGTGTGTTCTCTATAGAACAAAGGAGACATGTACATGGCATTTTCATAGTCTAGACCTCTAGCAGTGCAAGCTGTCATCAAGTGAGAACAAGGAAGATGCAACAATTGAGGACTATTACAGGTGCAAGTACCGGCCCGGAGGTCCACCCTATAGTGTCGACCGCCATGACTCTCCCCTCCAACATTAGTAGTAGAGGAACCTCGAATAGAATAAATCATTTTGTCTGGACCGTATGCTTCTGCATGTTGGTTCACAGATCTTAAAGCAGCATCATGCATTATCTCATCTGCAAAGGATCCAATTCTAGACCCATTATCCAACAAATCACGTGCAATCCGCCATCTTTTCACAAAGTATTCATTGCATTTTTCAAATGAGTATTCAATGATCCCCGCCACGGGTCTACTTCTTATTCCTCTAAATATGTTGTCGTAACTTTCAGAATAGTTTGTTGTCATGATACCCCAACGCATACCCCCGACATCATATGCTTGAGCCCATTTGTCCTTATCCTCCATTTCATACTCCAACCAATCTTTAGCTTCCTCGTTCAAGTTCTTAACTAAGTCCTTGTGCAGTTCCTTAAATTTGTCCTCTCGTATGTACCGATGCCGGCAACTTCAACCGTCCTATTACCTCCTTGTTCTTTTGACAACGCCACAAATTGGCGGCAAAGTGCCTAATGCACCACCGATGAACAAGTGGTGGATACCCATCCGGGTGGTCGCTCGCACATTTGATGAGACCATGGTGCCGATCCGAGATCATACATACCCGTCGCGTTGGACCAAGTACGTTAATGTGAAGGAGCCTCATGAACCATGACCAACCGTCGTCATTCTCACTCTCCGCCAAGGCATAACCTAAAGGCACAAGTTGTTGTTCGGGATCTACAAGAATCGCCATCATGAGTGTACCTCTGTACTTGCCGGTCAAGAAGGTTCCGTCTACAAGTATCACCGGACGACAGTGTTGGAAAGCCACTTTACATTGTGGAAAGCACCAAAAACACGTAGAAGGACAGGCTTCAAAACACAACCGTCGAGAACACGAGAACCGGTCATGTAAGGGAAACATTTAACCCCGGGATTGAAGTGGTTCATGGCTCTCAAGACCCTTGGAATTTTTGCATATGACTCTTTCCAATCGCCCCATAGCAAGGCAATTGCATGTTGTTTAGCCCGCCATGCCTTAGAATACTTCACACGATATCCAGCAAACATCAATATCTGCTCTATCAAATTGCTGGCCGTCACCTCACTATTCTCACGAACAACGCCTAAGATACACCTTCCAATGTAACTTGCAGTCAATTGTGCGTGAACTCCTTTCACCTGACTCGACCGACATGTGTGAGGTCCCACAACCTTTGTAATCTTCCATGTCCCTGTCCCTCTCTGCAGTCGTGCCCATACACGCCACATGCACCCTTGTTTGCACATTACTTCATACCTAAGATTCCTGTCCGAATGGACCACAGTGAAAGGCCTATAATGCTTCACTGCATAGTCGACAAGAAAAACTTAAGTTCATCCGGGGAGTCAAACATCATTTTCTCATGTATCTCGGGATCCCCGGTAAAAATTATTCCTTCGTGAACAACCTAGTAGAATCACAAATGGCTCTATCGATCCTACTCAAGTCTCTGTCATTGCGAACGAAGGGATTCCAAATTGGTACCGAGCTTGGGTGTAGTGTTCAAGATCGTCACCAATTCTAGTGTTGTCCGGAACCTAGGCACGTGTTCTTCACTTTCACCATTTCTAATGTTCACGGCGGCCTACTTATGTGCACTTCCCTTTCAAAGGTTGTATGGTTCACCGAGGGTCTCGCAACATAATCATGTTGAACACCATCCAAGTTAACCTCACTTAAACCAAGGAGTGCTTCGGCCGCATGTGCATTGGCATCATTTTGCTCTTCCGCATGCTCCTCATCGGACTCATCTTCGAATCACCTTCCTCGGAGCCGTCGGATATATCATCATCGTCCATGTTTTCTTCCTCCCGCTCAAAACAATCATTGGGAAAATCATCATTCACCATCCCAACATCCCGACTAGGTTCCCTACAACCAAAGTCCTCCTCCAAAATTGTAGACTCTTGTGTACCTTTTAGAGCCTCAAACGGCACTTCCTCATTCATGTAAACATTACCACTAGGCCCACGAGTAATATCTACCACAACCTCCAGACATGACACATTAGCTTGACCAACTACCTTCTTATACCGATTCCAATTTTCTTCACTTGACAAGCTCATCAACACATAATGAGCTCTAGCCTTCCCACAATCAAAACGACCTCTAAATGACAACTCATGCATTCCAACTCCATAGTTGACCATTGCACAATCAACTACATCCTTAAAGCTTGGCGGACCATCAAATGTTTCTACCAACTCTGTCATATTCTCAAACTCTCCATTTTCTTTAACTACGCCACCATGAAACATGCGAACTAAAAAGTCCATCTACAAAATTTATAACTTGTTTAATAACTATATAGTACTAAAATAGATATTTATTAAAAATATACATGAAAAATTAGAATTGTGTTCAACAAAAATTATATCCATCTCGATTAGTTATATATATACACGTGCAGATTACCCCTAATAAAATTGTTAGGTATTCAACAAAATTGTTAGGTATTACCCCTAATAAACGTGCATCCATATAATAGCTACACCCATTATCAACTACCCTAAACATTTGACATCAATAATATCATTAAATCGATTCATGCAACAAGTTCTACACGTCAATAACACGGGCAGAGAAACTACTGCGTATGAACTAATCATCATTTCCATTAAAACTAATTGCATTTCGTCTAAATTTCAAATTTCTATACCTAACCCTAGGTCACAAACATCTACTCTGATCTACAAAATGCTACGGTAAAAGAGGGAGAGAAGTAGGTCAATACCTTCACAACGACGCGGGGAACAAATTCCTCCACTTTTCCCACCCCAAATCCACCGATTTGGGGCCGGAATGGGGGGGCGGCGGCCGGCGGCGGCGCTCTGCGCGCGGGGCGGCTCGGGGCTGGAGAGAAAGGGGAGAGGAGGAGGAGGAAGAAGGGGGCCGCGCGGGCCCTCTTGACCCGCGCCGCCACGCCGGGCGCGGTGGCGCGGCGAGCCCTGCGCGCGCCGCATGTGGCGCGGCAAGCTCGGGCCCACGCCCGGCGCGCGCGCGCGGCCGGCCGGCGTGGCGGGGCCGCCGCACCGCCGCATGTGGCGCGGCGGCGGCCGCGCGCGCGCGCGCGCGCGGCCAAAAGGGTTACCAGGTGCAAAAAATATTCCCCAGGGGTTATTTATAAAAATAATTTTTAAAAAAGGTTAATATTAAAAAATTATCCTCATATGTGCTGAATTTAATTTGTTTTGGGTGCTAAACCGTTGCATGATGCCTACCAATGAGAAGTCTCATACATAGAAGTAGGCACATGGCTCGGTGGCTTTGACACGACATGAGGTGCTTGTGGGTGTTTGTGATGGTTTTATGATTAGAATGGCTGTCCTAGCATGAAGTTTGTGTGGCTTTGCCATTTTGATATGTTTTGATCATGTTTAGGACTTTGCTCATGAGAGGCATGTTTTTCGCAAAATTGCCCAAATCCATCTTAGCTTCATCCAATGGTTGTGAAACTTGGTGATCATGTAGTTGAGATCGATATGAAGCTGTAGAGTATCTAACTTGCTCATTTGGACATGTGTAGCATCCTATGTTGAATTTTGTCTATTTGAGAAGCTCTAGGTTGAATTTTTTTGCATTTTTGGCTTGATTCATGCATTGCCAACAAGGAGGAGAAGTTTGAGCTTGAAATGGCTTGCTGGACGTATTTAGAAGGTCTTCAGGTGGTTTCGAGCCATTTCTGGGCTCTGTTGTACACCGGTCTAACCGGTGAAGAGCACCGGTCTGACCGGTGTGAGTGCTAGTCCTGTGCACATCTTAGGCACCGGTCTGACCGGTGGTGATGACTGGTCTGACTGGTGTGAGCTGAGTTGTTGCAGCTGCCTTGTTTCAAGTGGTTTCTTGCATGCATTCGTCCAGGGGGAGGTGCATTGGTTCAGGGGGAGCTTGCATGTGTGCAGGGAGAGCTCTTTGTGGTGTTTCAAGCTTTGATTTGGTGGTTTGTGCTCTTTGCTTGAGCTTTGCTTTGTCTCGGATGTGTCGAGCCGTTGCCCTTGCCTAAGGGGTCCGAGACTTGTCTTCTTCAAGTGATCTTGCTCTTTTCCTTTGTTTGGCTTTCGATCGCTTGTTGGAGTTTCTTTTTGTTCGTTTCTTTTCTTTTCTTTTTCTTTTCTCTCTTGTTACTTTCATGTGGGTGTTGTCAATGCACTCATCAAGGGGGAGATTGAGGACCATGTGTGGTTCGAGGACCGGTGGATGGTCGCTTCCTTGTGTGATGAGTGATTGACAACGTTGTGTGGACTGATTCTTGGCTCAGTATTGCGGGTGCAGGTTGCGGCCTGACCGGTGTTGGTGCAGGTGAAGAACAAGCGCGAAAGGTCGTCGCCGGTGAGGCCTCCAGGTGTGGAGAAGACAAGTAGGCTTCGTTCGAGTGACCCGGTGGCCAGCGGGGTCAAGTGCGGGCCGCATGGTGGCATGAACAGCAAGATGAAGCCGTGGAAGGTTTCTTGGTTGAGTCTCAAAACCAAGGTCGAGCCGGGACTACGTGGGAGCCGAGTCATGAGTGGAGATTGGCGGAGGCTACACCGAGTTTGCGGGGTTTCCGGTGGTTCACCAGAAAACCACTGGGTTCCTTGGTTGATCCACAAAGCCAAGACCGAAGAACCGAATACGGTGCTGCAGCAGTGCCAGACCGGTCTGACCGGTGGGTCTGACCGGTCTCACCGGTGGGTACTGGTCTGACCGGTGAGGAGGACCGGTCTGACCGGTGTGCGACGACGCAGTCCGGAATCTTCGAAGCGGAGGACATGCGTCGGGGTCGCATGGCTTGCGTCGAGGCTACGCAGGGTGCGGTCGCCGGGCATCCGTCCGATGGAGAAAGCTTCAAGTCTTCCAAATCCGCCCTTAAGGGGCTAGTATCCCTAGTTGTTAGAGAATGGTATTTTAGACTTTCGGTTGCCTCCATATAACCCAAGAGGTGAGAGGATGGCAGCCAACTCTTGGAACCCTAGCTCATTAGTTTTCCTATTTTCCACATATTTTCCTTAGGTTTTCTTTAGGACTAGAAAGAGAGCTTCACAGAGAGATCTTGTTGAGAGGGATGGATGATCGGGCGGCTTGCTAGACCTTGTATGAACCTTTGTTTCATGTATAGATGATTCGGCGTGGCTCCTCAAGGTTTGGATGTGTTTTCCCGGTTGTTCTTGGTGGTGATTTTCGGAGCCCTCTCTTTGTGATTTCTTTGTGTTGTTTTCGGGATCTTTCTCTTGGGGATTTGATGAAGGAAATTTGTGGGAACCCTTCGTGGTTCTTTGGGCTGTGATTCCCCTCCCAAATCCGTGAGTAAAGGTGCTCGATTTTGTGGTTTCTTGAGTTCTTGGGTTGGAAGTTCTCTTGGCGGGATTTCCTTGATTCCTCCTTTTTGGACGAGTTTTGGTGGGATTAAACTTGGCTATGGAATCCTCATGAGGTGTTCCTAATATCCCCAAAGTCTTGTTCAAGTCCGGGAGCGATTCGGGAGATCGAGGTTTGGATTTGGGGGAGTTGACCCGCGGGTGCTGTTCATCCCGAGTCGCTCGAGCTACACCGGTCCGACCGGTGCTCTTTACTCGGTCGGCGGGTGCAACCCTCGGTGGGGTTTTGCTCGGGTGAATGTCTTGGTGTGTTCGCTGTTGTGCTGTGGTGCTGCTATTTCGAGTTTGGGTCAGTTTGGTGGTCGGTTGGCCTATTTGGTGCCTTGGGGGCTTTCGGTCGTGATCGGTCGACGGTGTGTCTCACCGGTCTGACCGGTGTAGAGCCACTTAGTGAAAGTTGCTCAGTTTCACTAGCAGGGACCGGTCGACGGTGGTGCTCACCGGTCGACCGGTGTGGGTCTCGTAGACTCGAGGTTTGGTGTTCCGCTGCGTTCTCGGGTCGGAAGGTTGTGTGTTGGTTCCTAGGTCCAGTGGCACTCTAGTGGCTACGTGGGCTTGACCAACTTGGGTAGTGAGTCGGAGACGTGTGGTGGAAGCCGTGTTCATCTTGTTCGAGTTTCCATCTCCTTCGAGAAGAATTTTTATCGGCTCCCATTCACTCCCCCCCTCTCTGGTTCGCCGTATCGGTCCTTCAAAGGGCGGTGCGGACACCACGAAGGACCTTCAAGCCCTGGAGCTCGAAGTTGATGAAGTCGCCACCGAGGTGGCGGAGAGCATCAACTTTGAAGGCGATGGTGGAGCTGGCGGCGAAGGTGGTGACGGCGACGACCAGTATTAGATAGGAGTTGTACCTCCCCCTCCCCTCATGACTTGTAAAAACTTTGAAAGAAACATGTTGAAGAAAACTTTAACGAAGTACTTGCCTTTTGCCTGCACGAGTTTGGTTGGTCTTGTAGATGACGACGTATTATGTTCTTGACTCGCTAACCACTACTCACGCAGAGGCTGGCCTACAGACCTCTATAGCTTAGCGTGGAGGCTTACAGAGGTCGGTGCGCGAGGAAGGAGCCGAGGGCTCAGGTCCGGCGACGTTCCTGACCAATCATGCTCGTAGCGGCAGGAGGCTTTATACTTGTTTGCAATGAAGTCCTTAGGTCGAGCGACCCTTAGGTTGGCTTTTTAGCCAAGCCCCCGAGCATATCGAGGGGAAGGAGTAAAGAAGATTTGAAACCCTCAGGTCTTTCGACCCAGATGTTGGCTTTAGCAAAGCCCTCGAGCATGTCGAGGGGGGTTATAGTATGAGGAAGGAGGAGGTAGTGCTCGACTCATAGTAGATGACTGCTTGAAATAATTATTTATTTAACCTGAAGAAAGAGAGGTACAAAAGAGGATAATACATAGCTTGAATTTAAAAACTAATCTACAGATAGAATCGTCGTAGATGCTCCACGTTCTAGGGGTTGGGTACTCCTTGCCCATTGCCCCACTAGAGTTGGTATGTGGACGGGCTGATTACTTCCGTGACGATGAAGGGTCCCTCCCAAGGGGCAGAGAGCTTGTGCATGCCGTCGGTCTTCTGGATGCGTCTAAGGACGAGGTCGCCGACATTGAAGGAGGTTTCCTTAACATTGCGATCATGATAGCGACGTAGTTGTTGGTCATGACGAACTTGTCTCATGACAGCGGCGAGTATTTGTTCTTCGAGACTGTCGAGGTCGATGCGACGTGTTTGCTCGGCCTCTCCTTCCTCGTAGAACTGAATCCATGGGGCTCCGAAAGCGACATTGGTAGAAAGTATGACTTCTAATCCGTAGACCAGAAAGAAGGGCGAAAAGCCTGTGGCAGAGCTGACTTGAGTCCTGAGACCCCAGACTACGTGAGGCAGCCCGACTATCCATCTGGTGGCATAGTTGGAGGCATCGTCGTAGATACGGTCCTTGAGTGCTTGGAGCACCATGCCGTTGGCTCTTTCGACCTGGCCGTTGCACCATGGGTGGGTGACCGAGGAGTAGTAGACGTCAATGAGGTTATCTTAGCAGAAGTCCCAGAAGACCGAGCCAGTGAAAGCTTTCCCTAAGTCGGTGATGATCCTGTTAGGCACACCGAAGCGATGTTTGATATCTCTAATGAATTTGACTGCTTCTTCTGATGTTACTTTCGCAACAGGTCGGACTTAAATCCACTTAGTGAACTTGTCCACAGTGACTAGGATATGTTTGTAGCCGCCCGGAGCGGTACGAAATGGTCCTACAACATCGAGACCCCAAATAGCGAAGGGCCATGATGGAGGAATAGTGCGCAGGGCCTGAGCTGGCAGGTGCTGCTGTTTGGCGAAGAATTGGCATCCTCTGCACCTCATGACGAGGTCTTTAGTGTCAGTTACGGCCGTGGGCCAATAGAATCCAGATCAGTACGCTTTACCGACCTTGTTGGTGGATGCCGCGTGGCAGCCACACTCGCCGCTGTGAATCTCAGCTAAGAGCTGTAGTCCCTCTGATTGTAGGATACACTTCATCAAGATGCCAGTAGAGGAAGCTTTCCTGTATAGGTCAGAACCAATCACGACGTAGTTGACACTTCGTCGCGTGGTGCGTTCTTGCTTCGCTTTGTCATCGGGGACAGGCTGGTTCATTATGAAGTCTATGAAGGGCTTGCGCCAATCGTCCTCCTTTTCAAATATGAGCACGTCACGGGGAGGTGCTGAATTCTGGTCGTTTGAAGATGGCTCTGGATTATCAGGATCCAAGAGCTTGATTGAAGGCTTGCATAGGTCTTGGACGAACACGCCTGCTGGGACTAGAGCTCGACGAGAGCCTAGCTTGGAAAGTACGTCAGCGGCGACGTTGTTGTTGAGTGGGACGTGCTGGAACTTGATCCCCTCGAAGTGGCCTTCGAGTTTACGAATCTCAGCGCAGTAAGCATCCATCGTGTCCTTGACGCAGTCCCACTCCTTGTTGACTTGCTCGATGACGACCTTGGAATCACCAAAAGCCAGTAGTCGCTTGATGCCAAGGGACACTGCTATTCGGAGCCCGTGGATCAGGGCTTCGTACTCTGCTCCGTTGTTGGAGGCCTTATAATGAATCTGCAGGATGTACTTGAGCTGCTGTCCCTGAGCAGAGATAAGTAACACACCTGCACCTGCTCCTTCGGGGTTAAGGGCGCCGTCAAGTACATTATCCAGTGTTCAGGACGCTCCTTGGGAGGGGCATCTGGATCTCTGTCCACTCAGACACAAAGTCTGCGAGGATTTGCAACTTGATTGCCTGCCTGGGGCAAAACTCGATTTCAAACTCTCCAAGCTCAACTGACCACTTGACGATGCGGCTGTTGGCGTCGCGGTTGCGGATGATCTCTCCCAAGGGGAACGAAGACGGGACAACGATCTTGTGAGCTTGGAAGTAGTGTCGAAGCTTTCTCGCCGTGATCAGGAGCGCATAGAGCAGCTTCTGAGATTGTGTGTAAAGTGTTTTAGCGTCAGCCAGGACCTTGCTCACGTAATACACAGGTTGTTGAACAGTGTAGGCCTACCCTTCTTCTTCTCGCTCGACGACGAGAACTGTGCTGACCACATTAGTGGTGGCAGAGATGTAGAGTAGGAGTGTTTCCTTCGGTATTGGAGGTGTCATAACTAGTGGTGTTGTCAAGGACTCTTTGAGAGCCTCGAAAGCTTTCTTGGCGTCGTCGTCCCATACGAACTTGTCAGCCTTCTTCAATATCTTTAGGAAAGGTATTCCTTTTTCACCGAGCTTGCTGATGAAACGACCTAGAGCTGCCATCATACCGGTGAGCTTCATGACGTCTTTCTTGTTGGATGGCTTGGCCATCTTGTGTATAGCGTCGATCTTCGTTGGGTTGGCCTCAATGCATCGGTGCCCAACCATGAAGCCCAGAAGCAATCCAGAGATTGGCGAAAGTTTCAGTGAGGTCAGCGATGAGCTTGTCTTCTTCTGTAGTCTTGACGACCACATCGTCCACATAAGATTCGATGTTCTTCCCAATTTGAGTCTTCAAGCACTTCTGGATTGCCTTCTGGTAGGTTGCTCCGGCGCTTTTCAGGCCAAAGGTCACGACCTTATAGCAGTAGATGCCGTGGGGCGTTATGAACGCTGTTTTGTCTTCGTCGCCAGGATGCAAGGCGATCTGATGATACCCTGAGTAGCAATCGAGGAAGCAGAGTAGGACGCTACCTGCCGTGGATTCCACGACCTGATCGATACGAGGGAGAGGGAACGGATCCTTCGGGAAGTGCTTGTTAAGGACCGGGTTTGCGAGCCAAATCGAGTGTTGACATTCTCTAATAAAACCTGTAGCTAAGAGCTTACAGACGTCTACTTCTATAGCTTGTTTTCTATCTTTCGCAAATTCCCAGAGCTTTTGCTTGATAGGTCGAGCGGTCTTGTTGACTTCAAGTCTGTGCTCTCTGGGGACTCCAAGCATATTGGATGGACTTCAAGGAAGCTGGTGAGCGCGAGTTCCTGTTTGGGGTCAAGGTCGGCCCCGATGACGAGTTCCTTGTCGGTGTTTTAGACCGGCAACCTACTATGGGGAGTACCCGAAGTAGATGATTGTGACTCGCCGAGATCGGTAACTCGAAGGAAGAGACACGTGGCACACAATTTAGACAGGTTCGGGCCGCGAGGTGCATAATACCCTACGTCCTGTATGCTGCGTAGCTCTGGATTGATAGGGCACAATTACAAGATGGTGCAATAGTGCGCCGTGAGTTGTAGGGGATTGGATGAGGTGAGGTGATCCTTAGATCGGTCCCTGCCTCGCCTTATATAGTCCGGTAGGCAGGGTTACAAGTCAGAGTACGGAGAGAATACTAGTCGAGTACGTCTAGGAGTCCTCTATACAGTGCGGAACATGTACAGCTCCCTAACCGAGTACTACTCCTGTGTAGTCCTTGTGCTCCACGCCTTCAGGTGCCGTGTAGCGCAAGCCGGGTAGTTCCAGGGGCCCACCGAGTAGTCGGTCCTGGTACCCACCGAGGTAGTGGGCCCAGGGAGGTCCATACGACAAGCCCCCGAGTACTTTGTAGTCGAGAAGGATAGCTTCAAGTAGTCTTGACGGCCTTAACGAGTAGTCCTCAAGCGTCCCTGAGTGCTACAAGTCAAAAGTCCTCAAGAGTAGTCGAAGCATCCCGAGGCTGGAATGTACTCCAGCTGATGTTTGAGCAATCTTGAAGTCTTCTCGAGTAGTCCTAAGCGTCCTCGAAAACTACCTTCGAAGGTCTTCAAACTGCCTGTCTTGTCTTGAAGCCGAAGCTGGTATGGAGGTGCGACTTGCAAAACCGCACTCCACATGGAGTAGCCCCCGAGCCTTGAGCCGCGGGCTCTAGCTGAGGATCCATCTGAAATCTTGGCAAGAAAATCCCGAAAAATCCGGAGAGAAAAACCGAAGGACACGTGGCACGGAGCCCCCGAGCCTTGAATCGAGTACTTCCTCTCGAATTGAAGGGTCTTCTTGGAGAATGTGTCCTGAGATGCTCTTGAGACTAGCCACTTCCCAGGTAGTCGAGTAGAAGTAGCCGAGCCCCCGAGGTGAGGCGCGTCGACTAGTAGAATACGAAGAGTCACGCGCAGCCGTTGAATCAGCAGCGCGTGGACTTATCCAGCCGCCCGTTGCGGAGTCGATTTGGCTTATAAATAGAAGCCAAAACCCTTAGGGTTTTTTCACCCATTCGAGCCGCAGTCATTCCATTTGAATCTTGAAGCGAATCCACTCCCAGCGCCTACTGCCGCCGTAGTAGATCCAAGCGCGCCACCACCCGAAGCCTTTAGGGTAGCCCCCGAGCGGATGCGAGTGAAGACGCCTTGCACTTGGAGGATGAAGCCGTCGCCGTCCAAGTCGTCCAAGGCCGCCGGGAAAAAGAGGGGCCGCGAAGAGGCCGCCGCGGCTGCCACCGGAGTGGCGCCGCCCATGTCTCCACCGCGAGCTGATCCGAGCCGCGAGTGGAAAAAATCTAAGGTGAAGACGGAGGACCTGCTGACCCTGCTGAACAGTGGGTTCATCAGGGAGAAGGAAGTCGACATGTGGAGATCCGCCGCTAGAGATCCATATCCAATGGAGAAGGCCGAAGATGAGATCCCGATGTTCTCACGGTTCGTGGAGCGCGGTCTTGCGCTCCCAGCCAGCGACTTCTTCAAGGGGCTGCTCGGGTACTACGGCGTCGAGTACCTGAACCCGAACCCCAACGGCATCTTCCACACGTCGGTCTTCGTTCACTTCTGCGAAACCTTCCTCGGAATCAAGCCGCACTGGGTGCTTTTCCGGAAGTTCTTCCACGTCAAGCCGCAACCAAGTTCTACCAATCCCAGGGTAGTCGGAGGAGCCGGCATCCAGCTGAGGGAGGATGCCGCGGAGCAGTACTTGGCGTACAAGCTTGTCGACTCCAACGCGGATTGGAAAGCCAGGTGGTTCTACATCACGAACCACCACCCTGGCCTGCCGAAGCCGAGCGGACGGCAGCCCAGGCACCGTGATTGGTGGAACACAGAGCCCACCATGCAAGAAGGAATCCAGCTCCCCGAGCTGCTAGCACGCATCAAAGTGCTCAGGGAGGCGGGACTGAGGGCCGAGCACGTGGCCTTCAGTTTCATGAAGCGCAGGATCCAGCCGCTGATGGCTCGGGGAGACCCTGGGCTTCGAGTACACCGGCGACGACGACGCGTCGCGGATGCCGGGAGGCGAGCTGGACGACAACGACATCGTCGAGAGGTTGTCGCGGATCTTCAAGGACATGCCGCCGTACACGGCGTGCCCAGTCGAGGAGTACTCCGCCGCGCGCCCGCCCAAGGAGGTGAGTAGTCGTACTCCCCTCGTCGAGTAGTGAGTACTTATAGTAGAGTTGCTGACGTCTTGTGTCTTGCGCAGGATGATGTGAAGCGGTTCGTCTCCGAGCCGCAGCCGCCACCGAGCGGGATCGAGATCCCAGTGGAGGGGAAGGTGAAGGAGCGCCGCAAAGTCGGTGAAGGCGACGACAACGTCATCGTGGAAGATACCTCTGATGACGACGACGAAGACGAAGAGACGCTGCAGGACCGCTTCCAACTGCGGTCGAGGTTTAGCCGCCCGGGCTTACCTCATGTTCCACTGGTTCAAGACCCTCCGGCTAGCCTAGAGGCTAGCCTTGCTGCGCCGCCACGGAAGCCGCGCAACCCCGCCAGAAAGCGGGTAACGAAGAAGCTAAAGGTCTCGGAGACCACGCCTCAAGAGGTAAGTCGTCTTGAGCAGAGTAGTCGAGTACCCGTTGCTTGAGTACGTTGCTGACGAGTAGTCTTCCTTTGCATGCAGGAGGTGCCGCCAGCGGAGCCCGTCGAAGAGGGCGACGGGGGCATATGGGATACGGTGGGGGGACCGGCTGGATGTCGTAGTCCAGCCCCCACCGTTGAAGAACTTCTGGCGCAACTGGAGCGCCAGCCCCCTGCTCCAGAAGAGAGCACGGGTCCCGTGGCCGCCGCCGTTGGAGAGGTGGTGGCCTTAGGAGCGCAGGAGACGTCTGCGCCGGCCGCCGCCGCCGTGGAGGAGGCAGTAGCCGCAGGGGCGGAGGAGGAGGCGCCCACCAAGGGTGGACTAGTTGATATTGCCAGCATCCTCGGTGCTCCGGCCGTGACCATTGTCCGGTCGAATTTGTAAATACCATATCCTCACGAGTAGTACTTGCTGCAGTAATCGATCTTGTCTGACGATCCTTCGTGAATATTTCTGCAGAAAATCCACAAATCTGAGCTGGGATGGGGATGAGCCCTCATCAGCGGTGGCGGAAGAAGTTGCGCCGCCCGTAGAGGAGACCGCTCCCGATGCCCAAGCCACGACTGAGCCCCCGGCTACCGAAGCGCCGCTGCCGGAGGCGATTGTAGTCGAAGGTGAGTACCCTTCGTGAAGCTGCGGAGCTCCAGGAGGAGTAGTCGTAGGCGCTAATGCACTTGTCGTTTGTTGACAGGCGCTGAAGGTGGTGACATCCCTGCGGGGGTGCCAATGCAGGAGTTGACACCAGAGGCCCGGAGGCTGCGAAGGAGCCCCCGAGCCTATGGCAGAGGTCGTCGAGAAGACCGCCGGGGGAGAGGCGGTCACCACGTCGCCGAGAGATTGCTGCGGGAGGTGGCTATCCGCTCCCCTGAGATCCAAGATGCAGAGCCCATCCGCTCTGCGCCGATGACGGAGGCTACCTCGAGTAGCCGCGGCGGGATAGAACTCCTTGCGGACGATCTCGTCGAGCCGGCGACGGTAGCCAAGCACCTGGAGGCGATCCGTCGAGCCGAGCAATGGATGAAGGTAAGTAGCCGTAGCCTTCCGAGTAGTCAATCCTTTTGCCGTTGAGTACTCGTCATGACTCGAGTTGTCTTGTGCAGGACGTCGCGGAGCGATCCCGCGACAAGTCGAACCTGCTGCAGGGTTATGGCGACACCGTGCTCCGAGCAGAGGCGCTGGAGGAGCAGCTCGTGAAGTCGCGGAAGCACGCGGCTGCCATGCAATCAAGGCTCGACGCCGCCTTCGCCAAGTACCACAACGACGTCCAGGAGTTGCAGGCGAAGGGCGACGAGTTGGTGTGGAAGAACAAGGGCCTCCGCAACAAGAATAAAGGTATGTCCTGTGACTTGTCGAGTACTTGTTGGAAGTCGAGAAGCATCTGACCCGCTGTTGTATTGCTTTGTGTTGCGCAGCTTGAAGGCCGGGTGGAGCGGTGAAGGCCTCGGAGGTGAGCATGAAGAACCTCTTCTACCGGGAGCAAGAAGCCCGCCGGTACTCGAGCTCGACTACAAGGAACTCGCCTTCGAGTGCGAGAAGCATATGGAGCCGCGGATTGCTTCGACGGGGATCTCGTCAATCGCTACAAATCTTTGCGAAATTGAACGAGGATCGCGAGGCATTGCGGGCCCAGTTGAAGGAGTTGGAGGAAGCCGCTCTCCCGATCGCGAGGCTCCTGGTGCCGCACCCGGGCGGCCCCAAGATCGCTCCTCTAGTGGATCGTCTTCGTGAAGCGCCAAGCCGGCTGGCCGCCTACGTCAAACATATGGCCAGGTCGATCCCAAGACAAGTCTTGGCCTTCATGAAGTCGTACTTCCCGAAGGCTCCAGTGGAGGTGGTCGCCGGCGGGGTAGCCGCCAACTGCTCCGATGAGCAGTATGCAGAGCTGCTGGAGCAGATGGCTCCCATCGCGGAGCAGGTAGCTGAGAAGCTGAACCTCCAGTAGCCCTGTAATAAGTAGCTAGTAGCCGTAGTTGTACAGGAAAACAATTGTAATGAATTGTTCAAGTATCAATGAAAGAAAATTTTCCAGCAATGAGTACTCGTAGCCGCGATCTCAGAGTGCGGAGCGCCCATCGTGGAGTGAGTGCGAGTAGTAGTACTCGACTTCAGTAGTCCCATTGTAGGGAGTAGCAGTAAATAAGTTGATGAACGATCAATCTTTATTACTGAAGAAGTACACCTGGGTGGCCAGGGCCGTAGTTACAAGGTAGTCGCCTGGACCCGGAGGCCGCTTACAGCTAAGTAGCACTGGAGCGGGTAGCCGCTTGCAGCGGGTGATCCGTAGGTAGCCGTGTAGGCTGGATCGTAGATCCGTAAGTAGCCGCGCAGGCTGGATCTTGGAGTGTGGTCTCTTGGTAGACCGCTGCTAGAGTCTTTGACGCTCGTCGCAGCCCAAGGTCCGTAGGTAGCCGCGCGGGCTGGACCCTGGAGAGGAGAAGTCCGGAGACTGGGGCCAGGGCCCGGAGGGCTGCTTACGGCCAGGGGGGCGTTGATGTAGTCGATTAGACATGGACCCCGGAGTAGTCGTGTAGACTAGGCGTAGAATCAACAGAGTTGGTCGACGTTCCACGAGTTGTTGACGTCTTCGCCTTCAAGTGTTTGGAGGTGGTAGGAGCCCGGCCCGGTCACTTTAGCCACGGTGAAGGGGCCTTCCCAGGGGGAGCTGAGCTTGTGAAGTCCTTCCAGCGGCGGTTTGTCTCGGCTGGGAGGTCAGCTCGAGTACGGTTGGGACCTGTGTTGGCGCTGCGACTAGTAGCTTCGTTGTCGCGGGGTTTAGCTGGAGGAGGTGGGTTGACTCTGTTGTCGACCTGCATGAAGTAGGCTTCTTCAGCGAGCTTGGCGATGACCTCTCCAGCGCGTATGCCCTGAGCCTGGCGTGCGATCGTTGTGATCGACATGAGGCCTTTGCTCGGGGAGTGGTGTGTACTCTGCTCTCGACTGCCTCGAGAGCTTCTGCAAGGTTGCGGATGGGGAGGTTGTCTCTGAGCCGCCGGCGGCGTTCGCTGCGCTTCCTGTTGCGTTCACGTCGTGCGTCCCTGTTGGAGACGGGCTCGTCTACAGGTGCGTTGGCAGATAGCTCGTCTGCGGAGATGTCCTCCAGGTACCTGTCCTCAGCCGTGCCTGAGGGTCCTGGGGTGTCGCCGGCAGCCATGTAGACATGGCGATCGGGGGTGCCCAGGCTGGACTTAGAGGGTGCCACCTCAGTTGGTGTATTCGAGTCAGCCCGAGTTAACAGTGTTCCCTCCTGGAACGGTAGCGAGTCGATGTAGGCGACGTAGCATGAGACTCCCTTTACCAGGTCAGCGGGCTTGCGGTCTGGCCAGTAGATGTATCTGCCGGCCGGCGTTGATCTTATAACCAGCCCCGAGGCTGGCCCTGACAAGGGAAGCTCAGTGGGGTCGTCTTCAGACTCGGGCTCCTCAGGGTCCGACCCGAAGTCGAACTCGTAGTCCGGGTTCGAGCAGAACTCGGAGAGAGGGCTGGAGTCCGAGGCGCGATCGGGGACGGCGTCGGAGTCCGAGTTGCACTCGGGTACGGGCTCCTTGCGGCCGGCGCGAGGTGGGGAGCCCCCGCGCGGGCCCGGCTGAGGGCGCGCGGGGTGCGCGCGGAGTGCTTGCGTGGTGAGGAGGCCGTCTGCGATGGCTGAGTAGCCAGCTCGCATGCGATGGCCAATGGCGATGTCGGGTTCGAGTTAGAGACGGACTCGAGCTCGAAGTCAGCGTGGTGGTTGAAGAGCGAAATTTCGCCGAACTTGCCGGCGAGTTCGCCAGTGACAACTTCGGGAAGCGTCACGAGGCCTGTCTTCGGGTCGGGCTGCATGGTTAGGCGGCGCTGGAAGGAGCCCGCGCCATCAGCAGTGCAGACCCAAGCGCCGAAGACGAAGGTGTCGCCGCGGTTGAAGGCGACAGTTGGCTTGAAGTGGACGGAAGCCGTCGAGTTCGCCATGTGATCTCGAGCGAGAGCCCCTACCTAGCGCGCCAGTTGTCGGTGTTTTAGACCGGCAACCTACTACGGGGAGTACCTGAAGTAGATGATTGTGACTCGCCGAGATCGGTAACTCGAAGGAAGAGACACGTGGCACACAATTTAGACAGGTTCGGGTCGCGAGGTGCGTAATACCCTACGTCCTGTATGTTGCATAGCTCTGGATTGATAGGGCACAATTACAAGATGGTGCAATAGTGCGCCGTGAGTTGTAGGGGATTGGATGAGGTGAGGTGATCCTGAGATCGGTCCCTGCCTCGCCTTATATAGTCCGGGAGGCAGGGTTACAAGTCGGAGTAGGGAGAGAATACTTGTCGAGTACGTCTAGGAGTCCTCTATACAGTGCGGAACATGTACAGCTCCCTAACCGAGTACTACTCCTGTGTAGTCCTTGTGCTCCACGCCTTCAGGTGCCGTGTAGCGCAAGCCGGGTAGTCCCAGGGGCCCACCGAGTAGTCGGTCCTGGTACCCACCGAGGTAGTGGGCCCAGGGAGGTCCATACGACATTCCTTGGATGCGTCGGGCAGGCCGAGGCAAACCTTCTTGATGGCTGGACTTGGGTCCAGGGCTGTGCTTGTACGCTTCTGCTCTGGTACCTGAAGAGTAGTTTGGTCAATCTTGGCTGCATGAGCAACCATGACCGTTGCTGCGGCTTTGATTGCTGAATCTTTGGAGAGCCGACGGTGGCACTTTCACAATTGTAGGAGACCATGATGTCCCCGAGGATGGAAAGGATTCCGTTTGGCGCCAACATCTTCATGATGAGGTAGGTGTGATGTGGTATAGCCATGAATTTGGCGAGCATAGGTCGGCCAAAGATGGCGTGATAGGATGAGCAGAAGTCCGCGCCTCAAACGTCAGGTACTCCGTTCGGAAGTTCTCCTCTGTGCCGAAGGTGACTGGCAGGCATACACGACCTATGGGGTACACAGCCTTGCCGGGCACAACCCCATAGAATGGTTCATCACAGGCAGTCATTTTGGTGAAGTCGAACTCCATCTTGCGCGGCGTCTCTGTGAAGATGATGTTTAGGCTGTTGCCTCCGTCGATGAGGGTCTTAGGCAACCAGGCCCCATTGACTACGGGGTTGACGACTAGTGGATAGGTTCCAGGGTCGGGGATGTGAACCCAATGATCTTTCCTGGAGAAAGTGATTGGGAACTCAGACCACCGCATAGGCCACGGGTTTTCAGTGTTGATGTGCCCGATCTCCCTGGCGTTCGGTCGACTCTGTCGGTTGGTTTTGATCGCTTGGCGACCTCTGACGATGAAGTTGATTTCGGGGTTAGCCTTCTGGAATGCACCATTGGGGTTGCCACCTTTGGGTGGTGGCGGAGGTGTCCGTTCTTTACGGTCGTTGTCTTGACGGTTGTGGTCGTCCTGGCGACATCGATCATCGCGTTGGTCGTTGCGACAATCATCGTGGCGATCATCATGACGATCGCTTCTGTCGCGCCTGTCAGTGCGGTCGTCGCGACGGTAGTCATCGCGTCTGTCGTCGCGGCGATAGTCGCGGCGATAATCACGTCGATCCCTATCGTCATTGCGAGGATAGGGTCTGCGGTCACGGTAATCTCGTCGATCAGGTCGACGGTTAAGATTGTTGAAGCGTTGACCAGCATTGCGGTCGTCGTTGCTATTGCTCCTGGTCTTCTTGGAGGTAGATGGTACCCCTAGGGCACGCTTTAGCTATTCGCACTCCCTCATGGTGTGCTTGGCGTCGCAGTGGAACTAGCACCGGTCGTCCATGACCATGTTGAAGTCACCTTCGAGGAAGGTGGAAGGTCTTGGTGGATCTGCTACATAGGCTTCGTCAGATCGCTTGCGTGACCTGGTGCCTCTGTCATCGTGGTCTTCCCCATTGAAGTCGTGCATTACCGCATCTTGAGTGTCGACTAGTTTGTCGACGTAGGCCATGAGGTCGCCAATGGTTCAGGCATCGGCTTCATGGATCATCTCGAACAACTTGATATTGGTGATTCCCTTTTTGTAGTAGGCAATGACGTCGTCGTACTTAACACCTGCAAGGGTGTTGCGGTTCTCGAAGTAGCGGTTAGTGTACTCACGGAGAGTTTCATCACTTCTCATCTGTACTCTGGTGAGGTGGTGAGTATTGCCAGGACGATTATATGTTGCCTGGTAGTTGGTCGTGAATAGGCGAGATAGAGTGGCCCAGGAGGTGATGCACTCTGCTGGGAGATTGTCGAGCCACTAGAGTGGTGCCTTGCCCATCACGAGAGGAAAGTATCCGGCCATGTGGTCTTCATTGCCTCCTGAGGCACGCGCCGCTATACTGTACATCTTGAGACATATACTCGGGTCGGAGCGACCGTTGTACTTCTCAATGGTTGGCTTGAAGTCTTTTGGGTATCTGATCGTCCAGAGACGTCGTGAGAAAGCAGGGAAATTGTTGACCGCTCCCGGACTTGCGGATGGGGCATGAGCCGCAGGGATGACATAGAGGTCGTCGGGAGGGCCATTGTCTTGATCGTACTAAGCACGTCGCAGGAGTTCCTGGTCGTGCATGATCTAGAGATCTGTAGCTTGGATGGGGTTGTTGGCGTCGAGGGGGTCAGGGACCCCGTGCTCGCGATCGTAGTTAGGACGTCGAGCAATCTCGACTTCATCTCTTACGCGGTGGCGCTGGCTTCCCTCAGCATGATTAACTTGGATCAGAGGAGGCGGAGCTCCTGCGTTGCGTCTTGGGTTCGGGGCGACGTTTGCCTGAGCATTGGCAGCATTAGATGCGTTGTTGGCGACGTTGCCAATGGCATTGGCCTGGTCGTTTGCTGAGGCATTAGCCATAGGATTGGCTGGACCATTAGCTGCAGCATTGGCAGCGGGGTTGACCGGCTGTGCTACTTCGTTTTCGCCTCGTCCTTCTTCAGCCACCGGGTCGAGGGGACCCTGGCTACGACGTCGCTGGCGAGGACGCTCCGATCTGCTTCTGGAGTAGGAACTTGCTGCGGATCTGTTGTATAAAGGACCTCTTTCCTCGATCTGAGCGGCTGCAACACGGACATTGGCTTGGAGGCGCTGGATCATTAGAGAATCTTCGAGGTGATTTAGGGCAGCGAGAGCGGCTCCCAAGTTGGTCTGCGGTGAGTTGTAAACTTCGAGTCCGTCACACTCGAAGTCCCTGAGGAGGTCTCGTGCGTGCAGTCTGTTGGCACGAGGTGGATCATCTTGGCGTCACTGTTGTGGGGCAGCTGGTGCCACAAGTGCTTGTTGCACGAGATTGGGTTGGCTTACCGGGCTTTGTTATTGACCTGCTCGGCATTGATGATGACATGTCCGGCATTGACTTGTCTGGCGTTAGCCGACTGTGGGCCTGCACCTAGGGCAGCAGCTGCGATCTCTTGTTATCGTCAGACAACTCGGGCAGCGTTGGCGTTTTCGCGCTCTTGACGTTGCTCGTTTGTTTCTCCATCTTGCGATGAACGTCTGTAGAGATGGCCAAGATCTGGCGATCCAGAGTCTCGAGCTCTTCTCCCGGATAGTTCGGGGAGATCGTTGTGTGGGCGACCTGGAACGCAAGGCGGTCCGGAAACGACTCTTGGTCCAACCGGTGGCGGTGAGACGCAGTGAGAGGTCAGCGAAACTTCTTGAGGACACGGCACTGGCGTGCGGTGTGCTTGGAGTTCTCATGGATAGGACAGGGCTCGTTGAGGTGATCCCCGCGGCTTCCACGATCTTGAGGGTAGGGTCCAAATTCGATTTGGATCTTGCACTTCATGTAGCGTGATGCTACGTTCGCGGCATTGTGCAAGCCAGGAGGCATGCTGGAGGTCGAAAGAGTCATGCGAGGATGTTTGACGCGTTCACAGACCTTGATTGTGTTAGAGAGCATACATTCGACACAATCGATCCCGGTGATCAGGTCGCTAGGAGTGGGTGGGTGGGTTTTCTGTGACAGATCCGTTTCGATCTGTTGGTTGGTGGTGACCGCGTTGCCTTCGATGATGAGGCGGAGAGCTGGAGCTGTTGACAACGTCGGCATCGAGCCAAAGCAGATGTCAACGGGGCTGGCGAGGAAGTCTGCCATGCTCTCCGGGAAGATGACGTCGTTGGTCGAAGTCATCGAGTTACATGAAGAACCTTGACTCTGCCCCTACCTGGCGCGCCAACTGTCAGATGGTGAGATCTTAGCAGCCCACGGGGGTGTTAATCCCTGTGGTTTATTTGTTCGGTGGGGAGGAGTCTAAGGCTAAGAACTCGAAGGTCGCACACGAGTACGCGGAACACAGAGAACACGACGAGTTTATACTGGTTCGGGCCTCCGGAGAGTAATTCCCTACGTCCAATTGTCGGTGTAGATTGCTTGGGAATTGCGTATGAGTACAAGGGTCGTCTCGTCCGCCTTATATTGGCCAACGGATGAGGTCGGTTCCCAGACTTCTGATCAGTTATGATCAGGAAACCTAAGTCTATGTTACACATCTTGCGATATCCCGTCGATATGCTTTGGGCGAAGTCCACAGAGGTCTTGTCTTGTCTTGTACGGCAAGTCTTGAGGTCGTGATGAACTAGGTCGTCTGGGGAATCTTCAGGAAGGTCTTCAGGAGGTCGTGTGGGCCGCCAACTAGGTCGGTTGGGCCCACAGATAGGTCGGCGGGTCTTCTAGTAGGCCAGACCCACTTGTTGGGGACGGCCGTGAGCCTGGTCGGTGGGGACCCAGGGGTTAGTTTGGTATATACCTTGTTCACCATGATGTGCTATATATGATAGTGTGAGCGAGTTTGGTATGATATGTTTAGTTTGGCTCAACTCTTGATGATCTTGATTTATAATCCATGGTTGATGGCTATGTTTTGAAAAATGTCACATATATGCTCTCTCATGTGTAAATGCCTTTATATGATCTTGACATGTTTTAGTGGCTTGGCTATGCTTAATTTGTGGTTGGATAGCTAGTTTTTGATCATATGGGGCCAAAGGCTCATTTGCCATCATGAATGTTTAGCCCTCTTGCTTTATCTTGTGGAGGGGCATAAGTTCCTTTTTGTTTCAAAGACATTTCATGTACCATTTAAGAATCTGAAAACGAAATGTAAAATGTTTGGAAAATGTGCTCCCATTTATTTTGTGCTTAATTTAAATTTTTTTGGGTGCTAAACCGTTGCATGATGCCTACCATTGAGAAGTCTCATATATAGAAGTTGGCACATGGCTCGGTCGCTTTGACATGACATGAGGTGCTTGCGGGTGTTTATGATGGTCTTATGATTAGAATGGCTGTCCTAGCATGAAGTTTGTGTGCCTTTGCCATTTTGACATGTCTTGCTCATGTTTAGGTTTTTGCTTTTGAGAGGGTAAATTTTCGCAAAATTACACAAATCCTTTTTAGCCTTGTCCAAGGGTTGTAAAACTTGGTGATCATGTAGTTGAGGTCATTACGAACCTGTAGAGTATCTAACTTGCTCATTTGGAGATGTGTAGCTGCTTGTGATGTATTTTGTATATTTGAGAAGCTATATGTTGAAACTTTTAGCATTTTGCCTTGATTCATGCATTGTCAACAAGGGGGATGAGTTTGTTCATGATTTGGGCACCTGGGAGCTTTTGGAAGGTGTTCCAATTGGTTTGGGCAATTTTTGAGCAGTTAGGTGCAGGGCCGGTCACATGGGGCGGTCTAACCGCCCCCCAGGCGGTCAAATGAGTGGTAGGCAGTTTAACCGCCTGGTGAGGGTGGTCTAACCGCCCTGGGCATGGTGAGCAGATTTTTGCTCTTTGTTGCATTCCCGTGTTGCACTGCTGCATTGGTTCAGGGGGAGTGTGCTTTGGCTCAGGGGGAGCTTGCATATGTGCAGGGGAGCTCTTTGTGGTGTTCGAGCTTTGGTTTGGTGGTTTGCGCTCTTTGCTTGATCATGGTTTTGTCTCGGATGTGTCGAACCGTTGCCATTGCCTAAGGGGTCCGAGACTTGTCTTCTTCAAGTGATCTTGTTCTTTGCCTTTCTTTGGCTTTCGATCGCTTGTTGAGGTTTCTTTTTATTCGTTTCTTTTCTTATCCTTTTCTCTTTGGTTACAAAACTTGTGTGTTGTCAGTGCACTCATCAAGGGGGAGATTGAGGACCATGTGTGGTTCGAGGACCGGTGGATGGTTGCTTCTTGGTGTGATGAGTGATTGAAAACGTTGTGTGGACTGACTCTTGGCTAAGTATTGCAGGTGCAGGTTGTGGCTTGACTGGTGTTAGTGTAGGTGGAGAACAAGCGCAAAAGGTCGTCGTCGGTGAGGCCTCCAGGTGTGGAGAAGACAAGTAGGCTTGGTTCGAGGGACCCGGTGGCAAGCGGAGTTAAGTGCGGGCCGCATGGTGTGACAATCCGCCCAGGAAAATACCGTACTACCGCCCAAACCAATCCACTTTGGTCATTAAGCAACAATAAAGTATCATCCTGTCGTTAGTTGCCGGGTTAACGCCCGGTAAATCACTTATATAGCAACAAGGATCGACATATATGCATTAAAACTCACATGAAGGCGAGTCTAGAGATACAACATAATTAACATCCGAAATTTACCCCGAAGGGTTTAATTATTACAAACCGAAATTTTTGTCATCACAACGTAGTTCAGAGTTTTCGAAACAGCGGAATCAACTTAAGCGGAAAGCGAGAACACCACGAGAGGCCAACCATGATGCCTCCAGTCGTCATCCTCCACCCACTCCATCTCTCAGCCAGGCGGGATCTCTCCGGGCCACACATCACCAAAGGCATTACCTAGAGCAACACATTATAGCAAGGCTGAGTAAACTAATACTTAGCAAGACTTACACGTCGGTGATAACTATTTCACCAACTCTAGACATGAAAGGCTTTTGGCCACTGGGTTTCTTTTGCTGAAAAGTAACAAAGAGTATGTCCTTAATTTCCAGATTTTAGCACAAGTTCTAGTGGTTTTATTATTTTCTAAATTAGCCATCTAGTACAGACAAGATTGTACCATACAATTAATCAAGCATAAAATTCATCAACTACCATCATTAGGGATCTCATGGCTAGTGGAGTAAGTAGTCTCAGATAACGGTGAGAGGCTGACAATCGATTGATTCAAAACCTTGCAAGGTAGACCTAAACACACGGTGGGATGCCCCCGCGAGGACAACCACCAAGCGGTTCCCAAAACTCTTAGGGTCGGGATCGAATCTTACAGTCTTTGGTGCAGGCTATCCGGTATACCCCGCGAGGCACCCGGACTCACCATACACCACCGGTAGCTAGCCGTGAGACGCATCCCAAGATGAGTAATAGTAAGATCCCTCGCCGCCTCATTAAGGTACTAGGCTTACCGGTCTCATTCCCGACAAGTGCTTAGTACGTTCAAACACTTAACCCACAATAGACATTGGATCGGAGCCCACATCCCATGCTCTTACCACATGAGCAATCCATTTAAGGGGATCTTATGATTCCTATCTAGGAACCTATTCTCGCGAGTGACATCATCACTTGACTTGTAACGGTCCTATAGCTTAGCAACTATCGACCTAACATACTAGTAAAGACACAGGTACCTAGGGATCATGCATCTAAGGTTCCATACAACTCTTGAACTTAAATGCACAAGCATCCATAGATAATTGTGTAGCAAAATTTTAAAACTGGGTCAAATTCACCGGGGCTTGCCTTCGTCAAGCCTGAGCACCCTCGGTGTTGTCGAGTACTTCCACGTACTGCAGCGCAGCTTCTGCTTCTCCTTCCTCGGCTTCCGGGACGAGCGAGTAGTCACCGTCAGGAAGATCTACACGGAATGCAATGCAGGGTTCAGGTGATGTGATAGATTATTTATCTTATCCAACTCTTGTTGGTCATATTCACCTTAACAAATAATTAATTATTACTTCCCTTTTCATGAAGGCTATTATACATGCAATGCAGGGTTCAGGTGAGGTGATGTGTTTTATTCTTCCAATTAAACACTCAATTAATTTTTCCTCTCATAATTGTTATTTCATGTGAGGATTTGATACTTCACTTTTCACTAGTAAAGGTGTGTACAAAGATAATAATTTATAAATTAATTCTTTCAACAACAAGGGTGTGTTCTTGGCCCTTAATTGAGTTTGACATTTCAAAAAAAGGGGTAAAAGGAGTAAAAGACATTTTCCTAATTTAATCCAACATTAACCTATAAAAGGCTTCCAAGCTTTTATTAAACAGTAAATCACTAAAATTCAGTGAAGGGTTTCTTAAGCATCCACATACCCATGCTAGGCCTATGAACATACATATAAAGCTTGGGCAACTAGAAATTTAATTACTTTGAAAAATAACAAAAGCTAGCTAGCAATCCAAGTTAATGCATACAAAAATAAATAAACATCCAAATGCTCCTAACTTCCTCACACATGTTCTCTGGTGCTAAACCATTTTAGAAAACCAGCAAACACATCAAGAACTACTACTGATCTTGCTTCATTAAATTACAAAGAAAAACATGCACAAATTAGGACGGCCACCTCGACCGGCGCGCACCAGCCGGTACAGCGTGGTCCATGGCGTGCGCGCGGCCGGGAGGATTCCCAGGCCTCGGGGCACGGCGCATGGGGAAGGAGCACGGCCCGGGATGGCAGGCTACCTCGGGTGGCACGGCCTCGGGCGCCAAGGAGGACGGCGCGAGGGCGCGGCGCGCGCGTCGCGGCGCGACGGCGCTCTGGCCGACTTTGTTTCGCTGAGCACCTGTTTGAACACGAATAACTCCAATTTTTTGAATAGAACCGCACCAAACTTTGAATACGAAAGTTGAAGAGCAGGTTTTTCATGCTTTTCCACTCAAAATATGAGATGCCAATCTACATGAAAGTTGTGTCCCTCAACAAGCTGGACAACTTTCCTAAAGGTAGATTTTGAAGTGTTTAGGTGAAATTTGGAGAACGCGGCAAAAGTTCCGAAAGACATCTAGGGTTACTAATGTTTGAGTGGGGTTGGACCAAGGCTTTGACCATGGTTGGTCCCACATGTGTGTCCACTAGGTCAAAGAGGTCATTAGAGTTGGTGGGTAAGTTTTTGGGGGTGAGGACCCAGGTTGACCGTGATTTGACCACTGTCAGCCGGGTTGACCGACGATTAGGGTTAATTAAAAACCTGGGGCGTCACAGCCTACCCCCCTTAAAAGGAATCTCGTCCCGAGATTCGATTTAAGAAAAACAAGATGGTAAGGGGGAACTCACGGTTTCGAGATTGCAGGAATCCCGGATACTTGGCGTTGAGATATTCCTCCGTCTCCCAAGTTGCCTCTTCTTCCGTGTGATGACTCCATTATATCTTGTACATTCGTACTGTTTGTCTTCGAGTTTTTCGCTCTTTTTGGTCTAATACTCTTAATGGGTGCTCGACGAGCGAGAAATCTGGCTCAATCCAAGCATTAGCTTCTATGATTACTTCGTTTTCTGGCACAGGCATCCCCTTCTTCAATTGGGTCACATGAAACACATTGTGGACCACGGAAAACGTTCTGTTAACTGGATACGATAAGTCACTGGCCCACATACTTCTATGACTTCATAAGGTCCAATGTAGCGCAGAGCTAATTTCCCTTTGACACCGAACCGTTGCACGCCCTTGGTGGGGGAAGCTTTCAGATACACGTAATCTCCCCCTTCAAAATGTCGGGGTGCGGTTCCCTTATCATGGTAACTCTTTTGCCTCATCTGAGCCACCTTAAAATTCTCTCTAATTACTTGCACCTTTTCTTCAGCATCTTTAACTAATTCTGGACCAAAGAGTGCCCTTTCTCCAGTTTCCAACCAGTTCAACGGAGTGCGACATCTTCGTCCGTAAAGAGCATCGAACGGTGCCATCTTCAAACTAGCTTGATAACTATTGTTGTAGGAGAATTTTACCAAGGACAAACACTTGTCCCAACTCTTATCAAAGCGTAAGATGCTTGCTCATAGCATGTCTTCCAAAATCTGATTTATCCTTTCCGTCTGACCATCGGTCTGCGGATGATAACTGGAACTATGGATCAGCTTGGTCCCTAAGCACTCATGCAACTGCTCCCAGAAGCGAGCTACAAACTGAGTTCCTCTATCAGAGATTATAGTCTTTGGAATTCCATGCAACGAACTATGTGGTCCATGTATAACTCTGCATATTGCTGCACTGAATAAGTGGTATGCACTGCAATGATATGAGCGGTCTTGGTGAGTCTGTCCACGATCACCCAAATAGAATCTTTCTTTCTAGCTGTCAGGGGTAAACCCACAATGAAGTTCATACTAATGTCATCCCACTTCCACATGGGTATTGACAGGGGTTGGAGTACGCCTGCCGACTTCAAATGGCTTGCTTTCATTCGGTGGCAGGTATCGCACTTGGCTACATACTTGGCTATATCAATCTTCATGTTGGACCACCAGAAATTCTGTTTCAAATCCTGGTACATCTTGGTACTGCCGGGATGAATAGAAAATTTGGACATGTGAGCCTCATCAAGGATGATCTTCTTAATTGTCGGATCGACAGGAACCACAAGGCGTTTTCCAAACCAGATCACATCCTGGTGATCCTTCTGGAAACAAGTATACTTGGGATCTCCCTCTGCTAATTTTTGCTTAATGATTTGTATGTCCTCATCATTGCGTTGAGCTGTGACAATTCTATCATAAAGGTTGGATTCCGTAGCTAAGGCATAAAGATTTCCTTGTTGTACCACTTCTAAGTTGAGCCTTCTCATTTCTTTACATAATGGGTCACTAACTGGCTCCAACTCTAGATGATTGCAGTGAACTTTGCGGCTAAGAGCATCTGCAACGACATTCGCTTTTCCAGGGTGATAATGCACTTCTAGGTCATAATCCTTAATCAACTCAAGCCATCTTTGTTGCCTCATATTCAACTCTGACTGAGTAAAGATGTATTTGAGACTGTTGTGATCAGTGAAGATATTACAACAATTACCCATCAGATAATGTTTCCATATCTTGAGAGCATGGACAACAGCAGCTAACTCAAGATCATGGGTAGGATAAATGATCTCATGAGGTCGAAGTGCCCGTGAAGCATAGGAAATGACTCGGCCTTCTTGAATAAGAACACAGCCGAGACCGGTGCCTGACGCGTCACAGAAAACTTCAAAAGGTTTGGAATTATCCGGTTGCACTAGCACTGGGGCTGAAGTCAAGTGTTGCCTCAAGGTGTGTAAAGCTTTCTCACATGCTTCGCTCCACACGAACTTTACTCCTTTCTTGAGCAGTTCGGTCATAGGTTTCGCGATTCTAGAGAAGTCTGGAATGAATCGACGGTAGTATCCCGGCAACCCTAAGAAACTGCGGATCAGGTGTACGGACTTGGGTGGTTTCCAATCCATCACCTCTTGGACTTTGCTAGTATCTATGGAGATACCATCCTTGGAAATAGTGTGGCCCAAAAATTTCACACTATTCAACCAGAATTCACATTTGGAGAACTTAGCATAAAGCTTATGATCTCGCAAACGCTGAAGGACAATTCGGAGATGTTTGGCATGCTCCTTCTCATTTTTGGAATAGATAAGGATATCATCGATAAAGACCACTACAAATTTTTCGAGCTCTGTCATAAACACGGAGTTCATAAGGTACATGAAGTAGGTTGGGGCATTTGTGAAACCAAAGGACATTACTAGGAACTCATAAAGACCATAACGAGTGGAGAAAGCAGTTTTAAGAATGTCACAAGGTCCAATTTTGATTTGATGATAACCAGAACGAAGATCGATCTGGAGAAAACTTTGGCTCCAGCTAATTGATCAAAAAGAACATCGATTCAGGGAAGAGGATATTTGTTCTAGACGGTTACGGCATTGAGCTGTCTGTAATCAACACACATCCTCAAGCTACCATCTTTCTTCTTGACAAAGAGAGCGGGATAACCCCAAGGAGAAGAGCTCGAGCGAATATAACCCTTATCTAACAGCTCCTGTAGTTGATTTTTCAGTTCGGCTAATTCCTTGGGAGGCATACAATAAGGTCGTTTAGAAATGGGTGCAGTATCCGGTTGGAGTTCGATCACAAACTCAACATCCCTGTCTGGCGGCATACCAGGCAACTCGTCAGGAAAGACATATGGATACTCACACACTACTGGAATTTCATCAAGAGGGGAGATAATGGTCACATAGGCACAAGAGTCGGTACCGTCCTGGAATGTTAGGTACAAGGTAGTGTGCCCGACCTTAGGTGAATTGATCTCTACAACCCTATGTGACAAATCTAGAACCACCTTATGTTGGGTCATCCAATCCATACCTAAGATAACATCCATACCTTCGAAATTTAGGGTTATAAGATTCGATTGAATATTCTTACTTCCCAATTTTAAGGGAACTCCAAAAGTTACTATATGAGAAGAGATATTTCCACTTGGCGTGATAATTTTATAAGCCGATTTGGTATGCGATCCTTTTAGACCCAATTTGCCTAATAGGCTCTCACTTATGAAATTGTGGGTAGCGCCAGAGTCAAATAAAATCTTAATAGGAGTATCATTGATAGAGAATGTACCTGTGAGCACTGAAGCTCCCTCTGGAATGTCACTCATTGTAACATCCTTAGTTTTGACTTGTATTCAAAATTTCGAATTTCAAAAACTTGAATTGAAGTGGAGTGCTCGTTTGTCGATTAAGGTTGTCCTCCTGTTTCCTTCCCCTAAATTCTTAGATTTAATTTTGGCTTCCACGATACCATTAGGATTTAAACCCTGCTAGTGTGACAATTTGGCTCTTTATTTGAATTTCATTTGGATTTTATTTGGGTAGCTTCAAATTTGAATTCAAATTTGAAATCGAGACCACATATTAGCGCTGGGTAATTCACAAAGCGTACTGTGCCACACGGGCCGCCAACCTCGCAATCGGCCCCCGCTCCACTTAGAGCCCACTACGGCCCAGCCAGCACCGCCCTCGCTCCCACCAACCGCGCGCCGCGCCGTGTCGCTGACAAGCGGGGCCCGCCGCCCTGCGTCGGCCAAAGGCGAGATGACGCCGTGGGCGTCATCGTCCCCCTTTCGCTTTGGCCGACGACCAAAGGCGAGGCCGTGGGGGAACGCCGCCGCGCCGCCGCCGCGGGGTGCCGCGCGCCTCAGAGCATCCGAACCACCCACGCGTCCCCTTTCACGCGCGCCCTACTTAAAGGCCACCACCGCACCGGCCCGGATGCCCCAGAAACCCTAACCACCCAGGGGAGGAGCCCCTGCAGCCCCTCGCCGTCCGCCGGAGGAGCAGTGGAGGAGAAGAAGAGAGAAGGGAGAGGAGCAGCCCGTGGGGAATCCGGTCGCCGCGAAGCCGGAGCCGCCCGAGGGAGGAGCCGGACCCGCCGGGAACACCTTCATCCTCTGCGTCCTCTTCCTCTGCGCCGCGCCGCCGTCTGCCCCCTCTTCTTCCTCGCCGACCCAGCCGCCCCGCCGCTCTTCACCGACGCGTCTACGCTTCGGCCCGTGGCCACCAAGGTGAGGGCATTCGCTTCCCGTCTCTCGTGGATGCCCCGGCCATCGCGCCGAGGTGGAACGCACCGTGCCCCGGCCGCCGCGCTCGTCGGCCGGTGAAGCCGGCCTTCGTGCCGGGCCGGGATGAATCTTGCGAGGTGCCGCCGCCGTCGTTAACGCGCGCGCCGCCCGCCTAGCTCCCCTTTTTCCTCTTTGCGTTAGACTTCCCGCCGCGGCCCGTCGTCGCCGCGCCGTGTCGAGCGCCGCAACGCGCGTTCGCGGCACGTACATGCCCCGCGCGCGCGCGCCCGTGCACGCCACGGAGCACGCACGCGTGCACCCCGCAGACGCGCGCGTCGCGACCGTAAAGGCAAGACCGGGCCTTGGCCCTCCTCTCCGAGCCCCGCCGCGGCCACCGAGCCCCCCGTGCTCGCCGCGTCGCCGCCATGCCCGGGACGACCCCGTCACCGTAGCCCGGGGAAGCATGCCGTGCCCCCGGTCAAGAACGCGCCGGCCCAACCTCGGGCGCCTCGCTCGCCGCCGCCCATGGCGTCGAGCCGTGCGCCGCCGTAGCACGCCCGCGACACCCGTCGCGAGCCCGAGCCGAACCCCGGCTAGGTTTGGCCTAACGCATCGGCCGCACCCCCGTGCATGCCCATCTCCACTTCACGCCGCCTTACCCCGCGCGGGAGGAGCCCTTGCACACCGCCGCGCCGCGCCGCCGCCACGCCCACGGCGGCGGCCGACGCGCACGACGCACACCGCCGCCCTAGCGGCCTCCGAGCCCCACAACCCGAGGAACTCGTGCAGGGGCGCCTTACCGACCGGCCGCCCAGGCGTAGGGGATCGTCACCACCGGCGAGCCCTCGACGCGCCGCCGTTCTTCTTGGACATTTTGTCGAGCACCGGGGGGGTGGTCAGGAATCGCAGGGGAGAAGGGGACGGCTGGACACATTTGAGCCTACACACGCGCGTGGCCGCAAACGATCCACGGGATCTGGTGCGGCCCGCCACCAGATGGCCGGGCCACACGTTGGCCTACACCGCGGCCCGCCACACCGCCCGCGCCGCCGGACGGGCCGCGGGCCGGCCGTTGGCCGGGCCGAGCCGCGCGCGCAGCCACGGGGGATCCCGGACGCATCTGGGATCTGGGGATCCCGTGCGGCCGGCCGTAAAAGGGGGGGGTTTCTTTTTATTTAAAAAATTCCAGAAAATCCTTTTCCCCTTTTAAAAATCCTAGAAAATCCATTTTTACTCCGAAAATTACGAAACCTCTTCCAGAAAATTTCTAAAATCTCAAACTCCGGGTTGGGATAGTGTTTGTTCCCTTGTTGGTTCTTAAATGCTCTTATTTGGATTTATGTTGCCTTAGGACCGCTATTTATTTTCTCTTTCGCGCTACTAGGAGCAGGAGGAGCCGGAGAGCTGAGTCAGGAGTACGACTACGCCGACGACTTCGCCGCGGAGGACTACCCGACCCCAGGTTCACGCCCGACTGATTCTGAGCTGCCCATTAGGCATTGCTGAGTAGTATTGCTAGCGCTTTACTCTATGTATGCATGTTGATGAACCTTGCACTGCCTCTTTATTTACCCTGTCCTTGATTGTCCTACTACTTCTATATATGTTATTGTGGGCGTGTATGTGCGCCGAGCTTCGCGATGCATGTGTTGGGATGGGAATAGTGGTTCTTGGCGTGTGTGGGATAAACCCGGCAGGAGAAGGCGTTTTTGGGTACTTTGGCGGGGGGTGAGCTTCGAAACAACCGATCCGGGATCGGGGATAGGGGTGCACTCCTCAGTGCATCCCTCCTGTTACGTTTTTCAGAGCCTAGGTGTTGGGGTTTTACGTGCGCTTGGAGGACATGAGCTCGCCCCGGTCTGAAACCGAGTGGATCAACTTGTTTATAGGACATCGTACACACCACCCCGCCGAGAGTGGGGATAGGGCCGAGTTGAGCTCGGGAAGTGCGGAACCATACCAGCCTAGGAAGGATAGAGGGTATCTGTGGGGGAGCGGTGGAGGTGAGACCACCCTCTCAGAGCGTCTCCCGTGTGGCCACACGGGAGCATTTCACAGTTCCGGTGCTGTCTTCACTGCGGAGAGGACCGCTTTGAGGGCCGGATGCAGGGTGGGTACATAACTACCGAGAGTTCGCCGGTAGGATGGGCTCGGTCGGCCGTACACCGGCCGGGTACCATTCCGGGATGGGTACAGGTGTACACGCTCTGCAGAGTTGTTCGATCTATAGCTATAGCCGCGTCCTCGGTCATGGACAATGCCTAGAAGACATACTTGATCCTCATGTTTTGGGATTTTCTACCTTCCCCCAATAGGTGAGAGTGTGGTGAGCCGTGATTACAGCCGGCTAGAGGAGAGAGGCTCCATCTACCTCGTCGATCCGGTTGTAATCATTGAGGTGCGAGGAGAGAAAGTTCTCGCATCGACCCTAGACAGGAGTAGGAGGTGGAGACGGGTCTTCTGGGTGATCAGTTGGATCCGGGTTGTGCTGAGAGACTTGGGTTTTGGGATATTGATGGAGATACCTTGTTTATACTCTGTCGCTCGTCGCTTAGGAAACCACGACCGATTCCTTGTCTACTCTCTTTTCCCTTTAGATGTTAGGCCACTTAAAGCTGCATACGGTTGGTGACGTGGACCTATCCCACTCCTTGGGGATAGACTTTGGGTGTGCAGGGTACGAGTCCGAGTTCGACTGCAACGCCGACGGATGGTACGACTGAGGGATACGTCGCTTCGCTCGAGTTGCCTGTGGCGGGAAGAATAAAGATGGAGACCCTTCTGAGAAGATAGCTACCGTTGCATAGAAATTTCACTCTGATTCAGCCAAGAGGCTTGTAATGATGTACTCCATAATGGACTTGTAATAAATTAATGTACTCTTAACTTTATGAGATGCGATGTATGACTTTGTGTATCTATCTGTGAGACGTTCTGTACGTGATAGCCACTGATCCAGGGACTATCGCGATGGTACAGGTATTCGGGTTTTCTATGAAAATCCGGGGTTTTACAGGTGGTACCAGAGCCATGCTTGACCGTAGCACGTATCCCTAGGAAAGGTCGATAGAGATAGGACTCTATGCGCTCTACCTTTATAGTTATACCCTTGAGCTATGTTATAAAACTCGTTCCCTCTTTGAAAACTTCTTACTCACCTGCGCTGACAGAAATTTCTTGCGTTTCACAGAGATGGAGCACCGGGTCGCGGAGATCACCCCCGAGACCCGCGGGGCGATCCGCCACCGGATGGAGAGGGCCCTTCTCGTGCTTGGAGTCCCTCCGACCTACGTCACGTACCGCGCCGAGTATGTACCCGCCGTGACCGGGGCGGATGGTGCTCGCACGGTCGCCGTGCTCCCTCACCCGAGTCTCCCCGGTTCAAGGGAGAGGTCCGCGCGCGCGCGCCGCACTCACCGTCGCGACCGCGCTCGACGTCGCCGCCGCCGCCGTGCCCCGGGCCGCCTACTCGCACGCACCGCGCCTCCTTCGAGATCGGGACTCTTCGGTCGCTACCCCCGGACCACCGGCGCCTCGCACCGCTCGTGGACGCGAGTTCCTTCGTACGAGGGGATCCAGGACGACGTCGACGCTGCTCCCTTCCGCGAGACCGACGAGACCCTGGTGGAGACCGCCAGCTACTTGGTCGACCTCGACAAGTACGCGCGCTGACTGGAGGACGAGTCACGTACCCTCTACGGCCAGGTCAGGGACGCCACCATCGACGCGCTCCAGTACCAGCCCCGCTGTGCCGAGCTGGAGCGGGAGAACACCGCTCTACGCCACCGTGTTCGCCAGCTCGAGTTGAGCCTCGATCGCGCGACCACCGTCCTGCTGCACTCGGAGAGAGAGAGGGTGGACACCAGGGAGGAGATGCTGCACGCCAAGGAGGACCTACGCAGGGGCGACAGCCGAGTCGAACAGTCGAAGGACAAGCTCGAGCGCAAGGACGACCTCGCTCACGGTGCGCGCTCACCTCGCTCGGGTGTGAGCGGCTCAAGGTGGAGAAGCTGGAGAAGAGCCGAGCGGACAACGTCGCCAACATCGTGTGGCTCACGCGCACGGCCGTCTACCTGAGGGACAAGGCCGAGAGACTGAGGAGGACTTGGGAGGACGCCGACTCACTTCGCGTGGACGAGCTCTTCGAGCTCAACGGAGAGCTACCCCTCGAGTCTCGCCGTGAGATTCGCATCGAGACCTTCGAGCTGCACCAGTCACGCCTCAAGCTTCACCTGTGCCCGATGGCCCGTCTGCCGCCCCCGTCGAGACCGAGGAGGTTCGAGAGGCTCACGCCTTGGTGTCCCGGATCTTTCCGCCGGACTACCCCACCGAGGACCACTACCCCGTCACGTACCAGAGGGCACGCACTGAGTAGGGAGCTGAGCAAGAGGCATGACCTAGAGTAGTGTTTTATGTTAGTAGTTTCCATGAGATGTTCCATGCAGCCGCGAGCATGTTCCGGTGCATGAAGAGAGTCATGCCACACCATGTAGACACTACCCTTTTTGAGATTGTATCGATGTACTAGATCGTTGACTTGTTGCTGCTACCCCCAAGGTCCGAGTCGGCCTCAGGGGAGCGGGTGTAATAATCTTGTTTGCTGTGTGCTTGGATCTTAATGATGTTATTTGCGTCTTAATGCTTCTTCTACTTGAGTGTAGGTTATAATTAGAACTATTTTCTTGAATGCTTAAGACTCATGTGTGAGTTGGTGAGTGACGTGCGTAAACTTCTTCCTTTTCCCTTATGTTTTCAGAAGGATGTCGATCCGCCGCTCCAACCGGCTGATAGCTCGCCTCGAGGAGGCAGCCCGCCGAGGAACAAGCCCGGCGGGGGCGTGGACGCGGCCGTGGCCGTGGCCGTCCACCCCTCCGTGGAGGAGCCTTGGGGGCTAGGGGCCCGAGGTGACGGAGCACCGCCACCACTGCCCGAGAACCCTGAGGCCGAGGTTGAGCAAGGAGCGCCCGAGCAAGGCCGGCCCCGAGCCGGACCGCCCACCACCACCCGCACCTAACTTGGTGGAAGTGATGGCGCTCCAGACTCAGCTGATGCAGAGGATGGCGGAGGCCATGGAGCACCGTGGCAACGGTGGGAACCACGTCGCCCCGCGGACGAGGATCTCACGAGGAAGATCGAGAGGTTCATCCGCCTGAAGGCCCCCACCTTCAGCTACTCGGATGACCCGCTCGAGGCCGACGACCGGGCCGAGGGTGATCGAGACCAAGCTCGACCTCACCGTCTCGCTCCGACGAGGAGTGCGTCGCTATCGCCGCGCACCCGCGCTGGAGGGTCCCGCCAAGGCATGGTGGGACAACTACACCGCCACCCACCCGAACCCAGCCTTTCATCACCCGGGCCGGAGTTCTCGCGAGGCGTTCCGCGAGCGCACCTTCCCGATGAGCCGCCGGTCCGTAAGGCGCAGGAGTTCCGCACCATGACTCGGGGCGCGATGAGGGTCGAGGAGTACGAGCGTCACTTCATGAAGATGATGCGGTACGCCCCCGACGACACCAACACCGACCGTAAGAAGCGCTTCGGTTCCCCGCGAGGCCTCCACCACCGCCTTCGCCGTGCGCCGAAGGCAAGTGAGCACATGTCCCCGCGCCATCTCGTCAACCACGCCATCGCGGTCGAGGACGAGAGGAGGGGCCACGAGGAACGCATGAGGGGCAAGAAGAGGATGGGAGATCGGGATCGGCCCCGACCGATCCTTCCGTGTCGAGAAGCGGACGCAGCAACATGCCGAGGGGGAGCTACCGCCCGGGGCACAACCAGCTCGGGCGTGGCTTCGTGAGGGGAGTGGACTTAGCCCGTTCCCCCGAGGGAGGAACCCCGGCTACCCCCGAGCAGACCGGAGGCTACACTCGTGCTCCACCGAGCACCGCGCGACCTCGCCGCAGAGGCTTCACCGTCACCTCGCTTCGCGTGTGGCAAGCCGTGCCACAAGTCCTTCGAGTGCCCCGACAAGAAGGCCGCCGCTACCCCCGCGCGGGCACCTGCTCCAGGAGGCCGACCTCCTCAGGTTGCGCCGCCCCCGGCCGCCGGCCGTGGGAGGCTGAACCACCTCACTGAGGAGGAGGCTGCCGATGCCCCCGACGTCGTGATCGGTAAGTTTTTGGTTTGTGGTACTTCTGCTCTGGTTCTCTTTGACATCGGTGCAACCGGGTCTTATATCACCTCTCGGTTCGTGAATAAACTTTCCCTCCCTACAACCACCCGAACGATGCCCGTCATCATGAGCTCTCCGCTCGGGGATATCCGATGCACCCTGCTGTGCAAAAGAGTGGAAGTGGTCATCCAAGGTCACACATTCTATGGGGATCTTACCGTGCTGCCTTCCCATGGTATCGACGTGATACTGGGAATGGATTGGATCACTGCCCACAAAGGTGTCATCTCCACTTCGCCGAGACTGGTGACACTACTGCACCCTGACGGAACAAGGGTTACATTCGAGCCGATGAAGTCTCGAGACATACCGGCCGTGTACAGCCTTCACACGAAGGCCATATCGGACGTACCGGTGGTCTGTGAGTATGAGGATGTGTTTCCAGAGGAGTTGCCCGGGTTGCCTCCTGATCATGATGTGGAGTTCGTGATTAACCTGGTGCCGGGAACGGCGCCGATAGCCCAGAGTCCGTACCGTATGGCAGAGGTTGAGCTGAAACTGTTGAAGGCAGAGCTAGACTCGCTACTCGAGAAAGGGTTCATTCGGCCAAGTGCTTCACCCTGGGGTTCACCGGCACTATTCGTACCGAAGAAGGATGGAACGCAACGTCTGTGCGTCGATTACCGCGCCCTAAACGCGGTGACCATCAAGAACAAGTACCCACTACCCAGGATTGATGATCTGATGGATCAGCTAAGACAGGCCAAGTACTTCAGCAAGATTGACCTCCGGTCAGGTTATCACCAGATGAAGATCCGCCCGGAGGACATCCACAAGACGGCATTCGTAACCCGGTATGGGCAGTATGAGTACACAGTCGTGTCGTTTGGCCTGACCAATGCCCCGGCGTACTTCATGAACATGATGAACAAGGTCTTCATGGATGAGTTGGACAAGTGTGTCGTCGTCTTCATTGACGATATACTTGTCTACTCCCAGATAGCAGAAGAGCACGAGGAGCACCTAAGGATCGTACTGGGGAAGCTCAGACAGCATCAGTTGTACGCCAAGTTCAGCAAGTGCGAGTTTTGGATGGAAGAGGTCGCGTTTCTGGGTCATGTGTTGTCAGCTAAAGGGGTTGCTGTAGATCCGAGCAAGATTGAGGCCGTGTCCAAGTGGCAGTCACCGAAGTCCGTGACAGAGATCCGCAGCTTTCTCGGTTTGGCCGGATACTACCGCCGATTCATCGAGAACTTCTCGAAGATCGCCAAGCCCATGACAGAACTGCTGAAGAGCAACACGCCGTATGTGTGGTCGGACAAGTGTGAAGCCAGCTTCCAAGAGCTCAAAACTCGTCTCACCACTACCCCGGTCCTGACCCTGCCCGATGCGAGCAAGGACTTCGTAGTATACTATGACGCGTCGAGACAAGGACTCGGCTGCGTGTTAATGCAAGGAGGCAAGGTAGTGGCCTACGCCTCGCGACAGCTAAGGAAGCATGAGGAGAACTACCCTATGCACGACCTCGAGCTAGCCGCTGTCATTCATGCGTTGAAGATATGGAGGCACTATCTCATGGGGAACAAGTGCGACATCTACATGGATCACAAGAGTCTGAAGTATATCTTCACCCAGTCGGAGTTGAACCTGAGGCAAAGGAGATGGCTAGAGCTGATCAAGGACTACAACCTGAGCATTCACTACCACCCTGGTAAGGCAAACGTCGTAGCCGACTCTCTGAGCCGCAAGCACTACTGCAACAACCTGATGGTGCGAGGGGAACAGCCAGCCTTGCATGAAGAGCTGGAAAAGCTGAGCTTAGAGATTGTGGAGGAGGGGCAGTTGAACCAGTTGCAGTTGAAATACACACTCGAAGACCAGATCCGCCAAGCTCAGAGGGGGTGCCCAGAGATTCAAGAGGTAAAACGCCTGATGGAGAATGGCAAAGCAGCTGACTATCGCCTCGACGAACAGGGTACACTGTGGCTGAAGGACCGCATCTGCGTGCCTCAGGACAAGGAGATTCGGGACTCGATCCTTAAAGAGGCCCACGACTCTCGATACTCGATCCACCCTGGGTGTACCGAGATGTACAAAGACCTGAAGGTACGGTTTTGGTGGGAAAAGATGAGGGAAGATATTGCTGAATACGTCGCTCGTTGTGACACGTGTCAGTGAGTGAAGGCCGAACACCAGAGGCCTGCCGGGCTGCTGCAACCACTCGAGATACCCACGTGGAAGTGGGATGATATCAGTATGGACTTCATTGTGGGGTTGCCGCGCACGCAAAGGACATGACTCCATATGGGTGATTGTTGATCGGCCGACCAAGGTAGCACATTTCTTACCCGTTAGGACGGACTACCGCGTAAGCCGACTTGCGTAACCGTATGTAGACAATATCCTAAAGCTCCATGGGGCTCCGAGGAGCATTGTGTCGAACGAGAGGGCCCCGCCCACCGCTCGCCCGGAAAAGTTTGCACGCATCCATGGGTACCCAACTGAACTACAGCACCGCGTTCCACCCACAGACTGACGGTCAGACAAAGAGGGTGAATCAGGTACTAGAAGACTTGCTGAGAGCTTGTGTGTTAACCTATGGATCCGATTGGGAAAAGAGCCTATCATATGCCGAGTTCTCATACAACAACGGCTACCAGGCCAGCTTGAAGATGGCTCCTTTCGAAGCCCTGTACGGCAGAAAGTGTCGGACACCGTTGATGTGGTCCGAGGTGGGGGAGCGAACCTTTTTCGGTCCCGCAACCATTGTTGAGGCCGAGGAAAATGTCGCCAAGGTCAGATAGAACCTGAAGATAGCTCAGAGCAGACAGAAGAGCTACGCCGACGCGAAACGAAAGGATGTCTCGTTTGAAGTGGGGGATCACGTCTACTTGAAGGTGTCACCCCTCCGAGGTACGAAGAGGTTCCACATCAGGGGGAAGCTGTCCCCTAGGTACGTTGGACCCTACCCTATTGTGAGTAAGGTCGGGAAGGTAGCTTACAGACTCGAGCTATCTCCCCGAGCTTACGGGAGTTCACCCGGTGTTACATGTTTCCCAACTTCGGAAGTGTGTGGTCGTCGAGAAGAGAGTGCCTGCTCAGGCGCTCGACGTCCAGGAGACCCTGGAGTACTTGGAGTACCCGGTTCGAATCCTGGACTGGGCGGAGAAGTCGACCAGGAACACCACCACGCGCTTCTGCAAGGTGCTATGGAGTAACCACTCCGAGCGCGAAGCCACGTGGGAGAAGGAGTCAGCGTTGAGGGAGAAATACCCTCATCTCTTCGAAACGGAGGTAACTTCTTAATCTCGAGGACGAGATTCTTGTGAGGGGGGAGTTCTGTAACATCCTTAGTTTTGACTTGTATTCAAAATGTCGAATTTCAAAAACTTCAATTGAAGTGGAGTGCTCGTTTGTCGATTAAGGTTGTCCTCCTGTTTCCTTCCCCTAAATTCTTAGATTTAATTTTGGCTTCCACGATACCATTAGGATTTAAACCCTGCTAGTGTGACAATTTGGCTCTTTATTTGAATTTCATTTGGATTTTATTTGGGTAGCTTCAAATTTGAATTCAAATTTGAAATTGAGACCACATATTAGCGCTGGGTAATTCACAAAGTGTACTGTACCACACGGGCCGCCAACCTCGCAATCGGCCCCCGCTCCACTTAGAGCCCACTACGGCCCAGCCAGCACCGCCCGCGCTCCCACCAACCGCGCGCCGCGCCGTGTCGCTGACAAGCGGGGCCCGCCGCCCGCATCGCCCAAAGGCGAGATGACGCCGGGGCGTCATCGTCCCCCCTTTCGCTTTGGCCGACGACCAAAGGCGAGGCCGCGGGGGAACGCCGGCCGCGCCGCCGCCGCCGCCGCGGGGTGCCGCGCGCCTCGAGCATCCGGACCGCCCACGCGTCCCCTTTCGCGCCGCCCCTACTTAAAGGCCACCACCGCACCGGCCCGGATCCCCGTAAACCCTAACCACCCGGGGGGAGGAGCCCCTCGCCGCAGCCCCTCGCCGTCCGCCGGAGGAGCAAGGAGGAGAAGAAGAGAGAAGGGAGAGGAGCCGCCCGCGGGGAAGCCGGCCGCCGCGAAGCCGAGCCGCCCGAGGGAGGAGCCGGACCCGCCGGGAACACCTTCATCCTCTGCGTCCTCTTCCTCCTCGCGCGCCGCGCCGCCGTCCGCCCCCCTCTTCTTCCTCGCCGACCCGGGCCCGCCCCCGTCGCTCTTCACCGACACGTCTACGCTTCGGCCCGTGGCCACCAAGGTGAGGGCATTCGCTTCCCGTCTCTCGTGGATGCCCCGGCCATCGCGCCGAGGTGGAACGCATTGTGCCCCGCGCCGCCGCGCCGTCGCTGGTGAAGCCGGCCTTCGTGCCAGGCTGGGTTGAATCTTGCAGGTGCCGCTGCCATCGTCAACGCGCGCGCCGCCCGCCTAGCTCCCCTTTTTCCTTTTTGCGTTAGGCTTCAGCGCGGCCCGTCACCGCCGCGCCGTGTCGAGCGCCGCGACGCGTTCGCGGCGCGTACATGCCCTCACGCGCGCGCCCCCGTGCACGCCACGGAGCACGCACGCGTGCACCCCAAAGCACGCGCGCGTCGCGACCGTAAAGGCAAGACCGGGCCTTGGCCCTCCTCTTCGAGCCCCGCCGCGGCCACCGAGCCCCCCGTGCTCGCCGCGTCGCCGCCATGCCCGGGACGACCCTGTCACCGTAGCCCGTGGGAAGCATGCCGTGCCCCCGGTCAAGAACGCGCCGGCCCATGGCGTCGAGCCGTGCGCCGCCGTAGCACCGCCGCGACACCCGTCGCGAGCCCGAGCCGAACCCCGGCTAGGTTTGGCCTAACGCATCGGCGCACCCCCGTGCACGCCCATCTCCACTTCACGCCGCCGTACCCCGCGCGGGAGGAGCCCTTGCACACCGCCGCGTCGTGCCGCCGCCGCGCCCACGCCGGCGGCCGACGCGCACGACGCACACCGGCCGCCCCTAGCGGCCTCCGAGCCCCACAACCCGAGGAACTCGTGCAGGGGCGCCTTACCGACCGGCCGCCCAGGCGTAGGGGATCGTCACCGCCGGCGAGCCCTCGACGCGCCGCCATTCTTCTTGGACATTTTGCCGAGCACCGGGGGGGGGCGGTCAGGAATCGCTAGGGAGAAGGGGACGGCTGGACACATTTGAGCCTACACACGCGCGTGGCCTCAAACGATCCACAGGATCTGGTGCGGCCCGCCACCAGATGGCCGGGCCACACGGTGGCCTACACCGCGGCCCGCCACACCGCCCGCCGCCGGACGGCCGCGGGCGGCCGTTGGCCGGCCGAGCCGCGCGCAGCCACGGGGGATCCCGGCCGCATCTGGGATCCGGGGATCCCGTGCGGCCGGCCGTAAAAGGGGGGGTTTCTTTTTATTTAAAAAATTCTAGAAAATCCTTTTCCCCTTTTAAAAATCCTAGAAAATCCATTTTTACTCTGAAAATTACGAAACCTCTTTCAGAAAATTTCTAAAATCTCAAACTCCGGGTTGGGATAGTGTTTGTTCCCTTGTTGGTTCTTAAATGCTCTTATTTGGATTTATGTTGCCTTAGGACCGCTATTTATTTTCTTTTTCGCGCTACTAGGAGCAGGAGGAGCCGGAGAGCTGAGTCAGGAGTACGACTACGCCGACGACTTCGCCGCGGAGGACTACCCGACCCCAGGTTCACTCCCGACTGATTCTGAACTGCCCATTAGGCATTGCTGAGTAGTATTGCTAGCGCTTTACTCTATGTATGCATGTTGATGAACCTTGCACTGCCTCTTTATTTACCCTATCCTTGATTGTCCTACTACTTCTATATATGTTATTGTGGGCGTGTATGTGCGTCGAGCTTCGCGATGCATGTGTTGGGATGGGAATAGTGGTTCTTGGCGTGTGTGGGATAAAAACCGGCAGGAGAAGGCGTTTTTGGGTACTTTGGCGGGGGTGAGCTCGAAACAACCGATCTGGGATCGGGGATAGAGGTGCACTCCTCAGTGCATCCCTCCTGTTACGTTTTTCGGAGCCTAGGTGTTGGGGTTTTACGTGCGCTTGGAGGACATGAGCTCGCCCCGGTCTGAAACCGAGTGGATCAACTTGTTTATAGGACATCGTACACACCACCCCGCCGAGAGTGGGGATAGGGCCGAGTTGAGCTCGGCAAGTGCGGAACCATACCTTCTTAGGAAGGATAGAGGGTATCTGTGGGGGAGCGGTGGAGGTGAGACCACCCTCTCAGAGCGTCTCCCGTGTGGCCACACGGGAGCATTTCACAGTTCCGGTGCTGTCTTCACTGCGGAGAGGACCACTTTGAGGGCCGGATGCAGGGTGGGTACGTAACTACCGAGAGTTCGCCGGTAGGATGGGCTCGGTCGGCCGTACACCGGCCGGGTACCATTCCGGGATGGGTACAGGTGTACACGCTCTGCAGAGTTGTTCGATCTATAGCTATAGCCGCATCCTCGGTCATGGACAATGCCTAGAAGACGTACTTGATCCTCATGTTTTGGGATTTTCTACCTTCCCCCTATAGGTGAGAGTGTGGTGAGCCGTGATTACAGCCGGCTAGAGGAGAGAGGCTCCATCTACCTCGTCGATCCGGTTGTAATCATTGAGGTGCGAGGAGAGGAAGTTCTCGCATCGACCCTAGACAGGAGTAGGAGGTGGAGACGGGTCTTCTGGGTGACCAGTTGGATCCGGGTTGTGCTGAGAGACTTGGGTTTTGGGATATTGATGGAGATACCTTGTTTATACTCTGCTGCTGCTGCTTAGGAAACCACAGCCGATTCCTTGTCTACTCTCTTTTCCCTTTAGATGTTAGGCCACTTAAAGCTGCATACGGTTGGTGACGTGGACCTATCCCACTCCTTGGGGATAGACTTTGGGTGTGCAGGGTACGAGTCCGAGTTCGACTGCAACGTCGACGGATGGTACGACTGAGGGATACGTCGCTTCGCTCGAGTTGCCTGTGGCGGGAAGAATAAAGATGGAGACCCTTCGAGAAGATAGCTACCGTTGCGTAGAAATTTCACTCTGATTCAGCCAAGAGGCTTGTAATGATGTACTCCATAATGGACTTGTAATAAATTAATGTACTCTTAACTTTATGAGATGCGATGTATGACTTTGTGTATCTATCTGTGAGACGTTCTGTACGCGATAGCCACTGATCCAGGGACTATCGCGATGGTACAGGGATTCGGGTTTTCTATGAAAATCCGGGGTTTTACACTCATGGTGGTGAAGTTCAGCTTGCCTTGGCGTACTTGCACCATAGGCTTCTTAGCCGGAGTGGCAGGCTTGTTCCCTGCACCTTGATTTGGTGGGTTGGGCTTGACCTGCTTGGGTTTAGAGCAACTGCTGATGTAATGCCCTGGTTGACCACAGTTGAAGCAACGACGATCACCAATGTTGCGAGCAGGTGCATTAGGCTTTGGAGCCTGCTGCTGAGCATTTCTGAACTGGAAGTTCCTTGAGGGTTTGCCCTGGGATGGCTTCATCGTCTAGCGTCCAGTTGAAGATTGCTAGGATGGGTTTGGAACATTCTTTTTCACAAAGTGAAACTTCTTGTTAGTGCCGCTTCCCGGAGCAAAACCATACGGCCTCTTCTTGTCCCTGTGGGCCTTTTTGATGGCATCCTCTTGGGAGATAGCCTTGTTCACAAGCTCATGGAAATTTTCTGGCTCGAGCAGGTTCAGTCGCTGGTACAACTTGCCATCTAGCCCATCATGGAACCTCTCCATCTTCTTTGCATCGGTGTCTACATGACGTCCACCATATTGGCACAAGTTGTTAAACTTCTGGGCGTAACGGTACACCGTATCAGACCCCTGCCTAAGGGCCAACAACTCCCTCACCTTTCTATCCATTAATCCCTTGGGAATGTGATGGCTTTTGAAGGCTTACTTGAAATCATCCCAAGTTACATCACGCCCTTGCTGCATCGACTTGAAATGATCCCACCACATTAAAGCTTCTTCTCGCAGTTGCAGAGATGCGAAGTTGGCTTTGTTCTCCTCGGAGCATGGCATCACAAAGGCAGAGAACTTTGCCTCGATGGCCTTGATCCAAGCCTCAGCTTCCAGGGGGTCTTCCGCCTTAGAAAAGGTCGGTGGCTTCATCCCGATGAACTGAGTGTACGTGGTGACTGATTAGGCCCTTCGTGATTGGCCCCAGTGGTGGCCCTCGGTTCATTTGCTGAGCGATCTGCTACTGCATCTGCAAGATGTGGCGTAGCACCTCGGTTTGCGTGGCCATGAAGGTCTTCGACGGTGTCATGGGCGGCAGTGGCGGCAAGTCACTACTACCGTTCACTCCGAACCCGTTTGGAGAGCTGCGCGTGGGTCCCACCTTCTGAAATGCGAGCATTTATTAGACACATAGCCAAAATCTTACTCAGGAATGATGACAAGTGTAATCACGCATAACCATAGCTCATTTGCATTCATATGATGATGACAACAATAGTCGAAAGATATCATATAACCAAAATAAGATTCATAGAATCATTCTTCAACATAGTTAAAAGATATGATAACTCAAGTGCCTCGAGCTAACTTTCAATTTGCGGCGAATTTCCCCATTTCGCGCGTACGGAGAAGGTATTGTGCGAAAGATCACCAAGTCATTTTAGCCACTGACCGGCACCCACCAAAAATGTCGTAGTTCTCTCATTAATATGTAAAAATGCTTAGTATTGGCGAGCGCGGTTACGATAACACTCAACACACTTGGGTAAACAACTCGCACAAGGTCTCAATAGCTCGGTTGAACCACATCAACTCAAGTCGAAACACAAAGTGCTTAAGCATTCTTTATTACAACACGATGGGTAGGGGTCCAAGGACACTACAATACTCAAGTCTGAAAACATCATGATACAACTGAGTTACAATGCAATCGCATTGCACGACGATATACTCCTAAGCTGGCTACCACAATCATCCAGAAGGTGACACCTAGGAGCACATTTCTTCTTGATGTCGTTCACTGGCATCCTAGTTACCAACTGAAGCACCACTGCCCGCAGGTGAATCTGGTGGAGTCTGTAACGGCGGTCCAGCCTGGCTTGTCTGATCCAAACCAGACTCACCATGCTGCTCCTCCGGATGTGCCTGTACTGGAGGTAGCGGCTGTAAGGCCACTATGGCCTGTAGGGCTGCAACCTGCACCTCAGCCTCCTCTACCTGCTGCTGCATATCAGCAATGTTCTGTAGCAGCGTCAACCTCTCAATCTCATAAGTGTTGACGGTTAATGTTTGTATCAAAGTTCGTTCGTGACTCGCAAGCGTACAAGTCTCCCGTCGTAGTCAAGGGACCCTTCTTCCCTCGAGTGGTGAACCCAAGGTATCGAATCCGTGGAACAAATGTGTGATGCAAGACTTAATCTATTAAAGCCAAATAACTGCAATCTTCAATAAAGAACCTAATGCATCTAAGTTAAAGACACAAAACAGATCTAATCTACTAAAAACCGGAGAAAACAAAGTAAGATTGGGTAGATAAACCGATCTAGAGGGATCGGGGTAAGCCTTTTGTTGAAGTTCCAAGCAAAAGAAGAAGTAGCAAATCAAATCTTAATAAAAGCCTCTTTAAATCGTGGTTTCCCGTCCAAATCCGAAAACATCCGCCTTTCGAGACCCCCGTTCTGTCACAACGTATCCCTATTCATGCGGGGAGCTTAGGGCGAGTCAAAAGACAAGTCGAGATTCTTTCGGAGGATCCGGTGTGTACCTCTAGCCACCGCGGCTACAAGAACACCCTATGTAATCTATCTCGAGAATAGAATTGGAATAAGCAAAGCCGATCGAAAAACGAAATCTTCGAGGAAACACTTGATCGCTGGGAAAAGATTCAACTTGATAATTCAACTATAACAATGATACATACACAAGATCACCACCGGGATCCTTCCTTGATCTTGCTTCTAGCTCCGGAACTCCGACGTGGTCTTCCTTGCAAGGTTCCCACGTCGGCTAGGGAAACCCTAGTCAACTAGCTCGACCCTCTCCTCTCCTAGATGGTGTCCCTCTCTTCTCTCGCTTCTCGACGGCCGAAGACGAAATCTTCTCTCCGTGGCTCTCGGTCGGGGGACTATAAATAGCCCGATTGGCGGCTAGGGCAAAGGGCGACGGGTTTGGGCCCTAAATGGGCTCGGGCCGACCGGGCCGGGCCGGCCGGCCCGGGCCCATTTAGGCCCGGCCCCGCGGGCTCCTTTGCCCGAGGTCGGTTCCCTTGCTTCTCGGATGCTTCCCCCTTCCGCATGTAGGTCCATGTCGTCGGTTTCTCACCGAATTGGACTCAACTCCTTGTCTTGCAAGATTCAAGCACTTTTCCGGTCGGTCCCTGGAGTCTGTTGTCTTCTCGGATCAAGTCCCCGGCTTCTTGGAGTTAAGTTTGCTTCATTGCATGACTTGTTCAGGGCTTCAAGGTCTTGTCATAAGGTGCTTGATGAACTTATCCCGAAAGTCTTGCATTCAACACTAAATCCCTGCATAAACATTAAACTCCAAAAACGACATGCACACGTGAACTTGTTATACCACGGGGGTTAGTACCAATGGATAAGGTATAAAACTAATGCCAACACCGAAGGTAAACTCATGGCTAGGTTGACGGATTTTCACCGTCAACATCTCCCCCATGCTTAAACCTTGCTCGTCCTCGAGTAAGCCTTCGATGGATATCATCATTGCCAAACAATGTTTAAACTTTGCACTTGATTACACATGAGAAAACATAATGCTCTCAAAATTTTAATTCATTAAAGTTCCATAATGTACTAGCCTTCATCTCTACGGAGGGTAGATTCTTATTAAGCTTATCCCACAAGTATTAACATGCTCACAAAGTTTTTGATCTCAGAATTTTTGAAATGAAGAACGAGATAAAGAAAAGCTAAACCAAATTCACAAATTTAAATCATCTTGTATATTCCTCATGACCTCTCATCTCACTTGTCTCTCAAGCCTATATATTCTACTCCTTTCCCTCTCATATATATGTGGTAGGCTTTTATATGGAGCTTTGGGAAAGTTTAGTCCTAACAAGATTTTATAAATGAGGTGTTGTCAAAACAAGACAACTTTTCATGGTCTTACCGAGACTCGTCAAAAAGGTCATTGGAAAATAATGTTAGATCAAGGAGGGGAAAGAGAAAAATACACACACTTTAGATGAGTGGACATGTGCAAATGGCAAAGAGTGATCCCGAGGCACAAAGGAAGTCCTCGTTATCGGATTGCACATGGTTGGAAAATGAGAATGGATCTTTTTAACTTGAAGCCTTGAATGCACTCTTAGAGAACCGGGGAGTTCACTTTACGCACATATATATTTTTTCTGTTTCTCATATTTCTCATTCTTTTCTTTCTTTCTTTCTTTCTTTCTTTCTTATATATATATATATTTTTTTTTCTTTCTTCACCTTGGAAGTCACGTACATCGCCGAATTTTTTCTTTCATCATTATATATTTTTTTTAAAATACTCCCTTTTGAACTCTAAAACTGCACCGTACCTACCTCCTCCCCCATGCTTAGACGTTGCTCGTCCTCGAGCAAAGAGGCGAAAAATAAGGTAGGTACCGGAGATATTTTTCCTTGGAGAGATACTTGAAATCTTCAACGTTAGCACCGTCTTGCGATCTTCCTTGAATTGATGATCCATTCTCAACGATAGGTTGTGGTCAAGGAGGTAATCACAAAAAGATGATATTTGGTTTAAGGGTGGATATCCGGCGAAGTTTGTGAGATCACCGATGCGGGGATACACAATGCACGGATAAGAGGCTAGCAAAAAGATAGATACGCAAAAACGGAATGACCAGCTTCTTAGTCTCGGGCCAGAGAAATCATGGCCTGCAATAACGCACTCAAAAATAAATCTTGTACACTAAGGTTTATGCACTCAAATATATATAAGGCTTTGGATAGGTTGAGCAACACACAAGTGATATTTGTGACAAGGTTAGCAATATTTTTGAGCATAAAAGACATCTTCAATCTATTCATAACTTGAGAGCACATAAAACACTATGGGTCTTTATTTTAATCATGACCTCCGCTGAAAATTAAGCTAGTATTTAAATAAATTCAGATGTGTATTTTTAAGAGAGCACTAGCTTAAACATGCATAAATCAATTACAAAGATAAACAAAGCTGCAATTATAATCATATATCATCATGGCACGAATTTTGTAACTTTTCCAATGATATAATCAAGGTGGTGTCTTTATTAATGATGACATCAAGTTGAAATACACACTGAAAATAAACAAAACATGCTTGCTGAAAATTAAATAAAAACAGAAAATACTACGCAAACACACATAAGCAAAAGCTGAAAATTAAAGAGAAAAAGAAAAGAAAAGAAAACTAAAGTTCCTAAGCCTTCTAGTCCTCCGCCGGTGGTTGATGTTGATAGTCTTGATAATAATACCCTTGCTCATAATATGGTTGGACGCTTCCTCCGTCGAATTGATTTGGCTCCACAAGGTGAAGGCGTCCAAGTTCAAAGGCAATATTTGCGTTGCCTTCACCGAGTTGAGCTGCGTTAGATTGGATGGCTGCGATGTTTTGAGCATTTCTTGCAGCATACCCTCCAATAATGGCCATGCTTTGTTGTGGTTGGGGATGATGAGCGTAGGACTCCGCGAAGTTAGCGTTGGGCACAACATAATTTTGTGGGGGTACCGGTGCACCACCCCCCATGCTTGTTGTTGAGACCCTCCGTAATAACTTGGCGGAGGAGGAACCCCGCCAAATGGTTGCACATTGGGTTGTGCTCCACTTGCTTGTGCGGAGGATGTTCCCTCCTCTACGATTCTTCCTCTTTTGTTCTTCCTTGCCGGGACAAGTAGTCCCTCTTCCAACCAATCTTCCCTTCCTTCGGTGAAAAGCCTAAGCCTCTCATTCGGAAGGGGGAGGTTCACTATGGCCAACCGATAACCTCCTCTCTCATCTCCACTAATGTACTTGCCTTGCCGCAAGTACTCAAAACCGAGAGAGGTACCACGCAAAAGGTGAGCGGGGGTTTCTTGCGATCCCCGGCCGCAAGGAAAAGGCCAACATGTAGAGGTAACACCCCGAACCAATATTACCGGCCCCGATGTTGCTTCACAACACCAACGGTTGATCATGAGGTAAGAGGGGTCAATTGGCTGCCCGGCAATTAAAGCCGAGTAAAGCCAATTCAACTCCGTGTCGGTCACCTTTGTTTCCCTCATCCTCCCCAATACCCTCTTGCACATCCAAGAGTGAAATATCCGGATAATGGGGTTGCGGATGCAATTGCGTTGTTGATGGGCTTCTCCGGAGATCATGCCCCAAAATTCCGCCAACATGCCGGGAGGCACGTCAACTTTCTCCGGAGCTCCCTTGTGGAATCCAAGCAGCTCCCTTACGTGCTCGTAGGGAACCACTTGCTCGATTCCCTCCAAACGGAATGACAAGCTTTGCACCCCATCATCATCAACGATGGGTGCAATAGTCATCAAAATTTCCAAGGCGTAACCCAAATGGGTGTCCACCGATATTCCGTTGGAGAACTGCACCCACCCGAGGTGCCCCAACATGTAGTATATGTCGGTGCAAAAACCCAAGGTGTAGAGTGCTTGGTCGTCGAACTCGACGTTTGGCACAAGCCTCTTCTCAAGATTGGCGAGCCTATCCTCCTCCTCTGCCGACAAGATGATGAAGCCGTACGAAGATTGTGTCGGGGTGTAAGGAGGTGGTGCGGTTGAGCGAGTCGATCGTCGTGGTGGCGCGGGCTGCTCCTCCGTGTGCCCACGAGGTTCGGTGAACCTCATGGAAGTGCTTCTCGCAGCTCTCATACCACCAAGGAGGAGAGCGTCGTTCCTCCTCGGTGGTGCCGTGTCCGTCTCCATGCTCCGGGAGACTCGGAAACCGAGTGCCTCCTCGAAGACGTTGTTGATGACGGCTTGGACGACGACGAACTCTTCTTCTTGGAGAAGAGACTTGTGGTCTTCTTCCACATGGTTGTTGCACTCTTTCTTCAACTAAAATTCCGGGTTGCAACCGGTAAACTAGGCACTTAAACTCTTTGCTTCGGATGTGGACTTTGAGTGGATTAAGGATGTGGATTTTTCTTGAGCTATCAAGCTTGGGATGGTTGGCTAAGTCTACGGAGGTTCTGAGCACACAAACTTGAACACACAAACAAGGGAAGGAGAGGGAAGCTTGCTGCGAGAAAACGGGCGCCGGGGGCTGCTTTTATAGGGCGGGCCGGCCGGCCGGGCGGCCGGCCGGCTCGGGCCGGCCGGCCGGGGTCCCTCCGGCTCCTCCTCGGCGCGTCTTTCTCCCGGCACGATCATTTCGCCTCGCAACTTTCCCCGCCCGCGTGCTCCACGAGTTGCACCGCCCAAACGCTCTCGTCCACTCCTTTTCTTGAATTATTGGTCCTCCCACTTGATGCTCCATGCTTTGGGTCATGTCCATGCTCCCTAGCTCCACTTGCTTCACATGCCACCATGAAAATCCTGCAAAGTTGATGCTTGCTGCCCACCATGCTTGTCCTTTGCATGTGGAATTGGTGAAAGTTGATAAAAGGGAATCCAATGGTGCATGCATGATTAATTCAAACTTGATTGCCTCCATTTATGTGTGTTTAAGGTTAAGCACTCCTCTAATTCGAAATTTAAAATATTTTTCAGAGCCATGCAAGAGCTCAAGCATAATTTTAGAGAAGTTTTTAAACCATTAAAAACAAATGTAAGTCGAAAATATTTTTCGACTACGTCGATTTCGGTCTCACCGGTAAAGTTTGCTCTCATCGGTTGAGAGCGAACGTTTTCCCGGCTTGATCATGGGGTCATAGGTTTGGGTTCTAATTTTGGCTAAATAATAAAGATTTTGAATGAAGCAAAATTAGAATAGGCTTAGAAAAATTCTAATCCTAGAGAAACCAAGGATAAAAATTTTTAAAACCAACCAAAAGCTTTGATTTCTAGGTTCACGCGAGTCCTACCACGTGCTGAATTTTATTAACACTTAAACATAAATCGTGTCTCTACTCGTGTGGTTTTAGCATGAAAAATAGGCCAACCTCAGCACCATAATGAGGGTGAAAGGTTGAGCTAAGGTTCTGAAATTATTTTGTTGAGGGGTTTCTCGAAAAGAAAAGAATCAAACAAGCACATAGGAGGGTTCATGCAAAGGGTTTATGATAAAGCAAACATTCAATCAAGAATTATGTCTCTAATATTGTTCAACCACTTCTAAGTCTAATGTCTTTGCGTAATAAAACTCAAAAACTAAATTATTAAAAATACTAGAAAAACCTGGAATCGGGTTGTCCTCCCGGTAGCTTATTCTTGACTTGACTTGACGAAACGGGTTGCCTCCCGCCTAGCGCTTCGTTTATAGTCTATAGCTAGACTTCTTCACTTGATTACTCCGGATCAACGCTCTTTGCGGGCGTTGCAATCTTGGGTACCCACTTCCGCACCATCTTGGGCGCGGGCTTGACTTCCGGCTTAGTTGGCTTAGTCATTTTTTTTGGTCTTCACAGGCGGCTTCTCTTCCTTTGTCTTGACGGATGCAACACCTTCTTTAATTTTCGTTACGTTCACTTTTTTCGGCTCCTTCTTCTTTTTCAGCCCCTCCGTTTGTTTTGGTTCTCCCTTCACTCTAATCATGTTGCATGCCTCAATCCTTGGACGGAACTTGAAGGAACTCCTTTCTCCGTTGATATCGAACATGATCTCCCCCTTGCCAACATCAATAGTTGCTCCCACGGTCTTGAGGAACGGCCTCCCTAGGATGAGCGGCGGCTTCTCCCTCTCTCCCATCTCGAGCACAACGAAGTCGACGGGGATGAAGTGGTGTCCAATCTTCACGGATACATCTTCGCAATGCCCAAGGGGTAGCGAATGGAGTTGTCACCCAACTCCAAACATATTCCCGTAGGCTCCATTGGTAGGCGTAACTTCTCGAACACATCCCTCGGCATGACACTCACACTAGCTCCAAGGTCGCATAACGCCTTCTCGAAGTTGAAAGAACCAACCGAACATGGAATTGTAGGGCACCGGGGTCTTTTTGCTTCTCTAGCCCATAAGCAATAGCTGCACTACACTCCTCGGACATCTTGACATGATCTACCCCGAGTGTTGCTATCTCATATTTATTTGCAAGTATGTCTTTAAAGTAACGAGAATATGTAGGTACTTGTAGGGCATCTAGTAACGGCATGTTGATGCTAAGTCTACGCACAACTTCCACAAACTTCTCAAAGTGGTTGTCAAGTTTACCTCGGAAGTAGCGTGGCTTGAGTTGCGGTATCCTCGTGTCATCCTCCGGCATCTCGAATTCGGGGTTCCTCGGTGACGATCCCCGTAACCTTCTCTTTAGCAGCTCCTTCCACCTCGGTGGACGGTTTCAGCTTCCTTGCTCCCGCGGAACGTTCCGGATCTTCGGTCTCCTTCCCCGAACGCGTTTGAATGGCCTTCGCCGATTCGGGACATTTGGGTTGTCCCGAAGCTTCCCTTCATCATTAGTGAGGCGCCCCCGCAAGTTGTTCAACTTGCGTCTCGAGCATCTTCATCATGTTGAGCACTTGATGATTGGAACTTCCGACCTCCGTCACTTTGCTATCGATGTTCTCCAACTCCTTGTCTATGGTCTTGAACTTGGTGACGGTGTCCTTGTTGATCTTAGCTTGCTCATCCATGAACTCCTTCAATTGTATCCGAAGCGGAACCGCGTTAGGAATAGATGAGCTTGCATTAAATTGAGGCCTACCTTGCCCGTAGCGGAAGTTCGGCAACTCTCCCTTCCTCATGTAGTCGAGCACTTTGGCTTCCTCCGGACAATCTTTGCGGACATGGCCATACTCTCCACATTCTTCGCATGTGGACCTTGCTTCGGCGGCCTTCAAGTCTTGAGCCTCTTTCTTTTCTATCTCCATCTTCTCCAACCTCCTCATGAGCGAGTCGATCTTGCCTTCAAGTATGTCTTCCTTCTCCACTTGCAAGACTCCTTTGACGTTCCCCCATGGGTTGAGCGGGGTGTAGGCGCCCTGATGATGCCCACGTGTCATTATCCACGACCTTCTTGAACAGCGTGAAAGCTTCGTCGGTGTAAGCTCGATGATAGATCCTCCCGCCGATGCATCGATGATCGTCCTTGACGCCATGGTGAGTCCTTGATAGAACTTTTGCACGAGGTCTTCTTTCGGGAACTTGTGATGTGGAACCGCCCGCCGTACTCGTTGAAGCGCTCGAATGCCTCCGAGATAGTTTCTGTAGGATATTGAACAAAGGTGGCAATCTTATTACGCAAGCTTTGAGTTTTACCCGGTGAGTAGTATTCCTCCATGAAAGCCTTCATCAACGTGTTCCAATTTTGCACCGTCTCCGCCGGTTGAGAGTGGAACCATTGCAAAGCCTTCCCGAGTAGTGAGAACGGAAAAAGCCTTGCCCTCATCTGATCTTGAGTCACCCCATCCATGTTGAAAGTCTGACACGCTTGAATGAATGCTTGGAGGTGAAGGTTCGGATCCTCTTTGCCGGTGAAGGGTGAATGTTGCACCATGCGGATTGTTGAGGTCTTGATCTCGAACGGTCTTCCGATCTCCTCGAGGTTCAAGATTGGTAGGTCGATGATGTCTGGGGTGCATAGCTCCCCAATCTTGCGTTCTTCCGGTGGTTGGTCACCCATTGGTGGAGGTCGATTCTCCCGCGGACTTTGAGGTGGTGAATTCTTCGGAGATTCCTGCGATCCTTTGTCTTCCGACTCCGAATCTACAAAATCCGGCTTTTTAGCTTGATGTGCTTCGCGTCTCCTTAGCCTCGTAAAGTTTTTCTGGATCATTCACAAAATTATTGGGTTTGTTGGAGAGGTAGCCGTCCATCTCCCGTTAGGGTTAGCAATAAACAAAGTATGCGAGAAAAAACTAGAAAACAAAACAAATCTATAAAGACTAGAGTTAGACAAAATAGATTAGATGTATTTTGAGGATGATCGAATTTTAATAGATGCAAAAATAAAACAAAATCAGTACTGAAAATTACAAAAAAAAGCGATAAAAAATCAAATCTTGATCACTTGTTCCCCGGCAACGGCGCCAGAAAAAGGGGCTTGTTGACGGTTAATGTTTGTATCAAAGTTCGTTCGTGACTCGCAAGCGTACAAGTCTCCCGTCGTAGTCAAGGGACCCTTCTTCCCTCGAGTGGTGAACCCAAGGTATCGAATCCGTGGAACAAATGTGTGACGCAAGACTTAATCTATTAAAGCCAAATAACCGCAATCTTCAATAAAGAACCTAATGCATCTAAGTTAAAGACACAAAACAGATCTAATCTACTAAAAACCGGAGAAAACAAAGTAAGATTGGGTAGATAAACCGATCTAGAGGGATCGGGGTAAGCCTTTTGTTGAAGTTCCAAGCAAAAGAAGAAGTAGCAAATCGAATCTTAATAAAAGCCTCTTTAAATCGTGGTTTCCCGTCCAAATCCGAAAACATCCGCCTTTCGAGACCCCCGTTCGTCACAACGTATCCCTATTCATGCGGGGAGCTTAGGGGCGAGTCAAAAGACAAGTGGAGATTCTTTCGGAGGATCCGGTGTGTACCTCTAGCCACCGCGGCTACAAGAACACCCTATGTAATCTATCTCGAGAATAGAATTGGAATAAGCAAAGCCGATCGAAAAACGAAATCTTCGAGGAAACACTTGATCGCTGGGAAAATATTCAACTTGATAATTCAACTATAACAATGATACATACACAAGATCACCACCGGGATCCTTCCTTGATCTTGCTTCTAGCTCCGGGAACTCCGACGTGGTCTTCCTTGCAAGGTTCCCACGTCGGCTAGGGAAACCCTAGTCAACTAGCTCGACCCTCTCCTCTCCTAGATGGTGTCCCTCTCTTCTCTCGCTTCTCGGCGGCCGAAGACGAAATCTTCTCTCCGTGGCTCTCGGTCGGGGGACTATAAATAGCCCGATTGGCGGCTAGGGCAAAGGGCGACGGGTTTGGGCCCTAAATGGGCCCCGGGCCGACCGGACCGGGCCGACCGGACCGGGCCGGCCGGCTTGGGCCCATTTAGGCCCGGCCCCGCGGGCTCCTTTGCTCGAGGTCGGTTCCCTTGCTTCATGGATGCTTCCCCCTTCGCATGTAGGTCCATGTCGTCGGTTTCTCTCCGAATTGGACTCAACTCCTTGTCTTGCAAGATTCAGCACTTTTCTGGTCAGGTCCCTGGAGTCTGTTGTCTTCTCGGATCAAGTCCCCGGCTTCTTGGAGTTAAATTTGCTTCATTGCATGACTTGTTCAGGGCTTCAAGGTCTTGTCATAAGGTGCTTGATGAACTTATCCCGAAAGTCTTGCATTCAACACTAAATCCCTGCATAAACATTAAACTCCAAAAACGACATGCACACGTGAACTTGTTATACCACAGGGGTTAGTACCAATGGATAAGGTATAAAACTAATGCCAACACCGAAGGTAAACTCATGGCTAGGTTGACGGATTTTCACCGTCAACAATAAGCATCGGCATTCTCCTCCAGGGTGTGAACTTCCGCCTCTAGATCTACAATCCTCTGTAGGCGGTCGCCTCTCTCCAACTCTAACTGCAATCTCCTGACGCGTAGCCTGTCATTCTCTTGCTGCATCTGAGTAAGTGTAAAGTTCAGTAGCTGGTGGGCTGTTGAAAGCTGCTGCGAATCCGGCCTAGCTGCCTCCAGACGCTGCCCGATAATCGCTGCGGTGTTGTAACGCGGCCCCTGAAGTGTGAAGACGACGTTAAGACAACGAGCCAACGTCTGAGTGACATCCAGCGGCTCGGCTAACAACAACAACTCCCAGAGGTGATCCATATGGTCCAGCCATGCCAGGTCATGAGGACTCACAGTGGGAAACAGCCCGAACGGAGAGAGAGCCACCACAGTAGGGTTGTGGTCACAGAAGTGAAGGACCGATACGGCGAACCAGAGAGCGTGGGAGTGAATGGGAGCCGATAAAAATTCTTCTCGAAGGAGATGGAAACTCCAACAAGATGAACACAGCTTCCAACACATGTCTCCGACTCACTACCAAAATTGGCCAAGCCCACGTAGCCACTGGAGTGCCATTGGACCTAAGAACCAACACACAGCCTTCCGACCCGAGAACGCAGCGGAACACCAAACCTCGAGTCCACTGACCAACACCGGTCAGACCGGTGAGCACCACCGGTCAGACCGGTCCCTGCTGGTGAAACTTGGCGACTTCCACTAAGTGGCTCCACACCGGTCAGGCCGGTGCGACACACCGGTCAGATCGGTCTAAGCCTTAAAGCCCCCAAATCGCCAAAAAGGTCAACCGACCTCCAAACTGACCCAAACTCGAAACAGCCCCAACACAGGACAACAGCAAACTCACCCAGACGTTCACCCGAGCAAAAACCCACCAAGGGGTGCACCGGACAGACCGGTCAAGAGCACCGGTCAGACCGGTGTAGCCTGGGCAGCTCAGGATGAACAGCACCCGGTGACCACGACCGGTCAGACCGGTGCACACCAGAGCCCAGAAATGGCTCGAAACCACCTGAAAACCTTCTAAAAGCATCCAGCAAGCCAATACAAGCTCAAACTTCTCCCCCTTGTTGGCAATGCATGAATCAAGCCAAAAATGCAAAACTTTCAACCTAGAGCTTCTCAAATAGACAAAATTCAACCTAGGATGCTACACATGTCCAAATGAGCAAGTTAGGTACTCTATAGCTTCGTATCGACATCAACTACAAGATCACCAAGTTCACAACCATTGGATGAAGCTAAGATGGATTTGGGCAATTTTGTGAAAAATTTGCCTCTCATGAGCAAAGTCCTAAACATGATCAAAACATATCAAAATAGCAAAGCCACACAAACTTCATGCTAGGACAACCATTCTAATCATAAGACCATCACAAACACCCACAAGCACCTCATGTCATGTCAAAGCCATCGAGCCATGTGCCTACTTCTATGTATGAGACTTCTCATTGGTAGGCATCAAGCAACGGTTTAGAACCCAAAGCAAATTAAATTCAGCACATATGACATGGGAGCACATTTCCAAGCATTTTACATTTCAGTTTCAGATTCATAGTTGGTACATGAAATGTCTTTGCGACAAAAAGGAACTTATGCCCCTCCACAAGATGAAGAAAGAGAGCTAAACATTCATGATGGCAAATGAGCCTTTGGCTCCATATGATCAATAAACTAGCTATCCAACCACAAATTAAGCATAACCAAGCCACTAAAACACGTCAATATCATATAAAGGCATTTACACATGAGAGAGCATATATGTGTGACATTTTTCAAAAACATAGCTATCAACCATGGATTATTCATCAAGATCATCAAGAGCTAAGCCAAACTAACCATAGCATACCAAACAAGCTCACAAAGACATAAATAGCATTCCATGGTGAACAATGTATATAGGAGAAGCTTTTCCTATCCAATGCATATGATACAAAATGCATGCAATCTAAGATACAAGGATGCCTATACATCATGTTACATATGCCATGCCAAATGCAAGAAATGCACAAATGAAAGCTATACATATGCTACAAAGGAGCTCCCACACACCCCACTCAAGAAATCAAGCACACACCAACCTCCCCCGCAAACGAGTGAAAGTTGCCTGATCTAGGGGTTTGGTGAAAATATCAACTAGTTGGTAATGTGTGGGTACATGGATCAAAGCTATCTTTCCTTTCTCAACATTGTCTCTCAGAAAATGATACCTGACTTCTATGTGCTTGGTTTTGGAATGGAGCACTGGGTTCTTTGCAACGCTTATGGCACTGGTGCTATCACATTGAAGTGGGACATGGGTATACTCCTCACCAAAGTCACTCATGGTGTATGAAATCCAAAGGAGCTGAGAGCAACAACTGGAAGCGGCAACGTACTCGGCCTCGGTAATGGATTGAGCAACACTCGACTCTTTGCGGGAAGACCAAGACACCAAAGAAGACCAAAAACTGGCAAGTCCCAGAAGTGGACTTCCTATTCAACCGACACCCGGCAAAATCCGCGTCTGAAAAAACATGAAGCGCCAAAGAAGAGGACGCGGAGTACCAAAGGCCGAAGTCGGGAGTGTGACGCAAGTACCTGGAAATTCGCTTCACCGCTTGCCGATGCGAAGTCCTCGGAGACGCTTGAAAACGTGCGCACAGACATACCGAGAACTGGATGTCCGGCCTCGTCGCCGTCAAGTAGAGGAGTGACCCGATCATGCTCCGGTACTCCTTCTGGTCCACGTGTTCACCTTCCTCGTCCGCATCAAGAGCCGTAGTCGTACTCATCGGCGTCGTCATAGCCTTGGAATCCTCCATCTTGAACTTCCGCACAATGTCCTTGGTGTACTTAGCTTGGTGCACAAATGTTCCTTCCTTTGATTGCTTGATTTGTAGCCCAAGGAAGAACTGCAACTCGCCCATCATGCTCATCTCAAATTCCCTGCTCATATCCTCTTCAAACCTTGCAACAAGAGAGTTAGATGAGCCACCAAAGACAATATCATCCACATACACCTGCACAATTAGGATTTCTCTACCCTACCTCAAGAGAAACAAGGTCTGATCGACCTTCCCCATCTCAAAACCTCTCTCAAACAAGAACCCCCTCGACCTGCCATACCAAGCTCTAGGCGCCTGCTTCAACCCATACAACGCCTTCCTCAACTTGTACACCCAGTGGGGGTACTTCTCACACTCAAACCCTGGAGGTTGCCTCACATACACTTCTTCATCCAACACACCATTCAGAAAAGCACTCTTCACATCCATTTGATGCAACTTGAACCCTTTAGCCACGGAAAAGGCTAGAAGGATCCTTATTGCCTCCAAACAGACTACGAGAGCAAAGGTCTCCTCGTAGTCGATCCCCTCCTTCTGACTGAACCCCTGAGCAACAAGCCTCGACTTGTTTTTCACAACCTCACCTTTCTCTCCATCTTTATTCTTCCACACCCTCTTAGTACCAATCGGCTTACACCTTGGGGGAGGGTCAACCAACTCCCAAACCTGATTCCTCTCAAAGTTCTCCAACTCGTCATGCATCGAATTAACCCAATTGTGATCAGATAGTGCGTGTCCAATGTCTTTGGGCTCAAAAGTAGCAACAAACGCAGCATGAGCGAAATGAGAATTGTTTCGAACCCTTGGCCGTGTAGTGCGTTCATTCATGTCGCCGATGATCCTCGAAGCTGGGTGATCCACTTGTACTCGCCGGGGAGGTTCTCGCCTCTATGCTACCTCCCCCTCAACAACAACTTCTCCACGATCTTGATTTATCGTCGTAGGTGTAGGAGAGGGTCCGTCCACCACCGTAGTCAAAGTAGTGGGTACATGTTCAGCCGGGGGCACCACACTGCCATCTTCATCATCTCCATGTTCATGCTCCTCCTCCTGAAAGATCTCCTCACCAAGCTCATCATCACCTGCACACTCAAAGACAAGCTGACTACGTGGCTGTGTCTCGTCGAAGGTTACCTCGCAAGTCTCCACGATTTGGTTAGTTTAAAGATTGAGCACACGATATGCTCTAGAATGAGATGCATAACCAAAGAAAATACCATCGACAGACCTAGCCTCAAACTAATCCAACTTCTTCCCTTTCTTCAGAATAAAGGACTTGCAACCAAAGACATGGAAGTGACTCACCTTGGGTGTGTGACCGTGCATCAACTCGTAGCATGTTTTCTTCTTATGCACTCTGAGGTAGATCTTGTTTGACACATAGCACGCGGTATTCACCGCCTCAGCCCAATACCTTCTTGGAGTACTATGCTCATCAAGCATCGTCGGAGCCATCTCGCACAAGGTCCTGTTCTTCCTTTCCACAACACCATTCTGGGGAGGCGTATACGGACTCTAAAACTGTTGTTCAAGACCCAAGTCATGGCAAAAGGTTTCAAAACGAGAGTTTCTGAATTCTAAGCCATTGTCACTGCAGATTGCTCGTATGGCATCTCTGTGCCTCTTGTTCCTCAACCTCAAGACTAGATCTCGAACAAAACCAAATGTCTCCCCCTTATCCTCGAGAAAGAACACCCACGCATTACCGAGAGTAGTCGTCCACCACAACAAGGACATACCACTTTCCACCCGTAGATCGCACACGAGCTAGGCCAACAAGGTCCAAATGGAGCAGCTCGCATGGACGCTCAGTCATCACAACGGTGAGAGGCAGGTAAGAAGAGGCTACCATCTTGGCATGCCTACACGGCGCACAAACCAACTCTTTCTCAAGCCTCAACCGTGGCAATCCTCGGACCAAATGGAGTTTACTCAAGCGAGACAAAAGGTCAAAGCTCAAGTGACCCAACTTCTTATGCCACTTCCATAACTCAATCGAAGAACCAGCCAAGAAACAACGCTCCACACCCGAAGACAGAGAAAAATCAGCACGAAATACCTGACCCTCAGGAACGACCATACAGACAAGGTCCCCTCGAGAGTCCAAAATCCGAGAACCACCTGGCCGAAACAACACCTCAAAGCCCTCATCCAACAGCTGGGACACAGAAAGCAAGTTGTACCCCAGCGATTGAACAAGAGCAACACGCCTAAGAGTGATCTTGTCACTCACCTTAATCTCACCTTCTGAAGGCACACGCCCATGCCCATTGTCCCCAAAAGTGATGTACCTCCTTGTCACCACCGGGACGAGACTTGAGAACCACCCCCTGTCTCCGGTCATTTGCCTCGAGCAACCGGAGTCAATCAACCAAATGTTCTTCAAGTCTCCCACCTGAAATTTGAAAACGAGCACGTGAGAGAACAAACAACTCAACACTGGGGTTAGTACCAAAAGAGTAAAACCAGTGCCGAGCCATTTGCTCGAAAGTGGGGTTAGCACAAACCAAACCATCTCTCCTACCAAAGCTACCTCCACGAACACCACCACGATAACCACCCTGAGGGAACCACCCCTCTCTGCCTGGAGGAGGACCAAAACCACAAAAGAAAGCCCGTGGACCGTCCCTCCTCTCCTTCTCAAAGATACGACTCCTCCCATCCCCGTAGTAAACTCGAGAGGGAGAATGCCTAGCAACCTAACCACTTGCAAACTCTCCAGGCCAACCACCAGAACCACGACCTCCAGAAACAACCCTCGCACCTGTACGAGCATGAAACCCAAACGGCTGCCTGTCCAGGCCTGCACCGGTCTGACCGGTGGGCAGCAGTACCTCCAATAGCCTTCCGCTCTCCCCAAGCCCGAACTATCCTCACACTCGCCTTGGGCCTGGGCATCTGCACACGAGGCTCAAGTACACCAACAGAAGGGTGGTACTTGTCCTTGTTAGCCCACTCCTTTGCCATTCTCTCCTCTCGCTTCCTCTTGAAGCAAACCTCATCCTTATGGACATCTCTCCCACAATAGCCACAATGGAACCTCACAAGCTTAGGCTTAGGCTTGGGCTGTGGCTGCTCACTTGGTTTCTCTCCACTCAACTTCTCCACCGGTTTCTCTTCACTAGACTTCTCACTTTCTGTAACACTCTAATTTTACTAAAAATTTGGTTTGCTAGAAACCATTTAATTGCTTAAGGAACATAAGGTTGCTTTACTTCTTTTTAGGCATTTAAAACTTTTTCTAAAATAAAGTCAATGGAATATAGGAATTTATTGTTGCATACATGCTGGAGCATTTCTTTTGGTTGATGGAGTTCAAATTTAAATTTGAATTCTATTGTTTGAAACCTTTTCTAAAATTTCCTAAACCCTTCTCCTCTCCCTACCCTATCCCTCTCTCTTTTCAGCCCACCCATCCTATTTAGCCCGCTCAGCAGCGCCAGCCCAGCAGGCCACCGCACCCGCCTCGCGGCCCGGCCGGCCGCTCCTCTTCGCGGCCCGGCTCGCCGCAACCGCGCCTCCGGCCCAACGGCCGCGCGGCCCGGCACCGCCGGCCCACCCGCGCCGCGGCCGCACCCCGCGCCCGTGCCGCCGATGGGTGGGCCCCCCTTGTCATCCCCGCGCGCGCGCCGTCCCCGCGCCGGACTTGGCCTCGCCTCGCGCCGCCACCGAGTCCGACCCGCGCACGCATCCCCGTGCGTGGCCCGCACGCCAAGACGTCCGCCCGGCTATTTATAGCGCGCGCCGCCGCCCCCCGGACGCCCTACTCGAGACACCCGAGCCACCGCCTCTTGCGCCGCACCTCGCCCGAAACCCCAACCCGCGCCGCCGCCTTGGATCCTCGCCGTCGCCGCCGCTACGTCGTCGAGGAGGACGTCCAGAGCTGCGCCAGGAGGTGAGCGTCGTGCCGGTGCCGTTCGTGTCAATCCCGCGCCTTCCGTCGCCCCCAGGTGACCTCGCCGGAGTTCGTGGGCCGCACCGCCGCGTCGACCGGCCGCTCCGTCGCAGCCTCCGCCGCGACCGCCGCCCCGTCTCGCTTCGTGTGCTCGCGCACCGCGCCTAGATGCCATCCGCGCTTCAACCGTGGCCCAAAACCCTAGATTAGGGTCTTCGCGAGCGAGCCCTTGTCGCCGTCCGCCGCCGCCGCCGCCGTCGGCCGCACTCCCCGCCGCCCGCCGCTTGCTCGCGACCCGAGCCGTCGGATCTAGATCCGACGCGTCCCGCCGTCCCCGTCGCCCGCAAGCCACCACAGCCGCCAGATCTGGATCCAACGGTCCCAGATCTAGTCAACTCGAGTCAACAGGTCAACCCCGCCGCCAGCCCTGGCAGTTTTGCAGAAAATCCCTGGGTTTTCCGATATTCACAAAAATACCCTTCCACCTTAGAAGTTTCTTTACAGTTTAGCCCTTTTTCTTTATTTTAGCCCAAAACCTTTTCAAATCTTTACAGATTGGTCCCTACACCTTCCCTAAGCCATAACTTAGTCGTTTTAGCTCCGATTTTAGCGTTCTTTATGTCCACGCGTTCGTCTCGAAGCGTAGATTAGTTTGATGCTACTGTTTAGATCTGTTTGATCTGTTTGGTGACTGTTTCTTATTTATTCCTATTGTATCCTTGTATGTGATGATTGTGGACCGTAGAGAGCGATTCGTTCGAGGGATTTGCAGATCAAGTCGTGCAAGAGTTTGAGCAGCAAGGCTTGGTTGAAGGCAAGTATTCCTTGATGCATACCCGTTTGTCCTACATAACATGCATTTAAATTCACTGTCTTTACTTTTCCGCTTGCATTAATTTGATGGGAACCTATTAAGGATCATGCCTAGATTTTTACTACCTTTACCTTGATACCGGGAATTAAATTAATCTTGTGGTAGCTATTGCTTAGCATGCTCAACTGGGAATTGGTATTAATCAGCTTGGTTACTTTTGTTATTCTATGTTCCGTTTATGATCTTTTACTTTACAAGACCACTTTAATATGATAATCGGAACATGGAGAACCACCCAGGAAAACAGTACAACCACAAGAACTAATGGGCAATGGTCTTGGCTGAATAATTGGGAACTTTAGCTTAGGATGGTCTTACCTAATAAGGACAAGGGATCGGCGGTACTATGGGGTATGGACTCGCTCTAGCAGGGGGTTGGGTGAGTTATTCTTTTATGGTGGGGTATCGACCTGCTAGGGGACTTTATACCTTGCTAACTGATCCGGACCTTGTGGGTCATAACTTGCTAGGGAACCTTTGTAAAGGCCATGTAGCGTCCCTATGCAATCACACCTCGGAAGTGTGATATGGTGCCTTGCAAACACCGCATGGTTGGGTCCAAAGTTCTTCGCAGCTTTTACGCCGCTTGTGGGTAAAGATGTACAACCTCTCGCAGTGTTAAACTAATCGATTAGCCGTGCTCACGGTCAAGAGCGGCCTGGACACTCACATGATTAAATTATGGAACTTTAATGTTTAATTGCTGTTTTATTCTTTATTTATGATGCTTATATCTTATTAATTGGGTTGGTATGAACTTACACCTTTAGTAATCAGGTTGCTAATAAAACTTGACCAACTAAAATGTTAAAGTGCTTGAACCTTAGCCATCCACCATATGGCCTTGCATGTTATGTTGATTCTCTCTTGTTGAGTATGTTGACGGATAAAAACATATCCCTCTACGATCCGCAAGCGTACGGACCCCACACCTTTTTCACCACGGGATTCCCAAGGTTCTTGTCAATCCGCGGAGCAAGGGGACTACAAGCGTTCGATCAACAACGACACACTAGCTACTAAAACCCTAACTACTATTATACTAGAAAACAACTAAACTACACTAGAGAGAATGATAAACGATCAAGATAGAAGACACTCGCCCACGGGTCTACGATACTAGAGAATGCAATCGCTTAAAAACATGAAAACCAATCTAATCTATCGGGGATGTGACCACGGTTTCGCCCTTTCCCTCCTCTCGTACTGTCACTACGCGAAGGTATTCATGACTAGACCTTTGATGGACACGGCGTATTGAATGGATCCAAGGAAGCATTGGAGCTCGTACTCCCTCTACGGCACGGTTGCAAGCCTTAAGCATTAAAGTATATTCAACACAAGATGATAGATAGATAATCCGACAAAGTGCGATTACATCTCAAGATCGATTACAACCCATGGATGAATGAGAAGATTACCCCATCAAGGTGCTGATCATGGCACCGTTGATCATGGTTTCCCTTCCGCCGGTGTCTTCCTTCTTCTCCACGAGAGGGTGCTTCCTTCGAGGTGGTTGATCTCCCGCCGGAGATCCTCCTCCTCTCTCTCTAGCTTGTGGATGGCCTTCTGGTGCGAATGAATCCTCCTTCGGTGTTGGCGGCGCGTCGGGGGTTTTAGGGTTGAAGATCCTTCGAGGGCAAGGAAAACGGGACCGAACCGGTGCCGGAAGTGGGCTGGGCGGCCGGCTCGGGCCGGCCGGCCCGTGCCCACTTCGGCCCGGTTCGGTCGCCCCTTTTTGCTCCGTGGGTCCTCATGCACTTATGTACTTTGCCCCCTCCACTTGCATGATTTTGATGCTGTTATCCTCGCGTCCAAGATGGAGGCTCTCTTTGCATGAAGTTTGATCTTTTACGCTTCAATCCCCGGGGGTGTTCCTCGTAGCACTTCGGTCCTCACCACCATTGGAAGTGATTTCAGCAAGCTCATGAACACGAACAAGACTCCATGAATGCTCCTTTTAACTTGTTGCGAATCCGTCCTTTATGTCCATGTTTTCCTACATAAACACAACACTTCCAAATGCATGCACAAAGATGAACTTGTTATATGATTAGTGTGCCTAGTGGCGGGTTAGTTCCATAATCAAATCCAAACCAAAGTGTAATGAACATGCTAGGTGCACCAAAATACACTGTCAACATCTCCCCCACACTTAGCTCTTGCTCGTCCTCGAGCAAGTACTCGTAAATGAATTTCGTCCAAGGTGTGTAATCGTGTATCATTAATCCTCCTTCACAAGTTAGTCAATCTTTTCATCTTTAATACATAAACACAAAGTAATGATAATCAAACATAAACATGGGCGTTTAGAATTTTTACCACGTCAAGATTTACCCTACAACTCAAACTCTTCACTCGAAGTCTTCAATTGCAGCCATGCTTACTCCTTTGCTTCCATCGGAGGGTTTTTTATGGTTTTCAAAACAAAAATTCCTGCAACAAGTATTAGACAAAAACCTTTCTCCAAGCTCTCTCAAGTCACTCATATGATGTGTCTATCCTAACCAAATTTTATAAAACTCTCACCTCCCATTAATCTCTCATATATCGTGTAAAGTGGAGCTATAGGTAGGGCTAGCGCAATCAACACAAGTATTGTCAAACTAAGAACTTTCTCTAATGGTTGTCTACCTTTCAAAGCCAATGATCATGAGAATTAACCATATGTAGGGATATCAAGGATGAGAAGATTTAGAATGGTGGACATGTGCAAGGGCAAAAGAAAATTGTGACTACAAGGCACCAATGATGTCCTCATTGTCAGATTGCACATGGTTGGAAATAGAGTAAAAGTTTCGTCTCACAATTAAAGTGACATCCTTCCTTACACTTTATTTTTTTTCTTTTCTTTCACTTGATCCATCCCTCTCATATCTTCATTGCTAACTCATCTTTCTCTCTTTTTCTTTTTCTTCTTGCATTCACATATGATTTTTCTTTCTTTCTTTCTTTCTTTTCCATACACATACTTTTTCTCTTTATTTTTCTCTCTCTTGACAACTTTTTCAAAGCTTTCAATTCTCTCTTTCCTCGCATGCATACAATCTGAAATTTTTAATTAAATCATGCTAGAGACGAGACGAAACTTTGAAAATAGGTTGTGTTCAAGGAATACGATGTACAAAAGAGATATATAGGGTTGGGTCTGGAATCCAGCGATACTCATGACTTTCGTTGTGAAAGTCATGGACTGAATATATGACGAGGCTAGCAACAAAAGATAAGCACAAGGACATGATCATTGCTCGAAATAAGAACTCACCAAGAGAGAAGGGTCCTAGCCTAGCTCATCGTGCTAATCACACTTATGGTGGAGCGAAAAAAATAAACTTGGCTTTGGATAGGAATTTTTTCTTACTCTCAACTTGGAAAAAGAGGTTTTGCTAACCTTTATTACAAGGGTTTTAAAATAATTTTCAGAACTGAAATCCTCCAATTTTTAGCATCGAACATAGCACAACTAACATGTGAAGCTCAAGATCGAAGTGCGGTATGGGTACTTTAAGTAGTAACGATTCCACTAAGCACCACGGTAAACGTTTTTCAAACCACATACTTGTGTTCATATATCAAGAATCGAAGATTAAGCAAACAAGTAAATAAAGATAAACAGTACATAAAACACAAAGATATATATAAAGACTCTTTTTATTTGGTTTTCTTGACTCAACACTAATTTAAGACACTTGCAAAAACTTTAAAGCAGACTCAAAAACTAAAGACTCATTAAAACACTAAGACTCTCACACGAAGATTAAACCGAACCTAAACTTGAAGTTCAAAAGCTAAGGCTAGCGAGCTAGCTCTCCCCCACACTTAAAACATACGACGTCCTCGTCGTATCTTACAAAAATCCTAAGGGGAAAACTAGATCTAGTGGTACTTCAAGCAAGTTTTGCACCACTTGCCTCTCATGTTTCCAACCATGCCGAAAAGTTTGCGCACGTTGCGGTTAAGGAACTTGTAGTCATCTTCAACTACGCGCTCCAAGTCCTCCATACGCTGCTTCATCGCTTCCATGGCTTGTAGACATTCATCGGCCGACGTGTAGAGATCCGCGATGGATTGACGGCAAAATCGACAACACACCGGATGCAGTCCGAAGGGGTCGTCGTCGCCATAATCTCCACCGTTGTCACCACCATCGTCGCCACCTCCATTGTCGTTGCCTTCGCCACCGTCGTTGCCGTCGCCGTTGGGGCCTTCGGGAGTCCTTTCATTGGGCTGCTCATCCCAATCATCATCATCTCTACCGGCGGCTGCCCACGAGCTCGGGCTACGATCGTCGGAGTAGTCGCTATCCCCATAATCCTTAGGCTCCGGCGACACCTCCTTGTAATCTTTACGCTTGATGCCTTGGAGGCGTGCCGACCTTCGGACGGGTGTAGGGACCTTCTCTCCTTCGACGGGGTTGCGAGATGCAAGAGCTCCGGTCGGGACACGTCCTCCGCAACGGATACGTGCGGTACTCTTGACGGGTAGCTTGAGCTCGCATCGCATCGCCTCCTCCATCGATGGCTTCTTGGCTTCTAGCTTCAACTCTAAGCTTTTTGGAGGCTCAATGGCTGCTACAAGGGTGCAACACATTGCTTGAAAGGTTTGATTCTCGAGCTCCCAATTCGGCCAAATAAATAGTCCCGAGAGAAAAGCCACCGGGAACCTTATTTTCCTTTTTTACACTTCCCTTAAAATTTTCCGACCAAACAAGGAAGTCAAAAAGGAGCAATTCGGGCGAAATTCGGCGTCATCGGGCGTCGGTCCCCTCCGGGCCGGCCCGCCCGGGCCGGCCGGTCCACCCCGCCGGGGGGCCGGGCCGGTCCGGTTTTTGCACACCGCCCTATTTTTTCTTCCTTAGCCCATGGGAAAAAGTTGGCCCAAGAAATCTTCGCGAAAAACTCCGGAAAACTAAAAGAAAAATTATTTACGAAGTTGATGCCTTGTTTTTCGTCCTAGGCGGGACGTTCGGGCTCTTCCTCCATGGTGAAGACGTCAACATGGTGAAGGGGCACGACATCGGGTTCGTAGTAAACCTTAAGCCGCCGACCATTCACCACAAATTGATCGCCGTTTATATCCATAATGGTTACCGCTCCGTTGGAGAACACCGAATGCACAACATAAGGTCCGTCCCACTTGCTTTGCAATTTCCCCTTTCCGAAGGTTTTAAACCTCGAATTGTAGAGGAGGACCTTATCTCCTTCTTTAAATTCTTTTTTCTTCAATCTTTTATCATACCACCTTTTGATTCTCTCCTTGTATATGCTTGCGTTTTCATATGCTTTCAACCTCAACTCCTCTAGCTCGCTTATTTGAATTCTTCGTTTCACCACCGCGGCATCGAGATCAAGGTTCATTTCTTGAATCGCCCAATAGGCTTTATGTTCCAACTCAACCGGAAGGTGGCAAGCTTTTCCATAGACGAATTGATAAGGGGTCATACCTATCGGTGTTTTAAACGCCGTTCGATAAGCCCATAAAGCTCCGTCTAATTTCTTTGACCAATCCTTGCCTCCCTTCTCTATGGTCTTGTTAAGTATGCTTTTTAATTGCCTATTTGACGTCTCCGCTTGTCCGTTGGTTTGTGGGTGATAGGCCGTGGAGACCCTATGCTCAATTCCCAACTTGGACAAGCACTTTTTGAAGTTCTTCCCGGTGAAATGAGTTCCTCCATCACTTATCAAGATTCCCGGTGTACCGAAACGGGGAAAAATCACGTTCTTGATCATAGTGATGGACTCCTCCGTGGAAGCTTTACGACATGGTATAGCCTCTACCCACTTGGATACATAATCAACCATAACAAGTATATACTCGAATCCAAATGAGTTTTTAAAAGACCCCATGAAGTCTATGCCCCATACATCGAATATGTCGATTTGCAAGTTGTATTTCAAAGGCATAGAATTTCTTTGAGAGATGTTTCCGGTTCTTTGACATTCGGGGCATGACGCAACATATCTTTTAGTATCTTCATGCATCTCCGGCCCATAGAATCCGCTCGACCATACTTTTGCTTCGGTTCGAAAATGGCTATAGTGTCCACCGTACTCCGCCGAGTGGCACTTCCTTAGAATCTCAACCCTCTCTTCTCTTGGCACACATCTTCTCATCACTCCATCATTGCCAAGTTTGAAGAGGTATGGTGCATCCCAAAAATATTTCTTACTTTCGAGATTATCTTCCTTTGAGTGTTTTTATCTAGATGATCGAGGGGCATCTTTCGAATTGCTCGAATGATGTCGATCATCCAAGTGTCTTTATCAAGCACTCTATAGAGGTGGTCATCTCTCATCTTATCTTCTATGGGCTCTTTATCATCTTGTCCACGATTCATCCTAGACAAATGATCGGCCACAACATTCTCCACCCCCTTTTTATCACGAATTTCAACATCAAACTCTTGGAGAAGAAGGATCCAACGAATCAAATGTGGTTTAGCTTCCTTCTTAGCCAAGAGATACTTGATGGCTGAGTGATCGGTGTAAACAATGACTTTCGAGTTCACAATGTAAGATCTGAATTTTTCGAAAGCGAATACCACCGCTAGCAACTCTTTTTCTGTAGTGGCGTAATTTAATTGTGCCCCACTAAGAGTTTTGCTAGCGTAGTAAACGGCGTGAACTCGGCCTTCCTTTCTTTGTCCCAAGACTGCGCCTACGGCGTAGTCACTTGCGTCACACATGATCTCGAAAGATTGGCTCCAATCCGGAGGTTGGATGATGGGAGCACTCACCAACGCATTTTTCAAGGTCCGGAATGCCGCTAGACACTTCTCATCAAAGTCGAAAGCCACATGCTTTTGAAGAAGGTGCGTTAAAGGCTTAGTGATCTTCGAGAAGTCCTTTATAAATCTTCTATAGAATCCGGCATGGCCTAGAAAGCTCCTTAAGGACTTAATATCCGTAGGAGGTGGGAGTTGCTCAACCGTCTCTACCTTAGCCTTGTCCACTTCGATTCCTCTCTCGGATATAACATGTCCAAGCACTATGCCTTGCTTAACCATGAAGTGGCACTTTTCCCAATTTAAAACCAAATCTACCTCCGCACACCTTGTAAGGACCTTTTCTAAGTTTGCTAAGCAATCCATGAATGTCTTCCCGTAAACGGAAAAATCATCCATAAACACTTCAACAATTTCTTCGATGAATTCCGAAAACACGGCCATCATGCAACGTTGAAAAGAGGCCGGAGCGTTGCATAGGCCGAAGGGCATCCTCCTATATGCAAACGTTCCGTAAGGGCACATAAACGTTGTCTTATGTTGATCTTCCGGGTGAATAGGAATTTGCATGAACCCCGAGTATCCATCGAGAAAGCAAAAATAAGCGTGGTTTGCTAACCTCTCGAGCATCTCGTCTATGAACGGTAGGGGGAAGTGATCTTTCTTCGTCGCTTTGTTAAGCTTACGGTAATCGATACACATCCGCCACCCGGTCACGGTTCTTTGCGGTATCAACTCGTTCTTCTCATTCTTCACCACGGTCAAACCTCTTTTCTTCGGTACACAATGTACCGGGCTCACCCATTCGCTATGCGGAACCGGGTAGATGATTCCAGCATCAAGTAACTTGATAACCTCTTTCTTTACTACCCCTCGCATGGCATGGGTTAGCCTCCTTTGGTGGTCCACTATAGGCTTACATTGGTCTTCCATTGGTATACGATGAGTGCAAAAGGCTGGGCTAATACCTTTGAGATCATTAATTGAATATCCAATCACCTTACTATGTTTTTTTAATAAAATCAGCAACGCTTCATTTTCTTCGGGGCTCAACTCGTCGCTCACAATGACTGGATAAGTTTTGTCTGGGCCCAAAAATTCATATTTTAATCGCTTGGGCAAAGGTTTAAGGTCCACCTCGGGCACTTGTGGCTCCTCGGGTTTGATTTCTCCTATGTCTTCGAACTTCTCTTCCTCCACACTACCATCATGCGGCTCTAAGCCTTTTGTTGCTTCCTCTAGTTCTTCATCTTGTTGATTACTAATTTGATTTTCCATCGCTCTTTGCAGCGGGTCTCTAAAGGTTTCAACAAAACAAAGACTATCTATCTCTTCTACTTCATCATCTTCGGGAGGAAAAGGTGTAAGGTGTTTAGAAGCACGAAGAAAGTTATATGTGTACTTTGTTCCATTAAGGTTCATTGTTACTTTGCCTTCTCCGGCATCTAACACGGCATCAACCAACTTAAGAAAAGGCCTACCTAAGATTATAAGATCAGAATTACTATGGTAAGCATCAATAACAAAGAAATCGGTTGGTATATAGTTTCTAGAGATTTTTACTTTCATGTTGCAAGCAATACCTAGAGGTTTGATAGTTCTACCATCTCCCATAATTAATTTCGTTGATGTTGGAGCTAAGTCTAGGTTGTGATATTGAACTTTATCATAAATTTTAGAAGATAGAACACTTACTTGGGCTCCGATGTCGCATAAAGCTTTGCATTGAACTCCGTTGATCTCGCAACTCAAGTGCGGCGTCATCTTCTCTTCTTCTTCGGATCCTATCGAGTAAATTTCAGCGAGGCGAGCGTATGGTGATGCTTCGGGCTTGATCCCCATGATTCTCTTCACCTCGGCAACATGTTCTGGATCCACCACGTCATCTCCAAAGAGCTTCTCAAAAATCTCACTGGTGGTTTCGAGGTCGTATGAATTTTCAGCTTTCTTCTCCGGTGGGAAATCCACTTCCAATGCTCTTGCCATTCCCTTTTGATTAGGGAACGGTCTTCTCTTGTCGAATACTTCTCCGTAATCAATAGGAACCCAATCCATTGGTTCGAACTCCCTTAGTGGCTTCGCGCTTGACATGCTTCTCTTGTTCATCTCCTTTGGTGCGGCGAAGTCGACGTTTGGTGTAGTTCTTGACTTGATGTGTTCTTGTTCAAGCTTTTCCATGATTGGTTCCACTTTTGTGACTTCCGGGGTTGCCTCTTTAGAAAAATCAGCAAGCTTCTTCTTCCTTGAATTGAATTCCGGCTCTTCCGCAAGTCTTGTTTCCCAATCTCTTCGCATGGCAGCCGCTTTACTAACTTTTTGTAGAAGTTGGGCGGCTTCCGTGAGTGTTTTCTCCATGAGATCCCCACCCGCACACATTTCGACGTGTCGCATGCAACTAGGGGTTAGGGAAAAGAAAAATGTATGCAAGAGTACGTCACCGGTGAAGCCGAGTTTTGGTCCTTGTTCGATTAATTCATTAAACCTATCCCGGCTTGGTCTATCCCTTCCTCTTCTCCTTGCATGAAAGTGATCACTTGCCTCCTTAGATGTTGAACCTTGCTAATTGGAAAGAACTTTTCGCAAAACTTCTTTGTCAACTTGTTCCAATTGCCTTCAACTTCAAAGGACGCAACCGAATACCATGTCTTTGCTTTGCCAGCAAGTGAGTAGGGAAAGAGATTCCATTTGAACCATTCATCGGGAACTCCTTCTTGACGCACCGTGTTGCATATTGTCGTGAAATCCCTTATGTGTCTATATGGGTTCTCCGTAACCATCCCTTCAAATGGGTTTTCCGCCACCATCTTGATGATCTTGGATTTAATTTCATACTTGGTCGCTTCGAGCTTCGAATCCGACTCTTGTACTTTTATGTCTTCACATCGAGGGCTAGCGTAATCCCTTAATGATTTCTCCGGTTCTTCCACGAGTTGATTAACGAACTCCATCTAGACAATAAGATAAAAACAAAAACAAAAACGAAACAAGTGTTTTTTTTTCTAGATAATATATGTTAGATATAGCAAATAAAAGATAAACTAAAATATAAAACTAAGTTAGATGCAAATCAAACGATGTAAACTAACTTGTTCCCCGGCAACGGCGCCAGAAAAAGGGGCTTGTTGACGGATAAAAGACGTATCCCTCTACGATCCGCAAGCGTACGGACCCCACACCTTTTTCACAACGGGATCCCCAAGGTTCTTGTCAATCCGCGGAGCAAGGGGATTACAAGCGTTCGATCAACAACGACACACTAGCTACTAAAACCCTAACTACTATTATACTAGAAAACAACTAAACTACACTAGAGAGAATGATAAACGATCAAGATAGAAGACACTCGCCCACGGGTCTACGATACTAGAGAATGCAATCGCTTAAAGACATGAAAACCAATCTAATCTATCGGGGATGTGACCACGGTTTCGCCCTTTCCCTCCTCTTGTACTGTCACTACACGAAGGTATTCATGACTAGACCTTTGATGGACACGGCGTATTGAATGGATCCAAGGAAGCATTGGAGCTCGTACTCCCTCTACGGCACGGTTGCAAGCCTTAAGCATTAAAGTATATTCAACACAAGATGATAGATAGATAATCCGACAAAGTGCGATTACATCTCAAGATCGATTACAACCCATGGACGAATGAGAAGATTACCCCATCAAGGTGCTGATCATGGCACCGTTGATCATGGTTTCCCTTCCGCCGGTGTCTTCCTTCTTCTCCACGAGAGGGTGCTTCCTTCGAGGTGGTTGATCTCCCCCCGGAGATCCTCCTCCTCTCTCTCTAGCTTGTGGATGGCCTTCTGGTGCGAATGAATCCTCCTTCGGTGTTGGCGGCGCGTCGGGGGTTTTAGGGTTGAAGATCCTTCGAGGGCAAGGAAAACGGGACCGAACCGGTGCCGGAAGTGGGCTGGGCCGACCGGCCTGGGCCGGCCGGCCCGAGCCCACCCGGCCCGGTTCGGTCGCCCCTATTTGCTCCGTGGGTCGTCGTGCACTTATGTACTTTGCCCCCTCCACTTGCATGATTTTGATGCTGTTATCCTCGCGTCCAAGATGGAGGATCTCTTTGCATGAAGTTTGATCTTTTACGCTTCAAGCCCCGGGGGTGTTCCTCGTAGCAATTCGGTCCTCACCACCATTGGAAGTGATTTCAGCAAGCTCATGAACACGAACAAGACTCCATGAATGCTCCTTTGAACTTGTTGCGAATCCGTCCTTTATGTCCATGTTTTCCTACATAAACACAACACTTCCAAATGCATGCACAAAGATGAACTTGTTATATGATTAGTGTGCCTAGTGGCGGGTTAGTTCCATAATCAAATCCAAACCAAAGTGTAATGAACATGCTAGGTGCACCAAAATACACCGTCAACAGAGTACGATAAGTGCTCACGCTTGTTTATTCTCTTGCATCTACAATACCCGGAATTGCTGCTCAGACTGGGAGAACTTTGAAGATATTCCAGGATATTTCCAGGAGTTCTAGGTGTGCGTAGTCTTCAGTTGGCTGCCTGTGGAGGCATTTTGTCCGCTGCGAGAACTCGTTTATTTAAGATTCGTTTAAGACTATGGTTTGTAATAACTCTTTATTCGTGTGGCACTGTTTTTGGTATTCATAATGTCTAAGCATGTGTGTAACTTGATCCTGGCGCACACGTGAGCAATGCATTCGGTTTTGCCTTTAAAACTGGGTGTGACAGAGTGGTACCAGAGCCGTGTTGACTGTAGGAACGCTAGCCTAGATAGAAATGGTCGAACTAAGGATTTTATACTCATAGAAGCTTTCTCTTACATGCTTGCTTTATTCTTATTAACCTTACTCTTGCCTTTTTGCCTTACTCTTGAGCTATCTGCATTCTTTACCTTGTGCTTGCTTTAGCTCTCATCCTTTTGCCTCACCATCATTCTCATTCTGCACTACACTACAGATGGTTCGTAGTTTGAAGACCTCTCAGGCTGGAGCAGTCCATCAGTATGCTCCACAAGAACAGTACAATGACTTGCATGATGGAGACACAGATGAGGAAATTGAGATGGAGCCTGCACCTATGGTCTTCCCAAACCTTATCATGGTGCCTGATGATGGGGAGGATCCGGAGGAGATGATTCCAGAGGAGGATGAGCTAGCTGAACAGCCAAACCTAGAGGAGCAAGCGCCAGGAGAAGATGAGGATCACCTTGATCAAGAGATGGAGGAAGAAGAACAAGAGCAAGAGGAGGAAGCCGAGGAAGCGATCTAGGAAGTGTACCACTACAGAGCTGATGGAGTAGGCATTCCCATGGCAGACCACTTGAGAGCGATGGTACTCCGTCTGGGCTATGATAAGGCCCCTGTCTACCATTGTGAGCTGTGGACTCATCCGTGGTTCGAGCCCCATTGGGAGGTTGCTGCCATCTTGGAGGAGTACATTCCATGCCGTGGAGTGAAGGAGGTGTCCAAGCACCATGATGTGGCTCACAGGACTACTATGGATGCTGGGATAGCAGAGTCAGCTCGGAGGGCACTCTATGTGCTCTCTCACAAGGAGCGTGACAGGTTGGAGGATACCCACTGCCGTTACACACCTTTCAGAGCAAGTGGGGAAGCCAAGACTTAAATCGCCCCAGCACCAGCCTATGAAGGAACGCTCAACAATGTCCGGAGTCTACTTGCAGCTGTGAACACCGCATTGGATGATACCAACAACACTCTATATGTAGCACAACAGCAGATTTTCACTCTGGAGACGCAGAGGCGTGCCTTAGAAGCTGCACTTCAGAACAGGGAGCAGCCAGAAGCCCATGAAGCCACAGAAGGATGTACCTCCCCGTCACCCAAGAGGCCACACTACGACTCCCCTGACACCCGCACAGATGCCATGGCAGAAGATAGTCCTTAGGTTTAAGATTAAGGATAGGATCTCTTTGTAGTCGCTAGTAGACGATTGGTAAAGTGTGTTTAGTTTAGAGGTGTGGTTGAATGCTTGATTTTGTGCTTAATGTATGAGTTGGATTTTTGGTTGAGTGCAATGTGTTGTGGAGTGATGACCACAACGACATTGGTTTAGTAGTAAGTTTGTGGGGGTTAACTTTCAGTCTTAATCAATTATCTATCTTAATCCTTTTGTCCCTTTAAGTTTCCCTTAATACAAATTCGAGATCCCTAAATCTGTTCGCGCAGCTTTCTGAGTCAGCTGCACTGTTTTAATTTTATCTCGAGCTACAGAACTCCGATTGCAGTAAAACCAATTGGAAAAGTTCAAGAATTTCGTGTCTGATTTTCTGTGAAAAATTCAGAATATTTGTATGGATAATCAGAGAGTTATGACTGAAACATTACAGCCTCACGAATCTGTTAAACACTGCTGACCTACCTGACTTGTTTATTTTATAACCAGAGTTACAAAACTCCGATTGAGGTGATTCCAGTTGGAGTAGTTTCATAATTTCATTACCTTTTATCAGTCCAAAACCCATAATTTTTGGTTACCCGCACTGAGAGCTATGACTGATTGTTTGGAGTCAACAGAATCTGTCTTATCTGAATATCATTGCTATCTTATCTTTCTGAGTTTAACCCTTGGTGCAATCATCTAAAATAATGTCCCTAACACTCAGATGGTGAACACCAGGTCAGGATCAGGTGTTGATCAACCAGCAGGAAGAGCACCCCAGCTAGTACAAATGGATCCCGCTTTGCAGCAGTTCCTGGAGGCACAGACCCAGCTCCTTTCCAGAACTTGACCAACACCATGACAAACTTGCAAGCCCAGGTCAACAATCCACCGGTGCCGCCACCAGCGCCTCGCAACAAGCACCGGGAGTTCATGAGTCATCACCCTCCTGTGTTTACTCATGCCGCTGACCCACTTGAAGCTGAAGATTGGCTAAAGACAGTACTGAAGATGCTCACTACCTGTCAGTGTGACGACAGAGAGAAGGTCCTGTATGCTGCAGGACGACTTCAAGGATCTGCAGCCGCTTGGTGGGATGCGTATTCTGCCGCTCATGCCGCCCCAGACACTATCACTTGGGAGGAGTTTACCACCAACTTTAGGAACCATCACATACCCTCTGGAGTCATGAAGATCAAGAAGAAGGAGTTCCTTTCTCTGAAGCGGGGAGGAATGTCAGTGGCTGAGTACAGAGACAAGTTCACGGAGTTGTCTCGCTATGCAGCTGAGGAGGTTGCTGAAGATAGGAAGAAGCAGGAGCTGTTCCTGGATGGGTTAGCTGGTTCACTGCAGTACGAGCTGATGTCCTATCCTTTCCCTAACTTTCAGCAACTAGTTGATGCCGCCATCCGCTTGGAGCACAAGCTCAAGGAGCTCGGAGAGCAGAAGAGGAAGGCCGCCAGCTCTGGGCAGTTTGGGAGTGCGTCTCGCCCGCGCTTCAACCCACCACCGAACACCCCGTTCCGCTTTGGGGGACCGGGTGGAAACTTTGGGCGCGGCGGTCCCGGCGTCTCGCTCGGCGGTTCCGGCGCCTCCGCTCGGCGGTTTCGGCGTCTGTTCCTCGGACTCCCCGCCCGGCTTCCCGAGTAGAGTCGGCGAGAGAGCCCCAGTTGGCACACCTGTAAGGTCTGTGGCACCGCCTAATCCTGCCACCACTACTTGCTTCAAGTGCGGAGAGCTTGGTCACTACGCCAATGCTTGCCCAAAGAGGAACCCTCCACACACCCCTGTGCAGAACCAGCAGCAGACAAGGAGCGGAAGCCAAACCCCGAAGTCTAACAAAGGACAGCAGAGTTATGCACGAGGCAAGGCAATGCACGTTGATGCTGAAGTTGCTCAGGAGAACCCTAGAGTAGTGCTCGATATGTTTCTAGTCAACTCTACTCCTGCCTCAGTTTTGTTTGATTCTGGAGCATCCCATTCTTTCATTACATCCCAGTTCGTAGCTCAACATAATCTACCTATCAGTCCCATGTCTCGCCACATGTTAGTTACCTCACCTGGGGAGAATTGAAAGCCATATATAAATGTGACAACGTCCATCTCAAGATTGTGGGCAGAGATTTCCGTGCCAATCTTATAATCTTGGATTCAAAGGGGATCGATGTGATATTGGGAATGGGATGGTTGACCGCGTGTGATGCGGTGATACAGTGTGCTAAGAGATCAATCCTTCTTACAAGTCCAAATTGGTGAAAGGTTTGAGTTTGCAGCAGATCCCGCACCATCAAACACCAGTGCCGTGAATAAGCTTGATGGAGCAGCCTTGGAAGACATACAAGTAGTGTGCGAGTATCCTGATGTGTTTCCCGAGGAGTTGCCAGGTATGCCCCCTGACTGAGATGTTGAGTTCGTTATTGATCTTTTACCTGGTACTGCTTCTATCTCTAAGCGCCCATGTAGAATGTCTAGTGATCAGTTACAAGAACTTAAAGCTCAGATTAAGGAATTATTGGGTAAAGGGTTCATTCGTGCTAGTTCATCACCTTGGGGAGCACCCGTTATCTTTGTGGGTAAGAAAGATGGCACACAGAGGATGTGTGTTGATTACAGGTCCCTTAATGATGTTACCATCAAGAACAAGTATCCTCTGCCACGTATTGAAGATTTGTTCGATCAGATGAAAGGAGCTAAAGTGTTTTCTAAGATCGATCTGTGATCTGGTTATCATCAGTTGAAGATTAGGCCTTCGGATATTCCTAAGACAGCTTTTACTACCAGGTACGGACTTTACGAGTACACAGTTATGTCCTTTGGGTTAACCAATGCACCCGCATACTTCATGTACTTGATGAACAAGATCTTTATGGAGTATCTGGACAAGTTCGTTGTGGTATTCATTGATGACATTTTGATCTACTCCAAGAATGAGGAAGACCATGAGGAGCATTTGACGCTTGTGTTGCAGAAGCTGAGAGAGCATGAGTTATATGCAAAGTTCAGCAAGTGTGAGTTTTGGCTCAAGGAAGTGTCTTTTCTAGGTCATATCATCACCAACGGAGGTATTGCGGTAGATCCCAGCAAGGTTAGCGATGTATTGAAGTGGGAAGCCCCTCGTACAGTGTCTGAGATCCGGAGTTTTCTTGGACTTGCTGGTTACTATCGTCGGTTTATTGAAGGATTCTCCAAGATTGTGAAGCCTCTCACTACATTGCTAGAGAAGGATAGGGAGTTCAAATGGACCAGTGCCTGTCAGTCCAGTTTTGAAGAATTGAAGAAGCGGTTAACCATAGCACCTGTTCTAGTAATGCCTGATCTACGGAAGAGCTTTGACATTTATTGTGATGCATCTCGACAAGGACTAGGATGTGTGTTGATGCAAGAAGGTCATGTTATAGCCTATGCATCTCATCAGTTGAGGAAGCATGAGTTGGACTATCCTACGCATGATCTTGAGTTAGCAGCAGTGGTTCATGCATTGAAGATTTGGAGACACTACATTATGGAAACTAAGTGTTAGATCTATACTGATCACAAGAGTCTGAAGTATATCTTCACTCAGAAGGATCTCAATCTAAGACAGCGTCGTTGATTAGAGTTGATCAAGGACTATGATCTAGAGATTCACTATCATCCTGGTAAAGCGAATCTGGTTGCTGATGCTTTGAGTCGGAAAGGCCACACTAACATGGCTATGATTATTCAGTTTCCTGATGAGTTGGTAAAAGAGTTTGAAAGGCTCAACTTGAAAGTGGTTCCACATGCCGAAGGAGTGACTTTGGAAGTACAGTCCACTTTGGAGCAAGAGATACGTAAGTGACAGCTAGAGGATGCTGGGATACAGAAAATCAAGGAGAGTATGCAACAAGGAGAAGCCCCAGATTTCACAGAAGATGAGCAAGGAACCGTGTGGTTTAAGAACTGGTTGTGTGTACCAGAGACAGGAGATCTCAGAGAGACTATCTTGAGAGAAGCTCACGACTCAGCTTACTCTATCCATCCGGCGGTACTAAGATGTACCGGGATCTCAAGCGAGAGGTATTGGTGGTACGGTATGAAGAGAGATGTGGCCGCACATGTGGCTTTGTGTGACACTTGCCACCGGGTTAAGGCTGAACATCAGAGACCCGCTGGTTTGCTTCAACCATTGAAGGTGCCTGAGTGGAAGTGGGAAGAGATCGGAATGGACTTCATAGTGGGTTTACCCCGAACCCGAGATGGTTATGATTCGATTTGGGTCATTGTGGATCGTTTGACCAAGATAGCTTACTTCATTCCGGTAAAGACTACTTATACAGGAGCTAAGTTGGCAGAGCTATACATGTCCACGATTGTGTGCTTGCATGGTGTACCAAAGAAGATCATGTCAGACAGAGGTACTCAGTTTACTTCTCGTTTCTGGGGGAAGTTGCATGAGTCTCTGGATACTAAGCTAAATTTCAGCTCAGCTTATCATCCATAGACAGATGGACAGACAGAGAGAACCAATCAGATCCTAGAAGACATGCTGAGAGCATGTGCGCTTAATCATGGTGGTAGCTGGGATAAGAGCTTGCCATATGCTGAGTTCTCTTATAACAACAGCTACCAAGCCAGTCTCAAAATGTCACCCTTTGAGGCCCTATATGGAAGGAAGTGTAGGACCCCGTTATACTGGAGTGAGACAGGCGAAAGGCAGTTATTTGGGGAAGATATCATCAGGGAAGCTGAGAAACAAGTTCAGATCATCAGAGAAAATTTGAGGATTGCTCAGTCTAGACAGAAAAGTTATGCAGATGGCAAACGAAGGGATGTGGTCTTTCAAGAAGGCCATTATGTGTACCTAAAGGTGTCACCCATCAGAGGTTTGCGTCGATTCAGAGTTAAAGGAAAGTTGTCACCTCGGTTTATTGGACCTTTCAAGATCCTAGAGAGAGTGGGAGAAGTGGCTTACAGGTTGGAGTTGCCAGTCCAGTTAACTGATGTGCATGATGTATTCCATATCTCTCAGTTGAAGAAGGGTTTTGGTCCTCATGACAAGGAGCCGTTACCCTTGGATGATCTAAACGTTAAAGAGGATCTCACTATTGTTGAACACCCTATTCGGATATTGGAAACTATAACAAGGGTCACCAGGAATAGCGTGATTAAGATGTGCAAAGTACAGTGGAGTAATCATGTAGAGGACGAGGCAACATGGGAAAGAGAGGATGAGCTGCAAGCAGAGTTTCCAGATCTTTTTCCCAATCTGTCCGAATCTCGAGGACGAGACTCTTCTTAAGGGGGGTAGGATTTTTAACACTCTAATTTTACTAAAAATTTGGCTTTATTAAAATTTGCTAAAAACCATTTAATTGCTTAAGGAACATAAGGTTGCTTTACTTCTTTTTAGGCATTTAAAACTTTTTCTATAATAAAGTCAATGGAATATAGGAATTTATTGTTGCATACATGCTGGAGCATTTCTTTTGGTTGCTGGAGTTCAAATTTAAATTTGAATTCTATTGTTTGAAACCTTTTCTAAAATTTCCTAAACCCTTCTCCTCTCCCTACCCTATCCCTCTCTCTTTTCAGCCCACCCATCCTATCCAGCCCGCTCAGCAGCGCCAGCCCAGCAGGACACCGCACCCGCCTAGCAGCTCAGCAGCCCGCTACTCTTCGCGGCCCAGCTCGCCGCAATCGCGCCTCCGGCCCAACGGCCGCGCGCGGCCCGGCACCGCCGGCCCACCCGCGCCGCGCCCGCACCCCCGCGCCCGTGCCGCCGACGGGTGGGGCCCCCTTGTCATCCCCGCCGGCGCGCGGTCCCCGCGCCGGGACTCGGCCTCGCCTCGCGCCGCCACCGAGTCCGACCCGCGCACACATCCCCGTGCGTGGCCCGCACGCCAAGACGTCCGCCCGGGCTATTTATAGTGCGCCGCCGCCCCCTGGACGCCCTACTAGAGACACTCGAGCCGCCGCCTCTTGCGCCGCACCTCGCCCGAAACCCTAACCCGCGCTGCCGCCTTGGATCCTCGTCGTCGTCGCCGCTACGTCGTCGAGGAGCACGTCCAGAGCTGCGCCAGGAGGTGAGCGTCGTGCCGGTGCCTTTCGTGTCAATCCCGCACCTCCCGTCGCCCCCCGGTGACCTCGCCGGAGTTCGTGGGCCGCGCCGCCGCGTCGACCGGCCGCTCCGTCGCGCAGCCTCCGCCGCGACCGCCGCCCCCGTCTCGCTTCGCGTGCTCGCGCACCGCGCCTAGATGCCATCCGCGCTTCAAACCGTGGCCAAAACCCTAGATTAGGGTCTTCGCCGGCGAGCCCGCCGCCGTCCGCCGCCGCTCGCCGCCGTCGGCTGCGCTCCCCGCCGCCCGCCGCTTGCTCGCGACCCGAGCCGTCGGATCTAGATCCGACGCGTCCCGCCGTCCCCGCGAGCCACCGCAGCCGGCAGATCTGGATCCAACGGTCCCAGATCTAGTCAACTCGAGTCAACAGGTCAACCCCGCCGCCAGCCCTGGCAGTTTTGCAGAAAAGCCCTGGGTTTTCCGATATTCACAAAAATACCCTTCCACCTTAGAAGTTTCTTTACAGTTTAGCCTTTTTTCTTTATTTTAGCCCAAAACTTTTTCAAATCTTTACAGATTGGTCCCTACACCTTCCCTAATCCATAACTTAGTCGTTTTAGCTCCGATTTTAGCGTTCTTTATGTCCACGCGTTCGTCTCGAAGCGTAGATTAGTTTTATGCTACTGTTTAGATCCGTTTGATCTGTTTGGTGACTGTTTCTTATTTATTCCTATTGTATGCTTGTATGTGATGATTGTGGACCGTAGAGAGTGATTCGTTCGAGGGATTTGTAGATCAAGTCGTGCAAGAGTTTGAGCAGCAAGGCTTGGTTGAAGGCAAGTATTCCTTGATGCATACCCGTTTGTCCTACATAACATGCGTTTAAATTCACTGTCTTTACTTTTCCGCTTGCATTAATTTGATGGGAACATATTAAGGATCATGCCTAGATTTTTACTACCTTTACCTTGATACCGGGAATTAAATTAATCTTGTGGTAGCTATTGCTTAGCATGCTCAACTGGGAATTGGTATTAATCAACTTGGTTACTTTTGTTATTCTATGTTCCGTTTATGATCTTTTACTTCACAAGACCACTTTAATAAGATAATCGGAACATGGAGAACCACCCAGAAAACAAGACAACCACAAGAACTAATGGGCCATGGTCTTGGCCGAATAATTGGGAACTTTAGCTTGGGATGGTCTTACCCGATAAGGACAAGGGATCGGCGGTGCTTGTGGGGTATGGACTCGCTCTAGCGGGGGTTGGGTGAGTTATTCTTTTATGGTGGGGTATCGACCTGCTAGGGGACTTTATACCTTGCTAATCGATCCGGACCTTGTGGGTCATAACTTTCTAGGGAACCTTTGTAAAGGCCATGTAGCGTCCCTATGCAATCACACCTCTGTGATATGGTGCCTTGCAAACACCGCATGGTTGGGTCCAAAGTTCTTCGGAGCTTTTACGCTGCTTGTGGGTAAAGATGTACAACCTCTGCAGAGTGTTAAACTAATCGATTAGCCGTGCTCACGGTCAAGAGCGGCATGGACACTCACATGATTCAATTATGGAACTTTAATGTTTAATTGCTGTTTTATTCTTTATTTATGATGCTTATATCTTATTAATTGGGTTGGTATGAACTTACACCTTTAGTAATCAGGTTGCTAATAAAACTTGACCAACTAAAATGCTAAAGTGCTTGAACCATAGCCATCCACCATATGGCCTTGCATGTTATGTTGATTCTCTCTTGTTGAGTACGATAAGTGCTCACGCTTGTTTATTCTCTTGCATCTACAATACCCGGAATTGCTGCTCAGACTGGGAGAACTTTGAAGATATTCCAGGAGATTTCCAAGAGTTCTAGGTGTGCGTAGTCTTCAGTTGGCTGCCCGTGGAGGCATTTTGTCCGTTGAGAGAACTCGTTTATTTAAGATTCGTTTAAGACTATGGTTTGTAATAACTCTTTATTCGTGTGGCACTGTTTTTGGTATTCATAATGTCTAAGCGTGTGTGTAACTTGATCCTGGGGCACACGTGATCAATGCATTCGGTTTTGCTTTTAAAACTGGGTGTGACACTTTCTTTCCCAAAGAACACTTTCCCCGAAGTGCTCACAAACTTGATAGGCTTTTGGAGATCATTTGTTGGTGTAGGAAGCACGGGTGGAGCTGGGGTTGTATCTAGTCGGTTCCAAAGATGGTTAGGTTTTGGAGGGAAATCATTTTTGTGGTGAGTTTTTGGTGGCTTTGGGATATTCTCTCCACTTCCCTCACTAACCTTGTTTGCCACAGGTCCCTCACCATCCTGCCTCTTAAAAGCCTCGATCATCATCCTCAACTGAGGCTCATGACCAGACAACCAACCCATCAACTTTCTCGGCTCATCATTCTCATCCTGCAAACGATCAACATAATGTGCAAGTTCCAAATTCTTCAAAGCATGCATTTCACAGGTAGAGAAAGATGTAGGAATTGGTTCTTTCAACTTAGCCTCAAGGGAAGCAGTGTAAGCATGCATCTCATCAATCTTAGCATGAAAAACAGGGCAAGAAGTGAAAGCACCTAGCAAAGCAGGTCTAGATTTAACCTCAGCCACTTCAACCTTGAGCACATCTAGTTCCTCACACTTGGAAGCATGCTTCTCCTTGAACAAAGCATGATCAGCAAGAAAGATGGAGCAATCAGCACAATCAACCTCGTCAGAAACAACAGGGCTAGCCTTAAGGGAATCAATCTCAAGCTTTCTATCAAGAACCTGTGTTTCTAGCTCAGCCACTCTAGTCCTAGCATCCTTGAGTGAAGCCCTAAGCTCTTTTCTTATTTTCTTAGCCTCTCTAAACATGTCATTACGATTATCAAGCAACGAGCCAAGCCTCTCATTCTCCTGGCGCAAGAAGGGAAGTTCATCATGCACCTCGTCGTCGGAATCAGAGTCTGAGACACTCTGTGTGCTCTTCTTGCTGCCGTATCTCAGCGCCATGGTGCAGAAGCCGTCTCTCACGAAGCAGCTCAGCCCGCACAGGTTCTTGGACGACTTCCTGCTCTTGCGACGATCGCCTTCGTCTTCACTGCTGCTTGAGCTCGAGGTGGAGTACGCGGAACTGGAGTCGACGTCGCTCGCTCCCACCATCGCTCGTGCCTTGCCTCGGCTCTCCTTCTTCCTCGATCATTGCTCATCCTTGTTCTTGTTCTTGTGCTTGCTCTTGTGGTCACGCCTCGACCGGTACTTGCCATGCATCCTCGACTTGTGCTTGTATCCATCCTTGTTCTCGACCTTCTCTGGGCAGTCGGCGACGAAGTGTCCCGGCTTGCTGCACTGGAAGCATGTTCTCGTGTTCCTCCTCATGTTCACCCGGTTCTCGTGCAGCCTCTCGAACCTCCTCGTCAGCAACGCCAGCTCGTCCTCTCTAAGCATGTCGAACTCCTCATCTGGCATAGACATCAAAGAGGACAAAGAGAACATCCTGGTGGATGGGTTAGTGTTAGCCTTTCCTTTCGAACCCTCGAGCTTGGCAGTCATGCCCCTATCCACCTCAGCTGACTTGAGCTTCGAGAACAGCTCGTTCACTGTAAGAGTGTCATACTTCTCTGAATCCACAATGGCCTCGAACTTTCCGCCCCAAATCGTACGATCCAAAGAGTGTAAGAGCTTGACGGCTCTATCATGATCATCGTATGGGAGCACATCCACATTGGCCCTCATGTTGTTCACAACCACCATGAACCTCTGAAACAGGGCATCGATGGACTCACCGGGGAGATGAGTGAAGTTCTCGTACTCTCTCCGGTAGGTCGCATACATCCGTGCCTGAACCTGGGCGTTCCCAACATGAGCCTCCTTCAACACCAACCAGATTCTACAAGCCAAGTGCTTGGTGTGCACCCGATCGAACTCAGGTTGACACAAAGCACGAAACAAGTAGTCGACCGCCTTATTGTTGGTGTCGAACATGTCCCTCGATCCTGGAGCGAGGAAGTTCATCGGCTGGACATAGCCTGTGTCCACCATGACATCCCAAAGGATCTGACCCTTTCCTCTGAGAAACGAAGCCATCCGCTTACTCCACATCTGGTAGTTCCTAGTACTCCATCCTTGGATCTTAGACTGGTTAGAGTCAATAAAGACCCGAACCGGCTCTGATACCACTTGAAGGACCGATACGGCGAACCAGAGGGGGGGTGAATGGGAGCCGATAAAAATTCTTCTCGAAGGAGATGGAAACTCCAACAAGATGAACACGGTTTCCAACACACGTCTCCGACTCACTACCCAAATTGGCCAAGCCCACGTAGCCACTGGAGTGCCACTGGACCTAGGAACCAACACACAGCCTTCTGACCCGAGAACGCAGCGGAACACCAAACCTCGAGTCCACTGACCAACACCGGTCAGACCGGTCCCTGCTGGTGAAACTTGGCGACTTCCACTAAGTGGCTCCACACCGGTCAGGCCGGTGCGACACACCGGTCAGACCGGTCTAAGCCTGAAAGCCCCCAAATCGCCAAATAGGTCAACCGTCCTCCAAACTGACCCAAACTCGAAACAGCCCCAACACAGGACAACAGCAAACTCACCAAGACGTTCACCTGAGCAAAAACCCACCAAGGGTTGCACCAGTCAGACCGGTCAAGAGCACTGGTCAGACCGGTGTAGCCTGGGTATCTCGAGATGAACATCACCCGCGGGTCAACTCCCCCAAATCCAAACCTCGATCTCCCGAATCGCTCCACCGACTTGAACAAGACTTTGGGGATAATAGGAACACCTCATGAGGAGTCCATATCCAAGTTTAATCCCACCAAAACTTGTCCAAAAAGGAGAAATCGAAGAACTCCCACCAAGAACACCTCTTACCCTAGAACCTGGAAAACCCCAAAATCGAGCCCCTTTACTCACGGATTTGGGAGGGGAATCACAGCCCAAAGAACTACGAAGGGTTCCCACAAATTTCCCCCATCAAATCCCCTAGAGAAAGGTCCCGAAAACAACCCAAGAAAAACAACAAGAAAGGGCTCGGAAAATCACCACCAAGAACAATTGGGAACAACACAACAAGGACTTGAGGAACCACGCTGAATCATCTATACATGCCACAAAGGTTCATACAAGGTCTAGCTTGCCGCCCGATCATCCAACCCTCTCACAAGATCTCACCATAAAGCTCTCAAGCTAGTCCTATGGAAATCCTAAGAAAATAGGAAGGGAAAATAGGAAAGCAAATGAACTAGGGTTCCAAGAGCTTGGCTGCCATCCTCTCACCTCATGGGTTATATGGAGGCAACCGAAAGTCTAAAATACCCTTTCCTAATAACTAGGGATACAAGCCCCTCAACGGCGGTTTTGGAAGTCTTCAAGCTTTCTCCATCGGACGGATGCCCGACGACCGCAACCTGCTTAGCCTCGACGCAAGCCTTGCAATCCCGACGCGTGTCCTCCGCTTCGAAGATTCCAGACTGTGTCGTCGCACACCGGTCAGACCGGTGCTCCTCACCGGTCAGACCGGTCAGACCCACCGGTCAGACCGGTCTGGCGCTGCTGCAGCTCCGTCTTCGGTTCTTCGGTCTTGGCTTTGTGGATCAACCAAGGAACCCAGTGGTTTTCTGGTGAACCACCGGAAACCCGCGAATTCGGTGTAGCCTCCGCCAATCGCCACTGATGACTCGGCTCCCACGTAGTCCTGGCTCGACCTTGGTTTTGAGGCTCAACCAAGAAACCGTCCACGACTTCATCTTGCTGTTCATGCCACCATGCGGCCCGCACTTGACCCCGCTGGCCACAGGGTCCCTCGAATGAAGCCTACTTGTCTTCTCCACACCTGGAGGCCTCACCGGTGACGACCTTTCGCGCTTGTTCTTCACCTGCACCAACACCAGTCAAGCCACAACCTGCACATGCAATACTTAGCCAAGAATCAGTCCACACAACGTTGTCAATCACTCATCACACAAGGAAGCGACCATCCACCGGTCCTCGAACCACACATGGTCCTCAATCTCCCCCTTGATGAGTGCATTGACAACACCCACATGAAAATATCAAGAGAGAAAAGAAAACGAGAAGAAACGAACAAAACAAAACTCCAATAAGCGATCGAAACCCAAACAAAGGCAAAGAGCAAGATCACTTGAAGAAGACAAGTCTCGGACCCCTTAGGCAAGGGCAACGGCTCGACACATCTGAGACAAAACAAAGCTCAAGCAAAGAGCGTAAACCACCGAAACAAAGCTCGAAAAACTACAAAGATCTCCCTCTGCACACATGCAAGTTCCCCCTGAACCAATGCAACTCCCCCTGGACGAATGCATGCAAACCACTTGAAAATAGAGCAGCTGCAACAACATCAGCTCACACCGGTCAGACCGGTCACCACCACCGGTCAGACCGGTGCCCAACATGTGCACAAAACCACCACTCTGACCGGTCAGACCGGTGACCACGACTGGTCAGACCGGTGCACACCAGAGCCCAGAAATGGCTCGAAACCACCTGAAAACCTTCTAAAAGTATCCAGCAAGCCATTACAAGCTCAAACTTCTCCCCCTTGTTCGCAATGCATGAATCAAGCCAAAAATGCAAAACTTTGAACCTAGAGCTTCTCAAATAGACAAATTTCAACCTAGGATGCTACACATGTCCAAATGAGCAAGTTAGGTACTCTATAGCTTCGTATCGGCATCAACTACAAGATCACCAAGTTTGACAACCATTGGACGAAGCTAAGATGGATTTGGGCAATTTTGTGAAAAATTTGCCTCTCATGAGCAAAGTCCTAAACATGATCAAAACATATCAAAATAGCAAAGCCACACAAACTTCATGCTAGGACAACCATTCTAATCATAAGACCATCACAAACACCCACAAGCACCTCCTGTCATGTCAAAGCCACCGAGCCATGTGACTACTTCTATGTATGAGACTTCTCATTGGTAGGCATCATGCAACGGTTTAGCACCCAAAGCAAATTAAATTCAGCACATATGACATGGGAGCACATTTCCAAGCATTTTACATTTTAGTTTCAGATTCATAGTTGCTACATGAAATGTCTTTGCGACAAAAAGGAACTTATGCCCCTCCACAAGGTGAAGCAAGAGGGCTAAACATTCATGATGGCAAATGAGCCTTTGGCTCCATATGATCAATAAACTAGCTATCCAACCACAAATTAAGCATAACCAAGCCACTAAAACATGTCAATATCATATAAAGCTATTTACACATGAGAGAGCATATATGTGTGACATTTTTCAAAAACATAGCTAGCAACCATGGATTATTCATCAAAATCATCAAGAGCTAAGCCAAACTAACCATAGCATACCAAACAAGCTCACAAAGACATAAATAGCATTCCATGGTGAACAATGTATATAGGAGAAGCTTTTCCTATCTAATGCATATGATACAAAATGCATGCAATCTAAGATACAAGGATGCCTATACATCATGTTACATATGCCATGCCAAATTCAAGAAATGCACAAATGAAAGCTATACATATGCTACAAAGGAGCTCCCACACACCCCACTCAAGAAATCAAGCACACACCAAGCTCTCCCCGCAAACGAGTGAAAGTTGCCTGATCTAGGGGTTTGGTGAAAATATCAGCTAGTTGGTCATGTGTGGGTACATGGATCAAAGCTATCTTTCCTTTCTCAACATTGTCTCTCAGAAAATGATACCTCACTTCTTTGTGCTTGGTTTTGGAATGGAGCACTGGGTTCTTTGCAACGCTTATGGCACTGGTGCTATCACATTGAAGTGGGACATGGGTATACTCCTCACCAAAGTCACTCATGGTGTATGAAATCCAAAGGAGCTAAGAGCAACAACTGGCAGCAGCAACATACTCGGCCTCGGTAGTTGATTGAGCAACACTCGACTGTTTGCGGGAAGACCAAGACACCAAAGAAGAACCCAAAAACTGGAAAGTCCCAGAAGTGGACTTCCTATCCAACCGACACCCGGCAAAATCCGCGTCTGAAAAACCATGAAGCGCCAAAGAAGAGGACGCGGAGTACCAAAGGCCGAAGTCGGGAGTGTGACGTAAGTACCTGGAAATTCGCTTCACCGCTTGCCGATGCGAAGTCCTCGAAGACGCTTGAAAATGTGCGCACAGACATACCGAGAACTGGATGTCCGGCCTCGTCGCCGTCAAGTAGAGGAGTGACCCGATCATGCTCCTGTACTCCTTCTGGTCCATGTGTTCACCTTCCTCGTCCGCATCAAGAGCCGTAGTCGTACTCATCAGCGTCGTCATAGCCTTGGAATCCTCCATCTTTTACTTCCGCACAATGTCCTTGGTGTACTTAGCTTGGTGCACAAATGTTCCTTCCTTTGATTGCTTGATTTGTAGCCCGAGGAATAACTGCAACTCGCCCATCATGCTCATCTCAAATTCCCTACTCATATCCTCTGCAAACCTTGCAACACGAGAGTTAGACGAGCCACCAAAGACAATATCATCCACATACACCTACACAATCAGGATATCTCTACCCTGCCTCAGGAGAAACCAGGTCTGATCGACCTTCCCCATCTCAAAACCTCTCTCAAACAAGAACCCCTCGACCTGCCATACCAAGGTCTAGGCGTCTGCTTCAACCCATACAGCGCCTTCCTCAACTTGTACACCCGGTGGGGGTACTTCTCACTCTCAAACCCTGGAGGTTGCCTCACATACACTTCTTCATCCAACACACCATTCAGAAAAGCACTCTTCACATCCATTTGATGCAACTTGAACCCTTCAGCCACGGAAAAGGCTAGAAGGATCCTTATTGCCTCCAAACGGACTACGAGAGCAAAGGTCTCCTCGTAGTCGATCCCCTCCTTCCGACTGAACCCCTGAGCAACAAGCCTCGACTTGTTTCTCACATCCTCACCTTTCTCTCCCTCTTTATTCTTCCACACCCACTTAGTACCAATCGGCTTACACCTTGGGGGAGGGTGAGGACCATGTGTGGTTCGAGGACCGGTGGATGGTCGCTTCCCTGTGTGATGAGTGATTGACAACGTTGTGTGGACTGATTCTTGGCTAAGTATTGCAAGTGCAGGTTGCGGCTTGACTCGTGTTGGTGCAGGTGAAGAACAAGCGCGAAAGGTCATTGCCGGTGAAGCCTCCAGGTGTGGAGAAGACAAGTAGGCTTCGTTCGAGGGACCCGGTGGCCAGCGGGGTCAAGTGCGGGCCGCATGGTGGCATGAACAGCAAGATGAAGTCGTGGACGGTTTCTTGGTAGAGCCTCAAAACCAAGGTCGAGCCGGGACTACGTGGGAGCCGAGTCATTAGTGGAGATTGGCGGAGGCTACACCGAGTTTGCGGGGTTTGCAGTGGTTCACCAGAAAACCACTAGGTTACTCGGTTGAGCCACAAAACCGCTTCCGAATACTCGACGAGGAGGTGCGGCCACCCAGGCCGGTTCAACCGCCCAGGAGGGGCGGTCAGACCGCCTGGGGCCGGTCAGATCCCCCAGGCCGGTCTAACCGCCCTGGGGGGCGGTCTGACCGCCCTGGCGGACGGCGCCGAGAAGCTTCGAAGCGGAGGACACGCGTCGGGATCGCAAGGCTTGCGTCGAGGCTAAGCAGGTTGCGGTCGCCGAGCATCCGTCCGATGTTGAAGACATGAAGACTTCCAATTTCGCCCTCGAGGGGTATGTATCCCTAGTTATTAGTGAAGGGTAGTTTAGTCTTTTGGGTGCCTTTATATATACTCATTAGATGTGTGGATGGCAGCCAACTCTTGGAACCCTAGCTCATTTGTTTTTCCATTTTCATTCTCCATTTTCCTTAGGATTTTAGAGGACTAGCTTGAGAGCTTCATGTGAGATCTAGAGAGAGGGATGGATGTTTGGGTGGCAAGCTAGACCTTGTATGAACCTTTCATGGCATGTATAGAAGGTTTGGCGTTGTTCATCATGGTGGTTTTCCCGTCTCTTCTGTGATGATTTTCGGAGCTCTTTTGGCGGTGTTTTGAGGACGATTTCTTGGGGTTTTTGGTGGGTGTCACGTATGAGGTTCTTGTGCCTCTTTGGCTGGTGACTTTGCCCCCAAATCCCATTTGAATCGGACTCGATTTGGTGGTTTCTCGTGTTGGGCGAGTTCTTGACCTAGAGAAGCGATTTCTTCGATTCCTCTTGATTGTGAGCGTTTCGGGTCGATTCCTTTGAGGTAGAGGTTGCCCAGGAGGTAACCCAGCTATTCCCGAAGTTTTGCTCCAATCCGTGGAGTGATTCGGGAGATCGGGCACGAGGAAGTTGTGGTTTGGCCCGCGGGTTCGTTTTCTGGAAGGGGCGGTCTAACCGCCTGCAGGGGCGGTCTAACCGCCCTGGGTGTTTCCGGAGTCGAAGTTTTGTTTCGCCGGATTTTCCTCTGTGAGTTTGTTCGCCTTGATCAGAGGAGCGTTTGGGTGAAACTTGGGGTCATTCTCGTGCGGTTGCTAGGTGTTCTTGGTTGGAGTTTGTTGCTTGGGTACGGGAGGTTAGACCACCCCGGTGGCCGGTCTAACCGCCCCTAGGCCCCCGGGTGAAGTTTTGGTTTTCGCCAAGATTTTCTCGGTAGCTAGCATGGCCTTGACCGAGAGATCTTTGTTGGTGAAACCGTGGTGAGTTTTGGTGCTCGGAAGAGGCGTTTTGGAGGATTTCTTGGTTACCGAGTGGAGGCGGTCTAACCGCCCCATATACCGGTCTAACCGCCCCCCTCGGTTAGCCGGCTTTCGAGTTGTTTCCCTTGTCGTTGCTGCGTGTGTGTTGTGGTTGCTTTGGTAGAGTTTGTTCCTAGGACCAGTAGCACTCCAGTGGCTACGTGGTTTTGGCAAACGGGAGGTTGAAGTGCGGAGCGTGTGATTTCGGGGGTTCGACCGAGCTAGTTCGTCTTGTCGGAGTTTCAATCTCCCCCGAGAAGAATTTTTATCGGCTCCCATTCACTCCCCCCCCTCTGGTCGCCAAATCGGTCCTTCAAGTGGTATCAGAGCCGGTTCGGGTCTTTGTTGACTCTAACCAGTCTAAGATCCAAGGATGGCGTACCAGGAACGGGGTTCGGGTCCTCCACACTTCGATGGCAAGAACTACCAGATGTGGAGCAAGCGGATGGGTGCGTTCCTCCGCGGAAAGGGTCAGACTCTGTGGGATGTCACGGTGGACACAGGCTATGTCCAGCCGATGGACTTTCTCGCTCCAGGGTCGAGGGACAGATTCGACGCCAACAATAAGGCGGTCGACTACTTGTTTCGTGCTTTGTGTCAGCCTGAGTTCGATCGGGTGCACACCGAGCACTTGGCTTGTAGGATTTAGGCGGTGTTGAAGGAGACTCATGTTGGGAACGCCCAGGTTCAGGCACGGATGTATGCGACCTACCGGAGAGAGTACGAGAACTTCACTCATCTCCCCGGTGAGTCCATCGATGCCTTGTTTCAGAGGTTCACGGTGGTTGTGAACAACATGAGGGCCAATGTGGACGTGCTTCCGTACGATGATCATGATAGAGCGGTCAAGCTCTTACACTCTTTGGATCGTACGATATGGGGCGGAAAGTTCGAGGCCATTGTGGAGTCGGAGAAGTATGACACTTTGACGGTGAACGAGTTGTTCTCGAAGCTCAAGTCGGCTGAGGTGGATAAAGGCATGACTGCCAAGCTCGAGGGACCGTCTGATTCCCATAGTCTTGCCCTCGTTGGTGGTTCCAAAGGAAAGGCTAACTCTAACCCATCCACCAGGATGTTCTCGTTTTCCTCTTTGATGTCTATGCCAGATGAGGAGTTTGATGACCTTGGAGAGGACGAGCTGGCGCTGTTGACGAGGCGGTTCGAGAGGCTGCAAGAGAACCGCGTGAACATGAGGAGGAACACGAGGACGTGCTTCTAGTGCGGCAAGCCGGGACACTTCGTCGTCGACTGCCCGGAGAAGGCCGAAAACAAGGACAGCTACAAGCACAAGCCGAGGAAGGACGGCAAGTACCATTCGAGGCGCGACCACAAGAGCAAGCACAAGAACAAGTACAAGGACGAGCGATGATCGAGGAAGAAGGAGAGCCGAGGCAAGGCCCGAGCGATGGTTGGAGCGAGCGACGTCAACTCCAGTTCCGCGTACTCCACCTCGAGCTCGAGTAGCAGTGAAGACGAAGGCGATCGTCGCAAGAACAAGAAGTCGTCCAAGAACCTGAGCGGGCTGAGCTGCTTCGCGAGAGATGGCTTCTGCACCATGGCGCTGAGCTCCTGGCAGCAAAAAGAGCACACAGAGCGACTCGGACTCTAAGTCCGACGACGAGGTGCGTGATGAACTTCCCTTCTTGCGCTAGGAGAATGAGAGGCTTGGCTCTTTGCTTGATAACCGTGATGACATGCTTAGAGAAGCCAAGAAAATGAGGAAAGAGCTTAGGTCTTCACTCGAGGATGCTAGGACTAGAGTGGCTGAGCTAGAGACACAGGTGCTTGATAGCAAGCTTAAGATTGATTCGCTTAAGGCTACCCCTGTTGTTTCGGATGAGAATGATTGTGCTTATTGCTCCATATTCCTTGCTGATCTTGCTTTGTTTAAGGAGAAGCATGCCTCCAAGTGTGAGGAACTAGATGTGCTTAGGGTTGAAGTGGCTGAGCTGAAATCTAGACCTGGTTTGCTAGGTGCTTGCACTTCTTGCCCTGTTTTGCATGCTAATATTGATGAGATGCATTCTTACACTAGTTCTATTGAGGCTAAATTGAAGGAAACCATGCCTACATCATGCTCTACCTGTGAAATGCATGCATTGAAAAATTTGGAACTTGCACATTATGTTGATCGTTTGCAGGATGAGAATGATGACTTGAGGAAGTTGATGGGTTGGTTGTCCGGTCATGAGCCTCAGTTGAGGATGATGATCGAGGCCTTTAAGAGGCAAGATGGTGAAGGACTTGGGGCAAACAAGGTTGGTGAGGGAAGTGGAGAGAATATCCCGGAGCCACCAAAAACCCACCACAAAAATGATTTCCCTCCAAAACCCAACCATCTTAGGAACCGACTAGACACAACCCCAGCTCCACCTATATTTCCTACACCCACAAAGGATCTCCGAAGGCCTATCAAGTTTGTGAGCACTTCCGGGAAAGTGTTCTTTGGGAAAGTGAGTGAGAAGGCAAGTGAGGAGAAATCGGTGGAGGAGTTAATTGGAGAGAAACCAAGTGAGCAGCCCCAATCCAAGCCAAAACCTAAGCTTGTGAGGTTCCGTTGTGGCCATTGTGGGAAAGAGGGTCACAAGGATGAGTTTTGCTTCAAGAGGAAGCGGGAAGAGAGGATGGCAAAGGAGTGGGCGAACAAGGATAGGTACAACCCTTCCCATGGTGTACCTAAGCCTTGTATGCCACTGCCCAGGGGTAAGGCTGTGGTGAGAAGTGTTCCGGCATGGAGAGATGCGAGTTCCCGCGGCCCGAGGAGCGAGTTCGGAGGGGGCGGTCGGACCGGCCCGGCTAGGCGGTCGGACCGGCCCGGCCCTAAAGGGGGGCGGTTAGACCGGCACGGCTAGGCGGTTTAACCGCCCCCCGAACTCGGGGCGGAGTGGTTTTCGAGGTGGTGAGTCGAGAGGTTTCGGGTCCGGAGGTGGAGTTGCTTTGGTGGTTGGTCTGGAGAGACAGCAGGTGGTCAGTTCGCTAGGCATTCTCCCCCTCGAGTTCACTACGGGGATGGGAGGAGTCGTAGCTTTGAGAAGGAGAGGAGGGACGTTCCACGGGTTGTCTTCCGTGGTTTTGGTCCTCCTCCAGGCAGTGAGGGGTGCTTTCCTCGGAGTGGTTACCGAGGCGGTGTTCGTGGTGGTAGTTATGGTAGGAAAGATGGCTTGATGTGTGCTAACCCCACTTTCGAGCAAATGGCTCGGCACTGGTTTTCCTCCTTTGGTACTAACCCCGGATCTTTGAGTCGTTTGTTCGCTCACATGCTTGTTTTTGAATTTCGGGTGGGAGACTTGAAGAACATTTGGTTGATTGACTCCGGTTGCTCGAGGCATATGACCGGAGACGGGGGGTGGTTCTCAAGTCTCGTCCCGTGGTGACGAAGAGGTACATCACTTTTGGGGACAATGGGCGTGGGCGTGTGCTTTCGGAGAAGGTGAGATCAAAGTGAGTGACAAGATCACTCCGAGGCGTGTTGCTCTTGTTCAATCGGCCGGGGCACAATTTGCTTTACGTGTCCCGGTTGTTGGATGAGGGCTTTGAGATGTTGTTTCGGCCAGGTGGTTCTCGGATTGTGGACTCTCGAGGGGACCTTGTCTGTATGGTCGTTCCCGAGGGTCAGGTGTTTCGTGCTGATTTTTCTCAGTCTTCGGGTGTGGAGCGTTGTTTCTTGGCTGGTTCTTCGAGTGAGTTGTGGAAGTGGCATAGGAAGTTGTGTCACTTGAGCTTTGACCTTTTGTCACGCTTGAGTAAACTCAATTTTGTCCGAGGATTGCCACGTTTGAGGCTTGATAAAGAGTTGGTTTGTGCTCCGTGTAGGCATGCCAAGATGGTGGCCTCTTCTCACCCGCCTCTCACCGATGTGATGACTGAGCGTCCATGCGAGCTGCTCCATATGGACCTTGTTGGCCCAGCTCGTGTGCGATCTGCGGGTGGGAAGTGGTATGTCCTTGTTGTGGTGGACGACTATTCTCGGTATGCTTGGGTGTCCTTTCTCGAGGATAAGGGGGAGACGTTTGGTTTTGTTCGAGATCTAGTCTTGAGGTTGAGGAATGAGAGGTACGGAGATGCCATACGAGCTATCCGTAGTGATAATGGCTCGGAATTCAGGAACTCTCGTTTTGAAACCTTTTGCCATGACTTGGGTCTTTAGCACCAGTTTTCGAGTCCGTATACATCTCCCCAGAATGGTGTTGTGGAAAGGAAGAACAGGACCTTGTGCGAGATGGCTCGGACGATGCTTGATGAGCATAGGACTCCGAGGAGGTAATGGGCTGAGGCGGTGAATACCGCGTGCTATGTGTCGAACAGGATATACCTCAGAGTGCACAAGAAGAAGACATGCTATGAGTTGATGCATGGTCGCACACGCAAGGTGAGTCACTTCTATGTCTTTGGTTGCAAGTGTTTCATTCTGAAGAAAGGCAGGAAGTTGGATAAGTTTGAGGCTAGGTCTGTCGATGGCATTTTCTTTGGTTATGCATCTCATTCTAGAGCATATCGTGTGCTCAATCTTGAAACTAACCAAATCGTGGAGGCTTGAGAGGTAACCTTCGACGAGACAGAGCCACGTAGTGAGCTTGTCTTTGAGTGTGCAGGTGATGATGAGCTTGGCGAGGAGATCTTTCAGGAGCAGGAGCATGAACATGGTGATGATGAAGATGGCGGTGCGGTGCCCCCGGCTGAACATGTACCCACTACTTCGACTACGATGATGGATGGACCCTCTTCTACACCTACGACGACAAATCAAGAACGAGAAGAAGCTGATGTTGAGGGGGAGGTAGCTTCGAGGCGAGAACCTCCCCGGCGAGTTCAAGTGGATCACCCAGCTTCGAGGATCATCGGCGACATGAATGAACGTACTACACGGTCGAGGGTTCGAAACAACTCCCATTTTGCTCATGCTGCATTTGTTGCTTCTTTCGAGCCCAAAGACATTGAACACGCACTATCTGATCACAATTGGGTTAATTCGATGCATGAGGAGTTGGAGAACTTTGAGAGGAATCGGTGTGGGAGTTGGTTGACCCTCCGCCGGTGTAAGCCGATTGGTACAAAGTGGGTGTGGAAAAACAAAGAGGGAGAGAAGGGTGAGGTTGTGAGGAACAAGTCGAGACTTGTTGCTCAGGGGTTCAGTCAGAAGGAGGGGATCGACTATGAGGAGACCTTTGCTCCCGTAGCCCGTTTGGAGGCGATTAGGATCCTTCTAGCCTTTTCCGTGGCTAAAGGGTTCAAGTTGCACCAAATGGATGTGAAGAGTGCTTTTCTGAATGGAGTGTTGGAGGAAGAAGTGTATGTGAGGCAACCTCCGGGGTTTGAGAATGAGAAGTACCCCCACCTGGTGTACAAGTTGAGGAAGGCGCTGTATGGGTTGAAGCAGGCGCCTAGAGCTTGGTATGGCAGGTTGAGGGGGTTCTTGTTTGAGAGAGGTTTTGAGATGGGGAAGGTCGATCGGACCTTGTTTTTGCTTCGAGGCGAAGGCGAGATATCCCGATTGTGCAGGTGAACGTGGATGATATTGTCTTTGGTGGCTCGTCTAACTCTCTTGTTGCAAGGTTTGCAGATGATATGAGCAGGGAGTTTGAGATGAGCATGATGGGCGAGTTGCAGTTCTTCCTTCGGGCTACAAATCAAGCAATCAAAGGAAGGAACTTTTGTGCACCAGGCTAAGTACACCAAGGACATTATGAGGAAGTTCAAGATGGAGGACCCCAAGGCTATGACGACGCCGATGAGTACGACTACGGCTCTTGATGCGGACGAGGAAGGTGAACATGTGGACCAGAAGGAGTACCGGAGCATGATCGGGTCACTCCTCTACTTGACGGCGATGAGGTCGGACATACAGTTCTCAGTGTGTCTGTGCGCTCGTTTTCAAGCGTCTCCGAGGACTTCGCATCGGCAAGCGGTGAAGAGAATTTTTAGGTACTTGTGTCACACTCCCGACTTCGGCCTTTGGTACTCCGCGTCCTCTTCTTTGGCGCTTCATGGTTTTTCAAATGCGGATTTTGCCGGGTGTCGGTTGGATAGGAAGTCCACTTCTGGGACTTGCCAGTTTTTGGGTTCTTCTATGGTGTCTTGGTCTTCCCGCAAGCAGTCGAGTGTTGCTCAATCCACGACCGAGGCCGAGTATGTTGCCGCTGCTAGTTGTTGCTCTCAGCTCCTTTGGATCACCTACACCATGAGTGACTTTGGTGAGGAGTATACCCATGTCCCACTTCAATGTGATAGCACCAGTGCCATAAGCGTTGCAAAGAACCCAGTGCTCCATTACAAAACCAAGCACATAGAAGTGAGGTACCACTTTCTGAGAGACAACGTAGAGAAAGGAAAGATAGCTTTGATCCATGTACCCACACATGACCAACTAGCCGATATTTTCACCAAACCCCTAGATCAAGCAACTTTCACTCGTTTGCGGGGGGAACTTGGTGTGTGTTTGATTTCTTGAGTTGGGTGTGTGGGAGCTTTCTTTTGCCGGTGGTGTCGAGCCCGTTTTTCCTCCCCTCGAGGAGCCGGTGGTTTGTGAGCTTTGTGTGTGGGAGCTCCTTTGTAGTATATGTATAGCTTTCTTTTGTGCATTTCTTGCATTTGGCATTGCATATGTAACATGACGTATAGGCATCCTTGTATCTTAGTTTGCATGCATTTTGTATCATATGCATTGGATAGGAAAAGCTTCTCCTATATACATTGTTCACCATGGGTTGCTATATATGTTCTTGTGAGCTTGTTAGGTATGCTATGGTTAGTTTGGCTTAGCTCTTGATGATCTTGATGAATGATCCATGGTTGATGGCTAATTTTTTTTGAAAAATGTCACATATATGCTCTCTCATGTGTAAATGCCTCTATATGATCTTGACATGTTTTAGTGGCTTTGCTATGCTTAATTTGTGGTTGGATAGCTAGTTTATTGATCATATGGGGCCAAAGGCTCATTTTCCATCATGAATGTTTAGCCCTCTTGCTTCATCTTGTGGAGGGGCATAAGTTCCTTTTTGTCGCAAAGACATTTCATGTACCAATTATGAATCTGAAAATGAAATGAAAAATGCTTGGAAAATATGTTCCCATGTCATATGTGCTGATTTTAATTTGCTTTGGGTGCTAAACCGTTGCATGATGCCTACCAATGAGAAGTCTCATACATAGAAGTAGGCACATGGCTCGGTGGCTTTGACATGACATGAGGTGCTTTTGGGTGTTTATGATGGTCTTATGATTAGAATGGCTGTCCTAGCATGAAGTTTGAGTGGCTTTGCCATTTTGATATGTTTTGCTCATGTTTAGGTATTTGCTTATGAGAGAGTAACTTATCGCAAAATTACTCAAATCCTTTTTAGCCTTGTTCAATGGTTGTGAATCTTGGTGATCTCGTAGTTAAGGTCATTACGAACCTGTCGAGTATCTAACTTGCTCATTTGGACTTGTGTAGCTCCTTGTGATGAATTTTGTAAATTTGAGAAGCTATATGTTGAAAAGTTTCGCATTTTGCCTTGACTCATGCATTGTCAACAAGGGGGAGAAGTTTGTGCATGCGTTGGGCACCTGGGAGTGTTTGGAAGGTGTTCTAATTGGTTCGGGCAATTTTTGAGCAGTTTGGTGCAGGGCCGGTCTCTTGGGGCGGTCTAACCGCCCCCTGGCGGTCAGATCAGGCACAGGCGGTCTAACCGCCTGTACAGGCGGTCTAACCGCCCTGGGCAGTGTGAGCAAGTTTTTGCTCTTTGTTGCATTCCTGAGTTGCATTGCTGCATTTGTTTAGGAGGAGTGTGCTTTGGCTCAGGGGGAGCTCTTTGTGGTGTTTGAGCTTTGCTTCGGTGGTTTGCGCTCTTTGCTTGAGCCGTGTTTTGTCTCGGATGTGTCTAGCCGTTGCCCTTGCCTAAGGGGTCCGAGACTTGTCTTCTTCAAGTGATCTTGCTCTTTGCCTTTGTTTGGCTTTCGATCGCTTGTTGAGGTTTCTTTTTATTTGTTTCTTTTCTTTTCTTTTCTCTTGTGTTACTTCATGTGAGTGTGTTGTCAATGCACTCATCAAGGGGGAGATTGAGGACCATGTGTGGTTCGAGGACCGGTGGATGGTCGCTTCCCTGTGTGATGAGTGATTGACAACGTTGTGTGGACTGATTCTTGGCTAAGTATTGCAGGTGCAGGTTGCGGCTTGACTCGTGTTGGTGCAGGTGAAGAACAAGCGCGAAAGGTCATTGCGGTGAGGCCTCCGGGTGTCGAGAAGACAAGTAGGCTTCGTTCGAGGGACCGGTGGCCGGCGGGGGTCAAGTGCGGGCCGCATGGTGGCATGAACAAGCAAGATGAAGTCGTGGACGGTTTCTTGGTAGAGCCTCAAAACCAAGGTCGAGCCGGGACTACGTGGGAGCCGAGTCAAGAGTGGAGATTGGCGGAGGCTACACCGAGTTCGCGGGGTTTGCGGTGGTTCACCGGGAAAACCACCGGGTTACTCGGTTGAGCCACAAAACCGAGGCCGAAGACTCGACGAGGAGGTGCGGCCACCCGGCCGGTTCAACCGCCCGGGAGGGGCGGTCGGACCGCCCGGGGCCGGTCGGATCCCCGGTGCCGGTCCTAACCGCCCCGTGGGGCGGTCCCCGACCGCCACGGCCGCCGGCGCCGAGAAGCTTCGAAGCGGAGGACACGCGTCGGGATCGCAAGGCTTGCGTCGAGGCTAAGCAGGTTGCGGCGGCCGGGCATCCATCCGATGGTGAAGACATGAAGACTTCCAATTTCGCCCTCGAGGGGCATGTATCCCTAGTTATTAGTGAAGGGTAGTTTAGTCTTTTGGGTGCCTCTATATATACTCATAATTTGGTGGATGGCAGCCAACTCTTGGAACCCTAGCTCATTTGTTTTTCCATTTTCGTTCTCCATTTTCCTTAGGATTTTAGAGGACTAGCTTGAGAGCTTCATGTGAGATCTAGAGAGAGGGATGGACGTTTGGGTGGCAAGCTAGACCTTGTACGAACCTTTCATGGCATGTATAGAAGGTTTGGCGTTGTTCATCATGGTGGTTTTCCCGTCTCTTCTGTGTTGATTTTCGGAGCTCTTTTGGCGGTGTTTTGAGGACGATTTCTTGGGGTTTTTGGTGGGTGTCACGTATGAGGTTCTTGTGCCTCTTTGGCTGGTGACTTTGCCCCCAAATCCCATTTGAATCGGACTCGATTTGGTGGTTTCTCGTGTTGGGCGAGTTCTTGACCTAGAGAAGCGATTTCTTCGATTCCTCTTGATTGTGAGCGTTTCGGGTCGATTCCTTTGAGGTAGAGGTTGCCCAGGAGGTAACCCAGCTATTCCCGAAGTTTTGCTGCAATCCGTGGAGTGATTCGGTAGATCGGGCGCGAGGAAGTTGAGGTTTGGCCCGCGGGTTCGTTTTCTGGAAGGGGCGGTCTAACCGCCCGTAGGGGGCGCGGACTAACGGCCACGGGTGTTTCCGGGTCGAAGTTTTGTTTCGCCGGATTTTCCTCTCGTGAGTTTGTTCGCCTTGATCGGGAGGAGCGTTTGGGTGAAACTTGGGGTCGTTCTCGTGCGGTTTGCTAGGTGTTCTTGGTTGGAGTTTGTTGCTTTGGGTACGGGAGGTTAGACCGCCCCGGGTAGCCGGTCTAACGCCCCTAGGCCCCCGGTTGAAGTTTTGGTTTTCGCCAAGATTTTCCGGTAGCTAGCATGGCCTTGACCGAGAGATCTCCGTTGGTGAAACCGTGGTGAGTTTTGGTGCTCGGAAGAGGCGTTTCGGAGGATTTCTTGGTTACCGTGTGGAGGCGGTCTAACCGCCCCATATACCCGCTCTAACCGCCCCCCTGTGGTTAGCCGGCTTTCGAGTTGTTTCCGCTGTCGTTGCTGCGTGTGTGTTGTGGTTGCTGGTAGAGTTTGTTCCTAGGACTAGTAGCACTCCAGTGGCTACGTGGTTTTGGCAAACGGGAGGTTGAAGTGCGGAGCGTGTGATTTCGGGGGTTCGATCGAGCTAGTTCGTCTTGTCGGAGTTTCAATCTCCCTCGAGAAGAATTTTTATCGGCTCCCATTCACTCCCCCTCTCTCTGGTCGCCTAATCGGTCCTTCAGAGGGTCAACCAACTCCCAAACCTGATTCCTCTCAAAGTTCTCCAACTCCTCATGCATCGAATTAACCCAATTGTGATCACATAGTGCGTGTCCAATGTCTTTGGGCTCAAAAGTAGCAACAAACGCAGCATGAGCGAAATGAGAATTGTTTCGAACCCTCGACCGTGTAGTGCATTCATTCATGTCGCCTATGATCCTCGAAGCTGGGTGATCCACTTGTACTAGTCGGGGAGGTTCTCGCCTCGATGCTACCTCCCCCTCAACAACAGCTTATCCTTGATCTTGATTTGTCGTCGTAGGTGTAGGAGAGGGTCCGTCCACCACCGTAGTCAAAGTAGTGGGTACATGTTCAGCCGGGGGCACCACACCGCCATCTTCATCGTCTCCATGTTCATGATCCTCCTCCTGAAAGATCTCCTCGCCAAGCTCATCATCACCTGCACACTCATAGACAAGCTGACTACGTGGCTGTGTCTCGTCGAAGGTTACCTCGCAAGTCTCCACGATTTGGTTAGTTTCAAGATTGAGCACACGATATGCTCTAGAATGAGATGCATAACCAAAGAAAATACCATCGACAGACCTAGCCTCAAACTTATCCAACTTCTTCCCTTTCTTCAGAATAAAGCACTTGCAACCAAAGACATGGAAGTGACTCACCTTGGGTGTGCGACCGTGCACCAACTCGTAGCATGTTTTCTTCTTATGCACTCTGAGGTAGATCCTGTTTGACACATAGCACGCGGTATTCACCGCCTCAGCCCAATACCTTCTCGGAGTCCTATGCTCATCAAGCATCATCGGAGCCATCTCGCACAATGTCCTGTTCTTCCTTTCCACAACACCATTCTGGGGAGGCGTATACGGACTCGAAAACTAGTGTTCAAGACCCAAGTCATGGCAAAAGGTTTCAAAACGAGAGTTTCTGAATTCCGAGCCATTGTCACTGCAGATTGCTCCAATGGCATCTCTGTGCCTCTCGTTCCTCAACCTCAAGACTAGATCTCGAACAAAACCAAACGTCTCCCCTTATCCTCGAGAAAGAACACCCACGCATACTGAGAGTAGTCGTCCACCACAACAAGGACATACCACTTCCCACCCGCAGATCGCACACGAGCTGGGCCAACAAGGTCCAAATGGAGCAGCTCGCATGGACGCCCAGTCATCACATCGATGAGAGGCAGGTGAGAAGAGGCTACCATCTTGGCATGCCTACACGGCGCACAAACCAACTCTTTCTCAAGCCTCAACCATGGCAATCCTCGGACCAAATTGAGTTTACTCAAGCGAGACAAAAGGTCAAAGCTCAAGTGACCCAACTTCCTATGCCACTTCCACAACTCACTCGAAGAACCAGCCAAGAAACAATGCTCCACACCCGAAGACTGGGAAAAATCAGCATGAAATACCTGACCCTCAGAAACGACCATACAGACAAGGTCCCCTCGAGAGTCCAAAATCCGAGAACCACCTGGCCGAAACAACAATTCAAAGCCCTCATCCAACAGCTGGGACACAGAAAGCAAGTTGTACCCCAGCGATTGAACAAGAGCAACACGCCTAAGAGTGATCTTGTCACTCACCTTAATCTCACCTTCTGAAAGCACACGCCCTGTCTCCGGTCATATGCCTCGAGCAACCGGAGTCAATCAACCAAATGTTCTTCAAGTCTCCCACCTGAAATTTGAAAGAGAACAAACGACTCAACACTGGGGTTAGTACCAAAAGAGTAAAACCAGTGCCGAGCCATTTGCTCGAAAGTGGGGTTAGCACAAACCAAACCATCTCTCCTACCAAAGCTACCTCCACGAACACCACCACGATAACCACCCTGAGGGAACCACCCCTCTCTGCCTGGAGGAGGACCAAAACCACAAAAGAAAGCCCGTGGACCGTCCCTCCTCTCCTTCTCAAAGATACGACTCCTCCCATCCCCGTAGTGAACTCGAGAGGGAGAATGCCTAGCAACCTAACCACTTGCAAACTCTCCAGCCCAACCACCAGAACCACGACCTCCAGAAACAACCCTCGCACCTGTACGAGCATGAAACCCAAACTGCTGCCTGTCCAGGCCTGCACCGGTCTGACCGGTGGGCACCAGTACCTCCAATAGCCTTTCGCTCTCCCCAAGCCCGAACTATCCTCACACTCGCCCTGGCCCTGGGCATCTGCACACGAGGCTCAAGTACACCATCAGAAGGGTGGTACTTGTCCTTGTTAGCCCACTCCTTTGCCATTCTCTCCTCTCACTTCCTCTTGAAGCAAAACTCATCCTTATGGCCATCTCTCCCACAATAGCCACAATGGAACCTCACAAGCTTAGGCTTAGGCTTGGGCTGTGGCTGCTCACTTGGTTTCTCTCCACTCATCTTCTCCACCGGTTTCTCTTCACTAGCCTTCTCACTTTCTTTCCCAAAGAACACTTTCCCCGAAGTGCTCACAAACTTGATAGGCTTTTGGAGATCATTTGTTGGTGTAGGAAACATGGGTGGAGCTGGGGTTGTATCTAGTCGGTTCCTAAAATGGTTAAGTTTTGAAGGGAAATCATTTTTGTGGTGGGTTTTTGGTGGCTCTGGGATATTCTCTCCACTTCCCTCACCAACCTTGTTTGCCCCAAGTCCCTCACCATCCTGCCTCTTAAAAGCCTCGATCATCATCCTCAACTGAGGCTCATGACCAGACCAACCCATCAACTTTCTTAGCTCACCATTCTCATCCTGCAAACGATCAACATAATGTGCAAGTTCCAAATTCTTCAAAGCATGCATTTCACAGGTAGAACAAGATGTAGGAATTGGTTCTTTCAGCTTAGCCTCAAGGGAAGCAGTGTAAGCATACATCTCATCAATCTTAGCATGCAAAACAGGGCAAGAAGTGAAAGCACCTAGCAAAGCAGGTCTAGATTTAAGCTCAGCCACTTCAACCTTGAGCACATCTAGTTCCTAACACATGGAGGCATGCTTCTCCTTGAACAAAGCAAGATCAGCAAGAAAGATGGAGCAATCAGCACAATCAACCTCATCAGAAACAACAGGGCTAGCCTTAAGGGAATCAATCTCAAGTTCGCTATCAAGAACCCGCGTTTCTAGCTCAGCCACTCTAGTCCTAGCATCCTCGAGTGAAGCCCTAAGCTCTTTTCTCATTTCCTTGGCCTCTCTAAGCATGTCATCACGATTATCAAGCAACGAGCCAAGCCTCTCATTCTCCTGGCGCAAGAAGGGAAGTTCATCACGCACCTCGTCGTCAGAATCAGAGTCCGAGACGCTTTGTGTGCTCTGCTTGCTGCCGTAGCTCAGCGCCATGGTGCAGAAGCCATCTCTCGCGAAGCAGCTCAGCCCGCTCAGGTTCTTGGATGACTTCATGCTCTTGCGATAATCACCTTCGTATTCACTGCTGCTTGAGCTCGAGGTGGAGTACGCGGAACTGGAGTCGACGTCGCTCGCTCCAACCATCGCTCGTGCCTTGCCTCGGCTCTCCTTCTTCCTCGATCGTCGCTCGTCCTTGTGCTTGTTCTTGTGCTTGCTCTTGTGGTCACACCTCGACCGGTACTTGCCATCCATCCTCGACTTGTGCTTGTATCCATCCTTGTTCTCGACCTTCTCCGGGCAGTCGGCGATGAAGTGTCCCGGCTTGCCGCACTGGAAGCATGTTCTCGTGTTCCTCCTCATGTTCACCCGGTTCTCGTGCAGCCTCTCGAACCTCCTCGTCAGCAACGCCAACTCGTCCTCTCGAAGCACGTCGAACTCCTCATCTGGCATAGACATCAAAGAGGACAAAAAGAACATCCTGGTTGATGGGTTAGTGTTAGCCTTTCCTTTCGAACCCTCGAGCTTGGCAGTCATGCCCCTATCCACCTCTGCTGACTTGAGCTTCGAGAACAGCTCGTTCACCGTTACAGTGTCATACTTCTCTGACTCCACAATGGCCTCGAATTTTTCGCCCCAATTCGTACGACCCAAAGAGTGTAAGAGCTTGACAGCTCTATCATGATCATCGTATGGGAGCACATCCACATTGGTCCTCATGTTGTTCACAACCATCGTGAACCTCTGAAATAGGGCATCGATGGACTCACCTGGGAGATGAGTGAAGTTATCGTACTCTCTCTAGTAGGTCGCATACATCTGTGCCTGAACCTGGGCGTTCCCAACATGAGCTTCCTTCAACACCAACCAGATTCTACAAGCCAAGTGCTTGGTGTGCACCCGATCGAACTCAAGCTGACACAAAGCATGAAACAAGTAGTCGACCGCCTTATTGTCGGCGTCGAACATGTCCCTCGATCCTGGAGCGAGGAAGTTCATCGGCTGGACATAGCCTGTGTCCACCATGACATCCCAAAGGATCTGACCCTTTCCTCTGAGAAACGCAGCCATCCGCTTACTCCACATCTGGTAGTTCTTGCCATCGAAGTGTGGAGGACCCGAACCTCGTTCCTGGTACGCCATCCTTGGATCTTAGACTGGTTAGAGTCAATAAAGACCCGAACCGGCTCTGATACCACTTGAAGGACCGATACGGCGAACCAGAGAGGGGGCTGGTGAATGGGAGCCGATAAAAATTCTTCTCGAAGGAGATGGAAACTCCAACAAGATGAACACGACTTCCAACACACGTCTCCGACTCACTACCAAAATTGGCCAAGCCCACGTAGCCACCTGAGTGCCACTGGACCTAGGAACCAACACACAGCCTTCCGACCCGAGAACGCAGCGGAACACCAAACCTCGAGTCCACTGACCAACACCGGTCAGACCGGTGAGCACCACCGGTCAGACCGGTCCCTGCTGGTGAAACTTGGCGACTTCCACTAAGTGGCTCCACACCGGTCAAGCCGGTGCGACACAACAGTCAGACCGGTCTAAGCCTGAAAGCCCCCAAATCGCCAAATAGGTCAACCGACCTCCAAACTGACCCAAACTCGAAACAGCCCCAACACAGGACAACAGCAAACTCGCCAAGACGTTCACCTGAGCAAAAACCCACCAAGGGTTGCACCGGTCAGACCGGTCAAGAGCACTGGTCAGACCGGTGTAGCCTGGGTATCTCGAGATGAACATCACCCGCGGGTCAACTCCCCCAAACCCAAACCTCGATCTCCCGAATCGCTCCACCGACTTGAACAAGACTTTGGGGATAATAGGAACACCTCATGAGGAGTCCATATCCAAGTTTAATCCCACCAGAACTTGTCCAAAAAGGAGGAATCGAAGAAATTCCGCCAGGAACACCTCTAACCCTAGAACCCGGAAAACCCCAAAATCGAGCCCCTTTACTCACGGAGTTGGTAGGGGAATCACAACCCAAAGAACCACGAAGGCTTCCCACAAATTTCCCCCATCAAATCCCCAAGAGAAAGGTCCCGAAAACAACCCAAGAAAAACAACAAGAAAGGGCTCAGAAAATCACCACCAAGAACAACCGGGAACAACACAACAAGGCCTTGAGGAACCACGCCGAATCATCTATACATGCCACAAAGGTTCATACAAGGTCTAGCTTGCCGCCCGATCATCCAACCCTCTCACAAGATCTCACCATGAAGCTCTCATGCTAGTCCTATGGAAATCCTAAGAAAATAGGAAGGGAAAATAGGAAAGCAAATGAACTAGGGTTCCAAGAGCTTGCCTGCCATCCTCTCACCTCATGGGTTATATGGAGGCAACCGAAAGTCTAAAATACCCTTTACTAATAACTAGGGACACAAGCCCCTCAAGGGCGGTTTTGGAAGTCTTCAAGCTTTCTCCATCGGACGGATGCCCGGCGACCGCAACCTGCTTAGCCTCGACGCAAGCCTTGCGATCCCGATGCGTGTCCTCCGCTTCAAAGATTCCGGACTACGTCATCGCACATCGGTCAGACTGGTGCTCCTCACCGGTCAGACCGGTCAGACCCACCGGCGGACAGTCCGGCGCCGGCTGCTGCGGCCTCCGTCTTCGGTTCTTCGGTCTTGGCTTTGTGGATCAACCAAGGAACCCAATGGTTTTCTGGTGAACCACCGGAAACCCCACGAACTTGGTGCAGCCTCTGCCAATCGCCACTCATGACTCGGCTCCCACGTAGTCCCAGCTCGACCTTGGTTTTGAGGCTCAACCAAGAAACCGTCCATGACTTCGTCTTGCTGTTCATGCCGCCATGCGGCCCGCACTTGACCCCGCTGGCCACCGGGTCCCTCAAACGAAGCCTACTTGTCTTCTCCACACCTGGAGGCCTCACCGGTGACGACCTTTCGCGCTTGTTCTTCACCTGCACCAACACCAGTCATGCCGCAACCTGCACCTGCAATACTTAGCCAAGAATCAATCCACACAATGTTGTCAATCACTCATCACACAAGGAAGCGACCATCCACTGGTCCTCGAACCACACATGGTCCTCAAGAAGTCCGTCAACACTCGGAGAGCGGCTGACTCGACGGTCTCGTGGGTAATAACCCCAGTAGACAAAACTCAAGTCGAACCAATCGTGCGTGGTCCGGGTGTGGCAGCAAAGTGATGATCACCCTGCAACGGAGAACACCCAAGCGCTCGAACTCGGACACCTCGTAGGTCGGTGGGGTGGTGTAGCCAGCGGCGCTGAGTGCTTCCCACGCAAGGCGTGGAAAACCCTCCCAGTGCAACCCGTTGGTACGGATCGTACTGTCAGCGTCGAACTCGTGAAACACGGGGAAAGCCATCTGTACAGAAATGTAACACATGTCAGGTCTCAAGGAGAACGGCATGTCAAATGGTGAAGTTCTGGCAGCTGTGAATATAAATTCATCACCATAAATCCAGAACCCTAAAATTTTCCCCCAGGTTTTCTGGCTACTACAATGGTTCTTTTACACACTTTTGGTTTTCAAAGGTTGAGCTACATCAAGGAAAACAAGGTGGAAGGATGCAATGTCTATATTCGCTTAGAAAGGTGTAAGCCAAGCCGAAAGAAGATGTGATCGAATTTGCGAATAAAAGCTAGACTGGGCAAGGAGCAACTTATTTTTAGCATACCGGTTTAATTCCTAGCACGCGGTACAAAACAAGACGAACAAGCTTTTACAAAATTTTGGCAGCATAACACCTATGCACAAGAGATACTCTATTTTACAAAAAGCACACACTAGCAAAATCTTCCTTAGAGAGCATACGGAAATTCCGTTTTGGATCCATTTTAGTTGTTTCGATTTTTAATGTGCATGCAAGACGTCCTATTCGACCTCACATGGCAATCAAGCCAAAAACCGAAGTTAGTGTCGGTGGCAAGGCTTTTACTCATCTCTCCCTATAATATCTAGTCGAGAGCTATGCGGTACTCACTTAGCAACTAACGAAGCGCTGTTATGTACCTGCAGAAAACGAACCTTTCCTGCCAGCACATCACGAAAGCGTCCCCATACATTACTGTTCAATATAGAAACGGTATCCATGCGATAAGCCGCTGTATGCGGTGTATCCTTGCCTCGCATGCTCGACATGCGGAATGCTCACGTATGAAACACGTGGCGACGGCACAACTAATAAACAGACGCGAAGATGGGATCCGTGGAATGGATCACTCCACCAACCCTCGCAATTCCCGTGATGCGGCACAACACATATATAAAACACGTGGCTCATCTAGTTTGGTTGTGCAAGAAAGTAAGTCCGACATAAAGTAATGTTCTGGGAGTTAGCAAAATAAACCATAGGTTAATAAGCCACCTGAAAGAACCCAAAAATTCCCTCTAGGGCCTCTCGGTCTAATTTATCCTTAACAGACCAACGTGTTTTGGAAAATCAAACATTCTTGGCAAGTTTTATTCAAAAACCAGTGATTAAGGTTATTAATTAATCTCTGGTGCATATAATTGCTCTGATGCCAACTGTGACAACGCGCCCAGGAAAATACCGTACTACCGCCTAAAACAATCCACTTTGTTCATTAAGCAGCAATAAAGTATCATCCTGTCGTTAGTTGCCGGGTTAACGCCCCGTAAATCACTTATATAGCAACAAGGATCGACACATATGCATTAAAACTCACACGAAGGCGAGTCTAGAGATACAACATAATTAACATCCAAAATTTACCCCGAAGGGTTTAATTATTACAAACTAAAGTTTTTGTCATCACAACGTAGTTCAGAGTTTTCGAAATAGCGGAATCAACTAAGCGGAAAGCGAGAACACCACGGGAGGCCAGCCATGATGCCTTCAGTCGTCATCCTCCACCCACTCTAGCTCCCAGCCGGGCGGGATCTCTCCGGGCCACACATCACCAAAGGCATTACCTGGAGCAACACATTATAGAAAGGCTGAGTATACTAATACTCAGCAAGACTTACCCGTCGGTGATAACAACTTCACCAACTCTAGACATGAAAGGCTTTTGGCTACTGGGTTTCTTTTGCTGAAAAGTAACAAAGAGTATGTCCTTAATTTCCGGATTTTAGCACAAGTTCTAGTGGTTTTATTCTTTTCTAAATTAGCCATCTAGTACAGACAAGGTTGTACCATACAATTAATCAAGCATAAAATTCATCAACTTCCATCATTAGTGATCTCATGGCTATTGCAGTAAGTAGTCTCAGATAACGATGAGAGGCCGACAATCGATTGATTCAAAACCTTGCAAGGTAGACCTAAACACACGGTGGGATGCCCCCACGAGGACAACCACCAAGCGGTTCCCAAAACTCTTCGGGTCAGGATCGAATATTACAGTCTTTGGTGCAGGCTATCCGGTATACCTCGCGAGGCACCCGGACTCACCATACACCACCGGTAGCTAGCCGTGAGACACATCCCAAGATGAGTAATAGTAAGATCCCTCGCCGCCTCATTAAGGTACTAGGCTTACCGGTCCCATTCCCGACAAGTGCTTAGTACGTTCAAACACTTAACCCACAATAGACATTGGATCGGAGCCCACATCCCATGCTCTTACCACATGAGCAATCCATTTAAGGGTATCTTATGATTCCTATCTAGGAACCTATTCTCGCGAGTGACATCATCACTTGACTTGTAACGGTCCTATAACTTAGCAACTATCGACCTAACATACTAGTAAAGACACAGGTACCTAGGGATCATGCATCTAAGGTTCCATACAACTCCTGAACTTAAATGCACAAGCATCCATATATAATTGTGTAGCAAAATTTGAAAACTAGGTCAAATTCACTGGGGATTGCCTTCGTCAAGCCTGAGCACCCTCGGTGTTGTCGAGTACTTCCACGTACTGCAGCGCAGCTTCTGCTTCTCCTTCCTCGGCTTCCGGGACGAGCGAGTAGTCACCGTCAGGAAGATCTACACGGAATGCAATGCAGGGTTCTGGTGATGTGATAGATTATTTGTCTTATCCAACTCTTGTTGGTCATATTCACCTTAACAAAGAATTAATTATTACTTTCCTTTTCATGAAGGCTATTATTGAGGTTTTTTATTCTTCCAATTAAACACTCAATTAATTTTTCCTCTCATAATTGTTATTTCACGTGAGGATTTGATACTTCACTTTTCACTAGTAAAGGTGTGTACAAAGATAATAATTTATAAATTAATTCTTTCAACAGCAAGGGTGTGTTCTTAGCCCTTAATTGAGTTTGACAACTTTTCACAAAAAGGGGTAAAAGGAGTAAAAGACATTTTCCTAATTTAATCCAACATTAACCTATAAAAGGCTTCCAAGCTTTTATTATACTGTAAATCACTAAAATTTAGTGAAGGGTTTCTTAAGCATCCACATACCCATGCTAGGCCTCTGAACATACATATAAAGCTTGGGCAACCAGAAATTTAATTACTTTGAAAAATAACAAAAGCTAGCTAGCAATCCAAGTTAATGCATACAAAAATAAATAAGCATCCAAATGCTCCTAACTTCCTCACACATGTTCTCTAGTCCTAAGCCGTTTTGGAAAACCAGCAAACACATCTAGAACCACTACTGATCTTGCTTCATTAAATTATAAAGAAAAACATGCACAAATTAAGAATAAATACTTCTGATCAACCAAAAATTGTGATTAATTCATCAGGGGTGTATCTTGGCATAACAAGACAGCATGAACAAGTTGGGCACAAAAACATAAATAGTTTTAGCTACAAAAATCATCTAGGCAGATTCTGCATAAGTGGAAAAAAATTCATATAAAAAGATTTACTTCATAACTTTGTGCAATTTTTGGCACAGGAGTTAGTCATAACATCACACACAACATATCCAACGATTGGATACAGGGGACTCATGGTTTTTGAGTTATGGTAGATCTAGGTTTTTCACATTCCTATTTTTCATGCTAAAAATATCAAGTATAACAAAAGTTGTAGTACTCTTCACAACGAATCCAACAAAATTGAATTTGTATTTTTCTGAATTTTCTACAAATTTCTACGCATTTTACAAGTTTCAGCTAACTCTGTTTACTATTGGAGATTCACTTTGCACCGGGACCCCCAGAAAGTTTCAAAACTTTACGAACACACCCCCAGTTCATGGAAAACACCCTAGAACTAAAAGGGGGCTTGCAATTCGGCCCTTGGCCATGGGAGGCGGCGACGCCGGCCAAATTCCGGCGAGCCGGCCGCGCTCCCGGCCGGGGAAACGGCGGGGCACATCCACGGGCTCACCTAGGTCTTGTTGGTGACCGGCGTCGGGGCGGAGATTGCGCCGGCGTGGGCGCACGACGGAAACCGGCGACGGCGGCCGCAGTGGCGCGGCTTCGGCGACGACGCGGGCTCGGCCCCGAACAACAAGTGGCACCCGAGGGTTCTAAAGGGTCTAGGGGAGGGATGTGCGCGCTTGCTTGCCCGTGGGAAGCGGGGAGGGCGCAGCTCGATGGAGGCGGCGCGGATGGCGCGCACGGCGGGGCAATGGCGGCGGGGGAGGGGAGAGCGGCGCTTGGGTTTTATAGGCGAGGCTCCCGGGGACGCAGCCCGTGACGACGAAGATGCCGCCGTAGCACGGCCACCTCGACCGGCGCGCTTACGGCGGCGTGCTGTCGACGGACCGGCGGTCCGTGGCGCGCACCGGCCGGCACGGCGTGGTCCATGGCGTGCGCACGGTCGGGAGGATTCCCGGGCCTCGGGGCACGGCGCATGGGGAAGGAGCACGGCCCGGGACGGCGGGCTGCCTCGGGTGGCGCGGCCTCGGGCGCGGAAGCCGAGGAGGGCGGCGCGCGCGGCGTGCGTGACGTCGCGGTGCGACGGTGCTCTGGCCGACTTTGTTTCGCTGAGCACCTGTTTGAACACGAATAACTCCAAATTTTTGAATAGAACAGCACCAAACTTTGAATACGAAAGTTGGAGATCTCACACCCACCTACAACTTTCACAAAGGCTATATGGGGTTTTTCTCAATAGATTTTGCAGAAAAGGTTTGCCAATTTTGAATGCCACTCACTTGCCATGAATAGGAGATACTGACCTTTGAGCAGGTTTTTCATGTTTTTCCACTCAAAATTTGAGATGCCAATCTACATGAAAGTTGTGTCCCTCAACAAGCTGGACAACTTTCCTAAAGATAGATTTTGAAGTGTTTAGGTGAAATTTGGAGAACACGGCAAAGGTTCCGAAAGACATCTAGGGTTACTAAGGTTTAAGTGGGGTTTGACCAAGGCTTTGACCATGGTTGGTCCCACATGTGTGTCCACTAGGTCAAAGAGGTCATTAGAGTTGGTGGGTAAGTTTTTCGGGGTGAGGACCCAGGTCGGCCATGATTTGACCACTGTCAGCCGGGTTGACCGACGATTAGGGTTAATTAAAAACCTGGGGCGTCACAGCCTACCCCCCTTAAACGGAATCTCGTCCCGAGATTCGATTTAAGAAAAATAAGATGGTAAGGGGGAACTCACGGTTTCGAGATTGCAGGAATCCCGGATACTTGGCATTGAGATATTCCTCTGTCTCCCAAGTTGCCTCTTCTTCCGTGTCATGACTCCATTGTATCTTGTACATTCGTACTGTTTGTCTTCGGGTTTTTCGCTCTTTTTGGTCTAATACTCTTTATGGGTGCTCGATGAGTGAGAAATCTGGCTCAATCCAAGCATTAGCTTCTATGATTACTTCGTTTTCTGGCACAGGCATCCCCTTCTTTAATTGGGTCACAAGAAACACATTGTGGACCGCGGAAAACCGTTCCGGTAACTGGATACGATAAGCCACTGGCCCACATACTTCTATGACTTCATAAGGTCCAATGTAGCGCGGAGCTAATTTCCCTTTGACGCCGAACCGTTGCACGCCCTTGGTGGGGGAAACTTTCAGATACACGTAATCTCTCACTTCAAAATGTTGGGGTGCGGTTCCCTTATCATGGTAACTCTTTTGCCTCATTTGAGCCACCTTCAAATTCTCTCTTATCACTTGCACCTTTTCTTCAGCATCTTTAACTAATTCCGGACCAAAGAGTGCCCTTTCTCTAGTTTTCGACCAGTTCAACGGAGTGCGACATCTTCATCCGTAAAGAGCATCGAACGGTGCCATCTTCAAACTAGCTTGATAACTATTGTTGTAGGAGAATTGTTCCAAGGACAAACACTTGTCCCAACTCTTATCAAAGTGTAAGATGCTTGCTCATAGCTTGTCCTCCAAAATCTGATTTATCCTTTCCGTCTGACCACCGGTCTGTGGATGATAATTGGAACTACGGATCAGCTTGGTCCCTAAGCACTCATTCAACTGCTCCCAGAAGCGAGCTACAAACTGAGTTCCTCTATCAGAGATTATAGTCTTCGGAATTCCATCGAACTATGTGGTCCATGTATAACTCTGCATATTGCTGCACTGAATAAGTTGTATGCACTGCAATGAAATGAGCGGTCTTGGTGAGTCTGTCCACGATCACCCAAATAGAATCTTTCTTTCTAGCTGTCAGGGGTAAACCCACAATGAAGTCCATACTAATGTCATCCCACTTCCACATGGGTATTGTGGTGTACGCCTGCCGACTTCAAATGGCCTGCTTTCATTCGGTGGCAGGTATCGCACTCGGCTACATACTTGGCTATATCAATCTTCATGTTGGACCACCAGAAATTCTATTTCAAATCCTGGTACATCTTGGTACCGCCGGGATGAATATAAAATTTGGACATGTGAGCCTCATCAAGGATGATCTTCTTAATTGACGGATCGACAAGAACCATAAGGCGTTTTCCAAACCAGATCACATCCTGGTGATCCTTCTGGAAACAAGTATACTTGGGATCTCCCTCTGCTAATTTTTGCTTAATGATTTGTATGTCTTCATCATTGCGTTGAGCAGTGACAATTCTATCGTAAAGGTTGGATTCCGTAGCTAAGGCATAAAGATTTCCTTACTGTGCCAATTCTAAGTTGAGCCTTCTCATTTCTTCACATAATGGGTCACTAACTGGCTCCAACTCTAGATGATTGCAGTGAACTTTGCGGCTAAGAGCATCCACAACGACATTCGCTTTTCCAGGGTGATAATGCACTTCTAGGTCATAATCCTTAATCAACTCAAGCCATCTTCGTTGCCTCATATTCAACTCTGACTGAGTAAAGATGTATTTGAGACTCTTGTGATCAGTGAAGATATTAAAACGATTACCCATTAGATAATGTCTCCATATCTTGAGAGCGTGGACAACAACAACTAACTCAAGATCATGGGTAGGATAATTGATCTCAAGAGGTCGAAGTGCCCGTGAAGCATAGGCAATGACTCGGCCTTCTTGCATAAGAACACAGCCGAGACCCATGCCTGACGCATCACAGAAAACTTCAAAAGGTTTGGAATTATCTGGTTGCACTAGCACTGGGGCTGAAGTCAAGTGTTGCCTCAAGGTGTGTAAAGATTTCTCACATGCTTCGCTCCACACGAACTTTACTCCTTTCTTGAGCAGTTCAGTCATAGGTTTCGCGATTCTAGAGAAGTCTGGAATGAATCGACGATAGTATCCCGCCAACCCTAAGAAACTGCGGATCTGGTGGACGGACTTGGGTGGTTTCCAATCCATCACCTCTTGGACTTTGCTAGGATCTATGGAGATACCATCCTTGGAAATAGTGTGGCCCAAAAATTTCACACAATTCAACCAGAATTCACATTTGGAGAACTTATCATAAAGCTTATGATCTCGCAAACGCTGAAGGACAATTCGGAGATGTTTGGCATGCTCCTTCTCATTTTTGGAATAGATAAGGATATCATCGATAAAGACCACTACGAATTTGTCGAGCTCCGTCATAAACACGGAGTTCATAAGGTACATGAACTAGGCTGGGGCATTTGTGAGACCAAAGGACATTACTAGGAACTCATAAAGACCATAACGAGTGGAGAAAGCAGTTTTAGGAATGTCACAAGGTCGAATTTTGATTTGATGATAACCAGAATGAAGATCGACCTTGGAGAAAAGTATGGTTTGGGGCAAAAAGTTTGAGGCCATTGTAGAATCTGAGAAGTATGACACCTTGACGGTGAATGAGCTGCTCTCGAAGCTCAAGTCGGCTGAGGTGGATCGGGGTATGACAGCCAAGATTGAGGGCCCGATTGACTCTCATAGTCTCGCCCTCATCGGTGGCTCCAAAGGAAAGTCAAACGCTAACCTATCCACCAGGATGTTCTCTTTGTCCTCTTTGATGTCTTTGCCAGATGAGGAGTTCGACATGCTTGGAGAGGGCGAGATAGCGCTGCTAACCAGGTGGTTCGAGAGGATGCACGAGAACCGGGTGAACACGAGGAGGAACATGAGGACATGCTTCCAGTGCGGCAAGCCAGGACACTTTGTCGCCGACTGCCCTAAGAAGGTCGAGAACAAGGACAACTACAAGCACAAGTCCAAGACGGATGGCAAGTATGGATCAAGGTGCAACCACAAGAGCAAGCACGTGAACAAGCACAAGGACGAGCGACGATCGAGGAAGAAGGAGGGCCGAGGCAAGGCCCGAGCGATGGTTGGAGCGAGCGACGTCGACTCCAGTTCCGTGTACTCCACCTCGAGCTCAAGCAATAGTGAAGATGAAGGTGATCGACGCAAGGGTAGGAAGTCATCCAAGAACCTGAGTGGGTTGAGCTGCTTCACTAGAGATGGCTTCTGCACCATGGCGCTTAGGTCCGGCAGCAAGAAGAGTCACCAGAGTGACTCGGACTCTGATTCCGAGGATGAGGTACATGACGAGCTTCCCTTCTTGCATCAGGAGAATGAACGGCTTGGTTTGTTGCTTGATAATCATGATAATATACTTAGAGAGGAAAAGAAGATGAGGAAGGAGCTTAGGGCCTAGCTTGAGCATGCTAGGACTAGAGTGGTTGAGCTAGAAACACAGAACCTAGATGCCAAGCTTGAAATTGATTCGCTTAAAGCTTCACCTATTGTTTCTGATGAAGTTGAATGTGCTGATTGTCCTATCTTTCTAGCCAATCTTGCTATGTTTAAGGGAAAGCATGCCTCCAAGTGTGAGGAACTAGATGTGCTTAGGGTTGAAGTGGCTGAGCTTAAGTCTAGACCTGCTTTGCTAGGTGCTTGCACTTCTTGCCCTGTTTTGCATGGAAAAATTGATGAAATGCATGTTTATACTGTTTTGCTTGAGGCTAAAATGAAAGAACCTATTCCAACTTCTTGCTCTACCTATGAGTTGCATGCTTTGAAGAATCCGGAACTTGCACATTATGTGGATCACTTGCAAGATGAGAATGATGACTTCAGAAAATGATGAGTTGGTTGTCGGGGCATGAACCGCAACTTAGGATGATGATAGAGGCATACATGCAATATGATGGGCAAGCGCTTGGCTCAAAGAAGATTGGAGCGTGAGTTGTTAGGGAGGAGAGAAAAATTGGTGATATCCAAGATCCACCAAAAACCTACCACAAAAATCCCTATGATCCTAAGCCCAACCCACAGAGAAACAACCTTGATGTCGCCTAGAGGGGGGGTGAATAGGTGTGACGACCAAATTAAACCCTTTTCCCAAACACTTGAGCTGACAGTGCTCCACTGGTCAGACCGGTGGTGGTGACCGGTCAGACCGGTCAAGCACTGGACTTCACAGGTGACACCGGTCAGACTGGTGCGCCTCACCAGTCAGACCGGTGTGGTACAGAACACCTGCAAAAACAACTTCAGGCACCTATTGACTTGTAGCACGAACTAAATTTGGTGTGTGGCCTTTGTAGATGAACACAAGCAGGGTAATGATCGCTGCACACACAAGTAGCACACCCAAGTAGATCGAAGCAGAAGCAAATGTAATATGCTAGAAGAACAACTTAGAGAGTCAAACAACACGAAGAAGCAAGGATTTGTTTCCCGAAGTTCACCACCCACTAAGGAATGGCTACGTCTCCGTTGAGGAGCTTGTAAGGGACAATTCCCACAACAAGCCGGGTCTCTTTCAACCACTTTCCTTTTTTCCACTAAGGGGACCTTTTTCACGAAGAGGCAAGATTGTAACACCCTAATTTTGCTAAAAATGGCTTTATTAAAATTTGCTAGAAACCTTTAATTGCTTAAGGAATGTAAGGTTGCTTTACTTTTCTTTTAGGCATTTAAAAGTTTTCAAAAATAAAATTAATGAATTATAGGAATTAACTGTTGCATTCATGCTAGAGCATTGTTTTGGTCGCTGGAATTCAAACTCAAATTTGAATTCTATTGTTTGAATCCTTTTCAAAACCCAAACTTTCATTCCTAAACCATTAAACCCCTATCCTACCCATCCTACCTAATTCAGCCCAGCACCAGCTCCAGCCCGCGCGCGGCCCCCCGGGCCCGGGGGCAGCCACCGCGCAACCCGGCCAGCCGCCCGCGTAGCCGCCGGCCGCGGCAGGCGGCCGTAGCCCGCTTCTCTACACGCGCCAGCCCAGCTCCGCGCAGCACCCACGGCCCAGCTAGCCCAGCAGTCGCTGTCGTATGGACCTCCCTGGGCCTACTACCTCAGTGGGTACCAGGACCGACTACTCGGTGGGTCCCTGGGACTACCCGGCTTGCGCTACACGGTACCTGATGGCGTGGAGCACAAGGACTACGGAGGAGAAGTACTCGGTTAGGAAGCTGTACATGTCCTGCACTGTATGGAAGACTCCTAGACGTACTCGACTAGTACTCTCTCCCTACTCCGACTTGTAACCCTGCCTCCCGGACTATATAAGGCGAGCCAGGAACCTTTCTCTAGCATCCAATCTCATCTCACGACGCACTATTACACCATCTTGTAATCGTGCCCAATCAATCCAGAGCTACACAGCAAACAGGACGTAGGGTATTACGCACCTCGCGGCCCGAACCTGTCTAAATTGTGTGCCACGTGTCTCTTCCTTCGAGTCACCGATCTCGGCGAGGCCACATTCATCTACTTCGAGTACTCCCCTTAGTAGGTTGCCGGTCTAAAACACCGACAACTGGCGCGCTATGTAGGGGCTCTCGCCCGAGATCACATGGCGAACTCGACGGCTCCTGTCTAGTTCAAGCCAACCGTCGCCTTCAACCTTGGCGACACCTTCGTGTTTGGCGCCTGGGTCTGCACTGCTGACGGCGCGGGCTCTTTCTAGCGCCGCCTCACCATGCCGCCCAACCCGAAGACCGGCTTCGTGACGCTTCCTGAAGTTGTCACAGGCGAACTCGCTGGCAAGTTCGGTGAAATTTTGCTCTTCAACCATCACGCTGACTTCGAGCTTGAGTACGCTTCCAACTCGAACTCGACGTCTCCATGGGCTATCGCATGCGAGTCGGCTGCTCAGCCATCGCAGGTGGTCCCCTCACCCCGTGAGCGCTCCACGTGTGGTCCCCGCATCCTCAGCCGGCCCCGCACGGGGGCTCCTTCTTCGCGCCGGGCCGGCAAGGAACCCATACCCGAGTGCAACTCAGACTCCGACACCGCCCCCGGCCACGCTTCGGACTCCAATCCCCTCTTTGGGTTTTACTCGGATTCCGCATACGAGTTCGACTTCGGGTCGGACCCAGAGGACCTCGAGTCCGAGGACAACTCCACTGAGCATCCCTTATCAGGGCCGGCCTCTCGGCTGGTTATAACCTCCACACCGGCCGGGAGATTCGTCTACTGGCCAGACCGCAAGCCTGCTGACCTGATAAGTGGAGACTCACGCTACGTCGCCTACATCGACTCGCTCCCGTTCCAGGAGGGAACACCACTTGCCCAAGCTGACTCAAAAACCCCGACGGAGGTGGCGGCTTCTGAGTCCAGCCGTGGCACCCCTGATCGCCAAGTCTTCATGGCTGTCGGCGACACCCCAGGACCTTCAGGGATGGCTCAGGACAGGTACCTTGAAGACATCTCCTCCGACGAGCTGTCTGCCGATGCACCAGCAGACGAGACCCCCGCCAACAGAGACGCGCGACGTGAGCGCAACAGAAGCGCGGCCGAACGGCGCCGCGTCTCCGAGACAACCTCCCCATCCGCAATCTCGCGGAAGCTCTCGAGGCAGTCGAGAGCAGAGTACACACTACCCCTGAGCAATGCCTCATGTCGATCACAGCGATCGCACGCCAGGCTCAGGGCATATGTGCCGGAGAGGTCATCGCCAAGCTCGCTGAAGATGCCTACTTCATGCGGGTCGACAACAGGGTCAACCAGCCTCCTCCCGCCAGGCACCGCGACAATGAAGCTACAAGTCGCAGCGCCAACAACGGTCCCAATCGTACTCGAGCTGAGCTTCCGGCTCAGCCCAACCGCACTTGCTCAAACGCCGGCGGACCTCCACAGGGTGGCAACAGCAACCGCGACGTCGTCCCTCACCGTGCTCCTGCCGGCGGTGGCGGCCGCGACCCTGACGGTGGCGGCAGCGATGGCGGAAGCTCCAACCATGGAGCCGACAGACGGCCGGCGGCGGCGGCGGTCGCGGCGGCCCGTGGCCACGCGAACGCCCACGCCTCTGGTGCCTCACAGGGTGGCTACGATGCCCGCCAGAAGATTGAGGAGCTGCGGCGGAAGAAGTCGACCACCGCAGGCGACAACGACGGCTTCCCCGCCTTCTCACCTCGACTTCGCAACTTGCTCCTCCCCGACAAGTTATAGCCTTTGGGGATCACCAAGTACGATGCGAAGCAGGACCCCATCTAGTGGCTCAGGTGCTACACTCTCTCCATCGATAACGCTGGCGGCAACAATGACACCAAGTGCCTCTACTTCCCCTTCTGCCTGGACCAAGCTCCACTCACATGGCTCGAGTCGCTGGACAAGCACTTGATCGACAAGTGGGACCAGCTGATGGAGCAGCTCACCAGCAACTTCGTGAGCGCCATGGGCCGATCGGGTACTCGCATGGACCTGGCCATGGTCAAGCAGGAACAAGGCGAGACCCTCCGCAAGTACATGCGCCGCTTCTTCGACAAGCGCCCTACCGTGGTCGACGTCACCGACAAGGAGGTCATCGACCTCTTCCAAGGCGGCCTCTACCATTGCCGCACCTTTGAAGACTTCGGTCGTCGCCGCCCCAAGTCCATCCCCCACCTCAAGGACATGATCACGTCTTAGGCGGATGAAGAAGACAAGTCCAACGCCATGTACGACGCCATCCATGGCAAGAGCAAGCAGAACACGGGCGGCGGCAGCGGCAACAACGGGAACCAAGGCGGTCGCAACAACAAGAACAACAACTACTCGGGTCCCAACCGCAAGCGCAAGCCAGACAACACTGTCGCGGCTATCCAGCGCCCTGCGAAGGAGAACTCGAAGAAGAACTCCGGCGGCTTCAAAGACTTGCTGAAGGAGAAGTGCCCGTGGCATCTGAACGGCAACCACACCACCGAGCAATGCTACCAGCTCAGGCATGCACTCAAGAGTACTCCAGAGCCACCGCACCCCCACGACAAAAAGGGCAAGAAAAAGAACTACGAAGACAACAATGACTTCCAGGAACCCGACAAGACCGTCAACGTCCTCTTCGGCGGACTACCCAGCAGGCGGGAGCAGAAGGCTACCCGTCGAGAAGTCATGAGCATTGAACCAGCGGTTCCGACCCCTCTCAGGTGGTCGGAGGTACCAATCACTGTAACACCCCAGGTGTTTATTAAAGATAAATACCTCAATTAGTTGTGTTAATCAGGGTTAATTAGCTCCTAAACATGTTTGACATGTTTTGTCACGAATTTGCACAAAAGACCTTGGTCAAAACCTCAAACCACGGTCAAACCATAGATCTCCTTTAAGGCTGAAATGGTTTTCTTGCGCGTTCTCCAAATTTCACTAGAGAAGTTCAAAATCGGCCAATACGAAAGTTGTTCGTTATTTCCGGGAACACGTTTTTCGTAATTGGCGGACATTCCAATTTTGAGTGCAAATTGGCCAAAAATCGGTTTGACCGCGCTGTGAACAGTAATTCGAGCCGTGGAAAATGTGCAACTTCGGTCGACGTTCCCGGGAAAACCGTTGATCAAAACATACATCGCCTTTTGGGAAAGTTGTAGGTCTATAGCTCCTCTACAACTTTGCTTTTTTGAGATTTTTGAGTTGCATTCAAAATTTTTGAGTTACGCAATTTCGAAAACCGGTAAATGAAATTGAAAACGACCCACCGGCCGCCGGGCCGCCCGCGCACCCGTGCGCCGGTGCGCCGGGCGCCTCGCCGGCGTACGGCGCCGCCTCGGCCCATCCGAGCGTGGGGCCGGCCGCGTCGGCCCGCGGCCCCACGACCGGGACACGCGCCATCCTCGCGGACGCCGAATCCCGCCCGTGACGCGTGCCGACCCGCCCTCGCGCCACCACGGATGACGCAGGCGCGCCGCACCACTTGGCATGGCCATGGTCGAAGACCCCGCCTCGAAGGCCTCTCCCGACACCCCTACCTCGTCCTCGTCGTTGCGCAGGCGCAGTGCCAAAAAAATCGCAAGTCCACAAGCCGTCGTGCCCAAGCCGCCATGCCCTGTCTTGTGGACGTCGCCACCGTCCAGAGCCTGACCGCCGCCCCCTTCTCTTGTCTGGCCGGCTTTGCAGTCCCTCTCTTGTTCCCCTAGAGCGCCGCCTCATCTCCCTGAATCCCACCGCGCCACCGCCGCCCGCCGGGGCCACGCCGCGCCGGCCGCGAGCAAGCGCGCGCGGGCGCCTGAGCCGCGGCACGCACCGCGGGGCGCCGCGGCCGCGCTCCGGCCCGGCCAAGGTCGGCCACATACCCTAGCAAGGTCAGACACCGCCCAGGGCAGCCCCTCCGGCCAAGTCCGGCCGCCGCCGGCTGCCAATCTCGCCGCCGGCGAGGTCCAGTCCGCCCAGGGGTGACATTGCAAGAGAGAAGGTATTTCCAGGGAGATTTATGCAAGTTTCCAGGGACCCGGCTGTAAAGGTCGTTTTAGGGTTACAACAGCAACTTCGGAAAATCATTAAAAATTTTAGAAAAATCAGAAAAATGCAAAACCAATTTTGTTGGTTTCGTGGTGAAGAGATCTATCTTTTCTAGAAAACATGTATAGGGTTTTTCTGTACAGTTTTTGAATCAAAAATTCAAACTCAGTTTGGAGTGTTTTTGGTGTGATGTAAAATATACACATGCTATGAACTTGAATTTTGGATATGTTGTTCTTTATGGCATGTATAGATCTGTGACAGAAATTTGCAGGGTTTTGATGTATATATTTTTAGTTATGATTTATTTAAGCTTTATGCTAGATTAAGTTTGATGCTTTTTATAGCCCTTTTAATGAACTTTTCTTTGAGCACAAGTGCACCCTAGGGCTTTGCCTTGATGAGTAGTACCTCTAGTAGAGTGGATTTGATTTTAGGGATTTGTTTAATAGATGTTTTGGATTTAATCTTGTGTAGGAGCTTAAATTCAAAATCTAAAAAATAATTTGAATCTGCAACCATGCTTTGGTCAGAAACTCATTTTTGGGCCTACATGACCTGTAGGAGAAAGTTGAGATCAAAAAGTTTATTAAATCTTTTTATATGAATTAATGTTGATTTACTAGGCTGAAATTTGTCTTTTTCGTATAAATTAATGTATAAATGATCTTAAGCCAAATTTTGGTGTGAGAGCTTAAATTAAGCATATGTTGCTGTGTGCAAAAGATTAGGCTCATTGGAAGTGTTTTTGATTTAATTTGGAATTATGGTTGAAAGGGTTGTTTTAAATAATTAAAGAAAGAAATGGAAATTAAAAGTGCTAAATTTTGAAATCATGTTTGTTTCTGTTTTTGAATTTTAATCACACCCCCTTGCTGTTTGGTGAAGTTAAATAAGTTAATTTTCTTCTATGTACACAATCAACATCAAGATTAACTTTAATTAATGCATATGCATGTATACGTGTAGATTTACCGGACGATACATACACACTCGACCAGGAGGGAGACGGGACAGTTGATGGTGAACTGAACCAGTTGAGTGTGCAGCAAGACCTGGACCAAAGTCCAGAAGAGCCCAAGGCTAGCGTTAGTGTTGAGTCAGAGGAAGGCAAGCACCGGTTCATCTAACCTTTTGTTTTAAAATTTCATACCTTTTTCATTTCAGTATTTATTGTTTACTTGTGCATTTAAGTTTCAGGAGTTGCTTTGAAACCTATATGCATGATCCTTAGGACCCCTATGCTCTTTTACTAGTATGTTAGGACGCTAGTGCCATGCTTTAAGGACACGGTACAAGTCGAGTAATGACTCATTGCTCGCGAGATATAGGATATTCTTGTTGGAATCATACGTTGGTTAAAATGACTCGCTCATGTGGTAAGAGCAATGGGTTCGGTCTCGACCGAGTAGCATTGTGCTGGTTTAAGCTATTGAACGTACCAAGTGCTTGTCGGGAATGGGACCGGTAAGCCTAGTACCTTCTGAACCGGGGCGGGATCTTTCTAGCTACCCGCTTGGGATGCGTCTCCGGCTAGCTACCCGTGGTATAGTGTGTGAGTCCTGACCGGTCGGGTTAGACCCTCCGATAACCATGTACCGCAGTTTGTAGCGTCGATCCTAAACTGTGGGATGTTGGGAACCGCCTGGTTGGGGTAGACACTGCACTTGGTCTACCTTCTTCCGTGTATCTTGGGTTTACCTTGCAAGGATATAAATCGATCGATCGTCGGTCACTCGCCGTTATCTGAGTCGGCTTGGCAACTGGCTACCCCATGTTTATTTATGGAAAATTTTGGATTAATATTGTTACCTGTTTAATATTGTTTGCACAACATGCTTATTTAGTGCAGGTTCTCACCTAGAATGGTTAACATACTAGAATATGAGCTAAAAACTTGAAAATAAGGATCCACCCTTAGTCGCTTTTGGCAAAACAAACCCAGCAGCCAAAAAGCCTTGCATGTCTAGCTGTACTTTATTTTTGTCGGGTAAGTCTTGCTGAGTATTAGTACTCAGCCTTGCTTAATTTGTGGTTTTCAGGTAATCCCATCTGGCCTGGTTCTATCCCAGATGGTTGGGAGCTTGAATGGGAGAAGGATGATGAGGAGTGATATGCAGGGATGGCCTCCCGTGTGTATCATGCGCTAGTTTTATTTCCGCTGTTTAAACTCTGATCATGTTTACCATTATGTATGAAAAACCTGGTTTGTAATAATGTCGAACTTGTGAACCTTTTATGTAATGTAATGTTGTACTATGGTCCCGCCTTCGTGTGGGCTTAGCGCATATAAGTGATCATGTTGTATGTGATTTACCGGGCTTTACCCGGCGGAAGTGACTTAATAATTCTTTATTATTGCTTAATGGCAACGTGGACAGGCTTAGGCGATAATACGGAATTATTTTGGGTGGTTCTGTCACAATCACCTTCTCTCGCGCGGATCAATGGACCAGCTTCTCCGAACCAGGACGGTTCCCTCTCGTCCTGAAGCCGGTGGTCGCGAGCTCCAAACTCAACAAGGTCCTCATCGACGGTGGAAGCGGGCTCAACGTCCTTTTCACCAAGACCTTGAAGAAGATGAAGCTCGACATCACTCACATGCTTACTAAGAGCAACACGCCCTTCTACGGCATCGTCCCCGGTAACGCGGCTATCCCACTGGGCTCAGTGGTCCTGCTAGTTACATTCGGGGAATCTCGGGACAACTACCGTACCGAGTACATCAAGTTCGAGGTCGCGGACTTTGAGACTTCCTACCATGCCATCCTCAGCAGATCGGCCATCGCCAAATTCATGGCGGTGCCCCACTACACCTACTTGGTACTCAAGATGCCAAGCCCAGCGGGTGTGCTCTCTCTCCAAGGGGACTTGAAACCACGACTGCGACACAAAAGCCGTGGAGATCGCCTCTACAAATCAAGTACCCAACGCTATGATGGAGGTCTACGCTGCGTCGAAGAAGCTTGCTACAAGAGAACTCGACATCCCGGAAATGTCTGACAGCGCCAACAAGCCTCAGCCACCTGAGGAGGTTCTTGTCAAGACGATCGACCTCGGAACAGGCGACTCCAGCAAGACCACCACCATCGGGGCCGGCCTCGACCCCAAATAGGAATACGCGCTCATCAACTTCCTCCGGGCTAACCGCGACATCCTCGCGTGGAAGCCAACGGACATGCCAGGAGTGCCCAGGGAGTTGATCGAGAACTGCCTCAACGTCGATCCTAAGGCCACCCCCAAGCGACAACACCTCCGACGCTTTGCCGACGACAGACGGGATGCCATCAATAAGGAACTCGCCAAACTACTCGCGGCTGGCTTCATCAGAGAAGTCTTCCATCATGAGTGGCTCACCAACCCTGTCCTTGTCCGCAAGAAGAACTCGAACGAGTGGAGGATGTGTGTCAACTACACCAACCTCAACAAGCACTGCCCTAAGGACCCCTTCGGGTTGCCGCGGATCGATCAAGTCATCGACTCCACGGCGGGCTGCGACCGCTCTGCTTCCTCGATCGCTACTCCGGTACCACCGGATCGCGATCAAGGAAGAAGACCAGGAGAAGACCGCGTTCATCACCCCGTTTGGCTCGTACTGCTACACGACCATGTCCTTCGGGTTGAAGAACGCCGGCGCCACCTACCAACGAGCTATCCAGGCCTGTTTCAAGAAGCAACTCAACAAGAACGTCGAAGCCAGCGTGGATGATGTGGTCGTCAAGACCAGAAACTCCAGTACACACATCGACGACCTTGAAGAGACTTTCGCATCCCTGCGCGAGTACCGCTGGAAGCTCAACCCGAACAAGTGCGTCTTCAGCGTACCTTCGGGCAAACTACTCGGCTTCATCATCAGCCAACGCGGCAACGAAGCCAACCCCGAGAAGATCTCCGCCATCACCAGCATGAAAGCTCCCACGTGCATCAAAGACGTCCCGTAAGCCGACCGGTGCATGGAGGCACCGAACGTATTTATCTCGAAGCTTGGAGAACGGGGGCTTCCCTTCTTCAAACTACTCAAGCACCAAGAGATGTTCGTGTGGACTCCAGAGGCGGATCAAGCCCTTGCCCAGCTCAAGGACTTCCTATCAAAGCCGCCGGTCCTCACGGCTCCTTGCAAAGGCGAGCGCCATCGCTCTACCTCGCTGCGACTACTCACGTGGTCAGTACTGCCATCATTGTCGAGCGGCAGGAAGACGGCCACACCTACCCGGGGCCCGGGCGCCCCGCCTACTTCGTCGGCCGAGGTCCCGTCGAGTCCAAGGCACGCTATCAACCTGTGCAGAAGCTCCTGTACGCAGTACTCATCACCTCGCGGAAGCTACGACACTACTTCCGAGTACTCAATCTCCGTTGTCACCGACTACCGCTTCGGCGACATCCTCGCGAAACCAAGATGCTACCGGAAGAATCTCCAAGTGGGCGGCGAGCTCGGCGCCCTCACCATCGACTTCAAGCCACACACAGCCATCAAGTCGCAGGCGCTAGTCGACTTCATGGCGGAGTGGCGGGAGAACCACTATACCTACTCCAACCGTGCGACCAGAGCATTGGGTGATGTACTTTGACGGCTCACTCAACCTCGAGGGCGCAGGTGCAGGGGTACTCCTGATCTCTCTAACGGGCGAACAACTCAAGTACGTCCCGCAGATCTTCTGGAAGGTCTCAAACAACGAAGCCGAGTACGAAGCTCTCCTACACGGGCTCCGCCTCGCGGCTTCACTAGGCATCAAGCGGCTACTAGTCTACGGCGACTCCACAGTGGTCATCAACCAAGTCAACAAGTCCTGGGACCACAACAAGGAGAACATGGACGCCTACTGCCTAGAAGTCTGCAAGCTCGAGAACAAGTTCTACGGTCTCGAGTTCCACCACATCGTCCGCGACAACAACGTTGCAGCGGACGTCCTTTCAAAGCTTGGAGCTACCCGCGCTCAAGTACCAGCGGGTGTCTTCGTTCACGAGCTTCATGCACCATCCATCCCGGAGCCGGCGCCACCGACCACTGTCCCAGCGCACCCACCGGCTGGACAGGAGGTCATGATGATCGACGTGGACTGGAGGCAACCCTTCATCGACTACCTCAGCGAGCAGAAGGTTCCCTCGGACAAGAACTTGGCCGAGCAGCTCATTCGCCGCGCCAAGTCCTACGTCCTCGTCGAAGACAAGCTCTACAAGTGGGGCGCATCTTCCGGAGTACTCATGAAGTGCGTCCCTCGGCAAAAAGGCAAGGACATCTTGGAGGAGATCCACAAGGGCGTCTGCGGCAACCACGCGTCTTCCTGTACGCTAGTCAGCAAGGCCTTCCGGCGAGCTTTCTACTGGCCCACTGCTCTGGGCGACGCTGAAGAACTCATCAGAAGGTGCCAAGGATGCCAGTACTTCGCCGAGCAGCAACACGTCCTAGCGTACAAGCTAGTCACCATACCGCCAACCTGGCCCTTTGCCTGCTGGGGGCTCGACATGATTGGGCCACTGCCAACTGCGCCAGGTGGTTTCAACAGAGTATTGGCGGCCATCGACAAGTTCACCAAGTGGATCGAGGTCAAGCCAGTCACATGCCCCGTGGCCGACAGAGTACTCGACTTCCCGGACGAACTCGTGCATCGCTACGGACTACCCCACCACATCATCACGGATCCGGGCTCCAACTTCAACAACCACTAATTCTCGGGGAGTACCGCGAGAACAACCGGGGATCGACATCCGATACGTCGCGCCGCCCATCCTCGGCCAATGGACAAGTCGAGCGCGCCAACGGGATGGTGCTCGACGCTCTCAAGAAGCGGCTACACGACGCTGCTAACTCCAAAGGAGGCAAGTGGATCAAGGAACTACCCAACGCACTCTGGGGCTACGTACTCAGCCCTCCAAGCCAACGGGGCAATCCCCTTACTTCCTGGTCTACGGCTCCGAAGCAATCCTCCCTGCTGACGTCATATGGAACTCACAAGCAGTGGAGCATTACGACGAAGGCGTCTCTGAAGAAAGCAGAAGAGTTGACATCGATGGACTCGAAGAAGCTCACTGCGCTGCCCTCGTCCAATCAGCAAGGTACCTGGAGGGTATCCGACGCTACCATGATAGCAACGTCAAGGAACGCTCCTTTAACGTTGGTGATCTTGTCCTCCGTCGTATCCAGAACACGGAAGGACTACACAAGCTCAGCTCCCCTAGGAAGGTCCCTTCACCGTGGCAAAGGTGACCTGGCCGGGCTCCTACTGCCTCCAGACACTTGAAGGCGAAGACATCAACAACTCGTGGAACGTCGACCAGCTCTGTCGGTTCTACGCCTAGTCTACACGACTACTCCGGGGTTCAAGTCTACACGACTACATCAACACCCCTCCGCCGTAAGCGGCCTCCGGGTCCTGGCTCCAATCTCCAAACTACTCCTCTCCAGGATCCAGCCCGCGCGGCTACCTACGGATCCTGGGCTGCGACGAGCGACAAAGGACTCTAGCAGCGGTCTACTAAGAGACCATGTACTCCAAGATCCAGCCTACACGGCTAATTACGGATCTACTGTTGTAAGAGGCTACTCGCCCTAGCACCACTTAGCTGTAAGCGGCCTCCAGGTCTAGCCATCCAGGTGTGCTTCTTCAGTAATAAAGTATGATTGATCATCAACTTCTTTACTGTCTACTTCCCTCAACGGGACTACCGCCGAGTACGACTACTCGCATCAACTCCACGATGGGGCTCCGCACTCTAAGATCGCGACTACGAGTACTCATTGATGGAACTTTTCTTTCATTAACACTTGAACAATTACATTACAAATGTTTTTGTACACATGCTACTATGAGCTAACTATTACAGGACTACTGGAGGTTAAGCTTTTCGGCGACCTACTCCGCAATGGGCGCCATCTGCTCCAGCAGCTCCGCATACTGCTCATCTGTGCAATTGGTGGCTACCCCGCCAGCGACTACTTCCATGGACGCCTTTGGGAAGTAAGACTTCATGAAGGCCAGCACCTGGTTCAGGATCGACCTCGCCAGATGCTTCACATACGTCGCCAGCCGGCTGGGGGCTTCCTTGAGGCGATCCACAAGCGGTGCTATCTTGTGGCCGCCAGGATGTGGCACCAAGAGCCTTGCAATCGGCAGCGCGGCTTCCTCAAGTTCCTTCAGCTGGGCCTGCAGCGCCTCGTAGTCTTTGTTCAGCTTCTGCAACGATTTGTAGCAGTTGACGAGATCACGATCGGAAGCAACGCGAAGCTCCATGTGCTTGTCGCACTCGAAGGCAAATTCCTTTTAGTCAAGCTCGAGTACGTGGCGGGCTTCCTGCTCCCGGTAGAAGAGGTTCTTCATATCTGTCTCTGAGGTCCTCAACTCCTCCACCCGGGTCTCAAGCTCTACAAAACAATAAGGCGCAGCGGGTTAGACTACCTCTCGACCTCCAACAACTACTCAACAAGTCAAGCTGTGTACCTTTGTTCTTGTTGCGGAGTGTCTTGTTCTTTCGCACCAAGTCGTCGCTGTTTGCCAACATCTCCTGGATGTCATTGTGACATTTGGCAAAGGCGGTGTCGAGCTTGGACTGCATGGCAGCCGCGTGCTTCCGCGACTTCAAGAGTTGATCTTCTAGCGCTTCTGCCCGGAGCACCGCGTCGCCGAAGCCTTGCAGCATGTTGGACTTCTTGCGGGACCTCTCCACGACGTCCTGCACAGACAACACATGTCAAATGAGTACTCAACAACAAAGGATTGACTACTCAGGAGTTAAGAATACTCACCTTCATCCATTGTTCAGCCTGGCGGACCGCCTCCAAGTGCCTGGCCACCGTCGCCGGGTCGACCAGGTCGTCTGCCAGCAGCTCCACCCCGCCACGACTACTCGCGGCGGCCTCAGTCATCGGCGCAGAGCAGATGGGCTCTGCGTCTTGGATCTCCGGGGAGCGGACAACCACCTCCAGAGCAGCCTCCGGGGGCACGGCGGCCTCCTCTCCTCCGGTGGCCGCGGCGGCCTCTTCGGCGGTCTCCTCCATCTGCTCGGGGGCTCCTTGAGCATCCTCCGACTCCTGTGGTGTCAAGTTCTGCATGGGCACCACCGCCGGGATGTCGCTCCCTTCGGCCTCGGCACCTGTCAAGAAGAAGACAAGTGCATCAGCAACTACGACTACTCTATGGGGAATGCTAAAGCCTCAGCAGAGTACTCACCCTCGACCACGCTGGCCTCGGGCAATGCAGCTCCAGCAGCCGGCGCTTCTGACTCCGCCTGAGGGGCTGGAGTGGACTCCTCGGCGGGCGGCGCGGCTTCTTCCTCTGCCACCGCCGTAGAGGGCTCATCTCCCTCCCAGGACAGATCTGTTGATTTCCTGCAAAAGTACACAAAATTGGTTATCAATCAAGCTCGACTACTACACCAAGTACTACTCGGGAAGGCTCAGCACTTACAAGCTTGACCGGACTATCGTCACGGTCGGGGCACCGAGGATGCTGGCAATGTCTACCAGTCCACCCTCGGCGGGCGCCTCCTCTTGCGCCTCTGCAGCCGCTGCCTCCTCTGCAGCAATGGTAGCCGGTGCAGTGCTCTCCCGCACTTCGGCGGCCACCGCTCCTTCCACAGCAGCTGCTGCGGGTTCCGTGCTCTCTTGATGAGCAGGGGGCTGGCGCTCCAGCTGCGCCAAAAGCTCTTCAACAGTGGGGGCTGGGCTACGACTCCCAGCAGGCTCCCCCACTGTGTCCCACTCGCCTTCGTCGCCCTGATCAGTGGGCTCTGTAGGCGGCACCTCCTACAAGCAAGGAAGCTCAGTCATCAGCAAGTGATAACGAGAGACTAGTACTCGACTACACTAGTCAAGACGTCCTACCTCTTGAGGCGTGGTCTCTGAAACCTTCAGCTTCTTCGTCACCCGCTGGGCGGGCGGGGTTGCACGGCCTCCGTGGTGGCGCAGCCAGACTAGCCGGCGGATCTTGAACGAGGGGCACATGAGGTAGGCCGGGACGGCTGAACCTTGACCGCAGCTGGAAGTGGTCCTGCAGCGTCTCCTCGTCGTCGTCCTCGTCGGATGTGTCCTCCACAATGACGGTGTCATCTCCTTCGCCGACTTCCCGCCGCTCGTTGGCCTTGGTTTTTCCCTCCTCCGGGATCTCGACTTCCTGAGGGGGCGGCTGCGGCTCGGAGACAAACTTCTTCAAGTCGTCCTGCAAAAAACAAGACATCAGCGCGAGTACTCGCAAGGAATGGGTACTCGACTAGGGGTACGTCTACTTACCTCCTTTTGCGGGCGCGTGGCGGAGTACTCCGGGAGTGGGCACGCCGTGTACGGTGGCATGTCCTTGAAGATGCGCGTCAGCCTATCAACGATGTCGTCGTCGTCGACTTCGCCTCCAGGCATCCGCGACGTGTCGTCGTCGCCGGTGTACTCGAAGCCTAGGGTGTCGTGGGCCATCAGTGGCTGCACACTGTGCTTCATGAAGCTGAAGGCCACGTGCTCGACCCTCAGCCGGACTTCTCTCAGCACCTTGATGCGCGCCAACAGCTCGGGGAGCTGGATCCCCTCCTGCATCGTGGGCTCCGTGTTCCACCAGGTGCGATGTCTGGGCTGCTTCCCACTCGGCTTCGGCAACCCTGGGTGGTGGTTCGTGACGTAGAACCACTTCGCCTTCCAGTCTTGGTTGGAGTCGATGAGCTTGTACGAGAGGTACTACTCGGCGGCGTCCTCTCGCATCTGGATGCCTGCTCCACCGACTACTCGCGGGTTGCTGGCGTTCGGCTGCGGCTTCACCCGGAAAAACTTCCGGAACAGGATCCAGTGGGGCTTGATCCCCAGGAACGCTTCACAAAAGTGGACGAACACAGCGGTATGGAAAATACCATTGGGGTTGAGGTTGAGGTACTCGACGCCGTAGTACCCCAGGAGGCCCTTGAAGAAGTTGCTCGCTGATAGCGCAAGTCCGTGCTCCGCGAAGCGCGCGAACATCGGAATCTCGTCCTCGCTCTTCTCCATGGGGTACGGATCCCCGGCGGCGGCCCTCCACATGTCCATCTTCTCACGGATGAACCCACTGTTGAGGAGGGCCAGCAGATCTTCGGTCTTCGTCTTCGATTTTTTCCACTCGCGGCTCGGATCTGGCCGCGGTGGAGACATCGGCGGTGCTGCCTCCGCGGCAGCCGTGGCGGCCTCTTCATGGCTCCTCTTCTTCCCTGCGGTCTTCGCGGACTTGGATGGCGATGGCTTCATTCTCCAAGTGCACGGCGTCTTCACGCGCATTCGCTCGGGGGCTACTCTGGCAGCTCTGGGTGGCGGTGCGCTTAGATCTACAGCGGCGGCGGCGTGTGCTGGAGGAGACTCTAGCCAAGATCTATTCAAAATGGCTACAGCAGTGATGGGTGAAAAACCCTAAGGGTTTTGGCTTCTATTTATAAGTCAACACGGCCCTCCAACGGCCAGATGGATAAGTCTGCGCTCAGCTGACTCAGCGGCCGCGCGTGACTCTTCATATTCTACTAGTCGACGCGCCTCACCTCGGGGGCTCGACTACTTCTACTCGATTACCTGGGAAGCGACAAGACTCAGGAGCAGCTCAGGACACATTCTACAAGATGACCCTTCAATTCGAGAGTAAGTACTCGACTCAAGGCTCGGGGGCTCCGTGCCACATGTCCTTCGGTTTTTTCTCTCCGGATTTTTTGGGATGTTCTTGCCAAAACTTCAGATGGACCCTCAGCCAGAGCCTACGACTCAACCTAAGGCTCAGGGGCTACTCCATATGGAGTGCGATTTTGCAGTTGCACTTCCATATCAGCTTCCGCTTCAAGTCAACGCGGGCATTTTGGAAGACCTTCGAGGGCAGCACTCGAGAACACTTGGGACTACTCGAGAAGACTTCAGGATTGCTCAGATATCAGTTGGAGTACATTCCAGCCTCGGGATGCTTCGACTACTCTTGAGGACTTTTGACTTGTAGTACTCGGGGACGCTTGAGGACTACTCGTTGAGGCCATCAAGATTACTTGAAGCAATCCTTCTCGACTACAAAGTACTCGAGGGCTTGTCGTATGGACCTCCCTTGGCCCACTACCTCGGTAGGTACCAGGACCGACTACTCGGTGGGTCCCTGGGACTACCCGGCTTGCGCTACACGGTACCTGATGGCGTGGAGCACAAGGACTACGGAGGAGAAGTACTCGGTTAGGAAGCTGTACATGTCCTGCACTGTATGGAAGACTCCTAGATGTACTCGACTAGTACTCTCTCCCTACTCCGACTTGTAACCCTGCCTCCCGAACTATATAAGGCGAGGCAGGGACCTTTCTCTAGCATCCAATCTCATCTCACGGCGCACTATTACACCATCTTGTAATCGTGCCCAATCAATCCAGAGCTAAGCAGCATAGAGGGCGTAGGGTATTACGCACCTCGCGGCCCGAACCTGTCTAAATTGTGTGCCACGTGTCTCTTCCTTCGAGTTACCGATCTCGGCGAGGCCACATTCATCTATTTCGGGTACTCCCCTTAGTAGGTTGTTGGTCTAAAACACCGATAGTTGCCGCCAGCCCGTGCCGGTTCCACCCTCGCCCGCTGTCGCAGACCAGTGGGGCCCACTGGTCATCCCTTCCGCCAAGTCGTCCCCGACCCGGACACCGTTGTGCCGCCGCCTCGGAGTCCAACCCCGGCACGCCTTGAGGCGTGGCCCGCACGTCTAGGAGCCTCCCCGTGCTATTTAAAGTCGCCCGCCGCCACCTGGACCTCCTACCCGAACCACCAGTGCCGCCCCTTGCCCTAGCCGCAAGCCGCCCGAAACCCTAGCCGCCGCCGCCTTCGATTTCTTGCCGTCGTCGCTGCTTCGTCGTCGAGGAGCAGCTTAGGAGCTGCGCCTGGAGGTGAGCAACGCGCCCGCGTCGCTTGTAGTCATCCTTGTGCACCGTAGGAACCGGGAGACCTCGTCGGAGTTCCTAAGCCGCGCCGCCGCGCCGTCCCGCCGCTCGCCGCATCTCCGCCGCGACCGCCGCCCTTAGGTGTTTCGCCGTCTCGCGCGCTTCACGAAGATGCCACCCGCGCTTCACCTCGTGCACCGAGCCCCGGATTGGGTTCGCCCGCGAGCCCGCCGCCGCCGGCCGCCGCGTTGCCGACGCGCTCCGCCGCCCCGCTACTTGCACGTGTTCTCGGCCGCCGGATCGAGATCCAGCAGACGAGATCTAAACCCGCCGCCCGCAAGCCACCACAGCCTTCAGAACTAGATCCAATGGATCTAGATCAAGCCGACCCGAGTCAACCAGGTCAAACCCCGCCGGCTCAGGCGATTTTGCAGAAACCCCCCATGTTTTCTGATATTCACAAAAATACCCTTCCACCTTAGGAGATTCTTTACGGTTTAGTCCTTTTTCTTTGTTTCAGCCCAGATTCTTTTCAAACCTTTACAGATTAGTCCCTGCACCTTCGTTAGGCCATAACTTAGTCGTTTTAGCTCCGATTTTAGCGTTCTTTATGTCCACGCGTTCGTCTTGAAGCGTAGATTAGCTTTATTCTACTGCTTAGTTCTGTTTGATCTGTTTGGTGATTGTTTCTTATTTATTCTTATTGTATGCTTGTATGTGATGATTGTGGACCGTAGAGAGTGATCCGTTGGAAGGATTTGAAGATCAAGACGTGCAAGAGTTTGAGCATCTGAGGTTTGTTGAAGGCAAGTCTTTCTTGATACATACCCGCTTGTCCTACATAACATGCATTTAAATTCACTGTCTTTACTTTTTTGCTTGCATTAATTTGATGGGAACTTATTAAGGATCATGCCTAGTCTTTTACTACCTTTACCTTGTCACCGAGTTTATAAAATTAATCTTGTGGTAGCTATTGCTTAGCATGCTCAACTGGGATTGGTATTAATCAAACTTGGTTAGTTTTATTAATCTATGTTCCGTTTATGATCTTTACTTTACAAGACCACTTTAATATGTTAATCGGAACATGGAGAACCACCTAGGAAAACAGTACAACCACAAGAACTAATGGGCAATGGTCTTGGCTGAATAATTAGGAACCTTAGCTTGGGGTGATCTTACCTGATAAGGACAAGGGATCGGCGGTACTGTGGGGTATGGACTCGCTCTAGTAGGGGGTTCGGTGAGTTATTCTTTTTATGGTGGGGTATCGACCTGCTAGGGGACTTTATAGCTTGCTAACTGATCCGGACCTTGTAGGTCATAACTTGCTAGGGAACCTTTGTAAAGGCCATGTAGCGTCCCTATGCAATCACACCTCGGTAGTGTGATATGGTGCCTTGCAAACACTGCATGGTTGGGTCCAAAGTTCTTCGGAGCTTTTACGCTGCTTGTGGTGAAAGTGTACAACCTCTGCAGAGTGTTAAACTAATCGATTAGCCGTGCTCACGGTCAAGAGCGGCCTGGACACTCACATGATTAAATTATGGAACTTTAATGTTTAATTGCTGTTTTATTCTTTATTTATGATGCTTATGTCTTATTAATTGGGTTGGTATGAACTTACACTCTTTAGTAATCAGGTTGCTAATAAAACTTGACCTACTAAAATGCTAAACTGCTTGAACCTTAGCCATCCACCATACGGCCTTGCATGTTATGTTGTTCTCTCTTCCTGAGTACGTCATGTGCTCACGCTTGTTTATTCTCTTGCATCTACAATACCCGGATTGCTACTCAGACTGGGAGAACTTTGAAGATATTCCAGAAGATTTCCAGGAGTTCTAGGTGTGCGTAGTCTTCAGTCAGCTGCCTGTGGAGGCATTTTGTCCGCTGCGAGAAATCGTTATTTTAAGTTTCGATTAAGACTATGGTTTGTAATAACTCTTTATTCGTGTGGCACTGATTTTGGTATTCACAATGTCTAAGTGTGTGTGTAACTTGATCCCGGCGCACACGTGATCTATGCACTCAATTTTGCCTTTAAAACTGGGTGTGACAGAGTGGTACCAGAGCTGTGTTGACTGTAGGAATGCTAGCCTAAATAGAAATGGTCGAACTAAGGATTTATAATCATAGAAGCTTTCTCTTACATGCTTGCTTTACTTCTATTAACCTTACTCTTGCCTTTTTCCTTACTCTTGAGCTGTCTGCATTCTTTACCTTGTGCTTGCTTTAGCTCTCATCCTTTTTGTCTTACCATTTATCTCATTTTTCACTGCACTACAGATGGTTCGCAGTTTGAAGACCTTTCATGCTGGAGCAGTCCACCAGTATGCCCCGCAAGAACAGTACCATGACTTCCATGATGGAGATACAGATGAGGAGATTGAGATGGAGCCCGCACCTGTGGTCGTCCCTAACCTCATCATAGTGCCGGATGAAGAGGAAGATCCTGAAGAGATGATTCCAAAGGAGGATGAGCCAGCTGAACAACCCAATCTAGAGGAGCAAGCGCCAGGAGAAGATCTGGAAGATCATCCTGACCTAGAGAAGGAGGATGAAGAACAAGAGCAAGAGAAAGAGGAAGAAGCTAAGGACGTGTTCTGGGAAGTATACCACTACAGGGCTGATGGAGTGGGCATTCCCATGGCTGACCACCTGCGAGCTATTGTACTCCGCTTGGGCTATGATAACGCCCCTGTTTACCATGGTGAGCTGTGGACTCATGAGGACCATGTGTGGTTCGAGGACCGGTGGATGGTCGCTTCCTTGTGTGATGAGTGATTGGCAGCGTTGTGTGGACTGATTCTTGGCTAAGTATTGCAGGTGCAGGTTGCAGCTTGACTCGTCTTTGTGCAGGTGAAGAACAAGCGCGAAAGGTCGTTGCCGGTGAGGCCTCCAGGTGTGGAGAAGACAAGTAGGCTTCGTTCGAGGGACCCGGTGGCCAGTGGGGTCAAGTGCGGCCCGCATGGTGGCATGAACAGCAAGATGAAGTCGTGGACGGTATCTTGGTAGAGCCTCAAAACCAAGGTCGAGCCGGGACTACATGGGAGCTGAGTCATGAGTGGAGATTGGCGGAGGCTACACCGAGTTCGCGGGGATTGCAGTGGTTCACCAGAAAACCACTAGGTTACTCGGTTGAGCCACAAAACCGAGGCTGAAGACTCGAAGAGGAGGTGCGGCGACCCAGGCCTGTTCAACCGCCCAGGAGAGGCGGTCAGACCGCCTGGGCCGGTCAGATCGCCCGAGCCGGTCTTACCGCCCAGGGGGGCGGTCTTACCGCCCTGGTCGCCGGCGCTGAGATGCTTCGAAGCGGAGGACACGCGTCGGGATCGCAAGGCTTGCATCGAGGCTAAGCAGGTTGCGGTCGCCGGGCATCCGTCAGATGAAGAAAATCTGAAGACTTCCAAATCCGCCCTTGAGGGGCTTGTATCCCTAGTGTTATGTGAATGGATGGCAGCCAACTATTGGAACCCTAGCTCATTTGTTTTTCCATTTTCGTTATCTTTTTCCCTAGTTTTTCCTAGGACTAGCTTGAGAGCTTCATGTGAGATCTAGAGAGAGGGATGGATGTTTGGGTGGCAAGCTAGACCTTGTACGAACCTTCATGGTATGTATAGATGGTTCGGCGTTGTTCCTCAAGGTGGTTTTCCCGTCCTTCTTTGTGTTGATTTTCGGAGCTCTTTGTTGGTGGTGTTTTGAGGACGATTTCTTGGGGTTTTTGGTGGGTGTCACGTATGAGGATCTTGTGCCTCTTTGGCTGGTGACTTTGCCCCCAAATCTCTCTTGAATCGGACTCAATTTGGTGGTTTTTCGAGTTGGGCGAGTTCTTGACCTAGAGAGGTGATTTCTTCGATTCCTCTTGATTGTGAGCGATTCGGGTCAATTCCTTTGAGGTAGAGGTTGCCCAGGAGGTAACCCAGCTAGTCCCGAAGTTTTGCTGCAATCTGTGGAGTGATTTGGGAGATCAGGCGCGAGGAAGTTGAGCTTTGACCCGCGGGTACGTTTTCTGGAAGGGGCGGTCTAACCACCTGGAGGGGGCGGTCTAACCGCCCTGGGCTTTCCAGGTCAAAGTTTTGTTTCACCAGATTTTCCTCTATGAGTTTGTTCACCTTGATCAGAGGAGCGTCTGGGTGAAACATCGGGTCGTTCTCGTGCCATTTGCTAGCGGTTCTTGTTTGGAGTTCGTTGCTGGGTACAGGAGGTTAGACCGCCCCTGGTAGCTGGTCTAACCGCCCCTAGGCCCCTGGGTGGAGTTTTGGTTTTCACCAAGATTTTCTGGTAGCTAGCATGGCCTTGACCAGAGATCTTTGTTGGTGAAACCGTGGTGCGTTTTGGTGCTCGGAAGAGGTGTTTCGGAGGATTTCTTAGTTGCCTGGTGGAGGCGGTCTAACCGCCCCCTATACCCGGTCTAACCGCCCCCTCTGGACAGCCGGCTTTAGAGTTGTTTTCGTTGTCATGGGTGCGTGTGTGTTGAGGTTGCTGGTAGTGTTTGTTCCTAGGACCAGTAGCACTCCAGTGGCTACGTGGTTTTGGCAAACGGAAGGTAGAAGTGCGGAGCGTGTGATTTTGGGGGTCCGACCGAGCGAGTTCATCTTGTCGGAGTTTCAATCTCCTTCGAGAAGAATTTTTATCGGCTCCCATTCACTCCCCCCCCTCTCTGGTCACCTAATCGGTCCTTCAACTCATCTGTGGTTCGAGCTCCATTGGGAAGTTGCTGCCATCCTGGAGGAGTACATTCCATGCCGTGGAGTGAAGGAGATGTCTAAGCATCATGATGTGGCTCACAGCACTCCTATGGACGCTGGTATTGCAGAGTCAGCTCGGAGGGCACTTTATGTGCTCTCTCACAAGGAGCGTGACAGGTTGGAGGATACCCACTGCCGATACACACCCTTCAGAGCCAGTAGGGAAGCCAAGACCTACATCGCCCCAGCGCCAGTATGACGGAACGCTGAACAATGTCCGGAGTCTACTTGCAGCTGTCAACACCGCATTGGATGACACCAACAACACTCTATATGCGGCACAACAGCAGATTTTCACTCTGGTGACGCTGAGGCGTGCCTTAGAAGCTGCACTTCAGAACAGGGAGCAGCCAGCTGCCCATGAAGCCACAGAAGGATGTACCTCCCCGTCGCCCAAGATGCCACACTACGACTCCCCTGACGCCCGCACAGATGCCATGGCAGAAGATAGTCCTCAGGATCAAGTTAAGAATAGGGCCCTTTTGTAATCGCTAGTAGACGATCGGTAAAGTGTGCTTAGTTTAGAAGTGTGGTTGAATGCTTGGTTTTGTGCTTAATGTTTGAGCTGGATTTCTGTTTGAGTGCAATGTGTTGTGGAGTGATGACCACAACGACATTGGTTTAGTAGTAAGTTTGTGGGGGTCAACTTTCAGTCTCAATCAATTATCTATCCTAATCTTTTTGTCCCTTTAAGTTTTTCCTTAATGCAAATCCAAAGAGCTCTAAATCTGTTCGTGCAGCTTTCTGAGTCAGCTGCACTGTTTTAATTTTATCTCGAGCTATAGAAATCCGATTGCAGTAAAACCAATTGGAGTAGTTCAGAAATTTCGTGACTGATTTTCTGTGAAAAATTCATTATATTTGGGTGGATAATCAGAGAGTTATGACTGAAACATTACAGCCTCACGAATCTGTTAAACACTGCTGACCTATCTGTCTTGTTTATTTTATAACCGGAGTTACAGAACTCCGATTGAGGTGATTCCAGTTGGAGTAGTTCCATAATTTCATTACATTTTATCAGTCCAAAACCCATAATTTTTGGTTACCCACACTAAGAATTATGCCTGATGGTTTGGAGTTAACAGAATCTGTCTTATCTAAACACCATTGCTATCCTATCTTTCCGGGTTTAACTCTTGATGCAAACATCTAAAGTAATGTCCCTAACACTCAGATGGTGAACACCAGGTCAGGATCAGGAGTTGATCAACCAGCAGGAAGAGCACCCCAGCAAGCACCAATGGATCCCGCTATGCAGCAATTCATAGAGGCACAGACTCAGCTCCTCCAGAACCTGACCAACACCATGACGAACCTGTGTTGACGGTTAATAATTGTATCAAAGTTCGTTTGTGACTTGCAAGCGTACAAGTCTCCCGTCGTAGTCAAGGGACCCTTCTTCCCTCGAGTGGTGAACCCAAGGTATCGAATTCGTGGAACAAATGTGTGACGCAAGAGTTGATCTAGTAAAGCCAAATAACTTCAATCTCTGGTAAAAGAGAAACCCTAATGCATCTAGATAAGAACACAAAACAAAGATAAATCTAATCTACTAAAGACCGGAGAAAACAAAGTAAGATTGGGTAGATAAACCGATCTAGACGGATCGGGGTAAGCCTTTTGTGAAGTTCCAAGCAAGAGAAGAAGTAGCAAATCGAATCTTAATAGAAGCCTCTTTAAATCGTGGTTTCCCGTCCAAATCCGAAAACATCCGCCTTTCGAGACCCCCGTTCTGTCACAACGTATCCCTATTCATGCGGGGAGCTTAGGGAGAGTCAAAAGACAAGTCGAGATTCTTTCGGAAGATCCGGCGTGTACCTCTAGCCACCGCGGCTACAAGAACACCCTATGTAATCTATCGTACGAATAGAATTGGAATAAGCAAAGCCGATCGAAAAACGAAATCTTCGAGGAAACACTTGATCGCTAAGAAAAGATTCAACTTGATAATTCAACTATGACAATGATACATACACAAGATCACCACCGGGATCCTTCCTTGATCTTGCTTCTAGCTCCGGAACTCCGACGTGGTCTTCCATGCAAGGTTCCCACGTCGGCTAGGGAAACCCTAGTCAACTAGCTCGACCCTCTCCTCTCCGACATGGTGTCCCTCTCTTCTCTGCTTCTCGGCGGCCGAAGACGAAATCTTCTCTTCTTGGCTCTCGGTCAGGGGGCTATAAATAGCCCGATTGGCGGCTAGGGCAAAGGAGGGGGCAATTGGGCCCTAAATGGGCCTGGGCCGACCGGACTGGGCCGGCCGGCCTGGGCCCATTTAGGCCCAGCCCGAGGGCTCCTTCGCTCCACGTCGGTTCCCTTGCTTCCTGGATGTTTCCCCCTTCTGCATGTAGGTCTATGTCGTCGCTTCTCTCCGAATTGGACTCAACTCCTTGTCTTGCAAGATTCGGCACTTTTCCGGTCGGGTCCCCGGAGTCCGTTGTCTTCTCGGATCAAGTCCCCCGGCTTCTTGGAGTTAAGTTTGCTTCATTGCATGACTTGTACGGGGCTTCAAGGTCTTGTCATGAGGTGCTTGATGAACTTATCCCGAAAGTCTTGCATTCAACACTAAAACCCCGCATAAACATTAAACTCCAAAACCGACATGCACACGTGAACTTGTTATACCACGGGGGTTAGTACCAATGGATAAGGTATAAAACTCATGCCAACACCGAAGGTAAACTCATGGCTAGGTTGACGGATTTTCACCGTCAACATCTCCCCCATGCTTAAACCTTGCTCGTCCTCGAGTAAGCCTTCGATGGATATCATCATTGCCAAACAATGTTTAAACTTTGCATTTGATCACACATGAGAAAACATAATGCTCTCAAAATTTTAATTCATTAAAGTTCCATAATGTACTAGCCTTCATCTCTACGGAGGGTAGATTCTTATTAAGCTTATCCCACAAGTATTAACATGCTCACAAAGTTTTAAATAGATCTCAGAATTTTTGAAATAAAGAACGAGATAAAGAAAAGCCAAACCAAGTTCACAAATTTAAATCATATTGTATATTGCTCATAAACTCTCATCTCACTTGTCTCTCAAGCCTATATATTCTACTCCTTTCCCTCTCATATATATGTGGTAGGCTTTATATGGAGCTTTGGGAAAGTTTAGTCCTAACAAGATTTTATAAATGAGGTGTTGTCAAAACAAGACAAGCTTCTCATGGTCTTACCGAGACTCATCAAAAAGGTCATTGGAAAATAATGTTAAATCAAGGAGGGGAAAGAGAAAAATACACACACTTTTAGATGAGTGGACATGTGCAAATGGCAAAGAGTGATCCCGAGGCACAAAGGAAGTCCTCGTTATCGGATTGCACATGGTTGGAAAATGAGAATGGATCTTTTTAACTTGAAGCCTTGAATGCACTCTTAGAGAATCGGGGAGTTTACTTTACGCATATTATTTTTTTTCTTTCTCATATTTCTCATTCTTTTCTTTCTTTCTTTCTTTCTTTCATATATATATATATTTTTTCTTTACCTTGAAAGTCATGAGTATCGCTGGATTTTTTTTCTTTCATCATCATTTTTTTAAATATTCCCCTTTTAACTCTAAAAATGCACCGTACCTACCTCCTCCCCCATGCTTAGACGTTGCTCGTCCTCGAGCAAAGAGGCGAAAAATAAGGTAGGTACCGGAGTATTTTTCCTTGGAGAGATACTTGAAATCTTCAATGTCGGCACCGTCTTGCGATCTTCCTTGATTTGATGATCCATTCTCAACGATAGGTTGTGGTCAAGGAGGTAATCACAAAAGATGATATTTGGTTTAAGGGTGGATATCCGGCGAAGTTTGTGATATCTCCGATGCGGGGATACACAATGCACGGATAAAAGGCTAGCAAAAAGATAGATACGCAAAAACGGAATGACCAGCTTCTTAGTCTCGAGCCAGAGAAATCATGGCCTGCAATAACTCACTCAAAAATAAATCTTGTACACTAAGGTTTATGCACTCAAATATATATAAGGCTTTGGATAGGTTGAGCAACACACAAGTGATAATTGTGACAAGGTTAGCGATATTTTTGAGCATAAAAGACATCTTTAATCTATTCATAACTTGAGAGCACATAAAACACTATGGGTCTTTATTTTAATCATAACCTCCGCTGAAAATTAAGCTAGCATTTAAATAAATTCAGATTTGTATTTTTAAGAGAGCACTAGCTTAAACATGCATAAATCAATTACAAAGATAAACAAAGCTGCAATTATATCATATATCATCATGGCACAAATTTTTATAACTTTTCCAATGATATAATCAAGGTGGTGTCTTTATTAATGATGACATCAAGTTGAAATACAAACTGAAAATAAACAAACATGCTTGCTGAAATTTAAATAAAAACAGAAAATACTACGCAAACACACATAAGCAAAAGCTGAAAATTACAGAGAAAAAGAAAAGAAAAGAAAACTAAAGTTCCTAAATCTTCTAGTCCTCCGCCGGTGGTTGATGTTGATGATCTTGATAATAATACCCTTGCTCATAATACGATTGGACATTCCCTCCGACGAATTGATTTGGCTCCACAAGGTGAAGGCGTCTAAGCTCAAAGGCAATATTTGCATTTCCTTCACCAAGTTGAGCTGCGTTAGCTTGGATGGCTGCGATATTTTGAGCATGTCTTGCAGCATACCCTCCAATTATGGCCATGCTTTGTTGTGGTTGGGGATGATGAGCGTGGGACTCCGCGAAGTTAGCGTTGGGCACAACATAATTTGGTGGGGGTACCGGTGCTCCACCCCCCCATGCTTGCTCTTGTGGCCCTCCGTAATAACTTGGCGGAGGAGGGATCCCGCCGAATGGTTGCACATTGGGTTGTGCTCCACTCGCTTGTGCGGAGGATGTTCCCTCCTCTACGATTCTTCCTCTTTTGTTCTTCCTTGCAGGGACAAGTAGTCCCTCTTCCAACCAATCTTCTCTCCCTTCGTTGAAAAGCCTAAGCCTCTCGTTGGGAAGGGGTAGGTTCACTATGGCCAACCGATAACCTCCTCTCTCATCTCCACTAATGTATTTGCCTTGCCGCAAATACTCAATGCCGAGAGAGGTTCCACGCAAAAGGTGGTCGGGGTTTCTTGCGATCCCCGGCCGCAAGGAGAAGGCCAACATGGAGAGGTAGCACCCCGAACCAATATTACCCGCCCCCGATATTGCTTCACAACACCAACGGTTGATCATAAGGTAAGAGGGGTCTATTGGCTGCCTGGCAATTAAAGCCGAGTATAGCCAATTCAACTCCGTGTCGGTCACCTTTGTCTCCTTCATCCTTCCCAATACCCTCTTGCACACCCAAGAGTGAAATATCCGGATAATGGGGTTGCGGATGCAATTGCGTTGTTGATGGGCTTCTCCGGAGATCATATTCCAAAATCCCGCCAACATGCCGGGTGGCACGTCAACTTTCTCCGGAGCTCCCTTGTGGAATCCAAGCAGCTCCCTCACGTGCTCGTAGGGAACCACTTGTTGGACTCCCTCCAAACGGAATGACAGGCTTTGCACCCCTTCATCATCAATGATGGGTGCAATAGTCATCAAAATTTCCAAGGCGTAACCCAAATGGGTGTCCACCGATATTCCGTTGGAGAACTGCACCCACCCGAGGTGCCCCAACATGTAGTATATGTCGGTGCAAAAACCCAAGGTGTAGAGTGCTTGGTCGTCGAACTCGACGTTTGGCACAAGCCTCTTCTCAAGATTGGCGAGCCTATCCTCCTCCTCCGCCGACAAGATGATGAAGCCGACGAAGATTGTGTCGGGTGTAAGGAGGTTGTGCGGTTGAGCGAGTCGATCGTCGTGGTGGCGCGGGCTGCTCCTCCGTGTGCCCACGAGGTTCGGTGAACCTCATGGAAGTGCTTCTTGCAGCCCTCATACCACCAAGGAGGAGAGCATCGTTCCTCCTCGGTGGCGCCGTATCCGTCTCTATGCTCCGGGGAGACTCGGAAACCGAGTGCCTTCTCGAAGACGTGGTTGATGACGGCTTGGATGACGACGAACTCTTCTTCTTGGAGAAGAGACTTGTGGTTTTCTTCCATGCCGCACTCTTTTCTTCAACTAAAACTCCGGGTTGCAACCGGTAACTAGGCACTTAAACTCTTTGATTAGGATGTGGACTTTGAGTGGATTAAGGATGTGGATTTTTTTTTTCTTGAGTCATCAAGCTTGGGAAGGTTGGCTATGTCTACGGAGGTTTTGAGCACACAAACTTGAACACACAAACAAAGGAAGGAGAGGGAAGCTTGCTCGCAGAAAACGGGAGCCGGGGGGGCTCCTTATGTAGGTGAGGCCGGCCTCGGTGCTCCTCCCCGTCTCGTCTTTCTTCCAAAGACGATCATTTCACCTCTCGCAACTTTCCCCGCCCGCGTGCTCCACGAGTTGCACCGCCCAAACGCTCTCGTCCACTATTGGTCCTTCCACTTGATGCTTCATGTTTTGGGTCATGTCCATGCTCCCTAGCTCCACTTGCTTCACATGCCACCATGAAATTCCTACAAAGTTGATGCTTGCTGCCCACCATGCTTGTCCTTTGCATGTGAAATTGGTGAAAGTTGATGAAAGGGAATCCAATGGTGCATGCATGATTACTAGATTGCCTCCATTAAGGTGTGTTTAAGGTTAAGCACTCCTCTAATTCGAATTTTAAAATATTTTTCAGAGCCATGCAAGAGCTCGAACATAATTTTAGAGAAGTTTTTAAACCATTAAAAACAAATGCAAGTCGAAAATATTTTCTTTTTACGTCGATTTCGGTCTCACCGGTATAGTTTGCCTTCATTGGTTGAGAGCAGACATTTTCCCGGCTTGATCATGGGGGCATAGGTTTAGGTTCTAATTTTGGCTAAAAAAGAAAGATTTTGAATAAAACAAAATTAGAATAGGCTTAGAAAAATTCTAATCCTAGAGAAACCAAGGATAAGGATTTTTAAAACCAACCAAAAGCTTTGATTTCTAGGTTCACGCGAGTTCTACCACGTGCTGAATTTTTTATTAACACATAGATATAAGTCGTGGCTCTACTCGTGTGGTTTTAGCATGAAAAATAAGTCAACCTCAGCACCATAATGGGGGTGAAAGGTTGAGTTAAGGTTCTGAAATTATTTGGTTGAGGGTTTCTCGAAAAGAAAAGAATCAAACAAGCACATAGGAGGGTTCATGCAAAGGGTTTATGATAAAGCAAACATTCAATCAAGAACTATGTCTCTAATATTGTTCAACCACTTCTAAGTCTAATGTATTTGCGTAATAAAACTCAAAAACTAAATTATTAAAAAGACTCGAAAAACCTGGAATCGGGTTGTCCTCCCGGTAGCTTATTCTTGACTTGACGAAACGGGTTGCCTCCCGCATAGCGCTTCGTTTATAGTCCATGGCTAGACTTCTTCACTTGATTACTTCGGATCAACGCTCTTTGTGGGCGTTGCAATCTTGGGTACCCGCTTTGGCTTAGTCAATTTTATTGGTCTTCACGAGTCGGCTTTGTTCTTTGGTCTTGACGGATGCAACAACTTCCTTGTGGCTTGGCATCTCGAACTCCGGTCCTTCGGTCGTGATCTTCATGGTCTCTAGTGTGATCCTTCGTCTCTCCCGAATGAGCTTGAGTAGCCTTCGCCGTCTTGGGACCTTGGAGTTGTCTCGGATATTCTTCTTCGTTGCCCATCGGGCGCCCGGCAAGTTGTCCCTCTTGCGTCTAGCATCTTCATCACGATGAACACTTCACGTATAGAGCTTCCGACCTCCGTCACCTTGCCATCTAAATTCTTCAATATTTTCTCCATAGCCTCGAACTTAGTGACGGCGTCCTTGTTGATCTTAGCTTGCTCGTCCATCAAGTCCTTGAATTGTGCACAAAGAGAAACCAAAACTTGAATCGACGAACTTGCATTAAATCGGGGTTACCTTGGACTTGGTCGTACTCCACACACTCCTTGCATGAGGATCTTGCTTCGGCGGCCTTTAGGTGTTGAGCTTCTTTCTCCATCTCCATCTTCTCCATCCTCCTCTTAAGTAAACCGATATGCCACTCAAGGAATCCGACTCGTATGCATTCGGCTCTCGCAATCGTCATGCGGATAGTTGAGACTTTGATCTTGAACGGCCTCCCGGCGTCTTGAAGGTTTATGATAGGTAGATCAACGATGTCCGGGGTGCGCGGCGCTCCGGGGGTTGAGGTTGATCTTCCTTTGGACTTGGAGGTGGTGATTCCCTTGGAGATTCCGACGGTCCTTCGACTTCAACTTTTGAATCTAGGGTTTCCACCCCTTTAGCTTGTGTTGCATGTCACCTTTGCCTGTAAAGTTTTCCTGGATCATCCACAAAAAGGTTTGGGTTTCTTGGAGAGGTAGCCAACCATCTCCGGTTAGGGTTAGCAATAAACAAAGTATGCAAAAAAACTAGAGAACAAAACAAATCTATAAAGACTAGAGTTAGACAAACTAGATTAGATGTATTTTGAGGATGATCAAAATTTAGTAGATGCAAAAATAAAACAAAATCAGTACTGAAAATTACAAAAAAAAGCAATAAAAAATCAAATCTTGATCACTTGTTCCCCGGCAACGGCGCCAGAAAAAGGGGCTTGTTGACGGTTAATAATTGTATCAAAGTTCGTTTGTGACTTGCAAGCGTACAAGTCTCCCGTCGTAGTCAAGGGACCCTTCTTCCCTCGAGTGGTGAACCCAAGGTATCGAATTCGTGGAACAAATGTGTGACGCAAGAGTTGATCTAGTAAAGCCAAATAACTTCAATCTCTGGTAAAAGAGAAACCCTAATGCATCTAGATAAGAACACAAAACAAAGATAAATCTAATCTACTAAAGACCGGAGAAAACAAAGTAAGATTGGGTAGATAAACCGATCTAGACGGATCGGGGTAAGCCTTTTGTTGAAGTTCCAAGCAAGAGAAGAAGTAGCAAATCGAATCTTAATAGAAGCCTCTTTAAATCGTGGTTTCCCGTCCAAATCCGAAAACATCCGCCTTTCGAGACCCCCGTTCTGTCACAACGTATCCCTATTCATGCGGGGAGCTTAGGGCGAGTCAAAAGACAAGTCGAGATTCTTTCGGAAGATCCGGCGTGTACCTCTAGCCACCACGGCTACAAGAACACCCTATGTAATCTATCGTACGAATAGAATTGGAATAAGCAAAGCCGATCGAAAAACGAAATCTTCGAGGAAACACTTGATCGCTAAGAAAAGATTCAACTTGATAATTCAACTATGACAATGATACATACACAAGATCACCACCGGGATCCTTCCTTGATCTTGCTTCTAGCTCCGGGAACTCCGACGTGGTCTTCCATGCAAGGTTCCCACGTCGGCAAGGGAAACCCTAGTCAACTAGCTCGACCCTCTCCTCTCCGACATGGTGTCCCTCTCTTCTCTGCTTCTCGGCGGCCGAAGACGAAATCTTCTCTTCTTGGCTCTCGGTCAGGGGGCTATAAATAGCCCGATTGGCGGCTAGGGCAAAGGAGGGGGCAATTGGGCCCTAAATGGGCCTGGGCCGACCGGACTGGGCCGGCCGGCGCCGGGCCCATTTAGGCCCGGCCCGAGGGCTCCTTCGCTCCACGTCGGTTCCCTTGCTTCCCGGATGTTTCCCCCTTCTACATGTAGGTCCATGTCGTCGCTTTCTCTCCGAATTGGACTCAACTCCTTGTCATGCAAGATTCAAGACTTTTCCGGTCGTGTCCCCGGAGTCTCGTTGTCTTCTCGGATCAAGTCCCCGGCTTCTTGGAGTTAAGTTTGCTTCATTGCATGACTTGTACGGGGCTTCAAGGTCTTGTCATGAGGTGCTTGATGAACTTATCGCGAAAGTCTTGCATTCAACACTAAAACCCTGCATAAACATGAAACTCCAAAACCGACATGCACACGTGAACTTGTTATACCACGGGGGTTAGTACCAATGGATAAGGTATAAAACTCATGCCAACACCGAAGGTAAACTCATGGCTAGGTTGACGGATTTTCACCGTCAACAACCTGCAAGCCCTGGTCAACAACCCACTGGTGCAGCCACCGGCGCCTCGCAACAAGCACCGGGAGTTTATGAGTCACCACCCTCCCGTGTTCACTCATGCCGCTGATCCGCTTGAAGCTGAAGATTGGTTGAAGACAGTGCTGAAGATGCTCACTACCTGTCAGTGTGACGACAGAGAAGGTCCTGTATGCTGCAGGACGACTTCAAGGATCTGCAGCCGCTTGGTGGGATGCGTATTCTGCCGCTCATGCCGCCCCAGACACTATCACCTGGGAAGAGTTTACCACCAAATTTAGGAGCCATCACATACCCTCTGGAGTCATGAAGATCAAGAAGAAGGAGTTCCTTTCTCTGAAGCAGGGAGGAATGTCAGTGGCTGAGTACAGAGACAAGTACAATGAGATGTCTCGCTATGCAGCTGAGGAGGTTGCAGAAGATAGAAAGAAGCAGGAGCTGTTCCTCGATGGGTTAGCTGGTTCGCTGCAGTACCAGCTGATGTCTTATCCTTTCCCCAACTTTCAGCAGCTAGTTGATGCCGCTCGGGGAGCAGAAGAGGAAGGCCGCCAGCTCTCGGCAGTTTGGGAGTGTGTCTCGCCCGCGCTTCAACCCACCGACGAACACCCCGTTCTGCTTTGGGGGACCGGGTGGAAACTTTGGGCAGCAGCAGTCCCAACGTCCTGCTTAGCAGTTCCAGCAGTCCGCTCAGCAGTTTCAGCGTCCTGTCCCTCAGACTCCACGTCCAGTTTCCCACGCGCTTCACGAAGATGCCACCCGCGCTTCAATTCGTGCACCAGAGCCCTGGATTGGGTTCGCCGGCGAGCCCGCCCACCGCCGGCCGCCGCGTTGCGGACGCGCTCCGCCGCCCCGCTGCTTGCACGTGTTGTCGGTCGTTGGATTGAGATCCAGCGGACCAGATCTAAACCCGCCGCCCGCAAGCCACCGCAACCATCAGTTCTAGATCCAATGGATCTAGATCAAGCCGACCCGAGTCAACCAGGTCAAACCCCGCCGGCTCAGGCGATTTTGCAGAAAACCCTCCATGTTTTCTGATATTCACAAAAATACCCTTCAACCTTAGGATATTCTTTACAGTTTAGTCCTTTTTCTTTGTTTTAGCCCAGATTCTTTTCAAACCTTTACAGATTAGTCCCTGCACCTTCTTAGGCCATAACTTAGTCGTTTTAGCTCCGATTTTAGCGTTCTTTATGTCCACGCGTTCGTCTCGAAGCGTAGAATAGCTTTATGCTACTGCTTAGTTCTGTTTGATCTGTTTGGTGACTGTTTCTTATTTATTCTTATTGTATGCTTGTATGTGATGATTGTGGACCGTAGAGAGCGATCCGTTGGAAGGATTTGAAGATCAAGACGTGCAAGAGTTTGAGCAGCCGAGTTTTGTTGAAGGCAAGTCTTCCTTGATGCATACCTGCTTTTCCTACATAACATGCATTTAAATTCACTGTCTTTACTTTTCCGCTTGCATTAATTTGATGGGAACCTATTAAGGATCATGCCTAGTCTTTTACTACCTTTACCTTGTCACCGGGCTTATGAAATTAATCTTGTGGAAGCTATTGCTTAGCATGCTCAACTGGAATTGGTATTAATCAAACTTGGTTACTTTTATTATTCTATGTTACGTTTATGATCTTTACTTTACAAGACCACTTTAATATGTTAATCGGAACATGGAGAACCACCCAGGAAAACAGTACAACCACAAGAACTAATGGGCAATGGTCTTGGCTGAATAATTAGGAACTTTAGCTTGGGGTGATCTTACCTGATAAGGACAAGGGATCGGCGGTACTGTGGGGTATAGACTCGCTCTAGCAGGGGTTGGGTGAGTTATTCTTTTTATGGTGGGGTATTGACCTGCTAGGGGACTTTATACCTTGCTAACTGATCCGGACCTTGTGGGTCATAACTTGCTAGGGAACCTTTGTAAAGGCCATGTAGCGTCTCTATGCAATCACACCTCGGTAGTGTGGTATGGTGCCTTGCAAACAATGCATGGTTGGGTCCAAAGTTCTTCGGAGCTTTTGCGCTGCTTGTGGTGAAAGTGTACAACCTCTGCAGAGTGTTAAACTAATTGATTAGCCGTGCTCACAGTCAAGAGCGGTCTGGACACACTGTTGACGATGAAAATCCGTCAACCTAGCCATGAGTTTACCTTCGGTGTTGGCATGAGTTTTATACCTTATCCATTGGTACTAACCCTCGTGGTATAACAAGTTCACGTGTGCATGTCGGTTCTGGAGTTTAATGTTTACGCAGGGTTTTAGTGTTGAATGCAAGACTTTTGGGATAAGTTCATCAAGCACCTCATGACAAGACCTTGAAGCCCCGTACAAGTCATGTAACAAAGCAAACTTAACTCCAAGAAGCCAGGGACTTGATCTGAGAAGACGATAGACTCCGAGGACCTGACCAGAAAAGTGCTGAATCTTGCAAGACAAGGAGTTGAGTCCAATTCTTAGAGAAACTGACGACATGGACCTACATACAGAAGGGGGGAACATCCAGGAAGCAAGGAAACCGACGTGGAGCAAAGGAGCCCTCGGGCTGGGCCTAGATGGGCCCAGGCCGGCCGGCGCAATCCGGTCGGCCCAGGCCCATCCAGGGCCCAAATGCCCCCTCCTTTGCCCTATCCGCCAATCGGGCTATTTATAGCCCCCTGACCGAGAGCCTCGCAGAGAAGAATTCGTCATCGGCCGCCGAGGAGCAGAGAAGAGAGGGACACCATCTCGGAGAGGAGAGGGTCGAGCTAGTTGACTAGGGTTTCCCTAGCCGACGTGGGAACCTTGCACGGAAGACCACGTCGGAGTTCCCGGAGCTAGAAGCAAGATCAAGGAAGGATCCCGGTGGTGATCTTGTGTATGTATCATTGTTACAGTTGAATTATCAAGTTGAATCTTTTCCTAGCGATCAAGTGTTTCCTCGAAGATTTCGTTTTTCGATCGACTTTGCTTATTCCAATTCTATTCTCGAGATAGATTACATAGGGTGTTCTTGTAGCCGCGGTGGCTAGAGGTACACGCCGGATCTTCCGAAAGAATCTCGACTTGTCTTTTGACTCGCCCTAAGCTCCCCGCATGAATAGGGATACGTTGTGACGAACGGGGGTCTCGAAAGGCGGATGTTTTCGGATTTGGACGGGAAACCACGATTTAAAGAGGCTTCTATTAAGATTCGATTTGCTACTTCTTCTCTTGCTTGGAACTTCAACAAAAGGCTTACCCCGATCCCTCTAGATCGGTTTATCTACCCAATCTTACTTTGTTTTCTCCGGTCTTTAGTAGATTAGATTAGTTTCGTGTCTTTTACTTAGATGCATTAGGGTTTCTTTTATCGAAGATTGAAGTTACTTGGCTTTATTAGATTAAGTTTTGCGTCACACATTTGTTCCACGGATTCGATACCTTGGGTTCACCACTCGAGGGAAGAAGGGTCCCTTGACTACGACGGGAGACTTGTACGCTTGCAAGTCACGAACGAACTTTGATACAATTATTAACCGTCAACAAGCCCCTTTTTCTGGCGCCGTTGCCGGGGAACAAGTGATCAAGATTTGATTTTTTATTGCCTTTTTTGTAATTTTCAGTTTTCTCTTTGTTTTTATTTTTGCATCTACTAAATTTTGATCATCCTCAAAATACATCTAATCTAGTTTGTCTAACTCTAGTTTTTATAGATTTGTTTTTACTTTCTAGTTTTTTGCATACTTTGTTTATTACTAACCCTAACAGGAGATGGACGGCTACCTCTCCAACAAACCCAATAATTTTGTGGATGATCCAGAAAAACTTTACAGGCTAAGGAGACGCGAAGCCCATCAAGCTAAAAAGCTGGATTTTGTAGATTCGGAGTTGGAAGACAAAGGATCGCAGGAATCTCCGAAGAATTCACCACCTCAAAGTCCTCGGGAGAATCGACTTCCACCGATGGGTGACCAACCAAAGCAAGAACGCAAGATTGGGGAGCTATGCACCCCAGACATCATCGACCTACCAATCTTGAACCTTGAGGAGATCGGAAGATCGTTCGAGATCAAGACCTCAACAATCCGCATGGTGCAACATTCACCCTTCACCGGTAAAGAGGATCCGAACCTTCACCTCCAAGCATTCATTCAACTATGTCAGACTTTCAACATGGATGGGGTGACTCAAGATCAAATGAGGGCAAGGCTTTTTCCGTTCTCACTTCTCGGGAAGGCTTTGCAATGGTTCCACTCTCAACCGGCGGAGACGGTGCAAAACTAGAACACGTTGATGAAGGCTTTCATGAAGGAATACTACTCACCGGGTAAAACTCAAAGCTTGCATAATAAGATTGCCACCTTTGTTCATTATCCTACGGAAACTATCTCGGAGGCATTCAAGCGCTTCAACGAGTACACCCGGGCGGTTCCACATCACAAGTTCCCGAAAGAAGACCTCGTGCAAAAGTTCTATCAAGGACTTACCATGGCGTCAAGGACGATCATCGATGCACCGGCGTGAGGATCATCATCGAACTTACACCGACGGAACCTTTCACTCTATTCAAGAAGGTCGCAGATAATGACACATGGGCGTCATCCGGGCGCCTACATCCGGTTCAACCCACGGGGAACGTCAAAGGAGTCTTGCAAGTGGAGAAGGAGAACATACTTGAAGGCAATATCGACTCGCTCATGAGGAGGTTGGAGAAGATGGAGATGGAAAAGAAAGAGGCTCAAGACTTGAAGGCCGCCGAAGCAAGGTCCACATGCGAAGAATGTGGAGAGTATGGCCATGTCCGCAAAGATTGTCCGGAGGAAGCCAAAGTGCTCGACTACATGAGGAAGGGAGAATTGCCAAACTTCCGCTACGGGCAAGGTAGGCCACAATTTAATGCAAGCTCATCTATTCCTAACGTGGTTCCGCTTCGTATACAATTGAAGGAGTTCATGGATGAGCAAGCTAAGATCAACAAGGACACCGTCACCAAGTTCAAGACCATAGACAAGGTGTTGGAGAACATCGATAGCAAAGTGACGGAGGTCGGAAGTTCCAATCATCAAGTGCTCAACATGATGAAGATGCTCGAGACGCAAGTTGGACAACTTGCGGGGCGCCTCACTAATGATGAAGGGAAGCTTCCGGGACAACCCAAATGTCCCGAATCGGCGAAGGCCATTCAAACACGTTCGAGGAAGGAGACCGAAGATCCGGAACGTTCCGCGGGAGCAAGGAAGCTTAAACCACCCACCGAGGTAGAAGGAGTTGCTAAAGAGAAGGTTACGGGGATCGTCACCGAGGAACCCGAATACGAGATGCCGGAGGAAGACACGAGGATACCGCAACTCAAGCCACGCTACTTCCGAGGTAAACTTGACAACCACTTTGAGAAGTTTGTGGAAGTTGTGCGTAGACTTAGCATCAACATGCCATTACTAGATGCCCTACAAGTACCTACATATTCTCGTTACTTTAAAGACATACTTGCAAATAAATATGAGATAGCAACACTCGAGGTAGATCATGTCAAGATGTCCGAGGAGTGTAGTGCCGCTATTGCTAATGGCCTAGAGAAGCAAAAAGACCCCCGGGTGCCCTACAATTCCATGTTCGGTTGGTTCTTTCAACTTTGAGAAGGCGTTATGCGACCTTGGAGCTAGTGTGAGCGTCATGCCGAGGGATGTGTTCGAGAAGCTACGCCTACCAATGGAGCCTACGGGAATATGTTTGGAGTTGGGAGACAACTCCATTCGCTATCCCTTGGGCATTGCTGAAGATGTACCCGTGAAGATTGGACACCACTTCATCCCCGTCGACTTCGTTGTGCTCGAGATGGGAGAGAGGGAAAGCCGCCGCTCATCCTAGGGAGGCCATTCCTCAAGACCGTGGGAGCTACTATTGATGTTGGCAAGGGGGAGATCATGTTCGATATCAACGGAGAAAGGAGTTCCTTCAAGTTCCGCCCAAGGATTGGGGCATGCAACATGATTGGAGTGAAGGGAGAACCAAAACAAACGGAGGGGCTGAAAAAGAAGAAGGAGCCGAAAAAAATGAACGTAAAGAAAATCAAAGAAGGTGTTGCATCCGTCAAGACAAAGGAAGATATGCCGCTTGTGAAGACAAAAAAATGACTAAGCCGACTAAGCCGGAAGACAAGCCCGCGCCCAAGATGGTGCGGAAGTGGGTACCCAAGATTGCAACGCCCGCAAAGAGCGTTGATCCGGAGTAATCAAGTGAAGAAGTCTAGCTATAGACTATAAACGAAGCGCTAGGCGGGAGGCAACCCGTTTCGTCGAGTCAAGAATAAGCTACCGGGAGGACAACCCGATTCCAGGTTTTTCGAGTATTTTTCATAATTTAGTTTTTGAGTTTTATTACGCAAAGACATTAGACTTAGAAGTGGTTGAACAATATTAGAGACATAATTCTTGATTGAATGTTTGCTTTATCATAAACCCTTTGCATGAACCCTCCTATGTGCTTGTTTGTTCTTTTCTTTTTGAGAAACCTCAACCAAATAATTTCAGAACCTAACTCAACCTTTCACCCTAATTATGGTGCTGAGGTTGACTTATTTTTCATGCTAAAACCACACGAGTAGAGCCATGATTTATATTTAAGTGTTAATAAAATTCAGCACGTGGTAGAACTCGCGTGAACTTAGAAATCAAAACTTTTGGTTGGTTTTTAAAATCTTTAATCTTGGTTTCTCTAGGATTAGAATTTTTCTAAGCCTATTCTAATTTTGTTTTATTCAAAATCTTTCTTATTTAGCCAAAATTAGAACCTAAACCTATGCCCCCATGATCAAGCCGGGAAAATATCTGCTCTCAACCGATGAAGGCAAACTATACCGGTGAGACCGAAATCGACGTAGTCGAAAAATATTTTCGACTTACATTTGTTTTTAATGGTTTAAAAACTTCTCTAAAATTATGTTTGAGCTCTTGCATGGCTCTGAAAAATATTTTAAATTTCGAATTAGAGGAGTGCTTAACCTTAAACACACAATCTAGTTTCAATTAATCATGCATGCACCATTGGATTCCCTTTTATCAACTTTCACCAATTCCACATGCAAAGGACAAGCATGGTGGGCAGAAAGCATCAACTTTGCAGGAATTTCATGGTGGCATGTGAAGCAAGTGGAGCTAGGGAGCATGGACATGACCTAAAGCATGGAGCATCAAGTGGAAGGACCAATAATGCAAGAAAAGGAGTGGACGAGAGCGTTTGGGCGGTGCAACTCGTGGAGCACGCGGGCGGGGAAAGTTGCGGAGGCGAAATGATCGTCTTTGGAAGAAATACGAGGCGGGGAGGAGCCAGGAGGACCCTAGGGGCCGGCCGGCCCGGCCGGCCGGCCTCACCTACTTAAGGAGCCCCCCGGCTCCCGTTTTCTGCGAGCAAGCTTCCCTCTCCTTCCTTTGTTTGTGTGTTCAAGTTTGTGTGCTCAAAACCTCCGTAGACATAGCCAACCTTCCCAAGCTTGATAGCTCAAGAAAAAATCCACATCCTTAATCCACTCCAAGTCCACATCCGAAGAAAAGAGTTTAAGTGCCAAGTTACCGGTTGCAACCCGGAGTTTTAGTTGGAGAAAAGAGTGCAGCAACCTTGTGGAAGAAGACCACAAGTCTCTTCTCCAAGAAGAAGAGTTCGTCGTCGTCTAAGCAGTCATCAACCACGTCTTCGAGGAGGCACTCGGTTTCCGAGTCTCCCCGGAGCATGGAGACGGATACGGCACCACCGAGGAGGAACGATGCTCTCCTCCTTGGTGGTATGAGGGCTGCAAGAAGCACTTCCATGAGGTTTACCGAACCTCGTGGGCACGCGGAGGAGCAGCCCGCGCCACCACGACGATCGACCCGCTCAACCGCGCCACCTCCTTACACCCCGACATACTCTTCATACGGCTTCATCATCTTGTCGGCGGAGGAGGAGGAGAGGCTCTCTAATCTTGAGAAGAGGCTTGTGCCCAACGTCGAGTTCGACGACCAAGCACTCTACACCTTGGGTTTTGGCACCGACATATACTATATGTTGGGGCACCTTGGATGGGTGCAGTTCTCCAACGGAGTATCGGTGGACACCCATTTGGGGTTCGCCTTGGAAATTTTGATGACTATTGCACCCATCATTGATGATGATGGGGTGCAAAGCTTGTCATTCCGTTTGGAGGGAGTCCAACAAGTGGTTCCCTACGAGCACGTTAGGGAGCTGCTTGGATTCCACAAGGGAGCTCCGGAGAAAGTTGACGTGCCACCCGGCATGTTAGCGGGATTTTGGAATATGATCTCCGGAGAAGCCCATCAACAACGCAATTGCATCCGCAACCCCATTATCCGGATATTTCACTCTTGGATGTGCAAGAGGGTATTGGGGAGGATGAAGGAGACAAAGGTGACCGACACGGAGTTGAATTAGCTATACTCGGCTTTAATTGCCAGGCAGCCAATAGACCCTTCTTACCTTATGATCAACCGTTGGTGTTGTGAAGCAACATCGGGGGCGGGTAATATTGGTTCGGGGTGCTACCTCCCCATGTTGGCCTTCTCCTTGCGGCCGGGGATCGCAAGAAACCCCGACCACCTTTTGAGTGGTACCTCTCTCGGCATTGAGTATTTGCGGCAAGGCAAATACATTAGTGGAGATGAGAGAGGAGGTTATCAGTTGGCCATAGTGAACCTACCCCTTCCTAACGAGAGGCTTAGGCTTTTCAACGAAGGGAGAGAAGATTGGTTGGAAGAGGGTCTCCTTGTCCCTGCAAGGAAGAACAAAAGAGGAAGAATCGTAGAGGAGGGAACATCCTCCGCACAAGCGAGTGGAGCACAACCCAATGTGCAACCATTCGGCGGGGTCCCTCCTCCGCCAAGTTATTACGGAGGGCCACAAGAGCAAGCATGGGGGGTGGTGCACCGGTACCCTCACCAAATTATGTTGTGCCCAACGCTAACTTCGCGGAGTCCTACGCTCATCATCCCCAACCACAACAAAGCATGGCCATAATTGGAGGGTATGCTGCAAGAAACGCCCAAAACATCGCAGCCATCCAAGCTAACGCAGCTCAACTTGGTGAAGGAAATGCAAATATTGCCTTCGAGCTCGGACGCCTTCACCTCGTGGAGACAAATCAATTCGTCGGAGGAAATGTCCAATCATATTATGAGCAAGGGTATTATTATCAAGATCATCAACATCAACCACCGGCGGAGGACTAGAAGATTTAGGAACTTTAGTTTTCTTTTCTTTTCTTCTTCTCTGTAATTTTCAGCTTTTGCTTATGTGTGTTTGCGTAGTATTTTCTGTTTTATTTAAATTTCAGCAAGCATGTTTGTTTATTTTCAGTTTGTATTTCAACTTGATGTCATCATTAATAAAGACACCACCTTGATTATATCATTGGAAAAGTTACAAAAATTTGTGCCATGATGATATATGATTATAATTGCAGCTTTGTTCATCTTTGTAATTGATCTATGCATGTTTAAGCTAGTGCTCTCTTAAAAATACAAATCTGAATTTATTTAAATGCTAGCTTAATTTTCAGCGGAGGTTATGATTAAAATAAAGACCCATAGTGTTTTCCGTGCTCTCAAGTTATGAATAGATTAAAGATGTCTTTTATGCTCAAAAATATCGCTAACCTTGTCACAAATATCGCTTGTGTGTTGCTCAACCTATCCAAAGCCTTATTTATATTTGAGTGCATAAACCTTAGTGTACAAGATTTATTTTTGAGTGAGTTATTGCAGGCCATGATTTCTCTGGCCCGAGACTAAGAAGCTGGTCATTCCATTTTTGCGTATCTATCTTTTTGCTAGCCTTTTATCCGTGCATTGTGTATCCCCGCATCGGAGATCTCACAAACTTCGCCGGATATCCACCCTTAAACCAAAATATCATCTTTTGTGATTACCTCCTTGACCATAACCTATTGTTGAGAATGGATCATCAATTCAAGGAAGATCGCAAGACGGTGCTAACATTGAAGATTTCAAGTATCTCTCCAAGGAAAAATATTTCCGGTACCTACCTTATTTTCGCCTCTTTGCTCGAGGACAAGCAACGTCTAAGCATGGGGGAGGAGGTAGGTACGGTGCAGTTTTAGAGTTAAAAGGGGAAAATTTTAAAAAAATGATGAAAGAAAAAAAATCCGGCGATGATCGTGACTTTCAAAAGAAAAAATATATAATGAATGAAAGAAAGAAAGAAAAGAATGAGAAATATGAGAAAGAGAAAAAAAATACGCGTAAAGTGAACTCCCCGGTTCTCTAAGAGTGCATTCAAGGCTTCAAGTTTAAAAGATCCATTCTCATTTTCCAACCATGTGCAATCCGATAACGAGGACTTCCTTTGTGCCTCGGGATCACTCTTTGCCATTTGCACATGTCCACTCATCTAAAAGTGTGTGTATTTTTCTCTTTCCCCTCCTTGATTTAACATTATTTTCCAATGACCTTTTTGAAGAGTCTCGGTAAGACCATGAGAAGCTTGTCTTGTTTTGACAACACCTCATTTATAAAATCTTGTTAGGACTAAACTTTCCCAAAGCTCCATATGAAGCCTACCACACATATATATGTGAGGGAGAGGAGTAGAATACATAGGCTTGAGAGACAAGCGAGATGAGAGATCATGAGCAATATACAAGATGATTTAAATTTGTGAGCTTGGTTTAGCTTTTCTTTATCTCGTTCTTTATTTCAAAAATTCTGAGATCTATTTAAAACTTTGTGAGCATGTTAATACTTGTGGGATAAGCTTAATAAGAATCTACCCTCCGTAGAGATGAAGGCTAGTACATTATGGAACTTTAATGAATTAAAATTTTGAGAGCATTATGTTTTCTCATGTGTGATCAAGTGCAAGGTTTAAACATTGTTTGGCAATGATGATATCCATCGAAGGCTTACTCGAGGACGACAAAGGTTTAAGCATGGGGGGATGTTGACGGTGAAAATCCGTCAACCTAGCCATGAGTTTACCTTCGATGTTGGCATGAGTTTTATACCTTATCCATTGGTACTAACCCCCGTGGTATAACAAGTTCATGTGTGCATGTCGGTTTTGGAGTTTAATGTTTACGTAGGGTTTTAGTGTTGAATGCAAGACTTTTGGGATAAGTTCATCAAGCACCTCATGACAAGACCTTGAAGCCCCGTACAAGTCATGTAACGAAGCAAACTTAACTCCAAGAAGCCGAGGGACTTGATCCGAGAAGACGACGGACTCGAGGACCCGACCGAAAAAGTGCTAAATCTTGCAAGATAAGGAGTTGAGTCCAATTCGGAGAGAAACCGACGACATGGACCTACATACGAAGGGGGGAACATCCGGGAAGCAAGGAAACCGACGTGGAGCAAAGGAGCCCTCGGGGGCCGGGCCTAGATGGGCCCGGGCGGCCGGCCCCGGTCCGGTCGGCCCGGAGCCCATCTAGGGCCCAAATGCCCCCTCCTTTGCCCTAGCCGCCAATCGGGCTATTTATAGCCCCCTGACCGAGAGCCTCGCGAGAAGAATTCGTCATCGGCCGCCGAGGAGCGAGAGAAGAGAGGGACACCATCTCGGAGAGGAGAGGGTCGAGCTAGTTGACTAGGGTTTCCCTAGCCGACGTGGGAACCTTGCACGGAAGACCACGTCGGAGTTCCCGGAGCTAGAAGCAAGATCAAGGAAGGATCCCGGTGGTGATCTTGTGTATGTATCATTGTTACGCTTGAATTATCAAATTGAATCTTTTCCTAGCGATCAAGTGTTTCCTCGAAGATTTCGTTTTTCGATCGGCTTTGCTTATTCCAATTCTATTCTCGAGATAGATTACATAGGGTGTTCTTGTAGCCGCGGTGGCTAGAGGTACACGCCGGATCTTCCGAAAGAATCTCGACTTGTCTTTTGACTCGCCCTAAGCTCCCCGCATGAATAGGGATACGTTGTGACGAACGGGGGTCTCGAAAGGCGGATGTTTTCGGATTTGGACGGGAAACCACGATTTAAAGAGGCTTCTATTAAGATTCGATTTGCTACTTCTTCTCTTGCTTGGAACTTCAACAAAAGGCTTACCCCGATCCCTCTAGATCGGTTTATCTACCCAATCTTACTTTGTTTTCTCCGGTCTTTAGTAGATTAGATTAGTTTCGTGTCTTTTACTTAGATGCATTAGGGTTTCTTTTATCGAAGATTGAAGTTACTTGGATTTATTAGATTAAGTTTTGCGTCACACATTTGTTCCACGGATTCGATACCTTGGGTTCACCACTCGAGGGAAGAAGGGTCCCTTGACTACGACGGGAGACTTGTACGCTTGCAAGTCGCGAACGAACTTTGATACAATTATTAACCGTCAACAAGCCCCTTTTTTACGGCGCCGTTGCCGGGGAACAAGTGATCAAGATTTGATTTTTTATTGCTTTTTTTGTAATTTTCAGTTTTCTCTTTGTTTTTATTTTTGCATCTACTAAATTTTGATCATCCTCAAAATACATCTAATCTAGTTTGTCTAACTCTAGTTTTTATAGATTTGTTTTTACTTTCTAGTTTTTTGCATACTTTGTTTATTACTAACCCTAACAGGAGATGGACGGCTACCTCTCCAACAAACCCAATAATTTTGTGGATGATCCAGAAAAACTTTACAGGCTAAGGAGACGCGAAGCCCATCAAGCTAAAAAGCTGGATTTTGTAGATTCGGAGTTGGAAGACAAAGGATCGCAGGAATCTCCGAAGAATTCACCACCTCAAAGTCCTCGGGAGAATCGACTTCCACCGATGGGTGACCAACCACCGCAAGAACGCAAGATTGGGGAGCTATGCACCCCAGACATCATCGACCTACCAATCTTGAACCTTGAGGAGATCGGAAGATCGTTCGAGATCAAGACCTCAACAATCCGCATGGTGCAACATTCACCCTTCACCGGTAAAGAGGATCCGAACCTTCACCTCCAAGCATTCATTCAACTATGTCAGACTTTCAACATGGATGGGGTGACTCAAGATCAAATGAGGGCAAGGCTTTTTCCATTCTCACTTCTCGGGAAGGCTTTGCAATGGTTCCACTCTCAACCGGCGGAGACGATGCAAAATTGGAACACGTTGATGAAGGCTTTCATGAAGGAATACTACTCACCGGGTAAAACTCAAAGCTTGCGTAATAAGATTGCCACCTTTGTTCAATATCCTACGGAAACTATCTCGGAGGCATTCGAGCGCTTCAACGAGTACACCCGGGTGGTTCCACATCACAAGTTCCCGAAAGAAGACCTCGTGCAAAAGTTCTATCAAGGACTCACCATGGCGTCAAGGACGATCATCGATGCACCGGCGGGAGGATCATCATCGAACTTACACCGACGGAAGCTTTCACTCTATTCAAGAAGGTCGCGAGATAATGACACATGGGCGTCATCCGGTGCCTACATCCGGTTCAACCCACGGGGAACGTCAAAGGAGTCTTGCAAGTGGAGAAGGAGAACATACTTGAAGGCAATATCGACTCGCTCATGAGGAGGTTGGAGAAGATGGAGATGGAAAAGAAAGAGGCTCAAGACTTGAAGGCCGCCGAAGCAAGGTCCACATGCGAAGAATGTGGAGAGTATGGCCATGTCCGCAAAGATTGTCGGAGGAAGCCAAAGTGCTCGACTACATGAGGAAGGGAGAATTGCCAAACTTCCGCTACGGGCTAGGTAGGCCACAATTTAATGCAAGCTCATCTATTGCTAACGCGGTTCCGCTTCGTATACAATTGAAGGAGTTCATGGATGAGCAAGCTAAGATCAACAAGGACACCGTCACCAAGTTCAAGACCATAGACAAGGTGTTGGAGAACATCGATAGCAAAGTGACGGAGGTCGGAAGTTCCAATCATCAAGTGCTCAACATGATGAAGATGCTCGAGACGCAAGTTGGACAACTTGCGGGGCGCCTCACTAATGATGAAGGGAAGCTTCCGGGACAACCCAAATGTCCCGAATCGGCGAAGGCCATTCAAACACGTTTGGGGAAGGAGACCGAAGATCCGGAACGTTCCGCGGGAGCAAGGAAGCTTAAACCACCCACCGAGGTGGAAGGAGTTGCTAAAGAGAAGGTTACGGGGATCGTCACTGAGGAACCCGAATACGAGATGCCGGAGGAAGACACGAGGATGCCGCAACTCAAGCCACGCTACTTCCGAGGTAAACTTGACAACCACTTTGAGAAGTTTGTGGAAGTTGTGCGTAGACTTAGCATCAACATGCCATTACTAGATGCCCTACAAGTACCTACATATTCTCGTTACTTTAAAGACATACTTGCAAATAAATATGAGATAGCAACACTCGGGGTAGATCATGTCAAGATGTCCGAGGAGTGTAGTGCCGCTATTGCTAATGGGCTAGAGAAGCAAAAAGACCCGGGTGCCCTACAATTCCATGTTCAGTTGGTTCCTTCAACTTCGAGAAGGCGTTATGCGACCTTGGAGCTAGTGTCAGTGTCATGCCGAGGGATGTGTTCGAGAAGCTACGCCTACCAATGGAGCCTACGGGAATATGTTTGGAGTTGGGAGACAACTCCATTCGCTATCCCTTGGGCATTGCTGAAGATGTACCCATGAAGATTGGACACCACTTCATCCCCGTCGACTTCGTTGTGCTCGAGATGGGAGAGAGGGAAAGCCGCCGCTCATCCTAGGGAGGCCATTCCTCAAGACCGTGGGAGCTACTATTGATGTTGGCAAGGGGGAGATCATGTTTGATATCAACGGAGAAAGGAGTTCCTTCAAGTTCCGCCCAAGGATTGAGGCATGCAACATGATTGGAGTGAAGGGAGAACCAAAACAAACGGAGGGGCTGAAAAAGAAGAAGGATCCAAAAAAATGAACGTAAAGAAAATCAAAGAAGGTGTTGCATCCGTTAAGACAAAGGAAGAGAAGCCGCTCGTGAAGACAAAAAAATGACTAAGCCGACTAAGCCGGAAGACAAGCCCGCGCCCAAGATGGTGCGGAAGTGGGTACCCAAGATTGCAACGCCCGCAAAGAGCGTTGATCCGGAGTAATCAAGTGAAGAAGTCTAGCTATAGACTATAAACGAAGCGCTAGGCGGGGAGGCAACCCGTTTCGTCGAGTCAAGAATAAGCTACCGGGAGGACAACCCGATTCCGGGTTTTTCGAGTATTTTTAATAATTTAGCTTTTGAGTTTTATTACGCAAAGAAATTAGACTTAGAAGTGGTTGAACAATATTAGAGACATAATTCTTGATTAATGTTTGCTTTATCATAAACCCTTTGCATGAACCCTCCTATGTGCTTGTTTGTTCTTTTCTTTTTGAGAAACCTCAACCAAATAATTTCAGAACCTAACTCAACCTTTCACCCCCATTATGGTGCTGAGGTTGACTTATTTTTCATGCTAAAACCACACGAGTAGAGCCATGATTTATATTTAAGTGTTAATAAAATTCAGCACGTGGTAGAACTCGCGTGAACTTAGAAATCAAAACTTTTGGTTGGTTTTTAAAATCTTTAATCTTGGTTTCTCTAGGATTAGAATTTTTCTAAGCCTATTCTAATTTTGTTTTATTCAAAATCTTTCTTATTTAGCCAAAATTAGAACCTAAACCTATGCCCCCATGATCAAGGCGGGAAAAAGTCTTGCTCTCAACCGATGAAGGCAAACTATACCGGTGAGACCGAAATCGACGTAGTCGAAAAATATTTTCGACTTACATTTGTTTTTAATGGTTTAAAAACTTCTCTAAAATTATGTTTGAGCTCTTGCATGGCTCTGAAAAATATTTTAAATTTCGAATTAGAGGAGTGCTTAACCTTAAACACACAATCTAGTTTCAATTAATCATGCATGCACCATTGGATTCCCTTTTATCAACTTTCACCAATTCCACATGCAAAGGACAAGCATGGTGGGCAGCAAGCATCAACTTTGCAGGAATTTCATGGTGGCATGTGAAGCAAGTGGAGCTAGGGAGCATGGACATGACCCAAAGCATGGAGCATCAAGTGGAAGGACCAATAATGCAAGAAAAGGAGTGGACGAGAGCGTTTGGGCGGTGCAACTCGTGGAGCACGCGGGCAGGGGAAAGTTGCGGAGGCGAAATGATCGTCTTTGGAAGAAAGACGAGGCGGGGAGGAGCCAGGAGGACCCTAGGCCGGCCGGCCCAGGCCGGCCGGCCTCACCTACTTAAGGAGCCCCCCGGCTCCCGTTTTCTGCAGGCAAGCTTCCCTCTCCTTCCTTTGTTTGTGTGTTCAAGTTTGTGTGCTCAAAACCTCCGTAGACATAGCCAACCTTCCCAAGCTTGATAGCTCAAGAAAAAATCCACATCCTTAATCCACTCCAAGTCCACATCCGAAGAAAAGAGTTTAAGTGCCTAGTTACCGGTTGCAACCCGGAGTTTTAGTTGGAGAAAAGAGTGCAGCAACCTTGTGGAAGAAGACCACAAGTCTCTTCTCCAAGAAGAAGAGTTCGTCGTCGTCTAAGCCGTCATCAACCACGTCTTCGAGGAGGCACTCGGTTTCCGAGTCTCCCCGGAGCATGGAGACGGATACGGCACCACCGAGGAGGAACGATGCTCTCCTCCTTGGTGGTATGAGGGCTACAAGAAGCACTTCCATGAGGTTTACCGAACCTCGTGGGCACGCGGAAGAGCAACCCGCGCCACCACGACGATCGACCCGCTCAACCGCGCCACCTCCTTACACCCCGACATACTCTTCATACGGCTTCATCATCTTGTCGGCGGAGGAGGAGGAGAGGCTCTCTAATCTTGAGAAGAGGCTTGTGCCCAACGTCGAGTTCGACGACCAAGCACTCTACACCTTGGGTTTTGGCACCGACATATACTATATGTTGGGGCACCTTGGATGGGTGCAGTTCTCCAACGGAGTATCGGTGGACACCCATTTGGGGTTCGCCTTGGAAATTTTGATGACTATTGCACCCATCATTGATGATGATGGGGTGCAAAGCTTGTCATTCCGTTTGGAGGGAGTCCAACAAGTGGTTCCCTACGAGCACGTTAGGGAGCTGCTTGGATTCCACAAGGGAGCTCCGGAGAAAGTTGACGTGCCACCGGCATGTTAGCGGGATTTTGGAATATGATCTCCGGAGAAGCCCATCAACAACGCAATTGCATCCGCAACCCCATTATCCGGATATTTCACTCTTGGATGTGCAAGAGGGTATTGGGGAGGATGAAGGAGACAAAGGTGACCGACACGGAGTTGAATTGGCTATACTCGGCTTTAATTGCTAGGCAGCCAATAGACCCCTCTTACCTTATGATCAACCGTTGGTGTTGTGAAGCAACATCGGGGGCGGGTAATATTGGTTCGGGGTGCTACCTCTCCATGTTGGCCTTCTCCTTTCGGCCGGGGATCGCAAGAAACCCCGACCACCTTTTGCGTGGTACCTCTCTCGGCATTGAGTATTTGCGGCAAGGCAAATACATTAGTGGAGATGAGAGAGGAGGTTATCGGTTGGCCATAGTGAACCTACCCCTTCCTAACGAGAGGCTTAGGCTTTTCAACGAAGGGAGAGAAGATTGGTTGGAAGAGAGACTACTTGTCCCTGCAAGGAAGAACAAAAGAGGAAGAATCGTAGAGGAGGGAACATCCTCCGCACAAGCGAGTGGAGCACAACCCAATGTGCAACCATTCGGCGGGGTCCCTCCTCCGCCAAGTTATTACGGAGGGCCACAAGAGCAAGCATGGGGGGTGGTGCACCGGTACCCCCACCAAATTATGTTGTGCCCAACGCTAACTTCGCGGAGTCCTACGCTCATCATCCCCAACCACAACAAAGCATGGCCATAATTGGAGGGTATGCTGCAAGAAACGCCCAAAACATCGCAGCCATCCAAGCTAACGCAGCTCAACTTGGTGAAGGAAATGCAAATATTGCCTTCGAGCTCGGACGCCTTCACCTCGTGGAGCCAAATCAATTCGTCGGAGGAAATGTCCAATCATATTATGAGCAAGGGTAGTATTATCAAGATCATCAACATCAACCACCGGCGGAGGACTAGAAGATTTAGGAACTTTAGTTTTCTTTTCTTTTCTTTTTCTCTGTAATTTTCAGCTTTTGCTTATGTGTGTTTGCGTAGTATTTTCTGTTTTATTTAAATTTCAGCAAGCATGTTTGTTTATTTTCAGTTTGTATTTCAACTTGATGTCATCATTAATAAAGACACCACCTTGATTATATCATTGGAAAAGTTACAAAAATTTGTGCCATGATGATATATGATTATAATTGCAGCTTTGTTCATCTTTGTAATTGATCTATGCATGTTTAAGCTAGTGCTCTCTTAAAAATACAAATCTGAATTTATTTAAATGCTAGCTTTATTTTCAGCGGAGGTTATGATTAAAATAAAGACCCATAGTGTTTTTTGTGCTCTCAAGTTATGAATAGATTAAAGATGTCTTTTATGCTCAAAAATATCGCTAACCTTGTCACAAATATCGCTTGTGTGTTGCTCAACCTATCCAAAGCCTTATATATATTTGAGTGCATAAACCTTAGTGTACAAGATTTATTTTTGAGTGAGTTATTGCAGGCCATGATTTCTCTGGCCCGAGACTAAGAAGCTGGTCATTCCATTTTTGCGTATCTATCTTTTTGCTAGCCTTTTATCCGTGCATTGTGTATCCCCGCATCGGAGATCTCACAAACTTCGCCGGATATCCACCCTTAAACCAAAATATCATCTTTTGTGATTACCTCCTTGACCATAACCTATTGTTGAGAATGGATCATCAATTCAAGAAAGATCGCAAGACGGTGCTAACATTGAAGATTTCAAGTATCTCTCCAAGGAAAAATATTTCCGGTACCTACCTTATTTTCGCCTCTTTGCTCGAGGATGAGCAACGTCTAAGCATGGGGGAGGAAGTAGGTACGGTGCAGTTTTAGAGTTAAAAGGGGAAAATTTTAAAAAAATGATGAAAGAAAAAAAATCCGGCGATGATCGTGACTTTCAAAAGAAAAAATATATAATGAATGAAAGAAAGAAAGAAAAGAATGAGAAATATGAGAAAGAGAAAAAAATACGCGTAAAGTGAACTCCCCGGTTCTCTAAGAGTGCATTCAAGGCTTCAAGTTTAAAAGATCCATTCTCATTTTCCAACCATGTGCAATCCGATAACGAGGACTTCCTTTGTGCCTCGGGATCACTCTTTGCCATTTGCACATGTCCACTCATCTAAAAGTGTGTGTATTTTTCTCTTTCCCCTCCTTGATTTAACATTATTTTCCAATGACCTTTTTGACGAGTCTCGGTAAGACCATGAGAAGCTTGTCTTGTTTTTACAACACCTCATTTATAAAATCTTGTTAGGACTAAACTTTCCCAAAGCTCCATATGAAGCCTACCACACATATATATGTGAGGGAGAGGAGTAGAATACATAGGCTTGAGAGACAAGCGAGATGAGAGATCATGAGCAATATACAAGATGATTTAAATTTGTGAGCTTGGTTTAGCTTTTCTTTATCTCGTTCTTTATTTCAAAAATTCTGAGATCTATTTAAAACTTTGTGAGCATGTTAATACTTGTGGGATAAGCTTAATAAGAATCTACCCTCCGCAGAGATGAAGGCTAGTACATTATGGAACTTTAATGAATTAAAATTTTGAGAGCATTATGTTTTCTCATGTGTGATCAAGTGCAAGGTTTAAACATTGTTTGGCAATGATGATATCCATCGAAGGCTTACTCGAGGACGAGCAAGGTTTAAGCATGGGGGAGATGTTGACGGTGAAAATCCGTCAACCTAGCCATGAGTTTACCTTCGGTGTTGGCATGAGTTTTATACCTTATCCATTGGTACTAACCCCCGTGGTATAACAAGTTCATGTGTGCATGTCGGTTTTGGAGTTTAATGTTTACGTAGGGTTTTAGTGTTGAATGCAAGACTTTTGGGATAAGTTCATCAAGCACCTCATGACAAGACCTTGAAGCCCCGTACAAGTCATGTAACGAAGCAAACTTAACTCCAAGAAGCCAGGGACTTGATCCGAGAAGACGACAGACTCCGAGGACCAGACCAGAAAACTGCTGAATCTTGCAAGATAAGGAGTTGAGTCCAATTCGGAGAGAAACTGGCGACATGGACCTACATACAGAAGGGGGGAACATCCAGGAAGCAAGGAAACCGACGTGGAGCAAAGGAGCCCTCGGGCTGGGCCTAGATGGGCCCAGGCCGGCCGGCCCAGTCCGGTCGGCCCAGGCCCATCTAGGGCCCAAATGCCCCCTCCTATGCCCTAGCCGCCAATCGGGCTATTTATAGCCCCCTGACCGAGAGCCTCGCAGAGAAGAATTCGTCATCGGCCGCCGAGGAGCAGAGAAGAGAGGGACACCATCTCGGAGAGGAGAGGGTCGAGCTAGTTGACTAGGGTTTCCCTAGCCGATGTGGGAACCTTGCACGGAAGACCACGTCGGAGTTCCCGGAGCTAGAAGCAAGATCAAGGAAGGATCCCGGTGGTGATCTTGTGTATGTATCATTGTTACAGTTGAATTATCAAATTGAATCTTTTCCTAGCGATCAAGTGTTTCCTCGAAGATTTCGTTTTTCGATCGGCTTTGCTTATTCCAATTCTATTCTCGAGATAGATTACATAGGGTGTTCTTGTAGCCGCGGTGGCTAGAGGTACACGCCGGATCTTCCGAAAGAATCTCGACTTGTCTTTTGACTCGCCCTAAGCTCCCCGCATGAATAGGGATACGTTGTGATAGAACGGGGGTCTCGAAAGGCGGATGTTTTCGGATTCGGGAAACCACGATTTAAAGAGGCTTCTATTAAGATTCGATTTGCTACTTCTTCTCTTGCTTGGAACTTCAACAAAAGGCTTACCGGATCCCTCTAGATCGGTTTATCTACCCAATCTTACTTTGTTTTCTCCGGTCTTTAGTAGATTAGATTAGTTTCGTGTCTTTTACTTAGATGCATTAGGGTTTCTTTTATCGAAGATTGAAGTTACTTGGCTTTATTAGATTAAGTTTTGCGTCACACATTTGTTCCACAGATTCGATACCTTGGGTTCACCACTCGAGGGAAGAAGGGTCAGTTGACTACGACGGGAGACTTGTACGCTTGCAAGTCACGAACGAACTTTGATACAATTATTAACCGTCAACAAGCCCCTTTTTCTGGCGCCGTTGCCGGGGAACAAGTGATCAAGATTTGATTTTTTATTGCCTTTTTGTAATTTTCAGTTTTCTCTTTGTTTTTATTTTTGCATCTACTAAATTTTGATCATCCTCAAAATACATCTAATCTAGTTTGTCTAACTATAGTTTTTATAGATTTGTTTTTACTTTCTAGTTTTTTGCATACTTTGTTTATTACTAACCCTAACAGGAGATGGACAGCTACCTCTCCAACAAACCCAATAATTTTGTGGATGATCCAGAAAAACTTTACAGGCTAAGGAGACGCGAAGCCCATCAAGCTAAAAAGCTGGATTTTGTAGATTCAGAGTCGGAAGACAAAGGATCGCAAGAATCTCCGAAGAATTCACCACCTAAAAGTCCTCGGGAGAATCGACTTTTACCGATGGGTGACCAACCACCGCAAGAACGCAAGATTGGGGAGCTATGCACCCCAGACATCATCGACCTACCAATCTTGAACCTTGAGGAGATCGGAAGACCGTTCGAGATCAAGACCTCAACAATCCGCATGGTGCAACATTCACCCTTCACCTGTAAAGAGGATCCGAACCTTCACCTCCAAGCATTCATTCAACTATGTCAAACTTTCAACATGGATGGGGTGACTCAAGATCAAATGAGGGCAAGGCTTTTTCCGTTCTCACTTCTCGGGAAGGCTTTGCAATGGTTCCACTCTCAACCGGCGGAGACGGTGCAAAACTGGAACACGTTGATGAAGGCTTTCATGAAGGAATACTACTCACCGGGTAAAACTCAAAGCTTGCGTAATAAGATTGCCACCTTTGTTCAATATCCTACGGAAACTATCTCGGAGGCATTCGAGCGCTTCAACGAGTACACCCGGGCGGTTCCACATCACAAGTTCCCAAAAGAAGACCTCGTGCCAAAGTTCTATCAAGGACTTACCATGGCGTCAAGGACGATCATCGATGCACCGGCGGGAGGATCATCATCGAACTTACACCGACAGAAGCTTTCACTCTATTCAAGAAGGTCGCAGATAATGACACATGGGCGTCATCCGGGCGCCTACATCCGGTTCAACCCACGGGGAACGTCAAAGGAGTCTTGCAAGTGGAGAAGGAGAACATACTTGAAGGCAATATCGACTCGCTCATGAGGAGGTTGGAGAAGATGGAGATGGAAAAGAAAGAGGCTCAAGACTTGAAGGCCGCCGAAGCAAGGTCCACATGCGAAGAATGTGGAGAGTATGGCCATGTCCGCAAAGATTGTCCGGAGGAAGCCAAAGTGCTCGACTACATGAGGAAGGGAGAATTGCCAAACTTCCGCTACGGGCTAGGTAGGCCACAATTTAATGCAAGCTCATCTATTCCTAACGCGGTTCCGCTTCGTATACAATTGAAGGAGTTCATGGATGAGCAAGCTAAGATCAACAAGGACACCGTCACCAAGTTCAAGACCATAGACAAGGTGTTGGAGAACATCGATAGCAAAGTGACGGAGGTCGGAAGTTCCAATCATCAAGTGCTCAACATGATGAAGATGCTCGAGACGCAAGTTGGACAACTTGTGGGGCGCCTCACTAATGATGAAGGGAAGCTTCGGGACAACCCAAATGTCCCGAATCGGCGAAGGCCATTCAAACACGTTTGGGGAAGGAGACCGAAGATGCGGGAACGTTCCGCGGGAGCAAGGAAGCTTAAACCACCCACCGAGGTGGAAGGAGTTGCTAAAGAGAAGGTTACGGGGATCGTCACCGAGGAACCCGAATACGAGATGCGGGAGGAAGACACGAGGATGCCGCAACTCAAGCCACGCTACTTCCGAGGTAAACTTGACAACCACTTTGAGAAGTTTGTGGAAGTTGTGCGTAGATTTAGCATCAACATGCCATTACTAGATGCCCTACAAGTACCTACATATTCTCGTTACTTTAAAGACATACTTGCAAATAAATATGAGATAGCAACACTCGGGGTAGATCATGTCAAGATGTCCGAGGAGTGTAGTGCCGCTATTGCTAATGGGCTAGAGAAGCAAAAAGACCCCGGTGCCCTAAAATTCCATGTTCAGTTGGTTCTTTCAACTTCGAGAAGGCGTTATGCGACCTTGGAGCTAGTGTGAGCGTCATGCCGAGGGATGTGTTCGAGAAGCTACGCCTACCAATGGAGCCTACGGGAATATGTTTGGAGTTGGGAGACAACTCCATTCGTTATCCCTTGGGCATTGCTTTGAAGATGTACCCGTGAAGATTGGACACCACTTCATCCCCGTCGACTTCGTTGTGCTCGAGATGGGAGAGAGGGAAAGCCGCCGCTCATCCTAGGGAGGCCATTCCTCAAGACCGTGGGAGCTACTATTGATGTTGGCAAGGGGGAGATCATGTTCGATATCAACGGAGAAAGGAGTTCCTTCAAGTTCCGCCCAAGGATTGAGGCATGCAACATGATTGGAGTAAAGGGAGAACCAAAACAAATGGAGGGGCTGAAAAAGAAGAAGGAGCCAAAAAAAAATGAACGTAAAGAAAATCAAAGAAGGTGTTGCATCCGTCAAGACAAAGGAAGAGAAGCCGCCTGTGAAGACAAAGAAATGACTAAGCCGACTAAGCCGGAAGACAAGCCCGCGCCCAAGATGGTGCTGAAGTGGGTACCCAAGATTGAAACACCCGCAAAGAGCGTTGATCCGGAGTAATCAAGTGAAGAAGTCTAGCTATAGACTATAAACGAAGCGCTAGGCGGGAGGCAACCCGTTTCGTCGAGTCAAGAATAAGCTACCAGGAGGACAACCCGATTCCAGGTTTTTCGAGTATTTTTAATAATTTAGTTTTTGAGTTTTATTACGCAAAGAAATTAAACTTAGAAGTGGTTGAACAATATTAGAGACATAATTCTTGATTGAATGTTTGCTTTATCATAAACCCTTTGCATGAACCCTCCTATGTGCTTGTTTGTTCTTTTCTTTTTGAGAAACCTCAACCAAATAATTTCAGAACCTAACTCAACCTTTCACCCCCATTATGGTGCTGAGGTTGACTTATTTTTCATGCTAAAACCACACGAGTAGAGCCACGATTTATATTTGAGTGTTAATAAAATTCAGCACGTGGTAGAACTCGCGTGAACTTAGAAATCAAAACTTTTGGTTGGTTTTTAAAATCTTTATCCTTGGTTTCTCTAGGATTAGAATTTTTCTAAGCCTATTCTAATTTTGTTTTATTCAAAATTTTTCTTATTTAGCCAAAATTAGAACCTAAACCTATGCCCCCATGATCAAGCCGGGAAAAAGTCTGCTCTCAACCGATGAAGGCAAACTATACCGGTGAGACCGAAATCGACGTAGTCGAAAAATATTTTCGACTTACATTTGTTTTTAATGGTTTAAAAACTTCTCTAAAATTATGTTTGAGCTCTTGCATGGCTCTGAAAAATATTTTAAATTTCGAATTAGAGGAGTGCTTAACCTTAAACACACAATCTAGTTTCAATTAATCATGCATGCACCATTGGATTCCCTTTTATCAACTTTCACCAATTCCACATGCAAAGGACAAGCATGGTGGGCAGCAAGCATCAACTTTGCAGGAATTTCATGGTGGCATGTGAAGCAAGTGGAGCTAGGGAGCATGGACATGACCCAAAGCATGGAGCATCAAGTGGAAGGACCAATAATGCAAGAAAAGGAGTGGACGAGAGCGTTTGGGCGGTGCAACTCGTGGAGCACGCGGGCGGGGAAAGTTGCATAGGCGAAATGATCGTCTTGGAAGAAAGACGAGGCGGGGAGGAGCCGGGGAGGACCCTAGGCCGGCCGGCCCGGGCCGGCCGGCCTCACCTACTTAAGGAGCCCCCGGCTCCCGTTTTCTGCGAGCAAGCTTCCCTCTCCTTCCTTTGTTTGTGTGTTCAAGTTTGTGTGCTCAAAACCTCCGTAGACATAGCCAACCTTCCCAAGCTTGATAGCTCAAGAAAAAATCCACATCCTTAATCCACTCCAAGTCCACATCCGAAGAAAAGAGTTTAAGTGCCTAGTTACCGGTTGCAACCCGGAGTTTTAGTTGGAGAAAAGAGTGCAGCAACCTTGTGGAAGAAGACCACAAGTCTCTTCTCCAAGAAGAAGAGTTCGTCGTCGTCTAAGCAGTCATCAACCACGTCTTCGAGGAGGCACTCGGTTTCCGAGTCTCCCCCCGAGCATGGAGACGGATACGGCACCACCGAGGAGGAACGATGCTCTCCTCCTTGGTGGTATGAGGGCTACAAGAAGCACTTCCATGAGGTTTACCGAACCTCGTGGGCACGCGGAGGAGCAGCCCGCGCCACCACGACGATCGACCCGCTCAACCGCGCCACCTCCTTACACCCCGACATACTCTTCATACGGCTTCATCATCTTGTCGGCGGAGGAGGAGGAGAGGCTCTCTAATCTTGAGAAGAGGCTTGTGCCCAACGTCGAGTTCGACGACCAAGCACTCTACACCTTGGGTTTTGGCACCGACATATACTATATGTTGGGGCACCTTGGATGGGTGCAGTTCTCCAACGAGTATCGGTGGACACCCATTTGGGGTTCGCCTTGGAAATTTTGATGACTATTGCACCCATCATTGATGATGATGGGGTGCAAAGCTTGTCATTCCATTTGGAGGGAGTCCAACAAGTGGTTCCCTACGAGCACGTTAGGGAGCTGCTTGGATTCCACAAGGGAGCTCCGGAGAAAGTTGACGTGCCAGCCGGCATGTTAGCGGGATTTTGGAATATGATCTCCGGAGAAGCCCATCAACAACGCAATTGCATCCGCAACCCCATTATCCGGATATTTCACTCTTGGATGTGCAAGAGGGTATTGGGGAGGATGAAGGAGACAAAGGTGACCGACACGGAGTTGAATTGTCTATACTCGACTTTAGTTGCCAGGCAGCCAATAGACCCTTCTTACCTTATGATCAACCGTTGGTGTTGTGAAGCAACATCGGGGGCGGGTAATATTGGTTCGGGGTGCTACCTCTCCATGTTGGCCTTCTCTTTGCGGCCGGGGATCGTAAGAAACCCCGACCACCTTTTGCGTGGTACCTCTCTCGGCATTGAGTATTTGCGGCAAGGCAAATACATTAGTGGAGATGAGAGAGGAGGTTATCGGTTGGCCATAGTGAACCTACCCCTTCCTAACGAGAGGCTTAGGCTTTTCAACGAAGGGAGAGAAGATTGGTTGGAAGAGAGACTACTTGTCCCTGCAAGGAAGAACAAAAGAGGAAGAATCGTAGAGGAGGGAACATCCTCCGCACAAGCGAGTGGAGCACAACCCAATGTGCAACCATTCGGCGGGGTCCCTCCTCCGCCAAGTTATTACGGAGGGCCACAAGAGCAAGCATGGGGGGGTGGTGCACCGGTACCCTCACCAAATTATGTTGTGCCCAACGCTAACTTCGCGGAGTCCTACGCTCATCATCCCCAACCACAACAAATCATGGCCATAATTGGAGGGTATGCTGCAAGAAACGCCCAAAACATCGCAGCCATCCAAGCTAACGCAGCTCAACTTGGTGAAGGAAATGCAAATATTGCCTTCGAGCTCGGACGCCTTCACCTCGTGGAGCCAAATCAATTCGTCGGAGGAAATGTCCAATCATATTATGAGCAAGGGTATTATTATCAAGATCATCAACATCAACCACCGGCGGAGGACTAGAAGATTTAGGAACTTTAGTTTTCTTTTCTTTTCTTTTTCTCTGTAATTTTCAGCTTTTGCTTATGTGTGTTTGCATAGTATTTTCTGTTTTATTTAAATTTCAGCAAGCATGTTTGTTTATTTTCAGTTTGTATTTCAACTTGATGTCATCATTAATAAAGACACCACCTTGATTATATCATTGGAAAAGTTACAAAAATTTGTGCCATGATGATATATGATTATAATTGCAGCTTTGTTCATCTTTGTAATTGATCTATGCATGTTTAAGCTAGTGCTCTCTTAAAAATACAAATCTGAATTTATTTAAATGCTAGCTTAATTTTCAGCGGAGGTTATGATTAAAATAAAGACCCATAGTGTTTTCTGTGCTCTCAAGTTATGAATAGATTAAAGATGTCTTTTATGCTCAAAAATATCGGTAACCTTGTCACAAATATCGCTTGTGTGTTGCTCAACCTATCCAAAGCCTTATATATATTTGAGTGCATAAACCTTAGTGTACAAGATTTATTTTTGAGTGAGTTATTGCAGGCCATGATTTCTCTGGCCCGAGACTAAGAAGCTGGTCATTCCATTTTTGCGTATCTATCTTTTTGCTAGCCTTTTATCCGTGCATTGTGTATCCCCGCATCGGAGGTCTCACAAACTTCGCCGGATATCCACCCTTAAACCAAAATATCATCTTTTGTGATTACCTCCTTGACCATAACCTATTGTTGAGAATGGATCATCAATTCAAGGAAGATCGCAAGACGGTGCTAACATTGAAGATTTCAAGTATCTCTCCAAGGAAAAATATTTCCGGTACCTACCTTATTTTCGCCTCTTTGCTCGAGGACAAGCAACGTCTAAGCATGGGGGAGGAGGTAGGTACGGTGCAGTTTTAGAGTTAAAAGGGGAAAATTTTAAAAAAATGATGAAAGAAAAAAAATCCGGCGATGATCGTGACTTTCAAAAGAAAAAATATATAATGAATGAAAGAAAGAAAGAAAGAAAAGAATGAGAAATATGAGAAAGAGAAAAAAATACGCGTAAAGTGAACTCCCCGGTTCTCTAAGAGTGCATTCAAGGCTTCAAGTTTAAAAGATCCATTCTCATTTTCCAACCATGTGCAATCCGATAACGAGGACTTCCTTTGTGCCTCGGGATCACTCTTTGCTATTTGCACATGTCCACTCATCTAAAAGTGTGTGTATTTTTCTCTTTCCCCTCCTTGATTTAACATTATTTTCCAATGACCTTTTTGACGAGTCTCGGTAAGACCATGAGAAGCTTGTCTTGTTTTGACAACACCTCATTTATAAAATCTTGTTAGGACTAAACTTTCCCAAAGCTCCATATGAAGCCTACCACACATATATATGTGAGGGAGAGAAGTAGAATACATAGGCTTGAGAGACAAGCGAGATGAGAGATCATGAGCAATATACAAGATGATTTAAATTTGTGAGCTTGGTTTAGCTTTTCTTTATCTCGTTCTTTATTTCAAAAATTCTGAGATCTATTTAAAACTTTGTGAGCATGTTAATACTTGTGGGATAAGCTTAATAAGAATCTACCCTCCGCAGAGATGAAGGCTAGTACATTATGGAACTTTAATGAATTAAAATTGTGAGAGCATTATGTTTTCTCATGTGTGATCAAGTGCAAGGTTTAAACATTGTTTGGCAATGATGATATCCATCGAAGGCTTACTCGAGGACGAGCAAGGTTTAAGCATGGGGGAGATGTTGACGGTGAAAATCCGTCAACCTAGCCATGAGTTTACCTTCGGTGTTGGCATGAGTTTTATACCTTATCCATTGGTACTAACCCCCGTGGTATAACAAGTTCATGTGTGCATGTCGGTTTTGGAGTTTAATGTTTACGTAGGGTTTTAGTGTTGAATGCAAGACTTTTGGGATAAGTTCATCAAGCACCTCATGACAAGACCTTGAAGCCCCGTACAAGTCATGTAACGAAGCAAACTTAACTCCAAGAAGCCAGGGACTTGATCCGAGAAGACGACAGACTCCGAGGACCTGACCAGAAAAGTGCTGAATCTTGCAAGACAAGGAGTTGAGTCCAATTCGGAGAGAAACTAACGACATGGACCTACATACAGAAGGGGGGAACATCCAGGAAGCAAGGAAACCGACGTGGAGCAAAGGAGCCCTCGGGCTGGGCCTAGATGGGCCCAGGCCCATCCATGGCCCAAATGCCCCCTCCTTTGCCCTAGCCGCCAATCGGGCTATTTATAGCCCCCTGACCGAGAGCCTCGCAGAGAAGAATTCGTCATCGGCCGCCGAGGAGCAGAGAAGAGAGGGACACCATCTCGGAGAGGAGAGGGTCGAGCTAGTTGACTAGGGTTTCCCTAGCCGACGTGGGAACCTTGCACAGAAGACCACGTCGGAGTTCCCGGAGCTAGAAGCAAGATCAAGGAAGGATCCCGGTGGTGATCTTGTGTATGTATCATTGTTACAGTTGAATTATCAAGTTGAATCTTTTAATAGCGATCAAGTGTTTCCTCGAAGATTTCGTTTTTCGATCGGCTTTGCTTATTCCAATTCTATTCTCGAGATAGATTACATAGGGTGTTCTTGTAGCCGCGGTGGCTAGAGGTACACGCCGGATCTTCCGAAAGAATCTCGACTTGTCTTTTGACTCACCCTAAGCTCCCCGCATGATAAGGGATACATTGTGACAGAACGGGGGTCTCGAAAGGCGGATGTTTTCGGATTTCGACGGGAAACCACGATTTAAAGAGGCTTCTATTAAGATTCGATTTGCTACTTCTTCTCTTGCTTGGAACTTCAACAAAAGGCTTACCCCGATCCCTCTAGATCGGTTTATCTACCCAATCTTACTTTGTTTTCTCCGGTCTTTAGTAGATTAGATTAGTTTCGTGTCTTTTACTTAGATGCATTAGGGTTTCTTTTATCGAAGATTGAAGTTACTTGGCTTTATTAGATTAAGTTTTGCGTCACACATTTGTTCCACGGATTCGATACGTTGGGTTCACCACTCGAGGGAAGAAGGGTCCCTTGACTACGACGGGAGACTTGTACGCTTGCAAGTCACGAACGAACTTTGATACAATTATTAACCATCAACACACTCACATGATTAAATTATGGAACTTTAATGTTTAATTGTTGTTTTATTCTTTATTTATGATGCTTATGTCTTATTAATTGGGTTGGTATGAACTTACACTCTTTAGTAATCAGGTTGCTAATAAAACTTGACCTACTAAAATGCTAAACTGCTTGAACCTTACACATCCACCATACGACCTTGCATGTTATGTTGTTCTCTCTTGCTTAGTACGTCATGTGATCACACATGTTTATTCTCTTGCATCTACAATACCCGGATTGTTGCTCAGACTGGGAGAACTTTGAAGATATTCCAGGAGATTTCCAGGAGTTCTAGGTGTGCGTAGTCTTCAATCAGCTGCCTGTGGAGGCATTTTGTCTGCTGCGAGAACTCGTTATTTTAAGTTTCGATTAAGACTATGGTTTGTAATAACTCTTTATTCGTGTGGCACTGATTTTGGTATTCACATTGTCTAAGCGTGTGTGTAACTTGATCCTGGCACACACGTGATCTATGCATTCGGTTTTGCCTTTAAAACTGGGTGTGACAAAGATCGTAGCCCTTACAAACATTCCGCTGCTCACCACAACCTTGGGAGCTAGACGGCGACACTTAGCCGTCTCGGAGGCAAACCTCCGAGAGTAACAAACGCTTCAAAGCTTGTAGATGCGAAGCCAAAGTGCTCAAGCTATGGAAATACTCTTGTCAGCTCACTAGGTCACTCTTAAGCTCACTTTCTCAACCCAACACAAAGAATATGGCTTGAATCCACAAATCCCACAAAGAGAGGGTTGGGGAGAGCCACTAAGGCTTAGATCTAGTTAGAAATGGCTTGGGACCTTAGCAAACTCACTAGAAACAGCAACCCTCACATGAAGAGGGCTTGGGGTATTTATACCCCTCAAAAGAGAAAACTAGCCGTTGGTCCCCGGGTGGCACCGGTCAGACCGGTGCCTCACACCGGTCAGACCGGTGTTTGAAAAACTAGCCGTTGGGCTAGCGGCACCGGTCAGACCGGTGCCTCTGACCGGTCAGACCGGTCAGGCCCGAGATACCCCCAAAACCTCTTTGTAAGAAACTAGCACTTCACCAGCAAGATGAAATGACCCAGGTTAGGTTAGGAGGGTTTGTTAGCACACTCTAAGGCTAGATCTCACTTAGGTCAACTAATGAGCACTTTGACTTGGTCAACTCGCTAAGTTGCATGCCTCTTGATAGTACGGCATACCTATACTCAAGAATGAATGAAAACACTTTTGATTTCTTGAGCTTGAACACTTTCAATCTTGCCATACTTGATCAATTATCAACTTGAGAGCTTTCAACATAGCCTTTGACTTGAGCACGTCAATACTTGAGCTAGTGACTTAGGATCTTTCCATATAGCATAGGAATGCACACTTGGATCCATGGTCACTCCATATTGCCAATCTTAACAAGTTGATGACTCGCAATGCTTCCCACGGTTAAGATTTGAATATGATACTTGAAGACCCCACGGATGCTAGAACTTCACCTTAGCAAAACACTAATGGCGGCTTAGCTATGGCCCCAAAGATTGCTTAGTCCCTCACCCTAGACATCTCGGTTGATCTCTTCATCACTTATCCAATACACTTTGAGTTCCACTTTGCTTCATACGCGATTGATCTTTCATTTGAAAACCCCGCTTCAAATGCTTGATCTTGATTGACAACGAATATGCAAGCTTCCAATTTAGAACCATAGTGTGTACATTCATTATTTTGTTCTCTTTCAATAAACTCATGAAGTCTTGCACCACATACTTGTCTTTGTCAATGTGAGCCATAATATACATCCATATTTAGATACTTCAATGGTTGCTCATGAATATACAGAAAACCTGCTCACAATCTTAGACAAATTCATTAGTCCTTTAATCGCCTTGTCATTCAATTCACCAAAATCCTCTTAAGGGCCTAGATGCACTTTCAATCTCCCCCTTTTTGGTGATTGATGACAACTCGATTAAAGCTTACAAATAAAACATTAAAGCACATTTAGATTCTTAGATATAACTAGAGCCCCCCATTAATTTGTGCCTTGAGTTGAATTTCAAAAAGTTGGCCTCAAATGCCAATAGCACAAATTTGGAAGAATAAGCGTGTGACCTCCCCCCATATCTTAGAATCAGTGGAGTGCAACGTGTGTCAGTGACAAAATAAAAAACCGTGATGCGTATGACAATATATGCACAAAGCAAAGATAAGTGTGCTGACTAGGCAGCACCAGTTAGACTGGTGCCACCGACCGGTCAGACCGGTCAGGTCCAGCCAACACACACGACTGGGCGGCACCAGTCAGACCGGTGCCCCTGACCGGTCAGACCGGTCAGGTCCAGTCAGCGCACAAAGCAACGGAAGTGTGTGCTATTTGGTCCAAGGTCAGGGTTGCAAGCTGGTTTAGATCACTTTGCTCCATTTAGCCAACACAAACAAACACATTCATGCATCACAATCTAGCAATACAGTCGCTTAAATATTACAATAAGGTTCAAACACACAGTAGCACTCACACAAATGTTCTCAAGTCCACTAAGATAAAGTTCTAACTTATTACATGGCTTCTCTCAACAGCCAATAGGCACCGATCAGACTGGTGCAGGGCACCGGTCAGACCGGTGCAACACAAACAACAGCCCAGACAGCACATATTTGTGACTTTAATCCCGAATCTTCTCCCCCTTTGTCATCAAGCATCCAAGAAAGGCTTGGAGGAGAAGCAACTGTCGGTCACTGTCCCTGAGATCCGTCTCCCTGGTGAGTGCTCCCTCCTATTTGAGAATTGTCAAGAATCTAGTGCAAAGGAGAGTCTAGATAAATAGAATCCGAGACGGTGATTTGACATGGATGAGCTATGGGTGTGCTGTTTTTATCGTAGTAGTATGGATTGTAGCCAAAGATCTCGGTGGAGAAGCGAGCACCCCAATCTTGTCCTTGCTCGGGAGGTGGAGGAGGTGGGGGTGCTTTCTCTTCTTCTTCCATGAAGTGAGATGAACCTGCCACGTCCGGAGGAGGAGGTGCAAATGGTGGAGGTGGAGGAGGAACCGATGAAGAAGATCCTTGCCCTTGCTCGGACTCAAAGAACATGGGTCCATATTGGTTAAGCATGTCGGAGTTGGCTCATCCTCTCATCCTATCCTCAAAGGATGGTATCTCAACCTGTGGAGATTCAGGAGATGGTGGAGAGCGAGGTGGTTGAAACCCTTGAGCATTGTGCATTAGCTTCATCGTGTCCCTCATTTGCTTATTCGCCCTTCTAGACCTTTGTTGCTCAACTTGGATGTCATGCTGGCTCCTGCACATCCCAAATATGAAATTGAGAAACTTCCGTAAAGGGGAGATGGACCTACGAGGCCTGCCGTGCTCCCAGCCTCCCCACCGGTCAGACCGGTGCTTAGCACCGGTCAGACCGGTGACAGTCTGTGTCCCTACCTGTGGCTGATCTGGTAGAGTTGTTCCTTCCTCAAATATTTCTTCCTCATGTCCAGGTGCTTGCTCAACTCTAGGTGATGGAAGCTGAGGATTTTTGCTAGGATTGAGCTTTAAGGGCTTGTGTGTCACATTTTTCGAAAAGTCTGTCTTTGCAACCTTTTGAATTATATACATGATATAGGGGCTATAGCTGCAAATGTTTTTGGGGTCCTCAAATAGATGCTTGATTTCTTGCCAAATGAAATCCCCAACACTAAATTCCGGAGCTCCGGGCCTCAAAGCAACCATCAAGTTTTTTCTAAAACTTTGTAATCTCGGAGGGGTTTCCATCTCTAGGTGTAATAGACACCCTAAGGAGCCTATTTAGAGCAGCATAATAGGTGTAGAGATTTTTTACCCTCCCATAGTTGGCATGCTCACCTCGCGGGTACATAAGGTGCAATGCATCCTTGTCGAGCTCTCCTTCATCATGTAGCTTCCTTAAGTCCTTGTCCCCCGCCATGATCCCAAAGCACCTCAAGAATCTATGAAAGGTGATGGAGTACTTTTTACCATTTGTCATCCAAGTCATAGCCCTCTCGGTCTCAATGTATCCAAAGTGCACTGTGGCATAAAACTGGGCTATAATCTCTTTGTTCCAATCCTGTCGAAACCCCATAAGTGTCTTGACCCTTTGTCTCTCACAGTTGCTTATGACTTCATCAAATATCGGATCAATCTTTCTAGCCATGTGCTCCCAATCCACATACTGTGCCTTATGAGTGATTTTGGGCTTCTTATTGATTACCGTAGCATAATAGTCCTGCTGAAACTTAGCCCAAAACCTCGAATCCGACGAGGTCCTAGCCTCATCGTAGGGGTTCTTATCTCTCAACTTCTTTAGGGCCTTGGTCATGCCTGCCTCGTGGTACATAACCAACTTGTTAGGATAGATATAAGTTGGTGGCATGATCTTCAATCTACCCTGGTCATCATCATCCTCATCCATGGCATCCACATCCTCTTCCTCATCCTCCTCATCCTCATCCTCAGCCTCATCGGTGTCATCATCATCAGACCCAGCCTCCTGGTGCCTCCTCAGCTCATACTGACCAGGAAAGGTTTCATCCTCAACATTGTCATCGCTGCTAGTACCGGTGTCACCTCCTAGGTCGGGATCCTCTGTACTTGCTTGAGCTGAGAGACGTCTCAACCTTTTGCCGCTGACATTGACGGTGCTGCCCCCTTCCCCAAAGTCACCGGGGATAGCCCCTCGGCGTGAGTGCACCTCTTCTGTTCTTTTCTTAGCCCCCTCCTTTTCCCGTACCATAGCTGCTGTCCTGAGTCACAAAAAGAATGACAAGAAAGTATAAGACTATAGGAAAAAGATTGAATTGATATAGAGTTGATTCTTGAAAATTCAGAACAATTGGGTCTGCTCTGGGCCACACCGGTCAGACCGGTGAGGGGCACCGGTCAGACCGCTGCCACCCAGAACAGAGCCAATTGCTCCCACAATCAATCTGAGTGGCTATGAATCTAAGATTTGGTCTAGATGAACAAGAGACATCCTGGAATAGATATGTGTTGAAATACAAGAAGAAAACAACATTTGGGGCTGAACATGCGCCACCGGTCAGACCGGTGACGGCCACTGGTCAGACCGGTGAAGGCCGTCCGACCCCAAACCTTGGGTTCTCACAGTGTGTCCAACAAAACCTTATGGATCTATATGTATGTCTTCTAGGTGATCTCAGAAGATGTTCTACCAAGGGAAATTCAAATCTTTGCACCATGTAAGGAGATCAGGCAAAATGAACATTTGAATACCTTTGGAGAGAAGAACTCGAGTTCTATCCAAAGAACTCGAAGGGGAAAGTGAAGATGTTCCTTGAGAGATCTTTTTGCTTCCAATCTTGAGTCTTTCCCTTGGTTGAGTCTTCAAATCTCCATGGGGGTTGAGAGAGGTGAAAGAGAGAAGGGGGTCCTCCACTGTATGAAAGGGTGAATGCTGGTGCATAATGGAGGAGAGAAAAGAGAGAGGGGTAAAAGAGAGGATATTTTCACTGTTGGCCCACGGGTTGAAGTCGGGCGTCACCGGTCAGACCGGTGACGGGCACCAGTCAGACCAGTGACGGGCACCGGTCAGACCGGTGGTCGCCCTTGGTCGAGCCAGTGAGCCCTTATCGGTTTTTCCGACCCTCCCTCGGTAGAACCGATGATTTTGATAAATTCAACAGAGAAACCTTATCGGTAGAACCGACATACCCTCGGAAGTTCCAATCCTTCTCTTCCATTTTAAGATTTTCCTCCTTAAATCTTCTCCAAATATTTTATGAGACACTTTGCATCGACTTACGTCGCAGGAAGATGATTATGTGACTTCAAGGACACCACCGGTTAGACCGGTGATGGGCACCGGTCAGACCGGTGCTCCCTTGAGAAAAAGATTTTGAGCCATAAAGGGAGATTTCCATCCCAACCTTTAGAGATGTTTTGGATATGATATAGAGAGTTGATATTGATCCAAAAATCATAAATTCTTAAAGGAGTGAAGGATTATCCAATTTATTCAAAAAATTCTTGATCCTTCCTGGAGATAGAGATAAATAAAGATGGATTTTAGGGACTTGAGAAAATCTTCTTAATTGTGACTAGCCATCAATCAAGCAAAGAGAACTATAGTCACAATTAAGTTGATTGGGTCACTAAGACCAAGAACCAAAAATTTTCAAAGTGAGCACACTTCCTATACATGCTAGTTGATTTTTTTGAAAAGTCTATCCTATGTCTCAAGGTGCATGCTTCCACTTCAAATGAATTGTCCTAACAAGCATATTTGGCTCATATCTTCATCATCAAGACACAAAGACGAGTGGAAATAAAGATATCAACCTAATATCTAGAGAGGCGCACAAGAGATTCACTTGAAGCAATTACATGCTAAGGATGGCACACTAGCATGGTATTATGGCCTAGATGCATTACGGTATTTCAATGAGTTTCATGAAAACATACCTTTGCCTTAAGACCATTTCATTTGTGCATATATTTAAATTTTGATTGGTGCTAGCTCTTACTTATTTTTTCGGAAGTTACGCTTATCAAGAGCTTCCTTCGGGATGCACAAAAGAATGAGACTACAAGATCACTTAGAAGAAATTGTTAGTCCCACAAGTGACTCAAGTGTTGTAATGAGCTCCCCCTTAAATAGTGCTAGAGATTTCGAATTTCTCGAACAAGGCACTTTGTTCAATTAAGAACTTGGTGAGGCTCATTTCAAACTTGGTCACAACACATGAATGATTTGTTAATTGAAATGAGTTGAGTCTCTCATAACCTTTGATGCCAAATCACCATTTTCCACTAAAGTTGGGCCAAACCCGGGTGACCCGGCCATATGAGTTGGGTCACCCTGCAGCAGACAGAGGCGTACCGGATCACCCGAGCACAGGGGCCGGGTCACCCACCAATAGCGTCACTGGAGCCGGCACCGGTCAGACCGGTGCGTGTCACCGGTCAGACCGGTGACCTCCAGTGTTTACTTCTTTGATGCTTTTGCCCCTTTTTCCCTTTAATGCATGAATATTTTAGTTATTTAATTCGTGCAGCATGTACAAGGCATTGCTCTAATAGAGAGCCATTAAAAGCATCGAATGGCAAGAGAGAGCAAAATTTCATAAAACAGTCAAAGTCACTACCTCATGTTTCGCTCATGCAAGAAGAGCGTCACATGAGTGTTCACCGAGGACCAAGAGCGACTTAGACTCAATCAAAGCGTATTAGTTACCGAGATGACATTGACTTCAAGATTTATAAGAGTTTCTCCTTCACATGGTTAATTGAATCCATCATGATTTCCAAGTCTTCCAACCATGTGCTCAATGCATCTCTTTTAGCCTGCAAGCTCAATAAGCATTTCTTGGTACCCAACACTTGTTGGGTCCTATTGGGTTAGTCACAAGGTGCTTAGGAACCCAAATAGCTCTCATGCTATAGTGAGGTGAAATAATCTCCCTTATAGCACAAGTTCCATTCTTATCGTTCCTAAGCTTATGGAAATCATAATTGACTAAGCTTGATGGAGGAATGTTACCATTTGGACAATCTTTGCCCATGTGACCCTTTTGATGGCATTCATAGCAAATGCGACTTTTGTTCTTGTTAGTCATATCATTCCTTGCAATTTCTTTTCCATGCTTGCTTCTGAGTCTTGTTCTTAGAGAAGGTGACTTCCTTGCCTTGTTTGTTTGGAGTGGGCCTGCCCTGGCTGGCACTGGTCTGACCGGTGGCATGCACCAGTCTGACCGGTCACGATCAGTGCCACTACCCATTGTTGCATTTGGGCATCAGTCGGCAAAGTGTCCCTTCTCTCTGCACTGTAGCACACCCTCCACTTATTTGAGTTTCTAGGCTTCTTGGAGAGTGAGTCTTGTGTCTTGTACTTGATTGGGCGATATTGGAATTTGTTTTGCCCAACCTTGCTCTTGTCTTGAATCTTGTTCTTGTGGGTCATTGTATGTTGTTGAGGAGTTGATCTAGTGGCGGTTGATCCCTTCTCAAGCTTCTTCACCATGCTTTCACGGTTATCTTGAGAAGGTTGCACTTTGCTCTTCTCCTTCAACACATACAAGTCCTTTTGTAGCTTTTCAACCTCTTGCTTGAGTTTATCATTTTCTTCAGCAATGAGGTCATCACAAGACTCTACAAGTACACGCTCAATGCTAGATTGGCTTGCTTGAGACAAACAATTATTAGCCCAAGATAAATTAACTTGAACTTGTGAGCATGTGCATGTGTGAGATAGAGATTGTATTGATTTTACCGACGAAAGCACAACCTCATGGGCTATCTCTAGTGTTGCATCAGAATCGACAAGCTTCTCATAGGAATGTTCAAGTTCATTGTGATTGGCTTGTAGAACCATATGCTCACTAGTGAGCTTCGCTAGTTTTGCTTCTAGATCATCATTGGCTTCTTCTTATATTTTAGCTCTACATGCAAAGGATTTGATGTCATGATCATATTTGTTAGCCAAAGTATCATACTTACAAACCAAGGATGAAAGCTCGGATTTGAGAAGTTCAAGTTCTCTTGATGGAGAGCTTGATGCTTCAATCTTCTAGCCCTTAGCCCCCTTGGCTTGTCTCTTCTTCTTGCTCTTTTTTTCCTTCTTGGCCATCAAGCAAGTTGGCGTGCCACTGCCGGCACCGGTCTGACCGGTGGGTGTCACCGGTGTGACCGGTCCCTGCAGAGGGATGACGTGTTCGCTTCTTTGATCTTCTTTTTGCTCAGGGGTTGATATTTGGTGATCAGTGGATGTTTTAGAGGTAGGGCACATCTCCATTGACTCATCTTCATCATCGCTCTCAATTTCATCCCATTTGGTGTTTACCAATTCAAGTAGTAATTTCCAAATGAGATGAGCATCTTCGCAAATCTTTTTGCTCTTTAGGATAAGATACATTAGTTCTCTACATAAACAGCTACACAAAAGATTAGTAATAATGGCATTGAGTTGCTTCTTCTCCAAGTCCATCGACGAGACACATGTCTCATCCTTTGGAAGGATACTCGCAACCATAATGCTCTCAGCGGTAGGGCCCAAAACCTTAAGTGCAATGAGAACATTAGAGCACCAAGAAGAATAGTTTGAGCCATCTAGAGCTAGAGGCTCAAACGGTACCTCACAAGTTGTCGACATCGAAGAACTCCAAGCGGAAAGGACCTTGATGTCGCCTAGAGGGGGGGTGAATAGGTGTGACGACCAACATTAAACCCTTTTTCCCCCCAAACACTTCAGCTGACAGTGCTCCACCGGTCAGACCGGTGGTGGTGACCGGTCAGACCGGTCAAGCACTGGACTTCACAGGTGACACCGGTCAGACCGATGCGCCTCACCGGTCAGACCGGTGTGGTACAGAACACCTGCAAAAACAACTTCAAGCACCTCTTGACTTCTGGCACGAACTGAACTTGGTGTGTGGCCTTTGTAGATGAACACAAGAAGGGTAATGTTCCCTGCACAAACAAGTAGCACACCCAAGTAGATTGAAGCGAGAGCAAATGTAATATGCTAGAAGAACAACTTAGAGAGTCAAACAACACGAAGAAGCAAGGATTTGTTTCCCGAAGTTCACCACCCACTAAGGAATGGCTACGTCTCCGTTGAGGAGCTTGTAAGGGACAATTCCCACAACAAGCCGAGTCTCTTTCAACCACTTTCCTCTTTTCCACTAAGGGGACCTTTTTCACGAAGAGGCAAGATCGCAGCCCTTACAAACTTTCCGCTGCTCACCACAACCTTGGGAGCTAGACGGCGACACCTAGCAGTCTAGGAGGCAAACCTCCAAGAGTAACAAACACTTCAAAGCTTGTAGACGTGAAGCCAAAGTGCTCAAGCTATGGAAATACTCTTGTTAGCTCACTAGGTCACTCTTAAGGTCACTTTCTCAACCCAACACAAAGAATATGGCTTGAATCCACAAATCTCACAAAAAGAGGGTTGGGGAGAGCCACTAAGCCTTAGAGCTAGTTATAAATGGCTTGGGACCTCAGCAAACTCACTAGAAACAGCAACCCTCACTTGAAGAGGGCTTGGGGTATTTATACCCCTCAAAAGAGAAAACTAGCCGTTGGTCCCCGGGTGGCACCGGTCAGATGCCTCACACCGGTCAGACCGGTGTTTGACAAACTAGCCGTTGGGCTAGCGGCACCGGTCAGACCGGTGCCTCTGATCGGTCAGACCGGTCAGGCCCGAGATACCCCCAAAACCTCTTTCTAAGAAATTAGCACTTCACCACCAAGATGAAATGACCCAGGTTAGGTTAGGAGGGTTTGTTAGCACACTCTAAGGCTAGATCTCACTTAGGTCAACTAATGAGCACTTTCACTTGGTCAACTCGCTAAGTTGCATCCCTCTTGATAGTATGGCATACCTATAATCAAGAAAGAATGAAAACACTTTTGATTTCTTGAGCTTGAACACTTTCAATCTTGCCATACTTGATCAATTATCCACTTGAGGGCTTTCAACATAGACTTTGACTTGAGCACGTCCATACTTGAGCTAGTGACTTAGGAGCTTTCCATATATCATAGGAATGCACACTTGGATCCATGGTCACTCCATATTGCCAATCTTAACAAGTTGATGACTCGCAATGCTTCCCTCGGTTCAGGTTTGAATATGATACTTGAAGACCCCATGGATGCTAGAACTTCACCTTAGCAAAACACTAATGGCGGCTTAGCTACGGCCCCAAAGATTGCTTAGTCCCTCACCCTAGACATTTCGGTTGATCTCTTCATCACTTATCCAATCCACTTTGAGTTCCACTTTGCTTCATACGCGATTGATCTTTCATTTGAAAACCCCACTTCAGATGCTTGATCTTGATTGACAGCGGATGTGCAAGCTTCCAATTTTGAACCATAGTGTGTACATTCATTATTTTGTTCTCTTTCAATAAACTCATAAATTCTTGCACCATATACTTGTCTTTGTCAATGTGAGCCATAATATACATCCATATTTAGATACTTCAATGGTTGCTCATGAATATAAAGAAAACCTGCTCACAATCTTAGACAAATTCATTAGTCCTTTAATGGCCTTGTCATTCAATTCACCAAAATCCTCTTAGGGGCCTAGATGCACTTTCACTGAGCAGGGTCAGTAGCGGTACTTTTGTGGATGTACAAGGGGCATGCCTTTGTGTACGTGTATGGTCAGATAGCACGACCATAGTAAATAATGTTATGGACAAGTTAAGTCCTAGCCAGATATATGGAAAAGTTAAACTTTTGTGATAATTATGTTCATTCCTGTGGCAAGTTATCTTCATCTCTATGGACATGTTATCTCTCTTATTGTAACACCCTGAAATTTTCAAATTTCAGGATGTTAACAAGAAAAAAATAATTAAACAACAATTTCTCATAATTTTAAAATTTGCCCAACATTTATCCTCTTTACAGGAAATTTAGGATAAGAAAATTAATTGATTATTTTTATAAATTAAATAAAATGGCTCTCTGTGTATTTTGCATTCATATTTGTTGCATGGTTTTTGGTTGATGTGTGTGTTTTCAAAAAAAAAATCAAAAGTTCAAGTCTATAAAACCACCCTCAAACTCTTCTCCCTATCCCTCCCTACCTTACTCGACCGGCCCAAATCCCACCTTTCTCTTTTCCTTTTTTCCCTCCGAGGCCCAGATTCACTGCCAGCATATTTAACCCCCACCAGCCCACCTCTTCTCCTCCCCTCTCTCCCAGTCGCCGACAGATGGGGCTCGCACGTCAGCACCTCCTTCAACCTCCAGCCATCCCTTCTCCACCATGGCCGATCGCACCGCCCCCTTCCCCGGCACCCCTGACCCTTCCCCTCCTCCATCGAGCACCCCATCCTCTAAGAATTTCCTCCTTCTTCTCAAAATATTTCTGGTGTTAAGCCTGTCATTTAGTAGAAGCCAAGCGAAAAACTTGATTTTGGGTATACATTTTGATTTCCAAATCCAAAGGATAGTCAAATTGGGTTGAATGTCTCTGAAATGGTAATGATAGTATTTACTGGAGGAATATCTATGTTGTCCCCAAATGTAAATCCAAGAGTCTTTACCATCCTGATCCACAGGGTATAGGTCTTCAAGAAAGTTCTGCAATTGAAGTAACTCATTATAGGCTTCCCTGGACATGGGGATTCTAAAACAATTAAGGAGGGGAGCAGTCTGCCTGAGGGCCCAAAGAGAGATACGAGGATCTTTAGCAAAGCCCATAAGATGAGGAAAAATATCAGAGTGAACCCTTCCATTAATAAGATCCTCCCAAAAACTGATTGTATTTCCATGATTGGGGATACACATTGCAACACCCCTGAAGTGGACATTAAGACGCAGGATATCCTTCCACCAAAAGGAACCTTTTTCCCTTGCCAGATGAGGCACAGTGCCATTGTAATATTTTTGCCAAATGAGGCTGACCCACTAAATTTTCTCCTACTTGTAGAATTTATCAAGTTGTTTTAGCAGTAAAGCATCATTTTACACACTCAGATTAATAACCCCAAGCTCACCTTTAGTTTTTGGTTTTTTGACCAAGTCCCAAGCTGCCAGATTGTAGCCCTTTCTACTGAACTCTCTGCCTCTCCAAAGGCAGTTCTTCCTGTGCTTATCAATGATATCAATGATAGTGATGGGCAACTTAAGAGTGCACATATAGTTTGTAGGTAAGGAGGAGAGGACAGAGTTAACAAGTTACAAACGACCAGCATGCGATAGATGCAAAGAAGCAGCAGCCATTTTCCTTTCAATTCTGCAAATAAGGGGAGCATAGTCCTTTACTTGAGGTTTGGTGAGACCCATAGGAAGGCCTAAGTATGTAAAGGGGAAAGAGCCAACAATACATTCGAAGGATTGCGCCAGAGAATTGGCACGCTCAGAAGAAATATTGATGGGAACAAGACACGATTTATGAAAATTAACTATCAGGCCAGAGGAAACACTGATCTTATTGAGGATGTCTTTCAGAATAGCAAGCTGGGAATCACAACCTTGCATGATAATAATTGTGTCATCAACATATTGGATAATAGGGAAAGGGTTCTCAGACCTCTGTGGGAAAAAGGATGAAGATTGCCAATTTCATATTCCTTGTTAATAGCACATTGAAGAAGGTCAGCAGCAATGGCAAACAGGAGGGGGGAGAGAGGATCTCCCTGCCTGACACCACGAATACATCTGAAGTCTTTTCCAGCAGTTCCATTCAAGAGCACAGAAGAGGTCCCAGAACTAAGAAGCTCATTGATCCACATGATCCATTTTTGAGGGTAACCCTTTGCTTGCAGCATAGCAAGGACAGCAGAGTGTTCAATCAGATCGAAAGCTTTCTCAAAGTCTAGCTTGAGAATGATAATTTCCCTTTCTAAGTGATGGCACTAATGTAAGAATTCAAAAGCCCAACCAAGGCAGTATTGAATTGTTCTCCCTTTAATAAAACCATATTGATTTTCATGAATAATCTCCATTGCCAGAGGTTGAAGTCTGTTAGCAAGAAGCTTGGTGACCATCTTAATAGAGGAGTTGAGGAGTGAGATGGGTCTAAAGTCGATCACTTTCTCAGGATTATCTTTCTTGGGGACCAAGGTTATGTAAGAGTGATTGATGCTTTTGGGGTCAGCCCGATGATGAAAGAAATCAAAGCACAACTTATACATGTCACATCTAATAATGGGCCAACATTTTCTGATAAATGAGTTGTTAAAGCCATTAGGGCTAGGAGATTTATCACTAGGGAGATCAAGAATGACATTATCAATTTCTTCTGTAGAGAAAGGGATACACAGATCTTCAAGGTTATCATGCCGTTTGACAATGGCTTGAAGGTCAAACTGCATATTAGTGTGAATAGAGAAACCCAATCTTCTTCTGAATTCATTCCAGAATAAAGCACTTTTTTCCTCATGACTAGAAACCATTTTGCAAGTATCATCCATGATTTGACTGATCACATTCTTCCTGAATCTTTCAGTGGCCATTGAATGAAAAAATTTGGTGTTTTCATCCCCAAATTGAGTCATGCGTTGGGTAAATCTCTGTCTCCAGTATTGATTCTGCATTCTCAACAGGTTGGCAATATGAACTTTGATAATTTTCCTGAAATTAAACTCCTGAGGATAGAGAGGTCTGAGCTCTTCCAATTTATCCAAGAAAGCAATCGTCATATTGCAGTTGGCAATGAGCTTAGAAAGGTTTGAGATGCCTTTAGACCAATGCTTAAGTATTCTTCGAAGGTTCTTAAATTTTGCACTGAAAATATGGGCACTATTGCCAGAGTTGTGATGAGAGTTCCAGGCACTTTCAATCTGTTCAATACATCCAGGGTGGTTAAACCAGTAGTTCTCAAATCGAAAGATATTTGCTTTAGTACCAATTTGCACTCTGCAGGGCAAGTGATCAGAAGTGATCCTAGCAAGGGGCAGGACAAGAGATAGAGGGAAAATGGAAGTCCATGCAACAGATGTGAAGAACCAATCAATCTGTTGCAGGAGAGGGACTTCCTGCATATCTCCAGGTATAACTTCTCCCTTTAATTGGCAGTTCAACCAGGCCAAGGTGACTGATTATGTTATTGAAAACCAAGGTATCATGAAAATTGCCCCCTGTCTTGTTTCTATTCTCAGCATATCTATAAAAGTTAAAATCTCCCATTACTGACCATAGGTCTTTGTCCTGAATCTGCAGATTGCAAAGCCAATTAACAAATTGATCCCTAGCGGTAGTCGCTCCGGGGACCATAAACCACAACTAGATTCCAGAGGGTGAGGCTGTGGGTGGAGGTTAAAGCAAGATGAATAGCAAAACTCTGTTTATCAATCAAAATGGCAGAGAAGTGCTTTGAGGCCCAGCAGACCAAAATACCACCAGAGGAACCCAAAGATGGACAGAAGTCAAACTGATCAAATCTTTTCGGAGCAAACTTACAGATAAAACACAGATCAAAAGATTCTTTTTTTGTTTCTTGAAGACAGAAAATGTTGGCATGACTTTCTTCGATTTTGTTTCTAATGGGGTCCCATTTATCTTTATCATTTAGGCCACGGACATTCCAACACAGGATATTCCAAGCACGACTATTCATTGTAACAACTAAGAGAAAGTACCAGGATGTGGGGGGTAACCACCGCAAATAAAGCAGGGCTGAAAATAGATAAGTGTACCATGAGCAAAGTATCTAGTAACCCATTACAAAAGATAAATTTCCAGCCACAAAAGACAAAAGCCCCAGACTAGAAAACTAAAAATGTATACTTGAGATTCATTGATTCTCTTCGTCTTCAGGGGTCAGAGTGGCAAGGTTCAACTCCATAGGAGGTATGCCACAGAAGGATTGGCCAAGCTCAATAAGAATAGGCGCTGGGATAGGAGCCACTTCATCCTTAACAAGATTGTCTTCGAGACTTCTACTCACAATGGCTTTCTTGAGAGCAGCAACAGGGGAGATAGAGACCGATTTCTTTGATGCACCCTTCTTCCTTCTAGGTTCACTGTCAGCTGAATATGCTCCTGCACAATGCCTGTCTTTAAGCGGGTACTTCTGCGAACTTCATCATCTACAATAGGGGTCTGAGCTCTTCCACGCCTTCTTTTGGAATGGGCACGTGATGGAGTGTCAGGAACTAGAGGAGTAGCAGAGCAATGATCAGTAATCTGTTGTGGTAGAATATCCATGTCGTGAACCAAAACCCCCAGACTTTCAGCAGAGGAGGACTCCAGGCCATGTATGCTAGTGAGGATCTGTTTTCTGGCAAATTCTTGATTATAAAGAACCAAATCTCTGCTTTCTGGATGGGGGCTGTCAAACTCCATGTAAGATGAATCAGAACTATCCAGCTCAGAGTCCATGATGAATTGCAGCCTAGGCTTTCTAACACCAGTGGAGGAGGAGGCCTCAACATTATTTCCCCGGCTTGGATTGTCCACATTGAGGAACCAAGTATCAATGGCAGAGGAGGCAGGGACAAAATTCCAGGAATTGTTTGGAAAAGGTTCCTTCATGGGAAGAGAAGCTTCAAGGGACTGAGCATACTGGGCAAGGTCTTGAATAATCATTTTAATGGATGGAGAGGGACCAAAGCATTGATGCAGACCCAACTTAGCAGCCAATCTTCTGATAAAATAGTCATCTTGCATGCTCACTTCATTACCATCTGGCACGATAACGATACGACAAGCCGAGGTAGACTCAGGGAGAGGCAGCTCTAAAGTGATAGGTGCTCCCTGTGCTCTGAAGAAAGCTTGAGTGCCACTACTGACCGAGGAGCTGTCTTGAGGTTGTTCAGGATGTTGCATCAAGCCATTACCAACTGCATCTGCAACAGCAATATCTGCCAAATTGTTGATCAGCTCAACCTCATTTTTATCAACCACAGCATTGTCCACTTGAGGCCAAGGAGCCCAGTCCATGGCATTATCCTGGGGGGAGGTGGGGGCTGCTCCCAACCCTGATTGATATTCTCCTGTTGAACTTCATTCAGATCACCAACATCTTCAAAATGGCCTTGGATTTGGTTATCATTCTCCTGAAAAGGATGGTTTTCCATATTGTTCTGGGGCTGACCAGCTTCAGGGTGGGGGTTGCCGTTGGCTGGGATGGGATCCTTGTCCCCAGCAACCACATCATTGTGGTGACTGGAAAGAACAAAAACTAGGACAGTCCAGCTATTGCCATGATCACCCATCGGATTCCCTTCACTGATGATGATGCTTCTAGGGATTCTGCTGACCAGGGTAACAATGCATCTCAGTAAGATACGAGAACAGCATCTTGAGTTGTCAATCTAAGTTTTAACTGTACCAAACAGCCCCACAGCTTGGGAGATAATGTCACGAGTCTAAAAATCCAACGGGAAAGCTAAAAACATGATCCAGCAGGTGCGGGTAAAGGGACAACTGCGAAAGTTAAGACCTCTATCATGCTCAACAATATCAATTTCACGAACATCATCCAACTGCATAGGACTGAGATTGATCATCACTTGTCTTTCAAGGGAGGAGGAGAACTGCACCAGGCATAGCCCAAGCGGGGACAAGCAACAAGAACGAATGGTGGCATGGTGCACATTCTCAAGAAAAACCACAATCTCCTCCATTGCATCATGAAGCTGATTCCGAGGAGGGGGAGGAGCGTGATGATTGCATACTCATCGTGACACCGAGGCGGGTTGTCGCTGATGATGATTCTTCCACGCGCAGGCCGGGCCCAATCTTCAATCCCCAAACCATCCGGCACAAAAGGATCAGGGTTCACCGCAAAGTTAGCCATCGCATCCTCAAGCGGCGATGAGGAGGATTGACAGCAATGGTGTGTAGCCTCCGAGGCGGGATGCTTCGAGTGAAGGGTGCGGTTTTCTGTAGCAGGAGCCAATTTGGGGGAGGAACACTGTAGTCGTCCGACTCTTGGAATTCACTTGACCTCTGGGTATCTGGGCTGGGCTGCACGTCCACACTCTTGGGCCTCCAAAAGACCTTTGGTTTACTCTTGGTCAAACAGAATTTAAATTTATGCCCTGGTTTGAAACAAGTAGCACACCGAGGGAAAATGAGCAATTACTTTTAGAGTGATAAATATCGAGACAGCAGACACATCCCCCCAAACGTCGAATACGGTTGAGCTCCCAGGAGTAATTAGCAGAGCAATTAAGTGAAGATGGAGAGGCCACATGGGGAAACGAATTCCTTCGGGTGACGCGAGGGGTAGCGTCTTGTTCAACAGTGCACTGAGAAAACCCTTTGGACGAAGATTTCTGTTTCCAAATAAACTTTGAATTTGAATTCAAATTTCCAACACTCTGAGAACCATGATCTAATTTTGAAGAACAAGAACTTTTAGTCGAAAGAGTGGCTTTAAGAATGCCAGAAACAGTCGACACATCTTTTACTTGCTTTAGAGAATCAGATAAATCAATATTGAAAGAACCAATCTTAACAGATTGAGGGACCTCAATAGGGAGATTTATGAACCGGCAAATTCTGAACAATCTTCTCAGCAATGCGAACCTTTTTTCTTTTCTCAAGCGGATTAGAAACTCTCTTTTGCTTTTTAGAAAGAACAAGTGACCATTTCTTGGCTTCTTCAGCCTCCCAAATACGCTTTTCTCTCTCCCAGTGTGGTGCACCATTGCTCCAGAGATGAAAATAAACATCAAATGCTTTGCCCACAAATCTTCTGAGTTTGTAAATAGCAAAACCCACATCTTTACAGGAGACAGAGAACCGATAATGACTATGACTTTGGTATTCCACTTGAAATTCAGATTCAAATCCTCCAAGACAAGAGTGGAGGGCTAAAGCAACCGAATCTTCAGTAAGTTGGAAAAGATATCTTCTGAACGTAGCAAGCAGAAAGAAACTATTTTCCTGACGAGAGCGACCATGAATTCTCAGACCAGTCAAACTGTAAAGATCATTTTCAAAGCGTTTCCCGACATCAAAGTCTAGCAAATCACGAGCAAACGCCATAGATGCCCAAAAAGAACAACCAGAGAGACGAAGAAGACCCGGATGAAGCAACGCAGAAACCTTAGGGACAAGAGAAACCAGTCCTGGAGGAGCCAAACAGAAGAGAGAACACCGAGCTTCAGGGCGAGCAAGCTGAACCAACAGGAGGAAAACTCACCGCCCGCCATGAATCCTTGTCATCGGTGAAGGTGCAGGTCGAGGTGGAGAGGACAGGAGAAGAGAGGGGTCTTCCATGATTTTCAACCAATAGATTAGCAACAGGCATCCGGTAAGCACCTCCAAATTACCATCCTATAGGAACCAAATGGGTTTGGAAGAACAAAGAGGGTGAGAATGGGATGGTTGTAGGACGAGATTCCTTTTAAGAGGGATAGTTTTGTAACACCCTAAAATTTTCAAATTTCAGGATGTTAATAGCAAAAAAATAATTAAACAATGATTTCTCATAATTTTAAAATTTGCCCAACATTTATCCGCTTTACAAGAAATTTAGGATAAGAAAATTAATTGATTATTTTTATAAATTAAATAAAATGGCTCTCTGTGTATTTTGAATTCATATTCGTTGCATGGTTTTTGGTTGATGTGTGTGTTTTAAAAAAATCAAAGGTTCAAGTCTATAAATCCACCCTCAAACTCTTCTCCCTATCCCTCCTACCTTACTCGGCCGGCCCAAATCCCACCTTTCTCTTTTCATTTTTCCCTCCAAGGCCCAGATTCACTACCGGCCTGTTTAACCCCCACCAGCCCACCTATTCTCCTCCCCTCTCTCCCAGTCGCTGATAGATGGGGCTCGCATGTCAGCACCTCCTTCAACCTCCAGCCGTCCCTTCTCCACCATGGCCGACCGCACCGCCCTCTTCCCTGGCACCCCTGACCCTTCCCCTCCTCCATCGAGCGCGCCATCAATGCGCAATGGCGCACTCACACCGTCGTGCCCCTTCCCCTCCCAGAACTGTTGCACCCAAAGATTCATTGAGCTTTAATGGCCGGCCTCCACCGTTGGAGCTCCCCCACCGCCTTAAGTGCCCCCTCCCCTCTCCTCTCCACCTATAAAAGGTGCCCCCGAGTCCTGCTCCTCCTGCACCTCCTCCCCGCTCTCTTTCCTCACGCGCAGTGTCATCACTACTGAAGCCTGGAGCACCGCCGTCTTCTCCCCTATGGCAGCTTCAAAATTCAGCCATCTCCATCCATCTCCATCGCGAGTGAGCGCATCTCTGATGTCCACTCTTCTCCCTCTTTCTATTTTTCTGCTCTCCGGAACCCCTAGGCTACCAGACCGCCGTCGATTTGGAACATTCCAAAGCTCCATCCGCCGGCCGCCGCTCACTGTATCCACCAAATCCGACCGCCTGGGTATCTCCCCGAAGCAGGTGAGAACTCCCCTTTGATGGCTTCTACCTCCCCTTCACTTTCCTCTCTTTGATTGCATGTCCCCTCACATGGAACGCCATCGATTCGACCGACCGGAGGCCCTCTGTCCACTGGCCATGGCGTACAGAAACCAATCGTGACATGCATCTGAAGATAAGGTATGGCTGTTTTGCGTTTTGGTCTCCATGGAATCCCTAAACCAAGCCTTATAGTTTGTATCTTGCAATCTTTACCCAAAACCCCCTATAAATGTCCCACCTTTCACACATAAACCCCACCATCACTCTTTTACCTGCTAGCCCCTATCCTTTAATCTTTTCGCGATCACTATTTTGTGTGTCTTGTAGATCTTTGAATGTAACCCCTGCGGTCTATAGTTAATAGTGTTTAGACCCTTGCAACCTTTTTTAGTCTATAGATCTTGCGTTTTAGTTCTATTTCAGGTGTTTCAAGTTGCGTTAGGTTCATAACAACTCAAAGTACGCATTAGATATAATGTTGAACATGTTTTTTGTTTTCTAATTTATTTAAATATTAAATATGATTAAATCCTTATACATATGCTTTTCTAATTAAAATTTGATTAGAGTTCAACACGTGTTTTCAAAAGAAACTTAATATGATTAATACTTATAAAATATTTCTTCAATTAAAAGTTAATTAGAGATATACCTCAGTTTTTATAATCAAACTTAAGTTGATTAATTATTATGCAATTTGATTTCTAATAAAAGCAACATAGGTCTATCCCGAGTTTTCTTAATTAAATATTAAATTGATTAATATGAACATAAATGTGTTTTGAATTATAATTTGCTTAGTACAATTCGAAAATGTAAAGATATAGGTTTAATTTGCATAAATAATACTTCAATATTTATAAATAAAATTGGAATAAGTCATACATCGTTCCTTTATATAAATATAACTTGCTTAATTATTAAATAGGGTATTTCTCTGAAATAACCTATGCACATCATTTTGAATTAAAATTTACCAAGCACATTGTCTTGTGTGATATAATCCAAATCTTCCGATAGTTCTGAGTCTTTTTGCATTCGCGGTCCTAGAGCCAAACCTTGTCCTCTTTTTAAGCTTTTCATGCTTGGTGTATTGTTCTTAGTTGTTCTTGTTTGTCTGCTCTACATGTTGTGCTCGATGTTTGCTTCGAGTAGAAGATCAAGCTGCTGATCGAAAGTCCTGAAGAGCAAGAGCAGAAGAGCAAGAGTGGATTTTGTTGAGAAAGGCAAGTGACCCTAACCATCCTTCTACCTATGCTTTAATACAAGAATACTATAAATTAATTGGAACATGGAGAACCACCCAGGAAGACAGTACAACCACAAGACATATGGCTCTGTCTTGGCCAATTAATTAGGGAAGTCTTGTGTGGCTATTAGCCTTAGTAGCTTGGGGTACGGAGGAATGCTTTTATGACTCTTCTACTTTGGACAGGTTTTGGAACAAAAGTGCTCTTCTAGGCTAATCTGGTCCGAGGGTAGAAGGAGGGTACGAAAGAAAGCCTCTAGGACGTGCTACTATGGACTAATACACATAGGAGGACTCTTTGTAAAGGCCTCGTAGCGTCCCTATGCAACCACACCTCGGAAGTGTGGTATTGTGCCTACTTTTGCACAACATGGTTGGGTTCAAAGTTATTCGGAAATTTTACGCGACTTGTGGTGAAAGTGTACAACCTCTGCAAAGTGTAAAAGTGTTATAATAGCCGTGCTCACAATCAAGAGTGGCCTGGACCCTCACATGATTAATAAACTTAAAGATGGATTTAAATTGCTGTCTGGTTAATTTTTGTGGCCTTGCTTAGTATCAAGGATAAGTGTACTCATCCTTGCTAAAACGCTGCTTAGAAGAAGAAGAAGGTGTATGAAGTCTAGAAGATGATGCTAAGCATACGCAACCCCCAGTCAATTTCCTGTGAGTTTGGAGCCTTTGCTTCCCAGGACTCTACTGTAAATCTCTGATAATCTCCTTTTCTTTACGTGATATTGTTTCTGTTATTCACTAATGATGTCACTATATGTATGGAACAAGATCCTGGCATACATATAGCTAGCACTTGGTTTGGTTTGGAAACCGGGTTTGACACTTATGATGTCTGTTTTGTCTCAGAAGATATGTGTGTTGATTGTGCCTGTATGTCAAAATGGAAGCAATGAGCGATCGAGTTGACCTGTCAATGAGGACAGACTCAATGGAGACGATGATTAACAAACCTCTGTCACATTCGTTCACCGCCGCCACACTCCCGCTTCACGACAGTAAAGAGTGCTCTCAGACTTTAATTATTGGGCTCTCAGATATAACGGGCATCTAATGTTCATCGGTAATGGACTTTATAGCATGTTACCAATACAGTAGTGATCAATAACGGACTTAAACGGCCCGTTACCGATAGGGCATTGATCAGTAACGGACTTTACGAGCTTGTTACCGATAGGTTTAACTTGTGTAACGGGCTCTATTTAAGGTCCATTACAAAGAATTCATGTAACGGGCGTTTAAGAAAACCGTTACCAGAAGTCCACAGTGGTAGCGGGCGTTGCGAAGGCCAACCCCGGGGTCGGCCTGCCGCACTTATCTGTAACGGGTGCCAAGTAACAACCGTTACAGATGTGGGTGTATGTAACGGGTGTTAAGGACCCGTTACAAATGTTGCGTGACCTATTTGAGATTTTCACGTAGTGCCACCTGATATGCTCCCCATCATCAGCTATACAACAACAGATATACAACAACAGACTTGCTAGTGCCCAGACGTCTCGCGTCCGGGCAATGCAACGGATGGTACCATCAAAAGAAAAACTTCCACTAAAAAACAAACTCCCACTACACGATGACCCTTACCAAAAAAACTCCCACCACAACATATATTCTATGTTGCATGGAATATTAAAAATATTTTGAATTGAACACAAACTTTGTTGCAACAATGCAAAACACTGGATGCAACATCGAAAAATCCATTCAGCAACAAGTCAAAACATAGCTCGCAATATCAAGAAAATGTCGAAAAAATTATGTCATTGCCATCTCAAATCAATGTTGGCAACATTATTTTTCTTGCAAAATAGAATGCTATGTACTGCAACTTCAAAAAACACCTTCTGCAACATCATGCAAAATAACCATGAAACATCAAATGCTGGCAAATGAAACATCACAAAATACGCCCTACAACATGGCAAATTACCCACCCCAACACCTTGTCCACACGGACCATCACCAGCATTTCCTCCCGCTACAGCAGCTGGGGCGGGGTGCAGGATGGTGTCTGTGTGGACAGTGAGCGTAGGAGGAAATACACAGCCTTTATCTCCCGGATGTTGCCAATAGGAGGGCCACATCCAATGGTGCCTGTTGCAGTAGCGGGTGATGCAGCATTTTATAGGGTTGCCCAAGAGACGACCGTCGTGGAGAGATGTCTACAGGCGCTTCAGAATATCAGGTGCTGTGTGCCAGACTTTTTATATTTTAAAATAAAGAAGCTCAAGATGGGTGAAAGCACCGTGGTTCATACAGTTGAGAGGATTTGCAAGGCTGATCAAGATGTGGTATAAAATATATCATTTTTATTCATTCTTAATTAATTTGTTTGTGTTACATATTTTTAAGTTGCATATATTTATTATGTCATCACATCATCTTATTGTGTAGGATTTTATGTCTAGTTCAACCTATGCCACAATGAGCATCAGTGTGATTCTTAATCAAGTTGTGAACAAAGTTGATTTGGATTAGTATGGTGGGCAGTCGTGCTTCACCAGAGATAAGAAGCATCAAGCAACTCTAACTTTCTACAAGACAGACCAACCCGACGCTCCACCGATGTTTGATATTTGAAGTGTTGTGTGTGTGTGTAAGGAATCAGATGCTCGTAGCCTAAGAGGGGGAGGAGGTGAATTAGGCAACTAAAAAACTTATCCTATGTCTTCCACTGCTGCATGAAGTAAACTAGATCATTTGTCTATCTAGATGTCCAATCTAAGGCTAATCTAGTGTGAAACCCTCATCCTAAACAAGTTTTGCAACCTATAGTCAATCCTAGCATGGTACTATAGGAAAGTAAAGGCAAGCAAAGATTGCAAGAGAGTAATACGAAAACGTAAAGAGGGATGAGAGGAAGCAAACTCTTAGCACATGATTTATCTCGTGGTATCGGTAGGCACTAAGCCATCCCTAGTTCACGTTGTCGAAGCACTCACACAAGAGTATTGCTTCCCAGTCACCAAGTCTCTCACAAGAGCACCACTTGACTCGCCACACAGGCTCACCACTTAGGCACTCGCCAAGCTTCCTTGGTCACCTTGATGCCGCCTCCACTAAGGAGCTTCTCTACTGAGGAAGGGGGCCTCCATCTCCCCCGCACCAAGTGTCCTCGCCACTCCACACCAAGCCGGAGGGTCGAAGATGATTACCGGTGAGCCACTTAGGCCCCAAGGCTTCTGGTGCACCTTGTACAACTTGATTCACTCAAGAAACACCTCACAAGGTTGGCACAACCTTGCACTCACTCAGCTCTAAGCTAAGCCTAGCACTAAGCACACACACAAAGCATGTGCAAGTCTCTGGATGAGCAATTTAGCACTTGGATGGATTGGAGATGATCTTCTAGGTGTCTTGCACTCCTCCGCACTTCCATACAATCCAGCAACCTAAAATGAGTGAGTGGAGGGGGTATAAATAGCCCAAGGCACCCAAAGAGTCAGGCCACTGAAAAAGGTAGCGTCGAATGAACTTATGCTATCTTTTCAGGGCCATCAGTTCATCTGGTGCACCTGTCCACGTCACTTAGCCATTCTGTTTCTCTGACACAATTGATCTGATGCAATACACCAACGATGTGTTGGTTCATCTGGTGTTGAAGGACTTCTCGCCAAAACATCTCTATTGGTTTCTTCGAGACCGTAGGTTAGACCGGCACTTCATCTGACCAAGGTGTCTGTTCATCTGGTGCTGAAGAGTATATCTTGGCTCGTCTCTGTCTTGATTCAATCCAGGCATCGGATAGACTGGCGGTATCCGCACTTAGACCGTCAGATCATCTGGTGCTACAGTCTTATGTAGCATTGCTCCTTCCAATCGTTCGACACAACTAGAATGTGGAGCATCGGTTCATCTGACGGTGTCAACCTCATTTGGCTTGCTGCGCAGTGTACCAAGTGCACCGATGCTTTTTCCTAGGGTGCCATCGATTCATCCGACGATGTCTTTTCTTTGTTTTCTTGTGTCTTTGACTTGGTCCTTTGCTTCCTTTGATTGTGGTTGCATCCATGGGACCTAGATGTGTCTATAAGAACATGCTAGACAATAGGTTAGTCCCATTACCTGTGTTAGCATGAATCACCAAAATCAACTCGAACAAATGACAAAGGAGGCCATGTTTGCTACAATCTCCCCCTTTTTGGTGATTTATGACAACACAACACAGGCAAAGTGTTGACGGTGAATTTCCATCAACTTATCCATGAGTTTACCTTCGGTGTTGGCATCAAATTTATATCTTATCCATTAGTACTAACCCCCTGGGCATAACAAGTTTGTTCATGCATGTCGGTTTTGGAGTTTAATGTTTATGCAGGAATTTTGCATTAAAAGCAAAACTTCTGGGTATAAAGTTCATCAAGCACCTCGTGAGAAGACCATGAAGCTCAGCACAAGTCAAGAAATGAAGTGAACATGACTCCAAGAAGCCCAAGGACCAACACGTGAAGGCAGAAAACTTCGAGGACGTGAACAAAAAATACTGAATCTTGCACAACAAGGAACTCAATCCAAACCGCGGAGAAACTGACACCAAGGGCCCACATGCAGAGGAGGGAAACTTCCAGAAGACATGAGAACCATCACTGACGAAGAAGGCCACGAGATGGGCCAGAATGGGCAAGGCTGGCCGTCCCAAGCCGGTCGGTACAGGCCATTTCTGGGTCCATTCGTCCCCTTCTTTGACCTAGACGACCCTCGGGCTATTTATAGTCCCCTGCCAAGATCCACACATCAATTCATTCGCCATTCGTTGCCGAGGAGTAGAGAAGAGAGGGACACATTCCGGAGAGGAGAGGGTCGAGCTAGTTGTCTAGGGTTTCCCTAACCGGCGTGGAAACCATGCAAGAAAGACCACATCGGAGTTCTAGGAGCTAGGAGCAAGATCATGGTAGGATCCTGGTGGTAATCTTGTCCATGTATCATTTATGATGTTGAATTATCAAATTGTAACATGATTTCTAGTGATCAAGTGCTTCTTCTACGACTTTGTCTTCGATTGATTTTTCTCTTTTAAGATCTATTATCGAGATAGATTATATAGGGTGTTCTTGTATCCGTGGTGTCTAGAGGTGCACACCTGACCTACCAAGAGATTTCATCTTGTGCATTGGACTCGCCCTAAGCTAACCCGCACGAATAGGAGTGTGTTGTGATAGAACGATGGCTCCAAAAGGCGGGCGTCTTCGGAGTTGGAACGGGAGCCACAATTTAAATAAGCTTTTTATGAGATTGGATTTCGTTTGTTCAGCTTCTCTAGGAACTTCCACAAGACCTTGATCCAATCTCTCAAGATTGGTTTTACCTATCCCTCTCTATCTCTTGCTACCTATGATTTTCATTAGATTAGATTCGTTTTCTTAGTGTTCCTTAGATTAGATGCAAAAGCACTCCCTTTGAAGATCTAATTGTTCTTGGCTTTAATAGATTGGTTCTTGCATCACACATTTGTTCCATGGATTCGATACCTTAGGTTCACACTTGAGGGAAGAAGGGTCCCTTGACTACGATAGAGGATTTGTTTGCTTGCAATCCAAACGAAGTTTGATAGGCATATATACCATCAACACAAAACAAGCATAAATTTTCAAAATTAGAACCTCTTACACTTGCTTGGATGCTTACCATCATCCAAACTCCCTTAGATCAAACTTCCCCCTTTTTGATCTTCTCTTCGAATGTTCACACATAGCTTGCCTCTTCCCACTTTGGAAACACTAGCTTGCTTTGGCCCCAAATTCTCCCCCTTTGGAATAAAATCTCCAAAAAGTGTCGAAAACAAAAGGATCTCCAAAGGAAATTTAGCAAGTCATAGCAAACATAGCTCAAAGAGAATTATTAAATACATGGGAGAAAGCCGCATGAATCATGATCCATATGTTTGGTATCAATGAAGATACCACATGTGCGAATAACTAAGGTGAATCACAAGCTCATGAGACTAGTATGATACAAACTAAGCTCTCCTAAGTGCGTGCACAATATGATAGTGTGAAAATCAAGTGCATAACTACAAAAACTTGTAAGACAAGGAATCTTAGAGCATATCATGCAAGGAGGTAGCTTAGAGGACAAATGGGTTCTTGTAACATTACCACTTGTACATACCACTTGTACTCATTTGATCACTGCATACCTCCGGGGGTTGTTTCTCTCTACCTTGTTGGCATCACATTGAGATGAGCCACTTCGAAATAATATCACTAGGAGGTGACACCACTTGAAAGAAGCTTGCAAAGAAGACTATTGAGGTACCGCAAGAATTAGGAATGTATGAGTTCATTGCCTTTGAACTTATATAGAGGCATAACCTCGCAAGGACATGACTCAATAGCATGAAGCTCGTATTACTATATTCAATATTTTAAAGATGTTAAGTCACATTGAGAGTGAAATAGCATTCTCTTAGAATGAAGAACCGCACCGGAACGCGTCACCAAGGGATTACAAAAATAAGTTTGAAACAATGTTAGTTCCATAACCAAACCATAGGATGAGATCCCCCTAAATGTGTGCATTTAGTGTTTGAATCACCAATCAAAAGTATGCACGTTGTTTGTGACAACAAAAGGGAAGCTAACCCGATAGCTTGCTCATGATGCAAAACGATATGAATGAATAACATGCACCATGAAAGAATAAGTGTAGCTTTCCTACACACTAATCAAACCATGTAGGTTGATCATGGGTTAGCACATGTAAACAAATGCAACCTACTATATGTAAACAACTAGGCATAGCAACAAATGCAAACCTAGACAAGGCAATGGAGCTACAATGATACATGAGATGGGTTCTAGTTTCCATTACCTCAACCAGGGAACTTAGGCAACACATGTCTAATTTGCAAGCTTGCTTCTAGGCTTGAATCTTCTCATTCTCTTTGTGCCAAGCCTCCCAAGTCCCCGCACTCAAGGCCTTCAAGTGGCCTTAGGAACCCACACCATTTGAGGCCCCTTCATGTTGATGATGACTTCCTTGGGCACCCAAATGGGTTGGTTCCAACCCTGCTCCGTCTTCATCTTCCCAACCTTGTGTGCAACCACCTTTCCATTAGTATTCTTCTTGATGATGTAGGTGTTTCTCTTGGTCTTGTTCTTGCGGTTGGGATCGGTGTAGCTGAGGGAGCTCTTGATGGTGGGGTTCAACTTCTTCTTCTCGCCCTTGTCCATCTTCCTGTCAAATTGAGGGTATTTGTAGAACTTGTGCCCTTCACCATGACACTTGCAGCAAGTCACGGTTGCACCCTTTTCAAGCTTCTTCACCATGGGATCACGGTTATTTTGAGAAGGTTGGTGTGAGACATGGGTACCCCTAGGTCCCCACCGACCATGCTCATGGCCGTCCCTGACAAGTAGGTCTGGCCTACCAGAACACCCGCCGACCTGTGAATGGGCCCAACCAACCTAGTTGGCGGTCCACAAGTCCTCCAGGTTACCTTATAGAAGATTCCCCAAACGACCTAATTTAACACGACCTCAAGACATAGCGTATAAGACAAGACATCAGTGGATTTCGAGCAAAGCAGATCGACAAGATATGACAAGAGTTGTAATGTAGACTTATACAGGTCATAACCGACCAGGAGTCTAAGAACCAACCTCATCCTTTGGCCAATATAAGGCGGGCGAGGCGACCCCTTGTAACATCACGCAATCCCAAATCAATCTACACCAACAACTGGATGTAGGGTTTTACTCTCTAGAGGCCCGAACCAGTATAAACTCGCCGTGTTCTCTCCGTGTTCCATGTGCTCGTGCTAAAATGGTATTTGACCTAAAACTTGCTTATTTGCAAGGGGTAAACAGTTTCTTAGCTTTTGCATTTAGGAATTCAGCTGTAGGCAGGAAGATATTATGTCCTTGTACAACATGTGTTAACTCATTTTGGAAAGAAGCAAGTGAAGTACGTGAGCACTTGATATGTGATGGGTTTCTAAAAGGCTACAAAATATGGAACTTACATGGAGAGGCTAGATCTTTTGTCAATTATGGGAATTATGATGGTGGAGAGGTTGTGGAGGAGTCTGACGAGGAAAGTGACATATCTGATTTGCTTGGAGACTTAGCTGCTGATTTAGATGATAGAGGAGATTTCGATGACAACACTCATGAACTTGTAATTGTCTCATCCAACCTACAATGTTTTCAATTCTTATATTACTATATACATGGGTTTAACTCTCATGAATGCGTCATTTGCTGCAGGTCGGAAAAGATGTGATATTATATGTCGTGTTGAGACCAGGGCAGGCTATGGCTAAGGGGACTTATTTCAACTAATCCATGCAGCATTCTTGTAGGCGAGCCACATGGAAAACAGTATTGTGAAGTTGTTGTGAATGTTGTGCTGAAAAGGGATACAGTTTTGCCTCGATCTTATGCTGAGGTGGAGACGATGGCTGATGCTCATAAGATGCCAATTGCATGGCCATATCAGAGGGTAATAAACACATCTTTGGTTCCTTTTATCATGGTTCATGAGAGTTAGTGAATGACTATAGTTTCTAATTATTTATTTTTTTGACAGTTGAAGGTTACCAAGGCATCACAATCTTCCCAGGGTATGTTTCTAAATTTTACTTTGAGCACATAAAACTATTGAAATGCACTATTTAACAAAACAGTTCATAGTTATCAAAGCTCCAATTTTCTTTGGTCCTTGTTCTATGAAACTTTAGCTATATTTGTATGACTTCGCGTTTGACATTCACATCTGTATTGAAATGCACTAAACTGAATTCTAGATCTTCTAGACTTAGCGCTCCATTCTAGCAGAATTTCATGGTAAACTGGTAATAGTGCACTTCCTTGCTAGATAGTGAGCTTGCTAGTACTTACAACAAAACAAAACAGTGCTGCTATAATGTTGTATTTATAACAAAACAGTGCTCCAATTGATAGCTCTGTAGTTGATTGATCATAACTATAATGCTGCTAAAATGCTAAATGCATTTTTTAACAATTTACACTTTTCACTTTGTTCAGGTGGGAGGTCCCAGAGGTAGCATGATGCTTGATCATGTCTGCACCATGAGGACTAGTGCTTGCCGATGCTATTTTGTTTTGGACAGATTTGAGACCTTTTGTATGTCCTGTGAATTTGTGTAGCCACATCTCATGTGTGTGTTGTGACAAGCCTAACTTATGGTTGTGTAGCTAGAGAGGGATTTTGTTTATACCTGGCTACCTCCTCTATTTTGTATTTGGCTATCAAGCCAAACATATGAAGTTATGAACTATTAGAACTAAATTCAGTGACTACAGAATTGTTGATGTCTTTAATCTCAACTGAGATTATATATGTTCACTTGTCTGTGTTTGATACCCATCGGTTCAATTAAAATTTATGTGTGTGTTCAACTTGACAAGTACCGTTTGAAATATTAGTATTGGATTGTCAACGTGAGGTTTATATATATATATATATATATATATATATATATATATATATATATATATATATATATATATATATATATATATATATATATATATATATATATATATATATATATATATATATATATGGTTTTATTGTTTAATTTTGATTTCATCATTAGCATTGGATTATTAGTCGGTATAGAAAACTATGTCGTCGAACCATGCATCGGTATAAACCTGTAACTAACCGTCCGTCGTTATTTATGGGTCCGTCGGTATATCTTTACTACCATCAAACCGTCTGCCGGTATAGATTTATCCGTTGGTATAGATTTATAGCGACGCCAGTTATTGCGACTGATGTGGTCCGTCGTTATAACGATATACCGATGGATGGTGTGTTGGTATTGTGGCTTATACCGACCACAATGTAGTCGTTAAATGCAGGCTGTGGTATAGTGTGCACAACCTTCGAGTTCTTAGCCTTAGATTCCACCTCGTCGAACAACTAAACCACATGGATTAACACCCCCGTGGGCTGTCTAGATCTCACCATCTGACAGCTGGACATTGCTCTTCATGTCTTGAGAGATGTCCATTTGTTCCTCATTGTTCTTGCCCTTGCCCATCAAGCTTACCAACTTCTCTCAGAGCCATTTCACATCTTGCTTGAGCTCATCATTCTTCTTTCCTATGAGACAATCACATATTTCTACAACAACATTCTCATTGCAAGGTGGTGAGCAAGATTCATCAATTAAATCAATGCAAGAAGTTGAAGCATTTACCTTGGATATAGGAATTGCACAAGGGATAGATGATTCATCAAGCTCAAATGAATCACTTGGTTTAATCTCATTGCTCTCAAGCTTGGATTTTAGCTCATCACACTCCTTGCTAAGCAATTTGAATTTGCACAAGAAATGTTCATAATTTGTAGCAAGGATAATGTTGCACTAAGATCATTGAGAGCATTGAGTTCTTTAATTTCATTATTAAGCATTCCTTTTTGCTCATGGACTAGGTCAACAAGATCATTGAGAGAGGTGGTGTCGGATTCATCGTCACTTACATTCCTCTCCATACCTTGGGCCATAAGGCACATGTGTGGTGATGATGAAGGACCTTGCATGATCATTGAGAGCATTGAGTTCCTTCTTGATTCATCACTTGAGCTACAAGAACTTGATTCTCCACCACTTATACACTCACGGACGACGACAATTGCTTCTTTCTTTGGCCTCCTCTCATTGACCACCTTTTTCTTGGTCATATGCTTGATCTTTGTAAACTTGATGTGTTGATGTTGACACCGTTGTTTCAAGTGGACGTTGTAGTCGTACATGTTGATTTTCTTCACATGCTTGAAGATCTTCTTCACATACATGGCCACCATTGATTCGACCTCTTCATCACTTGAGGAGCCTTCATCGTCACCATTATAACTATCATCCTCACTGGAGCTTCCATGGGTAGCCATCCTACTCACCACCTCTCTTGTTGGCTTATGAGACCATGGCTTGTGGTTGGAGAAGATGGTTCTTGGGGGCTTTCTTGGGGTGCCTTCTTGGACTTGGGCATGACTTGAAGCTCATGTGCCATGATCTTGCTCAAGATTTGAGTTGGGTTCAATTCTTCAAGCTTCTTCTCATAGATGATAGCTTTCACCAAGTCATAATCGGGCTTCTGGAGACTTTGAAGGATCTTGCGGTTGATGTTCAAGTCCATGATGTTCTTCACACCTAAAGCATTGATCTCATTGACAAGAATATTTAGGCGTGAGTATATAGATTCGGCATTTTCATTTTCAAGTTGCTTAAAGTTATTGAATTCCTCAAGTAGGCAACCGTAGCATTCACTATCTACTTCTTTTGAGCCCTCATTTTGCTCCTTGACGGTTTTCCATAGCAAGTGAAAACTCTATCGAAAACATCTACATCTAGTGAGGACAAAATGATACTCGTAGCAATAACATCAAATTGCTTTTCCTTCATAGTACCAGTTTTCACGCCCTCATCCGTGACTCTCCAAACATCTAGGTCCTTTGCTTGAAGATAGGCCTCCATAAGAACCTTCCACCAAGGATAGCCCGTGCCGTCGAAATATGGAGCCAAACCTAAGGTATCCACCACTTTCATACCTCTATAGAGCAACTCACTAGGCGGTGAAGCCTATCCGTTCCAATGAGCTAGTTTTCACAATAGCCAATCGAATTGACATTTCCTTGTGAAGGAAGTGAGTTTCGGCTCTGATACCACTTGTAAGGAATCGGATGCTCGTAGCCTAAGAGGGGAGGAGGTGAATTAGGCAACTTCAAAACTTATCCTATGGCTTCCACTACAGCATGAAGTAAACTTGATCATTTTCTATCTAGATGCGCAATCTAATGTCGATCTTGTGTGAAACCCTCATCCCAAAATAAGTTTTGCAACCTATAGTCAATCCTAGCATGATACCACTTTAGGAGAGTAAAGGCAAGCAAAGATTGCAAGAGAGTAATGCAAAAACATAAAGAGGAATGAGAGGAAGCAAACTCTTGGCACACGATATATCCTGTGGTATCTGTAGGCATTAAGCCACCCCTAGTCCACGTTGTTGAAGCACTCACACAAGAGTATTGCTTCCCGGTCACTAAGTCTCTCCCAATAGCACCACTTGACTTTCCACAAAGGGTCACCATTTAGGCACTTGCCAAGCTCCCTTGGTCACCTTGATGTCGCCTCCACTAAGGAGCTTCTCCGAGGAAGGAGGTCTCCACGTTCCCCCGCACAAAGTGTCCTCACCACTCCACACCAAGTCGGAGGGTCAAAGATGATTGCCAGTGAGCCACTTAGGCCCCAAGGCTTTTGGCGCACCTTGTACAAATTGATTCACTCAAGAATCACCACACAAGGTTGGCACAACCTTGCACTCACTAAGCTCTAAGCTAAGCCTAGCACTAAGCACACACACAAAGCATGTGCAAGTCTATGGATGAGCAATTTGGCACTTGGATGGATTGGATATGATCTTCTATGTGTCTTGCACTCCTCTGCACTTTCACAGAATCCAACAACATCAAATGAGTGAGTGGAGGGGCTATAAATATCCCAATGCACCTAAAGACCCGTTGGCTAAGGACACTAAAAACGGTAGAACTGGATGAACCGATGCTATCTTTTCAGGGCCATTGGTTCATTCGGTGCCCCTATCCACATCACTTAGCCGTTGAGGTTCTCTGACAGAATTGATCTGACGTAATACAGCAATGGTGTGTCCGTTCATCCGGTGCTAAAGGACTTCTCACCAAAACGTCTGTGTTCGTTTCTTCGAGACCGTCGGATAGACCGACGCTGCCTCTGACCAAGGCGTCGGTTCATCCGGTGCTGAAGAGTCTGTCTTGGCACGTCTCTATGTTGATTCAAACCAGGCATCAAATAGACCGACGGTATCCCCACTTATACTATCGGATCATCTGGTGCTACTATCTTCTGCAGCACTGCTCCTTCCAGTCGTCCGACGCAATTGGAATGTAGACCGTCGGTTCATCCGACGGTGTCAACTTCGTTTGGCCTGCTACACAAGCGCACCGATGCTTCTTCCTCGGGTGCCATCTGTTCATCTGACGATGTCTTTTCTTTGTTTTCTTGCGTCTTTGACTTGGTTCTTTGCTTCCTTTGATTGTGGCTGCATCCATGGGACCTAGATGTATCTACAAGAACATGCTAGACAATATGGTTAGTGCCATTGCTTGTGTTAGCATGAATCACCAAAGTCAACTTGAACAAATGCAAAGGAGGCCATGTTGCGATGTTCGCTACAGTGTGACAGTTATCTGGAGGCAGAGCTGAGTGCATTAGCAGTTTAGCACATAGTTTATCTTATTTTGATGGAGTTCTAGGCTGGACCATTAGAGACATTAAATATATTCCACTTCTACAAATGTGTGCCGAATTAATACCGATGCCTTAGCTAGTGGTTGATGTATGAACTTATTTATAATTAGTAGTGGTTGATGTATGAACCTATTTATAAGTAGTAGTGGTTGATGTATGAACTTATTTGTAAGTAGTAGTGGCACAGTTGATGTATGAACTTGCACTATATACTAATCACTAATCAATTAGCATTGTCGTGTCCAATTTGATTGGGTCAATTGTTTTCAGAACTTAGAAAAATGTATTTAAGAAATTTGGTGTGAAAAATATTAACGGGAACATTTTTTCTACGAACTGACGAAACTTTCACCCACACCTAGAAAAGCCGCACCTCAAAATAATGAGGTGCGGGTGGCTGCGTTATCCGCACCTGGAAATGCTTTTTGAGGTGCGGTCATTTTACCCCATCCTAGAAATCTCTAGTTCTAAAAACGACAATTAGGAATGGGTTTCGCACCCGCACCTAGAAATGGGATTCACCCGCTCCTAAAAATGATTTCTGTAGTAGTGTGATGATATTTTCTCTAGTAGTGTTAGTAGCAAACCTTACAAAATTAAGATTGATGAAGGCTTGGTTGATAAAACCTGATGGTTGGGAGAAAACGGTCGCACTAATTAGCACTGATTAGTCTAACTGTAGCCTGGGCTAAACTTTTGCCAATCGAAACGTGCCCTCATATACATGTACATCCCTGATCGATTAATGCAAGATAGCATAGCCGGCTGCACTCCTTTTTTTAAAGGCCTTTAGGGGCCCAGCTTTTGATTTAAGCTAGAATAATATTGGGGTTAACAGTTTTACAAAAAGCATACCCAGAAGTTTACAAAGACAGCAACTAAACTCACTCAAAGGAACTCACTCTAAAACAGGAAAGCAGGACCAAACTTCTAAAAAGGAACATCCCCACCAAGTTACTGAAAGAGAAAGCGAGAATTATTACAGACTAAAATCATTCAAACTACAGAACCAACCAACAACAAAAAAGGCAGCATTGCTTCAAAGATCTTTTTTCCAGAGACTTGAAAAATTTCTTCAGTTGTCACGCCTTAACGATGATAGTCGAAGATTCAACCTTTGTATCATCATGTCTATCCACTATCGCTCCATCTCTTTGCTCAATATTCTCCATTTCTTGGTTGTAAACTCTATTTATAGACCAATCTTGTTGATTACACACCTCAAAAATATGTGGGAATCTGATTTTAAAAGGGCAGTTTCCCAGCCATATATCATGCCAAAATCTAGCTTTATTACCATCTTTAATAATGTATATAAAACCTCTAAAACAGTCACCCTTCACATCCTGCAGGCTCTTCCAAAATTGAGAGCAATTAGCTCTTTGACAGCCAAAAAAACCCCCATTTCCCAGGAATTTTTTCCTCAGCAAATTACAACATATATTATCTTCTCCACTCTCAATCTTGTAAATCCATTTGGCTAATTGACACCTATTCATCAATCTAGTATTGGTGAATCCTAACCCTTCAGCTCTCTTTGGGGAAGCTAAGAGATCCCAACTAGCCATATGATATTTCTTTTTCAGATGTGGTCCATGCCAGAAAAAATTTGCCCTTGCCGAATCCATTTTCTGATGAATCTCCTCTTGTAGTAGATAAACTCCCATTGTATAATTAGGTATTGAGCTAAGACAAGATTGAATAAGAATGGATTTCTCTCCCAATGACAATCCCACAATCTGCCATGTAGGGAGTTTCTTCTCAACTTTTTGATATACATATGATAGATCTGTAGCCGACATATGTCTATCACTTATCATTACCCCCAAACATTTCATTGGTAAAGATCCTGTTTTGCAATTGAACATTGATGCTACAGTATTCTGTTCCTCTTATATCCCTCCAACAGCCATCACCTCACTCTTCTGATAGTTCACTTTTAACCTAGACATGTTCTCAAAACAATAAAGCAAGAATTTAGTATAGAGAATTGACTGTTCCTCAAAAGCCAAAAAGATAATGGTATCATTTGCGTACTGCATATGAGTGATTCCTCCCTCTACCAAATGAGGAACCAACCCATGAATTTGTCCACTCTCTCTAGAATTATCCAGCATGGTAGCCAAAGCATCACTAACCAGGTTGAAAAGAAGAGGGGACAAAGGTGATAGAAAGTGATTAGGGGAAATACACAATGCATTACTGTGATTGATGGTCATACATATATATAGGCTTGTGGACAGGCCCACTTGCCATATGTGCCAGATTACATTCCAACACTCCCCCCGCCTCTAAACCGGGAGCACCGCGGACATTGAGACCGGACCTAAACTCGGTGAAGACGGACGTCGGCAAACCATTGGTGAAGATGTCGGCGTGCGGCACGTAGTAGGAACATGCAGGACGCGGACTTCACCTAGGGCGACTCGCTCTCTGACGAAGTGTAGATCAATCTCTATGTGCTTGGTTCGCTGATGCTGAACCGGGTTGGTGGAGAGATACATGGCACTGACATTATCACAGTACACCACTGTAGCGCGACGAAGAGGACAGCGAAGCTCAGTGAGAAGCTGGCGCAGCCAAGATGCTTCGGCGACTCCGTGTGCCACAGCTCTATATTCCGCCTCTGCACTGGACCGGGACACTGTAGGCTGACGCTTAGACGACCAAGAGATGAGGTTGTCCCCAAGAAACACGGCATAACCCGAGGTGGATTTGCGTGTATCTGGACAACCGGCCCAATCTGCATCGGTGTAGACAGTAAGATCAGCCGGAGACGTCCTGGAAAGGTGCAAGCCAAGATCCAATGTACCCTGGAGGTACCGGAGAATCCTCTTCAACGCGCTGAGATGAGGCTCTCGGGGATCATGCATAAACAAGCAGACCTGCTGAACAGCATAAGCAATATCAGGTCTGGTGAAAGTAAGATACTGAAGAGCTCCAGCAAGACTGCGGTACTGAGTAGGATCAGCAATAGAGACGCCATCTGCAGCAAGCTTGGAGTGAGTGTCCACGGGAGTACTGCTCGGTTTGCACTGACTCATACCGGCACGCTCCAAAATGTCCAACATATACTGGCGCTGAGAAAGGAACAGGGTGTCACCGCGACGCTGAACACTGACTCCCAGAAAATGGTGAAGAGGACCCATATCAGTCATAGAGAACTCACGGCGGAGGGCAGCAATGATCCGGTGAAGAAAATCCACGGAGGAGGCAGTCAACACAATATCATCAACGTAGAGGAGGAGAAAAGCCATATCAGCACCTCTGGAGAAGATGAACAGCGACGTGTCTAACTTGGCCTCAACAAAACCAAGGGAGATAATGTGGGAGGCAAAACGATCGTGCCACGCGCGGGGAGCCTGCTTCAGACCATATAAGGACTTGTTCAGACGGCAAACATGCTGGGGCTTGGACGGATCAACAAACCCAGTCGGCTGAACACAGTAGACCGTCTCATTCAGAGTGCCATGGAGAAAAGCATTCTTCACATCAAGCTGATGGATCGGCCAAGAGCGGGACAATGCCAGGGTGAGGACCATCCGAATAGTGGCTGGCTTGACAACTGGACTAAATGTCTCATCATAATCAACCCCAGGGCGCTGTGTGAAACCACGGAGGACCCAGCGAGCCTTGTAGCGGTCAAGAGAGCCATCAGACTTGAGCTTGTGACGGAAAACCCACTTGCCAGTTACGAGGTTGACACCAGGGGGCGGGGCACCAATGTCCAGGTCTCATTGCTCAGTAGGGCATCAAACTCATCCTGCATAGCGAGACGCCAGGCCGGGTCCGACAGAGCAGTGCGGACAGAAGTAGGCATTGGAGAGGCAGTGGCAATCGTCGTGTTGAGGTTGAGACGATCCACTGGTTGCCGAAAACCATCCTTGCCACGGGTGCGCATCCCATGCGCATTGGTGACGGGGTCGATCGACTGAGGAGCCGTCGAGGTGGTGCGGCCACCGGGGCCAGCAAGGGAGCGGCCTGGGATACCGCTGGGGACGGCCGGGCTGCTACCGGCGCCTGCAGGGCCGGTCGGGCCACCATGGCCGCCGTCGAGCTGCGGTGGCCGTGGCCGGCCGCGCCCCCCGGCCGTGGCCGGTGCCGGCACCGAGCCGCCGGGGCCGTGGCCGGCCGCGCCCTCGGTTGTGGCCGGGCCGCGGCCGAGCCGCTGTGGCCGTGGCCGGCCGCGCCCGGCCGTGGTCGGCGAGGAGCCGGCTGCCTGTGGCCGGGGAGCGCCCGGGGCAGCGTCCAGGCCCCCGGGAAGACGAGTACCTGCGGTCACAATTCTTGGCCAATGTGGCAAAGAAGAATCATTAGCATCGTCCAAGAAATCGAGTTTGTGGGGGTCCGACGGGGTGGAGGACATCTCGGAGAACGGAAACAAAGTTTCGTCAAAGACAACGTGACGAGAAACGATGATCCGGTTGGAGTGAAGATCGAGACATCGGTACCCTTTATGATCAGAGGAATACCCGAGAAATACACACAAGGTGGAGCGAGGGGATAGTTTGTGGGGGGCTGTGGACGTAAGGTTGGGGTAGCAGGCACAACCAAAGACTCGAAGGTGGGTGTAGGAGGGTGGTGTGCCATGTAATGCGAGGTAGGGAGTGCGGCCGTCTAAGGTTTTGGTTGGGTGACGATTGAGAAGATATGTGGCGGTATGAAGAGAGTCAGCCCAATAAACAGGAGGAAGACTGGCCTGGAACAGAAGGGACCGCACGATGTTGTTCACAGTGCGAAGAGTGCGTTCGGCACGTCCGTTCTGTTGGGAGGTATATGGGCACGACATCCGAAAGATGACCCCGTGAGTGAGGAAGAACGTGCGGGCCGAGGAGTGGTCAAACTCGCGGCCATTGTCGCACTGAACTGCCTTGATGGCGGAGGCAAACTGCGTGCGCACATAGGAGAAAAAGTTAGAGAGGACGCCAAAAGTATCAGATTTAAGGCGCAAAGGAAAAGTCCAGGTGTAGTGAGTGCAATCATCAAGAATGACCAAATAATATTTATATCCCGACACACTGACAACTGGAGAGGTCCAAAGATCACAATGTATTAAATCAAAAGGACGCATAGCACGAGAGTTGGACACACTAAAGGGTAGGCGCACATGGCGACCTAGTTGACAGGCATGACAAATATGATCGGTGGCAGGCTTATTACATGAAATAGCCTGGGAACTAATAAGCTGGGATAAAGCCGCGTGCCCGAGGTGACCGAGACGACGGTGCCATAGCGTGGATGACGAGGCGGTGGCAAGGGCAGCGGTGGTGCTGGATGGTGCTGAGAAGAACGGGTAGAGGTCACCCGTGCTATTGCACCTGGCGATCACGCTCCGCGTCTGAAGATCCTTCACAGAAAGGCCAAGTGGGTCAAACTCAATGGAACAGTTGTTATCAGTAGTGAAACGACGCACGGAGATCAAGTTCTTAATAATGTTAGGCGAAACTAAAACATCAGAAAGAACGAGAGGACGACGTGCGGTGGAAAAGGAGTGAGACCCAGTAGATGTAACGGGAAGGGAAGCCCCGTTACCAACAATGATAGAGGAAGGACTAGATGACGATGGAGGATGAAGAGTGGAAAGTATACCAGCATTGTTGACCATGTGAGCACCGGCACCGGAGTCGACATACCATTCGCCCGAAGGAGGAGGTGTCAGCGTCATCGTGTTGAAGTTGCTGACGAGGCCGAGGACGGACGGATCCCAAGACGCGCCCTGCATGGGCGTCTAGGGCTGCTACTGTGGCGGTGGTGGTGCAGCCGGGTTGCTGTAGCCGAAACCGGGAGGTGCAAAGCTGGGCACGAGGACCTTGATGTTGAGGACGGCAATCGCGGCGGCGTGGACAGCAGCGTGCTGGGCCTCGTAGGCCTCCAGGGCCGCGATGCGTTCGGCGGCGGCGCGATCGGCCGCCTCCTGGGCGCGGCCGTTCCTCGCGGCCGGGCGTCGGTCTCGGCCATGACGCGATAGGGATCGGCGGGTCGGGGAGACCGGCGATCGATCAAGCGATGACGGCGCACGATCGGATCGGCAGATCAAGGACGACCAGGCGATCGATGACCGGCAACGACGCGATCGGGAAGAAGGGCCGGCGGTGTGTCGCGGCGGGCGCGGCCGCGGCGAGGAAGGAGGAGGGCCGGCGGGGGGCTCGCGCGACGCGCGTCCGCGGCGAGAGGGAAGCCGGCCGCGATCGTGAGGACCTGGCGGCGGCGGCGCGGCGCTCGGGAGGAGCGCACGACGCGAGAGGAGCGGAAGGTTTAGGTTAGGAATCGATAGACTCGCGATACCATGATAGAAAGTGATTAGGGGAAATACACAATGCATTACTGTGATTGATGGTCATACATATATATAGGCTTGTGGACAGGCCCACTTGCCATATGTGCCAGATTACATTCCAACAAAAGGGTCCCCTTGCCTCAATCCTTTGTGAGTATTGAAAAAATTGCCATGAACTCCATTGATCTTAACTCCCACTTTACCACCTTCCACATAGTTTTTAATCCACTCTATCCACTTATCATGAAAGTTCTTCTGTCTCAAAACATCTATCAAAAAGTCCCAATGCACCTTGTCATACGCTTTTTCAAAATCAAGCTTAAGCACAACACCTTTAGTTTTCTTAATTATTAACTCATGTAAAATCCCATGTAATATTATCATTCCCTCTAAGATAAACCTTCCAGGAATAAAAGCTGTTTGATTCTTGCTAATAATTTTGTGAGAAAAGGGAGTAAGTCTTGTGCTCAGAACCTTAGTAAACCATTTATAACCAATGTCCAACACACAAATTGGTCTGAATTGTCTGATATTATTTGCCTCTTTCAACTTAGGTGTCAACAGAATCATGTCAAAATTTAATCTTCTTAAATTAAAATCTCCTCTATGAAATTAAGCAAACATCTCCATCACTATCTCTTTGATTTCTGACCAAAAAGCTCTATAGAATCCAATAGGGAAACCACCAAGTCCTGGTGCAGAGGAGGCATTCATCTCTTTCAACGCATCTTCAACTTCTTTAATAGTAAATGGCTTATTAAGCTCAACAGCTTCTTCTTCAGAGAGCTTGCAATTCTCTATCCAAAAACCATTTCCTAACCTGATCCCTCCCATTACTTCCGCACATAAAAGTTCTTTGTAAAAGTTGTCAACAAGTACCCGCAATTGCCCTGGGTCTCTAATTTCCTCACCATTCTCCTCTAGATAGATGATGAAGCCACGTCTCCGCCTTCCACTGGCAGCCCCATGAAAAAAGCTATTGTTGGCATCCCCTTAAGAGTCCACTTAATTCCACTCTGTCTTTTTAATTGAAGTTCCTCTAGACTATAAATTTGTTCTAATTCAGCCTCAAGATTGTATCTAGTTTGCCATTGAGTAACATCAAGTTCCCTTAAATCAGAATCCTTGTCAATTATCTCAATCTTATCCAAAAGATTTTTCTTATTTTTCTTCAACTGGCTTTGGAAATGTGCACTCCATCCTCTACAAAATTTCCTAGTGGCACTTTTAATCTCCTTCCAGAAATCGTGGATTGGTCTACCCATTCTTTCTGGCCATTTACTCTTGAGCATATCCTTAAAACCTTGTTGATCCAGCCAAAGTGGTTCAAATCTAAAAATATATTGTTGCCTGAGCCTGCTATCCTTAGTATCCACAATTAAAGGATTGTGATCAGATCCAACTCTATTAATAGAATCACAAGAAGCCTCTCTATAATGACTATTGAACAGATTACAAACCAGAACTCTATCAAGCACACTCATAATAGGATTGAGCTGTTTATTAGTCCAAGTATACTTGCTACCAAATATTGGTAGTTCCAGTAACCCATTATCCAAAATAAACTTATTAAATGTGTCCATCTAGATTTGATTACAGTTATCTAAAGATTTGTGCAAGGAAAATATAATCAATTTAAAATCTCCACCCATCAAAATCGGCCAAGACACTCTCAACATCTTCTGAGTTAGTTCCTGCAAGAAGGCTGATTTCCTCTCTATATGTACAGGTCTGTAAACATTAATAATTTCCCACTGAAAATTGTCCTCTGTAGTAATCACACCGAGACTAGAGAAGAATTCACCACTATCCTTCATCACCACTCTAGGATCATCTAAATTAACCCCAGTCAAAGTACCTCCAGAATGTCCAACTGCTGCAGTCCAAGACCACTCAAAGTCACCTCCCTTGCTGAGAGCATTTAGGTCAAATAGAAAAGTCTGCCTTAATAGTCTCCTGTAAACAGATTACACCCACTTTATGTTTCTTACAAAGCTCTCTCAATTTATTACGCCTTCCACTAACACCCAACCCTCGTATGTTCCAAAAAAAGATCATCATGATCTATTTTTCCTGCTGCGGCTACTTCCCACTCTAGCATTCTGTTTGACAGTAGTCTGTTTCGGTGGTTTTTTTGGGAGGTCTTTCAGACCCCTCTTCCTCTACTTTCTGCTTTTCAGTATCAGTACCAGCTGCCTCACCGTCTTTTTTTCCTCTGTATTGCCTGTATTATCTTCCATCACTGTACCCTGAGCTTGATCAGCAACTCTCTTTTTTGTAGCTATTATAGCAGTTCTAGCTATATCATTAGCCAGAATCGAGCTTATATTTGCAGCAATTCTAGCTTAATTTTCACCTAAGTTAATATTAGAAATAGTAGAAATAGATTCTAGAACACGTGGATCAACCGAATTAAGGATTGAGAAGGAAGATGAATTTTTACCTGTAAACTCATTGTGTTTTTTCTTGGATGCTTCAGCTTTGTCCTGAATTTTCTCTGTATTCCCCCCAATTCTATTGCTTCTGCGCAATGCTGTATTGGATCTGTTTCTCTCTCTAACAGGAGTCAACTCCTTCTCTGAGTTGCTCCATAAAGTATTTCCCACATTATCCCAGTCAATCTCATCTGAGTCATCTCCGCTTTTGCTGCTTGAGGTGTGTTGTGCACCACTCTCCATGACACCCTCTGTAGCCAATGGAATCTTGATGGCCTGCTCCTCCAGTAACTTTGATGCTCTTGCTTCAATACTCCTCTCCAAATTAGCCATTTCAGCCATCTCAATATTAGCTGGCTCATCTTTGTAATCCACCATTTCTTCTGCCTCAGTTTCCATGTCAGTTGCATTAAGTGCACGTGCCAAAATAAAGCTCTGCTGTGTTAAGATAGGTGTCTTCTCTTGGTCTTCAATTGTTTTCCTTTCAGTGGTAGAGCCAGAAAGAGAATCAATCAGTTCACCTTCTTCCATAATATGGTCATCAACTAAACCCAATTGGTCACCACCTTCAGGCATGTTATCTGTCTGTATTTTGGAATTTTCTTCTTCAGCTAGCCATTCAGCACTCTGGGGAACAATAGTGAGCTTTTTCTCCACAATCACTTTGTTAAACCCCACATTCTGCCAATTAGATTTCTCCTTGTATTTTCCCTCCTCCCCCTAACAAAAGTTAATATCTGCTTGTTTGAAAGAACTGCTCCCACCTTTTCCAGAGTTCCCTCCCTGTGTTGACCCTCCCTCTTTAAAGGATGGAAAGCATGCCTCATGCCCCATAGCAGGATTCTGATCCCTTTCTTCTTCTTCTTCCTCAAAGTCTCCATCATCATCTCTATCCTTCTGTCTGTCAAACTTAGATGATTTAGGCTCCTCTACAACGGCTTTTAGAAGTTCTGGTTCCCACCTAATTGCATATCCCTCTCCATTAAAGTAGACCCGAGTTTCACCTCTAATCTTTAAAGCCTCCCTACAAGCCACTTTCACTCTGATTGGTCCATGAGAGTCCAAAGATTTCAAGTCAACTTCAATAGGATCACCAACTATATAAGCTACTTCCATCACAATATCCTCTTTTCTGGCATCAGGAGAGAAGTTGAAACCTTTCACCCACAGCACCTCTAGCTTACCATCAGCCTCAGGGGATAGGTCAGTTGGGATCACTCTAGCTTTGACATCAGCAGTTTCAAACTCAAACCCTCTAAATCTGGAACACTGATGTCTGAGGTCCTCATTGGGAAAGCTTATCATAAATTCATTATCATCACTCATTTTCTTAATTACCCATTTTGGTACATCTCTGAACAAATGCCTTAACCCTCTCTCAATGATCTCTACATTAGCAAAGCCAGCTTCAATAATCATAATGCCAAGTATCCTTTTTTGTCTTTAGCATTCCTGTCAGAGGGGATATTGATACTATAGAATCCCTGACCAGGAAATCCAAAACCACAAAGTCTCAACCCTCTCTTCTCTGGGCATCCAGAAGACGTGTGCCCAGACTTTTTGTAGCAGTAGCAAAAGGGAGGGTTAGTGCGGTCCTTCCTCATGTGCCCAGTCCCATCATAGTTAAAATAGTGATAATCAATGGGTGCATTCTGCCATTTTCCTCTCAATTCTCTATCTTCAGAAGCTCTATTACGACGATTTTCATCAGTAAAGCATCGTTCATCCTATTCTTGCCTCAGCTTAGCCAGAGATCTTGTTCTTCCCGCTCCATCCTATATCTCTCATCAAAGTGACGTTTGTTGTTGTTTTGCGGTGGAGGAGGGGGATCAGATCCCAACCCATAACCTCTGAAACCCTCTTGATCTTGTTCTTGAAAAGCGCTTCCCTTTCCGAAAGGTTCCCCTCTATCGGTTTGTTCTAGCTTATTGTAGGGAGCAGGGCCGCCATATCGCCGCGGGCCTCTTACCGAGCGCGATGTGCCCCCACTTCCCCTTCCATAGCCTGAATCCCAACCCCTATCCATCTTTACCACCGCCGCAAAGGACCTTCCGTCGATCTTCTTTGGGGAAACTCTCACCACCCTTCACGCACACCACCCAAACCTCTGAATCTCACTCTTTCTCACCGGAAACCCTAAATCCCCATCCACCGCCACAAGCGCGCTTCCTTTGGGAACCCAGAGCCAGACTCCAACCTTATCTAAACACGAGTGCGAGTAAAGGTCATCTATACAGGTGCCAAAAGGGTACTCGGGTTCCAATGGGACGGACTGGGCTTCCTGAGATAGTTTGTCAAAATGGTCCTCCAAGTTAGTTTCCTTCACCATCTAGGTCCTTCGTCCATCCATTTCAAAATCAAAGCGTCTAAGTTGGGGCGCGCTCTTGATGAATTCCACAACAAATTTTTTGGAGGATTCTCCAGAAGAATATGCTTTCCACGAAAAGCAAATCTACTAAATTTCTGGATCTCACGGATCATCACATCACCCAGAGAAAAGGAGCCAAACTTGATGTTTCCCGATTCATCCTGTTGGGGGGTATCCGAAAATCCGGACAGGATCCCCGAACACAAGAGAAGGGAATGCACAAACGTTCAACTCAAAGTCTCCGATGACGCAAGAGGAGACAAAGAATCTCCCAAAGATTGCTCATGCATCAAAAGTTGTGAGTCCTTTTACACGTGCCCTGGTGCCCCCTTTTATAGGGAGACAAAGTGACTTTACATTCCGAAAGTACCCTCGAATCCAAGGAATATTCCTAATGTGAACACATACATGAATGTATTTTACATCTCAAACTTTTACAAGCCTGCCATTAGTTCACACATCAAACCCGAACTTTTGAGGCAACGTCTTTTACTTGGCTTCTTACTGTTCGTGAATCTTTTATTCATAGAAACCTTCACGCGCTATAACCTACGAATTTGATCTTCAGTAGATTTCCGATTTTCACAGATTCCACTTCTAGATTTTCTCAGATTCGCGACTTCAAGGCTTCGCATGTTCAAGATTCCAGATCTTCGCAGATTCGTGACTTCAGAGCTTCGCAGGTTCAAGATTCCAGATCTTCACAGGTTCGTGACTTCATAGCTTCGCAGGTTCAAGATTCCAGATCTTCACAAGATCGCGACTTCAGAGCTTCGCAGGTTCAAGATTCCAGATCTTCGCAGATTCGCGACTTCAGAGCTTTGCAGGTTCAAGATTCCAAACCTTCGTAATGTTTAATCTTCCTGAAAACTCATTTCACGAATCTCGTCAAATTCGACATTTCGAGGGTGACAAATTTTTCCTAAATTCCCCAACACTAGCCCCTCAGGGAAGCGGGTTGACTCCGACGATTCGATTCCATGAAGATTTTTGAAATTCAGTAACAAACGTCACCCTCGGAACGTCAGAGTGGACACGCGTCCTCCGGATATCTCGCAACGGTCGGATCGAGGCGAGTTGTCGCTGTAAAAACTTTTCATCGCTTTCTCATTTTCTTCCGAACTTTAGCTTGTACTTTGGCAGATAAGCGCTTCGCGGTAAAGTGTTCGTAGCATCAGGACTTCCTCAAGTTTTTAAAGGTATTAACTTCTTCGTTACTTGGTTATCGTATTTACTTTTCAACATTCACATTCGGACTTTTAGTTTCGTGAACTTCATTTACAAAAATCATCTTAGACTTCTCAATTGTACTACTGTTGGTTAGGTGGCCCGTGTTAAAAGCACTGCCAGACCTATCACGACTGAGGAGTTGGCTGCCACTGGCCTTCCGGCCGAGCCAGAAGTTCAAAATCCTAAGACGGCACAACTCCCAGAAGAGCACTCCTCTCCTGCTGCTAGCAGGTTTGGGACTCACGAAGACGGGGAGATTAGATTGGAAGATGAAGAAGTCGGAGATGTTGATGCTGATGTCAAAGATCTAATCGCAGCCAAGCAGTCGGGGCCTCTTCCTCTGTCCTTTGTTTTCGGAGAATCTAAGGTCACAACAAACATGATCAGAGATAACGAGGCTGCTGGATTATTTCCCGCGGGCACCGGACGTGCTCCACTAGACGAACAAACTCCTACTCCCGAGGATGGTGAAGTTGTTGTGTTCCGTGATTTCTTCACCCGCGGACTAAGGTTCCCCTGCGATCCTATTCCTCCTGCGATTCTGGGTGCTTTTTCTATGAAGATTCATCAGCTTTCGCCGAACTCTTTCTTGGAAGTATCTAAGTTTATCTGGATTACGAAGACTTTCGGCTGCAACTTTGGGGCTGATGCTTTCGCCCGATTTTTTGAGCTAGTTATCGTGCCAGATGTCATTAAGGTCGACGACGATCAATTCTACGAGGCTCACTATACATGCTGCACTTTCAACACTCGTCGACAGAATACGCTGTAAGGAATCGGATGCCCGTTGGCCTAAGAGGGGGAGGGGGTGAATTAGGCAACTTAAAACCTTAACCTATGGCTTCACTAATTTTGCGCAAAGGTAAACTAGAACACACTATCTATATGTGAAACTAGGTTGTTCTAGTGTGAAACTCCCATCCCAAAAGAAGGTTTGCAACCTATAGCCAATCCTAGCATGATACTACTCTAGGAAAGTAGAGGCAAACAAAGATTGCAATAGAGTAAATGCAGAAACGTAAAGGGGATGAGAGGAAGCAAACTCTTGACACGCGATTTATCCCGTGGTATCGGTAGGCACTAAGCCACCCCTAGTGCACGTTGTTGAAGCACTCACACAAGAGTATTGCTTCTCGGTCACCAAGTCTCTCCCAAGAGCACCACTTGACTCGCCACAAAGGCTCGCCACTTAGGCACTTGTCAAGCTCCCTTGGTCACCTTGATGCCGCCTCCACTAAGGAGCTTCTCCACCAAGGAAGAGGTTCTCCACATCCCCCGCACAAAGTGCCCTCGCCACTCCACACCAAGCCGGAGGGTCGTTGACGATTGCCGGTAAGCCACTTAGGCCCCAAGGCTTCCGGCGAACCTTGTACAAATGGATTCACTCAAGATCACCTCACAAGGTTAGCACAACCTTGCACTCACTCAGCTCTAAGCTAAGCCTAGCACTAAGCACATACACAAAGCATGTACTAGTCTAAGGATGAGCAATTAAGCACTTGGATGGATTGGATATGATCTTCAATGTGTCTTGAACTCCTCTGCACTTCCACACAATCCAGCAACCTCAAATGGGTGAGTGGAGGGGGTATAAATAGCCCAAGGCATCAAACTAGCCGTTGGCTAAAAGCTGCTGAAAAAGGTACCGTCGGATGATCCGACGCTATGCTTTTCCAGGGTGTCGGTTCATCCGGTGCCCCTCCCACGTCAAGTAGCCGTTGAGGTTCTCTGACACAACTACTCTGATGTTATGCTCCGATGCTACGTCGGATCATCCGGTGCTGAAGGCCTCACGTTCAAGTTGCCTCTGTTAGCTTCCAACTTACCGTCGGATAGACCGACGCTAACCCTGACCAAGGCGTCGGATCATCCGGTGCTGAAGGCTTTGTCTTGGCGCGTCTCTGTATGAATTCAAACTGAGCGTCGGATAGACCGACGGGGTCCCCACTCAGACCATCGGATCATTCGGTGCTACTGTCTTCCTTGCTCTTCCTCTGCAACTCGCCTGACGCTACTAAATAATGGACCGTCGGTTCATCTGACGGTACCTAGGGTTTCGCCCTGTGTACCAACTCGTCCGACGATTGCACCGACGCTTGTAAATGAGGGACCGTCGGTTCATCCGACGGTGTCTTCTCTTTTCCTTTTCTTGCTTGGTTTTGACCCTTGTTTTTCTCATTTTTGCATGTAGTTTTCTTGCATCCTTGGGACCTAGAAATGTCTACAAAGACATGCTAGAACAATAAGGTTAGTCCCAGTGATCATGTTGTCATGAATGACCAAAATCAAACTCGTACTAATGGCATATGAGGCCATGTTCGCTACAATCTCCCCCTTTTTGGTGATTTATGACAACACAACCAAAGCAAGCATAAATTTGCAAGAATGGACAAAATTAGAACCACTTACACTTGCTTGGATGCTTACCATCATCCAAACTCCCCCTAGATCAAACTTCCCCCTTTTTGATCTTCATGTTCACATTCTCCCCCTTTGGTCTCATACCTTGAAACCACTTGTAAGCACTTGAACCCACTTGCAAGCTTAATCCACAAGCTTGCTTTGGTCCCACATTCTCCCCCTTTAGAATAAAATCTCCAAAAAGTCCCAAAGCAAAAGGGTCCAAGAGAACTAGCAAGACCTAGCAATCATAGCTCAAAGGAGAGATGTTAAATGCAAGGGACAAAGCCGCATGAACCATGATCCATAAGTATGATATCAATGAAGATACCATATGTGTGAATAACTAAGGTGGATCACAAGCTCATGAGACTAGCATGATACGAACTAAGCTCCCCCTAAGTGTGTGCATAAAAAGAATACCACTTGTAGAACAAGGGTAGTGAGAAACAAGTGCACAACTACAAACTTGTAAGACATGGAAGCTTAGAGCATGTCATGCAAGGAGGTAGCTTAAAGGACAAGAGATAAGACAAATGGGTTCTTGTTACATTACCACTTGTAGATATCACTTGTAGTCTTTTGATCATTGCATACCTCCGGGGGATGATCCTGTCTACCTTGTTGGCACCACATTGAGATGAGCCACATGGAAATGATATCACTAGGTGACACCACTTGAAAGAAGCTTGCATAGAAGACACTTGGGGTACCACAAGGATTAGGAATGTATGAGTACATTGCCTTTGAACTTATATAGAGACATAAGCTCGCAAGGACATGACTCAATAGCATGAAGCTTATATTGCTATATCCACTCTTTTAGAGATGTTAGATCACATTGAGAGTGAAATAGCATTTCTTAGAATGAAACACCGCACCGGAATGCGTCGCTAAGGGACTACATAAGATAAGCTTGAAACAATGTTAGTCCCATAACCAAGCCATAGGATGAGCTCCCCCTAAATCTGTGCATTTAGTGTTTGAATCACCAACCAAATGTATGCACATTGTTTATGAAAACAAGAGGGAAGCTAACCCTATAGCTTGCTCATGATGCAAAGAGATATATATGAAAACATGCACCATGAAAGAATAAGTGTAGCTTTCCTACACACTAATCAAACCATGTAGATTACTCATGGGTTAGCACATGACACAAGCAACCTACCATATGTAAACATTGCAACAAATGCAACCTAAACAACGCAATGGAGCTACAATGATACAAGAGATGGGTACTAGTTTCCATTACCTCAATTGGGGAACTTGGGCAACACATGTCCAATTTGCAAGCTTGGCTTATAGGCTTGAATCTTCTCATCTTGATTGTGCCAAGCCTCCCAAGTCCACGCTCTCAAAGCCTTCAAGTGGCCTTTGGAACCCAAACCATTTGAGGCCCCTTCATGTTGGTGATGACTTCCTTGGCCACCCAAATGGGTTGGTTCCAACCCCGCTCTTCCTTCATCGTCCCAACCTTGTGTGCAACCACCTTGCCATTTGCCTTCTTCTTGATGACATAGGTGTTGCTATTGGTCTTGTTCTTGCGGTTGGGCTTGGTGTAGATGAGGGAGCTCTTGATGGTGGGCTTCAACTTCTTCTTTGTTCCCTTGTCCATTTTCTTGACAAATTGAGGGCATTTGTAGAACTTGTGCCCTTCTCCATGACACTTGTAGTAAGTCATGGTTGCACCCTTCTCAAGCTTTTTCACCATGGGATCACGATTATCTTGAGAAGGTTGGACTTTGCTCTTCATGTCTTGAGAGATGTCCACTTGTTCTTCATCATTCTTGCCCTTGCCCATCAAGTTTGCCAACCTCTCTCGGAGCCATTTCACTTCTTGCTTGAGCTCATCATTTTCCTTGCCTATGAGATAATCACATGTTTCTACAACAACATTCTCATGGCAAGATGGTGAGCAAGATTCATCAAGTAAATCAATGCAAGAAGTTGAAGCATCTACCTTGGAGATAGGAATTGCACAAGGGATAGATGTTTCATCAAGCTCAAAGGAATTACTTGTTTTAGTCTCGTTGCTCTCAAGCTTAGATTTTAGCTCATCACACTCCTTGCTAAGCAATTTGAATTCGCACAACAATTGTTCATAATTTGTAGCAAGGGTGTCACTAAGATCATTGAGAGCATTGAGTTCTTTAATTTCATTAGCTTGTTTTTCAAGCATTCCTTTTTGCTCATGGACTAGATCAACAAGATCATTGAGAGAGGTGGTGTCGGATTCGTCATCACTTACATTGCTTTCCATGCCTTTGGCCATAAGGCACATGTGTGATGATGAAGGACCTTGCATGAAGCGAGTGGTGAAGTTCTTTCTTGATTCATCGCTTGAGCTAGAAGAACTTGATCCTCCACCACTTGTCCATTCACGGACGGCGAAAGTTGCTTCTTGTCTTGGTCTTCTCTCCTTGACCACCTTCCTCTTGGGCTTGTGCTTGATCTTTGTGAACTTGATGTGTTGATGATGACACCCTTCTCTCAAGTGGACATTGTAGCCGTACATGTTGACTTTCTTCACATACTTGAAGATCTTCTTCACGTACTCGGCCACCATGGATTCAACCTCTTCATCACTTGAGGAGTCTCCATCGTCACCATCATCACCATCATCCTCACTTAAGCTTCCATGAGTAGCCATCCTACTCAACATCTTCTCTTGTCGGCTTGAGAGAGCATGGCTTGTTGTTGGAGAGGATGGTTCTTGAGGCTTTTCTTGGGGTGCCTTCTTTGACTTGGGCATGAGTTGAAGCTCATGTGCCATGATCTTGCTCAAGATATGCGATGGCTTCAAATCTTCGAGCTTCTTCCCATAGATGATTGCCTTCACCAAGTCATAATCGGGCTTCCGGAGACTTTGAAGGATCTTGCGGTTGATGTTCAAGTCCGTGATGTCCTTCACACCTAAGTCATTAATCTCATTGACAAACACATTTAGGCGTGAGTACATAGATTCGGCATTTTCATTAGCAAGTTGCTTGAAGCTATTGAATTCCTCAAGGAGACAACCATAGTGTTCATTAGCAACTTCTTTTGAACCCTCATTTTTCTCCTTGATGGTTTTCCATAGCTCATGAGCATTTTCACAAATAAAAACTGTATTGAAAACGCCTACATCTAATGAGGACAAAATGATACTCCTAGCAATCACATTAAATTGTTTTTCCTTTCTAGTACCATTTTTCATGCCCTCATCGGTGACCCTCCAAACATCGAGGTCCCTTGCTTGGAGATAGGTCTCCATGAGAACCTTCCACCGAGGATAGCCCGTGCCGTCGAAATGTGGAGCCAAACCTAAGGTATCCACCCCTTTCATTCCTCTATAGAGCAACTCACTAGGCGGTGAAGCCTAACCATTCCAATGAGCCGGTTTACACAATTTACCAATCGAATTGGTGTTTCCTTGTGAAGGAAGTGAGTCCCGACTCTGATACCACTTGTGACGAATCGGATGCCCGTTGGCCTAAGAGAGGGAGGGGGTGAATTAGACAACTTAAAACCTTAACCTATGGCTTCACTAATTTTGCACAAAGGTAAACTAGAACACACTATCTATATGTGCAACTAGATTGTTCTAGTGTGAAACTCCCATCCCAAAAGAAGGTTTGCAACCTATAGCCAATCCTAGCTTGATACTACTCTAAGAAAGTAGAGGAAAACAAATATTGCAATAGAGTAGATGCGGAAACGTAAAGGGGATGAGAGGAAGCAAACTCTTGACACACGATTTATCCCGTGGTATTGGTAGGCACTAAGCTACCCCTAGTCCACGTTGTTGAAGCACTCACACAAGAGTACTGCTTCCCGGTCACCAAGTCTCTCCCAAGAGCACCACTTGACTCGCCACAAAGGCTAGCCACTTAGGCACTTGTCAATCTCCCTTGATCACCTTGATGCCGCCTCCACTAAGGAGCTTCTCCACCAAGGAAGGGGTTCTCCACATCCCCCGCACAAAGTGCCCTCGCCGATCCACACCAAGCCGGAGGGTCGATAACGATTGCAGGTGAGCCACTTAGGCCCCAAGGCTTCCGGCTAACCTTGTACAACTGGATTCACTCAAGAATCACCTCACAAGGTTAGCACAACCTTGCACTCACTCAGCTCTTAGCTAAGCCTAGCACTAAGCACATGCACAAAGCATGTACTAGTCTAAGGATGAGCAATTAAGCACTTCGATGGATTGGATATGATCTTCAATGTGTCTTGATCTCCTCTGCACTTCCACACAATCCAGCAACCTCAAATGGGTGAGTGGAGGGGGTATAAATAGTCCAAGGCATCAAACTAGCCATTGGCTAAAAGCTGCTGAAAAAGTTACCGTCGGATGATCCGACACTATGCTTTTCCAGGGCTTCGGTTCATCTGGTGCCCCTCCCACGTCACGTAGCCGTTGAGATTCTCTAACACAACTGCTCCGACGCTATGCTTCGACGCTACGTTGGATCATCCGGTGCTAAAGGCCTCGCGTCCAAGTCACCTCTGTTAGCTTCCAACTGACCGTCGGATAGACCGACGCTAACCCTGACCAAGGCGTCGGATCACCCGGTGCTGAAGGCTTTGTCTTGGCGCGTCTCTTTATGAATTCAAATTGAGCATCGGATAGACCGACGGGGTCCCCACTCAGACCGTCGGATCATCCGGTGCTACTGTCTTCCTTGCTCTTCCTCTGCAACTCGTCCGACGCTACTAAATAATGGACCGTGGGTTCATCCGACGGTACCTAGGGTTTCGCCCGGTGTACCAACTCGTCCGACGATTGCACCGACGCTTGTAAATGAGGGACCGTCTGTTCAGCCGATGGTGTCTTCTCTTTTCCTTTTCTTGCTCAGTTTTGACCCTTGTTTTTCTCATTTTTGCATGTAGTTTTCTTGCATCCTTGGGACCTAGAAATGTCTACAAAGACATGCTAGAACAATAAGTTTAGTCCCAATGATCATGTTGTCATGAATCACCAAAATCAAACTCAAACTAATGGCATATGAGGCCATGTTCGCTACATACGCGAAAAGGGATCACGCGAATTCAGATCGCGCCCTGCTGCAAAACAAATTTCACAGAAGACTGGAGCTCGTATTGGTTCTACGTCAAAGTTGACATGCCTGCGATTCCTGGCTACGAAGGACCAGCACATCCTCTCTCTCCACGCCTATTGAGGCGTTAACTGTTGTTTGCACTGCGGCCTACAACCATCGGGCAACTGGGATCAGGAGCTGTGAAAATGCATTCCACCTTGCGTGCACCATCCTTGGTGGTCGCGACATTATTGAGGAGTTTACCGCTGCCAAAATTTGGCCGATTTCTTACGGTTGGGCTCCGACTGAAATTGTTATCTTCAACGTCAACTGGGCAGCGCAAGAAGTTCCCTTCCTGAAGTTTGGCCTTCAACTGAGAGACAGCCAGAGTGCCGACGACTTTATGCTTGAGATTGAGAGAAGAGTGAATCTCATGATTGGTGAATATACCATGAATGAGTACAAAGCATATAATAACTTGGTGAAGCATAAGAAGAGGATAAATCGGGTATTCTCTGAAGTCTGTGGAGACAAATCTTTCCACTCCCGACGCCCAGGTCGTAAGTTGAAGATGCCTGCCGTTGCTATTGCCAAGTTGTTCAGCTGCACCCCCGAAAGCTCCGAGAAGAAGATCCTCCAAGAGTAGCCTTTCGATTGCTGACGAGACTACATCCTCTAGTGTTCAACCCGCAAAAACAAAATCTCTCGAGTCGTCGAAGTGCAAGCGCAAATCTTCCGAACAAGTTTCGGATGCTGAACTTCAGGCGGCCTCCAGCCTTGCTCAGATGAGCGGCAAGAAAGCTAAGAAGGCCGTTAAAAAGATTGTCTCTTCTGAAGTTCGGCGGGTCCCTTCCACTTTCGATGATGACCTCTTCGTGGAGTCCGGCCAGAAAGGTTTTTCCTCTTGGCCTTTCATAAGACTCAATTTTCATGAACACTGTCCATCGGGTTCTGATAATGAGTTCGTGGATATTGATTCCTTTTCAGATGCCACTCCCAAAGTTCAGAAGGAAGTCGTTTCTGCTGCTGTTGCTGAGACTCCTACTGCTGCTATTAATACTACCGTTTCTCAGTCTGTCCATCCTCAAGATGAAGCATCTCCCGAATTTACCAAGGAGCTTGAGCTCACCATTCACAGGGGTGACGATCCCATTCATGATGCTCCCTTGCTCAAAATTCGTGAAGATCTCCCTGAAGGCCAAGCTCCCTCTCCTTCTCTGGCTGCCTTTAACAAGAGCTTTGGTACGTCCTACCATGGTGAACTACTCAGTGTTGGTTGCAAGGCGGCTAGTATCGGGGATGGCACATCCAAGATTTTAACACTCTGGAAATCGCCTACACTTGTTGATGAAACAGAAGAAGGAGCCTCGGAACAGACGTCCCTCTTGCCTGGAGAAACCGCTCGGGATTCTGGAAAGAAACCTTGCACTTCCTCGAAGAGAACTTCTACAAGTGTGGAACAGGCGCTTTTCGCCAAAGATAAAAAAGGTTCGCTAGTTTTCACAACTCTTTTTGCTTTAGATTTATCGACTTTCGATTTATGGCTTTATTTTGCGGTTTTCCAGAGTTTGAAGATCTTCTTCGGTCGTTTTCCGCTTCCGAGCTCGCCATTCAACGCAGGGATTATGCGGCGAAAGCCTCCAATATCTAGAAGGATTGCCTGCGAACGCTTGATTGAGCTTGAGAAGACAAACAAGAAGTTGATAGAGGATCGCAAGAAATTGAGCTGCGACTTCAAGTTATCTCGAGCGGCGAACTCAGACTTGGAGAAAAAGGTGGCTGAGCTGGCTGTGGCCCTAAAGAAATGCTAGGACGAAAAGAAAGCTGCTGAGGAGGCTGCTAAGAGTTCGAGAAAAGATCTTGAAAAACTTCAAAAAACACATGACGAGGACTTGAGATTGATTGAACATCTTCGCAAGGATTACGACAAGTCCTCAAAGGCTGCCGAAGATCTTCGTACTAACAATGCTGATCTTGCGAAGACTTTGAGTAACAAAGAACAAAAGATCCAAGACCTTGAGAAAGCACTTGCTGATCGAAGGGAAACTTCAGGGAGAAATATTTCTGAGATCATCAACAAGCTGAGGCTTTTGTTCAGAGAATATAAGAAATCTCTGAAGAATTTTGGTGTTCGCCCTGCTCCCCTTCCTGCCAACTTAGGGATTTCTGATTTCATGGAGTGGATCGACACCGAGTTTAAAGCACTCCCTGAAGTTATATCTGGTGCAAGTGACTTCGCTGCTGTGTTCTCTGTTGAAGGCATTTTGAAGCTGCTTTACGACTTTGACTGTGTGGATCTTGTGAAGTTTCGTGAGAAACTTCCACAATTTCCTGACACTTCAAGCACTTCACGATTATGTCCAAATGAAGACGTCCTAGCTAACAGGACGAAGTTCGCAAGAGAATTTGGATTGCTAGTGGAAAAGAGGCTGTCAAGAGAATCGCTCGTACTAAGCTCGACCAGGTTGATCTCTGAAAAAGCTGCTTCCTTTTGCTGATTCACGAAATCCTATCTTTTGGTTTTTCTTACATTTATTTCTTTGCTTTCTTTAGGTAATTGAAGAGGAGAAACGAGGAATGGGTGCAACATCTCCAGAGTCCTCTTCCAAAGATGATGAACATGATGCAGGCGAGACGGAAGGGGGGGATTCTGGCGACAGCAGCAGCAACGGTGGTGATGCTGAAGAAAGTTCTGAACATGAAGAAGGTTCCCCGAAGGTTGATATCACTGGCTGAACATCACCGAGAAATTTTCCCTTCGTGGCGATTTGTGTACATATGTAAATTCCTTAGGGTATAATATTTTGTCTGAACAAGTTGTCTTGTAAACTTTAACCTACGCAGGTCCTGCAAGTTGGGCCTGCGCAGGATGTGATGGCGCTGCGAATTCATCGTGGAAACATGTTTGTCAGCAGTGAAGCATGGCATCTGTTCCAAGAGGCCCATCCCGATCAAGATTTTTCTTATTTTTGGCTTGAAGTTTTGCTTAAATTTTCGATGGACTGTTTCGATCTTTCTTCTTTTTTCCTTCTTCGTAAAGACGAGAACTCCACTGCTTCGAACTCAAGCTCTTCGAGGATCCTGAAGATGGAGCCCCTTAGCCCCATCACTACTAGGCTTGACTTCGCCTATTCTAGTGATGTTGTAGAAGATAATAGCCGTGACCCGGGACATGTCGTTGAACTTTTATTCTAGAGTATGTATTTCCCAATGTAATCGTGAGGAAACTATATCGAAATTTTTATGCAACTAAGGCAATAAAGACATTTTCTTGGAAAAACGTCACCCTTCCCCACCTTGCCGTTTTGTATGAAAATTTCGAGGCAAGTTTTGGAAGCTTTTGTTTTTGCAGATAGCTTGGTCGTCTATATTTTAGAGAATTTTTCAGCAATTTTGAAATCGTAAATAGTCGACAAAATTTGTTTACGAATTTTGTGGACTTGACCCTCTTGGCACACTTGCCCTGGTTGATATTGCAACCCTCAGTTGCTTCAACCACGATTTTCTATGAATCTTCACTCAAACCCCTTGCACCTTCAACGGAAGATATTCATCGCGGAAGTACTTCATGAATCTTTGCAAAAAAAAGTCTTAAACAAGAACATATACATTCGTGGTGGAAACTTAGGCCACAACTTATCGTTGTCTCGAGCCTTTTCGGTGGGAATCACTTTGGCGGTGGGATTTAGGCCACAACTTGTTGTTGTCTCAGGCCTTTCAGTGGGAATCCCTTTGACGGTGGGATTTAGGCCACAACTTGTTGTTATCTAAGGCCTTTCGGTGGGAATCCCTTTGACGGTGGGATATAGGCCACAACTTGTTGTTGTCTCATGCCTTTCGGTGGGAATCCCATTGACGATGGGATTTTAGGCTTTCACGGAGCCTCTGGCTATCACAAAGCCTTTTCACAAACTCTTCCTCTTTTCACGATGGGATTCTGGCTATCACGGAGCCTTTACACGAAATTTTTCTTTTTTTTCTTTTTTTTACGATGGAATTCTGGCTATCACGGAGCCTTTTCACAAACTCTTTTTTGTTCACGATGGAATCCTGGCTATCACGAAGCCCTTTCATGAACTCTTTCTTTTTTCATGATGGAATCTTGACTTTCACAGAGCCTTTTCACGAACTCTTTCTTTTTTCACAATGGAATCGTGGCTATCACGAAGCCCTTTCACGAACTCTTTGTTTTTTCACGATGGAATCTTGGCTTTCACAGAGCCTTTCACGAACTCTTTCTTTCACATAGTGGAATCTCGGCTATGATGGAGCCTTTTTCACGAATTTTTCTTTCACATGGTAGAACCTCGGCTATCACGAAGCCTTTTCACGAATTTTTCTTTCACATGGTGGAATCTCGGCTATCACGAAGCCTTTTCATGAATTCTTCTTTCACATGATGGAATCCACAAAATGCACGATTTGGGGGAAGACTCTTTTCATATAAATCACAAAGAGTATTTACATAGAATCCGCCTCGTTAAAGACCTTGCCTCTTGATTTAGAGCCCCCTTTGCAAGGAAAAGAGTACGGTCCTTCTTATTCTAATGTAATTGCGAAAAGAAAGCAAGTGTTTTTTTCTGAAATCACTTATAGACTCGTGATTCAGTTTTTTGATTTTCTAGAATGTAAACTTACGAAAAAAGGAAAAATACTCTAAGTAAGATCTACCTAATTCTGGAATTCTCAAGGATAATACCTTTTCAAGCTGTCAGCATTCCACGAATATGGCAACTCTTCACCAGTTTGTTCTAGCAAATGAAAAGCCCCTGACATGTCTGTTTCTTTTGCTATGTATGGCCCCTCCCAGGATTCATGAAGCTTCCCAGGGTTCTCCCAGTTCTTCTTTCTTTTCAAGACCAAATCGCCGGTTTTGATGTCTTTTCTGACCACTTTCTTGTCTTTCCATGCATTGGTTTCCTCTTGGTACTTCTCAATGTTCTCAGCAGCTTCAAGGATTGTCAGCTCAATCATGTCTTTTTCCACTTTCCGGTCAGCTTCTTCGATTTCTTTTGCTTTCAGCACTCTCATGCTTTCGTTTTTGATTTCCTCTGGTGTCATTGCCTCAGTGCCGAAAAGTTGGCGAAATGGTGTGAAACCTGTTGCTCTTGACACAGTAGTGTTGTGAGACTAAATCACTTTCGGCAATTCATCAACCCATTTACCCTTCTTTTGATCGAACAAGAACTTATTGATTCATGAAAATATCAACCCATTTGCCCTTTCAACTGCTCCGTTAGGCTGCGGATGATACACTGATGAGAACTTCGCATGAGTTGTCACACCTGTTTTTCCAAAAAAAACCAATTGCAAACCTATACGCATGCCAGGATCACTTTTCATGCATATAGTTGACATAAGTGAATAACAGAAACAATATAACGTATGAAAAAGGGAGATTATCGGAATATTACACTAAATCATGGAAACAAAGGCACCAAACTCCACAATCAATCGACTGGGGGTTGCATACACCTAGAACCAGCAACATCTTCACAAGACTTCAGAGTAGCTTCCTCCTTCTGAGCAACATTGTTTATAGCAAGGGTGAGCACTTGTCATACTCAGCAAGTGTGGGGAAAAGAATGAATGCAAAGGCTTTATAGTGGACTGGTTCAAAGCATTTAGCATTTTAGTCGATCAAGTTTTATTAGCACCTGATTACTAATAGAAGTATAAGTTTATAGCAACCCACAATTAAGCATAAAGATAAGAGAAACGCCATAAGCATATGGCTAACATAACCAGAAACCACAATTTAAGTCCATCTTCAAGTTCAGTTAATCATTTGAGGGTCCAGGCCGCTCTTGATCGCGAGCACGGCTAATCGATTAGTTTTACACTCTGCAGAGGTTGTACACTTTCACCACAAGCAGCGTAAAAGCTCCGAAGAACTTTGAAACCAACCATGCGATGCCGGCCAAGCACCATACCACACTACCGAGGTGTGGTCGCATAGGGACGCTACATGGCCTTTACAAAGGTTCTCCAACAAGTTGTGACCCACAAGGTCCGGATCAGTTAGCAAGGTATAAAGTCCCCTAGCAGGTCGATACCCCACCATAGAATAAATAACTCACCCAACCCCCTGCTAGAGCGAGTCCATACCCCGCAGTACCGCCGATCCCTTGTCCTTATCAGGTAAGATCACCCCAAGCTAAAGTTCCTAATTATTCAGCCAAGACTAGTGCCCGTTTAGTTCTTGTGGCTGTACTGTTTTCTTGGGTGGTTCTCCATGTTCTGATTAATGCAATTAATGATCTTGTATTAAAATTATCATAAAGAAACATAGAGCATAAAATGATAACCATGTTGATTATTACCAAACCAGTTGAGCACACTAAGCAACATCTACCGTCAATATTAATTAAAAACCAGGTTCAAGATAATGGTCAAAAGAGGCTAGTCATCCTTAATAGGCACCCATCAAAATTAATGCAAAGCAATGCAAAGTGATTTATAAAGTTATTGGGACAAAAGATCAAGGACACACTTGCCTTTAACCAAAGTGTAGTTGCTCAGAATATCTTCATCTTCATGCTCTTCAAAGCTCTCGAACCACGTTCATTCTACTCGCATCAATCACCGGCATAAGAATACAAAGCAAACAAACAAGCATACTAAGAATAAAGCACCAATCAACAGAAAAGCTTTAAAAGAACGCACTAAGAGATAGCCTCGATTAGATGGATCACTAAAGAACACAAAGTGTGCTTGGAAGGGAAAGGCTTGGTTAACTTTGAAGAGATGGTCGCGGAAGACTGAGCAAGGACCGGAAAGATCACACTGAGATAGAGCCTGATCCTATTGGTTACGCAAGCGCAAGAAACGCTGAAAACAAAACTAAGGTCGAAACAATTGGAAGATTATTATCCACCAACAAGAGACTATGTGCTTGACATGTTTTAATTAAGAAATCATGTGAAAGAATATTTCAAAGAAATACTCTATGTTACCATTAAACAAGTTACATTTAATTAAAGAAATCACGATAAACCTAATCATATTTTATTTATAACATTCAAGTAGAAGTTATGTCAAATTAACAATTACTTTAGAAAGATAAAGCAAGTGTAAGTTATCTAGGTGAGTAACTTTATGTCACGTGTTCAACTAAACATATTTAATATTGAAATGGCATTTATGATGTCATTAGGCATATTAACTTTATTATGAAAACCGATGTTTAATTCTAACATCTTTTACTTAGAAAAACTAGTTATGAATAGGGATTAACCAATTACATCATGATTAAAGAAAACCAGATTAGAAACTAATCACTTCTTATTTATAAAAGCAATAGAATAAGAATTAGTCAAGATTAACATACAGTTGTAGTGTTAAAACAAGTAACAGGTGATACACACGCTAATGTACAAGTTAAGGTGAAACGAACGAGAACGGTAGAAGCAAACTATCAAGCGCACCAGAAAACCTTAAGGTAGGCTTAGGAAAACTAGTCTACGAAGAGAACTAGACCGAAAGGACAACACTAAACAAAGGTAAGCTGAACTGATGTTGGTAGAGAAGAGATAACAGGATTGGCTCTAGAAGAAGATAGCTGCGGAAGACTAGACACAAGAATATAGCTGATTCATAAAGACATAACCTAACTGAGATAGGATAGACATAAACTAGCTAGATGCTGATAAATAGGATTCTATGATAAACATGAAACAAGAGTGATAAGATTACTTGATAGGCAAATGAGTAGTGCAAACTACTCACACAGATAAAGCTACTAAGCTAAGTAGAAACTCTAAGGCTTAATTGGATGCACATGATTTAGCTTGGGCTAACACTAGAAAGGTTTAGAGCTTGAGATAAACTTGATCAAAGGAGATACTGAAATAAAGCTGACACCGAACGTCTAACGAATTATTTGCATAAATAAGAGAATAAGGCTATGAGCTAGATTTATTTTAATTAACAAAATATATGTAAGGATATTCCATAAATAAAATACCCCATGTTGAAATTAAAGTAAATTAAACTTTATTTGCAAAACCGGTGTACAACACTAGTCAAGTTTTATTTATAAAGATTCATATACAAATTAATCAATTAAATATTTGATTTAGAAAAACTAGACTATAGGAACAATCTAAACGAAACTTTGTAATTCGAGTAGGTCATATTATTATTAAAAACATTATGGAGTTGACACTAATCATATTAACATTTATTATAAAAACCGATGTAAAAGCCTAATCAAATTTTAATTAGAAAAGATTAATTAACTATTTAAACAATTTAATCATTTGGTTTACGAAAACAGAGATAAATATCTAATTAACTCTTATGTACAAAAACATGTGATAGAAACATTAATCAAATTAAATTTTGCTTATGAAAAACGATATATAGATCTATATAGCTTTTATTTGGAAAAGTCGTGTATAACTAGACATTAATCAAAATTAATATTAATTTTATTTTCAGAAAACAAAACATGATGAAAACTCACCACTAATGTGTGCTTTACATCATTATGGACCTGACACAATTTGAACGGATGAAATCGGAGCTACAACAAAGATTTTATGAGATAAACAAGATAGCAGGGACCTAAACGAGATTAACCATAGATCTCAAGGGGTAGCAGAAAAGATTCCCGAGACACAGTAAACAGTGCTCGTGAAACTGATAAAGCTCGGGGTTAGATCTATAAAAGAGCCTTGGGTGGATCTGGTTGTGAAGATCTAATAAATCTAGTGGTTTAGCTGCAAAAGATCTAAGACACACAATTGGATCTAATAGATTCAGGGGAACACAGGGGGTTATGTGCAAAATCGCCATGTCTTCTTCTACCTCAAGACAGAGCTCGCACAGGCGGTCATGGAGGACTGGCTGTCGGCGGCGCCGACGATTGGAGCGGCTACAGGCTTGACCAAGGTGGGGAAAAAGGAGTGGAGATCGGGACGAATCCATAGGGGTGCTCACCTCGGGCGGAGAAGGGCAGCAAGGTGGCTGGTGGCGAACCTCAATGGCGGCCGGCGGTGACTTCACGCGGCGGTGGTGCTCCGGTGCATCTCCGGCGATGGGAAGCGGCGGAACAGGTTTATCTCGATGAGAGGATGCTTGAGGCGACCTCGGTTTGCTCTGGTAGGGCTCCAGGCCTGCGAATCAGGGCGGCGAACTAGACCTCCGGCGGCGGCGCCTTGCGTGGACGATGCAGGGCGCCAGCGGGATGCGGCACGCGGGGGTGAGGGCGAGACGCGGGGCGCGCGGGCCTCGACGGCGCGCTTTATAGGGGTCGCGGCGCGGGGAGTCGGGGGCGGGCGCGCACGCCCGGGTGGGGTGGCCGGCGGCGACGTGTCCGCCATGGACACCACCGGTGGATGGGCTTCGGCGGTCTTTAGATGGGCCCCGCGCAGGCCGTCGGTTGGGCGACGGGTTGGGTCGGGCCCGCGGCTCGGCCCAATCCGGTAGGTTAGGTTTTTTTTAATTTTCTGAAATACATTTTCAGTACAAAGGAATTCCAGAGAAACTCCAGTAATTCATTTAAAGCACTAAAAATACTCAGAAAATCCCAAAACTTCCAGAAAACTTCCTAGAGATAGATTAAGACACAACAATCCAAATAAAGCATTTGGAGCTCATGAAAAAGATTTTAGAGCCTTCTAATAAATAGAAATAGCTCAAGGAAAAATGAGAATAAATTCCAGAAAAATCCAGAAAATTCTCGGAAGGATTTGGACAGCACCTAAATGCATTTTTGGAACATTTTGCACTCAGGAAACACCAAGATGCATCAGCATGACTGCAACAACTTTTTATTTGATTAAAAAAATCAAATAAGAATTTTTCCTATACTATATTTCCTGTAAAGAAAAATAAATGTTGGATTTTTTTAAAAAAAATTATGAGAAATCGTTGTTTAATTATTCTTTCCTATTCACATCCTGAAATTGGAAATTTCAGGGTGTCACATGAGTGCCCAAGGACTTGCAATACTCTTTGAAAGTGTAATAGTCGAACTGTTTCCCATTGTCAACAGTCAGTTCTCTCGGAACTCCAAATCTGTAGATTATGTTCTGCTAGAAGAACTTCTGAATTGTTGGTGCCTTGATGTTCGCAAGTGGTTTTGCTGCTACCCACTTCGTGAAGTAATCCACAGCGACAAGTGCGAATCTGCAATTTCCTTGAGCTGATGGCAATGGTCCAACTAGATCCATTCCCCACCTTTGCAGTTGCCATGATGGTGGAATCAGGTGAACTGGCATGGAAGGTTGATTTTGCTGATTCGCCATTTTCTGGCATGCTTCACATTGCCGAACTAGTTCTTTTGTGTCTATGTTTATGGTAGGCGAATAAAATCCTTGCATTATTGCCTTTCCTGCTAGAGCCCTTGTGCCTATGTGCGCACCGCAGAATCCACTGTGGATTTCTCTGAGAAGTTCGAGACCTTTTCTGGAGGTGATGCACCTCAACCATGGCTCTGTGACTCCCGATTTATACAGTTCTCCATTTACTACTGCATAGCCCCTTGCCCTTTGTTTCAATCTCTTTTCCTGCAACTCATCTTATGGTTTGTAATGGCCTCTCAGATAAGCCATGATTTCTGCTCTCCAATCAGGAGTTTGCACAACATTTATGATTTTTGGCCTCGATTCCTTGATAGACGGTTCTTTGCTGATTTCGAAGAATACATCAGGAGGCAACTCTTGATTCCTGGCTGCCACTTTCACCAGTTTATCTGCTTCATTATTGTCGTCTCTTGGTATGTGTTGCACTGAGTAACCTTTGAAGTGTCTTTCATTTATCTGACATTTTCGAGGTACTTCATCAAGACAGGGTTTCTTGATTCACTTTCTTTTTCAATATGTTCTTGAATAACTTTTGAATCCGTCCCGATTATGAAGGTTTGCTGACCCAAGGCTTTCATCTTTCTCAGTGCTAGGAGTAAAGCTTCGTATTCTGTTGTGTTGTTCGTGGAGTGCTCATTATTCGCAAATATGAGTCGAGCTGCATATCTTATTACAACTCCCGCCGAGGATGTTACAACTGCCGATCCCACTCCTTAGTGACACCAAGCTCCGTCGCACTGTACTATCCAAGGTATAGGAATTTCTTCTTCTAAATTTTGTGTTGGAGAAGTCCAATCCACGACAAAATCTGCCAGGACTTGCGATTTTATCGCGCTTCTTCTTTCAAAGTCTACAATGTATTTTGAAAGTTCAATTCCCCATTTGATGATTCGGGTAGATGCCCCTCGATTTGCGAACAAGCGTTCAAAGGTTGATTGGTGATGACCCATATTCTATGACCCTCAAAGTAATGTCTCAGCTTTTTTTCAGCCATGATCATTGAGTACGCGATCTTCTCCAACTCAGAATAGAAAATTTTTGAGTTAGATAGGTCTTTTGAAGTGAAATACACTGGGATCTGCTTGAGCTTTCCTTCTTCTTCCTTTTCTTGCACCAAAACGGCGCTCACTGCCGAATTTGATGCAGACACATATAGCAGAAGCGACGATCTTGGTTCGGGAGGGCATAGCTTGGTCATGTTGGACATGTAGTCTTTTAGTTCTTAGAAAGCTTGCTTTTGAGTTTCGGAGCACTGAAAATTCTTAGTGCTTCTAATAACTTGAAAGAATGGTAGACTCCTTTCTGCAGCCCTAGGATTGAACCTGTTGAGCGCGGCCACTCTCCTTGTGAGGGTTTGCACATCTTTCACAGAAACTGGGTCTTGCATTTCTATTAGTGCCTTGATTTTGTCAGGGTTCGCCTCTATGCCTTTTGTTGAGACTAGACATCCGAGAACTTTCCCTTTGTGAATGCCGAAGACACACTTCTCAGGATTCAACCATAGGTTCGCTGCTCTCAGGTTTGCGAAAATTTCTGCTAGATCGCCAATATGATCTCCTCTTTGTACACTTTTGACAACTATGTCATCCACATATACCAGAATGTTCCTCTGAAGTTGAGGATGAAAGACTATTTCTGTCATTCTCGAAAATGTGCATCCTGCGTTTTTTTAGTCCTTCTAGCATTTTCACGAAACAGAACGTGCCAAATGGAGTGATCAAACTTGTCTTCTCTTCATCTTCTTTGCGCACTCTTATCTGGTGATATCCTGATAACATGTCTAGGAGTGAGAGCATTTCACTATTAGCTGCATCATATACCATTTTATCCACCCTTTCCAAGGGAAAATCGTCCTTCTTGCATGCCTTGTTCAAATCTGTGAAGTCTACACACATTCTCCACTTTCCATTCTTCTTCTTCACGGGTACGGTGTTGGCCAGCCAGACTGGATACTTCACTTATCTGATCACTTTCGCATCTTGCAGCCTTTGAACTTCAGCATCAACTGCTTTCACTTTTTCTTCAGACATTTTCCGAAGTTTCTATTTTTTCGGCTATTTTCTCATATGTTTCCAGCGCGTGTTCGATGATGTCCCTGTCGACACCTTGCAAATCTTTGGCTAACCAGGAAAAAACATCCTTGTTCTTGTTCAAGAACTGTATGAGCTCCTTTTCCTCTTCGGGATGAGATAAGCCCCAATTATGACTGCTCTATCGGGCATATCATCCAGGTATACTTTCTTGGTTTCACCATCGGCTGCTATCTCGATCTTTTCCTTGTCTCGCTTGGCCTCTTCATAAGGTTCTCTTCTTTCTTCAGTTGTTTTCAACTGGTACACATTTGCCTGGCCTGGAGTGTGGCCTTTTTCTATGTTTCTGGCCTCTTGTTGATCGCCGAAAACTGTGATAACCCCGTTGGGTGCAGGTATCTTCATACACAAGAACTGCTGTCTTATGACTGCGTCGAATTTTTTCATGAAGCCTCTGCCGAAAATCGCGAGGTACGGGTGATAGATGTCAACCACATCAAAGATGAGAGTCTCTGTTCCAGCATTGTCAAGATCTCCGAAGGATACAGGATGCGATATCTTTCCAACTGGCTTGATTGGTTTTCCTCCAAAACCTTGCAATGGGTATTCTGGCGGATGCAACATATGCTGGCTCAAGTTCATTTTCTCTAAAGTTTTCAAGAATAAAATGTCTGTCGAACTTCCATTATCTAACAGGATTTTCCCAATGATCCACCCAGCTATGTTTACCTCGATGACCATGGCATCATCATGAATTGCGAATTTCAACTTGAAATCCTCTTCAGTGAAAGTGATTGGCACCTTGACCCATTCTGGTCGCGCCGCTGGACCGTCATTGATGATGGTGTTCACAGACCTGAAATAATTGTTTCTTTTCTTCTTAGTTTCGAATTCCATGGTTGACCCTCCTGAAATTGGCATGATTGTCCCGAAAGATGGCAAGGCATTTGAGTTCTGAGTTCTTGAACTTGATTCTGGCCTTGACGAACTATCAAGTGGTGGTGGCAGAATTTCTCGAATTGGCTGCGGTTGCTGTATTGACTGAATTGCTTGCGACTGAGGAAAAACTGCTGAGAGGGTTGCCATGATGTGGTTGTGGCTGTTGAAATTGCTGCAAGGCGACCGAACTTGGTTGAGAGTTCATGAACTGTGGCTGCCAGAAATTTGGGCGAATCTGGTTCGGCATTGAGGATGCGATGCTCATCATAGCTTTTCTTGCTGAATTCTCACGATGTTCTTCTTGGTTTCTGGGCACCCTTCAGTGCTGTGCCCTCTTCCATGATACTGAAAATAGAAGTACGGGTCCCTTGGATTGTGATTCGTGAGTCTTGGAGGTCCTCTTCCTCTTCCCCTTCCTCTTCCTCTAGATGCGAATCCTCTTCTCGTGCTCGGTCTACTGTTCTGGTCAGGCTGAGGATTTTCCACATTGTTGATGTTTCGTGGATTCTGGGATTGTGGTCTCCATGTCATTTCTCTATTGCCTTGCCGTGCTTCATTTCGTTCGGCCACTCTTCTGCGATGATCATCATCGGACAAGATGTATTCTTCTAGTTCATGAAAAAGTTCTTCAACCGTCTTGGGTTTCTTTCGCGTCAGATGCGAAGCTGTTGGTCCTAGAGTTAGACCCTTGATTAGTACTTTGATCGTTGTTTTGGCATCCGCCTCAGGAATCTAGGATCTCCGCTGCATAAACCTTCTCACGAAGTTCCGTAATGTCTCTCTATCTTTCTGCTTGTAGTTGTAAAGATCTGATGACTCAGCTGTTGTGTCATGGAACATTTGAAATGCTTGCTGAACATCGTCTCCTCCTGCTGAATTCACAGTTGATTCATATCTCATGAGGAATTACCTGGAGTTTCCGAAGCCATTATACTTCGGGAGAGAGACCGGTTTGAACTTTGGTGGCCATGGTTCAGTTTGCAGCCCTATGGATAGAGGTGACTCAGAATCCACGAACTGTGAAATTCCATTTCCCACGAAAAATTTTTCTTTCGGGGTTCTTCTGCTTGGTCCAGAGTTGTGAAGTGGTGATTCTTGCCAGAGTGAATTGTTTTGTTGTTCTTTCATTTCATCTATTTCTTTTTGTATTGCTTCAATTTGTTCTTTTGCCTGATTGAGTTTCTCTAGCTTTTTAGAGGCCTTTCTTTTCGCTTGCAATTGGCTTGCGAACTTTTCTTTCTCCTTCTGCAGCTGCTGTATCTTTTGTTGAACTCCTTCTAGTTTTTTGTCTATGGTCTCGTCATCATCATCATCGTTTTCACATGTTTGCTGTTCAGTAGGTTGTTCTTGAATGTGCGCTGCTTTCTCCGCTCTTGCTTTCATCAGAGCTTCGAGTTTTGCTCTTCGTTCTTGATCTGTGATGTTTGAAGGTTCAGGGGCAAAAGAGATTTCATTGCCTTCAACATGATGGTGCTCTTCTTGATTTGTTTCAGCTGGAATCTTCTTCTTCGACTTCTTTTGTGGTGGCATCATGAGTTGTTTTTCGGCTGAAACATGGTGGGCGCCAATGGTGGGGGTATCCGAAAATCCGGACAGGATCCCCGAACACAAGAGAAGGGAATGCACAAACGTTCAAGTCAAACGTTCATGCATCAAAAGTTGTGAGTCCTTTTACACGTGCCCTCGCGCCCCCTTTTATAGGGAGACGAAGGGACTTTTACATTCGAAAAGTACCCTCGAATCCAAGGAATATTCCTAATGTGAACACATACATGAATGTCTTTTACATGTCATACATTTACAAGTCTGCCACTAGTTCAGACGTCAAACCCGGACTTTTGAGGTAACGTCTTTGACTTGGCTTCTTACTGTTCGCGAATCTTTTATTCATAGAAACCTTCACGCGCTATAACCTCCGAATTTGAACTTCAAAAGATTTCCGATTTTCACATATTCCGATTCCAGATTTTCTCAGATTTGCGACTTCAAGGCTTCGTGGGTTCAAGATTTCAGATCTTCGCAGGTTCGCGACTTCAGAGCTTCGTAGGTTAAAGATTCCAGATCTTCGCAGGTTCGCGACTTCGGAGCTTCGCAGGTTCAAGATTCCAGATTTTCGCAGATTCACGACTTCAGAGCTTCGCAGGTTCAAGATTCCAGACCTTCGTAATGTTTAATCATCCTGAAAACTCATTTCACGAATCCTGTCAAATTCGACTTTTCGAGGGTGACATATTTTTCCTGAATTCCCCAACACATCCCTCAGGGCACCCGATCGATTCTGAGGAGTCGAGAACTCCATAATCTCAACCATTCTCCAGGGCTTTAGCTACAATCGATTTTTCAACCGTGCTTGTGTAGGATGATTCAGATATGAAATCCTTAAACAGGAAGCGAAACTACACTCTAAATCCTCAAACCAAGTTCTACCTTGTTACCAAATTCACTCTAGATTAGAAGCCGAAGAACGCACTCCTGAGAAACCTTAGTCCACAGTCTAGGGAGCGATCATATACTTGAGCAACAGCTCCGCAAGTTCAGGGGATCAACACAAAACTGCAGCTCCTTGGAATACCCGTTCCTTTTAGTGAGACTCCAGACGGGTCACCCTCTATGATCTGCGAGAATCACTTCTAGAGAATCCTTCACTTGTAAAAGATCACCACCAAAAGTAGGAGAGATTGGCGCGCACGATCCGCAGATTCGAATCCACCTCTAAAATTTGGATATGATTGAGGGAATCGCTAGGTCGTGTGAGATCAACACCACCGAACTCCCTCTTCAGAAGGACAAAGACCCCTCTGCAGCTCGGATCTCCTTCAGATTCCTCGCGAAAAGTAGGGGAGATCAAAGCAGGCGCGTGGCTCGATCGATTCCGCTGCTAACTCTCAAAATTGACCGGGAGAATCACGAGATCACCGGCGATCGCCCTCCCTCCGCTCTCGCGCTCTTCTCGCTCCTCAACCCTCTGTTCCTTCCCCTTCACCTTTAGCTGCACTCCTTTATTTACTAGCAAGTAAGGTTCTATTCAGAAGCTCAAATCATGTTGCATGGACCACAGAGTACAATACGTACGCATCATTCAGAAGCTCAATAGGTGTTGGCCACATATGGTCGGCCGTCGGCCGTGCCCGGCCGAGCCTTCTTCATCACACGAACGGCGCCTCCTGGCCGACTGCGAAGTATTTGCCGGTTGTACCGCCGGCAGGCAGCAGCGCCACCTTCACCACATTGCTCGCTCCTTGCTCGGGCGTCAGGAGGCCGGCGAGCTTGTTCAGGTCAGTCTTGACGAAGCCTGGGTGCGCCCAGTTGACGCGCAGACCGGGCTGCTTCTTCGCCAGGATCCTCGTGTACGCGTTCACGGCCGCCTTGGCCACCTTGTATGCGGAGAAGCCCACCGGCCACCCATTCGCCTCCGCCGCGCCAGCTGTGAAGTCCTTCATGAACGCGTCTAGCACCTCGTCCAGCCTCTCCTCGGTGAGCTTGTCGACGTCGTTCAGCTCCAACCTGAGCTCCTCGCTTATGAAGTACTGCGCCATCGACAGGAATGACATTTCAGTTTAATTTCCACGCCTTGGTAATTTGTCCGAAGTGTCTCCTTCGCAGACTTGAAAGTCTCCCGGGTGTTTCGCCGCATCCATTCGGACATCTGGCCTTCATCCATGCCAGCAAACTGATGCACGATCAGCACACCCATGCATTCAACAGCAAATAATCTTGTTCAGTTCAATTAGCAATCTCCATAAACAAAAAAGTCGATCTCATTCGGTTTAGCATAAGATGGAACAGAGTTGAACGGCACTGTGTTTGGCTCTGCATGCAGATGGATCGATCGAGCTCACCGGATCCTCGCCCCTAGAAGGATAAACAAGATCTTGGACGATCAGCACACCCATGCATTCAACAGCAAATAATCTTGTTCAGTTCAATTAGAAGTCTCCATAAACAAAAAAAATCGATCTCATTCAGTTTAGCAAAAGATGGAACAGAGTTGAACGGCACTGTGTTTGGCTCTGCATGCAGATGGATCGATCGAGCTCACCGGATCCTCGCCCCTGGAAGGATAAACAAGATCTTGGACGTACTTAGCACCACCAACGACTGCGTTATTCACCAGCAAAAATTAATGAAGTCGTTAAGCAGCTTTGCGTTGAGGATTGGAGGTACGTAGGTTAGAAATTAAGACGATCGATTATATGGACTTGCTAGAATGTCCAGCTTCCCAAAACTAGCCTTCAAGGAACCAGCCAACCGAGCAATGCTAAGAGCATCGGTGACCTCGAGCCGGTGGAAGATGACGGTTGGGGAATTCAAGGAAAACTCGTCACCCTCGAAACGTTAAGTTTGACATAGTTCTCGAGACATGTTTTTCAGAAACAGGGAACTCACGATTTTCGGAGGCCAGGAACCGGCGAAGCCTCAGATTCGCGAATATGTGAAGTTCGGGGATCGTGATTCGGTGAAGACGTGGAGTCACGAACATGCAGAAGCCCGGAACCGCGAGCTGGCGGTGGCGCCAGCTTCGAAGGGCGGCTGATTCGGGAATATGTCGGGGAGCCAGTTCGGGAGTTACGCGTGAAGACATTCACGAACCGACGAAGAAGCAAAGGCTGATTCGAGAATCTGTCAGGACCCAGTTCGGAAGTCACGTTTGAAGATATTCACGAACCGTCGAAGAAGCAAAGTCAAAGTTGTTGTCCCAAAAAGTTCGGGTCTTGAGTGTGAACTAGTGGTAGACTTGTAAATGTGTTAGACGAGAAAGACATTCTTGTATGCGTTCACACTAGGAATATTCTCTGAGCTTGAGGGTGTTTTAGGAATGTAAAAGTCCCTTCATCTCCCTATAAAAGGGGGCGCAAGGGCACGTGTTAATGGATTCAGATTTTTGGGACTTGTGCAATCTGCTGAGGGAATCACTGTCTCTCAGCGCTCTAACCTTGTGCTTGAACGTGTCAAAAACTTCCTCTCTTGTGTTAGGGGAATCATCCGAATTTTTCGGGTAACCCCCCAACATTGGCGCCCACCGTGTTTCAGCCGAACAAAAGCTCACGATGCCACCTCAGAAGAAATCCAAGAAGAACATTCTGGCAGAAACGAATCGAGATGATCACCTTCCTCCTCGAAGCAATGAAACCTCTCTCATTCCTGAACCTTCTAACACAACAGACCAAGAGCGGAGAGCAAAGCTCGAAGCTCTGATGAAGGCAAGAGCAGAAAAAACAGCTCACACCCATGAACAACCCGATGAACAGCAAGAATTTGAGAATGTCGATGATGATGATGACACCATAGACAGGGAGCTAGAAAGGGTTCAGCAAAAGATACAGCAGCTACAGAAAGATAAGGAAAAATTCGCACGTCAACTGCAAGCGAAAAGAAAGATCTCTGAAAAGCTAGAGCAACTAAACAAAGCAAAAGAGCAAATCGATGAGATGAAAGAACAAGAGAACAGTTCCCTGTGGCAGGAATCACCGCACCAGAACTCTGGGCCAGCAAGAGAACCCCCGAGAGAAAACTTCTTCGCGGGAAACGGAATCTCACACTTCGTGGATTCTGAATCGCCGCTGTGTATTGGGCTGCAAACAGCATCTTGGCCGCCGAAGTTTAAGCCTGTCTCTCTCCCCAAATACATTGGCTTCGGAAACTCTAGGCAATTCCTCATGAGATATGAATCAGCTGTGAATTCGGCAGGAGGGGATGATGTTGCCCTGGCCAAATCCATCGTCATTGCTTGCGAAGGACCAGTACTGAATTGGTACTCACTGCTGCCTCCACACTCAGTCTACAGTTGGGTAGATCTCAAGACAAAGTTCATGCAAGCATTTCAGATGTTTCACGACACAACTGTGGAAGCATCAGATTTGTACAACTGCAAGCAGAAAGACAGAGAGCCACTGCGGAACTTCGTGAGAAGGTTTTCATGCAACAAATGTCTCAAATCCCCGAAGCTGATGAAAAAACAACAATCAATGCGTTAATCAAGGGCCTCACTCCAGGGCCAACAGCTTCGCATCTCACAAGAAAGAAACCCAAGACGGTTGAGGAACTTTTTCGCGAATTGGAAGAATACATTTTGTCTGATGATGACCATCGCAAGAGAGTAGCCGAGCGGAACGAGGCAAGGCAGGGCAACAGAGAAATGACATGGAGAGCACAATCCCAGCATCCGCGAAATGTCAACAATGTCGGAAATACACAACCTGAACAAAGAAACAGGCCAAGCACTAGGGGAGGATTCAATCCAAGAGGAAGGGGGAGAGGAAGAGGACCCCCGAGACTTACGTACCATAACCAGAAAGATCCTTACTTCTATTGAAAGTATCATGGGAGGGGCCATAGCACCGAAGGGTGCCCAGAAACGAAGAAGAACATGGCAATAATTCAACAAGAAAAAGCGCTAATGAGCATCACATCCTCGATGACAAGCCAATTTCGCCCGAATTTTTGGCAGCCGCAATTCGCGAACTCACAGTCAAGTTCGTCCCGCTTCGGCAATTCCCGCAACCACGATCGAGCGTGGCGGCCGTCGCAGCAATTTTTACCTCAATCGCAAGCAATCCGGTCAATCCGAGCAACCACAACCCATTCGGGGAAATCTTGCCACCACCTCCGGAAAGTTCGTCAAGGCCTCGGTCAAGTTCGGGACCTCGGAACTCCAAAGCATTGCCATCGTTCGGGACTATCATGCCAATCACGGGTGGGTCGGCTATGGAATTCGAGACCAAGAAGCAAAGAAGCAATTACTTCGAGTCCGTAAACACCATCATCAATGACGGCCCGGTGCATGTCCGAGTGGGCAAAGGTGCCAATCACCTTCACAGAAGAAGATTTCAGGCTGAAATCCGCGATTCACAATGATGCCATGGTCATTGAGGTGAACATAGCTGGGTGGGTCATACGAAATGTCTTAGTTGACAATGGAAGTTCAACGGATATCTTGTTCTTGAAGACTTTCGAAAAGATGAATCTGAGCCAGCACATGTTCGACCCCCCAGAGTACCCGCTGCAAGGGTTCGGAGGAAAGCCCATCAAGCCGGTTGGAAAGATATCACTCCCGGCTTCCTTCGGAGATCTCGAAAATGCCAGAACGGAGAGTATCACTTTCGATGTGGTTGACATTTACCACCCGTATCTCGCGATTTTCGGCAGAGGTTTCATGAACAAGTTTGACGCAATCATAAGGCAGCAGTTCTTATGCATGAAAATGCCTGCGCCCAAAGGGGTCATCACGGTGTTCGGCAATCAACAAGAGGCTAAAAACATAGAAAAAGGCCACACGCCCGGCCAAACGAACGTGTACCAGTTGAAAACAGCTGACGAGAAGAAGGAAACTTATGAAGAGGCCAAGTGGGATAAAGAAAAAATTGAAATAGCTGCAGATGGCGAAACCAAGAAAGTGCATCTGGACGACATGCCCGATAGAGCAGTCACAATAGGGGCGCACCTCAGTGCCGAATAGGACAGAGATCTCGTACAATTCCTGAACAAAAACAAAGATGTTTTCGCATGGTCAGCTAAGGACCTGCAAGGTGTGGACAGGGACATCATCGAACATGCCCTGGAGACAGACGAAAAAATACCTCCCAAGAAGCAGAAACTTCGAAAAATGTCCGAAGAAAAAGTGAAAGCAGTGGAAGCTAAAGTTCAGAGATTGCAAGACGCGCAAGTAATCAGAGAAGTGAAGTATCCGATCTGGCTAGCCAACACAGTACCAGTCAAGAAGAAAAATCGAAAGTAGAGAATGTGCGTGGACTTCACAGATTTGAACAAGGCATGCAAAAAAGACGATTTCCCCTTGGAAAGGGTAGACAAAATCGTAGATGATGCAGCCAACAGTGAAATGCTATCACTCCTGGACATGTTCTCTAGGTATCATCAGATCAGGGTCTGTAAAGAGGACGAAGAAAAGACAAGTTTCATGAGAATGCCAGAGGGGCTAAAGAACGCAGGATGTACATTCTCAAGAATAATAGCAATAGTACTTCATCCCCAGTTACGGAGGAACATCTTGGCATATGTGGACGATATAGTCGTCAAAAGTGTTCAGAGAAAAGATCACATCAGTGATTTGGCAGAAACATTCGCGAATATGAGAGCAGCGAACCTGAAGCTGAATCCGGAGAAATGTGTATTCGGCATTCACAAGGGGAAAGTTCTCGGATGTCTAGTTTCAACAAAGGGCATAGAGGCGAATCCCGACAAGATCAGGGCTTTGGTGGAAATGCAAGACCCAGTTTCAGTGAAGGATGTGCAGAAGCTGACAGGGAGAGTGGCTGCCCTTAACAGATTCATTCCCAAGGCTGCAGAAAGAAGCTTACCATTCTTCCAAGTTCTCCGAAGTGCCAAGAATTTCTAGTGGTCCGAACCTCAGAAACGAGCCTTCCAAGAATTGAAAGATTACTTGTCCAATATGACCAAGCTCTGTCCTCCCGAACCAAAATCGCCACTTCTGCTATATGTGTTTGCATCAAATTCGGCAGTAAGTGTGGTGCTTGTGCAAGAAAAGGAAGATGAAGGAAAGCTCAAACAAATTCCTGTTTACTTTGCTTCTGAAGCTTTGTCTGGCTCCAAGATCTTCTATTCTGAACTGGAAAAAATTGCATATGCGGTCATTATGGCAGCAAGGAAGCTAAGGCACTACTTCAAGGGTCACAGGAGAAGAGTCATCACCAACCAACCGCTGAATGATATGTTTGCAAATAGAGAGGCATCCACCCGAATCATCAAGTGGGGCGCTGAACTCTCTGAGTATGTGGTAGACTTCAAGAGAAGAAGTGCAATAAAATCGCAAAGTTTTGGCAGATTTTGTCGTGGATTGGACTTTACCCACTCAAAACTTCGAGGAATATGCACCTGAACCTTGGAAGTACAATGTGATGGGGCCTGGTGTTACAAGGGGGTCGGAATTTCGGCTGTCGTGACGTCCCCGACGGGCGTAGTCATAAGATACGCAGCTCGGCTCGTATTCGCGAACAATGAACATTCCACAAACAACACAACGGAATACGAAGCTCTTCTGTTGGCATTAAGGAAAATGAAAGCCTTGGGGCAGCAGACCTTCATAATCAGAACGGATTCGAAAGTAATCCAAGAACATATCGAGAAAGAAAGCGAAGCAAGAAATCCCGTTCTCATGAAGTATCTAGAAAAAGTCAGGGAAATGGAAAAACACTTCAAAGGCTATTCAGTCCAGCATATCCCAAGGGATGACAACAATGAGGCAGATAAGCTGGCGAAAGCAGCAGCCAGAAATCAAGAACTACCCCCGGATGTATTCTTTGAAATCATCAGAGAACCGTCCATCAAGGATTCGAGGGCCAAAATCGTGAATGTAGTGGAGACTCCCGATTGGAGAGCAGAAATCATGGCTTATCTGAGAGGACGTTATGAACCACAAGATGAGTTAGAAGAGAAAAGATTGAAGCAAAGGGCACGGGGCTATACAGTAGTGAATGGAGAACTGTACAAATCAGGAGTCACTGAACCTTGGGCTCGCGGTGCATCACCTCGAAAAAGGTCGGGGAGCTTCTAAAGGAAATTCACGGTGGATTCTGTGGGGCGCACATAGGCACTAGGGCTTTGGTCGGAAAGGCAATAAAGCGAGGATTCTATTGGCCCACCATAAACATTGATGCCAAAACATTAGTTCGGCGGTGTGAAGCATGCCAGAAAATGATGAATCAACAGAATTTGCCTTCAATGCCAGTTCACTTAATTCCACCGACTTGGCCTCTGCAAAGGTGGGGAATGGACCTAGTGGGCCCGTTGCCAACGGCTCAGGGCAATTGCCGATTCGCAGCTGTTGTAGTCGATTATTTCACAAAGTGGGTGGAGGCAAAACCACTTGCGAATATCAAAGCAACAACAGTTCAGAAAATCTTTTGGCAGTTAATAGTCTGCAGGTTCGGGGTTCCTAGAGAACTAATTGTTGACAATGGCAAGCAGTTCGACTGCTACACCTTCAAAGAGTATTGCAAAACCTTGGGCACTCAGGCGAAATTTTCGTTAGTATATCACCCTCAGTCCAACAGAGCAGTTGAAAGAGCCAATGGCCTGATTTTTTCGGGAATCAAAAAATGCTTGTTCGACCAGAAGAAGGGAAAGTGGGTAGATGAGTTACCGAAGGTGATCTGGTCTCACAACACCAGTGTCGAGAGCAACAGGTTTCACGCCTTTTCGCCTACTTTTCGGCACTGAGGCTGACACCGGAGGAAATTAAGAATGAAAGCATGAGAGTCTTGAAAGGAAAAGAGATCGAGGAAATCGATAAGAAAGTGGAAAAGGACATGATCGAGCTGACGATCCTTGAAGCTGCAGAAAACATTGAGAAATACCAAAGAGAGACAAGGGCTTGGAGAGACAAGAAGGTGGTCCGAAAGGACATTAAAACTGGTGATCTTGTGTTGAAAAGGAAGAAAAATTGGGAGAACCTAGAAAAACTTCATGAGTCTTGGGAAGGGCCTTACATCGCGAGGGAAACAGACATGCTAGGGGCTTTTCGCTTAATGGAGCAAACTGGCGAAGAGTTGTCGTATTCGTGGAATGCTGACAGCCTAAAAAGGTATTACCCATGAAAACCCCAGTTGTAGCTAGAAGTAATATATAGTAGTTTTTCAATTTTCGCAAGTTTGTATTCTAAAGAACTAAAAAATCCGAATCACGTGTCTATAAGTGATTTCGGGAAAAAAACATCAGCTTTTCTTTTCCTAGTTATATTAGAATAAGAAGGACCGTACTTTTTGCCTTGCAAAGGGGGCTCTAAATCAAGAGGCAAGGTTTTTAACGAGGCGGATCCTATGTAAATACTCTTTGTGATATATATGAAAAGAATCTTCCCCCAAATCGTGATAACCAGAATTCCATCATGAAAAAAAGAAAAAGTTCGGGAGAAAGGCTCCGTGATAGCCAGAATTCCATCGTGAAAAAAAGAAAAAAGTTCGTGAGAAAGGTTCCGTGATAGCCAGAATTCCATCGTGAAAAAAAAGAAAAAAGTTCGTGAGAAAGGATTCATGATAGCCAGAATTCCATCGTGAAAAAAGAAAAAAGTTTATGAGAAAGGCTTCGTGACAGCCTAAATTCCATCGTGAAAAAAGAGGCCTGAGACAGCAACAAGTTGTGGCCTAAAATTTCATCCACGAAGGGATTCCCACAGAAAAGGCATGAAACAACAAGTTGTGGCCTAAAATCCCATCCACGAAGGGATTCCCACCGAAAGGGCCCGAGACAACAACAAGTTGTGGCCCAAAATCCCATCCACGAAGGGATTCCCACCGAAGTTTGAGGCAACAATGGGTTGTAGCCTGAGTTTTCATGACGGTTGCGATAAAAAGTGAATACATGTGGTGTTGTTCAGAAATTTTTCCCTAGTGCAAATTGCTGAAAGTTTTTCGCAATAAAATTGTTGTGATAAAAGGGCAAGGGGCTCGCACAGAAATTCGTAAAGAAACAACAGTTGAAGCAACTGAGGGTTGCAATATCAACCAGGCAGGTGTGCCAAGCAGATCAAGTCCACAAAATTCGAGAACAAATTTTGTCGACTTGCGTAACGACGGTTGAAGTTTTCAAAAACTTACAAAGATTTCTTCAAGAAGTGTGTTCGATCAAAATACTCGAATAGTAAACTTCGCCAGCTTGCCATGAAATTTTCATGCAAAACGGCAAGGTGGGGAAGGGTGACGTTTTTTCAAGGAAAAACGCATTCATTGCCTTATTTGCATAAAAATTTCAAAGTAGTTCATCATCAATTACAGCAGTTAGTACAAAATCTAGAATGAAAGTTCGACAACATGTCCCGGTTTACAGCTATTGTCTTCGGCAACGTCGCTAGCGTAAGCGAAGTCGAGCGCGTCTGCTATGGAGCTAACGGGCTCCGTCTTCGGAACATTCACGGAGCACGAAGTCGCGGGTGCAGAACTTTCGTTCTTACAAAACAAGAAAAAGGAAGAAAGATCAAAACAACCCATAGAAAATTTAAGGCGAAGTTTCGAGCCAAAAATCAGAGAAGTCTTGTTCGGGATGAACCTGTTTGAACAAACGCCACACTTCGCCGCTAACAAACATCCTATCCCGATGAATTCGCAATGGCATCACGTCCTGCGCAGGCCCAGCTTGCAGGACCTGCGCAGGTTAAAGTTTACAAAACAATTGTTCAGAAAAGCTAAGTGAATGTACAAAATGTACAGATAGCCTCGAAGGTGTGCATAGTTCGGATAAAGCATCTAGTCCGTGACGTCAACCTTCGGCGAACTCTCATCACGCCCAGAAGCTTGGCCGTCGTTGCTATCCTCACTGCTGCTGCTGCTGCTGCTGCTCGAACCCTCCTCACCTGAATCGCTAAAATCTTCGTCGGAAGTAGACTCTTCGGGGGACGCAGCGACATTCTCACGATTTTCTTCCTCGTTCCGCTGAGAAGGATAGGGAAGCAAATGTAAGGGGAATTCGAGAAACTAAAACGTCAATAGCCAGTATTAGCGACGAAATCGTACGAAAATTTACATCAGCAAGTTTAGCACGCGCGATGATCTTGACGGTTTCCTTTCCGCTAGCGAACCAGAATTCCCTCGTAACTTTTTTCTTGATGGCCTGGACATCTTCTTTCGCCCGAATTATCGAAGTACTCGTGGCGCTCGGAAATTGAGAGATTTTTTCGCCGAACTTCTCCAAATCGGCGCAGTCGAAGTCATGAAGAATCTTCAGTATGCTCTCTACAGAGAAGGCAGCTGCGAAGTCGCTGGCGCCGGAGATTACCTCGGAGAGGGCCTTGAACTCAGTCTCCATCCAGTCCATGAATTCGGGAATTCCAATATCAGCCGGAAGAGGAGCAGGACGAACGCCAAACTCGTTCAGCGATTTCTTGTATTCCTCGAACAGGAGCTTCAGCTTCTCCAAAATTTCGGACATGTTCTTCTTCGAGGTTTCATCCTGTTCCGCCAGCACTTTCTCAAGATCCAGAATTTTTCGATCTTTTGTGCTCAAAGACTTGGCGAGATTGGCATTGTTAACGCGAAGACCTTCGGCAGTTTTTGCGGCCCTTTCATGTTTCTCACGAAGGTTTTCGATCAAGCTAAGATCGTCTTCGTGAGCCTTTTGTACCTTTTCCAGCTCTTTCTTGGACTGCTCAAGTGCTGCCTCAGCAACCTTCTTTTCGTCCTGACTGATCTTTAATGCCTCTGCCAGTTCAGCCACCTTTTTCTCAAGATCGATGTTCGCGGACTGAGCGAGAGCGAAGCTGCGCTTGAGTTCCTTGGACTCCTGAGAAAGTTGCTTGTTCACCTTCTCCTGTTCAACAAGCCGCTCAACAGCAACTTTCCTGAGCATAGAATGCTTAAGCGCGTAGTCTTCTTGAAAACGCGCCGGCTTTGATGGAGGGTAAGAATGAAGAAGGTCCTTGAATTCTGAAAAATTCGTGATTAAAGTTTCAAATCGAAAATTCGAGAATCAGAAAAATCGCGAAAAGGTAATGAAAAGAAACGAACCTTGTTTGCTGAAGTGCTGCATGGTGACCTCTTTCGTCGAACCAGAAGAAGCCTTACCCTGTGACGAAGGGGTGGCTTCGGGAGCAGGGTGAGGCCCCTTCTCAGAGTCCCGAGCAGCTCCTCCGGGTTGTTCCGAACTCTCCCCTCCTGTTTCATCAACAAGTACAAGCGATTTCCATAGTGTTAAAATCTTGGACGTCTTGCTCCCGACGCTAGTTGTCTTGAAACCAACACTTAATAGCTCGCTGTGATGAGACATACCAAAACTCTTGTTAAAAGCAGTTAAAGAAGAAGAGGGGGCCTGATCTTCGGGAACAACCTCCCGAACTTCGAGCAAGGGAGCACGTTCGACAGGATCCTCCCCCCTTTGAATGGTGAGTTCAAGTTCCTTGGTGAATTCAGGAGAAGCCTCGTCACGTGAGCGAGTGGGCAGAGAAACATCGGCTGCAAGGGCGTCAGCAGTAGAGGGGGCTTCAACAGAGGTAGTGGCTTCAGCAGCAACAGTGGTCTCAGCGGCAACGACAAGTACAGCCTCTTTGCAAACTTCGGGAGCAGCATCTGAAAAAGAATCAATATCCACGAACTCATTCTCAGAACTCGACGGACAATTGTCTCGAAAGTTAAGTCTCAACTGAGGCCAGAAGCAAAAACCTTTCTGGCTATCCGCTCCCACGTAGACATCGTCGTCGAAGGCAGATGGAACTCGCCGAACCCCGGAAGAAGAAACCTTCTTCATCGCCTTCTTCAACTTCTTGCGACTCATCTGGGCTAGGCCGGAAGCCGCCTGAAGCTCAGCGTCCGAAGTTCGTTCAGAGGTCTTGCGCTTACATTTCGACGACTCCAAAGATCTTGTCCTAGAGGGCTTAACCCCAGAGAAAGTGCTTTCACTGACAGCCGATGAGCCTCGCTTCGAAGATCTTATTCATGGGGCATTGATAGGGGCAGCCGAACAACTAGCCACTGCAACCGCGGGAACCTTCAGCTTGGGACCCAGACTTCGAGAACTGAAAGACTTGTCTCCACAGACCTCGGTGAACACGCGATTGATCCTCTTCTTGTGTTTCACAAGCGCCTTGTACGCCTTGTATTCATTCATGGTATATTCGCCTATCATGACATTCACTCTCTTTTCTATATCGATCATGAAGGCATCAGCGCTCTGATTTTCACGAAGCTTAATCCCGAACTTCGGGAAAGGCACTTCTCGAGCTGCCCAGTTGACGTTGAAATACACGATCTCAATGGGAGCCCAACCGCTGGAAATCGGCCAAATCCGGGCAGCAATGAACTCTTCAATGATGTCGCGGCCCCCAAGTATAGTACTGGCGAGATGAAAAGCACTCTCGTAGTTTCTAATCCCCACTGCCTGGTGATTGAATTCGGCAGTGTTCACCGCAGTTAGAGGCGCGATAGGGCAAGACAAAGGGTGAGCTGGGCCCGTGTAGCCAGAAACTTCGGACATGTTGACATTCAAATAGAACCAATAAGAATTCCAGTCGTCGGTGAGGTTGGTCTTGCAGCAGGGAGCAATCTGGATTCGAGTGATCCCTTTTCGGGTGTTCTGACGCTGGGTGTTGAAGGTGCAGCATTCATGTTGAGCTTGGTAGAACTGCCCGTCGCTGACCTTGATAACGTCGGGAATAATTACCAATTCGTAGAATCAGGCAAAGGCGTCAACACTGAGGTTACAGCCAAAGGTCTTCATGATCCAAATAAATTTCGACATCTCAAGAAAAGACGTCGGCGAAAGTTGGTGGATTTTCACCGAAAAGGCATCCAAAATCGCCGTCAAAATCGGGTCACGGGGGAATCTGAGTCCACGGATGAAGAAATCACGAAAGACGACAACCTCTCCATCCTCAAGGGTAGGGATTTGTTCGTCAAGTGGGGCTCGCCAAGCGCCCGGAGGGAAGAACCCGGCTTTTTCATATTCTCGGATCAGGTTGGTCATGACTTTGGACTCTCCGAAGACAAGAGAGGGTGGCAGCAGTCCTGCAGTCTTCGCTTTAACCTGATCACCGACGCCGGCGTCCACATCCCCGATATCTTCGTCGTCGTCTGTTCGAACCTCCCCATCCTCGTGACTCCTGGAGCCACTAGGAGAGCCTGCATCTTCAGCTGGTGCAGCATTCTCAACACCTTCGACAATTAGATCAACTGGGAGACCAGCTGCGATAAGTTCTTCGGTAATCATGGGTCTCGCGGTGCTTTTGACTCGAGCCACCTAACCAACAGAGTTACACGTACGAAAGAATGAGAACAACATTCGAGAATGAAGTCCACAGAACAAAAATACCATTGCAGCAAAATGTCAAGTAAGAATTGAAAGAGAGAAATAAATAATACCTTAGAGAGATCTGAAGAAAACCGGAAGTTCGCGAACTCTTAAGCAGAAGACGAGATTTTGAGAGCAGAAAGATTCACGAATCGTAAAAAAAGCAGGAGAGCCGTAAAATTTTTAACAGCGGGAGCCTCCTATTTATAGGGGCGGGGAGGGGTAGTTCCGCGAAACCTGCCTTGATGTAACCGTTCTAGGGTTTCTGGGCGACGCGTGTCCCCTCCGACGTTCCGAGGGTGACATTTTTTACTAAATTTCCGAAATATTCGTGGAATCGGATCGTCGGCGTCAACCCGCTTCCCCGAGGGGCTAGTGATGATGAATTCAGGAAAACCCGTCACCCTCGAAACGTTAAGTTTGAAAAAGTTCTTGAGACATGTTTTTCAGGAACAGGGATCTCACGATTTTCGGAGGCCAGGAACCTGCGAAGCCTCAGATTCACAAATATGTGAAGTTCGGGGATCGTGATTCGGTGAAGACGTGGAGTCACGAACATGCAGAAGCCCGGAACCTCGAGCTGGCTGTGGCGCGAGCTTCGAAGGGCGGCTGATTCGGGAATCTGTCGGGGACCCAGTTCGGGAGTTACGCGTGAAGACATTCACGAACTGACGAAGAAGCAAAGGCTGATTCGAGAATCTGTCGGGGACCCAGTTCGGAAGTCACATTTGAAGATATTCTCGAACCGTCGAAGAAGCAAAGTCAAAGTTGTTGTCCCAAAAAGTCTGGGTTTTGAGTGTGAACTAGTGGCAGACTTGTAAATGTGTTAGACGAGAAAGACATTATTGTATGCGTTCACACTTGGAATATTCTCTGAGCTTGAGGGTGTTTTAGGAATGTAAAAGTCCCTTCATCTCCTTATAAAAGGGGGCGCGAGGGCATGTGTAAACGGATTCAGATTTTTGGGACTTGTGCAATCTGCTGAGGGAATCATTGTCTCCTAGCGCTCTAACCTTGTGCTTGAACGTGTCAAAAACTTCCTCTCTCATGTTAGGGGAATCATCCGAATTTTTCGGGTAACCCCCCAACAATGACATTGGAAAGCCCCGCTACTCTGTGATTGTCGACGGCGGCTGCGCCCTCGTCTCGTCCCTGGCTACTAAGACGACGACGAAGCCATTGCCAGCCAGCTGCCGGCACACCTCGAGCCCAATCCCTTTCTTCCCGCCCGTCACTACCGCAATCCTGTCACACCATGGCTCATTACTTTTTGCTCGTAACCACCTGCTGGTTACACGACTGCTCGCAAGATGCAAGAAACGAAACATGGGTTGGAAACACAGCACAGTACACACCTTTTGTTCCACCGGTCGGAAAGTGCGCCGCTCTCCATGAGCAGCTACACTACAAGAAACCTTGCAATTTGTGACGAAATTCACGTGACGTTTTCAGATTTCATCACAGATCACACTGCATCCATGACGAACTGTTAGATTTTGTCATAGATTCGCAGTGTTAGATATGAAGCCCGATATGAAGTCCAAACACCTTGACGTTGTGTCAATTTCGTCATAGATTTCATCATAAATCACACTGCATCCATGACAACAGTCGGATTTCCTCATAGATTACCAATGTTGGATATGAAGCCCGATCCAAACACTATGACGTTGCGCTAATTTGGTCATAATTCTAAATGGATGTAATTAATGTGAAAAGAATAAGAGGTAATCATAGTAACATAATAAGAAAATCATGGGAAAAATAATAGAATGATTTATGAGAAAAATATAGAGAAATAAAAAACCAAAAAATTGGAGGGTCACGTGTTCGAACCGCAAACCTCCTGGAAGATGTTAAAGCAGCAATACCACTGCACTGCACACTTGTTTGTACTTTTTCATATGCATTTTAGTTCTTTTCAACTCTCCATTTGCTCCGCCAAAGATTACTTGTCCGCCCAGTCAGCGCCTACGTGTCCGCCTCGTCACCGCCCACGCCCAGCGCCTAAATTTTTCCCCCAAAAAAAATTTTCCCGCAGGGATTCGAACACAGGACCTAGTCCTCAGCTTCGTGTCCCTTTACCACTACACCACGTTTAGGTTTGCGTCTAGGTTTGAAACAAAATTGTATATATCAATTAATCGAAACACATCGCTTATCACTCCTTTGCCTCATCCCCGCCGCTAGCATTCATCCCCCTGCCTCGCTGCCTACCGCCGTGGCGGGGGCATGCCGCAGTTCCACTGACGCGCCACCCCCACCTCCATTGCTGCGTCTCCGGCGCCCGTCCCTACTTCCATTGTTGTGGCGGCTCGAGGCACCCGGACACCAGCACCCCCGCCCGGCCCGGCGCGCCACCCTCGGCGCCCCCGCCGCCGACGTGCCATCCCGAGGCACCCCGAGGCACTTACCCAGCCGGCTCGAGGCACCCCTTCGTCCACACCTAGACACCCCAAAGCTCTCCACTGCTGATCGAAGGTAAATCTCACATCTGTAGCATTTTAATTCTTGGCTTTGTCGAATGTATAACTTTTGAATTTGTGCAGACTTGTTGATTTGTTTTTTCTGTGCAATGCTTGATTAGATGGACCGAAGTTGGGTGCATGGCAATGCATTTACCTCGGTTTACATGGATGGTGTCAAATAATTTGTGAGCTTTGTTAAAGGGAAATTCAGTGATAATGTTGAAATTCTTTGCCCATGCAGTAGATGCCTCAATTAGAAGTACCTACGCCCGGCTCTTGTGAACAAACACATGCTCATGAATGACATGGACAGTACTTATACTAGATGGATTCATCATGGAGAGGATTTGAATGTGGATATTGCTGAGCATGTTCCTGGTAATGTGGATGTCTGTGATAGTGGGGTAGATGAGATAGAGGATGATGTTGATCCTTGGGAATCAGTTTTGGAAAACTACACAGTTCTGGAGCAGATGTAGAAAGAGAGGTTGGAGATAATGATGATGGTGATACAGGAACTGACAGATATGTGGCTTGTTACAATAGTTGCAACCTTCTTACACTTGTTTTCCACCCCAATAGGCAAAAGTTGACATTAACACAAGTGATCCAATAGTTAGAAAGGCTTGTATGGAGATGATGCAGTCTGCACTTCGCCAACAGCGATACAAGCTGAAGCATGAGTTCTTTGATCCTTTTCCCCTACACATGGTTAAGAAAACTTCTCCTGTCAAATCAACCAGTAATGAACAGTGGATGGCTCTTGTGGAGTCATGGAAAACTCCCAAAAAATGGTAATTTTCCTGAACCAAACTTCTTTGCCTTTACATGTTAATTTTGCAATTGGCTTACATGTATTGTGGTTGATGCAGAGGGCATGCCAGTCAGCTAAAGAAAATCGAGGAAATGTCAAGTTTCATCAAACAACTAGATCTTGTAGCTACTCTATTACTATAGAAAATCTGATAAGATTGACTGATTGTATATCCATTTTGTTGAACTGCATGTTGTTTGGTTGAAACTAGCTAGTAGATCATCAATACTATGAAGTTGGTTATGTTCTGTTAAGTTCCTGTTAATCTATTTCCCTACTTGTTCTTTGATATCTGTTGATGGTTCAAATCTGTAAGTGAATGGTCTTGGTCTTTTAAGTAAGGCTATGGTGTGACCCTAAAACTCTAGAACAAATTATGCATGCTGCTAAATTGTGTTTTAGTCAAATGATATTTCTAGTTCTGTATGCTGCTAAGATTAGTTTGTTAATATAATTGGGTACAAATATCATTTGAAGCTCAACCAATATAAAAGACCCCTTGTTGTTTTATCAGTGTTTGATATAGTGCTCCATATAAATGTTGTTTCAGGGATACGAGTTCAAAGGTAAAGTGGCTGATGCTTTTGAGTTATTCAAACTATGCCACTATAGCAAGAGAAAGAAAGGATACATGCCTGCTGTTCAATTGACCATTGTAAGTTCGCTTTCTTGTGTTGCTCTTTATTTGCTTATTTTCAACATCTCATAATCATGAACCAGTTTTGTTGTTTGTTTCCTTGCTAGACTGAGATGGAAAACCAGTTGACCGCACTAGTGGAAGCTGAACATGAACAACCCAAGACTGCAACTGAAGTTGTATCTGATGTGCTTGATAAAAACACAAAGAACAATCACTTCCTTCAGAATGTGGGCATCAAGGTTGTGCGGCAGAGGCATGGTTTGCATACTGTTGAAGCTTTACTAGAAGTGGAGAAGAGGAAAAACACTGATCTTCGGTCGGTTGTCGATAGCCAGCAAGAGAAAATGGATGATCTTTCAAGACAAGTGCTGGAGAATTAGAAGAAGCAGGCTGAGTTGGAGTCCAAATTGGAGCTTCTGCTAAGTCCAAATTGAGCCAAATAAGTGTCCAGATGGTATGCCCCTTTTTGGTGGACCTTAACTTGACAGGAACCAAACTATGTTTTGACCAAACTTCTCTATACTGCCTGACATGTCTTTTGATGGTGATATTCTGGTAGTTTTGATGTGCCTTCTGCCAGATGGTGGATGTATGGCATTCTTTTGTTTTTGGCGATAGATATGGTGATTCTAGTGATACTTGTTAGTTTCAGGTGATATATGGTGATCTGTTGTTTCTGTTGATATATATGGTGATGTGGTCATACTTGGTAGTTTCTACCAAATGATGGATATCTTTTTTGGCCAAATTTGATTTTTGGGATGTAAATACCTGTTTTAAATCTATTGGGCATTTGTTGGGATGAAATGTATATGGGTTGTGCCAGGAATGTATGTGGGCTGGGCTGTAATGGATTTATATAGGATGAAATTCAGTCTGGGAAAAAATTGCATAGGCTCACGTCATCTGCCAGCCACGTGGCAGCCACGTTAGCGCCACGTGGTTGCAACGTGAGCACTGCGTGGCTGCCACGCCAGCGCCGTGTGGTAGCCATGTCAGCACCACGTGGCTGCCACGTCAGCGCCATGTGGCTGCCACGTCAGTGACACGTTTTAAAACACCATTACCACGTCATCTGCCACATAATCGCCACGTCATCTGCCACATAATCGCCACGTCATCTGCCAAATCATCTCTACAAACAATGTGGCAAGTTAATCCATGACGGTCACTATCGTCACAAATTTTGGGCTTTGGGCTGGGTTCACTGGGCTTTACACCAATCTATGACTGTCTAAAATCATCATGGATTACGACAAACCATGAAGAAATCGTATACGTCACGAGAGGTGACTTGTGACGCTCAATCCATGTAGATGTTGTTTTATGACGAAAACTAGATGATTCGTGACGAAATCGACCGTCATAGATCACAAGGTTTTTTTAGTGCTAGCACAAGCTCAAGCGAAAGGACCTCCAAGAGTGTCTCGCACAGATCATTCAGATAACACCCCTGTTTATGTGGTTTATTAGCCACCAGACAAGAGTACAATTCCCTCACACCAAAACAACACCAGCCACAGACCACTAATCGGTTTGTCACACCAAATCAGCACCAGCCATCAGCCACACTTTATACCCCCTTCGTTGGTTTTGGAATATTTGACACCTTTCATCTATTTTTATTAAAATTTTAAGGACCGATACGACGAACTAGAGAGGTGGGAGTGAATGGGAGCCGATAAAAATTCTTCTCGAAGAAGATGGAGACTCCAACAAGACGAACATGGCTTCCAACACACGTCTCCGACTCACTATCCAAGTTGGCCAAGCCCATGTAGCCACTGGAGTGCCACTGGACCTAGGAACCAACAAACAACCTTCTGAGCCAAAACATACCAACATGCACAGCGGAAACTTCCATGGCTAGCTGCCTGTGCTACACCGGTCAGACTGATGGCCTGCGCCGGTCAGACCGGTGACACCGGTCAGATCGGTGGACAGAGCCGGTCAGGCCGGTGGCTACAGCCGCCGCACAACAAGTGTTCCAGAGAGCCTCAGCGACTTCTCTAGGACCTGGAACAAAAACACCCCTAAAACACAACCTACACGGAAGGAAGACCCTACACAAAAGCTAGCAAAACAACTCCAACCAGACCAAGAACTGACCAACAGCACCAGGACCCAAAGGCACATGAGTCAAGCAGTTCACCCGAGGCAAATCCCATAAGTGGCTTGCACTGGTCAGACCGGTCAAGAGCACCGATTAGACCGGTATAACCTGGGCAGCTCGGGATGAACAACACCTGCGGGTCAACTCCCCCAAATCCAAACTTCGATCTCCAGAATCGCTCCACTAACTTGAACAAGACTTTGGGGATAGTATAAACACCTCATGAGGAGTCCATAGCCAAGTTTAATCCCACCAAACTTGTCAAATCAAGAGGAATCGAAGAAATCCCGCCAAGAACTCCTCTAACCCTAGAACACCGAAAACCCCAAAATCGAGCCCCTTAACTCACGGATTTGAGAGGGGAATCAAAGGCAAAAGAACCACAAAGGGTTCCCACATATTTCCCCCATCAAATCCCCAAGAGCAAGGTCCCGAAAACACACCAAGAACAACAGCAAGAGAGGGCTCCGAAAATCACCACCATGAACAATCCAGAACAACACAACAAAGCCTTGAGGAACCACGCGAATCATCTATACATACCAAGGAGGTTCATACAAGGTCCAGCTTGCCGCCTGATCATCCAACACTCTCACAAAATCTCACCATGAAGCTCTGAAGCTAGTCCTATGGAAATCCAAAGAAAATAGGAAGGGAACATGGGAAAACAAATGAACTAGGGTTCCAAGAGATGGCTGCCATCCTCTCACCTCATGGGTTATATGGAGGCAACCGAAAGTCTAAAATACCCTTACCTAATAACTAGGGATACAAGCCCCTCAAGAGCGGTTCTGGAAGTCTACACACATTCTCCACTTTCCATTCTTCTTCTTCACTAGTACGGTGTTGGCCAGCCAGACTGGATACTTCACTTCTCTGATCAATTTCGCATCTTGCAGCCTTGGAACTTCAGCTTCAACTGCTTTCACTTTTTCTTCGGACATTTTCAGAAGTTTATATTTTTTGGCGCTATTTTCTCATCTGTTTCCAGCGTGTGTTCGGTGATGTCCCTGTCGACACCTTGCAAATCTTTGGCTGACCAGGCAGAAACATCCTTGTTCTTGTTCAAGAACTCTATGAGCTCTTTTTCCTCTTCGGGATTGAGATAAGCCCCAATTGTGACTGCTCTATCAGGCATATCATCCAGGTATACTTTCTTGGTTTCACCATCGGCTGCTATCTCGATCTTTTCCTTGTCTCTCTTGGCCTCTTCATCAGGTTCTCTTCCTTCTTCAGTTGTTTTGAACTGGTACACATTTGTCTAGCCTGGAGTGTGGCCTTTTTCTATGTTTCTGGCCTCTTGTTGATCGCCGAATACTGTGCTAACCCCCTTGGGTGCAGGTATCTTCATACACAAGAACTACTGTCTTATGACTGCGTCGAATTTGTTAATGAAGCCTCTGCCGAAAATCGTGAGGTACGGGTGATAGATGTCAACCACATCAAAGATGAGAGTCTCTATTCCGGCATTGTCTAGATTTCCGAAGGATACAGGAAGCAATATCTTTCCAACTGGCTTGATTGGTTTTCTTCCGAAACCTTGCAATGGGTATTCTGGCAGATGCAACATGTGCTGGCTCAAGTTCATTTTCTCTAAAGTTTTCAAGAATAAAATGTATGCCGAACTTCCATTATCTACCAGGATTTTTCCAATGATCCACCCAGCTATGTTTACGTTGATGACCATGGCATCATCATGAATCGCGGATTTCAATCTGAAATCCTCTTCAGTGAAAGTGATTGGCACCTTGGCCCATTCTGGTCGCGCCGCTGGACCGTCATTGGTGATGGTATTCACATACCCGAAATAATTGTTTCTTTGCTTCTTAGTTTCGAATTCCATGGCTGACCCTCCCAAAATTGGCATGATTGTCCTGAAAGATGGCAATGCCTTTGAGTTCTGAGTTCTTGAACTTGATTCTGGCCTTGACGAACTATCAGGTGGTGGTGGCAGAATTTCTCGAATTGGTTGCGGTTGATGTATTGACTAAATTGCTTGCGACTGAGGAAAAATTGCTGAGAGGGTTGCCATGATGTGGTTGTGGCTGTTGAAATTGCTGCAAGGCGACCGAACTTGGTTGAGAGTTCATGAACTGTGGCTGCCAGAAATTTGGGCGAATCTAGTTCGGCATTGAGGATGCGATGCTCATCATAGCTTTTTCTTGCTGAATTCTCGCGATGTTCTTCTTAGTTTCTGGGCACCCTTCAGTGTTGTGCCCTCTTCCATGATACTGACAATAGAAGTACGGGTCCCTTGGATTGTGATTCATGAGTCTTGGAGGTCCTCTTCCTCTTCCCCTTCCTCTTCCTCTAGATGCGAATCCTCTTCTCGTGCTCGGTCTATTGTTCTGGTCAGGCTGGGGATTTTCCACGTTGTTGATGTTTCGTGGATTCTAGGATTGTAGTCTCCATGTCATTTCTTTGTTGCCTTGCCGTGCTTCATTTCGTTCGGCCACTCTTCTGCGATGATCATCATCGGACAAAATGTATTCTTCTAGTTCATGAAAAAGTTCTTCAACCGTCTTGGGTTCCTTTCGCGTCAGATGCGAAGCTGTTGGTCCTGGAGTCAGACCCTTGATTAGTGCTTTGATTGTTGTTTTGGCATTCGCCTCAAGAATCTAGGATCTCTGCTGCATATACCTTCTCACGAAGTTCCGTAATGGCTCTCTATCTTTCTGCTTGCAGTTGTAAAGATCTGATGACTCAGCTGTTGTGTCATGGAACATTTGAAATGCTTGCATGAATTTTGTCTTGAGGTCGACCCAACTGCAAACTGAATGAGGTTGCAGCAGAGAATACCAATTCAGGACCTGTCCTTCGCAGGCAATGATGAAGGATTTGGCCAGCGCAACATCGTTTTCTCCTGCTGAATCTCATGAGGAATTACCTAGAGTTTCCGAAGCCATTATACTTCGGGAGAGAGACCGGTTTGAACTTTGGTGGCCATGGTGCAATTTGCAGCCCTATGGATAGAGGTGACTCAGCATCCACGAACTGTGAAATTCCATTTCCCACGAAAAAATTTTCTTTCGAGGTTCTTCTGCTTGGTCCAGAGTTGTGAAGTGGTGATTCTTGCCAGAGTGAACTATTTTCTTGTTCTTTCATTTCATCTATTTCTCTTTATATTGCTTCGATTTGTTCTTTTGCCTGATTGAGTTTCTCTAACTTTTCAGAGGCCTTTCTTTTTTCTTGCAATTGGTTTGCGAACTTTTCTTTCTTCTTCTGCAGCTACTGTATCTTTTGCTGAACTCTTTCTAGTTCTTTGTCTATAGTCTCGTCATCATCATCATCATCGTTTTCACGTGTTTGCTGTTTAGTAGGTTGTTCTTGAATGTGCGCTGCTTTCTCAGCTCTTGCTTTCATCAGAGCTTCGAGTTTTGCTCTTCGTTCTTGATCTGTGATGTTTGAAGGTTCAGGGGCAAAAGAGATTTCATTGCCTTCAATATGATGGTGCTCTTCTTGATTTGTTTCAGCTGGAATGTTCTTCTTCGACTTCTTCTGTGGTGGCATCGTGAGTTGTTTTTCGGCTGAAACACGGTGGGCGCCAATGTTGGGGGTATCCGAAAATCCGGACAGGAACCCCGAACACAAGAGAAGGGAATGCACAAACGTTCAAGTCAAACGTTCATGCATCAAAAGTTGTGAGTCCTTTTACACGTGCCCTCGCGCCCCTTTTTATAGGGAGACGAAGGGACTTTTCCATTCCAAAAATACCCTCGAATCCAAGGAATATTCCTAATGTGAACACATACATGAATGTCTTTTACATCTCATACATTTACAAGCCTACCACTAGTTCACACGTCAAACCCGGACTTTTGAGGTAACGTCTTTGAATTGGCTTCTTAATGTTCGCGAATCTTTTATTCATAGAAACCTTCACATGCTATAACCTCCGAATTTGATCTTCAGTAGATTTCCGATTTTCACAGATTCCGATTCCTGATTTTCTCAGATTCGCGAGTTCAAGGCTAAGAAGGTTCAAGATTCCAGATCTTCGCAGGTTCGCGACTTCAGAGCTTCGTAAGTTCAAGGTTCCAGATTTTCTCATGTTCGCGACTTCAGAGCTTCGCAGGTTAAAGATTCCAGATTTAGATTCGCGACTTCAGAGCTTCGCAGGTTCAAGATTCCAGACATTCGTAATGTTTAATAATCCTGAAAACTCATTTCACGAATCTCATCAAATTCGACGTTTCGAGGGTGACATATTTTTCCTGAATTCCACAACACATCCCTCAGGGCACCCGATCGATTCTGAGGAGTCGAGAACTCCATAATCTCAACCATTCTCCAGGACTTTAGCTACAATCGATTTTTCAACCGTGCTTGTGTAGGATGATTCAGATATGAATCCTTAAACAGAAAGCGAAACTACACTCTGAATCCTCAAACCAAGTTCTACTTTGTCACCAAATTCACTCTAGCTTAGAAGCCGAAGAACGCACTCCTGAAAAACCTTAATCCACAGTCTAGGGAGCGGTCATATACTTGAGCAACATCTCCGCAAGTTCAGGGGATCAACACGAAACTGCAGCTCCTTGGAATCCCCGTTCCTTTTGGTGAGACTCCAGACAGGTCACCCTCTATAATCTGCGAGAATCACTTCTAGGGAACCCTGCACTTGTAAGATCACCACCAAAGGTAGGAGAGATTGGCGCGCACTCCGAAGATTCAAATCCATCTCTAAAATCTGGATATGATCGAGGGAATTGCTTGGTCGTCTCAGATCAAAACCACTGAACCCCCTCTTCAGAAGGACAAAGTCACCTCTGCAGCTCGGATCTCCTTCAGATTCCTCGCGAAAAGTAGGGGAGATCAAAGCAGGCGCGTCGCTCGATCGATTCCGCTACTAACTCTCGAAATTGACTGGGAGAATCGCGAGATCGCCGGCGATCACCCTCCCTCCGCTCTCGCGCTCTTCTCGCTCCTCAACCCTCGTTCCTTCCCCTTCACCTTCAGCTGCACTCCTTTGTTTACTGGCAAGTAAGGTTCTATTCAGAAGCTCAAATCATGTTGCATGGACCACGGAGTACAATACGTACGCATCATTCAGAAGCTCAATAGGCGTTGGCCACATATGGCCGGCCGTCGGCCGAGCCCGGCCGAGCCTTCTTCATCACACGAACGGCGCCTCCTGGCCGACTGCGAAGTATTTGCCGGTCGTCCCGCCGGTAGGCAGCAGCGCCACCTTCACCACGTTGCTCGCTCCTTGCTCAGGCCTCAGGAGGTCAGTGAGCTTGTTCATGTCAGTCTTGACGAAGCTTGGGTGCGCGCAGTTGACGCGCAGACTGGGCTGCCTCTTCGACAGCATCCTCGTGTACGCGTTCACGGCCGCCTTGGCCACCTTGTACGCAGAGAAGCCCACCGGCCACCCGTTCGCCTCCGCCGCGCCGGCCGTGAAGTCCTTCATGAACGCGTCTAGCACCTCGTCCAGCCTCTCCTCGGTGAGCTTGTCGACGTCGTTCAGCTCCTGCCTGAGCTCCTCGCTGATGAAGTACTGCGCCGTCGACAGGAACAACTTCTCAGTTTAATTTCCACACCTTGGCTGTTAGATAGTGTGTTCAGAAAGAGTTGGCCGATCACGGAGGAGACGTTAACAATTCTTCCATCAGTGGACGCTTCCAGCAGGGGAAGTAAGGCTTCGGTCACCTGCTTCGTGCCGTAGTAATTTGTCCGAAGTGTCTCCTTCGCAGACTTGAAAGTCTCCCGGGTGTTTCGCCGCATCCATTCGGACATCTGGCCTTCATCCATGCCAGCAAACTGATGCACGATCACCACACCCATGCATTCAACAGCAAATAATCTTGTTCAGTTCAATTAGCAGTCTCCATAAACAAAAAAGTCGATCTCATTCGGTTTAGCAAAAGATGGAACAGAGTTGAACGGCACTGTGTTTGGCTCTGCATGCAGATGGATCGATCGAGCTCACCGGGTCCTCGCCCCTAGAAGGATAAACAAGATCTTGGACGATCAGCACACCCATGCATTCAACAGAAAATAATCTTGTTCAGTTCAATTAGCAGTCTCCATGAACAAAAAAGTCGATCTCATTCGGTTTAGCAAAAGATGGAACAGAGTTGAACGGCACTGTGTTTGGCTCTGCATGCAGATGGATCGATCGAGCTCACCGGATCCTCGCCCCTAGAAGGATAAACAAGATCTTGGACGTACTCAGCACCACCAACGGCTGCGTTATTCACCTGCAAAAATTAATGAAATCGTTAAGCAGCTTTGCGTTGAGGATTGGAGGTACGTAGGTTAGAAATTTAGACGGTCGATTGTATTGACTTGCTAGAATGTCCAGCTTCCCAAAACTGGCCTTCAAGGAACCAGCCAACCGAGCAATGCTGAGAGCATCGGTGACCTCGAGCTGGTGGAAGATGACATTGGAAAGCCCCGCTTCTCTGAGATTGTCGACGGCGGCTGCGCCCCTCGTCTCGTCCCTGGCTGCTAAGACAACGGCGAAGCCATTGCCAGCCAACTGCCGGCACACCTCGAGCCCGATCCCTTTCTTCCCGCCCGTCACTACCGCAATCCTGTCATACCATGGCTCGTTACTTTTTCTCGTAACCACCTGCTGGTTACACGACTGCTCGCAAGATGCAAGGAACGAAACATGGGATGGAAACACAGCACAGTACACACCTTTTGTTCCGCCGGTCGGAAAGTGCGCCGCTCTCCATGAGCAGCTACACTACAAGAAACCTTGCAATTTGTGACGAAATTCAGGTGACGTTTTCAGATTTCGTCACAAATCACACTGCATCCATGACGAATTGTCAGATTTTGTCATAGATTCGCAGTGTTAGATATGAAGCCCGATATGAAGTCCAAACACTATGACGTTGTGTCAATTTCGTCATAAATTTTATCATAAATCACACTGCATCCATGACAACAGTCGGATTTCCTCATAGATTACCAGTGTTGGATATGAAGCCCGATCCAAACACTATGACGTTGCGCTAATTTCGTCATAATTCTAAATGGATGTAATTAATGTGAAAAGAATTAGAGGTAATCATAGTAACATATTAAGAAAATCATGGGAAAAATAATAGAATGATTTATGAGAAAAATATAGAGAAATAAAAAACCAAAAAATTGGAGGGTCACGTGTTCGAACCGCAAACCTCCTGGAAGATGTTAAAGCAGCAATACCACTACACAACACACTTGTTTGTACTTTTTCATATGCATTTTAGTTCTTTTCTACTCTCCATTTGCTCCGCCAAAGATTACACGTCCGCCCAGTCAGCGCCTACGTGTCCGCCTCGTCACCGCCCACGCCCAGCGCCTAAGTTTTTTCCCCCAAAAAACTTTTTCCCGCAGGGATTCGAACACAGGACCTAGTCCTCAGCTCCTCGTCCCTTTACCACTACGCCATGTTTAGGTTTGCGTCTAGGTTTGAAACAAAATTGTATATGTCGTTTAATCGAAACACATAGATTATCACTCCTTTGCCTCATCCCCGCCGCCAGCATCCATCCCCCTGCCTCGCTGCCTGCCGCCATGGCGGGGGCATGCTGTAGTTCTGTCGGCGTGCCACCCCCAGCTCCATTGCTGCGTCTCCGGCGCCCGTCCCTGCTTCTATTAATGCGGCGGCTTGAGGCACCCGGACACTGGCGCCCTGCCCGGTTGATGCGCCATCCCGAAACCTCGGCGCCCTGCCCGGCCGGCGCGCCATCCCGAGGCACCCCGACGCACTTCCCCAGCTCGCTCGAGGCACCCCTTCGTCCACACCTAAACACCCCAAAGCACTCCACTACTGACCGAAGGTAAATCTCACATCTGTAGCATTTTAATTCTTGGCTTTGTCGAATGTATAACTTTCGAATTTGTGCAGACTTGTTGATTTGTTTTTTCTGTGCAATGCTTGATTAGATGGACCGAAGTTGGGTGCATGGCAATGCATTTCCCTCAGTTTACATGGATGGTGTCAAAGAATTTGTTAGCTTTGTTAAAGGGAAATTCAGTGATAATGTTGAAATTCTTTGCCCATGCAGTAGATGCCTCAATCAGAAGTACCTAAGCCCGGCTCTTGTGAACAAACACATGTTCATGAATGGCATGGACAGTACTTATACTTGATTTCATCATGGAGAGGATTTGAATGTGGATATTGCTGAGCATGTTCCTGCTAATGTGGATGACAGTGATAATGGGATAGATAAGACAGAGGATGATGTTGATCCTTGGGAATCAGTTTTTGGAAAACTACACAGTACTGGAGTACACTAGTACAGTACTCAACATCAATGAGCAAACGGTTTGGTCACGGTACATGCAAATTTGGTCACTGAACACTTTTTTATGACCAACTTATGACCAAATTGAATTGGTCACAGAAGCTCCGTCACATTTGGTCTACCATGACCAATCGGTCATTTTGGTCATAGAAGTGGAACTTTTCCATGACCAACACGTTTTTCGTCATAGAAGTGTATTTCTTCTATGACCAAGCCAAATGGTCACGGAAGGGGATGCCACGTGGCGCGGCGCGTGCTGACATGGATATGATGGCGTGGCTCTTTGACACAGTGCCACGTGTCGCGCTGCGGTTTGTCCACGTGTCGCGCTCTGAATGGTCCACGTGTCGCACTCAGGTTTGTCCACGTGTCGCGCTCTGGTTGCTCCACGTTTTGACATGGCTCGATGCCACGCTGGCTATCTATATGGACGATGATGTGGCTGCCTACGTGTACAATGACGTGGCTGCCTACATAGACAATGACATGGCAGTTGATGTGGCAATGATGACGTCACTACCACATACACAATTCATGGATGAGCCTAAGTGGCCAATTATTTCACTGATTCACTTTTTTATTCGAGCTCATCCAGAAATAATAAAAATTCAAAATCGCCAAATTTAAACCCACTTATTTCAACAAATTACATAGCCCAGATCACATACATGCTCACAACAGTACAATATAATATCTCATAAATCTCAAAAAATAGAGATTCGACATCTCATGTTACATTTAGAATCACATCACCATATAGTTGATTACATTATGCTTTCATCTTGCATCCACTAGACCTCTTCGTCAATAACCTACTGTCAAAATATAATACTCAGCTGCTAACAGATTATAGTAACATCAACTATACATGAAAATTTTTACTTTGACCATACCATATTTAAAAAACAACACCAGAAAATTACTCATTGTGCCTCATTTGTATTCAAATAGTAGCATACAATGTTCAAGGCGTAATACAAGGATAAGTGCACAAATGAAGTTAAGACCATATCAAATTTCGCTCACAAAATCCGAAAAGATATCTATCTGTCAGCATCAACATTTCACAATACAACTCACAACACACTACCGATACATTTGGGAGCCAAAGCCACACATAGCCCCTAGATTCAAGCAGATGACAGAACTCAAAAACAAGCACCAGAGCAGCAGCGTGAAAACTGAAGGGAAAAAACCGTTATCAAGGCATCAGCGTACCTCTGGACGCTCCTCCTTATCAAGCTCACATATCGACACCAGTTGAGTAATGTGTCGCTCCAAGCAAAACTTCAGGAGCTCTAACCAAAGTGTCACAATCTGCACAAAAAACAGGAAATGAAAGAGCTTACCGGATCGTGCTCAGAAACTCAGTCACAATGTTAAATTTGTACAGGACAGTCCAGTACCTCATGGGTGTAGCTTTTCATTGGCACGGTGAAAGCTCTACCAAGCCCGAGGTCTGCAATCTTCAGTATCCCCTTCTCCTTGTCAACCAGCAGGTTTTGAGGCTTTAGATCACTGTAAAGTTGAGTGTCGTTAGTGGAAAATACAACACTGTATTTTTTTCTCGGTGAGTTCAGCAACATAAAACAGACGAGAAATCCTACCGGTGGAGGACACCATGGCCATGGCAGTGTGCAACTCCTTTGCATAACTAGTATAAAAAGTTCTACAAGGAAGCAAAGAAAGAACATTAGTCCAAAAGGAACCTTAAAATTGGGAAAAAGTAAGCATACACTGTCACAACATCTACAGTACAACTTGGTGCAATAACTGACGAGTGTGTCTTCGACAGCACGAATCGGTGCAACTGATTATATGGAGTGTAACATCGGCATTTAATGTCACAGTTAAGTGGAGTATGATTTTACAATTGATCTGCGTCATTTATCATGGCCGATGGGGAATAAAAGTAAATATTGATTAATTTGGTGCCTACTTTTCTAGTGAAATTCACTACACACTTACTTACTTATGTGCCTAATGCAGGTAACAACAACAACGAATTGCATCCAGAAAGTCAATGAAACTTGCAATGGGTGTACAGGAATTGGCCAACATCAGAAGAAGTCAACACGGTATGAGCACTGGAAGATCATAGGATATGCAATAAAGGAAACAAATAAGACAAATCCTAACAACAAACCACATATAAAATATATCAATAGCCCGAAACCTTAGAACCTCAAACGAGATCTCTAAGAAATGCAACATGGATATTCGATGTTGTTCCCGCAGTTTAGAAACACATCAATAAGAAATTTCAAAGAACCATGTGATGGTTTCAAGCATGTTCGACAAGGTGGGGAACAAAATGTTCAAATTTTGCGCCTATTCAAGGAGAAAAAGCTCATATCAATCATTTCCTACTTGATAATTCCCCACCGCTTCCTCACATTGACAAAAGCAAATGCTGAAGAAGCACCCATTGGACCTCTTGAAGAGTGCATTGCTTGGGGGAAGCTACTGCCAGTAATAATCTTGTACTAAACATGGTACAAAGTACAAGTAGCAGAAACAAGGGATACAATGCAATAATATTTGGGCTTACATGTACTGGTATCATTGATCAATTTCATATTCCTTCAAACTTAATTTCCTTAATTCTGTTTTTTTTGTCGAACTTAATTTCCATTTTATTAAGGTACAATGATCCTGTATGCACACAGTTCAAGGATAGAAAAACCACACAGACCCACGAAAAAACAAAGTAAAAACTCACCACAGCCTAGTAACGAAACACGACCTAATTTTTTCTTAATTATGTACCTTAATTCTGTCAGCCTAGTTGGACGTGCCCTTTTATAATACGGAACGGAAACAGGGACGAAGGATCCATATGTCAGTTAGCTGTGTGTCGTATTGAAATCCTGATTGAGACAATGCATGACAAGGATATGCATATGTCTTGTGCCTGGCACACACACACGCACCTCTGCTGAAGCTCAGCTGACTGATGGCTACATTGCACTGCTCATCTCTTTATCATAACCTGCAGACAGTTATTAGTTTGCTCTTCATCAACCTATATCAGGGTTAGCTATATGGGTAACTTTTTGTCAGCTTATTATAAACAACTACTGGTCTGTCATAATCAATCAAAAGATGCATGACAAATTCATGCATAGCTGTTGGGTGCTCAACTATGCTCACATGTAGACTGTAGTGGACTAGTGGTAATACTATCTGTGAAGCACTTGAGCCCCACGTGTTTTTCAGTACAAGGGCTAATAAGACTAGTATTCCTTGTTCGCTGTGCGTGCATATATTAAGCAGTGCTTACAATCTTGTTGACCAGAACGATCTTGCATTGGACTGGTAGTAGCTCCTCAATCCTTATTCTTCTGAATGATATGATATTTGGAACGTTACGAGTGACGCATCAGGCAGTTGGAGTAAAAACACACGCACGCACACAGAGTCGCTGACAGAGGAAGAGACGTCGTGGATCAAGAGAAGACGAAGAAGGAGGAGGCCGCCGACCTTGAGCGGCCGTGAATCTCGAAGGGGATCCGGGTGAGGCCGGCGCCGACAACGCACCGGAGCGGCGGCATCCGGTGGTGGTGGTGCTTCTGGCGGCGCGCGGCGCGGAGGGTGGCGTCACGGGGGCGGACTCCGCCGCCGCCGCCCGGCCGCTGGCTGGCCGGGGGCGGCGGCTTGGTCCGGCACCGCAGGGTGGTGGGCATCGACGGGTTGCTTCGTCGCCTCGCCGGTTGCGGCACTCTTGATGTGGGTCGGTGAGTGGGTCCTAGACGACAAGGCTGCGGGCGGCCGAGGGTCGTCCCGCGGGCTGCCGGGTGGTCCCGGCGGAGGAGGACGCGGCCGTGGCGGGCTCGAGGGCGTGCCGGCCGGGGAGGAGGAGGCCGCCGGGGGGCGCTAGGGAGGCGGGCGGGCGGAAGGCGGCGGGGGAGGAGGGGGTAGGGACGAACCGCGCGCCCGGCCGGCGTTGCCGTCGTATGGACCTCCCCGGGCCCACTACCTCGGTGGGTACCGGGACCGACTACTCGGTGGGCCCCCGGGACTACCGGCTTGCGCTACACGGCACACGAAGGCGTGGAGCACAAGGACGAAAGACGGAGGTAGTACTCGGTTAGGGCTCGTACACGTTCCGCACCGTGTAGAGGTCTCCTAGACGTACTCGACTAGTACTCCTTCCCTACTCCGACTTGTAACCCCGCCTCCGGACTATATAAGGCGAGGCGGGGACCGATCTCGGGATCATCTCATCCAATCTCAACTCACGGCGCACTATTGCACCATCCCGTAATCGTGCCCCATCAATCCGAGCTACGCGGCATACGGGACGTAGGGTATTACGCACCTCGCGGCCCGAACCTCGTCTAAATTGTGTGCCACGTGTCTCTTCCTTCGAGTTACCGATCTCGGCGAGTCACATTCATCTACTTCGGGTACTCCCCCGTAGTAGGTTGCCGGTCCAAAACACCGACACCGGCGCGCCGGGTAGGGGCTCTCGCTCGAGATCACATGGCGAACTCGACGGCTTCCGTTCTCATCAAGCCGACCGTCGCCTTCAACCGCGGCGACACCTTCGTCTTCGGCGCACGGGTCCCGCTGGCGATGGCGCGGGCTCCTTCCCGGCGCCGCTTGATCATGCAACCCGACTCGAAGACGGGCCTTGTGACGCTTCCCGAAGTTGTCACGGGCAAGCTCGCCAGCAAGTTCGGCGAGATTTCGCTTTCCAACCTCCACGCTGACTTCGAGCTCGAGTCCGTCTCCAACTCGAACCCGACGTCGCCATGGGCCATCGCATGCGAGCCGGCTCCTCAGCCATCGCAGGCGGTCCCCTCTCCACGCCAGCGCTCCGCGCGTGGCCCTCGCGTTCCCAGCCGGGCCCGCACGGAGGCTTCTACACCACGCCGGGCCGGCAAGGAGCCCGTAACCGAGTACACCTCGGACTCCGACGCCGTCCCCAACCACGTCTCGGACTCCAGTCCTCTCTCCGAGTTCTACTCGAACCCGGACTACGAGTTCGACTTCGGGTCGGACCCTGAGGACCCCGAGTCCGAAGACGACTCCTCTGAGCTTCCCTTGTCAGGGCCAGCCTCTGGGCTGGTTATAAGATCGACGCCGGCCGGAAGATACGTCTACTGGCCAGACCTCAAGCCCGCTGAGCTGACAAAGGAAGACTCACGCTACGTCGCCTACATCGACTCGCTACCGTTCCAGGAGGGAACACCACTGGCCCAGGCTGACTCAAGCACACCAACTGAGGTGGCACCTTCTGAGCCAAGCTTGGGTACGCCTGATCGTCAAGTCTTCATGGCCGCCGGCGACACTCCGGAACCTCGAGCACGGCCGCGGACAAGTACTTGGAGGACATCTCCGCGAACGAGTTGTCTGCGATGCCCCTAGCGGACGAGACCGACGCCGGCGAGGGACGCCGGCGCGAACGTAACAGGAAGCGCAATGAACGACGCCGGCGGCTCAGAGACAACCTCCCCATCCGCAACCTTGCGGAAGCTCTCGAAGCAGTTGAGAGCAGAGTCCACACCACTCCTGAGCAATGCCTCATGTCGATCACAACGATCGCACGTCAGGCTCAGGGCATACGGGCTGGAGAGGTCATCGCCAAGCTCGCTGAAGAAGCCTACTTCATGCGGGTCGACAAGAGAGTCAGCCAACCTCTCCCAGCCAAGCCTCGCGACAACGAAGCTACTAGTCGCAGTGTTGACCCCGGTCCTAACCGTACTCGGGGCGACATTCCAGCTGAACCAAACCGACGACGCTCCACCGCCGGCGGACCCTCACGACAAGACAACGTCAACCGAGAAGTCGTCCCCCACCGTGCTCCGGCCGGTGGCGGCGGCAACGACCCCGACGGCGGCGGCAGCGACGGCGGCAGCTCCAACCACGGAGCCAACAAGAAAGCTGGAGGCGGCGGCGCCGCGGCGGCCGCGGCCACGCGCACGGCCACGCCTGCGGCGCCTCTCACGGCGGGTACGATGCTCGCCGAGAGAATCGAAGAGTTGCGGCGAGAAGAAGTCGACGACCGCCGCCGAAGGCGATGGCTTCCCCGCCTTCTCACCCCGGCTTCGCAACCCTGCTCCTCCCCGACAAGTTCAAGCCTTTGGGGATCACCAAATACGACGCGAGCGGATCCCATCCGGTGGCTCCGATGCTACGCTCTCTCCATCGAGAACGGCGGCGGCAACGGCGACACCAAGTGCCTCTACTTCCCCTTCTCGCCGGACCAAGCCCCACTCACGTGGCTCGAGTCGCCGGACAAGCACTCAATCGACAAGTGGGACCAGCCGAAGGAGCAATTCACAAGCAACTTCGCGGGCGCCATGGGCCGTTCGGGTACTCACATGGACCTTGCCATGATCAAGCGAGGAACAAGGCGAGACCCTCCGCAAGTACATGCGCCGCTTTTCGACAAGCGCGCTACCGTCGTGGACGTCACCGACAAGGAGGTCATCGACCTCTTCCGGGGACGGGCTCTACCATCGCCGCACCTTCGAAGACTTCGGCCGACGCCGCCCCAAGTCCATTCCCCACCTCAAGGACATGATCACGTCCTGGGCGGACGAAGAGGACAAGGCCAACGCCAAGTACGACGCCATCCGCGGCAAGTCCAAGCAGAACCAAGGTGGCGGCAGCAGCAATCCAAACCAAGGCGGCCGCAACAACAACAACAACAACAACAACTTCTCGGGTTCCAACCGCAAGCGCAAGCCAGACAATACCGTCGCGGCTATCCAGCGCCCTCCGAAAGGGAACTCGAAGAAGAATTCGGCGGGTTCAAAGACCCGCCGAAGGAGAAGTGCCCGTGGCACCCGAACGGCAACCACACTACCGAGCGGTGCTACCAGCTCGGGCATGCACTCAAGGATACGCCGAGCCACCGCACCCTCACGATCAGAAGAACAAGAAGAAGGACGGCGACGACTTCCAAGAACCCGAGAAGACCGTCAACGTCCTCTTCGGCGGACTACCCTACAGGCGGGAGCAGAAGGCTACTCGCCGTGAAGTGATGTCCATTGAACCAGCGGTTATGACCCCTCTCAGGTGGTCAGAGACACCCATCACCTTCTCCGGCGCGGACCAATGGACCGGCTTCTCCGAACCGGGACGTTTCCCTCTCGTCCCGAAACCAACGAAGGGCGGGCTCTAAGCTCAACAAGGTGCTCATCGACGGCGGAAGCGGGCTCAACGTCCTCTTCACCAAGACTCGAAGAAGATGAACCTTGACGTCACCCCCATGCTCGACAAGAGCAACGCATGCCTTTCTACGGCATCGTCCCGAGCAACGCGGCTATCCCACTAGGCTCGGTGGTGCGCCGGTTACCTTCGGGGCGTCTCGCGACAACTACCGCACCGAGTACATCAAGTTCGAGGTCGCGGATATCGAGACTTCCTACCATGCCATCCTCGGCGACCGGCCATCGCCAAGTTCATGGCGGTGCCCCACTACACATACTTGGTACTCAAAATGCCAAGTCCAGTGGCGTACTCTCCCTCCAAGGGGACTTGAAGATCTCTCACGACCGCGATACGAGAGGCCGTGGTGATCGCTTCAACAAATCAAGTACCCACCCCAATGATGGAGGTCTACGCCGCGTCGAAGAAGCTTGCCACAAGTGAACTCGACATCCCAGAGAAGTCTGACAGCGCCAACAAGCCTCGGCCACCCGAGGAGGTGCTCACCAAGTCGGTCGACCTCGGAACAGGCGACCCCACCAAGACCACCACCATCGGGGCCGGCCTCGACCCCAAATAGGAAGACGCGCTCATCAGCTTCCTTCGGGCTAACCGCGACATCTTCGCGTGGAAGCCGACGGACATGCCGGGAGTGCCCAGGGAGCTGATCGAGCACTGCCTCAACGTCGACCCAAAGGCCACCCCCAAGCGACAACATCTCCGACGCTTCGCCGACGACGGACGGGACGCCATCAAGAAGGAGCTCGCCAAGCTACTCGCCGCCGGCTTCATCGGAGAAGTCTTCCATCTCGAGTGGCTCGCCAACCCCGTCCTCGTCCGCAAGAAGAACTCGAACGAGTGGAGGATGTGCGTCGACTACACCGACCTCAACAAGCACGCCCCAAGGACCCCTTCGGGTTGCCGCGGATTGATCAAGTCATCGACTCCACGGCGGGCCGCGACTCCGCTTCTGCTTCCTCGACCGCTACTCCGGTACCACCGGATCGCAATCAAGAAGGAAGACCGGAGAAGACCGCGTTCATCACCCCGTTTGGCGCGTCTTGCTACACGACCATGTCTTTCGGGTTGAAGAACGCCGGCGCTACTTACCAACGGGCCATCCGGGCACGCTTCAAGCGACAACTCAACAAGAACGTCGAGGCCTACGTGGATGACGTGGTTGTCAAAACCGGGGACTCCGGTACCCTCATCGACGGCCTTGAAGAGACCTTCGCATCGCTACGCGAGTACCGCTGGAAGCTTAACCCGAACAAGTGCGTCTTCGGCGTCCCTTCGGGCAAACTACTCGGCTTCATCATCGCCCAACGCGGCATCGAAGCCAACCCCCGAGAAGATCTCCGCCATCACCAGGCATGAAAGCTCCCACGAGCATCAAGGACGTCCAGAAGCTGACGGGGTGCATGGCGGCATTGAACAGATTCATCTCGAAGCTAGGAGAACGGGGTCTCCCCTTCTTCAAACTACTCAAGCACCACGAGAAGTTCGTGTGGACCGCAGAGGCGGACCAAGCCCTTGCCCAGCTCAAGGACTTCTGTCGAAGCCGCCAGTCCTCACGGCTCCCTACAAGGGCGAGCGGCCATCTTGCTCTACCTCGGCCGCGACTACTCACGTGGTCGCATCTTGCCATCATTGTCGAGCGGTAGGAAGACGGCCACGCCTACCCGGTCCGGTGCCCGGTCTACTTCGTCGGCGAGGTTCTATCGAGTCCAAGGCTCGCTACCGGCCCCGTGCGAAGCTTCGTACGCTCTACTCATCACCTCGCGGAAGCTACGACACTACTTCCCGGGAGTACTCGGTCTCCGTCGTCACCGACTACCCGCTCGGCGACATCCTGAGGAACCCAGACGCCACCGGAAGGATCTCCAAATGGGCTGTCGAGCTCGGCGCCCTCACCATCGACTTCAAGCCACGCACAGCCATCAAGTCGCAAGCTCTAGTCGACTTCATGGCAGAGTGGCGGGAGAACCAACTACCTACTCCCACCGTGCGACCAGAGCATTGGGTGATGTACTTCGACGGCTCACTCAACCTCGAGGGCGCGGGGCGCGGGGGTACTCCTGATCTCTCCAACGGGCGAACAACTCAAGTACGTCCTGCGATCTTCCGGAAGGTCTCAAACAACGAAGCCGAGTACGAAGCCCTCCTACACGGGCTCCGCCTCGCGGCTTCACTTGGCATCGAGCGGCTACTAGTCTACGGCGACTCCGCGGTGGTCATCAACCAAGTCAACAAGTCCCGGGACCGCAACAAGGAGAACATGGACGCCTACGCCTAGAAGTCCGCAAGCTCGAGAACAAATTCTATGGTCTCGAGTTCCACCACATCGTTCGCGACAACAACGTTGCGGCGGACGTCCTCTCGAAGCTCGGATCCACCCGCGCCCAAGTACCGCGGGCGTCTTCGTCCATGAGCTTCACGCGCCATCCATCCGGAGCGGCGCCACCGACCACTTGTCCCAACTAACCAACCAGGCGGGCGAGGAGGTCATGATGATCGACGTGGACCGGAGGCAACCCTTCATCGACTACCTCGGCGAGCGAAGGTCCCCTCCGACAAGAACGCAGCCGAACAACTCGTCCGCCGCGCCAAGTCTTACGTCCTCGTCGGCGACAAGCTTTACAAGCGAGGCGCATCTTCTGGAGTACTCATGAAATGCGTCCCTCGCGAAGAAGGCAAGGACATCTTGGAGGAGATCCACAAGGGTGTCTGCGGCAACCACGCGTCCTCCCGCACGCTGGTCAGCAAGGCCTTCCGGCGAGCCTTCTACTGGCCCACAGCCCTGGGCGATGCCGAAGAACTCGTCAGAAGGTGCCAAGGATGTCAGTTCTTCGCCAAGCAGCAACACGTCCCTGCCTACAAGCTAGTCACCATACCGCCAACCTGGCCCTTTGCCTGCTGGGGGCTCGACATGATTGGGCCACTGCCAACTGCGCCAGGAGGATTCAACAGGGTTGCCGGTGGCTATCGACAAGTTCACCAAGTGGATCGAGGTCAAGCCGGTCACATGCCCCAAGGCCGACGAGTACTCGACTTCTGGATGAACTCGTGCACCGCTACGGGCTACCCCACCGCATCATCACGGACACCGGGGTCCAACTTCAACAACCACCGGTTCCGGGAGTACCGCGAGAACGGCGGAATCGACGTCGGATACGTCTCCGTCGCCCACCCACGGGCCAACGGACAAGTCGAGCGCGCCAACGGGATGGTGCTCGACGCCCTCAAGAAGCGGCTACACGACGCGCTCAACTCAAAAGGGGGCAAGTGGATCAAGGAACTACCCAACGCACTGCGGGGGCTGCGGACTCAACCATCCAAGCCAACGGGGCAATCCCCCCTACTTCTCGGTCTACGGCTGCGAAGCCATCCTCCCCGCCGATGTCATATGGAACTCGCCGGCGGTGGAGCACTACGACGAAGGCGTCTCGGAAGACGACGAGACGAGTTGATATCGACGACCTCGAAGAAGCTCGCCGTGCCGCCCTAGTCCAATCGGCAAGGTACTCGGAGGGTATCCGACGCTACCACGATCGCAACGTCAAGGAACGCTCCTTCAACGTTGGAGATCTTGTCCTCCGCCGTATCCGAACACGGAAGGACTTCACAAGCTCGGCTCCCCACTCGGGAAGGCCCCTTCACCGTGGCTAAGGTGACCGGGCCGGGCTCCTACCGCCTCCAAACACTTGAAGGCGAAGAAGTCAACAACTCGTGGAACGTCGACCGGCTCTGTCGATTCTACGCCTAGTCTACTCGACTACTCCGGGGTTCAAGTCTACACGACTACATCAATACCCCCTTGCCGCAAGCGACCCTCCGGTCCCGGCTTCAAGTCTCCGAACTACTCTCCTCCCGTGTCCGGCCCCGTGCGGCTACCTACGGACCACGGGCCGCAACGAGCGTCAAGAACTCTAGCGGCGGTCTACCAAGAAGACCACACTCCAAGATCCGGCCGCGCGGCTACTTACGGATGCGCGATCCGGCCTACACGGCTACCTACGGATCACTCACCGTAAGCGGCTACCCCGCTCCGGTACTACTCGGTCTGTAAGCGGCCTTCGGGTCCGGCGACTACTTGTAACTACGGCCACGGCCACCCGTGTGTACTTCTTCAGTAATAAAGTTTGATTGTTCATCAACTTCTTTACTGCCTACTCCCTGCGACGGGACTACTGAGCCGAGTTCTACTACTCGCACCTACTCCACGATGGGCGCTCCGCACTCTGAGATCGCGGTTACGAGTACTCATTGATGGAACATCACATTTCATTGATACATGAAATAGTTCATTACAACTGTTTCCTATACAACTACGGCTACTAGCTATCTATGCAGGGCTACTGGAGGTTTAGCTTGTCGGCTACCTTTCTCCGCGATGGGAGCCATCTCGCTCCGGCAACTCGCGTCTTGCTCATCCGAGCGGTTGGCGGCTACCCCCGCCGGCGACTACCTCCACCGGGGCCTTCGGGAAGTACGACTTCATGAAGGCCGGCACTGCTTCGGGATTGACTTGGCCATGTGCTTCACGTAGGCGGCCGGCGGCTTGGCGCCTCACGAAGTCGATCCGCCAACGGTGCGATCTTGGGGCCGCCGGGTGCGGCACCGGGAGCCTCGCAATCGGGAGGGCGGCCTCTTCAAGGTCCTTCGGTCTGGGCCGGAGCGCCTCGCGATCTTCGTTCAACTTCGCAAAGATTTGTAGCGATTGACGAGATCCCGATCGGATGCAATTCGCAACTCCATGTGCTTCTCGCACTCGAAGGCCAGCTCCTTGTAGTCGAGTTCAAGTACCTGGCGGGCTTCTTGCTCCCGGTAGAAGAGATTCTTCATGCTGATCTCCGAGCCCTTCAGACGCTCCACCTGGCCTTCGAGTTCTGCAACACCGGAACACAACAACGGGTCAGAGCTTGATGACTCCTAACAAGTACCCGACAAGTCAAGAGACATACCTTTATTCTTGTTGCGGAGGCCCTTGTTCTTCCGCACCAGCTCGTCGCTCTTCGCCTGCAAGTCCATCACATCGTTGTGGTACTTGGCGAAGGCGGCGTCAAGCTTCGACTGCATGGCGGCCGCATGTTTCCTCGACTTCATGAGCTGCTCCTCCAGGGTTTCAGCTCGCAGTACCGTGTCGCCATAGCCTTGCAGCAGATTCGACTTCTCGCGGGATCGCTCCGCGACGTCCTGCACAATACAAGTTCAAGTCAAGCAGAGTACTCAACGAAAGGATTGACTACTCGGGAGGCAACGGCTACGTACCTTCATCCACTGTTCGGCTCGCCGCATCGCCTCCAAGTGCTGCGCCAACACCGCTGGTTCGACGAGATCGTCGGCAAGCAGCTCGATCCCTCCACGGCTACTTGTCGTAGCCTCCGTCATTGGCGCCGAGCGGATAGGCTCCGCGTCTTGGATCTCCGGGGACCGGATCACCACCTCCAGGGCAACCCCTGGCGACGTGGTAGCCGCCTCCTCCTCGGCGGACTTCTCGACGGTTTCCCCCATGGGCTCGGGGGCTTCTACTGCAGCCTCTGGGGCTTCTGGTGTCAACTCCTGCATGGGCACCCCTGCAGGGATGTCACCTCCTTCGGCGCCTGTCACCAAGGAACACGCGCATCAGCATCTACGACTACTCCTTTTGGGGCTCCATAGCTTCAGGAGGAGTACTCACCTTCGACTACGACCGCCTCTGGCAGCGGCGCTTCGGCAGCTGGGGGCTCGGTCGCGGCTTGGGCTTCTGGAGCGGGCTCCTCGACGGGCGGCGCGGCCTTTTCGCCTCGCTTGCCGTGGGCTCCTCTCCGTCCCAGCTCAAGTCCGTGGATTTCCTGCACAAGTATCCACAGAGGGTCGTCAGAAAAAATCGACTACTACAAGGAGTACAACTCATGAAGTTGTGGTACTTACAAGTTCGACCGGACGATAGTCACGGCCGGAGCACCGAGGATGCTGGCGATATCAACCAGTCCACCTTCGGCGGGCGCTTCTTCCTCCGCCTCTCCGACTACCGCCTCCTCCACGGCGGCGGCGGCCGGCGCAAAAGTTTTCTGCGCCCCTGCGGCTTCCACCACTTCGACGGCGGCGGTCGCAGGTACTCTGCTTCCTTCTGGGGCAGGGGGCTGGCGCTCCAGCTGCGCCAGAAGTTCATCGACCGTGGGGGCTGGACTTCGGCTTCCAGCCGGTTCCCCCACTGTGGGCCACGCGCCCTCATCGCCTTCCTCCACGGGCTCTGCTGGTGGCCTCTCCTGCACAGAAGGACGACTACTCGTCAGCACCGTACTCGATCACTGGGTACTCGACTACTTCGCTCAAGATGACTTACCTCAGGAGGCGTGGTCTCTGAGACCTTCATCTTTTTGGCTACCCGCTTCTTGGCGGGGTTGCGCGGCTTCCTTGGCGGCGCAGCAAGGCTAGCCTCCAGGCTAGCCGGAGGGTCCCGGATGAGAGGTACATGAGGCAAGCCCGGACGGCTAAACCTCGACCGCAGCTGGAAGCGGTCCTGCAGCGTCTCCTCGTCTTCCTCGTCATCGGAGGTATCCTCCACGATGACGGGATCGTCGTCGCCTCCAACTACTCGGCGCTCCTTCACCTTCTCCACCGTTGGGACCTCAATTCCGCTCGGTGGTGGCTGCGGCTCGGAGACAAACCGCTTCACATCATCCTACGCAAAAGGACACAAAAGCGTCAGCAACTCTGCTACAAGCACCTACTACTCGACGAGGCGGGTACGGCTACTTACCTCGTTGGGCGGGCGCGCAGCGGAGAACTCCTCGACAGGGCACGCCGTGTACTCCGGCATGTCCTTGAAGATCCTCGACAACCTCTCGATGATGTCGTTGTCTTCAATTTCGCCCCCGGCATCCGCGACGTATCGTCGTCGCCGGTGTACTCGAAGCCCATCGTATCCCGCGCCGACGGCGGGCCGGATCCGGCGCTTCATGAAACCGAAGGCCACATGTTCGGCCCTCGGTCCCGCATCCGCGGGGTCTTGATGCGTGCCGGCAACTCCGGGAGCCGGATCCCCTCTTGCATGGTGGGTTCCGTGTTCCACCACTCCCGATGCTTGGGCTGCCGTCCGCTCGGCTTCGGCGGCTCGGGATGGTGGTTCGTGGTGTAGAACCACCTCGTCTTCCAGTCCGTGTTGGAGTCCACGAGCTTGTACGCCAGGTACTGCTCAGCGGCATCTTCTCTCAACTGGATCCCGGCCCCTCCGACTACTCTGGGTTGGAGGCGCTGGGCTGCGGCTTCACGCGGAAGAATTTCCGGAAGAGAACCCAATGTGGCTTGATCCCCAAGAATGCTTCGCAGAAATGGACGAAGACAGAGGTGTGGAATATTCCGTTGGGGTTCGGAGTTGAGGTACTCGATGCCATAGTACACGAGAAGCCCTTTGAAGAAATCGCTCGGCCGGGAGCGCAAGCCCGCGCTCCACGAAGCGCGAGAACATCGGAATCTCGTCTTGTGCCTTCTCCATTGGATAGGGATCTCTGCGGCGGATCTCCACATATCGATCTCCTTCTCCCCGATGAACCGGAGTTCAACAGGGTCAGCAAGTCCTCGGTCTTCACCTTCGACCTTTTCCACTCGCAGCTTGGGTCAGCGCGCGGTGGAGATGTGGGCGGCGCCGTTCCGGTGCCGGCCGCGGCAGCCTCTGCATGGCTCCTCTTCTTCCCGCCGGCCTTCGACATCTTCGACGGGGACGGCTTCATCCTCCAAGAACAGGGAGTCTTCACTCGCATCCGCTCGGGGGCTACCCTACAGCTTTCGGGTGGCGATGCGTTTAGATCTACTACGGCGGCGGCGCTCGCTGGAGTGGATCTACTTCAAGATTCAAGTGGCAAATGACTGCAGCTCACTTGGGTGACAAACCCTAAGGGTTTCGGCTTGTATTTATAAGCCAAAGCGCCTCCGTAACGGGCGGCTGGATAAGTCCACGCGCGGCTGACTCAGCGGCTGCGCGTGACTCTTCGTATTCCACTAGTCGACGCGCCTCACCTCGGGGCTCGGCTACTTCTACTCGACTACCTGGGACGCGGCTAGTCTCAAGAGCATCTCAGGACACATTCTCCAAGAAGACCCTTCAATTCGAGAGGAAGTACTCGACTCAAGGCTCGGGGGCTCCGTGCCACGTGTCCTTCGGTTTTTTCTCTCCGGATTTTTCGGGATTTTCTCGCCAAGACTTCGGATAGATCTTCAGCCAGAGCCCGCGGCTCGAGGCTCGAGGGCTACTCCGCGTGGACTGCGGTTCTGCAAATCGCATCTTCTTGACGGCTCCGGCTTCAAGACAAGGCAGGCATTTCTGAAGACCTTCGAGGGCAGGTTTCAAGGACGCTTGGGACTACTCGAGAAGACTTCAAGATTGCTCAAACATCAGCTGGAGTACATTCCAGCCTCGGGATGCTTCGACTACTCTTGAGGACTTTTGACTTGTAGTACTCAGGGACGCTTGAGGACTACTTGTTAAGGCCGTCAAGACTACTTGAAGCTATCCTTCTCGACTACAAAGTACTCGGGGGCTTGTCGTATAGACCTCCCCGGGCCCACTACCTCGGTGGGTACCGGGACCGACTACTCGGTGGGCCCACGGGACTACCGGCTTGCGCTACACGGCACCCGAAGGCGTGGAGCACAAGGACGACACGGGAGTAGTACTCGGTTAGGGCTCTATACACGTTCCGCACTGTGTAGAGGTCTCCTAGACGTACTCGACTAGTACTCCTTCCCTACTCCGACTTGTAACCCCGCCTCCCGACTATATAAGGCGAGGCGGGGACCGATCTCGGGATCATCTCATCCAATCTCAACTCACGGCGCACTATTGCACCATCCCGTAATCGTGCCCCATCAATCCGAGCTACGCGGCATACGGGACGTAGGGTATTACGCACCTCGCGGCCCGAACTTTGTCTAAATTGTGTGCCACGTGTCTCTTCCTTCGAGTTACCGATCTCGGCGAGTCACATTCATCTACTTCGGGTACTCCCCGTAGTAGGTTGCCGGTCCAAAACACCGACACGGCAGAGGATGCCGAGGAGGGGAGGGGGAGCGGTGGAGGCCGAGGAACCGGCGATGGAACCGGGCATGGCGAGGAGCGCGCGCCGGCGCTCGCGGACGAGCGCGGTGGACGCGAGGCACGCCGGGTCCACGGGCGGGAACCGGAGCAGGACCTCCTCAGTTAGATCCTCCGTCAGCGCGCTCGCCGGAGACGGATCCGCCGCGTCCATGGGCGTCGTGGTGGGGGTGGGGGCAGGGATCAACGCAGGAGGCAGCGGCGGTAGAGAGGTGGAGATGTGTTTATCCAGGTGGAGATTGGAGAGGCTGTCGTGAACGAACGGATGCGGCGGCGGGAACGAACTGCGGGAGGTGGGGGATGGGGTTAGGGTTAGGGTTGGATGCTGCCTTATATACCAAGGAAACACGATGAGAACCATTGGATCGACGATCGATGGCTGCAAATCGTTGGGCTATTTGGGCCGACATGGGCTTCTCTGTTTATTGTTTTTCTTTTTCTTTTTTCCTTTTTATTGCACCATTGTGAAGTAACACAAAAAATAATTATGTTATATGTACAAATATATTTTTATATATAACAGTATGGATACAAGTTTTCATCTAGTAGTTTCAAGATTTTTCGAGTGGATTTGCTATTTTCTATCATTTAAATGAATTTCTACGTGTTTACCGAAAGTAATTCAAAATTAACCTATATGTGCATCTAATAAGTTTAAAAAGTTTTAAAAAACTTATATTTAGGCGCGTATGGTCCATTCTAGGCCACATCTAGGAGATTGACGAAAAATTCAATTGGCTTGTAGGAAATTTCAAACTTCTACTAGTCACCTTGTTATAAAATATTGATAATAATAAATAAAACTTATCAAAAAATTATGTAAATTGGCATAGGATCATTTTATCAATGTACAAGCTTGACAAAAAAGTTTCATAAGATTTTGTAAAAATTGGAGTATACATTGTTCATAAACTAGCTAGATCATCACATTGTTTCAAACAACTCAACTTAAACTTCAAAGTTTGTACACACTCAAATACTTTCTTACTCATGGGCACCTCAAATTTGGATGTAACCTTGTGTTGACCATAAAATTAGAGAATATTAAGTTATATTAGCAATTATTATGAAAAAACATGTTTTTTATATTCTATTTCTAGATGGAAAAGATATGTTGTATGAAAATCAATCAAGAAACAGTAATTAAGATACAAACAAATGGCACTGAATAAAACATCTCGATTTTAGAAAAAATTAGGAAAAAGAATCGACCGATTTGGAATTCATATGAGGGAGAAAGACTAGTTACAATTTTTAATCCGAGGAAAAAAAGAGAAATCGGTCCTTCTTCATGAACACGTGACGAACTGGAATGAACTGATCAATGTTTCTTTTTTCCTCGGATTAAAACTTGCTAGTCGTTCTCCCTCATACGAACTCGAAATGAGGTGATTCTTCTTCCCAAAAATTTTTAAAATCATGATTTATCAAGTTATGGTGTTGTATTCAATCATTTCTTCATGCAACAAAACATGAGCAATTCAAATTTTAAAATCCAAGTTTGACTCGGTCAAAACTCAGTCAAACGAAACACGAAATGAACTCGGATGAAAATCTTTTGAACACAAAAGATTCATAACTTGTCGAGACTAACATACTTTGTGTAGGTCAAATTTCCATTTGAGGAAGTGGTGATATTATGTAGTTCAAATATAACAAGCCACTCACATAGTTTAAGGAACTATGTGAGTGACTTGTTATATTTGGACTACATAATACTCAACTTTTTTGAAATGACTTGAGATTTTTTTGGTAGTCATTTGTAGCAAAAATACGGTCCCTCGCACGAACTTACATTTTTTGGACAATTATTTTAATTTTTATAATTTTTTTCGTGTTGTGTGAGACAAAATATGGTGAATTATACATTGAAAACTCTATAATTATGCAGCGACCTCCACATGTATTTGTTTCCTAGGACACAAGGGCATGAGAAATGGTACTAAGAAGGAAAACAATTTGATGTGATTGCTAAGAGTAACATTGTGTCCTCACTATATGTAGGCGTTTTCAATAGAGTTTTTAATTGTGAAAATGCTCATGAGCTATTGTCACACCCTGAAATTTCCAATTTAGGGATGTGAATAGAAAGAATAATTAAATAATGATTTTCTCATAATTTAAAAAAAATCCAACATTTATTTTTCTTTACAGGGAATATAGTATAGGAAAAATCCATTGTTTGATTTTCTAAATTGAATAAAAAGTTATGTGTGTTGCATTCATGTCGATGCATCTAGTGGTTCTTGAGTGCAAAAGGTTTAAATAAATGCGTTTAGGAGCTGTCCTGATTTTCCCGAGAATTTTCCGGATTTTTCTGGAACTTATTCTCATTTTCCTTGAGCTATTTCTATTTATTAGAAGGCTCTAAAATCTTTTTCATGAGCTCCAAATGTTTTATTTGGATTGTTCATGTCTTAATCTATCTCTAGGAATTTTCCTGGAATTTTTGTGATTTTTCGAGTATTTTTCGTGCTCTAAAAACATTTTCTGGTGTTTACTGGAATTGTTTTCGCATTGAAAAATAAATTCGAAAAAAAAAATTATGCAGCGACCCGCTCGGCCCGCCCGCCAAGCCCATCGAGGTCCGGCCGCATGCAGCAGATTCGTCTCACCCCTCACTCATCAACTGTGACCAAATTCAACAATTCGTCACTGTTGAATTAACGACTATGACCAAATTAGTATATCGTCATAGAAAGAATAATCTTCTATGACCAAATATTTTTTTCGTCACTGCAAAGAGAACTTCTATGACCAAACAGGAAATCGTCACTAGGTAATGGTCATAGATGATAGCATTTGTACTAGTGGTAGATGTAGAAAGAGAGGTTGGAGATAATGATGATGGTGACACAGGAACTGTCAGATATGTGGCTTGTTACAACAGTTGCAACCTTCTTACACTTGTTTTCCACCCCAATAGGCAAAAGTTGACATTAACACAAGTGATCCAATATTTAGAAAGGCTTGTATGGAGATGATGCAGTCTGCACTTCGCCAACAGCGATACAAGCTGAAGCATGAGTTCTTTGATCCTTTTCCCCTACACCTGGTTAGGAAAACTTCTCCTGTCAAATCAACTAGTAATGAACAGTGAATGGCTCTTGTGGAGTCATGGAAAACTCCCAAAAAATGGTAATTTTCCTGAACCAAACTTCTTTGCCTTTTACATGTTAATTTTGGAAGTAGCTTACATGTATTGTGGTTGATGCAGATGGCATGCCAGACAGCTAAAGAAAATTGAGGAAATGTCAAGTTTCATCAAACAACTAGATCTTGTAGCTACTCTGTTACTGTAGAAAATCTGGTAAGATTGACTGATTGTATATCCATTTTGTTGAATTGCTTGTTGTTTGGTTGAAACTAGCTAGTAGATCATCAATGCTGTGAAGTTGGTTATGTTCTGTTAAGTTCCTGTTAATCTATTTCCCTACTAGTTCTTTGATATCTGTTGATGGTTCAAATCTGTAAGTGAATGGTCTTGGTCTTTTAAGTAAGGCTATGGTGTGACCCTAAAACTCTAGAACAAATTATGCATGCTGCTAAATTGTGTTTTAGTCAAATGATATTTCTAGTTTTGTAAGTTGCTAAGATTAGTTTGTTAATATAATTGGGTACAAATATCATTTGAAGCTCAACCAATATAAAAGACCCCTTGTTATTTTATCAATTTTTGATATAGTGCTCCATATAAATGTTGTTTCAGGGATATGAGTTCAAAGGTAAAGAGGTTGATGCTTTTGAGTTATTCAAACTATGCCACTATAGAAAGAGAAAGAAAGGATACATGCCTGCTGTTCAGTTGGCCATTGTAAGTTAGCTTTCTTGTGTTGCTCTTTATTTGCTTATTTTCAACACCTCATAATCCTGAACCAGTTTTGTTGCTTGTTTCCTTGCTAGAATGAGATGGAAAACCAGTTGACCACACTAGTGGAAGCTGAACATGAACAACCCAAGACTGCAACTGAAGTTGTATCTGATGTGCTAGATAAAAACACAAAGAACAATCACTTCCTTCAGAATGTGGGCATCAAGGTTGTGCGGCAGAGGCGTGGTTTGCATACTTTTGAAGCTTTACTTGAAGTGGAGAAGAGGAAAAACACTGATCTTTGGTCGGTTGTTGATAGCCAGCAAGAGAAAGTGGATGATCTTTCAAGACAAGTGCAGGAGAATTAGAAGAAGCGGGCTGAGTTGGAGTCCATATTGGAGCTTCTACTAAGTCCAAATTGAGCCAAATAAGTGTCCAGATGGTATGCCCCTTTTTGGTGGACCTTAACTTGAGAGGAACCAAACTGTGTTTTGACCAAACTTCTCTATACTGCCTGACATGTCTTTTGATGGTGATATTCTGGTAGTTTTGATGTGCCTTCTGCCAGATGGTGGATGTATGACACTATTTTGTTTTTGGTGATAGATATGGTGATTCTAGTGATACTTGTTAGTTTCTGGTGATATATGGCGATTTGTTGTTTCTGGTGATATATATGGTGATGTGGTGATACTTGGTAGTTTCTACCAAATGATGGATATCTTTTTTGGCCAAATTTGATTTCTGGGATTTAAATACATGTTTTAAATCTGTTGGGCATTTGTTGGGATGAAATGTATATGGGTTGTGCCAGGAATGTATGTGGGCTGGGCTGTAATGGATTTATATAGGCTGAAATTCTGTCTGGGAAAAAATTGCATAGGCTGAGGTCATTTGCCAGCCACGTGGCAGCCACGTCAGCGCCACGTGGCTGCAACGTGAGCACCGCGTGGCTGCCACGCCAACGCCGTGTGGCAGCCATGTCAGCACCACGTTGCTGCCACGTCAGCGCCATGTGGCTGCCACGTCAGTGACATGTTTTTAAAACACCATCGCCAGGTCATCTGCCACATAATCGCCACGTCATCTGCCACATAATCGCCACGTCATCTGCCAAATCATCTCTACAAATGATGTGGCAAGTTAATCCATGACGATCACTTTCGTCACAAATTTTAGGCTTTGGGCTGGGTTCACTGGGCTTTACACCAATTTATGACAGTCTGAAATCGTCATGGATTATGACAATCCATGAAGATACTGTATACGTCACGAGAGGTGACTTGTGACGCTCAATCCATGTGGATGTTGTTTTATGACGAAAACTGGATCATCCGTGACGAAATCGACCGTCATAGATCACAAGGTTTTTTTAGTGCTAGCACAAGCTCAAGCGAAAGGACCTCCAAGAGTGTCTCGCACAGATCGTTCAGATAACACCCCTGTTTCTGTGGCTTATTAGCCACCAGTCAACTGTACAATTCCCTCACACCAAAACAACACCAGCCACAGACCACTAATCAGTTTGTCACACCAAATCAGCACCAGCCATCAGCCACACTTTATACCCCCTTCGTTGGTTTTGGAATATTTGACACCTTTCATTTATTTTTATTAAAATTTGAAGGACCGATACGGCGAACCAGAGAGGGGGGAGTGAATGGGAGCCATAAAAACTCTTCTCGAAGGAGACGGAGACTCCAACAAGACGAACACGGCTTCCAACACACGTCTCCGACTCACTACCCAAGTTGACCAAGCCCACGTAGCCACTAGAGTGCCACTGGACCTAGGAACCAACAAACAACCTTCCAAGCCAAAACACACGAACACGCACAGCGGAAACTTGCACGGCTAGCTGCCTGTGCTACACCAGTCAGACTGATGGCCTGCGCCGGTCAGACCGGTGACACCGGTCAGACCGGTGGACAGAGCCAGTCAGGTCGGTGGCTACAGCAGCCGCACAACAAGTGTTCCAGAGAGCCTCAGCGACTTCTCTAGGCCCTGGAACAAAAACACCCCTAAAACACAACCTACACGGAAGGAAGACCCTACACAAAAGCTAGCAAAACAACTCCAAACAAACCAAGAACGGACCAGCAGCACCAGGACCCAAAGGCACATGAGTCAAGTAGTTCACCCGAGGCAAATCCCACAAGTGGCTTGCACCGGTCAGACCGGTCAAGAGCTCCGGTCAGACCGGTGTAACCTGGGTAGCTCAGGATGAACAGCACCTGCGGATCAACTCCCCCAAATCCAAACTTCGATATCCCGAATCGCTCCACAGACTTGAACAAGACTTTGGGGATAATATAAACACCTCATGAGGAGTCCATAGCCAAGTTTAATCCCACCAAACTTGTCAAATCAAGAGGAACTGAAGAAATCCCGCCAAGACCTCCTCTAACCCTAGAGCACCGAAAACCCTAAAATCGAGCCCCCTAACTCACGGATTTGGGAGGGGAATCAAAGGCAAAAGAACCACAAAGGGTTCCCACATATTTCCGCCATCAAATCCCCAAGAGCAAGGTCCCGAAAACACACCAAGAACACCACCAAGAGAGGGCTCCGAAAATCACCACCATGAACAACTGGGAACAACACAACAAAGCCTTGAGGAACCACGCGAATCATCTATACATACCAAGGAGGTTCATACAAGGTCTAGCTTGCCGCCCGATCATCCAACCCTCTCACAAAATCTCATCATGAAGCTCTCAAGCTAGTCCTATAGAAATCCTAAGAAAATAAGAAGGGAAAATGGGAAAGCAAATGAACTAGGGTTCCAAGAGATGGCTGCCATCCTCTCACCTCATGGGTTATATGGAGGCAACCGAAAGTCTAAGATACCCTTACTTAATAATTAGGGATACAAGCCCCTCAAGAGCGGTTTTGGAAGTCTTAAGATTTTCTCCATCGGACGGATGCCCGGCAACCGCACCCTTCTTAGCCTCGATGCAAGCCATGCGATCCCGACACATGTCCTCCGCTTCGAAGTCTCCGGACTGCTTCGTCGCACACCAGTCCGACCGATGCTCCTCACTGGTCAGACCCGTACCCACCGGTCAGACCCACCGGTCAGACCGGTCTGGAGCTGCTGCAGCACCGTCTTCGGTTCTTCGGTCTTGGCTTTGTGGATCAACCAAGGATCCTAGTGGTTTTCTGGTGAACCACTGGAAACCTCGCGAACTCGGTGTAGCCTCCACCAATCATCACTCATGACTCGGCTCCTACGTAGTCCCGGCTCGACCTTGGTGTTGAGGCTCAATCAAGAAATCGTCCATTACTTCATCTTGCTATTCATGCCACCATGCGGCCCGCACTTGACCCCGCTGGCCACCTGGTCCCTCGAACGAAGCCTACTTGTCTTCTCCACACCTGGAGGCCTCACCGGTGACGACCTTTCGCACTTGTTCTTCACCTGCACCAACACCAATCAAGCCGCAACCTGCACCTGCAATACTTAGCCAGGAATCAGTCCACACAACGTTGTCAATCACTCATCACACAAGGAAGCGACCATCCACCGGTCCTCGAACCACACATGGTCCTCAATCTCCCCCTTGATGAGTGCATTGACAACACACACATAAAGTAACAAGAGAGAAAAGAAAAAGAAAAGAAACAAATACAGAAACTCCAACAAGTCATCGAAAGCCAAACAAAGGCAAAGAGCAAGATCATTTGAAGAAGGAAAGTCTCGGACCCCTTAGGAAAGGGCAACGACTTGACACATCCAAGAAAAACTATGCTCTAACAAAGAGCTCAAACCACCAGACCAAAGCTCGAAAACCACAAAGAACTCCCCCTGCACACATGCAAGCTCCCCCTGAACCAATGCAACTCCCCGTTAAACGAATGCATGCAAGACACCACTTGAAATAGGGCAGCTGCAACAACTCAGCCCCGACCAGTTAGACCGGTCAACACCACCGGTCAGACCGGTGTGCAACATGTGAACAAGACCAACACTCTGACCGGTCAGACCGGTGACCTCGACCGGTCAGACCGGTGCACACCAGAGCCCAGAAATTGCTCAAAACCACCTGCAAACCTTCTAAATGCATCCAGCAAGCCATTTCAAGCTTCAACTTCTCCCCCTTGTTAGCAATGCATGAATCAAGCCAAAAATTCGAAAAATGCAACCTAAAGCTTCTCAAATAGACAAAATTCAACATAGGATGCTACACATGTCCAAATGAGCAAGTCAGATACTCTATAGCTTCGTATCGATCTCAACTACATGATCACCAAGTTTCACAACCATTGGATGAAGCTAAGATGGATTTGGGCAATTTTGCAAAAACTTTCCCTCTCATGAGCAAAGTCCTAAACATAAGCAAAATATGTCAAAATGGCAAAGCCACACAAACTTCATGCTAGGACAACCATTCTAATCATAAGACCATCACAAACACCCACAATCACCTCATGTCATGTCAAAGCCACCGAGCCATGTGCCTACTTCTATATATGAGACTTCTCATTGGTAGGCATCAAGCAACGGTTTAGCACCCAAAGCAAATTAAATTTAGCACATAGGACATGGGAGCACATTTTCCAAGCATTTTACATTCCATTTTCAGATTCATACTTGGTACATGAAATGTCTTTGCGACAAACAGGAACATATGCTCCCCCCCAAGATAAATCAAGAGGGCTAAACATTCATGATGGAAAATGAGCCCCTGGCCCCCTATGATCAATAAGCTAGCTATCCAACACCAAATAAAATAAGCAAGGCCACGAAAAAAAAGCAAGGGGAAGGAAATGGAATTTACACATGAGAGAGCATACATGTGACATTTTTCAAAAGCATAGCTATCAACCATGGATTATTCATCAAGATCATCAAGAGCTAAGCCAAACTAACCATATCATACCAAACAAGCTCACAAAGACATATATCTTATTCCATGGTAAACAATGTATATGAGATAAGCTTTTCCTAACCAATGCATATGATACAAAATGCATGCAATCTAAGATACAAGGATGCCTATACATCATGTTACATATGCCATGCAAAATGCAAGAAATGCACAAGGAAAAGCTATACATATGCTACAAAGAAGCTCTCACACAAAACTCACAAACCACCAGCTCCTCGAGGGGAGGCAAAACGGGCTCGACACCACCGGCAAAAGAGAGCTCCCACACACCCAACTCAAGAAATCAGACACACACCAAGTTCCCCTCGCAAACGAGTGAAAGTTGCTTGATCTAGGGTTTGGTGAAAATATCGGCTAGTTGGTCATGTGTGGGTACATGAATCAAAGCTAGCTTTCCTTTCTCGACGTTGTCTCTCAGAAAGTGATACCTCACTTCTATGTGCTTGGTTTTGGAATGGAGCACTAGGTTCTTTGCAACACTTATGGCACTGGTGCTATCACATTGAAGTGGGACATGGGTATACTCCTCACCAAAGTCGCTCATGGTGTAGGTGATCCAAAGGCAGTTGAGAGCAACAACTAGCGACGGCAACATACTCGGCCTCGGTCGTGGATTGAGCAACACTCGACCGCTTGCGGGAAGACCAAGACACCAAAGAAGAACCCAAAAGCGGGCAAGTCCCCGAAGTGGACTTCCTATCCAACCGACACCGGCAAAATCCGCGTCCGAAAAACCATGAAGCGCCAAAGAAGAGGACACGGAGTACCAAAGGCCGGGGTCGGGAGTGTGACGCAAGTACCTGAAAATTCGCTTCACCGCTTGCCGATGCGAAGTCCTCGGAGACGCTTGAAAACGAGCGCACAGACACACCGAGAATTGTATGTCCGGCCTCGTCGCCGTCAAGTAGAGGAGTGACCCGATCATGCTCCGGTACTCCTTCTGGTCCACGTGTTCACCTTCCTCGTCTGCATCAAGAGCTGTAATCGTACCCATCGGCGTCGTCATAGCCTTGGAGTCCTCCATCTTGAACTTCCGCACAATGTCCTTGGTGTACTTAGCCTGGTGCACAAACGTTCCTTCCTTTGATTGCTTGATTTGTAGCCCGAGGAAGAACTGTAACTCACCCATCATGCTCATCTCGAACTCCCTGCTCATATCATCTGCAAACCTTGCAACAAGAGAGTTAGACGAGCCACCAAAGACAATATCATCCACGTACACCTGCACAATCAGGATATCTCTCCTTACACCTCGGCCCAAAAAACAAGGTCGATCGACCTTCCCCATCTCAAAACCTCTCTCTCAAACAAGAACCCCCTCAACCTGCCATACCAAGCTCTAGGCGCCTGCTTCAACCCATACAGCGCCTTCCTCAACTTGTACACCCGGTGGGGGTACTTCTCGCTCTCAAACCCTACGGAGGTTGCCTCACGTACACTTCTTCCTCCACGACACCATTCAGGAAAGCACTCTTCACATCCATTTGGTGCAACTTGAACCCTTTAGCCACAGAAAAGGCTAGAAGGATCCTAATCGCCTCCAAACGGGCTACGGGAGCAAAGGTCTCCTCGTAGTTGATCCCCTCCTTCGACTGAACCCTTGAGCAACAAGTCTCGACTTGTTCCTCACAACCTCACCCTTCTCTCCCTCTTTATTTTTCCACACCCACTTTGTACCAATCGGCTTACACCCTGGGGGAGGGTCAACCATCTCCCACACCTGATTTCTCTCAAAGTTCTTCAACTCCTCATGCATCGAGTTAACCCAATTGTGATCAGATAGTGCGTGTCCAATGTCTTTGGGCTCGAAAGAAGCAACAAACGCAGCATGAGCAAAGTGAGAATTGTTCCGAACCCTCGACCGTGTAGTGTGTTCATTCATGTCGCCGATGATCCTCGAAGCTGGGTGATCCACTTGAACTCGCCGAGGAGGTTCTCGCCTCGAAGCTACCTCCCCCTCAACATCAGCTTCTCCTCGTTCTTGATTTGTCGTCGTAGGTGTAGCAGAGGGTCCATCCATCATCGTAGTCGAAGTAGTGGGTACATGTTCAGCCGGGGGCACCGCACCGCCATCTTCATCATCACCATGTTCATGCTCCTCCTCCTGAAAGATCTCCTCGCCAAGCTCATCATCACCTGCACACTCAAAGACAAGCTGACTACGTGGCTCTGTCTCGTCAAAGGTTACCTCGCAAGTCTCCACGATTTGGTTAGTTTCAAGATTGAGCACACGATATGCTCTAGAATGAGATGCATAACCAAAGAAAATGCCATCGACAGACCTAGCCTCAAACTTATCCAACTTCTTTGCCTTTTCAGAATGAAACACTTGCAACCAAAGACATGGAAGTGACTCACCTTGGGTGTGCGACCATGCATCAACTCATAGCATGTCTTCTTCTTGTGCACTCTGAGGCATATCCTGTTCGACACATAGCACGCGGTATTCACCGCCTCAGCCCAATACCTCCTTGGAGTCCTATGCTCATCGAGCATCATCCGAGCCATCTCGCACAAGGTCCTGTTCTTCCTTTCCACAACACCATTCTAGGGAGGTGTATACGGACTCGAAAACTGGTGCTCAAGACCCAAGTCATGGCAAAAGGTTTCAAAACTAGAGTTTCTAAATTCCGAGCCATTATCAACTGGCGTGATAGCTCGTATGGCATCTCCGTGCCTCTCGTTCCTCAACCTCAAGACTAGATCTCGAACAAAACCAAACGTCTCCCCCTTATCCTCAAGAAAGAACACCCACGCATACCGAGAATAGTCATCCACCACAACAAGGACATACCACTTCCCACCGCGAGATCGCACACGAAATTTGGGCCACCAAGGTCCATATGGAGCGGCTCGCATGGACGCTCGGTCATCACATCGGTGAGAGGCGGGTGAGAAGAGGCTACCATCTTGGCATGCCTACACGGAGCACAAACCAACTCTTCCTCAAGCCTCAACCGTGGCAATCCTCGGACCAAATTGAGTTTACTCAAGCGAGACAAAGATCAAAGCTCAAGTGACCCAACTTCCTTTGCCACTTCCACAACTCACTCGAAGAACCAGCCAAGAAACAACGCTCCACACCGAAGGCTCCAGAGAAATCAGCACGAAACACCTAACCCTCGAGGACGACCATACGACAAGGTCCCCTCGAGAGTCCACAATCCAAGAACCACACACGCCGAAACAACACCTCAAGCCCTCATCCAACAAGCGGGACACGAAAGCAAATTGTACCCCAGCATTGAACAAGAGCAACACGCCTCAGTGATCTTGTCACTCACTTTTATCTCACCTTCCGAAAAGCACACGCCCACGCCCATTGTCCCCAAAGGTGATGTACCTCTTCGTCACCACTGGGATGAGACATGAGAACCACCCCACCTCTCACGGTCATATGCCTCGAGCAACCGGAGTCAATCAACCAAATGTTCTTCAAGTCTCCCACACCAATTCAAAAACGAGCACGTGAGCGAACAAACGACTCGCTAAAGCACCGGGGTTAGTACCAAAAAGAGTAAAACCGTATAAGGCATTGCTCGAAAGTGGGGGCTAGCACCAACCAAAGCATCTATCCTACCAAAGCTACCTCCACTAACACCACCACGCTACCCACCCCCGAGGGAACCATCCCTCTCGCTGGAGGAGGACCAAATCCACGCAAGAAAGCCCGTGGAACGTCCTTCCCTCTCCAACTCAAAGCCACGACTCCTCGATCCTCGTATTGAGCACGAGGGAGGAGAACGCCCTAACTAGGCCCACCCCGCACCCTTTCCAGCCCATCCACGGAACCACGACCTCCAGAAACACCCCTCGCACCTGTACGAGCATGAAAACCAAACAGTTGTCTGTCCAGGCCTGCACCGGTCTGACCGGTGCTCCACACCGTCCGCCGGTGTGACCCGGGCGACAGCGCCTCCATGCCCTTCCGCTCTCCCCAAGCCCGAGCTCCGTCCTCACACTAACCTTGGCCCTGGGCATCTGCACACGAGGCTCAAGTACACCATCGAAAGGGTGGTACTTGTCCTTGTTAGCCCACTCCTTTGCCATTCTCTCCTCACGCTTCCTTTTGAAGCAAAACTCCTCCTTATGGCCATCTCTCCCACAATAGACACAATGGAACCTCACAAGCTTAGGCTTAGGCTTGGGATGTGGCTGCTCACTTGGTTTCTCTCCACTCAAACCCTCCACCGGTTTCTCACCACTAGCCTTCTCACTCTCCTTCCCAAAGAACACTTTCCCCGAAGTGCTCACAAACTTGATAGGCTTTTGTAGGTCATTTGTGGGTGTAGGAAACATGGGTGGAGGGCGGGGTTGTGGCTAGTCGGTTTCTTAGATGGTTAGGTTTTGGAGGGAAATCATTTTGTGGTGGGTTTTGGTGGCTTCAGGATATTCTCTCCACTTCCCTCACCAACCTTGTTTGCCCCAAGCCCCTCACCATCTTGCCTCTTGAAGGCCCTCGATCATCATCCTCCACGAGGCTCATGGCCAGGACAACCAACCCATCAACTTCCTCAAGTCATCATTCTCATCCCGCAAACGATCAACATAATGTGCAAGCTCCAAATTTTTCAATGCATGCATTTCACGGGTGGAGCAAGATGTAGGCATGGGTTCCTTCAATTTAGCCTCGAGCGAACTAGTGAAGCATGCATCTCATCAATTTTAGCATGCAAAACAAGGCAAGAAGTGCAAGCACCTAGCAAAGCGAGGTCTAGACTTAAGCTCAGCCACTTCAACCCTAAGCACATCTAGTTCCTCACACTTGGAGGCATGCTTCTCCTTAAACAAAGCAAGATCGACGGGAATATGGAGCAATCGGCACAATCATTCTCATCAGAAACAACAGGGCTAGCCTTAAGGGAATCAATCTCAAGCTTGCTATCAAGCACCTGTGTTTCTAGCTCAGCCACTCTAGTCCTAGCATCCTCGAGTGAAGCCCTAAGCTCTTTTCTCATTTTCTTAGCCTCTCTAAGCATGTCATCACGGTTATGAAGCAAAGTGCGAAGCCTTTCATTCTTCTGGCGTAAGAAGGGAAGTTCATCACGCACCTCGTCGTCGGACTCAGAGTCCGAGTCGCTCTGTGTGCTCTTCTTGCTGCCGGAGCTCAGCACCATGGTGCAGAAGCCATCTCTCGCGAAGCAGCTCAGCCCGCTCAGGTTCTTGGACGACTTCTTGTTCTTGCGGCGATCTCCCGTCTTCCTTTTCTTTGCTCGAGCTCGAAGTGGAGTACGCTGAGCTTGGAAGTCGACGTCGCTCGCTCCAACCATCTCTTCGGGCCTTGCCTCAGCTCTCCTTCTTCCTCGATCGTCGCTCGTCCTTGTACTTGTTCTTGTGCTTGCTCCAGTGGTCGCGCCTCGAATGGTACTTGTCGTCCATCCTCGGCTTGTGTTTATAGCTGTCCTTGTTCTCGGCCTTCTCAGGGAGTCGGCGACGAAGTGTCTAGGCTTGCGCGCTGGAAGCAAGTCCTCGTGTTCCTCCTCATGTTCATGCGGTTCTCGTGCAGCCCTCTCGAACCGCCTCGTCGGAGCGCCCGGCTCGTCCCTCTCCAAGCTCGTCGAACTCTTCATACTGCCATAGACATCAAGGGAGGAGAAAGAGAACATCTGAGTGGATGGGTTAGAGTTAGCCTTTCCTTTGGAACCACCAACGAGGGCAAGACTATGGGGATCAATCCGGTCCCTCGGAGCTTGGCAGTCATGCGGCTATCCACCTCGGCGCGGCTTGAGCTTCGAGAACGGCTCGTTCCCGCCGTCGAGTGTCATACTTCTCGACTCCAGAATGGCCTCGAACTTTTCGCCCCAAATCGTACGATCCAAAGAGCGTGCAGACTTGACCGCTCTATCATGATCATCGTACGGAGCACAGCCACACATTGGCCCTCATATTGGTCCCAACCACCGTGAACCTCGAAACAAGGCATCGATGGACTCCCCACGGGGAGATGAGTGAAGTTCTCGTACTCTCTCTGGTAGGTCGCATACATCTCGTGCTGAACTGGGCGTTCCCAACATGAGCCTCCTTCAAGCACCGCCCAAATCCTACAAGCCAAGTGCTCGGTGTGCACCCACGTCCGAACTCAGACTGACACGAAGCACACGAAACAAGTAGTCGACCGCCTTATTGTTGGCGTCGAAGGCTGTCCCCTCGATCTGGAGCGAGGAAATCCAGCCATTTCGGACACTAGCACATGTGTCCATAGTGACATCCCAAAGGATGTGACCCTTCCCGCGGAGAAACGCACCCATCCGCTTGCTCCACATCTGGTAGTTCTTTCCAACGAAGTGTGGAGGACCCGAACCCTGTTCCTTGTACGCCATCCTTGGATCTTAGGCTTGGTTAGAGTCAATAAAGACCTGAAGCCAGCGCTCGATGCCACTAAGAAGGGTTTTACGGCGAACCAGGAGGGGAGTGAATGGGGCGCCGATAAAAATTCTTCTCGAAGGAGATGGAAACTCCAGCAAAGATGGGCACGGCTTCCAACACACGTCTCTTGACTCACTACCAAGGTTGGTCAAGCCCACGTAGCCATTGGAGTGCCACTAGACCTAGGAACCAACACACCACCTTCGACAGAAACGCGGCGGAATAACCAAACCTTGAGTCTACGAGACCCTCACGAGTCGGGCCAGTGGTGAGCACTATCCGATCAGACCGGTCCCTACTGAGTGGCCCAGGCAACTTTCACTTAGTGGCTCTCATTCGGTCGAACCAGTGAGAACCGCCAGTCGAGCCAGTGCGCCGAGCCGAAAGCCCCCAAGGCACCAAACGAGTCAGCCGACCACCAAAGCCTGACCCAAACTCGAAACGGCGAGCTACACGGGCCAACAACGAACACACCAAAGCAGCCACCCAGGCAAAATCCCACAAGGGCTCGCACCAGTCAGGCCAGGTCAAAAGCACCGGTCGGGCCGGTGTAGCTGGGCGGCTCGGGATGAGCTGCCGCGGGTCCGACCCCCCCAAATCCAAATCTCGATCTCACAAATCACTCCACGGACTTGAACAAGACTTTGGGGATATCGAGGGAACACCTCATGAGGAGTCCAAGCCAAGTTTAATCCCACCAAAACTCGTCGAAACGGAGGAATCGAAGAAATCTTCCTGAGACTCGCCAAGTATAGTTCTTGTTCTACGGCTTGGCAGCAATACAGTATTCATGTGTTCGGCTTTGTACAATCATGTCTGTGTGTTTATCGCGGAGGCAGAATTTATTTTCATTTCGTAAAAAAGATGTAACCAAGATCAATATATGCACGCTGTGCGCCTGTGCTGCATGATACTTGATACATTTATGCATCTATCAATAATTCAATATATGAATCAGTAAATGCGGCATAAATTAGCGAAAAGAATTGTAAGGAATCGGATCTTAGTTGGCACAGAGGGGAGGGGGTGAATTAGTCAATTTAAATCTTGTCATGTAATTATTTAAAGCTTGCTCTAGTAAAAAATTTAGAACATGTTATCTATATGTGCAACTAATGTTGTTCTAGTGTGAAACTCCCCATCCCAAAAGAAGGTTTGCAATCTATAGCCAATCCTAGCATAATACTACTCTAGAGAAGTAGAATAATAGTGCGATAAGGTAAATGCGAAAACGTAAAGGGGTGAGGGAACGGAAAGCTCTTGACGCGCGATTTGCTCCGTGGTATCGGTAGGCACTAAGCCACCTAGTCCCGTTGTTGAAGCACTCACACAAGTATAGCTTCCCGGTTACTAAGTCTCTCCCAAGAGCACCACTTGACTCGCCACAAGGGCTAGCCATAGGCACTTGTCAAGCTCTCTTGGTCACCTTGATGCCGCCTCCATAAGGAGCTTCTCCACCAAGGAAGGGTGTCTCCACGTCCCCCGCACAAAGTGTTCTCGCCGCTCCACACCAAGCCGGAGGGAGTCGATGACGATTGCCGGTGAGCCACTTAGGCCCCAGGCTTCCGAACCTTGTACAAGCGGATTCACTCAAGAATCACCTCACAAGGTTGGCACAACCTTGCACTCACTCAGCTCTAAGCTAAGCCTAGCACTAAGCACATAAACAAAGCATATGCAAGTCTAAGGATGAGCAATTAAGCACTTGGATGGATTGGATATGATCTTCAATGTGTCTTGAACTCCCTCTGCATTTCCACACAATCCGGCAACCTCAAATGGGTGAGTGGAGGGTATAAATAGCCTAAGGCATCAAACCTGGCCCCGTTGGCTAAAAATTTCTTCGAAAAAGGTACCGTCGGATGATCGACGCTATGGCACTCGGGGCGTCGGTTCATCCGGTGCCCCTCCACGTCACGTAGACGTTGAGGTTCTACGACACAAGCTATCAGATGCTATGCTCCGACGCTACGTCAGATCATCCGGTCTTGAAGGCCTTGCGTCCAAGTCGCCAGCGGTAGCTTCCAGCGGCCGTGTGGAGCCGACGCTAACCTGGTGACCGAGGCGACGGATCATCCGGTCTTGAGAGCTTCGTCTTGGCGCGTCTGTATGGGTGGCGGCGTCGGATAGGCCAGAACGAAGTCCCCGACTCCAAGCCCGAGTCGGATCTGTCAGGTGCTACTTGTCTTCTTTGCTCTTCCTCTTGCAACTCATCCGGCGCTACTAAATAATGGACCGTCGGTTCATCCGACGGTACCTAGGGTTTGACCTGTGCTGCCAACTCGTCAGAGCGATTGCCGACGCTTGTATTTGAGGGACCATCGGTTCATCAGAACGGTGTCTTTTCTTTTCCTTTTCTGCTCGGTTTTGACCCTTGAAAAATACACTATCTTCTCAATTTGGCATATGGTTTTCTTGCATCCTTGGGACCTAGAAGTGTCTACAAAGACATGCTAAAACAATATGGTTAGTCCCAATGACCATGTTGTCATGAATCACCAAAATCAAACTCGAACTAATGGCATATGAGGCCATGTTCGCTACAAGAATGCAACTATGGGATCCGTGCCGGTCAAACTTGCTCAAGTTTAACCAAATACAAAGTAAATAGTATTTACACATATAACTTCAAATAGTTTTATCATTAAAGTATATTTTATAACTAATCTAATTATACTTATTTTGTTTTACTGAATCTTATTACTTTCTTTTATATCTTTAGTCAAAGTTCAAATAGGTTGACTCATCGAAAGTCCAAGGTTCAACTACGAACTTTGCTGCAACAACTTAAATATACGCTATTGGAGCTGGAATTACCGCGAACAACGCTTTTGACTTGCCCTCGATGGATCCTCGTTAAGGGATTTAGATTGTGCTGCATTCCAATTACCGGACACTAGTGCGCCCAGGTATTGTTATTTATTGTCAACGCCTCCCGTGTCGGGGATTGGATAATTTGCGCGTCTGGCGCCTTCCTTGGATGTAGTAGCCGTTTCTCAGAGCTCCCTCTCCGGAATCGAACCCTAATTCTCCGTCACCCGTCACCACCATGTTGAGCCCCTATCCTACCATCGAAAGTTGATAGGCGAAATTTGAATGATGCGTACGCTAGGCACAAAGGTTGTGCGATCCGTCGAGTTATCATGAATCACCGGATCAGCGAGCAGAGCCCGCGTCAGCCTTTTATCTAATAAATGCGCCCCTCCCGAAAGTCGGGGTTTGTTGCACGTATTAGCTCTAGAATTACTACGGTTATCCGAGTAGCACTTACCACCAAACAAACTATAACTGATTTAATGAGCCATTCACGGTTTACGGTTACAAAATTAGTTCATACTTGCACATGCATGGCTTAATCTTTGAGACAAGCATATGACTACTGACGGGATCAACCAGGTAGCACGTCCTCCTCGACAAACCGACAACAACTCGCACAAGACGTTAGGCGAGCTGAGTCGTTTTTCGAAGGTACCGATTTTGCAAGGAGCGGGGTGCCGGGGCAACCTCGTCCTATGTTGTCTGCTCCATCCGAGACCAAGAGCACAAACAGGGTGACCTTAGCGTGCCGACCAATGTGGTCGGTACGACGAGGTGACGACGCAAGTGCTCTATAGCCGTAGTGCCTCACCGAGAGGTGGGCACAACGAAAGCAACCAGAAGTAGCGAATTCAACTTCCGTGGGAACGGAGAGCAACACACGAGCACTCGTCGGACAAGCCGAGCACGATGCTCGCACAAATGATGGGAACTGGCACCGGGAGTCGGCCGCACTAGGGCGGGGGGCCTCCAAGCAGTCGCAATTCCAATACAACTCATACGCCGGCGTACCACGACGGTCAAGCCATCAAGCATCACTGGCAGCAACATGGAGAGTCTACTTGTGAGGGTGGCGGCCGAGGGACCACTATCGCGTGGATACGAACAATTTGGCAAACGATTCAATAGAAACATCATTCCATCCATCACAACTAGCTGCAGTCGGCCTAAAACCAACCGTAGCCAAGCGATGGCGGTCGAGCACACCACGGCCCGGTCGGAGGCAAGGCAATAGCCGGCCGCGGCTAGCCAACGGCAGTCGAGGAGCATGGCTAGGATGGCTACGACTGCCCGGCGGCAAGCCACGGCACCCGGACTACCGGAACCAACCAAAGGCCTCCAACGGCCAATAAAACACCTTACCTACGTAGCTGCGACCGTGGTTCGGCCGGCCGCAGCCGGCGAGTGGCCACGGTCTGAGAATTGCATTCTTTTTGTGGACGAGAGGGAATGCGAATACGCATATGGATGTTGCCGGTTCTTATTTGGAAGCAACTATGACGCATCAAACTTTTTTGGTCAAAACCGCAGCTGAATGGAAACCGCAGATTCCAATAAACAAACTTGACTCAAACCACAACAGCTGAAGTAATTGACACTGTGACGGTATATTTCACATAGGAGTGTGCATAGAATAATCAGAATGCTGATTGATTTTATCCTTTAACGATCCCTTTTCACTTCGCAGAAAAGAGAATAAAGTTGTTAAAAGTTGATTGATGTTGTTAAAAAGCTAGTGCGACAACCGAACAGAGTTGTATCTTCCTAGGTGCTCACTGATGTTATGACAACTTGTTTGAGGAAAAGCAAACTGTTTCCATGCTTTCATGACTCATGCCAGAATTATTCTTCCTTGCGGAACCAAGGATTGTGTCATCGCACTAACTAGAGTATACTAGATATCCACTTAACACCAATGGTCATCGAGGCCGCAAAGTTCAGTGCAAACTAAACGAATCATGCTCCTCTGTTTGCTTTTGCTTATGGAAACATCATATGTTGTCTCATCTGATCTAGAAGCTAGCCTTTTCCTTCAATCTTTTGTTCTTCTTAATCCTGTTAGCTCTAGAGACACCTTTTAGTGACCATATAGCAATCAGTCAGTTAGAAATCTTACAGAAAACACCTTGTAGTTAGTTTGCATTTCGTTTATGTAAAGCAATCAACCCATCTAAGTCCACCATTTTTTGTTTTTTTTTTGAAACTGCTGCTATGTTGCACGAGGCAATATACGAGCCCTAAACTTTACCAATGAGTCAGAGCATGGCAGCAGCTGCCTTGTGTCCGAGGGCAGATACGACTTTCAGTAGCCAGAGATCTGATCTGCTGGTATTCGCCTCTCGGAACAATATCTGATCTCTGCCTTTCTCTCTATTCTTAATATTCTAAACCTTCGACAACCTGCAGTGAGACAGTAGGTGCGCAACAGGGTTGGGTTCCTATTTGAAAACACACAGGCATCCATCCACTCCTATGGATCTTGAAAAGGTCCCTTGTCAGAAAAAGAAGGATCTTTAAAAGTTTATTGCCAAGACATGGATCTTTATATTTATAAAGTTGCAAAAGCATCATTCAAGTATGTTTAATTTGTTGGTATAAATGAGAGATTGTTCAACTGTAAAATAACTTTACTCTGTAGAGGACATATAGTGTGAGTCAAGTAACCCTGATATTGTCTTCTAAATGTATTGTAAACATACCACGCAGTGTCAGGGGAAAACGCTTTCTCCAGCACATTGTAACAATTCTTTTAAGGCCTTCTCTAGAACATTAAATTTCGTACATTATTCTAATAGGAACGTATTTCCTTCAAAATCGTTGTGAATTTCCAGTGAAATAAGTTTTGAAACAGACCTATAACTCAACAACCAAATCAAATTAGTGAAATATTCACTTTGGAAACCTTGATACCTCTTTCAAATCTCATCCACAATTACTCCTTGTTCACAAACATCTACCGGACAGATCTTAACCTTGCTGTCCAACCACCATAATAAGCTACTCCCCAATCAATGACCTGCCATGAAATTTTATGCACTCTCAACATGGCGTACTTTCCTTCCAGCCATGTAACTCCACAGTCGTCCACACCAATCACTGTCCCAAGATCCAAAAACTTGAGCAGCTGTCTGCAGCTACCGTTACGTATCGGACATCCAACTCCAACTAGTACTTGTTCATCATTAGTGTTGCTCCTTGTCGGCGTGGCGGCGGACGCGGCGGCTTCGCCTCGGTGGCGGCGGTCTTTGCGTAATGATGGCACTTTGCGGTGTTGTGTCCCGTTGCGGTCGTGGGTGGGGCCCACCCCGTCGGCGCGATGGAAAAGATTCCCACTGCCGGTTAATGCTAGCGGGGCGTCGCTCGGAGAGCTCGCCCATCGGCCTATAAAGACGCGGGGGAGGAGGGGACGGCGGTTGTTTGCCTTAGTGTCTCACGCGTTATTTCGACCTTCGCCCCTTCGTCTTCGTCTTGCTCTTGCCATTGCGCGGTGTCGCGGGCCCGACTTTTTCTTCGTTTCCTTGTCCTCCGCCTTCGCATCCCTTCGTCCCCCTCATGGCGCCACCTCGGCTCCCCTTAGGATCATGGAGCCATACGCATGGGAGAGGTCGACGGTGACCGGCTCGCGCTTGGCGAGGCGGTCCCCGCCCGGTCGGTGGCGGCTAGCCAACGAAGGGCGCCGGCGGGGTGGTTGTGCCGCCCGGCGGCGCACCACGAGCCCGGCCGCGTAGGAGGGCTACGTGGTGACTTCGTCCGCTACCACGAGCGTGGCTTCAACGCGCGGCGGGGGCGCACCTTCATGCGGGCGATGTGCCACTACTATGGGGTGGGCCCACGGCTTCACCCCCGACGCGATCTCGCGGCCGGCTACGTTCGTGGGAGTACGAGGGTACCTGGGGATCCGGTCAGCGGGAGCTGCGGGTGCACCCACCAGCGGGGGCTCATCACGCGGCCCACGATGGAGCCAAGGACGCGGCGGTGCGCGCGGCCCGGGATGTCGCTTGCCTGCGGGGGCGGCTCGGGGATTTCTACATCCCTCACCCTGCCGACGAACAGCGGCGGGCCCAGGAGCGGGGATAGTTCTACAGCCCGATGCGGGAGCACAGGCCCTTCCTCCCTACCGCCGGCGGGTATTCAAGAAAGAGGCGGGACTCACGGGGCTATGGGGTGTCCACGGCCCGGCATCGGGCGCGGCAAGTCGATCCTCGCCGCCTGCCGGCGGGCGGCGCGCACGGGGGTGGGCGCGATGGGCGTCCTCGCCTTCCTCCACCACCGGCGGGTCGTGCCTCGATGGAGAGGCGCTCTACATCTTCGAGATGACGAGGGCGGCCAACCCGCGTCGACTTTGCGAGGTCGCGGCGATGCTCCCGACGCCCCTTGGCGGCCGTATGCGCTCACCGGCGCGCGGAACGCGCGTCGACTCCGGGTGCGGCGCTGCGGGTCGGACCCCATGGGACCATGAGATGCTCCCCACGGGCCCGGCCCCCGAAGAGTTGGGTTCACGATTTTGTTTCGGTTCTTGGTCTTGCTTTTGTTTTCCTATGCGTCATTGTCGCTCTTGTGCGCGGTGGTGGAGTTCAACATCGCCCGAGTCCGTTCCACCCACCCCAGATTCTGTGCGCTCGGCGGGCGGCGCGGCGGGGAGCGACTGGGGCGGGCGGCGCGCGAGGGAGCTCGCGGCGGCGTCGGCGCGCGCGGCCAGGCCGGCCGCGCTGTCCGGCCGCGCGAGGAGCTAGGGCTCTCCTCCCTGGGATGTCGAGGCCCTCGTCCTCGGAGGAGGACGAGGAGGAAGAGGCTGGGAGGGGAGGGCCCCTCGGACGGTGGCGACTGCGCCTCCCTCGCCGGAGCGGCGCGGCCGGTGGGGGCGGCATTGCTTGGGCGGGCGCAACGGCCCGCGCGCCCCCGCGGCCATCAACATCGAGGGCAGCGCGCGCCGCCGCGGCGCGCGGGCGCGTGCGCGGGGGGGCCGCGCGCGGCGGACGCGCGTGCGCGCGCGTCCAGCGTGCTGCGCGCGGGGGGGAGGGCGTGCGCGCGCGCGGCGTCATCGTCGAGGGCGCGGCCGGCGGGCGTGCCGCGCGCGGGGGGCGAGCGTGCCCGCGCGCGGCGCGCCCCGGGGAGATGCGGCATCGGGCGCGCTTGCGCACGGGGCGGGCGTGCCCATGCGCGCGGCGGCGCGCGTCGGGAGCGCTACGGTAGGGGCGTGGCCGCGCGGCGGCCTCGTCCGTAGGGGCTTCGAGGAAAAGGAAACGGGCCTTTTCCTCTGCGGGGTCGAAGCTCTGTCCTTCTTCGTTTGGTTTGGCTCGTTGGTGATCGGGTGATTTAACCCTTCGTTTCATGCTGCGCGGTGGGGTGCCAGCGGAGTTCCTCGCTTGCACCGGCCAAGGTCTTGAGGACGGACGCATCGATCCCCACCGGCGGCGCTCGTCGAGGGGGTCGCGCCGGGGGGCAAGCACGGCGGCGGGCACGAGCTCGCGAGGCCCGGGGGTTGGGGGGCCTGGGGGCCCCAGTGGCGGGGTCGGCCCGCCGCGCGCGGGCGAGGGTTGCGGGGGGGGCGGCGCGGTCGCGCGGAGACACGGGCGCGGCGGCGGCCACGGTGAAGGTGCGACGCGCGGTGGCGCCCCTTTGCGGAGGAGGTGGAGCTCTCGGATGACTCCGCCCCGCCAGGGTGGAATCGGTGGGCAGGGCCCCACGAACTCCCAGAGCCCCCGGGGAGGGGGCCCTCGTGAGGCGGCACGAGGGTCACATGTTGGTGGTGGGGGGCGGGGACATGGTGCGGGGCCTCGTCCTCCCACGCGGCCGCCACGCCGGAGGTGGAGGGCGCCGTCGGTGATCCCCCGGCGTTTGCGCGCCCGGGGGGGGGCGGGAGCCATGGGGCGAGCTTCGAGGGCCAGGCGCCACGCTCGGCCCAGAGCGGGCCGAGCAGGCGACTCGAGTCCACGGCGGCCGGCCGGCTTGTCTTCCGGGTGAGCCATGGTTGCTCGTTCCTCTTCCCTTTTCGTTTCGTGTCCTGCATTCAAGCCTTGGCGCTTACGGGACCCCCGATGCGTGGATGCCGGGGCTCGGCGCGCGCCCACGACGAGTACGACGCGTTCGGCGGGTGAGCAGCCGAGACGGACGGTTCGGGGAGCAATGCAACGCTTTCGACGCGCTTGCGAACGCTCTCTTAGGACGTTCGGACGGTGGTGGCGTCGCGGGGCCACGGCACCGGCACGACGAGCTCCAAGGAGAGTTCGAGCCCGGGGACACGACGCGTCGCTCGAGCCTCGGCGGGTCGCGCGACCCTCCTCGATCGCGACGAGGGGCCCCGTAGCGCGCGTGCGGACGCGGAGAAGACACGGACGGCGGCTGCCAGGCCGGGAGGCGGAAGTGGCCACGCGCTCGTGCCCCGCCGCCGGGGCTCGCACGTCGCTCGAGGGGGCGCGGGCGCGGCTGCACGGGCGAGGGCGGGCGCGCGGGTTGGAGCCAGCGCACCAAGGAGGCCGACGACACGAGGGCCGCCCTCGACGCCCAAGGCCGCGGCCCTCGTCGCGGCCGAGGAGCGAGCTCCGGCGGAGCGCGCTCGCCGCGAGGGGGGCGGGGCGGCTCCGGCGGAGCGAGGCTGCCCTCGGCGAGCCGGCGGCGGGAGCGGGGAGCGCGTCGCGCGCGGGCGGCGGAGCAAGTCGGCCCCGGAGGAGGCGGAGCGCCGCATTCTCCAAGGTTGAGGACGGGCGCTCGCGCTCGGCCTCCCGGCTGCGCCAACCCGGGGGCGGCCCTCGCGAGCGAGGCGGCAGCGTCCGGCGCCTCGAGTTGGCGATCGGTCGCGCGCGCGACTTCGATTTGGAGAGGAAACCGAGTCGAGGGTGAGCCAGCGTTTTGACTCTGCTAGTTGGTTTTTTGCTTTAGAGGGTTCGCTTCCCCTTTACGATTTCTTTTCATCTTGTCGATTCCGGGCTTGCGCGCGCACGGGGCACGGCTAGCTGGGGCGGGCGGGGCCTGCGAGGGCTTCCCTACAACTCCTCTCCCGGCCGGGGGGCTTGCGGGAGGCCTGCGCGATGCGGCCCTCGAGACTGCGCATCGTTGAGGAGGGCGAGGCCCAAGCGGCGACTCGACCGGCCGGCCGTGCGCGCCCCTCGGCGGCCACGTCACGGGCGGATGCGCCGGGCGTTTACTAGGCGTCCGAAGGCCCTCGAAGTGGTGCGATCCCACTACGGTCAACTTCGAGCGGCGGCGGAGAGCTACATCGTCCCAAGGGCGTCGAGGACGAGGTGGCCATGGAGGGCGTGTGGACGCGCTTGCCCCCGACGCGCCGGGTTGCTCGCGGGGCCTTCGAGTTCCTCTTCCGGATGCGCGGATCTTTCTTGCTCCTTCGCTGGCCTGATGCGGGGCCCCAGGCCGTTTTGCACATGTGTATCGATGCTCTAGCCTCGCGGCCTTTTGTAAATAAACAAGTCGTTTCATGAACATGGGCATTTGATGTAAATGAAATCGTTTGTTTATTACGCTTTTTGTTTCTCCTTCTTCCTAAGTAGATTCTAGTTAGGGAGTTCGATTTTCGCGGGGGCCGGGGTTGGAGGCGAGAGAGAAGGGCCATAGCCACGCGGCGTAGGCTATCTCCCCGGCTCGCACGCTCCTTCGTGTGCCACTGCGCCTGTTCGAATCGTGGCTCGAGGTTGAAGTAGGAAACGGACTTAGCGCGTGTGGGTCGTTTTTATTTTGCGCAAAAAAATGGGACCATTTTTAGGGGGGATGCCCCCGTAGTAGCCCCAAGGTAACTTGGGTTTCGGGGGAAGGCAGAGTTGCCCTTTTATTAGACTTGGAGTATTTACATAGTTGACACCAAGCCGGGGGCGTTGTCCATGTGATTTTTACAACAAAAAGTACTTGGAAATCCTAGCTAAGGGTAGAAGCGACGTAGGCATTGTTGGATGTTCCAAGCGTTGGTGAGTTCTTCCGACCGCGTCCTCGTTGGCCGGCTTATACGTGCCGGCTCGAGCACCTTCACCACGGCGTAGGGTCCCTCCCATGGGGGCGATAGCTTGTGGCGCCCTCGGTTGTCTTGGCGTAGCCTTAGGACCAAATCCCCTTCGGCCAAATCCCTCCCGACGTATCTTGCGTGCTTGGTAGCGTCGCCGGGGCCGTTGTTGCCTTGCGGAGTGCATCAACGCCATGAGGCGTACTTCGTCCTAAGCTGGTCTAGCGAGTCCTCGCGGGCCGGGGTTAGCATCCTCGTCGTAGCCTTGGATCCTGGGGCGACCCATATTCTAGGTCAGGGTGGGGAGGACGGCCTCGCGCCATGGACTAGGAAAAAAGGGGTGAACTTGGTGGCTGCACCTAGGGGTGGTCCTTAGGCTCCATCTGGCTGGCGAGGCAGTTCTTGGAGCCATTTTTCACCGGTTGTTGCGGTGGGCGAAGGGTCGAGCTTGAGGCCACCTGTGGGATCATGCGGGTGGCGCGTTCCACTTGCCGGGCTGGTGCGTTAGGTGTGCCACGACCGCGAAATCCACGCGGATGTGGAACTTATCACGAGAACTCCAAGAACTTCGGCCGTGTTGGGACCCATTATGCTGTGATGATGGAGTTTGGCACTCAAAGCGGTGGACGATGTCGGTGAAGAACGTGACCTCTGCTTTCCGCTCTTAGATCCGTGATGGGGCGCACCTCCACCCACTTGGAGAATTTGTCGATCGCGACAAGCGGATGGAGTGAAGCCCCGGGCGCCTTCGCGGGGGCCGGCCGATGTCCCAACCCCCACACGGCGAACGGCCATGTCACGGGGATCGTTTACGGGGCATGAGCGGGCAAGTTGGACTTGCGGGCGCTGGGCGGCACCCTTCGCGAGTGCGTACGATTTCGGCGGCGTCCGCCGGCCGCGGTGGGCCCGATCGAAGCCCGGTCGGGACGCGTTCGCAGAGCGAGGGTGCGCGGCGCGGCGTGGTGGCCACGGATCCCACCCGCATGGATGTCCCGTAGGAGCTCGCGCCCCTCGGGAACGGGTATCTGCTGGTGGAGGATGCACTGGCGTGGCGCGCTTGTACGGCTCGGCGTCGGCGAGGGTGAAAGATTTGGCCATCTTGCGATGCGCAGGCTGCGGCCGGTCCGTGAGGAGCTCCCCTCGAGCGATCCGAGCGATGTATTTTCCTTGGCGATCCGCTTGGACGGGGAGCGGCTCTATGTCCATCGCATCGACCTCGTGGGAGGCCGTACCCCTCGAGAAGGGAGAGCACGTACGCCTCGTTCGAGGGGTCCTCATCCATGAGTTCCTAGCCGCCTTCGGATTCGAGGGAGCCCCAGGGTCGGCGTCGCTCGAGGGGTAGGGCTCGAGAGGCGGCCAGGGGCTGCGCGCGATGTCGCGCGCGCGTTCCGGGGGCCGGTGATCGCCGGACGCGATCTTCGCCGGCTCTTACGCTTCCTCGTTGTCACCGCGGGGTACCGGATTAAGCTCGATGCCGTCGAACTTGTCTTCGAGAGCCGCACGGCTTTACGGTAGGCCTCCATCTTGTCGTCGTGGCCACTCGCGTTCTTCATGACTTGATCGATCACGAGCTGCGAGTCCCCTCGCACGTCGGCGCTTGACGCCCAACTCAATGGCGATTTTGAGGCCGCGGAGAGGAGGGCCTCATGTTACGCCATGTTGTTGGACGCGGGAAAGTGGAGGCGCCGCACGTAGCGCATGTGCTCCACAGGGGTGACACGAAGAAGCGAGGCCGCGCCAGCTCTGTCTTCATCCGAGGGCTGTCGAAGAACAAAGTCCGGCCTCTCGCGCGGATTTGAGGGGGCGGCGGTTCCGTGTCCGTCCGCTCGGTGACGAAATCGGTGGGATTTGCGATTTGATGGCCTTGCGCGGGCGTAGGCGAGCGTCTCGCCCACCAGGCTCCCACGGACCATTTGGCAATCATGCCCCGTGGCGTCGGGGTTGCGAATGATCTCTCTAGCGGAGAAGGAGGAGACCACGAAGACAGGGTGGGCCTCGAAGTGGTGGCGGAGCTTGCGCGCGCGGGACTACGCATACGGCGGCTTCAGGACACAGGGGTAGCACGTCTTCGTGTCGAAGCGGGACTTCGATGTAGTAGGCAGAGCACTACGCGCGCGGGGGCGTGCCCCTTCCTTCGTGCGCTCCACGACGATCACGGCGGCGACCCGCAGGTGGTTGCGGCCACGTAGAGAGGGCTGCGAGGGTTCGCCGGTCTCGCGGCGGCGTGAGAGATTGGAGCGTGCGTCGAAGACGCCTTCGGCTTGTCGAGCGCCCCTGGGCCTCGGCGGTCCAAGAGAAGCGCTCGTGCTTCTTGAGCGGCGGTAGAGAGCGAGCCCTTCTCACCAGACCTCGAGATGAAGCGACTTAAGGCGGCGAGGGCACCCCAGCACCTTCGCACCCCGCGGAGGTCCCGGATCGGACCCATTCGCTCGAGGGCCGTGACCACTAACGGGGTTGGCCTCGATTCCCCGGCGGGAGACGATGCATCCTAGGAGCATGCTCCGCGGCACTCCCGAAGGCACATTTTCGAGGTTTAGCTTGACCCGTTGGCCGTCGGCGGTGAGACGCGGCCAGGAGATCGCTAGCTTCGGGTCGTCGCCTTCACCGGGTCTTGGCGACGATGTCGTCCACGTAAGCATCGACCTTTCGCCGATGTGATCCCCGAAAACGTGCGCATGCGGCGACTATGTTGCGCCGGCGTTTCCACGGCCAAAAGGCATCGTGACGTAGCAGAATGTCACAGAACGGTGTGATGAACGAAGTCGCGAGCCGGTCGGACTCCTTCATTTTTATTTGGTGATATCCAGAATAGGCATCAAGGAAACGAGTAGTTCGCTCCCAGTAGTTGAATCAACGATTTGATCTATGCGTGGCAAAGGAAAAGGAACTTTTGGACATGCTTTATTGAGACTAGTGTGATCCATACACATCCTCCACTTCCCATTCTTCTTTTTTACAAGCACGCCCCGGATTAGCTAGCCACGTAGGGTGGAACACTTCCTTGATGAATCCGGCCTCGAGAAGCTTCGCCGACTCACTCCGATCCCGTCCGCCGCTCCTCGTCGAAGCGGCGCGGCCCCTGGCGCACGGCGCGGGCGTTTGACGGGATATCAAGGGAGTGCTCGGCGACTTTCCTCGGGATGCACGGCATGTCCAAGGGCTCCACGTGAAGACGTCGGCGTTGGCGCGGAGGAGGTCGACGAGCTGACTTGCTTCCTGTTACCAGGGTCGAGGGGTCGAGCGACCCTCGACGCCTTGCCCTCGGGGGCGGGGCGGGTCGAGGGGACCCCTTTTGTACGCTCGGCGGCCTCGAAGGTGCCCCGACGTGCTTGGCGGCGGAGGCCGGGTCGTCGTTGACCATCTTCTCCGGCGTGTTCACCGGCGCTTCCTTCCGGCGCCGATTTCTTCGCATGTTCCATGCACTCGACGTCCGGTCGAATGCGTGCTCGATAGATGACACGACGGTGACGACGCGGGTGGGACCAGGCATCTTCATCTTCGGGTACGTGTAGTTGGGGACCGCCATGAATTTGGCATAGCATGGTCGCCCAAGGATGGCATGGTAGGCCCCTTTGAACCCCACCACCTCGAAGGTGAGGGTTTCCTTGCGGAAGTTCTTGGGGGTCCCAAACGGGGCCAGGGCGGATCTATGCGTCGGAGGGGTTGAACACCTTTGCGGGCGCGATGCGTCGAACGGCTTCGTCTTCGCGCCGCGCCGATCGGCCGATCCCCATCGAGCGCAATGTGTGCGCGAAGAGGATATCGAGGCTGTTGCCTCCATCCATAAGGACCTTCGAAAACGGGGCGTTCCCCGATGATGGGATCGACCACCGGTGAGTGCTGGCCGGGTTCGGGATACGGTTTGGGTGGGTCATCCCGGCCCTAAAGGTGATGGCATCCTTCGACCGATTGAGGAGGGCGGGCGGCGCCCTCTCTGCGGCGAGGACTTCGCGCCCTCCTTCTTGCGGCTGCAAGGCCGACATGTCGGCACGGTGGGTCCCCCAAAGATGAGGAACACATTTTCGACGAGCTGGGAAGCCACTACGTCGCCGTCGCCTCCATCTTTCTTGGCCTCTTTGCCTCCTTCCCGGCGGCACGGCCGGGTAGAACTTCTTGAGCATATCGCCTTGCTCCAAGAGTGTGGTTCACGGGGTCTTGTGGTAGGGACATGGCTTCTTCGACATGTCGTCGAAACACCCCTGGGCCTCGAGGAGGCGGTCGAGGGCCAGTCGGGGGGGCGGGTCAACGGCGAGGGCCTCGGTGTTGCGCGGGGTGCGCCCACTGCTCGCGCGCCCTCGCGGCGCGGCGCTTCTTCCCCTTTTTGCCCGGCTTGTCGTTGCGGTGCGGCTCCTTGGACCGGCGCCCCAGCGGGCGTGTCCTCGGAGCGCTTGCCCTTCTTGCCGTCGAAGATTGCCCCCCACGGCCTCCTCTCCCGGAGGCGCGGGGCGGTGGCAATGTCGGACAACTCGTTTGGTCGCGGGCGGGCTGCGTCCCGGCTCGCGCACGAGGTCCCCGGCGCGTGGTGCCCTCGAGGAACGCGTGCACGATTTCGGAGCCGTGCCACGACTATTTGGGGAGCTCCGTGCGGCCCGGCTTGGAAACGCGCGCGCGGGGGTCCGCGAGCGATTCGCGGGCTTGCGTGCGAGAGCGCGGATCCAACGAGTTCCCGGGCGCACGTATGTGCCCCGGAAGGTGCCCACGAACGTGTGGACTAGATCGTCCCGATTATGGATACGGGCGGCGGGCAAGTGCTCGAGCCATGTCGCGCCGCGTCGCCCGAGATGCGAGGGGCAAGTTGCGGATGATGACTTCGTCGTTGGTGGCCCCGCCCGGAACGACGAGGCTAGGCGGTAGTCGTTGAGCCGAGACGCGGGGATCGCGTCTCCCGTTGTGCCCGACCGATCGTCGAGGGGGGGCGACGGAAGCGGCCCCGGGGGGAACGTCGCCGTGCGGATCTCCCGGGGCGGAACACACGAGTGCCGGGGACTCCGGCGTCGAGCGCCGTCTTCACCGCCGGTCGTCCGCGTCCACCCCTTCGAAGGGGTGGTAGCCTCTGGCCGCTCGTGCGTCGCCTTGCTCGGATGCGCACAGGCGTTGATGGCGTTGCGGGCATCGCCATCCGGCGCTGCGCGCGTCGGAAGCCGGTTCCTTGGCGGCGTGCGTCCTTGGTTGGCGGGGGCGACCGCGTGCCGAAAGGGTTCGCCTCTGGTGCGGGTTCATCACTCCCACGTCCCCACGGTGAGCGGATGCGTGAGGCGCGACTCTCGGCTCGGTTGAACGACAGCTTGCTCGGTGAGAGTTTGCACCTCGCGGTGTATGTCTCGAGGCCTCGGGGGTCGATGGTGGCGGCAAAGCCGTAGTAAGGGTCGCGGCGGCGAGAAAGCTCCGCTTGCTCGTGGCGGAACGTCGCGTTGTCCACGTTGGGGACGGTGTTGATGCGGTCATGGACACAGTCGGCCCGGCTCCGCGCGCGTTCGCGCGCGCGCGGGCTTCCCACCGCCATCGAGGCACGGAGCGGCCCCGGCCTGTCCGGTATTCCTCTCACTTCGGCTTGGCCTCGAGCTCGCGGGCTTGGGCCGGTTGCGCGTCGACGTCGGCCCCGGCGGGGGCGGCAGCCCGCGGCCGGGCGCGTCGCGATCCCCAGGGCGGGCGTGACTTCCCGTCTCGGCACTGCCCCTCGGCGGCGTTGGCGGGGGTCGTTGGCGATGGCCCCGGCACAACACTCCGCGTGGGGTCAGAGCTCCCGATCTTTGAGTCGTCGGAGCTCGGCCGAACCGGTAGTCGATGGCGTCGAGGAAGCGCGACCAGAACGCGGCCATTGGGTCGGCCTTCGAAGGAGAAGTCCCATTCCTCGTGCCGTGGCGGTTTCGCGGGTGGCATCGTGTCGACGGAGCCCCGGGGATGACTCGTCTCGCTGGCCGAGGTGCGGGGTCCCGGCGGCGAAGACATGGCGACCGGTGGAGCCTGCGCATCGTCGTGTTGACGTTGGCGTTGTAGGCGCGTCGTGGCGCCACGCGGCCGAGGGGATGCATGGTCGAGGAGGCCGCACGCGGTCCGGCCCAGGGGCGGCTCGCGGCCGTCGTAACGGTGGGCGTGCGCGGCCGGTGGCGGCGCGCTCGGCCTGCGCCGCTCGGGCCGTGCTGGCCGCGATCGTAGCCCGAGCGGCCGGCGGCGTCGCGGTGTCCACGGGCCGCGGCGTCGCTAGTACTGCGGGCGTACGCGCGGTGTCGTGCGTGCGGCGGAGACCGGGGGCGGACTCCCTGGCGGCGCAACGCGCGAAGCTCCCTCGCGGTTGGTGAGACGCATGAGATAGCGGGTGTCCCCGTACCAACCGAAAGTTCGAGGTCCTAGAAGCGGATCTCGAACCGGCGGGGAGGGGTCCCGAGACGCTACCCATGCGATGGCGCGTAGCACGGTACTCGGCGCGGATCACCATGGAGGGAGTTGGCGAAATGACCTCGGGCGCTCGTTTTGCCCCACGGTGGCGCCAGCCCTCGGTGCGGAATATGGTCCAGACACGCAACCGGTAGATAACGCCTGGGTCTATCCCTCGATGGTCGATGCCAAGCAACAAAGGCCACAAGGTTTTATCTACGGTTCGGCGGGGCGAGTGGGGGCGGTACGTCCCGGCGAGGGGCGTGCTCGTGGCACTATATTGCTCGGCACTAGGGGGTGCTTGCTAGTGGGGCAAGTACAAGCAAGGCGGGAGAGGGAAGCGATGGCTTCCAAGTCCCCTGGGAGAGTGGGCGAAGATGTTGTGGGAGAATAAGAGAGTGAGTGCACGGTGCGTTGTGTTGAGCCCCGAACTCGTCCCTCCCCGCGGGGGGGGGCGCTCGCACGCCCGCACATAGGCCAAGGGGCGGCGAGGTTACATGCACGCGCGCTGTCCTAGCTACGTGGGGGTGCCCACGTCGTGCTACAGTTGTAGAGTGGGCGAGTTTATCCCGGACGATCTTCGGCGCGATGTCCCGGCCATGATGGCCTACCCGTGCCGAGCTTGATGGCGGTTCGAGGGTAGGAGAGCGGCGGTGGTGGTGGCGTCCTCGGATAGGCCTCGAGGGAGGTGCGTGGGTCCGGTACGGGGCACGGGAGCGGGCGAACGGCGTTCCTTCCCAATGCGCTCGGCGGCAGCGGGGAGTGGTTGCTACGACGCCGGGCGTGCGCCTGCCGATGCGGGCGTGCGCTACACAGCGTGGGTACGGCGGCGCGCGCGGTCCTTCGTGTGGCCGGGATGGCGATCCGAGCGGCTTCTAGCGCCCCTCACCCTGGCACAGCCCAGGGTCCACGGGGAGGGAGTGAAATCGAGGGGTGCGCCGGCCCCCTTTCGAGGGGTCGGGCGCGTTAGCCGTCTTTGTAGTGGGCGCGCGGTGTCACGGGGCCCGGCCTTGGCCGGTCTGCCCGGTCCATCCCCATCGTGGCGGGGATGGGCTCCTCCTGGGGAGTTGGTGCGGCGGCACGGGGCGCGAGCCCGGGGCGCATATTAGCGCCGTTCTGCGGCGTCGGGCGTTGCAATCTGCCGTGTGCGGGGCCTGCGCACGCGTGCTTTGACCCCATATGATCAATAAACTAGCTACCCAACCACAAATTAAGCATAACCAAGCCACTAAAACATGTCAGGATCATATAAAGGCATTTACACATGAGAGAGCATATATGTGACATTTTTCAAAAAACATAGCCATCAACCATGGATATAAATCAAGATTATCAAGAGCTAAGCCAAACTAACCATAGCATACCAAACAAGCTCAAAAAGACATAAATATCATTCCATGGTGAACAATGTATATAAGAGAAGCTTTTCCTATCCAATGCATATGATACAAAATGCATGCAATCTAAGATACAAGGATGCATATACATCATGTTACATATGCCATGCCAAAGGCAAGAAATGCACAAAGGAAACTAAACATATGCTACAAAAGAGCTCCCACAAACAAAGCTCACAAACCGCCGGCTCCTCGAGGGGAGGCAAAAAGGGCTCGACACCACCGGCAAAAGAGCAAAGGAGCATAAAACCCACAAGCACCCCCTAAACACATGCATTAGGTTCAAAGAGCATACAAAGCTCACCTTATACACATGAAGTGGCTTGACAAAGGCCACACACTTGAAGGTCAGAAATTCACTTACCTTTATCATTTCTTCAGAAGTCACTCATCCTTGTCCACCATCCCCGAAAGTGATGTACCTCCATGTCACCACCGGGGTCTGAGGCCGGAGAATCACCCCCGATATCAACCAAATGTTCTCCGGGCCTCCCACCTGCAACTCAAAACCAAGAGCGAGAACGAGCAAACGACTCAACACTGGGTTAGTTCCAAAAGTGCCAAACCAGTGTCGGGCCATTTCCTCGAAAGTAGGGTTAGCAACATTCATCCTACCATGCCTATCAATACAGCGATCCATCCTGTCAAATGTAGAACCACAATGGGACGATTACTCCTGTCTCATTGGAGGATTACAAGTAACACGAAAGAAAGACAATGGTCTGTAGCCCCTCTGAGACTCAAAACTGCGACCTCTCCCAAACTCGTATTGATCACGAGGTGGAGAACGTCCAGCAAACTCAACACCACCAAACTCAAGGTGCTTACCATCTGTTCCACAACTGAAAGGACTGAACCCTCTAGCATCACAACCAGGGAAACCAAGCTCTCCGGCAATCTGCCTAACACCGGTCTGACCGATAACCCTGACCAGTCTGGCCGGTGGTCCTCGGCCAGCAGCCTTGTCTCCACCTGAGGCTCTCCTATCTCTCCATGCTGGGACCGTATACACAAAACCCTTTCCATTGGGCAGAGACATACGAGGCTCAGGCACACCATGAGAAGGGTGGTACCTGTCCTTGTTTGCCCACTCCTTAGTGATTCTCGCCTCTCTCCTTCTTTTATAGCAAAACTCTTTCTTGTGACCATCCTTTCCACAAAACTCACAATGGAAACGGATTGATCTGGGCTTAGGCTTGGGGTGAGGCTCTTCACAAGGCTTCTCACTTGGTTTCTCGCTTGGTTTCTCTCTCGGTTTAAGCAACTGGTTTGGCTTGGGATCAAACTTATCTTTGGGTGTGGATTGTGGTGGAACTGAAACATTCCCAAATTTCCCTTCTCTCTCACCACTGCTTTCACCAGACTTATCGAATCCCAAAGCCCAACCATCAAAGCGCTTACAACTTGCAATCATCATACCAAGTTGAGGTTCCTGACTAGACAACCAACTCAGCACTTCATGCAACTTATTATTCTCATCCTGCAATTGGTAAACACATTGTGCAAGTTCCAGATTCTTCATAGTATGCAACTCACAAGTAGAACAAGAAGTAGGAATAGGCACTTTCAAATCAGCCTCAAGCGAAACAATGCTAGAACGAAGCTCAACAATTTTCACATGCAAACTAGGGCAAGAAGTACAAGCACCAAGCAAAGTGGGTCTAGATTGTAGCTCAGCTAACTCAACCATAAGCACATCTAGTTCCTCACACTTGGAGACATACTTTTCTCTAAGATCAGTCAAGTCAGCTAGGAAAATAGAGCAATTAGCACAATCAATCTCATCAGAAACAACAGGGCTAGCCTTAAGAGAATCAATTTCAAGCTTGCTATCAAGAACCTGAGTTTCTAGCTTAGCCACTCTAGTCCTAGCATCCTCAAGCAAAGATCTAAGCTCCTTCCTAAGCTTCTTAGCCTCTCTAAGCATGTGATCGCGATTATCAAGCAAGTCAACCAACTCCTCATTCTCTTTGCACAAAAAAGAGAGCTCATCACATACCTCATCCTCGGAATCTAAGTACGAGGCGTCCTTCTGGCTTCTCTTGTTGCTGGATCTGCGAGCCATGCCGCAGAAGTCGTCCTTGAGTCTTAGGCCCATCACACAAAGGCCGTTGAGATACTTGTCGAGGTTCTTCTTCTTCTTCTTGTCATCCTCTTCGTCTTCATCACTCGATCTTGAAGACATGTCCTCGTTGTCGGACTCCATGTCGCTCGATCTCTTCATCTTCTCTAGAGCTCGTGTCTTCTTCCCATGTCCATGATCCTTCCTATTGGACTTCTTCCTCTTGTCCTTGAACTTGTGCTTGTCGTGGTTGTTCACCTCCGGACACTCGGTGAAATAGTTTCCAGCCTAGCCGCACTTGAAGCATGTCATCATGTTCCTCCTCATGTTCACTCGGTTCTCGTGCAGCCTCTTGAACCGCCTCGTCAGGAGCGCCAACTCGTCCTCTCCAAGCACGTCAAACTCCTCATCTGGCATAGACATCAAAGAGGACAAAGAGAACATCCTGGTGGATGGGTTAGTGTTAGCCTTTTCTTTCGAACCACCGATGAGGGCGAGACTATGAGAGTCAGTCGGGCCCTCAATCTTGGTTGTCATGCTCCTATCCACCTCAGCCGACTTGAGCTTCGAGAACAGCTCGCTCACGGTCCGAGTGTCATACTTCTCCGACTCCACAAAGGCCTCGAACTTTCTGCCCCAAATCATACGATCCAAAGAGTGTAAGAGCTTGACAGCTCTATCATGATCATCGTATGGGAGCACGTTCACATTAGCCCTCATGTTGTTCACAACCACCGTGAACCTCTAAAACAAGGCATCGATGGACTCACCGGGGAGATGAGTGAAGTTCTCATACTCTCTCTGGTAGGTCGCATACATCCGAGCCTGAACCTGGGCATTCCTAACATGAGCTTCCTTCAACACTGACCAGATTCTACAAGCCAAGTGCTCGGTGTGCACCCGGTCGATCTCAGGATGACACAAAGCACGAAACAAGTAGTCGACCGCCTTATTGTTGGCGTCGAACATGTCTCTCGATCCTGGAGCGAGGAAATTCATCTGCTGGACATAGCCATTGTCCACCGTGACATCCCAAAGGATCTGACCCTTTCCACGGTGGAACGCTGCCATCCGCTTACTCCACATCTGGTAGTTCTTACCATCGAAGTGTGGAGGACCCGATCCCCATTCATGGTACACCATCCTTGGATCTTAGACTGGTTGGAGTCAATCAAGACCCGTAACCGGCTCTGATGCCACTTGAAGGACCGATACGGCGAACCAGAGAGGGGGGAGTGAATGGGAGCCGATAAAAATTCTTCTCGAAGGAGATGGAGACTTCAACAAGACGAACACGGTTTCCAACACACGTCTCCGACTCACTACCCAAGTTGGCCAAGCCCACGTAGCCACTGGAGTGCCACTGGACCTAGGAACCAACAAACAACCTTCTAAGCCCAAACACACCAGCACACACAGCGGAAACTTGCAGGGCTTGCTCCTATGCTGCACCGGTCATACCGATGGCCTGCGCTGGTCAGACCGGTGACACCGGTCAGACCGGTGGACAGAGCCGGTCAGGTCGGTGGCTACAGCAACCGCACAACAAGTGTTCCAGAGAGCCTCAGCGACTTCTCTAGGCCCTAGAACAAAAACACCCCTAAAACACAACCTACACGGAAGGAAGACCCTAGACAAATGCTAGCAAAACAACTCCAAACAGACCAAGAACTAACCAGCAGCACCAAGACCCAAAGACACAAAGTCAAGCAGTTCACCCGAGGCAAATCCCACAAGTGGCTTGCATCGGTCAGACCGGTCAAGAGCACCGGTCGGACGGCGTGTAACTCCGGCGACTCGGGATGAACAAAGACCCGCGGGTCAACTGCCCCAAATCCAAACTTCGATCTCCCGAATCGCTTCACGGACTTGAACAAGACTTTGGGGATAGTAGGAACACCTCATGAGGAGTCCATAGCAAAGTTTAATCCCACCAAAACTTGTCAAATCAAGAGGAATCGAAGAAATCCCGCCAAGAACTCCTCTAACCCTAGAACAACGAAAACCCCAAAATCGAGCCCCTTAACTCACGAATTTGGGAGGGGAATCAAAGGCAAAAGAACTACGAAGGGTTCCCACATATATCCCCCATCAAATCCCCAAGAGCAAGGTCCTGGAAACACACCAAGAACAACCGGAAACAACACAACAAAGCCTTGAGGAACCACGCTGAATCGTCTATACATACCAAGATGGTTCATACAAGGTCTAGTTTGCCACTCAATCTTCCAACCCTCTCACAAAATCTCACCATGAAGCTCTCAAGCTAATCCTATGGAAATCCTAAGAAAATAGGAAGGGAAAATAAGAAAGCAAATGAACTAGGGTTCCAAGAGATGGCTGCCATCCTCTCACCTCATGGATTATATGGAGGCAACCGAAAGTCTAAAATACCCTTACTTAATAACTAGGGATACAAGCCCCTCAAGGGCGGTTTTAGAAGTCTTCAGATTTTCTCCATCGGACGGATGCCCGGCAACCCCACCTTGCTTAGCCTCGACGCAAGCCATGCGATCCCGATGCATGTCCACCGCTTCGAAGTCTCCGGACTGCGTCATCGCACACCGGTCCGACCGATGCTCCTCACCGGTCAGACCGGTACCCACCGGTCAGACCGGTCTGGAGCTGCTGCAGCATCGTCCTTGGTTCTTTGGTCTTGGCTTTGTGCAGCAACCAAGGAACCTAGTGGTTTTCTGGTGAACCACTGGAAACCCCGCGAACTCGGTGTAGCCTCCGCCAATCACCACTTATGACTCGGCTCCCACGTAGTCCTAGCTCGACCTTGGCTTTGAGGCTCAACCAAGAAATCGTCCATGACTTCATCTTGCTGTTCATGCCACCATGCGGCCCGCACTTGACTCCGCTGGCCACCTGGTCCCTCGAACGAAGCCTACTTGTCTTCTCCACACCTCGAGGCCTCATCGGCGATGACCTTTCGTGCTAGTTCTTCACCTGCACCAACACTAGTCAAGCTGCAACCTGCACCTGCAATACTTAGCTAAGAATCAGTCCACACAACGTTGTCAATCACTCATCACACAAGGAAGCGACCATCCATCAGTCCTCGAACCACACATGGTACTCATCACCACGTGGCAGCCATGTCAGCACCACGTGGCTTCCACGTCAGCGCCACGTGGCTGCCATGTCAGTGACACGTTTTTAAAACACCATCGCCACGTCATCTGCCACATAATCGCCACGTCATCTGCCACATAATCACCACGTCATCTGCCAAATCATCTCTACAAGTGATGTGGCAAGTTAATCCATGACGGTCACTTTCGTCACAAATTTTGGGCTTTGGGCTGGGTTCACTGGGCTTTGCGCCAATCTATGACGGTCTGAAAACGTCAGGGATTACGACAATCCATGAAGAAACCGTTAATACGTCACGAGAGGTGATTTGTGACACTCAATCCATGACGAAATGAAATTTCATCACAGACGCTGTTTTATGATGAAAATTGGATGATCCGTGACGAAATCAACCGTCATAGATCACAAGGTTTTTTTAGTGCTAGCACAAGCTCAAGCGAAAGGACCTCCAAGAGTGTCTCGCACAGATTGTTCAGATAACACCCCTGTTTCTGTGGTTTATTAGCCACCAGACAACAGTACTATTCCCTCACACCAAAACAGCACCAGCCACAGACCACTAATCAGTTTGTCACACCAAATCAGCACCAGCCATCAGCCACACTTTATACCCCCTTCGTTAGTTTTGGAATATTTGACACCTTTCATTTATTTTTATTAATATTGACAAATGATATTTATGTAATTAATAGGTATATTGAAATAAGCACCACTTACGAGATATATTATTATAGTTACTTTATGTGTGCATTACATATTTGATTGACAACTTTTTTCTCTTAAAATTTGACTAGCGGTGTTTATTCAATTATGTTGTTAAGTAGATTAAAATAAGTACCACTTGCAAAGTTTAAAATCATAATTACTTTATGTGTGCATTGCATGCTTATTTATTTTCATAATTATTATGGAAACGAATAGTCAAATAAGTAAAAAAGCAAACATTAAAAATTTAAAATAATAATTATACTCCCACGCCCAATATTGGAGTAGAGATTTTATAGGTCTATGGGTGGTAAAATCAGGTGCGGTAAAATGCCAAAATTCATAAGGTCCAGCCAAAGATTTATAATAAACACATCTCGTGAGGGCAAGATTTGTATCGGCACATTCCTCTACGTGATCAAGAGGTTTTGTTGCACAAAAGCAATTGGAACAAAAGCTTATTTCCTTTTCGGTTTAATATTTTCTCCTCAAAATAAGAAATCCCATTCTAGTAAGAAATGAAAAATGGTATAGGTAGTGTGCTTCTGCTCTCTGATATCTCCAAGATTGAAGGTTCTAACAAATCTGTTCCCCTGCAATTATCCCCTAATCCGGGGAAATAAAAAAAAAGAGTTCTTTCATGTAATGGGATTAAATAGGTGCTGTAGCTACGAAATGGCCTTTAGTCTAGTGGTTAGAGCAACTGATTAACACCCGATATGCCGGGGATAAAAAAGTATAAAAATAGGTAGTGACTTCCCTTTTGTTTTAAAAAATAAGTGCCATAAATAATTCAGTATATTTTATTCTCCCAGCCAGGTGCTTGCTCGTGAACTGATGCGATTTTTAATCCTTCGTCCACCCCAACATTGAATTTAAAAAATGGAATGGAGAATCGGCTATTCCAATACTATTTTTAGTGGCTTACAAACCCTATACTACCTTCGTCCGTTTTTGAGAAATGATATTTATTTTAATTATTTGGTTAAGTGTATTATAATAATCACCAATTGCAAGATATATCACGTAGTTACTTTATACGTGCATTACATATTTGACACGCTTTTTCTCTTAAATTTGACGAGTGGTATTTATTCAATTCGTCATTTGTTAAGTATATTGAAATAAGCACATAATTACTTCTTGCGTGCATTGCATGTTTATCCATTTGCATGACTATTAAAAAGGAATAGTCAAATAAATAAAAAGGCAAACATCAAACAGCTATATAAGAATGGAGGGAGCACTTGCTCGAGTAAAATAAAAATTATACTCCCACGCCCCAGTACTGGACTGGAGATTTTATTGTCCCATCCTGGTGATTACTAATAGTGGATTGTGTGTCGCCTGTTGCACCCATTGTTGGTGGACTATCGGTCCTCCGTCCACCATTAACCATTGGATTAAAAAAACATTTGAAAGGAGAATCGTCCATTATTCCAATACTAGTTGAGCATTTTCTATGTACAGTTTGTTTTGATAATGTTTTTCCAGGGCTCATTTTCCATAATTAATGTGCATTCTATTGGATATATGCCCTAGACCAAATTTAATCCTTAGGGGTAAATGGCATTTAATTTGTGTTGGTACTCTGGACTCGCCTTCCTGTGAGTTTTAATGCATATGTTCGATCCTCTTTGTGTTGCCCAAGTGATTTACCGGGCTTTGACCCGGTAACTTACGACGGGATGGTACTTTATTATCGCTTAATGACCAAAGCGAATTGGTTTAGGTGATAGTACAATATTTTCTTAGGGGGGTTGTCACACATGGCCGCACGGAAGAGCTTGGCCTCACTGGCGCGCGACGGTTGGCGGAGGAGAGGAAAAGGGGGAAACCAGAGGGAGAGGGTAGCGCCGACAGATGGGTCCCGCATGTCACAGGCCCGCGGTTGGCAGGCCTAGCGGGCCAGGGATAGATGGGCCGCCGGAAGCATAGGGAGGCCCGGTGTACCTTGACAGCGAGTTCATGAGCCTTCGACGGACATTAGTGGCGAAGTTAAGGCCCCGTTGAGCTTAGAGATTTTTCCTATTTTCCTACTCTCCTTATATATATGATTCAAATTAGAATTAGAATTCAAATTTGAGTACCACTCAATGAAAATCCAAATAAAATCCAATAAACTCCAACGTTGCCACACTAACATTTTATAATTCCTAAATTTATTATTTAGCTAAAAGTAAATCTAAGAATTTCCAGAAGGATCAAAGAAGACAACCTTACAAATTAATCCAGCACTCAATTCCAGCCAAAAAATTTGTAATTGCATGTTTGCTTTTATGTATATTTTTGGCATATAAGTATTTTATAAGTGCTGCACATTATCCGTCTCGTGCTCAAGTTATGATTCATTTAATTTATTAGTGAGTTCTTTGGGATTGTTATTTTAAAAAATGATAGGTATACTCTTTTTTATATAGACTATTCCCTATCTGACACCGGAAATGTTACTCATTCATTTCTTGGATCTGAAAACAATTTTGTTCCTTATTTGGCAGTAAGTTGAACTTTGCTTTCTTATTCGACACGTCGGCTCATTTCCGTTCGCTCCGTCATTTAAGACACATGAACAATAACTTGTGTGTTTATATGGCAAAATGGTATTCAGATCGCCTCTAAAATTAGAACTTTTTTACAATGCTTGGAGAAGCATTGAAAAGTATTAGGAAAATAATTCATGTGTCTATGTTTTGTGGGCCCAATACATAAAGAGGTGTTGAGAGGCATCGATACGGAGGCGTTAGGAGGCGTTGAGATGTGTCTATGGTTGGTGGGCCATATGTATCGTAGCGCCTCGCAACGCTTCAGAAATTCAGGGGGATTAGGACGTCGTATATAGTAGTCGTAATTGCTTTTTTGTAATTTATTTTAATAACTAAGGGTAAAATTGTTCTCCCAAGGTATGACGGTGTGGGTCCCTACTTATGACAACTTATGACAGAAAATTAAATCAACGAAAATCACTATTTTGTTGAGGTATTAGGAGGCGTTGCAAGGTGTTATAAAGTATTTCCAAGCACCATTAATGTAAATTTTGCAGTGATACAAAAGATAGAGATGAACTCATTTTACTATAAAACACTTATATATAAGAAAAATATTAAAACAAAAATTCACCAAAATATGTTACTTCTAAAGAACATGTGAATTTTTATAGCATAATTTTCCCAAAAAGTATGTAAAAAATTCAATAATCTTATCACTTGATGAAGTAATTTATAAAATTATAATCCAGAGCATTTTACATAGATAAATATTTAAGTTGTTTAAATCAATAATTTTACATAATAAATAAATATTTATCTATATAAATTAATATAGATAATAATTTACTAAATTATGTAATCGTATGTTAGGAATATTGGACACTTTTATGTATTTTTCGTAAGAAGTTTTATTGTCTAACAATTCACATGCTCTTTAAAAGTATCATATTTTTTGAATTTTAGTTTTATTATTTTAAATTAAATATGTGTGTGTGTTTTGTAAAATGGGTTCATCTCTATCTTTTGTAATTTGCATGAACGTTAGAGGTGATTTGGATGTCATTTTGTTTTTAAAATGCACATATTATTGTTTACTGTTGGAACAACTTAACTGACGCGCCGAACATAAATGAGCTGGAGTGGAGTAACGTAGTGTCCAATAAAGAATGAGAAAAAAATTCATGACCAAGGAAGGAATGAGTAGCTTCTTCGGTGTCAAATAGGTAATTATCTCTTTTTTATGCGTGATTGGGGAGCGGCACATGAGTGGGGAACTTAGTGTGCAACGAGCAAAAGAGGTGACAACTTTAATGGACTATATTAAAGTGGGTCTTTATAATTAAACCACTTTTTAAAAATTATATAGTACGGCGCAAATGCGCACAACACGCACGCACACTCACCATGTGTGAACACGCGTAGGCAAACCCCCTTTCCACTCTATGAGGACTTTAGAATGACTAAGCACTGACAGATCTGGATATTCTCGAAGTCACCCTTGACGCCTCGTTGTCGACAGGAACACTGCTTTCCACTGAACGCATAATGTCCACGTATATAACTTTATCGTCTATGTTTTTGATAGATACTGTATAAACCTGTCTAGGACGAGATGAGGGGTGAGACCATGAAGGTAGCTAGCTAGGGAGCTTATGCCGCACCCTGACTAGGAATAGGAGGCGCAAGGAAAGTAGTAAATACGAGATTGTGTTATGAAAGATGTAGTTCGCTCGGCTGAACATTTGGCTCCATAGGACCATATATATAGAAGTTCTTCCATACCGTCCACCAGGTTCCTGTAGTTGGATGAACATTTGCAGGGAGTGCGAAACTGCTCCATTAATTGCGCAAGATATGCCTCGGCGCCCATCGACAAGTCGGCGCCCAGGGAACATGGCCTAATATGTCATTAGTTCGAGTTTGATTTTTGTGATTCATGATAACACGATCAATGAGACTAACCATATTGTTTAGCATGTCTTTGTAGACATTTCTAAGTCACAAGGATGCAGAAATACCACATGCCAAATTGAGAAAATAGTCTGTTTTTCAATGGTCAAAACCACGGAAGAAAAGGAAGGAAATTGATACCGTCGGATGAACCGATGGTACCATCGGTGCATAGCGTCAGTGTAGTTGGTACACTGCGCAGCAGGCCAAATGAAGTTGGCACCGTCGGATGATCCGACGGTCCAGTTTCTTGATGCGCCGGATGAATTGCAGAGGAGGAGCGAAGACAGTAGCACCGGATGATCCGACTGTCTAAGAGAGGACACGATCAGTCTATCCGACGCTCAGTTTGAATCAAGACATAGACGCACCAAGACAAAGTCTTTAGCACCTGATGAACCGATGCCTTGGTCAAGGGGGAGCGTCGATCTATCCGACGGTCGTGTGGAAGCTACCAGAGACGTTTTGGCCCGGAGTCTTCAGCACCGGATGATCCGACGCACCGTCGGTGTAAAGTGTCAGAGCAGTTGTGTCAATAGATCTTCAACGGCTAAGTGATGTGGAGGGAACCGGATGAACCGACGCCTAGAAAAAACATATAGCATCGGTTCATCTAACGCTACCTTTTTCAGTGGCCGTTAGCCAACGGCTCCTTGGATGCCTTGAGCTATTTATACCCCCTCCACTCACCCATTTGAGGTTGCTGGATTGTGTGGAAGTGCAGAGGAGTTCAAGACACCTAGAAGATCATATCCAATCCATCCAAGTGCTTAATTGCTCATCCATAGACATGCATATGCTTGGTGTATGCGCTTAGTGTTAGGCTTAGCTTAGAGCTAAGTGAGTGCAAGGTCGTGCCAACCTTGTGAGGTTATTCTTTACTGAATCAAGGTGTACAAGGTTCACGGAAGCCTTGGGGCCTAAGTGGCTCACTGGCAATCATCATCGCCCCTCTGGCTTGGTGTGGAGTGGCGATGACACTTTGTGCGGGAGACGTGGAGACCCCCTTCCTAAGTGGAGAAGCTCCTTAGTGGAAGAGGCATCAAGGTGACCAAGGGAGCTTGGCGAGTCAAGTGGTACTCTTGGGAGAGACTTGGTAACCGGGAAGCAATACTCTTGTGTGAGTGCTTTAACAACATGGACTAGGGGTGGCTTAGTGACTACCGACACCACGGGATAAATCACATGTCAAGAGTTTGCTTCCTCTCATCCCCATTACGTTTCCGCATTTACTATATTCACTACTAGAAATCCAGGCTTTGCCGAGGGCCTGAAACTCTCAGCAAAGGAAACTAAACCCTCGGCAAAGCCTTTGCCGAGAGTCGCGCTCAGCAAAGGGCCCACGGGAAATTTTTCTCGGCCACGATTCTTTGCCGAGAACCTTGCTCTAGGCTCTCGGCACAGCCTTTGCCGAGAGCCTAATGCGGGCCGTCGGCCAAAAAAAGTAGCCGTTAACAGGAGGTGAAGTTGACGGTTTTTGAAATCTTCTTTGCCGAAGGCCTCATGACTGTGCCGTTGGCAAAGAAGGGGTTTTTTATATTTCTTAGAAAATAAGTGCCGAGAGCCAACATCCGGCCGACGGCAAAGATATATTTTCCATTTTTTGAAGAAAACCATTGCTGAGAGTAGTGCTCACCGTCAGCAAAGATGTTTTTTTATTTTTTAAAAAAACTTTCTTTGCCGAGAGCTCCTTGCAACTACGCTCGGCAAAGCTGGGAACACCCGAGCTGGGAAAATTTGTTCCCAGAGTTGCCGAGAGTAATCCAGGAGCACTCGGCAAAGAGCCCTTTGCCGACGCCCCGCTCGGCAAAGCGGTCACTTTTATGTTTTTTCCACATTGACAAACATACAAATATATGACATATATCACATCCAGCACTCACATAAGACATATATCACATCTGAAGCGTAAATATCATCCAACACTACATATATAACATATGTAGCAAATGTCCATCACCATAAGTCCACAAGTCCACAAGTGCATCGACTTTGTCCATACAAATCCACAAGTGCCTCAAATCCATCGAAACAAGTTCACAACATGATCAACTAAGTCAAAGGGCCTACGGTGACTGTTGGTGCGGTGTGAAAGGTGAGAAAGGTGGTATCTGAGTGACGGGCGACTGGAGGACTTGCTCACCACTTGGAGCCTGCTAATTCGAACCCGCCGAGAAAGGCTGCACAAAGCAGGCAAGATTGCAAGTGTTAGACATGATTAGACAGGAAAACCAGAAACTCTTTGGTATCATACTCACAGGAGTACTGAGGACTTGCTGTGTCGGAAACACCTGTGGAGGGACCGGAGTGATAGGAGCTAGGAGACCTAGTGGTAGAGCCATACCACCTGACGTCGCAAAGGTACCTAGTAAGTTCCTCAAACTTACTCTCCATTGCCTGCTGTGACCGGAAATACTGCTGCTGCTGAGCCTGCTCCTGTGCTAGCTGGTCTGCTAGCTGCTGACGTAGAGCTCGCTCCTCTGCTAGCTCGACCTACAACATTTAACTTAAGTGTTTTAGTAATGCAAATCTAAGAATGTGATTAAACATTAATATACCATGAGTAGTGCATACCTCAAGGGCGTTCAACCGGCCCATCCCCACGCTCGGCCGTGCTTGTATCTGGGGGTCAGACTCCGCCCTCCATGCTCGGATGTCGGCAAGTCTCGGGCTGGAACTGTCGATGATGTCGTCGCCAATCCACAACCTCCCGTGCTTCTTTACTCCTCCCAAGGCCATGACTATGTCTGTATTAATGTCATGTTCACTCGGTTGTAATCTTCCCCATACTTCTGCTTACAGGCCTCTGTGTACTCACCGATGCGCCAGCCGAAACTAGGGTTGTTGTATGCCTTCGGCCCGTCGCTCACGCTGTAGGACACATCGGACGTCGCCTTGGCCTTGTGTGCCACGCACAAGGCATCAAAGTCCGAGCATTCCTGGCCGGGATGTGCCTTTTGCTGCAAGAAAAGCAGGACAAAGATTAGTATGATGAAACAAGTTTGAGCCTCACAATCGATTAAAGAAACCGCGTAGCTCCTTGTACTCTAGAAGGCTCCGCTGGCTTTGGTGGTGTGATGGGCCCTCCATCATCAAACGCCTCTCTCGTGCAGTGTCGTGCTCCTACTGGTACTCCTCCTTGAACCACTTGTCCATCTCCATTGCCCACGCGTTGGCTTTGGTGCAGCTCCACCAGGGAGACACCTGCATGTCACGAAGTAATTGATACATGAGAAGATCAAACATAACATAAGTAATATCAAAACATATCTGGTATTCATGTACCTCAAGGAACTTCTCACGGGTCAACATTGTCCTTTTTGCTTCTTCCTTGCCTATCTTTTGACCAAGCACCAACGCGTAGTAGGTTATGACGGCCTGGTGCTTACCTCATGATGCATGTTCGTGACACATTTCTTGCATGAGTTCTTTAGGCACATGTCCGCTCTCTCCACTTCTCCATCCTCACATCTGAAGAAGGTCTACATACAAATACGATGTCAAATTCATTATTTTAATATTGAGTCAAATGAATGTGATGTATTGAGAAAAATTTTGTGTGGGCTAGAGTTACCCAAAACGTCCTCAGCACGCGCTCTGCCGTGTGGGTGAAGTCCGGTCTTCACCCTGGTAGTACTGGCCCCACGTGTAGGCTGGCTCTGTCCGCCCGTGGTACGTGACAATGCCGGGGTAGTGCTGCCTACACAGAAGCCCGACAATGCCGTTGGGCTTGCGTGAGTCGCCACCCGACACAACGATCCAGTTCCTGCACATGTCGAACAAAATATTAGTGACTCTCGATAATAAAAATGAAGTTAGGCATCTAAATGAAGTTAGGCATCTAAATTTACTTACATTCCCCCTTGGGGACGAATAACTGGGCGGTTTTGAGGGAGCGGGGACTGATGGAGTCGTGCGGGGCCTCGCAAGTAGACCTACGCCACCCTAGCGGCCTCCCCCGAAGAACCCGCAACTGAGGCGTCGTCCTCGGTCTCCGTCGGCTGGCCCTCACAACCGCCAGACGGCTCGTCCACCAGCACCTCGTCGTCATCCTCGGTCCCCCGTGCACCGCCCGTCGGCTTGGGAGGTGGCCTCCTGGTCCTCCTGGGCCTCCTCTCCAACCCCTCCGCGTCTTCCTGCCCTTGTGAGGCCCTGTAAAAGGTGGACAAGGGCACCTGACGTTGGCCCTCGTCCACCTCCACCTCCGGTACTGGTCGTCGTCCTCCGCGACGGCCGCCTGCCATCTTTTTTAGTCACTTGTAATCAACATATAAACAAAACATAATTAGTATGACATGCATAATGATAATGAGACATGCATAATAATAATGAAAACACAATTACGAAAGAACATAGTATTACATGTATTAAAAGTAGTCTGGATCATCGTGGGGATTAGCTGGTATGTCTGTTCGCTCGTCATCACTATCAAAATTGTCCAGATAATGAAGATAATCCGACGGCTCTAAGTTTTCTTCATTTTCGATGCCCAATCGCTCAAGCATTTGTAACTCCTTTGGATCATACACCTCATATTCAACGTCGTTGTGATCGACCAATTCATTGTCTACTTCCATTGCTATAGGTGTAGTTAGGTCTATCACAAAGCTCCCAATCAGCCTCTCTTCTTGATAGAACTCTCCTTCATATGTGTTTGGGTTTATCAAGTTATAGTCATCGTTGGGGACAGGTAGTTTACCATGTGGGGTGACCTTCTGCACAACCTCCCAACCCTTAAGGTAATCTTTGCTCTGGCAGGCGTATGGAAGGTCATAAACTTGCACGGCTTGTTGGGCCACAATGTATACATAGGATCTTGGATACACGGAATCCGGTCGAACTTCGACTAGCCCGATTGTCGGGGTCCTACCAGTATGTTTAGGATCGAACCAATGACATTTGAATATCACAGGTTTAAGATGTGGGTGCCATAAAATGTAAGTTCGTATATTTCTAGGACTCTTCGATGATATTCTTTCCCATCAGTGTCGATCGTAACCACGCCGCTGTTTGTGGTACTTCGATTGGGTCGACTCTCTTCGTAGGCAGTCGTGTGGAAACGAAATCCGTTCACATCATAACCGGTAAATGACCTAACCCTTGGTTCACAGCCACATGCAACAACACACAACTCATTACAGATGGGCAGTTCGGTTTGGGCCTTTCTCCCGAACCATGAAATGAAATCGCGCTGTTGTGGCCCGCACCATGCGAAATAAGGGTATCAATTTCGTCTTTTTGGCAGTTTCCTCAGTCATGTAAAGTCGCCGGATCCTCGGCACGAACGGAAGGTACCGTATGATATTTTGGGTGATATCAGTCTGCTTCATCTGACCATCTCCAGCTGGTACCTCTTCGAACCATGAGGATTTGCACTTTGGACAGTGCGTGGCATCCGCGTGTTCCTTCCTAAATAGGACACACCCATTCACGCGGGTAGAGATGGCAATGCGTACCCGAAACCCAAGTACCCGACGGGTTTTACCCGATAAAGAGGTGGGTATGGAATCATATTTCTACCCACGGGTACAGAAATGGGCAACATCATGTACCCATCGGGTAAGCGGGTGCGGGCGCGGGTACATACTACCCATACCCGCATACCCGCGGGTGAAATATACCCGCCTACAATATGTGATAAATGATCAAAATTGCACATTATTAGTGAAGGATGACTTAATATATATAACTAACAAGGAAGTTCATGCTTTATTAGACTATTAATTGGTTAAGAATTATCATTAATCTATTTTATTTATTCAAATTCGTTGATGTATGCACTTTATCATGTGTTATGTTCTCAATTATATTAGTTTACAACGGGTATGCTATCGGGTACGGGTTACCTGACGGGTAAAAAAACCCGCACGGGTGCGGGTATGGGTAAGAACTTGTACCCGCATGCGGGCATGGGTTTTTTATCGGGTAGAGTTAGAGTTGGCGGGTGCGGGTATGGAACAACACTAACCGATGGGTTTCTACCCGTTGCCATCTCTACACGCAGGCATCTATCTACTCATATGGCATCTTAAGTGCTTTGAAGAGTGTTGTTGACTCATACATGGACGTTGGTAGGGAATGGCCCTTTGGAAGCAAGGAGCCAACAACAACCAACAACCTATTGAAGCCTGCTCGACTGATGTTTAACTTGGATTTCACCCCTAATAACTGCCCAAGTATCGTCCAGTTGCGAAACGGTGGTGTTGTTGTGAAGAGGTATCTTTGCCGAGTCCATCATATTGTAGAACAACTTTGCCTCCTCCTCCATCACCTCCTGATCACGGGTGTCATTGAAAAGTGCTTGGTGGGCATCTTCTAACATGTCTACAACCCCCGCATCATCATCATCACACGCCTCCAGGCGTGGTCTCACCACCTCCTCTCTCATACGATGTGCTTCACCATGGTAGATCCACACGGTATAGTCTTTGGTAAATCCATTGTCCAGAAGATGTTGGCCCATATCCTCACGCGAATTGGTCCATGCAAATTCTAAAAAAGCATTGGTCTTATCCTTCCATTCATCGTCAAAATCACACTTACTTCTCCGGCCGGTGTACATCCACTGACGGTCCTCCATCCTTTATCAATCAGGAATGTGAACCATAAAATCCATGTACATTGTGATCCTAATGTCTAATAGGTGAGGATAGGTCCTAATCCTACCTGCAGATCTGTATATGAGTTAGTTTCCATGCCCCGATCCCATCGAGGCAGAATTTCGGCACCACCTCCCCGCTGTTCTCCAGATACACGCACTCGGCAACCTAGGAGATCTCTACCATGTGATCATAGACAATGTCCTGGAGATCTCCCCATTTCTACAGTCCGTGACGGAAACTTCCACGAAATCATGTCAAATTTTTACCACTTACTACACATGTGATATAATGACAACTCATCAAATTTCATGATTTTTCGACTTTGTTTGCATTTTATATAATTTGAAAACGATTCGCAGGCTAGTGGGTGGACATGTGATCCGCACGAAGATGTTTGAATTTTGGCACATGGCCCCAAATTAGGACTAAACTCACATTAACAAGCAAGAATATCAATTTTCCAATCATATATATGCACTGTTTTGATGACTTGCAGTTCAAATTTGAACTATGTAAAGAAATTGAAAAGAAAGACGAAAATGCATGAAATATAGTAAAACTTTGTCAAAAAATCCCAAAATTGAAAATCAAGCTTTAATTACTGTACCTTTAACACAGAAAATAACTCAACCCAAAACTAAGCAAAGAATTAATTCTTTGTCGAGAGCCTAGAGGGGCCCTCGGCATAGGAACCTGTGCCGAGGGTAGGCCGTCGGCAAAGAGGTGTACTCTGCCGACGGCTCCACCTAGCTCTCGGCAACGGCCAATCAACCGGGGTAAACCACGGTCAATGGCTTTGCCGAGAGCTGGGCTGCGGCTCTCGGCACAGGTTGCGTCTTTGCCGCCGCCCAACGGCAGAGCCGTCGACACAGTAGACGACAGCCCAAATGTGACGGTGCTCGTTCCTTCTCCGAGGGTGCTGTCCTTGTCGAGTGCTGGCCCTCGGCAAAGACTTGATTCTGCCGTGGGTCCGAGCCTGCCGACAGCCCGACCCTCGACAAAGGTGACAGTGCCGTGAGTATTGTTGTGCCGAGCGAGGCTCTCGGCAAAGCTTTTCTGTGCCGAGTGCCCGATAAATAGCCCTCGACAACAACCAAAACACTCGGCAAAGCTTGAGTTTCCTATAGTGATTGCAATCTTCGCTTGTCTTTACTTTCCCAGAGTAGTATCATGCTAGGATTGGATATCGGTTGTAAACCTTGTTTTGGGATGGGAGTTTCATACTAGAACAACCCTAGTTGCACATCTAGATAGTATGTTCTAGTTTATCTTTGTGTAAAAATAGTGAAGCCATAGGTTAAGGTTTTTAGATTTGAGGAGTATGTGTGGTTCGAGGACCGGTGGATGGTCGCTTTCTGGTGTGATGAGTGATTGACAACGTTGTGTGGACTGATTCTTGGCTAAGTATTGCAGGTGCATGTTGCGGATTGTCTCGTGTTTGTGCAGGTGAAGAACAAGCGAGAAAGGTCATTGCCAGTGAGGCCTCCGGGTGTGGAGAAGACAAGTAGGCTTCGTTCGAGGGACCCGGTGGCCAGTGGGGTAAAGTGCGGGCCGCATGGTAGCAAGAACGGCAAGATGAAGTTGAGGACGGTTTCTTGGTTGAGCCACAAAACCAAGGTCGAGCCGGGACTTCGTGGGAGCCAAGTCATGAGTGGTGATTGGTGGAGGCTACATCAAGTTCGCGGGGTTTGTGGTGGTTCACCAGAAAATCACCGGGTTACTCGGCTGAGCCACAAAGCCGAGGCCGAAGACCGAGCGTGGCTATCTAGCCAAAACCGGCCTGACCGGATTGGAGAATCGGTCTGACCGGTTTGGAGAATCGGTCTGACCGGTTTGGGGTCGAAGGGCGCCGGAAGCTTCGAGGCGGAGGACACGCGTCGGGATCACAAGGCTTGCGTCGAGGCTACGCGAAGTGCGGTCGCCGGGCATCCGTCCGATGGTGTTATGAAGACAAATTCCCAAGGTGCCCTTGGTGGGCGTGTATCTTAGTTTAGGCCTTAGGGGCATTTTGGACTTTAGGCTTGCCTCCATATAATCCAAGAGGTGAGAAGATGGCAGCAACTCTTGGAACCCTAGCTCATTTGTTTTCCTATTTTCCCTTCCTATTTTCTTAGGATTTCCATAGGACTAGCTTGAGAGCATCATGGTGAGATCTTGTGAGAGGGTTGGATGATCGAACGACAAGCTAGACCTTGTATGAACCTCCTTGGTATGTATAGATGATTCGGCGTGGTTCCTCAAGGCTTTGTTGTGTTGTTCCCGGTTGTTCTTGGTTGTGATTTTCGGAGCCCTCTCTTGGTGGTTTTCTTGGTGTGTTTTCGAGATCTTGCTCTTGGGGATTTGATGGGGGAATTCGTGTGAACCCTTTGTTGTTCTTTTGCCTTTGATTCCCCTCCCAAATCCATGAGTTAAGGGGCAAGATTTTGGAGTTTTCGGAGTTCTAGGGTTAGAGGTGTTCTTGAGGGTTGACTTTCGATTCCTCTTGATTGAGTGGGTTTTGGGGACCGAGCTTCTAGCCAAGGGTAGCCCACGAAGTACCCCAAATATCCCCAAAGTCTCACTTCGATCCATGGAACGAATCGGGAGGTCGATTGGTTGAAGGTTTGAGTTTTTCCCGCGGGTTGAGTTCTTCCCGACTGTACAGGCCAAAACCGGTCTGACCGGTTTCCCAAACCGGTCAGACCGGTTTAGCCCTGTGGGCTGTCGTGAAGAGTTTTTGAGCAAGGAAGTTCCTGTCGTGCTATGGGTATTCTTGTTCAAAGGAGGAGAGGTTCTTGAGGCAGGTTTTCTCTCGGAAAGGTTTTTGGGGAGTTTCTGGACAGAACCGGCCTGACCGGTTTGCCAAACCGGTCTAACCGATTTCCCCTGCCTGTGTGAGGCTAAGTCCAACAGAAGCGGTCTTACCGGTTTCACAAATCGGCCTGACCGGTTTGGGCTGCCAGCAGCCGTGTCGTGTTTGTTTTCGCTGCTTGTGTGTTGTGGCGGTTGGTTGGGTCTCGCTCCTAGGTCCAGTAGCACTTGAGTGGTTGCGTGGACTGGGCAAGAGAAGCTTGCGGAGGTGAACGAGTGAAATTGGGTTCATAGGCTGAATTCTTAAATAGAATTTTTATCGACTCTCATTCACTCCCCCCTCTCTGGTTCGCCGTTTCGGTACTTCAAGATTGTCTAATTCACCCCCTTCCACTCTTAGGCTATGAGCATATGATTTCTTACACAGAAGTACATGAGCTTGTTGCCTCCGGGCTCCTAGTCCACATGCATCCGTGAATCCACAAGTCGCTCAGTTAGCATGGTTTGGCGTCGGGGAGCTGCCGAGCGGGAGCAAGGAGAACGTGCAGAGAGGCGAGACCGAGACCGGCAGAGTAACGTGTACGGGAGGCCAGGCACGACACGGACAAAAACTTCTAGCTAGGCTCTGACAGAGTTGGGCCTCCATTAATAAAGGACACAACACATGGATCCAAAATAGTTTTGTCGTCCTTGTCGGATCTCGCACGGAGCCCTAATCAATCTCTATCTTATGCTCCCTCCGGTTTGGTAAATGAAGTCGTTTTGGACATGATTTGAGTCAAACATTGGGAATATAAATCATGAATAATTTTTAAGTCATTAAGTTTGGAAATGTGAAAACTACATGAATAGATTTGTCTTGCAAAATACTTTTATAAAAGTATACACATGTTAGTTTTTAACAAATATTTTTATAAAAAGAAGAAGTCAAAGTTGTACTTTGGAGACCGTGTCGCTGTCATAAACGACTTCGGTTACCAAACCGGAGGGAGTACTACAGAAGAAGAATCCTCGCATGCAGCCAGCCCTCGACCGAATCAACCCAAACCACCACAGGCCGGCAACATGGGTGAACCTCCCCGCAAGAAAAGAAGATCTTGTGGGGTGGGGTTCACCGGCGGTGGCGAGGACCGCCTAAGCGACCTCCCCGACGGCATCATCGGCCACATCCTGTCCTTCCTCCCCTCCAAGGAAGCCGGCCGTGCGGCCGTGCTTTCCCGCCGGTGGCGCCACATCTTCGCCAACGTGCACGCCATCTCCTTGGAGGAGCACGGGGGCTGCGGCCACCCCGAGGATTACCACGATAACTACACCTTCTACGATGAAACAACCGAGCGGCGGAGCCTGAACGCGCCCTTCCTCGACGACGTCAGTGCCGCGCTCCTCTGCCGGCGCCGGTGCGGTGGCCTCGCCCCCGACCCGTGGTTGCGCACCTTCCGCGTCGCCTTCAACTGCTACCACCCATGGGACCGCGTCATGGTCGACCGGTGGCTCTTCAGTGCTTTGCAGCAGATCAGCAAGGAGGAGCTACACCTCGACCTGCGCTTTGGCACCTTCGTGGCCTGCGACCACTACGACGATCGATGCTACTCGAGGGCTGATGGAAAAGTCAGCAGCGACTCCGACGAGGACGACCGCCGGTGGCGGTACCGCCTCCCAAGGCGTATCTTCTCCATCGCCGTGCTGCAGTCGCTGCGCGTCAGCTACTGCAAGCTGAACCCGCCGGAAGCCATCGTCCTGCCGTGCGTCGAGACGCTGCACCTGACGGGCGTGTGCGACTCGTGGCACACCATCCGGCGCCTCATCTCCGGGTGCCCCCGCCTCGCGGACCTGACCCTCGAGGACTGCGACAATGCGAAGCGGGTGTCCATCCCCTACAGCACGCGGCTCCACCGGTTCACGATCCGGTCCTGCCACAACGCGGTGAGCATGAGTCTCGACGCGTCGGAGCTGACAACCCTCGACTACAAGGGTCCCGTGCTAACGGAGTCGTTCCTGAACCTGCACGGTGCGCCGAGAATATCCTCGTCTACCATCAGTCCCTGTTCTGCATCGACTACTACTGGGTTTCTAAAGTTCCTCGAGAATTTCAAGGACGTCAAGCACCTGCACCTTCAATTCGGGGGTCTCACAAGTTGCCTCATCCAGAGAGAGGGTTTGCCGACGTTCACGAGCCTGAGGAAGCTGGAGCTGACATGGAAAATTCACAGCGGGTGCGACATCCTTACGGTCAGCCAGATCCTGGACCAGACCCCTAACCTGGAGGTCTTGTCGCTGTTCCTTGTGCCAGACTTCTCGATTTCCAAGTACGGCTGGGAGCGGGACTACGACTACCACATGGGGTACAACGATGAGGACGTAACCCCCGACGACGTTGTGCTGCACGACATTCCGTGCTTGCGGTGTCGGGTGAGGGAGATCAACCTGGTGCACTACCAGGGCACCGATGCTCAGAGGTCCCTGGCCAAGCTGCTACTCAACAAAGCACAGGTTCTTGAGAAGCTTCGCATTGTCTTCCCAACGAGGGCATTGACAGTTCAGACTGCGATGTTCAGCGATATAAAGGATTGGGCAGTGAACAAGACGGCCAAGATGGTTTTTTCTGAGGAGAAATAATTACCCATGAGAAAAAGGATTTTTTAAAAAAAATTTCTGTTTCAACTATTCACTGTCAGACTTTTTATTTTCATGACAGACCACAAAAACACAAACTCTACCTGGCACATACACTATAGCACAAACTCTACCTGAAAAAGAGCTAACAAAGTGGTACCAAGAGAAAGTAGGGAATTTCTATATCACACTCAATTGTTCTTGTTCTTCCACACCAATTTTGTGCTTCCATTATCTTCCCCTTCTTAGGGTTCAGGGTTTATTAAGTGGGGACCTCCTGTTGTTAAGCATGCCTAAAAGGAGCTCAAGGGCGGCAGCGGTAGAGCTAGGTTGTAGATGTTGGGTGCGGCTGCATCTATTCATAGCCCCTTATCATATCTAAATTTTCATCATGTGTAAATTGAATATTGTGGGATTCTATGAATTGCAGGTGTCGCATACTACCGGAAAACACGTGTTTGCCGAGAGCGCACTCGGCCATCAAGAAAACACTTTGCGAATAAAAAACACTCGGCAAACAACTGTTTTGCCGAGAGTTTTGTTGGCCGTCGACAAATTCAAAACTTTGCCAAACATTTTTGTGCCATGAGCTTTTGTTTAGGCTGTCGGCAAAAAAGCCTCTTCCCATGTTTTCATACAACTTCTGATGAAGAACAACCTTCTATTACAATTGTACATCTCGCAAACATCTATAACATTTATTAACAAAGTATGTCAAAATTTTTAATCTAAATATGTGTTTCTTTTTTATTGATGAATATAGAATGGATATTTGTGAAGCAACACATAGCTATACTTGTCTTCTATATCATAAACTTTTTCTACACTCTACATACATCATGTGGTGCTACATGTTAAGATTACATTTATCTAATTGTTTTCTATATTTAAATATTAATTGCATTTCAAGCTTTTTTGAATTAAGCCAAATTTGAACTGCAAGTGATTAAAATAATAGAGTAAAATAAGTGAAAAAATGTTATTAATGTTATATCACAATTTAAGACCTTAGATATAAAATGAAAAGAATTTTTCAACATCTTGTTTAGGAAAAACGACCACATACGCAAATCTAAGTGATTTTTGAAATTCAAAAAATGTAAATGAAGTCTGAAAATCATGAAATTTGTTTTCTCATGATATCACACATGAAACCTATGGTACAAAATTGAGTGACTTTCACACATTTTGTCATGAACATTGTTTACAAATTGAAACATCTTTGAAGAAGTTTCTTAAACTTAAGAAGGAGGCGGTTAGAATTATAGGAAAAGTGACATTCAAATTGGAATTTGAATTCGAATTTGTTTACTCTTCACATACAACATGCGGTACTCCATGATAAAATTAGGTACATTTTTGTATTTATTTAATATATTTGACTAATAGAATAAACTTCAATCAGTTTTTGAAAAAAATCACTTTGCCAAGAGCCGTATTTTGGGCACACGACCCATCTTGCCCATGGTCGTGGCCTCCCCCATTGAACCCTAACAATATAAAACCCACCCCACCCCCACTCGGACTCCAGCCCAACAACAGTTGTTGCCTCCCTTAGCTCCTACCCGCAGCTGCGATCCCTTGCCGTTGCCTCTCTCAGCTCCCGTTGCCACCTCCTCCCTCCAGCCTCTCCGCCCCCTCAGATCCGCTGCCGCCCTCAATTCCCTCCCACTAGTTCAGAAGTTCATATCAATGACAACACTTTCACCATGGAACAAGCCAAATTCGTCATTGAAAACCTTCTGTGATGAATTTATGACGATTCTGAAATCGTCATAGAAAGCGTGTCACATTTGACGCACCGTGACGAATCAGGCAATTTCATCACAGAACCGTTCCTTTTCACTGGCAGACATGTTTTCGTCATGCAGCTCGTCTTCTATGACTAGAGAACGGCAATTTCATCACAGAACCATTCCTTTTCACTGGCAGACATGTTTTCGTCATGCAGCTCGTCTTCTATGACTAGAGAACATCGTCACTATTTCGTCATGAAAGTGACCGCCATGTGGCCCGTGCATGCTGGCAGCTGACATGGCTCGGTGCCGTGATAACGTGGCTCGATGCCACGTTGGCTACCTACATGGACGATGATGTGGCTGCCTATATCGACAATGATGTGGCAGCCTACGTGGACGATGACGTGGCTGCCTACGTGGGCGATGACGTGGCAATAATGACGTCATCACACATACACAATTCAGAGATGGTCCTAATTTGGGCCAATTATTTCACTGATTCACTTTTTAAGCCCACTTATTACAAAACACATTACAACTCATGATACACATATTTTAAGCAAGTTACAGAGCCCATATCACATACATGCTCACAGCAAATCCACAATGGCACATTCACCACACATACAACAAGCAGATAAAGCGCAAGAGAATCAAGTTTAGTTCCATCTCGAACCACAATACATGAGCAACAATCAAGTTTAGTGCCAATTGTACTATGCTACAAGTTGCCTCCAACCAAAGAGCATAACTATCCTTTACAATCCTGACCTCGGAATTTGTTATCTGCAAATGAGGGGGAAACATGATGTCAGGACCAAAGGAAGATATATAGATTAATAAATTGTTCATTCATAGACAATGCAGAAGGTCTTTAAAGAAGGATAAAGAACTTACAGAACTTTGGCCAGGAAAAACTGAATGTGCCTGCGAAATGACTCTCAGCAGTTCCTCTCCTCCAGGCTTCTTTAGTGCACTCTTCAGCTATTAGTCAGAGGATCAAACCAAGCAAAAAGGTATCAGGGGCTTAATTGCTATTCAGATAGCTAAGAGCATAGTAGAATAACAGAGAAGACAGATATATTGCAGAAGATTAAGAGATTCAACTGACACCATTTTCCTGCTAACAGAACACTTGTCATTATATTATATGAACACCATACTACTACGTTGTCTAAAGTCTACATTAATTCTGAAGTGTAGTTCACATGCTCAGTTCAGAATTCAAAAACAAGAAATCACAGATGTGTTCTGTTAGTATACAAGCAGGATCATTTACCAACAAGCAATGCCGACTGCGTGTGAGATGCAGCTGCAGGATTCGATACGCCGTCAAGTGCACATGCACATATCAAAAAAATAAGAAATATGAGAGTGAGTTAGAGATAAGTAGATCAGTAGCGAGTATAAGAAAAATGTGTAGTCCGATTGAGGCTGCACTGCTGCAAACCCAAGCAAACATGAACTGATGCCATGTGAACATATTAAACCAAGAGCTAACTCTGGGCACCGAACAAGTCACCATCTAGGAGTGCAATCAATGAACATTTGATTAAGCTAACTATGATGCATTTGATTTTTATGTTATTATCGAAGCAACAAGGATATTTCACCAAATAGTAGTGATTAAGTTAGTGCACCACAGAACTGATCTGTAGCTAAAGTTGTCCAAAGTAGTCCTCATGTCACCACAGAGCACATAAGCAGGATATGCAAGAAATACTGGAGAAACTGATTGAATCATATAAATTAGAGTTGCCACATCTCATATAAAATCTATATTACAGTTTCATAAATCCGTCCAAGGGTGCAGAAGAAAAGGCATATGCCTAGAAATATCAATAGTAACCCAATCTCATGTTCTTCCATATTGAAAGGACCCAAATCTATCTGAAGCAAATACGGAGCAATAAAGAAATCAAACTGAATCACTATTTAATTTTGCTGAATATTAAATTATCAATCCATGGGCAATTTATGTGATGCACTCATGGTTGTTGTTCAAGTTTAAAATAACACATACATTTAAAAGCTACATCGATTCATATCATCTCGCTTCATACACTCGTGGCTTTTGTGACTCACCAGAAAAAACTACAAAAGGGACAAACTCACCCTGAGAACATACAGACTCACCAAGAAGCTCCCTGCAGGCACAACGAAGAGGGAGTGGTCAGTTAGGAGCACATACAAAAGCAGTAACAGTCAGCTAGGAGAACCAATCACCTATGCAAAGAATGGAAAAAAACCCAAAGAACATGATAGGCACAATAATCACAAACTCATGTTAATCGATCACTAGTAGTGCCAACTTAAAACTTTAGAACGGCATGGACAATGGAAGTAAAAAGAGGTTTATTCTGGTTTCAGTAGTGATAACATGCATAGGTAGGTACTTATAAGTTTAGTAACAATTGTAATGCATGATGTTGCTATACACCAACTAGCTGGCTGAATCGTTTGATTGCCAAGTGCCAAAAACCATTTAGCTTTGTTTTAAATATTGGGTGATGCCCAACAGATGAAGACAATGTCTGATGCTTATGGGTTGGAAATTTGTGGAAGACAAACATTACAGACCTGGAGGTACTTGGCTACCTGTAATGTACAGATATCTGACCCTAGGGTACATACAACCAATTCACCCAACATATCAGAAGAAGTACATACAACCAATTCACTCTGCAATTGTCATCTTTCTTAAGTTAGAAGCAACAACCAATTCACTATGCAATTGAATACAGTAGAATTTTTTTAAGCGGCACTTGGATCACCCGAGAGAGGTACTTAAATGTATGAGAAAACTTTGATAAAGACTTATCACATTCACATACATACGAAAATCTAATTCAATTTGCTATTACCACTAGCAAAGTTCGAAAATTATAATGTTGATTAGTGCCTAATTTACACAGCTCGTGAGCAATTGATCATAGACAAATGAGTAGGCAACGCCCCCCAAGTCCTCCTTCCCAGCTGTGTACAGGTAATAAGCTTACCAATCCATCAATCGCCCGGTTGAGTAACGAATAAGTTTGACCATGCTTATTTTGTGGCCACATCAGATTGTGCAAGAAGTGCAAGGAGCGCAGACGGGGACCGCTTCAAATCGAAACTCACAATCCAGCCGCAGATGAGGTGGGTGGGCTTGTTGCCGTCGACGAGCGCGGCCGCCACGTTGGCCTCATCCTCGAACTCGATGAAGTCGGGCTGGGCTGTGGCCCGCCTCCCGCATCACAATGACGGAGCGCACCTCCCTGAAGCGGGCAATGTGCTCCCGCGCCTCCTGCGCACCCGACGGGATGCCGCCGACTACGAACTTCTGGCTATGCCCGGCCACTGCCGCGGGGCCAGCACCTCCGCCGCGCCCCCCATCTGCGGCAGGGTGGCAGCGGTCTCTGCCCCACGTCTCCTCTTCCTCTTCCTCACTGGATCGGGATCTGGAATGGGGGGGGGGGGGGGGGGGGGGGGGGCGGCAGCTAGGGTATTGGGGCTTAGTGCGCTGCGGGGTCGGGCAAATTAGGGCGCAGGGGCAACGATGGCGAGGGTGAGATGGACTAGGGTTTATGCGCGATAGGGAGGACGGTGATTGGGGGGCTGGGAATTTGGTTTTAGGATTTCCGCTGCCGGGAACGGGAATGTTGTCGCATGTGATTGGGGGAAGAGGAAGGTGACGAGATAAGGAGAGGCGATATCTGGAGAGGCGGCTCAAGTGCCTCGCCTGGAGACGAGGAGGGAGCGGCGTAGGGCAGGTGATTAGTAGTGGATCTAAGGAGGTGGCGGTGGTGAGCGACAACCGAAGGAAGTGGGAGGCGTCGGGTGTGACTGGGTGGGAGACGAGGGGAGTTTAGGGAGTTTAGGATTTGCGGCCGTTTATATATACGAGGATGATCAGAGCCATCCATCTGATCGTGGATGAACGACAAGAGATAATGGGGCTATTTTGGCCAAAATGGACCTTGTTTGCTTAATATTTTTCTTTTCTTTTTTTATTATTGCACAATTGTGAAGTAGCACATAAAAGTTATGATCATATATACACTATGTAATTTTGTATACACACTATACAACATATAAGTTGTACTGTAGGAGTTGTCGTATGAACATCACTGGACCCACTACTCTTGCGGTTAACAGGACCGACTACTCGGTGGGCCCCTGGGACTACTCGACTTGTGATACACGGCACCTGTTGGCATGGAGCGCAAGGACTACAGAGGAATAGTACTCGGTTAGGAAGCTGTGCATGTTCGGATCCATGTAAAGTACTCTCTCCTCAAACCGACTTGTAACCTTGCCTCCCGGACTATATATGGCGAGGCAGTGACCCCTCTCTCATCATCCGCATCATCTTGTAAACACATTCAATCAATCCAGAGCTACACAACATACAGGACGTAGGGTATTACGCACCTCGCGGCCCGAACCAGTCTAAATTGTGTGCCACGTGTCTCTTCCTTCGAGTTACCGATCTCGGCGAGGCCACATTCATCTACCTCGGGTACTCCCTTTGGTAGGTTGCCAGTCTAAAACATCGAGAGTTGGCGCGCCAGGTCGGGAACTCGTCGAAGATCTCATGGCGAACTCGACGGCTTCGATCATCATCGAGCCAACTGTCGCTCTTTGTTGACGCAAAATTAGCAACTCGCGCCAAGCACACAGCAAGCCGAACGAAGCTGGCTTAACACACGTGCCGGATCCGAAGCGTGCCAGTCAATTTTCCTGAAACTGACAAAGGATGAAAAATAGTTAGATAAAACCTGGAACTTGCCGGGTGGTACCAGACAGTTACGTATTTACTGCTAGAAAGCCAATTAAAATGACATATAGCTACAACAAGCTATCTGTCAACAGTTTAAATATCATTCGGGAGCTTTAAAACATGAAACCAGGATATAGCCGAATGCATGACGTAAGCATGACAAAAGATCGGTCTTTGTTTAGATAGCGTTGCTCGCACATGGACATGACCGATTTTCGAGGATAAATAACAATTAAAATAAATAAGGTGAAAGCACTAGGACAAAAGCACTAGTCTACCGCATGTGTAGGTACTTTCAAACCCGTCGAGCATGACACCAAACAAGTTAATCCACCGCATGATACAACTTGTTTGAAACCAAGCCACCAACCACAAATAGATTAATCCACCACATGATACGATATAAATATGGAAGGCTAAAAGCATACATTATTTAAAACAAACTTATGAACATGTTTCACTTGTGGTAGCATTGCCGATACAGCTGTACAGCCGATCCGGGTTCCGTGAAGAAGGAACAAACATTTGAAAAGTCAAAGCTTGAACCCGCAACACGTGACAATCTAGATTGATCTAAATTCGGCTATTGAGAGCACTTGATCCTTTATAATAAACAAAGACTTGAAAGCACATCACATGGATCTCAAAGAGGTAAAGCCGAAACTAATCGATCTAGATTGGGCAAAAAGTGTTACATGAATTTAAACATAAAGCAAAATCCAAAGCCACACGTGGTAACTTAATGAATCTATTAGATCTTGCCAAATCTAATAGAGTCGATAACTAGCTTCGAGCTAGATCTTAGCCTACCGCGTGGCTTATGATCTAACAGGAAACCCTCTTGAACCAAGCTTAAATCCACCGCATGATACTAAGCAAGGTAACAAGACTACTTGCATCACGGTCTAAATCCACCGCATGGTACTAGACATGATACAAGGTTGCCGGTACTTACGGAGGTCGACGGATCGATGGCTCCTCTCGAAGAACTCGACGACTCGACTAAAGGACTCGAAGTTTGGAACGGGGCCGGTTTTGTTGTGTAGATGTTCGATCCCTATTACAGACATCAAGGGTTTATATTTATACCCTTGTCCTAACACGACTCCTGGTCGACTACGAGTACAACATTTAATACCTAAATTAATGCTCCAGTGCCAATGTCCATCTCGTACCCGTCATCAATTCGTCCCTTCCTTATATCCGGGCCACGTCATCACGCATTCCCGAAAACTTCCTTTCAAAAGCGCAAACAGTCCTTTTGCCGAATGATGGCGTATTGCCGACCGCAAGCATCTTTACCGAATCCTCTGATGAGATTTTTCCTGACGAATGGCATTTCATTACCAAACTCGGCCCACAAGTGAGTCCCTTTCCTGTACCAATTTTTGGTGTTAACATATGCCCCTTCAATTACGGGATAAAAGTGATTTTATTTCGGAATTGACCATAAATGCTCAACGTCTCCGAGCTAAATCTGTGCAACACCCATTCTTTCTTCTTGCAATCCGCTGGAGTCTCTACTTAGATCCAAACCTTAGGTCATCAATCTCCCAAGCTCAAATCTTCAAATGGGGGACCAAGATCAAGCTCTCTAGGTAAATCTCATTCCCTTAAGGTCCATTCGGTATTACTTTTTCGATTCCCACCTCATATTTTTTTCTGCCTTTTCTTGATAGGCGCTATCCACCGAGATTTTGATTCCCATTGAGGACAAATCACCATCCTATTTCCTCGGACCTGTGGGAACCTCTGACCCTCTCGAGTTCATTGAAGCCGAATCTCAGAGAATCCCCTTTAAAGCAGCTTTGTCAAGACCCCATGAGTGGCAAGACGCCTTCAAAACCTGGCCCCTGCCCCCAATTGCAGGTTGGAGAAACTGGTATAATAGGATATTTGGTGATGACAGTGCAAAAACCGGTAATTGGGACAGCCTTCGCATTGCCCAGTGTTTGGAGTTATCTTTGGCCGAAACTCCTAAGAATGAGAGTCTTCTGGTTGCAGCCTGTCATTTCTGGTCAAATGGTGTCAATGCTTTCCTTTTTGGTCATGGACCAATGTCTACTATTTTGGCCGATGTATATATGATGACCGGCCTTGATATCACAGGATCCATGTATCCTTACAAATACAAAGTCTCCACCAGGCAAAGAGGAGTGAAAACAGGAGTTGGATATAAGTTATATATCCAGAATCATATGTCTGATGCCCTCTAACTGAAGTTGAGTACATGGCCTTCCTGAACATGTGGCTATGCAGATTCGTCTTCTGTGGCAAAGCCAATGAGCCAACCCTAAACCATATTGCAATGGCCGAAGATTTGGCTGCAGGTCATCTCATTCCCCTTGAAAGTATCTCCTAGGGAGTGTATACCATATGCTTCATCAGACCACCCTTTTGATGCACACCAGCCAAAAGATCTCTTGTGTCAATGGCCCCTGGTGGTTTGTACAAATGTGGCTGCAGCTATACATGCACCAGATCGTTGGTATTGATCTCAACAACCGGCATTTTCCTTCATCCAGCTATAAGGAAGGAGAAGTTCAGATTACCAAAGGATGCCAAACTTATGTCTCAACCATATCCATTGACTAGAACATCAGTCAACTCTTTGAGCTTTTCTTCAGAGGTTTCACCAATCCCCTTTGGCTTCCTTATTTGAACAATGATAACTTGACCCTCCCTTATGAATTTACTTTTGGGAATGGATGCAATGATGTAAGATCCATAGAAATTTTCAATATCTTCATCCATCCATTCATCCTGCCAGCAGAATTCTGTGGAGGAAGGCAAACTCATAGAACCTTTGAATATTATCATCCAAACATGAATGGCCCGACAGCTAGGATGTGGCCAAGTGCCTCCAAGGCTATTTCTTCACGAATTCCTCAAGCCCAGAGAGGAAATCAAATAAAACCTGCAAGCCAAAAGAGTCTTTGAATATCAATGTAGTCCAACTGTTTATACTTGGCCCTTTGTACCAACATCAATAGCTCATCCCTCTTTTACTTCCTGGTGGGAAGAATTCCATGATCACATCTTCAGTGAGCCAGTACATTCTTTTTGCCTTGAGCTAATGCCTGACTTCCAACCAATTTCAGAAGTAATGCACTTAATTTTTTCTTTTCTCAAGCATGTCCTTCCTTACTGATCATGATTCTTTGCCACTTCTTGCAGAATACAGTGCCTGCCCCTCAAACTAGGACAATTTCTTACAATGTTGTAGGCCCAATCTCTGCCTTGGGATTTAAATCCACAAATTTGGCTCAACTGATGTTCAGATATGCCACATCAGACCCAAATCTTATCAGTTCAGCTTCTGTTAAGAGGAAAGCTCCATCCCTGGTTGCTCCTCCAGCTGCCAAGAAGAAAACAACATCCAAAAGAGTTCTTATTGAGGTTAACATCTTTTCCTTCTTGAGCACAAAACCATTCTTTATTCTGATAAATTTATCTTGTGTAATTTCAGACCAGAGTTCAGCAACCATCAACTACTACAGAACCTGCCAATGCCCCATTTGCTGGTATGGTCCTTACTATTTTACTTCCTTTCAAAGACCATTCTTTTCATTGGTACTTACTCTCTACTTGTCATTTGTAGAAGAAACATTGGTGAATCAACCTGTGGGGAGTTCTTCTCCTCAACATGCTTCAAATCCAAATTCACCAAGGGTCCAAACATCTTCCCCTCAAGCAGAAACTTCAACTTCACCAAGGATTCAATCATCCCCTTCTCAAGTAGAAGCTCCAGTTTTACCAGGGATGGATCCATCTTCACCTCAGCCAGAAGCTTCAAATCTACCAAGGACTCCACCAGCTTCCCCTGAGTTAGAAGCTTCAGCTTTACCAGGAACTCCTCAAGCTCCTCCTCAGCTGATCACCCAGGAACTTCCTCTTGAGCCTGAAAAAATCCCTTCAGGAGGCCAGGAATGAGGTAAGTATGGGCATTCAATCCTGTTATTCTCTTTCAACAAATCATCCTTAATTCGGCAAACCTTCCTTTTCAGGATTAGGTTGTATCACCACCAAGCTTTTCATTCACTATGGATGATTTAGCTGCCGAAAAAGGTGATGAGGCATCTTCAAGCCAAGCTCTATCAGAGGAAAACCAGGCAAAACTGAGAGAAATCCTCTCCTTGCTGCAAAGAGATATCCAGGACCAAGTCAGTGATGTTGATCTTCTAGAAGAAGTGCTTGAATCCATCACTCAAGAACTTCCTGATGATATCAAAACCTCCCTGGAGCCTATCTCTCAACTGGACAATCACTTTGCAGCAGTGAGGAGAGCCTTGAAGAATCAATCCTCTCTACCAGTCCTGGAACAAAAGAGAGCTAAAGCCAAGCAATTCGTGAAAGAATCACAGGCTCAAATCCAGAGCAACAAGGAATTGCTGGCTGAACTGCAGCGTGCACTTGAGTTGAAGATTGTCAGGAAAGCTGCACTAGAAGCTGAATTGAAGAATCTGACAGCTGAAATCGAGGCTGATAAGAAAAAGATAGCTGAACTCCCCGGATTAACAGAGAAAATACAAATGGAAGCTTCAGCAGCCCTGATTGAATCAAACCAGCTCAAGACAAAGCTTTCCGCCCTGTCTAACACTCAGGAAGCTGATCAGAAACTGCTGGAGAATATCAGCAAAATGATATCAGTCGCTTCTAGTGTAATATCAAAGTATTTGAACATTTGATTGTATCAAACAACTTGTAACCAAATGATTTATCATCCTTGTAATTTTGTCCACCACAAATTTCACTTTCCAACTCCTGCTTTTCCTTGCGAGTAGCTTTAGACGATCCATTCGGCAACTCTGGTCAAACAGTACTAGACCCGAACAGAGATCCGACCGCAACTCAACCGAGCCAGTCAACCGAATACGACTCATCTTGAATTCCAAACGACCCGACGACGATTCGGTTAAGGAAGTCTCTCCACCTCCCAAATTTCTCGGGATATGCACCACGATCTGTGGCCACGATCTCTTTACCAGCCCCATAAATAGAAACCATGGGTGCCCTTAGCCTTTCAACAAGTCTTCTGCCTTCTAGCCTTTGCCAATCTAAACTTCCCTTTTCCAGCACTAGTACTCCCACAAAACTTGATGGCGGGCAGCAGCAACAGGCGCCGGGCCAGCGACGAGGCTGAAGGAAGCCACGCTGGTGCTCGTCGGAGGCGGTGATCATCAACTCCTTTTACAGTTTTCTTCTAGATTTCTTTCTGTTTCTCACGATCCTCTTCGTGTTTCTTGGCACATCCAGTGGAACCCGGCTCCTGCGTCGGCCACAAATCCAGCCTTGCCGGGCGACTCCTCGGAGTCGTACACCTATTCTCCTTCGCGCTACGACGAGCGCGATGCCCTCCGGTTCAAGGCGGAGCATGACGAAACCCGGCGCGAGCTAGAAGATGTCTCCAAGAAGGCTTGAATGGGAGCACCAGCGCAAGAAGCTGCTAGAGACCATCGACGATAAATCTTTTGATTTTTTTTAATTTAACCCAACTTTGAACTAACCACCATTGCCCCGCAATGCTGCAGACCGTGACGCTGAGCTCAACTGGCTGAAGACGCTGGTGAAGCAACTGGCGGACAAGGTGAACGCCCCCCGGGACACGCTGGCAGCCCGCATTGCCGCGGTGGAAGACCGCGTCGATGAGGTGGCCCTCCATGGCGTTCGTCTGGGCACCACCTTAGGCCTGGCCGCCATGGCGACGCACACCGGCGTCGACTACTCCACGCAGCCACACGGCTTCCAGGGCGGCGCACCAGAGGACATCGACGAAATCGAGGTCATCCTGGAGCGCCTCGACGGCCACGGCGACGCCATTGCCGACTCCATCCATCCCCAGCCTGTGCTGAACAGGCTTTTTGACTAGTTTGTACTAGGGATGTTTGGAATTTCGGCAATAAATTATGAAATTTTAACTCCTGTGTTTGTATTGTGATGATCCCCTTTTGCTTGTGGATGTGAATCCTTACTGTTTTTGAATGAATTTGGAAACTTTATCTTAGCCGAACACGCAAAAACTCCTGCCCCTTGGCACAGAATCCACAGAAAATCCTCAATCCGGGAACCATAAACAATGTTCAATGAAAACCCTTCGCATTCGGAGAGAAAACCCTGCCGTTTGGTATTCCAATAATGCACGCCAACAAGTCATCACTCCCAATACGCTCTCACAGCTAATAAAATAGCCCCCTTGGTGCCCTGCAAAGCCACTCGCATACACTTCCATCACTTCACATCTTCTGCCCCTGTTCCAGATGAAAAAACCCCAAAGTCATGGCAGCGTTCCACCAATGAAGCGCACCATTCAAGAGTAAGTTTTCTGTCAATCCTTTTTCTCGCTTTCGATTGCAATCTTATGGCTTACCCCTCTTCATTCCCATCCTTGACTTGCTCCCTGAAGAAATCTTTGGAACTGAAGAGGTTCCCGAGTACAACCTCTCCGATTCTTCCACTGAAGAAGAAAACGCCACGCCAGAACAGAGGACAAACCACCAACTGCGCCACTGCATTCGGCATCTAGAACACAATCTGCGAGACATCACCGTCCACTGCAGTGCCGAACGCGAACGCCACATGAGCTTGGAGGCGTTGATAGGGGGTAAGATCTTCATTTTTATCTAAATCCCACATCTAGGCTCAGATCTCACATTCAACAATTGTTCCCTTCTTCAGATGTTTCTGATAGGTACAACAACTTGAAGGCTTCCTGGGATAGCCTGATGGAAGCTGCAAGTCATGGCAACCCCCGAAGCTTCCAGGTTGCTGTTACGGTGGTCCTGGAACAGTTGAACAGGGAAGAGCTGAAGAGGAAAAACGCGGAATCAAAGGAATGAAGCATACTTTCGCTTCTTCCTCCAGGCCTTCTGCTTCCCACCCTCTTGTAATCTTAAGTAGCTGGGTTGTCAAATAAAAGCCTGCAATAAACAGTTGTAATGCAGAACATTTTTGTGCTAAGGGCAATACACTTCAGTATTGGCCATCTCCTCTGTTAGGATTTTTTGTTCTAAAGGCGGCTTCTTTCCCGAACGCCGACTGTCTCTGTGTTTCTGATGCTTGTAGTCCTGGTGCTTTTAATCAACGATCAACTTCAATACTAGGATAATATTTCTTCAAATATCTTCCATTTATAGCAGCAGTAAACTCCTCTCCTAGTAAAGTTTTCAAGATATAAGCATTTCCAGGTGTACATCTAACTACCCGAAAAGGACCTTCCCAATTCGGGGACCATTTGCCGAACACACTGTACTTAGTCCCGATCGGCAGTAATGCTTTCCAAACCAAATCTCCTTCTGCAAATTGCTTAACTTTTACTTTCTTGTTGTGATATTTAGCAACTCGCATCTTGTTCTTTTCAATATTTTCCAGGGCCCTAAGACGAATCATATGCAAATCTTCTAACTTGTCCATCATTAAGTCATTGTAATCTTTGGAACATAAATCCTTTTGCAAAATCACTCTCCTTGAATCTTATTCTATTTCCCAGGGCAAAACAGCATGATGCCCATAAACCAACTCATAAGGAGATGTTTTTGTAGCCCCATGAGGAGCCATTCGGTAAGCCCACAAGGCCTCATTGAGTACCGAATGCCACTTCTTTGGCTTCTGATCAATCTTCTTTTGAATAATCTTGATCATGATCTTGTTAGAAGCCTCTACCTGACCATTAGCTTGGGCATAATAAGGAGAAGAATTCAACAATTTGATTCCCATGCTTTCAGCAAATTCCCTAAACTCTGAAGATACAAATTGAGCTCCTTGATCGATAGTAATTGTTTGAGGAATTCCAAATCTGTAGATGATGTGTTCTTTAACAACCTCAACCATGTTTTCTAATGTCACTTTCTTCAATTGAATTGCCTCAACCCATTTAGTGAAATAATTTGTTGCCAAAAGCACAAACTTATGCCCCTTGCTAGATGGAGGATTTATTTGGCCAATCAAATCTATACCCCATCCTCTGAATGGCCATGGCTTGATAATAGGATTCAAAGTCGATGCTGGAACTCTTTGGATATTACCAGACTTCTGACAATCTTGACAACCTTTGCAATACTCAAAGCAATCCTCCAGCATCATCGGCCAATAGCATCCAGTGTGTGTGATAACCCATTTCATACGGTAAGCCGATTGATGCGCTCCGCACAGCCCATCGTGCACTTCACTCATCATTTTCTTTGCTTCTTCTTGACCCAGGCATTGCAGCAACACTCCATCTAATGATTTATAAAATAAACGCCAATCAAGAAGAAAAAATTTTATAGCTTTATACTCGAGTTTCCTAGAGACCTTTCGGGATGGATTTTCCAGATAATCAACAATTTCTTTTCTCCGATCATCTTCTGCTAGATCACTTCTGAAAGCACACACATCACTGGTAAACACTTCTTGGTTTTCTCTATAACCCGAAGCACTTTGAGCCAATCTGCTTGCCTCTTCATTGTGTTTCCTAGGAACATGTTGTAGAATCATTAACTGAAAACATTTCAAGATTTCCTTGCACTCCTCATAGTAATTCTTCAGGATATCATTTCTACATTCATATTGGCCATTTAATTGTTTTATAACTAGCTCTGAATCTCCATAAATTTCAACTGAAATAGTCTTTGCTTCTTTCAAATACTGAAGCCCTCTAAACAATGCTTCATACTCAGCTTGATTATTTGTGACAGTAGGTTGAATAGGGATAGCAAACTCAAACATCTCACCTCTGGGTGAAATTAATAAAATTCGTACTCTACCACCTTTGCCACATGAGGATCCATCAAAGAATAAAGCCCAAGGAGTGATTTCAAGCAAATCAATCGATGGATCACGATGCTCAGTAATGAAATCAGCAATAATTTGACCTTTAACAGCTATTGCCGATTCAAACTTTAACTCAAACTCAGATAAAACCAAAGTCCACTTGCCAATCCTTCCATTCAAAATTGGCATAGATAACATGTGTTTAATTACATCAAATTTTGAATATACAATGCATTCGGCATTCAACAAATAGTGCCGAAACTTTGTAGATGAATAATAAACACACAGGCAAAGCTTCTCCGTAGCTGAATACCTTGTTTCAGGATCAAGTAATTTTCGGCTAAGGTACGCGACTATCCGTTCCTTTCCCTCAAATTCTTGTATAAGGGCCGATCCAATAGTTTGGGTATCGGCCGCCACGTACAACTTGAAAGGCTTGTTCAATTGTGGAGGCACCAACACTGGTGGTTCCTTCATGTACTGCTTGATCTCGTCGAAAGCCTTTTGTTGTTCGTCACCCCATACAAACTTTTGATCCTTCTTGATCCTCAACAGTGGAGAGAAAGGCAACACCTTTTGTGACAAATTTGAAACTCCTTGAGATTGGTTGGAGGAACAACTTCATCAATAGCTTTCATGCTTTTCTTGCCAACTTCTATTCCTCCTTCATGCACCAAAAATCCCAAGAATTCTCTAGCTGAAACCCTAAAAGCACACTTGTTCAGGTTCATCTTTAACCCATGCCTTCCGGTGCACTCTAAAGTTTTCCTCACATCATCCAAGTGTGATTCATGATTCAAAGATTTGATCACGACATCATCAATGTATATTTCAACAATTTTGCCGATCAACTCGTGAAAAATATAATTCATGGCTCTTTGATAAGTTGCACCGGCATTTTTAACCCAAATGTCATGACAATCCACTCAAAAAGGCCTATATGTCCAGGACATCTGAAGGTTGTCTTCGATATATCTTCTATTGCCATAAAAATTTGATTGTACCCTGCATTGCCATCCATGAAACTAATAACTTTATGCCCAGCAGCGGCATCAACCAACAAATCAGCAACATGCATTGGATATCCATCCATGGGAGTAGCCCTGTTTAAATCTCTAAAGTCTATGCAAACCTTCATTTTTCCGTTTTTCTTGTAAACAGGGACAATGTTAGAGATCCACTCCACATATCTGCATGGCCGAATGAAATTTGTTCCGATCAATCTCTTAACTTCGTTTTTCACGCCGGCCAATACTTCATCCTTGTGGATCTTTCGGGGAGGTTGCTTGTAAGGTTTAAAACCAGTCTTGATTGGCAACCGATGCTCAACAATGGAATGATCCAAACCAGGCATCTCCGAATAATCCCAAGCGAAGCAATCTTTATATTCTTTCAGTAGTTTGATCAATCCTTCTCTGAAACTTGAGTCTAAGTTAGCACTGATAAATGTCGGCCTTGGCTTATCACCATCTCCAATATCAATTTCTTCCAATTTGTCAGCCGACACGAATCCACGTCCTAACTTTTCATCAGTTCCATCAATTGGATTATCCATTAAAAATTGCTATAAGAGCCGACTGCTTGAATCGGCTGTTGATCACTGCTGACTGGTTAAATAGGACCTTCACCCCAGTCCTTACCTGAGAAGCAATCTATACCTTGATACTCCCAGAAGGCTGGTTCCACGTTAGCCATGCTCACTGAATCATCTGCCTGGACCACCTCTATATCATCATCTACCCATTGAACAAGCTGTTGGTGCATGGTAGATGGGATGCAGCAATTTGCATGGATCCAGTCCCGTCCAAGCAGCAAGCTATATGCCCCTTTGCCCTCAATGACAAAGAAGGTCGTGAGCAAAGTCTTAGACCCGATCATCAGGTCTACATGTACGCAGCCCTTGGTGTCTGAAGGATTCCCAGCAAAATCATTCAGAATTATACTTGTTGGCGTCAAATCCCCAAGGCCCATGCTAAGCTTCCTAAACGTGGTGTATGGCACCACATTGACCGCAGCTCCACCATCAACAAACATCTTGGTCAATGGCTTGCCATTGACGTATCCTCTCAAGTACAGCGACCTCATATGTCGATTCTTGGCCGGCTTGTCAAAGGTTGCTTGCTTGGCCAATACCAGTTGTGCCATCAGCCCAAGTTGCTCGTCCTCATTTATGTCTGATGATGCTTCTTCCTGCACAACCTGATTAGCTGGAGCCATGGACTCATTCGACAAAAAGCATACCATGCATGTTGGAGCCGAACGACCAGATCCATCAAGCCTATCCTTTTGACGCCACACCTGCTTCCTCTTGATCCCTGCTTGTTTCAACTCCTGATTTCTCAAGCGCTGAACTCTTCTCTTTTGGCTTCTCCTCAAGCCAGGTGGGCACCATTGTCCTTCCTGCCAGACATATTCACGCTCTTGCTCTTCATGATCGACCCACTTTTGATCAGCATATCTTTTCTTGGGCGATCATCAACTTCATTTATTTTTACGCGCCGACCGTCACTAGGGCGTATACTTCCAATTCTTTCGTGGATGGATCGGCGATTGACAGTATCCTGCCTATACTCAGTGTATTTGTCACTGCATTTAGGGCAATTGTTCAACGTGGGGAGCTTCAAACCCTCATTCCAGCAGTGCCTAAAGAACGCACATCCCCAATGCGCACGCTCTTGTTCTCGTGCACGTTCTTCCCGTTCTCTTCTGTGCGCTTCCTCTTCAAACCTCCGCTTCTCCTCCTCGTATTTCTGTTTCTGGTAGCATTATTTCTCTTGCTGACGCTGCCACTTGTTTAGGAGAATACGCGTAGTCACCCTGGGCTTGGATTTAGAAGATTCCCCAATCTCAATTTGGCTTTTCAGGATGCGAGGCGCTTCTTTGTGGACTTGTTCCAATGTTATTTGCCGAGCAGGGTCAACTGACCCATCCTATTTTGCCCTTGCTGAAGTCAAGACCTTCACCTTCCCCTTTTCCTCAGCTGTCACCATGTTGACTGAAAATCCAATCATGTTTTGAGGAAAAGGATTGCCATCCAACTTCATTTTATTGTCAAACTTCAAATGGCCTTCCTGGATAGCCTTCTGGATCCTCATTCTGAAAACCCTGCAATCATTGATGGAGTGAGAGTTCCTGTCATGAAACCCATAGTATCATTTCTCTTTAACTCCATCTGGCCGAAGCATAGAATGCCCTTCTGGCAACTTGATTTGGCCTTCCTTTACAAGGAACTGAAAGAGCTTGTCAGCCTTGGTCACATCAAAGTCATATGTGCCCTTGGCTTGCTTGATCCATCTCTGGTTCACTGTCAGTGGATCTTTGCCCCACACCATCTCAGCTGCGGCTATCTCCTCGTCTGAAACGACCCGGATTTCCGCGAACAGAAACCCGAATCTTAGCACCTCGGTGGTAGTCCCAGGAGGCTACCACGTGCAATCCCTGTCTCAGCGATTCCAAAATCCATACAGAAAAGTAAAAACAAAGCAATAGAGTACAATATTTATTTTATTACATTAATCGTAGTACATCTCTTCGGCACAAGCCGGTACAAGTCCATCGGACCGAATCAAACAGAAATAAAACGTCTAGCGACGGCTTCATGAAAGCGCGGGAACTCCATCTCCGCAGCGCCTCAAGTGTAGGAAGAGCGCTAGTCCACCCAACCGTCGTTGTCGAAGTCGTAGTCCGGCTCGCGTCGAGTCACCGTGGTCTACCCGATAAGCGGGTAGGTCATGTCGCCTTCCCAACAAAGAGGCAAAAGCGGTGTATATTCTACTATGCATGAGATAACCCCCGATCCGGCGTAGAAAGCTTAAGCAAAGCAGCAGTGCAACATTCAAGGTAAGCAGAATATAGCAAGGAGGTCCACACCTCGGGGAAGCTTCCGCTTCCGAGGTCCACACCTCAGGGGTCCACACCCCGCTCAAGGAATACCACACCAAAGCACCGGATCTCAACCACGATCCAGAACCCAACTCTCATCTGCGATGTGGGGCCCACCAGCTCCTATCCCCACATCTCAACGGCCGCAGCCGGGCTCACGCACTCGGGGAAGGGAAGAAGCACAAGAGAAGTGTATCTAGTCAGGTGAGAGATCGAAAGACTGTCCATAACCAGTGGACACGGACTATAGCTATAGGTTTAACACTCGCGAGGTTGTACAACCGTACCCGCCCGAATAGGTCCGGAACCGGCCGTCACCGTGTCCGACCCTACCATACGGCCGAAGCCCAAGTAAGTGGATAGTACCCTTCGCATCTCCGAGCCCGGACCGGCCTCCGCGCAGCTCATACTACCCGCGAGAGGTCCCTCGAAGCCGTGGAACCCTTCCCCCGGCCTCGCCAGGGCAAGGTCTACTAAGGAGGGAAAGACCACTCCCGACACGATCACACCGATCCTCCAACAGGAGGGGTGCTATCCACTACAAGTCTCACCCCGCACCCCCGCCCAATACAAGGCGGGCGGTCTGTACGAAAGTAGTCATTCGATACAAGGTCAACTGACGATCTGTCCTTAAGGGGCCGAGAGCGAGCACTCAACATCTCCATCCCACACGACACGACCCTTGGGTAAGAGGCCAGATCGCATCCTCCCTCGGCAGCCGTTCACAAGTAACCAGCAGCTCGCTCCCGCCAAAACACAGCAAGGGGTACACAACCCGTAACGCACGCTAGAATCACACCGAGATACCCACATCTCAGCTCAAACCCAGAGCACCATCCATAATCAAACAACAAAAGTATGGATAGTTGAAGTAAGGGACTAGCTAGGGGTCTGTAGCTAGTCCCGCAGGTAGTAGAACAAGGAACAGGGTATATCAAAACATCAAGGCATGGCTATCAAACGGGTTATGCAATTCATCAGATCAATGCATTAAAGTAAAGCACTAGCAGCTACAAAGCAACATAGGTTCTATATGGTTGGGAGTGACATGACACCTTCGTTGCCGTTGAAGCAGTCGCTGTCTGGAGCGGTGTACTCGGGGTCCTCCACGTCCTCCTGGTCGAAGCTCGGGTCTGTGGCACGAGATTCGACGCGAAATAAGATAACGGTGCACATCTAAGCAATAACTCCAAATAAAATCCAATTTAGAAGATCCAAAAGAGCCCGAACTACCTACAATCAGCAAGGTTTCGCAAATACGGATTTATAGAAATTAGTTTTGTATTTTTCTGAGCACCCTAGAATTTCTTATGAATTTTTAAAGGTCAAAAACATTTTCTGGAAGTTAAAACAGAAAAGAAAAGGGTTTTCTCGCTCCATGGGCCGAAGATGGGCTGGAAGGCTAACTGGGCTGAAATCAGCCCTTTGGGCTCGGTCCACCGGACCCAGGCGGGGGAAGTCCAGAAAACCCCCCCTGGTTTTCTGGCTGCGGCCTTACACTACTAGATGGGCCCCTTTATTTAAACGCTGGCCTCCTAATGCGGCCCGACGGGCCTGACGGCTCATATGGCCCAGCTAACGCGGATGGCCCAACGGCCCCTCCCCCTTCTGCAGCCAGGGGGCAGGGTTCCGCCCCCGTCCTCGGCGGCCGCCGCGTCTGGCGGCGTCCCCGCCGGCGCGCGCATCGGCGACGCGCGCGTCGGGCGAACCCTAGGCTCGGCGCCGGGGTGCGCCTCGGCCTTCCCACTCCCTTCTAGCGCTCACGCACGCTCGCGCGGCTCGAAGGCCGGCTAACGGGCGCGCCGCCCCGGCGCGCGGCACGACGCCGCCGGCCGCCGGCGCGCGCGCGCGCCTCCCCGGTGCGGGCGAAGCCCCGGGGCGCGCCGGGGTGCGGTCGGTAGGGTCATACGTTCGCACGCTCCCGCGGGAAACAAGGGCACGGCTCAAGGCCGGCGCAGCACGTAAAGGTTGGCGGCGAGGTACGGCCGCACGCGAAGCCCACGGGGCGGCGGGGCCACGGCCATGGCGCGCATGGGTGCGGCCGGCCGGCGCCCGTGCCCCCCCCCACCACCCGCAACATCACACCCACGGCACGAAGGCCGGGTTCACGCGCCGCGAGACACGGCGAAAAGGGCAAGCTTGAACTCCGGCCGGCGGCACGTCGCGCGCTCGCGCGCGGCGCACGACGGCGCGGCGCGCACGACGGCGCGGCACCCGACGGCGCGACACGGGGTGTTTCCCCCCGCCTCTCCCCGCAAAGGCTCCAAGAACCCAACGAGAAACGACGCGGCGCGCCGGGGGCGTCACGGCTTGGGGTAGCCACGACCCCGGTCGCCGCCGGCCGACACGTCGCGACGCGGCGTCGCCCATGGGGAGGCGCGCGCGCGCGCGCGCTCGGACAGAGGCGGCTCGATGGCACGCGCACAGGCAAGACATCTGCGGCGACCGGCGCAAGGAGAAGCGAGAGGTGACCACGGTGCTCACCGTGGGTCGACGGTGTAGGCGTAGCAGGCTTGGCGGCGCGGCGTCGGTGTACACGGCGGCGCGCGTCCCTCTGCTCCGGTCCGGCTCCTCCTCGACCACGAACGGCGCCTCCCCTCTCGTCCGGCTCCACACGTACTCGCCCCCGCGCGCGCGCGCGCGCGCGGCGGCGCGCGTCGCTCTCCCCCTCGCCTCCTCTTCCTCACTTCCCCCTCCTTCTTTCCCCTCTGATGGCTGCACTGAGTTGGGGCAAAAACCCCAATGCGGGTTGGTGGCGAGGCCAACTGCTCCCTGCTCTCCCCTCCCTGCTTTTGAATTCGCTGCGCCGCAAGGTCATGGCGATCTCCCGAGATTGCCCCGGCCGACCGACCGGCGGCCGCGGCGCGCGCCACACACACACCCCCCTCCTCTCGCGCGCGCGCGCGCCACGGCGCGCGTGGGCAAATAGGACTTTTCCCCCCTCCGGTCCGGCTCGATCCGCGCGCCCGCGCGCCCGCGCCCTCCCGGCGTGCGCGCCGGCCGGCGGCTCGGTCGCGCCCCGCGCGCGCGCAAGCGGTGCGACGGGACCGCGCGGCGGCGCGCGCGCGTCGGCCGGGCCGGCTCGCTCGGGGTTAGGTGGGAAAGGGGGGTGGGGATAAGGATGACTGGCGGGGTCCACCGCCCGGCGGGTGTAAGAGGGGTGAGCCGCGGAGCGGGTTGGTGGGGGCTGGAATGCTGCGTGGGTTGGGCCGGCTGCAACGCAAGGGTAAAGAGATGTCGGCCCAAGAACTGAGCTGATCCTTGTCTATTAAATCAAATAAGTTGACTAAGGGTTGAATAAGGGTTTGAATTTGATTGCAATTCAAATTCAAACAACACTCAAATGAACTTCAAATAAACCAAAGAAAATCCAACTCACAAATTATACCATATTTTAAATATAAGTTTTATCAATAGGATAAATTAGTGGAGAATTTGGTGAGAGGCTAGCAATTTTGGCTCAAAAATTGATAGCACGCAATTGCAAGCAAAAGTTTTAAATTTTTCGCAAAATTCACACACCTAGATTCCTGGGTTGTTACATTCTCCCCCACCACCGAGAATCTCGTCCTCGAGATTTAGTCCTCGACCTCCTCCGTGAACAAGTGAGGGTACTCTTTCCTGAGGTCAGCTTCCTTCTCCCATGTTGCCTCTCGCTCTGTGTGGTTGCTCCACAAAGACTTTACGTAAAGGAATGGTAGTTCTCCTTGTTTCTTTGACGTACTCCGTCCAAGATTTTCTCGGGATACTCGTATACTCTAGGTTGTCTTGCAAGTCAAGCGACTCCATGGGCACTTGTTTTGCCTCCACCGCCTTCTCACTCTTCTTCGAGCCGTGACACGTGAAACACCGGGTGAACTCCCGCCACCGTCTCGGGTAGTGCAAGCTGGTAGGCCAAACTCCCAATCCTACGGGTGATAGGGTACGGTCCCACGTACCTCGGTGCAAGCTTTCCTTTCACCAAGAACCTCTTAGTCCCTCGGAGCGGTGAGACTTTCAAGTACACTCTCCTTCTCAGGTTCTCTTGTCGGCAAAGGTCAACTGCAAAGGTCAACTCTCTCCTTCTCTTGTCGGCATAGCTCTTCTGACGACTTTGAGCGATTCTCAGGTTCTCGCGAACTTTCTCAACTCTCTCCTCCGCTTCCTCAATGATTGCTGGTCCAAACAGAGCTCGCTCTCCAACCTCTGACCAAGCTAGCGGGGTCCTGCACTTCCGACCGTAAAGTGCCTCAAAGGGTGACATCCGGAGACTTGCTTGAAAGCTGTTGTTGTACGAGAACTCTGCAAACGGCAAACTGTTCTCCCAATCAGTACCATAGGTGAGTGCACAAGCTCGTAGCATGTCCTCCAGGACCTGGTTAACCCTCTCCGTCTGACCATCTGTCTGTGGGTGAAAAGCTGTGCTGTAGCTGAGTGTGGTGCCCATAAGCTTGTGGAAGCTCTGCCAAAACTTGGAGACAAACTGTGGTCCTCGATCAGATACAATACTTCTGGGTGCTTCGTGCAGCCTGAGTATGTGCTCTACGAACAGCTCTGCCAACTTCTCGGTTGCATACCCGGTCTTTACCGCACAAAGTGAGCCACTTTAGTCGGCTTCGTCCACTATGACCCAAACTGAGTCGTTTCCTTTAGGTGTTCTAGGGAGCCCCACCACAAAGTCCATGGAGATGTCCTCCCACTTCCACACCGGAATATCCAACGGCTTCAACAAACCAAACGGGTCTCGATGTTCAATCTTTACTCGCTACGGGTATCGCAACGTGCCACGTAGTGTGCTATATCCTTCTTCATGTCCTTCCACCGGTACTCGATCTTCGCATCCCCGTACATCTTGGTGCTTTGCCGGTGAATCGAGTACCTCGAGTCGTGAGCTTCTCTCATGATTTGATCCCGGAGTGCCTTGTCTTGTGGTACACAGATCCGTTCTTTCAACCACACAGTGCCCTGTTCATCAACCCGGTAGTCCTCTGCTTTGCCCTGCTTCATTAGTTCTCTCAGCACTTTGATTTCTGCACACTCCCTCTGGGCTGTACGGATTCGCTCCTCCAAGTCATAGGTCACTTGCATCACGTTGACTTGTCCTTGGTCCACAATCTCGATTCTCAGCTTCTCTAGCTCTTCATGCAAAGCAGGTTGCTCCTCTTCTACCATGAGGTTGTTGCAGTATGTTTTCCGGCTCAGTGCATCTGCCACGACGTTAGCTTTGCCTGGGTGGTAGTTGATCTCGACGTCGTAGTCCTTGATCAGCTCTAACCACCGTCTCTGCCTCATGTTCGGCTCGGTCCGTGTAAAGAAGTACTTCGGGCTCTTGTGGTCGGAAAACAGTTCACACTTGTTCCCTATCGTGTAATGTCTCCGCATTTTGAGCGCATGCACAATGTATTGCCAACTCCAAGTCGTGTGTCGGGTAGTTTTCCTCGTGTTTCTTCACCCGTCCGGAAGCATAAGCCACAACCTTCCCTTCCCCGCATCGGCACACAACCCGGTCGTTGCTTTGAAGCATCACAAAGAGACCACAAAGTCTTTCTTGATATCCGGCAAGGTAAGCACTGGAGCTGTGGTGAGTCTCTTCTTCAGTTCCTGGAAGCTCTTCTCACACGCTTCTGACCACTCGAACTTTGTGTTGTTCTTGAGCAGCTCTGTCATTGGCTTTGCGATCTTGGAAAAATTCTCAATGAACCTCCGGTAGTACCCTGCCAACCCAAGGAAGCTTCTGACATCTATCACGTTTAATGGCTGCTCCCACTTGGTCACCGACTCAACTTTGGACGGATCCACGGCTATCCCCTCTGCTGACAACACGTGTCCCAAGAAAGAGACCTTCTCCATCCAGAACTCGCACTTGCTGAACTTTGCATACGGTTCTCGCCGCCTCGGCCTCTCTAGCACGACTCTCAGGTGCTCCTCGTGCTCCTCAGTGGTCTCAGAGTAGATCAAGATATCATCGATAAACACCACTACAAACCTGTCCAACTCTTCCATGAAAACCTTGTTCATCATGTTCATGAAGTAGGCAGGGGCGTTGGTCAGCCCAAAAGAAACCACCACGAACTCGTACAAGCCGTAGCGTGTGGTGAAAGCTGTCTTGGGTATATCCTGCTCTCTGATCTTCATCTGGTGGTAGCCTGACCTCAAGTCGATCTTGGAGAAGTACCTTGCCTTTTTGAGTCTATCCAGCAGATCCTCGATTCTGGGTAGTGGGTACTTGTTCTTGATTGTCATCGAGTTGAGCGTGCGGTAGTCGATGCACATCCTCTTTGTGCCGTCTTTCTTCTCCACGAAGAGCACTGGTGAACCCCACGGTGAGGCACTCGGCCGAACAAACCCTTGCTCGAGCAACTTCTTGAGCTGTTTCTTCAACTCATCCAGCTCATCCGACGACATCCTATACGGACTCTTTGCAACGGGCCCCGCCCCCGGCATCGCCTCAATCACAAACTCCACGTCCCGGTCGGGGGTAACTCCGTAAGCTCCTTCCGGGAACACGTCCGAAACTCACGAACCACTGGGATCTCTTCAATCTCTTTCCCACTCATGTTGCACATCATCGTAGCAACCTTCGGACTCTGTGGCTCAATCCGCACTGTAGTTCCGCTGGGGTGTTCAAGCTGAATCACTCTGGGGTTGCAAGAGACTATCCCGTTGTGCTTTGCCAACCAATCCATCCCTAGGATCACGTCTATCCCGGTAGACTCCAAGACTGTCAAGTCTGCCGTGAACGGTAGTCCCTCAAACACCATCCTCACTCCCCTGCACTCTAACGTACTCCTCTTCTCTCCTAGCGGAGAGCTAGTCAAGATAGGCCTTGGTCGAGGCTTAGTTGGTAAAGACCTTTCTTTAGCAAACTTGGTAGAAATATACGAAAACCGAGCTCCGCTATCAAACAAAACAAAGGCCAAAACCGAGTCAACAAGGAACTCACCAAGTGTGACGTCGGGTGCGGGCCGCCGCATCCTCGGCCGGTGAGGTGGTTCGGACGGCCTCGAGTAGCCGGCGGCCGAGCAGCCTCCTCTCGCCGTGTACGGGGTGGCCGTCCTCCCGGTGCCGGTGGCTTGGCCGGGGTCCGGAACCGAGTGCCGTGGCTCGACTCCCCGGTGGTACCGCCGGGGACACTCAAACGACTTATGCCCAACCCGACGGCAGCTCGAAGCATGTCACCTTGGATCCGTCGGTACACCGCGGTGGCGGCCTCGGTTTCCGGACCGTTCGACCTCCACTCCCGCCCTCGGGTTGGCTCGCTCGCGCGGGCCGAGACCGAGAGGCGTGGTGCCTCTCGTGCCGCGACCGGTGGCCCCGTGCGTAGCCTCGTCCTCTCGCCTCGAGGTGGTCCCGAACGTCCCGCTCGGTCCGAGCGCTTGGACTTGCTTCCACGAACCTCCATGTACTCAAGCCTTGACCTCTCCACTATCGGGGCCTTGTCGATAATGGAGCGAAGTGTCGGGCGGCCGTGCGCGGACAAGTGGTGTGCCATCCCCTTGTGCGGCCCCTTTCGAACCGCAGACCTTCTTCTTCTCTCCGTGTCGGTGTCTTCCGGCACGTACCTCATCGCCTCCTCGGTAGCGGTTGGCGTACTCCCGTACCGACATGTTTCCCATCTTGAGGTGCCCTCGAACTCGTCGGCCTTCCCCGTCCATCATCGCGTCCGGGATGTGGTGGCTCCCGAAGGCCTCCACGAACTCGTCCCACCCGATGTGCAACGGGTCCCGTGCGACTCACGCAGCCGTCCCCACCACGCACCGGCCGTGCCGATCGGCCGGTGCGCCGCCACGATCACACACTCCCTCCTCGGTAAGCTCGGTCGGCTCCGCTTCTTCTCGATCTCACGTAGCCGCTATCCGCATCCATCGGGTCCGCCGAGTGGTCGAAGGTAGGCGGTCGCGACTTGTTGAAGTTCTCAACCTTCTTCCCGGAAACCCTCCGGCGCGTAGCGGTTCCGGCCCCTAGGGTTGTTGTTGTTGTTGTTCGGGCCAGCATCCGAGTGATCGTCCGCATCGGCTGTGTTTGCACCGCCATCACGTCGGCCAAGTTCGGGGGGAGGTGGCGGTGGTGGCACCTCGTGTCCCCGAGCCCGGCCTCGCTCCTCCCCTCGGCCGGGGTACCCGCTCGTGCTCGAGCTCCCCGCTCCCCGAGCTCCCTCGTCGTCGCGCGCGGCTCCTCGACCGCCGACTCGGCCTACTCGGCCTCCGCGGAGCCCGCCTCGTGGCGCGTGACCTCCACGACGTCCGCGGCCTCTCGCTCCTGCTGGATTAGGGGCATCCTCCCCTCCGTCGTCCCCAGCGACCTCCTCGAAACGGGCCAGGAGTCGCCCGGACCTCCTTGCTCCCGACATCTGTTCCAGTTGCAATAGTTAGTAGTGGTAGGGAGAATGTATTTAATCAGGTTATTAACTATAATGGAGTAATCCTCGCTAACACAACAAAATTTCGTATAGACATAAAGAAGCATGAAATCCGAAAGAAACCATGAAGATCCATGTCACTCAATCAATGCCACCATACAAAAGGGGTGCACCTCGAGGTTTACTCCAACGACCTTCGAGGATACACGGCAACACGTCACGCTAACGCATGGTACATCATGGGGTAGCTGCTAAGGTCAAGACACATGAGCGATAACATCACATCTAACTTATTACAACATCTCAGAATCTACGGCGAAGACTCTACTCTCCTCACGGAGTGCACTGAGGTGCCTCGGGACTGGTGTCTGGTGAAACTGAGTAGAACGGCGGTGAGTGTGCCCCTGGGTATCCCGGCATCCTGATCGCCGGTCCCCCGTAGTAGTCACAGGTATCCTGGAGAGCACGGTCCATCTCTGTCGTGTCCTGGGAACCACTCGGGTACGGGCGTACTCGTGGTAGGTGCGTCGGCGGAAGCTCGAAAGTCTCTCGTCCTCGGCCGGGGTCTCTTCTTGGGTGGTAGCTGTGCGGAGAGCGCCTCCAGCTCTGTCAGCCTCTGCTGGTCAGACCGCTCCCAAGCCGCGCGAGTCCTGGCCGCTCGGTCCCTCTCCTCGTAGACCAGTCCTCCAAGGTAACACAGGTGGTGGTAGTTGTGCTGACTCGCCTCCTGTAGATCCCACACCTTGACCTGATAGTCAGCGGCTGCAGCACCGACTGACTCCAACTGATCTCTCGCCCTCGCCGGTCTCACCCCCGTCCTCCCGCGAGGCCTCCACTGAAGCCCTGTGTAGCTCCCGCTCTGCTCTCAACCGCGCCTCCAGAGTAGCAATCCTCCGGGCGTCCCTCTCGGTGCTAGGCGCCGCGGCCGCCGCCACCCAAGCCGCACTAGCTCCCCGTTCCTCACGTGCGACGCCTCCAACTCGTCCGCAAGTCCTCTCTCTCCGGCTCCAAGTCTCGAACTCGCTGCATGGCATCGTCACACCTCCACCGAAGGTACGCGGTCTCTCCGTCCGCCCAGTACAGCGCCTGGTCCTGAGCCAGGATGCACCGCCTGGCAGCGAGCATCCTCGGGTCCTCCTCCACTGCGGTCACCTCCAGGTACCGTGCCTGGTCGCCCGAGTCCCAGCGGCCCGGGTTGTAGATCTCTGTCGGAAGCACACTGAACGGAGTATCCTTAAGCCTCTCCCTGAGCTGAGCACACACCTTCTTGAGAGTCCTGCGTGCGCCAGTCTGGTGTGCCTCCGTGACCGAACTCTCGAAGCAGTGCATCACAATCTCCTTGAACTCTGGCACCCGTGGGTCTGCCGGCACCGTGACGGCCAGGAAGGTGGGGGTCTGCTCCAAGTACCCCATGGCTCTCCCCTTGTAGCTGATCCCGTCGGTCCCCACTCCACCGCCTCCCGTGCACTCTCTCGGCCAGGCGGCGAAGCCTCCGTAGCTCTTGCCGTCCGACTCCAAGGGAACCCACGTCGTCTCCGCCATCTGCACAACGTTGTTAGAGCGTAGTTAGTAAGGTAGTTAGTGAAAGTTAATCAAGGTAATGCATATATATAAGTATAGTTATATACATACGGAAGCCAAGGAGTTTATATAGAGTTTCAAGGTTCGAATCGGCTTCCTATGCTATCGACCATTCCCCGGGGCTCGTCCTACGGCCAAGCATGGCTCGGTACCAACCGAACGACCCGGATTTCCGCGAACGGAAACCCGAATCTTAGCACCTCCGTGGTAGTCCCGTGAGGCTACCACGTGCAATCCCCCGTCTCGCCGATTCCAAAATCCATACGTAAAAGTAAAAACAAAGCAATAGAGTACAATATTTATTTTATTACATTAATCGTAGTACATCTCTTCGGCACAAGCCGGCACAAGTCCATCGGGATCCGAATCAAACGTAAATAAAACGTCTAGCAGCGGCTTCATGAAAGCGCGGGAACTCCATCTCCGCAGCGCCTCAAGTGTAGGAAGAGCGCTAGTCCACCCAACCGTCGTTGTCGAAGTCGTAGTCCGGCTCGCGTCGAGTCACCGTGGTCTACCCGATAAGCGGGTAGGTCATGTCGCCTTCCCAACAAAGAGGCAAAAGCGGTGTATATTCTACTATGCATGAGATAACCCCCGATCCGTCGTAGAAAGCTTAAGCAAAGCAAAGGGCAACATTCAAGGTAAGCGTAACATAGCAAGGAGGTCCACACCTCGTGGAAGCTTCCGCTTCCGAGGTCCACACCTCGTGGGTCCACACCCCGCTCAAGGAATACCACACCAAAGCACCGGATCTCAACCACGATCCCGAACCCAACTCTCATCCGCGATGTGGGGCCCACCAGCCTCCTATCCCCACATCCCAACGGCCGCAGCGGCTCACGCACTCGGGGAAGGGAAGAAGCACAAGAGAAGTGTATCTAGTCGTGTGAGAGATCGAAAGATCGTCCATAACCAAGGACACGGACTATAGCTATAGGTTTAACACTCGCAGAGGTTGTACAACCGTACCCGCCCGAATAGGTCCGAACCGGCCGTCACCGTGTCCGACCCTACCATACCTACCGAAGCCCAAGTAAGTGGATAGTACCCTTCCGCATCTCCGAGCCCGGCCCAGCCCTCCGCGCAGGCTCATACTACCCGCGAGAGGTCCCTCGAAGCCGTGGAACCCCTTCCCCGGCCTCGCCAGGGCAAAGTCTACTAAGGAGGGAAAGACCACTCCCGACACGATCACACCGATCCTCCAACAGAGGGGTGCTATCCACTACAAGTCTCACCCCCGCACCCTCGCCCAATACAAGGCGGGCGGTCTGTACGAAAGTAGTCATTCGATACAAGGTCAACTGACGATCTGTCCTTAAGGGGCCGAGAGCGAGCACTCAACATCTCCATCCCACACGACACGACCCTTGGGTAAGAGGCCAGATCGCATCCTCCCTCGGCAGCCGTTCACAAGTAACCAGCAGCTCGCTCCCGCCAAAACACAGCAAGGGGTACACAACCCAGAACGCACGCTAGAATCACACCGAGATACCCACATCTCAGCTCAAACCCAGAGCACCATCCATAATCAAACAACAAAAGTATGGATAGTTGAAGTAAGGGACTAGCTAGGGGTCTGTAGCTAGTCCCGCAGGTAGTAGAACAAGGAACAGGGTATATCAAAACATCAAGGCATGGCTATCAAACGGGTTATGCAATTCATCGATCAATGCATTAAAGTAAAGCACTAGCGGCCTACAAAGCAACATAGGTTCTATATGGTTGGGAGTGACATGACACCTTCGTTGCCGTTGAAGCGCCGCCGTCCGGGAGCGTGTACTCGGGGTCCTCCACGTCCTCCCGGTCGAAGCTCGGGTCCGTGGCACGAGATTTGACGCGAAAATAAGATAACGGTGCACATCTAAGCAATAACTCCAAATAAAATCCAATTTAGAAGATCCAAAAGAGCCCGAACTACCTACAATCAGCAAGGTTTTGCAAATACGGATTTATAGAAATTAGTTTTGTATTTTTCTGAGCACCCTAGAATTTCTTATGAATTTTTAAAGGTCAAAATCATTTTCTGGAAGTTAAAACAGAAAAGATAAGGGTTTTCTCGCTCCATGGGCCGAAGATGGGCTGGAAGGCTAACCGGCCGAAATCGCCCTTTGGGCTCGGCCCACCGGACCCGGGCGGGGAAGTCCGTAAAACCCCCCCGGTTTCTCTCCGGGGCCGCGGCCTTACACTACTAGATGGGCCCCTTTATTTAAACGCTGGCCTTCTAATGCGGCCCGACGGGCCTGACGGCTCATATGGCCCGCCCAACGCGGATGGCCCAACGACCCTCCCCCTCTCGCGCCCGGGGGGCGGGGTTCCGTCCCCGTCCTCGGCGGCCGCCGCGTCCGGCGGCGTCCCCCCCGCCGCGCGCGCATCGGCGACGGCGCGTCGGGCGAACCCTTGGCTCGGCGCCGGGGTGCGCCTCGGCCTTCCCACTCCCTTCTAGCGCTCACGCACGCTCGCGCGGCTCGAAGGCCGGCTAACAGGCCGCCGCCACGCGCGCGGCGCGACGCCGCCGCCCGCGCGCGCGCGTCTCCCCGTGCGGGCGAAGCCCCGGGCGCGCCGGGGTGCGGCCGGTAGGGTCATACGTTCGCACGCTCCCCGCAGTAAACAAGGGCACGGCTCAAGGCCGCGCAGCACGTAAAGGTTGGCGGCGAGGTCGGCCGCACGCGAAGCCCACGGGCGGCGGGGCCACGGCCATGGCGCGCATGGGTGCGGCCGGCCGCCGCCCGTGCCCCCCCACCACCCGCAACATCACACCCACGGCACGAAGGCCGGGTTCACGCGCGCCGCGAGACACGGCGAAAAGGGCAAGCTTGAACTCCGGCCGGCGGCGCGTCGCGCGCCGCCGCGCCGCACGACGGCGCGGCACCCGACGGCGCGACACGGGGTGTTTCCCCCCGACCTCTCCCCGCAAAGGCTCCAAGAACCCAACGTAAACGGCCGACAGGCCGGGGGCGTCACGGCTTGGGGTAGCCACGACCCCAGCCGCCGCCGACACGTCGCGACGCGGCGTCGCCCATGGGGAGGCGGCGGCGCGCGCGCTCGGACAGAGGCGGCTCGATGGCACGCGCACAGCAAGACATCTGCGGCGACCGGCGCAAGGAGAAGCGAGAGGTGACCACGGTGCTCACCGTGGGTCGACGGTGTAGGCGTAGCAGGCTTGGCGGCGCGGCGTCGGTGTACACGGCGGCGCGCGTCCCTCTGCTCCGGTCCGGCTCCTCCTCGACCACGAACGGCGCCTCCCCTCTCGTCCGGCTCCACACGTACTCGCCCCGCGCGGCGCCGGCGCGCGCGGCGGCGGCGCGCGTCGCTCTCCCCCCTCGCTTCCTCTTCCTCACTTCCCCCTCCTTCTTTCCCCTCTAATGGCTGCACTAAGTTGGGGCAAAAACCCCAATGCAGGTTGGTGGCGAGGCCAACCGCTCCCCTCGCTCTCCCCCCTCGCTTTTGAATTCGCCGCGCCGCAAGGTCATGGCGATCTCCCGAGATTGCCCCCGGCCGGACCGACCGGCGGCCGCGGCGGCGCCACACACACACCCCCCTCCTCTCGCGCGCGCGCGCAAGCCCCGCGCGCGTGGGCAAATAGGACTTTCCCCCCTCCCGGTCCGGCTCGATCCGCGCGCCCGCGCCGCGCGTGCGCGCCCGGCCGGCGGCTCGGTCGCGCCCGCGCCGCGCAAGCGGTGCGACGGGACCGGCGGCGGCGCGCGCGCGTCGGCTGGCTGGCTCGCTCGGGGTTAGGTGGGAAAGGGGGGTGGGGATAAGGATGACTGGCGGGGTCCACCGGTCAGCGGGTGTAAGAGGGTGAGCCGCGGAGCGGGTTGGTGGGCTGGAATGCTGCGTGGGTTGGGCCGGCTGCAACGCAAGGGTAAAGAGATGTCGGCCCAAGAACTGAGCTGATCCTTGTCTATTAAATCAAATAAGTTGACTAAGGGTTGAATAAGGGTTTGAATTTGATTGCAATTCAAATTCAAACAACACTCAAATGAACTTCAAATAAACCAAAGAAAATCCAACTCACAAATTATACCATATTTTAAATATAAGTTTTATCAATAGGATAAATTAGTGGAGAATTTGGTGAGAGGCTAGCAATTTTGGCTCAAAAATTGATAGCACGCAATTGCAAGCAAAAGTTTTAAATTTTTCGCAAAATTCACACACCTAGATTCCTGGGTTGTTACATCGTCATCATCAACTTCTTCCCCTTGATCAGCTCTTTCGAGGAATTGGTTGTAAATGTCAGCTATATCATTGTGTTTGGCAAACCTGGAGTCTTTCTTGAATCCATAAGATTGATTGCTCATCAATGACAACCTGTGTGACAGCTGGACAAGATTGTCGAACTCCATGTCGAATAGCTTTTCTCGAATAGCTGGCAACATACCCGCAACAGCCATATCAGCCAATTGATCATCTATCAGATTCAAAGAGTAGCACATGCTTTTAGTCTCTCTGAACCTCCTGAGAAACTCCATGGGTGTTTCATTGTGCCTGTGTCTCAGGGTGATTAGATCAATTAGCTTTTTCTCATTACTGCCAATGAAGTAATGAGCATGGAACTTCTATTCCAAATCCTTCCAGGAACAGATTGATTGAGCAGGCAAAGAAGCAAACCATGTAAAGGTCGGGCCTGTCAGTGACAAGGGAAAGTATCTGATCCTGAACGCTTCATCAGCTGAAGCTTCCCCAACATGCATCAAATATCGAGCTATATGCTCCACAGTGCTAGTATCATCTTGCCCAGAGAATTTCGTGAAATCTGTCGGAGGTTTCACCCTGTGTGGCAAAGCCACCCTGTGGTACCATTCTGGGAAAGGAGGTGTATAAACTTGCCCCTGCATCTTAGGTTTTAGGCCGAATTGATTTTGCAAAACATCGGCCATTTTCTGCACCATAAGATCAACATTAGCATCTTGATCTCCTGGCCTTCTAGTAGGTCCAGTAGGCATTCCTGCAGCCGCACCATAACCAGGATTTGGGAAAGCATCAATGGCACCGTAATCCATGAATTTCGAATACCCCTCTCCATACATATTCTTCTGTAGCCTATTGTTTGCTGGGGCTATTCTATAAGTAGAGTTGGGTGGAACTCCAGAAGAACCGAATGCGGGTTCTGCTGCTAGACTGGACGACCCCCAGTACTTTGTAGAGGCGGCTGGAGTGCTTGACTTCCCATACTTTGCAGGGGCGGCTGAGCACTTGCATCTCGAGATGGTTGACCATTGACAGCAACACTAGTTTCTCCAACCTCTACAGTAGATGCTTGAGGTGATACTCAACCAAGCGTCCTTTCCATACCTGGGCCGAAGACTCCAACCATCATCTGTTTGAACATGGTCAAGAAAGCAGTATGATGTTTGACCATTATGCTTTCCATAGTTTGCCGAAAAGCATTCATAGCCTCCTGTTTCTCCTCAGCAGATGTGGTGTCAGGTTCCCATGGTAGTAGAACCCTTGGCATGTCAGATTTGAGATACGGCACACCGCTTCTGTTCTTGCCAAATGACATTAAACATTTTTGCTGGAATTGGTCAATGGCATCCTTCAACTATATCTGCTGTTCCGGAGACAGGTCATCCATGGTGACATCCATGACATCATGAATATCAGGCATCTTGAATCAGCTAGATTTGTCCCACCAGGCGTGCCAAAAAGTGTGTTGACACGAAATCAGCACCTCGCGCCAAGCACACAGCAAGCCGAACGAAGCTGGCTTAACACACGTGCCGGATCCGAAGCGTGCCAGTCAAATTTCCTGAAACTGACAAAGGATGAAAAATAGTTAGATAAAACCTGGAACTTGCCGGGTCGTACCAGACAGTTCCGTATTTACGGCTAGAAAGCCAATTAAAATGACATATAGCTACAACAAGCTATCTGTCAGTAGTTTAAATATCATTCGGGAGCTTTAAAACATGAAACCAGGATATAGCCAAATGCATGACTTAAGCATGACAAAAGATCAGTCTTTGTTTAGATAGCGTTGCTCGCACATGGACATGACCGATTTCGAGGATAAATAACAATTAAAATAAATAAGGTGAAAGCATGATTATAAATATGAAATAAACAAGCATGCAGAGGCCAAAAGCACTAGTCTACCGCATGTCTAGGTACTTTCAAACCCGTCGAGCATGACACCAAACAAGTTAATCCACCGCATGATACAACTTGTTTGAAACCAAGCCACCAACCACAAATAGATTAATCCACCACATGATACGATATAAATATGGAAGGCTAAAAGCATACATTATTTAAAACAAACTTATGAACATGTTTCACTTGTGGTAGCATTGCCGAATACAGCTGTACAGCCGATCCGGGTTCCGTGATGAAGGAACAAACATTTGAAAAGTCAAAGCTTGAACCCGCAACACGTGACAATCTAGATTGATCTAAATTCGGCTATTGAGAGCACTTGATCCTTTATAATAAACAAAGACTTGAAAGGACATCACATGGATCTCAAAGAGGTAAAGCCGAAACTAATCGATCTAGATTGGGCAAAAAGTGTTACATGAATTTAAACATAAAGCAAAATCCAAAGCCACACGTGGTAACTTAATGAATCTATTAGATCTTGCCAAATCTAATAGAGTCGATAACTAGCTTCGAGCTAGATCTTAGCCTACCGCATGGCTTATGATCTAATAGGAAACCCTCTTAAACCAAGCTTAAATCCACCGCATGATACTAAGCAAGGTAACAAGACTACTTGCATCACGGTCTAAATCCACCGCATGATACTAGACATGATACAAGGTTGCCGGTACTTACGGAGGTCGACGGATCGATGGCTCCTCTTGAAGAACTCGACGACTGGACTAAAGGACTCGAAGTTTGGCACGGGGCCGGTTTTGTTGTGTAGATGTTCGATCCCTATTACAGACATCAAGGGTTTATATTTATATCCTTGTCCTAACACAACTCCTGGTCGACTACGAGTACAACATTTAATACCTAAATTAATGCTCCGGCGCCAATGTCCATCTCGCACCCGTCATCAATTCGTCCCTTCCTTATATCCGGGCCACGTCATCACGCATTCCCGAAAACTTCCTTTCAAAAGCGCAAATAGTCCTTTTGCCAAATGATGGCGTATTGTCGACCACAAGCATCTTTACCGAATCCTCTGAGGAGATTTTTCCTGCCGAATGGCATTTCGCTACCAAACTCGTCCCACAAGTCAGTCCCTTTCCTGTACCAATTTTTGGTGTTAACACTCTCAACCGTGGTGACACCTTCGTCCTCGGCTCCTGGGTTTGCATCGCTGATGCGCTAGGTCGTTCTAGCGCCACCTCACCATGACCCCGAGCCTGAAGACTGGGCTCATGACACTTCCCGAAGTTGCCACAGGCACACTCGCCGAAAAATTTGGTGAAATTACGCTCTACAACCAACACGCCGACATCGAGTTTGGATCCACCTCCAACTCGAACTCGACGTCTCCCTTGTTCATTGCTTGCGAGTCGGCTCCTGAGCCATCGTGTGAGACAGCCCCATTGCACAAACACTTCCCATATGGCCTCTGCAACGCCAGCAGGGCCCATGTGGAAGCTCTCGCTGCACGCTGGGCGGGCAAGGAGATGGCCTCCGCGACTACTCAGACTCCAACCCTACCTCCGGCTACTACTCAGACTCTTCGTACGAGTTCGAATTCGGGTCGGACCCTATCGAGCTTAGTCCGAGGCCAACACAACCGAGGAATCGCTGTCAGGCCCTGCTACCGGCTTGGTCATTACATCTACTCCTGCCGGAAGATTCGTCTATTGGCCCGATCGCAAGCCTACAGACCTGACAGATGGCAACTCACGTTGCGATGCCTACCTCGTTTCACTTCCCTTCTAGGAGGGAACCCGCTGGCTCCAAACGAAGAGCGTACTTCAACCGAGGTGGCGACTACTGACTCCAGTCTCTACACTCCTGACCACCAAGTCTTCATGGCTGTTGGCGACGTAGGGCCTTCAGAGACTCGACCCGGCTGATACCTCGACGACATCTCAGAAGATGAGGTGTCCACCAACGCACCCCCTGATGAGACCACCGACAACAAGAACGCCCGGCATGAACGCAATAGAAAGCAGAACGAACATTGTAGACGTCTCCGAGAAACTCTCCCTATCCGGAACCTCAACGAGGCTCTGGATCAAGTCACTAACCGGGTACACACCACTCCTGAGTAGTGCCTCATGTCTATCACCACGATAGCACGGCAAGCTCAGGGCATCCGCGTGAGTGAGGTCATCGCCAAGCTCGCTAAAGATGCCTACTTCATGAGGGTTGATAACAGGGTCACCCAAGTACCGCCGTTAGAATTCATGAGGTCTGACAGCACGAAGCAACTAATCGCAGCCCGACAGATGGCGGACGCAACCGTATCCATGGAGAACAACATCTAAACCCCAACTGCTCTAGGGCCTTAGCTGGAGGACCCTCCTAGGGCGGCAACAGCCAGAGCGACGCCAACAGTAGCCGCGGCGACGCCAGTCGCGGCGACGGCGGTGGTAACAGCGGCGGAAGCTCATCACACAGCGTCGGCATAAGAGCTGGCGGCGGCGATCGCGGGGGCCAAGGCCATGCGAACAACCACGTCACCAGAAACTCACGTGGAGACTACGATGCCCGCCATATGATCGTCGAGATTCATCACAAAAAGGCTACTGAAGCAAGCGACAGCGACGGCTTCCCCGCCTACTCCGTGCGACTTCGCGATCTGCTCCTCGCCGAGCAATTCAAATCTTTCAGGATCACCAAGTACGACATGAAGCAAGACCCAGTTCAGGTGGCTCAAGTGCTACACCTTATCCATTGAAAATGTTGGTGGCAACAACAACACGAAGTGCCTCTACTTCCCCTTCTGCCTGGACCAAGCTCCACTCACCTGGCTCGAGTCCCGCGACAAGAACTCGATCGACGAGTCGGACCAGCTCAAGGCTCAGTTCACCAGTAACTTCGCGGGCGCCATGGGGCGCTCGGGTACTCACATGGACCTGGCAATGGTCAAACAAGAACAAGGCGAGATGCTATGCCAGTACATGTGGCACTTCTTTTACAAGCGCGAGATCATAGTCGACGTCACCGATAAGGAGATCATCGACCTCTTCCAAGACAGACTCTACCACCGTCGTACCTTTGAAGACTTCGGTCACCGCCACCCGAGTTCCATCACCAAGCTCAACGACATGATCACGTCATGGGCTGACAAAGAGGACAAGGCGAATGCTAAGTACGACTCCATTTGTGGCAAGAGCAAGCATAACACGGGCGGCAAAAACAACAAGGACCAGGGGCTCACAACAACAACAACAACAACTCGGGTCCTAACCGCAAGCGTAAGCCAGACAATACAGTCACGGCTATACAACACCCTGCGAAGGACAACCCGAAAAAGACCTCTGGTGGCTTCAAAGACTTGCTCAAAGAGAAGTGTCTGTGGCATATGGAGGGCAATCACACCACCAAGCAGTGCTACCAACTACGGCGAGCACTCAAAGATATACCAGACCCTCAGCCTCCTCACAACAAAAAGGGCAAGAAGAAAGCCGACGAAGGCATCTGTGAATTCCAGGAACCTGACAAAATGGTGAACGTCCTCTTCGGTGGACTACCCACCAGAAGGTCTCAGAAGCCACTCGACAGGAAGTCTTGAACATTGAACCAGCGGTACAGACACCTCTAAGGTGGTCGGAGGTACCCATCACCTTCTCCCGGGCGGATCAATGGACAAGCTTCTCCGAACCAGGATGTTTTCCACTCGTCCTGAAACTAGTAGTCGCGGGCTCCAGACTCAACAAGGTACTCATTGATGGTGAAAGCGGGCTCAACGTCCTTTTCACCAAGACCTTGAAGAAGATGAAGCTCGACATCACCGACATGCTCACCAAGAGTGTGTCGCCCTTCTACGGCATTGTCCCTGACAACACGGCTATTCCACTAGGCCCAGTGGCCCTGCCAGTTACTTTCGGGGGAGACAAGGGAGAATTACCGCATCGAGTACATCAAGTTCGAGGTTGCGAACTTTGAAACCTCCTACCATGCCATCCTCGGCAGACCATCTATCACCAAGTTCATGGCGGTACCCCACTACACCTACTTGGTACTCAAGATGCCAAGTCCTGCCGGAGTACTCACATTGCAAGGGGACTTAAAGATATCCTTCGACTGCGATACTGAAGCCGTGGAACTCGCAGCCACCAACCAAGTATCCAATGCAATGATGGAAATCTTCGCTGCGTCTAAGAAGCTCGCCCTAACCAAACTCGAGATCCCAGAGAAGACCGACACAACTAACAAGCCTCCGCCATCTAAGGAAGTTCAAGTGAAGGCCATCGACCTTGGGATGGGTGATAGCAGCAACACTACCATGATTGTGGCGGGTCTCGACCCGAAATAGGAACACGCTCTCGTCAGCTTCCTCTGGGCTAATCGAGACATCTTCACGTGGAAACCAGCGGACATGCCAGGGGTGCCCAAGAGGCTGATCGAGCACCCACTCAACGTCGACCCTAAAGCAACCCCCAAGCGACAACACCTCTGCTGCTTCGCTGAAAACCGACGGGATGCCATCAAGAAGGAACTCGCCAAACTACTCGTGGTTCCTTCATCCGTGAAGTCTTCCATCCTGAGTGGCTCGCCAACCCCGTCCTCGTCCGCAAGAACAATACCAACCAGTGGAGGATGTGTGTCGACTACACCGACCTCAACAAGAACCTACCCCAAGGACCCCTTCGGGTTGCCGCGGATTGACCAAGCCATCGACTCCACAGCGGGCAGCGACCTGCTCTGCTTCCTCAACTGCTACTCCGGGTATCACTAGATTGCTATCAAGGAAGAAGACCAGGAGAAGACCATGTTCATCACCCTGTTTGGTGCATACTGCTACACGACGATGTCGTTCGGGTTGAAGAATGTCGGCGCCACCTACCGGCGAGCTATCCAGGCCTACATCAAGAAGAAGATCAACAAGAACGTCGAAGCCTACATGGATGACATGGTTGTCAAAACCCGAAATTCCGACACGCTCATCGCCGATCTTGAAGAGACTTCGCATCCCTGCGAGAGTACCTATGGAAGTTTCAACCCCAACAACTGCGTCTTTGGCGTACCCTCAGGGAAACTACTCGGCTTCATCATCAGCCGTCACGACATCGAAGCCAACCCCGAGAAGATCTCCGCCATCAACAACATAAAAGTTCCCACCTGCATCAAGGATGTGCAGAAGCTGACTGGGTGCATGGTGGCCCTAAACAGATCCATCTCGAAGCTTGGAGAACGGGGGCTACCTTTTCTCAAACTACTCAAGCACCAAGAGAAGTTCGTTTGCACCACAAAGGCTGATGAAGCTCTAGCGCAACTCAAAGACTTCGTATCCAAGCCACCAGTCCTCATGGCTCCTCGTAAAAAGGAGCAGCTACCACTCTACCTCGCTGCAACTACTCATGTGGTCAGTACTACCATCGTTGTCGAGCAGCAGGCAGATGACCATGCCTACCCAGTCCAGCGACCAGTCTACTTCATCAGCGAGATCCTGTCAGAATCAAAGGCACGCTACCAGCCCGTATAGAAGCTACTCTATGTAGTGCTCATCACCTCGTGGAAGCTGCAAGACTACTTCTAGGAGTACTCGATCGCCGTCATCACCGACTATCCGCTCGGTGACATTTTGCGCAATCAAGATGCTACTGGAAGCATTTCCAAATGGGCAGTCAAACTCGGCACCCTCAACATCGACTTCAAACCTTGAACATCCATCAAGTCTCAAGCACTAGTCGACTTCATGGCAGAATGGCGGGAGAATCAGTTGCCAACTCCAACCGAGCGGCTAGAGCATTGGGTGATGTACTTCGACAGCTCGCTCAAGCTCGAGGGCGTGGGTGTAGAGGTACTCTTGATTTCTCCAAAGTGAACAACTCAAGTACTGTCGTATGGACCTCCCTGGGCCCACTACCTCGGTGGGTACCAGGACCGACTACTCGGTGGGCCCCTGGGACTAGCCGGCTTGCGCTACACGGCACCTTAAGGCGTGGAGCACAAGGACTACACAGGAGTAGTACTCGGTTAGGGAGCTGTACATGTTCCGCACTGTATAGAGGACTCCTAGACGTACTCGACTAGTACTCTCTCCCTACTCCGACTTGTAACCCTGCCTCCCGGACTATATAAGGCGAGGCTGGGACCGATCACCTCATCCAATCTCCTCTCATACAACCACGGCGCACTATTGCACCATCTTGTAATCGTGCCCTATCAATCCAGAGCTACGCAACATACAGGACGTAGGGTATTACGCACCTCACGGCCCGAACCTGCCTAAATTGTGTGCCACGTGTCTCTTCCTTCGAGTTACCGATCTCGGCGAGTCACATTCATCTACTTCGGGTACTCCCCGTAGTAGGTTTCCGGTCTAAAACACCGACAGCTGGCGCGCCAGGTAGGGGCTCTCGCTCGAGATCACATGGCGAACTCGACGGCTCCCGTCCACTTCAAGCCGACCGTCGCCTTCAACCGTGGCGACACCTTCGTTTTCGGCGCCTGGGTCTGCACTGCTGATGGCGCGGGCTCCTTCCAGCGCCGCCTGACCATGCAACCCAACCCGAAGACAGGCTTCGTGACACTCCCTGAACTTGTCACAGGTGAACTCGCTGGCAAATTCGGCGAAATTTCACTCTTCAACCACCACACTGACTTCGAGCTCGAGTCCGTCTCCAACCCGAACTCGACGTCGCCATGGGCCATCGCGTGCGAGCCGGCTGCTCAGCCATCGCAGGCGGTCCCCTCACCACGCGAGCACTCCGCGCGTGGCCCCCGCATCCTCGGCCCGGCCCGCACGGGGCTCCCACTTCGCGCCGGGCCGGCAAGGAGCCCGTACCCGAGTACAGCTCGGACTCGGACGCCGCCCCCGATCGCGCTCTCCGACTCCGCCCCTCTCTCCGAGTTCTACTCGAACCCGACTACGAGTTCAACTTCGAGTCGGACCCCGAGGAGCCCGAGTCCGAAGACGACTCCACCGAGCTTCCCTTGTCGTGGGCCGCCCCTCGGGCCGGTTATAAAATCCACGCCGGCCGGGAGATACGTCTACCGGCCGGACCGCAAGCCCGCCGACCCCGGTGAAGGGAGACTCACGCTACGTCGCCTACATCGACTCGCTACCGTTCCAGAGGGAACACCGCCGGCCCGGCCGACTCAAACACACCAACTGAGGTGGCACCCTCTGAGTCCAGCCTTGGCACCCCCGATCGCCAAGTCTTCATGGCTGCCGATGACACCCCAGGGCCTTCAGGCACGGCTCATGACAAGTACCTGGAAGACATCTCCTCCGACGAGCTCTCTGCTGATGCTCCAACAAACGAGACTCCGGCAGACAGAGACCCTCGACGTGAACGCAACCGGAAGCGCAACGAACGTCGTCGGCGCCTCCGCGACAACCTCCCCATCCGCAACCTTGCGGAAGCTCTCGAGGCGGTCGAGAGCAGAGTACACACCACCCCTGAGCAATGCCTCATGTTGATCACGCGAGATCGCACGTCGGCTCGGGGCATACACGCTGGAGAGGTCATCGCCAAGCTCGCTGAAGATGCCTACTTCATGCGGGTCGACAACAGAGTCAACCAACCTCCTCCAGCTAAACCCCACGACAACGAAGCTACTAGTCGCGCGCCAACAACGGCCCCAACCGTACTCGAGCCGACCTTCCGGCCCGAGCCAAACCGTCGTCGCTCCAACGCCGGCGGACCTTCGCGCAAGACCACGGCAACCGAGAAGTTGTTCCCCATCGCGCTCCGGCCGGTGGCGGCGGCAACGATCCCGACGGCGGCGGTAGCGACGGCGCGCCTCCAACCATGGGGCCAACGGAGAGTTGGAGGCGGCGGCAGCCGCGGCGGCCGAGGCCACGCGAACACCACGCCTCCGGCGCCCTCGGCGGCGCCTACGACGCCCGCCGAAGATTGAGGAGCCGCGGCGGAAGAAGTCGACCACCGCCGGGCGAAGGCGACGGCTTCCCCGCCTTCTCACCTCGACTTCGCAACTTGCTCCTCCCCGACAAGTTCAAGCCTTTGGGGATCACCAAGTACGACGCGAAGCAGATCCCATCCAATGGCTCCGATGCTACGCCCTCTCCATCGAGAACGCCGGAGGCAACAAGAACACCAAGTGCCTCTACTTCCCCTCTCGCTCCGGACCAAGCACCACTCACATGGCTCGAGTCGCCGGACAAGCACTCGATCGACAAGTGGGACCAGTCGAAGGAGCAGTTCACAAGTAACCTCGCGGCGCCATGGGCCGACGGTACTCGCATGGACCCGGCCATGATCAAGCAGAACAAGGCGAGACCCTCCGCAAGTACATGCGCCGCTTTTTCGACAAGCGCGCTACCGTCGTCGACGTCACCGACAAGGAGGTCATCGACCTCTTCCAGGACGGCCTCTACCACCGCCGCACCTTTGAAGACTTCGGTCGTCGCCGTCCCAGGTCCATCCCCCACCTCAAGGACATGATCACGTCCTGGGCGGATGAAGAGGACAAGGCCAACGCCAAGTACGACGCCATCCGCGGCAAGTCCAAGCAGAACCAGGGCGGCGGCAGCGGCAGCAATGCAAACCAAGGCGGCCGCAACAACAACAACAACAGCAACTACTCGGGTCCCAACCGCAAGCGCAAGCCGTACAACACCGTCGCGGCTATCCGGCGCCCCGCGAAAGGGAACTCGAAGAAGAACTCGGCGGTTTCAAAGACCCGCCGAAGGAGAAGTGCCCGTGGCATCCAAACGGCAACCATACTACTGAGCAGTGCTACCAACTCAGGCACGCACTCAAGGATACGCCGGAGCCACCGCACCCTCACGACCAAAAGGGCAAGAAGAAGGACGGCGACAACAACGACTTCCAAGAACCCGAGAAGACCGTCAACATCCTCTTCGGCGGATTGCCCCGGCCAGGCGGGGAGCGAAGGCTACCCGTCGTGAAGTAATGTCCATTGAGCCGGCGTCCCGACCCCTCTCGGGTGGTCGGAGGTACCCATCACCTTCTCCCCGCGCGGATCAATGGACCAGCTTCTCCGAACCGAGACGCGTTCCCCCTCATCCCGAAGCCAACGGTGGCGGGCTCCAAGCTCAACAAGGTGCTCATCGACGGTGGAAGTGGGCTCAACGTCCTCTTCACCATGACCTTGAAGAAAATGAAGCTCGACATCACCCCTATGCTCACCAAGAGCAAGACGCCCTTCTACGGCATCGTCCCCGGCAACACGGCTATTCCACCGGGCTCGGTGGTCCCGCCGCTTACCTTCGGGCGTCTCGGACAACTACCGTACCGAGTACATCAAGTTCGAGGTCGCGGACTTCGAGACCTCCTACCACGCCATCCTCGGCGGACCGGCCATCGCCAAGTTCATGGCGGTGCCCCACTACACCTACTTGGTACTCAAAATGCCAAGTCCAGCTCGGTGTACTCTCCCTCCGTGGGGACTTGAAGATCTCCCACGACCGCGACACAAGCCGTGGAGATCGCCTCCACAAACCAAGTACCCAACGCGATGATGGAGGTCTACGCCGCGTCGAAGAAGCTTGCTACAAGTGAACTCGACATCCCGCAGAAGTCCGACAAAGACCAACAAGCCTCGCCCACCCGAGGAGGTACTGGTCAAGACGATCGACCTTGGAACAGCGACCCCGAAAGAAGACCACCACCGTCCGGGCCGGCCTCGACCCCAAATAGGAAGACGCGCTCATCGCCTTTCTTCGGGCTAACCGCGACATCTTCGCGTGGAAGCCGACGGACATGCCGAGTGCCCCGGGAGCCGATTGAGCACCGCCTCAACGTCGATCCTAAGGCCACCCCAAGCGACAACACCTCCGACGTTTTGCCGACGACAGCGGGACGCCATCAAGAAGGAACTCGCCAAGCTACTCGCAGTCGGCTTCATCGAGAAGTTTTCCATCCCGAGTGGCTCGCCAATCCCGTCCTCGTCCGCAAGAAGAACTCGAACGAGTGGAGGATGTGCGTCGACTACATCGACCTCAACAAGCACTCGCCCCCAAGGACCCCTTCGGGTTGCCGCGGATTGATCAAGTCATCGACTCCACGCGCGGGTTGCGACCTCGCTTCTCGCTTTCTCGATCGCTACTCCGGTACCACCAGATCGCAATCAAGGAGGAAGACCAGAAGAAGACCACGTTCATCACCCCGTTTGGCGTGTACTGCTACACGACCATGTCATTCGGGTTGAAGAACGCCGGCGCTACCTACCAACGGGCCATCCAGGCCTACTTCAAGCGGCAACTCAACAAGAACGTTGAGGCCTACGTGGATGACGTGGTTGTCAAAACCAGGGACTCCAGTACCCTCATCGACGACCTTGAAGAGACCTTCGCATCACTACGCGATTACCGCTGGAAGCTCAACCCGAACAAGTGCGTCTTCGGCGTCCCTTCGGGCAAACTACTCGGCTTCATCATCAGCCAGCGCGACATTGAAGCCAACCCCGAGAAGATCTCCGCCATCACCAACATGAAAGCTCCCACGAGCATCAAAGACGTCCAGAAGTTGACAGGGTGCATGGCGGCGCTAAACAGATTCATCTCGAGGCTAGGAGAACGGGGCCTCCCCTTCTTCAAACTACTCAAGCATCACGAGAAGTTCGTGTGGACTCCAGAGGCGGATCAAGCCCTTGCCCAGCTCAAGGACTTCCTATCAAAGCCACTGATCCTCACGGCTCCTCACAAGGGCGAGCAACTACTACTCTACCTAGCTGCGACAACTCACGTGGTCAGTACTGCCATCATTGTCGAGCGGCAGGAAGACGGCCACGCCTACCCGGTCCCGCCCCGCCTACTTCGTCGAGGTTCTATCGTAGTCCAAGGCTCGCTATCGGCCCGTGCGAAGCTCCGTACGCTCTACTCATCACCTCGCGGAAGCTACGACACTACTTCCAGGAGTACTCGGTCTCCGTCGTCACCGACTACCCGCTTGGCGACATCCTGCGGAACCAAGATGCTACCGGAAGATTCTCCAAGTGGGCCGTCGAGCTCGGCGCCCTCACCATCGACTTCAAGCCACGCACAGCCATCAAGTCGCAGGCACTAGTCGACTTCATGGCAGAGTGGCGGGAGAACCAGCTACCTACTCCCACCGTGCGACCAGAGCATTGGGTGATGTACTTTGACGGCTCACTCAACCTCGAGGGCGCAGGTGCAGGGGTACTCCTGATCTCTCCAACGGGCGAACAACTCAAGTACGTCCCGCGATCTTCTCGGAAGGTCTCAAACAACGAAGCCGAGTACGAAGCCCTCCTACACGGGCTCCGCCTCGCGGCTTCACTGGGCATCAAGCGGCTACTAGTCTACGGCGACTCCGCAGTGGTCATCAACCAAGTCAACAAGTCCTGGGACCGCATCAAGGAGAACATGGATGCCTACTGCCTAGAAGTCCGCAAGCTCGAGAACAAGTTTTATGGTCTCGAGTTCCACCACATCGTCCGCAACAACAACGTTGCAGCGGACGTCCTCTCGAAGCTTGGATCCACCCGCGCTCAAGTGCCAGCGGGTGTCTTCGTTCACGAGCTTCACGCGCCATCCATCCCGGAGCCGGCGCCACCGACCACTGTCCCAGCCCATCCACCAGCTGGACAGGAGGTCATGATGATCGACGTGGACTGGAGGCAACCCTTCATCGACTACCTCAGCCGAGCGTAAGGTCCCCTCCGACAAGAACACGGCCGAGCAACTCGTCCGCCGCGCCAAGTCCTACGTCCTCGTCGGAGACAAGCTTTACAAGCGGGGTGCATCTTCTGGAGTACTCATGAAGTGCGTCCCTCGTGAAGAAGGCAAGGACATCTTGGAGGAGATCCACAAGGGCGTCTCGCGCGCAACCACGCGTCCTCACGCACGCCGGTCAGCAAGGCTTTCCCGGCGAGCTTTCTACCGGCCCACGTACCCCGGGTGACACCGAAGAACTCGTCGAAAGTGCCAAGGATGCCGCATTTCCGCCAAGCAAAAGAACACGTCCCAACCTACAAGCTAGTCACCATACCGCCAACCTAGCCCTTTGACTGCTGGGGGCTCAACATGATTGGGCCACTGCCAACTGCGCCAGGAGGTTTCAACAGGGTACTGGTGGCTATCGACAAGTTCACCAAGTGGATCGAGGTCAAGCCGGTCACATGCCCCAAGGCTGACAGAGTACTCGACTTCCTGGATGAACTCGTACACCGCTATGGGCTACCCCACCGCATCATCACGGACACCGGGATCCAACTTCAACAACCACCGCTTCCGGGGAGTACCGCGAGAACGGGGGCGGGATCGACGTCCGATACGTCTCGCCTGCCCATCCACGGGCCAACGGACAAGTCGAGCGCGCCAATGGGATGGTGCTTGACGCCCTCAAGAAGCGGCTACACGACGCCGCGAACTCCAAAGGGGGCAAGTGGATCAAGGAACTACCCAACGCACTCTGGGGGCTGCGGACTCAACCATCCAAGCCAACGGGGCAATCCCCCTACTTCTCGGTCTACGGCTCCGAAGCCATCCTCCCCCGCCGACGTCATATGGAACTCGCCAACAGTGGAGCACTACGATGAAGGCGTCTCGGAAGACAACGGACGAGTTGACATCGACAGCCTCGAAGAAGCTCGGCGCGCCGCCCTCGTCCAATCGGCAAGGTACCGGAGGGTATCCGACGCTACCATGATCGCAACGTCAAGGAACGCTCCTTCAACGTTGGAGATCTTGTCCTCCGCCGTATCCGAAACACGGAAGGACTTCACAAGCTCGGCCCTCGCCGGAAGGCCCCTTCACCGTGGCAAAGGTGACCGGGCCGGGCTCCTATCGCCTCCAAACACTTGAAGGCGAAGACATCAACAACTCGTGGAACGTCGACCGTTCATTACAATTGTTTTTCCTGTACAACCATGGCTACTAGCTACCTATTACAGGGCTACTAGAGGTTCAGCTTCTCAGCTACCTGCTCCGCGATGGGAGCCATCTGCTCCAGCAGCTCTGCATACTGCTCATCCGCGCAGTTGGCGGCTACCTCGCCGGCGACTACCTCCACTGGGGCCTTCGGGAAGTACGACTTCATGAAGGCCAAGACTTGTCTTGGGATCGACCTGGCCATGTGCTTCACGTAGGCGGCCAGCCGGCTCGGAGCTTCCTTGAGGCGATCCACCAGAGGAACGATCTTGGGGCCGCCCGGGTGCAGCACCACGAGCCTTGCGATCGGCAGTGCGGCTTCCTCCAACTCCTTCAACTGGGCCCGCAATGCCTCGCAGTCTTCGTTCAACTTCTGCAAGGATTTGTAGCAGTTGACGAGATCTCTGTCAGATGCAATCCGAAGCTCCATATGCTTCTTGCACTCGAAGGCGAGTTCTTTGTAGTCGAGCTCGAGTACCTGGCGGGCTTCTTGCTCCCGGTAGAAGAGGTTCTTCATGCTCGTCTCTGAGGCCTTCAGCTGCTCCACCTGGCCCTCAAGCTCTGCAACACAGCAACGCAACAGCGGGTCAGATGCTTCTCGACCTTCAACAAGTACCCGACCAGTTCAGAGGCGTACCTTTATTCTTATTGCGGAGGCCCTTATTCTTCCGCACCAAGTCGTCGCCCTTCGCTTGCAACTCTTGGACGTCGTTGTGGTACTTGGCGAAGGCGGCGTCGAGCTTCGACTGCATGGCAGCCGCGTGCTTCCGCGACTTCACAAGTTGCTCTTCTAGGGCTTCGGCTTGGAGCACCGCGTCGCCATAGCCCTGCAGCATGTTCGACTTGTCGCGGGACCGCTTCGCAACGTCCTGCACAAGACAACTCAAGTCACAAAGAGTACTCAACGACAAAGGATTGGCTACTCAAAAGGCTACGGCTACTTACCTTCATCCACTGCTCGGCTTGACGGATCGCCTCCAGATGCTTGGCTACCGTCGCCAGCTCGATGAGATCGTCCGCGAGCAGCTCTATCCCGCCGTGACTACTCGCGGTGGCCTCCGTCATCGGCGCAGAGCGGATGGGCTCTGTGTCCTGGATCTCGGGGGAGCGGATAGCCACCTCCAGAGCAATCTCTGGCGACGTGGTGACCGCTTCTCCCCCGGCAGTCTTCTCGACGACCTCCTCCATGGGCTCGGGAGCTCCCTCCGTAGCCTCCGGGGCCTCTGGTGTCAACCTCTGCATTGGCACCCCTGCAGGGATGTCACCACCTTCAGCGCCTGTCAAAGAGACGACAAGTGCATCAATGCCTACGACTACTCCTCGTGGAGCCCTGTAGCTTTAAGAAGGGTACTCACCTTCGACTACACTGGCCTCCGGCAGGCGGCGCCCCTCGGCAACCGGTGGCTCAATCGCGGCTTGGGTAGCGGCAGCGGCCTCCTCGGCGGGCAGCACGACTTCTTCCGCCACTGATGAGGGCTCATCCCCCTCCCAAGACAAATCCGTGGACTTCCTGCAGAAACATTCACAGATGGTCGTCAGTCAACATCGACTACTGCAACAAGTACTACTCACAAGGATACGGTACTTACAAGTTCGACCGGACAATTGTCACGGCCGGAGCACCGAGGATGCTGGCGATATCGACCAGTCCACCCTCGGCAGACGCCTTCTCCTGCGCCCCTGCGGCTACCGCCTCCTCCACAGTAGCGGCGGCCGGCGCAGCGGTCTCCTGCGCTCCTGAGGCCACCACCTCTTCAACGGCGGCGGCCACGGGTCCCGTGCTCCCTTGCGGGGCTGGGGGCTGGCGTTCCAGTTGCGCCAGGATATCTTCGACTGTGGGGGCTGGACTACGACTTCCAGCTGGCTCCCCCACCGTGTCCCACACGCCCTCGTCGCCCTCTTCGACGGGCTCCGCTGGTGGCACCTCCTGCATACAAGGAAGACTACTCGTCAGCGAACGTACTCGAACAATGGGTACTTGACTACTCTGCTCAAGACAACTTACCTCCTGAGGCGTGGTCTCTGAGACCTTTAGCTTCTTCGTCACCCGCTTCCTGGCGGGGTTGCGCGGCTTCCGTGGCGGCGCGGCCGAGCTAGCCTCCAGGCTAGCCGGGGGTCTTGTACCAGAGGAACATGAGGCAAGCCCGGCGGCTAAACCTCGACCGCGCACGGGAAGCGGTCCTGCAGCGTCTCCTCGTCTTCGTCGTCGTCGTCGGAGGTATCCTCCACGACAACGGTGTCGTCGCCTTCACCGACTTCTCGGCGCTCCTTCGCCTTCCCCTCCATCGGGATCTCGATTCCGCTCGGAGGTGGCTGCGGCTCGGAGATGAACTTCTTCACGTCATCCTGCGCAAGACACAAGACGTCAGCAACTCTAGTTCAAGTAATCACTACTCGACTAGGGTAGTTCGACTACTCACCTCCTTCGGTGGGCGCGCGGCGGAGTACTCCTGGACAGGGCACGCAGTGTACGGCGGCATGTCCTTGAAGATCCGCGACAACCTCTCGATGATATCGTTGTTGTCCAGCTCGCCTCCCGGCATCCGCGACGCGTCGTCGTCGCCAGTGTACTCGAAGCCCAGGGTCTCCCGAGCCATCAACGGCTGGATCCTTCGCTTCATGAAACTGAAGGCCACGTGCTCGGCCCTCAGTCCCGCCTCCCTGAGCACCTTGATGCGTGCTAGCAGCTCAGGGAGCTGGATCCCTTCTTGCATGGTGGGCTCCGTGTTCCACCATTCACGGTGCCTGGGCTGCCGTCCGCTTGGCTTCGGCAGGCCGGGGTGGTGGTTCGTGATGTAGAACCACCTGGTCTTCCAATCTGTGTTGGAGTCGACAAGCTTGTATGCCAGATACTGCTCCGCGGCGTCCTCCCTCAGCTGGATGCCGGCTCCTCCGACTACCCTGGGATTGGTGGCACTTGGTTGCGGCTTGACGCGGAAGAATTTCCGGAAAAGCACCCAATGCGGCTTGATCCCGAGGAAGGCTTCGCAGAAGTGCACGAAGACCGCCGTGTGGAAGATGTCGTTGGGGTTCAGGTTCAGGTACTCGATCCCGTAGTACCCGAGCAGCCCCTTGAAGAAATCGCTGGCCGGGAGCGCAAGACCGCGCTCCACGAACCGCGCGAACATCGGGATCTCGTCTTCGGCCTTCTCCATAGGATATGGATCTCCAGCGGCGGATCTCCACATATCGACTTCCTTCTCCCTGATGAACCCACTTTTCAGGAGGGTCAGCAGATCCTCCGTCTTCACTTTGGACTTTTTCCACTCGCGGCTTCGATCAGCCCGCGGTGGAGACATGGGCGGCGCTACTCCGGTGGCTGCCGCGGCGGCCTCTTCGCGGCCCCTCTTCTTCCCGGCGGCCTTGGACGTCTTGGACGGTGACGGCTTCATCCTCCAAGTGCAGGGCGTCTTCACTAGCATCCACTCGGGGCTACCCTAAAAGCTTTGGGTGGCGGCGTACTTGGATCTACTATGGCGGCAGCAAGCGCTGGGAGTGGATTCGCTTCAGATGCAAACGGAATGGCTGCAGCTCGAATGGGTGAAAAACCCTAAGGGTTTTGGCTTCTATTTATAAGACAAACCGGTTCCGCAACGGGCGGTTGGATAAGTCCACGAGCGGCTGACTCAGCGGCTGTGCGTGACTCTTCGTATTCTACTAGTCGACGCGCCTCATCTCGGGGGCTCGGCTACTCCTACTCGACTACCTGGGAAGCGGCTAGTCTCAAGAGCATCTCAGGACACATTCTTCAAGAAGACCCTTTAATTCGAGAGGAAGTACTCGACTCAAGGCTCGGGGGCTCCGTGCCACGTGTCTTTCGGTTTTTTCTCTCCGGATTTTTCGGGATTTTCTTGCCAAGACTTCAGATGCACCCTCAGCCAGAGCCCGCGGCTCAACCTAAGGCTCGGGGGCTACTCCATATGGAGTGCGATTTTGCAATCGCACCTCCATATCAGCTTCGGCTTCAAGACAAGACAGGCAGTTTTTGAAGACCTTCGAAGGCAGTCTTCGAGGACGCTTGGGACTACTCGAGGAGACTTCAAGATTGCTCAAACATCAGCTGGAGTACATTCCAGCTTCGGGATGCTTCGACTACTCTTGAGGACTTTTGACTTGCAGCACTCAGGGACGCTTGAGGACTACTCGTTAAGGCCGTCAAGACTACTTTAAGCTATCCTTCTCGACTACAAAGTACTCAGGGGCTTGTCATATGGACCTCCCTGGGCCCACTACCTCGGTGGGTACCAAGACCGACTACTCGGTGGGCTGAAGGACCGATAAGGCGACCAGAGAGGGGGGGAGTGAATGGGAGCCGATAAAAATTCTTCTCGAGGGAGATTGAAACTCCGACAAGACGAACTAGCTCGGTCGAACCCCCGAAATCACACGCTCCGCACTTCTACCTCCCGTTTGCCAAAACCACGTAGCCACTGGAGTGCTACGGTCCTAGGAACAAACTCTACCAGAACCACAACACACACGCAAGACCGACGGCGGAAACAACTCGAAAGCCGGCTAACCGCAGGGGGCGGTTAGACCGGGTATAGGGGGCGGTTAGACCGCCTCCACCGGCAACCAAGAAATCCTCCGAAACGCCTTTTCCGAGCACCAAAACACACCACGGTTTCACCAACAGAGATCTCTGGTCAAGGCCATGCAAGCTACCGTAAAATCTTGGCGAAAACCAAACCTTCACCCAAGGGCCTAGGGGCGGTTAGACCGGCTACCCGGGGCGGTCTAACCTCCCGTACCCGGCCGACGAACTCCAACCAAGAACACCTAGCAAACCGCGCGAGAACGGCTCCAAATTTCACCCGGACACTCCTCCGATCAAGGCGAACGAACTCACAAAGGAAAATCCGGCGAAACAAAACTTTTACCCGGAAACACCCGGGCGGTTAGACCGCCCCTCGCAGCGGTTAGACCGCCCCTTCCCGAACAGAACCCGCGGGTCAAACCTCAACTTCCTTGCGCTCAATCTCCCGAATCACTCCACGGATTGCGGCCAAACTTCGGGGATAGCTGGGTTACCTCTTGGGCAACCTCTACCTCAAAGGAATCGACCCGAAACGCTCACAATCAAGAGGAATCGAAGAAATCGCTTCTCTAGGTCAAGAACTCGCCCAACTCGAAAAACCACCAAATCGAGTCCGATTCAAAGGGGATTTGGGGGCAAAGTCACCAGCCAAAGAGGCACAAGAACCTCATACGTGACACCCACCAAAAACCCCAAGAAATCGTTCTCAAAACACCGCCAAAAAGAGCTCCGAAAATCAACATCAAAGAGACGGGAAAACAACCATCAAGAACCACGCCGAACCTTCTATACATGCCATGAATGGTTCGTACAAGGTCTAGTTTGCCACCCAAACATCCATCCCTCTCTTAAGATCTCACATGAAGCTCTCAAACTAGCCTTCTAAAAAACCTAGGGAAAATAGAGAACGAAAATGGAAAAACGAAATGAGCTAGGGTTCCAAGAGTTGGCGCCAACCTCTCACCTCTTGGGTTATATAGGCGGCAACCGAATGTCTAAAATGCCCCTCTCTACTAACTAGGGATACATGCCCCTCAAGGGCGGATTTGGAATTCTTGATGTCTTCACCATCGGACGGATGCCCGGCGACCGCACCCTGCGTAGCCTCGACGCACGCCTTGCGATCCCGACGCGTGTCCTCCGCTTCGAAGCTTCTCGGCGCCGGCGGCCAGGGTCGGTCGACCGCCCCCCGTGGGCGGTTAGACCGGCCCGGGCCGATCCGACCGGCCCCCGGGTGGTCCGACCGCCCCTCCCGGGCGGTTGAACCGGCCCGGTGGCCGCACCTCCTCGTCGAGTCTTCGGCCTCGCTTTTGTGGCTCAACCGAGTAACCCGGTGGTTTTCCGGGGTGAACCACCGCAAACCCCGCGAACTCGGTGTAGCCTCCGCCAATCTCCACTCATGACTCGGCTCCCACGTAGTCCCGGCTCGACCTTGGTTTTGAGGCTCTACCAAGAAACCGTCCACGACTTCATCTTGCTTTGTTCATGCCACCATGCGGCCCGCACTTGACCCCCGCCGGCCACCGGGTCCCTCGAACGAAGCCTACTTGTCTTCTCCACACTCGGAGGCCTCACCGCAACGACCTTTCGCGCTTGTTCTTCACTTGCACCAACACGAGTCAAGCCGCGGCCGCACCTGCAATACTTAGCCAAGAATCAGTCCACACAACGTTGTCAATCACTCATCACACAAGGAAGCGACCATCCACCGGTCCTCGAACCACACATGGTCCTCAATCTCCCCCTTGATGAGTGCATTGACAACACACTCACATGAAGTAACATAAGAGAAAAGGAAAAGAAAAGAAACAAATAAAAAGAAACCCCAACAAGCGATCGAAAGCCAAAGAAAAGCAAAGAGCAAGATCACTTGAAGAGGACAAGTCTCGGACCCCTTAGGCAAGGGCAACGGCTCGACACATCCGAGACAAAACGCGGCTCAAGCAAAGAGCGCAAACCACCAAAGCAAAACTCGAACACCACAAAGAGCTCCCCCCGCACAAATGCAAGCTCCCCCCGAGCCACAAAGCACACTCCCCCCCGAACACATGCATCAATGCAACTCGGAAATGCACCAAAGAGCAAAAACCTGCTCACACGCCCGGGCGGTTAGGCCGCCGCCCGGGCGGTTAGACCGCCTCTCGCCCGACTTGACCGCCCGGGGGGCGGTTAGACCGCCCAAAGAAACCGCCCCGCACCAAACTGCCCAAAAATTGCCCGAAACAATTGGAACACCTTCCAAACACTCCCAGGTGCCCAAAACATGCATAAACTTCTCCCCCTTGTTGACAATGCATGAATCAAGGCAAAATGCAAAAACTTTCAACATATAGCTTCTCAAATATACAAAAGTCATCACAAGGAGCTACACAAGTCCAAATGAGCAAGTTAGATACTCGACGAGTTCGTAATGACCTTAACTACATGATCACCAAGTTTCACAATCATTGGACAAGGCTAAAAAGGATTTTAGTAATTTTGCGAAAAGTTACTCTCTCATAAGCAAATACCTAAACATGAGCAAAACATATCAAAATGGCAAAGCCACTCAAACTTCATGCTAGGACAACCATTCTAATCATAAGACCATCATAAACACCCAAAAGCACCTCATGTCATGTCAAAGCCACCGAGCCATGTGCCTACTTCTATGTATGAGACTTCTCATTGGTAGGCATCATGCAACGGTTTAGCACCCAAAGCAAATTAATTTCAGCACATATGACATGGGAACATATTTTCCAAGCATTTTTCATTTCATTTTCAGATTTGTAAATGGTACATGAAATGTCTTTGCGACAAAAAGGAACTTATGCCCCTCCACAAGATTAAGCAAGAGGGCTAAACATTCATGATGGCAAGTGAGCCTTTGGCTCCATATGATCAATAAACTAGCTATCCAACCACAAAGTAAGCATAGCAAAGCCACTAAAAACATGTCAAGATCATATATAGGCATTTACACATGAGAGAGCATGTATGTGATATTTTTCAAAAATTAGCCATCAACCATGGATCATTCATCAAGATCATCAAGAGCTAAGTCAAACTAACCGTAGCATATCAAACAAGCTCACAAGAACATATATAGCAACCCATGGTAAACATTGTATATAGGAGAAGCTTTTCCTATCCGATGCATATGATACAAAATGCATGCAATCTAAGATACAAGGATGCCTATACATCATGTTACATATGCCATGCCAAATGCAAGAAATGCACAAAGGAAAACTATACATATGCTACAAACCGGCTCCTCGAGGGGAGGCAAAACGGGCTCGACACCACCGGCAAAGGAAAGCCCCCCACACACCCAACTCAAGAAATTAAACACACACCAAGTTCCCCCCGCAAACGAGTGAAAGTTGCTTGATCTAGGGGTTTGGTGAAAATATCGGCTAGTTGGTCATGTGTGGGTACATGGATCAAAGCTATCTTCCCTTTCTCTACGTTGTCTCGAGGAAATGATACCTCACTTCTATGTGTTTGGTTTTGGAATGGAGCACCGGGTTCTTTGCAACGCTTATGGCATTGGTGCTATCACAATGAAGTGGGACATGGGCATACTCCTCACCAAAGTCACTCATGGTGTAGGTGATCCAAAGGAGCCGAGAGCAACAACTAGCGGCGGCAACATACTCGGCTTCGGTCGTGGATTGAGCAACACTCGACCGCTACGAGAAGACCAAGACACCAACGAAGAACCCAAAAACCGGCAAGTCCCGGAAGTGGACTTCCTATCCAACCGACACCCGGCAAAATCCGCGTCCGAAAAGCCATGAAGCGCCAAAGAAGAGGACGCGGAGTACCACGGGCCGAAGTCGGGAGTGTGACGCAAGTACCGAAAATTCGCTTCACTTGCTTGCCGATGCGAAGTCCTCGGAGACGCTTGAAAACGAGCGCACGGACACACCGAGAACTCGTATGTCCGGCCTCGTCGCCGTCGGGTAGAGGAGTGACCCGATCATGCTTCGGTACTCCTTCTCGGTCCACATGTTCACCTTCCTCGTCCGCATCAAGAGCCGTAGTCGTACTCATCGGCGTCGTCATAGCCTTGGAGTCCTCCATCTTGAACTTTCTCACAATGTCCTTGGTGTACTTAGCCCGGTGCACAAATGTTCCTTCCTTTGATTGCTTGATTTGTAGCCCGAGGAAGAACCGCAACTCACCCATCATGCTCATCTCGAACTCCCCGCTCATATCATCTCGCAAACCTCGCAACAAGAGAGTTAGACGAGCCACCAAAGACAATATCATCCACGTACACCCGCACAATCGGGATATCTCGCCCCGCCTCTTCGCAAAAACAAGGTCGATCGACCTTCCCCATCTCAAAACCTCTCTCAAACAAGAACCCCCTCAACCTCGCCATACCAAGCTCTAGGCGCTCCGCTTCAACCCATACGGCGCCTTCCTCAACTTGTACACCCGTGGGGGGGTACTTCTCACTCTCAAACCCCGGAGGTCGCCTCACATACACTTCTTCCTCCAAGCACACCATTCGAAAAAGCACTCTTCACATCCATTTGTTGCAACTTGAACCCTTTAGCCACGGAAAAAGCTAGAAGGATCCTAATCGCCTCCAAACGGGCTACGGGAGCAAAGGTCTCCTCATAGTCAATCCCCTCCTTCGACCGAACCCCCCGAGCAACAAGTCTCGACTTGTTCCTCACAACCTCACCCTTCTCTCCCTCTTTGTTTTTCCACACCCACTTTGTACCAATCGGCTTACACCCTGGGGGAGGGTCAACCAACTCCCACACCTGATTCCTCTCAAAGTTCTCCAACTCCTCATGCATCGAGTTAACCCAATTGTGATCAGATAGTGCATGTCCAATGTCTTTGGGCTCAAAAGAAGCAACAAATGCAGCATGAGCAAAATGGGAATTGTTTCGAACCCTCGACCGTGTAGTGCGTTCATTCATGTCGCCGATGATCCTCGAAGCTGGGTGATCCACTTGAACTCGCCGGGAGGTTCTCTCCTCGAAGCTACCTCCCCCTCAACATCGCCTTCTCCTCGTTCTTGATTTGTCGTCGTAGGTGTAGCGAGAGGGTCCATCCATCATCGTAGTCGAAGTAGTGGGTACATGTCCAGGCCGGGGGCACCGCACCACCATCCTCATCATCACCAAGTTCATGCTCCTCCTCCCGAAAGATCTCCTCGCCAAGCTCATCATCACCCCGCACACTCAAAGACAAGGCGACTACGTGGCTCTGTCTCGTCGAAGGTTACCTCGCAAGTCTCCACGATTTGGTTAGTTTCAAGATTGAGCACACGATATGCTCTAGAATGAGATGCATAACCAAAGAAAATGCCATCGACGGACCTAGCCTCAAACTTATCCAACTTCCCGCCCTTCTTCGAATAAAACACTTGCAACCAAAGACATGGAAGTGACTCACTTTGGGTGTGCGACCATGCATCAACTCATAGCATGTCTTCTTCTTGTGCACTCTGAGGTATATTTGTTCGACACATAGCATGCGGTATTCACCGCCTCAGCCCAATACCTCCTCGGAGTCCTATGCTCATCAAGCATCGTCCGAGCCATCTCGCACAAGGTCCTGTTCTTCCTTTCCACAACACCATTCTGGGGAGGCGTATACGGACTCGAAAACTGGTGCTCAAGACCCAAGTCATGACAAAAGGTTTCAAAACGAGAATTCCTGAATTCCGAGCCATTATCACTGCGGATAGCTCGTATGGCATCTCCGTGCCTCTCGTTCCTCAACCTCAAGACTAGATCTCGAACAAAACCAAACGTCTCCCCCTTCTCCTCAAGAAAGAACACCCACGCATACCGAGAAAAATCGTCCACCACAACAAGGACATACCACTTCCCACCCGCAGATCGCACACGAGCTGGGCCAACAAGGTCCATATGGAGCAGCTCGCATGGACGCTCAGTCATCACATCGGTGAGAGGCGGGTGAGAAGAGGCCACCATCTTGGCATGCCTACATGGAGCACAAACCAACTCTTTCTCAAGCCTCAAACGTGGCAATCCTCGGACCAAATTGAGTTTACTCAAGCGAGACGAAGGTCAAAGCTCAAGTGACCCAACTTCCTATGCCACTTCCACAACTCACTCGAAGAATCGGCCAAGAAACAACGCTCAACACCCGAAGACCGAGAAAAATCAGCACGAAACACCCGACCCTCGGGAACGACCATACAAACAAGGTCCCCTCGAGAGTCCACAATCCGAGAACCACCAGGCCGAAACAACACCTCAAAACCCTCATCCAACAACCGAGACACGTAAAGCAAATTGTACCCCGGCGATTGAACAAGAGCAACACGCCTCGCAGTGATCTTGTCACTCACTTTTATCTCACCTTCGAAAGCACACGCCCACGCCCATTGTCCCCAAAAGTGATGTACCTCTTCGTCACCACGGGACGAGACTTGAGAACCACCCCCTGTCTCCGGTCATATGTCTCGAGCAACCGGAGTCAATCAACCAAATGTTCTTCAAGTCTCCCACCTGAAATTCAAAAACAAGCACGTGAGCGAACAAACGACTCGACCGGGGTTAGTACCAAAAGAGGAAAACCGGTCGAGCCATTTGCTCGAAAGTGGGGTTAGCACCAACCAAAGCATCTCTCCTACCAAAGCTACCTCCACGAACACCACCTCGGTAACCACTCCGAGGAAACCACCCCTCACTGCCTGGAGGAGGACCAAAACCACGGAAGACAACCCGTGGAGCGTCTCTCCTCTCCTTCTCAAAGCTACGACTCCTCCCATCCCCGTAGTGACCTCGAGGGGGAGAGTGCCTAGCAACCGACCACCCGATGTCTTTCCGGACCAACCACCGGCAACTCCACCTCCCGGACACCGAAACCTCTCGACTCACCACCTCGAAAACCATTCCGCCCCGAGTGCACGGGGGGGGGGGGTTAAACCGCCTAGCCGGGCCGGTCCTAACCGCCCCCCCTGCGGGCCGGGCCGGTCGACCGCCTAGCCGGGCCGGTCCGACCGCCCCCTCCCGAACGGCTCCTCGGCCGCGGGAACTCGCATCTCCCCATGCCGAATACTTCTCACCACGGCCTTACCCCTGGCGGTGGCATACGAGGCTTAGGTACACCATGGGAAGGGTTGTACCTATCCTTGTTCGCCCACTCCTTTGCCATCCTCTCTTCCCGCTTCCTCTTGAAGCAAAACTCATCCTTGTGACCCTCCTTCCCACAATGGCCACAACGGAACCTCACAAGCTTAGTTTTTGGCTTGGATTGGGGGCTGCTCGCTAGGTTTCTCTCCACTCAACTCCTCCACCGATTTCTCCTCACTTGCCTTCTCTCTCTCACTTTCCCAAAGAACACTTTCCCCGAAGTGCTCACAAACTTGATGGGCTTTTGGAGATCATTTGTGGGTGTAGGAAATATAGGTGGAGGCATGGGGTTGTGTCTAATCGGTTCCTAAGATGGTTGGGTTTTGGAGGGAAATCATTTTTGTGGTGGGTTTTTGGTGGCTCCGGGATATTCTCTCCACTTCCTTCACCCACCTTGTTTGCCCCAAGCCCCTCACCGTCTTGCCTCTTAAAGGCCTCGATCATCATCCTCAACTGAGGCTCATGACCGGACAACCAACCCATCAACTTCCTCAAGTCATCATTCTCATCCTGCAAGCGATCAACATAATGTGCAAGCTCCAAATTTTTCAATGCATGCATTTCACAAGTAGAGCGAGGAGGTAGGCATGGGTTCCTTTAATTTAGCCTCGAGCGAACTAGTGTAAGCATGCAACTCATCAATCTTAGCATGCAAAACGGGCAAGAAGTGCAAGCACCTAGCAAAGCGGGGTCTAGACTTAAGCTCGGCCACTTCAACCCTAAGCACATCTAGTTCCTCACACTTGGAGGCATGCTTCTCCTTAAACAAAGCAAGATCGGCAAGGAATATGGAGCAATCGGCACAATCATTTTCATCGGCAACAACGGGGCCGGCCTTAAGCGAATCAATCTCAAGCTTGCTATCAAGCACTGGTGTCTCTAGCTCGACCCACTCTAGTCCTAGCATCCTCGAGTGAAGCCCTAAGCTCTTTCCTCATTTTCTTGGCCTCTCTAAGCATGTCATCACGGTTATCAAGCAAAGAGCCAAGCCTCTCATTCTCCTGGCGCAAGAAAGGAAGTTCATCACGCACCTCGTCGTCGGACTCAGAGTCCGAGTCGCTCTGTGTACTCTTCTTGCTGCCGGAGCTCAGCGCCATGGTACGAGGCCGTCTCTCGCGGAGCGGCTCGGCCCACTCGGGTTCTTGGACGACCTCTTGTTCTTGCGGCGATCTCCCTCGTCATCGCCGCCGCTCGAGCTCGAGGTGGAGTACGCGGAACTGGAGTCGACGTCGCTCGCTCCCACCATCGCTCGGGCCTTGCCTCGGCCCTCCTTCCTCCTCGATCGTCGCTCGTCCTTGTACTTGTTCTTGTGCTTGCTCTTGTGGTCGTGCCTCGAACGGTACTTGTCGTCGTTCTTCCTCGGCTTGTGCTTGTAGCTGTCCTTGCTCTCGGCCTTCTCCGGGCAGTCGGCGACGAAGTGTCCCGGCTTGCCACACCGGAACGGTGTCCTCGTGTTCCTCCTCATGTTCACGCGGTTCTCGTGCAGCCTCTCGAACCGCCTCGTCAACAACGCCAGCTCGTCCTCTCCAAGGTCATCAAACTCCTCATCCGGCATAGACATCAAAGAGGAAAACGAGAACATCTGGTGGATGGGTTAGAGTTAGTCTTTCCTTTGGAACCACCAACGAGGGCAAGACTATGGGAGTCGGTCGGTCCCTCGAGCTTGGCGATCATGCCCCTATCCACCTCGGCCGACTTGAGCTTCGAGAACGGCTCGTTCACCGTCGGAGTATCGTACCTCTCCGACTCGACTATGGCCTCGAACTTTCCGCCCCATATCGTACGATCCAAAGAGTGTAAGAGCTTGGCCGCTCTATCATGATCATCGTACGGGAGCACGTCCACATTGGCCCTCATGTTGTTCACAACCACCTTGTGAACCTGCGGAACAAGGCATCGATGGACTCACCGGGAGATGAGTGAAGTTCTCGTACTCTCTCCGTAGGTCGCATACAACCGTGCCTCGAACACGGGCGTTCCCAACATGAGCCTCCTTCAACACCGCCCAAATCCTACAAGCCAAGTGCTCGGTGTGCACCCGATCGAACTCGGTCGACACAAAGCACGAAACAAGTAGTCGACCGCCTTATTGTTGGCGTCGAATGCGTCCCTCGACCCCGGAGCAAGGAAATCCATCGGTGGACATATCCTGTGTCCACCGTGACATCCCACGAGTCGACCCTTTCCGCGGAGGAACGCACCCATCCGCTTGCTCCACATTTGGTAGTTCTTGCCATCGAAGTGTGGAGGACCCGAACCCTTGTTCCCCGGTACGCCATCCTTGGATCTTAGACCGGTTAGAGTCAACAAAGACCCGAACCGGCTCGATACCACTTGAAGGACCGATAAGGCGACCGAGAGAGGGGGAGTGAATGGGAGCCGATAAAAATTCTTCTCGAGGGAGATTGAAACTCCGACAAGACGAACTAGCTCGGTCGAACCCCCGAAATCACACGCTCCGCACTTCTACCTCCCGTTTGCCAAAACCACGTAGCCACCGGAGTGCTACGGGTCCTAGGAACAAACTCTACCAGCAACCACAACACACACGCGGCACCGACGGCGGAAACAACTCGAAAGCCGGCTAACCGGAGGGGGCGGTTAGACCGGGTATAGGGGGCGGTTAGACCGCCTCCACCCGGCAACCAAGAAATCCTCCGAAACGCCTTTTCCGAGCACCAAAACACACCACGGTTTCACCAACGAGAGATCTCTGGTCAAGGCCATGCAAGCTACCGGAAAATCTTGGCGAAAACCAAACCTTCACCCAAGGGCCTAGGGGCGGTTAGACCGGCTACCGGGGCGGTCTAACCTCTCGTACCCGGCGACGAACTCCAACCAAGAACACCTAGCAAACTGCGCGAGAACGGCTCCAAATTTCACCCCGGACACTCCTCCGATCAAGGCGAACGAACTCACAAAGGAAAATCCGGCGAAACAAAACTTTGACCCGAAACACCCCGGCGGTTAGACCGCCCCACAGCGGTTAGACCGCCCCTTCCCGAAACAGGAACCCGCGGGTCAAACCTCAACTTCCTTGCGCTCAATCTCCCGAATCACTCCACGGATTGCAGCCAAACTTCGGGGATAGCCGGGTTACCTCCCGGGCAACCTCTACCTCAAAGGAATCGACCCGAAACGCTCACAATCAAGAGGAATCGAAGAAATCGCTTCTCTAGGTCAAGAACTCGCCCAACTCGAAAAACCACCAAATCGAGTCCGATTCAAAGGGGATTTGGGGGCAAAGTCACCAGCCAAAGAGGCACAAGAACCTCATACGTGACACCCACCAAAAACCCCAAGAAATCGTTCTCAAAACACCGCCAAAAAGAGCTCCGAAAATCAACATCAAAGAGACGGGAAAACAACCATCAAGAACCACGCCGAACCTTCTATACATGCCATGAATGGTTCGTACAAGGTCTAGTTTGCCACCCAAACATCCATCCCTCTCTTAAGATCTCACATGAAGCTCTCAAACTAGCCTTCTAAAAAACCTAGGGAAAATAGAGAACGAAAATGGAAAAAACGAAATGAGCTAGGGTTCCAAGAGTTGGTCGCCAACCTCTCACCTCTTGGGTTATATAGGCGGCAACCGAATGTCTAAAATGCCCCTCTCTACTAACTAGGGATACATGCCCCTCAAGGGCGGATTTGGAATTCTTGATGTCTTCACCATCGGACGGATGCCCGGCGACCGCACCTGCGTAGCCTCGACGCACGCCTTGCGATCCCGACGCGTGTCCTCCGCTTCGAAGCTTCTCGGCGCGGCGGCCGGGCGGTCGGACCGCCCCCCTTGGGCGGTTAGACCGGCCCCGGTCGATCCGACCGGCCCCGGGCGGTCCGACCGCCCTCTCCGGGCGGTTGAACCGGCCCGGGTGGCCGCACCTCCTCGTCGAGTCTTCGGCCTCGGTTTTGTGGCTCAACCGAGTAACCCGGTGGTTTTACGGTGAACCACCTGCAAACCCCGCGAACTCGGTGTAGCCTCCGCCAATCTCCACTCATGACTCGGCTCCCACGTAGTCCCGGCTCGACCTTGGTTTTGAGGCTCTACCAAGAAACCGTCCACGACTTCATCTTCTTGTTCATGCCACCATGCGGCCCGCACTTGACCCCCGCGGCCACCGGTCCCTCGAACGAAGCCTACTTGTCTTCTCCACACACGGAGGCCTCACCGGCAACGACCTTTCGCGCTTGTTCTTCACTTGCACCCAACACGAGTCAAGCCGCAGCCTCGCACCTGCAATACTTAGCCAAGAATCAGTCCACACAACGTTGTCAATCACTCATCACACAAGGAAGCGACCATCCACCGGTCCTCGAACCACACATGGTCCTCAATCTCCCCTTGATGAGTGCATTGACAACACACTCACATGAAGTAACATAAGAGAAAAGGAAAAGAAAAGAAACAAATAAAAAGAAACCCCAACAAGCGATCGAAAGCCAAAGAAAGGCAAAGAGCAAGATCACTTGAAGAAGACAAGTCTCGACCCTTAGGCAAGGGCACCCGCTCGACACATCCGAGACAAAACACACCAAGCAAAGAGCGCAAACCACCAACGCAAAACTCGAACACCACAAAGAGCTCCCCCTCGCACAAATGCAAGCTCCCCCCCGAGCCACAAGACACTCCCCCCCGAACACATGCATCAATGCAACTCGGGAATGCAACAAAGAGCAAAAACCTGCTCTCACACCGCCCAGGGCGGTTAGACCGCCCGCCTGTGGCGGTTAGACCGCCGCCCGAACCGATCGGGGTCAGCTGCTAGGACCGCCCAAAGAAACCGGCCCCGCACCACACCGCTCGTAAATTGCTCCGAAACAATTGGAACACCTTCCAAACACTCCCGTGTGCCCAAAACATGCAATAAACTTCTCCCCCTTGTTGACAATGCATGAATCAAGGCAAAATGCGAAAACTTGCAACATATAGCTTCAAATATACAAAATTCATCACAAGGAGCTACACAAGTCCAAATGAGCAAGTTAGATACTCGACAGTTCGTAATGACCTTAACTACATGATCACCAAGTTTCACAATCATTTGACAAGGCTAAAAAGGATTTTAGTAATTTTGCGAAAAGTTACTCCCTCACAAGCAAATACCTAAACATGAGCAAAACATATCAAAATGGCAAAGTCACCAAACTTCATGCTATGACAGCCATTCTAACCATAAGACCATCATAAACACCCAAAAGCACCTCATGTCATGTCAAAAGCCACCGAGCCATGTGCCTACTTCTATGTATGAGACTTCTCTACTGCAGGCATCATGCACCCGTTTAGCACCCAAAGCAAATTAATTTCAGCACATATGACATGGGAACATATTTCCAAGCATTTTTCATTTCATTTTCTTAGATTTGTAAATGGTACATGAAATGTCTTTGCGACAAAAGGAACTTATGCCCCTCCACAAGATTAAGCAAGAGGGCTAAACATTCATGATGGCAAGCGAGCCTTTGGCTCCATATGATCAATAAACTAGCTTATCCAACCACAAAGTAAGTATAGCAAAGCCACTAAAACATGTCAAGATCATATATAGGCATTTACGCATGAGAGAGCATGTATGTGACATTTTTCAAAATAGCCATCAACCATGGATCATTCATCAAGATCATCAAGAGCTAAGCCAAACCAACCGTAGCATATCAAACAAGCTCACAAGAACATATATATAAACTCCAGTATGGTAAACATTGTATATAGGAGAAGCTTTCCTATCCGATGCATATGATACAAAATGCATGCAATCTAAGATACAAGGATGCCTATACATCATGTTACATATGCAATGCCAAATGCAAGAAATGCACCAACGAAAGCTATACATAAGCTACAAACCTACTCCTCGAGGGGAGGCAAAACGGGGCTCGACACCATCGTGCAAAAGAAAGCCCCACACACCCAACTCAAGAAATTAAACACACACCAAGTTCCCTCCCGCAAACGAGTGAAAGTTGCTTGATCTAGGGGTTTGGTGAAAATATCTACAACTTGGTCATGTGTGGGTACATGGATCAAAGCTATCTTCCCTTTCTCTACGTTGTCTCTCAGAAATGATACCTCACTTCTATGTGTTTGGTTTTGGAATGGAGCACCGGGTTCTTTGCAACGCTTATGGCACCGGTGCTATCACATTGAAGTGGGACATGGGTATACTCCTCACCAAAATCACTCATGGTGTAGGTGATCCAAAGGAGCCGAGAGCAACAACTAGCAATGCGAACATGGCCTTGGTTTCCTTGGGCTGTGGATTGGAGCAACACTCGACCGCTACGAGAAGACCAAGACACCAACGAAGAACCCAAAAACTCGGCAAGTCCCGCAAGTGGACTTCCTATCCAACCGACACCCGGCAAAATCCGCGTCCGAAAAGCCATGAAGCGCCAAAGAAGAGGACGCGGAGTACCACAGCCGAAGCCTGAGTGTGACGCAAGTACCCGGCACCCTTTCCACCGCTTGCCGATGCGAAGTCCTCGGGAGACGCTTGAAAACGAGCGCACAGACACACCGAGAATCGTATGTCCGGCCCGTCGCCGTCAAGTAGAGGAGTGACCCGATCATGCTCCGCACTTTCCGGTCCACATGTTCACCTTCCTCGTCCGCATCAAGAGCCGTAGGCCGTACTCATCGGCGTCGTCATAGCCTTGGAGTCCTCCATCTTGAATTTCCTCACAACGTCCTTGGTGTACTTAGCTCGTGCACAAATGTTCCTTCCTTTGATTGATTTGTAGCCCGAGGAAGAACCGCAACTCACCCATCATACTCATCTCGAACTCCTCGCTCATATCATCTCGCAAACCTCGCAACAAGAGAGTTAGACGAGCCACCAAAGACAATATCATCCACGCACCCTCATGACAATCGTGATATCTCCGCCCCGCTCGCAAAAACAAGGTCCGATCGACCTTCCCCATCTCAAAACCTCTCTCAAACAAGAACCCCTCAACCCGCCATACCAAGCTATAGGTGCCTCGCTTCAACCCATACAAGCCGCTTCCTCAACTTGTACACCCTATGGGGGTACTTCTCACTCTCAAACCCCGAGGTCGTCTCACATACACTTCTTCCTCCAACACTCCATTCGAAAAGCACTCTTCTCACATCCATTTGGTGCAACTTCGAACCCTTTAGCCACGTAAAAGGCCAGGAAGGATCCTAATCGCCTCCAAACGGGCTACGGGAGCAAAGGTCTCCTCGTAGTCGACCCTCCTCTCGATCGAACCCCGGGCAACAAGTCTCGACTTGTTCCTCACAACCTCACCCTTCTCTCCCTCTTTATTTTTCCACACCCACTTTGTACCAATCGGCTTACACCCCGGGGAGGGTCAACCAATCCCCCACACCTCGATTCCTCTCAAAGTTCTCCAACTCCTCATGCATCGAGTTAACCCAATTGTGATCAGATAGTGCGTGTCCAATGTCTTTGGGCTCGAAAGAAGCAACAAACGCAGCATGAGCAAAATGGGAGTTGTTCCGAACCCTCGACCGTGTAGTGCGTTCATCCATGTCGCCGATGATCCTCGAAGCTGGGTGATCCACTTGAACTCGCCGGGGAGGTTCTCGCCTCGAAGCTACCTCCCCTCAACATCGCCCTTTCTCCTCGTCCTTGATTTGTCGTCGTAGGTGGTGCGTAGGTCCATCCATCATCGAGTCGAAGTAGTGGGTACATGTTCAGCCCTGGGGCACCGCACCACCATCCTCATCATCACCATGTTCATGCTCCTCCTCCCCCGAAAGATCTCCTCGCCAAGCTCATCATCACCCGCACACTCAAAGACAAGCCGACTACGTGGCTCCGTCTCGTCGAAGGTTACCTCGCAAGTCTCCACGATTTGGTTAGTTTCAAGATTGAGCACACGATATGCTCTAGAATGAGATGCATAACCAAAGAAATGCCATCGACAGATCTAGCCTCAAACTTATCCAACTTCCTCGCCCTTCTTCGAATAAAACACTTGCAACCAAAGACATGGAAGTGACTCACTTTGGGTGTGCGACCATGCATCAACTCATAGCATGTCTTCTTCTTGTGCACTTCCGAGGTATATTCTGCTCGACATAGCACGCGGTATTCACCGCCTCACCCCCAATACCTCCTGAGTCCCATGCTCCATCACATCGTCCGAGCCATCTCGCACAAGGTCCTCGTTCTTCCTTTCCACAACACCATTCGGGGAGGCGTATACGGACTCGAAACTCGTGCTCAAGACCCAAGTCATGACAAAAGGTTTCAAAACGAGAGTTCCCCGAATTCCGAGCCATTATCACCGCGATAGCTCGTACGAGCGGCATCTTCGTGCCTCTCGTTCCTCAACCTCAAGACTAGATCTCGAACAAAAGCAAACGTCTCCCCTTCTCCTCAAGAAAGAACACCCACGCATACCGAGAATAGTCATCCACCACAACAAGGACATACACTTCCCACCTTGCATCGCACACGAGCCGGGCCAACAAGGTCCATATGGAGCAGCTCGCATGGACGCTCAATTATCACACGTGAGAGCGGGTGAGAAGAGGCCACCATCTTAGCATGCCTACACTGAGCACAAACCAACTCTTTCTCAAGCCCTCAAACGTGGCAACTCTCTACTAAATTGAGTTTACTCAAGCGAGACAAAAGGTCAAAGCTCAAGTGACCCAACTTCCTATGCCACTTCCACAACTCACTCAAGAACCACCAAGAAACAACGCTCAACACCCGAAGACCGAGAAAATCAGCACGAAACACCCGACCCTGGGAACGACCATAAACAAGATCCCCTCGAGAGTCCACAATCCGAGAACCACCAGGCCGAAAACAACACCTCAAAACCCTCATCCAACAACCGAGACACAAAAAAAGCAAATTGTACCCCGCCGATTGAACAAGAGCAACACGCCTCGCAGTGATCTTGTCACTCACTTTTATCTCACCTTCGAAAGCACACGCCCACGCCCATTGTCCCCAAAGGTGATGTACCTCTTCGTCACCACCGGACGAGACTTGAGAACCAACTCGTCTCCGTCATATGCCTCGAACAACCTAGTCAATCAACCAAATGTTCTTCAAGTCTCCCACCCGAAATTCAAAAACAAGCACGTGAGTTTGGGCCCAAACGACTCAAAGACCGGGGTTAGTACCAAAAGAGGAAAACCAAAGGCCGAGCCATTTGCTCGAAAGTGGGTTAGCACCAACCAAAGCATCTCTCCTACCAAAGCTTTCACTCACGAACACCACCACGGTAACCACTTCTGAGGGAACCACCCTCACCGCCCGGAGGAGGACCAAAACCACGGAAGACAACCGTGAACGTCCCTCCTCTCCTTCTCAAAGCTACGACTCCTCCCATCCCCGTAGTGACCTCGAGGGGGAGAATGCCTAGCAACCGACCACCCGCCGTCTCTCCCGTACCAACCACCAAAGAACTCCACCTCCCGTACCCGAAACCTCTCGACTCACCACCTCGAAAACCACTCCGCCTGTATCTCCGGGGGGCGGCTAAACCGCCAGCGCGGCCGGTCCGACCGCCCCGCCGGGCCGCTCTGGCCCCCGACCGCCCAGCCGTTCTGCGTCCGACCGCCCCTCCGGTACCGGGGCCTCCTGCTGCGGAACCCTCGCGTCTCCCCCCGCGTGCCGAACACTTCTCACTCACGTTCCCTTACCCCCGCGCGGCATACGAGGCTTAGGTACACCATGGGAGGGGTTGTACCTATCCTTGTTTGCCCACCTCTTCGCCATCCTCTCTTCCCGCTTCCTCTTGAAGCAAAACTCATCCTTGTGACCCTCCTTTTCCCACAATGGCCACAACTAACTCCGACAAGCTTAGGTTTTGGCTTGGATTGGGGCTGCTCGCTTGGTTTCTCTCCACTTCAACTCCTCCACCGATTTCTCCTCACTTGCCTTCTCTCTCACTTTCCCAAAGAACACTTTCCCCGAAGTGGTCACAAACTTGATGGGCTTTTGGAGATCATTTGTGGGTGTAGGAAATATAGGTGGAGCCGGGGTTGTGTCTAGTCGGTTCCTAAGATGGTTGGGTTTTGGAGGGAAATCATTTTTGTGGTGGGTTTTTGGTATTCTCGGATATTCTCTCCACTTCCTTCACCAACCTTGTTTGCCCCAAGCCCCTCACCCTTGCGTCGAGGCTACGCAGGTGCGGTTGCGGGCATCCGTCCGATGGTGAAGACATCAAGAATTCCAAATCCGCCCTTGAGGGGCTTGTATCCCTAGTTAGTAGAGAGGGGCATTTTAGACATTCGGTTGCCGCCTATATAACCCAAGAGGTGAGAGGATGGCGACCAACTCTTGGAACCCTAGCTCATTAGTTTTCCTATTTTCCACCTATTTTCTCTAGGTTTTCCTTAGGACTAGCAAGAGAGCTTCACGGAGAGATCTTGTAGAGAGGGATGGATGATCGGGCGGCTTGCTAGACCTTGTACGAACCTTTGTTTCATGTATAGATGATTCGGCGTGGTTCCTCAAGGTTTGGATGTGTTTTCCCCGGTTGTTCTTGGTGGTGATTTTCGGAGCCCTCTCTCGGTGATTTCTTTGGGTTGTTTTCGGGGCCTTTCTCTTGGGGATTTGATGGGGGAAATTTGTGGGAACCCCTTCGTGGTTCTTTGGGCCGTGATTCCCCTCCCAAATCCGTGAGTAAAGGTGCTCGATTTTGGGGGTTTCTTGAGTTCTTGGGTTGGAGGTGCTCTCGGCGGGATTTCTTCGATTCCTCCTTTTTGGACGAGTTTTTGTGGGATTAAACTTGGTTATGAACTCCTCATGAGGTGTTCTTGATATCCCCAAAGTCTTGTTCAAGTCCGTGGAGCGATTCGGGAGATCGAGATTTGGATTTGGGGGAGTTGACCCGCGGGTCTTGTTCATCCCGAGTCGCCCGGTGCCACACACCGGTCGGCCAGGTGCTCTTGACCGTCCGACCGGTGCAAGCCCTTGTGAGATTTTGCTCGGGTGAACGTCTTGGTGAGTTCGTTGTTGTCCCGTGGTGCTTCTTGTTTCGAGTTTGGGTCCGTTTGGTGGTCGGTTGGCTCTGTTTGGTGCCTTGGGGGCTTTCGGTACCCCTACCGGTCCCGACCGGTGTGTCTCACCCGGTCCCGACCGGTGTAGAGCCACTTAGTGAAAGTTGCTCGGTTCACCAGGCGGGGACCGGTCGGCCGGTGGTGCTCACCGGTCGACCGGTGTGGGTCTGTAGACTCGAGGCTTGGTTTTTCCGCTGCGTTTCTCGGGTCGGAAGGTGGTGTGTTGGTTCCTAGGTCCAGTGGCACTCCAGTGGCTACGTGGGCTTGACCAACCTTGGTAGTGAGTCGGAGACGTGTGTTGGAAGCCGTGTTCGTCTTATTGGAGTTTTCATCTCCTTCGAGAAGAATTTTTATCGGCTCCCATTCACTCCCCCCCTCTCTGGTTCGCCGTATCGGTCCTTCAAGTGGTATCAGAGCCGGTTCGGGTCTTTGTTGACTCTAACCAGTCTAAGATCCAAGGATGGCGTACCGGAGAACGGGGGTTCGGGTCCTCCACACTTCGATGGCAAGAACTACCGGATGTGGAGCAAGCGGATGGGTGCGTTCCTCCGCGGAAAGGGTCGGTTTGCTTTGGGATGTCACGGTGGACACAGGGCTATGTCCGGCCGATGGATTTCCTAGCTCCGGGGTCGAGGGGACGGATTCGACGCCAACAATAAGGCGGTCGACTACTTGTTTCGTGCTTTGTGTCGGCCCGAGTTCGATCGGGTGCACACCGAGCACTTGGCTTGTAGGATTTGGGCGGTGTTGAAGGAGGCTCATGTTGGGAACGCCCGAGGTTCGAGGGCACGGTTGTATGCGACCTACGGAGAGAGTACGAGAACTTCACTCATCTCCCCGGTGAGTCCATCGATGCCTTGTTTCAGAGGTTCACGGTGGTGGTGAACAACATGAGGGCCAATGTGGACGTGCTCCCGTACGATGATCATGATAGAGCAGTCAAGCTCTTACACTCTTTGGATCGTACGATATGGGGCGGAAAGTTCGAGGCCATAGTCGAGTCGGAGAGGTATGATACCCTGACGGTGAACGAGCCGTTCTCGAAGCTCAAGTCGGGCGAGGTGGATAGGGGCATGAGCGCCAAGCTCGAGGGACCGGACCGCTTCCCATAGTCTTGCCCTCGTTGGTGGTTCCAAAGGAAAGACTAACTCTAACCCATCCACCGGGATGTTCTCGTTTTCCTCTCGATGTCTATGCCGGATGAGGAGTTTGATGACCTTGGAGAGGACGAGCCGGCGCCGTTGACGAGGCGGTTCGAGAGGCCGCACGAGAACCGCGTGAACATGAGGAGGAACACGAGGACTTGCTTCCGGTGTGGCAAGCCGGTACACTTCGTCGCCCGACCGCCGGAGAAGGCCGAGAACAAGGACGCTACAAGCACAAGCCGAGGAAGAACGACGACAAGTACCGTTCGAGGCGCGACCACAAGAGCAAGCACAAGAACAAGTACAAGGACGAGCGACGATCGAGGAAGGAGGGCCGAGGTAAGGCCTGAGCGATGGTTGGAGCGAGCGACGTCGACTCCAGTTCCGCGTACTCCACCTCGAGCTCGAGCAGCAGCGACGACGAGGGAGATCGCCGCAAGAACAAGAGGTCGTCGAAGAACCTGAGCGGGGCCGAGCCGCCGCGAGAGACGGCCCTCGCACCATGGCGTTGAGCTCCGGCAGCAAGAAGAGCACACAGAGCGACTCGGATTCTGAGTCCGACGACGAGGTGCGTGATGAGCTTCCCTTCTTGCGCCGGGGAGAATGAGAGGCTTGGCTCTTTGCTTGATAACCGTGATGACATGCTTAGAGAGGCCAAGAAAATGAGGAAAGAGCTTAGGGCTTCACTCGAGGATGCTAGGACTAGAGTGGCTGAGCTAGAGACACAGGTGCTTGATAGCAAGCTTGAGATTGATTCGCTTAAGGCTAGCCCTATTGTTTCTGATGAGAATGATTGTGCTGATTGCTCCATATTCCTTGCTGATCTTGCTTTGTTTAAGGAGAACCATGCCTCCAAGTGTGAGGAACTAGATGTGCTTAGGGTTGAAGTGGCTGAGCTTAAGTCTAGACCTGCTTTGCTAGGTGCTTGCACTTCTTGCCCTGTTTTGCATGCTAAAATTGATGAGATGCATGCTTACACTAGTTCGCTCGAGGCTAAATTGAAGGAACCCATGCCTACATCTTGCTCTACCCGTGAAATGCATGCATTGAAAAATTTGGAGCTTGCACATTATGTTGATCGTTTGCAGGATGAGAATGATGATTTGAGGAAGTTGATGGGTTGGTTGTCCGGTCACGAGCCTCGGTTGAGGATGATGATCGAGGCCTTTAAGAGGCAAGATGGTGAGGGGCTTGGGGCAAACAAGGTTGGTGAGAGAAGTGGAGAGAATATCCGGAGCCACCAAAAACCCACCACAAAAATGATTTCCCACCAAAACCTAACCATCTAAGGAACCGACTAGACACAACCCCCGGCTCCACCCGTGTTTCCTTCACCCACAAATGACCTACAAAAGCCTATCAAGTTTGTGAGCACTTCGGGGAAAGTGTTCTTTGGGAAGGAGAGTGAGAAGGCTAGTGGTGAGAAACGGGGTGGAGGGTTTGAGTGGAGAGAAACCGAGTGAACGACCACATCCCAAGCCTAAGCCTAAGCATGTGAGGTTTCATTGTGGCTATTGTGGGAGAGATGGCCATAAGGAGGAGTTTTGCTTCAAGAGGAAGCGAGAGGAGAGAATGGAGAAGGAGTGGGCTAACAAGGACAAGTACCACCCTTCTGATGGTGTACTTGAGCCTCGTATGCAGATGCCCAGGGGCAAGGCAATTGTGCGGACAGTTCGGGCTTGGGGGGAGAAGAAGACTGCAGGTGGTGCTGCTGCCCAGGTCACACCGGTCAGACCGGTGTGGGGCACCGGTCAGACCGGTGCGGGCACAGACGGACGGTTGTTCGGGTTTCGAGCGCGTACGGGTGCGAGGGTTGTTTCCGGTGGTCGTGGTTACGGTGGTTGGGGTGGAAAGGGTGCGGGTGGTCGGTTGCTAGGCGTTCTCCACCTCGTGCTCAATACGGGGATTGGAGGAGTCGTGGCGGTGAGTTGGAGAGGAAGGACGTTCCACGGGCTTTCTTGCGTGGTTTTGGTCCTCCTCCGGGCGAGAGAGGGGTGGTTCCCTCGGGGTGGTTACCGTGGTGGTGTTCGTGGAGGTAGCTTTGGTAGGAGAGATGCTTTGGTTGGTGCTAACCCCACTTTCGAGCAAATGGCTCGGCCTTCGGTTTTCCTCTTTTGGTACTAACCCCGGTCTTTGAGTCGTTTGTTCGCTCACGTGCCTATTTTTGAGTTTCGGGTGGGAGACTTGAAGAACATTTGGTTGCTTGACTCCGGTTGCTCGAGGCATATGACCGGAGACGGGGGGTGGTTCTCAAGTCTCGTCCCGTGGTGACGAAGAGGTACATCACTTTTGGGGACAATGGGCGTGGGCGTGTGCTTTCGAAGGTGAGATAAAAGTGAGTGACAAGATCACTGCGAGGCGTGTTGCTCTTGTTCAATCGGCTGGGGTACAATTTGCTTTACGTGTCCCGGTTGTTGGATGAGGGCTTTGAGGTGTTGTTTCGGCTCCGGTGGTTCTCGGATTGTGGACTCTCGAGGGGACCTTGTCCGTATGGTCGTTCCCGAGGGTCAGGTGTTTCGTGCTGATTTTTCTCAGTCTTCGGGTGTGGAGCGTTGTTTCTTGGCTGGTTCTTCGAGTGAGTTGTGGAAGTGGCATAGGAAGTTGGGTCACTTGAGCTTTGACCTTTTGTCTCGCTTGAGTAAACTCAATTTGGTCCGAGGATTGCCACGGTTGAGGCTTGAGAAAGAGTTGGTTTGTGCTCCGTGTAGGCATGCCAAGATGGTGGCCTCTTCTCACCCGCCTCTCACCGATGTGATGACCGAGCGTCCATGCGAGCTGCTCCATATGGACCTTGTTGGCCCGGCTCGTGTGCGATCGCGGGTGGGAAGTGGTATGTCCTTGTTGTGGTGGACGACTATTCTCGGTATGCGTGGGTGTTCTTTCTCGAGGATAAGGGGGAGACGTTTGGTTTTGTTCGAGATCTAGTCTTGAGGTTGAGGAACGAGAGGCACGGAGATGCCATACGAGCTATCCGCGGTGATAATGGCTCGGAATTCGGGAACTCTCGTTTTGAAACCTTTTGCCATGACTTGGGTCTTGAGCACCGGTTTTCGAGTCCGTATACGCCTCCCCGAATGGTGTTGTGGAAAGGAAGAACGGGACCTTGTGCGAGATGGCTCGGACGATGCTTGATGAGCATAGGACTCCGAGGAGGTATTGGGGCCGAGGCGGTGAATACCGCGTGCTATGTGTCGAACGGGATATACCTCGAGTGCACAAGAAGAAGACATGCTATGAGTTGATGCATGGTCGCACACCCAAGGTGAGTCACTTCCATGTCTTTGGTTGCAAGTGTTTCATTCGAAGAAAGGCGGGAAGTTGGATAAGTTTGAGGCTAGGTCTGTCGATGGCATTTTCTTTGGTTATGCATCTCATTCTAGAGCATATCGTGTGCTCAATCTTGAAACTAACCAAATCGTGGAGACTTGCGAGGTAACCTTCGACGAGACAGAGCCACGTAGTCAGCTTGTCTTTGAGTGTGCAGGTGATGATGAGCTTGGCGAGGAGATCTTTCAGGAGGAGGAGCATGAACATGGTGATGATGAGGATGGTGGTGCGGTGCCCCGGCCGAACATGTACCCACTACTTCGACGACGATGATGGATGGACCCTCTGCTACACCTACGACGACAAATCAAGAACGAGGAGAAGGCGATGTTGAGGGGGGAGGTAGCTTCGAGGCGAGAACCTCCCCGGCGAGTTCAAGTGGATCACCCAGCTTCGAGGATCATCGGCGACATGAATGAACGCACTACACGGTCGAGGGTTCGAAACAATTCCCATTTTGCTCATGCTGCATTTGTTGCTTCTTTCGAGCCCAAAGACATTGGACACGCACTATCTGATCATAATTGGGTTAACTAGATGCATGAGGAGTTGGAGAACTTTGAGAGGAATCAGGTGTGGGAGTTGGTTGACCCTCCCCCAGGGTGTAAGCCGATTGGTACAAAATGGGTGTGGAAAAACAAAGAGGGAGAGAAGGGTGAGGTTGTGAGGAACAAGTCGAGACTTGTTGCCCGGGGGTTCGATCGGAAGGAGGGGATCGACTACGAGGAGACCTTTGCTCCCGTAGCCCGTTTGGAGGCGATTAGGATCCTTCTAGCCTTTTACGTGGCTAAAGGATTCAAGTTGCACCAAATGGATGTGAAGAGTGCTTTTTCGATTGGAGTGTTGGAGGAAGAAGTGTATGTGAGGCGACCTCGGGGGTTTGAGAGTGAGAAGTACCCCCACCGGGTGTACAAGTTGAGGAAGGCGCGTATGGGTTGAAGCGGGCGCCTAGAGCTTGGTATGGCGAGGTTGAGGGGGTTCTTGTTTGAGAGAGGTTTTGAGATGGGGAAGGTCGATCGGACCTTGTTTTTGTTGAGGCGGGCGAGAGATATCCGATTGTGCGGGTGTACGTGGATGATATTGTCTTTGGTGGTTCGTCTAACTCTCTTGTTGCGAGGTTTGCAGATGATATGAGCAGGGAGTTTGAGATGAGCATGATGGGTGAGTTGCAGTTCTTCCTTGGGCTACAAATCAAGCAATCAAAGGAAGGAACATTTGTGCACCAGGCTAAGTACACCAAGGACATTGTGAGAAAGTTCAAGATGGAGGACTCCAAGGCTATGACGACGCCGATGAGTACGACTACAGCTCTTGATGCGGACGAGGAAGGTGAACACGTGGACCGGAAGGAGTGCGGAGCATGATCGGGTCACTCCTCTACTTGACGGCGACGAGGCCGGACATACAGTTCTCGGTGTGTCTGTGCGCTCGTTTTCAAGCGTCTCCGAGGACTTCGCATCGACAAGCGGTGAAGAGAATTTTCAGGTACTTGCGTCACACTCCCGACTTCGGCCTTTGGTACTCCGCGTCCTCTTTGTTGGCGCTTCATGGTTTTTCAGACGTGGATTTTGCCGGGTGTCGGCTGGATAGGAAGTCCACTTCTGGGACTTGCCAGTTTTTGGGTTCTTCTTTGGTGTCTTGGTCTTCTCGCAAGCAGTCAAGTGTTGCTCAATCCACGACCGAGGCCGAGTATGTTGCCGCTGCTAGTTGTTGCTCTCAGCTCCTTTGGATCACCTACACCATGAGTGATTTTGGTGAGGAGTATACCCATGTCCCACTTCAATGTGATAGCACCAGTGCCATAAGCGTTGCAAAGAACCCAGTGCTCCATTCCAAAACCAAGCACATAGAAGTGAGGTATCATTTTACGAGAGACAACGTCGAGAAAGGAAAGATAGCTTTGATCCATGTACCCACACATGACCAACTAGCCGATATTTTCACCAAACCCCTAGACCAAGCAACTTTCACTCGTTTGCGGGGGGAACTTGGTGTGTGTTTGATTTCTTGAGTTGGGTGTGTGGGAGCTCTCTTTTGCCGGTGGTGTCGAGCCCGTTTTGCCTCCCCTCGAGGAGCCGGTTTGTAGTATATGTATAGCTTTTATTTGTGCATTTCTTGCATTTTGGCATGGCATATGTAACATGATGTATAGGCATCCTTGTATCTTAGATTGCATGCATTTTGTATCATATGCATTGGTTAGGAAAAGCTTCTCTCATATACATTGTTCACCATGGAATGAGATATATGTCTTTGTGAGCTTGTTTGGTATGCTACGGTTAGTTTTGGCTTAGCTCTTGGTGATCTTGATGAATAATCCATGGTTGATAGCTATGCTTTTGAAAAATGTTACATGTATGCTCTCTCATGTGTAAATGCCTTTACATGCTCTTGACATGTTTTTGTGGCTTTGCTATGCTTAATTTGTGGTTGGATAGCTAGTTTATTGATCATATGGAGCCAAAGGCTCATTTGCCATCATGAATGTTTAGCCCTCTTGTCTTATCTTGTGGAGGAGCATAAGTTCCTTTTTGTCGCAAAGACATTTCATGTACCATTTACAAATCTGAAAATGAAATGAAAAATGCTTGGAAAAGATGCTCCCATGTCATATGTGCTGAATTTAATTTGCTTTGGGTGCTAAACCGTTGCATGATGCCTACCAATGAGAAGTCTCATACATAGAAGTAGGCACATGGCTCGGTGGCTTTGACATGACATGAGGTGCTTGTGGGTGTTTGTGATGGTCTTATGGTTAGAATAGCTGTCCTAGCATGAAGTTTGTGTGGCTCTGCCATTTTGATATGCTTTGATCATGTTTAGGACTTTGCTCATGAGAGGCAAGTTTTTCGCAAAATTGCCAAAATCCATCTTAGCTTCGTCCAATGGTTGTGAAACTTGGTGATCATGTAGTTGAGATCGATACGAAGCCGTAGAGTACCTAACTTGCTCATTTGGACATGTGTAGCATCCTATGTTGAATTTTTATATTTGAGAAGCTCTAGGTTGAAAGTTTTGCATTTTTGGCTTGATTCATGCATTGCCAACAAGGGGGAGAAGTTTGAGCTTGAAATGGCTTGTTGGACGCGTTTGGAAGGTTTTCAGGTGGTTTCGAGCCATTTCTGGGCTCTGTTGTACACCGGTCTGACCGGTGATGAGCACCGGTCGACCGGTGTGAGGCTTGGTTCTGTACACATGTTGCACACCGGTCTGACCGGTGGTGTTGACCGGTCTGACCGGTCAGGGCTGGTTTGTTGCCGCTGCCCTGTTTTCAAGTGGTGTCTTGCATGCATTCGTCCAGGGGGAGTTGCATTGGTTCAGGGGGAGCTTGCATGTGTGCAGGGGGAGATCTTTGTGGTTGTTCGAGCTTTGTTTTGGTGGTTTGCGCTCTTTGCTTGAGCTTTGCTTTGTCTCGGACGTGTCGAGCCGTTGCCCTTGCCTAAGGGGTCCGAGACTTGTCTTCTTCAAGTGATCTTGCTCTTTGCCTTTGTTTGGCTTTCGATCGCTTGTTGGAGTTTCTTTTTGTTCGTTTCTTTTCTTTTTCTTGTTACTTTCGTGTGGGTGTTGTCAATGCACTCATCAAGGGGGAGATTGAGGACCATGTGTGGTTCGAGGACCGGTGGATGGTCGCTTCCTTGTGTGATGAGTGATTGACAACGTTGTGTGGACTGATTCTTGGCTAAGTATTGCAGGTGCAGGTTGCGGCTTGACTCGTGTTGGTGCAGGTGAAGAACAAGCGCAAAAGGTCGTCGCCGGTGAGGCCTCCAGGGTGTGGAGAAGACAAGTAGGCTTCGTTCGAGGGACCGGTGGCCGGCGGGGGGTCAAGTGCGGGCCGCATGGTGGCATGAACAGCAAGATGAAGTCGTGGACGGTTTCTTGGTTGAGCCTCAAAACCAAGGTCGAGCCGGGACTACGTGGGAGCCAAGTCATGAGTGGAGATTGGCGGAGGCTACACCGAGTTCGCGGGGTTTCGGTGGTTCACCGAAAACCACGGGGTTCCTTGGTTGATCCACAAAGCCAAGACCGAGAGAACCGAAGACGGAGGTGCGGCGGCACGGACCGGTCGACCGGTGGGTCCGGCCGGTCGACGCCGGTGAGGAGCACCGGTCGACCGGTGTGCGACGACGCGGTCCGGAATCTTCGAAGCGGAGGACACGCGTCGGGATCGCATGACTTGCGTCGAGGCTACGCGAGGTGCGGTTGCGGGCATCCGTCCGATGGTGAAGACATCAAGAATTCCAAATCCGCCCTTGAGGGGCTTGTATCCCTAGTTAGTAGAGAGGGGCATTTTAGACATTCGGTTGCCGCCTATATAACCCAAGAGGTGAGAGGATGGCAGCCAACTCTTGGAACCCTAGCTCATTAGTTTTCCTATTTTCCACCTATTTTCTCTAGGTTTTCCTTAGGACTAGCAAGAGAGCTTCACGGAGAGATCTTGTAGAGAGGGATGGATGATCGGGCGGCTTGCTAGACCTTGTACGAACCTTTGTTTCATGTATAGATGATTCGGCGTGGTTCCTCAAGGTTTGGATGTGTTTTCCCGGTTGTTCTTGGTGGTGATTTTCGGAGCCCTCTCTCGGTGATTTCTTTGGGTTGTTTTCGGGGCCTTTCTCTTGGGGATTTGATGGGGGAAATTTGTGGGAACCCTTCGTGGTTCTTTGGGCTGCGTGATTCCCCTCCCAAATCCGTGAGTAAAGGTGCTCGATTTTGGGGGTTTCTTGAGTTCTTGGGTTGGAGGTGCTCTCGGCGGGATTTCTTCGATTCCTCCTTTTTGGACGAGTTTTTGTGGGATTAAACTTGGCTATGAACTCCTCATGAGGTGTTCTTGATATCCCCAAAGTCTTGTTCAAGTCCGTGGAGCGATTCGGGAGATCGAGATTTGGATTTGGGGGAGTTGACCGCGGGTGCTTGTTCATCCCGAGTCGCCGGAGCCACACCGGTCGACCGGTGCTCTTGACCGGTCCCCGACCGGTGCAAGCCCTTGTGAGATTTTGCTCGGGTGAACGTCTTGGTGAGTTCGTTGTTGTCCCGTGGTGCCGGCTTGTTTCGAGTTTGGGTCCGTTTGGTGGTCGGTTGGCTGTTTGGTGCCTTGGGGGCTTTCGGCCGCCACCGGTCCGACCGGTGTGTCTCACGGTCGACCGGTGTAGAGCCACTTAGTGAAAGTTGCTCGGTTTCACCGGCGGGGACCGGTCGGCCGGTGGTGCTCACCGGTCGGCCGGTGTGGGTCTGTAGACTCGAGGCTTGGTTTTTCCGCTGCGTTTCTCGGGTCGGAAGGTGGTGTGTTGGTTCCTAGGTCCAGTGGCACTCCAGTGGCTACGTGGGCTTGACCAACCTTGGTAGTGAGTCGGAGACGTGTGTTGGAAGCCGCGTTCGTCTTATTGGAGTTTTCATCTCCTTCGAGAAGAATTTTTATCGGCTCCCATTCACTCCCCCCCTCTCTGGTTCGCCGTATCGGTCCTTCACTAGTCCCGCTGTCCACCGGGTCCCTCGAACCGAGCCTACTTGTCTCTCCATCTCCCGGAGGCTCCTCAAGGCTGAAGACCTTTCGCGCCCGTTCTTCACCTGCAACAACACGAACTAGGCCGCAACCTACACCTGCGCACTGAGCCAAGAGTCAGTCCAACACCCGTTGTCAATCACTCATCACTGAGGAGCGGTCATCCATCGACCACCGGGACGCTCCTGGTCCTCAGGTAGTCATGAAGACTTGCCGATCAGGAGAGCCGAGGCTGGAGCCGCTAGTCGCCACCCCTGTTGGAGTGTGCTCCTCAGCTGGAGCTAACGGAGTTCCCTCCTGGAAGGGAAGTGAGTCGAGGTAGGTGACGCAGCGTGAGTTCTCGTCTATCAGGTCTGCGGGCTTGCGGTCTGGCCAGTAGACGAATATGTCGGCGGGTGTAGATGTTATAACCAGGCCGGAGGCAGGTCCTGATAGCGGTTTCTCTGTCGTGTAGTTCTCGAACTCGGGCTCGTCAGGCTCCGCCCCGAAGTCGAATTCGTAGGAGGAGTCCGAGTAGTAGCCGGAGATGGGGTTGGAGTCCGAGTCATAGCCAGAGACGGGGTTGGAGTCCGAGTTGTACTCGGAAACGATCTCATTCCTAGCCCGGCGTGCGGAAAGAGCCTTCGCGTGGGCCTTGTTAGCGATACAGAGGCCGTATGGGAAGTGCTCATGGAGTGGGGAGTCCGCACATGATGGCTCGATAACCGTCTCGCATGAGATGGCCCATGGTGAGGTCGAGTTCGAGTTGGAGTCGGATCCAAGCTCGAAGTCGGTGTGCTGGTTGTAGAGCAAAATTTCGCCGAATTCCCCGGCGAGATCGCCCGTGACTACTTCGGGAAGCGTCACAAGCCCGGTCTTCGGGTTGGGCGGCATGGTGAGGCAGCGCTAGAAAGATCCGACGCCGTCAGCAACGAAGACGAAGGTGTCACCGCGGTTGAAGGCGACAGTTGGCATGATGAAGATTGAAGCCGTCGAGTTCGCCATATGATCTTCGGCGAGATCCCCTACTTGGCGCACCAGCTGTCGGTGTTTTAGACCAGCAACCTACCAAGGGGAGTACCCGAGGTAGATGAATGTGGCCTCGCCGAGATCGGTAACTCGAAGGAAGAGACACGTGGCACACAGTTTAGACAGGTTCGGGCCGCGAGGTGCGTAATACCCTACGCATGTATGCTACGTAGCTCTAGATTGATTGGGTGTGATTACAAGATGATGCGTAATGAGAGATAAAGGTCCCTGCCTCGCCTTATATAGCCCGGAAGGCAGGGTTACAGGTCGGTTTAGGGAGAGAGTACTAGTCGTGTACGTCTAGGAGTCCTCTACACAGTATAAGGCATGTAGAGCTTCCTATCCGAGTACTTCTCCACCGTAGTCCTTGCGCCTCACGCCATCAGATGCCGTGTGGCACAAGCCGGGTAATCTCAAGGGCCCACTGAGTAGTCGGTCCTGGTACCAACCGAGGTAGTGGGCCTAGGGAGGTCCATACGACAGCCTCCAAGATCGACCAAACCACTCTGGAGGTGCCAGAGCATAAGTGTACAGCCACCACTTGGACACAAGTCATGCGATGAAGAAATTTTGCCTCGGTCGGCCTGACGCATCCAAGGAAGTAACCATCTGGGCCGACCTTGACCCAAAATAGGAACTCGTGATCACAAGTTTCCTTAGAGATAATGTTGACGGTGAATTTCTGTCAACCTAGAGTACTTGTTATACATTGGTTTCGATTATGATTGGCAACTAACCCGCCACTAGGCATACTAATCATATAACAAGTTCACACTTGCATGTCGATTTTGGAGGTTGTTGTTTACGCAGGAAATTAACGTTAAAGAGGAGACTTTCGGGATAAGTTCATCAAGCACTTCAAGAGAAAATCATGAAGCCCGTCACAAGTCAAGACACGTGATGAACATGACTCCAAATGACCTGAGGACCGAAGTGTCAACGTGCAAGTCTTCAGGGACTCAACCAGAAAACGGCGAAGCTTGGATAGCAAGGATTCAAGCCTTAACCGTGAAGGAGACGATGTCAAAGGCCCACATGCAAGTGCACACAAATAAGGGGTCATGTGAGAAGCAACTGGGGAGGAAACCGGGGCCAAACCAGGCCAAAATGAGCCTAGGCCGGCCGGCCTGGGCCGACCGACCCAGCCCACTCTGGGCCCAGTTCGGTGCCCCCTTTTCCCTAGGTGCTCGTCTACTTATTGCCTCTTCCTCCGTCCACCGCCACATCGACCCAATCAATGTCATTCACCATAAAACCACCGCCGCATGATGAGGGAGAGAGTTGGATGAGCTCGTCACAAGGATCAACGCCGGTGGAGGGAAGGAAGCAAGAGGAGGACTCCAAGCCACTGGCCTAGGGGTGTTCCCAAGCTTCGTCGCCGCCATCTTCATCGACGACGTTCTCTGGAGTCTTCATCACACCTATGTGCTTCAATTTGTGTATGATGATGGGGTAATGTCTCCGTTCATCCCTAGGGTTAGATGGATGCATGATATGTAATCTATACATGAACCTTATGCCAATCAATGCTTTATGGTCTATGTCTTCGTGTATGCTTTGTTTACATATGTTTGCGCAACAAGTGGTATTAGTAGGGTTTGTGGTAATCGTGGTGATTAGCTTAACCCTATGGATGCTTAGGTATAGATGCGATTATACGTGAAAGTGTTTGATTACCTTGCGTATTGACTTTACAGTGGAGGGAAAAGGCTTAGCGCCGCATAACCGCCATGAAGCTAGTGTAGGCAACACCCTTTTCATGTAGTAGATGCATTTTCATGTGTTCCTAAACCCTAGGGAGGGAACGCTTATCTATCTGAACCTCTCTCTCTCTCTTGTGTCCACCCTTTGCCATCTAGTTTAACCTTAGACTTCGTAGATTAACTTAGGTTAGATTGCTTTTACCTTAGAGTATCCTCTCTTTCAAGGCTTTCCAATCAACTAGATTAGTGCTTGGTTAAGCGCTAGCAATCCCCTTGCTTCGCGCATTGACAAGAACCTTGGGGTCACCCCATGGTGAAAAGGTGTAGGTCCATACGCTTGCGGATCGAAGGTTGTTACGTGATTCAACCGTCAACAAGCTCCTTTTTCAGGCGCCGTTGCCGGGGAGCATGTCAGTTTGCTACGTTTAATCTAGTATTAATTTTGTTGATTACTTACATCTAACCCTCATTTTCTAGAAAAAACCCTTTTATGTTTTTCTTTTTTTATTTTTAGTTCCTAGATGGATTTGTTCACCTCGCCTTCGGAGGACGAAGAGATGTCGCTAAGGGAGCTAGCAATGCCGTCAATGGAAGACATTGAGATGGAAAAATCAGATTTGATGCTTGCTACAACCCACTATGAAGTGAAGCTTGGAATCATCAAGTTAGTGGCGACAAACCCCTTTAGAGGATTGGAGGATGACAACCCATATAGACACATTAAGGAATTCATGATGATAGCACCGTTTTCGTGTGTGGCTCTCTGGGCCCTCCCTCTTTGGTTCGGTGAGCGGTTCCTGGGGTCCCTCGCCTACGCCTTTCTCGTGTTTGTTTTGGGGGGGGGGGGGGGGGAGGGGGGGTTTTTTGGTGGTTTTTTTTGTGTGGGTTCGGGGTGCCACGTGTCTCTTCCTTCGAGTTACCGATCTCGGCGAGGCCACAATCATCTACCTCGGGTACTCCCCTTGGTAGGTTGCCGGTCTAAAACACTGACAGCTGGCGCGCCAGGTAGGGGATCTCGCCGAAGATCATATGGCGAACTCGACGGCTTCAGTTTCATCAAGCCAACCGTCGCCTTCAACTGCGGCGACACCTTTGTCTTCGGCTCCTGGGTCTGCACTGCTGACGGCGCCGGATCCTTCCAACGCCGCCTCACCATGCCGCCCAACCTAGAGACTGGGCTCGTCACGCTTCTCGAAGTAGTCACGGGCAATCTCGCCGGAAAGTTCGGCGAAATTTAGCTCTACAACCAACACATCGACTTCGAGCTTGGATCCGACTCAAACTCGAATTCGACGTCCCCATGGGCTATCGTATGCGAGTCGGCTACCCAGCCATCGCGTGTGGACTTCCCACTCCGTGAGCGCTTCACACGCGGCCCTCGCAATGCCAGCCGGGCCCACGCGAAAGCTTCCACTGCGCGCCGGGCTGGCAAGGAGATCGTACCCGAGTACGACCCGGACTCCAACACCGTCCCCGGCTACAACTCGGACTCCAACCCTCTCTCCGGCTTCTACTCGGACTCCTCCTATGAGTTCGACTTCGGGTCGGACCCTGATGATCCCGAGTCCGAGAACAATACTACAGAGCAACCCCTGTCAAGACTAACTTCCGGCCTGGTTATAACATCTACACCCGCCGGGAGATTTGTCTACTGGCCAGACCGCAAGCCCGCAGACCTGACAGGAGGGAACTCACGCTGTGTCGCCTACCTCGACTCACTTCCCTTTCAGGAGGGAACACCGCTTGCCCCAGCTGGGGAGCACACTTCGACAGAGGTGGCAACCAGTGACTCCAGCCTTGGCTCCCCTGATCGGCAAGTCTTCATGATTACCAACGAGACGCCCGGGCTCTCAGGGACAGTCCCTGACCGATATCTTGAGGATATCTCAGCGGACGAGCTGCCCGCCAAAGCGCCCGCCGACGAGACCGACGCCAACAGGGACGCTCAACGTGAACGCAACAGAAAGTGGAACGAACGACGCCGACGTCTCCACGAGTCCCTTCCCATCCGGAACCTTGCGGAAGCACTCGACCAAGTCGAGAGCCGGGTGCACACTACCCCAGAGCAATGCCTCATGTCTATCACTACGATAGCACGTCAGGCTTAGGGGATGCACGCGGGAGAAGTCATAGCCAAGCTCGCGGAGGACGCCTACTTCATGTGAGTCGACAACAGGGTCACTCAAGTGCCCCCCGTCAGGAACCGCCAGTAAGACAACGAAGCCACAAGTCGTAGTGCGGACATCGGTTGCAATCGTACTTGAGGGGAGCTACCGGCCAACCCCAACCGTACCCGGGCATCGGCCGGTGGACCCTCTCATGGTGGCAACAGCGCAGGCGGCGCCGTCGGCAACCGTGAGATCATCCCTCACCGTGATCCTAGAGGCGGAGGTAGTGACGGCGGGAGCTCCAACCATGGGGTTGGCAGGAGAGCCGGGGGCGGAGGCGACCGTGGCGGCCGAGGCCACGCGAACAACCACGCCTTCGGAGCTTCACGTGGCGGCTTCGATGCCCGCCAGAAGATCGAAGAACTTCGGCACAAGAAGTCCTCCACGACAAGCGACAACGATGGCTTCCCCACCTTCTTTGCACGGCTTCGCAACCTACTTCTCTCGGAGAAATTCAAGCCTCTGGGGATCACCAAGTACAACGCGAAGCAGGATCCAGTGCGGTGGCTCAGATGCTACGCCCTCTCCATCGAGAACGCTGGTGGCAATAACGACACGAAGTGCCTCTACTTCCCCTTCTGTCTGGACCAAGCCCCGCTTACATGGCTCGAGTCACTCGAGAAGTACTCGATCGACAAGTGGGACCAGCTCAAGGAACAGTTCACCATAAACTTTGCGGGCGCCATGGGTCGCTCGGGTACTCTCATGGACCTGGCAATGGTGAAGCAGGAACAAGGCGAGACCCTTCGCAAGTACATGCGGCGCTTCTTCGACAAGCGCGCCATCGTAGTCGATGACTCTGACAAGGAGGTCATCGACCTCTTCCAAGATGGTCTCTACCACCATCGCACCTTTGAAGACTTCGGTCGTTGCCACCTGAGCTCCATCACCCACCTCAAGGACATGATCACCTCGTGGGCTGATGAAGAAGACAAGGCTAGCACCAAGTACGAAGCCATCCGTGGCAAGAGCAAACAGAACACGGGCGGCAACAACAACAACAACAACGGGAACCAAGGCGGTCGCAAAAGCAACTACTCGGGTCCTAATCGCAAGCGCAAGCCAGACAACACTGTCGCGGCTATACAGCGCCCTGCGAAAGACAACTCGAAGAAGACCTCCAACGGCTTCAAGGACTTGCTGAAGGAGAAGTGCCCGTGGCATCTGGACGGCAACCACACCACCGAGCAGTGCTACGAACTCCGGCGAGCACTCAAGGACACTCTGGAGCAACAACACCCTCACGACAAGAAAGGCAAGAAAAAGGCCGACGAAGGCAACGACGACTTCCAGGAACCCGACAAGACGGTGAACGTCCTCTTCGGCGGACTACCCAACCGACGGGCTTAGAAAGCCACTCGTCGAGAAGTCATGAGCATTGAACCAGCGGTTCCGACCCCCCTCCGGTGGTTGAAGGCGTCTCTGAAGACAGCAGACGAGTTGACATCAACAGCCTCGAAGAAGCTCGCTGCGCTGCCCTCGTCCAATCAGCAAGGTACCTGGAGGGTATCCGACGCTACCACGATCGCAACGTTAAGGAACGCTCCTTCAACATTGGTGATCTTGTCCTCCGCCGTATCCAGAACATGGAAGGACTACACAAGCTCAGCTCCCCCTGGGAAGGTCCCTTCACCGTGTCAAAGGTGACCGGGCCGGGCTCCTACCGCCTCCAGACACTTAAAGGCAAAGACATCAGCAACTCGCGGAACGTCGACCAGCTCTGTCAGTTCTACGCCTAGTCTACACGACTACTCCGGGGTTCAAGTCTACACGACTACATCAACACCCCTCTGCCGTAAGCGGCCTCCGGGTCGTGTCTCTAGTCTCCGGACTACTCCTCTGCAGGATCCAGCCCACATGGCTACCTACGGATCCTGGGCTGCGACGAGCGACAAAGGACTCTAGCAGCGCTCTACTAAAAGACCATGTACTCCAAGATCCAGCCTGCACGGCTACTTACGGATCTACGGCTGTAAGCGGCTACTCGCCCTAGCACCACTTAGCTGTAAGCGGCCTCCGGGTCTAGGCGACTACTCTGTAACTACGGCCCTGGCCATCCAGGTGTACTTCTTCAGCAATACAGCTTGATCAATTATGAACTTCTTTACTGTCTACTTCCCTCAATGGGACTACTGTCGAGTACGACTACTCGCACCAACTCCACGATGGGGCTCCACACTCCAAGATCGCGACTACGAGTACTCATTGATGGAACTTTTCTTTCATTAACTCTTAAACAATTACATTGCAAATGTTTTTGTACACATACTACTGTGAGCTAACTACTACAGGGCTACTAGAGGTTAAGCTTCTCGGCAACCTGCTCCGCGATGGGCGCCATCTGCTCCAGCAGCTCCGCGTACCGCTCATCTGTATAGTTGGCGGCCACCCCGCCAGCGACTACCTCCACGGGTGCCTTCGGGAAGTAAGACTTCATGAAGGCCAATACTTGCTTCGGGATCGACCTCTCCATATGCTTCACATAAGCCGCCAGCCGGCTGGGGGCTTCCCTGAGGCGATCCACGAGCGGAGCGATCCTGGGGCCGCCCGGATGAGGCACCAAGAGCCTTGAAATCGGCAGCGCGGCTTCCTCAAGATCCTTCAGCTGGGCCCACAGCGCCTCGCAATCTTCATTCAACTTCCGCAACGATTTGTAGCAGTTGACGAGATCATGTTCAGAAGTGATCCGAAGCTCCATGTGCTTCTCGCACTCGAAGGCAAGTTCCTTATAGTCAAGCTCGAGTACCTGGCAGGCCTCCTGCTCCCCGTAGAAGAGATTCTTCATGTCTATCTCTGAGATCCTCAACTGCTCCACCCGGGTCTCAAGCTCTGCAAAACAACAAGTCGCAGCGGGTAAGACTACCTCTTGACCTCCAACAACTCCCTAACAAGTCAAGCGGCGTAACTTTATTCTTGTTGCGGAGCGTCTTGTTCTTCCGCACCAAGTCGTCGCCCTTTGCCTGCAATTCCTGGACGTCATTATGATACTTGGCAAAGGCGGCGTCGAGCTTGGACTGCATGGCGGCCGTGTGCTTCCGCGACTTCAAGAGTTGATCTTCTAGCACTTCAGCCCGAAGCACCGCGTCACCAAAGCCCTGCAGCATGTTGGACTTCTCGCGGGACCTCTCCACGACGTGCTGCACAGACAACACATGTCAATGAGTACTCAACAATAGAGGATTCACTACTCAGGAGTTAAGACTATTCACCTTCATCCATTGTTCTGCTTGGCGGACCGCCTCCAGATGTCTAGCTACCGTCGCCGGGTCCACCAAGTCATCAGCAAGCAGCTCCACCCCCCACGACTACTCGCGGCGGCCTCTGTCATCGGCGCAGAGCGGATGGGCTCTGCGTCCTGGATTTCCGGAGAACGGACCACTACTTCTAGAGCAGCCTCTGGCGGCACGGCGGCTTCCTCTCCTCCGGCGGCCACGGCGGCCTTCTCCATTGGCTCGGGGGCTCCTTCTGCAGCCTCCGGCACTTCTGGTGTCAACCCCTGCATGGGTACCGCTGCGGGGATATCGCTCCCTTCGGCCTCAGCACCTATCAAGAAGAAGACAAGTGCATTAGCAACTATGACTACTCTATGGGGAATACCAAAGCCTCAGCAGAATACTTACCCTCGACCACGGCGGCCTCGAGCAACGCAGCCCCGGCGGCCCGGGCGCTTCGATTCCGCCCGAGGGGGCCGGGGTAGGCTCCTCGGCGGCGCGCGCGACTTCTTCCTCCGCCACCGTCGTGGAGGGCTCATCTCCCTCCCAGGATAAGTCTGTTGATTTCCTGCAGAAGTACACAAAACTGGTTGTCATTCAAGCTCGACTACTACACCAAGTACTACTCGGGAAGGCTCAGCACTTACAAACTTGACCGAACTATCGTCACAGATGGGGCACCGAGGATGCTGGCAATGTCTACCAGTCCACCATCGGCGGGTGCCTCCTTTTGCGCCTCGCGCGCCGCCGCCCTCCTGCGCAGCGACGGTAGCCGGTGCGGCCGCCCTCCCCGTGCTCTGCGGCCACCACCTCTTCGACGGCGGGGGCTGCGGGTTCCGCGCTCTCTTGATGAGCAGGGGGCTGGCGCTCCAAGCGCGCTATGAGCTCTTCAACGGTGGGGGGGCTGGGCTACGACTCCCAGCCGGCTCCCCCACCGTGTCCCACTCGCCTTCGTCGCCCTCCTCGACGGGCTGCGTCGGCGGCACCTCCGCATACAAGGAAGATCGGGTCATCGGCAAGTGAACTCGCACGACGGGTACTCGACTACACTAGTCAAGACGACTTACCTCTTGAGGCGTGGTCTACGAGACCTTCGCCTTCTTTGTCACCGGCTTGCGGGGCGGGGTTGCGCGGCTTCCGTGGCGGCGCAGCCAGACTAGCCTCCAGGCTAGCCGGCGGATCTTGCACGAGGGGTACACGAGACAAGCCGGGACGGCTAAACCTCGACCGCAGCTGGAAGCGGTCTTGCAGCGTCTCCTCGTCGTCGTCGTCCTCGGACGTGTCTTCTACAATGACGGTGTCATCTCCTTCGCCGACTTCCCACCGCTCCTTGGCCTTGGTCTTTCCTCCCTCCGGAATCTCGATTTCCTGAGGGGGCGGCTGCAGCTCGGAGACGAACCTCTTCAACTCGTCCTGCAAGACACAAGACATCAGCGCGACTACTCAGAAGCAATGACTACTCGACTAGGGGGTACTGCTACTTACCTCCTTTGGCGGGCGCGCGGCGGAGTACTCCTAGACAGGGCACACCGTGTACGGCGGCATGTCCTTGAAGATGCGCGTCAGCCTGTCGATGATGTCGTCGATCTCGCCTCTGGGCATCCGCGACGTGTCGTCGTCGCCGGCATACTCGAAGCCCAGGGTGTCGCGGGCCATCAGTGGCTGCACCCTTCACTTCATAAAACTGAAGGCCACGTGCTCGGCCCTCAATCCAGCTTCTCTGAGCACCTTGATGCGTGCCAGCAGCTCGGGGAGCTGGATCCCCTCCTGCATCGTGGGCTTCGTGTTCCACCAGTCCCGGTGCCTGGGCTGCCTTCCGCTCGGCTTCGGCAAGCCGGGGTGGTGGTTCGTGACGTAGAACCACCTCGCCTTCCAATCCTGGTTGGAGTCGATGAGCTTGTACGCGAGGTACTGCTCGGCGGCGTCCTCCCGCATCTGGATACCGGCTCCGCCTACTACTCGAGGGCTGCTGTGACGCCCCAGGTTTTTAATTAACCTTAATAGCCGGTCAAATAGTCAACCGTGGTCAAACCTAGGTCAACCTGGGCCCTCACCTCGGAAAACTCACTAACCCACCCTAGTGACCCTAATTGACTAGTAAACACACTTGTGGGGCCAACCCATGGTCAAAAGTTGGGTCAAACCCCTTGCCACTCTAGTGTCCACAGGTGTTTGCCGGAACTTTTGCCGCGTTCTCCAAAATTCACCTAAACACATAAAATCTACCTTTATGAAAGTTGTAGATCTTGATGAGGGACACAACTTTCATGTAGATTGGCATTTCCAATTTTGAGAGGAAAAACTTGAAAGATCCACTTCAAGACAGAATTCACTGTTTACCTAACCCTGCTGACATTTAAAGTTGGCATTCAAATAACTTTTGATCTGGGCAGAAAAACCCTATATGGCTTTTGTAGAAATTGTTGTTGGTAGCTAGATCTACAACTTTGGTATTCATCACTTGGTCCAGTTCTATTCAAAATTTTAGAGAAAAATCGGTTTGAACAGGGCACCAGAAACACGTTTGAGCTCGGAGCGCCGCCACGCGCGACGTCGTGCGCACCCGAGCACGCCGTCGCCTCCCGCCGCCGACCGTGCCCCGACGTCCACGCCCACGCCGCCCAAGGCCCACACCGGCCGAGGCACGCGCCACCCCGTGATCCCCGCGCGCCCCAACGCGCCCGTCCCGAGGCGCCCGGCGTCGGCGCGCGCCGCGCGCGCGCGCACGCCGCGGACCGGCGGTCCGTCGGCCGTGTCGCCGCCATACGCACGCCGCCCGAGCGCCGTAGTATGGCGAGCATCTCGCGCGTCACCGCGATGTCACAGGAGGGCCGACGCCTATTTAAACCCCGTCCTTCCCTTCCGCGCGCGCCGCCGTCCTCTCCCCCGTCCGCCATTGCCGGCCGATGGTGAACACTCCCCCCCGCCCTTCCTCCGGTGCGACCAACCCCGCTAGCTTGCTCCCTAGTAGCCACAGATGCTTGCGCCGCTAACCATTGCACCGCATTGCCCTCACACCGCCGGAATCGCAGCCCGTCGTGGGTGCCGCCGCCGGCCGCCGCCGCGCGCCCTCGCCGGAGCTCGCCCCGACCCCGCCACTTCCGCCAATCGACCAGGGGTGAGGCTAATTGCACCCCCCGTGCCACATGTTGCCCTGGCCCGGCCCCACATCGCTGCCGGCGAGCTCTCCTGCCGCCGCGAGGGCATGGTTGTAAATTCCAGGGGCTGTTGTGTGAATTAGGGGCTGGTTTGCAATAGAAGTTATCTAGGTTTACTTGCAGATTGGTCCAGCGTCTTGTAAAATGCCTAGAAATTCGTAGAAAAATCAGAAAAACCCCAAACCAATTTTGTAGGGTTCAGGATGATAAATCCCATCTCTTTTGTCATTTGCACATGGCTAGATTCTAAATAGTTTTAGCATGAAAAATACAAATGTGTTAAACCTAGAACTGTCATAACTTGAAATCCGTAACTTCTATGTATCTCAATTTTGGATATGTTGTGTGATAGGATATGACCAGTTGCTGTGCCGAAAATTGCACAAAGTTATGCAGTAGATCTTGCTAAATAAACTCTTTTCCATTCTTGCAGAAACTGCCTAAATGATTTTTCTTGTTAAGTATATTTATGTTCTGGAGCTCAACTTGTGCACACAGTCTTGATATGTCAAAATGCACATCTTGTGATTTGATCATGATTTTTGGCTTACCAGAAATAATTATTCTTGATTTATGCCTGTTTTACCTTGTAAATTAATAAACCAAGATCAGTAAAGTTCCTAGGTGTATATGCTGGTTCTTTAGGTTTGTTTAGGACCAGAGGGCTTGCACAAGAAAGTCTGGAGCAAATTGATGCTTATTTATTTTTGTGTGCATTTAATAGGAATCACTAGCTGGTCCTTGTTATTTTCTCCAATATTTAATTTCCTAGCATCCAACACTTACATGTGGGTCCAATGGATCAGGATAGGTGCTAATATGCTTAAGGAACACTTCTTTAATTTTTAGTAATTTAATTGCTTAATAAAAAGCTTGAAAACCCTTTTAATATTAAAGGGGAATTACATAAAGGAAAGCCCTTATTTAATTCTTTTTCCTTGTGAAAGTATTATATAATTTAATTAAAGGGTAATTAATTACCTTTGCTGATCACAAAGTAATTCATGGATAAAAATATTATTTATACCTTTACTTGTGAAAAGAAAAGGAATTAAAGCCTTCACATGAAATGACAAGTACAATAAAAACCTTTATTCAAATGTGCACAAAAAGAATAACCCATGTACACCCAATAACCTTCCTAAAAGAGAAACATTAGATAGATGCTTGTTAAGGTGAATATGACCAACCAAGAGTTGGATAAGACAACAAACTATCACATCACCTAAATCTTGCATTGCATTCCGTGTAGATCTTCCGGACGGAGATTACTCCCTTGTCCCGGAAACCGAGGAAGGAGGAGCGGAAGCTTCGCTGCAGTACGTGGAAGTGCTCGACAACGAGGGTGCCCAGGCTAACCTAGCTGACGAAGGCAAGCTCCGGTGCATCTAACCTAGTTTTCAAATTCTTTATTCAATTATCTATGGATGATTGTGCATTTACGTTCAGGAGTTGAATGAAACCCTAGATGCATGATCCATAGGTACCTTTGTCCTTACTAGTATGATAGGTCGATAGCTGCTAAGCTATAGGACTGTTACAAGTCGAGTGATGACCTCACTCGCGAGAATAGGTTCCTAGATAGGAATCACAATGTATCCTTAAATGGATTGCTCATGTGGTAAGAGCATGGGATCTGGGTTTGGGTCTAGTGGTTATGTGGGTTAAGTCTTTGAACGTACTAAGCACATGTCGGGTATGGGACCGGTAAGCCTAGTACCTCAATGAGACGGCTAGGGATGGAACTGTCACTACTCTTGGGATTCGCTCTCACGGCTCGCCACCGGTGGTGTATGGTGACTCCTGGTATCTCGCGGGGTATGCCAGATAGCCTGCACCAAAGACTGTGGCCTTTCATCCCGACCGGGGATTTTTGGGGACGACGGGAAAGTTGTCCCCTGGTGGGCAGCCTACCGTGTGTTTGGGTCTACCTTGCAAGGTTTAAATCAATCGATTGTCGGCCTCTCACCGTTATCCAAGACTACTTACTCTACTAGTCATGAGATCCCTAATGATGGAAGTTGATGAAGATGATGCTGGATTAATTGTATTGTACAACTTTGTTTGTACTAGTTGGCTAATGTAGTAAAGATTAAACCTACTAGAACTTGTGCTAAAATCTTGAATGTAAGGACCTACTCTTTGTTACTTTTTAGCAAAGGCAACCCAGTAGCCAAAATGCCTTTCATGGTCTAGAATTGGTGAAGTAGATATCACCGATGGGTAAGACTTTCTGAGTATTAGTATACTCAGCCTTGCTATAATGTGTTGATCCAGGTAATGCCTTCAGTGATGTGTGGCCCGGAGAGATCCCGCCCGGCTGGGAGCTAGAGTGGGTGGAGGACGACTACTGAAAGCATCATGGATGGCCTCCCGTGGTGGCTTCGCTTTCGTTAGTTTATTTCCGCTGCTTTTCGAAAACTCTGAACTATTTACTCATGGCAAAAACTATGGTTTGTAATAAATAAACCCCTCGGGGTACGAATTTGGATATTATTGTTGTTGTATCTCTGGACTCGCCTTCGAGTGAGTTTTAATGCATATATTTGATCCTTGTGCTTTTCAAGTGATTTACCAGGCGTTAACCTGGCAACTAACGACAGGATGATACTTTATTATTGCTTAATGACCAAAGTGGATCGGTCTTAGGCGATAGTACGGTATTTTCCTGGGCGGGTTGTCACAGTTGCTGGCGCTCGGTTGTGGCTTCACCCGGAAAAACTTCCAGAATAGGATCCAGTGGGGCTTGATCCCCAGGAACGCTTCGCAAAACTGAATGAAGATGGCGGTATGGAATATACCGTTGGGGTTGAGATTGATGTACTCGACGCCGTAGTACCCGAGAAGACCCTTGAAGAAGTCGCTTGCAGGCAGTGTGAGTTCGCGCTCCGCGAAGCGCACGAACATCGGAATTTCATCCTCGCTCTTCTCCATGGGGTACGGGTCCCCGGCGGCGGCCCTCCAACTGTCCATCTCCTTCTCACGGATGAACCCGCTGTTGAGGAGGTCCAGCAGATCCTCCGTCTTCGTCTTCGACTTTTTCCACTCGCGGCTTGGATCTGGCCGCGGTGGAGACATCGGCGGCGCTGCCCCCGTGGCAGCCGCGACGGCCTCATCACGGCCCCTCTTCTTCCCAGTGGTCTTCGCGGACTTGGATGGTGAAGGCTTCATTCTCCAAGTACACGGCGTCTTCACGCGCATTCGCTCGGGGGCTACTCTGGAAGCTCTGGGTGGCGGCGCACTTGGATCTACTGCGGCGGCGGCGTGCGCTGGAAGTGAATCTGGCTCAGATCTATTCGAAATGGCTACAACAGCGATGGGCGAAAAACCCTAAGGGTTTTGGCTTCTATTTATAAGCCAAAACGGCCCTCCAACGGCTGGACGGGTGAGTCCGCGCTCGGCTGACTCAGCGGCCGCGCGTGACCCTTCGTATTCTACTAGTCGACGTGCCTCACCTCGGGGGCTCGGTTGCCTCTATTCGACTACTTGGGAAGCGACAAGACTCAGGAGCATCTCAGGACACATTCTTCAAGATGACCCTTCAATTCGAGAGGAAGTACTCGACTCAAGGCTCGGGGGCTCCGTGCCACGTGTCCTTCGGTTTTTTCTCTCCGGATTTTTTGGGATTTTCTTGCCAAGACTTCAGATGGACCCTCAGCCAGAGCCTGCAGCTCAGCCTAAGGCTCGGGGGCTACTCCATATGGAGTGCGATTTTGCATTCGCACTTCCATATCAGCTTCGGCTTCAAGACAAGGCGGCATTTTTTGAAGACCTTCGAAGGCAGCACTCGAGGACGCTTGGGACTACTCGAGAAGACTTCAAGATTGCTCAAACATCAGCTGGAGTACATTCCAGCCTCGGGATGCTTCGACTACTCTTGAGGACTTTTGACTTGTAGTACTCGGGGACGCTTGAGGACTACTCGTTAAGGCCGTCAAGACTACTTGAAGCTATCCTTCTCGACTACAAAGTACTCGGGGGCTTGTCGTATGGACTTCCCTGGGCCCACTACCTCGGTGGGTACCAGGACCGACTACTCGGTGGGCCCCTGGGACTACCCGGCTTGCGTCGTACGGCACTCGATGGCGTGGAGCACAAGGACTACGGAGGAGAAGTACTCAGATAGGAAGCTGTACATGTCCTGCACTGTATGGAAGACTCCTAGACGTACTCGACTAGTACTCTCTCCCTACTCCGACTTGTAACCCTGCCTCCCGGACTATATAAGGCGAGGCAGGGACCCTTCTCTAGCATCTCATCCAATCCACAGCGCACTATTACACCAAATTGTAATCGTGCCCAATCAATCCAGAGCTACACAGCATACAGGACGTAGGGTATTACGCACCTCGCGGCCCGAACCTGTCTAAATTGTGTGCCACGTGTCTCTTCCTTCGAGTTACCGATCTCGGCGAGGCCACATTCATCTACTTCGGGTACTCCCCTTAGTAGGTTGCTGGTCTAAAACACCAACAGTACCCCTGTACACCTACTTGGTACTCAAGATGCCAAGTCCAGTGGGTGTACTCTCACTGCAAGGGGACTTGAAGATATCCTTCGACTGCGACACAAAGGCTGTGGAACTCGCAGCCACGAATCAAGTACCCAACATAATGATGGAGATCTACGCTACGTCGAAGAAGCTTTCCCCAAGCGAACTCGACATCTCGGAGAAGTCGGACAACGCCAACAAGCCTCAGCCAGCTGAGGAGGTTCAAGTCAAGACGATTGACCTCGGGACAGGCGACAGCAGCAAGACCACCACCATCGGGGCGGGCCTCGACTCGAAATAGAAAGATGCGCTCATCAGCTTCCTCCGGGCTAACTGAGAAATCTTCGCGTGGAAACCAGCGGACATGCCAGGGGTGCCCAGGGAGCTGATTGAGCATTCACTCAACGTCGACCCTAAAGCTACCCTGAAGTAACAACACCTCCGCCGCTTCGCCGACGACAGACGGGACGCCATCAAGAAGGAACTCGCCAAACTACTCGCGGCTGGCTTCATAAGAGAAGTCTTCCATCCTGAGTGGCTCGCCAACCCCATCCTCGTCCGCAAGAAGAACTCGAACGAGTGGAGGATGTGCGTCGACTACACCGACCTCAACAAGCACTGCCCCAAGGACCCCTTCGGGTTGCCGCGGATTGATCAAGTCATTGACTCCACGGCGGGCTGCCACCTGCTCTGCTTCCACGACTGCTACTCCGGGTACCACCAGATCGCTATCAAAGAAGACCAGGAGAAGACCGCGTTCATCACCCCGTTTGGCGCGTACTGCTACACGACCATGTCCATCGGGTTGAAGAACACCGGCGCTACCTACCAACGAGCTATCCAAGCCTGTTTCAAGAGGAAACTCAACAAGAACCTCGAAGCCTATGTGGATGACATGGTCGTCAAGACCAGAAACTCCGACACGCTCATCGCTGATCTTGAAGAGACTTTCGCATCCTTGCGAGAGTACCGCTGGAAGCTCAACCCGAACAAGTGCGTCTTCAGCGTACCGTCGGGCAAACTACTCTGCTTCATCATCAGCCACCGCGACATCGAAGCCAATCCCGAGAAGATCTCCGCCATCACCAGCATGAAAGCTCCCACGTGCATCAAAGACGTGCAGAAGCTAACTGGATGCATGGCGGCCCTGAACAGATTCGTCTCGAAGCTTAGAGAATGGGGGCTCCCCTTCTTCAAACTACTCAAGCATCAAGAGACGTTCGTGTGGACCCCAGAGGCAGACCAAGCCCTTGCCCGGCTCAAGGACTTTCTATCAAAGCCCCCAGTCCTCACGGCTCCTCGCAAAAGTGAGCAGCTGCTGCTCTACCTCGCTGCGACTACTTACGTGGTTAGTACTGCCATCATTGTCGAGTGGCAGGAAGACGGCCATGCCTATCCAGTCCAGCGCTCAGTCTACTTCGTCAACGAGGTCCTCTCAGAATCCAAGGCACGGTATCAGCCAGTACAGAAGCTACTATACGCAGTGCTCATCACCTCGCGGAAGCTACGACACTACTTCTAGGAGTACTCGGTCTCCGTCGTCACCGACTATCCGCTCGGTGACATCCTGCGGAACCAAGATGCTACTGGAAGAATCTCCAAGTGGGTAGTCGAACTCGGCACCCTCAACATCAACTTCAAGCCACGCACAGCCATCAAGTCGCAGGCACTAGTCGACTTCATGGCAGAGTGGCGGGAAAATCAGCTACCTACTCCAACCGAGCGCCCAAAGCACTGGGTGATGTACTTCGACAGCTCGCTCAAGCTCGAAGGCGCAGGTGCAGGGGTACTCTTGATTTCTCCAACGGGCGAACAACTCAAGTACGTCCTGCAGATCTTCTGGAAGGTCTCAAACAACGAAGCCGAGTACGAAGCTCTGCTACATGGGCTCCGCCTCGCAGCTTCACTGGGCATCAAGCGGCTACTAGTCTACGGTGACTCCGCAGTGGTCATCAACCAAGTCAACAAGTCCTGGGACCGCAACAAGGAGAACATGGACACCTACTACCTAGAAGTCCGCAAGCTCGAGAACAAGTTCCACGGTCTCGAGTTCCACCATGTCGTCCGCGACAACAATGTTGCAGCGGACGTCCTGTCAAAGCTTGGTACTACTCGCGCTCAAGTACCAGCGGGTGTCTTCGTCCACGAGCTTCACGTGTCATCCATCCCGGAGCTGGCGCCACCGACCACTGATCCAGCACCTCCCCCGGCTGGCCAGGAGGTCATGATGATAGACGTGGACTGGAGGCAACCCTTCAGCGACTACCTCCGCAAGCAAAAGGTTCCCTCGGACAAGAACTTGGCCGAGCAACTCATCCGCCACGCCAAGTCTTACGTCCTAGTCGGAGACAAGCTCTACAGGCGGGGCGCATCTTCTGGAGTACTCATGAAGTGCGTTCCCCGAGAATAAGGCAAGGGCATCTTGGAGGAGATCCACAAAGGCGTCTGGGACACCCAAGCGTCTTCTCGTACGCTGGTCAGCAAGGCTTTCCGACGAGCTTTCTATTGGCCTACAGCTCTAGGCGACGCCGAAGAACTCGTCAGAAGGTGCCAAGGGTGCCAATACTTCGCCAAGCAACAACATGTCCCGGCCAACAAGCTAGTCACCATACCGCCAACCTGGCCCTTCGCCTGCTGGGGGCTCGACATGATTGGGCCACTCCCAAGCGCGCGGGTCGATTCAACGAGTCTCGGTGGCCATCGACAAGTTCACCAAGTGGATCAAGGTCAAGCCGGTCACATGCCCCAAGGCCGATAGAGTACTCGACTTCCTGGATGAACTCATGCATCGCTACGGACTACCCCACCGCATCATCACAGACCTGGGCTCCAACTTCAACAATCACCAGTTCTGGGAGTACTACGAGAACAGCGGGATCGACGTCCGATATGTCTCAGTCGCCCATCCTCGGGCTAATGGACAAGTCGAGCGTGCCAATGGGATGGTACTCGACACTCTCAAGAAGCGACTGCACGATGCTGCTAATTCAAAAGGAGGCAAGTGGATCAAGGAACTACCTAATGCGCTCTGGGGGCTACGCACTCAACCCTCCAAGCCAACTGGACAATCGCCATACTTTCTGGTCCACGGCTCCGAAGCAATTCTACCTGCTGATGTCATGTGGGATTCACCAGCAGTAGAGCAATATGACGAAGGCATATCTGAAGACAGCAGACGAGTTGATATCGATGGACTCGAAGAAGCTTGCTGCGCCGCCCTCGTCCAATCAGCAAGGTACCTCGAGGGTATCCGACGCTACCATGATCGCAACGTCAAGGAACACTCCTTCAACGTTGGAGATCTCGTCCTCCACCGCATCCAGAACACGGAAGGACTACACAAGCTCAGCTCTCCTTGGGAAGGTCCCTTCACAGTCGCAAAGGTGACCGAACCAGGCTCATATCGCCTCCAGACGCTTGAAGGCGAAGACATCAACAACTCGTGGAATGTCGACCAGCTTTGTCGATTCTATGCCTAGTCTATCGACTACCCTGGGGGCTCAAGTCTACACGACTACTTAAGGACCCCTTTGCTGTAAGCGGCCTTCGGGTCTAGGCACTAGTCTCGGGACTACTCTACCCCAAGATCCAGCGTTAATGGCTACTAACGGATCTTGGGCTGCTCCGAGCGACAAAGGACTCTAGCAGCGGTCTACTACGAGACCATGAACTCCTAGATCCAGCCTATACGGCTACTAACGGATCCACTGTTGTAAGCGGCTATACGCCCTAGCACCACTTAGCCGTAGGCGGCCTCTGGTTCCTGGCGACTACTCTTGTAAAACGGCCCTGGCCATCCAAGTGTATCTCTATAAGTAACAAAGTTTGATTATTTATCAACTGATTTACTGCCTTTTTCCCTCAATGGGTCTACCGACGAGTACGACTACTCGTCACAACTCCACAATGAGAACTCCGCAGACACACCTTGCGACAACGAGTACTCATTTCTGAGAAGCTTTCTCATTCCATACTTAAACAAGTTCAATACAACTCTGTTTATACAATTACTGCTACAAGCTAACCCTATAGGACTACTGAAGGTTAAGCTTCTCGGTGACCTGCTCGGCAATTGGCGCCATCTGCTCCAGGAGCTCCGCGTACTGCTCGTCAGTGCAGTTGGCGGCTAGTCCACCGGTGACTACGTCCACTGGAGCCTTCGAGAAGTACGACTTCATGTACGCCAAGATCTGATTGGGGATCGACTTCGCCAAGTGCTTGACATACGTCGCCAGACGACTGGGAGGTTCTTTCAGCCGGTCCACCAACGGAGCTACCTTCGGCACGCCCGGATGAGGCACCAACAGCCTCGCGATGGGAAGTGCGGCTGCTTCGAGTTCCTTCAGCTGGGCTCGCAACTTCTAGCAGTCCTCGTTCCGCTTCTGCAGAGATTTGTAGCAGTCGACGAGGTCACGATCCGAGGCAATTCGAAGCTCCATGTGTTTATCACACTCGTACGCCAACCGCTTATAGTCATATTCAAGTACCTCACGGGCCTCCTTCTCCCGGTAGAAGAGGTTCTTCATGTCGACTTCTGATGCTCTCAGCTGCTCAACACGTGTCTCAAGCTCTACAATCAACAAGCAAGGCGGGTCAGACTACTGCAAAGTACTTCCAACGGGTACTCGGCAAGACAACGGCGTACCTTTGTTCTTGTTGCGGAGTGACTTGTTCTTGCGCACCAGCTCGTCACTCTTCGCATGCATATCCTGGACTTCGTTATGATACTGGGCGAAGGCACCATCAAGTTTCGACTAGAGCATGGCGGAGTGCTTCCGGGCCTTCACGAGTTGTTCCTCCAAGGCCTCCGCCCGGAGCACTGCATCGCTGTACCCCTGGAGCATGCCAGATTTCTGTCGGGATCTCTCCACGACATCCTGCAGTGGACAACAGCTGTCACCTCGGTACTCAGCATCTATAGCAAATTGACTACTCAAGGGCATTGACAACTCACCTTCATCCACTGCTCGGCCTGGCGCATTGCTTCCAGGTTACGTCCTACCGCTGCTGGGTCGACAAGGTCGTCTGCCAGGAGTTCAACCCCACCACGACTACTCGTGGCGGCTCCTGACATCGGCGCCGAGCGGATTGGCTCCGCATCTTGAATCTCTGGCGAACGGATGACTACTTCCAAGGTTGACTCTGGCAGTACATCGTCGCGCTCCCCTCCGTCCATCGCGGGGGCTTCTCCGCTGGTTACTTCCGCCAGCTCGGGGGCTCCTCCGGCGGCTCCTTAGGTCTCCGGCGCCAAGGCTTCAACGAGCACCGCCTCAGGGATGGTGCTTCCTTCGGCTTTGGCCCCTATCAACAGAAAGACAACTAGATTAGTCTCTCTTGGTGGTTACGACTACTCCTTGAGGACGACGGCGTTCGTGCAGTATACTCACCCTCTACGATGCTGGCCTCCGGCAATGTAGCCTCTACGGCCGGCACCTCGGACTCTGCTTGAGGGGCGGGAGCAGACTCCTCAGTGGCTGGCGCGGATTCCTCCTTAGCCATTGCCGTGCTGGGTTCATCCTCGTCCCAGGTCAAGTCCGTAGATTTCCTGCATAGTACACAACTGGTTGCCAACCAAGTACGACTACCAAACTACACGTACTACTCGGGAAAGATCTTCACTTACAGGCTCGACCGGACTAATGTCACGGTCGGGGCGCCAAGTATGCTGGCGATGTCGACAAGGCCAGCTTCGGCAGGCGCCTCTTCTTCAGCTTCAGTAGTCGTTGGCTCTTCAGCAACAGTCACGGTCGGCTCAGTTCTCCCCTCAACAACCGGGGGCTGACGTGTCAGTTGCGCCACGAGTTCTTCCACGGTGGGGGCTGGGTTGCGGCTGGCTCCAGCCGGCCCTCCCACCATCTCCAAGTCGCCTTCGTCCCCTTGGTCTACGGGGTCGGAAGGCGGAATCTCCTGCAACGGAATTCTTCCGTCAACATACACAACATCGATAAACAAGTACTCGACTACCCTACTCAAGGAGCTTACCTCTTGGGATGTGGTCTTAGTGACCTTAAACTTCTTGGCCACGCGCTTGCGGGCCACGTTGCGCGGCTTCCTTGGCAGCGCAGGCAAACTAGCCTCCAAGCTAGTTGGAGGATCCTGGATGAGAGGAACGTTGGGCAGTCCAGGGCGGCTGAATCTTGACCGCAGCTGGAACCGCTCTTGAAGCGTCTCCTCGTCATCCTCGCCTGTTGTGTCTTCGACAACAATAGTGTCGTCCCCTTCGCCGACTTTGCGGCACTCTTTTGCTTTGCCCTTCCCCTCCTCTGGGATTCCGACAAGTCGAGGAGGTGAAGCCGGCTTGGAGACAAACTTCACTATGTCATCCTACAAGAAGCATATTGGGTGAGCACGACTACTACTACATAATCAGTACTCGACATTGAGTACGGCTACTGACCTCATTCGGTGGACGTGCGGCGGAGTACTCGGGCATGGGGCAGGGCGTGTACGCCGGCATGTCCTTGAATATCCTCCCCAGCCTGATGACGAGTCGTCGTCACTGGTGTACTGGTAGCCCAGGGTGTCGCGAGCCATCAGCGGCTGCACCCTCCTCTTCATGAAGCTGAAGGCCACATGTTCGGCCCTCAGCCCGACTTCTCTTAGAGCCTTGATCTTCGCCAGTAGTTCGGGTAGCTGGATACCCTCCTACATCGTCGGCTCGGTGTTCCACCAGGGCCGGTGCTTTGGCTTCTTCCCACTAGGCTTCGGCAGCTCTGGGTGGTGGTTGGTGATGTAGAACCACTTCGACTTCCAATCTTGGTTGGAGTCGATCAACTTGTACGCCAGGTACTGCTCCGCGGCGTCTTCGCGCATCTGGATGTCGGCTCCTCCAACTACTCAGGGGTTGTTGGCACTCAGCTGGGGCTTCACTCGGAAAAACTTCCGGAAGAGTACCCAGTGGGGTTTGATCCCCAGGAAAGCTTCACAAAAGTGGATGAAGACAAAGGTGTGGAAGATACCGTTGGGGTTGAGATTAAGGTACTCGATGCCGTAGTACTCCAAGAGCCCCTTGAAGAAGTTGCTCGCTGGGAGAGCCAACCCGCGCTCTGCGAACCGTGTGAACATCGGGATCTCATCTGGATTCTTCTCCATCGGGTATGGATCTCCCGCGGCGGCACGCCACATGTCGACTTCCTTCTCCCGAAGAAATCCACTATTCAGTAGTGCCAGCAAGTCCTCAGTCTTCGCCTTCGACTTTTTCCACTCTTGGTTGGGATTTGGGCGCGGCGGAGACACAGACAGCGATGACCTTGCGGCGGATCCGGCGGCTTCCTCTCAGGATCTCTTCTTCCCGCCGACAGTCTTCAAGCTCTTGGACGGCGAGGGCTTCATTCTCCAAGTGCACTGGGTTTTCACTCGCATTCGCTCGGGGGCTATGGTGGTGGCTTCTGGTGGCGACGTGTTTGGATCTGCCATCTGCACTAAGGTGGCAGTGTGCACTAGCAGTGGATTCTAGACAAGATATGTTCGGAATGGCTGCAAATGCATAGGGTGAAAAACCCTAAGGTTTTCGGCTTCTATTTATAAGTCAACGGGCGGCTCCTCAATGGCCGGACGGATAAGTCTCAGGACGGCTGACTCAGCTGCAGCGCCTGACCCTTCAACTTCTAGTAGTCGATGCGCCTTATCTCGGGGGCTCGGCTACATCTAATCAATCCCCTGGGTAGCGACAAGGTTCAAGAGCGACTCAGGACACCTTCTACATACAAGATGACCCTTCAATTCGAGAGGAAGTACTCGACTCAAGGCTCGGGGGCTCCGTGCCACGTGTCCTTCGATTTTTTCTCCGGATTTTGCGGGATAATCTTGCCAGAACTTCAGATGGACCCTCAGCCAGAGTCTACAACTCAACCTAAGGCTCGGGGGCTACTCCATATAGAGTGCGATTTTGCAATCGCACTTCCATATCAACTTCGGCTTCAAGACAACACGGGTATTGTTGAAGACCTTAAAGAGCAGCACTCGAGGACGCTTGGGACTACTCGAGAAGACTTCAGGATTACTCAAATATCAGCTGGAGTACCTTCCAACCTCGGGATGCTTCAAGTATTCTTGAGGGCTTTCGACTTGTAGTACTTGGGGACGCTTGGGGACTACTCGTCAGGGCCGTCAAGACTACTCGAAGCTATCCTGCTCGACTACAAAGTACTCAGGGGCTTGTCGTATGGACCTCCCTGGGCCCACTACCTCGGTGGGTACCAGGACCGACTACTCGGTGGGCCCCTGGGACTACCCGCCTTGTGCCGCACGGTACCTGATGGCGTGAGGTGCAAGGACTACAGTGGAGAAGTACTCGGATAGGAAGCTATACATACCATGTATTGTGTAGAGGACTCCTAGACGTACACGACTAGTACTCTCTCCCTAAACCGACCTGTAACCCTGCCTCCCGGACTATATAAGGCGAGACAGGGACCCTTCTCTCAGAGATTACGCATCATCTTGTAATCACATCCAATCAATCCAGAGCTACGCAGCATACAGGACGTAGGGTATTACGCACTACGCGGCGCAAACCTGTCTAAACTGTGTGCCACGTGTCTCTTCCTTCGAGTTACCGATCTCAGCGAGGCCACAATCATCTACCTCGGGTACTCCCCTTGGTAGGTTGCCGGTCTAAAACACCAACAGATGCAACAAGAAGGAGTTCCGGCCGCTTGGTTCAAGTGGAATCTTTTTCTGCTCTCTCTCTTGAAGATGAAGCGCGAAGATGGTACACATTTGCGTCCGTTGAAGCAAAAGGAAATTGGGATGAGCTAGTGAAGAAGTTTCTTTTGAAGTTCTTTCCCATAAGCAAGGTCCAAGACTTAAAGAGGCAAATGCTCAGTTTTAAGCAAGGAGAGGATGAAGGAATTGATGAAGCATGGGACCGTTTTAATGAGCTACTTAAGCGAGGCCCGAAGTTGAGATTTTTTGGTGACTTGATGTTGCATACCTTTTATTTTTCACTAACCCCTAACTCATCTAGTTTTGTAAGCATGTGTGCAGGCGGTGATATAATGGATAAAACAATTAGTGAAGCCGCACAAATCTTACAAAGGATAAGCAATGGACAAAGAATGCAACGAGATTGGAAAAGATGTTGTCGAGAGGCGCAAAACGACAAAAGCAAGCCCAAGGTGCTTGCTGAAATTTCTAAAAAAGAAGAACCGGGGGTCAAGGAAGGTGAACCGACCATACAAGAAATTAAAGATCCAATTCCCAAGGTAAGAGAAGTCATTTCGGATGTTAAAAATGTTGAAACTAACATGAATGTTGGCCGGAGTATGTGGAATACTAGACCATTGGCGGAGTTCAATCAATCCGGTTGGATTCAAGTTGATTTTGCCCCACTAATCAACTACCGAAGGAACGAGGAACGCCGGCACGTTGCCAAACTAGTTGAAGATATATTTGATTAAGAGATGAGTGGAGAGTCGATCCAAAAGATCTTTGAAGAAGAAAGAGAAGAAGATGATGAAGGATGGATGGATCAATTTGACAACTCAAAGATTTGCGATGAAGAAAGAGAAGAGTACAACCATGACGAGCCTAGTGACTCAAATGATAAATGGGAGAAGATAGGACTCAAGCTAGAAGATGAATGGGAAAGAGTTGACATAGAGCAAGTACTCCAAGACGGCTCCTCCCCACAAGGTGATAGCTTATGTGCTATTGAAGCCTACACATTAGCAAATCAAGACATGGAAGCACTCAAGGATGAAGAAAAGAGTGAATCAACGATGAGCGATCTCGACGACATGTGGTACACGGGAGATAAAGAAAGTAACATACAAGATTTTGAAGACAAAGATTGAGATGACAATGAAGACTTCAAAGAAGAGACATATGCAAATGTAGTTGATGGATTACATGTTCCACATGATGAGATAGAGGGGGTGCAAAAAGGTAACAAAGAGACACCTTCGCTCGTTGAGATTGATTCGCCTTCAACACTGCTAGGTGAACCAAATATCACTCTTGTTGAAAAAGCTCTAAGGCCAAGGTACATGCTAAAATCTCAGGATATTATTGGTATTGATGTTGATAAATTCATATACTCATGCTCAACCAATAGTATGAATGATAGTTTAAATTCTATGCCTTGTTCCAATAATGATCATGTTGATAGGCTAGATTTTCTTGAGAATGAAAAAGAGGAAACATTCATTTTTGATCCAATCAATCTCACACCTAAAGAACCTTTGCCTAATGATGAGCTAAGTGCTATGCATGAAATATATGCTTCTTTTATTTACACCTTGACTTGTTGCTGCAATTCACATGTGGTGTTAATTATGGACGCGTATGTTTACAATAAGTTTTGTAAATCTCGATCATGCTTTGCGCTTGGTCAAGCTAATGACCGTAAAGAAGCACATGTCGGGAGAAGGCTCGATTTTCACTAACAATGTAGACAAGGCTTGAATAATGAAAAGAGAAGTCATGCTTAAAGAGTTGCAAGATAAATCATCAACCTCTCCAAATCCCACGATGGATGTTGCTGTCTTCATCAATTTGAGAGCTTGTTCAGAAATGTACAAATGGAGAAAATGAGATATCCAGAAGCTCCATCAAGTTACCATTCCAACGCATCAAGAACCAATGAGTTTAAAGACCCGTGCAAGGAGTTATGGAGAAAACATTGAGCGTTGCGCGTTCTGAAATTTCAGGACAGATTTCATCGCCGAAGTAAAACGGACGTAACTCTCTTGTCCGGAGTCCGATTTGGGCAAATAAATACTTGTTGGAAAAAAATTTGTGCACTGTGCAATGGAGTAGAGCTTGGGTATACTTTATGTTCTGGACATTAAAAGAAAAAATTCATGGAGTGAAGGCAGCACCGAAGGATGATAAAGAAGGAGATAGCGATGAAACAAAAGGATGCCTTGGGAAAGTCTTTTATAAGTGATCAAGCACAACATGAGAAGTAAATTAAAGCTGCATTGGTACATTTTCTTCTTGCATGAAGGGCCATGGTTATGCGACGAAAAGAAGGTATGTGAGAAAGTCGAGCTCTATGACTTTAAATGAAGCGCTTTTCGGGAGGCAGCCCGTTTCTTTTTATTTTTACTACTTTCTTAGAGAAAATAAAGAATGGCACTATCTTATGATGATCACCTTGTGGTTATTAATCTAAGTTTAGTTTTCTTTTTAGAACCACCATTGTCTTCATGCTCACATTTATTTATTTGCATGCATTGCATTTTGTTATCAACATGATGTTTCTTTGCATGTACATGTTTTGCATATAGTTGGCTTGGTTGTATTAAGGCTCAATGATGTATGCTTTCATATCCATGTTAATGCTCCAGCTTGGCATTTTCCTTTTGTGATCTTGTGTAAACGTGGTGTTTAAACATGATTGCGGACCATCATCATTAAGTTCAATAAACCTTGCTAGCTTTTCATATGTTTTCATGTTGCATTGGTTAGTTTATAAGCTCTACAATGCGCTTAATTTTTCTTGTCCTATAAGAGTTATTGATTTAAGGATAGACATGGTGTTTTAACCCTTGATAAATAAACCTTTATGACTATGGAGAAATTCGGCAACCTAGTTGTAAATATGGTGTTTAGAACTAGGTGAAAACATTGTCTTTGTTTATATGCTCTCCTCTCATGTGCATACACACCTTGCACTATGTACACTCATTCGGTTTTTATTCCTCTTTAGTCTAATTATGCCACAAGTTAAGAATCTTAGGAGACATTGTTGGATTATTGGCAATTCTATCTACTCCCAACCATCACCTTGGGGGTACAATGTGCACTTAAAATGTCTTGCGGGCAAGATAAACGCTCACTACAAGGAAATTGACAGATGGCTAAGAGAAAAATGCTTTGTCTTCTTCGTCCATGACTAGCAAAATTCTAAGCATGGGGGAGACCCTGAATCTTCAACACGGAAGTGCAACATGACGCTCTAGAAGATAGAATGATCATGATCATTAACGTCTCCGGATCAATGCGCAAGAAGCCACCAATCTCATCAAAATTCTGCGTGGTCTAGAAGGGAAAGCACTGGATATTTTTGGATATTTAGAAGTCCCATAACGTTACGATTCCAACAAATCAAGAATAAAGACAATCGGAGGTTCCTACAAGCGGTTATGCTCGAATCACCAAGTGCAACATGTCCTAAAATCAGTTTTGGACAACACACAGCGCTGAAGTAAAACGGACATAGCTCCCGTGTTTGAACTCCGTTTTCGATGAATGACCACATGTTGGAAAGGTAATTTCATAAAATTTTCAATAGAGCTATATTTCTATATATGTTCTGTTCTGGACAGAGAGGGAAATCCATGAAAAAGAGACAGCAAGAAGATGATGAGAACAAGAAAGAGGAGATGGTGATGACAACATTGAAGAGAAGGGCGACCAATGACTCCATTAAGCATATAAGATCAAATTCAGAAGTTTAGGAGCATTGATAAATCAGGACAAGCAAATGCCACATCGATACATAGAGATGTCGGAAGAAGGCAACGAAGAACTACAAAGGATGGTAACACCTCCATAGACCTTCTCTTTTCCAAACACAAATGCTTGTAAGTATGCCTTCAACCTCAACTAGGTGCAACCTTTTGTTTTTCTCTTCCGACAATAACATGGCTACTAGGATGACAACCTAGGTTTCTTTTTACTTTCAATAGTTAGGCATGACCATGTATTCACCTCGATGTTTTATATTGTCTGTGCTTACAGAAAGATGATGAAAGTTGCCGCTTTGTTTTACCTACATGAAATTATACATGTCTTGGCTAATTGCTCTCTATAATATGATCTGAAATTAATTTAAATACTGGCTCTTTTATTTGTGGAGGTGAAATGACTATGCTCTAGACCCACATATATATATTTGAAGACCATGTGTGGTTCGAGGACCGGTGGATGGTCGCTTCCTTGTGTGATGAGTGATTGACAACGTTGTGTGGACTGATTCTTGGCTAAGTATTGCAGGTGCAGGTTGCGGCTTGACTCGTGTTGGTGCAGGTGAAGAACAAGCGCGAACGGTCGTCGCTGGTGAGGCCTTCAGATGTGGAGAAGACAAGTAGGCTTCGTTCGAGGGACCGGTGGCCGGCGGGGGTCAAGTGCGGGCCGCATGGTGGCATGAACAAGAAGATGAAGTCATGGACGGTTTCTTGGTTGAGCCTCAAAACCAAGGTCGAGCCGGGACTACGTGGGAGCCAAGTCATGAGTGGAGATTGGCGGAGGCTACACCGAGTTCGCGGGGTTTCCGGTGGTTCACCAGAAAACCACTAGGTTCCTTGGTTGATCCACAAAGCCAAGACCGGAGAACCGAAGACGGAGGTGCGGCGGCACCGGACCGCCCGACCGGTGAGGAGCACCGGTCCGGCCGTGTGCGACGACGCAGTCCGGAATCTTCGAAGCGGAGGACACGCGTCGGGATCGCATGGCTTGCGTCGAGGCTACGCAAGGTGCGGTCGCCGGGCATCCGTCCGATGGTGAAGACATCAAGAATTCCAAATCCGCCCTTGAGGGGCTTGTATCCCTAGTTAGTAGAGAAGGGCATTTTAGACATTCGGTTGCCTCCATATAACCCAAGAGGTGAGAGGATGGCAGCCAACTCTTGGAACCCTAGCTCATTAGTTTTGCTATTTTCCACCTATTTTCTCTAGGTTTTCCTTAGGACTAGCAAGAGAGCTTCACGGAGAGATCTTGTAGAGAGGGATGGATGATCGGGCGGCTTGCTAGACCTTGTACGAACCTTTGTTTCATGTATAGATGATTCGGCGTGGTTCCTCAAGGTTTGGATGTGTTTTCCCCGGTTGTTCTTGGTGGTGATTTTCGGAGCCCTCTCTCGGTGATTTCTTTGGGTTGTTTCAGGACTTTTCTCTTGGGGATTTGACGGGGGAAATTTGAGGGAACCCTTTGTGGTTCTTTGGGCTGTGATTCCCCTCCCAAATCCGTGAGTAAAAGTGCTCGATTTTGGGGTTTTCTTAAGTTCTTGGGTTGGAAGTGCTTTCGGCGGGATTTCTTCGATTCCTCCTTTTTGGACGAGATTTAGTGGGATTAAACTTGGCTATGGACTCCTCATGAGGTGTTCCTGATATCCCCAAAGTCTTGTTCAAGTCCGTGGAGCGATTCGGGAGATCGAGATTTGGATTTGGGGGAGTTGACCGCGGGTCGTTGTTCATCCCGAGTCGCCCGAGCTACACCGGTCTGACCGGTGCTCTTGACCGGTCTGACCGGTGCGAGCTCTTCTGGGTTTTTGCTCGGGTGAACGTCTTGGTGTGTTCGTTGTTGTCCCGTGGTGCTGTTGTTTCGAGTTTGGGTCCGTTTGGTGGTCGGTTGGCCTGTTTGGTGTCTTGGGGGCTTTCAGGCTGCCATCGGTCTAACCGGTGTGTCTCACCGGTCTGACCGGTGTAGAGCCACTTAGTGGAAGTTGCTCAGTTTCACCTGCAGGGACCGGTCTGACCGGTGGTGCTCGCCTGTCTGACCGGTGTGGGTCTATAGACTCGAGGTTTGGTTTTTCCGCTGCGTTTCTCGGGTCGGAAGGTTGCGTGTTGGTTCCTAGGTCCAGTGGCACTCCAGTGGCTATGTGGGCTTGACCAACCTTGGTAGTGAGTCGGAGACGTGTGTTGGAAGCCGCGTTCGTCTTGTTGGAGTTTTCATCTCCTTCGAGAAGAATTTTTATCGGCTCCCATTCACTCCCCCCCTCTGGTTCGCCGTATCGGTCCTTCAATATTTTCTCTTTAATTTAAGTTTATGGATAGCCGGATAACTTGTTGTTTTTATGAAAACATAACTTTTATGCTATCTACATATTTGTGATGCTCTTGCAAAGTTCTACCTACCAAAGCCGCATACATATATGTTTTATGATAACAAAACCCGTAGATTGCAAACATATGTTTTGATGAGTTGGATTAGGATTGATTTTTGTGGTTCGAGACTATAAAGCTGGTCATTCCTTTGTGTAACTTTTTCATGCTATCCTTTTTGTCCATGCATTATGGGTTTTCACATCGAAAATTTCACAAACTTCACTAGGCATCCACCCTAAACCAAACACATCTTTTTGTGACCACCACCTTGTCCACAACCCAATTTGAGTATGGAGTAGAATTCTCGATGGAGATTCAAATATTTCGCAAGATTATAGAATTTATGCTTACTTTAGCAGTCATTTCCCCTCTCTTTTATGCTCGAGGACAATCATCGTTCAAGCATGGGGAGGAGTCATTAAATCATCTCTGACAAATCCTATGTAAGTATTATGTTGCAAAAGTTCTGAGGAGCATAAGAAAAAAATGAAAAATGAAAAAAATGATGAGAAGAAAAGAAAAGTAAGAAAAATAAGGAAGAAGAAAGAAAAAAGGAAGAGAAAAAAATGAGAACGAAATAAAATAAAATTAAGAAAAATAATAAAGATGCTCCTCGGTTCTTTTTGCTTCATAAGCTCTCAAGTGCCTTGATGACAAATTCATACTCAAATCTTCCAACCATGTGCAATCCAATAACGAGTACTTCACTTGTGCCTAGGGATCTTCTATTTGCCACTTGCACATGTCCACCTATCTAAATGTGTGTGTTTCATCCCTATCTCTTTCCAACATTTATTTTCCATGGCCTTTTTGACGAGTCTCGGTAATTCCAATAGACCTCTCTCTTAATTTGACAATATTTTGGATATATGTTTTGCTAGGATTGTTTTAACCTTCCAAGCTCCACATAAGACTTCCACTATAACATATGAGTAGAATAGGTTGAAAATAATCTAGCATAGGCTTGAGTGACTTGATGAGATGAGTGCTTCCATGAGCTTTTGCAAGAGATTTTCACTTATGTTGGATATGCATCTTTTTGAAAATTCTTCCATGTAACAAGGTAATGGTTTGAAGCTCACTTAAGTTTGAGACCATTGTTAGTCTATCTTCCATAATGAAAAAGAAGTTGGTCACATCTTGAACTTTAAAAATAAATTCTTAAGAGAGAGCAATTTGCCTCGTCATGAATGACTAAGTGCAGGGACAACATTGGAAGGCAACACTGATTTCCCTTTTAAGAAAGGATTACTTACTCAAGGACGAGCAAGGTTTAAGCATGGGGGAGATGTTGACGGTGAATTTTCGTCAACCTAGAGTACTTGTTGTACATTGGTTTCGATTATAATTTGCAACTAACCCGCCACTAGGCATACTAATGATGTAACAAGTTCACACTTGCACGTCGATATTGGAGTTTGTTGTTTACGCAGGAAATTAACGTTAAAGAGGAGACTTTAGGGATAAGTTCATCAAGCACTTCAAGAGAAGATCATGAAGCCCGTCACAAGTCAAGACACACAATGAACATGACTCCATATGACCCGAGGACCGAAGCGTCAACGTGCAAGTCTTCAGGGACTCAACCAGAAAACAGCAAAGCTTGGATAGCAAGGATTCAAGCCTTAACCGTGAAGGAAACGATGTCAAAGGCCCACATGCAAGTGCACACAAAGAAGGGATCACACGAGAAGCAACCGGGGAGGAAACCAGGGCGGAACTGGGCCGAAATGGGCCTGGGCCGGCCGGCCTGGGCCGACCGGCCCATCCCACTCCAGGCCCGGTTCGGCGCCCCATTTGCCCTAGGTGTTCGTCTATTTATTGCCTCTTCCTCCGTCCACCGCCACATCGATCCAATCATTCTACCAACGTCATTCACCAGAAAACTGCCGCTGCAAGATGAGGGAGAGAGTTGGATGAGCTCGTCGCAAGGATCAACGCTGGTGGAGAGAAGGAAGCAAGAGGAGGACTCCAAGCCGCTGGCCTAGGGGTGTTCCCAAGCTTCATTGCCTCCATCTTCATCGACGACATTCTCCGGAGTCTCCATCACCCCTATGTGCTTCAATCCGTGTAAGATGATGGGGTAATGTCTCTGTTCGTCCCTAGGGTTAGATGGATGCATGATATGTAGTCTGTACATGAACCTTATGCCAATCAATGCTTTATGGTCTATGTCTTCGCGTATGCTTTGTTCACATATGTTTGCGCAACATGTGGTCTTAGTAGGGTTTGTGGTAATCGTGGTGATTAGCTTAACCCTATGGAAGCTTAGGTCTAGATGCGGTTATACGTGAAAGTGTTTGATTACCTTGCGTAGCGATAGTACGGTGGAGGGAATGGCTTAGCGGCCGCATAACCGCCATGTAGCTAGTGTAGGCAACACCCTTTTCATGTAGTAGATGCATTTTCATGTGTCCCTAAACCCTAGGGAGGGAACGCTTATCTATCTTAACCTCTCTCTCTTGTGTCCACCCTTTACCATCTAGTTTAACCTTAGACTTCTTAGATTAACTTAGGTTAGATTACTTTTACCTTAGAGTATCCTCTCTTTGATGGCTTTCCAATCAACTAGATTAGTGCTTGGTTAAGCGCTAGCAATCCCCTTGCTCCGCGGATTGACAAGAACCTTGGAGGTCACCCCGTGGTGAAAAAGGTGTAGGTACGAATGCTTGCAGATCGAAGGTTGTTACGTGTTTCAACCGTCAACACATAGATGAGATTATTTCGACCTATGGACAACAACCAGATCTTCAAGTTTGTTGCAATCCTTCGGGTATACGTCCTCTAACATTTTGCGGGTAAGGATCTTCGTTGTGAACATTCATGGTTTAGCATAAACCTACTACACCACCATAGTCTACCTCACTTCTGCATCTCTAGACGACTGTCAAGATCCATCTTGGGGGAGTGCAACCCCCATTATCCAGGTAAGTATTCTTACCTTTTATCTTATTTACTACTAGTTTGATATGTTTGCTTTGCTAAAAAAATAACCATAGAAAATCAAATAAAAAGTTTATGTTATCTTTATATATATTTGTGATATAAAAGTTTGGTATAAATAGGGAGTGTGTTTAAAGTTGCTTTCTTGTTAGAATAATTTGAATGCTGAAGATGATATATGTGCATGGATATGATGAATAGTTGCTCCACCAATTCCTCTTAAAACTACTTAGTCCTCAGACTTAGATTCTCCTAAAGCTTTAAATGCTTAATTTTCTCTAAACCCAAAAACCTGTGGAAAGCACATGCTTAATCTGAATCTAGGTGTTGAAGGATAAAGATTCATGAAAAGTTGAGTTGTTGCTTATCATTTTTCCTAGAGATACTTTATTCCTAGCTTTTACCTTTTGAAAATCATAAAAAGTTTACATGATGAGTTCCTGTCTTCAGAACCCTTGAGAGCTTGTCATACACATCAAGATCATTCCACACCACCATTTATGATACTTCTACCCCGGAAGTACGCATCATCCATACTCCATTTATCCACAAGCCATGTTACAAAATAGCTCATGCAATTCTTGGATATGTCTCTTCAATGTCAAAAAGAGTTTGGGGCTACATTCGAATAGAAAAAGAGAAAAATGAGAGAGGAAAAAGTGAGACGAGAGGGGGAGAGAAAAGGACAAGTGTCATACTAGGTGAGTAGGGCCTATCTCTTTGAAAAAATATATAAATAAATTTAGAGATGAATAATGGACGCGTGTCCGAGGGCGAGTAGAGCCCACATCTCTAAGGAGAGCAAAAAATGGACAAAAGTCCGAGGCAGTAGAGCCCACCTCTCCAAGAATGGAAGGACCAGATCTCTAAGGAGAGCAAAAAATGGACAAAAGTCCGAGATGCATGAGGAGAAAAAGATACGAGAAAAAGGCTAAAGGGCTTACCACCTTTCACCCTCATCCACACTATCATCCCTCCATGCAGATGTTGCCAAGTGTGACTCCATACTTGAAAGGGTCATGCACAGGATCCCTGAGTTTTATCTTACAAAAATCCCAGGATGATAGTTGATCAAAGAATTTGATATATACTGCTTGACTTGATTGTTCTGTCTTTTAATTGCTTATGATTTATGAAAAGGCTATGCACCATGGTTAAAGGTAAGACAGAGCAATCTTTTTGCGGAGAGAATTTATTTTTTGAAACCATAGTATTTCACTTTTAGCGTTGTAGGAACTCCTTGTAGCGAACATGGCCTCATATGCCATTTGTTCGGAGTTTGATTTTGGTGATTCATGACAACATGATCATTGGGACTAACCATATTGTGTGAGCATGTCTTTGTAGACATTTCTAGGTCCCAAGGATGCAAGAAAACCCCATGCAAAAATGCCAAAACAAAGGGTCAAAACCGAGCAAGAAAAGGAAAAGAGAAGACACCGTCGGATGAACCGACGGTCCCTCAAATACAAGCGTCGGTGCAATCGTCGGACGAGTTGGTGCACAGGGTCAAACCCTAGGTACCGTCGGATGAACCGACGGTCCATTATTTAGTAGCGTCGGACGAGTTGCAGAGGAAGAGCAAGGAAGACAGTAGCACCGGATGATCCGACGGTCTGAGTGAGGACCCCGTCGGTCTATCCGACGCTTAGTTTGAATTCATGCAGAGACGCGCCAAGACAGAGCCTTCAGCACCGGATGATCCGACGCCCTGGTCAAGGTGAAGCATCGGTCTATCCGACGGTCAGTTGGAAGCTAACAGTAACGACTTGGACGCGAGGCCTTCAGCACCGGATGATCCGACGTGGCGTCGGAGCATAGTGTCGGAGCAGTTGTGTCAGAGAACCTCAACGGCTAGTGCTTAGTGCTAGGCTTAGCTTAGAGCTGAGTGAGTGCAAGGTTGTGCCAACCTTGTGAGGTGATCCTTGAGTGAATCCAGTTGTACAAGGTTCGCCGGAAGCCTTGGGGCCTAAGTGGCTCACCGGCAATCGTCATCGACCCTCCGTCTTGGTGTGGAGCGGCGAGGACACTTTGTGCGGGGGATGTGGAGACCCCCTTCCTTGGTGGAGAAGCTCCTTAGTGGAAGCGGCATCAAGGTGACCAATGGAGCTTGACAAGTGCCTAAGTAGCTAGCCTTTGTGGCGAGTCAAGTGGTGCTCTTGGGAGAGACATGGTGACCGGGAAGCAATACTCTCGTGTGAGTGCTTCAACAACGTGGACTAGGGGTGTCTTAGTGCCTACCGATACCATGGGATAAATCGCGTGTCAAGAGTTTGCTTCCTCTCATCCCCTTTACGTTTCCACATTTACTCTATTGCAATCTTTGCTTGCCTTTACTTTGCTAGAGTAGTATCATGCTAGGATTGGCTATAGGTTGCAAACCTTTGTTTGGGATGGGTGTTTCACACTAGAACAACCTTAGTTGCACATCTAGATAGTATGTTCTAGTTTACTTTGAGAAAAAGTAGTGAAGCCATATGTTAAGTTTTTAAGTTGCCTAATTCACCCCTCCCCCTCTTAGGCTAACGGGCATCCGATTCCTTACAAGTGGTATCAGAGCCGGGACTCACTTCCTTCACAAGGAAACGCCAATTTGATTGGTAAATTGTGAAAACCGACTCATTGGAACGGTTAGGCTTCACCGCCTAGTGAGTTGCTCTATAGAGGAATGAAAGGGGTGGATACCTTAGGTTTGGCTCCACATTTCGATGGCACGGGCTATCCTCGGTGGAAGGTTCTCAAGGAGGCCTATCTCCAAGCAAGGGACCTTGATGTTTGGAGAGTCACCGATGAGGGCATGAAAAATGGTACTAGGAAGGAAAAGCAATTTGATGTAATTGCTAAGAGTATCATTTTGTCCTCACTAGATGTAGGTGTTTTCAATAGAGTTTTTACTTGTGAAAATGCTCATGAGCTATGGAAAACCATCAAGGAGCAAAATGAGGGTTCAAAAAAGGTTGCTAATGAATGCTACGGTTGTCTCCTTGAGGAATTCAATAGCTTCAAGCAACTTGCTAATGAATATGCTAAATCTATGTACTCACGCCTAAATGTGCTTGTCAATGAGATTAATGCCTTAGGTGTGAAGGACATCACGGACTTGAACATCAACCGCAAGATCCTTCAAAGTCTCCAAAAGCCCGACTATGCTTGGTGAAAGCAATCATCTACGAGAAGCTCGAAGAATTGAAGCCATCGCTTATCTTGAGCAAGATAATGGCACATGAGCTTCAACTCATGCCCAAGTCAAAGAAGGCACCCCAAGAAAATCCTCAAGAACCATCCTCTCCAACTACAAGCCATGCTCTCTCAAGCCGACAAGAGAAGATGTTGAGTAGAATGGCTACTCATGGAAGCTCAAGTGAGGATGATTGTGGTGATGGTGACAATGAAGATTCCTCAAGTGATGAAGAGATTGAATCTATGGTGGCCGAGTACGTGAAGAAGATCTTCAAGTATGTGAAGAAAGTCAACATGTACGGCTACAACATCCACTTGAGAGAAGGGCGTCATCATCAACACATCAAGTTCACCAAGATCGTGCACAAGCCCAAGAAGAAGGTGGTCAAGGAGAGGAGACCAAGGAAAGAAGCAACAATAGCCGTCCGTGGGTGGACAAGTGGTGGATCGAGTTCTTCTAGCTCAAGCGATGAATCAAGAAAGAACTTCACCACCCGCTTCATGCAAGGTCCTTCATCATCACACATGTGCCTTATGGCCAAAGGTATGGAAAGCAATGTAAGTGATGACGAATCCGACACCACCTCTCTCAATGATCTTGTTGAGCTAATCCATGAGCAAAAAGGAATGCTTGAACAACAAGCTAATGAAATCAAAGAACTCAATGCTCTTAATGATCTTAGTGACACCCTTGCTGCAAATTATGAACATTTGTTGTGCAAATTCAAATTGCTTAGCAAGGAGTGTGATGAGCTAAAATCTAAGCTTGAGAGAAATGAGACTAAAACAAGTAATTCCTTTGAGCTTAATGAAACATCTATCCCTTGTGCAATTCCTATCTCCAAGGTAGATGCTTCAACTTATTGCATTGATTTAATTGATGAATCTTGCTCACCATCTTGCCATGAGATTGTTGTTGTAGAATCATGTGATTATCTCATAGCCAAGGAAAATGATGAGCTCAAGCGAGAAGTGAAATGGCTCCGATAGAGGTTGGCAAACTTGATGGGCAAGGGCAAGAATGATGAAGAACAAGTGGACATCTCTCAAGACATGAAGAGCCAAGTCCAACCTTCTCAAGATAACCGTGATCCCATGGTGAAGAAGCTTGAGAAGGGTACAACCGTGACTTGCTACAAGTGTCATGGAGAAGGGCACAAGTTCTACAAATGCCCTCAATTTGTCAAGAAGATGGACAAGGGCGCAAAGAAGAAATTGAAGCCCACCATCAAGAGCTCCCTCATCTACACCAAGCCCAACCGCAAGAACAAGACCAAGAGCAACACCTACGTCATCAAGAAGAAAGCAAATGGCAAGGTGGTTGCACACAAGGTTGGGAAGATGAAGGAAGAGCGGCCTTGGAACCAACCCATTTGGGTGCCCAAGGAAGTCATCACCAACATGAAGGGGCCTCAAATGGTTTGGGTTCTGAAGGCTACTTGAAGGCCATATGCGGGGATTTGGGAGGCTTGGCACAAAGAAGTTGCGGAAATTCATGCCTACAAGCCAAGCTTGAAAATTGGACATGTGTTGCCCAAGTTCCCCGATTGAGGTAATGGAAACTAGTACCTATCTCTTGCGTCATTGTAGCTCCATTGCCTTGTTTAGGTTGCATTTATTGCAATGTTTACATATGGTAGGTTGCTTGTGTCATGTGCTAACCCATGAGCAATCTACATGGATTGATTAGTGTGTAGGAAAGCTACACTTGTTTTTTCATGGTGCATGTTTTCATATATATCTTTTTGCATCATGAGCAAGCTATAGGGTTAGCTTCCCTTTTGTTATCATAAACAATGTGCATACATTTGATTGGTGATTCAAACACTAAATGCACACATTTAGGGGGAGCTCATCCTATGGTTTGGTTATGGGGCTAACATTGTTTCAAGCTTATCTTATGTAGTCCCTTAGCGACGCGTTCCGGTGCGGTGTTTCATTCTAAGAGAATGCTATTTCACTCTCAATGTGATCTAACATCTCTAAAAGAGTGAATATAGCAACATGAGCTTCATTCTATTGAGTCATGTCCTTGCGAGCTTATGTCTATATAAGTTCAAAGGCAATGTACTCATACATTCCTAATCCTTGTGGTACCCCAAGTGTCTTCTATGCAAGCTTCTTTCAAGTGGTGTCACCTAATGATATCATTTCCAAGTGGCTCATCTCAATGTGGTGCCAACTAGGTAGAGAGGATCAATCCCCCGGAAGTATGCAATGATCAAAAGACTACAAGAGATATCTACAAGTGGTAATGTGACAAGAACCCATTTGTCTTATCTCTTGTCCTTTAAGCTACCTCTTTGCATGATATGCTCTAAGCTTCCTTGTTTTACAAGTTTGTAGTTGTGCACTTGTCTCTCACTACCCTTGTCTTGCAAGTGGTATTATTTTTATGCACACACTTAGGGGGAGCTTAGTTTGTATCATGATAGTCTCATGAGCATGTGATCCACCTTAGTTATTCTCACATGTGGTATCTTCATCGATATCATACATATGGATCATGGTTCATGCGGCTTTCTCCCTTGCATTTAACATCTCTCCTTTGAGCTATGGTTGCTAGATCTTGCTAGTTTCCTTGGACCCGTTTGCTTTGGACTTTTTGGAGATTTTATTCCAAAGGGGGAGCATGTGAGACCAAAGCAAGCATGTGTCTTAAGCTTACAATTGGGCTCAAGGATGCTTACAAGTGATTTCAAGGATTTGAGACCAAAGGGGGAGAATGTGAACATAAGATCAAAAAGGGGGAAGTTTGATCTAGGGGGAGTTTGGATGATGGTAAGCATCCAAGAAAGTGTAAGTGGTTCTAATTCTGTCAATTCTAGCAAATTTATGCTTGCTTTGGTTGTGTTGTCATAAATCACAAAAAAGGGGGAGATTGTAGTGAACATGGCCTCATATGCCATTTGTTCGGAGTTTGATTTTGGTGATTCATGACAACATGATCATTGGGACTAACCATATTGTGTGAGCATGTCTTTGTAGACATTTCTAGGTCCCAAGGATGCAAGAAAACCCCATGCAAAAATGCCAAAACAAAGGGTCAAAACCGATCAAGAAAAGGAAAAGAGAAGACACCGTCGGATGAACCGACGGTCCCTCAAATACAAGCGTCGGTGCAATCGTCGGACGAGTTGGTGCACAGGGTCAAACCCTAGGTACCGTCGGATGAAACGATGGTCCATTATTTAGTAGCGTTGGACGAGTTGCAGAGGAAGAGCAACGAAGACAGTAGCACCGGATGATCAGACGGTCTGAGTGAGGACCCCGTCCATCTATCCGACGCTTAGTTTGAATTTATGCAGAGACGCGCCAAGACAGAGCCTTCAGCACCGGATGATCCAACGCCCTGGTCAACGTGAAGCATCGGTCTATCCGACGGTCAGTTGGAAGCTAACAGTAACGACTTGGACGCGAGGCCTTCAGCACCGGATGATCCGACGTGGCGTCGGAGCATAGCGTCGGAGCAGTTGTGTCAGAGAACCTCAACGGCTACGTGACGTGGGAGAGGCACCGGATGAACCGAAGCCCTGGAAAACCATAGTGTCGGATCATCCGATGGTACCTTTTTCAGCAGCGTTAGCCAACGGCTAGTTTGACGCCTTGGGCTATTTATACCCCCTCCACTCACCCATTTGAGGTTGCTGGATTGTGTGGAAGTGCAGAGGAGTTCAAGACACATTCAAGATCATATCCAATCCATCAAGTGCTTAATTGCTCATCCTTAGACTAGTACATGCTTTGTGTATGTGCTTAGTGCTAGGCTTAGCTTAGAGCTGAGTGAGTGCAAGGTTGTGCCAACCTTGTGAGGTGATTCTTGAGCGAATCCAGTTGTACAAGGTTCCCCGGAAGCCTTGGGGCCTAAGTGGCTCACTGGCAATCGTCATCGACCCTCCGGCTTGGTGTGGAGCGGCGAGGACACTTTGTGCGGGGACGTCGAGACCCCCTTCCTCGGTGGAGAAGCTCCTTAGTGGAGGCGGCATCAAGGTGACCAAGGGAGCTTGACAAGTGCCTAAGTGGCTAGCCTTTGTGGCGAGTCAAGTGGTGCTCTTGGGAGAGACTTGGTGACCGGGAAGCAATACTCTTGTGTGAGTGCTTCAACAACATGGACTAGGGGTGGCTTAGTGCCTACCGATACCACGGGATAAATCGCGTGTCAAGAGTTTGCTTCCTCTCATCCCCTTTACGTTTCCGCATTTACTCTATTGCAATCTTTGCTTGCCTTTACTTTCCTAGAGTAGTATCATGCTAGGATTGGCTATAGGTTGCGAACCTTTGTTTGGGATGGGAGTTTCACACTAGAACAACCTTAGTTGCACATCTAGATAGTATGTTCTAGTTTACTTTGAGAAAAGGTAGTGAAGCCATAGGTTAAGTTTTTAAGTTGCCTAATTCACCCCCTCCCCCTCTTAAGTTTAGCTTTGCTAGGGACTAGGAAAGGGTAAGCTTGGGGGAGCTTGTTGACGCTTGTTAACGTTAATATTAAGTAATCAATTAAGCATTGAAAAGGGCATAAATGAATATCAATATAGACTTAGGGGTTTGCTACTAATGATTTCCATGAGTTTTGGTGCAGTTATGATTTGCAGGGACTAAACGAGAAAACAACAAGAATTGTCAAGTCATAGGACTCCAAGACGTGTCCCAATCATACTCCAATCCAACTCCTGCAAAAGAGCAGCATAGAAGCATCCCAAATGAAGAATTAAAGTGCAACATTGCAAAGAGCTAATCGAGATGATCGAAACAGATATATCAATTGCCATATTCGGAGTCCAATGTCAGAAGATATCCGCCGCAGAGCGGGGTTTGGTAAAACGGGCATAACTTCCTCATATGGACTTCGTTTGATGCAAATTATAGTTTTTTGGAAACGACACAACGATGAGCACGTTGAGGACCATGTGTGGTTTGAGGACCGGTGGATGGTCAATTTCAGGTGTGATGAGTGATTGACATCGTTGTGTGGACTCATTCTTGGCTAAGTATTGCAGGTGTAGGTTGCGGCTTGACTGGTGTTGGTGCAGATGAAGAACGGGTGTGAAAGGTCTTTGCCGGTGAGGCCTCCAGGTGTGGAGAAGACAGGTAGGCTTCGTTCGAGGGACCCGGTGGCTAGTGGAGTCAAGTGTGGGCCGCATCGTGGCAAGAACGGCAAGATGAAGTCAAGGACGGTTTCTTGGTTGAGCCTCAAAACCAAGATCTAGCCGGGACTACGTGGGAGCCGAGTCATGAGTGTCGATTGGCGGGGGCTACACCGAGTTCACGGGGTTTCTAATGGTTCACTAGAAAACCACTGGGTTCCTTGGTTGATCCACAAAGCCATGACTGAAGAACCAAAGACGGAGGTGCAACAGCATCGGACCGGTCTGACCGGTGGGTCTGACCGGTCTGACCTGTGTGCGACGACGTAGTCCGGAGACTTTTAAGCGGAGGACACGCGTCGGGATCACAAGGCTTGCGTCGAGGGTAAGCAAGTTTGCGGTCGTTGGGCATCCGTCCGATGGAGCGATGATAAAGATTTTCGAATTCACCCTCGAGGGGCATGTATCCGTAATTAGCTAGTAAGGGTATTTAGACTTTTGGTTGCCTCCATATAACCCAAGTGGCTAGAGGATGGCAGCCATCTATTGGAACTCTAGCTCATATGGTTTTCCTATTTTCCCTTCCTATTTTCCCTAGGATTTCTATAGGACTAGCTTGAGAGCTTCATGGTGAGATCTTGTGAGAGGGATGGATGATCAGGCGGCAAGCTAGACCTTGTATGTACCTCTTTGTGATGTATAGATGATTCGACGTGGTTCCTCATGGCTTGGATGTGTTGTTCCCGTTCGTTCTTTTTGGTGATTTTTGAATCCTTTTCTTGGCGATTTTCTTGGAGTGTTTTCAAGACCTTTCTCTTTGGGATTTGGTGGGGGATGTATGCATGAACCCTTCGTGGTTCTTTTCCCTTTGATTCTCCTTACAAATCCGTGAGCAAAGGGGCTTGATTTTGGGGTTTTCGTTAGGGTTTGGTGTGTTCTTGGTGGAAATCCTTCGATTCCTCTTGATTCAATGAGTTTTGGTGGACCATAACTTGGCTATGGAGTGCCCATGAGGTGTTCCTACTATCCTCAAAGTCTTGTACGGATCCGTGGAGCGAATCGGGAGATCAAGAGTTGGATTTGGAGGAGTTGACCCGCGAGTTCTGTTCATCCCGAGCTGCCCAGGACACACCGGTCTGACCGGTGCTCTTGACCGGTCTGACCAGTGCAAGCCCTTTGTGGGATTTGCCTCTGATGAGTTTCTTAACTCATGTGTCTTTGGATTGTGTTGGTGCTGGTCAGTTCTTGGCAGTTTTGGAGGTGTTTTGCTCGGGTTGTGTTTTGGGGGTGGTCTTGTTCCAGGGCCTAGAGAAGTCACTGAGGCTCTCTGGAACATTTGTTGTGCGGCTGTTGCAGCCCCCCGCCTGACCAACTCTGTCCACCGGTCTGACCGGTGTAGCACAGACAACAAGTCGTGCAAGTTTCCTCTCTCTGTGTTGGTGTGTTTTGGCTCGGATGGTTGCTTGTTGGTTCCTAGAATCAGTAGCACTCCAGTGGCTACGTGGTCTTGACCAACATGGGTAGTTGAATTGGAGACGTGTGTTGGAAGCCGTGTTCATCTTGTTGGAGCCTGTATCTCCTTCGAGAAGAATTTTTATCGGCTCCCATTCACTCCCCCTCTCTGGTTCGTCATTCTAGTCCTTCAAGTTGTATCAGAGCCGGTTACGGGTCCTCATTGACTCTAACCAGTCTAAGATCTAAGGATAGTGTACCAGGAACAGGGTTCGGGTCCTCCACACTTCGATGGCAAAAACTACCAGATGTGGAGTAAGTGGATGGCGGTGTTCCTCCGCGGAAAGGGTCAGATCCTTTGGGATGTCACGGTGGACAAAGACTATGTTCAACCGATGAACTTCCTCGCTACAGGATCGAGGGACATGTTCGACGCCAAGAACCAGGCGGCCGACTACTTGTTTCATGCTCTGTGTCAACCTTAATTCGATCGGGTGCATATGGAGAACTTGGCTTGTAGAATTTGGATGGTGTTGAAGGAAGCTCATGTTGGAAATGCCTAGGTTCAGGCATGGATGTATGCGACTTACCGGAGAGAGTACGAGAATTTCACTCATCTCCCCGGTGAGTCCATCGATGCCTTGTTTCAGAGGTTCACGGTTGCGGTGAACAACATGAGGGCCAATGTAGATGTGCTCCTGTATGATGGTCATGATAGAGCCGTCAAGCTCTTAGACTCGTTGGATCGTACGGTTTGGGGCAGAAAGTTCAAGGCCATTGTGGAGTCGGAGAAGTATGACACTCTGACCGGCTGTTCTCGAAGCTCAGGTCGGCTGAGGCGGATCGGGGCATGACAGCCAAGATTGAGGGCCCGACTGACTCTCATAGTCTCGCCCTCATTGGTGGCTCGAAAGGAAAGTCTAATGCTAACCTATCCACCACGGTGTTCTCTTTGTCCTCTTTGATGTCTGTGCCAGATGAGGAGTTCGACGTGCTTGGAAAGGACAAGCTGGCGCTGCTGACAAGGCGGTGGAGGATGCATGAGAACCTGGTGAACATGAGGAGAAACACGAGGACATGCTTCAAGTGCGGCAAGCCGGGACACTTCGTCGCTCACTGCCCTGAGAAGGTCGAGAACATGGACAGCTACAAGCACAAGTTGAAGACGGATGGCAAGTACCGATCAAGGCGCGATCACAAGCACAAGCACAAGAGAAAGCACAAGGACGAGCGACGATCAAGGAAGAAGGAGAGCCGAGGCAAGGCCCGAGCGATGGTTGGAGCGAGCGACGTCGACTCCAGTTCCGCGTACTCCACCTCGAGCTCGAGTATCAGTGAAGATTAAGGTGATCGGTGTAAGGGCAGGAAGTCATCCAAGAACCTGAGCGGGCTGAGCTGCCTTGCTAGAGACGGCTTCTGCACCATGGCGCTTATCTCCAGCAGCAATAAGAGCAATCAGAGCGACTCGAACTCCGACTCCGACGACGAGGTGCGTGATGAACTTCCCTTCTTGCGTCAGGAGAATGAATGGCTTATCTTGTTGCTTGATAATCGTAATGATATGCTTAGAGAGGCTATGAAGATGAGGAAAGAGCTTATGGCTTCTCTTGAGGATGCTAGGACTAGAGTGGCTAAGTTAGAAACACAGAACTTGAATGCTAAACTTAAAATTGATTCCCTTAAAGCTTCACCTGTTGTTTCTGATGAAGTTTAATGTGCTGATTGTCCTATGTTTCTAGCTGATCTTGCTATGTTTAAGGAAAATCATGCCTCTAAGTCTGAGGAACTAGATGTGCTTAGGGTTGAAGTGGCTGAGCTTAAGTCTAGACCTAATTTGCTAGGTGCTTGCACTTCTTGCCCTGTTTTGCATGAAAAAATTGATGAGATGCATGCTTACATTGTTTCGCTTGAGGCTAAGTTGAAAGAACCTGTTCCCACTTCTTGCTCTACCTCTGAACTGCATGCTTTGAAGAATTTGGAACTTGCACATTATGTAGATCATTTGCAGGATGAGAATGATGAGTTGAGAAAGTTGATGGGTTGGTTGTCTGGTCATGAGCCTCTGTTGAGGATAATAATCAAGACATATAAACGCCAGGATGGTGAGGGGCTTGGGGCAGACAAGGTTGGTGAGGGAAGTGGTGAGAATATCCCAGAGCCACCAAAAACCCACCACAAAACTGCTTTTGTCCCTAAACCGAATCATCTTAGGAACCGACTAGACACAACCCCAGCTCCACCCGTGTTTCCTCCACAAACTAACGATTTCCAAAAGCGTATCAAGTCCATGAGCATTTTGGGGAAAGTGTTTCTTGGGAAAGAGAGTGAGAAGGCGAGTGAGGAGAAACCGGTTGAGAAGCCTAGTGAGGAGAAACCGGTTGAGAAGCCGAGTGGAGAGAAACCAAGTGAGCAGCCCCAACCTAAGCCTAAACCTAAGCTCGTGCAGTTTCATTGTGACTATTGTGGGAGAGATGGTCACAAGGGTGAGTTTTGCTTCAAGAGGAGGCGTGAGGAGAGAATGGTAAAGGAGTGGGCTAACAAGGACAAGTACCAGCCTTCCAATGGTGTACTTGAGCTTCGTGTGCAAATGCCCAGGGCCAAGGTGAGTGTTAGGACAGTTCCAGCTTGGGGAGAGAGAAAGACTACAGGAGATGCTGCTTACCGGGCTACACCAGTCAGACCGGTGCGCCACATCGGTCAGACCAGTGCTGGTCTGGACAGACATCATTTTGGGTATCGTGCTCGTACAGATGCTATGTTTGGTTCTGGAGGTCGTGGTTCTGGTGGTTGGGCTGGAGAGTTTGTAGGTGGTTAGTTTGCTGGGCGTTCTCCCCCTTGTGCTCAATACGGGGATGGGAGGAGTCGTAGCTTTGAGATGGAAAGGAGGGACAGTCCACGGTCTTCCTTTCGTGGTTTTGGTCCTCCTCCAGTTAGAGAGGGCTGGTTCCCTCATAGTGGTTACCAGGGTGGTGTTTGTGGAGGTAGCTTTGATAGGAGGAATGTTTTGGATTGTGCTAACCCCACTTTGGAGCAAATGGCTCGACACTGGTTTTACTTTTTTTGGTACTAATGCCAATGTTGAGTCGTTTGTTCGCTAACGTGCTCGTTTTTGAATTTCAGGTGGGAGACTTGAAGAACATTTGGTTGATTGACTTCGGTTGCTCGAGGCATATGACCGAAGACAAGGGGTGGTTCTCAAGTCTCGTCCCGGTGGTGACAAAGAGGTACATCACTTTTGGGTAAAATGGGCGAGGGCGTGTGTCAGAAGGTGAGATTAAAGTGAGTGACAAGATCACTCTCAGGCGTGTTGCTCTTGTTCAACCGCTTGGATATAATTTGCTTTTCGTGTCCCAGCTATTGGATGAGGGTTTTGAGGTGTTGTTTCGGCCTAGTGGCTCTCAGATTTTGGATTCTTGAGGGGACCTTGTATGTATGGTTGTTCCCGAGGGTCAGGTGTTTCGAGCTGATTTTTCTTAGTCTTAGCTGGTTCTTCGAGTGAGTCGTGGAAGTGGCATAGGAAGTTGGGTCACTTGAGCTTTGACCTTTTGTCTCGCTTGAGTAAACTCAATTTGGTTCGAGGATTGCCACGGTTGAGGTTTGAGAAAGAGTTTGTTTATGCGCCGTGCAGGCATGCCAAGATGGTAGCCTCTTCTCACCTGCCTCTCACCGATGTGATGACTGAGCGTCCACGCGAGCTGCTCCATATGGACCTGGTTGGCCCAGCTCGTGTGCGATCTGCGGGTGGGAAGTGGTATGTCATTGTTGCGGTGGACGACTACTCTCGGTATGCGTGGGTGTTCTTTCTTGAGGAGAAAGGGGAGATGTTTGGTTTTGTTCGAGATATTGTCTTGAGGTTGAGGAACAAGAGACACGGAGATTCCATACGAGTGATCCCCAGTGACAATGGCTCAGAATTCAGAAACTCTCGTTTTGAAACCTTTTGCCATGACTTGGGTCTTGAACACCAATTTTCAAGTCTGTATACGCTTCCCAGAATTGTGTTGTGGAAAGGAAAAACAGAACCTTGTGTGAGATGGCTCGGATGATGCTTGATGAGCATATGACTCCGAGAAGATTCTGGGCTGAGGCGGTGAACACCGCGTGCTATGTTTCGAACAGGATCTACCTCAGAGTGCATAAGAAGAAAACCTGTTACGAGTTGATGCACAGTCGCTCACCCAAGGTGAGTCTCTTCCATGTCTTTGGTTGCAAGTGTTTCATTCATAACAAAGGGAAAAAGTTGGATAAGTTTGAGGCTACTTCGGTCGATGGTATTTTGTTTTGTTATGCATCTCACTCTAGAGCATATCGTGTGCGAAACCTTGAAACTTACCAAATCGTGGAGACTTGCGAGGTAACCTTCGACGAGACACAGAAACATAGTCAGCTTGTTTTTCAGTGTGCAGGTGATGATGAACTTGACGAGGAGATTTTTCAGGAGGAGGTGCATGTACATGGAGATGATGAAGATGGCGGTGTGGTGCCTGTACCTACTACTTCGACTACGGTGATGGACGACCCCTCTCCCATACCTACGATGACAAACCAAGATCAAGGAGAAGCTATTGTTGAGAGGGAGGTAGCATCAAGGCGAGAACCTCCCCGGCGAGTACAAGTGGATCACCCACCTTCAAGGATTATCGGCGACATGAATGAACACACTACACGGTCGAGAGTTCGGAACAATTCTCATCTTTGAGTCCAAAGACATTGGACACGCACTATCTGATCATAATTGGGTTATTTCGATGCATGAGGAGATGGAGAACTTTGAGAGAAACCAAGTTTGGGAATTGGTTGACCCTCCCCCAGGGTGTAAGCCGATTGGGACAAAATGGGTGTGGAAGAACAAAGAGGGAGAGAAAGGTGAAGTGGTGAGAAACAAGTCAAGGCTTGTTGCTCAGGGGTTCAGTCAGAAAGAGGGCATTGACTACGAGGAGACCTTTGCTCCCATAGCTCGTTTGGAGCCAATTAGGATCCTTCTAGCCTTTTCCGTGGCTAAAGGGTTCAAGTTGCACCAAATGGATGTGAAGAGTGCCTTCTTGAATGGTGTGTTGGAGGGAGAAGTGTATGTGAGGCAGCCACCGGGGTTTTGAGAGTGAGAAGTACCCCCACAGGGTGTACAAGTTGAGGAAGGTGCTGTATGGGTTGAAGTAGACGCCTAGAGCTTAGTACGGTAGGTTGAGGGGGATCCTGTTTGAGAGAGGGTTCGAGATGGGGAAGGTCGAACAGACCTTGTTTCTTTTCAGGCAGGGCAGAGATATCCTGATAGTGCAGGTGTACGTGGATGATATTGTCTTTGGTGTCTCGTCTAAGTCTCTTGTTGCAAGGTTTGCAGATGATATGAGCAGGGAATTTGAGATGAGCATGATGGGTGAGTTGCAGTTCTTCCTCAAGTAATTAAAGGAAGGAACATTTGTGCATCAAGCTAAGTACACCAAGGACATTGTGAGGAACTTCAAGATGGAGGACTCAAAGGCCATGACGATGCAGATGAAGAAGGTGAACACGTGGACCAGAAGGAGTACCAGAGCATGATCGGGTCCCTCCTCTACTTTACGGCAACGAGGCCGGACATCCAGTTCTCGTTATTTCTGTGTGCTCATTTTCAAGCATCTCCAAGGACTCTGCATCGGCAAGCGGTCAAGCGCATATTCAGGTACTTGCATCACACTCCCGACTTTGGCCTTTGGTACTTTACGTCTTCTTCTTTGGCTCTTCATGGTTTTTCAGATGCGGATTTTGCCGGGTGTCAGTTGGATATGAAGTCCACTTCTGGGACTTTCCAGTTCTTGGATCTTCTTTGGTGTCTTGGTCTTCTCGCAAACAGTCGAGTGTTGCTCAATCCACTACCGAGGCAGAGTACATTGTCGCAGCTAGTTGTTGGTCTTATCTCCTTTGGATCACATACAACATGAGTGACTTTGGTGAGGAGTATACCCATGTCCCACTTAAATATGATAGCACCAGTGCCATACGTGTTGCAAAGAACCCAGTGCTCCATTCCAAAACCAAGCACATAAAAATGAGGTATCATTTTTTGAGAGACAACGTAGAGAAAGGGAACATAACCTTGATCCATGTACCCAAAATGACCAACTAGCCGATATTTTCACCAAACCCCTAGATCAAGTAACTTTCACTTGTTTGCGGGGGGAGCTTGGTGTGTGTTTGAGTCCTTGAGTTGGGTGTGTGGGAGCTCTTTTGTAACATATGTATAGCTTTCCTTTGTGCATTTCTTGCATTTGGCATGGCATACGTAACATGATGTATAGGCATCCGTGTACCTTAAATTGCATGCATTATGTATCATATGCATTGGTTAGGTCTGACTGGTGGGTCTCACCGGTGAGGAGCACCGGTCTGACAGGTGTGCGACGACGCAGTCCAGAGACTTCAAGCAGAGGACACGTGTCAGGATCGCAAGTCTTGCATCGACGCTAAGCAAGTTTGTGGTCACTGGGCATCCGTCCGATGGAGCGATGACAAAGATTTCCGAATTCGCCTTGAGGGGCATGTATTCGTAATTAGCTAGTAAGGGTATTTTATACTTTCGGTTGCCTCCATATAACCCAAGTGGTGAGAGGATGGCTGCCATCTCTTGGAACTCTAGCTCATATGGTATTCCTATTTCCTCTTCCTATTTTCCCTAGGATTTCTATAGGACTAGCTTGAGAGCTTCATGGTGAGATCTTGTGAGAGGGATGGATGATCGGGCGGCAAGCTAGACCTTGTATGAACCTCTTTGTGATGTATAGATGATTCGGCGTGGTTCCTAAAGGCTTGGATGTGTTGTTCTCGTTCGTTCTTTTTGGTGATTTTCAGAGCCTTTCCTTGAAGATTTTCTTGGAGTGTTTTCGAGACCTTTCTCTTTGGGATTTGGTGGGGGATGTATGCATGAACCCTTCGTGGTTCTTTTACCTTTGATTCCCCTCTCAAATCCTTGAGCAAAGGGGCTCGATTTTGGGGTTTTTGTTGTCCTAGGATTTGGTGTGTTCTTGGCAGAAATCCTTCGATTCCTTTTGATTCAACGAGTTTTGGTGGACCATAACTTGGCTATGGAGTGCCCATGAGGTGTTCCTACTATCCCCAAAGTCTTGTTTGGATCCATGGAGTGAATCGAGAGATCGGGAGTTGGATTTGGAGGAGTTGACCCGCGAGTTCTGTTCATCCCGAGCTACCCAGGTCACACCGGTCTGACCGGTGCTCTTGACCGGTCCGACCGGTGTGAGCCCTTTGTGGGATTTGCCTTGGGTGAGTTGCTTGACTCGTGTGTCTTTGGGTTGTGTTGGTGCTGGTCAGTTCTTGGCAGTTTTGGAGGTGTTTTGCTTGGGTTTGTGAAGGGTTCTTCTTCCTTGCAGGTTGTGTTTTGGGGGTGGTCTCGTTCCAGGGCCTAGAGAAATCATTGAGGCTCTCTAGAACATTTGTTGTGCGACTGTTGTAGCCACTGGCCTGACCGGCTCTGTCCACTGATCTGACCGGTGTCACCGGTGTGACCGGCGCAGGCCATCGGTCTGACCGGTGTAGCACAGGCAGCAAGACATGCAAGTTTTCGCTGTGTGTGTTTGTGAGTTTTGGCTCGGAAGGTTGCTTGTTGGTTCCTAGGATCCGTAGCACTCCAGTGGCTACGTGGTCTTGACCAACTTGGGTAGTTGAGTCGGAGACGTGTGTTGGAAGCCATGTTCATCTTGTTGGAGCATCTATCTCCTTGGAGAAGAATTTTTATCGGCTCCCATTCACTCCCCTCCCCTTTATGGTTCGCCGTTTCGGTCCTTCACACGCACCCACCAAAGATGGGCCTGACACAATGTTGATGCTCACTAACTCTTACTTTTATGCATCAACAATACATGAAAAGGGACCAAAAAGATAAATCAACAGTAGTATAGGGCCTTGGACTAATGAATTCCACGAGTTTTGATCAATTATAAATTTTCAAGGACTATTCAGGAAAATGCGAAAAGAATGAATTCTAGAAGGATCCAGAAGACTCCCGAACTCAATCGAAATGGGCTTCAAGAAAATACGCATCTAGAAGGGACAAGAGGCCCACACGCGAAGGCAGGCTAGGCCGACCGGCCCTATAGGGAGGCCGATCGGGTCCCCCTGGCCCCGATCAGGCCCTGCTTCGGGAAGGTTCCTCCACCGCCTCTTAGGGTTAATCTAAACCACTTGTTTAGGTCGGTTTGGACCAACAATCGATCATGAATTCGAGCTTATGCCCAGCCTCATCAACATGGTGCAAGCGCTCATCTCCAAAACTTTTTGGAGAAAGGTGCCACCATTTCCATCAAGGTCGTTCCCAAGGAAACGATCCTACTCCGCTTATTCCCATTTCCACTAAAGGGAAGGGCAGGACAATGGTTCTACTCCAATGAAATCAACACATGGGAGGAATGTTCTACAACCTTCCTATCAAAGTTTTCCCCCACAGGCAAAACCAATGCATTACTTGGAAAAATCACTAATTTCTAGCAGCAGAAAGGCGAGTCAATTCCAGAGGCATGGGAACGTTTGCAATATCAGATTGCCCTCACCATGGAATAAAAGAATGGATGCTCTTACAAAGCTTTTACCATGGATTAAATCAAAAAGCGTCTAAGCATCTAGATGCATCTGCTAAAGGATCATTCTTGTCACTCACTACGAGACAAGCCAATACACTTATGCAGAAGATATCTAAAATCAAGGCTGGACCTAGAAGAACACTCAACATTGTCGTCAGAGTGAAGAAGTACAAGAAGATGAAGAGTTGAAAGAACTATCCACTAGTATGGACGTGCTGTTGACCAGGCTTAAGGAATGAGCCAACTTCAAGAATGATTGACAAGCATATAAGATTTGATGAATACTTCAAAAAATTCAAGCTTGGTGGGCCACAAGTCAGCACCAACCCAAGAAAAAGACCTACAACCACGACCGACTCACGCAGGTAAGTATACAGGTAATAATTCCAAGCGACCTTCACTACGAGAGTTAATTGAAGAACAGGATGAAATAACCAATAATCTCTCTAAGAAGCTTGTTGCTAATGATAAGATTCTAGAGGACATAAATGTTAAGATGGATAATTTTCTGAAATCTTAAAAGATCAAGCTATCTTTAATGTTGAACTAGAATCAAAGTTATCAAAATTGTCTGCTGTTGCACCTGTTGCCACTAACCCTGAGCAGGTATTTAATGTCCGAACAAGAGGTGGCAAGCAAACAACAGATCCACCATATCCCAAGGGCACAACAAGACGACCAGCAAGAACACCCACAGCACCTGCAACAACTGCAGTACCTGTAGCACCAGCCGAGGCTCCAGAGAAGGATAATGACGTAGAAGAAGTCATGCAAGAAGAACAAGACTCAACAAGACAAGATTTCCACGACACCAACTTCATACCATATCCAAGAAGAGTGAGAAAACCTCAAGTTGTTGATCAATTTGGGAAATTCATCGAAGTCATCTAGATGCTTAATGTTAACATACCTCTATTGGATGACATGCAAGTCCCGACATATGCTAAGTATATCCGAGACATCCTGAATAAGAAGAAACCTTTGCCAACTACGGAGATCATCAAGTTGACCGAAGAATGTAGTGCGCCAATCTTGAACACATTGCTCATCAAGAAAAAGGATCTAAGATGCTCCACTATAGAGTGCTCCATTGGAAATCAATACTTCAACAACGCACTCTGTGATATTGGAGCAAGTGTTAGTGTGATGCCCAGGGTTGTCTTCGACAAGCTCAAGCACCCTACTTTGGTTCCGACATCAATGTGTCTCCAATTAGCAGATCAATCAGTTCGCTACCCATTAGGACTCACCGAGAATGTTCTAGTGAAAATCTGAAAGTTCTTGGTGCCAGTTGATTTCGTGGTATTGGATATGCACCCCGACTCCAGGGTTTCACTAATTCTTGGGCGACCATTCCTGAGCACCGCCAATGCACGCATCAATGTAGCCATAGGGGAGATCACATTTGAGATCAATGGAAAAGAGGAGAAGTTTGCCTTCAGTCCCAGACCAGAGCTCTCAGCATTAATGCAAACATGATAGATCAAGAAAAGTCAGAATGACCATAATCTCCGAAGATGGAGGATGCACCTGAATATTAGAAGACTCGGAAGTCTCGACCCTCGCCAAAGGTAACCGGTAAAAACACAAAAATATATTTCTAAATTTCATATTTACTATTGTAAAATCTTTTTCACTCCCCATGGTAAATAATTTTACGGTGTGTCAAAACCCATATAATGATTTTTCGTGGTGGCATAAAAATATTTTACTACTATATTTTTGTTGTTTCTTTTACCCTTACGCTTGGGACCCACATGCCATAGGGATACACATCAAATCTTTACCTACCTTATCTTATCACTTCATCCACCAGCACCTTCTTTTCCCACTCACAAGGCATTTATTCTAGTGTTGGCATACAACAGGAAATGGATGGAGGAGAGGGCACCCGAGTGGAGAGTAGGTGGGACCGACCGACCCCACCAGCAGGCCGACCGGCCACCCCCTTGGCCCTATTAAGCAGCCACCTCCTGACCAGTTTTCACACACACAACAGCCCAGAAAAACCTCACCTTTGAGCCTTTGCAGTGCTGCCTTAAGAGAAAGGAAGCTTAGGAAGAGAGTGGAGAAGAAATCCAAGGGTAGTCTAGCGCTAGATTTTTCTTGAAAACCTTAGACACCATTCTTGGGAGGATCCTTAGACGCACTAGCTCCAGAGCCAGCTCCCAGCGGTCGATGAGTGTAGACTCTCAAGAGTCTCCCTCACCGGTCTCTAACCCCTCTCCTTCGGCATCACAATCACAAGGAAAGATCCTAACCACCGATGTGCATTTGCACATCAGGAGAGGAGAAAAGAACGACATGTATGATAAACTGAAGAAACGTTCTTTTGTCCTTACACCCTCGTTTAGCGAAGAATTCATGCAAGAAGCAGGCTTGGACTCTAAGTTCAGCCAAATTTTTGCTCTGCTGGGGTGGACCTCTTTTTATAACACTTCTGAAAGGGGTAGCCTTCTCCTCGCCTTAGAGTTCCTTCGCACTTTGAAAACCTCTAACGATGGGGTAACATTTCGGTTATTCCGTGAAGAGCACACTCTATCTTGGAGAAGGCTGAGTAACGCCTTAGGGTTCGCGAAAGGATGTGCCTTAGATTTAGAATCATCTCTTGAAGATTTTGATAGGCTACACCTCTGGACGGACGTTACTAGGAAAGCGAACGCACACAAGCCACGCACCAATAATATTCAACATCCCACTCTTTGTTTCTTTCACAAGTGGATAAGCCTTGTCCTTTTTCCATGCAATGATAATATCAGCATGATAGTAGGGGACATGCAGTTGATTTATGCTGCCCTGAAAAGACAAGTTGTGTCCCCTGTCAAGATGCTAGTAGAGCACTGGCTCTCGTTCCCCAACCTAGTTGGAGACATAAGCTGCACCTCTCTGATCACCCAAATAACCTCACTATCATCAACATTGATACTCCTCATGAGATCATCGGCTATGACTACTTCCGGCAAGGAAAATGGGTCAAGAGAATTCAAGAAAAATTGCACTATATCCAGAACAAGAACGCAATCTTGTTACCTAACCCGGGATTGGGTATATATTCTGTGCCACCTTTTCTGATCAATGAGCAGGCACAATTGGTCCAGCAGCAACCTCCACGAACGTTAGCTCGAGCTTCATCGTCAAACTACGCCGGAGCTGACCCACTGCCCCAAGACACTACGTATCGATCATATGAAAACTTCGTGCCAACATAACCTCGTCGCTCATACCAAGGAGGAGATTTACCATCGCTAGGACCGAGCAACCTCAGAGGACAAATGTTTGAAAGTGGCAGGGTTTACGCATCATCTTCGAATTTTGTACCTGCCCGTAAATGTTTTTCAGGATTCGACCATCATTATTCTGCGACGTTCTGCCAAGGTGTCCATGACAACATGAGGACTGAAATGAGCACTCAGTATACCCACACCAACATGCTACGCCAACAACAATAGTGGATGGACTAGGCAGAACAACGATTAGAAGACATACAAGAAACCTTAGATGCAAACGTTGAACTACTGGCAAGGAGATTTCTCTAATGGGGGATGTAGAATCAAGCAGCTTAGGGGAGAAGCTCCCAAGGTAAGTATCAAATATATTTATATATTTATTTTAAGTTTTGTTTAGTTTGATAAGTTTGAAATAAAATAAAATAAAATAAAATTTTCCCTTGCTTAAATAAATAACTAGAGAAGTATGCTAAATGGACATGATAATAAATGCTCTTCATTGTTGCGAATGCCTAGCTTACCAACTTTGAAGTTCTCCCAAGACATGGATGGAATGGTTTAGATTTTGAAACATGCTTTGTGTTTAAGATTCTTGTGGGAGCAATTTCGTGATCTAAGTCTAGGTGATTGATTGATTGACATGATTAAGTTGAGTTGTTGTTTATCTTGTTCAAAGTAACACTATATTCTGGAGATTCACCTTTTAATCATAAAATTCATATATAACGAGTCTCCTGTATGACACAAGACTTTATGTCCTGTTAAAAAAAAAGAAAAGAGCCTTGTTGAAAATTTGCTAAGAGTGTTCCTGTTTTATATCTTTTTATGCTTTCAAAGAGACTTGGGCATGACATAAAAAATGAGAAAGAAAGAAAGAAAGAAAGAAAGAGATGAAAACGTGATATGTGAGAGGGAGAGAAAGGAGCAAGTGTTCTACTAGGCGAGAAGGGTCTACCTCCCTAACAAAATAAATTAGAGATGAATAATGGACACAAGTCCGAGAGCGAGAAGAGCCCACATCTCTAAGGAGAGAGAAAAATGGACAAAAGTTCGGGGCGAGTAGGGCCCACCTCTCCTAATGTCATGTGACCCAAGGTTCTCCTAAGATTCTTGCTAGAAAGAGAGATATATTTCGGGAACAAGCGAAGCAAATGGATGCTAAAGTTGAAAGATTTTATGTTTTATCAAATCAAGTTGTCATACATGAGTACTCTGATATTTAACTTGAACATCTCTTGTAAAACTCCAGAATTTTAGTGAAACCAAGAACTTGAGACATGGTGCTTGACTTAATTGTTATATCTTTCAACTGCTCAATACCCAAGTACAGATAAAAGCCCCATGTTCTCAAGCAGATATAAGCCTCGACCGATACTTGCCATCCATCCTCGACTTGTGCTTGTAGCCATCCTTGTTCTCGACCTTGTCCGGGCAGTCGGTGACGAAGTGTCCCGGCTTGCCGCACTGAAAGCATGTCCTCGTGTTCCTCCTCATGTTCACCCGGTTCTGGTGCAGCCTCTCGAACCTCCTCGTCAGCAACGCCAGCTCGTCCTCTCCAAGCACATCGAATTGCTCATCTGGCATAGACATCAAAGAGGACAAAGAGAACATCCTGGTGGATGGGTTAGTGTTAGCCTTCCTTTTGAACCACCAAAGAGGGCAAGACTATGGGAATCAGTCGAACCCTCGAGCTTGGCAGTCATGCCCCTATCCACCTCAGCCGAATTGAGCTTCGAGAACAGCTCGTTCATCGTTAGAGTATCATACTTCTCTGACTCCTCAATGGCCTCGAACTTTCCGCCCCAAATCGTACGATCCAAAGAGTGCAAGAGCTTGACAGCTCTATCATGATCATCGTACGGGAGCACGTCCACATTGGCCCTCATGTTGTTCACAACCACCGTGAACCTCCGAAACAAGGCATCGATGGACTCTCCGGGGAGATGAGTGAAGTTCTCGTACTCTCTCTGGTAGGTCGCATACATCCATTCCTGAACCTGGGCATTCCCAACATGAGCCTCCTTCAACACCAACTAGATTCTACAATCCAAGTGCTCGGTGTGCACCGGATCAAACTCAGGCTGACACAAAGCACGAATCAAGTAGTCGACCGCCTTATTGTTGGCGTCGAACATGTCCCTCGATCCTGGAGCAAGGAAGTTCATCAGCTGGACATAGTCTGTGTCCACCGTGACATCCCAAAGGATCTGACCCTTTCCTCGGAGAAACGCAGCCATCCGCTTACTCCACATCTGGTAGTTCTTGCCATCGAAGTGTGGAGGACCCGAACCCCGTTCCTGGTACGCCATCCTTGGATCTTAGACTGGTTAGAGTCAATAAAGACCCGAATCGGCTCTGATACCACTTGAAGGACCGATACGGCGAACCAGAGAGGGGGGAGTGAATGGGAGCCGATAAAAATTCTTCTCGAAGGAGATGGAAACTCCAACAAGATGAACACGGCTTCCAACACACATCTCCAACTCACTACCCAAGTTGGCCAAGCCCACGTAGCCACTGGAGTGCCACTGGACCTAGGAAGCAACACACAACCTTCCGACCTGACCAACACCGGTCAGACCGGTGAGCACCACCGGTCAGACCGGTCCCTGCTGGTGAAACTTGGCGACTTCCTCTAAGTGGCTCCACACCGGTCAGGCCGGTGCAACACACCGGTCAGACCGGTCATAGCCAGAAAGCCCCAAATCACCAAACAGTCCAACCGACCTACAAACTGACCCAAACTCGAAACAGCCCCAACACAGGACAACAACAAACTCACCCGGAAGTTCACTCGAGCAAAAACCCACCAAGGGTTGCACCGGTCAGACCGGTGTAGCCTGGGCAACTCGGGATAAACAGCACCCGCGGGTCAACTCCCCCAAATCCAAACTTCGATCTCCCGAATCACTCCACGGATTTGAACAAGACTTTGGGAATAATAGGAACACCTCATGAAGAGTCCATAGACAAGTTTAATCCCACAAAAACTTGTCCAAAAAGGAGGAATCGAAGAAATCCCGCCAAGAACACCTCTAACCCTAGAACTCGGAAAACCCCAAAATCGAGCCCCTTTACTCACAGATTTGGGAGGGGAATCACAGCCCAAAGAACCACGAAGGGTCCCCACAAATTTCCCCCATCAAATCGCCAAGATCAAGGTCCCAAAAACAACCCAAAGAAATCATCAAGAGAGGGCTCCGAAAATCACCACCAAGAACAACCGGGAACAGCACATCCAAAACTTGAGGAACCACACAGAATCATCTATACATGTCACAAAGGTTCATACAAGGTCTAGCTTGCCACCCGATCATCCAACCCTCTCAACAAGATCTCACCATGAAGCTCTCAAGCTAGTCCTGTGGAAATCCTAAGAAAATAGGAAGGGAAAATAGAAAAGCAAATGAACTAGGGTTCCAAGAGCTTGGCTGCCATCCTCTCACCTCATGGGTTATATGGAGGCAACCGAAAGTCTAAAATACCCTTTCCTAACAACTAAGGATACAAGCCCCTCAAGGGCGGTTTTGGAAGTGTTCAAGCTTTCTCCATCGGACGGATGCCCGGCAACCACAACCTGCTTAGCCTCGATGCAAGCCTTGCGATCCCGACGCGTGTCCTCCGCTTCGAAGATTCCGGACTGCGTCGTCGCACACCGGTCAAGCCGGTGCTCCTCACCGGTCGGCCGGGGTACCCACCCGGTCGGACCGGTCGGACCCACGTGGTCGGACCGGTGCGCACCGCTTTGCAGAGACCGTCTTCGGTTCTTCGGTCTTGACTTTGTGGATCAACCAAGGAACCTAGTGGTTTTATGGTGAACCACTAGAAAACCCCGCGAACTCCGTGTGGCCTCCGCCAATTGCCACTCATGACTCGGCTCCCACGTAGTCCCGGCTCGACCTTGGTTTTCAGGCTCAACCAAGAAACTGTCCATGACTTCATCTTGTTGTTCATGCCATCATGCGGCCCGCACTTGACCCCGCTGGCCACCGGGTCCCTCGAACGAAGCCTACTTGACTTCTCCACACCAGGAGGCCTCACCGGCGATTACCTTTCGCGCTTGTTCTTCACCTGCACCAACACCAGTCAAGCCGCAACCTGCACCTGCAATACTTAGCCAAGAATCAATCCACACAACGTTGTCAATCACTCATCACACAAGGAAGCAACCATCCATCGGTCCTCGAACCACACATGGTCCTCAATCTCCCCCTTGATGAGTGCATTGACAACACCCACACAAAGTAACAAGAGAGAAAAGAGAAAGAAAAGAAACGAACAAAAAGAAACTCCAACAAGCGATCGAAAGCCAAACAAAGGCAAAGAACAAGATCACTTAAAGAAGACAAGTCTCGGACCCCTTAGGCAAGGGCAACGGCTCGACACATCCAAGACAAAACAAAGCTCAAGCAAAGAGAGCAAACCACCGAAACAAAGCTCAAAAAACCACAAAGAGCTCTCCCGGCACACATGCAAGCTCCCCCCTAAACCAATGCACCTCCCCCTGGACGAATGCATGCAAACCACTTGAAAACAGAGCAGCTACAACAACTTCAGCTCACACCGGTCAGACCGGTCACCACCACCGGTCAGACCGGTGCCCAACATGTGCACAGGACCAGCACTCTGACCGGTCAGACCGGTGACCTCGATCGGTCAGACCGGTGCACACCAGAGCCCAGAAAAGGCTCGAAACCACCTGAAAACCTTCTAAATGCATCCAGCAAGACATTTCAAGCTCAAACTTCTCCCCCTTGTTGGCAATGCATGAATCAAGCAAAAAATGCAAAACTTTCAACCTAGAGCTTCTCAAATAGACAATATTCAACAAAGGATGCTACACATGTCCAAATGAGCAAGTTAGATACTCCATAGCTTCATATTGACATCAAGTACAAGATCACCAAGTTTCACAACCATTGGACGAAGCTAAGATGGATTTGTGTAATTTTGTGAAAAGTTCGCCTCTCATGTGCAAAGTCCTAAACATGATCAAGACATATCAAAATGGCAAAGCCACACAAACTTCATGCTAGGACAACCATTCTAATCATAAGACCATCACAAACACCCACAAGCACCTCTGTCATGTCAAAGCCACCGAGCCATGTTCCTACTTCTATGTATGAGACTTCTCATTGGTAGGCATCATGCAACGGTTTAGCACCCAAAGCAAATTAAATTCAGCACATATGACATGGGAGCACATTTCCAAGCATTTTACATTTCATTTTCAGATTCATAATTGGTACATGAAATGTCTTTGCGACAAAAAGGAACTTATGCCCCTCTATAAGATAAAGCGAGGGCTAAACATTCATGATGGCAAATGAGCCGTTGGCCCCATATGATCAATAAACTAGCTATCCAACCACAAATTAAGCATAACGAAGCCACTAAACATGTCAAGATCATATAAAGGCATTTACACATGAGAGAGCATATATGTGACATTTTTCAAAAACATAGCCATCAACCATAGATTAATCATAAAGATCATCAAGAGCTAAGCCAAACTAACCATAGCATACCAAACAAGCTCACAAAGACATAAATAACATTCCATGGTGAACAATGTATATAGGAGAAGCATTTCCTATCCAATGCATATGATACAAAATGCATGCAATCTAAGATACAAGGATGCCTATACATCATGTTACTTATGCCATGCCAAATGCAAGAAATGCACAAAGGAAAGCTATACATATGCTACAAAGGAGCTCCCACACACCCAACTCAAGAAATCAAACACACACCAAGTTCCCCCCGCAAACGAGTGAAAGTTGCTTGATCTAGGGGTTTGGTGAAAATATCGGCTAGTTGGTCATGTGTGGGTACATGGATCAAAGCTATCTTTCCTTTCTCCACGTTGTCTCTCGAAAAATGATACCTCACTTCTATCACACTGACGTGGGACATGGGTATACTCCTCACCAAAGTCAATCATGGTGCATGAAATCCAAAGGAGCTGAGATCAACAACTAGCAGCGGCAACGTACTCGGCCTCGGTAGTGGATTGTGCAACACTCGACTGTTTGCGGGAAGACCAAGACACCAAAGACGAACCCAAAAACTGGCAAGTCCCAGAAGTGGACTTCCTATCCAACCGACACCCGGCAAAATCCGCATCCGAAAAACCATGAAGCGCCAAAGAAGATGACGCGGAGTACCCAAGGCCGAAGTCGGGAGTGTGATGCAAGTACCTGAAAATTCGCTTCACCGCTTGCCTATGTGAAGTCCTGAGAGACGCTTGAAAACGAGCGCACAGACATATCGAGAATTGGATGTCCAGCCTCGTCGCCTTCAAGTAGAGGAGTGACCCGATCATGCTTCGGTACTCCTTCTTGTCCACGTGTTCACCTTCCTCGTCCGCATCAAGAGACGTAGTCGTACTCATCGGCGTCGTCATAGCCTTGGAATCCTCCATCTTGAACTTCCGCACAATGTCCTTGGTGTACTTAGTTTGGTGCACAAATGTTCCTTCCTTTGATTGCTTGATTTGCAGCCCGAGGAAGAACTGCAACTCGCCCATCATGCTCATCTCAAATTCCCTGCTGAGGACCAGGAGCGTCCCAGTGGTCGATGGATGACCGCTCCTCAGTGATGAGTGATTGACAACGGGTGTTGGACTGACTCTTGGCTTAGTGCGCAGGTGTAGGCTGTGGCCTAGTTCGTGTTGTTGCAGGTTAAGAACGGGCGCGAAAGGTCTTCAGCCTTGAGGGGCCTCCGGGAGATGGAGAGACAAGTAGGCTCGGTTCGAGGGACCCGGTGGACGGCGGGGCCCGGGTGCGGGCCACATGGTGGCGACACGAGCAAGACGAAGTCATGGACGGACGAGCGGTGCACGGTGGCGGTCAAGTCAAGTGGTTTGGCGGGAGGCCGGACCGGGCACGGGGGGTTTGGTGGTTTGCCCACAAAACCATCGGCGGACGGTTTCTTGGTTTGGGCCTCAAAACCAAGTCCGAGGGCCCAACACGACGGAGACGGGATCCGGACGTGTCGGGAAGCTTCGAGGCGGAGGACACGCGGCGGGATCGCATGGCTTGCGTCGGGAGGACGCGGGGTGCGGCAAAGGCGTGGCCGTCTGATGGCAAGACCCACAAACATTACCTAAATGCCCCTACGTGGGTTGTATCACTAGTAGTTAAGTTAGGGGTAGTCGAGTCATTTACCACTCCAGCGGGACCTGATATATAAGCCATGAGTGTGTGTGGATGGCTCTCTCTCTCCGCGACTTAGGGTTTCATTTCCTCCCTCCCATTTCTCATTTTCGTAGCTATTTTTCTTCCATTTTTCTCTAGGCTAGCATGAGAGCTTCATGAGAGATTTGTTGAGAGGGATGGATGCTAGGGCGGCATGCTAGACCTTGTGAATCTTTCCTGGTTTGTATAGAAGATCCGGGGTTGTTTTTCGTGGCCTTTTTGTGCCTGTTTTTGTGCCTTTGTTCCCGGTGTGATTCCGCGGATTTGAGTGGGTTTCCCCCCGGATTTCTTTGAGGGAAACATGGATAGATGTCTTGTGCATCTTTGTGCTTGATCTTGTGCCCTCAAACGCTGGGAAACCACTTCGATTCGTGAGTTTTGGTTCGGTGCTCTAGCTTTTGGTGGTGCTCAAAGGATTCGCGATTCCCGGTGATTTATGGAGTTAGGAGGCAGGATTTTTGGGATATAACATCCTTGTGTGACGCTTTTCAAGTCCCCAAACCCTTGTCTCCATAGCATCAACCGTTTGGGAAATCCGATGATGATTTGGGGGAGTTGACTTTCGGGGTCGGGCGTTTATCAGTTCTGCCCGCACCTGGCGGACAGTCCGCGGGGTGGTCGCTGATGGTCCGCGAGGGGCGTGTTCGTCCTGTGTTCGTCGAGGTCTTGCGTGTCCTCGCTTTCGATCCGGTTTGGCTTTTGGTTTTTGTTGCAGCCAGTTTGCGGACGGTCCGGGCTTGAGTAGCGGACGGTCCGCGGGTGGCGCGGACGGTCCGTTTTTCTCGGGTCGCTTCTGGTGTTCTGTGTGATTTAACAGACGGTCCGCGGTGTAGGGCCGGACAGTCCGCAAGGTCGGCGCGGACAGTCCGCGGTGCAGAGACGGACGGTCCGCGAAGCCCGTGCGGACGGTCCGCGAGGCCCGTGCGGATGGTCCGCCCCTCCTAGCCGGACGGTCCGCCAGAGCCTGTGTGCTTTGCTTCTTGGTTCGATTCCTCCCTCACTTTCTAGTGCTTCCGCGTGTGCTTCTAGGAATCATTCCTAAGGCTAGAGGTTGATCCATAACCTCGTGGTCTTGGCGATTGGTGCGTGATTCGATCCATCGCTTGTGTGTGACCGGGGTTTGTCTAGGGTATAGGCCGGATTCTTTTGGATGAATTTTTACCGGCTCCTATTCACTCCCCCCTCTCTAGTCGCCATCTGATCCTTCAATTGGTATCAGAGCTTGGTGCCGGATTCTTTGCGACTTTGACAAGTCTCGAATCCTAAGATGGCGTACGTTGAGCGGGGCGGTCCGCCGCACTTCGATGGCAAGGGTTACCACAAGTGGGTGGCTCGTATGATGATCTTTCTTCGTGGGAAGCTGTTGGATTTCATTGTGCTTGACAAGACCTATGCTATTCCGGTCAACATCCATACTCTTATGGTGACCGATGCCGGTGCTAAGGCCAAGTATGAGGCTAATGCAAAAGCCGTTGATCACTTGGTCAGGAGCTTGTGTGATCTAAAGTTTGAGCGTGTTCGCCATTTGAATCTTGCTTGGCAAATTTGGGAAAAATTGTTGGTTGCTCACGGTGGTGATAACCATGTGAAGGCTCGCCTCTTTGTCTCTTACCGGATGCAATATGAGAATTTCACTCCACTTCCCGGTGAGGACATTGATGCGATGTTTCAGAGGTTCACCGCCATTGTGAACAACATGAAGGCTAATGTTGAGGATTTTCCGTACACCGAGCATGATCAGGATTTGAAGCTCTTGCATGTCTTGGACCCAAATGTTTGGGGTGCTAAGGTTGAGGCCATCAAGGAGTCTGGGCATTATTTGACTATTGAGTTGGATGACCTCTTTTCTAAGCTCAAGTCGGCTGAGGTTGACAGGAAGTTGCAATCCAAGCATGAGGGCTCGACTGACCATAGTCTTGCTCTTATGGGCGGATCAAAGGGCAAATCTAACCCTTCCTGTCGACAGTTTTTCTTGTCTTCTCTCATGTCCATCCCAGATGAGGAGTTTGATGTGCTGGGCGAGGAGGAGCTGGCCTTGCTCTCAAGAAGGTTTGAACGACTACACGAGAGTCGGAGGAATGCAAGGCGGAGCTCAGGGACGTGCTACAAGTGTGGCAAGCGTGGCCACTTCATCGCCGAGTGCCCAGAAGCGGAGGAGAACAAGTACAAGGTGAACGAGTACAAGGCGCACCCAAGGCGTGAAGACAAGTACTCCTCCAAGGGCAAGCACTTCAACAAGTCCAAGAGCAAGGACAAGGACAAGCGGCGACCGAGCAAGAGCGGCTACAAGAAGAACAAGGCAAGAGCGATGGTGGCCGGTGCGAGCGACGTCGACTCAAGCTCAAGCGAGGAGCAGTCAAGCTCAAGCAGCGAATATGAAGACGCCGGGAGGCGCAATGGCAAGAAGAGTGCAAGCCGAAACCTCAGCGGGTTGAGCTGTGTGGCGCTCGAGGGCTTTTGTGGCATGGCCCATAGCTCAAGCAGCAAGAAGAGCGAGAAGGAAGACAGCGACTCCGACTCGGAGGATGAGGTAAACCGTGACCCTGACTCTTTGCTTGCTGAGATTGCTAGGTTGAATGGCTTGCTTGACAACCGCGATAGTGTGCTTAGAGATGCCAAAAAGATGAGGAAAGATCTTAGGGCACAACTTGAGAATGCTAGTGAGAAGGTAGGAGAGCTAGAGTCCAAATTGCTTGAATTGAAACTTGAGAATGACTCTTTGAAACTTGCTCCTACTACTCCTGATGATGTTGAATGCCTTGAGTGTGATGCATGGTTGAATGAGATCAAGCTGCTTAATGAGAAGAATGCTTCTACTTTGGCTAAACTAGATGCTCTTAGGACTGAGTATGATGAGCTTAGGGCTAGACCAACTTTTCTTGGTGCTTGTAAATCATGTCCTACTATGCATGGTAAGCTTGTTGATGCTCGTTCTACCATTAGTTCTTTGGAAGCTTCTTTGAAATCTCCTGTTGTCAATGCATGCACTAGCTGTGATGAAGTTACTTTGCACAATCTTGAACTTACTTCCCGTTTGGATGTCATCTATGAGGAAAATGACTATTTGAGGAAGGTGTTGGGTTGGTTGTCTGGGCAGGAACCTCAATTGAAAATCATGATTGAGGAGTTCAAGAGAGCAGATGGTCGTGGTTTGGGTTTTGAGAAGTCGGGTGAGAAAGTGGGAGAGAACAGTGGGGAGAGTGTGTATGAGAAGTGTGTTGAGTCTAACCCCGAGTTTGAGGTAATCGGAGATATCCAAGTCCCACTTCCAAAAGCACCCAATAACTCTTTCACACCAAAGCCCAACCAACTTTGCAAAAAGCTTGACACAACCCAAGATCCACCCAAATTCCCACCTAAGACAAATGATTTCCAGAAACCGGTGAAGTTTGTGGGTGAGAAGGGTGAGAAGCCTAGAGAGAAGCCAGAGCCAAAACCAAAACCCATCCCCTTCAGGTGTGAGTATTGTGGCAAGGAGAGGCACCTTGCAGAGTTTTGCTACAAGAGGAAGAGGGATGAGAGGCTTGCTAGGGAGCAAGCGAACCGGGACGGGTATCGCCGGTCTCGCGGTATTCACGAGCCTAGAGTGCCACTTCCACGGGGTGTGGGAAGTGTGAAGAGTCTTGGCGGGTTCCCACGGAGAGGTGGTGGTGAGAGGTTTGTCGGGGAGAGAGGATGGTGTGCGCTGTTGGTGAGAGGTTTGGTCGGGCTCGTGGTTGTTTTGCTGGACGTCCTCCTACTCGTCCTCAGTACGGGTTTAGGGGAGATAATCGCAGCTTTGGGTTCCAGAGGAACTACGGACCACGTTTTCCCCCTCGTGGTGCTCGTACTCCTCCCATGGGACATGGGAAGTTTGGTGGCAAGGGAATGATGTTTGCTAACCCCTCCTTTGAGCAGATGGCTCGACACTGGTTTAACTTTCTTTGTGCTAACCCCAGTGTCGAGTCGCTAGCTCACTCTCGTTCTTGTTTCTGACTGCAGGCAGGAGGTTTGGAGAACATTTGGTTGATCGACTCCGGGTGTTCTCGACACATGACCGGAGATAAAAAGTGGTTCTCCAGCCTCACCCAAGTGAAGGAAAAGCAGTACATCACATTTGGGGACAATGGACGAGGAAGGGTGCTTTCAGAGGGTGTTGTGCATGTGAGTGACAAGGTAACGTTGAAGAGAGTGGCTCTTGTGAAGTCTTTGGGTTTCAATTTGCTTTCGGTTTCTCAGTTGCTTGATGAAGGTTTTGAGGTGCGTTTCAAGTACGGCGAGTCTCGTTTGCTTGATTCTCGAGGTGATCTTGTTTGTATGATCATCCCCGAGGGTCGATTTTCGGGGCTGATTTCTCTCGTTCTTTGGGTCTTGCTCGGTTGTTTGATGGTGGTCCTTCTTCGATTTGTGGAAATGGCATAGGTGGTTGGGACACTTGAGCTTTGATTTGGTTTCCCGCTTGAGTGGTCTTGACCTTGTCGAGGATTGCCGGGGTTGAAGCTTGAGAAGGATTTGGTTTGTGCTCCTTGTAGGCATGGCAAGATGGTAGCCACTCCCCATCCACCCACGACCGATGTCATGACGGAGCGTCCGACGTAGCCGTTGCATATGGATCTTGTTGGGCCAGCTCGAGTTCGCTCGGTGGGTGGGAAGTGGTATGTCCTTGTTGTGGTGGACGATTACTCTCGCTATGCCTGGGTGTTCTTCTTGGAGGATAAGAGTGAGACATTTGGTTTTGTTCGAGATCTGATCATGATGTTGAAAAATGAGAGGCATTGGAATGCTATTCGAGCTATCCGCAGTGATAATTGCTCTGAGTTCAAGAACTCTCGTTTTGATGCCTTTTGTCGTGATCTAGGTCTTGAACATCAGTATTCGACCCCTTATGTGCCCCTCAAAATGGAGTTGTGGAAAGGAAAAATCGGACTCTTTGTGAGATGGCTAGGACGATGCTCGATGAGCACAGGACTCCTAGGAGGTATTGGGCTGAGGCGGTCAATACGGCTTGTCATGTTTCCAATAGGATTTTATTGCGAGCTTTCAAGAAGAAGACCTGTTATGAGCTGATGCATGGTCGGGCACCCAAGGTGAGTCATTTCTGAGTTTTTGGCTGCAAGTGCTTTATTCTGAAGAAGGGAAAACTCGACAAGTTTGAGGCTAGGTCTAGTGATGGTATTTTCTTTGGATATGCTAACCATTCTAGAGCCTATAGGGTGCTTAACCTTGACACTAACAAAATCATGGAGACTTGCGAGGTGACCTTCGACGAGACAATGCCATGTACCTATCTTGGCTTTGAATGTGCAGGTGATGAAGAGATGGCCGAGGACCTCTTTGAGGAGGAGAAGGATGAAGCTGGAGATGATGATGGGGAGAACCATGCGCACGAAGGCCGAGTGTGTACCTACTACTTCCCCTACGACCACTATGGAGCGTGGACCGTCTACTTCATGGACAACGACGGTGCAACAAGAGGACCGGGCGAGAGGAGGGCGAAGTTGAGGGGGAGGTAGTCTCGAGGCGTGAGGCTCCCGGCGGATTCAAGAAGTGCATCCCCTGTCGAAGATCATTGGGAACATCGATGAACGCACTACACGGTCGAGGTCCGGGAATTCCTCTCATTTTGCTCATCTTGCTTTTGTTGCTACCTTTGAGCCCAAGGACATTGGACATGCTTTATCCGATGCAAACTCGGGTAAATTCTATGCATGAGGAGTTGGAAAACTTTGAGAGGAACCGGGTGTGGGAGTTAGTTGAACCACCTCCAAATTGCCATCCCATAGGAACCAAGTGGGTTTGGAAGAACAAAGAGGGAGAGAATGGGATGGTTGTGAGGAACAAGTCCAGACTTGTTGCTCAGGGGTTTAGTCAGAAGGAGGGGATCGACTATGAGGAGACTTTTGCTCCCGTGGCCCGTCTTGAGGCAATTTGGATCCTTCTAGCCTTTGCGGTGGCTAAAGGGTTCAAGTTGTTTCGGATGGACGTGAAGAGTGCTTTTACGAATGGGGTCATAGAGGAGGAGGTGTATGTGAAGCGCCCACACGGGTTTGAGAGCGAGTTGTACCCACACAGGGTGTACAGGTTGAAAAGGGCTCTGTATGGGTTGAAACAGGCGCCCCGTGCTTGGTATGGGAGATTGAGAGGTTTTCTGTTGAGCAGAGGGTTTGTGATGGGTACCGTTGATAGGACTTTGTTTCTCCTCAAGCATGGGAATGACTTGCTGATTGTTCAGATATACGTGGATGATATTGTCTTTGGTGGCTCGTCACATAACCTTGTTGCCAAGTTTGCAGATGAGATGAGCAGAGAGTTCGAGATGAGCATGATGGGCGAGTTGCAGTATTTTCTTGGACTGCAGATCAAGCAAGTGAAGGATGGAACGTTCGTGCACCAAACCAAGTACACAAAAGACATGCTGAGGAAGTTCCAGATGCAAGATGTGAAGCCGATGTCGACTCCCATGGGGAGTACGACCGCTTTGGATGCGGATGAGGACGGAGAACCAGTGGACCAGTGGGAGTACAGGAGCATGATCGGCTCCCTCCTCTACTTGACGGCGACGAGGCCAGACATATAGTTCAGCGTGTGTCTGTGCGCTCGTTTTCAGGCTTCGCCGAGGACATCACATCGACAGTCCGTCAAGAGGATTTTCAGGTACCTACGATCGCCTCTGGTCTTGGCCTTTGGTATTCTTCCTCCTCGACTCTTTCCCTTCATGTTTTTTCTGATGCGGATTTTGCTGGATGTCGAGTCGAGAGGAAGTCTCGCCACGGTACTTGCCAGTTTCTTGGGTCTTCGTTGGTCTCTTGGTCATCCCGCAAGCAGTCTAGTGTAGCTCGGTCTACCACGGAGGCGAGTATGTTGCCTGCCGCGAGTTGTTGTTCCCGATTTGTTGTGGATTTCATACACTTTGAGAGACTTTGGTGAGGAGTGCACCCGGATCCCACTTCTTTGTGATAGCACCGGTCGTAAGCGTAGCCAAAAACCCGGTGCTTCACTCCGGAACCAAACATATAGAAGTGAGGTATCATTTCTTGAGGGACAATGTGGAGAAAGGAACCATTGTTTTGAGCCATGTCCCTACCCAAGATCAGCTAGCCGACATTTTCACAAAGCCTCTCGACCAAGCTACATTTGTGCGCTTGCGGGGGGAACTTGGGGTTTGTTGCCCTTTCTAGTTGATTCTTGGGGGATTTACTTTTTGTATCATATGTATCATACCTTGTTTACTTTGATGTAAATACATGCTTTGCTTGATGTATAAACCATGGTAGGATAGCCATCTTGTCATATATCATGTTGCATTTGTACCATATTGCATTTAGGATGATGAGCTTCTTTCATATGCCATATTTGAGTCTCTTTGGCTATTTGTGAGATATTAGTCATATATGTGAAGAAATGGTGATGTGAGGCTATGCTCTTGGAATATTTGAGATATATGTGTGGTGAGATAGCCCCTTTTGAAATAAATGCTAATCTTGACTAATTTTTGATGAAATGTGCTCTACTCATGTGTAGTTGTGTATCCATGTCACAGTTTGGTCTAAATGTGCTTTTCATGCTTAGATTGTGCTTGGATGCCTTGTTCTTGCATTTGGGCCAAAGGCCGAATATCATTGTGAATATTTAGCCCATGTTGCATTCATGGGGGAGCATAAGCTTCTTTTGCCGCAAAGGCACTTCATGTACCATAAAATGAATTAATTCTGAAAAGAAGTGTGTATGCTTGAAAAATGCTCCATCCATCATGTCTATGCTTAAAATGTCTTATCTTTCACATATGGGTGCAAAACATGTTGCATGATGTTCACCAGTGGAGAAGTCTCCCCGAAGTGGACACATGGCTCATGAGCTTTGACATGACATGCTTTGCTTTATGGGTGTTTGCCATGATCTTTTGCTGATAATTTGATATCCTTGTATGATCTTTGAATGGTATGCATGTTTGTGGCTCAAGTGTGACATGGATAGGCTTTTACATGTGAAGCGAGCCTTCTTTTGGTAAAACTGCTTAAATCTGAAAATTTTGCTTTGTCACATGCTTGTATTTTCATATATTACTTGTGGCAATGCTTTGACTATGCTATGATTCATATGTGTGATCTTTGTCTCATTTTTAGCCTTTGACACTAGATTTGGTCTATTTGAGAAGCTCATGTAGATGTTTATATGCCTTGTTTTGCATTTCTGCATTTTCACCTTGATTCATACATTGTCAACAAGGGGGAGAAGAGGTGAGCTTAATGAAAATTCAGAAGAGGTGAGCTAAAGTTTGGAAATTTGCATCCACATGTTCAGGGGGAGCTTGCATTTGTTCAGGGGGAGCTTTCTTGCTGTTTTCGGTGTGGAGTTTGTGCTTTGCTTGGCTTGTGACCTTTCTTTGCCTTTCTTCGGTTTTGGTCATGAGTTGAGCTTCTTTGTTTTTCTTTCTTCTTCTTTTCTCTTTTTCTCTGAATTTCATTTCGCGTTGTGTGTTGTCAATGCACTCATCAAGAGGGAGATTGAGGACCAGGAGCGTCCCAGTGGTCGATGGATGACCGCTTCTCAGTGATGAGTGATTGACAACGGGTGTTGGAGTCGACTCTTGGCTTAGTGCGCGAGGTGTAGGCCGCGGCCTAGTTTGTGTTGTTGCAGGTGAAGAACGGGCGTGAAATGTCTTCAGCCTTGAGGGGCCTCCGGGAGATGGAGAGACAAGTAGGCTCGGTTCGAGGGACCCGGTGGACGGCGGGGACCGGGTGCGGGCCACATGGTGGCGACACGAGCAAGACGAAGTCATGGACAGACGAGCCGGTGCACGGTGGCGGTCAAGTCAAGTGGTTTGGTGGGAGGCCGGACCGGGCACACGGGGTTTGGTGGTTTGCCCACAAAACCATCAGCGGACGGTTTCTTGGTTTGGGCCTCAAAACCAAGTCCGAGGGCCCAACACGATGGAGACGGGACCCGGGCGTGTCGGGAAGCTTCGAGGCGGAGGACACGCGGTGGGATCGCATGGCTTGCGTCGGGAGGACGCGGGGTGCGGCAAAGGCGTGGCCGTCCGATGGCAAGACCCACAAACATTACCTAAATGCCCCTACGTGGGTTGTATCGCTAGTAGTTAAGTTAGGGGTAGTCGAGTCATTTACCACTCCGACGGGACCTGATATATAAGCCATGAGTGTGTGTGGATGGCTCTCTCTCTCCGCGACTTAGGGTTTCATTTCCTCCCTCCCATTTCTCATTTTCGTAGCTATTTTTCTTCCATTTTTCTCTAGGCTAGCATGAGAGCTTCATGAGAGATTTGTTGAGAGGGATGGATGCTAGGGCGGCATGCTAGACCTTGTGAATCTTTCCTAGTTTGTATAGAAGATTCGGGGTTGTTTTTCGTGGCCTTTTTGTGCCTGTTTTTGTGCCTTTGTTCCCGGTGTGATTCCGCGGATTTGAGTGGGTTTCCCCCCGGATTTCTTTGAGGGAAACATGGATAGATGTCTTGTGCATCTTTGTGCTTGATCTTGTGCCCTCGAACGCCGGGAAACCACTTCGATTCGTGAGTTTTCGTTCGGTGCTCTAGCTTTTGGTGGTGCTCAAAGGATTCGCGATTCCCGGTGATTTAGGGAGTTAGGAGGCAAGATTTTTGGGCTATAGCATCCTTGTGTGACGCATTTCAAGTCCCCAAACCCTTGTCTCCACAGCTTCAACCGTTTGGGAAATCCGATGATGATTTGGGGGAGTTGACTTTCGGGGTCGGGCGTTTATCAGTTCTGCCCGCACCTGGCGGACAGTCCACGGGGTGGTCGCGGACGGTCCGCGAGGGGCGTGTTCGTCCTGTGTTCGTCGAGTTCTTGCGCGTCCTCGCTTTCGATCCTGTTTGGCTTTTGGTTTTTGTTGCAGCCAGTTTGCGGACGGTCCGGGCTTGAGTAGCGGACGGTCCGCGGGTGGCGCGGACGGTCCGCCCGGCCTCGGCGGACGGTCCGTTTTTCTCGGGTCGCTTCGGTGTTCGTGACGATTTAACGGACGGTCCGCGGTGTAGGGCCGGACAGTCCGCAAGGTCGGCGCGGACAGTCCGCGGTGCAGAGACGGACGGTCCGCCAGAGCCTGTGTGCTTTGCTTCTTGGTTCGATTCCTCCCTCCCTTTCTAGTGCTTCCGCGTGTGCTTCTAGGAATCGTTCCTAAGGCTAGAGGTTGATCCATAACCTCGTGGTCTTGGCGATTGGTGCGTGATTCGATCCATCGCTTGTGTGTGACCGGGGTTTGTCTAGGGTATAGGCCGGATTCTTTTGGAAGAATTTTTATCGGCTCCTATTCACTCCCCCCTCTCTAGTCGCCATCTGATCCTTCACCTGCTCATATCCTCTGCAAACCTTGCAACAAGAGAGTTAGACGAGCGACCAAAGACAATATCATCCACATACACCTGCACAATCAAGATATCTCTGCTCTGCCTTAGTAGAAACAAGGTCTGATCGACCTTCCCCATCTCAAAACCTCTCTCAAACAAGAACCCTCTCAACCTGCCATACCAAGCTCTAGGTGCTCGCTTCAGCCCATACAGCGCCTTCCTCAACTTGTGCACCCGGTGGGGGTACTTCTCACTCTCAAACCCCGGTGGTTGCCTCACATACACTTCTTCCTCCAACACACCATTTAGAAAAGCACTCTTCACATCCATTTGGTGCAACTTGAACCCTTTAGCCACGGAAAAGGCTAGAAGGATCCTTATTGCCTCCAAACGGGCTATGGGAGCAAAAGTCTCCTTGTGGTCGATCCCCTCCTTCTGACTGAACCCCTGAGCAACAAGTCTCGACTTGTTTCTCACAACTTCACCTTTCTCTCCCTCTTTGTTCTTCCACACCCACTTTGTTCCAATCGGCTTACACCCTGGGGGAGGGTCAACCAACTCCCAAACTTGATTCCTCTCAAAGTTCTCCAACTCCTCATGCATCGAATTGACCCAATTGTGATCAGATAGTGCGTGTCCAATGTCTTTGGGCTCAAAAGTAGCAACAAACGCAGCATGAGCGAAATGAGAATTGTTTCGAACCCTCGACCATGTAGTGCGTTCATTCAAGTCGCCGATGATCCTCGAAGCTGGGTGATCCACTTGTACTCACCGGGGAGGTTCTCGCCTCGATGCTACCTCCCCCTCAACGACAGCTTCTCCTCGATCTTGATTTGTCGTCGTAGGTGTAGGAGAGGGTCCGTCCACCACCATAGTCAAAGTAGTGGGTACATGTTCAGCTGGGGGAACCACACCGCCATCTTCATCGTCTCCATGTTCATGCTCCTCCTCCTGAAAGATCTCCTCGCCAAGCTCATCATCACCTACACACTCAAAGACAAGCTGACTACGTGGCTGTGTCTCGTCGAAGGTTACCTCGCAAGTCTCCACGATTTGGTTAGTTTCAATATTGAGCACACGATATGCTCTACAATGAGATGCATAACCAAAGAAAATACCATCGACAGACCTAGCCTCAAACTTATCCACCTTCTTCCCTTTCTTCATAATGAAACACTTGCAACCAAAGACATGAAAGTGACTCACATTGGGTGTGCGACCGTGCATCAACTCATAGCATGTTTTCTTCTTATGCACTCTGAGGTAGATCCTGTTTGACACATAGCACGCGGTATTCACCGCCTCAGCCCAATACCTCCTGGGAGTCCTATGCTCATCAAGCATCGTCCGAGCCATCTCGCACAAGGTCCTGTTCTTCCTTTCCACAACACCACTCTGGGGAGGTGTATACGGACTCGAAAACTGGTGTTCAAGACCCAAGTCATGGCAAAAGGTTTCAAAACGAGAGTTTTTGAATTCTGAGCCATTGTCACTGCGAATTGATCGTATGGCATCTCCGTGCCTCTCGTTCCTCAACCTCAAGACTAGATCTCGAACAAAACCAAACGTCTCCCCCTTATCCTCGAGAAAGAACACCCACGCATACCGAGAATAGTCGTCCACTACAACAAGGACATACCACTTCCCACCTACAGATCGCACATGAGCTGGGCCAACAAGGTCCATATGGAGCAGCTCGCATGGACGCTCAGTCATCACAACGGTGAGAGGCGGGTGAGAAGAGGCTACCATCTTGGCATGCCTACACGGCGCACAAACCAACTCTTTCTCAAGCCTCAACCGTGGCAATCCTCGGACCAAATTGAGTTTACTCAAGCGAGACAAAAGGTCAAAGCTCAAGTGACCCAACTTCCTATGCGACTTCCACAACTCACTCGAAGAACCAGCCAAGAAACAATGCTCCACACCCGAAGACTGAGAAAAATCAGCACGAAACACCTGACCCTTGGGAATGACCATACAGACAAGGTCCCCTCGAGAATCCAAAATCCGAGAATCTGGTCGAAACAACACCTCAAAACCCTCATCCAACAGCTGGGACACAGAAAGCAGATTGTACCCCAGCGATTGAACAAGAGCAACACGCCTGAGAGTGATCTTGTCACTGACCTTAATCTCACCTTCTGAAAGCACATGCCCATGCCCATTGTCCCCAAAAGTGATGTACCTCCTTGTCACCACCGGGACGAGACTTGTGAACCATCCCCTGTCTCCGGTCATATTCCTCGAGCAACCAGAGTCAATCAACCAAATGTTCTTCAGGTCTCCCATCTGAAATTCAAAAACAAGCATGTGAGCGAACAAACGACTCAGCACTGGGTTAGTACCAAAAGAGTAAAACCAGTGCCGAGCCATTTGCTTGAAAGTGGGGTTAGCACACACCAAACCATCTTTCCTACCAAAACTACCACCACGAACACCACCTCGGTAACCACTCCGAGGAAACCAACCTTCTTTGCCTGGAGGAGGACCAAAACCACGAAAGAAAGCTCGTGGGCCGTCCCTCCTTTCCTTCTCAAAGCTACAACTCCTCCCATCCCTGTAGTGAACTCGAGGGGGAGAATGCCTAGCCACCTGACCTCCTGCAAACTCTCCAGCCCAGCCACCAGAACCACGACCTCTAGAAACAACCCTCGCTCCTGTACGAGCACGAAACCCAAACTGCTGCCTATCCAGGCCTGCACCGGTCTGACCGGTGCCCCACACCGGTCTGACTGGTGTAGCCTGGGCAACAACACCTCCAACAGCCTTTCGCTCTCCCCAAGCCCGAACTGTCCTCACACTCGCCTTGGCCCTGGGCATCTGCACACGAGGCTCAAGCACACTATCGGAAGGGTGGTACTTGTCCTTGTTAGCCCACTCCTTCGCCATTCTCTCCTCTCGCTTCCTCTTGGAGCAAAACTCATCCTTATGGCCATCTCTCCCACAATAGCCACAATGGAGCCTCACAAGCTTAGGCTTAGGCTTGAGTTGTGGCTGCTCACTTGGTTTCTCTCCACTCAACTTCTCCACCAGTTTCTCCTCACTAGCATTCTCACTTTCTTTCCTAGAGAACACTTTCCCCGAAGTGCTCACAAACTTGATAGCCTTTTGGAGATCATTTGTTGGTGGAGGAAACACGGGTGGAGCTGGGGTTGTGTCTAGTCGGTTCCTAAGATGGTTAGGTTTAGGAGGGAAATCATTTTTATGGTGGGTTTTTGGTGGTTCTGGGATATTCTCTCCACTTCCCTCACCAACCTTGTTTGCCCTAAGTCCCTCACCATCCTGCCTATTAAATGCCTCGATCATCATCCTCAACTGAGGCTCATGACCAGACAACCAACCCATCAACTTTCTCAGCTCATCATTCTCATCCTGCAAGCGATCAACATAATGTGCTGTTGGGGGAGTGGCCCAGCCCATGTAAGGGTTAGTGGGCCTTTGTGTGAGCTCGAGGGGCTTCTTGTAAATACCACGTCCACCAGGGGCTCGGAAGAAAATAAACACTAGGGGCTTGGGGGAAAATTGCCATCTACCCCCATCCCTATATATAGGAGGGTCATTGTAATTGATGGGACAGGCATTGAATGAGGAGAGGTTTCCCGGTGTATCAAGTTACTATTGTTTCTTTACTTGCTGCCTTGTAGTAGAATAAGTAGAAGAGATAGTTGCAGTAGTAGTAGAGCTAGCAGTAGTGGTGGAAGGAGTAGTTCTTCGAAGGGGCCCTTCGGTTCCTTGCCCCTTCGGAGGAGGAGGAGAATCTTGTGGTGTTGGTGCCCCCCTTGGTCCCAACTTACACCAATAGTTTGGCGCCCACCTCGTGGAAGAATTCGACACCCCATTTTACCTTCGTAGCCGAAGCATGACACCATCACAAGATTTGCCATCTCGGTCCGGCGGATCATCAAAGAAGCTCGTGAAGATTAGCCAAGGAAGAAGCACTAAAAAGGAGCGGAGGCCGGGGCATGCGCGAGCATGCTCATTTTGTTCGGTGAGCCTTGTTCATGTGCGACCCCTTCGGCAACGAAGCCCACTCCCGCAGATCCAAACACCTACCACACACTTCGTCATTCGTCCATTGCGAGCTGCCGAGACATTGGAATCTCCGTCACGATCACTCGCCACAACTTATTGCACAAAACAACTAAAAAGTTGATGTGTTGGACCGAAGCTAGTAGACCGGGCGTGATGTGCCGAAGCTATAGTCGATGTGATAGGTCATGGTCCGAAGCTACGATCTCACGATGGATGGGCCATGGCTTGCCGAAAGCTGCGGACCATCGCGGATGAAGCTCAGCATCACTTCATGTCGGACCACTGCACTGCCACATCAGCTACTTCATCAATGAATTCCATGGATTGCTCCATCGTTAAGGGCGCCACTTCGTCGTCAATAAAATGCATCAACGGCTTCGTCGAGCGCTTCGTCCCTATTGACAGTCAATATCTCGTGGTCTCTTTGACCTTCGAGTTAATTGGGATCATCAACTCAGATTTCTAACAAACTTCATCGATTCGGATTGTCAACCTTCGGGAACCGGAATTTCACCGGAATTGACTCGATGTCAATTTTTACCCTTCAAAATTATCTCAATGAATTTTCAGTACTTCAGAATCATCTCGGTGGGATTTTCATGAGATGAAATCTTTTTTTACCCTTCGGAATTATCTCAATGAATTTTCGGTACTTCGGAATCATCTCGGTGGGATTTTCACGAGGTGAAAAATCTTTACCCTTCGGCATCATCTCGGTTGGTTTTCACTTGAAATTTTTGCACTTCATAGTCATCTTGCTCTCTCACCGGATAAAATGAGGACCTGTTGGTGAGCAACTCCTTCGGTGTGCCAAGCCCGGTTAGGCGTGTCTAGGTTGCACTTGATTTTGAGCCATTAGATTGAGTTTTTGCTTTATCTTTGACGTAAAGTTCCTATGTGGCCAAGTCTCTATTTTACCCTTCGGAGCTGTTGGCTTTTTGTCATATAGTTTTGACTGTCACGTTTTACAGGGTCTGTACCAATAGGTTGAGTCAGCCGGCCTTCAATCTTGTCCGTTTTTGCAAGTAGATGATGTTAGAAAAAAACAGAGAACACCGAAGGGGTTCAGACAGGGTCCGAGGTGCGCTCCGGTATATTGGTTTGGCATACACTTCTCTTCTATGCAAAAACAGCTTCGGTTGTAGAGTATTTGAGCTCCGAAGAGCTATTCGCTTTAGTCGCAGGATTTTCCTCTGTTCAATTTTAGCTTCGGTTCTATGGCCTAACCTCCGGCACTTATATGCTACGAAACCCACTAAGGCCAATCATTGTTTTTAGCATGATGAAGGCTGCAGTAGTAATAAATTAACATTGCTACCACACTGCTACGTCGGTGACGAAGGTGAGCATGGATAAATGCTTGAGTAGCTCAAGTTCAAAACCTTATTTAAATAGCTAGCAACATGCCTTTGTCCTCGTACATCAAACATGTGGCGACCAGCTTTTTAAGTTCTGTTAAATAAATCAGTCCTTGGTTCCGAAGGGACTCGGTGTAATAACAGTGTGTTAGCAAACTATTTTTTCCTCGGTTAAAACTCTAACCTCTGTTTGTGTAGAAAACATCCTTTGAATATTTTATTGTAATAACTTTTCAACATTGTCATGTTTGCTTACTATTTTAACATCAGTTTGTCATACTTGTACTCCGAAGGGAGATAGTGTCCACGTCATGCGCACCTTCATGTATTACCTTATTATTTTCCTTATTTTATAATATTATTCTCTGTGCGGAGCAACTTGCTGCACATCGTTGTATCGAGAAAAGTTAATCGGGTGGCCAATGAGTCACCGAAGTCCCTTTTGTTGGAATTCTAAAATAAGAAGTCCCTTTTGTTGGTTGCTACCAAGTACCAAGCCCACTTCGGCCATTACCCCCGAAGCCCACTTCGGTCTTTTACTCCGAAGCCCACTTCGGCCTTTAATCCAAGGCCCGGCTTGAATGGTTTTTGGAATTACGGGCGGCTATAAAGCTCCATTTGGCTTGGGGTTGTTGCACACATGGGCTTTGTTGGGCTCCGGAGTCCGGTTTTTCGAGACCTTTCGGAATCATGACGAAGCACTTCTTCTTTGATCTTTGACAAACCATTCCTTGGCTTATAAAAGTATGAAGTTGAGGATCTTAAGGATAGTTTAAATTTTGATCTCTTTGCTCAACACCGTTCCACCGAAGTACCCTTCACATTAGAGTTGACGGATGAGACCTTGATACTTAGCGCTTGACGGGTGTTGTTCGTCATTTTTTTTGGTTCCATCGAGTAACTCCGAAGTGCCCCAACAACAATTTATTTTGTCTATACAAAAGGTCTAACCTCTTGTTTTGCGGTAAATATCCTTTCTATATCTTATCAACTCTATTTACGGTATCTTTTATGTTTTTGAATATTAATGTCGACTGTCACAACTTTGCTCGAAGCAACCTATATTTTTACATCGCGCACACCATCGTGCATTTTTTATTATTTTATCTTGTTACAACACTAATTGCTTCGGATTTAGCCGAGTTTTGGTATTTGCTAACATGTACGGATCCGAAACAATGGACCCTTCGTATGAGATAGCAAACCAATTTAATTAATGGGTTTCAAGAGATGAAATTTTTCACCTTTTAGAATCATCCGGCTTGATTTTCACGGAATCATTTCCGGTCGAGCTTGTTCGGTTCCTCGTCCCAACTTTGACGGACAAGGGTACGAAATCTAATTATATCCAAGCAAGGAGTTTTTGCTCCGAAGGTCCCCCACTCACGCTCGCAGCTGCTGCGGTCGTTTGCGATGGTATTCATCGGTAGAGTCTTTGTCCGGCCATCGGCTCTCGGCAATGACCGCAACTACGAAGTCCTATCCGCATATAATATTCGGGCAAGGTGCACGCCCAAGACGGCTCCGAGGGGGCCTAAGTCGAACCACCGAAGCCCAAACCGGAATCGCACACCCTCCCTCCTCCTTCGTTTCATTTGTTTGGGCTGCAGGTTTTAGCCCTGTGCTACCACCCCTTTTGAATATGACTACTAGTGCATTTAGTAAGCCTACTTTGCATATGTTTCACACTACTAAAAGCTACCTTCGGAGCCGAAGGGTCACAGTTCTTTAGTTTTTTATTATGGCTTTGCACCTCATTATTCTAATACCATCACCAAAGCACCCTCGTCATATGTGACAACTTTGACTTTGACAATTAGAGCTTCGGTGTCTTGTTATCATCTGCGGTGTGCCGTTGTCAACATGGTATTAGTTTAAGGCATTAGCTTGCTTTATCATGCTTTTATTGGTGCGAGTTTTGGCTTCGGCACCGAAGGGTTGCACCACTGTCCTTTTACTTTGAAGTATGTCAATAGAGCTTTTTGATAAGTGAGCTAACTAGTTAGTACGTCCCGGCATGAAGATCAATTTTTTCTATTTATTTATCATTTATCAAGTAAAGTCAACATACGAAGGGGATGGTTCAATTTGCTGGTGCACGCCTTGACGGGCTCATAGCCGGAGAATATTTATTTATTTTATTTTATTCTCTAGTGTAACTTGCAGCAAGCTTACTCTCTAATATTATCTTATCTCGTTGTTTATGGGCTGCTCATCCACCCCTCATGTAGCAACCCCGGAGAGTATTTTTCTTTCTAGAAACCCCATTCGTAGTTTTTTTCCCCGAAAGCTTCGTGTATTTATTCGTTCTCACATTTCCGAAGCAACATCCCCCCTCCATGGTGCGGGAGGTGTAGTCTTCGGAGTTTATTTTGGTGGGTAAGTAATGACGCCCCTTGGAGGCCGTTGGACGCATCCAAGGGACGCCGATCACTTACTTCGTATAACGAATTTTTGTTGGCCCCATTATGACCGAAGCTCGGCTTCACAAAAAGTAAATGTGTCAAATTGACCAAAGTTTGCTTCGCCTTCGTAATCTAACACTTCATATGAAGTATTTATGTCTCTTGAATGCAGGGTCAACTACCATATGTAAGTATCGCGCCCTCCTCTCTCACAACCTACGATCCATTTTTAAACGAGCACTCTAACCCTTCGTATATCACATGTTGTCGCACCTTCATCTCAAATATGCTAAGCGCATGTTCTTAGTTATACTTCGTACTGTTCATAATGATTGGTTGTATGCACCTATTATGTTTTGTGTGGGCACTTCGTCACGTCTATTGCGGGTTATGGCTTTTGAGTCATCGGTTTTCACCCCGAATATAGTGACTCTATTATTGATTTGGGAATGGCTAGGACATATCAATTGGTTTCAATGTTTACCGAACTTCATCGGTGGTTGCCGGGATTTCCATATGGACTTCGGTTTTATCGGATTTCACTCATCTCATGATTTCACCACTCAAGTTGAGAATTTGATCAATAGACGCATTTTGCGTTATTTTGGCTAACATTTTAGTACTAGCCTTCATGCAAAAGCTTACCTTCATACACTCCTTCATACATATATACATGCATAACACCAAAGCATGGAGCCCATAGTGCTCACGACGAAGGCCCGAGTGGGGTCAAATGCTCGTTTGCATGAGGCAAACGACCGGTCCTGTGATGACCGGAGTTGAACTTGCAAAGGCAAGTGGTTGGATCCATTATAGCCAAGGCTCCGGTTGCATGAGGCAAACGACCGGTCTGTGATGACCGAGAGATGAACTTGCAAAGGCAAGTAGTCGGCTCCGTTATAACCGAAGACCGTTTGCATGAGGCAAAGGACCGGTCCCGTGATGACCGGAGTTGAACTTGCAAAGGCAAGTATTTGACTCCATTATAGCCGAAGTACCGTTTGCATGTGGCAAACGACTAGTCCCGTGATGATCGAAGTTGAACTTGCAAAGGCAAGTATCCGGCTTCGTTATAGCCGAGGTTCCGTTTGCATGAGGCAAAGGACCGGTCCCGTGATGACCGGAGTTGAACTTGCAAAGGCAAGTAGTCGGCTCTGTTATAGCTGAAGTATCGTTTGCATTAGGCAAACGATCGGTCCCGTAATGACTGAAGTTGAACTTGCAAAGGCAAGTATCTGGCTCCTCTATAGCCGAGGTTCCATTTGCATGAAGCAAACGACCGGTCGTGTGATGACTGGAGTTGAGCCGAGACACACCGAAGGCCGGAGAGTGGCTTCGGATCTGAGACACCCCGAAGGCCCGAGAGTGGTTTCGGATTTGTTTGTGCGATGCAAATTGAGATAGATTGTTTCTTGTCTAACAAGTTCTTAAGTTTCTTGAATAAAAATGATTCGCCTCGAATGGAGTGTTGAATAGGAAGTGGACTTCGTCTATATTGTCTACTTCGTTACCGACGGGTTCAACTCGGCGAATATCTAGCATGAGTGGCTTCCTCGAGTACTTCATCAATGTTATTCGACTACCTCACCAACTTCACCACCACTTCGTCGTCGACATGGTTCCGCACGAGGGGGCTTCCCCAACTACCTCTTCGTCGACATGTGTTCGGCTCGAGGGGCTTCATCGTCTACTTCGTCGGCATTGATTTTCAGCTTCATCTTCGACGTCTACTACACCAACGCCGACTGGGCTGTAGCTCAAGGGGCTTCATCGTCTACCTCATCGACGTCAACTCCGTCTTCGTTTTCATCAACATGTACTTCGTCGCATGCGATGCTCGGGATTAGGGCCTTCGTCACAATCATCGGACAAGAGGGGCTGGTGGCATCAGGATGAGCGACGTCACCCCGAAGCATGAAGTCTTGCCCAGTGATCATGACCGAAGGGGAAGAGGTGGCTAACCATCATTCGTCGGCATCTGAAAGAACAAGAGCAAAAAGACAAATGCATGGAGGCCCCGAAGGCAAGACCGAAGCAAATGGAGAAGAAGTATTGAGGATAAAGGCCATCTTAGTGACAACACCGAAGCTGACATCATCACCGAAGGCGCCCTTCACCATTGAAGCAAGACCGAAGACGACCATTAGTAAGGTTGGTGTGCGTGTAAATCCGCTAGGCGTATGTGCTCTTTTCTCCACTCCAGCTTTTTCCCCCTGGGTTTTTCGGAATGGAGTTTTTAGTGAGGCGTACCGGCGGAGGGTCTTGAGGACGTTCCTCATGGCCGAAGGTGTAGGAAGGTCGGGGCCAATCCATGTGTTCGGCTACTCCGCTTTGTTCACGCGACCAAACCAAAGTAGCCGAGAGGCTCTTGTTGGGGGAGTGGCCCAGCCCATGTAAGGGTTAGTGGGCCTTTGTGTGAGCTCGAGGGGCTTCTTGTAAATACCACGTCCACCAGGGGCTCGGAAGAAAATAAACACTAGGGGCTTGGGGGAAAATTGCCATCTACCCCCATCCCTATATATAGGAGGGTCATTGTAATTGATGGGACAGGCATTGAATGAGGAGAGGTTTCCCAGGTATCAAGTTACTATTGTTTCTTTACTTGCTGCCTTGTAGTAGAATAAGTAGAAGAGATAGTTGCAGTAGTAGTAGAGCTAGCAGTAGTGGTGAAAGGAGTAGTTCTTCGAAGGGGCCCTTCGGTTCCTTGCCCCTTCAGAGGAGGAGAGTACTGTGGTGTTGGTGCCCCCCTTGGTCCCAACTTACACCAACGTGTGCAAGTTCCAAATTCTTCAAAGCATGCATTTCACAGATAGAGCAAGATGTAGGAATTGGTTCTTTCAGCTTAGCCTCAAGGGAAGCAGTGTAAACATACATCTCATCAATCTTAGCATGCAAAACAGGGCAAGAAGTGCAAGCACCTAGCAAAGCAGATGTAGATTTAAGCTCAGCCACTTCAACCCTAAGCACATCTAGTTCCTCACACTTGGAGGCATGCTTCTCCTTAAACAAAGAAAGATCAGCAAGAAAGATGGAGCAATCAGCACAATCAACCTCATCTGAAACAACATGGCTAGCCTTAAGGGAATCAATCTCAAACTTGCTATCAAGCACCTGTGTTTCTAGCTCAGCCACTCTAGTCCTAGCATCCTCGAGTGAAGCCCTAAGCTCTTTTCTCATTTTCTGGGCCTCTCTAAGCATGTCATCACAGTTATCAAGCAACGAGCAAAGCCTCTCATTCTCCTAGCGCAATAAGGGAAGTTCATCACGCACCTCGTCGTCGGAATCAGAGTCCGAGTCGGTCTGAGTGCTATTCTTGCTGCCGGAGCTCAGCGCCATGGTGCTGAAGCCGTCTCTAGCGAAGCAGCTCAACCCGCTCAGGTTCTTGGACGACTTCCTGCTCTTGCGACGATCACCATCATCTTCACTGCTGCTCGAGCTCGAGGTGGAGTACGAGGAACTGGAGTCGACGTCGCTCGCTCCAACCTTCACTCGGGCCTTGCCTCGGCTCTCCTTCTTCCTCGATCGTCGCTCGTCCTTGTGCTTGTTCATGTACTTGCTCTTGTGGTCACGCCTCGACCGGTACTTGCCATCCATCCTCGACTTGTGCTTGTAGCCGTCCTTGTTCTCGACCTTCTCCGGGCAGTCGGCGACGAAGTGTCCCAGATTGCCGCACTGGAAGCATGTCCTCGTGTTCCTCCTCATGTTCACCAGGTTCTCGTGCAGCATCTCGAACCTCCTCGTCAGCAACGCCAGCTCGTCCTCTCCAAGCACATCGAACTCCTCATCTGGCATAGATATCAAAGAGGACAAAGATGACATCCTGGTGGATGGGTTAGTGTTAGCCTTTCATTTTGAACCACCAACTAGGGCAAGACTATGGGAATCAGTCAGACCCTCGAGCTTGGCAGTCATGCCCCTATCCACCTCAGCCGACTTGAGCTCGAGAACAGCTCGTTCACCGTCAGAGTGTCACACTTCTCTGACTCCACAATGGCCTCGAACTTTCCGCCCCAAAATCGTACGATCCATAGAGTGTAAGAGCTTGACAGCTCTATCATGATCATCATACGGGAGCACGTCCACATTGGCCCTCATGTGGTTCACAACCACCGTGAACCTCTCAAACAAGGCATCAATGGACTCACCAGGGAGATGAGTGAAGTTCTCGTACTCTCTCCGGTAGGTCGCATACATCCGTGACTGAACTTGGGCATTCCGAACATGAGCCTCCTTCGACACCAACCAGATTCTACAAGCCAAGTGCTCGGTGTGCACCCGATCGAACTCAGGCCGACACAAAGCACGAAACAAGTAGTCGACCGCCTTATTGTTGGCGTCGAACATGTCCCTCGATCCTGGAGCAAGGAAGTTCATCGGCTGGACATAGCCTGTGTCCACCGTGACATCCCAAAGGATCTGACCCTTTCCTCGGAGAAACGCAGCCATCCGCTTACTCCACATCTGGTAGTTCTTGCCATCGAAGTGTGGAGGACCCGAACCCTGTTCCTGGTATGACATCCTTGGATCATAGACTGGTTAGAGTCAATAAAGACCTGAATCGGCTCTGATACCACTTGAAGGACCGATACGGCGAACCAGAGAGGGGGGGAGTGAATGGGAGCCGATAAAAATTCTTCTCGAAGGAGATGGAAACTCCAACAAGATGAACACGGCTGCCAACACATGTATCCAACTCACTACCCAAGTTGGTCAAGCCCACGTAGCCACTGGACCTAGGAACCAACACACAACCTTCCGACCCGAGAATGCAGCGGAACACCAAACCTCAAGTCCATTGACCAACACCGGTCAAACCGGTGAGCACCACCGGTCAGACCGGTCCCTGCTGGTGGAACTTGGCGACTTACACTAAGTGGCTCCACACCGGTCAGGCCGGTGCAACACACCGGTCAGACCGGTCACAGCCAGAAAGCCCTAAATCACCAAATAGGTCAACCGACCACCAAACTGACCCAAACTCGAAACAGGCCCAACACAGGACAACAGCAAACTCACCCAGAAGTTCACTCGAGCAAAAACCCACCAAGGGTTGCACCGGTCAGACCAGTCAAGAGCACCGGTCAGACCGGTGTAGCCTGGGCAGCTCGGGATGAACAGCACCCGCGGGTCAACTCCCCCAAATCCAAACTTCGATCTCCCGAATCGCTCCACGGATTTGAACAAGACTTTGGGGATAATAGGAACACCTCACGAGGAGTCGATAGCCATGTTTAATCCCACCAAAACATGTCCAAAAAGGAGGAATCGAAGAAATCCCGCCAAGAACACCTCTAACCCTAGAACTCGGAAAACCCCAAAATCGAGCCCCTTTACTCACGGATTTGGGAGGGGAATCACAGCCCAAAGAACCACAAAGGGTTCCCACAAATTTCCCTCATCAAATCGCCAAGAGCAAGGTCCCCAAAACAACCCAAAGAAATCACTAAGAGAGGGCTCCAAAAATCACCACCAAGAACAACCGAGAACAACACATCCAACCCTTGAGGAACCACGCCGAATCATCTATACATGCCACAAAGGTTCATACAAGGTATATCTTGCCGCCCGATCATTCAACCCTCTCAACAAGATCTCACCATGAAGTTCTCAAGCTAGTCCTATGGAAATCCTAAGAAAATAGGAAGGGAAAATAGGAAAGCAAATGAACTAGGGTTCCAAGAGCTTGGCTGCCATCCTCTCACCTCATGGGTTATATGGAGGCAACCGAAAGTCTAAAATACCCTTTCCTAACAACTAGGGATACAAGCCCCTCAAGTGCGGTTTTGGAAGTCTTCAAGCTTTCTCCATCGGACGGATGCCCGGCGACCGCAACCTGCTTAGCCTCGACGCAAGCCTTGCGATCCCGACACGTGTCCTCCGCTTCGAAGATTCCGGACTGCGTCGTCACACACTGGTCAGACCGGTGCTCCTCACCGGTCGGACACCCGTACCCATCGGGCCGGTCGGACCTACGGTCGGACCGGTGCGGCATCGCTTCCAAAGACCGTCTTCGGTTCTTCGGTCTTGGCTTTGTGGATCAACCAAGGAACCCAGTGGTTTTCTGGTGAACCACTGGAAACCCCGCGAACTCGGTGTAGCCTCCACCAATCGCCACTCATGACTCGGCTCCCATGTAGCCTCGGCTCGACCTTGGTTTTCAGGCTCAACCAAGAAACCGTCCATGACTTCATCTTGCTATTCATGCCAACCATGCGGCCCGCACTTGACCCCGTTGGCCACCAGGTCCCTCAAACAAAGCCTACTTGTCTTCTCCACACCTGGAGGCCTCACCGGCAACGACCTTTCTCGCTTGTTCTTCACCTGCACCAACACCAGTCAAATCGCAACCTGCACCTACAATACTTAGCCAATAATCAGTCCACACAACGTTGTCAATCACTCATCACATAAGGAAGCGACCATCCACCGGTCCTCGAACCACACATGGTCCTCAAACGCCGAGTCTTGCTAAGAGACTAGCAAGAGGTAAGCTTGGGGAGTTTGTTGATGCTCACTAACTCTTATTTTTATGCATCAACAATACATGAAAAAGGATCAAAAAGATAAATCAACAGTAGTATAGGGCCTTAGACTAATGAATTCCACGAGTTTTGGTGAATTATATGTTTTCAGGTACGATTCAGGAAAATGCGAAACTAGAAGGCTCCAGAAGACTCCTGAACTCAACCGAAGTGGGCTTCAAGAAAATACGCATCTAGAAGGGACAAGAGGCCCACACGCGAAGGTAGAGCCCAGCCTGGGCCCAGCCCAGGCCGACCGGCCTATAGGGAGGCCGATCGGCCCCCCTGGCCCCGATCAGGCCCTGCTCCGGGAAGGTTCCTCCACCACCTCTTAGGGTTAATGTAAACCACTTGTTTATGTCGGTTTGATCCTACGACGACAGATTATCCCTCAAGACTATATAAGCAACCCCAGACCCCCTTGGGCATGGTATGCATCTCTCAGAAGTTCATCATCACCAGGCCAGGATAGGAGAAGAAGAGGATACATCAGAGATAGGATATCTACTTCATACTTCAAGATCTAATTTCTAGATCAAGAACCTAGTTCTATATAGAGAGTCAGATTCGAGTAGAGTTGAGCTTTGCTCTAGTTCAAATTTGTAACTTATCAAGATTCAGTCCTTATATTGTTTCTCAATGACTTCATGCTATTTCAATGTTATGTGTGCAATTGCTAAGTTCTTACTTTATTCTAGTAGTATATTTGATATAGTCATGATCAATAATAAGTCTACACACTTATTCATAGAGCTCCTAGTATTTTATGCGTATATGCTAGGTAGTAGAATGTATGTAAGCAGGGTGCTTAGATATAATTTACTTCCGGATTCACCTTATACTCCGGGTCGTGCGGTAGATTGTGGGCGTGACAGGCCTATTGTGTCCTTTGCAGTCCACCCCTCGAGTATAAGACTAGTCGAACAATCGTTCTTGGGAGGATCAAGTTTCGTCCTTGATCTTCTTGGGTAATTTTCGGGGTGTTCACATTTATCCATGACTACGGTACATGTGATGATATGCTACATTAGAATAGATGAATAACTTAGTCTTTGTATGCTATATAGAATTGTGTCTCTTAAGTAAATCCAATTCTAATCTAGACTAGGAATAGTTTGTTCTATGCTCCACATGTGCCTCTACCTGACTGATTTATCATTACTTTAAAATTTGGCTTACCCCTGTTAGAGTATGTGCCATTCCATCAAAGCCCATAAAGTAATCTACTGCCATCCCTATGTCTGTTGTTACATCCATCCATCTTCCCTGTGGATACGATATTTTAAAACCCATCACCCCAGGTGAAATGCTCACCGGTATTCATGCGCTTGCTGATTATCTACCATAATATTTATGTATTCTTATATACGAACCAAAATTTCTTGCACCATTGATTAGAATGGTTTCTAGATCTATTCTTTGGAAGTTGCGTTAATAAATGTCAACAAGCACCACAATGGGAGGTCAACCGGTCTCCTCACAGGACCGATCGGCCTGGCCTGCTACTAAACGGGACCTGCTTCTGGTATGCTCCAGGAGGTTCCTCCACTAACCTATAAAACCGCATCTTGGCCGTAGATCAAGGTCGGTTGGATCGTTTGGTGGCATGGCACCTCCTCAGGACTATATAAGTAGCCCCCAGACCCCCTGGTTGGAGACACACCATATAGAGTTGAGAGTTGTCCCATGAAAGGATGACCTCTCATCAAAATTAGAGAGTTAGGACTAGACATTACAATGTAGTAGAATAGATCTAGTAGAGAGTTAGGGAGAGCGGAGCTACACTTCGGTTCTGGAGAAGTCTTCAGTGTCCTGGTATATCTTTGTATCTCAACTTTACATGACTTATGCTATGATTAATGTTTATGTTCTCTAGTTACTTTTATGCCTTTCATTTAATGGTTTAGAATATAGTTGTTATATAATTGCATAGGATCTTCGCTCGTATTGAGTGCTCTAGTTATACTAGTTGACTAGAGTAGTAATCGATAGTGTAGACATGGTGTCTAGGCTAGAGGTTACCTGAGGTTGCACCCAATCCCACGAATAGTTGTGGTAGCCCCAGGGGTGACAGCCCTATCAGGTCTTTGTAATCCACCACGTTCGGGTTGGTGTTTCATAGAGCTTTTTGGCGGCCTTCTCCCAGCTACCCCTTCCCAGTCTATTCGAGAGTCGGAAAGGTACCGTTGCTCCAAAGTGCTTTTGTGTAATGGCTAGATCTATTCATGATTCAGCTATCATTGATCCACAGTACTAGAGAAGTATGTAGGAACCTAGATCACTCTCGTTGTCCTCTCAACCTAGACAACCTAGCTATGCTACTCTATATCATATATTCTCCTGGTTATGCGCTAAAATTATAAATACTTTTTTTATATAACATTTACCCCCTCACTTTAGTCTAGTTGGTTTATTAAGTTAGTAGATACATGATTGAGATTTATCATGGTCTTTACCCTTTGCTACCCTTTGGAAAATATAAATAACGATACTCTAGAATACTCCCGGGTAAAAGTTACAATGGTATATATATTCTGTGTGCTTGCGGAATCCTTAATATTCTTATTGCATTTAATAAATACCAACAAGGGTCTAAATTACAAGCACCTGTATGAGCAATCGTTACAACAACAGAAGGAACAACTGAAAGAGTTGAATCAATTTCTACAGCAGGAGAATGACCAGCTGAATGAAATGGCATTGTTACAGCAAGAGAATATTGCCCTAATGGAAGAGCTGACCAAACAGAGGGCCCATGTTAATCAATTGTTACGGCAGCAGAATGACCAGCTGAAAGAGAATCAACAATTGTTAGCGGAGAATGCCCTGTTGAAAGAAAGAGCAGAAATACTTTGGCTGAGCTACAGACAATTGATAAAACATGTCTGGTGTTACTGCTAGCTAGACAGTTCATAGGTGGTGTGTACTTTGTGGTGATGAATTTGTTTGTATTTTTGTGTTTGCTACTTGCTGGTGGTGTGAACTTTGTGGTGATGAGTGCTATCAGATTTCATCTTATTATGCCGATTTGGTTTAATATGTTTCAAATTGAGTTGAGCATACTCACCATTCTGAATTAATTTTGCTGATGTTTTGCGGGTCTGTTTTGTTGATGTTTTGCTGGAAGGACGTTCCTGAGTAACAATCACGAAACTGCTTGTTATGTTGGTCACGAAATGTTGCAAAACAATTTTCCATAGCAAGGTTTCGAACTAGAGACCTATAGGAACGTGACAACACTATCTACCACTGCACCACCTCTTGGTTGTGTCAATTTAATGAGAAACAGTTTCCACCCCAACCACAACATGGAGCGGTTGTTCTGATAAGTTGGCGGGAGAAAAGCCCGCACTGTAGCAAAAATAGTTTTCGCGCAGCCCGCTGCCCCTAAATGGGAAAACGAAGAATGGAGAGGCGAGTAATCTACCAAAACGGATCATTCCGACGGTGATTTGTGACTTCCAATGACTGCTCACTCCTACGGGCGCAACCTGGGTGATACTTGCTGCAGCCTGTGTCAACTGGGTAAGTAATTTTGTGTTCAATCCGGAAAATTTCATTTGGCATAATGTTCTCCTTTTCTATTCGTTCTGTGGTTACTAATTTTGAGTTGGATTCACCAAAAACATTTCAGATGGATAGACGTTGGATAACTGGTTGTACTGGTTTTACCACCGATCATGAGAAAAGGGTCAAGGATTTCTTGGCGCATTTCTTCGAACAAGATACGCTAAGGATGAAGAAATAATATGCCAATGTCGTCGATACCTCAGTAGCTCTACATGGACCATATAGCGAATCGGAGTTCACTTACTTGTGAGTGATATGACAACCACTTACACTAGGTGGATCCATCATGGAGAAGCTTTAGAGGATATGGTTGACAATGATGAAATGTACAAGATAACGCAATTCTGCCGGATGCAGAGGGGGATGTGGATAATGCAGCTCCACGGGATGGTGGTGAGCAGGAAACGGTCCAAGAAAACCAATACATATTGGGTATGGCAGAGGATGAAGGCCCTGGAGATGATGGGATGTCTGAATTCATTGCTGACTGAGGCAAGGTTCAGGTGCCCGGTGATAAAATGTATGAATTTGTAAAGGAACATCTGAATCGTAAGGTGTCACCAACATCTTCATATGCACAATTTACATTTGTTGTGAAGTTACTTCATATAAAGTCTTTCAGTCGGATGAGCATTATCACATTCAATGCAATGATGAATTTGTTACAAAAAGGATTCCCATAAGCGTGTCTTCTACACTCTTTCGATACGGCAATAAAGTACATACGTTCCATGGGACTCAACTATGAAAAAATCCATGTTTGCAAAAACAATTGTATATTTTTTCGCAAGAAGAAGTATGTCAAACTTGATGTGTGCCCAGTATGTGGTGAAGTAGATTAAAGATGGAAGGATGCAGACACCAACAAGCACGTTCCTCAAAAAGTAATGAGGCATTTTGTGCAGATTTCCAGGCAAAAGAGGATGTTTCTTTCATCAAAAATAGCAAAGGATGCACGATGACACGAGTCAAAGCAAAAACCAGTGAACAATGAGCTTAGCCATCCAGTTGATGGTGAGGCATGGAAAGAATTCATTAAATGATGGAAAAAATTTGCAAAAGATGTTAGGAACCATATACTTGGTCTTGGAACCGATGGTTCAATCCATTTGGCAGCATGAACAACTCATATTATTTGTTGTTCCGTATAACATGCCACCATGGATATTCATGGAAGAATCAAACTTCATGATGGCCTTATTGACCCCTGGGTCGAGTTCTCCATCAAAGGATTTTGATATCTTCATGGAGTTGGAAATTTCTTCTGGAGTGTTAGCAATGCAAAAATGTGGATTTCAAAATTTCGATTTGAAATTGAGTGCATAATTAAGATGTAAGGCTGTCTTCTTTGATCCTTCCCTAATTTCCTAGATTTAATTTGAGCAAAAACATAAAATTTAGGAATTATAATTTGCTAGTGTGAGAACCTTGGAGTTTTATGGGATTTATTTTGCATCTTAATTGAGTGGGATTCAAATTTGAATTCTAATTCAAATTTGAATCATAGTTTAAATAGGAGCTAAGGTTTAAGAAAATAGGAAAGGAGCCTTTGCACCTTGGGTCGCATCTCAGATTGCTAAGTCCTCTCCAACACCCCCAAGCCCTCCTGAACCGCTAGCCCGCCTAGCCCTTTCAGCCCACCTAACCGCCGGCCCGTCTACCACCCACCTTTCTTCTCTCACTGCCATGTGGGCCCAGCCGGACATCCCCTTCTTTCCCCACATTTTCCCTTTCTCTCTGGCTTCTTCCCCGTGACGCACGCTGTGGGGGTAGAGGGGAGGCGACGCGAGCGCCTCGGCCCCATGGCCGCCGCCCCCCTGCAGCGCTGGCACCGCCGGATGGCCTCTGCGTGCCCTTGTGCCACATCCGCGCCGCTCACTCCCGTGCCCGGAAACCCTAGCGCCGCCCTATAAAAATCCCCATCTTACTCACTGTGTGCCGCCGCCGCCCCTTTGGGGATTTCTCCCTGTCCACCGCAAGAAGAGAGTACGAGAGGGGGAGAAGGAGAAGCTGGGGGAGAGGAGAGCTGGAGGCCGCCCATGGAGGAGCCCGAAGCCGTTGCGCCGCTGGACCACCTGGTCGCCGACCGGCCTGCAGGTGCGGTCGCCGGACGGGGGACGCCCGTGCATGGACCGCGGAGCCGGAGCTGTTCAAGCCGCCGGCCTGTGCAGCTGAAGGCCGTCGCCGACGCCTGAAGCCGGAGCTGCTCGCGGGAGTCGTCCCTTCACCGAGCCGAACCGCCTGCTTCCTCTTCACCGTGCTGTTCGCCACCTCACCGGAACGCCAAGGAGCGGGGCTGCTGCACAAGGAAGATGTCGCTGTGGAAGCCATGGACCGCGCCGCTCTGCTTCCCCTGCTCCAGGCCATTCCACGCTGCTCGTCACGACCTCCTCGCCGCCATGTCCAGAGCGCGAGGTGAGCACTGAAGCCTTCACCTTGTTGTGGACCCGGCCTTCGAGCCGAGGCTGGACCGAGCCTTGTGAGCTCGCTGTTTGATTGCTGCCCGCTGTCCCGCACCGCGCCGCCGCGCAGACCCGCCGTCGCTTGAGAGCCGGCCATCGAGCCGAGCCGGTCGTTTGCAGGTGCCGCTGCCTACCGCAATGCGCGCGCTCCTTGCTTTACATCATGTTGATCTTGTTCCGACGAGTGCTCGCCGAGTTCTCGCTCGCTGTCGGCACCCACACGTTTGCACCGCCGTCGTTCGGCACGCACTCGCACGTACACCCGAGGGGCTGAACCCCTCAGTTCTCTTGTGCTCCCCTGGGTCCAAAGTTCTACCTTTTCTGGGTATGGGACTCATGGCCAACACACACCGCCGCGAGCCCGGAATGCCGGTGCCGCCGGCCTGTCTTCGCCGTTCTGGTCCTTTGCCGCTGCGCCGTCGTGCTTGACCGAGAACCTCACCATTAGGTCGGAAGCACGCGCGCGCAGGGCTGAGCCTCCGTATGGTACTATGGCCCTGTCCAAGCCACGTAGGCTGTGATCCCGTCGCCCTTGTCAGGACCGTGCTGTCGTTACCCTTGCCCTCGCCGCCGTGGACCTCTGTTCCGCCGCGTCGTGTCTCACCCGAGCTCGTCGTTGCCGAGCCGGGATCCCGACCAAGGGCCACGCCTTTCTTTACCCAAACCAAACCTTAGGGTTCCCTCATCTTCGTCGTGACACTTGTTGTCGAGCCACCGTTCCTCGCCGTTCTCCCTTCCTTGTTCCCTTGCCTAGTGCACGCCATCAATTTCGTGTCGCCGCCATGGACGCGTCGTTGGTGTTCGGCACGCACACGAACGCACACAACCGAGGTGCCGAGCCCCTGCTTCACCTATCTGTGACCGTGCTCGCCATTCCGCCGTGCCGTCACCTCAAACCCCTACGCACCGACGCACGTGTGTCCGTCAAGCCATCGACCCCAAGTTCGAACCTTTCGGCCACTTCGACCCTGAACACCACTTCGCCTAAATCTGCTCGTTGAGCTCTCATCTCTGTGTCGTCGCCGTGCACGCGCCGTCGGTTTCATGTCGCCCCCGTGGCCAGGCCGCCAACGTTTGCACAAATGCGAACGCATACACCCGAGGGGTCGAACCCCTCTGCTCTCCCTGACCAACCGCACACACACGTAACTGTGCGCACACTCACGCTCGGTTTCTGCATGTGATCGTTTGATCCTCACCGGCACCGCACAAGAGTTTGCGTCGGTTCGCCCCATCTCGCCCCGCTCTACCGCCTCCGCGAACCCCAACGCGTTGGCGCACGTTTGTTCCCCGAAGCCATCAGACGCGAGGTCGAACCATCTTGGCCGCCTTGAGCCTCATCACCCCCCGGCCTTAGCCTAGTCACTGCTCTCCTTTCTTTGTGCCATCACTGTGGCACGCCGCCGAAGTCGTGTTGTCGCCATGGCCACGCCGCCGCCGCTCTGGCCCACCGCCGTGGCTCGGATGTCGGCGTGCGCACGCATGTGCCCGCACCCACACGCGCAACCACGCGGGCGCCTGCCTGGAGAGGTCAAGGCCAAGCCTTTGGCTCCCTTTCGCGCCTGACCTCGTCAGCACTCCGTCCCGCCACGGGACGCAGCTTTGCCGCCGATGGAAATCCTTCCTGCCCGGAAATGCGAGCGCCAACTCGATCCCATTCTTGCACACTCGCTCTGGCGCACGCGCGCGCGAACCCAGTCGTCGCCAGGAAAGCCCCGTTCTTGACCGTGATTCTCTGTTCGCAAGACGGTGTCCCTCACCGCGTAGTGCGTTGTCTCTGTCAACCATCACTGCGCCGGACTGCTCTCTTTCGCCGCTGGCGTTCTGCTCACGCACACCCGCACCCGCGGGAGTTGAGCCCTACTCTCCCCGTCCGAACGGTGCACGCGCATGTTCACGCGCACGCACGCCCTCTCAAGCGAGCTGACATGCCGCCGCGGACACCCCAGTCGCAACGCCGCTGAGTTCGAGCCGCACCGAGCCGTTTACCATCGTGCCGCCATGCTTGTCCGGGAGCTTCATCTCATTGCCGCACGCTCGTGCATGCGCTCGACCAAGCTGTCACCTTTGCTCTCCTTGCTCGAGTCCGGTGAACACGTTCGCGCGTGTGAGCCGAACCTGACCGCTGCTCAGCCTGTCGCGACCGGAACCCTGTCGTCAAGAGCATCCTTTCTACCGAGCGCGCGAGCGCCGGACCAACCCGTGTACGCGTTCGCTCGCAGGCACGCGAGCGCATACAACCTCATCGACGCCGGTCACACTAGCCTCGCCGCCGAAACCTTCTGCTTTGCTCTGCACGCCAAGGTGCTCTCCGTCACCGTCGTGCCAAGTTTCCGACCAAGGCAACCATTTTCTTTTCTTAAGTGGATCCCTAGGTGTACCAGAGCCGCGTCGAGTCGCGTGAGCTCGAGTCACCGACCAACCTCGCCGCCGACGAGCCCCTTTCCGCCCGTCGCTCCTCTGGGACTTACCATCGAGCACCTGGCGCCCACGCCAGAGCCCCGTAGGGAATAGTTGCACACATGCGCCCACACGCCTTCGATACCGTAGTGGATCCTGTCGGATCTAGTGCGGTCGACCAGCCACAAAAGCACCACACTTCCGCTCAGCTGCGAGCCGCAGCAGATCCGACTGAGACCATTTGTGGCAGCCACACCTTCAGGCATGAGGGCAGCCACTTGTGCATGGGTCAGCTTATAGCTACCTACGTGGCAGCCATGTGAGCTTGAAGAGCTAGCTTGCAGCTAGCCTGTAGATAGCTTAGAGCCCTTTTGAGCATGCTAATAGTTAGCTTATAGTTAAGTGGATTGTGTAAGTGTATTTTAATTTCAGAAATCTATTTTATCTTTGGAAAATCCTAGAAAATCCATTTCAACTCCGAAAATTGTGAAACCTTTTCCAAAGCTCTTCTAAAATTATAAACTCCGTGTTAGGCGAGTGTTCGCTCTCTTTTGGCACATTGTTGTTCTTTTGGAGTTAATTGCAATAGGACCCGCCTTTATTTTAATTACGCGTTAATAGGAGTAGCTAGAGCCGGGGAGCTAAGCTCGGAGATCGACTACACCTACGACTATGCCGCCGACGACTACTCGCACGCAGGTGTTCACGCCCGACTGATTCGGAATACCTATTAGGCATTGCTATGTAGTATGCTAGCGCTTTACTTTAAATGCATGATGATGATGAACCTTGCACTGCCTTCTTTAATTATCTTGTCCTTGATTGTCCTACTACTATATATGTGTATATAAGCGTGTATATGCGTTGAGCTTCGCGATGCATGTGTTTGGGATGGGAATAGTGGTTATTGGGGTGAGTGGGGTAAAACCGGCAGGAGAAGGCGTTTTGGGTACTTTGGCGGGGGTGAGCTCGAAACAACCGATCTGGGATCGGGGATAGGGATGCACTCCTCAGTGTATCCCTACTTTGACGGTTTTTGGAGCCTAGGTGTTGGGGTTTTACTTGCGGATGGAGGACATGAGCTTGCCCCGGTCTGAAACCGAGTGGATCAACTTGTCGATAGGACTTTCGTACACACCACCTCGCCGAGAGTGGGGATAGGGCCGAGTTGAGCTCGGCTAGTGCGGAATCATACCTGCTTAGGATGGATAGCGGGGTATCAGTGGGGGAGCGGTGGAGGTGAAACCACCCTCTCAGAGCGACTCCCGTGTGGCCACACGGGGGCATTTCACAGTTCCGGTGCGATTCCTTCTGAGGGGGGATTCGTTTTGAGGGCCGGATGCAGGATTTGATCGTAACTACCGAGAGTTCGCACGGTAGGGTGGGCTCGGTTGGCTGATCACCGTCGGGTACCATCCCGAGTTGGGTACAGGTGTACATGATTTGCAGAGTTTCGATCTATACGTATAGCCGCGTCCTCGGTCATGGACAAACCTTGAAGACATGTTAGTTCCTCATGTTTTGGGATTTCTACCTCCCCCTGTAGTTGAGAGTGTGGTGAGCCGTGGTTGCAGTCGGCTAGAGGAGAGTGGCTCCCTCTACCTCGTGGATCCGATTGCAATCATTGAGGTGCGAGGAGAGGAAGTTCTCGCATCGACCCTAGATGGAGATAGGTTGTGGAGACGGGGCCCTGGGGTACCAGGTGGTTCCGAGCTGTGTCTGAGAGATTGGTTTGGGACCTATATGGAGATGATTTCTATTTATGCTTTGCTGCTGCTGCATAGGAAACCTGAGCTTCTACCTTGCCTCTTTTCTTACCCTTTAGAAGATAGGCCACTTAAAGCTGCATACAGTCGGTGACGTGAACCTATCCCACTCCTTGGGGATAGACCTTGAGTGTGCAGGTTACAAGTTCGACTTCGTCAACAACACTAACGGATGGTACGACTGAGGGATGCGTCGCTTCGCTCAAGGATGCCTGTGGGCGTGAAGAACAGAAGATAGAGACCCTTCTGAGATGCTAGCTACCGCCGCGTAGAATTTTACTCTGATTCAGCCTTGAGGCTTGTAATGTTGTACTCCATTATGGACATGTAATAAATTATGTACTAAAATTTGTGTGATACGATGTACGGTTGTGATTTACCTTCTGTGATGAGATCTGTACGCGATAGCCACTGATCCCGGGACTATCGCAACGGTACAGGGACTCGGGTTTTCCTCACCGAAAATCCGGGGTTGTTACAAAATTGGCCATCGAGAGATAGATATCAGTGGTCTTACTAGTTAGTGTTGGGACTACTTTCTGCACCGACAACTGGCGTGCTAGGTAGGGGAGACTGCACTGAAGATCAGCTTCCCACCAGCCATCTCGATGGTGATCTGCACCGAGTACAGGTCCCAGAGATACTCCATGGGCAGCTCGGACCCCCTCACAGCCGGATTTGAAATCCGGTTCGGGAGCCTGAACTTTCAGGCCACAGGGAATGACTACTTCAAGCGCATCACCAACCGTGACGAGCTGCACCCGTGGCAGTCAACTGGGCCAGGCCCAATTCCCGCCACGCCCGCTGGTGACGCTTCGGCACCCGCTCTGGTGGATGCTGCGGGCGCTTCGGCACCTCGGCGCCGACGACGTTCTGGCCAGCGCTCGCGGTAGGTGTGAATGGAGCAATATCGGGCCGCGCGCACCATGGCCCGAGGCGACGCGCCCACTAGCGAGACAGCGGCACCCGTGGCGGAGCGCGCGGCTGCCGTGCCGCAGTTCCCCTATGGAATGCGCAACACCATGGCGGCATACGCTTCGTCCGCCAGCACCGACGTGGCGGCGTACGAGGACCTTCCTGGCCACCATATGCTGGCGGTCTGGAACCTCATCACCACCACCAATGACGAGTCGTATTATGGCTCGGCCAGCGAACTGCCCCCCGCGACCTCACATGGGTACGCTGAGTGGGACTTCTCCGGCGTGCTAGACCCAGTAATGTTCCAGCGGTTCCTCGATGCCGCGGACTACTGGTTTGGCTGCTCCGACGATTCCAGCACTGGAAGCTACGACCCAACACGAGTGCTTCATGGTGGTTGTCGATGACCAGGCCGACGGCATGAACATGGCAGGGGCCGGCGATGGAGAAGCCCCCCAAAACCCGGGAACGAGCGCGCCCCGGAACCCGGGGCCTAGCACATGTCCCACCTCGCCTATGGGAGGCATGAGCATCAACGTGAAGCAGGCTCAAACGCGCGAGCTTGAGGCTAAGCTCGCACAAGAGTACTGCGCAATGCGACTACTGCGCGCCTCAATTGCCGGAGAAGCCTCGACGCGTGGCGAACACATGCTCTAGTTGGGCAAGCAGGACCGCGAGCGCATGAACGCCGACTTTAATGTCGACGACCCAAACACGCCACTGCACGCGAGTCAGAAGCTCATCGCAGCTGCAACTCTACTCCGGGCCATGTCCGCGCCCTCGATGCCTGAGGCGCGAAACCTACACCGCGAGGCGCAGGCTCTCATAGAGCAGGCGGACGTACAATAGGCTGAAAGCTCGGCATCCCACATACGCCAGCAAGGTAGTGCGCGGGACGACGGTGGCGCCCAAGGCAAGGAGACGTCTGTCCACGCGGGCGGCGCAGCAGGGCAACCAGCCAACCAGGGCCGAACACCGGTCAGGGAGCAGATCCTTGATACGCGTGGGCAGACCTAGGACGGCGACGCCCGCAACAACATCAATGCTTGCCGAAAGGGCGACGCGGAGGCACGGGCGGTGGCGGGTTACCACCCTCGGCGGGGCGGCCACTACGACAGCCGTGAGGATCGCTCACCGACGCCAGAACCCCCGGGAACCTGTGTGTCCAGCCGGGAGATCTGCACGACGAGCTTCCCCCAGTGCTTCCGCCAGCCCACCTCGATCGACAAGTACACAGGGGAGACGGACCCTCTCGTGTGGCTCAATGACTACCGCCTGGCCTGCCAGCTAGGTGGCGCCACCACCATCGAAGTGATCATCCGCATCCTGCCGCTGCACTTCGCGGACGCAGCCCAGACATGGCTAGAACACTTGCCGCCCAGTCAGATTCACAACTGGGATGACTTGGTCTGCACATTTGTAGGGAACTTTTTGGGCACATACGTGCGTCCCGGGAACTAATGGGACCTACAGGTGTGCACACAAAAGCCCGTCGAATCGCTCCGGGACATCATACTGCGCTTTTCCAAGCGCTGCACTGAGCTCCCGAGCGTTGCCCAGTCCGAGATCGTGCACACCTTCCTCGAGGGCACGACCTGCCGGAACCTAGTGCACAAGCTTAACCGGAGGCCACCGGTCGACTCCAACAAGCTGTTTGACATTGCCACCAACTTTGCTTCCGGTGAGGAGGTTGTAGGGACCATCTTTGATGGCAAGAAAGGCAAGCGCGTGGACGACGCACCCGCGGAGGGCAGCAAGTCCAAGGAGCCCCAGCAAAAGCACAAGCAGGGCAATAAGGGCAAGAAACCCTGTCGCCATGCGAGTGCTGAGGGGAGCAAAGACGACGAGGACGAGTCCCTCGCAGTCGACCGACCCGCAAGGGCCCTCGAGCAGCCCCTCGTGGCCCCGGCGTGTTCGACGACATGCTGAAGAAGCCGTGCCCAAACCATAAGCCCTTGTCAACCACACCCTCGAGAAGTGCGACATGCTCAAGAAGTACTACAACTGCACTGCCGCGAAGAAAGGCGAGACTAAGATGGATGGTGGAGACCAGGACGTCGGCGGCTTCCCAGCGGTGGAGAACGTCTTCCTCATCTTCGGGGGGCCAACCGTGGAAATGTCCAACAGCCAACGCAAGAGGGAGCGACACGAGGTCCTCGCTGTGAAGAAGGCTCCTCCTTCCTTCCTCGACTGGTTGGGGGACGCCATCACCTTCAGCTGTTAGGATCACCCGAACTGCATCCCCAACCCAGGCCAGTACCCGCTGATTGTCGATCCAGTCATCGACAACTCGTGGTTCTCCAAGGTGCTGATGGACAGAGGCAACAGCCACAACATCTTGTATGCGCACACCCTGCGGCTGATGGGGTCAAATTGGAACAGTTGCGACCCAGCACGACACCATTCCATGGCATCGCATCGGGCAAGCGTGTCCAGCCCCTCGGGCAGATCAATCTGCCAGTCTGGTTCGACAAACCAGACAACTTCCGCAAGAAAACCCTCTCCTTGGTGGTGGTGGGGTTCAAGGGTGCGTACCACGCCATCCTTGGGCGTCCGTATTACGCCAAGTTCATGGCGGTCCCAAACTACACTTACCTCAAGATGAAGATGTCCGGGCCAAAGGGCGTCATCATCATGGGCTCGTTGATTGAGCACGCGTTCTACTGCGACGACGAGTGCTTGGAGCATGCCGAGGCCCTGGCACTCGACGAGGTGCTTGTCGTGAACCTGGAGAAGCTGATCAATGAGGACCTCGACTCCTCCGCCAAACATGCGGGCAGCTTCGAGGCTGCCGAGCAGACAAATGAGGTGCCCCTCGACCCTGCTTCCCCCGAGGGCAAGGCATTGAGGGTCAGTTCCACCATCAACCCAAAATAGGAAGTGGTGCTCGTCGACTTCCTCTGCGCCAACACCGATAACTTTGCGTGGAGCCCCTCGGATATGGCAGGCATCCCGAGGGAGGTCGCCAAGCACTCCCTTGACATCCTACCTCACTCCTGAGCCGTGCAACAACGGCTGCAGTGCTTCGACGAAGAACGGCGCTGGGAGATTGGAGTGGAGCTGCGGAAGCTCCTCGAGGCCGGATTCATCAAGGAAGTCTTTCACCCTATGTGGCTAGCCAATCTTGTATCTGTTAAGAAAAAGAATGGGAAGTGGAGGATGTGTGTAGACTACACTAGTTTGAATAAAGCATGTCCCAAAGTTCCTTTTCCTTTGCCACAAATTGATCAGATTGTAGATTCTACTGCGGGGTGTGAACTTTTATGCTTCCTCGATGCCTATTCCGAGTACCACCAAATAAAGATGAAGGAGTCCGATCAACTCGCGACCTCCTTCATCACGCCAATCGGTGTATGCAACACGTTTTCGGAGACCATATCGGGCGAACCGTTGAGGCATACATAGACGACATAGTCGTAAAGACTAGGAAGGCAGATGACTTGGTTAATGACCTGCGCACTGCGTTCGATTGCCTGCGGGCTAACGGGGTGAAACGGAACCCCGAAAAATGTGTCTTCGGGGTGCCGCGCGGCATGTTGCTGGGATAAATCATTTCCTAGCGGGGCATCGAGCCCAACCCCAAAAAAGTCACGGCCCTCAAACGGATGGGCCCGATTCGAGACCTTAAAGGGGTGCAGAAGGTGTTGGGGTGCCTCACCGCCTTGAGCCACTTCATCTCGCGGCTCGGCAAGAAAGGTTTGCCCCTCTACCAGCTCCTAAAGAAGCATTAGCGCTTCTCCTGGACCGCCGAGGCCCAGGAGGCACTCGACAAACTCAAGACGATGCTTGCCCATGTGCTGATCCTCACACCGCCCCAAAGCGGTGAACCTCCGTGCCTCTACGTCGCTTCGACCACCCAGGTGGTCAGCGCGGTCATCGTGGTGGAGCGAACGGAGAAAGGCCACGCCCTGCCTGTCCAGAGGCCGGTGTACTATATCAGGGAGGTGTTGTCCGAAACCACGGCGTGGTATCCACAGATTTAGAAGCTACTCTACGCGGTATGGATCGCGCGGTGCAAGCTGCGGCACTACTTCGAGGCCCACCCGGTTACGGTAATTTCCTCGTTTTCGTTGGGGGAGATCATCCGTAACCCGAATGCCGTGGGCAGGATTGCTAAATGGTCAGTAGAGCTCATGGGAGAAATGCTCGCGTACGTGCCATGCAAGGAGATCAAGTCCCAAATCCTTGTGGATTTTGTCGCTGAGTGGACGGACACGCAGCAGCCCCCGATGCAGATTTAGGCCGAGTGCTGCACCCTCTACTTCGATGGGTCGGTGATGAAAACCGGGGCAGGCGCGGGCCTGCTCTTGATCTCGCCCCTCGGGGAACACAAGAGATACGTGGTACGCTTGCATTTCCCCATGTCCAACAACATGGCAAAGTACGAGGCCCTCCTTTGTGGCCTCCGAATCACCATCGAAACAGGCAACAAGTGCCTCGGCGTCAAGGGAGATTCGCAGCTCATGATCGATCAGGTCATGAAGAATGCGAGCTGCCACGACGAGAAGATGGAAGCATACTTGATGTGGACAATACCATGCTGAACACACATACCCCACGACCTTTCCCATGTTGGACTTCGTCTCCGACTCAGCTACCACGTCCATCTCAGATTCAGCCTACAGTTACGCATGGTTTCGGCGATAACTCCATCATACGACGTCGAAACGAGGTGTATAAATACTCGTTGGAAAGAGGATGACGACACCATCGATATGGTTCTGGTCCTAGATCCAGAAGTCGCACGGATCATGCTGTGTGATCACGACAAGGTGCTGCGCCACCTAGTTTGGGCCAACTTGGCCGTGTATCGAGTCGGGCCCTTGGCCCAAGTCGTGGGCGCCCCTCCTGGTCTCCCACAACCCTAGGACGACCCTCCCTCTCCATAAACTTAGTAGCTACCACCGGATCAGAGGCAGGTTTTGCTTAGAGTTTTTTGTCGTCAAACAGTCGCCGTTATCTGTTTGTGAAACCCCAACTTTCGTGTGTTAATCATTCATCTGTAGAGTCACTATTTTGAGAGTTGCTTCTTTCGAGTTCTTGCTTGTGTTGTTCATTTTGCAGGCAAGGATTAGCCTTCGCGGCAAGGTCAACAGGATTGTGACATGGTAGATGACCAGAGGAATCGTGGTGCTAAGATTGCAGGGGTCCAGGTCTTTGGATCTGAAGACGGATCGGTGCGACACATCTACCCTAAACGAGTTATCTTTCACCTGACAGAAGATCGGGCACCCACGTCCCCATCAAGTGGTAATCAGAGACTCAAGTATTCCCGTCAGGATTATCCCCAATTTAGATTTCGCCTTCGTCCTATAGTCCACAAACATCCTACAAAAAAAATTCTGCTGTCTGAGAACCCTTGTGTTAGCCTTGCAATTTCGTTTCAGTTTCGCATTGTTGAGTTTGTGTCTGTGGTCGAGTCTTGTTGCTGGTTTAGATTTTGTCTTGGTCGTAGTTCAACTGCACCATCGTTGTGTTTGTTTCTACCACTATACCATCCATCGTCATCCAGATTACAAGTCGTGCCACTACACTACTTGACTTGCCCTCGCTAGCCGCCTTGTGTGAATTCTCGCCGTGCAAGCCCTAGATAGGTTGCGAGCCGCCTTGTGTTTTTTTGCCTTGCATCACAATCCCCCTCATTGTTTCATCATCTGGCAAATACCTATTGCAAATAATAGGGAAGCCTTGCCCTAGTCGTCGCTGAATTTTCCTACCGAGTTGTGCCTCTCAAAAATGTAACTTGAGGTACCTTGAGTAAACATGGCATAACTTTTCGCTCGGTGCTCCGGCGAGCTCAATTTTTTACAGAAGATTCGTGACTCCATTTGGGGTAGCGTCCAAACTGACAACGTTGGTTTGGCATTCTCCAAAAATTCAGAAAAAACAGGAAGATAAAGAAAAATTCATTCAAGTTGAGTTAGGGTTTTCGGTGAACCTTGCTGTTTTTCCCTAGGCCACAATACACTTCTATTTAAGGTGAATTTTTGTGAGCTTCTATCTTTTGTGATAATTGTTCAGTGGTAAAAAATTCAGAAGAAGATCATATTGTTTGTATCCTTTCTTGGAGGTCACTATCAGCAAAAATAGTGAAAACGTGTGCATTGCTTGCTTCTTTGCTAGTTCTTTGACCGTTTTCCATTGTTCTTTGTTCAACTTGTTGTGCTACGCCTAGGATACGTCTTAGCCAGCAATTGTGACTTTTACTTTGGATACTTATTGAACTTTGCTACTTTGTATTCGATAATTGTTCCACACATACTACATATCGTGCCATCCTAAGCTCCACATACAAATTCTTCGGATCAGTACAACGAAGGACCCTTGCAAGCTTGGTACCGCGTGCTCACATGTATCACGACCAGCCACCGGTTGTACCATCCCTTGCTTGCATTGGTAAGAACCTGGTAAGAACTTGGTAAGACGTGTGTGAGCGTGTGATTCCATTAGCCAACAACCACATAGTGCATCGGGTCTTTACTAATCCTTAACCATGCCAGACGATATTCCTATGTTGTCTAGTTAATTGCAGGAGATGCAGAATGAGATGAAGGACTTTTTCATGAAGGAGTTGAGCAAGCTCACTAAAGAGGTCCAGAACAACAACCATATCGTTGAGAGTGTGAACAAGCGCGTCTCCACACTGACCACAAGATTTGAGCAGCTTGAAAGCAACCCTCCCAAGCATGATGGCACTAAGGACGAGGAGGACACCTTCGATGTTTATTTCCCTGGTGGCACGGTCGACCCCAAGATGACAAGTGAGAACCGTGCATGCCGCATTCTTGCATTCAATACTCGCGGTATGAAAGGTAAAGGTTCTCGACATAATTGTGGTAACAATGACCCTTGTGCTAAAGTTCAATTTACCATACCTACTTTTTATGGGAGAAATGATGCTGAGGAATATCTTGATTGGGAGATGACCGTAGAACAAAAATTTGCTTCACACCTTGTTCCTGATCGTCATAGAGTTAGACAAGCCACTGGTGAATTTAAAGATTTTGCTATTATCTGGTGGCGAGAATGTGCTTCATTAAATATACAACCTACTACCTAGGATGCTCTTAAAATTGCTATGCGTGATCGTTTTGTTCCTGCTTCTTATAAGTGTGATTTGCGTAAGAAATTACAACATTTAGAGTAGGGAGATATGTTTGTGCAGGATTACTATGCTGAGTTGTAGAAGGGTATGATTCGTTGTGGTGTAGTTGAGGATCCTGAGGATAAAGTTTGTCGTTTTTATGGTGGTTTGGGATGTGAAATTCAGGATATTGTTGACTATAAAACTTTCACTACCACCAACTAGTTGTTCCAGCTTGCTATACTCGCAGGAAAAAAATTGCAGGGACGACGCAGGAGCTCATCCACGCCTACGACCTTCACGCCATCAGTAGCTCGATCGCCAGCTACCTATTCTTCCATGCCACTAGTAGATATGATGCCTTCTTCTGAGGTGAGCAAAGTGTCTAATGTGCAGGTCCATCAGAACAAGACCCAACCTGCTTCCGCTAAGAGTTCTTCAAGTAAATCAGCCCACATTGTGTGCCACCGCTGCAAGGGGATGGGCCATATCAGCAAGGACTGTCGAAGTACTCGTGCTTTCATCGCTTCACCGTATGGAGATGGCTATGTAAGTACAAGTGACGTTGAAGATGATGATATTTTTGCCGCTAACACTGCTGCAGGTTCAGATACGAGCAAGGTGAACGCCATTAACTCCGAAGATGCATCTGCCGTCTTTCCTAGCCTTCTTGTGCAGTGTGTTCTCTCCGCACAGGAGCAACATGAGGACGACATGAAGGCCCAGCGCAACTACTTGTTCCACATGTTTCTTGTCGTTTAGGAGCGACGTGTTCTCACCATTATTGACTCTGGGAGTTGCAACAACTTGGTGAGTTCAGATTTGATCCGTAAGCTTGGTTTGGAAACTCGACCTTTACACTTTCCGTACAACATTGAATGCTTCAATAATTCCGGTAAGGCGAAGGTAACTCACTCCGCACGCATACACTTTTCAGTTGGCTCTTATCATGATTATGCTGATTTTGACGTCGTACCTATGGAAGCATGTTTGCTTTTATTCGGACGTCCATGGGAATACGATAGAGATGCTGCACATCATGGTACAACTAATACATATACCTTCACACATAAAGGCCAGGACATTACTTTGCTTCCTTTATCACCTGCTGCTATTAGGAAACATTTTAATGACCTTGTTGAAAATAATAAGAAAGAGCCAAGTGACACTAAATCGTCTGATGTTAAACATGAAGGAATTAAATTAAAAGTGGGTGTTTTTCTTGCTACTACATCTACTCAGGCTGAACTTTGTGATAATCCTGATGCACCTTGCTATACTATGCTTACCCGAGATGTTTCTTTCGTCAGTACACCTATGTCTATATCTCGTACTTTGCATCGTGCGGTTCCTAACATTTTGCAGGAGATTGATGATGTGAAGGAGTCGAGGCCGACTCAGATTCAAGAAGGGGGGATGACGAACACACATACCCCATGACCTTTCCCATGTTGGACTTCGTCTCCGACTCAGCTGCCACGTCCATATTGGATTCAGCCTACACTTATACACGGTTTTGGTGATAACTCCATCGTACGACGTCGAAACGAGGCGTATGAATACTCGTTGGAAAGAGGACGATGACACCTTTCGATTTGGTTCTGATACTAGCTCCTGAAGTCGCGTGGATCATGCTGTGTGACCATGACAAGGTGCTGCGCCACCTTTTTTTGGGCCAACTTGGCCGTGTATCGAGTTAGGCCCTTGGCCCAAGTCGTGGGCGCCCCCTCCTGGTCTCCCACAACCCTAGGACGACCCTCCCTCTCCATAAACTCAGTAGGTGCCGCCAGATTAGAGGTGGGTTTTTCTTAGAGTTTTTTTTGTCATCGAACAGTCGTCGTTATCGGTTTGTGAAACCCCAACTTTCGTGTGTTAATCATTCATCTGCAGAGTCACTATTTTGAGAGCTGCTTCTTTCGAGTTCTTGCTTGTGTTCTTTGTTTCGTAGGCAAGGATTAGCCTTCGCGGCGAGGTCAACCGGATTGTGACACGGTAGATAACCAGAGGAATCATGGTGCTAAGATTGCAGGGGTCCAGGTCTTTGGATCTGAAGCTAGATCGGTGCGTCACATCTGCCCTAAACGAGTTATCTTTCACCTGACGGAAGATAGGGCACCCATGTCCCCATCAATACTGCAACGCCGTGCGTGCCCTCGAGGACAAATTTTACGGCATCAAGCTCAATTACGTCCCACGCAAGACAATGAGGAAGAGGACGAACTCGCAAAGATTGTGTCGAGGCGAATCACCGTTCCCCCAAAAGTTTTCGCTCGAGACGTGGCAAAGCCATTCGTCGACCTCGGGCCACCACCCTCGAGCCAAGAGGAACCCTTGAGGACTCTTGTCAAATTCAGTGGGCGCGGAGCCCATGGACGAGGACCCCTCGAACGAGGTGTTCGTGCTCTCCTTGCTTCAGGGTTATGGCGTGGACGAAGCTGAGGCCATGGAGACAGAGCCAGCCCCCCACGTAGAGGATTGGCGGGCCAAATATCTCACTTGGATTGATCGAGGGGAACTCCCCCCTAATCAGTCTGAAGCCAGACGCATCGCCAGGATGGCTAAGTCGTTCACTGCGAAAGGCGCCCGGGGGCTATACCCACCTGCTGGTCACCGTGGACAAATTCTCTAAGTGGATCGAGGCACGCCCAATCACGAACCTCAGGGAAGAACAGGTTGTGTCCTCCTTCACCGACATAATCCACCGGTTCGGAGTGCCGAACTCCATCATCACCGACAACAGCTCCCAATTTACCAGTAGGAAATTCCTGGTATTCTGCGACAAACACCACATCCGCATGGATTGGGCAGTCATCTCACATCCGCAGACCAGTGGTCAAGTGGAGCGTGCCAACGGGACGATCCTACAAGGCCTTAAGCCCAGAATTTTCGACAGGCTGAACAAGTTTGGCCAGAAATGGCTCCAGGAGTTACCGTCAGTCATTTGGAGCCTTAGAACCACTCCGAGCAGAGCCACGGGATTCACCCCATTCTTCCTAGTCTATGGTGCAGAGGTCATTCTCCCCACAGACTTGGAATACGGGTCGCCCAAAGTTCAAGGCTATGATGAAAATGCCAACCAGCAAGCCCGCAAGGACTCACTACATCAATTAGACGAAGCCCGCACCGTAGCCTTGATGCATTCGGCAAGATACCAGCAGGCGCTATGGCGGTACCAAGCCCAGAAGATCCGGCGCCGAGACTTCGACAAGGGAGACCTAGTCCTAAGGTTGCGCCAATACAATCGAGGCCGCCACAAGCTATTGCCTCCCTGGGAGGGGCCCTATGTCGTCGTTAAGGTGCTCAAGCCCGGCACCTACAAACTGGCGAATGAGGATGGCGAGGAGCTCACCAACGCTTGGAATATCCATCAACTACGTCGCTTCTACCCTTAGAAAGGATTTCCAAGTCTTTCACATATCCAACACCCTAAGTCGGTTGTACAAATGTAAATTTTACTTCAAATAAATTCAAAGGGCGACTCAACTTTCTCCCCGAAAACTAAGTCCCCCTCGGGAGCTACTGCGGGGGATATCCCCCCCCCCCAAAAAAAATGGTCCCATTTTTCGCAAAAATATTTCATTGCAAATGCGTAAGTAATTCTCGACCGAGCGGTCGAAGGGTGAAGACGCTTAAGTTGGGGATAGTCTACTCTTCCAGCAGGATACGATCCTTCTCCCTTGACACTTTACCCATAAGCTACTCGCGAAAACGAATCCTTCTAGCTCAAACTCACCGAGGCAAAGGGAAAAATGACGGAACAATGCGACCATTGAAATAAAAATGACCATTAAAACTTACAAACATTCAAATGTTTTTAGTAAATTATTCTTATTACATGAGCCGTGTGGCCCAAGTTCTAACAAAAACTTAAAGGGCTCGAACACCCAACAGCTTTCACGGCTCGAGGGGGCCAGCCGGAGGAGCGCCCGGAAACAGGATCTCCATGAAGTCTTCGGTGAGGACGATGGCGGCAGGGGTGGCGAGCACGTCCACGCGGTTCATCTCTAAGGACCATGTGTGGTTTGAGGACCGGTGGATGGTTGCTTCCTTGTATGATGAGTGATTGACAACATTGTGTGGACTAATTCTTGGCTAAGTATTGCAAATGCAGGTTGCGGCTTGAATGGTGTTGGTGCAGGTGAAGAACAAGCGAGAAAGGTCATTGCCGGTGAGGCCTCTAGGTGTGGAGAAGACAAGTAGGCTTCGTTCGAGGGACCCGGTGGCCAGCGGGGTCAAGTGCGGGCCGCATTGTGGCAAGAACAGCAAGTTGAAGTCATGGACGGTTTCTTGGTTGAGCCTCAAAACCAAGGTCAAGCCGGGACTACGTGGGAGCCGAGTCATGAGTGGCGATTGGAGGAGGCTACACTAAGTTCGCGGGGTTTTCAGTGGTTCACCAAAAAACCACTAGGTTCCTTGGTTGATCGACAATGCCAAGACCAAAGAACCGAAGACGGAGGTGCAGCAGCATCGGACCGGTCTGACCGGTGGGTCTGACCAGTCTGACCGGTGGGTACTGGTCTGACCGGTGAGGAGCACCAGTCTGATCAGTGTGTGATGACGCAGTTTGGAGACTTCGAAGTGGAGGACACGCGTCGGGATCGCAAGGCTTGCGTCGAGGCTAAGCAAGTTCGCGGTCGCTGGGCATCCGTTCGATGGAGTAATGACAAAGATTTCTGAATTCGCCCTCGAGGGGCATTTATCCCTAATTATCTAGTAAGGGTATTTTATACTTTTGGTTGCCTCCATATAACCCAAGTGGTGAGAGGATGGCAACCATCTCTTGGAACCCTAGCTCATTTTGTTTTGCTATTTTCCTCTTCCTTTGCCCTTGGAATATCTAGGACTAGCTTGAGAGCTTCATGATGAGATCTTGTGTCATGGTGAACCTTCATGGTATGCATAGATGATTCGACATGGTTCCTCAAGGCTTGTTTGAGTTCTTCCCGGTTTTCCTTTTTAGTGATTTTCAGAGCATTTTTTTGGCATTTTTCTTGGAGAGATTTCCAGGCCGTTTTCTTGGGGATTTGTTGGCGGATGTATGCATGAACCCTTCGTGGTTCTTTTCCCTTTGATTCTCTTCCCAAATCCACGAGAAAAGGGGCTCGATTTTGGGGTTTTTGTTGTCCTAGGGTTTGTGGTGTTCTTGGCGGAAATCCTTCGATTCCTCTTGATTCAACGAGTTTTGGTGGACCACAACTTGGCTATGGGGTGCCCATGAGGTGTTCCTACTATCCCCAAAGTCTTGTTCGAATCTGTGGAGTGAATTGGGAGATCGGGAGTTGGATTTGGAGGAGTTGACCCGCGGGTGCTATTCATCCCGAGCTGCCCAAGTGTGACCAGTCTGACCGGTGTAAGCCTTTTGTGGGATTTGCATTTGGTGAGTTGCCTGTTTCATGTGTCTTTGGGTTGTGTTGTTGCTGGTTAGTTTTTGGTCAGTTTGGAGTTGTTTTGCTAGGTTTTATGTATGGTTTTTCTTCCGCACAGGTTGTGTTTTCGGGATGTTTTTGATCCAGGGCCTAAAGAAGTCACTGAGGCTCGCTGGAACATTTGTTGTGCGGCTATTGTAGCCACCAGCCTGACCGGCTCTGTCCACCGGTATGACCGGTGCAGGCCATCGGTCTGACCAGTGTAGCACATGCAGCAAGCCGTGCAAGTTTCCGTTGTGTGGGTTGGTGAGTTTTGGCTCAGAAGGTTGTTTGTTGGTTCCTAGGATCAGTATCACTCAAGTGGGTACGTGGTCTTGACCAATTTGGGTAGTTGAGTCGGTGACGTGTGTTGGAAGCCGTGTTCATCTTGTTGGAGCCTCTATCTCCTTCGAGAAGAATTTTTATCTACCCCCATTCACTCCCCCCTCTCTGGTTCGCCGTTTCTTTCCTTCAAGTGGTATCAGAGCTGGTTACAGGTTTTGATTGATTCTAGCCAGTCTAAGATCCAAGGATGGCATACCAGGAATAGGGTTCGGGTCCTCCACACTTCGATGGCAAAAACTACCAGATGTGGAGTAAGCGGATGGCGGCGTTCCTCCGCAGAAAGGGTCAGATCCTTTGGGATGTCACGGTGGACACAGGCTTTGTCCAACCGATGAACTTCCTCACTCCAGGATCGAGGGACATGTTCGACGCCAACAACAAGGCGGTCGACTACTTGTTTCGTGGTCTGTGTCAGCCTGGATTCGATCAGGTGCACACGGAGAGCTTGGCTTGTAGAATCTGGTCGGTGTTGAAGGAAGTTCATGTTGGAAACACCTAGGTTCAGGCTCGGATGTATGTGACTTACCAGAGAGAGTACAAGAATTTTACTCATCTCCCTGGTGAGTCCATTGATGCCTTGTTTCAGAGGTTCACGGTTGTGGTGAACAACATGAGGGACAATGTGGACGTGCTCCCGTATGATGATCATGATAGAGCCGTTAAGCTCTTACACTCGTTGGATCATACGGTTTGGGGCGGAATGTTCGAAGCCATTGTGGAGTTGGAGAAGTATGACACTTTGACCGTGAACAAGATGTTCTCAAAGCTCAAGTCAGCTGAGGTAGATCGGGGCATGACAGCCAAGATGGAGGGCCCGACTGACTCTCATAGTCTCGCCTTCATCGGTGGCTCGAAAGGAAAGTCTAATGCTAACCCATCCACCAAGATGTTCTCCTTGTCCTCTTTGATGTCTGTGCCATATGAGGAGTTCGACATGCTTGGATAGGACGAGCTGGTGCTGCTGACGAGGCGGTTCGAGAGGTTGCACGAGAACTGGGTGAACATGAGGAGGAACACAAGGACACGCTTCCAGTGCGGCAAGCTGGGACACTTCATCACCGAATGCCCGAGAAGGTCAAGAACAAGAACAACTACAAGCACAAGTCAACGACGGATGGCAAGTACCGATCAAGGCGCGACCACAAGCACAAGAACAAGAGCAAGCACAAGGACGATTGACGATCAAGGAAAAAGGAGGGCCGATGCAAGGATCGAGTGATGGTTGGAGCGAGTGACGTCGACTCCAGTTCTGCGTACTCCACCTCGAGCACAATGGCAGGAAGCCATCTAAGAACCTGAGCGGGCTGAGCTACTTCGCTAGAGATGGCTTCTGCACCATGACACTTAGCTCCGGTAGCAAGAAGAGCAACCAGAGCGACTTGGACTCCGACGACGAGGTACGTGATGAACTTCCCTTCTTACGTCAGGTGAATGAACGGCTTGGCTTGTTGCTTGATAATCATGATGACAAGCTTAGAGAGGCCAAGAAGATGAGGAAAGAGCTTAGGGCTTCGCTTGAGATGCTAGGACTAGAATGGCTAAGTTTGAAACACAGAACTTGGGTGCGAAACTTGAAATTGACTCACTTAAGGCTTCACCTGTTGTTTATGATGAAGTTGAATGTGCGGATTGTCCGATTTTCCTAGCTGATCTTGCTATGTTTAAGAAAAACCATGCCTCCAAGTGTGAGGAACTAGATGTGCTTAGGGTTGAAGTGGCTGAGCTTATGTCTAGACCTGCTTTGCTAGGTGCTTGCACTTCTTTCCCTGTTTTGATGGAACAATTGATGAAATGCATGCTTACACTGTTTTGCTTGAGGCTAAGTTGAAAGAACTTGTTCCCACCTCTTGCTCTACCTATGAACTACATGCTTTGAAGAATCTGGAATTGCACATTATGTTGATCGTTTCCAGGATGAAAATGATGAGTTGAGAAAGTTGATGGGTTGGTTTGTCTGGTCATGAGCCTCAGTTGAGGATAATGATTGAGACATATAAACGCTGGGACGGTGAGGGGCTTGGGATCTCAGTGTTTTAGACCGGCAACCTACTAAGGGGAGTACCCGAAGTAGATGAATGTGGCCTCGCCGAGATCGGTAACTCGAAGGAAGAGACACGTGGCACACAATTTAGACAGGTTCGGGCCGCGAGGTGCGTAATACTCTACGTCCTGTATGCTGCGTAGCTCTGGATTGATCGGGTGTGATTACAAGATGGCATAATCTGATGCGTATGAGAGAGGAGGGTCCCTACCTCGCCTTATATAGTCTAGGAGGCAGGGTTACAAGTCGGTTTAGGGAGTTTGTACTAGTCGTGTACGTCTAGGAGTCCTCTACACAGTACATGGTATGTATAGCTTCCTATCCGAGTACTTCTCCACCGTGGTCCTTGCGCCTCACGCCAACAGGTACCGTGCGGCATAAGTCGGGTAGTCCCAGGGGCCCACCGAGTAGTCGGTCCTGGTACCCACCGAGGTAGTGGGCCTAGGGAGGTCCATACGACAAGCCCCTGAGTACATTGTAGTCGGGTAGGATAGCTTCGGGTAGTCTTGACGGCCTTAACGAGTAGTCCTCAAGCGTCCCTGAGTACTACAAGCCAAAAGTCCTCAAGAATATTTGAAGCATCCCGAGGTTGGAATGTACTCCAGCTGATATTCGAGTAATCCTGAAGTCTTCTTGAGTAGTCCCAAGCGTCCTCGAGTGCTGCTCTTGAAGGTCTTCAACAATACCCGTGTTGTCTTGAAGCCGAAGCTGATATGGAACTGCGATTGCAAAATCACAGTCCATATGGAGTAGCCCCCGAGCCTTAGGTTGAGTTGCAGACTCTGGCTGAGGGTCCATCTGAAGTTCTGGCAAGATTATCCCGAAAAATCCGGAGAAAAAACCGAAGGACACGTGGCACAGAGCCCCCGAGCCTTGAGTCGAGTACTTCCTCTCGAATTGAAGGGTCATCTTGTGTGTAGAAAGTGTCCTGAGTTTCTCTTGAATATTGTCGCTTCCCAAGGAGTTGAGTAGACGTAGCCGAGCCCCCGAGATGAGGCGCGTCGACTAGTAGAAGTTGAAGGGTCAGGCGCCGCCGCTGAGTCAGCCGTCTGGGGACTTATCCATCCGGTCGTTGGAGGAGCCGTCGTTGACTTATAAATAGAAGCCGAAACCCTTAGGGTTTTTCACCCCACGCACTTGCAGCCATTCCTAGCAGATCACGCATAGAAATAACCGCCAGTGCGCACTGCCGCCTTAGAGGGGAGTGTAGATCCAAGCGGGCCGCCGCCGGAAACCACCGCCGTAGCCCCCGAGTGAATGCGAGTGAAGACCCGGTGCACTTGGAAGATGAAGCCCTCACCGTCAAAGAGCTTGAAGCCCGCTGGTGGGAAGAAGAGGTCCCGCGAGGAAGCCGCCGGATCCGCCGCGGGGACGTCGCCACCGGTGTCTACGCCGCGGCCAAATCCCAACCAGGAGTGGAAGAAGTCCAAGGCAAAGACTGAAGATCTGCTGGCACTCCTCAACAGTGGATTTCTGCGGGAGAAGGAAGTTGATATGTGGCGTGCCGCTGCGGGAGATTTGTATCCCATGGAGAAGAACCCAGACGAGATCCCCATGTTCACGCGATTCGCGGAGCGAGGGTTGTCTCTCCCGGCGAGCGATTTCTTCAAGGAGCTGCTGGACTACTACGGCATCGAGTAACTCAACCTCAACCCCAATGGTATCTTCCACACTTCTGTGTTCATTCACTTCTGCGAAGCCTTCTTAGGGATCAAGCCCCACTGGGTACTTTTCCGGAAATTTTTCCGAGTGAAGCCCCAGCCGAGCGCTAGCAACCCCCGAGTAGTTGGGGGAGATGACATCCAAATGCGTGAGGATGCCGCGGAGCAGTACCTCGCGTACAAGCTGATCGACTCCAGTCAAGATTGGAAGTCAAAGTGGTTCTACATCACCAATCACCACCCGGAGCTACTGAAGCAGAGCGGGAAGCAGCCGAAGCATCGGCCCTGGTGGAAATCCGAGCCGGCGATGCAGGAGGGTATCCATCTACCCGAGCTGCTGGCGAAGATCAAGGCTTTGAGAGAAGCCGGGCTGAGGGCCGAACATGTGGTCTTCAGCTTCATGAAGCGAAGGGTGCAGCCACTGATGGCCCGCTACACCTTGGGCTACCAGTACACTGGCGACGGTGACTCGTCGCGGATGCCCGGGGACGAAGTCGACGACGACGACATCGTTGATAGACTGGGTAGGGTCTTCAAGGACATGCCGGTGTACACTCCGTGTCCCGTGCCCAAGTACTCTGCCGCGCGTCCACCCAATTAGGTTAGTAGTCGTACTGAAGTCGGGTACTGATTATGTAGTAGTAGTCGTACTCATACAATTTGCTTCTTGCAGGATGACGTAGTAAAGTTCGTCTCTGAGCCGGCGTCGCCTCCTCGACTTGTCGAGATCCTGGATGAGGGGAAGGGGAAGGCCAAGGAACGCCGCGAAGTCAGTGAAGGGGATGAGACTGTAGTCTTTGAAGACACTTCGGAGGAAGATGATGAGGAGACGCTACAGGAGCGCTTCCAGCTGCGGTCAAGATTCAGCCGCCCTGGACTGCCGCATGTCCCTTTCGGTCAGGATCCGCCAACTAGCCTGGAGGCAAGTTTGCCTGCGCCGTCAAGGAGGCCACGCAACGTGGCCCGCAAGCGTGTGGCCAAGAAGCTTAAGGTCACGGAGACCACATCTCAAGAGGTAAGCTTCCTTGAGTAGGGTAGTCGAGTACTTGTGTTTCGGCGTAGTGTGCTGACGATGAAACTCCGTTGCTTGCAGGAGATTTCGCCTTTCGACCCCGTGGAGCAGGGGGACGAAGGCGACTGGGATACGGTGGGAGAGCTGGCCGGAGGTAGCCGCAGCCCAGCCCCCACCGTGGAGGAGCTCATGGCGCAACTGACACGCCAGCACCCAGTTGCTGAGGGGAGCACTGAACCAGCCGCTGCTGTCGCTGAAGAGGCAGCGGCTATTGAGGCCCAAGAGGAGGCACCTGCTGAGGCTAGACTGGTTTACATCACAAGTATCCTAGGCGCCCCAAACATGACGGTAATCCAGTCGAGCCTGTAAGTGAAGGTCCTTCCTGAGTAGTACATTTGGTTTGGTAGTCGTACCGGGTTGACAACCAATTGTGTACTCTGCAAGAAATCGATGGACTTGACCTGGGATGGGGATGAACCCGCCGCAACGGTGGTGGAAGAGGAACCCGCGCCAGTCGCTGAGGAGTCCGCTCCCGCCCCTCAGGCAGAGTCCGAAGCACCGGGCGTGGAGGCTGCATTGCCAGAGGCCAGCATCGTAGAGGGTGAGTGCGCTGCGCGAATGCAGGTAACCTCAAGGAGTAGTCGTAGTCGCCAGGGGTGACTAATCCAGTTGTCCTCTTGTTGACAGGTGTCGAAGCCGAGGGAAGCGCTATTCCCGAAGCGGTGCCCGTTGAAGGCCTGGCACCGGAGACCCAAGGAGATGCCGGAGGAGCCCCCGAGCCAATGGAGGTGGCCAGCGTAGAGGCCCCTGCGGTGGCCGAGAACGCGACAACGTGCCGCCAGAATCGACTCTGGAGGTTGTCGTCCGTTCGCTGGAGATCCAGGACGCGGAGCCGATCCGCTCGACGCCAATGTCTGGAGCCGCCACGAGTAGTCGTGGTGGGATTGAGCTGTTGGCAGATGATCTCGTCAACCCGGCGGCGGTAGCTCGCCACTTGGAGGTGATGCGCCAGGCCGAGCAATGGATGAAGGTGAGTTGTCGACGCCCCTGAGTAATCGATCTGCTGTGGAATTTGAGTACCCAATTGACATCTGTTGTCTGCTACAGGACGTCGCAGAGAGATCCCGCCAGAAGTCTGGCATGCTCCAAGGGTACGGCGATGCAGTACTTCGGGCAGAAGCCTTAGAAGAGCAACTCGTGAAGGCCCAGAAGCACTCCTCCACGCTTCAGTCAAAGCTGGACGGCGCCTTCGCCCAGTACCACAACGAAGTCCAGGAGATGCAGGCGAAGAGCGACGAACTTGTGCAGAAGAACAAGTCGCTCTGCAACAAGAATAACGGTACGTGTTGTCTTGTCGAGTAACCATTTGAAGTGGCTTGTAGTAGTCTGAACCGCCTTGCTTTGTTGATTGCAGAGCTTGAGACTCGTGTCGAGCAGCTGAGGGCCTCCGAAGTCAACATGAAGAACCTCTTCTACCGGGAGAAAGAGGCCCGTGAAGTACTTGAGTATGACTACAAGCAGTTGGCTCATGAGTGCGTTAAGCACATGGAGCTGCGCATTGCCTCCGATCGTGACCTCGTCAACTACTACAAATCCTTGCAATAGGTGAACGAGGACTGCGAGAAGCTGCGGGCCCAGATGAAGGAACTCGAGGAGGCCGCGCTTCCCATCGCGAGGCTACTGGTGCCTCACTCGGGGGGACCGAAGATAGCTCCACTGGTGGACCGACTGAGGGAAGCACCCAGCCATCTGGCGATGTACGTGAAGCACTTGGCGAAGTCGATCCCCAACCAGGTCCTAGCATATATGAAGTCGTACTTCCCGAAGGCTCCGGTTGACGTAGTCGCTGGCGGACTAGCCGCCAACTGCACGGACGAGCAGTACGCGAAGCTGCTGGAGTAGATGGCGCCGATTGCTGAACAAGTCGCCGAGAAGCTCAATCTCCAGTAGTCCCGTAGGGTTAGCTCGTAGCAGTAGTTGTAGATAAACAAAGTTGTAATGAAATTGTTTAAGTATGAATGAGAAAAACTTCCATAAATGAGTACTCGTTGTCGCGATTTGTGTATGCGGAGTCCCATCATGGAGTTGTCACGAGTAGTCATACTCGCCAGTAGTCCCGCTGAGGGAAAGAGACAGTAAATCAGTTGATAGGTAATCAAACTTTATTACTGAGAGAAGTACACCTGGATGGCCAGGGCCGTTTTACAAGAGTAGTTGCCAGGACCCGGAGGCCTCCTACGGCTAAGTAGTGCTAGGGCGTAGAGCCGCTTACAACAGTAGGTCCGTTAGTAGCCGCGTGGGCTAGATCTGGGAGTACTTGGTCTCTCAGTAGACCGCTGCTGGAGTCCTTTATCGCTCGAAGCAGCCTAAGATCTGTTAGTAGCCGCATAGGCTGGATCTTGGAATGGAGTAGTCTGGAGACTGGTGCCTGGACCCGGAGGCCACTTACAGCGAAAGGGTCTTGGAGTAGTCGTGTAGACTTGAGCCCCCAGGGTAGTCGTGTAGACTAAGCATAGAATCGAAAGAGCTGGTCGATATTCCACGAGTTGTTGACGTCTTCGCCTTCGAGCGTCGAGGCTATAGGAGCCCGGTCCAGTCACCTTTGCGACTGTGAAGGGACCTTCCTAGGGCGAGCTGAGCTTGTGTAGTCCTTCCGTGTTCTGGATGCGGCGGCGGACAAGATCGCCAACGTTGAAGGAGCGTTCCTTGACGTTGCGATCGTGATAGTGTCGGATACCCTCAAGTTACCTTGCTGATTGGACGAGGGCGGCACAACGAGCTTCTTTGAGTCCATCGATGCCAACTCGTCTGCTGTCTTCAGATATGCCTTCGTCGTATTGCTCCACTACCAGTGAGTCCCACATGACATCATCAGGGAGGTTTGCTTCGGAGCCGTAGACCAGGAAGTATGGCGATTGTCCCGTTGGCTTGGAGGGTTGGGTTACGTAGCCCCCAGAGCTCATTGGGTAGTTCCTTGATCCACTTGCATCCTTTGGTGTTGGCAGCGTCGTGTAGCCGCTTCTTGAGAGCGTCGAGCACCATCCCATTGGCGCGCTCGATCCCGCTGTTCTCGCAGTATTCCAAGAACTGGTGATTGTTGAAGTTTGAGCCCAGGTTTGTGATGATGCGATGGGGTAGTCTGTAGCGATGTACGAGTTCATCCAGGAAGTCAAGTACTCTGTCAGCCTTGGGGCATGTGACCAGCTTGACCTTGATCCACTTGGTGAACTTGTCGATGGCCACCAATACTCTGTTGAATCCGCCTAGCGCAATTGGGAGTGGCCCAATCATGTCGAGCCCCCAGTAGGCGAAGGGCCAGGTTGGCAGTATGGTGACTAGCTTGTAGGTCGGGACGTGTTGTTGCTTGGCGAAGTATTGGCATCCTTGGCACCTTTGAACGAGTTCTTCGGCGTCGCCCAGAGCTGTGGTCCAGTAGAAAGCTCATCGGAAGGCCTTGCTGACCAGTGTGCGAGAGGACGCGTGATTGCCGCAGACACCCTTGTGGATCTCATCCAAGATGCCCTTGCCTTCTTCTCGGGGAACGCACTTCATGAGTACTCCAGAAGATACGCCCCGCCTGTAGAGCTTGTCTCTGACTAGGACGTAGGACTTGGCGCGGCGGATGAGTTGCTCGGCCAAGTTCTTGTCCGAGGGACCCTTCTGCTCGCTGAGGTAGTCGATGAAGGGTTGCCTCCAGTCCACGTCGATCATCATGACCTCCTGGCCAGCCGGGGGATGTGCTGGATCAGTGGTCGGTGGCGCCGGCTCAGGGATGGATGGCGCGTGAAGCTCGTGGACGAAGACACTCGCTGGTACTTGAGCGCGAGTAGAACCAAGCTTCAACATGACGTCCGCTGCAACGTTGTTGTCACGGATGACGTGGTGGAACTCGAGACCGTAGAACTTGTTCTCAAGCTTGCGGACTTCTAGGCAGTAGGTGTCCATGTTCTCCTTGTTGTGGTCCCAGGACTTGTTGACTTGGTTGATGACCACTGCGGAGTCGCCGTAGACTAGTAGCCGCTTGATGCCCAGTGAAGCCTCGAGGCGGAGCCCGTGTAGCAGAGCTTCATACTCGGCTTCGTTGTTTGAGACCTTCCAGAAGATCTGCAAGACGTACTTGAGTTGTTCGCCCGTTCGAGAAATCAAGAGTACCCCTGCACCTGCGCCTTCGAGCTTGAGCGAGCCATCGAAGTACATCACCCAGTGCTCTGGGCGCTCAGTTGGAGCAGGTAGTTGATTCCGCGAGGTCATGAGCACTGCGTACAGAAGCTTCTGTACTGGCTAGTAGCGTGCCTTGGATTCTGACAAGACCTCGCTGACGAAGTATACTGGGCCCTGGACTGGAAAGGCGTGGTCGTCTTCCTGCCGCTCAACGATGATGGCAGTACTGACCACGTGAGTAGTCGCAGCGAGGTAGAGCAGTAGCTGCTCACCTTTGTGACGAGCCGTGAGGACTGGTGGCTTCGATAGGAAGTCCTTGAGCTAGGTAAGGGCTTGGTCTGCCTCTATAGTCCACACGAACTTCTCTTAATGTTTGAGTAGTTTGACGAAGGGGAGCCCCCGTTCTCCAAGCTTCGAGATGAATCTGTTCAGAGCCGCCATGCACCCGGTCAGCTTCTGCACATCTTTGATGCACGTGGGAGCTTTCATGCTAGTGATGGCGGACATCTTCTCGGGATTGGCTTCAATGCCGCAGTGGCTGATGATGAAGCCGAGTAGTTTGCTCGATGGTACGCCGAAGACGCACTTGTTCGGGTTGAGCTTCCAGCGGTACTCTCGCAGGGATGCGAAAGTCTCTTCAAGATTGGCGATGAGCATGTTAGAGTTTCTGGTCTTGACGACCACGTCACCCACATAGGCTTCGACGTTCTTGTTGAGTTGACTCTTGAAGCAGGCCTGGATAGCTCGTTGGTAGGTAGCACCGGCGTTCTTCAACCCGAAGGACATGGTCGTGTAGCAGTACACGCCAAACGGGGTGATGAACGCAGTCTTCTCCTGGTCTTCTTCCTTGATCGCGATCTGGAGGTACCCGGAGTAGCAGTTGAGGAAGCAGAGCAGGTCGCAGCCCGCCGTGGAGTCGATGACTTGATCAATCTGCGGCAACCCGAAGGGGTCCTTGGGGCAGTGCTTGTTGAGGTCGGTGTAGTCGACGCACATCCTGCACTCGTTCGAGTTCTTCTTGCGGACGAGGACGGGGTTGGCAAGCCACTCAGGTTGGAAGACTTCTCTAATGAGGCCAGCAGCGAGTAGTTTGGCGAGTTCCTTCTTGATGGCGTCCCGTCTGTCGTCAGTGAAGCGGCGAAGGTGTTGTCGCTTCAGGGTAGCTTTAGGGTCGATGTTGTGTGAGTGCTCAATCAACTCCCTGGGCACCCCTGACTCCCTGGGCACCCCTGGCAGGTCCGCTCGTTTCCACGTGAAGATGTCGCGGTTAGCCTGGAGGAAGTTGATGAGCGCGTCTTCCTATTTTGGGTCGAGACCCGCCCCGATGGTGGTGGTCTTGCTGCTGTCGCCTAACCCGAGGCCAATTGTCTAGACTAGAACCTCCTCATCTGGCTGAGGCTTGTTGGCTTTGTCCGACTTCTCTGGGATGTCGAGTTCACTTGGGGCAAGGTTCTTCGACGCAGCGTAGATCTCCATCATTGCGTTGGGTACTTGATTTGTGGATGCGATTTCCACAGCTTCTGTGTCGCAGTCGTGGGATATCTTCAAGTCCCCTTGTAGTGAGAGTACACCCGCTGGACTTGGCATCTTGAGTACCAAGTAGGTGTAGTGGGGTACCTCCATGAACTTGGCGATAGCTGGTCTGCGGAGGATGGCATGGTAGGATGTCTCAAAGTCCGCGACTTCGAACTTGACGTACTCGGTATAGTAGTTGTCCCTTGTTTCCCCGAAGGTAACTGGCAGAACCACTGAGCCCAGTGGGATAGCCGCGTTCCCGGGGACGATGCCGTAGAAGGGCGAGGTGCTCTTGTTGAGCATGTGGGTGATGTCTAGGTTCATCTTCTTCAAGGTCTTGGTGAAAAGGACGTTGAGCCCGCTTCCACCATCGATAAGGACCTTGTTGAGCTTGGAGCCCGCGACCACCGGCTTCAGGACGAGTGGGAACCGTCCTGGTTCGGAGAAGCTTTTCCATTGATCCGCGCGGGAGAAGATAATGGGTACCTCCGACCACCTGAGACGGGTCAGGACCACTGGTTCAATGCTCATGACTTCTCGACGGGTATCTTTCTGAGCCCGTCGATTGGGTAGTCCGCCGAAGAGGACGTTGACCGTCTTGTCGGGTTCCTGGAAGTCGTCGTTGCCTTCGTCGGTATTCTTCTTGCCTTTCTTATCATAAGGGTGTCGTGGCTCTGGAGTATCCTTGAGTGCTCGCCGGAGTTGGTAGCACTGCTCGGTGGTGTGGTTGCCGTCCAGATGCCATGGGCACTTCTCTTTTAGCAAGTCTTTCAAGCCACCGGAGGTCTTCTTCGAGTTCTCCTTCGCAGGGCGCTGGATAGCCGCGACAGTGTTGTCTAGCTTGCGCTTGCGGTTGGGACCCGAGTAGTTGTTGCTGCGACCGCCTTGGTTCCCGTTGTTGCTGCTGCCGTCGCTCGTGTTCTGTTTGCTCTTGCCATGGATGGCGTCGTACTTGGCGTTGGCCTTGTCTTCTTCATCAGCTCAGGAGGTGATCATGTCCTTTAGGTGGGTGATGGAGCTTGGGCGGCGACGGCCGAAGTCTTCGAACGGTGTTTTAGACCGGCAACCTACTACGGGGAGTACCCGAAGTAGATGATTGTGACTCGCCGAGATCGGTAACTCGAAGGAAGAGACACGTGGCACACAATTTAGACAGGTTCGGGCCGCGAGGTGCGTAATACCCTACATCCTGTATGCTGCGTAGCTCTGGATTGATAGGGCACGATTACAAGATGGTGCAATGGTGCGCCGTGAGTTGTATGAGAGGAGATTGGATGCTAGAGATCGGTCCCCGCCTCGCCTTATATAGTCCGGGAGGCGGGGTTACAAGTCGGAGTAGGGAGAGAGTACTAGTCGAGTACGTCTAGGAGTCCTCTATACGGTGCGGAACATGTACGGCTCCCCTAACCGAGTACTACTCGTGTAGTGCTTGTGCTCCACGCCTTCGGTGTGCCGTGTAGCGCAAGCCGGGTAGTCCTGTGGGCCCACCGAGTAGTCGGTCCCGGTACCCACCGAGGTAGTGGGCCCGGGGAGGTCCATACGACAAGCCCCCGAGTACTTTGTAGTCGAGAAGGATAGCTTCAAGTAGTCTTGACGGCCTTAACGAGTAGTCCTCAAGCGTCCCCGAGTGCTACAAGTCAAAAGTCCTCAAGAGTAGTCGAAGCATCCCGAGGCCGGAATGTACTCCACCGATGTTTGAGCAATCTTGAAGTCTTCTCGAGTAGTCCCAAGCGTCCTCGAAAACCGCCTTTGAAGGTCTTCAAAACCGCCTGTCTTGTCTTGAAGCCGGAGGCGACATGGAGGTGCGATTTGCAAAACCGCACTCCACACGGAGTAGCCCCCCGAGCTTCGAGCCGCGCGGGCTCTAGCCGAGGGTCCATCCGAAATCTTGGCAAGAAAATCCCGAAAATCCGGAGAGAAAAACCGTAGGACACGTGGCACGGAGCCCCCGAGCCTTGAGTCGAGTACTTCCTCTCGAATTGAAGGGTCTTCTTGGAGAATGTGTCCTGAGATGCTCTTGAGACTAGCCGCTTCCCAGGTAGTCGAGTAGAAGTAGCCGAGCCCCCGAGGTGAGGCGCGTCGACTAGTAGAATACGAAGAGTCACGCGCAGCCGCTGAGTCAGCCGCGTGTGGACTTATCAAGCCGCCCGTTGCGGAGCCGATTTTGCTTATAAATAGAAGCCAAAACCCTTAGGGTTTTTCACCCATTCGAGCCGCAGCCATTCTATTTTGCATCTTGAAGCGAATCCACTCCCAGCACCAGCTGCCGCCGTAGTAGATCCAAGCGCGCCGCCACCCGAAGCCTTTAGGGTAGCCCCCGAGCGGATGCGAGTGAAGACGCCTTGCAATTGGAGGATGAAGCCGTCGCCGTCCAAGACGTCCAAGGCCGCCGGGAAGAAGAGGGGCCGGGAAGAGGCCGCCGCGGCTGCCACCGGAGCGGCGCCGCCCATGTCTCCACCGCGAGCTGATCCGAGCTGCGAGTGGAAAAAATCCAAAGTGAAGACGGAGGACACTGCGCGACCCCGCCGAACAGGTGGTTCATCAGGGAGAAGGAAGTCGACATGTGGAGATCCGCCGCTGGAGATCCATATCCGATGGAGAAAGCCGAAGACGAGATCCCGATGTTCTCGCGGTTCGTGGAGCGCGGTCTTGCGCTCCCGGCCCGGCCGACTTCTTCAAGGGGCTGCTCGGGTACTACGGGATCGAGTACCTGAACCTGAACCCCAACGACATCTTCCACACGTCGGTCTTCGTCCACTTCTGCGAAGCCTTCCTCGGAATCAAGCCGCACTGGGTGCTTTTCCGGAAGTTCTTCCGCGTCAAGCCGCAACCAAGTGCCTCCAACCCAAGGGTAGTCAGAGGAGCCGGCATCCAGCTGAGGGAAGACGCCGCGGAGCAGTACTTGGTGTACAAACTCGTCGACTCCAACACGGACTAGAAGACCAGGTGGTTCTACATCACGAACCACCACCCTGGCCTGCCGAAGCCGAGCGGACGGCAGCCCAGGCACCGTGAGTGGTGGAACACGGAGCCCACCATGCAAGAAGGGATCCAGCTCCCCGAGCTGCTAGCACGCATCAAAGTGCTCAGGGAGGCGGGACTGAGGGCCGAGCACGTGGCCTTCAGTTTCATGAAGCGCAGGATCCAGCCGCTGATGGCTCGGGAGACCCTGGGCTTCGAGTACACCGGCGACGACGACACGTCGCGGATGCCACGAGGCGAGCTGGACGACGACGACATCGTCGAGAGGTTGTCGCGGATCTTCAAGGACATGCAGCCGTACACGGCGTGCCCAGTCGAGGAGTACTCCGCCACTTGCCCGCCCAAGGAGGTGAGTAGTCGTACTCCCTTGGTCGAGTAGTGTTTGCTTGTAGTAGAGTTGCTAACGCCCCGTGTCTTGTGCAGGATGATGTGAAGAGGTTCATCTCCGAGCCGCAGCCACCACCGAGCGAGATCGAGATCCCGGTGGAGGGGAAGGTGAAGGAGCGCCGCGAAGTCGGTGAAGGCGACGACACCGTCATCGTGGAGGATACCTCCGATGACGACGACGAAGACGAAGAGACGCTGCAGGACCGCTTCCAGCTGCAGTCAAGGTTTAGCCGCCCGGGCTTGCCTAACGTTCTACTGGTACAAGACCCTCCGGCTAGCCTGGAGGCTAGCCTTGCTGCGCCGCCACGGAAGCCGCGCAACCCCGCCAAGAAGCGGGTGACGAAGAAGCTGAAGGTCTCGGAGACCACGCCTCAGGAGGTAAGTTGTCTTGAGCAGAGTAGTCGAGTACCCGTTGTTCGAGTACGTTGCTGACGAGTAGTCTTCCTTTGTATGCAGGAGGTGCCGCCAGCGGAGCCCGTCGAAGAGGGCGACGAGGGCATGTGGGAGACGGTGGGGGAACCGCCGGGAAGTCGTAGTCCGAGCCCCACCGTTGATGAACTCCTCGGCGCAAGCGGGAGCGCCGGCCCTCGCTCCCGAAGAGAGCACGGGACCCGTGGCCGCCGCCGTTGGAGAGGTGGTGGCCTCGGGAGCGCAGAGACGTCGCGCGGCCGCCGCCGCCGTGGAGGAGGCAGTAGCCGCAGGGGCGGAGGAGGAGGCGCCCGCCGAGGGTGGACTGGTTGATATTTCCAGCATCCTCGGTGCTCCGGCCGTGACCATCGTCCGGTCGAACTTGTAAGTACCATATCCTCACGAGTAGTACTTGCTGCAGTAGTCGATCTTGTTTGATGACCCTCCGTGAATATTTCTGCAGAAAATCCACGGATCTGTCCTGGGATGGGGACGAGCCCTCATCAGCGGTGGCGGAAGAAGTCACACCGCCCGTCGAGGAGACCGCTCCCGATACCCAAGCCGCGACTGAGCCCCCGGCTACCGAAGCGCCGCTGCCGGAGGCGAGTGTAGTCGAAGGTGAGTACCCTTCATGAAGCTGCGGAGCTCCAGGAGGAGTAGTCGTAGGCACTAATGCACATGTCGTTTTGTTGACAGGCGCAGAAGGTGGTGACATCCCTGCGGGGGTGCCAATGCAGGAGTTGACACCAGAGACCCCGGAGGCTGCGGAAGGAGCCCCCGAGCCTATTGCGGAGGTCGTCGAGAAGACCGCCAGGGGAGAGGCGGTCACCACGTCGCCAGAGATTGCTCTGGAGGTGGCTATCCGCTCCCCTGAGATCCAAGACGCAGAGCCCATCCGTTCTGCGCCGATGACGGAGGCCACCTCGGGTAGCCGCGGCAGGATAGAGCTCCTTGCGGACGATCTCGTCGAGCCGGCGACGGTAGCCAAGCACCTGGAGGCGATCCGTCGAGCCGAGCAATGGATGAAGGTAAGTAGTCGTAGCCTTTCGAGTAGTCAATCCTTTTGCCGTTGAGTACTCGTCATGACTTGAGTTGTCTTGTGCAAGACGTCGCGGAGCGGTCCCGCGACAAGTCGAACCTGCTGCAGGGTTATGGCGACACCGTGCTCCGAGCCGAGGCCCTAGAGGAGTAGCTCGTGAAGTCGCGGAAGCACGCGGCTGCCATGCAGTCAAAGCTCGACGCCGCCTTCGCCAAGTACCACAACGACATCCAGGAGTTGCAGGCGAAGGGCGACGACTTGGTGCGGAAGAACAAGGGCCTCCGCAACAAGAATAAAGGTATATCCTTCGACTTGTCGAGTACTTGTTGGAAGTCGAGAAGCATCTGACCCGCTGTTGTATTTCTGTGTTGCAGAGATTGAGAGCCAGGTGGAGCAGCTGAAGGCCTCGGAGGTGAGGATGAAGAACCTCTTCTACCAGGAGCAAGAAGCCCGCCAGGTACTCGAGCTCGACTACAAGGAACTCGCCTTCGAATGCGAGAAGCATATGGAGCTGCGGATTGCTTCTGACAGGGATCTCGTCAACTGCTACAAATCTTTGCAGAAATTGAACGAAGACTGCGAGGCATTGCGGGCCTAGTTGAAGGAGTTGGAGGAGGCCGCTCTGCCGATCGCAAGGCTCCTGGTGCCGCACCCGGGCGGCCCCAAGATCGCTCCTCTGGTGGATCGCCTTCGTGAAGCTCCAAGCCGGCTGGCCGCCTACGTCAAGCATATGGCCAGGTCGATCCCAAGACAAGTCTTGGCCTTCATGAAGTCGTACTTCCCGAAGGCTCCAATGGAGGTGGTCGTCGGCGGGGTAGCCGCCAACTGCTCCGATGAGCAAGATGCGTAGCCGCCGGAGCGAGATGGCTCCCATCGCGGAGCAGGTAGCCGAGAAGCTGAACCTCCAGTAGCCCTGTAATAAGTAGCTAGTAGCCATAGTTGCACAGGAAAACAATTGTAATGAATTGTTCAAGTATCAATGAAAGAAAATTTTCCAGCAATGAGTACTCGTAGCCGCGATCTCAGAGTGCGGAGCGCCCATCGTGGGGTGAGTGCGAGTAGTAGTACTCGGCTTCAGTAGTCCCGTTTGTAGTGAGTAGGCAGCAAATAAGTTGATGGACGATCAATCTTTATTACTGAAGAAGTACACCTGGATGGCCAGGGCCGTAGTTACAAAGTAGTCGCCTGGACCCGGAGGCCGCTTACAGCTAAGTAGCGCTGGAGCGGGTAGCCGCATACAGCAGGTGATCCGTAGGTAGCCGTGTAGGCTGGATCGTAGATCCGTAAGTAGCCGCGCAGGCTGGATCTTGGAGTGTGGTCTCTTGGTAGACCGCTGCTAGAGTCCTTGACGCCCGTCTCAGCCTAGGGTCCGTAGGTAGCCGCGCGGGCTGGACCCTGGAGAGGAGAAGTCCGGAGACTGGAGCCAGGGCCCGGAGGGTCGCTTACGGCCAGGGGCGTTGGTGTAGTCGATTAGACTTGAACCCCAGAGTAGTCCTGTAGACTAGGCGTAGAATCGACAGAGTTGGTCGACGTTCCACGAGTTGTTGACGTCTTCGCCTTCAAGTGTTTGGAGGCGGTAGGAGCCCGGCCGGTCACCTTAGCCACGGTGAAGGGGCCTTCCCGGGGGGAGCCGAGCTTGTGAAGTCCTTCCGTGTTACGGGATACGGCGGAGGACAAGATCTCCAACGTTGAAGGAGCGTTCCTTGACGTTGCGATCATGGTAGTGTCGGATACCCTACGGGTACCTTGCTTCGATTGGACGAGGGCGGCGCGCAGCCGAGCTTCTTCGAGGCCGTCGATGTCAACTCGTCTCGTCGTCTTCTTCGAGACGCCTTCGTCGTAGTGCTCCACCGCCGGTGAGTTCCATATGACGTCGGCGAGGGAGGATGGCTTCGCAGCCGTAGACCGGGGAAGTAGGGGGATTGCCCCGTTGGCTTGGATGGTTGAGTCCGCAGCCCCCAGAGTGCGTTGGGTAGTTCCTTGATCCACTTGCCCCCTTTGGAGTTAGCAGCGTCGTGTAGCCGCTTCTTGAGGGCGTCGAGCACCATCCCATTGGCGCGCTCGACTTGTCCGTTGGCCCGTGGATGGGCGACTGAGACGTATCGGACGTCAATCCCGCTGTTCTCGCGGTACTCCCGTGAAGCGGTGGTTGTTGAAGTTGGACCCCAGGTCTGTGATGATGCGGTGAGGTAGCCCATAGCGGTGTACGAGTTCATCCAGGAAGTCGAGTACTCTGTCAGCCTTGGGGCATGTGACCGGCTTGACCTCGATCCACTTGGTGAACTTGTCGATAGCCACTAGTACCCTGTTGAATCCTCCTGGCGCAGTTGGCAGTGGCCCAATCATATCGAGCCCCCAGCAGGCAAAGGGCCAGGTTGGCGATATGGTGACTAGCTTGTAGGCTGGGACGTGTTGCTGCTTGGCGAAGTACTGACATCCTTGGCACCTTCTGACGAGTTCTTCGGCATCGCCCAAGGCTGTGGGCCAGTAGAATGCTCGCCGGAAGGCCTTGCTGACCAGCGTTCGTGAAGACGTGTGGTTGCCGCAGACGCCCTTGTGGATCTCCTCCAAGATGTCCTTGCCTTCTTCACGAGGGACGCACTTCATGAGTACTCCAGAAGATGCGCCCCGCTTGTAAAGCTGGTCTCCGATGAGGACGTAAGACTTGGCGCGGCGGACGAGTTGTTCGGCTGCGTTCTTATCGGAGGGGACCTTCCGCTCGCTGAGGTAGTCGATGAAGGGTTGCCTCCAGTCCATGTCGATCATCATGACCTCCTACCCAGCTGGTGGATGGGCTGGGGCAGTGGTCAGTGGCGCCGGCTCCGGGATGGATGGCGCGTGAAGCTCATGGACGAAGACGCCCGCTGGTACTTGAGCGCGGGTGGATCCAAGCTTCGAGAGGACGTCCGCTGCAACGTTGTTGTCGCGGACGATGTGATGGAACTCGAGACCATAGAATTTGTTCTCGAGCTTGCGGACTTCTAGGCGTAGGCGTCCATATTCTCCTTGTTGCGGTCCCGGGACTTGTTGACTTGGTTGATGACCACTGCGGAGTCGCCGTAGACTAGTAGCCGCTTGATGCCCAGTGAAGCCGCGAGGCGGAGCCCGTGTAGGAGAGCTTCGTACTCGGCTTCGTTGTTTGAGACCTTCCAGAAGATCTGCAGGACGTACTTGAGTTGTTCGCCCGTTGGAGAGATCAGGAGTACCCCTGCGCTTGCGCCCTCGAGGTTGAGTGAGCCATCAAAGTACATCACCCAATGCTCTGGTCGCACGGTGGGAGTAGGCGGCTGGTTCTCCCGCCACTCTGCCATGAAATCGACCAGTGCCTGCGACTTGATGGCTGTGCGTGGCTTGAAGTCGATGGTGAGGGCGCCGAGCTCGACATCCCACTTGGAGATTCTTCCGGTGGCGTCTTGGTTCCTCAGGATGTCGCCGAGCGGGTAGTTGGTGATGACGGAGACCGAGTACTCCTGGAAGTAGTGTCGTAGCTTCCGTGAGGTGATGAGTAGAGCGTACAGGAGCTTCTGCACGGGCTGGTAGCGAGCCTTGGATTCTGATAGAACCTCGCTGACGAAGTAGACTGGGCGCTGGACCGGGTAGGCATGGCCGTCTTCCTGCCGCTCGACAACGATGGCGGTACCGACCACGTGAGTAGTCGCGGCTAGGTAGAGCAGAGGTCGCTCGCCCTTGTGAGGAGCCGTGAGGATTGGTGGCTTTGACGAGAAGTCCTTGAGCCGGGCAAGGGCTTGATCCGCCTCCGGAGTCCACACGAACTTCTCGTGATGCTTGAGTAGTTTGAAGAAGGGGAGGCCCCGTTCTCCTAGCCTCGAGATGAATCTGTTTAATGCCGCCATGCACCCCGTCAGCTTCTGGACGTCTTTGATGCTCGTGGGAGCTTTCATGCTGGTGATGGAGGAGATCTTCTCGGGGTTGGCTTCAATGCCGCGCCGTCGATGATGAAGCCGAGTAGTTTGCCCGAAGGGACGCCGAAGATGCACTTGTTCGGGTTGAGCTTCCAGTGGTACTCGAGTAGCGATGCGAAGGTCTCTTCAAGGTCGTCGATGAGGGTAGCGGAGTTCCCTGGTTTTGACAACCACGTCATCCACGTAAGCCTCGACGTTCTTGTTGAGTTGCCGCTTGAAGCGGTGCCCCGGGATGGCCCGTTGATAGGTAGCGCCCGCGTTCTTCAACCCGAATGACATGGTCGTGTAGCGAGACGCGCCAAACGGGGTGATGAACGCGGTCTTTTCCCGGTCTTCCTCCTTGATTGCGATCCGGTGGTACCCGGAGTAGAAGTCGAGGAAGCGAGAGCGGAGTCGCGGCCCCCGCCGTGGAGTCGATGACTTGATCAATCCGCGGCAACCCGAAGGGGTCCTTGGGGCAAAGGCTTGTTGAGGTCGGTGTAGTCGAGGCACATCCTCCACTCGTTCGAGTTCTTCTTGCGGACGAGGACCGGGGTTGGCGAGCCACTCAGGATGGAAGACTTCTCCGATGAAGCCACTGCGAGTAGCTTAACGAGCTCCTTCTTGATGGCGTCCCATCTGTCGTCGGCAAAACGTCGGAGGTGTTGTCGCTTAGGGGTGGCCTTTGGATCGACGTTAAGGCGGTGCTCAATCGGGGCTCCCCGGGCACTCCCGGCATGTCCGCCGGCTTCCACGCGAAGATGTCACGGTTAGCCCGAAGAAAGCTGATGAGCGCGTCTTCCTATTTGGGGTCGAGGCCGGCCCCGATGGTGGTGGTCTTGCTGGGGTCGCCTGTTCCGAGGTCGACCATCTTGACGAGTACCTCCTCAGGTGGCTGAGGCTTGTTGGCGCTGTCAGACTTCTCTGGGATGTCGAGTTCGTTTGTAGCAAGCTTCTTCGACGCGGCGTAGACCTCCATCATCGCGTTGGGTACTTGGTTTGTGGAAGCGATCACCACGGCTTTTGTGTGGCAGTCGTGGGAGATCTTCAAGTCCCCTTGGAGGGAGAGTACACCGGCTGGACTTGGCATCTTGAGTACCAAGTAGGTGTAGTGGGGCACCGCCATGAACTTGGCGATGGACGGTCTGCCGAGGATGGCGTGGTAAAAGGTCTCGAAATCCGCGACCTCGAATTTGATGTACTCGGTGCGGTAGTTGTCCCGAGACGCCCCGAAGGTAACTGGCAGTACCACTGAGCCCAGTGGGATAGCCGCGTTGCCTGGGACGATGCCGTAGAAGGGTGTGCTGCTCTTAGTGAGCATGGGGGTGACGTCGAGCTTCATTTTCTTCAAGGTTTTGGTGAAGAGGACGTTGAGCCCGCTTCCACCGTCGATGAGCACCTTGTTGAGCTTGGAGCCCGCCACCGTTGGCTTCAGGACGAGGGGGAACCGTCCTGGTTCGGAGAAGCTGGTCTATTGGTCCGCGCGGCTGAAGGTGATGGGTACCTCCGACCACCTGAGAGGGGTCGGGACCGCTGGCTCAATGGACATCACTTCACGACGGTAGCCTCTCGCTCCCCGTCCGCCGGGGCGTCCGCTGAAGAGGACATTGACGGTTTTCTCGGGTTCTTGGAAGTCGTTGTTGTCGCCGTCCTTCTTCTTGCCCTTTTGGTCGTGAGGGTGCGGTGGCTCCGAGTATCCTTGAGTGCATGCCCGAGCCGGTAGCACTTGCTCGGTAGTGTGGTTGCCGTTTGGATGCCACGGGCACTTCTCCTTCAAAGCAAGTCTTTGAAACCGCCGTAGTTCTTCTTCGAGTTCCCTTTCGCAGGCGCCGGATAGCCGCGACGGTGTTGTCCGGCTTGCGCTTGCGGTTGGGACCCGAGTAGTTCGTTGTTGTTGTTGTTGTTGCGGCCGCCTTGGTTTGCATTGCCGCCGCGCCGCCGCCCGGTTTTGCTTGGACTTGCCGCGGATGGCGTCGTACTTGGCGTTGGCCTTGTCCTCTTCATCCGCCCGGGTCGTGATCATGTCCTTGAGGTGGGGGATGGACTCGGGGCGGCGACGACCGAAGTCCTCGAAGGTGCAGCGATGGTAGAGGCCGTCCGGAAGAGGTCGATGACCTCCTTGTCGGTGACGTCGACGACGGTAGCACGCTTGTCGAAAAAGCGGCGCATGTACTTGCGGAGGGTCTCGCCCGTTCCTCGCTTGATCATGGCCGGGTCCATGCGAGTACCCGAACGGCCCATGGCGCCCGCGAAGTTGCTCGTGAACCGCTCCTTGGCCTGGTCCCACTTGTCGATCGAGTGCTTGTCGAGCTACTCGAGCCATGTGAGTGGTGCTTGGTCCGGACGAAGGGGAAGTAGAGGCATTTGGTGTCGTCGTTGCCGCCGCCGTTCTCGATGGAGAGGGCGTAGCATCGGAGCCACTGGATAGGATCCTGCTTCGCGTCGTACTTGGTGATCCCCAAAGGCTTGAACTTGTCGGGGAGGAGTAAGTTGCGAAGTCAAGGTGAGAAGGCGGGGAAGCCGTCGCCCTCAGCGGCAGTGGTCGACTTCTTCCGCCGGAGCTCCTCGATCTTCTAGCGAGCGTCGTACCCGCCGTGCGAGGCGCCGGAGGCATGGCTGTTTGCGTGGCCTCGGCCGCCGCGGCTGCCGCCGCCTCCGCCTCTTCTCGTTGGCCCCATGGTTGGAGCCGCCGCCGCCGCCGCCGCCGCCGCTGCTGCCGCCGTCAGGGTCGTTGCCTCCGCCACCGGCCGGAGCGTGGTGGGGAACAACTTCTCGGTTGCCTTGGTCTTGCTGTGAAGGTCCGCCGACGTTGGAGCGGCAGCGGTTTGGCTCGGCTGGAAGGTCAGCTCGAGTACGGTTGGGGCCAGCGTTGGCGCTGCGACTAGTAGCTTCGTTGTCGCGGGGTTTAGCTGGAAGAGGTTGGTTGACTCTGTTGTCGACCCGCATGAAGTAGGCTTCTTCAGCGAGCTTGGCGATGACCTCTCCAACGCGTATGCCCTGAGCCTGGCGTGCGATCGTTGTGATCGACATGAGGCACCGCTCAGGGGTGGTGTGTACTCTGCTCTCGACCGCCTCGAGAGCTTCCGCAAGGTTGCGGATGGGGGAGGTTGTCCCCCGAGCCGCCGGCGCCGTTCGGGCGCGCGCTTCCTGTTGCGTTCGCGTCGGGCGTCCCCGTTGGCGACCGGCCTCATCGCGGGGTGCGTTGGCAGATAGCTCGTCTGCGGAGATGTCCTCCAGGTACCTGTCCTCTGCCGTGCCGGAAGGTCCTCGGGGTGTCGCCGGCGCCCATGAAGACTTAGCGATCGGGGGTGCCCGGGCCGGGACTCGGAGGGTGCCACCTCGGCTGGTGTATTTGAGTCGGCCGGGTTAGTGGTGTTCCCCTCCGGAACGGTAGCGAGTCGATGTAGGCGACGTAGCGTGAGTCTCCCTTTACCGATCGGCGGGCTTGCGGTCCGGCCGCAGACGTATCTCCCGGCCGGCGTTGATTTTATAACCAGCCCCGAGGCTGGCCCTGACAAGGGAAGCTCAGTGGAGTCGTTTTCGGACTCGGGCTCCTCAGGGTCCGACCCGAAGTCGAACTCGGAGAGAGGGCTGGAGTCCGAAGCGCGATCGGGGACGGCGTCGGAGTCCGAGTTGTACTCGGGTACGGGCTCCTTGCCGGCCGGCGCGGGGGTGGGAGCCCCCGCGCGGGCCCGGCCGAGGGCGCGCGAGGCACGCGCGAGTGCTTGCGTGGTGAGGGGAGCCGTCTCGCGATGGCCGAGCGGCCCGGCTCGCATGCGATGGCCCATGGCGACGTCGGGTTCGAGTTGGAGACGGACTCGAGCTCGAAGTCGGCGTGGTGGTTGAAGAGCGAAATTTCGCCGAACTTGCCTGGCGAGTTCGCTTGTGACAACTTCGGGGAAGCGTCCACGAGGCCTCGTCCTCGGGTTGGGCCGCATGGTTAGACGGCGCCGGGAAGGAGCCCGCGCCATCGCAGTGCGGACCCGTGCGCCGAAGACGAAGGTGTCGCCGCGGTTGAAGGCGGCGCTGGCTTGGAAGTGGACGGAAGCGGTCGAGTTCGCCATGTGATCTCGAGCGAGACCCCCTACCTGGCGCGCCAAGTGTCGGTGTTTTAGACCGGCAACCTACTACGGGGAGTACCCGAAGTAGATGATTGTGACTCGCCGAGATCGGTAACTCGAAGAAAGAGACACGTGGCACACAATTTAGACAGGTTCGGGCCGCGAGGTGCGTAATACCCTACGTCCTGTATGCTGCGTAGCTCTGGATTGATAGGGCACGATTACAAGATGGTGCAATGGTGCGCCGTGAGTTGTATGAGAGGAGATTGGATGCTAGAGATCGGTCCCCGCTCGCCTTATATAGTCCGGGAGGCGGGGTTACGGTGTCGGAGTAGGGAGAGAGTACTAGTCGAGTATGTCTAGGAGTCCTCTATACAGTGCGGAACATGTACAGCTCCCTAACCGAGTACTACTCCTGTGTAGTCCTTGTGCTCCACGCCTTCAGGTGCCGTGTAGCGCAAGCCGGGTAGTCCCAGGGGCCCACCGAGTAGTCGGTCCTGGTACCCACCAAGGTAGTGGGCCCAGGGAGGTCCATACGACAGGTGCCACGGTGGTAAAGACCGTCTCGGAAGAGGTCGATGACTTCTTTGTCAGAGACATTGACTACGGTGGCGTGCTTGTCGAAGAAGCGTCGCATGTACTTGTGAAGGGTCTCGCCTTGTTCCTACTTCACCATAGCCAGGTCCATGCGAGTACCCGAGTGGCCCATAGCGCCCGCAAAGTTGCTGGTGAACTGCTCCTTCAGCTGGTCCCACTTGTCGATCGAGTACTTCTCAAGTGACTCGAGCCATGTAAGCGGGGCTTGGTCTAGACAGAAGGGGAATTAGAGGCACTTGGTGTCGTTGTTTCCACCAGCGTTCTCGATGGAGAGGGCATAGCATCTGAGCCACTGCACTAGATCTTGCTTCACGTCGTACTTGGTGATTCCCAGAGGCTTGAATTTCTCTGGGAGGAGTAGGTTGCGAAGTCGCGCAGAGATGGCAGGGAAGCCGTCGTTGTCGCCTTCCGTGGAAGCCTTCTTGCGTCGTAGTTCTTCCATTTTCTGGCGGGCGTTGAAGCCGCTACGCGAGGCGCCAGAGACGTGGCTATCCGCGTGGCCTCGGCCACCGCGGTCGCCACCGCCCCCAGCTCTCTTGTTGGCCCCATGGTTGGAGCTCTCGCCGTCGCTGCCTCCACCTCCAGGGTCGTGATGAGGGACGATCTCCCGGTCACCACTAGCGCTGTTGCCACCGTGAGAGGGTCCACCAACTGTTGCCCGAGTACGGTTGGGGTTGGTAGGTAGCTCCGCTCGAGTACGGTTGCGACCGATGTCCGCACTGCGACTTGATGCTTCGTTGTCGCAGTTCCTGACGGGAGGTGGTTGAGCAACCCTGTTGTTGACTCACATGAAGTAGGCGTCTTCCGCGAGCTTGGCAATGACTTGTCCCGCGCGCATCCCCTGAGTCTAACGTGCTATCGTAGTGATAGACATGAGGCATTGCTCTGGGGTAGTGTGTACCCAGCTCTCGACTTGGTCGAGTGCTTCTGCGAGGTTGCGGATCGGGAGGGACTCACGGAGATGTCGGTGCCATTCGTTCCGCTTTCTTACGTATGGGGAGGGACTCGCGGAGACGTCGGCGCCGTTCGTTCCGCTTTCTGTTGCGTTCACGTCGGGCGTCTCTTTGGCGGCGGTCTCGTCGGCGGGTGCGTTGGCAGACAACTCGTCCGCTGAGATGTCCTCAAGGTATTGGTCAGGGACCGTCCCTGAGGGCCCTGGCGTCTCGTTGGTAGTCATGAAGACTTGCCGGTCTGGAGAGCTAAGGCTGGAGTCGCTGGTTGCCACCTCTGTTGGAGTGTGCTCCCCAGCTAGAGCAAGCGGTGTTCCCTCCTGGAAGGAAAGTGAGTCGAGGCAGGCGACGCAGCGTGAGTTCCCTCCTGTCAAGTCTGCGGGCATGTGGTATGGCTAGTAGACAAATCTCCCGGCGGGTAGCCGGCTCGCATGCGATAGCCCACGGGGACGTCGAGTTCGAGTTGGAGTCAGATCCAAGCTCGAAGTCGGCGTGTTGGTTGTAGAGCGAAATTTCGTCGAATTTTCTGGCGAGGTTGCCCGTGACTACTTCGGGGAGCGTCACGAGCCCAGTCTCCGGGTTGGGCGACATGGTGAGGCGGCGTTAGAAGGATCCAGCGCCGTCAGCGGTGCAGACCTAGGAGCCGAAGAAGAAAGTGTTGTCGCGCTTGAAGGCGACGATTGGCTTGATGAAGATGGAAGCCATCGAGTTCGCCATGTGATCTTCGGCGAGAGCCCTACCTAGCGCGCCAGCTGTCGGTGTTTATACCGGCAACCTACTAAGGGGAGTACTCGAAGTAGATGAATATGGCCTCGCCGAGATCGGTAACTCGAAGGAAGAGACACGTGGCACACAATTTAGACAGGTTCGGGCCATGAGGTGCATAATACCCTACGTCCTGTATGCTTCATAGCTCTGGATTGATTGGGTGTGATTACAAGATGGCGTAATCTGATGCGTATGAGAGAGGAGGGTCCCTACCTCGCCTTATATAGTCTGGGAGGCAGGGTTACAAGTCGGTTTAGGGAGAGAGTACTAGTCGTGTACGTCTAGGAGTCCTCTACACAGTACATGGTATGTATAGCTTCCTATCCGAGTACTTCTCCACCGTGGTCCTTGCGCCTCACGCCAACAGGTACCGTGCAGCACAAGTCGGGTAGTCCTAGGGGCCCACCGTGTAGTCGGTCCTGGTACCCACCGAGGTAGTGGGCCAAGGGAGGTCCAAATGACATGGGGCAAACAAGGTTGGTGAGGGAAGTGGTGAGAATATCCCAGAGCCACCAAAAACCCACCACAAAAATGCTTTTGTCCCTAAACCGAACCATCTTAGGAACCGACTAGACACAACCCCCGCTCCACCCGTGTTTCCTCCACGAACCAACGATTTCCAAAAGCCTATCAAGTTCATGAGCACTTTTGGGAAAGTGTTCTTTGGGGAAGAGAGTGAGAAGGCGACTGAGGAGAAACCGGTTGAGAAGCTGGGTGGAGAAAAACCAAGTGAGCAGCCCCAACCCAAGCCTAAACCTAAGATCGTGCGGTTTCGTTGTGACTATTGTGGGAGAGATGGTCACAAGGGTAAGTTTTGCTTCAGGAGGAAGCGTGAGGAGAGAATGGCGACAGAGTGGGCTAACAAGGACAAGTACCACCCTCCCAATGGTGTACTTGAGCCTCGTGTGCAGATGCTCAGGGCCAAGGCGGGTGTGAGCATAGTACGGCTTGGGGAGAGCGAAAGGCTGCAGGAGGTGCTGCTGATCGGGCTACATTGGTCAGACCGGTGCGTCACAACGGTCAGACCGGTGCAGGTCTGGGCAGACAGGGGGGTAGTTTTCGTGCCCGTGATGAGTCTATGTTTGGTTGTGAAGGTCATGGTTCTGGTGGTTGGTCTGGATAGTTTGCAGGTGGTCAGTTTTCTAAGCGTTATCCCCGTCGTTCTCAATACGGCGATGGGAGGAGTCGTAGCTTTGAGATGGTGAGGAGGAATGGTTCACGATCTTCCTTTCATGGTTTTGGTCCTCCTTCAATTAGAGAGGGTTGGTTCCCTCGTAGTAGTTACCACAGTGGTGTTCGTGTAGGTAGCTTTGGTAGGAGAGATGTTTTGGATTGTGCTAACCCCACATTGGAGCAAATGGCTTGGCACTGGTTTTACTCTTTTGGTGCCAACCCCAGTGCTGAGTCATTTGTCCACTCACTTGCTCGTTTTTGAATTTCAAGTGGGAGACTTGAAGAACATTTGGTTGATTGACTCCGGTTGCTCGAGGCATATGACCGGAGACAAGGGGTGGTTCTCAAGTCTCGTCCCAGTGGTGACAGAGAGGTACATCACCTTTGGGGACATTGGGCGAGGGCATGTGTTGTCAGAATGTGAGATTAAGGTGAGTGACAAGATCACTCTCAGGTGTGTTGCTCTTGTTCAATCGCTTCGATACAATTTGTTTTCTGCGTCCCAACTATTGGATGAGGGTTTTGAGGTGTTGCTTCGGCCTGGTGGTTCTCGGATTTTGGATTCTCAAGGGGACCTTGTCTGTATGGTCGTTCCCAAGGGTTAGGTGTTTCGAGCTGATTTTTCTCAGTCTTCTGGTGTTGAGCGTTGTTTCTTGGCTGGTTCTTCGAGTGAGTTGTGGAAGTGGCATAGAAAGTTGGGTCACTTGAGCTTTGACCTTTTGTCTCGGTTGAGTAAACTCAATTTGGTCCGAGGATTGCCACGGTTGAGGCTTGAAAAAGAGTTGGTTTGTGCGCCGTGTAGGCATGCCAAGATGGTAGCCTCTTCTCACCCACTTCTCACCGAAGATTGAGCGTCCGTGCAAGCTGCTCCATATGGACCTTGTTGGACCAGCTCGTGTGCGATCTGCGGGTGGGAAGTGGTATGTCCTTGTTGTGGTGGATGACTACTCTCGATATGCGTGGGTGTTCTTTCTTGAGGAGAAAGGGGAGACGTTTGGTTTTGTTCGAGATCTTGTCTTGAGGTTGAGGAACGAGAGGCACGAAGATGTCATACAAGCAATCCACAGTGATAATGGCTTGAAATTTAGGAACTCCCGTTTCGAAACCTTTTGTCATGACTTGGGTCTTGAACACCAGTTTTCGAGTTTGTATATGCCTCCCAGAATGGTGTTGTGGAAAGGAAAAACAAAACCATGTGTGAGATGGCTCAGACGATGCTTGATGAGCATAGGACTCCGAGAAGGTTTTGGGCTGAGGCGGTGAATACCAAGTGCGGTGAACACCTCAGAGTGCATAAGAAGAAAACTATTATGAGTTGATGCATGGTCGCACACCCAAGGTGAGTCACTTCCATGTCTTTGGTTGCAAGTGCTTTATCCTTAAGAAAGGGAAGAAGTTGGATAAGTTTGAGGCTAGGTCGGCCGATGGTATTTTCTTTGGTTATGCATCTCACTCTAGAGCATATCGTGTGCTCAATCTTGAAACTAACCAAATCGTGGAGACTTGCGAGGTTACATTCGACGAGACACAGCCATGTAGTCAGCCTGTCTTTGAGTGTGCACGTGATGATGAACTTGGCGAGGAGATCTTTCAGGAGGAGGAGCATGAATATGGAGATGATGAAGATGGAGGTGTGGGAGAGGGGCTGTCCATCACCATAGTCGAAGAACCTCCCCGGCGAGTACAAGTGGATCACCCAGCTTCAAGGATCATCGGCGACATGAATGAACGTACTACACGGTCGAGGGTTCGAAACAATTCTCATTTCGCTCATGCTGCTTTTGTTGCCACCTTTGAGCCCAAAGACATTGGACACGTGCTATCTGATCATAATTGGGTAAATTCGATGCATGAGGAGTTGGAGAACTTTGAGAGGAACAAAGTTTGGGAATTGGTTGACCCTCCCCCAAGGTGTAAGCCAATTGGAACAAAATGGGTGTGGAAGAACAAATACGGAGAGAAAGGTGAAGTGGTGAGAAACAAATCAAGTCTTGTTGCTCAGGGGTTTAGTCAGAAGGAAGGGATCGACTACGAGGAGACCTTTGCTCCCGTAGCTCATTTGGAGGGAATTATGATCCTTCTAGCCTTTTCCGTGGCTAAAGGGTTCAAGTTGCACCAAATGGATGTGAAGAGTGCCTTCTTGAATGGTGTGTTGGAGGAAGAAGTGTATGTGAGGCAACCACCGGGGTTTGAGAGTGAGAAGTACCCCCACCAGGTGTACAAGTTGAGGAAGGCGCTGTATGGGTTGAAGCAGGTGCCTACAGCATGGTATGGTAGGTTGATGGGGTTCCTATTTGAGAGAGGGTTCGAGATGGGGAAGGTCGATCAGACTTTGTTGCTTCTCAGGCAGGGCGGAGATATCCTGATTGTGCAGGTGTACGTGGATGATATTGTCTTTGGTGGCTCATCTAACTCTCTTGTTGCAAGGTTTGCAAATGATATGAGTAGGGAATTTGAGGTGAGCATGATGGGTGAGTTGCAGTTCTTCCTCGGGCTACAAATCAAGCAATCAAAGGAAGGAACATTTGTGCACCAACCTAATTACACCAAGGACATTGTGAGGAAGTTCAAGATGGAGGACTCCAAGGCCATGAAGACGCCTATGAGTACAACTACAGCTCTTGATGCGGATGAGGAAGGTGAACACGTGGACCAGAATGAGTATCGGAGCATGATCGGGTCACTCCTCTACTTGACGGTGACGAGGCCGGACATCTAGTTCTCGGTATGTCTGTGCGCTCGTTTTCAAGCATCTCCAAGGACTTCGCATCGGCAAGCAGTCAAGCGCATATTCAGGTACTTGCCTGACACTCCCGACTTCGTCCTTTGGTATTATGCGTCTTCTTCTTTGGCGCTTCATGGTTTTCCGGACGCAGATTTTGTTGGATGTCAGTTGGACAGGAAGTCCACTTCTGGGACTTGCCAGTTTTTGGGATCTTCTTTGGTGTTTTGGTCTTCCCGCAAATAGTCGAGTGTTGCTTAATCAACTGCCGAGGCAGAGTATGTTGCCGCAGCTAGTTGTTGCTCTCAGCTCCTTTGGATCACATACAGCATGAGTACCTTTGGTGAGGATTATACCCATGTCCCACTTCAATGTGATAGCACTAGTGCCAAAAGTGTTGCAAAGAACCCAATTCTCCATTCCAAAACCAAGCACATAGAAGTGAGGTATCATTTTTTGAGAGACAACATAGAGAAAAGGAAGATAACCTTGATCCATGTACCCACACATAACAACTAGCCGATATTTTCACCAAACCCCTAGATCAAGCAACTTTCACTCATTTGCGGGGGGAGCTTGGTGTGTGTTTGATTTCTTGAGTTGGGTGTGTGGGAGCTCCTTTGTAGCATATTTATAGCTTTCCTTTGTGCATTTTTTGCATTTGGCTTGGCATATGTAACATGATGTATAGGCATCCTTGTATCTTAGATTGCATGCATTTTGTATCATATGCATTGGTTAGGAAAAACTTCTCCTAGATACATTGTTCACCATGGAATGATATTTATGTCTTTGTGAGCTTGATTGGTATGACATGGTTAGTTTGGCTTAGCTCTTGATAATCTTGATTTATACCCATGGTTGATGGCTATGTTTTAAAAAAATGTCATGTGTATGCTCTCTTGTGAGTAAATGCCTTTATATGATCTTGACATGTTTTAGTGGTTTGGTTATGCTTAATTTGTGGTTGAAAAGCTTATTTTGATCATATGGGGCCAAAGGCTCATTTGCCATCATGAATGTTTATCCCACATGCTTTATCTTGTGGAGGGGCATAAGTTCCTTTTTGTCACAACGACATTTCATGTACCTCATATGAATCCGAAAATGAAATGTAGATTGCTTGGAAAATGTTCTCCAATATCATATGTGCTAACTTAAATTTGTTTTGGGTGCTAAACCGTTGCATGATGCCTACCAATGAGAAGTCTCATATATAGAAGTAGGCACATGGCTCGGTGGCTTTGACATGACATGAGGTGCTTGTGGGTGTTTACGATGGTCTTATGATTAAAATGGTCGTCCTAGCATGAAGATTGTGTGGCTTTGCCATTTTGCCATGTTTTGCTCATGTTTAGGATTTTGCTCATGAGAAGGAAATTTTTCGCAAAATTGCTCCATTCTATCTTAGCTTCATCCAATGGTTGTGAAACTTGGTGATCATGAAGTTGATGTCATTACAAAGCTATAGAGTATCTAACTTGCTCATTTGGACTTGTGTAGCATCCTATGTTGAATTTTGTCTATTTGAGAAGCTCTAGGTTGATTTTTTTGCATTTTTTGGCTTGGTTCATGCATTATCAACAAGGGGGAGAAGTTTGAGCTTGTTTTGGGCTACTAGATGCATTTAGAAGGTTTTCAAGTGGTTTTGAGCCATTTCTGGGCTCTGTTGTGCACCGGTCTCACCGGTCAGAGTGATGGCCCTGTTCACATGTTGCACACCAGTCTGACCGGTCTGACCGGTCAGAGCCGAGCTGATGCAGCTGCTCTGTTTTTTCAAGTGGTTTGCATGCATTCGTCCAGGGGGGAGTTGCATTGGTTCAGGGGGAGCTTGCATGTGTGCAGGGGGATCTCTTTGTGGTCTTCGAGCTTTGGTTTGGTTGTTTGCGCTCTTTGTTTGAGCATAGTTTTGTCTCGGATGTGTCGAGCCGTTGCCCTTGCCTAAGGGGTCTGAAACTTGTCTTCATCAAGTGAACTTTCTCTTTACCTGTTTGGCTTTCAATTGCTTGTTGGAGTTTCTTTTTATCCGTTTCTTTTCCTTTTCTTTTGTCTCGTGTTACTATATGTGTGTGTTGTCAATGCAATCATCAAGGGGGAGATTGAGGACCATGCATAGTTCGAGGACCGATGGATGGTCGCTTCCTTGTTTGATGAGTGATTGACAACGTTGTGTAGACTAATTCTTGGCTAATTATTGCAGGTGCAGGTTGCGGCTTGAGTGTTGTAGGTGCAGGTGAAGAACAAGTGCGAAAGGTCATTGCTAGTGAGGCCTCCAGGTGTGGAGAAGGCAAGTAGGCTTCGTTCGAGGGACCCGGTGGCCAGCGGGGTCAAGTATGGGCCGCATGGTGGCAAGAATAACAAGATGAAGTCATGGATAGTTTTTTGGTTGAGCCTCAAAACCAAGGTCGAGCCGGGACTACGTGGGAACCGAGTCATGAGTGGAGATTGGCGGAGGCTACTCCGAGTTCGTGGGGTTTTCAGTGGTTCACCAGAAAACCACTAGGTTCCTTGGTTGATCCACAAAGCTAAGACCGAAGAACCGAAGTCGGAGGTGCAGCAGCATCAGACCGGTCTGACCGGTGGGTACCGGGTTGACCGATGAGGAGCACCGATCTGACCGGTGTGTGACGACGCGGTTCGGAGACTTCGAAGCGGAGGACACGCGTCGGGATCGCAAGGCTTGCATCGAGGCTAAGCAAGTTTGTGGTCACTGGGCATCCGTCCGATGGAGCAATGACAAAGATTTCCGAATTCGCCCTTGAGAGTCATCTATTCCTAATTAGCTAGTAAGGGTATTTTAGACTTACGGTTGCCTCCATATAACCCAAGTAGCGAGAGGATGGCAGCCATCTCTTAGAACCCTAGCTCATTTTGTTTTGATATTTTCCTCTTCCTTTTCCCTTGGAATTTCTAGGACTAGCTTCAGAGCTTCATGGTGAGATCTTGTGAGAGGGTAGGATGATCGGGCGGAAGCTAGACCTTGTATGAGCCTTCGTGGTATGTATATATGATTCGGTGTGGTTCATCAAGGCTTCTTTGAGTTCTTCCCGGTTTTCCTTTTTGGTGTTTTTCGTAGCCTTTTCATGGCGTTTTTCTTGGAGAGATTTCGAGGCTGTTTTCTTAGGGATTTGTTGGGGGTGTATGCATGAACCCTTCGTGGTTCTTTTCCCTTTGATTCTCTTCACGAATCCGCGAGAAAAGGGGCTCCATTTTGGGGTTTTCGTTGTCCTAGGGTTTGTGGTGTTTTTGGCGGAAATCCTTCGATTCCTCTTGATTCAATGAGTTTTGGTGGACCATAACTTGGCTATGGAGTGCCGATGAGGTGTTCCTACTATCCCCAAAGTCTTGTTCAAATCCGTGGTGCGAATCGGGAGATCGGTAGTTGGATTTGGAAGAGTTGACCCGCGGGTGCTGTTCATCCCGAATTGCCCAGGCGTGACCGGTGCTAGTGACCGGTCTAACCGGTGTAAGCCTTTTGTGGGATTTACCTTGAGTGAGTTGCTTGTTCCGTGTGTCTTTGGATCGTGTTGTTTAGTCACTTCTTGGTCAGTTTGGAGTTGTTTTCCTAGGTTTTATGTAGGGTTTTTTTCCGCGCAGGTTGTGTTTGGGGGATGTTTTTGTTCCAGGGCCTAGAAAAGTCACTGAGGCTCGCTGGAACATTTGTTGTGCGGTTGCTGTAGCCAACGGCCTGACCGGCTCTGTCCACCGGTCTGACCGGCGCAGGCCATTAGTTTGACCAGTGTAGCACAGGCAGCAAGCCGTGCAAGTTTCCGTTGTGTGGGTTGGTGAGTTTTGTCTCGGAAGGTTGTTTGTTGCTTCCTAGGATCAGTAGCACTCCAGTGGCTACGTGGTCTTGACCAACTTGGGTAGTTGAGTCGGAGACGTGTGTTGGAAGTTGTGTTCATCTTGTTGGAGCCTCTATCTCCTTCGAGAAGAATTTTTATCGGCTCCCATTCACTCCCACCCCTCTGGTTCGCCGTTTCGATCCTTCAATCTCGATCTCAGCACCATCATCATCGAGACCCTCGGGGATGACCTAGCCCATGGAGATCGCCTTGAGGTTGACCCAATAGTGCGACGCTACCACACCAAGGGCCTTCTGGACCCCCAGGTGGAGTGCACGACGCACACGCCGGGTGACATGCCCGCCAAAGGCGCGGAGGTGACTCGCCATGGAGCTCCTGGCCCCCGCTTTGCCCTCCTCCACACTCTGGGACACCTCGAGGGCCGCAGCCTGTAGCTCCTCCAGCTCCTGCTGGGAGGAGTTGTAGGCCATCTGGATCGCCTGGGATTGGGTCGCCGATGTCCCAAGAGCTGTCCGCAGGCCTGAAAGCAAAAGTATGGATTAAGTTGGGAGCGGATCCCAGCGAACTCAGCCAACGAGTGAAAGGTGGGAAGAACAAGTCACCTTCGACCTGCTTCTTCTCCGACTCGAGGGTGGCGCGCGCAGTGGCAGCCGCCTGTTGCAGCTCAAGGATGGCAGTGTCCTTCTCCTCGCTAGCCTGCCGTGAGTCCCCGTAGGACACACCCTCCTGGACCAGCTCCCTGGTGAGCCGCGTGTTCTCCGCATCCCGGAGCTTGAGGGTAGCACGTGCCTCCTCCAGCGTGGTGTGCTCCCGCTGGAGTTGGCCCTGCGCTTCCTCCCGGGCCGAGCGCTCGCGCTCGAGGGCAGCCTGGGCCTCCTTGAGGATGGACTGCTCCTGTTGGAGCCGAGTCTCCGCCTGCTAGCTCGCGCTTTGCTCCTAGCAGAGCTGGTCCCCCACCGTAGCAAGCGAGGCGGCCTTATCCGCCAGATCAGCCCCCAGCCGCTTGACCTCCTTGGCTTTCTCCTCGGCTTGGGTCTTCCAGGACCGTGCTCCCTCGAGGGTGGCGCGATCCTGCTACAGCTGAGCTTGCGCCGCGGTGAGGGTCGTCTCTCTCTCTCTGCCGCTGCGGTCTGCGCCTAAGCCAGGGCTGCACGTGCCTTCTGCAGTGCCTCGTCCCGCTCCAGGAGTGCAGCTCTCACCAAGTCAACCGCTGAAGCTCCCTCCACGGTTGGACGTCCTTGTCCAGGAGTGCATCCCGCACCGCTCGTAACCGGTACTCCAGCCAGCTGTTGTCGGTCTGTAGGGCCTCCACGAGGGCGTCGAGGGTGTCATACTGGCTCCGGTACTAGTCAAGCTCGGTGCTCAACTGGGCAAGGCGATCGTTACTCACCCGAGCCCAACCCTCTAGCTCCAGCGAATGGCAATCAGGGACACGAAGGGAAACATGATCAGGAAACACCCAAACGCAAAAAAGGTGATGAGCGAGCCTCGAATCAGACAAAACGCACTTACCTCAAAAGCCGGATCGAGGCACCCCCATGGATCCGTAGAGCGTCGGTCAGCGTGTTGTTGATCGAGACGTCGTGGTCATGAAACTCTTGCCACAACGCCTTTTCGGCCTGGGCCTCGTTGAAGTGGGCCGACGGTGCATCGGCACGGCGCAGCCCCTGCTCCGGGTGCGCGACGATGACATTAGGGGCGGTCGGTGCAGCGTGGGATGTCGAGGCCTCAGCGTCATGCGCCAGGCGCTGCGACATCACACAGCCGTCCTCCCGCATCACCATCACCTCTGGCGCCCGCTAGGGGGCTGACCCGGGTCGCCCCCTCAGCTGGTCCCACTCGGGGGGAGCTTCGTCATTAGTAGTGGCCCCCGCCGCCCCGTGGTTCCCGTGGGCCAGCTCTCCGGACGAGCCTGCCCGCAACCTTGTGAAGGGGCGCGGGGGACCATTGCCTGTGACATCGCCGCCACCGCCTCTTCTTGCTGTGGCCCCACGACCGCAGTCGTAACACATGACGGCTCGCCCATCGCTGCCGTGCTCGCCGCCGTCCGCGACACCCTCTCCGAACGCTGCCTCGTCGTCACGGGCGTTACCGACCTGAGCGCCTTGGCGGGCGCGAGGGCAGGGACGGTTGGCGTCACCCTGTCAACAAGAAATCAAAAGAGTAAGCGCCAGCCCCTCGAAGTCAAAAGCGCGCGAGGGGAGATGCGGCTCACCTCAAATTGGAGAATCACTGCTTCCTCTTCCTCAAGGGCTGGGGGGTACCTCTGTCGCGCCCGCTGGCGCCTCCGCGGCGCCCGCCGGCACCTTCACCGATGGCCCGGCGGCGGGCGCTTCCACGCCTGCCGCCAGTACCAACTCCACAGCCGCCTCTCCGGCCCTTGGCGAAGGGGGAAGGGGATTCCACCTATCGGAGGTGGCATGCCCCCGTCACTCTCCTCCTAATCTGACGACGAGTTCGCAGGCGCCAGCGGAGGGGAGAGTCCCTGCTACTCGCGCAGCTAGCACTCCTCATTGTACTGCTCCAGGCGCTCCCGCCGCCTGAGCCTCTTCTCTTTTCCGCGCCCCGCCCGCTCCTACTCTCGCCGCTGCGCGGCGCGGCTGGCCGCCTAGGCCCAAGGCGTTGGCGGGTCCGACAGCGCGGCATTCACGATCAACCTTTGCTGATAAGAATCGTCAAGGCCAACACGAATACAACACAAGAACCCAAAGAAGAAGAAGCACACTCACCGGCGGGGCACCGTGGTGCGTCACGAACGACCAAAGGTCGTCGTCGCTGTGCGGCACAGACTATAGGCTGATCGCGCGGCTTGCCCTCGTGGCCGCGTACTCCTTGAGGAGGGGCTCTTGCATCAGCCGCGAGTGCACCAACGACACGGGGTTGGCCGCATCGCTCATCTCGAAGATGCAGAGCTCCCTTTCCATGAGGGGGACAACCCGCTGGTGCTGGAATTTGGCGATGATCAAGGCCGCTCCCAGTCTGGCGTTCACTAGGCTCCGCAGCGCGGTGGTGAACGACTCCAACCTCTGCTGACACGAGGAAGGCGACACGCCATGGTGCCAGGCATCGGTCTTTGCCATAAGCACATTGCCAGTGTAGCGGGGAGACCGACACCGTCGTTGCGGAGGCAGAACCACCCCTTCTCCCAATCTACATTGTTCGAAGTCATCATGCACGGCGGGTACAGTTCCTTGCGCTAATCCTACAACATGAACTTCGAGCCGCCAGCGTGAACCACCCGACGCACCCGTGTCTCGCTCGTGGCGAGGGTGTGGAGCTCCGCGCAGAACAGGTGCACCCAGAGGTCCCAGTTAGCTGGGATCCCCAGGAACCCCTCGCAAACGGTGACGAAGGTGGCTGCCTGCGATATTGCATTGGGGGCAAAGTTGTGGAGCTCCACCCCGTAGGGTAGCAAAGACCCTGCATGAAGCGGCTCGCCGGGGCGGTGAAGCCACGCTCGTGTAGTCGGATGAAGCTGACGACGTAGCCGTACGACGGGTTGGGCTCTCTGTCCAACGCCGGAGGGACCATCCACACCGGGTACGTCCCTTCGCCGCCTGGCGCCAGCAGCCCGCCATTCACCAGCTCGTTCAGAGCGAACGGCGTCACCGTCGACCGGGTCTAGGGGAGGGGCTCTAGCACTATGATTGGCTGGGGCAGAGTCATTGTGGGCGAGAGCAGAAAGCTGGGAAGGAGGCGGACCGAGAGCGAAGCGAACGAGAGCAAGATTGGCGGAGTGTACGGCCGGGAGGAAGGCAAGAAGCGAAAGCAGTGGATGCTGAGTGGCGAGGTAAGGGATTCACCCTTCCCCTTCCTGCGATTTATAGATCTAGGGGAGCCACGCTCCCGAGAACTCCGCGCGTTGCGCACATTAAATGCAGGCAACGCCATTCGCCGCTGAAAGGCGGGCCTTGTTGTGCCGAAATGGCAGCGTACACGAGCGTGTGCGATCATTACGGCATGGCAATTAAAGGGCCGTGACGCCCCGTCACGTCCACCCCCACGTCGCCCACTAAACTCACGCAGCACCGCTTGAAAAGGCGCGCTCGCTACGCACGACCGCTGCCATGACCATGGTCGTTTAATGGCCAGGTCCCTTATCAGGAAAGGGCAACCCCCAACGCGATCCAAGGCAAAGGCTTGAAAAAACTGACCCTCTTAGGGTGCGATCGGCGCCCCGATCTAAAAGCAGGTGAAGCCAACCCTCATTCGATGGAATCGAGGGCTAGCCCCTGGAACAACGCGATTATCCATCAGTGGTCTTAAGTCCCACCCATCGAGGGTGGGCACCACAGATGCCCTCAACCCAGAGGGTTACAGATCAGTAGCTCGTGGGTCGGTTCAGCCGCGACCCCGCGTGTCCTACAGATGCAACCAAGATGGGGGCACCTCGTCCCTCGAGCGGTTCTCCACCTCACTCGAGGCCGCCCCGGGCTCGTGGCCCCCGTGCCCACTCCCCCGACCAGAGCATTAAATGCTTTGGCACGTCGCGAGCGCCTGGGTCAAAGGCGAATCCTAGCCACACCAGCCCCCTGACACCGCCTGGGAATCATATCATGGCTCTGTTCCGCCAACCCTCCCTGTAAGGCCATCCCTGATACTGTACGGGAGCTTTGCAGTAAGGTCGGTGTCAACTCTGTGACACTGTGCCGCCCACTCCTGTACGGCCTCCACGCCGCAGCCCTTGAGAGAGGACGGCAGAACCCTCGAAAGAGGTATGGGCTTCAACCTTGTGCCTGCGCGGGACGCCGTCGTGACGTCGGACCAGTGGAGCACGTCTCCCCCGTCATCTCTGGCCCTGTGCGGCTACCCCGCCGCTGTGCTACCAACCTGGGCACTGCAGCACCATCCTCGGTGCATAGGGAGCCTGGGACGACAAGACATCGCCACACCCATAGTTGTGCATCGTCTGGCCTCCTGTCAGCTGCACCCCCGAGTCAGTGTACGGACTGCGACCAAAACGGGAAGCTCCCACACATCCGCTCTCGAAGCCGCTCCTAGGCAGGTACAGGACTCGCCACGACGACCGACGGGAGCAAGATTCGTTGGGACGGCCATCAACTGTAACACCCAGAAATTCCATCACAATAAAATATTAATAGCAACAAGGTTTAGTTTTTAATTTCAAAAGATTTAATAAATTTGACTACTTTAATTAAATTAAACAATATTAAATTTAGAAATTACCAAGTGTTTGATGCATTCATGCTCTTGCATTGGTTCTGTTTGTTGTGCGGTTTAAAAAACAAAGGTTCAAAAAGTTTAAGTCTCAAAACCCAACCTAAACCTTTCGTCCCTTCCCCTCTTCTTTCCATTCTCAGCCAAACCCGGTTCAGCCTCTCTTTCAGCCCGGCTTCTCTCCCTCTCTCTCTTTCATTCAGCCAGATCCAAACACCGCCGGCCCAGCATCTCGCTCAGCCCAGCCGACCAAGCGGTCTACCTCCACTCTTTCCCCTCTCACTCTCTCTCACCGATAGATGGGGCCCACATGTCAGGCCCGTCTCCTACCTCCCGTCGTCTCCTACCTCTAACGCCCGCATCCCCCCCATGGCCACAGCGCACCGGTGCCCTTCTCCCCTTCCCTGCTATTCCTCTCCCCAACTGAGCGCCATCAATGCGCACCGGCGCATTCACACCCCGCGCCACCTCGCCCCTTCCACTTCCTGTAACGACTGCAGTGAGCTCCACCGCCCCCGAGCTTTGATGGCCGACCCACCGTCGAGCACCGCCTTGCCGCCTCCTCCTCTTTCCCTCTCCACCTATGAAAGGCGGATCCCGAGCCTGCCTCCACCCGCACCACCTCCCCGCCCTCTCCTCGCTTGCACCGCGCAGTCGCACCTCGCAGCCGGAGCGCCGCCCGGCGCCGGAGCTCCGCCGCGCCTCTCACCTCCCCAAGAGCCTTGGTAAGTTCCTCATTTTGTCGAGTTCCGTGGTCGGGAACTCGATTTCGTGCTCGCCGGCGAACTTCCGGCCGACCGCACCGCCGGCGCCGCCGCACACCACCGGTCTCTGGCGAGACCGTCGCCACCCGCAGCCGGTCGCCGTCCATCGCAAAATCAACGGCTCGGATCATCCCTCACTCCCCAGGTCAAAGTTCTTTGTACCGATCAACCAAAGCCACCGCCGGCATTTTTGCACAAAAGTCCCTGCACTTTCTAATATTATATGCTGGTCCTCCCACCTATAAAGAACCCTTTCATATTTGTCCTTTCTTTTATGTCTGGACCCCTGAACTCTTTAGGTTATCTGTTCAAAAGCCCACCTTTGAACTTTTACATGTTAGACCTCCTACTTTTACACATAATTATGTCTAGGTCCCTGTTTTCTTGCAGATAAGCCCCTGGAAAATAGTTTTCTTCACAATCTAGCCCCTGAATCTTGTTAAAGCCATATCTTTTCCGTGTTAGCTCCGTTTTAAGCGTTCCTGATGTCCACACGATCATCTCAGCAAGCACGTTAGTTCTAGAAGCTTGTTTTTGTCTTTTGGTAATGTTTGATGTATTGTTTTATTTGTTGCATGTTTTCTTGCATGATCGTAGACAACGCGTTGTTCGAGGAAGAACAAGTTCAGAGCTTTTAAGTAAAAAAGAGTACCTTACCGTTGGAGAAAGGCAAGTGACCCTACCCACCCTTCTACCTATTCTTTAATCAAGAATACTATAAATTAATCAGAACATGGAGAACCACCTAGGAAAACAGTGCAACCACAGTCCACATGGCTCTGGCTTAGCCAATTAATTAGGGGTGTGATTGTACTGATGACCTTATTAGAAAGGAACACAGGGGGCTCCGGGTTGCAAGGGTATAGCCTGGTTCTTTTGGGGTAGCAGCCTTTGGTAAGGTGCTGACCACTAGGGAGGGTTATGGTCCGCCCTGAGCTGTAACTGTCGTGGGTTGTTGGTGCTTTTGCATATCTTTGTAAAGGCTTCGTAGCGTCCCTATGCAATCACACCTCGGAAGTGTGGTATTGTACCTGATTAGCACATTCGTGGTTGGGTTCAAAGTTCTTCGGAACTTTTATGCGAACTGTGGTGAAAGTGTGCAACCTCTGCATAGTGTAAAACTGATCGATCAGCCGTGCTCACGGTCAAGAGCAGCCTGGACCCGCACATAGTTAATGAACTTAAAGATGTACTTAATATTGCTTTCCGGTTATTCCAATGGAGAATCCCGAGGTGGAGTACTTCATCAACTACGAGGAGTTCCGAGGATGTGGTCAACCCGTCAGATGCCTGTGGAAGATGAAGATGGAGTCGCGTCTTCATAGTTAATGTTGTTCGTGTAAAGACCTTCGTGTCTAGCCTCGTGAGTGTAATAGAAGTTAATAAAACTTTTCTATACGTTTTGAGCAATGTCTTGTGATATTACACTCATGAGTCTATCATATGTGTGAAATTGTGATCCTGGCACACATATGAGATGCATTAGGTTTTCTTCGGAAAAACAGGTGTAATAGAGTGGTATCAGAGCAATGCTGACTGTAGGACGCAGCCTCAGATAGAAATGGTCGAGATTAAGGACTCTCTTTCTAGAAAGCCTTTCCAGCATCCAAAATATCTTATTTACGCATAAAAATATATTTTATTCTTTAATCCTTATCAAAAATATATCTATTTGTTTTATTCTACACTGAGTTTGGTTTTGTCCTTCCACCTTGAACTACCACCTATGTTTTCTAGGATAGCTTCTTAGGTTGCCTACCCCTTCTATCAGTTTCATTTCGATAAAGCCGTTCTTGTGAGGATGTGCGATGTTAATGCTGCTGGTTGTAAACATGCATGATTTGGATCTTTGATATGATTGGAATGCTTTTGTGGAGTGATGGCCACAAATGCATCAATGAAATAGTTAAAGTTAAAATTTAAATCTTAGCTCCCTTTTCTCTTATTCACCTTTATCAATTCAACTTCCTATCGGAAATTTCTCTCTCTAACAATCAGATGGTAAAAACTAGGTCTGGAGCTGGACGGGATATTCCGCCCATGATACGTGCTCATATCGCCAATTAGCTACACCCTCCGTCCCAAAATATTTGCACCCTTTGACTTTTACAGATCACATTTGACCATTCGTCTTATTCAAAATATTTACGAAAATACAAAAATAATTATGATATACTTAAAATATATATGATGATAAAACATGTCATAGCAAAATAAATAACATTTTCACAATTTTTTCGAATAAGACGAATGGTCAAAAATGAAGCGTAAAAGTCAACAAGTGCAAATATTTTGGGACGGAGGGAGTAAATCAAGTCCCTCCTCCACCACAAGAATTAGCGATGGATCATGCAATGTACTAGTTCTTTACAGCACAGATGCTGCTAATTCAGAACGTCACTGCCACGGTCCAGAATCTGCACGCACAGCAGAACCAGCCGCCACCACAAGGACCCCCACCTCCTCCACCTCCAGTGAACAAGCATAAAGAGTTCATGAGCCACCACTCGCCCACTTACTCTCATTTAGTAGATCCCCTCGATGCTGATGATTGGCTCAAGACCGTCAACAAGATGTTGAATATCACGCAATGTAATGATCGTGAGGAGGTTTTGTATGCCTCAGGCCGTCTGGATGGTGCAGCATCTGATTAGTGGGATGCTTACACCACCACACATGCTGCTGCCGACACCATTACCTGGCAGGAGTTCCAGGAGACTTTTCATACACATCACATCCCAGCTAGTGTGAAGAAGCTGAAGCAGAAAGAGTTTCTTGCTCTAAAGCAAGGCAACATGACAGTTAGTGAGTATCTAGATGAATTTACTCATTTGTCCCGCTATGCACCAGATGAAGTCAACACAGATGCAAAGAGACAAGAACGCTTTCTCGATGGTTTGATATGGCCACTTAACTATCATTTTTAGAGCCACACATTTCCTAAATTCCAGATGTTGCTGAATAAGGCTATAGGCTTGGAAAATAAACGCAAGGAACTTCATGAAAAGAAGCGCAAGTTTCAGACTCAGGGTCAGCCTAGTAGTAACACCCACCCTTGTTACAACTTGTCACAGGACTCTCAGTTTCGTTCTAGCGTACAAGGTGGAAACTATGGACAGAATCAACAGTTTTATCGTTCATTTGAGAAGCCCGAAGAATCCAACCCAGTGACACCACATGCACCAAATCCTCGTCAGAATCGCTCAGGTGCACCAGTAAGGAATAATACTCCAGTTCACCCGAGTGATTGTTTCAATTTCGGAGAATTGGGACACTATGCCAGTATTTGCCCCCAGCGCAATATGCAGACACCTCAGAAAGGTACCAAAGGCCAACAGAACTACATGCATGGTAGGTGAACCATGTGGCAGCCGAAGAAGCCCAAGAGGCCAAGGATGTTGTGCTTGGTACGTTCCTTATCAACTCTGTACCTACAACAGTTTTATTTGATTCCGGGGCATCGGATTCATTTATTACTGAACAATTCGTGACAAAGCATGATGTACCCAGGAGCTCTATGAAGACACATTTGCTAATTAGTTCTCCAAACGGTGAAATGAAATCCACCTATGTATGACCACAAGTCAACCTTAAAATCGGAGAGAGAAATTTTCAAGCTGACGTAGAATAGATGTGATCCTTGGAATGGATTGTTTAGGCAAACATGATGGAATTATTCTGTGTGCCAAGAAGTCGGTGCTCTTAACAAGCCCACAAGGACAAAGGATTGAGTTTGTTGCTGCTGCAAGCCCAAAGAAGAAGGAAAAGTAAATCAAGATCCATTGACGATATTCAAGAAGTGTGCGAGTATCTCAATATCTTTCAAGAACAACAACTACTAGAATCTCGGTTGTTTTCCAATCCCTCCGAATCTCGGGACGAGATTCTCTTTAAGGGGGTAGGATTTGTAACACTCAAAAATTCCATCACAATAAAATATTAAAAGCAACAAGGTTTAGTTTTTAATTTCTAAGGGTTTAATAAATCTGACTAAATAAATTTGCCTTTAATTAAATTAAACAATATTAAATTCAGAAATTACCAAGTGTTTGATGCATTCATGCTCTTGCATTGGTTCAGTTGGTTCTGTGGTTTAAAAAGTTGAAGTCTCAAAACCCACCCTAAACCTTTCCTCCCTTCCCCTCTTCTTTCCTTTCTCAACCCAACCCATTTCAGCCTCTCTATCAGTTAAGCTTCTCTCCCTCTCTCTCTTTCATTCCGCCCGATCCTAAGGCTGCCGGCCTAGCATCTCGCTCGGCCCAGCTGACCAAGCGGCCCACCTCCACTCTTTCCCCTCTCCCTCTCTCTCTCAGCGACATACGGGGCCCACACATCAGGCCCGTCTCCTACCTCCCGTCGTCTCCTACCTCTAACGCCCCCATCCTTCCCCATGGTCGCAGCGCACCGGCGCCCTTCTCCCCTTCCCCGCTCTTCCTCTCCCCCTATCGAGCGCCATCAATGCACGTCGGCGCATTCACACCCCGCACGACCTCGCCTCTTCCTCTTCCTGTAACGCCTCCACTGAGCTCCACCGCCCCCGAGCTTTGATGGCTGGCCCACTGTCGAGCACCGCCTTGCCGCCTCCTCCTCTTCCCCTCTCCACCTATAAAAGGCGGATCCCGAGCCCGCCTCCACCCGCACCACCTCCCCGCCTCTCCTCATTTGCGTCGCGCAGTCGCACCTTGCAGCCGGAGTGCCGCCCGCCGCCGGAGCTCCGCCGCCCGATCTCCTTCTCCGCGTGCCTCTCGCCGCCCCAAGAGCCTAGGTAAGTTCCTCATCTTCTAAACTTCGTTTTCACGTTAATTCCATTGGGTTTTGTGGCCAGAAACTCTATTTTGTGCTCGTCGGCGAACTTCCGGTGACTGCGCCGCCCGGCACTGCCGCACACCGCTGGTCTCCGGTGAGACCGCCGCCACCCGCAGCTGGTCGCCGTTCATCGCAAAATCAACAGCTCAGATTAGCCTACAGTCCCCAGGTCAAAGTTCTTTGTACTGGTCAACCAACGCCGCCGGCTGCCTTTTTGCACAAAAGTCCCTGCACTTTCGAATATTACGTGCCGGTCCTCCCACCTATAAAGAACCCTTTCATATAAGTCCTTTATTTTATGTCTAGGCCCCTGATCTCTTCAGGTTTTCTGTTCAATAGCCCACCTTTGATCTTTTACATGTTAGACCTCCTATTTTTACACATAATTATGTTTAGGTCCTTGTTTTCTTGCAGATAAGCCCTTGCAAAATAGATTTCTTCACAATCTAGCCCCTGAATCTTGTTAAAGCCATATCTTTTCCGTCTTAGCTCTGTTTTATGCGTTCTTGGTGTCTACGCGATCGTCTCAGCAAGCACGTTAGATCTAGAAGCTTGTTTTAGTCTTTTGGTAATGTTTGATGTATTATTTTATTTATTGCATGTTTTCTTGCATGATCGTAGACAACGCATCGTTCGAGGAAGAACAAGTTCAGAGCTGTTAAGTAAAGGAGGGTACCTTATCATTGGAGAAAGGCAAGTGACCCTAACCACCCTTCTACCTATGCTTTAATCAAGAATACTATAAATTAATCAAAACATGGAGAACCACCCAGGAAAACAGTGCAACCACAGTCCACATGGCTCTGGCTTAGCCAATTAATTAGGTGTGTGATTGTACTGATGACCTTATCAGAAAGGAACACAGGGGGCTTGGAGTTGCAGGGGTATAACCCGGTTCTTTTGGGGTAGCAGCCTTTGCTAAGGTGCTGACCACTAGGGAGGGTTATGGTCTGCCCTGAGCTGTAACTGTCGTGGGTTGTTGGTGCTTTTGCATATCTTTGTTAAGGCTTCGTAGCGTCCCTATGCAATCACACCTCGGAAGTGTGGTATTGTGCCTAATTAGCACATGCGTGGTTGGGTTCAAAGTTCTTCAGAACTTTTACGTGAACTGTGGTAAAAGTGTGCAACCTCTGCAGAGTGTAAAACTGATCGATTAGCTGTGCTCACGGTCAAGAGCGTCCTGGACTCTCACATGATTAATGAACTTAAAGATGGACTTAATATGGCTTGTCGGTTATTTCTGTGGCCTTGCTGAGTACCAACCATAAGTGTACTCATCCTTGCTTACGCTGTTCAGAGGAGAATCCTGAAGTGGAGTACTTCATCGACTACGAGGAATTCTGTGGATGCGATCAAACAATCAGATGCTGGTGGAAGATGAAGATGGAGTCGTGTCTTCATAGTTAATGCTGTTCGTGTAATGACCTTAGTGTCTACCCTCGTGAGTGTAATAAAAGTTAATAAATCTTTTCTATACGTTTTGAACAATGTCTTGTGATATTACACTCATGGGTCTATCATATGTGCGAAATTGTGATCCTGGCACACATTTGTGATGCATTCTGTTTTCTTCAGAAAAACGGGTGTGACATCAACTCCACGGCACTTTGTGCCATGCCGCCATATGTAGCTTTAGAGCTATGCGGCATGATTGTAAACCAGCTCCCCTTGGCCTATAAAAGGAGGAGGCGGTCCCGTAGCCGGGGGGAGGAAGACGGATAGTGGATCATTTGCGTGTTTCCGCCTTCACCATGATATTGGCACTTCGCCTCAATCAAACCTCAGGGACCTAGAGGCTTCTCCTCCTTTCTCGCCTCGTTACTAACTCCCCTCTACAAGCACTATGGTGCAACGCAATACAGCGCCCCGAGCGCACCCCTGCTGGACGTACGGCCCACGACCGGAACCAGGATAAAACCCGTGTCCATGTGTTGCTTAGCACCGGCCATTGAGAGATAGATCTCAGTGCTCTTACTAGTAAGTGTCAGGACTACTTTCCGCACCAACAGAAGGAGAAGGGCTAAGTCCACTTTATTATTTCAGGTCCTCCCACTGCATCAAGAATGGCTTCACCGCTCTAGTACATGCAACCATTGTAAGTACTTGTCTGCTTTTGCATTTTTCTATGGAACATAACTAAAATCATATGTGCCTATTTTATTTTAAACCTTTCATTTTGTTCCCTTTTCTAGGTGTTGGGGAATCAAGGAAAAACCTTACACCCTCGAACGTCGGGTTTGCCGAAATTCGTGAGATAAGTTCACGAATCGCTCTCGGGATGAGAACTCCAATTTCGTGAAAGTGGAGTATTCATGAAGGGACGCTGATGGGCTTCTAAGTGTTTTCAGGTTTTCAAGTAATGTGCAAAAATGATAGCCTAATCTGGCTACTTCGCGTGAATCTGCTGTCCATTTCAGGATGATTGAAACTTGCGAAGCTCTGGAATCTAGAACTCGCGAAGACCTAGAATCTGGAACCTGCGAAGCTCTGGAGTCTGAAATCCGCGAAGATCGGGAATTACAATGAGTGGTGATTTTCGTGGATAAGAGATTCGAGGATCAGGGGTGGCCAAGTCAAAGACGTAATCTCAAAAGTCCAAGTTCAGGGTGTGAACTAGTGGCAAGCTTGTAAATGTATGAAATCAGCCTCGTAAATCACGGGATGTAAAAGAAATTCATGTACATGTTCACACTAGGAATATTCCTTATCAAGGGTATTCTCAGGATGTAGAAAGTCCCTTAGTCTCCCTATAAAAGGGGGCACATGGGCATGTGTAAAGGGATTCACAACTTTTGAGGCGAGTATAGGCTTTCGGAGATTCTTTGTCTCCCTATCTTTCGTGACTTGTGAGCATTCGCCCGCGACTTTTGTGTTCGGGGACTCCCTCTGATTTTCGGACCCCCCAACATTGGTGCCCACCGTGGTTCAGCCAAAAAACTGCTCACGATGCCACCACAGAAGAAGTTCCAGAAAAACGCTCCCACTGAGATCGACCGAGAAGACCATCATCATGACGAAGACAACGAAATCTCTCACACACCAGAACCTTCGAACATTACAGATCAAGAACGAAGGCCAAAACTTGAGGCTCTCTAGAAAGCAAGAGCTAAGAAGACAGCACACACTTTAGAACAACTTGCAGAACAAGTTACTCATGGAAATGATGATGATGATGATGATGATGATGATGATGAGGCCGTAGACAGAGAACTAGAGAGAGTTCAACAGAAGGTACAACAACTTCAGAAAGAGAAAGAAAAAATCGCGAACCAGTTGCAGGCAAAAAGAAAGGCCTCAGAAAAACTAGAAAAACTTAATCAGGCAAAAGAGCAAATTGAGAGAATACAAAGAGAAATTAGAGAAATGACAGAACAAGAGAACAGTTCACTGTGACAAGACTCACCACACCAGAATTTTAGTCAATACAAAGGAACCCCAAAAGAAAATTTCTTCAAGGGTAATGGAATCTCACAATTCGTGGATCCTGAATCACCACTCTCCATAGGCTTGCAAACTGCACCATGGCCACCAAAGTTCAAACCAGTATCTCTCCCAAAATACAATGGATTCGGAAACTCAAGACAATTCCTCAAGAGATAAGAATCAGCCGTAAACTCAGCTGGAGGAGATGATGTCGCGCTGGCCAAATCCTTCATCATTGCCTGTGAAGGTCCAGTTCTGAACTGGTACTCTCCGCTACAACCATACTCAGTCTACAACTGGGTTGATCTCAAGACGAAATTCATGCAGGCATTCTAGATATTTCATGAAACAACAGTTGAATCATCAAATTTGTGCAACTGCAAATAGAAAGACAGAGTGCCATTACGAAACTTTGTAAGAAGATTCATGCAGCAGAGATCCCAGATTCCTGAAGCGGATGACAAAACAACGATCAAAGCACTGATCAAGGGTCTGGCTTCAGGACCAACAGCTTCACATTTGACATGAAAGAAACCTAAGACGATCGATGAACTTTTCCATGAACTTGAAAAGTACATCTTGTCCGATGACGATCAATGCAAAAGAGTAGCTGAACGAAACAAAGCTCGACAAGGCAATAGAGAAATGACGTGGAGACCTCAATGCCAGAATCCGCGAAACATCAACAATGTGGAAAATTCTCAGCCCAATCAGAACAATAGACCAAGCACAAGATGAGGATTTTCACCCAGGGGAAGGGGAAGGGGAAGGGGAAGGGGAAGGGGATGAGGACCCCCGAAACTCACAAATGACAACCCAAGAGATTCATACTTCTACTGCCAGTATCATGGAAGAGGTCATAGCACCGAAGGGTGCCCAGAAACCAAGACGAACATTGCCAGAATTCAGCAAGAGAAGGAGATGATGAGTATCTCCTCCTCAATGCCAAATCAACTTTGCCTGAACATTTGGCAACCATAGTTTATGAATTCTCAACCAAATCCAGTCACAATGCAGCAATTTCAGGAACCACAACCATCTTGGCAACCTTCTCAGGAGTTCTACCCTCAGTCGCAGGCAATTCAGTCAATTTAGCAGCCGCAGCCAATCCAAGAAATATTGCCACCACCACCTGGCAATTCGTCATGACCAGAATCAAGTTAAAGACCTTAGAACTCGAAAGCCTTGCCATCTTTCAGAACAATCATGCCCATCACAGGAGGATCAGCCATGAAATTTGAAACCAAAAAGCAGAGAAACAACTATTTCAGATCCGTGAATACATTCATAAATGATGGTCCAGCTGCGCGACCAGAGTGGGCCAAGGTGCCGATAGCATTGACAGAACAAGACTTCAAGCTCAAGTCCACAAATCACAATGATGCCATGGTCATCGAGGTGAACATAGCCGGATGGGTCATTGGAAAAATTCTTGTATATAATGGAAGTTCGGAAGATATCCTATTCCTGAAAACCTTCGAGAAGATGAACTTGTCTCAGCGCATGCTGCATCCACCAGAATACCCACTACAGGGTTTCGGAGGAAAGCCAATCTAGCCAGTTGGAAAAGTATCCCTTCCAGTATCTTTCGGAGATCTCGACAATACCAGAACATAAACTCTCACTTTCGATGTGGTTGATATATATCATCCATATCTCACGATTTTCGGCAAAGGATTCATGAACAAATTCGACACTCTCATAAGGCAACAGTTTGTGTGCATGAAGATACCAGCGCCCGAAGGAGTCATCACCGTGTTTCGTGATCAGCAAGAGGCCAGAAACATAGAAAAGGGCAATGTCGTAGGCCAAACCAACGTATATCAGCTGAACTCTCTCGAAGAAGAGAGAAAGCCTTACATTGAGACCAAGCGAGACAAAGAGAAAATCAAGATATATAGCCGCTGATGGTGAAACGAAGAAAGTGTACCTGGATGACATGCCCGACAGAGCAGTCACAATAGGGGCTCATCTTAACCCCGAAGAAGAAAATGATCTCATAAGATTTTTGAACAAAAACAAAGATGTCTTCGCTTGGTCAGCCAAAAACCTGCAAGGTGTTGACAGAGACATCATCGAGCATACCCTCGAAACAGATGACAAGATAGCCCCGAAGAAGCAAAGGCTCAGAAAATGTTTGAAGAAAAAGTGAAAACAGTAGAAGCTGGAGTACAAAGGCTTGAAGACGCAAAATTTATCAGAGAGGTCTTATATCCACTACGGCTAGCCAACACTATACTAGTGAAGAAAAAGAATGGAAAATGGAGAATGTTTGTAGAATTCATAGATCTAAATAAGGCATGCAATAAGGACGATTTCCCATTGGAGAGGGTAGACAAAATTGTGGATGATGCGGCCAACAGTGAACTGCTCTCACTCCTGTATACGTTCTCAGGATATCACCAAATAAGAGTGCGCATAGAAGATGAAAAAAACGAGCTTTATCACTCCTTTTGGAACATTTTGTTTTGTGAGAATGCCAGAAGGACTAAAGAAAGCAGGATGTACATTTTCAAGAATGATAGCAATAGTTCTTCACCTCAACTTCGGAGAAACATTTTGGAATATGTGGATGACATAGTAGTCAAGAGCATACAGAGAAGAGACCACATCAGAGATTTGGCAGAAACCTTTGCGAATCTCAAAGCAGCGAACCTCAGATTGAATCCTAAGAGATGTATCTTCGGCGTTCACAAGGGAAAAATTATCGGATGTATAGTTTCAACAAAAGGCATAGAGGCGAATCCTGACAAAATCAAAGCGCTGATCGAAATGCAAGACACAGTTTCGGTCAAAATCCTAACAAAATCAAAGTGCTGATCAAAAATTAACATGGAGAGTTGCCGCTCTCAATAGATTCATCCCCAAGGCCGCAGAAAGAAGTTTGCCTTTCTGTCAAGTTCTCAGAAGCTCCAAGAACTTTCAATGGTTCGAAACTCAGAAACAAGCTTTTCAAGAACTCAAGGACTATTTGTCGAATATGACTAAGCTGTGCCCTCCAGAGCCAAAATCATCACTTCTACTGTATTGTCTGCCTCAAATTCGGCGGTGAGTGCCGTACTAGTGCAAGAAAAGGAAGAAGAAAGGAAGTTCAAACAAATCCCAGTATACTTTGCTTTAGAAGCTCTCTCAGGGTCAAAACTCTATTATTCAGAACTGGAGAAGATAGCATATGCAGTTGTCATGGCTGCAAGAAAATTAAGACACTACTTCGAGGGTCACAGAATAAGAGTCATCACAAATCAACCACTGAATGATATGTTTGCAAACAAAGAAGCATCCACCAGAATCATCAAATGGGGAGCTTAGCTATCAAAATACACTATAGATTTCAAGAGAATAAGCGTGATAAAATCGCACGTCTTGGCAGACTTCGTCGTAGACTGGACTTGACCAACTCATAATCCTGGCGAAGAAATTCTCACACCGTGGGTAGTGCAGTGTGATGGAGCCTGGTGTCACAAGGGGGTTGGAATTTCAGCGGTTGTAACATCTCCAACAGCAGTCGTAATAAGATATGCAGCTCGGCTCATATTCTCGAATGATGAGCAATCCACGAACAACACAACGGAATATGAAGCCTTACTTCTGGCATTGAGGAAGATGAAAGCTCTGGGTCAGCAAACCTTCATCATCAAGACAGACTCCAAAGTCATTAGGTAACATATTAAAAAAGAGAGCAAAGCAAGAAATCATGTTTTGATAAAATACCTTGAGAAGGTCAGGGAAATGGAAAGACATTTCAAGGGTTATTCAGTACAACACATTCCAAGAGATGACAATAATGAACAAGACAAATTAGCCAAACCGACAGCCAGAAATCAACAAATTCCTCCTGATGTGTTCTTCGAAATCATCAAAGAACCATCCATCAAGGAAAAAAAGCCGAAAATCGTGAATGTTGTAAAGACTCCCGATTGGAGAGCCAAAATCATGACATACTTGAGGGGTCATTATGAACCACAAGATGAATTGGAGGAAAAAAGATTGAAGCAAAGAGTAGGGGCTATGCAGTAGTCAATGGAGAACTGTACGAGTCAAGAGTTATTGAACCATGGCTGAGACGCATCACCTCCGAAAAAGGTCTCAAACTTCTCAAGGAAATCCATTTTGGATTCTGCGGTGCACACATAGGCACAAGGGCTCTAGCAAGCAAAGCAATAAAGCAAGGATTCTACTGGCCTACCATAAACATAGACGCAAAGAAACTGGTTCGGGAATGTGAAGCATGTCAAAAAATCGTGAACCAGCAAAACTTACCATCCATGCCAGTTCATCTAATTCCACCGTCTTGGCCCTTGCAAAGGTGGGGAATGGATCTCGTCGGACCACTGCCAAAAGCTCAAGCAAACTGCAAATTCGCAGCTGTGGTCGTGGATTACTTCACCAAATGGGTAGAAGCAAAAGCACTAGCGAATATTACGCCACCAACGATCCAGAAGTTCTTTTGACAAAACATAATCGGCAGATTCGGAGTCCCAAAAGAATTGACTATTGACAATGTGAAACAATTCGATTGTTTTTCTTTCAAAGAATACTGCAAGACTTTTGGCACTCATGCGAAATTTTCATCAGTAATCACCCGCAGTCCAATGGAGTTGTTGAAAGGGCAAATGGCCTTATATTCTTGGGAATCAAGAAGTGATTGTTCGACCAGAACAAGGGCAAGTGGTTCGATGAATTGCCGAAAGTAATCTGGTCTCATAACACCACTGTATCAAGACCGACGGGTTTCACACCTTTTCGCCTACTTTTAGGCACTGAGGCAATGACCCAAGGGGAAATCAAGAATGAAAGCATGAGAGTGCTGGAGGGAAAAGAAATCCAGGAAGTTGACCAAAAAGTAGAGAAAAATATGATCGAATTAACGATTCTCAAGGCTGCTGAAAATATCGAGAAGTATCAGAAAGAAACAAAGACAAGGAAGGACAGAAAAGTGGTCAGAAAAGACATCAAGACCGGAGATCTAGTTCTATAAAGAAAGAAGAATTGGGAAAACGCTAGAAAACTCCAAGAACCATGGGAAGGGATGTTCATAGCCAAGGAAACAAACATGCCAGGGTTTTTCTCCTGTTAAGGAAAACCGACAAAGAAATACCATATTCGTGGAATATTTTTGTTCAACATTTTTTATAAGTTTACATTCTGTAAAAATTCGAGAAAACCAAACCACAAAACTTGTTGACGCAAAATCGGCACCTCACGCCAAGCACACAGCAAGCCGAAAGGAGCTGGCTTAACGCGCGTGATGAATCTTGAAAAGCGTGCCAGTCAATTTTTCTTGAAAACTGACAAAGGAATAAAAATAGTTAGATAAAATATGGAACTTACTGTGACAACCCGCCAGGAAAATACCGTACTATCTCCTAAGACCGAGCCACTTTGGTCATTAAGCAATAATAAAGTATCATCCTGTCGTTAGTTGCCGGGTAAACGCCCGGTGAATCACTTGAAAAGCACAAGGACCGAATATATGCATTAAAACTCACTCGAAGGCGAGTCCAGAGATACATCATCATTGAAATTCAAATTCGTACCCCGAGGGTTTATTTATTACAAACCATAGTTTTTGCCATGATGAGATAGTTCAGAGTTTTAAAAAGCATCGGAAATTAAACTAACGGAAGCGAAGACACCACGGGAGGCCATCCATAATGCTTCCAGTAGTCGTCCTCCACCCACTCCAGCTCCCAGCCGGGCGACATCTCTCTGGGCCACACATCACTGAAGGCATTACCTAGATCAACACATTACAGCAAGGCTGAGTATACTAATACTCAGCAAGTCTTACCCGTCGGTGATATCTACTTCACCAAATCTAGACCATGAAAGGCTTTTTGGCTACTGGGTTGCCTTTGCTAAAAAGTAACAAGAGTAGGTCCTTACTTTCAAGATTTTAGCACAAGTTCTAGTAGGTTCAATCTTTACTACATTAGCCAACTAGTACAAACAAAGTTGTACAAATCAATTAATCAAACATCATGTTCATCAACTTCCATCATTAGGGATCTTCTGACTAGTGGAGTAAGTAGTCTCGGATAATGGTGAGAGGCTGACAATCGATTGATTTAAACCTTGCAAGGTAGACCCAAACACTCGGTAGGCTGCCCCCGCAAGGACAACTTTCTTAGGCCGTCCCCAAAAATCCCCGGGTCGGGATGAAAGGCCACAGTCTTTGGTGCAAGCTATCCGGCATACCCCGCGAGATACCCGGAGTCACCATACACCACCGGTAGCTAGCCGTGAGAGCGAATCCCAAGGGTAGTGACAGTTCCATCCCTAGCCGTCTCATTAAGGTACTAGGCTTACCGGTCCCATACCTGACATGTGCTTAGTACGTTCAAAAACTTAACCCACATAACCACTGGACCGGAGCCCAGATCCCATGCTCTTACCATGTGAGCAATCCATTTAAGGATATGGTATGATTCCTATCTAGGAACCTATTCTCGCGAGTGAGGTCGTCACTCGACTTGTAACGGTCCTATAGCTTAGCAGCTATCGACCTATCATACTAGTAAGGACAAAGGTACCTATGGATCATGCATCTAGGGTTTCATTCAACTCCTGAACGTAAATGCACAAGCATCCATAGATAATTGAATAAAGAATTTGAAAACCGGGTTAGATGCACCGGAGCTTGCCTTCGTCGGCCTAGGTTAGCCTCGGGCACCCTCGGTGTCGAGTACTTCCACGTACTTGCGCTGAACCTTCCGCTCCTCCTTCCTCGGTTTTCCGGACAAGGGAGTAATCTCCGTCCGAAGATCTACACGGAATGCAATGCAAGTTTAGGTGATGTGATAGTTTGTTGTCTTATCCAACTCTGGGTTGGTCATATTCACCTTAACAAGCATCTAGCAAGTGTTTCTCTTTTAGGAAGGTTATTAGTTGTACATGGGTTATTCATTTATTGAACATTTGAACAAAGGTTTTTATTATACTTGTCATTTCGTGTGAAAGCTTCAATTCCCTTTATCTTCACCAACAAAGGTGTAATTAATATTTTTTATTTATGAATTAATTTCTTATCGTTGATGAGATTTAATTAGCTTTTAATGATATTAAATAATACTTTCCAAAAAGGAAAAATGATTAATTAGGGGGTTTTCTTTATTTAAATTCCGTTTAATAACAAAAGAGCCTTTAAGCTTTTTATTAAGCAATTAAATTACCAAAAATTAAATGAGTGTTTCTTAAGCCTACTAGCACCTATCCTGGTCCATTGGACCCACATGTAAATGTTGGATGCTAGGAAATTAAATATTATAGAAAATATCAAGGGCTAGCTAGTGATTCAAATTAAAGGCATACAAAAATAATTAAGCACCAAACCGACCCAAACTTTTTCATGTATGCCCCCGGTCCTAAACAAGCCTAAAGAACCAAAGGCATACACCTAGGAACTTCACCGAACTTGGTTTATTAATTTACAAAGGAAAACAGGCATAAATCAAGAATAATTATTTCTTTTAATTCAAAAATCATGATTAATATTGGCCACATCCACCTTCATATTGGACCACCAAAAGTTCTGTTTCAGATCTTGATACATTTTGGTACTACCGAGATGAATAGAGAATTTGGACCTGTGAGCTTCATCTAGAATGATTTTCTTAATTTCTGGGTCAACGGGGACCACTAGACGTTTCCCAAACCAGACCACATCCTGGTGATCCTTCTAGAAACAAGTGTACTTAGGGTCTCCTTCTGCTAGTTTCTGCCTGATGGTTTGAATATCTGCATCATCGCGCTGGGCAGTGACAATTCTGTCATAAAGATTTGACTCTGCCGTCAAGGCATAAAGAATTCCCGGCGGTACCACTTCTAAGTTGAGACTCCTCATTTCCTCACACAATGGTTCACTGACTGGCTCCAACTCTAGGTGGTTGCAATGATCTTTGCGGCTAAGAGCATCGGCTACAACATTTGCCTTGCCGGGGTGGTAGTGCACTTCTAGATCATAATCTTTAATCAACTCAAGCCATCTTCTCTGTCTCATATTCAACTCTGACTGGGTGAAGATGTATTTAAGGCTCTTGTGATCAGTGAAGATATTGCAACGATTACCCATTAGATAATGTCTCCATATCTTGACGGCATGAACAACAACAGCTAACTCAAGATCATGGGTAGGATAATTGAGCTCATGGGGTCGAAGTGCCCGTGAAGCATAGGCAATGACTCGGCCTTCTTGCATAAGGACACAGCCGAGACCCGTGCCTGATGCGTCACAGAAGACTTCAAATGGTTTGGAGTTATCGGGTTGAGCTAGCACTGGGGCCGAAGTTAGATGTTGTCTGAGGGTGTGAAAAGCTTTCTCACATGCTTCGCTCACACGAATTTCACTCCTTTCTTGAGTAATCCGGTCATGGATTTTGCGATTCTAGAAAAGTCAGGAATGAATCGACAGTAGTATCCTGCCAATCCTAGGAAACTGTGGATTTGATGCACGGACTTGGGTGGTTTCCAATCCATCACCTCTTGAACTTTGCTAGCATCTACGGAGGTACCATCTTGAGAAATGGTGTGCCCTAAGAATTTCACACTGTTCAACCAGAATTCGCATTTGGAGAACTTAGCATAAAGTTTGTGATCTCGCAAACGCTGAAGGACAACTCGGAGATGTTTGGCGTGATCTTTCTCGCTCTTAGAATAGATGAGAATATCATCGATAAAGACCACGACAAATTTATCGAGCTCCGTCATGAACACAGAGTTCATGAGGTACATGAAGTAGGCGGGAGCATTAGTGAGTCCGAAAGACATGACCAAGAACTCGTAAAGACCATAACGAGTGGAAAAAGCGGTTTTAGGAATGTCGCATGGTCGAATCTTGATTTGGTGGTAGCCAGAACGAAGGTTGATCTTAGAGAAGACTTTGGCACCAGCCAATTGATCGAAAAGAACATCGATTCGAGGAAGCGGGTATTTGTTTTTGATGGTGACTGCATTGAGTGGCCGGTAATCTACTCACATTCTCAAGCTACCATCTTTCTTTTTGACAAAGAGAGCAGGGCAACCCCAAGGAGAAGAGCTCGGGCGAATATAACCCTTATCTAACAATTCTTGGAGTTGGGCCTTTAGCTCGGCTAACTCTTTGGGTGGCATGCGATAGGGTCTCTTAGAAATGGGTGCGGTACCAGGCTGGAGTTCGATCACAAACTCGACGTCTCTGTCTGGTGGCATACCAGGCAACTCGTCAGGAAAGACGTCCGAGTACTCGCACACTGCGGGAATTTCATCAAGAGAGGAGATAATGGTCACATAGGCACAAGAATCGGTACCGTCCCTGAAAGGTAGGTACAAGGTAGTGTGCCCGACCGTAGAAGAATTGATCTCTACGACCCTATCTGATATATCTAGAATCACCTTATGTTGATTCATCCATTCCATACCCAAGATAACATCCATCCCAACCAAGTTTATGACGATAAGGTTTGTTGGAATGATTTTACTACCTAAACCCAAATTTACTCCTCGAATTAAGATATTGGAGGTGATTTGGCCTCCGGGAGTAATTATCTTGTAAGCGGAGGTGGTATGAGAACCCTTGAAACCTAGTTTGTTTATTAGCCTTTCACTGATGAAACTATGGGTAGCTCCCGAATCGAACAATATCTTAACAAGAGTGTCATTGATAGAGAATGTACCCGTGAGTACTGAAGCTCCTGCTGGGATATCATTCATGGTAGTGAAGTTCAGCTTGCCTCGGCGCACTTGCACCATAGGCTTCTTAGCCGAAGTGGTAGGCTTGCTTCCTGCACCCTGATTCTGCGGGTTGGGCTTGATCTGCCTGGGCTTTGGACACTCACTAATGTAGTGCCCTGGCTGGCCACAGTTTTAGCAACGACGATCTCCAACATCGCGAGGAGGTGCATTAGGCTTTGGAGCCTCGCTCGCCGGGCACCGCGGAACTGGAAGTTCCCTGCGGGCTTGCTCGGAGGTGGCTTCATTGCCCAGCGTCCAGTTGAAGATTGCTGGGATGGGCCTGGAGCTTCCTTCTTCACAAAGCGAAACTTCTTGCCCGTTCCGCTGCCTGAGGTGAAACCAGACATCCTCTTGTTGTCCCCGTGGGCTTTCTTCATAGCATCCTCTTGGGAGATAGCCTTGTTCACTAGCTCATGGAAGTTTGCGGGCTCGAGCAGATTCAGACGCTCATACAGCTTGCCATCAAGCCCGTCACGAAACCTCTCCATCTTCTTGGCATCCGTATCAACATGATGCCCACCATACTGGCACAAACTATTAAACTTCTGAGCATAGCGATACATGGAGTCAGATCCTTGACGGAGGGCCAACAACTCCCTCATCTTCCTATCCATCAGTCCCTTGGGAATGTGGTGGCTCTTGAAAGCCTGCTTGAACTCATCCCAAGTCACAGCGTGCCCTCGCTGCATCGACTTGAAGTGGTCCCACCACATCAAGACTTCCCCTCGCAATTGCAGCGCTGCGAAGTTTGTTTTGTTCTCCTCGGAGCAAGGCAACACAAAGGCAGAGAATTTTGCCTCTATGGCCTTGACCCAAGCCTCAGCTTCCAGCGGGTCTTCTGCTTTAGCGAAGGTTGGCGGTTTCATAGCGACGAACTGGGCATACGTAGTGACCTAGTTAGGCCCCTCGTGGTTGGCCCCGTGTGGCGGCCCTCGGTTCATCTGCTGGGCGATCTGCTGCTGCGTCTGCAGGATCTGGCGCAGCACCTCGGTTTGGGTGGCCATGAAGGCCTCCGTCGGTGTCATGGGCGGGGGTGGTGGCAATTTACCACTACCACTTGCTCCGAAACCGTTGGGAGAGCTGCGCGTGGTTCCCACCATCTGAAAAGTGAGCTTTATTAATGAGATAACCAAAAGCTTACTCCAAATGATGACAAGCACGATCATGCATAATCACTTCTCATTAGCACTTAAACAATGAGGACAGCAACAATCAACAATATTCTATAGTCACCAAGATTCATAGAATCGTTCTTCTCAACTCGGTTAGGACTGCGATTAATCGGTTGCACGGCTCATAATTACCCTCGGACGATCATTATCATTTCGGATACCAACGAAGGGGTATACGAACGAGTACTTATTCGCTTGGCAACGAGTGATGCCTTTAGAAACGCTTCGCTTTACCAACGTTTTAGGTGAAAATGCAAAATTGACAAGCGTGGTCATTTGCAACGGTTTATCCAAGGATCTGGCAATCATATGCAAGAAGGTTTCAAATTTGAACGACAAACGAATTTTACTTAAAGCACACATGCTTAAGCATTCTTTATTACAACACGATAGAACAAGGTTCAAAGACATTACAACTCGAATTTGAAACAACATGACACGACACGATACAAGTAGTTACTTGGCACGAAGACGTGCTATCAAGCCAACTACTCTAAACATCTCAAAGACAACTCGGTCGGATCGACATCCTCCTAATCCCTGCTGTCGGCAACCTAGTTGCCCACTGAAGCACACTGTACATAGGCGAAGCTGGGGGAGTCGGTAGCGGTGGTCCCCGCCGGGCTGGTTCGATCCGGCACCGGACAAGGCCTCGCTGCTCCTCCGGTGTGCTCGTACCGGGGGTAGTGGCCGTAAGGCCGCATAGCTCGCAAGGCTGCCACCTGTACCTCGGCCTCCTGCACCTGCTGCTGCATATCAGCAATGTTCTGCAGTAGCGTCAGCCTCTCAATCTCGTGCGCATCGGCATCCTCCTCTAGTGCATGGTTCTCCTCCAGATCTACGATCCTCTGCAGGCGGTCGCCTCTCTCAAGCTCTAACTGAAATCTCCTAGCAAGCAGCCTGTCATTCTCCTGCTGCATCTGAGTAAGAGTGAAGTTCAGCTGCTGGTGTGCTGCTGAAAGCTACTCCAAATCGCGCCTAGATGCCTCCAAGCGTTGCCCCATAATCGTTGCGGTGTTATAACGCAGCCCCTGAAGTGTGAAGACCACGTTCAGACAACGGGCTAGCGTTTGAGTAACATCCAACGGCTCTGCTAGGGTCAGTAGCTCCCATAGGTGGTCCATACGGTCCAACCATGCTGGGTCGTGAGGACTCACAGCAGGAAACAATGCAAACGGAGAAAGAGCTACCACGGTGGGGTTGTGGTCACAGAAGTCTGTCAACACTCTGAGGGCGGCTGACTCAACGGACTCATGAGTGATAAATCCCCAGTAGATAAAGCTCAAGTCAAACCAGTCGGCATTGTCTGGGTGTGGCAGAACAGTAACGATCACTCTGCAGCGGGGAACGCCAAAGCGCTCAAACTCCTTCACCTCGTAAGTCGGTGGGGTGAGGTAGCCTGCGGCACTAAGTGCTTCCCACGCCAGGCGCGGAAAACCCTCCCAGTGCAACCCGTTGGTACAGATCGTACCATCAGCGTCGAACTTGTGGAACATGAGGAAATCCATCTGTACACAAATGTAACTCATGTCAGATCTCAAAGAGAACGGCATGTCAAATGGTGAAGTTCTGGCAGCTGTGAATGAAAATTCATAACCAAAAATCCAAAAACCTCAAAAATTTCCCAAGTTTTAAATCAATCCTTTAATACTTTTAATTGAAATTTTAAGGCTGAGCATCGAACAAGGGACAAGGTGGATGGTCCTGAACCTAGATGTGCCTATGAAAGTGTAAATCAACCCAAACGAACTAGGATTGAGACTTGCTATTACAAGATAGCTAGTTTAGGAGCACTTATTTTTAGCAATTTGGTTTAACTAAACCTAGCACAAGGTAAACAACTTTTTCAATTTTCGGCAGCACGACGGCTAGGTGTGAAAGGTACTTTAGTTTATAAAAAGCACACACTAGCAAAATCTTCCTTAGAGAGCATATAGAGTTCAGTTTTGGGTCCATCTTATTTGTTTTGATTTTTAGTATGCATGCAAGACGTCCTATCCGACCTCACATGGCAATCAAGCCAAAAATCGAAGTTAGTGCCGGTGGCAAGGCTTTTATTCGTCTCTCCCTGTAATATGTAGTCGAGAGCTATACGGTACTCGCTTAACAACTAACGAAGCGTTGTTATGTACCTGCAGAAAACGAACCTTTTGTGCCAGCACGTCACGAAAGCGTCCACATACATTACCGTTCACTATAGAAACGGCATCCATGCGTTAAGCCGCTGCATGGACAGCGTCCTATTTAAGACTCTGACGCGACGTGAGTGCCCATTGGAATAGGCCTCACTCATCCCTCACGGACTTTCCCGTGGTACCATCACGTATGGCAAAACGTGACGAGACTCAGATGCGACGTGACACCCATTGGAATAGGTCCCACTAGTCCCTCACATGACTTCCCTGTGGTACCACCACGTATGGCAAAACGTGATGAACTAGTATGGTTGTGCAAGAAAGTAAGTCTGACATAAAGTAATGTGCTGGGAGTTAGCAAAATAAACCATAGGTTATTTAAGCCACCTGAAAGAACCCAAAATTCCCTCTAGGGCCTCTCGGTCTAGTTTATCCTTAGCGGACCAATGTATTTTGGAAAATCGGAAAATCTTGGCATATTTTATTCAAACATCAGTGATTAAGGTTTATTAATTAATCTCTGGTGCATATAAGCTCTGATGCCAACTGTGACAACCCGCCAAGGAAAATACCGTACTATCGCCTAAGACCGATCCACTTTGGTCATTAAGCAATAATAAAGTATCATCCTGTCGTTAGTTGCTGGGTTAACGCCCGGTGAATCACTTGAAAAGCACAAGGATCAAATATATGCATTAAAACTCACTCGAAGGCGAGTCCAGAGATACATCATCATTGAAATTCAAATTCGTACCCCGAGTGGTTTATTTATTACAAACCATAGTTTTTGCCATGATGAGATAGTTCAGAGTTTTCAAAAGCAGCGGAAAATAAACTAACGGAAGAGAAGACACCACGGGAGGCCATCCATGATGCTTTCAGTAGTCGTCCTCCACCCACTCCAGCTCCCAGCCGGGCGGGATCTCTCCGGGCCACACATCACTGAAGGCATTACCTGGATCAACACATTACAGCAAGGCTGAGTATACTAATACTCAGCAAGTCTTACCCGTCGGTGATATCTACTTCACCAAATCTAGACCATTAAAGGCTTTTTGGCTACTGGGTTTCCTTTGCTAAAAAGTAACAAGAGTAGGTCCTTACTTTCAAGATTTCAGCACAAGTTCTAGTAGGTTCAATCTTTACTACATTAGGCAACTAGTACAAACAAAGTTGTACAAATCAATTAATCAAACATCATGTTCATCAACTTCCATCATTAGGGATCTTCTGACTAGTGGAGTAAGTAGTCTCGGATAACGGTGAGAGGCCGACACTCGATTGATTTAAACCTTGCAAGGTAGACCCAAACACACGGTAGGCTGCCCCCGCAAGGACAACTTTCCCAGGCCGTCCCCAAAAATCCCGGGTCGGGATGAAAGGCCACGTCTTTGGTGCAAGCTATCCGCATACCCCGCGAGATACCCGAGTCACCATACACCACCGGTAGCTAGCCGTGAGAGCGAATCCCAAGGGTAGTGATAGTTCCATCCCTAGCCGTCTCATTGAGGTACTAGGCTTACTGGTCCCATACCCGACATGTGCTTAGTACGTTCAAAAACTTAACCCACATAACCACTGGACCGGAGCCCAGATCCCATGCTCTTACCACGTGAGCAATCCATTTAAGGATATGGTATGATTCCTATCTAGGAACCTATTCTCGCGAGTGAGGTCGTCACTCGACTTGTAACGGTCCTATAGCCTAGCAGCTGTCGACCTATCATACTAGTAAGAACAAAGGTACCTATGGATCATGCATCTAGGGTTTCATTCAACTCCTGAACGTAAATGCACAAGCATCCATAGATATGTGAATAAAGAATTTGAAAACTGGGTTAGATGCACTGGAGCTTGCCTTCGTCAGCTAGGTTAGCCTGGGCACCCTCGGTGTCGAGTACTTCCACGTACTGCAGTGAACCTTCCGCTCCTCCTTCCTCGGTTTCCGGGACAAGGGAGTAATCTCCGTCCGGAAGATCTACACGGAATGCAATGCAAGTTTAGGTGATGTGATAGTTTGTTGTCTTATCCAACTCTGGGTTGGTCATATTCACCTTAACAAGCATCTAGCAAGTGTTTCTCTTTTAGGAAGGTTATTAGTTGTACATGGGTTATTCATTTATTGAACATTTGAACAAAGGTTTTTATTATACTTGTCATTTCGTGTGAAAGCTTCAATTCCCTTTATCTTCACCAACAAAGGTGTAATTAATATTTTTTATTTATGAATTAATTTCTTATCAGTGATGAGATTTAATTAGCTTTTAATGATATTAAATAATACTTTCCAAAAAGGAAAAATGATTAATTAGGGGTTTTTCTTTATTTAAATTCCGTTTAATAACAAAAGAGCCTTTAAGCTTTTTATTAAGCAATTAAATTACCAAAAATTAAATGAGTGTTTCTTAAGCCTACTAGCACCTATCCTGGTCCATTGGACCCACATGTAAATGTTGGATGCTAGGAAATTAAATATTATAGAAAATATCAAGGGCTAGCTAGTGATTCAAATTAAAGGCATACAAAAATAATTAAGCACCAAACTGACCCAAACTTTCTCATGTATGCCCCCTGGTCCTAAACAAGCCTAAAGAACCAGTGCATACACCTAGGAACTTCACTGAACTTGGTTTATTAATTTACAAAGGAAAACAGGCATAAATCAAGAATAATTATTTCTTTTAATTCAAAAATCATGATTAATTCACAGGATGTGCATTTTGACATTACAAGACAGTGTGCACAAGTTGAGCTCCAGAACATAATTATATTTAACAAGAAAAATCACTTAGGCAGTTTCTGCAAGAATGGAAAGGAATTAATCCAGCAAGATCTACTGCATAACTTTGTGCAATGTTTGGCACAGCAACTAGTCATGACCTAACACACAACATAACCAAAATTGGGCTACAGAGGAGTTATGGATTTCAAGTTATGATAGATCTAGATTTAACACATTTGTATTTTTCATGTTAAAACTATTTAGAATCTAGCCATGTGCAAATAACAAAAGAGGTGGGATTTCATTTCCTGAACCCTACAAAATTGGTTTGGTATTTTTCTGATTTTTCTACGAATTTCTAGGCATTTTACAAGGCACAGGACTAAACTGCAAGAAAAACTACATAGGGTTTTTCACAAACCAGCCCTGCCATTTTACCCTAAACACCCTAACAAGATTTAAATCAAAGAAATTGGGTCCCTGGCCTCGGGGTGGTGGCGCGGGTCCAGCCAATCCGGTGAGCCGGCGGCGATCCCGGCCGGGCAAGCGGCCGTGGGGGACCATCAGCTCACTTAGGGGTGGCAGAGAACCGGAGGGGAGGTGGGGAGTTGGCCGGCGGCGAGGTCCGGCGGCGGCCAGCGGCGGTGACCGCGGCGGCCTGGTGAACGGCGGCAAGGAGGCGAAAGGCGGGCAAACAAGCGACTGTGTGAGCTTCACTAGGACCTAGGGAAGCTACTAGAGCGGCTGGCCGGCGACGAGCACGGGCGAGAGAAGCTAGCACCGAGCGGCGGTGGCCATGGCGGCGGGTGGTTTGGGTGGCGCGCGGAGGGGGAACAGGAGGGCTTAAATATGCGGCTCAGCGTGATCAAGATGACGTAGGGGTGCCAGGGGAGATTCCAGCCGTGCTACGGCGGCTCAGGGCTCGCGCGTATGGTGGCGGCACGGCCGACGGACCGCCGGTCCGCGCGTGCGCGCGCGCACGGCGGCGTGGGCCTCGGGGCTCCTCGGGACGGGGCTCGCCGGGGGCGCGGGGCCTCGGGATGGAGCACGCCTCGGTCGGTGTGGCCTCGGGCGGCGCGGGCGTGGACGCCGGGGCAAGGCTGCGGCGGGCGGCGACGGCGGCACGCGGGCACGCACGACGTCGCGCGTGGCGGCACTCTGTGCTCAAATGTGTTGCTGGTGCCCTGTTCAAACCGATTTTTCTCTAAAATTTTGAACAGAACTGGACCAAGTGATGAATACCAAAGTTGTAGATCTAGCTACCAGCAACAATTTCTACAAAAGCCATATAGGGTTTTTCTGCCCAGAACAAAAGTTGTTTGAATGCCAACTTTGAATGTCAGCAGGGTTTTGCAAACAGTGATTTCTGTCTTGCAAGGGATTTTTCAAGTTTTTCCCCTCAAAATTTGAAATGCCAATCTACATGAAAGTTGTGTCCCTCATCAAGATCTACAGCTTTCATAATGGTAGAATTTTAAGTGTTTAGGTGAATTTTGGAGAACGCGACAAAAGTTCCGGCAGACACCTATGGACACTAGGGTGGCACTGGGTTTGACCCAACTTTTGACCATGGGTGGGCCCCACAAGTGTGTTTACTATTCAACTAAGGTCACTAGGGTGGGTTAGTGAGTTTTTCGAGGTGAGGGCCCAGGTTGACCATGGTTTGACCACGGTTGACCATTTGACTGGCTATTTAAGGTTAATTAAAAACCTGGGGCGTCACAGCTGGGTGGTACCAGACAGTTCCGTATTTATGGCTAGAAAGCCAATTAAAATGACATATAGCTACAACAAGCTACTTGCTAGCAATTTAAACATCATTTGGAAGCTTTAAAACATCAAACAAGTTATAACCGAATGGGTGACGCAAGCATGACAAAAGATCAGTCCTTGTTTAAATAGCATTGCTCACACATGATCATGACCGATTTTTGATTATAAACAACAAATAAAATAAATAAAGTAAAAGCATAATTATAAATGTGAAGTAAACAAGCATGCATAGGCCAAAAGCACTAGTCTACCGCATGTCTAGGTACTTTCAAACCCGTCGAGCATGACACCAAACAAGTTAATCCACCGCATGATACAACTTGTTTGAAATCACACCACCAACCACAAAGAGATTAATCCACCGCATGATACAATCTAAATATAGAAGGCTAAAATCATGCATTATTTAAAACAAACTTATGAGCACGTTTTACTCGTGGAAGCATTACAGAATACAGCTGTACAGCCGATTCGGGTTCCGTGGAGAAGGAACAAACATTGCCAAAGATGATAAACCTATCAGATTGAATCGAAATCTAATCCACCGGATGATTAGCTCAAAAACAACCCAAAAACCTGCATCTACCGCATGATACCCGGTTATTTCAAGATTCACACAAGATTAGCAAGCTTGAACCCGCAACATGTGACATCCTAGATTGATTCGGGTTCGGCTATTAAAGAACATGTGGTCCATGTGCCGTATTAAGCCAAAGATATGAGCGTGTAACATGAAGATCACCGAACAAGATAAAACCGATTCAAACCAATCTAAATTGGGCAAAAGAGTGTTACATGAATTTAAACATAAAGTAAAAACTCAAAGCAACACGAGGTAACTTAATGAATCTATTAGATCTTACCAAATCTAATAGAGTCGATAACTAGCTCCAGGCTAGATCCTAGCCTACCGCATAGCTCATGATCTAACAAGAAACCCTCTTGAACCAAGCTTAAATCCACCGCATGATACTAAGCAAGGTAATAAGACTTCTTGCATCACGATCTAAATCCACCGCATGATACTAGACATGGTACAAGGTTGCCGATACTTACGGAGGTCGACGGAACGATGATTCTGTCGGGGACAGCCCTAGGGGTCCCCTTAAACAACTAGGAAATCCCCACTTAAAACACGCAACAAGCCAAAGCCAAACACGCCCCGCCTAAACACAAAGGGCATGGCCCACGCCGCGGTGGCCCTAACGGCCCACCAAGCGGCCCACTCAAAGATCCCCTCGAGCAGGCTCCGCCCCGTTCGAGGGGGTGCGCCTCCCTCGGGCGGGCTCCGCCTCGTTCGAGGGGGTGCACTTACCTCAAGCGGGCTCCGCCTCGCTCGAGGGTCCGCTCCGCCCTCGAGCGGGCTTCGCCTCGTTCGAGGGCGCTCCGCATGCGTGCACCTGCTTCCGTACGCGGGCATTTAATGCCCTGACAATGGCGGGGCGGCGCCATCATGCTCCTTGGGCTCGCGCCCCGGTGCCGCCGCACCAACTCCCCAGGAGGGAACCCATCCCCGCCACTGTGGGGGACTGTGCGCCGTGGCCGGTGCCAGTCCCGTGACGCCGCACCGCCTAGTCCGGTACGGCTAACGCGCCGAGCCCTCGAAGGGGGGGGGCCGACCGCACCCTCGATCTGCTTTCCTGTGACCTTGCAGGGTTAGGTGGAGGCGCTAGGCCGGCGGGGCGCCATCCCTGCCACTGTTAACGGCATGGCTGCCGCCCCCGCGCGTACGAACCCACGTCGGGCACTGTGGCAACAGATCCACCGCTGTGGAGCGTGCGGGAACGGGACGCCGCCTTACCTGCCACTGTGCCCCGTACGGACCGATGTCAGCAACTCCGTCGAGCCCGTCTGAAGACATCACAGTCGTCCGCTGCCCTTCTACCTCGAAGCCGCCACTGTTCGAATACAAGATACGCCATGATGGCCGGATCGCTGCAAGGATCGTCCGGGCGGCCGCCTACTCTACGGCATAGCACACCACGCTCCCTCACGTAGCTAAATAGCGAGGCACGCATGTGATTCACTCTTTCCTTGGTCTATAAAAGGAAGACGAACTCCCCCGCCGCAGGGGACAGAGGACGAACGGGACAAGGGACACAACACAACACGAGACAGGTCGCACCGCACACTTGTTCTCCAACTCTCCCACAACATCTTCAGCCACTTCACCAGGGACTCGGAAGCCACACTTCCTCTCCCGCCTTGCTTGTAGCCGCCCCACTACAGGCACCCCCGGTGCTGAGCAATACAGTGCCTCGAGCACACCACTGCTGGACTTACGGCCCCTCGGCCGGAACCAGGATAAACTCTGTGTCTTTTATTGCTTAGCATCGACCATTGAGGGATAGACCTTGGCGCTCATTACTGGTTAGTGTCGGGACCACATTCCGTACCGACAGTTTGCGCCCACCGTTGGGCAATCGAGCGCCTAAGGTCAATCCATCATCAACTCCCCCCATGGTGATCCGCACCGAGTATCGCGGTACGCGTTACTGCATGGGCAGCTCAGACCCCCTCCCCGCCGGGTTTGAAATCCGGTTCGGGGGCCTGAACTTTCAGGCCACGGGGAACGACTACCTGATGCGCCTCACCAACCGTGAGGAGCTGCTGCGCGTGCGGCGCCAGGCCGGGTCCGCTCCGGTCCCCGCTGCAAGCACCACCACGGTGCAGACGCCCGCCGCGCGGATGCCGCGGGCCCGTCAACGCCACGGCGCCGCCGGCTGCTCCGGCTAGCGCTCACGCCGGCGCAAGCCCGAGCAACGGCAAGCTGAACGCACCGCCTCTCAACACGGCGCGCCCGTCAGCACGGCAACCACCGCCCCAGTGGGACAGCGCACGGTCTCCGGACCACGCTTCCCCATTGGTCTGCGTGGTGCCACGACGGCCTACAACGCCAACGTCAACACGACGATGCGCCGGGTTCCCCCTGGCCGTCACGTCTTCATCGCCAGGGACCCTAGCGCCTCTGCGGGCGATGAGTCATCTCTGGGCTCCCTTGACGCGTTGCCACCCGCCAGCCTCCACAGGTACGCGGAGTGGGACTTCTCCGGCGTGCTGGACCCGGTCATGTTCAGGTGCTTCCTTGACGCTACAGACTACTGGTTCGGCTGCTCCGACGACTCCAGCACTGGGAGCTACGACCCTGCGCGGGAATGCTGCGTCGTCATCGCCAATGACCCAGCAAACGCCACCGACGCAGTGGGCGCTGGAGACGGGGAGGTCACACCTGCCCCGGGCATCGCTCCGCGCCCAGTTGCGGGGCCGAGCACCCTTGCTGGGGCCGACGTTGACGCACAGCTAGCCCAGGCTCGCGAGCTCGAGGCCAAGCTGGCGGAGGAATATCGAACGGTGCGGCTGCTCCGTGCCTCGATGGCTGGGGAAGCCTCCGCGCGCGGCGAACGCGCGCGGGAGCTGGGCAAACAGGCCCGCGACCGCATCAACGCCGACTTTAACGTCGACAACCCGGACGCGCCTCCGCGGGCAAGTCAGAAGCTCATTGCCGCCGCGACACTGCTACGGGCTATGCCGGCACCCTCGACCCCTGGGGCGCGGAACCTGCACCGCGAGGTGCAGGCTCTCATCGAGCAAGCGACCGTCCAGCAGGCCGAAAGGTCAGCGTCACTTATCCGCCAACAGGGGGATGCACAAGGAGACGGGGCTGTGCGGGGGGGGGGGGGGGGGGCGAACCCTCGGTCCATGCGGTGAAGCCGCGGGGGCGACCCGCCAAACCGGGACGCGCGCCGGCCAAGGAGCGGCTCCTTGACACGCGCAGGGCGCTGGACGGTGACGCCCGCAACGTCATCAACGCCCGGCGCACGAGCAAGGCAGATGCGCGAGCAGCGGTAGGCTACCACCCTCGATGGGGTGGATGCTACGACAGCGATGAAGACAGCTCTCCGACACCGGAGCCCCCGGGGACCCGTGTGTTCAGCCGGGAGATCCGTGCGTCGGCCTTCCCCCAACGCTTCTGCCAGCCCTCGACCATCGTCAAGTACAACGGGGAGACGGACCCCCGCGTGTGGCTCAACGACTACCGCCTGGCGTGCCAGCTCGGCAGGGCCACCGGTGACGAGGTCATCATCCGCAACCTGCCCCTGCACCTCGGCGATTCAGCTCGGACGTGGCTCGAGCACCTGCCCGCCGCCCGCATCCACAACTGGGACGATCTGGTCCGCACGTTCGTGGGCAACTTCCAGGGCACGTACGTGCGCCCTGGAAATTCCTGGGACCTGCGCTCCTGCACCCAGAAGCCCGGTGAGTCGCTGCAGGACTTCATACGGCGCTTCTCCAAGCGCTGTACAGAGCTCCCAAGCGTGGCACAATATGAGATTGTGCACGCCTTCCTCAAGGGCACCACGTGCCGGGACCTCGTGCGAGAGCTGGGACGCAGCCCGCCCGCGGACTCCAACGAGCTGTTCGACATCGCCACCAGCTTCGCCTCAGGAGAGGAGGCTGTGGGGGCGATCTTTGATGGCAAGAAGGGCAAGCGCTCGGACGATGCGCCCGCGGAGGGCAGTAAGTCCAGGGAGCCCCACCGGAAGGACAAGCGGGGCAAGAAAGGGAAGAAGCCGCGCCGCGAGGCGCGCAAGCAGGGGCGCGACGGCGACGATGCCGAGGCCCTTGCTGTTGACCCGGCTCGACGAGGCCCTCGACCGGCCCCTCGAGGTCCGGGGGTGTTTGACGACATGCTGAAAAAGCCATGTCCTTACCACAAGACCCCAGTAAACCACACCCTTGAGCAATGCGACATGCTCAAGAAGTTCTATGGCCGCGCCGCCGCAAAGGACGCGGAGGCCAAGAAGGACGGAGGAGATGGCGACGCCGGTGGCTTCCCCGCCGCAGAGAACGTGTTCCTCATCTTCGGGGGACCCACCGTCGACATGTCAACCCGCCAGCGCAAGCGGGAGCGGCACGAGGTCCTCGCTGCAGAGAAGGCGCCTCCCTCCTTCCTCGACTGGTCGGAGGACACCATCACCTTTAGCCGGGAAGACCACCCGAACCGCATACCCAACCCGGGCCAGTACCCGCTGGTGGTCGACCCGATCATTGGGAACGCGCGGTTCTCAAAAGTCTTGATGGACGGGGGCAGCAGCCTCAACATCCTCTACGCGCACACACTGCGCCTGTTGGGGATCGGGTTGGACCAGCTGCAAACCAGCACGACGCTGTTCCATGGCGTCGCGCCCGGCAAGCGTGTCCAGCCCCTCGGGCAGATCGACCTGCCGGTTTGGTTCGACACCGCGAAAAATTTCCGCAAGGAAACGCTCACCTTCGAGGTGGTGGGGTTCAAGGGCGCTTATCACGCCATACTTGGGCGGCCCTGCTACGCCAAGATCATGGCGGTCCCCAACTACACCTACTTGAAGATGAAGATGCCAGTACCGAACGGCATCATCACCGTGGGCTCGTCCATCGAGCACGCATTCGACTGCGACGTCGAGTGCGTAGAGCATGCGGAAGCACTGGCGCTGGATGAAGCGCTAGTGACCACCTTGGAGAAGATGGTCAACGAGGACCTCGACTCCACTGCTAAGCACACCGGCAACTTCGAGGCCGCGGAGCAGACCAAGGAGGTGCCCCTCGACCCCGCCGCCCCCGAGGGCAAGGCGTTGAGGGTCAGCTCCACCCTCGATCCAAAATAGGAAGTGGTGCTCGTCGACTTCCTCCGCGCCAACGTCGACATCTTCGCGTGGAGCCCCTCGGATATGCCAGGCATCCCGAGGGAGGTCGCCGAGCACTCCCTTGACATCCTGCCTCATGCCCGCGCCGTGCAACAACGGCTCCGCCACTTCGACGAGGAGCGGCGACGGGCTATAGGAGTGGAGCTGCAGAAGCTTCTCGAGGCCGGGCTCATCAAGGATGTGTTCCACCCAACGTGGCTAGCAAACCCTGTACTTGTAAAGAAAAAGAACGGGGAGTGGCGGATGTGTATAGACTACACTAGTCTTAATAAACCATGTCCTAAAGTTCCTTTTCCTTTGCCATGTATTGATCAAATTGTTGACTCAACGGCTGGGTGTGAGCTGCTTTGCTTCCTTTATGCCTACTCCGGGTATCATCAAATAAAGATGAAGGAGTCCGACCAGCTCGCGACTTCGTTCATCACGCCGTTCGGGATGTTCTGTTACGTCACGATGCCGTTCGGCCTCCGAAATGCGGGTGCAACGTATTGCATGCAACACGTTTTCGGAGATCACATCGGGCGGACAGTCGAGGCATACGTGGACGACATCATCGTGAAAACCAGGAAGGCGGACGGCCTGGTTGGGGACCTTGGCATCGCGTTCGGCTGCCTACGGGCCAATGGGGTCAAACTAAACCTCGAAAAATGTGTCTTTGGGGTGCCGCGAGGCATGCTCCTAGGATACATCGTCTCCCAAAGGGGCATCGAGGCCAACCCCGAAAAGGTCGCGGCCCTCGAGCGAATGGGTCCAATTCGGGACCTCAAAGGGGTGCAAAAGGTGCTGGGGTGCCTTGCCGCCTTGAGCCGCTTCATCTCGCGGCTCGGTGAGAAGGGCCTGCCCCTCTATCGCCTCCTCAAGAAGCATGAGCGCTTCTCCTGGACCGCCGAGGCCCAAGACGCGCTTGACAAGATGAAGGCCTCCTTGACCCACGCCCCGATCCTCACGCCACCGCAGGACGGCGAGCTCCTGCAGATCTACGTGGCCGCGACCACCCAGGTGGTCAGCGCCGTAATCGTGGTAGAGCGCACGGAGGAAGGGCACGCCCTGCCGGTCCAGCGGCCAGTCTACTACATCAGCGAGGTCTTGTCTGACACCAAGACGCGCTACCCTCAAGTCCAAAAGCTGCTGTATGCGGTGGTCCTCGCGCGGCGCAAGCTCCGCCACTACTTCGAGGCCCACCCCGTCACGGTGGTCTCCTCCTTCCCGCTAGGGGAGATCATCCGCAACCCAGACGCGGCGGGCAGGATCGCCAAGTGGTCCGTGGAGCTGATGGGCGAGACGCTCGCCTATGCCCCGCGCAAGGCCATCAAGTCCCAGATCCTGGTGGATTTTGTCGCTGAATGGACAGATACGCAGCTGCCACCGCCGCAGATCCAAGCAGAGTGCTGGACTCTGTATTTCGACGGCTCGGTGATGAAAACAGGGGCGGGCGCGGGCCTGCTCTTTGTGTCACCCCTCGGGGAGCACATGCGATACGCGGTGCGCCTCCACTTCCCCGCGTCGAACAACATGGCTGAGTACGAGGCCCTCCTCTGCGGCCTCAAGATCGCCATCGAGTTAGGCGTCAAGCGCCTCGACGTGCGGGGGGATTCGCAACTCGTGATTGACCAAGTCATGAAGAACGCGAGTTGCCACGACGAAAAGATGGAGGCCTACTGCAAGGCCGTGCGAGCCCTCGAAGACAAGTTCTACGGCATCGAGCTCAATCACGTGCCCCGCCGGTACAACGATGAAGCGGACGAGCTGGCCAAAATCGCGTCCGGGCGGATTACGGTCCCTCTGAACGTTTTTGCCCGTGATATCGCCCAACCCTCGGCCGTCCTCGAGCCTCACCCCTCAAGCCACGCGGAACCCTCGGGGGCTCCCTCGAATCCAGCGGGCGCGGAACCCATGGATGAGGACCCCTCGAACGAGGCGTACGTGCTCTCCCTCCTCGAGGGGTATGGCGCCTACGGGGCTGATGTGATGGACATCGAGCCAGCCCCTGTCAAGGCTGACTGGCGCGACAAGTATGTCGCCTAGATGGCTCGAGGGGAACTCCCCTCAGACCGGGCCGAAGACAGGCGCATCGCCAGGATGGCCAAGTCCTTTGCCCTCGTCAACGGCGAGCTGTACAAGCGCGCCGCCTCTGGCATCTTGCAGCGGTGCATCCCCATTCCCGAGGGGCGCGAGCTCCTGCGGGACATCCACGCGGGAATCTGTGGCCATCACGCTGCGCTCCGTACCCTTGTTGGCAACGCTTTCCGCCAAGGGTTTTATTGGCCTACCGCGGTCGCGGATGCCAGCGAGATCGTGCGCACCTGCGAAGGGTGCCAATTCTACGGCCGCAAGTCCAACCTTCCCGCTCATGTCCTGCAGACCATCCCCATAACATGGCCGTTCGCCGTGTGGGGGCTGAACATCGTTGGCCCCCTGCGGATGGCGCCCCGGGGCTTCACCCGCTTGTTGGTCGCGATCGACAAGTTTTCCAAGTGGGTGGAGGTGCGCCCCATTACGAACCTCAGGGCAGAGCAGGCGGTGACGTTCTTCACCGATATCATCAACCGCTTTGGAGTGCCCAACTCCATCATCACCGACAACGGGTCCCAGTTCACGGGCAGGAAATTCTTGGAGTTCTGCGACAATTTCCACATCCGTGTGGACTGTGCAGCTGTGGCACACCCGTAGACCAACGACCAAGTAGAGCGTGACAACGGCATGATCCTACAAGACCTCAAGCCCAGAATTTTCGACCAGCTAAATAAATCTGGTCGAAAATGGCTCCAAGAGTTACCAGCGGTCGTGTGGAGCCTAAGGACCACCCCGAGCAGAGCCACCGGGTTCACCCCGTTTTTTCTAGTCCATGGCGCGGAGGCCGTCCTCCCCACGGACCTAGAGTACGGGTCGCCCAGGGTTCGAGGCTGCGACGAGGACGCCAACCAGCGAGCCCGCGAGGACTCACTGGACCAGCTGGACGAAGCACGCCTCGTGGCCTTGATGCACTCCGCAAGGTATCAACAGTCCCTCAGGCTCTACCAAGCACGGAAGATACGCCGGCGGGACTTCAGCGAGGGGGATTTGGTCCTAAGGCTACGCCAGGACAACCGGGGACGTCACAAGCTATCACCTCCATGGGAGGGACCCTACGTCGTGGTGAAAGTGCTCAAGCCCGGCACGTACAAGCTGGCCAACGAGGACGGTGAAGAACTCACCAAGGCTTGGAACATCCAACAGCTACGTCGCTTCTACCCCTAGCTAGGATTTCCAAGTATTTTTTGTTGTAAAATCGCGAAACCAGCACCCCAGTTGGTGACAACTATGTAAAACATCGTCAGGTTAATAAAAAGGGCAACTCGGCTTTCTCCTGAAACCCAAGTTACCCTTGGGGGCTACTACGGGGGGCATTCCCCCCCAAAATGGTCCCATTTTCGCGCAAAAATGAAACAACTCACGCACGCTAAGTTTGTCTTCTACTTCCTCCCCGAGCAAATATTCGAACAGGGCGCAGGCGGCCTAGCAGAAGGAGCGCGCGAGCCAGAGATAGCCTACGCCTCCGCGAGGATACGACCCTTCTCTCTCGCCTCCAACCCAGCAAGCCACCCGCGAAAATCGAACTCCCCTAATTAAAATCTACTCAGGAAGAAGGAGAAACAAAAAAGCGCAATGAGCAAAAGACATCACTTCACATTGACAAACGTTTTTGGCAAAAGTAATCTGTTTATTTACAAGGCCGCACGGCCAGTGTACTGATACATGAACAAAAAAGGGCCTAGCGCCCGGCTGTCTTCAGGCTGGAGGAGCGGCGGCGTCAGCAGCGTCCGGGAAGAGGAACTCCTCGAAGGCCTCGGCAAGCGCTCCGGCGGCGTCGGCGGCAAGCGCGTCCACGCGCTCCATCGCCACCTCGTCCTCGACACCCTCGGGGACGACATAGCCCTCCGCCAGCACCTCGAACTTGACCACGTAGTGGGATCGCACCACCCCGAGGGCCTTCTGGACGCCAAGATGCAGCGCCCGGCGCATGCGCCCAGTGACGTGGCCGCCAAGGGGCGCGCAGCGGGCGGCCGGCCGAGCTCCCGGCCTGCGCCTCGCCTTCCTCCACGGCCCGGCAGGTCTCGAGGGCCGCATTGCGCAACTCCCCGCAGGCCTCGGCTCGGAGGAGTTGTAGGAGGTCTGTAGCGCCTCGGCCCGCTCAGCCGCGTGCCCCAGCGCGGTGCGCAAGCCTGGGGTTGCCAGACAAGAAAGAAGTCAGAAAAGGGTGCGAACCCCTTAAGGGAAAACCAGCAAAGAAGGAGTCGAACAGCAACGTACCTTCGACCTGCTTCCTCTCCACCTCGAAGGCGCGACGCCCGGCCTCGACCGCCTGCTCGAGGCTCCGGACGGTCTCGCCTTGCTCCTGGAGGGCCAGCTCCTGGCTCGCGCTCGTGATGCTAAGCACCATCAACTCGCCCTCGAGCTTGGAGAACTCAGTGTTCCGGTCCTCCAGCGACATCTGCGCCGCCTCGCGAGCGACGCGCTCCCGCTCCAGGGCCGATCGAGCGTCGGCAAGAGCTGCCTGCTCCTGCTGGAGCCGTCCCTCAGCCCCTTGGCGGGTGGTACGCTCCTGCAGGAGCTGGTCCTCGGCGGCGGCGAGCGCCGCGACCTTGGAGTCGAGGGCGGCCCTTAAGTCGTCGGCCTCCTTAGCCTTCTGCTCGAGCACGCGCGCCTGCTCCTCAGCCTAGCGCTGCTGCGCCTGCGCCCCCTGGAGCGACGAGCGGAGCGCCCGATTGTCGTTGCGGACGCCAGCCACCTCCGCCTCCCAGTTGGCTGCCAGCGTGCGCATCTTCTCCAGGTCCGAGCGCGCCTGCCGCAGCACCTCATCCTAGTCGATGAGGGCTGTGCAGACCCGCTCGAGGCTAGAGGGATGCGCTGGGTCCTGCCTCGCGCTCTCATCGAGTTGATCGTGCAGGGCCATGGCCCGGTACGACAGCCAGCCGTCCGGGGTCCTGAGTGCGTCGGCGAGCGCGTCGAAGGCGTCGCACCGCTCCCGGAGCTGGTGGAGCTCGGCTTTCACCTGGTCGAAGGCGCCGTACTTGCCGTGGGCGCGGCGCTCGAGCTCCTGTCACCCACAAGTTAATACCCGTAAACATCATGCTACAAGGATAAGCGCGCAGAAACGAGAGAAAAAGAAGCAAGCAGCGGCACCCCACCTGGAAGACGCGCCACGCGGGGCCGCCGTGGATCCTCAGCGCCTCGTGCAACGCCCGGTCGAGCGCGGCGCCATGGTTGCGGAGCTCCCACCACAGCTCCTGCTCCCCCTGGGCGTCGGTGAACGCGGGCGGGTCACCAGCGATCCCCTTTACCTAGGCGGAGTGGCCAGCGCGGGAAGACGAGGCCTCGACACCGTGCCCTCGGCCCCCTATCACCATGTGGCCCTCACGCCGCCTCACGAGGGCCCCCTCCTGGGACTCAGGGGAAGGCGTGGGGAAGCTCGTCCACTGGTCCCACCCGGGCGGCGGGGAGTCATCGTCCGGGATCTCCACCACCACCGCCGGGAGCCGCCGGCGGTGCCGCCCTCGCTCGCCTCCGTCGACGCCTCCGCTCGCGCCTCCGTAGCCGCGCGCGGGCGCCGACGCGGCGCCGCGGCCACCGCCGGCCGCGCCCCCGCGACCACGGGCGCCCGACCGCCCTCCTCGCCCACCGCCGCCCGCCGCGCCTCCGCCGCGGCCGGCGCCGCAGCGACCGCGCCTCCATCACGACCGGCGCCGCGGGTTGCGCCTCCACCGTGGTCGCCGCCGCCGGCCGCGCCCTACCACGGCCGCCGCCGCAGCTGCACTTCCGCCACGACCGGCGCCCGCCGCTCCTCGACGACCACCGGCCGCGACGCGACGGGGGCCGGTCCGCCGCCGAGGCCTCGAGGACTCGGCCCGCGCCCGCGAGCTCTCGCCCGCCGCCGCCGCCGTGCTCGCCCCGCCCGCGGCGCCCTCGACGAGCGCCGCCGGGTGGGAACGGACGCGTCTGCCCTCAACACCTTGGCTGGTGCAAGGGGAGGCACAGTCGGCACCACCCTGCATAAACACAAACAAATAATCAGGACACTTGGTCGCTAAACACCCAACCCCGCAGAAGAGCAAGCCCCTTACCTCGAAGAGGAGAAGGCGCTTCCTCTTCCTCGAGGCCTCGGTGGATGGCGCCGGCGCGGCCGGCGCGCCCGTCGCCGCGCCTCCTGACATCTCCGCAGCGCGCGCCTCCACCCCAGGCGATGCCGCCCTTGCCGCCGGAGTTGGCTCCGGCGACAGGGGTGAAGGCTCCCACCTATCAGAGGGACCCTGCCCCCCGGCTTCTTCCTCCTCATCCTCCTCCGAGGACGAGTACTCCTCGGTCCCCAGGGAGGAGAGCCCCTGCTGCTCGCGCAGCCGGTACTCCTCGCTCCGCCGCTCACGGCGCTCGCGGTGCCGCCTTGCGCGCTCCCTCTTGCGCGCCGCCCGCTCCCGCTCCCGTTGCTGCGCCGCCCGACCAAGCGCGCGGGAGTCAGGAGTGGGCGGAACGGACTTCGCGGCGCTCAGGCTCACCATCTACGAGCGAAGACGTCAAAGGCGCGTCAGAAACCCAGAGCATCATCAAGATCAAAAACAGGGCCAAGAATCCTACTTACCAGCGGGCCGGTGGGGAGCATCTCGAGGTCCCACGGGGACCGGTCTTGGCGCAGCATCCGAGTGTCGATGGCGTTCCGCGCCCGTGTGAGCGCATACCCCCGTTCGAGGGGGGTCGGGAACATCCGCGACCTCGCCAGCGCGACAGGGTCCGCCTCCTCCGTCATCTCGAAGATGCAGAGCGGCCTCTCCATTAGAGGCACGATCCACCGGTGGTGGAGGAAGGCGAGGACGGTCGCCGCGGTCAGCCCGCGCGTCGCCGATTCGGCCGGCGCGCCGCGAGAGCGAGTCCGGCCCGCCTCCGATGCTGGACCGTGGACACGCCGTGGCCCGAGGAGTTGGGCTTCTCCCGGAGCACCAGACCGGTGTAGGGGGGGAGGCCGGGCTCGGCGTTGCGAAGGTAGAACCACCCCCGCTCCCAGCCGGCATTGTTGGTTGTCATGGTACAAGGGATGTAGTCGTCCTTGTACTGCGTCCGCACAGCGAGCGACATGCCGCCGGCGCGCACCGCGCGGCGGGTCCTCTGCTCCGTCGTCGGCTGCGTGAACAGCTCCGCGTGGAAAAGGTGTACCCAGAGATCCCAGTTCACTGGGATCCCCAGATACCCCTCGCAGACGCCCACGAACGTGGCCGCCTGTGAAATCGCATTCGGCGCGAAGTTGTGTAACTCCACACCGTAGCGGTGGCAGAGCGCCCGCATGAAGCGGCTCGCCGGCGCGGCGAAGCCGCGCTCATGGAAGCGAATGAAGCTCACCACGTAGCCTTCCTGTGAGTTAGGCGCGTGGTCCCCGCGATGTGAAATCACAGCCTCGACTGTGGAGCATTAAATGGCCCGGCTCCTTACCAAGTAAGGAGAACCCTCGAGCGGCACGGGCTCCTGGCTCGGGAAATTTCAACCCTCGAAAGGGTACAGGCGTGAGAAGGTCGCCTCGGGGCCCGTTTGAAACAAAACAGGCACCGCAAAGCGCCAATGCCGCGCTCGTAGATATCGATCGGGCCGCCTCGAGGGCCGGCTCGCCCAGGCCCCTCGAAGGTTCGCGATGCCGGCCCGGGAGCGCTTAGCCGCCACCCCGCACCACTTTACTGATCAGCGCCTCGAGGGCTGGCTCGCCCGGGGCCCCTCGAAGGTTCGCAGATGCCAGGACGGGAGCGCTTAGCCGCCACCCCGCACCACTTTACTGATCAGCGCCTCGAGGGCCGGCTCGCCCAGGCCCCTCGAAGGTTCGTAGATGCCAGGCCGGGAGTGCTTAGCCGCCACCTCGCACCACTTTACTGATCAGCGCCTTGAGGGCCAGCTCGCCCAGGCCCCTCGAAGGTTCGCAGATGCCAGGTCGGGAGCGCTTAGCCGCCACCCCGCACGGCCCTACTGATCAGAGGTTCGAAGCCTGACCCTCGACGGGTTCGAACAGGCGCCCCAGATCACCAGAGTCAGGGACGACGAGGACACGCGCATTCGAGCCGTTCCTCGAGCCCGCCGGCTCGAGGGTGCCCCACATGTCGTGTTCGAGAGCCAGCGAGGGCAGCTAGTCGGGGGATCCCACCGAGGGAGAGCTTCCGCGCCTAGCAAACCCACGCAAGCGCTTCAATGGACGTGTCTCTGGACCACGCAGCCTACCCTTATCGAACGGGGCATGGGCGTCCACTCGAACCACCCACTAACAGCTCAACGAGGAATCCGCAATCCACGACCCGAACGATGGGGGTTGCGGAAACCTCACCCTCCGCCCCGCGGAGGGACGGCGAGGGCGTGTTAAAAAACAAGTCGTAAAGCTCTACCAGATCGCCTTGAACGGGCCCAGGCTCGGGGGTTTGACGCACGGCTACAACTCCTGGATTGCACCCGCCGGAGATAGTGCCAGCAGCGCGTGCGTCACCGAAGCCGGCTGAGACATTGCCGACGCCGGTTGAAACATGTACCACGCCCTCTAACCAAGTCTCGCGGTCAACCCCTACAGGAGCGCCCATGCTCCTGCAGGACCTCGGGGGCTAGACCCGCGGGTCCGCTGGCGCGGCCCGACGGAAAGCATTCGCAAGACCAGGAGGGAAGAACGTCTTATCAGTAAGCTCCAGCATCTACGGGAGCCTCAATGGCAAACCCACAGATGCTCGGGGGCTACTGTCGGGGACAGCCCTAGGGGTCCCCTTAAACAACTGGGAAATCCCCACTTAAAACCCGCAACAAGCCAAAGCCAAACACGCCCCGCCTAAGCACAAAGGGCATGGCCCACGCCACGGTGGCCCTAACGGCCCACCTATGCAGCCCACTCAAAGATCCCCTCGAGCAGGCTCCGCCCCGTTCGAGGGGGTGCGCATCCCTCTGGCGGGCTCCGCCCCGTTCGAGGGGGTGCGCTTACCTCAAGCGGGCTCCGCCTCGCTCGAGGGTCCGCTCCGACCTCGAGCGGGATTCGCCTCGTGCGAGGACGCTCCGCACGCGCGCACCTGGTCCTGTACGCAGGCATTTAATGCCCTGACAACGGCGGGGCGGCGCCATCATGCGCCTGGGGCTCGCGCCCGTGCCGCCGCACCAACTCCCCAGGAGGGAACCCATCCCCGCCACTGTGGGGGACTGTGCGGCGTGGCCGGTGCCAGTCCCGTGACGCCGCACCGCCTACTCCGGTACGGCTAACGCGCCGAGCCCTCAAAGGGGGGCCGGCCGAACCCTCGATTTGCTTTCTTGTGACCTTGTAGGGTTAGGTGGAGGCGCTAGGCCGGCGGGGCGCCATCCCTGCCACTGTTAACGGCATGGCTGCCGCCCCCGCGCGTACGAACCCACGCGAGGCGCTGTGGCAACAGCTCCACCGCTGTGGAGCGTGCGGGAACGGGACGCCGCCTTACCTGCCACTGTGCCCCGTACGGACCGATGTCAGCAACTCCCTCGAGCCCGTCTGAAGACATCACAGCCGTCCGCTGCCCTTCTACCCTCGAAGCCGCCACTGTTCGGGTACAAGATACGCCATGATGGCCGGATCGCTGCAAGGATCGTCCGGGCGGCCGCCTACTCTACGACATAGCACACCACGCTCCCTCACGTAGCTAAATAGTGCGGCACGCATGTGATTCGCTCTCTCCTTGGTCTATAAAAGGAAGACGAACTCCCCCGCCGCAGGGGACAAAGGACGAACGGGACAAGGGACACAACACAACACGAGACATGTCGCACCGCACACTTGTTCTCCAACTCTCCCACAACATGTTCAGCCACTTCACCAGGGACTTGGAAGCCACACTTCCTCTCCCGCCTTGCTTGTAGCCGCCCCACTACAGGCACCCCCGTGCTTGAGCAATACAAAGGCCTCGAGCACACCGGCCTGCGGACGTACGGCCCCTCGGCCGGAACCAGGATAAACTCTGTGTCTTTTATTGCTTAGCATCGACCATTGAGGGATAGACCTTGGCGCTCATTACTGGTTAGTGTCGGGACCACATTCCGCACCGACAGATTCCCCTGAAAGAACTCGACGACACGACTAAAGGACTCGAGAATTTGGCGTAAAGACAATTTGTTCAGAAATTGTTCGATTCCTATTACATACATCAAGGGATTATATTTATACCCTTGTCCTAACACGACTCCTAGTCGACTACGAGTACAACATTAAATGTCTAAATTAATGCTCCGACGCCAATGTCCGTCTCGTATACGCTATCAACTCGTTCTTCCCTTGCATCGGGCCACGTCACCATGCATTCCCGAAAACTTCCCTTTTAAAAGCGCAAACAGTCCCTTTGCCGAACAATGGCGCACTGCCGACCGCAAGCATCCTTTACCGATTCCTTCGAGGAAATTTCTCCCAGCCGAATGCTACTCATCACCAAGCTCGGCCCACAAGTCAGCCTTTCTCCTGTACCATTTTTTGGTGTTAACATATGCCCCTTCAATTACGGGATAAAAATGATTTTATTCCGGAATTGACCATAAATGCTCAATGTCTTCAAGTCAAATCTGTTCAACACAATTTTCTCCTCCTGTAATCTGTTGGAGTCTCCGCTCAGATCCAAGCCCTAGGTCATCAACCCTCAAGCTCAAACCTTCAATGGCGGACCAAGCTATCCAGGTGAACTTCATCCCCTTAAGGTTCATTCGGTATTACCTTTCCGATTCCCATCTTAGATTTCCTTTTTCGCCTTTTCTTGTTAGGAGCTATCCACCGAGCTTTTGATTCATATTGAGGAAAACTCATCATCCTATTTCCTCGTTCCCGTGGGAATTTCTGATCCTCGCGAGTTTATTGAAGCCGAATCCAGGAGAATCCCCTTTAAAGCCGATTTATCAGGATCCCAGTTGTGGCAAGATGCTTTCAAGAGCTGGCCTCTGCCCCCAATTGCAGGCTGGAGAAACTGATACAAGAGGATACTCGCAGATAACAGTGCAAAAACCAGCAATTGGGACACCCTTCGTATTACCCAATGTTTGGAGTTATCCCTGGCTGAGACCCCCAAGAACGAGAGCCTTTTGATTGCAGCCTGCCATTTCTAGTCAAATGGTGTCAACGCCTTTCTCTTTGGTCACGGCCCAATGTCCCCTACCTTGGCCTATGTATACATGATGACCGGCCTCGATATCACAGGACCTATGTATCCTTTCCAGTATAAAGGCTCCACCAGGCAAAAAGGAGTGAAGACAGGAAGTGGATACAAGTCGTATATCCAGAATCATATGAAAGATGGTCCTCTGGGTGAAGTTGAATACAGGGCTGTTGACGGTGAAAATCCGTCAACCTAGCCATGAGTTTACCTTCGGTGTTGGCATGAGTTTTATACCTTATCCATTGGTACTAACCCCCGTGGTATAACAAGTTCACGTGTGCATGTCGGTTTTGGAGTTTAATGTTTATGCAGGGTTTTAGTGTTGAATGCAAGACTTTCGGGATAAGTTCATCAATCACCTCATGACAAGACCTTGAAGCCCCGAACAAGTCATGCAATGAAGCAAACTTAACTCCAAGAAGCCGGGGACTTGATCCGAGAAGACGACGGACTCCGGGGACCGACCGGAAAAGTGCTTCGAATCTTGCAAGACAAGGAGTTGAATCCAATTCGGAGAGAAACCGACGACATGGACCTACATGCGAAGGGGGAAACATCCGAGAAGCAAGGGAACCGACGTGGGGCAAAGGAGCCCACGGGCCGGGCCTAAATGGGCCCGGGCCGGCCGGCCCGATCCGGTCGGCCCGAGCCCATTTTGGGCCCAAATTCGCCCTCCTTTGCCCTAGCCGCCAATCCGGCTATTTATAGTCCCCCGACCGAGAGCCACGCGAGAGAAGATTTCGTCTTCGGCCGCCGAGAAGCAGAGAAGAGAGGGACACCATCTCGGAGAGGAGAGGGTCGAGCTAGTTGACTAGGGTTCCCCTAGACGACGTGGGAACCTTGCACGGAAGACCACGTCGGAGTTCCGGAGCTAGAAGCAAGATCAAGTAAGGATCCCGGTGGTGATCTTGTGTATGTATCATTGTTATAGTTGAATTATCAAGTTGAATCTTTTCCCAGCGATCAAGTGTTTCCTCGAAGATTTCGTTTTTCGATCGGCTTTGCTTATTCCAATTCTATTCGTACGATAGATTACATAGGGTGTTCTTGTAGCCGCGGTGGCTAGAGGTACACGCCGGATCTTCTCGAAAGAATCTCGACTTGTTTTTTGACTCGCCCTAAGCTCCCCGCATGAATAGGGATACGTTGTGACAGAACGGGGGTCTCGAAAGGTGGATGTTTTCGGATTTGGACGGGAAACCACGATTTAAAGACGCTTCTTATAAGATTCGATTTGCTACTTCTTCTCTTTCTTGGAACTTCAACAAAAGGCTTACCCCGATCCCTCTAGATCGGTTTATCTACCCAATCTTACTTTGTTTTCTCCGGTTTTTAGTAGATTAGATTTGTTTTGTGTCTTTTACTTAGATGCATTAGGTTCTTTATTGAATATTGAAGTTACTTGGCTTTAATAGATTAAGTCTTGCGTCACACATTTGTTCCACGGATTCGATACCTTGGGTTCACCACTCGAGGGAAGAAGGGTCCCTTGACTACGACGGGAGACTTGTACGCTTGCGAGTCACGCACGAACTTTGATACAATTATTAACCGTCAACTAGCCCCCTTTTTCTGGCGCCGTTGCCGGGGAACAAGTGATCAAGATTTGATTTTTTATTGCTTTTTTTGTAATTTTCAGTACTGTTTTTGTTTTATTTTTTGCATCTACTAAATTTTGATCATCCTCAAAATACATCTAATCTAGTTTGTCCAACTCTAGTCTTTATAGATTTGTTTTGTTTTCTAGTTTTTTTGCATACTTTGTTTATTGCTAACCCTAACAGGAGATGGACGACTACCTCTCCAACAAACCCAATAATTGTGTGGATGATCCAGAAAAACTTTACAGGCTAAGGAGACGCGAAGCACATCAAGCTAAAAAGCTGGATTTTGTAGATTCGGAGTCGGAAGACAAAGGATCGCAGGAATCTCCAGAGAATTCACCACCTCAAAGTCCGCGGGAGAATCGACCGCCACCAATGGGTGACCAACCACCGGAAGAACGCAAGATTGGGGAGCTATGCACCACAGACATCATCGACCTACCAATCTTGAACCTCGAGGAGATCGGAAGACCGTTCGAGATCAAGACCTCAACAATCCGCATGGTGCAACATTCACCCTTCACCGGCAAAGAGGATCCGAACCTTCACCTCCAAGCATTCATTCAACTATGTCGACTTTCAACATGGATGGGGTGACTCAAGATCAAATGAGGGCAAGGCTTTTTCCGTTTTCACTACTCGGGAAGGCTTTGCAATGGTTCCACTCTCAACCGGCGGAGACGGTGCAAAATTGGAACACGTTGATGAAGGCTTTCATGAAGGAATACTACTCACCGGTAAAACTCAAAGCTTGCGTAATAAGATTGCCACCTTTGTTCAATATCCTACGAAACTATCTCGGAGGCATTCGAGCGCTTCAACGAGTACACCGGGCGGTTCCACATCACAAGTTCCCGAAAGAAGACCTCGTGCAAAAGTTCTATCAAGGACTCACCATGGCGTCAAGGACGATCATCGATGCATCGGCGGGAGGATCTATCATCGAGCTTACACCGACGGAAGCTTTCACGCTATTCAAGAAGGTCGCGGATAATGACACGTGGGCATCATCCGGGCGCCTACATCCGGTTCAACCCATGGGGAACGTCAAAGGAGTCTTGCAAGTGGAGAAGGAAGACATACTTGAGGGCAAGATCGACTCGCTCATGAGGAGGTTGGAGAAGATGGAGATGGAAAAGAAAGAGGCTCAAGACTTGAAGGCCGCCGAAGCAAGGTCCACATGCGAAGAATGTGGAGAGTATGGCCACGTCCGCAAAGATTGTCCGGAGGAAGCCAAAGTGCTCGACTACATGAGGAAGGGAGAATTGCCGAACTTCCGCTACAGGCAAGGTAGGCCTCAATTTAATGCAAGCTCATCTATTCCTAACGCGGTTCCGCTTCGGATACAATTGAAGGAGTTCATGGATGAGCAAGCTAAGATCAACAAGGACACCGTCACCAAGTTCAAGACCATAGACAAGGTGTTGGAGAACATCGATAGCAAAGTGACGGAGGTCGGAAGTTCCAATCATCAAGTGCTCAACATGATGAAGATGCTCGAGACGCAAGTTGGACAACTTGCGGGGCGCCTCACTAATGATGAAGGGAAGCTTCCGGGACAACCCAAATGTCCCGAATCGGCGAAGGCCATTCAAACACGTTCGGGGAAGGAGACCGAAGATCCGGAACGTTCCGCGGGATCAAGGAAGCTTAAACCGTCCACCGAGGTGGAAGGAGCTGCTAAAGAGAAGGTTACGGGGATCGTCACCGAGGAACCCGAATTCGAGATGCCGGAGGATGACACGAGGATACCGCAACTCAAGCCACGCTACTTCCGAGGTAAACTTGACAACCACTTTGAGAAGTTTGTGGAAGTTGTGCGTAGACTTAGCATCAACATGCCATTACTAGATGCCCTACAAGTACCTACATATTCTCGTTACTTTAAAGATATACTTGCAAATAAATATGAGATAGCAACACTCGGGGTAGATCATGTCAAAATGTCCGAGGAGTGTAGTGCAGCTATTGCTTATGGGTTAGAGAAGCAAAAAGACCCCGGGTGCCCCACAATTCCATGTTCAGTTGGTTCTTTCAACTTCGAGAAGGCGTTATGCGACCTTGGAGCTAGTGTGAGTGTCATGCCGAGGGATGTGTTCGAGAAGCTACGCCTACCGATGGAGCCTACGGGAATATGTTTGGAGTTGGGAGACAACTCCATTCGCTATCCCTTGGGCATTGCTGAAGATGTACCCGTGAAGATTGGACACCACTTCATCCCCGTCGACTTCGTTGTGCTCAAGATGGGAGAGAGGGAGAAGCCGCCGCTCATCCTAGGGAGGCCGTTCCTCAAGACCGTGGGAGCTACTATTGATGTTGGCAAGGGGAAGATCATGTTCGATATCAACGGAGAAAGGAGTTCCTTCAAGTTCCGTCCAAGGATTGAGGCATGCAACATGATTGGAGTGAAGGGAGAACCAAAACAAACGGAGGGGCTGAAAAAGAAAAAGGAGCCGAAAAAAATGAACGTAACGAAAATCAAAGAAGGTGTTGCATCCGTCAAGACAAAGGAAGAGAAGCCGCCTGTGAAGACCAAAAAAATGACTAAGCCAACTAAGCCGGAAGTCAAGCCCGCGCCCAAGATGGTGCGGAAGTGGGTACCCAAGATTGCAACGCACGCAAAGAGCGTTGATCCGGAGTAATCAAGTGAAGAAGTCTAGCTATAGACTATAAACGAAGCGCTAGGCGGGAGGCAACCCGTTTCGTCAAGTCGAGTCAAGAATAAGCTACCGGGAGGACAACCCGATTCCAGGTTTTTCGAGTATTTTTAATAATTTAGTTTTGAGTTTTTTTACGCAAAGACATTAGACTTAGAAGTGGTTGAACAATATTAGAGACATAATTCTTGATTGAATGTTTGCTTTATCATAAACCCTTTGCATGAACCCTCCTATGTGCTTGTTTGATTCTTTTCTTTTCGAGAAACCCTCAACCAAATAATTTCAGAACCTTAACTCAACCTTTCACCCTCATTATGGTGCTGAGGTTGACTTATTTTTCATGCTAAAACCACACGAGTAGAGCCACGATTTATGTTTAAGTGTTAATAAAATTCAGCACGTGGTAGGACTCGCGTGAGCCTAGAAATCAAAGCTTTTGGTTGGTTTTAAAAATCTTTATCCTTGGTTTCTCTAGGATTAGAATTTTTCTAAGCCCATTCTAATTTTGTTTTATTCAAAATCTTTCTTATTTAGCCAAAATTAGAACCTAAACCTATGCCCCCATGATCAAGCCGGAAAACGTTCGCTCTCAACCGATGAAAGCAAACTATACCGGTGAGACCGAAATCGACGTAGTCGAAAAATATTTTCGACTTACATTTGTTTTTAATGGTTTAAAAACTTCTCTAAAATTATGCTTGAGCTCTTGCATGGCTCTGAAAAATATTTTAAATTTCGAATTAGAGGAGTGCTTAACTTTAAACACACCTAAATGGAGGCAATCTAGTTTGAATTAATCATGCATGCACCATTGGATTCCCTTTTATCAACTTTCACCAATTCCACATGCAAAGGACAAGCATGGTGGGCAGCAAGCATCAACTTTGCAGGATTTTCATGGTGGCATGTGAAGCAAGTGGAGCTAGGGAGCATGGACATGACCCAAAGCATGGAGCATCAAGTGGGAGGACCAATAATTCAAGAAAAGGAGTGGACGAGAGCGTTTGGGCGATGCAACTCGTGGAGCACGCGGGCAGGAAAGTTGCGAGAGGCGAAATGATCGTGCCGGGAGAAAGACGCGGCGGGGAGGAGCCGAGAAGACCCCCGGGCCGGCCGGCCCGGGCCGGCCGGCCCGACCTATTTAAGGAGCCCCCCGGCTCCCGTTTTCTGCAGGCAAGCTTCCCTCTCCTTCCTCTGTTTGTGTGTTCAAGTTTGTGTGCTCAGAACCTCCGTAGACTTAGCCAACCATCCCAAGCTTGATAGCTCAAGAAAAAATCCACATCCTTAATCCACTCAAAGTCCACATCCGAAGCAAAGAGTTTAAGTGCCTAGTTTACCGGTTGCAACCCGGAATTTTAGTTGAAGAAAGAGTGCAGCAACCATGTGGAAGAAGACCACAAGTCTCTTCTCCAAGAAGAAGAGTTCGTCGTCGTCCAAGCCGTCATCAACCACGTCTTCGAGGAGGCACTCGGTTTCCGAGTCTCCCGGAGCATGGAGACGGACACGGCACCACCGAGGAGGAACGATGCTCTCCTCCTTGGTGGTATGAGGGCTGCGAGAAGCACTTCCATGAGGTTCACCGAACCTCGTGGGCACACGGAGGAGCAGCCCGCGCCACCACGACGATCGACTCGCTCAACCGCACCACCTCCTTACACCCCGACACACTCTTCGTACGGCTTCATCATCTTGTCGGCGGAGGAGGAGGAGAGGCTCGCCAATCTTGAGAAGAGGCTTGTGCCGAACGTCGAGTTCGACGACCAAGCACTCTACACCTTGGGTTTTTGCACCGACATATACTATATGTTGGGGCACCTCGGATAAGTGCAGTTCTCCAACGGAATATCGGTGGACACCCATTTGGGTTACGCCTTGGAAATTTTGATGACTATTGCACCCATCGTTGATGATGATGGGGGTGCAAAGCTTGTCATTCCGTTTGGAGGGAATCGAACAAGTGGTTCCCTACGAGCACGTTAGGGAGCTGCTTGGATTCCACAAGGGAGCTCCGGAGAAAGTTGACGTGCCACCCGGCATGTTGGCGGGATTTTGGAACATGATCTCCGGAGAAGCCCATCAACAACGCAATTGCATCCGCAACCCCATTATCCGGATATTTCACTCTTGGATGTGCAAGAGGGTATTGGGGAGGATGAAGGAAACAAAGGTGACCGACACGGAGTTGAATTGGCTATACTCGGCTTTAATTGCCAGGCAGCCAATAGACCCCTCTTACCTCATGATCAACCGTTGGTGTTGTGAAGCAACATCGGGGGCGGGTAATATTGGTTCGGGGTGTTACCTCTCCATGTTGGCCTTTTCCTTGCGGCCGGGGATCGCTAGAAACCCCGCTCACCTTTTGCGTGGTACCTCTCTCGGTTTTGAGTATTTGCGGCAAGGAAAATACATTAGTGGAGATGAGAGAGGAGGTTATCGGTTGGCCATAGTGAACCTACCCCTTCTGAATGAGAGGCTTAGGCTTTTCACCGAAGGGAGGGAAGATTGGTTGGAAGAGGGACTACTTGTCCCTGCAAGGAAGAACAAAAGAGGAAGAATCGTAGAGGAGGGAACATCCTCCGCACAAGCGAGTGGAGCACAACCCAATGTGCAACCATTCGGCGGAGTTCCTCCTCCGCCAAGTTATTACGGAGGGTCACAAGGACAAGCATGGGGGGGTGGTGCACCGGTACCCCCACAAAATTATGTTGTGCCCAACGCTAACTTTGCGGAGTCCTACGCTCATCATCCCCAACCACAACAAAGCATGGCCATTATTGGAGGGTATGCTGCAAGAAATGCTCAAAATATCGCAGCCATCCAAACTAACGCAGCTCAACTCGGTGAAGGCAACGCAAATATTGCCTTTGAACTTGGACGCCTTCACCTTGTGGAGCCAAATCAATTCGTCGGAGGAAGCGTCCAATCGTATTATGAGCAAGGGTATTATTATCAAGGTTATCAACATCAACCACCGGCGGAGGACTAGAAGATTTAGGAACTTTAGTTTTCTTTTCTTTTCTTTTTCTCTGTAATTTTCAGCTTTTGCTTATGTGTGTTTGCGTAGTATTTTCTGTTTTTTTATTTAAATTCCAGCTAGCATGTTTGTTTATTTTCAGTTTGTATTTCAACTTGATGTCACCATTAATAAAGACACCACCTTGATTATATCATTGGAAAAGTTACAAAATTCGTGCCATGATGATATATGATTAAAATTGCAGCTTTGTTCATCTTTGTAATTGATTTATGCATGTTTAAGCTAGTGCTCTCTTAAAAATACAGATCTGAATTTATTTAAATGCTAGCTTAATTTTCGGCGGAGGTTATGATTAAAATAAAGACCCATAGTGTTTTATGTGCTCTCAAGTTATGAATAGATTAAAGATGTCTTTTATGCTCAAAAATATTGCGCGACCTTGTCACGAATATCACTTGTGTGTTGCTCAACCTATCCAAAGCCTTATATATATTTGAGTGCATAAACCTTAGTGTACAAGATTTATTTTTGAGTGAGTTATTGCAGGCCATGATTTCTCTGGCCCGAGACTAAGAAGCTGGTCATTCCATTTTTGCGTATCTATCTTTTTGCTAGCCTTTTATCCGTGCGTTGTGTATCCCCGCATCGGTGATCTCACAAACTTCGCCGGATATCCACCCTTAAACCAAATATCATCTTTTGTGATTACCTCCTTGACCACAACCTATTGTTGAGAATGGATCATCAATTCAAGGAAGATCGCAAGACGGTGCCAACATTGAAGATTTCACGTATCTCTCCAAGGAAAAATATCTCCGGTACCTACCTTATTTTTTCGCCTCTTTGCTCGAGGACGAGCAACGTCTAAGCATGGGGGAGGAGGTAGGTACGGTGCAGTTTTAGAGTTCAAAGGGGAATATTTAAAAAAAATGATGATGAAAGGAAAAAAAAAATCCAGCGATATTCATGACTTTGAAGGTAAAAAATAAATAAATATATATATGAAAGAAAGAAAGAAAGAAAGAAAAGAATGAGAAATATGAGAAAGAGAAAAAATATATGTGCGTAAAGTGAACTCCCCGGCTCTCTAAAAGTGCATTCAAGGCTTCAAGTTAAAAAGATCCATTCTCATTTTCCAACCATGTGCAATCCGATAACGAGGACTTCCTTTGTGCCTCGGGATCACTCTTTGCCATTTGCACATGTCCACTCATCTAAAAGTGTGTGTATTTTTCTCTTTCCCCTCCTTGACTTAACATTATTTTCCAATGACCTTTTTGACGAGTCTCGGTAAGACCATGAGAAGCTTGTCTTGTTTTGACAACACCTCATTTATAAAATCTTGTTAGGACTAAACTTTCCCAAAGCTCCATATAAAGCCTACCACATATATATGAGAGGGAAAGGAGTAGAATATATAGGCTTGAGAGACAAGTGAGATGAGAGTTCATGAGCAATACACAAGATGATTTAAATTTGTGAACTTGGTTTAGCTTTTCTTTATCTCGTTCTTTATTTCAAAAATTCGAGATCTATTTAAAACTTTGTGAGCATGTTAATACTTGTGGGATAAGCTTAATAAGAATCTACCCTCCGTAGAGATGAAGGCTAGCACATTATGGAACTTCAATGAATTAAAATTTTGAGAGCATTATGTTTTCTCATGTGTAATCAAGTGCAAAGTTTAAGCATTGTTTAGCAATGATGATATCCATCGAAGGCTTACTCGAGGACGAGCAAGGTTTAAGCATGGGGGAGATGTTGACGGTGAAAATCCGTCAACCTAGCCATGAGTTTACCTTCGGTGTTGGCATGAGTTTTATATCTTATCCATTGGTACTAACCCCCGTGGTATAACAAGTTCACGTGTGCATGTCGGTTTTGGAGTTTAATGTTTATGCAGGGTTTTAGTGTTGAATGCAAGACTTTCGGGATAAGTTCATCAAGCACCTCATGACAAGACCTTGAAGCCCCGAACAAGTCATGCAATGAAGAAAACTTATCTCCAAGAAGCCGGGGACTTGATCCGAGAAGACGACGGACTCCGGGGACCGACCGGAAAAGTGTCGAATCTTGCAAGACAAGGAGTTGAGTCCAATTCGGAGAGAAACCGACGACATGGACCTACATGCGAAGGGGGAAACATCCGGGAAGCAAGGGAACCGACGTGGGGCAAAGGAGCCCACGGGGCCGGGCCTAAATGGGCCCGGGCCGGCCGGCCCGTCCGGTCGGCCCGAGCCCATTTTGGGCCCAAATTCGCCCTCCTTTGCCCTAGCCGCCAATCGGGCTATTTATAGTCCCCCGACCGAGAGCCACGCGAGAGAAGATTTCGTCTTCGGCCGCCGAGAAGCGAGAGAAGAGAGGGACACCATCTCGGAGAGGAGAGGGTCGAGCTAGTTGACTAGGGTTCCTCTAGCCGACGTGGGAACCTTGCACGGAAGACCACGTCGGAGTTCCCGAGCTAGAAGCAAGATCAAGGAAGGATCCCGGTGGTGATCTTGTGTATGTATCATTGTTATAGTTGAATTATCAAGTTGAATCTTTTCCCGCCGATCAAGTGTTTCCTCGAAGATTTCGTTTTTCGATCGGCTTTGCTTATTCCAATTCTATTCGTACGATAGATTACATTGGGTGTTCTTGTAGCCGCGGTGGCTAGAGGTACACGCCGGATCTTCCGAAAGAATCTCGACTTGTCTTTTGACTCGCCCTAAGCTCCCCGCATGAATAGGGATACGTTGTGACGAACGGGGGTCTCGAAAGGCGGATGTTTTCGGATTTGGACGGGAAACCACGATTTAAAGACGCTTCTTATAAGATTCGATTTGCTACTTCTTCTCTTGCTTGGAACTTGAACAAAAGGCTTACCCCGATCCCTCTAGATCGGTTTATCTACCCAATCTTACTTTGTTTTCTCCGGTTTTTAGTAGATTAGATTTGTTTTGTGTCTTTTACTTAGATGCATTAGATTCTTTATTGAATATTGAAGTTACTTGGCTTTAATAGATTAAGTCTTGCGTCACACATTTGTTCCACGGATTCGATACCTTGGGTTCACCACTCGAGGGAAGAAGGGTCCCTTGACTACGACGGGAGACTTGTATGCTTGCGAGTCACGCACGAACTTTGATACAATTATTAACCGTCAACAAGGGCATTCTTGAACATGTGGCTATGCAGATTTATCTTCTGTGGAAAGGCTAATGAGCCAACCCTGAACCATATCGCAATGGCTGAAGATTTGGCTGTTGGTCATCGTGTTCCCCTTGGAAAGTATCTCCTAGGGAGTGTATACCATATGCTCCATCAGGCCACCTCTCAGATGCACACTGGCCAGAAGATATCATGTCTCAATGGCCCATGGTGCTTTGTACAGATGTGGCTGCAACTATACATGCACCAGATTGTTGACATCAATCTCAACAATCGACATTTCACTTCATCCAGTCATAAGGAAGGAGAAACTCAAATCACCAAAGGATGCCAAACCTATGAAGAAGCAGCTTCAACCATGTCCATTGATCAAAATGTCAGTCAACTTTTTGAGCTCTTCTTCAGAGGTTTCACCAATCCCCTTTGGCTCCCTAATTTGAACAATGATAATTTGACCCTCCCTTATGAATTTTCCTTTGAAACTGGATGCCATAATGCAAGATCCATAGAAATTTTTAATGTCTTTATCCATCCATGCATCTTGCCACCGGCAGATGATATGCTCGTGGAGGAAGGCTAAATCACAGCACCTATGAATATTATCAGCCAAACATAATGGCTCGACAGCTGGGATGTGGCCAAGTGCCCCCAAGGCTATTGTTAACACCAAAAATTGGTACATGAGAGAGACTGATTTGTGGGCCTAACTTGGTAACAAATCCCGTTCAGCGGGGGAAGATTTCTTCAGAAGATTCGGCAGAGACGCTTGCGGTCGGCAGTTTTGCTTCCGTTTGGCAAAGGGACTGTTTGCGCTGATTTCGCGAGATCGCATGGTGACGTGGCCCGAGCTGAAGGAAGAAATGGATGGATAAGCATTCACACTTGGGCATTAAATTAGGTATCAAATATTGTGCTCGTAGTCCACCAGGAGTCATGTCAGGACAGGGTATAAATATGAACCCCAGATGTATGTAATTGTAATCGAACATTCTCATAACAAACCATCTTTACGCCAAACCTTCAAGTCCTCTAGTCGTGTTGTCGAGTCCTTCGAGAGGGTTCATCGATCCGTCGACCTCCGTAAGTACCGGCAACCTTGTATCATGTCTAGTATCATGCGGTGGATTTAGATCGTGATGCAAGTAGTCTTGTTACCATGCTTAGTATCATGCGGTGGATTCAAGCTTGGTTCAAGAGGGTTTCTTGTTAGATCATGAGCCATGCGGTAGGCTAAGATCTAGCTTGGAGCTAGTTATTGGCTCTATTAGATTTGGCAAGATCTAATAGAGTCATTAAGTTACCACGTGTTGCTTTGAGTTTTTACTTATGTTTAATTTCATGTAACACTCTTTTGCCCAATTTAGATTGGTTTGAATCAGCTTTATCTCGTTTGGTGATCTTTACATTGCACGCTTGTATCTTGGTTCCATAAGGCATGTGGATCGTGTTTTCTCCAACAGCCAAAACCGAATCAATCTAAGTTGTCACGTGTTGCGGGTTCAAGCTTGTTAATCTTGTGTAAACCTTGACAGAACTGTGTATCATGCGATAGATGCAGGTTTTTGGGTTGTTTTAGAGCTAATCATCCGGTGGATTAGATTTCGATTCAATCTGATAGGTTTATCATCTTTAGCAATGTTTGTTCCTTCTCCACGGATCCCGATTCGGCTGTACATCCGTATTCGGTTATGCTTTCATGAGTAAAACGTGTTTATAAGTTATGTTTTAAATAATGCACGCTTTTAGCTTTCCATATTTAGATTGTATCATGCGGTGGATAGATCTTTTTGTGGTTGGTGGTGTGATTTTAAACAAGTTGTATCATGCGGTGGATTAACTTGTTTAAATTCATGCTTGACGGGTTTCAAAGTACCTAGACATGCGGTAGACTAGTGCTTTGGGCCTATGCGTGCTTGTTCATAACATATTTGTAATCATGTTTTACTTCATTTACTTTTGCTGTTATTTATCCTCGAAGATCGGTCATGATTTTGTGCACGGACAACGTTATTTAAGCAAAGACCGATCTTTCGTTACGCTTACGTCATCTATTCGGCTATGTTCTGTTTTATGTTTTATAGCTCCCGAATGGTTTTCAAACTGTTGGTAGATAGCTTCTCATAGCTATATGTCATCTTACATGGCTTTCTAGCCGTAAATATGGAACTGTCTGGTAACACCCGACAAGTTCCAAGCTTTGGCATTTAACTACGTTACCCTTTGCTAATTTCAGAAAAATTGACTGGCACGCTTTGGAATCTGCTCGTGTGTTAAGCCAACTTTGTTCGGCTTGCTGTGTGCTTGGCGCAGGGTGCGGATTTTGCATCAACACACTTTTTGGCACGCCCGGTGGGACCCATTAGCTGAATCAAGATGCCAGAAATCGGTGACGTCATGGATGTCACCATTGATGACCTAACTCCAGAACAACAAGCACAGCTGAAAGACGCTACTGATCAATTCCAGATGAAGTGCTTGATGTCGTTCGGTAAGAACAGAAGTGGCGTCCCATACCTTAAATCTAAAATGCCCAGGGTTCTGTTGCCGAGGGAGCCTGACACCACATCTTTTCAAGAGAAAGAAGAGGCTCTGCATGCTTTTCGGGAGACTGCAGAAGCTGTGTTGGGTAGGCATCATACGGCTTTCTTGAGCTTGTTCAAGCAGATGATGATCGGCGTGTTCGGTCCAGGCATGGAAAAGGTGTTTAGTCGAGTATCCCCTCACGCATATTCTGCAAAAGTCGGGAAAACCAGTTCTGCCTAACCAACAGGAGCTCAACCGCCACTGCAGAGCCAGCCGATCCAGCCTCCTCCACAAAGCGTTGGGAGCCAGCCGATCCAGCCTCCTCCACAAAGCGTTGGGAGTCAGCCGATGCAACCTCCTCTACGAAGCATGGGGGGTCAGCCAGTCCAGCCACCTCTACAAAAAGGTCAACCAGTTCAACAGCCGAACCCGTATCAACCTACATATTGGGACATGGCGTTCGGTTCGACTGGAATGCCGTCTGTTGGTGTTTTAGACCGGCAACCTACTAAGGGGAGTACCCGAAGTAGATGAATGTGGCCTCGCCGAGATCGATAACTCGAAGGAAGAGACACGTGGCACACAATATAGACAGGTTCGGGCCGCGAGGTGCGTAATACCCTACGTCCTGTATGTTGTGTAGCTCTGGATTGATTGGGCACGATTACAAGATGGTGTAATAGTGCGCCGTGGATTGGATGAGATTCCTAGAGAAAGGTCCCTGCCCCGCCTTATATAGTCCGGGAGGCAGGGTTACAAGTCGGAATAGGGAGAGAGTACTAGTCGGGTACGTCTAGGAGTCTTCCATACAGTGCAGGACATGTACAGCTTCCTAACCGAGTACTTCTCCTCTGTAGTCCTTGTGCTTCACGCCATCAGGTGTCGTGCAGCGCAAGTCGGGTAGTCCCAGGGGCCCACCGAGTAGTCGGTCCTGGTACCCACCGAGGTAGTGGGCCCAGGGAGGTCCATACGACAAGCCCCCGAGTACTTTGTAGTCGTGAAGGATAGCTTCAATTAGTCTTGACGGCCTTAACGAGTAGTCCTCAAGCGTCCCTGAGTTCTACAAGTCAAAAGTCCTCAAGAGTAGTCGAAGCATACCGAGGCTGGAATGTACTCCAGCTGATGTTTGAGCAATCTTGAAGTCTTCTCGAGTAGTCCCAAGCGTCCTCGAGTGCTGCCTTCGAAGGTCTTCAAACAATGCCCGCCTTGTATTAAAGCCGAAGCTGATATGGAAGTGCGATTGCAAAATCGCACTCCATATGGAGTAGCCCCCGAGCCTTAGGTTGAGCCGCAGGCTCTGGCTGAGGGTCCATCTGAAGTCTTGGCAAAGAAATCCCGTAAAATCCGGAGAGAAAAAACCGAAGGACACGTGGCACGGAGCCCCGAGCCTTGAGTCGAGTACTTCCTCTCGAATTGAAGGGTCATCATGAAGAATGTGTCCTGAGATGCTCCTTAGTCTTGTCGCTTCCCAGGTAGTCGAGTAGAAGTAGCCGAGCCCCCAAGGTGAGGCTTGTCGACTAGTAGAATGCGAAGAGTCACGCGCGGCCGTTAAGTCAGCCGAGCGCGGACTTATCCATCTGGCCGTTGGAGGGCAGGTTTGACTTATTAATAGAAGCCAAAACCCTTAGGGTTTTTCACCCATCACTGCTGTAGCCATTTCAAGTAGATCTGAGCCAGATCCACTTCCAGCGCGCGCCGCCGCCGTAGTAGATCCAAGCGCGCCGCCACCCAGGGCTTCCAGAGTAGGCCCGAGCGAATGCGCGTGAAGACGTCGTGTACTTGGAGAATGAGGCCTTCACCGTCCAAGTCTACGAAGGCCGCCGGGAAGAAGAGGGGCTGTGACGAGGCCGCCGTGGCAGCCACTGGGGCAGCGCCGCCGATGTCTCCACCGCGGCCAGATCCAAGCCGCGAGTGGAAATAGTCGAAGGTGAAGACCGAGGATTTGTTGGCCCTTCTCAACAGCGGATTTATCCGGGAGAACGAGGTGGATATGTGGAGAGCCGCCGCCGGAGATCCGTACCCAATGGAGAAGGCTGAAGACGAGATCCTGATGTTCGCGCGCTTCGCGGAGCGCGGACTCGTGCTTCCAGCCAGCGACTTCTTGAAAGGCCTCCTTGGGTACTACGGAGTTGAGTACCTCAATCTCAACCCTAATGGAATTTTCCATACTGCAGTCTTCGTCCATTTTTGTGAAGCATTCTTGGGGATCACGCCGCACTGGATCCTGTTCCGGAAATTCTTCCGGGTGAAGCCGCAGCCGAGCGTCAGCAATCCGCGAGTAGTCGGAGGGGCGGGAATCCAGATGAGAGAAGACGCCGCTGAGCAGTACCTCGCGTACAAGCTCATCGACTCCAACGACGATTGGAAGGCGAGGTGGTTCTACGTCACAAACCACCACCCCGGCTTGCCGAAGCCGAGCGGAAGGCAGCCCAGGCACCGGGACTGGTGGAACACGGAGCCCACGATGCAGGAGGGGATCCAGCTCCCCGAGCTGCTGGCACGCATCAAGGTGCTTAGAAAAGCTGGACTGAGGGCCGAGCACGTGGCCTTCAGTTTCATGAAGCGGAGGGTGCAACCGCTGATGGCCCGCGACACCCTAGGCTTCGAGTACACCGGCGACGATGACACGTCGCGGATGCCTGGAGGTGAAGTCGACGACGACGACATCGTTGATAGGCTGATGCGCATCTTCAGGGACATGCCACCGTACACGGCGTGCCCGGTCCAAGAGTACTCCGCCGCGCGCCCGCCTAAGGAGGTAAGTAGCCGTACCCCCTAGTCGAGTAGTCGTTGCTTATGAGTAGTCACGCTGATGCCTTGTGCCTTGCAGGACGACTTGAAGAGGTTCGTATCCAAGCCGCAGCCGCCCCCTCAGGGAATCGAAATTCCGGAGGGAGGAAAGACCAAGGCCAAGGAGCGGCTGGAAGTCGGCGAAGGCGATGACACTGTCATTGTGGAAGACACGTCCAAGGAGGACGACGACGAGGAGACGCTGCAGGACTGCTTCCAGCTACGGTCGAGGTTTAGCCGCCCCGGCTTGCCTCATGTACCCCTCGTGCAGGACCTGCCGGCTAGCCTGGAGGCTAGTATGGCTGCGCCGCCACGGAAGCCGCGCAACCCCGCCCGCAAGCGGGTGACGAAGAAGCTGAAGGTCACAGAGACCACGCCTCAAGAGGTAGGATGTCTTGACTAGTGTAGTCGAGTACCCGTCGTACGAGTTCACTTGCTGATCAATAGACTTGTCCTGGGAGGGAGATGAGCCCTCCACGACGGTAGCGGAAGAAGAAGTCGCGCCGCCCATCGAGGAGTCAACTCCCGCCCCCCAGGCGGAGTCCGAAGCGCCGGCTATTGGAGCTGCGCTGCCCGAGGCCAGCGTGGTCGAGGGTAAGTGTCCTGCTGCGGTTTTAGCCTTCCCCATAGAGTAGTCGTAGTTGCTAATGCACTTGACGTCTTCTTGTCAGGCGTCGAGGCCGAAGGGAGCAACATCCCTGCAGCGGTGCCCATGGAGAAGTCGACACCACAGGCGCCGGAGGCTGCTGAGGGAGTCCCCGAGCCAATGGAGGAGGTCGCCGAGGGAGCCGCCGCGGCGACCGGAGGAGAGGAGGCCACCGTGCCACCAGAGGTTGCTCTGGAGGTGGTTGTCCGCTCCCCGGAGATCCAGGACGCATAGCCCATCCGCTCTGCGCCGATGACTGAAGCTGCCACGAGTAGTCGTGGTGGAGTAGAGCTGCACGCGGATGATCTGGTCGACCCGGCGATGGTGGCCAGGCACCTGGAGGCGGTCCGCCAGGCTGAGCAGTGGATGAAAGTAAGTAGTCTTAACTTCTAAGTAGTCAATCTTCTGTTGTTGAGTACTCATTGACGAGTGTTGTCTGTGCAGGACGTCGTGGAGAGGTCCCGCGAGAAGTCCAACATGCTGCAGGGCTTTGGTGACGCGGTGCTCCGGGCTGAGGCACTAGAGGATCAGCTTTTGAAGTCGCGGAAGCACGCGGGTCGCCATGCGAGTCCAAGCTCGACGCCGCTTTTGCCAAGTATCATAATGACATCCAAGAGTTGCAGGCAAAGGGCGATGACTTGGTGCGGAAGAACAAGACACTCCGCAACAAGAACAAAGGTACGCCGCTTGACTTGTTGGGTAGTTGTTGGAGGTCGAGAGGTAGTCTGACCGGCTGCGCTTTGTTGTATTGCAGAGCTTGAGGGCCAGGTGGAGCTGTTGAAGTCCTCGGAGACAAGTATGACGAACCTCTTCTGCCGGGAGCAGGAGGCCCGCCAGGTACTCGAGCTCGACTATAAAGAACTTGCCTTCGAGTGCGAGAAGCACATGGAGCTTCGGATTGCTTCTGACCGAGATCTTGTCAACTGCTACAAATCGTTGCAGAAGTTGAATGAAGATTGCGAGGCGCTGCGGGCCCAGCTGAAGGATCTCAAAGAAGCCGCGCTGCCGATCGCAAGGCTCTTGGTGCCTCATCCGGGCGACCCCAAGATCGCTCCGCTCGTGGATCGCCTCAGGGAAGCCCCCAGCCGGCTGGCGGCTTATGTGAAGCATATGGCGAGGTTGATCCCGAAGCAAGTCTTGGCCTTCATGAAGTCTTACTTCCCGAAGGCGCCGGTGGAATTAGTCACTGGCGGGGTAGCCGCCAACTGTACCGATGATCAGTACGCGGAGCTGCTGGAGCAGATGGCGCCCATTGCGGAGCAAGTAGCCGATAAGCTCAATCTCCAATAGCCCTGTAATAGTTAGCTCGTAGCCAAAGTTGTACAAAAACAATTGTAATGGAATTTCTCAAGTATTAATGAAAGAAAAATTCCAGCAATGAGTACTCGTAGTCTCGATCTCAGAGTGCGGAGCCGCATCGTGGAGTGAATGCGAGTAGTCGTACTCGGCAGAAGTCCCGTTGAGGGAAGTAGGCAGTAAACAAGTTGATGAACGATCAGACTTTATTACTGAAGAAGTACACCTGGATGGCCAGGGCTGTAGTTGCAGAGTAGTTGCCTGGACCCGGAGGCCGCTTATAGCTAAGTACTGCTAGGGCGGGTAGCCGCTTATAGCAGTAGATCCATAGGTAGCCGTGTAGGCTGGATCTTGGAGTACATGGTCTCTTAGTAGACCGCTGCCAGAGTCCTTTGACGCTCATTGCAGCCCAGGATCCGTAGGTAGCCGCGCGGGCTGGATCCTGGAGAGGAGTAGTCCGGAGACTAGAGCCAGGACCCGTAGGCCGCTTACGGCAGAGGGGTGTTGATGTAGTCGTGTAGACTTGAACCCCAAAGTAGTCGTGTAGACTAGGCGTAGAACCGAGATAGTTGGTCGACGTTCCACGAGTTGTTGATGTCTTCGCCTTCAAGTGTTTGGAGGCGGTAGGAGCCCGGCCCGGTCACCTTTGCCACGGTGAAGGGACCTTCCCAGGGGGGGCTGAGCTTGTGTTGCCCTTCCGTGTTCTGGATACGACGGAGGACAAGATCACCAACGTTGAAGGAGCGTTCCTTGACGTTGCGATCGTGGTAGCGTCAGATACCCTCCAGGTAGCATCGTCGAGCCTGTTGATGTCAACTCGTCTACTGTCTTCGGACACGCCTTCGTCGTAATGCTCCACTGCTGGCGAGTTCCATATGACATCGGCAGGGAGGATTGCTTCGGAGCCGTAGACCAGGAAGTAATGGGATTGCCTTGTTGTCTTGGAGGGCTGAGTACGTAGCCCCCCAGAGTGCGTTGGGTAGTTCCTTGATCCACTTGCCTCCTTTGGAGTTAGCAGCATCGTGTAGCCGCTTCTTGAGAGCGTCGAGCACCATCCCATTGGCGCGCTCGACTTGTCCGTTGGCCCGAGGATGGGCAACTGAGACGTATCAGATGTTAATCCCGGCTTGTTCTCGCGTATTCCGTACCCCCGGGGGTGGTTGTTGAAGTTGGATCCCGGTATCCGTGATGATGCGGTGGGGTAGTCCGTAGCGATGCACGAGTTCATCCAGGAAGTCGAGTACTCTGTCAGCCTTGGGGAATGTGACCGGCCTGACCTCGATCCACTTGGTGAACTTGTCGATGGCCACCAGCACTCTGTTGAAACCACCTGGCGCAGTTGGCAGTGGCCCAATCATGTCGAGCCCCCAGCAGGCGAAGGGCCAGGTTGGCGGCATGGTGACTAGCTTGTAGGCTGGGACGTGTTCGTCGCTTGGTGAAGTGCGGCATCCTTGGCACCTTCGACGAGTTCTTCGCCGTCGCCCCGGAGCGAGCAGGGCCGGGAGAAAGCTCGTCGGAAGGCCTTGCTGACCAGCGTGCGGGAGGACGCGTGGTTGCCGCAGACGCCCTTGTGGATCTTCTCCAAGATGTCCTTGACTTCTTGCCGAGGGATGCACTTCATGGGTACTCCGGAAGATGCGCCCCGCTTGTAAAGCTTGTCTCCAACGAGGACGTAGGACTTGGCGCGGCGGATGAGCTGCTCGGCCAAGTTCTTGTCCGAGGGAACCTTCTGCTCGCTGAGGTAGTCGATGAAGGGTTGCCTCCAGTCCACGTCGATCATCATGACCTCCTGTCCGGCTGGTGGGTGCGCAGGAACAGTGGTCGGTGGCGCCGGCTCCGGGATGGATGGAGCATGAAGCTCGTGGACGAAGACACCCGATGGTACTTGAGCGCGGGTAGATCGGAGCTTCGAGAGGACGTCTGCTGCAACGTTGTTGTCGCGGACAATGTGGTGGAACTCGAGACCATAGAACTTGTTCTCGAGCTTGCGGACTTCTAGGCAGTAGGCGTCCATGTTCTCCTTGTTGCGGTCCCAGGACTTGTTGACTTGGTTGATGACCACTGCGGAGTCGCCGTAGACTAGTAGTCGCTTGATGCCCAGTGAAGCCGCGAGGCGGAGCCCGTGTAGGAGAGCTTCATACTCGCATTCGTTGTTTGAGACCTTCCAGAAGATCTGCAGGACGTACTTGAGTTGTTCGCCCGTTGGAGAGATCAGGAGTACCCCTGCACCTGCGCCTTCGAGGTTGAGTGAGCCGTCGAAGTACATCACCCAATGCTCTGGTCGCACGGTTGGAGTAGGTGTAGGCGGTTCTCCCGCCACTCCGCCATGAAGTCGACTAGCGCCCCGCGCTCACACCTTGGGCGTGCGTGGCTTGAAGTCGATGGTGAGGGCGCCGAGCTCGACTACCCACTTGGAGATTCTTCCAGTAGCATTGTTGACGGTGAAAATCCGTCAACCTAGCCATGAGTTTACCTTCGGTGTTGGCATGAGTTTTATACCTTATCCATTCGTACTAACCCCCGTGGTATAACAAGTTCACGTGTGCATGTCGGTTTTGGAGTTTAATGTTTATGCAGGGTTTTAGTGTTAAATGCAAGACTTTCGGGATAAGTTCATCAAGCACCTCATGACAAGACCTTGAAGCCCCGTACAAGTCATGCAATGAAGCAAACTTAACTCCAAGAAGCCGGGGACTTGATCCGAGAAGACGACGGACTCCGGGGACCGACCGGAAAAGTGCCGAATCTTGCAAGACAAGGAGTTGAGTCCAATTCGGAGAGAAACCGACGACATGGACCTACATGCGAAGGGGGAAACATCCGGGAAGCAAGGGAACCGACGTGGGGCAAAGGAGCCCACGGGCTGGGCCTAAATGGGCCCAGGCCGGCCGGCCCAGTCCGGTCGGCCCAGGCCCATTTTGGGCCCAAACACGCTCTCCTTTGCACTAGCCGCCAATCGGGCTATTTATAGTCCCCTAACCGAAAGCCACGGGGAGAAGATTTCGTCTTCGGCCGCCGAGGAGCAGAGAAGAGAGGGACACCATGTCGGAGAGGAGAGGGTCGAGCTAGTTGACTAGGGTTTCCCTAGCCGACGTGGGAACCTTGCATGGAAGACCACGTCGGAGTTCCCGGAGCTAGAAGCAAGATCAAGGAAGGATCCCGGTGGTGATCTTGTGTATGTATCATTGTCATAGTTGAATTATCAAGTTGAATCTTTTCTTAGCGATCAAGTGTTTCCTCGAAGATTTCGTTTTTCGATCGGCTTTGCTTATTCCAATTCTATTCGTACGATAGATTACATAGGGTGTTCTTGTAGCCGCGGTGGCTAGAGGTACACGCCGGATCTTCCGAAAGAATCTCGACTTGTCTTTTGACTCGCCCTAAGCTCCCCGCATGAATAGGGATACGTTGTGACAGAACGGGGGTCTCGAAAGGCGGATGTTTTCGGATTTGGACGGGAAACCACGATTTAAAGAGGCTTCTATTAAGATTCGATTTGCTACTTCTTCTCTTGCTTGGAACTTCAACAAAAAGCTTACCCCGATCCCTCTAGATCGGTTTATCTACCCAATCTTACTTTGTTTTCTCCGGTTTTTAGTAGATTAGATTCGTTTTGTGTCTTTTACTTAGATGCATTAGGTTCTTTATTGAAGATTGAAGTTATTTGGCTTTATTAGATTAAGTATTGCGTCACACATTTGTTCCACGGATTCGATACCTTGGGTTCACCACTCGAGGGAAGAAGGGTCCCTTGACTACGACGGGAGACTTGTACGCTTGCGAGTCACGAACGAATTTTGATACAATTATTAACCGTCAACAAGCCCCTTTTTCTGGCGCCGTTGCCGGGGAACAAGTGATCAAGATTTGATTTTTTATTGCTTTTTTTTGTAATTTTCAGTACTGATTTTGTTTTATTTTTGCATCTACTAAACTTTGATCATCCTCAAAATACATCTAATCTAGTTTGTCTAACCCTAGTTTTCATAGATTTATTTTTCCTTTCTAGTTTTTGCATACTTTGCTTATTGCTAACCCTAACCGGAGATGGTTGGCTGCCTCTCCAAGAAACCCAAACCTTTTTGTGGATGATCCGGGAAAACTTTACGAGGCAAAGGTGACATGCAACACAAGCTAAAGGGGTGGAAACCCTAGATTCAAAAGTTGAAGTCGAAGGACCGTCGAAATCTCCAAGGGAATCACCACCTCCAAGTCCAAAGGAAGATCAACCTCAACCACCGGAGCGCTGCGCACCCCTGACATCGTTGATCTACCTATCATAAACCTTCAAGACGTCGGGAGGCCGTTCAAGATCAAAGTCTCAACTATCCGCATGACGATTGCGAGAGCCGAATGCATACGAGTCGGATTCCTTGAGTGGCATATCGGTTTACTTAAGAGGAGGATGGAGAAGATGGAGATGGAGAAAGAAGCTCAACACCTAAAGGCCGCCGAAGCAAGATCCTCATGCAAGGAGTGTGTGGAGTATGACCATGTCCAAGGTAACCCCGATTTAATGCAAGTTCGTCAATTCAAGTTTTGGGTTCTCTTTGTGCACAATTCAAGGACTTGATGGACGAGCAAGCTAAGATCAACGAGGACGCCGTCACTAAGCTCGAGGCTATGGAGAAAATATTGAAGAATTTAGATGGCAAGGTGACGGAGGTCGGAAGCTCTATACGTGAAGTGTTCATCGTGATGAAGATGCTAGACGCAAGTGGGACAACTTGCCGAGCGCCCGATGGGTAACGAAGAAGAATATCCGAGACAACTCCAAGGTCCCAAGACGGTGAAGGCTACTCAAGCTCGTTCGGGAGAGATGAAGGATCACACTAGAGACCATGAAGATCACGACCGAAGGACCGGAGTTCGAGATGCCGAGCCACAAGGAAGATGTTGCATCCGTCAAGACCAAAGGACAAAGCCAGCCTGTGAAGACCAAAAAAAATTGACTAAGCCAAAGCGGGTACCCAAGATTGCAACGCCCACAAAGAGCGTTGATCCGAAGTAATCAAGTGAAGAAGTCTAGCCATGGACTATAAACGAAGCGCTAGGCGGGAGGCAACCCGTTTCGTCAAGTCAAGAATAAGCTACCGGGAGGACAACCCGATTCCAGGTTTTTCGAGTCTTTTTAATAATTTAGTTTTTGAGTTTTATTACGCAAAGACATTAGACTTAGAAGTGGTTGAACAATATTAGAGACATAATTCTTGATTGAATGTTTGCTTTATCATAAACCCTTTGCATGAACCCTCCTATGTGCTTGTTTGATTCTTTTCTTTTCGAGAAACCCTCAACCAAATAATTTCAGAACCTTAGCTCAACCTTTCACCCCCATTATGGTGCTGAGGTTGACTTATTTTTCATGCTAAAACCACACGAGTAGAGCCACGATTTATGTTTAAGTGTTAATAAAATTCAGCACGTGGTAGGACTCGCGTGAACCTAGAAATCAAAGCTTTTGGTTGGTTTTAAAAATCTTTATCCTTGGTTTCTCTAGGATTAGAATTTTTCTAAGCCTATTCTAATTTTGTTTTATTCAAAATCTTACTTATTTAGCCAAAATTAGAACCTAAACCTATGCCCCCATGATCAAGCCGGGAAAATGTCTGCTCTCAACCAATGAAGGCAAACTATACCGGTGAGACCGAAATCGACGTAAAAAGAGAATATTTTCGACTTGCATTTGTTTTTAATGGTTTAAAAACTTCTCTAAAATTATGTTCGAGCTCTTGCATGGCTCCGAAAAATATTTTAAATTTCGAATTAGAGGAGTGCTTAACCTTAAACACACCTTAATGGAGGCAATCTAGTAATCATGCATGCACCATTGGATTCCCTTTCATCAACTTTCACCAATTCCACACGCAAAGGACAAGCATGGTGGGCAGCAAGCATCAACTTTGTAGGAATTTCATGGTGGCATGTGAAACAAGTGGAGCTAGGGAGCATGGACACGACCCAAAACATGAAGCATCAAGTGGAAGGACCAAGGAGTGGACGTGAGCGTTTGGGCGGTGCAACTCATGGAGCACGCGGGCAGGAAAGTTGCAGAGGTGAAATGATCGTGCTGGAAGAAAGACGAGGCGGGGAGGAGCACCGAGGCCGGCCTCCCCTACATAAGGAGCCCCCCGGCTCCCGTTTTCTGCAGGCAAGCTTCCCTCTCCTTCCTTTGTTTGTGTGTTCAAGTTTGTGTGCTCAAAACCTCCGTAGACATAGCCAACCTTCCCAAGCTTGATGACTCAAGAAAAAAAAAATCCACATCCTTAATCCACTCAAAGTCCACATCCGAATCAAAGAGTTTAAGTGCCTAGTTACCGGTTGCAACCCGAGTTTTAGTTGAAGAAAAGCGTGCAGCATGGAAGAAAACCACAAGTCTCTTCTCCAAGAAGATGAGTTCGTCGTCATCCAAGCCGTCATGAACCACGTCTTCGAGAAGGCACTCGGTTTCCGAGTCTCCCCGGAGCATGGAGACGGATACGGCACCACCGAGGAGGAACGATGCTCTCCTCCTTGGTGGTATGAGGGCTGCAAGAAGCACTTCCATGAGGTTCACCGAACCTCGTGGGCACACGGAGGAGCAGCCCGCGCCACCACGACGATCGACTCGCTCAACCGCACCACCTCCTTACACCCCGACACACTCTTCGTACGGCTTCATCATCTTGTCGGCGGAGGAGGAGGAGAGGCTCGCCAATCTTGAGAAGAGGCTTGTGCCGAACGTCATGTTCGACGACCAAGCACTCTGCACCTTGGGTTTTTGCACCGACATATACTATATGTTGGGGCACCTCGGATGGGTGCAGTTCTCCAACGGAGTATCGGTGGACACCCATTTGGGGTTCGCCTTGGAAATTTTAATGACTATTGCACCCATCGTTGATGATGATGGGGTGCAAAGCTTGTCATTCCGTTTGGAGGGAGTCCAACAAGAGGTTCCCTACGAGCACGTTAGGGAGCTGCTTGGATTGCACAAGGGAGCTCCGGAGAAAGTTGACGTGCCACCGGCATGTCAGCGGGATTTTGGAACATGATCTCCGGAGAAGCCCATCAACAACGCAATTGCATCCTCAACCCCATTATCCGGATATTTCACTCTTGGATGTGCAAGAGGATATTGGGGAGGATGAAGGAAACAAAGGTGACCGACACGGAGTTGAATTGGCTATACTCGGCTTTAATTGCCAGGCAGCCAATAGACCCATCTTACCTCATGATCAACCGTTGGTGTTGTGAAGCAACATCGGGGGCGGGTAATATTGGTTCGGGGTGTTACCTCTCCATGTTGGCCTTTTCCTTGCGGCCGGAGATCGCAAGAAACCTCGACCACCTTTTGCGAGGTACCTCTCTCGGCATTGAATATTTGCGGCAAGGCAAATACATTAGTGGAGATGAGAGAGGAGGTTATCGGTTGGCCATAGTGAACCTAACCCTTCCCAACGAGAGGCTTAGGCTTTTTCAATGAAGGGAGAGAAGATTGGTTGGAAGAGGGACTACTTGTCCCTGCAAGGAAGAACAAGAGAGGAAGAATCGTAGAGGAGGGAACATCCTCCGCACAAGCGAGTGGAGCACAACCCAATGTGCAACCATTCGGTGGGGTCCCTCCTCCGCCAAGTTATTACGGAGGGCCACAAGAGCAAGCATGGGGGGGTGGTGCACCGTTACCCCCTCAAAATTATGTTGTGCCTAACGCTAACTTCGCGGAGTCCTACGCTCATCATCCCCAACCACAACAAAGCATGGCCATTATTGGAGGGTTTGCTGCAAGTAACGCTCAAAACATCGCAGCCATCCAAGCTAACGCAGCTCAACTTGGTGAAGGCAACGCAAATATTGCCTTTGAACTTGGACGCCTTCACCTTGTGGAGCCAAACCAATTCGTCGGAGGGAATGTCCAATCATATTATGAACAAGGGTATTATTATCAAGATCATCAGCATCAACCACCGGCGGAGGACTAGAAGATTTAGGAACTTTAGTTTTCTTTTCTTTTCTTTTTCTCTGTAATTTTCAGCTTTTGCTTATGTGTGTTTGCGTAGTATTTTCTGTTTTTATTTAAATTTCAGCAAGCATGTTAGTTTATTTTCAGTTTGTATTTCAACTTGATGTCATCATTAATAAAGACACCACCTTGATTATATCATTGGAAAAGTTACAAAATTCGTGCCATGATGATATATGATTAAAATTGCAGTTTTGTTCATCTTTGTAATTGATTTATGCATGTTTAAGCTAGTGCTCTCTTAAAAATACAGATCTGAATTTATTTAAATGCTAGCTTAATTTTCAGCGGAGGTTATGATTAAAATAAAGACCCATAGTGTTTTATGTGCTCTCAAGTTATGAATAGATTAAAGATGTCTTTTATGCTCAAAAATATCGCTAACCTTGTCACAAATATCACTTATGTGTTGCTCAACCTATCCAAGGCCTTATATATATTTGAGTGCATAAACCTTAGTGTACAAGATTTATTTTTGAGTGCGTTATTGCAGGCCATGAATTCTCCGGCCCGAGACTAAGAAGCTGGTCATTCCATTTTTGCGTATCTATCTTTTTGCTAGCCTTTTATCCGTGCATTGTGTATCCCCGCATCGGTGATCTCACAAACTTCGCCGGATATCCACCCTTAAACCAAATATCATTTTTTTGTGATTACCTCCTTGACCACAACCTATCGTTGAGAATGGATCATCAATTCAAGCAAGATCGCAAGACGGTGCCAATGTTGAAGATTTCAAGTATCTCTCCAAGGAAAAATATTCCGGTACCTACCTTATTTTTCGCCTCTTTGCTCGAGGACGAGCAACGTCTAAGCATGGGGGAGGAGGTAGGTACGGTGCAGTTTTAGAGTTCAAAGGGGAATATTTAAAAAAAATGATGATGAAAGAAAAAAATCCAGCGATACTCATGACTTTCAAGGTATAAAAAAATCAAAACTTCGTTGTGGAAGTCATGGGCTGAATATATGACGAGGAAAAAAATGAATGAATGAAAGAAAGAAAAGAATGAGAAATATGAGAAAGAAAAAAAATGTGCGTAAAGTAAATTCCCTAGCTCTCTAAAAGTGCATTCAAGGCTTCAAGTTAAAAAGATCCATTCTCATCTTCCAACCATGTGCAATCCGATAACGAGGACTTCCTTTGTGCCTCGGGATCACTCTTTGCCATTTGCACATGTCCACTTATCTAAAAGTGTGTGTATTTTTCTCTTTCCCCTCCTTGATTCAACATTATTTTCCAATGACCTTTTTGACGAGTCTCGGTAAGACCATGAGAAGCTTGTCTTGTTTTGACAACATCTCATTTATAAAATCTTGTTAGGACTAAACTTTCCCAAAGCTCCATATAAAGCCTACCACATATATATGAGAGGGAAAGGAGTAGAATATATAGGCCTGAGAGACAAGTGAGATGAGAGTTTATGAGCAATACACGAGATGATTTAAATTTGTGAATTTGGTTTAGCTTTTCTTTATCTCGTTCTTTATTTCAAAAATTCTGAGATCTATTTAAAACTTTGTGAGCATGTTAATACTTGTGGGATAAGCTTAATAAGAATCTACCCTCCGTAGAGATGAAGGCTAGCACATTATGGAACTTCAATGAATTAAAATTTTGAGAGCATTATGTTTTCTCATGTATGATCAAGTGCAAAGTTTAAACACTGTTTGGCAATGATGATATCCATCGAAGGCTTACTCGAGGACGAGCAAGGTTTAAGCATGGGGGAGATGTTGACGGTGAAAATCCGTCAACCTAGCCATGAGTTTACCTTCGGTGTTGGCATGAGTTTTATACCTTATCCATTGGTACTAACCCCCGTGGTATAACAAGTTCACGTGTGCATGTCGGTTTTGGAGTTTAATGTTTATGCAGGGTTTTAGTGTTAAATGCAAGACTTTCGGGATAAGTTCATCAAGCACCTCATGACAAGACCTTGAAGCCCCGTACAAGTCATGCAATGAAGCAAACTTAACTCCAAGAAGCCGGGGACTTGATCCGAGAAGACGACGGACTCCGGGGACCGACCGAGAAAAGTCTTCGAATCTTGCAAGACAAGGAGTTGAGTCCAATTCGGAGAGAAACCGACGACATGGACCTACATGCGAAGGGGGGAAACATCCGAGAAGCAAGGGAACCGACGTGGGGCAAAGGAGCCCACGGGCTGGGCCTAAATGGGCCCAGGCCGGCCGGCCCAGTCCGGTCGGCCCAGGCCCATTTTGGGCCCAAACACGCTCTCCTTTGCCCTAGCCGCCAATCGGGCTATTTATAGTCCCCTGACCGAAAGCCACAGGGAGAAGATTTCGTCTTCGGCCGCCGAGGAGCAGAGAAGAGAGGTACACCATGTCGGAGAGGAGAGGGTCGAGCTAGTTGACTAGGGTTTCCCTAGCCGACGTGGGAACCTTGCATGGAAGACCACGTCGGAGTTCCCGGAGCTAGAAGCAAGATCAAGGAAGGATCCCGGTGGTGATCTTGTGTATGTATCATTGTCATAGTTGAATTATCAAGTTGAATCTTTTCTTAGCGATCAAGTGTTTCCTCGAAGATTTCGTTTTTCGATCGGCTTTGCTTATTCCAATTCTATTCGTACGATAGATTACATAGGGTGTTCTTGTAGCCGCGGTGGCTAGAGGTACACGCCGGATCTTCCGAAAGAATCTCGACTTGTCTTTTGACTCGCCCTAAGCTCCCCGCATGAATAGGGATACGTTGTGACAGAACGGGGGTCTCGAAAGGCGGATGTTTTCGGATTTGGACGGGAAACCACGATTTAAATAGGCTTCTATTAAGATTCGATTTGCTACTTCTTCTCTTGCTTGGAACTTCAACAAAAAGCTTACCCCGATCCCTCTAGATCGGTTTATCTACCCAATCTTACTTTGTTTTCTCCGGTTTTTAGTAGATTAGATTCGTTTTATGTCTTTTACTTAGATGCATTAGGTTCTTTATTGAAGATTGAAGTTATTTGGCTTTATTAGATTAAGTCTTGCGTCACACATTTGTTCCACGGATTCGATACCTTGGGTTCACCACTCGAGGGAAGAAGGGTCCCTTGACTACGACGGGAGACTTGTACGCTTGCGAGTCACGAACGAATTTTGATACAATTATTAACCGTCAACAAGCATCTTGGTTCCGCAGGATGTCGCCGAGGGGGTAGTCGGTGACAACGGAGATCGAGTACTCCTGGAAGTAGTGTCGTAGCTTCCGCGAGGTGATGAGTACTGCGTCAAGGAGCTTCTGCACAGGCTGATAGCGTGCCTTGGACTCTGATAGGACCTCGCTGACGAAGTAGACTGGGTGCTGGACTGGGTAGGCGTGGCCGTCTTCCTACCGCTCAGCAACGATGGCAGTACTAACCACATGAGCAGTCGCAGCGAGGTAGAGCAGTAGCTGTTCGCCCTTGAGGGGAGCCGTGAGGACCGGCGGCTTTGATAGGAAGTCCTTGAGCTGGGCAAGGGCTTGATCCGCCTCTGGGGTCCACACGAACTTCTCTTGGTGCTTGAGTAGTTTGAAGAAGGGGAGCCCCCGTTCTCCAAGCTTCGAGATAAATCTATTTAGTGCCGCCATGCACCCGGTCAGCTTCTGGACGTCTTTGATGCTCGTGGGAGCTTTCATGCTGGTGATGGCGGAGATCTTCTTGGGGTTGGCTTCGATGCCGCGTTGGCTGATGATGAAGCCGAGTAGTTTGCCAGAAGGTACGCCGAAGACGCACTTGTTCGGGTTGAGCTTCCAGCGGTACTCGCGCAGAGATGCGAAAGTCTCTTCAAGGTCGTCGATGAGGGTACTGGAGTCTCTGGTCTTGATGACCACGTCATCCACGTAGGCTTCCACGTTCTTGTTGAGTTGCCTCTTGAAGCAGGCCTGGATAGCTCGTTGGTAGGTGGCACCGGCGTTCTTCAACCCGAAGGACATGGTCGTGTAGCAGTACGCGCCAAACGGGGTGATGAACGCGGTGTTCTCCTGGTCTTCTTCCTTGATCGCGATATGGTGGTACCCGGAGTAGCAGTCGAGGAAGCAGAGCAGGTCGCAGCCCGCTGTGGAGTCGATGACTTGATCAATCCGTGGCAACCCGAAGGGGTCCTTGGGGCAGTGCTTGTTGAGGTCGGTGTAGTCAATGCACATCCTCCACTCGTTCGAGTTCTTCTTGCGGACGAGGACGGGGTTGGCGAGCCACTCAGGATGGAAGACTTCTTTGATGAAGCCAGCCGCGAGTAGTTTGGCGAGTTCCTTCTTGATGGCGTCCCGTCTGTTGTCGGCAAAACGTCGGAGGTGTTGTCGCTTGGGGGTGGCCTTAGGATCGACGTTGAGGCAGTGCTCAATCAGCTCCCTGGGCACTCCTGGCATGTCCGCTGGCTTCCACGCGAAGATGTCGCGGTTAGCCCGAAGGAAGCTGATGAGCGCGTATTCCTATTTGGGGTCGAGGCCAGCCCCGATGGTGGTGGTCTTGCTGGGGTCGCCTGTTCCAAGGTCGATCGTCTTGACAAGAACCTCCTCAGGTGGCTGAGGCTTGTTGGCGCTGTCAGACTTCTTCGGGATGTCGAGTTCACTTGTAGCAAGCTTCTTCGACGCATCGTAGACCTCCATCATAGCGTTGGGTACTTGATTCGTAGAAGCGATCTCCACGGCTTCTGTGTCGCAGTCGTGGGAGATGTTCAAGTCCCCTTGGAGAGAGAGTACACCCGCTGGGCTTGGCATCTTGAGTACCAAGTAGGTGTAGTGGGGCACCGCCATGAACTTGGTGATGGCCGGTCTGCCGAGGATGGCGTGGTAAGAAGTCCCGAAGTCCGCGACCTCGAACTTGATGTACTCGGTACGGTAGTTGTCCCGAGATTCCCTGAAGGTAACTGGCAAGACCACTGAGCCCAGTGGGATAGCCGCGTTGCCGGGGACGATGCCGTAGAAGGGCGTGTTGCACTTGGTGAGCATGTGAGTGATGTCGAGCTTCATCTTCTTCAAGGTCTTGGTGAAAAGGACATTGAGCCCGCTTGCACCGTCGATGAGGACCTTGTTCAGCTTGGAGCCCGCGACCACTGGCTTCAGGACGAGGGGAACCGTCCTGGTTCAGAGAAGCTGGTCCATTGGTCCGCGCGGGAGAAGGTGATGGGTACCTCTGACCACCTGAGAGGGGTCGGGACCATTGGCTCAATGGACATGACTTCTCGATGGGTAGCCTTCTGCTCCCGCCTGCTGGGCAATCCACCGAAGAGGACGCTGACGGTCTTGTCCAGTTCCTGGAAGTCGTTGTTGTCGCTGTCCTTCTTCTTGCCCTTTTTGTCGTGAGGGTGCGGTGGCTCTGGTGTATCCTTGAGTGCGTGCCTGAGTTGGTAGCACTGCTCAGTGGTGTGGTTTCCGTTTGGATGCCACGGGCACTTCTCCTTCAGCAAGTCTTTGAAACCGCCGGAGTTCTTCTTCGAGTTCTGCTTCGCAGGGTGCTGAATAGCCGCGACAGTGTGTCTGGCTTGCACTTGCGGTTGGGACCCGAGTAGTAGTTGTTGTTGTTGTTGCAACCGCTTTGGTTCGCGTTGTTGCCGCTGCCGCCGCCCGCGTTCTGCTTGGTCTTGCCACGGATGGCGTCGTATTTGGCGTTGGCCTTGTCTTCTTCATCCGCCCAGGACGTGATCATGTCCTTGAGGTGCGGGATGGACTTGGGGCGGCGGCGACCGAAGTCTTCAAAGGTGCGACGATGGTAGAGGCCGTCTTGGAAGAGGTCGATAACCTCCTTGTCGGTGACGTCGACTACGGTAGCGCGCTTGTCGAAGAAGCGGCGCATGTACTTGCGGAGGGTCTCGCCTTGTTCCTGCTTGACCATGGCCAGGTCCATGCGAGTACCCGATCAGCCCATGGCGCCCGCGAAGTTGCTTGGTGAACCTGCTCCTTCGCCTAGTCCCACTTGTCGATCGAGTGCTTGTCCGGCGACTCGAGCCATGTGAGTGGAGCCTGGTCCGAGCGGAAGGGGAAGTAGAGGCACTTAGTGTCGTTGTTGCCGCCAGCGTTCTCGATGGAGAGGGCGTAGCACCTGAGCCACTGGATGGGGTCCTGCTTCGCATCGTACTTGGTGATCCCCAAAGGCTTGAACTTGTCGGGTACCGCGCTTGTCGAAGAAGTCGAGGTGAGAAGGCGGGGAAGCCGTCGCCATCGCCTGCGGTGGTCGACTTCTTCCGCCGCAGCTCCTCAATCTTTTGGCGGGCATTGTAGCCGCCTGTGAGGCGCCAAAGGCGTGGCTGTTCGCGTGGCGTCGGCCGCCGTGACTGCCGCCGCCACCGGCCCTCCTGTTGGCTCCATGGTTGGAGCTTCTGCCGTCACTGCCGCCGCCGTTAGGGTCATGGCCGCCCCCGCCGGCCTGAGCACGGTGAGGGACGACTTCGCGGTGGCTGTTGCCACCCGGTGGGGGTCCGCCGGTGTTGGAGCGAGTGCGATTGGGCTGAGCGAGAAGCTCAGCTCGAGTGCGGTTGGGACCGTTGTTGGCGCTGCGACTTGTGGCTTTGTTGTCGCGGGAGGAGATTGGTTGACCCTGTTGTCGACCCGCATGAAGTAGGCGTCTTCAGCGAGCTTGGCGATGACCTCTCCAGCGCGTATGCCCTGAGCCTGGCATGCGATCCCTATGATCAACATGAGGCATTGCTCAGGGGTAGTGTGTCCTCTACTCTCGACCGCCTCGAGAGCTTCCGTAAGGTTGCGGACGGGGAAATTGTCGCGGAGGCGTCGGCGATGTTCGCTGCGCTTCCGATTACACTCACGTCGAGCGTCTCTGTCTACAGGGGTCTCGTTTGCCGGAGCATCAGCAGAGAGCTCGTCGGAGGAGATGTCTTCAAGGCACTTGTCTTGGGCCGTCCCTGAAGGTCCTGGGGTGTCGCCGACAGCCATGAAGACTTGGCGATCAGGGGTGCCGAGGCTGGACACAGAAACCGCCACCTCAGTTGGGGTGTTCGAGTCAGCTCGGGCAAGTGGTGTTCCCTCCTAGAACGGTAGTGAGTCGATGTAAGCGATGTAGCGTGAGTCTCCACTTATCAGGTCAGTAGGCTTGTGGTCTGGCCAGTAGACGAATGTGCCGGCCGGTGTGGATGTTATGACCAGCCCAGAGGCCGGCCCTGACAAGGGATGCTCAGTGGAGTTGTCTTCAAACTCGGGATCCTCAGGGTCCGACCCGAAGTCGAACTCGTATGCGGGGTTCGAGTAGAACTCGGAGAGAGGGTTGGAGTCCGAAGCGTGGCCGGGGGCGGTGTCGGTGTCCGAGTTGTACTCAGGTACGGGCTCCTTGCCGGCCCGGCGCGAAGAGGGAGCCCCCGTGCGGGCCAGGCTGGGGATGCGGGGGCCACGCGTGGAGCGCTCGTGGAGTGGTGGGACCGCATGCGATGGCTGAGCAGCCGGCTCGCATGCGATAGCCCATGGGGACGTCGAGTTCGAGTTGGAAGCGGATTCGATCTCGAAGTCAGCGTGATGGTTGAAGAGCAAAATTTCGACGAACATGCCGGCGAGTTCTCTTGTGACAACTTCAGGAAGCGTCACGAAGCCAGTCTTCGGGTTAGGCGTCATGGTGAGGCGGTGCTGGAAAGAGCCCGCGCCGTCTGCAGTGCAGACCCAGGCACCGAACACGAAGGTGTCGCCGTGGTTGAAGGCGACGGTTGGCTTGAAGTATACAGGAGCCGTCGAGTTCGCCATGTGATCTCGGGCGAGACCCCCCTACCCGGGCGCGCCGGTGTCGGTGTTTTAGACCGGCAACCTACTAAGGGGAGTACCCGAAGTAGATGAATGTGACCTCGCCGAGATCGGTAACTCAAAGGAAGAGACACGTGGCACACAATTTAGACAGGTTTGGGCCGCGAGGTGCGTAATACCCTACGTCCTGTATGCTGCGTAGCTCTGGATTGATTGGGCACGATTACAAGATGGTGTAATAGTGCGCCGTGGATTGGATGAGATTCCTAGAGAAAGGTCCCTGCCCCGCCTTATATAGTCCGGGAGGCAGGGTTACAATTCGGAATAGGGAGAGAGTACTAGTCGGGTACGTCTAGGAGTCTTCCATACAGTGCAGGACATGTACAGCTTCCTAACCGAGTACTTCTCCTCCGTAGTCCTTGTGCTCCACGCCATCAGGTGCCGTGTAGCGCAAGCCGGGTAGTCCCAGGGGCCCACCGAGTAGTCGGTCTTGGTACCCACCGAGGTAGTGGGCCCAGGGAGGTCCATACGACACCGCCTAACGCCACTTACAAGATAGCCCCGGCAAATAACAGGTTGCAGGAGAATATATATGGTGGGGGATATCATGAGGTCATGGATTATGGTGCTATAGATGCTCTCCCAAATCCTGGGTACGGTACAACTGCAGGAATACAAGACGATGACATTCTGGTACAGAAAATGGCCGATCTTATGCAAAATTAATTCGGTCTCAAACCTAAAATGCAAGGACCAACTTATACACCTCCCTTCCCAGAGTGGTACTACAGGGTGATCTTGCCGCCAAGGGTGAAGCCTCCGACGGAGTTTACAAAGTTCTCTGGGCAGGACGATACAAGCACTGTAGAGCATATTGCTCGATATCTAATGCAGCTTGGAGAAGCATCAGCTGATGAGGCGTTCAGGGTTAGATATTTCCCTCTGTCATTAACGGGCTCAGCATTCCAATGGTTTACTTCTTTGCCTCCTCAGTCAGTTGGCACATGGAGGGATCTAGAACAAAAGTTCCATGCCCATTACTTTAGTGGTAGCACAGAGAAGAAGCTGATTGATCTGGCCACCTTGAAACAGAGGCACAACGAGACGCCTCTGGAATTCCTCAGAAGATTCAGCGAAGTCAAGGGCATGTGCTTCTCTTTGACTTTGCAGGATGATCAGCTGGCTGATATGGGTGTTGCAGAGATGTTTCCAGCTATTCGGGAGAAGTTGTTTGGCATGGAATTTGACAACCTTGGTCAGTTGTCTCAGAAGCTGTCATTGATGAGTAATCAGGCCTACGGGTTCAAGAAGGACACCAGATTTGCCAAGCACCATGAGATAGCTGACATCTACAACAAGTTCCTCGAGAAGGCTGACCAGGTGGAAGATTTCGATGATGACGAGGAAGTGGCCGCCGCTGAGATTATGTGGGGCAAGGAGCCCTTGACTGTGAACCAATGATGGATAAAGTAAACCAAGGGAACCTATGACTTTGATGTCACCAAAGCTGACAAGCTCTTCGAGTTCTTGGTGAAGGAAGGCCGAATCAAGTTGCCTGAAGGGCATTCTATGCTTCAGCCCGATGGAGTTAAAGAAAAACATTACTGTGGCTTTCATGATAGAAGCTCTCACTCCATCAACGATTGCAGGGTCTTCAGGATGAGGATCCAAAAGGCTATCCAGGAGGGGCATTTGAAATTTGATAATAAGATGAAGCTGGATGGTCACCCTTTCCCTCAGAACATGGTTGGCTTCTCTATCCATATGGTGACTGCTGGGTAGAAGGGGAAAGTGAAGGTCCTGACTTCAGCTGGAGCAAAACAGGATGGATCAGTGGATCCCATGCGGCAAGTGACGGTGGAGGAAGTCCACAAAGAAGCCCCACGCATCGTCAAGAGCCAGGTTGAAGTTGGCGAATCATCCAGGACCAAGCCCAGGGTTACCACATGCATTCTCCTCAACAAGTGGCAGCGCCAGCAGGAAAAGGAGCGCTACCAAAAGCTAAGATATGAAGAGGAGAGGCGCAGGTTTGAAGAAGAGGTGCGTAGGAAAGAACTAGAAGAGTACGCGCGGGAGCAAGAGCGTGCACACTGGGGATGTGCATTCTTCAGGCACTACTGGAACGAAGGCTTGAAGCTCCCCACATTGAAGAACTACCCTGAGTGCAGTGATAAGTACTCTGAATACAGGCAGGAAACTGTCAATCGCCGATCCGTCTATGAAAGAATTGGAAGGATGCATCCTAATGACGGTCGGCGTCTAAAAATAAATGAGGTCATTGATCACCGAAGGAAAAGGCGAGCTGACCAAAGATGGGCTGATTAAGAAGAAGAGGAACACGAGTACATCTGGCAAGAAGGACAATGGTGCCCTCTTGGCTTGAGAAAAAGACAAAAGAGAATGGTTCAACACTTGAGGAACCGGGAATTGAAGCAGGCGGGGATCCAGAGAAAGTAAGTGTGGCGCCCAAGAGACAAGCCTGAAGGGTCGGGTCATTCGGCTCCAGCGTGCATGGTATACTTTTTGCCGAATGAGTTCATGGCTCCCGCTAACCAAGTTGTGCAGGAGGAAACGTCTCTAGATATCAATGATGATGAACAGCTTGGGGGATTAATGGCGCAACTGGTGTTGGCCAAGTAGGCCACCTTTGACAAACCGGCCAAGAATCGACACTTGAGGCGGTTGTATTTGAAGGGATACGACAATGGCAAGCCATTGACCAAGATGTATGTTGATGGCGGAGCTGCGGTCAACGTGATGCCGTACACTACCTTCGGGAAGCTTGGCATGGGCCCCTGAGACTTGACGCCAACGAGCATAATTCTGAATGATTTTGCTGGGAGTCTTTCAGATACCAAGGGCTGCGTGCATGTGGACTTGATGATCGGGTCCAAAACTTTGCTCACAACCTTCTTCGTTGTTGAAGGCAAAGGAGCGTATAGCATGCTGCTTGGGCGGGACTGGATCCATGCCAATTGCTGCATCCCATCTACCATGCATCAACAGCTCGTTCAGTGGGTAGATGACGATATTGAAGTGGTCCAAGCAGATGATTCAGTGAGCATGGCAAACGTCGAACCAGCTTTCTGGGAATATCAAGGCATCGATTGTTTCTCAGGAAAAGACTTGGGTGAAGGTCCTGTTGAACCTGTCAGCAGTGATCAACAGCCGATTCAAGCAGTCGACTCTTATAGTAATTTTTAAATGGACAATCCAGTTGATGGAACTGATGGAAAGTTAGGAAAAGGATTCATGTTGGCTGATATATTAGAGGAAATTGATATTGGAAATGGTGATAAGCCAAGGCCGACATTTATCAGTGCTAACTTGGAGTCAGGTTTCAGAGAGGGGTTAGTCAAGCTATTAAAAGAATATAAAGATTGCTTCGCTTGGGATTATTCGGAGATGCCTGGTTTACATCGTTCTATTGTTGAGCATCGATTGCCAATCAAGCCTGGCTTCAGACCTTATAAGCAACCTCCCCGAAAGATCTACACGGATGAAATATTGGCCGATGTGAAAAAGGAAGTTGAGAGATTACTTGATGCAAACTTCATTCGGCCATGCAGGTATGCAGAGTGGATCTCTAACATCGTCCCTGTCTACAAGAAAAATGGGAAGATGAGGGTTTGCATAGATTTCAGAGATTTGAACAGAGCTACTCCTATGGATGGATACCCAATGCCTGTTGCGGATTTATTAGTTGATGCTGCTGCTGGACATAAGGTTATCAGTTTTATGGACGGCAATGCAGGGTACAAACAAATATTTATGGCAATAGAAGATATATCGAAGACAGCCTTCAGATGTCCTGTTCATATAGGCCTGTTTGAGTTGATAGTCATGACATTTGGGTTGAAGAATGCCGATGCAACTTATCAACGAGCCATGAATTATATCTTTCATGAGTTAATCGGCAAAATTGTTAAAATTTACATTGATGATGTCGTGATCAAATCTCTGAATCATGACTCACACTTGGAGGATGTAAAGAAAACTCTGGAGTGCACCCGAAAGCATGGATTGAAGATGAATCCAAACAAGTGTGCCTTTGGAGTATCAGCTGGAGAATTCTTGGGATTTCTGGTACATGAAGGAGGGATTGAAGTTGGCAAGAAAAGCATGAAAGCTATCGATGAAGTTGTCCCTCCAACAAATCTCAAGGAGTTGCAATCACTGCTTGGCAAGATCAATTTTGTGAGAAGGTTCATTTCAAATCTGTCTCAAAAGGTTTTGCCCTTTTCTCCGTTGTTGAAGCTCAAGAAGGACCAGAAGTTCGTATGGGGTGACGAACAACAAAAGGATTTTGATGAGATCAAGCGGTACATGAAGGAACCACCAGTGCTGGTGCCTTCGCAGTTGAACAAGCCTTTCAAGTTGTACGTGGCGGCCGATACCCAAACCATTGGATCGGCCCTTATACAAGAGTTTGAAGGAAAGGAGCAGGTAGTAGCGTACCTTAGCCGAAAATTACTTGATCCTGAGACCAGGTATTCGGCTGCAGAGAGGCTATGCTTATGTGTGTACTACTCGTGTACAAAGTTTCGGCACTACTTGTTGAATGCCGAATGCGTTGTATACTCCAGGTTTGATGTAATAAAACATATGCTATCTATGCCAATTTTGAATGGAAGGATTGGCAAGTGGATTTTGGCCTTATCTGAGTTTGAGTTGAAGTTCGAATCGGCAAAAGCTATAAAAGGTCAGATTATTGCCGATTTCATTACTGAGCATCGTGATCCATCAATTGATTTGCTTGAAATTACTCCGTGGGCTTTGTTCTTTGATGGATCCTCATGTGGTAAAGGTGGAGGAGTAGGGATTTTATTAATTTCACCCAAGGGTGAGATGTTTGAGTTTGCTATCCCTATTCAGCCTACTGTCACGAACAATCAAGCTGAGTACGAGGCGTTGCTTAGAGGGCTTCAGTACCTAAGAGAAGCCGGGGCCGTTTCAGTTGAAATTTATGGATATTCAGAGCTGGTTATAAAGCAATTGAACATCCAATATGAGTGTAAAAGTGATGCTCTGAGGAATTACTACGAGGAATGCAGGGAAATCTTAAAGAGTTTTCAGTTAGTAATTTTACAGCACATTCCTAGAGAACACAGTGAAGAGGCAAACAGGTTGGCTCAGAGTGCTTCAGGTTATAGAGAGAATCAAGAAGCGTTTGCCATGGAGGTATGTGCCTTTGGGAGTGATCTTGCCGAAGATGATTGGAGGAAGGAAATTGTTGATTATCTGGAGGATCCATCCCGAAAAGTTTCTAGGAAGCTCAGGTATAAAGCCATAAAATTTGTTCTTCTGGATGGAAGTCTATTTTACAAATCATTGGATGGGGTGTTGCTGCAATGCCTGAGTCCAGAAGAAGCAAAGAAATGATGAGTGAAGTGCATGATGGGCTATGTGGAGCACATCAATCGGCCTATCGCATGAAATGGGTTATTAGACAAGCTGGATGTTTTTGGCCGATGATGTTGGAAGATTGCTTTGAATATTACAAGGGATGTCAAGATTGTCAGAAGTTTGGAAATATTCAAAGGGTTCCAGCGTCAGCACTGAATCCAATTATCAAGCTATGGCCATTCAGAGGCTGGAGTATAGATTTGATTGGCCAGATAAACCCACCATCTAGCAAGGGGCATAAGTTTGTGCTTTTAGCAATAGATTACTTCACCAAATGGATTGAGGCAATTCCACTGAAGAAAGTAACATCAGAAAACATGGTGAGTTTGTTAAAGAACACATCATCTACAGGTTTGGAATTCCTCAAACAATTACAGCTAATCAAGGAGCTCAGTTTGTATCCTTGGAATTCAGGGAGTTTGTCGAAAGCATGGGAATCAAATTGTTCAATTCTTTTCCTTATTATGCCCAAGCTAATGGTCAGGTAGAAGCTTCTAACAAGATCATGATTAAGCTTATACAAAAGAAAATCAATCAGAAGCCAAAGAGGTGGCATTCGGTACTCAATGAGGCTTTATGGGCTTACCGAATGGCTCCTCATGGAGCTACAAAAACTTCTCCTTATGAGTTGGTTTATGGGCATCATACTGTTTTGCCTTGGGAAATGCAATCAGATTCTAGGAGAGTGGTTTTGCAAAGGGACTTAAGCTCCAAAGATTATAGTGGCTTGATGATGGATGAGTTAGAAGATTTGCATATGATTCGTCTCAGAGCCTTGGAAAACATTGAGAAGAACAAGCTGCGAGTTGCTAAATATTACAACAAGAAAGTAAAGGTTAAGCAATTTGCAGAAGGGGATTTGGTTTGGAAAGCGCTACTGCCGATTGGATCTAAGTATAGTGCGTTCGACAAATGGTCCCCGAATTGGGAAGGCCCTTTTCGGGTAGTCAGGTGTGTGCCTAGTAACGCTTACATATTGAAAACTTTACTAGGGGAAGAATTTTCTGCTGCAATAAATGGAAGATATTTGAAGAAATATTATCCTAGTATTGAAGTTGATCATTGATCACAAGCACCAGGATTACAAGCATTTGACACAGAGATAGCCGGCGTTCAAGAAAGAAGCCGCCTTTAGAACAAAAAATCCTGAACAGGGAAATTGCCAATACTAAGATGTGTTGCCCTTAGCACGAAGATATATAACATTACAGATGTTTCCTGGAAGCTTTTATTTGACAATCCAGCTCCTCAAAATTACTAGGGTGTGGGTAGCAGAAGGCCTGGCGAAAGAAGCGAAAGTATGCTTCATTCATTTTTTCTTTCTTTGCTTCTTCAGCTCCTCCCTCTTCAGCTATTCCAGGACCACCGTGACCGCTACTTGGAAGCTTCGGGGGTGACCGTGGCTTGCAGCTTCCATCAGGCTGTCCCAGGCAGCTTCCAAGTTACTATACCTATCGGAGACATCTAAGGGAGAAGAACAGTTGTTAGAAACTAAGATCTGAGCTCAAGCATGGAGTCAAATAAAGATAGAAGTTTTACCCACTACTAACACCTCCAAGGTCATGCAGCGTTCGCGTTCGGCATGGCAGCGGGCGGTGATTTCTCGCAGATCATGCTCCAGATGCCGAACGCGGCGGCGCAACCGGTGATTGACCCTCTGTTCTGGCGTGGTGTCCTCTTCTTCAAGGGAGGAGTCAGAGGAGATGTACTCAGGCGTTTCTTCGGTCCCAAGGATTTCTTCAGGAAGCAGATCAACGCTGGACAAAACAAGGAGGGGTGAACCATATGATTGTAGGTGAGGGCAAGAAACAGATCAGAAGAAAACTCACTCTTGAATGGTGCGCTTCTTTGGTGGAGTGCTGTCCTCCTTGATGGGTTGCTTGCCTTTGTCCGCCATTGCTTTGGGGTTTTCTCTTTTGGAGCGGGAGAGAAGATGTGAAGTGATGGAGGAGTATGCGAGTGGATTTGCAGGGCATCCCAGAGGGCTATTTTATTGACTGAGAGAGCGCATTGGGAGTGATGACTGGTTGGCGTACGTTATTGGAATACCAAGCGGCAGGGTTTTGCTCCCGAATGCGAAGGGTTTTAATTGAACAATGTTTATGGTTCTCGAACTGAGGATTTTCTGCGGATTTTGCGCCAAGGGACACTTGTTTTCATGTACTCGGCTCGAGTAAAGTTCCCGAATGCATTTGAGAAAAGTAAGGTTCGCAGTTGCAAGCAGGAGGGGATCATGACAATACAAGCATATAAATTAAAATTCTTTATTTATTGCCGAATATCAAACATCCCTAGTACAATATAATCGAAAAGCCTGTTTAGCACAGACTGGGGATGAGTGAGTTCGGCAATGGCATCGCCGTGGCCATCGAGGCGCTCCAGGATGACTTCGATCTCGTCGAGGTCTTCTGGAGCGCCGCCCTGGAAGCCGTGCGGCTGGATGGAGTAGTCGACGCCGGTATGCGTCGCCATGGCGGCCAAGCCCAGGGTGGTGCCGAGGAGGATGCCGTGGGTAGCCACCTCGTCCACGCGATCTTCCACCGCGGCGAGGCGCTCCGCTGGCGTGTCGCCGAGAGCGTTCACCTTGTCAGCCAACTGCTTTACCAGCATTTTCAGCTGGTCAAGCTCGGCGTCGCAGGCTGCAAAGTGCAAGGCAGTGATGATTAGTATCAAAAGCCGAATTGGATTGGGGGGTAATCTAAGGGATGTACCGTCGATGGTTGCCAGCAACTATTTGCGCTGGTCCTCCTACTCGAGTTCGGTGATGCGAGCCTTCTTGGAGACATCCTCCAGCTCACGCTGGGCCACCTCGAGCTCCACCTTGAAGCGGAGGGCGTCGAGCTCCCCGTAGGGCACGAGGGAATAGTTGTTCGACTCCGACGAGTCGTCCGGCAGAGGCTGATTCATGGCGGCGCGGGGGCCGGCTTCCATTGGATGAGCCTGAAATAGAGAAGATTGTCAGAAACAGAGGAAAATCTAGAAAGAATCATGAGGGAAGTTGACGATCACCGCCTCCGACGTGCGCTGGCGCGGCTCCCTTCCGCCTCGTCGGCGGCGTGACGCCTGTTGCTGCTGCCCGCCATTGGTTCCTGGAGTTGCGCTGATGGTGAAAAGCATGCTTGGGTTGGCAAAGGTTTGAACGCTAAAGGCTTGATGAAAGGCTGGGGGCACCTATGGTTTTATAGGGATGATGAAGAGATTGTGGCCCTAGATCGTGGTGCATATCCCGAGAAACTTGGAAAGTGGAGAGGTTTCCTTAACCGATTCGCAGTCGGGTCGTTTGGAATTCAAGCCGAGTCATATTCGGTTGACTGGCTCGGCTGAGTTGCGGTCGGAGTGCTGTTCGGGTATAGCATTGTTTGGCCATAGTTACTGAATAAATTGTCCAGAGTTGCAAACGAAGACATGCAGAGAAAGGGAAGATAAAGTTTATAAAAGGCAAGGTTACAAGGACGATTAATTCGTTTACACACTGATCAGTACAATCAAATGTTCAAGTACTTCGCAACGATGCTGGAGGCATTTGATATTATCTGATTGATATTCTCCATCCGTTCCTAATAATCTCTCTGAGTGTTGGAAAGGGAGGAGAGTTGTGCCTCGAGCTGATTTGCTTCAGTCATGGCCGCTGATGCTTCCTCTTGGGTTTTCTCTATCAGTCCAGGGAGCTCGGCTATCTTCTTCTCGTCAGCTTCAATTTCAGCTGACAAATTCCTCAGCTCAGTTTCTAGTGCAGTCTTTCTGGCAATTTTCAACTCGAGAGCGGACTGCAGATTGGTCAACATTTCCTTGTGGCTCTCGGTTTGGGCTTGTGACCCTTTCACAGCTTGCTCAGCTTTGGCTTTCTTTTGCTCAACGGCTGGTCGGGAGGATTGGCTTTTCAAGGCTCGCCTTATTGCCACGTAATGGATATCCAGAGCTGAGATAGGCTCCAAGGAAGCTTTGATGTCTTCAGGGAGCTCTTGACTGATGGGTTCAAGCATTTCCTCGAAGTGATCAACATCTCTGATTTGATCTCGAGCATTTTTTTGCAGCCAGGAAAGGATTTCTCTGAGCCTTGCCTGAGTTTCCTTTGATAGAACCTGATTTGAGGGTTCCTCATCCCCTATTTCGGCAGTTGGATCATTCACCATAAATGAAAAGCTTGATGGTGATGAAGTTTGATCCTGAGAGAGAAGGATTGCCGAATTAGGAATGGTTTATTAAAAGAAGATAACACAGTTGGGTGCATGCGCTTACCTCATACCTGATTCCCTGAACTGGGGCGGGGACTTGTTCAGGTTCAGGGGGAACTTCTTGGGCAACTGGTGGAAGAGGAGTCTGAGGAGTTCTTGGCAAAGCTTAAGTTTCTACTTGGGGGGAAGCTGGTGCAGTCTCTGGTAAATTTGAGGCTTCTGGCTGAGGTGAAGGTAGATTTATCTCTGCTAAGACTGGGATTTCTGCTTGGCCAAGGGGAGATTGAACCCTTAGGGGGCTTGAAGCTTCTGGTTGAACTGATGGGTTCATTTCTGGTGAAGCTAGCACTTCTGCTTGAGGAAGGGGTGATTGGGTCCCTGGTGAAGTTAAGATCTCTACTTGAGCAGAAGATGGTTCAGCCCTTGGTGAACTTGTATGTTGAGGAGAGGAGGTTTCCACAGGATGGTCCACCAGTATTTCTTCTGCAAATGTCAGTGTAAATAATGATCTTTGAAGAAAAAAGAAGTAAAAAAGGTCATACCAATAGATGAAGCATTGGCAGGTTCTGAAGCTGATGGTTGCTGGGTTCTAGTCTGAAATTGCACAGGATGAAATTTATCAGAATAAGAGTGGTCTTGTGTTCAAGAAAGAAAAGATGTTACCTCAATGAGGACCTTTTTAGTGGTTCTTTTCTTCTTGGCAGCTGGAGGTACAACCAAGGGTAGAGCTTTTCTCTTGTCAGAGGTTGAGCTGGTGAGAGTAGGGTCCATTGTGGCATATCTGGCCATCAGCTGAGCCAGAGTTGTGGACTTGAATCCCAAAGCAGAGATTGGGCCTACCACATTATAAGCAAGTGCCCTGGCTCGAGAGGCAGGTACTGTATTCTGCAAAGGGTGGCCAAAAGTCATGATTAGTAATGAAGAGTATGCCTGGTCAAGGAAAGATAAGTATGGTATATTACCTCTGAAGTTGGTTGAAAGTCAGGCATCAGCTCAAGACAGAATGAGTGCACTGGCTCATTGAAGATGTGGTCATGGAACTCTTGCCACCAGGAGATAAAGAGAGGGTGAGCTATTGTTGTTGGTGTGAAAAGCGAGGCATAAAGAGTTGGGCTGCAGTTGTATTCAAAGACCCTTCTGGCTTGAATGTGTTGATGCAAAATGTGCACCTAGCGCCAAGCACACAGCAAGCCGAACAAGCTGGCTTCACACGTGCAAAGAATCACAAGACGTGCCAGTCAATTTTTCCTGAAAATTAACAAAAGACAAAGTGGTTAGATACGAAAGCTTGGAACTTGCCGGGTGGTACCAGACAGTTCCATATTTGCGGCTACGAAGCCAAACGGGATGACACATAGCTATAGAAAGCTATTTGCCAATAAACTAAAACCATCCAGGAGCTTGTAAAAGGAAAAGTAACATAGCCGAATGAATGACGTAAGCATGACGACGATCGGTCTTTGTTTAGAGCAAAGATGCACATGCGCAAAGCCGTGACCGATCCCCATGACGATTAACATTAAATAAATAAACTAGAGCGCGAGCATAAACATGTAATAAACAAGCATGCATAGATCCAAAGCACTAGTCTACCGCATGTCTAGGTACTTTAAAACCCGTCGGGTACGACACCAAACAAATCTATCCACCGCATGATACAACTTGCATGAAAATCGTACCACTTTCCACAAATAGATCTATCCACCGCATGATACAATCTAAATATGGAAAGCTAAAAGCATACATTATTCAAGGCATGGTTTATACACGTGTTCTACTCGTGAAGAAACATAACCGAATACAGCTGAACAGCCGATTCGGGGTCCATGAAGAAGGAACGAACATTACCAAGCGAAATAAACCTATCAGATTGATTCAGAATCTAATCCACCGGATGACTAGCTCCAAAGCAACCCAAAAACCTGCATCTACCGCGTGATACTCAGTTCTTTCAAGATTTATACCAACGTTGGCAAGCTTGAACCCGCAACCCGTAACAACCTAGATCGATTCGGTTTCGGCTATCGGAAAGCACGTGATCCACGTGTTAAAGCACGAATTCTACTCGCATAAGGATCACAAGAGGGATAAAGCTGATCCAAACCCATCTAGATTGGGCAAAAGGTGTTACATGAATTTAAACATAAAGTAAAAACTCAAAGCAACACGGGGTAACTTAATGAATCTATTGGATCTTGCCAAAATCCAATAGAGCCGATAACTAGCTTCGAGCTAGATCTTAGCCTACCGCATGGCTCATGATCTAACAAGAAACCCTCTTGAACCAAGCTTGAATCTACCGCATGACACGAAGCATGGTAACAAGACTACTTGCATCAGATCTAAATCCACCGCATGATACTAGATATGATACAAGGTTGCCGGTACTCACGGAGGTCGACGGATCGATGAACCCTCTCTAAGAACTCGACGACACGACAAATGGACTCTAGGGTTTGGCGTAAGGCCGGTTTGTATTGAGAATGATTGTTTTCGTTACATACATTCAGGGCTCATATTTATACCCTGCCAAGTACAACCTCGAATGGATTTGTTGCCTAACTTATCTCTAAGCTTGATCGCTTATCCATCCATTCGTCCTTCCTGCTTGAGCCACGTCACCGTCCAATCCCGCAAAATCAGCTCAACTGTTCCCTTGCCGAACGGAAGCAGATAGCCGACCGCGGATCTTTCTGCCGAATACATCTGAGAAAACCTTCCTTCCGCCAGACGGACTCCTCATCGAGCTGGACCCACAAGTCAGACTCCTTACCAAATTTTGGTGTTAACACATGCCCCTTCAATTGCTGGATAAAAGTGATTTTGTTCCAGAATTGACTCCAGCCACAAACATTTTCAAATCGAATCTGTCAACACCTGTTCTTCTCTCTTCGCAATCCGCCGGAATCCTTGTCTAGATCCAAACCCTAGATCTCCTTGTTCTGAGCTCAAATCCCCAATAGCGGCTCAAAACCAAGCTGCTCAGGTAAATTCTCCTCCCGTAAGCTTCATTCGGCATTTAGGTTTTCAATTTTACCTGAGATTTCTTTTCCGCTTTCCTTCAGGAGCCTTCCACTGAGCTTTTGATTCGCACCGAGGCGAATTCAAGATCTTACTACCTTGGTCATGTGGGAAACTCTGATCCTCGAGATTTCATCGCAGCTAAATCTCAAAGGATCCCCTTCAAAGCGGCTCTGTCCCCATCTCCTCAGTGGCAGGATGCTTTCAAGAACTGGCCCTTGCCTCCAATCGCAGGCTGGAAAAATTGGTACCACAGGATTCTTGCAGACAAGAGTGCCAGGACCCAGAACTGGGATACCCTTCGCATTGCTCAGTGCCTGGAGTTATCTTTGGCCGAGACCCCCAAGAATGAAGACCTCTTGATAGCAGCTTGCCATTTTTGGTCAAACGGCGTCAACGCCTTGCTCTTTGGCCACGGCCCGATGTCTCCAACTCTGGCCGGTGTGTATATGCTCACCGGCCTTGACATTACAGGATCCGCTCAACCCTGGGATTTCAGAAGTTCCTCACGACGAACAGGGGTGAAACCAGGGAGCGGATACAAGAACTATATCCTGAACCACATGAAGGACGGCCCTCTCGGTGAAATTGAATACAGAGCGTTTCTGAACATGTGGCTATGCAGGTTCATCTTCTGTGGTAAAGCCAATGAGCCTACCCTGAATCACATTGCAATAGCTTCTCAACTGGTCAGTGGCAACCGCCTCCCCCTTGGGAAATTCCTCCTAGGCAGTGTGTATCATATGCTTCATCAAACTGTCACCCAGATGTACACCGGCCAGAGAATAGCATGTGTCAACGGTCCTTGGTGGTTTGTTCAAATGTGGCTGCAGCTACACATGCATCAGATCGCTGGTGTTGATTTGAACACCCGGCTCTTCACTTCATCCAATCATCCTGAAGGGGAACCCCAAGCCACCAGAGGATGCCAGACTTATGGAGAAGCTGCTTCAACTGTTCTTATTCAGCAGGATATCAGCCAGCTTTTCGAACTATTCTTCAAAGGTTTCCAAAATCCTCTCTGGCTCCCTTATCTGAACCATGACAATTTGATTTTCCCTTGCGAATTCTCCTTTGAAACTGGACGCCAAGATGGGAGATTCCTAGAGATCCTCAATATCATAATCCGCCCATGCATTTTGTCAGCTGAATTCAATGGAGGAAGGCTGACCTATAGTACTTATGAATATTATCAGCCCAATGTAATGGCTCGGGAACTTGGGTGTGGCCAGATGCCCCCAAGACTGTTTCTGCACGAATTCCTCAAGCCTAGAGAGGAAATCAGAGAACTCATGCACAGTAGCAGAGTCTTCCGTTATGTGTGTAGTCCCACTGTCTACACCTGGCCTTTTGTACCCACAACAATAGTTCACTCCACCTTCAACTCCTGGTGGCAAGAATTCCACGATCATATCTTCAGTGAGCCTGTACACTTGTTCTGTGCAGAGTTGATGCCTGATTTTCAGCCAACTTCAGAGGTACTATGATTAACCTTTGGATCAGACATTTCCTCTTCCAATCATGATTTTGATCTTATTTCTTTTACCCACAGAACACAGTACCTGCCCCTCGGGCCAGGAATATTGCCTACAATGCCGTAGGCCCGATCTCAGCACTGGGATTCAGGTCCCCAACCCTGGCTCAGCTAATGGCCAGGTTTGCCACAACAGACCCAAGTCTGTCCAGCCTTGCTGCTGATAGGAGGCAAGGTTTGTCTCTGATTGCTCCTCCAAATGCCAAGAGGAGGAGAACTATCAAGAAAGTCCTTGTTGAGGTAAAAATCTTTTCCTTTCTTGATCACAAGATTACTCTGTTTCTGATAAATCATATCTTGTGCATTTTCAGACCAGAGCCCAACAATCTTCAGTTCCAGAACCTGCCAATGCCCCATCCACTGGTATGACCTTCACTGTCCTCTTTCTTGAGGATGAACACTGGCATTTATCTTTTAATTTGGCACTTGCAGAAGAAACAATGGAAGAACAACTTGTGGATGTCCCAGTGTCTCAACAAACAAGTCCACCCAGGGTTGAGTTACCTGCTGGTCATGCAGATACATCAACCCCAGTGGAGGTGAACCCATTTCCTCTTTAGCCAGAAGCCCCTAAGTTGCCAGCAACTGCATCAGCACCTTCTCACCTAGAAGCTTCAGCTCTGCCTGGAACACCTCCTTCACCAGTAGTTGCTCCTGAACAAAGTCCTGCCCCTGCTCAAGAAATAAGACATGAGGTACTCATTTGCACTTAACTCGGCTACCTTTTACTTTCAACACTCCTGACTCGGCAATATTGCTTTCTTAGGATCAGGCCCCATCATCATCAAGTCTGTCAATGGGGGACAATCCAGTTGCCGAGGCAAGGGAAGAAGTGCATCAAACCCCATCAGAGGAAGTATTTGACAAGCTCAAGGAGATCTTTGCCTGACTGGAAAAAGATGCACGAGATCAGTTCAAGGATCTCGATCACTTTGAAGAAATGCTCGAACCTATTAGCCAAGAACTCCCTGAGGACATCAGTGCTTCTCTTGCATCTATCTGTGGCCTGGAAATTCACTACGTGCCCATAAGGCAAGCTTTGAGGAAGGTGCGCTCCCGCCCGGCTGTTGAAAAGAAGAGAGCCAGTGCTGAACAAGCCATGAAAGGGGCACAATCTCAGACCGAGAGACATAAAGATACATTGGCCAATCTGCAAGCTTCTTGTGATTTAAAAATTGCCAGGAAAACTACTTTGGAGGCAGAACTGAGAAGCCTGTCAGCTGAGATAGAGGCCGATAACAAGAAAATAGCTGAGCTCCCTGGATTGATAGAGAAGACCCAAGAGGAAGCAAAATCGGCTATAGCCAAGGTGAAACAATGCGATGCAGGACTTACCACCTTGTCTAGTGCCCAGAAAGATTATCAGGAGCGGTTGGACAATTTTCGCCAAGCAACATCAAATGTCCGTAGTGTAATTGCGAAATACTTGAGCATTTAGATGCTTCAATTGATGTATAACCGAATTGGTCGCTCTTGTAATACCTGTTCTTGCAAAATTATTTCCTTTTCCTTCTGCGCACCTTCAAATGTAATGCTGAACGACCCATTCGGCAAAGAAATGCCAACACCCGAATGGCACTTTGACTCCTCTCAGCCGAGCCAGTCAACTGAATATGACTCAGCCTAGAACTCCAAGCGACCCATTGGCGGACTGGTCAAGGAAACCTTTCCACCTTCCGATTTTCTTGGGATATGCGCCACGATCCAGAGCCACGACTTGAGGCCACGATCTGTCTTGCCAGGCCTATAAATGAAACCGTAGGTGCCCCTAGCTCTCCACCAAGCCTTTAGCTCTTGAATCTTTGCCAATCTCAACTCTTCTTTTTTCCAAACAGTGCACATCCCAGAGCAATGGTGCACCGCCTCAACCGACGCCGCGCCTCCGATGAGGCGGAGGGGAGTAGCGCTAATGCACGCCGGAGGCAATGATCGTCGACTCCTCTTCCTTGATCCACCTTTGACCTTATTTTGTTTTGACGATCATCCTCATTCCAGGTTGATTCAGTGGAATCCGTCTCCTGCGCCGGCCAGTCAGCCCCTTCTGGACGACTCCTCGGAGTCTGACGGCCACTCCCCCGTGCCATACGGGGAACTCGACGCTCTCCGCTTCAAGGCGGAACTTGAGACGGCCCAGCGCGAGCTGGAGGATGTCTCCAAAAAGGCGGGCATAGCTGAGTTGGAGTGGGAGGACCAGCGCAAGCAGCTGCTGGAAACCATCGACGGTACAGCTCTGAAATCAATTTTTGATCCAATCCGGCCTTGCAGCCTTGCAGCCCGCGATGCCGAGCTCAACCAGCTGAAGATGCTGGTGGAGTAGCGGGCCGACAAGGTGAACGCCCGCGGTGACACGCCGGCGGAGCGCCTTGCTGCGGTGGAGCACCGCGTTGATGAGGTGGCCACCCATGGCGTTCGCTTGGGCACCACCCTAGGCCTGGCCGCCATGGCGACGCATACGGACGTCGACTACTCCACCAGGCCCCGCGGTTTCCGGGGCGGCGCGCCAGAAGGCATCGAGGAGATTGAACTCATCTTGGAGCACCACGACGGCCACGGTGACGCCATTGCCTAAATCACTCATCCCCAATCTGTGCTGAACAGGCTTTTTGACTAGATTGTATGAGGGATGTTTGAATATCGGCAATAAATAAAGAACTTTTGAATTCTGTGCTTGCACTGCGATGATTTACGTTTGCATCCGTGAATCTTGTTTTTCCTTAAACGTATCCGGGAACTGTCTTGAGCCGAATATGCGAGAATAGATGCCCCTTGGTGCAAAATCCACAGAAGATCCCTGAATCGGCAATCCATAAGCACTGTTCAAGCGAAAACCCTTCGCATTCGGGCAGAAAACCCTGCCGTTTGGTATTCCAACAGTGTACGCCGGCCGATCATCACTCCCAATGCACCCCTTCGGTCAATAAAATAGCCTCGCCGATATGCCCCGCAAATCCACTCGCACACTCATCCATCACTTCTCATTTCCTCCCCCGTCTCCGAGAGGAAAAAACCCCAAGGCCATGGACAAAGGCAAGCAACCCCAGGAGAGCAGCCCACCAAAGAAACGCACGATTCGAAGGTGAGTTTTCCCTTGATTTACTCCCTGTTTCCCATATGATCTTGCGCTTTACCTCCTCTTCTTTTCCTCTTTCAGCCTTGATTTGCTTCCAGAAGAAATCATCGGGACCGAAGACGTGCCTGAGTACATCTCCTCCAATTCCTCCCTCGAAGCAGAGGACGCCACGCCTGAACAGAGGACCAGCCATCAACTGTGCCGCCGCGTTCGACACCGGAGCCGGCCTCAGGGACATCACCGCTCGTTGCCAAGCCGAACGCGAGCGTCGCATGGCTCTGGAGGCACTAGTGGGGGGTAAATGTTTCTGACTTCTTCTTGACTTCGCGCCCGCATTTGGATTTCTTGCCCCTAACATCCACTCCTCTGCTCCAGATGTCTCTGACAGGTACAACAACTTGAAAGCGGCTTGGGACAGCTTGGTGGAGGCCGCAAATCATGGTCACCCCCGTGCATTCCAAGTTGCCGTCACCGTGGTCCTGGAGCAACTGAAGAGGGAGCAGCCGAAGAAGCAAAGAAAAGATTGAATCATACTTTCGCTTCTTCCTCCACGCCTTCTGCTTCCCACCTCCTTGAGGTCCTGATCACCGAGGTCGTCGGATGTAACCTGCAAGAAGCAGTTGTAATGTAGTTTTGTGCTAAGGGCAATGCATCTAGGCACTGGCCATTTCTTCTGTTTGTGAATTTTTTGCTCTGAAGGCGGCTTCGTTCTTGAGCGCCGGCTGTTCCTGTGTCAGATGTGTGTAATCCCACCGCTGGTGATCATCGATCGATTTCAATGCTAGGATAATATTTCTTCAGATATCTTCCATTTATTGCGGCGAAAAATTCTTCTCCTAGTAAAGTTTTCAATATGTATGCATTACCAGGGACGCATCTGACCACTCGAAAAGGCCCTTCCCAGTTAGGGGACCATTTGCCGAATTCGCTATATTTAGTTCCAATCGGCAATAGCGCTTTCCAAACCAAATCCCCTTCTGCAAATTGCCAGACTTTTACTTTCTTGTTATAGTACTTGGCAACCCGCAGCTTGTTCTTCTCGATGTTTTCCAGGGCCCTAAGGCGGATCATGTATAAATCCTCTAGCTCATCCATCATTAGGTCACTGTAATCCTTGGAGCTCAAATCTTTCTGTAACACAACTCTCCTTGAATCTGACTGCATTTCCCAAGGTAGAACCGCATGATGCCCATAAACCAACTCATAAGTAGAGGTTTTTGTAGCTCCATGAGGGGCCATTCGGTAAGCCCACAATGCCTCACTGAGTACCGAATGCCACCTTCTTGGCTTCTGGTCGATCTTCTTTTGTATCAGCTTGATCATGATCTTATTAGAAGCCTCCGCTTGACCATTAGCTTGGGCATAATAGGGAGAAGAGTTAAACAATTTGATCCCCATGCTTTCGGCAAACTCTCTGAACTCCAGGGACACGAATTGGGCCCCTTGATCAGTTGTGATTGTCTGAGGGATCCCAAACCGATAGATGATGTGCTCCTTGACAAATTCAACCATGTTTCCGACGTCACCTTCTGTTGACAGATAAAAGACGTATCCCTCTACAATCCGCAAGCGTACGGACCCCACACCTTTTTCACCACGGGATTCCCAAGGTTCTTGTCAATCCGCGGAGCAAGGGGATTACAAGCGTTCGATCAACAACGACACACTAGCTACTAAAACCCTAACTACTATTATACTAGAAAACAACTAAACACACTAGAGAGAATGATAAACGATCAAGGTAGAAGACACTCGCCCACGGGTCTACGATACTAGAGCATGCAATCGCTTAAAGACATGAAAAACCAATCTAATCTATCGGGGTTGTGACCACGGTTTCGCCCTTTCCCTCCTCTCGTACTGTCCGTACGCGAAGGTATTCATGACTAGACCTTTGATGGCCACGGCGTATTGAATGGATCCAAGGAAGCATTGAGGCCTATACTCCCTTTACAGCATGGTAGCGAACCTTAAGCATGAAAGTATATTCAACACAAGATGATAGATAGATAATCAGACAAAGTGCGATTACATCTCAAGATCGATTACAACCCATGGACGAATGAGAAGATTACCCCATCAAGGTGCTGATCATGGCACCGTTGATCATGGTTTCCCTTCCGCCGGTGTCTTCCTTCTTCTCCACGAGAGGGTGCTTCCTTCGAGGTGGTTGATCTCCCGCCGGAGATCCTCCTCCTCTCTCTCTAGCTTGTGGATGGCCTTCTGGTGCGAATGACTCCTCTTCTCTGTGTTGGCGGCGCCTCGGGGGTTTTAGGGTTGAAGATCCTTCGAGGGCAAGGAAAACGGGACCGAACCGGTGCCAGAAGTGGGCTGGGCCGGCCGGCCCAGGCCCAATTCGGCCCGGTTCGGTCGCCCCTTTTGCTCCGTGGGTCCTCGTGCACTTATGTACTTTGCCCCCTCCACTTGCATAATTTTGATGCTGTTATCCTCGCGTCCAAGATGGAGGCTCTATTTGCATGAAGTTTGATCTTTTACGCTTCAATCCCCGGGGGTGTTCCTCGTAGCACTTCGGTCCTCGCCACCATTGGAAGTGATTTCAGCAAGCTCATGAACACGAACAAGACTCTATGAATGGTCCTTTGAACTTGTTGCGAATCCGTCCTTTATGTCCATGTTTTCCTACATAAACACAACACTTCCAAATGCATGCACAAAGATGAACTTGTTATATGATTAGTGTGCCTAGTGGCGGGTTAGTTCCATAATCAAATCCAAACCAAAGTGTAATGAACATGCTAGGTGCACCAAAATACACCGTCAACATCTCCCCCACACTGAGCTCTTGCTCGTCCTCGAGCAAGTACTCGTAAAAGAATTTCGTCCAAGGTGTGTAATCGTGTATCATTAATCCTCCTTCACAAGTTAGTCAATCTTTTCATCTTTAATACATAAACACAAAGTAATGATAATCAAACATAAACATGGGCGTTTAGAACTTTTACCACGTCAAGTTTTACCCCACAACTCAAACTCTTCACTTGAAGTCTTCAATTTCAGCCATGCTTACTCCTTTGCTTCCATCGGAGGGTTTTTATGGTTTTTAAAACAAAAATTCCTGCAACAAGTATTAGGCAAAAACCTTTCTCCAAGCTCTCTCAAGTCACTCATATGAAGTGGCTATCCTAACCAAATTTTATAAAACTCTCACCTCCCATTAATCTCTCATATATCATGTAAAGTGAAGCTATAGGTAGGGCTAGTGCAATCAACACAAGTATTGTCAAACTAAGAACTTCCTCTAATGGTTGTCTACCTTTCAAAGCCAATGATCATGAGAATTAACCATGTGTAGGGATATCAAGGATGAGAAGATTTAGAATGGTGGACATGTGCAAGGGCAAAAGAAAATTGTGACTACAAGGCACCGATGATGTCCTCGTTGTCGGATTGCACATGGTTGGAAATAGAGTAAAAGTTTCGTCTCACAATCAACGTGACACCCTTCCTTACACTTTATTATTTTTCTTTTCTTTCACTTGATCCATCCCTCTCATATCTTCATTGCTACCTCATCTTTTTTCTCTTTTTCTTCTTTCATTCACATATGATTTTTTCTTTCTTTCTTTCTTTCTTTCTTTCTTTTCCATACACATACTTTTTCTCTTTATTTTTCTCTCTCTTGACAACTTTTCAAAGCTTTCAATTCTCTCTTTCCTCGCATGCATACAATCTGAAATTTTAAATAAATCATGCTAGAGACGAGACGAAACTTTTAAAATAGGTTGTGTTCAAGGAATACGATGTACAAAAGAGATGTATAGGGTTGGGTATGGAATCCGGTGATGATCATGACTTTCGTAGTGAAAGTCATGTACCGAATATATGACGAGGCTAGCAACAAAAGATAAGCACAAGGACATGATCATTGCTTGAAATTAAAACTCACCAAGAGAGAAGGGTCCTAGCCTAACTCATCGTGCTAATCACACTTATGGTGGAGCGAAAAAAATAAACTTGGCTTTGGATAGGATTTTTTTTCTTACTCTCAACTTGGAAAAAGAGGTTTTGCTAACCTTTATTACAAGGGTTTTAAGATAATTTTCAGAACTGAAATTCTCCAATTTTTAGCATCGAACATAGCACAACTAGCATGTGAAGCTCAAGATCGAAGTGCGGTATGGGTACTTTAAGTAGTAGCGATTCCACTAAGCACCACGGTAAACGTTTTTCAAACCACATACTTGTGTTCATATATCAAGAATCGAAGATTAAACAAACAAGTGAATAAAGATAAATAATACAAAAAACACAAAGATATATAAAGACTCTTTTTATTTGGTTTTCTTGACTCAACACTAATTTAAGACACTTGCAAAAATTTTAAAACAGACTCAAAAACTAAAGACTCATTAAAACACTAAGACTCTCACACGAAGATTAAACCGAACCTAAACTTGAAGTTCAAAAGCTAAGGCTAGCGAGCTAGCTCTCCCCCACACTTAAAACATACGACGTCCTCGTCGTATCTTACAAAATCCTAAGGGGAAATCTAGATCTAGTGGTACTTCAAGCAAGTTTTGCACCACTTGCCTCTCATGTTTCCAACCATGCCGAAAAGTTTGCGCACGTTGCGGTTAAGGTACTTGTAGTCATCTTCAACTACACGCTCCAAGTCCTCCATACGTTGCTTCATCGCTTCCATAGCTTGGAGACATTCGTCGGCCGACGTGTAGAGATCCGCGATGGATTGACGGCAAACTCGACAACAAATCGGATGCAATCCGAAGGGGTCGTCGTCGCAATAATCTCCACCATTGTCACCACCGTCGTTGCCACCTCCATTGTCGTTGCCTTCGCCACCGTCGTTGCCGTCGCCGTTGGGGCCTTCGGGAGTCCTTTCCTTGGGCTGCTCATCCCAATCATCATCATCTCTACCGGCGGCCGCCCACGAGCTCGGGCTACGATCGTCGGAGTAGTCGCTATCCCCATAATCCTTAGGCTCTGGCGACACCTCCTTGTAATCTTTGCGCTCGATGCCTTGGAGGCGTGCCGACCTTCGGACGGATGTAGCGACCTTCTCTCCTTCGACGGGGTTGCGAGATGCAAGAGCTCCGGTCGGGACACGTCCTCCGCAACGGATGCGTGCAGTCCTCTTGACGGGTAGCTTGAGCTCGCATCGCATCGCCTCCTCCATCGATGGCTTCTTGTCTTCTAGCTTCAACTCTAAGCTCCTTGGGGGCACAATGGCTGCTACAAGGGTGCAACACATTGCTTGAAAGGTTTGATCCTCGAGCTCCCAATTCAGCCAAATAAATAGTCCTGAGGGAAAAGCCCTGGGAACCTTATTTTCCTTTTTTACACTTCCCTTAAAATTTTCCGACCAAACAAGGAAGTCAAAAAGGAGCAATTCGGGCGAAATTCGGCGTCATCGGGCGTCGGGCCCCTCCGGGCCGGTCCGCACCGGGCCGGCCGGCCCACCCCCGCCTCGGGGGCGGGCCGGCCGGGTTTTTGCACACCGCCCTATTTTTTCTTCCTTAGCCCATGGGAAAAAGTTGGCCCGGTAAATCTTCGCGAAAAACTCCGGAAAACTAAACAAAAAATTATTTCCGAAGTTGATGCCTTGTTTTTCGTCCTAGGCAGGACATTCGGGCTCTTCCTCCATGGTGAAGACGTCAACATGGTGAAGGGGCACGACATCGGGTTCGAAGTAAACCTTAAGCCGCTGTCCATTCACCACAAATTGATCGCCGTTTATATCCATAATGGTTACCGCTCCGTTGGAGAACACCGAATGCACAACATAAGGTCCGTCCCACTTGCTTTGCAATTTCCCCTTTCCGAAGGTTTTAAACCTCGAATTGTATAGGAGGACCTTATCTCCTTTAAATTCTTTTTTCTTTAATCTTTTATCATACCACCTTTTGATTCTCTCCTTGTATATGCTTGCGTTTTCATATGCTTTCAACCTCAACTCCTCTAGCTCGCTTATTTGAATTCTTCGTTTCACCACCGCGGCATCGAGATCAAGGTTCATCTCTTTAATCGCCCAATAGGCTTTATGTTCCAACTCAACCGGAAGGTGGCAAGCTTTTCCATAGACGAATTGATAAGGGGTCATACCTATCGGTGTTTTAAACGCCGTTCGATAAGCCCATAAAGCTCCGTCTAATTTCTTTGACCAATCCTTGCCTCCCTTCTCTATGGTCTTGTTAAGTATGCTTTTTAATTGCCTATTCGACGTCTCCGCTTGTCCGTTGGTTTGTGGGTGATAGGCCGTGGAGACCCTATGCTCAATTCCCAACTTGGACAAGCACTTTTTGAAGTTCTTCCTGGTGAAATGAGTTCCTCCATCACTTATCAAGATTCTCGGTGTACCGAAACGGGGAAAATCACGTTCTTGATCATAGTGATGGACTCCTCCGTGGAAGCTTTACGACATGGTATGGCCTCTACCCACTTGGTTACATAATCAACCGTAACAAGGATATACTCGAATCCAAATGAGTTTTTAAAAGGCCCCATGAAGTCTATGCCCCATACATCGAATATGTCGATTTGTAAGTTGTATTTCAAAGGCATAGAATTTCTTTGAGAGATGTTTCCGGTTCTTTGGCATTCGGGGCATGACGCAACATATCTTTTAGTATCTTCATGCATCTTCGGCCAATAGAATCCGCTCGACCATACTTTTGCTTCGGTTCGAAAATGGCTATAGTGTCCACCGTACTCCGCCGAGTGGCACTTCCTTAGAATCTCAACCCTCTCTTCTCTTGGCACGCATCTTCTCATCACTCCATCATTGCCAAGATTGAAGAGGTATGGTGCATCCCAAAAATATTTCTTACTTTCGGAGATTATCTTCCTTTGAGTGTTCTTATCTAAATGATCGAGGGGCATCTTTCGAATTGCTCGAATGATGTCGATCATCCAAGTATCTTTATCAAGCACTCTATAGAGGTGGTCATCTCTCATCTTATCTTCTATGGGCTCTTTATCATCTTGTCCACGATTCATCCTAGACAAATGATCGGCCACAACATTCTCCACCCCCTTTTTATCACGAATTTCAACATCAAACTCTTGGAGAAGAAGGATCCAACGAATCAAACGTGGTTTAGCTTCCTTCTTAGCCAAGAGATACTTGATGGCTGCGTGATCGGTGTAAACAATGACTTTCGAGTTCACGATGTAAGATCTGAATTTTTCGAAAGCGAATACCACCGCTAGCAACTCTTTTTCCGTAGTGGCGTAATTTAATTGTGCCCCACTAAGAGTTTTGCTAGCGTAGTAAACGGCGTGAACTCGGCCTTCCTTTCTTTGACCCAAGACCGCGCCTACGGCGTAGTCACTTGCGTCACACATGATCTCGAAAGGTTGGCTCCAATCCGGAGGTTGGATGATGGGAGCACTCACCAACGCATTTTTCAAGGTCGGAATCGTCGCTAGACACTTCTCATCAAAGTCGAAAGCCACATCCTTTTGAAGAAGGTGTGTTAAAGGCTTAGTGATCTTCGAGAAGTCCTTTATAAATCTTCTATAGAATCCGGCATGGCCTAGAAAGCTCCTTAAGGACTTAACATCCGTAGGAGGTGGGAGTTGCTCAACCGTCTCTACCTTAGCCTTGTCCACTTCAATTCCTCTCTCGGATATAACATGTCCGAGCACTATGCCTTGCTTAACCATGAAGTGGCACTTTTCCCAATTTAAAACCAAATCTACCTCCGCACACCTTGTAAGGACCTTTTCTAAGTTTGCTAAGCAATCCATGAACGTCTTCCCGTAAACGGAAAAATCATCCATAAACACTTCAACAATTTCTTCGATGAATTCCGAAAACACGGCCATTATGCAACATTGAAAAGAGGCCGGAGCGTTGCATAGGCCGAAGGGCATCCTCCTATATGCAAACGTTCCGTAAGGGCACGTAAACGTTGTCTTATGTTGATCTTCCGGGTGAATAGGAATTTGCATGAACCCCGAGTATCCATCGAGAAAGCAAAAATAAGCGTGGTTTGCTAACCTCTCGAGCATCTCGTCTATGAACGGTAGGGGGAAGTGATCTTTCTTCGTCGCTTTGTTAAGCTTACGATAATCGATACACATCCGCCACCCGGTCACGGTTCTTTGCGGTATCAACTCATTCTTCTCATTCTTCACCACGGTCAAACCTCCTTTCTTCGCTACACAATGTACCGGGCCCACCCATTCGCTATGCGGAACCGGGTAGATGATTCCGGCATCAAGTAACTTGATAACCTCTTTCTTTACTACCTCTCGCATGGCATGGGTTAGCCTCCTTTGATGGTCCACTACAGGCTTACATTGGTCTTTCATTGGTATACGATGAGTGCAAAAGGCGGGGCTAATACCTTTGAGATCATTAATTTAATATCCAATCACCTTCCTATGTCTTTTTAATAAAATCAGCAACACTTCATTTTCTTCAGGACTCAACTCGTCGCTCACAATGACTGGATAAGTTTTGTCTGGGCCCAAAAATTCATATTTTAATCCCTTGGGCAAGGGTTTAAGGTCTACCTCGGGCACTTGTGGCTCCTCGGGTTTGATTTCTCCTATGTCTTCGAATTTCTCTTCCTCCACACTACCATCATGCGGCTCTAAGCCTTTTGTTGCTTCCTCTAGTTCTTCATCTTGTTGATTACTAATTTGATTTTCCATTGCTCTTTGCAGCGGGTCTCTAAGGGTTTCAACAAAACAAAGACTATCTATCTCTTCTACTTCTTCATCTTCGGGAGGAAAAGGTGTAAGGTGTTTAGAAGCACGAAGAAAGTTATATGTGTACTTTGTTCCGTTAAGGTTAATTGTTACTTTTCCTTCTCCGGCATCTAACACGGCATCAACCAACTTAAGAAAAGGCCTACCTAAGATTATATGATCAGAATTACTATGGTAAGCATCAATAACAAAGAAATCGGTTGGTATATAGTTTCTAGAGATTTTTACTTTCATGTTGCAAGCAATACCTAGAGGTTTGATAGTTCTACCATCTCCCATAATTAATTTCGTTGATGTTGGAGCTAAGTCTAGGTTGTGGTATTGAACTTTATCGTTAATTTTAGAAGATAGAACACTTACTTGGGCTCCGATATCGCATAAAGCTTTGCATTGAACTCCGTTGATCTCGCAACTCAAGTGCGGCGTCATCTTCTCGTCTTCTTCGGATCCTATCGAGTAAATTTCAGCGAGGCGAGCGTATGGTGATGCTTCGGGCTTGATCCCCATGATTCTCTTCACCTCGGCAATATGTTCCGGATCCACCACGTCATCTCCAAAGAGCTTTTCAAAAATCTCACCGGTGGTTTCGAGGTCGTATGAATTTTTAGCTTTCTTCTCTGGTGGGAAATCCACTTCCAATGCTCTTGCCATTCTCTTTTGATTAGGGAACTGTCTTCTCTTGTCGAATACTTCTCCGTAATCAATAGGAACCCAGTCCATTGGTTCGAACTCCCTTAGTGGCTTCGCGCTCGACATGCTTCTCTTGTTCGTCTCCTTTGGTGCGGCGAAGTCGATGTTTGGTGTAGTTCTTGACTTGATGTGTTCTTGTTCAAGCTTTTCCATGATTGGTTCCTCTTTTGCGACTTCCGAGGTTGCCTCTTTAGAAAAATCAGCAAGCTTCTTCTTCATTGAATTGAATTCCGGCTCTTCCGCAAGTCTTGTTTCCCAATCTCTTCGCATGGCAGCCGCTTTACTAACTTTTTGTAGAAGTTGGGTGGCTTCCGTGAGTGTTTTCTCCATGAGATCCCCACCTGCACACATTTCGACGTGTCGCATGCAACTAGGGGTTAGGGAAAAGAAAAATGTATGCAAGAGTACGTCACCGGTGAAGCCGAGTTTTGGTCCTTGTTCGATTAATTCATTAAACCTATCCCAGGCTTGGTCTATCCCTTCCTCTTCTCCTTGCATGAAAGTGATCACTTGCCTCCTTAGATGTTGAACCTTGCTAATTGGAAAGAACTTCTCAGAAAACTTCTTTGTCAACTTGTTCCAATTGCCTTCAACTTCAAAGGACGCAACCGAATACCATGTCTTTGCTTTGCCGGCAAGTGAGTAGGGAAAGAGATTCCATTTGAACCATTCATCGGGAACTCCTTCTTGACGCACCGTGTTGCATATTGTCGTGAAATCCCTTATGTGTCTATATGGGATCTCCGTAAGCATCCCTTCAAACCGGATCTTGGATTTAATTTCATACTTGGTCGCTTCGAGCTTCGAATCCGACTCTTGTACTTTTATGTCTTCACATCGAGGGCTAGCGTAATCCCTTAATGATTTCTCCGGTTCTTCCACGGGTTGATTAACGAACTCCATCTAGACAATAAGATAAAAACAAAAACAAAAACGAAACAAGTGTTTTTCTAGATAATATATGTTAGATATAGCAAATAAAAGATAAACTAAATATAAAACTAAGTTAGATGCAAATCAAACGATGTAAACTAACTTGCTCCCCGGCAATGGCGCCAGAAAAAGGGGCTTGTTGACGGATAAAAGACGTATCCCTCTACGATCCGCAAGCGTACGGACCCCACACCTTTTTCACCACGGGATTCCCAAGGTTCTTGTCAATCTGCGGAGCAAGGGGATTACAAGCGTTCGATCAACAACGACACACTAGCTACAAAAACCCTAACTACTATTATACTAGAAAACAACTAAACACACTAGATAGAATGATAAACGATCAAGGTAGAAGACACTCGCCCACGGGTCTACGATACTAGAGCATGCAATTGCTTAAAAGACATGAAAAACCAATCTAATCTATCGGGGTTGTGACCACGGTTTCGCCCTTTCCCTCTTTTGACGCAAAACGCGCACCCGGCGCCAAACACACAGCAAGCCGAACAAAGTTGGCTTCACACGCGCAAAGAGTAACAAGACGTGCCACTCAATTTTTCCTGAAAATTAACAAAAGACAAAGCAGTTATATACCAAAGCTTGGAACTTGCCGGGTAGTACCAGACAGTTCCATATTTACGGCCAAGAAGCCAGATGGGATGACACATAGCTATAGAAAGCTATTTGCCAATGAACTACAACCATTCGGGAACTCGCAAAGGGGAAAAAATAATATTGCTGAATGGATGACGTAAGCATGACAGCGATCGGTCTTTGTTTGAACAAGGATGTACATGCATGAAGCCATGACCGATCCCCATGAAGATTAGCATTAAATAAATGAATAAAGTAAAGCACGGACATGATCATGTAATAAACAAGCATGCATAGATCCAAAGCACTAGTCTACCGCATGTCTAGTTACTTTAAAACCCGTCGGGTACGATATCAAGCAAATCTATCCACCGCATGATACAACTTGCATGAAAAACCGTACCACTTTCTACAAATAGATCTATCCACCGCATGATACAATCTAAATATGGAAATCTAAAAGCACACATTATTTAAAGCATGAATAACGCACGTGTTCTACTCGTGAAGAAACATAACCGAATACGGCTGAACAGCCGATTCGGGGTCCGTGAAGAAGGAACAAACGTTACCAAGTGAATAAATCTATCAGATTGATTTGAAAATCTAATCCACCGGATGACTAGCTCCAAAGCAACCCAAAAACCTGTATCTACCGCATGATACTCAGTTCTTTCAAGATTTATACCAGCATTAGTAAGCTTGGACCCGCAACACGTAACAATCTAGATCGATTCGGTTTCGGCTATCGAAAAGCACAAGATCCACGTGTTAAAACACGAACTCGATTCATACAAGGATTACAAAAGGGATAAAGCCGATCCAAATCTATCTAGATTGGGCAAAAAATGTGTTACATGAATCTAAACATAAAGTAAAACTCAAAGTAACACAGGGTAACTTAATGAATCTATTAGATCTTGCCAAAATCTAATAGAGCCGATAACTAGCTTCAAGCTAGATCTTAGCCTACCGCATGGCTCATGACCTAACAAGAAACCCTCTTGAACCAAGCTTGAATCTACCGCATGACACGAAGCATGGTAACAAGACTACTTGCATCAGATCTAAATCCACCGCATGATACTAGACATGATACAAGGTTGCCGGTACTCACGGAGGTCGACGGATCGATGAACCCTCTCGAAGAACTCGACGACACGACAAAAGGACTCTAGGGTTTGGCGTAAGGCCGGTGTGTATTGAAGAATGATTGTCCCTCGTTACATACATTCAGGGGTCATATTTATACCCTGTCAAGTACAACTTCGAATGGATTCGTTGCCTAACTTATCTCTAAGCTTGATCGCCTATCCATCCATTCGCTCTCCCTGATTGAGCCACGTCACCGTCCAATCCCGCAAAATCGGCTCTCTCGTTCCTTTGCCAACCGGAGCGGATAGCCGACCCCGCATCTCTTTGCCGAATATCTCTGAAAAGATCCTTCCTTCCACCAGACGGACTCTTTATCGAACCGGACCCACAAGTCAGACTCCTTACCAAATTTTGGTGTTAACACATGCCCCTTCTATTGTGGGATAAAAGTAATTTTGTTCCGCAATTGACTCCAGCCACGAATACTTCAAATCAAATCTGTCAACACCTGTTCTTCGCAATCCGCCGGAATCTTCATCCAGATCCAAACCCGAGACCCCCTCGTTCCGAGCTCAAATCCCCAATGGCAGCTCAAAACCAAGATGCTCAGGTAAATTCTTCCCCCGTAAGCCTCATTCGGCATTTAGGTTTTCAATTTTACCTGAGATTTCCTTTTCCGCTTTTCCTCCAGGAGCCTTCTACTGAGCTTCTGATTCGCACTGAGTCCAATTCGAGATCCTATTATCTTGGTCCTGTAGGGAACTCTGACCCTCGAGATTTCATCGCAACTGAATCTCAGAGAATCCCTTTTAAAGTAGCTCTGTCTCCACCTCCTCGGTGGCAAGACGCTTTCAAGAACTGGCCTTTACCTCCAATCGCAGGCTGGAAAACTTGGTACCGGAGGATTCTCGCAGACAAGAGTGGATTGACCAAAAACTGGGATACCCTCCGTATCGCCCAATGCTTGGAGTTATCCGTGGCTGAGACCCCCAAGAACGAAGACCTCCTGATAGCAGCCTACCACTTCTGGTCAAACGGCGTCAACGCCTTCCTCTTTGGCCATGGCCCAATGTCTCCAACCCTGGCCGATGTGTATATGATCACCGGCCTCGACATTACAGGATCCGTTCAACCCTGGATCTTCAAAGGTTCTTCACGCCAAACAGGGGTGAAACCAGGGAACGGATACAAACAGTATATCCTGAGCCACATGAAAGACAACCCCCTTGGTGATGTCGAATACAGGGCTTTTTTGAATATGTGGCTGTGCAGATTTATCTTCTGCGGTAAAGCCAATGAGCCTACCCTGAATCACATCATAATGGCGTCTCATTTGGCCAGTGGTAACCGCCTCCCTCTTGGAAAATTCCTCCTAGGCAGTGTATACCATATGCTCCACCAAACTGTCACCCAAATGTATACTAGCCAGAGGATAACATGCGTCAATGGTCCTTGGTGGTTTGTTCAAATGTGGCTGCAGCTCCACATGCATCAGATCATTGGTGTCGATTTGAACTCCAGGCTCTTCCCCTTATCCAATCACCCCTGAAGGGGAGCCTCAAGCCACCGAGAGGATGCCAGAATTATGGAGAAGCGGCTTCAATCGCTCTTGTTCGGCGAGACATCGCCCGGCTTTTCAAGCTATTTTTCAAAGGTTTTCCAAATCCTCTCTGTCTTCCTTATCTGGACAATGACACCTTGACTTTCCCTGTTGAATTCTCCTTTGAATCTGAACGCCAAGATGAGAGATTCTTTAAGATTCTCAACATCATAATCCGCCCATGCATGCCGCCACCGAATTCAATGGAGGAAGGTCGAACTCCGAGTTCTTATGAATATTATCGGCCCAATGTAATGGCTAGGCAACTCGGATGTGGACGGATGCCCCCAAGGTCGTTCCCGCATGAGTTCCTCAAGCCCGAGAGGAAATCAAAGAGCTTATGCACAGCGAGTAGGGTTTTCCATTATGTGTGCAGTCCCACTGTCTACACCTGGCCTTTTGTGCCTATAACCTTAACTCATCCCACCTTCAATTCCTGGTGGCAAGAATTCCACGATCATTTCTTCAGCGAGCCTGTACACGTGTTCTGTGCAGAGTTGATGCCTGATTTCCTGCCAGCTTCAGAGGTAATATAATGAACCTTTGGATCAGACATATCCTCTTTAATCATGATTCTGACCTTCATCTTCTTATCCACATAACACAGTGCCTGCCCCTCGAGCTAGGAATATCACCTATAATGTTGTAGGCCCAATCCCAGCACTGGGATTCAAGTCCACGACCCTAGCTCAGCTAATGGCCAGGTATGCTACAACAGACCCCAGCCTCTCTAGCCTTGCTGCTGACAGGAGGCAAGGTTTGTCTCTGGTTGCTCCTCCAAATGCCAAGAAGAGGAGAACTGTCAAGAAAATTCTTGTCGAGGTAAAATCTTTTACTTTCTTGATCACAAGATTACTCTAGTTCTGACAAATCATCTCTTGTGCGTTTTCAGACCAGAGCCCAGCAGCCTTCAGTGCCAGAACCTGCCAATGCCCCATCCAATGGTATGACCTCTACTGTCCTCTCTTAAGTATGAACACTGGCATTTACCCTTTCAATTTGACGCTTGCAGAATAGACAATGGAAGAACAACTTGTAGATGTCCCAGTGGCTCAACAAGCAAGTCCACCCAGGGTTGAATTACCTATCCCAGTGGAGATCTCTTCTTCATCACCTTCTGCAGAAACAATGAATTCTCCAGAGATGAATCTCCCAATCCATCCGGAGTCATCAAGCCCTCCAAGGGCACAATCACCTGTTGATCATGCAGAAACAACAATCCCACAGAGGTGGACCCAACTCCTCTTCAGCCAGAAGCCCATGAGTTACCAGCGACTGCATCAACACCCTCTAACTTGGAAGCTTCAGCTTTACCTGGAACACCTACTTCTCTTGTGATTACCCCTGCTCAAGAAATCGGCCATGAGGTAATCATTTGCACTTAACTCTGCCATCTTTACCTTTAGCACCTCTAACTCGGCAATACTGCTTCTTAGGATCAAGCCCCATCATCATCGAGCCTGCCAACGGGGAACAATCCAGTTGCCGAGGCGATGGAAGAAATGCACCAGCCTCTGTCAGATGAGGTGCTAGCAAAGCTTAGAGAAATTGTCACCTGGCTGGAAAGAGATGCACAAGATCAATTCAAGGATCTTGATCACTTCGAGGAGATGCTTGAATCCATCAGCCAAGAACTTCCTGAGGATATCAGTGCTCCTCTGGTATCCATCTGTGGCCTCGACGTCCTTTATGCGCCCATAAGACATGCTTTGAGGAAATTGCGCTCCCGTCCGGCTATCGAAAAGAAGAGATCCGATGCCGAACAAGCCATGAACGGGGCACAATCCCAAACAGAGAGCCACAAAGACACATTGGCTAGTCCTGGGCTTCTTGTGATCCGAAAGTTGCCAAGAAGGCCGCTCTAGAAGCGGAGCCGAGAAGCCCGTCGACCGAGATAGAGGCCGATAAAAAGAAAATAGCCGAGCTTCCCGGACCGATAGAAAAGACCCAAGAGGAAGCAAGATCGGCTATAGCCAAGATGGAACAATGCGATGCGGAACTCACCACCTTGTCCGGCGCCCAAAAGATCGCCAAGAACTGTTGGACAATTTCCGCCAGGCAACATCCAATGCTCGTGGTGTGATTGCGAAACATTTGAACATTTGAATGCTCTAATTGATGTGTAACCGAATTGGTCGCTCTTGTGATATTTCTCTTGCAATTTATTTCTTTTCTTCTGCGCACCTTCAAATATAATGCTGAACGACCCATTCGGCAAAGGAACGCCAACTCCCGAATGGCACTTTGACTCTCCTTAGCCGAGCCGCCCAACTGAATGTGACTCGCCCTAGAACTCCAAGCGACCCGCCGGCGGGCTGGCCAAAGAAACCTTTCCACCTTCCGATTTTCTTGGGATATGCGCCACAATCCAAAGCCACGACTCGAAGCCACGATTCACCTTGCCAGGCCTATAAATGCAACCGTAGGTGCCCCTAGCTCTCCACCAAGCCTTTAGCTCTCGAATCTTTGCCAATCTCAGTCCTTTCTCTTTCCAAACAGTGCACATCCCAAACCACCATGGTGCGCAGCCTCAACCGCCGTCGCGCCTCCGACGAGGCAGAGGGGAGCAGCGCCAATGCGCGCCGGAGGCAATGATCGTCGATTCCTCCTCTTTGAGTCAACTTTTGATCTTCTTCTTGTTTTGACGATCATCTTCTTTTCAGATTGATTCGGTGGAATCCGTCTCCTGCGCCGGCCAATCAACCCCTTCCAGACAACTCCTCGGAGTCCAACGGCCACTCCCCCGTGCCGTACGGGGAGCTCGATGCCCTCCGCTTCAAGGAGGAGCTGGAGACGGCCCGGCGTGAACTAGAGGACGTCTCCAAGAAGGCGGGTATAGCCGAGCTGGAATGGGAGGACCAGCGCAAACAGCTGCTGGAAACCATCGATGGTACGACTCTGAAATCAATTCTTGATCCAACCCGGCTTTTGATGCTAACATTTTTCTTCTTGCTCCTTGCAGCCCGCGATGCTGAGCTCAACCAGTTGAAGGCGCTGGTGGAGCAGCTGGCCGATAAGGTGAACGCCCGCAGCGACACACCGGCGGAGCGCCTTGCCGCGGTGGAGCACCGCATCGACGAGGTGGCCACTCATGGCGTTCGTTTGGGCACCACCTTGGGCCTGGCTGCCATGGCGACGCACACGGACGTCGACTACTCCACCAGGCCACGCGGCTTCCGGGGCGGCGCGCCAGAGGACATTGAGGAGATCGAGCTCATCCTGGAGCGCCTTGATGGCCATGGCGATGCCATTGCCGAAATTACTCATCCCCAATCTGTGTTGAACAGGCTTTTCGACTAGATTGTATTAGGGATGTTTAAATATCGGCAATAAATGAATGAACTTTTGAATTCTGTGCTTGTTTTGTGATGACTCCCTTTACATTTTGCATCCGTGATTCTTGTTTTCTCTTTGAACGTATCCGGGAACTATCTTGAGCCGAATACACGCGAACAGATGCCCCTTGGCGCAAAAATCCACAGAAGATCCATGAATCGGCAATCCGCAAACACTGTTCAAGCAAAAACCCTTCGCATGAGGGAGAAAACCCTGCCGTTTGGTATTCCAACAGTGTGTACTGGCCAGTCATCACTCCCAATGCACCCCTTTTGTCAATAAAATAGCCTGCCGGGATGCCCTGCAAATCCACTCGCGCACTCATCCATCATTTCTCATCTCTTCCCCTGTCTCTAGAGGAGAAAACCCCAAGGCCATGGACAAGGGCAAGCAACCCCAGGAGAGCAGTTCACCAAAGAAGCGCACGATTCGAAAGTGAGTTCTTCCTTGATCTATTCCTCGTTCTTCCACACGATCTCGTGCTTCATGTTTTCTTCTTTTCCTCTTCCAGCCTTGATTTGCTCCCTGAAGAAATCATCGGGACCGAAGATGTGCCTAAGTACATCTCCTCCGATTCCTCCCTCGAAGTAGAAAATGCCACGCCTGAGCAGAGGACCAACCATCAACTGCGCCGCCGCGTTCGGCATCTGGAGCACGGCCTAAGGGACATCACCGCCCGTTGCCAAGCCGAGCGTGAGCACCGCATGGCCCTGGAAGCACTAGTAGGGGGTAAACGCTTCTGACTTCTTCTTGACCTTATGCCTGCATTTGGATTTCTTGCCCCTAACATCGATTCCTCCGCTTCAGATGTATCTGACAGGTACAACAACCTAAAGACAGCCTGGGAGAGCTTGGTGGAAGCCGCCAACCATGGTCACCCCCATGCGTTCCAAGTTGCCATCACGGTGGCCCTGGAACAACTGAAGAGGGAGCAGCAGAAGAAGCAAAGAAAAGATTTAATCATACTTTCGCTTCTTCCTCCACGCCTTCTGCTTCCCACCTCCTTGAAGATCTGACCACCAGGGTTGTTAGATGTAAATCTGCAAGAAGCAGTTGTAATGTGGTTTTTGTGCTAAGGGCAATGCATCTAGGCACTGGCCATTTCTTTTGTTTATGGATTTTTGTTCTGAAGGCGGCCTCATTCTTGAGCACCGGCTATCTCCATGTCAGATGTGTGTAATCATTGATCGATCTGAATGCTAGGATAATATTTCTTCAGATATCTTCCATTTATTGCAGCGGAAAATTCTTCTCCTAGCAAAGTCTTTAATATGTAGGCATTACCAGGGACGCATCTGACCACACGAAAGGGCCCTTCCCAGTTGGGGGACCATTTGCCGAATTCACTGTACTTAGTTCCAATCGGCAATAGCGCTTTCCAAACCAAATCGCCCTCTGCGAATTGCCTGACTTTTACCTTCTTGTTGTAGTACTTGGCAACCCGCAGCTTGTTTTTCTCAATGTTTTCCAGGGCCCTAAGACGAATCATATGTAAATCCTCCAGCTCGTCCATCATTAGGCCACTGTAATCTTTGGTGCTCAAATCCTTCTGTAACACAACCCTCCTTGAATCTGATTGCACTTCCCAAGGTAGAACCGCGTGGTGTCCATAAACTAATTCATAAGGAGAAGTCTTTGTAGCTCCGTGAGGGGCCATTCGGTAAGCCCACAGTGCCTCACTGAGTACCGAATACCACCTCTTTGACTTCTGGTCAATCTTTTTTTGTATTAGCTTGATCATGATCTTATTAGAAGCCTCCGCCTGACCATTAGCTTGGGCATAATAGGGAGAAGAGTTAAACAATTTGATCCCCACGCTTTCGGCAAATTCTCTGAACTCTAGTGACACGAATTGTGCCCCTTGATCGGTGGTGATCGTCTGAGGGATCACAAAGCGATAGATGATGTGCTCCTTGACAAAGTCAACCATGTTTTCTGATGTCACCTTCTTTAGCGGGATCGCCTCGACCCATTTGGTAAAATAATCCGTAGCCAAAAGCACAAACTTATGCCCCTTGCTAGACGGTGGATTAATCTGGCCAATCAAGTCTATACCCCAACCCCTGAATGGCCATGGCTTGATGATGGGATTCAATGCTGATGCAGGGATCCTTTGAGTATTCCCAAACCTTTGGCAATCCTGACATCCCTTGTAATACTCAAAGCAGTCCTCTAATATCGTCGGCCAAAAGCATCCAGCTTGTCTAATAACCCACTTCATACGGTAGGCCGATTGGTGTGCTCCACATATCCCATCGTGCACTTCGCTCATCATGTTCTTGGCTTCTTCTGGACCCAGGCATCGTAATAATACCCCATCTAATGATTTATATAATAAATTATCATCCAGAAGAACGAACTTTATGGCCTTGTACCTGAGCTTCCTAGAGACTTTTCGGGATGGATCCTTCAAGTAATCAACGATCTCTTTCCTCCAATCATCTTCTGCAAGACCCATCCCCAGTGCACATACCTCTGTAGCAAACGCTTCTTGACTTTCTTTGTATCCAGAGGCGCTTTGAGCCATCCTGTTTGCTTCTTCGTTATGCTCCCTAGGAATGTGCTGTAGAGTTACCAACGGGAAGCTCTTCAAGATTTCCCTGCATTCCTCGTAGTAACTTCTCAGCGCTTCACTTTTGCACTCGTATTAGCCGTTCAATTGCTTGATCACCAGCTCTGAATCTCCATAAACTTCAACTGAAACGGCCCCTGCTTCTCTCAAGTATTGAAGCCCTCGAAGTAATGCCTCGTATTCAGCCTGGTTATTTGTGACAGTGGGCTGTATAGGGATGGCAAATTCAACCATCTCACCTCTAGGCGAAATCAGTAGGATCCCTACTCCCCCACCTTTACCACATGATGATCCATCAAAAAATAAAGCCCAAGGGGTAATCTCAAGAAAATCAATTGACAGATCACGATGTTCAGTTATAAAATCGGCAATGATCTGACCTTTGATGGCTTTTGCCGATTCGAACTTCAGTTCGAACTCTGATAAAGCTAAAATCCACTTGCCAATCCTGCCGTTCAAATTTGGCATAGATAACATATGTGTTATCACATCAAACTTGGAATCCACGGTGCATTCGGCATTCAACAGGTAGTGCCGAAACTTTGTACACGAGTAGTACACGCAAAGACACAGTTTCTCTACAGCCGAATACCTGGTTTTAGGATCAAGTAATTTTCGGCTAAGATATGCTACTACCCGCTCCTTCCCTTCAAATTCTTGAATAAGGGCCGATCCAATGGTTTGGGTATCGGCCGCCACGTACAACTTGAAAGGCTTATCCAGTTGAGGAGGAACCAACACCGGTGGCTCCTTCATGTACTGCTTGATCTCTTCAAAAGCCTTTTGTTGTTCGTCGCCCCATGTGAACTTCTGATCTTTCTTCAGCTTCAGCAATGGAGAGAATGGCAACACCTTCTGTGATAAATTTGAAATGAATCTTCTCACGAAGTTGATTTTGCGGAGCAGTGATTGTAACTCCTTGAGATTAGTTGGAGGAACGACTTCATCAATGGCCTTCATGCTCTTCTTGCCAACTTCAATTCCTCCTTCGTGGACTAAAAACCCCAAGAACTCTCCAGCTGATACCCCAAAAGCGCACTTGTTTGGGTTCAACTTCAAACCGTGTTTCCGGGTGCACTCTAAGGTCCTCTTTACATCTTCCAAATGCGTGTCATGACTTAGGGACTTGATTACCACATCATCAATGTATATCTCCACAATTTTGCTAATCAACTCATGAAAAATGTAATTCATGGCCCGCTGATAAGTTGCACCGGCATTTTTTAACCCAAACGTCATGACTATCCATTCAAACAGGCCTATATGACCAGGACATCTAAAGGCCGTCTTTGATATGTCTTCTATTGCCATGAATATTTGATTGTATCCCGCATTGCCATCCATGAAACTGATCACCTTGTGTCCAGCGGCGGCGTCAATCAACAAATCGGCAATAGGCATCGGGTAACCATCCATCGGAGTAGCTCTGTTCAGGTCCCTGAAATCTATGCAGACCCTCATCTTTCCATTCTTCTTGTACACAGGGACAATGTTAGAAATCCACTCCGCATATCTGCATGGCCGAACGAAGTTTGCGTCAAGTAATCTTTCAACTTCCTTCTTCACATCGGCCAATACCTCATCCTTGTAGATTTTCCGGGGTGGTTGCTTATATGGTTTGAAACCAGATTTGATTGGCAACCGATGCTCCACGATGGAACGATCCAATCCAGGCATCTCCGAATAATCCCAGGCGAAGCAATCCTTGTATTCTCTGAGAAGCTTAATTAATTCCCCCCTGAAATCTGGCTGCAAGTTCGCGCTGATGAACGTCAGCCTTGGCTTATCACCGCTTCCAATGTCAACCTCTTCCAATTTATCAGCCGACATGAATCCTCGCCCCAACTTGCCATCAGTGCCGTCTACGGGGTTCTCCATTAAAAATTGTTGTAAGAGCCGACTACTTGAATCAGCTGTTGATCACTGCTGACAGGTTCAACAGGACCTTCTCCCCAGTCCTTCCCTGAGAAACAATCAATACCTTGGTATTCCCAGAAGGCTCGTTCCATGTTTGCCACGCTCACGGAGTCATCTACTTGGACGACCTCAATCTCATCGTCCACCCACTGGATAAGCTGTTGATGCATGGTGGATGGGACACAACAGTTGGCATGAATCCAGTCCCGCCCAAGCAGCAGGCTCTAGGCTCCTTTACCTTCGATGACAAAGAAGGTAGTGAGCAACGTCTTGGATCCAATCATCAAATCCACGTGAGTGCATCCCTTGGTATCTGAAGGGTTCCCAGCGAAATCATTCAGGATTATGCTTGTGGGCGTCAGATCGCTCGGGCCCATGCCAAGTTTTCTGAAGGTGGTGTACGGCATTACGTTGACTGCCGCTCCACCGTCGACAAACATCTTGGTCAATGGCTTGCCATTGACGTATCCTCTCAAGTACAGCGGCCTCATATGTCGATTCTTGGCCGGTTTGTCGAAAATCGCCTGCTTGGCCAGCACCAGTTGTGCCATCATCCCCTCGACCTGCTCGTCATCTAGGGACGCCTCATCCTGCACGACCTGGTTAGCAGGAGCCATGAATTCGTTCGGCAAAAAGTATACCATGCAAGTTGGAGCCGAATGCTTTGATCCTTCTGGTTGGTCTTTGGGGCGCCACACCTGCTTTGTCTGGATCCCGGCCTGCTTCAGTTCACGGTTCCTCAAGCGCTGGACCCCTCTTTTCTGACTCTTGCATAGGCCAGGCGGGCACCATTGCCCCTTCTGCCAGATGTAGTCGTCCTCGTCCTCTTCTTGATCAGCCAACCTTAGGTCAGCTTGACGCTTCCTGGGGTGATCGATGACTCCAATTTTTTGGCGCCGATCCCCATTAGGGTGGATCCTTCCAATTCTCTCGTGGACGGATCGGCGATTGGCAGTTTCCTGCCTGTACTCAAAATACCTGTCACTGCATTCAGGACAGTTCTTCAACGTGGGCAGCTTTAAACCCTCATTCCAGCAATGCTTGAAGAAGGCACATCCCCAGTGTGCGCGCTCCTGCTCGCGCGTGTACTGCTCCTGGTCCCTTCTGTGTGCTTCTTCTTCGGCTCTGCGTTTCTCCTCCTCGTAGCGTCGCTTCTGGTAGCGCTCTTTCTCCATCTGGCACTGCCATTTGTTGAGGAGGATGCGCGAGGTCACCCTGGGCTTGGCTCTGGATGACTCCCCAATTTCGATGTGACTCCTAAGAATGCGGGGGGCTTCACCATGCACCTGCTCCAGAGTCACTTGGCGCTCTGGGTCCACTGCTCCATCCTGTCTAGCCCCGGGCCGAGGTCAAGACCTTGACCTTTCCCTTCTCCTCGGCCGTTATCATGTTAACGAAAAGCCCACCATGTTCGAGGGGAAGGGGTGGCTATCCGGCCTTCATTTTGTTGTCGAACTTAAGGTGACCCTCCCGGATGGCCTTCTCGGATCCTCATCCCGAAGACCCCGCAATCATTGATGGAGTGTGAATCCCTGTCGTGGAAGCCACAGTAACGTTTCCCTTTAACTCCATCGGGCCGAAGCATGGAATGCCCCTCAGGCAGCTTGATTCGGCCTTCCTTCACTAAGAGCTCGAACAGTTTGTCAGCCTTCGTGATATCAAAATCATAAGTGCCTTTGGTCTGTTTGACCCAGCGCTGATTCGTCGTCAAAGGCTCCTTCCCCCACATGATCTCTGCTGCGGCCACATCCAATTCATCATCAGAATCCTCGAACAGATCAGCCTTGTCCAAGAACTGGTTGTAGACGTCAGCGACGTCATGCTGCTTGCCAAATTTAGCATCCTTCTTAAAGCCATACGCCTGATTGCTCATCAGTGATAGCTTTTGCGATAGCTGGCCCAGGTTCTCAAACTCCATCCCGAACAATTTCTCACGCACGGCCGGCAGCATCCGGTGGACATGCCCATATCGCCCAACCGGTCATCCGGCAAGTTAAGCGAGAAGCACATGCCTTTAACCTCCCTGAATCTTCTGAGAAATTCTAGCGGCGTCTCGTTGTGCCTCTGCTTCAGGGTGGCAAGGTCGATCAACTTTTTCTTCGAGCTGCCACTGAAATAATGAGCGTGGAATTTCCGCTCTAGGTCCTTCCATCTGGAAACTGATTCAGGGGGTAGGGACGAGAACCACTGGAACGCTGGACCTGTCAGTGACGCGGGGAAGTAGCGGACCCTGAATGTTTCTTCAGCCGAGCATTCCCCGAGCTGCATGAGGTAACGAGCGATGTGCTCCACCGTGCTCGTGTCGTCTGGCCCTGAAAACTTCGTGAACTCCGTTGGCGGCTTCACCCTTGGCGGCAAGAGCACGTTGTAGTACCATTCTGGGAACGGCGGCTTATAGGCGGGTCCTTGCATTTTTGGCTTGAGGCCGAACTGATTTTGCATCAATTCGGCCATTTTCCGCGCCAGGGCGTCATCCTCTTGTGCGCCTGCAGCTGGCGCGTATCCTGGATGCGGGAAGGCGTCAAATGCTCCATAGTTTCCCACCTCATGATAGCCTCCGCCGTACAAGTTTCTCTGCAGCCAGTTGTTCGCCGGCGCAATTCTGTGGCCGGAGGTAAGTGGGGCCCCAGGCGAGCCGAATGCTAGATCTCCGTACGTAGGCTGGTACGGATTCGGCTGTTGCACAGGTTGACCCGTGCTGCTCTGCGGTGGTGGCTGGATTGGCTGCCCTCCTGAAACTTGTAGTGGGGGCTGAACTGGCTGACCCCGAGTGCCCTGCGGAGGAGGCTGGAACGCTTGACTTCCGAGCTGCGAGGAGGAGGGAGGGCCGTGGCCGGCTCCGTAACGGTGGTTGAGAGCTTGACTCGCCCGGCTCCACGGTGCCCCCCCGGATGGGTGCCTTGTCGAACGCTTGTTCCATGCCCGGGCCAAAGACGGCCACCATCATCCGCCGGAGCGCACCGAGGAAGGCTTTGTTGTGCTTGCTAAGCATGTAGTCCGCAGATTCCCGGAATACTCGCATGCACTCCTCTTTCTCCCCGCCGAGCCGTGGTATCGCTCTCCCCCTGGTAGCAACACCCTGGGCATCTCGTTCTTCAAGTATGGGACGCCGCTTCTATTTTTCTTGAATGACAGCAGACATTTCTGCTGGAACTGGTCCATGACGTCCTGGAGTTGCTGACGCTGCTCGGGGGAGAGATCCTCAAGGTTGACATCCATGACGTCCGTGATGTCAGGCATCTTGAATCTATTCGGCTGTGGTCCCACTGGGCGTGCCAAAAAGTGTGTTGACGCAAAACGCGCACCCAGCGCCAAACACACAGCAAGCCGAACAAAGCTGGCTTCACACGCGCAAAGAGTAACAAGACGTGCCAGTCAATTTTTCCTGAAAATTAACAAAAGACAAAGCAGTTAGATACCAAAGCTTGGAACTTGCCGGGTAGTACCAGACAGTTCCATATTTACGGCCAAGAAGCCAGATGGGATGACACATAGCTATAGAAAGCTATTTGCCAATGAACTACAACCATTCGGGAACTCGCAAAGGGGAAAAAGTAATATTGCCGAATGGATGACGTAAGCATGACAGCGATCGGTCTTTGTTTGAACAAGGATGTACATGCATGAAGCCATGACCGATCCCCATGAAGATTAGCATTAAATAAATGAATAAAGTAAAGCACGGACATGATCATGTAATAAACAAGCATGCATAGATCCAAAGCACTAGTCTACCGCATGTCTAGTTACTTTAAAACCCGTCGGGTACGATATCAAGCAAATCTATCCACCGCATGATACAACTTGCATGAAAAACCGTACCACTTTCTACAAATAGATCTATCCACCGCATGATACAATCTAAATATGGAAATCTAAAAGCACACATTATTTAAAGCATGAATAACGCACGTGTTCTACTCGTGAAGAAACATAACCGAATACGGCTGAACAGCCGATTCGGGGTCCGTGAAGAAGGAACAAACGTTACCAAGTGAATAAATCTATCAGATTGATTTGAAAATCTAATCCACTGGATGACTAGCTCCAAAGCAACCCAAAAACCTGCATCTACCGCATGATACTCAGTTCTTTCAAGATTCATACCAGCATTAGTAAGCTTGGACCCGCAACACGTAACAATCTAGATCGATTCGGTTTCGGCTATCGATAAGCACAAGATCCACGTGTTAAAACACGATCTCGATTCATACAAGGATCACAAAAGGGATAAAGCCGATCCAAATCTATCTAGATTGGGCAAAAAATGTGTTACATGAATGTAAACATAAAGTAAAACTCAAAGTAACACGGGGTAACTTAATGAATCTATTAGATCTTGCCAAAATCTAATAGAGCCGATAACTAGCTTCAAGCTAGATCTTAGCCTACCGCATGGCTCATGACCTAACAAGAAACCCTCTTGAACCAAGCTTGAATCTACCGCATGACACGAAGCATGGTAACAAGACTACTTGCATCAGATCTAAATCCACCGCATGATACTAGACATGATACAAGGTTGCCGGTACTCACGGAGGTCGACGGATCGATGAACCCTCTCGAAGAACTCGACGACACGACACAAGGACTCTAGGGTTTGGCGTAAGGCCGGTATGTATTGAAGAATGATTGTCCCTCGTTACATACATTCAGGGGTCATATTTATACCCTGTCAAGTACAACTTCGAATGGATTCGTTGCCTAACTTATCTCTAAGCTTGATCGCCTATCCATCCATTCGCTCTCCCTGATTGAGCCATGTCACCGTCCAATCCCGCAAAATCAGCTCTACTGTTCCTTTGCCGAACTGGGAGCAAAGATAGCCGACGCGCATCTCTTTGCCGAATATCTCTGAAAAGATCCTTCCTTCCACCAGACGGACTCTTTATCGATCCGGACCCACAAGTCAGACTCCTTACCAAATTTTGGTGTTAACACATTGCTGAATATCTCTAAAAAGATCCTTCCTTCCACCAGACGGACTCTTTATCGAACCGGACCCACAAGTCAGACTCCTTACCAAATTCTGGTGTTAACACCCTCCTCTCGTACTGTCACTACGCGAAGGTATTCATGACTAGACCTTTGATGGCCACGGCGTATTGAATGGATCCAAGGAAGCATTGAGGCCTATACTCCCTTTACAGCATGGTAGCGAACCTTAAGCATGAAAGTATATTCAACACAAGATGATAGATAGATAATCAGACAAAGTGCGATTACATCTCAAGATCGATTACAACCCATGGACGAATGAGAAGATTACCCCATCAAGGTGCTGATCATGGCACCGTTGATCATGGTTTCCCTTTCGCCGGTGTCTTCCTTCTTCTCCACGAGAGGGTGCTTCCTTCGAGGTGGTTCATCTCCCGCCAGAGATCCTCCTCCTCTCTCTCTAGCTTGTGGATGGCCTTCTGATGCGAATGACTCCTCTTCTCTGTGTTGGCGGCGCCTCGGGGGTTTTAGGGTTGAAGATCCTTCGAGGGCAAGGAAAACGGGACCGAACCGGTGCCGGAAGTGGGCTGGGCCGGCCGGCCTAGGCCCCATTCGGCCCGGTTCGGTCACCCCTTTTGCTCCGTGGGTCCTCGTGCACTTATGTACTTTGCCCCCTCCACTTGCATAATTTTGATGCTGTTATCCTCGCGTTCAAGATGGAGGCTCTCTTTGCATGAAGTTTGATCTTTTACGCTTCAATCCCCGGGGGTGTTCCTCGTGGCACTTCGGTCCTCGCCACCATTGGAAGTGATTTCAGCAAGGTCATGAACACGAACAAAACTCCATGAATGCTCCTTTGAACTTGTTGCGAATCCGTCCTTTATGTCCATGTTTTGCTACATAAACACAACACTTCCAAATGCATGCACAAAGATGAACTTGTTATATGATTAGTGTGCCTAGTGGCGGGTTAGTTCCATAATCAAATCCAAACCAAAGTGTAATGAACATGCTAGGTGCACCAAAATACACCGTCAACACCTTCTTTAGTGGGATCGCCTCAACCCATTTAGTAAAATAATCCGTAGCCAAAAGCACGAACTTATGCCCCTTGCTAGATGGTGGATTAATCTCGCCAATCAAGTCTATACCCCATCCCCTGAATGGCCATGGCTTGATGATGGGATTCAATGCTGACGCGGGGACTCTTTGAATATTTCCAAACCTCTGGCAATCTTGACATCCCTTGTAATACTCAAAGCAATCCTCTAATATCGTCGGCCAAAAGCACCCAGCTTGCCTGATGACCCATTTCATGCGGTAGGCCGATTGGTGTGCTCCACATATCCCATCGTGCACTTCGCTCATCATGTTCTTGGCTTCTTCTGGACCCAGGCATCGTAACAATACCCCATCTAATGATTTATAGAACAAATTGTCATCCAGAAGAACGAATTTTATGGCCTTGTACCTGAGCTTCCTAGAGACCTTTCGGGATGGATCCTTTAAGTAATCAACGATCTCTCTTCTCCAATCACCTTCCGCAAGATCTGTCCCTAGTGCACATACATCTGCAGCAAACGCTTCTTGACTCTCTTTGTAACCAGAGGCGCTTTGAGCCAGTCTGTTTCCTTCTTCATTATGTTCCCTAGGAATATGCTGTAAAGTTACCAATGGGAAGCTCTTCAAGATTTCCCTGCATTCTTCGTAGTAACTCCTCAGCGCTTCAATTTTGCATTCGTATTGGCCGTTCAATTGCTTGATTACCAACTCTGAGTCTCCATAAACTTCAACTGAAACGGCTCCAGCTTCTCTCAAATACTGAAGCCCTTGAAGCAGTGCCTCGTACTCGGCCTGATTGTTTGTAACAGTGGGCTGTATAGGGATGGCAAATTCAAACATCTCACCCCTAGGAGAAATTAGTAGGATTCCTACTCCCCCACCTTTACCACATGATGATCCATCGAAAAATAAAGCCCAAGAAGTAATTTCAAGCAACTCAATTGACGGATCGCGATGTTCAGTTATAAAATCGGCAATGATCTGTCCCTTGATAGCCTTTGCCGATTCGAACTTTAACTCAAACTCTGATAAAGCCAAGATCCATTTGCCAATCCTGCCATTCAAAATTGGCATAGATAACATATGTTTTATTACATCAAACTTGGAATACACAGTGCATTCGGCATTCAACAAGTAGTGCCGAAACTTTGTACACGAGTAGTATACGCACAGGCACAACTTCTCTGCGGCCGAATACCTGGTCTCAGGATCAAGTAGTTTTCGGCTAAGATATACTACTACCCGCTCCTTTCTTTAGAATTCTTGAATAAGGGCCGATCCAATGGTTTGGGTATCGGCCGCCACGTACAACATGAAAGGCTTATCCAGCTGAGGAGGTACCAGCACTGGTGGCTCCTTCATGTATTGCTTGATCTCATCGAAAGCCTTTTGTTGTTCGTCACCCCATGTGAACTTCTGATCTTTCTTTAGCTTCCACAGTAAAGAGAATGGCAAAACTTTCTGTGACAAATTTGAAATGAATCTCCTCACGAAATTAATTTTGCCGAGCAGTGATTGTAACTCCTTGAGATTAGTTGGAGGAACAACCTCATCGATGGCCTTTATGCTCTTCTTGCCAACTTCAATCCCCCTTCGTGGACCAAAAATCCCAAGAACTCTCCAGCTAATACCCCAAAAGCGCACTTCCTTGGATTCATCTTTAAACCATGCTTTGGGGTGCACTCCAAGGTCCTTTTCACATCTTCCAAATGCGTGTCATGACTTAGGGACTTGATCACCACATCATCAATGTAAATTTCCACAATTTTGCCGATCAAATCGTGAAAAATGTAATTCATGGCTCGCTGATAAGTTGCACCGGCATTTTTTAACCCAAATGTCATGACTATCCATTCAAACAGGCCTATATGGCCAGGACATCTGAAGGCCGTCTTCGATATATCCTCTATTGCCATTAATATTTGGTTGTATCCCGCATTGCAGTCCATGAAACTGATCACTTTGTGTCCAGCTACGGCGTCAATCAACAAATCAGCAATAGGCATGGGGTAACCATCCATCGGAGTAGCTCTATTTAGGTCCCTGAAATCTATGCAGACCCTCATCTTTCCATTCTTCTTGTAAACAGGGACAATGTTAGAAATCCACTCCGCATATCTGCATGGCCGAACAAAGTTTGCATTAAGTAATCTTTCAACTTCTTTCTTCACATCGGCCAATACCTCATCCTTGTAGATTTTCCTGGGTGGTTGTTTGTATGGTTTGAAACCAGATTTGATTGGCAACCGATGCTCAACAATAGAACGATCAAGTCCAGCCATCTCTGAATAATCCCAGGCGAAGCAATCTTTATATTCCTTGAGCAGCCTGATTAATTCCTCCCTGAAGTCCAGTTGCAAGTTTGCGCTGATGAACGTCGGCCTTGGCTTATCACCGCTTCCAATATCAACTTCTTATAACTTATCAGCCGACATAAATCCTCGCCCCAACTTGCCATCAGTGCCATCGACGAGGTTCTCCATTAAAAATTACTATAAGAGCCGACTGCTTGAATCAGCTGTTGATCGCTGCTGACAGGTTCAACAGGACCTTCTCCCCAGTCTTTCCCTTAGAAATAGTCAATGCCTTGATACTCCCAGAAAACTGGTTCCATGTTTGCAACGCTCACGGAGTCATCTGCTTGGACAACCTCAATATCATCATCCACCCACTGGATGAGCTGCTGATGCATGGTGGATGGGACGCAGCAATTGGCATGAATCCAGTCCCGTCCAAGTAGTAGGCTGTAGGCTCCTTTACCTTCGATAACAAAGACGGTCGTGAGCAGTGTCTTGGACCCGATCATTAGATCCACGTGAGCGCACCCCTTGGTGTCTGAAGGATTCCCAGCGAAATAGTTCAGTATTATGCTTGTAGGCATCAGATCGCTAGGGCCCATGCCAAGTTTCCTGAAGGTGGTGTACGGCATTACGTTGACTGCCGCTCCACCGTCGACAAACATCTTGGTCAATGGCTTGCCATTGACATATCCCCTCAAGTACAGTGGCCTCATGTGTCGATTTTTGGCCGGTTTGTCGAAGATGGCCTGCTTGGCTAGCACCAGCTATGCCATCATCCCCTCGATCTGCTCATCATCTAGGGACGCCTCTTCTTGCACAACCTGATTAGCAGGAGCCATAAACTCATTCGGCACAAAATATACCATGCACGTTGGAGCCGAACGCTTTGACCCTTCAGGTTGATCCTTTGGACGCCACACCTGCTTCGTCTGGATCCCAGCCTGCTTTAGCTCACGGTTCCTCAAGCGTTGAACCCGTCTCTTCTGACTTTTCCTTAGGCCAGGCGGGCACCATTGCCCCTTCTGCCAGATGTACTCGTCCTCGTCCTCTTCTTGATCAGCCCACCTTAAATCAGCTTGCCTTTTCCTGGGATGATCAATGATTTCAATTTTTTGGCGCCGATCCTCGTTAGGATGGAGCCTTCCAATTCTCTCATGGACGGATCGGCGATTGCGGTCTCCTCGCCCGTACTCAAAATACCTGTCACCGCACTCGGGCGGTTCCTCGCCGTGGGCAGTTTCAAACCCTCGTTCCAACAGTGCCTGAAGAACGCACATCCCCAGTGCGCGCGCTCCTGTTCGCGCGTGTATCGCTCCAGGTCTCTTCTGTGTGCCTCTTCTTCAGCTCTGCGCTTCTCCTCCTCGTATCTTCGCTTCTGGTAGCGCTCTTTTTCCAACTGGTGCTGCCACTTGTTGAGGAGGATACGCGTGGTCACCCTGGGCTTGGTTCTGGATGATTCCCCGGCTTCGATGTGGCTTTTGAGAATGCGGGGGGCTTTACCATGCACCTGCTCCAAAGTTACTTGTCGCTCCGGGTCCACTGTTCCATCCTGCCTAGCCCTGGCTGAGGTCAGGACTTTGACCTTGCCCTTCTCCTCATCCGTCACCATGTTGACGGAAAAGCCCACCATGTTCAGAGGGAAGGGGTGGCCATCCAGCTTCATCTTGTTGTCAAATTTGAGGTGTCCCTCCTGGATGGCTTTCTGGATCCTCATCCTGAAGACCCTGCAGTCATTGATGGAGTGTGAGTTCCTGTCGTAGAAGCCACAGTAACGCTTCTCCTTTACCCCGTCGGGCCGAAGCATGGAATGCCCTTCAGGCAATCTGATTCGTCCTTCCTTCACCAGGAGCTCAAACAGCTTGTCAGCCTTTGTGATGTCGAAATCGTAGGTGCCTTTGGTCTGTTTGACCCAGCGTTGATTCATCATTAATGGCTCTTTCCCCCACATGATTTCGGCTGCGGCGACATCCAGTTCATCATCGAATCTTCTCGTCGGGTCGGCCTTGTCCAAGAACTGGTTGTAGATGTCCGCCACGTCATGCTGTTTGCGAATCCTGGCATCCTTCTTGAAGCCATACGCTTGGTTGCTCATTAATGACAGCTTTTGAGACAGCTGGCCCAGGTTTTCAAACTCCATACCAAACAGTTTCTCATGCACGGCCGGCAGCATCCCGGCAACGGCCATGTCGGCCAACTGGTCATCTAGCAAGTTGAGCGAAAAGCACATGCCCTTAACTTCCCTGAACCTCTTGAGAAATTCCAATGGCATCTCGCTGTGCCTCTGCTTCAGGGTGGCAAGGTCGATCAGCTTCTTCTCTAAGCTGCCGCTGAAATAATGGGCGTGGAATTTCCTTTCCAGGTCCTTCCATCTGCTAACTGACTCAGGGGGCAAGGACGAGAACCACTGGAATGCCGGGCCTGTCAGTGACGCGGGGAAGTATCTGACCCTGAATGCTTCTTCAGCTGAGCATTCTCCGAGCTGCATCAGGTAGCGAGCAATGTGCTCCACCGTGCTTGTGTCGTCTTGCCCGAAGAATTTCGTGAATTTCGTCGGAGGTTTCACCCTTGGCGGAAGGAGCACGTTGAAGTACCACTCTGGGAACGACGGCTTGTAGGTAGGTCCCTGCATTTTCGGTTTGAGGCCGAACTGATTTTGCATCAACTCGGCCATCTTCCGCGCCAGGGCGTCGTCTTCCTGTGTGCCTGCAGCTGGCGCGTAACCTGGATGCCGGAAAGCGTCGATGGCTCCGTAGTTTCCCACCTCGTGGTAGCCTCCGCCGTATAGGTTCCTCTGTATCCAGTTGCTTGCCGGAGCAATCCTGTGGCCGGAGGCAAGCGGGGCCCGAGGCGAGCCGAACGCTATCTCCCCGTATGTGGGCTGGTACGGGTTCGGCTGTTGTACAAGTTGACCCGTGCTGCCCTTCGGTGGTGGCTGGATTGGTTGCCCTCCTGAGGCCTGTAGTGGGGGCTGGACTGGCTGACCCCCAGCGCCTTGCGGAGGAGGCTGGAAAGCTTGACTTCCAGCGCTCTGAGGAGGAGGCTGGATTGGCTGGCTCCGTAATGGTGGTTGAGAGCTTGACTCGCCCAACTCCACGACACCCGCTTGGTTGGGTGTCTTGCTGAATGCCTGCTCCATGCCTGGGCCAAAGACAGCCACCATCATTTGCTTGAACGCACCAAGGAAAGCTTTGTGGTGCCTGCTCAAGACGTGGTCCGCGGCATCTCGGAATGCCTGTATGCACTCCTCCCTCTCCTGCTAGGTGGTGGCGTCGCTCTCTCCTGGCAACAATACTCTAGGCATCTCATTCTTCAAGTACGGGACGCCACTCCTGTTCTTCTTGAAGGACAGCATGCACTTCTGCTGGAATTGGTCCACTGCGTCCTGGAGCTGCTGCCGTTGTTCAGGAGAGAGGTCTTCAATGTTTACATCCATGATGTCCCCAATGTCAGGCATCTTGATCTTTCTGCTGTGGTCCCACTGGTCGTGCCAAAAAGTGTGTTGAAGCAAAATGTGCACCTAGCGCCAAGCACACAGCAAGCCGAACAAGCTGGCTTCACACGTGCAAAGAATCACAAGACGTGCCAGTCAATTTTTCCTGAAAATTAACAAAAGATAAAGTAGTTAGATACCAAAGCTTGGAACTTGCCGGGTGGTACCAGACAGTTCCATATTTGCGGCTACGAAGCCAAACGGGATGATACATAGCTATAGAAAGCTATTTGCCAATAAACTGAAACCATTCGGGAGCATGTAAAAGGAAAAGTAACATAGCCGAATGAATGACGTAAGCATGACGACGATCGGTCTTTGTTTAGAGCAAAGATGCACATGCGCAAAGCCGTGACCGATCCCCATGACGATTAACATTAAATAAATAAAGTAGAGCGCGAGCATAAACATGTAATAAACAAGCATGCATAGATCCCAAGCACTAGTCTACCGCATGTCTAGGTACTTTAAAACCCGTCGGGTACGACACCAAACAAATCTATCCACCGCATGATACAACTTGCATGAAAATCGTACCACTTTCCACAAATAGATCTATCCACCGCATGATACAATCTAAATATGGAAAGCTAAAAGCATACATTATTCAAGGCATGGTTTATACACGTGTTCTACTCGTGAAGAAACATAACCGAATACGGCTGAACAGCCGATTCGGGGTCCATGAAGAAGGAATGAACATTACCAAGCGAAATAAACCTATCAGATTGATTCAGAATCTAATCCACCGGATGACTAGCTCCAAAGCAACCCAAAAACCTGCATCTACCGTGTGATACTCAGTTCTTTCAATATTTATACCAACGTTGGCAAGCTTGAACCCGCAACACGTAACAACCTAGATCGATTCGGTTTCGGCTATCGGAAAGCACGTGATCCACGTGTTAAAGCACAAATTCTACTCGCATAAGGATCACAGGAGGGATAAAGCCGATCCAAACCCATCTAGATTGGGCAAAAGTTGTTACATGAATTTAAACATAAAGTAAAAACTCAAAGCAACACGGGGTAACTTAATGAATCTATTGGATCTTGCCAAAATCCAATAGATCCTATAACTAGCTTCGAGCTAGATCTTAGCCTACCGCATGGCTCATGATCTAACAAGAAACCCTCTTGAACCAAGCTTGAATCTACCGCATGACACGAAGCATGGTAACAAGACTACTTGCATCAGATCTAAATCCACCGCATGATACTAGTTATGATACAAGGTTGCCGGTACTCACGGAGGTCGACGGATCGATGAACCCTCTCGAAGAACTCGACGACACGACAAATGGACTCTAGGGTTTGGCATAAGGCCAGTTTGTATTGAGAATGATTGTTTTCGTTACATACATTCATGACTCATATTTATACCCTGCCAAGTACAACCTCGAATGGATTTGTTGCCTAACTTATCTCTAAGCTTGATCGCTTATCCATCCATTCGTCCTTCCTGCTTGAGCCACGTCACCATCCAATCCCGCAAAATCAGCTCAACTGTTCCCTTGCCGAACGGAAGCAGATAGCCGACCGCGGATCTTTCTGCCGAATACATCTGGGAAAACCTTCCTTCCGCCAGACGGACTCCTCATCGAGCTGGACCCACAAGTCAGACTCCTTACCAAATTTTGGTGTTAACAGAATGTTCTCTGTGATTTCCTCTCTAGGTTTGAGGAACTCATGAAGAAATAGCCTTGGGGGCATTTGGCCACATCCTAGCTGTCGGGCCATCATAGTTGGCTGGTAATACTCGTAGGTGCTATGATTTAATCTTCCCCCACAAAATTTTGCTGGTAAGGCACATGGGTGGATAAAGATATTAAAGATTTCTATAGATCTTGCATCATGGCATCCTGCTTCAAAGGAGAATTCAAAGGGGAGAGTTAAATTGTCATTGTTCAGATAAGGGAGCCAAAGAGGATCAGGGAAACCTCTGAAGAAGAGCTCAAAAAGTTGACTGACATTCTGGTCGATAAATATGGTTGAAGCAGCTTCTCCATGGGTTTGACATCCTCTGGTAATCTGGGCTTCTCCTTCCTTGTGACTGGATGAAGGGAAAAGCCGATTGTTGAGATTGATACCAACAATCTGGTGCATGTACAGTTGCAGCCATATTTGCATAAACCACCAATGGCCATTGACACATGATATCTTCTGGCCAGTGTGCATTTGGGAAATAGTCTGATGGAGCATGTGATACACACTCCCTAGGAGATATTTTCCAAGAGGGATGCGACGACCAGCAGCCAAATCTGTAGCCATGGCAATGTGATTCAAAAATGAATCTACACAGCCACATGTTCAGGAACGCCCTGTATTCAACTTCACCTAGAGGTCCGTCTTTCATGTGATTTTGGATATATGACTTGTATCCACTTCCTGTATTCACTCCTTTTTGCCTTGTGGAGCCTTTGTATTGGAAGGGATACATGGATCCTGAAATGTAAAGGCCGGTGATCATGTATACATCGGCCAAAGTAGGAGACATTGGGCCGTGACCAAAGAGGAAAGCATTGACGCCATTTGATCAAAAGTGGCAGGCTGCTATCAAAAGATTTTGACTCTTTGGGGTTTCGGCCAAAGATAACTCCAAGCATTGGGTGATGCGGAGGCTGTCCCAATTGCCGGTCTTGGCGCTGTTATCTGCAAGTGTCCTCTTATACCAATTTCTCCAACCGGCAATTGGGGGCAAAGGCCAGTTCTTGAAAGCATCTTGCCACAGGGGAGGCCCTGATAAAGCCGCTTTGAAAGGCATTCTCTTGGATTCGGCTTCAATGAACTCGCGGGGATCAGAAGTTCCCACAGGTCCGAGGAAATATGATGTTGAGTTGGCCTCAGTGTGAATCAAAAGCTCGGTAGAAAGCTCTTATAAAGAGAAGACGGGAAAAGAAATCTGAGGTAGGAGTCGAAAAGAATGATGCTGAATGAACCTTAAGGGGGTGAAATTTACCTGAACGGCTTGGTTTTGATCCGCCATAGAAGATTTGGGCTTGGGGAAAAGATGACCTAGGGTTTGGATCTGGACGGAGACCTCGATGGATTGCAAGGAGGAAGAATAGGTGTTGAACAGATTTGACATGAAGACGCTGGCGTTTGCAGTCAATTTCGGAATAAAATCACTTTTATCCCGTAATTGAAGAGGCATATGTTAACACCAAAAATTGGTACAGGAGAGAGGCTGATTTGTGGGCCTAACTTGGTAACAAATCCGTTCAGCGGGGGGAAGATTTCTTCAGAAGATTCGGCAGAGATGCTTGCGGTCGGCAGTTTTTCTTTCGTTCGGCAAAGGGACTGTTTGCGCTGATTTCGCAGGATCGCATGGTGACATGGCCCGAGCGGAAGGGACGAATGGATGGATAAGCATTCGCACATGGGCATTAAATTACGTATCAAATATTGTGCTCGTAGTCCACCAGGAGTCATGTCAGGACAGGGTATAAATATGAACCCTGGATGTATGTAATTGTAATCGAACATTCTCATAACAAACCGGCTTTACGCCAAACATTCGAGTCCTCTAGTCGTGTCTTCGAGTTCTTCGAGAGGGTTCATCGATCCGTCGACCTCTGTAAGTACTGGCAACCTTGTATCATGTCTAGTATCATGTGGTGGATTTAGATCGTGATGCAAGTAGTCTTGTTACCATGCTTAGTATCATGCGGTGGATTCAAGCTTGGTTCAAGAGGGTTTCTCGTTAGATCATGAGCCATGCGGTAGGCTAAGATCTAGCTTGGAGCTAGTTATAGGCTCTATTAGATTTGGCAAGATCTAATAGATTCATTAAGTTACCACGTGTTGCTTTGAGTTTTTACTTATGTTTAATTTCATATAACACTCTTTTGACCAATTTAGATTGGTTTGAATCGGCTTTATCTTGTTTGGTGATCTTTACATTGCACGCTCGTATCTTGGCTCAATAAGGCACGTGGATCGTGTGTTCTCCAACAGCCGAAATCGAATCAATCTAAGTTGTCACGTGTTGCGAGTTCAAGCTTGTTAATCTTGTGTAAACCTTGACAGGACTGGGTTGTTTTAGAGCTAATCATCCAGTGGATTAGATTTCGATTCAATCTGATAGGTTTATCATCTTTAGCAATGTTTGTTCCTTCTCCACGGATCCCGATTCGGCTGTACATTCGTATTCGGTTATGCTTTCATGAGTAAAACGTGTTTATAAGTTATGTTTTAAATAATGCACGCTTTTAGCTTTCCATATTTAGATTGTATCATGCGGTGGATAGATCTTTTTGTGGTTGGTGGTGTGATTTTAAACAAGTTGTATCATGCGGTGGATTAACTTGTTTAAATTCATGCTTGACGGGTTTCAAAGTACCTAGACATGCGGTAGACTAGTGCTTTGGGCCTATGCGTGCTTGTTCATTACATATTTGTAATCATGTTTTACTTCATTTACTTTTACTGTTATTTATCCTCGAAGATCAGTCATGATTTTGTGCACGGTCAACGTTATTTAAGCAAAGACCGATCTTTCGTTACGCTTACGTCATCTATTCGGCTATGTTCTGTTTTATGTTTTAAAGCTCCCGAATGGTTTTCAGTCTGTTGGCAGATAGCTTCTCATAGCTATATGTCATCTTACATGGCTTTCTAGCCGTAAATATGGAACTATCTGGTACCACCCGGCAAGTTCCAAGCTTTGGCATTTAACTACATTACCCTTTGCTAATTTCAGGAAAATTGATTGGCACGCTTTGGAATCTGCTCGTGTGTTATGCCAGCTTTGTTCGGCTTGCTGTGTGCTTGGCGCAGGGTGCGGATTTTGTGTCAACAGCTATTTCTTCATGAATTCCTCAAACCCAGAGAGGAAATCAAAGAGAACATACAAGCCAGAAGGGTTTTGAATACCAATGTAGCCCAACTATGTATACCTGGCTCTTTACACCAACAACAATAGCTCATCCTCTCTTCATCTCCAGGTGGCAAGAGTTCCATGACCACATCTTTAGTGAGCCAGTGCATTCCTTCTGTCTTGAGCTGATGCCTGACTTCCAGGTAACTTCAGAGGTAATACACTCATCATTTCCTTTGACCAGGCATGCCTTCCTTTACTTAACATGATGTTTGGTTACTTCCTGCAGAACACAGTACCTGCCCCCCGAGCAAGGAAATTCTCTTACAATGTTGTTGGCCCAATCTCTGCTTTGGGATTCAAATCCACAACTCTGGCTCAGCTGATGTCCAAATATGCTACAATGGACCCAAACCTTATCAGTTCAACTTCTGATAAGAGAAAAGCCCCATCTTTGGTTGCCCCTCCAGCTGCCAAGAAGAAAAGAACCACCAAGAAGATTCCCATTGAGGTAATACCTCTTCCTTCTTGAACACAAGACCATTCTTCATCTGACAAATTTCTTCTTGTGCAATTTCAGACCAAAACCCAGCAACCATCAACAGCTTCAGAATCTGCTAATGCCCCATCTATTGGTATGGCCCTGATTACCTTGCTTTTGTCAAGACCATTATTCACACTTGCATTAATTCTTTACTTATCACCTGCAGAAGAAACATTGGTGAATCAACCTGTGGAGATCTCTTCCCCTGATCATTCTTCAATTCCAAATTCTCCAAGGGTTCAAACATCCCCTCCTGATGCAGAAACATCAACTTCACCAATGATTCAATCATCCCCCTCTCAAGCAGAAAATCAAATTTCACTAGGGATAAATTCACCTTCACCTCAGTCAGAAGCTTCAAATCTACCAGGGACTGCACCAACTTCTCCTCAGTTGGAAGCTTCAGCTCTACCAGGAACTCCTCAAGCTCCTCCTTAGTCAACTACTCAAGAAATCCCCTTGAGCCTGAGCAAACCTCCTCTCCAGCCCAGGAAACCAGAATTGAGGTAAGTGTAAACATCTACACTTTTATTTCCACTCAATAAATCATCCTTAATCAGCAAACTTTCCTTTTCAGGACCAGGCTACATCACCACCAAGCTCTCTATTTATTGTGAGTGATCTAGCTGCCGAAAAGGATGAAGCATCTTCAAATCAAGTCCTGTCAGAGGAAAAACAGGCAAGGCTTAATGAAGTCTTTTCCTGGTTGCAAAAAGATGCCCAAGACCAAGTCAGAGATGTTGATCACTTGGATGAAATACTTGAATCTATTGATCAAGAACTCCCTGATGACATCAAAGCTTCTTTGGAGCCCACTACTCATCTGGACAATCATTATGCAGCAGTAAGACGAGCTTTGAGGATTCAATCCTCAAGACCAGCTCTTGAGCAAAAGAGAGCCAAAGTCAAACAATTTGTGAAAGATTCACAGGCTCAAATCCAGAGGAACAAAGAACTGATAGTTGAACTGCCAGCGGCACTTTAGGTGAAAATTGCTAGGAAACCTACACTAGAAGCTGAGTTGAAGACTTTGACAGCTGAAATTGAAGCTGATAGGAAGAAGATAGCCGAGCTTCCTAGATTAATAAAGAAAACCCAAAAGGACACATCAGCAGCCATGATTGAGTCAAATCAGCTCAAGGCAAAACTTTCCACGTTGTCCAATGCTCAAGAAACTTATCAGAAACTGCCGGAGAACATCCACCAGATAACTTCAGATGCCTCTAGCGTAATTGCAAAGTACTTGAACATTTGATTGCACCAAGCAATTTGTAGCTGAATTAGTCGTTCTTGTAACTTTGCCTTTTATAAACTTCATTTTCCCTTTTCTGTATCACCTTGTTCGCAATTTTTGGACGATTCATTCAGTAACCACGGCCAAACAGTACCATACTCGAATAGCACTCCGACCGCAACTCGGCCAAGCCAGTCAACCAAATATGAATCAGCTTGAATTCCAAACGACCCGACGGCGATTCGATTAAGGAAACCTCTCCACTTTCCAAATTTCTCGAGATATGCACCACGATCCAGGGCCACGATCTCTTCACCATCCCTATAAATAAAACCATAGGTGCCCCCAGCCTTTCACCAAGCCTTTAGCCTTCAAACTTTTGCCAATCTAAACCTGCTTCCTCCATCACCAGCGCACCTCCAAAAACCAATGGCGGGTAGTGGCAACAGGCGCCATGCTACTGACGAGGCGGAAGAAAGTCGCGCCGGCGCGCGTCGGGGGCAATGATCGTCAACTTCCTTTATGATTCCTCCCAGATTTCCCTCTGTTTCTGACGATCTTCTTTGTTTCAGGCTCATCCAATGGAATCCGGCCCCTGCGCTGGCCACGAATCCGGCACTGCCTGACGACTCCTCGGAGTCGAACAACTACTCCTTCGTGCCCTACGGGGAGCGCGAAGCCCTCCGCTTCAAGGCGGAGCTCGAAGAAACCCAGCGCGAGCTGGAGGATGTTTCCAAGAAGGCTGGAATCGCCGAGCTCGAATGGGAGCATCAGCGCAAGCAGCCGTCGGAGACCATTGACGGTAAATCCTAGTGATTGACTTTGATCCAATTCCCTTTGAAACTAACCGCCATTGCTTTGTAATGTTACAGCCCGCGACGCCGAGCTTGACCAACTGAAGACGTTGGTGAAGCAACTGGCGGACAAAGTTAATGCTCCTGGAGACACGCCGCCGGACCACCTCGCCGCGGTAGAAGATCGCGTGGACGAGGTGGCTGTTCACGGCATCCGCCTCGGCACCACCCTGGGCTTGGCCGCTGTAACACCCGAAAATTCCATCACAATAAAATATTGTTAGCAACATGGTTTAGTTTTATTTTCTAAGGATTTAATAAATTTGAATAAATAAATTTGCCTTTAATTAAATTAAACATCATTTAATAATTAGAATCACCCAAGTGTTTGTGCATCATGTTGAAATGCATAAGTTTTGGTTGTGGTGTGATTTTAAAAGTCTTAAAAAAAACTTGTGAAAAGTCTTAAAAATTTTTTGAGAAAAAGTCCTTAAAAATAATTATGAAAATTAGTGTAAAAGTTTGAATTAAAAAAAAAGAAGAAGAAAGTTTGAATTTAAAATATGTTTCAAAAGTTGTTACAAATAGTTTGTGAAAAGCCTTTTAAAATAGTGGAGAAATTTGTGTTAAAATTTGAATTTGAAAACATGTAAAAGATTTGAATTTAAAAGGTTTGAAAATGGATTTGAAAAAAAAACAAAACAAACTCTCTCACCCCTCCTTTCCCAGCCCGATCGCGGCCCAGCTCCCTCCCTTCTATTCGCGGCCCAGTTCATTTTCGGCCCACGCGGCCCGCCTCCCACCTCCCCTCTCTCTCGGCCCGCCGACGGGTGGGGCCCCCTGTCGGGGCCGTCTCCTTCCTCCGCCCGCGCCCCATCCCCCCGCACCGGCCGCCGGCCTCCCGCGCCGCCTGCCGTTCCCCGGCCGCCCCCGCGCCCGTCCGCCTCCTCCACTACGCCATCAAGGCGCCGCCCCCACTCACTCACCACCGCCGCCTCTACCCCTTCCCCTCCCTCCACCACCGCACCGAGCGCCGCCCTAGCCATTAATGGCGGCCACCACCGACCTCGCCGCCACCGCCTCACCGCGCCGTCTCCTCTTCCTCTTCCACCCTATAAAGGGGCAACAGAACCTCCTGCATCTCCCGCGCCCTCCCTTTCCTCTCCTCCACTCCTCCACCGCGCCACCGCCGGAGCGCCGACCGCCGCCGGAGCTCCGCCGCCCGATCTACTCCTCCGGCACCTCTCTCACCTCCCCAAGCCCTTGGTAAAGATCCTCGTACCCTCCTCTTTCTTTTGGTGTTCTTCTCATGCAAAATGGTGTCCAGGAGGCCATCTTGGCTCCTCTCCGGCGAGCCCCGCCGCGCGCGCCGTCGGGCGCCGCCGCCGGCCGGCCGTCCGCCGCCGCCGACCGCTCACACGCGACCGTGACCGTAGGATCTAAGCCGACGGTCCAGATTAAAAGGGGGCGCACCCCTTTGGATCGGTCCACGGTGGACCGGTGGACCGGGTCCACCGCGCCGGTCCACGGACCTTGCGTCATGCTTACGTCACGCTTGCGCCAGCCAGCCAATAGCGAGCCGCCACGTGTCGCCAGCACAGCTCATCCGCCGGCCGCCCAGACAACTTTCCAAATAAGCCCCCCTATTTCTGAAAATTACATATATACCCTTCCACCTATATAAAAGCTTTCCAACTAGGTCCTTTCTTTTATGTCTAGGCCCCTGATCTCTTAGGTTTTCTGTTTAATAGCCTACCCTTTGATCTTTTACATATTAGACCTTCTAGTTTCACACATATTTATGTTTAGGTCCCCGAAATCTTGCGGAGAAAACCCCTAAAACTTTCGGATAATCACAATTTAGTCCCCGAATCTTGTTTCGACCATATCTTTTTCATCCTAGCTCCGTTTTACGCGTTCTTGGTATCCACGCGATCGTCTCTCCGAGCCCGTCATTTCTAAAAGCTTGTTTTAGTCTTTTGGTAATGTTTGATGTATTGTTTTATTTATTGTATGTTTTCTTGCATGATCGTAGCCAACACGCCGTTCGAGGAAGTTCAAGTGCAGAGCTTTGCAGATAAGGAGAGTAGCTTATCGTTGGAGAAAGGCAAGTGACCCTAACCACCCTTCTACCTATGCTTTAATCAAGATTACTATAAATTAATCGGAACATGGAGAACCACCCAGGAAAACAGTGCAACCACAGTCCATATGGCTCTGGCTTAGCCAATTAATTAGGTGTGTGATTGTATTGACGACCCTATCCGAAAGGAACACGGGGGCTCCGGGTTGCGGGGGGTATAGCCCGGTTCTTTTGGGGTAGCGGCCTTTGCTAAGGTGCCGACCACTAGGGAGGGTTATGGTCCGCCCGAGCTGTAACTCGTCGTGGGTTGTTGATGCTTTTGCATATCTTTGTAAAGGCTTCGTAGCGTCCCTATGCAATCACACCTCGGAAGTGTGGTATTGTGCACGATCGGCACATGCGTGGTTGGGTTCAAAGTTCTTTGGAACTTTTACGCGAACCGTGGGAAAAGTGTGCAACCTCTGCGAGTGTAAAAGCGATCGATCAGCCGTGCTCACGGTCAAGAGCGGCCTGGACCCTCACATGATTAATTGAACTTAAAGATGGATTAATATTGCTTTCCGGTTATTCTTGTGGCCTTGCTGAGTACCAACCATAAGTGTACTCATCCTTGCTTACGCTGTTCAGAGAAGAATCCCGGAGTGGAGTACTTCACCGACTACGAGGAGTTCTGAGGATGCGATCAACCGATCGAAGCCCGTGGAAGATGAAGATGGAGTCGCGTCTTCATAGTTATCGTTGTTCGTGTAAAGACCTTCGTGTCTACTATCGTGAGTGTAATAAAAGTTAATAAATCTTTTCCGTACGTTTTGAGCAATGTCTTGCGATATTACACTCATGAGTCTATCATATGTGTGAAATTGTGATCCTGGCACACATATGAGATGCATTCGGTTTTCTATGGAAAATCGGGTGTGACAGAGTGGTATCAAAGCATTGCTGACTGTAGGACGCAGCCTCAGATAGAAATGGTCGATATTAAGGACTCTCTTTCTAGGAAGCCCTTCTAACATTCAAAATATCTTATTTACGCTTAAAAAAATATTTTATTCTTTATTCTTTATCAAAATCAAATCTTTTGTTTTCTTCTACACTGAATCTGATTCTTGTTCTTCCACCTTGAACTACCACACGTGTTTTATAGGATAGTTTCATAAGTTGCCTACCCCTTCTACCAGTTTCGTTTCGATAGAGCCGTTCTTGTGAGGACGTGCGATGTTAATGCTTGTTGATTGTAAACATGCATGATTTGGATCTTTGACTTGATTGGAATGTTTTTGTGGAGTGATGGCCACAAATACATCAATAAAATAATTAAAGTTAAAATTTGAACCTTAGCCCCTTTTCTCTGATTCACCTTTATCAATTCAACTTCCTATCGGAAAACTTCTCTCTAACAATCAAATGATAAACATCAGGTTAGGAGCTGGACAGGATATTCCCTTCGTCATCAATCAGCTGAATCAAGTTCCCTCCTCCACCACAAGAATTAGCAATGGATCCCACGATGCAGCAGTTCTTTACGGAACAGATGCAATTAATTCAGAACCTCACCGCCACTGTCCAGAATCTACAGGCACAGCAGAACCAGCCACCACCTCAAGGACCCCCACCACCTCCACCACCAGTGAACAAACATAGAGAATTCATGAGCCACAACCCGCCCACTTACTCTCATTCAGTGGATCCCCTCGATGCCGATGATTGGCTCAAGACCATCAACAAGATGTTGAATATCACCCAATGTAATGATCGTCAGAAGGTTTTGTATGCCTCGGGATGTCCGGAAGGTGCGGCCTCTCGATTGGTGGGATGCTTACGCCGTCGCACATGCCGCTCGTCGACACCATTACACGGCAGGAGTTCCGGGGAAAGTTTTCGTACACATCACATCCCGAATTTGGTGTGAAGAAGCTGAAGAAGAAGGAATTTCTAGCTCTAAAGCAAGGCAACATGACAGTTAGTGAGTATCTGGATCAGTTTACTCATTTGTCCCGCTATGCACCAGATGAAGTCAACACGGATGCTAAGAGACAAGAACGATTTCTCGATGGTTTGATAGGGCCACTTAACTATCAGTTGCAGAGCCACACATTTCTTAACTTTCAGATGTTACTCAATAAGGCTATAGGCTTGGAGAATAAACGCAAGGAACTTCGTGAACAGAAGCGCATGTTTCAACCTCAGGGTCAGTCTAGCAGTAACACCCGCTCTCGTTACGACTCATCACAAGGCTCTCAGTTTCATTCTAGAGGACAAGGCAGAAGCCATGGACAGAATCAACCATTCTATCGTTCGTTTGATGAACCCGAAGAATCCAACCCAATGACACCTCAGGCTCCAAATCCTCATCAGAACCGCTCAGGTGCACCAGTAAGGAACACTACTCCAGTTCACCCCAGTGGATGCTTCAACTGCGGAGAATTGGGACACTATGCCAGTATTTGCCCTCAGCGTAATATGCAGACACCCCAGAGAGATAACAGAGGTCAACAGAACAATATGCATGGTAGAGTGAACCATGTGACAGCTGAAGAAGCTCAAGGAGACAAAGATGTTGTGCTTGGTACGTTTCTTATCAACTCTGTACCTGCAACAGTTTTATTTGATTCCGGGGCATCGCATTCATTTATTACTGAACGATTCGTGACAAAGCATGATGTACCCAAGAGTTCCATGAAGACACATTTGCTAATTAGTTCTCCAAACGGTGAAATGAAATCCACATATGTATGCCCACAGGTCAATCTTAAGATCGGAGAGATAGATTTTGAAGCAGACTTAGTGATTCTAACATCCAGTGGAATAGATGTGATCCTTGGTATGGATTGGTTAAGCAAGCATGATGGAATCATTTTGTGTGCCAAGAAGTCGGTGCTCTTAACTACCCCGCAAGGAGATAGGATTGAGTTTGCCGCTGCAAGCCCGAAGAAGAAGGAGAAGTGAACAAGCTCTGTGATAGTAAACCATCATCTTTCAAGATCGTCTTGTATCCCCTCCTCTTGTTTCCCGATCCCTCCGAATCTCGGGACGAGATTCTTTTTAAGGGGGTAGGATTTGTAACACCCGAAAATTCCATCACAATAAAATATTGTTAGCAACATGGTTTAGTTTTATTTTCTAAGGATTTAATAAATTTGAATAAATAAATTTGCCTTTAATTAAATTAAACATCATTTAATAATTAGAATCACCCAAGTGTTTGTGCATCATGTTGAAATGCATAAGTTTTGGTTGTGGTGTGATTTTAAAAGTCTTAAAAAAAACTTGTGAAAAGTCTTAAAAATTTTTTGAGAAAAAGTCCTTAAAAATAATTATGAAAATTAGTGTAAAAGTTTGAATTAAAAAAAAGAAGAAGAAAGTTTGAATTTAAAATATGTTTCAAAAGTTGTTACAAATAGTTTGTGAAAAGCCTTTTAAAATAGTGGAGAAATTTGTGTTAAAATTTGAATTTGAAAACATGTAAAAGATTTGAATTTAAAAGGTTTGAAAATGGATTTGAAAAAAAAACAAAACAAACTCTCTCACCCCTCCTTTCCCAGCCCGACCGCGGCTTAGCTCCCTCCCTTCTATTCGCGGCCCAGTTCATTTTCGGCCCACGCGGCCCGCCTCCCACCTCCCCTCTCTCTTAGCCGCCGACAGGTGGGGCCCACCTGTCGGGGCCGTCTCCTTCCTCCGCCCGCGCCCCATCCCGGCACGGCCGCCCGCCTCCCGCGCCGCCCCTGCCGTTCCCGGCCGCCCCGCGCCCGTCCGCCTCCTCCACTACGCCATCAAGGCGCCGCCCCACTCACTCACCACCGCCGCCTCTACCCCTTCCCCTCCCTCCACCACCGCACCGAGCGCCGCCCTAGCCATTAATGGTGGCCACCACCGACCTCGCCGCCACCGCCTCACCGCACCGTCTCCTCTTCTTCCTCCACCCTATAAAGGGGCAACAGAACCTCCTGCATCTCCCGCGCCCTTCCTTTCCTCTCCTCCACTCCTCCACCGCGCCACCGCCGGAGCGCCGACCGCCGCCGGAGCTCCGCCGCCCGATCTACTCCTCCGGCACCTCTCTCACCTCCCCAAGCCCTTGGTAAAGATCCTCGTACCCTCCTCTTTCTTTTGTTGTTCTTCTCATGCAAAATGGTGTCCGGGAGGCCATCTTGGCTCCTCTCCGGCGAGCCCCCGCCGCGCTCGCCGTCGGGCGCCGCCGCCGGCCGGCCGTCCGCCGCCGCCGACCGCTCACACGCGACCGTGACCGTAGGATCTAAGCCGACGGCCCAGATTAAAAGGGGGCGCACCCCTTTGGATCGGTCCACGGTGGACCGGTGGACCGGGTCCACCGCGCCGGTCCACGGACCTTGCGTCATGCTTACGTCACGCTTGCGCCAGCCAGCCAATAGCGAGCCGCCACGTGTCGCCAGCACAGCTCATCCGCCGGCCGCCCAGACAACTTTCCAAATAAGCCCCCCTATTTCTGAAAATTACATATATACCCTTCCACCTATATAAAAGCTTTCCAACTAGGTCCTTTCTTTTATGTCTAGGCCCCTGATCTCTTAGGTTTTCTGTTTAATAGCCTACCCTTTGATCTTTTACATATTAGACCTTCTAGTTTCACACATATTTATGTTTAGGTCCCTGAAATCTTGCAGAAAACCCCTAAAACTTTCAGATAATCACAATTTAGTCCCTGAATCTTGTTTCAGCCATATCTTTTTCATCCTAGCTCCGTTTTACGCGTTCTTGGTATCCACGCGATCGTCTCTCCGAGCCCGTCATTTCTAAAAGCTTGTTTTAGTCTTTTGGTAATGTTTGATGTATTGTTTTATTTATTGTATGTTTTCTTGCATGATCGTAGCCAACACGCTGTTCGAGGAAGTTCAAGTGCAGAGCTTTGCAGATAAGGAGAGTAGCTTATCGTTGGAGAAAGGCAAGTGACCCTAACCACCCTTCTACCTATACTTTAATCAAGATTACTATAAATTAATCGGAACATGGAGAACCACCCGGGGAAAACGGTGCAACCACGGTCCATATGGCTCGGCTTAGCCAATTAGTTAGGTGTGTGATTGTATTGACGACCCTATCACGAAAGGAACACGGGGGCTCCGGGTTGCGGGGGGTATAGCCGGTTCTTTTGGGTAGCGACCTTTGCTAAGGTGCCGACCACTAGGGAGGGTTATGGTCCGCCTGAGTCAGAATCGTCGTGGGTTGTTGATGCTTTTGCATATCTTTGTAAAGGCTTCGTAGCGTCCCTATGCAATCACACCTCGGAAGTGTGGTATTGTGCACGATCGGCACATGCGTGGTTGGGTTCAAAGTTCTTTGGAACTTTTACGCGAACTGTGGGAAAAGTGTGCAACCTCTGCGAGTGTAAAGGCGATCGATCGATTGTGCTCACGGTCAAGAGCGGCCTGGACCCTCACATGATTAATTGAACTTAAAGATGGATTAATATTGCTTTCCGGTTATTCCTGTGGCCTTGCTGAGTACCAACCATAAGTGTACTCATCCTTGCTTACGCTGTTCAGAGAAGAATCCGGAGTGGAGTACTTCACCGACTACGAGGAGTTCTGAGGATGCGATCAACCGATCGAAGCTTTGTGGAAGATGAAGATGGAGTCGCGGCTTCATAGTTATTGTTGTTCGTGTAAAGACCTTCGTGTCTACAATCGTGAGTGTAATAAAAGTTAATAAATCTTTTCTGTACGTTTTGAGCAATGTCTTGCGATATTACACTCATGAGTCTATCATATGTGTGAAATTGTGATCCTGGCACACATATGAGATGCATTCGGTTTTCTATGGAAAATCGGGTGTGACAGAGTGGTATCAAAGCATTGCTGACTGTAGGACGCAGCCTCAGATAGAAATGGTCGATATTAAGGACTCTCTTTCTAGGAAGCCCTTCTAACATTCAAAATATCTTATTTACGCTTAAAAAAATATTTTATTCTTTATTCTTTATCGAAATCAAATCTTTTTTTTTCTTCTACACTGAATCTGATTCTTGTTCTTCCACCTTGAACTACCACACGTGTTTTATAGGATAGTTTCATAAGTTGCCTACCCCTTCTACCAGTTTCGTTTCGATAGAGCCGTTCTTGTGAGGACGTGCGATGTTAATGCTTGTTGATTGTAAACATGCATGATTTGGATCTTTGACTTGATTGGAATGTTTTTGTGGAGTGATGGCCACAAATACATCAATAAAATAATTAAAGTTAAAATTTGAACCTTAGCCCCTTTTCTCTGATTCACCTTTATCAATTCAACTTCCTATCGGAAAACTTCTCTCTAACAATCAAATGATAAACATCGGGTTAGGTGCTCGGATTTGGATATTCCCTTCGTCATCAATCAGCTGAATCAAGTTCCCTCCTCCACCACAAGAATTAGCAATGGATCCCACGATGCGGCGGTTCTTTACGGAACGGATGCAATTAATTCAGAACCTCACCGCCACCGTCCCGGAATCTACGAGCACGCAGAACCAGCCACCACCTCAAGGACCCCCACCACCTCCACCACCAGTGAACAAACATAGAGAATTCATGAGCCACAACCCGCCCACTTACTCTCATTCAGTGGATCCCCTCGATGCCGATGATTGGCTCAAGACCATCAACAAGATGTTGAATATCACCCAATGTAATGATCGTCAGAAGGTTTTGTATGCCTCAGGACGTCTGGAAGGTGCAGCCTCTGATTGGTGGGATGCTTACGCCGTCGCACATGCTGCTGCTGACACCATTACCTGGCAGGAGTTCCAGGAAAGTTTTCGTACACATCACATCCCAGCTCACGGTCAAGAGCGGCCTGGACCCTCACATGATTAATTGAACTTAAAGATGGATTAATATTGCTTTCCGGTTATTCCTGTGGCCTTGCTGAGTACCAACCATAAGTGTACTCATCCTTGCTTACGCCGTTCGAGAGAAGAATCCGGAGTGGAGTACTTCACCGACTACGAGGAGTTCGAGGATGCGATCAACCGTCGAAGCTGTGGAAGATGAAGATGGAGTCGCGTCTTCATAGTTATCGTTGTTCGTGTAAAGACCTTCGTGTCTACTATCGTGAGTGTAATAAAAGTTAATAAATCTTTTCTGTACGTTTTGAGCAATGTCTTGCGATATTACACTCATGAGTCTATCCTATGTGTGAAATTGTGATCCTGGCACACATATGAGATGCATTCGGTTTTCTACGGAAAATCGGGTGTGACAGCCGCCATGGTGACGCACACTGGCGTCGACTACTCCATACAGCCGCGCGGCTTCCAGGGCGGCGCACCAGAAGACATCGACGAGATCGAAGTCATCTTGGAGCGCCTCGATGGCCACGACGATGCCATTGCCGAAATCACCCATCCCCAGTCTGTGCTAAATAGGCTCATCGATTAGATTGTACTAGGGATGCTTGGTTTTCGGCAGTAAATAAAGAATTTTAATTTTCGTGCTTGTATTGTGATGATCCCCTCCTGCTTGTAGATGCGAACTTCACTGTTTTCAAACGAATTCGGGAACTTCACTTCAGCCGAATACGCAAAAACAACTGCCCCTTGGCGCAAAATCCGCAGAAAATCCTCAACTCGGGAACCATAAACACTATTCAATGAAAGCCCTTCGCATTCGGGAAGAAAACCCTACCGTTTGGTATTCCAATAACGTACGCCAACCAGTCATCACTCCCAATGCGCTCTCTCAGTCAATAAAATAGCCCCTTGGGATGCCCTACAAATCCACTCGCATACTCCTCCATCACTTCACATCTTCTCCCCTTGCTCCAGAAGAGAAAACCCCGAGGCCATGGCGGACAAGGGAAAGCAACCCATCAAGGAGAGCAGTACTCCACCAAAGAAACGCACCATTCGAGAGTGAGTTTTCTGTCAATCTGTTTCTTACTCTGGCTTGCAATCTCATGGTTTACCTCCCTTTGTTCTCTCAGCCTTGACCTGCTTCCCGAAGAAATCTTTGGAACTGAAGAGGTCCCCGAGTACATCTTCTCTGACTCCTCTGAAGAAGAAGAGGACGCCACGCCGGAACAAAGGGTCAACCACCAGCTGCGCCGCCGCATTCGGCATCTGGAGCATAACCTGCGGGACAATACCACTCGCTGCAACGCCGAACGCAAACGTCGCATGGGCTTGGAGGCGTTAGTAGGGGGTAAGACTTCCATCTTTATTTGACTCCATGCTCAGGCTTAGATCTTCGTATTCTAACAACTGTTCTTTTCCCTTAGATGTCTCCGACAGGTACAGTAACCTGAAGGCTGCTTGGGACAGCCTTATGGAGGCTGCAAGTCATGGCAATTCCCGAAGCTTCCAAGTTGCTGTTACAGTGGTCCTGGAACAATTGAAGAGGAAGGAACTGAAGAAGCAAAACAAAGAATCAAAAGAATGAAGCATACTTTCGCTTCTTTCTCCAGGCCTTCTGCTTCCCACCCCTCTGTAATCTTGAGTAGCTGGGTTGTCAAATAAAAGTTTGCAAGAAACATCTGTAATGTGTAATATTTTGGTGCTGAGGGCAATACACATCAGTATTGGCCATTTCCTGTTAGGATCTTCTGTTCTAAAGGCGGCTTCTTTCTCGAACGCCGGCTGTTTCTGTGTATCAGATGCTTGTAATCCTGGTCAACGATCAATTTCAATACTAGGATAATATTTTTTCAAATATCTTCCATTTAAAGCAGCAGAAAATTCCTCTCCTAGTAAAGTTTTCAATATGTAAGCATTACCAGGCACACATCTGACTACCCGAAAAGGACCTTCCCAATTCGGGGACCATTTGCCGAACGTACTGTATTTAGTTCCAATCGGCAGTAACGCATTCCAAACCAAATCTCCTTCTGCAAATTGCTTGACCTTTACCTTCTTGTTGTAATTTTTAGCAACTCGCATCTTGTTCTTTTCAATGTTTTCCAGGGCTTTAAGACGAATCATATGCAAATCCTCTAACCCATCCATCATTAAGCCACTATAATCTTTGGAGCTTAAATCCTTCTGCAAAACCACCCTCCTTGAATCTGATTGAATTTCCCAGGGCAAAACAGCATGATGCCCATAAACTAACTCATAAGGAGAAGTTTTTGTAGCTCCATGAGGAGCCATTCGGTAAGCCCATAAAGCCTCGTTGAGTACCGAATGCCACCTCCTTGGCTTATAATCAATTTTATTTTGTATAAGCTTGATCGTGATCTTGATAGAAGCCTCTGCCTGACCATTATCTTGGGCATAATAAGAGGAAGAATTAAATAATTTGATCCCCATGCTTTCGGCAAACTCTCTGAACTTTGAAGACACAAACTGCGCTCCTTGATCAGTTGTAATTGTTTGAGGAATTCCAAATCTGTAGATGATGTGTTCTTTAACAAATTCAACCATGTTTTCTGATGTTACTTCTTCAATGGAATTGCCTCAACCCATTTGGTGAAGTAATTTGTTGCCAAAAGCACAAATTTATGCCCCTTGCTAGATGGGGGATTTATTTGGCCAATCAGATCTATACCCCATCCTCAGAATGGCCATGGCTTGATAATTGGATTCAGTGCAGACGCTGGAACCCTTTGAATATTTCCAAACCTCTAACAATCTTGACAACCCTTGTAATACTCAAAGCAATCTTCCAGCATCGTCGGCCAAAAACATCCAGTGTACCTGATAACCCATTTCATTCGATAAGTCGATTGATGCGCTCCACATAGCCCATCATGCACTTCGCTCATCATCTTCTTTGCTTCTTCTGGACCCAGGAATTGCAGCAACACCCCATCTAATGATTTGTAAAATAAACGTCCATCTAGAAGAACAAATTTTACAGCTTTATACCTGAGCTTCCTAGAAACCTTTCGGGACAAATTTTCTAGATAATCAACAATCTCTTTTTTCCAATCATCCTCTGCCAGATCACTCCCGAAAGCACACACCTCCATGGCAAACGCTTCTTGATTTTCTCTATAACCTGAGGCACTTTGAGCCAATCTGTTTGCCTCCTTATTGTGTTCTTTAGAAATATGCTGTAGAAGTACTAATTGGAAACTTCTCAAGATTTCTCTGCATTCTTCGTAGTAACCCCTCAGGATATCGCTTCTACATTCATATTGGCCATTCAATTGTTTTATAACCAGCTCTGAATCTCCATAAACCTCAACTGAAACAGCCTTTGCTTCTTTTAAATATTGAAGCCCTTTAAGCAACGCCTCATATTCAGCTTGATTATTTGTGACAGTAGGTTGGATAGGAATAGCGAACTCAAACATCTCACCTCTAGGTGATATTAATAAAATTACTACACCACCTCCTTTGCCACATGAAGATCCATCAAAGAATAAAGCCCACGGAGTAATTTCAAGCAAATCAATCGACAGATCACGATGTTCAGTAATGAAATCGGCAATAATCTGACCTTTAATAGCTTTTGCCGATTCAAACTTCAGCTCAAACTCAGACAAAGCCAAAATCCATTTACCAATCCTTCCATTCAAAATTGGCATTGATAACATGTGTTTTATTACATCAAACTTTGAATATACAACGTATTCGGCATTCACCAAGTAGTGCCGAAACTTTGTACACGAGTAGTAAACACACAAGCACAGCTTCTCCGGAGCCGAGTACCTGGTCTCAGAATCAAGTAATCTCCGGCTAAGGTACGCTACTACCCGCTCCTTTCCTTCAAACTCTTGTATAAGGGCTGATCCAATGGTTTGGGTATCGGCCACCACGTACAACTTGAAAGGCTTGTTCAATTGTGGAGGCACCAGCACCGGTGGTTCCTTCATGTATCGCTTCATTTCATCAAAAGCATTTTTTGTTCGTCACCCCATACAAACTTCTAATCCTTAGCAGCGGAGAAAAGGGCAAAACCTTTTGTGTCAGGTTTGAAATGAATCTCCTCACAAAATTGATCTTTCCAAGCAGTGATTGCAACTCCTTGAGATTGGTTGGAGGAACAACTTCATCGATAGCCTTCATGCTTTTCTTGCCAACTTCAATCCCTCCTTCATGCACCAAAAATCCCAGAAATTCTCCAGCTGAAACCCCAAAGGCACACTTGTTTGGATTCATCTTCAACTCGTGCTTTCGGGTACACTCCAGAGTTCTCTTTAGATCCTTCAAGTGTGAGTCATGATTCAAAGACTTGATCACGACATCATCAATATAAATCTCAACAATTTTGCCGGTCAACTCATAGAAGATATAGTTCATGGCTCGTTGATAAGTTGCACCGACATTTTTCAACCCAAATGTCATAACGATCCATTCAAACAGGCCTATATGCCCAGGGCATGTGAAGGTTGTCTTCGATATGTCTTCTATTGCCATAAATATCTGATTGTACCCTGCATTACCATCCATAAAACTGATAACTTTATGCCCAGCAGCAACATCAACCAATAGATCAGCAACAGGCATCGGGTATCCATCAATAGGAGTGGCTCTGTTCAAATCTCTGAAATCTATGCAAACCCTCATCTTCCCATTTTTCTTGTAGACAGGGACGATGTTAGAGATCCACTCCGCATACCTGCATGGCCGAATGAAGTTTGCATCAAGCAATCTTTCAATTTCCTTCTTCACGTCGGCCAATACTTCATCCTTGTAGATTTTTCGGGGAGGTTGCTTATAAGGTTTAAAACCAGGCTTGATTGGCAACCAATGCTGAACAATAGAACGATCCAAACCAGGCATCTCCGAATAATCCCAAGCGAAGCAATTTTTATATTCCTTTAACAGCTTGATTAACTTGTCTCTGAAACTGGACTCCAAGTTAGCACTGATAAATGTCGGCCTTGGCTTGTCACCATCTCCAATGTCGATTTCTTCTAATTTGTCAGCCGACATGAATCCACGCCCAAACTTTCCATCAGTTCCATCAACTGGATTATCCATTTAAAAATTGCTATAAGAGCCCACTGCTTGAATCGGCTGTTGATCACTGCTGACTGGTTCAACAGGACCTTCACCCAAGTCTTTTCCTGAGAAGCAATCGATGCCTTGATACTCCCAGAAAGTTGGTTCAACATTTGCTACACTCACTGAATCATCTGCTTGGACCACTTCAATGTCATCATGTACCCATTGAACGAGCTATTGGTGCATGGTAGATGGGATGCAACAATTGGCATGGATCCAGTCCCGTCCAAGCAGCTAGCTATAAGCTCCTTTGCCTTCAATGACAAAGAAGGTCGTGAGCAAAGTCTTGGACCCGATCATCAAGTCCACGTGCACGCAGCCCTTGGTATCTGAAGGACTCCCAGCAAAATCATTCAGAATTATGCTCGTTGGCGTCAAGTCTCAGGGGCCCATGCCAAGCTTCCTAAAGGTAGTGTATGGCATCACGTTGACTGCAGCTCTGCCATCAACAAACATCTTGGTCAATGGCTTGCCATTGACGTATCCATTCAAGTACAATGGCCTCATGTGTCGATTCCTGGCCGACTTGTCAAAGGTGGCCTGCTTAGCCAACACCAGTTGCGCCATTAATCCCCCAAGTTTCTCATCCTCATTGATATCTGGAGATGCTTCTTCCTGCACAACTTGGTTAGCGGGAGCCATGAACTCATTCGGTAAAAAGTACACCATGCATGCTGGAGCCGAACGACCAGATCCTTCAGGCCTATCTTTTGGGCACCACACCTGTTTTCTTTTGATTTCGGCCTGCTTCAATTCCTGGTTCCTCAAGCATTGAACCCTTCTATTCTGGCTTCTCCTCAAGCCAGGCGGGCACCACTGCCCTTCTTGCAAGATGTATTCGCGCTCCTGTTCTTCCTGGTCAACCCACCTTTGGTCAGCTTGCCTTTTCCTTGGGTGATCATTGACCTCATTTATTTTTATATGACCGTCATTGGGACGGCGAGGACCATGTGTGGTTCGAGGACCGGTGGATGGTCGCTTCCTTGTGTGATGAGTGTTTGACAACGTTGTGTGGACCGATTCTTGGCTAAGTATTGCGGGTGCGGGTTGCGGCTTGACTCGTGTTGGTGCGGGTGAAGAACAAGCGCGAAAGGTCGTTGCCGGTGAGGCCTCCAGTGTGGAGAAGACAAGTAGGCTTCGTTCGAGGGACCGGTGGCCGGCGGGGGTCAAGTGCGGGCCGCATGGTGGCATGAACAGCAAGATGAAGTCGTGGACGGTTTCTTGGTAGAGCCTCAAAACCAAGGTCGAGCCGGGACTACGTGGGAGCCGAGTCATGAGTGGAGATTGGCGGAGGCTACACCGGGTTCGCGGGGTTTGCAGTGGTTCACCAGAAAACCACTGGGTTACTCGGTTGAGCCACAAAACCGAGACCGAAGACTCGACGAGGGGGGTGCGGCCACCCGGCCGGTTCAACCGCCCGGAGGGGCGGTCGGACCGCCCGGGGCCGGTCGGATCCACCGGGCCGGTCCCTAACCGCCCCGGGGGCGGTCCGACCGCCACGGCCGCCGGCGCCGAGAAGCTTCGAAGCGGAGGACACGCGTCGGGATCGCAAGGCGTGCGTCGAGGCTACGCGGAGGTGCGGTCGCCGGGCATCCGTCCGATGGTGAAGACATCAAGAATTCCAAATCCGCCCTTGAGGGGTATGTATCCCTATTTAGTAGAGAGGGGCATTTTAGACATTCGGTTGCCGCCTATATAACCCAAGAGGTGAGAGGTTGGCGACCAACTCTTGGAACCCTAGCTCATTTCGTTTTTCCATTTTTGTTCTCTATTTTCCCTAGGTTTTTTAGAAGGCTAGTTTGAGAGCTTCATGTGAGATCTAGAGAGAGGGATGGATGTTTGGGTGGCAAACTAGTCCTTGTATGAACCATTCATGGCATGTATAGAAGGTTCGGCGTGGTTCTTGAAGGTGGTTTTCCCGTCTCTTTGATGTTGATTTTCGGAGCTCTTTTTGGCGGTGTTTTGAGGACGATTTCTTGGGGTTTTTGGTGGGTGTCACGTATGAGGTTCTTGTGCCTCTTTGGCTGGTGACTTTGCCCCCAAATCCCCTTTGAATCGGACTCGATTTGGTGGTTTTTCGAGTTGGGCGAGTTCTTGACCTAGAGAAGCGATTTCTTCGATTCCTCTTGATTGTGAGCGTTTCGGGTCGATTCCTTTGAGGTAGAGGTTGCCCAGGAGGTAACCCAGCTATCCCCGAAGTTTGGCTGCAATCCGTGGAGTGATTCGGGAGATTGAGCGCAAGGAAGTTGGGGTTTGACCCGCGGGTTCTGTTCGAAGGGGCGGTCTAACCGCCTACGGGGGGGCGGTCTAACCGCCCGGGCGTTTCCGGGTCAAAGTTTTGTTTCGCCGGATTTTCCTCGGTGAGTTCGTTCGCCTTGATCGGAGGAGTGTCCGGGTGAAATTTGGAGCCGTTCTCGCACGGTTGCTAGGTGTTCTTGGTTGGAGTTCTTTGCTGGGTACGGGAGGTTAGACCGCCCCGGTAGCCGGTCTAACCGCCCCTAGGCCCTTGGGTGAAGTTTTGGTTGTCGCCAAGATTTTCCGGTAGCTAGCATGGCCTTGACCGAGAGATCTCTCGTTGGTGAAACCGTGGTGTGTTTTGGTGCTCGGAAGAGGCGTTTCGGAGGATTTCTTGGTTGCCGGGTGGAGGCGGTCTAACCGCCCCTATACCGGTCTAACCGCCCCCTCCGGTTAGCCGGCTTTCGAGTTGTTTCCGTCGCGTCTTGCGTGTGTGTTGTGGTTGCTTGGTAGAGTTTGTTCCTAGGACCGGTAGCACTCCGGTGGCTACGTGGTTTTGGCAAACGGGAGGTAGAAGTGCGGAGCGTGTGATTTCGGGGGTCCGACTGAGCTAGTTTGTCTTGTCGGAGTTTCAATCTCCCTCGAGAAGAATTTTTATCGGCTCCCATTCACTCCCCCCTCTCTCGGTCGCCTTATCGGTCCTTCAAGTGGTATCAGAGCCGGTTCGGGTCTTTGTTGACTCTAACCAGTCTAAGATCCAAGGATGGCGTACCAGGAACGGGGTTCGGGTCCTCCACACTTCGATGGAAAGAACTACCGGATGTGGAGCAAGCGGATGGGTGCGTTCCTCCGCGGAAAGGGTCGGACTCGTGGGATGTCACGGTGGACATAGGATATGTCCCGGCCGATGGATTTCCTTGCTCCAGGGTCGAGGGACAGATTCGACGCCAACAATAAGGCGGTCGACTACTTGTTTCGTGCTTTGTGTCAGCCTGAGTTCGATCGGGTGCACACCGAGCACTTGGCTTGTAGGATTTGGACGGTGTTGAAGGAGGCTCATGTTGGGAACGCCCAGGTTCAGGCACGGTTGTATGCGACCTACCGGAGAGAGTACGAGAACTTCACTCATCTCCCCGGTGAGTCCATCGATGCCTTGTTCCAGAGGTTCACGGTGGTTGTGAACAACATGAGGGCCAATGTGGACGTGCTCCCGTACGATGATCATGATAGAGCGGTTAAGCTCTTACACTCTTTGGATCGTACGATATGGGGCGGAAAGTTCGAGGCCATAGTCGAGTCGGAGAGGTACGATACTCTGACGGTGAACGAGCTGTTCTCGAAGCTCAAGTCGGCTGAGGTGGATAGGGGCATGACTGCCAAGCTCGAGGGACCGACTGACTCTCATAGTCTTGCCCTCGTTGGTGGTTCCAAAGGAAAGACTAACTCTAACCCATCCACCAGGATGTTCTCGTTTTCCTCTTTGATGTCTATGCCAGATGAGGAGTTTGATGACCTTGGAGAGGACGAGCCGGCGCCGTTGACGAGGCGGTTCGAGAGGCCGCACGAGAACCGCGTGAACATGAGGAGGAACACGAGGACCTCGCTTCCGGTGCGGCAAGCGGGACACTTCGTCGCCGACTGCCCGGAGAAGGCCGAGAGCAAGGACAGCTACAAGCACAAGCCGAGGAAGAACGACGACAAGTACCGTTCGAGGCGCGATCACAAGAGCAAGCACAAGAACAAGTACAAGGACGAGCGACGATCGAGGAAGAAAGAGGGCCGAGGCAAGGCCCGAGCGATGGTTGGAGCGAGCGACGTCGACTCCAGTTCCGCGTACTCCACCTCGAGCTCGAGCGGCGGCCGACGACGAGGGAGATCGTCGCAAGAACAAGAGGTCGTCCAAGAACCCGAGCGGGGCCGAGCCGCGCTCGCGAGAGACGGCTTCGTACCATGGCGGCGAGCTCCGGCAGCAAGAAGAGCACACAGAGCGACTCGGACTGCGAGTCCGACGACGAGGTGCGTGATGAACTTCCCTTCTTGCGCCGGGAGAATGAGAGGCTTGGCTCTTTGCTTGATAACCGTGATGACATGCTTAGAGAGGCCAAGAAAATGAGGGAAAGAGCTTAGGGCTTCACTCGAGGATGCTAGGACTAGAGTGGCCGAGCTAGAGACACGGGTGCTTGATAGCAAGCTTGAGATTGATTCGCTTAAGGCTAGCCCCGTTGTTGTTGATGAAAATGATTGTGTTGATTGCTCCATATTCCTTGCTGATCTTGCTTTGTTTAAGGAGAAGCATGCCTCCAAGTGTGAGGAACTAGATGTGCTTAGGGTTGAAGTGGCTGAGCTTAAGTCTAGACCTGCTTTGCTAGGTGCTTGCACTTCTTGCCCTGTTTTGCATGCTAAGATTGATGAGTTGCATGCTTACACTAGTTCGCTTGAGGCTAAATTGAAGGAACCCATGCCTACATCCTGCTCTACTTGTGAAATGCATGCATTGAAAAATTTGGAGCTTGCACATTATGTTGATCGCTTGCAGGATGAGAATGATGACTTGAGGAAGTTGATGGGTTGGTTGTCCGGTCACGAGCCTCAGTTGAGGATGATGATCGAGGCCTTTAAGAGGCAAGATGGTGAGGGGCTTGGGGCAAACAAGGTTGGTGAAGGAAGTGGAGAGAATATCCGGAGCCACCAAAAACCTACCACAAAAATGATTTCCCTCCAAAACCCAACCATCTTAGGAACCGATTAGACACAACCCCGCCTCCACCTATATTTCCTACACCCACAAATGATCTCCAAAAGCCCATCAAGTTTGTGAGCACTTCGGGGAAAGTGTTCTTTGGGAAAGTGAAAGAGAAGGCAAGTGAGGAGAAATCGGTGGAGGAGTTGAGTGGAGAGAAACCAAGCGAGCAGCCCCAATCCAAGCCAAAACCTAAGCTTGTGAGGTTCCGTTGTGGCCATTGTGGGAAAGAGGGCCACAAGGATGAGTTTTGCTTCAAGAGGAAGCGGGAAGAGAGGATGGCAAAGGAGTGGGCGAACAAGGATAGGTACAACCCTTCTCATGGTGTACCTAAGCCTCGTATGCCACCGCCGGTGGGTAAGGTCGTTGTGAGAAGTGTTCCGGCATGGGGAGACGCGAGTTCCCGCGGCCGAGGAGCCGTTCTGGGAGGGGGCGGCCGAGCCGGCCCGGCTAGGCGGTCGGACCGGCCGCGCCCCGAGGGGGGGCGGTTAGGCCCGGCCGGCTAGGCGGTTTAACCGGCCCCCCCACTCCGGGCGGAGTGGTTTTCGAGGTGGTGAGTCGAGAGGTTTCGGTGTCCGGAGGTGGAGTTGCCGGTGGTTGGTCCGGAAAGACGAGCGGGTGGTCGGTTGCTAGGCATTCTCCCCCTCGAGGTCACTATGGGGATGGGAGGAGTCGTAGCTTTGAGAAGGAGAGGAGAGACGCTCCACGGGTTGTCTTCCGTGGTTTTGGTCCTCCTCCAGGCAGTGAGGGGTGGTTCCCTCAGAGTGGTTACCGAGGTGGTGTTCGTGGAGGTAGTTTTTTAGGAGAGATGCTTTGGTTGGTGCTAACCCCACTTTCGAGCAAATGGCTCGGCACCGGTTTTCCTCTTTTGGTACTAACCCCGGTGCCGAGTCGTTTGCTCGCTCACGTGCTTGTTTTTGAATTTCGGGTGGGAGACTTGAAGAACATTTGGTTGATTGACTCCGGTTGTTCGAGGCATATGACCGGAGACGGGGGTGGTTCTCAAGTCTCGTCTCGGTGGTGACGAAGAGGTTTTGAGATGGGGAAGGTCGATCGGACCTTGTTTTTGCGAGAGGCGGGGCGGAGATATTCGATTGTGCGGGGTGTACGTGGATGATATTGTCTTTGGTGGCTCGTCTAACTCTCTTGTTGCGAGGTTTGCGGATGATATGAGCGAGGGAGTTCGAGATGAGCATGATGGGTGAGTTGCAGTTCTTCCTTGGGCTACAAATCAAGCAATCAAAGGAAGGAACATTTGTGCACCAAGCTAAGTACACCAAGGACATTGTGAGGAAATTCAAGATGGAGGACTCCAAGGCTATGACGACGCCGATGAGTACGACTACAGCTCTTGATGCGGACGAGGAAGGTGAACACGTGGACCAGAAGGAGTACCGGAGCATGATCGGGTCACTCCTCTACTTGACGGCGACGAGGCCGGACATACAGTTCTCGGTGTGTCTGTGCGCTCGTTTTCAAGCGTCTCCGAGGACTTCGCATCGGCAAGCAGTGAAGCGAATTTTTAGGTACTTGCGTCACACTCCCGACTTCGGCCTTTGGTACTCCGCGTCCTCTTCTTTGGCGCTTCATGGCTTTTCAGACGCGGATTTTGCCGGGTGTCGGTTGGATAGGAAGTCTACTTCTGGGACTTGCCAGTTTTTGGGTTCTTCGTTGGTGTCTTGGTCTTCTCGTAAGCAGTCGAGTGTTGCTCAATCCACGACCGAAGCCGAGTATGTTGCCGCTGCTAGTTGTTGCTCTCAGCTCCTTTGGATCACCTACACCATGAGTGATTTTGGTGAGGAGTATACCCATGTCCCACTTCAATGTGATAGCACCGAGTGCCATAAGCGTTGCAAAGAACCCGGTGCTCCATTCCAAAACCAAACACATAGAAGTGAGGTATCATTTCCCGAGAGATAACGTTGAGAAAGGGAAGATAGCTTTGATCCATGTACCCACACATGACCAACTAGCCGATATTTTCACCAAACCCCTAGATCAAGCAACTTTCACTCGTTTGCGGGGGGAACTTGGTGTATGTTTAATTTCTTGAGTTGGGTGTGTGGGGGCTTTCTTTTGCCGGTGGTGTCGAGCCCGTTTTGCCTCCCCTCGAGGAGCCGGTTTGTAGCATATGTATAGCTTTCCTTTGTGCATTTCTTGCTTTTGGCATGGCATATGTAACATGATGTATAGGCATCCTTGTATCTTAGATTGCATGCATTTTGTATCATATGCATTGGATAGGAAAAGCTTCTCCTATATACATTGTTTACCATGGGTTGCTATATATGTTCTTGTGAGCTTGTTTGGTATGGTATGGTTAGTTTGGCTTAGCTCTTGATGATCTTGTTGAATGATCCATGGTTGATGGCTAATTTTTGAAAAATGTCATATACATGCTCTCTCATGCGTAAATGCCTATATATGATCTTGACATGTTTTAGTGGCTTTGCTATGCTTACTTTGTGGTTGGATAGCCAGTTTATTGATCATATGGAGCCAAAGGCTCGCTTGCCATCATGAATGTTTAGCCCTCTTGCTTAATCTTGTGGAGGGGCATAAGTTCCTTTTTGTCGCAAAGACATTTCATGTACCATTTACAAATCTGAAAATGAAATGAAAAATGCTTGGAAAATATGTTCCCATGTCATATGTGCTGAAATTAATTTGCTTTGGGTGCTAAACCGTTGCATGATGCCTACCAATGAGAAGTCTCATACATAGAAGTAGGCACATGGCTCGGTGGCTTTGACATGACATGAGGTGCTTTTGGGTGTTTATGATGGTCTCTTGATTAGAATGGTTGTCCTAGCATGAAGTTTGAGTGGCTTTGCCATTTTGATATGTTTTGCTCATGTTTAGGTATTTGCTTGTGAGAGAGTAACTTTTCGCAAAATTACTCAAATCCTTTTTAGCCTTGTCCAATGGTTGTGAAACTTGGTGATCACGTAGTTAAGGTCCTTACGAACTCCGTCGAGTATCTAACTTGCTCATTTGGACTTGTGTAGCTCCTTGTGATGAATTTTGTATATTCGAGAAGCTATATGTTGCAAGTTTTTGCATTTTGCCTTGATTCATGCATTGTCAACAAGGGGGAGAAGTTTGTGCATGTTTTGGGCACACTGGGAGTGTTTGGAAGGTGTTCCAATTGTTTCGGGCGAGTTTTTGAGCAGTTTGGTGCGGGCCGGTCTCTTTGGGCGGTCTAACCGCCCCCCAGGCGGTCAAGTCGGGCAGAGGCGGTCTAACCGCCACGGGCGGCGGTCTAATCGCCTGGGCGGTGTGAGCAGGTTTTTTGCTCTTTGTTGCATTCCCGAGTTGCATTGGTGCATGTGTTCGGGGGGAGTGTCTTGTGGCTCGGGGGGAGCTTGCTTCGTGCAAGGGGAGCTCTTTGTGGTGTTCGAGTTTTGCTTTGGTGGTTTGCGCTCTTTGCTTGAGTGCGTTTTGTCTCGGATGTGTCGAGCCGTTGCCCTTGCCTAAGGGGTCCGAGACTTGTCTTCTTCAAGTGATCTTGCTCTTTGCCTTTCTTTGGCTTTCGATCGCTTGTTGGGGTTTCTTTTATTTTGTTTCTTTTCTTTTCCTTTTCTATTATGTTACTTCATGTGAGTGTGTTGTCAATGCACTCATCAAGGGGGAGATTGAGGACCATGTGTGGTTCGAGGACCGGTGGATGGTCGCTTCCTTGTGTGATGAGTGATTGACAACGTTGTGTGGACCGATTCTTGGCTAAGTATTGCGAGGTGCGGGTTGCGGCTTGACTCGTGTTGGTGCGGGTGAAGAACAAGCGCGAAAGGTCGTTGCGGTGAGGCCTCCGGGTGTGGAGAAGACAAGTAGGCTTCGTTCGAGGGACCGGTGGCCGGCGGGGTCAAGTGCGGGCCGCATGGTGGCATGAACAAGCAAGATGAAGTCGTGGACGGTTTCTTGGTAGAGCCTCAAAACCAAGGTCGAGCCGGGACTACGTGGGAGCCGAGTCATGAGTGGAGATTGGCGGAGGCTACACCGAGTTCGCGGGGTTTGCAGTGGTTCACCAGAAAACCACTGGGTTACTCGGTTGAGCCACAAAACCGAGACCGAAGACTCGACGAGGGGGTGCGGCCACCCAGGCCGGTTCAACCGCCCAGGAGGGGCGGTCAGACCGCCTGGGGCCGGTCAGATCTCCCGGGCCGGTCTAACCGCCCGGGGGCGGTCCGACCGCCCGGCCGCCGGCGCCGAGAAGCTTCGAAGCGGAGGACACGCGTCGGGATCGCAAGGCGTGCGTCGAGGCTACGCGAGGGTGCGGTCGCCGGGCATCCGTCCGATGGTGAAGACATCAAGAATTCCAAATCCACCCTTGAGGGGTATGTATCCCTAGTTAGTAGAGAGGGGCATTTTAGACATTCGGTTGCCGCCTATATAACCCAAGAGGTGAGAGGTTGGCGGCCAACTCTTGGAACCCTAGCTCATTTCGTTTTTCCATTTTCGTTCTCTATTTTCCCTAGGTTTTTAGAAGGCTAGTTTGAGAGCTTCATGTGAGATCTAGAGAGAGGGATGGATGTTTGGGTGACAAACTAGTCCTTGTATGAACCATTCATGGCATGTATAGAAGGTTCGGCGTGGTTCTTGAAGGTGGTTTTCCGTCTCTTTGATGTTGATTTTCGGAGCTCTTTTTGGCGGTGTTTTGAGGACGATTTCTTGGGGTTTTTGGTGGGTGTCACGTATGAGGTTCTTGTGCCTCTTTGGCTGGTGACTTTGCCCCCAAATCCCTTTTGAATCGGACTCGATTTGGTGGTTTTTCGTGTTGGGCGAGTTCTTGACCTAGAGAAGCGATTTCTTCGATTCCTCTTGATTGTGAGCGTTTCGGGTCGATTCCTTTGAGGTAGAGGTTGCCCAGGAGGTAACCCGGCTATCCCCGAAGTTTGGCTGCAATCCGTGGAGTGATTCGGGAGATTGAGCGCAAGGAAGTTGGGGTTTGACCCGCGGGTTCTCGTTCTCGGGAAGGGGCGGTCTAACCGCCTACGGGGGCGGTCTAACCGCCCGGGCGTTTCCGGGTCAAAGTTTTGTTTCGCCGGGTTTTCCTCTCGTGAGTTCGTTCGCCTTGATCGGAGGAGTGTCCGGGTGAAATTTGGAGCCGTTCTCGCGCGGTTTGCTAGGTGTTCTTGGTTGGAGTTCTTTGCCGGGTACGGGAGGTTAGACCGCCCCGGGTAGCCGGTCTAACCGCCCCTAGGCCCTTGGGTGAAGTTTTGGTTTTCGCCAAGATTTTCGGTAGCTAGCATGGCCTTGACCGGAGATCTCTGTTGGTGAAACCGTGGTGTGTTTTGGTGCTCGGAAGAGGCGTTTCGGAGGATTTCTTGGTTGCCGGGTGGAGGCGGTCTAACCGCCCCCTATACCCGGTCTAACCGCCCCTCCGGTTAGCCGGCTTTCGAGTTGTTTCCAGTTGTCGGTCTTGCGTGTGTGTTGTGGTTCTTTGGTAGAGTTTGTTCCTAGGACCGGTAGCACTCCAGTGGCTACGTGGTTTTGGCAAACGGGAGGTAGAAGTGCGGAGCGTGTGATTTCGGGGGTCCGACTGAGCTAGTTTGTCTTGTCGGAGTTTCAATCTCCCTCGAGAAGAATTTTTATCGGCTCCCATTCACTCCCCCCCTCTCTCTCGGTCGCCTTATCGGTCCTTGGGACGCATCGACGGATCGGCGATTGACAGTTTCCTGCCTATATTCTGTGTATTTATCACTGCATTCAGGGCAATTCTTCAATGTGGGGAGTTTCAAACCCTCGTTCCAACAATGTCTGAAGAATGCGCATCCCCAATGTGCACGCTCCTGTTCCCGTGCATGCTGTTCTAGTTCTCTTCTGCACGCTTCTTCTTCAAACCTGCACCTCTCCTCTTCATATTTTTGCTTCTGGTAGCATTCCTTTTCCTGCTGAGGCTGCCACTTGTTAAGGAGAATGCGTGTGGTTACCCTGGGCTTGGACCTAGATGATTCCCCAACTTCAATCTGGCTCTTCAGGATGCGAGGAGCTTCTCTGTGGACTTGCTCCACCGTCACTTGTCATGTAGGATCCACTGATCCATCCTGTTTTGCTCTATCCGAAGTCAGGACCTTCACTTTCCCATTCTCCTCGGCAGTCACCATATTGACAGAAAAGCCAACCATGTTTTGAGGGAAAGGGTGGCCATCCAGTTTCACCTTGTTATCAAATTTAAAATGGCCTTCCTGGATAGCCTTTTGGATCCTCATCCTGAAAACCCTGCAATCATTAATGGAGTGAGAGTTTCTGTCATGAAAACCACAGTAATGTTTCTCTTTAACTCCATCAGGCCGAAGCATAGAATGCCCATCAGGCAACTTGATTCGGCCTTCCTTCACCAAGAACTCAAAGAGCTTGTCAGCCTTGGTCATGTCAAAGTCATATGTGCCCTTGGTTTGCTTTATCCATCTTTGATTTACAGTTAATTGCTCTTTTCCCCACATGATCTCAGCTGCTGCCACTTCCTCATCATCATCAAAATCTTCCACCTGGTCAGCTTTCTCGAGGAATTGATTATAGATATCAGCTATATCGTGGTGCTTGGCAAATCTGGAATCCTTCTTGAATCCATAAGCTTGATTGCTCATTAACGACAACCTCTGGGACAGCTGACCCAAATTGTCGAACTCCATGCCAAACAGCTTCTCCCGAATAGCTGGTAACATTCCCGCAACAGCCATGTCAGCCAATTGATCATCTGGCAGAGTCAAAGAGAAGCACGTGCCCTTGACCTCTCTGAATCTTCTGAGAAATTCCAGGGGCGTTTCATTGTGTCTCTATTTCAAGGTAGCCAGATCAATCATCTTCTTCTCGGTACTGCCACTGAAGTAATGAGCATGGAACTTCTGCTCCAAGTCTTTCCAGGTGTTGACTGATTGAGGAGGCAAAGAAGTAAACCATGTAAATGTCGGGCCTGTCAACGATAAAAAATATCTGACCCTGAATGCCTCATCAGCTGAAGCTTCCCCAAGATGCATTAAGTATCGGGCAATATGCTCCACAGTACTGGTATCATCTTGTCCAGAGAACATTGTGAACTCTGTAGGAGGCTTCACCCTTGGTGGCAAGATCACCTTATAGTACCACTCTGGGAAAGGAGGTGTATAAGCTGGCCCTTGCATTTTAGGTTTAAGGCCGAATTGATTTTGCATAACATCGGCCACTTTCTGCACCAGGATATCATCATCTTGCATTCCTGCAGTTGTACCATACCCATGATTTGGGAAGCATCAATAGCGCCATAATCCATAACTTCTGAATATCCGCCACCATACATATTTTTCTGCAGCCTGTTATTGGCCAGGGCTATCTTCTAAGTAGAATTAGGTGGCATCCCAGATGAACCGAACGCCAGGTCCCCATATGTAGGCCTATTGGGCATCGCCTGATACGGGTTCGGTTGTTGAACTGGTTGACCTCCATTGTTTTGTAGAGGCGGCTGGACCGACTGACTCCCAATGCTTTGTGGAGGTGGCTGGACTGGTTGGCCTTCCAATGGCGGTTGAGCACCTGCGTCTCGAGCTGGTTGAGCAGAACTAGTTTCTCCAACCTCTGCAGAAGATGTGTGAGGGGATACTTGTCGGTGTTTTAGATCGGCAACCTACTAAGGGGAGTACCCGAAGTAGATGAATGTGGCCTCGCCGAGATCGGTAACTCAAAGGAAGAGACACGTGGCACACAATTTAGACAGGTTCGGGCCGCGAGGTGCGTAATACCCTACGTCCGTATCTTTGCGTAGCTCTGGATGGATTGGGCACGATTACAAGATGGTGTAATAGTGCGCCGTGGATTGGATGAGATTCCTAGAGAAAGGTCCCTGCCCCGCCTTATATAGTCCGGCAGGCAGGGTTACAAGTCAGAATAGGGAGAGAGTACTAGTCGGGTACGTCTAGGAGTCTTCCATACAGTGCAGGACATGTACAGCTTCCTAACCGAGTACTTCTCCTCCGTAGTCCTTGTGCTCCACGCCATCAGGTGCCGTGTAGCACAAGCCGGGTAGTCCCAGGGGCCCACCGAGTAGTCGGTCCTGGTACCCACTGAGGTAGTGGGCCCAGGGAGGTCCATACGACAAGCCCCCGAGTACTTTGTAGTCGAGAAGGATAGCTTCAAGTAGTCTTGACGGCCTTAACAAGTAGTCCTCAAGCGTCCCCGAGTTCTACAAGTCAAAAGTCCTCAAGAGTAGTCGAAGCATCCCGAGGCTGGAATGTACTCCAGCTGATGTTTGAGCAATCTTTAAGTCTTCTTGAGTAGTCCCAAGCGCCCTCGAGTGCTGCCTTCGAATGTCTTCAAAAAAATGCCTGCCTTGTCTTGAAGCCGAAGCTGATATGGAAGTGCGATTGCAAAATCGCACTCCATATGGAGTAGCCCCCGAGCCTTAGGTTGAGCCGCAGGCTCTGGCTGAGGGTCCATCTGAAGTCTTGGCAAGGAAATCCCGTAAAATCCGGAGAGAAAAAACCGAAGGACACGTGGCACGGAGCCCCCGAGCCTTGAGTTGAGTACTTCCTCTCGAATTGAAGGGTCATCTTGAAGAATGTGTCCTGAGATGCTCCTTAGTCTTGTCGCTTCCCAGGTAGTCGAGTGGAAGTAGCCGAGCCCCCGAGGTGAGGCGCGTCGACTAGTAGAATGCGAAGAGTCACGCGCGGCCGCTGAGTCAGCCGAGCGCAGACTTATCCATCAGGCCATTGGAGGGCCGGTTTGACTTATAAATAGAAGCCAAAACCCTTAGGTTTTTTCACCCATCACTGTTGTAGCCATTTCAAATAGATCTGAGCCAGATCCACTTCCAGCACGCACCGCTGCCGTAGTAGATCCAAGCGCACCGCCACCCAGGGCTTCCAGAGCAGCCCCCGAGCGAATGCGCGTGAAGACGCCGTGTACTTGGAGAATGAAGCCTTCACCGTCCAAGTCTACGAAGGCCGCCGGGAAGAAGAGGGGCCGTGACGAGGCCACCGCGGCTGCCACGGGGGCAGTGCCGCCGATGTCTCCACCGCGGCCAGATCCAAGCCGCGAGTGGAAAAGACGAAGGTGAAGACCGAGGATTTGTTGGCCCTTCTCAATAGCGGATTTATCCGGGAGAAGGAGGTGGATATGTGGAGAGCCGCCGCCGGAGATCCGTACCCAATGGAGAAGGCTGAAGACGAGATCCCGATGTTCGTGCGCTTCGCGGAGCGCGGACTCGCGCTTCCAGCCAGCGACTTCTTCAAAGGCCTCCTTGGGTACTACGGAGTTGAGTACCTCAATCTCAACCCTAACGGCATTTTCCATACCGCAGTCTTCATCCATTTTTGTGAAGCATTCTTGGGGATCAAGCCGCACTGGATCCTATTCCGGAAATTCTTCCGGGTGAAGCCGCAGCCGAGCGCCAGCAATCCGCGAGTAGTCGGAGGGGCGGGAATCCAGATGAGAGAAAACGCCGCTGAGCAGTACCTCGCATACAAGCTCATCGACTCCAACGCCGATTGGAAGGCGAGGTGGTTCTACGTCAAGAACCACCACCCCGGCTTGCCGAAGCCGAGCGGAAGGCAGCCCAGGCACCGGGACTGGTGGAACACGAAGCCCACGATGCAGGAGGGGATCCAGCTCCTCGAGCTGCTGGCACGCATCGAGGTGCTTAGAGAAGCTGGACTGAGGGCCGAGCACGTGGCCTTCAGTTTCATGAAGCGGAGGGTGCAGCCGCTGATGGCCCGTGGCACCCTAGGCTTCGAGTACACCGACGACGATGACACGTCGCGGATGCCTGGAGGTGAAGTCGACGACGACGACGTCGTTGATAGGCTGATGCGCATCTTCAGGGACATGCCATCATACACGGCGTGCCCGGTCCAAGACTACTCCACCGCGCGCCCGCCTAAGGAGGTAAGTAGTCGTACCCCTAGTCGAGTAGTCGTTGCTTATGAGTAGTCGCGTTGATGCCTTGTGCCTTGCAGGACGACTTGAAGAGGTTCATATCCGAGCTGCAGCCACCCCCTCATGGCATCGAGATTCCGGAGGGAGGAAAGACCAAGGCCAAGGAGCGGCGAGAAGTCGGCGAAGGTGATGACACCTTCATCGTGGAAGACACGTCCGAGGAGGACGACGACGAGGAGACGCTGCAGGACCGCTTCCCGCTGCGGTCGAGGTTTAGCCGGCCGGGCTTGCCTCATGTACCCCTCGTGCAGGACCCGCCGGCTAGCCTGGAGGCTAGTCTGGCTGCGCTGCCACGGAAGCCGCGCAACCCCGCCCGCAAGCGGGCGACGAAGAAGCTGAAGGTCCCAGAGACCACGCCTCAAGAGGTAGGACATCTTGACTAGTGTAGTCGAGTACCCGTCGTACGAGTTCACTTGCTGATGACTGATCTTCCTTGTATGCAGGAGGTGCCGCCGACGGAGCCCGTCGATGAGGGCGACGAAGGCGAGTGGGACACAGTGGGGGAGCCGGTTGGGAGTCGTAGCCCAGCCCCCACTGTTGAACAACTCATAGCGCAGTTGGAGCGCCAGCCCCCTGCTCATCAAGAGGGTACAGAACCCGCAACCCTCGCCATCTAGGAGGTGGTGGCCGCAGGAGCACAGGAGGGCGCTGCTCTGGTTACCGTTGCTGCAGAGGAGGCAGCGGCTGCGGAGGCGCAAGAGGAGGCGCCCACAGAGGGTGGACTGGTAGACATTGCCAGCATCCTCGGTGCTCCGGCCGTGAAGATAGTCCGGTCAAGCCTGTAAGTACTTAGCCTTCCCGAGTAGTACTTGGTGTAGTAGTCGAGCCTGAATGACAACCAGCTTTGTGTACTTCTGCAGGAGATCAACAGACTTGTTCTAGGAGGGAGATGAGCCCTCCACGACGGTGGCGGAAGAAGAAGTCGCGCCGCCCGTCGAGGAGTCAACTCCTGCCCCCCAGGCGAAGTCCGAAGCGCCGGCTGCTGGAGCTGCACTGCCCGAGGCCAGCGTGGTCGAGGGTAAGTGTCCTGCTGTGGTTTTAGCCTTCCCCATAGAGTAGTTGTAATTCCTAATGCACTTGTCATCTTCTTGTCAGGCGTCGAGGCCGAAGGGAGCGACATCCCTGCAGCGGTGCCCATGGAAAAGTCGACACCACAGGCGCCGGAGGCTGCTGAGGGAGCCCCCGAGCCGATGGAGGAGGTCGCTGAGGGAGCCGCCGCGGCGACCGGAGGAGAGGAGGCCACTGTGCCACCAGAGGTTGCTCTGGAGGTGATTGTCCGCTCCCCGGAGATCCAGGACGCAGAGCCCATCCACTCTGCGCCGATGACTGAGGCTGCCACGAGTAGTCGTGGCGGAGTAGAGCTGCTCGCGGATGATCTGGTCGACCCGGTGACGGTGGCCAGGCACCTAGAAGCGGTCCTCCAGGCTGAGCAGTGGATGAAAGTAAGTAGTCTTAACTTCTGAGTAGTCAATCCTCTGTTGTTGAGTACTCGTTGACGAGTGTTGTCTGTGCAGGACGTCGTGGAGAGGTCCCGCGAGAAGTCCAACATGCTTCAGGGCTTTGGTGACGCGGTGCTCCGGGCTGAGGCACTAGAGGATCAGCATTTGAAGTCGCGGAAGCACGCGGCTGCCATGCAGTCCAAGCTCGACGCCGCTTTTGCCAAGTATCATAATGACATCCAAGAGTTGCAGGAATAGGGCGATGACTTGGTGCGGAAGAACAAGACACTCCGCAACAAGAACAAAGGTATGCCGCTTGACTTGTTGGGTAGTTGTTGGAGGTCGAGAGGTAGTCTGACCCACAGCGCTTTGTTGTATTGCAGAGCTTGAGGGCCAGGTGGAGCAGTTGAAGTCCTCGAAGACAAGTATGAAGAACCGCTTCTACCGGGAGCAGGAGGCCCGCCAGGTACTCGAGCTCGACTATAAAGAACTTGCCTTCGAGTGCGAGAAGCACATGGAGCTTCGGATTGCTTGTGACCGTGATCTCGTCAACTGCTACAAATCGTTGCAGAAGTTGAATGAAGATTGCGAGGCGCTGCGGGCCCAGCTGAAGGATCTCGAAGAAGCCGCGCTGCCGATCGCAAGGCTCTTGTTGCCTCATCCGGGCGGCCCCAAGATCGCTCCGCTCGTGGATCACCTCAGGGAAGCCCCCAGCCGGCTGGCGGCTTATGTGAAGCATATGGAGAGGTCGATCCCGAAGCAAGTCTTGGCCTTCATGAAGTCTTACTTCCCAAAGGCGCCGGTGGAAGTAGTCGCTGGCGGGGTAGCCGCCAACTATACCGATGATCAGTACGAGGAGCTGCTGGAGCAGATGGCGCCCATTGCGGAGCAAGTAGCCGATAAGCTCAATCTTCAGTAGCCCTGTAATAGTTAGCTCGTAGCCAAAGTTGTACAAAAACAATTGTAATGGAATTGCTTAAGTATTAATGAAAGGAAAATCCTAGCAATGAGTACTCGTAGTCGCGATCTCAGAGTGCGGAGCCCCATCGTGGAGTGGATGCGAGTAGTTGTACTCGGCAGTAGTCCCGTTGAGGGAAGTATGCAGTGAAGAAGTTGATGAACGATCAGACTTTATTACTAAAGAAGTACACCTGGATGGCCAGGGCCGTAGTTAAAGAGTAGTTGCCTGGACCCGGAGGCCGCTTACAGCTAAGTAGTGCTAGGGCGGGTAGCCGCTTACGTAGTAGATCCGTAGGTAGCCGTGTAGGCTGCATCTTGGAGTACTTGGTGACCGTTGCTAGAGTCCTTTGACGCTCGTCGCAGCCCAGGATCCGTAGGTAGCCGCGCGGGCTGGATCCTGGAGAGTAGTCCGGAGACTGGAGCCAGGACCCGGAGGCCTCTTACGGCAGAGGGGTGTTGATGGAGGCGGTAGGAGCCCGGCCCAGTCACCTTTGCCACGGTGAAGGGACCTTCCCAGGGAGAGCTGAGCTTGTGTAGCCCTTCCGTGTTCTGGATACGACAGAGGACAAGATCACCAACGTTGAAGGAGCGTTCCTTGACGTTGCGATCGTGGTAGCGTCGGATAGCCTCCAGGTACCTTGCTGATTGGACGAGGGCAGCACATCGAGCTTCGTCGAGGCTGTCGATGTCAAATCGTCTGCTGTCTTCGGAGACGCCTTCGTCGTAATGCTCCACTGCTGGCGAGTTCCATATGACATAGGCAGGGAGGATTGCTTCAGAGCCGTAGACCAGGAAGTAAGGGGATTGCCCCGTTGGCTTGGAGGGCTGAGTACGTAGCCCCCAGAGTGTGTTGGGCAGTTCCTTGATCCACTTGCCTCCTTTGGAGTTAGCAGCATCGTGTAGCCGCTTCTTGAGAGCGTCGAGCACCATCCCATTGGCACGCTCGACTTGTCCGTTGGTCCGAGGATGGGCAACTGAGACGTATCGGACGTCGATCCCGCTGTTCTCGCAGTACTCACAGAACTGGTGGTTGTTGAAGTTGGAGCCCAGATCTGTGATGATGCGGTGGGGTAGTCCGTAGAGATCACGAGTTCATCCAGGAAGTCGAGTACTCTGTCAGCCTTGGGGCATGTGACCGGCTTGACCTCGATCCACTTGGTGAACTTGTCGATGGCCACCAGCACTCTGTTGAAACCACCTGGCGCAGTTGGTAGTGGCCCAATCATGTTGAGCCCCCAGCAGGCGAAGGGCCAGGTTGGCGGTATGGTGACTAGCTTGTAGGCTGGGACGTGTTGCTGCTTGGCGAAGTACTGGCATCCTTGGCACCTTTTGACGAGTTCTTCAGCGTCGCCCAGAGCAGAGGGCCAGTAGAAAGCTCGCCGGAAGGCCTTGTTGACCAGCGTGTGCGAGGACGCGTGGTTGCCGCAGACGCCCTTGTGGATCTCCTCCAAGATGTCCTTGCCTTCTTGCCGAGGGACGCACTTCATGAGTACTCCGAAAGATGCGCCCCGCTTGTAAAGCTTGTCTCCGACGAGGACGTAGGACTTGGCGCGGCGGATGAGCTGCTCGGCTGAGTTCTTGTCCGAGGGATCTTCTGCTCGCTGAGGTAGTCAATGAAGGGTTTCCTCCAGTCCACGTCGATCATCATGACCTCCTGTCCGGCTGGTGGGTGCGCAGGAACAGTGGTCGATGGCGCCGGCTCCGGGATGGATGGCACGTGAAGCTCGTGGACGAAGACACCCGCTGGTACTTGAGCACGGGTAGATATGAGCTTCGAGAGGACGTCCGCTGCAACGTTGTTGTCGCGGACGATGTGGTAGAACTCGAGACCATAGAACTTGTTCTCGAGCTTGCGGACTTCTAGGAAGTAGGTGTCTATGTTCTCCTTGTTGCAGTCCCAGGACTTGTTGACTTGGTTGATGACCACTGCGGAGTCGCCGTAGACTAGTAGCCGCTTGATGCCCAGTGAAGCCGTGAGGCGGAGCCCGTGTAGGAGAGCTTCGTACTCGGCTTCGTTGTTTGAGACCTTCCAGAAGATGCGGGGACTTACTTGAGTTGTTCGCCCGTTGGAGAGATCGGGGAGTACCCCCGCACCTCGCGCCCTCGAGGTTGAGTGAGCCGTCGAAGTACATCACCCAATGCTCTGGTCGCACCGTTGGAGTAGGTAGCTGGTTCACCCGCCACTCCGCCATGAAGTCGACTAGCGCCTGTGGCTTGATGGCTGTGCGGTGGCTTGAAGTCGATGGTGAGGGCGCCGAGCTCGACTGCCCACTTGGAGATTCTTCCAGTAGCATATTGGTTCCGCAGGATGTCGCCGAGGGGGTAGTCGGTGATGACGGAGATCGAGTACTCCTGGAAGTAGTGTCGTAGCTTCCGCGAGGTGATGAGTACTGCGTACAAGAGCTTCTGCACAGGCTGATAGCGTGCCTTGGACTCTGATAGGACCTCACTGACGAAGTAGACTTGGCGCTGGAATGGGTAGGCGTGGCCGTCTTCCTGCCGCTCGGCAACGATGGCAGTACTGACCACATGAGTAGTCGCAGCAAGGTAGAGCAGTAGCTGTTCGCCCTTGCGGGGAGTCGTGAGGACCGGCGGCTTTGATAGGAAGTCCTTGAGTTGGGCAAGGGCTTGATCCACCTCTGGGGTCCACACGAACTTCTCTTGGTGCTTGAGTAGTTTGAAGAAGGGGAGCCCCCGTTCTCCAAGCTTCGAGATAAATCTATTTAGTGCCGCCATGTACCCGGTCAGCTTCTGGACGTCTTTGATGCTCGTGGGAGCTTTCATGCTGGTGATGGCGGAGATCTTCTCGTGGTTGGCTTCGATGCCGCGTTGGCTGATGATGAAGCCGAGTAGTTTGCCTGAAGGTACGCCGAAGACGCACTTGTTCGGGTTGAGCTTCCAGCGGTACTCGCGCAGAGATGCGAAAGTCTGTTGAAGGTCGTCGATGAGGGTACTGGAGTCTCTGGTCTTGACGACCACATCATCCACGTAGGCTTCGACGTTCTTGTTGAGTTGCCTCTTGAAGCAGGCCTGGATAGCTCGTTGGTAGGTGGCACCGGCGTTCTTCAACCAGAAGGACATGGTCGTGTAGCAGTATGCGCCAAACGGGGTGATGAACGCGGTCTTCTCCTGGTCTTCTTCCTTGATCGCGATCTGGTGGTACCCGGAGTAGCAGTCGAGGAAGCAGAGCAGGTCGCAGCCCGCCGTGGAGTTGATGACTTGATCAATCCGTGGCAACCTGAAGGGGTCCTTGGGGTAGTGCTTGTTGAGGTCGGTGTAGTCGACGCACATCCTCCACTCGTTCGAGTTCTTCTTGCGGACGAGGACGGGGTTGGCGAGCCACTCAGGATGGAAGACTTCTCTGATGAAGCCAGCCGCGAGTAGTTTGGCGAGTTCCTTCTTGATGGCGTCCCGTCTGTCGTCGGCAAAACGTCGAAGGAGTTGTCGCTTGGGGGTGGCCTTAGGATCGACGTTGAGGCAGTGCTCAATCGGCTCCCGGGCACTCTCCCGGCATGTCCGCTGGCTTCCACGCGAAGATGTCGCGGTTAGCCCGAAGGAAGCTGATGAGCGCGTCTTCCTATTTGGGGTCCAGGCCAGCCCCGATGGTGGTGGTCTTGCTGGGGTCGCCTGTTTAAAGGTCGATCGTCTTGACAAGAACCTCCTCAGGTGGCTGAAGCTTGTTGGCGCTGTCAGACTTCTCCGGGATGTCGAGTTCACTTGTAGCAAGCTTCTTCGACGCAGCGTAGACCTCCATCATAGTGTTGGGTACTTGATTTGTAGAAGTGATCTCCACGGCTTCTGTGTCACAGTCGTGGGAGATCTTCAATTCCCCTTGGAGAGAGAGTACACCCGCTGGGCTTGGCATCTTGAGTACCAAGTAGGTGTAGTGGGGCACCGCCATGAACTTGGCGATGGCCGGTCTGCCGAGGATGGCGTGGTAGGAAGTCTCGAAGTCCACCACCTCGAACTTGATGTACTCGGTACGGTAGTTGTCCCGAGATTCCCCGAAGGTAACTGGCAGGACCACTGAGCCCAGTGGGATAGCCGCGTTGCCGGGGACGATGCCGTAGAAGGGCGTGTTTCTTTTGGTGAGCATGTGGGTGATGTCGAGTTTCATCTTCTTCAAGGTCTTGGTCAAAAGGACGTTGAGCCCGCTTCCACCGTCGATGAGGACCTTGTTGAGCTTGGAGCCCGCGACCACTGGCTTCAGGACGAGGGGGAACCGTCCTGGTTCGGAGAAGCTGGTCCATTGGTCCGCGTGGGAGAAGGTGATGGGTACCTCTGACCACCTGAGAGGGGTCGGGACCATTGGCTCAATGGACATGACTTCTCGATGGGTAGCCTTCTGCTCCCGCCTGCTGGGCAATCCACCGAAGAGGACGTTGACGGTCTTGTCGAGTTCCGGGAAGTCGTTGTTGTCACCGTCCTTCTTCTTGCCCTTTTTGTTGTGAGGGTGCGGTGGCTCTAGCGTATCCTTGAGTGCGTGCCTGAGTTGGTAGCACTGCTCAGTGGTGTGGTTGCCGTTTGGATGCCACAGGCACTTCTCCTTCAACAAGTCTTTGAAACCGCCGGAGTTCTTCGAGTTCTCCTTCGCAGGGCGCTGAATAGCCGCGACAGTGTTGTCTGGCTTGCGCTTGCGTTTGGGACCCGAGTTGTTGTTGTTGTTGTTGTTGTTGTTGCGACCGCTTTGGTTCGCGTTGTTGCCGCTGCCGCCGCCCGCGTTCTGCTTGGTCTTGCCACGGATGGCGTCGTACTTGGCGTTGGCCTTGTCTTCTTCATCTGCCCAGGACGTGATCATGTCCTTGAGGTGCGGGATGGACTTGGGGCGGCGGCGACCGAAGTCTTCAAAGGTGCGATGATGGTAGAGGCCGTCTTGGAAGAGGTCGATAACCTCCTTGTCGGTGACGTCGACTACGGTAGCGCGCTTGTCGAAGAAGCGGCGCATGTACTTGCGGAGGGTCTCGCCTTGTTCCTGCTTGACCATGGCCAGGTCCATGCGAGTACCCGATCGGCCCATGGCGCCCGCGAAGTTGCTGGTGAACTACTCCTTCAGCTGGTCCCACTTGTCGATCGAGTGCTTGTCCAGTGACTTGAGCCATGTGAGTGGAGCCTGGTCCAGGCAGAAGGGGAAGTAGAGGCACTTGGTGTCATTGTTGCCGCCAGCGTTCTCGATGGAGAGGGCGTAGCACCTGAGCCACTGGATGGGGTCCTACTTCGCATCGTACTTGGTGATCCCCAAAGGCTTGAACTTGTCGGGGAGGAGCAGGTTGCGAAGTCGAGGTGAGAAGGCGGGGAAGCCGTCGCCGTCGCCTGCGGTGGTCGACTTCTTCCGCCGCAGCTCCTCAATCTTCTGGCGGGCATCGTAGCCGCCCTGTGAGGCGCCAGAGGCGTGGCTGTTCGCTTGGCCTCGGCCGCCACGAGTGCCGCCGCCACCGGCCCTCTTGTTGGCTCCATGGTTGGAGCTTCGGCCCCGTCGGCCGCCGCCGCCGTCAGGGTCATGGCCGCCCCCGCCGGCCGGAGCACGGTGAGGGACGACTTCGCGGTGGCTGTTGCCACCCTGTGGGGGTCCGCCGGCGTTGGAGAGAGTGCGGTTGGGCTGAGCGGGGAGCTCAGCTTGAGTGCGGTTGGGATCGTTGTTGGCGCTGCGACTTGTGGCTTCGTTGCCGCGGTGCCTGGCGGGAGGAGGCTGGTTGACCCTGTTGTCGACCCGCATGAAGTAGGCGTCTTCAGCGAGCTTGGCGATGACCTCTCCAGCACGTATGCCCTGAGCCTGGCGTGCGATCGCTGTGATCGACATGAGGCATTGCCCAGGGGTAGTGTGTACTCTGCTCTCGACCGCCTCGAGAGCTTCCGCAAGGTTGCGGAAGGGGAAATTGTCGTGGAAGCGTCGGCGGCGTTCGCTGCGCTTCCGGTTACGCTCACGTCGAGCGTCTCTATCTGCAGGGGTCTCGTTTGCTAGAGGATCAGCAGAGAGCTCGTCGGAGGAGATGTCTTCAAGGTACTTGTCTTGGGCCGTCCCTGAAGGTCCTGGGGTGTCGCCGGCAGCCATGAAGACTTGGCGATCAGGGGTGCCGAGGCTGGACTCAGAAACCGCCACCTAAGTTGGGGTGTTCGAGTCAGCTCGGGCAAGTGGTGTTCCCTCCTGGAACGGTAGTGAGTCGATGTAAGCGACGTAGCGTGAGTCTCCACTTATCAGATCAGCAGGCTTGCGGTCTGGCCAGTTGACTAATTTGCCGGCCGGTGTGGATGTTATGACCAGCCCAGAGGCCGGCCCTGACAAGGGATGCTCAGTGGAGTTGTCTTCGGACTCGGGATCCTCAGGGTCCGACCCGAAGTCGAACTCGTATGCGGCGTTCGAGTAGAACTCGGAGAGAGGGTTGGAGTCCGAAGCGTGGCCCGGGGCAGTGTCGGAGTCCGAGTTGTACTCGGGTACGGGCTCCTTGCCGACCCGGCGCGAAGAGGGAGCCCCCGTGCGGGCCCGGCTGGGGATGCGGGGGCCACGTGTGGAGCGCTCGCGGAGTGGTGGGACCACATGCGATGGCTGAGCAGCTGGCTCGCATGCGATAGCCCATGGGGACGTCGAGTTCGAGTTGGAGGCGGACCCGAGCTCGAAGTCAGCGTGATGGTTGAAGAGCGAAATTTCGCCGAACTTGCCGGCGAGTTCGCCTGTGAATACTTCAGGAAGCGTCACGAAGCCGGTCTACGGGTTGGGCGTCATAGTGAGGCGGCGCTGGAAAGAGCCCGCGCCGTCTACAGTGCAGACCCAGGCACCGAACACGAAGGTGTCGCTGCGGTTGAAGGCGACAGTTGGCTTCAAGTAGACAGGAGCCATCGAGTTCGCCATGTGATCTCGGGCGAGATCCCTTACCTAGCGCGCCAGCTGTCGGTGTTTTAGACCGGCAACCTACTAAGGGGAGTACCCGAAGTAGATGAATGTGGCCTCGCCGAGATCGGTAACTCGAAGGAAGAGACACATGGCACACAATTTAGAGAGATTCGGGCCGCGAGGTGCGTAATACCCCACGTCCTGTATGCTGTGTAGCTCTGGATTGATTGGGCACGATTACAAGATGGTGTAATAGTGCGCCGTGGATTGGATGAGATTCCTAGAGAAAGGTCCTTGCCCCGCCTTATATAGTCCGGGAGGCAGGGTTACAAGTCGGAATAGGGAGAGAGTACTAGTCGGGTACGTCTAGGAGTCTTCCATACAGTGCAGGACATGTACAGCTTCCTAACCGAGTACTTCTCCGTAGTCCTTGTGCTCCACGCCATCAGGTGCCGTGTAGCGCAAGCCGGGCAGTCCCAGGGGCCCACCGAGTAGTCGGTCCTGGTACCCACCGAGGTAGTGGGCCCAGGGAGGTCCATACGACAATACTCGACTAAGCATCCTCTCCATGCCTGGGCCAAATACTCCAACCATCATCTGCTTGAACATATTCAGGAAAGCAGTATGATGTTTGACCATTACATTGTCAATAGTTTCCCGAAAAGCATTCAAAACCTCCTGTTTCGCTTGAGCATCTGTGGTATCAGGTTCCCCTGGTAACAGAACCCTTGGCATCTCAGTTTTAAGGTATGGTACTCCGCTTCTGTTCTTGCCAAATGACATCAGGCATTTCTGTTGAAACTGGTCAATGGCATCTTTCAACTGCACTTGTTGCTCTAGACACAGGTCATTAATGGTGACATCCATGACGTCTTTAATGTCGGGCATCTTGAATCAGCTAGATGTGTCCCACCGGGCGTGCCAAAAAGTGTGTTGACGCAAAATCGGCACCTCACACCAAGCACACAGCAAGCCGAAAGGAGCTGGCTTAACACGCGTGATGAATCCTGAAAAGCATGCCAGTCAATTTTCCTGAAAACTAACAAAGGAATAAAAATAGTTAGATAAAACATGGAACTTGTCGGGTGGTACCAGACAGTTCCGTATTTACGGCTAGAAAGCCAATTAAAATGACATATAGCTACAACAAGCTATCTGCCAGCAATTTAAACATCATTCGGAAGCTTTAAAACATAAAATAAGTTATAGCCGAATGGATGACACAAGCATGACAAAAGATCAGTCCTTGTTTAAGTAGCATTGCTCACACATGATCATGACCGATTTTTGATTATAAACAACAAATAAAATAAATAAAGTAAAGGCATAATTATAAATATGAAGTAAACAAGCATGCATAGGCCAAAAGCACTAGTCTACCGCATGTCTAGGTACTTTCAAACCCGTCGAGCATGACACCAAACAAGTTAATCCACCGCATGATACAACTTGTTTGAAATCACACCACCAACCACAAAGAGATTAATCCACCGCATGATACAATCTAAATACGGAAGGCTAAAAGCATGCATTATTTAAAACAAACTTATGAGCACATTTTACTCGTGGAAGCATTACCGAATGCGGCTGTACAGCCGATTCAGGTTCAGTGGAGAAGGAACGAACATTGCCAAAAATGATAAACCTATCAGATTGAATCGAAATCTAATCCACCGGATGATTAGCTCTAAAATAACCCAAAAACCTGCATCTACCGCATGATACCCGGTTCTTTCAAGATTCACACAAGATTAGCAAGCTTGAACCCGCAACACGTGACAACCTAGATTGATTCGGGTTTGGCTATTAAAGAACACGTGGTCCACATTGTTAATACCAAAAGTTGGTAAGGTAAGGAGTCTGACTTGTGGGTCCAACTCGGTGAGGAATCCGTCCGGCAGAAGGAAGGTTTCTTCAGATGAATTCGGCAGAAGAGTCCGTGGTCGGCAATTTGCTTCCGTTCGGCAAGGAAACTGTTGCGCTGATTTTGCGGGATTGCGTGGTGACTTGGCCCGAATGGAAGGGACGAATGGATGGATAACCGATCGCATTTAGAGATAAATTAGGTATCGAATCCATTCGAGGTCATGCTTAACAGGGTATAAATATGAACCCTGAATGTATGTAACAGATATTCGAAACATTCTCAATACAAATCGGCTTTACGTCAAACCCTAGAGTCCTTTGTCGTGTCGTCGAGTTCTTCGAGGGGGTTCATCGATCCGTCGACCTCTGTGAGTACCGGCAACCTTGTATCATGTCTAGTATCATGTGGTGGATTTAGATTTGATGCAAGTAGTCTTGTTACCATGCTTAGTGTCATGCGGTAGATTCAAGCTTGGTTCAAGAGGGTTTCTTGTTAGATCATGAGCCATGCGGTAGGCCAAGATCTAGCTTGAAGCTAGTTATCGGCTCTATTGCATTTTGGCAAGATTCAATAGATTCATTAAGTTACCCTGTGTTATTTTGAGTTTTGTTTTATGTTTAAATTCATGTAACACTTCTTTGCCCAATCTAGATGGGTTTGGATCGGTTTTACCTTTTTGATGATCCTTATGCGAATAGAGTTCGTACCCTTGGCTTGAATAGCACGTGGATCACATGCTCCCTGATAGCCGAAACCGAATCGATCTAGGTTGCCACGTGTTGCGGGTTCAAGCTTACCAAATCTTGTATAAATCTTGAAAGAACTGGGTATCACGCGGTAGATGCAGGTTTTTGAGTTGTTTTGGAGCTAGTCATCCGGTGGATTAGATTTCAATCCGATCTGATAGATTTATCTTGCTTGGTAATGTTCGTTCCTTCTTCATGGACCCCGAATCGGCTGTTCAGCCGTGTTCGGTTATGCTTTCACGAGTAAAACGTGCTCATAATTCATGCTTTAAATATTCTATGCTTTTAGCTTCCCATATCTAGATTGTATCATGCGGTGGATAGATCTATTTGTGGAAGGTGGTATGGTCTCAAACGAGTTGTATCATGCGGTGGATAGATTTGTTTGGTATCATGCTTGACGGGTTTTAGAGTACCTAGACATGCGGTAGACTAGTGCTTTGGACCTATGCATGCTTGTTTATTACATATTTATGATCATGCTTTTACTTCATTTATTATTCAATGCTATTTACCGCGAGGATCGGTCATGGCCTTGCGCACGTGCATCTTTATCTAAATAAAGACCGATCTGTCGTCGTGCTTATGTCATCTATTCGGCTGTGTTACTTTTCGCACTTTAAAGCTCCCGAATGGTTTCTAGTCTGCTGGCAGATAGCTTTCTATAGCTATATGTCATCCCACGTGGCTTTCTAGCCGTAAATATGGAACTGTCTGGTACCACCCGGCAAGTTCCAAGCTTTGGAATTTAACTACTTTGTCTTTTGTTAATTTTCAGGGAAAATTGACTGGCACGTCTTGTGATCTCTTAGCGTGTGAAGCTAGCTTTTCGGCTTGCTGTGTGCTTGGCGTGAGGTGCAGATTTTACGTCAACACACTATTTGGCCTGCCTGGTGGGACCACAGCCGAAAATCAAGATGCCTGACATCGGTGACATTATGGATGTCAATATCGAAGACCTCTCTCCGGAACAGCAACAACAGCTAAAGGATGCTACGGATCAGTTCCAACACAAGTGTTTGCTGTCATTCAAAAAGAGCAGGAGTGGCGTCCCATACCTCAAAAATGAGATGCCTAGGGTTTTATTTCCAGGAGAGAGTGACGCTACAACTCAGAAGGAGAGGGAGGAATGCATGCAAGCGTTTTGAGACGCCGCAGATGACATACTAGGCAGGCACCATAGAGCCTTCCTAGGTGCGTTCAAGCAGATGATGGTGGCTGTCTTCGGCCCGGGCATGGAGCAAGTATTCAATCGAGCACCCCTTCAGGGAGGCACCGTGGAGATTGGAGAGTCCAGTTCTCAGCCGCCGTTGCGAAGCCAGCCAATCCGGCCTCCCCGCGCAGCGTTGGAAGCCAAGGCGTCCCGGCCCTCCTCCGCAAGGTGCCGGAGGTCGCCCGTTCAACCCCCCTCGCGAGGCCGCGGGGAGGGCAACCAGTCCAACCACCTCCACAGGGCAGCGCAGGTCAACCTATGCAACAGCCGAACCCATATCAGCCCACATACGGGGAGTTGGCATTTGGCTCGTCTGGAGCCCCACTTGCTTCCGGCTATAGGATTGCCCCAGCTAGCAACAGACTGTAGAAGAATTTGTACGGTGGAGGCTACCACGAAGTGATGAACTATGGCGCCATCGACACTCCCGAATCTGGGCTACGGCCCAGCCACGGGCGTGCAGGAGGATGATATCCTGGCTCAGAAAATGGCCGACTTGATGCAGAATCAATTCGGCCTCAAACCTAAAATGTAGGGACCTACCTACACGCCACCGTTCCCGGAGTGGTATTACAATGTGATCCTGCCGCCAAGGGTAAAACCTCCGACGGAATTTACGAAGTTCTCTGGGCAGGATGACACGAGCACGGTGGAGCGCATTGCTCGCTATCTGATGCAGCTCGGAGAGTGCTCATCTGAAGAGGCGTTCTGGGTCAGATACTTCCCCATGTCACTGACGGGCACAGCGTTTCAGTGGTTCTCATCTTTACCACCACAATCAGTTAGCACATGGAGGGAGCTGGAGCGAAAATTCCACGCCCATTACTTCAGCGGTAGCACGGAAAAGAAGCTCATCGACCTCGCTACCCTGAAGCAGAGACACAGTGAGACGCCCTTGGAGTTCCTCAGGAGGTTCAGGGAAATCAAAGGCATGTGTTTTTCGCTAAATCTTCCAGATGATCAGTTGGCCGACATGGCCGTTGCTGGGATGCTACCGCCGTACGAGAAAAGCTGTTTCGTATGAAGTTCGATAACCTGGGTCAACTGTCCCAAAAGCTGTCGTTGATGAGCAACCAGGCCTACGGTTTTAAGAAGGATGCCAGGTTCGGCAAATAGCACGACGTAGCTAATATCTACAATTAGTTATTGGAAAAGGCCGATCAAATGGAGGACTCCGACGATGACCAGGAAGTGGCTGCTGTTGAGATCATGTGGGGGAAGGAACCGTTGACCCTGAATCAGCGCTGGGTCAAACAGACCAACGGCACCTACGACTTCGACGTCACTAAAGCTGATAAGCTGTTTGAGTTCCTGGTGAAGGAATGCCGAATCAAGTTGCTTGAAGGGCATTCCATGCTTTGGCCCGATGGAGTAAAGGAGAAACGTTACTGCGGCTTCCATGACAGGAATTCTCACTCCATCAACGACTTCAGGGTCTTAAGGATGAGGATCCAAAGGGCTATCCAGGAAGGTCATCTCAAGTTTGACAACAAGATGAAACTGGACGGCCACCCTTTTCCCCAGAACATGATAAGCTTTTCCGTCAACATGGTGACAGCCGAGGAAAAGGGCAAGGTCAAGGTCTTGACTTCAGCCAGGGCAAGGCAGGATGGAGCAGTAGACCCAGAACGTCAAGTGACCTTGGAGCAGGTCCATGGTGAAGCCCCTCGCGTTCTCAAGAGCCATATCGAGATCGGGGAATCGTCCAGGGCCAAACACAGGGTGACTACGCGCATCCTCCTCAACAAGTGGCGGCGCCAGCTGGAGAAAGAGGGCTACCAAAAACGAAAGCACGAGGAGGAGAGGCGCAGAGTCGAAGAAGAAGCGTGCAGGAGAGATTTGGAGCAGTATACGCGTGAGCAGGAGCGCGCACACGGGGTGCGCATTCTTCAGGCACTGCTGGAACGAGGGGTTGAAGCTTCCTACGCTGAGAAACTGCCCGGAGTGCAGCGATAGGTACTTTGAGTACAGGCAGGAAACTGCCAATCGCCGATCCGTCCATGAAAGAATTGGAAGGATACATCCCAGTGAGGATCGGCGTCAAAAAATTGAAATCATCGATCATCCCCGGAAGAGACAAGATGATTTGAGATGGGCTGACCAGGAGGAAGACGAGGACGAGTACGTCTGGCAAAAGGGGCAATGGTGCCCGCCTGGTTTAAGAAAGAGTTAGAAAAGGAGGGTTCAGCGCTTGAGGAACCGCGAACTGAGGCAGGCGGGGATCCAGACGAGACAGGTGTGGCATCCAAAGGATAAACCTGAAGGATCAAACCGTTCGGCGCCGGCATGCATGGTATATTTTCTGCCGAATGAGTTTATGGCTCCTGCTAATCAGGTTGTGCAGGAAGAGACGTCCCTGGACGATGAACAGCTTGAGGGACTGATGGCGCAGCTGGTGCTAGCCAAGCAAGCCGTCTTCGACAAACCGGCCAAAAATCGACACATGAGGCCGCTACACTTGAAAGGATATGTCAATGGCAAGCCATTGACCAAGATGTTTGTCAACGGTGGAGCGGCAGTCAACGTAATGCCGTACACCACTTTCAGAAAACTTGGCATGGGCCCTGGCGACTTGACACCTACAAGCATAATTCCGAACGATTTCGCCGGGAATCCTTCAGATACCAAGGGGTGCGCCCATGTGGATCTGATGATCGGGTCCAAAACACTGCTCACAACCTTCTTTGTCATCGAAGCTAAAGGAGCCTATAGCCTACTGCTTGGACGGGACTGGATTCATGCCAACTGTTGCGTCCCATCTACCATGCATCAACAGCTTATCCAATGGGTAGATGACGATATTGAGGTGGTCCAAGCAGATGACTTCGTGAGCGTCTCAAATGTGGAACCAGCTTTCTGGGAATACCAAGGTATTGACTGTTTCTCAGAAAAAGACTGGGGAGAAGGTCCTGTTGAGCTTGTCAGCAGCGATCAACAGCCGATTCAAGCAGTCGGCTCTTATAGCAATTTTTAATGGATAACCCCGTCGATGGTACCGACGGTAAGTTGGGGCGAGGATTCATGTCGGCCGATAAATTAGAGGAAGTTGACATTGGAAGCGGTGATAAACCAAGGCCGACATTCATCAACGCAAACTTGCAATCAGACTTCAGGGAGGAATTGATCAAGTTGCTTAAGGACTATAAAGATTGCTTCGCTTGGGATTATTCGGAGATGCCTGGACTGGACCGTTCCATTGTTGAGCATCGGTTGCCAATCAAATCTGGTTTTAAACCATACAAGCAACCTCCCCAGAAAATCTACAAAGATGAAGTATTGGCCGATGTGAAGAAAGAAGTTGAAAGATTACTTGATGCAAACTTCGTTCGGCCATGCAGATACGCGGAGTGGATCTCTAATATTGTCCCTGACTACAAGAAGAATGGAAAGATGAGGGTCTGCATAGATTTCAGGGATTTAAACAGAGCTACTCCTATGGATAGTTACCCCATGCCTGTTGCCGATTTATTGGTTGACGCCGCTGCTGGACACAAAGTCATCAGTTTCATGGATGGTAATGCGGGATATAACCAAATTTTTATGGCAATAGAAGATATATCAAAGACAGCCGTCAGATATCCTGGTCATATAGGCCTGTTTGAATGGATAGTCATGACATTTGGGCTGAAGAATGCCGGTGCAACTTATCAGCAAGCCATGAACTACATCTTTCACGAGTTGATCGGCAAAATTGTCGAAATTTACATTGATGACGTCGTGATCAAGTCTTTGAATCATGACACGCATTTAGAAGACGTGAAGAGAACCTTGGAGTGCACCCGGAAGCATGGTTTGAAGATGAATCCGAACAAATGCGCTTTTGGGGTATCAGCTGGAGAATTCTTGGGATTCTTGGTCCACGAAGGGGGGATTGAAGTTGGCAAGAAAAGCATGAAGGCCATTGATGAAGTTGTCCCTCCAACTAATCTCAAGGAGTTGCAATCACTGCTCGGCAAGATTAATTTTGTAAGGAGATTCATCTCAAATCTGTCACAAAAGGTTTTGTCGTTTTCTCCATTGCTGAAGCTTAAGAAAGATCAGAAGTTCACGTGGGGCGACGAACAACAAAAGGCTTTCAACGAGATCAAGCAATATATGAAGGAGCCACCAGTACTGGTCCCTCCGCAATTGGATAAGCCTTTCAAGTTGTACATGGCGGCCGATACCCAAACCATTGGATCGGCCCTTATTCAAGAATTCGAAGGAAAGGAGCGGGTAGTAGCGTATCTTAGCCGAAAATTACTTGATCCCGAGACCAGGTATTCGGCTGCGGAGAAACTGTGCCTGTTTGTGTACTACTCGTGTACAAAGTTTCGGAACTACTTGTTGAATGCCGAATGCGTTGTATATTCTAATTTCGATGTAATAAAACGCATGCTATCTATGCCAATTTTGAATGGCAGGATTGGCAAGTGGATCTTGGCTTTATCAGAGGTTGAGTTAAAGTTCGAATCGGCAAAAGCTATTAAAGGTCAGATCATTGCCGATTTTATAACTGAACATCGTGATCCATCAATTGATTTGCTTGAAATTACTCCTTGGGCTTTATTTTTTGATGGGTCATCATGTGGTAAAGGTGGGGGAATAGGGATTCGTTGATTTCGCCCAGAGGTGAGATGTTTGAGTTTGCTATCCCTATACGACCTTTCGTCACAAACAATCAGGCTGAGTACGAGGCATTGCTTCGGGGGCTTCAATATTTGAGAGAAGTCGGGGCCATTTCGGTTGAAGTTTATGGAGATTCAGAATTGGTAATAAAGCAATTGAATGGCCAATATGAATGCAAAAGTGATGCGCTGAGGAGTTACTACGAAGAATGCAGGGAGATCTTGAAGAGCTTTCCGTTGGTGACTCTACAGCATATTCCTAGGGAACATAATGAAGAAGCGAACAGGTTCGCTCAGAGCGCTTCCGGTTATAAAGAGAATCAGGAAGCGTTTGCCACGGACATATGTGCGCTGGGAATGGATCTTGCGGAGGATGATTGGAGAAAAGAGATCGTTGACTATTTGAAAGATCCATCCCGAAAGGTCTCTAGGAAGCTCAGGTACATGGCCATAAAATTTGTTCTTCTGGATGATAATTTGTTTTACAAATCATTAGATGGGGTGTTGTTACGATGCCTGGGTCCAGAGGAAGCTAAAAGGATGATGAGTGAAGTACATGATGGGATATGTGGGGCACACCAATCGGCCTACCGCATGAAATGGGTTATCACGCAAGCTGGGTGCTTTTGGCCGACGATATTGGAGGACTGCTTTGAATATTACAAGGGATGTCAAGACTGCCAGAGGTTTGGAAATATTCAAAGAGTTCCTGCATCAGCATTAAATCACATTATCAAGCCATGGCCATTCAGGGGCTGGGGTATAGACTTGATTGGCCAGATTAATCCACCATCTAGCAAGAGGCATAAGTTTGTGCTTTTGTCTACAGATTACTTTACCAAATGGGTTGAGGCAATTCCACCGAAGAAGGTGACATCAGAAAACATGGTTGAGTTTCTCAAAGAACACATCATCTATCGGTTCGGGATCCCTCAAACAATCACAACTGATCAAGGAGCCCAATTCGTGTCCTTGGAGTTCAGGGAGTTTGCCGAAAGCATGGGAATCAAATTGTTTAATTCCTCTCCCTATTATGCCCAAGCTAATGGTCAGGCAAAGGCTTCTAATAAGATCATGATCAAGCTTATACAAAAGAAGATCGACCAGAAGCCAAGGAGGTGGCATTCGGTACTCAGCGAGCGTTGTGGGCTTACCGAATGGCTCCTCATGGAGCTACAAAAACATCTCCTTATGAATTGGTTTATGGACACCATGCAGTTTTACCTTGGGAAGTACAATCAGATTATAGGAGAGTGGTTTTGCAGAAAGATTTGAGCTCCAAAAATTACAGTGGCTTAATGATGGATGAGCTAGAAGATTTGCACATGATCCGTCTTAGGGCCCTGGAAAATATCGAAAAGAACAAGCTGCGGGTTGCCAAGTATTATAACAAGAAAGTAAAAGTTAGGCAATTTGCAGAAGGAGATTTGGTTTGGAAAGCGTTACGCCGATTGGAACCAAATACAGTGAATTCGGCAAATGGTCCCCTAACTGGGAAGGACCCTTTCGAGTGGTCAGATGCGTGCCTGGCAATGCCTACATGTTGAAAACTTTACTAGGAGAAGAATTTTCCGCTGCGATAAATGGAAGATATTTGAAGAAATATTATCCTAGTATTGAAATCGGTCGGTGATCACCAGCATTGGGACTACATGCATCTGATACAGGAGTAGCCGGCGCTCAAGAACGAGGCCGCCTTCATAACAAAATCCCCAAACAGAGGGAATGGCCAGTGCCTAGATGCATTGCCCTTAGCACAAAACTACATTACAAATGCTTCTTGCAGGTTTACATCCAACAACCCTGGTGATCAGGACTTCGAGGAGGCGGAAAGCAGAAGGCCTGGCGGAAGAAGCGAAAGTATGATTCAATCTTTTCTTTGCTTCTTCGGCTGCACCCTCTTCAGTTGCTCTAGGACCACCGTGACGGCAACTTGGAATGCGTGGGGGTGACCACGATTTGCTGCCTCCACCAAGCTGTCCCAAGCCGCTTTCAGATTATTGTACCTATCAGAGACATCTGAGACAGAGGAGTGGTCATTAGGGGCAAAAATCCAGATGTGAGCACGGAGTTAAGAAGGAGATGGAGATATTTACCTCCTACAAGTGCCTCCAAAGCCATGCGACGCTCGCTCTCAGCCTGGCAGCGAGCGGTGATGTCCCGGAGGTCATGCTCCAGGCGCCGAACGCGGCGGCGCAGTTGATGGCTGGTTCTCTGCTCGGGCGTGGCATCCTCTGCCTCAAGAGAGGAATCAGAGGAGATGTACTCGGGCATGTCTTCGGTCCCGATGAGTTCCTCAGGAAGCAGATCAAGGCTGAAAGAGGAAAAGCAGAGATGAGGAAAAACACGAGACCGCATTAGGGAACAAGAAGCAAATCAAAAGGAAAATCACCCTCGAATCGTGCGTTTCTTTGGGATGCTGCCTTCCTGGGGCTGCTTGCCTTTGTCCATGGCCTTGGGGTTTTTTCTTCTGAGGATAGGGGAGAAAATGAGAAGTGATGGATGAGTATGCGAGTTGCAGGGCATCTCAGCAGACTATTTTATTGACTGAGGGAGTGCATTGGGAGTGATGACTGGCCGGCGTGCATTATTGGAATACCAAGCGGCAGGGTTTTCTTCCCGGATGCGAAGGGTTTTCATTTGAACAGTTCTTACGGATTGCCGAATCGAGGATTTTCTGCGGATTTTGCGCCAAAGGGCATCTATTTTCACGGGTTCGGCTCAAACGAGTTCCCGAATACGTTTAGGGAGAAACAAGATTCACAGATGCAAACACAGAAAAATCATCGCAGTACAAGCACGGAAATTAAAAGTTCTTTATTTATTGCCAATATCAAACATCCCTGATACAATCTAATCAAAGAGCCTGTTTAACACAGACTGGGGATGAGTGAGTTCGGCAATGGCATCGCCATGGCCGTCGAGGCGCTCCAAGATGATCTCGATCTCCTCGATGTCTTCTGGTGCGCCGCCCCGGAAGCAGCACGGCCTGGTGGAGTAGTCGATGTCGGTGTGCGTCGCCATGGCGGCCAGGCCCAAAGTGGTGCCCAAGCGGATGCCATGGTGGCCACTTCGTCCACGCGGTGCTCCACCGCGGCAAGGCGCTCCGCCGGCGTGTCTCCGCGGGCGTTCACCTTGTCGGCCAATTGCTCCACCAGCATCTTTAGCTGGTTGAGCTCGGCGTCACGGGCTGCAAAATGCAAGATAAAGGTGATTAGTATCAAGGGCCGGATTGGATTAAGAAGCGGTTTCAGAGCAGTACCGTCGATGGTCGCCAGCAGCTGCTTGCGCTGGTCTTCCTACTCTAGTTCGGCTATGCCAGCCTTTTTGGAGACATCCTCCAGCTCGCGCTGGGCTACCTCCAGTTCCGCCTTGAAGCAGAGAGCATCAAGTTCCCTGTAGGGTACGGGGGAGTAATGGTCTGACTCCGAGGAGTCGTCCGGCAGGGGCTGACCGGCCGGCGCAGGAGATGGATTCCATTGAATAAGCCTGAAACAGAGATGATCGTCAAAAACGAAAGGGAATCGAAGATGAATCGTAAAAAAAAGTTGACGATCATTGCCTCCGACGCGCACTGGCGCGACTCCCCTCCGCCTCGTCAGCGGCGCGGCGCCTGTTGTTACTGCTCGCCATGCTTCTAGGATTTGCGCTAATTGGAAAAAGAAGACTTGAGATTGGCGAAGATTTGAAAGCTAAAGGATTGGTGAAGAGCTGGGGGCACCTACGGATTTCATTTATAGGCCTGGCGAAATAGATCGTGGCCTCAGGTCGTGGCTCTAGATCGTGGCGCATATCCCAAGAAACTTGGAAGGTGGAGAGGTTTCATTGACCGATCCGCCGTCGGGTCGTTTGGAGTTCAAGGTTGAGTCGTATTCGGTTGACTGGCTCGGCTAAAAGGAAGTTAAGGTGCCGTTCGGGTATTGGCACTTTTGGCTATTGATTACCGAATGGGTCGTTCAGTGTTGCAATTAAGGACGTGCAGAGGAAAAGGAAAATAGAATTACAAGAGCAAATGTTGCAAGGACGGCCAGTTCGGTTACACATCTAAATGTTGAAATACTTTGCAATTGCATTGGAGACGTTCGATGTTGTCTGGTGGATGTTCTCCATCCGTTCTTGATAATCTTTCTTGGCGTCAGACAGGATGGTGAGTTCTGCATCACATTGGTTCACCTCAGCTATGGCCGATGTCGCTTCCTCTTGGATCTTCTCTATCAGTCTAGGAAGTTCGGCTATCTTCCTGTCGTCCTTTTATTTATGCTGATAAGCTTTTCAGCTCTGCCTCCAGTGCAGCCTTTCTGGCGATTTTCAACTCACGAGTAGCTTGCAGATTGGCCAATGTCCCTTTGTGACTCTCAGTCTGAGATTGTGCTCCCTTCACGGCTTGTTCAGCTTTAGCTTTCTTCTGTTCAACAGCCGGGCGGGAAGACACATTTCTCAGATCTCGTCTTATGGCTACATAATGAACATCCAGACCAGAGATGGGTTCAAGTGAGGCCCTGATATCCTCAGGAAGTTCTTGGCTGATGGGTCTAAGCATGTCCTCGAAATAATCAAGGTCTCTGATCTGATCTCGAGCCTCTCTTTGCAGCCAGGCAAAAATTTCCTTGAGCTTTTCTTGCACTTCCTCTGACAAGGCTTGAGGCACTCTTTCCCTCGTCTCGGCAATTGGATTGTTCCCCATTGGTGGGTTTGATGATGACGGAGCCTGATCCTGAGAGGGTAGTATTGCCGAGTCAGGAGTGTTTGGAAATAAAAAGATAACAGGGTTAAGTGCAAGTGTTTACCTCATGCCTGACTTCCTGAACTAGTACAGGGTTTTGGACAGTTTCAGGGGCGTTTTCTGGAGCCACTGGCGAAGAAGGTACTCATGGCAAAGCTGAAGCTTCGATGTGAGAGGGTGCTGGTACGGTCTCTAGCAACTCTGAAGCTTCTAGCTGGAGAAGAGATGGATTCACCTCTGCTAAGGTTGATGTTTCTGCCTGGCCAATGGGTGATTGAGCCCTTGAAGGACTTGAAGGCTCTGGTTGGATGGAGAAGTTCATCTCTGGCGAGGTTGGTGATTCTGTTTGAGCAGGGGGTGATTGAGTCCCTGATGAAGATGAGATCTCTACTTGGACAGATGGCTCAGCCCTGGGTGGACTTGTATTTTGAGACACAGGGACATCCACAAGTTGATCCACCATTGCTTCCTCTGCAAATACCAGATTAAGGATAAATGCCAGTGCTGATCTTTAAAGGAAGGAGTGATAAAAGTCATACCAGTGGATGTAGCATTGGCAGGTTCTGAAGTTGAGGATTGCTGAGTTTTAGTCTGAAATCGCACAAGACAAGATTTATCAGAAAAGAGTAATCCTGTGATCAAGAAAGAGGGAATTTTACCTTAATAAGGACCTTCTTGATGGTTCTTCCCCTCTTAGCAGTTGGAGCTGCGATCAGAGACAGGCCTTGCCTCTTGTCAGCAGTAATACTGGACAGAGTTGGGTCTGTTGTAGCATACCTAGCCATTAGTTGAGCCAGGGTTGGTGATCTAAATCCCAATGCTAAGATTGGGCCTACTGCATTGTAAGCAATCTCCCTGGCTAGAGGGGCAGGCACTGTGTTCTGTGGGTAAAAAGAAAAAGAAAATCAAGAACATGGTTAAAGGAAGAAATGCCTGATTTGAGGAAAGGGATAATCATGATTACCTCTGAAGTTGGCTGAAAATCAGGCATCAGTTCTATACAAAATGAATGCACAGGCTCACTGAAAATATGGTCATGGAATTCTTGCCACCAGGAGTTGAAGGTGGGGTGAGCTACTGTTGTGGGTGTGAAGGGCCAGGTGTAAACAGTTGGACTGCATACATACTGAAAAACCCTGCTGTTTTGAGTGAGTTCTTTGATTTCCTCTCTGGGATTGAGGAACTCATGCAGAAATAGCCTTGGGGGCATCTGGCCACATCCAAGTTGTCGAGCCATCATGTTGGGCTGGTAGTATTCATAGGTGTTGTGGTTTAACCTCCCTCTACTAAATTCAGCCGGCAGAATGCATGGATGGATGAGGATATTGAGGATTTCCAGAAATCTTCCATCTTGGTGTCCAGCTTCAAAGGAGAACTCACAAGGGAGAGTTAAATTATCATTGTCCAAATAAGGAAGCCAGAGAGGGTTTCGGAAGCCTTTGAAAAAAAGCTCAAAGAGCCGGCTGACATTCTGCTTGATGAAAACAGTTGAAGCAGCTTCTCCGTAAGTGTGACATCCTCTGGTAACTTGAATTTCCCCTTCATGATAGTTGGGTGAAGGAAAAAAACGGGTGTTGAGGTCAACGCCAACAATCTGGTGCATGTGCAGTTGCAGCCACATTTGTACAAACCACCAAGGGCCATTGACACACGCTATCTTCTGGCTGGTGTACATTTGGGTGACAGTTTGATGAAGCATGTGGTATACACTGCCCAGGAGGTATTTTCCAAGGGGGAGGCGCTTACCACTAGCCAATTGTGTAGCCATTACAATATGATTCAGAGTGGGCTCATTAGCTTTAGCACAAAAGATGAACCTGCACAGCCACATATTCAGGAATGCCCTATATTCAACTTCACCAAGGGGGCCATCTTTCATATGATTCTGGATATAATTTTTGTATCCGCTCCCTGGTTTCACTCCTGTTTGTTTTGAGGAACCTTTGAAATCCCAGGGGTGAACAGAGCCTGAAATGTCTAGGCCGGTGATCATGTATACATCGGTCAGAGTTGGGGACATTGGGCCGTGACCAAAAAGGAAGGCGTTGACGCCATTTGACCAGAAGTGGCAAGCCGCTATCAAAAGGTCTTCGTTTTTGGGTGTCTCGGCCAAAGAAAGCTCCAAGCATTGAGCAATACGGAGGGTATCCCAGTTTTGGGTCCTGACACTTTTATCTGCAAGAATTCTTTTGTACCAATTCCTCCAGCCCGCAATTGGGGGCAAGGGCCAGTTCTTGAAGGCATTCTTCCACAGGGGAGGCTTAGTTAAAACCACTTTGAAGGGGATCCTTTGGGATTCGGCTGCGATGAATTCGCGAGGATCAGAAACTCCCACGGGACCAAGAAAGTAGGACGTCGAATTAGCTTCAGTGCGAATCAAAAGCTTAGTGGAAAGTTTCTGAGGGGAGACGGAGAAGAAATCTCAGGTAAAAATTGAAAAGCTAAGTGCCGAATGAAGCTTACAATGGAGGAATTTACCTGAGCAGCTTGATTTTAACTCGCCATTGAGGATTTGAGTTCAGAAAAAGATGATCTAGGGTTTGGATCTAAGCGAAGACTCTGACGGATTGCGGAGAGAGACAACGGGTGTTGAACAGATGCAATCTGAAGACGTTGGTGGCTGGAGTCAATTCCAGAATAAAATTACTTTTATCCCGTAATTGAAGGGGCATATGTTAACACCAAAATTTGGTAAGGTAAGGAGTCTGACTTGTGGGTCCAACTCGGTGAGGAATCCATCTGGTGGAAGGAAGGTTTCTTCAGATGAATTCGGCAGAAGAGTCCGTGGTCGGCAATTTGCTTCCGTTCGGCAAGGAAACTGTTGCGCTGATTTTGCGGGATTGCGTGGTGACGTGGCCCGAATGGAAGGGACGAATAGATGGATAAGCGATCGCATTTAGAGATAAATTAGGTATCGAATCCATTCGAGGTCATGCTTAACAGGGTATAAATATGAACCCTGAATGTATGTAACAGATATTCGAAACATTCTCAATACAAACCGGCTTTACGCCAAACCCTAGGGTCCTTTAGTCGTGTCGTCGAGTTCTTCGAGAGGGTTCATCGATCCGTCGACCTCCGTGAGTACCGGCAACCTTGTATCATGTCTAGTATCATGTGGTGGATTTAGATTTGATGCAAGTAGTCTTGTTACCATGCTTAGTGTCATGTGGTAAATTCAAGCTTGGTTCAAGAGGGTTTCTTGTTAGATCATGAACCATGCGGTAGGCTAAGATCTAGCTTGAAGCTAGTTATGGGCTCTATTGAATTTTGGCAAGATTCAATAGATTCATTAAGTTACCTTGTGTTATTTTGAGTTTTTCTTTATGTTAAATTCATGTAACACTTCTTTGCCCAATCTAGATGGGTTTGGATCGGTTTTACCTTTTTGATGATCCTTATGCGAATAGAGTTCGTACCCTTGGCTTAAATAGCACGTGGATCACATGCTCCCTGATAGCCGAAACCGAATTGATCTAGGTTGCCACGTGTTGCGGGTTCAAGCTTACCAAATCTTGTATAAATCTTGAAAGAACAGGGTATCACGCGGTAGATGCAGGTTTTTGGGTTGTTTTGGAGCTAGTCATCCGGTGGATTAGATTTCAATCCGATCTGATAGATTTATCTTGCTTGATAATGTTCATTCCTTCTTCATGGACCCCGAATCGGCTGTTCAGCCGTGTTCGGTTATGCTTTCACGAGTAAAACGTGCTCATAATTCATGCTTTAAATATTCTATGCTTTTAGCTTCCCACATCTAGATTGTATCATGCGGTGGATAGATCTATTTGTGGAAGGTGGTATGGTCTCAAACAAGTTGTATCATGCGGTGGATAGATTTGTTTGGTATCATGCTTGACGGGTTTTAGAGTACCTAGACATGTGGTAGACTAGTGCTTTAGACCTATGCATGCTTGTTTATTACATATTTATGATCATGCTTTTACTTCATTTATTATTCAATGCTATTTACCGCGAGGATCGGTCATGGCCTTGCGCACGTGCATCTTTATCTAAATAAAGACCGATCTGTCGTCGTGCTTATGTCATCTATTCGGCTGTGTTACTTTTCGCACTTTAAAGCTCCCGAATGGTTTCTAGTCTACTAGCAGATAGCTTTCTATAGCTATATGTCATCCCACTTGGCTTTCTAGCCGTAAATATGGAACTGTCTGGTACCACCCGGCAAGTTCCAGGATTTGGAATTTAACTACTTTGTCTTTTGTTAATTTTCAGGGAAAATTGACTGGCACGTCTTGTGATCTCTTAGCGTGTGAAGCTAGCTTTTCGGCTTGCTGTGTGCTTGGCGTGAGGTCCAGATTTTACATCAACACACATGCCGTATTAAGCCAAAGATATGAGCGTGTAACATGAAGATCACCGAACAAGATAAAACCGATTCAAACCAATCTAAATTGGGCAAAAGAGTGTTACATGAATTTAAACATAAAGTAAAAACTCAAAGCAACACGAGGTAACTTAATGAATCTATTAGATCTTGACAAATCTAATAGAGTCGATAACTAGCTCCAGGCTAGATCCTAGCCTACCGCATGGCTCACGATCTATCAAGAAACCCTCTTGAACCAAGCCTAAATCCACCGCATGATACTAAGCAAGGTAACAAGACTTCTTGCATCACGATCTAAATCCACCGCATGATACTAGACATGATACAAGGTTGCCGGTACTTACGGAGGTCGACGGATCGATGATTCCCCTCGAAGAACTCAACGACACGACTAAAGGACTCGAGAATTTGGCGTAAACCCGGTTTGTTGTGAAATTGTTCGATTCCTATTACATACATCAAGGGCTTATATTTATACCCTTGTCCAAACACGACTCCTGGTCGACTACAAGTACAACATTAAATGTCTAAATTAATGCTTCGACGCTAATGTCCGTCTCGTATACGCTATCAACTCGTTCTTCCCTTGCATCGGGCCACATCACCATGCATTCCCGAAAACTTCCCTTTTAAAAGCGCAAACAGTCCCTTTGCCGAACTATGGCGCACTGCCGACCGCAAGTGTCCTTTATCGAGTCCTTCGAGGAGATTTCTCCCAGCCGAATGGTACTCTCACCAAGCTCAGCCCACAAGTCAGCCTTTCTCCTGTACCATTTTTTGGTGTTAACAAAACTATAAGTGGTTTCGGGAACAAAAACATTTACTTTTTCACAATTTCTTTAGAACAAGGAGGACTTTACTCTTTTCCTTGGAAAGGGGGCTCTAAATCAAGAGGCAAGGTTTTTAACGAGGCAGGTCTTGTGTAAGTACTTTTTTTTGATATATATGAAAAGGGCCTTCCCCCAATTCGTGCATTTCGTGAATTTCGTCGTATGAAAAGGCTCCGTGATAGCCGAAATTCCATCGTGTGAAAGAAAAGTTCGTGAAAGGCTCCCTGATAGTCAAAATTCCATCATGTGAAAGAAAAATTTGTAAAAGGCTCCATGATAGCCGAAATTTCATCTTGAAAGGAAAGTATGTGAAGGGGCTCCGTGATAGCCGAAGGCTTCGTGAAAGCCTAAAATCCCACCGTCAAAGGGATTCCCACCGAAAGGCCTGATACAACAACAAGTTGTGGACTAAATCCCACCGTCAAAGGGATTCCCACCGAAAGGACTGAGACAACAATAAGTTGTGGCCTAGTTTCCATCATGAAGGGATGTCTTACAAAAAGGTTAGGAATAATTGAGGATTGGGACTAGCGAATTATATATGTTTTTGTTAAAAAATTTTTATCCGTAAAAAGGTGTAAAGTGAAAGTCACAAATGACATCTACGATGATTCATTTTCCTTCAAGAGGCTACGGGGCTCGAGTCCCCCCGAAAGCTCACACTCGTAAGTGAGCGTGGTTGAAGCAAGTGAAGGTTGCTATAACAACTCGGGCAAGCGTACCAAGAGAGCAAAGTCCACAAAATTTGTGAAACAAATTTTGTCGACTTACACTAAAACTCCTGTGATTTCAAAATCAGCGAAAACATTCATGAAGAGTTCGTGAAACAAAACACTAGACGAGAGCTTCCAAAGTTCAAACTTTCACGAAATTTTGCATGCAAAACGACAAGGTGGGGGAGGGTAACGTTTTTTCTTCAACAAAAACGTCTTTATATTGCCTTAGTTACATACAAAATTTTGATCAAGTATCATTACATTACATCAGAGACCCAAAGGGTTCAATACGAGAGTTCAACTATGTGGCATGGGTCACGGTGCCACTTTCTACAATATCGCTAGCATAAGCAAAATGGTGTTTGCCAATCTTTGGGCTAAGGGGCTCCATCTTCACGAAGCCCTGAGAACATGATGCTGTTGCAGTAGGAGTAAAGTCTTCACGAAGAAGAAAAATATGATGAAAGATCGAAGCTATTTATCGAAAAATTCAGCGAAACTTCAAACCATAAATCGGAAAAATCTCGCTCGGGATGAGTTTCTTTGAATAGTCGCCAAGCTTCGCCACTGACAACCATATTCCCACGATGAATTCGCAAAGGTATCACATCCTGCGCAGACCCACCTTGCTGGACCTGCACAGGTTAAGATTTACAACACAGTTGTTCAGAAGGGGCCTCACAACCCATGAATTTACAATTTCTTCACAATGGTGCTACAAAGGAAGTTCGAGCATCTTAGTTGATGATGTCAACCTTGGGAGAAGAATCATTGTGTTCAGATTCAACACTAGCACCATCATTGTCGTCACTACCGCTGCCACTGCTACCGTCTTCATCACTCGCTTGATTCATCATCTTCCTTCTCGGTAGTGCCTTCTTCTTCTTCACCCTCAGAAGATGATTCTGGAACTTCGGCGCTTTTACCTCGCTGTCGTATGGACCTCCCTGGGCCCACTATCTCGGTGGGTACCAGGATCGACTACTAGGTGGGCCCCTGGGACTACCCGGCTTGCGCTACACGGCACCTGATGGCGTGGGGCACAAAAACTGCAGAGAAGAAGTACTCGGTTAGGAAGCTATGCATGTCCCGCACTGTATGGAAGACTCCTAGACGTACTCGACTAGTACTCTCTCCCTACTCTGACTTGTAACCCTGCCTCCTGGACTATATAAGGCGAGGCAGGGACCCTTCTCTAAAAATCCAATCTCATCTCATGGCGTACAATTACACCACCTTGTAATCGTACCCAATCAATCCAGAGCAACACAGCATAGAGGACGTAGGGTATTACGCACCTCGCGGCCCTAACCTGTCTAAATTGTGTGCCACGTGTCTCTTCCTTCGAGTTACCGATCTCGGCGAGGCCACATTCATCTACTTCAGGTACTCCCCTTAGTAGGTTGCCGGTCTAAAACACCGACAGCTGGCGCGCCAGGTAGGGGATCTCGCCCGAGATCACATGGCGAACTCGACGGCTCCTGTCTACTTCAAGCCAACCGTCGCCTTCAACCGCGGCGACACCTTCGTTTTCGGCGCTTGGGTCCGCACCGCCGACGGCGCGGGGGTCCTTCCGGCCGCCTCACCATGCCGCCCAACCCGGAGACCGGCTTCGTGACGCTTCCAGAAGTCGTCACGGGCAAGCTCGCCGGCAAGTTCGGCGAAATTTCGCTCTTCGACCATCAAGCTGACTTCGAGCTCGAGTCCGCTTCCAACTCGAACTCGACGTCTCCATGGGCTATCTCATACGAGCCGGCTGCTTAGCCATCGCATGTGGTCCCACCACCCCGTGAGCGCTCCGCGCGTGGTCCCCGCATCCTCAGTCGGGCCCGCACGGAGGCTCCCTCTTCGCGTCGGGCCGGCGAGGAACCCGTACCCAAGTACAACTCAGACTCCGACACCGCCCCCGGCCACGCTTCGGACTCCAACCCCCTCTCCGGGTTCTACTCGGATTCCGCATACGAGTTCGACTTCGGGTCGGACCCAGAGGATCCCGAGTCCGAGGACAACTCTACTGAGCATCCCTTATCAGGGCGGGCCTCTTGCTGGTTATAACGTCCACACCGGCCGGGAGATTCGTCTACTGGCCAGACCGCAAGCCCGCTGACCTGATAAGTGGAGACTCACACTAGGTCGCCTACATCGACTCGCTCCCGTTCCAGGAGTGAACACCACTTGCCCGAGCTGACTCGAACACCCCAACTGAGGTGGCGGCTTCTGAGTCCAGCCTTGGCACCCCTGATCGCCAAGTCTTCATGGCTGCCGGTGACACTCCAGGACCTTCAGGGACGGCTCAAGACAAGTACCTTGAAGACATCTCCTCAGACGAGCTATCTGCCGACGCACCTGCCGACGAGACCCCCGCCAACAGAGACGCTCGACGTGAGCGTAACAGGAAGCGCAGCGAACGGTGCCGGCGTCTCCGAGACAACCTCCCCATCCGCAACCTCGCGGAAGCTCTAGAGGCGGTCGAGAGCAGAGTACACACTACCCCTGAGCAATGCCTCATGTCGATCACAGTGAACACACGCCAGGCTCAGGGAATTTACGCCGGGGAGGTCATCGCCAAGCTCGCTGAAGACGCCTACTTCATGCGGGTCGACAACAGGGTCAACCAGCCTCCTCCCACCAGGAACCGCGACAACAAAGCTACAAGTCGCAGCACCAACCCCGGTGCCAACCGTACTCGAGCTAAGCTTCCAGCTCAGCTCAACCGTACTCGCTCAAACGCCGATGGACCTCCACAGGGTGGCAACAGCAACCACGAGGTTGTCCCTCACTGCGCCCATGACGGCGGCGGCCGTGACCCTGACGGCGGCGGCAGCGACGACGGGAGCTCCAACCACGGAGCCAACAGGAGGGCCGGCGGCGGCGGCAACCGCGGCGGTCGAGAACACGCAAACAGCCATGCCTCCGGTGCCTCACAGGGCGGCTACGATGCCCGCCAGATGATTGAGGAGCTGTGGCGGAAGAAGTCAGCCATCGTAGGCAACAACGACGGCTTCCCCGCCTTCTAACCTCGACTTCGCAACTTTCTCCTCCCCGACAAGTTCAAGCCTTTGGGGATCACCAAGTACGACGCGAAGAAGGACCCCATCCAGTGGCTCAGGTGCAACGCCCTCTCCATCGAGAACGCTGGCCGCAACAATGACACCAAGTGCCTCTACTTCCCCTTCTGCCTGGACCAAGCTCCACTCACATGGCTCGAGTCGCTGGACAAGCACTCGATCGACAAGTGGGACCAGCTGAAGGAGCAGTTCACCAGCAACTTCGCGAGCACCATGCGCCGATCGGGTACTCGCATGAACCTGGCCATGGTCAAGCAGGAACAAGGCGAGACCCTCCGCAAGTACATGCTCCGCTTCTTCGACAAGCGCACTACTGTAGTCGACATCACCGACAAGGAGGTCATCGACCTCTTCCAAGAAGGCCTCTACCACCACCGCACCTTTGAAGACTGCGGTCGTCGCCGCCCCAAGTCCATCCCCCACCTCAAGGACATGATCACGTCCTGGGCGGATGAAGAGGACAAGGCCAACGCCAAATACGACGCCATCCGTGGCAAGAACAAGCAGAACACGGGCGGCGACAGCGGCAACAACGGGAACCAAGGCGGTCGCAACAACAATAACTACTCGGGTCCCAACCGCAAGCGCAAGCCAGATAACACCTGTCGGTGCAGAATGTGGTCCCGACACTAACCAGTAATAAGTGCCATGGTCTATCCCTCAATGGTCGATGCTAAGCAATAAAAGACACAGAGTTTATCCTGGTTCCGGCCAAGGGGCCGTACGTCCAGCAGCGGTGTGCTCGAGGCACTATATTGCTCAGCACCGGGGGTGCCTGTAGTGGGGCGGCTACAAGCAAGGTGGGAGAGGAAGCGTGGCTTCCAAGTCCCTGGTGAAGTGGCTGAGGATGTTATGGGAGAATTGGAGAACGAGTGTGTGGTGCGTCCTGTTTCGTGTTGTGTTGTGCCGTGTCGTCTGTGTCCCCTGTGGCGGGGGAGTTCGTCTTCCTTTTATAGGCCAATGAGAGGGCGAATCACATGTATGCCGTGCTATTTAGCTACATGGGGAAGTGTGGTGTGCTATGCCGTAGAGTAGGTGGCCGCCCTGACGGTCCTTGCAGTGATCCGGCCATCATGGCGTATCTTGCGCCCGAACAGTAGCAGCTTCGAGGGTAGAAGAGCAGTGAACGGCTGTGATGTCTTCAGGCGGGCTCGAGGGAGTTGCTGACGTCGGTCCGTACCGGGTGTTGACGCAAAAAGTGCACTCAACGCCAATCACACAGCAAGCCGAACAAAGCTGGCTTCGCACGCGCAGAGAGCAAATGACGTGCCAGTCAATTTTTCCTGAAAATCAACAAAAGATAAAGCAGTTAGATACCAAAGCTTGGAACTTGCCGGGTGGTACCAGACAGTTCCATATTTACGGCTTAAAAGCCAAGCAAGATGACACATAACTATGTAAAGCTATCTGTCAAAGAACCACGACCATTCGGGTAAACGCAAAGGGAAAAAGAAACACTGCCGAATGAATGACGTAAGCATGACGGCAATCGATCTTCGTATAAACAAGAATGCAAGCACAGAGTCATAACCGATCCCCATGAAGATTAGCATTAGAATAAATGAAGTAAAGCACGAACAAGATCACGTATTAAATAAGCATGCATAGATTTAAAGCACTAGTCTACCGCATGTCTAATTACTTTAAAACCCGTCGGGTACGATAACAAGCAAATCTATCCACCGCATGATACGATTTGCATGAAAAAAGTACCACTCTCCACAAATAGATCTATCCACCGCATGATACAATCTAAATATGGAAAGCTAAAAGCATACATCATTTAGGACGTAAATAATGCACGTGTTCTACTTGTGAAAACATAACCGAATACGGCTGAACAGCCGATCCAGGGTCCATGAAGAAGGAACAAACGTTACCACGTGAATAAATCTATCAGGCTGATCTGAAAATCTAATCCACCGGATGACTAGCTCCAAAGCAACCCAAAAACCTGCATCTACCGCATGATACCCGGTTCTTTCAAGATTTATACGAACGAAGCAAGCTTGAACCCGCAACACGTAACAACCTAGATCGATTCGGTTTCGGCTATCGGAGAGCATAAGATCCACGCGTCAAAACACGAAACCTGCTCGTACAAGGATCTTAAGAGAGATATAGCCGATCCAAACCCATCTAGATTGGGCAAGGATGTGTTACATGAATTGAAACAATAAGTAAAACTCATGATAACACGGGATAACTTAATGAATCTACTGGATCTTGCCAAAATCCAATAGAGCCGATAACTAGCTTCAAGCCAGATCTTAGCCTACCGCATGACTCATGATCTAACAAGAAACCCTCTTGAACCAAGCTTGAATCTACCGCATGACACGAAGCATGGTAACAAGACTACTTGCATCAGATCTAAATCCACCGCATGATACTAGACATGATACAAGGTTGCGGTACTCACGGAGGTCGACGGATCGATTGGCCCTCTCGAAGAACTCGACGACACGACAAGGACTCTAGGGTTTGGCGTAAGGCCGGTGTGTATTGAAGAATGATCGTGTTTTTTACATACATTCAGGGATCGTATTTATACCCTGCTGATTACAACTGCGAATGGATTCATTGCCTAACTAAGCTCGATCACCTGTCCCTCCATTCGTCTCCCCTGATTTGAGCCACGTCACCGTCCAATCCCGCAAAATCAGCTCTACTGTTCCCTTGCCGAACTGGAGCAGATAGCCGACCGCGGATCTCTCTGCCGAAAATCTCTGGAAATATCTCTCCTTCCACCAGACGGACTCTTTTTCGAACCTGGGCCACAGGTCAGACTCCTTACCAAATTTTGGTGTTAACACATGCCCCTTCAATTGTGGGATAAAAGTAATTTTGTTCCACAATTGACTCCAGCCACGAATCCTTGAGTTAAATCTGTCAACACCTGTTCTTCGCAATCCGCCGGAATCTTCGTTCAGATCCAACCCTAGATCCCCTTCGTTCCGAGCTCGAGCCTCCAATGGCAACTCAGAACCAAGCTGCTCAGGTAAATTCATCCCCCGCAAACCTTGTTCGGCATTAGGTTTTCAATTTTACCTGAGATTTTCCTTTTCCGCCTTTTTCCAGGAACCTTCTACTGCTCTTTTGATTCCTATCGAGGCCAATTCGCAGTCTTATTACCTTGGTCCTGTGGGGAATCCTGACCCTCGAGATCTTATTGCCGCTGAATCTCAGAGAATCCCCTTCAAAGCAGCTTTGTCTCCACCTTCTCAGTGGCAAGATGCGTTCAAGAACTGGCCTTTACCTCCAATTGCAGGCTGGAGGACTTGGTACCGGAGGATCCTTGCAGATAAAAGTGGATTGACCAACCTGGATGCTCTCCGCATCGCTCAATGCTTGGAGTTACCCGTGGCTGAGACCCCCAAGAATGAAGATCTTCTGATAGCCGCATGCCACTTCTGGTCAAATGGAGTCAACGCCTTCCTTTTTGGGCATGGTCCAATGTCTCCCACCTTGGCCGATGTATATATGATCACCGGCCTCGACATTATAGGATCTGTCCAACCTTGGAATTTCAAAAATTCTTCACGCCAGACAGGGGTAAAGCAAGGGAATGGCTACAAGAATTATATCCTGAAGCACATGAAAGACACTCCCCTTGGCGATGTTGAATACAGAGCCTTTCTGAACATGTGGCTATGCAGATTCGTCTTCTGTGGCAAGGCCAACGAGCCCACTTTGAACCATATTGCAATGGCGATTCATCTGGCTAGTGGCAATCGCCTCCCTCTGGGAAAATTCTTCTTGGGCAGTGTATATCATAGCTTCATCAGACTTTTACCCAAATGTACACCAGCCAGAGGATAACATGCGTCAATGGCCCTTGGTGGTTTGTTCAAATGTGGCTGCAGCTCCACATGCATCAGATTGTCGGCGTCGATTTGAACTCCAGGTTCTTCCCTTTGTCCAATCACCCTGAGGGAGAGCCTCAAGCTACCAGAGGATGCCAAAACTACGGAGAAGCGGCTTCAACTGTTCTCATTCAGCAGGACATCAGCCAGCTCTTCGAGTTGTTTTTCAAAGGTTTCTCCAATCCTCTTTGGCTTCCTTATCTAGGTAATGACACTTTGACCTTCCCTGTCGAATTTTCCTTTGAGCCCGGCCATCAGGATAGGAATTTCTTGGAGATCTTTAATATCATAATCCGCCCCTGCATACTGCCGGCCGAGTTCAATGGAGGGAGGCAGAATGTCAGCACTTATGAATACTACCGGCCTAATGTAATGGCCGGACAACTTGGATGCGGCCAGATGCCCCCAAGATTGTTCCCGCATGAATTCCTCAAACCCGGGGAGGAAATCAAAGAACCGATGCGGGGGCGGCAGAGTTTTCAACTATGTGTGCAGTCCCACGGTCTACACATGTCCTTTCGTGCCCACAACCATAGCTCACCCCACCTTCAATTCCTGGTGGCAAGAATCTCATGACCATATCTTCAGTGAGCCCGTTCATGTATTCTGTGCAGAGTTGGTACCTGACTTTCTGCCAACTTCAGAGGTAATACAATGAGCCCTTAGATCAGACCTTCCTCTTTATTCGTGGTCCTGACCTTTATCTTCCTGTTCACAGAACACAGTGCCTGCCCCTCGAGCCAGGGCAATTGCTTACAATGCTGATGGCCCAATTTCAGCACTGGGGTTCAAATCCACAACACTGCACCAACTAATGGCCAGGTATGCTACCACAGACCCTAGCCTTTCTAGCCTTGCCGCAGACAGGAGGCAAGGTCTGCATCTGATTGCCCCTCCAAGTGCTAAAAGGAGAAGAACTGTCAAGAAGGTGCTTGTTGAGGTAAAACCCTTTACCTTCTTGATTACCAGGTCACTCTGTTCTTGATGGATCATATCATTGTGCATTTTCAGACCAGAGCCCAGCAGCCTTCAGAACCAGTACCTGCCGATGCCCCATCCACTGGTATGACCTTTACTGTTCTTTCTCAAGGATGAGCACTGGCACTTACTCTTTCAATTGGACATTTGCAGAAGAAGCCGTGGAAGAACAGCTTGTAGATGTTCCAGTGGTTCAACAAGCGAGTCCATCCAGGGTTGAATTACCCATCCCGGTGGAGATCTCATCTTCATCACCTTCTGCAGAAGCAATAAATTCTCCAGAGATGAATCTCCCAACTCAACTAGAGCCAATAAGTTCTCCCCGGGGTGCCATCGCCTATTGGTCAAGCGGGAGATAACCAACCCAACGAGAGGCGGCGCCCCCGACTCCTTTCCAGCCAGAAACCCACGAGCTGCCAGTGGCCGCATCGGCACCTCCTAGCTCGGAAGTTTCGGCTCTGCTTGGAGCGTCTTCTTCACCTGTGATTGCCCCTACTCAAGAAACTAGCCATGAGGTAACCATCCGCACTTAATTTTGGTACCTCGATGTTTAGCATCCCTAATTCGGCAATGTTGTTCATCAGGATCAGGTCCCATCATCACCAAGCCTCGCCATCGAGAGCAATCCGTTCGCCGAGGTGATGGAAGGAGTATCCCAGCCGCTGCCAGATGAAGTGTTGTCCAAGCTCAAAGAAATTGCTGCCTGGCTAGAAAAAGATGCTCAGGACCAGTTCAATGATCTCCATCACTTCGAAGAGATGTTTGAATCCATTAGTCAAAAACTCCCTGAAGACATCAGAGCTTCTCTATCATCCGTCTATGACTTGGAGCCCCTTTATGTACCCTTAAGGCGCGCTTGGAGGAAATTGCGCTCCCGTCCAGCCATTGAAAAGAGGAAAACCGATGCCGAACATGCCATGAACGGGGCACAATCCCAAGCAGAGAACCAGAAAGATGCATTGGCTAACCTGCAAGCTTCTTACGACCTGAAAGCTGCCAGGAAGGCTGCTCTAGAAGCCGAACTGAGAAGCCTGTCAGCGGAGATGGAGATTGACAAGGAGAAAATAGCCGAACTCCCTGGATTAATAGCAAAGACCCAAGCGGAAGTAAAATCGGCTATCACCAAAATAGAGCAATGCGATGCGGAACTCACTGACTTGTCCGGTGCTCAAAAGGACTGCCAGGAGATGCTGGACAATTCCCATTTGATAATATCCAACGTTCGTCGTGTACTTGCAAAACTCTTGAATGCCTGAATATCCTCCTTGATGTATAATTGAATTGGTCGTTCTCGTAATATCTTCCTGCGATTTGTTTCCTTTCTTTTGCGTACTTTGAGATGTAATGCTGAACGACCCATTCGGCAGTGAAACGCTAACTCCCGAACGACACTTTGATTTCCTTTAGCCGAACCAATCGATCTGCACGCGGTCCAGCTTGGAACTCCAAACGACCCGCTGGTGGGCTGGTCAAGGAAACCTTTCCACCTTCCGATTTTCTTGGGATGTGCGCCACGATCCACGCCCACGACTCGAAGCCACGATTCATCCCGCCGGGGCCTATAAATGTTACCATAGGTGCCCCTAGCTCTCCACCAGGCCTTCTAGCTCTCGAATCTTTGCCAATCTTTAGCCTTCTCGCAAACAGTGCACATCCCAAACCACAATGGTGCACCGCCTCAACCGCCGCCGTGCCTCCGACGAGGCCGAGGGGAGCAGCGCCAATGCGCGCAGGCGGTGACGATCGTCAATCTCTCCTCTGTGATTCTGTTCTTGATCTTCTTTTGCCTTGACGATCATCCCCCTTTTCAGGCTGATTCAGTGGAATCCGCCCCGCGCGCCGGCCAATCAGCCCCTGCCAGATGACTCTTCGGAGTCTGATGGCCACTCCCCGGTACCGTACGGGGAAGAGGACGCCATCCGCTTCAAGGAGGAGCTAGAGGCGTCTCGTCGCGAGCTGGACGACGTCTCCAAGAAAGCGGGTGTGGCCGAGCTAGAATGGGAGGACCAGCGCAAACAGCTGCTGGAGGCCATTGACGGTATGGCTCTGAGATCGATTCTTGATCTAGCCCGGTCTCTGATGCTAATCTTTCCTGTTTGCTCTTTGTAGCCCGCGACGCCGAGCTCGACCAGCTAAAGGCGCCGGTAGAGCAATTGGCCGAGAAGGTGAATGCCCGCGGCAACACGCCGGCGGAGCGCTTGGCCGCGGTGGAGCGCCGCGTCGACGAGGTGGCCGTTCATGGCGTTCGTTTGGGCACCACCTTGGGCACCGGCCGCGATGGCGACGCATACGGACGTCGACTATTCCACCGACCGCGTGGCTTCCGGGGCGGCGCGCGGGAGGACATCGACGAGATCGAGCTCATCCCGGGAGCGCCTTGACGGCCACGGCGATGCCATTGCCGAAATTACCCATCCTCAATCTGTGTTGAACAGGCTCTTCGACTAGATTGTACTAGGGATGTGTAAATATTGGCAATAGATGAAGAACTTTTGAATTCTGCACCTGTTCTGCGATGATTTCCCTTTGCATTTTGCATCTGCGAACTCTGTTTTCTTTAATTGCATCCGGGAACTATCTTTAGCCGAACGTGCGAGAACAACTCCCCCTTGGCGCAAAATCCACAAAGGATCCCAATTCGGCAATCCGTAAACACTGTTCAAGAGAAAACCCTTCGCACTTGGTGGAAAACCCCCGCCGCTTGGTATTCCAACAAGTGTGTACTGGCCAAATCATCACTCCCAATGCGCCTCCTCGGTCAATAAAATAGCCCGTGGGGTGCTCTGCAAATCCACTCGCACACTCCTTCATCATTTCTCATCTCTTCCCCTGCTGCTAGAGGAAAAAACCCCAATGCCATGGACAAGGGTAAACAACCTCAGGAGAGCGGCTCATCAAAGAAGCGTACGATTCGGAAGTGAGTTTTCTCCTGATCTGCTCCTTGTTCTCCCGCTTGATTTCGCACCTCATGTTTTCCTCTCGTCCTTTTCAGCCTTGATTTGCTTCCTGAAGAAGTCATCGGGGCCGAGGATGTGCCTGAGTGCATCTCCTCCGATTCCTCTCTCGAAGCAGAGGATGCCACGCCTGAACAGAAGACCAACCATCGGCTGCGCCACCGCGTACGGCACCTGGAGCATGGCCTCAGGGACATGTCCGCCCGTTGCCAAGCCGAGAGCGAGCGTCGCATGGTGCTGGAAGCATTAGTAGGGGGTAAATGCTCCTGACCCCTTCACGTTTGCATCCGGATTTCTTGCCTCTAACCTTGATTCTCCTGTTCCAGATGTCTCTCGACGGGTATAGCGCACCGAAGGCGGCTCGGGATAGCTTGGTAGAGGCCGCCAATTACGGTCATCCTCATGCGTTCCAAGTCGCCGTCAAGGTGGTCCTGGAACAACTGAAGAGGGAGCAGCAGCCGAAGAAGCAAAGAAAAGATTGAATCATACTTTCGCTTCTTCCTCCACGCCTTCTGCTTCCCACCTCCTCGGGGACCTGATCATCAGGGCTGCTAGATGTGATCCTGCAAGAAGCAGTTGTAATGTAGTATTGAGCTAAGGGCAATGCATCCAGGCACTGGCCATTTTTTCTTGTTCATGGATTTTGTTCTGAAGGCGGCCTCATTCTCGAGCGCCGGCTATTTTGTGCCAGATGTGTGTAATCACCGATCGATCTCAATGCTAGGATAATACTTCTTCAGATATCTTCCATTTATCGCAGCGGAAAATTCTTCCCCTAGCAAAGTTTTCAATATGTATGCATTACCAGGAACGCATCTGACCACACGAAAAGGCCCCTCCCAGTTAGGGGACCATTTGCCGAATTCACTGTATTTAGTTCCAATCGGCAATAGCGCTTTCCAAACTAGATCGCCTTCTGCGAATTGCTTTACCTTTACTTTCTTGTTATAGTATTTGGCAACTCGCAGCTTGTTTTTCTCGATGTTCTCCAGGGCCCTGAGACGGATCATATGCAAATCCTCTAACTCATCCATCATTAGGCCTCTGTAATCCTTGGAGCTCAACTCGTTTTGCAGCACTACTCTCCTTGAATCTGATTGTATCTCCCAAGGCAGGATTGCATGATGCCAGTAAACCAACTCGTAAGGAGAGGTCTTTGTAGCTCCGTGGGGGGCCATTCGGTAAGCCCAAAGCGCCTCGCTGAGTACCGAATGCCATCTCCTTGGCTTCTGATCGATCTTCTTTTGTATCAGCTTGATCATGATCTTATTAGAAGCCTCTGCTTGACCATTAGCTTGGGCATAATATGGAGAAGAATTAAACAATTTGATTCCCATGCTTTCGGCAAAATCTCTGAATTCCAATGACACGAATTGTGCCCCCGGTCGGTGGTAATCGTCCGAGGGATCCCAAATCGATAGATGATGTGTTCCTTGACGAACTCGATCATGTTTTTCGACGTTACTTTCTTCAGTGGGATCGCCTCGACCCATTTGGTGAAGTAATCTGTAGCCAAAAGCACGAACTTATGCCCCTTGCTAGACGGCGGATTAATTTGGCCAATCAAGTCTATACCCCAGCCCCTGAATGGTCATGGCTTGATGATGGGATTCAATGCTGAGGCAGGGACTCTTTGAATATTCCCGAACCTCTGGCAGTCTTGACATCCCTTGTAATACTCAAAGCAATCTTCTAATATCGTCGGCCAAAAGCATCCAGCTTGTCTAATAACCCATTTCATCCGATAGGCCGATTGGTGCGCTCCACATATCCCATCATGCACCTCGCTCATCATGTTCTTGGCTTCTTCTGGACCCAGGCATCGTAGCAATACTCCATCTAATGATTTATAGAATAAATTATCATCCAGAAGAACGAACTTAATTGCCTTGTACACGAGCTTCCTAGAGACTTTTCGGGATGGATCTCTCAAGTAATCAACGATCTCTTTCCTCCAATCATCTTCGCAAGATCCGCCCTTAGTGCACACACTTCTCGCAGCAAATGCTTCTTGACTCTCCTTGTAACCGGAGGCGCTCCGAGCTAGCCTTGTTTGCTTCTTCGTTATGCTCTCTAGGAATGTCTTCGTAGGGTTACTAATGGGAAGCTCTTCAAGATTTCCCCGCACTCTTCGTAGTAACTCCTCGGCGCTTCGCTCCCGCACTCGTATTGGCCGTTCAATTTCTTGATTACCGATTCCGAATCTCCATAGATCTCAACCGAGACGGCCCCGCCTTCTCTCAAATATTGAAGCCCTCGAAGTAGTGCCTCGTACTCGGCTCGGTTATTTGTGACAGTGGGTTGTATAGGAATAGCGAATTCAAACATCTCACCTCTGGGCGAAATTAGCAGGATCCCTACTCCCCCACCTTTGCCACATGATGACCCGTCAAAAAATAAAGCCCAAGGGGTAATTTCAAGCAGATCAATTGACGGGTCACGATGTTCAGTTATAAAATCGGCAATGACCTGACCTTTGATGGCTTTTGCCGATTCGAACTTCAACTCGAATTCTGATAAAGCTAAAATCCATTTGCCAATCCGACCATTCAAAATTGGCATAGATAACATATGTTTTATCACATCAAACTTTGAGTATACGGTGCATTCGGCATTCAACAAGTAGTGCCGAAACTTTGTACACGAGTAGTACACGCAAAGACACAGTTTCTCTATAGCCGAATACCTGGTTTCAGGATCAAGTAGTTTTCGGCTAAGATAAGCTACTACCCGCTCCTTTCCTTCGAATTCTTGAATAAGGGCCGATCCAATAGTTTGGGTATCGGCCGCCACGTACAACTTGAAAGGCTTGTTCACCGAGGAGGAACCCAAGACCGGCGGCTCCTTCATGTATTGCTTGATCTCATCAAAAGCCTTCGTTGTTCGTCGCCCCATGTGAATTTCGATCTTTCTTTAGCTTCAGCAATGGAGAGAATGGCAACACCTTCTGCGATAAATTTGATATGAATCTTCTCACGAAGTTGATCTTGCCGAGCAGTGATTGCAATTCTTTGAGGTTGGTTGGAGGAACGACTTCATCAATGGCTTTCATGCTCTTCTTGCCAACCTCGATTCCCCCTTCGTGGACCAAAAACCCCAAGAACTCTCCAGCTGATTGTTGACAGTGAATTTCCGTCAACCTAGAGTACTTGTTATACATTGGTTTCAATTATGATTTGCAACTAACCCGCCACTAGGCATACAAATGATATAACAAGTTCACACTTGCATGTCGATTTTGGAGTTCATTGTTTACGCAGGAAATCTACGCTAAAGAGGAGACTTTCGGGATAAGTTCATCAAGCACTTCAAGAGAAGATCATGAAGCCCGTCACAAGTCAAGACACGAAGTGAACAAGACTCCAAACGACCCGAGGACCGAAGCATCGACACGCAAAACTCCGGGGACTTGGATGTTTACCAACGAGATCAACTCAGCCCGAGAGATATTCTCGCAGCTCAGGACAGCATGATCTTTCGGTACAGATTCGGAGACTTAAACGGTCTTTAATGGCAAAAGTTTGACTACCAAAGTTGTGGGCCTCGACGATACCTTCGATTTGGACATGTGGAAGGCCCAATTCGGATAAGGGAGCTAGGAGATATAGCCCCCGAAATCCCTGCTGCGCAGTCAGTCCGAAATCAGAACAGATTATCTTCGAAGGCCGATTTGGAGATCTTATCTTCGTTTTCAAGGAAAGAAATGAATACCAAAGTTGAAGATAATTTCGTGGCACACAACCTGGACACCGAATTTGCATTATTTGGAGTCCGAACGTGGGAGATATGGCGTTGGCAAGGAAGGAGTGCGAATCAGGAAAATCTGGCTGATTTTATGGAAACCAAGTTTGCTTCTCTCCCAAGAAGGATTTCGTGCAAGGCAAGGTGGAGCACGCCCAAAGGCACCTCAAGGACATAAATACAACCCCCCTAGGCGCCCCAATATGGACCCATCGAACAAATCATCCTACCGACGCCAATCACCGAAAACCGCCGCCGCAAGATGAGGGAGAGAGTTAGATGAGCTCGTCGCAAGGATCAACGCCGGCGGAGAGAAGGAAGCAAGAGGAGGACTCCAAGCCGCTGGCCTAGGGGTGTTCCCAAGCTCCATCACCGCCATCTTCATCGGCGACGTTCTCCGGAGTCTCCATCACCCCTATGTGCTTCAATCTGTGTAAGATGATGGGGTAATGTCTCCGTTCATCCCTAGGATTAGATGGATACATGCTATGTGATCGCTACTTGATTTGTGGTTTCAATCTATTGTTTTCATGTTGATGATGCTTTGATGATTAAGGTTAGCTACCATGTTTTTCGGGCGTATGATATCCGCTACTCCCATAGATTCCATCAGCATACCGTGTCCATCATAGGTCTAGTCATGAATACCTTCGCGTAGTGACAGTACGAGAGGAGGGAAAGGGCGAAACCGTGGTCACAACCCCCGGTAGATTGGTTTACCGCTTTCGTGTAGTAGATGCATACCATGTTATCCAAGATCCTAGGGAGGGAACGCTTATCTTTCTTGCTCACTCTCTTGTGTTCACCCCTTTATCATCTAGTTTAAACCTAGATTTGTTTGATCAACTTAACTTAGATTAACTTAGGTTAGATTGTCTTTACTTTTAGATTAATACTCTCTTTCAAAGGTTTTCCATTCAACTAGATTAGTACTTTGTTAAGCGCTAGTAATCCCCTTGCTCCGCGGATTGACAAGAACCTTGGGAATCCCGTGGTGAAAAAGGTGTAGGTCCGTACGCTTGCGGATCGTAGGTGGATACGAGTTTTATCCGTCAACACTTATTTTCTAAAAAAAAATCTTTTTTGTTTTTCTTTCTACTTTTTTTGTGCCTAGATGGATTTGTTCACCTCACCATTGGAAGACGAAGAGATGTCGCTAAGGGAGCTAGCAATGCCGTCAATGGAAGACATTGAGATGCAAAAATCAGATTTGACGTTTGCTACAACCCACTATGAAGTGAAGCCTGGAATCATCAAGTTAGTGGCGACAAAACCATTTAGAGGATTGGAGGATGACAACCCATATAGACACATTAAGGAATTCACGATGTTATGCAACACGGTGCAACAAAAAGAAGTTCCGGCCGCTTGGTTCAAGTGGAATCTTTTTCCATTCTCTCTCGAAGATGAAGCGCGAAGATGGTACACACTTGCGTCCATTGAAGCAAAAGGAAATTGGGATGAGCTAGTGAAGAAGTTTCTTTTGAAGTTCTTTCCCATAAGCAAGGTCCAAAACTTAAGGAGGCAAGTGCTCACTTTCAAGCAAGGAGAGGATGAAGGAATTGATGAAGCATGGGACCGTTTTAATGAACTACTTGAGCGAGGCCCGAACTTGGGATTTTCCGGTGAATTGATGTTGCATACCTTTTATTTTTCACTAACCCCTATCTCGTCTCGTTTTGTAAGCATGTGTGCAGGCGGTGATATAATGGATAAAACAATTAGTGAAGCCGCACAAATATTACAAAGGATAAGCAATGGACAAAGAACAATACGAGATTGGCAAAGATGTTGTCGAGAGGAGCGAAATGACAAAATCAAGCCCAAGGTGCTTTCTGAAATTTCTGAAAAAGATGAACCGAAGGTCAAGGAAGATGAACCGACCATACAAGAAAGTGAAGATCCACTTCCCAAGGTAAGAGAAGTCATTTCGGATGTTAAAAATGTTGAAACTAACATGAATGTAGGCCGAAGTATGTGGAATGCTAGACCATTGGCGGAGTTCAAGCAATCCGGTTGGGTTCAAGTTGATTTCGCCCCACTAATTAACTACCGAAGGAAGGAGGAACGCCGACACATTGCCAAACTAGTTGAAGATATATTTGATCAAGAGATGAGTGGAGAGTCGATCCAAAAGATGTTTGAAGAAGAAAGAGAAGAAGGAGATGAAGGATGGATCGACCGGTTTGACAACTCAAAGATTTATGATGAAGGAAGAGAAGAGTACAACCGTGATGAGCCTAGTGACTCAAAGGATAAATGGGAGGAGATAGGACTCAAGCTAGATGATAGCTTGTGTGCTATTGAAGCCTACACACTAGCAAATCAAGACATGGAAGTACTCAAGGATGAAGGAAAGAGTGAATCAACAATAAGCGATCTTGACGACATGTGGTACATGGAAGATAAAGAAAGCAACATACAAGTCTTTGAAGATGAAGATCTGGTTGATAAAGAACACTTCAAAGGAGATGAATGCGTACATAGTTGAAGGATTACATGTTCCACATGATGAGTTGAAGAAATTGCAAGATGGTGATGAAGAGGCAACTGCACTTGTTGAGATCGATTCGCCTTCAACACCGCTTGATGAACCAAATATCGCTCTTGTTGAAAAATCTCTAAGGCCAAGGTACGTGCTGAAATCTCAAGATATTATTGGTGTTGATGTTGATAAATTCAAATACTCATGCTCGACCAATAGTATGAATGATAGTTTAATGTCTATGCCTTGTTCCAATAGTGATCATGTTGATAGGCTAGATTTTCTTGAGAATGAAAAAGAGGAAACATTTATTTTTGATCCAATTAATCTCACACCTAAACAACCTTTGCCTAATGATAAGCTAAGCGCTATGCATGAAACATATGCTTCTTTTATTTACACCTTGACTTGTTGCTACAATTCACATGTGGTGTTAATTATGGACGCGTATGTTTACAATAAGTTTTGTAAATCTCGATCATGCTTTGCGCTTGGTCAAGCTAATGACCTTAAAGAAGAACATGTCGGGGGAAGGCCCAATTTTCACTAACCATGTAGACAAGGCTTGAATAATGAAAAAAAAGAAGTCATGCCTAAAAGAGTTGCAAGATAAATCATCAACCTCTCCGAATCCCGCAATGGATGCTGTTGTCTTCATCAATTTGAGAGCTTGTTCAGAGGTGTACAAATGAAGAAAATGATATATTCAGAGGCTCCATCAAGTTACCATTCCAACGCATCAAGAATCAACAAGTTTGAAGACCCGTGCAAGGAGTTATGGAGGAAACATTGAGCGTTGCGCGTTCTGAAATTTCAGGACAGATTTCATCGCCGAAGTAAAACGGACGTAACTCTCTTGTTCGGAGTCCGATTTGAGCAAATAAAGGCTCGTTGGAAAGGAAATTTTGTGCACTGTACAATGGAGTAGAGCTTGAGTATACTTTCTGTTCTGGACATTAAAAAAATTCATAGAGTGAAGGCAGCACTGAAGGATGATAAAGAAGGAGATAACGATGAAACAAAAGGATGCTTTGGGCAAGTCTTCTATAAGTGATCAAGCACAACATGGGAAGTAAATTAAATCTGCATTGGTACCTTTTATTCTTGCATGAAGGGCCATGGCTATGTAACGAAAAGAAGGTATGTGAGAAAGTAGAGCTCTATGACTTTAAATGAAGCGCTTTTCGGGAGGCAACCCGTTTCTTTATATTTTTACTACTTTCTTAGAGAAAATAAAAGAATGGCACTATCTTATGATGATCAACTTGTGGTTATTAATCTAAGTTCAGTTTTCCTTTTTAGAACCACCATCATGTTCATGATCATATTTATTTATTTGCATGCATTGCATTTTGTTGTCCTCGTGATGTTTCTTTGTGTATACATGTTTTGCACATAGTTGGCTTGGTTGTTTTATATACTTAATGATGTATGCTTCATTTTCCATGTTAATACTTCATAAGGCATTATGAGTATTTTCCTTTTGTGATCTTGTGTAAACGTGGTGTTTAAACATGATTGCGGACCATCATCGTTAAGTTCGATAAACCTAGCTGGCTTTTCATATGTTTTCATGTTGCATTGGTTAGTTTATAAGCTCTGCAATGCGCTTAATTTTCCTTGTGCTATAAGGGTTATTGATTTAGGGATAGACATGGTGTTTTAACCCTTGATAAATAAACCTTTATGGCTATGGAAAAATTCAGCAACCTAGTTGTAAACATGGTGTTTAGAACTAGGTGAAAACATTGTCTTTGTTTATATGCTTCCCTATCATGTGCATACACACCTTGCACCACGTACACTCATTAGATTTTTATTCCTTATTGAACTAATTATGCCACAAGTTAAGAATCTTAGGAGACATTGTTGGATTGTTGGCAATTCTATCTACTCCCAACCGTCACCTTGGGGGTAGAATGTGCGTTTAAAACGTCTTACAGGCAAGATAAAGACTCTCACTACAAGGAAATTGAAGGATGGCTAAGTGCTTTGTCTTCTTCTTCCATGACTAGCAAAATGCTAAGCATGGGGGAGACCCTGAATCTTCAACACGGAAGTGCAACATGACACTCTAGAAGATAGAATGATAAAGATCGTTAACATCTCCGGATCAATGCGCAAGAAGCCACCAATCTCATCAAAATTCTGCATGGTCTCGAAGGGAAAACACTGGATATTTTTGGATATTTAGAAGCCCCATGAAGTTACAATTCCAACAAATCAAGAATCAAAACAATCGGAGGTTTCTACAAGAAGTTATGCCCGAATCACCGAGTGCAACACGTCCTGAAATCAGTTTTGGACAGCACGCAGCGCTGAAGTAAAACGGACATAGCTCCCTTGTTTGAACTCCGTTTTCGATGAATGACCACACGTTGGAAAGGTAATTTCATAAACTTTTCAATAGAGCTATATTTCGATATATGTTCTGTTCTGTACATAGGGGGGAATCCATGAAAAAGAGATAGCAAGGAGATGATGAGAACAAGAAAGAGGAGATGGTGATGACAACATTGAAGAGAAGGGTGACCAATGACTCCATTAAGCATACAAGATCAAATTCAGAAGTTTAGGAGCATTAATAAATCAAGAAAAAAGCAAAAGCCACATCGATACATGGAGATGTCGGAAGAAGGCAACGAATAATTACAAAGGATGGTAACATCTCCATGGACCTTCTCTTTTCCAAACACAAATGCTTGTAAGTATGCCTTCAACCTCAACTAGGTGCAACCTTTTGTTTTTCTCTTCCAACAATAACATGGCTACTAGGAGGACAACCTAGGTTTCTTTTTATTTTCAATAGATAAGCATGACCATGTGTTCACCTCGATGTTCTATATTGCCTATGCTTACGGAAAGATGATGAAGCTTGCCGCTTTGTTTTACCTACATGAAGTTATACATGTCTTGGCTAATTGCCCTCTATAATATGATCTGAAATTAATTTAAATACCGGCTCTTTTATTTGTGGAGGTGAAATGACTATGCTCTAGACCCACATACATATCTTTGCTCTTTGATTTAAGTTTATGGATAGCCGGATAACTTGTTGTTTTTATGAAAACTTAACTTTTATGATATCTACATATTTGTGATGCTCTTGCAAAGTTCTACCTACCAAAGCCATATACATATATGTTTTATGAGAACAAAACCCGTAGATTGCAAACATGTGTTTTGATGAGTTGGATTAGGATTGATTTCTATGGTTCGAGACTAAGAAGCTGGTCATTCCTTTGTGTAACTTTTTCATGCTAGCCTTTTTGTCCATGCATTGTGGGTTTTCACATCGAAAATTTCACAAACTTCGCTGGGCATCCACCCTAAACCAAAAACATCTTTTTGTGAACACCTCCTTCTCCACAACCCAATTTGAGTATGGAGTAAAATTCTCGATGGAGATTCAAATATTCCGTAAGATTATGGGATTTATACTTACTTTAGCAGTCATTTCCCCTCTCTTTTATGCTCGAGGACGAGCATCGTTCAAGCATGGGGGAGGAGTCATTCTCTGACACAAATGCTATGTAAGTATTATGTTGCAAAAAGTTTTGAGGAGCAAAAGAAAAAAATAAAAATAAAAATAAAAAATGAAAAAATATGATAAGAAGAAAAGAAAAGTAAGAAAAATAGGAAGAATAAAGTGAAGAGAGAGAGAGAGAAAAATGAGAAGGAAATAAAATAAAAGTAATAATAATAATAATAATAATGCTCCTCAAATCTTTTTGCTTCATAAGTTCTCAAGTGCCTTGATGACAAATCCATACTCAAATCTTCCAACCATGTGCAATCCGATAACGAGGACTTCACTCGTGCCTCGGGATCATCCATTTGCCACTTGCACATGTCCACTTATCCAAATGTGTGTGTTTCGTCCCTCTCCCTTTCCAACATTTATTTTCCATGGCCTTTTTGACGAGTCTCGGTAATTCCAATAGACCTCTCTCTTAATTTGCCAATATTTCAGATGTATGTTTTGCTAGGATTGTTTTTAACCTTCCAAGCTCCACATAAGCCTTCCACTATCACATATGAGTAGAGTAGGTTGAAAATAATCTAGTATAGGCTTGAGTGACTTGATGAGATGAGTGTTCCATGGGCTCTTGCAAGAGATTTTCACTTATGTTGGATATGCATCTTTTTGAAAATCTTCCATGTGACAAGGTAATGGTTTGAAGTTCACTTAAGTTTGAGAGCATCGTGTTAAATGTGGCTTGTTCTTTATTGTTGGTCTATCTTCCATAATGAAAAAGAAGTCGGACACAACTTGAACTTTAAAAATAAATTCTTAAGAGAGAGCAATTTGCCTCGTCATGAATGACTAAGTGCAGGGACAACATTGGAAGGCAACACTGATTTCCCTTTTAAGCAAGGATTACTTACTCGAGGACGAGCAAGGTTTAAGCATGGGGGAGATGGTGACAGTGAATTTCCGTCAACCTAGAGTACTTGTTATACATTGGTTTCAATTATGATTTGCAACTAACCCGCCACTAGGCATACTAATGATATAACAAGTTCACACTTGCATGTCGATTTTGGAGTTCATTGTTTACGCAGGAAATCTACGCTAAAGAGGAGACTTTCGGGATAAGTTCATCAAGCACTTCAAGAGAAGATCATGAAGCCCGTCACAAGTCAAGACACGAAGTGAACAAGACTCCAAACGACCCGAGGACCGAAGCATCGACACGCAAAACTCCGGGGACTTGGATGTTTACCAACGAGATCAACTCAGCCCGAGAGATATTCTCGCAGCTCAGGACAGCATGATCTTTCGGTACAGATTCGGAGACTTAAACGGTCTTTAATGGCAAAAGTTTGACTACCAAAGTTGTGGGCCTCGACGATACCTTCGATTTGGACATGTGGAAGGCCCAATTCGGATAAGGGAGCTAGGAGATATAGCCCCCGAAATCCCTGCTGCGCAGTCAGTCCGAAATCAGAACAGATTATCTTCGAAGGCCGATTTGGAGATCTTATCTTCGTTTTCAAGGAAAGAAATGAATACCAAAGTTGAAGATAATTTCGTGGCACACAACCTGGACACAGAATTTGCATTATTTGGAGTCCGAACGTGGGAGATATGGCGTTGGCAAGGAAGGAGTGCGAATCAGGAAAATCTGGCTAATTTTATGGAAACCAAGTTTGCTTCTCTCCCAAGAAGGATTTCGTGCAAGGCAAGGTGGAGCACGCCCAAAGGCACCTCAAGGACATAAATACAACCCCCCTAGGCGCCCCAATATGGACCCATCGAACAAATCATCCTACCGACGCCAATCACCAGAAAACCGCCGCCGCAAGATGAGGGAGAGAGTTAGATGAGCTCGTCGCAAGGATCAACGCCGGCGGAGAGAAGGAAGCAAGAGGAGGACTCCAAGCCGCTGGCCTAGGGGTGTTCCCAAGCTCCATCACCGCCATCTTCATCGACGACGTTCTCCGGAGTCTCCATCACCCCTATGTGCTTCAATCTGTGTAAGATGATGGGGTAATGTCTCCGTTCATCCCTAGGATTAGATGGATACATGCTATGTGATCGCTACTTGATTTGTGGTTTCAATCTATTGTTTTCATGTTGATGATGCTTTGATGATTAAGGTTAGCTACCATGTTTTTCGGGCGTATGATATCCGCTACTCCCATAGATTCCATCAACATACCGTGTCCATCATAGGTCTAGTCATGAATACCTTCGCGTAGTGATAGTACGAGAGGAGGGAAAGGGCGAAACCGTGGTCACAACCCCCGGTAGATTGGTTTACCGCTTTCGTGTAGTAGATGCATACCATGTTATCCTAGATCCTAGGGAGGGAACGCTTATCTTTCTTGCTCACTCTCTTGTGTTCACCCCTTTATCATCTAGTTTAAACCTAGATTTGTTTGATCAACTTAACTTAGATTAACTTAGGTTAGATTGTCTTTACTTTTAGATTAATACTCTCTTTCAAAGGTTTTCCATTCAACTAGATTAGTACTTTGTTAAGCGCTAGTAATCCCCTTGCTCCGCGGATTGACAAGAACCTTGGGAATCCCGTGGTGAAAAAGGTGTAGGTCCGTACGCTTGCGGATCGTAGGTGGATACGAGTTTTATCCGTCAACACTGATACCCCAAATGCACACTTGTTTGGATTCATCTTTAGACCATGCTTCCGGGTGCATTCCAAGGTCTTCTTCACATCTTCTAGATGGGTGTCATGACTTAAGGACTTGATCACCACGTCATCGATGTAGATTTCCACAGTTTTGCCGATCAACTCATGGAAAATGTAATTCATGGCCCGTTGATAGGTTGCACCGGCATTTTTCAACCCGAAAGTCATGACTATCCATTCAAACAGGCCTATGTGACCAGGACATCTAAAGGCCGTCTTCGATATGTCTTCTATTTCCATGAAGATCTGATTGTATCCCGCGTTGCCATCCATGAAGCTAATCACCTTGTGTCCAGCAGCGGCGTCAATTAGCAAATCGGCAATAGGCATCGGGTATCCGTCCATGGGAGTAGCTCTGTTCAGGTCCCTGAAGTCTATGCAAACTCTCATTTTCCCATTCTTCTTATACACAGGGACGATGTTAGAAATCCACTCCGCATATCTGCACGGCCGAACGAAGTTTGCGTCAAGTAATCTTTCGATTTCCTTCTTCACATCGGCCAATACTTCATCCTTGTAGATTTTCCGGGGCGGTTGCTTATATGGTTTGAACCCGAGCTTGATTGGCAACCGGTGCTCGACGATGGAACGATCCAGGTCCGGGCATCTCCGAGTAATCCCGGGCGAAGCAATCTTTATATTCTCTGAGAAGCTCAATTAAGTTCCCCCTGAAGTCTGGTTGCAAATTTGCACTGATGAACGTCGGCCTTGGCTTATCGCCGCTTCCAATGTCAACTTCTTCCAGCTTATCGGCCGACATGAATCCTCGCCCTAACTTGCCATCAGTACCATCCACGGGGTTCTCCATTAAAAATTACTGTAAGAGCCGACTGCTTGAATCGGCCGTTGGTCACCGCCGACGAGTTCAACAGACCTTCTCCCCGATCCTTCCCCGAGAAGCAATCGATGCCTTGGTACTCCCGCAAGGCCGGTTCCATGTTGGCCACGCTCACGGAGTCATCCGCCCGGACGACCTCGATCTCATCATCCACCCACCGGATAAGCTGTTGATGCATGGTGGATGGGACACGACATTGGCGTGTATCCGGGCCCCGCCCAAGCAAACTGGCCGTAGGCTCCCTTGCCTTCGATGACAAAGAAGGTGGTGAGCAGCGTCTTGGACCCGATCATCAAGTCCACGTGAGCGCATCCTTTGGTGTCTGAGGGGTTTCCGGCGAAGTCGTTCAGGATGATGCTTGTAGGTGTGAAATCGCTCGGGCCCATGCCAAGCTTCCTGAAGGTGGTATACGGCATCACGTTGACTGCCGCTCCGCCGTCGACGAACATCTTGGTCAATGGCTTGCCATTGACGTACCCCCTCAAGTACAGCGGCCTCATATGGCGATTCTTGGCCGGCTTGTCGAAGATGGCCTGCTTGGCCAGCACCAGTTGTGCCATCATCCCCTCGGGCTGCTCGTCATCAAAGGAAGCTTCCTCCTGCATAACCTGGTTAGCGGGAGCCATGAACTCGTTCGGCAGGAAGTATACCATGCATGTAGGAGCCGAACGCTTCGATCCTTCTGGCTGGTCCTTGGGGCGCCCCTTCTGCCTCGTCTGGATCCCGGCTTGTTTCATCTCGCGGTTCAAGCGCTGGACCCGCCTTTTCTGGCTTCTGCGTAGACCGGGCGGGCACCACTGCCCCTTCTGCCAGACGTAGACTTCCTCGTCCTCTTCCTGATCAGCCCACTTGAGATCAGCTTGGCGCTTCCTGGGGTGATCGATGACTTCAATTTTTTGACGCCGATCCCCATTCGGGTGAATCCTTCCAAGTCTTTCGTGGACGGATCGGCGATTGCGTTTCCTCGCCCGTACTCAACATATCCGTCGCTGCATTCGGGGCAGGACGTTCTTCGGTGTGGGCAGCTTTAGGCCCTCATTCCCGGCGGTGCAGGCTCGAAAAAGGCGCATCCCCGCGCGCGCGCGCTCCGCTCGCGCGTGTACTGTTCTTGGTCCCTTCTACGCGCTTCCTCTTCGGCTCCGCGCCGCTCCTCCTCGTGATGACGCTTCGGTAGCGCTCCTTCTCCATCTCGGGCGCTGCCATTTTTTGAGGAGAATGCGTGACGTCACCTTGGGTTTAGGCTCCGGACGATTCCCCAATCTCGATGTGGCTCTTGAGAACGCGGGGGGCGTCGCCCGTACTTGCTCTAGGGTCACCTGGCGCTCCGGGTCCACTGCTCCACCTTGCTTGGACCTGGCTGAGGTCAGGACCTTGACCTTTCCCTTTTCCTCGGCTGTTATCGCGTTGACAGAGAAGCCGAGCATGTTCTGAGGAAAGGGGTGGCCATCCAGCTTCATCTTGTTATCGAACTTGAGGTGTCCCTCCTGGATAGCCTTCTGGATCCTCATCCTGAAGACCCTGCAATCGTTGATGGAGTGTGAGTCCCTGTCATGGAAGCCACAGTAACGTTTCGCTTTGACTCCATCAGGCCGAAGCATAGAATGCCCCTCGGGGCAGCCTTGATTCGGCCTTCCTTTACCAAGAGCTCAAACAATTTATCAGCTTTTGTGATGTCGAAGTCGTAAGTCCCTTTGGTCTGCTTGACCCAACGCCGATTCATTGTCAAGGGCTCTTTACCCCACATGATCTCTGCTGCAGCTATCTCCAACTCGTCGTCGAATCCTCGAACAAATCGGCCTTGTCCAAGAATTGGTTGTAGATGTCGCCGACGTCGTGTCGCTTGCCAAATTTGGGGTCCTTCTTGAGGCCATATGCCGATTGCTCATCGAGATAACTTTTGCGACGGTTGGCCCGGGTTCTCGAACTCCATCCTAAATAGCTTCTCGCGCACGGCCGGCAACATCCCGGCGACGGCCATATCGGCCCACCGATCGTCCGGCAAGTTCGGCCGAGAAGCACATGCCTTTGACTTCCCCCGAACCTTCTAAGAAACTCCAGCGGTGTTTCGCTGTGCCTTTGCTTCAGGGTGGCGAGATCAATCAGCTTCTTTTCAGAGCTGCCGCTGAAATAATGAGCGTGGAATTTACGCTCCAAATCCTTCCATCTGGCCACTGATTCAGGAGGCAGGGATGAGAACCACTGAAAAGCCGGACCCGTCAGTGAGGCGGGGAAGTAGCGAACCCTGAATGTTTCCTCGGCCGAGCATTCCCCAAGCTGCATGAGGTAACGGGCGATGTGCTCGACCGTGCTTGTTTCATCCTGCCCCGAGAACTTTGTGAATTCCGTCGGCGGCTTCACCCTTGGCGGCAAAAGCACGTTATAGTACCACTCTGGGAACGGCGGCCTATAAGCAGGACCCTGCATCTTTGGCTTGAGGCCGAACTGATTCTGCATCAATTCGGCCATCTTGCGCGCTAGGGCGTCTTCTTCCTGAGCGCCTGTAGCCGGCGCGTACCCTGGGTGCGGGAAGGCGTCGAACGCCCCGTAATTTCCCACTTCATGATAACCACCGCCGTACAAATTCTTCTGGAGCCAGTTGGTCGACGGAGCTATTCTTCGACCGGGGTCAAGTGGGGCCCCAGATGAGCCGAACGCTAGGTCTCCGTACGTAGGCTGGTACGGATTCGGCTGTTGCACAGGCTGACTTGTGCTGCTCTGTGGTGGCGGCAGGATTGGTTGACTTCCTGAAGCTTGCAACGGGGGCTGAACCGGGCCGCCCCCGCCGCCCGTGGAGGGGGGTTGGAACGCTTGGCTTCCGGCGCTCTGAGTAGGAGGTTGCTGCGGCTGGCTCCGTAGCGGCGGCTGAGAGTTGACTCACCCAGTTCTATGGTGCTTTTTTGGAAGGGCGTCTTCCCGAACGCTTGCTCCATGCCCGGGCCGAAGATGGCCACCATCATCTGTTGGAGCGATCCGAGGAAGGCCTTGTTGTGCTTGGTGAGCATGTCGTCTACCGACTCCTGGAATATGCGCGCGCATTCCTCCTTTTCTTGTTGGGATGTGGCATCGCTCTCTCCCGGCAGTAGCACTCTGGGAAGGTCATTCTTTAGATACGGCACACCACTTCGATTCTTCTTAAACGACATGAGACACTTTTGCTGAAACTGGTTCACGGCGTCTTGGAGCTGCTGATGCTGCTCTGGAGAAAGCTCTTCGATGTTGACATCCATGAGGTCTGAGATTTCAGGCATCTTGAACCAATTCGGCTGTGGTCCCACTGGGCGTGCCAAAAAGTGTGTTGACGCAAAAAGTGCACTCAACGCCAATCACACAGCAAGCCGAACAAAGCTGGCTTCGCACGCTCGCAGAGCAATGACGTGCCAGTCAATTTTTCCCCGAAAATCAACAAAAGATAAAGCAGTTAGATACCAAAGCTTGGAACTTGCCGGGTGGTACCAGACAGTTCCATATTTACGGCTTAAAAGCCAAGCAAGATGACACATAACTATGTAAAGCTATCTGTCAAAGAACCACGACCATTCGGGTAAACGCAAAGGGAAAAAGAAACACTGCCGAATGAATGACGTAAGCATGACGGCAATCGATCTTCGTATAAACAAGAATGCAAGCACAGAGTCATAACCGATCCCCATGAAGATTAGCATTAGAATAAATGAAGTAAAGCACGAACAAGATCACGTATTAAATAAGCATGCATAGATTTAAAGCACTAGTCTACCGCATGTCTAATTACTTTAAAACCCGTCGGGTACGATAACAAGCAAATCTATCCACCGCATGATACGATTTGCATGAAAAAAGTACCACTCTCCACAAATAGATCTATCCACCGCATGATACAATCTAAATATGGAAAGCTAAAAGCATACATCATTTAGGACGTAAATAATGCACGTGTTCTACTCGTGAAAACATAACCGAATACGGCTGAACAGCCGATCCAGGGTCCATGAAGAAGGAACAAACGTTACCACGTGAATAAATCTATCAGGCTGATCTTGAAATCTAATCCACCGGATGACTAGCTCCAAAGCAACCCCAAAACCTGCATCTACCGCATGATACCCGGTTCTTTCAAGATTTATACGAACGAAGCAAGCTTGAACCCGCAACACGTAACAACCTAGATCGATTCGGTTTCGGCTATCGGAGAGCATAAGATCCACGCGTCAAAACACGAAACCTGCTCGTACAAGGATCTTAAGAGAGATATAGCCGATCCAAACCCATCTAGATTGGGCAAGGATGTGTTACATGAATTGAAACAATAAGTAAAACTCATGATAACACGGGATAACTTAATGAATCTACTGGATCTTGCCAAAATCCAATAGAGCCGATAACTAGCTTCAAGCCGCATCTTAGCCTACCGCATGACTCATGATCTAACAAGAAACCCTCTTGAACCAAGCTTGAATCTACCGCATGACACGAAGCATGGTAACAAGACTACTTGCATCAGATCTAAATCCACCGCATGATACTAGACATGATACAAGGTTGCCGGTACTCATGGAGGTCGACGGATCGATTGGCCCTCTCGAAGAACTCGACGACACGACAAGGACTCTAGGGTTTGGCGTAAGGCCGTGTGTATTGAAGAATGATCGTGTTTTTTACATACATTCGGGGATCGTATTTATACCCCGCTCGATTACAACTCGCGAATGGATTCATTGCCTAACTAAGCTCGATCACCCGTCCCTCCATTCGTCTCCCCCGATTTGAGCCACGTCACCGTCCAATCCCGCAAAATCAGCCCTCTCGTTCCCTTGCCGAACTGGAGCAGATAGCCGACCGCGGATCTCTCTGCCGAAAATCTCTGGAAATATCTCTCCTTCCACCAGACGGACTCTTTTTCGAACCGGGGCCACAGGTCAGACTCCTTACCAAATTTTGGTGTTAACATCGGGCACAGTGGCAGGTAAGGCAGCGTCCCGTTTCCGCACGCTCCACAGCGTTGGAGCTGTTGCCACAGTGCCCGGCGTGGGTTTGTATGCGCGGGGGCGGCAGCCATGCCGTTAACAGTGGCAGGGATGGCGCCCTGCCGGCCTAGCACCTCCACCTAACCCTGCAAGGTCACAAGAAAGCAAATCGAGGGTGTGGCCGGCCCCACTTCGAGGGCTCGGCGCGTTAGTCGTACCGGAGTAGGCGGCGTAGCGTCACGGGACTGGCGCTGGCCACGTCGCACAGTCCCCCACAGTGGCGGGGATGGGTTCCGGGGAGTTGGTGCGGCGGCACCGGGCGCCGGCCCCGGGCGCATGATGGCGTCGCCCCGCCGTTGTCGGGGCATTAAATGACCGCGTACGGGAACAAAGCGTGTGCGTGCGGGGTGCCCTCGAGCGAGGGGAAGCCCGCTCGAGGGCGGAGCGGACCCTCGAGCGAGGCGGAGCCTGCTCGAGGTAAGCGCACCCCCTCGAACGGGGCGGAGCCTGCCCGAGGGAGGCGTGTGCCCTCGAGCGAGGCGGAGCCTGCTCGAGGGGATCTTTGAGTGGGCCGCCTTGGTGGGCCGTCGGGGCCACCGTGGCGTGGGCCACGCCCTGCGTGCTTGAGCGAGGCGCGTTCGGCTTTGGCTTATTGCGGGTTTTAAGTGGGGATTCCCCAGTTTATTTTAGGGGACCCCTAGGGCTGTCCCCGACAGTAGCCCCCGAGCATCTGCGGGTTTGCCATTGAGGCTCCCACAGATGTTGAAGCCTACTGGTAGGACGTTCTTCCCTCCTAGTCTTGCGAACGCTTTCCGCGGGGCCACGTCAGCGGACCCGCGGGTCTAGCCCCCGAAGCCCTGCAGGAGCGCGGGTGCTCCTGTAGGGGTTGACCGCGAGACTTGGCCAGAGGGTGTGGTACATGTTTCAACCGGCGTCGGCAATGTCTCAGCCGGCTTCGGTGACGCACGCGCTGCTGGCACTATCCCGGCGGGTGCAATCCAGGAGGTGTAGCCGTGCGTCAAGCCCCCGAGCCTGGGCCCGTTCAAGGCGATCAGGTATAGCTTTACGACTTGTTTTTTAACGCGCCCTCGCCGTCCCTCCGCGGGACGGAGGGTGAGGTTTCCGCAACCCCCATCGGTCGGGTCGCGGATTGCGGATTCCTCGTTGAGCTGTTAGTGGGTGGTTCAAGTGGACGCCCATGCCCCGTTCGATAAGGGTAGGCCGCATGGTCCGGAGACACGTCCATTGAAGCGCTTGCGTGGGTTTGCTAGGGTGGGGCTCGGTCCCGTTCGCTAGGGACCGAGGGCGCGGAAGCTCTCCCTCGGTGGGATCCCCCGGCTAGCTGCCCTCGCTGGCTCTCGAACACGACATGTGGGGCACCCTCGAGCCGGCGGGCTCGAGGAACGGCTCGAATGTGCGTGCCCTCGTCGTCCCTGACTCTGGTGACCTGGGGCGCCTGTTCGAACCCGTCGAGGGTTAGGCTTCGAACCCCTGATCAGTAGGGCCGTGTGGGGTGGCGCCTAGGTGGCCCCGTCTTTGCATCTGCGAATCCTTCGAGGGGCCTGGGCGAGCCGGCCCTCGAGGCACTGATCAGTAGAGTGGTGCGGGGCGGCGGCTAAGCGCTCCCGGCCTGGCATCTGCGAACCTTCGAAGGGCCTCGGTGAGCCTACCCTCGAGGCGCTGATTAGTAGAGTGGGGGCGGCGGCTAAGCGCTCCCGGCCAGGCATCTGCGAACCTTCGAGGGGCCTGGGCGAGCCTGCCCTCGAGGCGCTGATCAGTAGAGTGGTGCGGGGCGGCAGCTAAGCGCTCCCGGCCTGGCATCTGCGAACCTTCGAGGGGCCTGGGCGAGCCTGCCCTCGAGGCGCTGATCAGTAGAGTGGTGCGGGGCGGCGGCTAAGCGCTCCCGGCCTGGCATCTGAGAACCTTCGAGGGGCCTGGGCGAGCCAGCCCTCGAGGCGCTGATCAATAGTACAGCGTGGCATTGGTGCTTGCGGTGCCTATTTTATCTCAAACGGGCCCCGAGGCAACCATCTCACGCCTGCACCCTTTGGAGGGTTGAACATTCCCGAGCCAGGAGCTCGTGCCGCTCGAGGGTCCTCCTTACTTGGTAAGGAGCCGGGCCATTTAATGCTCCGCAGTCGAGGCTACGGTTTCGCGTCGCGGGCACGCCTTTTTAGGCGCCGCGGCCGCGTGCGTAGTGGGCGGCGTGGGCAGGCGGACGTGACCGCCCGCCACGGCCCTCCCGGTTCTACGCCGTGTTGATGGCCCGTCCGCGGTGGCGTGGCCGCCGCGGTCGTGGTGGGGCCCGCCCGTCAGCGAGAAAAAGATTCCCTGCAGTTAATGCGCGCGGGACGTGCGCTCCGGAGAGCACGCCCGTGGCGTATAAATCTGAGGAGAGTGAGAATGGCGGTTTTTACCTTAGCGTTTCGCCATTCTTGCCCCCCCCTCCCCCGCGCTCTCGCCTTTGTTTTGTTCTCGTCACCGCGCCCCTTCGCCATTAGAGCTCTTCTTCTTCTTCCCGTCCTCCGCTTTTGGATCCCTTGCCTTTCCTCATGGCGCCGATTCCGCCCCTCACGATCCTCGACCCGTACGCATTGGAGCGCTCGTCGGTGAACCAGCTGGCCCTCGGCGAGCTGGTGTCCACCGGCCAGCTGGCGGCGAACGAGGAGGGCCGGCCGGCGGAGTGGATCGTGCCGCCGGCGGGGGACCACGCGCCCAATCCGCCGGACGGCCACGTGGTGAGCTTCACCCGCTTCCACGAGCGCGGCTTCGCCGCACCGGCGAGCCGCTTCATGAGGGCACTCTGCCATCGCTACGGCGTGGAGTTGCACAACTTCGCGCCGAACGCGATTTCGCAGGTGGCCACGTTTGTGGGCGTCTGCGAAGGGTATCTAGGGATCCCGGTGAATTGGGATCTCTGGGTACACCTCTTCCGCGCGGAGTTGTTCACTCAGCCGACAACGGAGCAGAGGACCCGCCGCGCGGTGCGCGCCGGCGGGATGTCGCTCGCCGTGCGGACGCAGTACAAGGACGACTACATCCCTTGTACCATTACGACCAACAACGCCGGCCGGGAGCGGGGGTGGTTCTACCTTCGCAACGCCGAGCCCGGCCTCCCCCCTACACCGGTCTGGTGCTCCGGGAGAAGCCCAACTCCTGGGGCCACGGGGTGTCCACGGTCCAGCATCGGAGGCGGCTGGGCTCGCTCCTAGCCGCGCTGAAGAACCTGGCGACGCGCGGGCTGACCGCGGCGACCGTCCTCGCCTTCCTCCACCACCGGCGGATCGTGCCTCTGATGGAGAGGCCGCTCTGCATCTTCGAGATGACGGAGGTGGCGGACCCCGTCGCGCTGGCGAGGTCGCGGATGCTCCCGACCCCCCTCGGACGGGGGTATGCGCTCACACGGGGACGGAGCGCCGTCGACACTCGGATGCTGCGCCACGACCGGTCCCCGTGGGACCTCGAGATGCTACCCACCGGCCCGCTGGTAAGTAGGATTCTTGGCCCTGTTTTTGATCTTGATGTTGCTCCTGGTCTCTGACGCATCTCTGACGTTTCCGCCCGCTGATGGTGAGCTTGAGCACTGCGAAATCCGTTCCGCCCACTCCTGACTCACACGCGCTCGGTCGGGCGGCGCAGCAACGGGAGCGGGAGCGGGCGGCGCGCAAGAGGGAGCACGCAAGGCGGCACCGCGAGCGCCGCGAGCGGCGGAACGAGGAGTACCAGCTGCGCGAGCAGCAGGGGCTCTCCTCTCCAGGGACCGAGGAGTACTCATCCTCGGAGGAGGACGAGGAGGAGGAGACCGGGGAACAGGGCCCCTCTGATAGGTGGGAGCCTGCGCCCCCGTCACCGGAGCCAGCTCCGGCGGCAAGGGCAGCATCGCCTGGGGCGGGCGCGGCCGGCGCCCGCCGCCGGCAATCAACAAAAGGAGCGGCGCGAGCCGCGGAGGTGCCGCGCGCGCCGCAGGCGCGCGCGGCGAACGCGCCCCCGCGCGGGGCGGGGCCCGCGCGCGTGGCGGAGATGTCGGGGCGGCACGGCGACGGGCGCGCGCGGCCGCGCGGCGTCATCCACCGAGGCCTCAAGGAAGAGGAAGCGCGCCTTCTCCTCTTCGAGGTAAGGGGCTTGCTCTTCTGCGCGGTTGGGTTTTTTGGCGACCAAGTGTTCTGATTACTCGTTTGTGCTTATGGAGGGTGGTGCCGACCGTGCCTCCCCTCGCACCAGACAAGGTGTTGAGGGCGGACGCGTCCGTTCCCACCCGGCGGCGCTCGTCGAGGGCGCCGCGGGCGGGGGCGAGCGCGGCGGCCGCGGCGGCGAGAGCTCGCGAGCGCGGGCCGAGGCTTCGAGGCCTTAGCCGGCGGATCAGCCCGTCGTGTCGCGGCCGGTGGTCATCGAGGAGCGGGGCGGGCGCCGGTCGTGGCAGAGGCGCGCCCGCGGCGGCGACCGTGGTAGAGGCGCGGCCCGCGGTGGCGGCCACGGTGGAGGCGCAACCCACGGCGCCGGTCGTGACCGGAGGCGCGGTCCGCGGCGCCGGCCGCGGCGGAGGCGCGGCAGGCGGCGGTGGCCGAGGAGGGCGGTCGGGCGCCCGTGGTTGCGGGGGCGCGGCCGGAAGCGGTGGCCACGGCACCGCGGCGGGAGCCCGCGGCGACGGAGGCGCGAGCGGAGGCGCCGGCGGAGGCGACGCGGGGGCCGGCACCGCCGGCGGCTTCCGTGCGGTGGTGGTGGAGATTCCGGACGACGACTCCCCGCCGCCCGGGTGGGACCAGTGGGCGAGCTTCCCCATGCTCTCCCCGGAGCCCCAGGAGGGGGCCCTCGTGAGGCGGCGTGAGGGCCACATGGTGGCAAGGGGCCGAGGGCACGGTGCCGAGGCCTCGTCCTCCCGCGTCGGCCACTCCGCTCAGGTAGAGGGGATCGCTGGCGACCCGCCCGCGTTTGCCGACGCCCAGGGGGAGCAGGAGCTATGGGGAGAGCTCCGTAGCCACGGCGCCGCGCTCAACTGAACGTTGAACGAGGCGCTGAGGATCCACAGCGGCCCCGCGCGGCGCGTCTTCCAGATGAGGTGTCTTTGTTTGTTTCTCTTTTTTCCTGCGCGCTATCTTTGTGGCGTGATGCTTACGGGTCCTGACTTGTCGGTGACAGGAGCTCGAGCACCGCGCCCGCGACAAGTACGGCGCCTTTGACCAGGTGACCGCCGAGCTCCACCAGCTCCGGGACCGGTGCGACGCCTTTGACGCGCTCGCCGACGCCCTCAGGACCCCGGACGGCTAGCTGTCGTACCAGGCCATGGCTCTGCGTGATCAACTCCACGAGAGCGCAAGGCAGGACCCGGCGCACCCCTCCAGCCTCGAGCGGGTCTGCACAGCCCTCATCGACCGGGATGAGGCGCTGCAGCGGGCGCGCGTGGACCTCGAGAAGACGCGCACCCCCGGCGGCCAACCGGGAGGCGGAGGTGGCCGGCATCCGCGCCGACAACCGGGGCTCCGCTCGTCGCTCTCCGGGGGCGCAGCTCGGCAGCCGCCGGGCGGAGGAGCGGGCGCGCGCGCTCGAGCGCAGGGCCAAGGGGGCCGACGACTTGAGGGCCGCCCTCGACGCCAAGGTCGCAGCCGCTCGCCGCCGCCGAGGGACCGGCTCTCCCCGCAGAGCGTACCGCCCGCCAAGGGGCTGAGGGGCGGCTCCAGCAGGAGCAGGCCGCTCTTGCCGACGCTCGATCGGCCCTGGAGCGGGAGCGCGTCGCTCGCGAGGCGGAGCAGATGTCGCTGGAGGATCGGAACACCGAGTTCTCCAAGCTCGAGGGCGAGCTGATGGTGCTCAGCATCACGAGTGCGAGCCAGGAGCTGGCCCTCCAGGAGCAAGGCGAGACTGTCAAGGGCCTCGAGCAGGCGGTTGAGGCCGGGCGCCGCGCCTTTGAGATGGAGAGGAAGCAAGTCGATGATAAGTCGCTGTTCGACTCCTGTTTTGCTGGTTTTCGCTTAGAGGGTTCGCACTCTTTCCTGACTTCTTCCTTGTCTGGCAACTCCAGGCTTGCGCACCGCGCTGGGGCACGCGGCTGAGCGGGCCGAGGCGCTGCGGACCCTCCTACAACTCCTCCGAGCAGAGCCGGCAGGAGTTGCGCACCGCGGCCCTCGAGACCTGCCGAGCCGTGGAGGAGGGCGAGGCGCAGGCCGAGAGCTCGCTGGCCAGCCGCCTGCGCGCCCTTAGCAGCCACGTTACCAGGCGCATGCGCCGGGCGCTGCATCTTGGCGTCCAGAAGGCCCTCGGGGTGGTGCGATCGTACTACAAGGTCAACTTCGAGGCGCTGGCGGAGGGCTATGTCGTAACTGAGGGTGTCGAGGACGAGGTGGCGATGGAGCGCGTGGACGCGCTCGCCGCTGATGCCGCCGGGACGCTCGCCGAGGCCTTCGAGGAGTTCCTCTTCCCGGATGCCGCTGATGCCGCCGCTCTCCCCGCCTGAAGACAGCCGGGCGCTAGGCCCGTTTTTGTTCATGTATCAGTATGCTGGCCGTGCGGCACTTGTAAATAGACATGTTACTTTGTTATGAACACTTGTTAATGTGAAATGATGTCTTTTGCTCATTGCGCTTTTTTGTTTCTCCTTCTTCCTGAGTAGATTCTAGTTAGGGGTGTTCGATTTTCGCGGGTAGCCTGCTGGGTTGGAGGCGAGAGAGAAGGGTTGTATCCTCGCGGAGGCGTAGGCTATCTCTGGCTCGCGCGCTCCTTCCGCTAGGCTGCCTGCGCCCTGTTCAAATCTTTGCTCGAGGATGAAGTGGAAACATACTTAGCGCGCGTGAGTTGTTTCGTTTTTACGCGAAAATGGGACCATTTTGGGGGGGGGGATGCCCCCCGCAGTAGCCCCCGAGGGTAACTTGGGTTTCAGGGGAAAACCGACTTGCCCTTTTATTGGACTGATGATGTTTACATATTTGTCACCAACTGGGGTGCTGGTTATGTGATTTTTACAACAAAATACTTGGAAGTCCTAGCTAGGGGTAGAAGCGACGTAGCTGTTGGATGTTCCAAGCGTTGGTGAGTTCTTCGCCGTCCTCGTTGGCCAGCTTGTACGTGCCGCGCTTGAGCACTTTTACCACGACGTAGGGCCCCTCCCACGGAGGTGATAGCTTGTGGCGTCCTCGGTTGTCCTGGCGTAGCCTTAGGACCAAATCCCCTTCGCTGAAGTCCCGCCGGCGTATTTTCCGTGCTTGGTACGCTTGAGGGACTGTTGATACCTTGCGGAGTGCATCAAGGCTATGAGGCGTGCCTCATCCAGCTGGTCCAGTGAGTCCTCGCGGGCTCGCTAGTTGGCGTCCTCGTCGTAGCCTCAAACCCTAGGCGACCCGTACTCTAGGTCCGTGGGGAGGACGGCCTCCGCGCCATGGACTAGAAAAAATGGGGTGAACCTGGTGGCTCTGCTCGGGGTGGTCCTTAGGCTCCACATGACCGCTGGTAACTCTTGGAGCCATTTCCGACCGGATTTATTCAGCTGGTCGAAATTCTGGGCTTAAGGCCCTGTAGGATCATGCCGTTGGCACGCTCTACTTGGCCGTTAGTCTGCGGGTGTGCCACAGCTGCCCAATCCACACGGATGTGGAAATTGTCGTAGAACTCCAAGAATTTCCTGCTCGTGAACTGGGACCCGTTGTCGGTGATGATGGAGTTGGGCACTCCAAAGCGATGGATGATATCGGTGAAGAACGTCACCGCTTGATCTGCCCTGAGATTCGTAATGGGGCGTACCTCTACCCACTTGGAAAACTTGTCGATCGCGACCAACAAGTGGGTGAAGCCCCCGGGCGCCTTCCGCAGGGGCCCGACGATGTCCAGCCCCCACACGGCGAACGGCCATGTTATGGGGATGGTCTGCAGGACATGAGTAGGGAGGTTGGACTTGCGGGCGTAGAACTGGCACCCCTCACAGGTGCGCACGATCTCGCTGGCGTCCGCGACCGCGGTAGGCCAGTAGAAGCCTTGACGGAAAGCGTTGCCAACGAGGGTACGGGGTGCGGCGTGATGGCAGCAGATCCCCGCGTGGATGTCCCGCAGGAGCTCGCGCCCCTCGGGGATGGGCACGCACCGCTGCAAGATGCCGGAGGCGGCGCGCTTGTACAACTCGCCGTCGACGAGCGTAAAGGACTTGGCCATCCTGGCGATGGGCCTGGCCGCGGCCCGGTCCGAGGGGAGTTCCCCTCGAGCCATCCAGGCGACATACTTGTCGCGTCAGTCAGCCTTGACAGGGGCTGGCTCGATGTCCATCACATCAGCCCCGTAGGCGCCGTACCCCTCGAGGAGGGAGAGCACGTACGCCTCGTTCGAGGGGTCCTCGTCCATGGATTCCGCGCCCGCTGGATTCGAGGGAGCCCCCGAGGGTTCCGCGTGGCTCGAGGGGTGAGGCTCGAAAACGTGTTGCATGCATCATTGATACGTTGCACCCGCGTTTCGGAGGCCGAACGGCATCGTGACGTAACTGTTGACGGTGAAAATCCGTCAACCTAGCCATGAGTTTACCTTCGGTGTTGGCATGACTTTTGTATCTTATTCATTGGTACTAACCCCCGTGGTATAACAAGTTCACTTGTGCATGTCGGTTTTGGAGTTAAGTGTTTACGCTGGGTTTTAACGTTGAAAGCAAGACTTCCGGGATAAGTTCATTAAGCACGTCATGACAAGACCTTGAAGCCCGATACAAGTCAAGCAATGAAGTGAACATGACTCCAAGAGCCCAAGGATCAAGCCCGAGAAGATGATAAACTCCGAGGACCGAACCAGAAAAGTGTTGAATCTTGCAAGACAAGGAGTTGAGTCCAATTCTGAGAGAAACCGACGTCAAGGGCCCACATGCAAAAGGGGAGAACATCTAGAAGACGCGGGAAGCAACACCGGGCGAAGCAGACCACGAGATGGGCCGAATTGGGCCCAGGCCGGCCCAGCCCAATTCGGGGCCCAATCGGCCTCCCCTTTGACCTAATTGCTTCTCAGGCTATAAATAGCCCCCTGACCGAGAGCCACGCAGAATTGAAGTCGTAATCCGCCGCCGAGGAGCAGAGAAGCTTGAGGGACACCATCTCGGAGATGAGGGTCGTGCTAGTTGTCTAGGGTTTCCCTAGCCGACGTGGGAACCTTGCATGGAAGACCACGTCGGAGCTCCGGAGCGAGGATCAAGATCGAGGGAGGGCCCCGGTAGTGACCTTGTTCATGTAATCATTCATGGTGAAGTTTGTAAGTGAATCCGATTTCTAGCGATTAAGTGCCTTCTCGATGATTTTGTTTTCTTCTTGGGTTTGCTTCTTCTACGATCTAGTTTGCAGCTAGATTACATAGGGTGCTCTTGTAGCCGCGGTGGCTAGAGGTGCATACCGGACCGGCCAAGTGATTTCAACTTGTTCTATCGAACTCGCCCTAGACTACCCGCATGAATAGGGATACGTTGTGACAGAACGGGGGTTCCGAAAGGCGGGCGTTTTCGGAGTCGGATGGAAGGCCACGATTTAAAGATGCTTTTAATGAGATTCGCTTTTCTATCTTCATCTATCTTGTTTGGAGCTACATCATAAGCATGATCTAGATTCTCTAGATTGGTTATCTCTTGCTTTCTCTTGTTACCTCTTTAGTAGATTATATTAGATGTGTTTTCTTTATGAGTTAGTAGATTAGATGCAACTTAGTTCATCATAAGATAGCTTACCTTGCTTTACTAGATTGAATCCTTGCGTTGCACATTGTTCCACGCATTCGATACCTTGGGTTCACCACTCGAGGGAAGAAGGGTCCCTTGACTACGACAGGAGACTTGTCCGCTTGCAAGTCATAAACGAACTTTGATACAACTATTAACCGTCAACAAGCCCCTTTTTCTGGCGCCGTTGCCGGGGAACAAGCAATCAAGATCCGATCTAGTATCGCTTATCTTTCAGTTTTTCTTTTGATTTTTTTTTGCATCTCTTATGTTTGATCATCCTCAAAAAAAAATCAATCTAATCTAGCTTTGATTAACCCTAATTTTTCTTTTGTTAGATTTTTGTTTTATTGCTAACCCTAACCGGAGATGGTTGGCTACCTCTCCAAGAAACCCAAACTTTTTTGTGGATGATCCAGGAAAACTTTACAGGCAAAGGTGACGTGCAACACAAGCTAAAGGGGTGGAAACCCTAGATTCAAAAGTTGAAGTCGAAGGACCGTCGAAATCTCCAAGGGAATCACCACCTCCAAGTCAAGACGCCGGAAGGCCGTTCAAGATCAAGAGGAGGATGGAGAAGATGGAGATGGAGAAAGAAGCTCAACACCTAAAGGCTGCCAAGGCAAGATCCACATGCGAAGTGTTCATCATGATGAAGGTGCTAGAGACGCAAGTGGGACAACTTGCCGGGCGCCCGATTGGCAACAAAGAAGAATATCCGAGACAACTCCAAGGTCCCAAGACGGCGAAGGCTACTCAAACTCATTCGGGAGAGATGAAGGATCACACTAGAGACCATGAAGATCACGACCGAAGGACCGGAGTTCGAGATGCCGAGCCACAAGGAAGTTGTTGCATCCGTCAAGACCAAAGGACAAAGCCACTCGTGAAGACCAAAAAAAATGACTAAGCCAAAGTGGGTACCCAAGATTGCAACGCCCGCAAAGAGCGTTGATCCGAAGTAATCAAGTGAAGAAGTCTAGCCATGGACTATAAACGAAGCGCTAGGCGGGAGGCAACCCGTTTCGTCGAGTCAAGAATAAGCTACGGGAGGACAACCCGATTCCAGGTTTTTCAAGTCTTTTTAAATATAATTCAGTTTTGAATTTTACTACGCAAAACCTTAGACTTAGAATGGTTGAACAATATTAGAGACATAATTCTTGGTTGAATATTTTGCTTGATCATAAACCCTTTACATAAACCATCCTATGTGATTGTTTGCTTCTTTTTCGAGAAACCACAACCAAAAAAAATTTCGGAACCTAACTCAACCCTTCACCCTCATTATGGTGCTGTGGTTGACTTGTTTTTCATGCTAAAAACACTTGAGTAGAGCCACGACTTGTATCTAGATGTTATTTAAATTTCAGCATGTGGTAGGACTGGCGTGAACCTAGAATCTTGATTTTTGGTTGGTTTAAAAATCCATATCCTTGGTTTCTCTAAGATTAGAATTTTTCTAAGCCTCACTTAATTTTATTTCATTCAAAATCTTTCTCATCTAATCAAAATTAGGACCTAAACCTATGCCCCCATGATCAAGCCGGGAAAAGCTTGCTCTCAACTAATGAAGGCAAACTATACCGGTGAGACCGAAATCGACGTAGTCGAAAAATATTTTCGACTTACATTTGTTTTTAATGGTTTAAAAACTTCTCTAAATTTATGCTTAAGCTCTTGCATGGCTCTGAAAAATATTTTTAAATTTCGAAATTAGAGGAGTGCTTAGCCTTAAAAGGAGGCAATCTAGTTAACCTAACCATGCATGCACCATGATACATCACGGGATGCCCCTCCAACATATTTAAACCACATGCAAAGTACAAGCATGGGGGGGCAGCCAAGGCTTTGTTTTGTAGGAATATCATGGATGCATGTGAGGCAATGGAGTATGGAAGTGAATCAAGCGAAAACATCAAGTGGAAGGAGCAATAATGCAAGCGAAGGAGTGGACGGGAACGTTTGGAAGGTGTACGCGGTCGCGAAGCAACATGCACTAGAGAAGAACCGAGCCAAGAGGAGGAGAGAGGTAAGTCTTTCATCCAACTCATTGTTCGTGTGCTCTAGTTTGTAGGCTGAAACCACCTTAGACTTAGCCATCCATCGCGTTTGTTTCGTGCAACAAATCACATCCTTAATCCACTCGAAGTCCAGACTCCAAAATAATATTTGTGTACCTTGTTACCGGGTGAAAACCCCGGATATATATTTGTGAGGGAGAGTGCTGCAATTATGGAAGAAAACTACAAGCCTTTTCACCGAAGAAAAAGGGATCATCGTCGTCTAAGCCATCAACCCCTTCGAGGAGGCACTCGGTTTCCGAGTTTCCTCGGAGTATGGAGGACACGGCACCGCCGAGGAGGAACCACACTCTTCTCCTCGGTGGCATGAGGGCCACATGAAACTCGTTTATTAGGTTTACCAAACTTCAATAACATATGGAGGAGCCGCCTGTCCAACCTCACCACTTGACACGATCATCCGCTCCACCTCCATGCGCTCCGTGGCATTCCAATGGGTTTATCATCACGACGGAGGAGGAGGAGAAGAAGCTCGCTCGCCTTGGGTAGAGGCTTGTAGCGAACGTCGACATCGACGACCAAGCTCTCCACATATTAGGTTTCACACGGGACACCGGTGCAATTCTCTAGCGGAGTGTCGGCAAACACCCACAAGGAATTCGCCTAGGAAATTTTCATGACCATGGCGCATACCCTTGATGAAGGAGTGCTGAGTCTCTCATTCCGTTGGAGGGAGCCCACAAGAGGAGAAGAAGGAAGACACCGTCGGAAGGATAACCTTGATCAATGATGCTATTTCTAGCACCTTGATGGGGTAATCTCCTTTCATCCATGTAACACCCGAAAATTCCATCACAATAAAATATTGTTAGCAACATGGTTTAGTTTTATTTTCTAAGGATTTAATAAATTTGAATAAATAAATTTGCCTTTAATTAAATTAAACATCATTTAATAATTATAATCAAACAAGTTTCTGTGCATCATGTTGAAATGCATGAGTTTTGTTTGTGGTGTGATTTTAAAAGTCTTAAAAAAATATTTGTGAAAAGGTCTTTAAAATAATTGGTGTGAAAGTTTGAATTAAAAAAAAATGTTGAAAGTTTGAATTTAAAAATGGTTGAAAAGTTGTAAAAAAATGGTTTGTGAAAAGTCCTTAAAATAGTGGAGAAATTCGTGTTAAAATTTCAATTTGAAAAGATGAAAAAGATTTGAATTTAAAAGGTTTGAAATAGGTTTGAAAATGGATTTGAAAAGAAAAAGAAAAAAACAAAAAAAACAAATCTAACCTACCAATCTAACCCAACCCCGCGGCCCATCCCCGCTATCAGCCCACAGCGGCCCATCAACGCCGCCTCCCCTTTCCCTCCTCTCTCCCTCTCACCGAAGGACGGGGCCCACCCGTCAGCCCCGTCTCCCACCTCCGGCCGCGCCCCCCCCCCCCCCCCCCCCCCCCCCCCGCGGCCGCGCCGCGCCGTCCCGGCGCGCGCCGCCGCCCCCCGCGCCGTCCCGCCTCCCCCGGCTTCCCCGCGCCGCTCGGCCCTCCCCGCCGCATTCACGCCGCCCTCACTCCACCGCCACTACCCCTTCCCCTTCCCCTACCCGCCGCCCGCACCGAGCCGCCATTAATGGAGCCGGCGCCACCGACCTCGCCGCCCACCGCCTCAACCGCGCCTCCTCCCCTTCCCCCTCCGCCCTATAAAGGGGCAGCAGAACCCCCTCTCCACCCCGCGCCCCTCCCTTCCTCTCCTCCACTCCTCCACCGCGCCACCGCCGAGTACCGCCGCCACCGCCGCCCCTCGCCGCCGATCTCCTCCTACGGCCTCCCTCCCTCCTCTTCAAGCCGCCGCAAGCTTCCCCACCTTCTTCTCCTCCTCCCGGTGCCCTTCCCATAGAATTTGGTGCACCGGAGCTCCTTCCGGCCGCCGCGCGCCGCCGCCGCCGCCGGCCGCCGCCGCCGCCGCCCGTCGCCCACATGCCACCGCGCCCGCCCGATCCGGCGGACGGCCCGCATTAAAAGGCCGCGTAACCCTTGGATCGTGTCCACGGTGGACCGTGGACCGGTGCACCGCGCCGGTCCACCATCGACGTCGGCAGCCACGTCACGATGACGTCATCGCTTGCGTCGGCGCCGCCCAACCACAAGCCGCCACGTGTCGCCACCATGGCTCACCCGCCGGCCGCCTTGGCTGTTTTGCAAAAAGGACCCCGAGATTCCGGAATTTACAAATATACCCTTCCACCTATATAAAAGCCTTTCAATCGAGTCCTTTCTTTTATGCTTAGGCCCCCGCAAATCCTTAGTTTCTATGTTCTTTAGCCTATCCTTAACCTTTTACATATTAGACCTTCTAGTTTCACACATATTTATGTTTAGGTCCCTGAAATCTTGCAGAAAACCCCCTAAACTTCCAGTTCTTTTACAATTTAGCCTCTGAATCTTGTTTCAGCCATATCTTTTTCATCCTAGCTCCGTTTTACGCGTTCTTGATGTCCACACGATCGTCTCTCCGAGCCCGTCATTTCTAAAAGCTTGTTTTAGTCTTTTTGGTAATGTTTGATGTATTGTTTTATTTATTGTATGTTTTCTTGCATGATAGTAGCCAACGCGCCGTTCGAGGAAGTTCAAAAGCAGAACTTTGCAGATAAGGAAAGTAGCTTATCGTTGGAGAAAGGCAAGTGACCCTAACCACCCTTCTACCTATGCTTTAATCAAGAACACTATAAGTTAATTGGAACATGGAGAACCACCCAGAAAACAAGGGCAACCACATCCATATGGCTCGGCTTAGCCAATTAATTAGGTGTGTGATTGTATTGACGACCCTATCCGAAAGGAACACAGGGGGCTCGGGTTGCGGTGGGTATAGCCCGGTTCTTTTGGGGTAGCAACCTTTGCTAAGGTGCCGACCACTAGGGAGGGTTATGGTCCGCCCGAGTCAGAATCGTCGTGGGTTGTTGATGCTTTTGCATATCTTTGTAAAGGCTTCGTAGCGTCCCTATGCAATCACACCTCGAAAGTGTGGTATTGTGCTCCGATCAAGCACATGCGTGGTTGGGTTCAAAGTTCTTTGGAACTTTTACGCGAACCGTGGGAAAAGTGTGCAACCTCTCGCAGAGTGTAAACCGATCGATCGGCCGTGCTCACGGTCAAGAGCGGCCGGACCCTCACATGATTAATTGAACTTAAAGATGAATTAATATTGCTTTCCGGTTATTCCCGTGGCCTTGCCGAGTACCAACCATAAGTGTACTCATCCTTGCTTACGCCGTTCGAGAGAAGAACCCCGGAGTGGAGTACTTCACCGACTACGAGGAGTTCCGAGGATGCGATCAACCGATCGGATGCTCGTGGAAGATGAAGATGGAGTCGCGTCTTCATAGTTATCGTTGTTCGTGTAAAGACCTTCATGTCTACCTTCGTGAGTGTAATAAAAGTTAATAAACCTTTTCTGTACGTTTTGAGCAATGTTTTGTGATATTACACTCATGAGTCTATCATATGTGTGAAAATTGTGATCCTGGCACACATATGAGATGCATTCGGTTTTCTACGGAAAATCGGGTGTGACAGAGTGGTATCAGAGCATTGCTGACTGTAGGACGCAGCCTCAGATAGAAATGGTCGATATTAAGGACTCTCTTTCTAGGAAGCCCTTCTAACATTCAAAATATCTTATTTACGCTTAATATTTTATTCTTTATTCTCTAAACAAAATCAAATCTTTTGTTTTCTTCTACACTGAGTCTGATTCTTGTTCTTCCACCTTGAACTACCACACGTGCTTTATAGGATAGATTCTTAGGTTGCCTACCCTTCTATCACCTTCGTTTCGATAGAGCCGTTCTTGTGAGGACGTGCGATGTTAATGCTTGTTGATTGTAAACATGCATGATTTGGATCTTTGACATGATTGAAATGTTTTTGTGGAGTGATGGCCACAAATACATCAATAAAATAATTAAAGTTAAAATTTGAATCTTAGCCCCTTTTCTCTGATTCACCTTTATCAATTCAACTTCCTATCGGAAAACTTCTCTCTCTAACAATCAAATGGTAAACGTCGAGTCGAGAGCCGGACAGATATTCCGTTCGTCATCAATCGACCGAATCAAGTTCCCTCCTCCACCACAAGAATTAGCGATGGATCCCGCGATGCGGCAGCTTCTTTACGGAACGGATGCGTTGATTCGAACCTCACCGCCACCGTCCCGGAATCTACGAGCACAAAGCAGAATCCGACCACCACCACAAGGACCCCCACCACCTCCACCACCGGTGAACAAGCATAGAGAATTCATGAGCCACAACCCGCCCACTTACTCTCATTCGGTGGATCCCCTCGATGCCGATGATTGGTCGAAGACCATCAACAAGATGCTAAATATCACCCAATGTAATGATCGTGAGAAGGTTTTGTATGCCTCGGGACGTCCGGCGGTGCGGCCTCGATTGGTGGGATGCTTACACCGTCGCACTTGCCGCCGCCGACACCATTACCCGGCAGGAGTTCCAGGAGAGTTTTCGTACACATCACATCCCGGCCTAGTGTGAAGAAGTCGAAGAAGAAGGAATTTCTAGCTCTAAAGCAAGGCAACATGACAAGTTAGTGAGTATCTGGATCAGTTTACTCATTTGTCCCGCTATGCACCAGATGAAGTCAACACGGATGCCAAGAGACAAGAACGCTTTCTCGATGGATTGATAGGGCCACTTAACTATCAGTTGCAGAGCCACACATTTCTTAACTTTCAGATGTTGCTCAATAAGGCTATAGGCTTGGAGAATAAACGCAAGGAACTTCGTGAACAGAAGCGCAAGTTTCAACCTCGTGGTCGGTCTAGCAAGTAACACCCGCCCTCGTTACAACTCATCGCAAGACTCTCGGCTTCGTTCTAGCACACAAGGCGAAGCCATGGACGAATCAACCGTTCTATCGTTCGTTTGATGAACCCGAAGAATCCAACCCAATGACACCTCGGGCTTCAAATCCTCATCGAATCGCTCGTGTGCACCAGGAAGGAACACTACTCCGTTCACCCAGTGGATGCTTCAACCGTGGAGAATTGGGACACTACGCCGCATTTGCCCTCGCCGCAATATGCGTACACCCCGGAGAGATAACAGAGGTCAACGAACAATACGCATGGTAGGGTGAACCATGTGAGTACCGAAGAAGCTCAAGGAGACAAAGATGTTGTGCTTGGTACGTTTCTTATCAACTCGTACCCGCAACAGCTTTATTTGATTCCGGGCATCGCATTCATTTATTACCGAACGATTCGTGACAAAGCATGATGTACCCAAGAGTTCCATGAAGACACATTTGCTAATTAGTTCCCCAAACGGTGAAATGAAATCCACCTATGTATGCCCACGAGTCAATCTTAAGATCGGAGAGATAGATTTTGAAGCAGTACTTAGTGATTCTAACATCCAGTGGAACAGATGTGATCCTTGGTATGGATTGGTTAAGCAAGCATGATGGAATCATTTTGTGTGCCAAGAAGTCGGTGCTCTTAACTACCCCGCAAGGAGATAGGATTGAGTTTGCCGCTACAAGCCCGAAGAAGAAAGAGAAGTGAATAAGCTCTGTGATAGTAACCCATCATCTATCAAGAACATCTTGTATCTCCTCTTGTTTCCCGATCCCTCAGAATCTCGGGACGAGATTCTTTTTAAGGGGGTAGGATTTGTAACACCCGAAAATTCCATCACAATAAAATATTGTTAGCAACATGGTTTAGTTTTATTTTCTAAGGATTTAATAAATTTGAATAAATAAATTTGCCTTTAATTAAATTAAACATCATTTAATAATTAGAATCAAACAAGTGTCTGTGCATCATGTTGAAATGCATGAGTTTTGTTTGTGGTGTGATTTTAAAAGTCTTAAAAAAATATTTGTGAAAAAGTCTTTAAAATAATTGGTGTGAAAGTTCGAATTAAAAAAAAATGTTGAAAGTTTGAATTTAAAAATGGTTGAAAAGTTGTAAAAAATGGTTTGTGAAAAGTCCTTAAAATAGTGGAGAAATTCGTGTTAAAATTTCAATTTGAAAAGATGAAAAAGATTTGAATTTAAAAGGTTTGAAATAGGTTTCAAAATGGATTTGAAAAGAAAAAGAAAAAAACAAAAAAAACAAATCTAACCTACCAATCTAACCCAACCCCCGCGGCCCATCCCCGCTATCACCCCACGCCGGCCCATCAACGCCGCCTCCCCTTTCCCTCCTCTCTCCCTCTCACCGACGGACGGGGCCCACCCGTCGGCCCCGTCTCCCACCTCCGCCGCGCCCCCCCCCCCCCCCCCCCCCCGCGCCCACCGGCCGCGCCGCCCGTCCCCGCGCCGCCGGCTCCCCCGCGCCGTCCCGCCTCCCCCCCGGCTTCCCCGCGCCGCTCCGCCTCCCCGCCGCATTCACGCCGCCCTCACTCCACCGCCACTACCCCTTCCCCTTCCCCTACCCGCCGCCCGCACCGAGCCGCCATTAATGGAGCCGCGCCACCGACCTCGCCGCCCACCGCCTCAACCGCGCCTCCTCCCCTTCCCCCTCCACCCTATAAAGGGGCAGCGAGAACCCCCTCTCCACCCCCGTGCCCCTCCCTTCCTCTCCTCCACTCCTCCACCGCGCCACCGCCGAGCACCGCCGCCACCGCCGCCCCTCGCCGCCGATCTCCTCCTACGGCCTCCCTCCCTCCTCTTCAAGCCGCCGTAAGCTTCCCCACCTTCTTCTCCTCCTCCCGGTGCCCTTCCCATAGAATTTGGTGCACCGAGCTCCTTCCGGCCGCCGCCGCGCGCCGCCGCCCGGCCGCCGCCGCGTTGCCGCCGCCGCCCGTCGCCGCCGCCGCCCATCGCCCACATGCCACCGCAGCCGCCCGATCCGGCGGACGGCCCAGATTAAAAGGCCGCGTAACCCTTGGATCAGGTCCACGGTGGACCGGTGGACCGGGTGCACCGCGCCGGTCCACCGCTGACGTTAGCAGCCACGTCACGATGACGTCATCGCTTGCGTCAGCGTCAGCCAACCACAAGCCGCCACGTGTCGCCACCATGGCTCACCCGCCGGCTGCCTTGGCTGTTTTGCAAAAAGGACCCCGAGATTCCAGAATTTACAAATATACCCTTCCACCTATATAAAAGCCTTTCAATCAGGTCCTTTCTTTTATGCTTAGGCCCCTGCAGTCCTTAGTTTCTATGTTCTTTAGCCTATCCTTAACCTTTTACATATTAGACCTTCTAGTTTCACACATATTTATGTTTAGGTCCCTGAAATCTTGCAGAAAACCCCCTAAACTTCCAGTTCTTTTACAATTTAGCCCCTGAATCTTGTTTCAGCCATATCTTTTTCATCCTAGCTCCGTTTTATGCGTTCTTGATGTCCACACGATCGTCTCTCCGAGCCCATCATTTCTAAAAGCTTGTTTTAGTCTTTTTGGTAATGTTTGATGTATTGTTTTATTTATTGTATGTTTTCTTGCATGATAGTAGCCAACGCGCCGTTCGAGGAAGTTCAAAAGCAGAACTTTGCAGATAAGGAAAGTAGCTTATCGTTGGAGAAAGGCAAGTGACCCTAACCACCCTTCTACCTATGCTTTAATCAAGAACACTATAAGTTAATTGGAACATGGAGAACCACCCAGGAAAACAGTGCAACCACAGTCCATATGGCTCTGGCTTAGCCAATTAATTAGGTGTGTGATTGTATTGACGACCCTATCCGAAAGGAACACAGGGGGCTCCAGGTTGCAGGGGTATAGCCCGGTTCTATTGGGGTAGCAGCCTTTGCTAAGGTGCTGACCACTAGGGAGGGTTATGGTCCGCCCCGAGTCAGAATCGTCGTGGGTTGTTGATGCTTTTGCATATCTTTGTAAAGGCTTCGTAGCGTCCCTATGCAATCACACCTCGGAAGTGTGGTATTGTGCTCGATCAGCACATGCGTGGTTGGGTTCAAAGTTCTTTGGAACTTTTACGCGAACCGTGGGAAAAGTGTGCAACCTCTCGCAGAGTGTAAAACCGATCGATCGGCCGTGCTCACGGTCAAGAGCGGCCCGGACCCTCACATGATTAATTGAACTTAAAGATGAATTAATATTGCTTTCCGGTTATTCCCGTGGCCTTGCCGAGTACCAACCATAAGTGTACTCATCCTTGCTTACGCCGTTCGGAGAAGAACCCCGGGAGTGGAGTACTTCACCGACTACGAGGAGTTCCGAGGATGCGATCAACCGCCGATGCTCGTGGAAGATGAAGATGGAGTCGCGTCTTCATAGTTATCGTTGTTCGTGTAAAGACCTTCGTGTCTACCTTCGTGAGTGTAATAAAAGTTAATAAACCTTTTCTGTACGTTTTGAGCAATGTTTTGTGATATTACACTCATGAGTCTATCATATGTGTGAAAATTGTGATCCTGGCACACATATGAGATGCATTCGGTTTTCTACGGAAAATCGGGTGTGACAATCCATGGGTTGCAATCGATCTTGAGATGTAATCACACTTTGTTGGATTATCTATCTATCATCTTGTGTTGGAAATACTTTAATGCTTAAGGTTAGCTACCATGCCGTAAAGGGAGTAAGGGCTCTATCCTTCCTTGGATCCATTCAACACAATCCCCGATAGATTAGATTGGCTTTCATGTTCGAAACGATTGCATGTTATAGTATCATAGACCCATGGGCGAGTGTCTCCGAACAAGTAGATGTGCATGAAGGCACATGGGAAGGTTTTTGGAGTATGATCACGGGAAGAGACCATCAACGAAGAAATACTATCCGGAACCGATTATCCAAGTGTGTCACTTTTGTGCAAGTGGAATTTTGGGAGAACAAGAGAGACAAGATAACCAACTGTCACACCCTGAAATTTCCAATTTCAGGATGTGAATAGGAAGAAAAACTTAAACAACGATTTAGTCTAAATTTTAAAATTTTGCCCAGTTTTTATTTTCTTCACAGGAAATATAGTATAGGAAAAAAATCCTTTCTTAAATAAAAGTTATGTGTGTTGCATTCATGCCGATGCATCTAGTGGTTCTTGAGTGCAAAAAGGTTTCAAAAATGCGTTTAGGATCTGTCCAACCTCTCCCGAGAATTTTCCGGATTTTTCTGGAATTTATTCTCATTTTCCTTGAGCTTTTTCTATTTATTAGAAGGCTCTAAAATCTTTTTCATGAGATCCAAATGCTTTATTTGGATCATTCATACCTTAATCTATCTCTAGGAATTTTCCTGGAATTTTTGTGATTTTCGGAGTATTTTTCGTGCCTTTAAACAATTTCTAGATTTTTCTGGAATTGTTTTCGCATTAAAAATAAATTCGAAAAAAAAACAAAACCTACCCTACCGGATTGGGCCGAGCCCGTGGGCTCGACCCAACCCGCGCCGCCGCCGCAGGCCCGCGCGGGGCCCATCTAGGGTCCGCACCGCGCCGCCGCCCGGGGAGCCGCGGCCGCGCGCGCATCCCCATAAAGGGCGCCGCCACCCCCGCGCGCCGCCCTAGCCGCATCGCGCCGCCCCCCCGCCGCCGCCGCGCGCGCCGCCCGGCTCGCCGCACGCGCCGCCGCCGCCCTACGGCCAGCACCCAACCCGCGCCGCCGCCGGCTTTGACCACAGCTACCGGCCCGCTCCCTCGATCTCCAACTCCGGTGAGCGTCCCTATGAACTCCCCTCGGTCTCCTCTTTCAATTTCGTGACTCACTCGAGCTCCTAGGCCGCCGTGGCGCCGGCGAGTTGGGTCGGACCGGCCGCCGCCCCCTCCATGTTCGCCCATGGACAGAGGAGGAAGAAGCTCTGGGTAATTTTGCGCTTGACCCCCTGAGTTCCTCGGAATCTATTAGATCCACTTTTGTGTCTTGAAATCTTTGCTCCAAACTCCCTCGATCTAATAAAACTTCACAACCAGATCCACCCCGAAACTTTTTGCAGATCTAACCCCCATATTAGATCCATTCGCGAGCACTGTTTGATGTGTCTCGGGAATCTCCTCTGCTAACCCCTAAAAGCTATAGTTAATTACGAATAGGTCCTCTGATCTTGTTTCCTCCATATCTTCCGCATTTTAACTCCGTTTTTAGCATTCTTTATGTCCACGCGATCGTCTCGACGAGTAGAACGACTTTTTGCCCCTGTTTAGTCCTGTTAGTACTGTTTGGTGATTGTTTCTTATTTTGTTCTATTGTATGCTTGTATGTGAATGATGTGGTGCGTAGAAGACGGTTCGTTCGTTGAGAACGCCGGAGTTGAAGATTTCCAAGGTCTTGAGCAGCAAGACACGTTGGTAGAAGGCAAGTCCTTGCTGCATTCCCGTTGATCCTATTACAACATGCATTTTAATTACACCGTTATTTATTATTGCTATGCATTAAATTGATGGGTCCTATTGCTAAGGTTCGACTAGCTTTGTTATCCTGTGCCTTGATCAACCTGGGTTTATGTTTGTGTTGGGTAGACCATGCTTAGTTGCTCAACTTGGGTTTATGGTGGTTTTGATGAACAACAATGTTAATCTCGCTTTACTTATGTTGTACCTTTCATTAAACAAGATCACCTGTGTTAATCGGAACATGGAGCGACCACCCAGAAAACAAGTAATACCACAAGACATATGGCTCTCGTCTTGGCTTAATAATTAGTGAACCGGGTGTTAGGTATGCTTTACCCGATAAGGGTTGGGGGCCGGCGGGTAGTGGCGTATGGACTGCTCGGCGTAGGTGTGGGCTTGGCTAAGACACGGTACTCGTCCGGGAGCTTTATACGTTGCACCGACCGGGTAACCTAGCGGGCGCCTTCATCCGGGGATCTTTGTAACGGCCTCGTAGCGTCCCTATGCAATCACACCTCGGTAGTGTGGTATGGTGCCCGATCGCATCGCATGGTTGGGTTTAAAGTTCTTCGGGACTTTTACGCGACTTGTGGGTAAAGATGTACGACCTCTCGCAGTGTAAAACTAACTAGTTAGCCGTGCCCACGGCCACGGGCGGCCCGGACCCTCACATGATTAAACTATAGAAGATGGATTAAACTTTTTGAATTTACTTTCGTTCATGATGTTGATGCTCATGTTAATCTTTGGGTTGGTATAAACTTACATTTGCTAGTAACATAGCTTGCTTAATAAAATTTGACCAACTAAAATGCTGATCCGCCATGCAACCACAAGCTTCCACCATAAAGCCTTTGCATGTTGTTATAGATCTTTTCCCTTGTTGAGTACGACATGTGCTCATGCTTGTTGTTCTTTTATATGCATCTACACAATCCGGTTGCTGCTCAGACGGACGCTTTGAAGACTTTTCTGGAGAGTTCGGTGGTTTCTAGGCGTGCGTGCCACCAGTCAGCTGCCTGTGGAGACGTCTTTTACCGCTGCTAGTACTCGCTTATGTTACGTTTTTGAGACATTCGGTCATGTAATAAAGTTGTAATACTCTCTTTACGCTTTTACACTGTGTTTTGGTATACACTGAGTCAACGCATGTGTGAAACTTGATCCTGGCGCACATGTGTTCTATGCATTCGGATTTGCCCTTAAATCCGGGTGTGACAAAGTGGTGTCAGAGCAGTGTTTACTGTAGGACGTTAGCCTAGTTAGAAACTGGTCGAACTTAAGGATTATAATCATCTAGAAGCCATGCTCACTCCATGCTATGCTTTAATTCCATTCTTAATATACCTATATTGATTTTACCCCCATCCTTGGTATTCTACTTGCTATCTATCTTATCTTGGTCAATCTTTTCCTTCTATGTTACCTTGTTTTTGCTTTAGGAAATCTTTAGCACCTATTCTATGCTCTCTAACCTTTCCCTATCTTTACCCTATTCGTGCTCGCAGTATTCTCAGTTATCTAATGACCCTATCATGTTCAAGCTGAAGATCTTCCTTAGGATCTAGGTTCTTTAGGCTTGTCCTTGTGAAGTCGCTAGTTACGATCGGCGATTAGGTGTGCTTAGTTTAGTGGTGTGTTTGCATGCTTGATCTTGTGTTAATGCTTGATTTGGATCTTCGACTGAGTGCAGTGTGTTGTGGGTTGATAACCACAATGACATTGGTTTAGTGTAATTTTGCTTAGTTGGGGTTAATCTTTGTTTCAATCATCCTTTGATCTGGCGCATTCCTAATCCTTTATTAAATCTTTACTCATCTACTTTGGAATCCATCTTGCTGCAAATCTGTTCTCGCCAACTTTCGACACAGCAGTAGTGTTTTGTTTATATCTCGAGCTACAGAGCTCCGATTGATGCAAAACCAGTTGGGTTAGTTCGCAAATTTCATAACCAATGTTCTGTCAAAAATTCAGCCCCATACAATACATATCCTGGGAGGTATGCATGAAACATGGGAGTGGTCAGAATCTGTAAAACTCTGTTGACACATCGACTTCATTATTTTATATCTTGGGCTATAGACCTCCGTTTGAGGCAAATCCAGTTGGAGAAGTTCAGAAATTTTATGGGTGTTTGTCTGTCCAAAATTCAGCAATTTTTATTACATAGTCAGAGAGGGATGCCCGAAACTTTGGAGTTACCTGAATCTGTTAGCACTGTTGATATACCCGACTTGTTTATTTCATATCTGAAGTTATAGAGCTCTGATCGAGGTGATTCCAGTTGGGCTAGTTCCGTAATTTCATTACCTTTTACCGTTCAAAAGCTCATAATTTTTGGTTATCCACGTTGAGAGTTATACCTGAATGTTTGGAGTCGACAGAATCTGTCTTAAACTGGAAATCTGCGCTGCTTAATCTTTTGAGCTTTTCTCTTTGTGCAATCATCTAAGTCAATGTTCCTAACACTCAGATGGTGAACACCAGGTCCGGGTCAGGTGTTGATCAACCTCTAGTGATACGCCAAGGACGAGGCAGCAGTTCAGGCAGTGCACCACCCCCACCACCACCACCAATGGATCCGGCCATGCCAGCTTCTTCCGGAATCGGCTACAACTCTTGGAGAACCCGACCAACACCGTAGCCAACCCGCAGGCCCAAGCCAACAATCCACCTCGCCCACCGCCACAAGAACCGGCGCCCATGAACAAGCACGGGGAGTTCATGAGCCACCGTCCGCCGTTTTCACCCATGCAACCGATCCACTTGATGCCGATGATTGGTTGAAGACCGTGAGCAAGATGCTCACCACAACTCGGTGATGATAGAGAGAAGGTCCTATTTGCCGCAGGACGACTCCGGGGCTCGGCCGGGAGCATGGTGGGATGCTTACACTACCGCCCATGCTACGCCAAACGCCATCACCTGGCGGGGAGTTCACCGAGAGCTTCGAGAACCACCACATTCCTGCAGGGTTGATGAGGCTAAAGAAGAAGGAGTTCCTCTCTCTCCAACAGGGGGGAATGTCAGTGACAGAGTACCGGGACAGGTTCATTGAGTTGTCTCGCTATGCACCAGAGGAGGTGGCAGATGACCCAAAGAAGCAGGAGCGCTTCATGGAGGGATTGGCTGGACCGCTTCGGTATCAGTTGACATCTCACACTTTTCCATCTTTCCAGCACCTGTTAGACAAGGCCATCACCCTGGAGGCCATGCGCGCAGAATTGAGAGATCTGAAGAGGAAGGCCCCTACTTATGAGCAGTTTGGGAGCAGCACTCGTCCCCGTTTCATTCCACTGCAGGGAACAACACCCCATGTTGGAGGTTCAGGTGGTAACTCTGGGCAGAAACAGTTTCAGCGGAACAATCAACCCTTCAAGCACCCCATTCAGGAGTTGCAGCATTCCCCTCCACAGACTCCACGCCCCAATGACCAGCAGACTAGTCAGAACACCCCAGCAGGAACCCTAGTGAGACCTAGTGTGCCAAGTACTCCTATTGGTAATGCATGCTTTAAGTGTGGAGAGACTGGTCACTATGCTAACAACTATCCCTAGAGGAGCGTCCCGAATACCCCAGTGCAGAGTCAGTAGATGAGGAATGGAAACCAGACCCCAAAAAGTTCTAAGGGACAGCAGAGCTCCGCTCATGGTAGACTGAACCACATAAACGCAACGACCGTGTTGGGTATGTTCTCTGTCAACATTGTTTTCACATCAGTTCTACCTTATCGTTCTCGAAATCTTTCTTTATCCTTCCGAATCTCGAGGACGAGATTCCTTTTAAGGGGGGTAGATTTGTCACACCCTGAAATTTCCAATTTCAGGATGTGAATAGGAAGAAAAACTTAAACAACGATTTAGTCTAAATTTTAAAATTTTGCCCAGTTTTTATTTTCTTCACAGGAAATATAGTATAGGAAAAAAATCCTTTCTTAAATAAAAGTTATGTGTGTTGCATTCATGCCGATGCATCTAGTGGTTCTTGAGTGCAAAAAGGTTTCAAAAATGCGTTTAGGATCTGTCCAACCTCTCCCGAGAATTTTCCGGATTTTTCTGGAATTTATTCTCATTTTCCTTGAGCTTTTTCTATTTATTAGAAGGCTCTAAAATCTTTTTCATGAGATCCAAATGCTTTATTTGGATCATTCATACCTTAATCTATCTCTAGAAATTTTCCTGGAATTTTTGTGATTTTCGGAGTATTTTTCGTGCCTTTAAACAATTTCTAGGTTTTTCTGGAATTGTTTTCGCATTAAAAATAAATTCGAAAAAAAACAAAACCTACCCTACCGGATTGGGCCGAGCCCGTGGGCTCGACCCAACCCGCGCCGCCGCCGCAGCCCTCGCGGGGCCCATCTAGGGTCCGCACCGCGCCGCCGCCCGGGAGCCGCGGCCGCGCGCGCATCCCCATAAAGGGCGCCGCCACCCCCGCGCGCGCCGCCCTAGCCGCATCGCGCCGCCCCCCCCCCCCCCGCCGCAGCCGCGCGCCGCCGCCCGGCCTGCTGCACACGCCGCCGCCGCCCTACAGCAGTACCCAACCCGCGCCGCCGCCGGCTTTGACCACAGCTACCGGCCCGCTCCCTCGATCTCCAACTCCGGTGAGCGTCCCTATGAACTCCCCTCGGTCTCCTCTTTCAATTTCGTGACTCACTCGAGCTCCTAGGCCGCCGTGGCGCCGGCGAGTTGGGCCGGACCGGCCGCCGCCCCCTCCCTGTTCGCCCATGGACAGAGGAGGAAGAAGCTCTGGGTAATTTTGCGCTTGACCCCCTGAGTTCCTCGGAATCTATTAGATCCACTTTTGTGTCTTGAAATCTTTGCTCCAAACTCCCTAGATCTAATAAAACTTCACAACCAGATCCACCCCGAAACTTTTTGCAGATCTAACCCCCAGATTAGATCCATTCGCGAGCACTGTTTGATGTGTCTCGGGAATCTCCTCTGCTAACCCCTAAAAGCTATAGTTAATTACGAATAGGTCCTCTGATCTTGTTTCCTCCATATCTTCCGCATTTTAACTCCGTTTTTAGCGTTCTTTATGTCCACGCGATCGTCTCGACGAGTAGAACGACTTTTTGCCCCTGTTTAGTCCTGTTAGTACTGTTTGGTGATTGTTTCTTATTTTGTTCTATTGTATGCTTGTATGTGAATGATGTGGTGCGTAGAAGACGGTTCGTTCGTGGAGAACGCTGGAGTTGAAGATTTCCAAGGTCTTGAGCAGCAGCACACGTTGGTAGAAGGCAAGTCCTTGCTGCATTCCCGTTGATCCTATTACAACATGCATTTTAATTACACCGTTATTTATTATTGCTATGCATTAAATTGATGGGTCCTATTGCTAAGGTTCGACTAGCTTTGTTATCCTGTGCCTTGATCAACCTGGGTTTATGTTTGTGTTGGGTAGACCATGCTTAGTTGCTCAACTTGGGTTTATGGTGGTTTTGATGAACAACAATGTTAATCTCGCTTTACTTATGTTGTACCTTTCATTAAACAAGATCACCTGTGTTAATCGGAACATGGAGCGACCACCCAGGAAAACAGTACTACCACAAGACATATGGCTCTGTCTTGGCTTAATAATTAGTGAACCGGGTGTTAGGTATGCTTTACCTGATAAGGGTTGGGGGCTGGCGGGTAGTGGCGTATGGACCTGCTCGGGCGTAGGTGTGGGCTTGGCTAAGACACGGTACTCGTCCGGGAGCTTTATACGTTGCACTGACCAGGTAACCTAGCGGGCAGCCTTCATCTGGGGATCTTTGTAACGGCCTCGTAGCGTCCCTATGCAATCACACCTCGGTAGTGTGGTATGGTGCCTGATCAGCATCGCATGGTTGGGTTTAAAGTTCTTCGGGACTTTTACGCGACTTGTGGGTAAAGATGTACGACCTCTGCAGAGTGTAAAACTAACTAGTTAGCCGTGCCCACGGTCACGGGCGGCCTGGACCCTCACATGATTAAACTATAGAAGATGGATTAAACTTGTTGAATTTACTTTCGTTCATGATGTTGATGCTCATGTTAATCTTTGGGTTGGTATAAACTTACATTTGCTAGTAACATAGCTTGCTTAATAAAATTTGACCAACTAAAATGCTGATCCGCCATGCAACCACAAGCTTCCACCATAAAGCCTTTGCATGTTGTTATAGATCTTTTCCCTTGTTGAGTACGACATGTGCTCATGCTTGTTGTTCTTTTATATGCATCTACACAATCCGGTTGCTGCTCAGACGGACGCTTTGAAGACTTTTCTGGAGAGTTCGGTGGTTTCTAGGCGTGCGTGCCACCAGTCAGCTGCCTGTGGAGACGTCTTTTACCGCTGCTAGTACTCGCTTATGTTACGTTTTTGAGACATTCGGTCATGTAATAAAGTTGTAATACTTTCTTTACGCTTTTACACTGTGTTTTGGTATACACTGAGTCAACGCATGTGTGAAACTTGATCCTGGCGCACATGTGTTCTATGCATTCGGATTTGCCCTTAAATCCGGGTGTGACACCAACACGGAGTTGAATTGGCTTTACTCGGCTTTGATTGCCAAGTGTCCAATAGACCCCACTCACCTATGATCAACCGGTGGTGTTGTTAAGCAACATCGAGTTCGGAAGATATTGGTTCGGGGTGTTGCCTCTCCATATTGGCTATCTCTTTAAAACCGGGTATTACAAGGAACCCAAATCATCTCCTACCCGGGACTTCCCTAGGAATATATGAAGAAAGGAAAATATAATAGTGAAGATGAGAGAGGAGGCTTCCAAGTGGCCTAGGTGAATTTGCCCCTTCGGGATTGAAGATTAAGACTTTTCTTGAGGGGAAGAAGATCGGTTAGAGGAAGGACTTCTTGTGCCGGCGAAGAGAAAAAAATATATAATAGAGAAGGATTAGGAGAAGGTTTTTCCACGACCCAAGAAGGAGGTGCACAACAAAATTATGTCCCACCATTGGGAGGAACCCGGCGCCGCCGAATTACTACGGTGGTGTACCAATGCAAGCATGGGGGAGTGGTGCAGCCATACCCCCACCATTTTTGCGGTGCCCAACGTAGCCTTTGCGGAGCCCTATGCACACCTTCCTCAACCACAACAAAATGTGGCCACCATTGGAGGATACGCTGCAAGGAACATGCAAATTATTGCAGCCATCCAAACCAATGCAAACCAGATGGGGGAAGGAAATCCAAACGTCGCTTATGTGCTTGGACACCTTCGCCTAGCACCGTCAGACAATTCATAGGAGGAGTGGTGCATTCCTATTACAAGTAAGGGTACAACAACCAAGACTATCAATATCAACCACCGGCGGAAGATTAGAGAGAGGAGGAGCTTTAGTTATCTTTCCTTTACCCCTTTTCTCTAATTTTCAGCTTGTTTGCGCCTATGTATGCGTAGTATTTTCAGTTTTACTTTAATTTTTAGTGTTAGTTTAATTTTTCAGCGTGTATCTTAGTGTTTATTTTCATCATGAATAATGTCGCCACCAAGTTTTTACCTTTGGTAAAGTTACAAAGTTTGTGCCATGATGATATATGATTATAATTGTCGCTTTGTTTATCTTTGTAATTGACTTATGCATGTTTGAACTAGTGCTCTCTTAAAAATACAAATCTGAAATTATCTAAATGCTAGCTTAATCTTCAGCGGAGGTTATGATTAAAATAAAGACCCATAGTGTTTTATGTGCTCTCAAGTTATGAATAGATTAAAGATGTCTTTTATGCTCAAAAATATCGCTAACTTGTTATAAATATCACTTGTGTGTTGCTCAACCTATCCAGAGCCTTATATATATTTGAGTGCATAAACCTTAGTGTACAAGATTTATTTTTGAGTGAGTTATTGCAGGCCATGATTTCTCTGGCCCGAGACTAAGAAGCTGGTCATTTCGTTTTTGCGTATCTATCTTTTTGCTAGCCTTTTATCCGTGCATTGTGTATCCCCGCATTGGAGATCTCACAAACCTCGCCGGATATCCACCCTTAAACCAAATATCATCTTTTGTGTTTACCTCCTTGACCACAACCTATCGTTGAGAATGGATCATCAATTCAAGGAAGATCGCAAGACGGTGCCGACATTGAAGATTTCAAGTATCTCTCCAAAGGAAAAATATTTCCGGTACCTACCTTATTTTTTGCCTCTTTGCTCGAGGACGAGCAACGTCTAAGCATGGGGGAGGAGGTAGGTACGGTGCAGTTTTAGAGTTCAAAGGGGAGTATTTTAAAAAAATATATAATAAAAAATATATAATGATGAAAGAAAAAATCCGGCGACGATCGTGACTTTCAAGGTGAAGGTCTCACAAGAAGAAACAAAAAATATATATATATATAATGAATGAATGAAAGAAAGAAAGAAAGAAAGAAAAGAATGAGAAATATGAGAAAGAGAAAAAAATATATGCGTGAAGTGAACTCCCCGGGTCTCTAAGAGTGCATTCAAGGCTTCAAGTTAAAAAGATCCATTCTCATTTTCCAACCATGTGCAATCCGATAACGAGGACTTCCTTTGTGCCTCGGGATCACTCTTTGCCATTTGCACATGTCCACTCATCTAAAAGTGTGTGTATTTTTCTCTTTCCCCTCCTTAATTTAACATTATTTTCCAATGACCTTTTTGACGAGTCTCGGTAAGACCATGAGAAGCTTGTCTTGTTTTGACAACACCTCATTTATAAAATCTTGGTAGGACTAAACTTTCCCAAAGCTCCATATAAAGCCTACCACATATGTGATGAGAGGGAAAGGAGTAGAATATATAGGCTTGAGAGACAAGCGAGATGAGAGTTCATGAGCAATATGCAAGGTGATTTAAATTTGTGAATTTGGTTTAGCTCTTTTTTCTTTATCTCGCTCTTTATTTTAAAAATTCTGAGATCTATTTCAACTTTGTGAGCACGTTAATACTTGTGGGATAAGCTTAATAAGAATCTACCCTCCGTAGAGGTGAAGGCTAGTACATTATGGAACTTTAACGAATTAAACTTTTGAGAGCATTATGTTTTTTTTCATGTATGATCAAGTGCAAGGTTTAAACATTGATGGGCAACGATGATATCCATCGAAGGCTTACTCGAGGACGAGCAAGGTTTAAGCATGGGGGAGATGTTGACGGTGAAAATCCGTCAACCTAGCCATGAGTTTACCTTTGGTGTTGGCATGACTTTTGTATCTTATTCATTGGTACTAACCCCCGTGGTATAACAAGTTCACTTGTGCATGTCGGTTTTGGAGTTAAGTGTTTACGCAGGGTTTTAACGTTGAAAGCAAGACTTCCCGGATAAGTTCATTAAGCACCTCATGACAAGACCTTGAAGCCCGATACAAGTCAAGCAATGAAGTGAACATGACTCCAAGAGCCCAAGGATCAAGCCCGAGAAGATGATAAACTCCGAGGACTGAACCAGAAAAGTGCTGATCTTGCAAGACAAGGAGTTGAGTCCAATTCAGAGAGAAACCGACGTTAAGGGCCCACATGCAAAAGGGGAGAAGATCTAGAAGACGCGGGAAGCAACACCGGGCGAAGCAGGCCACGAGATGGCCGAATTAGGCCCAGGCCGGCCGGCCCAGGCCGGCCGGCCCAGCCCAATTCGGGGCCCGTAGGGCCTCCCCTTTGACCTAATTGCTTCTCAGGCTATAAATAGCCCCCTGACCGAGAGCCACGCAGAACCGAAGTCGTAATCCACCGCCGAGGAGCAGAGAAGCTTGAGGGACACCATCTCGGAGATGAGGGTCGTGCTAGTTGTCTAGGGTTTCCCTAGCCGACGTGGGAACCTTGCATGGAAGACCACGTCGAGCTCGAGCGAGGATCAAGATCGAGGGAGGGCCCGGTGGTGATCTTGTTCATGTAATCATTCATGGTGAAGTTTGTAAGTGAATCCGATTTCTAGCGATTAAGTGCCTTCTCGATGATTTTGTTTTCTTCTTGGTTTTGCTTCTTCTACGATCTAGTTTGCAGCTAGATTACTTAGGGTGCTCTTGTAGCCGCGGTGGCTAGAGGTGCATACCGGACCGGCCAAGTGATTTCAACTTGTTCTATCGAACTCGCCCTAGACTACCCGCATGAATAGGGATACATTGTGACAGAACGGGGGTTCCGAAAGGCGGGCGTTTTCGGAGTCGGATGGAAGGCCACGATTTAAAGATGCTTTTAATGAGATTCGCTTTTCTATCTTCATCTATCTTGTCTGGAGCTACAACATAAGCATGATCTAGATTCTCTAGATTGGTTATCTCATGCTTTCTCTTGTTACCTCTTTAGTACATTAGATTAGATGTGTTTTCTTTATGAGTTAGTAGATTAGATGCAACTTAGTTCATCATAAGATAGCTTACCTTGCTTTACTAGATTGAATCCTTGCGTTGCACATTGTTCCACGGATTCGATACCTTGGGTTCACCACTCGAGGGAAGAAGGGTCCCTTGACTACGACGGGAGACTTGTCCGCTTGCAAGTCATAAACGAACTTTGATACAACTATTAACCGTCAACAGTAACAGAACATCCCGAACGGCGTGATGAACGAAGTCGCGAGCTGGTCGGACTCCTTCATCTTTATTTGATGATACCCGGAGTAGGCATCAAGGAAGCAAAGCGACTCACACCCGGCCCGTTGAATCAACAATTTGATCAATGCGTGGCAAAGGAAAAGGAACTTTAGGACATGCTTTATTGAGACTAGTGTAGTCTATACACATCCGCCATTTCCCGTTCTTTTTCTTTACAAGTACAGGGTTTGCTAGCCACGTAGGGTGGAACACCTCCTTGATAAACCCGGCCTCGAGAAGCTTCCGCAGCTCCGCTCCGATCGCCCGCCGCCGCTCCTCGTCAAAACGGCGGAGCCGTTGCTGCACGGCGCGGGCATGAGGCAGGATGTCAAGGGAGTGCTCGGCGACCTCCCTCGGGATGCCTGGCATATCCGAGGGGCTCCACGCGAAGATGTCGGCGTTGGCGCGGAGGAAGTCGACGAGCACCAATTCCTATTTTGGATCGAGGGTGGAGCTGACCCTCAACGCCTTGCCCTCGGGGGCAGCGGGGTCGAGGGGCACCTCCTTGGTCTGCTCCGCGCCCTCGAAGTTGCCGGTGTGCTTGGCGGTGGAGTCGAGGTCTTCGTTGACCATCTTCTCCAAGGTGGTCACTAGCGCTTCATCCAGTGCTAGCGCTTCCGCGTGCTCTACGCACTCGACGTCGCAGTCGAACGCGTGCTCGATGGACGAGCCCACGGTGATGATGTCGTCTGGTCCCGACATCTTCATCTTCAGGTAGGTATAATTAGGGACCGCCATGAACTTGGCGTAGCAGGGCCGCCCAAGTATGGTGTGATAGGCGCCCTTGAATCCTACCACCTCGAAGGTGAGCGTTTCCTTGCGGAAATTCTTCGCAGTGCCGAACCAAACTGGTAGGTCGATCTGCCCGAGGGGCTGGACACGCTTGCCGGGCGCGACGCCATGGAACGGCGTCGTGCTGGGCCGCAGCTGGTCCAACACGATCCCCAACAGACGCAGCGTATGCGCGTAGAGGATGTTGAGGCTGCTGCTCCCGTCCATCAGGACCTTTGAGAACCGCGCGTTCCCAATGATCGGGTCGACCACCAGTGGGTACTGGCCCGGGTTGGGGATGCGGTTCGGGTGGTCTTCCCGCCGAAGGTGATGGCGTCCTCCGACCGGCCGAGGAAGGAGGGAGGCGCCTTCTCTGCGGCGAGGACCTCGTGCCGCTCCCGCTTGCGCTGGCGGGTTGACATGTCGACTGTGGGTCCCCCGAAGATGAGGAACACGTTCTCCACGGCGGGGAAGCCGCCGGCGTCGCCATCTCCTCCGTCCTTCTTGGCCTCCGCGTCCTTTGCAGCGGCGAGACCGTAGAACTTCTTGAGCATGTCGCACCACTCAAGGGTGTGGTTTACTGGGGTCTTGTGGTATGGACATGGCTTTTTCAGCATGTCATCAAACACCCCCGGACCTCGAGGGGCCTGTCGAGGGCCCCGTCGAGCCGGGTCAACAACAAGGGCCTCGGCATCGTCGCCGTCGCGCCCCCGCTCGCGCGCCCGCGCGCGCGGCTTCTTTCCTTTCTTGCCCCGCTTGTCCTTCCGGTGGGGGCTCCCCGGTCTTGCCGCCCTCCGCGGGCGCATCGTCCGAGCGCTTACCCTTCTTGTCGTCAAAGATCGCCCCCACGGCCTCCTCTCCCCGAGGCGAAGCCGGTGGCGATGTCGAACAGCTCGTTGGAGTCCGCGGGGCGGGCCGCGTCCCGCGCTCCCGCACGAGGTCCCGCACGTGGTGCCCTCGAGGAAGGCGTGCACAATCTCGCATTGCGCCACGCTTGGGAGCTCCGTACGGCCGCTTAGAGAAGCGCCGTATGAAGTCCCGGAGCGACTCGCCGGGCTTCTGAGTGCAGGAGCACAGGTCCCACGAATTCCCAGGGCACACGTACGTGCCCTGGAAGTTGCCCACGAACGTGCGGACCAGATCGTCCCAGTTGTGGATCCGGGCCGGCGGGCAGTGCTCGAGCCACGTCAGGGCTGAATCGCCGAGGTGTAGGGGCAGGTTGCGGATGATGACCTCGTCGCTGGTGGCCCCGCCCAGCTGGCACGCCAAGCGGTAGTCGTTGAGCCACACGCGGGGATCCGTCTCCCCGTTGTATTTGACGATGGTCGAGGGCTGGCGGAAGCGCTGGGGGAAGGCCGCCGCACGGATCTCCCGGCTGAACACACAGGTCCCCGGGGGCTCCGGCGTCGGGGAGCGGTCCTCGTCGCTGTCGTAGCGCCCACCCCGTCGAGGGTGGTAGCCTGCCGCCGCTAACGCGTCCGCCTTGCTCGTGCACCGAGCGTTGATGACGTTACGGGCGTCGCCATCCAGCGCCCTACGCGTATCGAGGAGCCGCTCCTTGGCCGGCGTGCGTCCCGGGTTGGCGGGGCGCCTTGCAGCTTCTCCAGCGTGGACCGAGGGCTCGCCCCCCTGTGCGGCCCCGTCGCCTTGTGCATCCCTCTGTTGGCGAATGCGTGACGCCGAGCTCTCGGCCTATTGGACGGCCGCTTGCTCAATGAGAGCCTGCACCTCGCGGTGCAGGTTCCGCGCTTCAGGGGTCGAGGGTGCCGGCATGGCCCGTAGCAGTGTCGCGGCGGCGATAAGCTTCTGGCTCACCCGCGGAGGCGTGTCCGGGTTGTCGACGTTGAAGTCGGCGTTGATGCGGTCGCGGGCCTGTTTGCCCAGCTCCCGTGCGCGTTCGCCGCGCGCGGAGGCTTCCTCAGCCATTGAGGCGCGGAGCAGCCGCACCATTCGGTATTCCTCCGCCAGCTTGGCCTCAAGCTCGCGAGCCTGGGCTAACTGCGCGTCGACGTCGGCCCCATCAGGGGTGCTTGGCCCTGCAGCCAATCGTGGAGCGATGCCCGGGGCGGGCGTGACCTCCCCGTCTCCAGCTCCCACTGCGCCAGTTGCGTTTGCTGGGTCGTTGTTGATGACGACGCAGCATTCCCGCGCGGGGTCGTAGCTCCCGGTGCTGGAGTCGTCAGAGCGACCGAACCAGTAGTCTGTAGCGTCAAGGAAACGCCTGAACATGACTGGGTCCGGCACGCCGGAGAAGTCCCATTCCGCGTACCCGTGGAGGTTGGCGGGTGGCAACGCGTCAAGGGAACCCAGGGACGATTCGTCACCCGCTAAGGCGCCGGGATCCCTGGCGACGAAAACCTGACGGCCAGGGGGAACCCTGCGCATCGTTGTGTTGACGTTGGCGTTGTAGGCCGTTGTGGCACCGCGCAGACCGATGGGGAAGCGCGGTCCGGAGACCGTGCGCTGTCCCGCCAGGGCGGCGGTTGCCGTGCTGACGGGTGCGCCGTGTTGAGAGGTGGCGCGCTCGGCCTTGCCGCCGCCGGACCGCTCCCCGGCGTGAACGCCGGCCGAGCGGCGGCGGTGTCGTGGCGTCGATGGGCCCGCGCATCCGTGCCGGCCGGGCGTCCGCGCCGTGATGGCGCGCGCGCGGGGACCGGAGCGGACCCGGCCTGGCGCCACGCGCGGAGCTCCTCACGATTGGTGAGGCGCATTAGGTAGCCATTCCCCGTGGCCTGAAAGTTCAGGCCCCCGAACCGGATTTCAAACACGGTGGGGAGGGGGTCCGAGATGCCCATGCAGTAACGCGTACCGCGGTACTCAGTGCGGATCACCATGGAGGGAGTTGATGGTGGATTGACCTTAGGCGCTTGATTGCCCCACGGTGGGCGCCAACTGTCGGTGCGGAATGTGGTCCCGACACTAACCAGTAATAAGCGCCAAGGTCTATCCCTCAATTGTCGATGCTAAGCAATAAAAGACACAGAGTTTATCCTGGTTCCGGCCGAGGGGCCGTACGTCCAGCAGCGGTGTGCTCGAGGCACTATATTGCTCGCAAGACCGGGGTGCTCGTAGTGGGGCGGCTACAAGCAAGGCGGGAGAGGAAGCGTGGCTTCCAAGTCCCTGGTGAAGTGGCTGAAGATGTTATGGGAGAATTGGAGAACGAGTGTGTGGTGCGTCCTGTCTCGTGTTGTGTTGTGCCGTGTCGTCTGTGTCCCCTGCGGCGGGGGAGTTCGTCTTCCTTTTATAGGCCAAGGAGAGGGCGAATCACATGTATGTCGCGCTATTTAGCTACGTGGGGAAGTGTGGTGTGCTATGCCGTAGAGTAGGCGGCCGCCCTGACGGTCCTTGCAGCGATCCGGCCATCATGACATATCTTGCGCCCGAACAGTAGCAGCTTCGAGGGTAGAAGAGCAGTGAACGGCTGTGATGTCTTCAGGCGGGCTCGAGGGAGTTGCTGACGTCGGTCCGTACCGGGCACAGTGGCAGGTAAGGCAGCGTCCCGTTTCCGCACGCTCCACAGCATTGGAGCTGTTGCCACAGTGCCCGGCGTGGGTTTGTATGCGCGGGGGCGGGCCCATGCCGTTAACGGTGGCGGGGGATGGCGCCCCGCCGTCCTAGCGCCTCCACCTAACCCTGCAAGGTCACAAGAAAGCAAATCGAGGGTGTGGCCGGCCCCACTTCGAGGGCTCAGCGCGTTAGCCGTATCGGAGTAGGCGGCGCAGCGTCACGGGACTGGCGCTGGCCACGTCGCACAGTCCCCCACAGTGGCGGGGATGGGTTCCCTCCTGGGGAGTTGGTGCGGCGGCACCGGGGCGCGAGCCCCGGGCGCATGATGGAGCCGCCCCGCCGTTGTCGGGGCATTAAATGCCCGTGTACTAGAACAAAGCGTTTGCGTGCGGGCGCCCTCGAGCGAGGCGGAGCCCGCTCCGGGCGGAGAGGACCCTCGAGCGAGGCGGAGCCTCGCCGAGGTAAGCGCACCCCCTCGAACGGGCGGAGCCTCGCCCGAGGGAGGCGTGTGCCCTCGAGCGAGGCGGAGCCTGCTCGAGGGGATCTTTGAGTGGGCCGCCTTGGTGGGCCGTCGGGGCCACCGTGGCGTGGGCCACGCCCTGCGTGCTTGAGCGAGGCGCGTTCGGCTTTGGCTTATTGCGGGTGTTAAGTGGGGATTCCCCAGTTTATTTAAGGGGAGCCCTAGGGCTGTCCCCGACAACACCGTTGCGGCCATCCAGCGCCCTGCGAAGGAGAACTCGAAGAAGAACTCCGGCGGCTTCGAAGACTTGCTGAAGGAGAAGTGCCCGTGGCATCTGAACGGCAACCACACCACCGAGTAGTCCTACCAACTCAGGCATGCACTCAAGAGTACTCCAGAGCCACCGCACCCTCACGACAAGAAGTGCAAGATGAAGAACGACGGAGACAACAACGACTTCCAGGAACCCGACAAGACTGTCAACGTCCTCTTCGGCGGACTACCCAGCAGGCGGGAGCAAAAGGCTACCCGTCGAGAAGTCATGAGCATTGAACCAGCGGTCCCGACCCCTCTCAGGTGGTCAGAGGTACCCATTACCTTCTCTCGCGCGGATCAATGGACCAGCTTCTCCGAACCAGGGTGGTTACCCCTCGTCTTGAAGCCGGTGGTCGCGGGCTCCAAGCTTAACAAGGTCCTCATCGATGGTGGATGCGGGCTCAACGTCCTTTTCACCAAGACCTTGAAGAAGATGAAGCTCGACATCACCCACATGCTCACCAAGAGCAACACGCCCTTCTACGGCATCGTCCCCGGTAACGCGGCTATCCCACTGGGCTCAGTGGTCCTGCCAGTTACCTTCAGGGAATCTCGGCCATCGCCAAATTCATGGCGGTGCCCCACTACACCTACTTGGTACTAAAGATGCCAAGCCCAGCGGGTGTACTCTCTCTCCAAGGGGACTTGAGGATCTCCCACGACTGCGATACAGAAGCCGTGGAGATCGCCTCTACGAATCAAGTACCCAACGCTATGATGGAGGTCTACGCTGCGTCGAAGAAGCTTGCTACAAGTGAACTCGACATTCCGGAGAAGTCTGACAGCGCCAACAAGACTCAGCCAGCTAAGGAGGTTCTAGTCAAGACGATCGACCTCGGAACAGGCGACTCCAGCAAGACCACCGCCATCGGGGCCGGCCTCGACCCCAAATAGGAAGACGCGCTCATCAACTTCCTCCGGGCTAACCGCGACATCTTCGTGTGGAAGCCAGCGGACATGCCAGGAGTGCACAAGGAGTTGATTGAGCACTGCCTCAACGTCGATCCTAGGGCCACCCCCAAGCGACAACACCTCCGACGCTTCGCCGACGACGGATGGGATGCCATCAAGAAGGAACTCGCCAAACTACTCACGGCTGGCTTCATCAGAGAAGTCTTCCACCCTGAGTGGCTCGCCAACCCTGTCCTCGTCCGCAAGAAGAACTCGAACGAGTGGAGGATGTGCGTCGACTACACTGACCTCAACAAGCACTGCCCCAAGGACCCCTTTGGGTTGCCGCGGATTGATCAAGTCATCGACTCCACGGCGGGATGCGACCTGCTCTGCTTCCTCGACTGCTACTCCGGGTACCACCAGATCGCGATCAAGGAAGAAGACCAGGAGAAGACCGCGTTCATCACCCCATTTGGCGCGTACTGCTACACGACCATGTCCTTCGGGTTGAAGAACGCCTGCGCCACCTACCAACGAGCTATCCAGGCCTGCTTCAAGAAGCAAGTAAACAAGAATGTCGAAGCCTACGTGGATGACATGGTCGTCAAGACCAGAAACTCCAGTACCCTCATCGACGACCTTGAAGAGACTTTCGCATCCCTGCGCGAGTACCGCTGGAAGCTCAACTCGAACAAGTGCGTCTTCGGTGTACCTTTGGGCAAACTACTCGGCTTCATCATCAGCCAACGCGGCATCGAAGCCAACCCCGAGAAGATCTCCGCCATCACCAGCATGAAAGCTCCCACGTGCATCAAAGACGTCCAGAAGCTGACCGGGTGCATGGCGGCCTTCAACAAATTCATCTCGATGCTTGGAGAACGGGGGCTCCCCTTCTTCAAACTACTCAAGCACCAAGAGAAGTTCGTGTGGACTCCAGAGGCGGATCAAGCCCTTGCCCAGCTCAAGGACTTCCTATCGAAGCCACCGGTCCTCACGACTCCTCGCAAAGGCGAGCGCCATCGCTCTACCTCGCTGCGACTACTCATGTGGTTAGTACTGCCATCATCGTCGAGCGGCGGGGAAGACGGCCACGCCTACCCAGTCCAGCGCCCAGTCTACTTCGTCAGCGAGGTCCTGTCAGAGCCCAAGGCACGCTATCAGCCTGTGCAGAAGCTCCTGTACGTAGTACTCATCACCTCGCGGAAGCTACGACACTACTTCCAGGAGTACTCGATCTCCGTCGTCACCGACTACCCGCTCGGCGACATCCTGCGGAACCAAGATGCTACTTGAAGAATCTCCAAATGGGCAGTCGAACTCAGCGCCCTCACCATCGACTTCAAGCCACGCACAGCGATCAAGTCGCAGGCGCTAGTCGACTTCATGGAGGAGTGGCGGGAGAACCAGCTGCCTACCCCAACCGTGCGACCAGAGCATTGGGTGATGTACTTTGATGGCTCACTCAACCTCGAGGGCGCAAGTGCAGGAGTACTCCTGATCTCTCTAACGGGCGAACAACTCAAGTACGTCCTGGAGATCTTCTGGAAGGTCTCAAACAACGAAGCCGAGTACGAAGCTCTCCTACACGGACTCCGCCTCGCGGCTTCACTGGGCATCAAGCGGCTACTAGTCTACAGCGACTCCGCAGTGGTCATCAACCAAGTCAACAAGTCCTGGGACCGCAACAAGGAGAACATGGACGCCTACTGCCTAGAAGTCCGCAAGCTCGAGAACAAGTTCTAAAGTCTCGAGTTCCACCACATCGTCCGCGACAACAACGTTGCAGCAGACGTCCTGTCGAAGCTTGGATCCACCCGCGCTCAAGTACCAGCGGGTGTCTTCGTTCACGAGCTTCACGCGCCATCCATCCCGGAGCCGGCGCCACCGACCACTGTCCCAGCGCATCCATCGGCCGCACAGGAGGTCATGATGATCGACGTGGACAGGAGGCAACCCTTCATCGACTACCTCAGCGAGCAGAAGGTTCCCTCGGACAAGAACTTGGCCGAGCAGCTCATCCGCCGTGCCAAGTCCTACGTCCTCGTTAGAGATAAGCTTTACAAGCGGGGCGCATCTTCTGGAGTACTCATGAAGTGCGTCCCCAGGCAAGAAGGCAAGGACATCTTGGAGGAGATCCACAAGGGCGTCTGCGACAACCACGCGTCCTCCCGCACGCTGGTCAGCAAGGCCTTCCAGCGAGCTTTCTACTGGCCCACAGCCCTGGGTGACGCTGAAAAACTCATCAGAAGGTGCCAAGGATGCCAATACTTCGCCAAGCAGCAACACGTCCCAGCCTACAAGCTAGTCACCATACCGCCAACCTAGTCCTTCGCTTGCTGGGGGCTCGATATGATTGGGCCACTACGAACTGCGGCAGGTGGTTTCAATAGAGTATTGGTGGCCATCGACAAGTTCACCAAATGGATCGAGGTCAAGCCGGTCACATGCCCCAAGGCTGACAGAGTACTCGACTTCCTAGATGAACTCGTACATCGCTACGGACTACCCCACTGCATCATCACAGATCTGGGCTCCAATTTCAACAACTATCGGTTCTGGGAGTACTGCGAGAACAGCGGGATCGACGTCCGATACGTCTCAGTTGCCCATCCTCGGGCCAACGGACAAGTCGAGCGCGCCAACGGGATGGTGCTCGACGCTCTCAAGAAGCGGCTACACGATGCTGCTAACTCCAAAGGAGGCAAGTGGATCAAGGAACTACCCAATGCACTCTGGGGGCTGTGTACTCAGCCCTCCAAGCCAATGGGGCAATCCCCTTACTTCCTGGTCTACGGCTCCGAAGCAATCCTCCCTGCTGATGTCATATGGAACTCACCAGCAGTGGAGTATTATGACGAAGGCGTCTCTGAAGACAGCAGAAGAGCTGGCATCGATGGACTCGAAGAAGCTCGCTGCGCCGCCCTCGTCCAATCAGCAAGGTACCTGGAGGGTATCCGACGCTACCATGATCGCAACGTCAAGGAACGCTCCTCCAATGTTGGTGATCTTGTCCTCCGTTGTATCCAGAACACGGAAGGACTACACAAGCTCAGCTCCCCCTGGGAAGGTCCCTTCACAATTGCAAAGGTGACCGGGCCGAGCTCCTACCACCTCCAGACACTTGAAGGCAAAGACATCAACAACTCGTGGAATGTCAACCAGCTCTGTCGGTTCTACGCCTAGTCTACACCACTACTCCGGGGTTCAAGTCTACACGACTACATCAAGACCCCTCCGCCGTAAGCGGCCTCCGGGTCCAGGCACTAGTCTCCGGACTACTCCTCTCCAGGATCCAGCCCGCGCGGCTATTTACGGATCCTGGGCTGCGACGAGCAACAAAGGACTCTAGCAGCGGTCTACTGAGAGACCATGTACTCCAAGATCCAGCCTACACAGCTACTTACGGATCTAATGCTGTAAGCGGCTACTCGCCCTAGCACCACTTAGCCGTAAGCGGCCTCCGGGTCCAGGCGACTACTCTGTAACTACGGCCCTGGCCATCCAGGTGTACTCCTTCAGTAATAAAGTTTGATCGATCATCAACTTCTTTACTGTCTACTTCCCTCAACGGGACTACCGCCGAGTATGACTACTCACGTCAACTCCACGATGGGACTCCGCACTCTAAGATCGCGACTACGAGTACTCATTGATGGAACTTTTCTTCATTAATACTTGAACAATTACATAACAAATGTTTTTGTACACATACTGCTATGAGCCAACTATTACAGGACTACTGGAGGTTAAGCTTTTTGGCGACTTGCTCCGCAATGGGCGCCATCTGCTCCAGCAGCTCTGCATACTGCTCATCTGTATAGTTGGCGGCTACCCCGCCAGCGACTACATCCACGGGCGCCTTCGGGAAGTAGGACTTCATGAAGGCCAGCACCTGGTTCGGGATCGACTTCGCCAGATGCTTCACGTACGCCGCCAGCCAACTGGGGGCTTCCTTTAGTCGATCCACGAGCGGTGCTATCTTGGGGCCGCCAGGATGAGGCACCAAGAGTCTTGCGATGGGAAGCGCGGCTTCTTCAAGCTCCTTCAGCTGGGCTCGCAGCGCCTCGCAGTCCTCGTTCAGCTTCTGCAATGATTTGTAGCAGTTGACGAGGTCACAATCGGAAGCAATACGAAGCTCCATGTGCTTGTCGCACTCGAAGGCAAGCTCCTTATAGTCTAGCTCGAGTACCTGGTGGGCCTCCTGCTCCCGGTAGAAGAGGTTCTTCATGTCTGTCTCTGAAGTCTTCAACTGCTCAACCCGGGTCTCAAGCTCTGCAAAACAACAGGGCGCAGCGGGTTAGACCACCTCTCGACCTCCAACAACTACCCAACAAGTCAAGCGGTGTACCTTTGTTCTTGTTGTGGAGTGACTTGTTCTTCCGCACCAAGTCGTCGCTCTTCGCCTGCATCTCCTGGATGTCATTGTGATATTTGGCGAAGGCGGTATCAAGCTTGGATTGCATGGCAGCTGCGTGCTTCCACGACTTCAAGAGTTGATCCTCCAGCGCTTCAGCCCGGAGCACCGCGTCGCCGAAGCCCTCCAGCATGCTAGACTTCTCGCGGGACCTTTCCACGACGTCCTGCACAGACAACACATGTCAAATGAGTACTCAACGCTTACGGATGGACTACTCAGGAGTTAAGACTACTCACCTTCACCCACTGCTCAGCCTGGCGGACCGCCTCCAGGTGCCTGGCCACCATTGCCGGGTCAACCAAGTCGTCTGCCAGCAACTCCACCCCGCCATGACTACTCGTGGCGGCTTCAGTCATCGGCGCAGAGTGGATGGGCTCCGCGTCTTGGATCTCCGGGGAGCGGACAACCACCTCCAGAGCAGCCTCTGGTGGCGCGGTGGCCTCCTCACCTCCGGTCGCCACGGCGGCCTCCTCGGCGGCCTCCTCCATCAGCTCGGGGGCTCCTTTAGCAGCTTCCGGCACTTGTGGTGTCAAATTCTGCATGGGCACCGCCGCCGGGATGTCGCTCCCTTCGGCCTCGGCACCTGTCAAAAAGAAGACAAGTGCATCATCGACTACGACTACTCTTTGGGAGTACTACAGCCTCAGCAGAGTACTTACCTTCGACCACGCTGGCCTCGGGCAATGTAGCTCCAACAGCCGGCGCTTCGGACTCCGCCTGAGGGGTAGGAGTGGACTCCTCGGCGGGCGGCGCGGCTTCTTCGTCTGCCACAGCTGTAGGGGGTTCATCCCCCTCCCAAGACAGATCCGTTGATTTCATGCAGAGTACACAAGTTGGTTGTCAATCAAGTTCGACTACTACATCAAGTACTACTCGGGAAGGCTAAACACTTACAAGCTTGACCGGACTATCATCACGGTCGGGGCGCCGAGGATGCTGGCAATGTCTACCAGTCCAGCCTCGGCGGGTGCCTCCTCTTGCGCCTCTGCGGCCGCTGCCTCTTCTGCAGCAACGGCTGCCTGTGCAGCGCCCTCCTGCGCTCCTGTGGCCACCACTTCTTCAGCAGCAGCGGCTGCGGGCTCCGTGCTCCCTTAAGGAGCAGGGGCTGGCGCTCCATCTGCGCCAAGAGCTCTTCAACAGTGGGGGCTGGGCTACGACTCCCAGCGGGTTCCCCCACCGTGTCTCACTCGCCTTCGTCGCCCTAATCTGCGGGCTCCGTAGGCGGCACCTCCTGCAAGCAAGGAAGCTCAGTCATCAGCAAGTGAACTCGAGAGACTAGTACTCGACTACACTACTCAAGACGTCTTACCCCTTGGGGCGTGGTCTCGGAGACCTTCAACTTCTTCGTCACCCGCTTGCGGGCGGGGTTGCGCGGCTTCCGTGGCGGCGCAGCCAGACTAGCCTACAGGCTAGCCGGTGGATCTTGCACGAGGGGCACGTGAGGTAGGCCAGGACGGCTGAACCTCGACCACAGCTGGAAGCGGTCCTGCAGCATCTCCCTGTCGTCGTCCTCGTCGGACGTGTCCTCCACGACTACGGTGTCGTCTCCTTCGCCGACTTCCCGCCGCTCCTTGCCCTTGGTCTTCCCCTCCTCCGGGATCTCGACTACCTGAGGGGGCGGCAGTGGCTCGGAGATGATCTTCTTCAAGTCATCCTGCAAGACACAACTCGTCAGCGCGACTACTCACAAGGAATGGGTACTCGACTAGGGGTACGGCTACTTACCTCCTTTGGCGGGCGCGCGGCGGAGTACTCCGGGACAGGGCATGCCGTGTACGGTGGCATGTCCTTGAAGATGTGCGTCAGCCTATCGACAATATCGTCGTCGTCGACTTCGTCTCCAGGCATCCGCGACGTGTCATCGTCGCAGGTGTACTCGAAGCCTAGGGTGTCGCGAGCCATCAGTGGTTGCACCCTGCGCTTCATGAAGCTGAAGGCCACGTGCTCGGCCCTCAGCCCGGCTTCTCTCAGCGCCTTGATCCGCGCCAACAGCTCGGGGAGCTGGATCCCCTCCTGCATCGTGGGCTCCGTGTTCCACCACGGGCGATGTTTGGGCTGCTTCCCGCTCGGCTTCGGCAACCCTGGGTGGTGGTTCGTGATGTAGAACCATTTCGCCTTCCAGTCCCGGTTGGAGTCGATAAGCTTGTACGAGAGGTACTGCTCGGTGGTGTCCTCCCGCATCTGTATTCCTGCTCCACCGACTACTCACGGGTTGTTGGCGCTCGGCTGCGGCTTCACCCGGAAGAACTTTCGGAACAAGATCCAATGCGGCTTGATCCCCAGAAACGCTTCACAGAAGTGGACGAAGACGGCGGTGTGGAAAATACCGTTGGGGTTAAGGTTGAGGTACTCGATGCCGTAGTACCCCATGAGGCCTTTGAAGAAGTCGCTCGCCGGAAGCGCAAGTCCACGCTTCGCGAAGCGCGCGAACATCGGGATGTCGTCTTCGCTCTTCTCCATCGGGTATGGATCCTCGGTGGCGGCTCTCCACATGTCCACCTCCTTCTCGCAGATGAATCCACTGTTGAGGAAGGCCAGCAAGTCCTCGGTCTTCGCCTTCGACTTTTTCCACTCGCGGTTCGGATCCGGCCGCGGTGGAGACATCGGCGGCGCTGCTCTTGCGGAAGATCCAGCGGCTTCGTCGCGGCTCCTCTTCTCCCCCCCGGCGGCCTTCGCGGTCTTGGACGGTGACGGCTTCATCCTCCAGTTTCACGGCGTCTTCACGCGCATTCGCTCGGGGGCTACCGCGGTGGCTCTCTCTGGTGGTGCACTCAGATCTACAGCGGCGGCGGCGTGCGCTTGCGGCGATTCTGGCCAAGATCTATTCGAAATGGCTACATCTGCGATGGGTGAAAAACCCTAAGGGTTTTGGCTTCTATTTATAAGTCAAAACGGCCCTCAAACGACCGGATGGATAAGTCTGCGCTCGGCTGACTCAGCGGCCGCGCATGACTCTTCGTATTCTACTAGTCGACGTGCCTCACCTCGGGGGCTCGGCTACTTCTACTCAACTACCTGGGAAGCGACAAAACTCAGGAGCATCTCAGGACACATTCTACAAGATGACCTTTCAATTCGAGAGGAAGTACTCGACTCAAGGCTCGGGGGCTCCGTGCCACGTGTCCTTCGGTTTTTTCTCTCCGGATTTTTTGAGATATTCTTGCCAAGACTTCAGATGGACCCTCAGCCAGAGCCTGCGACTCAACCTAAGGCTCAGGGGCTACTCCATATGGAGTGCGATTTTGCAATCGCACTTCCATATCAGCTTCGGCTTCAAGAAAACACGGGCTTTGTTGAAGACCTTCGAGGGTGGCACTCGAGGACGCTTGGGACTGCTCGAGAAGACTTCAAGATTGCTCAAACATTAGCTGGAGTACATTCCAGCCTCGGGATGCTTCGACTAATCTTGAGGACTTTTGACTTGTAGTACTCGGAGACGCTTGAGGACTACTCGTTAAGGCCGTCAAGATTACTTGAAGCTATCCTTCTCGACTACAAAGTACTCGGGGGCTTGTCGTATGGACCTCCCTGGGCCCACTATCTCGATGGGTACCAGGACCGACTACTCGGTGGGCCCCTGGGACTACCCGGCTTGCGCTACACGGCACCTGATGGCGTGGGGCACAAGGACTGCAGAGGAGAAGTACTCGGTTAGGAAGATGTGCATGTCCCGCAATGTATGGAGGACTCCTAGACGTACTCGACTAGTACTCTCTCCCTACTCCGACTTGTAACCCTGCCTCGTGGACTATATAAGGCGAGGCAGGGACCCTTCTCTAGGGATCCAATCTCATCTCACGGCGTACAATTACACCATCTTGTAATCGTACCCAATCAATCCAGAGCAACGCAGCATACATGACATAGGGTATTACGCACCTCGCGGCCCAAACCTGTCTAAATTGTGTGCCACGTGTCTCTTCCTTCGAGTTACCGATCTCGGCGAGGCCACATTCATCTACTTCAGGTACTCCCCTTAGTAGGTTGCCGGTCTAAAACACTGACACTCGCATCTCCTCCTGAATCAGCTAAAAACACAAAGAAGTAAAATTTCAACTTCAAAAACATTTGCGATGTAGGGAGCAGGAGTGAAAGTTTCAAACCTTTTCAAGCTTGGCCTGAGCAATTTCCTTAACAAATTCTCTTCCGCTTGTGAACTAGAACTCTTGCGCGAATTTGGCCTCAATAGCTTGAACTCGTTAGAGCGAAATATTGAGGTATTTCTAGCATCAGGAAAGCGCCCAAGAGTTTCCCGGGACTTCGAAAGATCGGCACAGTCGAAATTGTGAAGAAGCTTTAAAATACTTTCAACTGAAAATCCGCGAAGTCGCTAGTGCCAGAAATCACACCAGAAAGAGCCCAAAATTCTTCTTCAACCCATGAAAGCAGAGAAGAAATCGTTTCATCTTCAGGCAGAGGACCAGGACGAGCGCCGAAATATTTCAAGGCCTTTCCATACTCCCCAAAGAGGAGCTTCAGCTTGGTTTTCACGCTGCTGATCTCCTACTAAGAGGTCTCTTTCCGATCGACTAGAGCCTTCTTGAGATTGTGAATCTTTTGCTCTTTACTACTCAGAGTCTTCGCAAGGTTAGCATTATTGACTCGAAGATCCTCTGCAGCCTTGGAAGATTTATCATAATCCTTGCGAAGATTTTCGATCAACTTCAAATCCTCATCAAGAGTTTCCTGAAGTTTTTCAAGCTCTGTCTTAGAATTCCCTGCAGCCTCTTCGGCAATTTTCTTCCTATCCACTGCGACCTTCTTTTCATTTTGGCACTTCTTCAGAGCATCAGCCAATTCAGCAACTTTCTTCTCCAAGTCTACATTCGCAGCTTGGGCCAAGTTGAAATCGTGTTTCAGCTTCTTAGACTCCTCAAACAACTTCTTAGTAATCTCATCCTGCTCTACCAAACGTTAAGAAGCAATTTTTCCAAGAAGTGAAGCCTTCAAGGAGTAAGCTCTCTGGTATTCTTCAATCCTAGAAGCTGGATACGTCCGAAGAAGTGCTTCGAAATCTGGAAAATTAATGAAAGGCCGAAGATAAGTAAGTAATCACAAAATTCAGAAGCTACAAGAAAAAATAAGAATACATTTGAGAAGAACAAAAAATTAGTGAACCTTTTCTGCTCAGGGTTTCAACGGTAACTCTCTATGAAGAAATAGACGGTCCCTTTCCAAATTCATGAGGAGTCCCGATGAGTGGTGGAGATGTCTTCTTTGAAGCTCTTTCTCCTGTTTCATCCATGATTTTAGACGAGTTCCGTAATACTAGAACCTTAGATGTGCCATCTCTCGCATCAGTCTTTTCATAGCCAACACTTAGTAGTTCGCCCTGATAAGACGTACCAAAGCTTTTGTTGAAAGCAATCATGGAGGGTGAAGGGTCTTGATCCTCAGGAAGATTTTCGTGAGTTTCGACCAAAGGAACTTCATGAGCAGGATCATCACTTTTGTGAACTGTCATTTCAAGCTCTTTGGTGAATTCGGGAGAGGCCTCGTTGACTAGAAGGTTGAGGATCAGCAACTCCAACAGCGGCAGCGGCGACAGACGTCTTAACTTCTTTTTGAACTTTAGCAACAACATCTAAAAAAGTTTCAACATCCACGAACTCATTTTTAGAACCTGGAGTACAACGTCTACGAACATTGAAACTTAAGTCAGGCCATAGGAAAGGGAAAAAACCTTTATGGCTGGGTTCAACGATGATGTCATCGTCGAAGGCGGAAGGAACACACCGAACTTCAGCAATAGTAATCTTCTTCACAGCCTTCTTAGTCTTCTTTCGGCTAAGTTGAGCGAGGCTGGAAGCTGCCTGCATTTCCGCATTTGAGACGACTTCAGATGACTTCCTCTTCCGTTTATTGGATCGAGGAGATCGGGACTTCTCAGGACAAACAGTAGAAGAGGATGTTTCATCTGTATCTCCATTGTTTTTCTTCGATGATCTTCTTTGTGAGGCTTTCAAGGGTGCGACCGAGCAACTGACCACGACAACAGCAGGAACCTTCACAGTAAGACCTGGGCGACGAGATCGGAGGGACTTTTCGCCACAAACTTCAGAAAATACCCTATTGATTCTTTTCTTGAGTTTTACTAAGTTTTTATAAGCCTTGTATTCGTTCATGGTGGATTCGCCAATCATGGCATTCACCTTCTTCTCAACCTCATTCATAAACTCTTCGGCGCTTTGGCCATCTTTCAACTGAATGCCAAATCGGGGAAATGGTACTACTTGCATTGCCCAGTTTATGTTGAAGTTCACGATTTTAGTAGGGGCCCATCGATACGAAATCAGCCAAACATCAGCAGCAAGAAACTCCTTGATAATGTCGCGTCCACCAAGAATTGTACTGGTCAAGTGGAATGCACTTTCGCAATTCCTGATTCCAGCCGCTCAATGATTGTATGAAGCGGTGCAAGTAGCAGTCAATGCTTCAATGGTGAGGAAAGAGGACGAGCTGGTTCGTCATAGCTAGGAACCTTAGACATGTCCACCTTAACATAGAACCAATAGGAACTCTAGCCTTTGGAGAAGTTGGTCTTGCAGCAAGGTGCGATATGAATTCTCGTAAGCCCTTTTCGCGCATTTTGCCTACACGTGTTGGAAGTGCAGCATGAGCAGTGTGCCTCGTAGTGTCATCTGTCGTCAAGTTTGATGATGTCTGGCACGATGACTATTTCGTACAATCGTGTGAAAACGTCGACGCTAAAGTTGCACCTGAAGGTCTTCATAACCCAGAAAAACTTAGACGGTTCCAAGAATGAACTCAGTGACAGCTGATGAATCTTCACGGAGAATTTGTCTAGAATCGCGGCCAAGAGGGGATCACGGGGAAACCAAAGCCTGCAGGTGAAGAAGTCGCGAAACACGACAACTTCATCAGCTTCGGGAGTAGGAACCTGCTCATTGAGAGGAGCGCAATCGTCGCCCGCAGGGAAGAATCCAGCTGCCTCATATTCCCTGATAATGCTGGTTGTGACCTTAGATTCCCCAAAGATAAAGGACGAAGAGAGGCTATGAGCGTTTCGCGGAAATGAGATCTTTCGGATCAGCATCCACATCTCCGATATCTTCTCCTTCGAATCTGATCTCTCCATCTTCACGATTCTCAGATCCGCTAGCGGCAGGAGCTGGGTTATCCTCTAGAAGTTGAGCGATCTCAGTTTCTTGGATTTCTTCCTCAGCAGGCGGAAGGCCAGCAACAGCTAACTCCTCAGACATCATGGGTCTTAACGCGGGCCACCTAATTGAAAGTAATGCAAAGACAAAATCTAAGATGACTTTTACGAATAAAAATGCGCGAAACAATATTCACGAATTCGAACGCTGAAAGATAAAGGAGTAACAAAGAAAGAAATACCTTCGAAAATTGAGAAAGTCTCGAAACTCTAGACCCTTTGTCGCGAAGAAACTGCAAAAATGTTAGCAAAACTTCGGAGAAAGCGAGGAAATGGTGAAAAAAAATTACGGTGCAAAGCTCTCTATTGATATGGGCGAGGGGGTAGTTTCAAGAAACTGCCTCGATATGACCGTTGCGAAAAATCCGGAGGACACGTGTCCACTCCGACGATCTGAGGGTGACGTTTTTTACCGGAATTCGAGAGTTTTCGTGGAATCGGATCGTCGGAGTCAACCCACTTCCCCAAGGGTCTAGTGTTGGGGAATTAGGGAAAAACCTTACACCCTCGAAACGTTGGGTTTGCCGAAATTCGTGAGATAAGTTCGTGAATCGCTCTCGGGATGAGAACTCCAGTATCGTGAAAACGGAGTATTCATGAAGGGACGCTGATGGGCTTCTAAGTGTTTTTAGGTTTTCAAGTAATGTGCGAAAATGATAGCCTAATCTGGCTACTTCGCGTGAATCTGCTGTCCATTTCAGCATGATTGAAACTTGCGAAGCTCTGGAATCTGGAACTCGCGAAGACCCGGAATCTGGAACCTGCGAAGCTCTGGAGTCTGAAATCCGTGAAGATTAGGAATTACAATGAGTGGTGATTTTCGTGGATAAGAGATTCGAGGATCGGGGGAGGCCAAGTCAAAGACGTTATCTCAAAAGTCCGGGTTCTGGGTGTGAACTAGTGGCAAGCTTGTAAATGTATGAAATCAGCCCCGTAATCACGGGATGTAAAAGACATTCATGTATATGTTCACACTAGGAATATTCCTTAGATTCAAGGGTATTCTCGGGATGTAAAAAGTCCCTTCGTCTCCCTATAAAAGGGGACGCATGGGCACGTGTAAAGGGATTCATAACTTTTGAGGCGAGTAGACGCTTTCGAAGATTCTTTGTCTCCCTATCTTTCATGACTTGTGAGCATTTGTCCGCGACTCTTGTGTTCGGGGACTCCCTCCGATTTTCGGACCCCCAACATTAGGCTTGCGTGGAACAAATTGTCGCTGAACCTCAAGGCGACCAACTAAGAAAGACTACTGCTGAAGCAGTGGCGAAAGTTGTCCAATCTAGGACTTTTCGGGAGGTTGCTGGCATTTGCCCGCCCTCTATGAAAAATACTAGGGTTACTACTGCACTTCAGGTTCAGGAAATACGAGAGGGACATAAAAATGAGAAGTAAGAGGGGCACAACAGCGGCAGAAGATTGTTGAACAGGAGGCCGAGATGAGCGAATTGATATTGAAGGCTCAAGAACAGAAGACAACATTGAAGTCTCAGACGGAAGCGCTTGAAGATTTGAAGAAAGGCACAACTAACATGCATAATCTGATCCAAGGCTTGATAAATTTCGGCCAGGTTTATCCTTCTCTCAACTGAAGTGCGGTCTTGGTGAACTTGTGTTGCTGATGACTTGCTGTATATTGATTCGATTCGATGCTAACTTGATGTATATTGCACAATCGTACTGGTTGAACTATTCCCTGAATGTGGCGTGAATTATATGGAAGTGAGAAATGTTTTGTTTTGATGTCTGATTATGTGTTGGCAATCAGTAGCAGCCAGAACAGTATATAGTGCCGTATGAAATGCAGTATGGGTTGATCTAAAAAAAGCAATATGGACCGAGGCCCAGGAAAGGCCATGTGGATAATGCCCAAAATCAAATTTTCAAACATAATGCAATGTGGGCCAAGTTCGTAAGATTGCTAGGGCCCAAAATAAAATAGCCCAATATACTGTGCAACAAACATTTCGGGAATGACAAAAAAAAACACGAAAACCTGAAACGGACTAAAATTGGCCCAACAATATTAGGCTCACAAAGTCTATTTCATGGACTAGGCCTTAATTTGTGACGAACCGAAATCGTCATAACCCCCTGCCAGCCACGTCGAAGCGACCACGGATCTTTGTCTGACGTGGCAGGTAGCCTATGACACCTTTGTGACGCTCGAATAATGACGAAGCGTTTTCGCAACAACAGGCGTCATTAGTCGCGGTTTATGACGAGAAACGACATTTTTTCGTCACTAGTCGGACTTTCTCTTGTAGTGCAGAGTGTGACAACATGCTATAAAAGATTCATAGTACTGTGTTCAGTTCTTACAATGGATGTATTCAGTTCTTACAATGGATGTATTCAGTTTTCTTTAGCATCTGCGAATACCCTCTTTTAAATTTTGTGTTCGGAGAAGCTAGCTACCAACAAGTTATTACGATCTCTTTTGTTGCGTGCCCGCTAATAAAAGATGAGCAATGGCTATCATTATTTATATCGTGACGTTATTCTTGAACGTGGATTACTCCGCCATGGAGCCATCTCCTTCAACATCCTAACTTGTGATCGTTCACTGACGCTGTCCGCAAACGTGATGCACAGCTCCTGGAGGCACACACCCTCGCACAGCAAGTACTTGGCGAGACTTCTCTCGGCGACGCGCCCCATGTACTTCACGAGATTAATCTCCCTTAGCGTGCTCCGGAGGCACCTGATGGAAGTGTGGTGTAGGGCGCTGGGCACGGAGATCCTCTGGTCCGGGTCGTGGTCCTCATTGGTCTCACCAAGGAATATAGTCAGGACCTCCAGGTCGCATGTGTTGTCGAGCATGTTAGCGAGCGCGCGGATGTCGTCGCCATTGGTGATCTTCCCTCTCAGCTCCAGCTGCTGCAGGCCGTGCAGCGAGCGCAGGCCACGGGAGAAGCTGCGGCTGAAGCACGCCAGGGCCATGCGCGATGACAGGTGCAGGAACGATAGGTCAGGGCATCCTTGGACGAGCTCCCTCAGCCGGCGCATCCGATCTGGATCGTCGCTGTCGATGCGGTCACAGATGTCGATGGTCAGTGCCTTGGCCGCTGAATCACGAAGCAGCAAGAAGGATGTGCGCCGGGCGGTGCCTCTGTACTCCACCGACCGCAGCGCGGCAGCGGCGACGGCAACTGTCTCAATGTTGTGGCAGCACCGCAGGGTGAAGGAACGGAGGGGCGCGGCGGTCGGCAGCGTGACGCGCTTCAGCGTTGGGCACTCCTCCAACCACAGGTCGGAGAGGCGCGGACAGCACGATACCAGGCGCTCGAGCGTCCCATCGGGCGCGTTCATACGCCGGAGTGACAGCGTCTCCAGCGAGCCCAGGGGCAAAGTCGCCGGCAAGCCGGCGATCTTGCAGTCGGCGAGCCGCAGGTGGTGCAGTGCTGCCTGGCGGAACACGCTGGACGACACGGTGTAAAATAATCCGTTCAGGAATTGTTCTTCCGAGCTCATCAGGTCGTACATCTGATGGTAGGCCGGAGCCCGGTACGGGCAGAGGTGCTCCGTGCAGCGACCCATGTGCGATAGGTCGAGATCGAGATCCTCGGTGCCGGCGAACATAGGCGATAGGTCGAGATCGAGCTCCTCGGTGCCGGCAGACATGGCAAGGGTGACCCACTGGTCCATGAGAACCTTGACGGTGTAGTAGGGGCGGTCGTCCGCGGCAAGACGGAAGGCGCGGATCGGCGCGGTCGGATCACGGGAGAGCAGCGCACTGGTGACCACGTGGTCGAAGCAGACGGGTAGCTCGTCGTCCTTGTCACGCGGCCGCCTCTGGAAGTCGACTTGGCGGAGGTCGACGACGGGGACGGTGGTGAAGACGCGCCGCCAGCGGCGGGAGAGCGCGCTGGTGCGGACGGCCTGGTCGGTCGGCAGGTGCGAGAGGACGCGGACGAGCGCAGCGTCCGGCAGCAGGCTAAGGCGGTCTAGGTCTTGCTGCTGTGGCGCCATCTATCTCTGGTTCTGTAACTAGAGCTAGGGTTTCATAATCGGCAACCCATCAATAATATAATCTAGTGAGATCTATACGTAATAGTTCTCGGTCTCGGTACCGGAGAGGGTTTGGAGATACGGGATCGGAGAGGAGAGGATTGTTTTGCCATCCGATTGTGCCATGTGGACCGAACGATCTTAAACTGCAGCTTCGGTTTGGCGTCCGTTTTTTTTTTTTTTGAACCGGAGGATATCCCCCATTTCCATTACCAAAGATAACGGAAATACAAAGCATCCAGACTAAGTGATGAGATAGCAACAGAGTATCTAAGAGAAGAGAGGCAGGAAGGAAGGGTGAAGAAGAAAGAGTTACAGTTTTAACAGAGTTTCTGTTATTACAGTCCCAGCTCAACACAAAATAAACTTTTCCTCCAAAAGATCGCCAATCAGCCTGCAACCTCCACATCAAATCACCTATTTTTGTGTAGGTGTATCGAATATGGCCCCATTTGCCATTTGTTCGAGTTGATTTTGGTGATTCATGCTAACACAAGTAATGAGACTAACCACATTGTCTAGCATGTCTTTGTAGATTCATAGGTCCCATGGATGTTAGAACATGTTAACATACCATGCACAAGTTAACATACCATGGACATGTTATGTTACTTACAACAAATTTGAGGACTTAGTATATATTTGGAGGCTATAACTAATGGCATGTTAAGTATGTTAAGTTGAAACAAAGATCCAAGTTGAAGACGCGAAGAAAAAGAAGGAAAAAGACACCAACCGACGGTACCAATAAAGCAAGCGTCGGTGCAATCGTCGGATGCGTTGGTACACTAGTTGAAACCCTAGGCACCATTGGATGAACCGACGGTCCATTTTCTAGTAGCGTCGGACGAGTTGCAGAGGAAGAGCAGCAAAGACAGTAGCACCGGATGATACGACGGTCTGAGTGGGGACACCGTCGGTCTATCCGACGCTTAGTTTGAATCAAGACAGAGACGCATCAAGACGGAGTCTTCAGCACAGGATGATCTGGCGCCTTGGTCAAGGGGAAGCGTCAGTCTATCCGACGGTCGCGTGAAAGCTAACAGAGACGACTTGGCTGCGGGGTCTTCAGCACCGGATGAGCCGACGCACCGTCGGTGCATAGTGTCGAAGCAGTTGTGTCAGAGAACTTCAACGGTCATGTGCGGTGGAGGCAACGGCTAGTAGCACCGGATGAACCGACGGCCGGAAAAAGATAGCGTCGGATCATCCGACGGTACTACTTTCAGTAGCTTTTAGCCAACGGCTAGTTTGATGCCTTGGGCTATTTATACCTCCTCCACCCGCTCATTTGAGGTTGCTGGATTGTGTGGAAGTGTAGAGGAGTTCAAGACACCTACAAGATCATATCCAATCCATCCAAGTGCTTAATTGCTCATCCTTAGACTTGCATATGCCTTGTGTATGTGCTTAGTGCTAGGCTTAGCTTAGAGCTGAGTGAGTGCAAGGTTGTGCCAACCTTGTGAGGTGATTCTTGAGTGGATCAAGTTGTACAAGGTTCGCCGGAAGGCTTGGGGCCTAAGTGGCTCACCGGCAACCGTCATCGACCCTCCGGCTTGGTGTGGAGAGGCAACGACACTTTGTGCGGGGGACGTGGGGACCCCCTTCCTTGGTGGAGAAGCTCCTTAGTGGAGGCAGCATCAAGGTTACCAAGGGAGCTTGGCAAGTGCCTAAGTGGCTAGCCTTTGTGGCGAGTCAAGTGGTGCTCTTGGGAGAGACTTGGTGACCGGGAAGCGATACTCTGGTGTGAGTGCTTCAACAACGTGGACTAGTGGTGGCTCAGTGCCTACCGATACCACGGGATAAATCGCGTGTCAAGAGTTTGCTTCCTCTCATCTCCTTTACGTTTCCGCATTTACTCTATTGCAATCTTTGTTTGCCTCTACTTTCCTAGAGTAGTATCATGCTAGGATTAGCTATAGGTTGCAAACCTTTTTTTGGGATGGGAGTTTCACACTAGAACAACCCTAGTTGCACATCTAGATAGTATGTTTTAGTATACCTTTGTGCAAAAATAGTGAAGCCATAAGTTAAGGTTTTAAGTTGCCTAATTCACCCCCTCCCCCTCTTAGGCTAACGAGCATCCGATTCCTTACAGTAGGACGAACCACCACTTCCTGCAAATCTTCAGCACAGGGGGGTTAAGTGTCTGATGGGCCTTCTTCGCCAAATGCACCATTCTCCTCTTGTTGCTGAGGATCATCCACCTCCACCCGTCTCTGGTTCTGCAAAAGTTGATATGCTATGGCTAGCATTGTGTTCACCCCCGCCACCAGTTGATCTTGAGAATCAGCTTTGTATAGACCTGCCCAAAATTTCATGAAAGCACATGCATGATTTAGGATTTCAATCGGATGTTTCACCCGTTTTTTTCAAAGCATGATTTGTTTCTAGCCTTCCATATAGCCCGCCAAATGGCAGCCAAACCAAAGCACTGGGTAGAAATTGCACTCGGTTTCCATCTTTGTACCCAAACCCGGTACTGCCCCACATTAGTTGGGATGTTACACGCCCCTATATGTTGTGAAACAATCCCCCATATAACTCTAGCAATCACACATCCAAAGAATAAGTGATTGACTGATTCCAGTTCATCACAAAACTGGCACTTAGCATCACCTATCCATTTCCTTTTTACCATATTGTCTTTAGTTAGGACTACATTGTTTTCCATTAGCCGCACAAATATCTTGATCTTGTATGGCAATTTGGCTTTCCATATTCTCACAAATGAGTCTCCACCATTGCCCCCTGCCAGCCGTTTATACATATTTTTGACAGAAAATTTGCCATTTTCCCTTTCTTCCATACTCCAACATCCCTCCCAGCCACAAGGGTTTCATTAGAATGGATTTGCACACTGATTTCCACTTATTGTACATTTCCACAGGTAACCATCTCCTGAACCTAAGCACCCCACTTTTTTGATGGAAGGCTTTGACTGTTATATTTTTGTCCAAACATAATTCATATTCCACTGGGAAGGTAACACAGATAGGTCCTCCTTCCCACCAATCATCAGTCCAGAATAGAGAATTCTCTCAACTTTTCATATCAATTCTTCTCCCTCTAAGGTACAGATTTCTAATTTTCAAAAGATCTGCCCATATGGGTGAGTCATCCATCTTGTGATTAACATTACCTAGCACTGCTTTTTTCATATATTTTGCAAGGATGATATCTTGACATAATCCTGTTTCATTTTCTAGTCTCCACCACCATTTGCAGAGAAGGCTTATATTCATGTTCCACTACAAGAAACTATTTAATCCGTGACGTAACCATTCTGTCACAGATTAAATAAAATTCGTCGCAAATCAGCATCCGCGACGATTTACATTTTCGTGGTGGAATGAGCGTCATTGATTAAATCTCTCGACGTTCCCTTAATAAACGTCGCGATCCGTGACGTATCTGAATCGTCACGGAGCAGCCCGAGGCTCATGCAGCCCAACCCATGGCTCATTATCCGTGACAAAATAAAATCGTCACGGATTGCTACTGACATGGCAGCTGACATGGGCGATGATGTGGCATCCTACGTGGACAATGACGTCGCATCCTACATGGACGATGACATGGCATCCTGCGTGGACGATGACGTGGCATCCTGTGTGGACGATGACGTGGCATCCTGCGTGGACGATGATGTGGCACCCTACGTGGACGATGATGTGGCATCCTATGCGGACGATGACGTGGCATCCTACGTGGACGACGACGTGGCAATTAACACACCAAATTTCAATCATTTTTCCATCCCAATTCATTCAACAGTAAGCAATCAGGGAGTCAAATTTATTACAACAGGAACATCCCAATTTTAACATTTAACAGTAAGTAATTCCACCTCACAAGTAACGACATCACATGTTTTACAATTCAAAATAATAGAAGAGCACATGCATTTGTTAATCACTAGTAGTGCAGCATAGAAAATCAAGTCTCCTCTTTCCTTCTAACTGCTTGTTACTGGATGCAACTGATCCTCATCCAATCACTTCTAGTGGCTTGCTCCTTACTGATCTGATCCTCGCCCTGAAAGAGCACATTACCAAATACTAATAGTTAGAGGCTAATGTTAAAGTTCTCAAATATTAAGTGTCAAAGCTTTTAGTACTTAACTAGATTCTTGCTTTAGATGAATCAAATCGGACAGAGACCAAACTGATCTACTATGACAGGTAACAAACACCAATATTCCAATCATTAAATAATTGAGTATCACCATGAGACAGTTGTGTCTAATTTACCAAAGAAAGTACAGGTGGCAAGCATATACTGAAAGTTGATAATAAAAGAGTAGTGAACAATATAATGTGTCACAGCAGCTTAAACAAGCATTGAACTTCACTATTGTTGACATCTGAGCAACAGAAGAATAGAGCTAGACAGTCTACCAACATGAGTACATAATCACTATTGTTGGTACTGAGTGGCATAGATAAAAGTCAAATCACTATTGCATCTCACCGATCTCCTCCCATATCTACACCCAGTCGGGACACCTAGTTAGTACATGAGGAAATCCCAAGTTCTAATATTGTAATCATTTATGTAACAAGAGTGTTTGCTAGAAGATGAATCTGACAAAGTAATAGTAGTTTTGGAGAAAGACTTACATTACATTTGGCTGCAGAGCTGTCTCAACATCTCGCACCTTGGTTCTTCCTCGCAACAATCAAGCTATAAATATAAATCCGACATAAGTTCCATTTTTAGACATGACTCAACTAACCACTTTCCACAGATTTAGTAATAGTTTAAACATGAAACAACCTATAACATGAAAACAGGAAGCTAGGTAAAGCTGCTAAAACTATTCCTTTTATCAAGCCACAATACTGCATACAAGGATAACCGAAGAGAATAACATCTAGCAATCTACTTTTTAGTGGTACTAGAATCACATAGAACATATGGTTTACCATTATCTTTACTCAAAGGTCAGTTCTAGTCGAGCAATTCACAAATAGGATAACAATAAATTAAATGTATTTACCTGAGAAAATGCTTGAAATAATTGAGATGGCCTCAAGCATACCTTCCTGCAAGTAATAAGGACAGATCTTCCTTAAAGGTAAAGTACAAATACCAAGTCAAGAAACAGAACCCACAGGTTTTCTTTTGATGGTAAAATTAGCAAGCTCATGCTATTGACGCAATAAAATCAGCTTATACGGACAGCAACAACATCAACCATCACTCAGTCAACCCCATGCTAACAAAGGTGTCCTCTCACATCACATGAACGCAAAGGACTCAAACTGAGAAAAATATACACCTAACCATCAATGCTACAAAGTCAATGAGAAATATATGTTCAGTAGCAGCATATGAATAACAAACAGGTGGGCATATTTGGGGTATCCATTGCTGGGTAAGCATAGCCAGGTGGCCTCTTAGACTGCTCATGCTGTCAGACACATATTTCAATCACAGTGAGATGCAGGTGAGATACATTAAGAAAACATAACTCAAGTTATCCAGATGGAGCCCGCAACATGATAATTAACCAAAATAAGCTGAGACAAAGTAATGATAGAACTACCAAGCAAGATTAATGCAAAGAGGTTCACATATTTTTATTCTTATACAAATTTGCATTTAGTTTTCTAAACAAGGAAGAGCTGTAAATAAATGGGGTTTATTCATTTAGAAATGTTAGATGTCTTTTTCAATGTACACCTCAAGGATCTGATAAATATGTTGACCAAAATAACTCACCTAGCAGTCTAACACAAACAGCTAGCAGCCAGAATGTCCACAATGGATTAATGAGGCTACTGATTTGAGTATTTGTCTCTACTCATGAGCCGCATCGCAGCAGCCAACAAAGGTAAGCAACAGTTACAAACATCACAAAACTACTAGCATAATCCATCTTAGCAGCTCGACCTAGATAAATCGAACCAACAAACTAACCAGAGATAAACGCCAATCTAGAGGTAGGCATCTGAACGGGCATGCTAACAACAGCTTCAACCAGCACAGCAAACCAAACAACCACACCATATACGGCACCAGAACAGGAACCGCTACACAAATAATCACAGCCAGCAGATCTACACTTCTACTCGCGAATCAACCACAGATCTACACCTCTACCCGCGAATTGCCGAGGAGATTGGGGGACTGGATTGGACAAGGAGATTGGGGGATTTCGACCGGCTCAGAAGATTTTGCATACCTTATTGTAGCATTTGCGGGCGGGGTTAGAAGTTGAAGGCAGAAACGGCCAGGAAGCACCAGAGGGAGCTCCAGACCGCGAATTCCAGGGCAGCGATGGCGAGGTTGGCCAGGGCGGCGACCAAGTTGACCCAGACGATGGAGCCCTCCCCGATCCTCCAGCTCCTCATCCGTGGCCGGCTCGGTAAGTACTTGGAATGGGGGAGTTCACCACCACAAGGCCCTGTTGTTCTGCGAGGAAGAAAAGGGGGGGAAGAGGATGAATTATAGAGGAATTGCGCGCGACAAAAGCTGTAGCAGCAGGTGAATCGAGTGGAACTGGTACAATTCGGCGAAAAATAACCGACAAGCATCAGAGAAATTCAACGCAGGCAGGCGCATCTGCCGGCAACTTCGCCAAGAAATCCGGGCCCGAGCAGATCTACGGAAGGCCGGAGAAGCAGACACGGGATTTGGGTGCAAATCAAGGGGGGCTCCCGGGTGAGTGAAGCTACTAGAGCCGGATTTGCCACCTCACGCGCGGGCGAAACAGGGGAGGGGGGAGGGGGGGAATCACCTCACCTGGTGTAGGAAGCCGACCGGGGAGCTGAGGAAGGGAAATCGCGTCGCGCCGGTGGCCTAGCGGCCGCGCAGCCGGCCGGGTGGAGTGGGGAGGGGCGGTGAATGGGGACAAGGGATGGAAACTTTTCCGGCGGCGGTGAAGGTAGGAGAGGGTGGCTCGCTTGCGGCAGTGGGAGGAGAGGAGAGAAGAGGAGGCTACAGGGGAAGATGGAAGGAGGGAGAGATCTGCTGAGGGCGGCCGCGGGCAGAGTGGGAGGGGGTAGGGTTTGGCTGAGAGATGGGGAGGGGAGGTGAATATATATGATATTGCGGGTGTATTTGGGATGTCGGATCTCAAGATCTACGGCCCATAGCGAAAAAGGACTTATATCCAAAACAAAATCGTAGTCACCGGATCGGCAATCGACGGCTGAAAGAAATTGGGCTACTTGGGCTGATACGGGCCTTGTTCCTTTTTCTTTTTCTTTTTCATTTTTTGCACCATTGTAAAGTAACATATAAAAGTAATAATTTTATATGTATTATTGTATTTTTTATATAAAATGTACTATACATAAGTTGTTACTTAAAACTTTCATTAATGTACTAAATCATTTACTATTTTCAAAAGTTTAAATGAATTTATGCGGGTTTATTGAAAATAATTAAAATTTGAACTACATGTATATCAAAAAACATCCAAAAAATCCTGAAAAAACATATTTCAAGTGTGTTTGTTCTAATTCGTCCTATATCTTGATAACAGATGAAAAATTCAAGTGGTTTTGATAAAGTAAGATTATAGATGTTCACAAATAGGACACAAGACTCACATAGGTTCCAACAATTGAAAACAAACTTTGAGATTTGAACAACTAATAACGTGACCGAACTTGTATGCACCTCAATTTTTGACACCATCTCATGTTGACCATAACATTAGAGAATATTAAGTTATTTTAGCAATTATTATGAAAAAACATGTTTTTTATATTCTCTTTTTAGTTGGAAAAGTTATGTTGTATGAAAAGCAACCGAGAAATAGTAATTAAGATACAAACAAATGGCATTGGGTAAAACATCTCGATTTTAGAAAAAATTAAGAAAAAGAATCAACCAATTTGGAGTTCGTATGAGGAAGAAAAACAGTTTACAAGTTTTATCCGAAGATTAAAAACAGAAATTGCAATTGCTATGAACTGAGATGAACGAGTGTGTTTTCTCTTTTTAATCTTCGACTAAAACTTGTAACTAGTTTTTCTGCCTTATACTAACTCCAAATTCGATGATTCTTTTTTCTAAAATTTTCTAAAATCATTCTCTACCACGTGGTGGTGACGTGGCACCTAGGTGAGGTGGCGCCTACGTGGCAGTGTGGTGGGCCCTTGGCGCTCACGTGGTGGTGAGGTGGCGCCTGGGTGAGGTGGGCCCTGGGCGCTCACGTGGTGGTGACGTGGCGCCTGGGTGAGGTGGCGCCTGCGTGGCAAAGTGGTGGGCCCGGGGCGCTCACGTGGTGGTGACATGGCGCCTGGGTGAGGTGGCGCCTGCGTGGCAGTGAGGTGGGCCCTGGGCGCTCACGTGGTGGTGACGTGGCGCCTGGGAGAGGTGGCGCCTACGTGGCAGTGAGGTGGGTCCCTGGCGCTCGCGTGGTGGTGAGGTGGCGCCTAGGTGAGGTGGCGCCTGCGTGGCAGTAAGGTGGGCCCTTGGCGCTCATGTGGTGGTGAGGTGGCGCCTGGGTGAGGTGGCGCCTGCGTGGCAGTGAGGTGGGCCCCTGGCGCTCACGTGGTGGTGACGTGGCGCTTGGGTGAGGTGGCGCCTGCGTGGCAGTGTGGTGGGCCCTTGGCGCTCACGTGGTGGTGAGGTGGAGCCTGGGTGAGGTGGCGCTCGCGTGGCGGTGAGGTGGGCCCCGGGCGCTCACGTGGTGGTGACGTGGCGCCCGGGTGAGGTGGCGCTGCGTGGCAGTGTGGTGGGCCCGGGGCGCTCACGTGGTGGTGACGTGGCGCCAAGGTGAGGTGGCGCCTGCGTGGCAGTGAGGTGGGCCCCGGTCGCTCACGTGGTGGTGAGGTGGCGCCTGTGTGGCAGTAAGGTGGGCCCCTGGCGCTCACGTGGTGGTGAGGTGGCGCCAGGGTGAGGTGGCGCCTGCATGGCAGTAAGGTGGACCCTTGGCGCTCATGTGGTGGTGAGGTGGCGCCTGGGTGAGGTGGCGCCTGCGTGGTAGTGAGGTGGGCCCCTAGCGCTCACGTGGTGGTGACATGGCGCTTGGGTGAGGTGGCGCCTGCGTGGCAGTGTGGTGGGCCCGGGGCGCTCACGTGGTGGTGTCGTGGCGCCTGGGTGAGGTGGCGCCTGCGTGGCAGTGAGGTGGGCCCCGGGTGCTCATGTGGTGGTGACGTGGCGCCTTGGTGAGGTGGCGCCTGCGTGGCAGTAAGGTGGGCCCCTGGCGCTCGCGTGGTGGTGAGGTGGCGCCTGGGTGAGGTGGTGCCTGCGTGGCAGTGAGGTGGGCCCTGGGCGCTCACATGGTGGTTAGGTGGCGCCTGGGTGAGCTGGCGCCTGCGTGGCAGTGAGGTGGGCCCTGGGCGCTCACGTGGTGGTGACGTGGTGCTTGGGTGAGGTGGCGCATGCGTGGCAGTGTGGGTGGGTCCTAGGTGCTGGTGAGGTGGCTGTTTTTTAGGGATCGCGACGAATCTGCTAAAACGTCATGGTGTTGTGGGCCGTATTGCGACGAATTTAACAAATCGCCGTGATGGTTTGGGCTTCAATATCCATCGATGCACGCCCGTGACGAAAAATATGAATACGTCGTAGAATCGCGACAAACTAAACAAATCGTTGCAGTGTTTGTGACGAAAAAAGGAATACGTCGTAGAATCGCGACGAATTTAACAAATCGTCGCAGTGTTTTGGGCTTCAATGCACATCCGTGACGAAAAAAGGAATACGTCGTAGAATCGCGACGAATTAAAGAAATCGTCGCATTGTTTTGGGCTGCAATGCACATTCGTGACGTTTTCTGAAAACGTCGCGGAGAATGCGTCACAGATTAAATAGTTTCTTGTAGTGTTCCTGATATCTTTAATCCCCAAACCTCCCTTATTCTTGTTCTTACATATTATTTCCCACTTTATCAAATGGTATTTCCTTTTAGTGCTTCCACCCTGCCAAAAGAAGGTCCTCCTTTGTCTATCCAAGTCAGCAACCACTGTCTTGGGAAAAAGATACATGGACATGTGATAGATAAATGCACTAGTTAGACTTCAATTAATTAGGGTAGCTCTTCCAGCAATGGACATTGCCCCCCCCCCTTTCCAAATGTCCAACCTTTTCTTGTTCTTTTCTTTGAGAGGAGTCCAGTCCACTACCTTCAGTCTACTAGGGATAATTGGAACACCAAGATATTTAATAGGAAATTGCCCCGCATTGCAGTTGAAAGTTTCAGCATATTCTAGAGCTAGCTCATCATTTCCATTGATCATAATCACTTCGCTTTTAGAGAAATTGATTTTCAACCCTGACATCAATTCATAGTAGTATAAAAGAAATTTCACGTTTCTGCCCCCCACAAAATCATTCTTAAGACAAACAATGGTGTCATTGGCATATTGCAAAATTGCAACCCCACCAGGGATGAGGTTGTCTACAAGCCCAGTAATCAGTTTATTGTTTGCGCCTTCTTAACCATTTTGGTTAGACAATCAGCAGCGAAATTTAATAAAATTGGTGATAACGGATCACCCTGTCTCACTCCTTTATAACTAGCAAAGTATGGACCAGATTGGTCATTCAACTTAACACTAACAGTCCCACCAGATATGACATCTTTAATCCAGCCACACCATTTCTCATTGAAACCCCTATTCCTTAAACTTGATAATAGAAAGCCCGAGTTCACCTTATCATAGGATTTTTCAAAGTCTAGCTTTAGAACAACACCCACAGCTTTTTTCCTCTTTGTCTCATGGATGACTTCATGTAAAGCCATGATGCCGGACATTATGTTCCTGCCCTTCATGAAGGCAGTTTGTTCTTTCTCAATTAATTTTTCAGCCCATGGTGTAATTCTGATGGTTAGAACTTTGGTTATCCATTTGTAAAGACAGTTGAGCAGGCAGATGGGCCTATACTACTCTATCTTGTTAGCATCTGTTACCTTTGGTAGCAGTTATAATCCCATAATTTAATCTACTTACATCAAGCCTCCCGTCATGGAAATCATTGAACATCTCAATGATATCCACTTTTATGATTTCCCAGCAAGTTTGATAAAATTATATAGGAATGCAATCAGGGCCAACAGCCTTGTTGTGTTCCATTTGAAACAGGGCTGTTTTGATTTCCATTTCAGTGAATGGTCTGCACAGAATTTCATTTTCAGCATTGGAAAGCTAAAATTTAGTCCAATGGTAGGACGGTCTAGTGAGATATTACCTAATAGGGTTCAAATCCTGGTGCTCGCACCTTTTCTTTAGAGTTTCGCAGAATTACCGGCGTTGTGCGTTAAGTGGTTAGCGGTGTTCTCGTCAATAACGAGGCACACCAATGATCACTTCGGGAATCTCCAGATTTACCGGGTGGTCAGTCTTATATAGGTGCTCACAGGGGTAGGATTTGTGTATGTGTGTTCATAGAGTGAGTGTGCGTGCGTGTTGTGAGCATGTGTGTTGTACTGTGTAATTTTTTTAAAAAAATACAAATTTTAGATTTCTAAAAACTCTCCTGAAAATATTTCATGACTGGTGTGGTATTTTCATGGGAGGGATTGATCACAACTCTCCTCGAATATTCAGATACTCCCTTTGTCCTAAATGAATAGTGCAAAATTTTTTGTAGTGCGGATTAGTGGTGGCATGAAAAGACTCTAATAACCTCATTTGTTGGCCACATGCAGTATGTTTTGACATGTAAATAATATCTGATTACTTAATTAGACAAGTAACTGCATTTTCTAAGAGTGCACTTTTCATAAGACAAAAGAAGTAAAACTAGCTTTGCACTTGACAACACCCACCTCACACACTCATACTTACTCTCAAGATGTTTGCTCATGGAAAAGAATAATAATTATTAATACTTGATGATATGCCTTTTGTGAGAATTTAAATGTATTTTTATTTGTTCGGAGTTGAACTATATGTATTCTAAAACTAATGTTTAATTTAGAAACAAACATATGTGCAAGTGCATTCACTAGTAGAGAAGGATCCTTTGGTATGCCGTTTAGTCCTAGTTCAACCTTGGAGCCGAAACTAAATGGGTTTCGTCGACGTGTACCTCGTGACTACTAGCACCTGGCACCGCTCGTGGACGGAGTCCCTTCACACGAGGGTATCCAGGACGACGTAGACGCCGCACCCTTCGGCGAGTCAGACGACACGTTGGAGGAGACAACTAGTTACTTGGTCGACCTCAACAAGTACGCCCGCCGCCTAGAGAACGAGTCGCTGACCCTCTTCCGCGAGATCAAGGATGCCACTGGAGAGGCCCGACTTCACCTACCCCACTGCCTCAGTTGGAGAGGGAGATTAGCGCGCTCCGCTACCGTGTTCTCCAGCTTGAGCAGGGCATCAGCTGTGCGAACACCGCACTACTGCAGGCTGAGAGGGAGCATGTGGATACACTCAAGGAGTGCTCAGTTGTGAGCGGAACAAGGTGAAGGACCTAGAGAGGAACATGGTGGAGAACGTCACCAACCTCACATGGCTCATGCACACGACCATTTATTTGAGAGACAAGGCCGAGGGACTGAGGAGGACTTGGGAGGACGCCGATTTACTCCGAGTGGACAAGCTCATGGAGCTCAACGAAGAGCTGCCTTTCGAGTCCCAGCGTGCAATCCGCACGAAGACCTTCGACCTGCACCATTCACGGATCAAGCTGCACCTGTGTCTGATGGCTCAGCTACCGACCCCCATCGAGGCCCAGGAGGAGAGAGAGGCACATACCTTGGTGTCCAGGATCTTTCCTCTGGACTACCCCACAGAGGATAGCTACCCGGTCTCATACAAGAGGGCTCGCACCGAGTAGAGTGTAGAGCGAGGACATGACCTGAGAGTAGAGTTGTAAGATAGTAGTTTCCATGATTTGTCCCATGCAACCGCGATCATGTTCTGGCGCATGAAGAGAGTCATGTCACACCATGTAGGCACCACCCTTTTGAGCATGTAACGATGTATTAGAGTGTTGATTTGAGTTGCTACCTCTAAGGTCTAAGTCAGCCTCGAGGAAGCAGATGTACTATTCATACTTGTTGTATGCTTGGATTTTAATGGAGTTATTTGTGTCTTGATGCAATTTCTCATTGAGTGTTGGATTATATATTTAATTTTATTTTCATGCTTGTCTCAGACTCATATATATGTTTGTGAGTGGTGTTGTATAAAAGTCTTTTCTTCCCTGGTCGTGTTTTCAGAAGGATGTCAATCTGAAGGTCCGGTCATTTGCTCGCACGCCTCGAGGAGGCTGCCGAGGAGGAGGAAGCCCACAGGCCCGTGCCCGCGGTCGTGGTTGTGCTGCCGCATGTGGACGCGGTCGTGCACCTGCCCGTGACCGTGGACGCCTGCCCCTTCACGGAGGAGCTCGGGGGGCTCGAGGATGATGTGCCGGTGCGCCGCCATTGTCGCCCGAGGACCGTGAACCTAGAGACGAGGAAGGAGAAGTCGAGCAAGAGCCAGAGCAAGATCAGTCGGAGCCGGAGCAGCTGCCATCGCCACCGCCAAATCTGGTGGACGTGATCGCTATTCAGACTCAGCTGATGCAGAGGATGGCAGAAGCCATGAAGCACCGTGGCAACGGTGGGAACCACAACGCCCCGCCAGACGAGGACCTCATGAAGAAGATCGAGATGTTCATCCGCCTAAAGGCCCCCATGTTCAGCTACTTGAATGACCCACTTGATGCCGACGACTGGCTGAGGGTGATCGAGACCAAGCTTGACCTCACTGTCTGCTCTAACGAGGAGTGCGTCTCCATAGCCTCGCACCAGCTGGAGGATCCTACCAAGTCTTGGTGGGACAACTACTCTGCCAGCCACCCGAACCCAGCCTTCATCACCTAGCTGGAGTTCTACAAAGTGTTCCGTGAGCAGTACCTGCCCAGCGAGCTGATGATCCAGAAGGCTCAAGAGTTCCACATCCTGACGTAGGGCGCAGTGAGGGTGGAGAAGTACGAGTGACACTTCACGAAGATGATGCGGTATGCCCCCGACGACACCAACACCGACTAGAAGAAGCAGTTCTAGTTTCTGCGAGGCCTTCACCATGGCCTTCGCCAGGGACTGAAGGCGAGCCACCACAAGTCCCTACATCACATCATCAACCGCGCCACCACGGTTGAGGAGAAGAGGAGGGGCCATGAGGAGCGCATGAAGGGCAAGATGAGGATGGGAGATCAGGATCACCACGACTGATCCTTCCAGAAGCCGAGGAGCGGACAGAGCAACCTGCTGAGGCCTGAGAGAGAGCAACCGCTGGTGCACAACTAGCATGGGCGCAGCTTCGGAGGAGGTCGTGGGCAGTTCCCCAAAGGGAGGAGCCCCGGCTACCTGCAGCAGAGTGGAGGCTACAACAGTCCGCCGCAAAGTGCCACGAGACCTACCACCGGAGGCTTCACCGTGACCTGCTTCTCCTGTGGCAAGCCTGGCCACAAGTCCTTCGAGAGCCCCGACAAGAAGACCGCTGCTACACCCACGAGGGCACCTGCTCCATGAAGAAGACCTCAAGCTACACCACCGCCTTCTGCTGTGACAACCCGCCTAGGAAAATGCCGTACTATCGCCTAAAACCAATCCACTTTGGTCATTAAGCAATAATAAAGTATCATTCTGTCGTTGGTTGCCGGGTTAACGCCTGGTAAATCACTTGAAATTCATAAAGATGATTGAACATATGAATTAAAACTCACGAGAAGGCGAGTCCAGAGTACAACACCCATTTAAGTCCAAACTACCCCTGAGGGTTAAATTATTACAAACAATTGTTCATAACAAAAAGTAAAGGTTTAGAGTTTGAAAAACAGTGGAAATAAAATAAACTAACGCAACGGTAACCATCACAGGAGGCCATCCATGATGCCATCACTTGTCGTCATCCACCCGGTCAACAGCACCTGCAATCAACAGTTTTACAGCAAGGCTGAGTATACTAATACAAAGCAAGACTTAACCGTCGGGTGATAACTACAGCACCAAACTCTAGACATGAGAGGCTTTTGGCCAGTGGAGTTCTTTTGCCGGAAAGCATCAAAGAGTATGTCCTTACTTTCAATATTTTAGCGCAAGTTCTAGTTGATTACCATTTCTAAGTGTGCCAACTAATTCAAACAAGAATTGTACAAACAATTAATTCAAGCAGTAATATTCACCGAGTTCCATCATTACGGGATATCATGGCCAGTTGATTAAGCAGTCTCAGATAACGGTGAGAGTCCGACAATCCATTGATTTAAACCTTGCAAGGTAAACCTAAACACACGGTAGGGTGCCCCCTGCGAGGACAACCATCTAGGCAGTTCCCAAAAATCCTAGGGTTGGGATCAAAGCTTACAGTCCTGGGTACATGGTTAGCTGGCATATCCCGCAAGGCACCCAGTCTCACACATGCACCCCCTTCCCTGGTAGCTAGCCGGGTAGGTGAATACTCAAGATTAGTAAGGGTGAGTTCCCGCACTGTCTCATTAAGGTACTAGGCTTACTGGTCCCATTCCCGACAAGTGCTTAGTACGTTCAAAAGCTTAGCCCACAAAAGCCACTGGCCGGAGCCCAAATCCCATGCTCTTACCACATGAGCAATCCATTTATAAAGATCTTATGATTCCAACATAAGAACCTATTCTCGCGAGTGACAAACATCACTCGACTTGTACCGGTCCTACAGCATAGCAGCTATCGACCTACCATACTAGTGATAGAGCAAAGGTACCTAGGGATCATGCAACCTACCATACTAGGAAACGTAAATGCACAATCATATCAAAGGTAATTGCATAATTTTAAAAGACAGGGTTAATGATCCGATGCTTGCCTTCACTGGCAAGGTTGGCCTTGGTCCCTTCTGGACTTTGGTCCAGGGCTTGAGCTACGTACACGTGCTGCAGCTCTTCGTCAGCACCTCCGTCTCCTCCTTCCGACGCGAGCGTATATCTACCGTCGGGAAGCTCTACACGAAGATGCAAATGCAAGATTTATTTGAAAATTTTTAATTTAATTAAGTACAAACAAGAAATGACAACCATGGGGTGCATGGTTGACCACATTCACTTAGACAAGAATTACATTCAGCATACTCTTCCAAAAAGAAACAATATGTGGTTCATTATTAATTATTCTTTTTGATAGTGACTATGTACATAATTACTCTTCCTAAAGTCACTAGGGGTGTAGGTGGTGATTTTCCAATTTACTTTAATATGAGCTTGAATGACTTCCATTACTCTTATTCATAAATTAATTAATAAAATTCAGTGAAAGGGTGTATTGAGCACTAGCATCCATGCAAAGCCACTGAACACACATGCATGCTTGGAATAACTAGGAAATTAGTTATATTGAAAATAACAAAAGCTAGCTAACGAATCAAGACTAATGCATACAAAAATAAATACACATCAAACTGATTCAAACTTTCTCCCACAAGATCTCTAGTATAAAACTAGGCTAGAAATGCAATGCACACACCTAGAACTATCATGGATCTTGAGCTATGCAATTATAAAGAAAACAAGCATATTTCAAGAATAAATATTTCTAACAATTATAAAATTTTGATTAATTCACCAGAGGTTCATTTTAGCATAACAAGCTAACATGCAGAAGTTGGGCACAAAAATCTAATTACTTTTAGCTACAAAAATCATTTGGACAGATTCGACAGAAAAAGAAAACAATTCATATAAAAATATTTACAACATAACCATGTGCAATTTTTGGTACAAGATTGTTGACGGTAGATTATCATATCAAAGTTCATATGGATTTGCAAGTGGACAAATCCACCATCGTAGTCAAGGGACCCTTTTTCCCTTGAGTGGTGAACTCAAGGTATCGAATCCGTGGAACAATGTGCAATACAAGGATTCAATCTAGTAAAGCAAGGAAAGCTATCTTATGAAGAACCAAATTGCATCTAATCTACTAACTCATAAAGGAAACACATCTAATCTAATCTACTAAAGAGGTAGCAAGAGAAAGGAAGAGATAACCGATCTAGAGAGTCTAGATCATGCTTATGTTATAGCTCCAAACAAGATAGATGAAGATACAAAAGTGAATGTCATTAAAAGTATTTTAAACCGTGGCCTCCGGTCTGATTCCGAAAACGCCCACCTTTCGGAGCCCCTGTTCTATCACAACTTACTCCTATTCATGTGGGTAGTCTAGGGCGAGTTTGATAAGAACAAGTTGAAATCACTTGGTCAATCCGGTATGCACCTCTAGCCACCGCGGCTACAAGAGCACCGTATGCAATCTAGCTATAGACTAGATTGGGGAAGAAGCAAAACCAAGAGGAAAGCAAAATCATCGAGAAGGCACTTGATCGCTAGAAATCGGGTTCACTATAAAAACTTCACCATGAATGATTACATGAATTACATGAACAAGATCACCACCGGGATCCTACCACGATCTTGATCCTTGCTCCGGAGCTCCGACGTGGTCTTCCATGCAAGGTTCCCACGTCGGCTAGGGAGACCCTAGACAACTAGCATGACCCTCATCTCTGAGATGGTGTCCCTCAAGCTTCTCTGCTCCTCGGCGGTGGATGACGAATTGATTGATGTGTGGCTCTTGGTCAGGTGGCTATAAATAGCCGAGAGGCACCTAGGTCAAAGGGGGGCCGACTGGGCCTCAAAACAGGCTAGGTCGGTCGTCCTGGGCCGACCGGCCTGGGCCCATTTCGGCCCAGTCCACGGCCTCCTTCGCCCAGTGTTGGTTCCCGAGTATTCTAGATCCTTCCCCCTTCTGCATGTGGGCCCTTGTCGTCAGTTTCTCTCCGAGTTGGACGAAGCTCCTTATCTCGCAAGATTCGACACTTTTCTGGCTAGGTCCTCGGAGTTTGTCATTTTCTCGGGTTAGGTCCCTGGGCTTCATGGAGTCAAGTTTGCTTCATTGCATGACTTGTACCGGGCTTCAAGGTCTTGTCAAGAGGTGCTTGATGAACTTATCCCGGAAGTCTCGCTTTCCATGCTAAAACACTGCATAAACACTAAACTCTAAATCCGACATGCACGAATGCACCAATGGATAAGATACAAAAGTTATGCCAACACTAAAGGTAAACTCATGGCTAGGTTGATGGAATTTCACCGTCAACATCTCCCCCATGCTTAAACCTTGCTCGTTCTTGAGTAAGCCTTCGATGGATATCATCGTTGCCCTACATTGTTTAAACCTTGCACTTGATCATACATGAGAAAACACAATGCTCTCAAAAGTTTAGTTCGTTAAAGTCCCATAATGTACTAGCCTTCATCCCTATGAAGGGTAGATTATTAGTTACATTTATCCCACAAGTATTAACATGCTCCCAAAAAATCAAATGGATCTTAGAAATTTTGAAATAAAGAGAGAGATGAAAAAGAGCTAAAGCAAATTCAAAAATTTAAACCACCTTGCATCATGCTCATGAACTCTCATCTCAACTTGTCTCTCAAGCCTATTTATTCTACTCCTTTCGCTCACATAACATTCATATATGTGGTAGGCTTTATATGGAGCTCTTTGGGAAAGTTTAGTCCTACCAAGATATTATAAATGAGATGTTGTCAAAACAAGACAAGCTTATCATGGTCTTACCGAGACTTGTCCAAAAGGTCATTGGAAAATAATGTTATATCAAGGAGGGGGGGAGAAAAATACACACACTTGAGATAGGTGTGTCGATGTTTTAGACCGGCAACCTACTAAGGGGAGTACCCGAAGTAGATGAATGTGTCCTCGCCGAGATCGGTAACTCGAAGGAAGAGACACGTGGCACACAATTTAGATAGGTTCGGGCCGCGAGGTGCGTAATACCCTATGTCCTGTATGCTGCGTAGCTCTGGATTGATTGGGTCTGATTACAAGATGGCGTAATCTGATGCGTATGAGAGAGGAGGGTCCCTACCTCACCTTATATAGTCCGGGAGGCAGGGTTACAAGTCAGTTTAGGGAGAGAGTACTAGTCGTGTACGTCTAGGAGTCCTCTACACAGTACATGGTATGTATAGCTTCCTATCAGAGTACTTCTCCACCGTGGTCCTTGCGCCTCACGCCAACAGGTACCGTGCGACACAAGTCGGGTAGTCCCAGGGGCCCACCGAGTAGTCGGTCCTGGTACCCACCGAGGTAGTGGGCCCAGGGAGGTCCATACGACAAGCCCCCAAGTACTTTGTAGTCGAGTAGGATAGCTTCGTGTAGTCTTGACGGCCTTAACGAAAAGCGTCCCTCAGTACTACAAGCCAAAAGTCCTCAAGAATATTTGAAGCATCCCGAGGCTAGAATGTACTCCATCTGATATCCGAGTAACCCTGAAGTCTTCTCGAATAGTCCCAAGCGTCCTCGAGTGCTGCTCTTGAAGGTCTTCGACAATACCCGTGTTGTCTTGAAGTCAAAGCTGATATGGAAGTGCGATTGCAAAATCGCAGTCCATATGGAGTAGCCCCTGAGCCTTAGGTTGAGTTGCAGACTCTCGCTGAGGGTCCATCTGAAGTTCTGGCAAGATTATCCCAAAAAATCTGGAGAAAAAACCGAAGGACACGTGGCACGGAGCCCCCGAGCCTTGAATCGAGTACTTCCTCTTGAATTGAAGGGTCATCTTGTGTGTATAAAGTGTCCTGAGTTGCTCTTGAATCTTGTCACTTCCCAGGTAGTTGAGTAGACGTAACCGAGCCCCCGAAATGAGGCGCGTCGACTAGTAGAAGTTGAAGGGTCAGGCGCCGCCGCTGAGTCAGCCATCTAGGGACTTATCCATCCGCCCGTTGGAGGAGCCGCCATTAACTTATAAATAAAAGCTGAAACCCTTAGGGGTTTTCACCCCACGCACTTTCAACCATTCCTAGCAGATCGTGCCTAGAAACCACCTCCAGTGCGCACTGCCGCCTTAGAGGGGAGTGTAGATCCAAGCGCGCCGCCGCCGGAAACCACCGCCGTAGCCCTCGAGCGAATGAGAGTGACGACCTGGTGCACTTGGAGGATGAAGCCCTCGCCGTCAAAGAGCTTGAAGACTGCCAGTGGGAAGAAGAGGTCCCACAAGGAAGCCGCCGGATCCGCCGCGGGGACGTCGCCGCCGGTGTCTCCGCCGCGGCCAAATCCCAACCAGGAGTGGAAGAAGTCCAAGGCAATGACTGAAGATCTACTTGCGCTCCTCAACAGTGGATTTCTGCGGGAGAAGGAAGTCAATACGTGGCGTGCCGCTGCGGGAGATCCATATCCCATGGAGAAGAACCCAGATGAGATCCCCATGTTCACGCGATTCGCAGAGCGAGGGTTGTCTCTCCCGGCGAGCGATTTCTTCAAGGGGCTGCTGGAGTACTACGACATCGACTACCTCAACCTCAACCCCAACTATATCTTCCACACTTTTGTCTTCATTCACTTCTGCGAAGCCTTCTTGGGGATCAAGCCCCACTGGTACTTTTCTAGAAATTTTTCCGAGTGAAGCCCCAGCCGAGTGCCAGCAACCCCTGAGTAGTTGGTGGAGCCAGCATCCAGATGCGCGAGGATGCCGCGGAGCAGTACCTCGTGTACAAGCTGATCGACTCCAATCAAGATTGAAAGTCAAAGTGGTTCTACATCACCAATCACCACCCGAAGCAACCGAAGCTGAGCGGGAAGCAGCCGAAGCACCGGCCCTGGTGGAACTCCGAGCCGACGATGCAGGAGGGTATCCAGCTACCCGAGCTGCTGGCGAAGATCAAGGCTTTGAGAGAAGCCGGGCTGAGGGCCAAACATGTGGCCTTCAGCTTCATGAAGCGAAGGGTGCAGCCGCTGATGGCCTGCGACACCTTGGGCTACCAGTACACCGGCGACGGCGACTCATCGCGGATGCCCGGGGACGAAGTCGAAGACGACAACATCATTGATAGACTGGGCAGGATCGTCAAGGACATGCCGGCGTACACGTCGTGCCCCGTGCTCGAGTACTCTGCCGCGCGTCCACCCAATGAGGTTAGTAGCCGTACTGAAGTCGGGAACTGATTATGTAGTAGTAGTCGTACTCATCCAATTTGCTTCTTGCAGGACCACGTAGTGAAGTTCGTCTCTGAGCCGGCGTCGCCTCCTCTACTTGTCGAGATCCCGGATGAGGGGAAGGGGAAGGCCAAGGAACGCCGCGAAGTCGATGAAGGGGATGACACCGTAGTCGTTGAAGACACATAGGAGGAAGATGATGAAGAGACGCTGCAGGTGCTAACACCAAAAATTGATATAGGAGAGAGTTTGATTTGTGGGCCTAACTTGGTAAAAAATCCCGTCCAGCGGAGGAGGATTTCTTCAAAAGATTCGGCAGAGATGCTTGCGGTCGGCAGTTTTGCTTCCGTTCGGCAAAGGAACTGTTTGCGTTGATTTCGCGGGACCGCATGGTGACGTGGCCCGAGCGGAAGGGACGAATGGATGGATAAGCATTCGCACTTGGGCATTAAATTAGGTATCAAATATTGTGCTCGTAGTCCACCGGGAGTCATGCCACGACAGGGTATAAATATGAACCCTGGATGTATGTAATTGTAATCAAACATTCTCATAACAAACCGGCTTTACGCCAAACCTTCGAGTCCTCTAGTCGTGTCGTCGAGTTCTTCGAGAGGGTTCATCGATCCGTCGACCTCCGTAAGTACCGGCAGCCTTGTATCATGTCTAGTATCATGCGGTGGATTTAGATCGTGATGCAAGTAGTCTTGTTACCATGCTTAGTATCATGCGGTGGATTTATGCTTGGTTCAATAGGGTTTCTTGTTAGATCATGAGCCATGCGGTGGGCTAAGATCTAGCTTGGAGCTAGTTATCGGCTATATTAGATTTTGGCAAGATCTAATAGATTCATTAAGTTACCACGTGTTGCTTTGAGTTTTTACTTTATGTTTAAATTCATGTAGCACTCTTTTGCCCAATTTAGATTGATTTGAATCGGCTTTATCTTGTTTTGTGATCTTGACATTGCACACTCGCATCTTGGCTCAATAAGGCACGTGGATCACGTGTTTTCAAATAGCCGAAACCGAAACGATCTAAGTCGTTACGTGTTGCGGGTTCAAGCTTGTTAATCTTGTGTAAACCTTGACAGAACCGGGTATCATGCGGTAGATGTTGGTTTTTGGGTTGTTTTAGAGCTAATCATCCGGTGGATTAGATTTCGATTCAATCTGATAGGTTTATCATCTTTGGCAATGTTTGTTCCTTCTCCACGGACCCCGATTCGGCTGTACAACCGCATTCGGTTATGCTTTCATGAGTAAGACGTGTTTATAAGTTATGTTTTAAATAATGTATGCTTTTAGCTTTCCATATTTAGATTGTATCATGCGGTTGATAGATCTTTTTGTGGTTAGTAGTGTGATTTCAAACATGTTGTATCATGCTGTGGATTAACTTGTTTGGTTTCATGCTTGACGAGTTTTAGAGTACCTAGACATGAGGTAGACTAGTGCTTTGGGCCTATGCATGCTTGTTCATTACATGTTTTTAATCATGCATTACTTCAGTTATTGTTTATTGTTATTTATTCTCGAGGATCGGTCATGGTCTTGTGCACGAACAATGTTATTCAAACGAAGACTGATTTATCGTCATGTTTACGTCATCCGTTCGGCTATGTTCTGTTTTACACTTTAAAGCTCCCGAATGGTTTCTAATTTGTTGGCAGATAGCTTCTCATAGCTATATGTCATCTTACATGGCTTTCTAGCCGCAAATATCGAACTGTCTGGTACCACTCGGCAAGTTCCAAGCTTTGGTATTTAACTACTTTGTCTTTTGTTAATTTTCAGGAAAAATTGACTGGCACGCTTTGGAATCTGTTTCGCGTGTTAAACTAGCTTTTTTCGGCTTGCTGTGTGCTTGGCGCAGGGTGCATATTTTGCGTCAACACACTTTTTGGCACGCCCGGTGGGACACTTTAGCCGAATCAAGATGCCTGATATCGGCAACGTCATGGATGTCACCATTGATGACCTAACTCCAGAACAACAAGCACAGCTGAAAGACGTTGTTGATCAGTTCTAGATGAAGTGCATGATGTCGTTCGTCAAGAACAGAAGCGGCGTCCCATACCTTAAATCTGAAATGCCCAGGGTTCTGTTGCCGGGGGAGCATGACACCACAGCTTTTCAAGAGAAAGAAGAAGCTGTGTTGGGTAGGCATCATACGACTTTCTTGGGCATGTTTAAGTAGATGATGATCGGTGTGTTTGGCCCAGGCATGGAAAAGGTGTTTAGTCGAGTATCCCCTCATCCATCATCAGCAGAGGTCGGGGAAACCAGTTCTTCTCAGCCAACGGGAGCTCAACCACCGCTGAAGGGCCAGCCGATCCAGCCTCCTCCACAAAGCTTTGGGAGTCAGCCGATCCAACGTCCTATACAAAGCCTTGGGATCCAACCGATCCAACCCCCTGTACAGAGCCTTGGGGGTCAACCAGTCCAACCCCCTATACAAAGCATGGGGAGTCAGCCAGTCCGGCCGCCTTTGCAAAACAATAGAGCTCAACCCGTTCAACAGCCGAACACATATCAGCCTACATATGGGGAACTGACGTTTGGTGCGTCTGGAGTGTCGCCCAATTCCACTTACAAGATAGCTCCAGCCAGCAACAGGTTGCAGAAAAACATGTACGGCGGGGGTTACCATGAGGTTATGGATTATGGCGCTATGGACGCTCTCCCAAATCCTGGGTACGGTACAGCTGCAGGAATGCAAGATGATGATATTCTGGTACAGAAAATGGTCGATCTGATGCAAAATCAATTCGGCCTTAAACCTAAAATGCAAGGACCAGCTTATACACCTCCCTTCCCTGAGTGGTACTACAGGGTGATCTTGCCACCAAGGGTGAAGCCTCCGACGGAGTTTACAAAGTTATCTGGGCAGGAGACGACACAAGCACGGTAGAGCATATTGCTCGATATTTGATGCAGCTTGGAGAAGCTTCAGCTGATGAGGCGTTCAGGGTTAGATATTTCCCTCTTTCATTGACGGGCTCATCATTCCAGTGGTTTACTTCTCTGCCTCCTCAGTCAGTTGGCACATGGAGGGAGCTAGAACAAAAGTTCCATGCCCATTACTTCAGTGGTAGCACAGAGAAGAAGCTGATTGATCTGACTACCTTAAAGCAGCGACACAATGAGATGCCTCTGGAATTCCTCAGAAGATTCAGGGAAGTTAAGGGCATGTGCTTCTCTTTGACACTACCAGATGATCAGCTGGCTGATTTGGCTGTTGCAGGAATGTTGCCGGCTATTCGAGAGAAGTTGTTTGGCATGGAATTTGACAACCTAGGTCAATTATCTCAGAAGCTGTCACTGATGAGTAACCAGGCCTATGGGTTCAAGAAGGACACCAAATTTGCCAAGCACCATGACATAGCTGACATCTACAATCAGTTCCTCGAGAAAGCTGACCAGCTGGAAGATTTTGATGATGACGAGGAAGTGGCTGCCGCTGAGATTATGTGGGGCAAGGAGCCTTTGACTGTGAACCAGCGGTGGATCAAACAAACCAAGGGCACGTATGACTTCGATGTCACCAAAGCCGACAAGCTTTTTGAGTTCTTGGTAAAAGAAGGCCGAATCAAGTTGCCTGAAGGGCATTCTATGCTTCGGCCCGATGGGGTTAAAGAGAAACGTTACTGCGGTTTTCATGATAGAAACTCTCACTCCATCAATGATTGCAGGGTCATCAGGATGAGGATCCAAAAGGCTATCCAGGAGGGACACCTGAAATTTAATAATAAGATTAAACTGGATGGCCATCCTTTCCCTCAAAATATGGTTGGCTTTTCTGTCAATATGGTGACTATTGAGGAGAAGGGGAAGACGAAGGTCCTGACTTCAGCTAGAGCAAAACAGGGTGGATCAGTGGATCCCACATGGCAAGTGACGCTGGAGAAGGTCCACGGGGAGGCCCCTCGCGTCCTCAAGAGCCATGTTAAAGTTGGGGAATCATCCAGAACCAAACCCAGGGTTACCACACGCATTCTCCTCAACAAATGGTAGCGTCAGTAGGAAAAAGAACGCTACCAGAGGCAAAGATACGAGGAGGAGAGGTGCAGGTTTGAAGAAGAGGCGCGCATGAAAGAACTGGAAAAGTACACGCGGGAACAAGAGTGTGCACATTAGGGATGCGCATTCTTCAGGCACTGCTGGAACGAAGGCTTGAAGCTTCCCACATTGAGGAACTGCCCTGAGTGTAGTGATCGATATTCTGAATACAGGCAAGAAACTGTCAATCGCCGATCCGTCCATGAGAGAATTGGAAGGATGCATCCTAGCGACGATCGGCGTCTAAAAATAAATGAGATCATTGATCACCCAAGGAAAAGGCAAGCTGACCAGAGATGGGCTGATCAAGAAGAAGAGGAACATGAGTACATCTGGCAAGAAGGATACTGGTGCCCGCCTGGCTTGAGGAAAAGCCAAAAGAGAAGGGTTCAACGCTTGAGGAACCGAGAATTGAAGCACGCTGGGATCCAGAGAAAGCAAGTGTGGCGCCCAAAAGACAAGCCTGAAGGATCGGGTTGTTCGGCTCCAGCGTGCATGGTATACTTTTTGCCGAATGAGTTCATGGCTCCCGCTAACAAAGTTGTGCAGGAGGAGACGTCTCTAGATATCAATGATGATGAACAGCTTGGCGGATTAATGGCGCAACTGGTGTTGGCTAAGTAGGCCACCTTTGACAAACCGGCCAAAAATCAACACATGAGGCCGTTGTATTTGAAGGGATACGTCAATGGCAAGCCATTGACCAAGATGTTTGTTGATGGCGGAGCTGCGGTCAACGTGATGCCGTACACTACCTTCAAGAAGCTTGGCATAGGCCCCGGGGACTTGACGCCAACGAGCATAATTCTGAATGATTTTGCTCTAAATCCTTCAGATACCAGGGGCTGCGTGCACGTGGACTTGATGATTGGGTCCAAAACGTTGCTCACGACCTTCTTTGTCATCGAAGGCAAAGGAGCCTATAGCTTGCTGCTTGGGCGGGACTGGATCCATGTCAATTGCTGCATCCCATCTACCATGCATCAACAGCTTGTTCAGCGGGTAGATGATGACATTGAAGTGGTCCAAGCAGATGATTCAGTGAGCGTGGAAAACGTCGAACCAGCTTTCTGAGAATATCAAGGCATCGATTGTTTCTCAGGAAACGACTGGGGTGAAGGTCCTGTTGAACCTCTCAGCAGTGATCAACAGCCGATTCAAGCAGCCGGCTCTTATAGTAATTTTTAATGGACAATCCAGTTGATGGAACTGATGGAAAGTTAGGGCAAGGATTCATGTCGGCTAACAAATTAGAGGAAGTTGATATTGGAAATGGTGACAAGCCAAGGCCGACATTTATCAGCGCTAACTTGGAATCAAGTTTCAGAAAGGAGCTAATCAAGCTATTAAAAGAGTATAAAGATTGCTTCGCTTGGGATTATTCGGAGATGCCTGGTTTGGATCGTTCTATTGTTGAGCATCGGTTGCCAATCAAGTCGGGTTTTAGACCTTATAAGCAACCTCCCTGAAAAATCTACAAGGACGAAGTACTGGCCGACGTGAAAAAAGAAGTTGAGAGATTACTTGATGCAAACTTCATTCGGCCATGCAGGTATGCGGAGTGGATCTCTAACATCGTCCCTGTCTACAAGAAAAATGGGAAGATGAGGGTCTGCATAGATTTCAGAGATTTGAACAGGTCTACTCATATGGATGGATACCCAATTCCTGTTGCTGATTTATTGGTTGATGCTGCTGCTGGACGTAAGGTTATCAGTTTTATGGATGGTAATGCAGGGTACAACCAAATTTTTATGGCAATAGAAGACATATCGAAGACAGCCTTCAGATGTCCTGGTCATATAGGCCTGTTTGAGTGGATAGTCATGACATTTGGGTTGAAAAATGCCGGTGCAACTTATCAACGAGCCATGAAATATATCTTTCATGAGTTGATCGGCAAAATTGTTGAAATTTACATTGATGATGTTGTGATCAAATCTTTGAATCATGGCTCACACTTGGAGGATGTAAAGAGAACTCTGGAGTGCACCCGAAAACATGGATTGAAGATGAATCCAAACAAGTATGCTTTTGGAGTATCAGCTGGAGAATTCTTGGGATTTCTGGTACATGAAGGAGTGATTGAAGTTGGGAAGAAAAGCATGAAAACTATCGATGAAGTTGTCCCTCCAACCAATCTCAAGGAGTTGCAATCACTGCATGGCAAGATCAATTTTGTGAGGAGGTTCATTTCAAATCTGTCGCAAAAGGTTTTGCCCTTTTTTCTGTTGTTGAAGCTCAAGAAGGACAAGAAGTTCATATGGGGTCGAACAACAAAAGGCTTTTGATGAAATCAAGCAATACATGAAGGAACCACCGGTGTTGGTGCCTCCACAGTTGAACAAGCCTTTTAAGTTGTACGTGGCGGCCGATACCCAAACCATTGGATCGGCCCTTATACAAGAATTTGAAGGAAAGGAGCGGGTAGTAGCATACCTTAGCCGAAAATTACTTGATCCTGAAACCAGGTATTCGGCTGCGGAGAAGCTGTGCTTGTGTGTTTACTACTCGTGTACAAAGTTTCGGCACTACTTGTTGAATGCCGAATGCGTTGTATACTCCAAGTTTGATGTAATAAAACATATGTTATCTATGCCAATTTTGAATGGAAGGATTGGCAAGTGGATTTTGGCCTTATCTGAGTTTGAGTTGAAGTTCGAATCGGCAAAAGCTATAAAAGGTCAGATTATTGCCGATTTTATAACTGAGCATCGTGATCCATCGATTGATTTGCTTGAGATTACTCCTTGGGCCCTGTTCTTTGATGGATCATCATGTGGTAAAAGTGGGGGAGTAGGGATTTTATTAATTTCACCCAGGGGTGAGATGTTTGAGTTTGCTATCCCTATTCAGCCCACTGTCACGAACAATCAAGCTGAGTACGAGGCACTTCTTAGGGGGCTTCAATATTTGAAAGAAGCCGGGGCTGTTTTAGTTGAGATTTATGGAGATTCCGAGTTGGTTATAAAGCAACTGCACGGCCAATATCAGTGTAAAAGTGATGCCCTGAGGAATTACTACGAGGAATGCAGGGAGGTCTTAAAGAGTTTTCAGTTAGTAATTCTACAGCATATTCCTAGAGAACATAATGAAGAGGCAAACAGGTTGGCTCAGAGTGCTTCAGGTTATAGAGAAAATCAAGAAGCGTTTGACATGGAGGTATGTACCTTCGGGAATGATCTTGTGAAAGATAATTGGAGGAAAGAAATTGTTGATTATCTGGAAGATCCATCCCGAAAAGTTTCTAGGAAGCTCAGGTATAAAGCCATAAAATTTGTTCTTCTGGATGGAAGTCTATTTTACAAATCATTGGATGGGGTGTTGCTGCGATGCCTGAGTCCAGAAGAAGCAAAGAAAATCATGAGTGAAGTGCATGATGGGCTATGTGGAGCACATCAATCGGCCTATCGTATGAAATGGGTTATTAGGCAAGCAGGATGTTTTTGGCCGACGATGTTGGAAGATTGCTTCGAGTATTACAAGGGATGTCAAGACTGTCAGAAGTTTGGAAATATTCAAAGGGTTCCAGCGTCAGCATTGAATCCAATTATCAAGCCATGGCCATTCAGAGGCTGGGGTAAAGATTTGATTGGCCAGATCGACCCACCATCTAGCAAGGGGCATAAATTTGTGCTTTTAGCAACAGATTACTTCACCATATGGGTTGAGGCAATTCCACTAAAGAAAGTAACATCAGAAAACATGGTTGAGTTTGTTAAAGAACACATCATCTACAGGTTTGGAATTCCTCAAACAATTACAACTGATCAAGGAGCTCAGTTTGTATCCTTGGAGTTCAGGGAGTTTGCCGAGAGCATGGGAATCAAATTGTTTAATTCTTCTCCTTATTATGCCCAAGCTAATGGTCAGGCAGAGGCTTCTAACACGATCATGATCAAGCTTATATAAAAGAAAATGGATTAGAAACCAAAAAGGTGGCATTCGGTACTCAATGAGGCTTTATGGGCTTACCGAATGGCTCCTCATGGAGCTACAATGACTTCTCCTTATGAGTTGGTCTATGGGCATCATGCTGTTTTGCCTTGGGAAATGCAATTAGATTCTAGGAGAGTGGTTATGCAAAAGGACTTAAGCTCCAACGATTATAGTGGCTTAATGATGGATGAGTTAGAAGATTTGCATATGATTCGTCTTAGAGCCCTGGAAAACATTGAAAAGAACAAGCTGCGAGTTGCTAAATATTACAACAAGAAAGTGAAAGTCAGGCAATTTGCAGAAGGAGATTTGGTTTGGAAAGCATTATTGCCGATTGGGACTAAATACAGTGCGTTCGGCAAATGGTCCCCGAATTGGGAAGGACCTTTTCGGGTAGTCCGATGTGTGCCTGGCAATGCTTACATGTTAAAAACTTTACTGGGAGAGGAATTTTCTGCTGCAATAAATGGAAGATATTTGAAGAAATATTATCCTAGTATTGAAGTTGATCGTTGATCACAAGCACCAGGATTACAAGCATTTGACACAGAAATAGCCGGCGTTCAAGAAAGAAGCCGCCTTTGGAACAAAATATCCTAAACAGGGGAAATGGCCAATACTAAGATGTATTGCCCTTAGCAAAAAACTACATTACAGATACTTCTTGCAGGTTTTTATTTGACAGTCCAGCTGCTCAAGATTACGAAGGGGTGGGAAGCAAAAGGCCTGGTGAAAGAAGCGAAATTATGCTTCATTCATTTTCCTTTCTTTGCTTCTTCAGCTCCTCCCTCTTCAACTGTTCCAGGACCACCGTGACGGCAACTTGGAAGCTTTGGGGATGACCGTGGCTCGCAGCCTCCATCAGGCTGTCCCAAGCAGCTTTTAGGTTACTATACCTGTCGGAAACATCTAAGACAGAAGAACAGTTGTTAGAAACAGAGATCTGTGCTCAAGCATGGAGTCAAATAAAGATGGAAGTTTTACCCCCTATTAATGCCTACAGGCTCATGCGGCGTTCGCGTTCGGCATGGCAGCGGGCGGTGATGTCTCGCAGATCATGCTCTAGATGCCGAACGCGGCGACACAACTGGTGATTGATCCTCTGTTCTGGCGTGGCGTCCTCTTCTTCAAGGGAGGAGTCAGAGGAGATGTACTCAGGCGTTTCTTCGGTCCCAAGGATTTCTTCAGGAAGTAGATCAAGGCTGGAGAAAACAAGAAGGGGTAAACATAAGATTGCAAATAAGAGCAAGAAGCAGGTTAAAAGAAAACTCACTCTCAAATGGTGCGCTTCTTTGGTGGGGTGCTGCCCTCCTTGATGGGTTGCTTGCCTTTGTCCGCCATGGCTTTGGGGTTTTCTCTTCTGGAGCAGGGGAGAAGATGTGAAGTGATGGATGAGTGTGCGAGTGGATTTGCAGGGCACCCCAGAGGGCTATTTTATTGACTGAGAGAGAGAGCATTGGGAGTGATGACTGGTTGGCGTACGTTATTGAAATACCAAGCGGCAGGGGTTTTTCTCCCGAATGCGAAGGGTTTTCATTGAACAGTGCTTATGGTTCCCGAATTGAGGATTTTCTACGGATTTTGCGCCGAGGGGCACTTGTTTTCACGTATTCGGCTCAGGTAAAGTTCCCGAATGCGTTTGAGAAAAGTAAGATTTGCAGTTGCAAGCAGAACACAATCATGGAAATTAAAATTCTTTATTTATTGACGAAGATCAAACATCCTTAGTACAATCTAATCGAAAAGCCTATTTAGCACAGACTGGGGATGAGCGAGTTCGGCAATGGCATCGCCGTGGCCATCTAGGCGCTCCAAGATGACTTCGATCTCGTCGAGGTCTTCTGGTGCGCCGCCCCGAAAGCCGCGCGGCTGGATGGAGTAGTCGACGCCGGTATGCGTCGCCATGGCGGCCAAGCCTAGGGTGGTGCCGAGGCGGATGCCGTGGACGGCCACCTCATCCACGCGATCTTCCATCGCGGCGAGGCGCTCCGCCGGCGTGTCGCCAGGAGCGTTCACCTTGTCAGCCAACTGCTTCACCAGCATTTTCAGATGGTCAAGTTCGGCGTCGCGGGCTGCAAAATGCAAGGCGGTGATGATTAGTATCAAAGGCCGAATTGGATTGGGGGTAATCTGAGGGATGTACCGTCGATGGTTGCCAGCAACTGTTTGCGCTGGTCCTCCCACTCAAGTTCGGCGATGCAAGCCTTCTTGGAGAGATCCTCCAGCTCGCGCTGGGCCACCTCAAGCTCCGCCTTGAAGTGGAGGGCGTCGAGCTCCCCGTAGGGCACGGGGGAGTGGTGGTTCGACTCCGAGGAGTCATCCGGTAGAGGCTGATTCATGGCCGGCGCGGGGGCTGGGTTCCTGTGAATGAGCCTGAAACAGAGAAGATCGTCAGGAACAGAGAAAAATCCGGAAGGAATCATAAGAGAAGATGACGATCACGGCCTCCGACGCACGCCGGCGCGGCTTCCTTCCGCCTCGTCGACGGCGTGGCGCCTGTTGCTGCTACCCGCCATTGATTCTTGGGACCGCGCTGGTGATTGGAAAAGCAAGCTTGAGTTGGCAAAGATTTGAAAGCTAAAGGCTTGGTGAAAGGCTGGGGGCAACTACAGTTTTATTTATAGGGATGATGAAGAGATCGTGGCCCTGGATCGTGGTGCATATCCCGAGAAACTTGGGAAGTGGAGAGGTTTCCTTAACCGAATTGCCGTCGGGTCGTTTGGAATTCAAGCTGAGTCATATTCGGTTGACTGGCTCGGCTGAGTTGCGGTCGAAGTGCTGTTCGGGTATAGCACTGTTTGACCATAGTTACTGAATAAATCGTCCAGAGTTGCAAACAAAACCATGCAGAGGAAAGGAAAATGAGGCCTATAGAAGGCAATGTTACAGGGACGGTTAATTCAGTTATACATTGCTCAGTACAACTAAATGTTCAAGTATTTTGCAATTACACTGGAGGCATTTGATGTTATCTGATTAATGTTCTTCATCCGTTCCTGATAATCTCTCTGAGTATTGGACAGGGCGGAGAGTTGTGCCTCGAATTGATTTACTTCAGTCATGGCCGCTGATGCTTCCTCTTGGGTATTCTCTATCAATTCAGGGAGCTCGGCTATCTTCCTCTCGTCAGCTTCAATTTCAGCTAATAAATTCCTCAGCTTGGTTTCTATTGCAGTCTTTCTGGCAATTTTCAACTCGAGAGCGGATTGCAGATTGGTCAACATTTCCTTGTGGCTCTCAGTTTGGGATTGTGATCCTTTCACCGCTTGCTCAGCTATGGCTTTGTTTTGCTCGACGGCTGGTTGAAAGGATTGGCTTTTCAAAGCTCGCCTTATCGCCACGTAGTGGATATCCAAACCTGAGATAGGCTCCAAGGAAGCTTTGATGTCTTCAGGGAGCTCTTGATTGATGGGTTCAAGCATTTCTTCGAAGTGATCAACATCTCTGATTTGATCTCGAGCATCCTTTTGCAGCCAGGCGAAGATTTCTTTGAGCATTGCCTGAATTTCCTCTGGTAGAGCCTGATTTAGAGTTCCTCCATCTCCTGTTTCGGCAGCTGGATCATTTACCACAAATGAGCTTGATGGTGATGAAGTTTGATCCTGAAGAAAGAAGGATTGCCGGGTTAGGAATGGGTTATTAAAAGAAGATAACAGAGTTGGGTGCAAGCGCTTACCTCATGCCTGATTCCCTGAACTGGGGCAGGGACTTGTTCAGGTTTAGGGGGGATTTCTTGGGCAACTGGTGGAAAAAGGAGTCTGAGGAGCTCTTGGCAAAGCTGAAGCTTCTACTTGAGGGGAGGTTGGTGCAGTCCCTGGTAAATTTGAGGCTCCTGGCTGAGGTGAAGATGGATTTATCTCTGTTAAGACTGGGGTTTCTGCTTGGCCAAGGGGAGATTGAACCCTAAGGGGGCTTGAAGTTTCTGGCTGAACTAATGGGTTCATTTCTGGTGAAGCTGGCACTTCTGCTTGAGGAGGGGGTGATTGGGTCCCTGATGAAGATAAGGTCTCTACTTGAGCAGAAGGTGGTTCAGCCCTTGGTGGACTTGTATGCTGAGGGAAAGTGGTTTCCATAGGATGGTTCACCAATATTTCTTCTGCAAATGCCAGATGAAGAGTAAATGCCAGTGTAAATAATGATCTTTGAAGAAAAAGAAAGTAATAAAGGTCATACCAACAGATGAAGCATTGGCAGATTCTGAAGCTGATGGTTGTTGGGTTCTAGTCTGAAATTGCATAGGATGAAACTTGTCAGAATAAGAGTTGTCTTGTGTTCAAGAAAGAGGAGATCTTACCTCAATAGGGACCTTTTTGGTGGTTCTTTTCCTCTTGGCAACTGGAGGTGCAACCAAGGATAGGACTTTTCTCTTGTCAGAAGTAGAGCTGGTGAGAGTTGGATCCATTGTAGCATATCTGGCCATTAGCTGAGCCAGAGTTGGGGATTTAAATCCCAGAGCTGAAATTGGACATACCACATTATAAGCAATTGTCCTGGCTCGAGGGGCAGGCACTGTATTCTGCAGAAGACTATCAAAATCATGGTTAGTGGTGAAAAGTATGCCTGATCAAAGGGAAAAGGACAAGTGTGTTACCTCTGAGGTTGGCTGAAAATCAGGCATCAGCTCCAGGCAGAATGAGTGCACTGGCTCACTGAAGATATGGTCATGGAATTCTTGCCACCAGGAGATGAAGAGGGGAGAAGCTATTGTTATTGGTGTGAAAAGCCAGGTATAAAGAGTTGGGTTGCATTCATACTCAAAAACCCTTCTGGCTTGTATGCTATCCTTGATTTCCTCTCTGGGTTTGAGGAATTCATGAAGGAATAGTCTTGGGGGAATTTGGCCACATCCAAGCTATCGAGCCATCATATTTGGCTGATAATACTCATAGGTGCTGTAATTTAACCTCCCTCCACAAAATTTTGCTGGCAAAGCACATGGATGGATGAAGATATTGAAGATTTCTATAGATCTCACATCGTGGCATCCAGTTTCAAAGGAGAATTCAAAGGGGAGAGTTAAATTGTCATTGTTCAGATAAGGGAGCCAAAGAGGATCAGGGAAGCCTTTGAAGAAGAGCTCGAAAAGCTGACTGACATTTTGGTCAATAGAAACGGTTGAAGCAGCTTCTCCATGGGTTTGGCATCCTCTGGTGATTTGAGCTTTTCCTTCTTTTGGCTGGATGAAGGGAAAAGCCGATTGTTGAGGTTGATGTTGACAATCCGGTGCATGTACAGTTGCAGCCACATCTGCACAAACCACCAAGGGCCGTTGACACATAGTATCTTCTAGCCAGTATGCATTTGAGAAATAGTCTGATGGAGCATATGATACACACTCCCTAGGAGGTATTTTCCAAGAGGAATGCGACGACCAGCAGCCAAATGTGTAGCCATTGCAATGTGATTCAAAGTTGGCTCATTGGCTTTGCCACAAAAGATGAATCTACACAGCCACATGTTCAGGAACGCCCTGTATTCGACTTAACTCAGAGGGCCGTCTTTTATGTGATTCTGGATATATGATTTGTATCCACTCCCTGACTTCACTCCTGTTTGCCTTGTGGAGCCTTTGTATTCCGAAGGGTACATGGCTCCTGAAATGTCAAGGCCAGTGATCATGTACACATCGGCCAAACTTGGGGACATTGGGTCCTGACCAAAGAGGAAAGCATTGACGCCATTTGACCAAAAATGGCAAGCCGCTATCAAAAGATTTTCATTCTTCGGGGTCTCGGCCAAGGATAACTCCAAGCATTGAGTGATGCGGAGGCTGTCCCAATTGCTGGTGTTGGTGCTATTATCTGCAAGTATCCTCTTGTACCAATTTCTCCAACCTGCAATTGGGGGCAAAGGCCAGTTCTTGAAAGCATCTTGCCACAAAGGAGGCCCTGATAAAGCCGCTTTGAAGGGGATTCTTTTGGATTCGGCTGCAATGAACTCGCGGGGATCGGAAGTTCCCACAGGTCCAAGGAAATAAGATGTCGAGTTGGTCTCAGTATGAATCAAAAGCTCAGTGGAAAGCTCCTATCAAAAGGAAACGGAAAGAGAAATCTGAGGTAGGAGTTGGGAAAATAATGCCGAATGAACCTTAAGGGGGTGAAGTTTACCTGAGTGGCTTGATTTTGATCCGCCATTGAAGATTTGAGCTTGGGGAAGAGATGATCTAGGGTTTGGATCTGGACGGAGACTCCGACGGGTTGCAAGGAGGAAGAATAGGTGTTGAACAGATTTGACTTGAAGACGTTGGCAATTGGAGTCAATTTCGGAATAAAATCACTTTTATCCCGTAATTGAAGGGGCATATGTTAACACCAAAAATTGGTACAGGATAGAGTCTGATTTGTGGGCCTAACTTGGTAAAAAATCCCATCCAGCGGAGGAGGATTTCTTCAAAAGATTCGGCAGAGATGCTTGCGGTCGGCAATTTTCCTTCCGTTCGGCAAAGGAACTATTTGCCCTGATTTCGCGGGATCGCATGGTGACGTGGCCCGAGCGGAAGGGCCGAATGGATGGATAAGCATTTGCACTTGGGCGTTAAATTAGGTATCAAATATTGTGCTCGTAGTCCACCAGGAGTCATGCCACGACAGGGTATAAATATGAACCCTGGATGTATGTAATTGTAATCAAACATTCTCATAACAAACCGGCTTTACACCAAACCTTCGAGTCCTCTAGTCGTGTCGTCGAATTCTTCGAGAGGGTTCATCGATCCGTCGACCTCCGTAAGTACCGACGACCTTGTATCATGTCTAGTATCATGCGGTGGATTTAGATCGTGATGCAAGTAGTCTTGTTACCATGCTTAGTATCATGCGGTGGATTTAAGCTTGGTTCAAGAGGGTTTCTTGTTAGATCATGAGCCATGCGGTGGTCTAAGATCTAGCTTCGAGCTAGTTATCAACTCTATTAGATTTTGGCAATATCTAATAGATTCATTAAGTTACCACGTGTTGCTTTGAGTTTTTACTTTATGTTTAAATTCATGTAGCACTCTTTTGCCCAATTTAGATTGATTTGAATCAGCTTTATCTTGTTTGGTGATCTTGACATTGCACGCTCGCATCTTGGCTCAATAAGGCACGTGGATCACGTGTTTTCAAATAGCCGAAACCGAAACGATCTAAGTTGTTACGTGTTGCGGGTTGAAGCTTGTTAATCTTGTGTAAACCTTGACAGAACCGGGTATCATGCGGTAGATGTAGGTTTTTGGGTTGTTTTAGAGCTAATCATCCGGTGGATTAGATTTCAATTCAATCTGATAGGTTTATCATCTTTGGCAATGTTTGTTCCTTCTCCACGGACCCCGATTCGCCTGTACAGCCGCATTCGGTTATGCTTTCATGAGTAAAACGTGTTTATAAGTTATGTTTTAAATAACGCATGCTTTTAGCTTTCCATATTAGATTGTATCATGCGGTGGATAGATCTTTTTCTGGTTAGTAGTGTGATTTCAAACAAGTTGTATCATGCGGTGTATTAACTTGTTTGGTTTCATGCTTGACGGGTTTTAGAGTACCTATACATGCGGTAGACTAGTGCTTTGGGCCTATGCATGCTTGTTCATTACATGTTTATAACCATGCTTTACTTCATTTATTGTTTATTGTTATTTATTCTGGAGGATCGGTCATGGTCTTGTGCACGAACAATGTTGTTCAAACGAAGACTGATTTATCGCCATGTTTACGTCATCCGTTCGGCTATGTTCCGTTTTATGCTTTAAAGCTCCCGAATGGTTTCTAATTTGTTGGCAGATAGCTTCTCATAGCTATATGTCATCTTACATGGCTTTCTAGCCGCAAATATGGAACTGTCTGGTACCACCCGGCAAGTTCCAAGCTTTGGTATTTAACTACTTTGTCTTTTGTTAATTTTCAGGAAAAATTGACTGGCACGCTTTGGAATATGTTTCGCGTGTTAAGCTAGCTTTGTTCGGCTTGCTGTGTGCTTGGCACAGGGTGCGGATTTTGCGTCAACAGCAGGAGCGCTTCCAGCTGCGGTCAAGATTCAGCCGCCCTGGACTGCCGCATGTCCCTCTCGTTCAGGATCCGCCAACTAGCCTGGAGGCTAGTTTGCCTGCGCCGCCAAGGAGGCTGCGCAACGTGGCCCGCACGCGTGTGGCCAAGAAGCTTAAGGTCACGGAGACCACATCTGAAGAGGTAAGCTTCCTTGAGTAGGGTAGTCGAGTACTTGTGTCTCGGCGTAGTGTGCTGACGATGAAACTCTGTTGGTTGCAGGAGATTCTGCCTTCCGACCCCGTGGAGCAGGGGGACGAAGGCGACTGGGATATGGTGGGAGAGCCGGCCGGAGGTAGCCGCAGCCCAGCCCCCACCATGGAGGAGCTAGTGGCACAAATGACGTGCCAGCCCCCAGTTGCTGAGGGGAGCACTGAACCGGCCGCTGCTTACGCTGAAGAGGCAGTGGCTACTGAGGCCCAAGAGGAGGCACCTGTTGAGGCTGGACTGGTCGACATCGCCAGTATCCTCGGCGCCCCAACCGTGACGGTAATTCGGTCGAGCATGTAAGTTAAGGTCCTTCCCGAGTAGTACATTTGGTTTGGTAGTCGTACTGGGTTCACAACCAGTTGTGTACTCTGCAGGAAATCGACGAACTTGACCTGGGATGGGGATGAACCCGCCGCAACGGTGGCGAAAGAGGAACCCGCGCCGGCCGCTAAGGAGTCCGCTCCCGCCCCTCAGGCAGAGTCTGAAGCGCCGGCCGTGGAGGCTGCATTACCAGAGGCCAGCATCGTAGAGGGTGAGTACGCTGCGCGAGTGTAGGTAACCTCAAGGAGTAGTCGTAGCCGCCAGGGGTGACTAATCCAGTTGTCCCCTTGTTGACAGGTGCCAAAGACGAGGGAAGCACTATTCCCGAAGCAGTGCCCGTTGAATGCCTGGCACCGGAGACCCAAGGAGCTGCCGGAGGAGCCCCCGAGCCGATGGAGATGGCCAGCGAAGAGGCCCCCGCGGTGACCGAGGGAGAACGCGACGACGTGCCGCCAGAATCGACTCTGGAGGTTGTCGTCTGTTCGCCGGAAATCCAGGACGCGGAGCCGATCTGCTCTGTGCCAATGTCTGGAGTCGCCACGAGTAGTCGTGGTGGGATTGAGCTGTTGGCAGATGATCTCATCGACCCGGCGGCGGTAGCTCGCCACTTGGAGGCGATGCGCCAGGCCGAGCAATGGATGAAGGTGAGTTTTCGACGCCCTTGAGTAGTCGATCTACTGTGGAATCTGAGTACCCAATTGACATCTGTTGTCTGCTACAGGACGTCGCGGAGAGATCCCGCCAGAAGTCTAGCATGCTCCAAGGGTACGGCGACGCAGTGCTCCAGGCAGAAAGCTTAGAAGAACAACTCGTGAAGGCTCGGAAGCACTCCGTCGCGCTTCAGTCAAAGCTGGACGGCGCTTTCGCTCAGTACCACAACGAAGTCCAGGAGATGCAGGCGAAGAGCGATGAACTTGTGCGGAAGAACAAGTCGCTCCGCAACAAGAATAAGGGTACGTGTTGTCTTGTCGAGTACCCATTTGAAGTGGCTTGTAGTAGTCTGACCCGCCTTGCTTTGTTGATTGCAGAGCTTGAGACTCGTGTCGAGCAGCTAAGGGCCTCAGAAGTCGGCATGAAGAATCTCTTCTACCGGGAGAAAGAGGCCCGTGAGGTACTTGAGTATGACTACAAGCAGTTCGCTCATGAGTGCGATAAGCACATGGAGCTGCACATTGCCTCCGATCATGACCTCGTCAACTGCTACAAATCCTTGCAGAAGCTGAACGAGGACTGCGAGAAGCTGCGGGCCCAGATGAAGGAACTCGAGGAGGCCGCGCTTCCCATCGCGAGGCTACTGGTGCCTCACCCGGGGGGACCGAAGATAGCTCCACTGGTGGACCGGCTGAGGGAAGCACCCAGCCATCTGGTGACGTACGTGAAGCACTTGGCGAAGTCGATCCCCAACCAAGTCTTGGCATATATGAAGTCGTACTTCCCGAAGGCTCCGGTAGACGTAGTCGCCGGCGGACTAGCCGCCAACTGCACGGACGAGCAGTACGCGGAGCTGCTGGAGCAAATGGCGCCGATTGCTGAACAAGTCGCCGAGAATCTCAATCTCCAGTAGTCCTGTAGGGTTAGCTCGTAGCAGTAGTTGTAGATAAACAAAGTTGTAATGAACATGTTTAAGTATGAATGAGAAAACTTCCATAATGAGTACTCGTTGTCGCGATCTGTGTATGCGGAGTCCCATCATTGAGTTGTCATGAGTAGTCGTACTCGCCAGTAGTCCCGTTGAGGGAAAGAGGCAGTAAATCAGTTGATAGGTAATCAAACTTTATTACTAAGAGAAGTACACCTGGATGGCCAGGGCTGTTTTACAATAGTAGTTGCCAGGACCCGGAGGCCGCCTACAGCTAAGTAGTGCTAGGGCGTAGAGCTGCTTACAGCAGTAGATCCGTTAGTAGCCGCGTGGGCTGGATCTGGGAGTACTTGGTCTCTCATTAGACTGCTGCTGGAGTCCTTTATCGCTCGGAGCAGCCTAAGATCCGTTAGTAGCCGCATAGGCTGGATCTTGGAATGGAGTAGTCCGGAGGCTGGTGCCTGGACCCGGAGGCCGCTTACAACGAAAGGGTCTTGGAGTAGTCGTGTAGACTAAGAGTAGAATCGACAGAGCTGGTCGATATTCCACGAGTTGTTGACGTCTTCGCCTTCGAGCGTCTAGAGGCGATAGGAGCCCGGTCTAGTCACCTTTGCGACTGTGAAGGGACCTTCCCAGGGCGAGCTGAGCTTGTGTAGTCCTTCCGTGTTCTGGATGCGGCGGAGGACAAGATCGCCAACGTTGAAGGAGCGTTCCTTGACGTTGCGATCGTGATAGCGTCGGATACCCTCAAGGTACCTTGCTGATTGGACAAGGGCGACACAGCGAGCTTCTTCGAGTCCATCGATGTCAACTCGTCTGCTGTCTTCAGATATGCCTTCGTCGTATTGCTCCACTGCCGATGAGTCCCACATGACATCAGTAGGGAGGATTGCTTCGGAGCCGTAGACCAGGAAGTATGGCGACTGTCCCGTCGGCTTGGAGGGTTGGGTATGTAGCCCCCAGAGCGCATTGGGTAGTTCCTTGATCCACTTGCCTCTTTTGGTGTTGGCAGCGTCGTGTAGCCGCTTCTTGAGAGCGTCGAGCACCATCCCATTGGCGCGCTCGAGTTGTCCATTGGCCCGAAGATGGGCAACTGAGACATATCGGACGTCGATCCCACTGTTCTCGCAGTATTCCCAGAACTGGTGATTGTTGAAGTTGGAGCCCAGGTCTGTGATGATGCGATGGGGTAGTCCGTAGCGATGTACGAGTTCATCCAGGAAGTTGAGTACTCTGTCAGCCTTGGGGCATGTGACCGGCTTGACCTCGATCCACTTGGTGAACTTGTCGATGGCCACCAATACTCTGTTGAATCCGCCTGACGCAGTTGGGAGTGGCCCAATCATGTCGAGCCCCCAGCAGGCGAAGGGCCAGGTTGGCGATATGGTGATGTTGACGGTGTATTTTGGTACACCAAGCATGTTCATTACACTTTGGTTTGGATTTGATTATGGAACTAACCCGCCACTAGGCACACTAATCATATAACAAGTTCATCTTTGTGCATGCATTTGGAAGTGTTGTGTTTATGTAGGAAAACATGGACATAAAGGACGGATTCGCGACAAGTTCAAAGGAGCATTTACGGAGTCTTGTTCGTGTTCATGAGCTTGATGAAATCACTTCCAATGGTGGCAAGGACCAAAGTGTTACGAGGAACACCCCCGGGAATTGAAGCGTAAAAGACCAAACTTCATGCGAAGAGAACCTCCATCTTGGACGCGAGGATGACATCGTCAAAATCATGCAAGTGGAGGGGCAAAGTGCATAATCTCATGAGGACCCACGGGAGCGAAGGGGCGACCGAACTGGGCCGAGGTGGGCCCAGGCCGGTCGGCCCAGGCCGGCCGGCCCAGCCCACTCCGGTGGCCGGTTCGGCCTCCCTTTCCTTGCACCCGAAGATCTTCAACCCTAAAACCCTGGAGGCGCCACCATTCAACAGGGAGAGATCCATTCGCACCAGGAGGCCATCCACAAGCTAGAGAGAGAGGAGGAGGATCTCCGGAGGGAGATCAACCACCTCGAAGGAAGCACCCTCAAGTGGAGAAGAAGGAAGACACCGTTGGAAGGGAAACCATGATCAACGGTGCTATGTCCAACACCTTGATGGGGTAATCTCCTTGTTCGTCCATGGGTTGGAATCGATCTTAAGATGTAATCATACTTTGTCAGATTATCTAGCTATCATCTTGTGTTGAATATACTATAATGCTTAAGGTTTGCTACCTTGCCGTAAAGGGAGTAGGGCCCCTATGCTTCCTTGGATCCATTCAATACGCCGTGTCCATCATAGGTCTAGTCATGAATACCTTCGCATAGTGACAGTACGAGAGGAGGGAAAGGGCGAAACCGTGGTCACAACCCCCGATAGATTAGATTGGTTTAATGTCTTTAATTGATTGCATGATCGTAGACCCATGGGCGAGTGTATCCTACCTTAATCGCTTATCGTTCTCTCTAGTGTAGTTTAGTTGTTTTCTAGTATAATAGTAGTTAGGGTTTTAGTAGCTAGTGCTTAGAAGTAGATTGAACGCTTGTAATCTCCTTGCTCCGCGGATTGAAAAGAACCTTGGGAATCCCGTGGTGAAATAGGTGTGGGGTCCGTATGCTTGCGGATCGTAGAGGGATACGTCTTTTATCCGTCAACAGGTGACTAGCTTGTAGGCCGGGACGTGTTGTTGCTTGGCGAAGTATTGGCATCCTTGGCACCTTCTGACGAGTTCTTCGGCGTCGCCCAGAGCTGTGGGCCAGTAGAAAGCTCGTCGGAAGGCCTTGCTGACCAGTGTGCGAGAGGACGCGTGGTTGCCGCAGACGCCCTTGTGGATCTCCTCCAAGATGCCCTTGCCTTCTTCTCGGGGAACGCACTTCATGAGTACTCCAGAAGATGCACCCCGCCTGTAGAGCTTGTCTCCGACTAGGACGTAGGACTTGGCGCGGAGGATGAGTTACTCGGCCAAGTTCTTGTCCGAGGGAACCTTCTGCTCGCTGAGGTAGTCGATGAAGGGTTGCCTCCAGTCCACGTCGATCATCATGACCTCCTGGTCAGCTGGGGGATGTGCTGGATCAGTGGTCGGTGGCGCTGGCTTCGGGATGCATGGCGCGTGAAGCTCGTGGACGATGACACCCGCTAGTACTTGAGCACGAGTAGAACCAAGCTTCGACAGGACGTCCGCTGCAACGTTGTTGTCGCGGACGACGTGGTGGAACTCGAGACCGTAGAACTTGTTCCCTAGCTTGCAGACTTCTATGCAGTAGGCGTCCATGTTCTCCTTGTTGCGGTCCCAGGACTTGTTGACTTGGTTTATGACCACTGCGGAGTCGCCGTAGACTAGTAGCCGCTTGATGCCCAGTGAAGCTGCGAGGCGGAGCCCGTGTAGCAGAGCTTCGTACTCAGCTTCGTTGTTTGAGACCTTCCAGAAGATCTGCAGGATGTACTTAAGTTGTTTGCCCATTGGGGAGATCAAGAGTACCCCTGCGCCTGCGCCTTCGAGCTTGAGCGAGCCGTCCAAGTACATCACCCAGTGCTCTGGGCGCTCGGTTGGAGTAGGTAGTTGATTCTCCCGCCACTCCGCCATGAAGTCGACTAGTGCCTGCGACTTGATGGCTGTGCGTGGTTTGAAGTCGATGTTGAGGGCGCTGAGTTCGTCTTCCCACTTGGAGATTCTTCCAGTAGCATCTTGGTTCTGCAAGATGTCGCCGAGCGGGTAGTCGGTGACGACGGAGATCGAGTACTCCTGGAAGTAGTGTCATAGCTCCCGCGAGGTGATGAGCACTGCGTACAGAAGCTTCTGTACTGGCTGGTAGCGTACCTTGGATTCTAACAAGACCTCCCTGACGAAGTAGACTGGGTGCTGGACTAGATAGGCGTGGTCGTCTTCCTGCCACTCGATGACGATGGCAATACTAACCACGTGAGTAGTCGCAGCGAGGTAGAGCAGTAGCTGCTCGCCTTTACGAGGAGTCGTGAGGACTGGTGGCTTCGATAGGAAGTCCTTGAGCTGGGCAAGGGCTGGGTCTACCTCTGGAGTCCACACGAACTTCTCTTGATGTTTGAGTAGTTTGAAGAAGGGGAGCCCCCGTTCTCCAAGCTTTGAGATGAATCTGTTCAGAGCCGCCATGCACTCGGTCAGCTTCTGCACGTCTTTGATGCACGTGGGAGCTTTCATACTAGTGATGGCAGAGATCTTCTCGGGATTGGCTTCAATGCCGCGGTGGCTGATGATGAAGTCAAGTAGTTTGCCAGATGGTACGCCGAAGACGCACTTGTTCGGGTTGAGCTTCCAGCGGTACTCTCGCAGGGATGCGAAAGTCTCTACAAGATCGGCGATGAGCGTGTTGGAGTTTCTGGTCTTGATGACCATGTCATCCACATAGGTTTCAACGTTCTTGTTGAGTTGCCTCTTGAAGCAGGTCTGGATAGCTCGTTGGTAGGTAGCGCCGGCGTTCTTCAACCCGAAGGACATGGTCGTGTAGCAGTATGCGCCAAACGGGGTGATGAACGCGGTCTTCTCCTGGTCTTCTTCCTTTATCGCGATCTGGTGGTACCGGAGTAGCAGTCGAGGAAGCGAGAGCCGGTCGCGGCCCCGCCATGGAGTCGATGACTTGATCAATCCACGGCAACCCGAAGGGGTCCTTGGGGCAGTGCTTGTTGAGGTCGGTGTAGTCGACACACATCCTCCACTCGTTCGAGTTCTTCTTGCGGACGAGGACGGGGTTGGCGAGCCACTCAGGATGGAAGACTTCTCTGATGAAGCCAGCCGCGAGTAGTTTGGCGAGTTCCTTCTTGATGGCGTCCCGTCTGTCGTCGGCGAAGCGGCGGAGGTGTTGTCGCTTCGGGGTAGCTTTAGGGTCGACGTTGAGTGAGTGCTCAATCAACACCCCTAGGCACCCCTGGAGGAAGTTGATGAGTGCGTCTTCCTATTTTGGGTCGAGACCCGCCCCGATGGTGGTGGTCTTGCTGCTGTCGCCTGTCCCGAGGTCAATTGTCTTGACTAGAACCTCCTTAGCTGGCTGAGGCTTGTTGGCTTTGTCCGACTTCTCTGGGATGTTGAGTTCACTTGGGGCAAGCTTCTTCGATGCAGCGTAGATCTCCATCATTGCGTTGGGTACTTGATTTGTGGATGCGATTTCCACGGCTTCTGTGTCGCAGTCGTGCGATATCTTCAAGTCCCCTTGTAGTGAGAGTGTTGACGGTGTATTTTGGTGCACCTAGCATGTTCATTACACTTTGGTTTGGATTTGATTATGGAACTAACCCGCCACTAGGCACACTAATCATATAACAAGTTCATCTTTGTGCATGCATTTGGAAGTGTTGTGTTTATGTAGGAAAACATGGACATAAAGGACGGATTCGCAACAAGTTCAAAGGAGCATTCATGGAGTCTTGTTCGTGTTCATGAGCTTGCTGAAATCACTTCCAATGGTGGTGAGGACCGAAGTGCTACGAGGAACACCCCCGGGGATTGAAGTGTAAAAGATCAAACTTCATGCAAAGAGAGCCTCCATCTTGGATGCGAGGATAACAGCATCAAAATCATGCAAGTGGAGGGGGCAAAGTACATAAGTACGAGAGGAGGGAAAGGGCGAAACCGTGGTCACATCCCCGATAGATTAGATTGGTTTTCATGTATTTAAGCGATTGCATGCTCTAGTATCGTAGACCCGTGGGCGAGTGTCTTCTACCTTGATCGTTTATCATTCTCTCTAGTGTAGTTTAGTTGTTTTCTAGTATAATTGTAGTTAGGGTTTTAGTAGCTAGTGTGTCGTTGTTGACCGAACGCTTGTAATCCCCTTGCTCCGCGGATTGACAAGAACCTTGGGAATCCCGTGGTGAAAAAGGTGTGGGGTCCATACGCTTGCGGATCGTAGAGGGATACGTCTTTTATCCGTCAACAAGCCCCTTTTTCTGGCGCCGTTGCCGGGGAGCAAGTTAGTTTACATCGTTTGGTTTGCATCTAACTTAGTTTTATATTTAGTTTATCTTTTGTTTGCTATATCTAACATATATTATCTAGAAAAACACTTGTTTCGTTTTTGTTTTTGTTTTTATCTTATTGTCTAGATGGAGTTCGTTAATCAACCAGTGGAAGAACCGGAGAAATCATTAAGGGATTACGCTAGCCCTCGATGTGAAGACATAAAAGTACAAGAGTCGGATTCGAAGCTCGAAGCGACCAAGTATGAAATTAAATCCAAGATCATCAAGATGGTGGCGGAAAACCCATTTGAAGGGATGGTTACGGAGAACCCATATAGACACATAAGGGATTTCACGACAATATGCAACACGGTGCGTCAAGAAGGAGTTCCCGATGAATGGTTCAAATGGAATCTCTTTCCCTACTCACTTGCCGCAAAGCAAAGACATGGTATTCGGTTGCGTCCTTTGAAGTTGAAGGCAATTGGAACAAGTTGACAAAGAAGTTTTGCGAGAAGTTCTTTCCAATTAGCAAGGTTCAACATCTAAGGAGGCAAGTGATCACTTTCATGCAAGGAGAAGAGGAAGGGATAGACCAAGCACGGGATAGGTTTAATGAATTAATCGAACAAGGACCAAAACTCGGCTTCACCGGTGACGTACTCTTGCATACATTTTTCTTTTCCCTAACCCCTAGTTGCATGTGACACGTCGAAATGTGTGCAGGTGGGGATCTCATGGAGAAAACACTCACGGAAGCTGCCCAACTTCTACAAAAAGTTAGTAAAGCGGCTGCCATGCGAAGAGATTGGGAAACAAGACTTGCGGAAGAGCCGGAATTCAATTCAAGGAAGAAGAAGCTTGCTGATTTTTCTAAAGAGGCAACCCGGAAGTCACAAAAGAGGAACCAATCATGGAAAAGCTCGAACAAGAACACATCAAGTCAAGAACTACACCAAACGTCGACTTCGCCGCACCAAATGAGACGAACAAGAGAAGCATGTCAAGCGCGAAGCCACTAAGGGAGTTCGAACCAATGGATTGGGTTCCTATTGATTACGGAGAAGTATTCGACAAGAGAAGACCGTTCCCTAATCAAAAGGGAATGGCAAGAGCATTGGAAGTGGATTTCCCACCGGAGAAGAAAGCCGAAAATTCATACGACCTCGAAACCACCAGTGAGATTTTTGAGAAGCTCTTTGGAGATGACGTGGTGGATCCGGAACATATTGCCGAGGTGAAGAGAATCATGGGGATCAAGCCCGAAGCATCACCATATGCTCGCCTCGTTGAAATTTACTCGATAGGATCCAAAGAAGAAGAGAAGATGACGCCGCACTTGAGTTGCGAGATCAACGGAGTTCAATGCAAAGCTTTATGCGACATCGGAGCCCAAGTAAGTGTTCTATCTTCTAAAATTTACGATAAAGTTCAATACCACAACCTAGACTTAGCTCCAACATCAACGAAATTAATTATGGGAGATGGTAGAACTATCAAATCTCTAGGTATTGCTTGCAACATGAAAGTAAAAATCTCTAGAAACTATATACCAACCGATTTCTTTGTTATTGATGCTTACCATAGTAATTCTGATCATATAATCTTAGGTAGGCCTTTTCTTAAGTTGGTTGATGCCGTGTTAGATGCCGGAGAAGGCAAAGTAACAATGAACCTTAATGGAACAAAGTACACATATAACTTTCTTCGTGCTTCTAAACACCTTACACCTTTTCCTCCTTAAGATGAAGAAGTAGAAGAGATAGATAGTCTTTGTTTTGTTGAAACCCTTAGAGACCCGCTGCAAAGAGCAATGGAAAATCAAATTAGCAATCAACAAGATGAAGAACTAGAAGAAGCAACAAAAGGCTTAGAGCCAGATGATGGTAGTGTGGAGGAAGAGAAGTTCGAAGACATAGGAGAAATCAAACCCGAGGAGCCACAAGTGCCCGAGGTAGACCTTAAACCTTTGCCCAAGGGATTAAAATATGAATTTTTGGGCCCAGACAAAACTTATCCAGTCATTGTGAGCGACGAGTTGAGACCCGAAGAAAATGAAGCGTTGCTGATTTTATTAAAAAAACATAGGAAGGTGTTTGGATATTCAATTATTGATCTCAAAGGTATTAGCCTAGCCTTTTGCACTCATCGTATACCAATGGAAGACCAATGTAAGCCTGTAGTGGACCACCAAAGGAGGCTAACCCATGCCATGCGAGAGGTAGTAAAGAAAGAGGTTATCAAGTTACTTGATGCCGGAATCATCTACCCGGTTCCGCATAGCGAATGGGTGAGCCCGGTACATTGTGTACCGAAGAAAGGAGGTTTGACCGTGGTGAAGAATGAGAAGAACGAATTGATACCGCAAAGAACCGTGACCGGGTGGCGGATGTGTATCGATTACCGTAAGCTTAACAAAGCGACGAAGAAAGATCACTTCCCCCTACCGTTCATAGACGAGATGCTCGAGAGGTTAGCAAACCACGCTTATTTTTGCTTTCTCGACGGATACTCGGGTTCATGCAAATCCCCATTCACCCGGAAGATCAACATAAGACAACATTTACGTGTCCTTACGGAACGTTTGCATATAGGAGGATGCCCTTCGGCCTATGCAACGCTCCGGCCTCTTTTCAACGTTGCATGATGGCCGTGTTCTCGGAATTCATCGAAGAAATTGTTGAAGTGTTTATGGATGATTTTTCCGTTTACGGGAAGACGTTCATGGATTGCTTAGCAAACTTAGAAAAGGTCCTTACAAGGTGTGCGGAGGTAGATTTGGTTTTAAATTGGGAAAAGTGCCACTTCATGGTTAAGCAAGGCATAGTGCTCGGACATGTTATATCCGAGAGAGGAATCGAAGTGGACAAGGCTAAGGTAGAGACGGTTGAGCAACTCCCACCTCCTACGGATATTAAGTCCTTAAGGAGCTTTCTAGGCCATGCCGGATTCTATAGAAGATTTATAAAGGACTTCTCGAAGATCACTAAGCCTTTAACGCACCTTCTTCAAAAGGATGTGGCTTTCGACTTTGATGAGAAGTGTTTAGCGGCATTCCGGACCTTGAAAAATGCGTTGGTGAGTGCTCCCATCATCCAACCTCCGGATTGGAGCCAACCTTTCGAGATCATGTGTGACGCAAGTGACTACGCCGTAGGCGCGGTCTTGGGACAAAGAAAGGAAGGCCGAGTTCACGCCGTTTACTACGCTAGCAAAACTCTTAGTGGGGCACAATTAAATTACGCCACTACGGAAAAAGAGTTGCTAGCGGTGGTATTCGCTTTCGAAAAAATTCAGATCTTACATTGTGAACTCGAAGGTCATTGTTTACACCGATCACGCAGCCATCAAGTATCTCCCGGCTAAGAAGGAAGCTAAACCACGTTTGATTCGTTGGATCCTTCTTCTCCAAGAGTTTGATGTTGAAATTCGTGATAAAAAGGGGGGGTGGAAAATGTTGTGGCCGATCATTTGTCTAGGATGAATCGTGGACAAGATGATAAAGAGCCCATAGAAGATAAGATGAGAGATGACCACCTCTATAGAGTGCTCGATAAAGATACTTGGATGATCGACATCATTCGAGCAATTCGAAAGATGCCCCTCGATCATCTAGACAAAAACACTCAAAGGAAGATAATTTCCGAAAGTAAGAAATATTTTTGGGACGCACCATACCTCTTCAAACTTGGCAATGATGGAGTGATGAGAAGATGTGTACCAAGAGAAGAGAGGCTTGAGATTCTAAGGAAGTGCCACTCGGCGGAATACGGTGGACACTATAGCCATTTTCGAACCGAAGCAAAAGTATGGTCGAGCGGATTCTATTGGCTGGAGATGCATGAAGATACTAAACGATATGTTGCGTCATGCCCCGAATGCCAAAGAACCGGAAACATCTCTCAAAGAAATTCTATGCCTTTGAAATACAACTTGCAAATCGACATATTCAATGTATGGGGCATAGAATTCATGGGGCCTTTTAAAAACTCATTTGGATTCGAGTTTATACTTGTTATGGTTGATTATGTATCCAAGTGGGTAGAGGCTATACCATGTCGTAAAGCTTCCACAGAGGAGTCCATCACTATGATCAAGAACGTGATTTTTCCCCGTTTCGGTACACCGAGAATCTTGATAAGTGATGGAGGAACTCATTTCACCGGGAAGAACTTCAAAAGGTGCTTGTCCAAGTTGGGAATTGAGCATAGGGTCTCCACGGCCTATCACCCACAAACCAACGGACAAGCAGAGACGTCAAATAGGCAATTAAAAAGCATACTTAACAAGACCATAGAGAAGGGAGGCAAGGATTGGTCAAAGAAATTAGACGGAGCTTTATGGGCTTATCGAACGGCGTTTAAAACACCGATAGGTATGACCCCTTATCAATTCGTCTATGGAAAAGCTTGCCACCTTCCGGTTGAGTTAGAACATAAAGCCTATTGGGCGATTAAGGAGATGAACCTTTATCTCGATGCCGCGGTGGTGAAACGAAGAATTCAAATAAGCGAGCTAGAGGAGTTGAGGTTGAAAGCTTATGAAAACGCAAGCATATACAAGGAGAGAATCAAAAGGTGGTATGATAAAAGATTGAAGAAAAAAGAATTCAAAGAAGGAGATAAGGTCCCCCTCTACAATTCGAGGTTTAAAACCTTCGGAAAGGGGAAATTGCAAAGCAAGTGGGACGGACCTTATGTTGTGCATTCGGTGTCCTCCAATGGAGCGGTAACCATTATGGATATAAACGGCGATCAATTTGTGGTGAATGGACAGTGGCTTAAGGTTTACTACGAACCCGATGTCGTCCCCCTTCACCATGTTGACGTCTTCACCATGGAGGAAGAGCCCGAACGTCCCGCCTAGGACGAAAAACAAGGCATCAACTTCTGTAAATAGTTTTTCTTTTAGTTTTCCGGGAGTTTTTCGCGAAGATTTACCGAGCCAACTTTTTCCCATGGGCTAAGGGAGAAAAAAAATAGGGCGGTGTGCAAAAACCCGGCCCGGCCCGCCCCCGAGGCGGGGGTGGGCCGGCCGGCCCAGGCGGACCGGCCCGGGGGCCCGACGCCCGATGACGCCAAATTTCGCCCGAATTGCTCCTTTTTGACTTCCTTGTTTGGTCGGAAAATTTTAAGGGAAGTGTAAAAAAGGAAAATAAGGTTTCCGAGCTTTCCTCTCAGGACTATTTATTTGGCCGAATTGGGAGCTCGAGAATCAAACCTTTCAAGCAATGTGTTGCACCCTTGTAGCAGCCATTGAGCCTCCAAAAAGCTTAGAGTTGAAGCTAGAAGCCAAGAAGCCATCGATGGAGGAAGCGATGCGATGCGAGCTCAAGCTACCCGTCAAGAGGACCGCACATATCCGTTGCGGAGGACGTGTCCCGACCGGAGCTCTTGCATCTCGCGACCCCGTCGAAGGAGAGAAGGTCCCTACACCCGTTCGAAGGTCGGCACGCCTCCAAGGCATCAAGCGCAAGGATTACAAGGAGGTGTCGCCGGAGCCTAAGGATTATGGGGATAGCGACTACTCCGACGATCGTAGCCCGAGCTCGTGGGCGGCCGCCGGTAGAGATGATGATGATTGGGATGAGCGCCCCTATGAAAGGACTCCCGAAGGCCCCAACGGCGACGGCAACGACGGTGGCGAAGGCAACGACAATGGAGGTGGCGACGACGGTGGTGACAACGGTGGAGATTATGGCGACGACGACCCCTTCGGATTGCATCCGGTGTCTTTGTCGAGTTTGCCGTCAATCCATCGCGGATCTCTACACGTCGGCCGACGAATGTCTCCAAGCCATGGAAGCAATGAAGCAGCGTATGGAGGACTTGGAGCGCGTAGTTGAAGATGACTACAAGTTCCTTAACCGCAACGTGCGCAAACTTTTCGGCATGGTTGGAAACATGAGAGGCAAGTGGTGCAAAACTTGCTTGAAGTACCACTAGATCTAGTTTTCCCCTTAGGATTTTGTAAGATACGACGAGGACGTCGTATGTTTTAAGTGTGGGGGAGAGCTAGCTTTCTAGCCTTAGCTTTTGAACTTCAAGTTTAGGTTCGGTTTAATCTTCGTGTGAGAGTCTTAGTGTTTTAATGAGTCTTTAGTTTTTGAGTCTGTTTTAAAATTTTTGCAAGTGTCTTAAATTAGTGTTGAGTCAAGAAAACCAAATAAAAAGAGTCTTTATATATATCTTTGTGTTTTATGTATTGTTTATCTTTATTTACTTGTTTGTTTAATCCTCGATTCTTGATATATGAACACAAGTATGTGGTTTGAAAAACGTTTACCGTGGTGCTTAGTGGAATCGCTACTACTTAAAGTACCCATACCGCACTTCGATCTTGAGCTTCACATGTTAGTTGTGCTATGTTCGATGCTGAAAATTGGAGGATTTCAGTTCTGAAAATTATTTTAAAACCCTTGTAATAAAGGTTAGCAAAACCTCTTTTTCCAAGTTGAGAGTAAGAAAAAAATTCCTATCCAAAGCCAAGTTTATTTTTTTCGCTCCACCATAAGTGTAATTAGCACGATGAGTTAGGCTAGGACCCTTCTCTCTTGGTGAGTTTTAATTTCAAGCAATGATCATGTTCTTGCGCTTATCTTTTGTTGCTAGCCTCGTCATATATTCGGTAACGTGACATTCACAACGAAAGTCACGTATATCGCCGAATTCCATACCCAACCCTATACATCTCTTTTGTACATCGTATTCCTTGAACACAACCTATTTTCAAAGTTTCGTCTCGTCTCTAGCATGATTTAATTAAAAATTTCAGATTGTATGCATGCGAGGAAAGAGAGAATTGAAAGCTTCGAAAAAGTTGTCAAGAGAGAGAAAAATAAAGAGAAAAAGTATGTGTATGGAAAAGAAAGAAAGAAAGAAAGAAAAAAAATCATATGTGAATGAAAGAAGAAAAAGAAAAAGATGAGTTAGCAATGAAGATATGAGAGGGATGGATCAAGTGAAAGAAAAGAAAAAAAATAAAGTGTAAGGAAGGATGTCACGTTGATTGTGAGACGAAACTTTTACTCTATTTCCAACCATGTGCAATCCGACAACGAGGACATCATTGGTGCCTTGAAGTCACAATTTTCTTTTGCCCTTGCACATGTCCACCATTCTAAATCTTCTCATCCTTGATATCCCTACATATGGTTAATTCTCATGATCATTGGCTTTGAAAGGTAGACAACCATTAGAGGAAGTTCTTAGTTTGACAATACTTGTGTTGATTGCGCTAGCCCTACCTATAGCTCCACTTTACATGATATATGAGAGACTAATGAGAGGTGAGAGTTTTATAAAATTTGGTTAGGATAGCCACTTCATATGAGTGACTTGAGAGAGCTTGGAGAAAGGTTTTTGTCTAATACTTGTTGCAGGAATTTTTGTTTTGAAAACCATAAAAACCCTCCGATGGAAGCAAAGGAGTAAGCATGGCTGAAATTGAAGACTTCGAGTGAAGAGTTTGAGTTGTGGGGTAAATCTTGACGTGGTAAAAATTCTAAACACCCATGTTTATGTTTGATTATCATTACTTTGTGTTTATGTATTAAAGATGAAAAGATTGACTAACTTGTGAAGGAGGATTAATGATACACGATTACACACCTTGGACGAAATTCTTTTACGAGTACTTGCTCGAGGACGAGCAAGAGCTAAGTGTGGGGGAGATGTTGACGGTGTATTTTGGTGCACCTAGCATGTTCATTACACTTTGGTTTGGATTTGATTATGGAACTAACCCGCCACTAGGCACACTAATCATATAACAAGTTCATCTTTGTGCATGCATTTGGAAGTGTTGTGTTTATGTAGGAAAACATGGACATAAAGGACGGATTCGCAACAAGTTCAAAGGAGCATTCATGGAGTCTTGTTCGTGTTCATGAGCTTGCTGAAATCACTTCCAATGGTGGTGAGGACCGAAGTGCTACGAGGAACACCCCCGGGGATTGAAGCGTAAAAGATCAAACTTCATGCAAAGAGAGCCTCCATCTTGGACGCGAGGATAACAGCATCAAAATCATGCAAGTGGAGGGGGCAAAGTACATAAGTACGAGAGGAGGGAAAGGGCGAAACCGTGGTCACATCCCCGATAGATTAGATTGGTTTTCATGTATTTAAACGATTGCATGCTCTAGTATCGTAGACCCGTGGGCGAGTGTCTTCTACCTTGATTGTTTATCATTCTCTCTAGTGTAGTTTAGTTGTTTTCTAGTATAATAGTAGTTAGGGTTTTAGTAGCTAGTGTGTCGTTGTTGATCGAACGCTTGTAATCCCCTTGCTCTGCGGGTCCAGGCCGGCGGGCCCAGCCCACTTCCGGCACCGGTTCGGTCCCGTTTTCCTTGCCCTCGAAGGATCTTCAACCCCAAAACCCCCGACGCGCCGCCAACACAAAGAGGGGGAGTTATTCGCACCAGAAGGCCATCCACAAGAGAGAGAGAGGAGGAGGATCTCCGGCGGATGATCAACCACCTCGAAGGAAGCACCCTCTCGTGGAGAAGAAGGAAGACACCGGCGGAAGGGAAACCATGATCAACGGTGCCATGATCAGCACCTTGATGGGGTAATCTTCTCATTCGTCCATGGGTTGTAATCGATCTTGAGATGTAATCGCACTTTGTCGGATTATCTATCTATCATCTTGTGTTGAATATACTTTAATGCTTAAGGCTTGCAACCGTGCCGTAGAGGGAGTACGAGCTCCAATGCTTCCTTAGATCCATTCAATACGCCGTGTCCATCAAAGGTCTAGTAATGATTACCTTCGCGTAGTGACAGTACGAGAGGAGGGAAAGGGCGAAACCGTGGTCACATCCCCGATAGATTAGATTGGTTTTCATGTATTTAAGCGATTGCATGCTCTAGTATCGTAGACCCGTGGGCGAGTGTCCTCTACCTTGATCGTTTATCATTCTCTCTAGTGTAGTTTAGTTGTTTTCTAGTATAATAGTAGTTAGGGTTTTAGTAGCTAGTGTGTCGTTGTTGATCGAATGCTTGTAATCCCCTTGCTCCGCGGATTGACAAGAACCTTGGGAATCCCGTGGTGAAAAAGGTGTGGGGTCCGTACGCTTGCGGATCGTAGAGGGATACGTCTTTTATCCGTCAACAGAGAGTACACCCGCTGGACTTGGCATCTTGAGTACCAAGTAGGTGTAGTGGGGTACCACCATGAACTTGGCGATAGCTGGTCTGCCGAGGATGGCATGGTAGGACGTCTCGAAGTCCGCAACTTCGAACTTGACGTACTCGGTACGGTAGTTGTCCCTTGTTTCCCCAAAGGTAACTGGCAGAACCACTAAGCCCAGTGGGATAGCCGCATTCCCGGGGACGATGCCGTAGAAGGGCGAGGTGCTCTTGGTGAGCATGTGGGTGATGTCGAGGTTCATCTTCTTCAAGGTCTTGGTGAAAAGGACGTTGAGCCCGCTTCCACCGTCGATAAGGACCTTGTTGAGCTTTGAGCTCGCGACCACCGGCTTCAAGACGAGTGGGAACCGTCCTGGTTCGGAGAAGCTTGTCCATTGATCCGCGCGGGAGAAAGTAATGGGTACCTCCGACCACCTGAGAGGGGTTGGGACCGCTGGTTCAATGCTCATTACTTCTCGACGGGTAGCTTTTTGAGCCTGTCGGTTGGGTAGTCCGCCGAAGGGGACGTTGACCGTCTTGTCGGGTTCCTGGAAGTCGCCGTTGCCTTCGTCGGTCTTCTTCTTGCCTTTCTTATCGTGAGGATGTCGTGGCTCTGGAGTATCCTTGAGTGCTCGCCGGAGTTGGTAGCACTGCTCGGTGGTGTGGCTGCCGTCCAGATGCCACGGGCACTTCTCTTTCAGCAAGTCTTTGAAGCTGCCGGAGGTCTTCTTCGAGTTCTCTTTCGCAGGGCGCTGGATAGCCGCGACAGTGTTGTCTGGCTTGCACTTGCGGTTGGGACCCGAGTAGTTGTTGCTGCGACCGCCTTGGTTCCTGTTGTTGATGCTGCCGCCGCCCGTGTTCTGTTTGCTCTTGCCACGGATGGCGTCGTACTTGGCGTTGGCCTTGTCTTCTTCATCAGCCAAGGAGGTGATCATGTCCTTTAGGTGGGTGATGGAGCTTGGGCGGCGACGGCCGAAGTCTTCGAAGGTGCGGCGGTGGTAAAGACCGTCTTGGAAGAGGTCGATGACTTCTTTGTCAGAGAAATCGACTATGGTGGCACGCTTGTCGAAGAAGAGCTGCATGTACTTGCGAAAGGTCTCGCCTTGTTCCTGCTTCACCATAGCCAGGACCATGCGACTACCTGAGTGGCCCATAGCGCCCGCGAAGTTGCTGGTGAACTGCTCCTTCAGCTGGTCCCACTTGTCGATCGAGTACTTCTGAAGTGACTCGAGCCATGTAAGCGGGGCTTGGTCCAGACAGAAGGGGAAGTAGAGGCACTTGGTGTCGTTGTTGCCACCAGCGTTCTCGATGGAGAGGGCGTAGCATCTGAGCCACTGCACTGGATCTTGCTTCGCGTCGTACTTGGTGATTCCCAGAGGCTTGAATTTCTCTGGGAGGAGTAGGTAGCGAAGTCGCGCAGAGAAGGCAGGGAAGCCGTCGTTGTCGCCTGTCGTGGAAGCCTTCTTGCGCTGTAGTTCTTCGATTTTTTGGCGGGCGGCAAAGCCTCCACGCGAGGCGCCAGAGACGTGGCTATCCGCGTGGCCTCGGCCGCCGTGGTCGCCACCACCCTTAGCTCTCCTGTTGGCCCCATGGTTGGAGCTCCTGCCGTCGCTGCCTCCACCTCCAGGGTCGCAGTGAGGGACGATCTCCTGGTCACTACCAGCGCTGTTGCGACCCTGAGAGGGTCCACCAGCTGTTGCCCGAGTACGGTTGGGGTTGGCAGGTAGCTCCACTCGAGTACGGTTGCGACCGATGTCCGCACTGCGACTTGTTGCTTTGTTGTCGCGGTTCCTGACGGGAGGTGGTTGAGCGACCCTGGTGTTGACTCGCATGAAGTAGGCGTCTTCCGCGAGCTTGGCAATGACTTGTCCCGCACACATCCTTTGAGCCTGACATGCTATCGTAGTGATAGACATGAGGCATTGCTCTAGGGTAGTGTGTACCCAGTTCTCGACTTGGTCGAGTGCTTCTGTGAGGTTGCGGATGGGGAGGGACTCGCGGAGATGTCGTTGCCGTTCGTTCCGCTTTCTGTTGCGTTCACGTCGGGCGTCTCTGTTGGCGGCGGTCTCGTCGGCAGGCGCATTGGCGGACAACTCGTCCGCTAAGATGTCCTCAAGGTATTGGTCAGGGACCGTCCCTGAGGGCCCTGACGTCTCGTTGGTAGTCATGAAGACTTGCCGGTCGGGAGAGCCAAGGCTGGAGTCGCTGGTTGCCACCTCTGTTGGAGTGTGCTCTCCAGCTCGAGCAAGCGGTGTTCCCTCCTGGAAGGGAAGTGTGTCGAGGTAGGCGACGCAGCGTGAGTTCCCTCCTGTCAAATCTGCGGGCTTGTGGTCTGGCCAGTAGACAAATCTCCCGGCGGGTGTAGATGTTATAACAAGCCAGCAGCTGGTCCTGAGAGGGGTTGCTCTGTGGAGTTTTTCTCGGACTCGGGGTCATCAGGGTCCGACCCGAAGTCGAACTTGTAGGAGGAATCCGAGTAAAAGCCAGAGAGAGGATTGGAGTCCGAGTTGTAGCCGAGGGCGGTGTCGGAGTCCGAGTTGTACTCGGGTACGATCTCCTTGCCGGCCCGGCGCGTGGTGGGAGCCTTCAATTGGGCCCTGCTGTCGTTGCGGGGGCCACGTGCGAAGCGCTCACAGAGTGGGGAGGCCGCACGTGATGGCTGGGTAGCCAGCTCGCATGCGATAGCCCACGGGGACGTCGAGTTCGAGTTGGAGTCAGATCCAAGCTCGAAGTCGACGTGTTGGTTGTAGAGCGAAATTTCGCCGAATTTTCTGGCGAGATTGCCCGTGACTACTTCAGGGAGCGTCACGAGCACAGTCTCCGGGTTGGGCAACATGGTGAGGCGGCGTTGGAAGGATCCAGCGCCATCAGCGGTGCAGACCCAGGAGCTGAAGACGAAAGTGTCAAGGCGCTTGAAGGCGACGGTTGGCTTGATCAAGATGGAAGCTGTCGAGTTCGCCATGTGATCTTCGGCGAGAGCCCCTACCTGGCGCGCCAGCCGTCAGTGTTTTAGACCGGCAACTTACTAAGGGAGTACCCAAAGTAGATGAATGTGGCCTCGCCGAGATCGGTAACTCGAAGGAAGAGACACGTGCCACACAATTTAGATAGGTTCGTGCCGCGAGGTGCGTAATATCCTACGTCCTGTATGCTGCGTAGCTCTAGATTGATTGGGTATGATTACAAGATGGCGTAATCTGATGCGTATGAGAGAGGAGGGTCCCTACCTCGCCTTATATAGTCCGGGAGGCAGGGTTACAAGTCTGTTTAGGGAGAGAGTACTAGTCGTGTACGTCTAGGAGTCCTCTACACGGTACATGGTATGTATAGCTTCCTATCCGAGTACTTCTCCACCGTGGTCCTTGCGCCTCACGCCAACTGGTACCGTGCGGCACAAGTCGGGTAGTCCAAGGGGCCCACCGAGTAGTCGGTCCTGGTACCCACTAAGGTAGTGGGCCCATGGAGGTCCATATGACAAGGTGGACATGTGCAAATGGCAAAGAGGGATCCCGAGGCACAAAGGAAGTCCTCGTTATCGGATTGCACATGGTTGGAAAGATGAGTTTGGATCTTTTAAATCTTGAAACCTTGAAATTCCTAATGCATTTTAGAGAACTGGGGAGTTCATTTTTTTTATTTTTATATCATACATACTCATATTTTTTTCTTTTCTTCTCTTTTTCTCATACTCATATTTTTGTTCTTTGTTTATTTTTCTCATTTTTTCTTTTTCTTTCTCATCAATTTTTTTTATTTGCTCCCCTTGAACTCTAAAATTTCATTGTACCTACCTCGTCCCTCATGCTTAGACGTTTGCTCGTCCTCGGGCAAAGAGGTGATAAAGATAAGGTAGGTGCCAGAAATACTTTTTCCTTCAGAAAGATACTTCAAATCTTCAATCTTGGCACCATTGATCTTCCTTGAATTGATGATCCATTCTCAACGATAGGTTGTGGTCAAGGAGGTAATCACAAAAGATGATATTTGGTTTTAAAGGTGGATAACCGGCGAGGTTCATGAAATCTCCGATGTGCGGATACACAATGCTGAAGGACTGAAGCGTCGAACCAGAGAGGGGGGGGAGTGAATGGGAGCCGATAAAAATTCTATTCAAGAACTCGGCCTATGAACCCGATTTCACTCATGTACCTCCACAAGCTTCTCTTGCCAAGCCCACGCAGCCACTGGAGTGCTACTGGACCTAGGAGGAAGACCCAACCAACAGCAATAGCACACACGCAGCGGAGACACACACATCAAGGTTGCTGGCAGCCCAAACCGGTCAGGCCAGTTTCTGAAACCGGTCGGATCGCTTCTGTTGGACTTAGCCTCACGCAAGGAGGGGAAACCGGTCAGACCAGTTTGGCAAACCGGTCAGACCAGTTTGGCAAACCGGTCAGACCGACTTTGTCCAGAAACTCCCTAAAAACCCAAAACACCTCAGGAGCCTTTCAACACCTGATCAAAAGAAGCCATAGAGCAACAAAGACTTCCTTGCTCAAAAGCCCTTTTCGACAGCCCACGGGGCGAAACCGGTCAGGCCGGTTTGGGAAACCGGTCAGGCCGGTTTTGGCCTGGACAGTCGGGAAGGACACAACCAGCAGGAAAAACTCAAACCTTCCACCAATCGATCTCTCGATTCATTCCACGGATCAAAGTGAGACTTTAGGGAAAGTTGGCGTACCTCGTGGGCTACCCTTGGCTAGAAGCTCGGTCCCCAAAACCCACTCAATCAAGAGGAATCGAAAGTCAACCCTCAAGAACACCTCTAACCCTAAAACTCCGAAAACACCAAAATCGAGCCCCTTAACTCATGGATCTGGGAGGGGAATCAAAGGCAAAAGAACCACAAAGGGTTCACATGAATTTCCCCCATCAAATCACCAAGAGCAAGGTCCCGAAAACACACCGAGAAAAACACCAAGAGAGGGCTCCAAAAATCACCACCAAAAACAACCGGGAACAACACAACAAATCTTTGAGGAACCACGCCGAATCGTCTATGCATACCAAGGAGGTTCATACAAGGTCTAGCTTGCCGCCCGATCATCCAACCCTCTCACAAGATCTTTCCATCAAGCTCTCAAGCTAGTCTTATGGAAATCCTAAGAAAAGAGGAAGGGAAAATAGGAAAACAAATGAGCTAGGGTTCCAAGAGTTAGCTGCCATCCTCTCACCTCTTGGGTTATATGGAGGCAAGCCTAAAGTCTAAAATGCCCCTAAGGCCTAAACTGAAATACATGCCCACGAAGGGCACTTTGGGAATTTGTCTTCATAACACCATCGGACGGATGCCCGGCGACCGCACTTCGCGTAGCCTCGACGCAAGCCTTGCGATCCAGACGCATGTCCTCCGCCTCGAAGCTTCTGGCGCCCTATGACCTCAAACCGGTTAGACCGGTTCTCCAAACCAGTCGGGCCAGTTTTGGCCAGATAGCCATGCTCGGTCTTCGGCCTCGGCTTTGTGGCTCAGCCGAGTAACCCGGTGATTTTCTGGTTAACCACCGCAAACCCCGCGAACTTGATGTAGCCTCCGCTAATACCCACCCATGACTTGGCTCCCACGAAGTCCCGGCTCGACCTTGGTTTTGTGGCTCAACCAAGAAACCGTCCACCGACTTCATCTTGTTGTTCTTTCCACCATGCGGCCCGCACTTGACCCTGCTTGCCACCAGGTCCCTCGAACGAAGCCTACTTGTCTTCTCCACACCTGGAGGCCTCACCGGCAATGACCTTTCACGCTTGTTTTTCACCTGCACCAACACGAGTCAAGCCGCAACCTGCACCTGCAATACTTAGCCAAAAATTAGTTCAGACAATGTTGTCAATCACTCATCACATCAGGAAGCAACCATCCACCGGTCCTCGAACCACACATGGTCCTAAATCTCCCCCTTGATGAATGCATTGATAGCACACATTTCATAACCAAAGAGAAAAGGAAAAAGAAAAGAAACGAATAAAAGAAACTCCAACAACGAATCGAAAGCCGAAGAAAGGCAAAGATAAAGATCACTTGAAGAAGACAAGTCTCGGACCCCTTAGGCAAGGGCAACAGCTCGACACATCCGAGACAAAACCACCAAAGCATACAAGACCGGTTCCCAAAACCGGTCAGACCGGTTCCCAAAACCGGTCAGGCCGATTTCATACAGCAGACCACACCCACCAAAAGCCAAAAATGCAAAAAGAAATGCACAAGCTCCCCCTTGACTCTTGGGATAGGTTCCAGGGATGCAATGCAACTTTTCTCCACCTTTATTTCTCCCCCTTGTTGCCAATGCATGAATCAAGGCTCAAATTTGAAAATATGCAACCTAGAGCTTCTCAATTATAAAAAATTCATCATAAGATGCTACACATTTCTAAATGAGCAAGTTAGATACTCTACAGCTTCGTAATGACATCAACTTCATGATATTCGATAGCTTCGTATGGACAAGAACTACAAGATCACTAAGTTTTACAACCATTGGACGAAGCTAAGATAGAATTGAGCAATTTTGCGAAAATTTACCCTCTCATGAGAAAAGTCCTAAACATGAGCAAAACACATCAAAATGGCAAAGCCACACAAACATCATGCTGGGACAACCATTCTAATCATAAGACCATCACAAACACTCACAAGCACCTCATGTCATGTCAAAGCCACCGAGCCATGTGCCTACTTCTATGTACGAGACTTCTCATTGGTAGGCATCATGCAACGGTTTAGCACCCAAAGCAAATTAAATTCAGCACATATGACATGGGAGCGCATTTTCCAAGCATTTTACATTTCATTTTCAGATTCATACTTGGTACATGAAATGGTCTTTGAGACAAAAAGGAACTTATGCCCCCCCACAAGATAAAGCAAGACGATTAAACATTCATCATGTTAAATGAGCCTTTAGCCCCAAATGATCAATAAACTAGCTATCCAACCACAAATTAAGCATAATCAAGCCACTAAAACATGTCAAGATCATATAACGGCATTTACACATGAGAGAGTATATATGTGACATTTTTCAAAAGCACAGTCATCAACCATGGATATAAATCAAGATCATCAAGAGCTAAGCCAAACTAACCATAGCATACCAAACTAGCTCACAAGATCATATATAGCACATCATGGTGAACAATGTATATGAGAGAAGCTTTTCCTACAAAATGCATATGATACAAAATGCATGCATTCTAAGATACAAGGATGCATATACATCATGTTACATATGCCATGCCAAATGTAAGAAATGCACAAAGGAAACTATACATATACTACAAAGGAGCTCCAACACACCCAACTCAAGAAATCAAACACACACCAAGCTCCCCCCGCAAATGAGTGAAAGTTGCTTGATCTAGGGGTTTGGTGAAAATATCGGCTAGTTGGTCATGTGTGGGTACATGGATCAAAGCTATCTTCCCTTTCTCTACATTGTCTCTCAGATAATGATACCTCACTTCTATGTGTTTTGTTTTGGAATGGAGCACTAGGTTCTTTGCAATGCTTATGGCATTGGTGCTGTCACAATGAAGTGAGACATGGGTATACTCCTCACCAAAGTCACTCATGGTGTATGTGATCCAAAGGAGCTAAGAGCAACAACTAGCAGCGGCAACGTACTCTGCCTCGGTAGTAGATTGAGCAACACTCGACTGTTTGCAGGAAGACCAAGACACCAAAGAAGAACCCAAAAACTGGCAAGTCCCAGAAGTGAACTTCCTATCCAACCGACGCCCAGCAAAATCTGCATCCAAAAAACCATGAAGCGCCAAAGAAGAGGACGCGGAGTACCAAAGGCCGAAGTCGGGGGTATGACACAAGGACCTGAAAATTCGCTTCACCGCTTGCCGATGTGAAGTCCTCGGAGACGCTTGAAAACGAGCGCACAGACATACCGAGAACTGGATGTCCGGCCTTGTCGCCGTCAAGTAGAGGAGTGACCCGATAATGCTCCGGTACTCCTTCTGGTTCACATGTTCACCTTCCTCGTCCGCATCAAGAGCTGTAGTCGTACTAATCGGTGTCTTCATAGCCTTGGAATCCTCCATCTTTAACTTCCGCACAATGTCCTTGGTGTACTTAGCTTGGTGCACAACTGTTCCTTCCTTTGATTGCTTGATTTGTAGCTCGAGGAAGAACTGCAACTCGCCCATCATGCTCATCTCAAATTCCCTACTCATATCCTTTGCAAACTTTGCAAGAAGGGAGTTAGACGAGCCACCAAAGACAATATCATCCACGTACACCTACCCTGCCTAAGTAGAAACAAGGTCTGATCAACCTTCCCCATCTCAAAACCTCTCTCAAACAAGAACCACCTCAACCTACCATACCAAGCTCTAGGTGCCTGCTTCAACCCGGCGGGGGTACTTCTCACTCTCAAACCCTGGTGGTTGCCTCACATACACTTCTTCCTCCAACACAACATTCAGGAAAGCACTCTTCACATCCATTTGGTGCAACTTGAACCCTTTAGCCACGGAAAATGCTAGAAGGATCCTTACCGCCTCCAAACGGGCTACGGGAGCAAAGGTCTCCTCGTAGTCGATCCCCTCCTTCTGACTGAAACCCTGAGCAACAAGCCTTGACTTGTTCGTCACCACTTCACCTTTCTCTCCCTCTTTGTTCTTCCACACCCACTTTGTCCCAATCGGCTTACACCCTGGGGGAGGGTCAACCAATTCCCAAACCTGATTCCTCTCAAAGTTCTCCAGCTCCTCATGCATCGAATTAACCCAATTATGATCAGATAGTGCGTGTCCAATGTCTCTGGGCTCAAAGGTGGCAATAAATGCAGCATGAGCGAAATGAGAATTGTCTCGAACCCTCAACCGTGTAGTGTGTTCATTCATGTCGCCGATGATCATTGAAGCTGGGGTGATCCACTTGTACTCGCCGGGGAGGTTCTCTCCTTAATGCTACCTCCCCCTCAACAACAGCTTCTCCTTGATCCTGGTTTGTCGTCGTAGGTGTGGGAGAGGGTCCGTCCACCACCGTAGTCGAAGTAGTAGGTACATGTTCAGCCGGGGGCACCACACCGCCATCTTCATCGTCTCCATGTTCATGCTCCTCCTCCTGAAAGATCCCCTCTCCAGGTTCAACATCACCTGCACACTCAAAGACAAGTTGACTACATGGTTGTGTCTCGTCGAAGGTTACCTCGCAAGTCTCCACGATTTGGTTAGTTTCAAGATTGAGCACACAATATGCTCTAGAGTGAGATGCATAACCAAAGAAAATACCATCGGCCGACCTGGCCTCAAACTTATCCAACTTCTTCCCTTTCTTCAGAATAAAGCACTTGCAACCAAAGACATGGAAGTGACTCACCTTGGGTGTGCGACCGTGCATCAACTCGTAGCAGGTTTTCTTCTTATGCACTCTGAGGTAGATCTTGTTTGACACATATCACGAGGTATTCACCGCCTCAGCCCAAAACCTCCTTAGAGTCTTATGCTCATCAAGCATCGTCCGAGCCATCACACACAAGGTCCTGTTCTTCCTTTCCACAACACCATTCTAGGGAGGCGTATACGTACTCGAAAACTGGTGTTCAAGACCCAAGTCATGGCAAAAGGTTTCAAAACAAGAGTTTCTGAATTCTGAGCCATTGTCACTTGGGATTGCTCGTATGGCATCTCCGTGCCTCTCGTTCCTCAACCTCAATACAAGATCTCGAACAAAACCAAACGCCTCCCCCTTATCCTCAAGAAAGAACAGCCACGCATACCGAGAGTAGTCGTCCACCAAAACAAGGACATACCACTTTCCACTCGCAGATCGCACACGAGCTGGGCCAACAAGGTCCATATGGAGCATCTCGCATGGACGCTCAGTCATCACATCGGTGAGAGGCGGGTGAGAAGAGGCTACCATATTGGCATGCCTACACGGCGCACAAACCAACTCTTTCTCAAACCTCAACCGTGGCAATACTCAGACCAAATTGAGTTTACTCAAGTGAGACAAAAGGTCAAAGCTCAAGTTGTCGGGGACCGCCCTAGGGGTCCCCTCAAACAATGGGAGAACCCTTACTTAAATTCCTGCATCAAAATAAGCTAAGCCTAACCATGCAGGAAACTAACCATGCAGGACATGGCCCATGCAGCAGGACTTCGGAGGCCCACCAAGACGGCTCGTCTGTAAGACCCCTCGAGCAGGCTCCGCCTCGCCCGAGGGTACACTCCTCCTCGGACGGGCTCCGCCCCCGTTCGAGGGGCAACCCCCTCCTCGAACGGACTCCGCCCCGTTCGAGGGGCGACCCTTCCCTCGAGCGGTCCCGCCCCGCTCGAGGGCTCGATCCCCCCTCGAGCGGGCCTCGCCTCGCTCGAGGGTCCGCTCCACCCTCGGCCGGGGCCCGCCACGCTCACGGGCGCCCGCGCGCGTGCGCCGCCCCCGTACTTGGGCATTTAACACCCCGACGCCGCGAGACGGCGTCATCATGCGCCGGGGCTCACGCCCGTGCCGCCGCACCAACTCCCCGGGGAGGAGCCCATCCCCGCTACCGTGGGATTGATCGTGCGGTACGGCCGTGTCGGTCCCGTGACACCGTGCGCCCGCTACCGTACGGCTAACGCGCCCGACCCTCGAAAGGGGGCCGGCGCACCCTCGACTCCACTTTCCCGTGACCCCGCAGGTTAGGTGAGGGGCGCTAGGCCGGTGGGCGGCCATCCCGGCCACCGTCCACGGCGCGGCCGCCGTACCCACGCGTGCGGGCGCACGCCCGACTCCGCGGGCGCACGCCCGAGCGCCGCAAAGAACCACTCCACCACCGCAGAGCTCATTGGGAAGGAACGCCGTTCTGCCCGCTCCTGTACTCCGTACCAGCCATCATCAGCACCTCCCTCGAAGCCTATCAGGGGACGCCATCGCCATCCGCCGCCGCTACCCTCGAACCGCCACTGTTCGGGTACGAGGTAGGCCATCATGGCCGGATCGCAGCGAAGATCGTCCGGACGGCCGCCCACTCTACGCCGTAGCACGACGTGCTCCCACACGTAGCTAGGTAGCGCGGCGTGCATGTAACTCGCCGCCCCCTTGGCCTATAAAAGGGGAGGCGAGCCCCCAGCCGCAGGGGGGGACGAATCCAGAGGAACACAGCGTACCGTGCACTCACTCTCTTATTCTCCCACAACATCTCCAGCCACTCACCCAGGGACTTGGAAGCCACGCTTCCTCTCCCGCCTTGCTTGTACTTGCCCCACTACAAGCACCCCCGGTGCCGAGCAATATAGTGCCACGAGCACGCCTCTCGCCGGGACGTACGGCCCCCTCGGCCGGAACCGGGATAAAAACCTTGTGTCATTTGTTGCTTAGCATCGACCATTGAGGGATAGACCTAGGCGTTATCTACTGGTTAGTGTCGGGACCATATTCCCCACCGACGCTGGCGCCCACCGTGGGGCAAACGAGCGCCTAAGGTCATTTCGCTAACTCCCTCCATGGTGATTCGCACTGAGTACCGTAGCACCCGCTACAACATGGGTAGCTCGGACCCTCTTCCGGCCGGGTTCGAGATCCGCTTCGGGGACTTGAACTTCCGGTGCCACGGGGGAACGGCTATCTCATGCGCCTCACCAACCGTGAGGAGCTCCGCGCGCGCGCGAGGCCGTGTCCGCTCGGTCTCCGCCGCACGCACGACACCGGCGCGAGCACCTGCAGGGCGCGGATGCCGCGGGCCCGTCGACGCCGCGACGCCGTCGTCGCTCCGGGCTACGCCGCGTCGGGGGCGCGGTCCGAGCGGCGGCGGGGGGGCGAGCGCGCCGCCGCTCAACGCGGTGCACCCACCGTCACGACGGCCGCCACCGCCCCGGCAGACCGCGTGCGGTCTCCGACCACGCATCCCCATCGGGCCGCGTGGCGCCACTACGGCCTACAACGCCAACGTCAACACCACAATGCGCAGGGTTCCGCCTGGTCGGCACGTCTTCGTCGCCGGGGACCCCCGGCACTTCGGCCGCCGGACGAGTCGTCCCCGGGCTCCGTCGACACGATGCCACCCGCCAACCGACACGGGTACGCGGAGTGGGACTTCTCCGGCGTACGGACCCGGGCCGCGTTCGTGCGCTTCCTCGACGCCGCGGACCACCGGTTTGGCCGCTCCGACGACTCCAAAGACACGGGAGCTACGACCCCACGCGGGAGTGCTGCGCCGTCATCACCAACGATCCGGCCAACGCCGCCGGTGCGGCGGCGCCGGAGACGGGGAAGTCACGCCGCCCCCGGGGATCGCCACGCGCCGGCCGCGGGGCCGAGCGCTCCCCGCCGGGGCCGACGTCGACGCACGGGCCGGCCCAAGCTCGCGAGCTCGAGGCCAAGCCGGCGAGGAGTACAGACGGTGCGGCTACTCCGCGCCTCGATGGCGGGGGAGAGGCCCCCGCGCGCGGCGAGCGCGCGCGGAGCCGGGCCGACAGTCCGTGACCGCCTCAACCCCGTCCCCAACGTCGACAACGCGGATACGCCACCACGGGCGAGCCAAAAGCTCATCGCCGCCGCGACGTTGCTACGCGCCATGCCGGCACCCTCGACCCCCGAGGCTCGAGACATGCACCGCGAGGTGCAGACTCTCCTTGAGCAAGCGGCCGTCCAGCAGGCCGAGAGCTCAGCCTCACGCATCCGCCAACAGGGGGACGCACGGGGCGATGATCCTGCACCGGGAGGCGAACCCTCGGTGCACGTAGGTCAACCTGCTGACCAGGGACGCACGCCGGCCAAGGAACGGCTCCTCGACACGCGCAGGGCGCTGGATGGCGATGCCCGCAACGTCATCAACGCCAGGCGCACCAGCAAGGCGGACGCGCGAGCGGCTAGGGGCTACCACCCTCGAAGGGGTGGACGCTACGACAGCGGTGAGGATCGCTCCCCGACACCGGAGCCCCCGGCACCCGTGTGTTCGGACCGGGAGATCCGCACGGCGGCGTTCCCCGCCGCTTCCGTCGCCCTCGACGATCGTCAAATACAACGGGGAGACGGACCCTCGTGTCCGGCTCAACGATTACCGCCGGCTCGTCGGACCGGGCGGGGCCACCAACGACGAAGTAATCATCCGCAACTTGCCCCTGCATCTGGGCGACGCGGCCCGGACATGGCTCGAGCACTTGCCCGCCAGCCAGATCCATAGCTGGGACGATCTAGTCCACACCTTCGTGGGCAACTTCCAGGGCACGTACGTGCGCCCTGGGAACTCCTGGGATCTGCGCTCCTGCACGCAAAAGCCGGGCGAGTCGCTACGGGACTTCATACGGCGCTTCTCCAAGCGCTGCACAGAGCTCCCCAGCGTGGCACAATCCGAGATCGTGCACGCGTTCCTCGAGGGCACCTCGTGCCGGGACCTTGTGCGCGAGCTGGGACGCAGCCCGCCCACGGACTCGAACGAGCGTTCGACATTGCCACCGCCTTCGCCTCCGGGAGAGGAGGCCGTGGGGGCAATCTTCGACGGCAAGAAGGGCAAGCGCTCCGAGGACACGCCCGCGGAGGGGGGCGGGTCCAAGGAGCCGCGCCGCAACGACAAGCGGGGCAAGAAGGGGAAGAAGCGCCGCGCCGCGAGGCACGCGAGCGGGGCGCAACGGCGGCAACGCCGAGGCCCTCGCCGTTGACCCGGCCCGACGGGGCCCTCGACCGGCTCCTCGAGGCCCGGGGGTGTTCGACGACATGATGAAGAAGCCATGCCCCTACCACAAGACCCCCCGTAAACCACACTCTTGAGCAAGGCGACATGCTCAAGAAGTTCTATGGCCGTGCCGCCGCGAAGGAGGCAAGAGGCCAAGAAGGATGGGGGCGATGGCGACGCGGGTGGTTTCCCCGCCGTCGAAAATGTGTTCCTCATCTTTGGGGGACCCACCGTCGACATGTCGACCCGCAGCCGCAAGAAGGAGCGGCACGAAGTCCTCGCCGCGAGAGAGGGCACCTCCGGCCTTTCTCAACCGGTCGAAGGATGCCATCACCTTTAGCCGGGATGATCACCCAAATCGCATCCCGAACCCGGGCCAAGACCACCGGTGGTCGATCCCATCATTGGGAACGCCCGGTTTTCGAAGGTCCTTATGGACGGAGGCGTAGCCTCAATATCCTCTTCGCGCATACATTGCGCTCGATGGGGATTGGGCCGGGACCGGACCTGCGGCCACACACGAAGCCGTTTCACCCGCATCGCGCCGCAAGCGGTTCAACCCCTCGGGCGCATCGATCTGCCCGTCTGGTTCGGGACCCCCAAGAATTTCCGCAAGGAAACCCTCACCTTCGAGGTGGTGGGATTCAAAGGGGCTTACCATGCCATCCTTGGGCGACCATGCTATGCCAAGTTCATGGCGGTCCCCAACTACACGTACCTGAAGATGAAGATGCCGGTGTCCAAACGGCGTCATCACCGTCGGGTCATCGATCGAGCATGCATTCGATCGCGATGTCGAGTGCGTGGAACATGCGGAGGCACTAGCGCCGGGATGAAGCGCCGGTGAACACGCCGGAGAAGATGGTCAACGACGACCTCGGCCTCCGCCGCCAAACACATCGGCACCTTCGAGGCCGCCGAGCAAACCAAAGGGGTCCCCCTCGACCCGACAGCCCCCGAGGGCAAGGTGTTGAGGGTCGGCTCGACCCTCGATCCTAAATAGGAAGCAAGTGCTCGTCGACTTCCTCCGCGCCAACGCCGACGTCTTCGCGTGGAGCCCCTCGGACATGCCGTGTATCCCGAGGGAGGTCGCCGAGCACTCCCTTGATATCCTCGCCTAACGCCGCGCCGTTCGGCAGCCGGCCGCGCCGCTTCGACGAGGAGCGGCGACGGCGATCGGGAGCGGAGCGCGGAAGCTCCTCGAGGCCGGATTCATCAAGGAAGTGTTCCACCCTACGTGGCTAGCTAATCCGTGCTTGTAAAAAAGAAAAATGGGAAGTGGAGGATGTGTATTGACTACACCGAGCCTCAATAAAGCATGTCCAAAGGTTCCTTTTCCTTTGCCACGCATAGATCGCATCGTTGATTCCACCGCCGGTGTGAACTACTCGTTTCCTTGATGCCTACTCGGGATATCACCAAATAAAAATGAAGGAGTCCGACCAGCTCGCGACTTCGTTCATCACACCGTTCGGGACGTTCGTTACGTCACGATGCCTTTTGGCCTCGAAACGCGGGCGCAACATATCGGCGGCCGCATGCGCACGTTTTTGGGGACCATATCGGGCGAACGGTCGAGGCTTACGTGGACGACATCGTCGTCAAGACCAGGAAGGCGACGACCCGGTTAGCGATCTTGGCATCGTGTTCGACCGCTCGCGGCTAACGGGGTCAAGCTCAACCCCGAAAAATGTGTCTTCGGAGTGCCGCGGGGCATGCTCCTAGGATACATCGTCTCCCGCCGGGGAATCGAGGCCAACCCCCGAAAAGGTCGCGGCCCTCGAGCGAATGGGTCCACTCGGGACTTCAAAGGGGTGCGAAGGTGTTGGGGTGCCTTGCCGCCTTGAGCCGCTTCGTCTCGAGGCTCGGGAGAAGGGTCCGCCCCTCTACCGCCGGCTCAAGAAGCACGAACGCTTCTCTTGGACCGCCGAGGCCAGGAAGCGCTCGACAAGCCGAAGGCGTCTCTGACACACGCCCCAATCCTTACGCCGCCGCGAGACGGCGAACCCCTCCAACTCTACGTGGCCGCAACCACCCGGGTGGTCGGCCGCCGTGATCGTTGTGGAGCGCACGGAGGAAGGGGCATGCCTTGCCCGTGCAGAGGCCGGTCTACTACATCGGCCGAAGTCCCGTCGGACACGAAGACGCGCTACCCCCCGTGTCCGTGATGTTGTTGTATGCGGTAGTCCTCGCGCGGCGCAAGCTCCGCCACTACTTCGAGGCCCACCCGGTTACGGTGGTCTCTTCCTTCCCGTTAGGAGAGATCATTCGCAACCCCCGACGCGGCGAGTGAACTGCCGAGTGGTCCGTGGAGTTGATGGGCGAAACGCTCGCCTACGCTCCGCGCAAGGCCATCAAATCGCAAATCCTAGCCGATTTCGTCGGCCGAGTGGACGGACGGATGCACCGCCGCCCCCTCGCATTCAAGCAGTGGCCGGACTCCGTTCTTCGACGGCTCGGTGATGAAGACGGAGCGGGCGCGGGCCTACTCTTCGTGTCACCCCTCGGGGAGCACATGCGCTACGCAAAGGCGTCTCCACTTCCCCGCGTCTAACAATATGGCGGAATACGAGGCCCTTCTCTCGCGGCCTCAAAATCGCCATTGAGTTGGGCATCAAGCGCCTCGACGTGCGAGGGGATTCGCGGCTCGTGATCGACCAAGTCATGAAGAACGCGAGCTGCCACGACGACAAGATGGAGGCCTACTGTAAAGCCGTGCGGGCCCTCGAAGACAAGTTCTACGGCATCGAGCTTAATCACGTACCCCGCCGATACAACGAGGAAGCGGATGAACTTGCCAAGATCGCGTCCGGCGGATCACCGTTCCCCCCGAACGTTTCGCGCGCGATATCGCGCGAGCCCCTCGGTCACCTTCGAGCCTTACCCCTCGAGCGACGGCGGACCCTCGGGGGCTCCCTTGAACCCATCGGGTGCGGAACCCATGGAAGAGGACCCCTCGAACGAGGCGTACGTGCTCTCCCTTCTCGAGGGGTACGGCTCCCATGAGGCTGCCGCGATGGACATCGAGCCGGCTCCCGTCCAGGCGGACCGGCGGGGAGAAGTACATCGCCCGGATTGCTCGAGGGGAACTCCCCGCGAGCACCGGGCCACGCCCCGGGCGCATCGCCGAGATGGACAAGTCATTCGCCCTCGTCGACGGCGAGCCGTACAAGCGCGCGCCGCGTCGGGGCATCCTCCGGCGGTGTATACCCATTCCCGAGGGGGCGCGAGCTCCTACGGGACATCCACGCGGGGATCCGTGGCCACCACGCCGCGCCGCGCACCCTCGTTGGCAACGCGTTCCGCCAAGGCTTCTATTGGCCTACCGCGGTCGCGGATGCCGCCGAAATAGTGCGCACCGCGAAGGGTGCCAGTTCTACGCCCGCAAGACCAATTTGCCCGCTCACGCCCTGCAAACGATCCCCGTGACATGGCCGTTCGCCGTGTGGGGGTTGGATATCGTCGGGCCCCTGCGGAAGGCGCCCGGGGGCTTCACCCACCTGCTTGTCGCGATTGACAAATTCTCCAAGTGGGTGGAGGTGCGCCCCCATCACGAATTTGAAGGCTGAGCAGGCGGTCACGTTCTTCACCGACATCGTCTACCGCTTTGGAGTGCCAAACTCCATCATCACGGACAACGGGTCCCGCTCACGGGCGGAAGTTCTTGGAGTTCCGCGACAAGTTCCACATCCGCGTGGATTGGGCAGCCGTGGCACACCCACGGACCAACGGCCAAGTGGAGCGCGCCAACGGCATGATTCTACGGGGCCTCAAGCCCCCGAATTTTTGACCGGCTCAACAAATGCGGCCGGAAATGGCTCCAAGAACTACCGGACGGTCGTGTGGAGCCTAAGGACCACCCCAAGCGAGCCACGGGTTCACACCGTTCTTCCTAGTTCATGGCGCGGAGGCCATCCTCCCCACAGATCTGGAATACGGGTCGCCCAAGGTTCGAGGCTACAACGAAGATGCTAACCAGCGAGCCCGCGAGGACTCACTGGACCAGCTAGACGAAGTACGCCTCGTGGCGTTGATGCACTCCGCGAGGTATCAACAGTCCCTACGACGCTACCAAGCACGCAAGATACGTCGGAGGGATTTCAGCGAGGGAGATTTGGTCCTAAGGTTACGCCAAGACAATCGAGGGCGCCACAAGCTATCGCCCCCATGGGAGGGACCCTACGTCGTGGTGAAGGTGCTCAAACCGGGCACATACAAGCTGGCCAACGAGGACGGCGAAGAACTCACCAACGCTTGGAATATCCAACAGCTACGTCGCTTCTACCCTTAACTAGGATTTCCAAGCATTTTCTGTTGTAAAAACGCATGGCCAACGCCCCAGTTGGTGTCACCTATGTAAATACTCCAAGTCTAATAAAAGGGCAACTCGGCTTTCCCTGAAACCCAAGTTACCCTCGGGGGCTACTGCGGGGGGCACCCCCCCCAAATGGTCCCATTTTTGTTCGCGCAAAAAAATGTATCAACACACGCTAAGTTTGTTTCCTACTTCAACCACGAGCCACGATTCGAACAGGGCGTAGGCGGCACAGCGGAAGGAGCGCGCGAGCCGAGCCGGCCCCTACGCCGCGTGGCTATGGCCCGTCTCTCTCGCCTCCAACCCAGTGGGCCCCTTACGAAAAACGAACTCCCCTAACTAGAATCTACTCGGGAAGAAGGACAAACAAAAAGCGTAATAAGCAAACGATTTCATTTACAACAACGCGCCCATGTTCATGAAATAACTTGTTTATTTACAAAAAGGCCACGAGGCCAGAATTCTGATACACATAAAACAAAAAACGGGCCCGGGCGCCCGGATGCTTTCGAGCGGGTGGAGCAAGCGCATCGGCGGCGTCCGGGAAGAGGAATTCTTCGAAGGCCTCGGCGAGCGACCCGGCGGCGTCAGCAACAAGCGCGTCCGCACGCTCCATGGCCATCTCGTCCTCGACGCCCTCGGGCACGATGTAGCCTTCCGCCACCGCCTCGAGGTTGACCTCGTAGTGGGATCGCACCACTCCGAGGGCCTTCGCACGCCTAGATGCAACGCCCGGCGCATCCGCTCCGTGACTTGGCCGCCGAGGGCACGCAGCGGGCCGGCCGCCGAGCCGCCGGCCGGGGCCTCGCCTTCCTCGACGACGCGGCGGGTCTCGGGGGCGCGTCACGCAGCGCCCGGCAGCTCCTGCTCGGAGGAGTTGTAGGAGGCCTGCAGGGCCTCGGCCCGCCCAGCAGCGTGCCCCAAGGCAGTGCGCAAGCCTGGAATCAACAAGACGACAAGAAATCGAAGGTGAAGCGAACCCTCTAAAACAAAAAACCAACAAACGAGTCGAAAAGTCTCACCCTCGACTTGCTTCCTCTCCAGATTGAGGTCGCGGCGCGCGGACTCGAGTGCCAGCTCGAGACGCTGGACGGCCTCGCCTTGCTCGCGGAGGGCCGGGCTCTGGGCCGGCGTTGCGATGCTGAGCGAGAGCGCTTCATCCTCAACCTTGGAGAATGCGGCGTTCCGCTCCTCCGGCCGACTTCTCCGCCGCTTGCGAGCAACGCGCTCCCGCTCCAGCGCCGTTCGGGCATCGCCGAGGGCAGCCTCGCTCTTGCCGGAGCCGCCCCTCGCCCCCCCGGCGGGCGACGCGCTCCGCCGGAGCCGCTCCTCGCCGACGACGAGGGCCGCGGCCTTGGCGACGAGGGCCGCCCTCGGGTCATCGGCCTCCTTGGCGCGTGCTCCCGGCCGCGCGCCCGCTCCTCGCCCCCGCCCGGCGGCTCGCGCCTGTGCCCCCTCGAGCGACGTGCGGAGCTCCCGGGTCTCGGCGCGAGCGGTGGCCACCTCCGCCTCCCGGTTGGCGGCCGGCGTCCGCGTCTTGTCCGAGTCCTCGCGCGCGTTCCACGGCCGCCTCGTCGCGATCGACGAGGGCCGCGCGGATCCGCTCGAGACTCGAGTGACGCGCTGCGTCCCGCCCTGAGCTCTCCGGAAGCACGCCGCACCACGCCATCGCCCGTACACCAGCCAGCTGTCCGGCGTCCTGAGGGCTTCCGCAAGCGCGTCGAAAGCGCCGCATCGCTCCGGAGGCCGGCGGGCCTCGGCGTTCACCTGGTCGAACGCGCTGTACTTCTCATGGGCGCGGCGCTCGAGCTCCTGGCATCCACACATCGAACCTCGTAAGCGCCAAGTCTTGAATGCGGCACGCGAAAACGAAAAAAAGGAAGGGGAGAAGAGCCACCGTGGCTCACCCGGAAGACGATCCCGGCCGGGCCGCCGTGGACCCGCGGCGCCTCGTTCAACGCGCGGTTGAGCGTGGCGTCGTGGCTCCGGAGCTCGCCCCGGAGAGCTCTGCTCCCCCCCGGCGTCGGCAAACGCAGGGGGATCCTCCACGGCCCCCCCCACCGGGGGGGGCGGCCGCGTGGGAGGACGAGGCCCCGCACCGTGCCCTTGACCCCCCCCCACCGTCGGGTGACCCTCGCGCCGCCTCACGAGGGGCCCCTCCGGGGCTCGGGGAGGTCGTGGGCCGACCGGCCCACCGGTTCCACCCGGGCGGCGGGGAGTCATCCGAGAGCTCCACCACCTCCGCCCGGGAGACCGCCGGCGGGAGGAGCCGCCCGCTCCGCCTCCGCCGGCGCCTCCCCGCGCCTCCGCGGCCACGGGCGCCGTCGTGGCGCCGTTGCCGCCACCTCCGCCGCGTGCCGCCGCATCCGCGGGCGCCTCCGCGAGGTTGCGCCCGCTCCGCCTCCTCCGCGGTGGCCGCCACCGCGGGCGGCACCTCCCACCGTAGCCACCGCCGCGGCTGGCGCCTCCGTGGCGACCGGCGCCGGCCGCCCCGGCGACCTCGCGGCCGCGCCCGCGGCCGGCCGATCCGCCGGCCGGGGCCTCGAGGCCCCGCCCGGGGCCTTGCGAGCTCGTGCCCGCCGCCGCGCGCGTCCCCGGCGCGACCCCCTCGACGAACTCCGCTGCGGGTGGGGATCGACGCGTCCGTCCTCGCACCTTGGCCGGTGCAAGAGGAGGGACGGTTGGCACCGCCGCGCAAACACGAACGGAGGGGTTAGAGCATCTAATAACCAGCAAACTAAAGCCAAGCAAAGGAAGAACAGGTTCCTTACCTCGCGGAGGAAAAGGCCCGCTTCCTTTTTCCTCGAGGAGCCTCCCCGACGAGGGCCGGCGCGGGGGCCGCGCCGCCGCCGGCGCCTCCCCGAGCGGCGCCGCCGCACGCGCGGGCACGCCCGCCGCTCACGCGTGGGCGCGCCCGATGCCGTACGCCCCCCCGATGCACGCCACGCGCGCGCGGGCACGCTCGCCCGCGCGCGCGCACGCCCGCCGACGCGCCCCTTGACGATGACGCCGCGCGCGCGCGCGCGCTCCCCCGCCGCGCGCGGGCACGCTTGATGCGCGCGCGGTGTGCACGTCCGCCGCGCGCGCCTCCGTGGCGCGCGCCGGCACCTCCCGCGGCGCGTGCCGCCCCCGACGATGATTGCACGGCGACGGGCGCGGTGCGCCCACCCCCGAGCAAAGCGCGCCCCCGACGCCGCGCGCGGGTTCCGGCGACGGGGCGCGGCGCCACCGTGCGAGGGGCCCTCCCCTCGGACTCTTCCTCCTCGTCTCGCTCCGAGGACGAGGGCTCCCTCGATGTCCGGGGAGGAAAGCCCCCGGCTCCTCCCGCCGCCGCCTCCGCGGACCGTGCGTCGCGGCGCGCTTGGCGCCGCCTTGCGTGCTCCCTCCCGCGCGCCGCTCGCTCCTCGCTTGCTCCCGGCCGCGCCGCCCCCGGCCGAGCGCACGGGAGTCGGGGGTGGGTGGAACGGACTTGGCGGCGTTGAAGCGCACCGGTCGCGCGCGAGAGCGACAATGGCGCATCGGGGAAACGGAAGCAAGAACAAGAACTAAAACGAGAATCAAAAACCACACTCACCAACGGGCCGACGGGGAGCATCTCGATATCCCACGGGGGTCCGACCCGCGAGCGCCGGCGTCCGGGTGTCGACGGCGCTCCGCGCCGGGTGAGCGCGTACGGCCGCTCCGGCGGCGTCGGGAGCATCCGCGACCTCGCCGGGTCGACGGGGTTGGCCGCCTCCGTCATCTCGAAGATGCGAGAGGGGCCTCTCCATCAACGGCACGACCCGCCGGTAGTGGAGGAAGGCGAGGGACGCCCATCGCGTTGAGCCCCTCCTTCGCCCGGCCCGCCGCGGGCGGCAAGGACCGGACCCCCCGCGCGCGCCGGTGATTGGCCGTAGGCAACCCGTAGCCCCGGGAGTCCGGCCTCTTCTTGAACACCCGGCCGGTGTAGGGAGGGAGGCCGGGCTTGGCGTTGCGCGGATAAAACCATCCCCGCTCCCGGCCCGGCGTTGTTCGTCGTCATGGTGCGGGGGATGTAGAAGTCCTTGAGCCGCCGCCGCAGCGAGCGACATCCCGCCGGTGCGCAACGCGCGGCGGGTCCTCGGCTCCGACGTGGGGCTGCGTGATGAGCTCCCCCGCGGAAGAGGTGTACCCGAGCTCCCAATTGAGCGGGATCCCCCGAGTACCCTTCGCGAACGCCCACGAATGTGGCCGCTCGCGAGATCGCATTGGGGGCAAAGTTGTGCGGCTCCACCACATAGTGGTAGCACAATGCCCGCATGAATGTGCTCGCCGGCGCGTTGAAGCCGCGCTCGTGATAGCGGAGGAAGCTCACCACGTAACCCTCACGGCGGATTGGGCTCGAGGTGCGTCGACGGCGGCACGATCCACTCCGCCGGGCGCCCTTCTTCGTTGGCCGACGGTGGCCGGCGGCGACCGGCTCGCCCGGGGGCGAGCCGGGTCCACGGTCGACCTCTCCCGGGCGTACGGCTCCGGGACCCCCGATCGGGGGCCGAGGCGGCGCCATAAGGGGGGACGAACGAGTGCAAAGGCGGAGGACAAGGAAACGAGGAAAAAGCTCTAGCGAGCGAGCCCGCGCGACGGCAAGAGTGAGGCGAAGGCGAAGGGACGGAGGACTGAAAACGGTGAGGAGCCAAGGTAAAAAACCGCCGTCCCTTCCTCACCGCAGTTTTATAGGCAACGGGCGAGTTCTCCGGAGCGGACGCCCCGCCAACATTAACTGCAGGAATCTTTCCATCGCGTCGACGGGCGGGCCCCACCACGACTGCAGCGGCTCTAACACTGCAGGCGGGTCATCATTACGGCAAGACCGGCAGCGACCGAGGCAAAACCGTCACGTCCGCCCGGCCACGTCGCCCACTACGCGCGCGCGGCGCGGCGCCTAAAGGCGCGCCGTCGCTGCAAAACCGCGGCCACGACCGCAAGGCAATTAAATGCCGGGCCCCTTGCCAAGCAAGGAGAGCCCTCGAGCGAGGCGAATCCTCGGCTCGAGACAAAGGCAACCCTCGATGGGATGACGGCGTGAGAAGGTCGCCGGGACTGCTCGGTGTAGAAGCAGCGGCCGCGGGCACCCATGCCACGTGAAGCCCTCGAGTGGCGTGACCCTCGGCACGAAACAAGGCGACCCTCGATGGGATATCAGCGTGAGAAGGACGCCCGGGACCTGCTTGACGTAGAGCAGACCACCGCGGGCACCCATGCCACGTAGGACCCTCGAGCGGCATGACCCCCAACTCGAGACAATGTCAACCCTCTAAAAGAAGGCACGCGCGTAAGAGGATCGCCCAGGTCACGCTTGAAATAGAGCGACACCGAAAGCACTCATGCCGCGCCGTGCCGCCAACAAGCACCTCGAGGGCTGGCACGTCCAGACCCCTCGACGGCCGCAAACGCGAAAAGACGGGGCTGTCCATGCACGGCCCCGCACGGCCTTGCGATCGAGAGGTTCGAGCGACCCTCGACGGGTTCGAACGGGGCGCCCCGGATCACGAGTTAGGGACGACGAGGGCACGCGCATTCGAGCCGTTCCTCGAGCCCGTCGGCTCGAGGGTGCCCCACATGTCGTATTCGAGAGCCGGCGAGGGCGGCTAGCCGGGGGGATCCCACCGAGGGAGAGAGCTTCCGCGCCCTCGGTCCCTAGCGAACGGGACGGAGCCCCACCTAGCAAACCCACGCAAGCGCTTCCATGGAGCGTGTCTCCGGACCGCGCGGCCTACCCTTATCGAACGGGGCATGGACGTCCACTTGAACCACCCGCTAGCGGCTCGATGAGGAATCCGCGATTCGCGACCCGCTCGATGGGAGTCGTGGAAACCTCACCCTCGGTCCCGCGGAGGGACGGCGAGGGCGCGATAAAAAACAAGTCGTCGGGCTCGACCCGATCGCCTCGAACGGGCCAAGGCTCGGGGCTTGACGCACGGCTACACCTCCTTGGAATTGCACCCGCCGGAGAACGGTGACGGGGGAGCGTGCACCCCCGATGCCGGGCTGAAATACCGCCGATGCCGGTTGGCATATGTGCCACGCCTTTCGACCGAATTGCTCGCGGTTAACCCCACGGGGAGAGCCCACACTCTGCGGGGCTTCGAGGGCTAGACCCGCGGGTCCGGCGACGCGGCCCCACGGAAAGCGTTCGCAAACAAGGAGGGAAGAACGTCCTATCGGTAGGTTCCGGCATGCGGGAGCCTCAATGGCAAACCCCGCGAGATGCTCGGGGGCTGCTGTCGGGGACCGCCCTAGGGGTCCCCTCAAACAATGGGAGAACCCTTACTTAAATTCCTGCATCAAAATAAGCTAAGCCTAACCATGCAGGAAACTAACCATGCAGGACATGGCCCATGCGACGAGGACTTCGGAGGCCCACCAAGACGGCTTGTACGTAAGACCCCTCGGCGAGGCTCGCCTCGCCGAGGGTACACTCCCCTCCTCGGACGGAGCTCCGCCCCCGTTCGAGGGGCAACCCCCTCCTCGAACGGACTCCGCCCCCGTTCGAGGGGCGACCCCTTCCCTCGAGCGGTCCCGCCCCGCTCGAGGGCTCGATCCCCCCCTCGAGCGGGCCTCGCCTCGCTCGAGGGTCCGCTCCCACCCTCGGCGGGGCCCGCCACGCTCACGGGCGCCCGCGCGCGTGCGCCGCCCCCGTACTTGGGCATTTAACGACCGACGCCGCGGGGATGGCGTCATCATGCGCCGGGGCTCACGCCCGGTGCCGCCGCACCAACTCCCCGAGGAGGAGCCCATCCCCGCTACCGTGGGATCGGGCGCGCGGTACGGCCGGTGTCGGTCCGTGACACCGTGCGCCCGCCTTTGTACGGCTAACGCGCCCGACCCTCGAAGGGGGCCGGGCGCACCCTCGACTCCACTTTCCCGTGACCCTGCGGGTTAGGTGAGGGGCGCTAGGCCGGTGGGCGGCCATCCCGGCCAGCGCAACGGCGCGGCCGCCGTACCCACGCGTGCGGGCGCACGCGCGACTCCGCGAGGGCGCACGCCCGAGCGGCGGCGCAAAGAACCCCTCCACCACCGCGAGCTCATTGGGAAGGAACGCCGTTCGCCCGCTCTGTCCTCCGTGCCGGCCATCATCGGCACCTCCCTCGAAGCCTATCGGGGGACGCCATCGCCATCGCCGCCTCCTACCCTCGAACCGCCCCTCGTTCGGGCACGAGGTAGGCCATCATGGCCGGATCGCGGCGAAGATCGTCCGGACGGCCGCCCACTCTACGCCGTAGCACGACGTGCTTCCACACGTAGCTAGGTAGCGCGGCGTGCATGTAACTCGCCGCCCCCTTGGCCTATAAAAGGGGAGGCGAGCCCCCAGTCGCGGGGGGGGACGAATCCAGAGGAACACAGCGCACCGCGCACTCACTCTCTTATTCTCCCACAACATCTCCGGCCACTCACCCGGGGACTTGGAAGCCACGCTTCCTCTCCCGCCTTGCTTGTACTTGCCCCACTACAAGCACCCCCGGTGCCGAGCAATATAGTGCCACGAGCACGCCTCTGCTGGACGTACGGCCCCATCGGCCGGAACCAGGATAAAAACCTTGTGTCATTTGTTGCTTAGCATCGACCATTGAGGGATAGACCTAGGCGTTATCTACTGGTTAGTGTCGGGACCATATTCCCCACCGACACAAGTGACCCAACTTCCTATGGCAATTCCACAACTCACTCGAAGAACCAGCCAAGAAACAACGCTCAACACCAGAAGACAAAGAAAAATCAGCTCGAAACACCTGACCCTCAGGAACGACCATACAAACAAGGTCCCCTCGAGAGTCCAAAATCCGAGAACCACCAAGCCAAAACAACACCTCAAAACCCTCAGCCAACAACTGGGACACAGAAAGAAAATTGTATCCAAGCGATTGAACAAGAGCAACACGCTGAGAGTCATCTTGTCACTCACCTTAATCTCACCTTCTGAAAGCACACACCCTCGCCCATTGTCCCCAAAAGTGATGTACCTCCTTGTCACCACCGGGATGAGACTTGAGAACCACCCTTGTCTCCGGTCATATGCCTCGAGCAACCAGAGTCAATCAACCAAATGTTCTTCAAGCCTCCCACCTGAAATTTAAAAACGAGCACGTGAGCGAACAAACGACTCAGCACTAGGGTTAGTACCAAAAGAGTAAAACCAGTGCCGAGCCATTTTCTCAAAAGTGGGGTTAGCATCTCTCCTATCAAAGCTACCTCCACGAACACCACCACGGTTACCACTATGAGGAAACCAACTCTCTCTGCCTGGAGGAGGACCAAAACCACGAAAGTAGAACCGTGGATCGTCCCTCCTCTCCATCTTAAAGCTATGACTCCTCCCATCTCCGTATTGAGCACGAGAGGGAGAACGCCTAGCAAACTGACCACCTGCAGACTCTCCAAATCAACCACCAGAACCACGACCACCTGAGACAAACCGAGACATCTCACGAGCACGAAAACCGAACTTGCCCCCTGCAGACCCCAAACCGGTCTGACCGGTTTCAAAACCGGTCTGATCGGTTTCACACCTCCGGCAGCACTTCCTGCAGCCTTTCGCTCTCCCCAAGCTGGAACTGTTTTCACACTTGGCTTAGCTCCGGGCATTTGCACACGAGGCTCAAGTACACCACTAGAGGGGTGGTACTTGTCCTTGTTAGCCCACTCCTTCGCCATTCTCTCCTCTCGCTTCCTCTTGAAGCAAAACTCATCCTTATGGCCATCTTTCCCACAATAGCCACAATGAAACCTCACAAGCTTGGGTTTAGGCTTGGGTTGGGGCTAATCACTTGGTTTCTCTCCACTCGTCTTCTCAACTAGTTTATCCTCACTAGCCTTCTCGCTCTATTTCCCAAAGAACACTTTTCCCGAAACGCTCACAAACTTGATAGGCTTTTGGAAATCATTTGTTTGTGGAGGAAACACGGGTGGAGTGGTTGTGTCTAGTCAGTTTCTGAGATGGTTAGGTTTAGGAGGGAAATCATTTTTGTGGTGGGTTTTTGGTGGCTCCGGAATGTTTTCTCCACTTCCCTCACCGACTTTGTTTGCCCCAAGTCCCTCACCATTCTGCCTCTTGAATGTCTCGATCATTATCCTCAACTGAGGCTCATGACCAAACAACCAACCCATCAACTTTCTCAACTCATCATTCTCATCCTGCAAACGATCAACATAATGTGCAAGTTCAAATTATTCAAAGCATGCAACTCACAGGTAGAGCAAGATGTAGGAATTGGTTCTTTCAATTTTTCCTCAAGAGAAACAGTATAAGCATGCATCTCATCAATTTTCTCATGCAAGACAGGGCAAGAAGTGCAAGCACCTAGCAAAGCAGATCTAGACCTAAGCTCAGCCACTTCAACCCTAAGCACATCTAGTTCCTCACACTTGGAGGCATGCTTTTCCTTAAACAAGGCAAGATCAACAAGGAAAATAGAGCAATTAGCACATTCAAGTTCATCAGAAACAATAGGTGAAGCTTTCAGAGAATCAATTTCCAGCTTAGCATCCAAATTCTGTGTTTCTAGCTCAGCCACTCTAGTCCTAGCATCCTCGAGTGAAGCTCTAAGCTCTTTCCTCATTTTCTTAGCCTCTCTAAGCATGTGATCATGATTATCAAGCAACAAGCCAAGCCGTTCATTCTCCTGACGCAAGAACGGAAGTTCATCACGCACCTCGTCGTCGGAATTAGAGTCCGAGTCGCTCTGTGTGCTCTTCTTGCTGCCGGAGCTCAGCGCCATGGTGTAGAAGCTGTCTCTAGCGAATCAGCTCAGCCCGCTCAGGTTCTTGGACGACTTCTTGCTCTTGCGATGATCACCTTCATCTTCACTGCTGCTTGAGCTCGAGGTGGAGTACGCGGAATTGGAGTCGACATCGCTCTCTCCAACCATCGCTCGGGCCTTGCCTCGGCTCTCCTTCTTCCTTGATCGTCGCTCGTCCTTATGCTTGTTCTTGTGCTTGCTCTTGTGGTCACGCCTCGACCGGTACTTGCTATCCGTTCTTGACTTGTGCTTGTAGCCATCCTTGCTCTCGACCTTCTCCGGGCAGTCGGCGATGAAGTGTCCCGACTTACCGCACTGGAAGCATGTCCTCGTGTTACTCCTCATGTTCACCCGGTTCTCGTGCAGCCTCTCGAACCTCCTCGTCAGTAACGCCAGCTCGTCCTCTCCAAGCACGTCGAACTCCTCATCTGGCATAGACATCAAAGAGGACAAGGAAAACATCCTGGTGGATGGGTTAGTTGTCGGTGCGGAATGTGGTCCCGACACTAACCAGTAATGAACGCCAAGGTCTATCCCTCAATGGTCGATGCCAAGCAATCAGAGACACAAGGTTTATCCTGGTTCCGGCCGAAGGTCGTACGTCCAGCAGTGGTGTGCTCGAGGCACTGTATTGCTCAGCACCGGGGGAATTCGCTTTCCTTTTATAGGCCAAGGAGAGAGCGAATTACATGCATGCCGCACTATTTAGCTACATGGGGAAGTGTGGTGCGCCGCGCCGTAGAGTAGGCCGCCGCCTTGACGGTCCTTGCCGCGATCTGGCCATCATGGCGTATCTTGTACCCGAACAGTGCCAGCTTCGAGGGTAGGGGCGCAGTGGATGGCCGTGATGTCCCCAGGGGGGCTCGAGGGGGTTGCTGACGTCGATCCGTACGGGATACAATGGCCAGCATGGCGGCGTCCCGTTCCCACACGCTCCACAGCGTCGGAGCTATTACCACAGTGCCCGGCGTGGGGTTGTACGTGCGGGGGCGGCCACCATGCCGTTAGCAGTGGCAGGGATGGCGCCCCGCCGGCCTAACGCCTCGACCTAACCCTGCAAAGTCACGGGAAAGCAAATCGAGGGTGCGGCCGGCCCCCCTTCGAGGGCTCGGCGCGTTAGCCGTACAGGAGTAGGCGGCGCGGTGTCACGGTGCTGGCACCGGCCACGTCGCACAGTCCCCCATAGTGGCGGGGCTGGGCTCCCTCCTAGGGAGTTGGTGCAATAGGACCGGGGCGTGAGTCCCAGGCGCATGATGGTGCCGCCCCGCCGTTGTCAAAACATTAAATGCCGTGCCGCATACGGGGAACGGGCGAGGACGCGTGCGGGGCGCCCTCGAGCGAGGCGGAGCCTCCTCGAGGGCGGTGCGGACCCCTCGAGCGAGGGCGGAGCACTCGGGGGTGGCGGCTCTCCCTCGAGCGGGGCGGAGCCCACCCGAGGGGGGTGTGTGACCTCGAGCGAGGCGGAGCCTGCTCGAAGGGATCTTTGAGTGGGCCGCCTCGGTGGGCCGTCGGGGCCACCGCGTCGTGGGCCGTGCCCCGTGAGCGTGTTTAAGCGAGGAATGTTTGGCCTTGGCTTTTTGTAGGTTTTAAGTGGGGTTTCCCCAGTTGTTTAAGAGGACCCCCAGGGCTGTCCCCGACAGTAGCCCCCGAGCATCTGCGGTTTGGCCGGTTAGGCTCCCGCAGATGCTGGAGCCTACTGATAGGACGTCCTTCCCCCCCCGGCTGCGCGAATGCTTTCGGTGGGGCCGCGTCGGCGGACCCGCGGGTCTAGCCCCGAAGCCCGGTAGGGTGTGGGCGCTCTCGCGGGGTTTTACCGCGAGGTTTGGTCAGAGGGCGTGGTACATATCTCAACCGGCGTCGGCAATGTTTCAGCCGGTTGCGGTGACGCACGCGCAGCTGGCACTACCCGCGGCCGGCGCGATCCAGGAGGTGTAGTCGTGCGTCGAGCCCCCGAGCCTGGACCCGTTTGAGGCGATCGTGTTGAGCTCTACGACTTTTTTTTAACGCGCCCTCACCGTCCCTCCGCGGGACGGAGGGTGAGGTTTCCGCAACCCCCATCGGTCGGGTCGCGGATTGCGGATCCCTCGTTGAGCTGTTAGTGGGTGGTTCGAGTGGACGCCCATGCCCCGTTCGATAAGGGTAGGCTGCGTGGTCCAGAGACACATCCATTGAAGCGCTTGCGTGGGTTTGCTAGGTGGGGCTCTGTCCCGTTCGCTAGGGACCGAGGGCGCGGAAGCTCTCCCTCGGTGGGATCCCCCCCTAGGCGCCTTCGGCGGCTCTCGAACACGACACGTGGGGCACCCTCGAGCGGCGAGGCTCGAGGAACGGCTCGAATGCGTGTGCCCTCGTCGTCCACGACTCGGTGATGCGGGGCGCTGTTCGGAGCCGTCGAGGGTCGGGCTTCGAACCCACGATCGGTAGGGCCGTGCGGGGGTGGCGGCTAGGCGCCCCCGTCTTTGCATGCGAGGTCCTCGAGGGTCCGACCGCGTCGGCCCTCGGCGGCGGTCGGTAAAATAGCGCGGGGTGGCGGCTAGGCGCCCCCGTCTTTGCATCTATGAGTCCTCGAGGGTCCACGACCGCGTCGGCCCTCGGCGGCGGACTCGGATAAAATAGCGCGGGGTGGCGGCTAGGCGCCCCCGTCTTTGCATCTGCGAGTCCTCGAGGGTCCCTGACCGTGTCAGCCCTCGAGGCGCTGATCAGTAAAATAGCGCATCAACGGTACCTGTGGTGCCCGTTTTACCTCAAACGGGCCCCGAGGTGACCGTCCGATGCTTGCACCCTTTGAGGGTTGGATTTTTCTGAGCCAGGGGCTCGCGCCGCTCGAGGGTCTTCCTTACTTGGTAAGGGACCGGGCCATTTAATGCTTCGCAGCCGCGGCTGCGGTTTCGCGCCGAGGGCGCGCCTTTTTAGGCGCCGTGGCCGCGCGCGTAGTGGGCGGTGTGGGCAGGCGGACGTGACCGCACCGCCACGGCCCTCCGGTTCTACGCCGTGATGATGGCCCGTCAGCGGTGGCGTGGCCGCCGCGGTCGTGGTGGGGCCCGCCCGTCAGTGAGAGAAGATTCCCCCTGCTGTTAATGTGCGCGGGACGTGTGCTACGGAGAGCACGCCCGCGGCTTATAAATTTGAGGAGAGGGGAAAACTGCGGTTTTTACCTTAGCATTCGCCATTCTCGCTCCTTGCGCTCCAGCCCCCGTCCTGTTCTCGCCGCAGCGCCTTTCCGTGTTTGGAGTTCTCCTCCTCCTTCCTGTTCTTCGTTCCCGGGCCCCTTGCCTTCCCTCATGGCGCCTCTACCGCCTCTCGTTATCGTCGATCCGTACGCGTGGGAGCGCTCCACGGTGACGCGGCTGGCCCTGGGCGATCCGGTGTCCGCTGGTCAGCTGGCGGCGAACGAGGAGGGCCGGCCGGCCGAGTGGATCGTGCCACCGGCTGGGGACCACGTGCCCAACCCGCCGAGAGGCTACGTGGTTAGCTTCACCCGGTTCCACGAGCGCGGCTTCACGGCGCCGGCGAGTCGCTTCATGCGGGCGCTCTGCCACCACTACGGCGTGGAGTTGCACAACTTCGCGCCGAACGCAATTTCGCAGGCGGCCACGTTCGTGGGCGTTTGCGAGGGTATCTAGGGATCCCGGTGAATTGGGATCTCTGGATACACCTCTTCCGCGCGGAGCTGTTCACGCAGCCGACGACGGAGCAGAGGACCCGCCACACGGTGCGCGCCGGCGGGATGTCGCTCGCCTTGCGGGGGAAGTACAAGGACGACTACATCCCCTAGACCATGACGACCAACAACGCCGGCTGGGAGCGGGGGTGGTTCTACCTTCGCTACGACGAGGCCGGTCTCCCCCCTACACCGGCCTAGTGCTCCGGGAGAAGCCCGACTCCTGGAGCCACGGGGTATCTCTGGTCCAGCATCGGAGGCGGCTGGACTCGCTCCCGCGGCCGCGGCGAGGAATGCGGCGGGGGCGCGGGCTGACCGCGGCGACCGTCCTTGCCTTCCTCCACCACCGGCGGGTCGTCCCCCTGATGGAGAGGCCACTCCGCATCTTCGAGATGACGGAGACGGTGAACCCCGTCGCGCTGGGGAGGTCGCGGATGCTTCAGAGCCCCCTCCTGCAGGAGTACGCGGCCACACGGGCGCGGAGCACCGTCGACACCCGGTCCCTGCGCATCGACCGGTCCCTGTGGGACCTCGAGATGCTCCACACCGGCCGGCTGGTGAGTAGAGTTCCTGGCTCCGTTTTTGATCTTGCTGATACTGCATGTTTTTTACGCACTTCGATGTTTCGCTCGCAGCCGGTGAGCCTGAGCGCCGTGAAGTCTGATCCGCCCACTCCCCGCTCTCGCGCGCTCGGTCGGGCGTCGCAGCAACGGGAGCAGGAGCGTGCGGCGCGCAAGAAGGAGCGCGCGAGCGACAACCGCGAGCGTCGCGGCGGCGGAACAAGGAGTGGCGGGGCTGCGCAAGCGACGAGGGGCTCTCTTCTCCAGGGGGACCGAGGAGTACTCGTCCTTGGAGGAGGAAGAGGAGGAAGAGGCCGGGGGCGGGGCCTCCACGATAGGTGGGAGCTGCGCCCCCGCCGCCGGAGCCGGCTCCGGCGGCAAGAGCGGCATCGCCGGGGGCGGGTGCGAAGGCGCCCGCAGCCGGGCAATCGACGACGGAGGAGCGGCGCGGGCTGCGGAGGCACCGGCGCGCGCCCCGAAGGTGCACGCGACAAGCGCGCCCGCGCGCGGGGGCGGGGTTTGCGCGCGCGGCGGGAGACGGCCGGAGGCGCGGCGGCCGCGCCGGCGTCATCTGCTGGAACCTCGAGGAAGAGGAAGCGCGCCTTCTCTTCTTCGAGGTGAGGGGCTTGCTCTTCTGCGGGGTTGCACATCTGACAACCAAGAACCTGACCGTTTGTTCGTGTTTGCGCAGGGTGGTGCCGACCGTGCCCCCCTCGCACCGACCAAGATGTTGAGGGCGGACGCATCCGTTCCCACCCGGCGGCGCTCGTCGAGGGCGCCGCGGGCGGGGGCGAGCGCTGCGGCCGCGGCGGGCGAGAGCTCGCGGGGGGCGCGGCTAAGGCCCCGAGGCCGCGGCCGGCGGATCTGCCCGCCGCGCCGCGGCCGGCGGCCGTCGAGGAGCGGCGGGCGGCGGTCGTGGTGGAGGCGCGGCGGGTGGCGCCGGTCGCGGTGGAGACGCGGCCATCGGGGCCGGTCGTGGTGGAGGCGTGGCCGGTGGCGCCGGTCGTGACGGAGGCACGGCCGGCGGCGCCGGTCGAGGGGGGGGGCGGCGGCGCCGCGGTTGCGAAGACGCGGTCGGAGGCGGTGGCCGCGGCACCGCGACGGGGGCCCGCGGTCACGGAGGCGCGAGCGAGGCGTCGATGGAGGCGACGCGGGGCGGCACCCGGCGGCTCCGGCGGGCGGCGGTGGTGGAGATCCCGGACGACGACTCCCCGCCGCCTGGGTGGGACCAGTGGGTGAGTTTTCCCACACCGTCCCCCGAGTCCCGGGAGGGGGCTCTCGTGAGGCGACGGGAGGGCCACATGGTGGCAGGAGGTCGAGGGCGCGGTGCCGAGGCCTCTTCTTCCTGCGCCGGCCATTCCACCCCGGTAGAGGGGCGCGTTGGCGATCCGACCGCCTTTGCCGACGCCTAGGGGGAGCAGGAGCTGTGGGGAGAGCTCCGCAACCATGGCGCCGTGCTCGACCGAGCGTTGAACGAGGCGCTGCGGATTCATGGCAGCCCCGCGTGGCGCGTCTTCCATGTGAGGCACCATCGCCTGTTTTCTTTGTTTTTCTCGTTTTTGCGTGCGATCCTTGCAGCATGATACTTACAGGTCTCGGCTTGTTGGTGACACGAACTCGAGCACCGCGGCTGCGACAAGTACGACGCCTTTGATCAGGTGAGCGCGGGAGCTCCGCCGGCTCCGAGAGCGGTGCGACGCCTTCGACGCGCTCGCCGACGCCTTGAGGACTCCGAACGGTTGGCTGTCATACCGGGCCGTGGCCCTGCGCGATCACCTCCATGAGAGCGAAAGGCAGGACGTGGCGCAGCCCTCCTCCCTCGAGCAGGTCTGCATGGCCCTCATCGACCGGGATGTGGCGCAGCGGCAGGCGCGGGCGGACCTGGAGAAGATGTGCACCCTGGCGGCCAACTGGGAGACGGAGGTGGTCGGCGTCCGCAACGACAACCTGGAGCTCCACTCGTTGCTCTCGGGGGCGCGAGCTCAACGAGAGCCGGGCGAGGAGCGAGCGCGCGCGCTCGAGCGGGGAAGGCCAAGGGGGGCCGACGATGCGAAGGCCGCCCTCGACGCCAAGGTTGGGGCGCTCGCCGTCACGGAGGACCGGCACGCAGGAGCGTACCGCCGCCAAGGGGCGAGGGGCGGCTCCGGCGGGGAGTGGGCTGCCCTTGCCGACGCCCGGTCGGCTCTCGAGCAGGAGCGCGTCGCTCGCGAGGCGGCGCAGAAATCGCTGGAGGGGGCGAAACATGGAGTTCTCGAAGCTCGAGGGCGAGCTGATGGTGCTCAGCATCACGAGCGCGAGCCAGGAGCTGGCCCTCCAGGAGCAAGGCAAGACCCTCAAGGGCCTTGAGCAGGTGGTCGAGGCCGGGCGCCGTGCCCTCGAGGTTTAGAAGAAGCAGGTTGAGGGTAAGTTGCTGTTTGTCTTCAGTTTCGCCGATTTCCCCTTAGAGGGTTCACCCCCTTTTCTGATCCCCCTCTTGCTTGGCAACTTCAGGCTTGCGCACCGCGCTGGGGCACGCGGCCGAGCGGGCCGAGGCGCTGCAGACCTCCTACAACTCCTCCGAGTAGGAGCTACTGGAGTTGCGCTCCGCGGCCCTAGAGACCTGCCAGGCCGTGGAGGAGGGCGAGGCGCAGGCTGGGAGCTCGTTGGCCGGCCGCTGCGCGCCCTTGGCGGCCACGTCTCCGGCGCATGCGCCGGCGCGCACCTCGGCGTCCGAAGGCCCCTCGGGGTGGTGCGATCTCATTACGAGATCAACTTCGAGGCAGTGGCAGAGGGTTACGTCGTCCCTGAGGGCGTCGAGGACGAGGTGGCGATGGAGCGCGTGGACGCGTTAGCCGCCGACACCGCCGGGGCGCTTGCCGAGGCCTTCGAGGAGTTTCTTTTCCCAGATGCCGCTGATGCTGCCGCTCCTCCAGCCTGAAGATAGCCGGGCGCTAGGCCCTTTTTTGTTTATGTGTTAGTGTGCTGGCTGTGTGGCCATGTAAATAAACAGATTACTTCGTCTTCAAACGTTTGTGAAAGTGGTGATGTTCTTTACTTTATTGCACTTTTTTGTTTCTCCTTCTTCCTGAGTAAATTCTAGTTAGGGGAGTTCGATTTTCGCGAGCGGCCTCCTGGGTTGGAGGCAAGAGAGAAGGGCCGTATCCTCGCGGAGGCGTAGGCTATCTCTGACTTGCGCGTCCTTTCCGCTAGGCTGCCTGCGCCCTGTTTGAATTTTGCTCGAGGCCGAAGTGAAAACATGCTCAGCGCGCGTGAGTTGTTTCTTTTTTGCGAAAAATGGGACCATTTTTTAGGGGGGGGGTGCCCCCCGTAGTAGCCCCCGAGGGTAACTTGGGTTTCAGGGGAAAGCCGAGTTGCCCTTTTTATTGAACTGGTGATGTTTACATGGTTGTCACCAACTGGGGTGCTGGTCACGTGGTTTACAACAAAAGACTTGGAAATCCTAGCTAGGGATAGAAGCGACGTAGCTGTTGGATGTTCCAAGCGTTGGTGAGTTCTTCGCCGTACTCGTTGTCCAGCTTGTACGTGCCAGGCTTGAGCACTTTTACTACGACGTAGGGCCCCTCCCACGGAGGTGATAGCTTGTGGCGTCCTCGGTTGTCTTGGCGTAACCTTAGGACCAAATCCCCTTCACTGAAGTCCCGCCGGCGTATCTTCCGTGCTTGGTAGCGCCGAGGGACTGTTGATATCTTGCGGAGTGCATCAAGGCCACGAGGCTTGCTTCGTCCAGCTGGTCCAGTGAGTCCTCGCGGGCTCGCTGGTTGGCGTCCTCGTCGTAGCCTTATACCCTGGGTGACCCGTATTCTAAGTCCGTGGGGAGGAAGGCCTCTGCGCCATGGACTAGAAAAAACAGGGCGAACCTGGTGGCTCTGCTTGGGGTGGTCCTTAGGCTCCACATGACCGCTGGTAACTCCTGGAGCCATTTCCTACCAGACTTATTCTGCTGGTCGAAAATTCTGGGCTTAAGGCCTTGTAGGATCATGCCATTGGCACGCTCTACTTGGCCGTTAGTCTGTGGGTGTGCCACAGCCGCCCAATCCACACGAATGTGGAATTTGTCGCAGAATTCCAAAAATTTCCTGCCCGTGAACTGGGACCCGTTGTCGGTGATGATGGAGTTTGGTACTCCAAAACGATGGACGATGTCGGTGAAGAACGTCACCGCTTGCTCCGCCCTGAGATTTGTAATGGGGCGTACTTCTACCCACTTGGAAAATTTGTCGATTGCAACCAACAGGTGGGTGAAGCCCCCGGGCGCCTTCCGCAGGGGCCCGACGATGTCCAGCCCCCACACGGCGAAAGGCCATGTTATGGGGATGGTGCGGGACGTGAGGCGGAAGGTTGGACTTGCGGGCGTAGAAGCGGCACCCTTCGCGGTGCGCACGATCTCGCTGGCATCCGCGACCGCGGTAGGCCAGTAAAAGCCTTGACGGAACGCATTGCCCACGAGGGTGCGGGGTGCGGCGTGATGGCCGCAGATCCCCGCGTGAGTGTCCCGGAGGAGCTCGCGCCCCTCGGGGATGGGTACGCATTGCTGCAGGATGCCGGAGCGGCGCGCTTGTACAGCTCGCCGTCGACGAGGGTGAAGGACTTGGCCATCCTGGCGATGCGCCTGGCCTCGGCCCGGTCCGAGGGGAGTTCCCCTCGCGCCATCCAGGCGACATACTTGTCGCGCCAATCTGCCTTGACGGGGGCTGGCTCGACATCCATCACACCAGCCTCGTAGGCGCCATACCCCTCAAGGAGGGAGAGCACGTACGCCTCGTTCGAGGGGTCCTCATCCATGGGCTCCACGCCTGCGGGATTCGAGGGAGCCCCGAGGGTTCCGCGTGGCTCGAGGGGTGAGGCTCGAAGGCGACGGAGGGCTGGGCGATATCTCTGGCAAAAACGTTCGGGGGGACGGTGATCCGCCCGGACGCGATCTTGGACAGCTCGTCCGCCTCCTCGTTGTACCGGCGGGGCACGTGGTTGAGCTCGATGCCGTAGAATTTGTCCTCGAGGGCTCGCACGGCCTTGCAGTATGCTTCCATCTTGTCGTCGTGGCAGCTCGCATTTTTCATGACTTGGTCAATCACAAGCTGGGAATCCCCCCGCATGTCGAGGCGCTTGATGCCTATCTCGATGGCGATCTTGAGGCCGCAAAGGAGGGCCTCATACTCAGCCATGTTGTTTGACGCGGGGAAGTGGAGACGTACTGCGTACAGCATGTGCTCCCCGAGGGGTGACACGAAGAGCAGGCCCGTGCCCGCCCCCGTTTTCATCACCGAGCTGTCGAAATACAGAGTCCAGCACTCTGCTTGGATCTGCGGCGGCGGTAGTTGCGTGTCTGTCCATTCAGCGACGAAATCCGCCAGGATCTGGGACTTGATGGCCTTGAGAGGGGCGTAGGCGAGCGTCTGGCCCATCAGCTCCACTGACCACTTGGCGATCCTGCCCGCCGCGTCTGGGTTGCGGATGATCTCCCCCAGCGGGAAGGAGGAGACCACCGTGACGGGGTGGGCCTCGAAGTAGTGGCGAAGCTTGCGCCGCGCGAGGACCACCGCGTACAGCAGCTTTTGGACTTGAGGGTAGCACGTCTTGGTGTCGGACAAGACTTCGCTGATGTAGTATACCGGCCGTAGGACCGGCAGGGCGTGCCCTTCCTCCGTGAGCTCCACTACGATTACGGCGCTGACCACCTGGGTGGTCGCGGCCACGTAGAGCTACAGAGGTTCGCCGTCCGGCGGCGGCGTGAGGATCGAGGCGTGGGTCAATGATGCCTTCAACTTGTCGAGCGCGTCTTGGGCCTCGGCGGTCCAAGAGAAGCGCTCGTGCTTTTTGAGGAGGCGATAGAGGGGCAAGCCTTTTTCGCCGAGCCGCGAGATGAAACGGCTCAAGGCAGCAAGGCACTCCAGCACCTTTTGCACCCCTTTGAGGTCCCGAATTGGACCCATTCTCTCGGGGGCACAACATTCTCGGGGTTGGCCTCGATGCCTCGCTGGGAGACTATGTATCCTAGGAGCATGCCCTGCGGCACACCAAAGACACATTTTTCGGGGTTCAATTTTACCCCGTTGGCCCGCAGGCAGCCGAACGCGATGTCGTCAACCAGGTCGCCAACCAGGTCGTCCGCCTTCCTGTTTTTTACGACGATGTCGTCTACGTACGCCTCAACCGTCCGCCTGATGTGATCCCCGAAAACGTGTTGCATGCAGCGTTGATACGTTGCACCGGCGTTCCGGAGGCTGAACGGCATCGTGACGTAGCAAAACATCCCGAACGGCGTGATGAATGAAGTCGCGAGCTGGTCGGACTCCTTCATCTTTATTTGGTGATACCCGGAGTAGGCATCAACGAAGCAAAACAGCTCACACCCTGCTGTTGAATCAACAATTTGATCGATGCGTGGAAAAGGAAAGGGAACTTTAGGACATGCCTTATTAAGACTAGTGTAGTCTATACACATCCGCCATTTCCCGTTCTTTTTCTTTACAAGTACAGGATTCGCTAGCCACGTAGGGTGGAACACTTCCTTGATGAACCCAGCCTCGAGAAGCTTCCGCAGCTGCGCCCCGATCGCCCGCCGCCGCTCCTCGTCGAAGCGGCGGAGCCATTGCTGCACGGCGCGGGAGTGAGGCAGGATGTCAAGGGAGTGCTCGGCGACCTCCCTCGGGATGCCTGGCATATCCGAGGGGCTCCACGTGAAGATGTCAGCGTTGGCGCGGAGGAAGTCGACGAGCACCACTTCCTATTTCGGGTCGAGAGTGGAGCTGACCCTCAGCGTCTTGCCCTCGGGGGCAGCAGGGTCGAGGGCACCTCCTTGGTCTGCTCCGCGGCCTCGAAATTGCCGGCGTGCTTGGCGGTGGAGTCGAGATCTTCGTTGACCATCTTCTCCAAGGTGGTCACCAGCGCTTCGTCCAGCGCTAGTGCCTCTGCGTGCTCCACGCATTCGACGTCGCAGTCGAACGCGTGCTCGATGGACGAGCCCACGGTGATGACACCGTTTGGTCCCGACATCTTCATTTTGAGGTAGGTGTAGTTGGGGACGGCCATGAACTTGGCGTAGCAGGGCCGCCCAAGTATGGCGTGGTAGGCACCCCGGAACCCCACCACCTCGAAGGTGAGCGTTTCCTTGCGGAAATTGCTCGGAGTGCCGAACCAAACCGGCAGGTCGATTTGCCCGAGGGGCTAGACGTGCTTGCCCGGCGCGACGCCGTGGAACGGCGTCGTGCTGGGCCGCAGCTGGTCCAACCCGATCCCCAGCAGGCGCAGCGTGTGCGCGTAGAGGATGTTGAGGCTGCTGCCTCCGTCCATCAGGACCTTTGAGAACCGCGCGTTCCCAATGACCGGGTCGACCACCAGTGGGTACTGGCCCGGGTTGGGGGTGCGGTTCGGATGGTCTTCACGGCTGAAGGTGATGGCGTCCTCCGACCAGTCAAGGAAGGAGGGGGCGCCTTCTCCGCGGCGAGGACCTCGTGCCGCTCCCGCTTGCGCTGGCGGCTCGACATGTCGACGGTCGGTCCTCCGAAGATGAGGAACACGTTCTCTACGGCGGGGAAGCCGCCGGCGTCGCCATCTCCTCCATTCTTCTTGGCCTCCGCGTCCTTTGCGGCGGCGCGACCGTAGAACTTCTTGAGCATGTCGCATTGCTCGAGGGTGTGGTTCACTGGGGTCTTGTGGTATGGACATGGCTTTTTCAGCATGTCATCGAACACCCCCGGACCTCGAGGGGCCGGTCGAGGGCCTCGTCGAGCCGGGTCAACAGCAAGGGCCTCAGCGTCATCGCCGTCGCGCCCATGCTTGCGCGCCTCGCGGCGCGGCTTCTTCCCTTTCTTGCCCCGCTTGTCCTTCCGGTGGGGCTCCCTGGACTTGCTGCCTTCCGCGGGCGCATCGTCCGAGCGCTTGCCTTTCTTGCCGTCGAAGATCGCCCCCACGGCCTCTTCTCCTGAGGCGAAGCTGGTGGCGATGTCGAACAGCTCATTTGAGTCCCCAGGCGGGCTGCGCCCCAGCTCTCGCACGAGGTCCCGGCACGTGGTGCCCTCGAGGAAGGCGTGCACAATCTCGGATTGTGCCACGCTTGGGAGCTCCGTGCAGCACTTGGAGAAGCGCCGTATGAAGTTCCGGAGCGACTCGCCGGGCTTCTGGGTGCAGGAGCACAGGTCCCAGGAATTCCCAGGGCACACGTACATGCCCTGGAAGTTTCCCACGAACGTGCGGACCAGATCATCCCAGTTATGGATCTGGCTGGCCGGCAGATGCTCGAGCCACGTCCGGGCTGAATCGCCGAGGTGTAGGGGGAGGTTGCGGATGATGACCTCATCGCTGGTGGCCCCGCCCAGCTGGCATGCTAGGCGGTAATCGTTGAGCCACACGCGGGGATCCGTTTCCCCGTTGTACTTGACAATGGTCGTGGGCTGGCGGAAGCGCTGGGGGAAGGCCGCCGCGCGGATCTCCCGGCTGAACACACGGGTCCCCGGGGGCTTCGGCGTCGGAGAGCGGTCTTCATCGCTGTCGTAGCGTCCACCCCACCGAGGGTGGTAGCCTGCCACCGCTCGCGCATCCGCCTTGCTCGTTCGCCGAGCGTTGATGACGTTACGGGCGTCGCCATCCCGCGCCCTGTGCGTGTCAAGGAGCCGCTCTTTGGCCGGTGTGCGCCCCGGGTTGGCTGGTCGCTCCGCCGCTTCACCTGCATGGACCGAGGGCTCGCCCCCTGCGCGGCCCCGTCGCCTCGTGCGTCCCCTTGTTGGCGGATGCGCGACGCCGAGCTCTCGGCTTTGTTGGACGGCCGCCTCCTCGATGAGTGCCCGCACCTCTCGGTGCAAGTTTCGCGCCTCGGGCGTCGGGGGGGCCGGCATGGCCCGCGGCGGCGTTGCGGCGGCGATAAGCACGGCTTGCCCGCGGAGGCGTGTCCGGGTTGTCGACGTTGAAGTCGGCGTTGATGCGGTCGCGGGCCTGTGTGCCCAACTCCAGCGCGCGTTCGCCACGCGCGGAGGCTTCCCCTGCCATGGAGGCGCGGAGCAGCCGCACCGTCCAATACTCCTCCGCCAGCTTGGCTTCGAGCTTGCGAGCTTGGGCTAGCTGCGCGTCGATGTCGGCCCCAGCGGCGGTGCTCGGTCCCGCAGCCAGGCGCGGAGCAATTCCTGGGGCGGGCGTAACCTCCCCGTCGCCGGTGCCCGCTGCACCGGTGGCGTTTGCTGGGTCGTTGGCAATGACGACACAGCATTCCCGTGCGGGGTCGTAGCTCCCGGTGCTGGAGTCATCGTAGCAACCGAACCAGTAGTCCGTGGCGTCGAGAAAACGCCTGAACATCACTGGGTCCGGCACGCCGGAAAAGTCCCACTCCGCATATCCGTGCAGGTTGGCTTGTGGCAATGCGTCGAGGGAGCCTAGGGACGACTCGTCGCCTGCGGAGGCGTCGGGGTCCCTGGCAACGAAGACGTGGTGGCCAGGGGGAACCCTGCGCATCGTGGTATTGAAGTTGGCGTTGTAGGCTGTCCTGGCGACGCGCAGACCGATGGGGAAGCGCGGCCCGGAGACCGTGCGCTGCCCCGCCGGGGCGGTGGTCGCCGCGCGCGCGCGCGCGCGTTGAGAGGCTGCGCGATCGGCTTGCCGGCGCTCCGGCCGCGCCCGGCGTGAGCGCGGCCCGAACGGCGGCGACGTTGCGGCGGCGACGGACCCGCGGCATCCGTGCCGGCGGGCGTCACGCGTGGCGATGGCGTGCGCAGCGGCGGCCGGGATGGACCCGGCTTGGCGCCGCGCACGGAGCTCCTCACGGTTGGTGAGGCGCATTAGGTAGCCGTTCCCCGTGGCCTGAAAGTTCAGGCTCCCGAACCGGATTTCAAACCCGGCGGGGAGGGGGTCCGAGCTGCCCATGGAGTAGCGCATACCGCGGTACTCGGTGCGGATCACTATGGAGGGAGTTGACGGTGGATTGACCTTAGGCGCTCGCTTGCCCCACGGTGGGCGCCAGCTGTCGGTGCGGAATGTGGTCCCGACACTAACCAGTAATGAGCGCCAAGGTCTATCCCTCAATGGTCGATGCCAAGCAATCAGAGACACAAGGTTTATCCTAGTTCCGGCCGAAGGCCGTACGTCCACCAGTGGTGTGCTCGACGCACTGTATTGCTCAGCACCGGGGGTGCTTGTAGTGGGGCTGCTACAAGCAAGGCGGGAGAGGAAACGTGGCTTCCAAGTCCCTGGTGAAGTGGCTGAAGATATTGTAGGAGAATTGGAAAGCAAGCGCGCGATGTGTGCTGTTGTCTTTTATCGTTCTGCCTTGTGTTGCGTCGTGTCTTGTGTTCCTGTCCCCTGCGGCGGGGGAGTTCGCCTTCCTTTTATAGGCCAAGGAGAGAGCGAATTACATGCATGCCACACTATTTAGCTACATGGGGAAGTGTGGTGCGCTGCGCCGTAGAGTAGGCGGCCGCCTTGACGGTCCTTGCCGCGATCTGGCCGTCATGGCGTATCTTGTACCCGAACAGTGGCAGCTTCGAGGGTAGGGGCGCAGTGGACGGCCGTGATGTCCCCAGGGGGGCTCGAGGGGGTTGCTAACGTCGATCCGTACGGGATACAGTGGCCGGCATGGCGGCGTCCCGTTCCCGCACGCTCCACAACGCCGGAGCTGTTACCACAGTGCCCGGCGTGGGGTTGTATGCGCGGGGGTGGCCACCATGCCGTTAGCAGTGGCAGGGATGGCGCCCCGCCGGCCTAACGCCTCGACCTAACCCTGCAAAGTCACGGGAAAGCAAATCGAGGGTGCGGCCGGCCCCCCTTCGAGGGCTCGGCGCGTTAGCCGTACAGGAGTAGGCGGCGCGGCGTCACGGGGCTGGCACCGGCCACGTCGCATAGTCCCCCATAGTGGCGGGGATGGGCTCCCTCCAAGGGAGTTGGTGCAACAGGACCGGGGCGTGAGTCCCAGGCGCATGATGGCGCCGCCCCGCCGTTGTCAGAACATTAAATGCCCGTACCCGCATACGGTAACGGGCGAACGCGTGTGGGGCGCCCTCGAGCGAGGCGGAGCCCGCTCGAGGTAAGCGTACTCCCTCAAGCGGGGCGGAGCCCACCCGAGAGGGGTGTGTGCCCTCGAGCGAGGCGGAGCCTGCTCGAGGGGATCTTTGAGTTGGTCGCCTCGGTGGGCCGTCGGGGCCACCGCGTCGTGGGTCGTGCCTTGTGAGCGTGTTTAAACGAGGCATGTTTGTCCTTGGCTTTTTGTAGGTTTTAAGTGGGGTTTCCCCAGTTGTTTAAGGGGACCCCCAGGGCTGTCCCCGACATTAGTGTTAGCCTTTCCTTTCGAACCACCGACGAGGGCAAGACTATGAGAGTCAGTCGGGCCCTCGAGCTTGGCTGTCATGCCCCTACCCACCTCAGCTGACTTGAGCTTCGAGAACAGCTCGTTCACTGTCAGAGTGTCATACTTCTCCGACTCCACAATGGCCTCGAACTTTCCGCCCAAATCGTACGATCCAAAGAGTGTAAAAGCTTGACGGCTCTATCATGATCATCATACGGGAGCACGTCCATATTGGCCCTCATGTTGTTCACAACCACCGTGAACCTCTGAAACAAGGCATCGATGGAGACACCGGGGAGATGAGTGAAGTTCTCGTACTCCCTCCGGTAGGTTGCATACATCCGAGCCTGAACCTGGGCATTCCCAACATGAGCTTCCTTCAACACCGACCAGATTCTACAAGCCAAGTGCTCAATGTGCACCCAATCGAACTCAGGCTGACACGAAGCACGAAACAAGTAGTCGACCGCCTTATTGTTAGCGTCGAACATGTCTCTCGATCTTGGAGCGAGGAAGTTCATCGGCTGGACATAGTTGTTGTCCAATGTGACACCCAAAGGATCTAACCCTTTCCACGGAGGAACGCCGCCATCTGGTTACTCCACATCTGGTAGTTCTTTCCATCGAAGTGTGGAGGACTCGAACCCCGTTCCTGGTACGCCATCCTTGTATCCTAGATGAGTTAGAGTCAATAAAGACCCGAACCGGCTTTGATACCACTTGAAGGACCGAAGTGGCGAACCAGAGAGGGGGGAGTGAATGGGAGCCGATAAAAATTATATTCAAGAACTCGGCCTATGAACCCGATTTCACTCGTGTACCTCCACAAGCTTCTCTAGCCAAGCCCACTCAGCCACTAGAGTGCTACTGGACCTAGGAGCAAGACCCAACCAACAGTCAGAGCACACACGCAGCGGAAACACACACGACAAGGTTGCTGGCAGCCCAAACCGGTCAGGCCGATTTCTGAAACCGGTCAGACCGCTTCTGTTGGACTTAGCCTCACACAGGCAGGGGAAACCGGTCAGACCAGTTTGGCAAACTGGCCAGACCGACTTTCTCCAAAAACTCCCCAAAGACCCAAAACACCTCAAGAGCCTTTCCACATCTGAACAAAAGAAGCCATAGCGCAACAAAGACTTCTTTGCTCAAAATCCCTTCTCGACAGCCCACAGGGCGAAATTGGTCAGACCGGTTTGGGAAACCGGTCAAGCCGGTTTTGGCCTGGACAGTCGTGAAGAACCCAGCCTGCCGGAAAAACTCAAACCTTCCACCAAGCGATCTCTCGATTCGTTCCACAGGTCAAAGTGAGACTTTAGGGATATTCGGGGTACCTCGTGGGCTACCCTTGGCTAGAAGCTCGGTCCTCGAAACCCACTCAATCAAGAGGAATCGAAAGTCAACCCTCAAGAACACCTCTAACCCTAGAACTCCGAAAACACCGAAATCGAGCCCCTTAACTCACAGATTTGGGAGGTGAATCAAAGGAAAAAGAACCACAAAGGGTTCACACGAATTTCCCCCATCAAATCATCAAGAGCAAGGTCTCGAAAACACATCGAGAAAAACACCAAGAGAGGGCTCCAAAAATCACCACCAAAAACAACCGGGAACAACACAACAAAGCCTTGAGGAACCATGCCGAATCATCTATACATACCAAGGAGGTTCATACAAGGTCTAGCTTGCCGCCCGATCATCCAACCCTCTAACAAGATCTCTCCATGAAGCTCTCAAGCTAGTCCTATGGAAATCCTAAGAATATAGGAAGGGAAAATAGGAAAACAAATGAGCTAGGGTTCCAAGAGTTAGCTTCCATCCTCTCACCTCTTGGGTTATATGGAGGCAAGCCTAAAGTCTAAAATTCCCCTAAGGCCTAAACTGAGATACATGCCCACCAATGGCACTTTGGGAATTTGTCTTCATAACACCATCGGATGCCCGGCGACCGCACTTCACGTAGCCTCGACGCAAGCCTTGCGATCCCGACGCGTGTCCTCCGTTTTGAAGCTTCCAGCGCCCTGCGACCCCAAACCGGTCATGCCGGTTTTGGCCAGACAGCCATGCCCTGTATTCGGCCTCGGCTTTGTGGCTCAGCCGAGTAACCCGGTGATTTTCTGGTCAACCACCACAAACCCCGCAAACTTGATGTAGCCTCCACCAATCACCACTCATGACTTGGCTCCCACGAAGTCTCGGCTCGACCTTGGTTTTGTGGCTCAACCAAGAAATCGTCCACCGACTTCATCTTGCTGTTCTTGCCACCATGCGGCCCGTACTTGACCCTACTGGCCACCGGGTCCCTCGAACGAAGCCTACTTGTCTTCTGCACACTTGGAGGCCTCACAGCAACGACCTTTCGCACTTGTTCTTCACCTGCACCAACACGAGTCAAGCTGCAACCTGCACCTGCAATACTTAGCCAAGAATTAGTCCACACAATGTTGTAAATCACTCATCACACCAGGAAGCGACCATCCACCGGTCCTCGAACCACACATGGTCCTCAAATGCACGGATATAAAGGCTAGCAATAAGATAGATACGCAAAAACGGAATGACCAGCTTCTTAGTCTCGGGCCAGAGAAATCATGACCTGAAATAACTCACCCAAAGATAAACATTGTATACTAAGTTTTTGCACTCAAATATTTATATGGCTCTGGATAGGTAGAGCAACATGCAAGTGGTATTTATGACAATGTTAGCATTACCTTTAAGAGCTAAAATAAATCATCTTTAATCCATCTAAAACTTGAGAGCACATAAAACTCTATGGGTCTTTATTTTTATCATAACCTCCGTTAAAGATTAGGCTAGCATTTAGATAATTTTAGATTTGTATTTTAAGAGGGCATTAGCTTAAACATGCATAAAACAATTACAAAGATAAACAAAGCGGCAATTATAATCATATATCAACATGGCACAAACTTTACAAAAGGCATAAACTAGGTGGTGACTTTATTCATGACGAAAATAAAAAATAACACACATGCTAAAAATAAAAACTGAGAGCACTACGCATACATAGGTGCATACAAGGTGAAAATCAAAGAAAAGGGAAAAGGAAAGATTAAACTAAAGATCCTCCTCTCTCTAATCTTCCGTCGATGGTTGATATTGATAGTCTTGGTTGTTGCACCCTTGCTCATAATAGGATTGCACTGCTCCTCCTAAGAATTGTCTAACAGTGCTAGGTGAAGGTGTCCGAGCACATAAGCGATGTTTGCATTTCCTTCACCCATTTGGTTTGTATTGGTTAGGATGGCTGCAATATTTTGCATGTTCTTTGCAGCGTATCCTCCAATAATGGTCACACTTTGTTGTAGTTGAGGAAGATGTGTGTATGACTCCGCAAAGGCTATGTTGGGCACCGCAAAATTTTATGGGGGGTATGGCTGCATCACTCCCCCATGTTTGCATTGGTACACCACCGTAGTAGCTTGGCGGCGCCGGAATTCCTCCAAATGGTGGCACATAATTTTGATGCGCACCTCCGTCTTGGGCCGTGGAAGAACCTTCTCCTATAACCCTTCCTCTTTTATTTTTTTTCTTCGCCAGCACAAGAAGTCCTTCCTCTAACCAATCTTCTTTCCCCTCAAGATAGGGGCAAATTTACTTTGGCCACTTTGACGCCTCCTCTCTCATCTTCACTTATATATATTTGTTTCTTCATATAATCAAATCCTAGGGAGGTCCCGGCTAGGAGATGCTCGGGTTTCTTGGAATCGCCGGTCTCAAAGAGATAGCCAACATGGAGAGGTAACACCCCTAGCCATAAGTTGAGAGGGGTCGATTGGCTACCTGGCAATCAAATCCGAGTGAAGCCAATCAACTCCGTGTTGGTTATCTTTGTCTCTCTTATTTTCCCCAAAATCCTTTTGCACATCCATGAGTGAAACACTTGGATGATGGGGTTCCGGCTTGTATTTCTTTATTGATGGGCTCCTCCCACGATTACACTCCAGAAACCTTCCAATATGCCTTCATGCACATACACTTGTTCTGAGGCTCCCTTTTGAAAACCGACTAATTCCCAAATATACTCATAGGGATCCACTTGTTCAACTCCCTCCAAACGGAATGAGAGACTCAGCACTCCTTCATCAAGGATATGCGCCATGGTCATGAGAATTTCCAAGGCGAATCCCTTGTCGGTGTTTACCGACACTCCGTTGGAGAATTGCACCCAACCTCGGTGTTCCATATGAAAATCCAATATGTGGAGAGGTTGGTCGTCGAAGTCGATGTTCGCTACAAGCCTCTACTCAAGGCGACTGAGCTTCTCCTCCTCCTCCTCCGTCATGGTGATAAAACTATTGGAATACCACGGAGTGTGTGGAGGTGGAGTGGATGATCGTGTCGAGCGGTGAGGTCGGAAGGGTGTCTCCTCCGTACATCCATGAGGTTCGGTGAACCTCATAGACGAGCTTCGTGTGGCCCATGCCACTGAGGAGAAGATTGTCGTTCCACCTCAGCAGTGTTGTGTCCTCCTCCATAATCTGAGGAGACTTGGAAACCAAGTGCCTCCTCGAAGAGGTTGTCAATAAAGGCTTGGACGACGATGATCCCTTCTTCTTGGTGAAAAGGCTGGTAGCTTTCTTCCATGGTTGCAGCACTCTCCGTCACAAATATATATCCGGGGTTTTCAACTGGTAACAAGGTACACAAATATTATTTTGGAGTCTGGACTTTGAGTGGAATTAGGATGTGTTTTGTTGCACGAAACAAACGAGGTGGATGGCTAAGTCTAAGGTGGTTCCAGACTACAAACTAGAGCACACGAACAAAGAGCTGGATGAGCGACTTACCTATCCTGGCTCGGTTCTTCTCCAGCGCACTCATGCTTGCTTTGTTGCTTCGTGACCGCATGGTCCATGGGATTGAACCTTCTACGTTCTCGTCCACTCCTTTGCTTGCATTTTTGCTCCTTCCACTTGATGATTTCACTTTGAGTCACTTCCATGCTCCCTTGCCTCACATGCCTCCATGATATTCCTGCAAAACAAGGCTTTGGCTGCCCCCCATGCTTGTCCTTTGCATGCGGTTTGATAAAAGATGTTGGGGGGCATCCCATGGTGCATCATGGTGCATGAATGGTTAGGTTAACTAGATTGCCTCCCTCTAAGCATGTTTTAATGCTAAGCACTCCTCTAATTTCAAAAAATAAAAAATAAAAGTAGAGCTATTAAATATAAATTTAGAGGAGTTTCTAAAGCATTAAAAACAAATGTAAGTCGAAAATATTTTCTGACTACTTTTATGTTGGTCTCACTGGTATCGTTTGCCTTCATTAGTCGAGAGCAAACTTTCCCGTCTTGATCATGGGGGAATAGGTTTAGGTTCTAATTTTGATTCAATGAGAGAGATTTTGAATAAAATAAAATTAAATGAGGCTTAGCAAAATTCTAATCTTAGAGAAACCAAGGATATAGATTTTTAAAACAACCAAAAGTTCAGTTTCTAGGTTCACGCGAGTCCTACCACGTGCTATAATTTTAATAACATCTAGATACAAGTCGTGACTCTACTCATGTGTTTTTAGCATGAAAAACAAGTCAACCATAACATCATGAAGAGGATGAAAGGTTGAGATAGGTTCTGAATTTTTTTGGGTTTGGTTTCTCAAAAAGAAACAAATAACATAGGATGGCTCATGTAAACGGTTTATGATCAAATATCCAACCAAGAATTATGTCTCTAATATTATTAAACCATTCTAAGTCTAATGTCTTGCGTAGCAAAATTCCGAAATTACTTACTTGAAAGGATTCGAAAAATCTTGAATCGGGTTGTCCTCCTGGTAGCTCATTCTTGACTCGACGAAACGGGTTGCCTCCCACCTAGCGCTTCGTTTATAGTCCATGGCTTGACTTTTTCACTTCATGACTTCAGATCAATGCTCTTTGCGGGTGTTGCAATCTTGGGTACCCACTTCCGCACCATCTTGGGCACGGGCTTATTCTTCGACTTAGTCATATTTTTGGTCTTCATAGGCTGGCTTTGTCCTTTGGTCTTGACAGATGCAACAACTTCCTTCATGTAGTGGCTTGACATCTCAAACTCCGGTCCTTCGGTCGTGATCTTCGTGGTCTCCTTAGTGTGATCCTCCATCTCTCCCGAATGAGTTTGAGTAGCCTTCGCCATCTTGGGACCTTGGGGTCGTCTCGGAAATTCTTCTTTGTTACCCATCGGGCGCCTGGCAAGTTGTCCCACTTGCATCTCTAGCATCTTCATCATGATGAACACTTCACGTATAGAGCTTCCGACTTCCATCACCTTGCCATCTAAATTCTCCATTATTTTCTCCATAGCCTCGAACTTAGTGACAATGTCCTCGTTGATCTTAGTTTGCTCGTCCATTAAGTCCTTCAATTGTGTACAAAGGGGAACTAATTCTTGAATGGACGAACTTCCATTAAATCGGGGTTTACCTCGAACATGGTCGTGCTCGTCACACTCCTCGCATGTGGATCTTGCCTCAGCAGCCTTTAGGTCTTGAGCTTCATTCTCTATCTCCACCTTCTCCATCCTCCTCTTAAGTAAACTGATATGCCACTCAAGGAATTCGGCTCGTATGTATTCATTGAAACACTCCAAAGCTCTTGCAATCGTCATGCGGATAGTTGAGACCTTAATCTTGAACGGCCTTCCGGCGTCTTTAAGGTTTATGATAGGTAGATCAATGATGTCTGGGGTGCATAGCTCGATCCTGCGCTCCGGTTGTGGTTGTTCTCCCATGGGTGGCGGTTGAGGTTGATCTTCCTTTGGACTTGGAGGTGGTGATTCCCTTTGAGATTCCGATGGTCCTTCAACTTTGGCTTTTCGATCTAGGGTTTCCAATCCTTTAGCTTGTGTTGCATGTCTCCTTTGCCTGTAAAGTTTTCCTGGATCATCCACAAAAGAAAGTTTGGGTTTCTTGGGGCCTCCGATCCGATTCCGAAAACACCCGCCTTTCAGAGCCCCCGTTCTGTCACAACGTACTCCTATTGATGCGGGTAGTCTAGGGCGAGTTCGATAAGAACAAGTTGAAATCACTTGGTCGGTCTGGTATGCACCTCTAGCCACCGCGGCTACAAGAGCACCCTATGCAATCTAGCTATAGACTAGATTGGGGAAGAAGCAAAACCAAGGCGAAAGCAAAATCATCGAGGAGGCACTTGATCGCTAGAAATCGGATTCACTATAAAAACTTCACCATGAATGATTACATGAACAAGATCACCACTGGGATCCTACCTCGATCTTGATCCTTGCTCCGGAGCTCCGACGTGGTCTTCCATGCAAGGTTCCCACGTCGGCTAGGGAGACCCTAGACAACTAGCACGACCCTCATCTCCGAGATGGTGTCCCTCAAGCTTCTCTGCTCCTCGGCGGCGGATGACGAATTGATTGATGCGTGGCTCTTGGTTAGGGGGCTATAAATAGCCTGAGACGCACCTAGGTCAAAGGGGGGCCGACTGGGCCTTGAAACAGGCTGGGACGGCCGGCCTGGCCGACTGGCCTGGGCCCATTTCGGCCCCGTCCACGGCCTCCTTCGCCCGGCGTTGGTTCCCGAGTCTTCTAGATCGTTCCCCCTTCTGCATTTGGGCCCTTGTCATCAGTTTCTCTACGAGTTGAACGAAGCTCCTTATCTCGCAAGATTCGGCACTTTTCGGGCTAGGTCCTCGGAGTTTGTCATCTTCTCGGGTTAGGTCCCTGGGCTTCTTGGAGTCAAGTTTGCTTCATTGCATGACTTGTACCGGGTTTCAAGGTCTTGTCATGAGGTGCTTGATGAACTTATCCCAGAAGTCTTGCTTTCAACTCTAAAACACTACATAAACACTAAACTCCAAATCCGGCATGCACGAATGAACTTGTTATACCAAGGGGGTTAGTACCAATGGATAAGATACAAAAGTTATGCCAACACCGAAGGTAAACTCATGGCTATGTTAACATAACATAACACACAACATATCCAAAAAACCATGGACATGCTTTACAAAAGTTGTAGGATTTTTCAAATCGAAACCAACAAAATTGAGTTTGCATTTTTCTGAATTTTCTACAATTTTCTATGCATTTACGAACAGGTCCTCGAATTTCACAGATAAGCCCTCAGGATGCAAACTTAGATTGCAATTAGGTCCCTGGTTCCATGGCCGGTGGAGGAAGCTCGATTCAGGCGAGGGGAAGGCCCGGCTCTGCCGGGAAAGGGTGGGGGAGTGGTGTAGGCTCACCTAGGGTTCCATTCCGGGGGTTCGACGGCTCAGAGGGCGTGCCGGCGAGGGGGTTCGGCGGCGCCAGGCTCCGGCGGCCACTGGAACAGTTGTCTCGGTGAGCACCCTGCTTGGGAAAAAGAAGGGGCAGCGTCGTTGGCTCTAGTAGGGGCTAGGGGAGGTCCTGGCGACGCTAGACGATAGTGGAATTGACCGGAGATGCAAGCTCGGCGGTGCGGGTGGCAAAGGCGCTGGCGGGTAGAGCACGGGAGCAGCGGCAATGGATCGGGCCGCGAGGGAGGAGGGGTGGTCTTAAATAGGTGTCTCTCACTTGCTTCGTGACCAAGAGACCGATGGCATCTCTACCGTGGTACGGCGGCGGCCTTGGTAGGCGTGCACGCATAGGGCGGGGGCAGTGGATGGACCGGCAGTTGGGCGCGGTGTGCGGCCGGGCTGGTACGGTGCGAACGGCGACGCGGCACGGGGCGGGCGCGGCTTCAAGGCGCCTCGGTGCGCGAGTCGTTGGGAAGGTGCGCCGCCTCGAGAAGTCGCGGGCCCGGATGCCGAGGGTCGCGGGGCCACGCGCTGGGCGCGCGCGCGTCGTGCGCCGGCACTCCAGAGCGCTAGGGCACTAATTTGGCCTGAACTCCGTCAATCAACACCGGTTTGACCAAGTTTTTCTTCAAAAATTTGAACTGGACGAAAATTTCTCCAAAAACGAAAGTTGTAGTGTGAAGTACCGTCTACAACTTCTACAAAGGCCGCCCTATGTTTTTCTCAATGGTTTGAGAAGGAACGTCAAGCAAAGTTCGGGTTTTGCAGAGCGCCGGTGCATAGTAAAATTTGTAGTTGACCAAGTTTTTCACCATTTTCTACTCAAAATCGGCAATGCCATCCAACATGAATGTTGTGTCCCTTGAAAAAACTGGACAACTTTTATATTGGGAGATTTTGAAGTGTTTAGGTGAAATTTGGAGAACGCAGCAAGAGTTCTGGAAGACGTTCAAATAAAGACATCAGGGTTTAAGTGGGGTTTGGCCGTGCCTTTGAACAAAGGTTGACCACAAGTGTGTGTTGACTTGATCAAGAGGGTTATTAGAGGTTTGTTGGTGAGGTTTTCGAGGTGACGACCTAGGTTGACCTAGGTTTGACCAATGTCAGCAGGTTTGACTCAACTGATTCGGTCATCAGCGTTAATGACGCTAATTAAAAACATGGGGCATCATAGCCTACCCCCCTTAAGAAGAATCTCGTCTCGAGATTTGAAGTACAAGATGAAGTGGGGAGGTGTTCTCGGATAGAGATATTACCCATAGAGTTATGCTGGTCTGGCTTCCCTTGAAAGATCGGTTTCTTGTCGTGACCACCTTTAGCTGCTCCGAGGTTCTGATTCTGCCGCTAGGGGTTCGAGCAATTTCTTTTGAAATGCCCGGGTTGTCCACAATTGTAGCAAATGCGGGGCAGAAGTTCCTTGGGCTTGGAAACTTGTTGCTGCTCTTCCTTGACAATACGGAGCTTCTTTCCCTTTTGTGTTCCTAATATCTCATTTTGAGAGCGGGTTTCACCTTCTACGAACTGGCCGGTCTTGCCGCTGTCGTAACTTTGTTTGCCCTCACGTGGACAAATTTCCTTATAGGTAATTTCCCACTCACTTACATCTGTCTCAGATAATACTCACTTGTTGCTCTGACTTTTTCTCCCTTCTTTTGTAAGGTCCATTGGTAGTTGAGAAGGTGGTAATATGGAGTCAGAAGTTTTGAGTTGACCTTGAGTCACATGGTCCACCAACAGATTGAACAAGTGGGCTTGCTCGACCATGGATGCAGATAAAGACTGAGAGAGATTGTCTACCAAACTAGTTTGAGATGGTCCTCCATAACGTTCTTGGATGATATCGTACACTATCTGACTCAGCACTGAATTTTGCCCCTCCAACATCTGGATTGTGCCCACAATGGTATCCATGTCAGTCTGGGTAGGTACTTTGGATGAGCAAGGCTCGAAGGGTCAAGGCTTCTGTTGCATCGCTTGCATCTGTTGTACTTGCTGGGGCATCTGGCTGTGCCTGCAGGATCTGGCACAACACTTCGGTTTGCGCTGCCACGAAGGCCTCTGTCAGTGTCGTGGGTGGTTGTGGTGATAAGTCATCACTACCCAACGCACCAAAACCATTGGGGGTACTGCGTGTTAGTCCGACCATCTGAAAATTGAGTTCCCATTCAATACACATCCAAAAGCTTGCTCATAAATTAACAAGTAGAACGTGCACGACGAAGTCTCATTTAAGGTAAGTACTGCAAACCGGACATCACAGCGGTCTTTAGCATAACATTCACAGATCTCTGCTCATTCACTGACAATTCTCTTTTTGATTAATAGGTGTAGGATTTCACAACTTTAAAGTGGAATTTCAACTCCGCGGTGAACTCCAGGGTTAATCGTGACGGCGGAAATCACGAGGAAAAACTCACGGCATCCATCCTCTGGACTGAAGGGCGCATCGAGGAGAATTTAGCAAAAAGCTTCCATCGATCCTGGTTTTACTTCTTGCTCGATTCCGAGGATTTGGAGGGTATGATCACGGATCATGGGCGGATAAGCGATGGATAACTCTCAAACATTGACTTTTCGAGAACCTTGATTGATCAAGAAAACTCTACTTCTACTTCTTCAACTTATTTGACCAGAAGGGAGTTGATGCTATGAGGTCGTCGAGATTGGCGGTAATAGACCAAGTTGACAGCGATCATCAAAATAGACTTTCATGAAGAAAAGGAATGCTAGTAAAGATTTCCAAAATTTCCTTGTACGGAAGTCGATTTAGTGTGGGAACTTCAGAAAAATCTTGCTCACACTTTAATTAACTTGTGAATTTGAGTGCTGATGACTCATTACATTGCGGTGCAATGATTTTAAAAGTTGGTGTGATGCACATGCTTGTGAAGACACGATGCACATGCCCATGCAATATGGTGCTCATGATGCAAGTTAGTACGACTCGGTTACCCACAAAATGAGTTAGTGATTGCGAGGGCAATCACAGGAAGAGAAAGAGTATGTGTGGTGGATCGCATTCTCACAACCAAGATACCTAGCGCGCTCCTAGTGGTAGTCATGTGGCTGCAGCACACATGATGCCCTAGGTTCCGTCGCGGCACCTTTACTTATGGGACAACCATCACCAAACAAGAGAGATAGGGTATGAGTATGGAAGTTTCCATGTGAATGCATGTTAGTTCACCCAAGGTTTCCAAATGCACATGCTATGCAATGCATACTCAAAAAGTGACATTTATTTTATTTAAAAAGGTTGTGAGAAAGACCAAAAGAATAAGTTCAGGATTGGGAGATCGGATTGATCACGATTGGTATGAAAATTTTGGACGAGTTTGATACTCATCACAGAACTCTGATCGGATCATAAACATAATAAATAATCCCTTCACAAGGATCACTAGAGGAAGATGCTCAATCAAGGCATTACATCGATGAAAGGTCTCTGGATCACCAACAACTCTTGGGACTACCATGCAGACTAGCTGCATAAAAGAGGGCTCCAAGCTCAGCCAACCACAACAACTAACCAAACGTAGCTGCACACTAGGGTTCCTTACAACTATTACACTCGTACGACTCAGAACTTTATTACAAACCTACCAACTTCCTAGGGTTGGATCTTCTATGCCAAAGAACTATAGTGACTCAGGTCCAGACTCTACTCCAGACTCTCCTTGGATGTCCTCAGCATCCTCTTCTTCTTCTGGTCCGTGAATGACAGGTTCCAGAGGTGGAGCTGCTATAGCTTCCAATTTATTCTCTAGTTCAAACATATATTGGTCATTTTGCTGCAATAGGAAATTCTGCTCATGGATAACTTCACTCAGTTCTCATATCTTTGCCTTATCCTTGCATCTTCCCTTCTTGAGAGTAGTTATTATTGCTCGTGCTTCCTTCAATGCTTGAGAGGTGTTCTCCATTTCTTTAACTTGGTACCTATAGATTTGATGTCTATAGAATACACTTTCTCCCACCATTCGTTAATAGGTGTCATACATGGCTTCTGGAAAACGAACTGAGGTGACGAGATCAGGACTATAGTGAGAGTTGCTCTGAGCTGGAAGAAAAGCTTCGCATTCGACACAAGGTACACTGTGTCACTCAGGTACAGGAATCACTTTGGCTGTGGTGCCGACTACCTCGTCAAGGTGCTTCCCACAAAAAGTTGTGAGTGCTTCGAGAGCAGCCTTTTGCACAGTGTCAACTAGGTTCAGTCCTTGTGCCTTACACTCCCATTCTTCCCAAGCAGGATTTGTCAGGCACACGAGGGTCTTCACCTTCACCTCACAACGAGGGAGCTGGCCTGTGGTCATGACCTCACGTGTCGAGTACTCTAGGTAAGTGGTGTACCCAAAGTCCTTCAGGGTGTCCCACAAGAGTGCAAGAAATCCACCCTCCTCCAGGTAGTTCACGAGAGTCCATGCTTCCACATTTGCCGACACATATCCAAAGTTGTCCATCTGGACATAATGACAAAGTGAGAACCAGACGGTGTGAGTGTTCGAGGATAAACTCGATCCACGATAAAAGAGTACATGGTTAAGAAATGGGGTAGCCATTGGTACGAACATACAACTTGGCAAAGTTCTTGCAGTTGTGAAATTCATAACTTCAAACCAGAGCCCCAAAATTTCTCAAATTTGTGTAACAACTCAGCTAGATTATGAGACACATGTTTGGTATACAAGGTTGATCTCAGAAAGCTAGGAAGGTGCTTAACTAAGCAAAATTTCGGATTAGGTTTCTGGAAAACAGCAAGACAGATGTTCACTAACCTGAGCACATCTTGAGATATACAAAGGCTACGTTTCTGAAATTTTGTGAGTAGAAACTAGATTAGATTTGGAGCAACTTTGGTATAGGTCACCTGGACAAAAAGGTTCCTGAACAGGTTGCAAGGTCTACAAAAAGCCACAATAGATTTGTGGACAGCAACACATCTACACCTGAGAGGCTAGGCAGGACAAAACATACTAGCAAAATTTTACCTTAGAGAGCACACAAACAAGTATGGGTTCAGTTTTAAGTTTTTCCACAACTTTTATCATGATGCAAGATGTCCTAGTCATCCTAGTCGCCCTCTCAAGGCAATCAAGCCAAACTCGAAGTTAGCGCCAGTGGCAAGGCACATACACGTTTCTCCCTATAATAACTAGTCGAGAACTAGTCAATGCTCACTTAGTGCCTTACGAAACGAGGTTAGTGTACCTGTAGAAGATCACAGAACACAACGAACCTTCCATGCTAGCACTCATGAAAGAGTCCACATACATTAACGTTCACTATAGAAACGGCACCCATGCATTTATCGCTGCATGGACAGCGTCCAACCTCAGATAGACTTGTTTTTGAATGAAGCGGATCCTTGCCTCGCATATACAAAATGCGGAACGTCCATGTATGGCAAAATGTGGCAAGACACAGACACGACAGTGGGTTCCTTTTGGATTAGGTCCCATCCATCCCTCGCATGAACTAGTATGGAGGTACAAAAAGTAAGTTCTGACATTAGTAAAATGTGCTGGGAGTTAGCAAAATAAACCATAGATTAATAAGTCACCTGGAAACCGAAAAATTCCATCTATGGCCTCTCGGTCTATATTCATCCTTAATAGACCAATCGTATTTTGCAAATTCAAACAATCTTGGCAAGTTTTATTCAAAAACACGTGATTAAGATTGTTTTATTAAACTCTGGTGCATATAATCACTCTGATACCATCTGTGACAACCCGCCTAGGAAAATACTGTACTATCGCCTAAAACCAATCCACTTTGGTCATTAAGCAATAATAAAGTATTATCCTGTCGTTGGTTGCCGGGTTAACACCCAGTAAATCACTTGAAATTCATATAGAGGATCGAAAATATGCATTAAAACTCACGCGAAGGCGAGTCCAGAGTACAGCACCCATTTAAGTCCAAACTACCCCTGAGGGTTAAATTATTACAAACCATTGTTCATGACAAAAAGTAAAGGTTCAGAGTTCGAAAAACAGTGGAAATAAAATAAACTAGCTCAACGGTAAAATCAAAGGAGGCCATCCATGATGCCATCACTTGTCGTCATCCACCTGGTCAACAACACCTACAATCAACAGTTTTATAGCAAGGCTGATTATACTAATACTCAACCAGACTTAACTGTCGGGTGATAACTACAGCACCAAACTCTAGACAGGAGAGGCTTTTGGACGGTGGAGTTCTTTTGCCGAAAAGCATCAAAGAGTATTGTCCTTACTTTCAATATTTTAGCACAAGTTCTAGTTGATTACCATTTCTAAGTGTGCCAACTAATTCAAACAAGAATTGTACAAACAATTAATTCAAGCAGTAATATTCACCGAGTTCCATCATTACGGGATATCAAGGCTAGTTGATTAAGCAGTCTCAGATAATGGTGGGAGCCTGACAATCGATTGACTTAAACCTTGCAAGGTAAACCTAAACACACGGTAGGGTGCACCCACGAGGACAACCATCCAGGCAGTTCCCAAAAATCCTTGGGTTGGGATCAAAGCTTACAGTCCTAGGTACAAGGTTAGCTGGCCTACCCCGCGAGGCACCCAGTCTCACACATGCACCCCCTTCCCCGGTAGCGAGCCGGGAAGGGGAATACTCAAGATTAGCAAGGTTGAGTTCCCACACCGTCTCATTAAGGTACTAGGCTTACCGGTCCCATTACCGACAAGTGCTTAGTACATTCAAAAGCTTAGCCCACGAAAGCCACTGGACTGGAGCCCAAATCCTATGCTCTTACCACATGAGCAATCCATTTATAAAGATCTTATGATTCCAACATAAGAATCTATTCTCGCGAGTGACGAACATCACTCGACTTGTACCGGACCTATAGCATAGCAGCTATCGACCTAGCATACTAGTGATAGAGCATAGGTACCTAGGGATCATGCAACTAGGGTTTCAATTCAACTCCTGAAACGTAAATGCACAATCATAGAAAAGTGTTGACCATCGATTTTGGTACACCTAGCTATAAGATTACCGTCAACATTTGAATGTATTTGATATTCTAACCAATGGTACTAACCCCCCGAAGGTATCAAGTTCACTCTCGCATGTCAATTTTGGAGTTTGTTGTTTACACAGGAAATTAACGTTAAAGAGGAGACTTTCAGGATAAGTTCATCAAGCACTTCAAGAGAAGATCATGAAGCCCGACACAAGTCAAGACACCTCATGAACATGACTCCAAAGGGCCCATGGACCGAAGCATGAAGCCGGAAAACTCCAGGGACCTGGATAGAAGATGTTGAAGCTTGCGCGATAAGGAGCTCTGTCTAAACCGTGGAGAAGATGACGTCAAGGGCCCACATGCATAAGGGAGCAAGTCAACAATTGACTGAGAAGCAGCATCGGGGAGCGAGACGGGGCCGAACCGAGAGCGAGTTGGCCTGGCCTGTTTCGGGCCCGGTTCGCGCCCCCCTTTGCCCTAGGTGCTCGTCTATTTATTGCCTCTGCCTCTGCCGGCCTCCACATCCATCCATTCATTAGAGAGCCGTCGAGACGAAGGAGAAGCACCGGGAGGAAGCCGACGGCTACCGCAAGTCCTCGAGTTGCCTAGGAGATGGCTTAGGCCATGCCCTAGCCGCCCTGGTTAGCCCTGCGTGGTGAAGCCATGGTGGCGTTCCGGAGCCGCAAGTTGATTTCGGGAAGTCGTTTGTACCTTCAACATTCGATGGTGATATAAATCTATTCTTGTCTTTACTTTGATCTACTATATGTTGTGCTTATTCATATGTGTAGCTACCATATGCCTTTAGTAGGATTAGATCGAATCATGGTGATTAGTCTTGTCTTGTGGATACACCGTAGTAGTGCACGGACCTAGGTTCTTGCTCGGTGATGAATATCCTTGCGTAGTGACAGTACGGTGGAGGAGAAAGCGGCGAGTGAATGTGTATCAGACCACTCCATATCAGGTTACTCCATATCGAGTGTAATCCTTATCATAGTATAGGTTTAGATTGGTTTATCACCTTGGCCGGAATGGCAACAAGAAGATGATAGGCTAGGGTTGCCTTTGGTTTGCTTACCTTTATGGCTAGGTGGGTGAGATCCATACATCCCTTCGTGTTTGTATGTTTAATCTTTATGCAATCAACACTTCACATGGGGTTAGACCGGTAGATTAGATAGAGAACCTTAGTGGTTTGCTTCCGATCCTTGGATTGACAAATCTAGGGAGGACCCTCCTTGGTGAAAAAGGCACCAAGTCACCCGTAGGCTTGCGGTGAACTTGAGCTCGGTTTTGCACCATCAACAAGCTCCTTTTTTTGGCACCATTGCTAGGGATCAGCAACTCAAACCCTAGGGTGATCTATCTTTCTATTAACTAACCCTAATTTTATCATTGCATATACGCTTGTTTTCTTGTTTGTGTCCTTGAAAATAGGTGGAAAACTAGACACAAAGCGATCGAGAAAAGTTTTCAACATTCGGACTTCAACAAGTCCAACCTCACTCAACCAAGTTGATGGCTACACATGTTTTGCTCTTTAGTGGTAGGTGCTAACCTTGGTTAGTGGCCCAACATCCGCTATTGAGCCCCCACCCGAAGCAAAAGAAGATGAACAAGGTATGCCTACGTGTCGATTAAGTTTTTAGACTAATGTCTTTCCAAGGATTGTTTGTTCAAGCTATAGGTTTCGGAAACGACCATGTCAAGCGTGATGGATAAGGATTCCATTACCATCATGCTCACGCAGCGATGGTAATGACTTTTGAAGCCAAGGATGCTCGACATGGTGCCCTAAAAGACTTCGAGATGAAGACCACACGTACATCTCTGGATCGATGGACAAAAAGGATAATGATGTAATCAAGATGCCTTGCACAACCTCAGCAGAAAACAATTGGACATATTTGGATTTTCAGAAGCTCCATGAAGTCTACGTTCCAACGAATCAAGCGGGGAGGCAATCGAAGGTTTCTACAAGCGGATATGGCCGAATCACCGATGGTTGCACGTGCTGAAATTCTGGACAGCAAGCAATGCTGAAGTAAAACAGCCATAGCTCTTTTATTCGGACTCCGATTAAGGCGAATGAGTACCCGTTGGAAAGGTAATTTTATAAACTTTTCAATAGAACTATATTTTGGTATATGTTCTGTTCTGGGTGCAGGGGTAAATCCATGAAGAAGAGTCAGCAACAAGGCTATGACGACAAGATAGAGGAGATGGACATGGTGTCAATAAAGAGAAGATGGGGCAATGGTTCCACAATGCGTACATGATGAAATTCAGAAGCTAAGGACTAAAACAAACCCTCTGGAGCTTGGATGAATGAAGACACAAGAGGCATTACTCAACACATGATTGTGTTGGAAGCGAACTGCTAGATTAAGTCAACATCAAGTTGCATGGATGCTTTGGATTCTCGCACAAAGAACCATGGCTTCACAACGATGGAAAGGTATGTGAGAAAGTCGAGCTCTATGACTTTAAATGATGTGCTTTGCGGGAGGCAACCCGATCTTTTTATATATCTATATAAACTATGACAAGTCTACATTGTGTTCTTTATTTGAAAACTTCAAGTAACATTGCACCATTGCTCTAATAAATGTCACAACCACATCTTGTATGCTTTAATAGATATTGAGGGAGCACTTTGTTACTTGAATTTTGGAAAACTTGTAGACCCCTTTTTTTGTGTGCTTATTAGTGTTTAGATTATTTTTATTTGTGTCTTTAGAAAGAAATATGAAGTATGATCCCTTTTTATTCTAAACTTGTGGCTAGTTAACTTAGGCTAACTTTTGCTTTTGGTTTAGATCACAGCCATATCATGTCATGTCATTTTGTTCATTCATATCATGTTGCACTTTATTCAACATTGATATTCACCCTTGCATTTTGTTGCATGATGCATATCATATTTAAGACCCTTTTTTGTCAAAACAAAAAAATATATCTCATCTTTGCCTAAACCTTCCTATCAAACCACACCTAGAAGCTAACCAACAAATGGAGGAATTGACTTATGTCAAGCCGACAAAGTCTATCTCTATCCCTTTTCTAAAATTTTGACTAGCCTCATCCTAAACCCTTATGGAAAACCTCTCATACCTTTAGTAATCCTAAAACCATAGGTTTTTTCATCCGAAAATCTAATCCTTGTTTTTATTCTTTTGCAAAACAACCTTAGATAGAATATCTTCACCCGACTTATCTTTTCAAAATTCTTATCTTAAGCCAAAAATATAGGATACGCATAAGTCTTACCTTAAAACCTTTTTAGCATGTTTTACGGTCTTTTGATAAAACTTTTGACTCTACCTCTTATCGTTAAGGAACAACATCGAAAGCCTTTTTCAAACATTGCTAGCCCTTTTTACTAACTCCTTGCATTTTGCATCAACCCCTTTTGTTTTATCATGCGAAGGTTAGCTTGGCTTCTTTGCGAAATTTTTGATGAATGCTTTATTTCGATAATGGTGCTTTGTGCGCACGGGGCATTTTCTTTTGCAATCTTGTGTAAACATGGTGTTTAGACATGATTGGAGACCACCATCACTTAGTTTTATAAAACTTGCTTTCACATTGCATTGGTTGGTTTATAAATTTTGCAATGCGTCCTACTTCTCTTGCACTTTAAAGAATTATTAATCTTGGGATGAACATGGTGTTTTGACCTTGGTTAATAAATCTTTGTAGGAATGGAAAGTATTGCAACCACTTTGTAAGCATGGAGCTTAGAATTTGGTGTAAACATTGTTTTGTTTATATCCCTTCCTTTCATTTGCATCTGCACCTACACGCACGTACACTCATTAGGTTCTCTTTTCTTTTTACTAGGTAAACTATGCCACAAGTTAAGGTCTTAGGGACGCATTTGGTTTGTTGGCAATTGTTTCTACTCCCGACCATCACCCCGGGGGTTGAATGTGCATTTGATTTGTTTTGCATGCATGACGAAGTGTTCCCATGAGTTCTTAACCAATTGCAATCAAGATTGTTAGTCATCTACAAGGTTTGAGAGGGAAGTTGCTGTTTTCATCAAGATTTGAGCACATGTTCAGAGATGTACAATGGAAGAAAGTTTAATATTCATAAGCTCCTTCAAACCTTCTTTCCAACGCATCAAGAATCATCAATTTTGAAGACCCGTACAAGGAGATATGTCAAAAACATTGAGCGCTGCGCAGTCTGAAATCAGCCTTGGACAGATTGCATCGCCGGAGTAAAATAGGCACAACTCTCTTGTTCGGAACCCGTTTCATGCGTATGATAGCTCGTTGGAAAAATAATTTCATGAACTTCAACTTGGAGGGGTGTTTCAGTACATGTTCTGTTCTGGAGAAAAAAAAATTTGTGGAAGATGAGGCAGCGACAAAGGACGGCATTGAAGTCGGTGATGACGATATGACGAAGGATTGGAACCATGGCTTGATGATGATAAGAATAAGTTGAGGGACAACTGATTTAACAAAGACAAGAAGTGAAGATTATTCTCAAACACATGGCAATAGGGGATTCCAAGAAACTCAAATTCTTCCACACTTAGCAACACGCTAAGCATGGGGGAGGATTTGAAGGACGAAAGGGAAAAAGGCCACGTGGGGTACAAGGATCACCTTCACCAAGATGCTCATCATTCTTTCTCCATGGAAAGCACAATGCTTAACCATGGGAGAGGCCACGCTGCACTTCACTACGAGCATCGAAAAGGACGGTAAATCTCCCTTAACTTTATCTTTGTTCATCGCTTTTTAAATGCTTGCACATATATGCTTTCAACCATAGACAACCTTTGTATTTATCTCTCGATCAATAACATGGCTACTAGGAGGACAACCTAGGTTTGTTAGTTTTACATTTCAATAAATGAATCACCATCTCTTTTGAGCTTACCACGATAATATCATTTGTATGCCTTGCTTATGGAAAAATGATGAAAGTTGCCGCCTTGTTTTACTTGCATGATGTTGTATATGACATGACCTTTTACTCTCTATTAAAACAACTTAAATTGATTAAATACCGGCTCTTTCATTTGTGGAGGTTAAATGATTAATCTTTAGACCCACATACTTTATGTTGCTCTTTGATTTAAGTTTACCGAAGACATATGCCTTGCACTTGTTTTATTTAAAATCATTATGCTATCTACGTTTGTGAATATCTTGCAAGGCTCTACCTACCAAAGACTATACACATACAATTACTTTAATGATATAACCTTTAGTTTGCAAACTTATATCTTGATGAGTTGGATTAGGATTGATTTCTTTGGTACGAGACTAAGAAGTTGGTCATTCCTTTGCGTATCTTTTCCATGCTAGCCATTCTTGTCCATGCATTGTGAGTTTCTATATTGGAAATTTCACAAACTTCGCTGGGCATCCACCCTAAACCCAAAACATTTTTTTGTGATTACTTCCTTAACCACAACCCAAATTGAGTATGGATGATCTTTCGACGAATTTTCTGAAAATTTCCTGGCAAGATTTCAAGACATATAACATATGGAGGGACTCATCAACGATCATGTGAGTTTCGACATGGAGGATGCCCTTGAAGATTTCAAAAGATTTATAGAGGAACACAAGGATTTTGTACTTCTCTACCAGTCATAGGTCCCCTCACTTCTATGCTCGAGGACGAGCAATCATTTAAGCATGGGGGAGGACTGCTATAGCAAGTACTATGTTGCTTAAAAGTTCGGAGGATCATAAAAATGAAGAAGAAAAAAATAAAAAAGATATATAAGAGAAAAAAAGAAGGAAATAAAGAAAAAAGAAGAAGGAAAGAAAAAAATAATAATAAGAAAAGAAAAAAAGAAACGAAAAAAGAGAAAAAATAAAAATGCTCCTCGGTTCTTTTTAGCTTCATTTAAATCTTAGAGAGCTTTGAAGACAAGTCCATACTCAATCTTTTCCAACCATGTGCAATCTGATAACGAGAACTTCATTTGTGTCTCGAGATCACCCATTTGCCACTTGCACATGTCCACCTTTCTAAATGTGTGTGTTCCATCTCTCGCTTTTCCAACATTCATTTTCCATGGCCTTTTTTACTAGTCTCGGTAATTCCAATAGATCTCTCTCTTAGTTTGACAACATTTCAAGTATAATGTTTCGCTATGATTATTTTTACCTACCAAGCTCCACACAAGCTTTCTACTTTCATATATGAGTAGAATAGGTTGAGATTAATCTAGTGTAGGATTGAGTGACTTGACGAGATGAGTGTTTCCATGAGCTTTTGCAAGAGAACCTCACTTATGTTAGATGTGCAACTATTTGAAAAATCTTCACGATGCAACAAAGTAAAGGTTTGAAGTTTGCTTAACTTCGAGAGCACTATATTTGTTTTATTGTGGCATGTTCTTTAGTGATAGTCTATCTTCCATAATGAAGTAGCCGGTCAAAACTTGAACCTTAATGCTAAATACTTGAGAGAGCAATATGTCTTGTTGTGTATAACAAAGTGCAGGGAAGACATTGAAGGGCAACGCTGATTTCCAAGTTAAGCAAAGATCTTGGACTTGCTCGAGGACGAGCAATGTTTAAGCATGGGGGTATGTTGACAGTCGATTTTGGTACACCTAGCTATAAGCTTACCGTCAACATTTGCACGTATTTGATATTCTAACCAATGGTACTAACCCCCAGAGGTATCAAGTTCACTCTCACATGTCGATTTTGGAGTTTGTTGTTTACACAGGAAATTAACGTTAAAGAGGAGACTTTCGGGATAAGTTCATCAAGCACTTCAAGAGAAGATCATGAAGCCCGACACAAGTCAAGACACCTCATGAACATGACTCCAAAGGGACCAGGGACCAAAGCATGAAGCCGGAAAACTCCAAGGACCTGGACAAAAGATGCTGAAGCTTTTGCGACAAGGAGCTCTGTCTAAACAATGGAGAAGATGACGTCAAGGGCCCACATGCATAAGGGAGAAAGTCAACAATTGATCGAGAAGCATCGGGGAGCGAGGCGGGGCTGAACCGCGCCGAAATAGGCCTGGGCCGGTCGGCCCAGGACGGTCAGCCTGGCCTGTTTCAAGCCCGGTTCGTGCCCCCCTTTGCCCTATGTGCTCATCTATTTATTGCCTCTACCTCCGTCGGCCGCCACATCCATCCATTCATCAGAGAGTCGTCGAGACGAAGGAGAAGCACCGGGAGGAAGCCGACGGCTGCCGCATGTCCTCGAGTTGCCTAGGAGATGGCTTAGGCCATGCCCTAGCCACCATGGTTGGCCCTGCGTGCTGAAGCCATGGTGGAGTTCGGGAGCCACGACTTAAATTCGTCAAGTCATTTGTACCTTGGACATTCGATGGTGATATAAATCTATTCTTGTCTTCAATTTGATCTACTACGAGTTGTGCTAATTCATATGTGTAGCTACCATATGCCTTTAGTAGGATTAGATCGAATCATGGTGATTAGTCTTGTCTTGCGGATACACCGTAGTAGTGCACGGACCTAGGTTGTTGCTCAGTGATGAATATCCTTGCGTAGTGACAGTACGGTGGAGGAGAAAGCGGCGAGTGAACGTGTATCGGTGCACTCCATATCAGGTTACTCCATATCGAGTGTAATTCTTATCATAGTATAGGTTTATATTGGTTTATCACCTTGGCCGGAACGTCAACAAAAAGACGATAGGCTAGGGTTGCCTTTGGTTTGCTTACCTTTATGGCTAGGTGGATGAGATCCATACATCCCTTCGTGTTTGTAAGTTTAATCTTTATGCAATCAACACTTCACATAGGGTTAGACCGGTAGGTTAGATAGAGAATTTTAGTGGTTTGCTTCCGATCCTTGGATTGACGAATATAGGGAGGACCCTCCTTGGTGAAAAAGGCACCAAGTCACCCGTAGGCTTGCGGTGAACTTGAGCACGGTTTTTGCACCGTCAACAAGCCCCTTTTTTGGCTCTAGAGCACCAGGGCACCGATTTGGCCTGATCTCCGTCAGTCAACGCCGGTTTTGACCAAGTTTTTCTTCAAAATTTTGAACTGGATGAAAATTTCTCCAAAAACGAAAGTTGTAGTGTGAAGTACCCTCTATAACTTTTACAAAGGTTATCCTATGTTTTTCTCAATGGTTTGAGCAGGAACATCAAGCAAAGTTCGGGTTTTGCAGAGCGCCGGTGAACAGTAAAATCTGTAGTTGACCAAGTTTTTCACCATTTTCCACTCCAAATCTGCAATGCCATCCAACATGAAAGTTGTGTCCCTTGTAAAACTGGACAACTTTTATATTGGGAGATTTTGAAGTGTTTAGGTGAAATTTGGAGAACGCGGCAAAAGTTCCGGAAGACGTTCAAAGACATCAAGGTTTAAGTGGGGTTTGACCGTGGCTTTGACCAAGGGTTGACCACAAGTGTGTGTTGACTTGATCAAGAGGGCATTAGGGTTTGTTGGCGAGTTTTTCGAGGTGATGACCCAGATTCACTTAGGTTGACCAATGTCAGAAGGTTTGACTCAGCTGATTCGGTCATTAGCGTTAATGACACTAATTAAAAACCTGGGGCGCCACACCTGCCGGTCGTGGGAGGCTTAACCACCTCACTGAGGTCGTGATCAATGAGTTTTTGGTTTGTGGACTACTTCTTTGGTTCTTTTCGATACTGGTGCAACTGGATCGTACATAACCTCTAGGTTCGTAAACAAACTCTCCCTCCCTACAACCACTCGATCAATTCCTATCATCACGAGTTCACCTCTCGGAGACATTCGACGCACCTTACTGTGTTAAGGAGTGAACGTGGTCATTCAGGACCACAAGTTCTTGGGGATCTGATAGTGTTGCCCTCCAATGGCATTGACGTCATTCTAGAAATGAATTGGATTACGGCCCACAAAGGTGTCATCTCTACTTCACTGCGACTTGTGACTTTGGTACATCCCCAATGGAACAAAGGTCACCTTCGAGACGATGAAATCTTGAGACATACCAGTTGTGTATAGTCTCCACACAAAAGCTATCTCAGATGTACTAACGGTTTGTGAGTATTCAGATGTGTTTCTAGAAGAGCTACCGGGTTTGCCTCCAGACCGTGATGTGGAGTTCGTGATCAACCTGGTATCGGGGACTACACCTATAGCTTAGAGTACATACAAAATGGCAGAAGCAGAGCTGAAGTTGTTGAAGGCAGGGTTAGACTCACTGCTCGAGAAAGGGTTCATTCGACAGATGTAGCACCCTAATTTTTTAAAAATTTGAATTTTATTAAAATTTATTAGAAACCTTTACTTTGCTCTTAAGCACCATAAGGTTTTCTTTAATTTCTTTTAGGCATTTAATACTTTTCAAAATAAAATAAAATAATCATAGGAGTTTAATGTTGCATACATGCTGATGCATTGTTTTTGAAGTGTTTGAATTCAAATTTTCATCTGAATTCATTTGTTTTTTGCTTTTCAAAAATAGAAAACCCTTTCTCCTTTTATCTCCTTCATTCTATCCTATTCCTGCCCGTTTTTGTTTTGAGCCCAAACCAGCCGAAGTCCACAGCCGCCCCTCCTACTCCTTTTCCGCAGCAGCTCGCTTTTGCTTGGCCCGGCCTGCTTCGCCTTCCGATCGGCCCGTTGCCGCAGGTCTGCCAGCGCCCCCTTTGTCTCCCCGATCCAGTTCGCCTTCGCCCGCTCGGCCGCCGCCCGCCCTCCGCTTCCGTCCTAGCCGTAGCCCGTGTGCGCGCACCGCCACCCGCTGCCGCCGACACGCGGGGCCCGCTTGTCATCCCCTTCCTTGCGTCTTGGTCGACCCGGACTCGAAGTCCTAGCCGCACCCAACCGCCCTACACCGCTTCCTAGGCTTGGCCTGCACGCCAAGGATCGCCCCGACCCCTAACTTGTAACACCCTAATTTTTCAAAAATTTGAATTTTATTAAAATTTATTAGCAACCTTTATTTTATTCTTAAGGATTATAAGGTTTTCTTTAATTTCTTTTAGGCATTTAATACTTTTCAAAATAAAATAAAATAATCATAGGAGTTTAATGTTGCATACATGCTAATGCATTGTTTTTGAAGTGTTTGAATTCAAATTTTCATTTGAATTAATTTGTTTGTTGCTTTTCAAAAAAAGAAAACCCTTTCTCCTTTTATCTCCTTCCTTCTATCTTGTTCTATCCCGTTTTTGTTTCGAGCAAAAACCCGCCGAAGTCCGCAGCCGCCCCTCCTACTCCTTTTCCACAGCAGCTTGCTTTTGCTTGGCCCGGCTTGCTTCGCCTTTTGATCGGCCCATTGCCGCAGGTCTGTCAGCGCCCCCCTTTGTCTCCCCGACCAGTTCACCTTCGCCTGCTCAGGCCGCAGCCTAGCTCCGCTTCCGGCCCAACCACAGCCCGCGTGCGTGCACCGCCGCCTGCTGTCGCCGACACGCGGGGCTCGCTTGTCATCCCCTTCCTTCCGCCGTGGTTGACCCGGACTCGAAGTCCCGGCCGCACCCGACCGCCTCGCGCCACTTCCTAGGCTTGGCCCGCACACCAAGGATCACCCCAGCCCCTATTTAAGGCGGCGCCGCGACCCCAGGTACCCTACTTTGAGATCTCTAGCCGCCCCGGGCAATTGTGCCGCCGAACCCTAACCCTAGTCGAGTGCCGCCACCGTCGACCCGAGCCTCAGGAGCCTCTCCATCGCCAAGTTGCTCTGGAGCACCTCCTGGATGAGAGAAAGCCGCCGGTGCTGCGTGTTCGCGTCGTCGTCCTCTCCAGCTCGTGAATGATCTTGCCAGAGTTTCTCCACCGTCATTGTCCGCCTCTTCGAGCCCCCTGCCGTCGTCGTCGCCCATAAGCCCGTGCTTTCTCTTTTGTTAGGTTCGTAGTGCCGCAAGCTTCACCCCGGTGCTATCCACACGCGAAATCGAGCACAGCAGCTCAACATCGTGTTTGCGCCACCGCTCGCCACCTTACACTGCCGGTCGCCGTCGTAGACGGTCGCCGCTTGCGCTAGCAGCCGCTCGCAACCGTCGGATCTTGATCCGTCGGCCCAGATTGATCCGGCCTTGAGTCAAACCAGGAGGGTACCGGCCAACTTGAGCTTGAGCCTTGCAGCTTTCAGTTAAACCCTTGCTCTTTTAGATTTCTCAAGTATGCCCTTCCGCATAGCGTGTTTCTTTGCAAATAGGTCTTGTTTTCTTTAGTTTAGCCCCGAAGCTTTAGTTTTTCTTGTAGATAGGTCCTTGATCTTGTTTAGGCCATATCTTCTTCATTTTAGCTCAGATTTTAGCGTTCTTTATGTCCATGTGATGGTCTCGACGAGTAGATTAGTTTTCCGTTGGTTTTGTCTCTATTTGATATGATTGGTGTACTGTTTCTTAATTACTTGTATTGTATGCTTGTATGTCCATTTGTGGAGCGTAGTGAACGATCAATTCGTGGAGTACGCTGTCATTGAAGATCAAGAAGGTTTTGAGCAGCAGCACGCTTGGGTTGAAGGCAAGTCCTTGCTGCATTCCCTTTTGTCCTATTGCAACATGCATTTTAATTACACAGTTATTTACTTTTTCTTGCATTAATGTGATGAGACCTATGCTAAGGTGTGACTAGTGCTGTTTATCTTGTGCCTTGATCAACCAGGTGTTATCTTTATGATCGGTAGATTTGCTAGAGCACATTTTGGTTGGTTTAGTGGAATAAACTTTTAATCTTGATTTACTTTATGCTATTCATGTCATACTAGAACACTATGCTTGTATAATCGGAACAAGGAGAACCACCCAGGAAAACCGTACAACCATAAGGCATGTGGCTCTGCCTTGGCTGAATAATTAGAGACTCTAGTTTCGGGTAATCTTACCGAAAGGGCAAGGGGCTCATAGGTTGTGTGATGGATTGTCCAGCCAAGTGGTCAGCGTACCACTTGGGGGGAGGGTTCATCCTGTTATGGGGAAACCTTAGCGGGTTACCACTTACTAAGGAATCTTTGTAAAGGCCTCATAGCGTCCCTATGCAACAACACCTCAGTAGTGTGGTATTGTGCCTACTTTTGCACAGCAGGGTTGGGTCCAAAACTATTTGAGTTTTTATGTGACTTGTGGTGAAAGTGTACAACCTCTGCAAAGTGTAAAACTAACTAGTTAGCCATGCTCACGGTCAAGAGCGGCCTGGACCCTCACATGATTAACTATATGGAAGATGGACTTTAATAACTTGTGCATTACATTTTATGGGATCTTATGCATCTTTTAAGTGGGCTTGGTATACACTTACACTTGCTAGTAATAGTTGCTTAATAAAACTTGACCAACTAAAATTCTCAACTACTTTGCAACCACTAGCCTTCCACCATAAAGGCTTACATGTTGTTTTAGTTTCTTTCACTTGTTGAGTACGACATATGCTCATGCTTGTTGTTTAATATTTCATCTACACCATCCGGTTGCTGCTCAGACGGTCATTGTGAGGACTATCCTGGTGGATTCGACGAGTTTTAGGTGTTCGTCTCTTCAGTCAGCTGCTTGCGGAGGACTTCTACGTTTACTTTTTCCACTGCTAGCTACTCGGTGTGTTAGAATAAAGACTATCGGTCATGTAATAGAGTTTTAATACTTCCTTTACATTTTTGGCACTGTTTTTGGTATTCACTGAGTCAACGCATGTGTGAAACTTGATCCTGGCACTGTGGACGGTGAATTTCCGTCAACCTAACCATGAGTTTACCTTCGGTGTTGGCATGAGTTTTATATCTTATCCATTAGTACTAACCCCCTTGGTATAACAAGTTTGTTTGTGCATGTCGGTTTTGAAGTTTAGTGTTTATGCAGGATTTTAGTGTTGAAAGCAAGACTTTCGGGATAAGTTCATTAAGAACCTCGTGACAAGACCTTGAAGCCCGGTACAAGTCAAGCAATGAAGCAAACATGACTCTAAGAAGCCCAAGGACTAAACCCGAGAAGATGAAAAACTCTGAGGACCCAGTTAAAAAACTGCTGAATCTTGTGGGACAAGAAGCTTCATCTAATCTGAAGAGAAACTGACGACAAGGGCCCACATGCACAAGGTGGAAGACTCTAGAAGACTCAGGAAGCAACACCGGGCAAAGGAGGCCGCAGGCTGGGCCGAGTGGGCCCAGGCACCCCCCCTTTGACCTAGCCGCCTCTCGGACTATTTATAGCCCCCTGGCCGAGAGCCACGAAAGAATTCATTCGTCATCCGCCGCCGAGGAGAAGAAAAGCTTGAGGGACACCATCTCGGAGAGGAGGGTTGTGCTAGTTGTCTAGGGTCTCCCTAGCCGACGTGGAAAACTTGCATGGAAGACCACGTCGGAGCTCCAGATCAAGGATCAAGATCCAGGTAGGATATCAGTGGTGATCTTGTTCGTGTAATCATTTATGACAAAGTTTTATAGTGAATCCGATTTCTAGCAATCAAGTGCCTTCTCGATGATTTTGTTCTCCCTTGGTTTTGCTTCTTCCCCAATCTATACTTAAGATAGATTGCATAGGGTGCTCTTGTAGCCGCGGTGGCTAGAGGTGCATACCGGACCGACCAAGTGATTTCAACTTGTTCTTATCGAACTCGCCCTAGGCTAACCCGCAAGAATAGGGGTGCGTTGTGACAGAACGGTGGCTCCAAAAGGCGGCCGTCTTCGTAATCGGACTGGAGTCCATGGTTTAAAGATGCTTTTAATGAGATTCGCTTTTCTATCTTCATCTATCTTGTTTGGAGCTACAACATAAGCATGATCTAGACTCTTTAGATCAGTTATCTCTTTGCTTTCTCTTGCTACCTCTTAGTAGATTAGATTAGATGCATTTTCTTGATGATCTCTTAGATTAGATGCAACTTGGTTCTTCAAACGATAGCTTTCCTGCTTTACTAGATTGAATTCTTGCGTTGAACATTGTTCCACGGATTCGATACCTTGGATCATCACACACTTAAGGGAAGAAGGGTCCCTTGACTAGGACGGAGGATTTGCCCGCTTGCAAATCCATATGAACTTTGATACGACAATCAACCGTCAACAAGCCCCTTTTTCTGGCGTCGTTGTCGGAAAACAAGTAATCAAGATCCGATCTAGTATCGCTCTTCTTGTGAATATTTTTCAGGTTTTTCTTTTGATTTTCTTTTGCATCTCTTAACTTTGATCATCCTAAAAATGAAAAAAATAAATCTAATCTAGTTTTTGATTAACCCTAATTTTTTTTTGTTAGATTTTTGTTTTTTCTAACTCTAACTGGAGATGGTTGCTGCCCCTCCAAGAAAACCCAATATTTTTGTGGATGATCAAGGAAAACTTTACATGCAAAGGAGACATGCAAGACAAGCTAAAAGGTTGGAAACCCTAGATCCAAAAGCCAAAGTCGAAGGACCGCTAGAATCTCCAAGGGAATCGCCACTTCTAAAGAAAGATCAGCATCAACCGCCACCCATGGGAGAACAACCACAATCGGAGCGCAAGATCAAGCTATGCACCCTGGACATCGTTGATCTACCTATCATAAACCTTCAAGATGCCGGAAGGCCGTTCAAGATCAAGGTGACAACTATCTGCATGGTGCAACACTCACCTTTCACCGGTAAAGAGGATCTGAACCTTCACCTCCAAGCATTTGTTCAACTATGTCAAATTTTCGATGCGGATGGGGTGACTCAAGATCAAATGAGGGCAAGGCTTTTTCCGTTCTAACTACATGGAAAAGCTTTGCGTTGGTTCCACACTTTACCGGTGGAGTCAAAACAAGATTGGGAAGCGTTGATGAGGACATATTTGCTCAATTCCCAACGGAGACGATTGCGGAAGCTTTGGAGCGTTTCAATAAATACATGCGAGTCGAACTCCTTGAATGGCATGTTAGTTTACTTAAGAGGAGGATGGAGAAGATGGAGATAGAGAAAGAAGCTCAAGACATAAAGGCTACCGAGGCAAGATCCACATTCGAGGAGTGTGAGGAGTACGGCCATGTCCAAGGTAAACCCTGATTTAGTGCAAGTTCGTAAATTCAAGATTTAGTTCCTCTTTGTACAAAATTGAAGGACTTCATGGATGAGCAAGCTAAGATCAACAAGGACACCATCACTAAGTTTGAGGCTATGGAGAAAATATTGGAGAATTTATACGGCACGGTGACGGAGGTCAGAAGCTCTATACATGAAGTGTTCATCGTGATGAAGATGCTAGAGACGCAAGTGGGACAACTTGTCAGGCACCCGATGGGTAACAAAGGAAAATTTGCACTCCAAGGTCCCGAGACGGCGAAGGCTACTCAAACTGATTCGGGAGAGATGGAGGATCACACTAAGGAGACCACGACGATCACGACCGAAGGACCGGAGTTTGAGATACCGAGCCACTACATGAACGAAGTTGTTGCATCCGTCAAGACCAAAGGACAAAGCCAACCAGTGAAGACCAAAAAAATGACTAAGCCAAAGAATAAGCCCGTGCCCAAGATGGTGCGGAAGTGGGTACCCAAGTTTGCAACACCCGCAAAGAGCGTTGATCCGAAGTAATCAAGTGAAGAAGTCTAGCCATGGACTATAAACGAAGCGCTAGGCGGGAGGCAATTTGTTTCGTCGAGTCAAGAATAAGGTACCGGGAGGACAACCCGATTCAAGATTTTTCCAGTCTTTTCAAGTAAGTTAGTTTTGAATTTTTTTTTCTATGCAAGACATTATACTTAGAATGGTTGAATAATGTTAGAGACATAATTCTTGGTTGAGTATTTTATTTGGATCATAAACCCTTTACAGGGGCCATCCTATGTGTTATTTGCTTCTTTTCGAGAAACCAAAACCAAAAAAATTCAGAACCTATCTCAACCTTTCATCCTCTTCATGATGTTGTGGTTGACTTGTTTTATATGCTAAAACACACGAGTAGAGCCACGCCTTGTACCTAGATGTTATTTAAATTTCAGCGCATGGTAGGACTCATGTGAACCTAGAAACTTGACTTTTGGTTGGTTTAAAAATCCATATCCTTGGTTTCTCTAAGATTAGAATTTTTCTAAGCCTCATTTAATTTTATTTCATTCAAAATCTCTCTCATCGAACCAAAATTAGAACCTAAACCTATTCCCCCATGATCAAGCCGGGAAAAGCTTGCTCTGAACTAATGGAAGCAAACAATACCGGTGAGACCAAAATAAAAGTAGTCGGAAAATATTTTCGAATTACATTTGTTTTTAATGCTTTCAAAAATTCTCTAAATTTATATTTGAACTCATTGCAAGCTCTGAATTTATTTTTATTTTCGAAATTAGAGGAGTGCTTAGCATGAAGACATGCTTAGTGGGAGGCATTCTAGTTAACCTAACCATGCATGCGCCATGATGCATCACGGGATGCCCCTCCAACATCTTTTATCAAACCACATGCAAAGGAAAAGCATGGGGGGCAGGCAAGGCCTTGTTTTGCAGGAATATCATGGAGGCATGTGAGTCAAGGGAGCATGGAGGTGACTCAACGCAAAATCATCAAGTGGAAGGAGCAATAATGCAAGCAAAGGAGTGGATGAGAACGTTTGGAAGGTTCAACCCCATGAAGCACGCAGTCACGAAGCAACAAAGCAAGCACGAGTGCACTAGAGAAGAACTGAGCCAGGAGGAACAAAGAGGCCCCTAGGCCAGTCAGACCAGGCCGGACTGCCTACCCCCTTCGAAAGCCCCCCCCCCCCCCGTGCCCGTCTTCCTCAGGTAAGTCACTTGCCCAGTTCCTTGTTCGTGTGCTTGAGCTTGTAATTCAGAACCACCTTTGACTTAGCCTTCCATTCCGAGTCTGTTTCGTCCAACAAAACACATCCTAATTCCACTCAAAGTCCATACTCTAAATAATATTTGTGTATCTTGTTACCGATTGAAAACCCCGGATAAATATATTTGTGAGGAGAGTGTAGCAACCATGTGGAAGAAAACTACAAGTCTTTTCACCAAGAAGAGACTCGCTCGCCTTGAGAAGAGGCTTGTAGCGAACATCGACTTTGACGACCAAGCTCTCAACCTATTGGGTTTCAGCACGGATATTTACATGTTGGGACACCTAGAATGGGTGCAATTCTCCAACGGAGTGTCAACAAACACCCACAAGGCATTCGCCTTGGAAATTCTCATGACCATGGCGCCTATCCTTGATGAAAGAGTGTCGAGTCTCTCATTCCGTTTGGAGGGAGTTGAACAAGTGGTTCCCTATGAGTGTATTAGGGATTTACTTAGTTTTCAAATGGGAACCCAGAACATGATGGAACTTTGAAGAACTAAACTTTTGAGAGCATTATGTTTTCTCGTGTATGATCAAGTGCAGAGTTTAAACAATGAAGGGCAACAATGATATCCATCGAAGGCTTACTCGAGGACGAGCAAGGTCTAAGCATGGGGGAGATGTTGATGGTGAATTTCCGTCAACCTAACCATGAGTTTACCTTCGTTGTTGGCATGAGTTTTATATCTTATCCATTGGTACTAACCCCCTTGATATAACAAGTTTGTTTGTGCAGTTTAGTGTTTATGCAGGATTTAGTGTTGAAAGCAAGACTTCCCAGATAAGTTCATTAAGAACCTCATGACAATACCATGAAGCCCGGTACAAGTCAAGCAATGAAGTAAACATGACTCCAAGAATCCCAAGGACTAAACCCGAGAATATGAAAAACTCCAAGAATCTCGGAGAGGAGGGTCGTGCTAGTTGTCTAGGGTCTCCCTAGCTGATGTGGGAACCTTGCATGGAAGACCACGTCGGAGCTCCGGGGCAAGGATCAAGATCGAGGTAGGATCCCGGTGGTGATCTTGTTCATGCAATCATTCATGGTGAAGTTTTATAGTGAATCCGATTTCTAGCGATCAAGTGCCTTCTCGATGATTTTGTTCTCCCATGGTTTTGCTTCTTCCCCAATCTATACTTAAGATAGATTGCATAGGGAGCTCTTGTAGCCACGGTGGCTAGAGGTGCATACCGGACCGACCAAGTGATTTTCACTTGTTCTTATCGAACTCGCCCTAGGCAAACCCGCACGAAGAGGGGTGCGTTGTGACAGAACGGTGGCTCCAAAAGGCGGGCGTCTTCAGAATCAGATAGGAGGCCATGGTTTAAAGATGCTTTTAATGAGATTCGCTTTTCTATCTTCATCTATCTTGTTTGGACCCACAACATATGCATGATCCAGACTCTCTAGATGGGTTATCTCTTTGCTTTCTCTTGTTACCTTTTCTAGATTAGATTAGATGCGTTTTCTTGATGATCTCTTAGATTAGATGCAACTTGGTTCTTCAAAAGATAGATTTCATTGCTTTACTAGATTGAATCCTTGTGTTGCACATTGTTCCACGAATTCGATACCTTGGGTTCTCACACTTAAGAAAAGAAGGGTCCCTTGACTACGACAGGGGATTTGTCCGCTTGCAAATCCATATGAACTTTGATACGAGAATCAACCATCAACAACCATCAACAAGATTCGGCAAACGCAGAAGGGATGCATAGAAATTGAAGAAGTGAAAGACTTGATGGCAAGAGGCAAGGCAGTTGACTACCGCCTCGATGAACAAGGCACTCTGTTGTTGAAGGATCGCATATGTGTACCCCAAAGCAAGGAGATTCGAGACTCGATTCTTAAGGAAGCTCACGACTCTCTGTACTCGATTCACCCTGGATGCACGAAGATGTACCAATATCTGAAGGCACGTTTTTAGTGAGAGAAAATGAGGGAAGACATTGCAAAGTACGCCGCTTGATGCGACACGTGTCAAAGAGTAAAGACAGAACATCAAAGACCTACTGGTTTGCTATAGCCGCTTGAGATACCCGTCTGGAAGTGGGGTCATCTCAGCATGGACTTCATAGAGGGTTTGCCTCACATAGAGGGGACATGATGCCGTATGGGTGATTGTTGACAGGCTTACCAAGGTAGCCCACTTTATACCGGTCCGAGAGGATTACCGCATGCCGAAACTTGTGGACCTCTACATAGAACACATAATTAGGTTACACGGGGTCCCTGTAGCATTGTGTCAAATCGAGGGCCACAGTTCACAGCTCAGTTTTGGAAGAGTTTGCATAGTTCCCTAGGCACTTCCCTCGACTATAGCACCGTCTTTCACCCGCAGACTGATGGTCATACTGAAAGAGTGATTCAAGTACCTAAAGACCTGTTGACAGCTTGTGTGCTGACCTACAACTCTGGTTTGGAGAAGAGTCTGCCGTGTGCCGAGTTCTCGTACAACAATAGCTTTCAAGCAAGTCTGAAAATGGCACCCTTTGAGGCTCTGTATGGCAGAAAGTGTCAGACACCGTTGATGTGGTCTGAGGTGGGGGAGCGAACCTTCTTCGGTCCCGCCACCATTGTTGAAGCTGAGGAAAATGTTGCTAAGATCATAGAGAATCTGAAGATAGCCTAGAGTAGATAGAAAAGCCACGTTGATCTGAAGAGGAGAGACGTCTAGTTTGAAGTGGGAGAGCATGTCTACTTGAGGGTTTCACCCATCCGGGGTACCAAGAGTTTCCATGTCAAAAGGAAAGTTGTCTCCGAGGTATGTGGGTCCGTACCTGATCATGAAGAGGGTCGGAAAGGTGGCTTACAAGCTTGAGCTGCCATCGGAGCATGCCGGTGTACACCTCGTATTCCATGTGTCTCAGCTCCGGAAGTGCGTGGTTGTTGAGAAGAGAGTGCCTGCTCACGCACTCGACATGCAAGACACCATAGAGTACTTGGAGTACCCAGTCAGAATCTTGGACTGGGCTGAGAAGTCAACCAGGAAGACCACCACTTGCTTATGCAAAGTGCTCTGGAGCAACCACTCCGGGCACGAAGTGAAGTGGGAGAAGGAGGCGATCATGAGGGAGAAATACCCTCATCTCTTTGAATCGAAGGTAACTGCCTAATCTCAGTGATGAGATTCTTGTGAGGGGGGAGTTCTATAACATCCTAGATTTTTAGGTAAATGCAAAATTATGAAATTTAAAACTTTTGATTTGATCATGTGTGCATAAGAAACAATATAAGGATAGCTTCATCTTATCTCTCCTTAAATCCTAGATTTAATGTTTGTCCAATAATAATTTTGGGACTTATAAATATGCTAGTGTGAGAAGTTGCATTTTTTCATTTGGATTTATTTGGATTTTGATGTGTGAGATCAAATTTGAATATGATTTCAAATTTGAATCAAAGCTTGAATAGGAAATAGGAGTAAGAAATAGCAAAGCACCCTAACCTGCTATTGGGCCTTTAACCTCGCCGCCGAAGTCCACTGGGCCACCCAAAACCTTTCGCCTAGTCGCACCACACCACCCCAGGCATAGCCGGCTCGTCACTTGCAAGGCCTAGCTAGCCCGCCGGCACCTTATCTCTTCCCATGCCGCCATCGATAATGTCAGGGAGGGGGGAAGAGGAAGAGAAGGAAGGGAAGGCCATCCGAGGGAGTCGTCCACCGCAAAGCCGGAGCCGTCCATGAGGAGGGAGCCGGACCTATCGTCACTGTGCATCCCTGCTTCCTTTTCTTCCCCTACTCCGGGATGCTTCGCGCCGCTACACGCCTTCACCGCCGTTTCGTCACCACTTCTGCAGCCCCTAGGTGAGTACCGCCGTCCCCCTTGCTGTGGCACCCGGTCTTGGAGCCACGGTCGCATCGCGAGCCTTGTGTGCTCAAGGGCCTTGTGTGCCCGTCGTAGATCTTGCCTGCATCGCGCCACCGTGCGACCCGCTATCGCTTGAGAGCCGGTCATCGAGCCGAGCCGGACAATCTTGCAAGTGTCGCTAGCTTCCACATCGCACGGGCGCTACCGCTTGTCTTCGTGATCGCCTTGTTCCAGCCTGCCGAGCACCAATTCGCCGCCGGCTCGTGCACACCAGCGTGCAAGCCACCGGGCAAAGCCCTGTTTTACTCGACCACGCGCTTGCACTCATGCGTGCACGTCGGCCTGGAGAGGCCAAGACCGGCCTTTGGTCATCCTAAGCCCGACCAGGCCGGAGTCATGTCTGCCACGAACCAAGCCCTCACCGCTGGGGGAATCATTCCGTCTGGGAAAATGAGCACCCATTCGACTATGTACACGTGCACATGTTCACGCGCTTGCTCACGAGCTACCTCGCCGGCACCGGCCACCCCGTGCCGCCGAGGGTCTTTGCTTCCGCCCTTCGTGCCGAGCCGCGGCCTCGCCACCGTGGGTCGACATCAGGCCAAGGCCACACCTTTCCTTGCCCTAACAAAACTCTAAAGCCACCCGAGCCATGTCGTGCAGCGTGTTGACCCGACTCCGCAGACCTTCGCCACCGGCGACCCTGTTCCCATCCGTTGCCCCTTTGAGGCAGAGCGTCGAACGCTCTGCGAACCTCCCAAACCCAGGGGGGTTTGTGGCTCCGCACACTGGCACACGTACCATCGTGGCCACAATAGATCTGTCGGATCTCATGCGGTCGGCCAACCCGAGCGGCAACATACCGAGGCTTGCACCGGCCGCTGGCCGCAATGGATCGTTGGGATCCCGTGCGCCCAACCAGTAGGAGTGGGACCACACACACGCCCGCACGCTGCGTGGCTGCACCAGATCCCACCAGGATCCCGTGCACCCTGCCACTCCTGCTGCCATGTGGGCAGCCGCAGGCTTAAAGAAGCCCACATGGCTGCCACATGTGCCGTTGTAGCCGCCCTACACCTAGCCTGCAGCTGGTTTAAAGCCCATTGTCGTAGTCAACCAATAGTTAACTTAAAGTTGATGCTATTGTATATGTGTATTTTATTTTCAAAAAACTATTTTAAATTTGGAAAATCATAATAAATCTATTTTAGCTCCGAAAAATATAAAACCTTTTCTGGAAATCATCTAAAATCTTAATCTTCGAGTAGGACTAGTGTTTGCTCTCTTTTGGCTCTTAATCACTGTTCATTTGGAGTTAATTGCAATAAAACCCGTCTTTATTTTCTTTTACGCGTCATTAGGAGCAGTTGGAGCCGGGGAGCTGAACCTAGAGTACGACTATGCTGCTGACGACTACTCGACCACAGGTTTGTACCCGACTGATTCTGAAATACCTATTAGCCATTGCTATGTAGTATGCTAGCACTTTACATTATATGGATGTTGATGAACCTTACACTACCTTCTTTAATTACCTTGTCCTTGATTGCCCTACTACTACTATATATATATATGTATGTATGTACGCCGAGCTTCGCGATGCATGTGTTGAGATGGGAATAGTGGTACTTGGCTTGTGTAGGGTAAAAACCGGCAGGAGAAGGCGTTTTGGGTACTTTGATGGGGGTGAGCTCGAAAGAACGAATCTGGGATCGGGGACGAGGGTGCACTCCTCAGTGTATGTCCACTTTTACAGTTTTCGAAGCTCAGGTGTTGGGGTTTTACTTACGCTTGGGGGATATGAGCTCTCCTCGGTCTGATAGTGAGTGGACAGACCTTTTTACGGGATCTTTACGTACACACCACCTCGCTGAGAGTGGAGGTAGGGCTGTGTTGAGATCGACAAGTGCAAAACCTTACCCGCCAGCAGGATAGAGGGTATAAGTGGGGAGAGGTGGGAGTGAGACCACCTTCTCTCAGTGTGTCATTCGTGTGGCCACATGGTGGCATTTCACAGTTCTGGTGCAATTCTCTTTGCGAAGGGGATCGTTTTGAGGGCCGAATGCAGGATGGGACCATAACTACTAAGAGTTCGCATGGTAGGATGGGCTCGGTCAGCCGTACACCGACCGAGTGCCATTCCGAGTTGGATACTGGTGTACACGCTCTGAGAGTTGTTTGATCTATACCTATAGCTGCGTCCTCGGTCACGGACATGTCCCTTGATAGCTTTGTTCTCATGTTTTGGGATTTCTACCTTCCCCCTGTGGTGAGAGTGTGGTGAGTCATGGTTGCAGTCGGGGAGAGGAGAGTGGCTCCCTCTACCTCGTGGATCTGATTCCAATCATTGAGGTGCGAGGAGAGGAAGTTCTTGCATCGCCCCTAGACGAAGTTAGGATATGGAGACGGGGCCCTGGGGTACCAGGTGTTTCCGAGCTGTGCTGAGAGCTTTAGGTTGGGATCTTGATGGAGATATCTTGTTGTTACTCTGCTGTCGCTGCATAGGATACCCGAGCTTGTACCTTGTCTCTTTTCTTCCATTTAGAAGTTAGGCCATTTAAAGTTGCATACAGTTGGTGATGTGGACCTATCCACTCCTTGGGGACAGACTTTGGGTGTGCAGTGTACGAGTGTGTTGACGCGAAAATAGAACGTCACCTCCGCGTGCGACACACGTGACTCCCTGATCTGTAGCGAGGCGTGCCAGCCAATCTGACCTGTTGATTGACAATGGAAAATATTAGGGATTAGCTAGAGAACTGATGGCCTTTCAGCGACTTGTTTACCAGCCAATCGGCCAATACGAGAGAAAGCGGGATCGGCCGGCTCGAAGGCGACCGAAGCGCGGTGCAATCGGCTGGATCGGTCGATCATGATGTCAGCGTTCGAATAGGTTGGAATCGGCTGTACTAGAAGCTGACAGATCTAGACGAACAGATGATAATGATAATAGCCAAACCCATAAGAATTGGTACAAAGACTTGTAAATCTAGCTAACATCGGTAAGGGGTGAATAAAGAACTAGACGAGACCTCAGCGATGCGCCCGGAGGTTAAAGCCTAGGGTTATTCGGTAAAACGGTACTCACAAAGTTTGCCAGAGATTAGTTGATGCAGCCCCACGAACTCGACGGACGACGTTGTAGAAAAGAGAAAATCGCAATGGTGAAGTCGCCGGAAAGTAGATGCTGTAAAGGTAGATGTTGTAAAGTAGATGAAGTAAAAGTAAATGGTTTGCCCGGAGGCGGTTTGTTTGATATTGGTGTGTACATTTTTTTCCGACAACGTAGGGTCGCTATTTATATCCTGGGGACAAACCCGACTCCTAGCCGATTACAGCACTGTTTACTTTTTTCTAAAGAAAAAAACTACTAAAAATGGAAAAGGACTCTTGCAGGAGTCTAACACCTTCTAAAAATCAATTCTTGACCTGTTGCCAATCACGGATTTACCCGCCTCCATCGTACTTTCCATTTGGCGTATTTCTTTGAATACTGCCTTCTTCGTGCCCATCGGCTAGTCCTCTAGTTTGCCATCGGCCGATCGCTCTGACCTGCCGGCCCACTGTCAGGGCTGAACCCTTCTGATCATCGGCGGATCTTGTTGACTGCTCTATTCTTCCTTCAATCAGCCGATAACACTATGTTTTTCATCAGCTGCCTCTCTTGACCCTTTTGTGAACTGTTTTTCCAAAAAATGGTGTCAACACATGCCCCCTAGTTTCGGAGTAAATAATAGTTTTGATCCGAAATTTCCTCGATTCTGTTATCTCCTTTGATTTGAAACTGGCCACAGGATCTCAACAAATCTTCGGGGTCATAAATACAACCGCCCTGGTTCTTTCTTTCCCCCAAATCTTGTTTGCCCCAACGGCTCAAGCTTCCAAGCGAAAAACCCTAAGCTTTAGAGTTTTTGCTGATCCATGGCGTCTTCGAGCTCTGCTGGAGGTTCTGGTTCCACTGTCGTTCCTCCAAATGCATCCCTTTCTTAAGTTTCCTAGGTATTTTCTCAATCTCTTGCTTTTTATATTTCTTTACATACCGTCATCCTTCTTTTTCCTAAAGCCTAGATTTATCTGTCTTCTTCAGGAACTTAGATCCCATCTCACTATCCCTAGTGCTGATAAGCCTGGCCTCACCTTTTTAGGACTAATTTCGAAACCAGCCGAATTCCTTTTAAGCATGCTTCTTTGAAGTTGGCCAACTGGGATAGCTACTTCAGGTTATTTCAAGGGTTTGGACAGACTGGTATCTTAGAGTCTCTTTGAAGAACAAAAGATCCTAGGAATAGTATATAAATTTATTCAATACATCACCTTATCCCTGTCTGAGATGTCTCGGAATGAACCCCTTCTAATTGTTGCCTCTTACTTTTGGTCTGATGCACTTAATGCTTTTCTGAACGGCCATGGGCCAATGGCTCCAACCTTGGCTGATATTCTAGTGTTGACTGACCTAGATATTTCCTCTTTAGATACTCTTTTCACCCGCCGAAATGATAGACCTTCTGATCATTTGAAAACGAAAGGCATAGGTAGATGGTCAGGCTATATTGCTGAGCACAAGAAGGAAGGAACCGTGGGACCGAGGGAACATGTTGCCTTTCTGAATATGTGGCTTGAAAATTTTGTCTTCTATGGCAAAACTTTTGGCCCTACTGCCAATTCTCAGATAGTAGCTGAACAGCTGGCTGCCGGCAATCGCATCCCTCTTGGAAAATACCTCTTAGGTGCAGTATATCATCTTCTTCACTAAGTAGCAATCATCTTGTTAACCAATTCTCCTATAGGTACTCTTGGAGGCCCTTGGTGGTTCATCAACATGTGGCTAAATCTTTATCTTCGAGGCAGATTAGAGCAAAACATTTTTGCCAAAACTTTCCTAGGGGACCAACCAGATGGTGTCCAAATTGTGAGGCGTCGATGTATGAATTTTGGAGAGGTTGTCTCTGCCTTTCCAGCACACAAAAGGACTCCTTCCCGTATAGTAGAGCACTTCAGAAGTTTCTACCTCGGGTTCAACTCGAATTACATTATCTGTTTTGCATATAAAGATGATGAGCCCCATTTCGAGACCACATTCAACTTTGAAGACATCCACAAGGATGATGAAGACAGGATTGCTTTTGTAGAAATCATCAAACCGGGGATTCTTCCTTCTTGTGTCATTGGAAAGGACCAATCAGCGACCTATGAATTTTACAACCCCTCAGTGTGCTCGTCAGCCTTTACTTCTCTGATCTGATTAAACCACGGGAGATTATTCCTAGTGGTACTTATTATCGGTGTCTTCTGGACAGGGTCCCTGATTCTGCTACTATTAATCTTGATTCTTGGAAATTTCTTGGCTTTTCTTCTCCCCTTTTTAATGTATGGTGGGCAGAATGGTGTAATCATCTCTTCTGTGTTTCTCTGAACATCTACTGTGAGCAATTGGATCCTGATTATGTGGCATTGGCTGATGAGGTACCTCTTTTATCTTTTTACTTTATGCATTGCTTGTCTATTCTCAGATTTGTTTCATCCTCTTTTTCTTCCTTCTCCCTTTCAGCCTGAAACCACAGAGCCCCATGTTGTCAGTAAGAGTGGCAAAACGATTCGATATTGACCACCGAGACAGGTACCATATATCGACCATAAAGCCCCTTCAATATCCTTAATCATGCAAGGTCCTAGAATCAATCCTGTCTTGGATAATCTGCCTTTGTCAACACTAAAGAGGAAAGGTGTACTTAGCAAGACCGTTGCTCGGAAAACAAGGAAAACAATTGACACTGCAGATGTTGACCTTCCTGGTCTGGCTGGGAAATTGGCGAGTGCTTTTGAGGTAATGATTTCTTCTTTAAGATTTAGCTTCTCCCTTTTTGCATTTCTCATCAAAACTATTTTTTATCAGTACTCGGGATTAACTGGTCAACAACTGACTGGCGTTACTAATTCCGATAGAGGTCTAGTGTTGGAGCCTATTCAAGACCTTTCAACTGATGATACCCTGGTTGAACCTTCTAAGCAAGCTGAACCAGATAAAGCTATAGAAGATGTGGTTGATGCTATCTTGATTGAACAATATGATCCTCAAAGAGTCACTATCTTAGATACCTTTGCTGGTCAAACTCAACAATCTCTTGAACAAGCCAATCTTCAATCAGCTGAGGTACAATCTATCCGTTGTTCCCTCACCACTCTCATTTTCAAATTCCTTGTTTTTTGCTCCTAGATGCTACTCATGACGGCCCCTCCGGAGATTTTCAACAAGATGTCATTGATCAATCACAGCTGCTGATTGTTAAAGCCCCTGAATTATCATCGACCGAAAATTTAACTGCTCAGATTCGAGCAATGCCTTCTGCTGCAGAGGTAAATCTCTTGACATATTTCATCTTTTAGTTCTCAAGACTTTTCTACATATTCTGATAAACTCATTTCCTTTTCAAGGTATATTGACAATCGTACTTTCAGATGAAGTGAAGGCTATGCTGATCGAAATATTGCCACTATTGAATCAAAACATTGGTCTACTGGAACAAGACGCTGAGCCTATCAGGACCATCTTTAAGCAAATTCAGGGTCAGTTGCCCAGAGACCTCAAGGCGAAGATGCTCCAAGTTTCTTACATCGAGAATCGGCAGCTCATAGTGCAAGAAGCTCAAGATCGTTTGGAAGAAAGGAGACGTCAAGAGCAGCTTACTCAGGATAGGGAGAAGTTGGACCATAATATGGCCGATCTTGACAATAGGTTCGAACTTCTATCTTCCTCTCACCCTGATATCATCAATAGTATTGATCGCTCGAAGAAACGTCACGCCGACTTGATGAAAGAATTTAGTCAAGTTGAACAGGATTTAAAGACTGAAGAGCAGAAACTCTTAGATCTTCCCGGCACCATTGTTGTCATGCTGGAACAGAGGGACTCTGTCACCCGTCAAGGTCAAGCCCTACGCAGTAAGGAGCAGCCAATCCCTGGCTCGGCCGATGCTGACTATCAGGAGATAGAGGCGGTTGAACACCAGCGCCTGAACCTCATTAATACCATCAATTCTTCAGGCTTTGCTTAGACTTTATTTGTAAGTCTGTAAATTGTCATTGTCCTTTACTGGCCAAATTCCAACACTATGCTTTGAATGCTTTGACCGAATGTTTCGATCGGTCTTTATATATTACCAGCCTCCTTCTAGTCCTTTAGATTTGTCATCTTTCTTTAGCAATGGCTTCTTCTTCTTCTTCCTCCTACGTGAATCAAGGTCAGTGTCGTATGGACCTCCCTGGGCCCACTACCTCAGTGGGTACCAGGACCGACTACTCGGTGGGCCCCTGGGACTACTAGACTTGGGTCACACGGCACCTGATGGCGTGGGGAACAAGGACTATGGTCGAGGAGTACTCAGATAGGAAGTTGTGCATGTCCTGTACCATGTAGAGAACTCCCAGACGTACACGACTAGTACTCTCTCCCCAAACTGACTTATAACCCTGCCTCCTAGACTATATAAGGCGAGGCAGGGACCCTTACCTCTCATACGCATCATCTTGTTGTTAACAACAAAATTTGGTAAGGAGTCTGACTTGTGGGTCCGGCTCGATGAGGAGTCCGTCCGGTGGAAGGAAGGTTTTTCTCAGATGCATTCGGCAGAAAGATCTGCGGTCGGCTATCTACTTCCGTTCGGCAAGGGAACAGTTGAAGCTGATTTTGTGGGATTGGACGGCGACGTGGCTCAAGCAGGAAGGACGAATGGATGGATAAGCGATCAAGCTTAGAGATAAGTTAGGCAACAAATCCATTCGAGGTTGTACTTGGCAGGGTATAAATATGAGCCTTGAATGTATGTAAAAAACACAATCATTCTTCAATACAAACCGGCCTTACGCCAAACCCTAGAGTCCATTTGTCGTGTCGTCGAGTTCTTCGAGAGGGTTCATCGATCCGTCGACCACCGTGAGTACCGGCAACCTTGTATCATGTCTAGTATCATGCGGTGGATTTAGATCTGATGCAAGTAGTCTTGTTACCATGCTTCGTGTCATGCGATAGATTCAAGCTTGGTTCAAGAGGGTTTTTGTTAGGTCATGAGCCATGCGGTAGGCTAAGATCTAGCTTGAGGCTAGTTATCGGCTCTATTGGATTTTGGCAAGATCCAATAGATTCATTAAGTTACCCCGTGTTGCTTTGAGTTTTTACTTCATGTTTAAATTCATGTAATACCTTTTGCCCAATCTAGATGGGTTTGGATCGGCTTTATCCCTCTTGTGATCCTCATACAAGTAGAATTCATGTTTTAACATGTGGATCTAGTGCTTTCCGATAGCCGAAACCGAATCGATCTAAGTTGTTACGTGTTGCGGGTTCAAGCTTGCCACGTTAGCATAAATCTTGAAAGAACTGAGTATCATGCGGTAGATGCAGGTTTTTGGGTTGCTTTGGAGCTAGTCATCCGGTGGATTAGATTTCGAACCAATCTGATAGATTTATTCGCTTGGTAATGTTCATTCCTTCTTCATGGACCCCGAATCGGCTGTTCAGCCGTATTCGGTTATGTTTCTTCACGAGTAGAACACGTGCGTAATTCATGCTTTAAATAATGTATGCTTTTAGCTTTCCATATTTAGATCGTATCATGCGGTGGATAGATCTATTTGTGGAAAGTGGTACGATTTTCATGCAAGTTGTATCATGCGGTGGATAAATTTGTTTGACATCGTACCCGACGGATTTTAAAGTACCTAGACATGCGGTAGACTAGTGCTTTGGATCTATGCATGCTTGTTTATTACATGTTTATGCTCGCGCTTTACTTCATTTATTTATTTAATGTTGATCATTATGGGGATCGGTCATGGCTTCGTGCATGTGCATCTTTGCTCAAACAAAGGCCGATCTCCGTCATGCTTACGTCATCCATTCGGCAATGTTACTTTTCCTTTTACAAGCTCCCGAATGGTTTCAGTTTATTGGCAGATAGCTCTTTATAGCTATGTGCCATCCCATTTGGCTTTGTAGCCGTAAATATGGAAGCGTTGCCCGGTACCACCGCAAGTTCCAAGCTTTGCTATCTAACTGCTTTGTCTTTTGTTAATTTTCAGGAAAAATTGACTGGCACGTCTTGTGATTCTTTGCACGTGTGAAGCCAGCTTGTTCGGCTTGCTGTGTGTTTGGCGCTAGGTGCACATTTTGCGTCAACTCACTTTTTGGCACGCCCAATGGGACCACAGCCGAAAAATCAAGATGACTGAAATCGCGGATATCATGGATGTCAACATTGAGGACCTCTCTCCTGAACAACGGCAGCAGCTCCAGGACGCCGTGGACCAGTTCCAGCAGAAATGTCTGCTGTCCTTCAAGAAGAACAGAAGTGGCGTCCCGTACCTGAAGAATGAGATGCCCAGGGTATTGCTGCCAGGGGAGAGCGACGCCACGACCCAGCAGAAAGAGAGGAGTGCATGCAAGCATTTCGGGATTCTGCAGACCACATTTTGAGCAAGCACCACAAATCTTTCCTTGGTGCGTTCCAGCAAATGATGGTGGCTGTCTTTGGCCCAGGCATGGAGCAGGCATTCAGCAAGACACCCATCCAAGCGGGCACCGTGGAGTTGGGCGAGTCGAGCTCTCAACCACCATTACGGAGCCAGCCGATCCAGCCTCCTCCTCAGAGCACTGGGAGTCAAGCGTTCCAGCCTCCTCCGCAAGGCGTTGGGGGTCAGCCAGTTCAGCCCCCACTACAGGCCTCAGGAGGGCAGCCAATCCAGCCACCACCACAGGGCAGCACGGGTCAACCTGTGCAACAGCCGAACCCGTACCAGCCCATGTACGGGGAGATAGCGTTCGGCTCGTCTGGGGCCCCGCTTGCCTCCGGCCACAGGATTGCTCTGACAAGCAACTGGCTGCAGAGGAACCTATGTGGCGGAGGCTACCACGAGGTGGGAAACTATGGAGCCATTGACACTTTCCCGCATCCAGGTTACGCACCAGCTGCAAGCACGCAGGAGGACGACGCCCTGGCGCGGAAGATGGCCGAGTTGATGCAAAATCAGTTCGGCCTCAAACCGAAAATGCAGGGACCTGCTTACAAGCCGCCATTCCCAGAGTGGTACTTCAACGTGCTCCTTCCGCCAAGGGTGAAACCTCCGACGGAGTTCACGAAATTTTCCGGGCAAGACGACACAAGCACGGTGGAGCACATTGCTCGTTACCTGATGCAGCTCGGAGAATGCTCAGCTGAGGAAGCGTTCAGGGTCCGCTACTTCCCCGCGTCACTGACGGGCCCGGCGTTCCAGTGGTTTTCGTCCTTGCCCCCTGAGTCAGTTAGCAGATGGAAAGACCTGGAACGGAAATTTCACACCCACTAATTCAGCGGCAGCTCAGAGAAGAAGCTGATCGACCTGGCCACCCTGAAGCAGAGGCACAGCGAGACGCCATTGGAATTTCTCAGGAGATTCAGGGAAGTTAAGGGCATGTGCTTTTCGCTCAACTTGCCAGATGACCAGTTGGCCGACATGGCCGTCGCCGGGATGCTGCCGGCCGTGTGTGAGAAACTGTTTGGTATGGAGTTTGAAAACCTGGGCCAGCTGTCTCAAAAGCTGTCATTAATGAGCAACCAAGCGTATGGCTTCAAGAAGGATGACAGGTTTGGCAAGCAGCATGATGTGGCGGACATCTACAACCAGTTCTTGGACAAGGCCGATCTGATCGAGGATTCTGATGATGAACTGGACGTGGCCGCAACCGAAATCATGTGGGGGAAGGAGCCGTTAACGATGAATCAACGCTGGGTCAAACAGACCAAAGGCACCTACGATTTCGACATCACAAAGGCTGACAAGCTGTTTGAGCTCCTAGTGAAGGAAGGCCGAATCAGATTGCCTGAGGGGCATTCCATGCTTCGGCTCGATGGGGTAAAGGAGAAGCGTTACTGCGGCTTTCAAGACAGGAACTCGCACTCCATCAACGACTGCCGGGTCTTCAGGATGAGGATCCAGAAAGCCATCCAGGAAGGGCACCTCAAATTTGATAACAAGATGAAGCTGGATGGCCACCCCTTTCCTCAAAACATGGTGGGCTTTTCCATCAACATGGTGACGACTGAGGAGAAAGGAAAGGTCAAAGTCTTGACCTCAGCCAGGGCTAGGCAAGATGGAACCGTGGACCCGAAGCGTCAAGTAACTTTGGAGCAGGTGCATGGTGAAGCCCCCCGCATTCTCAAGAGCCACATCGAAATCGGGGAATCATCCAAAGCCAAGCCCAGGGTGACCACGCGTATCCTCCTCAACAAGTGGCAGCGCCAGATGGAAAAGGAGCGTTACCAGAAGCGCAGATACGAGGAGGAGAGGCGCAGAGCTGAAGAAGAGGTGCACAGAAGGGACATGGAGCAATACACGCGCGAGCAGCAGCGCGCGCACTGGGGATGTGCATTCTTCAGGCACTGTTGGAATGAGGGTTTGAAGCGCCCACGGCGAGGAAGCGCACGAGTGCGGTGACGGATATTTTGAGTACGGGCGGGGAGAGCGCAATCGCCGATCCGTCCATGAGAGAATTGGAAGGATCCACCCTAACGAGGATCGGTGACAAAAAATTGAAATCATTGATCATCCCAGGAAACGGTAAGCTGATTTAAGGTGGGCTGATCAAGAAGAGGACGAGGACGAGTACATATGGCAGAGGGGGCAATGGTGCCCGCCTGGCCTACGGAAAAGTCAGAAGAGACGGGTTCAACGCTTGAGGAACCGTGAACTGAGGCAGGCTGGGATCCAAACAAAGCAGGTGTGGCATGCAAAGGGTCAACCGGAAGGGTCAAGGCGTTCGGCTCCAACATGCATGGTATATTTTCTGCCGAACGAATTCATGGCTCCTGCTAACCAGGTTGTGCAGGAAGAGGCATCCCTAGATGATGAGCAGGTCGAGGGGATGATGGCACAACTGGTGCTGGCCAAGCAGGCAATCTTCGACAAACCGGCCAAAAATCGACACATGAGGCCGCTGTACTTGAGAGGATACGTCAATGGCAAGCCATTGACCAAGATGTTTGTCGACGGTGGAGCGGCAGTCAACGTAATGTCGTACACCACCTTCAGGAAACTTGGCATGGGCCGTAGCGATCTGACGCCTACAAGTATAATATTGAACGATTTCGCTGGAAATCCTTCATACACCAAGGGATGCGCTCACGTGGATCTGATGATCGGGTCCAAGACACTGCTCACGACCTTCTTTGTTATTGAAAGTAAAGGAGCCTACAGCCTACTGCTTGGACGGAAGGTGGATTCATGCCAATTCTTTGCGTCCCATCCACCATGCACCAGCAGCTCATCCAGTGGGTGGATGATGATATTGAGGTTGTCCAAGCAGATGACTCCGTGAGCGTTGCAAACATGGAACCAGCTTTCTGGGAGTATCAAGGCATTGACTATTTCTCAGGGAAAGACTGGGGAGAAGGTCCTGTTGAACCTGTCAGCAGTGATCAACAGTCGATTCAAGCACTCGGCTCTTATAGTAATTTTTAATGGAGAACCCCGTCGTTGGCACTGATGGAAAGTTGGGGCGAGGATTTATGTCAGCTGATAAATTAGAAGAAGTTGACATTGGAAGCGGTGATAAGCCAAGGCCGACGTCCATCAGCGCGAACTTGCCACCAGACTTCAGGGAGAAATTAATCAAGCTGCTCAAGGAATAGAAAGATTGCTTCGCCTGGGATTATTCGGAGATGCCTGGACTGGATCGTTCCATCGTTGAGCATCGGTTGCCAATCAAATCTGGTTTCAAGCCATACAAGCAACCACCCCGGAAAATCTACAAGGATGAGGTATTGGCCGATGTGAAGAAAGAAGTTGAAAGATTACTTGATGCAAACTTCGTTCGGCCATGCAGATATGCGGAGTGGATTTCTAACATTGTCCCTGTTTACAAGAAGAATGGAAAGATGAGGGTCTGCATAGATTTCAGGGACCTGAACAGAGCTACTCCGATGGATGGTTACCCCATGCCTATTGCCGATTTGTTGATTGACGCCGCAGCCGGACACAAAGTGATCAGTTTCATGGATGGCAATGCGGGATACAACCAAATATTCATGGCAATAGAAGATATATCGAAGACGGCCTTCAGATGTCCTGGTCATATAGGCCTGTTTGAATGGATAGTCATGACGTTTGGGTTAAAAAAATGCCGGTGCACCTTATCAGCGAGCCATGAATTACATTTTTCACGAGTTGATCGGCAAAATTGTAGAAATTTACATTGATGATGTGGTGATCAAGTCCCTAAGTCATGACACGCATTTGGAAGATGTGAAAAGGACCTTGGAGTGCACCCGAAAGCATGGTTTAAAGATGAATCCAAACAAGTGCACTTTTGGGGTATCAGCTAGAGAGTTCTTGGGATTTTTAGTCCACGAAGGGGGAATTGAAGTTGGCAAGAAGAGCATGAAGGCCATCGATGAAGTTGTTCCTCCAACTAAGCTCAAGGAGTTACAATCACTGCTCGGCAAAATTAATTTCGTGAGAAGATTCATTTCAAATTTGTCACAGAAAGTTTTGCCATTCTCTCCACTGCTGAAGCTAAAGAAAGATCAGAAGTTCACATGGGGCGACGAACAACAAAAGGCTTTCGATGAGATCAAGCAGTACATGAAGGAGCCACCAGTGTTGGTCCCTCCTCAGCTGGATAAGCCTTTCAAGTTGTACGTGGCGGCTGATACCCAAACCATTAGATCGGCCCTTATTCAAGAATTCGAATGAAAGGAGCGTGTAGTAGCGTATCTTAGCCGAAAACTACTAGATCCTGAGACCAGGTATTCGGCTACAGAGAAGTTGTGCCTGTGCGTGTACTACTCGTGTACAAAGTTTCGGCACTACTTGTTGAATGCCAAATGCACTGTGTATTCCAAGTTTGACGTAATAAAACATATGTTATCTATGCCAATTTTGAATGGCAGGATTGGCAAATGGATCTTAGCTTTATCAGAGTTCGAGTTAAAATTCAAATCGGCAAAGGCTATCAAGGGACAGATCATTTCCGATTTTATAACTGAACATCGCGATCCGTCAATTGATTTGCTTGAAATTACCCCTTGGGCTTTATTTTTTGATGGATCATCATGTGGTAAAGGTGGGGGAGTAGGGATCCTACTAATTTCGCCTAGGGGTGAGATGTTTGAATTTGCCATCCCTATACGCCCCTTTGTTACAAACAATCGGGCCGAGTACAAGGCCTTGCTTCAAGGGCTTCAATATTTGAGAGAAGTTGGGGCCGTTTCGGTTGAAGTTTATGGAGACTCGAGTTGGTAATCAAGCAATTGAACGGCCAATACGAATGCAAAAGTGAAGGGCGAGGAGTTACTACGAAGAATGCGGGGAAATCTTGAAGAGCTTCCCGTTGGTAACTCTGAGCATATTCCTAGGGAACATAATGAAGAAGCAAACGGTGGCTCAAAGCGCCTCTGGTTACAAAGAGAGTCAAGAAGCGTTTGCTGCAGAGGTATGTGCACTGGGGACGGATCTTGCAGAAGATGATTGGAGAAAAGAGATCGTTGATTACTTGAAGGATCCATCCCGAAAGGTCTCTAGGAAGCTCAGGTACAAAGCCATAAAATTCGTTCTTCTGGATGACAATTTGTTCTATAAATCATTAGATGGGGTATTGTTATGATGCCTGGGTCCAGAAGAAGCCAAAAACATGATGAGCGAAGTGCACGATGGGATGTGTGGAGCACACCAATCGGCCTACCGCATGAAATGGGTCATCAGGCAAGCTGGTACTTCTGGCCGACGATATTAGAGGATTGCTTTGAGTATTACAAGGGATGCCAAGATTGCCAGAAGTTTGGGAATATTCAAAGAGTCCCCGCGTCAGCATTGAATCTCATCATCAAGCCATGGCCATTCAGGGGCTGGGGTATAGACTTGATTGGCCAGATTAATCCACCATCTAGTAAGGGGCATAAGTTCGTGCTTTTGGCTACGGATTATTTTACTAAATGGGTTGAGCCGATCCCATTGAAGAAGGTGACGTCGAAAAACATGGTTGAATTTGTCAAGGAGCACATCATCTATCGGTTTGGAATCCCTCAAACAATCACAACTGATCAAGGGGCCCAAATCGTGTCCCTGGAGTTCAGAGAGTTTGCCGAAAGCATGGGGATCAAATTGTTTAACTCTTCTCCCTATTATGCCCAAGCTAATGGTCAAGCGGATTCTTCCAATAAGATCATGATCAAGCTGATACAGAAGAAGATCGACCAGAAGCCAAGAAGGTGGCATTCGGTACTCAGCGAGGCACTGTGGGCTTACCGAATGGCCCCCCATGGAGCCACAAAGACCTCTCCTTATGAATTGGTTTATGGACACCACGTGGTTCTACCTTGGGAGGTGCAATCAGATTCAAGGAGCGTTGTGTTACAGAAAGGTTTGAGCTCCAAAGATTACAGTGGCCTAGTGATGGATGAGCTAGAGGATTTACACATGATCCGTCTTAGGGCCCTGGAAAACATCGAGAAGAACAAGCTGCGGGTTGCCAAGTACTATAACAAGAAGGTAAAAGTCAGGCAATTCGCAGAAGGAGATTTGGTTTGGAAAGCGTTATTGCCGATTGGAACTAAATATAGCGAATTCGGCAAATGGTCCCCTAACTGGGAAGGGCCTTTTCGTGTGGTCAGATGCGTCCCTGGTAATGCATACATATTGAAAACTTTACTAGGAGAAGAATTTTCCGCCGCAATAAATGAAAGATATCTGAAGAAATATTATCCTAGTATTGAAATCGATCGATGATCACCAGCAGCGGGATTACACACATCTGACACAGAAACAGCCGGCGCTTAAGAATGAGGCCGCCTTGAGAACAAAAATTCACAAACAGAAGAAATGACCAGTGTCTAGATGCATTGCCCTTAGCACAAAACTACATTACAACTGCTTCTTGCAGGTTTACATCCAACAACCCTGGTGATCAGGATCTCAAAGAGGTGGGAAGCAGAAGGCGTGGAGTAAGAAGCGAAAGTATGAATCAATCTTTTCGTTGCTTCTTCGGCTGCTCCCTCTTCAGTTGTTCCAGGACCACCGTGACGGCAACTTGGAATGCACGGGGGTGACCATGGTTTGCGGCCTCCACCAAGCTATCCCAAGCCGCTTTCAGGTTGTTGTACCTGTTAGAGACATCTGAAACAAAGGAGTGGATGTTAGGGGCAAGAAATCCAGATGTGGGCACAAAGTCAAGAAGAAGTCGGAAACATTTACCCCCTACTAGTGCCTCCAGAGCCATGCGACGCTCGCGTTCAGCTTGGCAACGGGCGGTGATGTCCCTGAGGCCGTGCTCCAGGTGCCGACCGTGGCGGCGCAGTTGATGGTTGGTCCTCTGTTCGGGCGTGGCGTCCTCTGCTTCGAGGGAGGAATCGGAGGAGATGTACTCAGGCACACCTTCGGTCCCGATGATTTCTTCAAGAAGCAAATCAAGGCTGAAAGGGGAAAAAGAAGAGGAGGTAAAGCGCAAGATCATATGGGAAACAGGAAGTAAATCAAGGGAAAACTCACCTTCGAATCGTGCGTTTCTTCGGAGGGCTGCTCTCCTGGGGTTGCTTGCCCTTGTCCATGGCCTTGGGGTTTTTCCTCTGGAGACAGGGGAGGAAATGAGAAGTGATGGATGAGTGTGCGAGTGGATTTGTAGGGCATCTCAGCAGGCTATTTTATTGACCGAAGGGGTGCATTGGGAGTGATGACTGGCCAGTACACACTGTTGGAATACCAAACGACAGGGTTTTCTTCCCGGATGCGAAGGGTTTTCGCTTGAACAGTGCTTGTGGATTGCCGATTCGGGGGATCTTCTGTGGATTTTGCGCCAAGGGGCATCTGTTCTCACGTATTCGGCTCAAGACAGTTCCCGGATACGCTTAAGGAAAAACAAGATTCACGGATGCGAACGTAAAGAAAATCATCACAGAGCAAGCACAGAATTCAAAGGTTCTTTATTTATTGCCGATATTCAAACATCCCTTATACAATCTAGTCAAAAAGCCTATTCAGCACAGATTGGGGATGAGTGATTTCGGCAATGGCGTCGCCGTGGCCATCGAGGCGCTCCAAGATGAGCTCAATCTCCTCAATGTCCTCTGGCGCGCCGCCCCGGAAGCCGCGCGGCCTGGTGGAGTAGTCGACGTCCGTATGCGTCGCCATGGCAGCCAGGCCCAGGGTGGTGCCCAAGCGAACGCCATGGGTGGCCACCTCATCAACACGGTGCTCCACCGCGGCAAGGCGCTCCGCCGGCGTGTCACCGCGGGCGTTCACCTTGTCGGCCAGCTGCTCCACCAGCATCTTCAGCTGGTTGAGCTCGGCGTCACGGGCTTCAAGGTGCAAGAAGAAAGGAGATTAGCATCGAAGGCCGGATTGGATGAAAAATTGATTTCAGAGCTGTACCGTCGATGGTTTCCAGCAGCTGCTTGTGCTGGTCCTCCCACTCCAACTCGGCTATGCCCCCCTTCTTGGAGACGTCCTCCAGCTCGCGCTGGGCCGTCTCCAGTTCCGCCTTGAAGCGGAGAGCGTCGAGTTCCCCGTAGGGCACGGGGGAGTGGCCGTCAGACTCCGAGGAGTCGTCCGGAAGGGGCTGATTGGCCGGCGCAGGAGACGGGTTCCACTGAATCAACCTGAAAAGGAGATGATCGTCAAAACAAGAAGATCAAAGATGAATCAAAGAAGAGGAATTTACGATCATTGCCTCCGGCGCGCATTAGCGCTACTCCCCTCCGCCTCATCAGAGGCGCGGTGTCGGTTGAGGCGGCGCACCAAGCTGCTCTGGGATGTGCACTGTTTGGAAAAGAAGAAGAGTTGAGATTGGCAAAGATTCGAGAGCTAAAGGCTTGGTGGAGAGCTAGGGGCACCTACGGTTTCATTTATAGGCCTGGCAAGACAGATTGTGGCCTCAAGTCGTGGCTCTGGATCGTGGCGCATATCCCAAGAAAATCGGAAGGTGGAAAGGTTTCCTTGACCAGACTGCCAATGGGTCGCTTGGAGTTCTAGGCTGAGTCGTATTCGGTTGACTGGCTCGGCTGAGAGGAGTCAAAGTGCCATTCGGGTGTTGGCATTTCTTTGCCGAATGGGTCGTTCAGCATTACGTTTGAGGGTGCGCAGAAGAAAAAGGAAATAAAATTGCAAGAACAGATATTACAAGAGCGACCAATTGGGTTATACATCAATTGAAGCATCTAAATGTTCAAATATTTCGCAATTACACTACGGACATTTGAGGTTGTTTGGAGAAAATTATCTAACCGCTCCTGGCAATCATTCTGGGCACTAGACAAGGTGGTGAGTTCTGCATCGCATTGTTCCATCTTGGCTATAGCCGATTTTGCTTCCTCTTGGGTCTTCTCTATCAATCCAGGGAGCTCGGCTATTTTCTTGTTATCGGCCTCTATCTCAGCTGACAGGCTTCTCAGTTCTGCCTCCAGAGCAGCTTTCCTGGCAATTTTTAAATCACAAGAAGCTTGCAGATTGGCCAATGTATCTTTGTGGCTCTCGGTCTGAGATTGTGCCCCGTTCATGGCTTGTTCAGCACTGGCTCTCTTCTTTTCAATAGCCGGGCGGGAGCGCACCTTCCTCAAAGCTTGCCTTATGGGCACGTAGTGGATCTCCAGGCCACAGATAGATGCAAGAGAAGCACTGATGTCCTCAGGAAGTTCTTGGCTAATAGACTCGAGCATTTCTTCAAAGTGATCGAGATCTTTGAACTGATCTCGTGCATCTTTTTCCAGCCAGGCAAAGATCTCTCTGAGCTTTTCTAGCACTTCCTCTGACAGGATTTGACACATTTCTTCCATCGCCTCGGCAACTGGATTGTTCCCCATTGACAGACCTGATGATGATGGGGCCTGATCCTAAGAAAGCAGTATTGCCGAGTTAGGAGTGCTGAAAGTAAAGGTAGCAGAGTTAAGTGCAAATGAGTACCTCATGTCTGATCTCTTGAGCTGGGACAGGACTTTGTTCAGGAGCAGCCACAAGTGAAGGAGGTGTTCCAGGTAGAGCTGAAGCTTCTATGTGAGAAGGCGCTGATGCAGTTGCTGGCAGCTCAGGGGCTTCTGGCTGAAGGGGAGATGAGTTCACCTCTGCTGGGGTTGGTGTCTCTTCATGACCAGTAGGTGATTGGGCCCTTGGAGGACTTGATGGTTCTGGCTGGATTGGGAGACTCATCTCTGGAGAATTCATTGCTTCTACAGAGGGTGATTGAGTCCCTGATGAAGATGAGATCTTCACTGGGATAGGTAATTCAACCCTGGGTGGACTTGTTCGCTGAGACACTGGGACGTCCACAAGTTGTTCTTCCATTGTTTCTTCTGCAAGTGTCAAATTACAAGATAAATGCCAGTGTTCATCCTCAAGGGAGAGGACAGTAAAGGTCATACCAGTGGATGGGGCATTGGCAGGTTCTGGAACTGAAGATTGTTGGGCTCTTGTCTGAAAATGCACGAGATATGATTTATCAGGAACAGAGTAATCTCGTGATCAAGAAAAGAAAAGATTTTTACCTCGACAAGGACTTTGTTGACAATTCTTCTCCTCTTGGCATTTGGGGGAGCTATTAGAGACAAACCTTGCCTCCTATCAGCAGCAAGGCTGGAAAGGCTTGGGTCTGTCGTGGCAAACCTGGCCATTAGCTGAGCCAGAGTTGGGGACCTGAATCCCAGTGCTGAGACCGGGCCCACGGCATTGTAGGCAATATTCCTAGCTCGAGGGGCAGGCACTGTGTTCTGTGGGTAAGAAAAGTAAGGTCAGGATCATGATTGAAAGAGGATATGTCTGATTCAATGGTTCGTCATATTACCTCTAAAGTTGGCTGAAAATCGGGCATCAACTCTGCACAGAACAAGTGTACAGGCTCACTGAAGATATGATCATGGAGTTCTTGCCACCAGGAGTTGAAGGTGGAGTGAGCCATTGTTGTAGGTACAAAAGGCCAGGTGTAGATAGTGGGACTACACACATAACGGAAGACTCTGCTACTGTGCATGAGTTCTTTGATTTCCTCTCTGGGCTTGAGGAATTCATGCAGAAACAGTCTTGGGGGCATCTGGCCACACCCAAGTTGCCGAGCCATTACATTGGGCAGATAATATTCATAAGTGCTATAGGTCAGCCTTCCTCCATTGAATTCAGCCGGCAGCATGCATGGGCGGATTATGATATTGAGGATCTCTAGGAATCTCCCATCTTGGCGTTCGGATTCAAAATAAAATTCACAGGGGAAAATCAAAGTGTCATTGTCCATATAAGGGAGCCAGAGAGGATTTTGGAAACCTTTGAAGAATAACTCGAAAAGCTGGCTGATATCCTGCTGGATAAGAACGGTTGAAGCAGCTTCTCCATAAGTCTGGAATCCTCTGGTGGCTTGGGGTTCCCCTTCAGGGTGATTGGATGAAGGGAAGAGCCGGGTGTTCAAATCAACACCAACGATCTGATGCATTTGTAGTTGCAGCCACATTTGAACAAACCACCAAGGACCGTTGACACATGCTATCCTCTGGCTGGTGTACATCTGGGTGATGGTTTGATGAAGCATATGATACACACTGCCTATGAGGAATTTCCCAAGGGGGAGGCGGTTTTCACTGACCAAGTGAGAAGCCATTGCAATGTGATTCAGGGTAGGCTCATTGGCTTTACCACAGAAGACGAACCTGCATAGCCACATGTTCAGAAATGCCCTGTATTCAATTTCACCAAGGGGATTGTCCTTCATGTGGTTCAAGATGTAGTTCTTGTATCCGCTCCATGGTTTCACCCCTGTTTGCCGTGAAGAACTTCTGAAATCCCAGGGTTGAACGGATCCTGTAATGTCAAGGCCGGTGATCATATACACATCGGCCAGAGTTGGAGACATCGGGCCGTGGCCAAAGAGGAAGGCATTGACACCGTTTGACCAAAAATGGCAAGCTGCTATCAGGAGGTCTTCATTCTTGGGGGTCTCGGCCAAAGATAACTCCAGGCACTGAGCAATGCGGAGGGTATCCCAGTTTTGGGTCTTGGCACTCTTGTCTGCAAGAATCCTCCGGTACCAATTTTTCCAGCCTGCGATTGGAGGCAAGGGCCAGTTCTTGAAAGCATCTTGCCACCGAGGAGGTGGGGACAGAGCCGCTTTGAAAGGGATCCTTTGAGATTCAGCCGCGATGAAATCTCGAGGATCAGAGTTTCCCACGGGACCAAGGTAATAGGATCTTGAATTGGCCTCGGTGCGAATCAAAAGCTCAGTGGAAGGCTCCTGAAGGAAAGCGGAAAAGAAATCTCAGGTAAAATTGAAAACCTAAATGCCGAATGAAGCTTACGGGAGGGGAATTTACCTGAGCAGCTTGGTTTTGAGCCGCCATTGGAGATTTGAGCTTAGAACAAGGGGATCTAGGGTTTGGATCCAGAAGAGGATTCCGGCGGATTGCAAAGAGAGAAGAACAGGTGTTGACAGATCCGATTTGAAAGTGTTCGTGGCTGGAGTCAATTGCGGAACAAAATCACTTTTATCCCGCAATTGAAGGGGCATGTGTTAACACCAAAATTTGGTAAGGAGTCTGACTTGTGGGTCCGGCTCGATGAGGAGTCCGTCCGGTGGAAGGAAGGTTTTTCTCAGATGTATTTGGCAGAAAGATCTGCGGTCGGCTATCTACTTCCGTTCGGCAAGGGAACAGTTGTAGCTGATTTTGCGGGATTGGACGGTGACGTGGCTCAAGCAGGAAGGACGAATGGATGGATAAGCAATCAAGCTTAGAGATAAGTTAGGCAACAAATTCATTCGAGGTTGTACTTGGTAGGGTATAAATATGAGCCCTGAATGTATGTAAAAAACACAATCATTCTTCAATACAAACCGGCCTTACGCCAAACCCTAGAGTCCATTTGTCGTGTCGTCGAGTTCTTCGAGAGGGTTCATCGATCCGTCGACCTCCGTGAGTACCGGCAACCTTGTATCATGTCTAGTATCATGCGGTGGATTTAGATCTGATGCAAGTAGTCTTGTTACCATGCTTCGTGTCATGCGGTAGATTCAAGCTTGGTTCAAGAGGGTTTATTGTTAGGTCATGAGCCATGCGAGGCTAAGATCTAGCTCGAGGCTAGTTATCGGCTCTATTGGATTTTGGCAAGATCCAATAGATTCATTAAGTTACCCCATGTTGCTTTGAGTTTTTACTTCATGTTTAAATTCATGTAATACCTTTTGCCCAATCTAGATGGGTTTGCATCGGCTTTATCCCTCTTGTGATCCTCATACGAGTAGAATTCATGTTTTAACATGTGGATCTAGTGCTTTCCGATAGCCGAAACCGAATCGATCTAGGTTGTTACGTGTTGCGGGTTCAAGCTTGCCACGCTGGCATAAATCTTGAAAGAACTGAGTATCAGGCGGTAGATGCAGGTTTTTGGGTTGCTTTGGAGCTAGTCATCCGGTGGATTAGATTTCGAACCAATCTGATAGATTTATTCGCTTGGTAATGTTCGTTCCTTCTTCATGGACCCCGAATCGGCTGTTCAACCGTATTCGGTTATGTTTCTTCACGAGTAGAACACGTGCGTAATTCATGCTTTAAATAATGTATGCTTTTAGCTTTCCATATTTAGATCGTATCATGCGGTGGATAGATCTATTTGTGGAAAGTGGTACGATTTTCATGCAAGTTGTATCATGCGGTGGATAGATTTGTTTGACATCGTACCCGACGGATTTTAAAGTACCTAGACATGCGGTAGACTAGTGCTTTGGATCTATGCATGCTTGTTTATTACATGTTTATGCTCGCGCTTTACTTCATTTATTTATTTAATGTTGATCATTATGGGGATCGGTCATGGCTTCGTGCATGTGCATCTTTGCTCAAACAAAGGCCGATCGCCGTCATGCTTACGTCATCCATTCGGCAATGTTACTTTTCCTTTTACAAGCTCCTGAATGGTTTCAGTTTATTGCCGGATAGCTCTTTATAGCTATGTGCCATCCCATTTGGCTTTGTAGCCGTAAATATGGAACTGTCTGGTACCACCTGGCAAGTTCCAAGCTTTGGTATCTAACTGCTTTGTCTTTTGTTAATTTTCAGGAAAAATTGACTGGCACGTCTTGTGATTCTTTGCACGTGTGAAGCCAGCTTGTTCGGCTTGCTGTGTGTTTGGCACTAGGTGCACATTTTGCGTCAACACTTGTAAACACACCCAATCAATCCAGAGCTACACAGCATACAGGACGTAGGGTATTACACACCTCGCGGCCCGAACCTATCTAAATTGTGTGCCGCGTGTCTCTTCCTTCGAGTTACCGATCTCGGCGAGGCCACATTCATCGGGTCCTGGGTTTGCACCGCTGACGGCGCCGGAGCTTTTCGATGCCGCCTCACCATGGCTCCCAACCCAAACACCGGGCTCGTGACGCTTCCCGAAGTGATCACGGGCGACCTCGCCGGAAAATTCGGCGAAATTTCGCTCTACAACCAGCACGCCGACTTCGAGTCCGGATCCGCCTCCAATTAGAACTCGACATCCCCGTGGGCAATCACATGCGAGCCGACTACTGAGCCATCGTGTGCTGACATCCCACTCCATGAGCACTTCCCCTACGGTCACTACAACTCTAGCAGGGCCCATGCGGAAGTTCTCACTGCACGTCGGGCCAGCAAGGAGACCGTCTCCAACTACACTTCAGACTCCAACCTCGCCTCCGGCTACTACTCGGACTCCTCCTACGAGTTCGACTTCGGATCGGACCTTGACGAGCCTGAGTCCGAGAACTCCACGACTGAGCAACCACTGTCCGGACGAGCTACCGGCCTGGTTATAACATCTACACCTGGCGGCAGATTCGTCTACTGGCCAGACCGCAAGCCTGTAGACCTGACAGGCGGGAACTCACGCTGCGTCACCTACCTCAACTCGCTTCCCTTCCAATAGGGAACACCCCTAGCTCCAACAGAGGAGCACACCCCAACAAAGGTGGCTACTACTGACTCCGGTCTCGCACCCCTGATCGCCAAGTATTTATGGCTGACGGCGAGACGCCAGGACCTTCAGGGACTTGCCCCGACTGGTACTTTGAAGATATCTCAGCAGACGAGTTGTCTGCCAATGCACCAGCAGATGAAACCAACAATGACAAGAACACCCGACGTGAGCGCAACAAGAAACGGAACGAATGGCGTAGACGTCTCCGTGAGATCCTCCCAATACGGAACCTCACAGAGGCACTTGATCAAGTCGAAAGTCGGGTGCACACTACCCCCAAACAATGCCTCATGTCTATTACCACGATAGCATGTTAGGCTCAGGGGATGCGTGCGGGTGAAGTCATCGCCAAGCTCGCGGAGGACGCCTACTTCATGAGAGTCGACAACAGAGTCACTAAAGTGCCTGCCCTCAGAACTCGTGAACCCGACAACCATGAAGCCACAAGTCGCAGTCCAACAGACAACGGACGCAACCGTACTTGAGGAGAACTACCGCAGAACCCCAACCATACTAGGGCATCGGCTGGTGGACCTTCTCAGGGCGGCAACAGCGTCGGCGGCAGCCGCGGCGTTGCTTCTCATGGTGATGTTGGTGGCAGAGGCAGTGGCGGCGGGAGCTCCTCACACGGGGCTTGCAGGAGAGCCGGTGGCAGAGGCGATCGCGGAGGCCGAGGCCACGCAGACAGCCACGTCACTGGTGCCTCACGTGGCGGCTACGATGCTCGCCGCAGGATTGAAGAAATTCGACGCAAGAAGTCCTCCATGACAGGCGAAAATGATGGCTTCCCTGCCTTCTCTTCTCGACTTCGCAATCTTCTTCTCCCAGAAAAATTCAAGCCTCTGGGGATCACAAAGTACGACGCGAAGCAGAACCCAGTTCAATGGCTCAGATGCTACGCGCTCTCCATCGAAAATGCTGGGGGCAACAAAGACACGAAGTGCCTCTACTTCCCTTTCTGCCTGGACCAAGCTCCACTTACATGGCTCGAGTCGCTCGAGAAGTACTCGATCGACAAGTGGGACCAGCTCAATGAACAGTTCAACAGCAACTTCGCGGGCGCCATGCGGCGCTCGGTACTCGCATGGACCTGGCTATGGTGAAGCAGGAACAGGGCGAGACCCTACGCAAGTACATGCGGCGCTTCTTCGACAAGCGCACCAAGGTAGTCGATGTTACCGACAAGGAGGTCATCAACCTCTTCCAAGATGGTCTCCATCACCGTCGCACCTTCGAAGACTTCGGTCGCTGCCGCCCGAGCTCCATCACAAAGCTCAAAGACATGATCACTTCATGGGCCGACGAAGAAGACAAGGCGAACGCCAAGTACGATGTTATTCGCGGCAAGAGCAAGCAAAACACGGGCGGCAGCAACAGCAACAACAGGGATCAAGGTGGTCGCAATGAGAGCTACTCGGGTCCTAACCGCAAGCCAGACCTCGGGCAGGTTCAAGGACTTGCTGAAAGAAAAGTGCCCGTGGCACCTGGAGGGCAACCACACCACCGAGTAGTGCTACTAACTATGGCGAGCACTCAAGGACTCTCCATACCCACGGCCACCTCATGACAAGAAAGGCAAGAAAAAAGCTTACGAAGGCAACGACGACTTCCAAGAACCCAACAAGACGGTGAATGTCCTCTTCGGCGGACTACCCATCCAGGCGGTCTCAGAAGGCCACCGGACGGGAAGTCTTAAACATTGAACCAGCGGTCCCGACCCCTCTCAGGTGGTCACAAGTACCCATCACCTTCTCCCGCGCGGATCAATGGACAAGCTTCTCCGAGCCAGGGCGTTTTCCACTCGTCCTGAAACCAGTAGTCGTGGGCTCCAGACTCAACAAGGTACTCATCGACGGTGGGAGCAGGCTCAACGTCCGTTTCACCAAACCTTGAAGAAGATGAAGCTCGACATCACTCACATGCTCACCAAGAGCACGTCGCCTTTCTACGGCATCATCCCTGGGAACGCGGCTATCCCACTAGGTTCAGTGGTACTGCCAGTTACCTTCGGGGAAACCATGGGGAACTACTGCACCGAGTACATCAAGTTCGAGGTTGCGGACTTCGAGACTTCCTACCATGCCATTCTCGGCAGACCAGCTATCGCCAAGTTCATGTCGGAACCCCACTACACGTACTTGGTACTCAAAATGCCAAGTCTAGCTACTATACTCTCGCTGCAAGGGGACTTGAAGATATCCTTCGGCTGCGACACAGAGACTGTGGAACTCGCAGCTAGTAATCAAGTACCCAACGCAATGATGGAGATCTATGCTGCATCCAAGAAGCTTGCCCCAACAGAACTCGAGATCCCAGAGAAGTCTGACAAAGCCAACAAGCCTCAACCATCTGAGGAAGTGCAACTCAAGGCGATCGACCTCGGGACAGGCGACAACAGCAAGACCACCATGATCGGGGTGGGCCTTGACCCGAAATAGGAAGACGCGCTCGTTAGCTTCCTTCGGGCTAACCGAGACATCTTCTCTTGGAAGCCAGCGGACATGTCAGGGGTGCCCAAGAGGCTGATCGAGCACTCACTCAACATCGACCCTAAAGCTACCCCGAAATGACAACACCTCCGCCTTTCGCTGACGATCGACGGGACGCCATCAAGAAGGAACTCGCCAAACTACGCGCAACCGACTTCATCAGAGAAATCTTCCATCCTGAGTGGGTCACCAACCCCGTCCTCGTCCGCAAGAAGAACACGAACGAGTGGAGGATGTGCGTCGACTACACCAACCTCAACAAGCACTACCCCAAGGACCCCTTCGGGTTGCCGCGGATTGATCAAGTCATCGAAGAAGACCAGGAGAAAACAGCGTTCACCACCCCATTTGGTGCCTACTACTACATGACAATGTCGTTCGGGTTGAAGAACGCCGGCGCTACCTACCAGTGAGCTATCCAGAAGTGTTTCAAGAAACAACTCAACAAGAACGTCGAGGCTTACGTGGATGACGTGGTCGTCAAGACTCGAAACTCCGACACGCTCATCGCCGATCTTGAAGAGACTTTCGCATCTCTGCGGGAGTACCAGTGGAAGCTCAACCCGAACAAGTGCGTCTTTGGCATACCTTCAGGGAAACTACTCGGCTTCATCATTAGCCACCGCGGCATCGAAGCCAACCCCGAGAAGATCTCCACCATCACCAAGATGAAAGCTCCCACCAGCATCAAAGATTCATCTCGAAGCTTACAGGGTGCATGGCGGCCCTGAACAGATTCATCTCGAAGCTTGGAGAATGGGGGCTACACTTCTTCAAACTACTCAAGCACCAGGAGAAGTTCGTGTGGACACAAGAAGCGGATCAAGCTCTGGCTCAGCTCAAATACTTCCTGTCCAAGCCACCAGCCCTCACGGCTCCTCGCAAAAAGGAGCAGCTACTGCTCTACCTCGCTGTGACTACTCACATGGTCAATACTGCCATCGTTATCGAGCGGCAAGAAGACGGCCACGCCTACCCAGTTTAGCGACCAGTCTACTTCGTCAGCGAGGTCTTATCGGAATCTAAGGAACGCTACCAACTAGTACAAAAGCTACTATATGTAGTTCTCATCACCTCGCGGAAGCTATGACACTACTTCCAGGAGTACTCGATCTCCGTCGTCACCAACTACCCGCTCGGTGACATCCTACAGAACCAAGATGCTACTGGAAGCATCTCCAAATGGGTAGTCGAGCTCGGCGCCCCTCAACATCGACTTCAAGCCATGAACAGCCATCAAGTCACAAACACTAGTCGACTTCATGGCGGAGTGGCGGGAAAACCATCTACCAACTCCAACCGAGCGACCAGATCATTGGGTCATGTACTTCGACGGCTTACTCAAGCTCGAGGGCAAGGGTGCAGGGGTACTCTTGATTTCCTCACAGGGCGAACAACTCAAGTACGTCTTGCAGATCTTCTGGAAGGTCTCAAACAATGAAGCAGAGTACGAAGCTCTACTACACAGGCTCCGCCTCGCAATCTCTCTGGGCATCAAGCGACTACTAGTCTACGGCGACTCCGTAGTGGTCATCAACCAAGTTAACAAGTATTGGGATCGCAATAAGGAGAACATGGACGCTTACTGCCTAGAAGTCCGCAATCTTGAGAACAAATTCTATGGTCTCGAGTTCCATCACGTCGCCCGCGACAACAATGTTGCAGCGGACGTCCTGTCGAAGCTTGGTTCTACTCGCGCACAAGTACAAGCGGGAGTCTTCATCCACGAGCTCCATGCGCCATCCATCCCAGAGCCTGCGCCCACGACCACTGACCCAGCACCTTCCCAGCTAGCCAGGAGGTCATGATGATAGATGTGGACTGGCGACAACCCTTCATCGACTACATCTGCGAGCAGAAGATTCCCACTGACAAGAACTTGGCCGAGCAAATCATCCATTAGGCCAAGTCCTATGTACTAGTCGGAGACAAGCTCTACAGGCAGGGCGCCACTTCTGGAGTACTCATGAAGTGTATCCCCCGAGAAAAAGGCAAGGACATTTTGGAGGAGATCCACAAAGGCGTCTGCGGCAACCACGCGTCTTCTAGCACGCTGGTCAGCAAGGCCTTCCCACGCGCTTTCTACTGGCCCACAACCTTGGGAGAAGCTGAGGAACTCGTTAGAAGGTGCCAGGGGTGCCAGTCCTTCGCCAAGCAGCAACACGTCCCGGTCTACAAGCTAGTCACTATACCACCAACTTGGCCTTTCGCCTGCTAGGGGATCGACATGATTGGGCCTCTTCCAACTATGCCAGGAGGATTCAACAGAGTTCTGGTGGCCATCGACAAGTTCACCAAATGGATCAAAGTCAAGCCGGTCACCTGCCCAAAGGCCGACAGAGTACTCGACTTCTTGGATGAAATCGTGCACCGCTATGGACTACCCCACCGCATCATCACAAACCTGGGTTCCAACTTCAACAATCACTAGTTCTGGGAGTACTGCGAGAACAGCGGGATCAACGTCCAATATGTCTCAGTCGCCCATTCACGGGCCAACGGACAAGTCGAGTGTGCCAATAGGATGGTACTTGACGCTATCAAGCAGCGACGACACGGCGCTGCTAACACAAAAGGGGGCAAGTGGATCAAGGAACTACCCAATGCACTCTGGGGGCTTCGTACTCAACCTACCAAGCCAACAGGGCAGTCACCATACTTCCTGGTCTACGGCTCCGAGGCTATTCTACCCTCCGACGTCATGTGGGATTCGCCGGCAGTAGAGCAATACGACGAAGGCATCTCTGAAGACAGCAGGCGAGTTGACATCGACGGAATCGAAGAAGCTCGTTGTGCCGCCCTCGTCCAGTCAACAAGGTACCTTGAGGATATCTGACGCTACCACGATCGCAATGTCAGGGAACGCTCCTTCAATGTTGGCGATCTTGTCCTCCGTCGCTTTCAGAACAGGGAAGGACTAGACAAGCTCAGCTCGCCATGGGAAGGTCCTTTCTCAGTAGCAAAAGTCACCGGACTAGGCTCGTATCGCCTACAGACACTTGAAGGTGACAACGTCAGCAACTCGTGGGACATCAACCAGCTCTGTAAATTCTACGTGTAGTCTCTCGACTACTCCGGGAGTCCAAGTCTACGCGGCTACTCCTGGGCTCTTCACCGTAAGCGGCCTCCGGGTCCAAGCATTAGTCTCCGGACTACTCCACTCCAAGATCCAGCGTCAACGGCTACAAACGGATATCGGGCTGTTCAGAGCATCAAAGACTCTAGCAGCAGTCGATAAAGATACCATGTACTCATAGATCCAGCCTATACGGCTACTAATGGATCTACAGCTGTAAGCGGTCACAGGTCCTAGCACTACTTAAGCCGTAGGCGGCCTCCGGGTCCAGGCGACTACACTTGTACACGACCCTGGCCATCCAGGTGTACTCTTTTCAGTAATAAAGTTTGATTCTCAATCAACTCATTTACTGTGCCTCCCTCAAACTGGTCTACTACCGAGTACTACTACTCGTACATATCTCCATGGATGGGCACTCTGCACATACACACCACGACAACGAGTACTCATTTCATGGAAGATTTCTTCATTCAAATTTAAAACAAGTTATTTACAACTTTGTTTATATTACAAATGCTGCTCAAAGCTAACCCTACAGGACAACTACTGGAGATTTAGTTTCTCCATGACTTGCTCTGCGATGGGTGCCATCTGCTCCAGCAGCTCCTTGTACTGGTCGTCTATGCAATTGGCGGCTAGTCCACCTGCGACTACATCCACCGGGGCCTTGGGTAAGTATGACTTCATATACGCCAAGACCTGGTTCGGGATGGAATTCGCTAGATGCTTCACATATGTTGCCAGACGCCCGGTGGCTTCCTTCAGCCGGTCAACCAACGGAGCTATCTTCGGCCCGCCTGGGTGAGGCACCAGCAGCCTTGCAATGGGAAGCGTGGCTTCTTCAAGCTCCTTGAGTTGGCCCCGCAGCTTCTCGCAGTCTTCGTTGAGCTTCTGCAGAGATTTATAGCTGTTGACAAGGTCACGGTTCGAGGCTTCTCGGAGCTCCATGTGCTTCATGCACTCATGAGTCAGCTGCTTATATTCATATTCAAGTACCTCTCGGGCATCTTTCTCTCGGTAGACGATGTTCTTCAGATCAGTCTCCGATGCCTTCAGCTGGTCTACCCGAGCCTCGAGATCTGAAAAAGTCCAAGAGCACAAGTCAGGCTACTACCAGGGTACTCGCAGTAAGTACTCAACAAGCTAGCCGCAGCGTTGTTGACGGACAATAGTTGTATCAAAGTTCGCTTAGACTTGCAAGCGGACAAGTCTCCCGTTGTAGCCAAGGGGCCCTTCTTCCCTCGAGTGGTGAACCCAAGGTATCGAATCCGTGGAACAAATGTGTGGCGCAAAAGATGATCAAGTAAAGCCAAGTAACCTCAATCTTTGGTAAAGTGAAACCCTAATGCATCTAGATAAAGAACACAAAACGAATCTAATCTACTAAAGACCAGAGGTAACAAAGATAGATAGGGTAGATAAACCGATCTAGAGAGATCGGGTTAAGCCTTTTGTGGAAGTTCCAAGCAAAAGAAGAAGTAGCAAATCGAATGTCATTACAAGCCTTTTTAAATCGTGGTTTCCCGTCTGACTCCGAAAACGCCCGCCTTTCAGAGCCCCCGTTCTGTCACAACGTACTCCTATTCATGCGGGTAGTCTAGGGCGAGTCCAAGGACAAGTCGAGTTCTTTCGAAAGATCCGGCGTGCACCTCTAGCCACCGCGACTACAAGAACACCCTATGTGATCTATCTCGAGAATATATCTAGAATAAGCAAAGCCGATCGAAAAACGAAGACATCTAAGCAACACTTGATCGCTAGAAATCGGATTCAACTTGATAATTCAACTAGTACAATGTACATAAACAAGATCACCACCGGGATCCTACCTTGATCTTGCTTCTAGCTCCGGGAACTCCGACGTGGTCTTCCTTGCAAGGTTCCCACGTTGGATAGGGTAACCCTAGTCAACTAGCTCGACCACTCCTCTCCAGGATGGTGTCCCTCTCTTCTTTGCTCTTCGGCTGCTGATGACGAATTGATTGATCCGTGGCTCTCGACCCCAGGGCTATAAATAGCCCGATTGGCGGCTAGGTCAAAGGAGGGGGCAAATTGGCCCTGTACTGGGCTGGGCCGGCCGGCCTGGGCCGACCGGTCTGGGCCCATACAGGCCCAGTTCCCGACCTCCTTCGCGTGGCGTCAGTTCCCGAGTCTTGTAGATCTTTCCCCCTTCTGCATGTGGGCCCTTGTCGTTAGTTTCTCTCCGAGTTGGACGTAGCTCCTTGTCCTGCAAGATTTGACACTTTTCTAGGTAGGTCGTCGGAGTTTGTCATCTTCTCGGGTTAGGTCCATGGGCTTCTTGGAGTCAAGTTTGCTTCATTGCATGACTTGTACGGGGCCTCAAGGTCTTCTCACAAGGTGCTTTATGAACTTATCCCGGAAGTCTTGCTTTCAACGCTAAAACCCTGAATAAACACTAAACTCCAAAATTGACATGCACAAGTGAACTTGTTATACCACGGGGGTTAGTACCAATGGATAAGGTATAAAACTTATGCCAACACCGAAGGTAAACTCATGGCTAGGTTGACGGATTTTCACCGTCAACATCTCCCCCATGCTTAAACCTTGCTCGTCCTCGAGTAAGCCTTCGATGGATATCATCGTTGCTCATCAATGTTTAAACCTTGCACTTGATCATACATGAGAAAACATAATGCTCTCGAAATTTTAATTCGTTAAAGTTCCATAATGTACTAGCCTTCATCTCTACGGAGGGTAGATTCTTAATTAAGCTTACCCCACAAGTATTAACATGCTCCCAAAATTTAAATAGATCTCAGAAATTTTGAAAATAAAGAACTAGATGAAAAGAGCTAAACCAAGTTCACAAATTTAAATCACCTTGCATATTGCTCATGAACTCTCATCTCATCTTGTCTCTCAAGCCTATATATTCTATTCCTTTCCCTTTCATAACATATATGTATGTGGCAGGCTTTATATGGAGCTTTTTGGGAAAGTTTAGTCCTACCAAGATATCACAAATGAGATGTTGTCAAAACAACACAAGCTTCTCATGGTCTTGCCGAGACTCGTCAAAAAGGTCATTGGAAAATAATGTTATATCAAGGAGGGGAAAGAGAAAAATACACACACTTGAGATGGGTGGACATGTGCAAATGGCAAAGAGTGATCCCGAGGCACAAAGGAAGTCCTCGTTATCGGATTGCACATGGTTGGAAATGAGTATGGATCTTTTAATCTTGAAGCCTTGAAATTCCTAACGCACTTTAGAGAAACGTGGAGTTCACTTTATTTTTATTTTTACACATACTCATATTTTTTCTCTTTTTCTCATATATATGTTTTTTCTTTCTTTCTTTCTTTCTTTTGAATTTTTTTCATTTGCTCCCCTCTGAACTCTAAAATTGCATCGTACCTACCTCCTCCCCCATGCTTAGACGTTGCTCGTCCTCGGGCAAAGAGGTGATAAATAAGGTAGGTACCAGAAATACTTTTACTTTGGAGAGATACTTGAGATCTTTAATCGTGGCACCATCTTGCAATCTTCCTTGAATTGATGATCCATCCGCAACGATAGGTTGCGGTCAAGGAGGGAATCACAAAAGATGATATTTGGTTTTAAGGGTGGATATCCGGTGAGGGTTGTGAGATCTCCGATGCGGGGATACACAATGCACGGATAAAAGGATAGCAAAAAGATAGATACGCAAAAATGGAATGACCAGCTTCTTAGTCTCGGGCCAGATAAATCATGTCCCACAATAACTCACTCAAAAATAAATCTTGTACACTAAGGTTTATGCACTCAAATATATATAAGGCTCTGGATAGGTTGAGCAACACACAAGTGATATTCATGACAAGGTTAGCGATATTTTTGGGCATAAAAACCATCTTTAATCTATTTATAACTTGAGAGCACATAAAACACTATGGGTCTTTATTTTAATCATAACCTCCGCTAAAGATTAAGCTAGCATTTAGATAAATTCAAATTTGTATTTTAAAAGACCACTAGCTTTAACATGCATAAATTAATTACAAAGATAAACAAAGCGGCAATTATAATCATATATCATCATGGCACAAATTTTGTAACTTTTCCAATGGTGTAAACAAGGTGGTGTCTTTATTAATGATGAAAACAAACTGAAATACATGCTGAAAATAAACTAGCACACTTGCTGAAATTTAAAGAAAACTGAAAATACTACGCAAACACAAGCAAACATAAGCTGAAAATTACAGAAAAAGGGAAAAGAAAAGAAAAGTTCCTCCTTCTTCCTAATCCTCCACCGGTGGTTGGTGTTGATAATCTTGGTAGTTCTACCCTTGCTCATAGTGGGTTTGGACATCCCCTCCAACGAATTGATCCGGCTGTACTAGGTGAAGGCGCCCAAGCTCATAGGCAATATTCGCATTGCCATCACCAAGTTGAGCCACGTTGGATTGGATGGCTGCGACGTTTTGCATGTTTCTCGCAACATACCCTCCAATTATGGCCATGCTTTGTTATGGTTGGGGATATTGTATGTAGGGCTCCGCGAAGGTTATGTTGGGCACCACATAATTTTGGGGGGGCACTGGTGCACCCCCCCCCCATGCTTGCAATTGTGGCCCTCCGTAATAACGTGGCGGAGTAGGGATCCCGCCGAATGGTGGCACATAGTTAGGTTGTGCATCATCCGCTTGCGCGGAGGAAGATCCCTCCTCTACAATTCTTCCTCTTTTATTTTTCTTCGCCGGGACAAGGAGTCCCTCCTCCAACCAATCTTCCTTCCCTTGAATGAAAAGCCTAAGCCTTGGGTCCGGAAGGGGTAGGTTCACTTTGGCCACATGAAAGACTCCTCTCTCATCCCCACTAATATATTTTCGTTGTTTCAAATACTCAAAATCGAGAGGGGTCCCACGTAAAAGATGTTCGAGATTTCTTGTAATCCCCGGCCTTAAGGAGATGGCCAACATAGAGAGGTACCACCCCGAACCAATATCTCCCGATCCCGATGTTGCCTCGCAACACCATCGGTTGATCATAAGGTATGAGGGGTCTATTGGCTGCTTGGCAATTAAAACCGAGTAGAGCCAATTCAACTCCGTGTCGGTCACCTTCGTCTCCCTCATCCTCCCCATAATCCTCTTGCACATCCAAGAGTGGAATACTTGGATAATGGGGTTGCGGATGGAATTGCGTTGTTGGTGGGCTTCTCCGGAGATTAAATTCCAAAATCCATCTAACAAGCCGTCCGACACGTCAACTTTCTCTGGAGCTCCCTTTTGGAACCCAAGTAGCTCCCTAACATACTCATAGGGAACCACTTGTTGGATTCCCTCCAAACGGAATGATAAACTTTGCACCCCCTCATCAAGGATGGGCGCCATAGTCATCAAGATTTCCAAGGCAAACTCCTTGTGAGTGTTTTCCGACACCCCGTTGGAGAATTGCACCCATCCAAGGTGCCCCAACATATAATATATGTCCGTGCTAAAACCCAAATAGTTGAGTGCCTGATCGTCGAAATCAAAGTTTTCCACAAGCCTCTTCTCAAGACGAGAGAGTTTCTTCTCCTCTTCCTCCGATAATATGATGAAGCCATATGTGGAATATCGCGGATTGTACGAAGGTGGTGCAGATGAACGGGTCGATCGACAAGGTGGGACGAGCGGCTCCTCCGTACACCGTGGAGGTTCGGTAAACCTCATGGACGTGCTCCTTGTTTCCCTCATGCCACCGAGGAGGAGAGTGTCGTTCCTCCTTGGCGGTGCCGTGTCCTCCTCCATGCTCCGAGGAGACTCGGAAACCGAGTGCCTCCTCGAAGACGTCGTCAAAGATGGCTTGGATGACGATGACCCCTTCTCCTTGGTGAAGAGACTTGTGGTTTTTTTCCACATTATTGCAGCACTCTTCTCTCTACTAAAATTCCGGGTTTCAGCCGGTGACTAGGTACTTCAAAGATTATTTCGGGATGTGGACTTTGAGTGGATTAAGGGTGTGTATTGTTTGAGCTATCAAGCTTGGGGAGGTTGGCTACGTCTATGGTGGTTCTGGGCACTAAAACTTGAGCACACAAACTGAGGAAGGAGAGGGATGCTTGCCTGCAGAAGACGGGAGCCGGGGGGCTCCTTTTGTAGGGGAGGCCGGTCGGCGGGTGGCCGCATGCCTCCCCAGGGTCCGGTTTTCCTCCAGCGTGAGAATTCCTCCTCCCTGACTTTCTTGCCCGCGTGGTCCACGAGGTGCACCGCCCAAACGCTCTCGTCCACTCCTTTTCTTGCATTATTGGTCCTTCCACTTGATGCTTCATGCTTTGAGTCATGTCCATGCTCCCTTGCTCCACTTGCTTCACATGTCACCATGAATTTCCTGCAAAGTTACGCTTGCTGCCCACCCATGCTTGTCCTTTGCATGTGGTCTTGATGAATGTTGATGAAAGGGCATCCAATGGTGCATGCATGATTAACTTTAACTAGATTGCCTCCCTCTAAGTATGTTTAAGGCTATGCACTCCTCTAATTTCAAAGATTAAAAATATTTTCAGAGCTATGGAAAATCTCAAGCATAAATTTAGAGAAGTTTTTAAACCATTAAAAACAAATGTAAGTCAAAAATATTTTCTGACTATATTGATATCGGTCTCACCGGTATAGTTCGCCTTCATTGGTATAGAGCAAACTTTTCCCGGCTTGATCATAGGGGCATAGGTTTAGGTTCTAATTTTGGCTAAATGAGAGAGATTTTGAATAAAATGAAATTAAATGATGCTTAGAAAAAATCTAATCTTAGAGAAACCAAGGATATAGATTTTTAAACCAACCAAAAGTTTAGTTTCTATGTTCACGCGAGTCCTACCACGTTCTGAAATTTCATTAACACCTAGGGATAAGTCGTGGCTCTACTCGTGTGTTTTTAGCATGAAAAACAAGTCAACCACAACACCATAACTAGGATGAATGGTTGAGTTAGGTTTTGAATTTATTTGGTTGTGGTTTCTCGTAAAGAAACAAACAAACACATAGGAGGGTTCATGTAAAGGGTTTATGATCAAGCAAAATATTCAACCAAGAATTATGTCTCTAATTGTTCAACCACTTCTAAGTCTAATGTCTTTGTGTAATAAAATTCCAAACTAAATTATTTAAAAAGACTCGAAAAACCTGGAATCGGGTTGTCCTCCCGGCTAGTGCTTCGTTTATAGTCCATAGCTAGACTTCTTCACTTGATTACCTCGGATCAACGCTCTTTGCGGGCATTGCAATCTTGGGTACCCACTTCCGCACCATCTTGGGCATGGGCTTATCTTCTGGCTTAGTCATTTTTTTGGTCTTCAGAGGCAGCTTTTCTTCCTTTGTCTTGACGGATGCAACAATTTCCTTGATTTTCTTTATGTCCTTCTTCGGCACTTTCTTCTTCTTCAGCCCTTCCTTCTTCCTTGGTTCTTTCTTAACAACACGACACTGAGGTGGACCATTTTTAACTTCAATGATATTGCATGCCTCGAGTCGTGGTTGGAACTTGAAGGAACTCCTTTCTCCGTTAATATCGAACATGATCTCCCCCTTGCCAACATCAATAGTAGCTCCTACGGCCTTGAGGAATGGCCTCCCAAGGATGAGCGGTGGCTTCTCACTCTCTCCCATCTCGAGCACCACAAAGTCAACAGGGATGAAGTGGTGTCGGACCTTCACGGGTACATCTTCGACGATGCCCAAGGGATAGCGAATGGAGTTATCTCCCAACTCAAACACATACACGTAGGCTCCAACGGTAGACGTTGCTTCTCGAACACATTCCTTGGCATGACGCTCAAACTTGCTCCAAGGTCGCATAAAGCCTTCTCAAAATTGAAAGAACCAACAGAACATGGAATTGTAGGGCATCCGGGGTCCTTTTGCTTCTCTAGCCCATTAGCAATAGTGGCACTACACTCCTCGGACATCTTGACATGATCTACCCCGAGTGTTGCTATCTCATATTTATTTGCAAGTATATCTTTAAAGTAACGAGAATATGTAGGTACTTGAAGGGCATCCAATAAGGGCATGTTGATATGAAGTCTACGCACAACCTCCCCAAACTTCTCAAAGTGGTTGTCAAGTTTACCTCGGAAGTAGCGTGGCTTGAGTTGTGGTATCCTCGTTTCTTCTCCCGGCATCTCAAACTCGGGCTCTTCGGTGACGTTCCCCGTAACTTTCTCCTTAGCAATTTCCTCTGCCTCGGCAGATGGTTTAGGCTTCCTTGCTCCCGTGGAGTGTTCCGGATCATCGGTCTCCTTTCCCGAACATGTTTGAATAGCCTTCACCGATTCGGGGACTTTAGGTTGTCCCGGAAGCTTCCCTTCATCATTAGTGAGGCGTCCGGCAAGTTGTCCCACTTGTGTCTCGAGCATCTTCATCATGTTGAGCACTTGATGGTTGGAGCTCCCGACCTCCGTCACTTTGCTATTGATGTTCTCCAACACCTTATCTATGGCCTTGAACTTGGTGACGGTGTCCTTGTTGATCTTAGCTTGCTAGTCCATGAATTCCTTCAAATGTATACGAAGCAGAACCGAATTCGGAATGGATGAGCTTGCATTAAATTGAGGTCTACCTTGCCCGTAGCGGAAGTTCGGCAATTCTCCCTTCCTCATGTAGTCGAGCACTTTGGCTTCCTCCGGACAATCCTTGTGGACATGGCCATACTCTCCGCACTCTTCGCACGTAGATCTTGCTTCAGCGGCCTTCAAGTCTTGATCCTCTTTCTTTTATATCTCTATCTTCTCCAACCTCCTCATGAGTGAATCAATCTTGCCTTCAAGTATGTTCTCCTTCTCCACTTGCAAGACTCCTTTGACGTTCCCCGTGGGTTGAACCGGATGTAGGCGTCCGGATGACGCCCACTTGTCATTATCCGCGACCTTCTTGAATAGAGTGAAAGCTTCTGTCGGTGTAAGCTCGATGATAGATCCTACGACCGATGCGTCGATGATCGTCCTTGACGCCATGGTGAGTCCTTAATAGAACTTTTGCACGAGGTCTTCCTTTGGGAATTTGTGATGTGGAACCGCCCGAGTGTACTCATTGAAGCTCTCGAATGCCTCCGAGATAGTTTCCGTAGGATATTGAGCAAAGGTGGCAATCGTATTACGCAAGCTTTGAGTTTTACCCGGCGAGTTGTATTCCTTCATGAAAGCTTTCATCAACGTGTTACAATTTTGCACCGCCTCCGCCGGTTGAGAGTTGAACCATTGCAAAGCCTTCCCGAGTAGTGAGAACGGAAAAAGCCTTGCCCTCATTTGATCTTGAGTCACCCCATCCATGTTGAAAGTCTGACATAGTTGAATGAATCCTTGGACGTGAAGGTTCGGATCCTCTTTACCGGTGAAGGGTGAATGTTGCACCATGCGGATTGTTGAGGTCTTGATCTCGGACGGTCTTCCGATCTCCTCAAGATTCAAGATTGGTAGGTCGATGATGTCCGAGGTTCATAGCTCCCCGATCTTGCGTTCTTGTGGTTGTTCACCCATCGGTGGAAGTCGATTCTCCCGAGGACTTTGAGGTGGTGAATTCTTCGGAGTTTCCTTTGATCCCTTGTCTTTCGACTTCGAATCTACAAAATCCAGCTTTTTAGCTTGATGTGCTTCACGTCTCCTTAGCCTGTAAAGTTTTTCTGGATCATCCACAAAATTATCGGGTTTGTTGGAGAGGTAGCCGTCCATCTCCTGTTAGGGTTAGCAATAAACAAAATATGCAAAAACTAGAAAGTAAAAAACAAATCTATGAAACTAGGGTTAGACAAACTAGATTAGATTTATTTTGAGGATGATCAAAGTTTAGTAGATGCAAAAAGAAAAACTAAAGGAAAACTGAAAATCACAAAAAAGCAATAAAAGATCAAATCTTGATCACTTATTCCCCGGCAACAGCGCCAGAAAAAGGGGCTTGTTGACGGTCAATAGTTGTATCAAAGTTCGTTTAGACATGCAAGTGGACAAGTCTCCCGTCGTAGTCAAGGGACCCTTCTTCCCTCGAGAGGTGAACCCAAGGTATCGAATCCGTGGAACAAATGTATGATGCAAAAGATGATCTAGTAAAGCCAAGTAACTTCAATCTTTGGTAAAGTGAAACCCTAATGCATCTAGATAAAGAACACAAAATGAATCTAATCTACTAAAGTCCGGAGGTAACAAAGATAGATAGGGTAGATAAACCGATCTAGAGAGATCGGGTTAAGCCTTTTGTTGAAGTTCCAAGCAAAATAAGAAGTAGCAAATCGAATCTCATTAGAAGCCTCTTTAAATCGTGGTTTCCCATCCGACTCCGAAAACGCCCTCCTTTCAGAGCCCCCGTTCTGTCACAACGTACTCCTATTCATGCGGGTAGTCTAGGGCGAGTCCAAGGACAAGTCGAGTTCTTTCGAAAGATCCGGCGTGCACCTCTAGCCACCGCGGCTACAAGAACACCCTATGTGATCTATCTCAAGAATAGATCTAGAATAAGCAAAGTCGATCGAAAAACGAAGACATCGAAGAAGCACTTGATTGCTAGAAATCGGATTCAACTTGATAATTCAACTAGTACAATGATACATAAACAAGATCACCACCGGAATCCTACCTTGATCTCCGGGAACTCCGACGTGGTCTTCCTTGCAAGGTTCCCACGTCGGCTAGGGTAACCCTAGTCAACTAGCTCGACCCTCTCCTCTCCGGGATGGTGTCCCTCTCTTCTCTGCTCCTCGGCAGCCGATGACGAATTGATCGGTTCGTGGCTCTCGACCCCTGGGCTATAAATAGCCCGATTGGCGGCTAGGTCAAAGGAGGGGGCAAATGGGCCCTGGGCTGGGCTGGACCGGCCGGCCTGGGCCCATCCAGGCCCAGTTCCCGGCCTCCTTCGCATGGCGTCAGTTCCTGAGTCTTCTAGATCTTTCCCCCTTCTGCATGTGGGCCCTTGTCGTTAGCTTCTCTCCGAGTTGGACGTAGCTCCTTGTCCCGCAAGATTCGGCACTTTTCTGGGTAGGTCCTTGGAGTTTGTCATCTTCTTGGGTTAGGCCCCTAGGCTTCTTGGAGTCAAGTTTGCTTCATTGCATGACTTGTACGGGGCTTCAAGGTCTTGTCACAAGGTTCTTGATGAACTTATCCCGGAAGTCTTGCTTTCAACGCTAAAACCCTGCATAAACACTAGACTCCAAAACCGACATGCACAAGTGAACTTGTTATACCACGGGGGTTAGTACCTATGGATAAGGTATAAAACTTATGCCAACACCGCAGGTAAACTCATGGCTAGGTTGACGGATTTTCACGGCGGAGTTCTCGGCGGCACAGGGAGACTAGCCTCCAAGATAGTCGGTGGATCTTCAATGAGGGGGATATCGGGTAGTCCAGGTCGGCTGAACCTGGACCGCAGCTGAAAACACTCCTGCAGCGTCTCCCCATCCTCCTCGTCGGATTATGGTGACAGTGTCGTCACCTTCGCCGACTTTATGGTGTTCCTTCGCTTTGCTCTTGACCTCCTCTAGAATATCTACAAGTTGAGGAGGGGAGTTGGATCGGAGACAAACTTCACAATGTCATCATGCAGCAAATAACTTTGGTGAGCGCGACTACTCCAGACAAATAAGTACTCAAGGTAGAAATCTCAACTACATACCTGGTTTGGTGGATGAGCCGCGGAGTACTCGGGTATTGGGCAAGGAGTGTATGGTGGCATATCCTTGAATATTCTACCCAGCCTCTCGACAATATCATCACCGTCGACTTCGTTGTCGGGCATCCTCGACGTGTCTTCATCGCCTGAGTACTGGTACCCAAGTGTGTCATGAACCATCAGCGGCTGCACTCTCCTCTTCATGAAGCTGAAGACCACATGTTCAGCCCTCAGCCCGGCTGTTGACGGTGAAAATCCGTCAACCTAGCCATGAGTTTACCTTCGGTGCTGGCATTAGTTTTATACCTTATCCATTGGTACTGACCCCCGTGGTATAACAAGTTCACGTGTGCATGTCGTTTTTGGAGTTTAATGTTTATGCAGGGATTTAGTGTTGAATGCAAGACTTTCGGGATAAGTTCATCAAGCACCTCATGACAAGACCTTGAAGCCTCGAACAAGTCATGCAATGAAGCAAACTTAACTCCAAGAAGCCGGGGACTTGATCCGAGAAGACGACGGACTCCGGGGACACGACCAAAAAAGTGTCGAATCTTGCAAGACAAGGAGTTGAGTCCAATTCGGAGAGAAACCGACGACATGGACCTACATGCGAAGGGGGAAGCATCCGGGAAGCAAGGGAACCGACCTCGGGCAAAGGAGCCCGCGGGCCGGGCCTAAATGGGCCCGGCGCCGGCCGGCCCGGTCCGGTCGGCCCCGAGCCCATTTAGGGCCCAAACCCGTCGCCCTTTGCCCCGGACGCCAATCGGGCTATTTATAGTCCCCCGACCGAGAGCCACGCGAACCGAAGTCGTAATCCGCCGCCGAGGAGCGAGAGAAGCTTGAGGGACACCAACTTGAAGATGAGGGTCGTGCTAGTTGTCTAGGGTTTTCCTAGCCGACGTGGGAACCTTGCATGGAAGACCACGTCGGAGCTCGGAGCGAGGATCAAGATCGAGGGAGGGCCCGGTGGTGATCTTGTTCATGTAATCATTCATGGTGAAGTTTGTAAGTGAATCCGATTTCTAGCGATTAAGTGCCTTCTCGATGATTTTGTTTTCTTCTTGGTTTTGCTTCTTCTACGATCTATTTTGCAGCTAGATTACATAGGGTGCTCTTGTAGCCGCGGTGGCTAGAGGTGCATACCGGACCGGCCAAGTGATTTCAACTTGTTCTATCGAACTCGCCCTAAGCTCCCCGCATGAATAGGGATACGTTGTGACGAACGGGGGTCTCGAAAGGCGGATGTTTTCGGAGTCGGATGGGAAGGCCACGATTTAAAGATGCTTTTAATGAGATTCGCTTTACTATCTTCATCTATCTTGTTTGGAGCTACAACATAAGCATGATCTAGATTCTCTAGATTGGTTATCTCTTGCTTTCTCTTGTTACCTCTTTGGTAGATTAGATTCGTTTTCTTTATGAGTTAGTAGATTAGATGCAACTTACCTTCATAAGATAGCTTACCTTGCTTTACTAGATTGAATCCTTGCGTTGCACATTGTTCCACGGATTCGATACCTTGGGTTCACCACTCGAGGGAAGAAGGGTCCCTTGACTACGACGGGAGACTTGTCCGCTTGCAAGTCACAAACGAACTTTGATACAACTATTAACCGTCAACAAGCCCCTTTTTTCGGCGCCGTTGCTCGGGGAACAAGCAATCAAGATCCGATCTAGTATCGCTTATCTTTCGGTTTTTCTTTTGATTTTCTTTTGCATCTCTTATGTTTGATCATCCTCAAAAGAAAAAAAAAGAGTCAATCTAATCTAGTTTTGATTAACCCTAATTTTTCTTTTGTTAGATTTTTGTTTTATCACTAACCCTAACCGGTGATGGTTGGCTACCTCTCCAAGAAACCCAAAACTTTTTTGTGGATGATCCGGGAAAACTTTACGGGCAAAGGTGACGTGCAACACAAGCTCGAAGGACCATCAAAATCTCCAAGGGAATCACCACCTCCAAGTCCAAAGGAAGATCAACCTCAACCACGGAGCGCGAGATCAAGCTATGCACCCGGGCATTGTTGATCTACCTATCATAAACCTTCAAGACGCGGGAGGCCGTTCAAGATCAAAGTCTCAACTATCCGCATGACGATTGCGAGAGCTGAATGCATACGAGCTGGATTCCTTGAGTGGCATATCGGCTTACTTAAGAGGAGGATGGAGAAGATGGAGATGGAGAAAGAAGCTCAACACCTAAAGGCTGCCAAGGCAAGATCCACATGCAAGGAGCGTGAAGTGTTCATCGTGATAAAGATGCTAGACGCAAGTGGGACAACTTGCCGGGCGCCCGATGGATAACAAAGAAGAATATCCGAGACAACTCCAAGGTCCCAAGACGGCGAAGGCTACTCAAACTCATTCGGGAGAGATGAAAGATCACACTAGAGACCATGAAGATCACGACCGAAGGATCGGAGTTCGAGATGCCGAGCCACAAAGAAGTTGTTGCATCCGTCAAGACCAAAGGACAAAGCCAGCCTGTAAAGACCAAAAAAAATTGACTAAGCCAAAGTGGGTACCCAAGATTGCAACGCCCGCAAAGAGCGTTGATCCGAAGTAATCAAGTGAAGAAGTCTAGCCATGGACTATAAACGAAGCGCTAGGCGAGGAGGCAACCGGGTTTCGTCGAGTCAAGAATAAGCTACGGGAGGACAACCCGATTCCAGGTTTTTCAAGTCTTTTTAAATTTAATTCAGTTTTGAATTTTACTACGCAAAACCTTAGACTTAGAATGGTTGAATAATATTAGAGACATAATTCTTGGTTGAATATCTTGCTTGATCATAAACCCTTTACATGAACCATCCTATGTGGTTGTTTGCTTCTTTTTCGAGAAACCACAACCAAAAAGAAAAAAATTTCAGAACCTAACTCAACCCTTCACCCTCATTATGGTGCTGTGGTTGACTTGTTTTTCATGCTAAAAACACACGAGTGGAGCCACGACTTGTATCTAGATGTTATTTAAATTTCAGCACGTGGTGAGACTCGCGTGAACCTAGAAACTTGATTTTTGGTTGGTTTAAAAATCCATATCCTTGGTTTCTCTAAGATTAGAATTTTTCTAAGCCTCACTTAATTTTATTTCATTCAAAATCTCTCTCATCTAATCAAAATTAGGACCTAAACCTATGCCCCCTTGATCAAGCCGGGAAAAGCTTGCTCTCAACCAATGAAGGCAAACTATACCGGTGAGACCGAAATCGACGTAATAAAAAAATATTTTCGACTTGCATTTGTTTTTAATGGTTTAAAAACTTCTCTAAAATTATGTTCGAGCTCTTGCATGGCTCTGAAAAATATTTTTAAATTTCGAAACTAGAGGAGTGCTTAGCCTTAAAGGGAGGCAATCTAGTTAACCTAACCATGCATGCACCATGATACATCACGGGATGCCCCTCCAACATATTTAAACCACATGCAAAGTACAAGCATGGGGGGGCAGCCAAGGCTTTGTTTTGTAGGAATATCATGGATGCATGTGAAGCAAGGGAGTATGGAAGTGAGTCAAAGCGAAAACATCAAGTGGAAGGAGCAATAGTGCAAGCGAAGGAGTGGACGGGAACGTTTGGAAGGTGAACGCGATCACGAAGCAACATGAATGCACTAGAGAAGAACCGAGCCAAGAGGAGGAGAGAGGTAAGTCTTTCATCCAACTCTTTGTTCGTGTGCTCTAGTTGGTAGGCCGGAATCACCTTAGACTTAGCCATCCACCGCGTTTGTTTCGTGCAACAAATCACATCCTTAATCCACTCAAAGTCCAGACTCCAAAATAATATTTGTGTACCTTGTTACCGGGTGAAAACCCCGGATATTTATTTGTGAGGGAGAGTGCTGCAATCATGGAAGAAAACTACAAGCCTTTTCACCGAAGAAGAAGGGATCATCGTCGTCTAAGCCATCATCGACAACCTCTTCGAGGAGGCACTCGGAGTATGGAGGAGGACACGGCACCGCCGAGGAGGAATCACACTTTTCTCCTTGGTGGCATGAGGGCCACACAAAACTCGTTTATTAGGTCTTCCAAAACTTCAATAACATATGGACGAGCCGCCCGTCCAACCTCACCACTTGACACGATCATCCGCTCCACCTCCATATGCTCCGCGGTATTCCGAGGGGTATGTCATCATGACGGAGGAGGAGAAGAAGCTCGCTCGCCTTAAGTAGAGGCTTGTAGCGAACGCCGACATCGACGACCAAGCTCTCCACATATTGGGTTTCACACGGGACACCGGTGCAATTCTCTAGCGGAGTGTCGGCAAACACCCACAAGAAATTCGCCTAGGAAATTTTCATGACCATGGCGCATAACCTTGATGAAGGAGTGCTTGAGTCTCTCATTCCGTTGGAGGGAGCCCACAAGAGGAGAAGAAGGAAGACACCGTCGGAAGGGTAACCTTGATCAGTGATGCTATTTCTAGCACCTTGATGGGGTAATCTCCTTTCATCCATGGGTTGCATTCGGTCTTGAGATGTAATCGAACTTTGTTGGATTATCTATCTATCATCTTGTGCTGAAAATACTTTAATGCTTAAGGCTAGCAACCATGCCATAAAGGGAGTAGGGCTCCAATGCTTCCTTGGATCCATTCAACACAAACCCCGATAGATCAGATTGGTTTTCATGTTCGAAACGATTGCATATCTAGTATCGTAGACCCATGGGCGAGTGTCTCCTACTTTCAAAAGGGAGCTCCGGAACAAGTATGTGCATGAAGGCACATGGGAAGGCTTTTGGAGTATGATCACGGGAAGAGACCATCAACGAAAAAAAAAATATACTATCCGGAACCCATGATCCAAGTGTGTCACTTTTGTGCAAGTGGATTTTTGGGAGAACAAGAGAGACAAAGATAACCAACACAAAGTTGAATTGGCTTTACTCGGCTTTGATTGCCAAGTGGCCAATAGACCCCACTCACCTATGATCAACCGGTGGTGTTGTTGCAACATCGAGTTCGGAAGATATTGGTTCGGGGTGTTACCTCTCCATATTGGCTATCTCTTTAAAACCGGGTATTACAAGGAACCCAAATCATCTCCTACCGGGACTTCCCGAGGAATATATGAAGAAAGGAAAATATAAGAGTGAAGATGAGAGAGGAGGCTTACAAGTGGCCTAGGTGAATTTGCCCCTTCCGGATTTGAAGATTAAGACTTTTCTTGAGGGGAAGAAGATCGGTTAGAGGAAGGACTTCTTGTGCCGGCGAAGAAAAAAATAATAAAAGAAAAAAATTATAGGAGAAGGATCTTCTATGGCCCAAGAATAAGGTGCACAACAAAATTATGTCCCACCATTGGGAGGAACCCCGGCGCCGCCGAGTTACTACGGTAGTGTACCAATGCAAGCATGGGGGAGTGGTGCAGCCATACCCCCACCATTTTTGCGGTGCCCAATGTAGCCTTTGCGGAGCCATTTGCACACCTTCCTCAACCACAACAAAATGTGACCACCATTGGAGGATACGCTGCAAGGAACATGCAAATTATTGCAGCCATCCTAACCAATGCAAACCAAATGGGTGAAGGAAATGCAAACGTCGCTTATGAGCTTTGACACCTTCACCTAATACCATTGGACAATTCATAGGAGGAGAGGCGCATTACTATTACAAGTAAGGGTACAACAACCAAGGCTATCAACATCAACCACCGGCGGAAGATTAGAGAGAGGAGAAGCTTTAGTTATCTTTCCTTTACCCCCTTTTCTTTAATTTTCAGCTTGTATGCACCTATGTTTGCGTAGTATTTTCAGTTTTGCTTTAATTTTCAGTTTTTAGTTTAATTTTCAGCATGTGTCTTAGTTTTTATTTTCATCATGAATAATGTCACCACCAAGTTTTTACCTTTGGTAAAGTTACAAAATTCGTGCCATGATGATATATGATTAAAATTGCAGCTTTGTTCATCTTTGTAGTTGATTTAAGCTAGTGCTCTCTTAAAAATACAGATCTGAATTTATTTAAATGCTAGCTTAATTTTCAGCGGAGGTCATGATTAAAATAAAGACCCATAGTGTTTTATGTGCTCTCAAGTTATGAATAGATTGAAGATGTCTTTTATGCTCAAAAATATTGCTAACCTTGTCACAACTATCACTTGTGTGTTGCTCAACCTATCCAAAGCCTTATATATATTTGAGTGCATAAACCTTAGTGTACAAGATTTATTTTTGAGTGCGTTATTGCAGGCCATGATTTCTGCGGCCCGAGACTAAGAAGCTGGTCATTCCGTTTTTGCGTATCTATCTTTTTGCTAGCCTCTTATCCGTGCATTGTGTATCCCCGCATCGGTGATCTCACAAACTTCGCCGGATATCCACCCTTAAACCAAATATCATCTTTTTGTGATTACCTCCTTGACCACAACCTATCGTTGAGAATGGATCATCAATTCAAGGAAGATCGCAAGACGGTGCCAACGTTGAAGATTTCAAGTATCTCTCCAAGGAAAAATATTCCGGTACCTACCTTATTTTTCGCCTCTTTGCTCGAGGACGAGCACGTCTAAGCATGGGGGAGAAGGTAGGTACGGTGCAGTTTTAGAGTTCAAAAGGGAGTATTTTAAAAAAATATATATATAATGATGAAAGAAAAAATTCGGCGATGTACGTGACTTCCAAGGTGAAGAAAGAAAAAATATATATATATAAGAAAGAAAGAAAGAAAGAAAGAAAGAAAAGAATGAGAAATATGAGAAACAGAAAAAAAATATATATGTGCGTAAAGTGAACTCCCCGGTTCTCTAAGAGTGCATTCAAGGCTTCAAGTTAAAAAGATCCATTCTCATTTTCCAACCATGTGCAATCCGATAACGAGGACTTTCTTTGTGCCTCGGGATCACTCTTTGCCATTTGCACATGTCCACTCATCTAAAGTGTGTGTATTTTTCTCTTTCCCCTCCTTGATTTAACATTATTTTCCAATGACCTTTTTCACGAGTCTCGGTAAGACCATGGGAAGCTTGTCTTGTTTTGACAACACCTCATTTATAAAATCTTGTTAGGACTAAACTTTCCCAAAGCTCCATATAAAGCCTACCACATCTATATGAGAGGGAAAGGAGTAGAATATATAGGCTTGAGAGACAAGTGAGATGAGAGTTCATGAGCAATACACGAGATGATTTAAATTTGTGAATTTGGTTTAGTTTTTCTTTATCTCGATCTTCATTTCAAAAAATTCTGAGATCTATTTAAAACTTTGTGAGCATGTTAATACTTGTGGGATAAGCTTAAAAAGAATCTACCCTCCGTAGAAATGAAGGCTAGTACATTATGGAACTTTAATGAATTAAAATTTTGAGAGCATTATGTTTTCTCATGTGTAATCAAGTGCGAGTTTAAACATTGTTTAGCAATGATGATATCCATCGAAGGCTTACTCGAGGACGAGCAAGGTTTAAGCATGGGGGAGATGTTGACGGTGAAAATCCGTCAACCTAGCCATGAGTTTACCTTCGGTGTTGGCATTAGTTTTATACCTTATCCATTGGTACTGACCCCCGTGGTATAACAAGTTCACGTGTGCATGTCGTTTTTGGAGTTTAATGTTTATGCAGGGATTTAGTGTTGAATGCAAGACTTTCGGGATAAGTTCATCAAGCACCTCATGACAAGACCTTGAAGCCCTGAACAAGTCATGCAATGAAGCAAACTTAACTCCAAGAAGCCGGGTATTTGATCCGAGAAGACGACAGACTCCAGGGACCTGACCAGAAAAGTGCTGAATCTTGCAAGACAAGGAGTTGAGTCCAATTCGGAGAGAAACCGACGACATGGACCTACATGCAGAAGGGGGAAGCATCCGGGAAGCAAGGGAACCGACCTCGGGCAAAGGAGCCCGCGGGCTGGGCCTAAATGGGCCCGGGCCGGCCGGCCCAGTCCGGTCGGCCCAGGCCCATTTAGGGCCCAAACCCGTCGCCCTTTGCCCTAGACGCCAATCGGGCTATTTATAGTCCCCTGACCGAGAGCCACGCAGAACCGAAGTCGTAATCCGCCGCCGAGGAGCAGAGAAGCTTGAGGGACACCAACTTGAAGATGAGGGTCGTGCTAGTTGTCTAGGGTTTTCCTAGCCGACGTGGGAACCTTGCATGGAAGACCACGTCGGAGCTCCGGAGCGAGGATCAAGATCGAGGGAGGGCCCCGGTGGTGATCTTGTTCATGTAATCATTCATGGTGAAGTTTGTAAGTGAATCCGATTTCTAGCGATTAAGTGCCTTCTCGATGATTTTGTTTTCTTCTTGGTTTTGCTTCTTCTACGATCTAGTTTGCAGCTAGATTACATAGGGTGCTCTTGTAGCCGCGGTGGCTAGAGGTTCATACCGGACCGGCCAAGTGATTTCAACTTGTTCTATCGAACTCGCCCTAAGCTCCCCGCATGAATAGGGATACGTTGTGACAGAACGGGGGTCTCGAAAGGCGGATGTTTTCGGAGTCGGATGGGAAGGCCACGATTTAAAGATGCTTTTAATGAGATTCGCTTTACTATCTTCATCTATCTTGTTTGGAGCTACAACATAAGCATGATCTAGATTCTCTAGATTGGTTATCTCTTGCTTTCTCTTGTTACCTCTTTGGTAGATTAGATTCGTTTTCTTTATGAGTTAGTAGATTAGATGCAACTTACCTTCATAAGATAGCTTACCTTGCTTTACTAGATTGAATCCTTGCGTTGCACATTGTTCCACGGATTCGATACCTTGGGTTCACCACTCGAGGGAAGAAGGGTCCCTTGACTACGACGGGAGACTTGTCCGCTTGCAAGTCACAAACGAACTTTGATACAACTATTAACCGTCAACACCGGCCTCCCTCAAGGCCTTGATCTTCAGCATCAATTCGGGTAGTTGAATACCCTCCTGCATCGTCGGCTCATTGTTCCCCCACGCCTGATGCTTCGGCTGCTTCCCACTTGGCTTCGGCAGCTCCAGGTGCTGGTTCGTGACATAGAACCACTTGGCCTTCCAGTCTAGGTTCGAGTCAATGAATTTGTATGCCAAGTACTGGTCGGCCGCATCTTCTCGCATTTGGATGCCAGCCCCTCCGACTACTCGTGGGTCGTTGGCGCTTGGCTGCGGCTTTACACAGAAGAACTTCCGGAACAAGATCTAGTGAGGCTTGATCCCCACAAAGACTTCGCAGAAATGTACAAAGACGGAGACGTAAAAAATTCCATTAGGGTTCAGGTTCAAGTACTCGATACCGTAGTACTTGAGGAGGCCCTTGAAGAAATTGCTCGCCGGGAGTGCTAATCCGCGCTCCACAAACCTGGCGAACATGGGGACCTCGTCGGGGTTCTTCTCCATGGGGTACAGGTCGCCCGCGGTGGCGCGCCACATATACATCTCCTTTTCCCGAAGGAACCCGCTGTTCACCAGGGCCAGCAAATCTTCGGTCTTCATCTTTGACTTCTTCCACTCCTTGTTTGGATTGGGATGTGGGGGAGATGTTGGCGGCGATGACCCTTGGGAAGATCCTTCCGCCTCGCTGCGGGATCTCTTCTTCCCGAATCCAGCCTTTGAGCCCTTGGACGGAGATGGCTTCTCCCTCCAAGTGCACGGAGTCTTCACTCCCATCCACTCGGGGGCTAGACTGGTGGCGAGCAGCGGCGGTGCGCGTTGACTTTCAATCTACGACTCGGTGGCAGAAGAAACAGTGGATAGATGCTTGGCTAGATCTACTCCAACGGCTGCTACTGTGGGGAATGAAAAAACCCTAAGGGTTTCGGTGTCTATTTATATCCTAATAAGCGGCACCGCAACGGCCGGATGGATAAGTATCGGCGGCTGACTCAGCAGCGGCTGCCTGACTTTTCGGCTTCCGGTAGTCGATGCGCTTCATCTCGGGGGCTCGGCTACATCTGTTAGATTTCCCGGATGATGACAAGACTCAAGAGCAACTCAGGACACATTCTACAATCAAGATGACCCTTACAATTCGAGAGGAAGTACTCGACTCAAGGCTCGGGGGCTCCGTGCCACGTGTCCTTCGGTTTTTTCTCCGGATTTTGCGGGATAATCTTGGCGGAACTTCAGATTGACCCTCATCTTGAATCTACAATTCGACCTAAGGCTCGGGGGCTACATTCCCTCTGGAATGCGATTCTTTGAATTGCATTTTCCATATGGTTTCTTCTTCAAGGCAAGGCAAGTACCATTGAAGATCTCCACTGGAAGAACTCAAGGACGCTTAGGAACTACTCGAGAAGACTTTAAGACTACTCGCCAGGGCCATCTAGACTACTCGAAACTATACTGTTCTACTACAAAGTACTTGGGGGCTTGTCGTGTGGACCTCCCTGGGCCCACTACCTCGGTGGATACCAGGACCGACTACTCGGTGGGCCCCTAGGACTACTCAACTTGGGTCACACAGCACCTGATGGTGTGGGGCGCAAGGACTACGGTCGAGGAGTACTCGGATAGGAAGTTGTGCATGTCCTGTACCATGTAGAGAACTCCTAGACGCACACGACTAGTACTCTCTCCCCAAACCGACTGGTAACCCTGCCTCCCGGACTATATAAGGCGAGGCAGGCACCCTTACCTCTCTCATACGCATCATCTTGTAAACACACCCAATCAATCCAGAGCTACGCAGCATACAGGACGTAGGTTATTACCCACCTCGCGGCCCAAACCTGTCTAAATTGTGTGCCACGTGTCACTTCCTTCGAGTTACCGATCTCGGCGAGGCCATATTCATCTACCTCGGGTACTCCCTATGGTAGGTTGCCGGTCTAAAACACCGACAGTCGGTCCTCTTCCTCTTCTCTTGTTCCCACAATTTCTTCCTTCCTGGTGTTTTTCCTTCTTTCAGTCTCCAAATCATGATACCATAGAGAAGATTATTTCAAACATCAACACTTTTGGTGCAAATCATCCAAATCATCCATCCAAGCAAGAGCGTGGCCTTTTTCTATTGATTGCCAATAAGGAGGAGAAGTTGGAGACTCTTGAAGCCAGGAGGACAGCTCTTCTCCAAGAATTAGATCGTATAGGTGAAGAAATAACTCATACTAGGGTAGAGTTAGATAAGGCCAAGAGCCTACTTTTAACTCTGATGTACTGCTAGCCGATGCAATCGGCCTTTTATGAATGAGGACCTCCACCTCTTGATTGCTAATTGATTCGATGTATCACTCACTGATGAATGAATTCTCATCCATATTTGTGGATGCTCCTTTATGACTTGATTCAACTCCACTGCTATAGAAACTCATCTTCTTTGTGCAGCACCATCACTTTGCATCCATGAACCAAATTGGCCTTTTGTTAGGATTGAGAGGCATGCTCCTCTCAGAGAATACCCAGGAAAACACAATTATTTCCACTCCTTGACAAGTTTCTTCTTGAAGATCTATTGTATCCTAATGATGCATCAAAGCTTGTCGTTGTTGCTGGAAAATTAGAGAGAGAGGAATCTTGAGAGTTTCTTCTTCTGGAATACAGAGTAGGGTTACCCTCTATTATTTAATTCTCCTTCAATGCCAGCTCCTAGATTTCGGGAAATGTATCACAGCATGCCTGCCCACTGTCCAGCCTGAGACTTTCATGGGGAAAACTGTTCTTGTTTTGACCGCATCAGATGCTCTTCATTTCCCCTTTTTCAATTCCCTCTTGTAGTTATCTCTTCTGCATCTTGAGGCTATAAATAGGCTTGAAGCCTGATAGAAGGAAACCCATTCTCATTGGCCATGTCTCAACTAACTCCGATGGATCCCATGCTCTTGTTATATGATTGTTTTTTTCTTCCCTTTATCCCTCATAGCTAGAAGAATTCTTGTGAAATTGTGTAGTACACCCTCTTCTTCTTCGTCTCCTTTGGAAAATCCAGGAGGCATCATAGCCAGAAGAATCCTTGTGAGATTCTGGCTTTGAGAGAAGGAAATAGGTAGGGTGTCTTGCTACACATTATCAGAGGAGGAGCATGCCAAAGGAACGACCATCTTGGTCATCAACTCGGGCTCCTTCCGGCGGAAGATTATAGAATCGGGTGACGATCTTAATCTTTCATTTCCTCTTCGCGTGTGACTCTCTCCCATTCATCGATTCAATATCCTCATCATATTGGGAGTTAGGACAGTAACGTTCTTGTAATCTCTTGAGAATATATGCAACCTGTAGATATGAGTTGTAATGTCATTGTAATCCAAAGTAGAAGAGATAAACATGAATTTTTTATTCTGAAGGTGATATATGTATCGGCTATAATCGAATATACTGATTTTGCATATCAGTTTTACATTTTTTGTTCTAAAGGTGATTCTTTATAGATATCGGCTATACTATGATTACATCAGCAATCGGCTGTAGCTCGAAAACTCGATCGGCCGATAGGCGCGACAAGACAATCTGCTCATACAATTATTGATGCACTTGGGCAGCTAATCCATCGACCGCATGACTTCGGGCGCCAGACTTTAGACCGAACCTTCTTCTTGTCTAGCACAAGCCTCTCTTCTTCATGTTTTTTCTAGCTGACGTTGGCGCTGGACTCCTCTCTTCCGGGATTTAGTCAAGCCATCTGGACACCATTGTGGATTAGGCTTCCTACGTGTTTGGCTTGATCCTTCATCATCTAGTTGTAGTGTACGTCGATGTTCAGGAGCCTGGCACATAATATCCTCATCAGGGACCAGAGAATCGACCATCTCTTCTAGCCGATCGTTTGACTCTTCATTGACTCGGCTTCCCAACCGATGATGAATGTTGGCCTTGCCCCCCAGTCGATCGTAGACGCTATCTTTGCCCCCCAACCGTCATGTGAACCGAGACCTGTTGATTGTCAAATCCATGGTGATCCTTGGCTACAGGTCTTATGTCATCAAAGCAAGCCCTTTTGGATGAGTTTCTATTATTGTAAGCTTCGTTGCATTCTAGACAATTTTCTGTCGTCGGCAGTTTCATCCCTTCTTCCCAGCAATACTTGAGAACGGACATCTCCAATGTCCTTCATTACACTGTGCCCAATCTTCTCTTTACTTCGCCTTCTCTTGTCGACGCTGGAACTTGTTGATCAACATCTGGGACGTGACCGGTCGACGTAGCTTCAAATCCCCTTCTTCAAGTAGTAACCCTTTTCCTTTGACATCAGCAGCAGTTACTTGCACTTTGGGATCAACGACTTCTTTATTTTGAGCTGAATCAGATGTCAGCAACTTAACTCGTGACATGTCTTTACTAGACACCTCAACCATATTAGTTGGGAAGGGGTGCTGATCAGTCTTCATCGACTTTTCAGCTTTACTAGGATTTTCAAACTTAAGCCTTCCTTGCTCAATAGCTGATTGGATCTGTTGTCTGAAAATTTTGCAATCATTGGTGTCATGTGATGTTGCATTGTGCCACTTGCAATATTTCATCCTCTTCAGCTCTTCTGTAGATGGTATGGTATGGAACTAAGAGAGTTTGATTTGCCCTTGTTGCAGCAACAGATCAAATATCTTATCGGCCTTAGTAATGTCAAAGTCGTGTCATGTGATGTTGCATTGTGCCACTTGCAATATTTCATCCTCTTCAGCTCTTCTGTGGATGGTATGGTATGGAACTAAGAGAGTTTGATTTGCCCTTTTTGAAACAACAGATCAAATATCTTATCGGCCTTAGTAATGTCAAAGTCGAATTTCTTTGGCTCTTTCTTGCCAAAGGGACAGGATACTGTCTTCTTGCCTTTGACCCATTCTGCGAGCCCTATCATGTTGTCTTCGTCTTCTGCGTCAGAGTAATCCATATATGATATCTTCTTCTAAAAGTTCCTTCTAGGCTCATAGGACTTCGCTATTTCTTGACTCATCCAACTGACCAACTGGCTGAGACTCTCGAAGTCATGTGATGCATATTTCTCCCTCAAGGTCGGCAAGAGACCTTGAATAGCCAACTCAGCTAGTTGATTTTCTCCTAGATTCAGACTATAACACTTGTTTCTGACTTCTCTGAATCTCCGAACGAATCAAGCTACTGTTTCATCGTTCCTTTGCTTGCATCTGGTTAGATCAGTGATCTTGATCTCACTGATGCCAGAGAATAAATAATTATGGAAGTGTTGTTCAAAATCAGACAACTTGATGATGGAATTGGCCGGCAGTGAGGTGAACCATGAGAACGTCGGTCTTGATAGAGATGAAGAGAACAATCGTATCTTGAATGCATCGACATTCCCTGCTTATCCACATTGGATGATGAACCTAGTGATGTGCTCCATAGTGGATGTTTCATCTTGCCCAGAGAATTTGGTGAAATCTGGCACTTTGAACCTTGGAGGGAACGGTATCTCATCATAACCAGAAGGATACGGTGTCTTGTACATGTAGGATTGCTTCTTGGGCTTTATCCCATATTGCTTCTGTAGCGTCTCTAACATGTGGTCAATTATCTCATGCTTCATATGAGACTTCAGCTCTGTAGCTACTTGCTCAATTTCTTGCATCTCAACTAGAGTTACTGGAGGTCGTTCTTTTAAGATTCTAGTCTTTGGACTTGGAGCTGTCCTTGCCTTAGCAGAATGTTGAGCATCAAAATGACTTGTAAAAGGTGTAGCCTGTTCAATTGCTTGATTAGCCGATAGGGCTACCTGCTGTGTACTCAACTGACTTGAAATAGCCAATTGATTCAGAAGTGTTTGCAGTAATTGTGCAGAATCTACTTGTGGAAACACCGGCTGTCCTACAGCTCCTTGGTTGATCGGCTGTTGAGGTGAAGATCTTGCATGAGACACTATAATAGCAACCGTATTAGCAGGGGTTAAGACAGCTTGCATTGTTGTTTGTTGAGGCGGGGCTGTCTGCATGGGCATCCCAAGTGTTGGTTGCTGAGCCGATCCTTGAGGTAGAATGGGATTTGGTCTTTGAGGAGGAATAAGATGTCTTTTCTCTGTCAGTATGACCATGTGAGCATGGGCTGCATTGATCTTGAATCTCTCAAAAGTTTTTCTCCCATGATTGAAGTAGACAAACACTACTCCTTCTCCTATCATATGTGCAGTGCCCGGGGTACCTCCAAATGTAGCTTGGTAAGACTGGATATTTCACTTCTGGAATTTCTTCAATCACGAAGTGATCACAAGGTAAGTACCATCCAGCAAGCTTCCCATCGGAATCCCACATAGCAGGATATTTTTGTTGATTCTGCACTAGAAGCACCTGATCCCGGACCGAAGATTGCTCTGGTGATGTGACAACAGGATCTTTCTCTTTCCCATCTCCACTCTGATTCTGAATCGGCTGGGTGTCCAATGAAGAACTAGTAGCAGCTTGTGGGGATGGTGTAGTTTTCGCTGTTGGATCATCAATCGGCGGTATAGCCAATCGACCTTCGTGGAACGCTGGAGGAGTTTGCTTAGGTTGGTAATATGCAGGTCCAAGATGTCCTCCTGCTGCTCCTTTCTTGAGTGCATCAATTATGGCATTCTAAATTGTATTCACGAATACCTTGGATTGATCAATCATCGTTTGATGCATGTCTTTGGTCATCATGTCTTGAAGCCCTTCAGCATCGACTAAGAAGGTGGCTTGCTTCGGTGTTGGCAAAGGATTATTCTTGAAAACACCACTTTTAGTCTGACCATATGATGCTAGACAAAGCACTTCGTAATGCTTCATGTAAGCCTCCAACTCAGCTTTGTCTGAATCTTTCAGCTGATCCTTGGTGATGAGTTGAACATTCTCTGGATCGACTTCATGAGGACCAGTCTTCGTAGGCTTCGTCATTGTTGACTTTTTCGTGTCCCACCGGGCATGCCAAAAATGTGTTGACGCGAAAACAGGACGTCACCTCCGTGCGCGACACATGTGACTCCCCGGTCTGTAGCGAGGCGTGCCATCCAATCTGACCTGTTAATTGACAGTGGAAAATATTAGGGTTCGGCTAGAGAACTGATGGCCTTTCAGCGACACATGTACCGTCCAATCGGCCAATACGAGAGAAAGCAGGATCGACCGGCTCGAAGGCGACCGAAGTGCGGGTGCGATCGGCTGGATCGGCCGACCGTGACGTCAGCGTTCGAATAGGTTGGAATCGGTTGTAGTAGAAACCGACGGATCTGGATCGAACGGATGATAATGATAATAGCTAAACCGACAAGAATTGGTACAAAGACTTTTAGATCTAGCTAATATCGGTAAGGGGTGAATAAAGAACTAGACGAAACCTCAACGATGCACCCGGAGGTTAAAGCATAGGGTTATTCGGTAAAATGGTACTCACAAAGTTTGCCGGAGATCAGTTGATGCATCCCGATGAACTCGAAGCACGACGTTGTAGAAAAGAGAAAATCGCAATGGCAAAGTCGTCGTAAAGTAGATGTTGTAAAAGTAGATGCTGTAAAGTAGATGTAGAAAAAGTAAAGTATTTGCCCGGAGGCGGTTTGTTTGATATTGGTGTGTACATTTTTTCCGACCACACAGGGTCGCTATTTATATCCTGGGGACAAACCCGACTCCTAGCCGATTACGGCATTGTTTACTTGTCTCTGAAGACAAATATTACTAAAAATGGAAAAGGACTCTTGCAGGAGTCTAAGACCTTCTAAAAACCAATTCTTGACCCGTTGCCAATCACGGATTCACCCGCCTCCACCGTAATTTCGATCTGGCGTTTTTCTTTTGAATACTGCCTTCTTCATGCCCATCGGCCGGTCCTCTGGTTTGTCATCGGCCAATCATTCTAACCTGCTGGCCCACTGTCAAGGCTGAACCCTTCTAACCATCGGCGGATCTTATTGACTGCTATGTTCTTCCTTCAGTCGGTCGATAACACTCAGCTTTTCATCAGCCGCCTCTCTTGACTCTTTTTGACCTGTTTTTCCAAAAAAAATGGTGTCAATAGAGTCGGACTACGACAACAACACTTACGGATGGTACGACTGAGGTGTGCATAACTTCGCTCAAGAATGCCTGTGGGCATGAAGAATAAAAGATGGAGACCCTTCTGAGATGCTAGCTACTGCTGCGTATAATTTCACTCTGATTTAGCCAAGACGCTTGTAATGTTGTGCTCCATAATAGACATGTAATAAATTATGCAGTGATAATTGTGTGATGCGATGTATGGCTTTGTTTTACCTTCTATGATGTGTTCTGTACGTGTTGATAGTGTATAATGGTATCAAACTTCATATGGATTTGCAAGCGGACAAATCCCCCATCGCAGTCAAGGGACCCTTCTTCCCTCGAGTGGTGAACCCAAGGTACCGAATCCATGGAATAATGTGCAACACAAGGATTCGATCTAGTAAAGAAAGGAAAATCCTTTTGAAGAATCAAGTTGCATCTAATCTAAGAGATCATCAAGAAAACACATCTAATCTAATCTACTAAAGAGGTAGCAAGAGAAAGCAAGAGATAACCGATCTAGAGAGTCTAGATCATGCATAAGTTGTAGCTCCAAACAAGATAGATGAAGATAGAAAAGCGAATCTCATTAAAAGCATCTTTAAACCGTGGCCTCCAGTTCGATTCCGAAAACGCGCGCCTTTCAGAGCCACCGTTCTGTCACAACTCACCCCTATTCATGCGGGTAGTTGTCACACCTGATTTTCTGAAGAAAACCAAATGCATCTCATATGTGTGCCAGGATCAAATTTACACACATATGATAGACGTCATGACTGAATAATCAATAAACAGCAGAAAATACGTACAAGAGTTAAACCATTACATTCTCTCTTTATTACACTCAGACATTAGACTCGAAGGTCTTTACAACGATCAAACGATAACTATGAAGACGCAACTCCATCTTCACCTTCCACAGGCACATGACTGGGGGCTTGCAAGCCTCAGAACTCCTCGTAGTCGCTGAAGTACTCTTCTCTAGTGTTCTTCTTTGAACAGCGGGTAAGCAAGGGTGAGCACACTTATGGTTAGAGCTCAGCAAGTGGGGGAAAAAACAAGGCTATCAAGGACAGGCTAAGAGTTTGCTGCGGTTAGCATTTTTAATGTTGGTCAAATTTTATTAGCAAGCACCTAATTACTAGGTGTAAGTTTATACCAACCCACTTAAGCATTTAGGAAAGCATCTCCTCTCAAAAACCCACAAGAAACCACGTTTTAATTCCATCTTCAAGTTTATTAATCATGTGAGGGTCCAGGCCGCTCTTGACCGTGAGCACGGCTGATCAATCAGTTTTACACTCTGCAGAGGTTGTACACTTTCACCACAGCTCGTGTTCCCCATGTTGCCCGGGTTGATCAGACCCTTAAACACTTCCGAGGTGAGTGGCTAGGGGTCCACTACGAAGCCTTTACTAATATATGCAGAAGACCCACAACCCGCGACAGTTACAGCAGCGGAGCGGACCATAACCCTCCCTAGTGGTCAGCACCTTAGCAAAGGCTGCTACCCCAAAAGAACCGGGCTATAGTCCTTCAACTCCGGCCCCCTGTGCTCCTTTCAGATAAGGTTGTTAGATAATTCCACACACCTAATTAATTGGCTAAGCCAGAGCCATATGGAATATGGTTGCACTGTTTTCCTGGGTGGTTCTCCATGTTCCGATTAAACCATATGATCTTGTTATTAACCATACGCACACACATATGTATATATCACCAAAGTTATCATGATCAACATTCGTCATATAGCAAAAGATTCATTTGAACCAACCCAAGGTATAGCAACTAAGCATTTCTACCCAAAACATTTATTTAAAAAGGGTTGTCTAAGGTAATAGGGATAAAATCTAGTCATGTCCTTAAAAAGGTAATCTCCCATCAAGTTTATGCATAGCAACATTTAAATGTAAACTTAGTTATCATGCAAGTTGTGTGGGACAAAAATAGAATATGCAGGGGGAGAAATCCACTTGCCTTCCTTGCTTAAACACTGGAGTTCTTCTTCTTCAAACACTTGAAACCGGCACGATGTCTACGAGCACACAAGAAAGCATACAATAAACAAAACAATACACCAAGCATGAAAAGCTTAAAGAATAGACAAGGGTTGGCTCTAGGGACGCGAACACAAAAGCACTAGGAACTATCGGAAGCTTTGGATGATCACAAACAAGAGCTAGTTATGTGCTTGGTATATTTTAATTAAATAAAGTCATGTGTATAGGTTATTTCAAAGAAATACCCTATTAATAATTAAGCGAGTTATTTTTGTATTTAAAAGACGATGTAAGTCTAGTTCAATTTTCTTTATAAATATTCAAGGTTAGCTTATGCAATTTATACATTTAAAAGAAGCATGTAAAAGCATCTAGGCACTTATTTTTATATTTCGAGTTATTCTAATCGAATTACAATTTAAAAACACATTTATATTCATTTTAATCGAATTAACAATTTAATTAAGAAAACTCGAGATATAGCCTATGTTACATTTTAGTAGAAAGCAAATTGCATAATCATTAATCAAATTAAGTTTGATTATGAAAACCAAGGTACACATCTAATTAGCTTTTAATTATAAGAAATATTTAACTAGTATTAAGCATATTAACTTTCTTATGAAAACACGTGTTGAACTCTAGCAAGATTTTAATTAGAAAAGCATGCATAATAAGATTTAATCATATTTAACATTTAAATAAATTATAAAACAAAGAACATGTACAACATTGGTCCTATCACGTAGTTTTAGTTGATATGAGCCTAACGCAACTTAAAACAGTGGAAATGGAGCAAAACGCTAGATCTATGGACTAAACAAGGTTCTAAAACTGACGGGCTTGAAAAGATGGTCGTGCGGACACCAAGAACGCTTAAAACGGAGCTAGGACGGAAAAGATATGGCTAAAACAAGTTCCAGGGGCTTTTCTGTGAAGAAACAGGGCTTCCAGGGGCTTAACTGCAAGAAACTAGGGGCTAAAACATAATTATGCATATAAACCTAAGGTGTATAGCACAAAAGGTCAAGTCAAGGATCTCGGGTGGGATTTCCAGAGAGATCAGGGGCTTAGATATAAAAGAAAGGACCTATATGCGAGGAAACTTAAAGGTGGAAGGACATGCATGATATATTAGAAAACCGCAGGGGCTTTTTAGCAAAACTGTCCTGGTTGACCGTTATGGATGGGATTGACTTGGGGTCACGGGTTGATCTAGGCCGTTAGACCTGGATCGAGCGGTGGGCGCGGTCGTGGACCGGCGGTGGACTTGGTCCATCGGGTTCACGGTGCACCGGTTACAAAAGGGCCAAGGGGTACGCGATCTCAGCTGTTCATCGCGGATCGGGCGGCTGTGGATGCGCGCACGTGATCAGGCAGCAGCGGACGCATCTGGACCGTCGACTGACGATCCGACGGCTCGCGTCATCCGCACGCGAGGGACGGCGGCGGGTACGCTGGAGGGAGGCAGTGCACGGCGGCTAGCTCGCCGGAGCTGGCCGAACTTGAGCTCTAGGGCTCGGTTTGGCGCGCGAATAGGCTCTACACGAAGAGGGGGAGAGGCGAACTAACTCAAGGGCTTAGGGAGATGGCCAGGGTGACGGCGGCAGCATCACGGCGGCCGTGGCGGGCGGCGCAAGGCCGGCAAGCGGCGATGGGTGCTACGGCTCGGTTTGTGCGAAACAAAAGGGAGGATAAGGTTCCTCACCTTGCTACGATGCTCAGGGTGAAGCGAACAGAGGCGGGGAGGCAGCGGCGGGGCAGATCGATGACGAGCGGCGACCGGCGGCGGACAGCTTCGGCGACGGCACGGTTCTGCGACGGGAGGGGTTCCCTGGAACAGAGGAAGGTTCAGTTGAACGGTGAGCGCGAAGAAGAAGAAAGAAGAGAGGCAGGGGCCATATCACCGATGGCGAAAGAGCTCGGGCGGCGATCCGAGAAGAAAAACAGGGGAAACTCCGGCGGCGGCTCGGTTCGGCGAGGAAGGAGAAGCTCGGGGACGTCGGGTCCTCGTGCTGGCGGTATACGCGACGAAAGAGAACGAGGAGGCCCCGAGGGAGTGCTTCACCGGCGACGAGGCTTCCGGGCGGCCGGCAATGGCGCGGAGGCGAGATTCTCTGGGCGGCAGCATGCACACGAAGGTGGAGATGGATGAGGGGCTCGGTAGAGGGAAAAGGGTGCAGCAGGGACTCAGCCGCGACCTTTAAAGGCTAGGGAGGGGGAGGGAGCAATAGCCGGGCCAATTGGCCATTGATGGCCATGGCGGCCGTTACTGCTGGTGGGGCGGCAGTTTCGGGAGTTAGAGGAAGGGGAACAGGGTGTGGCGGCGCGAGTGAATGCGCGGCGCACTAATGCGCAAGAGGGAAGGGGAGGAAGCGCGGGCAGGGGCGGCGCCGGAGGAGACGGTGGCCGGTGCAGTTGCAGGTGAAGCAGGGGAACCTGGCCAAAGGAAGGGGAACAGATCCGACAGGTGGACCCCACCTGTCGGTGGCCGAGAGAGAGAGGGAGGAAGGGGAAGATGGGCCGCTGTGGGGGATAGAACCTGGGCCGGTGGGTCGGCCGGGCTGAAAGGGGGGAAAAGTGAGAGCTTTTCTTTTTCTTTTTTTTAAACCCTTTCTTTAAAGCCTTTTCAAACTTTAAACACTCCAAACTCTTTTCAAAATTTTCAAGATTTCAAACAAGTTTTTTAAAAAACTTTTAAAACTTCACACCAACACACATAAACCATGCACTTCAAAATACGATGCACAAGCACTTATTGCTTCTAAAATTATTCAAAATGATGTTTAATTATTTTAGAACCAAAATTTGATTGATAAATTATTATTTCCTTAGAAAATTTAAAACTTAAACACTAAGTTGCTACTGTTTGCATGATGGAATTTTATGGTGTTACAGTAGTCTAGGGCAAGTTCGATAAGAACAAGTTGAAATCACTTGGTCGGTCCGGTATGCACTTCTAGCCGCCACGGCTACAAGAGCACCCCATGCAATATATCTTAAGTATAGATTTGGGAAGAAGCAAAACCAAGGGAGAACAAAATCATCGAGAAGCCACTTGATCGCTAGAAATGGGATTCACTTAAAGACTTCACCATGAATGATTACATGAACAAGATCACCACCGGAATCCTACCTCGATCTTGATCCTTGCTCCGGAGCTCCGATGTGGTCTTCCATGCAAGGTTCCCACGTTGGCTAGGGAGACCCTAGACAACTAGCATGACCCTCATCTCCGAGATGGTAACCCTCAAGCTTCTCTACTCCTCTGCGGCGGATGACGAATTGATTGATGTGTGGCTCTCGGTCAGGGGGCTATAAATAGCCCGAGAGGCATCTACGTCAAAGGGGGGCCGACTGGGCCTCGAAACGGGCTGGGCCGGTCAGCCTGGGCCCATTTTGGCCCAGTACGCGGCCTCCTTCGCCCGGCGTTGGTTCCCGAGTCTTCTAGATCCTTCTCCCTTCTGCATGTGGGCCCTTGTTGTCAGTTTCTCTCCGAGTTAGACGAAGCTCCTTGTCTTGCAAAATTAACACTTTTCTGGCTAGGTCCTCGGAGTTTTTCATTTTCTCATATTTGGTCCTTGGGCTCTTGGAGTCATGTTCACTTCATTGCTTGACTTGAACTGGGCTTCAAGATCTTGTCATGAGGTGCTTGATGAACTTATCCCGGAAGCCTTGCTTTCAACGCTAAAACCCTGCATAAACACTAAACTCCAAAACCGACATGCACGAATGAACTTGTTATACCAAGGGGGTTAGTACCAATGGATAAGATATAAAAGTTATGCCAACACTGAAGGTAAACTCATGGCTAGGTTGACAGAATTTCACCGTCAACATCTCCCCCATGCTTAAACCTTGCTCATCCTCGATAAGCCTTCGATGGATATCATCGTTGCCCTTCATTGTTTAAACCTTGCACTGGATCACACACGACAAAACATAATGCCCTCGAAAGTTTAGTTTGTTAAAGTTTCATAATGTAGTAGCCTTCATCCATACGGAGGGTAGATTATTAATTAAGCTTATCCCACAAGTATTAACATGCTACCAAAATTCAAATAGATCTCCGAATTTTTGAAATAAAGAACGAGATGAGAAAGAGCTAAACCAAGTTCACAAATTTAAATCGCCTTGCATCTTTCTCATGAACTCTCATCTCAACTTGTCTCTCAAGCCTATTTATTCTACTCCTTTCCCTCTCATAACATCCATATATGTGGTAGGCTTTATATGGAGCTTTCTGGGAAAGTTTAGTCCTACCAAGATATTATAAATGAGATGTTGTTAAAACAAGACAAGCTTCTCATGGTCTTACCGAGACTCATCAAAAAAGGTCATTTGAAAATAATGTTATATCAAGGAGGGGGAGATAAAAATACACACACTTGAGATAGGTGGACATGTGCAAATGGCAAAGAGTGATCCCGAGGCACAAAGGAAGTCCTCATTATCGGATTGCACATGGTTGGGAAGATGAGTATGGATCTTTTAAATCTTGAAATCTTGAAATTCCTAATGCACTTTAGAAAACCGGGGAGATCATTTTATTTTATTTTTACACATACTCATATTTTTTCTCATACATATATTTTTTATTTCTTTCTTTTTCTTTTTTCTCTTTCTCATTTTTTTCTCTTTTTCTTTCTCATCAAATTTTTTTATTTGCTCCCCTTTGAACTCTAAAATTGCATTGTACCTACCTCCTCCCCCATGCTTAGATGTTTGCTCGTCCTCGGGAAAAGAGGTGATAGAGATAAGGTAGGTACCGAAAATACTTTTCCTTTGGAGAGATACTTGAAATCTTCAATGTTGGCACCATCTTGCGATCTTCCTCGAATTGACGACCCATACTCAATGATAGGTTGTGGTCAAGGAGGTAAATACAAAAGATGATATTTTGTTTTATGCGTGGATATCCGGCGAGGTTTGTGAAATCTCCGATGTGGGGATACACAATGCACGGATAAAAGGCTAGCAATAAGATAGATACGCAAAAAACGGAATGACCAGCTTCTTAGTCTCGGGCCAGAGAAATCAAGTCCTGAAATAAGTCACTCAAAAATAAACCTTGTATACTCAGAAATAAGTCACTCAAAAATAAACCTTGTATATTAGATAAATTCCGATTTGTATTTTAAGAGAGCATTAGCTTAATCATGCATAAAACAATTACAAAGATAAACAAAGCGGCAATTATTATAATCATATATCATCATGGCATAAACTTCGTAACTTTGCCAAAGGCAAAAACTAGGTGGTGACTTTATTCATGATGAAAATAAAAACTAACACACATGCTGAAAATTTGAATAAAAACTGAAAACACTACGCATACATAGGCGAACACAAGCTGAAAATTAAAGAAAAGGGAAAAGGAAAGTATAACTAAAGCTCCTCCTCTCTCTAATCTTCTGCCGGTGGTTGATATTGATAATCATGGTTGTTGTACCCTTGCTCATAATAGGATTGCACCGCTCCACCTATGAATTGTCCGACGGTGCTAGATGAAGGTGTCCAAGCACATAAGCGATGTTTGCATTTCCTTCACCCATTTGGTTTGCATTGGTTTGGATGGCTGTGATATTTTGCATGTTTCTGGCACCGTATCCTCCAATGATGGCCACACTTTGTTGTGGTTGAGGAAGATGTGCATATGGCTCCGCAAAGTCTACGTTAGGCACCACAAAATTTGGTGGGAGTATGGCTGCACCACTCCCCCATGCTTGCATTTGTACACCACCGTAGTAACTTGGCGGTGCCGGAATTCCTCCAAATGGTGGCACATAATTTTGTTGCGCACCTCCTTCTTGGGTCGTGGAAGAACCTTCTCATATAATCCTTCCTCTTTTATTTTTCTTCACCGGCACAAGAAGTCCTTCTTCTAACAAATCTTCTTTCCCCTCAAGATAGGGGCAAATTTATTTTGGCCAATTTGAAGCCTCCTCTCTCATCTCCACTTATATATTTTTCTTTCTTCATATAATCAAATCCTAGGGAGGTCTCAGCTAGGAGATGCTCCGGGTTCATTGTCATATCCGGTCTCAAAGAGATAGCCAACATGGAGACATAACACCCTGAGCCAATATCTCCCGAACCCGATGTTGCCTCACAACACCACCGGTTGATCATAAGGTGAGTGGGGTCGATTGGCTGCCTGGCAATCAAACCCGAGCAAAGCCAATTCACCTCCATGTCAGTTATCTTGGTCTCTCTCATTCTCCCCAAAATCCTCTTGCAAATACATGAGTGAAACACTTGGATGATGGGGTTCCAGATACTATTTTTTTGTTGATGGTCTCCTCCCGCGATCACACTCCAAAAACCTTCTAATGTTCCTTCATGCACATACACTTGTTCCGGGGATCCCTTTTGGAAACCAAGCAATTCCCTAATATCATAGGGAACCACTTGTTCAACTCCCTCCAAACTGAATGAGAAACTAGGCACTCCTTCATCAAGGATATGCGCCATGGTTATGAGAAATTCAAGGCGAATCCCTTGTGGGTGTTTACCGACACTTCGTTGGAGAATTGCACCTAACCTAGGTGTCCCAGCATGTAGTAAATGTCCATATAAAAACCCAATATGTGGAGAGCTTGGTCGTCGGAATCAATGTGTGCCACAAGCCTCTTCTCAAGGCGAGTGAGCTTCTTCTCCTCCTCCGTCATGATGATAAACCGATCCGAATACCACGGAGCGTATGGAGGTGGAGCGGATGATCGTGTCGAGCGGCGAGGTCGGACGGGCATCTCCTCCATATGTCCTTGAGGTTTGGTGAACCTCATAGAAGAGTTTCGTGTGGTCCTCATGCCACTGAGGAGAAGAGTGTGGTTCCTCCTCGGTGGTGTCGTGTCCACCATGCTCCAAGGAGACTCGGAAACCAAGTGCCTCCTCGAAGAGGTTGTCGATAAAGGCTCAGACGACGATGATCCCTTCTTCTTGGTAAAAAGACTTGTATCTTTCTTCCATGGTTGCAGCACTCTCCGTCACAAATATATATCCGGGGTTTTCAACCGGTAACAAGGTAATCAAATATTATTTTGAAGTCTGGACTTTGAGTGGATTAAGGATGTGATTTGTTGGGCAAAACAAATGGGGTGGATGGCTAAGTCTAAGGTGGTTTCGGACTACAAACTAGAGCACACGAACAAAGAGATGGATGAGCGACTTACCTAGTGCACTCATGCTTACTTTGTTGCTTCGTGACCGCGTGCTCCACGGGGTTGCACCTTCCAAACGTTCTCGTCCACTCTTTCGCTTGCATTATTGCTCCTTCCACTTGATGATTTTGGTTTGAGTCACTTCCATGCTCCCTTGCCTCACATGCCTCCATGATATTCCTACAAAACAAGAGAAAATTCCCTGTATGCCATAGAAAAATATAGCACATGTGCTCTATGCCATTGAAAATTAGAATTTGAGCTCTATGCCATAGGTTGTATTTTTTGATGTGCTCTATGCCATTTTTGATGGCATATAGCACACCAGAAAAATACATTCAATGGCATAGAGCACATCAAAAAATGCAAAAATGGCATAGAGCACATCAAAAAATACAACCTATGGCATAGAGCTCAAATTCTAATTTTCAATGGCATAGAGCACATGAGCTACAATTTTCTGTGGCATACAAGGAATTTTCTCACAAAACAAAGCCTTGGCTGCCCCCCCCCATGCTTGTCCTTTGCATGTGGTTTGATAAAAGATGTTGGAGGGGCATCCCGTGATGCATCATGGTGCATGCATGGTTAGGTTAACTATATTGCCTCCCTCTAAGCATGTCTTAAGGCTAAGCACTCCTCTAATTTTGAAAATAATAAAAAAACAGAGCTATTAATGAGTTTAAATATAAAATTAGAGGAGTTTTTAAAGCATTAAAAACAAATGTAAGTCGAAAATATTTTTTGACTACTTTTATGTTGGTCTCACCGGTATTGTTTGCCTTCATTGGTTGAGAACAAACTTTTCCCAGCTTGATCATGGGGGCATAGGTTTAGGTTCAAATTTTGGCTAAATGGGAGAGATTTTGAATGAAATTAAATTAAATGAGGCTTAGGAAAAATTCTAACTCTAGAGAAACCAAGGATATAGATTTTTAAAACAACCAAAAGTTGTGTTTCCATGTTCGCGCGAGTCCTACCACGTGCTGAAATTTAAATAACATCTAGGTAAAAATCGTGGCTCTACTCGAGTGTTTTTAGCGTTTAAAACAAGTCAACCACAACATCATAAAGAGGATGAATGGTTGAGTTAGGTTCTGAATTTATTTGGTTGTGGTTTCTCGAAAAGAAGCAAACAATCATATAGGATGGTTCATGTAAAGGGTTTATGATCAAGCAAAAAATTCAACCAAGAATTATGTCTCTAATATTGTTCAACCATTTTAAGTCCAATGTCTTTGTGTAGTAAAATTCAAAACTAAATTACTTGAAAAGACTCGAAAAACCTGGAATCGGGTTGTCCTCCCGGTAGCTTATTTTTGACTCGACGAAACGGGTTGCCTCGCGCCTAGTGCTTCGTTTATAGTCCATGGCTAGACTTCTTCACTTGATTACTTTGGATCAATGCTCTTTGTGGGTGTTGCAATCTTGGGTACCCACTTCTGCACCATCTTGGGCACGGGCTTATTCTTCGGCTTAGTCATATTTTTGGTCTTCACAGGCTGGCTTTGTCCTTTGGTCTTGACAGATGCTACAACTTCCTTCATGTAGTGGCTCGACATCTCAAACTCCGGTCCTTCGGTCGTGATCTTCATGGTGTTGATGGATAAAACTTGTATCCACCTACGATCCGCAAGCGTACGAACCTACACCTTTTTTACCACGGGATTCCTAAGGTTCTTGTCAATCCGCGGAGCAAGGGGATTACTAGCGCTTAACCAAGTACTAATCTAGTTGAATGGAAAACCTTTGAAAAAGTATTAATCTAAAGGTAAAACAATCTAACCTAAGTTAATCTAAGTTAAGTTGATCAAACAAATCTAGGGTTAAACTAGATGGTAATGGGTGAACACAAGAGAGTGATTAAGAAAGATAAGTGTTCCCTCCCTAGGATCTAGGATAACATGGTATGCATCTGCGACACGAGAGTGGTAAACCAATCTACCGGGGGTTGTGACCACGGTTTCGCCCTTTCCCTCCCCTCGTACTGTCACTACGTGAAGGTAATCGTGACTAGACCTATGATGGACACGGTATGTTGATGGAATCTATGGGAGTAGCGGATATCATACGCCCGAAAAACACGGTAGCTAACCTTAATCATCAAAGCATCATCAACATGAAAGCAATAGATTGAAACCACAAATCAAGTAGCGATCACATAGCATGCATCCATCTAACCCTAGGGATGAACGGAGACATTACCCCATCATCTTACATGGATTGAAGCACAAAGGGGTGATGGAGACTCCGGAGCACGTCGTCGATGAAGATGGCGGCGATGGAGCTTGGGAACACCCCTAGGACAGCGGCTTGGAGTCCTCCTCTTGCTTCCTTCTCTCCGCCGGCGTGGATCCTTGCGACGAGCTCATCTAACTCTCTCCATCATCTTGCGGCGGCGGTGTTCTGGTCAATGGCGTCAGTAGGTTGATTTGTTCGATGGGTAACCCTCTTGGGGCGCCTAGGGGGTTGTATTTATGTCCTTGGGGTTCCTTTGGGCGTGCTCCACCTTGCCTTGCACGAGATCCTCCTTGGGAGAGAAGCAAACTTGGTTTCCATAAAATCAGCCAGATTTTCCTAATTCACAGTCCTTCCTTGCCAGCATCATATCTCCCACGTCCGGACTCCAAATAACGCAAATTCGGTGTCCAGGTTGTGTGCCACGAAATTATCTTGAACTTTGGTATTCATGTGTTTCCTTAAAAACGAAGATAAGATCTCCAAATCGGCCTTGGAAGATAATTTGTTCTGATTTCGGACTGACTGCGCAGCAGGGATTTCGGGAGCTATATCTCCCAGCTCCCTTATCCGAATTGGGCCTTCCACATGTCCAAATCGAAGGTATCATCGAGGCCCACAACTTTGGTAGTCAAACTTTTGCCATTAAAGACCGTTTAAGTCTCCGAATCTGTACCGAAAGATCATGTTGTCCTGAGCTGCGAGAATATCTCTTGGGTTGAGTTGATCTCGTTGGTAAACATCCAAGTTCCCGGAGTTTTGCGTGTTGATGCTTCGGTCCTTGGGTTGTTTGGAGTCTTGTTCACTTCGTGTCTTGACTTGTGATAGGCTTCGTGATCTTCTCTTGAAGTGCTTGATGAACTTATCCCGAAAGTCTCCTCTTTAACGTTAGTTTCCTGCGTAAACAACAAACTCCAAAATCGACATGCAAGTGTGAACTTGTTACATAATTAGTATGTCTAGTGGTGGGTTAGTTGCAAATAATAATTGAAACCAATGTATAACAAGTACTCTAGGTTGACGGAAATTCACCGTCAATATCTCCCCCATGCTTAAACCTTGCTCGTCCTCGAGTAAGTAATCCTTGCTTAAAAGGGAAATCAGTGTTGCCTTCCAATGTTGTCCCTTCACTTAGTCATTCATGACGAGGCAAATTGCTCTCTCTTAAGAATTTATTTTTAAAGTTCAAGTTGTGACCAGCTTCTTTTTCATTATGGAAGATAGACTAACAATAAAGAACAAGCCACATTTAACACGATGCTCTCAAACTTAAGTGAACTTCTAACCATTACCTTGTCACATGGAAGATTTTCAAAAAGATGCATTTCCAACATAAGTGAAAATCTCTAGCAAGAGCTCATGGAACACTCATCTCATCAAGTCACTCAAGCCTATACTAGATTATTTTCAACCTACTCTACTCATATGTGATAGTGGAAGGCTTATGTGGAGCTTGGAAGGTTAAAAACAATCCTAGCAAGACATATATCCGAAATATTGTCAAATTAAGAGAGAGATCTATGGAATTACCGAGACTCGTCAAAAAGGCCATGGAAAATAAATGTTGGAAAGAGAGAGGGATGAAACACACACATTTAGATAAGTGGACATGTGCAAGTGGCAAATGGATGATCCCGAGGCACGAGTGAAGCCCTCGTTATCGGATTGCACATGGTTGGAAGATTTGAGTATGGATGTGTCATCAAGGCACTTGAGAACTTATGAAGCAAAAAGAACGAGGAGCATCTTTATTTTTTTCTTTATTTTATTTCCTTCTCACTTTTCTCTCTTTCTTTTTTTCACTTTATTCTTCCTATTTTCCTTACTTTTATTTTCTTCTCATCATAATAATTTTTTTCTTCTTTCATTTTTTTCTTCTTTTTTTTCTTTTCTTCTTCTTTTTTTTCTTTTGCTCCTCAAAACTTTTTGCAACATAATACTTACATAGCATTTCTGTCAGAGAATGATTCCTCCCCCATGCTTGAACGATGCTCGTCCTCGAGCATCAAAGAGAGGGGAAATGACTACTAAAGTAAGTATAAATTCCATAATCTTGCGGAATACTTGAATCTCCATCGAGAATTTTACTCTATACTCAAATTGGGTTGTGGACAAGGAGGTGATCACAAAAAGATGTTTTTGGTTTAGGGTGGATGCCCAGTGAAGTTTGTGAAATTTTCGATGTGAAAACCCACAATGCATGGACAAAAAGGCTAGCATGAAAAATTTACACAAAGGAATGACCAGCTTCTTAGTCTCGAACCATAGAAATTAATCCTAATACAACTCATCAAAGCATATGTTTGCAATCTACGGGTTTTGTTATCATAAAACATATATGTATATGGCTTTGGTAGGTAGAACTTTGCAAGAGCATCACAAATATGTAGATAGCATAAAAGTTAAGTTTTCATAAAAAACAACAAGTTATCCGGCTATCCATAAACTTAAATCAAAGATCAAAGATATGTATGTGGGTCTAGAGCATAGTCATTTCACCTCCACAAATAAAAGAGTCAGTATTTAAATTAATTTTAGATCATATTATAGAGAGCAATTAGCCAAGACATGTATAACTTCATGTAGGTAAAACAAAGCGGCAACTTTCATCATCTTTCCGTAAGCATAGGCAATATAGAACATCGAAGTGAACACATGGTCATGCTTATCTATTGAAAGTAAAAAGAAACCTAGATTGTCCTCCTAGTAGCCATGTTATTGTTTGAAGAGAAAAACAAAAGGTTGCACCTAGTTGAGGTTGAAGGCATACTTACAAGCATTTGTGTTTGGAAAAGAGAAGGTCCATGGAGATGTTACCATCCTTTGTAATTCTTCGTTGCCTTCTTCCGACATCTCCATATATCGACGTGGCTTTTGCTTTTGTCTTGATTTATCAACACTCCTAAACTTCTGAATTTAATTTTGTATGCTTAATGGAGTCATTGATCGCCCTTCTCTTCAATGTTGTCATCATCATCTCCTCTTTCTTGTTCTCATCATCTCCTTACTGTCTCTTTTTCATCGATTTCCCCCTCTGTCCAGAACAGAACATATATCGAAATATAGCTCTATTGAAAAGTTTATGAAATTACCTTTCCAACATGTGGTCATTCATCGAAAACGGAGTTCAAACAAGGGAGCTATGTCCGTTTTACTTCAGCGCTGTGTGCTGTCCAAAACTGATTTCAGGACGTATTGCACTCGGTGATTCGGGCGTAACCGCTTGTAGGAACCTCTGATTGTCTTGATTCTTGATTTGTTGGAATCGTAACTTCACGGGGCTTCTAAATATCCAAAAATATCTAGTGTTTTACCTTTGAGAGCATGCAGAGTTTTGATGAGATCGGTGGCTTCTTGCACATTGATCCGGAGATGTTAATGATCTTGATCATTTTATCTTCTAGAGTATCATGTTGCACTACCGTGTTGAAGATTCAGGGTCTCCCCCATGCTTAGCATTTTTCTAGTATGGAAGAAGAAGACAAAGCACTTCTTAGCCATCCTTTAATTTCCTTGTAGTGAGAGTCTTTATCTTGCCTATAAGACGTTTTAAACGCACATTCTACCCCCAAGGTGGCGGTTGGGAGTAGATAGAATTGCCAATAATCCAACAATGTCTCATAAGATTCTTAACTTGTGGCATAATTAGTCTAATGAGGAATAAAAACCTAATGAGTGTACGTGGTGCAAGGTGTGTATGCACTTGATATGAAAGCACATAGACAACGGCAATGTTTTCACCTAGTTCTAAATACCATGTTTACAACTAGGTTGCCGAATTTCTCCATAGCCACAAAGGTTAATAAATCTAGGGTTAAAACACCATGTCTATCCCTAAATCAATAACTCTTATAGCACAAGACAAATTAAGCGCATTGCAAAGCTTATAAACTAACCAAAGCAACATGAAAACATATGAAAAGCTAGCTAGGTTTATCAAACTTAACGATGATGGTCCGCAATCTTGTTTAAACACCACGTTTACACAAGATCACAAAAGGAAAATACTCATAATGCCTTATGAAATATTAACATGGAAAAAGAAGCATACATCATTAAGTATATAAAACAACCAAGCCAACTATGTGCAAAACATGTATACACAAAGAAACATCATATTGATAACAAAATGCAATGCATGCAAATAAATATGATCATGAACATGATGGTGGTTCTAAAAAGAAAACTAAACTTAGATTAATAACCATAAGTTGATCATAAGAAGGTGTCATTCTTTTCTCTCTCTAAGAAAGTAGTAAAAAAATAAAGAAACGGGTTGCCTCCCGAAAAGCGCTTCATTTAAAGTCATAAAGCTCGACTTTCTCACATACCTTCATTTCGTCGCATTGCCATGGCCCTTCATGCAAGAATAAAAGGTACCAATGCAGCTTTAATTTACTTCCCATGTTGTGCTTGATCACTTATAGAAGACTTACCCAAAGCATCATTTTGTTTCATCGCTATCTCCTTCTTTATCATCCTTCGGTGCTGCCTTCACTCCATGATTTTTTCCTTTAATGTCCAGAACAGAAAGTATACTCAAGCTCTACTCCATTGCACAGTGCACAAAATTTCCTTTCCAATGAGTCTTCATTTGCCCAAATCGGACTCCGGACAAGAGAGTTACATCCTTTTTACTTCGGCGATGAAATCTGTCCTGAAATTTCAGAACGCGCAACGCTCAATGTTTTCTCCATAACTCCTTGCACGGGTCTTCAAACTTGTTGGTTCTTGATGCGTTGGAATGGTAACTTGATGGAGCTTCTGGATATCTCATTTTCTCCATTTGTACACCTCTGAACAAGCTCTCAAATTGATGAAGACAGCAGCATCCATTGCGGGATTCGGAGAGGTTGATGATTTATCTTGCAACTCTTTTAGGCATGACTACTCTTTTCATTATTCAAGCCTTGTCTACATGGTTAGTGAAAATCGAGCCTTTCCCGACATGTTCTTATTTAAGGTCATTAGCTTGACTAAGCGCAAAGCATGATCGAGATTTACAAAACTTATTGTAAACATACGCATCCATAATTAACACCACATGTGAATTGTAGCAACAAGTCAAGGTGTAAATGAAAGAAGCATATGTTTCATGCATAACACTTAGCTCATCATTAGGCAAAGGTTCTTTAGGTGTGAGATTAATTGGATCAAACATAAATGTTTCCTCTTTTTCATTCTCAAGAAAATCTAGCCTATCAACATGATCACTATTGGAACAAGGCATAGACATTAAACTATCATTCATATTATTGGTTGAGCACGAGTATTTAAATTTATCAACATCAATACCGATAATATCTTGAGATTTCAGCGCGTACCTTGGCCGTAGAGCCTTTTCAACAAGAGTGATATTTGGTTCATCTAGCGGTGTTGAAGGTGAATCAATCTCAACGAGTGAAGATGTCTCTTTGTTACCTTTTTGCATCCCCTCATCTCATCATGTGGAATGTGTAATCCATCAACTACATTTGCATTTGTCTCTTCTTTGAAGTCTTCATTGTCATCCCAATCTTCGTCTTCAAAGTCTTGTATGTTGCTTTCTTTATCTTCCATGTACCACATGTCGTCAAGATCGCTCATTGTTGATTCACTCTTTCCGTCATCCTTGAGTACTTCCATGTCTTGATTTGCTAGTGTGTAGGCTTCAATAGCACACAAGCTATCACCTTGTGGGGAGGGGCCTTCTTGGAGTACTTGATCTATGTCAACCCCTTCCCATTCATCTTCTAGCTTGAGTCCTATCTCCTCCCATTTATCCTTTAAGTCACTAGGCTCATCATGGTTGTACTCTTCTCTTCCTTTATTGCAAATCTTTGAGTTGTCAAACCGGTCGATCCATCCTTCATCTCCTTCTTCTCTTTCTTCTTCAAACATCTTTTGGATCGACTCTCCACTCATCTCTTGATCAAATATATCTTCAACTAGTTTGGCAACGTGTCGGCGTTCCTCCTTCCTTCGGTAGTTGATTAGTGGGGCGAAATCAACTTGAATCCAACCGGATTGATTGAACTCCGCCAATGGTCTAGCATTCCACATACTTTGGCCTACATTCATGTGTAGTTTCAACATTTTTAACATCCGAAATGACTTCTCTTACCTTGGGAAGTGGATCTTCAATTTCTTGTATGGTCAGTTCATCTTCCTTGACCTCTGGTTCATCTTTTTCAAAAATTTCAGCAAGCACCTTGGGCTTGCTTTTGTCGTTTTGCTCCTCTCGACAACGTCTTTGCCAATCTTGTTGCGTTCTTTGTCCATTGCTTATCCTTTGTAATATTTGTGCGGCTTCACTAATTGTTTTATCCATTATATCACCGCCTGCACACATGCTTACAAAACTATATGAGTTAGGGGTTAGTGAAAAATAAAAGGTATGCAACATCAAGTCACCGAAAAATCTCAAGTTCGGGCCTCGCTCAAGTAGCTCATTAAAACGGTCCCATGCTTCATCAATTCCTTCATCCTCTCCTTGCTTGAAAGTGAGCATTTGCCTCCTTAAGTCTTGGACCTTATTTATGGGAAAGAACTTCAAAAGAAACTTCTTCACTAGCTCATCCCAATTTCCTTTTGCTTCAACGGACGCAAATGTGTACCATCTTCGCGCTTCATCTTTAAGAGAGAGACGGAAAAAGATTCCACTTGAACCAAGCGGCCGGAACTCCTTGTTGCACTGTGTTGCATATCATCGTGAATTCCTTAATGTGTCTATATGGGTTGTCATCCTCCAATCCTCTAAATGGTTTTGTCACCACTAACTTGATGATTCCAGGCTTCACTTCGTAGTGGGTTGTAGCAAGCATCAAATCTGATTTTTGTATTTCAATGTCTTCCATTGACGGCATTGCTAGCTCCCTTAGCGACATCTCTTCGTCTTCCAATGGTGAGGTGAACAAATCCATCTAGGCCCAAGAAAAGTAGAAAGAAAAACAAAAAAAGAAAGATTTTTTTCTAGAAAATAAGGGTAAGATGTTAGTAATCAACAAAACTAATACAAGATTAAACGTAGCAAACTGGCTTGCTCCCCGGCAACGACGCCAGAAAAAGGGGCTTGTTGACGGATAAAACTCGTATCCACCTACGATCCGCAAGCGTACGGACCTACACCTTTTTCACCACGGGATTCCCAAGGTTCTTGTCAATCCGCGGAGCAAGGGGATTACTAGCGCTTAACCAAGTACTAATCTAGTTGAATGGAAAACCTTTGAAAAAGTATTAATCTAAAGGTAAAACAATCTAACCTAAGTTAATCTAAGTTAAGTTGATCAAACAAATCTAGGGTTAAACTAGATGGTAAAGGGTGAACACAAGAGAGTGATTAAGAAAGATAAGCGTTCCCTCCCTAGGATCTAGGATAACATGGTATGCATCTACTACACGAGAGTGGTAAACCAATCTACCGGGGGTTGTGACCACGGTTTCGCCCTTTCCCTCCCCTCGTACTGTCACTACGCGAAGGTAATCGTGACTAGACCTATGATGGACACGGTATGTTGATGGAATCTATGGGAGTAGCAGATATCATACACCCGAAAAACACGGTAGCTAACCTTAATCATCAAAGCATCATCAACATGAAAGCAATAGATTGAAACCACGAATCAAGTAGCGATCACATAGCATGCATCCATCTAACCCTAGGGATGAACGGAGACATTACCCCATCATCTTACACGGATTGAAGCACATAGGGGTGATGGAGACTCCGGAGAACGTCGTTGACGAAGATGGCGGCGATGGAGCTTGGGAACACTCCGAGGCCAGCGGCTTGGAGTCCTCCTCTTGCTTCCTTCTCTCCGCCGACATTGATCCTTGCGACGAGCTCATCTAACTCTCTCCCTCATCTTGCGGCGGCGATGTTCTGGTCAATGGCGTCGATAGGTTGATTTGTTCGATGGGTAACCCTCTTGGGGCGCCTAAAGGTTTGTATTTATGTCCTTGGGGTTCATTTGGATGTGCTCCACCTTGCCTTGCACGAGATCCTCCTTGGGAGAGAAGCAAACTTGGTTTCCATAAAATCAGCCAGATTTTCCTGATTCACAATCCTTCCTTGCCAGCTTCATATCTCCCACGTACGAACTCCAAATAATGCAAATTCGGTGTCCAGGTTTTGTGCCACGAAATTGTCTTGAACTTTGGTATTCATGTCTTTCCTTAAAAACTAAGATAAGATCTCCAAATCGGTCTTGGAAGATAATCTGTTCTGATTTCGGACTGACTGCGCAGCAGGGATTTCGGGGGCTATATCTCCTAGCTCCCTTATCCGAATTGGGCCTTCCACATGTCCAAATCAAAGGTATCGTCGAGGCCCACAACTTTGGTAGTCAAACTGTTGCCATTAAAGTCCGTTTAAGTCTCCGAATCTATACCGAAAGATCATGCTGTCCTGAGCTGCGAGAATATCTCTCGGGCTGAGTTGATCTCGTTGGTAAACATCCAAGTTCCCGGAGTTTTGCGTGTTGATGCTTCGGTCCTTGGGTTGTTTGGAGTCTTATTCACTTCGTGTCTTGACTTGTGATAGGCTTCATGATCTTCTCTTGAAGTGCTTGATGAACTTATCCCGAAAGTCTCCTCTTTAACGTTAGTTTCCTGCGTAAACAACAAACTCCAAAATCGACATGTAAGTCTGAACTTGTTACATCATTAGTATGCCTAGTGGCGTGTTAGTTGCAAATCATAATTGAAACCAATGTATAACAAGTACTCTAGGTTGACGGAAATTCACCGTCAACACATGGTCTCCTTAGTGTGATCCTCCATCTCTACCAAATGAGTTTGAGTAGCCTTCGCCATCTCGGGACCTTGGGGTGGAAATTCTGCTTTGTTACCGATCGGGCCCCCGGCAAGTTGTCCCACTTGCGTCTCTAGCATCTTCATCATGATGAACACTTCACATATAGAGCTTTCGACCTCCATCACCTTGTCATCTAAATTCTCCAGTATTTTCTCCATAGCCTCGAACTTAGTGACGGCGTCCTTGTTGATTTTAGCTTGCTCGTCCATTAAGTCCTTCACTTGTGTACAAAGAGGAACCAAATCTTGAATCAACGAACTTGCATTAATTCGTGGTTTACCTTGGACATGGTGGTACTCCTCACACTCCTCGCATGTGGATCTTGCCTTGGTAGCCTTTAGGTCTTGAGCTTCTCTCTCTATCTCCATCTTCTCCATAAGTAAATCGATATGCCACTCAAGAAATTCGGCTCGCATGTATTTATTGAAATGCTCCAAAGCTCCCGCAATCGTCTCCGTGGGCAATTGAACAAACGTATCAACCTTGTTGCGCAGAGTCTTGGTTGGCGAATAAAATTCCTTCATAAAGTTCCTCATCAACGCTTCCCAATCTTGTTTGACTCCGCCGGTAAGGTGTGGAACCAAGGCAAAGCTTTTCCATGTAGTGAGAACGGAAAAGGCCTTGCCCTCAATTGATCTTGAGTCACCCCATCCTCATTGAAAATTTGACATAGTTGAACAAATGCTTGGAGGTGAAGATTCGGATCCTATTTACCGGTGAAAGGCGAGTGTTGCACCATGCAGATAGTTGTCACCTTGATCTTAAACGGCCTTCCGGTGTCTTGAAGGTTTATGATAGGTAGATTAATGACGTCCGGCATGCATAGCTCGATCTTGCACTCCGGTTGTGTTTGTTCTCCCATGGGTGGCGGTTGAGGTTGAACTTGCTTTGGACTTAGGGGTGGTGATTCCCTTAGAGATTCCGAAGGTCCTTCGACTTCGGCTTTTGAATCTAGGGTTTCCGACCCTTTAGCTTATGTTACACATCTCCTTTGCCTGTAAAGTTTTCCTGGATCATCCACAAAAGAAAGTTTGGGTTTCTTGGAGAGGTAGCCAACCATCTCTGGTTAGGGTTAGCAATAAAACAAAAATCTAAAAAATAAAAATTAGGGTTAATCGAAAACTAAATTAGATTGATTTTTTTCTTTTTGAGGATGTTCAAAGTTAAGAGATGCAAAAGAAAATCAAAAGAAAAGTTGAAAAAAAACAATACTAGATTGCATCTTGATTGCTTGTTCCCTGGCAACGGCGCCAGAAAAAGGGGCTTGTTGACGGTATATAATGGTATCAAACTTCATATGGATTTGCAAGCGGACAAATCCCTCGTCGCAGTCAAGGGACCCTTCTTCCCTCGAGTGGTGAACCCAAGGTATCGAATCCGTGGAACAATGTGAAATGTAAGGATTCGATCTAGTAAAGCTAGGAAAATCCTTTTGAAGAATCAAGTTGAATCTAATCTAAGAGATCATCAAGAAAACACATCTAATCTAATCTACTAAAGAGGTAGCAAGAGAAAGCAAGAGATAACCGATCTAGAGAGTCTAGATCATGCATAAGTTGTAGCTCCAAACAAGATAGATGAAGATAGAAAAGCAAATCTCATTAAAAGCATCTTTAAACCGTGGCCTCCAGTCCGATTCCGAAAACGCCCGCCTTTCAGAGCCACTGTTCTGTCACAACGCACCCCTATTCATGCGGGTAGTCTAGGGCAAGTTCGATAAGAACAAGTTGAAATCACTTGGTCGGTCCGGTATGCACCTCTAGTCACCACGGCTACAAAAGCACCCTATGCAATCTATCATAAGTATAGATTTGGGAAGAAGCAAAACCAAGGGAGAACAAAATCATCGAGAAGGCACTTGATCGCTAGAAATCGGATTCACTTAAAGACTTCACCATGAATGATTACATGAACAAGATCACCACCGGGATCCTACCTCGATCTTGATCCTTGCTCCAGAGCTCCGACGTGGTCTTCCATGCAAGGTTCCCACGTCGGCTAGGGAGACCCTAGACAACTAGCACGGCCCTCATCTCCGAGATGGTGTCCCTCAAGCTTCTCTACTCCTCGGCGGCGGATGGCAAATTGGTTGATGCATGGCTCTCGGTCAGGGGGCTATTAATAGCCCGAGAAGCATCTAGGTCAAAGGGGGGCCGACTGGGCCTCGAAACGGGCTGGGCCGGCCGGCCTGGGCCGACGGGCCTGGGCCCATTTCGGCCCAGTTCGCGGCCTCCTTCGCTCGGCGTTGGTTCCCGAGTCTTCTAGATCCTTCCCCCTTCTGCATGTGGGCCCTTGTCGTCAGTTTCTCTCCGAGTTGGACCAAGCTCCTTGTCTTGCAAGATTCGACACTTTTCTGGCTAGGTCCTCGGAGTTTTTCATCTTCTCGTATTTGGTCCTTGGGCTCTTGGAGTCATGTTGACTTCATTGCTTGACTTGTACCGGGTTTCAAGGTCTTGTCATGAGGTGCTTGATGAACTTATCCTGGAAGTCTTACTTTCAAAGCTAAAACCCTGCATAAACACTAAACTCCAAAACCGACATGCACGAATGAACTTGTTATACCAAGGGGGTTAGTACCAATGGATAAGATATAATAGTTATGCCAACACCGAAGGTAAACTCATGGCTAGGTTGACGGAATTTCACCATCAACAGTACGCAATAGCCACGGATCCAGGGACTACCGCAAAGGTACCAGGATTCCGGTTTTCCTTACCGAAAATCCGGGGCTTTACACCGGCTCCCCCAAGTGCAGCAGCTCGGGTCCTCCTCTAAGCTTGGCGACACCTCCCTCTGGATCTACTACCACCGGATTTATAACGGCGGCAGCCAGATCTACTATGGCCAGATCTCCCCCCCCCCCTCTCTCTGTTTTTGCCCACAGGCAACGGTGGTGGCACCTCGGCTTCCTCCCACGACGACAAGATCTGGCGGTGCCTTCCTCCACCGACGACCAGATCCCGCGTCACCTTCCTCCCCTGATGTGAGATCCGGTGGCACCTCGTAGACATTCGGCTACTGACCTCCACGGTGGCGTCCTTCTTCACTAGGCGGCCTCTTGCACCACAACGACGGCATGCGACGGGGTGGCGCTGGAGGTGGCTATGGCCGTCTAGCATAGCTAATGCGACCTCCTCTTCCTCTGCGGTGAGATCTGTGGCGGTGGGATAGTGGTGGCAGCGGCTAGCAGTGGGCCCGGCCTGTGGGTTTTTTATTTTTTTGTTCTTCTCAAAACCCTTTGCCGAGAGCCTAAAAGTTCTCATGACACACCTTTGACGTGAGCCTGAGCTTCGGCTCACGTCATAGGGTTCCTTGCTCGCAAAACTTTGTTGTGAGCTCTATGTCGACAGCTACTCACGGTAAACTCTTTGCTGTGAGTAGACCGTGTCGTATGGACTTCCCTGGGCCCACTACCTCGGTGGGTACCGGGATCGACTACTCGGTGGGCCCCTAGGACTACTCGGCTTGCGCTACACAGCACTCGATGGCGTGGAGCACAAGGACTACGGAGGAGAAGTACTCGGTTAGGAAGCTGTACGTGTCCTACACTGTATGGAAGACTCCTAGACGTACTCGACTAGTACTCTCTCCCTACTCCTACTTGTAACCCTGCCTCCCGGACTATATAAGGCGAGGCAGGGACCCTTCTCTAGCATCTCATCCAATCCACGGCACACTATTACACCATCTTGTAATCGTGCCCAATCAATCCAGAGCTACGCAGCATACAGGACGTAGGGTATTACGCACCTCGCGGCCCCAACCTGTCTAAATTGTGTGCCACGTGTCTCTTCCTTCGAGTTACCGATCTCGGCGAGGCCACATTCATCTACTTCGGGTACTTCCCTTAGTAGGTTGCCGGTCTAAAACACCGACAGCTGGCGCGCCAGGTAGGAGATCTCGCCCGAGATCACATGGCGAACTCGACGGCTCCCGTCTACTTCAAGCCAACCGTCGCCTTCAACCGCGGCGACACCTTCGTGTTCAGCGCCTGGGTCTGCACTGCAGACGGCGCGGGCTCTTTCCAGCGCCGCCTCACCATGCCGCCCAACCCAAAGACCGGCTTTGTGACGCTTCCTGAAGTTGTCACAGACGAACTCGCCGGCAAGTTCGGCGAAATTTCGCTCTTCAACCATCATGCTGACTTCGAGCTCGAGTCCGCTTCCAACTCGAACTCGATGTCCCCATGGGCTATCGCATGCGAGCCGGCTGCTCAGCCATCGCATGCAGTCCCACCACTCCGCGAGCGCTCCACGCGTGGCCCCCGCATCCTCAGCCGGGCCCGCACGGGTGACTCCCTCTTCGCGTCGGGCCGACAAGGAGCCCGTACCTGAGTACAACTCGGACTCCGACACCGCCCCCGGCCACGCTTCGGACTCCAACCCTCTCTCCGAGTTCTACTCGAACCCCGCATATGAGTTCGACTTCGGGTCGGACCCTGAGGATCCCGAGTCCGAGGACAACTCCACTGAGCATCCCTTGTCAGGGCCGGCCTCCGGGCCGGTTATAACATCCACACCGGGCCCGGGAGATTCGTCTACTGGCCAGACCGCAAGCCTGCTGACCTGATAAGTGGAGACTCACGCTACGTCGCCTACATCGACTCGCTACCGTTCTAGGAGGGAACACCCCTAGACCAGTCTGACTCGAGCACACCAACTGAGGTGGCGCCTTCCGAGTCCAGCCATGGCACCCCTAATCGCCAAGTCTTCATGGCTGCCGGCGACACCCCAGGACCTTCAGGGACGGCTCAAGACAAGTACCTTGAAGACATCTCCTCTGACGAGCTCTCTGCGGATGCTCCAGCAAACGAGACTCCCGCGGACAGAGACGCTCGACGTGAGCGTAACCAGAAGCGCAGCGAACGTCGCCGACGCCTCCGCTACAACTTCCCCATCCGCAATCTTGCGGAAGCTCTCGAGGCGGTCGAGAGCAGAGTACACACTACCCCCAAGCAATGCCTCATGTCGATCACAGCGATCGCACGCCAGGCTCAGGGCATACGCGCTGGAGAGGTCATCGCCAAGCTCGCTGAAGATGCCTACTTCATGCGGGTCGACAACAGGGTCAACCAACCTCATCCCGCCAGGCACCGCGACAACGAAGCCACAAGTCGCAGCGCCAACAACGGTCCCAACCGTACTCGAGCTGAGCTTCCCGCTCAGCCCAACCGCACTCGCTCCAACGCCGGCGGACCTCCACAGGGCGGCAACAGCAACCGCGAGGTGGTCCCTCACGGTGCTCCAGCCGGTGGCGGCGGCCATGACCCCCGACGGCGGCGGCGGCCGACGGCGGAAGCTCCAACCATGGAGCCAATAGGAGGGCCGGTGGCGGCGGCAGTAGCGGCGGCCGCGGCCACGCAAACAGCCACGCCTCTGGTGCCTCACAGGGCGGCTACGACGCCCGCCAAAAGATTGAGGAGCTGCGGCGGAAGAAGTCAACCACCGCAGGCGACAACGACGGCTTACCCGCCTTCTCACCTCGACTTTGCAACTTGCTCCTCCCCGACAAATTCAAGCCCTTGGGGATCACCAAGTACGACGCGAAGCAGGACCCCATCCAGTGGCTCAGGTGCTACGCCCTCTCCATCGAGAACGCTGGCGGCAACAACGACACCAAGTGCCTCTACTTCCCCTTCTACCTGGACCAGGCTCCACTCACATGGCTCGAGTCGCTGGACAAGCACTCGATCGACAAGTGGGACCAGCTGAAGGAGCAATTCACCAGCAACTTCGCGGGCGCCATGGGCCGATCGGGTACTCGCATGGACCTGGCCGTGGTCAAGCAGGAACAAGGCGAGACCCTCCGCAAGTACATGCGCTGCTTCTTCGACAAGCGCGCTACCGTAGTAGACGTCACCGACAAGGAGGTCATCGACCTCTAACAAGACGGCCTCTACCACCGCCGCACCTTCGAAGACTTCGGTCGTCGCCGCCCCAAGTCCATCCCCCATCTCAAGGACATGATCACGTCCTGGGCGGATGAAGAAGACAAGGCCAACGCCAAGTACGACGCCATCCGTGGCAAGACCAAGCAGAACGCGGGCGGCGGCAGCGGCAACAACGCGAACCAAAGCGGTCGCAACAACAACTACTACTACTACTACTCGGGTCCCAACCAAGCGCAAGCTAGACAACACTGTTGCGGCTATTCAGCGCCCTGTGAAGGAGAACTCGAAGAAGAACTCAGGCGGTTTCAAAGAGTTGCTGAGCCCGTGGCATCCAAACGGCAACCACACCACCGAGCAGTGCTACCAACTCAAGCATGCACTCAAGGATACGCCAGAGCCACCGCACCCTCACGACAAAAAGGGCAAGAAGAAGGACGGCGACAACAACGACTTCCAGGAACCCGACAAGACCGTCAACGTCCTCTTCAGCGGACTACCCGGCGAGCGAGAGCGAGAAGGCTACCCGTCGAGAAGTCATGAGCATTGAACCGGCCGGTCCCGACCCCTCTCGGTGGTCGGAGGTACCCATCACCTTCTCCCGCGCGGATCAATGGAACAAGCTTTCTCCGAACCAGACGGTTCCACCTCGTCCTGAAGCCAGTGGTCGCGGGCTCCAAGCTCAACAAGGTCCTCATCGACGGTGGAAGCGGGCTCAACGTCCTTTTCACCAAGACCTTGAAGAAGATGAAGCTCGACATCACCCACATGCTCACCAAGAGCAACACGCCGTTCTACGGCATCGTCCCCGGCAACGCGGCTATCCCACTGGGCTCAGTGGTCCTGCCAGTTACCTTCGGGGAATCTCGGGAACAACTACCGTACCGAGTACATCAAGTTCGAAGTCGCGGACTTCGAGACTTCCTACCACGCCATCCTCGGCAGACCGTCCATCGCCAAGTTCATGGCGGTGCCCCACTACACCTACTTGGTACTCAAGATGCCAAGCCCAGCGGGTGTACTCTCTCTCCAAGGGGACTTGAAGATCTCCCACGACTGCGACACAGAAGCCGTGGAGATCGCTTCTATGAATCAAGTACCCAACGCTATGATGGAGGTCTACGCTGCGTCGAAGAAGCTTGCTACAAGTGAACTCGACATCCCGAGAAGTCCGACGGCCGCCAACAAGCCTCGGCCACCGAGGAGGTTCTTGTCAAGACGATCGACCTCGGAACGAGCGACCCCCAGCAAGACCACCACCATCGGGGCCGGCCTCGACCCCAAATAGGAAGACACACTCATCAACTTCCTCCGGGCTAACCGCGACATCTTCGCGTGGAAGCCAGCGGACATGCCAGGAGTGCCCAGGGAGTTGATCGAGCACTGCCTCAACGTCGATCCTAAGGCCACCCCCAAGTGACAACACCTCTGACGCTTTGCCGACGACAGACGGGACGCCATCAAGAAGGAACTCGCCAAACTACTCGCGGCTGGCTTCATCAGAGAAGTCTTCCATCCGGAGTGGCTCGCCAACCCCGTCCTCGTCCGCAAGAAGAACTCGAACGAGTGGAGGATGTGCGTCGATTACACCGACCTCAACAAGCACTGCCCCAAGGACCCCTTCGGGTTGCCGCGGATTGATCAAGTCATCGACTCCACGGCGGGCTGCGACCAGCTCTGCTTCTTCGACTGCTACTCCGGGTACCACCAGATCGCGATCAAGGAAGAAGACCAGGAGAAGACCGCGTTCATCACCCCGTTTGGCGCGTACTGCTACACAACCATGTCCTTCAGGGTTGAAGAACGCCGGCGCCACCTACCAACGAGCTATCCAGGCCAGCTTCAAGAGGCAACTTAACAAGAACGTCGAAGCCTACGTGGATGACGTGGTCGTCAAGACCAGAGACTCCAGTACCCTCATCGATGACCTTGAAGAGACTTTCGCATCTCTGCGCGAGTACCGCTGGAAGCTCAACCCGAACAAGTGCGTATTCGGCGTACCTTCGGGCAAACTACTCGGCTTCATCATCAGCCAACGCGGCATCGAAGCCAACCCCGAGAAGATCTCCGCCATCACCAACATGAAAGCTCCCACGAGCATCAAAGACGTCCAGAAGCTGACCGGGTGCATGGCGGCACTGAACAGATTTATCTCGAAGCTTGGAGAACGGGGGCTCCCCTTCTTCAAACTACTCAAGCACCAAGAGAAGTTCGTGTGGACTCCAGAGGTAGATCAAGCCCTTGCCCAGCTCAAGGACTTCCTATCGAAGCCGCCGGTCCTCACGGCTCCCCGCAAGGGCGAGCGCCATCGCTCTACCTCGCCGCGACTACTCATGTGGTCGATCGCCATCGTCGTCGAGCGGCAGGAAGACGGCCACGCCTACCCAGTCTAGTGCCCAGTCTACTTCGTCAGCAAGGTCCTATCAGAGTCCAAGGCACGTTATCAGCCTGTGCAGAAGCTCCTGTGCGCAGTACTCATCACCTCGCGAAAGCTACGACACTACTTCCAGGAGTACTCGATCTCCGTCATCACCGACTACCCGCTCGGCGACATCCTGCGGAACCAAGATGCTACTGGAAGAATCTCCAAGTGGGCAGTCGAGCTCAGCGCCCTCACCATCGACTTCAAGCCACGCATAGCCATCAAGTCGCAGGCACTAGTCGACTTCATGGCGGAGTGGCGGGAGAACCAGCTACCTACTCCAACCGTGCGACCAGAGCATTGGGTGATGTACTTCGACGGCTCACTCAACCTCGAGGGCGTAGGTGCAGGGGTACTTCTGATCTCTCCAACGGGTGAATAACTCAAGTACGTCCTGCAGATCTTCTGGAAGGTCTCAAACAACGAAGCCGAATACGAAGCTCTTCTACACGGGCTCCGCCTCGCGGCTTCACTGGGCATCAAGCGGCTACTAGTCTACGGCGACTCCGCAGTGGTCATGAACCAAGTCAACAAGTCCTGGGACCGCAACAAGGAGAACATGGACGCCTACTGCCTAGAAGTCCGCAAGATCGAGAACAAGTTCTATGGTCTCGAGTTCCACCACATCGCCCGCGACAACAACGTTGCAGCGGACGTCCTCTCGAAGCTTGGATCTACCCGCGCTCAAGTACCAGCGGGTGTCTTCGTCCACGAGCTTCACGCACCATCCATCCCGGAGCCGGCGCCACCGACCACTGTCCCAGCGCACCCACCTGCCGGACAGGAGGTCATGATGATCGACGTGGACTGGAGGCAACCCATCATTGACTACCTCAGCGAGCAGAAGGTTCCCTCGGACAAGAACTCGGTCGAGCAGCTCATCCGCTGCGCCAAGTCCTACGTCCTCGTCGGAGACAAGCTTTACAAGCGGGGCGCATCTTCTGGAGTACTCATGAAGTGCGTCCCTCGGCAAGAAGGCAAGGACATCTTGGAGGAGATCCACAAGGGCGTCTGCGGCAACCACGCGTCCTCCCGCATGTCGGTCGGCAAGGCCTTCCGACGAGCTTTCTACCGGCCCGGTGCTGCGGGCGACGCCGAAGAACTCGTTAGAAGGTGCCAAGGATGCCGATACTTCGCCAAGCAAAGAACACGTCCCGGCCTACAAGCTAGTCACCATACCGCCAACCCGGCCCTTTGCCTGCTGGGGGCTCGACATGATTGGGCCACTGTCGACTGCGCCAGGTGGTTTCAACAGAGTATTGGTGGCTATCGACAAGTTCACCAAGTGGATCGAGGTCAAGCCGGTCACATGCCCCAAAGCTGACAGAGTACTCGACTTCCTGGATGAACTCGTGCATCGCTACGGACTACCCCACCGCATCATCACAGATCTGGGCTCCAACTTCAACAACCACCAGTTCTGGGAGTACTGCAAGAACAGCGGGATCGATGTCCGATACGTCTCAGTTGCCCATCCTCGGGCCAACGGACAAGTCGAGCGCGCCAATGGGATGGTGCTCGACGCTCTCAAGAAGCGGCTACACGATGCTGCTAACTCCAAAGGAGGCAAGTGGATCAAGGAACTACCCAACGCACTCTGGGGGCTACGGACTCAGCCCTCCAAGCCAACGGGGCAATCCCCTTACTTCCTGGTCTACGGTTCCGAAGCAATCCTCCCTGCCGACGTCATATGGAACTCGCCAGCAGTGGAGCACTACGACGAAGGCGTCTCAGAAGACAGCATACGAGTTGACATTGACAGCCTCGAAGAAGCTCGCTGCGCTGCCCTCGTCCAATCAGCAAGGTACCTGGAGGGTATCCGACGCTACCACGATCGCAACGTCAAGGAACGCTCCTTCAACGTTGTTGATCTTGTCCTCCGTCGTACACAGAACACGGAAGGACTACACAAGCTCAGCTTCCCCTGGGAAGGTCCCTTCACCGTGGCAAAGGTGACCGGGCCGGGCTCCTACCGCCTCCAGACACTTGAAGGCGGAGACATCAACAACTCGTGGAACGTCGACCAGCTATGTCGGTTCTACGCCTAGTCTACACGACTACTCCGGGGTTCAAGTCTACACGACTACATCAACACCCCTCTGCCGTAAGCGGCCTCCGGTCCCGGCTCCAGTCTCCGGACTACTCCTCTCCAGGATCCAGCCCGCGCGGCTACCTACGGATCCTGGGCTGCGATGAGTGACAAAGGACTCTAGCAGCGGTCTACTAAGAGACCATGTACTCCAAGATCCAGCCTACAAGGCTACCTACGGATCCACTGCTGTAAGCGGCTACCCGCCCTAGCACCACTTAGCTGTAAGCGGCCTCCAGGTCCAGGTGACTACTCTGTAACTACGGCCCTGGCCATCCAGGTGTATTTCTCCAGTAATAAAGTTTGATCGTTCATCAACTTCTTTATCGCTACTTCCCTCAACGGGACTACTGCCGAGTACGACTACTCGCATCATCTCCACGATGGGGCTCCGCACTCTGAGATCGCGACTACGAGTACTCATTGATGGAACTTTTCTTTCATTAACACTTAAGCAATTCCATTACAATTGTTTTTGTACAACTTTGGCTACAAGCTAACTATTACAGGGCTACTGGAGATTAAGCTTATCGGCTACTTGCTCCGCAATGGGCGCCATCTGCTCCAGCAGCTCCGCGTACTGCTCATCTGTACAGTTGGCGGCTACCCCGCCAGCGACTACTTCCACTGGCGCCTTCGGGAAGTAAGACTTCATGAGGGCCAAGACTTGCTTCGGGATCGACCTCGCCATATGCTTCACATAAGCCGCCAGCCGGCTAGGGGCTTCCCTGAGGCGATCCACAAGCGGAGCGATCTTGGGGCCGCCGGGATGAGGCACCAAGAGCCTTGCAATCGGCAGCGCGGCTTCCTCAAGATCCTTCAGCTGGGCCCGCAGCGCCTTGCAATCTTTATTCAAATTCTGCAACGATTTGTAGCAGTTGACGAGATCACGGTCAGAAGCGATCCGAAGCTCTATGTGCTTCTCGCACTCGAAGGCAAGTTCTTTATAGTCGAGCTCGAGTACCTGGCGGGCCTCCTGCTCCCGGTAGAAGAGGTTCTTCATACTTGTCTCTGAGGACTTCAACTGCTCCACCTGGTCCTCAAGCTCTGCAATACAACAAAGCGCAGCGGGTTAGACTACCTCTCGACCTCCAACAACTACCCAACAAGTCAAGCGGTATACCTTTGTTCTTGTTGCGGAGCGTCTTGTTCCTCTGCACCAAGTCGTTGCTCTTTGCCTGCATATCCTGGACATCATTGTGATACTTGGCAAAGGCGGCGTCGAGCTTAGACTGCATGGCGGCCGCGTGCTTCCGCGACTTCAAAAGCTGATCTTCTAGCGCCTCAGCCCGGAGCACCGCGTCACCAAAGCCTTGCAGCATGTTGGACTTCTCGCGGGACCTCTCCACGACGTCCTGCACAGACAACACATGTCACACGAGTACTCAACAACAGAGGATTGACTACTCAGAAGTTAAGACTACTTACCTTCATCTACTGCTCAGCCTGGCGGACCGCTTCCAGGTGCCTGGCCACCGTCGCCGGGTCGACCAGATCGTCCGCGAGCAGCTCCACTCCGCCACGACTACTCGCGGCAGCTTCCGTCATTGGCGCAGAGCAGATGGGCTCTGCGTCCTGGATCTTCGGGGAGCGGACAACCACCTCCAGGGCAGCCTCTGCTGACACGGTGGTCTCCTCCCTCCGGTCGCCACGGCGGCTTCCTCGGCGACCTCCTCCATTGGCTCAGGGGCTCCTTCAGCAGCTTCCGGCGTCGACTTTTGCATGGGCACCGCTGCAGGGATGTCACTCCCTTCGGCCTCGACACCTGACAAGAAGACGTCAAGTTCATCAGCAACTATGACTACTCTATGGGGAATACTAAAGCCTTAGTAGAGTACTCACCCTCGACCACGCTGGCCTCGGGCAACGCAGCTCCAGCAGCTGGCGCTTCTTACTCCGCCTGAGGGGCTGGGGTAGACTCCTCGGCGGGCGGCGTGACTTCTTCCTCCGCCACCGTCGTGGAGGGCTCATCTCCCTCCCAGGATAAGTCTGTTGATTTCCTACAGAAGTACACAAAACTGGTTGTCATTCAAGATCGACTACTACGCCAAGTACTACTCGGGAAGGCTAAGTACTTACAGGCTTGACCGGACCATCGTCACGGCCGGAGCACCGAGGATGCTGGCAATGTCTACCAGTCCACCCTCTGTGGGCGCCTCCTCCTACGCCTCTGCAGCCGCTGCCCCCTCTGCCGGCCGCTGCCCCCTCTGCAGCAACGGTAGCCGGTGCAGCGCCCTCCTGCGCTCCTGCGGCCACCACCTCTTCGACGGCGAGGGTTGCGGGTTCTGTGCCCCCTTGATGAGCAGGGGGCTGGCGCTCCAACTGCGTATGAGTTCTTCAACAGTGGGGGCTGGGCTACGACTCCCAGCCGGCTCCCCCACTGTGTCCCACTCTCCTTCGTCGCCCTCCTCGACGGGCTCCGTCGGCGGCACCTCCTGCACACAAGGAAGATCAGTCATCAGCAAGTAAACTCATACGACGGGTACTCGACTACACTAGTCAAGCATCTTACCTCTTGAGGCGTGGTCTCTGAGACCCTCAGCTTCTTCGTCACTCACTTATGGGCGGGGTTGCGCGGCTTCCGTGGCGGCGTAGCCAGACTAGCCTCTAGGCTAGCCGGCGGATCTTGCACGAGGGGTACATGAGGCAAGCCGGGATGGCTGAACCTCGACCGCAGCTGGAAGCGGTACTGTAGCGTCTCCTCCTCGTCGTCGTCGTCGTCGTCGTCGGACGTGTTTTCTACGATGACAGTGTCATCTCCTTCGCCGATCTCCCGCCGCTCCATGGCTTTGGCTTTCCCCTCCTTCGGGATCTCGACTCCCTGAGGGGACGGTTGCGGCTCAGAGACGAACTTCTTCAAGTCGTCCTGCAAGACACAAGACGTCAGCGTGACTACTCACAAGCAATGACTACTCGACTAGGGGGTACGACTACTTACCTCCTTTGGCGGGCCCGCGGCGGAGTACTCTTGAACTGGGCATGCCGTGTACGGTGGCATGTCCTTGAAGATCCACGTCAGCCTATCAATGATGTCGTCGTCATCGACCTCACCTCCAGGCATCCACGACGTGTCGTCATCGCCGGTGTACTCGAAGCCTAGGGTGTCGCGGGCCATCAATGGCTGCACCCTGCGCTTCATAAAGCTGAAGGCCACGTGCTCGGCCCTCAGCCCGGCTTCTCTAAGTTCCTTGATGCGCGCCAAGAGCTCGGGGAGCTGGATCCCCTCCTGCATCGTGGGCTCCGTGTTCCACCAGTCCTGGTGCCTGGGCTGCCTCCCGCTCGGCATCGGCAAGCCGGGGTGGTGGTTCGTGACGTAGAACCACATCGCCATCCAATCGGCGTTGGAGTCGATGAGCTTGTACACGAGGTACTGCTCGGCGGCGTCTTCTCACATCTGGATTCCCGCTCCTCCAACTACTCGCGGGTTGCTGGTGCTCGGTTGCGGCTTCACCCGGAAGAATTTCCGGAACAGGATCCAGTGCGGCTTGATCCCTAGGAACGCCTCACAGAAATGGACGAAGACTGCGGTATGGAAAATACCGTTGAGGTTAAGGTTCAGGTACTCGACGCCGTAGTACCCGAGAAGACCTTTGAAGAAGTCGCTTGCGGGCAGTGCGAGTCCGGGCTCCGCGAAGCACACGAACATTGGAATCTCATCCTCGCTTTTCTCCATGGGGTATGGGTCCCTGGCGGCGGCCCTCCAACTGTCCATCTCCTTCTCACGGATGAACCCAGAGTTGAGAAAGGCCAGCAGATCCTCCGTCTTCGTATTCGACTTTTTCCACTCGCGGCTTGGATCTGGCCATGGTGGAGACATCGGCGGCGCTGCCCCCGTGGCAGCCGCGGCAGCCTCGTCACGGCCCCTCTTCTTCCCGGCGGTCTTCGCAGACTTGGACGGTGAAGGCTTCATTCTCCAAGTACACGGCGTCTTCACGCGCATCCGCTCGGGGCTACTCTGGAAGCTCTGGGTGGCGGCGCGCTTGGATCTACTGCGGCGGCGGCGTGCGCTAGAAGTGGATCTGGCCCAGATCTATTCGAAATGGCTACAGCAGTGATGGACGGAAAACCCTAAGGGTTTTGGTTTCTATTTATAAGCCAAAATGGCTCTCCAACGGCCAGATGGATAAGTCCGCGCTCGACTGACTCAGCGGCTGCGCGTGACCCTTCGTATTCTACTAGTCGACGCGCCTCACCTCGGGGGCTCGGCTACTTCCATTCGACTACCTGGGAAGCGACAAGACTCAGGAGCATCTCAGGACACATTCTTCAAGATGACCCTTCAATTCGAGAGGAAGTACTCGACTCAAGGCTCGGGGGCTCCGTGCCACGTGTCCTTCGGTTTTTTCTCTCCGGATTTTTCTGGATTTTCTTGGCAAGACTTCAGATGGACCCTCAGCTAGAGCCTAGGCTCGGGGGCTACTCCATATGGAGTGCGATTTTGCAATCGCACTTCCATATCAGCTTCGGCTTCAAGACAAGGCGGGCATTTTTTGAAGACCTTCGAAGGCAGCACTCGAGGACGCTTGGGACTACTCGAGAAGACTTCAAGATTGCTCAAACATCAGCTGGAGTACATTCCAGCCTCGGGATGCTTCGACTACTCTTGAGGACTTTTGACCTGTAGCCCTCGGGGATGCTTGGGGACTACTCGTTAAGGCCGTGAAGACTACTTTAAGCTATCCTTCTCGACTACAAAGTACTCGGGGGCTTGTCGTATGGACTTCCCTGGTCCCACTACCTCGGTGGGTACCGGGACCGACTACTCGGTGGGCCCCTGGGACTACCCGGCTTGTGCTACACGGCACTCGACGGCGTGGAGCACAAGGACTACGGAGGAGAAGTACTCGGTTAGGAAGCTGTACGTGTCCTGCACTGTATGGAAGACTCCTAGACGTACTCGACTAGTACTCTCTCCCTACTCCGACTTGTAACCCTGCCTCCCGGACTATATAAGGCGAGGCAGGAACCCTTCTCTAGCATCTCATCCAATCCACAGCGCACTATTACACCATCTTGTAATCGTGCCCAATCAATCCAGAGCTACGCAGCATACAGGACGTAGGGTATTACGCACCTCGCGGCCCGAACCTGTCTAAATTGTGTGCCACGTGTCTCTTCCTTCGAGTTACCGATCTCGGCGAGGCCGCATTCATCTACTTCGGGTACTTCCCTTAGTAGGTTGCCAGTCTAAAACACCGACAGACCGTTCTTTGTCGTGAGGAACCGACTCACAGTGAATAAAGAAGCCATTTCCGGTAGTGTGCAACAGAACCGTCTCGATGTAGACGAATACGTCGAGGGTAGCTGGTAGTGCAGTTGCTCACGTCCAACTAGTCCTTCACGTGAGGTTCGTCCTTGTGCTCCAAACGCAGCACCTCCAACGTATCCACACGTACGGGGAAGAAATGTCATTCATAGATATACTAGCGCGAATTAATCGTCGGGCAGTACTTAGCAGCGATTAGGGTTTTCCCCTTCCCCCACCTTCGTATATATAGGGTCACTAACTGGCCTTTATCCTTTGGGGGCCATCAAGACTCTAATAACCTAATGGATCAAATCCATCAGAGCCCATTAGTGGATTCAATCTATATTACAAACCATGGTTCATGACATGATAAGTAAAAGTTCAGAGTTCAAAAACAGCGAAAAATAAACTAGCGATACGATAGACATCACAGGAGGCCATCCATGATGCCATTACTCATCTTCATCCACCCATTCCAGCTCCCAGTTGGGTGGAATCTCTCCAGGCCATAACATGCAACAACAATTATAAGGCAAGGCTGAATATACTAATTCTCAGCAAGAATTAACCGTCGGGTGATAACTACATCACCAAACCTAGTAGGGAGAGGGTCTTTAGTCCTAGTTGGTAAGGGGTATATGTCTCTCAAGTCCAACCAGGACTAATGATGAGAGACAAAATACCCCCCTCATCCTGGGTGAACGAACCTGGACTAAAGGGTCCTTTAGTCCCAGTTCGTATTACAAACCCAAACTAAAAGGGGGCACGCGAGCGCCTACACCCACCCCCTTTAGTCCCGGTTGGTAATACCAACCGTGACTGAAGGGTCTCATCTCTTTTTTTGCTATTTTCGATTTGAGCGTATATTATAATTGTTGTATAACCCATATATGTACGTATACGTAAATGCACTTGTATATATGTATACCTGCCTATATATATAGGTACACACACACACACACATATATATATCATATATGCACTCAGATGAGACTTATATATAAATTAAACCCTATATATCTAAACTTATAAATATATATACACATGATAATTTATACACATCAAAATAAATAGTATTTCTTAAACTAGTATATATATACATCAAAAATCCCTAAACCCTATAGTATATATACACCAAAATATCATTCAGTTCAAATTTCTAGTCTCAATTAGCTTTCCTCGGAGGTGAGTTGATCAATTGGATGGATGTCATGAAAATATTTTCCTTTTGGATCAACCACCTCGTCCATGAGGAATCCCATGAGAGCTTCTTGAATTGCCAAGAGACAATCCTTCTCAATGAGTACTTCCATTTTTTAATCCTCTATAATTTGCAAATATGTTAATATATTACGCAGAGCGATTCAGTATACAAAAGAGGATAAAAATGATGTATTATTAATAGGTTTATTTTACTTACACTATCGTCATCTGCATTGCTGTCACACCTGATTTTCCGAAGAAAACCAAATGCATCTCATATGTGCGCCAGGATCAAGTTTACACACATATGATAGACGTCATGAGTGAACAATCAATAAACAACAGTAAAATCGTACAAGAGTTAAACCATTACATTATCTCTTTATTACACTCAGACGTTAGACTCGAAGGTCTTTACAACGATCAAACGATAACTATGAAGACGTAACTCCATCTTCATCTTCCACAGGCACATGACTGGGGGCACGCAAGCCTCAGAACTCCTCGTAGTCGGCCGAAGTACTCTTCTCCGGTGTTCTCCTCCGAACGGCGGGTAAGCAAGGGTGAGCACACTTATGGTTGGAGCTCGGCAAGTGGGGGAAAGATGCAAGGCCATCAAGGATAGGCTAAGAGTTTTCTTTGCGGTTAGCATTTTTATGTTGGTCAAATTTTATTAGCAAGCACCTAATTACTAGGTGTAAGTTTATACCAACCCACTTAAGCATTTAGGAAAGCATCTTCTCTCAAAAACCACAAGAAACCACAGTTTAGTTCCATCTTCAAGTTTATTAATCATGTGAGGGTCCAGGCCACTCTTTACCGTGAGCACGGCTGATCGATCAGTTTTCACTCTGCAGAGGTTGTACACTTTACCCACAGTTCGTGTTCCCCATGTTGCCCGGGTTGATCAGACCTTTAAACACTTCCGAGGTGAGTGGCTAGGGGTCCACTACGAAGCCTTTACAAAGATATGCAGAAGACCAACAACCCGCGACGATTACGGCGGCGGAGCGGACCATAACCCTCCCTAGTGGTCAGCACCTTAGCAAAGGCTGCTACCCCAAAAGAACCGGGCTATACTCCTTCAACTCCGGCCCCCTATGCTCCTTTCGGATAAGGCTGTCAGATAATTCCACACACCTAATTAATTGGCTAAGCCAGAGCCATATGGACTGTGGTTGCACTGTTATCCTGGGTGGTTCTCCATGTTCCGATTAAACCATATGATCTTGTTATTAACCATAAGCACACACATACATATAGATATCACCAAAGTTATCATGTTCAACATTCATCATACTGCAAAAGATTCATTTTAACCAACCCAAGGTATAGCAACTAAGCATTTCTACCCAAAACATTTATTTAAAAGGGGTTGTCCAAGGTAATAGGGATAAAATCTAGTCATGTCCTTAAAAAGGTGATTTCCCATCAAGTTTATGCAGTACAACATTTAAAAGCAAACTTAGTTATCATGCAAGTTGTGTGGGACAAAATAGAATACACAGGGGGAGAATTCCACTTGCCTTCCTTGCTTAAACACTGGAGTTCTTCTTCTTCAAACACTTGCTCTTGATCCACTCCAACTGGCTGCTCACTAGAAACTAGCACGATGTCTACAAGCACACAAGAAAGCATACAATAAACAAAACAATACACCAAGCAAGGTAAACTGATCTGACAGAAGAAACAGACAGCAAGGTAGCTTTAAAGAAAGGTGGCTAGAAAAGATTAGGTGTAAGAACATAGTTGATTCACCAAGAGAGAACAAGGGTTGGCTCTAGGAACGCGAACACAAAAGCACTAGGAACTATCGGGAGCTTTGGATGATCACAAACAAGAGCTAGCTATGTGCTTGGTATATTTTAAGTAAATAAAGTTATGTGTATAGGTTATTTCAAAGAAATACCCTATTAATAATTAAGCGAGTTATATTTGTATTTAAAAGACGATGTAAGCCTAGTTAAATTTTATTTTATAAATATTCAAGTTTAACTTATACAAATTAAACATTTTAATTCAAAAGAAGCATGTAAAAGCATCTAGGCGCTAATCTTTATATTTCGAGTTATTCTAATCAAATTATAACTTAAAAACACATTTATATTCATATTAATCAAATTAACAATTTAATTAAGAAAACTCGAGATAAACCTATATTGCTTTTATTTAGGAAGCAAATTGCAAAAACATTACTCAAATTAAGTTTGATTATAAAAACCAAGGTACACATCTAATTAGCTTTTAATTATAAGAAATATTTAACTAGTTTTAAGCATATTAACTTTCTTATGAAAACACGTGTTGAACTCTAGCTAGATTTTAATTAGAAAGCATGCATAATAAGATTTAATCATATTTAATATTTAAATAAATTATAAAACAAAGAACATGTACCACATTGGTCCTATCACGTAGTTTTAGTTGATATGAGCCTAACGCAACTTGAAATGATGGAAACAGAGCTAAAACGCACAAGATACGGCCAAAACAAGGTTCTAAAACTGATGGGCTTGAAAAGACGGTCGCGTGGACACCAAGAACGCTTAAAACGGAGTTAGGACGGAAAAGATATGGCTAAAACAAGTTCCAGGGGCTTTTCTGTGAAGAAACAGGGCTTCCAGGGGCTTAACTGCAAGAAACCAGGGGCTAAAACATAATTACACATATAAACCGAAGGATTATTGCGCAAAAGACAAGATTGGACCTCTGGTGGGAAAAACTAAAAAGCTCAGGGGCTTACACGAAGAAATCAGGACCTAACAGAAAGGGTTTCTATAGGTGGAAGGGCATGGTCGTGAAAAAGAGAAGGACAGGGGCCTTTTTGCAAAAACTGCAGGGGCAGCCGGCGGAGGGGCTGATGGAGCGCCACGTGGCGGACTACGGTTGGCTGGCGCTGACGCGGGCATGACGCAAGCATGACGCGCGCGGTGGACTAGCGCCCGTGGACTTGGTCCACCGGTCCACGGTGGACCGAACTAAGGGGGTACGCCCCCCTTTAGATCTGGGCCGTCCGTGCCCATCGGACGGCCCCGGTTGCACGCGGGCGGCGGGCGGCGGGGGAGACGACGGCGCGCGGCGGCGCCGAGCCGGCGGCTCCGGAGCATCGCGGAGAAGGCGGCTCGGGGCTACGGTGCACCATTTGCGACGTGGTTTGGACCGGGGAGCAAGAGGAGGAGATCGCGGAGCTCACCGGGGGCTTGTTGACGGTGGTGGGGGCGGTGTAGATGACGTGCGACGAAGAGGGGCGGACGGGATCACGGCGCGCCCGCCGGGGAGGTGGTTGCGGCCTCGGCCGCGCGCCTTCGAGGGCGGGGACGGCGTCCTAGGGGATCCGTGCGTGCAAGGGAGAGGAAGGACGATGAGTTCGGGGCCGACGACACCGGGACAATGGCGGCGGCGGAGCGCTTTACCTCGGCGGCGGCGGTGGGTGCGCGGCTCGATTGGCGGGGAGGAGAAGGGTTCGGGGGCGCCGGGTCCTCGTGTGGGCGGCGCGCGCGACGAGCGAGGACGAGAGGAGCACGGGGAAACATTTGCCGACGGCGGAGAGCTTCGGGCGGCCAACAGTAGCCGGCGGCCGGAATTAGATGGCGACGGCGCGAGCGCGTGAATGAAGGGTGTTGGGCGTGCACGGTTGCGGAAAGGGAGCGTAAGGGCTCAAGCACCACTTTTATAGCGCAAGGGAGGGAGAGGGAGCGGCGACCGGGCCAATTGGCCATCAATGGCCATGGCGGCCGGCCCGGCCTTGATGGCATTCAAGGAGGCGGCTTGATTAGGGGAAACGGAAGGGAGTAAAGGAGGGAGAGGAGTGAAGCCAGGCTTCAATTGCCCTAAAGAGGGAGATTGAGGGAGGGGCGGCGCGAGGGGCGGGAGAATCGGCCGGCGGCGGCGCCCTGTCGAGAAACAGAGGAGAAGAAAGGGGTGGCTGGAGGTTAGGGGTGACCCTGACGGGTGGGGCCCCCTGTCAGTGCGAGAGAGAGGGAGGGAGTGGAGGTAGGCCGGTGTGGCTGAGTTGGGCCAGAAGCGGGAGCTGGGCCGGGGAAGGAAGGAGGTGGGCTGGGCTCGCGGGAAGGTTAGATAGGTTTGTTGTTTTGTTGTTTTTTTTTCTTTTTCTTCCTTTTTTTTCTTTTTCAAATCCTTTTCAAATTTTTTTCAAACCTTTTTTTTAAAATTCAAATCTTTTACATCTTTTCAAATTCAAATTTTAACACAAATTTCTCCAACTATTTTAAAGGCTTTTCACAAACCATTTTTAACAACTTTTTAAACATATTTTAAATTCAAACCTTTAAACAAGTTTTCACAAACTTTTCTCAATTATTTTTAAGGACTTTTTCACAAATATTTTAAGACTTTTAAAACCACACCACAGCCAAAACTCATGCATTCAAATCATGATGCACAAGGACTTATTGCTTCTAAATTATTAAAATGATATTTAAATATTTTAAAAGGCCAAATTTATTTTATAATTTATTTAATCCTTAGAAAATAAAATCTAAAACACCTTGTTGCTTACATTAATTTAGTGATGGAAAATTAGGGTCTCACAAATCTACCCCCCTTAAAAAGAATCTCGTCCCGAGATTCAGAGAGATTGGAAAAGAAACTAAGGGTACTCTTCTATAAGTCCATCTTGCATGCTGAGTTCTTCTGGCAGTCATAGCTTCTTCTTTTGCTTTCCTTCATCTTAATTCACATTTCCTTCCTTCTTGGACGGGGCAGTCGTGGCAACTTCAATCCTATCTCCTTGTGGGCCGGTTAAGAGCACTGACTTCTTGGCACACAGAATTATTCCATCACATTTGCCTAACCAATCCATTCCAAGTATCACATATATTCCACTAGATGTAAGATAAACTAGATCAGCTTGAAAATCTATTCCCCTGATTTTAAGATTGACTTGTGGACATATATATGTAGATTTCATTTCACCATTCAGGGAACTAATCAGCAAATGTGTCTTCATAGAACTCATAGGTATATCATGCTTTTCCACGAATTGTTCAGTAATGAATGAATGTGATGTTCCGGAATCAAATAAAATCGTTATAGGCACATAGTTGATAGGAAACGTATCCAGCACAATACCAGGAGTGTCTTGTACTTGTTCAGCTGTCACATGGTTCACTCTGCCACGCACGTAATTCCATTGACCCTTATTGATCTGAGAATTTGCACTTCCATGACGTATCTGAGATGATGGTTGTCCGAATCTTTGACTGCTGTCTTTCTAGGGAGTCTAGATGTTACGATTCGGACAGATGCTGGTATATCATTCCAATTCTCCACAATTAAAACAACCATTAGAGTGAACTGGGGACTTGTTTCGTACTGGTGCACCTGAGCGATCTCGATGATGATTTGGAACATGTGGTGTTTGTTGGCTGAAATGTTGGAACTGCTGGGTTGAACGCTACAACTGAGAATTTTGCAAATAATTTCCACTTGATCCACCAAAACTAGACTGGGGTCTCTGTGATGAGTTGAAGTGGGGACGTGTTTTGCTAGATTGCCCATGTGTCTAGAACTTGCGCTTCTGTTCACCCAGTTCCACAAGTTTATTCTCTAGACCTATGTTTTGTTTAGTAATGTTGCGAAGTCCGAGAAGCTGTGACTCTGTAGTTGATAGTTGAGTGGCCCTATCAGACCATCCAGGAAGTGTTCTTGCCTCTTTGGGTCAGTATTAACTTCATCTGATGCATAGCGAGACAGCTGAGCAATCTTGTCTAGATACTTGTTAACTAACGTATTGCCTAGCTTTAGAGTGAGGAACTTTCTTTGCTTAAACTTGATCACACCAGAGGGAATGTGGTGCACGTGAAAACTATCCCTGAACTCCTGCCAGGTGATGGTGTTAGGTGTAGCATGTGCGGCAGTGTACGCTTCCATCATTCAGCTGTTAATTCTTCCAAACACCCTGTTGTATACAAGATCATCTATCGATTAGTACATTGCGTCATTTTCAACTTTTTGATGACAGTCTTTAACCAATCATCAACATCCAATGTATCGGTTGAGTAGGAGTATGTGGGAAGATGGTGACTCATGAATTCCTTATGCTTGTCCACTGGTGCTGGTGCTGCTGCTGGTGGTGGCTGACTTCGCTGAGCTTGAATGTTTGATTAATGCCAGACAGGTTTTGGATTAGCTGCATGTGAGCGGCAAGAGATTGTTGCGTTACTGGACCTATTGCTGGGTTGGGGGTGGGGTGATGCTTGAGTCTGCTGCTTAGCAATATGAGCACAGATAACAGATAGAATGTCTTGACCTTCTCCTGACTTGATGCTTACCATCAGATTGTTGGAGAAAGGTATTTCAGATAGGAATAGTTAACTAATGCATGCACTACAAGGTTTTCCCCCTATTGCAACAAATCCCTTAGGCAACACCACTATTTCGGTTGCAATAGGGGGGTACTATTGCACCGAAACGGTGATTTGGTTGCAATTTGTGTGTCTATTGCAACACAAAATTTGAGTTGCATTATCTATTTGTTCGGTTGCAACATGTTGACGCTAATGCGCCCTTTTTTAGGATTTCCGTTGCATTTGGTTGGAACTAATGCCACCCCAATTTTGTGTTACATTAGCATTCCTTACGTTGCAACAGAAAGTTGCTATAGCCACCATACTAGGGATGGTTGCGTTTGAACAAGTATGTCGCAACGTAGAATTTTGGTTGCAAATATATCTTTGCGATGTTGCAACAAGTTGGCGCTAATGCACCCATTATTCGGAATTGTGTTGCATTTGGTGGGAAATATTGCTACCCTACTTCGCGTTGCACTAGAAATTCGAGTGTTGCAATATAAACTTGCTATGGCTACCATACTAGGGTTGGTTGCGTTTGAACGGCCTTACGCAACGTCTTATTTGGGTTGCAAATATCTCTTTGCATTGTTGCAATACAAGGAAGGCCTCTTTTGCTTCGTTTCTAGCCTCAAGGAGGAATATTGTGTACGTATTGCCACAAAATTTGTTTAGATGAAAAAAATCTGCTATGGTGTTGTAGCGAAATTTAAAATGCGATTTAATAAATAAATTTTATTATGAAAAATCTGAATTTTAACAATATGGTATAGACTATATGTACCATGAAAAAAGAGAGGAAAAAATTGTGTTCTATGGGGATGTGGGCTAAGCCAGACCACAATAGGCTCAACCGGCGAGCGTAAAGCCCAGCGAGCGGGAGCCCGAGTGGCCGGCCAGCCCATTAAGCCCCCAGAGCGCAAGTAGCAAGCATTAGTTGATGATGGTAATACGGAGTTCGAAAGCGCAAGCACGCCTCTCCTTTTAAGCTGGGATACCCCCTTCTCAATTTACGGGGTGGCACTAAAGGTACTGGAGACTAGGATGTGAAAATGTCAAATGGGCCGATGAGAGTAATAAAAACAAGGATATGCCGACCCAAATCGTCTATAACTTACAGCTCCCCCACCCCCAATACACTGTTGCTCCCAACCATCCCCCTCGTCGGCTCTGACCGTCGTGTCCACATCGAGATGCCCCGCATCGCGGTTTCCCCTGCGGCAAGCGGCGACAGCGGCCGGAGTGGCCGCATCGAGCCTTCCCAGACCAGTGGCGGGCGTGGACGAAGGGGCCGCAGCGCCGTAACACAGCCGAGCAGCCGCCACGGCGGGGCGGGGCCGCATCGAGGGGATCCTAGAGAGAGCGGCGGCGGCGGACGGGCGGGGCCGCACCGAGGGTTTTCGGGCGGCGGCGGCGGTGTACGGAGGTGCTACTACTCCACCACGCGAAGCGCGATGCACGCGGGCGGTTCAAGTGTTCCACACCACCTACCTCGTCGTCCTCCGGTATGGTCGGCGGCACCCCAACCCCGTCGTCCTGCGGTACGGACGACACCGCCACCTCGTCGTCGTCGTCGGCCGGCCCGCATCGCCAAGTCGATCCATCCGGTAAGGGTAAGCGAGGCCCTAGTCGGATGCAAGCGTTCCGAGAAGAGAAGTGAGGTACACTGCCCTACCCTCTTTGATTTTCCAGGAATCGTGTGACTCCTTTTGCAATTAGAAAAATGTTAGTAGTTCATAGTAATCAAAATTTCATACTAGATAATGGTAATTGTGTTTTTGTGTGCATCCATCTCACCCCATACTAGATAATGATAATGATAATTGGCTTGATTTCTTGCCATCTTTTGCTGTGAATCTGACCTGTGTACATTTGATCACAATCCTGAAAACAAAGCCAGCCAAATGAACGCAGGCTGTCCCATTTAGTAGGTTAGGCCTTTTCTGGCAGGTAGTCGGGGGATCACGGGTAAATTGGTATACATTATGAGTCAAGAGATTGAATAGGCTGTTTAAAACTGAAAAACAGCAAATTGTTTTGTTTGCTCAGGCTAGTGAACACTGCTAATCAGGTGAGGATCATCATTCCGGACTCGGATCTTTGAGCAGGACAATAGCAAGAAACCGTCTCCATCAAAAGCTTCGGGATCATCGAAAAGAAAGGTGCATTTTTTTGACTAATTTGCTGCATTGGCCACAGCTGTTGTAACACATTTCATGTTAGTAACTTGTGTTTGTTGTCTGCCATAGCAAATGCCCTTGCGCCAAATGGTTCAACAGCTGAAGGAGCGCTATGATGATTTGCGGGAGCAGATTGAGAACCTAAGCGTCGACATTCTTTGGAACGCGGGAAGACATGGAGATGACCACGAAGGAATTCATGGAGACTGTTGCTGACAAGTTAGAAGTGATGGCGAAGAAGATCCGCAATCTTCGGGATAAAGTCAATCGCAAGTAGTAGTAATCTAGCTTAGTACGTAACATAACCGAGGTCCTAGGTGAATGTTATGCGAATCTTTGGTGAATGGTCTAAGAATGGATGTGTATGTGGCAACATCTAAGTAATAACTTTGAACCTTTATATATGCATCTTCGTATGTCTATGTGTTTGGATCTGGATGAGCCCTTGCAAAATATTTGAACTCATGAGTGACACAAATTGAAATATGTTGGGTCCTGTCATGCATATTTGGACTAACCATCTGTCTGTTTTCAGAATTGCGACATGCTATTGTTTATGCTATTCATGTGAATGTTCACAAAGCATTGTGATCAACAATTTGGAGACTCTTCACTAGAACTCCTAAATTTTGTGTATTATTGTTAGCCTCTATAGTAGCCGATCAGAAAAGAAAAATAATGAATTACGCATATGTTGAAAACCCTGAGAAAGGTCATACTACGTACAACCTCAGAAATATTGAAACCAGGTATTCCTTGGTTGTACTAAAATTTTGTCTATCGTGTATGTATTGCCACGATCAGATAGGGGGTCTTCCGATCTGGACCATTCCAAAATTCCGTCTTCGACAACCTGGCCGCAACGCTTCACCTGCACCGGATAGTTGCATGCAAAATCACACTAAGGGTTTGATGTCTGAAAAGGTATGCGAAAAGCTCTGTATCGCAAAGTAGATCCAAACTATTTATGTAGTTTTAGATTTCATCTACATTTACTACTCCATGGAGGTGCACCATTAATTACAAGTATTAAAGTAAGTTATTTTCAAAACTACTTTCAAAATCGTAGCTAAATACTTTGGATTAAGTAGGTTGATTAGATTCGTCACACAAAGTTACGCTGACACGTGAAAAGGTTTTACAAATAAATTATATTTAGTGTTCCATTTATGAAAGATTCTTGGGGCTAATTTTATTTAGATGCGAACGGAAGAAGAAACGCGGCCGCTGCGCCTCGCGATCTCCCACGCGTTCAGTCCTACGTACTCTACTCGAGTACCCTGGACGCCTGTTCAACGAAGCTCCTAGCCTCCTACTGAGCACGTGTCAGCTGCTGTGACGGGTGACAAGACGGCACGGGGGCGGAGTAGTTTGCTTCGTACACCCGACCACGCCCCCCCCCCCCAGCAGTGAACAAAAATCGCAATGGCACAAACAAGGAACAATGCGAAGTTCGATTTCCTCGGCCACGAGGGGCCGGTACAGATTAATCTTAGAATGGTGAGTTACAGGCCGCCAATGTCGGCGGCGGCGCCGTCGCGAAGCACGCCGTCGATGTCAACCCCCACGGCGGCGGCATCGGCCGCAATGGGGAAGTGCAGCACGTAGTGCCGGTGCTGATCTGGCGGTAACGGCCACTCCGGCGGATCGGCCAAGGGAAAGTCGACTTGAATGTCCGCCGTCGCGGCGCGCGGGCGGCTCCCTAGCGCGCACCGGCACGCACCGCCTCCTTGACACGCCTTGGGAGCGCGCGAAGACGGTCGGGCGGCCGGTCGGAGCCCGGGCCGACCACCGTGACGGCGACCTCCGCCGCGCGTGTAAGTTCATCGTGGCGATCCTCCAGATCGTTCAGGCGGCGGCGCAGCTCCTCCTCTGCTCGCGGCGGAAAGACGCCTCCACCTCCTGCGGCGAGGCAAGAAACAATGGCGACGAGTCAAACAAGAGCCTAGTGGGCGGCGTGCACTGACGGAATACAGGAACTCACCAAAGCAGCGGGCCTCCACATCGGCCTTGGCGCTGCGAACTTCGGCTATCTCCGTCTCGGCCCGCACTCGAAGGGCGGTATGCATCGCATCCCGGGTCCCCTCCAGGTCCCGTACCTTGCGCAGCGCGTCGTCTAGACGACGCCGCGTCCTCGCCGGTTCTCTGCCGAGTCCCCGGCCTCCTGACAAACGGGGGCGTCGCCCCGAGACGAGGAAGAAGACAAGCTCCAGGATTCCGACGACGAAGATCCACCGGACGGAGGCGCCGCGCCGGCTGAAGGACCCGGGCCATATGTCGCACTAGGAAACAGAAAAAGAATGACAGCATCAGATCCTCGGCGAGCACAGGAAATTATGGAGACAGGAAGACACTCACCCCGGCGAGAAAGCAACCGACGGAGACGCGGCGGGACCGACGGCGACGAACCCCGAGGGGCCTCTTCTGCGGGGCGCTTCTCTCCGGCCATAGATGCGCGCGCGGGGAGTCGAGGGGGGAGACGAGCGACTACTCAAGATCGACGATAGCGGCGCGGTGCAAAGGAGCGGGATTGGAAAACACGGCGAGGCCCCGCGGTTATATAACTCGCGTCGGGGCAACTGCATTCGTACCACTGCCGTGTGGGGCCGACAGATCAATGACTAAAAGGCATAATATCCCATTGCAGGGACGCGACCCCACTCACTCAGCGGGGTGTGGCGGTTACCAAGGGTCAATGACGGGGTCTACCCAGCCACTTGTTGGCCCACAAATCAATCTTTAACGGAAATTTGACTCTGGGTGACCCCATCTGTGGACAGAGTTGCGGGACCCACCTGTCGGTAGGATTGTTGCGCCAAACTGTCGGCCTGAACCCGTGAGAGATTTCCTCATTGGACGAGTTGTGGGCCCCACTGTCGGCACCGCATTGGGATGTGTTCTTGAGTTGTTCATGTTCATAATGAACTTGATCATTTGTATCGTTTAATCATAACTTCAAAGTTGTTTATATTTGTCAAATGACGTCCAAATCGGGAAATTTTTTTTCCTACATTCTTATGTCAACACAATCTAGATCATGGTGTCCACTCCATATCGTGTCACGAGCGTACGAGCAATAATAATTTAAAAATAGAACATTTCATAACTAGATTCAAGATTTTCAATCGATAGACGACGTCAATTTGAAATGAGATGAATACCAAAGTTTCATAGCTCGTCGAGATGAACAAACTTTATATTGGTTGGATTCTCATTTGAAGAAGGGGTACGATCACGTAGAACAAAAATGACATGTCTCCGACCAAGTTTCTTAAACAATGAGAGTGAACCTAGGATTAACTAACAATGTGTAGGACCACTTCTTCAAATGAGAATCCAACCAATATAAAGATTGTTCATCTCGACGAGCTATGAAACTTTGGTATTCATCTCATTTCAAATTGACGTCGTCTACTAATTGAAAATCTTGAATCTAGTTATGAAATGTTCTATTTTCAAATTATTATTGCTCAGACGCTGTGACACGATATGGAGTGGACACCATGATCTAGATTATGTTGTCATAAGAATGTAGGAAAAAAATTTCCTGATTTGGACGTCATTTGACAAATATAAACAACTTTGAAGTTATGATTAAACGATACAAATGATCAAGTTCATTATGAACATGAACAACTCAAGAACACATCCCAATCTGGGTGCCGACAGGTGGGGCCCACAACTCTGTCCAATGGGGAAATCTCTCGCGGGTTCAGGCCGACAGTTTGGCGCAACAATCCTACAGGTGGGTCCCGCAACTCCGTCCACAGATGGGGTCACTCAGAGTCAAATTTTCGTAAAGACTGATTTGTGGGCCAACTAGTGCCTGGGTACACCCGTCATTGACCCTGTCATTCCGTGTCCTCCCTATGAAAGCGCAGTTTCCTTAAAACCCAATGAACCCTGCGACCCCCCAAATTCAATCTACAACATGATTTGGAGGCGGCGGTTCTTTTCCATCTCCCCTCATCCTCGCCGGGGATAACAGCGTCGCACATCCAATTACCCACCGTGCGTGACGAACTGCAACCACTCCATGGAAAAGATCTCCGTGGCTCGCTACGAGGCGTCGTCGAGGCTGCTGGAGCTACCGACGGAGCTGACGATTGACATCGTCTCCCGCGTCGGCCGTGCGGTCGAGAGGATGCCATTGTGGATCTCCGCAACCTGGCGCGAAACATGCAAGGCAATGTGCGTGGTGGGCGGCGCCGCCACGGTCGGACGACGCCTAGCCCCGAAACGCGTCTGCGGCGTCGATTCTACCTCGGCCACGAGTATCGCGCGGCGCTCGTCAACACACTGGCCAACGTCGGCAACCCGGAGGCCTTGTTCCAGAGCGGCTTGCGCCGCGCAATACTGGGGAACACACGTGGCGTCATCACGCCGTGCCTCAACCGGCCTACGCGCGCGCGCGGAGGTGGGTCATAAGGAATCGATGTACGCCCTCTCCCTCTTCCTCTACGGACCCAACGGCCCGGCGAGGTCGACGACGACGAGGCCGGGGCGGCTCCCCGCGCTTGGTCGAGGCACCCCAAGAGGGGGCGACGGTGCTTCCTTGGATAAATTTGACTTGCACAAAACGCCGCTCCCGGGATCATTGCGTCGACGTGGCACTACCCGCTTACGGATGCGAATGCGATTGCCGTGTTGCCGGTGCCGGCGCCGTACCTCGCCACGACGATTTGCGGTGTGCGGGTCGCGGGTGTGGCGACCACGCGAGATGCCATGCTTGGTACTCGTGGCGTAGGTTACGCAGCGAGGAGTGTAGGATCCGAAACGAGTGTGATTGGTTCTTCTACACACTCAAGGAAGCGTTAATGATCGAAGGAAGGTATAAAAGTTGTGATTGCTGATATTTCTTGATAAATTAGTTCCACACATGATGCACCCTAAAAGACATTCTGGATTTCAGTGTACATGTTTGCGTTCTTTCTTGTGTTTTACAAGTTCAGCTGATTGCTAAACATTGTTTCAGTGCACAGGATTTCAGTTATCATTTGTTCTGACAGTTCGTTTAATGCTTTCTTCATTTTCAGGAAATTTATCTGCAAGTGACGAGGGACCTTGCAGAGAGGCTCTGGCGTCATTTCAGTCACATCTTTGAAGAAATCCGGCTAATAAACACAAAGCATGTCTCTCAAGTTGTGTCTTTCGACTATGTATGTGTCTTTACAATTTGTGTCCTTGTAGAGCATGTTTTTGATGATCCTTAGTTGGTGTGGTGTCAACGTGACTCGGGTAGCTAGCCTGTGAAAACTCAGTTGTCATAAATCTTACCGATTGCTACCCGATCTTTATGTTTGTTACACATATTTGTGTGATGCATTTTACTACGGTACAAATCGATAAAGGGTTTATGGTAGTCTGCTAAAGTTTATACAAATATGACATTCGTAAATTTACTCGACCACATCAAAAAATGTGTAACCAATATACAATAACTTTGTGGTAAACAAGAAGTAAACTTTGTGGGACCCACCCGTCGGTGGCCACACCAAAATGCATCCCTCAAATACGCCAAACGTTCGAGAAAAAATGGGTAGCCGGCGATTTGGAATGTGGCGCCGCTTTTTCCCATCCGAATTATTTAACTTTCGCCCAAACTACCGCGCAACCATGACTGGGGCCACCACGCAAGGTTACAAGAGTAAAAAGTCGCGCGTCTTTACTTTCCCTCCTGAATCCCCTCGCAAAACAAATCTACAACTCGGTCAGTTAGGGGCCGGGTAGACGATACGACTACCGCTGCCGCCACCGCCAAGCTGCTTCTCGCCGCGCGTACACAAGGATGCCGTCGTCGAGGGAGCCGGCAAGGGTGACCCATACGTCCTCTGAAGCGCAGCGCACACCGTCGTCGGCCATGCTACCTAGAATGTTCACAACCCCTGGTGCGGCGATTGGTGAACCTACCGCCACCATGGCCCCCAGGCCTAGGGCGACGGGGGCTCTCTTTGGGTCATCATCACCTTCGGGCGACGATGAAGCACGCGTCGACGTGGACATAGGTGCAGACCCTGATGTTTTACCTTCATCTCAGGACGAGACGACCGAGGCCAGGTACGCTGTATCGTGGTTCCATCTTTCCCCTCGTTCGTACTGCATCCAACATCTCATGCATCCGTGCACGCACCGGTACCCTAGATTTCATGCATTTGATCACGCGATTTGCACACCAAATTTCTTCACATGTTATTGATATGACATCGAAATGAATGCGCGAGATCATTAGATGATCGGTCTTGGACCGTATATATGATTGAGAAGGATATAGATGGGGAGCCGGATACAACACATACTTGTCACCCTCGTGGTTCACAAATCACCCTACAAACCATAAACAACCCGAAACAAAAACGCGGGGTACGGGATGAGGGACATTGTTTACTACAAGACTATAATTCCGACTCTCTCGCGGAAGCAACACTCACCGAGATCGACTACGACGTCGACGTAGAAAGAATGAAACGATTCACGAGGAGGAGATGGTGATCGGATTAGTTATCTCCGGAGAGCCAATACCTATAAACCATACCATGGCCATAACACCTTTGAAATCCAAAAGTGCTTACATAAATGCCGATGATGAAGAAGAAGTAGAAGAATGTGACTTAGATGAATACAAACTTTGGCTAGCTGATTTGCATCAAGAGAAGAAAGCCTTGGGTAAGATATGCTTGACCAAATATTTGTGTACTTATACTCCCGAATTTGCATGTTCGGTCACATGAATGAAATTAATTATGGATTATATTTCAGAATTAAAAGACATTTTCGGGGATGACACAATCGATACATACGAGAGAATACCGAATGTTGCGGGACTGCTTGAAGACATCGGTAATATCCCTCTCCTAATTTGCAAGCAAATTATTATTTTTTGTCATGCTACAAAATATGATCGGTCATCATATGCCACTAAATTCTCGCGAACGGTACGTGGACCCCACCTTCATTTTGCAACACGGGAATGAAATGAACCCAACACCTGCGGTGCGACCTCCATCTCATGCTCGGCGTTGGAAACAACGGGAGCAAGGATCCGGTAACATGTGTTCCATAGAAATTACCTGTCCGTGCATACGGTTATTTTGTGGGTATTATCACATGCATGTTGTTCGCATGGAATAGGCTCACAAAAAGTTAAGAAAAGAGGACGCGGTCCCGTAAGAGCATTGACGGTAATCGCCAAGAGAATCAAGGCGGGCAAGCGCGATTAGACATTCAATTCTCTAAACATGGAGGACCGGTAGGTGATAAAGCGACGCATTAGACATTCAATTCTCTAAACATGGAGGACCGGTAGGTGATAACTACCGCTCATTCGTTGATGAAGTGGTCATGTATACAAGGAAAAGGGCTCCTATCATTGGAGTGAAATCATGGAAAAATGTTAGGGAAGAAGTCAAAAACGCAATAGCAAGCGATGTATTGGTAATAATAGACTTTGCTTTTCGGTACAATTCAAATAAAAACTAACATATGAACTCACACAATATTTGAATGCTATTGTGATTATATAACGAGCAAAGTGGGACATGGAGGATAATGCTTTGAATCAAGGGAAAAGATATGGGCCATTGCTAGGGAGCGTTACAAAGGATGGCGTTCAACTTTCGGTGCTACGACCAAGACATACAACGGCTACCACCGGATAATGTTACATAAGCCTACGAATTAGATATTGTTGAATGGCACTATCCGTTGAAGTATTTCGATCTTGCTAAATTCAAGGTTTGTTCCACATTGTTAATTACGATTTCTGACCACTACATTTTTCATTCAAATGGCGACGTCTGAGTCTATAAGATTTTTGTTCATAACTTTACATTGTATAGGAAAGGAGCACACAAAATTCTGCGATTCGATGCCAACAAATGACAAGACATTTGTCAGGCGCTAAGCCTTATTCTCAGCGCAGCTATGAGAAGGTAATAACTGGACAAGCACATCTCCAATCTGTCTTGCGGGATGAAGAACATTAATTTGTTATTTTCTTGGCATAACGAGAGAGACCCGAAGCGGTGAAGAGCCCGATGATATGGAACTTTGGTGGATAACTCACACTAACCGGGGGTCTTGGACGGACGAACAATCTAAAAATGTCTATGTGAGTTCTCAATGAATTAGTACATACATTACTATACATAGGCTTATGCAACTATAGAATGCAACCAATCTCTTGTTCAACTAACTCCTCCACCGTGCCTTGCAAATGTTAGGACACCGCAAGCGGCGTTATTGCCGAGGCGGAATCAAATGCGGACAACAACTTTGTTTCCCAAAAGGAAAAAAACGAGATGTTCCAAAAAGCCTACAAAGAAGTCACGAAGTGCAAATCAACCAAGTTGCATGGAAACGGGTACACGGCAAAAAACCCAACTAGAAGGCGGATTGCTCAATGCGGAGCGCGAGGAACAAATTCGTAGGGAAGAGCTACGGCATGAGGAACACGTCGAGCTCATGGACGCATTTGGGCAGCTACAAGAAAAAATGTCGGGATGGGAAGAAGAAAGGGAAGCGAGAAAGGAGAGAACATGCACGCCAACTTGAAGAAAGTGAAAAGAGAAGGCGAGGCGGATCTACAACGGCTTAGGCAAGAGTTCCTATCAATGCGCAAGCATCAAATGGACGATCACAAGTTCCACAGTGCGGGTCAAGCTATTTGCATGAATGTGTTTCTTTCCTTGGGTTCTATATATGAATGTTTGTATCCTTTGGTAGGTTGACCAGCCAATATCTGTACAACCATGCCCAAGCAACAATGTCACTGAATCTGCCGACGTGGCGGCGGTTGCATCAATCACCCAGCAAAACAACCATGTCGCTGAATCCGCAGACAATGTGGCGGCGGAACCATCAATTCCTACATCTGAGAATGTACAACCAGACTCCAGGAATGTGCTCTCATGTACTCAGGTTGTTCTCGAATTCACAACTTTTTACTAGTACATATCATCGATTCTCGATGAAATTACGCCTAATCTTGTCCTTCCAAATGATTGGTTCATAGGAGAAGGAATGCGAAGAAGCTCGAAAACAAGTATTTCGCAAAACCGAAGCACTAAAGGTGGTGTTAACAATCCCGAAACACAATCCTTTGTTAGACAAATTTCTTCTCAACAGCTACAGGTACAAGTTGCACAAAGGAGACGACAAAGCACCAAAAAGACATGAGGTGAAGCTTTTTTCAACAACTCTTATTTCTGTGAATGTAATTCATGTTTCAGCTGTCAAAGTGTGTTTATGGTTGTGGTAATTATTTGATGTCATTATGCTATTTTTATGAATCACAATCAATCTTTGGTTTGCTATATGTTGTTGTTTCACAAATTCCAATATTAGAGATTAATTGATGCTAGCTTAAAAATTTTGTTGATTCTTTACAGGTGATGAGACCTCCTTGCATTGAATCCCCCTTTGCGATCAAGTGTTGGGATCATCTCCAAGTAACAATTGGCGGACCAAGTTCTTCATGTCCTAGCAAATTTGTCTACTATGTGTTGAAACAATGTCTGTGCCAAACTTTTCGGTATTTAAGTACTTCATGAGTCATGTAATTAACTCGGTGGATGGTTCAATGTTGGTTAATTAACTATAGATGCATTGTTATATTTATCTGTTGATGTTGATTAATGTTGCAATTACTGCTTTGCTACATAAATGAGCGTGGCGAGAATACACCAGTGTTTTTCGTTGCCAAAAAGTAGCGTGGCAATAGTAAGGTGCACTTGTAGCACCCCTAATACGAACGTGGTAATAAGAAATTCAACTTGTAGCGACACAAAAGGAACGTGGCAATAGTATGGTGTACTTGAAGCAACCCTTAATAGGAACGTGGTAATAAGAAGTTCAACTTGTAGCAACACAAAATGAGCGTGGCAATAGATAGTGCACTTGTAGCAACCCTAATAGAAACGTTGTAATAAAGACTTTAACTTATGGCAACCAACCAAATTTCGAAGCAATAATAGAGGACCACATATTACAACCAATCAAATTACGTGGCAATAGAGGATACCACCTAAAGCAACGTAACCAATATCGTGGCATCAGACAATGCTACCTATCACATCGAAATCAACTTTTGTGGCAATAGAGGAGACCACCTATAGCAACTAACCAAATTTCATGGCATCAGACAATACTACATATTCCAACCAAATTACTTTCGTGGTAATAGACGAGGTTCAACCAATAGCAACCAAAGTCAGTGCATAGCAATACTATAACTTGCAACGAAACAGAAACATTGCAATTGCACCTTTGGCAACACCGCAGATGTGTCGCAATAGTACACTTTGCAACCAGAACAAGTGTTGTAAAAAACCCTAATTGCAACGTTGCGTTACGTTGCAACAAAAAAACTTTGGCAACCACTAGATGGACAACGACGCAATACCCTAATGCAACGCGGCCTTTCGCATCCCATGGCCCACGGAATAATTTGGTTGCAATTGTGTCTATTGCAACCAAATATGGCATATTGCAACACATTTTGTGCGTTGCATTAGGGGGAAAATCTAGTAGTGATGGAGAGATGAACTCAAAAAGATGAAGCAATTTGAACTTCCAATTTAAGACAGATTCTCATCCCGAGATTCACAAAGGCTAGCATGAAACAAGAGTTCGGGTGTTTAGCATCCAACACTGCTTATCGTGCTTCCATATAATTCGTCTTACACAAGCTACATAAACATAATTCTTTATTCTTCACAACTCACTTTATAAACATCACTGGAATACTCAACCTAACTCTGCTTGTGACTGTCCATTCCCTTCCTCAACTTCATTGACTTGCCTTGGTAGAATTTCCTTGTCGTCTTGATAAAGTGATTTGAATAGAGCTGGGTTAACTCCGTTTTTCGGCTATTTGGAATCACTCTTCAATTACTTTCATTTTCTTCTTTTGATCCAAAAGCTTCTTGAGTTGTTTGATTCCGTCAGGCCGAAATTCATTGAAAGTTATACTCTAATCCTCAAGGTTGATAATCTGATTACTATCTATCTATAGCTTGAGCAATTTTTTTTTCTTTTTGTAGGACTGGATTTTGGGTACATAACTTCCTTTTCTTATTGATATTCAAATGGTAACATTGTCTAGCCTCATCTGTCATTAGGCTGGCTTCTTTTTGGAGACATGAACGACCATAATGCTCACAACATTGACATGCTCCTGCAGTCTTCATATGTTCTTGTTGTTCATTCGTCCACAACTCTAATGCTCTATGACTTCTCTGATTATTTTGATAATTCCATACTTCTACAACTTGCTTCATTACTGGTCTGGCGGGAACTCCAGCTTTGGTTATCTCTGTGTTATGAGGGGATGATGTGTTGATCTCCTTTTATCCTTGTAAGACTTGAGCTTGCATGACTGATAGATTTTCTTTATCCAATGACGATGAAATAGTTGGAATCTGACGGTTTCACCCAAAACAAGGTTGGAATTCTTAAGATTTGATGCTTGCTCTATAATATACTGATGGATATTAACCATGGTTTGAGTCATTGCTTGCAGAGTCTGAGTTTGTGTTGCCATATACTCCAGCATCTTGCGTTCAATTGCTGGGGTTGTAGATGGAATATCGATGTTTCCTTTGTTGTCTTTATCTTCGTAATTTCCATTGGGACTCGCCTTCTGATTGTGGGATAAAGATAAGCTCAGAAGAGATTGGAAACTGATTGAAGAGCAGGGTAAAAATTATTGATATCAGATCCATCTTTTCTTGTTGTTATTGTAATCACATTGTGATAGAGAGGAGAATAACAAGGATGAAAGAAATTGACCATTTTTTTAACTTCTTTCATATGTTGATGTCCGTATATGCTTGTAGATTTTTGGTTGTTAAGGTTGATGTTACTTCTTAGACTTTGATCTTCTGACATCCTCCAACCAACTCGAATGGCAGATAAGGATAACCCAGATTTGAACCCAATCTATCTCTATTAACCTAACAATTTATTTCGTGTTGCATTTGTGGCCATCACTCCACAATACAACTCACACAAACAAAGATCCAAATCAAACATGTGTTCAAACAACAAACATCAACACAACGCTCGTCCTCACAGAAACATTTCTATCGAAGTTGATAAGGGGTAGGCAATCTAAGAACTTATATCAAACAGCCTCAGTGGTGAAGATTCAGCTGATAGCACAAGAAACGAACTCAGAATAGATCAAAACAAAACGATGTGTTTTAACAAAAAGACAAGATTAAATTAGTTTTTATATGTAAAATAAGTCAATTTTGAAGGATGACAGGCTTTCTAGAACATGAATCCTTACTTTTCGACCATATCTAACTTAAGGTTGCGTCCTATAGTCATCACTGCTCTGATACCACTCTGTCACACCTGATTTTCCGAAGAAAACCAAATGCATCTCATATGTGCGCCAGGATCAAGTTTACACACATATGATAGACATCATGAGTGAACTATCAATAAACAACAGTAAAATCGTACAAGAGTTAAACCATTACATTATCTCTTTATTACACTCAGACGTTAAACTCGAAGGTCTTTACAACGATCAAACGATAACTATGAAGACGTAACTCCATCTTCATCTTCCACAGGCACATGACTGGGGGCATGCAAGCCTCAGAACTCCTCGTAGTCGCTGAAGTACTCTTCTCCAGTGTTCTCCTCTGAACAGCGGGTAAGCAAGGGTGAGCACACTTATGGTTGGAGCTCAGCAAGTGGGGGAAAGATGCAAGGCCATCAAGGATAGGCTAAGAGTTTTGCTGCGGTTAGCATTTTTATGTTGGTCAAATTTTATTAGCAAGCACCTAATTCCTAGGTGTAAGTTTATACCAACCCACTTAAGCATTTAGGAAAGCATCTTCTCTCAAAAACCACAAGAAACCACAGTTTAGTTCCATCTTCAAGTTTATTAATCATGTGAGGGTCCAGGCCACTCTTGACCGTGAGCACGGCTGATCGATCAGTTTTCACTCTGCAGAGGTTGTACACTTTACCCACAGTTCGTGTTCCCCATGTTGCCCGGGTTGATCAGACCTTTAAACACTTCCGAGGTGAGTGGCTAGGGGTCCACTACGAAGCCTTTACAAAGATATGCAGAAGACCAACAACCCGCGACAGTTACAGCAGCGGAGCGGACCATAACCCTCCCTAGTGGTCAGCACCTTAGCAAAGGCTGCTACCCCAAAAGAACCGGGCTATACTCCTTCAACTCCGGCCCCCTGTGCTCCTTTCGGATAAGGCTGTCAGATAATTCCACACACCTAATTAATTGGCTAAGCCAGAGCCATATGGACTGTGGTTGCACTGTTATCCTGGGTGGTTCTCCATGTTTCGATTAAACCATATGATCTTGTTATTAACCATAAGCACACACATACATATAGATATCACCAAAGTTATCATGTTCAACATTCATCATACTGCAAAAGATTCATTTTAACCAACCCAAGGTATAGCAACTAAGCATTTCTACCCAAAACATTTATTTAAAAGGGGTTGTCCAAGGTAATAGGGATAAAATCTAGTCATGTCCTTAAAAAGGTGATTTCCCATCAAGTTTATGCAATACAACATTTAAAAGCAAACTTAGTTATCATGCAAGTTGTGTGGGACAAAATAGAATACGCGGGGGGAGAATTCCACTTGCCTTCCTTGCTTAAACACTGGAGTTCTTCTTCAAACACTTGCTCTTATCCACTCCAACTGGCTGCTCACTAGAAACTAGCACGATGTCTACAAGCACACAAGAAAGCATACAATAAACAAAACAATACACCAAGCAAGGTAAAGGCGATCGACGGAAGAAACAAACGAGGCAAGGTAGCTTTAAAGAAAGGTGGCTAGAAAAGATTAGGTGTAAGAACATAGTTGATTCACCAAGAGAGAACAAGGGTTGGCTCTAGGAACGCGAACACAAAAGCACTAGGAACTATCGGGAGCTTTAGATGATCACAAACAAGAGCTAGCTATGTGCTTGGTATATTTTAAGTAAATAAAGTTATGTGTATAGGTTATTTCAAAGAAATACCCTATTAATAATTAAGCGAGTTATATTTGTATTTAAAAAACGATGTAAGCCTAGTTAAATTTTATTTTATAAATATTCAAGTTTAACTTATACAAATTAAACATTTTAATTCAAAAGAAGCATGTAAAAGCATCTAGGCGCTAATCTTTATATTTCGAGTTATTCTAATCAAATTATAACTTTAAAACACATTTATATTCATATTAATCAAATTAACAATTTAATTAAGAAAACTCGAGATAAACCTATATTGCTTTTATTTAGGAAGCAAATTGCATAAACATAATTCCAGGGGCTTAACTGCAAGAAACCAGAGGCTAAAACATAATTACACATATAAACCGAAGGTTTATAGCGCAAAAGACAAGATTGGACCTCTGGTGGGAAAAACTAAAAAGCTCAGGGGCTTACACGAAGAAATCAGGACCTAACAGAAAGGGTTTCTATAGGTGGAAGGGCATGGTTGTGAAAAAGAGAAGGCAGGGGCCTTTTTGCAAAAACTGCAGGGGCAGCCGGCGGAGGGGCTGATGGAGCGCCACGTGGCGGACTACGGTTGGCTGGCGCTGACGCGGGCATGACGCAAGCATGACGCGCGCGGTGGACCGGCGCCCGTGGACTTGGTCCACCGGTCCACGGTGGACCGATCTAAGGGGGTACGCCCCCCTTTAGATCTGGGCCGTCCGTGCCCATCGAACGGCCCGGTTGCACGCGGGCGGCGGGCGGCGGGGAGACGATGGCGCGCGGCGGCGCCGGCCGGCAGCTCGCCGGAGCATCGCCGGAGAAGGCGGCTCGGGGCTACGGTGCACCATTTGCGACGTGGTTTGGACCGGGAGCAAGAGGAGGAGATCGCGGATCTCACCAGGGGCTCGTTGACGGCGGTGGGGCGGTGTAGATGACGTGCGACAAAGAGGGGCGGACGGGATCACGGGCGCCCGCCGGGGAGGTGGTTGCGGCCTCGACTGCGCGCCTTCGAGGGCGGGGACGGCGTCCTGGGGGGTCTGTGCGTGCAAGGGAGAGGAAGGACGATGAGTTCGGGGCCGACGGGCGCCGGGACAATGGCGGCGGCGGAGCGCTTTACCTCGGCGGCGGCGGTGGGTGCTGCGGCTCGGTTGGCGGGGAGGAGAAGGGTTCGGGGGCGCCGGGTCCTCGTGTGGGCGGCGCGCGCGACCAGCGAGGACGAGAGGAGCACGAGGAAACATTTGCCGGCGGCGGAGAGCTTCGGGCGGCCAACAGTAGCCGGCGGCTGGAATTAGATGGCGACGGCGCGTGAATGAAGGGTGTTGGGCGTGCACGTTTGCGGAAAGGGAGCGTGAGGGGCTCAAGCACCACTTTTATAGCGCAAGGGAGGGAGAGGGAGCGGCGACCGGGCCAATTGGCCATCAATGGCCATGGAGGCCGGCCCGGCCTTGATGGCATTCAAGGAGGCGGCTTGATTAGGGGAAACGGAAGGGAGTAAAGGAGGGAGAGGAGTGAAGCCGGGATTCAATTGCCCTAAAGAGGGAGATTGAGGGAGGGGCGGCGCGAGGGGCGGGAGAATCGGCCGGCGGCGGCGCTCTGCTGAGAAACAGAGGAGAAGAAAGGGGCGGCTGGAGGTTAGGGGTGACCCTGACGGGTGGGGCCCCCTGTCAGTGCGAGAGAGAGGGAGGGAGTGGAGGTGGGCCGGCGCGGCTGAGTTGGGCCAGAAGCGGGAGCTGGGCCGGGGAAGGAAGGAGGTGGGCTGGGCTCGCGGGGAGGTTAGATAGGTTTGTTGTTTTGTTGTTTTTTTTCTTTTTCTTCCTTTTATTTCTTTTTCAAATCCATTTCAAATCCGTTTCAAATTTTTTTCAAACCTTTTTTTTAATTCAAATCTTTTATATCTTTTCAAATTCAAATTTTAACACAAATTTCTCCAACTATTTTAAAGGCTTTTCACCAACCATTTTTAACAACTTTTTAAACATATTTTAAATTCAATCCTTTAAACAAGTTTTCACAAACTTTTCTCAATTATTTTTAAGGACTTTTTCACAAATATTTTAAGACTTTTAAAACCACACCACAGCCAAAACTCATGCATTCAAATCATGATGCACAAGGACCTATTGCTTCTAAATTATTAAAATGATATTTAAATATTTTAAAAGGCCAAATTTATTTTATAATTTATTTAATCCTTAGAAAATAAAATCTAAAACACCTTGTTGCTTACATTAATTTAGTGATGGAAAATTAGGGTGTCACAATTGCCACTAAAATGGTGTTAGTGCTCACATACGTAGTACCCGCATAAATTATTTCCTAGTTCTTGTCTCAAACACTAAAGTGGAGAGGAGAACAGATTATGAAATACTAGTGGTTTTCGTTGATTTCATTTTCTGTCATAAGTTGTCATAAATAGGGACCAACGCCGTCGTACCTTGGGAGAACAATTTTACCCTTAGTTATAAAAATAAATTAGAAAAAGCAATTACCACTACTATATACGACGTCCTAATCCCCCTCAATTTCTGAAGTGTTGCGAGGCGCTACGACACATATGGCCCACCAACCATAGACACATCTCAACCCTCCTGATGCCTTCGTATCGACGCCTCTCAATGCCTCCTTATGTATTGGGCCCACAAAACATAGACACATGAATTATTGTCTAATACTTCTAATTTTAGAGGTGATCTGAATACCATTTTGTCATATAAACACACAAGTTATTATTCATGTGTCTTAAATAACGGAGCGAACGGAAATGAGCCGATGTCGAATAAGAAACCAAAGTTCAACTTAGTGCCAAATAAGGAACAAAATTGTTTTCAGATCCAAGAAATGAATGAGTAACATTTCCGGTGTCAAACAGGGAATAGTCTATATAAAAAAAGAAGAGTACACCTATCATTTTCTAAAATAACAATCCCAAAAAACTCACTAATAAATTAAATGAATCATAACTCGAGCACGAGACGGATAATGTGGCAGCACTTATAAATACTTATATGCCAAAAATATACATAAAAGCAAACATGCGGTTACAAATTTTTTGGGTGGAATTGAGTGCTTGATTAATTTGTAAGGTTGTCTTCTTTGATCCTTCTGGAAATTCTTAGATTTATTTTTAGCTAAATAATAAATTTAGGAATTATAAAATGTTAGTGTGGCAACTTTGGAGTTTATTGGATTTTATTTGGATTTTCATTGAGCGGTACTCAAATTTGAATTCCAAACTAATTTGAATCATATATATAAGGAGAGTAGGAAAATAGGAAAAATCTCTAAGCTCTCCGGGGCCTTAACCTCGCCACTAAAGTCCGTCGAAGGCTCATGAACTCGCTGTCAAGGTACACCGGGCCTCCCTAAGCTTCCGGCAGCCCACCTATCCCTGGCCCGCTAGGCCTACTAACCACGAAGTGCCGCTGTCTCTATGACATGAGGGACCCATCTGTCGGTGCCACCCTCTCCCTCTGCTTTCGCCCTTTTCCTCTCCTCCACCAACCGTGGCGCGCCAGTGAGGCCAAGCTCGGTCGTGCGGCCATGTGTGACAACCCACCCAAGAAAATATTGTACTATCACCTAAACCAATTCGCTTTGGTCATCAAGCGATAATAAAGTACCAACCCGTCGTAAGTTGCCGGGTCAAAGCCCGGTAAATCACTTGGGCAACACAAAGAGGATCGAACATATACATTAAAACTCATAGGAAGGCGAGTTCAGAGTACCAACACAAATTAAATCCCATTTACCCCTAATGGTAAAATATTACAAACCATGGTTCATGACATGATAAGTAAAAGTTCAGAATTCAAAAACAACGGAAAATAAACTAGTGATACGATAGACATCACAGGAGGCCATCCATGATGCCATTACTCATCGTCATCCACCCATTCCAGCTCCCAGACGAGTGGAATCTCTCCAGGCCAAACAACATCACCTGCAACAATATTTGTAAGGCAAGGCTGAATATACTAATACTCAGCAAGACTTAACCGTCGGGTGATAACTACATCACCAAACCTGATAGGGAGAGGGGCTTTAGTCCCAGTTGGTAAGGGGTATATGTCTCTCAAGTCCAACCGGGATTAATGATGAGAGACAAAAGACCCCCTAGTCCTGGGTGAATGAACCTGGACTAAAGGGTCCTTTAGTCCTGGTTCGTTTTACAGACCCAAACTAAAGAGGGGCACACCACCACCCGCGCCCACCCCCTTTAGTCCCGGTTGGTAGGTATCATCTCTTTTAATGTTGTTTTCGATTTGAGCATATATTATAATTGTTGTCTAACCCTATATGTATGTATACATATTTGCACTTGTATATACGTATACCTGCCTATATATATACGCACTTAGATTAGACTTACATATAAATTAAACCCTATATATCTAAACTTATAAATATATATACACATAATAGTTTATACACATCAAAATAAATAGTATTTTCTTAAACTAGTATATATATACATCAAAAATCCATAAACCATATAGTATATATACACCAAAATATCATTCAGTTCAAATTTCTAGTCTCAATTAGCTTTCCTCGGAGGTGAGTCGATCAATTGGATGGAAGTCATAAAAATATTTTCCTTTTGGATCAACCACCTCGTCCATGAGGAATCCCATGAGAGCTTCTTGAATTTCCAAGAGACAATCCTTCTCAATGAGTGCTTACCTTTTTATAATCCTCTGTAATTTGCAAATATGTTAATATATTACGCAGAGTGATTAAATATACAAAAGAGGATAAAAATGATGTATTATTAATAGGTTTATTTTACTTACACTATCATCATCCGCATTGCCACTAAAATGGTGTATGTGCTCATAGACGTAGTACCCGCATAAATTATTTCCTGGTTCTTGTCTCAAACACTAAAGTGGAGAAGAGAACAGATTATGAAATGCTAGTGTTATACATTTTTAATATAACCAACCTGAAGTTGTTATTTGGTATACGTAACGGCAAATTAGTGACCCATCTATTGTTTTAAATGGTCCTTAGTGTTTTGCAGTGGACATGGTCCAAGCTCTGAGGAAAAATAATAAAAGATACAATGTTAGTATAAAAGCTAAATATATATATTGCATTAAAGAAAATGTCATAGATAGATTTATTACTCGTAAAAGGACTTTAGTACCGGCTCCAAATTTGAACCGGGACTAAACGCCCGTACCAAAGCCTCGCTCTCTACCAGTCTTCGTCTACTCTGGTAACACGACTCAGGATGATGGAGATCCAGTGAGCATACGACATGTGTCGGGCCACAATTAACCCATCAAGGATAACATCTTCAATCCCACATAAAATGCAGTCGACGATGTCGAAGGGCCGGCCAGTCATGACGTGAAGGAGTGAAGTCACTGCTAGAGACTAGTGATGGACTATGCATTGCCAATCCGTGGTAACAATGTCTTCCATAGTGCACGTTGAAACACATTTGCCTCAGGGGTAAGCATGTCAGGCGTGCGATATGCTCACCTACCTGTGAACGACTAAACAAAAAGTCTGGCCATCTCCTCGTCGGACGGGTATGGCCCACCGAGCAAACTACGTAGAGGTGGTTCACGATCCTCGTAGACGGTACTATGTAGGTATGGCTTATCCTAATTATTTCCTGATTCACAATCCATCAATCCAAGAGTGGCAGCAATATGGTGTCGGAAAAGAGGATACTGGCGTCCTTGAAATAGGAACATGATGTACTCCCTAGTCTCAGCAATTTACACATTAGCATACAAAACTCTCACCCAATCCTCAACATACTGATGATATAATGAGACCAAATCAACCAATCTGGGATGATCATCGAAGTATAACTTAATATCCACTCTCGCGGCCAAGTTCTTATGATCCCAATGTATAACCCTGAGATGATACAGCTTCATGGGAAGGTATTTGTAGTTGTAATAGAAAGTTTCCTGAACGACATTCATAAATCTTTGTTCGACGTTTGTCCTTGGTTTTGTCCCACCAATGATTCTCGGGCACCCATCTAAAACCTATAATCATTTGGTAGGTGTGGTTGCACAGGTCAATCATCCTAAGCGGTTCTTCTGTGGAGGGTAAAGTTGTACTTCTTTGTGCTTCCTAGGATCTGGTGCAGGAAACTCCGATGGGCGGAAAGTAGTACTTCTTTGTGCTTCCTAGGATCTGGTGCAGGAAACTCCGATGGGCGGAGCGAGTGACGGCCCGCGGTTGGCCATGAGAATGACCCTGGTTTCGTCTCTCCTATTAAATATCGTATCATATCATCATCTTTTGCATATGTGGTACCTTATGTAATGTTTATGACCCTCCCTTTGAGAGTGACCTTATTTCTATATAAAATAAATATCATAAATTATGTGTGTACATAAAATAGAAAAGGATAACTCTTAAAACAATATAATTCGTAAGAAACATTTAATAGTTAAAATGTGAACTAATTAGTAAATATTATATTTTTAAAGCTATAGCAATAAATATCATAACAATTTAAAATGAAAAAATATTAAAATTTAAAATAAATTACGAAACTACTAAAATTGTTTTAATCATTATGTATCCTTTGTAATTTTGCATTTACAGTAAAAGGTAATTATAGAAACACAATTAAATAGTTCCAATGCATCATTAGTAACAATAAAATCAATAAGGGGCCCTAGGATCAAATTATCTTTAAGGAATTAAAATCTACTTAATGGACTAGTAAAGTGCACATGCGGCACGCACAGTGTCTCGAAAAACCACAATAATTAAAAATTTTATCAAATAGTAAAGTGCTTTAAAAACAATAATTAAATAATGTAGTTTTTAAATGAACATAGGTATATCTACCTTGTTCGCATGACTTAATTTTACTTCCCTCATCTACCTGTTTGGTCCATAAGCCCTTAAAAACAATTTACGCTCGTTTTACTATCCTAAACTATTTCAAATGGTCCAATCTACCCCTAATGAGATTTATCTTTTTTATTTCTCTATATGCAAGTTTAGTTTTAAATCCAAACTTTCTGAGTAGATAGGGCAGAACTATAAGTATCCCTCTTTAATAAGATTAAGAAAAACAACAACAGCACAACCAGTCATGTTTTTAAAGGATAACCATTTATGATATATCTTAGCTAATAAGTTGCCAGGTATTGGAATATTTGAAACTCTGTTCATTCGTTTGAGAATTGAAGCTACCAGCCATCCTGACTACAAACATCTGCAACTTTCGAAGTCGAAAACAAATGTCTCAATCAGAAGCTGAGCAAGCGTATCTTTATCACGTATACACAGAGCATGCTCAGGTAGGACTATCATCCTCTGAAGCTTTATTAGCTCAAAGTTTCAGACTCCCAGAGAAAAAACCCAGCCAAGAGTGCATCACAGTTTGGGGATATACACATTTGATAATCAAAATTGTGATATACCGCTGCCAACCACACTGATCCTAGACTGAATCGCTCTTTTTACTGTGGCATGGCTGCCAACTTCTTTGGTGGGGGATTTCCTCCAGCAAGCAGTACATACACGTAAAAACAAGTCATTGCAGTGCTGCATAAATTTCAAGTAGAAGGGGATATCAGATCTTGTTCCAAAATGGACAAAAAAGCCTTGGGCTGAGATGAATATAGGATAACTTACCACAGTGAAGCGTAGAAGCCCCAAGGAAGGAGTCTGTTTGTCTGCACAAATAGTATGCGATTAGTGCAATTTAGAGATAGTAATGTTTCACGGCATTCCATATGTGAGCAGGAAAGGTTACCAAGACGTAAGCATGCGAGTATTTCCATGCCAGAAAAGCAGATATTGCTACAAAAACAGAAGTGGAACAGGATGGTAAGAAATGTTTATACTAAAGTTGTGTGAATGCAACTCAAATCCACAGTAACACAAAGCTAGAATGATGAAACCCTACCTGCTTGGGCCAAGATAAACAGGAAGCTGGATCTGCCACTCCTCGACTGAGAGTACCAAGTAGGAAAGTGGCGAACCCTGGCGCAACGCCCAAGACAAGACTTATCGTGCTTCTGGAGAAGATGTATCCTACTAGACGACCCATGGAGAATAAAAGGGCACCTGCATTACCAAATGAAATACAGTTATTTCACTAATTTACGTAAGGCTACATGCAAGACGATAAAGTTTATATTCCAAAAACTTAAAATACTGAACCACTCAGGAATATGGCATACTGTTAAAATGAGAATATTGACCTGTTATCAATGGAATGATTTGTCAATCAAATATGAGGATGGAAGCAGAGGAAACTATAAATGATAATATTGCTATTTACTATTTAGGATTCTACGACATAACATGTTATCTGAACTCAGAAGAGTTTGCTACCAAAGGCCATAAAACAATTTCTGAAATTTGCATTAGGAATCGACACACTGTTAACTACTGTGAAACATAGGTATAAGTGCACCTGTGAGTGATTTATATCCATCTACCCTTGGATAGCTGTTGCATATGCTCCTAATCACATATCAAAACATTCATGAAATTCGAACTTGCCAAAAGGAATCCCAAAGCAAAAATCATGGATTTTTGCACTCCTCTTGTGGGGAATAACATGCCCCTTTGCCTGTACAAATTCCTTCGTCTGATCTGATTGCAAGTTCAACTCTTCAACTTGAGCATTCTGATTTGTTGAAACTTTAGCAGCAAAACCTAATGGCTTCATACCAACTTTAGTGGAAGAAATCAAAAGCTGCTGGGATAACAAAATATGTTAATTCCCTTCTCAGCTATAGCAAAGAGAACAAATTCATATAAAGATGTAAAAAAACATCAAAGTCTTGTTGTCATAGTTTGATTAATACAAATATCAACACACGTGCACAAAATGCACGTGATTCTTTGTACACAATTCGTTCATCTCATTGCTCAAGAAACGCCATAAATAAAAAGATTAATAAACATTCTTGTCCCCGAGATCAAGATCCAAGATCAATTTTACCCTCTTTAAGAACAGAACATTCCGAAGACAGTCAGTAAGAGAAGCACTGTGACAACTACTGTAGCATAAGAAGACCAAATTTGCAAATGATTGCTGACCACGGTTGCCTCGGGGTAATAAAACCATCCCAGTGAGATCTTATGAACCTGCCGCCGTCGGCTTTGGATGGCAATGTGGCACTAAAAAAACTTATAAAACAAAGCGTAGCTTTGACCTGACCCACCCAACTGAAAGATATCTCTTTAGGACTTGACAACGGCTGCCACTGTTGCTGGGCTGCCAATGTTGCTGGGCCTTGAGGCGGCGTGACGATTTTTTTATTTTTAATACTTTTGTTACAATTTTGCAAAAATATGTGTCCGAATAAAATCTTTGCAAAACTATACTAATGCCACCGGCACCTTCGTTTGAACTGCCAGTGAGATGCTACAATGCACCTACCACTGACGGTGGCTACAGTGTTCTTTGTCGGGGTACTATAGCACATCCAGTTCAAACGGCGGTGGGTGTCCATCCATCTTCAAAAATATCATAACTTTTTCAGATCAACTCGGATGAAGATAAAATTTATAAAAAAAAATTGTAGCTCTCGTTGAAAGTTGAAGCTTTGTAGTTCAAATTTTTTTATTTCAAATAATATTATTCTTAAACAATCGACAAAAAAATTTCTTAATTTGATAGCATATCTTCAAAAATAATAGTCCTTTCATATGAACTTGGATGGAGATAAAAGTTATAATAAAATTGTATCTTTCGTTAATATGTACAACTTGGTTGTTCAAACTGTTTTCCATTTGAAATAATTTTGATGCTCAAATAATCAACATACTATTTAGATATAAAATTTGAATTGTAAATCTAAAAAAGTGTGTCAATCATTTGAGCACCAAAATGATTTCAAATGGACACAAGCCAAGAGAAATGTTGTAGAACATCAAGAAACCTGCCAGTCTCTACTTGCCTCTCTACTGTCAGTCTGATAGTTACTGTACTGTCAGTCTGATAGTTATTTATTTCACTAATTTACGTAAGTCTACTCGCCTCTCTACTGCCAGTCTGGAGCCCGCGCATAGAAAATAAGGACAGGGAGGAACCAGAAAGAAGTTGAGGTTAAATAGTGATGAACTAAAGATTGAACCAAAATTGGCGAGCACGAGAACATTCGTCGATATGATATGGCTTAGAAAAGAACGAGCTGAGCACAACCTGCAGTTACAACCCCACCAAGGGAAATTAAATCAACGCAAGGACTGGTGTCATTCGAGGAGAAGACATCGTATCAATCTATTGGTTGAACAAGAACAGAATAGCTTCTGAACAAACAATCACTCGAGTTATTCTCCAACTCGCTAAAACTCACCCAAATCGAAATCGATACACACAGGATTTGAACTATAGGCACACTATGACATGACAATCATCTAAGAATGTACTGCACACACAAGAATAGGTAACTGAAAGGACAACGTTGAGAATGAACGAGATCTGTAGAAAAGCAATAGATATCGAAAAGCGCATTGTAGTGCTAGCCGAAAGGCATTACACGAGAAAACACAGAAAAGGTACAGATATCATACCACGACCACGAGGAGACCCTTGATATTGGCCGCAGGGATCTTCCCGAAGCTTGCCCTGCCGACGCGGCCAAGGCCAAGTCCGGCGCCCAGGCTGACGCTGGCTTCGTCGAGTAGCACCTGAATGTTAGCACCTCCATCCATGGGGATGTGGAGGTAATTCTAGAAGAAGAAGAACGGGTTGAAGGGCTCAGGCCCGTTCTCAGGGGTCGTCGTACCGGCGGCCGAGCGCATGCTGCCGCCCTCGCCGGCCCTATCGGTGGTTCGTGGAGTCCAAGGAAGGTGTTGAGGATGGAGGAGATGTCGTAGTGCCTCGATGGGGAGGTCGCAGCGGATGAGGACGAAGACGAGGACGAGAGGGAAGGGGACTGAAGGACCGATACGGCGAACAGAGAGGGGGGAGTGAATGGGAGCCGATAAAAATTCTTCTCGAAGGAGATGGAAACTCCAACAAGATGAACACGGCTTCCAACACATGTCTCCGACTCACTACCCAAGTTGGTCAAGCCCACATAGCCACTGGAGTGCCACTGGACCTAGGAATCAACACACCCCTCCGACCCGAGAACGCAGCGGAACACCAAACCTCGAGTTCACTGACCAACACCGGTCAGACCGTTGAGCACCACCAGTTAGACCGGTCCCTGCTGGTGAGAGTTGACGACTTCCACTAAGTGGCTTCACACCGGTCAGGCCGGTGCAACACACCAGTCAGACCGGTCTAAGCCTGAAAGCCCAAATAACCAAACAGGCCAACTGACCTCCAAACTGACCCAAACTCGAAACAGCCCCAACACAGGACAGCAGCAAACTCACCCAGAAGTTCACCCGAGCAAAAACCCACCAAGGGTTGCACCGGTCAAACCGGTCAAGAGCACCGATCAGACCGGTGTAGCCTGGGCAGCTTGGGATGAACAGCACCCGCGGGTCAACTCCCCCAAATCCAAACATCGATCTCCCGAATCGCTCCACGGACTTGAACAAGACTTTGGGGATAATAGGAACACCTCATGAGGAGTCCATAGACAAGTTTAATCCCACCAAAACTTGTCCAACAAGAAGGAATCGAAAAAATCCCGACAAGAACACCTCTAACCCTAGAACTCGGAAAACCCCAAAATCAAGCCCCTTTACTCACGGATTTGGGAGGGGAATCACAGCCTAAAGAACCACGAAGGATTCCCACAAATTTCCCCCATCAAATCCCAAGAGAAAGGTCCCGAAAACAACCCAAGAAAAACTCCAAGAAAGGGCTCCGAAAATCACCACCAAGAACAACCAGGAACAACACAACAAGGCCTTGAGGAACCACGTCGAATCATCTATACATGCCACAAAGGTTCATACAAGGGCTAGCTTGCCGCCCAATCATCCAACCCTCTCACAAGATCTCACCATGAAGCTCTCAAGCTAGTCCTATGGAAATCCTAAGAAAATAGGAAGGGAAAATATGAAAGCAAATGAACTAGGGTTCCAAGGCTTGGCTGCCATCCTCTCACCTCATGGGTTATATGGAGGCAACTGAAAGTCTAAAATACCCTTTCCTAATAAATAGGGATACAAGCCCCTCAAGGGCGGTTTTGGAAGTCTTCAAGCTTTCTCCATCGGACGGATGCCCGGCGACAGCAACCTATTTAGCCTCGACGCAAGCCTTGCGATCCCGACGCGTGTCCTCCGCTTCGAAGATTCCGGACTGCATCATCGCACACCGGTCAGACCGGTGCTCCTCACCGGTCAGACCGGTACCCACCGGTCAGGCCGGTCAGACCCACCGGTCAGACCGGTCTGGCACCTTCTTGGCAAAGACCGTCTTCGGTTCTTTGGTCTTGGCTTTGTGGATCAACCAAGGAACCCAGTGGTTTTCTGGTGAACCACCGGAAACCCCGCAAACTCGGTGTTGCCTCCACCAATCTCCACTCATGACTCGGCTCCCACGTAGTCCCGGCTCGACCTTGGTTTTGTGGCGCAACCAAGAAACCGTCCATGACTTCATCTTGCTGTTCATGCCACCATGCGGCCCGCACTTGACCCCGCTGGCCACCGGGTCCCTCGAACGAAGCCTACTTGTCTTCTCCACACATGGAGGCCTCACCGGCGACGATCTTTCGCGCTTGTTCTTCACCTGCACCAGCACCAGTCAAACCGCAACCTGCACCTGCAATACTTAGCCAAGAATCAGTCCACACAACGTTGTCAATCACTCATCACACAAGGAAGCAATCATCCACCGGTCCTCGAACCACACATGGTCCTCAATCTCCCCCTTGATGAGTGCATTGACAACACCCACACGAAAGTAACAATAGAGAAAAGAAAAAGAAAAGAAACGAACAAAAAGAAACTCCAACAAGCGATCGAAAGCCAAACAAAGGCAAAGAGCAAGAACACTTGAAGAAGACAAGTCTCGGACCCCTTAGGCAAGGGCAACGGCTCAACACATCTGAGACAAAACAAAGCTCAAGAAAAGAGCGCAAACCACCGAAACAAAGCTCGAAAAACCACAAAGAGCTCCCCCTGCAAACATGCAAGGTCCCCCTGAACCAATGCACCTCCCCCTGGACGAATGCATGCAAACCACTTGAAAACAGGGCAGCTGCAACAACTTCAACTCACACCGGTCAGACTGGTCACCACCACCGGTCAGACCGGTGCCCAACATGTGCGCAGGACCAGCACTCTGACCGGTCAGACCGGTGACCTCGACCGGTCAGACCGGTGCACACCAAAGCCCAGAAATGGCTCGGAACCACCTGAAAACCTTCTAAATGCATCCAGCAAGCCATTTCAAGCTCAAACTTCTCCCCCTTGTTGGCAATGCATGAATCAAGCCAAAAATGCAAAACTTTCAACCTAGAGCTTCTCAAATAGACAAAATTCAACAAAGGATGCTACACATGTCCAAATGAGCAAGTTAGATACTCTATAGCTCCGTATCGACCCCAACTACATGATTATCAAGTTTCACAACCATTGGAAGAAGCTAAGATGGATTTGGGCAATTTTGCGAAAAACTTGCCTCTCATGAGCAAAGTCCTAAACATGATCAAAACATATCAAAATGGCAAAGCCACACAAACTTCGTGCTAGGACAGCCATTCTAATCATAAGACCATCACAAACACCCACAAGCACCTCATGTCATGTCAAAGCCACCGAGCCATGTGCCTACTTCTATGTATCAGACTTCTCATTGGTAGGCATCATGCAACGGTTTAGCACCCAAAGCAAATTAAATTCAGCACATATGACATGGGAGCACATTTTCCAAGCATTTTTCATTTCATTTTCAGATTTATAAATGGTACATGAAATGTCTTTGCGACAAAAAGGAACTTATGCCCCTCCATAATATAAAGCAAGAGGGCTAAACATTCATGATGGCAAATGAGCCTTTGGCCCCATATGATCAATAAACTAGCTATCCAACCACAAATTAAGCATAGCAAAGCCACTAAAACATGTCAAGATCATATAAAGGCATTTACACATGAAAGAGCATATATGTGACATTTTTCAAAAACATAGCCATCAACCATGGATTATTCATCAAGATCATCAAGAGCTAAGACAAACTAACCATAGCATACCAAACAAGCTCATAAAGACATAAATAGCATTCCATGGTGAACAATGTATATAGGAGAAGCTTTTCCTAACCAATGCATATGATACAAAATGTATGCAATCTAAGATACAAGGATGCCTATACATCATGTTACATATGCCATGCCAAATGCAAAAAAAATGCACAAAGGAACTATACATATGCTACAAAGGAGCTCCCACACACCCAACTCAAGAAATCAAACACACACCAAGATCCCCCAGCAAACGAGTGAAAGTTGCTTGATCTAGGGGTTTGGTGAAAATATCGGCTAGTTGTCATGTGTGGGTACATGGATCAAAGCTATCTTTCCTTTCTCTACGTTGTCTCTCAGAAAATGATATCTCACTTTCTATGTGCTTGGTTTTGGAATGGAGCACTGGGTTCTTTGCAACGCTTATGGCACTGGTGCTATCACATTGATGTGGGACATGCGTATACTCTTCACCAAAGTCACTCATGGTGTATGAAATCCAAAGGAGCTGAGAGCAACAACTAGCAGCGGCAACGTACTCGGCCTCGGTAGTGGATTGTGAAACACTCGACTGTTTGCAGGAAGACCAAGACACCAAAGAAGAACCCAAAAACTGGCAAGTCCCAGAAGTGGACTTCCTATCCAACCGACACCCGGCAAAATCCGCGTCTGAAAAACCATGAAGCGCCAAAGAAGAGGACGCGGAGAACCAAAGGCCAAAGTCGGGAGTGTGACGAAAGTACCTGAAAATTCGCTTCACCGCTTACCGATGCGAAGTCCTCGGAGACGCTTGAAAACGAGCGCACAGACATACCGAGAACTGGATGTTTGGCCTCGTCGCCGTCAAGTAGAGTAGTGACCCGATCATGCTTCGGTACTCTTTCTGGTCCACGTGTTCAACTTCCTCGTCCACATCAAGAGCTGTAGTCGTACTCATCAGCGTCGTCATAACCTTGGAATCCTCCATCTTGAACTTCCGCACAATGTCCTTGGTGTACTTAGCTTGGTGCACAAATGTTCCTTCCTTTGATTGCTTGATTTGTAGCCCGAGGAAGAACTGCAACTCACCCATCATGCTCATCTCAAATTCCCTGCTCATATCCTCTCGCATACCTTGCAACAAGAGAGTTAGACGAGCCACCAAAGACAATATCATCCACATACACCCGCACAATCGGGATATCTCTCGCCCTTCGCCTCAGTAGAAACAAGGTCTGATCGACCTTCCCCATCTCAAAACCTCTCTCAAACAAGAACCCCCTCAACCTGCCATACCAAGCTCTAGGCGCCTGCTTCAACCCATACAGCGCCTTCCTCAACTTGTACACCCGGTGGGGTACTTCTCACTCTCAAACCCTGGAGGTTGCCTCACATACACTTCTTCCACCAACACACCATTCAGGAAAGCACTCTTCACATCCATTTGGTGCAACTTGAACCCTTTAGCTACAGAAAAGGCTAGAAGGATCCTAATCGCCTCCAAACGGGCTACGGGAGCAAAGGTCTCCTCGTAGTCGATCCCCTCCTTCTGACTGAACCCCTGAGCAACAAGCCTCGACTTGTTTCTCAAAACCTCACCTTTCTCTCCCTCTTTGTTCTTCCACACCCACTTTGTACCAGTCGGCTTACACCCTGGGGGAGGGTCAACCAACTCCCAAACTTGATTCCTCTCAAAGTTCTCCAACTCCTCATGCATCGAATTAACCCAATTGTGATCAAATAGCGCGTGTCCAATGACTTTGGGCTCAAAAGTAGAAACAAATGCAGCATGAGCGAAATGAGAATTGTTCCGAACCCTCGACCGTGTAGTGCGTTCATTCATGTCGCCGATGATCCTCGAAGCTGGGTGATCCACTTGTACTCGCTGGGGAGGCTCTCGCCTCGATGCTACCTCCCCCTCAACAACAGCTTCTCCTCGTTCTTGATTTGTCGTCGTAGGTGTAGGAGAGGGTCCGTCCACCACCGTAGTCGAAGTAGTAGGTACATGTTCAGCCGGGGACACCACACCGCCATCTTCATCATCTCCAAGTTCATGCTCCTCCTGAAAGATCTCCTCGCCAAGCTCATCATCACTTGCACACTCAAAGACAAGCTGACTACGTGGTTGTGTCTCGTCGAAGGTTACCTCGCAAGTCTCCACGATTTGGTTAGTTTCAAGATTGAGCACACGATATGCTCTAGAATGAGATGCATAACCAAAGAAAATACCATCGACAGACCTAGCCTCAAACTTATCCAACTTCTTCCCTTTCTTAAGAATAAAGCACTTACAACCAAACACATGGAAGTGACTCACCTTGGGTGTGCGACCATGCATCAACTCATAGCATGTTTTCTTCTTGTGCACTCTGAGGTAGATCCTGTTTGACACATAGCACGCGGTATTCACTGCCTCAGCCCAATACCTTCTCGGAGTCCTATGCTCATCAAGCATCGTCCGAGCCATCTCGCACAAGGTCTTGTTCTTCCTTTCCACAACACCATTCTGGGGAGGCGTATACGGACTCGAAAACTGGTGCTCAAGACCCAATTCATGACAAAAGGTTTCAAAACGAGAGTTTCTGAATTCCGAGCCATTGTCACTGCGGATTGCTCGTATGGCATCTTCGTGCCTCTCGTTCCTCAACCTCAAGACTAGATCTCGAACAAAACCAAACGTCTCCCCCTTATCCTTGAGAAAGAACACCCACGCATACCGAGAATAGTCGTCCACCACAACAAGGACATACCACTTCCCACCTGCAGATCGCACACGAGCTAGGCCAACAAGGTCCATATGGAGCAGCTCGCATGGACGCTCAGTCATCACATCGGTGAGAGGCGGGTGAGAAGAGGCTACCATCTTGGCATGCCTACACGGCGCACAAACCAACTCTTTCTCAAGCCTCAACCGTGGCAATCCTCGGACCAAATTGAGTTTACTCAAGCGAGATAAAAGGTCAAAGCTCAAGTGACCCAACTTCCTATGCCACTTCCACAACTCACTCGAAGAACCAGCCAAGAAACAACGCTCCACACCCGAAGACTGAGAAAAATCAGCACGAAACACCTGACCCTCGGGAACGACCATACAGACAAGGTCCCCTCGAGAGTCCAAAATCCGAGAACCACCAGGCCAAAACAACACCTCAAAACCCTCATCCAACAACTGGGACACAGAAAGCAGATTGTACCCCAGCGATTGAACAAGAGCAACACGCCTGAGAGTGATCTTGTCACTCACCTTAATCTCACCTTCTGAAAGCACACGCCCACGCCCATTGTCCCCAAAAGTGATGTACCTCCTTGTCACCACCGGGACGAGACTTGAGAACCACCCCCTGTCTCCGGTCATATGCCTCGAGCAACCGGAGGCAATCAACCAAATGTTCTTCAAGTCTCCCACCTGAAATTCAAAACAGAGCATGCGAGCGAACAAACGACTCAGCACTGGGGTTAGTACCAAAGGAGTAAAACTAGTGCCGAGCCATTTGCTCAAAAGTGGGGTTAGCACAAACCAAGCCATCTCTCCTACCAAAGCTACCTCCACGAACACCACTAAGGTAACCACCATGAGGAAACAAACCTTCTCTGCCTGGAGGGGGACCAAAACCACGAAAGAAAGCCCTTGGACCGTCCCTCCTCTCCTTCTCAAAGCTACGACTCCTCCCATCCCTGTAGTGTACTCGAGGGGGAGAATGCCTAGCCACCTGACCTCCTGCAAACTCTCCAGCCCAACCACCAGAACCACGACCTCCAGAAACAACCCTCGCACCTGTACGAGCATGAAACCCACCGGTCAAACCGGTGTAGCCTGGGCAGCAGCACTTCCAACAGCCTTCCGCTCTCCCCAAGCCCGAACTGTCCTCACACTCGCCTTGGCCCTGGGCAACTGCACACGAGGCTCAAGTACACCATCAGAAGGGTGGTACTTGTCCTTGTTAGCCCACTCCTTCGCCATTCTCTCCTCTCGCTTCCTCTTGAAGCAAAACTCATCCTTATGGACATCTCTCCCACAATAGCCACAATGGAACCTCACAAGCTTGGGCTTAGGCTTGGGCTGTGGCTGCTCACTTCGTTTCTCTCAACTCAACTTCTCCACCGGTTTCTCCTCACTCGCCTTCTCACTTTCTTTCCCAAAGAACACTTTCCCCGAAGTGCTCACAAACTTGATAGGCTTTTGGAGATCATTTGTTGGTGTAGGAAACACAGGTGGAGCTGGGGTTGTGTCTAGTCGGTTTTTAAGATGGTTAGGTTTTGGAGGGAAATCATTTTTGTTGTGGTTTTTTGGTGGCTTTGGGATATTCTCTCCACTTCCCTCACCAACCTTGTTTGCCCCAAGTCCCTCACCATCCTGCCTCTTAAATGCCTCGATCATCATCCTCAACTGAGGCTCATGACCAGACAACCAACCCATCAACTTTCTCAGCTCATCATTCTCATCCTGCAAGCGATCAACATAATGCGCAAGTTCCAAATTCTTCAAAGCATGCATTTCACAGGTAGGGAAAGATGTAGGAATTGGTTCTTTCAGCTTAGCCTCAAGGGAAGCAGTGTAAGCATGCATCTCATCAATCTTAGCATGCAAAACAGGGCAAGAAGTACAAGCACCTAGCAAAGCAGGTCTAGATTTAAGCTCAGCCACTTCAACCCTAAGCACATCTAGTTCCTCACACTTGGAGACATGCTTCTTCTTGAACAAAGCAAGATCAGCAAGAAAGATGGAGCAATCAGCACAATCAACCTCATCCGAAACAATAGGGCTAGCCTTAAGGGAACCAATCTCAAGCTTGCTATCAAGAACCTGTGTTTCTTGCTCAGCCACTCTAGTCCTAGCATCCTCGAGTGAAGCCCTAAGCTCTTTTCTCATTTTCTTAGCCTCTCTAAGCATGTCATCACGGTTATCAAGCAAAGAGCCAAGCCTCTCATTCTCCTGGCGCAAGAAGGGAAGTTCATCACGCACCTCGTCGTCGGAATCAGAGTCCGAGTCGCTCTGTGTGCTCTTCTTGCTGCCGGAGCTCAGCGCCATGGTGCAGAAGCCGTCTCTCGCGAAGCAGCTCAGCCCGCTCAGGTTCTTGGACGACTTCCTGCTCTTGCGACGGTCGCCTTCGTCTTCACTGCTGCTTGAGCTCGAGGTGGAGTACGCGGAACTTGAGTCGACGTCGCTCGCTCCAACCATCGCTCGGGCCTTGCCTCGACTCTCCTTCTTCCTCGATCGTCGCTCGTCCTTGTGCTTGTTCTTGTGCTTGCTCTTGTGGTCACGCCTCAACCGGTACTTGCCATCCATCCTCGACTTGTGCTTGTAGCCGTCCTTGTTCTCGACCTTCTCCGGGCAGTCGGCGACGAAGTGTCCCAGCTTGCCGCACTGGAAGCATGTCCTCGTGTTCCTCCTCATGTTCACCCGGTTCGCGTGCAGCCTCTCAAACCTCCTCGTCAGCAACGCCAGCTCATCATCTCCAAGCACATCGAACACCTCATCTGGCACAGACATCAAGGAGGACAAAGAGAACATCCTGGTGGATGGGTTAGTGTTAGCGTTTCCTTTCGAACCACCAACGAGGGCAAGACTATGGGAATCAGTCAGACCCTCGAGCTTGGCAGTCATGCCCCTATCCACCTCAGCCGACTTGAGCTTCGAGAACAGCTCGTTCACCGTCAGAGTGTCATACTTCTCTGACTCCACAATGGCCTCAAACTTTCCGCCCCAAATCGTACGATCCAAAGAGTGTAAGAGCTTGACCACTCTATCATGATCATTGTACGGGAGCACGTCCACATTGGCCCTCATGTTGTTCACAACCACCGTGAACCTCTGAAACAAAGCATCGATGGACTCACCGGGGAGATGAGTAAAGTTCTCGTACTCTCTCCGGTAGGTCGCATACATCCGTGCCTGAACCTGGGCGTTCCCAACATGAGCCTCCTTCAACACCAACCAGATTCTACAAGCCAAGTGCTCGATGTGCACCCGACGAACTCAGGCTGACACAAGGCACGAAACAAGTAGTCGACTGCCTTATTGTTGGCGTCGAACATGTCCCTCGATCCTGGAGCGAGGAAGTTCATCGGCTGGACATAGCTTGTGTCCACCGTGACATCCCAAAGGATCTGACCCTTTCCTTTGAGAAATGCAGCCATCCGCTTACTCCACATCTGGTAGTTCTTGCCATCGAAGTGTGGAGGACCCGAACCCCGTTCTTGGTACGCCATCCTTGGATCTTAGACTGGTTAGAGTCAATAAAGACCCGAACCTGCTCTGATACCACTTGAAGGACCGATACGGTGAACCAGAGAGGGGGGGAGTGAATGGGAGCCGATAAAAATTCTTCTCGAAGGAGATGGAAACTCCAACAAGATGAACACGACTTCCAACACACGTCTCCGACTCACTACCCAAGTTGGCCAAGCCCACGTAGCCACTGAAGTGCCACTGGACCTAGGAACCAACACACACCCCTCCCACCCGATAACGCAGCGGAACAACAAACCTCGAGTCCACTGACCAACACCGGTCAGACCAGTGAGCACCACCGGTCAGACCGGTCCCTACTGGTGAGAGTTGACAACTTCCACTAAGTGGCTTCACACCGGTCAGGCCGGTGCAACACACCGGTCAGACCGGTCTAAGCCTGAAAGCCCCCAAATCACTAAATAGGCCAACCGACCTCCAAACTGACCCAAACTCGAAACAGCCCCAACACAGGACAATAGCAAACTCACCTAGATGTTCACCCGAGCAAAAACCCACCAAGGGTTGCACCGGTCAGACCGGTGTATCCTGGGCAGCTCGGGATGAACAGCACTCGCGGGCCAACTCCCCCAAATCCAAACCTCGATCTCCCGAATCGCTCCACGGACTTGAACAAGACTTTGGGGATAATAGGAACACCTCATGAGGAGTCCATAGCCAAGTTTAATCCCACCAAAACTTGTCCAAAAAGAAGGAATCGAAGAAATCCCGACAAGAACACCTCTAACCCTAGAACTCGGAAAACCCCAAAATCGAGCCCCTTTACTCACGGATTTGGGAGGGGAATCACAGCCTAAAGAACCACGAAGGATTCCCACAAATTTCCGCCATCAAATCCCCAAGAGGAAGGTCCCGAAAAAAATCCAAGAAAACACCAAGAAAGGGCTCCGAAAATCACCACCAAGAACAACCGGGAACAACACAACAAGGCCTTGAGGAACCACGCCGAATCATCTATACATGCCACAAAGGTTCATACAAGGTCTAGCTTGCCGCCCGATCATCCAACCCTCTCACAAGATCTCACCATGAAGCTCTCAAGCTAGTCCTATGGAAATCCTAAGAAAATAGGAAGGGAAAATATGAAAGCAAATGAACTAGGGTTCCAAGGCTTGGCTGCCATCCTCTCACCTCATGGGTTATATGGAGGCAACCGAAAGTCTAAAATACCCTTTCCTAATAACTAGGGATACAAGCCCCTCAAGGGCGGTTTTGGAAGTCTTCAAGCTTTTTCAATCGGACGGATGCCCGGTGACCGCAACCTGCTTAGCCTCGACGCAAGCCTTGCGATCCCGACGTGTGTCCTCCGCTTCAAAGATTCCGGACTGCGTCGTCGCACACCGGTCAGATCGGTGCTCCTCACCGGTCAGACCGGTACCCACCGGTCAGACCCACCGGTCAGACCGGTCTGGCACTGCTGCAACATTGTCTTCGGTTCTTCGGTCTTGGCTTTGTGGATCAACCAAGGAACCCAGTGGTTTTCTGGTGAACCACCGGAAACTCTGCGAACTTGGTGTAGCCTCCGCCAATCTCCACTCATGACTCGGCTCCCACGTAGTCCCGGCTCGACCTTGGTTTTGTGGCTCAACCAAGAAACCGTCCATGACTTCATCTTGTTGTTCATGCCACCATGCGGCCCGCACTTGACCCCGCTGGCCACCGGGTCCCTCGAACGAAGCCTACTTGTCTTCTCCACACTTGGAGGCCTCACCGGCGACGACCTTTCGCGCTTGTTCTTCACCTGCACTAGCACCAGTCAAACAGCAACCTGCACCTGCAATACTTAGCTAAGAATCAGTCCACACAATGTTGTCAATCACTCATCACACAAGGAAGCGACCATCCACCGGTCCTCGAACCACACATGGTCCTCAGGGACCCACCAGATCCAGCGGCTGAGGCTTAGACCGAACCGGGGGCGGGGCGAGCCGGCGGCAGGGGCTTAGACCGAACTGGGGAAGGGGGCGATGCCGGTGGTGGGGATCGTGGTGGAGGTTGGGGCGGTGCTAGCGGCGGGGATTGTGGTGGAGGCTCATCCACCGATGTGAAGGGAGCGGGATGAAGGTGGGGGACGGGACACTGTTGTGTGGGTCCGTCCCGGGTACAGGTGGGCGGGTACGCCAAGTGCAGGTGAAAAAAGTTAGGTGTTTTTGGCAGAAACGCTCTCCAAATTGCGATTTTTGGTACTTCATAGTCCTTCCACCTTATCCACTTCCAAAAACATATGACGGGTGAGTCCGACGTGAGGGGTAAGGTGGGCCCGAATTAGGTGAGAAAAGTTTTCATGTCTTCGCTCCTTATAGTATAGATAGATTAGGCAATTTGTCTTCGAATTTCACATACCATAAGTTTTCCTGGTTCACATATGAGTCTCTCATTTATTAAAAAATAGTATGAGCCTCTCAAACATTTAACATATTGAAGGATGCCACGGTGCCGCGCCCGGGGAGGGCCTCCACGTCACCCCGCGATGCGAGTTGAATGCTATGGGCGTGTTTGTTTTGTAGAGACTAAACTTTAGTCCCAAGGAATCTTGCATGTATGAAGCAATAAAAGGAATTTATTTGCAAAACCTTTTTACAGACGAGTGCAACTATGCGTGATGAATATAATGAGCCTAATTAAGTCATGATTTGCTACAGTAATGCTACAGTAAACACCATCTAATCGTGCGGTCAAAGTCCTTATTAAACTCGTCTCGTGATTTAGCTCCAGGTTATAGAGGTAGTTTTGTTAAATAACTTTATTTCATACATCTAATTTGTGGTCAAAGTTGTCTATTGTAGCCACCTAAAACAAACACGCCCTATGGCCTCGATGTCGTCCCCGCCCCGCCCGTTGTGGTCGCTGGTCGTATGGGCCCACCTTTGGTTGCGCCCCGTCCCAGATTCGAGGCCTCGCAGTTGCATCGCTGACCAGCCGGGCCCGCCGTCGGTTGCGCCCTGCCCCGGGTCGCTCGCCCCGTGGTTGCGTGCAAATGTGCAGCGTGCGCCGTCATTTCGTCTCCACCGTCCACTGCTGGGACGGGCTCTCGCTCTCGGGTCACCCTCACTGCAGACTGCACCTGTAGACCCTCACAGCCGTCGTCATAGACGCGACCGCGGCCATGCTCTTCGCTTGCGTCGGCGGCACTCCACGGCATGGCTTCGCCCCTTTTAGGTGGGTAATGTGTGTTCCAGTAGTTTCCACCGGGCACCGCCCTACCATTCTTCGCCCCCGCCTACCCAGAGGTCTTCTTTTCTCTGTTACTCCGTTCCTGGTATTTCGGTCTTCTTTTCCCCGTTCCTCCATTGCTGCCATTTCGCCCAAGCTTTCTCATTCAACCGCCTCTCAGAGTGCTGGATTAACTGCTATGTGGAGCTTTGTGAGTGCCTTTCCCCTCATCTTCGTTCAGTGCCTTGCAGTTTTATTGAACTTGAATGCTGCTTCGTCCTTTTTTTGGCCGCAGGTCGAGATGAATGGTTGTTAGGGTTCTTGGTCCTGCTAGTTTTGTTGGCGGTTCCCCTGTTCTCTTCTGTGCTATATTAGTGCACGTTTCGTCGTCTTCTTCGTGCTTATTGCCTCGCTCACCTGTGTCGTGCGCCCTCCTCCCCTGGATCCGGCTGTTTGGTTGAGGTTCGATGATTTGAATCTACTATTTCACTTGCTATATGTACGTGGTTGCTTAATGGTTGTTTCTCCCTTTTTTTTCTTTTGCCCTTATTTCTATTTTTAGAGTTGTTCTTCTGTGCAATGTTCGTTGTGCGTGCGTCGTATTTCTCCCTGCTGTGTGCGGTGTGCCGCCATCTTGATTGTTGTCTGACCGAGGTCTCTGACGACGATTAGATTGTGCACGGGATCGAGGTGAATTTTTTTTTTTTTGGGGGGGGGGGGTGTTCCTCACAGCCACATGCACTAAAATGTTCTGGGATTCACCTGCTGCTGGGTGCTTGGATGCATTTGAGTGCGCTGCTCTTCAGACTGTGGTTTTCCTACAGAATGTTTATGGATTCGTTGTTGACTACAGTTACTATGGAATGCTTGCCTATATAGTGCTAGCGGGCGCAGCTGCGGCAGCGCGTGCAGCAGCAATTGCTTGTTGCCGGGATGCATGGAGATGGGTTGACCTATCAGAGGGAGCCAAATCTTCTCTTTTTAGTAGAATTTAGGTCATCAAGGATCGTATTACCAATCTTGCTATGTTTGTTTAGATCAATTTTCAGATCTGTTTTGCAATGTTGGGTTACTGGACCTCCCAGTTGGTGATATATGTGTCTCTTTAGATCAATTTTCAGACTTGCGCCTCAGAGCTGAGTTACTATAAATGGTAGTTGGTGTTAATTTATCTATGTGTGTTGTGCATTATTATTCTGATATACGATTGTCACGGTTAACCCGTGATGTCTTTATTGCACTCATGGGCTACAATTCTGTGTCGTTCGGCCTCTCTGTGCGGTTGCTTCAAATTGAGGCATTGTTGTTTTTGTTATGCCGGGATATGTTTTAGTGCTGCCAGTGGCAGGCAGGTGTGTGTGAACCGTGCTAATATTGTTTGGGTGAAATGTCTGTGTTCGGTTGCATTCCTAGGGTATGGCTTTTGCTCCATTATCCAATCTCCCGCTTGGAAGGGCGCAGTGCGCAATTTGTGTGCGTGTTGCTCGCATGTGGGATTACTGTGGGAACAAGGAAGTCCAGGTGCCTCTTCATGTTGATATGGTGTTGGTGGATGAAAAGGTACAATTTTGACGTGCGTATGCCTTACTAAAACTCTTTTCTTGTGCAATTTCTTTTCCTTGATGTGTTGTTTTCCTCTTTGCTTTGCTGTGACTGCATAGGAAAACTAAATGTATGCTGAGATACATGGTAGTGAGGCTAACAAATTTAAAGCTTTCATTTGCGACGGTGGTGTGTACATTTTAAAAAAATTTGTAGTATCAACCTGTAAGTCAGCGTACAAGCCGTTCCGGAGCGAGCGGATGATTCGTTTCACCCCTTGGACTACCGTCCATCAAAGGAATGACCTCATAACCAAGATGCCTAAGTATGTATTTGATTTGGTTGACTTCCAGCAATTTCCTTCACGCGTTGGTGTGGTGGATTGCTTCATTGGTGAGTTACATCTGGCACTAACATTTATCTCTGTACTGGCCTCTAATGCCTCTTCATTACTAACAATGTTCCGTTTTCAGATACAATTGGGATGATAGTTGGTGTCTCTGATGTTGCATATGTACACCTTCCTTCCAATGAGGGTACCACAGCTAAAAGACTCGTATCTCTCAAGGATCTTAGGTACTATCGATTATGTGAGAGTTCTTTTCTGGTTTCTTTGTTCTAATGTGAATAGGGTTAATTTAGAATTGTTATATTTTTGGTATCCAGAAACAATCAGATCAACCTGTTATGGAGCAGCAGAACCACAGACTTTGATGCTGAGGGTGTGCACTCTGTTGGCCAAGAATCTCCTGTTGTTGCAATTTTTGTGGGGATACTGATTAAATCATACAAAGGTGAGATCAAGTCTCTGCATGTTCCATTTCAACTTACATAACTATCTGAAACAATGAAGAAAATTTCTATACTGATCTTTGAATTTATCTGAAATGACAAAATAGGTGAGAATACCTTAAGTGGTGGATCCGCATGTAAGTGGTACATCAATGAAGATATTCCTGAGATCGAAAAGTTCTTTGACCGGTGCTGTTGCTGTTACAGTTTTCCTGTCTACATCCATTTTCCGCATAACGCAGTTTTTATCCTGTGTATGATTTACCAGCTAGATAACCGACCCTTCAATATCTATCAAGATATGATACTTCGCAAATTAACCCCTATCCTACAAATATGGTCTGCATCTGTTTAACAGGGATTTTATTAGTTAATAACAATGCCGAGTGATCCTTAATTTATGTATCCCATCATGTTGCTATGCTCAAATTACATTTGTGCATTAAGTAAATAAATACCGACCGAAACAGTGAATCCTGCACTGTAAATAAGCATGATGATTTTGATTTTCCCTCGATGCATCGCCGACCACTTTGTATATACTACTATACACATAGACCATATCTTTGAAATAAATAGGGAATATTTTAATAGCATTCTAATGAGCTGTTTGCTGCACACATTAGGACGAAGATGAATAGTCAGATCCAACTGGTTCACCAGTGTAAGGAATCGGATGTTGGTAGCCTAAGAGGGTGAGGGGGTGAATTAGTCAATCTAAAACCTTAACCTATGGCTTCACTATTTTTGCATAAAGATAAACTAGAACATACTATCTAGATGTGCAACTAGGGTTGTTCTAGTGTGAAACTCCCATCCCGAAACAAGGTTTGCAACCTATAGCCAATCCTAGCATGATACTACTCTAGGAAAGTAAAGGCAAGCAAAGATTGCAATAGAGTAAATGCGGCAACGTAAAGGGAATGAGAGGAAGCAAACTCTTGACACGCGATTTATCCCGTGGTATCGGTAGGCACTAAGCCACCCCTAGTCCACGTTATTGAAGCACTCACACAATAGTATTGCTTCCCGCTACCACCAAGTCTCTCCCAAGAGCACCACTTGACTTGTCACAAAGGCTAGCCACTTAGGCACTTGCCAAGCTCCCTTGGTCACCTTGATGTCGTTTCCACTAAGGAGCTTCTCCACCAAGGAAGGGGGTCTCCACGTCCCCCGCACGAAGTGTCCTCGCCGCTCCACACCAAGCCGGAGGGTCGATGACGATTGCCGGTGAGCCACTTAGGCCCCAAGGCTTCCGGCGAACCTTGTACACCTTGATTTACTCAAGAATCATCTCAAAAGGTTGGCACAACCTTGCACTCACTCAGCTCTAAGCTAAGCGTAGCACTAAGCACATACACTAAGCATATGCAAGTCTAAGGATGAGCAATTAAGCACTTGGATGGATTGGTTTTGATCTTCTAGGTGTCTTGCACTCCTCTGCACTTCCACACAATTCAGCAACCTCAAATCGGTGAGTGGAGGGGGTATAAGTAGCTCAAGGCATCCAAAGAGCCGTTGGCCAACGGCCTCTGAAAAAGTAAGTGTCGGATGAACCAATGCTATGATTTTCCAGGGCGTCGGTTCATCCGGTGCCCCTCCCACGTCACATAATCGTTGAGGTTCTCTGACAGAACTGCTCCGACGCTATAATCCGACGGTGCGTCGGATCATCCGGTGCTGAAGGACTCTTCGCCAAACCCTTACTGTATGCATCTTCAAGAACGTCGGATGAACCGCTGCTTCATCGTCGGTTCATCCGGTGCTGAAGCTCTAGTCTTGGCGCGTCTCTGTCTTGATTCAAATGAAGCGTTGGATAGACCGACGGTGTCCACACTCAGACCGTAGGATCATCCGGTGTTACTGTCTTTGCTTCTTCTTCTCTGCAACTCGTCCGACGCTACTAGAAAATGGACAGTCGGTTCATTGGACGGTGCCTTTGTTTTCACCCAGTGTGCCAACTCGTCTGACCATTGCACCGACGCTTGCTATCTAGGTACCGTCGGTTCATCCGACGGTGCCCTTTCTTTTTCTTTTCTTTCTTGTTTTTGACCCTTGAAAAATAGACTATCTTCTCAATTTGGCATGTGGTATTTTGGCATCCTTGGGAACTAGAAATGTCTACAAAGACAAGCTAAACAACATGGTTAGTCCCATTGATCATGTTGTCATGAATCACCAAAATCAAACTCGAACTAATGGCATATGGGGCCATGTTGGCTACAACCAGTGCAAGAAATCTGCACTTATTTGTTACATAACTGAACATCCTTCTGTGTTCTCCTCTACACGATAAACTCTCGCGTTTATCGGGTTCACTAAGATGTTTCTGTTAGCTCAATTTTAATTACATAGGTACAGATACATAACAAGGTTGCTTGAGAGTTTCTGGCCATCAAAATTGCATGGTTTGGTTACTACAATCAGCTATTTGTAGGATGCTCGACGTGTAAATAGGAAATATTTTCATAGCATTCTCATGAGTCGTTTTGTCGCACACATTAGCATGTGCATCGATAGTCGGATCCAAGCTGGTTCACCAATGAAAAAAATCTGCACTTTTTAGTTACGTACTGAACATCCTTCAGTGTTCTCTACACAATAAACTCTCAGTTTTGTCGGTTTCACTGAGATAGATTTTTCTGTTAAGTCAATTTCAATTACATAGACAGATACATGACAAGGTTGCCTGAGAGTTTCTGGCCATCAAAGTTGCATGGTTTGGTTAATAGAATCATCTCTTTGTAGGATGCTCGATGTGCACTACAAAATCGAATGGATATCAGCTGGTGAGCAGGTTTACAGAGCTCTCAAGCAGCAAAAAAACCTAGAAGAGAAGACTGTTATGGAGCTTAGAGATATGGATCCATGGGAATTCGAGGTGCAGCTGTAGATAGTAGTTGCATGTAACTATTTACTATGCTCTTTAATATAGTTGGTTTTGCAAAAAAACATCAACCAGTAATACCATGATTTTTTTCTTTGTGCATCACAGGGATCAGGTTACAGATGCACTGTCACCATATCTCGAGTGAGCAATAGGCAACCTTGGTGGTTTTCCTCATGCACAAAGTGCCACCGAGCTTCGGTTCCATATGGTAACCAAATAAATGTTCTGGAGGTTGTACATGCACACAGCTGAACCAAAGTAGGTTATTCATTGGTGTTCTGTAATCATCATTATCTTCCCACATCACATACTTACATGGTCTTTGCTAACACAAACTCTGTTTACCGAATTTTATGCAGGTACCGCTTATGCTTGGTTGGAACTAATGGTATTGGGGCTGCAGAATTCACTCTCTTTGGACGAGTTGCCAGGCAGGCTGTCGGTAAACCTGTAATTTCCCTCATTCGGTCCACTACCAAGAACCAACACGGCAACTCAGGTGCTGAATTTGACCATATGGTGCCTGAACTAGCTGCTGAGGACCATATGTGGTTCGAGGACCGATGAATGGTTGCTTCCTGGTGTGATGAGTGATTGACAACGTTGTGTGGACTGATTCTTGGCTAAGTATTGCAGGTGCTGGTTGCGGCTTGACTAGTGTTGGTGCAGGTGAAGAACAAGCACGAAAGGTCGTTGCCGGTGAGGCCTCCAGGTGTGGAGAAGACAAGTAGGCTTCGTTCGAGGTACCCGGTGGCCAGCGGAGTCAAGTGCGGGCCGCATGGTGGCATGAACAACAAGATGAAGTCATGGACGGTTTCTTGGTTGAGCCTCAAAACCAAGGTCGAGCCGGGACTATGTGGGAGGTGAGTCATGAGTGGCGATTGGTGTAGGCTACGCCGAGTTCGGGGTTTCCAGTGGTTCACCAGAAAACCATTGGGTTCCTTGGTTGATCCACAAAGCCAAGACCGAAGAACCGAAGACGGAGGTGTAGCAGCATCGGACCGGTCTGACCGGTGTGTGACGACGCAGTCCGGAGTCGTCGAAGCGGAGGACACGTGTCGGGATCGCAAGGCTTGCGTCGAGGCTAAGCAGGTTGCGGTCGTCGGGCATCCGTTCGATGGAGCGATGACAAAGATTTCCGATTTCGCCCTCGAGGGGCATGTATCCCTAATTAGCTAGTAAGGGTATTTTAGACTTTTGGTTGCCTCCATATAACCCAAGTGGTGAGGAGATGGCAGCATCTCTTGGAACCCTAACTCATTTGGTTTTCCTATTTTCCCTTCCTATTTTCCCTAGGATTTCAATAGGACCGGCTTGAGAGCTTCATGGTGAGATCTTGTGAAAGGGTTGGATGATTGGGCGGCAAAATAAACCTTGTATGAACCTCCTTGGTATGTATAGATGATTCGGCGTGGTTACTCAAGGCTTGGTTGTGTTCTTACCGGTTGTTCTTGGTGGTGATTTTCGGAGCCCTCTTTTGGTGGTTTTCTTGGTGTGTTTTCGGGACCTTGCTCTTGGGGATTTTGTGGGGGGTGTATGTGCGAACCCTTCGTGGTTCTTTTCCCTTTGATTCCCTTCCCAAATACGTGAGTTAAGGAGCTCGATTTTGGAATTTTCGGTTCTCTAGAGTTAGAGGTGTTCTTGGTAGGATTTATTCGATTCCTCTTGATTTGGCAAGTTTTGGTAGACAAATTCTTGGTTATGGACTCCCCATGAGGTGTTCCTACTATCCCCAAAGTCTTGTGCAAGTCCGTGTAGCGATTCGGGAGATCGGGGTTTGGATTTGGAGGAGTTGACACGCAAGTTTGTTCATCCCGACGAGCTCGGGTCCACTGTCGGCGGTGCTTCTCGTGTTTCGTGGACGTCCGTTTGGTTGGGTCGGTGGGAGCTCGGTAGGGCCGTTTGGTGTTTTGGGGCTTTACGGCTTGGACCGGGCCTCGAGGTGTGTTTCACTAGCCGCCGGGGCCCGTGGAAGCTCGGTTGGGTTTGGGGTGCTCGGGTGGGCTCGTTGGTTGTCGGGGCAACGGTGGGGACTAGTTTTGACTTGCACTCAAATGTCGAATTTCAAAAACAAAATTGGATTGGAATGGGGGGGTCGGAAATCGGATAAAGGGGGTCTCCTCTCTTCATTAATTCATTTTTTTTTAAGTGAAATAAATACCAAGTAGGAAGTATGAGAGGTTGTGGGGGGAGAGGGGGGGTGGGGGAGTTGGGTTGGTTTGGGGAGTTCGGTTGGATTTCAAGTTTGAAGTGTTTTGGGGCTTAAGGAAAATTCGAAGCTTGGACACTATTGTCGGTCGGCGCCGGTGCGTTTCACTAGCTGCGCCGCGCCGTCAAGCGCCGCGCCGGTGTCGTGCGGGTGGGTCCATTGCGACGCGTCGGGTTTCACCCCTCCTCTTTCCTTTTAGGGGGGGGGCGGGCGGTCGGCCGGTGGGGTGCTCACCGGCCCGGCGGGAGGAGAAAAGGGGGAGGAGGAGGGGAGAGGAAGGCGTCCTCTACTTCCTCTTCCTCCTCGCGACCGGCGCCGCGACCGCGCCGCGACCCCTCCCCGGCGCCGCCTCCTTCCTCGTCTGCGCCGCCAACCTTCACGACGCGACTCGCGCTTCGGCCCGTGGCCACCTAGGTGAGGGCACCCATCTCCCGTCGCTCGTGGATGCCCCCGACCTTCGCGCGCGGGGTGGAACGTGTCGTGCTCGCCGCCGCGCCGGCGTCGCCGGTGAAGCCGGCCACCCGTGTCCGCCGGGTCAACTTTTCGGGCAGGTGCCGGCCGTCGCCAGGCGTGCGCGCGGTCTGTCCGTTTCTCTTTTGCGCTAGCACCCGTGCCATCCGCCCCCCGCCGCGCCGTGTCGAGCGCCGCGACGCGTTCGCGTCGGCGGCACCCCCGCGCGCGCGCGTGGCGCGCAGGCACGCGCGTGCACCCCGCACGCGCGCGTTGCAGCCGTTCGGGCAAGGCGGGCCTTGCCCTGCTGCGGCATGCCGAACCTCGGGTCGAGAGCCACACCGGCCCATCCCCGGCGCCTCGCTCGCCGCCGCCCATGGCGTCGAGGCGGTGCCGCCGCGGGCGCCGCGCGCCCGGGCCGCGGCGAGCCGAAGCCGGCTAGGCTTGCCCCTACGCGCCCTAGCGCATCCCGTACACGCTCACCTCATCCCGCCCCGGGTGCCCACACGAGGGGGACCCCCGGCCGCTGTAGCGGACTCCTACCCCCACAACCCAGGGAAGGCTCGCGCCGGAACACCTTCCACCGGCCAGGCCACCGGGCGCAGGGCCACCACCGCCGACGAGACCCGACGCGCGCCGTCCTTTTCCGCCGTGGGGCCGGGCCCCGACGTCACCGGGGGGGGGTAGGGGGGGGGGGGGGGGGGCCCACGTGCGGCGTGGCCGGAGCGCCCCGAATCCACGGCCGCGGCGAGGGCCACACCGCGGCTCGAGTGGCCGTAGGCCGAGCCGCACACGCCGAGGCCGACGGGGGCGGCCGCGGCACGGGGCGGGGGGGGCCGCGGGGCGCGGGCGGGGATCGGGGTGTGCGGGTTTTTGATTAAAAATTCGGGAGAAAGAAAATCCTTTTCTCTTCTAAAAATCCTAGAAAATCCATTTTATCTCCCGAAAATTATGAAACCTTTTCCGGGGAAAGTATCTAAAATCTTAAGCTACGGGTTGGGATAGTGTTTGTTCCCGTTTTTGGATCTTAATTGGTCTTATTTGGATTTAAGTTGCAATAGGACCGCGATTTATATTTTCGTTTCGCGTACTAAAGACGAGGAGGAGCCAGGAGAGCTGAGTCGAGTACGACTACACCGACGACTTCGGCGGAGGACTACCCGACCCCAGGTTCACGACCGACCGATTTCGACTACCCATTAGGCATTCCTGAGTAGTATTGCTGTGGGGGCTTGCTTTATTTGTCCTTGATTGTCCTACTACTACTATATATGTTTATGTGGGCGTATATGTGCGCGAGACGCGATGCATGTGTTGGGATGGGAATAGTGGTTCTTGGCGTGTGTGGGGTAAACCCGGGGCGGGGGGAAGGCGTTTTTGGGTACTTTGGCGGGGGTGAGCTCGAAACAACCGTGAACGGGGATCGGGGATAGGAGGTGCACTCCTCGGTACATCCCTCTTACGGTTTTCGGAGCCTAGGTGTTGGGGTTTTCGTGCGCTTGGAGGACATGAGCTCGCCCCGTGCGAAATCGAGTGGATCAACTTGTTTATAGGACATCGTACACAACCACCCCGGGGAGAGTGGGGATAGGGGCGGTGTTGAGCGGGGCGGGGAAGTGCGGAACCATACCACCGTAGGATGGATAGGGGGGGGAGCGGGGTACGGGGGGGAGCGGTGGAGGTGAGACGACCACCAAGGGGGGGGGGGGGGACTCGTGTGGCCACACGGGAGGGGCATTTCACAAGCGGCCGGGAGTCGGGCGCTTCGGGGGGGGGACAACTTTGGAGGGCCGGGATGTGGGATGGGATGGGGGGGGGTGAGCGTCACCAGGGAGCCCCGCGTAGGGATGGGAGCTCGGCCGGCCGTACACCCCCCAAAGATGAGAGGTGGTGAGCGTGGTTACCGGCAGAAGAGAGAGGCAGCGACGGTAATCATTGAGATGCGGAGAGGAAGTTCTCGCATCGCCTAGTGGTCTCTAAATCCGATTTGTGACTTGGGTTTTGGGATATTGATGGAGAATCCTTTATACTTGCTCTCCCTTTTCCTTGTACTACTCTCTTTTCCCTTTAGAATTACCACAAGCATTGGCCTATCCCACTCCTTGGGGATAGACTTTGGGTGTGCGGACGAGTCCGATGACTGACGGAGGGGATAAGAGAGAGCCTAGCATTCCACCAACTATCCAGAAAGGTCGATAGAAATAGGACTCTATACGCTCTATCTCATATTATACCCTTGAGCATTAAAAACCAAGACCCGACAGAACACTACCCCTCGCCCAACCCGACGCCCATCTCCCAAAAAACCCAGGAGGACCCAAACGGCGGCGGGAAACCACATCATGCTCATCCAAACCCCAACCAACCGCAACAAGAGTGACGAGCCACCACAATATCATCCCATACACCCACAACGTATACCCTCCCAACAGGCCGACCTTCCCCATCTCAAAACCTCTCTCAAACAAGAACCCCCCACATCCAACCCTCTCACACTTCAACCCATACACCTCCTCAATTCACATCCAGAACTAGCTACAGAAAAGCTAGAAGGAACAAACACGGAGCACGAACCTCACCTTTCTCTCCCTCTTTGTTCTTCCCACCCACTTACACTCGTCTACACCCGGGGGAGGGTCAAAAAACTCCCAAACTTGATTCCTCCAAAGTTCTCCAACTCCTCATGCATCGAATTAACCCATTGTGATCAAATAACGCGCAATGGGTACTGTACTCCGGGAGGCTCTCGCCCATCTTCCCCTCACACGGACACCAGCCATCCAAGTTCATCCAAAACCCAGCACCCTCCAAGACGGGTGGGCGAAGGTTACCTCGCAAGTCTCCACGATTTGGTTAGTTTCAAGATGAGCACACGATAGCAATAGATCATACAAAAAAAAAAACCTCGGCAGACCTAGCCCAAACTTATCCAACTTCTTCCCTTTCTTAAGAATAAAGCACTTACAACCAAACACATGGAAGTGACTCACCTGTTGCGACATGCATCAACTCATAGCATTTCTTCGCGTCACCACTTCCTTCCGTCCTATGCTCATCAAGCATCGTCCGACCCACCCCACAAGGTCTTGTTCTTCCTTTCCACAACACCATAAGGGCGTATACGGACTCGGCAACAATCATGACAAAAGGTTCCAAAACGAGATTTCGAATCCGAGCCATTGCTGCAGATGCATCTCGTGCCTCCGTTCCAACCTCAGACAGATCTCGAACAAAACCAAACGTCTCCCTTATCCTAGAGAAAGAACACCCACGCATACCGAGAATAGTCGTCCACCACAACAAGGACATACCACTTCCCACGCATCATCGCACACGAGCTAGGCCAACAAGGTCCATATGGAGCAGCTCGCATGGACGCTCGTCATCACATCGGTGAGAGCGAGGTGAGAAGAGGCTACCATCTTGGCATGCCTACACGGCGCACAAACCAACTCTTTCTCAAGCCTCAACCGTGGCAATCCTCGGACCAAATTGAGTTTACTCAAGCGAGATAAAAGGTCAAAGCTCAAGTGACCCAATTTCCTATGCCACTTCCACAACTCACTCGAAGAACCGCCCAAGAAACATCGTCTCCGGTTCTTCGGTCTTGGCTTTGTGGATCAACCAAGAGAACCCGATGGTCTTTCACGGTGAAAGCACACGCCCACGCCCATTGTCCCAAAAGGAGTACCTCCTGTCCCCGGGACGGACGAACTTGTGTAGCCTCCAATCCCCTAGACTCGGCTCCCACGTATCCCGCCGACCTTGGTTTTGGCTCACCAAGAAACCTCCAGACTTCATCTTGTGTTCATGCCACCATGCGGCCCCGCACTTGACCCCGGCAACACGGCCACCGGGTCCCTCGAACGAAGCTACTTTCTTCTCCACACTTGGAGGCCTCACATCCCCCACACGACCTTTCGCGCTTGGTTTTCACGCACTCGCCTTCTCACCAAAGAACACTTTCCAAGGTCACAAACTGATAGGCGAACATGGAAACATTCTTTTAATATTGAGGAAGAATCGACCTCACAATTTAATCACTCATCACACAAGAACGACATCCACCTCCTCAACCACACATGTCCTCGGACCCACGATCCGCGAGGGCCGAGGCAAACCACTAGACCACCAGCCCACCGGAGACGGGAGCGAGCAAGAAAGAGGGAAGAACAACCCCGCAGGGCGGGCTTCATCAACCCGGAAGGGGGCGATGCGTGTGGGGATCGTGGTGGAGGTTGGGGGGTGCTAGCGGCGGGGATTGTGTGGAGGCTCATCCACCGATGTGAAGGGAGCGGGATGAAGGTGGGGGACGGGACACCGTTGTGTGGGTCCGTCCCCGGTACGAGGTGGGCGGGTACGCCAAGTGCGAGGTGAAAAAAGTTAGGTGTTTTTGAGGAAACGCTCTCCAAATTGCGATTTTTGGTACTTCGTAGTCCTTCCACCTTATCCACTTCCAAAAACATATGACGGGTGAGTCCGACGTGAGGGGGTAAGGTGGGCCCGAATTAGGTGAGAAAAGTTTTCATGTCTTCGCTCCTTATAGTATAGATAGATTAGGCAATTTGTCTTCGAATTTCACATACCATAAGTTTTCCTGGTTCACATATGAGTCTCTCATTTATTAAAAAATAGTATGAGCCTCTCAAACATTTAACATATTGAAGGATGCCACGGTGCCGCGCCCGGGGAGGGCCTCCACGTCACCCCGCGATGCGAGTTGAATGCTATGGGCGTGTTTGTTTTGTAGAGACTAAACTTTAGTCCCAAGGAATCTTGCATGTATGAAGCAATAAAAGGAATTTATTTGCAAAACCTTTTTACAGACGAGTGCAACTATGCGTGATGAATATAATGAGCCTAATTAAGTCATGATTTGCTACAGTAATGCTACAGTAAACACCATCTAATCGTGCGGTCAAAGGCCTTATTAAACTCGTCTCGTGATTTAGCTCCGTAGTTATAGAGGTAGTTTTGTTAAATAACTTTATTTCATACATCTAATTTGTGGTCAAAGTTGTCTATTGTAGCCACCTAAAACAAACACGCCCTATGGCCTCGATGTCGTCCCCGCCCGCCCGTTGTGGTCGCGGTCGTATGGGCCCACCTTTGGTTGCGCCCCGTCCCAGATTCGAGGCCTCGCAGTTGCATCGCTGACCAGCCGGGCCCGCGCGTCGGTTGCGCCCCCGCCCCGGTCGCTCGCCCCGTGGTTGCGTGCAAATGTGCAGCGTGCGCCGTCATTTCGTCTCCACCGTCCACTGCTGGGACGGGCTCTCGCTCTCGGGTCACCCTCACCGAGCATCGCACATCCCGTTGACCCTCAGTCCGTCGTCATAGACGCGACCGCGGCCATGCTCTTCGCTTGCGTCGGCGGCACTCCACGGCATGGCTTCGCCCCTTTTAGGTGGGTAATGTGTGTTCCCCAAGAGGTTTCCACCGGGCACCCGCCCTACCATTCTTCGCCCCCGCCTACCCGCAGGTCTTCTTTTCTCTCGTTACCTCCGTTCCTGGTATTTCGGTCTTCTTTTCCCCGTTCCTCCATTGCTGCCATTTCGCCCAAGCTTTCTCATTCAACCGCCTCTCAGAGTGCTGGATTAACTGCTATGTGGAGCTTTGTGAGTGCCTTTCCCCTCATCTTCGTTCAGTGCCTTGCAGTTTTATTGAACTTGAATGCTGCTTCGTCCTTTTTTTGGCCGCAGGTCGAGATGAATGGTTGTTAGGGTTCTTGGTCCTGCTAGTTTTGTTGGCGGTTCCCCTGTTCTCTTCTGTGCTATATTAGTGCACGTTTCGTCGTCTTCTTCGTGCTTATTGCCTCGCTCACCTGTGTCGTGCGCCCTCCTCCCCTGGATCCGGCTGTTTGGTTGAGGTTCGATGATTTGAATCTACTATTTCACTTGCTATATGTACGTGGTTGCTTAATGGTTGTTTCTCCCTTTTTTTTCTTTTGCCCTTATTTCTATTTTTAGAGTTGTTCTTCTTCGTGCAATGTTCGTTGTGCGTGCGTCGTATTTCTCCCTGTCTTGTGTGCGGTGTGCCGCCATCTTGATTGTTGTCTGACCGAGGTCTCTGACGACGATTAGATTGTGCACGGGATCGAGGTGATTTTTTTTTTTTGGGGGGGGGGGGGGGGGTGTTCCTCACAGCCACATGCACTAAAATGTTCTGGGATTCACCTGCTGCTGGGTGCTTGGATGCATTTGAGTGCGCTGCTCTTCAGACTGTGGTTTTCCTACAGAATGTTTATGGATTCGTTGTTGACTACAGTTACTATGGAATGCTTGCCTATATAGTGCTAGCGGGCGCAGCTGCGGCAGCGCGTGCAGCAGCAATTGATTGTTGCCGGGATGCATGGAGATGGGTTGACCTATCAGAGGGAGCCAAATCTTCTCTTTTTAGTAGAATTTAGGTCATCAAGGATCGTATTACCAATCTTGCTATGTTTGTTTAGATCAATTTTCGGATCCGTTTTGCAATGTTGGGTTACCGGACCTCCCGATTGGTGATATATGTGTCTCTTTAGATCAATTTTCGGACTTGCGCCTCGTAGCCGAGTTACTATAAATGGTAGTTGGTGTTAATTTATCTATGTGTGTTGTGCATTATTATTCGATATACGATTGTCACGGTTAACCCGTGATGTCTTTATTGCACTCATGGGCTACAATTCGTGTCGTTCGGCCTCTCTCGTGCGGTTGCTTCAAATTGAGGCATTGTTGTTTTTGTTATGCCGGGATATGTTTTAGTGCCGCCGGTGGCGAGCGGGTGTGTGTGAACCGTGCTAATATTGTTTGGGTGAAATGTCCGTGTTCGGTTGCATTCCTAGGGTATGGCTTTTGCTCCATTATCCAATCTCCCGCTTGGAAGGGCGCGGTGCGCAATTTGTGTGCGTGTTGCTAGCATGTGGGATTCTCGTGGGAACAAGGAAGTCCGGGTGCCTCTTCATGTTGATATGGTGTTGGTGGATGAAAAGGTACAATTTTGACGTGCGTATGCCTTACTAAAACTCTTTTCTTGTGCAATTTCTTTTCCTTGATGTGTTGTTTTCCTCTTTGCTTTGCTGTGACTGCATAGGAAAACTAAATGTATGCTGAGATACATGGTAGTGAGGCTAACAAATTTAAAGCTTTCATTTGCGACGGTGGTGTGTACATTTTAAAAAAATTTGTAGTATCAACCTGTAAGTCAGCGTACAAGCCGTTCCAGAGCGAGCAGATGATTCGTTTCACCCCTTGGACTACTGTCCATCAAAGGAATGACCTCATAACCAAGATGCCTAAGTATGTATTTGATTTGGTTGACTTCCAGCAATTTCCTTCACGCGTTGGTGTGGTGGATTGCTTCATTGGTGAGTTACATCTGGCACTAACATTTATCTCTGTACTGGCGTCTAATGCCTCTTCATTACTAACAATGTTCCGTTTTCAGATACAATTGGGATGATAGTTGGTGTCTCTGATGTTGCATATGTACACCTTCCTTCCAATGAGGGTACCACAGCTAAAAGACTCGTATCTCTCAAGGATCTTAGGTACTATCGATTATGTGAGAGTTCTTTTCTGGTTTCTTTGTTCTAATGTGAATAGGGTTAATTTAGAATTGTTATATTTTTGGTATCCGGAAACAATCGGATCAACCTTGTTATGGAGCAGCGGAACCACGGACTTTGATGCCGAGGGTGTGCACTCGTTGGCCAAGAATCTCCCGTTGTTGCAATTTTTGTGGGGATACCGATTAAATCATACAAAGGTGAGATCAAGTCTCTCGCATGTTCCATTTCAACTTACATAACTATCCGAAACAATGAAGAAAATTTCTATCTCGATCTTTGAATTTATCTGAAATGACAAAATAGGTGAGAATACCTTAAGTGGTGGATCCGCATGTAAGTGGTACATCAATGAAGATATTCCTGAGATCGAAAAGTTCTTTGACCGGTGCTGTTGCTGTTACAGTTTTCCTGTCTACATCCATTTTCCGCATAACGCAGTTTTTATCCTGTGTATGATTTACCAGCTAGATAACCGACCCTTCAATATCTATCAAGATATGATACTTCGCAAATTAACCCCTATCCTACAAATATGGTCTGCATCTGTTTAACAGGGATTTTATTAGTTAATAACAATGCCGAGTGATCCTTAATTTATGTATCCCATCATGTTGCTATGCTCAAATTACATTTGTGCATTAAGTAAATAAATACCGACCGAAACAGTGAATCCTGCACTGTAAATAAGCATGATGATTTTGATTTTCCCTCGGTACTGCTGACCACTTTGTATATACTACTATACACATAGACCATATCTTTGAAATAAATAGGGAATATTTTAATAGCATTCTAATGAGCTGTTTGCTGCACACATTAGGACGAAGATGAATAGTCAGATCCAACTGGTTCACCAGTGTAAGGAATCGGATGTTCGTAGCCTAAGAGGGTGAGGGGGTGAATTAGTCAATCTAAAACCTTAACCTATGGCTTCACTATTTTTGCATAAAGATAAACTAGAACATACTATCTAGATGTGCAACTAGGGTTGTTCTAGTGTGAAACTCCCATCCCGAAACAAGGTTTGCAACCTATAGCCAATCCTAGCATGATACTACTCTAGGAAAGTAAAGGCAAGCAAAGATTGCAATAGAGTAAATGCGGCAACGTAAAGGGAATGAGAGGAAGCAAACTCTTGACACGCGATTTATCCCGTGGTATCGGTAGGCACTAAGCCACCCCTAGTCCACGTTATTGAAGCACTCACACAATAGTATTGCTTCCCAGTCACCAAGTCTCTCCCAAGAGCACCACTTGACTTGTCACAAAGGCTAGCCACTTAGGCACTTGCCAAGCTCCCTTGGTCACCTTGATGTCGTTTCCACTAAGGAGCTTCTCCACCAAGGAAGGGGGTCTCCACGTCCCCCGCACGAAGTGTCCTCGCCGCTCCACACCAAGCCGGAGGGTCGATGACGATTGCCGGTGAGCCACTTAGGCCCCAAGGCTTCCGGCGAACCTTGTACACCTTGATTTACTCAAGAATCACCTCAAAAGGTTGGCACAACCTTGCACTCACTCAGCTCTAAGCTAAGCGTAGCACTAAGCACATACACTAAGCATATGCAAGTCTAAGGATGAGCAATTAAGCACTTGGATGGATTGGTTTTGATCTTCTAGGTGTCTTGCACTCCTCTGCACTTCCACACAATTCAGCAACCTCAAATCGGTGAGTGGAGGGGGTATAAGTAGCTCAAGGCATCCAAAGAGCCGTTGGCCAACGGCCTCTGAAAAAGTAAGTGTCGGATGAACCAATGCTATGATTTTCCAGGGCGTCGGTTCATCCGGTGCCCCTCCCACGTCACATAATCGTTGAGGTTCTCTCGACGAAGCGGCTCCGACGCTATAATCCGACGGTGCGTCGGATCATCCCGTCCGAAGGACTCTTCGCCAAACCCTTACTGTATGCATCTTCAAGAACGTCGGATGAACCGCTGCTTCATCGTCGGTTCATCCGGTGCTGAAGCTCTAGTCTTGGCGCGTCTCTGTCTTGATTCAAATGAAGCGTTGGATAGACCGACGGTGTCCACACTCAGACCGTAGGATCATCGGTGTTACTTGTCTTTGCTTCTTCTTCTCTGCAACTCGTCCGACGCTACTAGAAAATGGACAGTCGGTTCATTGGACGGTGCCTTTGTTTTCACCCAGTGTGCCAACTCGTCTGACCATTGCACCGACGCTTGCTATCTAGGTACCGTCGGTTCATCCGACGGTGCCCTTTCTTTTTCTTTTCTTTCTTGTTTTTGACCCTTGAAAAATAGACTATCTTCTCAATTTGGCATGTGGTATTTTGGCATCCTTGGGAACTAGAAATGTCTACAAAGACAAGCTAAACAACATGGTTAGTCCCATTGATCATGTTGTCATGAATCACCAAAATCAAACTCGAACTAATGGCATATGGGGCCATGTTGGCTACAACCAGTGCAAGAAATCTGCACTTATTTGTTACATAACTGAACATCCTTCTGTGTTCTCCTCTACACGATAAACTCTCAGTTTTATCAGGTTCACTAAGATGTTTCTGTTAGCTCAATTTTAATTACATAGGTACAGATACATAACAAGGTTGCTTGAGAGTTTCTGGCCATCAAAATTGCATGGTTTGGTTACTACAATCAGCTATTTGTAGGATGCTCGACGTGTAAATAGGAAATATTTTCATAGCATTCTCATGAGCTGTTTGCTGCACACATTAGCATGTGCATCGATAGTCAGATCCAACTGGTTCACCAATGAAAAAAATCTGCACTTTTTAGTTACGTAACTGAACATCCTTCAGTGTTCTCTACACAATAAACTCTCAGTTTTGTCGGTTTCACTGAGATAGATTTTTCTGTTAAGTCAATTTCAATTACATAGACAGATACATGACAAGGTTGCCTGAGAGTTTCTGGCCATCAAAGTTGCATGGTTTGGTTAATAGAATCATCTCTTTGTAGGATGCTCGATGTGCACTACAAAATCGAATGGATATCAGCTGGTGAGCAGGTTTACAGAGCTCTCAAGCAGCAAAAAAACCTAGAAGAGAAGACTGTTATGGAGCTTAGAGATATGGATCCATGGGAATTCGAGGTGCAGCTGTAGATAGTAGTTGCATGTAACTATTTACTATGCTCTTTAATATAGTTGGTTTTGCAAAAAAACATCAACCAGTAATACCATGATTTTTTTCTTTGTGCATCACAGGGATCAGGTTACAGATGCACTGTCACCATATCTCGAGTGAGCAATAGGCAACCTTGGTGGTTTTCCTCATGCACAAAGTGCCACCGAGCTTCGGTTCCATATGGTAACCAAATAAATGTTCTGGAGGTTGTACATGCACACAGCTGAACCAAAGTAGGTTATTCATTGGTGTTCTGTAATCATCATTATCTTCCCACATCACATACTTACATGGTCTTTGCTAACACAAACTCTGTTTACCGAATTTTATGCGAGTACCGCTTATGCTTGGTTGGAACTAATGGTATTGGGGGCTGCAGAATTCACTCTCTTTGGACGAGTTGCCGAGCGGTGGTTGTCGGTAAACCCGTAATTTCCCTCATTCGGTCCACTACCAAGAACCAACACGGCAACTCGAGTCTTTGAATTTGACCATATGGTGCCTGAACTAGCTGCTGAGGACCATATGTGGTTCGAGGACCGATGAATGGTTGCTTCCTGGTGTGATGAGTGATTGACAACGTTGTGTGGACTGATTCTTGGCTAAGTATTGCAGGTGCTGGTTGCGGCTTGACTAGTGTTGGTGCAGGTGAAGAACAAGCACGAAAGGTCGTTGCCGGTGAGGCCTCCAGGTGTGGAGAAGACAAGTAGGCTTCGTTCGAGGTACCCGGTGGCCAGCGGAGTCAAGTGCGGGCCGCATGGTGGCATGAACAACAAGATGAAGTCATGGACGGTTTCTTGGTTGAGCCTCAAAACCAAGGTCGAGCCGGGACTATGTGGGAGGTGAGTCATGAGTGGCGATTGGTGTAGGCTACGCCGAGTTCGGGGTTTCCAGTGGTTCACCAGAAAACCATTGGGTTCCTTGGTTGATCCACAAAGCCAAGACCGAAGAACCGAAGACGGAGGTGTAGCAAAGATCGGACCGGCCTCCGACCGGTGTGTGACGACGCAGTCCGGAGTCGTCGAAGCGGAGGACACGTGTCGGGATCGCAAGGCTTGCGTCGAGGCTAAGCAGGTTGCGGTCGTCGGGCATCCGTTCGATGGAGCGATGACAAAGATTTCCGATTTCGCCCTCGAGGGGCATGTATCCCTAATTAGCTAGTAAGGGTATTTTAGACTTTCGGTTGCCTCCATATAACCCAAGTGGTGAGAGGATGGCAGCATCTCTTGGAACCCTAACTCATTTGGTTTTCCTATTTTCCCTTCCTATTTTCCCTAGGATTTCAATAGGACCAGCTTGAGAGCTTCATGGTGAGATCTTGTGAAAGGGTTGGATGATTGGGCGGCAAAATAAACCTTGTATGAACCTCCTTGGTATGTATAGATGATTCGGCGTGGTTACTCAAGGCTTGGTTGTGTTCTTACCGGTTGTTCTTGGTGGTGATTTTCGGAGCCCTCTTTTGGTGGTTTTCTTGGTGTGTTTTCGGGACCTTGCTCTTGGGGATTTTGTGGGGGTGTATGTGCGAACCCTTCGTGGTTCTTTTCCCTTTGATTCCCTTCCCAAATACGTGAGTTAAGGAGCTCGATTTTGGAATTTTCGGTTCTCTAGAGTTAGAGGTGTTCTTGGTAGGATTTATTCGATTCCTCTTGATTTGGCAAGTTTTGGTAGACAAATTCTTGGTTATGGACTCCCCATGAGGTGTTCCTACTATCCCCAAAGTCTTGTGCAAGTCCGTGTAGCGATTCGGGAGATCGGGGTTTGGATTTGGAGGAGTTGACACGCAAGTGCTGTTCATCCCGACGAGCTCAGGTCACACCGGTCTGACTGGTGCTTCTCACCGGTCTGACCGGTGCAGACCCCTGTTGGGTTTTGCTCGGGTGAGCTCGTTGTTGTCCTGTGGGGCTGCTGTTTCGAGTTGGGTCAGTTTGGAGCTCGGTAGGACTGTTTGGTGTTTTGGGGCTTTCTGGCTTGGACCGGTCTGACCGGTGTGTTTCACTAGCCTGGCCGGTGTAGAGCTGTTCTGTGGAAGTCGTCAGGTTTCACCAGCAGGGGCCGGTCTGACCGGTGGTGCTCACCGGCCTGACCGGTGTAGGTAAGTGAGGCTCGAGTTGTGTGTTCCGCTGCGTTCTCGGGTCTGTGAGGTTGGGAGTTGGTTCCTAGGTCCAGTAGCACTCCAGTGGCTGCGTGGGCTTGGCCAACTTAGGTAGTAAGTCGGTGTAACATCCCTAGTTTTGACTTGCACTCAAATGTCGAATTTCAAAAACAAACTTGAATTGAAATGGAGTGCTCGAAAATCGAATAAAGGTGTCTTCCTTCCCTCTCCCTTAATTCCTAGATTTATTTTGAGCTAAATGAAATCCCTAGGAAGTATAAGAAATGTTAGTGTGAGAAACTTGGAGTTCTTTGGGATTTTAGTTGGATTTGTTTGGGTGAATTCAAATTTGGGTTGGAATTCAAATTTGAATCTATTTTGGGGCCTAAGGAAAATTCGCAAGCTACACTATTGCACGCAGGCCGCAACCTCACTTCCGGCCCGGCTCCACATTCACCCCGCAGCGGCCCGGCCCGGCCGCGCCCGCGCCGTTCACCAACCCCGCCGCGCCTGAGCCGCTGCCAGGTGGGTCCCACTTGCGTCACACTGACGTCAGCACCGTCACCCCTCCTCCTTTCCTCTTTAGCTGGCGTCGAAAGCGAAAGGGCTGGGGCGCGCCGGTCATGGCGCCGTCGCGACGCGCCCCCGCGGTCTCCCAACGCCTCAGCGCCGTCCACGTGCCCCCGCGCTCCGCCGCTATAAGAGCCCGCCGCCGCCGCGTCTGGAACCCTCCAAACCCTAGCCGCCCGGGGGAATCGAATCCCCTACCCACCTGCCCGCAGCCGGAGGAGAAAAGGGAGAAGAGGAGGAGAGGAAGCCGGGAGCGGCGCCGCCACCGCGGAGCCGTACCCACGACGCCGAGCCGCTCGCGAGGAGGAGCCGGAGCCGCCGGAACGCCTACGTCCTCTACTTCCTCTTCCTCATCGACGCCGCGCCGCCGCACCGCACCGCCACCTCTACCAGCGCCGCCTCCTTCCTCGTCTCTGCGCCGCCAACCTTCACCGACGCGACTCCGCTTCGGCCCGTGGCCACCTAGGTGAGGGCACCCATCTCCCGTCGCTCGTGGATGCCCCGACCTTCGCGCCGGGGTGGAACGTGTCGTGCTCGCGCCGCCGCGCCGTCGCCGCGGAAGCCGGCCATCGTGCCGGCCGGGTCAACTTTCGCAGGTGCCGCCGCCGTCGCCAAGCGTGCGCCGCTTAGTCCCGTTTCTCTTTTGCGCTAGCACCCGTGCCATCCGCGTTCCCGCCGCGCCGTGTCGAGCGCCGCGACGCGCTCGCGTCGCGGGCACGCCCCGCGCGCGCGCCCGTGAACGCCACGGAGCACGCACGCGTGCACCCCCGCACGCGCGCGTTGCAACCGTTCGGGCAAAAACCGGGCCTTGGCCCTTCCTTGAGCCCCCGCCGCGGCCACCGAGCCTTGTGCTCGCCGCGCCGCCGTCGTGCCGGGGTGGCCACGCCGCGGAACCCCCGTGCTTGCCGTGTAGGTTAATTAACCGGCGCCATGCCGAACCTCGGGTCGAAGCCACACCGGCCCATCCCGGCCGCCTCGCTCGCCGCCGCCCATGGCGTCGAGCCGTGCGCCGCCGTAGCGCCGCCGCGACGCCCGTCGCGGGCTCGAGCCGAAGCCCCGCTAGGCTTGCCCTAGACGCCCTAGCGCATCCCGTACACGCTCACCTCATCCCCGCCACCGTGCCCACACGAGGGAAGACCCCCGCTCGTCGCCGCGCCGCGCCGCCGCCGCACCCACGCCGGGCGACCGCCGCGCACGGCCGAACCCCGGCCGCCCTAGCGGACTCCTACCCCCCAACCCGAGAAGCTCGCGCCGAACACCTTGCACACCGGCCACCCGTGCGCCGAGGCCACCACCGCCGACGAGACCCGACGCGCCGCCGTCCTTTTTCACCGAGCCGGCGGCCCCGACGTCACTAGAGCGAGGGGGAGGAACCCCCGGGCGCGGTTAGGCCCACATGCGCGCGTGGCGCGCAGAGGGATCCCCGAGATCCGTGCGGCCCGCCGCTCGAATCCAAGGCCACACGGCGAGCCACACCGCGGCCCGCCGCACGGGCCGCCGCCGGACGGGCCGCGGCGGGCCGGCCGCAGGCGGGCCGAGCCGCACGCCGGGCCACGGGGAAGCCCCGGCCGCAGCCGGGATCCGGGGATCCCGTGCGGCCGGCGAATAAAAGGGGGAGTTTTCTTTTGATTAAAAATTCCGGGAAAATCCTTTTCTCTTCTAAAAATCCTAGAAAATCCATTTTATCTCCGAAAATTATGAAACCTTTTCCGTAAAAGTATCTAAAATCTTAAGCTACGGGTTGGGATAGTGTTTGTTCCCGTTTTGGATCTTAATTGGTCTTATTTGGATTTAAGTTGCAATAGGACCGCGATTTATTTTCTTTTTCGCGTTACTAGGAGCAGGAGGAGCCGGAGAGCTGAGTCAGGAGTACGACTACACCGACGACTTCGCCGCGGAGGACTACCCGACCCCAGGTTCACGCCCGACCGATTTTGACTACCCATTAGGCATTGCTGAGTAGTAATGCTAGCGCTTTACTTTATGAATGCATGTTGATGAACCTTGCACTGCCTCTTTATTTACCCTGTCCTTGATTGTCCTACTACTACTATATATGTTTATGAAGGCGTATATGTGCGCCGAGCTTCGCGATGCATGTGTTGGGATGGGAATAGTGGTTCTTGGCGTGTGTGGGGTAAAAACCGGCAGGAGAAGGCGTTTTTGGGTACTTTGGCGGGGGTGAGCTCGAAACAACCGATCCGGGGATCGGGGATAGGGGTGCACTCCTCGGTGCATCCCTCCCGTTACGGTTTTCGGAGCCTAGGTGTTGGGGTTTTCGTGCGCTTGGAGGACATGAGCTCGCCCCGTCCGAAATCGAGTGGATCAACTTGTTTATAGGACATCGTACACACCACCCCGCCGAGAGTGGGGATAGGGCCGTGTTGAGCTCGGCAAGTGCGGAACCATACCGCTAGGATGGATAGCGGGGTATCGGTGGGGGAGCGGTGGAGGTGAGACCACCCTCTCGAAGCGACTCCCGTGTGGCCACACGGGAGCATTTCACGCTTCCGGTGTAGTCCCTTCCGAGGGGGGGGACAACTTTGAGGGCCGGATGCGGGATGGGATCGTAACTACCGAGAGTTCGCCGGTAGGATGGGCTCGGTCGGCCGTACACCGGCCGGTACCATTCCGGATGGGTACGGGTGTACACGCTCGCGCAGTTGTTCGATCTATAGCTATAGCCGCGTCCTCGGTCATGGACACTGCCTAGAAGACGTACTTGATCCTCATGTTTTGGGATTTCTACCTCCCCCCTATAGATGAGAGTGTGGTGAGCCGTGGTTACAGCCGGCTAGAGGAGAGAGGCTCCATCTACCTCGTCGATCCGGTTGTAATCATTGAGATGCGAGGAGAGGAAGTTCTCGCATCGCCCCTAGTCGGGAGTAGGAGTTGGTGACGGGTCTTCTGGGTAACCAGTTGGATCCAGGTTGTGTTGAGAGACTTGGGTTTTGGGATATTGATGGAGAATCCTTGTTTATACTCTGCTGCTGCTGCATAGGAAACCCCAGCCGTTTCCTTGTCTACTCTCTTTTCCCTTTAGAATTTAGGCCACTTAAAGCTGCATACGGTTGGTGACGTGGACCTATCCCACTCCTTGGGGATAGACTTTGGGTGTGCAGGGTACGAGTCCGACTTCGACTGCAACGCCGACGGATGGTACGACTGAGGGATACGTCGCTTCGCTCGAGTTGCCTGTGGCGGGAAGAATAAAGATGGAGACCCTTCTGAGAAGATAGCTACCGTTGCGTAGAATTTTCACTCTGATTCAGCCAAGAGGCTTGTAATGATGTACTCCATAATGGACATGTAATAAATTAATGTACTAATAACTTTATGTGATGCAATGTATGACTTTGTGTATCATTCTGTGAGACGTTCTGTACGCGATAGCCACTGATCCAGGGACTATCGCGATGGTACAGGGATTCGGGTTTTCTATGAAAATCCGGGGTTTTACAGGTGGTACCAGAGCCATGCTTGACCGTAGCACGTATCCCTAGGAAAGGTCGATAGAAATAGGACTCTATACGCTCTATCTCTATAGTTATACCCTTGAGCTATATTATAAAAACTCGTTCCCTCTTTGAAAATTTCTTACTCACCTGCGCTGACGGAAAATTTCTTGCGTTTCACAGGAGATGGAGCACCAGGTCGCGGAGATCACCCCCGAGACGTGCGGGGCGATCTGCCACTGGATGGAGAGGGCCCTTCTCAGGCTTGGAGTCCCTCCGACCTACGTCACGTACCGCGCCGAGTACGTACCCGCCGTGATCGGGGCGGATGGTGCTCGCACGGCCGCCGTGCTCCCTCACCCGAGTCTCCCCGGGTTTAAGGGAGAGGTCCGCGCGCCGCCGCACTCACCGTCGCGACCGCGCTCGACGCCGCCCGCCGCCGTGCCCCGGGTCGCCTACTCGCACGCACCGCGCCTCCTTCGAGACCGGGACTCTTCGGCCGCTACCCCGGACTACCGGCGCCTCGCACCGCTCGTGGACCGGAGTTCCTTCGTACGAGGGGATCCGGAGACGACGTCGACGCTGCTCCCTCCCGCGAGACCGACGAGACTCGGTGGAGACCGCCGCCTACTTGGTCGACCTCGACAAGTACACGCGCCGACCGGAGGACGAGTCACGTACCCTCTACGGCCGAGGTCGGGGACGCTACCATCGACGCGCTCCCGGTACGCGGCCCCGCCGCGCCGAGCCGGGAGAGGGAGAACACCGCTCTACGCCACCGTGTTCGCCGCTCGAGTTGAGCCTCGACCGCACGACCACCGTCCCGCCGCAGTCCGAGAGGGAGAGGGTGGACACCGGGGAGGAGATGCCGCACGCCAAGGAGGACCTACGCAGCCGACCGCGAGTCGAACAGGGGGGGGGGAAGGCCGGGCGGGGGGGGGCCCCCCCCCCCGGGGCGCGCGCGCGCGGGGGGGGGGCTGGGTGGGGGGGGGGGGGGGGGGGGGGGGGCGGGCGCCCCCCCCCCCCACCGCCCGCGGGCGCCGCCCGGCGCCCGGCGGTCGGGGGGGGGGGGGGGGGGGGGGGGGGGGAGGGGGGGGGGGGCGCCGCCCGCTCGGGCGGGGCGTGCGGCTCGGCGGGGGGGCGGGCGCCCCCGCGCGGGGCGGGGGGGGGGGGAGGGTGGACCTTCGAGCCGCGGACCGGTCACGCCTCAAGCTCCACCCGTGCCCGATGGCCCGTCCGCCGACTCCCCGTCGAGACCGAGGAGGTTCGAGAGGCTCACGCCTTGGTGTCCGGATCTTCCCGCCGGACTACCCCACCGAGGACCGCTACCCCGTCACGTACCGGCGGGCACGCACGGAGTAGAGAGAGGGCGAGCAGAGGCATGACCTAGAGTAGTGTTCTATGCTAGTAGTTTCCATGAGATGTTCCATGCGGCCCGCGAGCATGTTCGGTGCATGAAGAGAGTCATGCCACACCATGTAGACACTACCCTTTTGAGATTGTACCGATGTATTAGATCGTTGACTTGTTGCTTGCTACCCCAAGGTCCGAGTCGGCCTCGGGGGAGCAAGTGTAATGATCATGTTTGATGTGTGCTTGGATCTTAATGGTGTTATTTGTGTCTTAATGCTTCTTCGCTTGAGTGTAGGTTATAATTAGAACTATTTTCTTGATTGCTTAAGACTCATGTGTGAGTTGGTGAGTGACGTGCGTAAACTCCATTCTTTTCCTTTATGTTTTCGTAAGGATGTCGATCCGCCGCTCCAACCGGCCGATGGCTCGCCTCGAGGAGGCACCGGCGAGGAAGAAGCCCGGCGAGGGCGTGGACGCGGTCGTGGCCGTGGCCGTCCACCCCTCGCGTGGAGGAGCCTTGGGGGCTAGGGCCCGAGGTGACGGGGCACCGCCACCGCCGCCCGAGAACCCCGAGGCCGAGGTTGAGCAAGGAGCGCCGCGCAAGGCCGCCCGAGGCCGGAACGGCCACCACCACCCCCGCCTAACTTGGTGGAAGTGATGGCGCTCCGGACTCGGTGATGAGAGGATGGCGAGAGGCCATGGAGCACCGTGGCAACGCGGTGGGAACCACGTCGCTCCGCAAGACGAGGACCTCACGCGGAAGATCGAGAGGTTCATCCGCCCGAAGGCCCCCACCTTCGCCTACTCGGATGACCCACTCGAGGCCGACGGACCGGCCGAGGGTGATCGAGACCAAGCTCGACCTCACCGTCCGCTCCGACGAGGAGTGCGTCGCTATCGCCGCGCACCGGTCGGGAGGGTCCCGCCAAGACATGGTGGGACAACTACATCGCCACCCACCCGAACCCGGCTTTCATCACCGGGCCGGGAGTTCCGCGAGGCGTTCCGCGAGCGCACCTCCCCGACGAGCCGCCGGGTCCGAAGGCGCAGGAGTTCCGCACCATGACTCGGGGTGCGATGAGGGTCGAGGAGTACGAGCGTCACTTCATGAAGATGATGCGTACGCCCCCGACGACACCAACACCGACCGAAGAAGCAGCTTCGGTTCTGCGCGAGGCCTCCACCACGGCCTTCGCCAGGCACTGAAGGCGAGTGAGCACAAGTCCCTGCGCCATCTCGTCAACCGCGCCATCGCGATCGAGGACGAGAGGAGGGGCCACGAGGAACGCATGAGGGGCAAGAAGAGGATGGGAGATCGAGATCAACCTGACCGATCCTTCCAAAAGCCGAGAAGCGGACAGAGCAACATGCTGAGGGGGAGCTACCGCCCGGGGCACAACCAGCCTGGGCGTGGCTTCGGAGGTAGTGGACGTAGCCCGTTCCCCGGAGGGAGGAACCCCCGCTACCCCCGGCGGACCGGAGGCTACACCCGTGCTCCCCGAGCACCGCGTGACCCGCCGCAGAGGCTTCACCGTCACCGCTTCGCGTGTGGCAAGCCGGGCCACAAGTCCTACGACCGCCCCGACAAGAAGGCCGGCCGCCACCCCCGCGAGGGCACCTGCTCCCGGAAGCCGACCTCCTCAGCCGCACCGCCTCCGCCGCCGGCGGTGGGAGGGCCGAACCACCTCACCGAGGAGGAGGCCGCCGATGCCCCCGACGTCGTGATCGGTAAGTTTTTGGTTTGTGGTACTTCTCGCTCCGGTTCTCTTTGACACCGGTGCAACCGGTCTTATATCACCTCTCGGTTCGTGAGTAAGCTCTCCCTCCCTACAACCACCCGACCGATGCCCATCATCACGAGCTCTCCGCTCGGGGATATCCGATGCACCCCTGCTGTGCAAAGGAGTGGAAGTGGTCATCCAGGGTCGCACATTCTATGGGGATCTCACCGTGCTGCCTTCCCATGGTATCGACGTGATAGCGGGGATGGATTGGATCACCGCCCACAAGGGTGTCATCTCCACTTCACCGAGGCTGGTGACACTACTACACCCCGACGGGACAAGGGTGACCTTCGAGCCAATGAAGTCTCGAGACATACCGGCCGTATACGACCTTCACACGAAGGCCATATCGGACGTGCCGTAGTATGTGAGTATGAGGATGTGTTTCCGGAGGGAGTTGCCGGGTTGCCTCCTGATCGTGATGTGGAGTTCGTGATTAACCTGGTGCCGGGAACGGCGCCAATAGCCCAGAGTCCGTACCGTATGGCAGAGGTTGAGCTGAAACTGCTGAAGGCAGAGCTGGACTCGCTACTCGAGAAAGGGTTCATTCGGCCGAGTGCCTCACCCTGGGGTTCACCGGCACTATTCGTGCCGAAGAAGGATGGGACGCAATGTCTGTGCGTCGACTACCGCGCCTTGAACGCGGTGACCATCAAGAACAAGTACCCGCTGCCCAGGATTGACGATTTGATGGACCAGCTGAGGCAAGCCAAGTACTTCAAGAAGATCGATCTCCGGTCGGGTTATCACCAGATGAAGATCCGCCCGGAGGACATCCACAAAACGGCTTTCGTGACCAGATATGGGCAGTATGAGTACACCGTCGTGTCGTTTGGCCTGACCAATGCCCCGGCATACTTCATGAACATGATGAACAAGGTCTTCATGGACGAGTTGGACAAGTGTGTCGTCGTCTTCATAGACGATATACTGGTCTACTCCCAGACAGCAGAAGAGCACGAGGGGCACCTGAGGATCGTACTGGGAAAGCTCAGGCGGCATCAGTTATACGCCAAGTTCAGCAAGTGTGAGTTCTGGATGGAGGAAGTCGCGTTTCTGGGTCATGTGTTGTCAGCTAAAGGAGTTGCTGTAGACCCGAGCAAGATTGAGGCCGTATCGAAGTGGCAGTCACCGAAGTCCGTGATAGAGATCTGCAGTTTTCTCGGTTTGGCTGGGTACTACCGCCGGTTTATCGAGAACTTCTCCAAGATCGCCAAGCCCATGACATAGCTGTTGAAGAGCAACACGCCGTATGTGTGGTCGGACAAGTGTGAAGCCAGTTTCCAGGAGCTCAAAACTCGTCTCACCACTACCCCCGGTCCGACCCCCGCCCGACGCGAGCAAGGATTTCGTGGTGTCTTGGACGCGTCAAGGCAAGGACTTGGCCGCGTGTTGATGCAAGGAGGCAAGGTAGTGGCATACGCTTCACGACGTTAAGGAAGCATGAGGAGAACTACCCGACACACGATCTCGAGCTAGCCGTCGTCATACACGCGTTAAAGATATGGAGGCACTATCTGATGGGGAACAAGTGCGACATCTACACGGATCACAAGAGTCTGAAGTATATCTTCACCCAGTCGGAGTTGAATCTGAGACAAAGGAGATGGCTAGAGCTGATTAAAGACTACGACCTGAGCATTCACTACCACCCTGGTAAGGCAAACGTCGTGGCTGACGCTCTGAGCCGCAAGCACTATTGCAACAATCTGATGGTGCGAGAGGAACGACCGACCTTGCATGAAGAGCCGGGAAAAGCCGAGCCTAGAAATTGTGGAGGAAGGGCAATTGAACCGCTTGCGGGTAAAGTACACACTCGAAGACCGGATCCGCCAAGCTCGAAGGGGTGCCCGAGATCCAAGAGGTGAAGCGCCCGATGGAGAATGGCAAAGCGGTCGACTATCGCCTCGACGAGCGGGGGTACACCGTGGGCCGAAGGACCGCATCCGCGTGCCTCGGGACAAGGAGATTCGGGACTCGATCCTCAAAGAGGCCCACGATTCTCGGTACTCGATCCACCCCGGTTGTACCAAGATGTACAAAGACACGAAGGTACGGTTTTGGTGGGAAAAGATGAGGGAAGACATTGCCGAATACGTCGCTCGATGCGACACGTGCCGCCGAGTGAAGGCCGAACACCGTAGGGCCCGCCGGCTGCTACAACCGCTCGAGATACCCACGTGGAAGTGGGATGATATCGTATGGACTTCATTGTGGGGTTGCCGCGCACGCAAAAAGGGCATGACTCCATTTGGGTGATTGTTGATCGTCTGACCAAGGTAGCCCATTTCTTACCCGTTAGGGCGGACTACCGCGTGAGCCGACTTGCAGAACTGTATGTGGACAACATCCTGAAGCTTCATGGAGCTCCGAGGAGCATAGTGTCAGACAGAGGGCCCCAGTTCACTGCTCAATTCTGGAAGAGCTTACACGCTTCTATGGGCACCCAGCTGAACTACAGCACAGCGTTCCACCCACAGACAGATGGTCAGACAGAGAGGGTAAATCAGGTACTAGAGGACTTGCTGAGAGCTTGTGTGCTGACCTATGGATCGGATTGGGAAAAGAGCCTGTCATATGCCGAGTTCTCTTACAACAACGGCTACCAGGCCAGTTTGAAGATGGCCCCGTTCGAAGCCCTGTATGGCAGGAAGTGTCGGACACCGTTGATGTGGTCCGAGGTGGGGGAGCGAACCTTTTTCGGTCCCGCCACTATTGTAGAGGCCGAGGAAAATGTCGCCAAGGTACGGGAGAACCTAAAGATAGCTCAAAGCAGGCAGAAGAGCTATGCCGACGCAAAACGGAAGGACGTCTCGTTTGAAGTAGGGGATCACGTCTACTCGAAGGTGTCACCCCTCCGAGGCACGAAGAGGTTCCACATCGTGGGGAAGCTATCCCCTAGGTACGTTGGGCCCTACCCTATTGTGAGCAAGGTCGGGAGGGTAGCTTACAAACTCGAGCTACCTCCGGAGCTTGCGGGAGTTCACCGGTATTCCATGTTTCCCAACTTCGGAAGTGTGTGGTCGTCGAGAAGAGAGTGCCTCGCTCAGCACTCGACGTCCAGAAACCCCGGAGTACTTGGAGTACCGGTTCGGATCCCGGACTCGGGCGGAGAAGTCGACCGGGGAACACCACCACGCGCTTCTGCAAGGTGCTCTGGAGTAACCACTCCGAGCGCGAAGCCACGTGGGAGAAGGAGTCAGCATTGAGGGAGAAATACCCTCATCTCTTCGAAACGGAGGTAACTTCCTAATCTCGGGGACGAGATTCTTGTGAGGGGGGGAGTTCTGTAACATCCCTAGTTTTGACTTGCACTCAAATGTCGAATTTCAAAAACAAACTTGAATTGAAATGGAGTGCTCGAAAATCGAATAAAGGTGTCTTCCTTCCCTCTCCCTTAATTCCTAGATTTATTTTGAGCTAAATGAAATCCCTAGGAAGTATAAGAAATGTTAGTGTGAGAAACTTGGAGTTCTTTGGGATTTTAGTTGGATTTGTTTGGGTGAATTCAAATTTGGGTTGGAATTCAAATTTGAATCTATTTTGGGGCCTAAGGAAAATTCGCAAGCTACACTATTGCACGCAGGTCGCAACCTCACTTCTGGCCCAGCTCCACATTCAGCCCAGTAGCGGCCCAGCCAGCCGCGCCCGCGCCGTTCACCAACCCCGCCGCGCCCGAGCCGCCCGCCGTGTGGGTCCCACTTGCGTCACGCCGACGTCGCACCGTCACCCCTCCTCCTTTCCTCTTTAGCCGGCGTCGAAAGCGAAAGGGCCGGGGCGCGCCGGTCATGGCGCCGTCGCGACGCGCCCCCCGCGGTCTCCCAACGCCTCGGCGCCGTCCACGTGCCCCCGCGCTCCGCCGCTATAAGAGCCCGCCGCCGCCGCGTCCGGAACCCTCCAAACCCTAGCCGCCGGGGGAATCGAATCCCCTACCCACCGCCCGCCGCACCGGAGGAGAAAAGGGAGAAGAGGAGGAGAGGAAGCCGGGAGCGGCGCCGCCACCGCGGAGCCGTACCCACGACGCCGAGCTGCCGCGAGGGAGGAGCCGGAGCCGCCGGAACGCCTACGTCCTCTACTTCCTCTTCCTCCTCGACGCCGCGCCGCCGCACCGCACCGCCACCTCTACCCGCCGCCTCCTTCCTCGTCTCTGCGCCGCCAACCTTCACCGACGCGACTCCGCTTCGGCCCGTGGCCACCTAGGTGAGGGCACCCATCTCCCGTCGCTCGTGGATGCCCCGACCTTCGCGCCGGGGTGGAACGTGTCGTGCTCTGCGCCGCCGCGCCGTCGCCAGTGAAGCCAGCCATCGTGCCAGGCTGGGTCAACTTTCGCAGGTGCCGCCGTCGCCGCCAAGCGCGCGCCGCTAGTCCCGTTTCTCTTTTGCGCTAGCACCCGTGCCATCCGCGTTCCCGCCGCGCCGTGTCGAGCGTCGCGACGCGCCGCGTCGCGGGCACGCCCCGCGCGCGCGCGCCCGTGAACGCCACGGAGCACGCACGCGTGCACCCCCCGCACGCGCGCGTTGCAACCGTTCGGGCAAAAACCGGGCCTTGGCCCTTCCTTGAGCCCCGCCGCGGCCACCGAGCCTTGTGCTCGCCGCGCCGCCGCCGTGCCGGGGTGGCCACGCCGCGGAACCCCCGTGCTTGCCGTGTAGGTTAATTAACCGGCGCCATGCCGAACCTCGGGTCGAAGCCACACCAGCCCATCCCGGTGCCTCGCTCGCCGCCGCCCATGGCGTCGAGCCGTGCGCCGCCGTAGCGCCGCCGCGACGCCCGTCGCGGCTCGAGCCGAAGCCCCGCTAGGCTTGCCCTAGACGCCCTAGCGCATCCCGTACACGCTCACCTCATCCCCGCCACCGTGCCCACACGAGGGAAGACCCCCGCTTGTCGCCGCGCCGCGCCGCCGCCGCACCCACGCCGGCCGACCGCCGCGCGCGCGGCCGAACCCCGGCCGCCCTAGCGGACTCCTACCCCCCAACCCGAGAAGCTCGCGCCGAACACCTTGCACACCGGCCACCTGTGCGCCGAGGCCACCACCGCCGACGAGACCCGACGCGCCGCCGTCCTTTTTCACCGAGCCGGCGGCCCCGACGTCACCGCAGGCGGGGGAGGAACCCCCGGGCGCGGTTAGGCCCACATGCGCGCGTGGCCGCGAGAGGGATCCCCAGATCCGGTGCGGCCCGCCGCTCGTAATCCAAGGCCACACAAGCCGAGCCACACCGCGGCCCGCCGCACGGGCCGCCGCCGGACGGCCGCGGCGGCCGATAGGCGGCCGAGCCGCACGGCGGGCCACGGGAAGCCCGGCCGAGCTGGGATCCGGGGATCCCGTGCGGCCGGCAGAAAAGGGGGGAGTTTTCTTTTGATTAAAAATTCCAGGAAAATCCTTTTCTCTTCTAAAAATCCTAGAAAATCCATTTTATCTCCGAAAATTATGAAACCTTTTCCAGAAAGTATCTAAAATCTTAAGCTACGGGTTGGGATAGTGTTTGTTCCCGTTTTGGATCTTAATTGGTCTTATTTGGATTTAAGTTGCAATAGGACCGCGATTTATTTTCTTTTTCGCGTTACTAGGAGCAGGAGGAGCCGGAGAGCCGAGTCGGGGAGTACGACTACACCGACGACTTCGCCGCGGAGGACTACCCGACCCCGTGTTCACGCCCGACCGATTCGACTACCCATTAGGCATTGCCGAGTAGTATTGCTAGCGCTTTACTTTATGTATGCATGTTGATGAACCTTGCAATCGCCTCTTTATTTACCCTGTCCTTGATTGTCCTACTACTACTATATATGTTTATGTGGGCGTATATGTGCGCCGAGCTTCGCGATGCATGTGTTTGGATGGGAATAGTGGTTCTTGGCGTGTGTGGGGTAAAAACCGGCAGGAGAAGGCATTTTTGGGTACTTTGGCGGGGGTGAGCTCGAAACAACCGCTCTGAGATCGGGGATTAGGGTGCACTCCTCAGTGCATCCCTCCGTTACGGTTTTCGGAGCCTAGGTGTTGGGGTTTTCGTGCGCTTGGAGGACATGAGCTCGCCCGGTCCGAAATCGAGTGGATCAACTTGTTTATAGGACATCGTACACACCACCCCCGCCGAGAGTGGGGATAGGGCCGTGTTGAGCTCGGCAAGTGCGGAACCATACCCGCTTAAGATGGATAGCGGGGTATCGGTGGGGGAGCGGTGGAGGTGAGACCACCCTCTCGTAGCGACTCCCGTGTGGCCACACGGGGAGCATTTCACAGTTCCGGTGTAGTCCCTTCCGAGGGGGGGACAACTTTGAGGGCCGGATGCAGGATGGGATCGTAACTACCGAGAGTTCGCCGGTAGGATGGGCTCGGTCGGCCGTACACCGGCCGGGTACCATTCCGGGATGGGTACAGGTGTACACGCTCCGCAGTTGTTCGATCTATAGCTATAGCCGCGTCCTCGGTCATGGACACTGCCTAGAAGACGTACTTGATCCTCATGTTTTGGGATTTCTACCTCCCCCCTATAGATGAGAGTGTGGTGAGCCGTGGTTACGCCCGGCTAGAGGAGAGAGGCTCCATCTACCTCGTCGATCCGGTTGTAATCATTGAGATGCGAGGAGAGGAAGTTCTCGCATCGCCCCTAGTCGGGAGTAGGAGTTGGTGACGGGTCTTCCGGGTAACCGGTTGGATCCCGAGGTTGTGTTGAGAGACTTGGGTTTTGGGATATTGATGGAGAATCCTTGTTTATACTCGTCGCTGTCGCATAGGAAACCTCGCCGTTTCCTTGTCTACTCTCTTTTCCCTTTAGAATTTAGGCCACTTAAAGCCGCATACGGTTGGTGACGTGGACCTATCCCACTCCTTGGGGATAGACTTTGGGTGTGCGAGGGTACGAGTCCGACTTCGACCGCAACGCCGACGGATGGTACGACCGAGGGATACGTCGCTTCGCTCGAGTTGCCTGTGGCGGGAAGAATAAAGATGGAGACCCTTCTGAGAAGATAGCTACCGTTGCGTAGAATTTTCACTCTGATTCAGCCAAGGGGCTTGTAATGATGTACTCCATAATGGACATGTAATAAATTAATGTACTAATAACTTTATGTGATGCGATGTATGACTTTGTGTATCATTCTGTGAGACGTTCTGTACGCGATAGCCACTGATCCAGGGACTATCGCGATGGTACAGGGATTCGGGTTTTCTATGAAAATCCGGGGTTTTACAGTCGGAGATGTGTGTTGGAAGCCGTGTTCATCTTGTTAGAGCATCCATCTCCTTCGAGAAGAATTTTTATCGGCTCTCATTCACTCCCCCCTCCTCTCTGGTTTGCCGTATCGGTACTTCAGCTGCCTTAGTATCACAAAAGTTCACCTTCTCTGTATCCATCAGCCAAAAAAAGCTAACCGAAAGAAATGTATCCTTTCAAGTCAATAGTATAGTAACCATCTTTGGCAAGCAGACCAACATTCCAAAGATAACTGATGTACACATCGATCGTAAAACTACATCCTTAGCAGTAGTGTTATCATCAGCCTTTCAATCTGAACCTCCTGGAACCTCAAACGTAGCTAAAAAGCCGTGCCTCGACCACAGGGTAAGCCTATGCTAAAACATGATGATGACTGCATCCCTGCTAAGTGTATCACACAGATATTATTTTGAGAATTTGTAGGCGATTCCATGCAAGAGGACTCTCTTACTGGAAGATAGTTGTGATGATGGAAAGAAAGATGAGCCCATTCTGACAAAACTGACAGCAACAATATCACAACAACTGAAGGAGAAAAGGTTGTATCTCATAACTTCTTTCGCACTATATTCATAATTCAATCGACGCTGAATACCTTACATTGTGCACTGTCTCATGTCGTCCTCATTGCACCTTCACACTGATAACATCAAGCATTCAGAAAATCATGACGAAGCAGCAGCAAATGATGATTCTGCAGCTGTCATTGCACATGAAAGGTTAACATCACTCTGCAGTACACTCAGTAGCTTAGTGTTAGATTTCATCCATATTCTGATACATTCATCCCTATTGTACATTGCGGCATCAATGGTAAAATTGTTGGTCCTTCTGTCAGCGGTTCGAAGCAGTGATCAGCTACCAGTCGAAAGAAGAACGCAGTTCAGGAAGTAACAAGGTAACAGGTGAACTCAATCCCTTTATCACATATCTGACCTTCACAGTCTCATGTGTTCCTTTATTATTTTACAATCAGAAATAGAGGAGCGACAGCACCACGGCGAACAGAAGAACTGAAATGAAGGCTTTTGCACTACGGCTGTTGCATACGCATCTTTTGGGCTGATTCTCCTAGCCAACTGGTCAAGACTAGACTCTAGGTTTCAGATTCATGATGGTTGTAAATACGGAGTGCATCTCTAGGAGTAAGTACATTATTTTGCAAAGAGGTGTGCTTTGAACTGTGTTAAGCACGACCTCAGTGTTCTGTGAACACCAGCCTGTAATTTCTGTTGTTCGTCACTACCTGCCTTCATGTATTCTTCGTTTCTTTGCATGCTAGCCACTAACGAGAAAAATGCCAAAAAGCAGGAGTCATTGAAAATACAATACAAAGACTTGATTGACAAGAATGAGTTCAGCAACGATCCATCCATCTAACTTCCGGTGGTGGATAGGTACATTTATTTGTACACTAGAGTCGTGCTCATGCGCTGCTACGGGTAAAAAAAAATTATGGTATGTAGCTCTTCTATGTATTCGAGAAAAAATTGTGATTCCTTGTTATCCAGCAAGACAAACATTGGATAATTAAACCTATATATGCACCTCATGTTTATTATGTTTCCCCTCTATGAAATCCATCACAATTATATAGGCAAACATTGATATCATGTGAAGTCTTATCGACAATGAAAGAGTACAAGATGTTAGACTGTGAGACCAATGCAGTTCTATCTCCGCTGACCCTTTGCTTGGATGGCGCAAGCCAGCATAAGCCCGACAAGATATGGGACTATGCATTCAAGGGACATCTTTTCAGCACTATAACATGCAGCTGAGGTTGTCCACTATATCCCACCTATGCAAATATAATGAAAATATTGTTCTATGAGATATTAGTACAAAATGCAAACAACATAAGCCTACAAATGGAGTAAAAACCGATTGGCCATTTCCTGGATCACAAGCTGCAGTCTGACAAACAGAGATCAGGCAAATATACATGAATTCACAACTACTAATAATCAGAAATGATATCTATAATGTAAATGGAAGAAGTCTAGATAACCCCCAACCTATGGGGGTTGGATCACATCACCCCCAACCTATGAAACCGGATGTTTTACCCCCCGAACTATCCAAAACCGGACAAATCACCCCCTGAGGCAGTTTTGGACGGCGGTTTGCTACAGTAAAGTCGGTTTTGTCTTTTTTTTTCTCTTTTTTGTTATTTCGGTTGAATCATTGAAAAAGCATAGTAAATCACAGAAAAATCATAAAATGGAAAATCCAATTTTGTTGTACTCCACGTGAGTAGATCTACATAGTGAACATATAATATGGAATGTTTTAGAACATTTTTTTGCTATAGCTTTAGATCTATACTTTTCTGTAATTAATTCATAGCTCTAAAAAATGTTCTAAATCATTTCATATTATATATTCACTGTGTAGATCTACTCATGTGGAGTCCAACAAAATTAGATTTTCCATTTTACGATTTTTCTGTGATTTACTATGATTTTACAATGATTCAGCCGAAATAACAAAAAAGAAAAAAAATACAAAACCGTCGTTACTGTAGCAAACAGCCATCCAAAACCGCCTCAGGGGGTAATTTGTCCGATTTTGGATAGTTCGGGGGGTAAAACATCCGGTTTCATAGGTTGGGGGTGATGTGATCCAACCCCCATAGGTGGGGGGTTATCTAGACTTTTTCCTAATGTAAATGCACCAGACTTTTGCTTTCCTTTCACACACTTGTTTGAATATCGCCCATTTTGAGTTCAAGACAATATATCTGTAATGTAAATGCACCAGACTTTTGTTTTCCTTTCACACACTTGTTTGAATATCGCTCATTTAGAGTTTAAGACAATATAAAAGTTCAAAAATTCGAAAATTACCTACCTGGTGGCAACTATGAACTATCCCACTCCAATGTCTCCACCTCCTTCCCATAAAGATTAAAGAAGCAAGAAAAAACTACAGATCCACCTATGAAGATAAATTAATCTACAAAACTGAAAGAGCAAAGTAACCTTTGAATCCAGCCCAATGTCCATTGCATTCCAGATTTTAACCCATTGTTGCCTCCTATTCAAAAAACATGAGAAAAGAAAAACACATGATCAATGCTACGGGTAATAAAAATTTATGATTATAACAAATAGAGTAATCATCATGATAATCATTTTTTCACAATATAATAGAAGCTTTTAGAAACAGTAGTGCTATATTTTGATATGAAAGGTTTATTTCTCAAGGTGAAGAGCACAACCTAGAATTATAGTACCAGATGATGGCATCCTCCTCATCTAAGAAGTATGCACAACTACCACAATCAGTCTGCAGATAAATCAGTAATGTTCTCGTTTCCATCCAATGCTCCAATCATCTTTATAAATTTCATTGCATTTTGGAAAGGACTATAAGTCTCAAGAAGAGTCATTTACTACCAACTTAAAACATTTAAATATCGTGTACTTGCTCAAAAAAAGAATATGCTACTAAAAGTCTAAAACCAAACACATTTAACTGAAGACATGTTTGACAGGCTAGTGGGAGAAACAAACACATGGATGGCAGCAAAAAGATCTACCAAAGATGTGGAAAATATTAAAAGATTGGAACAGAAATGAACTGTTGATAATGAACATAATGTGAGGGTCAAATAGCGATCCAATGCACAGGTGAATCCTAAAATTTTGTAAAAGGGAAAGAAAATCGTAGGGTCTGTGCAAGGACTTGCTATCGAACTATGATGTGGTGCCCAACTCAAATTTCCCTGTTTCAGCATAAAATTTAAGATCAAATTTAAAACACATTTGTTTCCTGAATCTGAAAGGAGCACAAATGAGTTGTCCAACAAAACACAGAGATAAATAGCTACAGGCCAATCAAATCTACTCATCATGTTATAAACATATTTCCAATGATATATGCAATAGAGGCACACACATCAAGAAATTAAATTGGAGCAACAAAAGTAGAACATATAATTAATATCAGACTTTGCAATGTGTCTATGATGTGTTGTCGAGCTTATAAGGTATTGAATAATATACAAAATGCAACAAGATTGTCTCCCGTAACCATCTATGATGTGGGCATCGACGTCGCAAAAGCTGCTATTGCATCTCCCATAAGCACACACCATCTATTTTCTGCTTTCACCTGTGCCAATTTTCAACGGTAAGATGGATGGCCCAGTTGCACTTGTGCAGATACAACACAGAATAGAGTGACACGAATGGAGATGCAATTTTTATTACTCGTAGAACAAAGTGATTTTACCTAGGCATTTCGTCGAACACTTGTTCAACAATCCAAGTTCAGGAAGATAGAAATCAAATTACAGCCACTTGCTATGATTATTAGCTCCTAGATCCGTTCATTGTGGATTGGAAACAACACAGAAGGGAAAGCAAAGGAAAATAATCAAGAAGAAGCTAGATTCAGTGGAAGGAACGCACCCGTTGACGTAAAAATCAAGGGGAGGGGTGCGGCGCCGTGCTGTAGACCCCGGGCGGCGTCCATGGGTGCGAGTCGATGGCGGCGTCCTCGGCAGTGTGATCTGCCGTCCATGGGTGTGGGCGAGGTTGGAGGTGGGGGCGGCGTCCACGGCCCGAAGCGAGCGGATGGTGGTGGCCACGGCGGCTTCGGGTAGGGGGGAGGGGCAATAATGGCGGATGGGGGAGGTGAGCGGCTGGACGGGGCGGCGTCGAGGGCAAGGATGGCGTACCTGGAGCCCGGAGGGGAACGATGCGGGGTGCGGCTGGCGGCGTGGGCAGGGAAACACACAAGAGAGAGGATTGGACGGCGCTGCGGTATCGGACAGGGGAGGCGACAGGGCCGAAAAAGGGCCCACTTGTCGGCGCGCGGGGGCAATGGTTCTACCGGCAGAACATAGGGGCTGAACCATCGGGAGGCGACGTTACCCTTACGATCCTTTTAATGGTAGAGATATAAATGTACAAACATCTGTGTAGTACCAGAAAATCAAAAACATCAATCTTTCTCTTCCTTCTGTCGTGGTCTTTTCAGGAACAACTCCCCCACGTCGGCTACTTCATTCAGGCCTCAGGGAAGGGTCTCAACAGTGCAGTGGTTGTCAACTCTGTTCCAGCAGGTATGTAAGCCACTTCATCTGCATCTTTCTTCATCGTGTTTCTTCACTCCACTCTGCTATACTCTCTTGCTTGGTAATGCTCCTCCTCTCTCTCTCTGTAGTTTGCCTCTGTACTTCCTCATCATTTCCAAACAATCCAGACTTTATTACCCTTTCTTTCAGGATTGTTGTTCTCGAAGCCTCTGCATCATCAAAACTGATACGTTGTGCATAGAAAAGCAACCCAGCAAAAGGTTTGATAGTTCTTTCTCCAATTTGTTTCTACTAGACCAATGCATTTCTTCCTTGAATTGAATTACTTGATCCAATGGTGATCAGTGTACTTATGTAACCCTGGTCCCCACATTTTTCTTCTTTTCTTTGCACTTTTTTCCCTTCCTTTTTGAGACTCTCTTTTTGATTATTACCACTACAAAGATAGATTACAACCTGGTATCGTCAGAATGTCACTAGAGAACCACAAGGTAAGATTTTTAAGAACTATTTCTACCACCGTTCCCATTATGTACTATAAAGCGTTGCCATTATCACTACCTAGATCTTGCCTAGGAATCAAGTCAGAAACATTTTAGCTATTGTTATAGTATCATTGAAGAACATAAATCTCTCACTGATTTGTTGACTGCTCTCAGATGCATCAATGCACAATAAAGGAGATACATGAAACAATGTGATACTTAGATAGTAGTACACTACTCTGAAAATAAGCAGTGTGTGCGTCTGGGTCAGTGTGCTTAGTGGTTGCTCATGTATGACAACAATGACAAGTTCTATTTTCATCAACTTACTAAAAAAATATGCAAGCAGTAACTCCTCCATCTTCTGCTTTGTGTTCCTCGCAGAAACCATTGGCACTGATGGTCGAGTTAATTACCGTGATGCGTTCTTGGGCACTATTGAAACAAGCAGTCGCACTCTTGAGACCATCAAGATTCCCACTTATTATCACATTTAGCCGACCTGGTAGCAGTGCTTACCTGACACCACTGAAAGACCTATTGCAGGCCATGTACTGCAATCACGGCTTCATCAACATTATTTCCAAGACTGAAAACAAGCTAAGGATCATGTTCTCTGATGATCGAGATGCCTTACCTGCATATCATGATCTCCACAACCGATCTGTAGATGATCACTTAGGTAGATTTGTGACTTTCAAGATATGGCATCCGGTCGATGATCTTGGATATGATGCGGCAGATCATCATATTTACATTTCTATACAGGGGTTACCCTTGCACCTTTGGAAAAAAGAAATAGTTGAGCAAATCCTCCATCCTTACTGTGCCCTGGGTAACTTATCTGAGGAGACAAACAAAAGGACAAATCTTTCCTCCTACACAGCATTTGCAAGGAGCCAGAAAAGAATAGCACTGCCAAGGAAAATTTCTCTCAACGTTAAAAAACAGCTACCTAGCAATTATCTTCAGAAAGGCAAAAAGTTTCGAAGGAAGTTGTTGTCTATAAGTTGCTGATACAAGCTGTGGGTTTCCTCTGTGATCAAACAACACATTGCTCCTGTAACCATGAGGGTTTGAATGTCAGATATGAGAACAACTATGACCCTGACACAACACAATGCTTCATCACAGATCTTCCTGATGATAAAGACCTCCTAGATGAGCTACAGAGTTCTTGCAATAGCAACACATGACAACCATGGATACCAAAGAGAAGAAATGCAGGACATGGTATCAGCCTATCTTGGTTGTTCCGTTAAAGTTCACAGACTTATTGATACACAGTTCATCATATTTGCTCTTCCTTCTGTGAGGTTTGATCTTAAACAGTGGAAAACTGAAAACATGTCCACTCTGGAAAAGCTTCCTTTTAAGGGATCTGTATATGTCACTGAGATACCAGCACATCTTTGCACTTCAAAGGTCATCAGCTTTATCCTTAGTCCATACTGTGTTGTGGAAACTGAAGACGGTAATAATCAGAGCATCACAACCTCAGAAAAATTCAAATGCACTGCTTGGACCAATAGACTTTTGAGTGTACCGAAAAGGATCATGGCTTGCCTATTTGTCAACACGCCTCAACAACAGAACATAGATGAAAATTATGGATCAATGGATCTCAGGATCACACAATTACTAATTGATGCAACCTTCACCGAAACGGCCTCTCACAGTACAGGTGAAAATCGCACCTAGGAACGACAATAGATATATATCGACATACGATATGTGAATATGCAAACTTTACCAATTGAACTTATGATCTCTTCATTTTTGCAGTGGTGCAGACAACCACGACACTTCACAAGTGAATGTGCAATAACCACCCCTACTGCGCAAGCCAGCAAGATAAGCAGTTATCATGGATGTCACCACAACCACAAAGTGTGTCATCTTTTGCATCTGGTCACAAAAATAGTTGGTGTGAATCACTACCTCATATTTAGTCCCTAGGAACAGGAAATTGTGGTTAACCTGTATTTGTAAAAAGAGGACCACCTATGCTGCTTTAAACTGAATGTGCCAAAGACAAATTTGCTCTTTGTGAGACACTATAATGGCATCATGTTCCTGGTATTTTGCCAATACTTCTTCAAACGAATTGGGTTTTCAAAGTGGTGCCTCACTATTTCTCTGACAGCAAAGATGCTCATCCTGTATTATAATTTCACAGGGAATCAGATTAGCACTCTGACCATTTTCTGTGTAGATACTACTATCACACCAAACATACTTTTCGGTTTTAATATTCAGCAACAAAATTACAAGCACGCGGAAATATATTGATTATGATGAGATTGAGAACCAAAAGCGGTAGCTACTGCAGTAATATTACAGCTTCAAGCAGATAGTTTTAAGCAATACAAATGATAGTCATTACAACCTGTAACAACCATTGTTCTGAGGCACACACATCCACACAATACCCACTGCCTCAATAAAAAGGAGTAGAAACACAATTGTACAACTAAACATACTAATTATTGTTCCACATATTGCTTAGAAAGTCCCCAACGCAACAACACAATTTTCGTTGATCATGCCAAGTGGTCCTTTAATGGCAGTGAGGCACTGATCAACCTCGGAAATTAGAGCTTCTAGCCTCCTGCAGAGCTCTTCTCCAGCAGTATAACGACAAAGTATTGTTGAGTAAGAATTCATCAGCAGATTCAGACCCCTTGTCACGGGCAGGGAGGAGATTGGTGGGAGGATTGCTGCGAAGGTTGTATTCAAAGGAGGTATGGGGACGCAGCCCTCGACCTCGCCGCCGTGCCAGAGCTTGAGGAGCTCGATGTCGCACCGAGGAGGCAGGGCAGCGGCTTACAGATCGATCTAATCTCAAGCCTATCTAATGTCTCCCATTCTTCCGGTTTATATCACCACCGGTTACAATCTCCAAACTAATTCTAACTTATCTCTAACAAACTTCTTTAACAAACTTATCCCTACGGAGCGCCTGGGACTCCCTGGCCTCTCTTGTGCCGCCGGCCATAAGCCAGGCCCCACATGACATCTCTCCCTCCCTGGACAATCAGCTTGTCCTCGAGCTGATACTCATGAAATTGCTGCACGAAGTCTTCTAGGGGCACCCAAGACGTCTCAGCCCCCGGAGCTCCTTTCCAGCGCACCAACAGCTCCTGGCGCCCTCTGGCAATGCGCCCCTTCAAAACCGCAGTAGGCTCCACCAAAACACATCCATGCTGAATGGGTGGCAATTCCGGCGCCCGAGCCGGTGGCTCGCCATGGAATGCCTTAAGCAAGCTCACATGAAAGACATCATGAATCCTAGCCCCAACTGGCAGATCAAGTTTATAGGCTACATCACCAATGCGTTCCAGCACCTTGTAAGGACCAAAATACTTTGGCCCCAACTTGCCTCGGCCCTGCACCTGAAGCGAAGCCAACGGCCTGTGTAAAAGACGGAGCCAAACCCACTGTCCCGAGACGAATTGAACTGGACGGTGCCGACGATTGTAGATCGCTTTGTAGTGCTTCGCCGAGCTCGCTCCAATCGGTCACGCACCTCTCGCTAGAAACTCATCGCGATCAGCCATTGCCCTATCCACGGCCGGCAAGCGAGCATCCCCCCGCCGATAAGACCTTATGGATGGTGGTGGCCTCCCATAGACAATCCGGAAGGGCGAAGTCTTCGGGGATTGCCGATAGGAGGAATTGTAGCAAAATTCCGCCCAAGGTAACCACTCCGGCCAATTCCGAGGGCGATCACCGGCTAAACATCGCGGTACATAGCAATTACCCCGTTCGTGGCCTCCGACCGGCCATCCAACGCGGGGGGTGGAAAGCTGAAGTAAACCTCAACTTGACGCCGACTAGGCGTAAAAGCTCCCCCCAAAACGAGCTTGTAAAGACAGGATCACGATCACTCACAATGGACGACGGAATCCCATGTAGGCGCACCACCTCGGCAAAAAATACTCGAGCGACGAAGTGGCGGTGTAGGGGTGAGACAAGGGAATGAAATGCGCCGCCTTAGAGAAGCGATCCACCACCGTGAGGATGACCGTTTTGCCGTTCACCTTCGGAAGTGCTTCCACAAAATCCATGGCCACATCTACCCGGCATCGTCATTGGCACATCTAGCGGCCGCAGCAGCCGCGTGCCGAAGATGCTCGTCTTGTTGCGTTGGCGTACGGCGCAAGTACGCACAAAATCCCGCACCACCACCCGATCATTGGGAAAGTGAAAATCGCACGAAGTCTTTGTAGTGTCTTGTGCACGCCTTCGTGTCCAGAGCCGTGAACAAGCTCCAGAATAGGCTGGCGCATGGCGGAGGACTCAGCCACATAAACTCGTCCCTGAAACAAGATGAGGCCATCCACCACGGACCACGCTGACGGCTTCGCCCCGCCGCGGATGGCATCCCGGAGCTGCGATAGGGTGGTATCCCCGTTGATCTCGTGCCGTAAGTCGTCGAAGAGCGAAAAGTGTGGCGCCGAAAGAGCCAGCAAGTCCCCAGAGCCTTCATCGCGGCGGGAGAGCGCGTCTGCCACGACGTTCAAGACTCCAGGCTTGTACTCGACAACGAAATCAAACCCGAGCAGCTTGCTGGCCCATTGATGTTGAGGGATTGTTGTCAGGCGCTGGTCGAGGATAAAGCGAAGACTCTGATGATCTGTGCGAACCACGAAGCGTCGCCCCCAAAGATACGGTCGCCAGTGCCTTACTGCTTGTACCAGACCAATAAGTTCACGCTCGTAAGCAGCGAGCTTGGCGTGTCGGGGCGCAATGGTCCTGCTGAAGAAGGCCACAGGACCTGCGCCTTGGTGTAGAACGGTGCCAAACCCCGAGCCTGAAGCGTCGCACTCAACTATGAAGTCCCGGTCGAATGCGGGCAGCTGCAACACCGGTGCCGATGTGAGGGCGTGCTGCAGGTCCTGGAACACCCGAGCCGCCTGATCATTCCATCTGAATCCCTCCTTCCGGAGCAAAGCCGTGAGCGGGGTGGCAATGGTGCTGAAATCCTTGATGAACCGACGGTAGTAACCTGCAAGGCCAAGGAAACCACGGACCGCTCGTGCAGACTTTGGCCGTGGCCAATCAAGGACAGCCTGTACCTTCTCCCTGTCCATGGCGACGCCCTCCGCCGAGATGAAATGGCCAAGATATGCTACCGACGGGCGCCCGAACTCGCACTTGGAGCGCTTTAAGAAGAGTTGGTGATCCTGTAAAGTTCGAAACAATGTGCGCACATGGCGGAGATGCTCCGACCAAGATGAGCTATAAATCAGTATGTCATCGGAAAAACGAGGACAAACCGACGTAGGAAGGGCAGCAACACGTTGTTCATCAGAGCTTGGAACGTGGCGGGGGCGTTCGTGAGGTCGAACGGCGTGACCAGGAACTCAAACAGTCCCTGATATGTGCGGAACGCCGTTTTCTCCACATCGTTTGTGTGCATCAGCACTTGGTGATATCCCGAGCGCATGTCGAGCTTGGTGAAGAACTGGGCGCCGCGCAGTTCGTCCAGGAGCTCCTCCACGACCGGAATTGGAAACTTATCTTTCACCGTGGCGTCGTTGAGGGCACGATAGTCAACACAAAAGCGCCACGTGCCGTCGTGCTTGCGGATGAGGAGCGCCGGCGAGGAGAATGCGGACGAGCTTGGCCGGATGACCCCCAAACGTAGCATCTCACCACACTGGCGTTCCAATTCATCCTTCTGGAGGTGAGCATATCGATACGGGCGAACGGCCACCGCGCCGACACCCGGCTTGAGGCGGATGCGGTGGCAGAGGTGACGGCGCGGCGGTAGTCCCTGCGGCGCGGCAAAGAGACCGGCGAACTCCTCCAACACCGCGTCCAGGAGGTCACCCGATGAGCCGAGAAGCGCTGCTGACGATGGCCCAGGTGTCGTGTCGACGCCCCGCCAAAGGACACGCTTGCCGGCGTGCATGAATGCCATGGTGTGCTTGGCGAAGTCCCACAGGATGGGCCCCAGGGTGCTGAGCCACTGGACACCAAGCACCATGTCGTACTCGCCGTGGGAGAGAGCGTAAAGGTTGAGGTCGAATGCCTCTCCCCCCCGATGTGGACCTGCTGCGCCGTTGCTCTGCCTGGAGAGGAGATGCGGTCCCCGTTCGCCACGGCCACCGACAGCTTGGCGCTGGACCGTAGCTTGACTCCCGCGTGTTTGGCCATGGAGATGTCGATGAAGTTGTGTGATGACCCCGAGTGCAGGAGAGCCACGGCCACCGCGTCGCCGACGGAGACGTAGACTTTCATCATCTGAAATCCACTGGCACGAACGCCTGTGACAGCGTGTAAAGAAATCTCCGGGTTGACCACGACGACCACGAGCGCCGCGCACTAAATTTCTTCATCAACGACCTCGTCGTCGTCAGGGTCGGCGACCTCCAGGAAGAACAATTTCTTGCAGCGATGGCCCTGTACGTAGCGCTCGTCGCAATTGTAGCAAAGGCCGTTGGCCCGCTGCTGGGTCATCTCAGCCTGGGAGAGCTGGCGGCGCGGCAATGTCGAGGACAGGGCAGTCGTCTTGCCCGATCCTGGCGAAGCAGAGGAAGCCACCCCGGCCGTCGACGAAGACGCAGGCGACTTGGAGGGGGCGCCGGCTGTTGAGGAGGGTAGTGCCGGGCGCAGAGAGCGGTCTTGTGCCGGGTCTGAGGGGGACAGCTGCATACGCTGCTCGTAGGTGCGAGCCAGCATGATGGCGTCGTCGAGGTTCGCCGGCCGGCGGAGAGCGACGTCTGTCTTCAGGGGATTGACCAGGCCGGCTGTGTAGATGTGGACCAGCTGCTGCTTCGTCAAGTCAGTGTCGCGACAAGCGTAGGCGAGGAATTGGTCCGTGTACTCCTCGACGGACCCTGTACGGCGAAGAAGCATCAGCTTGCCGACCGGGCTGTCCGTCATGGGCGGCCCGAAGCGCTGCAGAGCCAGTTGGGCGAAGCGGCGCCAGGACGGGGTGCCGCTCGTGAGCTCCAATCGTGCATACCAGAGCTGGGCCGATCCGGTGAGGTGCATGGTGGCGTACCACACCCGGCGGCGCTCCGGCGTGTTTAGCCCCCGGAAAAACGTCTCGCATCGATTGAGCCAGGGGAGGGGGTCTTCCTTGCCGTCGAAGGACGGAAACTCGAGGCGCACGCGGGGGTGGAATCGGCTGTCGAAGTCGTCGTCGTCGTTGTACGGTCCGCGGTGTGCGTAGGGCGGCGGGCCGTAGCGATCCTTGGGCGGCGGCAAGGGTGGCTCGCGCGGCCGCTCGGGAAACGGCGGCGGCTTGGGCCCCTGCTTCGATTTGTCAGGGGAAATTGGTCCCGACGGTGCTGTCCTCGGTGGCCGATTCCTTGCCCTGGAGCGGATGAGTGCGAGGTTCAGCGTCCGGACCTGCTCCGAGTTTTCGTACGCCGTGGATTGTAGTGACACCACCTTCGCCGGCAGCGACGCCAATTGATCCGCGACGGGCGCGAGCGGGGCCAATTTGTCGAGCTGACACCGTCATGTCGTCAATCTTGGCGGAGAGTTTCTCCAGGAGCGTCTTGAGATCGTCGGAAGTTCCCATGGGCACGGAAGAAGGCTTGACTGATACCAAGTTGTCACGGGCAGGGAGGAGATTGGTGGGAGGATTGCTGCGAAGGTTGTATTCAAAGGAGGTATGGGGACGCAGCCCTGGACCTCACCGGCGCGCCAGAGCTTGAGGAGCTCGATGTCGCACCGAGGAGGCAGGGCAGCGGCTTACAAATCGATCTAATCTCAAGCCTATCTAATGTCTCCCATTCTTCCGGTTTATATCACCACCAGTTACAATCTCTAAACTAATTCTAACTTATCTCTAACAAACTTCTTTAACAAACTTATCCCTACGGAGCGCCTGGGACTCCCTGGCCTCTCTTGTGCCGCCGGCCATAAGCCAGGCCCCACATGACACCCCTTGAAGTTGAATCAAAGTAGGAGCAGATAGAGCTTCCTGCATTGCCAAGGGCAACCACATCCGAACTTACAGCTGCCACTCTTTCTTTAGCAAATAGATAAGCATCACGATGGCTGTCTTTAATTTCAATACAGCGGTTAACACTGAGACAGAGATATCCTTGATATACAGCGGCTTCAGTCGCCATTCTGACACAGTTTGAAATCACACCAGCACATTTGAAATCCACCACTTGATTAGCACCAGAAAGGCAGAAATAAAAGATGCACCTCTTACACTCTCCTCGAGTTTCAATCTTTGAAGTAGGAGGGTCGTAACCCAAAATGACCGCAGCTCTGTCCAGCATCATCCTTAAACCTCCACTCAGGTTCGTGTATCCAGCCTGCAACGCAAGTTTTGTGAAGATAGAAGTTATTATATGAGGGCAACGATAGAAAATTGACAACCGGAAAGCGAATCAAAATATAACTCACATGGTTATCAGGCAGGATAAACCCCGCGGTCCCTAAAAAATGCTCAAGACTATCATGATTGTTCATTACACGGACAATATCCTTTGCCTCCTCATGAACTGTTTCAGCACGAACAAACATCATCTGAAGAAACCCAACACAAGAGGTTGCAGCTCCACTTATGGAGGGATCGACACCAGCAATTTTCATGTCTCTGGATATCTGGAAAAGATGAGTTGAGGCAGACTGGATTGAACTTAAAACCTCAAATGACTGAGCTAGAATTTCCTAAAAAGAGATCTGCTCCACTCCAATTTCTCCAGTAACCCACTATGCCTCTCTTTACAGGCCCACACACGGAAAAGGTTATAATCAAGCACAACATAACCATGATCCTGCCACAGAACTCGAAATACAGCTGCACAAGCGCTCTCCTCAGCAACATTTTCAGCAACTGCAATATCCCCCTGTCACAACGACGTTCTGATTAACATTACCATCGGCAGAGCTTGGTATTGAAAAAGAAACACGCATCCAAAAGGAGTTGCTTCCCAGCACGTTCACAAAAACAGGGACGCTGCCACCCAATTCAGCTAAAAGCGGCAGTGAGAATGGAACGGCCGCTGAAACCAAGAACCCTGGCCATGGCGAACTGCAGATCCAGAACAAGAACGTTTTTCAGCGCAGATTGAGACTCCAATGAATATCAAATCCCACAGCTCATTGAACATATGACATCATAAAAGAGGATTTCACAACACAAGCATCGACAAAACGGCCTAAGCTCGACATTTGGAAAGAGGCAAACAACGAAATAACCGGGGAAAAGCAAAGTGTGGCCCAAGAAAAATTAAAACAGGTTGACATACACTGGGCGGCGGCGACGAACCGAGGAAGAAGAAGAAGACACCGGCACCACCTCAAGCAACAACTGCCGGCCTCCTTCCTTTTTCTTGGCAGCGCAGGATTCCACCCCTCGGGTCCTGCGCAGTGCCTCGGGAGCTGAGAAAGAAATCACCCGTGACCGACCGAAGACTGCATCTGACCAAAGATTCGATCCAAAGAAACATCATGGTAAAACACTCACCAAACCACCGATTACTACTTTGATCTCAGCTGGAGCAACCCAGGCGCCGCAGAGCTCTAGCCAAGAAGCATCTGGTACTGAGGGCCAACATTCTAGCGATCATGCGCCACCACCGCACGGGCTCCAGCAAAGGATGCGGCGGCCGATTGATGGGCCGACGGCACCAGCCTAAACATCTTGGCAACAGCGAAAAAAAGATGGGCCGGCAGCCCACGACCGGTTCAGAGGTCATACACAGTTTTCCTTTTCATGGGCCAGCGGCATTTGCAAGCCTGCAAAGAACGAACCACGACAGAAAAAAACTAACCCAGATAAGACCAACAGTTTCTCAAAAAAATTAAAGATGGACCAACAGTTTTCAGTGCAGGGCTGCTGGCGCGCAAGGGCGCGCCCCAACCTCTAGTATGGAATATTCCCTCATCAACTGACAAAGTGCCTGCAAACCATACTCTATGTACGTTGAACTTGGCTCTCCCGTGCGCGCAGCCGACCTGCACGTTGGCATGGGGGCCCCACGAAGTTTGGGATTGAACACAGCTGGTGTGTTTCAGTGACAAAATAACAATCCGTCACTGAAGGGCCCAGGTTGGAATGCATACATGCAAAAGAAAACAAAACAAAATTGATGACATCATCCATATGTAATATTGATTGAAACTAAAAAATCTTAAATCACAACTAAACATCAAAATTAAATTTTGATCCCACCATTAGATTTCTGGCAATAAAAACTTCGAAACAAGATCCCACTTAACTATATTTTGACAAACTTTTTTTATTCGTATTTTTTAATTACGATTATATATTTTGTTATCGTTAAAACAAAACGAATGAAGTGCCAGAACAAAACGAGAGCAATTGTCAGAACAAGTTTATATGTTCGCCAATGTTCCAATGTTCGCCAGGTTCGTGGAGCGCAGACTAGCCCTCCCAGCCAGCGATTTCTTCAAAGGTCTTCTTAAGTACTATGGTATTGAGTACTTGAACTTGAACCCCAATGATATATTCCATGTCTCTGTGTTCGTGCACTTATGCGAAGCATTCGTGGGAATCAAACCCCACTGGATCCTGTTCTGGAAGTTCTTTCGTTTGAAGCCGCAGCCAAGCGCCAACGACCCACGAGTAGTCGGAGGGGCTAGCATTCAGATGCGAGAAGATGCGGCCGACCAATACTTGTCATACAAGCTCATTGATTTGAACCAAGACTGGAAGGCCAAATGATTCTATATTACTAACCACCACCCAGAGCTGCCGAAGCCAAACGGGAAGCAGCCAAAGCATCGGGCATGGTGGAACACCGAGCCGACGATGCAAGAGGGTATCCAACTACCCGAGTTGATGCAGAAGATCAATGCCTTGAGAGAGGCCGGACTGAGGGCCGAGCACGTGGCCTTCAACTTCATGAAGAGGAGGGTACAACCACTGATGGCCCGCGACACCCTCGGGTACCAGTACACGGGCGACGAAGATACGTCAAGGATGCCGATAACGAAGTCGACGATGATGACATTGTCGAGAGGCTGGGCAAGATTTTCAAGGATATGCCACCGTATACTCCTTGCTTAGTCCCCGAGTACTCTGCGGCTCGTCCGCCGAACCAGGTACGTAGTTGGGACCTCTGCCCCTGAGTACTTATTGTTCTGGAGTAGTCGTGCTCACCCAAGTTGTATTCTGCAGGACGAGATCGCCAAGTATGTCTCCGACCCGACTCCCCCTTCTCGACTTGAAAATATTTCGGAGGAGAGCAAGGTGAAGGAACGCCGCGAAGTCGGCGAAGGTGACGAGACCGTCACCATTGAAGACACATCCGATGAGGAGGATGGGGAGACGCTCCAGGAGCACTTTCAGCTACGGTCCAGGTTCAGCCGACCTAGACTGCCCCATAGCCCCCTCATTGATGATAGACCGACTATCCTGGAGGCTAGTCTCCTCTCCGCCAAGGAAGCCGCGCAATGTGGCACAGAAGCGCGTCGCCAAGAAGTTGATGTTTACAGTGACGACAGCTCACGAGGTGAGTTTCTCGAGTAGAGTAGTCGAGTACTTGTCTTGGAGCCTTGCATGCTGACAATTGAATTTGGAGCTATCGCAGGATATCCCGTCGTCCCACCCCGTAGATCAGGGGGGACGATGAGAATTGGGACACGGTGGGGGAGCCACTGAGAGGAGCCTCAGTCCAGCCCCCACCGTTGAAGAAATCGTGTCGGAGTCGGCACAACAGGCGACTAGTGCCAGCGAGCTGCCAACATCGACAGAAGAGAGGAGGCCAGAGCCCTCCGCGACTACTGGAGCCGTGGAGCCAGTAGTCACCCATGTTGAAGAGGAGACACCCGCAGAAGACGGGTTTGTTGATATCGCCAGCCTACTTGGCGCTCCGACCGTGACTGTTGTCCGGTCCAACTTGTGAGTGAAGTATATCTTCGAGTAGTAGTTGTAGGTTGGTAATCTTGCTTGGCTGATCACCGAGTTTGTTCTGGTGCAGAAAATCTACTAATCTTTCCTGGGAAGGTGAGGAACCCAGTGCAGCAGCTGGTGAAGAAGACCCGTCGCCAGCTGTTGAGGAGTCTGCAACGCTTCCTCAGGCTGAGACCATTGCACAGGGCGCAGAGGCTACACCGCCAGAAGCCGCCGTAGTGGAAGGTACGTAGATTTGGGTGATGCCGTCTTCCCCATGTAGTAGTCGTAACCCCCAGGTACTGATGTCGAGTGTGTTGTGCTGACAAAAGCACAAGTCGGGGGAGCCGCGATCCCCGAAGCTGTGCCAGTTGAGGGCGTCATGCCCGAAGCCGAAGTGCCGGAGGGCGCAGCTGTCGGACCGGAGGTATCAATAGCCCCCGAGACCACAGAGGAGGTGTGCGACGACGCACTCCTAGAGTCGAGCATGGACGTTGTCGTCTGGTCGCCGGAGATCCAGGACGCGGAGCCAATCCAGTCGGCACCGATGTCAGAGGCGGTAGTGACTAGTCGTGGCGGGCTGGAGCTTCTGGCAGATGACCTCATCGACTCGGTGAAGGTGGCCCACAACTTGGAGTTGATGCGCCGGGCTAAGTAGTGGATGAAGGTACGTGGCGGTGCCCTTGAGTAGTCGAATTCCAGAAGAACTGATTACTAAAATAATGGTTGTTGCCTTGTGCAGGATGTCGTGGAGAGATCCCGACAAAAATCAGACATGCTCCAAGGATATGGTGACACAATGCTCTGAGCAGAGTCGTTGGAGAAGGAGCTCAATAAGGCCAGGAAGCACTCGGCCATGTTGCAATCGAAGCTGGATGGAGCTTTCGCCCAGTACCATAATGAGGTACAAGATATGCAGGCGAAAAGCGATGACTTGATTCGCAAGAACAAGTCGTTGCGCCAAAAGAACAAAGGTAAGCCACCGTCAGCCTTGTCGAGTACTTGTTAAGAGTACCTTGTAGTAGTCTGACATGTCTTCTTTGAGCTATTGTAGATCTTGAGGCTCGTGTGGACCAGCTAAAGGCATCAGAGACCGACTTGAAGAACATAGTCTACCGAGAAAAAGATGCCCGAGAGCTACTTGAATATGAATATAAGCAGTTGTCACATGAGTGCGTTAAGCACATGGAGCTTCGCAAAGCCTCAGATCGTGATCTGGTCAATTGCTATAAATCTCTGCGGAAGCTCAACGAAGATTGCGAGAAGTTGCGCGGCCAACTCAAGGAACTTGAAGAAGCCGCACTCCCGATTGCAAGACTGCTAGTACCTCATTCAGGCGGGCCCAAGATAGCTCCATTGGTGGATCGACTAAAAGAAGTCCCTGGTCATCTGGCAACTCGTGTGAAGCATCTGTCGAAGTCCATCCCTAACCAAGTCTTGGCATACATGAAGTCGTACTTCCCCAAGGCTCCGGTGGATGTAGTCGCGGGAGGACTAGCCGCCAATTGCACAAACGACCAGTACGAGCTGCTGGAGCAGATGGCGTCTATCGCGGAACAAGTCGCGAAGAAGCTGAACCTTCAGTAGTTGTCCTGTAGGGTTAGCTCATATAGCATATGTAATATAAACAAAGTTACGATGAACTTGTTTAAGTTTGAATGAAAATCTTCCATGACAGTGTTTGAAATGAGTACTCGTTGTCACTGTGTATGTGTGCGGATTGCTCATCATAGAGATATCGCGAGTAGAAGGACTCGACAGTAGATCCATTGGAGGAAATCACAGTAAATGAGTTGACTATGAATCAAACTTTATTACTGAGGAAAAGTACACCTGGATGGTCAGGGCCGTTTACAAGTGTAGTCGCCTAGACCCGGAGGCCGCCTACGACTTAAGTAGTGCTAGGACCCGTGGCCGCTTACAGCTGTAGATCCGTTGGTAGCTGTATAGGATGGATCTAAGAGTACATGGTCTCTTTGTAGACCGCCGCTATAGTCCTTGATGATCTGAGCAGCCCGAGATCCGTTAGTAGCCGTTGACGCTGGATCTTGGAGTGGAGGTAGTCCGGAGACTAGTTCCTGGACCCGGAGGCCGCTTATAGCGAAGAACCCAGGAGTACTCCCTCCGGTTTGGTAAATGAAGTCGTTTTGGACATGATTTGAGTCAAACATTGAGAATATAAATCATGAATAACTTTTAAGTCATTGAGTTTGGAAATATGAAAACTACATGAGTATATTTGTCTTGCAAAATACTTTCATAAAAGTATACATATGTTAATTTTTAACAAATATTTTTATAAGAATAAGAAGTCAAAGTTGTACTTTGGAGACCGTGTCGCTGTCCTAAACGACTTCATTTACCAAACCGGAGGGAGTAGTCGTGTAGACTTGAACCCCTGGAGTAGTCGAGAGACTATGCGTAGAATCGACAGAGCTGGTCGATGTTCCACGTGTTGCTGACGTTGTCGCCCTCAAGTGTTTGGAGGTGATATGATCTCGGTCTAGTCACCTTTGCGATTGAGAAGGGACCTTCCCATGGCGAGCTGAGCTTGTGTAGTCCTTCCGTGTTCTGGATGCGGCGGAGGACTAGATCACCAACGTTGAAGGAGCGTTCCTTGACATTGCAATCATGATAGCATCGGATACCCTCAAGGTACCTTGCTGACTGGACGAGGGCGGCACAGCGAGCTTCTTCGAGTCCATCGATATCAACTTGTCTGTTATCTTCTGAGATGCTTTTGTCGTACTGCTCTACTGCCGGCGACTCCCATATGACGTCGGCAGGTAGGATAGCCTAGGAGCCGTAGACCAAGAAGTAGGGTGATTGCCCTGTTGGCTTGGTAGGTTGAGTACGGAGCCCCCAGAGTGAATTGGGTAGTTCCTTGATCCACTTGCCCCCTTTTGTGTTAGCAACATCGTGTAGTCGTTTCTTGAGAGCGTTGAGTACCATCCCATTGGCACGCTCGACTTGTCTGTTAGCCCATGAATGGGCGACTGAGACATACCAGACGTCGATCCCGCTGTTCTCGCATTATTCCCAAAACTGGTGATTGTTGAAGTTGGAACCTAGGTCTGTGATGATGAGGTGGGGTAGTTCGTAGCGGTGCACGAGTTCATCCAGGAAGTCGAGTACTATGTCGCCCTTTGGGCAGGTGACCGGCTTGACTTCGATCCACTTGGTGAACTTGTCGATGGCCACCAGAACTCTGTTGAATCCTCCTAGTGCAGTCAGGATTGGCCCAATCATGTCGAGCCCCTAGCAAGCGAAAGGACAACTTGGTGGTATAGTGACCATCTTGTAGACCAAGACGTGCTGTTGCTTGGAGAAGTACTGGCACCCTTGGCACCTTCTGACGAGTTCCTCAGCATCGCCCAAAGCTGTGGGCCAGTAGAGAGCTCATCGGAAAGCCTTGCTGACCAGCGTGCGAGAAGACGCATGGTTGTCGCAGACGTCTTTGTGGATTTCCTCCAAGATGTCCTTGCCTTCTTCCTGGGGAACGCACTTCATGAGTACTCTAGAAGTGGCGCCCCGCCTGTAGAGCTTGTCTCTGACTAGTACGTATGACTTGGCCCGACGGATAATTTGCTCGGCCAAGTTCTTGTCAGTGGGAACCTTCTACTCGCGGATGTAGTCGATGAAGGGTTGTCGCCAGTCCACATCTATCATCATGACCTCCTGACCAGCTTGAGAAGGCGCTAGGTCAGTGGTCGTGGGCGCCGGCTCCGGGATGGATGGTGTGTGAAGCTCGTGGATGAAGACTCCCACTGGTACTTGTGCGCGAGTAGAACCAAGCTTTGACAGGACGTCCGCTGCGACATTGCTGTCGCGGACGACGTGATGGAACTCGAGACCATAGAATTTGTTCTTGAGCTTGCAGAATTCTAGGCATTAGGCATCCATGTTCTCCTTGTTGCGGTCCCAAGACTTGTTAACTTGGTTGGTGACCACTGCGGAGTCACTGTAGACTAGTAGTCGCTTGATGCCCAATGATATTGCGAGACGGAGCCCATGTAGCAAGGCTTCGTAGTCAGCTTCATTGTTTGAGACCTTCCAGAAGATTTGCAGGACGTACTTGAGTTGTTCGCCCTTTGGAGAAATCAAGAGTACTCCTACACCCGCGCCTTCGAGCTTGAGTGAGCCGTCGAAGTACATCACCCAATGCTCTGGTCACTCGGTTGGAGTTGGTAGTTGATTCTCCCGCCACTCTGCCATGAAGTCGACTAGTGCTTGCGACTTGATGGCTGTTCGTGGCTTGAAGTCTATGTTGAGGGCCCCGAGTTCGATTGCTCATTTGGAGTCGGCGAAGACGGTGATCGAGTACTGCTAGAAGTAGTGTCATAGCTTCCGCGAGGTGATGAGCATCGCATATAGTAGCTTTTGTACTGGTTGATAGTGTGCATTGGATTCCGATAGGACCTCGCTGATGAAGTAGACTGGTCACTCGAGTGGTTAGGCGTGGCCGTCTTCTTGCCGCTCAACGATGATGGCAGTACTGACCACATGAGTAGTCGCAGCGAGATAGAGCAGTAGCTGCTCTTTTTGCGAGGAGCTGTGAGGACTGGAGGCTTGGAGAGGAAATCCATGAGCTTCTCCAAAGCTTGATCTGCCTCCGGGGTCCACACGAACTTCTCTTGGTGCTTGAGTAGTTTGAAGAAGGGTAGCCCCGTTCTCCAAGCTTCGAGATGAATCTGTTCAAGGCCGCCATACACCCGGTGAGCTTCTGCACGCCTTTGATGCTGGTGGGAGCTTTCATCTTGGTAATGGCAGAGATCTTCTCGGGATTGGCTTCGATGCCACGATGGCTGATGATGAAGTCGAGTAGTTTTCCCGAAGGTACGCCGAAGACGCACTTGTTCGGGTTGAGCTTCTGTCACACCCTAAAATTTCCAATTTCAGGATGTGAATAGAGAGAATAATTAAATAACAATTTTCTCATAATTTTAAATTTTTTTCCAACATTTATTTTCTTTAGAGGGAATATAGTATAGGAAAAAAATCCTTTGTTTGATTTTCTAAATTAAATAAAAAGTTATGTGTGTTGCATTCATGCCAATGCACCTAGTGGTTTTGAGTGCAAAAGGTTTCAAAAATGCGTTTAGGAGCTGTCCTAGTGTTCCTGAGAATTTTCTGGATTTTCTGGAATTTATTCTCATTTTCTTTGAGCATTTTCTATTTATTAGAAGGCTCTAAAATTTTTTCATGAGCTCCAAATGTTTTATTTGGATTGTTCATGTCTTAATCTATCTCTAGGAATTTTCCTGAAATGTTTGTGATTTTCTGAGTATTTTTAGCGCTTTAAACGAATTACTGGAGTTTCTCTGGAATTCTTTTGTACAGAAAATATATTTCAGAAAATTAAAAAAAAATTATCCTCCTGTAACGGGCCGAGCCCGTAGGCCTGACCCGCTCCGGCCCACCTGCGCCGCCCGCCCGTCCGGCCGGCGGGGCCCGGGCCCACCTTCGGCCATAGGCCGAGTCGGCCACGGGGGGGGCGGCGGCCCCGCGAGCCGGCCCGCCCGCGCCCCTATAAAGGCGAGGCATGGGGCCCCTCGCGCGTGCCCCAGCGCCGCCACCCGCGCCTCCTCGCCTAACAGCGTCGCCGCCCTGTTGAAGACCGAACCGCCGGCGCCGCCCTCTTCGGATTCCGGCTGCCACCCCTTGACATCACCCACTACAAGAAATCCTTTGATCCATGACGAAATTCTCATGACGTTTTTAATTTCGTCATAGATCATACTGCATCCATGACAAAAAGTTATATTTCGTCATAGATTCACAACGCTGGATATGAAGCCCGATATGAAGTCCAAAATCTGTGACGTTGTGCCAATTTCGTCATAGATTTCGTCACAAACTACACTCCATCCATGACAACAATTAGATTTTGTCATAGATTAGCAGTGTTGGATATGAAGCCCGATATGAAGTCCAAACACTATGACGTTGCACCAATTTCGTCATAATCGGACCCACATTGCATTTCGACATTTCCTCGTGATCAATAAATTAAAAAAAATCATATAATGTGTGAATAATTAGAGATAATCTTATGAAACTTTTTTGTCAAGCTTTTACATCCATAAAATGATTCTTTGACAATTTACATAATTTTTGGAAACATTTTAGGTATTATTATCATTATTTATAACAAGGTGAGTAGCAGGAGTTCAAGTTTTCTCTATAAGTAAATTGAATTTTTCATCAATCCCCTAGATGTGGGCTACAATGGACCATAGGCGACTACATATAGTTTTTTGAGTTTTTTAATCTTATTAAATGTACATATAGGTTAACTTGGAATTACTTTTGGTAAACATGCATGAATTCATTTAAATGTAAGAAAATAGCAAATCTACTTGAAAATTCTTGAAACAATGGTGACAATTTAAATGTAGTATATTAAGTTTTTAAAATATATTGAGGTATACAAAATATTTTTAGTTTGCAAGTTACTTCACAAAAGTGCATTAAACAGAAAATGAAAAAGAAAAACCTTAATAAGTGAAGTGTGCTGCACAAAACATGATTTCGGCCCATCTCCCATTTGACCCATTAGAGGCTAACATTTTTAACCATTAGTTTCATGTTTGGACGGCTCAGATTGTTCCGGTGCCTCAAATAAATAAACCAGCCCCAAAACCCTACCTCTCCGACTCCTATCCGCCCACCACACAGCCCCCTCCCTAGCCCCCCACCTCTGCCTGCGCCCCTTCCTCGCCTCCCCCATGGAGCCGCTTCGGCGGAGTCGATCCCGCAGCCGCCCTCTGTCCTCCCCACCGCCGCCGCCCTCTCCACTCCTCTCTGCCGACCAGGAGGCGCGTGCCTTCCGCTCCTTGATGTGCTTCCCTCCCCGTCACATCCCTCCTCATCTAGCAAACCTAACTTCACTTCTCTTTATTCTACAGATCTAGATGTGAGGGCTCAAGGAGCAGGGGCGCCAGCACAACGCTGCCCCCATGGACGCGACAGGGAGTGGCGGTGCGGGGAGGAGGGGGAGCGAGCGCATGCGCAGGAGGAGGGGGCCTCTACCCACCGCGGCTACCCTCTCCCGTCATGAAGACTGGGGGCCGCGCCTTCTCGAGGAGGCCGCCCGTCGTCTGGCTTGGATCGACAGCGGCGGCGCACCCCAGTCCCATGGCCGACCTTAGCCCTGGCGGTCACGCGCAGGAGGGAGGGGGCCAAGCCGGCGAGCGAGGGATGTGGTGGCGCATGGCATCCGAATCCTTCCCTCCCCTCGATTTGTTGTTCGATTTGTGCTCCGATATGCTCTGATTCGGCTTGTTTGCTGCAGGGACTCATCGGCCCAGGCCTCCCATCTACCAGGAGACATGGACGGGCTGTCATGGGACACCGCGGAGGGGACGCTCACGTGCACCTTCAACCAGTACGGCAAGGTCATCACAGCACATGTAAAATATAGAGTGCCCTGTCTCGATGCTTGTGATTTGCTGGGATCTGTCCCCTGTTTTGGTGTGATTTGACCGATAAATTGTTAGGCTTTAGTTGTAGATGTGCCAAGAAGGTGCGCCCTAGAAGAATAACTGTTGAGATTGTTCATTTTGTACCTATGGATCTATTTGTTTTTTGCCATATGATGCTTCAGAAAATTGAATTCATAATTCAAGTATGTGTAGGATGTGCCAAAGTGAAATTGGTGGTCTTTTGATGCAGAAATGAATACAACAGCACAACACACCATAATTTAGTTGCCCATAATGTCTACTGTCCTTATGTGAATAGCAAGGTCCAGCTAAGTCAGCAATTCAGATGTGACGTCCCTTTTTTGTACTGTGAATAAACCAAGAAAAGATCCGTGCCAATTGTTAGGCTTTAGTTGTAGGATGTGCCAAGAAGGTGCGCCCTAGAAGAATAATTGTTGAGATTGTTCATGTCACCTATGGATCTGTTTGTTTTTTGCGATATGCATGCTTCAGAGAATTGAATTTCATGATTGAAGTATAGTGTTAGTTTGCTTCGAGCTGATTTGGACTGGGTCACTCATCTATTCAGTACTTGTACTTCTTTGTTCAAGATATAATTTCGATTGCCATATGGTGTTAGATTATTATTGTGGCATCAATTATCCGTTTTATTGAATTTACTCAAACAATGTTCTTTTCCTGCCAAAGTGAAATTGGCGTCAAAGTTATTTTGTATTCATGCCTCCATCTTGTTTTCCCTTAATTATTCTATTCATGCCTTTTCACCCCTGGTTTGGTCCTAGGAACAAAGAAAGCATTACTTAGTATTTACATTTGACAATCCCTACCTTCATGAATGATATGGTTTATATGTGATTATTTTTACAGGCTTGAGTCACACTTGGTACAACACAGTTAAACTTAGGATAGCCAGATTCAGCTATACTATCATTTGACAAGGCACTAGCAATCAAGGTAGTTCCATTTTTAGGTGCAGCTCAGAGATTGCTGTATCTGCATCATTATCCATCATATGTGATCTTTTTTTGCATAATTGATCTGCTGGATATTTTGCACAGCCCGACCATAATGGTGTGAAAGTGGACCTGAAATTGCATCTCGCCTTGTCAAGAAGCGAGGGCAACCGCAACTTGCTCTCCACCGGGTCGTCCTCTCTTCCCCCACATGTCCTTGATGTTTTGCATCTCGTTCTCGGTGCTAGTCTTTGCCGTTGTACTCGATACGGATAGTAGCATAGTTGCTCAAGTAAAAAACATTTTGATTGCATCTGGCCAATGGTTGTTGGTAGCTATCACTGTTTTGCATAACAATGCAACAATTTTATGTATAGGATTTGGTTGATTCATCAACTGTTTCAAGTTCAAGTATTCCCATAAGATCTGTACGTCATGTCCATAAAAGTCCTTCTATATGCTTTGGGAAATGTCTACTTCATTTTTGAACAAATATTACCTTATTATTTCTGTGAGCTGCAATCAATTTCTGGTATCAAGGAAGTAGTTTGTTTTTTGTAGATAAGTATGCATAAGAAAGTCCTGTCGATTTCAAAATTAGTGTGTTAGTCTACAAATTCCTGATAGCCAATACCGAGACTGAGCATTGTCAACTTCTATTTTCATGAACACATGTTTTATCTAACAGATCATTGGGAAAAGAATGCATACTGCTATGTGAAAAGGATTAAAAAGATGCTTACATGGACTCAACTGATGTGGTTGCTACTTTGGCGGCCATTGAGTCCTAGCTCCATTTTGACCCATTTGAAGATATCGATTTGTTATTCTCTTATCAGTCTTGTCTAACTAAATATTGTTGTGTTCATTTCAACATTGCATTGAGTTCTTTTTCACACGTCGATTTCTAATTCAGCTTATTGTGCTGTTGCCATTCATTCCTAATGATATTATGCTCAGACACTCAGTTATATGTATAGGTAATTTTGTAAATACTGAAAGCATGCCTTACTTATAACTCATGTTTTGCTGATTCTGTAAAAATGGGTGGTTTGGTCCTAATTTTCACCGTGACTTTGCGGTCATATTGTATATAAAGGATGCGGCTCGGATCATTATCAAGCATGTCACTCCTCTCGAAGTTGCGCTTGATCACGGTGGATGTGATCGGTACAGCGATCGCTGACAAAGGTCATCTTGGGGATTGCTACTGTATGGCAGCTAAGTCAGCTGGGATGTCGTGTCCTGATTATAACCGCAAGCATGATGGATTCAAGTTTGCATACACTGAGATGGCAAGACAGTATCCATGCCCTTGATTTGTTTGCAGGTTCATGGCAGGCAGTAAAATATATTCTTCCTTGTTAGCTAGTTTGCAAATAGGGTGCCTATGTGAATTACACCGAATCTTAGTTGATTATGCTTTGTTGACAAATTATATTTTGTTTGCCATTGAGGTGGTGTGAATGTACTAGAAATTTATTAATTTAAGAATTATTATTGAATTATGTGGCTTTGTTGTTGTATTCTGGCTTGTGGAATTACAACCAGTATTGAATCTGGCATCAGTGCCACGTCATTTGACACATGGCCGCCACGTCATCTACCACGTGCCGCCACGTCACCTCACACGTGGCAGCCACGTCATCTGCCACCTGGCATCCACGTCATCTGCCACCTGGCCGCCATTGCCACGTCCGCATCCACGTCAGTAGCCAATTCATCTCTACGAGTGACGTGGCAAGTTAATCCATGACGATCAATTTCGTCATAGAATTTGGGCTTCGGGCTGGGTTCAATGGGCTTTAGACAAATCTGTGACGACGTGAGAACGTCATGGATCACGTTAATCTATGACGAAAACTTAAGGACGTCACGAGAAGGGATCCGTGACGCTCAATACATGACGTTCTCAAATTTCGTCATAAATGCCGTTTTATGACGAAAATTTGATGATCCGTGACGAAAATCGACCGTCATGGACCACAAGATTTTTTGTAGTGACCGCCGGTGAGCACCTAACCTCGATCCCCCCGACCTCCTCTCCCTATTCCCCACCTTGGACGAACCCTAGGCCGCAGCTAGCGCCGGCAATTTGGCCTCCCAGGACCGCCGCCGCCCCTGTTCTTCTCTGCGGCCAGAGGTAGGGGAAGACATGGTCGTTTTGCGCATGACCCCGTATAGGATCTGGTAATCAGTAACTCAATTCGTGTGTCTTGCAACTCTTTCATGTAAAACCCTAGATCTTTATATTCCTTTCAAACAGGTCCAACCCGAGAGCTTTTATAGATCTAACCCTATCATTCGTCATTTTTGCGAGCACTATTTAATGTGTCTTGCGATTCTTCTTTGCTAGCCCCTAAAATCTATAGTTAATCGCGAACATGTCCTTTTCATCTTGTTTTTCCAATATCTTTTATGTTTTAGCTCCGTTTTAATCCGTTCAAGTTGCGTTAGGTCCATAATAACGCAAAGCACGCTTTAGTGGTGACTTTTCATCATGTTTTTTTTCTGAAAATAAAATTGATATTAATTTTGATTAATACCTAGTTATACATGCCTTTTATAAATAAAAGTAATATAGATCTATCCATCGCAATCAAATTTAATTTGATTAATGATTGCTTTACATGCTTTTATAAATAAAATCTAATTAGATCTTTTTACTCGGTTTTTTCGTAAGTCAAATATAAATTTGCTTAATGATTAATTAACTTTTATAATTAAAAGTTGATTAGGCTTTTACACCGGCTTTATAAATAAATGCTAATTGTGATTAAAATCGATGTAATGCTGTTTCTAATAATAACATGATCTACTCACAAAGTTACGTTTATTGTTCATATAGTTTAGTTTTTCTAAAATTAAATGTTTAATTGGTATAATCTATATATGAATCTTTATAAATAAAACTTGACTAGTTCTTTACACCGGTGTTGTAAATAAAATTTAATTTTCTTTAATTTCAACATGGGGTATTTTATTTATAAAATATCCTTACATATATTTTGTTAATTAAAATAAATATAGCTCATAACCTTGTTCTCTTATTTATGCAAATCATTCGTTAGACATTCGGTGTCAGCTTTATCTTCGTATCTCTTTTGATCAAGTTTATCAGAAGCTCTAAACCTTTCTAGTGTTAGCCCAAGCTAAACCATGTGCATCTAATCAGACCTTTCCCTTCTAAGCACGGTTTGTGTGCTTTGGTGATCCAAGTAATTCTACCATGATTATTTCATGTTGCTCTTAGAATCTTGTTCATCAATGTCTAGTTCATGTCTATCCTATCTCAGTTAGGTTGTCTCTTTATGAATCAACTGTGTTCTTGTACCTAAACTATCGTAGCTACCTTTCTTTAGAGTTTACCCTATTATCTGTTTCTCCTGTTAGATCAGATCACCCTTGGTTAGTGTGTCAGTTGTTCATCCGAGTTCTCTTTGTAAACTGGTTTTCCTAGATCCTAGCCTAAGGTTTGTGTGTGCTTTATAGTTCGTTGCTACCGTTCTAGTTCGTTCCACCTTAACCTTGTACGTTAGCGTGTGTATCACATGTTACTTGTTTTAACACTAAAACTACATGTTAATCTTGACTAATTCTTATTCCAATGCCTTTATAAATAAAAAGTGATTAGGTTCTAATCCGGTTTTCTTTAATCATGATGTAATTGGTTGATCCCTATTCATAACTAGTTTTTTTCTAAATAAAAGATGTTAGAGTTAAACATCGGTTTTCATAATAAAGTTAATGTGCCTAATGACATCATAAATGCCTTTTCAATATTAAATATGTTTAGTTGAACACGTGACATAAAGTTACTCGCCTAGATATACTTGCTTTATCTTTCTAAAGTAATTGTTAATTTGACATAACTTCTACTCGAATGTTATAAATAAAATATGATTAGGTTTATCGTGATTTCTTTAATTAAATGTAACTTGTTTAATGGTAACATAGAGTATTTCTCTGAAATATTCCTTCACATGATTTCTTAATTAAAATATGCCAAGCGTAGTCTCTTGTTGTTTGATAATGATCTCACGATAGTTTCAAGCTTAGTTCTGTTTCAGCGTTTCTTGCGCTTGCGTAACCAGTAGGATCGAGCTCTACCTTAGTGTGATCTTTCCGGTCCTTGCTCAATCTTCCGCGACCATCTCTTCAAAGTTAACCAAGCCTTTTCCTTCCAAGCACACATTGTGTTCTTTAGTGAACCTTAGAATCAATCTTTATCCTTTAGTGCGTTCTTTTAAAGTTTTCTTTTGATTGGTGTATTGTTCTTAGTTTGTTTGATTGCCTGCTTTGTATGTTTGTGCCCGATGATTGATGCGATTAGAGTGAACGTTGTTCGAGAATCAAGAGCTTTGGAAGAGTATGAAGATGAAGCATTCTGAGCAACTACCCTCTGGTTAAAGGCAAGTGTGTCCTTGATCTTTTGTCCAAATAATTTTATTAATCACGTTGCATTGCTTTGCATTAATTTTGATGGGTTCCTATTAAGGATGACTAGCCTCTTTTGACCATTATCTTGAACCTGGTTCTTAATTCATATGGATGGTAGATATTGCTTAGTGTGCTCAACTGGGTTGGTAATAATCAACATGGTTTTCATTTTATGCTCTATGTTTCAATGTGATATGTGATGTTTAATAAACAAGACCATATGTTTAATCGGAACATGGAGAACCACCCAGGAAAACAGTACAACCACAAGAACTAATGGGCAATGGTCTTGGCTGAATAATTAGGAACTTTAGCTTGGGGTGATCTTACCTGATAACGACAAGGGATCGACGGTACTGCGGGGTATGGACTCGCTCTAGCAGGGGGTTGGGTGAGTTATTATTTTTATGGTGGGGTATCGACCTGCTAGGGGACTTTATACCTTGCTAACTGATCCGGACCTTGTGGGTCACAACTTGCTAGGGGACCTTTGTAAAGGCCATGTAGCGTCCCTATGCAACCACACCTCAGTAGTGTGGTATGGTGCTTGGCCGACATCGCATGGTTGGGTTCAAAGTTTTTCGGAGCTTTTACGCTGCTTGGGGTGAAAGTGTATAACCTCTGCAGAGTGTAAAACTAATCGATTAGCCGTGCTCACGGTCAAGAGCGGCCTGGACCCTCACATGATTAATTGAACTTGAAGATGGACTTAAATTGTGATATGTGTTGTGGTTATGCTTGCCATGTGCTCATGGTGTTTCTCTTACCTTTATGCTTAATGTGGGTTGGTATAAACTTATACTTTGTTAGTAATCAGGTGCTAATAAAATTTGACCAACTAAAATGCTAAATGCTTTGAGCCAGTCCACTATAAAGCCTTTGCATTCATATCTTTCTCCACACTTGCTGAGTACGATAAGTGCTCACCCTTGCTATAAACAATGTTGCTCAGAAAGAGGAAGTTGCTACATGAAGATGACGTGAAGATGTTGTGGAGTTCTAGGCGTACACAACCCCAGTCGACTGCCTGTGATGTTTGGTGTCTTTGTTTCCAGGATTAAGCATAAATCTCTGATAATCTTCCTTTTCCTTACGTGATATTGTTTTTGTTATTCACTTATGTCAACTATATGCATGAAAATTGATCCTGGAATGCATATAGGTTTGCACTTGGCTTTCTTTGGAAAAACAGGTGTGACAGCTTCCACTGGTACTCCCGCAGAGATGCGAAAGTCTCTTCAAGATCGGTGATGAGCGTGTCGGAGTTTCGGGTCTTGACGACCACATCATCCACATTGGCTCCAACGTTCTTGTTGAGCTGTCTCTTGAAACAGGCCTGGATAGCTCACTAGTAGGTAGCGCCAGTGTTCTTCAACCCGAACGATATCGTCGTGTAGCAGTAGGCGCCAAATTGGGTGATGAACATGGTCTTCTCCTAGTCTTCTTCCTTGATCGCGATCTGGTGGTACCCGGATTAGAAGTCGAAGAAGCAGAGCAGGTCGCAGCCCGCTGTGGAGTCGATGACTTGGTCAATCCGCGGCAACCCGAAGGGGTCCTTGGGGCAGTGTTTATTGAGGTCAGTGTAGTAACGCACATCCTCCACTCGTTCGTGTTCTTCTTGCGGATGAGGATGGGGTTGGTGAGCCACACAGGATGGAAGACTTCTCTGATGAAGCCGACCGCGAGTAGTTTGGCGAGTTCCTTCTTGATGGCGTCCCGTCGGTCGTCGGAAAAACAACGGAGATGCTGTCATTTGGGGGTAGCTTTAGGATCGACGTTGAGTGAATGCTCGATCAGATTCCTGGGCACCCCTAGCATGTCCACTGGTTTCCAAGTGAAGATGTCTCGGTTAGCCCGAAGCAAGCTAACGAGCGCGTCTTCCTATTTCGGGTCAAGGCCCGCCCTGATCATGGTAGTCTTGCTGCTATCGCCTGTCCCAAGGTCGATCGCCTTGACTTGCACTTCCTCAGAAGGTTGAGGCTTGTTGGCTGTGTCAGACTTCTCTGGGATCTCAAGTTCGGTTGGGGCAAGCTTCTTGGATGCAGCATAGATTCGCATCATTGCGTTGGGTACTTGACTGGTAGCTGCAAGTTCCACAACTTCTGTGTCGTAGTCGAAGGATATCTTCAAGTCCCCTTGCAGTGAGAGTACTCCGGCTGGACTTGGCATTTTGAGTACCAAGTATGTGTAGTGGGGGTACCGCCATGAACTTGGCGATAGCTGGTCTGCCGAGGATGGCATAGTAAGAAGTCTCGAAGTCCACAACCTAGAACTTGATGTACTCGGTGCGGTAGTTCTCCCTGGTTTCCCCGAAGGTAACTGGCAGGACCACTGAACCCAGTGGAATAGCCGCGTTCCCGGGGACGATGCCATAGAAAGGTCCCCGGGAATACTCGTGAGCATGTGGGTAATGCTGAGCTTCATCATCTTCAAGGTCTTGGTGAAAAGGACGTTAAGCCCGCTTCCACCGTCGATGAGTACCTTGTTGAGTCTGGAGCCCGCGACTACTGGTTTCAGGACGAGTGAAAAACGCCCTGGCTCGGAGAAGTTTGTCCATTGATCCGCGCAGGAGAAGGTGATGGGTACCTCCGACCACCTGAGAGGGGTCGGGACTGCTGATTTAATGTTCAAGACTTCCCGTCTGGTGGCCTTCTGAGACCGTTTGGTGGGTAGTCCGCCGAAAAGGACGTTCACCATCTTGTCGGGTTCTTGGAAGTCATCGTTACCCTCGTCGGCTTTTTTCTTGCCCTTCTTGTCATGAGGAGGCCATGGGTCTGGGGTATCCTTGAGTGTTCACCGAAGTTGATAGCACTACTCGGTGGTGTGGTAGCCCTCCAGATGCCATGGGCACATCTCTTTCAGCAAGTCTTTGAAGCCGCTAGAGGTCTTCTTCGAGTTGTCTTTCGCAGGGCGCTGGATAGCCGCGACTGTGTTGTCTGGCTTGCGCTTGCGGTTAGGACCCGAGTAGTTGTTGTTGTTGCGACCCCCTTGATCCCTGTTGTTGTTGTTGTTGTTGTTGCTGCCGCCCGGGTTGTTCTTGCTCTTGCCACGAATGGCATCATACTTGGCGTTTGCCTTGTCTTCTTCGTTGGCACATGAAGTAATCATGTCCTTGAGCTTAGTGATGGAACTCGGGCGGTGGCGACCGAAGTCCTCGAAGTTACGGTGGTGGTAGAGACCATCTTGGAAAAGATCGATGACCTCCTTGTCGGTGACATCGACTACTATAGAGTGTTTGTCGAAAAAGCGTCGCATGTATTTGCGTAGCATCTCGCCTTGTTCCTGCTTCACCATTGCCAGGTCCATGCGAGTACCCGAGCGTCCCATGGCGCTTGCGAAGTTACTGGTGAACTGGTCCTTGAGCTGGTCCCACTTGTCGATCGAGTTCCTGTCGAGCGACTCGAGCATGGTGAGTGGTGCTTGGTCTAGACAAAAGGGAAAGTAGAGACACTTTGTGTCATTGTTTCCACCAATGTTTTCGATGGATAGGGCATAGTATCTCAGCCACTGGACTGGGTCTTGCTTCGCGTCGTACTTGGTGATCCCCAGAGGTTTGAATTTCTCTGGGAGAAGCAGATTGCGAAGTCGAGCAGAGAAGGCGGGGAAGCCGTCGTTGTCTCCTGCCATGGAGGACTTCTTGCGTCGCAGTTCTTCAATTCTGCGGCACGCATCGTAGCCGCCGCGTGAGCCACCGGTGACGTGACTATTTACGAGGCCTCGGCCTCCGCCGCTGGCTCTCCTTCCGGCTCCGTGTGAGGAGCTCCCGCCGCCACTACCTCCACCACCAGCATCACCATGACTGGCAGCGCCGTGGCTACCGCCGGCGCCACCGGCACTGTTGCCGCCTTGAGAAGGTCCTCCAGCTGATGCCCTTGTACGGTTGGGGTTTTGTGGCTGGTCACCTCGAGTACGGTTGCGTCCATTACCTGCTAGGCTGCGACTTGTGGCTTCATGGTTCTCGTGTTCGCGAGTTCTGAGGGGAGGCACTTGAGTGATTCTGTTGTCAACTCTCATGAAGTAGGCGTCCTCCGCGAGCTTGGCGATGACTTCTCCCGCGTGTATCCCCTGATCCTGACGTGCTATCGTAGTGATAGACATGAGGCACTGTTGACGGTGAATTTCCGTCAACCTAGAGTACTTGTTGTATATTGGTTTCTATTATGATTTGCAACTAACCCGCCACTAGGCATACTAATGATATAACAAGTTCACACTTGCATGTCAATTTTGGAGTTTGTTGTATACGCAGGAAATTAACGTTAAAGAGGAGACTTTCGGGATAAGTTCATCAAGCACTTCAAGAGAAGATCATGAAGCCCGTCACAAGTCAAGACACGAAGTGAACAAGACTTCAAACAACCCAAGGACCGAAGCATCAACACGCAAAACTCCGGGGACTTGGATGTTTACCAACGAGATCAACTCAGCTCGAGAGATATTCTCGCAGCTCAGGACAGCATGATCTTTCGGTACATATTCGGAGACTTAAACGGTCTTTAATGGCAAACGTTTGACTACTAAAGTTGTGGGCCTCGACGATACCTTCGATTTGGACATGTGGAAGGCCCAATTCGGATAAGGGAGCTAGGAGATATAGCCCCCGAAATCCCTGCTGCGCAGTCAGTCCGAAATCAGAACAAATTATCTTCCAAGACCGATTTGGAGATCTTATCTTCGTTTTTAGGGAAAGAAATGATTACCAAAGTTGACGATAATTTTGTAGCACACAACCTGGACACCGAATTTGCATTATTTGGAGTCCGGACGTGGGAGCTATGGTGCTGGCAAGGAAGGATTGCGAATCAGGAAAATCTGGCTGATGTTATGGAAACCAAGTTTGCTTCTCTCCCAAGGAGGATCTCATGCAAGGTAAGGTGGAGCACGCCCAAAGGCACCCCAAGGACATAAATACAACCCCTAGGCGCCCCAAGATGGTTACCCATCGAACAAATCATTCTACCGACGCCATTCACCAGAAACCACCACCGCAAGATGAGGGAGAGAGTTAGATGAGCTCGTCGCAAGGATCAACGCCGGCGGAGAGAAGGAAGCAAGAGGAGGACTCCAAGCCGCTGGCTTAGGGGTGTTCCAAAGCTTCATCACCGCCATCTTCATCAACGACGTTCTCCAGAGTCTCCATCACCCCTATGTGCTTCAATCCGTGTAAGATGATTGGGTAATGTCTTCGTTCATCCCTAGGGTTAGATGGATGCATGCTATGTGATCGCTACTTGATTCGTGGTTTCAATCTATTGCTTTCATGTTGATGATGCTTTGATGATTAAGGTTAGCTACCATGTTTTTTCGGGCGTATGATATCCGCTACTCCCATAGATTCCATCAACATACCGTGTCCATCATAGGTCTAGTCACGATTACCTTCGCGTAGTGATAGTACGAGGGGAGGGAAAGGGCGAAACCGTGGTCACAACCCCCGGTAGATTGGTTTACCACTCTCGTGTAGTAGATGCATATCCATGTTATCCTAGATCCTAGGGAGGGAACACTTATCTTTCTTAATCACTCTCTTGTGTCCACCCTTTACCATCTAGTTTAACCCTAGATTTGTTTGATCAACTTAGATTAACTTAGGTTAGATTGTCTTTACCTTTAGATTCTCTTTCAAAGGTTTTCCATTCAACTAGATTAATACTTGGTTAAGCGCTAGCAATCCCCTTGCTCTACGGATTGACAAGAACCTTGGGAATCCCGTGGTGAAAAAGGTGTAGGTCCATACGCTTGCGGATCGTAGGTGGATACGAGTTTTATCCGTCAACAAGCCCCTTTTTCTGGCGCCGTTGCCGGGGAGCAAGCCAGTTTGCTACGTTTAATCTGTTATTAATTTTGTTGATTACTAACATCTAACCCTTACCTTCTAGAAAAAAATCTTTTTTGTTTTTCTTTCTGCTTTTCTTGTGCCCAGATGGATTTGTTCACCTCACCATTGGAAGACGATGAGATGTCGCTAAGGGAGCTAGCAATGCCATCAATGGAAGACATTGAGATGCAAAAATCAGATTTGGCGCTTGCTACAACCCACTATGAAGTGAAGCCCATCAAGTTAGTGGCGACAAAACCATTTAGAGGATTGGAGGATGACAACCCATATAGACACATTAAGGAATTCATGATGATATGCAACATGGTGCAACAAGGAGTTCCGGCCGCTTGGTTCAAGTGGAATCTTTTTCCATTCTTTCTCGAAGATGAAGCGCGGAGATGGTACACACTTGCGTCTGTTGAAGCAAAAGGAAATTGAGATGAGCTAGTGAAGAAGTTTCTTTTGAAGTTCTTTCCCATAAGCAAGGTCCAAGACTTAAGGAGGCAAGTGCTCACTTTTTAATCAAGGAGAGGATGAAGGAATTGATGAAGCATGGGACCGTTTTAATGAACTACTTGAGCGAGGCCCGAACTTGGGATTTTCCAGTGACTTGATGTTGCATACCTTTTATTTTTCACTAACCCCTAACTCGTCTCGTTTTGTAAGCATGTGTGCAGGCGGTGATATAATGGATAAAACAATTAGTGAAGCCGCACAACTCTTACAAAGGATAATCAATGGACAAAGAACGCAACGAGATTGGCAAATACGTTGTCGGGAAGAGCATAACGACAAAAGCAAGCCCAAGGTGCTTGCTGAATTTTCTGAAAAAAGATGAACCGGAGGTCAAGAAAGATGAACCGACCATACAAGAATTTAAAGATCCACTTCCCAAGGTAAGAGAAGTCATTTCAGATGTTAAATGTTGAAACTAACATGAATGTAGGCTGAAGTATGTGGAATGCTAGACCATTGGCAGAGTTCAATCAATCCGGTTGGTGATTTTGCCCCACTAATAAACTACCGAAGGAAGGAGGAACGCCGACACGTTGCCAAACTAGTTGAAGATATATTTGATCAAGAGATGAGTGGAGAGTCGATCCAAAAGATGTTTGAAGAAGAAAGAGAAGAAGGAGATGAAGGATGGATCGTCCGGTTTGACAACTCAAGGATTTATGATGAAGAAAGAGAAGAGTACAACCGTGACGAGCCTAGTGACTCAAAGGATAAATGGGAGAAGATAGGACTCAAGCTAGAAGATGAATGGGAAGGAGTTGACATAGAGCAAATACTCCAAGAAGGCCCCTCCCCACAAGGTGATAGCTTGTGTGCTATTGAAGCCTACACAATAGCAAGGCAAGACATGGAAGTACTCAAGGATGAAGAAAAGAGTGAATCAACGATGAGGGATCTTGACGACATGTGGTACACGGGAAATAAAGAAAGTAACACACAAGACTTTGAAGACGAAGATTGGGATGACAATGAAGACTTCAAAGAAGAGACAAATGCAAATGAAGTTGATGGATTACACGTTCCACATGATGATATGGAGGGGGTGCAAAAAGGTAACAAAGAGACACCTTCACTCGTTGAGATTGATTCGCCTTCAACACCGCTAGATGAACCAAATATCACTCTTGGTGAAAAGGCTCTAAGGCCAAGGTACATGCTGAAATCTCAGGATATTATTAGTTTTAATGTTGATAAATTCAAATACTCATGCTCAACCAATAGTATGAGTGATAGTTTAAATTCTATGCCTTGTTCCAATAATGATCATGTTGATAGGCTAGATTTTTTTGAGAATGAAAAAGAGGAAACATTTATGTTTGATCCAATTAATCTCACACCTAAAGAACCTTTGACTAATGATGAGCTAATTTCTATACATGAAACATATGCTTCTTTTATTTACACCTTGACTTGTTGCTACAATTCACATGTGGTGTTAATTATGGACGAGTATGTTTACAATAAGTTTTGTAAATCTCGACCATGCTTTGCGCTTGGTCAAGCTAATGACCTTAAAGAAGCACATGTCGGGAGAAGGCCTGATTTTCACTAACCATGTAGACAAGGCTTGAATAATGAAAAGAGAAGTCATGCTTAAAGAGTTGCAAGATAAATCATCAACCTCTCCAAATCCCACAATGGATGCTGCTGTCTTCATCAATTTGAGAGCTTGTTCAGAGGTGTACAAATAGAGAAAATGAGATATCCAGAAGCTCCATCAAGTTACCATTCCAACGCATCAAGAACTAACAAGTTTGAAGACCCGTGCAAGGAGTTATGGAGAAAACATTGAGCGTTGCGCGTTCTGAAATTTCAGGACAGATTTCATCGCCGAAGTAAAACAGACGTAACTCTCTTGTCCGGAGTCCGATTTGGGCAAATAAAGACTCGTTGGAAAGGAAATTTTGTGCACTGTGCAATGGAGTAGAGATTTAGTATACTTTATGTTCTGGACATTAAAAAAAATTCATGGAGTGAAGGCAGCACCGAAGGATGATAAAGAAGGAGATAGCGATGAAACAAAAGGATGCTTTGGGAAAGTCTTCTATAAGTGATCAAGCACAACATGGGAAGTAAATTAAAGCTGCATTGGTACCTTTTCTTCTTGCATGAAGGGCCATGGCTAAGCGACGAAAAGAAGGTATGTGAGAAAGTCGAGCTCTATGTCTTTAAATGAAGCACTTTTCGGGAGGCAACCCGTTTCTTTATATTTTTTTATTACTTTCTTAGAGAAAATAAAGAATACCACTATATTATGATGATCAAATTGTGGTTATTAATCTAAGTTTAGTTTTCCTTTTTAGAACCACCATCATGTTCATGCTCATATTTATTTATTTGCATGCATTGCATTTTGTTATCAATGTGATGTTTCTTTGTGTATACATGTTTTGTACATAGTTGGCTTGGTTGTTTTATATACTTAATGATGTATGCTTCATTTTCCATGTTAATGCTTCATAAGGTCTTATGAGTATTTTCCTTTTGTGATCTTGTGTAAACGTGGTCTTTAAACATGATTGCGGACTATCATCGTTAAGTTCGATAAACCTTGCTAGCTTTTCATATGTTTTCATGTTGCATTGGTTAGTTTATAAGCTTTGCAATGCGCTTAATTTTTCTTATGCTATAAGAGTTATTTATTTAGGGATAGACATGGTGTTTTAACCCTAGATTTATTAACCTTTGTGGCTATGGAGAAATTCGGCAACCTAGTTGTAAACACGGTGTTTAGAACTAGGTGAAAGAATTGTCTTTGTTTATATGCTTTCCTATCATGTGCATACACACCTTGCACCACGTACACTCATTATGTTTTTATTCCTCATTAGACTAATTATGTCACAAGTTGAGAGTCCTAGGAAACATTGTTGGATTGTTGGCAATTCTATCTACTCCCAACCGTCACCTTGGTGGTAGAATGTGCGTTTAAAACGTCTTACAGGCAAGATAAAGACTCTCACTACAAGGAAATTGAAGGATGGCTAAGAAGTGCTTTGTCTTCTTCTTCCATGACTAGCACAATGCTAAGCATGGGGGATACCCTAAATCTTCTACACGGAAGTGCAACATGACGTTCTAGAAGATAGAATGATCAAGATCGTTAACATCACCGGATCAATGCGCGAGAAGCTATCGATCTCATCAAAATTCTGCATGGTCTCGAAGGGAAAACACTGGGTATTTTTGGATATTTAGAAGCCCCATGAAGTTATGATTCCAACAAATCAAGAATCAAGACAATCGGAGGTTCCTACAAGCGGTTATGCCCGAACCACTGAGTGCAACACGTCCTGAAATCAGTTTTGGACAGCACGCAGCGCTGAAGTAAAACGGACATAGCTCCCTTGTTTGAACTCCGTTTTCGATGAATGACCACACGTTGGAAAGGTAATTTCATAAAATTTTTAATAGATCTATATTTCGATATATGTTCTGTTCTGGACAGGGGGGAATCCATGAAAAAGAGACAGCAAGGAGATGATGAGAACAAGAAAGAGGAGATGGTGATGACAACATTGAAGAGAAGGGCGACCAATGACTCCATTAAGCATACAAGATCAAATTCAAAAGTTTAGGAGCATTGATAAATCAAGACAAAAGCAAAAGCCACATCGATACATGGAGATGTCGGAAGAAGGCAACGAAGAACCACAAAGGATGGTAACACCTCCATAGACCTTCTCTTTTCCAAACACAAATGCTTGTAAGTATGCCTTCAACCTCAACTAGGTGCAACCTTTTGTTTTTCTCTTCCAACAATAACATGGCTACTAGGAGGACAACCTAGGTTTCTGTTTACTTTCAATAGATAGACATGACCATGTGTTCACCTCGATGTTTTATATTGCCTATGCTTACGGAAAGATGATGAAAGTTGCCGCTTTGTTTTACCTACATGAAGTTATACATGTCTTGGCTAATTGCTCTCTATAATACGATCTGAAATTAATTTAAATACTGGCTCTTTTATTTGTGGAGGTGAAATGACTATGCTCTAGACCCACATATATATCTTTGCTCTTTGATTTAAGTTTATGGATAGCCGGATAACTTGTTGTTTTTATGAAAACTTAACTTTTATGCTATCTACATGTTTGTGATGCTCTTGCAAAGTTCTACCTACCAAAGCCATATACATATATGTTTTATGATAACAAAACCCGTAGATTGCAAACATATTTTTGATGAGTTGGATTAGGATTGATCTCTATGGTTCGAGACTAAGAAGCTGGTCATTCCTTTGTGTAACTTTTCCATGCTAGCCTTTTGTCCATGCATTGTGGGTTTTCACATCGAAAATTTCACAAAACTTCGCTGGGCATCTAGCCTAAACCAAAAACATCTTTTTGTGATCACCTCCTTGTCCACAAACCAATTTGAGTATGGAGTAAAATTCTCTATGGAGATTCAAATATTCTGCAAGATTGTGGAATTTATACTTACTTTAGCATCTATTTCCCCTCTCTTTTATGCTCGAGGACGAGCATCGTTCAAGCATGGGGGAGGAGTCATTGTCTGACACAAATGCTATGTAAGTATTATGTTGCAAAAAGTTTTGAGGAGCAAAAGAGAAAAAAATGAAAAAAGAAAAAAAATATGATGAGAAGAAAAGAAAAGTAAGAAAAATAGGAAGAATAAAGTGAAAAAAAGAAAGAGAGAAAAATGAGAAGGAAATAAAATAAAAGTAAAAAATATAATAAAGATGCTCCTCGATTCTTTTTGCTTCATAAGTTCTCAAGTGCCTTGATGACAAATCCATACTCAAATCTTCCAACCATGTGCAATCCGATAACGACGACTTCACTCGTGCCTCGGGATCATCCATTTGCCACTTGCACATGTCCACTCATCTAAATGTGTGTGTTTCATCCCTCTCTCTTTCGAACATTTATTTTCCATGGCCTTTTTGATGAGTCTCGGTAATTCCAATAGACCTCTCTCTTAATTTGACAATATTTCAGATGTATGTTTTGCTAGGATTGTTATTAACCTTCCAAGCTCCACATAAACATAAGCCTTCCACTATCACATATGAGTAGAGTGGGTTGAAAATAATATAGTATAGGCTTGAGTGACTTGATGAGATGAGTGTTTCTATGAGCTCTTGCAAGCGATTTTCACTTATGTTGGATATGCATCTTTTTGAAAATCTTCCATGTGACAAGGTAATGCTTTGAAGTTCACTTAAGTTTGAGAGCATCATGTTAAATGTGGCTTGTTCTTTATTGTTAGTCTATCTTCCATAATGAAAAAGAAGCCGGTCATAACTTGAACTGTAAAAATAAATTCTTAAGAGAGAGCAATTTGTCTCTTCATGAATGACTAAGTGTAGGGATAACATTGGAAGGCAATGCTGATTTCCCTTTTAAGCGAGGATTACTTACTCGAGGACGAGCAAGGTTTAAGCATGAGGGAGATGTTGACAGTGAATTTCCGTCAACTTAGAGTACTTGTTATACATTGGTTTCGATTATGATTTGCAACTAACCCGCCACTAGGCATACTAATGATATAACAAGTTCACACTTGCATGTCGATTTTGGAGTTTGTTGTTTACGTAGGAAATTAACGTTAAAGAGGAGATTTTTGAGATAAGATCATCAAGCACTTCAAGAGAAGATCATGAAGCCCGTCACAAGTCAAGACACAAAGTGAACAAGACTCCAAACAACCCAAGGATCGAAGCATCAACACGCAAAACTCCGGGGACTTGGATGTTTACCAACGAGATCAACTCAGCCCGAGAGATATTCTCGCAGCTCAGGACAGCATGATCTTTCGGTACAGATTCGGAGACTTAAACGGCCTTTCATGGCAAAAGTTTGACTACCAAAGTTGTGGGCCTCGACGATACCTTCGATTTGGACATGTGGAAGGCCCAATTCGGTTAAGGGAGCTAGGAGATATAGCCCCCGAAATCCCTGCTGCGCAGTCGGTCCGAAATCAGAACAGATTATCTTCCAAGGCCGATTTGTAGATCTTATCTTCATTTTTAAGGAAAGCAATGAATACCAAAGTTGAAGATAATTTCGTGGCACACAACCGGGACACCGAATTTGCATTATTTGGAGTCCGGACGTGGGCGATATGGAGCTGGCAAGGAAGGACTGCGAATCAGGAAAATCTGGCTGATTTTATGGAAACCAAGTTTGCTTCTCTCCCAAGGAGGATCTCATGCAAGGTAAGGTGGAGCACGCCCAAAGGCACCTCAAGGACATAAATACAACCCCCTAGGCGCCCCAAGATGGTTACTCATCGAACAAATCATTCTACCGACGCCATTGACCAGAAAACCGCCGCCGCAAAATGAGGGAGAGAGTTAAATGTGCTCGTCGCAAGGATCAACGCCGGCGGAGAGAAGGAAGCAAGAGGAGGACTCCAAGCGGCTGGCCTAGGGGTGTTCCAAAGCTTCATCACCGCCATCTTCATTGATGACGTTCTCCGGAGTCTCCATCACCCCTATGTGCTTCAATCCGTGTAAGATGATGGGGTAATGTCTCTGTTCATCCCTAGGGTTAGATGGATGCATGCTATGTGATCGCTACCTGATTCGTGGTTTCAATCTGTTGCTTCCATGTTGACGATGCTTTGATGATTAAGGTTAGCTACCGTGTTTTTTCGGGCGTATGATATCCTCTACTCCCATAGATTCCATCAACATACCGTGTCCATCATAGGTCTAGTCATGATTACCTTCGCGTAGTGACAGTACGAGGGGAGGGAAAGGGCTAAACCGTGGTCACAACCCCCGGTAGATTGGTTTACCACTCTCGTGTAGTAGATGCATATCCATGTTATCCTAGATCCTAGGGAGGGAACGCTTATATTTGTTAATCACTCTCTTGTGTCCACCCTTTACCATCTAGTTTAACCCTAGATTTGTTTGATCAACTTAGATTAACTTAGGTTAGATTGTCTTTACCTTTAGATTAATACTCTCTTTCAAAGGTTTTCCATTCAACTAGATTAGTACTTGGTTAAGCACTAGCAATCCCCTTGCTCCGCGGATTGACAAGAACCTTGGGAATCCCGTGGTGAAAAAGGTGTAGGTCCATACGCTTGCGGATCGTAGGTGGATACGAGTTTTATCCGTCAACAGGCACTGTTCGGGGGTAGTGTGCACCCGGCTGACGACTTGATCGAGGGTTTCCGCGAGATTCCATATAGGGAGGGATTCTCGGAGACGTCTACGTCGTTCGTTGCGCTTCCTGTTGCGTTCACATCAGGCGTTCTTGTCGTCGGTGGTTTCGTCGGCGGGTGCATTGGCAGACAGCTCGTCTGCTAAGATGTCGTCGAAGTAACAGTCAGGCCAGGTCCCTGAAGGTCCTGGCATCTCGCCAGCAGCCATGAAGACTTGGCGATCAGGGGTACCGAGACCGGAGTCAGTATTCGCCACCTCGGTTGGAGTATTCTCCTCTGTTGGAGCTAAGGATGTTCCCTCCCGGAGGGGAAGTGAGTCGATGTAGGCGACACAGCGTGAGTTCCCATCTATCAGGTCTGCAGGCTTGCGGTCTGGCCAGTAGACGAATCTGCCGGCGGGTGTAGATGTTATAACCAGGCCCTTGGCTGGTCCTGACAACGGTTGCTCAGTCGTGGAGTTCTCAGACTCGGGCTCGTCAGGGTCCGACCCGAGTCGAACTCGTATGATGAGTCCCAGTAGTAGCCGGAGGCAGGGTTGGAGTCCGAAGAGTAGTCGGAGACGATCTCCTTGCTGGCTTGGTGTGCTGTGAGGGCTTCCTCATGGGCCCTGCTAGCATTGCAGAGGCCATATGGGAAGTTCTCGTGGAGTGGGGTGTCGTCACACAATGGCTCAATAGCCGACTCGCATGCGGTGACCCATGGAGACATCGAGTTCGAGTTGGAGGCGGATCCGAACTCGAAGTCGGCGTGTTGGTTGTAGAGCGAAATTTCGTCGAATTTTCCGGTGAGATTGCCCGTGATCACCTCAGGAGGTGTCATGAGCCCGGTCTTCAGGTTGGGTGCCATGGTGAGGCGGCGTTGGAAGGACCCAGCGCCGTCAGCTATGCAGACCCAAGACCCGAAGATGAAGGTGTCGCCGAGGTTGAAGGCGACAGTTGGCTTGATGAAGATTGAAGATGTCGAGTTCGCCATGAGATCTTCGGCGAGATCCCCTACCTGGCGCGCCAGCTGTCGGTGTTTTAGACCGGCAACCTACCAAGGGGAGTACCAGATGTAGATGAATGTGGCATCGCCGAGATTGGTAACTCGAAGGAAGAGACATGTGGCACACAATTTAGACAGGTTCGGGCCGCGAGGTGCGTAATACCTGACGTCCTGTATGCTGTGTAGCTCTGGATTGATTGAGTGTGATTACAAGGTGATGCGTATCAGAGAGGTGAAGGTCCCTGCCTCACCTTATATAGCCCGGGAGGCAGGGTTACAAGTCGGTTTGGGGAGAGAGTACTAGTCGGGTACATCTAGGAGTTCTCTACATGGTACAAAACATGCATAGCTTCCTATCCGAGTACTTCTCCACCGAGGTCCTTGCGCTCCACGCCATCAGGTGTCGTGTGGCCCAAGTCGAGTAGTCCCAGGGGCTCACCGAGTAGTCGGTCCTGGTACCCACCGAGGTAGTGGGCCCAGGGAGGACCATACGACAGGATCAAAATGGATTTTCATTTATAAAAGGAAGAAAATAACGAGGTGGTGAGATACAAAGCAAGACTTGTAGCACAAGGGTTCACGCAGAAACCCGGTATCGATTTCGATGAAACATATTCTCCAGTTATAAGTGGTATAACATTCCAATATCTAATATCATTGACAGCACAAAAAGGTCTATACATGCATCTCATGGATGTAGTGACAGCATATCTATATGGGTCGTTGGATTCGGATATATATATGAAAGTTCCAAAGGAATTGGTATCCCAAACAAGAATCATTCACGCAACATGTATTGTGTAAAAGTCATTATACGACTTAAAACCGTCGGGAAGAATGTGGTACACCCGACTAAAGGAATTCCTCCTTCAGAAGGGCTTTTCCAACAATGATGATTGCCCATGTGTATTCATCAAGAAATCCTCAACTGGATTCTGTATTATATCTGTATATGTTGACGACCTCAACATCATTGGAACTCAACAAGATATAGATGAAACACGCAATCATCTTAAGACGGAATTTGAAATGAAAGATTTGGGTAAAACCAAATTTTTCTTAGGTTTACAACTTGAGCATCTTTCAACAGGGACTTTAGTACACCAGTCTGCTTACATCCAAAAGATTCTACAAAAATTCAATATGGATAAATCATATCCATCCAAAACACCTATGGTCGTACCCTCTCTTGAAATTTACAAAGATCAATTCAGACCTAAAGGTGAAAATGAAGAGGTATTGGGACCAGAAGTTCCATATCTCAGTGCCATTGGAGCATTGATGTATCGGAAATTGCACTAGGCCTGATATTGCATTCGCAGTAAACTTGCTAGCTAGGTACAGCGCTGCTCCAACACAACGCCATTAGGCATGAGTTAAGAATATCTTCAGATATCTCATTGGCACAATAAATCTTGGATTATTTTACAAAATTAACCATGATAAAACATTAATTGGATACTTAGATGCTGGCTATTTATCTGATCCCCATGAAGCCAGATCTCAGACAGACTTTGTATTCTTACATGGTGGAACGACTATTTCATGGAAGTCATCAAAACAGACTCTAATAGCCAGATCCACAAATCATTCTGAAATAATTGCATTATTTGAAGCATCATGTGAATGTGTATGGCTTCGTAGAATGATTAAACACATACTACAATCGTGTGGTATAAGTTCGATCATGAACCCTACCATAATGTATGAAGATAATGCTGCTTGTATTGCACAAATGAGATCAGGTTATATAAAGAGCGATCTTACAAAACATATGTCTCCTAAACTATTCTATCCTCATCAACTACAAAAGGTAGGAGAGATAGAAATCTTGCAAACTAAATCTTGTGATAATCTTGTAGATTTGTTCACAAAATCATTACCAACATCCTTATTCCAGAAATACGTTTTTGGGATTGGTATGAGACAACTCAAAGATTTGCAAGAATCAGGGGAGACTATTTTTGATGTAACCTATATATATAATCATCAGATTAGTTTACCCTTTTTCCTATATGAGTTTTTCCTCACAAGATTTCTCATAAAACGTTTTAATGAGACAATAACAATACAAGACCATATCTTATATCACCTAAATTTTCCATTAAGGTTTTAAGGGTGATATACAAGACATATTCTATGTCATATCTTCTGTTTTCTCTATAAGAGTTTTTAAGAAGATATAAAATCCTTTCTCATATTTTCCTATTAGGTTTTGGAGAAGGATATTCAAACATGATCCTCTGATCATTATTATTAAGAGTAAAAGAAATGGAATGTAATGGAATGAAGGCAAATGATTAGATTGATTGATGAGGGGGGTGGACCCCTGAATATATACACAGGAAAAGGGTGTGTAGGCACCCCTTCGGGATGACCCTTCGACAAGGCGGTTGTGACTTCCTAATTACATCACTAATGATTCCCCTAGTTACATAGTTATGCTAATTTATCACTAATCAATATTTCATAACACTCCCCCTTGATAAATTGCTTCTTGGGATCTTGATGTAATTCTTCTTCAATCATTTTGAATATTGTCCTGTAAAACTCCTCCAAAAACCCTATGGGAAAAATCTTGAGGAGAAACCAATCTGTGTGTATATGCCATTAAAACTCCTTTAAACCCAGTGGGAAAATATTGGGAGAAAATGATATGGCATTATTATCTCATTTGATACTTGTATGAGAAACCTTTGGTAAGGAAAAACTCATTAATAAGTTTTGAGAATAGTGATATGAGGATCATGTTTGAATAACCTTCTCTAAAACCCAATGGGAAAAATATGAGAAGGGATTATATATCTTCTTAAAAACTCTTGTAGAGAAAACGGAAGATATGACATAGAATATATCTTGAAAACCACCCTTAAAACCTTAGTGGAAAAATTAGGTGATATGCGATATGTTCTTGTATTGATATTGCTTCATTAATACCTTTTATGAGAATCTTTGTAAGGAAAAACTCATATAGGAAAAAGAGTACAATATTCATAATCAGGTGATTATGTATAGGTTTATATCAAAGGAATGTCTCCCCCTGATTCTTGCAAATCTTTGAGTTGTCTCATTGTTGATAGGTAAAACTCGTATGAAGTTTCGATCCGCAAACGTACGGATCTCCTATGTCCTTCTTCACCTACGAGAGATCCCAAGGTTCTTGTCAACCTAAGGAGCAAGGGGATTACTAGCGTTTAACCTAACACTAATCTAGTTGATTAAAGACTTATGATAGAAAGATTAATCTATAAAGTAAAGACAAACTAACGCTAGATTACGTTAAAGAGAGATTAAAGGTGCACAAGTATGAAGAACGTATGCCCCTGGAGTCTAGGAACTTGAAGATGCAATCACCCAAAACATGGTAAAGCCCCGATCCAATCTATCTAGGTGTGTGATCAAGGATTAGACTTTTCCCTTCCCTCATACATGTCACTACGCGAAGGTAATCGGTACTAATCCTAATGAACACGGTATGTTGACGCGATCTACGGGAGCAACCCCGAAAGCATGGTAACTAGCCTTAAAACATTAAGCATCATCAACAAGAAGTATGATAGACATATGATCCAAACAAGATATAAAAGTGACTACACTTCAAGATACGTTACAACTCCATGGACAAACGAAAGGTTTACCCCATCATGACGCTAAGCATGGCACCGTCGAGGTGGTGGATGCCTCCGATGAAGATGAATCTTCGTTGTCCTTCAACTCCGGCGGCGCCGTGGCAAGCTCCCGACGTTCTCCTTCCTCATGGCGTCCTCCCTTGGGCTTAGCAATGATATCCCTCGAGTGTCCTCCCCCAAGGGTCTCTCTCGTAGTCGATTCTCTCTTCCTCGGCGGCTCTGAGGGACTAGATGGCGTTTCTAGCGAATGGCGGCTTACCCACGCGATTAGGGTTGCGTCTACTTAACACCGAAGAAAGGGGGACCCGAACCGGTGCCAGAAGGGGCTGGGCCAGTCTGAACGGGCCATCCAGCCTGGGCCCTTCTGGGCTCGGTTTCATCCCAATTCACTCCATGGTCCATCTCTTGCACTTTGGATTATTGTCCCCTTCAATTGTGGGCTTTGGACGTCGTTATCTCCGTGACAAAGTTGAGGGATCTTTATACATGAACTTCCAGCCTTTTCATCTCGGTCCTCGGGAGTTCTCCATTCAAGCACATTTGTCCTTGCCACGTTTGGAGGCTAGTTGGCACGTGGTCGAAGCTCCTTGATTGTCTTATAAAACATTCTCCGAACTAGATGCATCTTTCCTCATTTAATACGTGAATTCCTGCAAAAACACTATACTCCAAAATGCACATCCAACGGTGAATTTGTTATATCATTATTATGCCTAGTGGTGGGTTAGTTCCAAAATGAAGTTCAAACCATAACATAACAAATGTCCTTGGTTGACGGAAATTGACCGCCAACATCCCCCCACCCTTAGATTTTGCTCGTCCTCGAGCAAGTTGCTCACAAGTTGTCCATCCAAGGAGTTGAAACATGCTTCGTCAAATCCTTCCTCAAAAGTTAGTCAATCATTCATCTTTAATATAAGAGACATGAAACAAAGATCATAATGTAAACATCGGCGTTTAGAAATTTACCAACTCAAGACTTACCCCACAACTCATACCTTTCACTAGAGATCCTCATCTCCAACCACACTTTCTTTCTTACTTCTATCGGAGGGTTTTCACAAGCTTTTAGAAATAAAATTCCTGCATAAAGCATTAGACAAAGTCCTCCTCCAAGTTCTCACATGCCACTCATTGAAAGTGGCTATCCTAGATAATTTCATAAACTCTCACCTCCCATAAGTCTCTCATTTATAATGTAAGGTGGAGCTATAGGTATGGCTAGTGAAGTTAGCACAAGTATTATCAAGCTAAGAAAATCCTCTAGTGGTCGTTCACCTTCCAAGCCAATGATCATGAGAGTTAAACCATATCTAAGGGTATCAAGGATGAGAAGATTTAGAATGATGGAAATGTGCAAAGGGAAAAAGAATAATGACTTCAAGGCACTAATGATGTCCTCGATGTCGGATTGCACATGGTATGGAATATCGAAGATTCGTTCTCAACATCATCACATCCTTCCTTGCACTTCTCTTGATCTTCACTTGACTTATCATCCCTCATTATATCCTTCTTGCATTGCCTTGGATTTTTCTCTCTTTTCTTTTTCTCTTTTTGTCTTTTCTCTCTTTCCTTTTTCTTTTCTTTCTTTTTCTTTCTTCTCTCTCTCTTTCTCTTTTTTTCTTATGTCGTGCACACACATATACATATATGTTTATTTCCTCACATCTTTATCTTCTCTTCCGAATCCTTTCGTCCATCTTTTTGCTATGAATACCAATCTGAATTTTTAAATAAAACCCTACCTAAAAATTGAACGAATCTTCGGACATGGGTTGTGTTCAAGGAATAAGATGATAAAAAGATTTTTATGGTTTCGGGTATGGAAACCGGCGATGAATGGGGCATTCAATGTGAAATTCCCAGTACCGAATATATGACGAGGCTAACAATAAAAGATATAACATCAAGGACATGATCATTGCTTGAAATTAGACCTCCCAAGAGAGTAAAGTCCTAACTCAACTCATCATGCTAAACAACACTTATGGTGGAGTATGTATATATAGTTTAGGCCTTGTATAGGATAGACTTGCCTCTCACCTTGGAGGAAGAAATTGCTAACCTTCATTGCAAGGGGTTTTCATATTTTTCAGAAATTAGTACCTCCAATATTAGTATTACTCAAAGAATAGCCAAAGTAAGGTCCTAGATCAAAGTTGAGCATGGATACTTTCAAAGGTAAACTTCCACTAAGCACCACAGTAAACAATTATTCACAATGCTCATGCTCAAATAATAAGGACAAAAGAAAGACATAACAAGTAAAAGAAACAAAGGACTTGCATGACAAAAATGTATAAGACTCTTTTTATTTCTTTTTCTTGATTCAACGCTAAACTAAGACACATCACAAGCTAAAAATTTTAAAAACACGACTCAAGCTTGACACGACTTTAAAATTCACCTTTCATCACTTGAGCAAAAATTTTAAAAGAGCTAGCTCCCCCCACGCTTAGATCTTACGACATCCTCCTCATAATCTTTCAAGAAGAACAACAGGGATAAAAACTAGCTACTACACCTAATGAAACACCCCACAAGAAGAGCACCACTCCTTCGGGAAAAACTCAGCCTAAACTCTAACCTTCCTATTTTTGAAGTTGCTACAAAGGTTGGCAAAGATAGGAAATAAACCGAGTCGTGTCCCTGAGAAAATCGGGCATGAACCGGTGCACAGGGGTGCTGGGCCGGTCGGCATGGGCCGGCCAGCCTACCCCTTGTTTTGGGCCCCCGTGGCCCATCTTCTGCAGGCCTTTGTGTTTCGTGCATACTAGCTTATGTGATGAAAAAGGTCCAGCTAAAAATTGCGAAAAGGACTCTATAAAAATAAGAAAATGAAAATGACAATTTATTTATGGAAAAGTTACCTTGTTTTACGTATTAGGCTTGACGCTCGGGCTCCTCCTCCATGGTGTATATGTCAATGTAGTCGATGGGCATGACATCGGGCTCAAGAAAAACCTTCAATCGCTGTCCATTAACCACATATTGGTCTCCTGTTATATCCATAATCGTTACTCACTCCGCTTGGTGAGACCGAGTGGACGACATACGGTCCATCCCATTTGCTTTTCAATTTGCCTTTCGCAAATATCTTGAACTTTGAGTTAAAGAGGAGGACCTTGTCGCCTTCTTTGAATTCTTTCGGTTGAAGTCTTTTATCATACCATCGCTTCATTCTTTCCTTGTAGATGGTTGCACTCTCATAAGCTTTAAGCCTCATCTCTTCTAATTCACTTATTTGAATTCTTCGTTTGATTCTTGCGCCATCCACATCAAGATTCATCTCCTTGATCGCCCAATACGCTTTGTGCTTTAATTTCAAAGGAAAATGACAAGATTTACCATAGACGAATTGATATGGTGTCATACCTATTGGTGTCTTATGTGCCATCCGATATGCCCATAATTCTTCGTCCAACATTTCCGACCAATCTTTACCTCCCTTTTCAATGGTCTTGTTAAGAATACTCTTGAGTTGCTTATTTGAAGTTTCCGCTTGACCATTGGTTTGTGGGTGGTAAGCCGTGGCCACTCTATGCTCGATTCCCAACTTGTACAAGCACTTTCTAAAACTATTTCCTATGAAGTGTGTTCCTCCATCACTTATCAAAATTCGCGGGACTCCATAGCGTGGGAATATAACATTCTTGATCATTGATATAGATTCCTCCGTTGAAGCTCTTCGACAAGGGATGGCCTCTACCCACTTGGATACATAATCAACCATTACTAATATATGCTCATATCCATTTGAATTAGTGAAAGGTCCCATGAAGTCAATTCCCCATACGTCAAATATATCAATTTGCAAGTTATAATTTAAAGGCATAGCATTCATTTGTGACATATTCCCCGTTCTTTGACATTCCGGACAAGAAGCAACATATCTTTTCGCATCTTGATGCATCTCCGGCCAATAGAACCCACTAGCCCATACCTTAGCTTGAGTCCTAAAATGTCCATAGTGTCCTCCATACTCGCCCGAGTGACACTTCCTTAATATTTCAAGTATTTCTTCCCTTGGTGCGCACCTTCGCAAAACTCCATCTGCTCCAAGCCTAAAGAGGTAAGGTGCATCCCAATAATATTTTTGACTCTCAGCCATCACCCTTCTTTGAGAATTCTTATCTAAGTGATCAAGTGGCATCTTTTGTATGGCTCGAATAATGTTGATCATCCAAGTGTCTTTGTCAAGGATGCGATATAAATGATCGTCTCTCATCTTGTCTTCGATGGGCTCTTTATCATCCTCACGATTCATTCTTGATAAATGGTCGGCCACAACATTTTCCAACCCCTTTTTATCTCGAATCTCCACATTAAACTCTTGCAAGAGAAGGATCCACCTAATCAACCTTGGCTTGGCATCCTTTTTATACAAGAGATACTTGATTGCTGCGTGATCGATGTAGACGATTACTTTAGAATTCACAATATAGGATTTGAATTTTTCAAAGGCAAAAACTACCGCAAGAAATTCCTTCTCCATTGTTGCATAATTCAATTGAGCTTCATTAAGGGTTTTGCTAGCATAATATATAGCATGTACCTTGCCTTCTTTTCGTTGTCCCAACATGGCTCCAACGGCATAGTCGCTAGTGTCGCACATGATCTCAAATGTTTGACTCCAATCGGGCGGTTGAATGATAGGTGCGGTTATGAGAGCTCTCTTCAGTGTTCGAAATGCTGCCAAGCACTTCTCATCAAAATTGAATGAAACATCTTTTTGGAGAAGATTAGTCAATGGCTTTGTAATCTTTGAGAAATCCTTGATGAATCTCCTATAGAATCCTGCATGTCCCAAGAAACTCCTCAAAGATTTGATATCCGTCGGTAGTGGAAGTTTTTCAACCGCTTCAACCTTAGCCTTGTCCACCTCAATCCCTCTCTCGGATATCACGTGTCCCAACACTATTCCTTGTTTCACCACGAAGTGACATTTCTCCCAATTTAGCACCAAGTCAACCTCCCCACACCTTGTAAGAACTTTATCCAATATTGCTAAACAATCCGCAAAAGTTTTACCATAAACGGAGAAGTCATCCATAAATACTTCAACAATTTCCTCGATGAACTCCGAGAATACCGCCATCATGCATCGTTATAAAGAGGCTGGAGCATTACATAAACCAAAGGGCATCCTTCTATATGCAAATGTTCCATAAGGGCAGGTGAATGTTGTCTTGTGTTGATCATCTGGGTGAATGGGAATTTGCATGAACCCTGAGTATCCATCAAGGAAGCAAAAATATGTGTGGTTTGCTAACCTCTCAAGCATCTCATCAATGAACGGTAGGGGGAAGGGATCCTTCTTCGTTGCTTTGTTCAATTTGCGATAGTCGATACACATCCTCCATCCGGTCATGGTTCTTTGCGGTATTAGTTCATTCTTCTCATTCTTCACCACGGTCAATCCTCCTTTCTTCGGCACACAATATACGGGGCTCACCCATTCGCTATGCGGCACCGGGTAGATGATTCCGGCATCTAACAACTTGATAACCTCCTTCTTCACCACCTCTCGCATGGCATGGGTTAACCTCCTTTGATGGTCCACCACGGGCTTGCATTGATCCTCCATAGGTATGCGGTGAGTGCAAAATGCTAGGCTAAGTCCTTTGAGGTCATTTATCGAATATCCGATCACTTTCTTGTGCTTTTTCAATAAATTCAGCAACATGTCATTCTCCTCGGGACTCAATTCATCAATCACGATCACGGGATAAGTCTTGTCTGGCCCCAAAAATTCATATTTTAATCCTTTGGGCAATGGATTAAGGTCTACCTCCGGCACTTGTGGTTGTTCATGTTTAATTTCCCCGATGTCTTTAAATTTATCTTCCTCTAAGCTTCCATCTTGTGGTTCTAGTCCTTTAGTTGCTTCTATTAATTCTTCATCTGGCTCATTATTAGTTTCATTCTCCATTGCTCTTTGCAATGGATCCCTAAAGGTTTCAATAAAATGAAGGCTCTCTACCTCTTCGTGAACAAGAGGTAGCGGTGAGACAATTCTAGAAGCGGGAAGAAAGTTATATGTGTGATTATCCCCATCAAGATTAATAGTTACTTTTCCTTTTCCGGCATCTAAAACGGAATTAACCAACTTGAGAAAAGGTCTACCAAGAATTACATGATCATTTTTATCATAGTAGACATCAACAATAAAGAAATCGGTTGGTATATGTTTTCCGGAAATTAAAACTTCTAGATTTCGAGCAATTCCAATAGGTTTGACAATTCTACCATCTCCCATGATTAATCTAGTAGTGGTTTGAACTAGGTCAAAGGTATGATCATGAATTCCATCGAAGATTTTAGAAGACAAGACACTTACTTGTGCTCCAATGTCACATAGCGCATTGCAATCAGTGTTGTTGACCTTGCAATTTATACGCGGTGATGTCTTCTCTTCTTCATCGGATCCTATGGCATAAATTTCAGCGAGGTGAGCGAATGGTGATGCCTCGGGCTTGATTCCCATAATCCTCTTTGCTTCGGCCACATGGTCCGGATCCACTTCTTCTTCGCTAAAGAGTTTTTGAAGGACCTCCCCGGTTGTCTCTAGGTTGTATGGTTGTTCCACATGATTCTCCGGCGGAGAGTCCATCTCCACGGCTTTTGACATTCCCTTTTGATTAGGGAACGATCTTCTCTTGTCAAAGATTTCTGCAAAATCAATTGGGACCCAATCCATTTGCTCGAACTCCCTTAGTGGCTTCGCGCTTGACATAGTCCTTTAACTTGCTTTGCTTGTCTCGGTGTGATCACTCTCCGGGATAGTTCTAGCTTTCGCGTGTTTAATTTCTTCAACCTTTTTCGCGATTGGCTCCTCTTTCTTCTTTTCCGGGACCGTATTTCTGAAAATTCCAGCAAGTGGTTAACACTTGTATCACATTCCGACTTCCCCGAAAGTCATGTTTCCCAATCTTATTGCATGTCCGCCACTTTGCTTATTTATTGAAGAAGTTGGGCAGCTTCCACGAGTGTTTTCTCCATGAGATCCCCTCCTGCACACATTTGGACGTATCACATGCAACTAGGGGTTAGGGAAAAGAAAATGTATGCAAAAGTACATCACCGGGAAATCCGAGTCTTGGTCCTTGTTCAACTAGCTCGTTGAATCTATTCCATGCTTGATCAACCCCCTCTTCTTCTCCTTGCTTAAAGTTAATCACTTGCATCCTTGTATGTTGAATCTTGCTTATAGGGAAAAACTTGGCACAAAATTTCTTTATCAATTGATCCCAATTTCCCTCGACTTCGAAGGACGCAAATGAATACCACTTTGTTGCTTCATCGGCAAGTGACTAGGGGAAGAGATTCCATTTAAACCAATCATCGGGGACTCCCTCTTGACATACCGTATTGCATAGCATCGTGAAGCGTTGGATATGTCTATATGGGTTGTCCATCTCCACCCCTCGGAACGGATTAGTTTCTGCCATCTCAATGATTCATGTGACAACCCCACCCGAGATAATTCCGTACTATCGCCTAAACCACTCCATTTGGTCATTAAGCGATAATAAAGAAGCATCCCGTTGGGTGTTGCCGGGTTTACACCCGGTAAATCACTTGGAAACACAGAGAGGATCGAACAAATGCATTAAACTCCCATGAAGGAGAGCCCAGAGTGCCTTACATATTAATACTAATCTCCCCGTAGGGTCCACTTATTACAAACCATCATTGCTGACATAGAAGTAAATAATTCAGAGTTTTATTAAAACAGCGGAAATACTAATAACGATACGTTACGACATCACCAGAGGCCATCTGTGATGCCATCACTCAACGTCCTCATCCACCCATTCCAGCTCCCAGCCGGGTGGAATCTCACCAGGCCAAACAATCTCACCTAAAAACAACAATTATAGCAAGGCTGAGTATACTAATACTCAGCAAGACTTACCCGTCAAAAGTTACCTTTAGTCATGTAGGCCTGTGGCTGGTGGGTTTGTTTTGCCCAAAAAGCAACTAGGATCATGGATCCTTACTTTCAACATTTTAGCTCACATTCTAGTGAATTAACATTACTACCATGAGCAACTAATACAATCAGAATTTGTACATTACAATTAATTGACGCAGGAGATTTCACAAAGTTCCATCATTAAGGGATATCATGGCTAGCCGATTAAGCAGTCTCGGATAACGGTGAGAGGCCGACAATCGATTGATTCATACACCTTGCAAGGTAACCTAAACACCCGGAGCGGTGCCCCACAGAGCTGACACCGACCAAATGGTTCCCAAAAATTCTCGGTTTGGGATGATAGCCTACAGTCCCGGGTACAAGGCTATCTGGAATGCCCCACACAGTGCATCCAGCCTCACACATGTACCCTCCTCCCGGTTGCAAGCCGGGCAGGAGACGAATCGAGATTAGTAGTAGTAAAATCCCGTACCGTCTCATTAAGGTACTAGGCTTACCGGTCCCATTCCCGACAAGTGCTTAGTACATTCAAAAGCTTAGCCCACGAAGCCACTGGACCGGAGCCCAAATCCCATGCTCTTACCACTTGAGAAATTCATTCATTCATATGGGGGTTCCACAAAGAAAACCTATTCTCGCGAGTGACGAACATCACTCGACTTTTACCGGGTCCTTAGAGCATAGCATCTAGCGACCTAGCATACTATTAAGAGGACATAGGCACCTAGGGATCATGCAACTAGAGTTTCATTGCAACTCCTGAACATAAATGCACATACAATAACAAGAAGTAAATTCAGAAGTTTTAAAGAAACACTGGGGTTAATGAATAAATCGGGGCTTGCCTTCGCTAGCACAAGCAGTTAGACAATCTTCTGGACTTTGGCCCGGGTCTTGCTCTATGGCGACGTAGTGCACGCCTCCTCCGGCTCCCTCGTTCACGTCTTCTGACACGAGCGTGTAATTACCATCGGGAACTTCTACACGGAGGATGCAATGCAAAACTTGAGTGACAATTCGTATTTAAATAATTTCAAACAACTTATGACACACGGGGTGCACATTTGGAACACATTCACTTAGATAAAAAATACATTCCGCATACTCTTCCTATAAAGAGACAGTGCAAAGCTTTCTTATCTAGACTTTCCAATAGTAACTGTGTACATATATATATAAATAAATCAATGAAATTCACATACAACAGCAGCAACAACTGCGAATGGCATAGGGTTGGTCATATTCACCTTAAGAAAAGCATTAAACATTTCTCCCTTTAAATATACTCAAAAATACTATTTAACCTTTTCTTTAATGTGATTGAGTGCACATCTATAAAAGAATATCTTAATTAAAAACAACCAGCAAGGAAATTTATTTTTAATACCACCATTTCACTTCCTTAGCTTCTTCTCATGACTTATGCATAAAGGAGGCATTTCCTATTTTCCCTTTCTTAGGTTAATCTAGTTTGAACTCTCTTTAACCATTCAAGACAATTCAACCTGACCAACAGCACCTATTGGTCCTAATGACCAGGAATGCTCGTTGGGAGGCAAAAGACCAAGCCTTTGCACCACGGAAATTATTACACAATTAAAGGCATTACTAGCTAGCATATAAGGGAATTTTACATATCAAAATAATTACAACAGAAACGAGTCCAAGCATTCTCTCACCAATGCTTTGGTCCAAAACAAGCTTAAAGAACTAACAAACACACACATAGCCCATGTGAAACATGCTACACATTTTTATGATTAAAAACATGCATAATTGAGGAATTAATATTTCTAACAGAGATAAAATAATGGTAAATCCACCAAAGTTGCATTTTAACATAACAAGACTATAGCCAGAAGTTGGGCTCAAAAATGATTACATTTGGTGCTACAAAAATCATCTAGGCAGATTTATCAATTTCACAAAATGATTTTTATAAAAAGATTTCTATAGTAACTTTATGCAATTTTTGGCACAGAACCTAGACATACTAGTTCTCACCACATGTCCAAAGCTCAGCTCAAGATCAGTTGTAGATTTTACAGAATCACAGATCTAGGTATTTTTCATTTGTATTTTTCAAGCAAAAACTAAAGCTCAAAAATATACACACCTTTGGAGAAAGTTGTAGTTTTAGGTACATAGAGCACATCAAAATTGGGTTTGCTATTTTTGGATTTTCTACAATTTTTAATCGATTTTACAAGTCATAGTCAAACACAACAAAGAGTATAGAATCTTTATACAATTAAGTCCCTGGAAAGTTTAAACCATTCACAACTCTACCCTCAGTCCTTCACCCTTGCACCCGGCGGCGAAGGTGAGCTCGCCGGCGGCGAGGTGAGGTATGGGGCGGCAAACAAACAACAAAATTCAGCAATTGGGCTCATTCGTGATCGAGGGGTGGCGGTGGATTGACCGGAGATGTCGCCGGCGAGCGGCAGCGGCAGACCAGTGGTGGTGCGGCCGCGGACGCTCAAATTCCAGCGAGGACAGGGGCGGAGCTGGCCAACGAGTGGCACGGGTAGCTTCATGGGGACCTAGGGAAAGGGCTGAGGCGGTTGGTTGGCTCGGGGATCGCGCGGGGAGCAGAGCTCGTCGACGGCTGCCGGCGGCGGCCGCGGGAGAAACCACACCGGCGAGCAGGCAGCTCGAGCAGACCAATATGCGCGCGCAGGAGCTATAGGGGGTCCTAAAGGAGTGGGAAGTAGCACGTGTTGGCGAGGAAAAGCAGGCGGGGGTGGAGTTCACCGTGAGGCATCCATGGCGGACGGCGGCGGCTCGGTGCTCGCGCGAGGAAGGACCGGCCGACTTTATAGCCGTGCGCAAGGCGGTTGGGGGAGGTTTTCTTGCGCACCAAGGGAACCAAGTCAGGGTGTGGGCCGTGGCATGGCCAGCGTACGGCGCGAAGGGGCGGCGGCGACGTGTCGTGTACGCCGGCGCGCGGTTGGTTGGGCGGCGCGGCGCGGGTACGGCGGCACCTGCGGCCCATGGATGCGAGGCACGTGGCGCCAAGGGAGAGGGCGGGAATGGTGGTTCCACGGCGCATGGACCGGCGGGTCGGCGGGCGCCTCGGCGTTCGGACCGGGGGGGGAGCGCGGTGAGCGCGCGCGACGTGGCGCGACGCAACACGACGTCGTGCAGTGCGGTGCTCTGCCTCAAAACCATTCCAAGTACCCTACTTCGAATTGAATTTTCTCAAATTTTCCAAACAGAACTGCACCAAGGTTTGACTACCAAACTTACTCACCTCACTACCCCCTACAAGTTTTGTAAAGGCTATAGGGTTTTAGATCAAAGGATTTGGCATAAACTGTAGGGAAACTTGACAGAAATCTCGGCCCTGGTGAACAGTGAAAGCAGACATTGACTTGCCTTTTTCATCAATTTGCACTTCAAGCCAGCAATGCCACTCAACATGAAAGTTGTGTCCCTCAACAAAACACACAACTTTTGTATTGGGAGAATTTGAAGTGTTTAGGGAAAATTTGGAGAACGCGGCAAAAGTTCCGGCTGACATGGATGGGTCAACAAGGATTCAAGGGTTTTTTGAGTAGGGTGTTGACCAAGGTGAACTTGGTTGACCCAAAAGGAGTCATTAGGTTTGTCGGTGATGTTTTCGAGGTGATGGCCCAGGTGGACCGTCATTTGACCAAAGTCAACCCAGTTGACTGGACTATTAGGGTTAATTAACCCGGTCGAAAATCTGGGGCGTCACAGCCTACCCCCCTTAAACAGAATCTTGTCCCGAGATTCGACAATAAGAGTAGGGCAACACTTTCTAACAGGATAGGGGTTACAAGATGAAATATGCATTCGCTTACATTTCTAGGTAGCGAGAATTCATATAGGGCAAAAGATACATGGGGCTCTCCTAGCTGCTTCATCGCAGTTCATGAGGGAGAGGACAATGAATGTGTACATGGAAAACTAAAAGGAGGCAAACTCCGCCGACTAAGCAGAGGTACATCACTACAAGCGTCCAGCGGAGGGACTCGAACATCTCCACCAACTGGGACATGGTCGACGATGGAGTCGGGGTTCTTCCTTCGGTCTTCTTCGAGCTTCTTCGGGAGGTGGTTGATGAAGACGGCTAACCAGCTTGCTCGGCGAGTGGGTGGAGCAAGGCAGGGATGGGCTAGTGGCGGGTTGACCAAAACTAGCCGGGGGAAAGTAAGAGTGGCAATACTGTCGAGCTCGAAAGCAAGCGAGACTTGGCAATGGCGACACTACAGGAGGGTTTCCCTTTTTTATAGCCCGAAGGAACGCAACGGTCATCCCAACCGACTGAGGTATGGACTAGCGGAGCGATCCGACAGTTGCCACACGGGGCTCGATACCGGTTGGCCCGTGAGGTCTCGACGACGTGATCGTGGTCGCAGGAAAAGAGATGGCAGGGCGACGCTACGGCGTCGTACCATCGTGGCACTGAAATGAATGGGGTCCAACGGTCCAAAGATCTGACCGTGATTTCTCAAGAAATCTTTGATTCCACTCCTTCAACTTATCCGGTTGATTGGTGTGAAACTTGGGGATTTCGTGGGAAGGCTAAGTTGAGAAAGAGATGATTACGTCCAAGATTTCTATGAAGAAGGGAAGGCTAGTAAACAAATGTGTCATTACATTTGTTCACCAAGATTTCTGGGCTTAGTTCTTAAAACAACTAGAATGTGGGAAAGGGTAAGTCCCATCATTAAAGTAAACGGTATGGATGGATGCTCTCGGATAGAAGGGTTACCCGTGAAGTTAAGCTGACCTTGCTTCACTTGAATCATGGGCGTCTTGTCACGATTGCCCTTAGCTACTCCGGGGTTCGGAGTCTGTTGCTCGGTCTTGATCCTCTTAGGGTTTGGGCACTCATTGGCATAATGCCCGGGTTGCCTACAATTGTAGCAAACACGGGGTTGAAATTCCTTTGGCTTGAAAACTTGTGGCTGAGCCTGGTGGTACTGAAAATTTCCCGACGGCTTATACTGGGACGGATTCATTCTCCAATGGCCTGATGCAGATGATTGGGAAGAACCATGCGCATTCTTCTTGACGAAATGAAATTTCTTGCCTGATCCAATTCCCGAAGCAATTTCATTATGCCTCTTCTTCTCCTTCTGTACCTTCATCATGGCATCCTCTTGCGAGATGGCTTTGTTCACTAACTCATGATAACTGTTTGGCTCTAATAGGTTTAGTCTTTCATACAACTCACCCCTGAGACTATCACGAAAACGTTCCATCTTTTTGGCATCGGTGTCCACGTGATGCTCTCCATATTGACAAAGGCTATTAAACTTCTGTGCATACTGATACATAGTGTCATCGCCTTGCTTAAGAGCAAGCAACTCTTTCATTTTTCTGACCATGAGTCCTTTTGGGATGTGTTGGTCCTTGAAAGCTCTCTTGAATTCCGTCCAAGTAACTTCATGTCCAAGGAAGTTGCATGATCTTAAAGTGCTCCCACCACGGAAGGCTTCTCCACGAAGCCGCAAGGCCGCAAACCTAGCCTTGTGCTCCTCAGAACACGGTAGGACAAATGCAGAGAATTTGGCCTCAATGGCCCTAACCCATGCATCTGCATCAAGGGGTTCTTCTGCTTTGGTGAAAGTTGGGGGTTTCATTCTGATAAACTAGGAATATGTGGTAACCATTTGTGGTCCATCATGATTAGATCCCATTGGAGGTCTCTGGTACATCTGTTGCGCGATTTGCTGTCACGTCTGCAAAATCTGGCGCAACACTTCGGTCTGAGCGGCCATGAAAGTCTCCACTGGCGTCATGGGTGGCGGCGGTGGTAGATCACCATTACCGACGCGTCAAAACCGTTGGGGGTGTTACGTGTCGGTCCGACCATCTGAAAATTTGAGCTCTCATTAAACACATATTCATAAGCTTGCTTGCATAAATTAACAAGTAGGATATGCACGACGAGAACTCATTCACGGCAATTCAGAATTGGACAGCACGGTGGTTATAAGCATAAAATTCATAAATCCTTGCTTATACAACGAAAATTTTAATTTTTGGTCAGTGGGTGCATGATTTCATGCGCTCCGATGTTGGTATTCAACTTCGATTCGATTTCCAACATTATCATGCCCGAAAAATTCCGTAACCGAGATTCGGCCTAGCTGTTTTCATAGGAGGTCGAGGTGTACGTAAATTACCATAACTCTCGGTACACACATGCAATGTAATAGCAGTCAATGACAAAGATCTCCACAACCTTCCTCATAAGTTGTTATTCAACACATGGTCCACAGTTGATCACAAGCATTGTCATTACAAGATCCATTCTTACAACACATTACTTTATTGAAAACGCAACCACGTCAACCAGATAATGCTCTAACCTAAGTTCACTTAAGGTGAAGCGGGTCCAGACACCACTCCAGATTCTCCTTGGATCTCCTCGGGATCTTCTTCCTCTTCTGGGTTAGGAGGTGGAGCTGCTACAACTTCTAGTTGATTCTCTAGGTCAAGCATATATTGATCATTATGCTGCAACAAGAAATTTTGTTCATGAATGACTTCACTCAATTCTTGTATTGTTGTTTTATCCTTCCTTCTTTTCTTCTTAAGACTGGCTATCGTTGCTCGAGCTCCCTTCAACTCTTGGGCGATATCTCCTGCACCATTAACTTGTTGTCTATAAATTTGGTGCCTATAGAACATACTTTCTCCAACCATTGATTGATAGAGGTCCAACATAGCTTTGGAGAAACGGACTAAGGTGTCAAGTTTAGGACTATGGGGAGGATTGCCCTGAGCGGAGAGAGAAACTTTGCGTTCGATGCCCTGCCCGGAATGCTGCTTAGGTAATGGAATCACCTTAGCTGCTGTACTAGCTACCCAATCGGCATGCTTCTCACAAAAAGTTGTGAGTGCTTCCAACGCAGCCTTTTGTACGGTGCCAGCTAATTTCCATCCTTGTGCCTTCACCGCCCACTCTCCCCAAGTAGGATGTGTCGGACACACGGGGATCTTTACTTTCACTTCCCAACGAAGCAGTTGGCCTGTTGTCATGAGCTCACGTGCCAAGTACTCGGGATACGCTGTGTATCCAAAGTCCTTTAGGGTGTCCCACAAAAGTGCAGGAAAACCACCCTCCTCGAGGCAGTTCAAGTGAGTCCACGCCTACGTGTAAACGTTCATGCATCCGGAAGCAGACATCTGGAATAAGTGACATATGTCAGAACCCGAGGTGAACACGTGTACAAAGTTAAGTTCTCACGATTACAAAGGAATGTTGCCTACACAGACCACTACTAAAGGTTTCCAACTTTCATAAGATTTCAAAGAGTAAAAGGGGTAGTTGGATTATCAATTTGGTAAATTTTTGGGAAGCCATTAGCACAAGGTGCAAGCTATGTCGGTACTCGCAATGAGTACGCATAAAATGATGGCGTAACGTTCGGGGGTTATGAATCACAAATTCATAACTCGGAACTCATGCCCCCAAAATTACCAATTCTTGGTAGCAACTCAGTGACTTAAATATGCACACTTTTAGTATTCGAAGGTAAATCTAAATTGGATTGGAACACGCTCGAAAAATTTCTTTTGCGGAAGGGTGCTGTTCTGAAAAACAGCAGAACAGAGACTCGCTAAACTGAGCATAACTCTCTACAGAAAATTCCTAAAATCCTGGAAAATTCACAGTGGATGCTCTACTTCATAAGGAACAAATTTATTAAAGGATGTCTATTCAGATTCCTTACAAATTTGGCTACAAAAATTGAGAAATGACAGAGACAGAATCTGCCAGAATTTTCCTAAATTCAAAAGAGAGGAAAAACCTTATCTAAGATCAAGTAATTCACCCTAGACAAATTATTCAAGCAGTTAAGGGTAAATTTTAGGTTCATCAAGATTTTAATCATGCATGCACACGCCTTATACGACCTTCCAACTAGATCCAAAAGACGTAGTCAGTGCCGGTGGCAAGCTTATAATCTGCTCTCCTTATAATAACTAATCGGAGCTATTCAATTCGCACTTAACGACTTTCGAACGTAGTTAGTGTAACTGCAGAAAATGAACCTTTCGTGCCAGCACGTCACGAAAGCGTCCACATACAGTACCGTTCACTTATAGAAACGGTATCCATGCGTCAAGCCACTGCATGGACAGCGTCCAACCTCGGAGAGCCTCCGTTTGAATGGAGTGTATCCTTGCCTCGCATGATCGACATGCGGAATGCACACGTATGAAACACATGGCGACACCACAACTCATATCTAGACGCGAAAATGGGATCCATGGAAGGGATCACTCCATCAACCCTCGCAATTCCCGTGATGCGGAACAGCACACGTATTAAACACGTGGCTCATCTAGTTTGGTTGTGCAATAAAGTAAGTTTGACATAAAGTAAAGTGCTAGAAGTTAGCAACATAAACCATAGATTCTTATGACACCTTAAAGAACCCAAAAATTCCCTCTAGGGCCTCTCGATCTAGATCATTCCTTAACGATCCAACGGATTTTCAAAATCCAATCAATCTTGGCAAGTTTTATTGTAAATCATGTGATTAGTATTAAGCTAATCACTATGGTGCATTCGGTCGCTCTGATACCAGCTGTGACAACCCCACCGGAGATAATTCCGTACTATCGCCTAAACCACTCCATTTGGTCATTAAGCGATAATAAAGAAGCATCCTGTTGGGTCTTGCCGGGTTTACACCCGGTAAATCACTTGGAAACACAGAGAGGATCGAACGAATGCATTAAACTCCCACGAAGGAGAGTCCAGAGTGCCTTACATATTAATACTAATCTCCCCGTAGGGTCCACTTATTACAAACCATCATTGCTGACATAGAAGTAAATTATTCAGAGTTTTATTAAAACAGCGGAAATACTAATAACGATACGTTACGACATCACCAGAAGCCATCTGTGATGCCATCACTCAACGTCCTCATCCACCCATTCCAGCTCCCAGCCGGGTGGAATCTCACCAGGCCAAACAATCTCACCTGAAAACAACAATTATAGCAAGGCTGAGTATACTAATACTCAGCAAGACTTACCCGTCAAAAGTTACCTCTAGTCATGTAGGCCTGTGGCTGGTGGGTTTGTTTTGCCCAAAAAGCAACTAGGATCATGGATCCTTACTTTCAACATTTTAGCTCACATTCTAGTTAAATTAACATTACTACCATGAGCAACTAATACAATCAAGATTTGTATATTACAATTAATTCATGCAGGAGATTTCACAAAGTTCCATCATTAAGGGATATCATGGCTAGCCGATTAAGCAGTCTCGGATAACGGTGAGAGGCCGACAATCCATTGATTCATACACCTTGCAAGATAACCTAAACACCCGGTGCGGTGCCCCACAGAGCTGACACCGACAGAACGGTTCCCAAAAATCCTAGGTTTGGGATGATAGCCTACAGTCCCGGGTACAAGGCTATCTGGAATGCCCCACACAGTGCATCCAGCCTCACACATGTACCCTCCTCCCGGTTGCAAGCCGAGCAGGAGACGAATCGAGATTAGTAGTAGTAAAATCCCGTACCGTCTCATTAAGGTACTAGGCTTACCGGTCCCATTCCCGACAAGTGCTTAGTACATTCAAAAGCTTAGCCCACGAAGCCACTGGACCGGAGCCCGAATCCCATGCTCTTACCACTTGAGCAATTCATTCATTCATATGGGGGTTCCACAAAGAAATAGTATTCTCGCGAATGACGAACATCACTCGACTTTTACCGGGTCCTTAGAGCATAGCATCTAGCGACCTAGCATACTAGTAAGAGGACATAGGCACCTAGGGATCATGCAACTAGAGTTTCATTGCAACTCCTGAACATAAATGCACATACAATAACAAGAAGTAAATTCAGAAGTTTTAAAGAAACACTGGGGTTAATGAATAAACCAGGGTTTGCCTTCACTAGCACAAGCAGTTAGACAATCTTCCGGACTTTGGCCCGGGTCTTGCTCCATGGCGACGTAGTGCACGCCTCCTCCGGCTCCCTTGTTCACGTCTTCTAACACGAGCGTGTAATTACCGTCAGGAACTTCTACACGGAGGATGCAATGCAAAACTTGAGTGACAATTCGTATTTAAATAATTTCAAACAACTTATGACACACGGGGTGCACATTTGGAACACATTCACTTAGATAATAAATACATTCAGCATACTCTTCCTATAAAGAGACAGTGCAAAACTTTCTTATCTAGACTTTCCAATAGTAACTGTGTACATATATATATATATAAATAAATCAATGAAATTCACATACAACAGCAGCAACAACTACGAATGGCATAGGGTTGGTCATATTCACCTTAAGAAAAGCATTAAACATTTCTCCCTTTAAATATACTCAAAAATACTATTTAATCTTTTCTTTAATGTGATTGAGTGCACATCTATAAAAGAATATCTTAATTAAAAACAACCAGCAAGGAAATTTATTTTTAATACCACCATTTCACTTCCTTAGCTTCTTCTCATGACTTATGCATAAAGGAGGCATTTCCTATTTTCCCTTTCTTAGGTTAATCTAGTTTGAACTCTCTTTAACCATTCAAGACAATTCAACCTGACCAACAACACCTATTGGTCCTAATGACTAGGAATGCTCTGTTGGGCAGCAAAAGACCAGCCTTTGCACCACGGAAATTATTACATAATTAAAGGCATTACTAGCTAGCATATAAGGGAATTTTACATATCAAAATAATTACAACAGAAACGAGTCCAAGCATTCTCTCACCAATGCTTTGGTCCAAAACAAGCTTAAAGAACTAACAAACACACACATAGCCCTTGTGAAACATGCTACACATTTTTATGATTAAAAACATGCATAATTGAGGTATTAATATTTCTAACAGAGATAAAATCATGGTAAATTCACCAACGTTGCGTTTTAACATAACAAGACTATAGCCAGAAGTTGGGCTCAAAAATGATTACATTTGGTGCTACAAAAATCATCTAGGCAGATTTATCAATTTCACAAAATGATTTTTATAAAAATATTTATATAGTAACTTTATGCAATTTTTGGCACAGAACCTAGACATACTAGTTCTCACCACATGTCCAAAGCTCAGCTCAAGATCAGTTGTAGATTTTACAGAATCACAGATCCAGGTATTTTTCATTTGTATTTTTCAAGCAAAAACTAAAGCTCAAAAATATACACACCTTTGGAGAAAGTTGTAGTTTTAGGTACATAGAGCACATCAAAATTGGGTTTGCTATTTTTGGATTTTCTACAATTTTTAATCGATTTTACAAGTCATAGTAAAACACAACAAAGAGTATAGAATCTTTATGCAATTAAGTCCCTGGTGAAGGACCGATACGGCGAACCAGAGAGGGGGGGGGAGTGAATGGGAGCCGAAAAAAATTCTTCTCGAAGGAGATGAAAACTCCAATAAGACGAACGCGGCTTCCAACACACGTCTCCGACTCACTACCCTAGTTGGCCAAGCTCACGTAGCCACTGGAGTGCCACTGGACCTAGGAACCAACACACACAGCCTTCCGACTCGAGAACGCAGCGGAACAACAAATCCCGAGTCTACAGACCCACACCGGTCGGACCGGTGAGCACCACCGGTCGGGACCGGTCCCCTCTTGGTGAAACCGAGCAACTTTCACTAAGTGGCTCTACACCGGTCGACCGGTGAGACACACCGGTCGGACCGATGGCAACGAAAGCCCCCAAGGCACCAAACAGGCCAACCGACCACCAAACCGACCCAAACTCAAAACGGCGGCAACACGGGACAACAACGAACACACCAAGACGTTCACCCGAGCAAAATCCCACAAGGGCTCGCACCGGTCGGACCGATCAAGAGCACCGGTCGGACCGGTGTAGCACAGGCGACTCGGGATGAACAACACCGCGGGTCAACTCCCCCAAATCTAAAACTCGATCTCTCGAATCACTCCACGGACTTGAACAAGACTTTGGGGATATCAGGAACACCTCATGAGGAGTCCATAGCCAAGTTTAATCCCACCAAATCTCGTCCAAAAAGGAGGAATCGAAGAAATCCCGCCGAAAGCACTTCCAACCCAAGAACTCAAGAAACCTCAAAATCGAGCACATTTTCTCACGGATTTGGGAGGGGAATCACAGCCCAAAGAACCACGAAGGGTTCCCACAAATTTCCCCCATCAAATCCCCAAGAGAAAAGTCCCGAAAACAACCCAAAGAAATCATGGAGAGAGGGCTCCGAAAATCACCACCAAGAACAACCGGGGAAAACACATCTAAACCTTGAGGAACCACGCCGAATCATCTATACATGAAACAAAGGTTCGTACAAGGTCTAGCAAGCCACCCGATCATCCATACCTCTCTACAAGATCTCTCCGTGAAGCTTTGTTGCTAGTCCTAGAGAAAACCTAAGGAAAATAGGTGGAAAATAGGAAAACTAATGAGCTAGGGTTCCAAGAGTTGGCTGCCATCCTCTCACCTCTTGGGTTATATGGAGGCAACCAAATATCTAAAACGCCCTTCTTTACTAACTAGAGATACAAGCCCCTCAAGGGCGGATTTGGAATTCTTGATGTCTTCACCATCGGACGGATGCCCGACGACCGCACCCTGCGTAGCCTCGACGCAAGCCATGCGATCCCGACGCGTGTCCTCCGCTTCGAAGATTCCGGACTGCGTCGTCGCACACGGTCGACCGGTCGGACCCACCGGTCGGAGCCGGTGCCGGTGCCGCCGCACCTCCGTCTTCGGTTCTCCGGTCTTGGCTTTGTGGATCAACCAAGGAACCCGGTGGTTTTTTCGATGAACCACCGGAAACCCCGCGAACTCGGTGTAGCCTCCGCCAATCTCCACTCATGACTTGGCTCCCACGTAGTCCCGGCTCGACCTTGGTTTTGAGGCTCAACCAAGAAACCGTCCACGACTTCATCTTGCTGTTCATGCCACCATGCGGCCCGCACTTGACCCCGCTGGCCACCGGGTCCCTCGAATGAAGCCTACTTGTCTTCTCCACACCAGGAGGCCTCACCGGCGACGACCTTTCGCGCTTGTTCTTCACCTGCACCAACACCAGTCAAGCCGCAACCTACACCTACAATACTTAGCCAAGAATCAGTCCACACAACATTGTCAATCACTCATCACACAAGGAAGCGACCATCCACCGGTCCTCGAACCACACATGGTACTCAATCTCCCCCTTGATGAGTGCATTGACAACACCCACACGAAAGTAACAAGAGAGAAAAGAAAAAGAAAAGAAACGAACACAAAAAAACTCCAACAAGCGATCGAAAGCCAAACAAAGGCAAAGAGCAAGATCACTTGAAAAAGACAAGTCTCGGACCCCTTAGGCAAGGGCAACGGCTCGACACATCCGAGACAAAGCAAAGCTCAAGAAAAGAGCGCAAACCACCAAAACAAAGCTCGAACAACCACAAAGAGCTCCCCCTGCACACATGCAAGCTCCCCCTGAACCAATGCACCTCCCCCTGGACGAATGCATGCAAGACACCACTTGAAACGGGGGCCGCAACAAAACAGCCACGACCGGCCGGACCGGTCCACACCACCGGTCAGAACGGTGTGCAACATGTGTACAGAACCACTCACACCGGTCAGACCGGTGACCCTGACCGGTCAGACCGGTGCACAACAGAGCCCAGAAATGGCTCGAAACCACCTGAAAACCTTCTAAACACGTCCAGCAAGCCATTTCAAGCTCAAACTTCTCCCCCTTGTTGGCAATGCATGAATCAAGCCAAAAAGCAAAACTTTCAACCTAGAGCTTCTCAAATAGACAAAATTCAACAAAGAATGCTACACATGTCCAAATGAGCAAGTTAGGTACTCTACGGCTTCATATCGATCTCAACTACATGATCACCAAGTTTCACAACCAGTGGACGAAGCTAAGATGGATTTTGGCAATTTTGCGAAAAACTTGCCTCTCATGAGCAAAGTCCTAAACATGATCAAAGCATATCAAAATGGCAAAGCCACACAAACTTCATGCTAGGATAACTATTCTAACCATAAGACCATCACAAACACCCACAAGCACCTCATGTCATGTCAAATCCACCGAGCCATGTGCCTACTTCTATGTATGAGACTTCTCATTGGTAGGCATCATGCAACGGTTTAGCACCCAAAGCAATTTAAATTCAGCGCATATGACATGGGAGCACATTTCCAAGCATTTTGCATTTCATTTTCAGATTTGTAAATGGTACATGAAATATCTTTGCGACAAAAAGGTACTTATGCTCCTCCACAAGATAAGTCAAGAGGGCTAAACATTCATGATGGCAAATGAGCCTTTGGCCCCATATGATCAATAAACTAGCTATCCAACCACAAATTAAGCATAGCAAGGCCACACAAACATGTCAAGAGCATGTAAAGGCATTTACACATGAGAGAGCATACATGTGACATTTTTCAAAAGCATAGCTATCAACCATGGATTATTCATCAAGATCATCAAGAGCTAAGCCAAACTAATCGTAGCATACCAAACAAGCTCACAAAGACATATATCTCATTCCATGGTGAACAATGTATATGAGAGAAGCTTTTCCTAATCAATGCATATGGTACAAATGCATGCAATCTAAGATACAAGGATGCCTATACATCATGTTACATATGCCATGCCAAATGCAAGAAATGCACAAAGGAAAGCTATACATATGCTACAAAGGAGCTCCCACACACAAAGCTCACAAACCACCGGCTCCTCGAGGGGAGGCAAAAAGGGCTCGACACCACCGGCAAAAGAGCAAAGGAGCACCAAACTCACAAGCTCCCCCTAAACTCATGCATTAAGGCCAAAGAGCGTACAAAGCTCACCTTACACACATGAGATAAGGCAAAGAGCAAAAGAAACCAAGTGGCTTGACCAAGGCCACACACTCGAAGGTCACAAATACACTTACCTTTATCATTTCTTCACAATTCACTCATCCTTGTCCACCATCCCCGAAAGTGATGCACCTACATGTCACCACCGGGATATGAAGCTGAAGAACCACCCCCGATATCAACCAAATGTTCTCCGGGTCATCACCTGCAACTCAAAACCAAGAGCGAGAGCGAGCAAACGACTCAACACTGGGGTTAGTTCCAAAAGTGTGAAACCAGTGCCTAGCCATTTGCTTGAAAGTGGGGTTAGCACAAACCAAACCATCTTTCCTACCAAAGCTACCTCCACGAACACCACTACGGTAACCACCATGAGGGAACCAACCCTCTCTGCCTGGAGGAGAACCAAAACCACGAAAGAAAGCCCGTGGACCATCCTTCCTCTCCAACTCAATGCCACGACTCCTCCAATCCCCGTATTGAGCACGAGGAGGAGAACGCCTAGCAAACTGACCACCTGCACCCTTTCCAGCCCAACCACCAGAACCACGACCACCAGAAACAACCCTCGCACCTGTACGAGCTTGAAACCCGAATAGCCGTCTGTCCAGGCCCGCACCGGTCGGCCGGTGCCCCCGCCGTCCGACCGGTGTGGCACGGCGGCGAGCCGCCTCCAACTCTCCTTCCGCTCTCCCCAAGCTCGAACTTTCCTCACACTCGCCCTGCCCCTGGGCATCTGCATACGAGGCTCAAGTACACCATCGGAAGGGTGGTACTTGTCCTTGTTAGCCCACTCCTTCTCCATTCTCTCCTCACGCTTCCTCTTGAAGCAAAACGCTCTCTTGTGACCATCCTTTCCACAAAACTCACAATGGAAACGGATCGATCTGGGCTTAGGCTTGGGATGAGGCTCTTCACAAGGCTTCTCACTTGGTTTCTCACTAGGCGTTTCACTTGCCTTCTCACTCGGTTTTTCTCTTGGTTGGTTTGGCTTGGATGCAAACTTGTCTTTGGGTGTGGGTTGTGGTGGAACTGAAACATTCCCAAATTTTTTTTCTCTCTCCCTCCGCCCTCACCAACCTTATCCAATCCCAAAGCCCAACCGTCAAAGCGCTTACAGCTAGCAATCATCATGCCAAGCTGAGGTTCTTGACTCGACAACCAACTCAGCGCTTCACGCAACTTATCATTCTCATCTTGCAAGCGACCAACACATTTTGCAAGATCCAAATTCTTCATAGCATGCAACTCACATGTAGAGAAAGAAGTAGGAATATGCACTTTCAAATCAGCCTCAAGTGAAACAATGCGAGAACGGAGCTCAGCAATTTTCTCATGCAAACTAGGGCAAGAAGTGCAAGCACCAAGCAAAGTGGGTCTAGATTGTAGCTCAGCCAACTCAACCCTAAGCACATCTAGTTCCTCACACTTGGAGGCATACTTCTCCCTAAGATCGGTCAAGTCGGCTAGGAAAGCAGAGCAATCAAGCACAATCATTTTCATCGAAACAACGGGGATAGCCTTGAGCGAATCAATTTCAAGCTTGCTATCAAGAACCTGTGTTTCTAGCTCGCCCACTCTAGTCCTAGCATCCTCGAGCAAAGATCTAAGCTCCTTCCTAAGCTTCTTAGCCTCTCTAAGCATGTGATCGCGATTATCAAGCAAGTCAACCAACTCCTCATTCTCCTTGCGCAAAGAGGAGAGCTCATCACATACCTCATCCTCGGAATCCAAGTCCGAGGCATCCCCTCGGCTTCTCTTCTTCGCTCGAACTGCGAGCCATGCCGCAGAAGTCGTCCTTGAGGCTTAGGCCCGTCACACAAAGGCCGTTGAGATACTTGCCAAGGTTCTTCTTCTTCTTCCTCTTCTTCTCATCCTCTTCGTCTTCATCACTCGAGCTTGAAGACGTGTCCTCGGAATCAGACTTGATGTCGCTTGATCTCTTCATCTTCTCTCGAGATCGTGTCTTCTTCCCATGTCCATGATCCTTCTTCTTGGACTTCTTCTTCTTGTCCTTGAACTTGTGCTTGTCGTGGTTGTTCACCTTCGGACACTCGGCGAAATAGTGTCCGGTCTTGCCGCAATTAAAGCATGTCCTCATGTTCCTCCTCATGTTCACGCGGTTCTCATGCAGCCTCTCGAACCGCCTTGTCAGGAGCGCCAGTTCGTCCTCTCCAAGCACGTCGAACTCCTCATCTGGCATAGACATCAAAGAGGACAAAGAGAACATCCTGGTGGATGGGTTAGTGTTAGCCTTTCCTTTCGAACCACCAACGAGCGCAAGACTATGAGAGTCAGTCGGGCCCTCGATCTTGGCTGTCATGCCCCTATCCACCTCAGCCGGCTTGAGCTTTGAGAACAACTTGTTCACCGTCAGAGTGTCATACTTCTCCGACTCCACAATGGCCTCGAACTTTCTTCCCCAAATCGTACGATCCAAAGAGTGTAAGAGCTTGACCGCTCTATCATGATCATCGTACGGGAGCACGTCCACATTGGCCCTCATGTTGTTCACAACCACCGTGAACCTCTGAAACAAGGCATCGATGGACTCACCGGGGAGATGAGTGAAGTTCTCGTACTCTCTCCCGTAGGTCGCATACATCCATGCATGAACACGGGCGTTCCCAACATGAGCCTCCTTCAACACCGCCCAAATCATACAAGCCAAGTGCTCGGTGTGCACCCGATCGAACTCGGCCGACACAAAGCACGAAACAAGTAGTCGACCGCCTTATTGTTCGGGTCGAAGGCGTCCCTCGATCCTGGAGCGAGGAAATCAACAGGCTGGACATAGCCTGTGTCCACCGTGACATCCCAAAGGATCTGACCCTTTCCGCGGATGAACGCACCCATCCGCTTGCTCCACATCTGGTAGTTCTTGCCATCGAAGTGTGGAGGACCCGAACCCCGTTCTTGATACGCCATCCTTGGATCTTAGACTGGTTAGAGTCAACGAAGACCCGAACCGGCTCTGATACCACTTGAAGGACCGATACGGCGAACCAGAGAGGGGGGGAGTGAATGGGAGCCGATAAAAATTCTTCTCGAAGGAGATGAAAACTCCAACAAGATGAACGCGGCTTCCAACACACATCTCCAACTCACTACCCTAGTTGGCCAAGCCCACGTAGCCACTAGAGTGCCACTGGACCTAGGAACCAACACACACAGCCTTCCGACTCGAGAACGCAGCGGAACAACAAATCCCGAGTCTACAGACCCACACCGGTCAGACCGGTGAGCACCACCGGTCAGACCGGTCCCTGCTGGTGAAACTGAGCAACTTTCACTAAGTGGCTCTACACCGGTCAGACCGGTGAGACACACCGGTCAGACCGATGGCGACACGAAAGCCCCCAAGGCACCAAACAAAGGCCAACCAACCACCAAGCCGACCCAAACTCAAAACAAGCGGCAACACGGGACAACAACGAACACACCAAGACGTTCACCCGAGAAAAATCCCACAAGGGCTCGCATCGGTCAGACCGGTCAAGAGCACCGGTCAGACTGGTGTAGCCTGGGCAGCTCGGGATGAACAGCACCCGCGGGTCAACTCCCCCAAATCCAAAACTCGATCTCTCGAATCACTCCACGGACTTGAACAAGAATTTGGGGATATCAGGAACACCTCATGAGGAGTCCATAGCCAAGTTTAATCCCACCAAATCTCGTCCAAAAAGGAGGAATCGAAGAAATCCCGCCGAAAGCACTTCCAACCCAAGAACTCAAGAAACATCAAAATCGAGCACCTTTTCTCACGGATTTGGGAGGGGAATCACAGCCCAAAGAACTACGAAGGGTTCCCACAAATTTCCCCCATCAAATCCCCAAGAGAAAAGTCCCGAAAACATCCCGACGAAATCACGGAGAGAGGGCTCCGAAAATCACCACCAAGAACAACCGGGGAAAACACATCCAAACCTTGAGGAACCACGCCGAATCATCTATACATGAAACAAAGGTTCGCACAAGGTCTAGCAAGCCGCTCGATCATCCATCCCTCTCTACAAGATCTCTCCGTGAAGCTCTCTTGCTAGTCCTAGAGAAAACCTAAGGAAAATAGGTGGAAAATAGGAAAACTAATGAGCTAGGGTTCCAAGAGTTGGCTGCCATCCTCTCACCTCTTGGGTTATATGGAGGCAACCGAATGTCTAAAATGCCCTTCTCTACTAACTAGGGATACAAGCCCCTCAAGGGAGGATTTGGAATTCTTGATGTCTTCACCATCGGACGGATGCCCGGCGACCGCATCCTGCGTAGCCTCGACGCAAGCCATGCGATCCCGACGCATGTCCTCCGCTTCGAAGATTTCGGACTGCGTCGTCGCACACCAGTCAGACCGGTGCTTCTCACCGGTCAGACCGGTCCCCGGTCGTCGACCGGTGCGGTGCCGCCGCACCTCCATCTTCGGTTCTCCGGTCTTGGCTTTGTGGATCAACCATGGAACCCGGTGGTTTTCGGTGAACCACCGGAAACCCCGCGAACTCGGTGTAGCCTCCGCCAATCTCCACTCATGACTTGGCTCCCACGTAGTCCCGGCTCGACCTTGGTTTTGAGGCTCAACCAAGAAACCGTCCACGACTTCATCTTCTTGTTCATGCCACCATGCGGCCCGCACTTGACCCCCGCCGGCCACCGGTCCCTCGAACGAAGCCTACTTGTCTTCTCCACACCGGAGGCCTCACCGCGACGACCTTTCGCGCTTGTTCTTCACCTGCACCAACACCAGTCAAGCCGCAACCTGCACCTGCAATACTTAGCTAATAATCAGTCCACACAACGTTGTCAATCACTCATCACACAAGGAAGCGACCATCCACCGGTCCTCGAACCACACATGGTCCTCACCTGGAAAGTTTAAACCATTCACAACTCTACCCTCGGTCCTTCACCCTTGCACCCGGCGGCGAAGGTGAGCTCGCCGGCGGCGAGGTGAGGCACGGGGCGGCAAACAAACAACGGAAATCAGCAATTGGGCTCACCCGTGATCGAGGGGTGGCGGTGGATTGACCGGAGATGTCGCCGGCGAGCGGCGACGGCGGACCAGTTGTCGTGCGGCCGCGGGCGCTCGAATTCCGGCGAGGACAGGGGCGGAGCTGGCCGACGTGTGGCACGGGTAGCTTCACGGGGACCTAGGGAAAGGGCTGAGGCGGTTGGTTGGCTCGGGGATGACGCGGGGAGCAGAGCTCGTCGACGGCTGCCCGGCGGCAGCTGCGGGAGAAACCACTCCGGCGAGCTGGCGGCTCGAGCAGACCAACAAGCGCGCGCAGGAGCTACAGGGGGTCCTAAAGGAGTGGGGAGCAGCACGTGTTGGCGAGGAAAAGTAGGCGGGGGTGGAGTTCACCGTGAGGCATCCATGGCGGATGGCGGCAGCTTGGTGCTCGCGCGAGGAAGGACCGGCCGGCTTTATAGCCGTGCGCAAGGCGGTTGGGGGAGGTTTTCTTGCGCACCAAGGGAACCAAGTCAGGGCGTGGGCCGTGGCATGGCCGGAGTACGGTGTGAAGGGGCGGCGGCGACGTGCGGCGTGTACGCCGGCGCACGGTTGGTTGGGCGGCGCGCGCGCGGGGTATGGCGGCACCGCGGCCCATGGATGCGAGGCACGTGGCGCCAAGGGAGAGGGCGAGGAATGGCGGTTCCACGGCACATGGACCGGCGGGTCGGCGGTTGCCTCGGCGTTCGGACCCGAGGGGGCGCGGTGAGTGCGCTCGACGCGGTGCGACGCGATGCGACGCGACGACGTGCAGTGCGGTGCTCAGGCTCAAAACCATTCCAAGTACCCTACTTCGAATTTAATTTTCTCAAATTTTCCAAACAGAACTGCACCAAGGTTTGACTACCAAACTTGCTCACCTCACTACCTTCTACAAGTTTTGTAAAGGCTCTAGGGTTTTAGATCAAAAGATTTGGCATAAACTGCAGGGAAACTTGACAGAAATCTCGGCCCTGGTGAACAGTGAAAGCAGACATTGACTTGCCTTTTTCATCAATTTGCACTTCAAACCAGCAATGCCACTCAACATGAAAGTTGTGTCCCTCAACAAAACACACAACTTTTGTATTGGGAGAATTTGAAGTGTTTAGGGAAAATTTGGAGAACGTGGCAAAAGTTCCAGCTGACATGGATGGGTCAACAAGGAGTCAAGGGTTTTTTGAGTAGGGTGTTGACCAAGGTGAACTTGGTTGACCCAAAAGGAGTCATTAGGATTTGTTGGTGATGTTTTCGAGGTGATGGCCCAGGTGGACCGTCGTTTGACCAAAGTCAACCCAGTTGACTGGACTATTAGGGTTAATTAACCCGGTCGAAAATCTGGGGCGTCACAATTCAAGGCTTGATTTTGTACCTTGTTGCTTAGAGAACCAAGTTCGATTCTTGTACCTTGATGTCCTCACATCGAGGGCTAGCATAGTCTCTTAGTGATTTTTCCGGCTTCTCCAAGGGATTTCGAACAAACTCCATCTAGACAATCAAAAACAAAAACAAAAACAAAAACAAAAAAAGAGTGTTTTCTAGAACAAAGGGGTTAGATGTTAGTAATCAACAAAATCAATGATAGATTAAATGAAGTAAACTATCTTGCTCCCCGGCAAAGGCACCAGAAAAAGGGGCTTGTTGATAGGTAAAACTCATATGAAGTTTCAATTCGCAAGCGTACGGATCTCCTATGCCTTTCTTCACCTACGGGAGATCCCAAGGTTCTTGTCAACCCAAAGAGCAATGGGATTACTAGCGTTTAACCTAACACTAATCTAGTTGATTAAAGACTTATGATAGAAAGATTAATCTATAAAGTAAAGACAAACTAACCCTAGATTACGTTAAAGAGAGATTAAAGGTGCACAGGTATGAAGAACGTATGCCCATGGAGTCTAGTCACTTGAAGATGCGATCACCCAAAACACGGTAAAGCCCCGATCCAATCTATCTAGGTGTGTGATCAAGATTAGACTTTTCCCTTCCCTCGTACATGTCACTACGCGAAGGTAGTCGATACTAATCCTAATGAACACGGTATGTTGACGAGATCTACGGGAGCAACCCCGAAAGCATGGTAGCTAGCCTTAAAACATTAAGCATTATCAACAAGAAGTATGATAGACATATGATGCGAACAAGATATAAAAGTGACTACACTTCAAGTTCCGTTACAAATCCATGGACAAACAAAAGGTTTACCCCATCATGACGCTACGCATGGCACCGCCGAGATGGTGGATGCCTCCGATGAGGATGGATCTTCGTTGTCTTTCAACTCCAGCGGCGCCGTGGCAAGCTCCCGGCGTCCTCCTTCCTCGTGGCGACCTCCCTTGGGCTTAGAAATGATCACCCTCGAGTGTCCTCCCCAAAGGGATTCTCTCGTAGTCGATGCTCTCTTCCTCAGCAGCTCTGAGGGACTAGACGGCGTTTCTGGCGAATTGTGGCTTACCCACGCGATTAGGGTTGCGTCTACTTAACACCGAAGAAAGGGGGACCTGAACCGGCACTAGAAGGGGCTGGGCCGGTCCAACCGGGCCGGCCGGCCTAGGCCCTTCTGGGCTCGGTTTGGGCCCAATTCACTCTACGGTCCATCTCTTGCACTTTGGATTATTGTCCCCTTCAATTGTGGGCTTTGGACGTCGTTATCTCCACGACAAAGTTGAGGGATCTTTATACATGAACTTCCAGCCTTTTCATCTCGGTCCTCAGGAGTTCTCCATTCAAGCACATTGGTCCTTGCCACCTTTGGATTCTAGTTGGCACGTGGTCGGAGCTCCTTGATTGTCTTGCAAAACATTCTTCGAACTAGATGCATCTTTCCTCATTTAATACGTGAATTCCTGCAAAAACACTATACTCCAAAATGCACATCCAACGGTGAACTTGTTATATCATTAGTATGCCTATTGGTGGGTTAGTTCTAAAATGAAGTTCGAACCATAACATAACAAGTGTCCTTGGTTGACGGAAATTGACCGCCAACACTCATACCTATTCCAAAAACATATTTCTTTCTTTTGTAGTTGATGAGAATATCTCCTCTTGAACCTTGCAAAATTTTAAGTTGTCCCTCACCACTTACCACGAATACCATTCTACGATGTAGTGGTGGATAAGCACATTAGTGAGTGCCTTTTGCAAGATATTTATTCTCTCATTTTGTAAAAATGAGGATAAAAATTTTGATCAATACAATATGTATTATCATTTATGGATAATACTAGTGATTATATGGAATCACATTTTATCATCCATGAAAGTCAAGCATATGAATATGATGTTTCAGAATGATATATAAAAGTTTATGTTGTGGAGTCCATTTTGATGACTACCATGAAAACTTTATTATTTGTATCAGTCTATGATCTGGCAATATACATGGGGATCAGTTAGCCAGTATCTTCATATCCTACTTGGTCAAGTCTCAAAATATTAATCAAGACTTTTAGTACCATTTGATATCTATGGATATCATTTTGACCTTGCAAAATTTGAAGTTGTCCCTCACCACTTACCACGAATACCATTCTACAATGTAGTGGTGGATAAGCACATTAGTGAGTGCCTTTTGCAAGATATTTATTCTCTCATTTTGTAAAAATGAGGATAAACATTTTGATCAATACAATATGTATTATTATTTATGGATAATGCTAGTGATTATATGGAATCACATTTTATCATCCATTAAAGTCAAGCATATGAATATGATGCTTCAGAATGATATATAAAAGTTTATGTTGTGGAGTCCATTATGTACCATGAAAACTTTATTATTTGTATCAGTCTATGATCTGGCAATATACATGGGGATCAGTTAGCAGTATCTTCATATCCTACTTGGTCAAGTCTCAAAATATTAATCAAGACTTTTAGTACCATTTGATATCTATGGATATCATTTTTCACTCCCACCAGCATGGTGTTGTTGGAGTTGAATTATAGTAAGGTATCTACAACTGCAATATTAAGCATGTTGTAATTTGCTTTATACACAAGCACTTTCTTGGTACTAAAATTTATCATCCCAGGGTCTAAATGGGTATTGATCCATCTTTAGGGATTGAATGACCATGAGTATTGATGTCCAATATTATTTGAATAATGGTACATTATCAATCTAATATTGATAAACTGATATATATGCACAAGTTGTAAACTTAAGTATAGTTTGGTTTTACCAAAATTTCCAGCTCAAATTCTGTCATGAAATGATTGCTTGTTTGTTTATGTGTGTTAAATATGACGTTGGAAAATCCAAGTTGGATTAATTTATGAACACACATGCAACCATAGTGATTAGAGTAATCCTTCTGTGGAAGATACTCACCTAGTCAGTTGTACCACAATCAACTTGACTATTTCAAGTTATGGAGTGACTTGAATGATACACAATATATGTTGTGATTTATATTTAGATATAGAATATGGAATATGTCGAAGACTTGTATATCCAAATCTATGAAAGTCATTTGATCTGTCAATGATAAAGTATAGGAACATAATTTTCACATATACCACAAGGGTGTGCTACTCGATCTCAGCTTGAAACCATTGCTACAATATCTCATTATATCACCACATTTCTTTCATAAAGAATGCATCTGTGAGGAGGTGGTATTACTGTGGTAAATACCTCTCACTAGTGAATGAGATAAATTATCCATAATTGCCACCTTTTTATTTGACCCAATTTGAGTGTTGATACACTCTGCCTATGACTTTTGGTCTAGATCCAGTTTAAGGTGTATAGCAAGTTTGAGGAGTATTTGTCGACATTTTGTAGACTTTGTATGATTGATTCAATGGAACCAATATATATAGCATGTGAAATATTAATACTTTATAACTCTTATCTCATTTCCCAAGATGATGCCTCAGTGCCTAAATTTATGTGCACATGTACTGGGCTTTTGAATGTTAAACTTTCATAGGCTTTGGATTTTCAATTATCCATAAAGTGTCCAACAACATGTGTGATGTTTATTTGCATTTACTATTTTGGAGGATATCTCCCCCTGTTTTGGCGGATGCTTATTAACAAGCTACATCCCTAGTGACCGTACTTCTCCCCCTCTTATTTTGATTTGGGAGTTGAGTGATCTTGTTAGATTTCCACTCTTTTCTGGTACATTAAATTGTAGGGATTGAATAAGATGACACTTTTGATAAGTAAATGCATTTGGCAGAATATTTGTAATATGCTACAAATATATAAGATGTTCTGAGCTGATAGTTCAAATATTCTTTTGTATGTACATGAATGTGAGGATTGAATGTGATTTGTGACATTCATTTTGTATTCCTGGCATTCTATATGTGGTATTAATCCCCCTAATGCCTGGAATTATCCTCAAGGTGTGATCAACATACGGGCTTTTTGTGTAAATCCCCATAGAGATGACGGATAATACCTTTAATTTTATGTAGGTCCCTAATTCCCATGATGTATGTTGTGAGGTGGTGATTTCGGTATGTGCAAGACATAACCGACACACAGATGGGAAATATTTGGCTGTGGCCAAACTTTCACGTACTAACTGCAACGGAGGGAGCCGTATGATTGTAGCTTGATCAATGTAAAATATGTGGTGTGTAAATCCACATAATACCAACTTGATGTCGATATATTGAATTCTATTTTGGTGGTCATACAAATAAGTTATATCAATAAGAGATTCAATTAAGCCATAATTAATATGGACAAGTGATATAGTTCTCAAAACCAAATATTCCATATGAATGGATGTGATCCTACGACCAGGAAAATTTTGCTCAAAGTTGAAAACTAGAACAATTAATTTGGTAATTTGTTATGCCTTATGATTAGTAAGGGACACAAATGGAACTATTCATAAATGACTTTATGAGCACTGATAGTGCTTTGATAATTCAATGGTTGAATATGCCAACTTATTTTGAATGCATTCAAGGATTTGTGTGGCTTATTGTTTAGAATTTTAAGGTAAGAGGTCCTTCAAATTAATTCTCAAGTGGCACATGCGGTGTACAAAATCTTAGCATTTTGAGAATGTATGATATGACCAATAAGATTGATAATAATTTTTCATATTCATGAGTTAGAATGCCCAAGGCTATCGTGCAAATTCTTGATATAATTAATCAAGACTGAAAATTATTTGGTACGCAACACATCAAACGGGATTTATGTATGTACATCGAACATGTCCCAGATGATATGAAAGGAATTGTTTGAATATTAAATTTTCTTGTCCATTTTACCAAGTTGAGTGCTGATTTTTCATAATTATTCTTGGTAATGGGTTTCAATATGAAACCATATAGAAATGGATGTCACAAAATTGAGGATATTTGTAGAATACATGAGTGCATCTATAATAAATAATGGAATACTCGTGAGGAGAGTAAATATCTTACAATTGTGATAGTGGTGATTCACTTTATGAAATTCCTTTTCTTTCTGGGTGTATCCCGAATAAATACCACGTATGAAGTACTTGATATTAATGATGGACAATGTACTACACATGTAGTATAATATTGAACTAATGTTAGTTCATGAATTTATATGGAAACACATGAAGATCTAACTTATTAATTTATTGAAGTGCACTTCAAATTGATCTCCTTGAATTCTCTTTCCTCCACTGGGGTGGAGATTTTGTTTGAACCAAATATTTTATTTGAAAATCATGTGTACATGAATGTACAACCACACTATAGACAAACTTGAGGTTAGTCATTATGGTCACTTGATTTCAAGGAAAGTGATATTTTATAGATTAGATCCATTGTGTTGTAAATACCATGAACGGAAAGTTCTATTCTTTGTTGATAACTCTACGTGGAGTTGAAAGAAATAAATAGATCTTGTTCCTATGATTACTCAGATTTGTAAAATCTGAAGAGGAAATTTAGTAACAACAAAGGTGTATGGTTGGTAATTAAATTATGAATGATATTGGGTACTTCTTCAAAGTAGAACTATGATGGCTTGGATGCCATGAATCTTGCAATGATATCGTTCATATCACGTACCCATATTGGATAGTAAACTCAATCCAATGCAAATTCAAAATTTTCCATTTTGGAAACATTAGTCATGTCCTACATGATTTAATCATGTATTTGAATGAATTTACTCGATGAGTAAATTATATAGCATGAAATATATTGTAGTGCAAAATTATTTAAATCAAGTTGACACTTGATTATAATTGGACTATTCTTATAATTTACAAATGACAGAAGTCGTTGTATATGCTTTTGGATTCTATTCTTGTGAGAATAAATGATCTGATGATCATTATCAAAACATACTCTCTTTATATATGATAGAGTATTCTCAATAAAATACATTGCACTTTTTCAGCTATTTGTTTAAGCCAAAATTTATGATTAAATTTTGATTCCAAGATGAATCTTGAATAATCCTATATAAAATCATGTATATTCAAATTGCGATTTGAATTACAATTAGTGTAAACCTCATTCTTGATGTACGATGAAATCGTTACTATCGAGTGTGACTCAATCATCACATACTAGTGAATTAACACATCAAAATATAATCACCAGTATGGTGTAAAATTTGAAGTGGTGGACGAGGAACTCGTTGCTATAGGCATAAATTGTATGATTGTAATAAATACCTTAGACTCCACGTATTTGTGTTACACTAGTAAGATTAAGAGGTTATTTGGGGAATAATCACCATATTGGTGTTATGATTATGCAAAACTAGTGAAGGCAAGATGATTCTTGCAACAAAAGTTAATTTACTGAGGTAAATTTTGTATTGTAAAATAAGCAAAATAATGAATGTAAGATGATTCTTACAAAATAAAGGTAAATGTCACACCCGATTTCCGGAGGGAAACCAGATGCATCTCATATGTGTGCCAGGATCTAGTTCCACACATATGATAGACGAAATGAGTGTAATATCATAGACAGTAAAAACGTAACAAGGGGTTTAACAACTTACTACACTCATTCGGAAGACACGAAGGTCTTTAACATCGGAAAACGATAACTACACGACGAGTCTTCATCTTCCGCTTCCACAGGCACTTGACTGGGGGAGACGCATGCATCAGAACTCCTCAAGGTCGCAGTAGAATTCTTCACCATTATTCTCTTCTGAACAGCGGTAAGCAAGCCTGAGTACACTTATGGTTGGTACTCAACAAGTGGGGGAAGATGCAAGGCTATCAAGGATAGGATATGGTTTTGCAGCGGTTAGCATTTTAATGTTGGTCAAACTTTTAATTAAAGAACGCCTAATTACTAGATGTAAGTATATACCAACCCACTTAAGAAAAACTTTACAACAAAGCTTTCCAAAGCTCATCGAGCTTCACCAAACCACGATTTATTCTCATCTTCAAGTTTATTAATCATGTGAGGGTCCAAGCCGCTCGTGACCGTGAGCACGGCCGATCGATCGTTTTACACTGCGAGAGGTTTGCACGGTTACCCACGGCTCGCGTAAAAGTTCCGAAGAACTTTGAACCCAACCATGCGATGCTGATCAGGCATCATACCACACTTCCGAGGTGTGATTGCATAGGGACGCTACGAAGCCTTTACAAAGGTATACAAAAGACTAACGACCCGCATAGTTACGGATCGGGCGGACTATAACCCTCCCTAGTGGTCGCACCTTAGCAAAGGTCGCTACCCCAAAAGGACCGGGCTATACCCACCGCAACCGGATCCCCCTCTCGCTCCTTTCGGAAAAGGGCCATCAGATCAATCGCACACCTAATTAATTGGCTAAGGTCAGAGCCATGTAACACTGTGGTTGCGCATGTTTTCTTGGGTGGTTCTCCATGTTCCGATTAAATCACATGATCTTGTATTACCAGAAGCATCATCGTTAAACATACAAGCCTTTATCTTGGAAAACCATTTTTATCCAACCCAAGTTGAGCAACTAGCATATTCTACCCAAAAACATTTGTTAAACCGGGTTGATCCAAGGATTGTGGATAAAAGTCTAGGTAAGTCCTTAAAAAGGGTGTTCCCATCAATTTAATGCAATATCATAATAAATATAAACTTAGTTGTCATGCAATTACATAGGATAAAATAGGATCATGCAGGGGGAGAAGACCACTTGCCTTCTTTGCTTAATCACTAAGGTTCTTTTTCTTCAAACACTTGCTCTTGATCTACTTCAACTGGCTGCTCGCTTGAAACTGGCACGATGTATACGAGCACACAAGAATACATTCAATAAACAAAACAATACCCCAGCCATGAAAAGCTTAAGGGTTTAGGAAAGCGAACACAAGGAACACTCAGAACTATCGGGAGGTTTAGATGATCACAAACAAGAGCTAGCTATGCATTTGTTATCTTTTAATTAAGTAAAAACATGTGTATAGGTTATTTCAGAGAAATACCCTATTTATAATTAAGCAAGTTATATTTGTATTTAAAAGATGATGTAAGCCTATTCCAATTTTACTTATAAATATTCATGTACGATTTATGCAAATTAAACATTTAATTTTAAAAGAAGCATGTAAAAACATTTAGGCGTTTGTCTTTATATTTCGAGTTATTCTAATCAAATTATAATTAAAAACACATTTATTCATTTTAATCAAATTAACATTTAATTAAGAAAACCCGGGATATAGCCTATGTTACATTTTAGTAGAAAGCAAATTGCATAATCATTAATCAAATTAAGTTTGATTATAAAACCGAGGTATACATCTAACTAACTTTTAATTAAAAGAAATGTTCATTTAATATTAATTATATTAACTTTCTTATGAAAACATGTGTTAAACTTCTAATTAGATTTTAATTAGAAAAGCATGTGTAATAGGATTTAATCATATTTAATACTTAAATAAAATATAAAACAAGGAACATGTACATCATTTCTCCTAACGCGTACTTTGAGTTGATATGATCCTAACGCAACTAGAAACGGTGGAATCGGAGCTACAACGCAAAGGATGCGGCCAAAACAAGGTTCTAAAGCTGACGGGCTTGAAAAGATGGTCGCATGGACACCAAGAACGATTAAAATGGAGCTGGGACGGAAAAGATATGGTTGAAACAAGGTTCAGGGACTAAATTGTGAATATCTGGAAGTTTAGGGGGGTTTCTGCAAGATTTCAGGGGCTAAAAAATAATTATGTGTGAAACTAGGAGGTCTAACATGTAAAAGGTCAAGGGTGGGATTTAGAATAGAGAAATCAAGGACTGCAGGGGCCTAAGCATAAAAGAAAGGACTTAGTTGAAAGGCTTTTATATAGGTGGAAGGGTATATTTGTGAATTCTGGAAACTGGGGGTTCTTTTTGCAAAATTACCAGGGCGGCCGGCGGAGAGGCTGTGGTGGCGCCACGTGGCGGGCTGCGATTGGCCGGCGCTGACGCAATGCTGACACAAGCATGACGCCATGCCGTGGACCGGCGCCCGTGGACCCGGTCCACTGGTCCACGGTGGACCGATCAAGGGTGGTACGCCTCCTTTTAATCTGGGTCGTCCGCGCTGATCGGACGGCCCGGGTTGTGCGTAGGCGAGGCCGGCGGGGGAGTGGCCGGCCCGCGGCGGCGCCCGGCGGCGCGCGCCGGCGAGGCTCGCCGGAGGAGCCAAGGACGGCCTCCCGGCCACCAATTCGCGCGGAAAAAGCTCCAGGAGGAAGAGGGGAAGATGGGGACGCTTACCAGGGGCTCGGAGGAGAGGGAATCACGACGGAGGAGGAGATCTGGCGGCGGCTCCGGCGGCGGCGCTCCGGCTCCGGCGGGGACCGTGCTGTGCACGCGGAGGGAGCAAGCGAGGGAGCGATGCGGGTGGAGGAGGTCTCGTGGGCGCCTTATATGGGTCGGAGGGGGAAGGGGAGAAGGTGACCGAGGCGGTGGGGGGCGCACTCCAGCGGCAGCCATTAATGGCGGCGGTCCGCGGTGGCGGCGCGTGAGGGGGGCGAGGAGGAGGGTGTGGTGCGCGAGCGAGTGAAGGGGCGGCCGCAGGGGCTCTGGGGTCGGTTTTATAGTGCGAGGAAGGCGAGAGGGGGCGACGGCCGGAGTAATGGCCATCAATGGCCATGGGGGCCGGCGGCTTCAAGGCATTCAAGAGGGGGAAACTTGAATGGAGAGGAAATAGAGGAAATTGATGGCAGGGGAGTGAAGCTGGTGCTTCAATGCGCCTTGATGGAGGCTTGAAGGCGGAGGGAAAGGCGCGGAAGGCGGGGAGCGACCAGAAGCGGCGCTGCTGTTGCTGCTTGGCCGCGGTGGGAGGAAGGAGAAGGGGCTGACGCGCGGGCCCCGTCGGTCAGCGGGTGGAAGAGAGAGGAAGAGGAGGGGAAGGGGAGTTGGGCCGCGCGGGACAGATGGGCTGGAAGAGGGAGTTGGGCCAGTGAGGAAAAGAAAAGATGGAGAAAAGAGCTGGGCCGCTCGCTGGCTAGCTGGGCTGCGCTGAGCTAGCTGGGCCGGCGGAAAAAGGAGTGGAGGTGGGCTTGTTGCCGTCCTTGGGCTGAAAGGGGAAAGGGGTGAGGGGGTTCGGGAGAGTTTTCTCTTTTTTTTCAAACCTTTAAAATTTAAACTCCTTTTCAAACTCACATTTCAAACTTTTGAAATTGAACTCTTTTCAAAACACTCCAAAATTTTCAAAACATTTTTAAAAGCTTTTAAAACTTCACACAAACAAATAATGAAACCTTGCATTCAAATCATGATGCACAAGCACTTATTGCTTCTAATTTATTAAAATGATATTTAAATATTTTTAAAGGCCAAATTTATTTGATAATTTAATTAATCCTTAGAAAATTAAAACTAAAACACCTTGTTGCTTATATTAATTTGGTGATGGAATTTTAGGGTGTTACAAATCTACCCCCCTTAAAAAGAATCTCGTCCCGAGATTCGGAGAGATTGAAAAGAACTAAGGGTATTATTTTGAATCCATCTTGTACACTGAGCTCTTCCGACAATCATAGCTCCTTCACCTACTTTCCTAAATCCTGATTCACTTTGCCTTGTTCTTTGGATGGGGCAGTAGCAACAACCTCAATTCTATCTCCTTAGGGCTGGTTAAGAGTACTGACTTCTTGGCACACAGAATTATTCTGTCACATTCGCCTAACTAATTCATTCCAAGTATCACATCTGTTCCACTAGATGTAAGTACTACAAGATCAACTTGAAAATTTATTCCCTTGATCTTAAGATTGACTTCTGAGCATACATATGCAGATTTCATTTCACCATTCGGGGAACTAACCAACAAATGTGTCTTCATATAACTTATAGGTATTCCATGCTTTGCCACAAATTGTTCAGTAATGAATGAATGTGATGCTCCGGAATCAAATAAAATCGTTGTAGGCACAAAGTTGACAGGAAACGTATCCAGCACAATACCAGTAGCGTCTTGAGCTTGTTCAGCTGTCACGTGGTTCACTCTGCCACACACGTAATTCCGTTGACCCTTGTTGATCTGAGAATTTGCACTTCCACAGTGTATCTGAGATGATGGTTGTCCGAATCTTTGACTATTGTCTTTCTGGGGAGTCTAGATGTTACGATATTGGGCAGATGCTGGCATAATGTCCCAATTCTCCACAATTTAGACAACCATTAGGGTGAACTGGAGAGTTGTTTCGTACTGTTGCACCTGAGCGATCTCGATGATGATTTAGAATATGTGGTGTTTGTTGGCTGAAATGCTGGAACTGCTGGGTTGAACGCTGCGACTGAGAATTTTGCATATAATTTCCACTTGATTCACCAAAACTAAATTGCGAACCCTGTGATGAGTTGAAGCGGGGGCATGTGTTGCTAGATTGTCCATGTGTTTGGAACTTGCGCTTCTATTCACCAAGTTCCACAAGTTTGTTCTCCAGACCTATAGCTTTGTTGAGTAATGTAGCGAAGTCCGGGAAACTGTGACTCTGTAGTTGATAGTTGAGTGGCTCTATCAAACTATCTAGGACCTCTTTGGGTCAGTATTAACTTCATTTGGTGCATAGAGATAGCTGTGTAAACTTGTCCAGATACTTATTATCTGACATATTGCCTTGCTTTAGAGCGAGGAGCTCCCTTTACTTAAACTTGAGCACACCAGGGGGAATGTGGTGCGCGCGAAAACTATTCCTGAATTCCTGCCATGTGATGATGTTAGGTGCAGCATGTGCGACAGTGTACGCACTCCACCATTCGGATGCTAATCCTTCCAAACAGCCTACCATATACAAGACCATCTCTTAGTCAGTGCACTGTGCCATCTCCAACTTCTTGGTGACAGTCTTTAACCAATCATCAGCATCCAATAGATCGGTTGAGTAGGAGTATGTGGGAGGACGGTGACTCATGAATTCCTTATGCTTGTCCACCGGTGCTGGTGGTGCTGCTGGTGGTGACTGATTTTGCTGAGCTTGAATGTTTTGAATAGTGTTAGTCAGGTTTTGGATTAGCTGCATCTGAGTGGCAAGGAATTGTTGCATTGCTGGATCCATTGCTGGGTTGATGGGTGGGGATGGTGCTTGATTACGCGGATTAGCAATATGAGCACAAACAACAGGTGGAATGTCTTGACCTTCTCCTGACCTGATGCTTACCATCTGATTGTTGGAGAAAGATATTTCAGATAGGACTAATGCATGGTGAGATGAACTCAAAAAGATGAAGCAACATGATCTTCCCATTTAAGACAAATTCTCATCCCGAGATTCACAAAGGCTAGCATGAGACAAGAGTTCGGGTGTTTAGCATCCAATCCTGCTTATCTTGCTTCCTTATAATTTGTCTTACACAAGCTCCATAAACATAATTCTTTATTCTTCACAACTCACTTTATAAACATCTAACTCTGCTTGTGATTGTCCATTCCTTCCTAAGCTTCATTGACTTGCCTTTCTAGAATTTTGTTGTCGTCTTGATAAAGTGATTTGAATAGAGCTGGATTAACTCCATTTTTTGACTATTTGGAATCACTCTTCAAATCTTTTTTTCTTCTTTTGATCCAAAAGCTTCTTGGGGCACTAACTTATCAAATGTCCCTCTCTGTTACAATAGAAACATGCTTTTCTTGCTTTAGTATCATGGCGATTGCACGTTTGACTATTAGTAAGGGTATTGAGACTTCGATCCTAGGGTTGATTACCATCCTCTTTTGCACACCAACTAGCAAGATGTCCATTATCTCCACGCTTGAGGCAATATAATATATCGTGACTAGGCAAAATCCTCTTACGCTTTGTTGGACAATTATTAACATAGTGGCCTTCTTCACCACATTTGAAACATAGTCTCTTAATACCTTTGTCTTGGCTTTCTTCACTTGCATGCTTCTTGAGTTGTTTGATTCCGTCAGGCTGAAATTCATTGAAAGTTATACTCCAATCCTCAAGGTTGATAATCTGATTACTATCTACAGCTTGAGCAACTTCTTCTGGGACTGATTTTGGGTACATAACTTCCTTTTCTTATTGATATCCAAATGATAACATTGTCTAGCCTCATCTCTCATTAGGCTGGCTTCTTTTTGGAGACGTGAACGACCATAATGCTCACAACATTGACATGTTCCTGTAATCTTCATATGTTCATGTTGTTCATTCATCCGCAATTCTTGTGCTCCATGACTTCTCTTATTATTTTGATGATTCCATACTTCTACAACTTGCTTCTTTACTGGTCCGGCAGGAACTCCAGTTTTGGTTATCTCTGTGTTATGAGGGGATGATGTGTTGATCTCCTTTTGTCCATGTAAGACTTGAGCTTGCATAACTCATAGATTTTCTTTATCCAATGACGATGAAACAGTTGGAATCTGACGGTTTCACCCAAAACAAGGTTGGAATTCTTAGGATTTGATGCTTGCTCTATAATATGCTGATGGATATTAACCATGGTTTGAGTCATTGCTTGTAGAGTTTGAGTTTGTGTTGCCATATACTCTAGCATCTTGCGTTCAATTGCTGAGTTTGTAGATGGAATGTCGATGTTTCTTTTGTTGTCTTTATCTTCGTGATTTCCAATGGGACTCGCCATCCGGTTGTGTGATAAAGATAAGCTCAGAATAGGTTGGAATTAAACAAATTGAGGAGCAAGGTAAAATCATTGATATCATATCCATCTTTTCTTGTTGTGATTGTAATCACACTGTGGTAGAGAGAAGAACAACAGGGGTGAAAGAAATTGACCATCTTTTTGTTTAACTTCTCTCATATGTTGATGTCTGTATTCACTAGTAGATTTCTTGTTGTCGATGTTGGTGTTGCTTCTAGACTTTGATCTTCTGACATCCTCCAACCAACTTGAATGGCAGATAAGGATAACCCAGATTTGAACCCAAACTATCTCTATTAACCTAACCATTTATTCCTTGTTGCATTTGTGGCCATCACTCCACAATACAACTCATACAATCAAAACTCCAAATCAAACATGTGTTCAAACAATCAAGCATTTACAGCGCACGTCCTCACAAGAACGATTCTATCGAAGTTGATAAGAGGGTAGGCCATCTAAGAACTTATACTAGGAAACACTGATGGTAGATCCAGCTGACAGAACAAGAACTGAACTCAGTATAGATCAAAAACAATTGATGGGTTTTGTCAAAGAACAATGGATAAATTAGATTTTTATGCGTAAATACGATAATTTTGAAAGATGACATGGCTTTCTAGAACATGAATCCTTAATTTTCGACAATTTCTAGCTAAGGCTGCGTTCCTACGATCAACACTGCTCTGATACCACTCTGTCACACCCGATTTCCGGAGGGAAACCAGATGCATCTCATATGTGTGCCAGGATCTAGTTCCACACATATGATAGACGAAATGAGTGTAATATCATATACAGTAAAAACGTAACAAGGGGTTTAACAACTTACTACACTCATTCGGAAGACACGAAGGTCTTTAACATCGGAAAACGATAACTACACGACGAGTCTTCGTCTTCCGCTTCCACAGGCACTTGACTGGGGGAGACGCATGCCTCAAAACTCCTCAAGGTCGCAGTAGAACTCTTCACCATTATTCTCTTCTGAACAGCGGTAAGCAAGGCTAAGTACACTTATGGTTGGTACTCAACAAGTGGGGGAATATGCAAGGCTATCAAGGATAGGCTATGGTTTTGCAGCGGTTAGCATTTTAATGTTGGTCAAACTTTTAATTAAAGAACGCCAAATTACTAGATGTAAGTATATACCAACCCACATAAGAAAAACTTTACAACAAAGCTTTCCAAAGCTCATCGAGCTTCACCAAACCACGATTTATTCTCATCTTCAAGTTTACTAATCATGTGAGGGTCCAAGCCGCTCGTGACCGTGAGCACGGCTGATCGATCAGTTTTACAATCTGCAGAGGTTTGCACACTTTACCCACAGCTCGCGTAAAAGTCTCGAAAAACTTTGAACCCAACCATGCGATGCTGATCAGGCATCATACCACACTTCCGAGGTGTGATTGCATAGGGACGCTACGAAGCCTTTACAAAGGTATACAAAAGACTAACGACCCGCATAGTTACAGATCAGGGCGGACCATAACCCTCCCTAGTGGTCAGCACCTTAGCAAAGGCTGCTACCCCAAAAGGACCGGGCTATACCCCTGCAACCCGGATCCCCCTCTGCACCTTTCGGAAAAGGGCCATCAGATCAATCGCACACCTAATTAATTGGCTAAGGTCAGAGCCATGTAACACTGTGGTTGCGCATGTTTTCTTAGGTGGTTCTCCATGTCCCGATTAAATCACATGATCTTGTATTACCAGAAGCATCATCGTTAAACATACAAGCCTTTATCTTGGAAAACCATTTTTATCCAACCCAAGTTGAGCAACTAGCATATTCTACCCAAAAACATTTGTTAAGCCGGGTTGATCCAAGGATTGTGGATAAAAGTCTAGGTAAGTCCTTAAAAAGGGTGTTCCCATCAATTTAATGCAATATCATAATAAATATAAACTTAGTTGTCATGCAATTACATAGGATAAAATAGAATCATGCAGGGGGAGAAGACCACTTGCCTTCCTTGCTTAATCACTAAGGTTCTTCTTCTTCAAACACTTGCTCTTGATCTACTTCAACTGGCTGCTCGCTTGACACTGGCACGATGTCTACGAGCACACAAGAATACATTCAATAAACAAAACAATACACCAACCATGAAAAGCTTAAGGGAAAACAAGGTTTGGGTTTAGGAAAGCGAACACAAGGAACACTCGGAACTATCGGGAGGTTTAGATGATCACAAACAAGAGCTAGCTATGCATTTGGTATCTTTTAATCAAGTAAAAACATGTGTATAGGTTATTTCAGAGAAATACCGTATTTATAATTAAGCAAGTTATATTTATATTTAAAAGACGATGTAAGCCTATTCCAATTTTACTTATGAATATTCAAGTACAATTTATGCAAATTAAACATTTAATTTTAAAAGAAGCATGTAAAAGCATTTAGGCGTTTGTCTTTATATTTCGAGTTATTCTAATCAAATTATAATTAAAAACACATTTATTCATTTTAATCAAATTAACATTTAATTAAGAAAACCCGGGAGATAGCCTATGTTACATTTTAGTAGAAAGCAAATTGCATAATCATTAATCAAATTAAGTTTGGTTATAAACCGAGGTATACATCTAACTAACTTTTAATTAAAAGAAATGTTCATTTAATATTAATCATATTAACTTTCTTATGAAAACACGTGTTAAACTTCTAATTAGATTTTAATTATAAAAGCATGTGTAATAGGATTTAATCATATTTAATACTTAAATAAAATATAAAACAAAGAGCATGTACATCATTTCTCCTAACGCGTACTTTGAGTTGATATGATCCTAACGCAACTAGAAACGGTGGAATCGGAGCTACAACGCAAAGGATGCGGCCAAAACAAGGTTCTAAAGCTGACGGGCTTGAAAAGACGGTTGCATGGACACCAAGAACGCTTAAAACGGAGCTGGGACGGAAAACATATGGTTGAAACAAGGTTCAGGGACTAAATTGTGAATATCTGGAAGTTTAGGGGGTTTTCTGCAAGATTTCAGGGGCTAAAACATAATTATGTGTGAAACTAGGAGGTCTAACATGTAAAAGGTCAAGGGTGGGCTTTAGAATAGAGAAATCAAGGACTGCAGGGGCCTAAGCATAAAACAAAGGACTTAGTTGAAAGGCTTTTATATAGGTGGAAGGGTATATTTGTGAATTCTGGAAACTAGGGGTTCTTTTTGCAAAATTACTAGGGCGGCCGGCGGAGAGGCTGCGGTGGCGCCACGTTGCGGGCTGCGATTGGCCGGCGCTGACGCAATGCTGACACAAGCATGACGCCATGCCGTGGACCGGCGCCCGTGGACCCGGTCCACCGGTCCAAGGTGGACCGATCAAGGGGGTACGCCTCCTTTTAATCTGGGTCGTCCGCGCTGATCGAACGGCCCAGGTTGCGCGTAGGCGAGGCCGGTGGGGGATTGGCCGGCCCACGGCCGCGCCCGGCGGCGCGCGGCCGGCGAGGCTCGGCCGGAGGAGCCAAGGACGGCCTCCCGCCACCAATTCGCGCGGAAAAAGCTCCGGGAGGAAGAGGGGGAAGATGGGGACGCTTACCGGGGGCTCGGAGGAGAGGGAATCACGGCGGAGGAGGAGATGCGGCGGCGGCTCCGGCGGCGGCGCTCCGGCTCCGGCGTGGACCGTGCTGTGCACGCGGAGGGAGCAAGCGAGGAAGCGGTGCGGGTGGAGGAGGTCTCGAGGGCGCCTTATATGGGTCGGAGGGGGGAAGGGGAGAAGGTGACCAAGGCGGTGGGGGGCGCACTCCAGCGGCGGCCATTAATGGCGGCGGTCCGCGGTGGCGGCGCGTGAGGGGGGCGAGGAGGAGGGTGTGGTGCGCTGGCGAGTGAAGGGGCGGCCGCAGGGGCTCTGGGGTCGGTTTTATAGTGCGAGGAAGGCGAGAGGGGGCGACGGCTGGAGTAATGGCCATCAATGGCCATGGGGGCCGGCGGCTTCAAGGCATTCAAGAGGGGGAAACTGGAATGGAGAGGAAATGGAGGAAATTGATGGCAGGGGAGTGAAGCTAGTGCTTCAATGCGCCTTGATGGAGGCTTGAAGGCGGAGGGAAAGGCGCGGAAGGCGGGGAGCGACCAGCGGTGGCGCTGCTGTTGCTGCTTGGCCGCGGTGGGAGGAAGGAGACGGGGCTGACGCGCGGGCCCCATTGGTCAGCGGGTGGAAGAGAGAGGAAGAGGAGGGGAAGGGGAGTTGGGCCGCGCGGGACAGATGGGCTGGAAGAGGGAGTTGGGCCAGTGAGGAAAAGAAAAGATGGAGAAAAGAGCTGGGCCACTCGCTGGCTAGCTGGGCTGCGCTGAGCTAGCTGGGCCGGCGGAAAAAGGAGTGGAGGTGGGCTTGTTGCCGTCCTTGGGCTGAAAGGGGAAAGGGGTGAGGGGGTTTGGGAGAGTTTTCTCTTTTTTTTGAAACCTTTAAAATTTCAACTCCTTTTCAAACTCACATTTCAAACTTTTGAAATTGAACTCTTTTCAAAACACTCCAAAAGTTTCAAAACATTTTTAAAAGCTTTTAAAACTTCACACAAACAAATAATAAAACCATGCATTCAAATCATGATGCACAAGCACTTATTGCTTCTAATTTATTAAAATGATATTTAAATATTTTTAAAGGCCAAATTTATTTGATAATTTAATTAATCCTTAGAAAATTAAAACTAAAACACCTTGTTGCTTATATTAATTTGGTGATGGAATTTTATGGAGTTACAGTAAAGGACATTTTAATTCCTATAGGAATAATAATTGACTTGATAGTCATTTATATAAAATTTTGGATATACACTTTGAAGGTAATCATCGTAAAGATGTAGACCTCACAATGATGAGCAAAAGCTGCCTAAAAGCGCGGATCTCAAGGCAAATAAGCTCTTAGAAAGAACTTATCGCACCAGCGCCTAGGAAACATCACCTTGTTTTATTCCAAATTATATGTATAGACCTTAATTTTAATTTTGCTTGATATTCTACTTGATGTAGAAAATTGATTAACTAAACCATGCAAATGAAATAAATTGCATAAGAATTGTTCTAACACCTAGAAATGATCTACGGATCATAAAAATGAATAATTACTGTTGTAATTATAACATTTAAATGACATTTGTGCGTATACCGGATGATACAAATAATAGTGTTCATCACAACACAAATTACAGAACAATTCAGGGTCTAGATCATAAATATACAACATAAGTTTGAATATGCAAATAGATAAAAGCCTGAGGGCTAATTTAAAGTTCAGGGGGTTTTCTAGACTCTTGAAAGTTGGAGGGGGTCCGAAGAACTTCTGAAATTTGAGGGAGCGGTTCAGTATTGTTGGCCCGTGGGCTGTTTTGTGGCTTGTGGACCGGCGTGGTGGCCTGGGCGGGGCCGTATTTGGTCCAACTGGCAGCCCGGGTATAAAAGGGAGGAAGGGGAAAGTTAATCCTAATCCCCTTCCCTGGAACCGCCCGCTGCCATTGCAGGCTGATGGCGCGATGCTGTCGCTGCCCGGTGCTGCCACTGACGATGCCTGGTTGGCCAGAGGACCGTAGATGCAGATCCTCTTGCCTTTAGTGCTTGCCCACTTCTCCTTCTCCATGTTGCCCGCGGCCCCCAAGGTTGCTGGCGTGCGCCGGTCACCGGCCGTTGGCCGGTCATTGGATGTCTGAGGGGAGCCCCAGTGACGCAGGGCTCCACGTGCCCCAGCGGATGCTGGGGCACTGGTCGATGGACGCGAAGCGACTGAGGGGGCTTGGTCCAGTCAGAGTCATCGGGTTCGTCAAGATATGGACGGAGGTCCGCTTGTGGCGTTGAAGAACGAAGGTGTGCTACAATGAGCCACTGGTGTTCCGACTACGAAGCTCGGCTGCGCTGTCGTGGAGGGTCCAGCAAGGCCGGATGTGGTGTTGGCGATGGTGAAGGTGTTGATGGCTGGATGGCTTTCTTGAGCACCAGAGCCTTCGTTGCCGACCCACGCCATCGTCGTCCATGCAGGTGTGTTCATGTTGGGGAAGACCCCAAATCCTTCAGCATTTTTTCCTCCGTGATGACAGCTGATTTTTTTAGCAGTCATCATTGGTGAAAAGCCTGGCCTGAGGGCCAAAGCCGGCGATGTCGTCCGCCGCCATATTCACCGAGGGGTGTCGATAACCACCACAGTTTTTATGCATGGCGATGTCCATGGCTTGGGAGAGTCCGGTGACTGCAGTCACTAAAATGATGACCACAAAGGTCATGGGCTCATGGCGTTCTGCAGGATAACCAAAGTGTGGTTCTGGTTTTGATTTGGAAGTCTGATCCTCTTCCAGGGAGGAATGAAAAGTGTGGAAGCCGAGTATGGAATTTCCTCCAGGGATGAAACGATGGCCGCCATGAAGAGTAAAGGCAAGACAATTGTCGGGGTTCTCTACCGCCGGCAGTAAATTTGTATAGATCGTGTGTCGGGCTCGGATGGTTAGCACAGAAGACAACGAGATTTAGACTGGTTCGGGCCTTCGTGGAGTAATATCCTACGTCTAGTGTCGAGCTGCCGTGTTCCCGAGCTAGGAGTGCTTGTAGTAGGGGTTACAAGCTGGTCGGGAGAGGGTGTCGAGCCCAAGTCCCTTGATGTGGTGTTCGATCTGTAGAAGGTCTGACCCTTGTAACGGTTCCATCCTCTCCCTTTTATAGTCACAAGGGGAGGGGCACAAGGGGGGAGTAAAAAGAAACACAATGCTTTGTTGCTGGATGTCCCATCGCGCGTCGCTGTCTGTCAGGACGCATTGAAGTGGAGTCGCACAACCAGGTCGTGGGAGTTGCCGCGTGGCCGGCCGTGGCTGTTTACCCCGGGACGCTTGGCATCTCCTCCGAGTAGTTTGTTGTTGTCTTAGCCTGCCTGAGTACTTGACTAGCTCGCCATGATTGGGCCTAAGCCTAGGGTTGAGTGCGTCGTAGAGGGTGCTTGAGTTCCTCGGGATGAGCTTGCATGTGACAGAGTGTGAGATGATGTTGATGGATGGTCGCGCAGCCGGACTGACCAGCATTAAGGCTCTTGTCGGGACCAGCTGCTTGCATGACCGCCAGCTGGCGAGTTTGCATGGCGCGGGGAATCGTTCCCCCATGCGTTTCGGTGGTGGCGCTCGCACCTGGGGCTCGCGCCGCGTGTCATGGCCCACACACCAGTCGGAGTTGGGGGGAGGTCGTGCGAGGTGGAGACTTGCCGCTTGTGCGAGGCGGAGACTTCTCATGCGATGCGGAGACTTGCCGTGCGAGGCAGAGACTTCTTGTGAGAGGCAGAGACTTGTCGAGCGAGGCGGAGACTTCTCGTGCGAGGCGGAGACTTCTCGTGGGGATCCCTCTTGTAGGGAACTGGTCGGAGATGCTACCAATTGGTCGGAGACGTGACGTCTTGCCAGTGTGGGTCTTGACCGGGGTCCTTAGTCCTCCTCGTCTCGAATCTTGGCCTTGACATTATCAATCTTGGCCTTTACGTTGTCAACGGTGTTTGGTTACCTTGTGCTTAAGGGGGAACTTTTCGCCGTCAAAGGGGTCCCTAATCCGGGCCCTTGGCAGTAGCCCCCGAGCCTGAGAGGGAGTCAAGGAGTCGCACTCAGGCTCAGTTGGACGATCCGGGTGTTGATGGTGTTCTTCATGTTCTCGGTGGGTGCACGCGAGCGCATCCACCGGATGTAGCCCCCGAGTAAGTGAGTAAGTTGAAGACCCACTCGCGAGCTTTTATGTGTTATTGTAGCTGTTGTAGCCCGGGGATGCCTTGTCGAGGTAGTCGTGGTCGTCGTGGTAAATGTGGGCGTTGTAGTGGGCGCGGGCATTTCGGCTGACGTGACGGACGTGACCATTCCATCATGACTGTGCAGGCTTTGTAGGTTCGTACTCTGCGGGGATCGAGGTGTCGTGTGAGTGGGCGCCTGTTTCATCGGGGCGCGCGCGTGTGGACGAACATTTCGCTGACACGGCGGGCCTGGTGTTGAAGGCGATGGGCCGTGCTTGCCCCTTTAAAACCACGCGTCGGGAATGGGTTCAAGACTTTTCTTTCCCATTATGTTATTCCTCCGCGCTCGCGTCCCGCTCCCTGCGCTCCTTCGCATCTGTAGTGCCTTCTCCTCTTGTGCTTCTAGCCCGCCTGAGACCCCGCTGCTGCGATGTCGAACTGGATGCACTCCAACGTGTCCTGCGAGCAGCTCCTCCGTCTCGTTGAGGCGGGCCAGCTTCCTCCACTCACCACCGCCATTGAGTGAAGGGTGCCTGGCGACGAGTCCGTGTAGAACCCCCAAGGGGTTCGTGGTCTCGTTCGTGGCCTTCCGGGGGAGCGGCTTCTCCGTCCCCGCCAGTGGTTCATCCGCGGAGTATGGGCTCCAGCTGCAGCATCTCAACCCGAATAGCATCCAATAGATGGCGGTGTTCGAGGCAATGTGCGAGGGGTACCTGGGAATCAGTGCCTACTGGCACCTTTTCTAGTATTTCTTCAAGTTTGCGTGCTTGAATGACGGTTCCCGGGCGGCGACGATCGGCTGCACCAACCTCCGGATGAAGCAGGGCCGGAGCGACAACTACATCTCGGTGTCCCCGACTAGCTCGAACAGCGGTTGGCACAAGGGGTGGTTCTATCTGCGGAACGACCCTGAGTTCGCACTCCCAGCGTACACCGGGAACTCCATCGCGGAGTTGTGGAGGAACTGGTAGGACGGCCCCGCAAAGGCGGAGTAAGAGAAGATCCTCAAGGATCACTGGGCGGTGTTGCGGCGCCTCCGAGGAGTCGGGGTCACCTTGGCGGAAGTCCTCGGGCAGTACCGTGCCTGAGAAGTCGTGCCGCTCTGGAGGCGGCTGCTTCGTCTCTGCTAGATGACGGCCGACCGGGCCCCCTGGACGGGGATTGTGACCGCTCCGAGCCTCTCGTCACCCTTGAGGTCCAGCGCCGTGTGGCGCAGGCAATTGGGAGGTCGACCTACTCATGGCCACTGACGCGGCTGCTCCCGATGCTCCCCCACAAGGGGGCTGAGAAATTTGTGAGTCACCATCTTCTCGATGCATCTTGTTTGTTCTATGTTTTTGTTGTGATGTCGATCTTCTCAGAGATCTTCCGCTTCGACTGACTCCTCTTCCTTCTTGTCATTGCAGTTGAGGTGCGTGCACCTTGTTCCAGCCAAGGGGCCTCTCCCAGAGGAGGCGATCTTCAACTGGAACAAGGCGTCCGCGGAGAGGCGGCATGCTGCACGCAAGGCGCAACACAAAGAGCGCGAGATCGCCAAGCGCGATCGGAACGACAACCGCATCAAGAGGTGGAAAATGGGGGAGCGTGGCGTCTCCTCCAATGAAGATCTGTCGCCGGAACCGTCGTGGAGCGGCGACGTAGCCAGCGCGGCGGTGGCAGAAGTGGATTGGAGCGACATGTCGGGTCGTCCTCGTCGTCGCCTCCCCGCACCACAGAGGTGTTATCATCACGGCGGCTGCAGATGGTCGCGCGCGACAAAAATGTGGGCTCGAGCTCGCAACCTACAGCTTGCCTCGCCTGAGAGAACCAGCAGACGGTCCGCCCTCGTGTGGCGCCCAGTGGGACGGGCGCCTCCAAGTCGCAGAGGGCCGTGCCCTGCCAAGCCGACCCCCCGAGGCGGTCGGAGGAGTGACCAGCTCCTGTCAGCCAACTCTTTGACGGTTCTGACCGCCCCGACTCGGACTCCCTGCAGTGGTGTCGGTCGCGGGCGAGGTCGACGGACTCGGCGTCAACACCGAGCGTGCCGCAGGTGGCGGATTCCGGCGCCACCCCGTGGCACATGCAGTCATTACTTATTTGGGGTGGTGGGGCCCCAGATGTTCATGTTCCCCTCGTCGCTGGCGGGGGCCAAGGGCCGATTCCAGCCATGACAGAGGCTGGAGGATCAGCCCCAAGCAGTTGGGGGAGTGCAACACCATCGTCGAGGCGGCGGATCGAAGTGGGGTAGCCCCCGAGTTGGCGGGCTCCAACCGCGTAGCCCCCGAGCAGGGCTCGTCGGGCCGCCCGACGAAGAACTCTCGAGTGCGCTCCAAGATGTAAGTTCACATTCTCGGAGCTTCCACTCTTCAACTTGCCTTGCTTGCTCGTAGGCATACCGACATCGGCATACCGACACCGGCGTGCTTAGCCTCGCGCCCCTGGAGCGCTTGGCCTTGAGTGCGTGGGTCGTGCCCTCCGAGCCCCGTCCCCAACTTCCATACACCGAGCCGCTCCCTGTGCAGGTCGAGGAGTGGTTGGCCGTGGCCACTTCGGTGGAGGAGTTGGGCACACCGCCTCCACCAGTGACCGCCGCTGTCGTTGAGGAGGGACGGTCAGTCACGAAGACGACCGCCCCCAAGCGGCATTGGAGACACCGGGTGGGACCGGCCCAAGCGGCACGAACGTGGTGATGGTGCCTGCGGACGATGACACAGCGCCACTCCCGCCGGCGGGGGATCACGAAGTCGCAACATCAACGGCGCCTGAGCCTTCACCGACCGCGAGTGTTGCGTCGATCGAGGACGCGGCGGACTTGGCGGCGTGCCGGTATGTGGACTTCTCTAGCATCAGGACCATCGACCTTGACGCCCCTGAACTCCCGAGCAACGACCGGGAGATGCTAGAGGTGGTGATGGAGCGAATGTTCACCGAGCCGTCGATCTTGGACACCATCGCTTCAGTCGCATCGGCGCTAAGCCAATATGAGGGTGCCATCGACTCGACAGCCCCCGCCGCGTTGGAGGCGGCAGTGGAGGTTCTCGAGGAGTCCGTGGCTGGCACAGAGTAGGCCGTGGATGTGTCCCGCCATCGCCAGCCAGAGAGGGCATGGGCGCGTCCCAGCCCCAGCCCACTGAAGCAGTCATAGTCGCACTGCTACTATGGTGGTCGACATGGTGGAGGGTGTTGTCGGAGGGGCGGGACCTTCATCGCCTCAGCCAGTCGCTGTTGCAGCAGAGGAGGTCCTCGTGCCGGACTAGCTCACCGTGGCCCCTCAGGAACACGACGCCCCCGAGGGCACGACAAGGGCCGCCTCCCCGGAGATTCAGGAGGCCGAAGAGGGCACGAGCGCATCTTTGTCGCAAGGCGCTGCGAGCAATGAGGCCCAGTCCCTCGACCTCTCCTACACCCCATGGGCGGCTGCCTTCGAGGCTGGCAATGACGCCGAGGACGACGAGGTGGCCGCGGTGTGCAACACCCTTGAGTGCGGGTTGGCGTGGGCACGCTGCGTGTTCGACGAGTTGATCCTCCCCGTGACATCAGTAGGTTTTCTTGCTTGAGTGGCTTGTTTTTTTGATTTCCTAGTTCTTCCGAGAAGTGTGGCTTATTATAGTCTCGCTCGAAGCAGACCCTTACGGCATCAGGTCAGAGGCAAGCCCGCACAACATGTGAGCTCCACGCGGAGCGAGCTCAATTGGAGATGCAGCTCATCATGGCTCGGTTGGCAGCGGCCGCAGCGGTGGCAAGCGAGGTGTCAACGCGGACGTCCCTTGAAGCCGTCCGACAGTCAGCGGAGGACCGCGGCACTGCCGCCCAATCCGCCGCCGCTTCAGCCACTACCGAGTGGGACTCGTTGGCGTTGAGGCTGGCTCTCGCCGAGGTCAAGGTCGAGAAGCTCCACGTGGCCGCGACGTTTGCCGAAGAGGCCACCGAGAAGGCCAGAACCACCGTTGCCGCCACCGAAACCGCCACCCGAGATGTCGCCTAGGCTGCAGCTTCCGAGAAGGCGACGCTCGAGGTGAGAGTGTCGGAGCTAGAGCACGACCTGGGCACTGTCACGGCGGACCTGGCGACGGCCAACTGCCAGTTCTCCCAGGTCTCCAACTAGCTTCAGGAGGTCTCTAAGGATATGACACCACTGCGCTAGAGCAATGCCAAGCTGTTGGAGGACCTCGAGGGTGAGTCGTGTGGTTGCTTTCCTTCTTCGTATTCCTCACTGCTCGTTTCTTGTCATGTTCTGATTCGCTGGTCGTCGTCGCAGCGGCACGTGTGTATCGCGCCGGGATGACCGCGAAGTTAGCGGAGTAGAAGCAGGAGCTGAACACCTCCCTCCTCAAAGTCATCGAGAAGAATGGCACAATCGAGCGCCTATCGGAGGAGCTTCAGAGTGAGTGTCGGACCTTGGCTCTGTTTTACCCATTTCTGCAAACCCGCCATAACTTGTCGCTCTGTCCATCTTTCAGAGGTCAAATGGAGCTGGAGCAGTCGCAGATGGCTTGGGAGCAGGATGCGACTGCCCTGAACCAAGCCCGGGATGCCCAGCGCAAGTCGGAGGCCACCCGCCAGGAGAACATCGAGGACCTAGCCAAGCTGGGAAGGGTGATGAGCGCGGCTATGGCCGGACTCTGTGCGTCGATCGGGCCGGTGACGCCCAATACACTAGTCGAGTCAGGCGCCACCCAGGCGTGGTTCGAGAGCTTGAGTTGGCGACAACCCGGCGAGCAGTGCATCGAGTCCTCTCTATGTTCGAGTTGCACTACCAAGGGCTAGACCGCATGGAGCTGAGCGGCGGATGGGCCCCTGGCATCTCCGACGCGCAGTGCGATGACCTAGAAGATGTGCCTTCTTCGCTCGCGACATGGCTGACACCGCCTTGAAGGACCTGGAGTTGCTGCCACAGGATGTACCAGAGGACCTGGAAGCCCCCGAGCCCTCAAGTTAATTATACCATAATTGGTTTTATCTAATAACCCGAACAAGTCATAAGGCTACAAGCTGTATTAGGTGCTTTGTTCAAGTGGTATTACATCCTGACCGCTTCCGAGCGCCTGAGGACGACTGCAGCAACGCGTAGTCGATCTTAGAAAACCGAGACGACCGAGCCTTACCCAGGAGCCACGGAGGGGTAGGAGTCAGAAAGCTCGACCTCCTCAATCCTCTAAGTGCAACCACTTGTTCGCAGCCCCTGAGAACTCAAAAAGTTCGGGCGGTAACTTGACGTGGTTTTGCTTGTGAAATCGTTTTTTGGACCAGAGTCCAGGCGGTTACTCGAATGCTTTTTGAAAATAGGTCAGACGAAGACCTGAGGACTTGGAGAGTGTTCGCAAGTCTTCGTGTCGTAGCTGTGGAGGCGTAAGGACTAGGAGCTTTGAACGAACAGTAGCCCCTCATCCCACGCAGGTCGTCGTCTTTACTTTTCTCGAGATCGAGTTTCCGTCAAAAAATCTTTCGCTCGTGCGATCGGTCTCGACACGGTTGTCGGAATTTTTTGAAAAAAATTCGTAAAAAACAGGAGAGGGCATCGTTCCCTGGGTAGCCCCCGAGCAGAGAGCGTGTTTGCACTGGTGCAAAGACATTCGTTGCTCAGCCACAAATGTTGTCGCAAACACATGAACACAGCCAACGATAAGTTTCCGAACTCAAAGACATGTGAACAAGGCATGCAACATCTATTTATTGATTTACGAGGTTTGAACAGTTACTCAAGGATAAAACGAGCGCAGGTGTTCGATGTTCCATGTGTTGGAGACGACCCTCCCATCCTCGTACTGGATCTTGTATGTCCCTGCTCAGAGCACCTCGTGGATGATGAACGATCCCTCCCAAGGTGGCGGTAGCTTGTACCTGTCCTTGCTGCCTTGAACTCGTTGGAGCACAAGATCTCCGATGTGGAACTCGCGGGGGCGCATGTTGCGCTCGTGGTAGTGTCGTAGGGCCTGCTGGTACTTGGCACATCGCAGCAGCGCTACGTCGCGCACCTTGTCCAGTTGATCGATTGTGTCCTCGAGTGCGACTTGGTTTCCTTCCTCGGTGTAGGCCTGTACTTGCGGGCTGCCATAGTTGATGTCTGTGGGCAAGACCGCTTCGGAGCCATGCACCATGAAGAAGGGTGTGAATCTCGTGGCTCGGCACGGTGTGGTACGCAGACTCCACAAGACAGACAGTAGCCCGACCACCCATATTGCTCCGAACTTGTCGAGACGCTTGAAGATTTGGGGCTTCAAGCCTTGTAGCATCATGCCGTTTGCCCTCTCAACTTGACCATTTGTCTTCGGTGGGCAATAGCCGACCAGTCCACATGGATGTTGTTGTCGTCACAGAAGTTGAGGAATTTCTTCCCTGTGAACTGGGTGCCGTTGTCGGTGATGATCGTGTTGGGTATGCCGAAGCAATAAATGATGTCAGTGAAGAATGATACCGCCTCCTCGGAGCGGACATTGACGATGTGTTGAGCCTCGATCCATTTGGAGAACTTGTCGACCGCCACGAGAAGGTGAGTGAAGCCCCAGGCGCTTGTCGGAGTGGCCCCACCATGTCGAAGTGCCAGACGGCAAAAGGCCACGTGATGGGGATGGTCTGAAGCGCCTGCGTCTGGAGGTGAGTTTGTTGAGCGTAGAATTGGCGCCCTTCACAGCGCCGCACGATGTCCTTGGAGTCTGTGACCATTGTGGGCCAATAGAAACCTTGTCGGAAAGCCTTTCCGACAAGTGTTCTCAGACCGGCGTGGTGGCCACAGGCACCGGTATGTATCTCTTGCAACAACTCGCAGCCCTGGTCTCCGGGAATGTGTTGACGGTTAATAATTGTATCAAAGTTCGTTTGTGACTCGCAAGCGTACAAGTCTCCCTTCGTAGTCAAGGGACCCTTCTTCCCTCGAGTGGTGAACCCAAGGTATCGAATCCGTGGAACAAATGTGTGACGCAAAACTTAATCTATTAAAGCCAAGTAACTTCAATCTTCGATAAAAGAAACCTAATGCATCCGAGTAAAAGACACAAAACGAATCTAATCTACTAAAAACCGGAGAAAACAAAGTAAGATTGGGTAGATAAACCGATCTAGAGGGATCGGGGTAAGCCTTTTGTTGAAGTTCCAAGCAAAAGAAGAAGTAGCAAATCGAATCTTAATAGAAGCCTCTTTAAATCGTGGTTTCCCGTCCAAATCCGAAAACATCCGCCTTTCGAGACCCCCGTTCTGTCACAACGTATCCCTATTCATGCGAGGAGCTTAGGGCGAGTCAAAAGACAAGTCGAGATTCTTTCGGAAGATCCGCGTGTACCTCTAGCCACCGCGGCTACAAGAACATCCTATGTAATCTATCGCGCGAATAGAATTGGAATAAGCAAAGCCGATCGAAAAACGAAATCTTCGAGGAAACACTTGATCGCTAAGAAAAGATTCAACTTGATAATTCAACTATGACAATGATACATACACAAGATCACCACCGGGATCCTTCCTTGATCTTGCTTCTAGCTCCGGGAACTCCGACGTGGTCTTCCATGCAAGGTTCCCACGTCGGCTAGGGAAACCCTAGTCAACTAGCTCGACCCTCTCCTCTCCGACATGGTGTCCCTCTCTTCTCTGCTCCTCGGCGGCCGATCCCGAAATCTTCTCTGCGTGGCTCTCGGTCAGGGGGCTATAAATAGCCCGATTGGCGGCTAGGGCAAAGGAGAGGGTGTTTGGGCCCAAAATGGGCTCGGGCCGACCGGGCCCGGCGGGCCGGCCGGCCTGGGCCCATTTAGGCCCAGCCCGTGGGCTCCTTTGCCCCACGTCGGTTCCCTTGCTTCCTGGATGTTTCCCCCTTCTGCATGTAGGTCCATGTCGTCGGTTTCTCTCCGAATTGGACTCAACTCCTTGTCTTGCAAGATTCAACACTTTTCTCGGTAAGGTCCCCGGAGTCCGTCGTCTTCTCGGATCAAGTCCCCGCTTCTTGGAGTTAAGTTTGCTTCATTGCATGACTTGTACGGGGCTTCAAGGTCCGGTCATGAGGTGCTTGATGAACTTATCCCGAAAGTCTTGCATTCAACACTAAAACCCTGCATAAACATTAAACTCCAAAACCGACATGCACACGTGAACTTGTTATACCACGGGGGTTAGTACCAATGGATAAGGTATAAAACTAATGCCAACACCGAAGGTAAACTCATGGCTAGGTTGACAGATTTTCACCGTCAACATCTCCCCCATGCTTAAACCTTGCTCGTCCTCGAGTAAGCCTTCGATGGATATCATCATTGCCAAACAATGTTTAAACTTTGCATTTGATCACACATGAGAAAACATAATGCTCTCAAAATTTTAATTCATTAAAGTTCCATAATGTACTAGCCTTCATCTCTACGGAGGGTAGATTCTTATTAAGCTTATCCCACAAGTATTTACATGCTCACAAAGTTTAAATAGATCTCGAATTTTTGAAATAAAGAACGAGATAAAGAAAAACTAAACCGAGTTCACAGATTTAAATCATCTTGTGTATTGCTCATAAACACTCAACTCACTTGTCTCTCAAACCTATATATTCTACTCCTTTCCCTCTCATATATATGTGTGGTAGGCTTTATATGGAGCTTTGGGAAAGTTTAGTCCTAACAAGATTTTATAAATGAGGTGTTGTCAAAACAAGACAAGCTTCTCATGGTCTTACCGAGACTCGTCAAAAAGGTCATTGGAAAATAATGTTAAATCAAGGAGGGGAAAGAGAAAAATACACACACTTTTAGATAAGTGGACATGTGCAAATGGCAAAGAATGATCCCGAGGCACAAAGGAAGTCCTCGTTATCGGATTGCACATGGTTGGAAAATGAGAATGGATCTTTTTAACTTGAAGCCTTGAATGCACTCTTAGAGAACCGGGGAGTTCACTTTACGCACATATATTTTTTTCTCTTTCTCATATTTCTCATGCTTTTTTTTCTTTCATTCATTCATTATATATATATATTTTTCTTTCTTCACCTTGGAAGTCACGTATATCGCCGAATTTTTTCTTTCATCATTATATTATTTTTTTTTAAAAATACTCCCTTTTGAACTCTAAAACTGCACCGTACCTACCTCCTCCCCCATGCTTAGACGTTGCTCGTCCTCGAGCAAAGAGGCGAAAAATATGGTAGGTACCGAAAATAATTTTCCTTGGAGAGATACTTGAAATCTTCAACGTTGGCACCGTCTTGCGATCTTCCTTGAATTGATGATCCATTCTCAACAATAGGTTGTGGTCAAGGAGGTAATCACAAAAAAAATGATATTTGGTTTAAGGGTGGATATCCGGCGAAGTTTGTGAGATCTCCGATGCGGGGATACACAATGCACGGATAAAAGGCTAGCAAAAAGATAGATACGCAAAAATGGAATGACCAGCTTCTTAGTCTCGGGCCAGAGAAATCATGGCCTGCAATAACTCACTCAAAAATAAATCTTGTACACTAAGGTTTATGCACTCAAATATATATAAGGCTTTGGATAGGTTGAGCAACACACAAGCGATATTTGTGACAAGGTTAGCGATATTTTTGAGCATAAAAGACATCTTTAATCTATTCATAACTTGAGAGCTCATAAAACACTATGGGTCTTTATTTTAATCATAACCTCTGCTGAAAATTAAGCTAGCATTTAAATAAATTCAGATTTGTATTTTTAAGAGAGCACTAGCTTAAACATGCATAAATCGATTACAAAGATAAACAAAGCTGCAATTATAATCATATATCATCATGGCACGAATTTTGTAACTTTTCCAATGATATAATCAAGGTGATGTCTTTATTAATGATGACATCAAGTTGAAATACATACTGAAAATAAACAAACATGCTTGCTGAAATTTAAATAAAAAACAGGAAATACTACGCAAACACACATAAGCAAAAGCTGAAAATTACGAGAGAAAAGGAAAAGAAAAGAAAACTAAAGTTCCTAAATCTTCTAGTCCTCCGCCGGTGGTTGATGTTGATGATCTTGATAATAATACCCTTGCTCATAATACGATTGGACATTCCCTCCGACGAATTGATTTGGCTCCACAAGGTGAAGGCGTCCAAGTTCAAAGGCAATATTAGCGTTGCCTTCACCGAGTTGAGCTGCGTTAGCTTGGATGGCTGCGATGTTTTGAGCGTTTCTTGCAGCATACCCTCCAATAATGGCCATGCTTTGTTGTGGTTGGATATGATGAGAGTAGGACTCCGCGAAGTTAGCGTTGGGCACAACAAAATTTTGTGGGGGTACCGGTGCACCACCCCCCCATGCTTGCTCTTGTGGCCCTCCGTAATAACTTGGCGGAGGAGGAACTCCGCCGAATGGTTGCACATTGGGTTGTGCTCCACTCGCTTGTGCGGAGGATGTTCCCTCCTCTATGATTCTTCCTCTCTTGTTCTTCCTTGCAGGGACAAGTAGTCCCTCTTCCAACCAATCTTCTCTCCCCTCATTGAAAAGCCTAAGCCTCTCGTTGGGAAGGGGTAGGTTCACTATGGCCAACCGATAACCTCCTCTCTCATCTCCACTAATGTATTTGCCTTGCCGCAAATATTCAAAGCCGAGAGAGGTACCACGCAAAAGGTGAGCGGGGTTTCTTGCGATCCCCGGCCGCAAGGAAAAGGCCAACATGGAGAGGTAACACCCCGAACTAATATTACCCGCCCCCGATGTTGCTTCACAACACCAACGGTTGATCATGAGGTAAGAGGGGTCTATTGGCTGCCTGGCAATTAAAGCCGAGTATAGCCAATTCAACTCCGTGTCGGTCACCTTTGTTTCCTTCATCCTCCCCAATACCCTCTTGCACATCCAAGAATGAAATATCCGGATAATGGGGTTGCGGATGCAATTGCGTTGTTGATGGGCTTCTCCGGAGATCATATTTCAAAATCCCGCTAACATGCTGGGTGGCACGTCAACTTTCTCCGGAGCTCCCTTGTGGAATCCAAGCAGCTCCCTAACGTGCTCGTAGGGAACCACTTGTTGGACTCCCTCCAAACGGAATGACAAGCTTTGCACCCCATCATCATCAACGATGGGTGCAATAGTCATCAAAATTTCCAAGGCGGACCCCAAATGGGTGTCCACCGATACTCCGTTGGAGAACCGCACCCATCCAAGGTGCCCCAACATATAGTATATGTCGGTGCCAAAACCCAAGGTGTAGAGTGCTTGGTCGTCGAACTCGACGTTGGGCACAAGCCTCTTCTCAAGATTAGAGAGCCTCTCCTCCTCCTCCGCCGACAAGATGATGAAGCCGTACGAAGAGTACGTCGGGGTGTAAGGAGGTGGCGCGGTTGAGCGAGTCGATCGTCGTGGTGGTGCGGGCTGCTCCTCCGTGTGCCCACGAGGTTCGGTGAACCTCATGGAAGTGCTTCTCGCAGCCCTCATACCACCAAGGAGGAGAGCATCGTTCCTCCTCGGTGGTGCCGTATCGGTCTCCATCCTCCGGGAGACTCGGAAACCGAGTGCCTCCTCGAAGACGTGGTTGATGACGGTTTGGACGACGACGAACTCTTCTTCTTGGAGAAGAGACTTGTGGTTTTCTTCTACATGGTTGCTGCACTCTTTTCTTCAACTAAAATTCCGGGTTGCAACCGGTAACTAGGCACTTAAACTCTTTGCTTCGGATGTGGACTTTGAGTGGATTAAGGGTGTGGATTTTTTCTTGAGCTATCAAGCTTGGGAAGGTTGACTATGTCTACGGAGGTTTTGAGCACACAAACTTGAACACGAAACAAAAAAAAGAGAGGGAAGCTTGCTCGCAGAAAACGGGAGCCGGGGGGCTCCTTATGTAGGGGAGGCCGGCCTCGGTGCTCCTCCCCGCCTCGTCTTTCTTCCAAAGACGATCATTTCACCTCTCGCAACTTTCCCCGCCCGCGTGCTCCACGAGTTGCACCGCCCAAACGCTCTCGTCCACTATTGGTCCTTCCACTTGATGCTTCATGTTTTGGGTCATGTCCATGCTCCCTAGCTCCACTTGCTTCACATGCCACCATGAGATTCCTGCAAAGTTGATGCTTGCTGCCCACCATGCTTGTCCTTTGCATGTGGAATTGGTGAAAGTTGATGAAAGGGAAGCCAATGGTGCATGCATGATTACTAGATTGCCTCCATTAAGGTGTGTTTAAGGTTAAGCACTCCTCTAATTCGAAATTTAAAATATTTTTCAGAGCCATGCAAGAGCTCAAACATAATTTAAGAGAAGTTTTTAAACCATTAAAAACAAATGTAAGTCGAAAATATTTTTCGATTACGTCGATTTCGGTCTCACCGGTATAGTTTGCCTTCATCGGTTGAGAGCGAGACTTTTCCCGACTTGATCATAGGGGCATAGGTTTAGGTTCTAATTTTGGCTAAATAAGAAAGATTTTGAATAAAACAAAATTAGAATAGGCTTAGAAAAATTCTAATCCTTGAGAAACCAAGGATATAGATTTTTAAAACCAACCAAAAGTTTTGATTTCTAGGTTCACGCGAGTTCTACCACGTGCTGAATTTTTTTATTAACACATAGATATAAGTCGTGGCTCTACTCGTGTGGTTTTAGCATGAAAAATAAGTCAACCTCAGCACCATAATGAGGGTGAAAGGTTGAGTTAGGTTCTGAAATTATTTGGTTGAGGTTTCTCGAAAAGAAAAGAACAAACAAGCACATAGGAGGGTTCATGCAAAGGGTTTATGATAAAGCAATCATTCAATCAAGAACTATGTCTCTAATATTGTTCAACCACTTCTAAGTCTAATGTCTTTGCGTAATAAAACTCAAAAACTAAATTATTAAAAATACTCGAAAAACCCGGAATCGGGTTGTCCTCCCGTAGCTTATTCTTGACTCGACGAAACGGGTTGCCTCCCGCCTAGCGCTTCGTTTATAGTCTATAGTTAGACTTCTTCACTTGATTACTCCGGATCAACGCTCTTTGCGGGCGTTGCAATCTTGGGTACCCATTTTGGCTTAGTCATTTTTTTTTGGTCTTCACAGGCGGCTTTGTCCTTTGGTCTTGACGGATGCAACAACTTCCCCGTGGCTCGGCATCTCGAACTCTCGGTCTTCGGGTGTGATCTTCATGGTCTCTAGTGTGATCCTTCACTCGGGAATGAGCTTGAGTAGCCATCGCCGTCTTGGGACCTTGGAGTTGTCTCCGAAATTCTTCTTTGTTACCCATCGGACGCCCGGCAAGTTGTCCCACTTGCGTCTAGCATCTTCATCACGATGAACACTTCACATGTGGATCTTGCCTTGGCAGACTTTAGGTGTTGAGCTTCTTCCCCCATCTCCATCTTCTCCATCCTCCTCTTGATCTTGAACGGCCTTCCGGCGTCTTCACTTGGAGGTGGTGATTCCCTTGGAGATTTCGACGGTCCTTCGACTTCACTTTTGAATCTAGGGTTTCCACCCCTTTAGCTTGTGTTGCATGTCACTTTTGCCTGTAAAGTTTTCCTGGATCATCCACAAAAAAGCTTGGGTTTCTTGGAGAGGTAGCCAACCATCTCCGGTTAGGGTTAGTGATAAAACAAAAATCTAAACATAAAAACTAGGGTTAATCAAAACTAGATTAGATGTATTTTGAGGATGATCAAAGTTTAGTAGATGCAAAAAGAAAGACAAAAAGAAAACTGAAAATTACGAAAAGGCAATAAAAACCAAATCTTGATCACTTGTTCCCCGGCAACGGCGCCAGAAAAAGGGGGCTTGTTGACGGTTAATAATTGTATCAAAGTTCGTTTGTGACTCGCAAGCATACAAGTCTCCCGTCGTAGTCAAGGGACCCTTCTTCCCTCGAGTGGTGAACCCAAGGTATCGAATCCATGGAACAAATGTGTGACGCAAGACTTAATCTATTAAAGCCAAGTAACTTCAATCTTCGATAAAAGACCTAATGCATCTAAGTAAAAGACACAAAACGAATCTAATCTACTATAAACCGGAGAAAACAAAGTAAGATTGGGTAGATAAACCGATCTAGAGGGATCGGGGTAAGCCTTTGTTGAAGTTCCAAGCAAAAGAAGAAGTAGAAAATCGAATCTTAATAGAAGCCTCTTTAAATCGTGGTTTCCCGTCCAAATCCGAAAACATCCGCCCTTCGAGACCCCCGTTCTGTCACAACGTATCCCTATTCATGCGGGGAGCTTAGGGTGAGTCAAAAGACAAGTCGAGATTCTTTCGGAAGATCCGGCGTGTACCTCTAGCCACCGCGGCTACAAGAACACCCTATGTAATCTATCGCGCGAATAGAATTGGAATAAGCAAAGCCGATCGAAAAACGAAATCTTCGAGGAAACACTTGATCGCTAAGAAAAGATTCAACTTGATAATTCAACTATGACAATGATACATACTCAAGATCACCACCGGGATCCTTCCTTGATCTTGCTTCTAGCTCCGGAACTCCGACGTGGTCTTCCATGCAAGGTTCCCACGTCGGCTAGGGAAACCCTAGTCAACTAGCTCGACCCTCTCCTCTCCGACATGGTGTCCCTCTCTTCTCTCGCTCCTCGGCGGCCGATCCCGAAATCTTCTCTCGCGTGGCTCTCGGTCGGGGGGCTATAAATAGCCCGATTGGCGGCTAGGGCAAAGGAGAGGGTGTTTGGGCCCAAAATGGGCCCGGGCCGACCGGACCGGGCCGGCCGGCCGGGCCCATTTAGGCCCAGCCCCGTGGGCTCCTTTGCCCCACGTCCGTTCCCTTGCTTCCCGGATGTTTCCCCCTTCGCATGTAGGTCCATGTCGTCGGTTTCTCTCCGAATTGGACTCAACTCCTTGTTTTGCAAGATTCAAGACTTTTCCGGTCGGGTCCCCGGAGTCTCGTCGTCTTCTCGGATCAAGTCCCCGCCTTCTTGGAGTTAAGTTTGCTTCATTGCATGACTTGTACGGGGCTTCAAGGTCCGGTCATGAGGTGCTTGATGAACTTATCCCGAAAGTCTTGCATTCAACACTAAAACCCTGCATAAACATTAAACTCCAAAACCGACATGCACACGTGAACTTGTTATACCACGGGGGTTAGTACCAATGGATAAGGTATAAAACTAATGCCAACACCGAAGGTAAACTCATGGCTAGGTTGACGGATTTTCACCATCAACAGAATGCACCGCATGAGAATGTCGGCGGCTCCACGCTTGTAAAGTTCGTTGTTGATGAGGACGAACGCTTTCGCTCGGCTGGCGATGCATTGAGCCTCCGTCTGTTCGGAGGGGAGCTTCCCCTCAACTAGCCACTTGAGGATTGGAAACCACCAGTCGGGATCTTCAAGGTTCAGTTCAGGCGGCTGGTCGACCACCATGGCCTCGGGTTCCACCTCCTCGGGTGGTTTCTCGCCCTCTGCTCGTACGGATGGTGCGTGTTGATCACTCACGAAGACCTCGTGAGGCATCAGCTGGATGCGGTCTTTGCGAGTACGTCGGCGGCTTTGTTGTAGTCGCGCTGCACGTGATGAAGCTCGAGGCCGTGGAACTTGTCCTCTAGATTGCGCACGGCTTGGCAGTACGCCGCCATCTTCGGGTCCACACAGTTTTTGTCCTTCATGACTTGATCCACGACCAGCTCCGAGTCTCCTCTGATCTCGAGGCGCTTGATCCCGAGCTCAACGGTGATTCGGAGACCGTTGATCAGGGCTTTGTACTCAGCGGCGTTGTTCGATGCCGGGAAGTGTAGTCGTACCAAGTACTCCATGCGCACACCAAAAGGAGAGATGAAGATAAGGCCTACACCAACTCGCTCCTTCATGACCGAGCTGTCGAAATACATGATCCACGTCTCGTGCTCGATCGACGCCGGGATAGTTTGAATCTCCGTCCACTCAGCCACAAAGTCCGCGTGTACTTGTGACTTGATAGCACTGCGTGGTGCATAGGTGATGTTCTGCCCCATCAGCTCTAGCACCCACTTGGCGATCCTTCCTTCGGCCTCAGGGTTCTGGATGACCTCCCAGAGCGGGTATTTGGACACCACCGTGATGGGGTGTGCGTCGAAGTAGTGCCGGAGCTTGCACTTGGTCATCAAGATCACGTACACGAGTTTTTGCATCTGGGAGTAGCGTGTCTTGGATTCAGAGAGTACCTCATTGACGAAGTACACAGGCCATTGCACTTTCTGTGACCTTCCGGGCTCTTCTCACTCGACCACCAGCACCGCACATACCACCTGATTTGTCACTGAAATGTACAGGAGCATCGGCTCCTCAGGGGTCGGAGCAGTCGGAATTGGAGGACTCCTGAGCATATTCTTTAGAGAATCGAGTGCCTCTTGTGCTTCAGGAATCCACGTGAAGTGGTTGGACTTCTTCATAAGTTTGTACAGTGGCAGGCTGCGCACCCCGAGTCGTGCTATGAAGCGACTCAGAGCCGCGAGGCAGCCCTGACACGGTGCACACCCTTCAGGTTCTTGATCGGTCCCATGTCCTTGATGGCTGAAATCTTCTCGGGGTTCACCTCAATGCCGCGTTCCGACATGACAAAGCCGAGGAGCATGCCCCTTGGAACCCCGAAAACGCATTTCTCGGGGTTTAGCTTTACCGCATGTTGTCGTAGCTTCGCGAAGACCTCAGTGAAGTCGGGGACTAGGTCCCCCGTCTTTTTTGATTTGACGACGATGACGTCGATGTACGCCTCTATGATGCATCCTATCAACTCCCAAAAGACACGTCGCATGCATCATTGGAATGTGGCGCTCGCGTTCTTGAGCCCGAAGGGCATCATCTGGTACTAGTACGCACCGAACGCATTGATGAATGAAGTCGCGAGTTGGTCTGCTATGCACATCGCTATCTGGTGGTTCCCGGAGTACGCATCGAGAAAACAGAGGGATTCGCACCCAGCCGTTGAATCGACTACCTGATCTATGCGAGGCAAAGGAAATAGATCCTTGGGACATGCCTTATTAAGGCTCGTGTAGTCAACACACATCCTCCATTTCTTATTCTTCTTTTTTACAAGTACAGGGTTTGCTAGACACTCGGAGTGAAAGACTTCTCGGATGAACCCTACACTAAGGAGCTTCATGATCTCCTCGCCAATCGCCTTACACTTCTCGTCATTGAAGCGGCGAAGGCACTGTTTCACCGGTTTCGATCCTGGCTTGATGTTCAGCTTGAGCTCGACAACCTCTCTCAGGACCCCCTTCATGTCGGAGGGTTTCCATGCGAACACATCGAGGTTCGCTTTGAGGAAGTCGACGAGCGCGCTTTCCTATTTAGGATCGAGCGTCGTCCTGATACGGAGCGTACGGCAGTCGTCGGAGATGACCGCATCCTTGACATCCTAGCGGGCTCGAAAGAGCAGGCTGCTCGCTTGGACGACTCGCGGACATCCTGATCCTCGGATCGAGGCTCGGCATGGAGCCTCTCGGACCGGATGATTGCCTCAACGAACTGAAAGAATTCAGCGTCGCACCCGTATGCGCGCTAATACGTTGGCCCTACTGTGATGATCCCCTTCGGACCGGGAATCTTCAGCTTCAGGTACATATAATTTGGCACAGCCATAAACTTCATGTATGCCGGCCTCCCGAGGATCGCGTGTTACGTCCCCGGGAACCCCACCACTTCGAAGTTGAGGGTTTCAATGCGGAAGTTCTGCATGTCCCCGAATGTGACGAGCAGGTCGATCTGCCCGATGGGGAGTGACTCCATCTCGGGTACGGCCCCGTGGAATGGTGCGGTCGACGGCCTCAACACAGACCGCGGGATGCCCATGTCGTCAAGCGTTGACGCATAGAGCACGTTGATCCCGCTTCCCCCATCCATCAGGACCTTGTGGACCCTTTTAGGCTTGAATAGGGGAGCTACCACTAGTGGGTAGGATCCAGGCTGAGGCACATGGTTGGGATGGTCCACACGGTCGAAGGTTATCGGAACCTCCAACCACTTTAGTTAGGACGGCTTCATGACGTCGGCGTTGAAAACTTCTCGTCGGATGAGCTTCTCGCGCCGCCTCGAGGGTCTTGCTGGACATCCCCTGAAGATCATGTGCACTAGACCGTCTTTACCCGGGTACGCAGCCCCCGCGCCGTCATCGTTGTCGGGGGACGGCCCTCCTTTCTTGGGTTGGTCTGCCGTTCTTGGCTTGAGGGTGTCGTTGACGTAGTTCTTCATGAGTCGGCAAACCTTGAGCGAGAGCTTGACGGGGACCTCGTGGTGCGGGCACGGCGTGTCCATGAGCCTCTCAAAGTGGGCGGTGTGGGCTCTATCGGTTTGCCCTTGGGGCGCGACGTCTTGCGCTCTACCGCCACGACGAAGTTGTCATCGCATCGGCGCTTGCCATTCTTCTTCTTCTTCTTGAAGCGCGAGGACATCCCTTCACCATGGTCCACGACTTCCTTCACCTTGCCCTAAGGGGTGTTGAGCGTCGCGGCAACCGCTTCCTCGCCATCGGCGTGGTTGCTCACGATGTCGAGGAGCTCGCGGGTCGTGTGAGGCATGCGGCGTCCGAGTCGGTGGATGAGGGACGTGCACGTCGTGCCGTTCTGGAACGCCGAGATGGCATCGTTGTCGGCCGCACCTGGGAGCTCGGTGCAGCACATGGAGAAGCGCTGTATGTACTCGCGGAGACTCCCCCGGCTGCTGCTTGCAGTTGCGCAGCTCCCACTGCTTGCGGGGGCGTATGTAGGTTCATTGGAAATTCCTGACGAAGAACCATCATAGGTCGGTCCAGTCGTTGATCTTGTCCCGCGGCAGGTGCTTGAGCCATGTCCGCGCAAAGTCGCCGAGGTAGAGCGGTAGGTTCTTGATGATGAAGAGATCGTCTGTCGCTCCCCCGCTGTGGCAAGAGAGCCGGTAGTCCTCGAGCACACGCTAGGGTTGGTGTCCCCATCGTACCTAGGTACGTTGGTCGGAGCACGGAAGCGCAAAGGGAACTTCGCGTCGCGGATGCTCTGGCCAAAGGCCCGTGGACCCCTTTGGCTCGGTGACCAGCTGTGGTCGCTGTCGTGGCGCCACCCACGTCCACGATCGTCGTGATGGCGCGAGCGGTTGTCGCGGTGGTTGTCAACGCTCTCGGCCCGTCGTCGGGCCTCGATGGTGTTCCGCACGTCGCAGTTGGGCCCGATGCGGCTCCTGACTGCCGATGCCACGGCTCCGCCTTCCTCCCCGTGCTCTCGATGCTGGGAAGGAGGCGGATTCGGGCTGTGCGTGGACGACACTCCTGCCCGCCCGCACTACGAGTGCTGGCGCGAGGGCGAGCTCTCCTCTTGTTGCGCTGCCGCCGCCTCGAGCAACACCTTCAATTGCTGGCGTACTCGTCGCTCCTCGGAGGTCGCTGCATCCGGGCAGCCGCACAGTAGCATGGCCGCAACGGCAAGGTTCTGCGACGCCTGCCTAAAGAGCGACAGGGCGCCAGCGTCGGTGTTGGCGTCGATGTTCGCGCCCTCGTTGGCACGTCGGTTGTTATCGTGTGCCGGCCCTCGTGTCGGTGGCGTTTGTGCGCGGCCATGTGGCTGCTCGGCGGCCGGACGGTGCTCACGAGGCTCCTCCTGCACGGGGATGTCTTGTGCAGGTCGCCGGTCATAGGGCTCGGCATCCATGCACAGCTCTTGGTGAAGAAGGGCCAGCTCCTCATCAAGCTGGCGCCTTGCCTCCGCGAGCTCGTCGAAACGAGCCTGCCGCTGGGCGTCCGCGGCGTGGTGGCGCGGAGTCAGCTCCGGTTCGGAGCTACTCGATGCTGAGGCCACACAAACTTTGCATTCCCGCGTGGGGTCATGCCGTCGCATGGTTCGTGCCTTCGGAGTCATCGTAGACACAGGAGCGATGCCGGTCGCGTGAAGGTTGTTGACGTAGGTCGTCACCGGGTCGTCCGGGAGGCCGGGCTGTCCATGGGGGTACATTGCAGTGTACCGCACCATGAACTCCCCCCAAGCCAGCAGCTTGTCCCCGCTAGCATGGAAGGCAGGGTCGGTGAGGTAGTTGGCAGCGAGCCTAAAACGCTCCTGTGTTGGGTTTGGCCCCAACATGCCGATGATGGTCTCGCCCGAGAAGCCTCGGACGAAAGCCTCTCGTCCTGCAGCCCCCGTTAGGACATTGGGACTAGGCAGCTGGGCGAAGGTACACCCAGTGACGGACTCTGTCGGTCCGGTGTAGATGAAGCCGAGGGAGTCGAAGCGCAAAGTGGCCCCAGGAGTCAGCGAGATCCTGTCGTCGTCCATCCGATCTGCTGAAGTTCGTCGAGACATGTGATGTGCCCCTACCTGGCGCGCCAACTGTCGAGGTTCTCTACCGCCGGCAGTAAATTGGTATCGATCGTGCGTTGGGCTCGGATGGTTAGCACAGGAGACAACGGGATTTAGACTGGTTCGGGCCTCCGAGGAGTAATACCCTACGTCCAGTGTCGAGTTGTTGTGTTCCCGGGCTAGGAGTGCTTGTAGTAGGGGTTACAAGATGGTCGGGAGACGGTATCGAGCCCAAGTGCCTTGAAGTGGTGTTCGATCTGTAGAAGGTCTAACCCTTGTAACGGTTTCCCTCCTCTCCCTTTTATAGTCACACGGGGAGGGGCACAAGGGGGAAGTAAAAAGAAGCACAGTGCTTGGTTGCTAGGATGTCCCGTCGCGCGTCGCTGTCCGTCAGGACGCATTGAAGTGGAGTCGCACAGCCAGGTCGTGGGAGCTGCCACGTGGCCGGGCGTGGCTATTCACCCCGGGACGCTTGGCATCTCCTCTGAGTGGTTTGCTGTTGCCTTAGCCTGCCCGAGTACTTGACTAGCCCGCCACGCTTGGGCCTAGGTCTAGGCTTCAGCGCGTCGTGGAGGGTGCTTGAGTACCTCGGGCTGAGCTTGTGTGTGACAGAGTGGGAGATGATGTTGATGGGATGGCCGCGCAGCCGGACTGACCAAGATTAAGGCTCTTGTCGGGGCCAGCTGCTTGCATGACCGCAAGCTGGAGTGTTTGCATGGCGCGGGGAATTGTTCCCCCACGCGTTTCGGTCGTGCCGCGTGTCATGGCCCACGCACCAGTTGGAGCTGGGGGGAGGTCGTGCGAGGCGGAGACTTCTTGTGCGAGGCAGAGACTTGCCGTGCGAGGCGGAGACTTCTCGTGCGAGGCGGAGACTTGTCGAGTGAGGCGGAGACTTCTCGTGGGGATCCCTCTTGTAGGGAACTGGTTGGAGATGCTGCCAACTGGTCGGAGACTTGAAGGCTTGCCAGTGTGGGTCTTGACCGGGGTCCTCAGTACTCCTGATCTCGAATCTTGGCCTTGACATTGTCAATCTTGGCCTTCATGTTGTCAACGTTGTTGGGTTACCTTGTGCTAAGGAGGATCTTTTCGCTGTCAAAGGGGGCCCTAATCCGGGCCCTCATCAACAACAATCTTGCAAAGTAATGGAATGGAGAAGGAAGTCCATGGCGTACCATACCTCCATGGTGATGCCTTTCGGGCCTCTGGCTGTGCGCTCAGCGAAGATAGTTGCTGATAACGTATTAAGAGTAAAAGAAATGGAATGTAATGGAATGAAGGCAAATGATTGGATTGATTGATGAGGGGGGTGGACCCCTGAATATATACACAGGGAAAGGATGTGTAGGCACACTTCGGGAGTGTCGTACCCCTTCGGGATGACCCTTCGACAAGGCGGTTGTGACTTCCTAATTACATCACTAATGATTCCCCTAATTACATAGTTATGATAATTGATCACTAATCAATATTTCATAACAATTATTCTTATTTGATGAGTTTTTCCTTACCAAAGGTTTTCTCATACAAGTATCTAACAGGACAATAATGACATATCATTTTCTCATAATATTTTCCCACTGGGTTTAAAGGAGTTTTAGTAGCATATACACACAAATTGGTTTCTCCTCAAGATTATCCCATAGGGTTTTTGGAGGAGTTTTACAAGATGGTATTCAAGGATGATTGAAGTTAAATTACATCAAGACCTCATGAAGCTATTGAACATGGGGGAGTGTTAAGAAATAATTAGTGGTGATCATTAGCCTAATTATGTAATTAACATAATCATTAGTGTGTAATTAGGAAGAGGCAGCCACTCCCCCAACCTGCGTGCCCCTTTCCTGTATATAAATAGTGGGGTCCACCACCACTCAATCAATCAATACATTCACTATTCATCAACAACAAAAGTTAATTATATATAACACTACGTGTTAATTATATATAACACTACGCAAACAATAAGTTTTGAGATATAAGTTTTTGATCATGCACCCACAGAGTTTACGGCACGCTGGACGAGATGATCGAGACTCGAAAGTCCACTCCGGCAGAGGGGTAAGGAGGTAATAGTAGCCGTACTCGATCGGATTTATCCACAATATAAACAAGAGGTGTGCATTTTTTTGGCTCTAGCAACGTTGGATTGAATTGGCATAAATGGCAATTTATTTAAACGATTGCACCATCTGTTTGAGTTCACTTTGCAATCGGACATTGTACTATGTTTGGTCACATGCTACCCTGACTTCTATGGTAATACAAAAATCATTCAACAATCTTACTATTATTTATTTGTAAATAATGTCATTTATGGTGTATGGAAGTCGTAGGCCGGAAGCACATGTTTTGAATTTTCCTTCTCTTCCACAAATTAATACCAACGTGTAGGCAGCTGGGGAAATGAGGAAAGCACACAGATAGGACCTGCGGCTGATGATCGAGCTAGCTGTTTGATCTCAGATCAGCAAACTGCTGCTTCGCTTCAACGTCCACTGAGACTTTTGTTCGGGCCTTTAGTCCCGGTTCAACTTTGGAGTCGGGAGTAAAGGTCTTTCATCGACGTGGTCCGAAATACCCGCTGGAGACACCCCCTTAGTCCCGGTTGGTACAACCAACCGTGACTAAAGTGGGTGTCCCAACGGCATTTTCCCACAATGATTGACACGGGCTTTTAGCACCGGGTGGAATTACCGAGACTAAAGTGTACCCTTTTGTGTCGGTTGGTAATTCCACTCGGTGCTAATTCTTTAGTCCCGGGTGGAGTTACCAACCGGGACTAAAGTGTGCCCTTTAGTCTCGGTTGGTAACTCCAATCGGGACAGATAGTCCGCGCCCTATAAATCCAGCTTCTTCTTCCCCTTTCTCTTGCTCGAGCCATTCTTCACCAAGAGATCAAACTCCTCCTCCATGGCGCCTCAACCTTAGAGAGATGTTGCTGAATTTTTTCTTCATGTATTTGTGAAGGTTTCTCTCCTCTAAAGTGTTTCTGAGGTTTGATTCTTCTTCCTCCCAACTTTTGTTGTGATTAATTATTTTGATATATTTTAGAGATGGAGAAAATAGAAATCTTAAATCCTAGGTGGGAGGAGGTAATGAGAGATGAGGTTATTATCTATATACTTTAGATTGAGAAAAATGTGGTTGGCTAAACACTAGCATTGTCTTGTTATCTTTTATATTGAGGTAGAGAAAATTGAATTTGACTTTTTGATATAATGAAACATAGAACTAATTATTATTTTACATTTAGCTAATTTTATATAAGTTAGTTTATATTATAAAGAATGTAGGTAGACCTCCAGTTCTCATCATCCAATTCATAATGGAATACATCATCAAATTCACCCTTCTTCATCTTTCTCTTTGTTAATTTACCTTTTAATATAACGGAACATAGAACTAATCTTAATTTTGCATTTAGCTAATTTTATAGAAGTTAGTTTATAAAAAGTATGGTCACTGATAACGGAGATCAAAATCGCCATCAAGTGACCTCTGTATGTCATTGTATCATATGTCCCCAAGCTAAAAACTAGTCAGCTTCTAGCGTTTAAACCTCTGCTTCAAACACATTTATGAATTCACGTATTGTGTTGAGATGATCAACATGTTAAGGAAGAATGTAGGTAGGCCTCCAGTTCTCATCATCTAGTTCATAACGGAATAAATCATCGAATTCACCCTTCTTCATCTTTCTCTTTGTTAATTTACTTTTTAATATAAAAATTGGACTTAATATGATGCAGATGAATCGTCAATGGATGAATGCCAACAGACGATCCCCGGAGTACATTGCGGGCATGCAAGCTTTTCTCGAAGTGGCCAAAGCCAATAAGAACCCAAAGGGATTCATGTGTTGTCCATGCTCTTTGTGCAGAAACGACAAAGACTACTCTGACTGGGGGACTCTTCACCTCCACTTGATTAAAAACAGATTCATGGCGAACTATATGCTTTGGACTAGGCACGGTGAAAGAGGGGTTGTGATGGAAGAGAACGAAGATGGGGAGGATGATAATAACATTCTTGACTGGGCCGTGGGGCAAGATTTTCCGGATACTTTAATGGAAGATGCTGACGAAGAAGAGATACCGGAAGACGACCATGTTGATGTTCTTGGTCAAGTTCTAAAAGATGCACAAAGGGACTGTGAAAATGATAATGAAAAGGCAAAGTTGCATCGTATGATAGAAGATCATAGAAAACTATTGTACCCAGATTGCAAACAGGGTCACAAAAAGTTTGGTACTACACTTGAAATGTTGCAATGGAAGGAAAAATATGGTGTGTCTGATAAAGCATTTGAGGGGATGTTCAAAATTGTGAAGAACAAGCTTCCCGAGAACAATGAATTACCATCAACAACATATGAAGCGAAACAGATTATGTGCCCTCTGGGGTTGGAGGTTCAGAAGATCTATGCCTGCCCTAATGATTGCATGCTATACCGAGGCACGGAACACGAGAATTTGGAAGGTTGTCCTGTGTGCAACGCGCTACATTATAAGATTCGGAGAGATGATGATCCTGGTGCTCCCGAGGGGACACCTCCCAAGATGACGAAAGTATTAGCGAAGGTTATGTGGTATTTTCCTATAATACTACGTTTGAAGTGTTTGTTTAGGAACAAAGAAAATGCTAAGTTGATGACATGGCACAAAAGCGATCGTAAGTAAGACCACATGCTGAGACATCCGGCAGATGGGCCTCAATGGAGAAAGATTGATAGAAAATACAAAGATTTTGCTGAGGAAGCAAGAAACATAAGATTTGGTTTAAGCACATATGGCTTCAATCCATTTGGTGAGTTTATCAGTGGCCATATCACTTGGCCTGTAACACTATGCATGTTCAACCTTCCTAGTTGGATGTGCATGAAGCGAAAGTTCATTATGATGCCGGTGCTAATCCAAGGTCCAAAACAACTTGGCAACGACATTAATGTGTATCTAAGACCATTGGTTGATGAATTATTACTGCTATGGAAGAAAGAAGGTGTACGTGTGTGGGATGAGAATAAGCAAGAGAACTTCAACCTACGAGCATTGTTATTCATTACCATCAACAATTGGCCTGCTTTAAGTAACCTATCTGGCCACTCAAACAAGGGATATCGGGCCTGCACCCACTGTTTACATAAAACAGACGGTATTCATCTGAAAAATTGTAAGAAGGTTGTGTATATGGCTCACCGTCGCTTTCTTCCTGAGAAGCATCCTTTAAGGAAGAAAGGTTTGCATTGGAAAGGAAAGGACGATCATCGTACAAAGCCCCCCATTTTAAAGGTGAGGAGATATTTGAGATGGTAAAGAATCTAAAGGTTGTCTTTGGAAAGGGTGACGGTAGTGAACCTGTTCCACATGATGCTAATGGGTGTGCACCAATGTGGAAGAAGAAATCTATATTTTAGGAGTTACTTTATTGGGAAATTCTTGAGGTCCGGAATGCTATTGACGTGATGCACTTGACGAAGAATCTTTGTCTGAATGTCCTAGGCTTCTTGGGTTGTTACAAGAACTCTAAGGATACATTGGAAGCACGACAGGACCTGAAAAATATCCATAGGAATGAAGCACCTCCAATAGAGGTTGATGAGGAAGAAGCAGATCCTGAAGAGGTTGAGGAGGAAGAACAAGATTACTTAGGACCTGCTAGTTACACCATGAGCAAGGAAGAGAAGGACATCATGTTTGATTGCCTGAACAGTATGAAGGTTCCATCTGGCTACTCATCGAATATAAAAGGGATAATAAGTATGAAAGATAAGAAGTTCACAAATCTAAAGGCCCATGACTGCCACATGTTGATGACACAGTTACATCTAGTTGCGCTGAGGGGTGTTCTACCAGAAAAAGTACGATTAGCGCTCGTAAAGCTTTGTGCATTTCTCAATGCAATTTCACAGAAGGCAATCAATCCAAGGAACCTAGTGAAGCTACAAAATGATATTGTGCAATGTCTTGTCAGCTTTGAGTTGGCATTTCCACCTTCATTCTTCGATATTATGACTCACCTCCTGGTGCACCTTGTGAAAGAGATTACTATTCTTGGACCAGTATACTTGCACAACATGTGCCTTTTGAGAGGTTCATGTCAGTCCTCAAGAAATATGTTCTTAACCGCGCACGTCCGGAAGGAAGCATCGCCAAAGGATATGTAACAGAGGAGGTCATTGAGTTTTGTGTGGACTTTGTCGACTCAATTGACTCAATTGGGGTTCCAGTATCACGACACGAGGGGAGACTACTAGGAAAGGGCACCATTGGAAGGAATGTTTGTTTCAGCAATGATACTGATTTGTGCAATAAAGCACGCCTATGTGTTCTGCAACAATCAACCTTGGTGACTCCGTACATTGAGGAACACAAGCAGATTATTGCTTCACAAAATCCATCCAAAACCGAAGCATGGGTTACACGCCATCACCTGGAAAATTTCCCCTCGTGGTTGAGTGAACAAGTTATTGGTGTTTACACAATTCACCCACAACTCGCTTTATTAGCCAGGGGACCTTCTAGCACAATTGTCAAATTCCAAGCTTATGATATAAATGGTTATACTTTTTACACAAGAGACCAAGATCGGAAAATCGCACACCAAAATAGTGGTGTCTGTATAGACGCCATGGACAGCAACAATAACAAGAACACATATTATGGTGTCATAGAAGAGATATGGGAGCTTGAGTACGGGCCACTTAACATCCCTCTGTTTCTTTGCCAATGGGTAAAACTAACTATAGGTGGCATAAGGAAAGATCAATATGGAATGACAATAGTCGACCTGACCAACATTGGTTTCAAAGATGAACCATTCGTCCTTGCCAAAAATATGCATCAAGTTTTCTATGTCAAGGATATGACTAGCAAACCGAAAAATAAAAATCCCGAAGGACCACAAGAGCCAAAGCGACACATTGTTCTTCCAGGTAAAAGAGTAATCGTGGGAGTTGAGGACAGAACAGACAAATCAGATGAATATGATCAGTTCGATGGTATGCCTCCATTTGCTGTCGAAGTTGACCCAAGCATACCACTGGGAAATGAAGAGACACCGTACTTACGTCACGACCATGACCAAGAACTTTCGTCAAGAAAAGAAACTTCAATACTGTATTGTAATCATTAATGTTCAAATCATTTGTGTAATGTTCTATGAGTGTATTCCTTTAGTTATTTGAACTGAAACTTGTTAAAGCCTTTCAGATGCCCTGTGAGAAGTAACCACAAAGTTTGACATTTTTCTTATGTTCTAGGAGACAAATATTGTCGAGTCTGAAAAGAAAGTAATTATCTCAACTATTAAATCATTTTTTATATTGGAAAGTTAAGGTTGTTAACACTTAACTAAATATAATTTTGCATGGTTCAAATATTAAACTTACCATTTTTTAAAAATGTTGCAAAGAGAAAGATTGAGAAAATGAGGAGGGCAAATAGGAAAAGAATTAAAGTCCTGCTCCAAATACACCTTTAGTCCTGGGTGGTTACATGAACCGAGACAAAAGGCCACCTTTTGTCACGGTTCGTTACACGACCTGGGACTAAAGAGGTAAATTTTTCCCATTTGACACTCCCGCGCGAAATCACCCTTTAGTCCCCGGTAGTATCACCAACCGTGACAAAAGACCCCTCTTTTGTCACGGTTCGTTACACGACCCGGGACTAAAGGTGTGTCTATATATAAATGCAGCGACCCTCCCCCTCCAGCACTTAGCCACTTTTTCGTCCCCGATCTGCCGCCATCGTCGTCGTCGTGTCCTCCTCCGCCGCCGCTGCCGTCATCCTCCCCGACCGCCGCCTTCCATGGCGCCCCCGTCCTCTGCCCCACGGGATTCTCCGCCGCTGTCGGCCTCCTGAAATCCGCTGACGCCCTCGCCCCCCACCACGCCGCCGGTCCACCGTCGTCGGCCCCCGAACGTGGGAGGCTTCCTACCCGACTCCGCCTCGGCCCTCCCCCGGCCTCCCGGGCTCTACCGCCGCCACGCCATCCTCCTCCTCCGCATCGTCCTCCCCGCCTCCGGGGCTCCGCCGCCACCGCCCGCCTTGCCGCCGGCCGTCCCGAGCATCGTCGCCTCATCCTGCACGGTTGTCCTCCCCAACGGCGGCGGTAGTGCCCCCCCCCCCCCCCCCCGGACACCGACCCTGCCCCGGCTCACATTTGTCCTCCCAAATTGGGTCTTGCTGACGCAAGCAAATTAATTGTTTGCGTCAACATTTTTTTAATTTCTTTTAAATAATTAACTTATGTATAAAATTGCACTAAATATGTCTATAATAATAATTCTAATCAAATTTGTTTCTCCCCAGCATCGCCGACCGCCACCTCACCCCGGTTCCCCACTGCCTCCCTCGACGCACCCAAGATCCTGCCGTCGTCTCGCTCGAGCTCCCAACTACCTCCCTCGACGTACCCAAGATCCCGCCGCCATCTCGCCCCAGCTACCCACTGCCTCCCTCGATGCACCCTAGGATCCCGGCTCCCCTTCTCTTCGCCGACTGCGGTAGGCGACACTATTGTATATTCCCCTTCTCGTAGAAATACATAGAAATTATTGTATATTCTCATAAATTCGTGTCGATTCATAGAAAATTAGTGTATATTCTACAAGGATACTAGAAATACATAGAAATTATTGTATATTCTCATAAATTCGCGTCGATTCATAGAAAATTATTGTGTATTCTACATGGACACTAGAAATACATAGAAATTAATGTATATTCTCACAAATTCGTGTCGATTCATAGAAAATTAGTGTGTATTCTACATGGATACAAGAAATACATAAAAATTCAGTGTATATTCTCATAAATTCGTGTTGATTCATAGAAAATTTCTGTTAGTTCTAAATGGATAACAATGACAACGATGAAAGGATTATGGAGGAGATTATTGCTGGCGGTGCAAATGCCTTTCCATCCTACACGGATGAGGAAATTATTCTAAATATGATTGGTCAAGGAGGCGTCACCGCCGATGACTTTGCAAATAACGAGGAAGACGTAGCCGCCGACTCAGGAAATAATGATGACCTTGGGGATGCTAATGCAGAAGGTTCTGTTAACACCAAAATTTGGTAAGGAGTCTGAATTGTGGATCCAACTCGGTGAGAAATCCGTCCGGCGGAAGGAAGGTTTCTTCAGATGCATTCGGCAGAAAAATCCGCGGTCGGCTATTTGCTTCCGTTCGGCAAGGAAACTGTTGAGCTTATTTTGCGGGATTATATGGTGACGTGGCCCGAGCGAAAAGGACGAATGGATGGATAAGCGATCGCACTTAGAGATAAATTAGGTATCGAATCCATTCGAGGTCATGCTTAGCAGGGTATAAATATGAACCCTGAATGTATATAACAGAGATCCAAAATCATTCTCAATACAAACCGGCTTTACGCCAAACCCTAGAGTCCATTTGTCGTGTCATCGAGTTCTTCGAGAGGGTTCATCGATCCGTCGACCTCCGTGAGTACCGACAACCTTGTATCATGTCTAGTATCATGCGGTGGATTTAGATTTGATGCAAGTAGTCTTGTTACCATGCTTAGTGTCATGCGGTAGATTCAAGCTTGGTTCAAGAGGGTTTCTTGTTAGGTCATGATCCATGCGGTAGGCTAAGATCTAGCTTGAAGCTAGTTATAGGCTCTATTGAATTTTAGCAAGATTCAATAGATTCATTAAGTTACCCCGTGTTGCTTTGAGTTTTTGCTTTATGTTTAATTCATGTAACACTTCTTTGCCCAATCTAGATGGGTTTGGATCGGCTTTATCCCTTTTGATGATCCTTATGCGAATCGAGTTCGTACCCTTGGCTTAAATAACACGTGGATCACATGCTCCTTGATAGCCGAAACCGAGTCGATCTTGGTTGTTACGTGTTGCGGGTTCAAGCTTGCCAAATCTTGTATAAATCTTGAAAGAGCTGGGTATCGTGCGGTAGATGCAGGTTTTTGGGTTGTTTTGAAGCTAATCATCCGGTGGATTAGATTTCAATCCAATCTGATAGATTTATCTTGCTTGGTAATGTTCGTTCCTTCTTCATGGACCCCGAATCGGCTGTTCAGCCGTGTTCGGTTATGCTTTCATGAGTAAAACGCGTTCACAATTCATGCTTTAAACATTGTATGCTTTTAGCTTTCCATATTTAGGTCGTATCATGCGGTGGATAGATCTATTTGTGGAAGGTGGTGCGATCTCAAGCAAGTTGTATCATGCGGTGGATAGATTTGTTTGGTACCGTACCCGACGGGTTTTAAAGTACCTAGACATGCGGTAGACTAGTGCTTTGGACCTATGCATGCCTGTTTATTACATATTTATGTCCGTGCTTTTACTTTATTTAATATTCAATGTTGTTTACCACGGGGATCGGTCATGGTCTTGCGCACGTGCATCTTTATCCAAATAAAGACCGATCTACCGTCATGCTTACGTCATTTATTCGGCTGTGTTACTTTTTACACTTTAAAGATCCCGAATAGTTTTAGTTTGCTGGCAGATAGCTCTCTATAGCTATATGTCATCTCACTTGGCTTTCTAGCCGTAAATATGGAACTGTCTGGTACCACCCGGCAAGTTCCAAGCTTTGGAATTTAACTACTTTGTCTTTTGTTAATTTTCAAGGAAAATTGACTGGCACGTCTCGTGATCTCTTCGCGTGTGAAGCTAGCTTGTTCGGATTGCTGTGTGCTTGGCGCGAGGTGCAGATTTTGCGTCAACACACTTGTTGGCACGCCCAGTTGGACAACAACCGAAAATCAAGATGCCTGACATCGGGGACATCATGGATGTCAACATCGAAGACCTCTCTCCGGAACAGCGGCAACAGCTGCAGGATGCTGCAGATCAGTTCCAACAGAAGTGTTTGCTGTCATTCAAGAAGAACAGGAGTGGCGTCCCATACCTAAAGAATGAGATGCCCAGGGTTTTGTTGCCAGGAGAGAGTGACACTACGACCCAGCAGGAGAGGGAGGAATGCATGCAAGCGTTCCGAGATGCCGCGGACCATATCTTAAGAAGGCATCATAGATGATGGTGGCTGTCTTCGGCCCAGGCATGGAGCAAGTGTTCAATCGAACACCCTTTCAAGGAGGCGCCGTGGAGATGGGTGAGTCCAGTTCTCAGCCACCATTGCGGAGCCAGCCAGCCCAGCCTCCTCCGCAGAGCGTTGGAAGCCAAGCCTTCCAGCCTCCTCCGTAAGGCGCTGTAGGTCGGCCCGGTTCGGCCCCCCCGGAGGCCGCGGGGAGGGCAACCGGTCCGGCCACCACCGCGGGGGAAGCGCGAGTCAGCACGTGCAACGGCCCGAACCCGTATCGGCCCACGTACGGGGGAGGGCGGCATTCGGCTCGTCTGGAGCCCCACTTGCTTCCGGCTACAGGATTGCCCCAGCTAGCAACAGACTGCAGAAGAATTTGTACGACGGAGGCTACCACGAGGTGATGAACTACGGCACCATTGATGCTCTCCCGAATCCGGGTTACGGACCAGCTACGGGCGTGTAGGAGTATGATATCCTGGCTCAGAAGATGGCCGACTTGATGCAGAATCAATTCGGCCTCAAACTTAAAATGCAGGGACCTACCTACACGCCTCCATGCCCGGAGTGGTATTACAACGTGATCCTGCCGCCAAGAGTAAAGCCTCTGACGGAATTTACAAAGTTTTCCGGGCAGGATGACACGAGCACGGTGGAGCATATTGCTCGCTACCTGATGCAGCTTGGAGAGTGCTCATCTGAAGAGGCGTTCAGGGTCAGGTACTTCCCCATGTCACTGACGGGCGCGGCGTTCCAGTGGTTTTCGTCTTTGCCTCCCCAATCAGTTAGCACATGGAGGGAGCTGGAACGGAAATTCCACGCCCATTATTTCAGCGGTAACAGAAAAGAAGTTGATCGACCTCGCTACCCTGAAGCAGAGACACAGTGAGACACCCTTGGAGTTCCTCAGGAGGTTCAGGGAAATCAAGGGCATGTGTTTTTCGCTAAATCTGCCAGATGATCAGTTGGCCGACATGGCCGTTCTTCGGGATGCCGCCGCCGTACGTGAAAAGCCGATTGGCATGGAGTTCGATAACCGGGTCAACCGTCCCAAAAGTCGTAGTTGATGAGCAACCGGGCCTATGGTTTTAAGAAAGACGCCAGGTTCGGCAAACAACACGACGTGGCGGATATATACAATCAGTTCTTGGAAAAGGCCGACCAAATGGAGGACTCGATGATGACCAGGACGTGGCTGCGGCCGAAATCATGTGGGGGAAGGAACCATTGACCATGAATCAGCGCTGGGTCAAACAGACCAAAGGCACCTACGATTTCGACGTCACTAAAGCTGATAAGCTGTTTGAGTTCCTGGTGAAGGAAGGCTGAATCAAGTTGCCTGAAGGGCATTCCATGCTTCGGCCCGATGGAGTAAAGGAGAAACGTTACTGCGGCTTCCACGACAGGTATTCTCACTCCATCAATGACTGCAGGGTCTTCAGGATGAGGATCTAGAGAGCTATCCAGGAGGGACATCTCATGTTTGATAACAAGATGAAACTGGACGGCCACCCTTTTCCCCAGAACATGATAAGCTTCTCCGTCAACATGGTGACAGCCGAGGAGAAGGGCAAGGTCAAGGTCTTGACTTCAGCCAGGGCAAGGCAGGATGGAGCAGTAGACCCAGAACGTCAAGTGACCTTGGAGCAGGTGCATGGTGAAGCCCCCGCGTTCTCAAGAGCCATATCGAGATCGGGGAATCATCCAGGGCCAAACCCAGGGTGACTACGCGCATCCTCCTCAGCAAGTGGCAGCGCCAGCTGGAGAAAGAGCGCTACCAGAAACGAAAGCACGAGGAGGAGAGGCGCAGAGCCGAAGAGGAAGCGCGCAGGAGAGATCTAGAGCAATATACGCGCGAGCAGGAGCGCGCACACTGGGGGTGCGCATTCTTCAGGCACTGCTGGAACGAAGGGTTGAAGCTTCCCACAATGAGAAACTGCCCTGAGTGCAATGATAGGTACTTTGAGTATAGGCAGGAAACTGCCAATCGCCGATCCGTCCATGAAAGAATTGGAAGGATACATCCTAGTAAGGATCGGCGTCAAAAAATTGAAATCATTGATCATCCCCGGAAGAGACAACCTGATTTGAAGTGGGCTGATCAGGAGGAAGACGAGGACGAGTACATCTGGCAAAAGGGGCAATGGTGCCCGCCTGGCCTAAGAAAGAGTCAGAAAAGGAGGGTTTAATGCTTGAGGAACCGCGAACTGAGGCAGGCAGGGATCCAGACAAGACAGGTGTGGCCTCCGAAGGATAAACCTGAAGGATCAAACCGTTCGGCTCCGGCGTGTATGGTATATTTTCTGCCGAATGAATTTATGGCTCCTGCTAATCAGGTTGTGCAGGAAGAAGCGTCCCTGGACGATGAGCAGCTTGAGGGACTGATGGCGCAACTGGTGCTAGCCAAGCAAGCCGTCTTCGACAAACCGGCCAAAAATCGACACATGAGTTCGCTATACTTGAAAGGATATGTCAATGGCAACCATTGACCAAGATGTTTGTCGACGGTGGAGCGGCGGCCAATGTAATGCCATACACCACTTTCAGAAAACTTGGCATGGGCCCTGGCGACTTGACACCTACAAGCATAATACTGAACGATTTCGCCGGGAATCCTTCAGATACCAAGGGATGCACCCACGTGGATCTAATGATCGGCTCCAAAACACTGCTCACAACCTTCTTTGTCATTGAAGGTAAAGGAGCCTACGACCCCTATCGCTTGGACGGACCGGATTCATGCCAAGCTGCCGCATCCCATCTACCATGCATCGGCGGCTCATCCAATGGGTAGATGATGATATTGAGGTGGTCAGCGAGACGACTCCGTGAGCGTTGAAAATGTGGAACCGATTTTCCGGGAATACCAAGGTATTGATCGTTTCTCGGGGAAAAGGCGGGGAGAAGGTCCTGTTGAGCCTGTCAGCAGCGATCAACAGCCAATTCAAGCAGTCGGCTCTTATAGCAATTTTTAATGGATAACCCCTTCGATGGCACTGACGGCAAGTTGGGGCGAGGATTCATGTCGGCCGATAAATTGGAGGAAGTTGACATTGGAAGCGGTGACAAACCAAGGCCGACATTTATCAGCGCAAACTTGCAATCGGACTTCAGGGAGGAATTGATCAAGTTGCTCAAGGAATATAAAGATTGCTTCGCTTGGGATTATTCGAGAGATGCTCGGACCGGACCGTTCCATTGTTGAGCATCGGCTGCCAATCAAATCTGGTTTTAAACCATACAAGCAACCTCCCCGGAAAATCTACAAAGATGAAGTATTGGCCGATGTGAAGAAAGAAGTTGAAAGATTACTTGATGCAAACTTCGTTCGGCCATGCAAATATGCGGAGTGGATCTCTAATATCGTCCCTGTCTACAAGAAGAATGGAAAGATGAGGGTCTGTATAGATTTCAGGGATTTAAACAAAGATACTCCTATGGACGGTTACCCCATGCTTGTTGCCGATTTATTGGTTGACGCTGCTGCTGGACACAAGGTCATCAGTTTCATGGATGGTAATGCGGGATATAACCAAATTTTTATGGCAATAGAAGATATATCAAAGACAGCCTTCAGATGTCCTGGTCATATAGGCCTGTTTGAATGGATAGTCATGACATTTGGGTTGAAGAATTCCGGTGCAACTTATCAGCGAGCCATGAATTATATCTTTCATGAGTTGATCGGCAAAATTGTCGAAATTTACATTGATGACGTCGTGATCAAGTCTTTGAATCATGACACACATTTGGAAGACGTGAAAAGAACCTTGGAATGCACCCGAAAGCATGGCTTGAAGATGAATCCAAACAAATGCGCTTTTGGGGTATCAGCTGGAGAGTTCTTGGGGTTCTTGGTCCAGGAAGGGGGGATTGAATTTGGCAAAAAAAGCATGAAGGCCATTGATGAAGTTGTCCCTCCAACTAATCTCAAGGAGTTGCAATCACTGCTCGGCAAAATTAATTTTGTAAGGAGATTCATCTCAAAACTGTCACAGAAGGTTTTGTCGTTTTCTCCATTGCTGAAACTTAAGAAAGATCAGAAGTTCACGTGGAGCGACGAACAACAAAAGGCTTTTGACGAGATCAAGCAATATATGAAGGAGCCACCAGTACTGGTCCCTCCGCAGTTGGATAAGCCTTTCAAGGTGTACGTGGCGGCCGATACCCAAACCATTGGATCGGCCCTTATTCAAGAATTCGAAGGAAAGGTGCGGGTAGTAGCGTATCTTAGCCGAAAATTACTTGATCCCGAGACCAGGTATTCGGCTGCAGAGAAACTATGCCTGTGCGTGTACTACTCGTGTACAAAGTTTCGGCACTACTTGTTGAATGCCGAATGCATTGTATATTCTAAGTTCGATGTAATAAAACACATGTTATCTATGCCAATTTTGAATGGCAGGATTGGCAAGTGGATCTTGGCTTTATCAGAGTTTGAGTTAAAGTTCGAATCGGCAAAAGCTATTAAAGGTCAGATCATTGCCGATTTTACAACTGAACATCGTGATCCATCAATTGATTTGCTTGAATACTCCTTGGGCTTTATTTTTTGATGGGTCATCATGTGGTAAAGGTGGGGGGAGTAGGGATTCTATTGATTTCGCCCAGGGGTGAGATGTTCGAGTTTGCTATCCCTATACAGCCCACTGTTACAAACAATCAGGCTGAGTACGAGGCATTGCTTCAGGGGCTTCAATATTTGAGAGAAGTCGGGGCCGTTTCGGTTGAGGTTTATGGAGATTCAGAACTGGTAATAAAGCAATTAAATGGCCAATACGAATGCAAAAGTGATGCGCTGAGGAGTTACTACGAAGAATGCAGGGAAATCTTGAAGAGCTTTCCGTTGGTGACTCTACAGCATATTCCTAGGGAACATAATGAAGAAGCGAACAGGTCGGCTCAGAGCGCCTCTGGTTATAAAGAGAATCAAGAAGCGTTTGCTACAAACATATGTGCGCTGGGAATGGATCTTGCGGAGGATGATTGGAGAAAAGAGATTGTTGACTATTTGAAAGATCCATCCCGAAAAGTCTCTAGGAAGCTCAGGTACAAGGCCATAAAGTTTGTTCTTCTGGATGATAATTTGTTTTACAAATCGTTAGACGGGGTGTTGTTACGATGCCTGGGTCCAGAGGAAGCTAAAAGGATGATGAGTGAAGTACATGATGGGATATGTGGAGCACACCAATCGGCCTACCGCATGAAATGGGTTATCGAGCAAGCTGGGTGCTTTTGGCCAACGATATTGGAGGACCGCTTTGAGTATTACAAGGGATGTCAAGACTGCCAGAGGTTTGGAAATATTCAAAGAGTTCCTGCAACAGCATTAAATCCCATTATCAAGCTGTGGCCATTCAGGGGCTGGGGTATAGACTTGATTGGCAGATTAATCCACCATCTAGCAAGGGGCATAAGTTTGTGCTTTTGGGTATAGATTACTTTACCAAATGGGTTGAGGCAATTCCACTGAAGAAGGTGACGTCAGAAAACATGGTCGAGTTTGTCAAGGAACACATCATCTATCGGTTTGGAATTCCCCAAACAATCACAACCGATCAGGGAGCCCAATTCGTGTCCTTGGAGTTCAGAGAGTTTGCCGAAAGCATGGGGATCAAATTGTTTAATTCTTCTCCCTATTATGCCCAAGCTAATGGTCAGGCAGAGGCTTCTAATAAAATCATGATCAAGCTTATACAAAAGAAGATCGACCAGAAGCCAAGGAGGTGGCATTCGGTACTCAGTGAAGCGTTATGGGCTTACCGAATGGCCCCTCATGGAGCTACAAAAACATCTCCTTATGAAATGGTTTATGGACACCATGCGGTTTTACCTTGGGAAATACAATCAGATTCTAGGAGAGTGGTTTTACAGAAAGATTTAAGCTCCGAAGATTATAGCTGCTTAATGATGGACGAGCTATAAGATTTGCACATGATCCGTCTTAGGGCCCTGGAAAATATCGAGAAGAACAAGCTGCGGGTTGCCAAGTATTATAACGAGAAAGTAAAAGTTAGGCAGTTTGCAGAAGGGGATTTGGTTTGGAAAGCGTTACTTCCGATTGGAACCAAATACAGTGAATTCGGCAAATGGTCTCCTAACTGGGAAGGACCATTTCGCGTGGTCAGATGCGTCCCTAGTAATGCCTACATGTTGAAAACTTTACTAGGAGAAGAATTTTCCGCTGCAATAAATGGAAGATATTTGAAGAAATATTATCCTAGTATTGAAATCGATCGGTGATCACCAGCATTGGGATTACATGCATCTGATACAGGAATAGCCGGCGCTCAAGAACGAGGCCGCCTTCAGAACAAAATCCCCAAGCAGAGGGAATGGCCAGTGCCTAGATGCATTTCCCTTAGCGCGAAACTACATTACAACTGCTTCTTGCAGGTTTACATCCAACAACCCTGGCGATCAGGACTTCGAGGAGGCGGGAAGCAGAAGGCCTGGCGTAAGAAGCGAAAGTATGATTCAATCTTTTCTTTGCTTCTTCGGCTGCTCTCTCTTCAGTTGCTCCAGGACCACCGTGACGGCAACTTGGAATGCATGGGGGTGACCATGATTTGCTGCCTCCACCAAGCTGTCCCAAGCCGCTTTCAGGTTATTGTACCTATCAGAGACATCTGAGACAGAGGAGTGGTCATTAGGGGCAAAGATCCAGATGTGAACACAGAGTCAGGAAGGAGTTAAAGACATTTACCTCCCACTAATGCCTCCAAAGCCATGCGACGCTCGCGCTCGGCCTAGCAACGAGCGGTGATATCCCTGAGGTCATGTTCCAAGTGCCGAATGCGGCGGCGCAATTGGTGGCTGGTTCTCTGCTCGGGCGTGGTGTCCTCTGCTTCAAGGGAAGAATCAGAGGAGATGTACTCAGGCATGTCTTCGGTCCCGATGATTTCCTCAGGAAGCAGATCAAGGTTGAAAGAGGAAAGGTAGAGAGGAGGTAAAACGCGAGACTACATGAGAAAACAAGGAGCAAATCAAAGGAAAACTCACTCTCGAATCGTGCGTTTCTTCGGGGTGCTGCCCTCCTGGGGCTGCTTGCCTTTGTTCATGGCCTTGGGGTTTTTTCCTCTGAGGACAGAGGAGGAGATGAGAAGTGATGGACGAGTGTGCGAGTGGATTTGCAGGGCATCTCAGCAGACTATTTTATTTACTGAGAGAGTGCGTTGGGAGTGATGACTGGCCGGTGTGCATTATTGGAATACCAAGCGGCAGGGTTTTTTTCCCGAATGCGAAGGGTTTTCGTTTGAATAGTGCTTACGGATTGCCGATTCAAGGATCTTCTGCGGATTTTGGGCCAAGGGGCATCTGTTTTCGCGTGTTCGGCTCAAGCGAGTTCCCGAATACGTTTAAGAAGAAACAAGATTCACGGATGCAAACACAGAAAAATCATCATAGTGCAAGCGCGGAAATTAAAAGTTCTTTATTTATTGCCAATGTCAAACATCCCTAATACAATCTAATCAAAGAGCCTGTTTAACACAGACTGGGGATGAGTGAGTTCGGCAATGGCATCACCGTGGTCGTCGAGGCGCTCCAAGATGATCTCGATCTCCTCGATGTCTTCTGGTGCGCCGCCCCGGAAGCCGCGCGGCCTGGTGGAATAGTCGACGTCGGTGCGCGTCGCCATGGCGGCCAGGCCCAAAGTGGTGCCCAAGCGGATGCCATGGGTGGACACTTCGTCCACGCGGTGCTTCACCGCGGCAAGGCGCTCAGCCGGCGTGTCTCCGTGGGCGTTCACCTTGTCGGCCAGTTGCTCTACCAGCATTTTTAGCTGGTTGAGCTCGACGTCACGAGCTGCAAAATGCGAGATAAAGGTCATTAGCATCAAAAGCCGGATTGGATTAAAGAGCGGTTTCAGAGCCGTACCGTCGATGGTCGCCAGCAGCTGCTTGCGCTGATCTTCCCACTCCAATTCGGCTATGCCAGCCTTTTTGGAGACATCTTCCAGCTCGCGCTGGGCCACCTCCAGCTCCGCCTTGAAGCGGAGAGCATCGAGTTCCCCGTAGGGCACGGGGGAGTAGCAGTCCGACTCCGAGGAGTCGTCCGGCAGGGGCTGACCGGCCGGCGCAGAAGATGGGTTCCATTGAATAAGCTTGAAACAGAGATGATCGTCAAAAACGAAAGGGGATCGAAGATGAATCGTAAAAGAAAAGTTGACGATCATTGCCTTCGACGCGCACTGGCGCGACTCCCCTCCGCCTCGTCAGCGGCGCGGCGTCGGTTGTTGCTGCTCGCCATGCTTCTGGGATTTGCGCTGATTGGAAAAAGAAGACCTGAGATTGGCGAAGATTTGAGAGCTAAAGGCTTGGTGAAGAGCTGGGGGCACCTACGGTTTTCATTTATAGGCCTGGCGAGATAGATCGTGGCCTCAGGTCGTGGCTCTAGATCGTGGCGCATATCCCAAGAAACTTGGAAGGTGGAGAGGTTTCCTTGACCGATCCGCCGTCGGGTCGTTTGGAGTTCAAGGCCGAGTCGTATTCGGTTGACTGGCTCGGCTAAAAGGAGTTAAAGTGCCGTTCGGGTATTGGCACTTTTTGGCTATTGATTACCGAATGGGTCGTTCAGCGTTGCAATTAAGGACGTGCAGAGGAAAAGGAAAATAAAATTGCAAGAGCAAATGTTGCAAGGATGACCAGTTCGGTTACACATCGGTCAATACATCTAAATGTTTAAATACTTTGCAATTACATTGGAGGCGTTTGATGTTGTCTGGTGGATGTTCTCCATCCGTTCTTGATAATCTTTCTGAGCGTCAGACAAGATGGTGAGTTTTGCATCACATTGGTTCACCTCAGCTATGGCTAATGTCGCTTCCTCTTGGATTTTCTCTATCAGTCCAGGAAGTTTGGCTATCTTCCTGTCGTCAGCTTCTATTTCTGCTGATAAGCTTTTCAATGCTCTGCCTCCAGTGCGGCCTTTCTGGTGATTTTCAACTCAAGAGCAGCTCGCAGATTGGCCAATGTCCCTTTGTGACTCTCAGTCTGAGATTGTGCTCCCTTTACGGCTTGTTCAGCTTTAGCTTTCTTCTGTTCAACAGCCGGACGGGAAGATACATTCCTCAGATCTCGTCTTATGGCTACATAATGAACATCCAGGCCAAAGATGGGTTCAAGTGAGGCCCTGACATCCTCAGAAAGTTCTTGCTGATGGGTCTAAGCATGTCCGCGAAATAATCAAGGTCTCTGATCTGATCTCGGGCCTCTCTTTGCAGCCAGGCAAAAATTTCCTTGAGCTTTTCTTGCACTTCCTCTGACAAGGCTTGAGGCACCCTTTCCCTCGTCTCGGCAATTGGATTGTTCCCCATTGGTGGGTTTGATGATGACGGAGCCTGATCCTGAAAGAATAACATTGCCGAGTCAGGGGTATTGGGAAATAAAATATAAAAGGATTGAGTGCAAATGATTACCTCATGCCTGACTTCCTGAACTAGAACAGGGTTTTGTTCCGTTTTAGGGGAGATTTCTGGATCCACTGGTGAAGGGGGTGCTCGTGGCAAAGCTGAAGCTTCTGTGTGAGAGGGTGATACAGCCTCTGGCAACTCTGAAGCTTCTGGCTGGAGAGGAAATGGATTCACCTCTGCTAAGGTTGATGTTTCTGCCTGGCCAGTAGGTGATTGAGCCCTTGGAGGACTTGAAGGCTCTGGTTGGATGGGGAAATTCATCTCTGGCGAGGTTGGTGTTTCTGTCTGAGCAGGGGGTGATTGAGTCCCTGATGAAGATGAGATCTCTACTTGGACAGATGGCTCAGCCCTGGGTGGACTTGCATGTTGAGATAATGGGACATCCACAAGTTGATCCACCATTGTTTCCTCTGAAAATACCAGATCAAGGATGAATGCCAGTGTTGATCTTTGAAGGAAGGAGTGATAAAGGTCATACCAGTGGATGGAGCATTGGCAGGTTCTGAAGCTGAGGATTGCTGAGTTCTAGTCTGAAATCGCATAAGACGAGATTTATCAGAAAAGAGTAATCCTGTGATCAAGAGAGAAGAAATTTTACCTCGATAAGGACTTTCTTGACGGTTCTTCTCCTCTTGGCATTTGGAGGTGCGATCAGAGACACGCCTTGCCTCTTGTCAGCGGTAATACTGGACAGAGTTGGATCTGTTGTAGCATACCTAGCCATTAATTGAGCCAGGGTTGGTGATCTAAATCCCAATGCTGAGATTGGGCCTACTGCATTGTAAGTGATCTCCCTGGCTAGAGGGGCTGGCATTGTGTTCTGTGGGTAAAAAGAAAAAGAAAATCAAGAACATGGTTAAAGGAAGAAATGCCAGATTTGAGGAAAGAGATAATCATGATTACCTTTGAAGTTGGTTGAAAATCAAGCATCAGTTCTATACAAAATGAATGCACACGCTCACTAAAAATATGGTCATGGAATTCTTGCCACCAGGAGTTGAAGGTGGGGTGAGCTACTGTTGTGGGTGTGAAGGGCCAGGTGTAAACAGATGGACGACATACATACTGAAAAACCCTGCTGGTTTGAGTATGTTCTTTGATTTCCTCTCTGGGCTTGAGGAATTCATGCAGAAACAGTCTCGGGGGCATCTGGCCACATCCAAGTTGCCGAGACATCATGTTGGGCTGATAGTATTCATAAGTCCTGTGGTTTAGCCTCCCTCCACTGAATTCAGCCAGCAGAATGCATGGATGGATGAGGATGTTGAGGATTTCTAGAAATCTTCCATCTTGGCGTTCAGCTTCAAAGGAGAATTCACAAGGGAGAGTTAAATTGTCATTATCCAAATAAGGAAGCCAGAGAGGGTTTGGGAAGCCTTTGAAGAAGAGCTCGAAGAGCTGGCTGACATTCTGCTTGATGGGAACGGTTGAAGCAGCTTCTCCATAGGTGTGGCATCCTCTGGTGACTTGGGTTTCCCCTTCATGATAGTTGGATGAAGGGAAGAACCGGGTGTTGAGGTCAACCCCAACAATCTGGTACATGTGCAGTTGCAGCCACATTTGTACAAACCACCAAGGGCCATTGACACATGCTATCCTCTGGCTGGTGTACATTTGGGTGACAGTTTGATGAAGCATGTGGTATACACTACCCAGGAGGTATTTTCCAAGGGGAAAGCGATTACCATTGGCTAAGTGCGTAGCCATTACAATATGATTCAGAGTAGACTCATTGGCTTTACCACAGAAGATGAACCTGCACAGCCACATGTTCAGGAACGCCCTGTATTCAACTTCGCCAAGGGGGCCATCTTTCATATGATTCTGGATATAATTTTTATATCCGCTCCCTGGTTTCACTCCTGTTTGTCTTGTGGAACCTTTGAAATCCCGAAATGTCAAGGCCGGTAATCATGTATACATTGGCCAGAGTTGGGGACATTGGGCCGTGACCAAAAAGGAAGGCGTTGACGCCATTTGACCAGAAGTGGCAAGCCGCTATCAAGAGGTCTTCATTTTTGGGGGTCTCGGCCAAAGACAGCTCCAAGCATTGAGCAATGAGGAGGGTATCCTAGTTTTGGGTCCTGGCACTCTTATCCGCAAGAATTCTTTGGTACCAATTCTTCCAGCCTGCAATTGGGGGCAAGGGCCAGTTCTTGAAAGCATCCTGCCACATGGGAGGCTTAGTTAAAGCCGCTTTGAAGGGGATCCTTTGGGATTCGACTGCGATGAATTCGCGAGGATCAGAAACTCCCACGGGACCAAGGAAGTAGGAACTTGAATTGGCCTCAGTGCGGATCAAAAGCTCGGTGGAAAGCTCCTGAGGGAAAGCGGAGAAGAAATCTCAGGTAAAAAATGAAAATCTGGATGCCGAATGAAGCTTATGGTGGAGGAATTTACCTGAGCAGCTTGATTTTGAGCCGCCATTGGGGATTTGAGCTCAGAAAAGGTCTAGGGTTTGGATCTAGGCAAAAACTCCGGCGGATTGCGAAGAGAGAGAACGGGTGTTGAACAGATTCAATTTGAAGATGTTGGTGGCTGGAGTCAATTCCGGAATAAAATCACTTTATCCCATAATTGAAGGGGCATATGTTAACACAAAAATTTGGTAAGGAGTCTGACTTGTGGGTCCAACTCGGTGAGAAATCCGTCCGGCGGAAGGAAGGTTTCTTCAGATGCATTCGGCAGAAAAATCCGCGGTCGGCTATTTGCTTCCGTTCGGCAAGGAAACTGTTGAGCTTATTTTGCGGGATTATATGGTGACGTGGCCCGAGCGAAAAGGACGAATGGATGGATAAGCGATCGCACTTAGAGATAAATTAGGTATCGAATCCATTCGAGGTCATGCTTAGCAGGGTATAAATATGAACCCTGAATGTATGTAACAGAGATCCAAAATCATTCTCAATACAAACCGGCTTTACGCCAAACCCTAGAGTCCATTTGTCGTGTCGTCGAGTTCTTCGAGAGGGTTCATCGATCCGTCGACCTCCGTGAGTACCGGCAACCTTGTATCATGTCTAGTATCATGCGGTGGATTTAGATCTGATGCAAGTAGTCTTGTTACCATGCTTAGTGTCATGCGGTAGATTCAAGCTTGGTTCAAGAGGGTTTCTTGTTAGGTCATGAGCCATGCGGTAGGCTAAGATCTAGCTTGAAGCTAGTTATCGGCTCTATTGAATTTTGGCAAGATTCAATAGATTCATTAAGTTACCCCGTATTGCTTTGAGTTTTTGCTTTATGTTTAAATTCATGTAACACTTCTTTGCCCAATCTAGATGGGTTTGGATCAGCTTTATCCCTTTTGATGATCCTTATGCGAATCTTGTTCGTACCATTGGCTTAAATAACACGTGGATCACATGCTCCTTGATAGCCGAAACCGAGTCGATCTAGGTTGTTACGTGTTGCGGGTTCAAGCTTGCCAAAACTTGTATAAATCTTGAAAGAGCTGGGTATCATGCGGTAGATGCAGGTTTTTGGGTTGTTTTGAAGCTAATCATCCGGTGGATTAGATTTCAATCCAATCTGATAGATTTATCTTGCTTGGTAATGTTCGTTCCTTCTTCATGGACCCCGAATCGGCTGTTCAGCCGTGTTCGGTTATGCTTTCATGAGTAAAACACGTTCAAAATTCATGCTTTAAACATTGTATGCTTTTAGCTTTCCATATTTAGGTCGTATCATGCGGTGGATAGATCTGTTTGTGGAAGGTGGTGCGATCTCAAGCAAGTTGTATCATGCGGTGGATAGATTTGTTTGGTACCATACCCGACGGGTTTTAAAGTACCTAGACATGCGGTAGACTAGTGCTTTGGACCTATGCATGCCTGTTTATTACATATTTATGTCCGTGCTTTTACTTCATTTAATATTCAATGTTGTTTACCACGGGGATCGGTCATGGTCTTGCGCACGTGCATCTTTATCCAAATAAAGACCGATCTACTGTCATGCTTACGTCATTTATTCGGTTGTGTTACTTTTTACACTTTAAAGCTCCCGAATAGTTTCAGTTTGCTGGCAAATAGCTCTCTATAGCTATATGTCATCTCACTTGGCTTTCTTGCCGTAAATATGGAACTATCTGGTACCACCCGGCAAGTTCCAAGCTTTGGAATTTAACTACTTTGTCTTTTGTTAATTTTCAGGGAAAATTGACTGGCACGTCTCGTGATCTCTTCGCGTGTGAAGCTAGCTTGTTCGGCTTGCTGTGTGCTTGGCGCGAGGTGCATATTTTGAAGGGAAAACCAAGTAATCCATACGTGGTTCTAGACTCAGTAAAAGACCAGTTGTGGAATGATGTGCTAAAACACTTCGCACTTCCTGAAGGCGTCAACCCAAACCTTGTTAAAGGTTGGACTCTAGTGAAAATGGCAACTCAATTTCAGAACTTCAAGAAGAAGTTGACTAGAGATTTTATCAAGAACAACCGAACTCCAAATTGGGATGAATATCCAAAGATAAAAGATCACTGGAAGTCCTTTGTTGAATACAAGCAAAGTGAAACTTTTGCCCAAAAAAGTGCGCAAGCAAAGAACAGTGCTAGTAAGAAAGGGGATTACAACCATCGTCTTGGTCGAGGTGGTTACGCGCACCAATTCCCAAGTGGCGGAAGATGGAACAAGACCTTATCGCCAAAGGTATCATGTCAGCAGTCTTTCACTGGCCCGAAAGATAGAAGAATTGGTATTATGCGCATGGAGGCAGATTGAACCCGGATGATGGTACCGTTGAATTCCCGCCCACGTTACGAGAGAAGGCACTTGAGTTAACGAACAAAATAGAAGATGTCAAAGCTAGTAGATTGAAGGTTGACAGAGAAATGGATGAGCTCACTATGGCACTCGGGAATCCATAACACCCAGTACGTTGCAGGGGCTACAGGGTGGTGCCATGGAAGTATGCCTTCAAGGGAAACCTCGATAGCTATAGAAGCCGGAAAAGAAGAAAAGAGCGCGAAGAGGATTATTGGCGCCAAATGATGGAGCAAAGACTTAAAGAACAAGACAAAAAGATGCAGGTAGAGATTGAACGGCGACTGGCCGTAGCGATATCTATAATAGCCCAAACTGGAGCACTACCTGAAGTACCTCTGGATCCCGTCATTAGCCCTTCCGCTCGGAAAAGCAGTTGTGCTTCTACCGAGGTTGCACTAGGTGCTTGCATAGAGGTCGCACCGGGTGCTTGCACAGAAGGCCCTGAAGAGCCGAGGGCAATCGAAGGAGTTCCAATGGATGACAACCAACAATACCCGGTGGATTTTCTCTGTCGGTACACCCCATGTGAGCTGCACAAGCCATTCGGCAACATCACAATGCAGGTGGCGTACGGAAGTGCTTTTCCGCACTTTCCTGGACAGACTAGCCACGGCATGTTGATTCCACACAGCTACGCCTCAGTTTCTGTGGAGGAGATTCGTCAGTCACAATTTGAAGATTTAGAGCTAGACATCCTAGGAGGTGACGGGGAAAGGAAACTCAAGGATGCGGTTCACGGTATCATATTGTGGCCCAAACGTTATACTATAATCCCCCAGACAGAGGGATCAATCCCTCCTATAGATCCCCCGCAGTCGCGACCATCATCATCTCCTAGGTCGTCCTCACGACCTTCAACATCATCTCGCTCACCGTCTACACAAGAACCATTATTCAATTCTAGAGGTGCGAGCTCCAGCCATGATATTGACATCAATCCCGAATCACCTCCAAAAAAGCAGAAAAAACCAATGGTGGAAAAGCAAGCGCCATCAAAAGAACAAAAAACACCGCAGCACCACAGAAAAAACCGCTCAACCATGAAAGCACATCAGAAAAACCGCCCAACCACCAAAGCATATCTAAAAAACTGTGAAACCACCACAGAAGAAACCACCACAGAAGAAACCACCGTAGAAAAAACCACCTAGCCACGAAAGCACAACCGAAAAATCCGTCAGAGCACAATCTTCCAACCCAGTGCAACCACCAAAACCACCAACGATAAAGAAAATGGTTGAGCCCATCAGCAAAAGGAAGCTAGCATGGGAGACAACAGAAGAAGAAGGAAAAACAACGATCGGTGCCCAACATGTGCATGAATTTTTCAGCAATCTTAATACAAAACAACAATGAAGGGAGCTAGAGAAGACCAAACAACTAGATCCGTCAAAACTTGGGTTTTTCAAACTTATGAGTGAAAACAGCAAGAAATTGATGATGTCCATACTGGTGTCGACGTCGTCTAGAGAATATGCGTCGATGAGGAAACAGACTTACGTTCCCTCCGACCTCAATGCACAGGAACGTGCTGTAGTAGAAATGCCTACACAAGAAGTAGTGAAGCTCCTTGGTTTTACGGAAGAAACAAGGATGCCTTTAGGTGTTGCACTCAGCCATGAAGAACCACCCCGGGGTCCAAGTTTCGAGTATAGATGGCCCTTTCAGCTAGGAAAACCTCTTGTCAAGCCAGAACTGGTACTTAAGCTCTCACCTAAGATGTACAAATTTCATGAGTGGTACATGCGGCAATCACTGAAAGGTGTACATAACATAGCTATGCTTGTTGCACCTGAAGATTTTGCCACTGAAGGCAACAAGGTGGTCTGGCTGGATTTCAAAGATATTTATGAAGTTTACCATCAAGATGCCCTGAGTACCGATCTTATCGTCGCTTGGTGTCTGTAAGTGGCGTTTTTTTTATGTTTATTAATTAAATTATTACATATGTGGATTTACTAATTAAATTTGTATTTCCTTTTTGGTAGCCTGCAAAAACGTGAGATGCAAAAAAAAAGAATATTTCCGGTATTGGTTTCATAGACCCATCAAAAGTCAATGGGTTTGAGGTCAAGCATCAACCAGACACAACAATCGCGACAATCTATAGGACCTTGTCTAGGTTTCATGACAAGGATCGCATATTACTACCTTACAGCTGCGAGTATGTGCAATTGTCATCTAATTGTCTTTGCTAATTCTATTTAGTTCTAATTTGTATGATCATTCAAGTCGACAATAGCAGCGTCATGGTGTGGGATTCATTGAGAAAAAACCCCGCAAGTTACCAAAACCTTCAAGATATGTTTCAAGTGTAATAATTCTACCCAAGACATTCTTTTAAATGCAATATTTATTTATTTATATATATTTATATATATATTCTTTTACCTGCATATTACCAAAACCTTCAATATTTGTTTCAAGATATGCTTTTACTAACACATCATCTCTCATTAATTTTTCTAAGAGCTTGACAAAAATTCATTGCAAAGAAAGAAGGTGAATTTATCCCAACAATTACATTCTATACTGATTATCCGGTACGTAATCCAAATAACAACTTCGGATTTGAGAAAATTTAAATTTATCACACTTATATTTCATATATTTTCTCCTATCCACTTTAGTGTTTGAGACAGGAACAAGGAAATAATTTATGTGGATACTATGTCTGTGAGCACATACGATGTTTGGCAAGTGCAAAGTCTGGAAATTATGATGTAAGTTAATTAAATAAACCTATTAATAATACATCATTTCCTAATATATTAACATATTTGCACATTATACAGATGCTTCTATATTAAAATGTTGGGTGCAATATATTAACATATTTGCACATTATACAGATGGATATGGTTAAGGACGAGGTCATTGAGAAGGATCATCTTTCGGCGATTCAAGAAAGTGTCTTGGGATTCATCCATGAGGAGGTGGTTATGCCAACAGGAAAACATTGTTATGATGCATCCAAAAAATCTAATAGAGACTAGAAATTTGAAGTGAACAATATTTTGATGTATAAATACTATCTATTTTGATGTGTATATTTCTAAGTTTATGTAAGTTTATATATAAGTCTAACTTCAAAAACTTTATATATAAGTCTAACTACGTATATGGTATATATAGACAGGTATATACATATATACATGTTCAAATACGTATACGTGCATATACGGGTTAGACAACAATTAGAATATACGCTGAAATTGAAAACAAAAAAAAACAGAAACGAGACCCTTTAGTCTCGGTTCGTAATACCGACCGAGCCTAAAGGATCCTTTAGTCCCAGTTGGTTCAACCAAGACTAAAGGGGGGGCTTTTGTCTCCGAACTTTAGTCCCGATTGGACTTGAGAGATCTAAACCCCTCTCCAACCGGGACTAAAGCCCCGCTCCCTACCAGTGATAGTCAATTAGATACGGTTGTCCACTCATGAAGTCAATTATTAGACACCCTCACAAACTCTATATATATCGTTGTCATACTTATGCACTCGGTACAGTTGCTACAAAATGTCATCTACGGCATGTCGGCAGGTAGTAGCACGTGTTTTTGACCTTTCCTAGTCTTCTGCACATGTGGCCGATAAGCCCTACCACGTCTCTGTGGGGGTGTTTGAATCCACCCGTGCCACTGCATCCTCCCCCACCTGCGTTGCTGCCTCGCCGTCTCCTCCCATCCGGGCCGCCGTTACCCATCCGAGCCCTCCTCATCCGCCGGCTTTAATTTCGATCCATGCCCCCCCCCCCCCCCGCTTTGAAGGTATGAAAGAAACCTTCAATCATGCACATTCTCGAGTTAGGAATGTCATAGAGTGGTCTTTTGGAGTGCTGAAGATGAAATGGAGGATATTACTGAACATGCAAAAATTTCCAGAAAAAAAGCAAACTAGAATAATTGTTGCTTGCATGGCTCTTCATAATTTCATTCGAGATAGCAGAATTGCGAATAGAGAATTTGCTAGGTGTGATGCGGATGCAAATTATTTACGAATGCCTATGTCCTCTCAGTCGGAATGACGTGAAGATGAACCTCTTGTTGAAGATAGCAACATGAATAATTTTCCGTGATGAGTTAGCACATGCTTTGTTTCATGGCTTGTAATTTTTCCCCTTAGCCCATAAATATGAGATTATGTAAAGATTTAGTGTCTCAACATAAACCAAGGTATCTACACCATCCTTTACCCTCACCATCTTTTGATATTTATCTAAACTAATGATGCTACCAGGTTATTAATCATTCTAGTTATGAATATCAAGGCTCTTTTTGTTAAGGACTCTTCTTTAATATCAGTCATTATTTCATTAAGTCTGTTGTTTTTCTTCAGGCGGAGATGTGGTGGTTCTGCATGCCTCTATCTACAATGATGTCCCCATGGTGGTTAACATTTCTGGTCGATTTGATTTAAAGAAAGAGTTGGATATTCTGCTGATGAGTGATGACTGGCTGTTGTACGGTGCGGACGCGTCGGTCTTGTCGTCAGCGAGGACGCCACATCACATTTTACTATTTTAGTCTTATGGTAGTTCCAGTGTTGTTCTGAAGATAAGAAGATATTCTGGTAGTATTAGGTATTTAGGTTAGCATCATGATCAGCATCTGTATTAGAAAATATGCTACTGCAGACTGTGTTGAAACACAACAGAATTTCCCTAGAAAATATGCTACTGCGGAGTGTGCTGAAATGCAACAGAGTGCGCTGCAGAGTGTGCAGGATTTGTATCTTTGAATTAAAGGTCAAATAGCCCAAATAGCCTTTGGATCCAAACAACTCACCGGCTATTTCATTAGAGGGTTATTTTTTTAGCTAAATTTTAGCCCTCAAAATAGCTTTAGGCTATTTCTCCAAACACATTCTATATGGATGTAAGATCAACACTCGAAACATCAACAACGAACGACCTACTCGTTATCTTGGCGTTGCCCGTTTCACTGGATAGTCAATGAGACAATGAGTTACGGTTATCCAGTCATGCATCATCTATGCTGGATTAGAATGCAAAATAGTGAGTCTATCAAGATCGAGTCCACAGCTCGCCCGCCATGGACGACCTACTTGTCTAGGTTCGAGATTTGTCAACATGCATTCATGGTTAGGTGTGTATTGACAGCATGCATGGCGGCTCCATTGACTAGACTTGTTTTCTGGGAAAAAATCCAGTGCACCCCGGGTAGAGCTGAGACTTGGGTACATAGATTTTGAACCGTGCCAGCATGACACGAATGCGAGCGCCGTGTCGTGCCTAGGATTTCAACACGATGGGTGGCACGGCACGAAAATGGCCCAATAGCAAAACCGTAGGTTATACCATCTTAATATCATTCATTATATGTATTATATAGCCTAATATAACTAGTATCATATAAATAGATCACAAAAATCTACTTTACATGTATAAAATTATGATAATGATCATTCTTAACATAATAATGTTGTGTTCTCATATGGTCACTAGTTATATCACGAGGGTCGTGCTTAGTCCGGCACAACACGAAGGCGTGCCACCGTGCCATTGGCCGTGCTTGGCCCGGCATAGCACAAAGGCATGCCACCGTGCCATTGGCCGTGCTTGGGCCTAGTAAAGAAGTTGTCGTTCCATGTTGGCACGGCACGACGTGCCTCACGTGCTTAAAAGTCTAAGCACGATGTGGCACAAGGCACAAGAGCGTCGGGCCGTGTCGTCACGACCCATCCAAGTCCCAGCTACAACCCCTGGTGCACAACGCGGTCCGTGTGTCCCCACACGGATGTCTGCCATGTGGCCATGGTATGAATCCAACGAACTGTTGGTTTCGTCAACATTTTTTCATCAACATTTTTTTCAAATTGTTGCAACATTTTTTAAAATGTTGGACAACATTTTTGGAGTTCCGACATTTTTCAAAAATATTAATTTCGTCAACATTTTTCAAAAAGTTGTTGTAACAGTTTTTTGGAATAAAACAATTTTTAACGTTTTTTATTTTAATTCCACCTCTCCAAGTCAGCGGCACATCGGTCGGCCGGCGAGCTAGCGCGCAGCCAGCAACAGGGCCGCGGCGAGTAAATACCACGGGGAGGGAGCTCTGGCCCGGCCTCCGGCTGCGCGCAACGCCACGGCCGCACCTCAGTGGCGCTCACGATGACGGAGGTTAGTGTGGTGCATGGAGGTCGCGGTGCCCGTGAAATCAAGCGGTGGTGCGGCTGGAGGTGGAACAAGGTGGAGTTATGATTTGTTGATGTTGGGCTAGTTCGGCTGTTATTTAGACTTTTGGTGGGTTATATATATGCATAAGAAAAAATCTACAGAAGGTACATAGGATCTCCCGCGGTCACAGGGCTTGGATAAGGACTACCGGTCACGAGGCTGCTGCATTCGGGCGCCGGTTTCGGAAAGGCGCCTGGTCCACATCAACTTCATTAGAGGAAGGCTAATGGTACAGTTAGGGGTGGCCATTTTTTATCGAAAACCGATCACCGAACCGAAAAGGAACCTAAATGTCGGTTTTTCGGTTTTCGGTTTCGGCTTCGGTTTTTGTTTGTGTAGACACCAATTTATTATATCAACTTCGGTTTTTCATCATGCACACATTGAACAACCGAACATCGGCGACCCATCCCATCCCAACCTGATCCCACCTTAGGCTGTTCGCACTCGTGAACCTCTATAATCAACCTCCAAAAGGATATATTCTTACCTCGTCATCAAATTTTTACAGTTTAGTACCAGTTTTTTCGCACCCGTTAACCTCTATATCCTAAACTCCATACCAACTACCAGCTGCTGGCCCACATGTCACACACACCCTCTCGCCCCCCTCTCTTTTTTTCTCCACCTCTGCTATCTTCTCCGCCGGCCACGCTTCTCCTCTGCTCCCCACTCTCCCTCCCTCCCACTCTTCTCCGCCGGCCTTGGATCCATGGCGGGGTCAACGAGGTGGCGAAGCCACCATCTGCCGACCCGCGCGTCGAGAGTGGAGGTCGGGTCCATTGCGGCGGCGCGGAGGCACGGAGGCGGTGGCCATGGCCTCGAGCTCGGAGCTCGCGCGACCTGCGTTGGATCTCCGGCGGCCTCCTGCTCCTGCGCCTACCTGCGGTCGAGCTCCATCGGTGAAGCAGTGGCCCACCTCCTTGTCTTCCTCGCTGCACCTGCCTGCCTCATCGTCCTCGTTGCCGCTGCGGCCAGCTCAGGCAGCACAGATCCGGCGGCAGAGGACCAGGATCGGGCGAGCACGACGAGCACACGACGCTCATACCGGAGCCACGCGGCGAGCACGGCTGCCCTCCCCCCGCCTCCGGCTCTTGTCCCAATCGTGGATCTGCGGTGGAGCATGGTGCTGGAGCAGGGCGGCGGCGGACTCCGAGCCGGCGGCGGCCTCACTTCCTCGGCCTCCCTCTCTTTCCTTGCCGCGACGCTCCTCCTGCCTCCTTCCTCTCCCTTCCCTCTTCTCCGGCGTGGCGGCACGGCCCGGCGGTGCGGCCCGGCAGTTGGGATGTTGGTTCCGTCTTCTGGCGCGCCCGGAGGCTGGGACAGTGGGCCCGCGCCGACGTGGCGTTTGCCGTTCGTCCCGTACCACCCCAGGAATGGCGTCTGGCGGGCGGAACTGGATGGTTCCGTCCCGTATTCAGTCCCCCGCTACAGCGATTTTGCCGCTAAAAGCGACCTGGAGGTGGCTTTGCGGTTGCGGTCCAGGCCCCAGTGCAGACAGTCTTAGGTCCTCGGCGCACCCTAGGTACAGCTCGCCTGCGGGCGTTAAGAAACGCCATGTCACCTGGGAGGTGCCGGTAGTGCCATAGCTCACACAGTCATTTAATGCTCACTGTTGCAATGGACTAAAGTTGTCCATTTGGCCCGTGATCCGCGGCCCGGTCCATGGCCCGTAAAAACGGCCCGGTACTTGGGCCGGCCCGATCTGCACTTTGCGGGCTGCGGGCGGCCCGGCCCGGTGGCCGGGCGGGCCATGGGCCGCTTCCTCGGCCCGCAGTCCGTAGGTGGCCCTGTCCGTTGGCCTGCGCAGCCCGCGAGCGGCCCGACCTATATAAACGCGTCGCAAGAATACATAGCCCAACAAGCATATCAGCCCAAGGAGAATAATGCATCCCAAAGAAAATTAATGGCCACAACCCACAGCCCAAGCGAGCTCCGCGCGGGACCAGCAAGGGCGGCGGCGGGCCCGTGGCCCGACCCGGTGAAAACGCGGCCCGAGTGGCCCGTGGCCCGTCAAAATGGCCCACGGACCGGGCCATGGGCCGAGGTCGCGGCCCGTAGCCCGGTGTGGTTCGGCCCGAGCGGCCGTGGCCCGACGCGGCCCGCAGCGGGCCAGCCCGGTTCGGCCGAGCAGGCCACAGGCGGGACGGGCCGGCCCGTTGGCCATATATACAATGGACCAATAGAAATCCCCAAGCTGCGGTGCAGTGCTCCGCCCGCTCAAGCGAGCATTTCACGAGTCGCTTGCTCGCTGCCCTCTCTCCCAGCCGGCTAGGATTATTTCTGACGTGTGCGTCTCTCAGCCCGCCTAATTGGCATTACTATACTTACTCTTATGCTAATTCTTTGGATTGTGAAATGTTCTGACGACTGAATATTGTAGTCGCTCCATCTTAATTAAAATAGTATGGATATCTCAAAAGTTTATCTAACTTTTATATGATAATAAAACTATAACAATTATGGTACGCAACAAGTATGGTTGATCCTTCTTTAATTATATTTTTATATATGTTGTGTAGCAGCAGAGCCCGGTCAGCGCACACGTGACTATTCGTTCATTAGCAACCGCTGCTTTCGTGTAAACCTTTGCAACAGTCGTCATCAGGTCAGCACATGTGTAGTAAGGTGTGACTAGCAGTTTCTATCGGAGATTCCGAGCAGTCAACGCACCGGCGGCTCCGGAACCTCCTTTGTTGCCTTGGCCGCCATCTGCCCATCTGGTCATATAGTCGTCAATACCCTCATAATGAGCCTGCTCGTATAGACTAGAAGTCGTATGCACACAACAGAGATGGTACCATATGACAGCGCCGGTTACTACTTACTACCGTGTTCTCTCCAGCCATCGACGAACTCACGACAGGTAAACGGAGACAGGGACGACTGTGGCAGCGATGCGACACACTCACAAAAGTGTGCAGGATCTCCGAACGTTCATCATATTATCGCCTCTTCGCAATCTTTTGCTTTTGACCACGTGTCGTCTTCTCTAGTTGAACACATGATGAGGAAGTCTTCTTGGTATGCTGTATGGAAGTCAGTAGGCATGATGAGGAGTCCTAGCTGAACACATGGAAGTCGCAGTAGCACTAGTTTTTGAACTTTCCCACGAGCAGCCAGAGAAATGACGAGGAACCCGTGCGGTTGTTGTGTTGAACTCTGGAAATAATGACATTTTGTATATATTAGCTGCTAAAATTGTGTTTGCTTCAAAAAAGCGAACCAAAAAGAGCTACAGTACCCATCACATCGATTCATGGCGCATTTAATGTAGGTAAAAAAAACTAATTGCACAGTTTGATTGCAAAGTGCAAGATCAATCTTTTAAGTCTAGTTAGTCCATATATGGTCGAACAATAATTACCAAATATCACTACTAGAGAATCGGACATTTGTCACATGCCCGATTTTTCATTTATACCGGGTATTTTTTGCCACCGGTACAAATGATGGCATTTGTACCGGTTGGAGTCACCAACTGGTGCAAATGTCCTCACACAGAGGCTCGGCTATGCCTGATCCAACTCCGCCCGATACAAATGTGATGTCCTCATATTTATACCGGGCAAAGGCACCACCCGGTACAAATGTAGGCACATTTGTACTGGCCCGTGTCTTGGCCCGGTACAAATGTGCAACGGTTATAATTCCCTCTTCTCCCCCTGCTCGAGCCCCCCTCCCCACTCTCCCCACTCTTCTTCTTCCTCTCTCCAGCTCGAGTACCACCCGTGATACCACCTTGTGGTTGTTGTGTTGAACTTTGGAAATAATGACATTTTGTATATATTAGCAGCTAAAATGGTGTTTGGTACACAAAAAGTGAACTAAAAAAGTGCTACAGTACCCGTCACATCGAATATCTTGACACATGCATGGAGCATTAAATGTAGGTAAACAAAAAACTAATTGCACAATTTTATTGGAAAGTGCAAGACAAATCTTTTAAGTCCAGTTAGTCCATACTATATGGTTGGATAATACTTACAAAATACAAACAAAAAGTGCTACATTGACCGAACCCAAAAGTGCTACAACGACGAATGACCTTTTGTTCTCAATATCGTTGAGGTAGAGACACGACGTCCGGAGGGGACGCGGTTTCTCTAAACTACGCATGGCAACGGGTCGGGTTCGGATCTGGTTGAGTCCATGGGCACCCAAAACTAAAACCCAAACGCGACCCGGAATCCAATTCGTGTAACAATTCATCCCCGTACCCAAACCCACGGATACCCAAAACCCGATGGATTAACCGACACTTAAAACACAATGCCATGTCCAGGCATACAACACAACAAACTCTAGATCCGTCGCGTGTTGTGAGGACTCGGGAGGTCGAGGTCGAATAGCCGACGATGATGAGGAGCCGAGGCCGGCGGACCGCCCCTATAGGGCATGTGTGCCCAAGACCTGCCCGTCACCATTGCCACTGCTGGAGGTCGGCCGCCGGCGCAACGCTTGTCGGTGCAATGGTGTCGGCAGCAACCACGGGGTAGGCTATGGTGGTAGATTGCGTGAAGAGGATCGTCGCGACTGGAGCTAGATGGTGGGACAAAGGACACAAGGGTTTATCCAGGTTCGGGCCGCAAAGATGTGTAATGCCCTACGTCCTGCGTCTGGTGATTGTATTGCTTGGGAATCTCATTGGACTTGTTTTGCAGGGGGTCTCTGCCGCCCTTATATAGCCTCTGGGGGGGGCAGGGTTATAGATCACGTGCGATCTATCCTAGTCGGTTATACTAGATCTTTCCTTATGTATCTCCGTTTCAAAATATTTGTCGTTGTTGACTTTTCTTTGCAACTTTGACCATTCGTCTTATTCAAAAAAATATCGCAAACATGTAAAATGATAAGTCAACCTTAAAATACATACAACATTAAAACATATAGCAAACAAAATAAATTGTACTTGCACAATTTTTTGAATAAGATGAATGGTCAAATTTGTAGAAAAAAGGCAATGGCAACAAGTATTTTGAAACGGAGGGAGGAATATCTTTCCTAACCAACTAGTCTTTAACTATGGAACCTTATCTCCTTGGCTACCGCCTCATTCTTGATCCGTTCGCCCATACCATGTGCCGCCATGTGGGCCCTCATCGTGCCCAAAGGTACACCGTGGGTCCCTTCTGTGTGGCACCCCGGGGGTACATTCCTCACAACGCTGCCTCACAAAGACAGCAGGGTTGCAGTGCAGGGTTGAGGTGGGGTCGTATGCGGCTGTGCGCGTCATGTGCGCCGTCTCCCATCACCGTCAGGTGGGACTAGGAGTTTGGGACTAAAAGGAGAGGGGAGGGGAACGGGTGGGGTGAGGGACTGAGGGGGTGAGCTAGTGATGTCGGTGTGGAATGTAGTCCCGACACTAACTAGTAATGAGCGCTGAGATCTGCCTCTCGATGGGCCGGTGCTAGCAACTAATGACACTGGGTTTATCCTGGTTCCAGCCGGGGCTGTACGTCCAGCAGCGGTGTGCTTGGGGCACTGTTTGCTTTGCACCGTGGTGCTCGTAGAGGGGGGCTACAAGCGTGGCGGGAAAGTAGGTCTAGCCTCCAAGTCCCAGAGGTATTGATTGAGGCAAGTGCCAATATCGTGGTGAAGGCGGAGAGCGCGTGGGTGATCGCTGTCTGTCGTCCCCCTGCGGCCGGGGGACTGCCACTCCTTTTATAGGCCAAGGAGGGAGCAGTTTACATGTGTGCCGCACTATTTTCCTACGTGTGGAGGCGTGGCAAGCAGTGCCACGGAGCTGACGGCCGTCCTGGCGAATCCTGCTCCAGTCGGGGCGTCGTGGCGCGTCCTGTGCTCGTACAGGAGCAGCTTCGAGGGTCGCGGCGTAGTGATTGGTTGCCCGGCCGCCGCCGCGCGCCGGTTCGAGGGTGCCGTCAATGGGGGGTTCGTACGCGGCATAGTGGCGGTCATGGCGGCGTCCCGTCCTCGTGCACTCCAACAGCGTCGAGGATGTCGTCATAGTGCCCGGCGTGGCGCTGCAGTGGCGGGGATGGCCGCACAGGGTTGACAGCGACGGGGAAGACCGCTCCCGCCGACCTGACTTCATGGCGTAGCCCTGTGTAGTCACGGAAAAAGTATTCGAAGGTTCCGCCGGTCCCCTTCGAGGGCTCGGCACGTTAGCCGTACAGGAGTAGGCGGCGTAGTGTCACGGGGCTGACACCGGCCTCATCACACAGTGTTACATAGTGGCAGGATGGCCTTCCCGGGGAGTCGGTGGAACAGCGCCGCGGCGTGATTCCCAGGCGTGTCAGGGTCGTGGCGTGCGTCCTGTGGTGTCATGGCATTAAATGCCCGTAAACGGGGGCAGGAGCGGGGGCGACGTGCGCGCAGGTGTCCTCGAGCGAGGGGGCCTTTAGCCCTCGAGCAAGGTGGACCCTGCCCGAGGGAGCGTTTAACCCTCGAGCGAGGCGGACCTCGCCCGAGGGGGCATTCGCCGTGCCACCCTGGTGGGCCGCGGGGGCCACTAGGGTCGTGATCGTGTCGTGCGCGTCTTTTAGGTTCGTGGGTTAGTTTGTGTTTTGCGTTTTTTGCGGGTCTTAAGCGGGCTTCCCCTGGTTATTTAGGGGACCCTCATGGATGTCCCCGACAGTAGCTCCCGAGCATCTACGGGTGTACCCGTTAGGGCCCCGCAGATGCTGACGCTTGCTGATGGGACATTGTTCCCCCCTGGTTGCTAATGTTGTTCCGTGGGGCCGCGTCAGCGGACCCGCGGGTGTAGCCCCCCGAAGCCCTGCAGGAGCGTGAGTGCTCCTGCAGGGGTTTTCTCGCGAGACCCTCCAGCGTGCGGGGCATTTATTTCAACCGGCATCGGCAATGTTCCAGCCGGCCTCGGTGCGCCACACGCACACGTCTGGTGCCGTCTGCGTTCGGTGCTCCCTAGGAGGTGTAGCCGTGCGTCGAGCCCCCGAGCCTGGGCCCGTTCGAGGCGATCGGGGCGAGCTCTCCGACTTGTATTTGTACGCTCCCTCGCTGTCCCTTCGCGGGACAAAGGGTGAGGTTTCCGCAACCCCCATCGATCGGGTCGCGGATTGCGGATTCCTCGTCGAGCTATTATCGGGTGATTTAAGTGGACGCCCATGCCCCGTTCGATAAGGGTTGGCTCGTGGTCCGGAGACTTGTCCATGAAAGCGCTTGCGCGGGTTTGCTAGGTGGGACTCGGTCCCGTTCGCTAGGGACCGAGGGCGCGGAAGCACTCCCTCGATGGGATCCCCCCGACTAGCTGCCCTCCCTGGCTCTTGAATACGACATGTGAGGCACCCTCGAGCCGGTGGGCTCGAGGATAGGCTCGAATGCGCGCGCCCTCGTCGTCCCTGACTCTGTCGATCTGGGGCGCCTGTTTCGAACCCGTCGAGGGTCAAGCTCCGAACCCCTCATCAGTAGGGCCACTGCGGGGTGGCAGCTGGGTGCCCTCAACTTTTTGCATCTTCAGGACTCGAGGGCTCGCAGCTGGACCGGCCCTCAAACCGCTGATCAGTAGTCTTTGTAAATTGAGGGCACCCGTGGCTCCTGCTCCCGCTGAGCGGGTTTCGAGACCACTGGTTGGCAATTGCACCCTTCGAGGGTCGGGTTTTTTTGAGCCTCGCACTCGGGCCGCTCGATGGTCATCCTTACTTGGTAAGGGACCGGGCCATTTAATGCCCACAGTCGCGGCCACATATATGCGCAGCGGGCGCGCCTTTTCAGGCGCCGCGGCCGCGCGCGTCGTGGGCGATGTGGGCGGGCGGACGTGATGGCCCGCCGCGGCGCTTCGGTTGCCGCACCGTAATGATCGCGAGCATGCGTGTGCCTGGGTGCTTCGGTCGTGGTGGGTCCCGCCTGTCAGCGACCGGGCCGCTCGCCTGCAGTTAATGTGCGCAAAGCGTGCGATTCGGGGAGCGTGGCTCCGTGGATCTATAAGTACGGGGGGAGCGAGGCGAGTTTTCACCTCAGCACTTAGCGCCCGTCGCCTTCGTCTCTTTCGCCCCCGACCCAGGGTAGTGCGCGCGCCCCTTCGCCTTGTGTAGTCGTTCGCTTCGCCTCCCCGCATTCCTTCACCAACCGCCATGGCCCCCCGCAGCACATCACCATGATCGACCCGTTGTCGTGGCCTCGCTCGATGGCGACGAGGTTGGCCTTGAGAGAGCTGGTGAATGCCGGCCAATTGGCGGCGAACGAGGACGGGCAGCCCTTAGTGTGGATCAACCCGCCGGCGATGGACCGGGAGCCCAACCCGCCGTTTGTCTACGTCGTCAGCTTCATCCGCTTCCACAAGCGCGGCTTCGCGGCGCCGGCGAGTCGCTTCCTACGCGGGCTGTGCTACCACTACGGCGTGGAGCTACACAACTTCGCGCCGAATGCAATCTCGCAGGCGGCCACGTTCGTCGGCGTGTCCGAGGGGTTCCTGGGGATCCTAGTGAACTAGGATCTCTGGGTTCACATCTTCCGCGCGGAGCTGCATACGCTCACCACACCGGAGCCGAAGACACGCTGCGCGGTGCACGCTGGCGGCGTGACGATCGCGTTGTGGGAGACGCACAGGGAGTTCTACATCCCCTGCACGATGACCGCCAACAACACCGAGTGGGAGCGGGGGTGGTTCTTCCTCCGCAATGATGAGCCCGGCCTTCCGCCCTGGACCGGCAAGGTCGTGAGGGAGAAGGCTGATTTTTGGTGGCACGGCATGTCGCCCTCCTCGCGTCAGGATCGGCTGGACTCAGCCTTGCAGGCGCTAAAGACTCTGGTGGACGCCAGGCTGGGCGCGGCCTCGGTTCTCGCGAACCTCCACCACCGGCGGATCATCCCTCTCATGGAGAGGCGGCTCCGCATCTTCGAGGTGCACGAGGGGGCCGACCCCGTGGCGCTAGAGCAATCACGACTGCTTCCCGATATCCTTCCACAGAAGTATGCGGCCACGAGGGCGAGGCGCGCCGTCAACCTCAAGGCCGTCAGGAACGACGACATCGCGCTCTGGTCGTTCGTCATGCTCCCCTACGGCCCATTGGTGAGTGGATTCCCACCCCTCTTCTCTCTATTGATCTGCGGGGCGTCGTCGTGACCCAGAGTTTCACTCGCCCTATGCAGGTGATGGCCGTGGACGCCGCGCGGTCTGACTCGCCCACGCCCCGAGCTCGGGCGCATGCACGCGCGGCGCAGCGGCAAGAGCAGGAGAGGGTGGCGCGCAAGAAAGAGAAGAGGATCCGGTGGCGGGAGCGCCGGGAGCAGTGCGATGAGGAGTTCCGGCTACGCGAGCAGCAGGGACTCTCTCCCCCGGCGACATCGGAAGACTCGTCGTCAGGAGAGGAGGAGGAAAGCGACGGGGGACGGACTCTCCCCGAGAGGTGGGAGCCTTCACCCCCCTCGCCCAGAGCCGCGGAGGCGGCGGAGGAGATAGCGCCTGGGGCGGGCGTGGGAGCACCCACCGTCGGGCGGCCTACGAGAGAGGCGACGCGCGCCGCGAGAGATGACGGGGGTGCGGCGGCGGCCACCGGCCGCAGCCGCAACGCCCGCCGAGCCCCCGAGGAAGAGGAAGCGGGGCTTCTCCACCCTGAGATAGGCGACCGCTCCCCAATACGCCGCATCTTCGAGATGAGCGAGAGTTTAATTTTCTCGTTTTCACGTTCGCAGGGTGGCGCCCACCGTGCCCCCCCTCGCACCTGCCAAGGTATTGAGGTCAGACGCGGCCGTCCCCACTAGGCGGCGCTCATCGAGGGCGTCGCGGGCGGCGGGAGCACGGCGATGGCGGCGAGTGAGGGTCCGCGTACCGCGGCCGCGGCCGTGGAGTCGCGGCGGGCGGTGACGGCCGCGGAGCTACTATGGGCGGCGACGATCGGCGAGCCGCGGCGAGGAGGCGACGGCCATGATGGCGACAACGGCCACGGCGGTCCCTCCGCCGTCGACCCCGCCGGCACCCGCCCCTGCCGGCGGCCCTCGAGCGGCGGTGGTGGAGATCACGGATGACGATGTCCCGCCACCCGGCTAGGACCGGTGGGCGAGCTCGCCCCGCGTCGGCCCGAGGCCTCGGCGGGGGCGCTCGTGGTGAGGGACGACGGCGGCGTGACGCCGGGGTGTCCGGCTGATGGCGCCGGGGCCTCGTCGTCGTGCGCTGCTCTCTCAACTTTGGGTGGCCCCGCAGCGCATCCGGAGCAGGAGCGGGAGCGTGCCGGCGCACCTCCGGCCCATTTCGTCGAGGCCCAAGCGGAGCAAGAGCTGTGGCAGGAGCTCCGCGATCATGGTGCTTCACTCAACTGGGCGCTGAATGAGGCGCTGCGGATCCACAGCGGTCCCGCGTGGCGCGTCTTCTAGGTTAGTGGTTTTTTGTCGGATTTCGTAGTTTCTTCTCCCGCTTTCTTCCGCATTCGTGCTTTCCCTGACCCCTTCTCCTCTCGCCTTGATCGTCGGTGGCAAGATCTGGAGCGTCAGGCCCAGGAGAAATACGACGCCCTCGACCGCCTCGACACCGACCTCAACTGGTACTGGGGGCAGTACGACGCCCTCGACGCCCTCGTCGAGGCCTTAAGGTCGCCAGACCGGTGGGCGGCGTAGCGGGGCCGAGGCCTGCTAGACCCGGGGTTTTTTTACCGCTGGGTACCGCGAGGTATACCGCGGTTACCGCCGTTACCGCTGGGTACGGTAACGGTACCCAGCGGTAGAAACCCCCAAATTCAAATTTGAATTTAAATTCAAAAAATGAAAAAAATCAATAAAAATCACCAAAAAATAGTTCATGATTTGTAGAGTCTTATGGTGTCGAATATTTTCAAATTTGAGCGCATTTGGTATTTATTTGGATCTTTAGAAGTTGAAAAAAAAAGAAAAAGAAAAAACATGGGCCGGCCCGTTAAGGCCCATGAAGCCCAACTGAGGGTTTTACCCTACCTCGCCCCAACCGTGTGGCCCCCCCAGCCCCCGGACCCTTCGGCATCCCCGTCCGCAAGCCGGGAGACCGCGTCCGCCGCCGCATCGCTCTTACCGCGCCGCCGCGGGCGCTTACCGCGCCCGGCCGCGGTTTACCGCGCGGTAGCGGCGGTGGCGCGCGCCGCGGGCGAATCCACGCCCTACGCGCGGGCGGCGCGGTTAGCCGCGCGGGAAGTGCGATATACCGCGGGCGACGCCTCGGTATACCGCGGTTAGGTATGTTTTTTTTTGCTTTTGAGTAGATTAAGGCTTTAGGAATTGTGTTAGGATCTAGGATTTGTGTTAGGATTTAGGTTTTCTCTGGTTTAGGTTTTTTGGTAGGATTTAGGATGTGAGGTAAAGGTAGAAATAAAATTGTTGCTTTAGGTAGAAATGGAATTGTTGCTTTAGCTTTTAGGTTTAGGAGGATAATTTGTGGCATGATGTAGGATTTGTGTAGGATCCAATTTTAGTTAGGATTTGTTTCGGAATTAGGTACATTTTCATTAGGTATAGTATTAAGGAAGTGTTTTGTAATTTAGTTTATGTTGGCATTTATGCAGGTAGACAATGTCAGGCAGACCTAAAGACCCCGTATGGGAACATGGTGTAAATCTAGCTCCCGGATGGCGATGCAATCACTGTGGTATGCAGAAAAGTGGTGGTGGTTCAACTAGGTTGAAACAACATTTGGCCGCGCGCATCATCGGTGCTCCATTGCAACAACGTTCCACCGGACGTGCGGGAGTACTTTCGGCGGGATATTGATAGGACGAAGAAGGCAACTAATGAACGCGCTCGATAGAGGTTGGCACGGGAGGATGCGGCGGCCGCGGGGTAACAATCCCGCCGGAGGATATGATGAGGAGGCTCGGATCCGGGATGCAATTAACTTGTCGAGAGCGAGCGAGTTCCGACGGGGGTTGAAGGGAGAGGAGGTACTTATGAGCGTGGAGGGGGTAGTGGTTCGGCGGGGTTGAATCCCTTCCGAGAGGATGCTTAGAAGAGGCTGGTTCGCGGAGGGGAAACTCGTGGTGGTGGAAGACTATAACTTGGCTGCAGGTGGGAGAAGTGGATTGAAGCAAACGAGGATTGATACGGGGGTCCCGGACGCGAAGGGTAAGAATGCTAGGGAATCTATTGGAAAAGCATGGTCCAAAATCTTCCATGCTCGGAGTACGGGGAGACAAAGCGGATAGTCCTTACTTTGTTAGTGTGGTTAGAGAGACACGAAGTGGGGTGAGTTTTCTTTTAGTTTGTGTTCGTAAAAGTTTTCTCGTCCGCTTGCTTTTGTGGTGGTGGTGGTGGTGGTGGTGGTGGAATTCGTTTCACGGTATACACATCTACATTTACACACACGTATGATGTTTCTAACTATATGTGCTAATTATGATCCATGGTTGATTTGCGGGGGGAGACCGAATTCACACATGCTACTCGGGATCGCGACCATGGCGCACCGAGTCGCGGGAGGAGAACGGTTGGAGTGTCACAATACGACCCGCCGTACTCTTCTTCCCCCCACGGTGATACCTCGCAGTCGTATTCTTTTTATCCCATTCCGTACATCAACGCGCGCCACGGACGACATGGGTGTATGAATGGGAAGACCCCGATTTTTACAACATGTTAGTCGGTGAGTGGCGGACGACGAGCGGCGTGGACGGGCCTAACTTGGCAACAAGTACAAGGGTGAGTTGCTTAGGACGAGAGGCTTGAATGTCATGTCCATCGCCGAGTACCACTCCGCGACCCAGCTAGGAATCTTTCCTTTCTGCCATTGAACTTACGTTGTATGAACTATTTGTATGAACTATTTGTATGAACTATTTGTATTTGAACTACCAACTCACTTATGCACGACTAGTATTATTGTGTAGGTGTAGTATTTCTATGTAACTATAAATCATTGATTGGGAGTGCTATTTAACACTAATTTGTGCCAACACCATGCCAAAATTTTCATTTATTCGAAGCCGGATGGTCTTTTTCTTTGCAGCGGTATAAATAGTTTATACCGCGGTAAAAATAGTTTATACCGCGGTAAAAAACTATTTATACCGGGGTATACCGTTCCACACCGTTTGAACTAGCGGTTACAAGCGGTTTTGGTTTGAAATTTGAATTCGAGCGGTATTTAGCGGTATACCACGGTATATCTATAGGAATCGCTACCGCCGGTTAGCGGTAAGAATTGAATGGTGGGTAAAAAAACCCCGGCGGGACCCGCCTGCGGAGCGGGACACCCGGGCCGCGGGGAGACACCCTCGCGGTCGAGAGGGTGAGGACGGCACCGGTGGAGCGGGACGACGCGCCGCGCGAGCGCGCGAAGACCGGCGGGGGCGCGCTCCGTTGTGGCGGCGTGGGAGGCCGAGGTCGCCTCCGTTCGCGCCCAACTCCAACAGGACCGTGCGACCCTCGAGGGGGCGTGGGCCTGGCGGAGTCAGGCTGAGGAGAGGGCCAAGGAAGCTGAGGAACTGAGGACGACCTTGGCGGACAAGGCAGCTGCGCTCACCGCGGCGGAGGAGTAGCTTCGTCAGGAGCAAGCTGCGCGTCAGCAGGCGGAGACCCAGCTCCAGCAGGAGCATGCTGCCCTCGCCGAGGCCCAGGCTGTGCTCGAGCGGGAGCGCCTGGCGCGGGAAGAGGCACTAGGTCGGCTCCAGCAGGAGCGTACCGCGCTCGAGGGGGCGCAGGCGGCCCTCAAGCAGCGGGAGGATGAGGCTTCGAAGCTCAACGGGGAGGTGGTCCAACTCAACATCTCGCACGAGGACTGACACCAGTCCCTCGAGGAGCAGGAGGCCACAGTCCGTGACCTGCGTCGAGAAGCTGAGGAGGCGCGCAGGGCCCTCAAGGTGGAGAAAAAGCAGGTCGAAGGTGAGTTAGTTTCCGTGTGCCTTTCGCTTTGTCGACTTGTCTTTCGAGGATTCGCTCCCAATTTTTCTTTCCTTTGTTCGTGGCTTTCAGGCCTGCTGACCGCCCTAGGAAACACGACCACCCAGGCCGAGGCGGTGTAGACGGCCTACAACTCCTCTCAACAAGAGTTGGAGGTGCTGTAGGCCGCCGCCCTCAAGATCTACCAGGAGGTGGAGGAGGGTGTGGCGCAGGCCGGGAGTTTGCTGGTGAGTCGCCTGCGCGCCCTCGGGGGCATGTCTCCAAGCGCATGCGCCGCGCTCTTCACCTGGGCGTCAAGAAGGCCCTCGGCGTGGTGGCGTCCCACTATTAGGTGGACTTCGAGGCTGTGTCCTCAGGCTACGTTGTCCCAGTCGGCGTCGAAGACAAGGAGGCAATGAATCGCGCCGATGCGCTCGCCGCCGCTGCTGCTGATACGCTTGCCGAGGAATTTGTCAACTTCTTATTCCTAGATGCTCCCAGAGCCAGTGACCATCGAGCCTGAAGACCACTCTGCGTCGAGCCCTTTTTTGTTTAAGTGTCAGTGTTGGCGCCATGTGGCCATGTAATGAACAACTTATTTGCTTAAAGCGTTTTGTAAATAAAAGTTAAGCTTTTGTTTCGCTTGTCACGCTGCTCCGCTACTCTTTTCCTTTGCTTAGGTGAATTTGAGGTAGAGAGATTCGATTTCACGAGCGACCCACCGGTATAGAGGCGAGGGAGAAGGGCCGTATCCTGCTAGAGGCGTAGGCTATCTCCGGCTCGCGCGTCTTTCTCGCTTGGCCGCCCGCGCTCTACCCGAATGGTCCTGAGGCTTAGGTCGAGACGTACTTTGTGTGCTCATGATTTTTGCGAAAAATGGACCATTTTTTCCGGGGGGGGGGGCCCCTCGTAGTAGCCCCCGAGGGTGACTTGGGTTTCTTAAGAAAAGCCAAGTTGCCCTTTAACTTTATTAACTTGATAAGATTTACAACTGTACAGCCAACTGGGGTGTTGGGTACGCAATTTACAAAAAGAACTTAGAAATCCTTTCTAAGGGTAGAAGCGACATAGCTGCTGGATGTTCCAAGCATTGGTGAGTTCTTCGTCGTCCTCGTTGGCCAGCTTGTATGTGCCGGGCTTGAGCACTTTCACCACGACGTAGGGTCCCTCCCAGAGGGTGACAGCTTGTGGCGGCCCCGATTGTCTTGGAGCAGCCTTAGGACCAAGTCCCATTCGCTAAAGTCTTGGTGCCGCACCTTCTGAGCTTGGTAGCGCCTTAGGGCCTGCTGGTATAGTTGGTCCAGCGAGTCCTCGCAGGCTCGCTGGTTGGTGCCCTCGTCGTAGCTCTGAACCCTGGGTGACCCGTACTCCAAGTCAGTGGGGAGGATAGCCTCCATGCCATAGATCAGGAAGAACGGGGTGAATCCGGTGGCCCTACTCGGGGTGGTCCTGAGGCTCCACACGACTGCCGGTAGCTCCTGCAGCCATTTTCGACCAGACTTGTTCAGTCTGTCGAAGATTCTGGGCTTTAGACCCTGTAGGATCATGCCGTTGGCACGATCCACCTGACTGTTTGTCTGTGGGTGTGCCACGGCCGCCCAGTCGACGCGGATGTGGAACTTGTCACATAACTCCAGGAACTTTCTGCCCGTGAATTGGGACCCGTTGTCGGTAATGATGGAGTTAGGCACTCCAAACCGGTAGACGATATCGGTGAAGAATGTTACGGCCTGCTCTGCCCTGAGATTCGTGATGGGGCGCACCTCAACCCACTTGGAAAACTTGTCGATGGCGACCCCTGGGCGCTTTCCGCAAGGGCCCGACGATGTCCAGCCCCCACACGGAGAAAGGCCATCTGACGGGTATGGTCTGCAGGACGTGTGTAGGTAGGTTGGATTTGCGGGTGTAAAACTGGCACCCTTCGCAGGTGCGCACGATCTCGCTGGCATCGGCAACCGCGGTGGGCCAGTAGAAGCCTTGGCGGAACGCGTTGCCTACGAGGGTGCGTGGCGCCGCGTGGTGACCGCATACGCCCGTGTGGATGTCTCGAAGGAGCTCGCGCCCTTGAGGGATGGGAACGCATTGCTGCAGGACACGTGATGCGGCGTGCTTGTACAGCTCACCGTCGACTAGGGTGAACGACTTAGCCATCCTGGTGATGCGTCTGGTCTCGGATCGGTCCGAGGGTAGCTCCCCTCGATCCATCCAGGCGATATATTTGTCTCGCCAGTCTCCCGTGCTAGGGACCGGCTCCGCTTACATGGCTTTGGCCTCGTCGGTGCCATACCCCTTGAGCAGGGCGAGTACGTACGCCACGTTCAAGGGGTCCTCGTCCATAGGCTCTGCGCCAGTTGGACTCGAGGGAGCCCCCAAGGGCTCTTCACGACTCTAGGGGTTGGGCTCGAGGTCGACAGACGGCTTGATGACGTCCCACGCAAAAACATTCGGGGGAACGATGACTCGCCCCGACGCGATTTTGGCGAGCTCGTCCGCTTCCTTGTTGTATCATCGTGTCACGTCATTGAGCTCTATGCCGTAGAACTTATCCTCGAAGGCCCGCATGTCTTTGCAGTATGCCTCCATCTTGTCGTCGTGACAACTCGCATTCTTCATGATCTGGTCGATCACGAGCTGCGAGTCTCCCCTCGCATCGAGGCGCTTGATGCCCATCTCGATGGCGATTCTGAGGCCGCAAAGGAGGGCCTCGTACTCTGCAATGTTGTTTGACACAGGGAAGTGCAGACGCACCGTGCATCTCATGTGCTCCCCTAGAAGTGAGACGAAAAGCAGGCCCCCACCCGCTCTTGTCTTCATCACTGACCCATCGAAGTAGAGGGTCCAGCACTCAGCCTGGATCTGCGGCGGCGACAACTGTGTGTCTGTCCACTCGGCGACGAAATCCGCCAAGATCTGGGATTTGATCGCTTTGTGCGGCGCGTAAGCGAGTGTCTTGCCCATCAGCTCTACCGACCACTTGGCAATCCTGCCTGCTGCATCCGGGTTCCGGATGATCTCTCCCAACAGAAAGGAGGAGACCATTATGACCGGGTGAGCCTCGAAGTAGTGGCAGAGCTTGCGCCGCGCGAGGACCACTGCGTAGAGCAGCTTCTGAACCTGCGGATAGCGCGCTTTGGTCTCGGACAGTACCTCGCTGATGTAGTATACCGGCCGCTGGGCTGGTAGGGTGTGCCCCTCCTCCGTACGCTCTACCACGATGACAGCGCTGGCCACCTGAGTGGTCGCGGCGACGTAGAGGTACAGGGGCTCACCATCCTAAGGCAGTGTAAAAATCGGAGTGTGGGCGAGCGTCGCCTTCAGCTTGTCAAGCGCCTCTTGGGCCTCGACGGTCCAATAGAAGTGCACGTGTTTCTTTAGGAGCCGGTAGAGGGGTAAGCCCTTTTCGCCGAGCCTCGAAATGAAGCGGCTCAAGGCGGCAAGGCACCCCAACACCTTCTGGACCACCTTGAGGTCTCGAATTGGGCCCATTCGCTCGAGGGCAACAAACTTTTCGGGGTTAGCCTCGATGCCTCGCTGGGAGATGATGTATCCTAATAGCATACCTCGCGGCATGCCGAAGGCACATTTTTCGAGGTTCAGTTTCACCCTGTTGGCCCGTAGGCAGCCGAACGCGATGCGGAGGTCGTCAACCAGGTCATCTGCCTTCCTGGTCTTCACGACGATATCGTCTACGTATGCCAGAAAGGTCCGCCCGATGTGATCTCCGAAAACGTGCTGCATACATCGCTGGTATGTGGCACCCGCATTTCGGAGACCAAATGGCATTGTTACGTAGCAATACATCCCGAACGGCGTGATGAACGAAGTCGCGAGCTGGTCAGACTCCTTCATTTTTATTTTGTGGTACCCGGAATAGGTGCCAAGGAAGCATAAGAGCTCACACCCCGCAGTTGAATCAACGATTTGATCGATTCGTGGCAAAGGAAAAGGAACTTTAGGACATGTTTATTTAAACTAGTGTAGTCTACACACATCCGCCACTTCCCATTCTTTTTCTTAACTAAAACAGGGTTAGCTAGACACGTAGGGTGGAACACTTCCTTGCTGAACCCGGCCTCGAGGAGCTTCCGCAACTCCACTCCGATTGCGCGGCGCCGCTCTTCGTCAAAGCGGCGCAGCTATTGTTGCACGGCGCGGGAGTGAGGTAGGATGTCAAGGGAGTGCTTGGCGACCTCCCTCGGAATGCCTGGCATATCCGAGGGGCTCCACGCGAAGATGTCGGCGTTGGCGCGGAGGAAGTCGACAAGCACCACTTCCTATTTCGGGTCGAGGGTGGAACTGACCCTCCACGCCTTGCCCTCGGGGGCAGCAGGGTCGAGGGGCACCTCTTTGGTCTGCTCAGCAGCCTTGAAGCTGCCGGCGTGTTTGGCGGTGGAGTCGAGGTCTTCGTTGACCAGCTTCTCCAAATTCGCCACGAGCGCTTCATCCAGCGCTAGTGCCTCTGCGTGCTCAACGCACTCGACGTCGCAGTCGAATGCGTGCTCGATCGACGAGCCCATGGTGATGACCCCTTTGGGCCCCGGAATCTTCATCTTGAGGTAGGTGTAGTTCGGGACCGCCATGAACTTGGCATAGCACGGCCGCCCAAGGATGGAGTGGTACGCGCCCCTGAACCCCACCACCTCGAAGGTGAGCGTTTCCTTGCGGAAGTTGTCTGGTGTGCCAAACCAGACTGGCAAGTCGATCTGTCCGAGGGGCTGGACGCGCTTGCCTGGCGCGACGCCATGGAACGGCGTCATGTTGGGCCGCAGCTGGACCAACCTGATCCCCAGCAAGCGTAGGGTGTGCTCAAAGAGGATGTTGAGGCTGCTGCCCCCATCCATCAGCACTTTGGAGAACCGGGTGTTCCTGATGACCGGGTCGACCACCAGCGGGTACTGGCCCGAATTGGGGATGCGGTTCGGGTGATCCTCGCGGCTGAAGGTAATGGCGTCCTCCGACCAGTCAAGGAAGGAGGGAGGCGCCTTTTCCACGGTGAGGACCTCGTGCCGCTCCCGCTTGCGCTGGCTGTTGGACATGTCGATGGTCGCGCCCCCCCCCCCCGAAGATGAGGAAGACATTCTCCACCGCGGGGGAAGCCGCCGCCGTCGCGGTCATGCCCATCCTTCTTGGCCTCGACGTCCTTCGCGGCGGCGCGGCTGTAGTATCTCTTGAGCAGGTCGCACTGCTCGAGGGTGTGGTTGACCGGCGTCTTGTGGTACAGACACGGCTTTTTCAGCATGTCGTCAAACACCCAGGGCCCCAAGGGGCCGCTCGAGGGCCCCGTCGAGCTGGGTCAACAGCAAGGGCTTCATCTCCGTCGTCGTTGCGCCCCTGCTCGCGTGCCTCACTACGCGGCTTCTTCACTTTCTTGCCCCGCTTGTGCTTCTGCTGGGGCTCCTTGTATTTGCTGCCCTCCGCGAGCGCGTCGTCCACGCGCTTGCCCTTCTTCCCGTCGAAGATCGCCCCCACCGCCTCTTCGCTAGAGGCGAAGCTGGTGGCGATGTCAAACAACTCGTTCGAGTCGACCGGCGGGCTGCGCCCGAGCTCGCGCACAAGGTCCCGGCACGTGGTGCCCTCGAGGAAGGCGTGCACGATCTCGGACTGGGCCACACTCGGGAGCTCCGTACAGCGCTTGGAGAAGCGTCGTATGAAGTCCCGGAGCGACTCACCGGGCTTCTGGGTGCATGCGCGTAGATCCCAGGAGTTCCCAGGGCGCACGTACGTGGCCTGGAAGTTCGCCACGAAGGTGCGGACCAGATCATCCTAGTTATGAATCTGGCTGGTCGGCAGGTGCTCGAGCCACGTCCGCGCCGACTCGGCGAGGTGCAACGGCAGGTTGCGGATGATGACCTCGTCGGTGGTGGCTCCGCCTAGCTGGCATGCCAGGCGGTAGTCGTTGAGCCATACGTGGGGGTCTGTCTCCCCCGTGTACTTGTCGATTGACGTGGGCTGGCGGAAGCGTTGAGGGAAGCTCGCCATGTGGATCTCCCGGCTCAACACACGGGTTCCCGGGGGCTCCGGCGTCGGCGAGCGATCCTCTCAGTTGTCATAGCGCCCACCTCGCCGGGGGTGGTAGCCTGCCGCCGCCCGTGTCTCCGTGTTGCCCGTCCGCCGGGCGTTGATGATGTTGCGAGCGTCACCGTCTTGTGCTTGCCCACGCGTGTCAAGGATCCGCTCCCTGACCGGCGTGCGCCCTAGGTTGGCGGGCCGTTCCGCCGCGCCGCCCGCGTGTACTGATGCTTTGGGGCCTTGCGCGCCCCCGTCCTCCCGTGCACTCCCCAGCTGGCGGATGCGGGACGCCGAGCTTTCGGCCTGTTGCACGGCCGCTTGCTCAATGAGCGCTTGCACCTCGCGGTGCAGGTTTCGCGCCTCAGGCGTTGAGGGAGCGGGCATGGCCCGCAGTAGTGTCGCGGCGGCGACGAGCTTTTGGCTCGCTCGCGGGGGCGTGTTCGGGTTGTCGACGTCGAAGTCAATGTTGATGCGCTCGCAAGCCTGTCTGCATAGCTCGCGCACGCGTTCGCCGCGCGCGGAGGCTTCCCCGGCGATGGAGGCTCGAAGCAGCCGCACCGCGCGGTATTCCTCTGCAAGCTTGGCTTCGAGCTCGCGCGCTTGAGCCAGTTGCGTGTTGATGTCGGCCCCCCTCGGTGGTGAGGGGGGAGGCGCGCTCGGTCCCGCACCCAGGTGCGGTCCAGTTCCCGGGCCGGGGGAACCTCTCCGTCGCCGACTTCCGCCGCGTTCGCGGCGTTTGCTTGATCGTTAGCGAGTACGACGAAGCACTCCCGCGCGGGGTTGTAGCTCCCGGCGCTGGAGTTGTCGGAGTAGCTGAACCAGTAGTATGTGGTGTCGAGAAATCGCCGGAACATCACCGGGTCAGGCACGCAGGAGAAGTCCCACTCCGCGTACCGTGCGAAGTGGCGGGTGGCAGTTCACTGGCGGAGCCACAGGACGATTCGTCGTCGGCGGAGGCGCTAGGATCCCTGACGGCCGGAATATGGCGGCCAGGGTGAGCCCTGCGCACTGCCGCGTTGGTGTTGGCGGAGGCGACGTACGCCGTCGTGGCGCCGCACAGACCGACGGGGAAGCGCGGTCCCGAAACAGAGAGTTCCCCCGTCGGGGCGGTTGCCGTCTCACCGATGGTCGCGTCGCACTGTGAGGCGATGCGCGCGCGCGCGTCGGCGTTCCGTCCGTGCTTGTCGCGAGCGTTGGCCGGAGCGTCGAAGTCGCCGCGGCGTTGAAGGGCCCGTATCATCCACCCGGGCGGACGCCGGCCGTGCGCGGCCGGGTGCGACGGAGGTCGGGTCGGCCCCGGTCTGCTGCCGCGCACAGATTTCGTCGTGGTTGGTGACGCGCATGAGGTAGTCGTTCCCAGTGGCCTGAAAGTTCAGGCTCCCGAACCGGATTTCGAACCCGGCTGGGAGGGGGTCCGAGCTGCCCATGGAATACCTCTGGCCGCGGTACTCGGTGCGAATCACCATCGAGAGGGCTGGTGGGAGCTGATCTTCAGCGCAATCCCCTATCCGGCGCGCCAACTGTCGGTGCGGAATGTAGTCCCGACAGTAACTAGTAATGAGCGATGAGATCTGCCTCTCGATGGGCCGGTGCTAGCAACCAATGACATTGGGTTTATCCTGGTTCCGGCCGGGGCCATACGTCCAGCAGCGGTGTGCTCGGGGCACTGTGTTGCTTTGCACCGTGGTGCTCGTAGAGGGGGACTACAAGCATGGCAGGAGAGGAGGTCCGGCCTCCAAGTCCCAGAGGTATTGATTGAGGCAAGTGCCAATATCGTGGTGAAGGCGGAGAGCGTGTGGGTGATCATTGTCCGTCGTCCCCCTGCGGCCGGGGGATTGGTCCTGCTTTTATAGGCCAAGGAGGGAGCAGTTTACATGCGTGTCGCACTATTTTCCTACGTGTGGAGGCATGGCGAGCAGTGCCACGGAGCTAACGGCCGTCTTGGCAAATCCTGCTCCATTCGAGGCATCGTGGCGCGTCCTGTGCTCATACAGGAGCGGCTTCGAGGGTGGCGGCGTAGTGATTGGTTGCCCGGCCGCCACCGCGGGCCAGTTCGTGGGTGCCGTCAACGGGGGGTTCGTACGTGGCACAGTGGTGGTCATGGCGGCATCCCATCCCCGTGCACTACAACAGCGTCGGGGATGTCGTCACAGTGCCCGGCGTGGCGCTGCAGTGGCGGGGATGGCCGCACAGGGTTGACAGCGACGGGGAAGACTGGTCCCGCCAGCCTGACGTCATGGCGTAGCCCGGTGTAGTCACGGAAAAAGTATTCGAGGGTTCCGAGCCGTACAGGAGTTGGCGGCACAGTGTCACGGGGTTGACACCGGCCTCATCACACAGTGTTACATAGTGGCAGGTATGGCCTTCCCGGGGAGTCGGTGGAACAGCGCCAGGGCATGGTTTCCAGGCGTGTCAGGGTCGTGGTGTGCGTCCTGTGGTGTCAGAGCATTAAATGCCCGCAAACGGGGGTAGGAGTGGGGGCGACGTGCGTTCAGGTGCCCTCGAGCGAGGCGAACCTCACCCGAGGGGGCGCCTGGCCCTCGAGCGTCGCGGACTTTGCTCGAGGGGGCGTTTAGCCCTCGAGCGAGGCGGACCCTGCCCGAGAGAGCGTTTAACCCTCGAGCGAGGCGGGCCTCGCCCGAGGGGGCATTCGCCGTGCCACCCTGGTGGGCCGCAGGGGCCACTAGGGTCGTGATCGTATCGTGCGCGTGTTTTAGGTTCATGAGTTAGTTCGTGTTTTGCGTTTTTTCGGGTCTTAAGCGGGCTTCCCCTGGTTATTTAGGGGGCCCTCATGGCTGTCCCCGACAAGTGAGGAGTAGCATTATATACTAGGGTTTGTAAGATGGGCCTATGGTGGGCTGTTACTTTTGGGACCCGAATGGACCAGCACGAGTGATAATTTAATTCCGCCTTGAACCCGCTAAGTTTCGGGTATCCGAACCTGCACAAATCTGGAACTAAAATAGAAACCCAAAAGCCCGAAATATGCGGATACCCGATTCGAAGCCGACCCACTGCCGTCTTTACTCTAAACACTCGTCTCAACGAGAGAAGAAATGGGCACTTCGAAAGTGATCCTCCTCCTCTCTGAGTAGTCAATGAGTTAGGGGTATCCCTTGACCAAAGACTCGTTTTGTCAACATGTATGCATGGGCACTGTTTGGACTGTGGGGGTAAATATTTACCCTAAGACAAATGAATTGCTCCTCCCATTTGCCCCTACTAATATTTGCTCCTTTGGGTGTTTGGATGAATGGGCAAATGTGGATGTGGATGAGAGAGGGCGGGGCCCACCACAAATTTGCTCAAATTTGCTACCTTTTAGGGGTGAATAGAATTAGGGGGCAAAACATTTGCCCCACCACATTTACCCCACATATTTGGCACATTAAGGGTAAATTAGGGGTAAATTTGCCCTATTTACACCATTTACTCCACCATCCAAACAGAGCCATGGTCAGGATGGAAATGGATCTGATTCGATCCGGATATCACCATTTAAAACATTTTAACTGTGATATAATAATTAGGGATACATTTTTTCCAAATATGAATAGAAACTGATGTCTCGGATTTCGATACAAAACCGATATTTTTGTGCTATCATCGCGATTGCGAGTTCACGGTTAATAGTGGCATAACCGCGCTGCTGACCGGCCACCATGGCAAGCTTGCTCAAATTCCCCCTATGGTTAATCCATTAACTGCCTATTGCGGTTAATATTGTATATTAATGCACCCATGGTACACTAGTGCTGTAATGATTTTCGGTGAGGGGCGTTTGTATTTTTGGAGACGGGCACAAGTGCCCACCACTGATGGGTCAGTAAATACAGCATGGAGCACGGTGGCTTATATCTCGAACGTCGCATTATGAATGTTGAGGGTAATCAAGCTCAAAACAATCAAAATTATAAACGCCATGTTCGTTTGGCTTATCAACCACCAGCCAGCAGTACTTTTCTCTCAGAACAAATCAGCCATCAGCAACCAGCCAGCAACCAGCCAGCAGTACTTTTCTCTCAGAGCAAACCAGCACCCACCATCAGTCACCAGCCAAACGAACAGGCTGCTAGATGAGGTCATTCACCGAGAGGAAGGGGAAGAGGACCTTCCAGAGTCAGAATAGTGATAGGAGGACTCTGTACTTGTACGGCTCATATCACCGAAAAGGCCATAGTACAGAAGCTTGTTCGAAAACTTGAAGAAACCTAGAAAGAGTCCAGGAAGAGAAGAGATTGACAGCAACAGCCGCAGCAACACCAAAGGCAGTGCATCACACCTGGCAAAAAAAAAACTAATTGCACCATTTGATTGGAAAGTGCAAGAGGAATCTTTTAAGTCTAGTTAGTGCATATATGGTGGGACAACAATTACCAAATTCAAACAAAAAGTGCTACAGTGACTGAACCCAAAAGTGCTATAACGACGAACGTTTTGTAGTTGGCAGTTGGTGATGGAGCCGCCCCTACAATTTGAGCCGCCCTTACAATGCATTCCAGAATTCGCATTTTAAAAATTCAAACAGAAATAGCAAAATACATTTTTTAATCGAGCGAGGCACCACGAGGCACCACCGGTCAGTCGCAACCACTCGGAAATCGGGTATTTTGCGACCCTACGCGGCGGTGAGGGTTTGAACCCACAATCTCCACCTCACGCTATACCTCCACTGCACGACACACTAATACGTGTTCATCTCTCACCCCAGATTCTAAACAGATTCAAATCAAAATGTTGTCAACTAGTTTCATAACTTTTCAAGATCTACAATTTTCATTGAGGGTGTTTCACCATCTGGGGTCGTTTTCGAAATTTGAATTTTAAATTTGAGACATTTTAACGTCGTTTTTGCATGACAAAATGATTTCAAATAAAAAGTGTTCAACTACAAAGTTTCATAACTTTTTGAGACCTACAATGCTTATTTAGGAAGTTTTTCCATCCGATGTCATTTGAAAAATTCAAATTTCAAAATTTAGACATTCAAACACCACATTTTGAGGCATCAAATAAAGTGTAGCGAACATGACCCTATTTGCCATTAGTTCGAGTTTGATTTTGGTGATTCATGACAAAATGATCAATGGCACTAACCATATTGCTTAGCATGTCTTTGTAGACAATTCTAGGTCACAAGGATGCCAAAGTACCACATGCCAAATTGAGAAGATAGTCTATTTTTCAAGGGTCAAAACCAATAAAGAAAAGAAAACGAAAGGACACCGTCGGATGAACCGACGGTACCTAGATAGCAAGCGTCGGTGCAATCGTCGGACGAGTTGGTACAGTGTGTGAAAACCTAGGCACTGTCGGATGAACGGACGGTCCATTTTCTAGTAGCGCCGGACGAGTTGCAGAGAAGAAGAAGCGAAGACAGTAACACCGGATGATCCGACGGTCTGAGTGTGGACACCGTCGGTCTATCTGATGCCTTGTTTGAATGAAGACAGAGACGCGCCAAGAGAAGCCCTTCAGCACCGGATGAACCGACACCTTGGTCAAGGGGAAGCGTCGGTCTATCCGACGATTATATTTGAAACATACAGTACCGCCCCGAGTGAGAAGTCTTCAGCACCGGATGAACTGATGCACCGTCGGTGCATAGCGTCGGAGTAGTTCTGTCAGAGAACCTCAATGGCTAAGTGACGTGGGATGGGCACTGGATGAACCGATGCTCCTGAAAAGTAGGCGTCGGTTCATCCGACGGTCCAGAGAGCCGTTAGACAACGACTAGCTGAGTGCCTTGGGCTATTTATACCCCCTCCACTCACCCATTTGAGGTTGCTGTATTGTGTGGAAGTGCAGAGGAGTTCAAGACACCTAGAAGATCATATCCAATCCATCTAAGTGCTTAATTGCTCATCCATAGACTTGCATATGCTTAGTGTATGTGCTTAGTGCTAGGCTTAGCTTAGAGCTGAGTAAGTGCAAGGTTGTGCCAACCTTGTGAGGTGATTCTTGAGTGAATCAAGGTGTACAAGGTTCGCCGGAAGCCTTGGGGCCTAAGTGGCTCACCGGCAATCGTCATCGACCCTCCGGCTTGGTGTGGAGCGGCGAGGACACTTTGTGCGGGGGACGTGGAGACCCCCTTCCTTGGTGGAGAAGCTCCTTAGTGGAGATGGCATCAAGGTGACCAAGGGAGCTTGGTGGGTGCCTAAGTGGCGAGCATTTGTGGCGAATCAAGTGGTGCTCTTGGGAGAGACTTTGTGACCGGGATGCAATACTCTTGTGTGAGTGCTTCAACAACGTGGACTAGGGGTATCTTACTGCCTACCTATACCACGGGATAAATCGTGTGTCAAGAGTTTGCTTCCTCTCATTCCATTTACGTTTCCGCATTTACTCTTTTGCAATCTTTCCTTGCCTTTACTTTCGTAGACTAGTATCATGCTAGGAATGGCTATAGGTTGCAAACCTTGTTTTGGGATGGGAGTTTCATACTAGAACAACCCTAGTTGCACATCTAGATAGTATGTTCTAGTTTATCTTTGTGTAAAATTAGTGAAATCATCGGTTAACGTTTTAAGATGCCTAATTCACCCCCTCCCCCTCTTAGGCTAACGAGCATCCGATTCCTTACATAAAGTCAAATGAAAAGTTGTTAACAAGAAAGATTCATAACTTTTCGGGATCAACATCTTTTATTTAAGTCATATTCCCATCCGAGATCGTTTTAAAAAATTTAATTTTTAGTACCCCATTTTAATATTTGGCATGTAATTGTTGGGTCGAGGCTCCCCTGCTACTCAACTAGTAAAGGCGCCTCTATATTGAGCCTCCGCTGCTATGTAGGCCGCCTCAAAACAAAAACTGCCACTACTAATTGGTTAGTAGGGGCGGCGGGTCTTCTGGGTGGAGAAAGGACCGTTGTAGGGGCTCTTTTAGATAGAGTCGCCCCTACTCAAAAATGGGGCGTTGGCTCTTTGTAGTAGTGATAGGTTTTTGAAATTTGCATAATTCTTTTTCTTTGGATAAATTAGCTCGACCAATATATTGAGGTTGGCATGGTAGCAGTAAAATCTATATTTCCATGCTTCATCACAAATTACTTCATATCGACAAGAAAATGCACCAACCAAACTCAATAGCTTGATGAGCCATGCGTCAAAAATCTTATGTGGCGAACGTTCGCCGCAACCTAATTGCAACGAACGTGTGACGTCTCCATCGTCTTCATCCTCCAGCCAAAGAAGACAGAAGAGAACGCGAGTGCCCACAGCGAAAGGGAACTCGCGGCGGGTTGTGGGTGGCGGCCGACAGCAGGCGGTGGTGGAGGCCGATGGAGCTTATGGTTTTCAGGTTGGGGTTGGTGTTAGGGTTAGGGATTTGTGGTTGTTGGGGGAGGGCTCCATGACCGACGACCTTAGAGGAGATGCCTAGGGGTGACGGTAGGCCAGGCGGAGGTTGCGGCTTGCGGGGTAGCGACGATGGCGACAATGGCGCCGTCGGCCGGGTGGGGGAGACACTCTAGTGGGCGGTGTCAACGACAGGGTCAGTGATTGGAGGGGTTAGGAAGGGTGGGATGCAATGGCGCGGCGGGGGTGGGATGTGGGTGGAGCAGCGCGACGCGAGATGCCGCCGGCCGCGGGCGGTGGTGCTGGTCGGCAGCGGCGGTGGTGGTGCGGCAAACGAAGAAGAAAGAGAGGGCGGAGTCGACGATGGAGAAGGTTTAGGGGGGCGGGGAGGTGCGGCGGGGTGGGAGCGAGGGCGGGGCGGCACGACAACGTGAGCGCCGCTAGTCGCGGGTGGTGGAGGAGGCCGGCGAGGGCGGCGTTGGTGCGGAGAAGAGCGTTAGGAAGAAAGGAGAAATGAGGAAGACGTAGATAGGATGGGTCCCACCCACATTGTTCGCGTAGGACGAACGATCACCAAATAAGGTCTCCGGCCGTGCGTTCATCGCGAGTCATGGCACTGAGGTTGGGGACCTTGGGGTAGCCAAACACGGGAAGGTGGGAGTACAGTCACGGAAATTTATAGAGCCATGTAAGAGCTGGTACTGGATTTTGTTCCAGCCTGCCGATCGATTAAGCAGATATAAGTGCTGTAGCAAATCCAGTGCAAAGGTCAATGAGAAATGAATCACAATGAACAAGAGCAAAGTTTTATGACATTGTGGATGCCAAAGTCGAAGGGCCGTGTTCGCCAAAGTGACATGCACTACAGGAATATGGAAAGACGCAAGTGCCTAGGACACTTGCGAAACCATAAAACACTCGGCGAAGACAGCGTCTTCCACTCGGCGTATGAATACTCGGCAATCCATAGATGTCGAGTGTCATCCATGGCACACTTAGCAAACCTTTTCGCTGAGTGTTAGAATCACACTCGGTGAACGTTTCTCAAAACAATAAAAAAAGCACGACCGCATGTGACACCCTAAAATTCCATCACTGAAATCACTTAGCAACTTAAAATGTCTTAGGGATTTAAGGAGATTAAAATGCTAAATAAAATTGAGCTCTAAAAATATTAAAGGTAATATAATAAAGTTAGAAACAACAAGTGTATGTGCATCATCATTTGGCTTGCATGATTTTGGTTGCTTGAGTAGTCTCTAAAAAGTCTATAAAATATTTGAGAAAAGTTTGCAAAAGTTTGAAATGGATTTGAATTGAAAATGGATTTGAAAATGAGGTTTGAAAAAGAAAAGAAAAAAAAAACAAAACCAGCACCCTTACCTTTTGGCCCAGGCGGCCCAGCCCGACTCCCCGCCGGCCCACTGCCCTTCCCCCTTCCCTTTTCTTTTTACAGCGGCGCCGACAGGTGGGCCCCACCTGTCAGCCTCTATCCCCCTCCTTCCTTTCTTCTTCCCCGCGCCCGCGCCGGCCGCCGCCGCACGCCGCAGAATCCGCTCGGCCCCCGCCCCTTCCCCTTCCTTCCTTTCCTCCCCGAGCCTGCCAATTAAGGCAAGTAACTGCCCGTGATCAATTAGGGGCCGTTTCCCCCTTTCCTTACACCGAGCCGTGATGGCCGCCGGCCATCAATGGCAACCCGCCGCCGCCCCGTCCCCTAGCCGCTTCACTTCCCTCCCTCGGGCCCTTATAAGCTTGCTCACGCGCTCCTTGGCTCCCCTTTCGCCTCTGCAGCACACACGCGCCCGAGCCCGAGTCCAATTTCTACAGCGCCGCCGCCTTGGTTTCCGCCGCCGCCGTCGTCTCGTTGCCGCCGGTGAAGGGCTAAGCCTTCTGCCCGTTTCTGTTGACCATTAGGTTCGCAGGGGGCTTGACAAGCTCGTGTGCCTGCAGGTTCACGCCCCCGACGCCCGTGGCAGCCACGCCCCGTGCTCGCCGGAGCGCCGCTCGAGCCGCCGTCGTCACCAAGCCGCCCCATTGCCGCCTCCTTTCCACCCTTCGGCCCGTCCTCATCGCCTGCGTGTGGTAAGCAACCCCCTGCCCAGTTTCCCCTCCTATCGCGCCCAGCGCCTTCCCCGCGAGCTCACCGGAGTGACCGCGCCGCCCCCTTACGGTGCTGGCCGCCGGTGAGGCCCGATCGCCCCCGTAGACCTCACGAGCACATGCGCAAGCGTCCCCGCATCGTTTTGCCCCAACCCGTGGTCGAAGAGATGGCCGGGAGCGCCGTCCAGAGCTTACGCCGGCGAGCTGCCGCCGCGCGCCGCCGCACCGCCGCTCTCCGGCGACGCCGCCGCCGCCCTCGCGTGCACGCGTACAGAGCCGTTAGATCACCCGCAAACGGCCAGGATCGCGTACCCCTTCGGTTTAAGTGGCCGGGTCCACGGTGGACCCATGGACCGCGCCCACGGCCGGGTCCACGGTGCACCCATGCGCCATCCGCCGTTGGATCTCAGATCCACGGTGTTGAGTGGCGGTTTTGTTTAAGAGTCCCTGGGAATTCAAACATTAGCAAGCCGGTCCTTCCACCTTTGAAAATAATTACAGTTAGGTCCTGATTCTTGCAAACTAACCCCTATCTACCCTGTTTAATTCTGTTTTAAGCCCTTTTCACTTCTTTTTGCACATAAACCCACTGATTTAATTTATAAAAATGTTTTAGCCCCTGAATTTATTCATAAACAACCCTGTAAACATAGTTTTCTTGCAAATAAGCCCCTGAAAATTGTTTTAACCATATCTTTCTCATTTTAACTCCGTTTTTAGCGTTCTATATATCGAAATGATCGTCTCGACGAGTAGAATCTTTTAAACAGTAAATTTACCAGTTTTACTACTGTTTGGTGTACTGTTTTGTTTATTGATTGTTATCCATGTTTGACTCGTAGATATCGTGCCTGTTTCGTCTGAGCTCCCTGTCGGAAGTGATCCGGAGGAACCTGTCTTTGAAGAGGAATTCACCCAGCTTGTAGAGGAAGGCAAGTGGTTTTCCCCCTCTGCATAATCCTTTTTGGAACCTATGACACTGCATGCTAAACAATGTTTACTATTCCTGTTGTTATGCATAAATTTGATGGGCAAACACCTAGCTAAGGATTTGACTAGATGCTTTACCACTTTACCTTGATCAACCCTGTTTAAACTTATGTTTGGGGTAGATAAATGCTTAGCTTGCTCAACATAAGTTTGGTTATGCTTTGTTTATGTTATACATCTCAGTTTTGGTTATGTATATGCTTGTGCTTAAACAAGATAACTTGATATAATCGGAACATGGAGAACCACCCAAGATAACAGTACAACCACAGTCCACATGGCTCTGGCTTAGCCAATTAATTAGGAGAGTGGGGTAGCTGATAGCTCTTTTCCGAGAGGGGCACAGGGGGCCGGAGTTGAAGGGGTATAGCCCGGTCCTTTTGGGGTAGCAGCCTTGGCTAAGGTGTTGACCACTAGGGAGGGTTATGGCCCGCTCCGCTTTCGTAATCGTTGCGGGCCGTTGGTTTCTCTTCTTTCCTTTGTAAAGGCTTCGTAGTGGACCCCTAGCCACTCACCTTGGAAGTGTTTAAGGGTCTAGCTAACCCGGGCAAGATGGGGAACACGAACTGTGGGTAAAGTGTACAACCTCTGCAGAGTGTAAAACCGATCGATCGGCCGTGCTCACGGTCACGAGCGGCTTGGACCCTCACATGAGTAATAAACTTGAAGATTAATGCAAATCATGGGTTGGAGGTTTGGTTTGAGGTTTCTTTTAAGGTTAAGTGGGTTGGTATACACTTACATCTAGTAACTAGGTGCTTGCTAATAAAACTTGACCAACTTATAAAATGCTTACGCTCGTGAACCATAGCCTATCCTTGATAGCCTTGCATTTTCCCCCACTTGCCGAGCTCCAACCATAAGTGTGCTCACCCTTGCTTACCGCCGTTCGAGGAGAACGTCGGAGGCGAGGACGAGTACTGGAGTGACTTCGAGGAGTTCTAGGCATGCGGATCCCCCGGTCATCATGCCCGTGGATGTCGGCCGATGGAGTTTCTCGTCGTCGTTTAGTTATCGTTTTGTTCGGACCTTCGAGTCCACCCTTATGGATGTAATAAAGGATGTTATACTGGTTTAAACTCTTGTACGTTTTGTTACAAAGCAATGGTATTACTCTCGTTTTGTCTAATCATGTGTGTGTAAATGATCCCGGCGCACATATGAGATGCATTCGGTTTTCCTTGTAAAATCGGGTGTGACAAAGTGGTACCGTAGCCGTGATGACTGTAGGACGCAGCCTTAGTTAGAAATGGACGAAATTAAGGATTCATGTTCTAGAAAGCCTCATCATGCTTCAAATCATCTTATTTACGCACTAAAAATCTAATTTAATTTTGTTTATCATTTTAAACTATCATTTTGATTTATTCTGCACTCTGAGATCAGTTTTGCTTTGACAGATGGCCAGGACTTACATGACCCCTCGCAAGAGCACTGGTGGGCGCTTTCCTACTGGACAGCTGGCTCCTCGCCACCGCCTTGAGGATGTTGAGGAGGAACAGGAGGAGTTCCAGCAGGAGGTTGAGGTTGAGGAAGACCCAGAGGAGGTCCAGCCAGAAGAAGAAGAAGAGGATCCTGAAGAAGTTGAGATGGAGGAGGAGGAGCCAGAAGAGCCATTGGAACAGCCACAGCTGTACGATGGCACAGGGCTTGCTGAGGCGACGCGGACGGTGACATTGTGATTCCACCGCGCGCCGCAAATCAATGAGGAAGCACCCCCCGCACCCGCCGATCCCGTGCCGAAGGTGATCCGGAAGATTCCAATGATGACAAGTGTGGGTGAGGATGATGGTAACCATGCCGCCGGCAACCCGAGAGGAAGATGAAGATCCCCGCTACCATGGAGCGGAATACCATAAGCACTCTATCGAAGCCGAGAATGGGCGGTTCGCATTCTCTTGTGGGATGTTCTGAGGTATCTGGGGTATACCATAAGGCCTCTCTATGTGACCAAGCATTTCAGTGAGCCTGGAATGAGGGATTTCTACACTTGCAAAGTTTACATCAGGAAGCCTCTGAATGATACTGAAGGATGGAGGTATCGCTCATCCCACCATAGCACAGCTCAGTTCTCTACGGATGATGCTGCGGTGAATGATGCAGCAAGGAGGGTGCTCTGGTCGGTTTGTAATGCTAATCGAGTGCAGTTGTTCCAATCGGAGTACCGTCATGTGCCTCGACGTGCAAGTGGCACAGAAGTGACTGTGGTGCCAGCAGGAGGCGATGATCGCATCGATGTCTTGGCAAGGGTGACTGCTGCTCGAATGCTGATCCGGAGGGAGCAACTTTGGAGATAAACAAGTATCATGAAGAGCCGCAGTCGCTCGGGCAAAGATAGCACGACCGGAAGCACAACTTGCGCGTGACGGCGACCGCCTCAGAAGTCATGCCATACCGGACTACGGCTTCCCCTCCGCGCAAGAGGCTTCGTTACAACACCGATGAAGCTGCTACTCGTCTTGGCTAGGATCCTAGGATGCTCGCCCTTATCATTTACCTTTTCGATAGACCGTTCCTGCGTGAACGTATTTGCTTGTAATAATGAATGCTGTTTGCAAACATGCTTGAGTTGGATCTTTGCTTGATTGTAATTGTATGGTGGAGTGATGGCCACTATGCAATCTGAAATTTTAAGTTAATTAAAGTTTGGTTGGGTTTCATCGGTTGTCATTGCTTAATCTCTCATGCAAGTATGATTGGATCAAATCTGTTTTCGCAGTCATATGACATGTCAGTAATGTTTTGTTTATAACTCAAGCTACAGAATTCCAAATGGCATGAAACCAGTTGGGTTAGTTCACAAATTTAGAGGATGAATTTCTGTCAAAAATTCAATGGTATACAATACATATTCTGGGAATTATGCACAAAGTAATGAACATGACAGAACCTGTAAATCTCTGCTGATATAGCTGTACTGTTGGAATTATATCTCGAGTTATACATATCCAAATGAGGTGATTCCAGTTGGGATGGTTCCATAATTTTATACACTTTAATCTGGTAAAAATTCGTGGTCATTGGATATTTATACAGAAAGTTATGCATAATTCTTTGAGGTCAACAGAATCTGTCTTAACTGAAGTACATGCTGTCATTTTACCTTGAGTTATTCTCTTATGCAATGATTCAAGTACAATTATCTGAGATATGATTTTTCTAACGGTCAGATGGTAAACACCAGGTCCGGAGGAGGTCAAGACGTGCCACCTGTGATCCGGGCACATATTGCAAATCAACAAAACCCAAGCACCACCTCCACCGATCAACCAAGCAATGGACCCGAACATGCAAAGCAATTCTCGGCAGCGCGGATGCAACCGATCCAAAACCTTACCAACACAGGTGCAGCAGATGCAAGCTCAACAAAACCAGCCACCACCACCGATGCCACCACCACCCCCGCCACCAAGGGACGAGCACAAGGAGTTCATGAGCCACCATCCCCCTACATTTTCTCACTCACCGATCCACTAGATGCCGATGACCGGCCGAAAACTATCACTAAGAAGCTGGAAATCGTGCAGTGCACTGACAGGGAGATGGTTCTATATGCTGCTGGAAGACTTGTGGGGCAGGCCGCAGATTGGTGGGATGCGTACTCTCAAGCTCATCCCAACAGGCAGAACATCACTTGGCAGGAATTCCGTGACAACTTCCGCACTTATCACATTCCTTCAGGGGTTCTCAAGCTCAAGCAGAGGGAGTTCTTGTCACTGAGGCAAGGCAATATGTCAGTGACTGAGTATCTGGACAAGTTCACTCACTTGTCACGTTATGCACCCGATGAAGTCAACACCGATCCAAAGAGGCAAGAAAGGTTCCTAGATGGCTTGATTAGTCCTCTCGAACTATCTATTGCGGAGTCACATCTTCCGGACTTTCGTACGCCGGTAAACAAAGCTATTGGGCTAGAAAGCAAGAGAAAGGAGATGGGTGAACATAAACGCAAGTTTCGTCTCGAGGGGCGGTCTAGCAGTAACACCCGTCCCCGTTACGGGTTCTCGGCAGAGCTCGACTCCATATCGTCCCGGTGGACAAGCCGGGAGGTACCCACGGAACATGCGGCTCCGGCGCTCGTTTCGGCCACGGCGCTTCAATCCTCGGACACCCGAGCTCCTACCCCTCGACCGAGTCGTTCTAGCAACAACTGCGGGGGCACCCGTCGAAACACCAACCCCGTTCGGCCGGTGGATGCTTCAAGTGTGGAGAGCCGGGGCATTATGCTAACAACCGTCCTAAGAGGGTGATGCGGACTCCGCGAGAGGGACATTGGGAACGGGATCGGACAGCCATCTTCTCGGGCTCGTACTCCACGGACACCCGGCAAGAGAGGCCGGCGAGTCATGTGCGTGGCCGAGTCAATCATGTATCGGTGGAGCAAGCTCGGAATGATGCCGGCGTGGTATTGGGTACGTTTTTCGTCAACTCGTACCCGCTACCGTATTATTTGATTCGAGAGCATCACATTCGTTCATAACCGATCAATTTGTGGCAAAATATAACTTATCTATGAGTACAATGAAGAACCCACCGATAGTTAGCACTCCGGGGGAGAAATGAAAAGCGGTCACATATGCCCACAAGTAAAGATAAATATCATGGGGGTAGACTTTCTTGCTAATCCGGTAGTTCTAAAATCATGGGGAATAGATGTCATTCTTGGTTTGGATTGGTTAAGGAGTTGTGATGGAGTTATCCAAAGTGTCGGAAGAGGTCGATCGTTAACCGGTCCTCAAGGGGAAAGAGTAGAGTATGTGAGTGCACCCTCATCCGTTAAAGGAGTTATGAACTCGTTGAAGGCAAGGCCTTGGAGGATATAAGGGTAGTGAATGAATTCCCCGATGTGTTTCCGGAGGATTTACCGGTGTATGCCACCCGATCGTGACATTGAATTTAGTATTGAACTTATACCTCGGTATCGCTCCCATATCTAAAAGACCATATAGAATGGATGTTAAAGATCTAGCTGAATTAAAGAAACAAATTGAAGAATTACTTAGTAAAGGGTTTATCCGTCCTAGTTCATCACCATGGGGAGCCCCCACACTCTTCGTTGATAAGAAGGATGGATCTAGGAGGTTGTGTATAGACTATCGATCACTTAACGAGGTTACTATCAAGAATAAATACCCTTTACCTCGGATTGAGGATTTGTTTGATCAAATGAGAGGAGCTAAGGCTTTCTCTAAGATAGACCTTAGATCGGGTTATCATCGATTGAAAATCCGTGTGGAGGATATACCAAAGACAACATTCACTTCTAGATATGGGTTATATGAGTTCACCGTGATGTCCTTTGGCTCGACCAATGCACCAAAGATACTTTATGTATTTGATGAACAAGGTATTCATGGAGTATCCGGATAAGTTTGTTGTGGTATTCATTGATGATATATTGGTATTCTCTCGGAGTGAAGAAGAACATGAAGAACATTTGAGGCTTGTGTTATAGAAGTTACGGGAACATCACCGTATGCCAAGTTCAAGCAAGTGCGCTTTTACGGTTAAAGGAGGTATCTTTTCTCGGACATATCATTACAGATGGAGGCATAGCAGTCGATCCAAGCAAGGTTCGGGATGTATTGAACTGGATTCCGCCTAAGAATGTGCCGGAGATCAGAAGTTTCCTTGGTCTTGCAGGATACTATCGGAGGTTCATTGAAGGGTTTTCTAAGATAGTGAAGCCACTTACCACTCTGCTCGAGAAAGGAAGAGAGTTCAAGTGGGATGAGAAGTGTCAGGCTAGATTTGAGGAGTTGAAGAAGAGGCCGACCACAGGACTCCGTGTTGATCATGCCGGACATACACAAAGGGTTCGATGTGTCTCGTGATGCCTCTCGGCAAGGTTTGGGATGTGTGTTAATGCAAGAAGGAAAGGTAGTAGCTTATGCTTCAAGACAGTTGAGGAAACATGAGCGAGAACTATCCTACTCATGATCTTGAGTTAGCCGCGGTTGTTCACGCATTGAAGATCCGGAGACATTATATGATTGGGAACAAGTGTAAGATCTTTACCGACCATAAGAGTCCGAAATATATCTTTACTCGAAGGATCCGAATTTGAGGCAAAGAAGATGGTTAGAGTTGATCAAAGATTATGATTTGGATATCCAAGTATCATCCAGGAAAAGCGAATGTTGTGGCGGATGCTTTGAGTCGGAAGGGACGGACTAATATGCTATTGGGACACCGTTACCTCGGGAGCTATGTTGGGAGATGGCACGGCTTAACTTGGGAATGGTTGCTTCGAGTGAGACTCGACATTAGAGATTGAATCGACACTTGAGCGAGGACATCGGGAAGGGACGATTGATCGATGCCAAGATTGCGGGAATACGGGAAGTTGATTAAGTTAGGCAAAGTTCCGAATTCGAGAAGATGAGCAAGGAACAGGGTGGTTTAAGAACGGAATCCGTGTACCGAGATCAAGGAATTGAGAGAAGTTATCTTGAAGGAAGCACATGATTCGGCTTACTCTATACACCCCGGTAGTACCAAGATGTATCGGGACTTGAAGCGAGAGATACCGGTGGTATGGGATGAAGAAAGATGTGGCGGCTCATGTAGCTTTGTGTGATGTGTGCCAAAGAGTGAAGGCCGAGTATCAAAGACCGGCGAGGATTGCTACGACCTCCGAAGGTACCCGAGTGGAAATGGGAGGAAATCGGTATGGATTTCATAGTGGGATTACCTCGTACTCGTGACGGGTATGATTCTATTTGGGTTATTGTGGATAGACTAACCAAGGTAGCGCACTTCATTCCGGTGAAGACGACCTATACGGGGAGTGAAGCTAGCTGAGTTGTATAATTCAAGGATAGTGTGTTTGCACGGGGTACCGAAGAAGATAGTGTCAGATCGAGGCACACAGTTCACCTCACGGTTTTGGCAGAAGTTGCATGAATCAATGGATACAAAGTTAAACTTCAGCTCAGCATACCATCCTCAGACAGATGGACAGACAGAGAGAACAAATCAGATACTCGAGGATATGTTGAGAGCTTGTGCATTAAAGAACAAAGGGCGGTTGGGATAAGAGTTTGCCTTATGCGAGTTTGCTTACAACAACGGCTATCGATCCAAAGCATCAAAATGGCACCTTTTGAAGCTCGTATGGAAGGAAGTGTAGAACACCGTTGTTTTGGAATCGACCGGTGAAAGGTAGTTCTTTGGGCCGACAAACATACGAGAAGCGTAAAAGCAAGTTGAAATCATAAGGGAGAATCTTAAGGCAAGACACCGTCTAGACGAGAAGAGTTATGCTCGATCCTCGGCGAAGAGAGGTGATCTTGGAAGTCGGTGATTATGCATACCTCAGAGTGTCACCTATTCGGGGGTTACGAAGGTTTAATGTCAGGGGAAAGTTATCACCTCGATTTATCGGACCTTTCAAGATTTTGGAACGGAAAGGAGAAGTAGCATACCAGTTAGAGTTGCCAGCACAGTTGTCAGGAGTTCATGATGTGTTTCATGTATCTCAGCTAAAGAAATGCACAAGTGAGATTAGAATAGAACCGGTACAGTTAGAGGATATTCAAATGGAGAATGATCTGACGTACAAGGAATACCCTGTTAAGATCTTGGATGTGTCAGAAAGAGTTACCAGAAGTAAGATTATCAGAATGTGCAAAGTGCAGTGGAGTCATCACACCGAGGAAGAGGCAACTTGGGAAAGAGAGGATGAACTCAAGGAAGACTTCCCTCAGCTGTTCTCTAAGTCTTCTGAATCTCGGGACGAGATTCTCTTTAAGGGGGTAGGATTTGTGATACCCTAAAATTCCATCACTGAAATCACTTAGCAACTTAAAATGTCTTAGGGATTTAAGGAGATTAAAATGCTAAATAAAATTGAGCTCTAAAAATATTAAAGGTAATATAATAAAGTTAGAAACAACAAGTGTATGTGCATCATCATTTGGCTTGCATGATTTTGGTTGCTTGAGTAGTCTCTAAAAAGTCTATAAAATATTTGAGAAAAGTTTGCAAAAGTTTGAAATGGATTTGAATTGAAAATGGATTTGAAAATGAGGTTTGAAAAAGAAAAGAAAAAAAAGAAAACCAGCACCCTTACCTTTTGGCCCAGGCGGCCCAGCCCGACTCCCCGCCGGCCCACTGCCCTTCCCCCTTCCCTTTTCTTTTTACAGCGGCGCCGACAGGTGGGCCCCACCTGTCAGCCTCTATCCCCCTCCTTCCTTTCTTCTTCCCCGCGCCCGCGCGCCGCCGCCGCACGCGCGCGAGAATCCGCTCGGCCCCCGCCCCTTCCCCTTCCTTCCTTTCCTCCCCGAGCCCCGCCAATTAAGGCAAGTAACCGTCCGTGATCAATTAGGGGCCGTTTCCCCCTTTCCTTACACCGAGCCGTGATGGCCGCCGGCCATCAATGGCAACCCGCCGCCGCCCCGTCCCCTAGCCGCTTCACTTCCCCTCCCTCGGGCCCTTATAAGCTTGCTCACGCGCTCCTTGGCTCCCCTTTCGCCTCTCGCACACACACGCGCCCGAGCCCGACTCCCCATTTCTCCGCAGCCGCCGCCGCCTTGGTTTCCGCCGCCGCCGTCGTCTCGTCGCCGCCGGTGAAGGGCTAAGCCTTCGCCCGTTTCGTTGACCATTAGGTTCGCAGGGGGCTTGACAAGCTCGTGTGCCCGCAGTTCACGCCCCCGACGCCCGTGGCGCCACGCCCGTGCTCGCCGGAGCGCCGCCCGAGCCGCCGTCGTCACCAAGCCGCCCCATTGCCGCCTCCTTTCCACCCTTCGGCCCGTCCTCATCGCCTGCGTGTGGTAAGCAACCCCCCCTGCCCAGTTTCCCCTCCTATCGCGCCCAGCGCCTCCCCCGCGAGCTCACCGGAGTGACCGCGCCGCCCCCTTACGGCCGGCCGCCGGTGAGGCCCGATCGCCCCCGTAGACCTCACGAGCACGTGCGCAAGCGTCCCCGCATCGTTTTGCCCCAACCCGTGGTCGAAGAGATGGCCGGGAGCGCCGTCCGAGCTTACGCCGGCGAGCTGCGCCGCCGCGCGCCGCCGCACCGCCGCTCTCCGGCGACGCCGCCGCCGCCCTCGCGTGCACGCGTCCAGGGCCGTTAGATCACCCGCAAACGGCCAGGATCGCGTACCCCTTCGGTTTAAGTGGCCGGGTCCACGGTGGACCCATGGACCGCGCCCACGGCCGGGTCCACGGTGCACCCATGCGCCATCCGCCGTTGGATCTCAGATCCACGGTGTTGAGTGGCGGTTTTGTTTAAGAGTCCCTGGGAATTCAAACATTAGCAAGCCGGTCCTTCCACCTTTGAAAATAATTACAGTTAGGTCCTGATTCTTGCAAACTAACCCCTATCTACCCTGTTTAATTCTATTTTAAGCCCTTTTCACTTCTTTTTGCACATAAACCCTCTGATTTAATTTATAAAAATGTTTTAGCCCCTGAATTTATTCATAAACAACCCTGTAAACATAGTTTTCTTGCAAATAAGCCCCTGAAAACTGTTTTAACCATATCTTTCTCATTTTAACTCCATTTTTAGCGTTCTATATATCGAAATGATCGTCTCGACGAGTAGAATCTTTTAAACAGTAAATTTACCAGTTTTACTACTGTTTGGTGTACTGTTTTGTTTATTGATTGTTATCCATGTTTGACTCGTAGATATCGTGCCTGTTTCGTCTGAGCTCCCTGTCGGAAGTGATCCGGAGGAACCTGTCTTTGAAGAGGAATTCACCCAGCTTGTAGAGGAAGGCAAGTGGTTTTCCCCCTCTGCATAATCCTTTTTGGAACCTATGACACTGCATGCTAAACAATGTTTACTATTCCTGTTGTTATGCATAAATTTGATGGGCAAACACCTAGCTAAGGATTTGACTAGATGCTTTACCACTTTACCTTGATCAACCCTGTTTAAACTTATGTTTGGGGTAGATAAATGCTTAGCTTGCTCAACATAAGTTTGGTTATGCTTTGTTTATGTTATACATCTCAGTTTTGGTTATGTATATGCTTGTGCTTAAACAAGATAACTTGATATAATCGGAACATGGAGAACCACCCAAGATAACAAGACAACCACAGTCCACATGGCTCTGGCTTAGCCAATTAATTAGGAGAGTGGGGTAGCTGATAGCTCTTTTCCGAGAGGGGCACAGGGGGCCGGAGTTGAAGGGGTATAGCCCGGTCCTTTTGGGGTAGCGACCTTGGCTAAGGTGTTGACCACTAGGGAGGGTTATGGCCGCTCCGCTGTCAGAATCGTTGCGGGCGTTGGTTTCTCTTCTTTCCTTTGTAAAGGCTTCGTAGTGGACCCCTAGCCACTCACCTTGGAAGTGTTTAAGGGTCTAGCTAACCCGGCAAGATGGGGAACACGAACTGTGGGTAAAGTGTACAACCTCTGCAGAGTGTAAAACTGATCGATCAGCCGTGCTCACGGTCACGAGCGGCTTGGACCCTCACATGAGTAATAAACTTGAAGATTAATGCAAATCATGGGTTGGAGGTTTGGTTTGAGGTTTCTTTTAAGGTTAAGTGGGTTGGTATACACTTACATCTAGTAACTAGGTGCTTGCTAATAAAACTTGACCAACTTATAAAATGCTTACCGTCGTGAACCATAGCCTATCCTTGATAGCCTTGCATTTTCCCCCACTTGCCGAGCTCCAACCATAAGTGTGCTCACCCTTGCTTACCGCCGTTCGCAGGAGAACGTCGGAGGCGAGGACGAGTACCGGAGTGACTTCGAGGAGTTCTAGGCATGCGGATCCCCCGGTCATCATGCCCGTGGATGTCGGCGATGGAGTTGCTCGTCGTCGTTTAGTTATCGTTTTGTTCGGACCTTCGAGTCCACCCTTATGGATGTAATAAAGGATGTTATACTGGTTTAAACTCTTGTACGTTTTGTTACAGCAATGGTATTACTCTCGTTTTGTCTAATCATGTGTGTGTAAATGATCCTGGCGCACATATGAGATGCATTCGGTTTTCCTTGTAAAATCGGGTGTGACACCGCAACTAGCACATGATGCGTCCGTCATGGAGTCCCTCGCCGCCGTCACGACGTCCTCGGGCCACTTTTCCACCACCACTGTGCTGCGCCACCACCACTGTCATGCTCCAATCGGTGTAGATCCTGCTCCGAAAGGGCGGGATTCGGCCAGCAACGAGAGAGCTGGCCATCGGTGAGGGCCGGGTACTAGTGGCCGGGGTGGAAGAGACGACGTCGGCAGAAGACTGTGGGTAGAGCACGACGCTGACCAGAGATGAAGAAGAGTAGGTGGTGCTGACCGTGACGGGGAGGGGCAGTGGCGAAGACGAAGACGATGAGGAGCGGGCGGCACCGGCCGAAGGCGACAGGGAGGGGCGACATCAGTTGGAGATGACGGGTAGGGGTTGGATCCGGTCGGAGACAGACGAGGAGGGGGCGACGCCGACCGGAGACAACGAGAGGCGGCGCCTGTCGGACACGACAGGAAGGGGGTGGCGCTGGCCAGAGACGGCGGGACAAGCTAGATCCAGGCAGAGCCGATGGGGAGGGGGCGGCGGTGGCGCGGTGGGAGAAGGAAGGGACGGAGAGAGTGACGGAGTGACCAATCATAGAGCACCATTTGATAAATTTGGATCCATGACGTGATAGATTTGCCCGAGTGCCTAGGTAAAAAACTCTGCAAACCCTCCTATTTACCGATTGTTTCTTAGACACTCAGCAAACTTTTTTAGTTTTTATTTGTTCATGTTTCTTTCTTCTCCTTTTTTCCATAACATAAGTTTAAATAAATATCTATTAATTCAACAATGTCTTGTCAAATTCACTCAATAATATGTATTTCATTTTTCTACTAATATAATTCGATTATTCTATGCACTTATAATTCAAATTCAATTTATATTAATTAAATTTATATCAATTAAATTTCCATAATGTCACTTAATACGTTAGAATTATCAAACAGGTCCAAACAATTACCAAAAAATCACATCAAGTAATCTTTATTCTCTATTGCTTGTAGAAAAAGTTTTGTAGTTAAATCATAATTCGACCATCGTTTTGACTCCAAATCTTTTTGAATCCTGCTCAGCTTTAAGATTGTTCCTGTGAGATACTTCAATTTCTAAAATTCGTATGTGACAAAATGTTCAAAACCTTTTCAAATTTTAACAACGACCTTTATGTATGATATCATGATATCATGAAAATTTAATGATTTTCCGACTTCATTTGCATTTTTAGAATTTATAAACAATTTGGCCACATGCTCATGATCATATTTATTAACAAGACTTGTAAAATTTGCCATGATTTAAGGATCAAGGTGTCAAAATAGACTAAATCACATGAATAACAATTTTTGACTAATTTGATATAGCATTATTGTAATCACTTCCGATTTAAATTTGATTTATTCAAAAAAATTCTTAAAATGAAATTAATAAGTTAAATATCGCAAACAGATAGAAATGTATTAAATTTGAGTATGGAGTACGGATTAATGTATGAGAACTTAAAAAGGGGTTTGAAGGCAAGGGGAAGGAAACAATTCAAATTTTATGGAGTGTCAGCACTCGACAAACAAGTGTACGCCGAGTGTCTGGCCCCAGACACTCAACATACATTTGGATAGATGGCGAGTGTCTCTCGGCGAATAAAAAAGCCGAGTGTTTTGTATCCGGTATACCTGAGCATTTTAGCCCGGCCCGGCCTGCGCCAGGTCCGCCCACGAACCTTACTAGGCAGGCGTGGGCAGAGATCTTGAAGCCCACGATTTTTTTGGCCCAAGCCCGACCCGAAATGCTGTTTTTAGTTGTTTTACACTATAAAATGCGCGGGCGGCCCGCCCAAGCCTGGGCCTGACCCGAAAATTAAGGCCCGACGCGTCCAGTGGGATGGTCATGGGCAGGATTTTTTCAGCCCGAAATAACAGAAAAAATTTTCGGTCCGGCCCGAACCCGGCCCAGCCCGAAAAATACTCACATCTAGTATTGGCACTCGGTGAATAAGACTAGACGCCGAGTGTCTGACGAGAAACACTTAACGTCTTCCGCGGCACTCCACTTATTTTGGTTTCCCATAGTGATGCGTGACAAAAGGACCTTTTTATTTTGGTGCACGTGTTCACCCACATGTTTCGAAGAGATGGCTCATTCATGACAGAGACGACGTGTCTGTTAGGCCCTCCGCTCTGGTGAAATGTTTGACTTTGTCACTTTTCTCTGTATATATATGTCTTCCATCGCTAGCTCTGCATCATCAGGTCGCGCACAACTTTAGAGCTCCATCTCCCCGTCGTTCTCTCTCTGCTACAGGTAAATTGTAGAATTGATGTACGCTTTTCCAGCCTTAAGTATGCGTTGCTAGCTTTCATCTATTAAACTGTTGCATATATGCAGCTCTATGACATGATACATATGATCCAGAGCTAAGTACTACGTACTACTTTTAGGTTTCAGAAATTTACTTTGACATCGAGTAAGTACGCAAGGAATCGAACGAACCGACTGCTTCGGATGGAAACAGTAGCCCCTGCCGGAGCCGGACTGCGCTTGCTCTCTGTGTGCCGTGTAGCGCCGGCGCCGGCGCCGCAGATGCCAGCGGACTACGTGAATGCGAAGCTCTCCTTCTTGGACGTGCCGTGGGTCGCGACGCCGCCTGTTCAGGAGGTGTTCCTGTACGAGAATGGCGGCGGCGCTGAGTACTGTGGCCTGGTCAAGCGGCTCAAAGAGTCCCTCGCCGCGTCGCTGGCGCTCTACCTCCCCCTCGCCGGGAAACTGGCCTACGTGCAGGAGACCCAGGATATCGTCGTCGACTGCTCCGACACAGGGGTGGCCTTCTTCGAGGCCGAGGCCACGGCCGGCTGCCTGGACTTGAGCCGGCTCGCCAGTGACGACGATGCTCCGGCGATGGAGTTGGCGAGCCTCGTGCCAGAGCACGATGCCCGTGCTCTTCCAGCGCCGGTCCTGGTCGTGCAAGCCACGCGGTTAAATGATGGCCTGGCGCTCGGCGTCTCCGTTCTCCATGCTGCCGTCGACGGTCGTGCCTTCGATCTATTCATGAACGCGTGGTCGTCCATGTCCCGCGACGGAGGCGGAGGCGGAGCCTCAACTGTGACCTCAATCTACAGCAGGGAGGCCATCGCCCATCCCAGCAGCGACGAGCTCACGCACGAGGTCCTCAGCAAGATCGCTCCAAGTCTGCCCCTGGTGAGTAGTCGATCTGTTGTTTGATGCCTGCACTAACACATAGCCTTACCATATGGAAATTGGTATATATACCGTGTTGGTGATCGAGCAGGCGAACACGATGGATGAGGATGACTACAAGGGCTACCGGCTGGGTCACCGGAGCTTCCTCCTTGGCGCCGACGACATCCGGACCCTGAAGCAACACATCGACGGCCTCGCGGTGAAGGCCAACAACAAGACAAAGCCGGTGTCGACGTTTGTAGCCCTGTCTGCTCTGAGCTGGGCGACATTCGTTCGGGCCAAGGGACTCGCTGCGGGGGAAGACACGCACCTTGTCTTCCAGGTGGACCTACGCGCGCGGCTCCGACCACCCGTCGCCGCGGGCTACATTGGCAACTGCGTCAGAGGATGCATAGCGAGTGCCGACGCCGGGGAGCTCCTCGGCGACACGGGGCTCCTGCGGGCGGCGCGGGCGATCCAGGCGGCCGTCATGGAGGCGGTGGAAGCACCGATTGACAGGATCGGGGAATGGATGGAGAGGCTGATTGCGTTGCCCGCCACGCGGCTAGCCAATGTCGGGGGAAGCCCGTTGTTCAGAGTGTACCAGATAGGGGACTTTGGGTTTGGTATGCCACACAAGGTGGTGCCGCTGTCCATGGCAGGGAGCCCCGAGACGTCGCCTGGCGAATCGGCCGTGTCCATGAACGACGACCACCATGGCGGCGGAAGGATAGTGCTCTTGGGCGGTAAGAGAGATGGTGAGGTCCATCTGTCCGTGTCGCTTCATCCGATGCTCTTGGATGCTTTCAAGAATAGCATCAATGACATACTACCTGCTGACTTGGAAGACGTCAAGAACGTACCAACCAGGTCCAGATTGTAGACAGCACCACCACACTATGTATGCAGGAGAACAAAATGCTGCCTGATACCAATCTGTATCGTCCATGTAATAATTCATCAAAAATATATATGAGAGCCCACAAATATAATATACTCACTCCGGTTTGGTAAAAATGTTGTTTCGGACAAGTTTTGTGTCAAAGATTGGGAATATAAATGATGAATAACTTTTACGTCGTTGAGTTTAGAAATGTGAAAATCACATCAATAGTTTTGTTTTGAAAATCATTTTCATAAAAGTATACATATATAACTTTTGAATAAATAGTTCCCCTTTTAGTGAGTTCTGAATAGATACAACCGTTGCAAGGACTGCTGCTCCTACTCAACCAGCGCAGGTGCTGCCGTTAGAGTCAGAAGATGGAGAAGAGCCAGCTAGCAAGCTGAGAACGAACCCAAAGATAAACCCGGGCGTCCATGGGCCTGAATGGTCCAACTAGGACACGGCCACATGTGTGGCCCAGCTTGGAAGGCTTGTCTGACTGAGAGTTCCTTCTCATCTCAGCAGATAGAAGACTTTTTTATACTTAAGGACAAATATATTAAACATTAAAACATGAGTAAAATGCGAGTGGTTCTCAAACATGCACTGGTGTGTCATCCCGGTCCACGAATTCGAAAGGTGTGTCACAAAGGTCCCTAAACGCTGTTTGGGTCTCACTGCACGTCCAAACGGGTCTAAACCCGTGACCCGTGACGACGTGTCATAATTATGTGGCAGCCATCTCCATCTACTAGCCACCTCCGTCCACATCTTGACCCCTCGGCCCCTGTTCTTCTTCCTTTCCCCTCCCCTCACCATCTCTCTTTGGAGCAGCCGCCTCAAACCCCATCGCCATGGCCATACCCGCAAGCTCTTCTTCCTTAGCGATTAGGCGTTGGGTGCATCCTGAGATCCCTCTCATATCCTGCCCAAATTGCGGACGACACACGGATTTGGAGCGGGTGGTGCACACCGATGAGAATGGGAACAAGGGGCGGGTTGTAGCATGGTCATGACCATATTAGTAGAAACGATGAAAGATGTAGTCTTGTTGTTGAAGTGTATTGCTCTTGTTTGTGTGTGTGGAGTGATGTGGAACGTGTGTGCTCGTATTGTGAGGAGGTGAAATATGTATCATGTATATATGTTTTCTCTGAATGGATCAATGAATCAAAGGCACTTTGCTTCTCAAATGTGTCAACCAAAAGCAACATTCAGAGGAAGCAACAATTAAGAAAGCATTGAGCCATATTTGTAACTCAATGTTAAGAAAACATTCACATGCAGAATTGACATGCTTAGGCATAACATTCAGACAACCATAATGCAGTTAAGAAAGCATTCGCGGGATTAGGCATAATATTCAGCCATAACTAAGTCCATAACGTTCAGCCATAACAACCACAAGTAGCATTCACATGTTACAAAGATGCTTCAATTTGGTTAACAAAATTAAGGGGTACATCTATGTTGAACAAAAGATGTTTGGTCTTCAACAAAAGATGTATCAACAAAAGATATATGTGACTATCAGTTTCAATTCTTCCTCTTCTTGGTTGCTGAAGGATTGCTTGTGATTGAGTCAGCCTTCTTCTTCTTTGCAAGTGCTACCTTTCCTGCTTTGGAGCTGGTAGTTAATGCCACTGGCCTTTGGAGAAATTGGTTGGAAGCAATGAATTGATTATCTGGTAATGGCCCAAAATTCTGTTAAAGTGAAGGTACACCTCGAGTTGCCTGTAATGACATGGTTTGTTAGTTAAACATTTGCACTAATTGGTTGGAAGCATCGGTTTTGACATGGTGAGTTAGTAAGTTACCTCTTATGTCATTTGACTTAATATGGCTGTGTTTGCTTGGGTGTTCACCTCATCTTGCATTTGTTCATTACCATCCACTCCATGTTCCTCTCAAATGACTGCACAGAAGCTGATTTTGCACAAGTCCACAGTTGGTTCTTTAGCACCAGACCCTTGAATTTTTCATTAAAATTGGCATACAAATGCTTGACACAGTACCTGTGTAATAACTCACTGAAAACCTGCTGAACTGCTGGGATTACACCCTTTTGCTTATCAGTCATTATTTCCATGGGTATGTATTATCAATTTTAAGGTCATCTTTCAATGTTTTCAGAAACCATTTCCAAGTCACAAGTGACTCATTCTCAACAACAACAATAGCAATTGGAAACATGCAGTCATTAGGGTCCATACCAACTGCTGTCAATAGGTTGCCTCCATATGTTGTCTTCACGAAACACCAATCCAAACATACGATAGGTCTACATGCTGCCAAAAACCCATCTTGCAATCATCAAGTTACATGTAGCATGTGCTGAATAGATTGCCTTGAAGGTTCGCCTATAGACAACTACCAGGAGTACTTATCATATTCTTCACCATAGTCTCTCAACATATTGAACTGTTGATACCCATCACCATGTATTTTCTTCAAGATCAATCTCCTAGCTCTAGCAAACTTGCTCCTAAAAGGTGTCAGGTTGAAATCTTTTTGTACTGTCCTCCCCAAACTAGTGATGCTCATCTTGTCATTAGCTCTAAATGACTCCAAATATTTGTCAGCCAACCATTTTGATGTGCATTTCCTGACCTTCCATTCCTTTTGACAAGTGTGCTTCCCATAGTAACTCTTGATCACAAATGCCTTCACTCTGCTATCTTCTAAACCATCACTACAAGAAACTATTTAATCTGTGACATAATCATTCTGTCACGGATTAAATAAAATTCGTTGCAAATCAACATTTGTAACGATTTACATTTTCGTGGTGGAATGAGCGTCATTGATTAAATCTCACGACGTTCCCTTAATAAATGTCATGATCCGCAACGTATCTGGACTGTCACGGAGTAGCCCAAGGCCCACGCAGCCCAACCCAAAGCCCAGTTTTAGCGACAAAAATAATCGTTACGGATGCTGCTGACATGGATCATTACGTGCCTACTGATTTGGACGCTGATGTGGACGGCACGTGATAGCCTACGTGGACGACATGTGGCAGCCTACGTGGACGACACGTGATAGCCTACGTGGATGATGACGTGGCAGCCTACGTGGAAACAATGACATGGCAGCCTACGTGGACAAAAATGACGTGGCAGCCTACATGGCAATGATGATGTGGCAGCCTACATGACCACTGCCCAGTTCAGATTATTATTCTAGACAACAAGGCCCATCTCAGAATTATAATTGCAGCATAAAATTAGCAAAAAATCCCATAATGACATTTTTATAATTTCGTACAATTTCTTCATAACTTTGTACAGTTTTTGAATCAGAATTTGATAACAATCAAATACAACAAATCAGTAATGTAACTTTATGAACAACACATCAGCCCAGGATAATACATTGCAAGAACACATCAGCATCTATTGTAGCTCAAACCTCCATCTTGCAACACCTTTAATTAATTTAAGCATAGTTTCCTGTACAACACACGGAGTCAAGCAATCAAAGCAATCAAAACTCCAACAGCAATAGGAGGACAAAGAGTAGAAACTTGTATCATAGGTATATGAAATACATGTGTCTGACTGTAGGAGTTGCATGCCTTGCAGCCACGGGCGATGACATCCTATAGGCAATCGCAAGTAACATCTCAGAAGTGACGGATAGCAATATCAGCACAAATAGAATATATATATAATTTTGCAAGAAAAGGAGAACAAGGGTAGCATATTTTAACCATTATGTGAGTTGTTTACAATACTACTATGAGACATATGAGCTTTCATCTTTGAAAATATAAAAGGAGACATGAATATATGAAAAAAGTTGAACTGTTGTACACAAACTGCTAGCATCCAATATAGTGAGAGCTACCACATGCATTTAGTGAATAAACAAAGGCATGGCAAAGATGATTCCCTCCTACATGAATGCGACATCTCACATATTCAAACTAGAGTTGTTAATTTATGCCCAACACAAATGATCAAGCCAATCCACAGAATAAACTAGTGCTCAAGAGATTAAATAAATAAAGGTTAACTAGACAAAGCACTATTAGCATGAAAGAGACTCTTTGCTACTCTGAACTGAGTTGCCAAAACAATCACCTGCACTCGAGAGTAGAGGCTGCAGTAGCTGAGAGTTCCCAGCTATTGATGTGCTGATCTGCTACTGCTCTCCTGAAAACAAGAAAATATAATTAGAGTAGATATAGAATAGAACATGAACAAACTAGGGCAAAATATAATTGTAGCAGCAGAATATGAGCCAGGCCCAAATAATATTATAAAATCAAAATTTACTGTGATGAAAATAAGGTTGTTTCAAAAAGCATTCTGGTCAACTCTGTTAGTTGGCTTTGGATATAGTTCGATCCTGACCTTTTAAGTTTCAGAGAAATGTTTGTATGGGAAATCCAAAGCATAATGTAAAGAGTCAGACAATGGAGGAATAGCTGAAGGTATAGGATCACCTTGCAAGTAAAAGGTGAGGTTAAACCTTAAGGGTGGTCAGAAGTTAAGAAGATTATCTGTTAGTCCAAGCAGTTAGCACAAACTAATGAATCAGGCAAAAGATTTAGCTATTACTGACTACAATGATGCGAATGAATGAGCAAACATAGAGCTAAAGCATGTCTAAATTCCTCAACAATGAAGATAACAATTTTTTCATTGTTAAAGCATATATGAGGTGTCACATGAGAAGTCAACTCGACCGAACCAAAAGGAACAGAGAAATATCATGCAATCTCATGCAATCTCATTGATCTGTGAACTATGCTGCTTGCACAACAAAACATAGTGATATGTATGCATACATGCTATTCTTTAGTTACCATCATGCACATCTACTTGGTTTAGCCAACATTCATTCAAAATAATCATTTCCTATCAGAAAGGCACATCTTGTATCCTCCATCTCCATGGGAGTCAAGCTTGATGCTACCTGAATGGAGTCAATAATTATAAACAGGTCTATTTAAGTTCCCAATGGATATGAAATTAAATCTCAATGTACAACAATGTAGAATGAATTGATTAATGTGCAAAGACAAGCTTATGTTTATTCCAATTTTAGTCAATTTAAAATATATAAGTAAGCATGTTAACAGTATCTTAAATAACCATGCAATTTTGGGCACAAATGGTGACATAAATACATCTAGTAGATAACAGTTAACAGTTAGCAGTTAGTGGATAATAGGTGGAAAAAACGGAACTGCTAGGATACCAGTTAGCATTCGTCATATTGCAACTTCAAATAGGTTGACGATTGTTCATATTTCTCAAAAACATTTCTTGAATGTCACATAGGCTAAAGATACAATAAAAACATTACCCTTAAAATACTAGTGCACATAATATAAAAAAGTAAAGCTAACAGGGCTTCAAATTCAAGAAGAAAACCAGGCATATGCATATATAGTGGCTTCTATTGCTATTGAAGACCTAGATACAAAAGATTGGACACCCCTTGGGGTGGGCCTGAGCATAACATAGCAATGCAACAGTGGAGACCTGTTGAAGCAACCATTGAATTCAAAATACAGTTACTCCCTCCCTTCCTTTTTTATTTGACGTTGCATATCTCAAAATTAAGCTAATCAGCATCAGGTAAATGAGAACAGAGTGAATAGTTGGTAACAAGCAAGCAGAGGCATGTGGTTAGAAAGGGTAGACATAAAGCAACCAAACATCTTTTCAAAATTACACTGAACTCAGAAGGAGAGGCACGTGGCTAGAATCAGTGCAAGTTATACAATAATTGGATTAAAATCAGCTTGCGAATTGCATGCCAATAGATAGGCCATCAGATTTAGGTTGCAGATGAGATTCATGCCTTAGTTAAATTGCTACGGATGAGATGCAAATCATATTTCCACTGCTAGATCTATCTTGGTGCAGTGGTGCTCAATGAGAGCAAAGGAATCATAAGAGATGGAGAGCAAGGATGGATCGAACCTCGAGCTGTCTTGTCGCTAAATCTGGGAATTTTATTTAATCAGCCCATCCTTCTCTAATTTCTCCACAAACTCTGGGAATTTTTCTTGCATCCTCTTGTAGACATAATGGCTCCACAAACTCTGGAGTCCTGACGATGAACTTTGGGCATGGGCCAACAGCGGCTCGAGGCCGGCTCTCACCTGGGCTAGCTCGTGGTGGAAGGGGATCTTGTGGTCGGGTGGCGACTTGTTGGTGGTGAACACCCGCCCCACCACGTTGGTCCGCGGCGCGGCGCTGCCGACGTAGGGAAGCTCCTCGTACCTGAAGGCGTCGACGGCGTGGTCGAAGTCCGCCGCCGTCCACGTGGTAAACCCCCGCAGAAGCAGCACCCTTGCATCCCGTAGCAGGGGCTCCAGCCGGGCCTCCCGCTCCGACCGCACAACCGCCAGGAACTCGTCGACGCCGCCTGTGGCGGCGGGCGATGCCGGGGCGCTCGGGACGAGCACCGCAGGGAAGGCGACGCCCTCGACGACGCGCTGTTGTGGGAGGCGCGCGTCCTGTAAGAGCCAGCGGCGTGGCGCAGGCTGGGGGAGCCGGCGGGATCTGGGCCGACGGTGGGGGCGACTAGGGTTTGGAGGAGGGGGGACAGGGTGCATCGGTGATGGGGATTGGGATGAGAGGGGGCGGTGGATCTGCAGGGAGGCGATGGGAGGGGAGGTGGTGCGGACAAGACGAGTGGTGGTGTGGAAATTACCAGTGTGCCCTCGAATGAATGTGGTGTAGGTGGAAATCCCTGGGTATTGCTGTCAATTTATGTGGGGATTTTCGTTCCACGGCGCGCGCGGCTTGGCTAGGCGCCCACTCAGTTTTGATTTTTTTGAAAGGTTTTAGAAGTTCAAAGAGGCTGACGCATGGGTCCAATGTCAATTTCTCTGAATTAAACTTTTCATCCTTCAAATACCTACTCAAGTCCAAAAAATTCAACGTAAATTTTTTCTGGGAAGATAAAAATATAGATACAATATAAGACATGTATTGCCCTCTGATTTTCTATGGTTTGATCACAACTCAGAAAAACAACCCAAATTGAATGGTTCCACTAATTTTAGAGCCCTAAAAATAGCACATAAAAATTCATAAAAAATATCAAAAATTTGTCATTGGTTTTTAAGTATTTTAATAAAATAACATTGATCACTATTATGTAACAAATATTGAACTTAAATAACAAGATGATGAATGTTGTATAAATAAAATGCACTATGTGTATGTCCAATACGATTCTAAAAAATGTAAAAAAATATATCTATGCTCTTATGTTCCATTATAACTCATGTCGTGGAGATGTTTGAAATATTGAAAAGTTTATTAGGGATAATTCAAACTTACATCTCAAATTTACAATATAATAATTCAAATAATAATATAAAATGGTCAGATGGTTCTACAAATTGACATGGTAACATAATTTGGGTCCATAAACTTGTGATAAAAATTTAAAATGATTTCGGTAACAACGGAACATACGTTGTTTAGAAATGGATACATGTCTAACATAGTTTCATGAAATGTGACTTGAACATTGAAGTGTATCATACTTTTCAAAAAATGTTAGATAGAGTTACCTATGGTCTATTCTAGCACACATCTAGGAGATTGACAAAAAAATCAATTTACTTATGTGAAAAACTCAAACTTGTACTATTCACCTTGTTGTAAAATAGTAATAACAATACTTAATTTTGTTCAAAAACATTCTACAATTCATATAATTCTCCTATAAAAAATTCAAGCGTATTTTAAGTGTAAAATGCTCCTATAAAAAATTCATATGTTTTATAAAGTGAGATTATAGTTCTTCACAAATAGGACACGAGACTTGCATAGTTTCCTACAATTGAAAACAAACTTTGAGATTTGAACAACTAATAACGTGACCGAACTTGTATGCACCTCAATTTTTGGCACCATCTCATGTTGACCATAACATTAGAGAATATTAAGTTATATTAGCAATTATTATGAAAAAACATGTTTTTTATATTCTCTTTTTAGTTGAAAAAGTTATGTTGTATAAAAAGCAATCAAGAAATAGTAATTAAGATACAAACAAATGGCACTGAGTAAAACATCTCGATTTTAGAAAAATTAGGAAAAAGAATCAACCGATTTGGAGTTCGTATGAGGAAGAAAAACAGTTTACAAGTTTTATCTGAAGATTAAAAATAGAAATTGCAATTCTATGAACTGAGATGAACATGTGTGTTTTCTCTTTTTAATCTTTGACTAAAACTTGTAACTAGTTTTTCTGCATCATACTAACTCCAAATTTGATGATTCTTTTTTCTAAAATTTTCTAAAATCATTCTCTATGAAGATCTACAACTTTAACAAATGAAAAATTGATTTCGATATCAGTTTATTAGGGGTAATTCAAAATTACATCTCGAATTTACACTATCATAATTCAAATAATATCATAAAATGCTCTAATGGTTCTACGATTTGACGTGGTAACATAATTTGGGTCCATAAACTTGTGATCAAACTTTCAAATGATTCCGGTAACAGCGGAACCTACGTTGTTTAGAAATGGATACATTTCTCACATAGTTTCATGAAACATTACTTGAACATTGAAGTGTATCATACCTTTCGAAATTTTCGAATTCATATGCACTTCAAACTTTACCATAACCTTGTGTTTAGCTTATTATTTCAAATACGAAGTTGCATTAGCAATGTTTGTGCAAAATAAATGGTTTTTCTAATCGGTATTTAGGCGGAACTAGATAGAAGCATATGAATAGTATCGCGAAATATAATATGTAAAAAACAACATCATTAAAGAAAAGATCGTGATTTTCGAAAACACGTCGAATTTGGAGTATATATGACAAAGAAATACTAGTTACAAATTTTAATTCCAGATTAAAAGAAGAATACCAACTATCCCCTGTGTTCTTCACCTCCAAAGCAGCCAAGCCAATAGCATGTTGACACGTGTTGGCCCTTATCACTATAAGGAGAAGTAAATTTATTTCAACATGTCTAATCAAATACATAAATAGCGCAGTGGTTGGGCTTCTCGCACTTGTACGCTTAGACCTGGGTTCGAGACTCATCTCCTCCCAATTTTTTGAACAACTTTTTTCGCTTTTTGGAAAAAAAGGGGTGACCAACCCCGGGTTCGAACCCTGCTCTTCAGGCTCAGAAGGAACTGATGTAACCATTGCGCTATTAGAAGTAAGTTCGAAAGAGTGCATCCCGTTATTTACTTGTATGCGAACTGAGCTATCAACATAAAACCACATCTTCTCCTTTTCCCCCGGTGGTTCGAAATTCATGAGCGGTGGATAGCGACGGCTCAGTGCGGGGGATGAGGGATCCTTTCTCTCTTCTGGATAGTAAGGATCAAAACCAATTAAATGTTAGCCATAGTCACAATCGAGGCCGTAGCCTAGTGGTAATTGTCGCTTTGTTTGAAGCGCTAGGTCTGGGGTTCGAGTCCCCCTGAATGCATCAATTTTTTAATGAGAAGCGCATGCCCTGGGTGAGATGGCGCTTGCGTGGTAGTGTGGTGGGCCCCTAGATGCATGCGTGGAGGTGACGTGGCGCCTCGGTGATGTGGCACTTGCGTGGTATTGAGGTGGGCCCTGTGCGCTTGCGTGGAGATGGCGCTTGCGTGGTAGTGTGGTGGGCCCCTATACGCTTCCGTGGAGGTGACGTGGCGCCTCGGTGATGTGGTGTTTGTGAGGTATTGAGGCGGGCCGTATGCGCTTGCGTGGTGGTGACGCGGTGCCTAGGTGAGGTGGCGCTTGCGTGGCAGTGTGGTGGGCCCCAGGCGCTCGCATGGTGATGACGTGGCGCCTGGGTGAGGTGGCGCTTCACGTGGAGGTGACGTGGCGCCTAGGTGTGGTGGTTGTTTTTTATGGGTCGCAACGAATCTGCTAAAACGTCGCGGTGTTGTGGGCCGTATTGCGACGAATTTAACAAATCGTCGTCATGGTTTGGGCTTCAATATCAATTGATGCACGTCCGTGATGAAAAAAAGGAATACGTCATAGAATCGTGACAAATTAAACAAATCGTCGCAGTGTTTGTGACGAAGAATAGGAATACGTCATAGAATTGCGACAAATTAAACCAATCGTCACAGTGTTTTGGGCTTCAATGCACATTCGTGACGAAAAATAGGAATACGTCATAGAATCACGACGAATTTAACAATTCGTCACAGTGTTCTGGGCTGCAATGCACATTCATGATGTTTTCTGAAAACGTCGCGGAGAATGCATCACAGATTAAATAGTTTCTTCTAGTGCATACAAGTTCCATGGCCATCCTTCTGCACAATGAGCCCTTAACCTTTTTCTGTCTTTTTTGGGCATCTTTATTTCCACCCTATTTAATTTTTGATATTGGACTCACTTAGTGCTTCTCTCAACTTCTACACATTGGTAAACATCAGACCAACTGGGAATGTGGGATTATTCAAGTCCTCGAACCAAAATGGCTTCAAATTGAAACCTTCACCCTCTGCTTCTGAATCAGGTAGTTTTAACCCATCTTCTTCTAACTCTTTATCTGAATCTGGTAGTAATTTAGATCCACTTGTTGAAGATGTCTTCAGTTTGCTTCCTTGTGCTTTCTTATTGCCTTTTGCTGCCAACTGCTCTCCCACATCATCATCAACATGCTCCTCAAATCGGTCACCATCTTCAACCTCCAAGTCATAGTCACTATCAACAAAAGGATCATACTCGTTGTCACTGTCAATTCCCTCAATTTCAAAAGTTCCACCATCTTGCTCAACCCTCCTATTGCTAATGTCAATGTAGAAAACAGGGAGCTTCTCAGCAGGATTACAGTTCACAACTTCAATGTTTTGAGGGCTGATCACTTTTGGCAATGGTGATATTGGATTGACAACTATATCATCCCAATCAAAGCCACAAATATTGTCATCATGGTCAAAATACACAACCAGTGTCTTATAACTCTCAAGAACAGATGCCATCACATTGATATCATGGTCGCTAGCTATAAATCCAAGTCCATCTACTGAAGTCATCCCTGGTAAAAGCCAATAAATCTTCAGATTTGGGTCAAATTTGTATCCTAGTTCTTTCTAGACGTCCTCAAACCATAATAATAACCATGTGTCTGTCTCAACATGATCAAACCAAAATTTCTTCCCGTCCACATACAAACACCGATGACCATGACCAACAAAGAAACCTCCATGGTGAAGCTTAATGGCGAACTCTTCCCGACCTTAACCTACATTGTGTGCAAAACATCATTACTGATTGAACAAAACCCTAGAAATCCCACCAAAATCAAAATCCTAAGACGAAAAATAGAATTGAATCCCCACCTACTACCCTACCCTACCTAATCACAAAAGCATTGAAGAACTGTAACAAGATTAAGGATCCAAGAACTCACCGTACACGGGTTGTGGCTCCCCTGTGCGCCACAATCGCGCCACCATCCTTGTTCAACGTGGTGATGAACTTTTCCAGCACCGCTGCTGCTCCGTCTCGCTCCACTTCAGCCTCTCGATCCGGTCCACGGCGATCGCCACCACCACCACACCGCTACCTCCTCACCGCCTCCGCCTCTAAAGGAAAACGAACAGATGCAAATGGCTAGATTGGGGGAGAGATAAGAGGCTCTCCCTATTTTGTCTATGTCACTGTCCACACTGGCGTTCCATATAAGGACTAATGACCTTTTAAGTTATCATTGGACCTTAATAAGAACCGATTTGACCTTAATGAGACCCAAACAGTGACTACGGACCTTAGTGACTGAGGACCATGTGTGGTTCGAGGACCGGTGGATGGTCGCTTCCTTGTACGATGAGTGATTGACAACATTGTGTGGACTGATTCTTGGCTAAGTAATGCAGGTGCAGGTTGCGGCTTGACTGGTGTTGGTGCAGGTGAAGAACAAGTGCGAAAGGTCATCGCTGTTGAGGCCTCTAGGTGTGGAGAAGACAAGTAGGCTTCGTTCAAGGGACCCGGTGGCCAGCGGGGTCAAGTGCGAGCCGCATGGTGGCATGAACAGCATGATGAAGTCTTGGACGGTTTCTTGGTTGAGCCACAAAACCATGGTCGGCCGAGACTTCGTGGGAGCCAAGTCATGAGTGGTGATTGGCGGAGGCTACATCAAGTTCGCGGGGTTTGCGGTGGTTCACCAGAAAATCACCGGGTTACTCGGCTGAGCCACAAAGCTGAAGCCGAAGACCGGGGGTGGCTGTCTGGCCAAAACCGGCCTGACCGGTTTGGAGAACCGGTCTGACCGGTTGGAGGTCGCAGGGCGCTGGAAGCTTCGAAGCGGAGGACGCACGTCGGGATCGCAAGGCCTGCATCGAGGCTACGCGAAGTGCGATCGCTGGGCATCCGTCTGATGGAGAAAATTTGAAGACTTCCAAAACCGCCCTTGAGGGGCTTGTATCCCTAGTTATTAAGTAAGGGTATTTTAGACTTTCGGTTGCCTCCATATAACCCATGAGGTGAGAGGATGGCAGCCATCTCTTGGAACCCTAGTTCATTTGTTTTCCTAGTTTCCCTTCCTATTTTTCTTAGGATTTCCATAGAACTAGCTTGCGAGCTTCATGGTGAGATTTTGTGAGAGGGTTGGATGATCGGGCGGTAAGCTAGACCTTGTATGAACCTCCTTGGTATGTATAGATGATTCGGCGTGGTTCCTCAAGGCTTTGTTGTGTTGTTCCCAGTTGTTCTTGGTGGTGATTTACGGAGCCCTCTTTTGGTAGTTTTCTCGGTGTGTTTTCGGGACCTTGTTCTTGGGGATTTGATGGGGGAAATTCATGTGAACCCTTCGTGGTTATTTTTCCTTTGATTCCCCTCCCAAATCCGTAAGTTAAGGGGCTCAATTTTGGTGTTTTCGGAGTTCTAGGGTTAGAGGTGTTCTTGAGGGTTTACTTTCGATTCCTCTTGATTGAGTGGGTTTTGGGGACCAAGGTTCTAGCCAAGGGTAGACCACGAGGTACCCCAACTATCCCCAAAGTATCACTTTGATCCGTGGAACGAATTGGGAGATCGATTGGTGGAAGGGTTGAGTTTTTCCTGTGGGCTGTGTTCTTCCCGACTGTCCAGGCAAAAACCGGCCTCACCGGTTTCCCAAACCGGTCTGACCGGTTTTGCCTGTGGGCTGTCGAGAAGGGTTTTTGAGCATGGAAGTCTCGGTTGCACTATGGCTTCTTTTGTTCAAGTGTGGAAAGGCTCTTGAGGTGTTTTTGGGTCTTTGGGGAGTTTCTAGAAAAAGTCAGTCTGACCGGTTTGCCAAACTGGTCTGACCGGTTCCCCTGCCTGCGTGAGGCTAAGTCCAACAGAAGCGGTCTGTCCGGTTTCAGAAACCGGCCTGACCGGTTTTGGCTGCCAACAGCCTTATCGTGTGTATTTCCGCTGCGTGTGTGCTGTGGCTGTTGGTTGGGTCTTCCTCCTAGGTTCAGTAGCACTTCAGTGGCTACGTGGACTTGGCAAGAGGAGCTTGCGGAGGTGCACGAGTGAAATTGGGTTCATAGGCCGAATTCTTGAATAAAATTTTTATCGACTCCCATTCACTCCCCCCTCTCTGGTTCGCTGTTTCGATCCTTCAAGTGGTATCAGAGCCAGTTCAGGTCTTTATTGACTCGAACCAGTCTAAGATCCAAGGATGGCGTACCAGGAACGGGGTTCGGGTCCTCCACACTTCGGTGGAAAGAACTACCAGATGTGGAGTAAACGGATGGCAGCGTTCCTCCGTGGAAAGGGTCAGATCCTTTGGGATGTCATGGTGGACACAGGCTATGTCTAGCCGATGAACTTGCTCACTCCAGGATCGAGGGACATGTTCGACACCAACAACAAGGCGGTCGACTACTTGTTTCGTGCTTTGTGTCAGCCTGAATTCGATCGGGTGCATACCGAGCACTTGGCTTGTAGAATCTGGTCGGTGTTGAAGGAAGCTCATGTTGGGAATGCCAAGGTTCAGGTCGGATGTATGCGACCTACCGGAGAGATTACGAGAACTTCACTCATCTTCCAGGTGAGTCCATCGATGCCTTGTTTCAGAGGTTCACGGTGGTTGTGAACAACATGAGGGCCAATGTGGATGTGCTCCCGTACGATGATCATGATAGAGCTGTCAAGCTCTTACACTCTTTGGATCGTACGATTTGGGGTGGAAAGTTCGAGGCCATTGTGGAGTCAGATAAGTATGACACTCTTACGGTGAATGAGCTGTTCTCGAATCTCAAGTCGGCTGAGGTGGATAGAGGCATGACAGCCAAGCTCGAGTCTTGCCCTCGTCGGTGGTTCGAAAGGAAAGGCTAACACTAACCCATCCACCAGGATGTTCTCTTTGTCCTCTTTGATGTCTATGCCAGATGAGTAGTTCGACGTGCTTGGAGAGGACAAGCTGGCGTTGCTGACGAGGAGATTCGAGAGGCTGCATGAGAACCGGGTAAACATGAGGAGGAACACGAGGACATGCTTCCAGTGTGGCAAGACGGGACACTTCGTCGCCGACTGCCTGGAGAAGGTTGAGAACAAGGATGGCTACAAGCACAAGTCAAGAACGGATGGCAAGTACCGGTCGAGGCGTGATCACAAGAGCAAGCACAAGAACAAGCACAACGATGACCGATGATCGAGGAATAAGGAGAGCCCAGGCACGGCCCAAGCGATGGTTGGAGCGAGCAACGTCGACTCCAGTTCCGCGTACTCCACCTCGAGCTCAAGTAGCAGTGAAGATGAAGGTCATCGTCGCAAGAGCAGGAAGTCCTCCAAGAACCGGAGCGGGCTGAGCTGCTTCACTAGAGACGGATTCTGCACCATGGCACTGAGCTCCGGCAGCAAGAAGAGCACACAGAGTGACTCGGACTCTGACTCCAACGATGAGGTGCGTGATGAACTCCCCTTCTTGCGCCAGGAGAATGAACGACTTGGCTTGTTGCTTGATAATCGTGATGACATGCTTAGAGAGGCTGAGAAAATGAGGAAAGAGCTTAGAGCTTCACTCGAGGATGCTAGGACTAGAGTGCCTGAGCTAGAAACACAAAATTTGGATGCTAAGCTGGAAATTGATTCTCTGAAAACTTCACCTATTGTTTCTGATGATGTTGAATGTGCTGATTGCTCTATTTTCCTTGCTGATCTTGCCTTGTTTAAGGAAAAGCATGCCTCCAAGTGTGAGGAAATAGATGTGCTTAGGGTTGAAGTGGCTGAGCTTAAGTCTAGATCTGCTTTGCTACGTTCTTGCACTTCTTGCCCTGTCTTGCATGGTAAAATTGATGAGATCCATGCTTACACTGTTTCTCTTGAGGCTAGGTTGATAGAACCAATTCCTACATCTTGCTCTACCTGTGAAATGCATGCTTTGAAGAATTTGGAACTTGCACATTATGTTGATCGTTTGCAGTATGAGAATGATGAGTTGAGAAAGTTGATGGGTTGGTTGTCTGGTCATGAGACTCAGTTGAGAATAATGATTGAGACATTCAAGAGGCAGGATGGTGAGGGACTTGGGGCAAACAAGGTTGGTGAGGGAAGTGGAGAGAATATTCCAGAGCCACCAAAAACCCACCACAAAAATGATTTCCCTCCTAAACCTAACCATCTTAGGAATCGACTAGACACAACCCTAGCTCCACCCGTGTTTCCTCCACAAACAAATGATTTCCAAAAGCTTATCAAGTTTGTGAGTACTTCCGGGAAAGTGCACTTTGGGAAAGAAAGTGAGAAGGCTAGTGAAGGGAAACCGGTTGAGAAGTCGAGTGGAGAGAAACCAAGTGAACTGCCCCAATCTAAGCCTAAACCCAAGCTTGTGAGGTTTCATTGTGGCTATTGTGGGAGAGACGGCCATAAGGATGAGTTTTGCTTCAAGAGGAAGCGAGAAGAGAGAATGGCGAACGAGTAGGCTAACAAGGACAAGTACCACCCCTCCAGTGGTGTACTTGAGCCTCGTGTGCAGATGCCCAAAGCTAAGGCGAGTGTGAGAACAGTTCCGACTTGGGGAGAGTGAAAGGCTGCAGGAGGTGCTGCTGGAAGTGTGAAACCGGTCATACCGATTTTGTAACCGGTCAGACCGGTTTGGGGTGTGCAGGGGGCAAGTTTGGTTTCCGTGCTCGTGAGGAGTCTCAGTTTGTCTCAGGTGGTCGTGGTTCTGGTGGTTGGTCTGGAGAGTCTACAGGACGTTAGGTGGCTAGGCATTCTCCCTCTCGTGTTCAATACGGGATTGGGAGGAGTCGTAGCTTTGAGATGGAGAGGAGGGATGATCCACGGTTCTCCTTTCGTGGTTTTGGTCCTCCTCCAGGCAGAGAGGGTTGGTTTCCTCGGAGTGGTTACTGAGGTGGTGTTCGTGGAGGTAGCTTTGGTAGGAAAGATGGCTTGGTTTGTGCTAACCCCACTTTCGAGCAAATGGCTCGGCTCTGGTTTTGCTCTTTTAGTACTAACCCAAGTGCTGAGTCATTTGTTCACTCACGTGCTCGTTTTTGAATTTCAGGTGGGAGACTTGAAGAAAATTTGGTTGATTGACTCCGGTTGCTCGAGGCATATGACCGGAGACAAGGTGTGGTTCTCAAGTCTCGTCCCGGTGGTGACGAAGAGGTACATCACTTTTGGGGACAATGGGCGTGGGCGTGTGCTTTCAGAAGGTGAGATTAAGGTGAGTGACAAGATCACTCTCAGGCGTGTTGCTCTTCTTCAATCGCTAGGGTACAATCTGCTGTCTGTGTCCCAGCTGTTGGATGAGGGTTTTGAGGTGTTGTTTCGGCCTGGTGGTTCTCGGATTTTGGACTCTCGAGGGGACCTTGTCTGTATGGTCGTTCCCGAGGGTCAAGTGTTTCGTGCTGATTTTTCTCAGTCTTCGGGTGTGGAGCGTTGTTTCTTGGCTGGTTCTTCGAGTGAGTTGTGGAAGTGGCATAGGAAGTTGGGTCACTTGATCTTCGGTTGAGGCTTGAGAAAGAGTTGGTTTGTGCGCCGTGTAGGCATGCCAAGATGGTAGCCTCTTCTCACCCTCCTCTCACCGATGTGATGACTGAGCGTCCATGCGAGCTGCTCCATGTGGACCTTGTTGGCCCAGCTTGTGTGCGATCTCCAGGTGGGAAGTGGTATGTCCTTGTTGTGGTGGACGACTACTCTCGGTATGCGTGGGTGTCCTTTCTCGAGGAAAAGGTGGAGACGTTTGGTTTTGTTCGAGATCTGGTCTTGAGGTTGAGGAACGAGAGGCACGGAGATGCCATACGAGCGATTTGCAGTGACAATGGCTCGGAATTCAGAAACTCTCGTTTTGAAACCTTTTGCCATGACTTGGGTCTTGAACACCAGTCTTCGAGTCCGTATACGCCTCCCCAGAATGGTGTTGTGGAAAGGAAAAATAGGACCTTGTGCGAGATGGCTCGGACGATGCTTGATGAGCATAGGACTCCGAGAAGGTATTGGGCTGAGGCGGTGAATACCGCGTGCTATGTGTCGAACGGGATCTACCTTAGAGTGCATAAGAAGAAAACCTACTATGAGTTGATGCACGGCCGCACACCCAAGGTGAGTCACTTCCATGTCTTTGGTTGCAAGTGCTTTATTCTGAAGAAACGGAAGAAGTTGGATAAGTTTGAGGCAAGGTTGGTCGATGGTATTTTCTTTGGTTATGCATCTCATTCTATAGCATATCGTGTGCTCAATCTTGAAACTAACCAAATCGTGGAGACTTGAGAGGTAACCTTCGACGAGACACAACCACGTAGTCAGCTTGTCTTTGAGTGTGCAGGTGATGATGAGCTTGGCGAGGAGATCTTTCAGGAGGAGGAGCATGAACATGGAGACGATGAAGATGGCAGTGTGGTGCCCCGGCTGAACATGTACCCACTACTTCGACTACAGTGGTGGACAGACCCTCTCCTACACATACGGCGACGAATCAAGAACGAGGAGAAGCTACAGTTGAGGGGGAGGTAGCATCGAGGCGAGAACCTCCCCGGTGAGTACAAGTGGATCACCCAGCTTCGAGGATCATCGGCGACATGAATGAACGCACTACATGGTCGAGGGTTCGGAACAATTCTCATTTCGCTCATGCTGAATTTGTTGCTACTTTTGAGCCCAAAGACATTGGACACGCACTATCTGATCACAATTGGGTTAATTCGATGCATGAGGAGTTGGAGAACTTTGAGAGGAATCAGGTTTGGGAGTTGGTTGACCCTCCCTCAGGGTGTAAGCCGATAGGTACAAAGTGGGTGTGGAAGAACAAAGAGGTCAAGGCTTGTGGCTCAGGGGTTCAGTCAGAAGGAGGGGATTGACTACAAGGAGACCTTTGCTCCCGTAGCCCGTTTGGAGGCGATTAGGATCCTTCTAGCCTTTTCCGTGGCTAAAGGGTTCAAGTTGCACCAAATGGATGTGAAGAGTGCTTTCCTGAATGGTGTGTTGGAGGAAGAAGTGTATGTGAGGTAGCCTCCAGGGTTTGAGAGTGAGAAGTACCCCCACCGGTGTACAAGTTGAGGAAGGCGCCGTATGGGTTGAAGCAGGCGCCTAGAGCTTGGTATGGCAGGTTGAGGGGGTTCTTGTTTGAGAGAGGTTTTGAGATGGGGAAGGTCGATCAGACCTTATTTTTACTGAGGCAGGGCAGAGATATCTTGATTGTGCAGGTGTACGTGGATGATATTGTCTTTGGTGGCTCGTCTAACTCTCTTGTTGCAAGGTTTGCAGAGGATATGAGTAGGGAATTTGAGAAGAGCATGATGGCTGAGTTGTAGTTCTTCCTCGGGCTACAAATCAAGCAATCAAAGGAAGGAACATTTGTGCACCAAGCTAAGTACACCAAGGACATTGTGCGGAAGTTCAAGATGGAGGATTCCAAGGCTATGACGACGCCGATGAGTACGACTACAGCTCTTCATGCGGACGAGGAAGGTGAACACATGGACCAGAAGGAGTACTGAAGCATGATCGGGTCACTCCTCTACTTGATGGCGACGAGGCCAGACATCCAGTTCTCGGTGTGTCTGTGCACTCGTTTTCAAGCGTCTCCGAGGCTTCGCATCGGCAAGCGGTGAAGCGAATTTTCAGGTACTTGCGTCACACTCCCGACTTCGGCCTTTGGTACTCCGCGTCCTCTTCTTTGGCGCTTCATGGTTTTTCAGACGCGGATTTTGTCGGGTGTCGGTTGGATAGGAAGCCCACTTCTGGGACTTGCCAGTTTTTGGGTTCTTCTTTGGTGTCTTGGTCTTCCCGCAAACAGTCGAGTGTTGCACAATCCACTACCGAGGCTGAGTATGTTGCCGCTGCTAGTTGTTGCTCTCAGCTCCTTTGGATTTCATACACCATGAGTGACTTTGGTGAGGAGTATACCCATGTCCCACTTCAATGTGATAGCACCAGTGCCATAAGCGTTGCAAAGAACCTAATGCTCCATTCCAAAACCAAGCACATAGAAGTGAGGTATCATTTTCTGAGAGACAACGTAGAGAAAGGAAAGATAGCTTTGATCCATGTACCCACACATGACCAACTAGACGATATTTTCACCAAACCCCTAGATCAAGCAACCTTCACTCGTTTGCAGGGGGAACTTGGTGTGTGTTTGATTTCTTGAGTTGGGTGTGTGGGAGCTCCTTTGTAGCATATGTATAGCTTTCCTTTGTGCATTTCTTGCATTTGGCATGGCATATGTAACATGTTGTATAGGCGTCCTTGTATCATAGATTGCATGCATTTTGTATCATATGCATTGGATAGGAAAAGCTTCTCCTATATACATTATTCACCATGGAATGCTATTTATGTCTTTGTGAGCTTGTTTGGTATGCTATGGTTAGTTTGGCTTAGCTCTTGATGATCTTGATGAATAATCCAAGGTTGATGGCTATGTTTTTGAAAAAATGTCACATGTATGCTCTCTCTTGTGTAAATGCCTTTATATGATCTTGACATGTTTTAGTGGCTTTGCTATTCTTAATTTGTGGTTGGATAGCTAGTTTATTGATCATATGGGGCCAAAGGCTCATTTGCCATCATGAATGTTTAGCCCTCTTGCTTTATCTTATGGAGGGGCATAAGTTCCTTTTTGTCGCAAAGACATTTCATGTACCGTTTATAAATCTGAAAATGAAATGAAAAATGTGCTCCCGTGTCATATGTGCTGAATTTAATTTGCTTTGGGTGCTAAACCGTTGCATGATGCCTACCAATGAGAAGTCTCATACATAGAAGTAGGCACATGGCTCGGTGGCTTTGACATGACATGATGTGCTTGTGGGTGTTTGTGATGGTCTTATGATTAGAATGGCTGTCCTAGCATGAAGTTTGTGTGGCTTTGCCATTTTAATATGCTTTGATCATGTTTAGGACTTTGCTCATGAGAGGAAAGTTTTTCGCAAAATTGCCCACATCCATCTTAGCTTCGTCCAATGGTTGTGAAACATGGTGATCATGTAGTTGAGATCCATACAAAGCTATAGAGTATATAACTTGCTCATTTGGACATGTGTAGCATTCTTTGTTGAATTTTGTCTATTTGAGAAGCTCTAGGTTGAAAGTTTTGCATTTTTGGCTTGATTCATGCATTGTCAACAAGGGGGAGAAGTTTGAGGTTGAAATGGCTTGCTGGATGCATTTAGAAGGTTTTCAGGTGGTTTGGAGCCATTTCTGGGCTCTGTTGTGCACCGGTCTGACCGGTTGAGGTCACCGGTCTGACCGGTCAGAGTGCTGGTCCTGTGCACATGTTGGGCACCGGTCTGGCCGGTGGTGGTGACCGGTCTGACCGGTGTGAGCTGAGTTGTTGCGGTACCGCCCTGTTTTCAAGTGGTTTGCATGCATTCGTCCAGGGGGAGTTGCATTGGTTCAGGGGGAGCTTGCATGTGTGCAGGGGGAGCTCTTTGTGGTTGTTCGAGCTTTGTTTCGGTGGGTTTCACTCTTTGCTTGAGCTTTGCTTTGTCTCGGATGTGTCGAGCCGTTGCCCTTGCCTAAGGGGTCCGAGACTTGTCTTCTTCAAGTGATCTTGCTCTTTGCCTTTGTTTGGCTTTCGATTGCTTGTTGGAGTTTCTTTTTGTTCGTTTCTTTTCTTTTTCTTTTCTCCCTTGTTACTTTCGTGTGGGTGTTGTCAATGCACTCATCAAGGGGGAGATTGAGGACCATGTGTGGTTCGAGGACCGGTGGATGGTCGCTTTCTTGTGTGATGAGTGATTGACAACGTTGTGTGGACTGATTCTTGGCTAAGTATTGCAGGTGCAGGTTGCGGCTTGACTCATATTGGTGCAGGTGAAGAACAAGCACGAAAGGTCGTCGTCGGTGAGGCCTCCAAGTGTGGAGAAGACAAGTAGGCTTCGTTCGAGGGACCCGGTGGCCAGCGGGGTCAAGTGCGGGCCGCATGGTGGCATGAATAGCAAGATGAAGTCATGGACGGTTTCTTGGTTGAGCCTGAAAACCAAGGTCGAGCCGGGACTACGTGGGAGCCGAGTCATGAGTGGAGATTGGCGGAGGCTACACCGAGTTCGCGGGGTTTCCGGTGGTTCACCAGAAAACCACTAGGTTCCTTGGTTGATCCACAAAGCCAAGACCGAAGAACCGAAGACGGTGCTGCAGCAGTGCCAGACCGGTCTGACCGGTGAGGAGCACCGGTCTGACCGGTGTGCGACGACGTAGTCCGGAATCTTCGAAGCGGAGGACACGCGTCGGGATCGCAAGGCTTTCTTCGAGGCTAAGCAGGTTGCGGTCGCCGGGCATCCGTCTGATGGGAAAGCTTGAAGACTTCCAAAACCGCCCTTGAGGGGCTTGTATCCCTAGTTATTAGGAAAGGGTATTTTAGACTTTCGGTTGCCTCCATATAACACAAGAGGTGAGAGGATGGCAGCCAAGCTCTTGGAACCCTAGTTCATTTGCTTTCCTATTTTCCCTTCCTATTTTCGTAGGATTTCCATAGGACTAGCTTGAGAGCTTCATGGTGAGATCTTGTTGAGAGGGTTGGATGATCGGGCGGCAAGCTAGACCTTGTATGGACCTTTGTGGCATGTATAGATGATTCGACGTGGTTCCTCAAGGTTTGGATGTGTTGTTCCCGGTTGTTCTTGGTGGTGATTTTCGGAGCCCTCTCTTGGTGATTTCTTTGGGTTGTTTTCGGGACCTTGCTCTTGGGGATTTGATGGGGGAAATTTGTGGGAACCCTTCGTGGTTCTTTGGGCTGTGATTCCCCTCCCATATCCGTGAGTAAAAGGGGCTCGATTTTAGGGTTTTCCGAGTTCTAGGGTTAGAGGTGTTCTTGGCGGGATTTCTTCGATTTCTCCTTTTTGGACAAGTTTTGATGGGATCAATCTTGGCTATGGACTCCTCATGAGGTGTTCCTATTATCCCCAAAGTCTTGTTCAAGACCGTGGAGCGATTCGGGAGATCGAGGTTTGGATTTGGAGAAGTTGACCCGTGGGTGCTGTTCATCCCGAGCTGTCCAGGCTACACCGGTCTGACCGGTGCTCTTGACCGGTCTGACCGGTGCAACCCTTGGTGGGTTTTTGCTCGGGTGAACGTCTGGGTGTGTTTGCTGTTGTCCTGTGTTGCAGCTATTTCGAGTTTGGGTCAGTTTGGAGGTTGGTAGGCCTGTTTGGTGATTTGGGGGCTTTCAGGCTTGGACCGGTCTGACCAGTGTGTTGCACCGGCCTGACCAGTGTGAAGCCACTTAGTGGAAGTCATCAACTCTCACCAGTAGAGACCGGTCTAACCGGTGGTGCTCACCGGTCTGACCGGTGTTGATCAGTGGACTCGAGGTTTGGTGTTCCGCTGCGTTCTCGGGTCAGAAGGTTTTGTGTTGGTTCCTAGGTCCAGTGGCACTGCAGTGGCTACGTGGGTTTGGCCAACTTGGGTAGTGAGTCGGAGACGTGTGTTGGAAGCCGTGTTCATCTTGTTGGAGTTTCCATCTCCTTCGAGAAGAATTTTTATCAGCTCCCATTCACTCCCCCCTCTCTGGTTCGCCGTATCGGTCCTTTAGTAGTCCACCACGTGAGATCCACTAGAGCGCAGTTGGACGCCTACTTGGCTTGCCTAGCCCCCTTCTCATCCCTTTCTAGGTTAGGACGATTGAGCGTCCCGAAGCAAGCATCCTAGTAAGCGCTGATCTTATGTTTAGTTTCCGGAATCCTTCAAAACCCTCTCTACCGCTCTGACACTATTATCGTATCTTCTCTCGTCTAAGGACGACCTTGATTCTTCACTAGTGCACACATGTTCTCTATGGATTTGATACCCTGGAATGCTCTTAGGTGAAAGCTACACCAATATCCGTACGCTTGCGAACTTTTCTGCCATCATTATTTATACCAACAGGCCTTCTGGCATCGTTGCATATTTAGCAGCGACACTAGAGAGTGCCATCAAGCTTTCTGACGCCGTTGCCGGGGATATAAACCAGGTGCGACATTAGTATGCGTCAGCAAGCTTTCTGGCGTCGTTGCCGGGGATATAAACCTGGTGGCAACGCTAGTAAGTGTCATCAAGATTTCTGGCGCCGTTGCTGGGGAATGGTTGCTGTACTAATGTCGAACCGAGTCGTCTGTGTATCCCAATCCATACCATCACATATCCCCATATGGATTCCAAACCTATCAACCACTTTTCAGCTCCAACGGGTAAAGATCTGAATCCTCCACCCTCATTACCCATCCATGCACCAAGCTATGAACTTCATCCCACCCTCTTAGCTATGGTACGGGAGCAATCTTTTTCTATAGCAGAAGAGGAAAATCTGTACACCCACCTTTGCAGTTTTGAGGAAGTGTGTTCGTGCCTTGTCATTTGTGGCATGCCACATGAAACACTAAAATGGAAGCTTTTCCCGTTCTCTTTGACCGGGATTGCCAAGAAATGGTGCACTCAAACCGTTAGGGGTGTCAAGGGAGGTTGGGAAGTTTTGCGAAACAAATTTTGTCTACCTTTCTTCCCGAAATCCTGATTAGTCAACGTCCGTATGGAAGTCTTAGGCTTTAGGCAAAAGGAAAAAGAAACCTTAGGAGCAGCCTGGGTACGCTTTTTGGACCTAAACATGTCTGGTCCCAACCTCGAATTCTCCGAACCGATGCGGTTACAACAGTTTCGTCGAGGCCTTAGCAAGGAGTCCGCCCAGTTTCTCAATATTTCTTCAGGAGGTTCTTTCACTCATTTGACACCTAGTGAAGGGAGGAATGTTCTCAACATAATCCTTGAGAATATCCCCTACATTGGTATTTTCAATGAATTTCCCGAAGAAGAGGTTGATGAAATCCTTGAGTCAGAAAATGAGGTTTTACATATCCAGCCTACACCCGTGACCGCTCCCTCTCTCTGAGCCAATAATTGTAGAGCCTCCCGTAGAAAACCTCCATAGTCCCGAAGACGAGGAAACTCATCCAATGGACTTTATTAGCGAAATCGAGGATGATCTTTTCTCAGACTTTGGAAATGCCTCGATTTTTCCGATCAAACCAAAGCCTCGAGCGTGTAACTCTCTGTTTCAACAAAATGCTAGCCAACCCGATAAGCCAATTCTCAAAGAAGACATTAAATGCTTGTCGGTGGCTATGAGTGTGGAATGGTTGAGAGAAGCTGAGGCATCGCCCGAGGTAGTTACACTCATCATGTCGTCCACTATTCTTTCCTATCAAATACAAGGTGTCATGATGGATGTCTAGTACGATCCCACTGTTGGGATAAATATCATCTCGAAATCTCTTGCCCAACAGCTCTATCCCAACATAACCCTATGTTCGTCCCGAAAGATTTTTTCAATATCCTTATGGGACCATGTTGGAATGTTGCGGTGTTGTTAGAATAGTGCCGATAGTTGCCAATGAGGCTGAGATCTTTCTAGACTTCTATGTCTATGATATTCCGGACATACCTATTCTTATAGGTCGGCCTACCGAGAGACTTTTCCAAGAAATGGCTAATGGTAGCCTAGCCGTGCAACTAGACGAATCCACACAAACCCTCTCCTTAGCTCATGCACGGAATGCAATAGCAAAGATCCATGACTGATTCGAGGATGATCCCAATGAGAATCCCGAAGACACCTGGAATCACTTGGATGGCGAATAAGGGAAGGAGCCCTCTTCTGTCCAAATCCAGCTAGCTAGAAATCTTTTGACAAAATCTTCCCCTAGGCATACGATCCCTCCTTTGCCTCCTGATCCTCCAACCGAAACATCTATCATGGATGCCATGGAAAAGAAGTGGTCGACTGGAGTGAAACACTTTTCCGAAGTACTTTGGATTTGTTCACCATCTACGATCCTTCCTTGTTCCATAAAAGGAATTACCATAGAAGCCCATCTTAACCCCAACATGGAGGTTAATATTATGCCATGGCACTTAGAGTACACTTTTAATTGGGCAACGTGACGCTAAGACTATCTGACAAGCTCCTCAAGAGTTGTCTCTCCAAACACATTCTTGAGTGTCGGGGGTTGCATATGTTGTGCCACTCCTAGTAGACAAGATCAAGGTTAATCTAGACTTCCACGTCTTTGATGTCCTCGATCTTGATCTCCTCCTAGGCTCCCATATAGAAAAACTTCTCGATGCATCTCGAGGAAGCCTAGATAAAAAGCTTAGGGAAGTTGTTTTTGCCAGCACTCCATTGTTCTTGGAAAGTTCTATGGTGATGCCACTTCCCAAGCAATACCCGTTCAAGGAGATGATGTATGTATCAGCGTTCACATCGTCCGAGCCTATTCTCACTGAGCTTGTAGAATTTTCTACTTCTCATGAGTACAACTCGGATGACCCTCTTCATCTTTGTGAACACGAATGATCATCATCACCCTTGATCGATTTTGAGCCTCTTCCCACTGGCCCGTATCATGTTGTATTCGACCTTGGTTGAGATTCGACATCGAGTTTCCATGATGTATCTCTTCAGATGGAGAATTCATGGGCCATGGATGTCTATAAGGCGCCGACTCTGGGGTCTGCAGGAAAGGATCTCATCAACAAGAATGGTAGCTTTACTCTTGATTTATCTCAGGAACCATGCTTGCATCATGTCTCTCTAGAGTCCGCCACGCTTAGTACACAGAGCACACATCAGAACTACAACCACCTTATGGTTCTCCTTTGCAAAAAGTTTAGAAGGATGGTTGTAGATGCATATGTCCACCATAAGTATTGTAGATCTCGTGAGTGCATTGTGGCACTAACCTTGCAGCTAAAGCTTCACTAACACATTAACAGATTGGTGGTGAAGCGGTAATGACATCACCAATGATAGCTGCGAGAATAAATTCCCATGGTCAAGCTTATGACCGTAAACAAAGCACTACCAGGAGATAGCCTGGTTTAGCGAAGATTTATTTATCCTTCCAAATAAAAGCAAGAGCATATTTCTAGGATAAGATTGTCCTTTGGGTATTTTTGGTCGCTAACCTTTCGGGTGGAGATCAAGATGAATTATGGATAGATGATGCCTACGAACATGTGAGCTACATCAACTACAACACTTTGGTATGTTTTTGGTGAGAGAACACCTACGAAAGGAAGCTTGATCTCCACACACTTGAGTTTTATTGATTAGCAATGCAAACTTCAAGTGTGGGGTGAAGGACCGATTAGGCGACCAGAGAGGGCGGGAGTGAATGGGAGCCGATAAAAATTCTTCTCTAAGGAGATTGAAACTCCAACGAGATGAACTCGCTCGGTCGGACCCCCAAAATCACATGCGCCGCACTTCTACCTTCCGTTTACCAAAACCACGTAGCCACTGGAATGCTACTGGTCCTAGGAACAAACACTACCAACAACCTCAACTCCTACACACCCACGACATCGGAAACAACTCGGAAGCCGACTGTCCAGAGGGGGGTGGTTAGACCGGGTATGGGGGGCAGCTAGACCGCCTCCACCAAGCAACCAAGAAATCCTCCGAAACACCCCTTCTAAGAACCAAAACGCACCACGGTGTCACCAACAGAGATCTCTGGTCAAGGCCAAGCTAGCTACTAGGAAATATTGGCAAAAACCAAAACTTCACCCAGGGGCCTAGTGGCGGTTAGACCGGCTACCAGGGGCGGTCTAACTTCTTGTACCCAGCAAAGAGCTCCAAACAAGAACTCCTAGCAAACAACACGAAAACGACCCAGGATTTCACCTGAACGCTCCTCTGATCAAGGCGAACAAACTCATTGAGAAAAATCTGGCAAAATCAAAACCTTGACCTGGAAGGTCCATGGCGGTTAGACTGCCCCCAGGCAGTTAGACCGCCCCTTCAAGAAAACCTACCCGCGGGTCAAACCTCAACTTCCCATCGCCCGATCTTCCGAATCACTACATGGATTGCAGCAAAACTTCAGGAATAGATAGGTTACCTACTGGGCAACCTCTACCTCAAAGGAATCGACCCAAATCTCTCACAATCAAGAGGAATCGAAGAAATCGTCTCTCTAGGCTAAGAACTCAGCCAACTCGAAAAACCACCAAATTGAGTCCGATTCATGGGAGATTTGGGGGCAAAGTCACCACCCAAAGAGGCACAAGGTCCTCATACATGACACCCAACAAAATCCCCAAGAAATCATTTTCAAAACTCCGCCAAGAAAATCACAACAAAGAGCTCCGAAAATCACCACAAAGAAGGACGGGAAAAGCACTTCACCACCTTGAGGAACCACGCCGAACCATCTATACATACCATGAAGGTTCGTACAAGGTCTAGCTTGACACCCATACATCCATCGCTCTCTCTAGATCTCACATGAAGCTCTCAAGCTAGTCCTAGAAAACTAGAGGAAAATGAGAACAAAAATGGAAAAACAAATGAGCTAGAGTCCATAGAGTTGGCTGCCATCCATCGCCTCAAGAGTATATATGGAGGCACCCAAAAGACTAAACTACCCTTACTTAATAACTAGGGATACAAGCCCCTCAAGGGCGAATTTGGAAGTCTTCGGAGTTTTTTTCATCGGACGGATGCCCGACGACTGCAACCTGCTTAGCCTCGACGCAAGCCTTGCGATCCCGACGCGTGTCCTCCGCTTCTAAGCATCTCGGCGCCAGTGACTAGGGCGGTCATACCGCCCCCCTGGGTGGTTAGACCGGCCTGGGTGGCCACACCTCCTCGTCGAGTCTTCGGCCTCGGTTTTGTGGCTCAACCGAGTAACCCAGTGGTTTTCTGGTGAACCACTGCAAACCCCGCGAACTCGGTGTAGCCTCCGCCAATCGCCACTCATGACTCGGCTCCCACATAGTCCCAGCTCGACCTTGGTTTTGAGGCTCAACCAAGAAACCGTCCACGACTTTGTCTCATTGTTCTTGCCACCATGCGGCCCGCACTTGACTCCGCTGGACACCGGGTCCCTAGAACGAAGCCTACTTGTCTTCTCCACACCTAGAGGCCTCACCGGCAACGACCTTTCGTGCTTGTTCTTCACCTGCACCAACACCAGTCAAGCCGCAACCTGCACCTGCAATACTTAGCCAAGAGTCAGTCCACACAACGCTGTCAGTCACTCATCACACCAGGAAGCGACCATCCACCGGTCCTCGAACCACACATCGTCCTCATGGGGGAGGTATGTGAGAATCCCGAGTAAAGCTCCTCTCATACAAAATAATTTCCTGATTTGGAGATGATATTATCTCATGCATCTTTCCTAGCTAGATATGTCCTGCTTTTGACTTTAAACAAAGCCCTTCTGGGAGGTTGCCCGATGTTCACCATCGGTCTCATGGTGAATAATAAAAAAATAAAACTTTGCTTTGATTTGGCTAGTACAATTTGTACTAGCCAAATCCATGTCTCTCATGTTTGTCAACAAGTGTGTAGGAAAAGATGCAGCAGAAGATAGTGTGGGGGAGGTATCAAGAGTCAGCTTATTCCGACATTCAAAGGGATATCATGGTTTGAAAAATCCTACCCCCCCCCCAATTCCTTGATTAATGAGTTATAATTTCTCTCATAAGATAATCATTTAATTAAATTCAATGAATCTTGATGCTCCATTGCTATACATGTTTTTTATTCCTATAGCACATATATCTATTGCTTGTGATAAAATATCATTAGGAAACATGTTCATCTAAATGGTTGATTAATAATATATGGTACGATACGATGAACCTTACTCTCTCTGACGAAGTGCTTGGGATGTTTTACTTGAAAAAAAGCATTACAAGCTCATCAGTGATGATCAAGCCATATGTTGTTTACATTAGAAAACCTCACACATATGATGCTTGTTATTACACTGAGCTTTGTCAAATTGTTGTGACCCTTGCTAGAAGCTTTTCATGCTTTCATGATCAAGATCACGTACACTCCACCTTCATATGCTAAACTTCTACACTAGAAGATTGCAACATCCATCCATCCACAAAATAAATACTCTAGTCAATTTATGAATCCCTCTCCATAGATTTCCTACTAAAGGGACATGGGCTAAAAAAAGAAAAAGGAAAAAAAGATAAAGACACATGCTAAAGAGAATCTCTTCTCAAGCATGATGAAAAACAAGAAAAAAAAATATAGCCATGTTCGCAAACTAAAGTTCAAAGGGAGAGAGAACATACAAGAAGGTGTACATATTTCCATATCATCCACTTTTCATACACTTGCACATCTTGATCAAATTGTATGAATAGTTTTCTTCTTGGATCCGGTTTTTTACTTTGCAATATTCTGTGATACAAGTATGCCTTATATCTTCAACCTTACCTTGAGCTCCACTTATAGCCATCATTAGAAGTAGGATGAAGAAAGGCAAGTTTAATGCCTTTGTGAGGAATCATACACACTGAGCGATCTGAGAGCATCATTTGAGGAGTCAAGTAAGGCTATGTTTTGAAAAAACAAATTTATTATCAAAAATCCAAGCTACTTTAAAGAAGGAGTTGAGGTGATTCAAATCCAGTCGTTCCATTCTTCAACCATCCAAGATGACATGGTAGACACCCCAAAGAGACACAAGTACAAGTATGTCTTGGATTATCTTACATTCTTGCATCGTATCTTCTTGGATTCATGTTTTCCACCCTAGTCCTTAACCTTTACTCAAGGACGAGCAAAGGGCTAAGTGTGGGGGAGCTTGTTGACGATCGTTAAGTCCCTATTTTTGACCGTCAACTTTGGATAAAAGTTACCCCATCAAAGTTTGCACAACAGCTATAGGATTATAATCTAACAAATTCCAGAAGCTTTGGTGTATATTTGGTCACAGGTGCAAATGAACAATTATAGAATAAAATATGGCATTGTCACAAACAACATCAAATGCCAATTTGGACTACACCATTGTGACAGGCACATCGATGCAATCGAAATGGACATATCATTTGCCTACTTTGGAGTTCGTATGAAGAAGACGTGAAAAAGACAAAATCCTGACGTGAGCTGACATCACCAGGGCCCTACCGTACCTCATCTGCACCAGCGCAACCAGGAGCTGCCTCGTGGCGCCATGAGGTTCACTGTTGGGTTGCGCCACGACGCGTCACAGGCACGCGCGGGGGGACCGCAGCTGGCCACGTGCAGCGCAACCACTAGCCGGCATGGGGCGCGTCGCCGTGGAGGCGCTGTTGACGGATAAAACTTGTATCCACCTACGATCCGCAAGCGTACGAACCTACACCTTTTTCACCAAGGCGATTCCCTAGGTTCTTATCAGTCCATGGAGCAAGCGGATTACACGCGTTTGATCTAGCACTACTCACTAACTTATCCAAACCCTAATCTACGGTTAATCTAGAAAACAACTACGCAACACTAGATAGAATGATTAAACCAACAAGATATGTAAGAGACACTTACCCAAGGGTACGATACTTGAACATGCAACCGCTTAAGATATGAAAACCAATCTAATCTATCAGGGGTTGTGACCACGGTTTCGCCCTTTCCCTCCCCCCGTACTGTCACTACGCAGAGGTATTGGTGACTAGACCTATGATGGACACGACGTATTGAATGGTTCCAAGGGAGCATTGAGATCTTGCTCGCTACACGACATGGTAGCTAGCCTAAAACAACAAAGCATCTTCAACATTAGATGATAGATAGATAACCATACAACGTAGCAATTACATCTCAAGGTCAATTACAACCCATGGACAAATGAGAAGATTACCCCACCAAGGTGCTAGGCGTAGAACCGTTGGTCATGGTGACGCTTTTGATGATGTCTTCCTTGTCCTCCAGGGGTGTCTTGGCAGGGCCTCGACGTCCTCCACTTGTGGTTGCTTCCTTCGAGTAGAGTGATTCTTCTCGCGAACGATCTCCCTCTTCTTCTCTCTCTAGCTTGTGGACGACCTCTCGGATGAATAGCCCTGTGAATGGAGGCGCCTCCACGTACTTAGGGTTGACGGATCTTCGTGCTCAAGAAAGGGGGGGCGAATCAACCCCGGAGTGGGCAAGGTCGGTCGGCTTGGGCCGACCGGCCTAGGCCCATCCTGGCCCGGTTCGATTGCCCCTTCGCTCCCGTGGGTCCTCATGTCTTTGTGCACTTTGCCCCCTCCATTTGCACCATTTTGGCGATGTCATCCACACGTCCAAGATGGAGGTTCTCCTTGCGTGAAGTCCGGTCTTTTACACTTCAATCCTCAAGTATGTTCCTCTGTAACACTTCGGTCCTTGCCACCTTTGGGAGTGATTTCATCAAGCTCTTAAACACGAACGGGACTCCTCAACTGCTCCTTTGAACTCGTTGTGACTCCGTCCTTTGTGTCCATGTTTTTCTACAAAAACATAACACTTCCAAATGCACATACAATGATGAACTTGTTATGACATTAGTTTGCCTAGTGGCGGGTTAGTTCCACAATCAAATCGAAACCAAAGTGTAAAGAACATGTTTGGTGTACCAAAATACACCATCAACAGGCGCGAGCGCGTGGGAAGACGCCCCCGGTTGCCACGTGCCGGCATAGGGATGGCGAGGCCAGCTGTCGCCCGCGAGAGCGCAGGGCGTGCACGCGTGAGCTGCCACCCAGATGCGTGGCAGGCCCTGACTGGCCGCCCGAAGGTCGGTTTGCACGGGCCGGGTTGGTTCGTCAGTTTTCCCTTTTTAGCATCGTTTCAGCGACCTAGCGACCGGTTTGGCTCCAATTCGACTCCCTAGGGGTCAGTTCTTGCCCGATTTTCACCTCCACCACCTCACGAACCTTCCCCTGCATGCTACAGTACCGTGGAAAGGTCAGTTGCCCCAGGAAAGAGGGGGAGATCCTCCATTCTCCCAAGTCTTCTCCCCCTATACATAGAAGCCCATTCCTTACTTCCAAAGACACGAACAGAGAATCAGAGATCAAGGCAAAGCCCTACCAAATTAGTGTTAGAATTAGGTGAGAGTGGAGGTGCGAGTCCGAGAGAAGCCGGAGTTGTCGGCTTCCTCCGTTCCTCTTGTACCTCAGTGCATTCTAGATTTATTTAATTAATTAAATTCAGCTTTATCATTTATGATTGTGGGCTCCTCGCTTCGATTAGTGTTCTAGTAATTGCAAAGATAGAATAGTAGTCACTAGAGTAGACGTGGTGTCTAGTCTTGCGATTACCCCGGAGTACACTTAGTGGCACGGTTTGTTGTGGTAGCCCCAGGTGGTGACAGCCCTGACGGCCTACATAGTCCACCACTTGAGATCCACTAGAGCACAGTAGGACCCCTGCTTGGCTTGCCTAGTGTCACACCCGGATTTAAAGGAAAACCCGAATGCATGAACACATGTGTGCCAGGATCAAGTTACTGTTAACACCAAAAATTGGTACAGGGAAGAGACTGACCTGTGGGCTGAGTTCGATAGAAGAGGATCATTCGGCAAGAGGTTTTCCTCAAAGCATTCGGTAAAGGCATCTGCGGTCGGGAGTATGTCATCATTCTAGAAGAGCTGTTTCATGCTTGGAAGAGGAAAGCATTCGGGAATGCATGATGGCGTGGCTTGAATATAAAGAAGGGATGAATTGATGGCGGGTGTGAGACGGACATGACGCCATTAGGCAATGAATGTTGTAATCGTGGTCGACTAGGAGTCGTGTTAGAACAAGGGTATAAATATGAACCCTTAGTGTTTGTAATCGGGATCGAACAATTTCACAACAAACCGGTCCCGTGCCAACTTTCGAGTCCTTCTAGTCGAGTCGTTGAGTTCTTCGAGAGGAGCCATAGATCTGTCGACCTCCGTAAGTACCGGCAACCTTGTATCATGTCTAGTATCATGCAGTGGATTTAGACCGTGATGCAAGTAGTCTTGTTACCATGCTTAGTATCATGTGATGGATTTAAGCTTGGTTCAAGAAGGCTTTCTTGTTGGATCATGAGCCATGCGGTAGGCTATGATCTAGCTTGGAGCTAGTTATCGGCTCTATTAGATTTGGCAAGATCTAATAGATTCATCAAGTTAACGTGTGTTGTTTTGAATTTTGCTCTTATGTTTAATTCATGTAACACTCTTATTGCCCAATTTAGATTGACTAGATTCGGCTCTATCTTGTTTGTGATCCACGTATTGCACACTCAAATCTTTGCCTCGATGTGGTGAGTGGGTCATGTGTTCTCTAATAGCCGAATTCGAATCAATCTAGATTGTCACGTGTTGCGGGTTCAAACTTGTTAATCTAGCATAGTTTGTTCCTTCTCTGTGGAACCCAAATTGGCTGTATAGATGTATTCGGCAATCCTATCACGAGTGAAACACGATCATGAGCTTGCTTTAAATAATGTATGCTTTTAGCCTTCCATGCTTAGATTGTATCATGCGGTGGATTGATCTATTCTTGGTTGGTGGTGTGATTTCAAACAAGTTGTATCATGCGGTGGATTAACTTGCTTGGTGTCATGCTTGATGGGTTTGAAAGTACCTAGACACGCGGTAGACTAGTGCTATTGGTCTATGCATGCATGTTTACTGCAAATTCATGATTATGCTTTGCTTTTATTTATTTTATTATGACTTATCCTTGATAATCGGTCAGGGTTACATGCTGCAACATTGTTTAAATAAAGACCGATATTCATCATGCTTACGTCATACATTCGGCTATGTCCTGTTTACATGTTTTATCAGTTCCCGAATGGTGTATGAATTGCGGACAGATATCTTGTTATAGCTATATGTCTTTCTGACTGGCTTTATAGCCGTAAACATAGAACTGTCTGGTACCACCCGGCAAGTTCCAGGTTTTATCTAACCTTTTTCATCCTTTGTCAGTTTCAGGGAAAATTGACTTGCACGCTTCCAGATTTTGACGCTCGGGACACGTGTGTTAAGCCAGCTGATTCGGCTTGCTGTGTGCTTGGCATGAGGTGCTGATTTTACGCCAACACACTTTTTGGTACGCCTGGTGGGACACTCAAATTGATCAAGATGCCTGACATCCAAGATGTCTTGCATGTCACCTTCAATGAACTGTCTTCAGAACAACAACTACTACTGAAAGAAGCTGTGGAGCAATTTCAGCAGAAGTGTTTGATGTCATTTTCCAAGAATAGGAGTCGTGTGCCATTCCCCAAGTCAGATATGTCAAGAGTTATGATGCCAGGAGAAACTGATGCCACAACTGCTGCAGAGAAGCAAGAAGCTTTTGGCATGATACAGCAAGCTATGGAAGACATAATGGCAAGACACAATACTGCATTTTTAAACAGCTTCCGGCATATGATGTTTGGTGTCTTTGGCCCAAGCGTGGACAAACATTTTGAACAAGGTGATTCAAGTGCTGCTGCTGGTCAACCATCTCGTCAAGATGCAAGTGTTCAACCGCCTTCGCAGAGTGTAAGTGTTCAGCCAACTCAGCACGTGGATAGTCAACCAATTCGGCAGAATCCTCATCAAGCAGTACCAAATCCACATACATATGGATAAATGGCATTCGGCAATCCTGGGGTTCAACCTGTCTCTACTTACAGGATAGCTCTGACAAATAACAGGTTGCAAAGGAACATGTACGGGAACGGGTGTTGAGAATTCATGGATTACAGTGTTGTTGATGCTCTCCCGAATCCTGGGTATGGTGCTACTACAGGGATGCCTGTTGGAGGACTAGGGAATCAAGAGACCAATGTTGATCTCCTAGTGCAGAAAATGATCGAAGTGCTTCAAAATCAATTCGGTCTAAAGCCTAAGAACCAAGGACACCTATATACACCTCCTTTTCCGAAATGGTACCACAGGGTGGCATTACCAAACAGGGTGAAAGTCCCCTCGGAGTTCACCAAGTTTTCAGGGCAAGATGGTACCAGTACTGTGGAACATATAGCCCGGTATCTAATGCAGCTTGGGGAAGCTTCTGCTGATGAGGCCTTCAGAATTAGATATTTCCCTCTATCATTGACAGGCCCGGCGTTTATATGGTTGTCACAACCTGAAATTTCCAATTTCAGGATGTGAATAGGAAGAAAACTAAAACAACGATTTAGTCTAAATTTTAAAATTTTGCCCAACTTTTATTTTCTTTACCGGGAATATAGTATAGGAAAAATCCTTTGTTTGATTTTCTAAAATAAATGAAAGTTGTGTGTGTTGCATTCATGCCGATGCATCTAGTGGTTCTTGAGTGCAAAAAGGTTTCAAAAATGCGTTTAGGAGTTGTCCAAAACCTTCCGAGAATTTTCCGGATTTTTCTGGGATTTATTCTCATTTTCCTTGAGCTATTTCTATTTATTAGAAGGCTCTAAAATCTTTTTCCTGAGCTCCAAATGCTTTTTTTGGATTGTTCATGTCTTAATCGAATCTCTAGGAATTTTTCTGGAATTTTTGTGTTTTCCGGAGTATTTTTCGTGCCTTTAAACAATTTCTAGACTTTTTGGAATTTGTTTTTGCATTAAAAATAAATTCGAAAAAAAAGAAAACTTTCCTACCGGATTGGGCCGAGCCTGTGGCCCGACCCAACCCGCTCCGGCCCGCCGCCGGGCCCATCGTCCAAGCGAGCCATGGCGACGCCGCCCCGGGCCGGCGTGCCCCACGTGCGCCCCCATAAAAGGGAGCCACGTGCCCGCGCGCATGAAGCCCTAGCCGCCGCCCGCACCCTTCTGCGCGCGCCGCCGCCCGCACACCGCTCGCGCCACCGTTAGCTGGAAGCCCGGGCCGGCCGCAAGCTTCGCCGGCGTTGACTTCGATCTGGCTGTATCCCTTGCCAGCCGCCGCCGGTGAGCGCCCCTCGTGATTTCCCACGACTTCCTCTACCCCTTGCACCCTTGCCTGAGCCCTAGCTCGCCGGAGCCGCCGGCGATTTGGCCACCATGGCCGCCGGCCTCCTCTGTGTCTGCAGCAAGAAGAAACCGCGGCCGATTTGCGTCTAGGCCCCTGGTTTCCCTGGTAACCTTTGAATTTTCCAATGTGTCTTAATCAATCTACAGGAAACCCCCCTATAAATATTAGATTCCTTAAGATCCAATCCAACCGAGCCTTTTTGCATATCTAACCCTAGCTTTAGATCTATTCGCGAGCACTATTTGATGTGTCTCGGGAATCTTCCCTGCTAGCCCCTAAAATCTATAGTTAATCACGAATAGGTCCGTCCAATCTTGTTTTCCCCTTATCTTCGGCGTTTTAACTCCGTTTTTAGCGTTATGTATTTCCACGCGATCGTCTCGACGAGTAGAACAACTTTTTGCCCCTGTTTTGTTCTGTTGGTACAGTTTGGTGATTGTTTCTTATTTTATTCCATTGTATGCTTGTATGTGAATGATGTGGTGCGTAGAAGACCGTTCGTTCGTGGAACACGCCGGAGTTGAAGATTTCCAAGACCTTGAGCAGTAGCAAACGTTGGTAGAAGGCAAGTCCTTGTTGCATTCCCGTCGATCCTATTACGACATGCATTTTAATTACACCGTTATTTATTATTGCTTCGCATTAAATTGATGGGTCCTTTTATTAAGGTTTGACTAGTTTTGTTTATCCTGTGCCTTGATCAACCTAGGTTTATGTTTATGTTGGGTAGACCATGCTTAGTTGCTCAACTTGGGATTATGGTGGGTTTGATGAACAACAATGTTAATCTTGCTTTATTTTTGTTGTACCTTCATTAAACAAGATCACCTGTGTTAATCGGTACATGGAGAACCACCCAGGAAAACAGTACAACCACAAGACATATGGCTCTGTCTTGGCTTAATAATTAGTGAACTAGGTGTTAGGTATGCTTTACCTGATAAGGGTTGGGGGTTGCCGGTAGTTTGTGTATAGCCCGGCCCTCAGACTCATCTGCTCTATGGTAGCTTCGCAGCTGGGAGAGGTTTATGCATTGCGCTGTCAAGTAACCTAGCGAGCAACCTGCATCTGGGGATCTTTGTAACGGCCTCGTAGCGTCCCTATGCAATCACACCTCAGTAGTGTGGTATGATTCCTGATCAGCATCGCATGGTTGGGTCTAAAGTTCTTCGGGACTTTTACGCGACTTGTGGGTAAAGATGTACAACCTCTGCAGAGTGTAAAACTGACTAGTTAGCCGTGCCCACGGTCACGGGCAGCCTGGACCCTCACATGAGTAAACTATGAAAGATGGATTAAACTTGTTGCATTTACTTTCGTTCATGATGATGATGCTTATGTTAACCTCTGGGTTGGTATAAACTTACATTTGCTAGTAATTCAGCTTGCTTAATAAAATTTGACCAACTAAAATGCTGATCTGCTATCCGACCACAAGCTTCCACCATAAAGCCTTTGCATGTTGTTATAGAGTTTTCCCTTGTTGAGTACGACATGTGCTCGTGCTTGTTGTTCTTTTATATTGCATCTAAACAACCCGGTTGCTGCTCAGACGGACGTTGTGATGCCCCAGGTTTTTAATTAGCATCTTTAACGCTAATGACCGAATCAGCCCAGTCAAACCGGCCGATACTGGTCAAACCTAGGTCAACATGGGTCATCAGCTCGAAAACCTCACCAGTGAACCCTATTGAACCCCTTGACCAAGTCTACACACACCCGTGGTCAACCTTTGATAAAAGACACGGTCAAACCCTGCTTAAACACCGACGTAGGCGAATGTCTTCCGGAACTTTTGCCACGTTCTCCAAATTTCACCTAAACACTTAAAAATCTACCAATATGAAAGTTGTCTAGTTTGTTGAGGGACACAACTTTCTTGTAGATTGACATTTCAAATTTTGAGAGGAAATTGGTGAAAAACTTGGTCAACCGCTAGTACCTCCTGTTCACTGAAACATGGCAACATTCAAAGTTTGGCAGTAATTTGTGCAAAATCCGTTGAGAAAAACACCATACGGCCTTTGTGAAAGTGGTAGAGGGTAGTGAGATCTACAACTTTCCTAATCACCACTTTGAGCACTTTTATTCAACTTTTTGGAGTTTTTCCTTTTCAAAAAGGGCCAGTCGAATTAGTTGTCGTTGCGCCGCGACGTCGCACCTGTCGGGACTCCAGGCGCGTCCGCGCTCGCGCGCGCGCGCCGCGTGTTGCCCGCCATCCTTGGCGTCCGAGTCGCCCGCGCACCTCCCCGGGCGTAGCGCCTTCCCGAGGCAAGCCCGCACTCCGGGCGCCGCGGAAATCCGCGCACGCCGCGTGTCACTTCCCCGATGCGCGCATCCGCCGGGCGGCCGCCCGCCCCCCCGCGTTGCCGTGCCGCCGTACGACGTTTCTACCCGGGTCAGCATCGGGGCACGTGGGGACGTCACGTAGCAGCGGCCGGCCGTCTTTAAAACTGATCCCACCCGCCTCCCCGGAGGTTTGCGTCCCCTCCCCACTGCTTCTTGCTCCGCCGCCGGCCACCATGGCCGCCACCGTGGAACTCCACCTCCCCCTCGATTTCGTCACCGGCCAACCCTTTCGGCGCCTCCTCTAACCCTATAGGAGCTCCCCAAGCCGCCCACTCCCGTGCCCCAACCGAGGGCACGCCGGCGCTAGCAGTCCAGTGGCCGGCGCCGACCGGCGCCACCGAGCCCACTCGCCGGAGCCGCCCCGCCCCCTTCCTCGGCCCCAAATCGAGCATTGGTGAGCTCCTACACCTTCCCCACAGCTTCCCCGGCCAAAACCCCCACCGAAGCCGCCGGATTCCGGCGAGCCGCCGCCCCCATCGGTCCCAGGGACCCAATTGCGAGGTCTGAGTTAATTCCGGGGAGTTTTTCGTGAACTAGGGACTTATCTGTGAATCTGGAAAACCTGTCAGGGGCCGGGGTGCAAAAGGGAATCTCAAATAGTACTTGTGTTTTGCTGATTCTTGTAAATTGCGTAGAAAATCCCATATAACTAAGAAAAATGCAATCTCAATTTTGCTAGATTCTCTGTGAAAAATCCTACAACGTTCGATATTCTTGCCTGAGCTAGTTCCTGATAGTTTTTGCATGAAAAATAGAAATATGAAAAACCTAGATCTGCAATATCTCAAAATCCACAAATCCTCTGTAGCTAATTTTTGGATATGTTGCGTATCATACCATGGCTAGATCCTTTGCCAAAAGTTGCACAAAGTTATGCAGTAAATCTTTTTATATAATTTTTTTCTTTTTGTGCAGAATCCGTCTAGATGATTTTTGTAGCTAATTTTTTTTGCCCAACTTGTGCATGCTGTCTTGTTATGTCAAAACACACCTCTGGTGAATTAATCATGATTTTGGGTTTATCAGAAATATTTATTCTTAATTTGTGCATGTTTTCCTTTGTAAATTAATGAAGCAAGATCAGTAGAGCTTCTAGTAGTGCTTGCTGGTTCTTTAGGCTTGTATGAGAAAGATTGGAGCATTTTGATGCTTAATTACTTTTGTATGCATTTATTTTGATTGCTAGCTAGTCTTTTGTTATTTTTCAAAATGTTTTATTTCCTAGCTTCGAAGCTTTGCATGTGAGTCCAGTGATTTAGTTTGGGTGTTATGATTCTTAAGAAACCCTTCCTTAAGTTTATATTGATTTATTGTTCAATCAAAAGGTTTAAAATTCCTTTGTAGATTAAAGATTGATTAAATAAGGAAAATGCATTTAATTCTTTTCCCTTTTTGGGAAGTGTTACTTAACTTAATTAAAGGCTATGAACACACCCTTTCTGATAAGGAATTAATTTATAAATAAATATCTTTGTACACACCCTTACTAGTGAGAGGTAAAAGAAATAAACCTTCACATAAAATATCAAATATAAAGGGAACATTAATTCAAGTGTGTAATATTAGAATGAAACACATAACAATAATATCCTTCATAAAAAGAATTTATTATTTAATTATTTGTTAAGGTGAATATGACCAACAAGAGTTGGATAAGATAAACAAACTGTCACATCACCTGAACCCTGCATTGCATTCCGTGTAGATCTTCCTAACGGCGACTACTCACTCGTCCCGGAATCCGAGGAAGGAGGAGCAGAAGATTCGCTGTAGTATGTGGAAGTGCTCAACGACACCGAGGGTGCTCAGGCTAACATAGCGGACGAAGGCAAGCCCCGATGCATCTGACCTAGTTTTCAAGTTTTGTTATTCAATTATCTATGGATGTTTGTGCATTTAAGTTCAGGAGTTGTATGGAACACTAGATGCAAGATCCCTAGGTACCTTTGTCCATACTAGTATGATAGGTCGATAGCTGCTAAGCTATAGGGCCGTTACAAGTCGGGTGATGGTGTCACTCGCGAGAATAGGTTCCTAGATAGGAATCATAAGATCTCCTTAAATGGATTGCTCATGTGGTAAGAGCATGGGTTTTGGGCTCCGGTCCAATGGCTATTGTGGGTTAAGTGTTTGAACGTACTAAGCACTTGTCGGGAATGGGACCGGTATGCCTAGTACCTTAATGAGGCGGCGAGGGATCCTACTATTTCTACTCTTGGGATATGTCTCACGGCTAGCTACCGGTGGTGTACGGTGAGTCCGGGTGCCTCACGGGGTATGCCGGATAGCCTGCACCAAAGACTGTAAGATTCGATCCCGACCCGAAGAGTTTTGGGAACCACTTGGTGGTTGTCCTCGCGAGGGGCATCCCACCGTGTGTTTAGGTCTACCTTGCAAGGTTTGAATTAATCGATTGTCGGCCTCTCACCGTTATCTGAGACTACTTACTCAACTAGCCATGAGATCCCTAATGATGGAAGTTGATGAATACTATGCTTGATTAATTGTATTGTACAACTTTGTCTGTACTAGATGGCTAATTTTAGTAAAGACTAAACCCACTAGAACTTGTGCTAAAATCTTGAAAGTAAGGACATACTCTTTGTTACTTTTTAGCAAAAGCAACCCAGTGGCCAGAAAGCCTTTCATGTCTAGAGTTGGCGAAGTAGATATCACCGACGAGTAAGTCTTGCTGTGTATTAGTATACTTAGCCTTGCTATAATATGTTGATCCAGGTAATGCTTTCGGTGATGTGTGGACCGGAGAGATCCCGCCCGGCTGGGAGCTAGAGTGGGTGGAGGATGATGACTGAAGGCATCATGGCTGGCCTCCTGTGGTGTTTCCGCCTCCTGTTAGTTTAATTCCGCTGTTTCGAAAAACTCTGAACTATGTCTTTATGTCAAAAACTTTGGGTTGTAATAATTAAACCCCTCGGGGTGAATTTCGGATGTCATTTATGTTGTACCTCTGGACTCACCATCGAGCGAGTTTTAATGCATATATATCAATCCTTATTGCTATTTAAGTGATTTACCGGGCGTTAACCCGGCGACTAACGACAGGATGATACTTTATTATCGCTTAATGACCAAAGTGGATTGGTTTAGGCGATAGTACGGTATTTTCCTAGGCGGGTTGTCAGCTGGTATCAGAGCGATTATATGCACCAGAGCTTAATTAACAATCTTAATCACATGATTTTTGAATAAAATGGCCAATATTGTTGATTTTCCAAAACACGTTGGTCCGTTAAGGATAAACTAGACCGAGAGGCCATAAGAGGGGATTTTTGGGTTCTTTCAGGTGGCTTATTAACCTATGGTTTATTTTGCTAACTTCCAGCTCAGTTACTGTATGTCAGACTTACTTTCTTGGACAACCAAACTAGATGAGCCACGTGTTTTATACGTGTGCTGTACCGCATCACGAGAATTGCGAGGGTTGATGGAGTGATCCATTCCACGGATCCCATCTTCGCGTCTGTCTATGAGTTGTGTTGTCGCCACGTGTTTTATACGTGAGCATTCCGCATGTCGAACATGCGAGGCAAGGATACACTCCATGCAAACGAAGGATGTCCTCGGTTGGACGCTGTCCATGCAGCGGCTTAATGCATGGATGCCGTTTCTATAGTGAACGGTACTGTATGTGGCCGCTTTCATGAGTGCTGACATGAAAGGTTCGGTGTGTTCTGTGATCTTCTGCAGATACCCTAACCTCGTTTCTTTAGTCGCTTAGTGAGCATCGACTAGATCTCGACTAGTTATTATAGGGAGATGCGTGTATGTGCCATTCCACCGGCGCTAACTTCGAGTTTTGGCTCGAATGCCTTGTGGGGACGAATAGGACGTCTTGCATCATGCTAAAAGTCATGGAAAAACCTAAACTGAATCCATATCGGTTTATGTGCCCTCTAAGGTAAAATAGTGATAGTGTGTTTTGTCCTGCCTAGCTTCTCAAGTGTAGATGTGTCGTTGTGCATAAATTTATTAGAGTTGTTGCTTAGATTGTTGTCATCGTCCAAGAATCTTTTGTCTCGGTGATCTCTATCTAGGTTGCTCCAATCCAATCTAGTTCTGCTCGCCGAAGTTCACGATCATAACTTAGGTCTACCGCAAGTTATGCTCGGTTAGTCAACCCTTGTCTTGCTATCCTCCTAGAACCGTTTGAAATCTCGCTTAGATAAGCACCTTCCCAATCTTCTAGCTCAACCTTGCGTACCCAACTTGAGTCTCATAACCCTGCTAAGTTGCTACGCAGATTTGAGAAGAATTCTGGACTCTGGTTTGAGTTAGGAAGTTCCGTTTCCGTTTACCTGAACTTTGTATCTTTAGGTATGCCTGCTCCTTCGAGTTCAACGTACAATGGTATTTTAGTATACATAGTTACCCCATACCTTAACCCCTACCCTTATTCATTGACCGAGTTACCCTTGTACACTCGCACTTGACTGATTCTCACCTTTGCCGTTATGTCTAGATGGACAACGCTGGATCTGCGTCGATTGATGTGGAATCGTGGACTCTCGTGAACTACCTCGAGGAGGGTGGATTTCCTGCACTTCTGTGGGACACCCTGAAGGACCTTGGGTACACCAATTACCCAGAGTACTCGACACGTGAGGTCTTTACCACAGGCCAACTCCTTCGTTGTGAAGTAAGGGTGAAGATTTCAGTGTGCCCAACCAATCTTGCATGGGAAGAGTGGGAGTGCAAGGCACAAGGGCGAAATTTGTCTGACACGGTGCAAAAGGCTGCTCTCGAAGCACTCACAACTTTCTGTGGGAAGCACCCTGACGAGATATCCAACTCTGCAGCCAAAGTAATTCCGGTACCTGAGCGACACGCTGTACCTTGGGTCGAACATGAAGCTGTCTTTCCAGCCCAGAGCAACTCTCACTATAGTCCTGATCTTGTCACCTCAGTCCGCTTTTCAGAAGCCATGTACGACACCTACCGACGGATGTTGGGAGAAAGTGTATTCTATAGACACCGAATCTATAGGTACAGAGTTAAAGAAACAGAGTGTACGGCTCAAGCGTTGAAGGAAGCCCGAGCCATGATAGCTACCCTCAGGAAGGAAAGGCGCAAGGACAAGGCAATGATACAAGAATTGAGTGAGATCATACATGAGAAGAACTTCCTGTTGCAGCATAACAACCAGTATATGCTTGAACTAGAAAATCAACTGGAAGCTATAGCAGTTCCACCCCCGGAACTTGTCATTTCTGGACCAGCAGGAGAAGAAGATGCTGAGGACATCCAAGGAGAATCTGGAATTGAGTCTAGACCCGAGTCACCATAGTCCCTCAGCATGGGAGATCCAACCCTAGGAAGTTGGTATGTGGGAAATAAAATTCTGAGTCATAAGAGTGTGGTATTTGTAGGGAACCCTAGTGCACAATAACCGCGTTTGGTTAACTATTGCGGTTGGTTGAACTAGGAACCTTGTTGTGCAGCTAGTCTGCATTGTAATCCCAAATGTTGGTGGTAATTTTTTAAAACCCTAATCGAGGTAATGCCTTGATTAGACATCTCTTTCCGCAATGATCTTTGTAAGGTATTATTTGTGCTAGTTGTGATCAAATCAAAGTTCTGTGGTGAATCTCAAACTCGTCCAAAAATTTTGTGCCAATCAAAGATCCAATCGCATTCTCAGTCCTGAACTTATTCTTTTGGTCTTGCTCACAACCTTGTGAGTTAAATTAAATGTTGCTTTTGAGCATGCACTGCATAACATATGCATTTGGGAAGCTTGGGTATACTAACGTGCATTTGCATGAAAACTCCGTACTCCTACTCTACCTCTCTTGATTGGTGATGTTGTTACCCCTCTTAGCCAAAGGTGCCACGATGGAACCTGGGGCATCGTGTGTGCTGCAGCCACACGACTGCTACCAGGAGCGTGCTAGGTATCTTGATTGTGGGAATGTGACTCGCCACACAGATCTGTCTCTACCTATGATTGCCCTCGCAATCGCTAACTCATCATATGGATAACCGGGTCATTTTAATGTGCATCATGAGCACCATACCGCACGAGCACGTGCATAGTGTCTTCACAAGCATGTGCATCGCATCAACTTTGAAAATTATTGCACCTTAAAATGATAAGATGTCAACAACTCAGATTCACAAGGTAAGTAAAGGTGTGAGCAAGATTGTTCTGAAGTTCCCGCCTGAAGTTATCTTTCGTACAAGAAATTATGGAACTCTCTTATTAGCCTTCCTTTTCTTCGTAATGGTCTTTTGGAAATCTCTGTCGACTTGGTCTCTTGCCGCAAGTCTCAACGACCTTGGAGTACCTATTCCCCTCCTGCTAGCCAAGTGGAAGTAGTAGAAGTAGAAATTTTCTTGAGCAGTCAAGGTTCTCGAAAAATCAATGTGGAGAAGTCATCCATCGTGTATTCGTTCTTGGTCCGTGCTCATAACCTTCAAATCCTCAGAATCGAGGAAGGAAGTACACCCAGGATCGACCGAAGCTTTTGCTAAGCTTCTCTTTGTTGTTATTGCGAACATGAAGTGTTGTACACTGAGCTTTCTTCTTCTTCTCCCCAGCGTGATCAATTCTTTAGGCCGTTGGACCTCATCTGTGTCAGTGTCACGACCGTACGACGCCGTGACGCCACTCCGCCATCTTTTTCCGCAACCGTGTTCAGGACGCCGAGACCTCACGGGCTGACCATTGTCGAGCTCCGTGTTGTCTACACCAGGTATCCGGCTGGTCAAATGATCGTTGCAGTCCCGCAACGGCCATAAAAGGGAAGCCCTTTACGCAGATCCACCGATACGAAAGCTCCATGTCCGTCCGAGCTCGGCATCACCACTGTTCTTGTTCTTCCTCCAGCTAGCATTGGCCACACGGCCACTAGAGCATCTCTCCCATCTATTCCATTCCTCGCCGAGCAAGCTGTTCTTCTGTCTTCATCCACAGCATTGAGAAGAAGCTCGGAAATAGGCTGGAAGAAGGACTCAAGCCAAGCTGACACCCATTGAGTCAGTCCTCGGAAGAGATCGAGACGCTTCGCTGGACGTTGGTAGGGATGTATCTCTGTATCATAGGTGGAATCTGTCAGCTCTTAGCTGTTCATGTGCACCTTCATCGGCCGCTTCCTCATGAGCGGCGATGAGCTAGTAGAGAACGTACCTTACACCCTTGTTCCATCTGAATTCCTGATATTGGGACGTGTAAACAGAGCTTTACCGATGTGATACTTGTGACTGTTTTGATGTCCGATTCGCATTACTTACCGTGAATGAGTTTCGTAGTGCATGTCCGAATTGTGAGTTTTCTGGGTGAGAGTCTGAACATGTGTTAAATTGGGACTTAATTTTTAGATGATCAAACCGGCACGGAATAGACCCAATGGTTTTGATGCGTCAGGTAGTGGTGATCTATCGCTACCACCACCCACGACGCCGACCGAAGCTTTCGTGGCAGCGCATACCGACGTGTTGTGCCAGATCCTGCAGGCACAACAACGGATGGCTCAACAACTACAGCAAATGCCGCCGACGCAACAGATCCGACCGTCCAAGCACCACTTCCCCATTTCCTCTTGTAATTTCGAATCTCGGGACGAGATTCTTCTTAAGGGGGGTAGGCTGTGACGCCCCAGGTTTTTAATTAGCATCTTTAACGCTAATGACCGAATCAGCAGAGTCAAACCGGCCGATACTGTTCAAACCTAGGTCAACCTGGGTCATCACCTCGAAAACCTCGCCAGTGAACCCTATTGAACTCCTTGACCAAGTCTACACACACCCGTGGTCAACCTTTGATCAAAGACACGGTCAAACCCCGTTTAAACACTGACGTTGGCGAATTTCTTCCGGAACTTTTGCCACGTTCTCCAAATTTCACCTAAACACTTAAAAATGTACCAATATGAAAGTTGTCCAGTTTGTTGAGGGACACAACTTTCATGTAGATTGGCATTTCAAATTTTGAGAGGAAATTGGTGAAAATTTTGGTCAACCGCCAGTACCTCCTGTTCACCGAAACATGGCGACATTCAAAGTTTGGCATTACTTTGTGCAAAATCCGTTGAGAAAAACACCATACGGCCTTTGTGAAAGTGGTAGAGGGTAGTGAGATCTACAACTTTCCTATTCACCACTTTGAGCACTTTTATTCAACTTTTTGGAGTTTTTCCTTTTAAAACAGGGCCAGTCGAATTAGTTGTCGTAGCGCCGCGACGTCGCACCGGCCCGGAGACCAGGCGTGCCCGCGCGCGCGCGCGCGCTGCGTGGTGCACCGCCATCCTCGGCATCCGAGCCGCCCGCGCGCCTCCCTAGGCATAGCGCCTTCTCGAGGCAAGCCCGCACTCCGGGCGCCACGGAAATCCGCGCCGCCGCGTGTCGCTTCCCGATGCGCGCATCCACTGGGCGCTGCCCGCGTTGCCGCACCGCCGTACAACATTTCTGCCCGGGTCAGCATCGGGGCGCGTGGGGACGTCACGTAGCAGCGTCCGGCCGTCTTGAAAACCGAGCCCACTCCTTCGCTCCTTGCTCCGCTGCCGGCCACCATGGCCGCCACCGTGGAACTCCACCTCCCCCTCGATTCCGTCACCGGCCAACCCTTTCGGTGCCTCCTCTAGCCCTACAGGAGCTCCCCAAGCCGCCCCACTCCCGTGCCCCGAACGAGCACGCCGGCGCTAGCGGTCCAGCGGCCGGTGCCAAGCCGGCGCCGCCGAGCCCACTCGCCGGAACCGCCCCGCCCCCTTCCTCGGCCCCAAATCGAGCATTGGTGAGGTCCTACACCTTCCCCACAGCTTCCCCGGCCGAAAACCCCGCCGGAGCCGCCGGATTCCGGCGAGCCGCCACCCCCATCGGTCCCAGGGACCCAATTGCGAGGTCTGAGTTAATTCCGTGGAGTTTTTCGTGAACCAGAGACTTATCTGTGAATCTTGAAAACCTGTTAGGGGCCGGGGGTGCAAAAAGGAATCTCAAATAGTACTTGTGTTTTGCTGATTCTTATAAATTGCGTAGAAAATCGTATATAATTCAGAAAAATGCAATCTCAATTTTGCTAGATTCACTGTGAAAAATCCTACAACTTTTCTGATAGTTTTTGCATGAAAAATAGAAATATGAAAAACCTAGATCTGCAATATCTCAAAATCCATAAATCCTCTGTAACTAATGTCACACCCTGAAATTTCCAATTTCAGGATGTGAATAGAGAGAATAATTAAATAACGATTTTCTCACAATTTTAAAATTTTTCCAACATTTATTTTTCTTTACAGGGAATATAGTATAGGAAAAATCCTTTGATTGATTTTACGTCGGTGTTTTAGACCTAAGCAAACCTACCAAGGGGGTACCCGAGGTAGTAGATTGTGCGGTGAGGATCGTGATCGGGAGACCGAGAACTCGAAGGTATGCGCAAGGACACGGGACACAAGATTTATACGGGTTCGGGTCGCCAAGATGGCAAGCCCTACGTCTGTTTGGGGGATCAAGTATGGCGCCTGGCGCTTGGTGTTGTCCCCGGAGGGATTGGGGATGTGCGGCTAGGTACCCGGCCCTCCTTTATATAGTCCGGGGGGTGGGTGCCTAGTCGGTTACAAGGCGGGAGTCCTAGTAGGAGTACACGAGCGAGTCCTAGTAGGAGTACGGGGGAATTCTACCGGGAGTCCGTCTTCTACTATTCTTCCTTCCTTGCATGAGTACCCGGGGTGTATGCCCGACAAGCCCCCGAGCACGTTGGAGTCGAGAGTAGTAGTTCGAGTAGTCTTGAAGTCTCTTCGGGTAGTTCTTGAGCGTCCTCGAGTACTGCTTGGAGAAGCCTTCATTAGTACTTGAACTGCCGCGAGGCTGGAAGGTGGTCCAGCTCATCAGTCTTGAAAAAAAATTTGAATGATGGGTGTAGCATAGCAGCCCCCGAGCCTTGAAATGATTAGGTAATCAATCCAAGGGTCTCCAGTGATCGCGAAAGCCATCAACCGAGTACTCTTGCAGCGTGTAGCCCTCGAGATAAGAGAGCCATATGAGCCACGTCGAGTAGTGATTGGGGAGGAGCCCCCGAGCTTGAGAGCGAGCGAAGCATCTTGAAGTTATCTTCAAGTAGCCCCCGAGCCTGGAGAGATTCCAAGTAGTAGTTTGGTGTCAAGCCGTGGAGCTTGAGAAGTAGTCGTGCGTCGGAGCGGACTTTAGGTGCGACCAAAGTCGACTTTAGATGCGGCGGTGCGGACTTTAGAATGCGACTTAAAAACCGAAGTCGACTTTGTGCCGCGCGGAGCGGTCTTTGAGATGCGACTTGAAATCCGAAGTCGACTTTGTGCCGCGCGAGCGGACTTTTAGATGCGACTTGAAAACCAAAGTCGACTTTAGTTGCCGCGCGGAGCGGACTTTGATATGCGACTTTAGAAGTCGACTTCAGTTGCCGCGTGGAGCGGACTTTGAGATGCGACTACAATAGTCGACTTTGCGCCGCGCAGAGCGGACTTTTGAAATGCGACTTTGGAAGTCGACTTTAGGTTGCCGCGTAAAGCGGACTTTAGATGCGACTGCAGTAGTCGACTTTGTGCCACGTGGGGTGGACTTTTGAAATGCGACTTTGGAAGTCGACTTTAGGTTACCGCGTAAAGCGGACTTTAGATGCGACTGCAGTAGTCGACTTTGTGCCACGCGGGGTGGACTTAAGATGCAAAAAACGAAAAGCACTTTCCGGAAAGCCAAAGCGAATAAAAATCAGAAAAAACGAGTAGTTTTGCCGCCGGAGCGGGCTTAAGATTGCGACCGGAGTCGGCTTGTGCCACCGGAGTGGGCTTAAGTACCTGAGCCATGGATTTCAGACCCAAGGTACAGTTGCCGCCAGAGCGGGCTTGTGCCACTGGAGTGGGCTTGGATGTGACCGTTAGCGTCGACTTGTGCCACCGGAGTGGGCTTAAGTACCTGAGCCATGGATTTCAGACCCAAGGTACAGTTGCCGCGGGAGAGCGGGCTTGAAGGTGCGGCCGGAGTCGACTTGTGCCACCGGAGTGGGCTTAAGTACACGAGCCATGGATTTCAGACCCAAGGTACGATTGCCGCCGGAGCGGGCTTGAAGGTGCGACCGAAGTCGGCTTGTGTATCTAGGCCATGGATTTCAGACCCAAGGTACGGGTGCCACCGTAGTGGACTTGAAGGTGCGACCGGAGTCGACTTGCGTACCTGGGCCATGGATTTCAGACCCAAGGTACGGAGCGCGAGTACTTAGGGTACTTGGACCCATGGTACAAAGCGTGAAGACCACGTGCAGCTAGGTTCCATCGTCGCCAGGACCCGAGGGCCGCTTACAGCTAGGTTCCATCGAAGCTTACACACGTAGTATGCCATCGAAGCAGGAGAAGATGCGACCGGAGTCGACTTTAAGTTGCCGCACGAGCGGACTTTAGAATGCGACTTTAGAAGTCGACTTTAGATTGCCGCGCGTAGCGGACTTTAGAAACCGCCTCCTAGGGATAGCCCCCGAGTTGACGAAGTAGACTCGCGGCGACTTGATTGATATGCCCCAAGAGTAGTCGGCGGAGTGTAGCTCCCGTGAAAACCCGCCGAGAAGCACACACAAATGAGTAGTAGCAAGTAGTCCTACATGATGAGGAGAACAAGCCAAGAGAACGGTAATCATTTAGATAAATGACTTAGGCCGTTCTTTGCTGGGCGGAGCGATGACGAAGCCGTGGCGATCGGCAATGGAGCCGCGACGGTTGTTGTTGAAGTCGACTAGTCGAGTTGATTCCGACTAGTTGTTGGGGGCGTGACTGCCGTTCTCGACTAGTTTGGAAAACTAGTCGAGATGAATGGTCAACGCGATGCGACCGAAAGACGACATCATGGCGGCGTGCGGCGTACTCGGAGTAGAGCCCGTGTTACCGCGAGACAAGTAGTCACCACGTACGGTGTGGGCCGAAGTAAATCCGGTGTGGCCGCAAGACGAAGTCGCGGCGCACGGAGTAGTCGATGATGAGCCGTGTGACGGGCCGCGCGACGTGCCGAGGCACTCGGACGCGCGGCGTGGGCGAAGTAGTCGACGACGAGTGGCGCAACGAGCCACGCGACGAGCCACGCGACGAGCGCGCGCGACGTGCCGAGGCACCGCCGCGCGCGCGGCGGGTGAAGTAGTCGACGACGAGCCCGGAGTAGTCGACGATGAGCGGCGCGACGAGCCGCATGACGAGCCGCGCGACGTGCCGAGGCAACCGGGGACGCGCGGCGGAGTTGAAGTAGTCGACGACAAGCCCGGAGTAGTCGGCGATGAGCGGCGCGACGAGCCGCATGACGAGCCTCGCGACGTGCCGATGCAACCGGACGCGCCGCGAAGACGAAGTAGTCGACGACGAGCCTGCGCGAGGCGGAGTAGTCGACGACGAGCGGCACGACGAGCCGCGTGACGAGCCGCGCGACGTGCCGAGGCACCCGGACGCGCGGCGGAGGTGAAGTAGTCGACGACGAGCCCGGAGTAGTCGACAATGGGCGGCATGACGAGCCGCGTGAGCCGCGAGCGCGCGCGACGTGCCGAGGCACCCGACGCGCGGGCCGAGGGTGAAGTAGTCGACGACGAGCTCGCGCGAGGCGGAGTAGTCGACGACGAGCGGCACGACGAGCCGCGTGACGAGCCGCGGGACGTGTCGAGGCACCCGGACGCGCGGCGAGGTGAAGTAGTCGACGACGAGCCCGGAGTAGTCGACGATGGGCGGCGCGACGAGCCGCGTGACGAGCCACGCGACGTGCCGAGGCACCGGACGCGCGGCGGAGGTGAAGTAGTCGACGACGAGCCCGAGTAGTCGACAATGGGTGGCGTGACGAGCCGCGTGACGAGCCGCGCGACGTGCCGAGGCTCCCGGACGCGCGACGAAGACGAAGTAGTCGACGACGAGCCCGGGGCGAGGCGGAGCGGTCGACGAGCGGCGCGGCGAGCCGCGTGACGAGCCGCGCGGACGTGCCGAGGCACCCGGACGCGCGACGAAGACGAAGTAGTCGACGACGAGCTCGGGGCGAGGCGGAGTAGTCGACGAGCGGCGCGGCGAGCCGCACGACGAGCCGCGCGACGTGCCGAGGCACCCGTAAGCACGGCGTAGGAAAATTGATTCCACTTTGCAAGAGCAAGGCAACTTGCTTCAATGGATCTCGGCGAGTCGACGAGTGGATTGATCTTGTTGACGAGGGTCCTTCGAATTCGCCGGTGGTGATGATCACCCCTACCGGCGCGCCAGTGTCGGTGTTTTAGACCGGCAAACCTACCGAGGGGGTACCCGAGGTAGTAGATTGTGCGGTGGGGATCGTGATCGGGAGACCGAGAACTCGAAGGTATGCGCAAGGACACGGGACACAAGATTTATACAGGTTCGGGTCGCCAAGATGGCAAGCCCTACGTCCTGTTTGGGGGATCAAGTATGGCGCCCTGCGCTTGGTGTTGGTTGTCCCCGGAGGGATTGGGGATGTGCGGCTAGGTACCCGGCCCTCCTTTATATAGTCCGGGGGGTGGGTGCCTAGTCGGTTACAAGGCAGAGTCCTAGTAGGAGTACACGGAGCGAGTCCTAGTAGGAGTACGGGGGGAATTCTACCGGGAGTCCGTCTTCTACTATTCTTCCTTCCTTGCACGAGTACCGGGGTGTATGCCCGACATTTTCTAAATTAAATAAAAGTTATGTGTGTTGCATTCATGCCGATGCATTTAGTGGTTCTTGAGTGCAAAAGGTTTCAAAAAATGCGTTTAGGAGCTGTCCAAACTCTCCCGAGAATTTCCCGGATTTTTCTGGAATTTAATCTCATTTTTCCCTGAGCTAATTCTATTTATTAGAAGGCTCTAAAATCTATTTCATGAGCACCAAATGCCTTGTTTGGATTGTTCATGTCTTAATCTATCTCCAGGAATTTTCCTGTAATTTTTGTGATTTTCGGAGTATTTTTCGTGCCTTTAAACAATTTTTGGATGTTTTCCGGATTTGTGTTTGCACTGGAAATAAATTCTGAAAAAAAAACAAAAAAAAAAGAAAGCTACCCTAGTGGTTTGGGCCGAGCCCGTGGGCTCGACCCGCCCGCGCCCGCTCTGCACCACGGCCCGGCCCGCGAGCCCGCCGAAGCCCATCGGGGCCCGGCGGAGCCCGCGCGGCGGAGGCCGTGGCCTCGCGGCGGCCGGCGCGCGCGCGCGCCCCTTGGCGTGCGCGCCGGGACGCCTTGAGCCGCGCCCCTATAAAGGCGGCGTCGAACCGCGCGCACACGAGCCCCTAGCGCCGCCCCTCGCTCGCAACGGTGCGCCGCCGCCCGCCGGAGCACCGAGCCCGAGCGCCGCCGCCGCCGGCGGTGCGGCCGTCGCCGATTCGCCGGTTGGAGGTATCCCCGGACGAACCGACCTCACCGGGAGCTCCGGCCCGTCGAGACCTATCGGTTCCGCCGTTTCCGACGCCGGAGGACCCCCGGAGTCTCGCCGTTGCCGTGAGGTCCGGCCGCCGCCCTAGCTTGCCGTCGCCGGGCCATCCTCCCGAGCTTTTCCGCCGCGGTGAGGGTCCCCGTTTAATCCCCTCGGTCTCCTCTTCCTTTTTCCCTAGGCGCCCGAGCTCCTTGCGGCCTTGGTCGCCGGCGCCGCCACCCCATCGAGCGCCGCCCCCGTTTGCATCTCGTCCGAGAGGTGGAAGAAGAGGCCGCCCTTTTTGCACCTAGCCCCCTGAGTAACCCATATTTCCGTTTCGTTTTCTTGTCTCTTGCATCTCTTATCAATAACCCCTTAGATCTTATAGATTCCTGCAATTAGATCCACCAGAGATCCTTTTTCAGAACTAACCCTGAGTTTTATCAATTTTATGAGCACTTCGTTTCTCGTGTCTCGGAAATCTTTTCGCCTACTCCCTGAAATCTACGGTTAATCGCGACTAGGTCCCTGTAATCTTGTTTTGCTCACCAAATCTTCGTTTTAGCTCCGATTTAATCCGTTCAAGTTGCGTTAGGTCCATAATAATGTAAACCACGCGTTAGTGATGAGTTTTCACCATGTTTTGTTTCTGAAAATAAAATTAATATTAATTTTGATTAATGACTAGATATACATGTCTTTTCCAAATAAAAGCTATATAGATCTATATATCGTTTTTCATAATCAAATTTAATTTGATTAATGATTACTTTACATGCTTTTATGAATAAAATCTAACTAGATCTTTTACTCGGTTTTCCATAAGTCAAATATTAATTTGCTTAATGATTAATTAACTTTTATAATTAAAAGTTGATTAGGCTTTTACTCCGGCTTTATAAATAAATGGTAATCTTGATTAATACCAATTTAATACTGTTTTTTATAATAATATGATGAACTCGAATTACAAAGTTTCGTTTAGATTGTTCATCTAGTTTAGTTTTTCTAAATTAAATATTTAATTGATTAATTCATATATGAATCTCTATAAATAAAATTTGACTAGTTATTTACGCGGTTTTGCAAATAAAGTTTAATTCACTTTAATTCCAACAGAGGGTATTTTCTTTATGAAATATCCTTACATATATTTTGTTAATTAAAATAAATCCAGCTCATAGCCTTGTTCTCTTAGTTATGCAAACAATTCGTTAGACGTTCGGTATCAGCTTCATCTCTTTTGATCAAGTTATCCGAAGCTCTAAATCTTTCTAGTGTTAGCCTGAGCTAAACCGTGTGCATCTAATCAAGCCTTAGAGTTTCTGTTTAGCTCAGTAGCTTTGTATGTGTGAGTAGTTTGCACTGCTCATTTGCCTATCAAATAATCTTATCACTCTTGTTTCATGAATCTTGTACATCAGCATCTAGCTAGTTGATGTCTATCCCATCTCTGTTAGGTTGTCTTTTTATAAATCAGCTATGTTCTTATGCCCAATCTTTCGTAGCTATACCTTTCTTCCGAGCTAATCTCGTTATCAGTTCCTTTACCAAGTAGTTTAGCTTACCTTTTGCTCAGTTCTTGCCCTTCGATCTAGTTCTCTATGTAAGCTAGTTTTCCTAAACCCATCTTAAGGTTCTCTTATGCGTTGATAGTCCGTTTGTGCTGTTCTAGTTCGTTTCACCATAACTTATGCGTTAGCACGTGTATCACCTGCTACTTGTTTTAATATTAAAGATGCATGTTAATCTTGACTAATTCCTATTCCAATGCTTTTATGAATAAAAAGTGAATAGGTTCTAATCCGGTTTTCTTTAATCATGATGTAATTGGTTAATTCCTATTTATAACTAGTCTTTCTAAATAAAAGATGTTAGAGTTAAACACCGGTTTTCATAATAAAGTTAATATGCCTAATGACTTCATAAATGCCTTTTCAATATAAATATGTTTAGTTGAACACGTGATATAAAGTTACTCGTTTAGATATCTTACACCCGCTTCATCTTTCTAAAGTAATTGTTAATTTGACATAACTTCTCTTGGAATGTTATAAATAAAATATGATTAGGTTTATCGTGATTTCTTTAATTAAATGTAACTAGTTTAATGGTAACATAGAGTATTTCTCGAAATATTCTTTCACATGATTTCTTAATTAAAATATGCCAAGCGTAGTCTCTTGTTGTTTGATAATGATCTCACGATAGTTTCGAGCTTAGTTTTGTTTTCAGTGTTTCTCGCGCTTGCGTAACCAATAGAACCAAACCCTATCCCAGAGTGATCTTTCCGATCTTCCGCAACCATCTCTTTAAAGCTAACCAAACCTTTCCAAGCACCCTTTGCGTTCTTTAGTGATCCATCTAATCGAGCTTATCCTTTAGTGCGTTCTTTTAACGTTTTTCTTTTGATTGTGCTTTGTTCTTAGTATGTCTGTTTGTTTGCTTTATGTATGTTTGTGCCCGATGATTGATGCGCTTAGAGTGAACGCCGTTCGAGAGCTTTGGAAGAGCTTGAAGTTGAAGATATTCTGAGCAACTACTCTCTGGTTGAAGGCAAGTGTGTCCTTGATCTTTTGTCCTAAGAACTATATTTAATCACTCATTGCATATGCTTGCATTAATATGATGGGACCCATGTTTAAGGTTTGACTAGTGTTATTTATCCTGTGCCTTGATCAAACGGGTTTATCTTTATGTTGGGTAGCTATGCTTAGTTGCTATACTGGGTTATGGTGGTTTTAATGAACATTAATGATGAATCATGTTATACCTTTGTGCTATATCTTTGGATGCTTAATACAAGACCATATGATTAATCGGAACATGGAGAACCACCCAGGACAACAGTGCAACCACAAGGACTATATGGCTCTGGTCTTGGCCGATTAATTAGGGAAGTCTTTGTGTGGTTATTACTCGCATAGTAGGTTGGGGACGGAGGAATGCTTTTATGGCTCTTCTATTCGGAGCGGTGATGGAACGGAAGACTCTATGGCTTACCGTCCGTAATAGAAGTGTGGTACGAAAGATAGCCTCTATGACATACTACTATGGACTAATACGCACGGGAGGACTCTTTGTAAAGGCCTCGTAGCGTCCCTATGCAATCACACCTCGGAAGTGTGGTATGATGCCCGCGCAGCATCGCATGGTTGGGTTTAAAGTTCTTCGGGACTTTTACGCGACTTGTGGGTAAAGATGTACAACCTCTGCAGAGTGTAAAACTAATCGATTAGCCGTGCTCACGGTCAAGAGCGGCCTGGACCCTCACATGATAATTAAACTTGAAGATGGACTTAAATTGCTCTCTCTCTAGTTATGCTTGCCATGTGCTTATGGCGTATCTCTTACCTTATGCTTAATGTGGGTTGGTATAAACTTATACTTTATTAGTAATCAGGTGCTAATAAAATTTGACCAACTAAAATTGCTTAAATGCTTATAGCCCAGTCCACTATAAAGCTTGTGCATTCATTCTTTTCCCCACACTTGCTGAGTACGACAAGTGCTCACCCTTGCTATAAATATTGTTGCTCAGAAAGAGGATGCTACTCTGAAGTCTCGTGAAGATGTTGTGGAGTGCTAGGCGTACGCAACCCCCGCCGATTTGCTCGTGATGTTTGGAGCCTTCGTTTCCAGGATTAAGCGTAAATCTCTCGATAATCTTTCTTTTTCATACGTGATATCGTTTACGTATTCACTTTTATGTCACTATATGCATGAAACTTGATCCTGGCATGCATATAGGTATGCACTTGGTTTTCTTCGGAAAGTCGGGTGTGACGAGTGGTATCGTAGCCGTATCGACTGTAGGACGTAAGCCTAGTTAGCACTGGTCGTTTCTTGATGCCTCTTTTGTTCTACAATCCCTCCATACCTTATCCTTGACCTCTCTGATGAAGGATCTCACCCCTTAACCATCTTCTTTTCTCCATACCATGAATTCTTGTATATTTATCTTCACTCTCCTTGAACATCTCTTCGATCTCGTCTGTCCTTTCTCTCAAACAATAAACACCCCCTTGATTTATTGGTAAAACCGTTACCCTTACCATTCTATCTATTCGCGCAGCTCCTCGACACATCAGCGCTGTTTTAATTCTTTCTCGAGCTACAGAACTCCGATCGACATGAAACCAGTTGGGTTAGTTCCTAAATTTCATAAGTGAATTTCTGTCAAAAATCCAGCCCTATCCAGTATATGTTCCAGGAGCTATGCTCGAAACATTGGAGCTATCAGAATCTGTAAACTCTGCTGACCCAGTTACCTTCATTATTTTATATCTCGGGCTATGGACCTCCGATTAAGGTAAATCCAATTGGAGTAGTTCAGGAATTTCATCAGCTTCTCTCTGTCCAAAATTCAGCAGTATTCGTTTTGTATTCATGGAGATACATACGAATTAGTGGAGCATTCAGAATCTGCCAACACTGCTGACATAGCCATCTTATCTCGAGTTCTGAACCTCCGATCGAGGTGATTCCAGTTGGGTTGAACTCATAATTTCGTACTCCTTGATCTGGGAAAAATCCATTATTTTTGGATATCCTTGCTGGGAGATATATCTGATCTATTAGGAGGATACCCCCTGACTTCATTAACAACGTGTAGTGTCGTTCCCTTTAGCTATGCCTTGATTGGTGGAATTGTGTGTTTGCATGATGATGCTTGGTTTTATGAACTTGATGGATTCGTTTCTTTGAAGTGAGTGTTGGTGTATTGTGGGTCTTACATCCGCAATAACATCAGTTGCCTAGTTGGGTTCTTCTTTTGTACCTCCCACCTCCTTGTTCTCCCCCACTCGTTTTGCACTACTCTTGTTCCCTTCTGACCATATCTTTACCTACCAACCAGATGGAAAACCAAGAAGGAGGTAACCAAGGAGAAAGCTACGAGAACGGTGACGACTATGGATACAACCAAGATGCGCTATCATTTCCACCCCCGGAGGATAAGTATGCAGAGTTCATGAAGACTGAGCCACCAACGTTCTCCAGTACCACATATCCCTTAGAAGCTGAAGACTGGATCAAGACAATTGAAGAGAAGCTAGATATGATACAGTGCAATGATGGAGAGAAAGCTTTGTATGCATCTTGGCAACTTATAGGAGCAGCTTCAGAGTGGTGGAATTCTTACACCAAGGGACATCAGCAACCTGAGAGTATTGTGTGGAAGGAATTCAAAGACAACTTTATCTTACACCATACTCCCGTGAGTGCGATGAAGCTCAAGAGGAAGGAGTTCCTTAACTTAAAGCAAGGACGGATGACGGAAGCGAGTACGGGGATAAGTTTGTTCAATTATCTCTGTATGCCCCAAGATCAGCTGAAAGTGATAAGAAGAAACGAGAGCATTTCATTAAAGGGTTGAATGAAGATCTTCAAAGTATACTAAGCTTGCATGATTACTCCAGTCTACAAGATTTAATCGACAAAGCCATTGGGTTAGAAAGCAAACTACAGGAGATCATGAGTAAGAAGAGAAAAAGGGAATATCCAGGGGAAGCCAATAATAATTCTCACCTACATCTTATGTCTCAAGCCCAAGGTTTTCCTGAAGGTCACAATGAAGATGCATATCTAGAATATCCTCATGGTGTCACAATACCAGTGATTTATGATACCCCACAGAATCGTCGGAATATTAGGGAAAGTAAAGCTTGTTTTTATTGCAAAGCTGGTGGACACTTTATCAACAGGTGCCCGAAGAAGTTTCTAGATCGTCATTTTAAGAAGGAATGGCGACAGCGACACAAGCAAGACAAGACCCCCGATACCTAAGGATGTTGGTATAAGTTAGGCTGTGGAAAGATTTCTGTAATATGAAAGGAAGAATATTGCTGAAGGATATGAAAAGAGTTCGAAATAAACCCTTGTCTCTTGCTAGCCTTTTTCGAATCTCGGGACGAGATTCCTTTTAAGGGGGGTAGATTTGTCACACCCTGAAATTTCCAATTTCAGGATGTGAATAGAGAGAATAATTAAATAACGATTTTCTCACAATTTTAAAATTTTTCCAACATTTATTTTTCTTTACAGGGAATATAGTATAGGAAAAATCCTTTGATTGATTTTCTAAATTAAATAAAAGTTATGTGTGTTGCATTCATGCCGATGCATTTAGTGGTTCTTGAGTGCAAAAGGTTTCAAAAAATGCGTTTAGGAGCTGTCCAAACTCTCCCGAGAATTTCCCGGATTTTTCTGGAATTTAATCTCATTTTTCCCTGAGCTAATTCTATTTATTAGAAGGCTCTAAAGTCTATTTCATGAGCACCAAATGCCTTGTTTGGATTGTTCATGTCTTAATCTATCTCCAGGAATTTTCCTGTAATTTTTGTGATTTTCGGAGTATTTTTCGTGCCTTTAAACAATTTCTGGATGTTTTCCGGATTTGTGTTTGCACTGGAAATAAATTCTGAAAAAAAACAAAAAAAAAAGAAAGCTACCCTAGCGGTTTGGGCCGAGCCCGTGGGCTCGACCCGCCCGCGCCCGCCGCGCACCACGGCCCGGCCCGCGAGCCCGCCGAAGCCCATCGGGGCCCGGCGGAGCCCGCGCGGCGGGAGGCCGTGGCCTCGCGGCCGGCGGCGCCGCCGCCGCCCCTTGGCGTGCGCGCCGGGACGCCTTGAGCCGCGCCCCTATAAAGGCGGCGTCGAACCGCGCGCACACGAGCCCTAGCGCCGCCCCCGCGCGCAACCGTGCGCCGCCGCCGCCGGAGCACCGAGCCCGAGCGCCGCCGCCGGCCGGTGCGGCCCGTCGCCGATTCGCCGGTTGGAGGTATCCCCGGGACGAACCGACCTCACCAGGAGCTCCAGCCCGTCGAGACCTATCGGTTCCGCCGTTTCCCGACGCTGGAGGACCCCTGGAGTCTCGCCGTTGCCGTGAGGTCCGGCCGCCGCCCTAGCTTGCCGTCGCCGGCCATCCTCCCGAGCTTTTCCGCCGCAGGTGAGGGTCCCTGTTTAATCCCCTCGGTCTCCTCTTCCTTTTTCCCTAGGCGCCCGAGCTCCTTGCGGCCTTGGTCGCCGGCGCCGCCACCCCATCAGAGCGCCGCCCCCTGTTTGCATCTCTGTCCAGAGGTGGAAGAAGAGGCCGCCCTTTTTGCACCTAGCCCCCTGAGTAACCCATATTTCCGTTTCGTTTTCTTGTCTCTTGCATCTCTTATCAATAACCCCTTAGATCTTATAGATTCCTGCAATTAGATCCACCAGAGATCCTTTTTCAGAACTAACCCTGAGTTTTATCAATTTTATGAGCACTGTTTCCTGTGTCTCAGAAATCTTTTCAGCTACTCCCTGAAATCTACGGTTAATCGCGACTAGGTCCCTGTAATCTTGTTTTGCTCACCAAATCTTCGTTTTAGCTCCGATTTAATCCGTTCAAGTTGCGTTAGGTCCATAATAATGTAAACCACGTGTTAGTGATGAGTTTTCACCATGTTTTGTTTCTGAAAATAAAATTAATATTAATTTTGATTAATGACTAGATATACATGTCTTTTCCAAATAAAAGCTATATAGATCTATATATCGTTTTTCATAATCAAATTTAATTTGATTAATGATTACTTTACATGCTTTTATGAATAAAATCTAACTAGATCTTTTACTCGGTTTTCCATAAGTCAAATATTAATTTGCTTAATGATTAATTAACTTTTATAATTAAAAGTTGATTAGGCTTTTACTCCGCTTTATAAATAAATGGTAATCTTGATTAATACCAATTTAATACTGTTTTTTATAATAATATGATGAACTCGAATTACAAAGTTTCGTTTAGATTGTTCATCTAGTTTAGTTTTTCTAAATTAAATATTTAATTGATTAATTCATATATGAATCTCTATAAATAAAATTTGACTAGTTATTTACGCCGGTTTTGCAAATAAAGTTTAATTCACTTTAATTCCAACAGAGGGTATTTTCTTTATGAAATATCCTTACATATATTTTGTTAATTAAAATAAATCCAGCTCATAGCCTTGTTCTCTTAGTTATGCAAACAATTCGTTAGACGTTCGGTATCGACTTTATCTCTTTTGATCAAGTTATCCGAAGCTCTAAATCTTTCTAGTGTTAGCTCGAGCTAAACCGTGTGCATCTAATCAAGCCTTAGAGTTTCGTTTAGCTCGGTAGCTTTGTATGTGTGAGTAGTTTGCCTTTGCTCATTTGCCTATCAAATAATCTTATCACTCTTGTTTCATGAATCTTGTACATCAGCATCTAGCTAGTTGATGTCTATCCCATCTCTGTTAGGTTGTCTTTTTATAAATCAGCTATGTTCTTATGCCCAATCTTTCGTAGCTATACCTTTCTTCCGAGCTAATCTCGTTATCAGTTCCTTTACCAAGTAGTTTAGCTTACCTTCGCTTTCAGTTCTTGCCCTTCGATCTAGTTCTCTACGTAAGCTAGTTTTCCTAAACCCATCTTAAGGTTCTCTTATGCGTTGATAGTCCGTTTGTCTTTGTTCTAGTTCGTTTCACCATAACTTATGCGTTAGCACGTGTATCACCCGCTACTTGTTTTAATATTAAAGATGCATGTTAATCTTGACTAATTCCTATTCCAATGCTTTTATGAATAAAAAGTGAATAGGTTCTAATCCGGTTTTCTTTAATCATGATGTAATTGGTTAATTCCTATTTATAACTAGTTTTTCTAAATAAAAGATGTTAGAGTTAAACACCGGTTTTCATAATAAAGTTAATATGCCTAATGACTTCATAAATGCCTTTTCAATATAAATATGTTTAGTTGAACACGTGATATAAAGTTACTCGTTTAGATATCTTACACCCGCTTCATCTTTCTAAAGTAATTGTTAATTTGACATAACTTCTCTGGAATGTTATAAATAAAATATGATTAGGTTTATCGTGATTTCTTTAATTAAATGTAACTAGTTTAATGGTAACATAGAGTATTTCTCTCGAAATATTCTTTCACATGATTTCTTAATTAAAATATGCCAAGCGTAGTCTCTTGTTGTTTGATAATGATCTCACGATAGTTTCGAGCTTAGTTTTGTTTTCAGTGTTTCTCGCGCTTGCGTAACCAATAGAACCAAACCCTATCCCAGAGTGATCTTTCCGATCTTCCGCAACCATCTCTTTAAAGCTAACCAAACCTTTCCAAGCACCCTTTGCGTTCTTTAGTGATCCATCTAATCGAGCTTATCCTTTAGTGCGTTCTTTTAACGTTTTTCTTTTGATTGTGCTTTGTTCTTAGTATGTCTGTTTGTTTGCTTTATGTATGTTTGTGCCCGATGATTGATGCGCTTAGAGTGAACGCCGTTCGAGAGCTTTGGAAGAGCTTGAAGTTGAAGATATTCTGAGCAACGACATTACTTTGGTTAAAGGCAAGTGTGTCCTTGATCTTTTGTCCTAAGAACTATTTAATCACTCATTGCATATGCTTGCATTAATATGTTGGGACCCATGTTTAAGGTTTGACTAGTGTTGTTTATCTTGTGCCTTGATCAAACGGGTTTATCTTTATGTTGGGTAGCTATGCTTAGTTGCTATACATGGGTTATGGTGGTTTTAATGAACATTAATGATGAATCATGTTATACCTTTGTGCTATATCTTTGGATGTTAATACAAGACCATATGATTAATCGGAACATAGAGAACCACCCAGGACAACAGTGCAACCACAAGGACTATATGGCTCGGTCTTGGCCGATTAATTAGGGAAGTCTTTGTGTGGTTATTACTCGCATAGTAGGTTGGGGACGGAGGAATGCTTTTATGGCTCTTCTATTCGGAGCGGTGATGGAACGGAAGACTCTATGGCTTACCGTCCGTAATAGAAGTGTGGTACGAAAGATAGCCTCTATGACATACTACTATGGACTAATACGCACGGGAGGACTCTTTGTAAAGGCCTCGTAGCGTCCCTATGCAATCACACCTCGGAAGTGTGGTATGATGCCGCGCGCAGCATCGCATGGTTGGGTTTAAAGTTCTTCGGGACTTTTACGCGACTTGTGGGTAAAGATGTACAACCTCTCGCAGTGTAAAACTAATCGATTAGCCGTGCTCACGGTCAAGAGCGGCCTGGACCCTCACATGATAATTAAACTTGAAGATGGACTTAAATCGCTCTCTCTCTAGTTATGCTTGCCATGTGCTTATGGCGTATCTCTTACCTTATGCTTAATGTGGGTTGGTATAAACTTATACTTTATTAGTAATCAGGTGCTAATAAAATTTGACCAACTAAAATTGCTTAAATGCTTATAGCCCAGTCCACTATAAAGCTTGTGCATTCATTCTTTTCCCCACACTTGCTGAGTACGACAAGTGCTCACCCTTGCTATAAATATTGTTGCTCAGAAAGAGGATGCTACTCTGAAGTCTCGTGAAGATGTTGTGGAGTGCTAGGCGAACGCAACCCCCAGTCGATTGCCTGTGATGTTTGGAGCCTTCGTTTCCAGGATTAAGCGTAAATCTCTGATAATCTTTCTTTTTCATACGTGATACTTTTTCTGTATTCACTTTTATGTCACTATATGCATGAAACTTGATCCTGGCATGCATATAGGTATGCACTTGGTTTTCTTCGGAAAGTCGGGTGTGACAACTAATTTTTGGATATGTTGTGTATCATACCATGGCTAGATCCTGTGCCAAAAGTTGAACAAAGTTATGCAGTAAATCTTTTTATATCAATTGTTTTCCATTTGTGCAGAATCTGCCTAGATGATTTTTGTAGCTAAAAATATTTATGTTTTTGTGCCCAACTTGTGGATGCTATCTTGTTATGTCAAAACACACCTGTGGTGAATTAATCATGATTTTGGTTTATCAGAAATATTTATTCTTAATTTGTGCATGTTTTCCTTTGTAAATTAATGAAGCAAGATCAGTAGAGCTTCTAGGTGTGCTTGCTAGTTTTTTAGGCCTGTTTGGGACCAGAGGACTTGTATGAGAAAGATTGGAGCATTTTGATGCTTAATTACTTTTGTATACATTTATTTTGAATGCTAGCTCGTCTTTTGTTATTTTCCAAAATGTTTTATTTCCTAGCTTCCAAGCTTTGCATGTGAGTCCAGTGATTTAGTATGGGTGTTATGATTCTTAAGAAACCCTTCCTTAAATTTATATTGATTTATTGTTCAATCAAAAGGTTTAAAAGTCCTTTGTAGATTAAAGATTGATTAAATAAGGAAAATGCATTTAATTCTTTCCCTTTTTGGGAAGTGTTACTTAACTTAATTAAAGGCTAAGAACACACCCTTTCCGATAAGGAATTAATTTATAAATAAATATCTTTGTACACACCCTTACTAGTGAGAGGTAAAAGAAATAAACCTTCACATAAAATATCAAGTATAAAGGGAATATTAATTCAAGTGTGTAATAAAAGAATGAAACACATAACAATAATAACCTTCATAAAAGGAATTTATTATTTAATTATTTGTTAAGGTGAATATAACCAACAAGAGTTGGATAAGATAAACAAACTGTCACATCACCTGAACCCTGCATTGCATTCTGTGTAGATCTTCCTAACGGCGACTACTCACTCATCCCGGAATCCGAGGAAGGAGGAGCAGAAGATTCGCTGCAGTACGTGGAAGTGCTCGACGACACCGAGGGTGCTCAGGCTAACATAGCGGACGAAGGCAAGCCCCGATGCATCTGACCTAGTTTTCAAGTTTTGTTATTCAATTATCTATATATGTTTGTGCATTTAAGTTCAAGAGTTGTATGGACCCCTAGATGCATGATCCCTAAGTACCGTTGTCCTTACTTGTATGATAGGTCGATAGCTGCTAAGCTATAGGGCCGTTACAAGTCGGTTGATGGTGTCACTCGTGAGAATAGGTTCCTAGATAGGAATCATAAGATCTCCTTAAATGGATTGCTCATGTGGTAAGAGCATGGGTTTTGGGCTCCAGTCCAATGGCTATTGTGGGTTAAGCGTTTGAACGTACTAAGCACTTGTCTGGAATGGGACCGGTAAGCCTAGTACCTTAATGAGGTGGCGAGGGATCCTACCATTACTATTCTTGGGATACGTCTCACGGCTAGCTACCAGTGGTGTACGGTGAGTCAGGGTGCCTCGCGGGTGCCTCACGGGGTATACCGGATAGCCTCCACCAAAGACTGTAAGATTCGATCCCGACCCGAAGAGTTTTGCGAACTGCTTGGTTGTTGTCCTCACGAGGGGCATCCCACCGTGTGTTTAGGTCTACCTTGCAAGGTTTGAATCAATCGATTGTCGGCCTCTCACCATTATCTGAGACTACTTACTCCACTAGCCATGAGATCCCTAATGATGGAAGTTGATGAATACTATGTTTGATTAATTGTATTGTACAACTTTGTCTGTACTGGATGGCTAATTTTAGTAAAGATTAAACCCACTAGAACTTGTGCTAAAATCTTGAAAGTAAGGACATACTCTTTGTTACTTTTTAGCAAAAGCAACCCAGTGGCCAGAAAGCCTTTCATGTCTAGAGTTGGCGAAGTAGATATCACCGACGGGTAATTCTTTAGTATACTCAGCCTTGCTATAATATGTTGATCCAGGTAATTCTTTCGGTGATGTGTGTCCCGGAGAGATCCCGCCCGGCTGGTAGCTGGAGTGGGTGGAGGATGACGACTGAAGGCATCATGGCTGGCCTCCCGTGGTGTTTCCGCTTCCCGTTAGTTTAATTCCGCTGTTTCAAAAAACTCTGAACTACGTCTTTATGTCAAAAACTTCGGGTTGTAATAATTAAACCCCTCGGGGTGAATTTTGGATGTCATTTATGTTGTATCTCTGGACTCGCCTTCGACGAGTTTTAATGCATATATATCGATCCTTGTTGCTATTTAAGTGATTTACCAGGCGTTAACCCGGCGACTAACGACAGAATGATACTTTGTTATCACTTAATGACCAAAGTGGATTGGTTTAGGCGATAGTACGGTATTTTCCTGGGCGGGTTGTCACAGACGCTTTGAAGACTTTCCTGGAGAGTTCGATTGTTTCTAGGCGAGCGTGCCATCAGTCAGCTGCCTGTGGAGATGTCCTTTACCGCTGCTAGTACTTGCTTATGTTACGATTTTGAGACATTCGGTCATGTAATAAAGTTTTAATAGTCTCTTTACGCTTTTACACTATGTTTTGGTATACACTGAGTCAACGCATGTGTGAAACTTGATCCTGGCGCACATGTGTTCTATGCATTCGGATTTGCCCTTAAATCTGGGTGTGACAAAGTGTATCAGAGCCGTGTTGACAGTAGGACTTTAGCCTAGTTAGAAACTGGTCGAATTTAAGGATTATGATTATCTAGAAGCCATGCTTACTCCATGCTATGCTTTAATTCCATTCTTAATATACCTATCCTTGATTTTACCACCATCCTTGATATTCTACTTGTTATCTATCTTGTCTTGATCAATCTTTTCACTCTATGTTACCTTGTTCTTGCTTTAGGAAATCTTTAGCATCTATTCTATGTTTTCTAACCTTTCCCTACTTTACCCTACCCGTGTTCACAGTTGTTCTTAGTTATCTAATGACCTTATCATATTCAAGTTGAAGATCTTCCTTATGATCTAGGTTCTTTAGGCTCTATCCTTATGAAATCGCTAGTCACGATCGACGGTTAGGTGTGCTTAGTTTAGTGGTGTGTTTGAATGCTTGTTCTAGTGTTAATGATTGATTTAGATCTTTGATTAAGTGCAATGTGTTGTGGGTTGATAACCACAATGACATTGGTTTAGTATAAGTTTGCTTAGTTGGGTTTAATCTTTGTCTCAACCATCCTTTTTATCTGGAACCTTTCTAATCCTTTATTAAATCCTTACTCATCTACTTTGGAATCTATCTTGCTGCAAATCTGTTCTCGTCAACCTTCGACACAGCAATAGTGTTTTGTTCATATCTCGAGCTGCAAAGCTTCGATTGATGTAAAACCAGCTGGGTTAGTTCACAAATTTCATAACAAATTTTCTTTCAAAAATTCAGCTCTATCCAATACATATCCTGGTAGCTATGCATGAAACATGGGAGTAGTCAGAATCTGTAAACTCTGCTGACACATTGAATTCATTATTTTATATCTCGGGCTTTAGAACTCCGTTTGGGGCAAATCCAGTTGGATAAGTTCAGCAATTTCATGGGTGTTTTTCTGTCCAAAATTCAGCAATTTTTATTACATATTCATAGAGTGATGCCCGAAACTTTGGAGCTACTTGAATCTGTTAGCACTGCTGATATACCCGACTTGTTTATTTTATATCTGAAGTTATAGAGCTCCGATCGAGGTGATTCCAGTTGGAATAGTTCCGTCATGCCATGATGTTTTACTGTTCAAAAGCTCATAATTTTTGGTTATCCACGCTGAGAGTTATACCTGAATGTTTGGAGTCGACAGAATCTGTCTTAAACTGGAAGTCTGCACTGCTTAATCTTTTGAGCTTTTCTCTTTGTGCAATCATCTAAGTCAATGTTCCTAACACTCAGATGGTGCTCACCAGGTCCGGGTCAGGTGTTGATCAGCCCCCGGTGTCTTGTCCAGGGAGAGCCAGCAGTTCCAGCAGTGCACAACAACAACCACCAATGGATCCCATGCAGCAGTTCTTCCAGAATCAGCTACAACTCTTGGAGAACCTGACCAACACTATGGCCAACCTGCAGGCCCAAGTAAACAACCCTCCTCAGCCACCACCACAGCAGCCGGCGCCCATGAACAAGCACAGGGAGTTCATGAGCCACCGTCCGCCAGTTTTCACCCATTCTGCTGATCCGCTTGATCCTGATAATTAGCTGAAGACTGTGGGCAAGATGCTCACCACAGCTCAGTGTGATGATAGGGAGAAGGTCCTATTTGCTGCAGGACGACTCCAGGGTTCAGTGGGAGCATGGTGGGATGCCTACACTGCCGCCCATGCTACACCAAACGTCATCACCTGGCAGGAGTTCACTGAGAGCTTCAGGAATCACCACATTCCTGCAGGATTGATGAGGCTGAAGAAGGAGTTCCTCTCTATCCAACAGGGGGGATGTCAGTGACAGAGTACCAGGACAGGTTCATCGAGCTGTCTCGCTATGCACTAGAGGAGGTGGAAGATGACCCAAAGAAGCAGGAGCGCTTCATGGAGGGATTGGCTGGACCACTTCGGTACCAGCTGACGTCTCACACTTTTCCGTCTTTCCAGCACCTGTTAGACAAGGCCATCACCCTGGAGGCCATGCACATAGAATTGGGAAATCTTAAGAGGAAGGCCACTACTTCTGCTCAGTTTGGGAGCAGCACTCGTCCTCGTTTCATTCCACCGCAAGGGACAACACCCCACGTTGGAGGTTCAGGTGGTAACTCTGGTCATAAACAGTTTAAGCGGAACAATCAACCTTTCAAGCACCCCATTCAAGAGTTGCAGCATTCCACTCCACAGACTCCACACCCCAATGACCAGCAGACTAGTCAGAACACCCCAGCAGGAACCTAGTGAGACCTAGTGCGCCAAGTACTCCTGTTGGTAATACATGCTTTAAGTGTGGAGAGACTGGTCACTATGCTAACAACTGTCCCCAGAGGAGCATTCCGAATACCCTAGTGCAGACTCAGCAGATGAGGAATGGAAACCAGACCCCGCAAAGCTCTAAGAGACAGCAGAGCTTCGCACGTGGTAGACTGAACCACATAAATGCAACGACCATGTTGGGTATGTTCTCTATCAACATTGTTCTCACATCAGTTCTACCATATCGTTCTCAAAATCTTTCTTTATCCGTCCGAATCTCGAGGATGTGATTCCTTTTAAGGGGGGTAGATTTGTCACACCCTGAAATTTCCAATTTCAGGATGTGAATAGGAAGAAAACTAAAACAACGATTTAGTCTAAATTTTAAAATTTTGCCCAACTTTTATTTTCTTTACATGGAATATAGTATAAGAAAATCCTTTGTTTGATTTTCTAAAATAAATGAAAGTTGTGTGTGTTGCATTCATGCCGATGCATATAGTGGTTCTTGAGTGCAAAAAGGTTTAAAAAAATGCGTTTAGGAGCTGTCCAAAACCTTCCGAGAATTTTCCGGATTTTTCTGGGATTTATTCTCATTTTCCTTGAGCTATTTATATTTATTAGAAGGCTCTAAAATCTTTTTTCATGGGCTCCAAATGCTTTATTTGGATTGTTCATGTCTTAATCTATCTCTAGGAATTTTCCTGGAAGTTTTGTGATTTTCGAAATATTTTTCGTGCCTTTAAACAATTTCTAGACTTTTCTGGAATTTGTTTTTGCATTAAAAATAAATTCGAAAAACAAGAAAACTACCCTACTGGATTGGGCCGAGCTTGTGACCTGACCCAACCCACTCCGGCTCGGCCGACAGGCCCATCGGCCAAGCAGGCCATGGCGCCGCCGCCCCCGGGCCGGCGTGCCCCGCGCGCGCCCCCTAAAAGGAAGCCGCGTGCCCGCGCGCGCGAAGCCCTAGCCGCCGCCGCCGCCCGCACGCCCGCCGCCGCCCTGCACGCCTCCACCGCCCTGCACAGCCGCTCGCGCCACCATCTGCTGGAAGCCCGAGCCGGCCGCAAGCTCAACCGGCGTTGACTTCGATCCGGCTGTATCCATTGCCATCCGCCGTCGGTGAGCGACCCTCATGATTTCCCTCGACCTCCTCTACCCCTTGCGCCCTTGCCTGAGCCCTAGCTCGTCGGAGCCACCGGCGATTTGGCCACCATGGCCGCCGTCCTCCTCTGTGTCTGGAGGAAGAAGAAACCGCAGCCGATTTGCATTTAGGCACCTGGTTTCCCTGGTAACCTTTGAATTTTCCAATGTGTCTTAATCAATCTACACGAAACCCCCTATAAATATTAGATTCCTTAAGATCCAATCCAACCGAGCCTTTTTGCAGATCTAACCCTAGCTTTAGATCTATTCGCGAGCACTGTTTGATGTCTCTCGGGAATCTTCCCTGCTAGCCCCTAAAATCTATAGTTAATCACAAATAGGTCCTTCCAATCTTGTTTTTCCCTTATTTTCCGCGTTTTAACTCCGTTTTTAGCGTTCTTTATATCCACGCGATCGTCTCGACGAGTAGAACAACTTTTTGCCCCTGTTTTGTTCTGTTGTTACTATTTGGTGATTGTTTCTTATTTTATTCCATTGTATGCTTGTATGTGAATGATGTGGTGCCTAAAAGACGATTCGTTCGTGGAATACGTCGGAGTTGAAGATTTCCAAGACCTTGAGCAGCAGCAAACGTTGGTAGAAGGCAAGTCCTTGCTGAATTACCGTTGATCCTATTACGACATGCTTTTTAATTACACTATTATTTATTATTGCTTTGCATTAAATTGATGGGTCCTATTATTAAGGTTTGACTAGTTTTGTTTATCTTGTGCCTTGATCAACCTGGGTTTATGTTTATGTTGGGTAGACCATGCTTAGTTGCTCAACCTGGGATTATGGTGGGTTTGATGAACAACAATGTTAATCTTGCTTTACTTATGTTGTACCTTCATTAAACAAGATCACCTGTGTTAATCGAAACATTGAGAACCACCCAGGAAAATAGTACAACCATAAGACATATGGCTCTGTCTTGGCTTAATAATTAGTGAACTAGGTGTTAGGTATGCTTTACTTGATAAGGGTTGGGGGTTGTCGGTAGTTGGTGTATAGCCCGACCCTCAGACTGATCTGCTCTATGGCAGCTTCGCAGCTGAGAGAGGTTTATGCATTGCGCTGTCAAGTAACCTAGCGAGCAGCCTGCATCTAGGGATCTTTGTAACGGCCTCGTAGCATCCTTATGCAATCACACCTCAGTAGTGTGGTATGATGACTGATCAGCATCGGGTGGTTGGGTCTAAAGTTCTTCGGGACTTTTACACGACTTGTGGGTAAAGACGTACAACCTCTGCAGAGTGTAAAACTGAGTAGTTAGCCGTGCCCACGGTCACGGGTGGCCTGGACCCTCACATGAGTAAACTAAGGAAGATGGATTAAACTTGTTGCATTTACTTCCGTTCATGATCATGATGCTTATGTTAACCACTGGGTTGGTATAAACTTACATTTGCTAGTAATTCAGCTTGCTTAACAAAAGTTGACCAACTAAAATGCTGATCTGCTATGCAACCACAAGCTTCCACCATAAAGCCTTTGCATGTTGTTATAGTGTTTTCCCTTGTTGAGTACAACATGTCCTCATGCTTGTTGTTCTTTTATATTGCATCTACACAACCCGGTTGCTACTCAGACGGACGCTTTGAAGACTTTCCTGGAGAGTTCAATGGTTTCTAGGCGAGGGTGCCATCAGTCAGCTGCCTGCGGAGACGTCCTTTACCGCTGCTAGTACTTGCATATGTTATGATTTTGAGACATTCGGTCATGTAATAAAGTTTTAATACTCTCTTTACGCTTTTACACTGTGTTTTGGTATACACTGAGTCAACGCATGTGTGAAACTTTATCCTGGTGCACATGTGTTTTATGCGTTTGGATTTGCCCTTAAATACGAGTGTGACAATGGTTCACTTCTCTACCTGCTCATTCAATCTGCTCTTGGAAGGATTTGGAGCAAAAGTTTCATGCTCATTATTTCATTGGAAGTAATGAGAAAAAGCTAATTGATCTGACTACCTTGAGGCAGAGGAACAATGAAACACCAATGGAGTTCCTCAGGAGGTTCAGAGAGACAAAAAGCATGTGCTTCTCTTTGAACATACCGGATGATCAATTGGCTGGTATGGCTGTAGCAGGGATGTTGCCATCTATTCGGGAGAAGCTATTCGGCATGGAATTCGATGACCTTGGTCAGCTGTCACACCGACTGTCATTGATGAGCAATCAAGCATATGGCTTCAAGAAAGACTCCAGGTTTGTCAAACACAATGACATAGCTGACATCTACAATCAATTCCTCGAAAGGGCAGATCAAGGAGATGAATATGATGATGAAGAGGAAATAGTTGCAGCAGAAATAGTGTGGGGCAAAGAGCCATTGATAGTAAATCAGAGGTGGATTAAGAAAGCTAAAGGCACCTATGGTTTTGATGTGACCAAGGCAGATAAGCTCTTTAAATTCCTCGTGAAAGATGGCCGAATCAAGTTGCCAGAAGGGCATTCTATGCTTCGGCCTGATGGAGTGAAAGAAAAGAGGTATTGTAGATTTCATGACAGAAATTCTCATTCCATCAATGAGTGCAGAGTCTTTAGGATGAGGATTCAAAAAGATATCCAAGAAGGTCATCTAAAGTTTGATAATAAGATGAAGTTGGATGGTAATCATTTTCCTCAGAACATGATTGGGTTCTCAGTCAACATGGTGAATGCTGTTGAAGAGAAAGGAAAAGTGAAAGTTTTGACTTCGGCAAAGGCAAAGCAAGATGGCTCAGTTGAGACAAGTGACATTTGAAAAATCCACAAGGGAGAGCCTCCCTTTCTGAAAAGTCAAATTGAAGTGGGTAAATCCTCTAAACCCATAGTGACTTCGCGTATTCTCCTCAACAGGTGGCAGCGTCAGCAAGAAAAGGAGCGCTACCAGAAGTATAAATACAAAGAGGAGAAGCGGAGATATGAAGAAGAGATGTGCAGGAAGGAACAAGAGCGTGCACATTGGGGATGTGCCTTCTTCAAACACTGTTGGAATGAGGGTTTGAAGCTTCCCACGCAAAATAATTGCCCCGAATGCAGCGACAAGTATACCAAATACAGGCAAGACATTGCCAATCGCCGATCCGTCCATGAAATAATTGGAAGGGTGCATCCTAATGATGGTCGGCGTTTAAAAATAAACAGGAATGATGATCAACCGAAGAAAAGATATGTTGATCACTGGTAGGGATGGATTCAGATGTCTGGAAATCCGAATTATCCGTATTCGTATCCGCTAAAAACGCTAATATGGATATCCGTATTCGAATTCATTTTTAATATGGATGTCAGATCGATATATGCGAATCCGATTTTCAATATTATCCGAATTCGGCATTATCCAAAATATCTGACATATCCGACATTATTCGTATCCGCAAAAATAAAGTACTCATAGAAAACATCTAAAATTTATTTATATTACTAAATACTAATTACAAATGATGGTAATTTTAATATTGCTAGTAAAATAATTATTTACACCATTTTAACTATTGAAAATTGTATATATGGCAACTAACTAATTATGCTAACATAAAATTACTAAATTGTATAATGATATTTTTAATTAATTTTGATGTGTCTAATCATAGTAATTTTAAATGCATTACATTATTTAGCAAATAAATAAATGATGTTTAAATGTATTTATGTACTTATTTTTTCTTATAAAAAATGTTTATATAGTTACAAAATTACTTATTTTATATTTATTGTCATATATCAATTAATTAACTAATTAATATGTTATTTGCAATAGATATTAATATGTATAATGATCATAATTTACTCTATACTTGTAACATGATTTGATCAATTATAAAATCATCGACTAATGAAATTGATACTCATTATGACTCTATGCTGTAAATCGAGTCAGTATTCGAATGTGAATCCGAATTCGAATTATCCGTTTTGTATTCGTATTCGATAATATTCGTATTCGTATCCGAATTCGAAATAAAATGTGGTAAATAGTGACATCCGAATTCGTATCCGTGCGTATCCGATCCGAATCCATCCCTAATCACTGGTGGGTTGATCATGAGGAAGAAGAAGATGAAGGGTATATCTGGAAGAAAGGACAGTGGTGCCCACCTGGTTTGAGGAGAAGCCAAAAGAGAAGGGTTCAGCGCTTGAGGAATCAAGAACTGAAGCAGGCAGGGATCAAGAGGAAACAGGTGTGGCGCCCAAAAGACAAGCCTGACGAATCTGGTCGTTCGGCTCCTACATGCATGGTATGTTTCTTGCCGAATGAATTCATGGCTCCAGCTAATCAGATTGTGTAGGAAGAGGTATTGCCAGACATGGATGAAGCCGAGCAATTTGGATTAATGGCACAATTAGTGTTGACCAAGCAAGCTACTTTTGATAAGCCAGCCAAGAATCGGCACATGAGACCGCTGTACTTAAGAGGGTATGTCAATGGGAAGCCATTGACCAAGATGTTTGTTGATGGTGGAGCTGCTATCAATGTGATGTCGTACACTACATTCAGAAAGCTTGGCATGGGTCCTGGAGATTTGACGCCAACAAGCATAGTTCTGAATGATTTTGCTGGAAATCCTTCAGACACCAAGGGCTGTGTGCATGTGGATTTGATGACTGGATCTAAGACTTTGCTTACGACCTTCTTTGTCATTGAAGGCAAAGGGGCATATATCTTGCTGCTTGGAAGAGATTGGATCCATGCGAAATGCTGCATTCCATCTACTATGCATCAACAGCTTGTTCAATGGGTGGATGATGACATAGAAGTCGTCCAAGCGGATGATTCAGTAAGCGTGGCTAACGTGGAGCCAGCCTTCTGGGAGTATCAAGGCATAGATTGCTTCTCAGGCAAGGACTGGGGTGAAGGTCCTGTTGAACCAGTCAGCAATGATCAACAGCCGATTAAAGCAGTCGGCTCTTATAGTAATTTTTAATGGAGTATCCAATTGATGGAACTGATGGAAAGTTAGGACGTGGATTTATGTCGGCTGATAAATTGGAAGAAATAGACACTAGAGATTGTGACAAGCCAAGGAAGACATTCATCAGTGCTAACTTGGATTCAAGTTTCAGAGAAGAGTTAATTAAGCTACTGAAAGAGTACAAAGATTGCTTCGCTTGGGATTATTCGGAGGTGCCTGGTTTGGATCGTTCCATTGTTGAGCATCGGTTGCCAATCAAACCTGGTTTTAGACCTTACAAGAAACCTCCCCGAAAGATTTACAAGCATGAAGTATTGGCCGACGTGAAAAAAGAGGTTGAGAGATTAATAGAAGCAAATTTCATCCGGCCATGCAAATATGCAGAGTGGATCTCTAATATTGTTCCTGTTTACAAGAAAAATGGAAAGATGAGGGTTTACATAGACTTTAGAGATCTGAACAGGGCTACACCCATGGATGGATCCAATGCATGTTGCTGACTTATTGGTTGATGTCGCTGCTGGACATAAAGTTATTAGCTTCATGGATGGCAATGCAGGGTACAATCAGATTTTTATGGCAGTGGAGGATGTAGCAAAGACAGCCTTTAGATGTCCTGGACATATAGGCTTGTTTGAGTGGATTGTCATGACAGTTGGGTTGAAAAATGCTGGTGCAACTTATCAGAGAGCCATGAATTATATTTTTCACGAGTTGATCGACAAAGTTGTGGAGACATATATTGATGATGTCGTGATCAAGTCATTGGATCGTGAATCACATTTGGATGATGTGAGGAAAACTCTAGAATGCACTAGAAAACATGGGCTTAAAATGAATCCGAACAAGTGTGCTTTTGGAGTTTCGGCTGGAGAGTTCCTGGGATTTTTGGTACATGAAGGAGGAATAGAAGTTGGCAAAAAGAGCATGAAAGCTATTGATGAAGTTGTTCCTCCAACCAATCTTAAGGAATAGCAGTCATTGCTTCGCAAAATCAATTTTGTGAGAAGATTCATTTCAAACTTATCACAAAAGGTGTTGCCTTTTTTTCCACTTTTAAGACTCAAAAAGGATCAGAAGTTTGTATGGGGTGACGAACAACAGAAGGCTTTCGATGAGATCAAGGAATACATGAAGGAACCACCAGTGTTGGTACCTCCACAATTGAACAAGCCTTTTAAGTTGTACGTGGCGGCTAATACCCAAACCATTGGATCGGCCCTTATACAAGAATTTGAAGGAAAGGAAAGAGTAGTTTCCTACCTTAGCCGAAAGCTGCTTGATCCCGAAACAAGATATTCGGCTGCAGAGAAGCTTTGCTTATGTGTTTATTACTCATGTACAAAATTTCGGCACTATTTGTTGAATGCCAAATGCATTGTATATTCAAAATTTGATGTAATTAAACACATGTTGTCTATGACAATTTTGAATGGAAGGATTGGCAAGTGGATTTTAGTCTTGTCTGAGTTTGAATTAAGGTTTGAGTCAGCAAAAGCTGTTAAAAGACAGATTATTGCTGATTTCATTACTGAACATCGTGATTCATCAATTAATTTACTTGAGATTACTCCTTGGGCTTTGTTCTTTGATGGATCTTCATGTGTCAAAGGTGGTGGAGTAGAAATTTTATTAATTTCACCTAGGGGAGAGATGTTTGAATTTGCTATTCCTATTCAACCTACTGTCACAAATAATCAAGCTGAGTATGAAGCATTGCTCAGAGGGCTTCAATACTTGAAAGAGGCAAAGGCTATTTCAGTTGAGATTTTTGGAGATTCAAAGTTAGTTATAAAAAATTGAATGGCCAATATGAATGTAGAAATGATATCCTGAGGAATTACTACGAGGAGTGCAAGGAAATCCTTAAAAGTTTTCAGCTAGTGATTCTGCAACATATTCCTAGGGAAAACAATGGAGAGCCAAACAGGTTAGCTCAAAGTGCTTCAAGTTATAGAGAGAATCAAGAAGTGTCTGCCATCGATCTATATTCTTTTGGGAGTGATCTAGCAGAAGATGATTGGAGAAAAGAAATTGCTGATTATTTGGAGAATCCATCCCGAAAGGTCTTTAGGACGCTTAGGTATAAAGCTATAAAGTTTGTTCTTCTTGATGGACGTTTGTATTATAAATCATTAGATGGGGTGTTGTTACAATATTTGGGTCAAGAAGAAGCAAAGAGGATGATGAGTGAAGTGCATGATGGGCTGTGTGGAGCACATCAGTCGGCTTACCGAATGAAGTGGGTTATTAGGAAGACTGGATGTTATTGGCCGACAATGCTGGAAGACTGCTTTGAATACTACAAAGGGTGTCAAGATTGTCAAAAGTTTGGAAATATTCAGAGAGTTCCAGCATCATCTTTGAATCCTATTATCAAGCATGGCCATTCAGAAGATGGGGAATAGACTTGTTTGGCCAAATAAATCCTCCATCTAGCAAGGGGCATAAGTTTGTGCTTTTAGCAACAGATTATTTCACTAAATGGGTTGAGGCAATTCCATTAAAGAAAGTGACATCAGATAATATGGTTGAGTTTGTCAAAGAGCATATCATTTGCCGATTTGGAATTCCTCAAACAATTACAACCGATCAAGGAACTCAGTTTACATCTTCAGAGTTCAGAGAATTTGCTGAAAGTATGGAGATCAAAATATTAAATTCTTATCCTTATTATGCTCAAGCTAATGGTCAGGCAGAGGCTTCTAACAAGATCATGATCAAGATTATATAGAAGAAGATTGATCAAAAGCCAAAAAGGTGGCATTCGGTACTCAATGAAGCTTTGTGGGCTTACCAAATGGCCCCTCATGGAGCTACATAGACATTTCCTTATGAGTTGGTTTACGGGCATCATGCTATCTTGCCATGGGAAATGCAATCGGAGTCAAGGAGAATAGTATTGCAAAAGGATTTAAGTTTCAAGGATTAGAACGATTTAATGATGGACGAATTAGAAGACTTGCATATGATTCGTCTTAGAGCCTTGGAAAATATTGAGAAAAACAAAATGCGAGTTGTTTAGTACTACAACAAGAAGGTAAAGGTCAAGCAAATTGCAGAAGGAGATTTGGTTTGGATAGCATTATTGCAGATTGGGACTAAATACAGTACATTCGGCAAATGGTCCCCGAATTGCGAAGGTCCTTTTCGGGTAGTTAGGTGCACACTTGGAAATGCGTACATCTTGAAAACTTTACTAGGAGAAGAATTCACTGCTGCTATAAATGGGAGATACTTGAAGAAATATTATCCTAGTATTGAAGTTGATCGTTGATTGATATTACAAGCATCAGAGACATGGAAATAGCTGGCATTCGGGAAGAAGCCGCCTTCAGAACAAAAAATCCTAACAAAGGGAAAAATCGTTCTTGCAGGTTCCTTTGTTAACAACATAGCTGCCTAAGATTACAAGAGAAGGCCTGCAGGAAGTAGAATGCCTGGAGGAAGAAGCAAAAGTAGCTTCATTTCTTTGGTTCAGCGCTTTTCCTCTTGAGCTCTTCGCTCTTCAGCCGCTCCAGGACCACCGTGACGGCAATGTGGAAACATTGGGGGCTGGCATGTTCTGCAGCTTCCATCAAGCTGTCCTAGGCGACATTCAGGTTGTTGTACCTGTCGGACACATCTGAAGAAGAAAAACAGAATATCATCAGGCACGAGGACAGAACTTGAAAATGAGAGTCAAATGAGGGTGAAGATCTTACTGCCTACCAGCGCCTCCAAGCTCATGCGGCGTTCGCATTCGGCATTGCAATGGGCGGTGATGTCTCGCAGATCATGTTCTAGATGCCGAATGCGACGGCGCAGCTGATGGTTGGTCTTCTGCTCGTGTGTGGCATTTTCTTCTTCAGTTGAGGAATCAGAAAGGATGTACTCGGGGATTTCTTCTGTACCAAAGATATCCTCCGACAGCAGATCGAGGCTGAAATCAAAGATAGATGAATCATGAGATTGCAATCAAGATCGAGAGAAAGGGATGAGAATAGAAGATTACTCTCAGATGGTTCGCTTCTTTGATGGGAAGTTGTTCTCCTCGAGTGGCTGTTTCCCCTTGTCCGCCATGGCCTTGGGGCTTTTTTCTGGAAGAGGAGGATGAGAGGGAATGAAGTGATGGAAGTGTATGCGAATGGATTTGCAGAGCACAAGAGAGGCTATTTTATTAGCAGTGGAAGTGCATCGGGAGTGATGACTGGCTGGCGTGCATTGATGGGAATACCAAACGGCGGGGTTTTTTTCCTTGGACATGAAGGGTTTTTTTCATCGAAACAGTGTCCATGGCTCCCGAATGAGGATTTTCTGCGGATTCTACGCCAAGGAACAAGAGTTTGTGCGTGTTCGGCTAGAGGAAAAGTTCTTGAATGCGTTCAAAACAGTGAAGATTCGTGTGCACAAATTAAAGAGGTCATCACAAGATGCAAAAGATAAAATTTCATTTTTTATTGCCGAAATTCCATAGCCCCTAGTACAAACTAATCAAAAAGCCTGTTCAGGACAGACTAGGGGTGGATGGAATCGGTAATGGCAACACCGTGCCCATCGAGGAGCTCTATAGTGGCCTCGATGTCGTCGACGTCCTCCGGCACGCCACCGTAGAAGCCACGCGGCCGCGTAGAGTAGTCGGCACCGGTATGCGTCGCCATGGCGGCCAGGCCCAAGGTGGTGCCCAGGCGGACGCCATGAAGGGCCACCTCATCGACGTGTCTTCCACCGTGCCAAGGCGAGCTTCCGGTGTGTCTCCCGGAGCGTTCACCTTGTCCGCCAGCTTCTCAACCAGCGCCTTCAGCCGATAGAGCTTGGCGTCGCGATCTGCAAGTATCACAGAGCAATGGCGGTTAGTTCAAGATTAAGTTGAGATTAAGCAGGTTACAGGATTCACCGTCGATGGCCTCAAGCAGCTGCTTGCGTTGATGCTCCCACTCGAGCTCGGCAATCTCGGCCTCTTTAGAGATGATCTCCAACTTGTGCCGGGTTACAACGCGTTCCTCCTTGAATCTTCGGGCGTCGCGATCGTTATAGCGCGAGCTGGAAGAGTGGGAACGGCTAGACGATCCCGATGAATCGCTTGCCATGGCCAGAGTTGTAGCTGGAGCAGGGGCAGGATTCCACCGGATGAGCCTGAAAACACAAAGAAGATCGTCAGGGATGAAAAAAGATCTAAAAAAGGGGGTTGTGAAGAAGCCAATGATCACCACCTCCGACGAGCACCGGTGCGGCTCCCTTCGGCCTTGTCGTTGGCTGGACGCTTGTTGCTGCTGTTTGTCATGGAGTTACTGGGAGTACTAGTACTGGAAACAGAGAGCTTGGGTTGGCAAAGGCTTGGAAGGCAGAGGATTTGGTGAAAGGCTGGGGGCACCCGATATTCTTATTTATGGGACTGGTGAAGAGATCATAGCTGGAGATCGTGGCACATATCCCAAGAAATTTGAGAAGTGGAGAGACTCTCTCGGTCGAACTGTCGCCTAGTCGTTTGGGATTCATGCTGAGTCATGTTCGGTTTGACTGGTTGAGGTTCGGCTGTGTTACGGTCGGGTCATTTTTCAAGTCTGACACTGTTATGTTTAGAGTTTCCGAATGAATCATCCAGAAACTGCTCGTCAAAATAAGGCAATACAAATATGGAATAATAAAGACTAATGGGGAGCAAAACTATAGAGCCGATGAGGAATTCAGCTACAAATTGTTTATTACAATTATATACCCAAGTATTTTGAGATTACATTGGAGGCATCTGATATCATCTTGTTGATATTCTCTAGCAATCTTTGATTAGCTTCTTGGGTTTTAGACAAAGCAGAGAGCTTTGTCTTGAGCAGCTTTCCTGCATTCATGGCTACTGAAGCTTCCTTTCGTATTTTCTCCATTGATTTAGGAAGTTCAGCCATCCTCTTTTCATCAGCTTCGATCTCAGTTGTCAGGGTCCTCAGCTCGGCCTCTAATGCAGCTTTTCTGGCTTTCTTCAGTTCGAGTGCAGGCTGCAATTTGGTTAGCAATTCCTTATGATTCTGCATTTGGGCATGCAAATCTTTCACAGATTTCTTGTTTGCAGCTTTTCTTTGTTCCAAAGATGGTTGGGAGGATAATTTCTTCAAAGCCTGATTTACTGCTACGAAGTGATTATCCAGTTTGGAAACAGGTTCTAGGGAAGCCTTGATATCAGCAGGAAGATCTTGATCGATAAGTTCAAGTGCTTCTCTTAGAAGATCAGCATCCCTGACTTGGTCTTGAACATCCCTTTGTAGCAGGGAGAAGATTTCCTTCAGCTTTGCTCGATTTTCCTCTGATAAAGCCTGGCTAGAAGATACTTCATCTCCTTTTTCGGCAACCAAGTCATCCATAGCAAAGGAATAACTTGGTGATGACAAAGTTTCCTCCTGAAAAGAGGTTCTTGCCGAATTAGTGGTGATCTATTGAATGAAAAATAGAAGGATGGATGTTCATGCTTACATCATCTCTGGCTTCCCGAGTTGGGGAAGGAAGTTTTTCAAGCTCGAGGAAGGGCTCTTGGATATCTGGTTGAGGAGAAGCTGGATGAGTCCTCGGTGAGGCTGAGGCTTCTGGTTGAGGAGAAGCTGGATGAGTCCTTGGTGAGGCTGAGGCTTCTGGTTGAGGAGAAGATGGTTGGATCCTTGGTGAGGCTGGATTTGAATCATGCTGAAGAGAGGAATTCCCCATAGTTTGGCTCACCAAAGTTTCCTCTGCAACTCACAAGTAAGGGATGAGTGCCAATGAAGAAAAAATGATTAAAGAATAAGATGGTGAAATTTTACCAGTAGGTGAAGCATTGGCAGGATCTGTGATGACCAATGGTTTTTGAGTTCTGGTCTGGAATCATGCAAAAATAAAGATGGTCGAAACAATAAATGACATTATGTTTAGGAAGGGAAGATGTTCTGACCTGAATAAGTAGTTTTTTGCTTGTTCTTTTCTTCTTGACAGCTGGAGAAGCAATCAGAGATGGAGCTTTCCTTTTGTCAGAGACTGGACTGATGAGAGTTGGATCTAACGTGGCATATCTGGACATCAGTTGAGCCCGAGTAGGAGATCGATATCCCAAACTAGAGATTGGGCCTTCGATATTATAGGAGATTGTCTTAGCAAGTAGGGCAAGTACTATATCCTGCAGAAAATGACAGAATCATGATCAGTAAAGAGGGGCATGATTGAAAGTAGGGAGATGAACATATTACCTCTGAAGTTGGTTGAAAGTCAGGCATTAGTTCAAGACAGAGAGGATGTACTGGCGCATTAAAGATATGATCATGAAGTTCTTGCCACCAAGGAATGAAATAAGGATGAGCGACTGTTATTGGCACAAAAGGCCTGGGTGCATAAAAAGTTGTGCTGCACTTGTACTCAAAAACCCTTCTTGCTTGCATGGATTCCTTGATATCCTCTCTAGGCTTGAGGAATTCATGGAGGAATAGCCTTGGGGGCACTTGGCCACATCCTAACTGCCTAGCCATCATGTTTGGCTGGTAGTGCTCAAAGGTACTCTGAACTTGCCTTCCTCCACAAAATTCTACTGGAAGGATACATGGATGAATGATGGCATTGAAGATTGCTATAGAATGTACATCATTACATCCAGTTTCAAAACTAAACTCACAAGGAAGAGTCAAGTTGTCATTGTCCAGATATGGAAACCAAAGAGGGTCAGCAAAACCTCTGAAGAAGAGCTCAAAAAGTTGGCCAATGCCTTTGTTGATGGACACAGTGGAAGCAGCTTCTCCATAGGTTTGGCAGCCTTTGGTACTCTGGGTTTCTCCTTCCTTGTAGTTGGTTGAAGGGAAGTGTCGATTGTTGAGGTCGATGGCAACAATCTGGTGCATATATAATTGCAGTCACATCTGCACAAACCACCAAGGGCCATTAACACAAGAAATCTTTTGGTTGGTGTGCATCAGATAGGCGGTCTGATGAAGCATATGTTAGACACTTCCGAGAAGGTACTTCCCGAGGGGAATAGAGGTACTAGCAGCCAGGTCCTTGTCCATCAAAATGTGGTTCAGGTTTGGCTCATTGGCTTTGCCACAAAAGATGAATCTGCATAACTACATATTCAAAAAAGCTTTGTATTCAACATCAGACAAAGGGCCATCAGACATATAGTTTTGGATATATCTCTTATATCCAACCCCTGTTTTCACTCCTGTTTGCCTGGAGGAGCCCTTGTACTTGTGTGGATACACAGTTCCTGTGACTCTCAGGCCGGTTATCATGTATACATCGGCCAAAGTGGGGGACATTGGGCCGTGGTCGAAAAGAAAGGCATTTACGCCATTTGACCAAAAATGGCAGGCTGCAATCAGAAGGTTCTCATTTTTAGCTGTTTCAGCCAAGGACAATTCTAAACAATGAGCAATGCGACGGTTATCCCAATTTCTTGTCTTGGGGCTGTCATCATCAAGCATTCTCTTATACCAGTTTCGCAAGCCTGCAATTGGGGGCAGAGGCCAGTTCTTGAAAGCGTCCTACCACTCATGCGGTTTCGACAGTGATGTCTTGAAGGGGAACCTTTGGGATTCGGCTGCAATGAACTCAGAAGGGTCGGAGATTCCTACGGGCCCGAGGAAATAAGACGCTGATTGATCCTCGACAGGAATCAAGATTTCGGCGGCTAAAGCCTATCAAGAACAAGAGAGGGCAAAAGAAAAATTTAAGATAAGATTCAAGAAAGGTAATACCAAATGAGCTTGAGGAGGATAAGATTTACCTGAAGAACTTGATCTTGGTTCGCCATTTGAGGATTGAAGCTTGAAAAAGTTGATGAACTAGGGTTTGGATCTGGGCAAAGGCTCCAACGATTTGAAGGAGGAAAGAACGGGTGTTGAACGGATTCGGCCTGGGGACGTTGAGCATTTATGGTCAATTCCGGAATAAAATCATCTTTTATCCCGTAATTAAAGGGGCATATGTTAACACCAAAAATTGGTACAAGGAAGGGACTGACCTGTGGGCCGAGTTCGGTAGAAGAGCACCATTCGGCAAGAGGTTTTCCTCAAAGCATTCGGTAAAGGCATTTGCGGTCGGAAGTACGTCATCATTCGGCAGAAGAGCTGTTTCATGCTTGGAAGAGGAAAGCATTCGGGAATGCGTAATGACGTGGCTTGAATATAAAGAAGGGATGAATTGATGGCGGGTGCGAGAAGGACATGACGCCATTAGGCAATAAATGTTGTAATCATGGTCGACTAGGAGTCGTGTTAGAACAAGGGTATAAATATGAACCCTTAGTGTTTGTAATAGGGATCGAACAATTTCACAACAAACCGGCCCCGGGCCAACTTTCGAGTCCTTCTAGTCGAGTCGTCGAGTTCTTCGAGAGGAGCCATCGATCCTCGACCTCCGTAAGTACCGACAACCTTATATCATGTCTAGTATCATGCGGTGGATTTAGACCGTGATGCAAGTAGTCTTGTTACCATGCTTAGTATCATGCGGTGGATTTATGCTTGGTTCAAGAAGGCTTTCTTGTTGGATCATGAGCCATGCGGTAGGCGAAGATCTAGCTTGGACCTAGTTATCGGCTCTATTAGATTTGGCAAGATCTAATAGATTCATCAAGTTACTGTGTGTTGCTTTGAATTTTGCTCTTATGTTCAATTCATGTAACACTCTTATTGCCCAATTTAGATTTACTAGATTCGACTCTATCTTGTTTGCGATCCACGTATTGCATGCTCAAATCTTTGGCTCGACGTGGTGAGTGGGTCATGTGTTCTCTAATAGCCGAATTTGAATTAATCTAGATTGTAACGTGTTGCGGGTTCAAACTTGTTAATCTAGCATAGTTTGTTCCTTCTCCACAGAACCCAAATTGGCTGTACAGCTGTATTCGGCAATCCTATCACGAGAGAAACACGATCATGAGCTTGCTTTAAATAATGTATGCTTTTAGCCTTCCATGCTTAGATTGTATCATGCGGTGGATTGATCTATTCTTGGTGGTGTGATTTCAAACAAGTTATATCATGCGGTGGATTAACTTGCTTGGTGTCATGCTCGACGGGTTTGAAAGTACCTAGAACGCGGTAGACTAGTGCTTTTGGTCTATTCATGCATGTTTACTGCAAATTCATGATTATGCTTCGCTTTTATTTATTTTATTATGATTTATCCTTGATAATCGGTCATGGTTACGTGCTGCAACATTGTTTAAAGAAAGACCGATTTTCATCATGCTTACGTCATACATTCGGCTATGTCCTGTTTACATGTTTTATCAGTTCTCGAATGGTGTACGAATTGCAGACAGATAGCTTGTTATATCTATATGTCTTTCTGACTAGTTTCATAGCCGTAAATACGGAACTTTCTGGTACCACCCAGCAAGTTCTAGGTTTTATCTAACCTTTTTCTTCCTTTGTCAGTTTCAGGGAAAATTGACTAGCACACTTCCGGATTCTGATGCTCAGGCCACGTGTGTTGAGCCAGCTAATTCGGCTTGTTGTGTGCTTGGCGTGAGGTGCTGATTTTACGCCAACAGTTACACACATGCGTTGCCTTAGTGAATACCAAAAACACAGTGTAAAAGCGTAAAGAGAGTATGAAACATTAATTACATGACCGATAGGCTTTATTCTAACACACCGAGTATCTAGCAGTGGAAAAGTAAACGCAGAAGTCCTCCACAGGCAGCTGACTGAAGAGACGAAGCCTAGAAGCCATCAAGTCCTCCGGGGAAGTCCTCAAACTGACCGTCTGAGCAGTAGTCAGATGGTGTAGATGCAATAATAAACAACAAGCATGAGCACATGTCGTACCCAACAAGGGAAAGATTCTATAACAACATACAAGGCTTTATGGTGGAAGGCTAGATGTTGCAAAGCAGTTAAGCATTTTAGTTGGTCAAGTTTTATTAAGCAACTATTACTAACAAGTGTAAGTGTATACCAAACCAACTTAAAAGATGCATAAGAACCCATAAAATGCGATGCACAAGTTGTTAAAGTCCATTTTCCATAGAGTTAATCATGTGAGGGTCCAGGCCGCTCTTGACCATGAGCACGGCTAACTAGTCAGTTTCACACTCTGCAGAGGTTGTACACTTTCAACACAAGTCGCGTAAAAACTCAAAGACTCTTAGACCCAACCATGCTGTGCAAAAGTAGGCACAATACCACACTACCGAGGTGTGGTTGCATAGGGACACTACTACGAGGCCTTGATGAAGATCCTCCAATGAGTAACAACCCACTAGGTTTCCGGTCGAAGAGGGGCACAAAGCTCCCTAGCGGGTCAATCCCCCACCATAAAATAACAAACCCAACTCCCCGCTAGAGCAGGTCTATGCTCCGTCAACGTCTCCCCATTTGTCCCTTTCAGCTAAGGTTGCTACATCACTAAAGTCTCTAGTTATTCATCCAAGGCAGAGCCATGTGCCTTGTGGTTGTACGGTTTTCCTGGGTGGTTCTCCATGTTCCGATTAAACAAGCATAGTATTTTTGTATGACATGGATAACATAAAGTAAATCAATATTAAAAGTTTGTTTCATTAAACCACCCAAAATATGCACTAGCAAAGCTACCCAACATAAGAATAACTCCCGGTTGATCAAGGCACAGGGTAATAAACACTAGTTGTACCTTAGCATAGGTCCCATCACATCAATGCAAGCAAAAAGTAAAGGCAGTGTAATTACGATGCATGCTGTAATAGGACAAGAGGGAATGCACCAAGGACTTGCCTTCAACCCAAGCGTGCTGCTGCTCAAAACCTTCTTGATCTTCAACGGTAGCGAACTCCACAAAAGGATCAGTCTCTACGCTCCACACAAAGACATACAAGCATACAATACAAGTAAATAAGAAACAGTACACCAATCATCTCAAACAGAAACGAAAGCAACAGAAAATAAATCTACTCGTCAAGACGATCGCGTGGACATAAAGAACGCTAAAAACAGAGCTAAAACGAAGAAATAGCCTAGACAAGATTAGGGACTAATCTGTAAGAAAACTAATCTAATTGGGTTAAAATGAAGAAACCTGGACCTAATCGTAAGGAAATTTCAACGGTGGAAGGACCGGGTTGTAAAAATCTAAAAGGTCAGGGGCTAAACTGCAAAAACGGCGGGGCGGCTCGGGTTGACCGCAGCTTGACTCGGTTGACTTGGGTCAGATCCAATCTAACCCACTGGATCTTGATCTGATGGCCTGGGATGCATGCAGGTGGCTGGCGGTGGTGTCCGGCCGGCGGCGACGCGGCCAGCGGCGGCGAAGGGCGGCGGTCCGCCGGCATAAGGCCAAATCGAGCTAGGGGTGCTCGTTTGGGCGCGCGGTTTTCACCAAAGCGTAGAGCGCGGCACTGCGAATCTAACTATGGCATCACCGGTGACTCTCCGATGAAGACGACAGCGCACGGCTTGAAGAGGCGGACGGCAGCGGCGGATCTCCGGCGAGAGTGTCCCGGCGATATGGAGGTCGGCGACACAAACCAAGGGCACCGGTGGCTTGCTCCCGTCCTTGCGAATCTCCGAGGCAGCGTCGCGACGACCGACAGGCCACGGTGTAGCGGCTTCAAGGCAGCGGCGGCGCTAGGGTTTTGGCGGCGGTGCGCGAAGCTCGAGGGATGGCTAGGGCTTCGGGTGAGGAGCCGAGGGGGGTGTGACGTCAGCTTATAAAGGCCGGGGGCGATCCTTGGCATGCGGGCCACACCTAGGAGTACCCGAGGCGGAGTTGGGCGGCGGCGCGGACTCCTGCTCGAAGACGGCGAGAGGTAGGAGATGACGGCTGGTCCCCACATGTCGGTGACAGCGGCGGCGGCGGCGCACAGGTAGGCCGGTTGTGGTGTGAGCGAAGCGGAGCCAGGGGGGGCCGGGCCGGGCCGCGGGCGAGGCTAGCCTACGCGGGCTGCGGCTGGGCCAGCTTAAGCGGCTGCGGGTTGGGCTGAGCGGTAGCGAGCGACCGCGGGGAAGGAGTAGAGGGGGTGGCTGCGGACTTCTGGTGGTTTGGGCTCAAAGCGAAAACATGCCTGAACAGAGAGAAAGGGAAAAGAGAAAAAAGAAAAGGGTTTTTCAAATTTTGAAAAGCAAACAACCAAATGAGTTCAAACACAATTTTGAATTCAAACACTCAAACACAATGCACGAGCATGTATGCAACATTAAACTCCTATGATTAATTTATTTTATTTTAGAAAATGTTAAATGCCTGAAAGAAATTAGGAAAAACCTTATAATCTTTAAGAACAAATTAAAGGTTTCTAATAAATTTTTAGAAAAATCAATTTTTTGAAAATTAGGGTGTTACAAGTCTACCCTTATGTCTTCTAGCTGATTCACTGTACTAGCCGTTGATGGTGGATCTGCTAATACTTCAATCCTTTTCCCAGCTGGACTAGTGAGTAGGACTGACCTCTTAGCACACTAAATCACCGCATCACACGCGGTCAACCAACCTATCCCAAGTATCACATCGATTCCTTTTGACTCTAGTATTATAAGATTAGCCCGGAAATCTCTGCCCAAAATCTTGAGACTGACGTTGTCACACTTGTAGGATGCTTTCATCCCCCCCCCTAGAGAACTAACTAGCATATGACGGGGCAATAGGCTAATGGGTATGTTATGCTGAGCTACGAACTGAGAAGTAATGAAAGAATGGGATGCTCTTGAATCAAATAGAACTGAGGCGGGTACGGAGTTGACTAGGAACATACCGAGCACAACTTTGGGATTCTCATGAGCTGCTTCAGCATCAACATGGTTCACCTTACCACGTGAGTAGCTCTGTTGTCCCTTGTTAGTCTGTGGGGTCTGATTGCCATTCCTTCCCTACTGATTCTGCACTGGGGTACTTGGGGGTTGCCTCTGGGCACACACATTGGCATAGTGACCAAGCTCACCACACTTGAAGAAAGTAGTGTTGGTGGGGTTAGGAGGTGTAGTGACTCTAACTGGTGTACCCGTTGGAGCTCTCTGCTGATTCTACGAAAAGTGGGTTGCGATGTCTGAGTAGTGGACTGCTGAAAAGGCTGAGCGGGATGCAGGGACTGCTGTTGCCCAAAGTTTCCACCTGATCCTCCATAGCGAAAAGGCATGTTCTGTTGTGGAGCGAAACGATGACGAGTGACACTTCCAGACTATCCTTGGCTGGTGGCTTTCATCTTTTGTTCTCCCAACTCTCTACGCTTGTACTCCAGGCGAATAGCACCGTCTACCAAACTCTGGAATGTGGCGAAGACGTGTGACCTCAACAGATACTGTAGTGGTCCACTTAGCCCATCTAGGAACATCTCCTGCTTCTTACCATCATCAGCAATTTCCTCAGGGGCATAGCGTGACAACTCAATGAACTTGTCTTTGTACTCAGCCACTGACATTCCTGCCTGCTTGAGGGACAAGAACTCCTTCTTCTTCGTCTTCATGAGACCGGTTGGTATGTGATGGCTCCTGAAGTTAGCAGCAAATTCATCCCAAGTGATAGCATCTGGGGTGGCATGAGCATCAACATATGCATCCCACCAAGCAGCGGCTGACCCCTGAAGTCGTCCTGCAGCATATAGGACATTCTTTCTATCACTGCACTGTACGGTGGTGAGCATTTTTAGCACTGTCTTCAGCCAATCCTCAGCCTCAAGTGGATCAGCTGCATGGGAGAACACTGGGGGGATGGCTCATGAACTCACGATGCTTGTTGAGTGGCGCCGGTTGCTGCACAGGTGGATTGTTGGCTTGAGCTTGCAAGTTGGCCACATGGTGGTCAAGTTCTGAAGGAGCTGAGTCTGGGTCTGGAAAAACTGCTACATGGCCGGATCCATTTGTCCTAGCTGTGGTGCTGGGTTTGAACGGTTGCTTCTCCATTGACGGTTCATTGCTAGTTGATCAACTCCGGATCCTGACCTGGTGTTCACCACCCGAGTGTTAGGTACATTATTTTAGATATTTGAGTCAGATGTGAAACTCAAAAGGCAGAGTAATGAAGAAATTCTAGCATTAGACAGATTCTGTCGACTCCAGTTATTCAGGTATAACTCTCAACGTGGTTAACCAAAAATTATGAACTTTTTAACAGTGAAAGTGAAATTACGGAACCAACCCAACTGGAATCACCTCGACCAAAGCTCTACAACTCCAGTTATAAAATAAACAAGTCAGGTGTATCAGCAGTGTTAACAGATTCGAGAACCTTCAAAGTTTCGGGCATAACTCTCGGTATGTATATCCTAAGTTGATGAATTTTGGATAGAATGAAACTGATGAAATTCCTGAACTACTCAAATTGGTTTCACCTCAATTGGAGGTCTGTAGCCCGAGGTATAAAATAATGAAGGCAACTATGTCAGCAAAGTTTTACAGTTTCTGGTACTCCAATGTTTCGAGCCTAGATCCTGGAATATGTACTGGATAGGGTTGAATTTTTGATAGAAATTCACTTATGAAATTTATGAACTAAACCAACTGGTTTTGCATTTTTCATGGTTTTGTAGCTCGAGATATTATCAAAACAATACTGCTGTGTCAGAGATTGGCGTGAACAGATTTGCAGCAAGTTGGATTCCAAGATAGACAAGTAAAGGATTGATAAACATTAAGTAGAGACATGATTAAGATATGGTAGGAACAGAACTTAAACGCTCTAAATAAGCTTTACTTCTAAACCAATGTCATTGTGGTCATCACTCCACAATACATTGCACTCACACAAAAATCCAACTCAAACATGTAGCACAAAAACAAGCATTCAACCACACTCCTAAACTAAGCACACTTTAACCGCTCATTCTATTGCAAAAGATCCTAACTTGAACTTAAACTTAAAACTAAGGACTATCTTCCCATGGCATGTCTTCAGTGCGGGCATCAGGGGATTCGTAGCATGGCCTCTTGGGCGACAGGGATGTGCAAGCTTCCACAGTGTCTTCAACCACTGGTTGTTCCTTGTTCAACAATGCAGCCTCCAAGGCACGCTTCTATAATTCCAGAGTCAAGATCTGCTATTGTGCCGCATGAAGAGTCTTGTTGGTGTCATCCAAGGCAGTGTTGACAGCAGCCAGCAGACTCCGGACGTTGTTCAGCGTTCCTTCATAGGTGGGAGCGGGAGCGACATAGGTCTTGGCCTCACCACTTGCTCTGTAGGGACTGTACCTGTTGTGGGTGTCCTTCAGCTTATCACGATCCTTGTGAGAGAGTACATAAAGTGCCCTCCGTGTTGCTTCTGCAATGCCTGCTTCCATGGTAGTCCTTTGAGCCACATCATCATGCTTGGTTATGTCCTTCACTCCATGGAATGGCACATACTCTTGTAGGATAGCTGCTACTCTACAATGGGGCTCAAACCATGGGTGGGTTCAAAGCTCACAGCAGTAGACTGGAGTCTTGTTGTAGCCTAGACGAAGTACCATAGCTCTCAAGTGATCTGCCATGGGGACGCCTACTTCAGCCACCCAGTAATAGTCTACCTCCCACTTCACCCTTTGAGCTGGTTCGCTTCCTGCTGGGTCTTGTTGTTCAGCTTGCTCTTGCACCTCATCTTCCTCCACTTGCTCATGCTGATCCTCTAGCGCCTGCTCTTCTTGGTCTTGCTGGCCATCTTGCTCTTCTTCATCTGGAATCACTTCTTCTGGATCCTCCTCATCATCTGACACAACGATGGTCCCAGGGGCAGCTACAGGGGATGCTTCCATCATTATCTCTTCATCAGTGTCTCCCCCATGATAGTTGTTCTAGTCTTCCTGGGGAGCATACTGGTGAATGACACCTGTGTGTGAGGTCTCCAAGTGACGAACCATCTGTAAGTGCATACGTATAGAGTGAGATAGATGAGACAAAAGGTAAGAGGTAAAAGATAGCAAGCACAAGATAGAGGAACAAGAATGAACCAAGGATGAGATGAAAGCAAGATTAATTTATTAAGCAATAGAGTGATAAGAAAGGATTCTAACCTTATAATCCTTAATTCGACCATTATCTAACTAGGCTAACGTCCTACAGTCAACACGGCTCTGGTACCACTTTGTCACACCCGGATTTAAAGGAAAACCCGAATGCATGAACACATGTGCGCCAGGATCAAGTTTCACACATGCGTTGACTCAGTGAATACCAAAAACACAGTGTAAAAGCGTAAAGAGATTATTAAACATTTATTACATGACCGATAGTCTTTATTCTAACACACCGAGTATCTAGCAGCGGAAAAGTAAACGCATAAGTCCTCCACAGGTAGCTGACTGAAGAGACGAATGCCTAGAGGTCGTCAAGTCCTCCGGGGAAGTCCTCAAACTGACCGTCTAAGCAACAGTCAGATGGTATAGACGCAATAATAAACAACAAGCATGAACACATGTCATACTCAACAAGGGAAAGATTTTGTAACAACATGCAAGGCTTTATGGTGGAAGGCTAGAGGTTGCAAAGCAGTAAAGCATTTTAGTTGGTCAAGTTTTATTAAGCAACTATTACTAACAGAGGTTGTACACTTTCAACACAAGTCGCGTAAAAACTCAAAGAGTTTTAGACCCAACCATGCTGTGCAAAAGTAGGCACAATACCACACTACTGAGGTGTGGTTGCACAGGGACGCTACGAGGCCTTTACGAAGATCCTCCAATGGGCAACAACCCACTAGGTTTCAGGTCGAAGCGGGGCACAAAGCTCCCTAGCGGGTCAATCCCCTAACATAAAAATAATAAACCCAACTCCCCGCTAGAGCAGGTCTCTGCTCCGTCAACGCCTCCCCATTTGTCCCTTTCAGGTAAGGTTGCTACATCACTAAAGTCTCTAGTTATTCTGCCAAGGCAGAGCCATGTGCCTTGTGGTTGTACGGTTTTCCTAGGTGGTTCTCCATGTTCCGATTAAACAAGCATAGTATTCTTGTATGACATGAATAACATAAAGTAAATCAAGATTAGAAGTTTGTTTCATTAAACCACCCAAAATATGCACTAGCAAATGTCACACCCTGAAATTTCCCAATTTCAGGATGTGAATAGAAAGGATAATTAAATAACGATTTTCTCATAATTTTAAAAATTTTCCAACATTTATTTTTTCTCTATAGGAAATATAGTATAGGGAAAATCCTTTGTTTGATTTTCCGAATTAAAACAAAGTTAAAAGTGTTGCATTCATGCTGATGCATCCTGGTGTTTCTTGAGTGCAAAAGGTTTCAAAAATGCGTTTAGGAGCTGTCCTAACTCTTCCGAGAATTTTCCAGATTTTTCTGGAATTTATTCTCATTTTCTCTGAACATATTATATTTATTAGAAGGCTCTAAGATCCTTTTCTTGAGCTCCAAATACTTTAATTGGATTGTTCATGCTCCAATCTAGCTCTGGGAATTTTCATGGAATTTTTATGATTTTTCGAGTATTTTTCGTGCCTTTAAAACAGTTTCTAGATTACCTGGAATTGTTTCTGGCATTAAAAAATAAATTCGAAAAAAAAGAAAAAAAAACTATCCTCCTGGAACGGGCCGAGCCCGAAGGCCCGACCCGCTCCGGCCCGCCCGCGCCCGCGTTGGCCCGGCCACAGGCCCGTAGAGGCCCATCTCGGCCAAAGGCCGCTACACCTCCGGCTGCGGCCATGGCCGCCGCCGGTGCCCTTGGCGTGCGCGCCGGGCCGCGGGGGGGAGCCCCGCCCCTATAAAGCCGCGGCCTAGCCCCCTCCTGCGCGCCTCTCCCTAACCCCGCCGCCTCGCCGCCCTGTCTCGCCGCCACCACGCGCCGCCGGCCAACCGAGTGCCGCCGCCGCCCGTGCGCCCGTCGCCGATTCGCCGGATTGGCATCCCCGGGGCGAACCGAGCCCCACCGAGAGCACCTTCTCGTTGTGACCAAGCCGTTCCGCCTCTCCCGGTCACCGGAAACCTACAGAACCGCCGCCGTTGCGTGAAGGTCGAGCCGTCCGCCCGGCCGACCGCCGCCGGCCGGATTCCGGCCGTGCCCCTGCGTTTCCGCCGCCGGTGAGCTACTTCCTAAGGTCTCCTCCTTCTCCTCTACCTCCTGCACCCGCCAATCGAGCCCCAGGCTACCCAATCACCGGCACCGCCCCCCTGAGCTGTCGGCCTCCCCTGCCCCCTGTTCGATCTAAGGTAGGAGATGAAGTGAAGCAGTTTTTCATTTAGGCCCCTGTTCAATTTCGAAATCCTTATGCACTTTTGTGTGTCTCAGCAAAACTGTAAGAAACCCCTAGGATCTATCAGATTCCCTAGATCCCATCCACCCACGCTCTTTTATAGATCTAACCCCGAGTTTTATCCTTTTCTGGAGCACTATTTCCTGTGTCTCAGGAATCTTTTCAGCTACTCCCTGAAATCTATAGATAATTGCGAATAGGTCCTCCAATCGTGTTTTCGCCATATCTTTCTCGTTTTAGCTCCGTTTTAATTCATAATAATGTAAAATAAGCGTTAGTGGTGTGTTATCATCATGATTGTTTTCTGAAAATTAATTTAATGTTAATTTTGATTAATGGTTAGTTATACATGCCTTTTATAACTAAAAGCAATATAGTGCTACACACCGTTTTTCATAATTAATGTTAATTTGATTAATAATTATATCACATGCTTTTATATGTAAAATATAATTAGATCTTTATCTTGGTTTTCTTAAACCAAATGTTAATTTGTTTCATAGTTAATTAATCTTTTCCAATTAAAATTTGATTAGGCTTTTACATCGGCTTTTATAATAAATATTAATTTGATTAATGCCAATATCAAAATGTTTTTAATAATAATATGATCTACTCGAATTACAAAGTTCCATTTAGATTTTTCATATAGCTTTGTTTTTCTAACTTAAATGTTTGATTGGTTTAATCAATATATGAATCTTTATTAATAAAACTTGACTAGTTCTTTACACCGGTTTTGTAAATAAAATTTAATATCTCATTAAAGTCAACATAAGGTATTTTATTTCTGAAATATCCTTTATATTTGTTTTATAATTAAAATGAACCTAGCTCATAATCTTGTTCTATCATAAATGCAAATAATTCTTAGTATCTCTTTTGATCAAGTTTATCAGAAGCTCTAAACCTTTCTAGTGCTAGCCCAAGCTAAACCGTGTGCATCTAATCAAGCCTTAGAGTTTCTGCTTAGCATAGTAGCTTTATCTGTGTGAGTAGTTGCACTGCTCATTTGCCTATCAAGTAATCTTATCACTCTTGTTTCATGTTAGAATCTTGTTTATCAACATCTAGTTAGTTGATGTCTATCCCATCTCTATTAGGTTGTCTTTTTATAAATCAGCTATGTTCTTATGCCCAATCTTTTGTAGCTATACCTTTCTTTAGAGCTAATCTTGTTATCGGTTCCTTTACCATAGCTTACCTTTGTTTAGTGTTCTCCCTTCAGCCTAGTTCTCTTTGTAGACTAGTTCTCCTAACCCTCGCTTAAGGTTTCTTGTGTGCTTGATAGTTCGTTGCTATCATTCTAGTTCGTTTCACCATAACTCATGTGTTAGCATGTGTATCACTTGTTACTTGTTTTAAACATCAAACTTGCATGATAATATTGACTAATATTTATTCCATTACTTTTCTAAATAAAAGTGAATAGGTTCTATTCTGGTTTTCTTTAATCATGATGTAAAATGGCTAATGCTTATTTCTAACTAGCTTTTATAAATAAAAGATGCTTAGTGCTACGTATCGGTTTTCATAATAAATTTAATATGCTTAATGGTATTATAGTTATTTTTCAGTATTAATATGCTTAGTTGAACACGAAATATAAAGTTATTCGATTAGATTCTTTCACATGCTTTGTCTTTTAATATTAATTGTTAATTGGATATAACTTGTACTTAAATATCTACTAATAAATATGATTAGGTTTACCGTGTTTTCTTAACTAAACATAACCTGCTTTGTAATATTCTTGCCAGATTATTGTCTAATTAAAATATATGAAGCACATAGCCTCTTGTTGTTTGATAATGATCTTTCGATAGCTTCGACCTTGGTTTTGTTTTCAACGTTCTTTCATCGTTGCGTAACCATAGAATCGAGCCTATCCTTTAGTACGCTCTTTTAAAGCTTTTCTTTTGATTGGTGTATTGTTCTTAGTTATACTTGTTCCTTTGTATGTTGTGCCGATGTTTGCTTCGAGTAGAAGAAGGATCGTTGTTCGTTGCTTTGAAGATAAGGAGTTTCAAGAGAGCAAGTGTTGAAGAGCAGTAAGAATAGCTTTTCGTTGGAGAAAGGCAAGTGTCCCTAACCACCTTCTACCTATGCTTTATTTACAAGAATACTTTTGCATTAATTGGAACATGAAGCGACCACCCAGGAAAATAGTACTACCACAAGACATATGGCTCTGTCTTGGCCAATTAATTAGAAAACCTTGTGTTAGGTATGCTTTACCCGATAGGGGTTGGGGGTTGCCGGTAGTTGGTGTATAGCCCGACCCTCAGACTGATCTGCTCTATGGTAGCTTCGCAGCTGAGAGAGGTTTATGCATCGCGCTATCAAGTAACCTAGCGAGCAGTCTGCATCAGGGGATCTTTGTAAAGGCCTCGTAGCGTCACTATGCAGTCACACCTCGGTAGTGTGGTATGGTGTCTTGCAAACACTGCATGGTTGGGTCTAAAGTTCTTCGGGACTTTTACGCGACTTGTGGGTAAAGATGTAGAACCTCTGCAGAGTGTAAGACTAATCGATTAGTCGTGCTCACGGTCAAGAGTGGCCTGGACCCTCACATGATTAATTAAACTTAAAGATGGACATTAAATCAATTCTGGTTAGTTCTTGTGGCCTTGCTGAGTACCAACCAGAAGTGTACTCATCCTTATTTATTGCTGCTCAGAAGCAAAAGGTGTGAAGCTGTTGAAGATGGTGTTGATGCCAGGCGTACGTAGCCCCCTGTCGATTGCTTGTGGAGTTGGCGCCTCCGTTTCCCGGATTGAGCTGTATAACTCTGATAGAATAGTAAGTTATGTTTATGTTCTTTACGTGATACTGTTACTGTTATTCACTTATGTCTACTATATGCATGAAACTTGATCCTGGCATGCATATAGGTATGCACTTGGTTTGCTTTTCTAAAACCGGGTGTGACAGCAAAGCTACCCAACATATAGTAAATCCCGGTTGATCAAGCACGAGGTAATCAACACTAGTCACACCTTAGCATAGGTCCCATCACATTAATGCAAGAAAAAAGTAAAGGTAGTGTAATTATAATGCATGTTGTAATAGGGAAAGTGGGAATGTAGGAAGGACTTGCCTTCAACCCAAGCGTGCTGCTGCTCAAAACCTTCTTGATCTTCAATGGCAGCGAACTCCACGAAAGGATCGGTCTCTACGCTCCACACAAAGACATACAAGCATACAATACAAGTAAATAAGAAACAGTACACCAATCATCTCAAACAGAAACAAAAGCAACATAAAACAAATCTACTCGCCGAGACGATCGCGTGGACATAAAGAACGCTAAAAACAGAGCTAAAACGAAGAAGATACAGCCTATACAAGATTAGGGACTAATCTGTAAGAAAACTAATCTAACAAGGTTAAAATGAAGAAACCTGGACCTAATCATAAGGAAAGTTCAACGGTGGAAGCACCGGGTTGTAAAAATCTAATAGGTCTGGGGCTAAACTGCAAAAACGGCGGGGCGGCTCGGGTTGACCGCAGCTTGACTCGGTTGACTCAGGTCAGATCCAATTTGACCCACTGGATCTTGATCCGATGGCCTGGGATGCATGCAGGCGGCAGGCGGCGGCGTCCGGTCGGCGGTGACGCGGCCAGCGGAGGCGCAGGGCGGCGGTTCGCCGGCACAAGGCCAAATTGAGCTAGGGTGCTCGTTTGGGCACGCGGTTTTCACCAAAGCGTAGAGCGCGGCGCTGCAAATTTAACTAGGGCATCACCGGCGACTCACCGACAAAGACGACGGCGCACGGCTTGAAGAGGCGGACGGCGGCGGCGGATCTCCGGCGAGGGTGTCCCGGCGATATGGAGGTCGGCGACGCAAACCAAGGGCACCGATGGCTTGCTCCCATCCTTGCGAAGCTCCCAGGAAGTGTCGCGATGACTGACGGGTGACGGCGTGGTGGCTTCAAGGCGGCGGCGGCGCTAGGGTTTTGGCGGCAGCGCACGAAGCTCGAGGGATGGCTAGGGCTTCGGGTGAGGAGCTGAGGGGGTGCGATAGTGGCTTATAAAGGTCGGGGGCGATCCTTGGCGTGCGGGCCAGACCTAGGAGGCGTACCCGAGGCGGAGTCGGGCGGCGGCGCCGAGTCCTGCTCGAAGACAGCGAGAGGTAGGAGATGACGGTCGGGCCCCACAAGTCGATGACAGCGGCGAAGGCGGCGGCGCACAGGCGGGCCGGCTGGGCCGTGAGCGAAGCAGGCTGGGTTGCTGGCTAGGCCACGGGTGAGGCTAGCCTGTGCGGGATGCGGCTGGGCTGCACGCGCACTGGTTGGGCCGGCTTAAGCGGCTGCGGGTTGGTCTGAGCGGTAGCGAGCGACCGCGAGCAAGGAGTAGAGGGGGCGGCTGCGGACTTCTGGAGGTTTGGGCTCAAAGCGAAAATAGGCCTGAACAGAGAGAAAGGGAAACGATAAAAAGGAAAAGGGTTTTTTCAAATTTTGAAAAGCAAACAACCAAATGAATTCGAACACAATTTTGAATTCAAACACTCAAAAACAATGCACCAGCATGTATGCAACATTAAACTCCTATGATTAATTTATTTTATTTTAGAAAATGTTAAATGCCTAAAAGAAATTAGGAAAAACCTTATAGTTGTTAAGATCGAATTAAAGGTTGCTAATAAATTTTTAGAAAAAACAAATTTTCTGAAAATTAGGGTGTTACACCTAGCCCCCTTCTCATCCCTTATCGGGTCAGGATGGTTGAGCCTCCCGAAGCAAGCATCGTAGTAAACGTTGATCTTATCTTTAGTATCCGGAATCCTTCGAAACCCTCTCTACCTCTCCTACACTATTATCGTGTCTTCTCTCGTCCAAGCCCGACCTTGATTATTCACTAGTACACACATGTTCCATGTGTATTTGATACCCTGGAATACTCTTGGGTGAAAGCTACACTGGTATTTGTACGCTTGCAGACTTTCCTGCGATCATTATTTATACCAATAGGCCTTTCTAGAATCGTTGCATATTTAGTAGCAACACTAGAGAGTCCCATCAAGATTTCGGATGCCGTTGCCAGGGATATAAACCTGGTGTGACACAAGTAAGCTTCAAGAAGCTTTCTGGCACTATTGTCGGGGATATAAACTGGTGGCAACACTAGTAAGCATAAACAGCGTGCGTGCGCCACACGCAACCTTAGGGCTCCATGCCCTATATAAGGCTGCCGCCGAAACCTCCCACGTGATCCTATCGCACCTCGTCACCTTGCCCAGTCCTGCGCGCGCGGTGCATGCCAGCCATCGAAGCCAAGCGCCGCTGCCGAAGCTTCTTTCCTTCGATTCACCGAACAAGGAGGTTGCCGGAAAAAAGTTGTTGTCTCCAGAAGATGTGTGATGCCGATCCTCATCCAAAGCCCTATTTCTTGTCGCGAATCAATCACCAGTGCGCTACTACCATAGCAAACTCGAGTCGGCTGCCTGAGCTCCGCTCGCCACCGGATTCCGTCCGCTGTCGTCGTCGTCTACCGCTGGTGAGCACTCCTTCAACTTTTCCTCCTTCCCATCTCTCAATTCCCCACCTCACCTCCAACTCTAGGCTGCCAGAGCACACCAATCTCATTGGTCAAAACCTCCCTTGTCTGCCGGCTTGAGGTAGAAGAAGAAGCCCCACCCTTTTCCAGTTAGGCCCTTGTGTATCTTTCTGAAATAAAATGAGTCTAACTCTAAATCTTTCGTACCTATAGGGGGGTTTCTAGTAGTGTTGATTGGTGTATTGTTCTTAGTTTGCTTGTTTGTTTGCTTTGTATGCTTGTGCCGATGATTCATGCGATTAGAAGGAACGTGGTTTGAGAGATTTGGATAGAAAGAGGTTGAAGAACTCTGAGAAACAACATTACTTTGGTTAAAGGCAAGTGTGTCCTCGTTGTTTTGTCCCAATAATTATCTAATCACTGATTGCATTGCTTTGCATTAATATTGATGGGTCCTATTAAGGTTTGCCTAGTCTTTAATATCATTCCTTGTCAACCTGGGTTTATCTTTTTGTTGGGTACCTATGCTTAGTTGCTTTAACTAGGTTATGGTGGTTTAATGAACAATAATGATGAACATGTTTACCTTTATGTTATATATCTCTGGTTAATACAAGACCACATGCTTAATCGGAACATGGAGAACCATCCAGGACAACTGTACAACCACAAGGACTATATGGCTTTGGTCTTGGCCGAGTAATTAGTGAAGTCTATGTGTGGACATTACTCGCATGGTAGTTGGGGTACAGAGGAATGCTTTTATGGCTCTTCTCTTCCAGATAGTATTGGAACAGAAGTACTCTATGGTTGACCGTCCGTGAGTAGAAGTGTGGTATGAAAGATAGCCTCTATGACATGCTACTATGGACTAATACACATGAGAGGACTCTTTGTAAAGGTCTCGTAGCGTCCCTATGCAATCACAACTAGGAAGTGTGGTATTGTGCCTATCGCTTGGAGGCAACCTCCCCCTCAGCAACAACATCCACTTGATCTTGCTAGATCATAGTCAGTGTAGGGGATGGCCCACACTGAACTGTAGTCGTGGTAGTGGAAGTAGAGGGTACATGTGTGGCTAGAGCTTCACCATCATCACCAACATCCTCTCCAAGATCATCCTCCTCATCCTCAAAGATCTTCATGCCAATTTCATCATCACCTGCACACTCAAAAGCAGAAGAACTACATGGGTGTGTCTCGTCGAACGTTACCTCGCAAGTCTCCATGATTTGGTTAGTGTCAAGGTTGACCACACAATATTCTCTAGAATGATTAGCATAACCTAAAAATATGTCATAGGAGGACCTTGACTCAAACAAACTTATCTAGCTTTGCCATTCTTAAGAATAAAACACCAGCAACCAAAAGTATGAAAATGGCTCACCCTAGGAGCCGCCCATGCATGAGCTCATAGCACGTCTTTTTCATGAAAGCCCAAAGAAAAATCTGGTTCTGAACATGGCATGCGGTATTCACTACCTCAACCCACTATCTTCTCAGAGTCCTATGCTCATCGAGCATCGTCCGAGCCATCTGACAAAGGGAACTGTTTTTCATCTCTACCACATAATTCTGACAAGTGACATACGGCGAGGAAAATTGATGTTCGAGACCTAAATCATGGCAAAAGGTTTAAAATCGAGAGTTTTTATATTTTGTGCCATTGTCACTACAAATAGCTCAAATAGCATCTCCATGCCTCTCATTTTTCAACCTCAAGATTAGATCTTGGACAAGACCAAACATCTCTCCCTTGTCAACCAAAAAAGAAGACCCAAGCATAGAGAGAATAGTCGTTCACTATTACCAGGACATATAATTTCCCACCCGCCGAGCACACACGAGCTGGGCCAACCAAGTCTATATGGAACAGCTCTCATGGACGGTCTTTAATGACAACGGTCAGGGGTGGATGGGAGGCGGCTACCATCTTGCCATGCCTACACGGATCACACACCAAATCCTTTTGGAATTTCAATCTAGGAAATCCTTTGACCTAATCAAGCCCACTCAAGCATGACAAAAAGTCAAAATGAAAGTGACCTAGCCTCCTATGCCTTTTCCAAAGCTCCGCCGAATATACGCAACCAAGCAATGAGAAGAGCCAACACACTGAGAAAAATCAGCTTTGAAAATCTGACCCTTAGGGGATGATCATGCACATAAGATCACCTCGAAAATGCAACACATAAGAGCGCCCGTCTTCAAACAGACCTGAAAACCCTCATCAAGAAGCTGGGAAACCGAAAGAAGATTCAACCCTAGAGACTGGACAAGAGCAAAGTCACATTCTCACTTACCTTCACTGTGCCCTGTAAAAGCACTCGACCCGTCCATTGTCCCCAAAATTGATGTACTCCCTGAACACCACCAGGCTGAGGCTAGTGAACCACCTTTGATCTCTGGTCATATTGAAGGACCGATTAGGCGACAAGAGAGGAAGGGGGGAGTAAATGTGAGCCGATAAAAATTCTTCTCGGAAGAGTCGAACTTGACTTGCACCAAACTCACAACCAAGGGTCCCCACACAAGCTTGCCAAGGTCGCGTAGTCACAATGGACCTACCAACCCGAGGAACAAGTCTCAACACAACATAAAACGGAATCACAACTCAAGAGGCAAAGGACTTGGGAAAATCTGCCAGCGAGGGACGGACCATCTGTGTACTAGTCACAGACTGTCCGCAAGGGCTGGGCGGACTGTCCGTAATACGGTCATGGACGGTCCGTGAAAGGCACCCGAGCCACCAAAGACTACAGCCTATTCTAGGACACGCACGGACTGTCCGTGAGTGTCACTCGAACCGTCTGAGCAAAACCTATCGAAAAGCGATGAAAAGGCAAGCCACAGACTGTCCGACTTGTGCCTGCGGACTATCCGAAAAACCGAAAAAACTTTTTTGGAAATCACTCGCTAAGAACACAGACGAACTAGGAAAACTAATATCCCAGCGGACTTTCCGCACCAACCTCGCGGACTGTCCATGAGCCACGAACACAACCACCAGAAACAGCCCTGCAGGTCAACCCTCCAAATCCATCACCAGATGTCCCAAACTAGATGAGCTCTTGAGACAAGATTTGGAGGAGATGAGAAGCATCTCAATAAGATGCTATGCTCAAAAACTTGAGGCCTCAAACCAACTCAATCACCGGGAATCAATCACGAACTGAGCTCAACAACAAGAACTCAAGCTCCACCAAAAACCACCAAATCAGAGAGCTTTCCATGGGATTTGAGGGGCAAGATCACCAAGAAAAGAGGCACACCAACCTCATGTGTGATTCCCAAAACAAATCCCGCAAAGAAACGCCTCCAAAAGCTTCCCACGAAAATCCCAAGAAATAGCAATGAAAATCACCAAAAAGGAGAAACGTCGAGAGACAAAGATACACTAGATGAACCACGTCTAATCTTCTATATGTACCATGAATGGTTCATACAAGGTTTAGCAAGACGCCCGAACATCCAACCCTCTCTCAAGATGAATCATGAAGCTCTCAAGCAAGCCTAGGGAAAACCTAAGTGAAAGGGAAAACTACGAAGCAAATGAATTAGGGTTCCAAGTGGTGGCTGCCATCCTCTCTCCTCTAAGTTTATATGGAGGCAACCAAAAGACGAAACTACCTCTATTACGTGAAAGTAAGATACATGCCCTCAAAGGGAACTTTGAGAATTCTCATCATAACACCATCAGATGGATGTCGGTTGACTGCACACTGCTTAGCCTCGACGCAAATCTTCGGATCCCAACATGTGTCCTCCACTTTGAAGTCTCTCGACGTGCCCAGATCCTGTCTCAGTCCGCCGAGCCTTTGGTCTTGGCTTTGGGGCTCAACCAAGGAACCTGATGGTTTTGCGGTGAACTACTGCAAACCCTGCAGACTCGGTGCAGCCTCGACGCCAATCCCACTCATGACTTGGTCGCCACATCATCCTGGCTCGACCTTTGTTTTGAGGCGCAACCAAGAAACCGTACACGACTTCGTCTTTCTTTTCTTAAACCAAACATTAACCGCTAAAACACATCCCTTTGCAATGCTTCATTCAGGACGGGCACGATTACAAACATACTTCTTAAACCCAAACATTAACCGCTCAAAAGGAACATGTTGTGTAAATACACAGGCTCAGTGATCATAATCTCTTCAACAAGATGGCAAGAAGGTGGGTCATGATAGTAAAGAAGAGGGTGGAAAGATCATCTCAAAGTTGATGAGGCATTGCACAACATCTTTCTACATCTGCACTAGCTTGTGTGGACGGATTTCCTTCTATGAGATTTGGTTGAGCAATGCACATACCTTGACAATTGCCAATCTCACATTCTCTGGTATAATACCCCATAGTGCAACATATAGCAATTGTGTCATCAACACGCGACAGTCATGAGCCTTCAATTTTGTGATTTTTTCTCTGCCTTGATACGCTGTATATTTGAGAAGTATCCCATCAGAACCTTGATACAATTCAAGCAATCAAACTTCTTCTTCCTCTATTCCTTGCTTAGGGTGTAACTAGCAGGGGCCATCTCGTTGTTTCATCAATTTAAGATTCCAACGTGATTCAATTGTATCTTTTGACTTTCCGTATACACCAAGGTGCCCAAGCAAGTTCAAACAAAAGTTTCTTCATGACATGCATCACATTAATTGTGTTGCGAACCTCAAGGATTTCCCAATAAGGTCGTTCCTAAAATAGTGATTTCTTCTTCCACATAGCCGCATGTCCGGCATTGTCTTTCGGAACAGATGGGCTACCAGAACCCTTCCCATACACTACCTTCAAATCTTTGACCATAGAAAATACATGTTTACCATCACGATGCAAGGCTTTTTATGTTTTTCTCCAACACCTTCAAAATGTGTTATTTCTTCTTCTCCTAACGGGTGCTTAGGATGAAGAAATCGATGATAGCCCAAATACACAACCTTTTTACTGGGTATTAGATACATGCTGCAAGTATCATCTAAATAGTGTGTGCATGCTCAGAATCCCTTGGTTGTTTGTCCTGATAGGTTACCAACTACCGGCCAATCGTTGATGGTTACGAACACCAATGCTCGTAGTTCAAACGTCTCCTTTTCCTCCTCATCCCACATAGGTACACCTTCTTTCGCCATAATGTTTAAGATCATCAATGAATGGTCTTAGGTACACATTGATGTCATTGCATGGCTGCTTTGGGCCTTTGATAATTGTCATCATGATGAATTTCTGCTTCATGCACATCTAGGGAGGAACACTACAAGAAACAATTTAATCTGTGACGCATTCTCCGCGACGTTTTCAGAAAACATCACGAATGTGCATTGCAGCCCAGAACACTGTGATGATTTGTTAAATTCGTCGCGATTCTATGACGTATTCTTGTTTTTCGTCACGGATGTTCATTGAAGCCCAAAACACTGCGACGATTTGTCAAATTCGTCGAGATTCTAGGATGTATTCCTGTTTTTCGTCACAAACACTGAGATGATTTGTTGAATTTGTCGCGATTTTACAACGTATTCCTATTTTTCGTCACGGATGTGCATCGATGGATATTGAAGCCCAAGCCATCACGATGATTTGTTAAATTCGTCGCAATACGGCCCACAACACCGCGACGTTTGAGCAGATTCGTTGCGATCAGTAAAAAACCTGCCACCTCACAAGCACCTAGGACCCACCACACTGCCACGCAGGCGCCACCTCACCCAGGCGCCACGTCACCACCAAGTGAGCGCCCAGGGCCCACCTCACTACCATGCAGGCGCCACCTCACCCAGGCGCCACGTCACCACCAAGCGAGCGCCAAGGGCCCACCACACTACGACGCAAGCGCCACCTCACCCAGATGCCACCTCACTGCCACGCAAGCAATCCCACCTCACTGCCACGCAAGCGCCACCTCACCCAAGGCATGAGTTTCTCGTAAAAAAGGAAAATCTGCAGCCCAGGGGACTCGAACCCCCAACCTCATGCCTAAACACAAGCGCTTCTACCATTGGGCTACCACTTTGTTCGTGACTATGTCTAACATTTAAATGCCTTTGAACCTATCTACCTAGAAGAGTAAAAGGATTGAAGTTCCACATCCATCCAGATGGAGACTTCCCTTCCGCCGCCGCTGCCTACTGTTAACACCAAAAAATGGTACAGGAGAAAGGCTGACTTGTGGGCCGAGCTTGGTGATAAATATCATTCAGCTGGAAAAAATCTCCTCAAAGGAATCGGTAAAGGATGCTTGCGGTCGGCAGTGCGCCATCGTTCGGCAGAAGGGATGTTTGCAGGAGAGTTTTCGGGAATGCGTGGTGACGTGGCCCGATGCGAGGAAAGAATGAGTTGGTGGCGTATACGAGATGGACATTGGCGTCGGAGCACTAATTTAGGCATTTAATGTTGTACTCGTAGTCGACCAGGAGTCGTGTTAGGACAAGGGTATAATTTCACGCCCTTGATGTATGTAATGGGTATCGAATAATTTCACAACAAACCGGCTTTACGCCAAACTCTCTAGTTTTTTAGTCGTGGCGTCGAGTTCTTTGAGGGGATTCATCGATCCGTCGACCTCTGTAAGTACCGGCAACCTTGTATCATGTCTAGTATCATGCGGTGGATTTAGACCATGATGCAAGAAGTCTTGCTACCATGCTTAGTATCATGCGGTGGATTTAGGCTTGGTTCAAGAAGGTTTCTTCTTAGATCATGAGCCACGCAGTAGGCTAAGATTTAGCTAGGAGCTAGTTATCGGCTCTATTAGATTTAACAAGATCTAATAGATTCATTAAGTTACCTTGTGTTGTCTTGAGTTTTTACTTTATGTTTAAATTCATGTAACACACTTTAGCCCAATTTAGATTGATTTGAATCGGCTTTATCTTGTTCGGTGATCTTTACATTACACGCTTGTATCTTTGGCTTAATACGGCATGTGGATCATGTGTTCTTTAATAGCCGAACCCGAATCAATCTAAGTTGTCACGTCTTGCGGGTTCAAGCTTGCTAATCTTGTGTGAATCTTGAAAGAAGCGGGTATCATGCGATAGATGCAGGTTTTTGGGTTGTTTTAGAGCTAATCGTCCGATGGATTAGATTTCGATTCAATCTGATAGATTTGTCATCGTTGGTAATGTTTGTTCCTTCTTCACGGATCCCGATTCGGCTGTACAACTGTATTCGGTTATGCTTCCCCGAATAAAACGTGCTTATAAGTTTGTTTAAATAATGCATGCTTTTAGCCTTCCATATTTAGATTGTATCATGCGGTGGATTAATCTTTTTGTGGTTGGTGGTGTGATTTCAAACAAGTTGTATCATGCGGTGGATTAATTTGTTTGGTGTTATGCTTGACTGGCTTAAAAGTACCTAGACACGCGGTAGACTAGTGCTTTTGGCCTATGCATGCTTGTTTATTTCATATTTATAATCATGCTTTTATTTTATTTTAATTGTTATTTACCGTCGAGAATCGGTCATGATCTTGTGCAAGCAACTTTATTTAAACAAAGACCAATCTATCGTCATGCTTACATCATCCATTCGGCTATTTCATGTTTTCATGTATAACAGCTCCCGAATGCTATTTAAACTGTTGATAGATAGCTTGTTGTAGCTATATATCACTTTGATTGGCTTTCTAGCCGTAAATATGGAACTGTTTGGTACCACTCGACAAGTTCCAAGTTTGTTATCTGACTATTTTGTTTCCTTTGTCAATTCCAGGAAAATTGACTGGCACGTTTTCAGGATTCATCACGCGTGTTAAGCCAGCTCCTTTCGGCTTGCTGTGTGCTTGGCGTAGTGCCGATTTTGCATCAACACACTTTTTGGCACGCCCGGTGGGACACTCTAGTTGAATCAAGATGCCCGAAATTGGCGACATTATGGATGTCACCATTGAAGACCTATATCCAGAACAACAAGCGTAGCTGAAGGATGCTATTGACCAATTCCAGCAGAAGTGCTTGATGTCGTTCAGCAAGAACAGAAGTGGCGTCCCGTACCTTAAGTCTTAAATGCCCAGGGTTCTGTTGCCAGGGGAACCTAACTCCACAGCTTTTCAAGAGAAACAAGAGGCTCTGAATGCTTTTCAGGAGACTATAGAAACTGTGATGGGTCGGCATCATACGGCTTTCTTGAACATGTTCAAGCAGATGATGATCGGCGTATTCGGCCCGGGCATGGAGAAGATGCTTAGTCGAGTATACCCTCACACATCTTCTACAGAGGTTGGAGAAACCAGTTCTGCTAAGCCAGCAAGCGCTCAACCGCCACTGCAAGGCCAACCAATCCAGCCACCTCCACAAAGCACTGGGAGTCAGCCAGTCCAGCCGCCTCTGCAAAACAATGGATGTCAACAAGTTCAACAGCCGAACCCGTATCAGGCGATGCCCAATAGGCCTACATATGGGGACCTGGCATTCGGTTTGTCTGGAATGCCGCCTAATTCTACTTACAAGATAGCCCCGACCAATAACAGGCTGCAGAAAAATATGTATGGTGGGGGATATTCAGAAGTTATGGATTATGGCGCTATTGATGCTTTCCCAAATCCTGGGTATGGTCCAACTGCGGGAAAGCAAGATGATGATATCCTGGTGCAGAAAATGGCCGATGTGATGCAAAATCAATTCGGCCTTAAGCCTAAAATGCAAGGACCAGCTTATACACCTCCTTTCCCAAAGTGGTACTACAGGGTGATCTTGCCACCAAGGGTGAAGCCTCCTACAGAGTTTACAAAGTTCTCTGGGCAGGACAATACAAGCACTGTAGAGCATATTGCCCGATATTTAATGCAGCTTGGAGAAGCTTCAGCTGATGAGGCATTCAGGGTTAGATATTTCCCTTTGTCACTAACAGGCCCAGCATTTCAATGGTTTACTTCTTTGCCTCCTCAGTCGATCGACACATGGAAAGATCTGGAGGAAAAGTTCTATGCCCATTACTTTAGTGGTAGCACTGAGAAGAAGCTTGTTGATCTGGCTACCTTGAAACAGAGGCACAATGAAACGCCTCTGGAATTCCTCAGAAGATTTACGGAGGTGAAGGGCATGTGCTTCTCTTTGACTCTGCCGGATGATCAACTGGCTGACATGGCTGTTGCAGGGATGTTGCCAGCTATTCGTGAGAAGCTATTTGGCATGGAATTTGACAACCTTGGTCAGCTGTCCCAGAGGCTGTCATTGATGAGTAATCAAGCTTACGGGTTCAAGAAGGATTCCAGATTTGCTAAGCACCATGACATAGCTGATATCTACAACCAGTTCCTCGAGAAGGCTGATCAAGTGGAGGAATTCGATGATGACGAGGAAGTGGCCGTTGTCGAGATTATGTAGGGCAAGGAGACTTTAACTGTGAACCAGCGGTGGATAATGCAAACCAAGGTCACGTATGACTTTTATGTCACCAAGGCTGAGAAGCTCTTTGAGTTCTTGGTGAAGGAAGGCCGAATCAAGTTGCCTGAGGGGCATTCTATGCTTCGGCCCGATGGAGTTAAAGAGAAACGTTACTGTGGTTTTCATGATAGAAACTCTCACTCCATTAATGATTGTAGGGTCTTCAGGATGAGAATCCAAAAGGCTATCCAGGAGGGGCATTTGAAATTTGATAATAAGATGAAACTGGATTGCCACCCTTTCCCTCAAAACATGGTTGGCTTTTCTGTCAATATGGTGACTGCCGAGGAGAAAGGAAAAGTGAAGGTCCTGACTTCGGCTAGAGCAAAACAGGATGGATCAGTGGATCCTACACGACAAGTGATGGTGGAGCAAGTCCACAGGGAAGCTCCTCGCACCCTGAAGAGCCAGATTGAAGTTGGGGAATCATCCAGGTCCAAGCCCAGGGTTACCACACGCATTCTCCTTAACAAGTGGCAGCGTCAGCAGGAAAAGGAACGCTACCAGAAGCAGAAATATGAAGAGGAGAGGCGCAGGTTTGAAGAAGAGGCGCGCAAAAGAGAACTAGAAGAGCATGCACGGGAACAGGAGCGTGCACACTGGGGATGCGCATTCTTTAGGCACTGCTGGAACGAAGGCTTGAAGCTCCCCACATTGAGGAATTGCCCTGAGTGCAGTGATAAGTATTCTGAATACAAGCAGGAAACTGTCAATCGCCGATCCATCCATGAAAGAATTGGAAGGATGCATCCTAATGAAGGTCGGCGTCTAAAAATAAACAAGGTCAATGATCACCCAAGGAAAAGGCAAGCTGACCAAAGGTGGGTTGATCAGGAAGAAGAGGAGAGCGAGTACATCTGGCAAGAAGGACAGTGGTGCCCGCCTGGCTTGAGGAAAAGCCAAAAGAGAAGGGTTCAGCGCTTGAGGAACTAAGAATTGAAGCAGGCGGGAATCAAGAGAAAGCAAGTATGGCGCCCTAAAGATAAGCCTGATGGATCTGGTCGTTCGGCTCCAGCGTGCATGGTCTACTTTCTACCGAATGAGTTCATGGCACCCGCTAACCAAGTTGTACAGGAGGAGGTGTCTCCAGATGTCAATGAGGATGAGCAACTTGGGGGATTAATGGCGCAGCTGGTGTTGGCTATGCAGGCCACCTTCGACAAGCCGACGAGGAATCGACACATGAGGCCGTTGTACTTGAAGGGATATGTCAATGGCAAGACATTGACCAAGATATTTTTTGATGGCGGAGCTGCGGTCAACGTGATGCCATACACTACCTTCAGGAAGCTTGGCATGGGCCCCGGAGACTTGATGCGGACAAGCATAATTCTGAATGATTTCGCTGGAAATCCTTCAGATACCAAGGGCTGCGTGCACGTGGACCTGATGATTGGGTCCAAGACTTTGCTCACGACCTTCTTTGTCATTGAAGGCAAAGGAGCTTACAGCTTGCTGCTTGGACGGGACTGGATCCATGCCAATTGCTGCATCCCATCTACCATGCACCAACAGCTCGTTCAGTGGGTAGATGATGGCATTGAAGTGGTCCAGGAAGATGATTCAGTGAGCGTGGCGAACGTCGAACCAGCTTTCGGGGAATATCAAGGCATCGATTGCTTCTCAGGAAAAGACTGGGGTGAAGGTCCTGTTGAACCTTTCAGCAGTGATCAACTGCCGATTCAAGCAGTCGGCTCTTATAGTAATTTTTAAATGGATAATCCAGTGGATGGAACTGATGGAAAGTTAGGGCATGGATTCATGTCGGCTGACAAATTAGAAGAAATTGACATTGGAGATGGTGACAAGCCAAGGCCGACATTTATTAGTGCTAACTTGGAGTCTAGTTTCAGAGACAGGTTAATCAAGCTATTAAAAGAATATAAAGATTGTTTCGTTTGGGATTATTCGGAGATGCTTGGTTTGGATCGTTCTATTATTGAGCATCGGTTGTCAATCAAGCCTGGTTTTAGACCTTATAAGCAACCTCCCCGAAAAATCTACAAGGATGAAGTATTGGCCGACGTGAAGAAGGAAATTGAAAGATTGCTTGATGCAAACTTCATTCGGCCATGCAGGTATGCGGAGTGGATCTCTAACATCGTCCCTGTCTACAAGAAAAATGGGAAGATGAGGGTTTGCATAGATTTCAGATATTTGAACAGAGCTACTCCCATGGATGGATATCCAATGCTTGTTGCTGATTTATTGGTTGATGCTGCTGCTGGACATAAGGTTATCAGTTTTATGGATGGTAATGCAGGGTACAACCAAATATTTATGGCAATAGAAGACATATCGAAGACAGCCTTCAGATGTCCTGGTCATATAGGCCTGTTTGAGTGGATAGTCATGACATTTGGGTTGAAAAATGCCGGTGCAACTTATCAACGAGCCATGAATTACATCTTTCATGAGTTGATCGGCAAAATTGTTGAAATTTACATTAACGATGTTGTGATCAAATCTTTGAATCATGACTTACACTTGAAAGATGTGAAGAGAACTCTGGAGTGCACCCGAAAGCATGGGTTGAAGATGAATCCAAACAAGTGTGCCTTTGGAGTATCAGCTGGAGAATTCTTGGGATTTCTGGTACATGAAGGAGGGATTGAAGTTGGCAAGAAAAGCATGAAAGCTATCGACGAAGTTGTTCCTCCAACCAATCTCAAGGAGTTGCAATCACTGCTTGGCACGATCAATTTTGTGAGAAGGTTCATTTCAAATTTGTCACAAAAGGTTTTGCCCTTTTCTCCGCTATTGAAGATCAAGAAGAATCAGAAGTTTATATGAGGCGACGAACAACAAAAGGCTTTTGATGAGATCAAGCGATACATGAAGGAACCACCAGTGCTGGTGCCTCCACAGTTGAACAAGCCTTTCAAGCTGTACATGGCGGCCGATACCCAAACCATTGGATCGCACCTTATACAAGAGTTTGAAGAAAAGGAGCGGATAGTAGCGTACCTTAGCCGAAAATTACTTGATCCTGAGACCATGTATTCGGCTGTGGAGAAGCTATACTTGTGTGTTTACTACTCGTGTACAAAGATTCGACACTACTTGCTGAATGCCGAATGCATCGTATATTCAAAGTTTGATGTAATAAAACATATGTTATCTATGCCAATTTTGAATGGAAGGATTGGCAAGTGGATTTTGGCCTTGTCTGAGTTTGAGCTGAAGTTTGAATCGGCAAAAGCCATTAAAGGTCAGATTATTACCGACTTCATCACTGAGCATCGTGATCTGTCAATTGATTTACTTGAAATTACCCCGTGGGCATTTTTCTTTGATGGGTCATCATGTGGCAAAGGTGGTGGGGTAGGGATTTTACTGATTTCACCCAGAGGTGAGATGTTTGAGTTTGCTATCCCTATTCAGCCTACTGTCACAAACAATCAAGCTGAGTACGAGGCACTGTTTAGAGGGCTTCAATATTTGAAAGAAGCCGGAGCTGTTTCAGTTCAAATTTATGGAGATTTAGATCTGGTTATAAAACAATTGAACGGACAATATGAATGTAGGAGCGATATCCTGAGGAATTACTACGAAGAGTGCAGGGAAATCTTAAAGAGTTTTCAGTTGATAATTCTACAACATATTCCTAGAGAACACAATGAAGAGGCAAAAAGGTTGGCTCAAAGTGCTTCGGGTTATAGAGAAAATCAAGAAGTGTTTGCCATGGAGGTATGTGCTTTCGGGAGCGATCTAGCAGAGGATGGTTGGAGAAAAGAGATTGTTGACTATCTGGAGAATCCATCCCGAAAAGTTTCTAGGAAGCTCAGGTATAAAGCTATAAAATTTGTTCTTCTGGGTGGACGTTTATTTTACAAATCATTAGATGGGGTGTTGCTGCAATGCCTGGGTCTTGAAGAAGCAAAGAAAATGATGAGTGAGGTGCATGATGGGCTATGTGGAGCGCATCAATCGGCCTATCGTATGGAATGGGTTATTAGGCAAGCTGGATGTTTTTGGCCGACGATGCTGGAAGATTGCTTTGAGTATTACAAGGGTTTTCAAGATTGTCAGAGGTTTGGAAATATTCAAAGGGTTCCAGCATCAGCACTAAATCCAATTATCAAGCCATGGCCATTCAGAGGATGGGGTATAGATTTGATTGGCCAGATAAATCCTCCATCTAGCAAGGGGCATAAATTCGTGCTTTTAGCAACAGATTACTTCATCAAATGGGTTGAGGCAATTCCACCGAAGAAAGTAACATTGGAAAACATGATTGAATTTGTTAAAAAACACATCATCTATAGGTTTGGAATTCCTCAGACAATTACAACTGATCAAGGAGCTCAGTTTGTATCCTTGGAGTTCAGGGAGTTTGCCGAAAGCATGGGAATCAAATTGTTTAATTCTTCTCCTTATTATGCCCAAGCTAATGGTCAGGTAGAGGCTTCTAACAAGATCATGATCAAGCTTATACAAAATAAAATTGATCAGAAGCCAAAGAGGTGGCATTCGGTACTCAATGAGGCTTTATGGGCTTACCGAATGGCTCCACATGGAGCTACAAAAACTTCTCCTTATGAGTTGGTTTATGGGCATCATGCTGTTTTACCCTAGGAAATACAATCAGATTCTAGGAGAGTGGTTTTGCAAAAGGATTTAAGCTCCAAGGATTATAGTGGCTTAATGATGGACGAGCTAGAAGATTTGCATATGATTCGTCTTAGAGCCCTGGAAAACATTGAAAAGAACAAGCTGCGAGTTGCTAAATATTACAACAAGAAAGTAAAGGTCAAGCAATTTGCAGAGGGAGATTTGGTTTGGAAAGCGTTACTGCCGATTGGAACTAATTATAGTACGTTCGGCAAATGGTCCCCGAATTGCGAAGGACCTTTTCGGGTAGTCAGATGTCTGCCTGGTAATGCTTACATTTTAAAAACTTTACTAGGAGAGGAATTTTATGCTGCAATAAATGGAAGATATTTGAAGAAATATTATCCTAGTGTGGAAATTGATCGTTGATCACAAGCGCCAGGATTACGAACATCTGATGGACGGAAACAACTGGCATTCAGGAAAGAAACCGCCTTTAGAACAAAAAATCCTAACAGGAAATGGCCAATATTGATGTGTATTGCCCTTAGCGCAAAAATATTACACATTATAGATGTTTCTTGCAGGCTTTATTTGACAATCCAGCTACTCAAGACTACAAGGGGGTGGGAAGCAGAAGGCCTGGAGGAAGAAGCGAAAGTATGCTTCATTCATTTTTCTTGTTTGCTTCTTCAGCTCCTCCCTCTTCAACTGTTCCAGGACCACCGTGACAGCAACCTGGAAGCTTTGGGGGTGGCCATGACTTGCGGCCTCCATTAGGCTGTCCCAGGCAGCCTTCAGGTTACTGTACCTATCGGAGGCATCTAAGGGAGAAGAACAGTTGTTAGAGTGAGAAGATCTGAGCCTAAGCATGGAGTCAAATAAAGATGGAAGTTTTACCCCCTACTAACGCCTCCAAGCTCATGCGGCTTTCGCGTTCGGCGTTGCAACGAGCGGTGATGTCCCGCAAGTTGTGCTCCAGATGCCGAATGTGGCAGCGCAGTTGGTGATTGGCCCTCTGTTCCGGTGTGGCATTCTCTTCTTCCTCCGATGAGTCCGAGAGGATGTACTCGAGTACTTCTCCAGTCCCAAAGATTTCTTCGGGGAGCAAGTCAATGCTGGAGAAAACAGTAAAGGGTAAACCGTGTGATTGCAAATAAGAGCAAGAAATGGATTAAAAGAAAACTCACTCTCGAATGGTACGCTTCTTTGGTGGAGTTCTGTCCTCTTTGATGGGTTCCTTTCCCTTGTCCGCCATGGCTTTGGGGTTTCTTCTCTAGAGCGAGGGGAGGAGATGTGAAGTGATGGAGGAGTATGCGAGTGGATTTGCAGGGCATCCCAGAGGGCTATTTTATTGACTGAGAGAGTGCATTGGGAGTGATGACTGGTTGGCGTACGTTATTGGAATACCAAAAGGCAGGGTTTTCTTCCCGAATGCAAAGGATTTTCATTGAACAGTGTTTATGGTTCCCGAACTAAGGATTTTCTGCGGATTTTGCGCCAAGGGGCAGTTGTTTTCGCATATTCGGCTCAAGTAAAGTTCCTGAATTCGTTTAGGAACAGTAGAGTTCGCATCTATAAGCAGGAGGGGATCATCATAATACAAGCATGGAAAGTAAAATTATTTATTTATTGCCGAGGATCAAGCATCCCTAGTACAATCTAATCGAAAAGCCTGTTTAGCATAAACTGGGGATGGGTGAGTTCGGCAATGGCATCGTCGTGGCCATCGAGGCGCTCCAAGATGACTTCGATCTCGTCGATGTCTTTTGGTGCGCCGCCCTGGAAGCCACGCGGTTGGATGGAGTAGTCGACGCCGGTGTGCTTCGCCATGGCGGACAAGCCCAGGGTGGTGCCGAGGCGGATGCCGTGGACAGCCACCTCGTCCACGCGATCTTCTACCGCGGCGAGGCGCTCCGCCGGTGTGTCTCCAGGAGCGTTCACCTTGTCAGCCAATTGCTTCACCAGCATTTTCAGCTGGTCAAGCTCGGCGTCGCGGGCTGCAAAGTTGCAAGGCAATGATGGTTAGTATCAAAGTTGAATTGGATTGGAGGTTAATCTAAGGGATATACCGTCGATGGTTGCCAGCAACTGTTTGCGCTGGTCCTCCCGCTCGAGTTCGGCGATTCCAGCCTTCTTGGAGACATCCTCTAGCTCGCGCTGGGCTTCTTCAAGCTCCGCCTTGAAGCGGAGGGCGTCGAGCTCCCCGTAGGGCACGGGGGAGTAGTTGTTCGACTCCGAGGAGTCGTCCGGCAGGGCCGGATTCATGGCCGGCGCGGGGGTCGGGTTCCATTGGATGAGCCTGAAACAGAGAAGATTGTTAGAAATAGAAGGAAAACTAGGAAGAATCATGAGGGAAGTTGACGATCACTGCCTCCGACGCGCGCCAGCGCGACTTCCTTCCACTTCGTCAGCGGCACGGCGCCTGTTGTCACTACCCGCCATTGGTTTTTGGAGCTGCGCTGGTGGTGGAAAAGCAGGCTTGGATTGGCAAAGGTTTGAAGGCTAAAGGCTTGGTGAAAGGCTGGGGGCACCTACGGTTTTATTTATAGGGATGGTGAAGAGATCGTGGCCCTGGATCGTGGTGCATATCCCGAGAAATTTGGAAAGTGGAGAGGTTTCCTTAACCGAATCGTCGTCGGGTCGTTTGGAATTCAAGCTGAGTCATATTCGGTTGACTGGCTCGGCTGAGTTGCGGTCGGAGTGCTGTTCGGGTGTAGTACTGTTTGACCGAGGTTACTGAATAAATCGTCCAAAGTTGCGAACAAGGTCATGCGGAGGAAAGGAAAAATGAAGTTTATAAAAGGCAATGTTACAAGGACGATTAATTCGGTTACACATTGCTTAGTACAATTAAATGTTCAAGTACTTTGCAATTACACTTGAGGCATTTGATATTATCTGATTGATATTCTCCAACCGTTCCTGATAATCTTTATGAGTATTGGACAGGGTGGAGAGTTTTGCCTCGAGCTGGTTTGGTTCACTCATGGCCACTAATGCTTCCTCTTGGGTTTTCTCTATTAATCCAGGGAGCTCGGCTATCTTTTTCTCGTCAGCTTCAATTTCAGCTGACAAATTCCTCAACTCAGTTTCTAGTGCAGTTTTTCTGGCAATTTTCAACTCAAGAGCGGACTGCTGTTTGGCCAACATTTCCTTGTTTCTCTCGATTTGGGCTTGTGATCCTTTCACAGCTTGTTCAGCTCTAGCTTTCTTTTGCTCAAGAACTGGTTGGGAGGATTGGCTTTTCAAGGCTCGCCTTGTTGCCACATAATGAATATCTAGATATGAGATAGGCTCCAAGGAAGTTTTGATTTCTTCAGGGAGCTCTGGATCGATGGATTCGAGCATTTCCTCGAAGTGATCAACATCTCTGACTTGATCTCGAGCATCTTTTTGCAGCCAGGAAAAGATTTCTTTGAGCTTTGCCTGATTTTCCTCTAACAGGACTTGATTTAAGGATGCTTCATCATTTTCGGCAGCTGGATTACTCACAATGAGTGGAGAGCTTGATGGTGATGTAGCCTGGTCCTAAAAAGGGAGGATTGCCGAATTAGGGGTGGTTTATTGAAAGAAGGTAACAGAGTTGGGTGCCAGTACTTACCTCATGTCTGGTCCCTTGAACTGGGGCAGAGGCTTGTTCAGGTTCAAAGGGAATTTCTTAGGCGGCCAACTGAAGAGGAGCCTGAGGAGTTCATGGCAAAGCTGAAGCTTCTAGTTGAGGGGAAGCTGGTGCAATCCCTGATAAATCTGAAGCTTCTGGCTGAGGAGAAGGTGGATTTGTTTCTGAAGAAGCTAGGACTTCTGCTTGAGGAGGGGGTGATTGGATCCCTGGTAAAGTTAAAGTTTTGGCTTGAGAAGGAGATGATTGAGCCCTTGGTGAACTTGGACTTGGAGCATGCTGAGGGGAGGAAATCTCCACAGGTTGATTCACTACTATTTCTTCTGCAAATGCCAAATAAAGGGTAAATGCCAATGTAAATGATGACCTTTAAAAGAAGCAGTGAAGGTCATACCAGCAGGTGGAGCATTGGCAGATTCTGAAGCTACTGATGGTTGCTGGGTTCTGGTCTTGAATTGCACAAGATGAAATGTGTCACATGAAGAATGGTCTTGTGTTCAAGAAAGAAGAGATGTTACCTCAATAGGCATCTTTTAGTGGTTCTTATCTTCTTGGCAGCTGGGGGTGCAACCAAGGGTAGAGCTTTTCTCTTATCAGAGGTTGAGCTGATGAGAGAAAGGTCCATTGTAGCATATCTGGCCATCAGCTGAGCCAGAGTTGTGGACTTGAATCCCAAGGCAGAGATTGGGCCAACAGCATTGTAGGAGAATGTTCTTGCTCGAGGGGCAGGCCCTGTATTCTGCAGGAAGTAACCAAAAGTCATGATCAGTAAAAGAAGGCATGCCTGATAAAAGGAAAGGAGATAAGTGTATTACCTCTGAGGTTGGCTGGAAGTCAGGCATCAACTCAAGACAGAGGGAGTACACTGGCTCACTAAAGATATGGTCATGGAATTCTTGCCACCAAGTAACAAAGAGGGGGTGAGCTATTGTTATTGGTGTGAAAAGCCAGGTATAAACAGTTGGGCTGCATTGGTATTCGAAGACCCTTCTGGCTTGAATGCTCTCTTTGATTTCCTCTCTGGGTTTGAGGAATTCGTGGAGAAATAGCCTTGGGGGCACTTGGCTGCATCCCAGCTGTCGAGCCATTATGTTTTGCTGATAGTATTCATAGGTGTTGTGGTTTAGCCTTCCTCCGTAGAATTCTGCTGGTAAGATGCAGGGGAGGATAAAGATATTGAAGATTTATATGGATCTTGCATCATGACATCCAGTTTCAAAGGAGAGTTCATAGGGGAGAGTCAGGTTATCATTGCCCAAATAAGGGAGCAAGAGGGGATTGATGAAACCTCTGAAGAAGAGCTCAAAAAGTTGACTGACGTTCTGATCAATGGATACAGTTGAAGCAGCTTCTCCATAAGTTTGGCATCCTTTAGTAATTTGAGCTTCTCCTTCCTTATAACTGGATGAAGGGAAATACCGAGTGTTGAGGGTAATGCCAACAATCTGGTGCATATATAATTGCAGCCACATTTGCACAAACCACCAGGGGGCGTTGACACATGATATCTTCTGGCTAGTGTGCATCTGAGAGATGGTCTGGTGGAGCATATGGTATGCACTCTCTAGAAGATACTTTCCAAGGGGAACACGATGGCCAGTTGCCAAATCCTCGGCCATTGTGATATGGTTCAGGGTTGGCTCATTGGCTTTGCCACAGAAAATGAACCTGCACAGCTACATGTTCAAGAATGCCCTGTACTCAACTTCACCCAGAGGGCCCTCTTTCATATGATTTTGGATATATGACTTGTATCCACTTCCTGTTTTCACTCCTTTTTGACTGGAGTAGCCTTTATACTGGAAAGGATACACAGATCCTGTGATATCGAGGCCGGTCATCATGTATACATCGGCCAAGGTAGGAGACATTGGGCCGTGGCCAAAGAGGAAGGCATTAACACCATTCGACCAGAAATGGCAGGCTGCAATCAAAAGGCTCTCGTTCTTGGGGGTCTCGGCCAAAGATAACTCCAAACATTGGGTGATGCGAAGGGTGTCCCAGTTGTTGGTTTTTGCGCTGTTATCTGCGAGTATCCTCTTGTACCAATTTCTCCAGCCTGCAATTGGGGGCAGAGGCCAGTTCTTGAAAGCATCTTGCCACAATTGGGGCCCTGATAAAGCCGCTTTGAAGGGGTTTCGCTTGGATTCGGCTTCAATGAACTCGCGGGGATCAGAGATTCCCACAGGACCGAGGAAATAGGATGTTGAGTTTTCCTAAGTGTGAATCAAGAGCTCGGTGGATAGTTCTTATCAAGAAAAGGCGGAAAAGGAAATTTAAGGTGGGAATCAGAAAGGTAATACCGGATGAACCTTAAGGGGATGAAGTTTACCTGGATAGCTTGGTCTGCCATTGAAGGTTTGAGCTTGAAGGTTGATGGCCTAGGGTTTGGATCTGGGCGGAGACTCAAACGGATTACAGGGGGAAAAATGGTGTTGAACAGATTTTGACTTGAAGACGTCGAGCGGTTGCGGTCAATTCCGGAATAAAATCACTTTTATCCCGTAATTGAAGGGGCATATGTTAACACCAAAAAATGGTACAGGAGAAAGGCTGACTTGTAGGCCGAGCTTGGTGATAAATACCAGTACGCTGGAAAAAATCTCCTCAAAGGAATCCGTAAAGGATGCTTGCGGCCGGCAGTGCGCCATCGTTCGGCAGAAGGGCTGTTTGCAGGAGAGTTTTCGGGAATGCGTGGTGACGTGGCCCGATGCGAGGAAAGAACGAGTTGGTGGCGTATACGAGATGGACATTGGCGTCGGAGCATTAATTTAGGCATTTAATGTTGTACTCGTAGTCGACCAGGAGTCGTGTTGGGACAAGGGTATAAATACAAGCCCTTGATGTATGTAATGGGTATCGAATAATTTCACAACAAACCGGCTTTACGCCAAATTCTCGAGTCCTTTAGTCGTGTCGTCGAGTTCTTCGAGGGGATTCATCGATCCGTTGACCTCCGTAAGTATCGGCAACCTTGTATCATGTCTAGTATCATGCGGTGGATTTAGTCCATGATGCAAGAAGTCTTGCTACCATGCTTAGTATCATGCGGTGGATTTAGGCTTGGTTCAAGAAGATTTCTTGTTAGATCATGAGCCATGCGGTAGGCTAAGATCTAGCATGGATCTAGTTATCGGCTCTATTAGATTTGGCAAGATCTAATAGATTCATTAAGTTACCTTGTGTTGTCTTGAGTTTTTACTTTATGTTTAAATTCATGCAACACACTTTTGCCCAATTTAGATTGATTTGAATCGGCTTTATCTTGTTCGGTGATCTTTACATTACACGCTTGTATCTTTGGCTTAATACGGCATGTGGATCATGTGTTCCTTAATAGCCGAACCCGAATCAATCTAAGTTGTCACGTGTTGCGGGTTCAAGCTTGCCAATCTTGTGTGAATCTTGAAAGAACCGGGTATCATGCGGTAGATGCAGGTTTTTGGGTTGCTTTAGAGCTAATCATCCGGTGGATTAGATTTCGATTCAATCTGATAGATTTGTCATCTTTGGTAATGTTTGTTCCTTCTTCACGGATCCGGATTCGGCTGTACAAATGTATTCAGTTATGCTTCCTCGAATAAAATGTGCTTATAAGTTTGTTTAAATAATGCATGCTTTTAGCCTTCCATATTTAAATTGTATCATGCGGTGGATTAATCTTTCTGTGGTTGGTGGTGTGATTTCAAACAAGTTGTATCATGCGGTGGATTAATTTGTTTGGTGTTATGCTTGACTGGCTTAAAAGTACCTAGACATGCGGTACACTAGTGCTTTTAGCCTATGCATGCGTGTTTATTTCATATTTATAATCATGCTTTTATTTTATTTTAATTATTATTTACCCTCGAGGATCGGTCATGATCTTGTGCAAGCAACTTTATTTAAACAAAGACCGATCTATCGTCATGCTTACATCATCCATTCGGCTATTTCATGTTTTCATGTATAACAGCTCCCGAATGCTATTTAAACTGTTGATAGATAGCTTGTTGTTGTTATATATCACTTTGGTTGGCTTTCTAGCCCTAAATATGGAACTGTCTGGTACCACCCGGCAAGTTCCAAGTTTGTTATCTGACTATTTTGTTTCCTTTGTCAATTCCAGGAAAATTGACTGGCACACTTTCAGGATTCATCGCGCGTGTTAAGCCAGCTCCTTTCGGCTTGCTGTGTGCTTGGCGTAGTGCCAATTTTGCGTCAACACCTACCACCAGCGGCGCCGCCCCGCACCGCCGCCGCCGCGTCCGCACCGCCGCTGCCTACCAGAACCGACGCCCCGCACCATCCCGCTGCTTTCCGTTGTCCGCGCCGCCGCCACCATCCGCATCTCGCCGCTACCCATGCCAATGCCGCCATCCATGACGCCACCGCCCACCACGCCATCCCGCAGCGCCGCCGTCACCTTTCCTCCCGCTGCCACTTCCACCTGAACTCCCGTCGCTACTACGAGCTTCCCACGAGCTTCCGCCTAAACAAGGGGTGGCTACCACCGCATCCCCTTCATCCTCCCGACCGTCACCACCATGCGCGTGCTTGTTCCAGTGGTGGTGCCCGTGTCCGTGGTGGTGCATGTTGAGACAATGCGTGCAGCATTGCTAGTCCATTGACGCATCCAAGGCGCCCAGTGTCATTGCAGCCGAGGAAAGTTACATTTCTTTCTTGACTTTGTTGGACCTATAGATTTGAATTGGTGCAGAGGTGTTGATTTGTGTCTTTTGTTTAATGCTTGATTAGATGGATAGAAGATGGGTTCATGGAAGGTTGTTTTCCTCAGAACACATTAATGGAGTCAGACAATTTATGAGCTTCGTTGCAAAGAAGTTCAGTGACAATGTTGAGATTTTGTGCCCATGTTCAAGATGCCTGAATCACAAGTATCACTGTCAGCCTATTGTGAAGAAGCACATTTTGATGAATGGTGTGGATAGTAGTTATATTCGTTTGTTTAATCATGGAGAGGATGTCAATGTAGATGTTGTTGAGCACCCTATTGATGTGCATGACAGTGGTGATGGGGGAAATGTGGGAGAGGATTGCGGTGTTGGTTGTGGGGAAAATGTGAGAGAAGAGGGCAGTGCTAATCGTTTGGGGAACCTTATAGGAGACGTACATGCTGCAGCAGTAGAAGGAAGAAAGGATGCAGAAAATGAGGATGCTGCTACAGACCTCATGACTCAAAGTCATTTTTCAAAATAGTCACGAGAGAGGCAAAGCGTCAGCTTTATCCTGGTTGTAGCAAGTTTTCAAGGTTCTCATTTGTGGTTAACCTTCTTCATATGAAGTCCTTGTACAGGATAAGCAATTCTACATTTTCTGCAATATTGAAGTTGTTGGCTGAAGCATTCCCAGAGGGCAATGCACTCCCCAAATCATACAATGAAGCAAAGAATCTTTTGAAGGAATTAGGTCTTGGATACGAATCGATACATGCGTGTGGCAATAATTGTGTTTTGTTCAGAAAGAGATATGCCCACCTTGACAAGTGTCCAGTTTGTGGTCTTTCGAGATGGAAGGATGAAGAAAGAAAGAAGATTCCACAGAAGGTGTTGATGCATTTTCCACTAGCACCTAGGCTGAAGAGGCTCTTCGCAACCAAAGAAGCATCACTACTAGCACAATGGCACGACCGACAGCGGCAACCCAGTGAGAAGGAAATGAGTCACCTAGCTGATGGTGATGCATGGCAAGATTTCGACAAAGAATATCCGGAATTTGCTAGAGATGCAAGACACATCAGGCTTGGCCTTGCTACTGATGGGTTGAACTGAGGACCAGGAGCGTCCCGGTGGTCGATGGATGACCGCTCCTCAGTGATGAGTGATTGACAACGGGTGTTGGACTGACTCTTGGCTCAGTGCGCAGGTGTAGGCTGCGGCCTAGTTCGTGTTGTTGCAGGTGAAGAACGGGCGCGAAAGGTCTTCAGCCTTGAGGGGCCTTCGGGAGATGGAGAGACAAGTAGGCTCGGTTCGAGGGACCCGGTGGACGGCGGGACTAGGTGCGGGCCACATGGTGGCGAGATGAGCAAGACGAAGTCATGGACGATCGAGCCGGTGCACGGTGGCAGTCGAGTCAAGAGGATTGGCGGGAGGCCGAGCCGAGCACGTGGGGTTTGGTGGTTTGTCCACAAAACCATCGGAGGACGGTTTCTTGGTTTGGGCCTCAAAACCAAGTTCGGAGGCCCAACACGATGGAGATAGGATCCGGGCGTGTCGGGAAGCTTCGAAGCGGAGGACACGCGGCGGGATCGCATGGCTTGCGTCGGGAGGACGCGGGGTGTGGCGAAGGCGTGGCCGTCCGATGGCAAGACCCACAAACATTACATAAATGCCCCTGTGTGGGTTGTATCGCCAGTAGTTGAGTTAGGGGTAGTCGAGTCATTTCCCACACCGGCGGGACCCGATATATAATCCATGTATGTGTGTGGATGGCTCTCTCTCCGTGACTTAGGGTTTCTTTTCCCCCCTTTCATTTCTCTTTTTCCTGGACTATTTTCTTCTCCATTTTCTCTAGGCTAGCATGAGAGCTTCATGAGAGATTTGCTGAGAGGGATGGATGCTAGGGCGGCATGCTAGACCTTGTGAATCTTTCCTGGTTTGTATAGAAGTTTCGGCATTGTGAATTTCGTGGTCTTTTTCGTGCTTGTTTTTGGTGCCTTTGTTCTTGGTGTGGTTCCGCGGATTTGAGTGGGTTTCTCCCTGGATTTCTTTGAGGGAAACATGGATGGATGTCTTGTGCATCTTTGTGATTGATCTTGTTCCCTCAAACGCCGGGAAACCACTCTGATTCAAGGATTTTCGTTCGGAGCTCTAGCTTTTGGTGGTGTTCAAAGGATCCGCGATCCCCGGTGTTTTAGGAAGTTAGGAGGCAAAATTTTTGGGGGTATAGCATCCTTGGTTGACGCTTTTCATGTCCCCAAACTGTTGTCACAACAGCTTCTACCATTTGGGAGATCCGGTGATGGATTGGAGGTGTTGACCTTCGAGGTCGAGCAGTTTTCTGCTCTGTCCGCAAGGCGCGGACAGTCCGCGAGCGTGTGACGGACGGTCCGCGGCTTGGCTGTTTGTCGTGTGTTCTTCATGTTCTTGCTGGCCTTCGTTTTCGATCCGTTGTGCTTTTGAGTTTTGGTTGGGCGAGGTTTCGGAAGGTCCGCGTGTGCCGGGCGGACAGTACGCGGGTGCCTGGCGGACAGTCCGCATGCTCCCCGCGGACGGTCCGTTTTTCGGGGTTCGCTTCTGGAGGTTCTGTTGGCTTTAACAGACAGTCCGCGGCCCAGGCCGGACGGTCTGCCGTACCTGTGCGGACTGTCCGCGGTACCTTGGCGGACGGTCCGCTTGGCTCGTGCGGACAGTCCGCCCCTCCTGGCCGGACGGTCCGCCAGAGCCTGGCTATTTTGTTTCTTGGTTTGATTCCTCCCTCCTTCTTTCGTGCTTCCGCGTGTGCTTCAAGGAATCGTTCCAAACACTTGAGGTTGATCCATAACCTTGTTGTCTTGGCGGTTGGTGTGTGATTCGATCCATCGCTCGTGTGTGACCGGGATTTGTCTAGGGTATAGGACGGGTTCTTTGAGAAGAATTTTTACCGGCTGCTATTCACTCCCCCCTCTCTAGTCGCCATCTGATCCTTCATCAACCCAGTTTTAGAACAAAACACAAGATACAGCATGTGGCCTGTGTTTGTAGTTCCATACAACCTTCCACCTTGGGCATGCATGGAGGAGTCCAACTTTATTATGGCTTTGCTTATACCAGGTCCTAAATCCCCCGGGAAGGATTTTGATGTATTTTTGGAGCCTCAGGTGGAAGATTTTATTGAGCTTTCGAAAGGTGTGCGTGCTTATGATGCCAATACTCGCAAAATGCTTGACCTTCATGCTGTAGTTTTGTGGTGCATCCATGATTACCCTGCTTTGAGCACTCTTTTAGGTCGAACAACAAAAGGTTATTTTACATGTACTCATTGTGACAAGCACCCTCTTTCCTACAGCCTAAGGAGCAAAATTGGTTATTTTGGACACTACTGTTTCCTTCCAGAGGGACATCCATTGCGGAGAAACAATCTGTTTGCTGGCCTTCATGAAACCGATGATCCACCAGGTCAATTCACTATGGAAGAGCTGTTAGCTGAACTGGAGAAAGTAATGAATCCACAAGTATGTGGGAAAAGGAAATGTTCTAACTCTGAAGGTGCTCATGTTAAAATATGGAGCCGCATGATGTGTTTATGGAAGTTGCCATACTGGCATAAATTGAAGTTAAGGCACAATCTCGATGTCATGCACACCGAGAAAAACATATGTGAGAGCTTGATTGCGACAATTCTCAATATCTTGGGAAGACAAAGTACACAGTTAAAGCTAGGCTTGATTTGAAAGATCTTGGAATTAGAAAGGAGTTGCAATTTAAAGAGAATGGAGATGCATGTGAGATGCCAAATGCTCGATATACTTTGTCCAAAAAAAAGAAGAAGGCCTTTTGTGATTTTCTAAGAGAGGTAAAGTTTCCAGATGGCTTTGCTTCCAATATCTCAAGATGTATAAATGCTGATGGAACCAAGGTACAAGGCCTCAAAACGCATGATTGTCATATCTTGTTGCAAAGAATATTACCTGTTGCTATGAGAGGTTTTTTGGACAAGGATATATATGAAGCATTAGCAGAATTAAGAAGTTTTTTAGGGAACTCTGCAGCAAAACCCTTAACAAGGATGTGTTGGCTGAAATGAAGAAAGAGATCCCTAAAATTTTGGTTTGCTCACATATGATTATGAGTACTCCTATTTCGGTATTCAGCATTCAATATGCTTCTGCTATACTTCTATGATTATTGCCTTAAGTTTATTTGTTGAGTTCATTTTTTCTGGACTAAATTATTCTTCCTTGTCAATCCAGAACATTTCTGATTGCCCTAGTATTTGACTAAGTTACACTAATTGGATTACCAGAAGCGGGTGGTGTGGTGAGCATACAAGTATCAGAAGATGGCGGCGCGACGGTGCACACCTACCACCGGCGACCACAAGCTCTTACCCCAAGACGTACTGCACCGACCCCAAGATCTCTAGCGCAAAACAAAAGACCTATAGCAAGAAGCCCAAGACCTCCACCTTGCCGGCGAAGGGTGGTGCGCAAAAGAAGCCACTAGCACCACGTCAGATCACAAGTTTGTGTTCCTTTCACCCACCTCCTCTGTATGGTTTAATCTCCTACTTTTATGATGGGATCAGTGCTTAGGGTGCATAGCTATGATTTACCTCTGTTAGTGTTAATCTCCTACTTTTATGATGGGATGACTTGCCATTGTATACTTGCATAGCTATGATTTACCTCTGTCAGTGTTAGCTTATGTTTATTTCGCGCAGTGATTTGCAAACCTCTATCAGTGACTTTCTCAATTAGTCATAGAAGAATGTTAGCATATATTATTATGGTTAAATCTATGTGGGCTATAGTGCATGATGAAATATATAACGTTTAATTGACAGTCTAAAGCCTTATAGGACTCTGAAAACCTGAAACTGGTGATGCATCTGTACCTTTTGGTGTTATATTATAGCTATGGTGGTAGCACTGTCTTTGGTAGCATGGAATATTTAATTCTTGTTGAACCATTTGCATGCTATGGTAAAGTTAGTACTGTGTTCTAAAACTATGGTAAAGTGTGAGGTACTGATAATAGATGACTTGCCTTATTTGCACTCTACTAGTCGATCGGTTTCTTTTTGTGTGTGTGTGTGTGCATTGTGGTTGTGGTGGTGGCAGCCAATGCAATATAATGGACTGGCTTGCTGCTTGGCTTGCTGTATTATTTGCAAGGCATAAATAGACCCAACAACACTGGTATATGAAATCATTGGGCTGCCATGGGCGTATATAACTAGGAGCAAGCAACAGCCAGGAGTGGTCTGTCTGCTCATTCGCTCAACTGGTCTTCACCTGAACGAAACAGCCAGGAGTGCAGGAGAGAGGAGGTGAGATGGGTATAGGTAGTACTGTAAACTATTCACACAGAAGTAGATACCTATTATTTACGGGCATCGCAACCACGCTGTGGAGGCCCTAATATGTTCTTGTTTTCTCTTGTCTCTTAGAAACACCGTTGGAGGAGTACGAAGAGTGCATCTCCAAAATTGTATGCAAAACAGTGCACGGCTAAAGCAGCTAGGAATCGTTGACAACTATCCATACTTCGAACATCTGCCATTTCTCAAGGAAATAACAATACCAAACAACATACTGAAAACTCAGAATCTACTTATGATCCTTTACAACATGATGATGTTGAAGGAGATGCCATCTCATCAAATGGCACTGCAAAGGTGCCAATTCTTCCAACTTCCCAATCCTTTCCATTGTTGTGTGCTTACTAATACATTTTTCCTCCTATGAACACTCTATTCACTAATCCATGCTTCTATTTCTACCAGGCCAGTTAGACGAAGAGATGCTACAGCACTAAGAATCAAACTTCAGTTGCTCCTTCGTGTGGTGTTAGATTTGGGTCTCGTAAGAGGGTTTTTGCACATGAACCACCCACTAGACGTAAAAAGTCAAAGGAAAGCAATGCTCAGCCTGCTGAACCAAGTGACCTCCACCTCCACATGCCAGCGGCTGAACCAAGTGACAACGTGCCAGCGGCTGAACCAAGTGACCACGTGGCAGCTGCTGAACCAAGTGACCACGTGGCAGCTGATGAACCAAGTGACCGTGTGGCAGCTGTTGAACCAAGAGACCACATGCCATTTGCTGCTGAACTAAGTGAGCTTCTTGTGCTAGTTGCTGCTCATGGTGAGTACCATGGTTCTTCTATCATTCTGTAACATTTGTTTACATGATTAATGCAATCTAACATGCTACATCTCTTTAGATGATGCAACAGATGCCATTTCTCAGTCTCATAATCTCACTCATATGGCCAGTGAAGGTGGTTCTTTCTAGTTCCATGTGTGTACCACTCATGCTAACCTTTGATTTGTGATGAATGCTAACTTACATCTTCTTACTCGATGATGGAGCTGATGGCATTCCCCAGTATGATGGTGATGAGGATAACATTGAAGGTGATTGTTCATTATTTGTCATATTACATATCACATTGTTGGTTATGTTGCTGCACGCTAATAGCAATTTCATTGATCATTTATTACAAGGAGTAATGGTGCCTTGGAATCGAGGAGTTAACATGGGGCATGGCCTCCAGAGGATAAACAGATCTCGCTGTGGCAAGCTACCCATCATTATACCTGAAGGAAGCATCAGGCCCCTCACACCTATTATTGCTGCCAAGTTTGCCACTGAATGCAATATTGCAGTTAGAAACCATGTGCCTGTGTTGTTGCATTGGAAGGAGTACAAGAAAAGACCTGCATTGATTGAAGCTTTTCTGGGATGCCTTCGTGTAAGTTATTCTCTAAACTTTTTGAACTGCTAGAAAATATGGTAGGAATCATGACATGACTTTTAGCTTACAGCTATGTTAAATTAGTGAAATGGTACTCATTTTGTGGCTGCTACTTATACACAGCTTTTGAGTTGTTTCTGTTCATGACATGACTGTGTTTTTAGACATGACAACTGATAAGCTGATGACAACTATGTATTGTTTGATATTTATCTTATCTAAAGACAATTGATAAGCTGAAGTTAAATGCCTTGCAAGCTATTTCGTTTTTCAAATATTATATTTCTTATACATGTTCCATCTGGATAGGCCAAGTTTGACATCAACACTGATGATGCTACAGTTAGAAAGGGTTGTGTTGAGATGATGAAAACTGCAGTTCGCCAACAACGACATAGGCTGAAGGAAAATTTTTTTGATCATTTCCCACTTCATTTGGTCACGAGGACTTCTCCAATGAACCCGCTGACAAGTGATGATGAGTGGCTTTGCCATGTGGAAGCATGGAAGAAACCTGAAAAAATGGTACAAAAAACCAACTATTGCCTTGTACTTCCTACTTTGGCACTTGTCTAACTTTTGTTCTTTATATGATGTAGGCGAGCTGTCAAAAGAACAAAGACAGCTCGGATTTGGTCAAATTCCCTGGTACAACTGGATCATGTAGCTATCCAGTTTTTGTAGAGAAACTGGTAAGTTAGCCATGGTTATTTGCAACTATTGCAAATCAGTTTTGTTCAAGTTAACATGCTGTTCTGTTAGGTTTTAGCAAATCAATGATGTTTAATTTCTTGTTGCACAAATATGAAGTTCGTTGCTGCACACATGAAGTTTCTTGATGCACAAACCTTAAGTTTCTTGCTACACAAATATGAAGTTTCTTGTTACACATTCTTTTCAGGCAGGCGAGAATGAGGGTAATGAATTGGATGCATTTGGTTTGCTCAAGATGACTCACTTTAGCAAGAGGAAGAAGGGCTACATGCCTAATGTACAATCTGCCATTGTAAGTTCGTTCTCCTATGCATGTTGATTTTAGTTGCTTATTTGAAATTGTTCTAAGTTACAAATGTTATTTGCTGCTGTCTTGCTAGATTGAAATGGAGAATCGGTTGGCGGCAGCACCAATTGAAGGTGAAGAACCAAGGCCTGCAACTCAGGTTGTAGCTGATGTCCTCCATGAAAAGTGCAAAAACAATACATTCCTTTAGAATGTGGGGATCGTGTCTGGGAAACCAAGATCTAGTGCAAAGAGTGTCCAAGCACGACTAGAAGTGGAGATAAGGGCCAATGGTGACCTTCGATCTGTTGTGAGCAGTCAGCGTGTCGAAATTGAAGTTTTGTCAAGGCAATTGCAGGAAATGGAACAGGAAAGGTTAAGGGAGAAGGAGGATATGGAGAATAAGCAAGCTGCTTTGGAAGCCAAACTTGAACGTTTGCTCGGTCAGGCATGAGGGTATGTTATATTTTCCTAGAACCAAAAATATGTTGTTTTGCTAGTTGGATTGCCATATGTTGCCCTTTGCTTGTCCTTTCTTGGATCTGGATACTTGTTTACCCTTGATGGATGCACACAACATGTGAGCGTGTTAGCTCTCTAGAAGTTTATGTTATTTGTTAGCTTGTTAATACTAACATGATACTTGATCTGGATTTGTGATTTAGATATTTGGGCACATCTGTTCCACCTAGTTTTTCTAATATTTGTGTATTTGTCGTTCAGTGGTTCTATATTGTAGGAATGGTTCTATATGTTTTTTTCTAAACAATCTAGCATGCTACTAGCTACATAATATTGTTTTTGTCTTGTTAGCACTACAAGTTAACTGTCTTATTTTTTTGGTTTCGAGGTTCACATACTGGTGACCTGCTGGTGGCTCATGGTGAGAAGTTGTTGGCTCATGGTGTGATGTACAACTAATGCTCCTGGCGACCTGCATGTCTTTTTTGTTGGCCTTGCCTTGCTTCTGATGCAAAATGTGGCTGCTATATAGAGTTTTTTGTTGGTTCATACTTCTGTTTGTGGAGCTTCATTTTTGCCGCTGAATAGATGCTGATGAGGACCTGTTGTATAGATGCTGCTGATGCAAACTTTGCAACAGATTTTTGTTTGTGATGCAAAATTAGACTGGAAAAGATACAAATGTTAAATTACAGAAAATTATGTGATTGTCTTATGGGCTGAATTTGATTGTATCTGGGCTAAATTCTGTATGAAAGATTTTTGTGTTTATTATTCTGTGGGTTAAATGTGATGGGTATTTTTCGTGGGCTGAATTGATTTCAACAAGCTGAAATTCTAGGCCGAAATGTGGCCCACTGCTAGAATAGGGCCCGTCACACAGGGGTCCTAAAAATTCCACGTCCTCACGCGACGTCATTGTTGTCGTCCAGGTCAGCTGCCACGTCAGCAGCCATGTGGCAAACTACGTCATTGTCCATGTCATCAAAACCATCTGAGTCAGTAGCCATGTGGCGCGCCACGTCAGCTGCCAAATGGCACGCCACGTCGGCATCTAGGTGGCACGCCACGTCGGCATCCAGGTAGCATCCACGTCGGCAGCCATGTCACATTAGTTAACAACAATCCGTGATGATTTTATTTTGTCACGGATAGTGAGCCATTGGTTGGGCTGCATGGGCCTCGGGCTGCTCCGTGATGATTCAGATACGCACGGATCGCGACGTTTATTAAGGGAATGTCGAGAGATTTAATCAATGACGCTCATTCCACCACGAAAATGTAAATCGTCGCGGATGCTGATTTGCGACTAATTTAATTTAATCCGCGACAGAATGGTTACGTCATAGATTAAATAGTTTCTTGTAGTGGAAGCTTGAACATACATAAGGTAACATGCCAAGTGCTATGACCACTGCTAAATTTACCGAACGGATTGAATCCATCCATACTTAAACCAAACTGAATGTTCCTCGCGTCATCTGCGAACTCAGAAAATTCTCTATCAATTAATCTCCACAACAACCCATCAGTGGGGTGCCTAATCTTGTCATCTGGTATACGCTCTTTGTGCCAACGCATCATCTTTTCATTGTCCTTACACCTGAATAGATGCTCCAGCCATGGTATCACTAGAAAATACCACACCACCTTCTTCCTCTTCCTCTTCCTCTTCCTCTTCCTCTTCCTCTTCCTCTTCCTCTTCTTCTCCTTCTCCTTCCTCTTCCTCTTCGTCTTCTTCTTCCTCCTACTCCTCCTACTCCTCCTCCTCCTCTTTGCCCCCTCAACATCACAAGGATTAGCTCGTGAGATCTTATAACATTATGCTTTGCACATGGGACATGCCTCTAATTTCTCGTGTTCTTTACATCGGTACTGGATACAGTCATTAGGGCACGCATGTATCTTTTCTACCTCCAAGCCCAAAGGACAAAGAACCCTTTTAGCTTCATACGTTGACGCTGATAATTTGTTCCCCTCGGGAAGCATGTCCTTCACGATCAACAATAACTCATCAAAAGTCGTGTCCGATGTGCTACCAACTTCTTGTGCCCCTCTTTGCAATCTGGGTACTACAGTTTCTTGAGATCTTTTAACATACGTTCAAATTTCTTTGACTCCTTCACCTTTTCACCACAATTTTTTTTTGCCCCTCGCAACACCTCACCGAGAGCATCATCTGGTCCTTGATTCTCTCACATTTCTTTGTAATTCTCTTCCGTTGGTTCATCTGCAAAGGCACCACCTTGAGACCAGTTACGAATAGTATCATCATCTTATTTGTCATCTTCCATTATAACCCTTTTTCACCATTCTTTGTCCATACAAAATAGTTTGGCATGAATCCCCATTTGAACAGGTGATCGTGAAGACTCTTTATTGATGAGTAATACTTTTCATTTTTTGCATTTTTGCATGGGCATATGATGAAACCGGACGATGGCCTATTGGATTCAACCACTTGAGAAATCCACTCACTCCCTTAATGTAATCCAACGAGATCCACTTGTCCGAGTACATCCATTCTCGATCCATCTACAAAAGGATCACTAGACAAAATATATCATTAATTGCAACAAGTCCTAATTAAGGCCTAAGATCACTTTACATTAATATAAAGTGCTCATCACACAATATATAATTCGGCAAAATTATATCAATTTATCCCATGTGCTCATTTTCTAATAAGGAAACTACTTTTATACTGAGAATATCAATTTTCAAATGATGCAAACTAATTTTTTAATAAGCAAACTTATTTCTCCGTTTACCTGTCGTGATTTCGTCGATGGTTGGCGAGCGCATGGTTGCCATCTCTGTTGTGTGTGTACGACTTCAATTCTATACGACTATATGATCAGATGGGCAGATGGCGGCCAATGCAACAAAGGAGGCGCCAGAGCTGCTGCCGGTGCGTTAACTGCTCGGAATCTTTGATAGAAACTGCTACTCACACCTTCCTAAAACTAATTTTGTAATAAGGAAATAAATTTTCTATTGAGTAAATTAATTTTCTAATAAGGAAACTAATTGTTTAACAAGGAAACTAATTTTCTATTGGTAAACAATTTTCTAATGATGAAAATATAAATAAATGAATTAAAAAAAATCTATCTACATATACAACATCTCGTACCTCTATCATGACACTTTCTTTCTATTAGAACATAAACAAATATGCATTTAAATGTAAAAAATCATCATTCTTAGCTTATTCGAAAACGTTTATGAATACTTTAAGTACAAACCATAAAACTTAAAATGACAACCGTATATCAAGGGGGGTTGGAGTAACTAACCTCTTACGTCAATGCATGAGTGAAATCATGGAGAAATGGTCACAAATCGGGCAAAAGCTGCCTAGAGCGCCATTGGAGAGGGGGAGCTCAAGTTGGAGAGAGGAAGAAGAAGAGTGGGGAGGGGCGCTCAGTCAGGGGGGAGAAGAAGGAATTATAGCCGTTCTACATTTGTCGATAAAAATGTGCCTATATTTGTAGTGAGTGGTGTCTTGGCCCGGTATTAATGTGAGGACATCACATTTGTATCGAGCGGAGCCACCAATAGGTACTAATGTGAGGCATTGTACCGGGTGGGTTGGATCAGGCGCCGACGAGCCTCTGAGAGAGGACATTTGTACCGATTGGTGGCTCCAACTGGTACAAATACCATCATTTGTAGCCATGCCAAAAATAAGCCGTACAAATGAAAAATCAGGACAGGGACAAATGCCCGATTCTCTAGTAGTAGTATTTGGTAATTACTCCCTCCGATTCGGTAAATGAAGTCATTTTGGACAAGGTTTGAGTCAAACGTTAGGAATATAAAACATGAATAACTTTTAAGTGGTTGAGTTTGAAAATGTGAAAACCACATGAATAGATTGGTGTTGCAAAATACTTTCATAAAAGTACACATATGTTAGTTTTTAATAAATATTGTTATAAAAATAAGAAGTCAAAATTATACATTGGAGACCGTGTCACTGTCCTGAACGACTTCATTTACCATAACAGAGAGAGTAATGTCCCACAATATATGCACTAACAAGATTGGTCTTGCACTTTCCAATCAAACAGGGCAATTAGTTTTTTGTTGTTTACCTACATTAAATGCTCCATGCATGTGTCAAGAGATTCGATGTGACAGGTACTGTAGCTCTTTTTGGGTTCACTTTTCCAAAGTTCAACATAACAACCACACAGGTGGTCACGGGTTCCTCGTCATTTCTCCGGCTGCGTGTGGTTTCGTTCAAAAACATGTGATACTGCGACTTCCATGTGTTCAGCTACGACTCCTCATCATACCTATGACGTCCATACAGCATAACAAAAACATGTATTCAGTTAGAGAAAACCACACGTGGTCAAGCAAAAGATTGCGAAGAAGCAATAATGAACGCTCAGAGGTTGCGAGTGTGCCACATCGCCGCCGCTGTCGTCCCTGTCTCCGTTTACCTGTCGTGAGTTCGTCGATGGCTGGCGAGAACACGGTAGTAACCCGCGCTGTCATATGGTGCCATCGCTGCTGTGTGCATACGACTTCAAGTCTATACGAGCAGGCTCATTATGAGGGTATTGACGACTATATGACCAGATGGGCAGATGGCGGCCAAGACAACAAAGGAGGTTCCGGAGCCGACGGTGCGTTGACTGCTCGGAATCTCCGATAGAAACTGCTAGTCACACCTTCCTACACATGTGCTGATCTGATGACGACTGTTGCAAAGGTTTACACGAAAGCAGCGGTTGCTAATGAACGAATAGTCACGTGTGCGCTGACCGGGCTCTGCTGCTACACAACATATATAAAAATATAATTAAAGAAGGATCAACCATACTTGTTGCGTACCATAATTGTTATAGTTTTATTATCATATAAAGTTAGATAAACTTTTGAGATATCCATACTATTTTAATTAACATGGAGTGACTACAATATTCAGTCAGAACATTTTCACAATCCAAAGAATTAGCATAAGAGCAAGTATAGTAATGCCAATTAGGCGGGCTGAGAGATGCACAAGTCAGAAAAAATCCTAGCCGGCTGGGAGAGAAAAGGAGAGAGAGGGCAGCGAGCGACTCGTGAAATGCTCGCTTGAGCGGGCGGAGCACTGCACCGCAGTTTGGGGATTTCTATTGGTCCATTGCAACAGTGAGCATTAAATGATTGTGTGAGCTATGGCATTAGTGCGTCTCCAATCGTATGAGCTAGCACTAGCTCTAAGCTGATCAATTTAAACGAGAAAAGAGTGCAACAACTAGCTTTGAATATTGTGCAGTGAGAGAACAGTGTATTGGGAATTGAGCGAGCTTATCTCTTCTCTCCTAGTTAGTCTCTTGTCTTTTGCAATTTTCATGATTAAAAAATTAGTTTCACTAGCTCTAAGCTAGATTGTTGGAGACGCCCTTATATTACTAATGATGCATTGGAAGAACCTTTTAATAGTGTATCTATAAATACCTTTTACTGCTAGTTTAAAATTATATACGATACATAATGTTTAAAATAATATCATTAGTTTCATAATTTAGTTTGGAATTAATATAAACGAGTAGTGCATGTTGTGGCACACCTACCATGCATGTTGACAATACACACCTAACATAAATAAGGATGATTCGGATGTCTGGAAATCCGAATTATCCGTATTCGCATCTGCTGTAAATGATAAGGTAAGTAAGTAGAGACAGTGGCGGAGCTGCGGCCCAGGCCACCAAGCCGGGACACTAGTCGCTGGCTCATTTTTTGCAATGTTTCATGATTAAAAAAATAGTTTCACTAGCTCTAAGTTAGATTGTTGGAGACGCCCTTACGGGCATCTCCCTGGTGACATGGCATTTCTTAACGCCAGCAGGCGAGCTGTACCATTAGCCTTGCTCTAAGGCCAGTCTCAATGGAGAGTTTCACCGTCCCGGTTTCCAAGATGTGAAACTTTGGTATGAAATAGATGTCTCCCTCAATGCATAGTTTCATTGCACAATTTCATAGGCTCAAAGGGTCCCACAACCTCTCTCTCATTGTATGGTTTAATTGCATAGTTGCATGGTGAAACTCTATTTGTGTCTCAATGGGGGTTTCACACAGTTTCCAACCCATGTGAAACTGTGCCCAAAGGTTTCACCATGGTGAAACTCTTTCCTTCTCTCTCCTAAGGTTTCATGCAAAAAGTGAAATTTTGCTGATGTGGCGTTGCATTTAATGTGCATGAAACACTCATGAAACCCCCATTGAGACTGGCCTAATGAAGTTGATGTGGACCAGGCGCCTTTCCGAAACGGGCGCCCGAATGCAGCAGCCTCGCGACCGATAGTCCTTATCGGAGCCCTGTGACCGCGGGAGATCCTATGTACCTTCCGTAGATTTTTTCTTATGCATATGTAACCCACCAGAAGTCTAAATAACAGCCGAACTAGCCCAACAATAACAAATTCTAACTCCACCTTCCACCTCCAGCCGCACCGCCGCCTGATTTCACAGGCGTCGTGACCTCCATGCACCCCCAACCTCCGTCATCGTGAGCGCCACCGAGCTGTGGCCTTGGCGTTGCGTGCAGCCAAAGGCCGGGCCGGAGCTCCCTCCCCGCAGTATTTATTGGCGCACCACCGCCGCGGCGCTGTTGCTGGCCACGCGCGCCAGCTCACCGGCCGACCGATGCGCCGCCGGCTTGGAGAGGAGGAAGTAAAATAAAAATATGTTAAAAATTGTTTCATTTCTAAAAAAATGTTACACCAATTTGAAAAATGTTGACGAAATTAGTAATTTTGAAAAGTGTTGGAACTCCAAAAATGTTGTCCAACATTTTCAAAAAATATTGCTGAAAAAAATATTGACGAAACCAACATTTCTAACTAGGAGATTTTAGGTGTTGTTTCAAACTGTTTGTTGGATCCGTACCATGGCCACATGGCAGACATCCGTGTGCGGGCGCACGGAGCACGTTGTGTACCAGGGATTATAGCTGGGACTTGGATTGGGTCATGACGACAGGGCCCGACGCTCTTGTGCCTCGTGCCACATCGTTCTTAGACTTCTAGGCACGCGAGGCACATCGACAACTTCTTTACTAAGCCCAAGCCTGGCCAATGGCACGGTGGCATGCCTGCGTGTTGTGCCGGCCCAGCACGGACAATGGCACGGTGGCACGCCTTCGTGCTGTGCCGGCCCAACCACGACCCTCGCGATATGACTAGTGACAATATGAGAACACAACATTATTATGTTAAGAATGATCATTATCACAATTTCATACATATAAGGTAGATTTTTCGATCTATTTATATGATATTAGTTATATTAGGCTATATAATAAATATAATGAATGATATTAAGATGGTATAACCTACGGTTTTGCTATTGGGCCATTTTCGTGTCGTGCCACCCATGGTGTTGAAATCCTAGGCACGGCTGGGCTCTCGCATTCGTGTCGTGCTGGCACGGTTCAAAATCTATATACTCAAGTCTCAGCTCTACCCGGGGTGCACTGGATTTTTTTCCCAGAAAACAAGTCTAGCCAATGGAGCCTCCATGCATGCTGTCAATACACACCTAACCATATGAATGCATGTTGACAAAACTCGAACCTAGACAAGTAGGTCGTCCATGGCGGGCGAGCTGTGCACTCGATCTTGATTGACTCACCATTTTGCATTCTAATCCAGCACAGATGATGCATGACTGGATAACCGTAACGCATTGTCTCATTGACTATCCAGTGAAACGGGTAACGCCAGGATAACGAGTAGGTCGTTCGTTGTTGATGTTTCGAGTGTTGACCATACATCCATATAGAGACGTGGTAGGGCTTATCAGCCACATGTGTGGAAGACTAGGAAAGGTCAAAAACACGTGCTACCTGCCGACGTGCCGTAGATGACATTCTGTAGCAACTGTACCGAGTGCATAAGTATGACAGCGATATATATAAAGTTTGTGAGGGTGTCTAATAATTGACGTCATGAGTGGACAACCGTATCTAACTGACTATATATATTCAGAGGATGTTGAAGCGAAGCAGCAGTTTGCTTCTGGGAGCAAACAGCTAGCTCGATCATCAGCTGCAGGTCCTATCTATGTGTGTGTTCCTCATTTCCCCGGCTGCCTACACGTTGGTATTAATTTGTGGAAGAGAAGGAAAATTCAAAACATGTGCTTCCGGCCTACGACTTTCATACACCATAAATGACATTATTTACAAATAAATTATATTAAGATTGTTGAATGATTTTTGTATTACCATAGAAGTTAGGGTAGCATGTCACCAGACATAGTACAATGTCCGATTGCAAAGTGAATACAAACAGATGATGCAATCGTTTAAATAAACTGCCATTTATGCGAATTCAATCCAACGTTGCTAGAGCCAAAAATGCACACCTCTTGTTTATATTGTGGATAAATCCCATTGAGTACGGCTTCTATTACCTCCTTACCCCTCTGCCGGAGTGGACTTTCGAGTCTAGTTCATCTCGTCCAGCATGCCGTAAACTCTGTGGGTTGCATGATCAAAAACTTGTATCTCAAAACTTATTGTTTGCGTAGTGTTATGTCTAATTAACTTTTTTTGTTACCTTATCTGGCTATGTTGTGACCTTATGACAGTGTTTGTGATTTTTTAATATTGCAACTTGATACCATTTAAATCAGTGGTTTTGTATTTGTTTTTTTGACAATCTTACTGACCACAAATTAAAAACTTCAAAACTATAAAGTTGTAGATACCACTGGAAGCTACAACTTTCATATAGAGCTCCATTTGACAGCATATAAGAAATTATTGGTCTTTCCAAGTCGAAAAGCATCGGTACACCACACGCGAAACATGTTTAATTTATTTGTCGTCTTCACGATCTCACTACAATAAAATCGCAGATTAGTGATGCAACCTAATTTTTACGTCCACTATGGGAAATCAGAGATTTGCCGTGCGTCTCAGGCGCACGACAAAGGCTAGAAAACGCACGGCAAAGGCTTTGCCGTGCGTTTTCTAGCGAGGCGCACAGCAAAGGGCACACGACAGCTTTTTGCACGGTAAAGTCCCTTTGCCGTGCGCCTTCTCAAAACACACACGGCTAACTATCTTTGCCGTGCGCCATGCCCGGCGCACGGCAAAAAAAGCTAACAAACGGCGGCCCAACTGAGACGGCATCCAGCATCCCCTGGAGACGGCGTGCAACATCGTTTGTCGGGCGCCGGAATTGAGACACGGCAAATAGAAAAAAAAGAAAAAAACAACAAAGGGCGGGGCCCGCCGCCGGCTGGCCACCACAGCGTCGGAGCTGCACACCGGCCACCACACTGACCACCACCTCGTCGGGGACACGTTGCCAAGGCCGTCACCCCTAGTCTGGATCCGCGCAGCCCCCCCACTAGTCGGGATCCGCGCCGCGCACGGATGGTCGCCTCCCCTGCTCGAGATCCCCGCCGGTGAGGGAGAGGAAAGGTCGCCGAAGCTGCACGCCGGGGGGATCTTGCCCGCGGCGGGATCTTGGGCCCACCGCCTACCGAGGCCGGGAGCTAAGGCCGCCGCCTCACACGGCCGGGAGCTCGGGCCGCCGCCTCTCGCGGCTAGGAGCTTAGGCGCCGCCTCCCCGCGACCGGGGAGCTGCGCCTCCCGCACCGGGAGCTCGGCCGCCACCTCCCGCGGTTGGGAGCTCTGCCTCCCGCGCCTGGGAGCTCGGGCCGCCACCTCCCGCGGTGAGGAAGAGGCAGCGGAGGAGGTGGGGCGCAAGGTTAAGCCACGGATCCGACCGCCACACGCCGGATCCAACTGCCACACGCCGGATCCGACAGCCACGCCCCGTCAGTAGGGGATGGGAAGGCCGGATCGAGACCGCCGCGGCTCGCCGAGGCCGGCCAGCCGCCGAGGGCTGCCGCTCCGTTCGGTAGCCGAGGCCGCCGGTCACCGAGGCTACAGCTCTGCCGGTCACCAAGGCTGAGGGAGAAAGAGCGGCGGCACATGAGGGAGAGAGAAGGGGCGGCAGCGGGATGACGGCTGCGCATGGGGGAGTGGAGAGGCAGGGTCTAGGGTTGGGAGGGGAGATGTGTTCTTTTTATATAGACGGCAAGCGCAAATTCTGACCATCAGATCGGAGATCAACGGTTGGCAGTGATTGTGGGCCGGTGTGGTCCGTAAGTGGGCCGGTTTGTGGGCCCTTGCCGTGCGCAGGGGACCTTGGCGCACGGCAAACACTCTAGTTTGCCATGCGTCGTACCCCACAGCGCACGGCAAAGACTATTTTTAATTTTTTTATGTTCCCATGAAAGTGATATTCAAATTTTCTTAAATGTATTCAAAATTAGATGAAGCTTTAAATTGTATTCACAATCATGAAGTCTTTTTTACAAATCATTTTTCTTTTTTGTCGAAGTTATTAATCAAATTCAATGCATGTCCATTTAAAATTACTTAATAAGAGTTAATATTCAAAAATTAGCAAATGGAAGCGAAAAATTACTATAAACTAATATGAGACAATGTATGTTGTATGTTCACTAGAGAAAAAGTTTTCAAGTCAAAAACCAAGTTCAAATTTTACTACGACTACAAACCAAGTGAGATGACTCTAAAAACTCTGAAACTTCGAGTTAGATGCTTCGGTTTCTAAACACTATGCATGATGAATTGTTCAAAACCTCTCTCTACTATTTTCACAACCTTCCCATAGTATATCTTGAGCTCTCAACAAATCTCATGGCTTTTAAACTTCGTTTACATTTTATGCAATTAAAAAACATTTAAAACACATGGATTTTCATTCTTTGCGAACAAAATATTTGAATTTCAAGCATTTTCTTGGGTAAGGTCTTAAAAAGGACTCAATTACACAAATAGCATTTTTCACGAACTTTGCTTTTTAATCTTATGCACTTGTAGTTCAAATTTTACTTAAATGAAAAAAATCCTTTCAATGAAATAAATTTGTTAAAAATAGCAAAAAGATCGAGATGAGTTCCAAATTGAAATATATATTACAAAGTAGTGTATTTGTAGTGCACAAATAGAATGAAGCCATAATTATACTTAATTCATAAAAATCATTAAACAAGTTTGAAAAATTCTAGAAAATTAAAACAAAATAAGTTATGTTGTCTATTGCTTATAGAAAACAACTTTGAAGTCAAAACACAATTTGAATATATAACATGAATATAAGTTTTCCACTCATTTCATTATATTATTTGAATCACTTGCATTTCATATTTATACTTAGTTCATAAAAAATAATTTGTTAAATATAGCAAATCAAAACAAAAAATCAACCAAATTTTACAATGACGTATGGGATGTAGTATGTATATAGTAGAAGAAATTTCAAGTTGAGAAGAATATTTTTAGGAGCAATTGAATTTGGGACTTAGAAGGCGAAAATACTTTGTCGTGCGCCAAAATAAAAACGCACGACAAAGTATCCTCTTTGCCATGCGTTTTTTAAGACGCACGGCAAAGGGAGAAAAAAAATTGCCCCCCCTCAGTGCTCACGGCTCTGCCCTTGGTGCTAACGGGGGTGACGGAAGTTGGGAAAAAAATAGTTTGCCGTGCGCTATAAAAAAACGCACGGCAAACTCAAGGGTTTGCCGTGCGCCCAGAAAAAAACGCACGGCAAAGAATTTTTTACCGTGCATTTTTTCTTTGCCGTGCGTCCCTTATCAAACGCACGGCAAAGTATCTCTTTACCGTGCGCCCGATGAAAAATGCACGGCAAAGATTTTCACGCACGACAAAAGTGAGTTTTTCCGTAGTGGTCATTGATTTATGACGTTCCTGACTGATCTCGTTATTAAATTTCACTTCCAAGCAAATTTAGTAACAAAACGATTGGTGTTGTATCTGGGGACTCACTATTACATGCTTGTTTTATGACGCCATAAGCTCCACAAAAATGTCATACACCAACATCGGTCGCACATGTAAGTTGAAGCATCCAACATTAGTCCCACATGTATGTCCCAACCGCTGGTTCCCTGTCAAAATGTTGCAAAAAAATACTATCGCAAGGGATCGAACCCAAGACCTCACTACCGGAGAATCTATAGCTGTTGTGAGCCCGGTATTTTGCCTTGAGCTTTTTGTTGGCCCCACAGCAAAAGAGCTTTTTGCCGACGGCTAAAACTAAAACTCATAGCAAATAATGCGGTTCATGGAGAAAAAAAGTTTGCCGAGAGGGGCTCTCGGCAAACAAGTATTTTGCCGTGAGCGTTTTGTGGCTGACAGCAATATGCCATTTTGCCAAGAGTTGCTCATGAGAAAGATTATTTTGCCGTGAGCATTTTTTGGCCAACGGGAAATTATCTTTGTCGTAAATTGAAATCAAATTTTCAAGAAGTAAATTAATTTAATTAAAAAACTTTCAATTACAAAGTTTCATTACTTCTCATGATCGAGCACCTTTTATTAGGTTCATTTCTTCATTAGGATTTGTGAAGATTGTTATTACCACAACACCACATGATCAAATGATCAAAATAAAAGTTGTCGGTATTGAGAAATTATGTAACTTTGTAGTTTAACCATTTCTAATTTGAAACTTCAAATTTTGAAAACTAAGTTGGAATATACCTATGAATTTTTTGAATTTGAAAATTCAATTTTTGTAAATTTTTTCGAATGGAGAAACTCGTAATATGAAAGTTGTGTATCTCAAAAAGTTATGAAACTTTGTATTTGGCAACTATTTAATTTGAAGTTGTTTGCTATGTTTAAATATATGAATCCATTTGTTGCAATTTTAAAAAAAAAACCTTTGTTGTGGCCAATCATGGGCTCACGACAAAGCCTTACAGGGCCAGCCGTCCCATCAAACCCGGCGTATATAAACTCCCTCCCCGCTCATCTCCCACCCTCAGATCCACCGCCTCCCCTCCAATCCAGCCACACGATGCAAGGAGCGGAGGCGCGACGTATGGAGCAACAGCGCGGCGAAGGATCGGCTGCGCGGCGGCCCCTCCTCAGCCTCCCCTCCCCTGCCCTCCCCCTTTGGTCACCCCACATCGGCAGTAAGGAGCAGCGGCGGGGCAAGCTGAGGTGTTGGCGCAACGAGGACCCAGCACACCCTCTTCCTCCCCTCCGATGAGTTGACCCGGCGGCCCCCTCTTCCTCCCCTCCAACAAGATGACACGTCGGCTTCATCTTCCTCCCCTCTGGCAAGGTGCGCTATCAGCCTCCTCCCCTCCGGTGAGGCAGGCTCTAGATCTGGGGTGAGCTCCTCTGCCCTGGCGGTGACCTCAGATCCGGCGGACGGCACGAGATCTGGCAACTGGATCCACGAGGATGGCGTGCGGCAGTGGGATCCATGAGGATGGCATGTGGTCGTGGGATCTACGAGGTGCGGGAGTGTGACCTTTTCCTCTGGCGTGGACGCCTTGTTCTTCTTCCTTGGTGCACTCCTCTAACTCTCTCCCTCCCTTTCTCTCATCTCGGTCCTCCATTTTTTCCCACAGGTCACAGTGGTGGGGGTCGGGTGTTCCTGGTGGTGTTGTGCGGCTGCGACAGGGTGTTGGTGGTGTGCGGCGGCGGTCGGGTCTTGGTGGCGTCCTGGTGATGGCATGCGGCGGCTGGGTGGAGGTTTGGTCGGGGAGTGGTAACGAGCACGGAGGTCCAACGGCGGAGCGCCACGGCAGCCAGCCAGTGGGCTCATGCTATTAGTCGGCAGAACTTTGTTGTGAGCCCTTTTCTAGTGGTTACTCACGGCAAAGAGTTTGCCATCAGTAGACCATTCTTTGCCATGAGGAACCGGCTGACGGAAAAGAGGCCGAATCCGGTAGTGCCTACAGGAACAACACAACACTATTTACTACTGCACCACTTCTTATTTGTGTGATTTATTTTGAAACTATATGCCTATGTTCGAAAATTGGTCCCACATGTAAGTTCAAGCTAGCTACAGTATTCCAACCACTTCGAAATGTTGCAAAAATTAATTTGACATCACAAGGCTTCGAACGCAAGACAGGAACAATAAAACTGTATTTACCACTGCACTAATTCTTGGTAGTGTGATTTTTTGTGAAACATTGGCATTATTATTCGGCAAAATAGCCATGTTAGTCCTTAAACTTTACAGCAAAGATCAACTTCGTCCCTCAACTTTCAGATTTTGGGCCAAACTCATCCTTATGCTTATACGGGACTTCATATTAACATGAAAATAATATAAAAAGTGTATTTTACCCTTAAAATTTTACATATACTAAAGGTAACTATATGTTTGAGTATATTCAATTTATCTATCAAATTTGAATGAATGGTTTTAAAAAGCTAGCACAAATAGATACACTTTTAGAAACTATATTTTGCGTTAGTTAAAAAATATTGTTGTGTATGTATATTAAGGGAGTATAAGAACATATATGTTTGACCTACATGAACTAAGGGTAAAAGGGGAATTTTGCATTTGTCTTATGCTAATATAAAGCACCATATCAACACAAGGAAATATTTGATCCAAAAATGAAAGTTTGAGGACTAAATTGGCCAATTCAAAAGTTCTTCAGGGATGAAGTTGACATTTGACGCAAAGTTCAGGGACCAAAACAACTATTTTGCCTTATTATTCTGAAACACTATATGACCAGCTCACCATCACCCACCCGCCCAAGTCACCTAGCAAGGAACACCACATGGTTGGCTGCACACACCAGGTCACTGGACACGGTAGGTCGCGAAATGTTACAAAAATAATATGTCAACGTAAGGGTTCGAACTAGAGACCTATATGAACAAGATTGCGATGTTTACCACTACACCACTTCTTGGTTCCGTGAGCTTTATGGGAAACTCAACTAATAGTTTTAGGCAAATTCTTTACAATGACCAGGTCCCACATGTAAGTATCGAATGGCTAGCGAGATGCTTCACTTCCTTTGAAAAGACTTACTAGTTCTGCAACGCAGCTCTACAACGGCTCATGACCATAAATGTTGTTCCGGCCTACAACTTCCACACACCATTCATGACATTTTTTATAAATAAATTATAGTAGGATTGTTGAATGATTTTTGTATTACCATGCAAGTTAGGGTAGCATGTGACCAGACATAGTACAATGCCCTATTGCAAAGTGAATTCAAACAGATGATGCAATCATTGAAATAAAATCTTCGCCACAGGTGGTCTAACTGGCTATACAACAAGCTCTTTGCATTCCATGCGGGCATATTTGCTAGTCGATGAACAAACTGCCATTTAAACTAATTCAATCAAACACTACTAGAGCCAAAAATGCACACGTCTTGTTTATATTGTGGATAAATCCCATTCAGTACTGCTACTCTTACCTACAATGGAGATTAGCATTTTACCATCCATCAAAATATTGCTCCACTATGAGCATTGGTATCTCTCTCTCCTCGCAAGTGTTTACACGGCAATAAATAAAAAAAGAAAGAGGGACACATGAAGGTCCCCGTCGCAAACAAAATTGTGGCCACATGAAGTTCCATTGCAAAAAGGGTAGACATGCCCTCATCAATTTTAGGGGAGAGAGAGAGAGATCCATGCAAATGAGTTAACCATACCTGCTGTTCAAATACGGTGATAATTAGCACCCATTCCGGGCCTAGTGACCACCTTACTATATCCACCTTACCAAACCCATCTACCATATCCATCAATCACTTGTGCACATCTTGATCGGATTGTGTGACTATAATTTCTCTGTGGATCCAGTCTTTGACTTTGCAATATATGTGATGCAAGTATGCTCACCTCTCTTATCCTACCCTGACCTCCACATATTCATAATAAAAGTAGGGAGCAAATGGAGGCAATCTAATGCCCTGGTAAGGTCTTATACACAATGAGTTACATAGAGAATCAAATGAGGATTCTGCCAAGAGCATTATTTATGAAAATAAAAGTTTGCAAAACCCCAAGATGTTTGTCATGAGACAAAGAAGTGACTTGATTCATGGTTGTTCTGCTTTTCAATCACCTAGGATGACATGATAGCCAATCCACAAAAGTTCACAAGGAGAAGGTAATACTTGAAATAACTCATGTGCTTGTTCTTCGTGACATATAGATTTGATCTTTTTTAAAGCCCGTGCATCAATACAAGTATTTGTTTGCATGTTTGATCCTATTTACTTGAGTAAGAGTGTTGTGTCTAGTTCGCATCCAATTTTTCCTATCGCAACGTAACTTGATGACTAGAATGATCTGAACCGTTCTCGCGGGTTTGTCGCTTCTTATTCATATGAAGTGCTTTAGCATTGTTAATGGGTCAACAGACGTAACCGTGCTCTAGTAGTAGTCAGTGGTGCGGATGTGGTGTCTGTACTATAGGTTACCCTTCAAATATCATGTGTCCTCGTGTAACGACAGAGGTAGACCGCGGTACTGACACCTGTTGGACCCTTTGAAATTCTCCACACCCGGGTACCGAGTAGGGCCACAAGTTGGAACTCCTTGGACCATTGAAAGACATGCTGGTTCAGCACCCCGAAGTGAGATCCATAGTGGTCATCCATCTCGAGACTTAAGACCCTCAGGAAGTGCCTCTCATTTCCAACCTATCTCTGCATTAGCTTGGTGTCCTTGGATAGACACCCGATTAGTTACCTCACCGTCCTTTGGTTCGATAATTCTTGGTGAGGATCGGAGCGCCCGAGGACTGGTGGATGGTCGCTCTACGAGTGATTAACAACATTGTGTGGACTGACTCTTGGCCGAGTATTGCGGCTCACAACCGGGGTCTGCACGTGGGGTTTGGTTGGTTTACTCGAAAAAACCAACACCGACTTGGATGATGTGGTTGCCGAGTCAAGAGGAGCTTGGCATGGAGGCTACACCAAGTCCGCGGGGTTTGCAGAGGTTCACTACAAAACCTTCAGGTTCCTTGGTTGCTCCACAAAGCCAAGACTGGAGGCTTGACGGGCAGAGACGGGATCTAGGCATGCCAAGAAGCTTTGAAGCGGGGGACATGTGGCGGGATCGTGGGCTCACGTCGGGAGGACCTGAACTGTGACAAAGGTGTCGTCGTCCGATAGAAATATGTGCTACTTGACCAACTTACCCCTGAGGGGTATGTATCTTCCTTTAAGTTCTAGGAGTAGCGTGGTCATTTGCCTCCACAGGAGAGACCTGATATATGTAGCTCTAGCATCCAGACTGCTTCCTAATTCATTTGCTCTGTAGACTAGATTTTCCATGCTTTTGTATAGAATGTGACCTCTGGATGTATGGAAGGATTTGTCGTTATGGTGATTTCCCTCTCTTAGCTTGTGTGATTTTCGTGTCTTTTTTCAAGCTATTTTTTTGGGATTTTCGTTCATAGCTGGATTCGTTGTTTTGAGGGCCTTTCCTTCCCGATTTCATTGAGGAGATCATGTGGTTGTGATTTTGGGACTTAGCCAGTTTTCCTTTCGAGACATTTTTGTCGCCTCCCATTCACTTCCCCCCTGTCCGGTTGCCTAATCAGTCCTTCAATTGGTATCAGAGCCGGTTACGGATCTTTGTGATTCTAACCAGTCTAAGATCCAAAGTGTCACACCTGGATTTTAAAGGCAAACCCGAATACATAAACACATGTGCACCAGGAACAAGTTTCACACATACGTTGACTCAGCGAATACCAAAAACACAGTGTAAAAGCGTAAATGGAGTATTAAACATTTATTATATGACCGATAGTCTTTATTCTGACACACCGAGTAGCTAGCAGCGGAAAAAAGTAAACGGAGCAATCCTCCACAAGCAGTTGACTGGAGAGACGAACACATAGAACTTGACGAATCCACCAGGATAGTCCTCAAAATGTCCATCTGAGCAGCAGCCGGATGGTGTAGATGCAATATAAAATAACAAGCATGATCACATGTCGTACTCAACAAGGGAAAGATACTAAAACAACATGCAAGGCTTTATGGTGGAAGGCTAGTGGTTGCAAAGCAGTTAAGCATTTTAGTTGGTCATGTTTTATTAAGCAATTATTGCTAACAAGTGTAAGTATATAGCAAACCCACTTAAAAGATGCATAAGAACCCATAAAATGTAATGCACAAGTTATTAAAGTCCATCTTCCATTGAATTAATCATGTGAGGGTCCAGGACGCTCTTTGACCATGAGCATGGCTAACTAGTCAGTTTTACACTCTGTAGAGGTCATACCTCTTTAAATACAAGTCGCGTAAAAACTCAAAAGAGTTTTAGACCCAACTACGCTGTGCAAAATTAGGCACAATACCACACTACTGAGGTGTGGCTGCACAGGGACGCTACGAGGCCTTTACAAAGATTCCCTAACCTCGGTTGCTCGCTAGGTTACCTGACAAGTGCAGCGCATAAACCTCTCTCAACTGCGAAGCTACCACTGAGTAGATCAGTCTGAGGGTCGGGCTATACACCATCTACCGTCAGCCCCCAACCCCTTTCAGGTAAAACATACCACATGCTAAAGTTTCTAATTAATGATCCAAGACAGATCCATATGTCTTGTGGTTGTACTGTTTTTCTGGGTGGTTCTCCATGTTCCGACTAACAAGCATAAGGTGTTCTTGCATTATATGAATGATAGCATAAATAAAGCCAGATTGATAAATGTTCATTAAACCATCCAAAACCAAGGTAAAGCTCTAGCAAGTTCTAACCAACGTAAAGTAAACTCAGGTTGATTAAGGCATATGATAAACAACACTAGGCACACCTTAGCACAGGTCCCATCACATTAATGCAAGAAAAAAGTAAATACAGTGTAATTAAAATGCATGTTGTAATAGGACAAGAGGGAATGCAGCAAGAACTTGCCTTCAACCCAAGTGTGCTGCTGCTCAAAGCCTTCTTGATCTTTAGTGGCAGCGTACTCCACGATTGATCATTCACTACGCTCCGCACAAGGACATACAAGCATACAATATAAGTAATTAAGAAATAGTAACCAATCATATCAAACAGAAGCAAAAGCAACAGAAAACTAATCTACTCGTCGAGACGATTGTGTGGACATAAAGAACGCTAAAAACGGAGCTAAAACGACTAAGGTACGGCCTATACAAGATCAGGAACTTATCTGCAAGAAAAACTAAACTAACAGGGTTAAACTAACCGTAAAGAAACTTGAACGGTGGGAGGACCGACTTGCTAATCTAAAGAACAAAGGGATTTTAATGCAAAACTGCCATGCAAGGCTGGGTTGACCAGTGGCTTGACTTTTGTTGACTCGAGATTGGATCCGATCTGGTCCATTGGATACGCACACATGCACCCAGGAGGAGGTGGCTGGCCGATGGCAGTGCAGCAACGGTGACAAACTCACTAGTGTAGGGCTTGATCGAGATGGGGTGCTCGATTTGGCTCGCGGATTTCACCAGATCGACGAGCGCGACACCAGGAACTTAACTAGGGCAAGGACAAGATCTTATAGGTGAAGACGACAGAGGATAGCTTGAAGAGGCGGGCGGCGGCGGTGGCGAAACTCCGGCGAGGACGTGCGGGTACTGCGGGGATCGGCGACATGAAGCAATGGCACCATCGACTTCCACTCGTCCCGGCGAAGCTCCCGAGGTGCTCCTCGACGGCGGAGAGGTAGCAGCAGGACAGATTGAAGGCGGCGGCGGTGCTAGGGTTACGGGCGGCGTGGCGCGGAGCTCGGGAGATGGCTAGGGCTAGGGTTGGGGTTTCGGGGTGGCGACGGCACCTTAAATAGGGATGGGGCGCTCCTCTTGTTGTGCGGACCCAGCCGTGGGGACGCACGCACGTGGCGGGCTCGGCTGGTGCAGGGGAGTCTGGCTCGGAGACGACAGAGGTAGGGGATGACAGACGGACCCCGCACATTAGCGACTGCGGGCGGCGGTGGGCTACACGGCTGAAGCTGGGCTGTTGCGGTGCAAAGGCAGTCGAGGAAAGGAGACGTGGGGGCAGTGGCAGACTTCAGTGCCAGCCCAATCGAAGGGCAAAGCAGGCTAGACCAAGCGGGTGCGAGCGGCCGCGGGGACTTTGGAGGCTTTGGGCTCAAACAAAAACATGCCAGGAAAGAAGGGAAATAGAGAAAAAGAAAAGGTTTTAACTTTTTGAAAAACATTCAACAAATGAATTCAAACACAAATTATAATTCAAACACTCAAAAGCGATGCATCAGCATGTATGCAACATTAAACTCCTATGATTAATATGTTTTATTTTAGAAAATGTTTAAATGCCTAGAAGAAATCAAGAAAACCTTATAGTCCTTAAGAGCAATGTAAAGGTTGCTAATAATTTTTAATAAAAATTCAAATTTTCGAAAATCAGGGTGTTACACAAAGATGGCATACCAGGAAAGGGGTTCGGATCCTCCGCACTTTGATGGAAGAATTACCTAATGTGGCAGAAGCAGATGGCTGTGTTTATTCGTAGCAAGGGACAGTTGCTTTGGGATGTGACGGGGAACACTTTCTATGTCCATCCTGTAAACTTCCTTGCCCCAAGATCGAGGGATATGCACGATGCCAACAATAAGGTAGCCGATTACTTGTTTCATGCTCTTTGTGCATCCGAATTGGATCGAGTGTGTGTAGAGGAATTAGCTTGTAAGATTTAGGAGAAGCTAAAGATTGCCGATGCTGGGAACAATCAGGTGAAGGCTCACTTGTTTGTGACTTACTGGATGGAGTACAAGAATTTAACTCATCTGCCCGGTGAGTCAATTAACACCATGTTTCAGAGATTCATTGTAATTGTGAACAACATGAGGGCTAATGTGATCGTGCTTCCGTACAATTACCACAACAGAGGCTTGAACCTCTATCACTCACTTGATCGTACCGTGTGTAGCGCCAAGTTCGAGGCCATCATGGAGTATAGCAACTATGAGACGCTTACTGTGGATGAGCTATTCTCCAAACTCAAGTCCTGTAAGGTTGATCGTGGTTTGAGAGGCAAGCTTGAGAACCCGACTGATCCCCATAGTATTGTTCTCATTTCAAGATCGAGGTCTAATGCTAACTTGTCTACTGGACAGTTCTCTTTGTCTGCTCTTGTCTCCTAGCAAGGTGAGAACTTTAATGTGCTAGGCGAGGAGGATCTCTCATTGATGAGTAGGAGGTTCAAGCACATGTACATGAACTGGAAGAACGCTTGGAGGAGCTCGGGCATGTGCTATGAGTGTGAGAAGCATGGGCACTTCATCGCCGAGTGTCCGGAGGCCGTGGAGAACAAGGTCGACCACAAGCATCATCCAAAGATTGAGCACAAACACTGCTCGAGGAACAACTACAAAAACAAGAACAAGAGCGAGCATAGGCTGAGGAAGAGTGGCTGCCACAAGAAGAAGACGGAGTGTGCGATGGTCGCTGGAGCGAGTGACATCGTCCCGAGTTCTTGCTACACTTCATCAAGTTCGAGCGATGAAGAAGAAGATGGTAGCCGATACAAGGGCAAGCGGTCGAGCAAGAACTTCAATGGCTTGTGCTTCGCCGCCCAAGGCTTTTGTTGCATGGCACATTGCTTCGGAAGCAAGAAGAGTGGGAAGGATGATTCGGACTCCGACTCTGAACTAGCTAGATACATGCCGACAACAGGCACTCGAGTGCTGCCCTTCTGATCACGCGCATGCCAGGAGTGTAGTGGGCCTCTACTACCCCCGTTCAGCTCCATTCCAAGCACCATGTGCTACCGCTTTGCGTGTGCAGCAGGATACTTCGCCTGATCAACAGAAGTCCGACTCGCACGACCTACGTAGATCTGCTTTGCCCGACCTACTGAGTTCCGACCTTCGTTTCATACGAATTCTCAACCCCTAACTAAAGCTCCTTCGCGACTAAGCAACCCTAGTACCTCGAGAATAGAAGAGGATGGGCCATGACGGCCACAACAACAAATGTCTTGTCCAAATAGGAAATCAGGAGGGTGGGACCCGCAACATGGGAAAAAGCCCCTTTTGTTTCCTTTTTGACCATACGATCTCTCTCTGTCTCTATCTCTCTTTTTAGTATTTTACAGTCTCCCCTTTAAGATAAAAGGGGAGCTTGGGACTTCTGCGAGGGTCACACGACTCAGGTCCCTTCTCCCTGAGCTCTCTCTCTCTTACTGTTCTTCCCCCCACCAAACTTGGATCACACACCTACGAAGACTTGGGAACTCGTCCCACTCTTGCTAGTTTGTATCGCCCCACTACAAACTAGTGAAAATAACACAAGCAACACGAACTAGATGTAGGGTATTACTCTCCAGAGGCCCGAACCAGTATAAATTGTTGTGCCCCCGTTTGCACAACCATCCGAGGCTCAACGTGCAATCTGTGATTTTACTTGCCGGCTATTTCTAAACCATGACAGGACAAGACTAGACACAACCACAGATCCACTAGTGTTTCCTACCCAGACAAATAATTTCTAATAATCCATCAAGTTCATGAGTGACATGGGTAATGAGTTCGGTGGGAAGAGGGGAGAGAAACCAAGTGAGAAGCCAGAGCCTAAGGGGAACCCAAAGCCAAAACCAAAGCCAATCTCATTCCATTGTGACCATTGTGGGAGGGATGGGCATAAGGAGGAGTTTTGCTTTAGGAAGAGAAGGGAGGAAAGGTTTGCTAGGGAGATGGCAAAAAAGGACACACACCGAACTTCTCGTGGTGTGCCTGAGCCTCGTGTTGTGCCTAGGGGTGAGGCTGTGCTGCATACAATTCCTACTCGAGCTAGGCATGAGTTTCCTACACAGGGTGTGTTGACACTTGCTAGCATCACCACCAGGTTTATGTTCTCGGCAACGGCGCCAAAAATGCTTGTTGGTATTTCTTAACCTCACCACTATGGCGCCAGGATAACATGAGCGTGTAAGAATCACCCGAGGATACTAATGGGTGTGAACGATCCGTAAGCTCATGAATACTTCTTGCCAAAAGGTCTATGACGTATCTAAATGTGGCAGAGTATAAAGGATCCAACAACTATCACTATTGCGGCCTACCCCAAGACAAATGAGAACAAGAGTGAGCAAACAACTCAACATTGGTGTTAGCACAAAAAGAGTTAAACCAATGCCGAGCCATTTTCTCAAAATTGGGGTTGGCAAAATACATTTATTACTCCTAGGTGGAACACTGTCACATCTCCTTGAAGGACTACAAGTACCACGAGGTGGACAACGTTGTCTGTAGCTCCTCTGAGACCTACAACAACGATCATTCCCCCATACGCTTATTGGCCACAAGTGAAAGAATGTTCAGTGGACTCAACGACGCCCGAACCCAACATGCCTACCACTATCTCACTGAGGAGGAACACCCTATTGACGGTTGTTAAGTACCACCTTTAGGCCGTCAATTCCTACATAAAATAAATGGAAAGTGATCATCAACACTAGAATAGGGGTTTATACTGACAATTTCCACAAATGTTGGTGTTACTGTCATTTGTTGCAGGACACATCGAAATGCACATGGAATGATACAATTGAGAGCAAGTGAACCAATGGCATAGATATGGCATCATCATTAACATCCTCAAATAACAAATTGTTTTGCACCATTGCAACAGGCTCGTCGAGACGGTCAAAACGGATATATCATTTGCCTAATTTCGAGTTCGGATGAAAGAGATATGCACAAGATATCATGTGGGCTTGATGTGACCCACACTAGGCCACATGGTGACGTGCTGCCACATAAGAGCCCATGTGTCCATGACACCTCATCGATCCAAGGAAACACACCTTCGACCAATCTAGAGTCAGTACGTGGATCCAAGAGCCCATAACCACGAGATAACTGGCTAGAAACACCGCAAGCAACCCATACCCACATTAGGTCCCACCTGCTAGTCACCTGGACGAAAGACAGCATGAACGGTGCCACCCCATGATCGACCGACCCCATCTTGAAGCCTCTCGTGCCACCCTTCCACTTGTCGGCTTGTAGTGACAAACCAAAGGCGGTGCCAGGTGCTTGCCCGAATATTCCTTCAAAATCTCGTAACTCCTTCTCATGGAAGATACACCAACTTGGCCCCCACTCCTCAGCGCCACCGTGTCACCACCTCATTGGTGGCGCCTAAGGCAGCCTAGGAGCTCCTCTTCGCCTATAAATAGAGGTGGAGGAGGCTAGAATAGAGACACACATCCCTAGTCCTCTTCTCTTTCTTTTTCTCACTTGGAGAGGTGAGTTCTCACCTCTCCATGCATAGTTGGGGGTTTAGGTAATATGTAGAGAGTGGTGTGGGTGAGATGTCCATTTGTTCTTCATTTAGAACAAAGTATTTCTGTATTTTCCATTTAGACTAAAGTGGTATTCATGCATGAGATGATATGTTCTTGAGTTCTTCATCATCTGTTCATCATTTAGAGGCTCGTGTTCTTTGTGACACGATCCTTTCTTGTCGACTAGGTGCTAAATTCTACATATCTGTTTGTGTGAATCACCCCATTAAATCTTGTTGGACTAAATTAATTTGTGGCAACTCGTTCTTCATGTTGCCTATATGACTAGTCGCTTTGTACTTGTACTCGCAGGTTCGTCGCTTCGTACTTGTACTTGTACTCGCACTCTGTACTTGTACTTGTACTTGTACTCGCACTCCGTACTTGTACATGTACTCGCACTCCGTACTTGTAGTTGTACTCGCACTCCACACTTCATACTATAGCACTCCAAGGCATATGACTAGAGATCAAAGGTAGTTCTCGAGCCTCACGCCAGTGATGTAAAAGGAGTACATCACGTCCGGGGACAATGGACGAGGTCGAGTGCTTTCAGTGGGCATCATGAAGGTAAGTGATAGTGTGACTCAGCATGTTGCTCTTGTCAAGATTCTCGGTTTCAATTTGCTTTCGGTTTCCCAGCTTCTTGGTGAGGGTTTTGAGGTCTGTTTCAAGGCATGTGTTTCATGTGTGTTGAATTCTCGAGGCGATCTTGTATGCACGATCGTCCCTGAGGGTCAAATTTTCCAAGCCAATTTTTCCCAGTCGATTGGTTCTTCTCATTGCCTTGTTGCGAGTGTTTCGACTGATTTGTGAAACTGGCGTAGGAGACTGGGTCACTTGAGCTTTGAGTTGTTGTGTCGCTTGAGTGGGCTCGACTGGGTCTCATGATTGAGCAAGTTGAAGTTCCAGAAGGATTTGATGTGTGCCCCGTGTTGGCATGGTAAGATGGTAGCCACCTCCCATCCACCCCCGGACCGCTGCCATCATACAGTGTCCTTGCAAGCTGTTCCATATGGACTTGGTTGGTCCAGCTCCTGTGTGCTCAGTGGGTTGGAAAAGATATGTCCTTATGATAGTGGATGACTATTCTCACTATACTTGGGTGTTCTTTTTTGCCCACAAGGGTGAGACCTTTGGTTTTGTTAGGGATCTGATCTTGAGGTTGAAAAGTGAGAGACATGGAGATGGCATTAGAGCCATACGCAGTGACGATGGCACAAAATTTAAAAACTCTTGATTTGAAACCTTTTGCCGTGATTTGGGTCTTGAGCATCAGTTTTTGTCACCCTATGTCACTTGCCAAAATGGGTGTGGTATAGAGGAAAAATCATTCCCTTTCTGAGATGCCTAGGACAATACTCGATAAGCATAGGACTCCTAGGAGATATTGGGTTGAGGCAGTGAATACCGCATGCCTTGGGGGAATCATATTTTCCTTCGGGATTTCTTGAAAAGGACGCGTTATGAGCTCATGCATGGGCGAGCAACTAGAGTGAGGCCCTTTCGGGCTTTTGGTTACCGGTGTTTCATTCTCAAGAACGGTAAACTATTAAGTTTGAGGCAAGGTCCTCAATGGTATTTTCCTTGGTTATACTAATTTTTCTCGAGTATATCCTGTTCTCAATCTTGACACTAACCAAATCATGGTGACTTGAGAAGTGATCTTCGACGAGATGATGTTGACAGTCCTTACAAGAAGTTTTCGCGTCAAAATCCCGGAATTGAGAAATGTATATGGCAAGTTTCATGCATATTTTTAGTGCTAATAAAGTTCCACGAGTTGTGTTGTAAATTTTATATGTAGGTGCACATTTGGGATAAATAGTGAGTCACCGGGTCACACCGAGCAGGAATGGCCGAACCATCAGGTGTGGCCGGCCCTGCACCCTGCCATGACACAAGTCCAGGTGACCATCATTTCCAAGAATACACCTTGGATGGATGGGATGTGATGAGGTTATGTCGGTTTTATCCAAAGGAGTAGAAAAGAGGCACTTGGATCCATGGGCCCACCTCCACATGCAACCAAAGCACTTCGAAGCAATCCTGAGCATCCCCTACCAGTGGCAGTGCATCACACGACTTAGAGTAGGTACGGTCAGATCAAGAGATATGGCCACACCTACGAAGCGTCGAATCTAGCAGAACCGACCCAGGATACCGACTCACAACCGACCAAGGAGCGTGCATCAGGACCGTCCACGATGAAAGGTGCACATCATAGGTGCGGCCGCACCTAGAGGTGCGGCCGTGCCTGGCTCCCACCGCCTCAGCGCTCCACCGACCTCAAAGGACCCTCCACTTGCTAGAACAGAAGACACACCGCAGGAGCATCACTATTGTCCAATTTTGTATCTTAGAGTAGGAAGTAGTATAGTTTGGGAGTTAGAGTCGAGTCGAGCTAATGTCGGGGTTCCGGAGAAGTCTTCTTCAGAGTTCGGGTACTACTCTTGTATCTTTCCTTTATAAGACTTAAGTGCAAGCCTTTCTATCTTACATTTCAAGTCAATTACATTTAGCTTTTACTTAGCTAATAGAAGCTTTTTTCTAGGTTTAGACTAAAGTGAGTTTTGCCTTGGTTAGCATAGCTTTCTAGAACCCTATATTGTTGTGGTCATTCTTCGCTTGATCTTCGGTGTTTCATGGGAGAGAGACAGAGACCGCTCTCTAAATGTCTTAGGGAAGGTTCTTTGGTTTGTTGTGAGCATGGTGCTCAGAGCTTGCCTTAGTCTTAGATTGGTGTCCCATTCAACACAATAGTTGTGGTACCCTAAGGAGGTGACAGCTCCGGACGGGCTTTGTAGTCCACCACGTTAGTTCGGGTCGGTAGGATTCAGCACGTCGTCGTTCTCCCTTCTCATCCCAGTCCGAGAGCATGGCTTTGCATGCCCCTACAACACTAGAAGAGCTTGTTGATCCTATCTTACCTTGGCTCTGCTTTACCTTAGTTCTTTTCCCAGAGTTGACAAGAATAGATAGATTGCCTTAGGATCCTTTCTCGTCTCGTTGTCCTCTCAACTCACTAGGACCTCTCTAGTTCTTCTATCAAGATCTCCTCACGTGTCCAATTACCCCCGTATATCTTTATCATCACCCCAGCTATAAGACCCTTTCATTGAGCCTTGATCCTCTCTACTATTCATTATCTATGCCATAGTGCTTCCCTTTGGAAAATATTGATACGATAATCCGAATACCACCGGGTGAAGTGCTACAACGGTAATCCGTGCGCTTGCGGACCTTTCTGTGATGTGTGTTTTTACCAAAGACGTTCCTAGCTCCATTACTAGGGGTATAAACTTAGTGGTGAGGCTAAGGAGCATCAACAGACACAACCATGTGGCTCTACTATCTTTGAGTGTGAAGGTGATGACGAAATTGGCGAGAGGATCTTTAAGGATGCGAAGGACGATGTTGGAGAGGATGATGGTGATGATGGTGAAGCAACGAACGCGCATGTGCCCTCTACTTCGACTACAGTTCAGGGTGCTCCATCCCCTACACCGATTACAACACAACATGATTGAGTGGAAGCTACTGCTAAGGGGGAGGTCGTCTCTAGGCGAGAGGCACCCAAGCATGTACAAGTTGATCATCCGCCCTCAAGAATCATCAGAGACATCAATGAACGCATGACACGGTCAAGGTCTTAGAAAATCTCTCACTTTGCTCATTCGACTTTTGTTGCGTCTTTTGAGCTCAAGGATATTAGACAAGCAATTTCTGATTCAAATTGGGTGAACGCTATGCATGAGGAGTTTGAGAACTTTGAGAGAAACCATGTTTTGGAGTTAGTTGATCCTCCACCTATATGCAAACCTATAGGCACTAGATGGGTGTGGAAGAAACACAGAGGGAGAGAATGGAGAAGTTGTGAGAAACAAAACGAGGTTGGTTACTTAGGGTTTTAGCAAGAAAGAGGGGATAGATTATGAGGAGACATTTTCTCTAGTGGCCCATTTAATTTGGTGGTGATTAGGATCCTTCTGACTTTTCTGAAGGGTTCAAATTGTACCAAATGGATGTGAAGAGTGCCTTTTTGAATGGAGTGTTGGAGGAAGACGAAGTATATGTGAGGCAAGCCTCGGGCTTAGAGAGTAGAATTCCCACACCGAGTGTACAAGTTGAGGAAGGTTCTCTATGGGGTGAAACAAGCTCCCAGGGCATGGTATAGCAGGTTGAGGGGGTTCTTATTCAACAAGGGGTTCGAGATGGGTAATGTAGATAAGACACACTTTCTCATCGGGAAGGGCGATGATATCCTAATTTTTCAGGTGTATGTGGATGATATTATCATTGGTGGCTCGTCTCACTCTTTGGTTATGAGGTTTGCAGAGGACATGAGCAGAGAATTCAAGATGTCTATGATGGGAGAGTTGCAATTCTTTATCGGGCTTCAGATCAAGCAGGCCAAGGAGGGAACATTTGTGCACCAAGCCAAGTACACAAAGGACAACATCAAGAAGTTCAAGATGGATGACTCCAAGCAATTGTCGACACTAATGAGTACGACTACAATGTTGGAAGCAGACGAGGACAGAGAGCCCGTCGACTAGAAGGAGTATAGGAGAATGATCGGACGACGATGAGACCGGACATACAGTTCAGTGTGTCTGTGCGCTTGTTTTCAGGCGTCGTTGAGTACTTCACATCGGCAAGCTGTTAAAAGGATTTCCAGATATCTACTAAGCACTCATGAGCGTGGGCTTTGGTACTTGGCATGCTCTTCTCTTGCGCTTCATGGTTTTCGGATGCCAATTTTACTGGTTGTCGTGTAGATAGGAAATCGAACTTCGGGTACTTGTCATTTTTGGGTTCCTCGTTGGTTTCCTGGTCATCTCACAAACGGTCTAGTGTAGCACAGTCTACCATCGAGGCTGAGTATGTTGCTGCTGCTAGTTGATGTTCCCAGTTGCTTTGGATCCCTATACCACAATTAACTTTGCTGAGCAGTGCACCAACGTCACACTCTTGTGTGATAGCTCCAATGCCATAAGCGCTGCCAAAAATTCAGTCCTCTATTGGCGGTCAATTTCTGTCAACCAAGAACACTTGTTATGTTATGGTTTGAACTTCATTTTGAAACTAACCTGCCACTCGGCATACTAATGATATAACAAGTTCACCGTTGGATATGCATTTTGGAATATAGTGTTTTTGCAGGAATTCACGTATTAAATGAGGAAAGATGCAACTAGTTTGGAGAACGTTTTGCAAGAAAATCAAGAAGCTCCGACCATGTGCGAACTTGCCTCCAAAGGTGGCAAAGACCAATGTGCTTAAATGGAGAACTCCCGAGGACCGAGATGAAAAGACCAGAAGTTCATGCATAAAGATCCCTCAACTTGATCGCTGTGATGATGACCTCAAAATGACACAAATGAATGGGGCCAAGTGCGAAATGTCAAGATGAGCCGCGGGGAGAAAAACAGGCCCGAACCGGCCCAGAAAAAGCCCAGGCCGGACGGCCCGTTCGGACCGGCCCAACCCACTATTGTGTCAGTTCGCACTGCCCTTTCTTCGGTGTTATGTTCGTGGAACCCTAAGCGCTGGGGCAAGCCACCATTAGCCAGAAACACCGTCCAGTCCGTCAGAGCCGCCAAGGAAGAGAGAATCGACTACGAGAGAGACTATTGGGGGAGGACACTCGAGATAGATCATCACCAAGCCCAAGGGAGGTCGCCACGAGGATGGAGGACGCCGAGAGCTTGCCACGACGCCACCGAAGTTGAAGGACAGCGAGGATCCATCTTCATCAGATACATCCATCATCTCAATGGTGCCATGCCTAGCACCATGATGGGGTAAAGTCTTTCGTTTGTCCATGGAGTTGTAACGGAACTTGAAGTGTAGTCACCTAAATATCTTGTTTGGATCATATGTCTATCATACCTCTTGTTAATGATGCCTAATGTTTAAGGCTAGCTACTGTGCTTTCAGGGTTGCTCCCGTACATTGCGTCAACATACCGTGTTCATTAGGGTTAGCATCGATTACCTTTGCGCAGTGACATGTACGGGGGAAGGGAAAAGTCTAATCCTTGATCACACACCTAGATAGATTGGATTGGGGGTTTATCATGTTTGGGGTGAATGCATCTTCAAGTGCTTAGACTACATGGGCATACGTTCTTCATACTTGTGCACCTTTAATCTCTCTTTAACGTAATTTATGGCTAGTTTGTCTTTACTTTATCTCTACTCCTAAAAAGTACGAAGTGGAGAAAAAACCTGGTATGTAAATCTGCCTTCGCTACGTGATTCTGCCCTCTGCGAGTCTGCTCTGCCCCTCCCCCGCGCGTTCGCCCTTCCGTTCCATTTTTACCACTCTCTGCCGGCCTGCACAGGCCAATCGGCTCTTCTTTCCCTTCGCAGTCCACATAGACCCTACGCATCCTTTTCACCCTAAACATAGATTCTGCCACTGCCATTGCCGTCGTCGGGGCCGCCGTCACCGGTTGACAATGCCACCGCCGTCACCGGTTGATAACGCCACCGCCGTCACCCATGGACTCCGTTGACATCATCGCCTGTTGATGGCGCCACAACCATCATCGCTCATTGATGCTGACACCACCGTCGCTTATTGATGTCGCCGCCGTGTCTGTCTCGCATCGACTCTGGGCACTATCTCCACTAGACGTGTCGCCGCCGCCACCTCCAACCTTCCCAGTTTTTCTACCATCTCTTCCTCCACCGCATAGCACGTATGCCACCACACACCTCCAGCATTTCTGGATCGACGACGACGCCAAGTTCATCTCTGGTCCTTTGTCCCCTTCCTCTGCTCTCTCCGCCCTACCTCGCCTTTTGTTTGCGCGCTCTGATCCCCTTCCATCAATCCACCCCACCCTCGCCGCCCACTCCGCCACCCACGTCGGCTATCTCCAACCCCGCGGTCCTCTGGCTTTGTTTGGCGGGGACACGGCTGGTACAGCAGCGACGGCCTCCATTTGTTCCCACCACCCTCGCGCCTGTCGCATCCACTTCTCCACCCAAACCCTAGCACCGGGTCTGCTCCCTCCTCCCATGATGCGGTGGTGGCACGGAAGGCGTGTGACATGATGCAGTCCCCAAGGGGCGAGATGGTTGTGGCCGGCTTCCCCAATGGTAGCTTCACCAATCGCAGCTTCACCATGTAGCCCTGCCCCATGCCCCCATCTTTGTCTGTCCAATTGGAGCACGTGCTAGGCAATGCCAGCGGAGAGGACAATGGAAAGAAAGGAGGTGGCGGGCGGCAATTAGGCAGATCTGGCTGATGAGGACGGACGAAGATCTAGGATTAACGTAGACCCCACTGATTGCTACCTCCAGGCTCCAGGTACGTGTTACTGTGCTGTCGCTTTTCTTGTCTGCTAAATGCTAATGTTGTTTCACCTCAAATAGCTTGGGTTCATTGTTGATTAGGGACTCTCTGTTCTTGTTTTTCATTATATCTTCTGATGTGACATGTGTGCATTTGTGCAGGATTGTGTGTGTATTTGTCCAGTATCATGTGTGCATTTGTGCTGTACAAATTAAAGAGACCCAATCCTTCTGTAATCTGTTTAGGAGCAATTCAGTTCCAAACAACTTTTATTTTTGTGTGCAAGTTTCGAAGTAATTCAGCTGATTGATTTCTCAGATTTGTGGAATATTAAGAAGTTTGAGAAGGTCCTGATAATAGGGCATAAACCTTGTGTAGTTATCATGCCACATTTATTTGGTAATAAATCATTTGAGTACTTTGCAGCTAAAAGCCAAGTAATTTGAGATTTTTGCAAGCGCATTGCTTTTGCTATGTCCGACTGATATTAAGTTGCAGCACTTTAGCTTGCTTGAGGTTCTTTGTGTAGACATTAGGCTTTTTGAGTTGCAGGCAGACCAATTGTTGTTTATTAGTGTGTATATATATGTGTGTGTGTGATGAAATTTCTTCCAAATACATATTATTGTTGAAGCATGCCTGATTGCAGCTTAGTATCCAGTTGGGCTGCTGATATAATTCACCTGTCCTATTTCACAATAACCTGCAGATCACTACTGGCCAGTTCTAATGCATGTTCAGAGCACCATACTTCATCTTATCATGTGGCTGACCCATTGATCTCTTTTGTACTTCATTTATTATATTCATTTGCTTGCTTATTAATTCCCACCATGCCTTTTTTTTATGATTCCATGACATCTATCCATTTCTGCACATATGCTCGCAGCATATGGATCTATTTTCCTATATTTTGTATAATAGACATTGTGCATCACAACAATAATAATCTAAGTTTGTGTTCAGCTGCCAGCCATTTGTTACAGCGTACTCTGTTAATCTGGGTACAATGTGCATATGGTTTTGAATATTTGATCTCCACTTGAAAAAAAAATTACACCCTTATTCCTGATAAAATTGTATGGAGATAGCAACACCAAACTATTGACACATTACCAGCTAAGTCTTCAGCTATCTTAATGTCATTATTTTGATGGATAATTACTTTATCAGTGATGCCACCATAGTTAAGAGACCATAATTAAGATAATTTTAATGTGCCATGATTTTTTCACTATTGTTGATTGATCTCTGAAGAAAATTTTATTGTGGTGCTGTGTTGCAGATTGTACAATTTTTTAAACTCCGAGTGCAAGAATAATGAGTGCTCCAGTGAAGAGAATGTGCTATTTTGCGAGGTGAGATCTTGATGTACACTATATCCTTGATGCTATTTTATTACATGCTCCTGGAAGTGATAGAAGAAGGTGGAGCAGCAGGGCTATGGAAATTATTAATTTGCAAGCACATATGTATTTGTTTTTACTACTTTCAATTGGAATGGTTCCTATTTTGTACATGGCATGCACATACCCTATCTTGGTTGAACATAATGTATCTTCCCTGTGAAATTTAATGGTCCTGTAAGAAATGGAATAAAGTCTGCGGGGCTACAATTTTTGGAAGCCTAAAGTATGCAATAGAAATGATGTTTTACTTATATAATATGCTTGTCTGGCATTTATTAGTTTAAATCCTGCTTGATGCTTTCATCAGTTAGTCTTCATACATTGTCAATATAATTGATCTTTTTCATATCTCTAATAGAAGCTTAATAGCTAATATTTTTTCAATTGCTCCTTTCATTTTTCGGTCAAATCATGTAGCATAGTGTGGATTATTCAAAAATCCTAATTGGTCTTTGCAGTAAATCCTGCAGCTGCCATTCACACGCAATGATGGTATTGATTTCTTAATGCAATTGTAGTGTTGTGTTAACCATTGCGTAGTTGCAAAATTTAAGTTATGTTCTGCTTCTATGCAGGATGAATTGGAAGCTTAGCATATGGATTCCATCAAATTGACTAGCTCCTGATGATTTCTTGTTCTCATTTGTTTTGACTCTTGGTACATGATTTAAACTTCTTCAATGAATATATAAGAATGGTATAACCTATTGATTCTTATAGCCCATTCCCTGTCTAAGAGTTGATGTTTCTGATATTTATTTGGTTCAGAAACCTAATATTTCTACTTCCTTTCTGATGTTGACTACTTTTTTAAAAAAATTATAACTTATGTGACCCATTTTACAAGGAGTTGCTGACCAACATGCTTAGACCCATTGGAGAGTTTTGGAACTTTCAGATCCTGACTTCTGACTTGACAGATTTCTGGTAAGTTGGACCTTTTGATTTAATAGTTTTTGGACCTTCTGTTTTGCTTTGTAGAAAAAAAGGTAAAGAAATAGTGTAGTGTTGATAATTGATTAGAGCTATGCTTCATTGTTGGTAATGATTTTTTTATGGACCCTTTAATTTTCTACAATAGTTACAAATGATCCAAATATTGTCCTCCGTTAGGAGACCTAACTGTGAAGGAGAAATAAGATACTGCAATGGTTCAAATATTCATGCATTTTTTGTTTATTACTTGCAAGAAATGAAATTTCCAAGGTTACTGCATTCTTAAATAGTGGAGTTGATAAGCTCATTGATGTAGGATGCATTCTGTTTTCTTTAGAAATTATTTGAATCTTGATAATACCATTTGGATATATCATTCTGTTATTAATGGCAGAATCGTTACTACGCTTTACTAAATCTTGTAATTTGCCTATGTTCCTTTGCAAGCTAACTATGCTCCTCTATTAATTAAGTGAATCTTGCGAGAGAAAAGTGTGGTCTTCTTACACATTTGTTAATCTTATCTGCACAGGTTAGAAAAGGGAGGTTCTATAGGAGCTATATTAGGAGGAGCTCAATGGAATTTCTTGTGTTTCTTTCTCCACCAGGTGACATGTGGTCTTACTTTCAAAGATAGAAAAACAAACTTAATTCTCTACATTACAGGAACATGTTGTGTGGTGTATGTTTCTTTTAAAGGGCAAGAAGAAAGCATACTTAGGCCAGGAGACTTAGGCCATAAGGCTGGTGTAGCCTCAACAAGTGTATGATCAACAGATTATTAGGTCCTTGGTTAGCACTAACTGTATTAAAATTATCTCCAGGATTTAATAATATGGTGAATCAATCACCAATTTAAGTTTCTTATTCTAAATGTATGCATGCATCCAGCAGGTCTGTTGCCATGGTCTTGGAGCACAATCTCAGCCTTGGAATGGAATGCATATATGATTATATTCTTTGTTCCTGTCACCTAGCTATTTGATAATAAAGTCTTTTACTCACAAGTCTTTGAATCTGTAGTTTGGTATGTTGGTTCCTAATATTTGTCTTCTTATTCCAAGTACACCAATGTCTTTGCAGGCATGTCACGAGGTTTTCTTAAAATGGTCAATGATCCACTGCCAGTAAAAAAGGATCCTGGTATAACAGTGCAAATGCTATATAATTTTCAGATAAAGTTTTGAAGTACCTGACGTGCTCAAATAGCTACAAAAGCATTGATGATTACTGAAGTTTTTTGTTATTTTAAAGACATCTGCAGTTTTGATTGTTTATTCAATCATTACAACTCCTCTTGCTTGGCTACAGAAAGATTTGGTGGCGGACTTAAGTTTTCATGTACCAACTTCAAATGCTCAATTCACCGGGAATGGAGCATTGTAGTTAAGGTTGTGGATGCTAACACAAAATAAGATGTCAAAGTTCATATTTTAATTGCTTGCAAAATTTCATATTGTTCACTGTGGCAATACACACAATTGTTTATATGTACACATTTTTACTTTTAGCAATTTGGTAATTGATGGAATTTATATATGCACACACTATGCTATCTTACAAAGTTACATTTTTCAACAAAGATCTGATTTTTATAGTATTATTGCGAATATTGTGTTGGTAAGCTCTGATTTGTCAAGTATTACTATGTATAATTGTGTTGTAAGTTCTGATTTGCCAAGTATTACTATGAATATTGTGTTAGTAGTAAATTATATTTGAAATTTGATCCTTGTAAGCTCCGGTCTTTGTACGAACTACATTGTATACATCTATGTTAAGGTAAAATCAATACTTTCATCACATGCTAAATATTTATATAATAACAGTTCGTTTATATTTGCCCGTAGCAACGCACGGGTACGATCCTAGTAGAGTAATCCTTCTATCGTAAGTATTCAATCAACTAGATTAGTGTTAGGTTAAATACTAGTAATCCCCTTGCTCCTTGGGTTTACAAGAACCTTGGGATCTTCCGTAGGTGAAGAAAAGCATAGGAGATCCGTACGCTTGCGGATCGAAACATCGTACGAGTTTTACCTATCAACAAGCCCCCTTTTCTGGCGCTGTTGCTGGGGAGCAAGCTAGTTAACTTCGTTTAATCTTTCATTGATTTTGTTTACTAAAATCTAACCCATTTGTTCTAGAAAAACAATCTTTTTTGTTTTTGTTTTCTTTTGATTGTCTAGATGGCATTCGTTCGAAATCCTTTGGAGGAGCCGGAAAAATCACTAAGAGACTATGCTAGCCCTCGATGTGGGGACATCAAGGTACAAGAGTCGGACTTGGTTCTCCAAGCAACAAGGTACGAAATCAAGCCTTGAATCATTGAGATGGCAGCAACTAATCCGTTCGGAGGAGTGGAGACAGACAACCCGTATAGACATATCTAGCGCTTCACAACATTATGCAATACGATACGTCAAGAGGGAGTCCCCGATGATTGGTTTAAATGGAATCTCTTCCCCTACTCACTGGCCGATGAAGCAATAAAGTGGTATTCATTCGCATCCTTCGAAGTCGAGAGAAATTGGGATCAATTGATAAAGAAATTTTGTGCCAAGTTTTTCCCTATAAGCAAGATTCAACATATAAGGATGCAAGTGATTAACTTTAAGCAAGGAGAAGAAGAGGGGATTGATCAAGCATGGAATATATTCAACGAGCTAGCTAAACAAGGACCAAGACTCGGATTTCCCGGTGATGTACCTTTGCACAAATTTTTCTTTTCCCTAACCCCTAGTTGCTTGTGATACGTCCAAATGTGTGTAGGAGGGGATCTCATGAAGAAAACACTCACGGAAGCTGCCCAACTTCTACAAAAATAAGCAAAGCGGCGGCCATGTAAAGAGATTGGGAAACACTACTTTCGGGGAAGTCGGAATGTGATACAAGTGTGAGACCACTTGATGGAATTTTTAGAAATACGGTGCCGTAAGAGAAAAAAGAGGAGCCAATCCCAAAAAAGGTTGAAGAAATTAAACACGCAGAAGCTAGGACTATCTCAGAGAGTGATCACACCGAGACAAGCAAAGCATGTGAAAGGACTATGTCAAGCGCGAAGCCACTAAGGGAGTTCGAGCAAATGTCTTGGGAACCAATTGATTTTGGAGAAATTTTTGACAAGAGAAGACCGTTCCCTAGTCTAAAGGGGATGACAAAAGCCGTGGAGATGGAATTTTCACCTAAGAAACAAGTGGAACAACCATACAACCTAGAGACAACCGGGGAGGTCCTTCAAAAACTCTTTAGCGAAGAAGAAGTGGATCTAGACCATGTGGCTGAAGCAAAAAAGGATTATGGGAATCAAGCCCGAGGTATCACCATTCGCTCGCCTTGCTGAAATTTATGCCATAGGATCCGATGAAGAAGAGAAGACATCACTGCGTATAGATTGCAAGGTCAACAACATTGATTGCAAAGCGTTATGCGACATTGGAGCACAAGTAAGTGTGTTGTCTTCTAAAATTTTTGATGAAATTCATGATCATACCATTGACCTAGTTCAAACCACTACTAAGTTAATCATGGGAGATGGTAGAATTGTCAAACCTATTGGAATTGTTCGAAATCTTGAAGTGTTAATTTCCGGAAAACATATACCAACCGATTTCTTTATTGTTGATGTCTACTATGATAAAAAATGATAATGTAATTCTTGGTAGACCTTTTCTCAAGTAGGTTAATGCCGTTTTAGATGCCGAAAAAAGAAAAGTAACTATTAATCTTGATGGGGATAATCACACATATAATTTTCTTCCCGCTTCTAGAATTGCCTCACCCCTACCTCTTGATGACGAAGAGGTAGAGAGCCTTCATTTTGTTGAAACCTTTAGGGATCCATTGCAAAGGGCAATGGAGAATGAAACTAATAACGAGCTAGATGAAGAATAAATAGAAGCAACCAAAGGACTAGAACAACAAGATGTAAGCTTTGAGGAAGATAAGTTTGAAGACATAGGGGAAATTAGACATGAAGAACCACAAGTACCAGAAGTGGAGCTTAAGCCATTGACCAAAGGATTAAAATATGAATTTTTTGGGGCCACACAAGATTTATCCCATGATCGTGAGCGACGAATTGAGTCCCGTGGAGAATGACATGTTGCTGAATTTATTGAAAAAGCACAAGAAAGTGATCGGCTATTCGATAAATGACGTCAAAGGACTTAGCCCAGCGTTTTGCACTCATCGCATACCTATGGAATATCAAAGCAAGCTCCTGGTGGACCATTAAAGGAGGTTAACCCATTCCATGCGAGAGATGGTGAAGAAGGAGGTCATCAAGTTGTTAGACACCAGAATCATCTACCCGGTGCCGCATAGTGAATGGGTGAGCCCCGTACATTGTGTGATGAAGAAAGGAGGTTTGACCGTGGTGAAGAATGAGAAGAATGAACTAATACCACAAAGAACCGTGACCGGATGGAGGATGTGTATTGATTACCGTTAATTGAACAAAGCAACGAAGAAGGATGACTTCACCCTACTGTTCATCGACAAGATGCTTGAGAGGTTAGCAAACCACACATATTTTTGCTTCCTTGATGGATACTCGGGGTTCATGCAAATTCCCATTCACCCGGATGATCAACACAAGACAACATTCACTTGCCCTTATGGAACATTTGCATATAGAAGGATGCCCTTTGGTTTATGTAATGCTCCAGCCTCTTTTCAATGATGCATGACGGCGGTATTTTCGGAGTTCATCGAGGAAATTGTTGAAGTATTTATGGATGACTTCTCCGTCTATGGTAAAACTTTTTGCAGATTGTTTAGCAAATTTGGATAAAGTTCTTACAAGGTGTGGGGAGGTTGACTTGGTGCTAATTTGGGAGAAATGTCACTTCATGGTGAAACAAGGAATAGTGTTGGGACACGTGATATCAGAGAGGGGGATCAAGGTGGACAATGCTAAGGTTGAAGCGGTTGAAAAGCTTCCACCACTGACCGACATCAAATCTTTGAGAAGTTTCTTAGGCCATGCGGGATTCTATAGGAGATTCATCAAGGAATTCTCAAAGATTACAAAGCCGTTGACTAATCTTCTCCAAAAAGATGTGCCATTCGATTTTAATGAGAAGTGCTTGGCAGCGTTCCCGACACTAAAGAGAGCTCTCATAGCCGCACCTATAATTCAACTGCCCGCTTGGAGTCAACCATTTGAGATCATGTGCGACGGTAGCGACTATGCCGTTGGAGCCATGTTGGGACAACGAAAAGAAGGCAAGGTACATGCCATATATTATGCTAGCAAAACCCTTAATGGAGCTCAATCGAATTATGCAACAACGGAGAAGGAATTGCTTGCGATAGTATTTGCCTTTGAAAAACTCAAATCATAAATTGTGAATTCTAAAGTAGTCGTCTACAGCGATCATGCGACAATCAAGTATCTCTTGTCTAAAAAGGTTGCCAAGCCAAGGTTGATTAGGTGGATCCTTTACTTGCAAGATTTTGATGTAGAGATTCAGGATAAAAAGGGGTTGGAAAATGTTGTGGTCGACCATCCATCAAGAATGAATCGTGAGGATGATAAAGAGCCCATCGAAGACAAGATGAGAGATGATCATCTATATCACGTCCTTGGCAAATACACTTGGATGATCAACATTATTCGAGCCCTACAAAAGATGCCACTTGATCACTTAGATAAGAATGCTCAAAGAAGGGTGATTGTTGAGAGTCAAAAATATTATTGGGATGCACCTTACCTCTTCAGGCTACAAGCGGATGGAGTCTTGCGATGGTGCGTACAAAGGGAAGAAAGACTTGAAATATTAAGGAATTGTCACTCGGGCGAGTATGGAGGACACTATGGACATTTTAGGACTCAAGCTAAGGTATGGGCTAGTAGGTTCTATTGGCCGGAGATGCATGAAGATGTGAAAAGGTATGTTGCTTCTTGTTCGGAATGTCAAAGAACGGGGAATATATCTCAAAGGAATGCTATGCCTCTAAACTATAACTTGCAAATTGATATATTCGACGTATGGGGAATTGAATTCGTGGGGCGTTTCACTAATTTGAAATGGATATGAGCACATATTGGTAATGATTGATTATGTATCCAAGTGGGTAGAGGCCATCCCTTGTCGAAGAGCTTCAACAGAGGAATCTATATCAATGATCAAGAATGTTATATTCCCATGCTACGGAGTCGTGCGAATTTTCATAAGTGATGGAGGAACACACTTCACAGGAAATAGTTTTAGGAAACGCTTGTCCAAGTTGGGGATCGAGCATAGAGTGACTACGGCTTACCACCCACAAACCAATGGTCAAGCGGAAACTTCAAATAGGCAACTCAAGAGTATTCTTAACAAGACCGTTGAGAAGGGAGGTAAAGATTGTTCAAAACAGTTGGATGGAGCATTATGGGCTTATCGGATGGCACACAGGACACAAATACGTATGACACCATATCAAGTCGTCTATGGTAAATCTTGTCATTTGCCTTTGGAATTAGAGCACAAAGAATATTGGGCGATCAAGGAGATGAATCTTGATGTGGATGCCGCGAGAATCAAACGGAGAATTCAAATAAGTGAATTAGAAGAGATGAGGCTTAAAGACTATGGGAGCGCAACCATCTACGAGGAAAGAATGAAGCAATTGTATGATAAACCCTGTGGCGGATGTCAGCGGTTCGAGTCCACTTAGTGGTTGTAATCCCATCCCCTACGCTAGATGCTCGCAGCAAGAAGCTATACACTAGAACAGATGTAAATCTACTATGAGTCAAATATCTTAAACAGTCGACAGACAAGAGGACCTTTTCATTCTTCCCTCCTACTTCAAGCAAAGGAATTCAAGGAAGGCGAAAAGGTGATCCTCTTTAACTCAAAGTTCAAGATATTCGGAAAAGGCAAATTGAAAAGCAAATGGGATGGACCATATGTCGTCCACTCGGTCTCGCCAAGCGGAGCAGTATCGATTATAGATATAAAAGGTGACCAATATGTGGTTAATGGACAGTGATTAAAGGTTTTTCTTGAGCCCAATGTTGTGCCCATCGACTAAATTGACATATGCACCATGGAGGACGAGCCCGAGCGTCAAGCCTAAGACGAAAACAAGATAAGTTTTCTGTAAATAAATTGTCATTTTCATTTCTTATTTTTATCAAGTGCTTTTCGCGATTTTTAGCTGGACCTTTTCACCACATAGGCTAGTATGCAAGAAACACAGAGGCCTGCAGAAGATGGGTCACAGAGGACCAAAACCAGGGGGTAGGCCGGCTGGCCCATGTCGACCGGCCCAGCACCCCTGTGCACCGGTTCATGCTCGTTTTTTTCTGGGACATGACTCTGTTAATTTCCTATCTTCGCCAACCCTTTTTAGCAACTTCAAAATTAAGAAGGAAATAGTTTAGGCCGAGTTTTTCCTGAAGGAGTGGTGCTCTTCTTGTGGCAAGTTTCATTCGGTGTAGTAGCTACATTTCCTCTTGTACTGTCGGGCATACACCCCGGGTACTCATGCAAGGAAGGAAGAAGAGTAGAAGACGGACTCCTACTAGAATTCCCCTGTAATTCTACTAGGACTCGTTCCGTGTAATCCTACTAGGACTCCTACCTTGTTACCGACTAGGCACCCGCCCCCTGGACTATATAAAGGAGGGCCGGGTACCTAGCCGAAGATCCACAATCCCTCCGGGGACAACACCAAGCGCAGGGCTCAATACTACTCTAAACAGGACGTAGGGTAGCTACTCCGGCTATCCGAACCTGTATAAATCTTGCGTCCTGTGTCCTCGCGCATACCTTCGGGTTCCAGATCATGGCGATCCCCACCTTCTACCTTGCTGCGGGTACCTCCCATGGAGGTCGAGAGGTTTAAACACCGACAGCTGGCGCCCACCGTGGGGCCATCGTCACGATCATCGGGTGAATTCGAAGGACCCTCATCAACAAGATCAATCTACTCGGCAGATCGGCGGTAGACAGTGCATCACATGCCTTCGCATCGTCGCCAATTTCCAATTCAAAGCAAGTCGTCATGGTCCTCCACAGCGGAATCAATTTTCGTTCTCCATCCGCTTACTAGCGGAATCAATCTAATTGCTCGTCGAGAAGCGTGGTTGCTTGCTTCGATCACTAGCTGAATCGACGGCTCCTCAAAATATCTGTTGGAACTGGCCCCAGATCGACTTGCACTCGTACATCATCAAGATCGAAGTAATATCTTCACGTCACAGAATCCGAAGCAAAATCAATCAGCGGCCGCCGAGTCCGAAGCAGAGCCTGCACTCGACCTCGCCAAGAAAAGCAATGTGTGCATACGTGATGGTCAAGTGCACTAGCTCTTAGCTAAGCGCACACACAAAGACATACCAAGAGACTGCTAGATCTTTGCTTGGTGCACACGGTAAGATGTACACGACTGCACCTAGCTCAGCTACTTGTGAACGGCATCAACGACTCGGCAACATTGGCTACGTCGCATCCCGTGGCCAAGGCGCTACGTCAACCCCGCCGTGCGCCGCGACTACTCATGATCGTGCCGCACGGGTTCTACCTCAACACTGCCGTGCGCCGCGACTACTCGTCTCCCGGCCGCACAGGCTCTACGTCAGCCTCGCCGTGCGCCGCAAGTACTCGTCTCCCGGCCACAGTGGTTCTACATCAACTTCGCCGTGCATCCCGACTACTCGTCACCCGAACGCACAGGCTCTACGTCAACCACGCTGTGCGCCGCGAGTACTCATCTCCCGGCCGCAGTGACTCTACATCGACTATGTCGTACACCGCCGTGACATCATCTTCTGGGCGTACGACTACCTCGACTAGTCTCAACCGTAAAACTAGTCGAGGACGGCTCCCGTGACATCAACAACTAGTCGGATCCACCTCCGACTAGTCGACTTCAAAGAACAACCGTCGCGGCTCCATCACCGACTGCCACGGCTTCGTCGACACTCGTCCACGAATCAAGCTAAGTCACTTATTTCTTATAATTATTCTTTCTTTGGCTTGCTCTCCACATACAGGAACCAACGCCAAAGACTACTTCGTGTACGCCTCTCAATGGCTACCTGCCAGCAGAGCTACATCGTGCCAGTTATTCCTTGGGGATCGTTGACTGATTGTCACAGGCTTGGTACACCAAATTAGGAGGCTCTTGCCACGATGTTTCGTAAACTGAGTGCTGGAGGCGCACAACTACACCCTGAGGAGGCACAGCGCAATCCTGCTCTCCGCCATGCGGAACAACGAGCAATCGCGCTCTCTCTTGTCGCCATGCCAACTACCTTTCGTCTACCTCTTAATGGTCTCGCTACAGTAGCACACGCCTTGATCCGCGCAAAGCCTCGGCTCTCCTGTCATGCCTCCACGCCCCCAGCGGCTATGGCTAAACAGGCTCCTCAGAGACCGAGCGCTTAAACCAGCTCTCTTGTCATGCCTCCACGCCTCCAGCAGCTATGGCTAAACAGCGACCACAGAGACTGGGCGCTAAACCGCATCAGGCTAACTACTCGACGCCTTACGACCGAAACAAGAGCATGACACATGACATTTACATCTATATTCATATTTGTATTTGTCATTTGTAGATTCAATTTCTACAAAAATGCTACATAATGTACGCATCTCTACTTTCAGGTCAAGCTTCGGCGACGACTTCCAGTACGCTCCGCGTACCTCCACCGGCGCGGCTAGTTCCCAAACTCGGGGGCTACGCTCCAAAACACTACTCGACAACAACTCGAGTAGTCTCCGCTAGCTTTCTAGCTCGGGGGGCTCAGCACCAACAACTACTCGACGCGTCTCCTGCGGCTCACCTGGCGACGATCTCGGGGGCTGAACGCTACAAGTATACTCAGATGATGACTTACGCAAACACTGAAGACCCTTGAATTGATTCTTCAATCGTTCCAAGGCTCGAGGGCTACTAGGCTACACTCATCAGTTGATTTTTTCAAGACGGAAGCAGAATCAAGATTGACCCTCAGCCAGAGTCTACAACTCAACCTAAGGCTCGGGGGCTACTCCATATGGAGTGCGATTTTGCAATCGCACTTCCATATAAATCTTGACCTCAAGACAAATGAGCTGGACCACCTTCCAGCCTCGCGGCAGTTCAAGTACTATTGAAGACTTCTCCAAGCAGTACTCGAGGACGCTCAAGAACTACTCGAAGAGGCTTCAAGACTACTCTAACTACTACTCTCGACTCCAACGTGCTCGGGGGCTTGTCGGGCATACACCCCGGGTACTCATGCAAGGAAGGAAGAAGAGTAGAAGACGGACTCCTACTAGAATTCCCCTATAATTCTACTAGGACTCGTTCCGTGTAATCCTACTAGGACTCCTACCTTGTAACCGACTAGGCACCCGCCCCCTGGATATATAAAGGAGGGCCGGGTACCTAGCCGAAGATCCACAATCCCTCCGGGGACAACACCAAGCGCAGGGCGCAATACTACTCTAAACAAGACCCGGGGTAGCTACTCCGCTACCCGAACCTGTATAAATCTTGTGTCCCGTGTCCTCGCGCGTACCTTCGGGTTCCAGATCATGGCGATCCCCACCTTCTACCTTGCTGCGGGTACCTCCCATGGAGGTCGAGAGGTTTAAACACCGACATGTACCCCTTGAAAAATTACGATGAGGACATCGTAAGATCTAAGCGTGGGGGTGGGGGAGCTAGCCCTTTTAAATTTTTTCCTCAAGTGGTGGAAGGTTAAGTCTTAAAGTCGAGTCAAGTTTGAGTCATGTTTTTAAAATTTTTATCTCGTGATGTGTCTTAAGTTAGCATTGAGTCAAGAAAAATAAATAAAAACAGTCCTCTACTTTTTTTGTCATGCAAGTCTTTTGTTTGTTTTACTTGTTATGTCTTTCTTTTGTCCTTATTATTTGAGCATTAGCATTGTGAATACTTTTTTACCATGGTGCTCAACTTTGATCTAGGACCTTTCTTTGGCTAGGCTTTGAGTAATACTAATATTGGAGGTATTTATTTCTGAAAATTATGAAAAAACCCTTGCAATGAAGGTTAGCAATTTCTTTCTCCAAGTTGACAGGCAAGTCTATCCTATACAAGGCCTAAACTATATGTATATACTCCACCATAAGTGTTGTTTAGTATGATGAATTGGGTTAGGACTTTACTCTCTTGGGAGGTCTAATTCGAGCTATGATCATGTCCTTGATGTTGTATCTTTTATTGCTAGCCTCATCATATATTCAGTAATGGGAATTTCACATTCAATGCCCCATACATCATTGGATTCCATACCCGAAACCATAAACATCTGTTTATCATCTTATTTGTTGAACACAACCCACGTCCGAAGATGTCGCATCCCGAAATTTCTAATTTCGGGATGTGAATAGAGAAAATATTTGAATAATGATTTTCTCATAATTTTAAAACTTTTCCAACATTTATTTTCTTTACAGGGAATATAGTGTAGGAAAAAGCCTTGTTAGATTTTGTGAATCAAATAAAAGGTTGTGAGTGTTGCATTCATGTCGAGGCATCTTTGTGCTTCTTGAGTGCAAAAGGTTTCAAAAATGCGTTAGGTGTCTTGTCCAAATCCTTCGCAGAATTTTCCGAATTTATTCTCATTTTCCCTGAGCTTATTCTATTTATTAGGAGGCTCTAAAATATTTTTTGTGAGCACCAAATACTTTATTTGGATTGTTCATATCTCAATCTATTTATGGGAATTTTCCTGGAATTTTTAGATTTTTAGAGTATTTTTCGCGCTTTAAATGAATTATCTAGATTTTTCCGGATTTTTCTTTGCACGCGAAAGTAATTTCTGAAAATTGTTAAAAAAAAACCTATCCTACCGGGCCAAACCCGAAGGCTCGACCCGCATCTCCACCCGGCCCGCCCGCCGACCCGTCCGCACCGGCCCGCCACACGCCCGCGTGAGCCCATCCGGGGCCCGCCATCGGCCGCCGCGAGAGCATGCCGGGCACCGCCGCCAAGCCACCTCGGCGTGCGTGCCAAGGCGTGCGCGTCCGCCCACACCCCTATAAAGGCGGAGGCCTCGAGCCTCGCACGCGCGCCCTAGCCCTAGCCGCCGCCATCGTTCGCGTCTCGCTCGCTCGCGCCGCAACGGGTCGCTCGCCGGAGCACCGAGCCGCCGGCCACCATCGTCGTTCCGCCGCCTCCGTTGACTCCGGGACGAACGAGCACCGCCGGAGCTTCCCGTGTCATTCCGCGCCTCGCGAGCAGCCTCTCGGTGCCGGAGTTCCACTAGGGTGTCGCCATCCATAGGGACCGGAGCCGGCCGCTCGGGCGTCCGCCGCCGCCGGCCGAAATTCGGCCGAGGACCTCTCCGCCGCACGTGAGCAACTCTCCGGACTCTCCTCCATCTTCTCTCGTCTTTGGCGCCCCCAATCGAGCCCTTGTCCGCCCGGTCCGCCGGCGATTTGGTCGGCCCGGACCCGCCGTCCGGCCCCGTCCCCGTATTGAGCGGAAGTAGGAGATGAAGGCTAGTCGGTTGGCAAGTAGACCCCCGAACTTTCCTTTAATCCATAAGTTAGTCTATGTCCCTTGCATCTTTTTCAAGTTTAACCCTACATCAATTAGTTTCCGCAAACAGATCCAATCGAGCCCTTTTTGCAGATCTAACCCTAGGTTTAGATCTATTCACGAGCACTGTTCAGTGTGACTCGGGAATTTCCTCTGCTAGCCCCTGAAATCTATATATAATCACAACTAGGTCCTTTTAATCTTGTTTTCTCCATAGATTCTTCGTTTTAGCTCCGTTTTGATCTGTTCAAGTTGCGATAGGTCCATAATAATGAAAGTACACATTAGTGGTACATTTTCATCATATTTGTTTTTTAAAAATTAACTTTATATTAATTTTCATCAATGCTTAGCTAAACATGTCTTTTCTAAATAAAAGCAATATAGTGCTACACACCGGTTTTCATTGTCAATGTTAATTTCATTAATGTTTATTTCACATACTTTAGATCAAGTTGTTCCCTGCATCCAGCCAAGCCTTTCTCCTCTAAGCACAGTTTGTGTGCGTTAGGTGATCCTTAGAATCGGGTCCTTCCTTTAGTGTGCTCTTTTAAAGCTTTCTTTTTATTGATGTATTGTTCTTAGTATGGCTTGTTTTCTTGCTTTGTATGCTTGTGCCCGATGATTGATGCGAGTAGTGTAAGCGTGGTTCGAGACTTTGAAGAGCAAGAAGTGAAGACATTCTGAGCAACAACTCTTTGGTTGAAGTCAAGTGTGTCCTTGTTCTTTTGCTACAGTAACTTTATTAATTACTATTGCATATGCCTTGCATTAATTTTGATGGGAACCTACTAAGGATCGTGCCAAGCCTTTTATGTCCTTTGCCTTGTAACCGGGTTATAAAATTAATCTTGATGGTAGCTATTGCTTAGTTTTCTCAACTTGATTGGTAATAATCAACATGGTTACTCTTTACGCTCTATGTTCCTTTATGTTAATTGCAAGACCACCTTTGTTATGTTAATCGGAACATGGAGAACCACCCAGGAAAACTATACAACCACAAGAACTAAAAGGGCACTAGTCTTGGCTAATTAATTAGGAACTTTAGCTTTAGGTGACCTTACCTGATAAGGACAAGGGATCAATGGTACTGCGGGGTATGGACTCGCTCTAGCAGGGGGTTGGGTGAGTTATTTTTCTATGGTGGGGTATCGACCTGCTAGGGGACTTTGTACCTTGCTAACTGATCCGGACCAAGAGACTGCTAGATCTTTGCTTGGTGCACACGGTAAGATGTACGCGACTGCACCTAGCTCAGCTACTTGTGAACGGCATCAACGACTCGGCAACATTGGCTACGTCGCATCCCGTGGCCAAGGCGCTACGTCAACCCCGCCGTGCGCCGCGACTACTCATGATCGTGCCGCACGGGTTCTACCTCAACACTGCCGTGCGCCGCGACTACTCGTCTCCCGGCCGCACAGGCTCTACGTCAGCCTCGCCGTGCGCCGCAAGTACTCGTCTCCCGGCCACAGTGGTTCTACATCAACTTCGCCGTGCATCCCGACTACTCGTCACCCGAACGCACAGGCTCTACGTCAACCACGCTGTGCGCCGCGAGTACTCATCTCCCGGCCGCAGTGACTCTACATCGACTATGTCGTACACCGCCGTGACATCATCTTCTGGGCGTACGACTACCTCGACTACTTACCTCGACTAGTCTCAACCAGAAAACTAGTCGAGGACGGCTCCCGTGACATCAACAACTAGTCGGATCCACCTCCGACTAGTCGACTTCAGCAACAACCGTCGCGGCTCCATCACCGACTGCCACGGCTTCGTCGACACTCGTCCACGAATCAAGCTAAGTCACTTATTTCTTATAATTATTCTTTCTTTGGCTTGCTCTCCACATACAGGAACCAACGCCAAAGACTACTTCGTGTACGCCTCTCAATGGCTACCTGCCAGCAGAGCTACATCGTGCCAGTTATTCCTTGGGGATCGTTGACTGATTGTCACAGGCTTGGTACACCAAATTAGGAGGCTCTTGCCACGATGTTTCGTAAACTGAGTGCTGGAGGCGCACAACTACACCCTGAGGAGGCACAGCGCAATCCTGCTCTCCGCCATGCGGAACAACGAGCAATCGCGCTCTCTCTTGTCGCCATGCCAACTACCTTTCGTCTACCTCTTAATGGTCTCGCTACAGTAGCACACGCCATGATCCGCGCAAAGCCTCGGCTCTTCCGTCATGCCTCCACGGCCCCGGCGGCTATGGCTAAACAGCTCCTCAAAGACCGAGCGCTTAAACCAGCTCTCCCGTCATGCCTCCACGCCTCCAAGAGCCTATGGCTAAACGGCCGACCACGAGACCGGGCGCTAAACCGCATCAAAGCTAACTACTCGACGCCTTACGACCGAAACAAGAGCATGACACATGACATTTACATATATATTCATATTTGTATTTGTCATTTGTAGATTCAATTTCTACAAAAATGCTACATAATGTACGCATCTCTACTTTCGAGTCAAGCTTCGGCGACGACTTCCGAGACGCTCCGCGTACCTCCACCGCGGCGCGGCTAGTTCCCAAACTCGGGGGCTACGCTCCAAAACACTACTCGACAACAACTCGAGTAGTCTCCGCTAGCTTTCTAGCTCGGGGGGCTCAGCACCAACAACTACTCGACGCGTCTCCTGCGGCTCACCTGGCGACGATCTCGGGGGCTGAACGCTACAAGTATACTCAGATGATGACTTCCGCAAACACTGAAGACCCTTGAATTGATTCTTCAATCGTTCCAAGGCTCGAGGGCTACTAGGCTACACTCATCAGTTGATTTTTTCAAGACGGAAGCAGAATCAAGATTGACCCTCAGCCAGAGTTTACAACTCAACCTCAGGCTCGGGGGCTACTCCATATGGAGTGCGATTTTGCAATCGCACTTCCATATAAATCTTGACCTCAAGACAAATGAGCTGGACCACCTTCCAGCCTCGCGGCAGTTCAAGTACTATTGAAGACTTCTCCAAGCGTACTCGAGGACGCTCAAGAACTACTCGAAGAGGCTTCAAGACTACTCTAACTACTACTCTCGACTCCAACGTGCTCGGGGGCTTGTCGGGCATACACCCCGGGTACTGATGCAAGGAAGGAAGAAGAGTAGAAGACGGACTCCTACTAGAATCCCCCTATAATTCTACTAGGACTCGTTCCGTGTAATCCTACTAGGACTCCTACCTTGTAACCGACTAGGCACCCGCCCCCTGGATATATAAAGGAGGGCCGGGTACCTAGCCGAAGATCCACAATCCCTCCGGGGACAACACCAAGCGCAGGGCGCAATACTACTCTAAACAAGACCCAGGGTAGCTACTCCGGCTACCCGAACCTGTATAAATCTTGTGTCCCGTGTCCTCGCACGTACCTTCGGGTTCCAGATCATGGCGATCCCCACCTTCTACCTTGCTGCGGGTACCTCCCATGGAGGTCGAGAGGTTTAAACACCGACATGTACCCCTTGAAAAATTACGACGAGGACATCGTAAGATCTAAGCGTGGGGGTGGGGGAGCTAGCCCTTTTAAATTTTTTCCTCAAGTGGTGGAAGGTTAAGTCTTAAAGTCGAGTCAAGTTTGAGTCATGTTTTTAAAATTTTTATCTCGTGATGTGTCTTAAGTTAGCATTGAGTCAAGAAAAATAAATAAAAACAGTCCTCTACTTTTTTTGTCATGCAAGTCTTTTGTTTGTTTTACTTGTTATGTCTTTCTTTTGTCCTTATTATTTGAGCATTAGCATTGTGAATACTTTTTTACCATGGTGCTCAACTTTGATCTAGGACCTTTCTTTGGCTAGGCTTTGAGTAATACTAATATTGGAGGTATTTATTTCTGAAAATTATGAAAAAACCCTTGCAATGAAGGTTAGCAATTTCTTTCTCCAAGTTGACAGGCAAGTCTATCCTATACAAGGCCTAAACTATATGTATATACTCCACCATAAGTGTTGTTTAGTATGATGAATTGGGTTAGGACTTTACTCTCTTGGGAGGTCTAATTTCGAGCTATGATCATGTCCTTGATGTTGTATCTTTTATTGCTAGCCTCATCATATATTCAGTAATGGGAATTTCACATTCAATGCCCCATACATCATTGGATTCCATACCCGAAACCATAAACATCTGTTTATCATCTTATTTGTTGAACACAACCCACGTCCGAAGATGTCAGATCCTGAAATTTCTAATTTCAGGATGTGAATAGAGAAAATATTTGAATAATGATTTTCTCATAATTTTAAAACTTTTCCAACATTTATTTTCTTTACAGGGAATATAGTGTAGGAAAAAGCCTTGTTAGATTTTGTGAATCAAATAAAAGGTTGTGAGTGTTGCATTCATGTCGAGGCATCTTTGTGCTTCTTGAGTGCAAAAGGTTTCAAAAATGCGTTAGGTGCTGTCCAAATCCTTCAGAGAATTTTCCGGAATTTATTCTCATTTTCCCTGAGCTTATTCTATTTATTAGGAGGCTCTAAAATATTTTTTGTGAGCACCAAATACTTTATTTGGATTGTTCATATCTCAATCTATTTATGGGAATTTTCCTGGAATTTTTAGATTTTTAGAGTATTTTTCGCGCTTTAAATGAATTATCTAGATTTTTCTGGATTTTTCTTTGCACGCGAAAGTAATTTCTGAAAATTGTTAAAAAAACCTATCCTACCGGGCCAAACCCGAAGGCTCGACCCGCATCTCCACCCGGCCCAGCCGCCGACCCGGTCCGCACTGGCCCGGCCACACGCCCGCGTGAGCCCATCTGGGCCCAGTTACTGGCCGCTGCGAGAGCATGCCAGGCGCCGCCGCCAAGCCACCTCGGCGTGCGTGCCAAGGCAGGCGCGTCCGCCCACACCCCTATAAAGGCGGAGGCCTCAAGCCTCGCACGCGCGCCCTAGCCCTAGCCGCCGCCATCGTTCGCGTCTCGCTCGCCTGCGCCGCAACGGGTCGCTCGCTGGAGCACCGAGCCGCCGGCCACCATCGCCGTTCTGCCGCCTCCGTTGACTCCGGGACGAACGAGCACCGCCAGGAGCTTCCCAGTGTCATTCCGCGCCTCGCGAGCAGCCTCTCGGTGCCGGAGTTCCACTAGGGTGTCGCCATCCATAGGGACCAGAGCTGGCCGCTCAGGCGTCCGCCGCCGCTGGCCGAAATTCGGCCGAGGACCTCTCCGCCGCACGTGAGCAACTCTCTGGACTCTCCTCCATCTTCTCTGTCTTTGGCGCCCCCAATCGAGCCCCTGTCCGCCTGGTCCGCCGGCGATTTGGTCAGCCAGACCCGCCGTCCGGCCCTGTCCCTGTATTGAGCAGAAGTAGGAGATGAAGGCTAGTCAGTTTGCAAGTAGACCCCTGAACTTTCCTTTAATCCATAAGTTAGTCTATGTCCCTTGCATCTTTTTCAAGTTTAACCCTACATCAATTAGTTTCCTGCAAACAGATCCAACTGAGCCCTTTTTGCAGATCTAACCCTAGGTTTAGATCTATTCACGAGCACTGTTCAGTGTGACTCGGGAATTTCCTCTGCTAGCCCCTGAAATCTATATATAATCACAACTAGGTCCTTCTAATCTTGTTTTCTCCATAGATTCTTCGTTTTAGCTCCGTTTTGATCTGTTCAAGTTGCGATAGGTCCATAATAATGAAAGTACACATTAGTGGTACATTTTCATCATATTTGTTTTTTGAAAATTAACTTTATATTAATTTTCATCAATGCTTAGCTAAACATGTCTTTTCTAAATAAAAGCAATATAGTGCTACACACCGGTTTTCATTGTCAATGTTAATTTCATTAATGTTTATTTCACATACTTTAGATCAAGTTGTTCCCTGCATCCAGCCAAGCCTTTCTCCTCTAAGCACATTTTGTGTGCTTTAGGTGATCCTTAGAATCGGGTCCTTCCTTTAGTGTGCTCTTTTAAAGCTTTCTTTTTATTGATGTATTGTTCTTAGTATGGCTTGTTTGCTTGCTTTGTATGCTTGTGCTCGATGATTGATGCGAGTAGTGTAAGCGTGGTTCGAGACTTTGAAGAGCAAGAAGTGAAGACATTCTGAGCAACAACTCTTTGGTTGAAGTCAAGTGTGTCCTTGTTCTTTTGCTACAGTAACTTTATTAATTACTATTGCATATGCCTTGCATTAATTTTGATGGGAACCTACTAAGGATCGTGCCAAGCCTTTTATGTCCTTTGCCTTGTAACCGGGTTATAAAATTAATCTTGATGGTAGCTATTGCTTAGTTTTCTCAACTTGATTGGTAATAATCAACATGGTTACTCTTTACGCTCTATGTTCCTTTATGTTAATTGCAAGACCACCTTTGTTATGTTAATCGGAACATGGAGAACCACCCAGGAAAACTATACAACCACAAGAACTAAAAGGGCACTGGTCTTGGCTAATTAATTAGGAACTTTAGCTTTAGGTGACCTTACCTGATAAGGACAAGGGATCAATGGTACTGCGGGGTATGGACTCGCTCTAGCAGGGGGTTGGGTGAGTTATTTTTCTATGGTGGGGTATCGACCTGCTAGGGGACTTTGTACCTTGCTAACTGATCCGGACCTTGTGGGTCACTACTTGTTGAAGAACCTTTGTAAAGGCCTTGTAGTGTCCCTATGCTAGCATCACATGGATGGGTTCAAAGTTCTTCGGGACTTTTACGCTGCTTGTGGTGAAAGTGTACAACCTCTGCAGATTGTAAAACTAATCGATTAGCCGTGCTCGCGGTCAAGAGCGGCCTGGACCCTCACATGATAATTGAACTTCAACATGGACTTAAATCGTGATATCTAGTTATGTTAGCCATATGCTTATGGTGTATCTTATCTATCTCTTAATGTTAATGTAGGTTGGTATAAACATATACATTGTTAGTAATCAGGTGCTAATAAAATTTGACCAACTAAAATTCTAAATGCTCAGAGCCCAGTCCACTATAAAGCCTTTGAATTCATTCTTTCCCCAAATTTTGCTGAGTACGACAAGTGCTCACCCATGCTATAAACAATGTTGCTCAGAAGGAGGAAGCTGCTATGAAAATGTTGTTGAGTTCTAGGCGTACGCAACCCCCGGTCGATTGCTTGTGGAGTATGGTGTCTTCGTTTCCAGGATTAAGCGTAAACTCTGATAATCATCCTTTTTCTTATGTGATACTGTTTCTGTATTCACTTATATGTCACTATATGCATGAAATTTGATCCTTGTATGCATAAAGTTATGCACTTGGTTTTCTTTGGAAAAACAGGTGTGACAGAAGATTCGTTCAATTCTTAGGTAAGGTTTTATTTAAAATTCAGATTGGTATTCATAGACAAAGATGGGCGAAAAGCTTCAGAATAGAAGATAAAGATGTGGAGGAAAGAAATATATATATATGTCGGTGCGGAATATGGTCCCGACACTAACCAGTACTAAGCGCCGTGGTCTATCCCTCAATGGTCGATGCTAAGCAATAAGAGACACGGAGTTTTTATCCTGGTTCCGGCCGAGGGGGCCGTACGTCCAGCAGTGGCGTGCTCAAGGCACTATATTACTTAGCACCGGGGGTGCCTGTAGTGGGGGCCGCTACAAGCAAGGCGGGAGAGGAAGCCCGGCTTCCAAGTCCCCGGCGCGATGGGCGAAGATGTTGTGGGAGAATTGGAGAGCAAGTGCGTGGTGCACCGTCTCCAGTTGTGTTGTGCCTGTGTCTTCTTTTTTCTCCCCCCCCCCCCCCCCCCCCGCGGGGGGGGGTTCGTCCCCCTTTTATAGATCAAGGAGGGAGCGAATCACATGCGTGCCGCGCTATCTAGCTACGTGAAGGGGAGTGGCGTGCTATGCTGTAGAGTGGACGGCCGTCCGGAAGATCCTTGCAGCGATCCGGCCATCATGGCCTATCTTGTACCCGAACAGTGGTGGTTCGAGGGTAGAAGGGCGGCGGATGGCGGTGATGTCTTCTGATGGGCTCAAGGGAGCTGCTGACGTTGGCCCGTACGGAGTACAGGAGTAGGTAAAACGGCGTCCCATGCCAATACGTTTCACCGTACTGGAGTTGTTGCTACAGCGTCAGGCGTGCGCCTGCACGCGCGGGGACGGCAGCCATGCCGTAACAGTGGCAGGGATGGCGTTCCTCCGGCCTAGCGCCTCCACCTAACCCTGTAGGGTCACAAGAAAGCAAATCGAGGGTGTAGCCGGCCCCCCTTCGAGGGCTCGGCGCGTTAGCCGTACTGGAGCAGGCGCACGGCGTCACGGGACTGACACCGGCCGCGCTGCACAGTCCCTCCCCACAGTGATGGGGATGGGCTCCCTCCTGGGGAGTTGGTGCGGCGGCACCGGGCGCGAGCCCCGGCGTATGATGGCGGCTGTCCGCCGGTGTCAGGGCGTTAAATGCCCGTGTACGGGGGCAGGCGCACGCGAGCGGGCGCCCTCGAGCGAGGCGGACCCCGGTCGAGGGCCGGGCAGACCCTCGAGCGAAGCGGAGCCTGCTCGAGGGGAGCGCACCCCCTCGAACGGGACGGAGCCCGCCCGAGGGAGGCGCGCACCCTCGTGCGGGGTGAAGCCTGCTCGAGGGGATCTTCAAGAGGGCCGCCTTGGTGGGCCGTATCCTGCATGGTTAGGCAAAGTGTGTTTGGCTTTGTTGCAGGTTTTAAGTGGGGATTTCCCGGTTGTTAAAGGGGACCCCTAAGGCTGTCCCCCGAGCGCAGCCCCCGAGCATCTGTGGGTTTTCCATTGAGGCTCCCGCAGATGCTGGAACCTACTGATAGGACGTTCTTCCCTTCTTGTCTTGCGAACGCTTTCCGTGGGGCCGCGTCAGCGGACCCGCGGGTCTAGCCCTTGAAGCCCTGCAGGAGCATGGATGCTTCTGCAGAGGTTAACCGTGAGAACTGGTCAGAGGGCGTGGCACATGTTTCAACAGGCGTCGGCAATATCTCAGCCGGCTTCGGTGACGCACGCGCTGCTGGCACTGTCTCCGGCGGGTGCAAACCAAGGAGGTGTAGCCGTGCGTCAAGCCCCCGAGCCTGGGCCCGTTCGAGGTGATCGGGTAGAGCTTTACGACTTTTTTCTTAACGCGCCCTCGCCGTCGCTCCGCGGGACGGAGGGTGAGGTTTCCGCAACTCCCATCGAGCGGGTCGCGAATTGCGGATTCCTCGTTGAGCTGCTAGTGGGTGGTTCGAGTGGACGCCCATGCCCCGTTCGATAACGGTAGGCTGCGTGGTCTAGAGACACGTCCATTGAAGCGCTTTCATGGGTTTGCTAGGTGGGGCTCGGTCCTGTTCGATAGGGACCGAGGGCGCGGAAGCTCTCCCTCGGTGGGATCCCCCGGCTAGCTGCCCTCGCTGGCTCTCGAACACGACTTGTGGGGCACCCTCGAGCCGATGGGCTCGTGGAACGGCTCGAATGCGCGTGCCTTCGTCGTCCCTGAATCTGCGATCTGGGGCGCCTATTCGAACCCGTCGAGGGTCAGGCTTCGAACCTCTGATCAGTAGGGCCATGCGGGGCGGCGCCTGGGCAGCCCCGTCTTTGCGTTTGTGGCCGTCGAGGGGTCTGGGCGTGCCAGCCCTCGAGGCGTTGGTCAGCAGCACAGCGTGGCATGGGTGCTCGTGGTACCTGCCTTGTTTCAGGCGGGCCTCGGGGCGACCTTCTCACGCTTGTGCCCCTTTAGAAGGTTGATATTGTCTCGAGCCAGGGGCTCGTGCCGCTCGAGGGTCCTACGTGGCATGGGTGCTCGCGATGCCCGCTTTGTTTCAAGTGGGCTTCGGGGCGACCTTCTCACGCCTGTACCCTTTAGAGGGCTGACATCGTCTAGAGCCAGGGGCTCGTGCCGCTCGAGGGTCCTACGTGGCATGGGTGCTTGTGATGCCTGCTTTGTTTCAAGCGGGCCTCGGGGCGACCTTCTCACGCCTGTACCCATTCGAGGGCTGACATCGTCCGCGAGCCGGGGGCTCGTGCCGCTCGAGGGTCCTACGTGGCATGGGTGCTCGCGATGCCTGCTTTGTTTCAAGCGGGCTTCGGGGCGACCTTTTCACGCCTGTACCCTTTAGAGGGCTGACATCGTCTAGAGCCAGGGGCTCGTGCCGCTCGAGTGTCCTACGTGGCATGGGTGCTTGCGATGCCTGCTTTGTTTCAAGTGGGCCTCGGGGAGACCTTCTCACGCCTGTACCCATTCAAGGGCTGACATCGTCCAGAGCCAGGGGCTCGTGCCGCTCGAGGGTCCTACGTGGCATGGGTGCTCGCGATGCCTGCTTTGTTTCAAGCAGGCCTCGGGGCGACCTTCTCACGCCTGTACCCATTCGAGGGTTGAATTTATCCCGAGCCAGGAGTCCGTGCCGCTCGAGGGTTCTCCTTGTTTTGCAAGGGACCGGCCATTAAATGCTCCACAAGAGAGGCCGCGGTTTCGCATCGCGGGCGCGCCTTTTTAGGCGTCGCGGCCGCACGCGCGCGCGCGTAGCGGGCGGCGTGGGCGGCGGACGTGACCACCGCCACGGCCCCGCTAGTCTTCACCGTGATGATGGCCCGTTTACGGTGATGTGGCCGCTGCGGTCGTGGTGGGGCCCGCTCGCCAGCAAGAAGAGAAGATTTCCTGCAGTTAACGCTCGCGGGACATCCGCCCCAGAGAGCTCGCCCGCGGCTTATAAATCTGAGGAGAAGGGGAAACGGCGGTTTTTTTACCTTAGCGCTCCGCCATTTTAGCCCCCCGTGCTTTCTTCCCCGCCTAGCCTTTGCCACCGTGCGGCTTCGCCATTAGAGCTCTTCCTCCTCTTCCTGTCCTTCGTTCTTCGCATCCTTTGCCCTTCCTCATGGCGCAGCCTCAGCCCCTCACGATCCTTCACCCGTATGCCTGGGAGCGGTCGACGGTGACCCGGCTGGCCCTTGGCGAGCTGGTCACCGCCGCCGCTTGGCGGCTAATGAGGATGGCCGCCCGGCGGAGTGGATAGTGCCGCCGGCGGGGGACCGCGCCCCAATCCGCCGGAAGGCTATGTGGTGAGCTTTATCCGCTTCCACGAGCGAGGCTTCAACGCGCCGGCGAGCCGCTTCATGCGAGTGTTGTGCCACTACTACGGCGTGGAGTTGCACAACTTCGCGCCCAACGCGATTTCGCAGGCGGCCACGTTCGCGGGCGTCTGCGAGGGGTATCTGGGGATCCCGGTCAACTGGGAGCTCTGGGTACACCTCTTCCGCGCGGAGCTCTTCACGCAGCCCACGACGGAGCCGAGGACCCGCCGCGTAGTGTGCGCCGGCGGGATGTCACTCGCCCTGCGGGGGCAGTTCAAGGACGACTACATCCCCTGCACCATGACGACGAACAACGCCGGGCCGGGAGCGGGGATGGTTCTACCCGCGCAACGCCGAGCCCGGCCCCCCCCCTACACGGCCGGGTGTTCAAGGAGAAGCCCGGCTCCCGGGGCTACGGGGTGTCCACGCCCCAAAGACGGGAGGTGGCGGGGACTCGGTCTCCGGCCGCCCCGAGGAGCCCGACGGCCGCAAGGGCCGACCGCGGCGAGCGTCCTTGCCTTCCTCCATCACCGGCGGGTCGTGCCTCCGATGGAGAGGCCGCTCCGCATCTACGAGATGACGAGGAGGCGGACCCCGTCGCGCCGGCGAGGTCACGGATGCTCCCGACCCCCTCGGTCGGCCGTATGCGCTCACCCGGCACGGAACGCCGTCGACACCCGGATGCCGGCGCACCCGGACCGGACCCCGTGGGACCTCGAGGTGCTCCCCACCGGCCCGCCGGGTGAGTTCGATTCTTGATTCCGTTTTAGTCCTTGGTGTTGCCTCCGCCTCCCCGACGCGTCTTTGCCGTTCCCCGCACGCAACCGGTGAGCTTCACCGCCGTGAAGTCCGGTCCCCGCCCACCCCCGACTCCCGCGCGCTCGGTCGGGCGTCGCAAAGAACGGGAGCGGGAGCGGGCGGCGCGCAAGAGGGAGCGCGCGAGGCGGCACCGCGAGCGTCGCGAGCGACGGAACGCGGAGTACCGGCGGCGCGAGGAAGCGGGGCTCTCCTCCCCGGGGACCGAGGGAGTACTCGTCCTCGGAGGAGGACGAAGAGGAAGAGGATGAGGGGGGAGGGCCCCTCCGATAGGTGGGAGCCCGCGCCCCGTCGCCGGGAGCCGGCCCGGCGGCAAGGGCGGCATCGCCGGGGCGGGCGCAACGGCGCCCGCCGCCGGGCAATCGACAACGAGGGCGGCGGGGCGCGCGGAGGCGCCGACGCGTGTCGCGGAGGCGCGCACGGCAGCGCGCCGCGCGCGCGGGGTGAGCGTGCCCGCGCGCGGGCGGGGCCCGCGCGCGCGGTGGCGTCGTCGGGGAGGCGCGGCGGCGGGCGTGCTGGCCGCGCCGGCCTCATCCGCTGGGGCTTCGAGGAAAAGGAAGCGCGCCTTTTCCTCTTCGAGGTAAGGGGCTCGCTTTTCTGCTTGGTTTGGTTTTTTGACGATCAGGCATTCTAATTTTCTGTTTGTGCTTGCGCAGGGTGGTGCCAACTGTGCCTCCCCTCGCACTGGTCAAGGTGCTAAGGGCGGACGCATCCATCCCCACCCGGCGGCGCTCGTAGAGGGCGTCGCGGGCGGGGGCAAGCACGGCGGCGGCGGGCGAGAGATCGCAAAGCCGGGCCGAGGCTTCGAGGCCTCGGCCGGCGCATCGACCCCCGCCATGGCGCGGCCGGCCGTCGCCGAGGAGCGGCCGGGCGCCGGCCATTGTGGGGACGCAGCCGCGGCGGCCGGCAGGTGGCGAGGCGCGGCCCGCGGAGGCCGCCGCTACGGAGGCGCGGTCCGTGGCGCCGCTGCGAGAGGAGGCGGAGCGGGTGCAACCCGTGGTGGCGCCCGTGGTCGCGGAGGCACAACCGGAGGTGGTGGCCGCCGAGGAGGGCGGCCGGGCGCCGCCGCCGCGGGGGCGCAAGTGGAGGCGCCGGCGGAGGCGGCGCAGGGGGCCGGCGCCCGCCGGCGGTTCCCGGCGGAGGTGGTGGAGGTCCCGGATGACGACTCCCCGCCGCCGGGTGGGGTCGGTGGGCGAGCTTCCCCACACGCTCCCCCGAGCCCCGGGAGGGGGCCCTCTTGAGGCGGCGCGAGGGTCACATGGTGGCGGGGGACCGAGGACACGGCGCCGGGGCCTCGTCCTCCCGCGCCGGCCACTCCGCCCGTGTAGAGGGGGGCCGGCGGTGATCCCCCCGCGTTTGCCGACGCCCGGGGGGAGCGAGGAGCTGCGGGGAGAGCTCCGAGCCACCCGCGCCACGCTCAACCGCGCGCTGAACGATGCGCTGAGGGTCCATGGTGGCCCCGCATGGCGCGTCTTCCAGGTAGGGCGTCGTTGCTCGTTTTCTTCTTTCTCTCATTTTTGTGTGCTGCCTCTTTGTCGTGGCGCTTACGGGTTTTGATTTGTGGGTGCCAGGAGCTCGAGCGCCACGCCCACGACAAGTACGACGCCTTTGATCGGGTGAACGTCGAGCTCCACCAGCTCCGGGAGCGATGTAGCGCTTTCGACGCGCTTGCTGACGCCCTCAGGACTCCGGACGGCTGGTTGGCGTACCGGGCCATGGCCTGGCGCGACGAACTCCCTGAGAGTTCGAGGCAGGACCCGGCGTGCCGCTCCAGCCTCGAGCGGGTCTGCGCAGCCCTCATCGACCGTGATGAGGCGGCGCGGCGGGCGCGCTCGGACCCGGAGAAGATGCGCACGCCGGGCAACCAAGCGGGAGGCGGAGGTGGCCGGCGTCCGCGGCGAGAACCGGGGGCTCCGCTCGTCGCTCGAGGGGGCGCAAGCGCAGCAACGCTAGGCCGAGGAGCGGGCGCACGGGCCGGGAGCGGGGGCCGGCCAATGAGGCCGACGACTTGAAGGCCGCCCTCGACGCCAAGGTCGCGGCGCTCGTCGTCGCCGAGGAGCGCTTCGGCGAGGAGCGCACCGCCCGCTAAGGGGCCGAGGGGCGGCTCCGGCGAGAGCAAGCCGCCCTCGTCGACGCCCGGTCGGCGCCGGAGCAGAGCGCGTCGCTCACGAGGCGCGTGCGAGTCGGCGGGAGGAGCGGAACACCGCGTTCTCCAAGGCCGAGGGCGAGTCGATTGTGCTCGCATTACAAATGCAAACCGAGAGGCGGCCCTTCGGGAGCAAGGTGAGACCGTCAAGCGCCTCGAGCCGGCGGTCGAGGCCGTGCGCCGCGACCTCGAGGCGGAGAGGAAGCAAGTCGAAGGTGAGCTGCTGCTTGACTCTCATTTGGTTGGTTTTCCGTTTGGGAATTCGCACTCCTTTTTCTGATTTCTTTCTTGTCTTGGTGACTCCAGGCTTGCGCACCGCTGCGGGGCATGCGGGCCGAGCGGCCGAGGCACTGCAGGCTTCCTATAACTCCTCCGAGCAGGAGCTGCAGGAGCTGTGTGGTGCGGCCCTCGAGACCTACCAAGCCGTGGAGGAGGGTGAAGTACAGGCCGGCAGCTCACTGGCCAGCCGCCTGCGCGCCCTTGGCGGCCACGTCACCGAGCGGATGCGCCGAGCACTGCGTCTTGGCGTCCAGAAGGCCCTCGGAGTGGTTCGATCCCACTACGAGGTCAACTTCGAGGCGCTGGCGGAGGGCTACGTCGTTCCCGAGGGTGTCGAGGACGAGGTGGCGATGGAGCGTGTGGACGCGCTCGCCGCTGACGCCACCGGGTCGCTCGCTGAAGCCTTCGAGGAGTTCCTATTCCCGGACGCTGTTGACGCCGCTGCTCCTCCTGCCTGAAGACAACTAGGCGCTAGGCCCATTTTATGTGTGTATCAGTATTCTGGCCTCGCGGCCTTTGTAAATGAACGAGTTGTTTTTGACATAAACGTCTGCTGAAATGAAGTCTTTTGTTTACTACGCTTTTTGTTTCTCCTTCTTCCTGAGTAGATTCTAGTTAGGGGAGTTCGGTTTTCGCGGGGGGGGGGGGGGGGCTGGGTTGGAGGCGAGAGAGAAGGGCCATATCCTCGCGGCGTAGGCTATCTCTGGCTCGCGCGCTCCTTCTGCTAGGCCGCCTGCGCCCTGTTCGAATCGTTGCTCGGGGTTGAAGTAGAAAACAAACTTAGCGCGTGTGAGTTGTTTTGTTTTTGCGCGAAAAATGGGACCATTTTAGGGGGGGGAGTGCCCCCCCCCCCCCCCCCCCCCGCAATAGCCCCCGAGGGTAACTTGGGTTTCAGGGGAAAGCCGAGTTGCCCTTTTTATTAGACTTGAAGCATTTACATAGTTGTTACCAACTGGGGCGTTGGTCATATGGTTTTTACAATAAAAAGTACTTGGAAATCCTAGCTAAGGGTAGAAGCGACGTAGCTGTTGGATGTTCCAAGCATTGGTGAGCTCTTCACTGTCCTCGTTGGCCAGCTTGTACGTGCCGGGCTTGAGTACCTTCACCATGACGTAGGGTCCTTCCCATGGGGGCGATAGCTTGTGGCGCCCTCGGTTGTCTTGGCGTAGCCTTATGACCAAGTCCCCTTCACTGAAGTCCCGTCGACGTATCTTGCGTTCTTGGTAGCGTCTTAGGGACTGTTGATACCTTGTGGAATGCATTAAGGCCACGAGGCGTGCCTCGTCCAGCTGATCCAGCGAGTCCTCGCGGGCTCGCTGGTTGGCATCCTCGTCATAGCCTCGAACCCTGGGCGATCCGTATTCTAAGTCCGTGGGGAGGACGGCCTCCGCACCATGGACTAGAAAAAACAGGGTGAACCCAGTGGCTCTGCTCTGGGTGGTCCTTAGGCTCCACACAACCGCTGGTAGCTCTTGGAGCCATTTTCGCCCAGATTTGTTGAGCTGGTCGAAAATTCTGGGCTTAAGGCCCTGTAGGATCATGCCGTTGGCACGCTCTACTTGGCCGTTGGTCTGTGGGTGTGCCACAGCCGCCCAATCCACACGGATGTGGTATTTTTCGCAAAACTCCAAAAACTTCCTGCCCGTGAACTGGGACCCATTGTCGGTGATGATGGAGTTCGGCACTCCAAAGTGGTAGACGATGCCGGTGAAGAATGTTACCGCCTGCTCTGCCCTGAGATTCGTGATGGGGCGCACCTCGACCCACTTGGAGAACTTGTCGATTGCGACCAACAAGTGGGTGAAGCCCCCGGGCGCCTTCCGCAGGGGTCCAACGATGTCTAGTCCCCACACGGCAAATGGCCATGTTACGGGGATGGTCTGTAGGGCATGGGCGGGTAGGTTGGACTTGCGGGCGTAGAACTGGCACCCTTCGCAGGTGCGTACGATTTCGCTGGCGTCCGCAACCGCGGTAGTCCGCAGAAAGCCTTGGCGGAACGCATTGCCGACGAGGGTACGAGGCGCTGCATGATGGCCGCAGATCCCGGCGTGGATGTCCCGCGGGAGTTCGCGCCCTTCAGGAATGGGCACGCACCGCCGGCAGATGCCGCAGGCGGCGCGCTTGTACAGCTCGCCGTCAACGAGGGCAAAAGACTTGGCCATCCTGGCGATGCGCCTGGCCACGGCCCGGTCCGCGGGGAGTTCCCCTCGAGCCATCCAGGCAATGTATTTGTCACGCCAGTCCGTTTTGACAGGAGCTGGCTCGATGTCCATTACGTCAGCTCCGTAGGCGCCATACCCCTCAAGAAGGGAGAGCACGTACGCCTCGTTCGAGGGGTCCTCGTCCATGGGTTCCGCACCCGTTGGGTTCGAGGGAGCCCCCGAGGGTTCAGCATGACTCGAGGGGTGGGGCTCGAAGACGACCGAGGGTTGAGCGACGTCGCGCGCGACAACGTTCGGGGGAACGGTGATCCGCCCGGACGCAATCTTGACCAGCTCATCTGCCTCCTCGTTGTACCGGCGGGGCACATGGTTGAGCTCGATGCCGTAGAACTTGTCCTCGAGGGCTCGCACGGCTTTGCAGTAGGCTTCCATCTTGTCGTCATGGCAGCTCGCGTTTTTCATGACTTGATCGATTACGAGCTGCGAGTCCCCCCGCACGTGGAGGCGCTTGACGCCTAACTCAATGGCGATTTTGAGGCCACAGAGGAGGGCCTCGTATTCAGCCATATTGTTAGACGCGGGGAAGTGGAGGCGCACTGCGTAGCGCATGTGCTCCCCGAAGGGTGACACGAAGAGCAGGCCCGCGCCCGCCTCTGTTTTCATCACCGAGCCATCGAAGAACAGAGTCCAGCACTCTGCTTGGATCTGTGGGGGCGGCAGCTGCGTATCCGTCCATTCAGCGACGAAATCCGCCAAGATTTGAGACTTGATGTCCTTGCGCGGGGTGTAGGCAAGAGTCTCGCCCATCAGCTCTACGGACCACTTGGCAATCCTGCCTGCGGCGTCGGGGTTGCGGATGATCTCCCCCAGCGGGAAAGAGGAGACCACCGTGACGGGGTGGGCCTCGAAGTAGTGGCGGAGCTTACACCGCGCAAGGACTACCACGTACAGCAACTTCTGGACCTGGGGGTAGCGCATCTTGGTGTCTGACAGGACCTCGCTGATGTAATAGACAGGCCGCTGTACAGGTAAAGCATGCCCTTCCTCCGTGCGCTCCACGACGATGACAGCGCTGACCACCTGGGTGGTCGCGGCAACGTAGAGCTGTAAGGGCTCGCCGTCCTGTGGCGGCGTGAGAATAGGGGCGTGCGCTAAGGACGCCTTTAGCTTGTCGAGCGCGTCCTGGGCCTCGGCGGTCCAGGAGAAGCGTTCGTGTTTCTTGAGGAGGCGATAGAGGGGCAGGCCCTTCTCGTCGAGCCTCGAGATGAAGCGGCTCAAGGCGGCAAGGCACCCCAGCACCTTTTGCACCCCTTTGAGATCCCGGATTGGACCCATTCGTTCGAGGGCCGCAACCTTTCCGGGGTTGGCCTCGATTCCCCGTTGGGAGACAATGTATCCCAGGAGCATGCCTCGCGGCACTCCAAAGACACACTTTTCGGGGTTTAACTTGACCCCATTGGCACGTAGGCAACCGAACGCGATGCCAAGGTCGCCAACCAGGTCGTCCGCCTTCCTGGTCTTTACGACGATGTCATCCACATACGCCTCGACCGTCCGCCCGATGTGGTCTCCGAAGACATGCTGCATGCAGCGCTGGTATGTTGCACCTGTGTTTCGGAGGCCAAATGGCATCGTGACGTAGCAGAACATCCCGAACGGCGTGATGAACAAAGTCGCGAGCTGGTCGGACTCCTTCATCTTTATTTGATGATACCGGAGTAAGCATCAAGGAAGCAAAGCAATTCACACCCGGCCGTTGAATCGACGATTTGGTCAATACGTGGCAAAGGAAAAGGAACTTTAGGACATGCTTTATTAAGGCCGGGTGTAGTCTATACACATCCGCCATTTCCCATTCTTTTTCTTTACAAGCACGGGGTTTGCTAGCCACGTTGGGTGGAACACCTCCTTGATGAACCCGGCCTCGAGAAGCTTCCGCAGCTCCGCTCCGATTGCCCGTCGCCGCTCCTCGTCGAAGCGGCGGAGCCGTTGTTGCATGGCGCGGGCGTGAGGCAGGATGTCAAGGGAGTACTCGGCGACCTCCCTCGGGACGCCTGGCATATCCGAGGGGCTCCACGTGAAGATGTCGGCATTGGCGCGGAGGAAGTCGACAAGCACCACTTCCTATTTGGGTCGAGGGTGGAGCTGACCCTCAACGCCTTGCCCTCGGGGGCAGAAGGATCGAGGGGGACCTCCTTGGTCTGCTCCGCGGCCTTGAACATGCCGGTGTGCTTGGCGGCGGAGTCGAGGTCGTCGTTGACCATCTTCTCCAAAGTGGTCACCAGCGCTTCGTCCAGCGCTAGCGCCTCTGCGTGCTCTACGCACTCGACATCGTAGTCGAATGCGTGCTCGATGGACGAGCCGACGGTGATGACGCCGTTCGGTCCTGGCATCTTCATCTTCAAGTAAGTATAGTTGGGGACCGCCATGAATTTGGCGTAACAGGGTCGCCCAAGTATAGCGTGGTAGGCTCCCTTGAACCCTACCACCTCGAAGGTGAGGATCTCCTTGCGGAAATTCTTCGCGGTGCCAAACCAAACCGGCGGGTCGATGCGCCCGAGGGGCCGGACACCTTGCCGGCGCGATGCGCGTGGAACGGCTTCGTCTTCGGGCCACGACTGGTCCAACCCGATCCCCATCAAGCGCGGCGTATGCGCGTAGAGGATGTTGAGGCCGCTGCCCCCGTCCATCAAGACCTTCGAGAACCGCCCGTTCCCGATGATGGGGTCGACCACCAGCGGGTACTGGCCCGGGTTGGGGACGCGGTTCGGATGGTCCTCCCGGGCCGAAGGTGATGGCGTCCTCCGACCAATTGAGGAAGGAGGGAGGCGCCTTCTCCGCGGCGAGGACCTCGTGCCGCTCCTTCTTGCGCTGGCGGGTCGACATGTCGACGGTTGGCCCGCCAAAGATGAGGAACACGTTTTCCACGGCGGGGAAGCCGCCGGCGTCGCCATCTCCTCCGTCATTCTTGGCCTCTGCCTCCTTTGCGGCGGCGCGGCCATAGAACTTCTTAAGCATGTCGCACTGCTCAAGGGTGTGATTTACTGGGGTCTTGTGATAAGGACATGGCTTTTTCAGCATGTCGTCAAACATCCTTGGGCCTCGGGGGGCCGGTCGAGGGCCCCGTCGAGCCGGGTCAACAGCGAGGGCCTCGGCATTACCGCCGTCGCGCCCCTGCTCGCGCGCCTCGCGGCGCGGCTTCTTTCCCTTCTTGCCCCGCTTGTCATTGCGGTGGGGCTCCCTGGACTTGCTGCCCTCCGCGGGCGCGTCCTCCGAGCGCTTGCCCTTCTTGCCGTCGAAGATCGCTCCCACGGCCTCCTCTCCTGAGGCGAAGCTGGTGGCGATGTCGAACAGCTCGTTGGAGTCCGCGGGCGGGCTGCGTCCCCGGCTCCGCACAAGGTCCCGCACGTGGTGCCCTCAAGGAAGGCATGCACGATCTCGGACTGCGCCACGCTTGGGAGCTCCGTGCAGCGCTTGGAGAAGCGCTGTATGAAGTCCTGCGGCGACTCGCCGGGCTTCGCGTGCGAGGAGCGCGAGTCCCGGGAATTCCGGGCGCACGTACGTGCCCCGGAAGTTGCCCACGAACGTGCGGACCGGATCGTCCCAATTGTGGATTTGGTCGGCGGGCGAGGTGCTCGAGCCATGTCGGGCCGCATCGCCGAGATGCGGGGGCAAGTTGCGGATGATGACCTCGTCGGCCGGTTGCCCCGCCCCAGCGGCAAGCCAAGCGGTAGTCATTGAGCCACACGCGGGGATCCGTCTCCCGTTGTACTTGACAATGGTCGAGGGTTGGCGGAAGCGGCGGGGGGGAAGGGCGCCGCGCGGATCTCCCCGGCCGAACACACGGGTCCCCGGGGGCTCCGGCGTCGGGGAGCGGTCCTCACCGCGGCGTCGTAGCGTCCGCCCCGTCGAGGGTGGTAGCCCACCGCTGCTCGCGCGTCCGCCTTGCTTGTGCGGCGGGCGTTGATGACGTTGCGAGCGTCACCGTCCAGAGCTCTGCGCGTGTCAAGGAGCCGTTCCTTGGCCGCTGCGCGTCCCGAGTTGGCGGGTCGCCCCGCCGCTTCCCCTGCGTGGACCGAGGGTTCGCCCCCTTGTGCGGCCCCATCACCCTGCGCATCCCCTTGTTGGAGGATGCGCGACGCCGAGCTCTGGGCCTGCTGGACGGTCGCTTGCTCGATGAGAGTCTGCACCTCGTGGTGCAGGTCTTGTGCCTCAGGGGTCGAGGGTGCCGGCATGGCCCGTAGCAGCGTTGCGGCGGCAACGAGCTTCTGACTTGCCCGTGGCGGCATGTTAGGGTTGTCGGCGTTGATGCGGTCGCGGGCCTGTCTGCCCAGCTCCCGCACGCGTTCGCCGCGAGCGGAGGCTTCTCCAGCCATCGAGGCGCGGAGCGGCCGCACCGTCCGTACTCCTCGCCGCTTGGCCTCGAGCTCGCGGGCTTGGGCCGGTTGCGCGTCGGCGTCGGCCCCGGTAGGAGCGCTTGGCCCCGCGGCTAGGCGTGTAGCGATCCACCGGGGGGGCGTGATCTCCCCGTCTCCGGCGCCCACCGCGCCGGCGGCATTGGCTGGGTCGTTGGCGATGACAGCGTAGCACTCCCGCGCTGGGTCGTAGCTCCTGGTGCTGGAGTCGTCGGAACAGCCGAACCAATAGTCCGTAGCATCAAGGAAACGCCTGAACATGACTGGGTCCGGCACGCCGGAGAAATCCCATTCTGCGTACCCGTGGCGGTTGGCGGGCGGCAACGTGTCGAGGGAGCCCAGGGACGACTCGTCAGCCGCTGAGGCGCGGGGATCCCTGTCGACGAAGACATGATGGCCAGGCGGGACCCTGTGCATCGTGGTGTTGACGCTTGCGTTGTAGGCCGACGTGGCACCACGCAACCCAATGGGGATGCGCGGTCCGGAGACCGTGCGCCGTCCCGCCGGGATGGTGGAGATCGTGGCGGCGGGCGCGCGCGTGCCGAGAGGCGGCGCGCTCGGCTGCCGGCACTCCGACCGCGCCCGGCGCGAACGCGGCCCGGAGCGGCGGCGGCGTCGTGGCGTCGACGGGCCCGCGGCATCCGCGCCGCGGGCGTCCGCGCCGTGGTGGTGCGTGCGGCGAGGACCGGAGCGGGCCCGGCCTGGTGCCGCGCGCGGAGCTCCTCACGGTTGGTGAGGCGCATGAGGTAGCCATTCCCCGTGGCCTGAAAGTTCAGGCCCCCGAACCGGATTTCGAACCCGGCGGGGAGGGGGTCCGAGCTGCCCATGCAGTAGCGTGTACCACGGTACTCAGTGCGGATCACCATGGAGGGAGTTGACGGATTGACCTTAGGCGCTCAGATAGCCCCACGGTGGGCGCCAACTGTCGGTGCGGAATATGGTCCCGACACTAACCAGTAGTAAGCGCCGTGGTCTATCCCTCAATGGTCGATGCTAAGCAATAAGAGACACGGAGTTTTTATCCTGGTTCCGGCCGAGGGGGCCGTACGTCCAGCAGTGGTGTGCTCAAGGCACTATATTACTTAGCACCGGGGGTGCCTGTAGTGGGGCTGCTACAAGCAAGGCGGGAGAGGAAGCCTGGCTTCCAAGTCCCTGGCGCGATGGTTGAAGATGTTGTGGGAGAATTGGAGAGCAAGTGCGTGGTGCAGCCTGTCTCCAGTTGTGTTGTGCCTGTGTCTTCTTTTTTCTCTCCCCCCGCGGCAGGGGGGGTTCGTCCCCCTTTTATAGATCAAGGAGAGAGCGAATCACATGCGCGCCGCGCTATCTAGCTACGTGAAGGGGCGTGGCGTGCTATGCTGTAGAGTGGGCGGCCGTCCGGAAGATCCTTGCAGCAATCCGGCCATCATGTCTTATCTTGTACCTGAACAGTGGCGGTTCGAGGGTAGAAGGGCGGCGGATGGCGGTGATGTCTTCTGATGGGCTCGAGGGAGGTGCTGACGTTGGCCCGTACGGAGTACAGGAGTAGGTAAAACGGCGTCCCGTTCCAATACGTTTCACCGTACTGGAGTTGTTGCTACAGCACCAGGCGTGCGCCTGCACGCGCGGGGACGGCGGCCATGCGCGTAACGGTGGCGGGGATGGCGTTCCTCCCGCCTAGCGCCTCCACCTAACCCCGTAGGGTCACAAGAAAGCAAATCGAGGGTGTGGCCGGCCCCCCTTCGAGGGGCTCGGCGCGTGAGCCGTCTTGGAGCGGGCGCACGGCGTCACGGCACCGACACCGGCCCGCGCTACACGGTCCCTCCCCACGGTGATGGGGATGGGCTCCCTCTGGGGAGTTGGTGCGGCGGCACGGGCGCGAGCCCGGGCGTATGATGGCGCTGTCCCGCCGGTGTCGGGCGTTAAATGCCCATGTACGGGGGCGGGCGCACGCAAGCGGGCGCCCTCGAGCGAGGCGGACCCCGGTCGAGGGCGGGGCGGACCCTCGAGCGAGGCGGAGCTCGCTCGAGGGGAGCGCACCCCCTCAAACGGGACGGAGCCCGCCCGAGGGAGGCGCGCACCCTCGAGCGGGGCGAAGCCTGCTCTAGGGGATCTTCAAGAGGGCCGCCTTGGTGGGCCGTTGAGGTCCTTGCGTCGTGGGCCGTATCCTGCATGGTTAGGCAAAGTGTGTTTGGCTTTGTTGCAGGTTTTAAGTGGGGATTTCCCGGTTGTTAAAGGGGACCCCTAAGGCTGTCCTCGACAATATATATATGTATATGTATATGTGTGTGAACACATAAGAAAAAAAGAAGAAAGAGAGAGATGGAAGAAAGAAAAGAAAAAGGAAAAAAGAGAGAGCAAAGGAAAAGAGCGAAAAATCCAAGAAATGCAAGAAGGATATAATGAGGGATGATAACTCAAGTGAAGATCAAGAGAAGTTCTAGGAAGGATGCGATGATGTTGTGAACGAATCTTCAATATTCCATACCATGTGCAATCCGACATTGAGGACATTAGTAATGCCTTGAAGTCATTATTCTTTTTCCCTTTGCACATGTCCACCATTCTAAATCTTCTCATCCTTGATACCCTTACATATGGTTTAACTAGCTTGATAATACTTGTGCTAACTTCACTAGCCATACCTATATCTCCACCTACATTTTGAATGAGAGACTTATGGGAGGTGAGAGTTTATGAAATTATCTAGGATAGCCATTTTAAATGAGTGACATGTGTGAATTTGGAGGAGGAATTTGTCTAATACTTTATGTAGGAATTTTTACTTCTAAAAGCTTGTGAAAAACCTCCGATGGAAGTAAGAAAGAAAGTGTGGTTGGAGATCAGGATCTCTAGTGAAAGGTATGAGTTGTGGGGCAAGTCTTGAGTTGGTAAATTTGTAAACGCCATGTTTACATTATGATATTTGTTTCATGTCTCTTATTTTAGAGATGAATGATTGACTAACTTGTAAGGAAGGATTTGACGAAGCATGTTTCAACTCCTTGGATGAACAACTTGTGAGAAACTTGCTTGAGGACGAGCAAGATCTAAGCGTGGGGGGATGTTGGCGGTCGATTTCTGTCAACCAAGAACACTTGTTATGTTATGGTTTGAACTTCATTTTGAAACTAACCCGCCACTAGACATACTAATGATAGAACAAGTTCACCGTTGGATGTGCATTTTGGAGTACAGTGTTTTTGTAGGAATTCACATATTAAATGAGGAAAGACGCAACTAGTTCGGAGAACATTTTGCAAGACAATCCAGCAGTTCTGACCATGTGCGAACTTGCCTCCAAAGGTGGCAAAGACCAATGTGCTTGAATGGAGAACTCCCGAAGACCGAGATGAAAAGACCGAAAGTTCGTGCATAAAGATCCCTCAACTTGATCGTGGTGATGATGACCTCAAAATTAGACAAATGAAGGGGGCCAAGTGCAAAATGTCAAGATGAGCTGCGGGAAGAAGAGCGGGCCCGAACTGGCCCAGAAAAGGCCCAGGACGGTCATCCCGTTCGGACGGGCCCAACCCACTTTTGTGCTGGTTCGCGCCGCCCTTTCTTCGGTGTTAAGTTTGTGGAACCCTAAGCGCAGGGGCAAGCCGCCATTAGCCAGAAACGTCGTCCAATCTGTCAGAGCCGCCAAGGAAGAGAGAATCGACTACGAGAGAGACCCTTGGGGGAGGACACTCGAGATAGATCATCACCAAGCCGAAGAGAGGTCGCCACAAGGAAGGAGAACGCTGAGAGCTCACCACGGCACCACCGGAGTTGAAGGACAACAAGGATCCATCTTCATCGGATGCATCCACCATCTCAACGGTGCCATGCCTAGCGCCATGATGGGGTAAAGTCTTTCGTTTGTCCATGGAGTTGTAACGGGACTTGAATTGTAGTCACCTAAATATCTTGTTTGGATCATATGTCTATCATACCTCTTGTTGATGATGCTTAATGTTTAAGGCTAGCTACCATGCTTTCGGGGTTGCTCCCGTATCAACATACCATGTTCATTAGGGTTAGTATCAATTACCTTTGTGTAGTGACATGTACGAGGGAAGGGAAAAGTCTAATTCTTGATCACACAACTAGATTGATTGGATCGGGGGTTTATCATGTTTTGGTTAAATGCATCTTCAAGTGCTTAGACTCCAGGGGCATACGTTCTTCATACTTGTGCACATTTAATCTCTCTTTAACGTAATTTATGGTTAGTTTGTCTTTACTTTATAGATTAATCTTTCTATCATAAGTATTCAATCAACTAGATTAGTGTTAAGTTAAATGCTAGTAATCCCCTTGCTTCTTGGGTTGACAAGAACCTTGTGATCTCCCGTAGGTGAAGAAGGGCATAGAAGATCCGTATGCTTGTGGATCAAATCTTCATACGAGTTTTACCTATCAACATCCTCCATTCCAGAACCAAACATATAGAGGTGCGATACCACTTTTTGAAAGATAATGTGGACAAGGGGAACATATATTTGATACATGTGCCAACCCAGAAATAGCTTGCGGGTATCTTCACAAAACGTTTGGACCAAGCTACATTCTCTCTTTTGCGATGTGAACTTGGTGTGGTGTACCCATTTTGAGCATGGGTTGGGGATCTCATGTACATATGTAGCTTGCATCCTTCATTTATGTAACATAGCATTATCAACATCTTTGTATCATAGACTGCATTTGTATCATATGCTTTGGAAGATGTGCTTCTCTCATATACATTGATCACTTTGATATGTAGTGGATGAGCCTATGATCATGCTTGATGTGCTCTTATGATGTATAGCTATGCTCTTGGTAATTTTGGATATGTATGCATGTGAAATGACTATAATTTTGTGAGATGTTAAATTGATCCTCTCTTGTGAGTATAATCCCTTTCATGCTCATTTTGTGTTCAAATGGCTATATCTTGCTTAATTCATGCCTAGGAATCATGCTTTTTTCATTTGGGGTCAAAGACCTTATTGTCATCATGAATGTTTAGCCTACATGATACCTTATGGAGGAGCATAAGCTTCTTTTTGCCGCAATGGCATTTCATGTACAATGATTAAATTTGAAAATGACATATGTATCCATGAAATGTCTATGCTTTAAAAATATCACTACGTGAAAAATTCACTTTGGTAACGGGCATAGATTACCCTTCGTAATGGGCAAAGCGCCCGTTGCCGGTCAAGTTTTACAAATGAGCAAGAAAGGTAACGGGCAGATGACCATTACTAATAACACATATTCGTAACGGGCATCAAACAACGACTGCTACTACAAGTAGCCACCGATCATGTGAAATGGCTATTTCACAGGGCCCACAGGGAAATTTGGTAATAGGCACCAAAACAGTGCCTATTTCAGTGGCTCAATATCGGAGACGCCTGTTGTGTATCTGGATCTCCTCTATCTTGACGAATTGAGACCCGTCTATTTCACGCGCGTCTCAGCACATTTGGGATTCGTAACGGGCATCAAACAACGACCACTACCACAACTAGTCGTCAGTGACGTGAAATGGCTATTTCTTTGGGCCCATAGGGAACTTTGGTAATGGGAATGAAAACAGGGCCTGAAAGTATGAAATCAACATCAGAGACACGTGCTGTGAACCTGTGTCTCCTCTGTCTCGACGAAATGGGACGCATCTGTTTCCACGCGCGTCTACTTTCTCTCGATTAAAGGAGACGTGTGCTTTCAACCTGCGTCTCATGTATCTCGATGAACGGGCCAGGTCCTGGGGCCCACCGGTCAGGACTAGTAACAGGCTTTTACACTACCTGTTACATTGTTGGCATGTTTGCAACAGGCTTTCCAAATGAATCCCGTTACTCACTGGTCAGTGTTTGTAACAAGATTTAATTAACGCCGGTTACAAATATGTACGCCACCCCTACATTAAACCTGCCTGCTTGCCGGCTGCATCCTGGAACTAGCCAGGATTTGGCAGCCATCAGGGGCGGTATCCTGCCATCCTGGAACCAGCCAGGATATGGCAGCCACCACAACAAGGAGACATCACAAACACATTCTCACATCACAGATATAGGCAAGAAATATCACATTTATAGACAAGCTAGGATCACATCAAGTTTCAAGTTACCCTCATCACGACTTGTTTGGATGGAGTCATGAGAAAACTGTCCGAACCAGGTAGCATCTGACCCCAACCAAGCAAGCTAAGCAGGTTTCTCAGGCAACAACATCTGACTAAAGAAGACTGAATGAGTTTCAAGTTTTTGGCTAGAATGAACTCACGGTGCACCATTGTAGAAGTTGCCCTTTTGGTCGATGGTCTCCCTAAGAATGTACTCACACAACATCTCTCGGACACGCTGAAGGACCGATACGGCGAACCAGAGAGGGGGGGAGTGAATGGGAGCCGATAAAAATTCTTCTCGAAGGAGATGAAAACTCCAACAAGACGAACTCGGCTTCCAACACACGTCTCCGACTCACTACCAAGGTTGGTCAAGCCCACGTAGCCACTGGAGTGCCACCGGACTTAGGAACCAACACACAACCTTCGACCCGAGAAACGCGGCGGAAAAACAAACCTCGAGTCTACGGACCCACACCGGGTCGACCGGTGAGCACCACCGGTCGGACCGGTCCCCGCAGGTGAACCCGAGCAACTTTCACTAAGTGGCTCTACACCGGTTAGACCGGTGAGACACACCGGTCAGACCGGTGGCAGCCTGAAAGCCCCCAAGACACCAAACAGGCCAACCGACCACCAAACGGACCCAAACTCGAAACAGCAGCACCATGGGACGACAACAAACACACCAAGACGTTCACCCGAGCAAAATCCCACAGAGGCTTGCACCGGTCAGACCGGTCAAGAGCACCGGTCGACCGGTGTGGCACGGGCGACTCGGGATGAACAGCACCCGCGGGTCAACTCCCCCAAATCCAAATCTCGATCTCCCGAATCGCTCCACGGACTTGAACAAGACTTTGGGGATATCCGAACACCTCATGAGGAGTCCATAGTCAAGTTTAATCCCACCAAATCTCGTCCAAAAAGGAGGAATCGAAGAAATCTCGCCGAAAGCACCTTCAACCCACGAACTCAAGAAACCCCCAAAATCGAGCACTTTTACTCACGGATTTGGGAGGGGAATCACAGCCCAAAGAACCACGAAGGGTTCCCACAAATTTCCCCCATCAAATCCCCAAGAGAAAAGCCTCGAAAACAACCCAAAGAAATCACCGAGAAAGGGCTCCGAAAATCACCACCAAGAACAACCGGGGAAAACACATCCAAACCTTGAGGAACCACGCCGAATCATCTATACATGAAACAAAGGTTCGTACAAGGTCTAGCAAGACGCCCGATCATCCATCCCTCTCTACAAGATCTCTCCGTGAAGCTCTCTTGCTAGTCCTAGAGAAAACCTAAGGAAAATAGGTGGAAAATAGGAAAACAAATGAGCTAGGGTTCCAAGAGTTGGCTGCCATCCTCTCACCTCTTGGGTTATATAGGCGGCAACCGAAAGTCTAAAATGCCCCTCTCTACTAACTAGGGATACAAGCCCCTCAAGGGCGGATTTGGAATTCTTGATGTTTTCACCATCGGACGGATGCCGGCGACCGCACCCGCGTAGCCTCGACGCAAGCCATGCGATCCCGACGCGTGTCCTCCGCTTCGAAGATTCGGACCGCGTCGTCGCACACGGTCGACCGGTGCTCCTCACCGGTCCGAGCCGGTCCCCACCGGTCGAGCCGGTCGGACCCACGGTCGGACCGGTCCGTGCCGCCGCACCTCCGTCTTCGGTTCTCGGTCTTGGCTTTGTGGATCAACCAAGGAACCCGGTGGTTTTACGGTGAACCACCGGAAACCCCGCGAACTCGGTGTAGCCTCCGCCAATCTCCACTCATGACTTGGCTCCCACGTAGTCCCGGCTCGACCTTGGTTTTGAGGCTCAACCAAGAAACCGTCCACGACTTCATCTCGCTGTTCATGCCACCATGCGGCCCGCACTTGACCCCACTGGCCACCGGGTCCCTCGAACAAAGCCTACTTGTCTTCTCCACACCTGGAGGCCTCACCGGCGACGACCTTTCGCGCTTGTTCTTCACCTGCACCAACACGAGTCAAGCCGCAACCCGCACCTCGCAATACTTAGCCAAGAATCGGTCCACACAACGTTGTCAATCACTCATCACACAAGGAAGCGACCATCCACCGGTCCTCGAACCACACATGGTCCTCAATCTCCCCCTTGATGAGTGCATTGACAACACCCACACGAAAGTAACAAGAGAGAAAAGAAAAAGAAAAGAAACGAACAAAAAGAAACTCCAACAAGCGATCGAAAGCCAAACAAAGGCAAAGAGCAAGATCACTTGAAGGAAACAAGTCTCGGACCCCTTAGGCAAGGGCAACGGCTCGACACATCCGAGACAAAGCAAAGCTCAAGCAAAGAGCACAAACCACCGAAACAAAGCTCGAAAACTCACAAAGAGCTCCCCCTGCACACATGCAAGCTCCCCCTGAACCAATGCAACTCCCCCTGGACGAATGCATGCAAGAAACCACATGAAACGGGACCGCAAAGCACTTTCGGCTCACACCGGTCGGACCGGTCATCACCACCGGTCGGACCGGTGCCCAACATATGTACGGGACCGGCACTCACACCGGTCAGACCGGTGCTCTTCACCGGTCAGACCGGTGTACAACAGAGCCCAGAAATGGCTCGAAACCACCTGAAAACCTTCCAAATGCGTCCGGCAAGCCATTTCAAGCTCAAACTTCTCCCCCTTGTTGGCAATGCATGAATCAAGCCAAAAATGCAAAAAATGCAACCTATAGCTTCTCAAATAGACAAAATTCAACAAAGAATGCTACACATGTCCAAATGAGCAAGTTAAATACTCGACGGCTTCGTATCGATCTCAACTACATGATCACCAAGTTTCACAACCATTGGACGAAGCTAAGATGGATTTTGGCAATTTTGCTAAAAACTTGCCTCTCATGAGCAAAGTCCTAAACATGATCAAAGCATATCAAAATGGCAAAGCCACACAAACTTCATGCTAGGACAGCCATTCTAATCATAAGACCATCACAAACACCCACAAGCACCTCATGTCATGTCAAAGCCACCGAGCCATGTGCCTACTTCTATGTATGAGACTTCTCATTGGTAGGCATCATGCAACGGTTTAGCACCCAAAGCAACTTAAATTCAGCACGTATGACATGGGAGCACATTTCCAAGCATTTTTCATTTCATTTTCAGATTTGTAAATGGTACATGAAATGTCTTTGCGACAAAAAGGAACTTATGCTCCTCCACAAGATAAATCTAGAGGGCTAAACATTCATGATGGCAAATGAGCCTTTGGCCCCATATGATCAATAAACTAGCCATCCAACCACAAATTAAGCAAAGCAAGGCCACAAAAACATGTCAAGAGCATGTAAAGGCATTTACACATGAGAGAGCATACATGTGACATTTTTCAAAAGCATAGCTATCAACCATGGATTATTCATCAGGATCATCAAGAGCTAAGCCAAACTAACCGTAGCATACCAAACAAGCTCATAAAGACATATATCTCATTCCATGGTGAACAATGTATATTAGAGAAGCTTTTCCTAACCAATGCATATGATACAAAATGCATGCAATCTAAGATACAAGGATGCCTATACATCATGTTACATATGCCATGCCAAATGCAAGAAATGCACAAAGGAAAGTTATACATATGCTACAAACCGGCTCCTTGAGGGGAGGCAAAACGGGCTCGACACCACCGGCAAAAGAAAGCTCCCACACACCCAACTCAGGAAATCAAACACACACCAAGTTCCCCCCGCAGACGAGTGAAAGTTGCTTGATCTAGGGGTTTGGTGAAAATATCGGCTAGTTGGTCATGAGTGGGTACATGGATCAAAGCTATCTTTCCTTTCTCGACATTGTCTCTCAGAAAATGATACCTCACTTCTATGTGCTTGGTTTTGGAATGGAGCACTGGGTTCTTTGCAACGCTTATGGCACTGGTGCTATCACATTGAAGTGGGACATGGGTATACTCCTCACCAAAGTCACTCATGGTGTAGGTGATCCAAAGGAGCCGAGAGCAACAACTAGCGGCGGCAACATACTCGGCTTCGGTCGTGGATTGAGCAACACTCGACCGCTTACGAGAAGACCAAGACACCAACGAAGAACCCAAAAGCGGCAAGTCCCCGAAGTGGACTTCCTATCCAACCGACACCCGGCAAAATCCGCGTCCGAAAAGCCATGAAGCGCCAAAAAAGAGGACGCGGAGTACCAAAGGCCGAAGTCGGGAGTGTGACGCAAGTACACGAAAATTCGCTTCACCGCTTGCCGATGCGAAGTCCTCGGAGACGCTTGAAAACGAGCGCACGGACACACCGAGAAGCGTATGTCCGGCCTCGTCGCCGTCAAGTAGAGGAGTGACCCGATCATGCTTCGGTACTCCTTCCGGTCCACGTGTTCACCTTCCTCGTCCGCATCAAGAGCCGTAGTCGTACTCATCGGCGTCGTCATGGCCTTGGAGTCCTCCATCTTGAACTTCCTCACAATGTCCTTGGTGTACTTAGCCCGGTGCACAAATGTTCCTTCCTTTGATTGCTTGATTTGTAGCCCGAGGAAGAAGCGCAACTCGCCCATCATGCTCATCTCAAACTCCCTGCTCATATCATCCGCAAACCTCGCAACAAGAGAGTTAGACGAGCCACCAAAGACAATATCATCCACGTACACCCGCACAATCGGGATATCTCGCCCCTGCCCTCGGAAAAAAAAACGGGTCCGATCGACCTTCCCTATCTCAAAACCTCTCTCAAACAAGAACCCCCTCAACCTACCATACCAAGCTCTAGGCGCCGCTTCAACCCATACGGCGCCTTCCTCAACTTGTACACCCCCGTGGGGGTACATCTCACTCTCAAAGCCCGGAGGGCTGTCTCACATACACTTCTTCCTCCAGCACACCATTCAGAAAAGCACTCTTCACATCCATTTGGTGCAATTTGAACCCTTTAGCCACAGAAAAGGCTAGTAGGATCCTAATCGCCTCCAAACGGGCTACGGGAGCAAAGGTCTCCTCGTAGTCGATCCCCTCCTTCGGCGAACCCCTGAGCAACAAGTCTCGACTTGTTCCTCACAACCTCATCCTTCTCTCCCTCTTTGTTTTTCCACACCCACTTTGTACCAATCGGCTTACACCCGGGGGAGGGTCAACCAACTCCCACACCTGATTCCTCTCAAAGTTCTCCAACTCCTCATGCATCGAGTTAACCCAATTGTGATCAGATAGTGCGTGTCCAATGTCTTTGGGCTCGAAAGAAGCAACAAATGCAGCATGAGCAAAATGGGAATTGTTTTGAACCCTCGACCGTGTAGTGCGTTCATTCATGTCGCCGATGATCCTCGAAGGCCGGGTGATCCACTTGAACTCGCCGGGAGGTTCTCGCCTCGAAGCTACCTCCCCCTCAACATCGGCTTCTCCTCGTTCTTGATTTGTCGTCGTAGGTGTAGCAGAGGGTCCATCCATCATCGTAGTCGAAGTAGTGGGTACATGTTCGGCGGGGGCACCGCACCGCCATCCTCATCATCTCCATGTTCATGCTCCTCCTCCCGAAAGATCTCCTCGCCAAGCTCATCATCACCGCACACTCAAAGACAAGCCGACTACGTGGCTCTGTCTCGTCGAAGGTTACCTCGCAAGTCTCCACGATTTGGTTAGTTTCAAGATTGAGCACACGATATGCTCTAGAATGAGATGCATAACCAAAGAAAATGCCATCGACGAGACCTAGCCTCAAACTTATCCAACTTCCGCCTTTCTTCGAATGAAACACTTGCAACCAAAGACATGGAAGTGACTCACCTTGGGTGTGCGACCATGCATCAACTCATAGCATGTCTTCTTCTTGTGCACTGCGAGGTATATCCTGTTCGACACATAGCATGCGGTATTCACCGCCTCGGCCCAATACCTCCTCGGAGTCCTATGCTCATCAAGCATCGTCCGAGCCATCTCGCACAAGGTCCCGTTCTTCCTTTCCACAACACCATTACGGGGAGGCGTATACGGACTTGAAAAGCGGGTGCTCAAGACCCAAGTCATGACAAAAAGTTTCAAAACGAGAGTTCCTGAATTCCGAGCCATTATCACTGCGGATAGCTCGTATGGCATCTCCGTGCCTCTCGTTCCTCAACCTCAAGACAAGATCTCGAACAAAACCAAACGTCTCCCCCTTATCCTCGAGAAAGAACACCCACGCATACCGAGAATAGTCGTCCACCACAACAAGGACATACCACTTCCCACCGCGAGATCGCACACGAGCTGGGCCAACAAGGTCCATATGGAGCAGCTCGCATGGACGCTCAGTCATCACATCGGTGAGAGGCGGGTGAGAAGAGGCCACCATCTTGGCATGCCTACACGGAGCACAAACCAACTCTTTCTCAAGCCTCAACCATGGCAATCCTCGGACCAAATTGAGTTTACTCAAGCGTGACAAAAGGTCAAAGCTCAAGTGACCCAACTTCCTATGCCACTTCCACAACTCACTCGAAGAACCAGCCAAGAAACAACGCTCCACACCCGAAGACTGAGAAAAATCAGCACGAAACACCTGACCCTCGGGAACGACCATACAAACAAGGTCCTCTCGAGAGTCCACAATCCGAGAACCACCTGGCCGAAACAACACCTCAAAGCCCTCATCCAACAACCGGGACACGAGAAAGCAAATTGTACCCCGGCGATTGAACAAGAGCAACACGCCTCGCAGTGATCTTGTCACTCACTTTTATCTCACATTCTGAAAGCACACGCCCACGCCCATTGTCCCCAAAGGTGATGTACCTCTTCGTCACCACCGGACGAGACTTGAGAACCACCCCCTGTCTCCGGTCATATGCCTCGAGCAACCGGAGTCAATCAACCAAATGTTCTTCAAGTCTCCCACCGAAACTCAAAAATAGGCACGTGAGCGAACAAACGACTCAAAGATCGGGGTTAGTACCAAAAGAGGAAAACCGATGCCGAGCCATTTGCTCGAAAGTGGGGTTAGCACCAACCAAAGCATCTCTCCTACCAAAACTACCTCCACGAACACCACCATGGTAACCACCCCGAGGGAACCACCCCCTCTGCCCGGAGGAGGACCAAAACCACGCAAGAAAGCCCGTGGAACGTCCTTCCTCTCCAACTCAACTCCACGACTCCTCCAATCCCCGTATTGAGCACGAGGAGGAGAACGTCTAGCAACCGACCACCTACACCCTTTCCGGCCCAACCACCGAACCACGACCACCGAAACAACCCTCGCACCCGCACGAGCTCGAAACCCGAACATCCGTCCGTCCCTGTGCCCGCACCGGTCCGACCAGGTGCCCCACACCGGTCCGACCGGGTGTGACGGACAAGACAGACCACCCTGCAGCCTTCTTCTCTCCCCAAGCCCGAACCGTCCTCACAATCGCCTTGCCCCCGGGCATCCGCATACGAGGCTCAAGTACACCATCGGAAGGGTGGTACTTGTCCTTGTTAGCCCACTCCTTCTCCATTCTCTCCTCACGCTTCCTCTTGAAGCAAAACTCCTCCTTATGGCCATCTCTCCCACAATAGCCACAATGGAACCTCACAAGCTTAGGCTTTGGCTTGGGATGTGGCCGCTCACTTGGTTTCTCTCCACTCAAACCCTCCACCGGTTTCTCACCACTAGCCTTCTCACTCTCCTTCCCAAAGAACACTTTCCCCGAAGTGCTCACAAACTTGATAGGCTTTTGTAGGTCATTTGTGGGTGTAGGAAACACGGGTGGAGCTGGGGTTGTGTCTAGTCGGTTCCTTAGATGGTTAGGTTTTGGTGGGAAATCATTCTTGTGGTGGGTTTTTGGTGGCTTCGGGATATTCTCTCCACTTCCCTCACCAACCTTGTTTGCCCCAAGCCCCTCACCATCTTGCCTCTTAAAGGCCTCGATCATCATCCTCAACTGAGGCTCGTGACCGGACAACCAACCCATCAACTTCCTCAAATCATCATTCTCATCCTGCAAACGATCAACATAATGTGCAAGCTCCAAATTTTTCAATGCATGCATTTCACAGGTAGAGCAAGATGTAGGCATGGGTTCCTTCAATTTAGCCTCGAGCGAACTAGTGTAAGCATGCATCTCATCAATCTTAGCATGCAAAACGGGGCAAGAAGTGCAAGCACCTAGCAAAGCAGGTCTAGACTTAAGCTCGGCCACTTCAACCCTAAGCACATCTAGTTCCTCACACTTGGAGGCATGCTTCTCCTTGAACAAAGCAAGATCGGCAAGGAAAATAGAGCAATCGGACAATCATTCTCATCGAAACAACGGGGCTAGCCTTAAGCGAATCAATCTCAAGCTTGCTATCAAGCACCCGTGTCTCTAGCTCGACCACTCTAGTCCTAGCATCCTCGAGTGAAGCCCTAAGCTCTTTCCTCATTTTCTTGGCCTCTCTAAGCATGTCATCACGGTTATCAAGCAAAGAGCCAAGCCTCTCATTCTCCGGCGCAAGAAGGGAAGCTCATCACACACCTCGTCGTCGGACTCGAGTCCGAGTCGCTCCGTGTGCTCTTCTTGCCGCCGGAGCTCAACGCCATGGTGCGAAGCCGTCTCTCGCGAAGCAGCTCAGCCCGCTCAGGTTCTTGGACGACCTCTTGTTCTTGCGGCGATCTCCCTCGTCGTCGGCCGCCGCTCGAGCTCGAGGTGGAGTACGCGGACCCGGAGTCGACGTCGCTCGCTCCAACCATCGCTCGGGCCTTGCCTCGGCCCTCCTTATTCCTCGATCGTCGCTCGTCCTTGTACTTGTTCTTGTGCTTGCTCTTGTGGTCGCGCCTCGAACGGTACTTGTCGTCGTTCTTCCTCGGCTTGTGCTTGTAGCCGTCCTTGTTCTCGGCCTTCTCGGGCGGTCGGCGACGAAGTGTCCCGACTTGCCGCACCGGAAGCAAGTCCTCGTGTTCCTCCTCATGTTCACGCGGTTCTCGTGCGGCCTCTCGAACCGCCTCGTCAACGGCGCCGGCTCGTCCTCTCCAAGGTCATCAAACTCCTCATCCGGCATAGACATCGAGAGGAAAACGAGAACATCCTGGTGGATGGGTTAGAGTTAGTCTTTCCTTTGGAACCACCAACGAGGGCAAGACTATGGGAATCGGTCGGTCCCTCGAGCTTGGCGATCATGCCCCTATCCACCTCGGCCGACTTGAGCTTCGAGAACGGCTCGTTCACCGTCGAGTATCATACCGCTCCGACTCGACTATGGCCTCGAACTTTCCGCCCCATATCGTACGATCCAAAGAGTGTAAGAGCTTGACCGCTCTATCATGATCATCGTACGGGAGCACGTCCACATTGGCCCTCATGTTGTTCACCACCACCGTGAACCTCGCGAAACAAGGCATCGATGGACTCACCGGGGAGATGAGTGAAGTTCTCGTACTCTCTCCGTAGGTCGCATACAACCGTGCTCGAACACGGGCGTTCCCAACATGAGCCTCCTTCAACACCGCCCAAATCCTACAAGCCAAGTGCTCGGTGTGCACCCGATCGAACTCGGCCGACACAAAGCACGAAACAAGTAGTCGACCGCCTTATTGTTGGCGTCGAATCCGTCCCTCGACCCCGGAGCAAGGAAATCCATCGGTGGACATAGCCTGTGTCCACCGTGACATCCCAAAGCGGCCTCGACCCTTTCCGCGGAGGAACGCACCCATCCGCTTGCTCCACATCCGGTAGTTCTTGCCATCGAAGTGTGGAGGACCCGAACCCCGTTCCTGGTACGCCATCCTTGGATCTTAGACTGGTTAGAGTCAACAAAGACCCGAACCGGCTCTGATACCTCTTGAAGGACCGATACGGCGAACCGGAGGGGGGGGAGTGAATGGGAGCCGATAAAAATTCTTCTCGAAGGAGATGAAAACTCCAACAAGACGAACTCGGCTCCCAACACACGTCTCCGACTCACTACCAAGGTTGGTCAAGTCCACGTAGCCACTGGAGTGCCACTGGACCTAGGAACCAACACGCAACCTTCCGACCCGAGAAACGCAGCGGAAAAACAAACCTCGAGTCTACGGACCCACCCGGTCAGACCGGTGAGCACCACCGGTCAGACCGGTCCCTGCAGGTGAACCTGAGCAACTTTCACTAAGTGGCTCTACACCGGTTAGACCGGTGAGACACACCGGTCGGGACCGGTGGCGCACGAAAGCCCCCAAGACACCAAACAGGCCAACCGACCACCAAACGGACCCAAACTCGAAACAGCAGCACCACGGGACGACAACAAACACACCAAGACGTTCACCCGAGCAAAATCCCACAGAGGCTTGCACCGGTCAGACCGGTCAAGAGCACCGGTCAGACCGGTGGTGGCACGGGCGGCTCGGGATGAACAGCACCCGCGGGTCAACTCCCCCAAATCCAAATCTCGATCTCCCGAATCGCTCCACGGACTTGAACAAGACTTTGGGGATATCCGGAACACCTCATGAGGAGTCCATAGTCAAGTTTAATCCCACCAAATCTCGTCCAAAAAGGAGGAATCGAAGAAATCTCGCCGAAAGCACCTTCAACCCACGAACTCAAGAAACCCCCAAAATCGAGCACTTTTACTCACGGATTTGGGAGGGGAATCACAGCCCAAAGAACCACGAAGGGTTCCCACAAATTTCCCCCATCAAATCCCCAAGAGAAAAGCCTCGAAAACAACCCAAAGAAATCACCGAGAAAGGGCTCCGAAAATCACCACCAAGAACAACCGGGGAAAACACATCCAAACCTTGAGGAACCACGCCGAATCATCTATACATGAAACAAAGGTTCGTACAAGGTCTAGCAAGACGCCCGATCATCCATCCCTCTCTACAAGATCTCTCCGTGAAGCTCTCTTGCTAGTCCTAGAGAAAACCTAAGGAAAATAGGTGGAAAATAGGAAAACAAATGAGCTAGGGTTCCAAGAGTTGGCTGCCATCCTCTCACCTCTTGGGTTATATAGGCGGCAACCGAAAGTCTAAAATGCCCCTCTCTACTAACTAGGGATACAAGCCCCTCAAGGGCGGATTTGGAATTCTTGATGTTTTCACCATCGGACGGATGCCCGGCGACCGCACCCTGCGTAGCCTCGACGCAAGCCATGCGATCCCGACGCGTGTCCTCCGCTTCGAAGATTCTGGACTGCGTCGTCGCACACGGCCGACCGGTGCTCCTCCCGGCCGAGCCGGTCCCCACCGGCCGACCGGTCGGACCCACCGGTCGAGCCGGTCCGTGCCGCCGCACCTCCGTCTTCGGTTCTCCGGTCTTGGCTTTGTGGATCAACCAAGGAACCCGGTGGTTTTTTCGGTGAACCACCGGAAACCCCGCGAACTCGGTGTAGCCTCCGCCAATCTCCACTCATGACTTGGCTCCCACGTAGTCCCGGCTCGACCTTGGTTTTGAGGCTCAACCAAGAAACCGTCCACGACTTCATCTCGCCGTTCATGCCACCATGCGGCCCGCACTTGACCCCACCGGCCACCGGGTCCCTCGAACAAAGCCTACTTGTCTTCTCCACACCTGGAGGCCTCACCGGCGACGACCTTTCGCGCTTGTTCTTCACCTGCACCAACACGAGTCAAGCCGCAACCTGCACCTGCAATACTTAGCCAAGAATCAGTCCACACAACGTTGTCAATCACTCATCACACAAGGAAGCGACCATCCACCGGTCCTCGAACCACACATGGTCCTCACACGCTTTAGATCTTCTGTGCAAATATCTACAATAGATTTGAAATCCTACAAAATATGATCATTTATGAGAATAAAAGTACAAATTAGTTTCTAAAATCAGATGGAGAATATGAGTAGAGACAAGTTGAGCATTATTATCTACTTACAACAGCCTACTTGATGTCACGTATGTCATTGAGTAGTCTTAACATATGGAATGCCACATGGAATCCACACAAAGAGGAACCCCATGGCTGCTGAGCACACTTCATCGAGGTACCAAAATGACAAGTTAATGCAGTACCAAATATGTAAGAAGGGACCATAAAAACCTTAGTCTTACATCGAGATTTGTTTTATGCTTAATTAAGGCTTTTGGCTTTTTTCATTCCTTTCGTCACTCTGTCCTATGCATGTTCACCAAAGGCCCTACATGATTAGCATTACCGATTAGAAACACTAAGAGATTGAATTTTTGTGAACAAAGCCTACAAGATATGGTACCAAAGGCCCTACATGGTCAGCTATAATGATTAGAAACACTAAGAGATTGAATTTTTGTGAATAAAACCTACAAGATACCGAGAAGTACATAACTGGTTTGGGGTCTGGAAACTTTAAAGAGGGATGTTGTTTAGCAAAATCTAGATACGAAATCTCTTTGAACTTGATACAGATGATCACTTTTACCCAGTGTCTAGTGCAGTAGGCACTGACCATCTAGTCATTGTTCATTGCATTTGAGATTGGTTTGGTAACAAGGCGAGAATGCTGAGAATTATTTGTGGAAGTAAAAAAATTTGGATCTAAAAACCCAACACTGATCTGCATCTCCACTGCCTTGTCCATCATTTTCCTACAAACAATTAAATTGTTAGCATGCATGAACTTATAAGAGACTTATAATGTCTTTTTAGGTTTTAAGGGACTTATAATGTCCACAACCTCAAGAAGTTTACATCCAGAGAAGCCACGGTTATAAGGTTATACACACTATTGAATGCAATGTTTAACATTAAAGCACCACCATCACCTTTAAAGTAGTCTTGATCCACCTTTGCTAGAAAGGAAAGTTTATTCTTACTGTGTTCCATGAAGTAAGCATGCAACCTGGCACAATTTGGTCCAACAACCTTTAAGTTTGCTTCTAACCATATAGGTGCACCAGGCTTGTATTTTGGTCATTCCTTTTCTATCCTAATAATACAGTTAAGAATCTCATCTTTAGACAGAGGTTTCCTTGCCTAGTTCCCCTTATGAAGTGGAGATTGCCTGGGCTCCTCCTGTTACAGAGGCTGTTGTACATGTTGCATCTGCTACTTAGGAGGAGATTGCTTGTGCTCCTTCTCCTGCTGTTGGAGAGGCTCCTGTTTAATCTGTTGCTTATCCTCATGTTGCAGAAGCTACTTAGGCGTAGTTTGCCTGGGCTCCTCCGGCTGTTGTTGACGCTCCTACTATTGGAGAGGTTGTTGTTTCATCTGTTGCTTATCCTCATGTTGCAACTTCTGATTAGGCGGAGTTTGTCTGGGCTCCTCCAGCTGTTGTCGATGCTCCTGCTGTGTAGTTTTGCTGATCTGCTGATGCTGCTACTGCTATTGAGCCTTCTCTTGCTAACACTGAGTTGTAGTACCTCCATCTAATGTTGTACCCCTGCTTCAGGGTTGGGATGTCTCGTCATGGGTGGTATAAGGATCCTATCCTTTGGCCATTGGATCCTTTGAACGAGAGCCTCAACTAGGGTTTCTATGTCACACCCATCAATTTGTACAGGCAGAGGGTCGTGACCCGCATTGGCCCACAAATAAGTAGGTTGCACCATAACATAGCCATCCTGCACTGGTGTTGAATGGCAAGCCTTTTGAAATGGAAACACTTTCGCTAGTGAGAGCTCCACATTAATCCCGGTGCCATCCAAAAGGCTGCACGCGGTTGGATCTGTCAGCTTATCTATTATGTCCAGCACAGGTGATCGACTATCATTGTGCACTTGATTTGTTTCGTCCTCGTTGGCATTCCAGTGATCTTGCTCTCTAACACACGCATCTTCCTCGATGTCATGTGCATGTTCTTCCTCGTGGTCATGTGCATCTTCTTCCTTACTGCTATTGACAGGCGCTGGTAATTGGGAAGGAAGAAGTATAATTTTCGATATTTTGATGCCTGATAGTCTTAGAGCATGGACAATTGATTTAAATGTTATGTCCATCATATCATGAGCATCAGACCTCTTGTTCCTCTTCTTCTTCATGTACATTCCAGCGAACTCTTCACCAAACCCTTTACCCCAGCCAAGTGAACTAGACACGCCTCGGACCCGACCTTGATGCTCTGTAGTCTCAAGTGCTACGGTGAGGATATCATTCTCCCTAACCCCAGAGAAAGAACCATCACTACCTTAAGCTACAGTTGTTTTCACCCTATCTGCTACCCCCACCACCGCTTGGTTACTGAATGTTATGCCCCTGCTTCCTTCACTAGTATTCTTCCTCTTCTTCCCTACCCTTGCCCACAGGTAAGGTCTCTAACGTCTAGGAAATTGGTCCCAAGGGTTCTGTTTTCCTTTTACAACGATAACCTTTTTGCCCATCTTGTGTGGCTTATTATCCAATACTCTCTTTTGTTTTATCTCCTCGTTCAATTGCTGAAATGAAGGAGAATTGGTTTCTAGCACAAACATGTCCCAATCTTGCTGCTACAAAAAGGCATGCTTCACAAAGGGAGTTTCCACTTCGCTCACATATTTTTTCTTAAATAGGCCTTGAACTGCCGTTGCAATGTTCCAATCTCTGATATAACTACCTTAACTGCCTTCTTGCCAACAAATTCTTCCAGATTGGCTGGGTAATATAGATTTTCCTGTAAAACTGTGAACAGATGGTCCATCTCAATTGGTGAGAGATCATCAACCGCCTTGTTGATTGACACCCTCTCCCGAGCAATGAGACCGCAAACCAATACAAATCTATCCCTCACAGCAACTGGGTTAGGACAAAAATTGGCATCAACTTTAGCTGCAGTCAATTTGTCTTCTGGCCATTTGGTTTGTGTTCCTGACCCACGAGATCGAGTACTACTCGTAGCAGTCTGTGTTGAGTGACCCTGTGAAGGAGGTTCACCGTTGATGGGCTGTGATGGTGTACTGGAGGTAGAGGAGTTTGTTGTTATGGGAGACTACACATGATAAAGCATAGAATAAATTCCTTTAACTGCTTCCTTGTCCAACTTCAGCAGCGATGGATTGTGTGTTTCACATGTACATGCAACAAGAGGATAAAGCAATGGTCATGACATTATATATGACATTAGTGAAACAACACTCACAACGCATCATGACACCAACAATAACAATATATATGACAATAGTGAAACAATTAACACTCACAACAAAGCATAGGACAGTCTAGTTATCACTACATTATAAACCACTGCGATGAAATTCCCACTGACATTATGTGGCCATCAAAATTAAAGTGTGCTAACAGGTCCAAAGCATAATTGTCGATCTGGTACATTCAAAGCATACCAGAATTAAAGTATGCTAACATCCTTTATGCTTTTCATGAATTTACAATGCAAAAATTATAGTACCAGGAACATGAAAATGAATTTCAGCATTTCATATAACTTCATCTGTTACCAACAATTTATTCAAACAGACTTGGAGCAACAAAATCCATCCATCAAATCCATAGTCAATCAATTGAAGATGAACTATTAAGGCATGCCTCCCTAATCCACCTTGACATGAATATATAGCAGATTGGGTGGACTACATTATAAACCACTGCGATGCAATTCCCACTGACATTATGTGCCCATTAGAATTAAAATATGCTAACAGGTCCTAAGCATATCTGTCGATCCGGTACATTCAAAGCATTGCAGATTTAAAGTATGTTAACATCCTCAATGTTTTTCATGAATTTACAGTGCAAAAATTGTATAACCAAGAACATGAAAATGAATTTCAATAGTTCATATAACTTCATCTGTTAGCAACAATTTATTCAAACAAAGTTGGGGCAACAAAATCCATCCATCAAATCCACAGTTAATCAATTAAAGATGAACTATCGAGGCATGTCTCCGTAATCCACATTGACATTAATATATAGCAGATTTGGTGGCTGAGGAGAGAGAGGGTGTTGGGGGTTTAAGCAAGACTAACCTCTATCGCGAATGAAGTAGTTGTTCTCGTGATGGTCGGAGGGGCCGGATCCACGTCGGCTCGTGGCCTGAGATGGCCGGTTCATCGTCATGGTCGGGGATGACGGATCCGCGTCAACCATCTTTAGGTTGGTCGGGAAACCGTTCGCACGCCAATAATCACATCCTCGTCACCGTCGTCACACAGGGAGTGGTGGGGCTGGAGAAAAGCAGGGCTGCAACGGGGAGAGAGCGGCGAAGGCGAGCGGGGGGAGAGAGGCAAAGGCGAGTGGGGAGACTCGCGGCAGCGGTGGGGTGAGTGCGGGCATTGTGGATCTATCTAACGAGGAGCCAAATATGAACGGCGTGCATAATTGTGTTTAATGAAATTACTAGCGTGCCCTTGTTGGCTTTATGCTGGAATAGGAATTCCATGGGCATTATAGTCAATATAGGTGGGAAATTTTGAGCTATCCGCGCACGGTTTGCATGCTGACGCTAACGCGTGGCACAGTGTCATTAGCGACGATGGTTGGTGAAACCGCATTGCCTTTGTTGGCAGTTGGGTCTGGCGGGCGGGCAATGGTTATGTTTTTATTTTGGCTGCAGACGCTGACATGCGGGCCAGCCACTATTTTTTCCAAATTAAACGTGCTTCCCTAAAATATTAGAGCCTATATAACAACACCTAAAAATCATAAAAATACGAACAATTCGTATTTGGACATTTAGTATTTGAGTAAAATATCAATAGTCACACTTGTGTGCCCAAGATTCTTAGAATTCATTTTTACATCCCATATTAATGATGTAGTAATTCTACTAACATCTAGTGTTCACTAAAAAAAATGTACAAATTGACTTGACAACATAATTTGAGTACCTAGACTTGTCTTCAAAATTTAAAATGGTTTTGATGAAGGAATAATATAATTGTGTACAAATATCTACATCTCTCACATAGTTTCCTAGAATGTTCCTTGAACATTGAAGTTTTCCACATTTTGCAACATGTTCGAACTCATATGCATTTGAACACTTAACAAACCTTAAGATTTTGTTCACCTTAAGATTACGAAAATGCAAAGTTTAATTACATGAGGTGTGGAAAACAAATATTATTTATATGTTGTACTTACATAGAACAAGATAAGGCATATAAACATTGTTCAAGAAACAAAATATACACTAAACAATGAAAATAATGAAAACACGGTGATTTTAGAAAATTGTAGAAAAAATAATCAAATTTGGACTAATTACAATAGAGAAATACATGTTACAAAATCTGGTTGCGGATCAAGAAGAGAAATGTTGTCGGCGACACGGGACAGATAAATTGTTCTTCATTCTCCAATAGAACAAAGGAGGAAGCATAGGGCACCACCGCCCCCACCGTTGCACCCACAGTGCCTGCTTCGGTGGTTTTGACACCCAAGAGGGCATCCTAGGCCTCGTCGGCGGCAAATGAGACCACCACAACCATCGATTTGACTCACAAATGCGACAAATCAAATGTTGTGTATCAAAAACCGATTAAAAACCTACATCCTGATAAAATCAAATCTGCGTTTAGTAATGTCAAATAATTTACATTCAAGATAGATAATGTTCATTGGTGCTTGCGCCTGCATCCCGATGTTCATCTTGCTGACGGCGTACTCCACGGCGGGGCGGAAGTTACGCGTCCAGAGGTCGAACTCTTGACATATGCGACACTTGGCGCTAAAGTAGTGGATGATCTCTTTCGTATCCGGACCGTGGCCCCTACTTCTTGCTGCCCAAATGCAGCTGTGGGGATTCTGGACAAGAAGCAACGGAATTTCTTCGTCGTCGTCATCAACCTAGTACTACCACACAATGTTCTCGAGATCCTAGTTGACGAGGTAGCGCAGCTACCGCAGGTTGTGGTTCTTCCACCACCCGTCAGGGGGCGACGAGCCGTTGTTGATTTCCTTGAGCAGTGCCATGACTTCGGGGTCTGTCGGGTTGCAATGATACTTCAACATTGCTAAGAAGTACTTGGCACCGGACTCTTCAGCATCAGCATGTCCGATGAGCTTCAGACCCTTGTCGGGGTTCTGCCGCCTCATCAACCTCTCCAACCCCTCGAAGCATAATGCCTCCGGATGATTGGCCTCGCGGAAGCACTGCTCAAAGCATGACCTGACATAGCGATTCTTGATCACCCGGCGAAGATCACACAGCGACACGTGTAGTAGTACCTTATCGGAGTCGTAGATGCGCCGAAAGGTGCCACAAATTTTATTGCGAAGGTTTAGAAAATGGAAGACGAGCTCATCCTTGATGGAGTGGATGATGATCTGGGTGACAAGATCATCCGGCAGTAGCTGCATCAAGCACATCGCGACCATCAAAGAGAAGGGGAGGAAATAGAAAAGTGACGTGGTTTGGAAATTGAAAGGCGACGAGGGTGCCTTGGCCATCTAAGACAATAAATATAAATTGAAAAGGAATCGTAGTTTGGTTCCTACCGTAATGAGTGGGTCAGAGATCATTGCACCTGCCCCTTCTCCTTCCCGCATAATTGAAAGGAAACTTGTGGTTTTGGACGGTTTTGCACCCGAAATGGAGCCCGCGGCGCAATTGAGTGGCACGTACTGGTAGTAGTGGAGTAGTGGGTGGGGGTAGAGGCGCCTGACGGTTCCACGTCTTGTCAATATAACTCCCCTGCCTTCCCCTGCCTTCCAGAAGCTTATCTCACTTCTTCTTCCACCTCGCGATCCACCACAACAAAATCTCCAGTCACCGAGAGATCATGAAGGAGATGGCGTCAAGGGGCCCAACGCCGGTGAAGCGGGGGCGAAGGGAGGACGACAACGATGAAATCCTCCATCGGAGGAAGTTGGAGAAGGGGAAGGAGCTGGCGACCAAGGACGCCGATGAGGAACAGTTATTCGACGACACCAAGTTCACCGGCGACCTGCTCACTAGTGTCTTCAGAAAGCTTGAAGATGTTGGTGCGCCCTTCAACATCAAGGTGCATCATGAAGTGGACAAGGGTCTCGCCTTGAGGATCCAATGGTTGGTGGAGAGGCTGGACAACCTCCCCGTGGTCAAGCGGGTAGGCCGCCACATCATCTTCGATGATGGAGGAGACGGCTCTGACAGAAGCCACGGCGGTTACGACGGTTCTGACGGCAGCCACGGCGGCGACAACGGCAGGATTCCGACTAATTGATAGACTCCTCTACCAATTAGTAGTAATATGTGTGTGCTTTTGTGTCTTCGTCAGGTTGTTTGATATGAACTACTTATTTAATTAGTTTGGTTGTTAGAATTTGTATGTCATGAACTCGATCTAATAGACGCGAGTAGATCCATCCGCGTTGTGATGAATTGTGTTCTGTTGTGATGAACTGGAGATCTATTGTGATGAATTAGATCTTGGAGACAATGGATAATCATTCCCGCACAAGTTAGCCTGCTGACACTGAGGCGTGGGCCAGTGTCATTGGCGACGATGGTTAGTGAACCCGCATCGCATTTGTTGGCAGTTGGGTCCGGGCAAGCAGGCAACAGTTATCTTTTTTATATTGGTTGCTGACGTTGACGCGTGGGCCCATCACTATTTTTTGAATGAAACTTGCTTTCCTAAAATATTAGAGCCCATAAACAGCACCTAGAAAATCATAAAAATACGAACAATTTTTGGTATTTGAATAAAATATCAACGGTCACACTTATGTGCCCAAAATTCTTATATTTCGTTTTGCACCCCATTGTAATTATATACTAATTATAATAACATCAAATTTGCTCTACTACAAATTGACTTGGCAACATAATTTGGGTACCTAAACTTGTCTTCACAAATTCAAATGGTATCGATGAAGGAATAATATACTTGTGTACAAATGTCTACATCTCTCACATAGTTTCCTACAATGTTGCTTGAACATTGATGTTTTCGACAATTTGTAACATGTTCGAACTCATATGCATTTGAAAACATAACAGAACCTTGTGTTCACCTTAAGCTTACGAAATGCAAAGTTTCATCACTAATGGTTGTGCAAAACAAATATTAGTTACGTGTTGTACTTACAAAGAACAAAATAAGGCATATAAACATTATTCAAGAAACTGAATATACACTAAACAATAAAATTAATGAAAATATGGTGATTTTAGAAAAAAATAGATATTTTTTTTCAAATTTAGACTAATCGAAGAAATACATGTTACAACATTTGACTACTACTCATACCGCGTAGGCTGCGGGGGTCAGCCAAGGGCCACTCCGAGGTCACACCGACACGCGCCGTAATCTCAATGCAGAGGTTTTGAGGGAGGTCCAGCAACAACGACGGCTAGTGCCGCCTGCTTCTTCTCGACATGCTAATCATCTCTGGCCGAGAATGGTGACGATGAGGAGTAGGCAGTTGCTGTTTTTTGTGGGTAGATGAAGGGGCAGGGGATCTAAATTATTTTGGAAGGATAAGATACAACAGATTTGATTCCAAACATGATTTAAGTAAGCAATAGAGACGACATTTGGCTAATCCACGTATCATTTAATTCTCCATTGCGGACGACGTTTGGTTATCCGCGTATGCTTTAATTCTACTCCCTCTGTCCAAAACATGTAATGGGAAATGTGCTAGTCAAACTATTACAACTTTGACTAAGTTTATAGAAAAAATTTAGCATTTTTTGTCTTGAAATAACTATTTTATAAAAAATATACTCCTCCATATGTGAGAATTGTATGTTTTATTTTGTAATTGTTAGTAGTGCTTCATATAGTTTGACTCCTCAGGATGCGAGAATTGCATCTTTTATGGGACGGCGGGAGTAGATTGGAAACAACGTTTGGTTAATCTGCGTATCATTTAATTATACATTGGAATCACTACCTCTACTCTCAACATTGACTAGGCAATTGTTTCCCCATTGACTATATCTAGCATCAATTTCTTGGGAACCTTCTCGTTTCCTGTGCTATTGATCTTATCCCTTCCTCTCTTTTTTTGACAACTGATGTTATTCGTTCCTTGTTTTTGCTATAAAAAGGCACCGACACCTATCGGTCCTCCTCAAGTGCTTCCTTCTTCTCTAGATCTAGATCTAGCTATGGCACAAAGAATAGATCTTGTAGGGCGCAAGCTTTTGCTTTTCTCTCTTCTTCCTCCTCCTCGTTCTCTCAGTTTCTAGAAGATTCTTGTGATACGGGTGATTGGGTTGCTCATCCCTCTAGCACAGCTTCTAGGAAATCCTTGTGATATATCAGCTGTGTCGGGGGAAGGTAGCCCAGAACCTCCTGGCATCAAGAAGAACAAGCCGACGAAAAGCCAAAACCCTCCTGCTACAGTTTTCCCGTCAAACTTGCGATTCCTTTTGCTTTTTCCCCTCCTCTAGGAGGATTTTTGAAGGAATATGTTTCCACCCTCTTTGTATCTTTCTCTTGTACTCACTTGTAATCATGAAGAAGAAGCCAGAATCTGGAGCATATCTCGTCATGAAGAACAAGCCGACGGCGGTCTCCTTCCTCTTCACCTCCGACGATCGACCGACGGGCAGTGAAGGCAAGAAAGATCGACCTTTGAACCTCAACATCACCAAGTCAGCTCCCACCACCGCAGTGGTCTTCTACCTCTGGCCGGTCGGAGATTCAGCTGGAGCTGGACGTGAGTTCGAGGCTGTCGAGCTGGCCAAGATCTTGAGGCCTCCCTATGTGATGTACCAATGATGACTGTAATCTGTGTGTGTGATTTTGCATATCTCGTCATGAAGAACAAGCCGACGAAAGTATATCTCTTTTGCATAGTTTAGATCTATGTTCCTCATCATGGTAGTGCCTAGTGATGATGAACATAGATGGCCGCTTTGTAACCTTCTGATGTATCAATGATGACTGTAATCTGTGTGTATGTGATTTTGCATCTCAAGAGACATGCTTTTGTGATTATCTGTGTGCAGTACAATTTTTTGTAAGATTTACCTACTCACTGGCAAGCATGAAGAAAAACAAACTGACACGGGCTGGCTAATCCACGTCTCTTTTAATGCAATCTGTGTGTGATTTCCCATATCAATGGTGACGCGGGTTGGTTAATCCTCATCTCTTGCCTGTAACAAAGGCGACACGTGTTGGCTAATCCTCGTCCCTTTGATATTAACGCCCGTTACTAAACAGAAGTAGTCTGCAACATACTTACTAAACTGGAGCAGAATACATTACAAAAAGGATTCAAATTCCACCACATCCTATATATTACAAAAAGGATTCAAACTCCACCAATACATCACATCCTTTATATTACAAAACGGATTTCATTTCCACCAATAGACATATCCTACATTACAAAAAGGATTCAGTAGAAATCATACTTGCTTTTTCTTCCTTGATTTCTGTATATGGATTTTTTTCACTATATGGTCGCTTCGCAAGTACGGTGTTTTTTTAGTTCCCAAGAGTCGGGGATTGTATGAAATTTCAAAGGACGGAAATTCGTCAAACTAGTTGTATTCCTCCTCCACAACAACATTTTCAATCCCAACAATCCTTTTTTCAGGCATAATCACAGACTAGTTCTTCTTTGCAAGTTCAGGTACATAGAACACTTGCTCAACATTATTGGCGAAGACAAACGGTTTGTAACCAAAGACGCGGAGATCAACACTAACATAACCATATTTGTCCTTGCTCACAGCTCTCTTCCCATTGGTGACCCATCTACACCGAAACAAGGCTACCTTCAATCCTACATAATCAAGCTTCCATATCTCCTCTATTCGACCATAATATGTGTCTGTCTCTGTGTCATCATCATCATAATTGTCATTAACGACGGCCCGTACACGCACACGACTATTTTGATAGACACTCTTCTTATCCAGGGCCATGGTTGATATCCAGTGCTTGGCATCTTCTAACAGTGAACAATGGCCCTGCTGCTAGATTCCTTATCTTGTCGATTATTACAACATTATTGCTGCCTGTCTCGACATAATCTCGGAGTCACCAGCTGAAACCTTACGTGTTTATCTTTGCAAGACAAGCCCTACCACAGTGAGGGTTGTCTTCGTGTTGTTGTCGCTTGTGCTCATTGGCAAACGGTGTAATTAGGTGCATCTGTTGTATCATGGTGAAATGAGCCTTTTGGAAAGCATATGGTTCTGGAGTGACTGACTTTTTCCCCAGGGTCCCAACACCTGAAAGTCTACCTTCATGCCGTGAGTGAGTCACACCAATGGGGTTTTGTGGGTGCATATAACCCATGGCCCACTCCACTGCTTCGATGGTCTCGTAGCCATGAACAATGGCTCCCTCCGGAAATAATTGGTTATGTACCAATGATTTCAGGAATACATAGAACCTATCATATGGAAACATCTGACGAAGGTAAGATGGGCCAAGATACCAGATTTCCCTCGCGAGGTGTGTGGTTAGATGCAGCATAGAATGATGGAGGGAAGGTAGCTTCAAGCAGGCAGAGGGTCTCGAAATGCTTCCTCTCTAAGTCCAATAGTTTTTCCTCATCAATCACCTTCTATTCTATTACATTGAAGAATAAATACAAGCTCGTGACCGCGTCATGAACTAGTTCTGTCTTGATTCCTCTAAGTGCAACAAGAAGAAGAGCTGTCATCAACACATGGCAATCATGAGATTTCATCAAGTTGGAATTAATTTTCATGTTCACCGACACTAGCCTCTTGAAGTTTGATGAGTAGTCTGAAGGTACTTTCAAATCATGCAAAAACTGACAGAATTCTTTTCTCTCTGCCTTTGACAATGTGATTGCTGCAATGGGATGGTTCGTCCCCGTCTATGTTTCCTCTACATAGAGCTCCGGCCTAATGCCCAGTTCTTTAAGATCCTCCCTTGCATTTTTATGATCTTATCCTTTGGACTTTTGTTGTAGCAATTTTCCAAAAGTAACTTCACACACATTCTTCTTGACGTGCATATTGTCAATCGAATGACACACATCCAACATTGGCCTATACTCTAGCTCCCATAGAATTGATTTCTTTTTCCACATTCCTTCTTCTACTTCTTCTCCACCATCTCGTTTCTTTATTTTGCCAAGGGTTTTCTCATTCAGTTTGGGTAACTCCTCGATAGTTTTGACGTCCTTGACTTTCAAGTGGACCAATCACATGCAACGGCGCCTCTCGATTCTCCTTTCCCCCATTAAACTGACAATCCATGGCCAGGTATGGATGTTCTTGTCGAGGAAACGACAGTGCCCCATAAATATGTATTTCTTTGAATGTCTTAGCCATATTGTGGAAGTAACTTGTAAGGAGTATGGGCAAGTTGCACCTTTCCTTTTACTTTGGCTAGTGAGGTTGCGATGAGCCAGGTTGTCATTGATGGTGGTGAACAACATGGCATGCATTGTTCACAACTCACGCTTGTACTCATCCCAAACCTCCTTCACACCAGACTTCCAGAGTATCTTCAAGTCATCAACTAGTGGCCTCAAGTAGACATCAATACGGTCACTAGGTTGCTGTGGCTTGGAGACCAATATTGTCAGCATCATATATTTTTGTTTCTTGCATATCCAGGGTGGAAGGTTGTACAATAACAGCACAACAGGCCAGTGATATGTGTTGAGCTCTGGTTACCGAATGGGTTCACACCATCTGTGCTCATAGCAAACCATATGCTCCTTATGTCTTTGTCAAACCACGAAAAGTGGTTATTAATGTTACCCAATTGTGCTGCATCTATGGCGTGCCTAAACTTGCCATCTTTCTTAAGCTCCTTCGGCCTTCGTCATGCCAACGCAAGAGTTGGGCCTCCTTTCGTGTTGCAAACCATCTTCTCAACCAAGGGATAATGCAAAAATACCATTCCACCCTCGCAGGAGCCCCTCTATTTGCCTTCTTCTTCTTGCCTCTGATCTCGCCGGGCTCGTTCTCGTCATCAGCATTATTATCATCTCCACCGTCCTTTTTCCTCTTGTACCAATCATAGCCACATGCACTTGTCAAGGTCTACATAATCTCCACAGAACAATACACAACTATTCTTGCATGCATGGATTTTTTTCAACCTCTACTCCGAGAGGACAGATTATCTTCTTCACCTCGTCGACAGACTCTGCTAGTTGGTTTCCTTCAGGTAGCATGTCTCTAAGCACATCTTATAGTTGTTTGAAACTTTTGTTTCTCCAACCATGATCTACCTTATGGTGCAGAGGTTTTAGATCACCAGATAGGCGAGAGTACTGCTGGCAAGAAGGATAGCGGGGTTTCTTTAAATCTTCAATGAACTGCTTCAGCCTTGCTAATTCAAAAGGTTTGTACACTTGTTGAAACTGAACATCTCACAACATTTGATCAACATTGTGCACACGTTGCAACACCTACCATCATCGAAGCCCCTAACTTCTTCATCAGTGATATCCTCAAGTCTCAACACATTTGGTTGGAATAATGGTTCATTTTCCTCAAAAACTCCACTGTCATCAAGGTGTCCATTATGGTTGATAGCATGGTGTTGCACTTCACCTTCATTTAGGCGGCCTGCTTCGAGTTCATTAAGGCCTTCATCACCATGTTTATGCCAACACGTGCAATTTTTTTGTGAAACCATGTGTGACCAAATGATGAAAAATGATTTCCCGTTGTGTGAATTTCTTTTGGATAAGACAATTTATACAGGGGCAAAGCATTGCCTGAACACGGTTTCTCATATCCACCTCTACTTGATTTAGAAAACCATTAACCCCACTTAAGAAATTCTCCCAAACTTCTTGGGCTTGTTTATACATGCAAGCCCAAGCAGTAGATGCCATCTGCATTCCATGCATCAAATGAGCATAATTCATCACACAAAAAAAATAGATAACACAAGTGGATTAGGACAGCTGAAGAATTTCAATACAAGGGGGGAATTAATTTTCACCTTGATGAGGTCTTTCTAAGTACGAGGCGAGAACAACAGAGGAGGAGGATCTGAGGCGGTGTCGCGGTCGTGGTGACAGCACGGAGGATGGTGTCAAGCCCTAGGGGGAGGGGACACGGCGGCGTCTTCTTTGGATGACGCCGCGGTCGACGTCTGCTGGCCCCTTTCGCCGTCGTGCACGCGGCCGGCCGACCTGCTACAGCGCAGGCTTTCTGAGGAAAGAAATTAAGCGCGATCCTCCGAGCGCGCGCAGCTGGTAGCAGCGAACAGGACAGGCCGGCGGGGACATCTGAGCACACAGATCGAGCGAGTGATCTTTTGAGGAGAGAGCGAGTGTTGTATCGAAATGGGAGTGGCCTTCTACAGAGACAGAGCGAGTGGTGTCGAAAGGAAAAGACAGAGATGAGCAATAACAATGTGCATTTCCGATGCGAAAAAAGGTGACGCTGGGTGGCAATCAAAGGAGATGAGTCCTAATACACGAGCATATCCAGTTGGGTTGCCAGCAAAGGAGACGCATCCTAACAAGCATGCGTCTCCAGTATGAAATTATCGGTAACGGTCTTTATAGCATGTTACCAATACGGCAGTGATCAGTAATGGACTTAAACAACCAGTTAATGGCAGGGCATTGATCATAACAGAATTTACAAGTCGTTACCGATTGGTTAAACATTTATAACGGGCTCTATTTAACATCTGTTACAAAGAATTCATGTAACAGGCATTTAAAAAGCCCTTTACCAAAAGTCCACATTGGTAACGGGCGTTGTGGAGGCCAGCTCCGAGGTTGTCCTGGCGCACTTATGGGTAACAGGCGCCAAACAACAACCGTTACAGATGTGGGTGGATGTACCAGGCATTAAGGGCCCATTAGAAATGATGTGTGACCTATTTGAGGTTTTTATGTAGTGTATGCTTCCATGTGTACCCTGTCTTTTATGCTTTAAATTACTTATCTTGGGTGCTAAACTGTTGCATGATGTCTACCGATGAGAAGTCTCATATCTGGAAGTAGACATATGGCTCGGTGGCTTTGACATGACATGAGATAGCTTGTGGGTGTTTGTCGAGCCCTTTTGCCTCCCCTCAAGGAGTCGACATTTTGAGTGTTTTGTCTCAGTCATTACCCTTGCCTTAGGGGACTGAGACTTTCTCTTGTAAGTGTCAGGGGTTTAGGTCCGAGCACTCCACAGGTTGGTCAAACCAGTGCTTTTTTTGTTCGGTAGGGGTAGACCTAGAGCTCAGAACTCATTGGTTATGCAATGGCACACAGAACACAAAGAACACGACGAGTTTATACTAGTTCCGGACTCAAGAGAGTAAAACCCTACACCCAGTTTTTGATTGTATTGCTTTGGATGAATTCTCGGTGGTCCTCGGAAGGACGCCCTTGCCTGCCTTATATTGGCTGACGGACAAGGTTGGTGGACTTGAGTGCAAGTCGGTCACAACATGGAAACCTATCTAAGGTAGTTTACAACATGATCTTGTGATATTCGGACTGCTTAGCGGCACAACCAACGTCTTGCATCTTGTCGTGCACTCCAAGTCACTTGAATGGATCGGATATGGTTGTCTTCTGGGGCAATCTAGTCGGCGAATCTTCTGGTGGGTTGGACCCACTTGTCGTGGACAGCCGTGAGCCTGCTCGGTAGGGATCCAGGGGCACAACGACCTTGAGGGGTCATGATGAAGTCATGGAGCCATCGACAGGTCGAATAGCATCCACGTCGGTCCAAGAACAAAAAAGAAAGAAATCAGCTTAGTAGCTGACCTGTTTGTAGTTTTTCCAAACGTAGCGAGGTCGAGTGAAGACCTATAGGAAGTAGACTTCCAATAGATCGAAACGGCAAAGAAAAAAATTAGAGGGCATCAAGGACGCACTCATAGAGTAGTATTCGAACATCGGAGTAGGTAGGATGGACAATGTGATGATCCAAAAAAGAAAAGAAGAAAATAGGTTGAGTAACGATTTGATGAGAAACACGTTTCCCAACAGGTCCGTACGACAAAGTGTTGACGGTTAAAAACCGTGTGGAAGTTCGCCGCAAGCGTACAGGTGACTTGGTGTCTTTCCACCAAGGAGGGTCCCCAAGGTTTGTCAAACCAAGGATCACAAGCAAGCCACTAAGGTTCTCTATCTGACCTATTGGTCTAACCCTATGTGAAGCGTTGATTGCATAAAGGATAAACATACATGAAAGGATGTATGGATCTTATCCACCTAGCCATAAAGGTAAACTTCTAAAGGTAACCCTAGCCTATCGTCTTCTTGTTGCCGTTCCGGCCAAGGTGAAAACCAATGTCATCCTACAACATGAGAATGAGTCATCGACTCAACATTACACGATCGCTCGCCGCTTACTCCTCCACCGTGCTGTCACTAAGGAAGGATATTCATCACCGAACGATAAACCTCGACTCGTGCAATACTACGATGTATCCGCAAGAGATAGACTAACCACTATGACAACTATATACCTACTATGGGCATATGCTAGCTACACATATGAATAAACACGCATCGAAGTAACTCAAAGGAAAAGACATGATTTATATCACCATCAAATGTAGAGTGTACAATTGCCTTGATGGAATCAAGGCATGGGCTCCAGAACTCCACTATGGCTTCACCATGCACGGTGAACCATGGTGGCTAGGGCATGGCCTAGGGCCTCTCCTAGGAAACTCGAGGAGTTGTGGCGGCTATCAACCACCTCCCGGTGCTTCTACTTCGTGTCGGCAACTCTGTGATGAATGGATGGATGTGGCAGCCGGCAGAGGCAGAGGCTATTTATGAAGAAGCACCTGGGTCAAAGGGGAGCACGAACTGGTCTCAGAACTAGCCAGGCTGGCTGGCCTTGGCCGGTGGCCCCGTTTCGCTCCTTAATGCTTCTCGGTCAATTGTTGACTTGCCCCCTTTTGCATGTGGGCCCTTGGCGTTGTCCTCTCCACGGTTTAGATAGAGCTCCTTGTCGCGCATTATGCTCAACACCAGAAGACTGAGAAAAATCAGCTCGAAAAACACCTAACCCTCGGGAATGACTATACAAACAAGGTCCCCTTGAGAGTCCAAAATCTGAGAACCACCAGGATGAAACAACACCTCAAAACCCTCATCCAATAGCTGGAACACAGAAAGCAAATTGTACCCAAGCAATTGAACAAGAGCAAAACGCCAGAGAGTAATCTTGTCACTCACCTTAATCTCACCTTCTGATAACACACACCCTTGCCCATTGTCCCCAAAGGTGATGTACCTCTTTGTCACCATTGGGACGAGACTTGAGAACCACCCCTTGTCTCCGGTCACATGGCTTGAGCAACCGGAGTCAATCAACCAAATGTTCTTCAAGTCTCCCACCTGAAATTCAAAAATGAGCATGTGAGCGAACAAACGACTCAGCACTGGGGTTAGTACCAAAAGAGTAAAACCAGTGCCGAGCCATTTGCTCGAAAGTGGGGTTAGCACACTCCAAAGCATCTCTCCTATCAGAGCTACCTCCACGAACACCACCACGGTAACCACTATGAGGGAACCAACCCTCTCAACCTGGAGGAGGACCGAAACCACGAAAGGAAGACTGTGGGTCGTTCCTCCTCTCCACCTCAAAACCACGACTCCTCCCATGCCCTTACTGAGCACGAGGGGAGAACGCCTAGCAAACAGACCACCTACAAACTCTCCAGACCAACCACCAGAACCATGACCTCCTGCAACAAACTGAGACTCCTCACGAGCACGAAAACCAAACTGACCCCACTACTATCTCCAAACAGGTCTGACCGGTTTCCAAATCGGTCGGATCGGTTTCACTCCTACAGCAACACCTCCTGTAGCCTTTCGCTCTCCCCAAGCTGGAATTGTTCTCACACTCACCTTTGCCCTGGGCATCTGCACACGAGACTCAAGTACACCATTGGAAGGGTGGTACTTGTCCTTGTTAGCCCACTCCTTCAGCATTCTCTCCTCACGCCTCTTCTTGAAGCAAAACTCATCTTTGTGGCCATCTCTCCCACAATAGTCACAATAGAACTTCATGACCTTAGGCTTAGGCTTGGGATGGGGCTGCTCACTTGGTTTCTCTCCACTCGGCTTCTCCACCGGTTTTTCCTCACTAGGCTTCTCACTCTCTTTCCCAAAGAACACTTTCCCCAAAGTGCTTATGAATTTGATGGGCTTTTGGAAATCATTTGTGGATTGAGGGAATACGGGTGGACCTGGGTTTGTGTTGAGTTTGTTTAGAAGTGGGATGGGTTTAGGGACATAGGCATTCTTGTGGTAGGTTTTTGGTGGAGCAAGGATATCACCAATCTTTTCTTCTCCCTCACCACTAGAATCCCCAATCTTCTCCGACCCAAACCCACACCCATCTTGGCACTTATAGGTCTCCATCATCATTCTCAGCTGGGGTTCATGCCCCGACAACCAACCCATAATTTTTCTCAACTCATCATTCTCATCCTGCAAACTATCAACATAATGTGCAAGTTCAAGATTCTTCAAAGCATGCAATTCACATGTAGAGCAAGAAGTAGGAATCGGTTCTTTCAGCTTAGCCTCAAGAGAAATAATGTAAGAATGCATCTCATCAATTTTTCCATGCAAAACAGGGCAAGAAGTGCAAGCTCCTAGCAAAGCAGGTCTAGACTTAAGCTCAGCCACTTCAACCCTAAGCACATCAAGTTCCTCACACTTGGAGGCATGCTTTTCCTTGAACATAGCAAGATCAGCTAGAGAGATAGGACAATCAGCACATTCAACTTCATCAAAAACAACAGGTGAAGCCTTAAGGGAATGAATTTCAAGCTTAGCATCCAAGTTTTGTGTTTCTAACTCAGCCACTCTAGTCCAAGCATCCTCAACTTGGAGGCTTGTTGCTTGATAATCATGATGACATGCTTAGAGAGGCGAAGAAGATGAGGAAAGAGCTTAGGGCTTCGCTTGAGGATGCTAGGAATAGAGTGGCTGAGTTAGAAACACAAAACTTGGATGCTAAGCTTGAAATTGATTCCCTTAAGGATTCACCTATTGTTTCTGATGAAGTTGAATGTGCTCATTGTCCTATCTTACTAGCTGATCTTGCTATGTTCAAAGAAAATTATGCCTCCAAGTGTGAGGAACTAGATGTGCTTAGGGTTGAAGTGTGTTGACGGTTAATAATTGTATCGAAGTTCGTTTAGACTTGCAAGCGGACAAGTCTCCCGTCGTAGTCAATGGTCCCTTCTTCCCTCGAGTGGCGAACCCAAGGTATCGAATCCGTGGAACAAATGTGTGACGCAAAAGATGATCTAGTAAAGCCAAGTAACTTCAATCTTTGGTAAAGTGAAACCCTAATGCATCTAGATAAAGAACACAAAACTAATCTAATCTACTAAAGACCGGAGATAACAAAGAAATATTGGGTAGATAAATGTTGACGGTGAAAATCCGTCAACCTAGCCATGAGTTTACCTTCGGTGTTGGCATGAATTTTATACCTTATCCATTGGTACTAACCCCCGTGGTATAACAAGTTCACGTGTGCATGTCGGTTTTGGAGTTTAATGTTTATGAAGGGTTTTAGTGTTGAATGCAAGACTTTCGGGATAAGTTCATCAAGCACCTCATGACCAGACCTTGAAGCCCCATACAAGTCATGCAATGAAGCAAACTTAACTCCAAGAAGCCGGGGACTTGATCCGAGAAGACGACAGACTCCAGGGACACGACCGGAAAAGTGTCGAATCTTGCAAGACAAGGAGTTGAGTCCAATTCGGAGAGAAACCGACGACATGGACCTACATGCGAAGGGGGAAACATCCAGGAAGCAAGGGAACCAACGTGGGGCAAAGGAGCCCACGGGGCCGGGCCTAAATGGGCCCGGGCGGCCGGCCCGATCCGGTCGGCCCGGTGCCCATTTTGGGCCCAAACACCCTCTCCTTTGCCCTAGCCGCCAATCGGGCTATTTATAGCCCCCCGTCCGAGAGCCACGCAGGGAAGATTTCGTCTTCGGCCGCCGAGAAGCAGAGAAGAGAGGGACACCATCTCGGAGAGGAGAGGGTCGAGCTAGTTGACTAGGGTTCCCCTAGCCGACGTGGGAACCTTGCACGGAAGACCACGTCGGAGTTCCCGGAGCTAGAAGCAAGATTAAGGAAGGATCCCGGTGGTGATCTTGTGTATGTATCATTGTTATAGTTGAATTATCAAGTTGAATCTTTTCCTAGTGATCAAGTGTTTCCTCAAAGATTTCGTTTTTCGATCGGCTTTGCTTATTTCAATTCTATTCTCGAGATAGATTACATAGGGTGTTCTTGTAGCCGCGGTGGCTAGAGGTACACGCCGGATCTTTCGAAAGAATCTCGACTTGTCTTTTGACTCGCCCTAAGCTCCCCGCATGAATAGGGATACGTTGTGACGAACGGGAGTCTCGAAAGGCGGATGTTTTCGGATTTGGACGGGAAACCACGCTTTAAAGAGGCTTCTATTAAGATTCGATTTGCTACTTCTTCTTTTGCTTGGAACTTCAACAAAAGGCTTACCCCGATCCCTCTAGATCGGTTTATCTACCCAATCTTACTTTGTTTTCTCCGGTTTTTAGTAGATTAGATTCGTTTTGTGTCTTTTACTTAGATGCATTAGGTTTCTTTTATCGAAGATTGAAATTACTTGGCTTTAATAGATTAAGTTTTGCGTCACACATTTGTTCCACGGATTCGATACCTTGGGTTCACCACTCGAGGGAAGAAGGGTCCCTTGACTACGACGGGAGACTTGTACGCTTGCGAGTCACGAACGAACTTTGATACAATTATTAACCGTCAACAAGCCCCCTTTTTCTGGCACCGTTGCCGGGGAACAAGTGATCAAGATTTGATTTTTTATTGCCTTTTTGTAATTTTCAGTTTTCTTTTTGTTTTTATTTTTGCATCTACTAAATTTTGATCATCCTCAAAATACATCTAATCTAGTTTGTCTAACTCTAGTTTTTATAGATTTGTTTTTACTTTCTAGTTTTTTGCATACTTTGTTTATTGCTAACCCTAACAGGAGATGGACGGCTACCTCTCCAACAAACCCAATAATTTTGTGGATGATCCAGAAAAACTTTACAGGCTAAGGAGACGCGAAGCACATCAAGCTAAAAAGTTGGATTTTGTAGATTCGGAGTCGGAAGACAAAGGATCGCAGGAATCTCCGAAGAATTCACCACCTCAAAGTCCGCGGGAGAATCGACTTCCACCAATGGGTGACCAACCACCGGAAGAACGCAAGATTGGGGAGCTATGCACCCCAGACATCATCGACCTACCAATCTTGAACCTCGAGGAGATCGGAAGACCGTTCGAGATCAAGACCTCAACAATCCGCATGGTGCAACATTCACCCTTCACCGGCAAAGAGGATCCGAACCTTCACCTCCAAGCATTCATTCAACTATGTCAGACTTTCAAAATGGATGGGGTGACTCAAGACCAAATGAGGGCAAGGCTTTTTCCGTTCTCACTACTCGGGAAGGCTTTGCAATGGTTCCACTCTCAACCGGCGGAGACGGTGCAAAATTGGAACACGTTGATGAAGGCTTTCATGAAGGAATACTACTCACCGGGTAAAACTCAAAGTTTGCGTAATAAGATTGCCACCTTTGTTCAATATCCTACGAAACTATCTCGGAGGCATTCGAGCGCTTCAACGATTACACCGGGCGGTTCCACATCACAAGTTCCCGAAAGAAAACCTCGTGCAAAAGTTCTATCAAGGACTCACCATGGCGTCAAGGACGATCATCGATGCATCGGCGGGAGGATCTATCATCGAGCTTACACCGACGGAAGCTTTCACGCTATTCAAGAAGGTCGCGGATAATGACACGTGGGCGTCGTCTGGACGCCTACATCCGGTTCAACCCACGGGGAACGTCAAAGGAGTCTTGCAAGTGGAGAAGGAGAACATACTTGAAGGCAAGATCGACTCGCTCATGAGAAGGTTGGAGAAGATGGAGATGGAAAAGAAAGAGGCTCAAGACTTGAAGGCCGCCGAAGCAAGGTCCACATGCGAAGAATGTGGAGAGTATGGCCATGTCCGCAAAGATTGTCCGGAGGAAGCCAAAGTGCTCGACTACATGAGGAAGGGAGAATTGCCGAACTTCCGCTACGGGCAAGGTAGGCCTCAATTTAATGCAAGCTCATCTATTCCTAACGCGGTTCCGCTTCGTATACAATTGAAGGAGTTCATGGATGAGCAAGCTAAGATCAACAAGGACACCATCACCAAGTTCAAGACCATAGACAAGGTGTTGGAGAACATCGATAGCAAAGTGACGGAGGTCGGAAGTTCCAATCATCAAGTGCTCAACATGATGAAGATGCTCGAGACGCAAGTTGGACAACTTGCGGGGCGCCTCATTAATGATGAAGGGAAGCTTCCGGGACAACCCAAATGTCCCGAATCGGCGAAGGCCATTCAATCGCGTTCGGGGAAGGAGACCGAAGATCCGGAACGTTCCGCGGGAGCAAGGAAGCTTAAACCATCCACCGAGGTGGAAGGAGCTGCTAAAGAGAAGGTTACGGGGATCGTCACCGAGGAACCCGAATTCGAGATGCCGGAGGATGACACGAGGATACCGCAACTCAAGCCACGCTACTTCCGAGGTAAACTTGACAACCACTTTGAGAAGTTTGTGGAACTTGTGCGTAGACTTAGCATCAACATGCCATTACTAGATGCCCTACAAGTACCTACATATTCTCGTTACTTTAAAGACATACTTGCAAATAAATATGAGATAGCAACACTCGGGGTAGATCATGTCAAGATGTCCGAGGAGTGTAGTGCAGCTATTGCTAATGGGCTAGAGAAGCAAAAAGACCCCAGGTGCCCTACAATTCCATGTTCAGTTTGTTCTTTCAACTTCGAGAAGGCGTTATGCGACCTTGGAGCTAGTGTGAGCGTCATGCCGAGGGATGTGTTCGAGAAGCTACGCCTACCGATGGAGCCTACGGGAATATGTTTGGAGTTGGGAGACAACTCCATTCGCTATCCCTTAGGCATTGCGAAGATGTACCCGTGAAGATTGGACACCACTTCGTCCCCGTCGACTTCGTTGTGCTCGAGATGGGAGCGAGGGAGAAGCCGCCGCTCATCCTAGGGAGGCCGTTCCTCAAGACCGTGGGAGCTACTATTGATGTTGGCAAGGGGGAGATCATGTTCGATATCAACGGAGAAAGGAGTTCCTTCAAGTTCCGTCCAAGGATTGAGGCATGCAACATGATTGGAGTGTAGGGAGAACCAAAACAAACGGAGGGGCTGAAAAAGAAGAAGGAGCCGAAAAAATGAACGTAACGAAAATCAAAGAAGGTGTTGCATCCGTCAAGACAAAGGAAGAGAAGCCGCCCGTGAAGACCAAAAAAATGACTAAGCCAACTAAGCCGGAAGACAAGCCCGCGCCCAAGATGGTGCGGAAGTGGGTACCCAAGATTGCAACGCCCGCAAAGAGCGTTGATCCGGAGTAATCAAGTGAAGATGTCTAGCTATAGACTATAAACGAAGCGCTAGGCGGGAGGTAACCCGTTTCGTCGAGTCAAGAATAAGCTACCGGGAGGACAACCCGATTCCAGGTTTTTCGAGTATTTTTAATAATTTAGTTTTTGAGTTTTACTACGCAAAGTCATTAGACTTAGAAGTGGTTGAACAATATTAGAGACATAATTCTTGATTGAATGTTTGCTTTATCATAAACCCTTTGCATGAACCCTCCTATGTGCTTGTTTGATTCTTTTCTTTTCGAGAAACCTCAACCAAATAATTTCAGAACCTAACTCAACCTTTCACCCTCATTATGGTGCTGAGGTTGACTTATTTTTCATGCTAAAACCACACGAGTAGAGCCACGATTTATATCTATGTGTCAATAAAATTCAGCACGTGGTAGGACTCGCGTGAACCTAGAAATCAAAACTTTTGGTTGGTTTTAAAAATCTTTATCCTTGGTTTCTCTAGGATTAGAATTTTTCTAAGCCTATTCTAATTTTGTTTTATTCAAAATCTTTCTTATTTAGCCAAAATTAGAACCTAAACCTATGCCCCCATGATCAAGCAAGGAAATGTTTGCTCTCAACCGATGAAGGCAAACTATACCGGTGAGACCGAAATCGACGTAGTCGAAAAATATTTTCGACTTACATTTGTTTTTAATGGTTTAAAAACTTCTCTAAAATTATGTTTGAGCTCTTGCATGGCTCTGAAAAATATTTTAAATTTCGAATTAGAGGAGTGCTTAACCTTAAACACACCTAAATGGAGGCAATCTAATCATGCATGCACCATTGGATTCCCTTTTATCAACATTCACCAATCCCACATGCAAAGGACAAGCATGGTGGGCAGAAAGCATCAACTTTGCAGGATTTTCATGGTGGCATGTGAAGCAAGTGGAGCTAGGGAGCATGGACATGACCCAAAGCATGGAGCATCAAGTGGGAGGACCAATAATTCAAGAGAAGGAGTGGACGAGAGCGTTTGGGCGGTGCAACTCGTGGAGCACGCGGGCGGGGAAAGTTGCAGAGGCGAAATGATCGTGCTTTGGAAGAAAGACGCGGCGGGGAGGAGCCGGGAGGCCCCCCGGTCGGCCGGCCCGGGCCGGCCGGCCCGACCTACTTAAGGAGCCCCCGGCTCCCGTTTTCTGCGAGCAAGCTTCCCTCTCCTTCCCTTGTTTGTGTGTTCAAGTTTGTGTGCTCAGAACCTCCGTAGACATAGCCAACCATCCCAAGCTTGATAGCTCAAGAAAAAATCCACATCCTTAAACCACTCAAAGTCCACATCCGAAGCAAAGAGTTTAAGTGCCTAGTTACCGGTTGCAACCCGGAGTTTTAGTTGAAGAAAAGAGTGCAGCAACCATGTGGAAGAAGACCACAAGTCTCTTCTCCAAGAAGAAGAGTTCGTCGTCATCCAAGCCGTCATCAACCACGTCTTCGAGGAGGCACTCGGTTTCCGAGTCTCCCGGAGCATGGAGACGGATACGGCACCACCGAGGAGGAACGATGCTCTCCTCCTTGGTGGTATGAGGGCTGCGAGAAGCACTTCCATGAGGTTCACCGAACCTCGTGGGCACACGGAGGAGCAGCCCGCGCCACCACGACGATCGACTCGCTCAACCGCGCCACCTCCTTACACCCCGACGTACTCTTCGTACGGCTTCATCATCTTGTCGGCGGAGGAGGAGGAGAGGCTCTCTAATCTTGAGAAGAGGCTTATGCCCAACGTCGAGTTCGACGACCAAGCACTCTACACCTTGGGTTTTGGCACCGACATATACTATATGTTGGGGCACCTTGGATGGGTGCAGTTCTCCAACGGAATATCGGTGGACACCCATTTGGGGTTCGCCTTGGAGATTTTGATGACTATTGCACCCATCGTTGATGATGATGGGGTGCAAAGCTTGTCATTCCGTTTGGAGGGAGTCCAACAAGTGGTTCCCTACGAGCACGTTAGGGAGCTGCTTGGATTCCACAAGGAAGCTCCGGAGAAAGTTGACGTGCCACCCGGCATGTTGGCGGGATTTTGGAACATGATCTCCGGAGAAGCCAATCAACAACGCAATTGCATCCGCAACCCCATTATCTGGATATTTCACTCTTGGATGTGCAATAGGGTATTGGGGAGGATGAAGGAGACAAAGGTGACCGACACGGAGTTGAATTGGCTATACTCGGCTTTAATTGCCAGGCAGCCAATAGACCCTTCTTACCTTATGATCAACCGTTGGTGTTGTGAAGCAACATCGGGGGCGGGTAATATTGGTTCGGGGTGTTACCTCTTCATGTTGGCCTTTTCCTTGCGGCCGGGAATCGCAAGAAACCCCGCTCACCTTTTGCGTGGTACCTCTCTCGGCTTTGAATATTTGCGGCAAGGCAAATACATTAGTGGAGATGAGAGAGGAGGTTATCGGTTGGCCATAGTGAACCTACCCCTTCCCAACGAGAGGCTTAGGCTTTTCAATGAGGGGAGAGAAGATTGGTTGGAAGAGGGACTACTTGTCCCTGCAAGGAAGAACAAGAGAGGAAGAATCGTAGAGGAGGGAACATCCTCCGCACAAGCGAGTGGAGCACAACCCAATGTGCAACCATTCGGCGGAGTTCCTCCTCCGCCAAGTTATTACGGAGGGCCACAAGAGCAAGCATGGGGGGTGGTGCACCGGTACCCCCACAAAAATATGTTGTGCCCAACGCTAACTTTGCGGAGTCCTACGCTCATCATCCCCAACCAAAACAAAGCATGGCCATTATTGGAGGGTATGCTGCAAGAAATGCTCAAAACATCGCAGCCATCCAAGCTAACGCAGCTCAACTCGGTGAAGGCAACGCTAATATTGCCTTTGAACTTGGACGCCTTCACCTTGTGGAGCCAAATCAATTCGTCGGAGGGAATGTCCAATCATATTATGAGCAAGGGTATTATTATCAAGATCATCAACATCAACCACCGGCGGAGGACTAGAAGATTTAGGAACTTTAGTTTTCTTTTCTTTTCTTTTTCTCTCGTAATTTTCAGCTTTTGCTTATGTGTGTTTGCGTAGTATTTTCTGTTTTTATTTAAATTTCAGCAAGCATGTTTGTTTATTTTCAGTATGTATTTCAACTTGATGTCATCATTAATAAAGACACCACCTTGATTATATCATTGGAAAAGTTACAAAATTCGTGCCATGATGATATATGATTAAAATTGCAGCTTTGTTCATCTTTGTAATTGTTTTATGCATGTTTAAGCTAGTGCTCTCTTAAAAATACAAATCTGAATTTATTTAAATGCTAGCTTAATTTTCAGCGGAGGTTATGATTAAAATAAAGACCCATAGTGTTTTATGTGCTCTCAAGTTGTGAATAGATTAAAGATGTCTTTTATGCTCAAAAATATCGCTAACCTTGTCACAAATATCGCTTGTATGTTGCTCAACCTATCCAAGGCCTTATATATATTTGAGTGCATAAACCTTAGTGTACAAGTTTTATTTTTGAGTGAGTTATTGCAGGCCATGATTTCTCTGGCCCGAGACTAAGAAGCTGGTCATTCCATTTTTGCGTATCTATCTTTTTGCTAGCCTCTTATCCGTGCATTGTGTATCCCCGCATTGGTGATCTCACAAACTTCGCCGGATATCCACCCATAAACCAAATATCATTTTTTGTGATTACCTCCTTGACCACAACCTATCGTTGAGAATGGATCATCAATTCAAGGAAGATCGCAAGACGGTGCCAACATTGAAGATTTCAAGTATCTCTCCAAGGAAAATTATTTTCGGTACCTACCATATTTTTCGCCTCTTTGCTCGAGGACGAGCAACGTCTAAGCATGGGGGAGGAGGTAGGTACGGTGCAGTTTTAGAGTTCAAAAGGGAGTATTTAAAAAAATTAATAAAATGATGAAAGAAAAAATTCGGCGATATACGTGACTTCCAAGGTGAAGAAAGAAAAAAAATATATATATAACGAATGAATCAAAGAAAGAAAAAAATGAGAAATATGAGAAAGAGAAAAAAATATATGTGCGTAAAGTGAACTCCCTGGTTCTCTAAGAGTGCATTCAAGGCTTAAAGTTAAAAAGATCCATTCTCATTTTCCAACCATGTGCAATCCGATAACGAGGACTTCCTTTGTGCCTCGGGATCATTCTTTGCCATTTGCACATGTCCACTCATCTAAAAGTGTGTGTATTTTTCTCTTTCCCCTCCTTGATTTAACATTATTTTCTAATGACCTTTTTGACGAGTCTCGGTAAGACCATGAGAAGCTTGTCTTGTTTTGAAAACACCTCATTTATAAAATCTTGTTAGGACTAAACTTTCCCAAAGCTCCATATAAAGCCTACCACATATATATGAGAGGGAAAGGAGTAGAATATATAGGCTTGAGAGACAAGTGAGATGAGAGTTCATGAGCAATTCACGAGATGATTTAAATTCGTGAATTTGGTTAAGCTTTTCTTTATCTTGTTCTTTCTTTCAAAAATTCTGAGATCTATTTAAAACTTCGTGAGCATGTTAATACTTGTGGGATAAGCTTAATGAGAATCTACCCTCCGTAGAGATGAAGGCTAGCACATTATGGAACTTTAATGAATTAAAATTTTGAGAGCATTATGTTTTCTCATGTGTGATCAAGTGCAAAGTTTAAACATTGTTTGGCAATGATGATATCCATCGAAGGCTTACTCGAGGACGAGCAAGGTTTAAGCATGGGGGAGATGTTGACGGTGAAAATCCGTCAACCTAGCCATGAGTTTACCTTCGGTGTTGGCATGAATTTTATACCTTATCCATTGGTACTAACCCCCGTGGTATAACAAGTTCACGTGTGCATGTCGGTTTTGGAGTTTAATGTTTATGCAGGGTTTTAGTGTTGAATGCAAGACTTTCGGGATAAGTTCATCAAGCACCTCATGACCGGACCTTGAAGCCCCGTACAAGTCATGCAATGAAGCAAACTTAACTCCAAGAAGCCGGGGACTTGATCCGAGAAGACGACGGAGACTCCGGGGACCCGACCGGAAAAGTGCTCGAATCTTGCAAGACAAGGAGTTGAGTCCAATTCGGAGAGAAACCGACGACATGGACCTACATGCAGAAGGGGGAAACATCCAGGAAGTAAGGGAACCGACGTGGGGCAAAGGAGCCCACGGGCTGGGCCTAAATGGCCCCAAGGCCGGCCGGCCCAGTCCGGTCGGCCCAGGCCCATTTTGGGCCCAAACACCCTCTCCTTTGCCCTAGCCGCCAATCGGGCTATTTATAGCCCCCTGACCGAGAGCCACGCAGGGAAGATTTCGTCTTCGGCCGCCGAGAAGCAGAGAAGAGAGGGACACCATCTCGGAGAGGAGAGGGTCGAGCTAGTTGACTAGGGTTCCCCTAGCCGACGTGGGAACCTTGCACGGAAGACCACGTCGGAGTTCCCGGAGCTAGAAGCAAGATCAAGGAAGGATCCCGGTGGTGATCTTGTGTATGTATCATTGTTATAGTTGAATTATCAAGTTGAATCTTTTCCTAGCGATCAAGTGTTTCCTCGAAGATTTCGTTTTTCGATCGGCTTTGCTTATTTCAATTCTATTCTCGAGATAGATTACATAGGGTGTTCTTGTAGCCGCGGTGGCTAGAGGTACACGCCGGATCTTCCGAAAGAATCTCGACTCGTCTTTTGACTCGCCTAAGCTCCCCGCATGAATAGGGATACGTTGTGACAGAACGGGGGTCTCGAAAGGCGGATGTTTTCGGATTTGGACGGGAAATCACGATTTAAAGAGGCTTCTATTAAGATTCGATTTGCTACTTCTTCTTTTGCTTGGAACTTCAACAAAAGGCTTACCCTGATCCCTCTAGATCGGTTTATCTACCCAATCTTACTTTGTTTTCTCCGGTTTTTAGTAGATTAGATTCGTTTTGTGTCTTTTACTTAGATGCATTAGTTTACTTTTATCGAAGATTGAAATTACTTGGCTTTAATAGATTAAGTTTTGCGTCACACATTTGTTCCACGGATTCGATACCTTGGGTTCACCACTCGAGGGAAGAAGGATCCCTTGACTACGACGGGAGACTTGTACGCTTGCGAGTCACGAACGAACTTTGATACAATTATTAACCGTCAACAATAAACCGATCTAGAGAGATCGAGTTAAGCCTTTTGTTGAAGTTCCAAGCAAGAGAAGAAGTAGCAAATCGAATCTTATTAGAAGCCTCTTTAAATCGTGGTTTCCCGACCAACTCCGAAAACATCCGCCTCTCTGAACCCCCGTTCTGTCACAACGTATCCCTACTCATGCGGGTAGTCTAGGGCGAGTCCAAAGACAAGTCGAGTTCTTTCGGAAGATCCGGCATGTACCTCTAGCCACCGCGGCTACAAGAACACCCTATGCGATCTGTCTCGAGAATAGATCTAGAATAAGCAAAGCCGATTGAAAAACGAAATCTTCGAGGAAACACTTGATCGCTAGAAATAGATTCAACTCGATAATTCAACCATTACAATGATACATAAACAAGATCACAACCGGGATCCTACCTTGATCTTGCTTCTAGCTCCGGGAACTCCGACATGGTCTTCCGGGCAAGGTTCCCACGTCGGCTAGGGAGACCCTAGTCAACTAGCTCGACCCTCTCCTCTCCGGGATGGTGTCCCTCTCTTTTCTGCTCCTCGCCGGCCAATGACGAATTGGATGATGCGTGGCTCTCGACCCCGGGGCTATAAATAGCCCAAATGGTGGCTAGGTCAAACTAGGAGGCAAATGGGCCCTGGACTGGGCTGGGCCGGCCGGCCTGGGCCGGCTAGTCTGGGCCCATCCAGGCCCAGCCCGCGGCCTCCTTTGCGTGGTGTCGGTTCCCGAGTCTTCTAGATGCTTCCCCCTTCTGCATGTAGGCCCTTGTCGTCAGTTTCTCTCCGAGTTGGACGTAGCTCCTTGTCTCGCAAGATTCGGCACTTTTCTGGTTAGGTCCTCGGAGTTTGTCATCTTCTCGGGCTGAGTCCCTGGCTTCTTGGAGTCTAGTTTCCTTCATTGCATGACATGTACCAGCTTCAAGGTATTGTCACAAGGTGCTTGATGAACTCATCTCGAAAGTCTTGCATTCAACGCTAAAACCCTGCATAAACAGTAAACTCCAAAACTGACATGCACAAGTGAACTTGTTATACCACGGGGGTTAGTACCAATGGATAAGGTATAAAACTTATGCCAACACCGAAAGTAAACTCATGGCTAGGTTGACGGATTTTCACCGTCAACATCTCCCCCATGCTTAAACCTTGCTCGTCCTCGAGTAAGCCTTCGATGGATATCATCGTTGCCCATCAATGTTTAAACCTTGCACTTGATCATACATGAGAAAACATAATGCTCTCGAAATTTTAATTCGTTAAACTTCAATAATGTACTAGCCTTCACCTCTACGGAGGGTAGATTCTTAATTAAGCTTATCCCACAAGTATTAACATGCTCCCAAAATATAAATAGATCTCAGAATTTTTGAAATAAAGAACGAGATGAAGAAAAGTTGAACCAAGTTCACAAATTTAAATCATTTTGCATATTGCTCATCAACTCTCATCTTGCCTTGTCTCTCAAGCCTTTATATTCTACTCCTTTCCCTCTCATAACATATATGTGTGGTATGCTTTATATGGAGCTTTGGGAAAGTTTAGTCCTACCAAGATATTATAAATGAGGTGTTGTCAAAACAAGAAGCTTATCATGGTCTTACCGAGACTCGTCAAAAAGGTCATTGGAAAATAATGTTATATCAAGGAGGGGAAAAAGAAAAATACACACACTTGAGATAGCTGGACATGTGCAAATGGAAAAGAGTGATCCCGAGGCACAAAGGAAGTCCTCGTTATCGGATTGCACATGGTTGGAAAATTGAGTATGGATCTTTTAATCTTGAAGCCTTGAAATTCCTAATGCACTTTTGAGAACCGGGGAGTTCACTTTTTATTTTTACACATACTCATATTTTTCTTTTTCTCATATTTCTCTTTCTTTCTTTCATTCTTCCTTTCTTTTTCTCATTTTTTTTCACTTTTTTCTTTCTCCCTTTCTTTTTCTCATTTTTTATCTTTTTTCTCCTAATTTTTTTTATTCGCTCCCCTTTGATCTCTAAAATTGCATCGTACCTACCTCCTCCCCCATGCTTAGACGTTGCTCGTCCTCGAGCAAAGAGGCGATGAATAAGGTAGGTACCGGAAATATTTTTCCTTGGAGAGATACTTGAATCCTTCAATGTTGGCACCGTCTTGCGATCTTCCTTGAATTGATGATCCATTCTCAACGATAGGTTGTGGTCAAGGAGGTAATCACAAAAGATGATATTTGGTTTTAAGGGTGGATATCCGGCGAGGTTTGTGAGATCTCCAATGTGGGGATACACAATGCGCGGATAAAAGGCTAGCAAAAAGATAGATACGCAAAATGGAATGACCAGCTTCTTAGTCTCGGGCTAGAGAAATCATGGCCTGAAATAACTCACTCAAAAATAAATCTTGTACACTAAGGTCTATGCACTCAAATATATATTAGGCTCTGGATAGGTTGAGCAACACACAAGTGATATTTATAACAATGTTAGCGATACTTTTGGGCATAAAAACCATCTTTAATCTATCTATAACATGAGAGCACATAAAACACTATGGGTCTTTATTTTAATCATAACCTCCGCTAAAGATTAAGCTAGCATTTAGATAAATTCAGATTCGTAGTTTAAGAGAGCACTAGCTTTAACATGCATAAATAAATTACAAAGACAAACAAAGCGGCAATTATAATCATATATCATCATGGCACAAATTTTGTAACTTTTCCAATGGTATAAACAAGGTGGTGTCTTTATTAATGATGAAAACAAACTGAAATACATGCTGAAAATAAGCAAACACACTTGCTGAAATTTAAATGAAAACTGAAAATAATACGCAAACACAAACAAACAAAAGCTGAAAATTACAGAGAAAGGGAAAAGAAAAGAAAACTAAGTTTCCTTCTTCTTCATAGTCCTCCGCCGGTGGTTGGTGTTGATAATCTTGATAGTTGTACCCTTGCTCGTAGTAAGGTTGGACATCCCCTCCAACGAATTGATCCGGCTCCACTAGGTGAAGGCGTCCAAGCTCATAGGCAATATTTGCATTGCCCTCACCAAGTTGAGCCGCGTTGGTTTGGATGGCTGCGACGTTTTGCATATTTCTCACAACATACCCTCCAATTATGGCCTTGCTTTGTTGTGGTTGGGGATATTGAGCGTAGGGCTCCGCGAAGGCTACGTTGGGCACCACACAATTTGGTGGGGGTACCGGTGCACCACCCCCCATGCTTGCATTTGTGGCCCTCCGTAGTAATTTGGCGGAGAAGGGATCCCGCCGAAAGGTGGCACAACATTGGGTTGTGCACTACCCGCTTGTGCGGAGGAGGATCCCTCCTCTACGATTCTTCCTCTTTTATTTTTCTTAGCCGGGACAAGGAGTCCCTCTTCCAACCAATCTTCCCTCCCTTGAATGAAAAGCCTAAGCCTTGTATCCGGAAGGGGTAGGTTCACCTTGGCCACATGAAAGCCTTCTCTCTCATCTCCACTAATATATTTTCCTTGTCTCAAATACTCAATGCCGAGAGAGGTCCCACGCAAAAGATACTCGGGGTTTCTTGTGATCCCCAGCCGTAGGGAGATGGCCAACATAGAGAGGTAGCACCCCGAACCAATATCTCCCGCTCCCGATGTTGCCTTGCAACACCAACGGTTGATCATAAGGTATGAGGGGTCTATTGGCTGCTTGGTAATTAAAGCCGAGTAGAGCCAATTCAACTCCGTGTTGGTCACCTTTGTCTCCCTCGTCCTCCCCAATATCCTCTTGCTCATCCAAGAGTGGAATACTTGGATAATGGGGTTACACATGCAATTGCGTTGTTGGTGGGCTTCTCCGGAGATCAAATTCCAAAATCCATCTAACATGTCGGGCGGCACATCAACTTTCTCCGGAGCTCCCTTATGGAACCCAAGTAGCTCCCTAACATACTCGTAGGGAACCACTTGTTGGACTCCCTCCAAACGGAATGATAAAATTTGCACCCCATCATCAAGGATAGGTGCAATAGTCATCAAGATTTCCAAGGCAAACTCCTTGTGGGTGTCTGCCGACACCCCGTTGGAGAATTGCACCCATCCAAGGTGCCCCAACATATAATATATGTTGGTGCTGAAACCCAAGTAGTTGAGTGCGTAATCATCGAAGTCGACGTTGGGCACGAGCCTCTTCTCAAGACAAGAGAGTTTCTTCTCCTCCTCCTCCGACAATATGATGAAGCCATATGAGGAATATTGCGGAGTGTATGGAGGTGGCGCGGTTGAATGGGTCGATCGTCGAGGTGGGACGGGCAGCTCCTCTGTACGCCCTTGAGGTTCGGTAAACCTCATGGACGTGCTCCTTGTTGCCCTCATGCCACCGAGGAGGAGAGCGTCGTTCCTCCTTGGCGGTGCCGTGTCCTCCTCCATGCTCCGAGGAGACTCGGAAACCAAGTGCCTTCTCGAAGACGTCGTTGAAGACGGCTTGGATGATGATGACCCCTTCTTCTGGGTGAAGAGACTTGTGGTTTTCTTCCACATGATTGCAGCACTCTTCTCTCCACTAAAATTCCGGGTTGCAACCGGTAACTAGGCACTTAAAACTTACTTTCGAATGTCGACTTTGAGTGGATTAAGGTTGTGGATTTTTTTGAGCTATCAAGCTTGGGAAGGTTGGCTATGTCTATGGTGGTTATGGGCACACAAACTTGAGCACACAAACTTAGGAAGGAGAGGGATGCTTGCCTGCAGAAGACGGGAGCCGGGGGGCTCCTTATGTAGGGGAGGCCGGCCTGGGCCGACTGACCTAGGTGGCCGCGTGCCCTCCCCTGGCTCAGTTTTCTTCCAACATGATCATTTCTCCTCCGTGACTTTCTTGCGCGCGTGCTCCACGAGTTGCACCGCCCAAACGCTCTCGTCCACTCCTTTTCTTGCATTATTGGTCCTTCCACTTGATGCTTCATCCTTTGAGTCATGTCCATGCTCCCTTGCTCCACTTTCTTCACATGTCACCATGAATTTCCTGCAAAGTTATGCTTGCTTCCCACCCATGCTTGTTCTTTGCATGTGGTCTTGATGAAAGTTGATGAAAGAGCATCCAATGGTGCACGCATGATTAACTTTAACTAGATTGCCTCCCTTTAGGTATGTTTAAGGTTAAGTGCTCCTCTAATTTCTAAAATAAAAAATATTTTCAGAGCTATGGAAGAGCTCAAGCATAAATTTAGAGAAGTTTTGAAACCATTAAAAACAAATGTAAGTCGAAAATGTTTTCCGACTACGTTGATATCGGTCTCACCGGTATATTTTGCCTTCATTGGTTGAGAGCAAACTTTTCCCGGCTTGATCATGGGGGCATAGGTTTAGGTTCTAATTGTGGCTAACTGATAGAGATTTTGAATAAAACAAAATTAAATGAGTCTTAGAAAAATTCTAATCTTAGAGAAACCAAGGATATAGATTTTTAAACCAACCAAAAGTTTAGTTTCTAGGTTCACGGGAGTCCTACCACGTGCTGAAATTTAATTAACACCTAGATATAAGACGTGGCTCTACTCATGTGTTTTTAGCATGAAAAATAAGTCAACCACAACATCGTAATAGGATGAAAGGTTGATTTAGGTTCTGAATTTATTTGGTTGTGGTTTCTCGAAAAGAAACAAACAAACACATAGGAGGGTTTATGATCAAGCAAAATATTCAACCAAGAATTATGTCTCTAATATTGTTCAACCACTTCTAAGTCTAATGTCTTTGCGTAATAAAATTCAAAACTACATTATTAAAAAGACTCGAAAAACCTGTAATCAGGTTGTCCTCCCGGTAGCTTATTCTTGACTCGACGAAACGGGTTGCCTCCCGCCTAGCGCTTCATTTATAGTACATGGCTAGACTTCTTCACTTGATTACTTTGGATCAACGCTCTTTGCGGGCGTTGCAATCTTGGGTACCCACTTCCGCACCATCTTGGGCACGGGCTTATCTTCCGGCTTAGTCATTTTTTTGGTCTTCACAGATGGCTTTTCTTCCTTTGTCTTGACGGATGCAACACCTTCCTTGATTTTCTTTACGCCCTTCTTCTTCGGCTCTTTCTTCTTTTTTGGCCCTTCCTTCTTCCTTGGTTCTTCTTTAACAACGCGACAAGGAGGTGGAACATTTTGAACTTCAATCATATTGCATGCCTCTAGTCGTGGTCGGAACTTGAAAGAAATCCTTTCTCCGTTAATGTCGAACATGATCTCCCCCTTGCCAACGTCAATAGTAGCTCCCACGGTCTTGAGGAAAGGCCTCCCAAGGATGAGTGGTGGCTTCTCCCTCTCTCCCATCTCGAGCACCACGAAGTCGACGGGGATGAAGTGGTGTCCGACCTTCATGGGTACATCTTCGGCAATGCCCAAGGGATAGCGAATGGAGTTATCTCCCAACTCCAAACACATACCCGTAGGCTCCAATGGTAGGCGTAGCTTCTCGAACACATCCCTTGGCATGACGCTCACACTTGCTCCAAGGTCGCATAACGCCTTCTCGAAATTGAATGAACCAACGGAACGCGGAATTGTAGGGCACCCGGGGTCCTTTTGCTTCTCTAGCCCATTAGCAATAGCGGCACTACACTCCTCGGACATCTTGACATGATCTACCCCGAGTGTTGCTATCTCATATTTATTTGCAAGTATGTCTTTAAAGTAACGAGAATATCTAGGTACTTGTAGGGCATCTAATAGTGGCATGTTGATGCTAAGTCTACGCACAATCTCAAAGTGGTTGTCGAGTTTACCTCGGAAGTAGAGTGGCTTGAGTTGTGGTATTCTCGTGTCTTCTTCTGGCATCTCAAATTCGGGCTCTTCGGTGATGATCCCCGTAACCTTCTCCTTAGCAACTCCTTCCGTCTCGGCAGATGGTTTAGGCTTTCTTACTCCCTCGGAACGTTCCGGATCTTTGGTCTCCTTTCCCGAATGTGTTTGAATGGCCTTCGCCGATTCGGGACTTTTAGGTTGTCCCGGAAGCTTCCCTTCATCATTAGTGAGGCGCCCGGCAAGTTGTCCCACTTGCGTCTCAAGCATCTTCATCATGTTGAGCACTTGATGGTTGGAGCTCCCGACCTCCGTCACTTTGCTATCGATGTTCTCCAACACCTTGTCTATGGTCTTGAACTTGGTGACGGTGTCCTTGTTGATCTTGGCTTGCTCGTCCATGAATTCCTTCAATTGTATACGAAGCGGAACCGAATTCGGAATAGATGAGCTTGCATTAAATTGAGGTCTACCTTGCCTGTAGCGGAAGTTCGACAATTCTCCCTTCTTCATGTAGTCGAGCACTTTGGCTTCCTCCAGACAATCTTTGCGTACATGGCCATACTCACCACATTCTTCGCATGTGGATCTTGCTTCGGCGGCCTTCAAGTCTTGAGCCTCTTTCTTTTCTATCTCCATCTTCTCCAACCTCCTCATGAGCGAGTCGATCTTGCCTTCAAGTATGTTTTCCTTCTCCACTTGCAAGACTCCTTTGACGTTCCCCGTGGGTTGAACCGGATGTAGGCGCCCGGATGACGCCCATGTGTCATTATCCGCGACCTTCTTGAATAGAGTAAAAGCTTCTGTCGGTGTAAGTTCAATGCTAGATCCTCCCGCCGATGCATCGATGATCGTCCTTGACGCCATGGTAAGTCCTTGATAGAACTTTTGCACGAGGTCTTCCTTCGGGAACTTGTGATGTGGAACCGCCCGAGTGTACTCGTTGAAGTGCTTGAATGCCTCCGAGATTGTTTCCGTGGGATATTGAACAAAGGTGGCAATCTTTATTACGCAAACTTTGAGTTTTACCCGGTGAGTAGTATTCCTTCATGAAAGCCTTCATCAACGTGTTCCAATTTTGCACCGTCTCCGCCGGTTGAGAGTGGAACCATTGCAAGCCTTCCCGAGAAGTGAGAACCGAAAAAGCCTTGCCCTCATTTGATCTTGAGTCACCCCATCCATGTTCAAAGTTTGACATAGTTGAATGAATGCTTGGAGGTGAAGGTTCGGATCCTCTTTACCGGTGAAGGGTGAATGTTGCACCATGCGGATAGTTGAGGTCTTGATCTCGAACGGTCTTCTAATCTCCTCAAGGTTCAAGATTGGTAGGTCGATGATGTCCGGGGTGCATAGCTCCCCAATCTTGCGCTCTTGCGGTTGGTCACCCATCGGTGGAAGTCGATTCTCCCGAGGACTTTGAGGTGGTGAATTCTTCGGAGATTCCTTCGATTCTTTGTCTTCCGACTTCGAATCTACAAAATCCAGCTTTTTAGCTTGATGTGCTTCGCGTCTCCTTAGCCTGTAAAGTTTTTCTGGATCATCCACAAAATTATCGGGTTTGTTGGAGAGGTAGCCGTCCATCTCCTGTTAGGGTTAGCAATAAACAAAATATGCAAAAACTAGAAAGTAAAAATAAATCTATGAAAACTAGGGTTAGACAAACTAGATTAGATTTATTTTGAGGATGATCAAAGTTTAGTAGATGCAAAAAGAAAAACTAAAAGAAAACTGAAAATCACAAAAAAACAGTAAAAGATCAAATCTTGATCACTTGTTCCCCGGCAACGGCGCCAAAAAAAGGGGGCTTGTTGACGGTTAATAGTTGTATCAAAGTTCGTTTAGACTTGCAAGCGGACAAGTCTCCCGTCGTAGTCAAGGGACCCTTCTTCCCTCGAGTGGTGAACCCAAGGTATCGAATCCGTGGAACAAATGTGTGACGCAAAAGATGATCTAGTAAAGCCAAGTAACTTCAATCTTCGGTAAAAGAAACCCTAATGCATCTAGGTAAAAGACACAAAACTGATCTAATCTACTAAAGACCGGAGATAACAAAGTAAGAATGGGTAGATAAACCGATATAGAGAGATCGGGTTAAGCCTTTTGTGGAAGTTCCAAGAAAGAGAAGAAGTAGCAAATCGAATCTTATTAGAAGCCTCTTTAAATCGTGGTTTCCCCTCCGAATCCGAAAACATCCGCCTTTCGGAACCCCCGTTCTGTCACAACGTATCCCTACTCATGTGGGGAGTCTAGGGCGAGTCAAAAGACAAGTCGAGATTCTTTCGGAAGATCCGGCGTGTACCTCTAGCCACCGCGGCTACAAGAACACCCTATGTGATCTATCTCGAGAATAGATCTAGAATAAGCAAAGCCGATTGAAAAATGAAATCTATGAGGAAACACTTGATCGCTAGAAATAGATTCAACCATTACAATGATACATAAACAAGATCACAACCGGGATCCTACCTTGATCTTGCTTCTAGCTCCGGGAACTCCGACGTGGTCTTCCGTGCATGGTTCCCACGTGGGCTAGGGAGACCCTAGTCAACTAGCTCGACCCGCTCCTCTCCGAGATGGTGTCCCTCTCTTCTCTGCTCCTCGGCGGCTGATGACGAATTGGATGATGTGTGGCTCTCGACCCCGGGGCTATAAATAGCCCGAATGGCGGCTAGGTCAAAGGAGGGGGCAAATGGGCCGTAGACTGGGCTGGGCCGGCCAGCGGCCTCCTTTGCGTGGTGTCAGTTCCCGAGTCTTCTAGATGCTTCCCCCTTCTGCATGTAGGCCCTTGTCATCAGTTTCTCTCCGAGTTGGACGTAGCTCCTTGTCTCGCAAGATTCGACACTTTTCTGGTTAGGTCCTCGGAGTTTGTCATCTTCTCGGGTTGAGTCCCTGGCTTCTTGGAGTCAAGTTTGCTTCATTGCATGACTTGTACGGGCTTCAAGGTCTTGTCACAAGGTGCTTTATGAACTCATCCCGAAAGTCTTGCATTCAACACTAAACTCCAAAACCGACATGCACAAGTGAACTTGTTATACCTCGGGGGTTAGTACCAATGGATAAGGTATAAAACTTATGCCAACACCGAAGGTAACCTCATGGCTAGGTTGACGAATTTTCACCGTCAACAAAGTGGTTGAGCTTAAGTCTAGACCTGCTTTGCTAGGAGCTTGTACTTCTTGCCCTGTTTTGCATGGAAAAATTGATAAGATGCATGCTTATACTGTTTCACTTGAGGCTAAGCTAAAATAACCAAATCCTACTTCATGCTCTACCTTTGAATTGCATGCTTTGAAGAATGTGGAACTTGCACATTATGTTGATCATTTGCAGGATGAGAATGATGAGTTGAGAAAAATGATGGGTTGGTTATCGGGGCATGAACCCTAGCTGAGAATGATGATGGAGACCTATAAGTGCCAAGATGGGTGTGGGTTTGGGTCGGAGAATATTGGGGATTCTAGTGGTGAGGGAGAAGAAAAGATTGGTGATATCCTTGCGACACCAAAAACTCACCACAAGAATGCCTATGTCCCTAAACCAAACCCACTACTAAACAAACTCGACACAAATCCAGATCCACCCATATTCCCTCACTCCACAAATGATTTTTAAAAGCCCATCAAATTCATAAGCACTTCGGGGAAAGTGTTCTTTGGGAAAGAGAGTGAGAAGCCTAGTGAGGAGAAACCGGTGGAGAAGTAGAGTGGAGAGAAACCAAGTGAGCAGCCCCATCCCAAGACCAAGCCTAAGGTCGTGAAGTTCCATTGTGACTATTGTGGGAGAGATGGTCACAAGAGTGAGTTTTGCTTCAAGAGAAAGTGTGAGGAGAGAATGGTGAAGGAGTGGGCTAACAAGGACAAGTACCACGCTCCCAATGGTGTACTTGAGCCTCGTGTGCAGATGCCCAGGGCCAAGGCAAGTGTGAGAACCGTTCCGGCTTGGGGAGAGCGAAAGGTAGCAGGAGGTGTTGCTGCAGGAGTGAAACCGGTCAGACCGGTTTGGAAACCGGTCAGATCGGTTTGGAGACAGCAGAGGGATCTGTTTCGTTTTCGTGCTCATGAGGAGTCTCAGTTTGTTGCAGGAGTTCGTAGTTCGGGTGGTTGGTCTGGAGAGTTTCTAGGTGGTCAGTTTGCTAGACATTCTCCCCCTCGTGCTCAATACGGGGATGGGAGAAGTCGTGGCTTTGAGGTGGAGAGGTGGAACGGCCTACGGTCTTCCTTTCATGGTTTTGGTCCTCCTCCAGATAGAGAGGGTTGGTTCCCTCATAGTGGTTATCGTGGCGGTGTTCATGGAGGTAGCTTCAATAGGAGAGATGCTTTGGAGTGTGCTAACCCCACTTTGGAGCAAATGGCTCAGCACTGATTTTACTCTTTCGGTACTAACCCCAGTGCTGAGTCGTTTGTTTGCTCACATGCTCATTTTTGAATTTCAGGTGGGAGACTTGAAGAACATTTGGTTGATGGACTCCGGTTGCTCAAGTCATGTGACCGGAGACAAGGGGTGGTTCTCAAGTCTCATCCCAGTGGTGACAAAGAGGTACATCACCTTTGGGGACAATGGGCGAGGGCATGTGTTATTAGAAGGTGAGATTAAGGTGAGTGACAAGATCAGTCTCCGGCGTTTTGCTCTTGTTCAATTGCTTGGGTACAATTTGATTTCTGTGTCCCACCTATTGGATGAGGGTTTTGAGGTGTTGTTTCGGCCTGGTGGTTCTCGGATTTTGGACTCTCGAGGGGACCTTGTCTGTATGGTCGTTCCAGAGGGTCAGGTGTTTCGAGCTGATTTTTCTCAGTCTTCTGGTGTTGAGCATTGTTTCTTGGCTGGTTCTTCGAGTGAGTTGTGGAAGTGACATAGGAAGTTGTGTCACTTGAGCTTTGATCTTTTGTCTCGGTTGAGTAAACTCAATTTGGTCCGAGGATTGCCACAGTTGAGGCTTGAAAAGGAGTTGGTTTGTGCGCCGTGTGGGCATGCCAAGATGGTAGGCTCTTCTCACCCGCCTCTCACCGATATGATGACTGAGCGTCCAAGCGAGCTGCTTCATATGGATCTTGTTGGCCCAGCTCGTGTGCGATCTGCAGGTGGGAAGTGGTATGTCCTTGTTGTGGTGGATGACTACTCTCGGTATGCTTTGGTGCTCTTTCTTGAGGAGAAAGGGGTGACGTTTGGTTTTGTTCGAGATCTTGTCTTGAGGTTGAGGAACGAGAGGCACGGACATGCCATACGAGTGATCCGCAATGACAATGGCTCGGAATTCAGAAAGTCTCGTTTCAAAACTTTTTGCCATGACTTGGGTCTTGAGCACCAGTTTTCGTGTCCGTATACGCCTTCCCAGAATGGTGTTGTGGAAAGTAAAAATAGAACCTTGTGTGAGATGGATCGGACGATGCTTGATGAGCATAGGACTTCGAGAAGGTTCTGGGCTGAGGCGGTGAATACCGCGTGCTATGTTTCGAACCGGATCTACCTCAGAGTGCATAAGAAGAAAACCTGTTACGAGTTGATGCACGGTCGCACACCCAAGGTGAGTCACTTCCATGTCTTTGGCAAGTGTTTTATCCTTAAGAAAGGGAAGAAGTTGGATAAGTTTGAGGCTAGGTTGGTCGATGGTATTTTCTTTGGTTATCCATCTCACTCTAGAGCATATCTTGTGCTCAATCTTGAAACTAACCAAATCGTGGAGACTTGCGAGGTAACCTTCGACGAGACACGGCCACGTAGCCAGCTTGTCTTTGAGTGTGCAGGTGATGATGAACTTGGCGAGGAGATCTTTCAGGAGGAGGAGCATGAACATGGAGATGATGAAGATGGCATTGTGGTGCCCGCGGCTGAGCATGTACATACTACTTCGACTACGGTGATGGACGGCCCCTCTCCCACACCTACGACGACAAACCAGGATCAAGGAGAAGCTACTGTTGAGGGGGAGGTAGCATCAAGGCGAGAACCTCCCTAGCGAGTATAATTGGATCACCCAACTTCAAGGATCATCAAAGACATGAATGAATGTACTACACGGTCAAGGGTTCGGAACAATTCTCATTTCGCTCATGCTGCTTTTGTTGCCACCTTTGAGCCCAAAGACATTGGACACGCACTACCTGATCATAATTGGGTAAATTCGATGCATGACGAGTTGGAGAACTTTGAGAGGAACTAAGTTTGGGAATTGGTTGACCCTCCCCCAGGGTGTAAGCCAATTCGGACAAAATGGGTGGGGAAGAATAAAAAGGGAGAGAAAGGTGAAGTGGTGAGAGAACATGTCAAGGCTTCTTGCCCAGGGGTTCAGTCAGAAAGAGGGGATTGACTATGAGGAGTCCTTTGCCCCCGTAGCTCGTTTGGAGGCAATCAGGATACTTCTAGCTTTTTCTATGGCTAAAGGGTTCAAGTTGGACCAAATGGATGTGAAGAGTGCGTTCTTGAATGGTGTGTTGGAGGAAGAAGTGTAAGTGAGGCAACCACCGGGGTTTGAGACTGAGAAGTACCCCCACAGGGTGTACAAGTTGAGGAAGGCGTTGTATGGGTTGAAGTAGGCGCCTAGAGCTTGGTATAGTAGGTTGAGGGGGTTCCTGTTTGAGAGAGGGTTCGAGATGGGGAAGGTCGATCAGACCTTGTTTCTTCTCAGGCAGGGCAGAGATATCCTGATTGTGCAGGTGTACGTGGATGATATTATCTTTGGTGGCTCGTCTAACTCTCTTATTGCAAGGTTTGCAGATGATATGAGCAGAGAATTTGAGATGAGCATGATGGGTGAGTTGTAGTTCTTCCTCGGGCTACAAATCAAGGAGTCAAGGGAAGGAAGATTTGTGCACCAAGCTAAGTACACCAAGGACATTGTGAGAAAATTCAAGATGGAGGATTCCAAGGCCATGGCAATGCCTATGAGTACGACTACAGCCCTTGATGCGGATGAGAAAGGTGAACACGTGGACCAGAAGGAGTATCGGAGCATGATCAGGTCACTCATCTAATTGACGGCAACGAGGTCGGACATCTAGTTCTCGGTATGTCTGTGCGCTCGTTTTCAAGCATCTCCAAGGACTTCGCATCGGCAAGCAGTCAAGCGCATATTCAGGTACTAGCGTCACACTCCCGACTTTGGCCTTTGGTACTCCGCGTTCTCTTCTTTGGCTCTTCGTGTTTTTTCAGACGCGGATTTTGCCGGGTGTCGGTTGGATAGGAAGTCCACTTCTGGTACTTGCCAGTTTTTGGGATCTTCTTTGGTGTCTTGGTCTTCCCGCAAACTACCGAGGCAGAGTACGTTGCCACAGCTAGTTGTTGCTCTCAGCTCCTTTGGATCACATACACCACGAGTGACTTTGGTGAGGAGTATACCCATGCTCCACTTGAATGTGACAGCACCAGTGCCATAAGTGTTGCAAAGAACCCAGTGCTCCATTCCAAAACCAAACACATAGAAAGGGAAGATAGCTTTGATCCATGTACCCACACATGACCAACTAGCTGATATATTCACCAAACCCCTAGATCAAGCAACTTTCACTCGTTTGCAGGGGGAGCTTGGTGTTTGTTTGATTTCTTGAGTTGGGTGTGTGGGAGCTCCTTTGTAGCATATGTATAGCTTTCCTTTATGCATTTCTTGCATTCGGCATGGCATATGTAACATGATGTATAGGCATCCTTGTATCTTAGATTTCATGAATTTTGCATCATATGCATTGGGTAGGAAAAGCTTCTCTCATATACATTATTCACCATGATGTGCTATATGTGATCTTGTGAGCTAGTTTGGTATGCTATGGTTAGTTTGGCTTAGTTCTTGATGATCTTGATTTATATCAATGGTTGATGGCCATGTTTTTGAAAAATGTCACATGTATGCTCTCTTGTGAGTAAATGCCTTTATATGATCTTGACATGTTTTAGTGGCTTGGCTATGCTTAATTTGTGGTTAGATAGCTTATTTTGATCATATGGGGCCAAAGGCTCATTTGCCATCATGAATGTTGAGCCCTCATGCTTTCCAGTGAGAAGTCTCATATATAGAAGTAGGCACATGGCTCGGTGGCTTTGACACGACATGAGGTGCTTGTGGGTGTTTGTGATGGTCTTATGACTAGAATGGTTGTCCTAGCATGAAGTTTGTGTGGCTTTGCTATTTTGACATGTTTTGCTCATGTTTAGGACTTTGCTCATGAGAGGGTAAATTTTCGTAAAATTGCTGAATTCTATCTTAGCTTTGTCCAATGGTTGTGAAACTTGGTAATCATGAAGTTGATGTCATTACGAAGCTGTAGAGTATCTAACTCTCATTTGGACATGTGTAGCATCTTGTGATGAATTTTGTATATTTGGGAGGCTCTAAGTTGCATATTTTCAAAATTTGGGCCTTGATTCATGCATTGGGAACAAGGGGGAGAAAAAAAGGTGGAGAAAAGTTGCATTGCATCCCTAGTACCTATCCCAAGAGTCAAGGTTGAGCTTGTGCATTTCTTTAGAATTTTCAGCTTTTGGGAGGTGTGGTCTCCTGTACCAAAGCGGTCTAACCGGTTTTGGCAACCGGCCTGACAGGTTTTGGTAACCGGTCTGACCGGCTTTGGGAACTGGCCTGACCGGTTTGTGCCCAGAGTTGGCACTTGTTCAGGGGGAGTTTGCATATGTGCAGGGGGAGCTCTTGTATGCTTTGGTGGTTTGTGCTCTTGTCTTGAGCATGGTTTTGTCTCGGATGTGTCGAGCCGTTGTCCTTGCCTATGGGGCCCGAGACTTGTCTTCTTCAATTGATCTTGCTCTTTGCCATTTTTCTCGACTTTCAATCGCCTGTTGGAGTTTCTTTTGGTCGTTTCTTTTCTTTTTCCTTCTTTCTGTGATTACCAAATGTGTGTGTTGTCAATGCGCTCATCAAGGGGGAGATTGAGGACCATGTGTGGTTCGAGGACCGGTGGATGGTCGCTTCCTGGTGTGATGAGTGATTGACAACGTTGTGTGGACTGATTCTTGGCTAAGTATTGCAGGTGCAGGTTGCGGCTTGACTTGTGTTGGTGCAGGTGAAGAACAAGCACCAAAGGTCATTGCCGGTGAGGCCTCCAGGTGTGGAGAAGACAAGTAGGCTTCGTTCGAGGGACCCGGTGGCCAGCGGAGTCAAGTGCGGGCCGCATGGTGGCATGAACAGCAAGATGAAGTCGGTGGACAGTTTCTTGGTTGAGCCACAAAACCAAGGTTGAGCCGAGACTTCGTGGGAGCCATGTCATGAGTGGTGATTGGCAGAGGCTACATCAAGTTCGCGGAGTTTGTGGTGGTTCACCAGAAAATCATCGGGTTACTCGGCTGAGCCACAAAGCCGAGGCCGAAGACAGGGCGTGGCTGTCTGGCCAAAACCGGCCTGACCAGGTCGGGGTCGCAGGGCGCCGGAAGCTTCGAGGCGGAGGACACACGTCGGGATCCCAAGTCTTGTGTCGAGGCTACGCGTAGTGCGGTCGCTAGGCATCCGTCCGATGGTGCTACAAAGACAAATTCCCAAAGTGCCCTTGGTGGGCGTGAATCCTAGTTTAGGCTTTAGGGGTATTGTAGTCTTTCGGCTTGCCTCCATATAACCCAAGGGGTGAAAGGATGGCAGCCATCTCTTGGAACTCTAGATCATTTGGTTTTCCTATTTTCCCTTCCAATTTTTCCTTAGGTTTTCCTACGTGAGCTAGGGTTCCAAGAGATGGCTGCCATCCTCTCACCACTTGGGTTATATGGAGGCAAGCCGAAAGACTAAAATACCCCTAAAGCCTAAACTAGGATACACTCCCAATAAGGGCACTTTGGGAATTTATCTTTGTAGAACCATCGGACGGATGCCCGGCGACCGCACTTCACGTAGCCTCGAAGCAAGCCTTGCGATCCCGACGCGTGTTCTCCGCTTCGAAGCTTCTGGCGCCATGCGATCCCAAACCGGTCCGGCCGGTTTTGGCCTGACAGCCACACCTGATCTTCGGCCTCGGCTTTGTGGCTCAGCCGAGTAACCCGATGATTTTCTGGTGAACTACAGCAAACCCCGTGAATTTGATGTAACCTCCGCCAATCACCACTCATGACTTGGCTCCCGTGAAGTCCCGACTCGACCATGGTTTTGAGGCTCAACCAAGAAACCGTCCTCGACTTCATCTTGCCGTTCTTGCCACCATGCGGCCCGTACTTGACCCCGCTGGCCACAGGATCCCTCGAACCAAGCCTACTTGTCTTGTCCACACCTGGCGGCCTCACCAGCAATGACCTATCGCGCTTGTTCTTCACTTGCACCAACACCAGTCAAGCTGCAACCTGCACCTGCAATAATTAGCTAAGAATTAGTCCACACAATGTTATCGATCACTCATCACACCAGCAAGCGACCATCCAACGGTCCTCAAACCACACTTGGTCCTCAACGGTCGACATCTGCTCTGGCCCCTTTTGCCGTCACGTACGCACGGTCGGCCAGCCTGCTGCAGCGTCGGCTTTCTGAGGAGAGAAATTAAGTGCGATCCTCAGAGCGCACGCAGCTGGCAGCGGCGAACGGGATAGGCCGGTGGGGACATCTGAGCACACAGATCGAGCGGGTGACCTTCTGAGGAGAGAGAGAGAGTGAGTGTTGTTGTCGGAACAGGAGTGGCCTTCTGCGGAAAGAGAGCGAGTGGTGTCGAAAGGATAAGGCACAGACGAGACAACAACATGCGTCTCCGATGTGAGAAAAAAGGCGACCCTGGGTGGTAATCAAAGGAGACGCATCCTACAAGCATGCGTCTCTAGTACGAACTTATCGGTAACAGACTTTATAGCCCGTTACCAATACGGAAACAATCAGTAATGGACTTAAGCGGCCCGTTACTGATAGGGCATTGATCGGTAGTGGACATTACAAGCATCTTACCAATAGGTTTGACATTTGTAACTGGCTCTTTTAACATCCGTCACAAAGAATTTATGTAACGGGCGTTTAAGAAGCCCGTTACTAGAAGTCCACATTGGTAACGGGAATTATGGAGGCCAACCCCGGGGTCGTCCTGGCGCGCTTATAGGTAACAAGCACCAAACAACAATCGTTACATATGTGGGTGGATGTAACGGGCGTTAAGGGCCCGTTAAAAATGTTGTGTGACCTATTTGAGGTTTTCACGTAGTGTTGGTTGCTTATGAAGAGGCTGCAAAAAGAGCCAATCTTGATGGGGCATGATCAAGTGCAAGCTTGTTGATGTGCAGGGTCAGTAGCCATACTTCTGTGGATGTTCAAGGGGCATGCCTTTGTTGATCTGTATGGTCAGATAGCACGACCATAGTAAATAATGTGATGTACAAGTTAAGTCCTAGCCAGATATATGGACAAGTTAACCTTTTGTAATAATTATCTTTATTCTTGTGGACAAGTTATCTTCATCTTTGTGGACAAGTATCTCTCTTATGATGTCTGTTTTGTCTTAGAAGATATGTGCGTTGATTGTGCCTGTATGTCGAAATGGAAGCAATGAGAGATCGACTTGACCTGTCGATGAGGACAGACTAAAAGGAGATGATGATTAACAAACCTCTATCTCATTTGTTCACTGCCGCCGCGTTCCCGCTTCATGGCAGTGAAGAGTGCTCTCAGACTTCAAGTATTGGGCTCTCAAACTAGTAACGGGCGTCAAATGCTCATTGGTAACAGACTTTATAGCACTTTACCAATACGGAGTGACCAGTAACGGACTTAAACAAACCGTTACCGATAGGGCATTGATCAGTAACAGATTTTACGAGCTCGTTACCGATAGGTTTAACTTGTGTAACTGGCTCTATTTAACATCTGTTACAAAGAATTCATGTAATGGGCGTTTAAGAAGATCGTTACCAGAAGTCCACATTTGTAACGGCGCGAAGGCCAACCCCAGGGTCGACCTACCGCGCTTATATGCAACGGGCGCCAAATAACAACCGCTATAGATGTGGGTGCATGTAACGGGTGTTAAGGGCCTATTACAAATGTTGTGTGACCTATTCGTGGTTTTCACATAGCGTTCTGAGCATCTCACGTTTTCCATAGTAATGATACACTGAGCTGACATGACTGTTGTAGTCCTCGATAAATAGGCGAGTGCAGCAGAGTGTTCTTGAAAGGCAAGGCCAACATTCATCGGTTCCCCGTCTTGCATTTATGTACTTCAGTGGGATACAAGGGTGGGATCATTTTGTTGGCTAATCTTGTTTACTTTATATATGCATGGTATCGAGATGGTCACATTGTTAGCTTATGTAGGGTTTGTTCTTCGTTTGTCTATGCAGTACGTGGCGAATGGTCCGGCAAGGAAGGGACGGAGCATGGAACTTGGAGGAGTCGGGGAAGGGGGAGCTATCGGGCGCAATAGCACCTCACTGCCATCCGGTTCAGCCGCTGCCATCGGCACCGCAGCAGCACCCGGCCCCAATGGCACCTCCACTTCTACTGGTATTAGCATCCTCAGCAGCACCTGGCCCTAATGGCACCACCACTTCCGCTGGCATCAGCACCTCAGCAACACCCCGGGGTGATGCCACCTCCAGTTCAGCCGCTGGCAATGGCAGCTCAGGATCACCTGAACCTCATGGCACCACCTTTTCGCCAATGGCCCAGGCTACCACCTCTATTGTTGCCCGTTGAAATGCCACCCCCGTGCCCAGTGTTCATTGAACAAGATGAATTGCATGACCTGAAATGGTCTGTGTTGCTTTGGCTTTCGCAGGGCGGGCCCACCCGTGTTTATCACGGAGGAATGTGGGTGTGCCGTTTTTGCCAAAGGGGTCACAAGCAATGGACCATTTGTGACCTGTTTTTACACACGCACAACATCATTGTTTCGCCTACCTGGATTTGGGATGCAAGGGCGAGGCATCGCGCTTCGGAGGAGTATCTGATCCAGGAGACACGTTTTGCTGCACTCTGTGTAACAGCTGGATTTCTATGAGCCCGTGATGGTAAGCAAACATCATACGATGATCCGGTAGCCAACACCAAAACACAATCATAATACAAGTTTCACAATAATCATCACTACTCATTCATAATCATAGCTCCATCTCATGTTTGGCCTCCTGTAGTTGTTCCTTCACCTTATGCACCTCCTACCGTGAATTTTGCGGCCTTGCGGGACTCTCTTGCACATCTTAATGTTCTTTCAGAAGATCTGGATATCTCATCTCAAGGTGAGGACTGTATAGGATCTTGAAAGAGATCGAAAACATCATAGATCAATTAGTAGGGAAAGAAAAAGAGCTGTACACACCTAAGGACAAGACAACTGAGAGCAGAGATCATTCCTCTTACCATATACATTGGAATAAAAGCGTCAATGAATAGGTCAGATATAGAGTCTGTTTGGTTAGTCTTTTCTTTAAAATTTTCAAGAAGTTCGTTGTGTGTTGGACTGAAATGGATACTAATAGAAAAGGGTGCCCGTTTCAGTGCAACTGACAACACTACGTGAAAACCTCAAATAGGTCACGCAGCATTTGTAACGGGCTCTTAACGCTCGTTACATCCACTCACATCTGTAACAGTTGTTGTTTGGTGCCTGTTACCCATAAGTGCACCAGGACGACCTCAGGGTTGGCTTCTACAAAACCCGTTAGCAATGTGGACTTTTGGTAACGGGCTTCTTAAACACTCGTTACATGAATTCTTTGTAACAAATGTTAAAGAGAGCCCATTACAAATGTTAAACCTATCGGTAACGGGCTTGTAAAGTCCGTTATCGATCAATGCCTTATCAATAATGGACTGTTTAAGTCCATTACTGATCGCTGCTGTATTGGTAACAGGTTATAAAGTCCATTACCAATAATTTCGTAATGGAGACACATGCTTGTTAGGATGTGTCTCCTTTGCTGGCGACCCTGTTGGACACACTCGTGTCTTAGGACACGTCTCCTTTGGTTGCCACCTAGGGTCGCTTTTGTTTCTCAATTGGAGATGGATGTTGTTATTGCTCGTCTTTGTCTTCTCCTTCCGACACCACTCGCTAACTCTCCGTGGAAGGCCACTACCGTTCCGACAACAACACTCACTCTCTTTCCTTAGAAGGTCACTTGCTCGATCTGTGTGCTCACATGTCCCCGCCGGCCTGTCCCGTTTGTCGCCACCTGTTGTGCGCGCTCTGAGGATCACGCTAATTTCTCTCCTAAGAAAGCCAGTGCTGCAACAGGTCGGCCGGCTGCGTGCGCGACGGTGAAAGGGGACAACAGACGTCGACCGCGCCGTCCTCCATGTTGTCTCTGTGGTCACGACACCGCCTCCAATCCTCCTCCTCGGCCGCGCTTGCCTCATAGAAAATCCTCGTCTAGGTGGAAGTTAATTGCCCCCTTTTATTGAAATTCTTCAGTTGTCCTAATCCTCTTGCTTTATCAGTTTTTATGTCTGATGAATTATCCTCATTTAGTGTATGGAATGCAGATGACGTCTGCTGCTTGGGCTTGGATGTACAGACAACCCCACGAAGATTGGGAAAATTTCTTAAGCGGGGTTAATGGTTTTCTAAATCAAGCAAAGGAGGATATGCGAAACCATGGTGTTCAGACAATCCTTTGCCCCTATATAGATTGTCTCAACCAAAAGAAATTTGCACAACAGGAAATCATTTTTCATCATTAGGTCACACGTTGTTTCACAAAAAATTACACGTGTTGGAATAAACATGGTGAGGAAGGCCTTAATGAACTCGAAGCGGGCTACCTAAATGAAGGTGAAGTGTGACACCATGCTACTGACCATAATGAAGACCTTGATGACGGTGGAGTTTTTGAGGAAAATGAACCATTATTCCCACCAGATGTGATGAGGCTCGAGGATATCACTGATCAAGAAGTTAGGGGCTTTGATGATGGTGAGCTGTTGCAACGTGTGCACAATGTTGATCAAATGTTGCGGGATGTTGAGTTTCAATGAGTGTACACACCTTCTGAATTAGCGAGGCTGAAGCAGTTCATTGAAGATTCAAAAAACCCCCTCTATCCTGATTGCCAGAAGTACTCTCGCCTTTCTGGTGATCTAAAACTTCTGCAGCTTAATATAGATCATGGTTGGAGCAACAAAAGTTTCAAACATCTATTGGATATGCTTAGACACATGCTACCTGAAGGAAACCAAATAGCATAGTCTGTATATGAGGCGAAGAAGATAATCTGTCCTCTAGAATAGAGGTTGAAAAATCCATGCATGCAAGATCAGTTGTGTATTGTTCCATGGAGATTATGCAAACCTTGACAAGTGCCCCATGTGTGGCTACGATCGGTACAAGAGGAAAAAAATGGTGGATATGATAATAATGCTGATGACGAGAACGAGCCCGTCGAGATGAGAGGCAAGAAGAATATGGCTAATAGAGGGGCTCCTGTAAGGGTGGCATGGTATTTTTGCATCATTCCTCAGCTGAGAAGATGGTTCGCAACATGAAAGGAAGCCCAACTCTTGTGTTGGCATGACAAAGGCTGACATGGGCTTAAGAAAGATGGCAAGTTTAGGCACCCCACAGATGCGGCACAATGGGGTAACATTAATAACCACTTTCCGTGGTTTGACAAAGACGTAAGGAGCATACGGTTTTCTATGAACACAGATGGTGTGAACCCATTCGATAACCAGAGCTCAACACATAGCACCTGGCCTGTCGTGCTGTTGTTGTACAACCTTCCACCCTGTCTATGAAAGAAACAGAAATATATATGCTGACAATATTGACAGGCTACAGATAATTCATGTTAGATTCAGTTAGTTTTCAATTTGCATCGTCTTAAAGTAGGTTTTGTATTTTAGTAGCTTCTATATTTGCTTCAAGCTACTCGTTTTATGGATTTTTGTCGAGGTTCGCAATTGATAGGATTGATAGGTCCATCGTTTTATGAATTGGTAGATTGAAGATACTATTTCAGAGCTGCGGACCATTGAAGGGACATCTGGTTTCTGCCACGATTGTGAGCATTTGCACAATCATAGGTGTTAGATTTAGTTAGTTTCCAATTTGAATCATTCTATGGATTTATAGGTTCATTTAGGACAACCATGCCCTTGCTGAGTTTATGTAGGTAGCAAACAACCAGGTTTTGTGGCGTGTGGTGGTTGTTTTACTGTACTCATAAAATTGGGTTCAAGAAATTCAGGTTTTTCTATAGACTGGGATGAGTTTATTTTTCAGATCAAGATGAGTTTTCTCCAAGGATTAGTTTAGTTCTACAAGAACATCTTAATGTTATTTTAGAAAATCTAGATGCCTCATCTCAGGGGAGAACTCTATTAGGATCTCGAAAGAGATCCAAAACATGATAGAACAACTAGCTGAAAGAGAGAAACAGCTTCAGTACACACGTAAGAACAAGAAAACCGAGGGCGGAGATTATTCTTCTTACCATAGACATTGGAATAAAAGCGTTAATAAATGGGTAGGACATTGAGTTTGTTTGGTCCGTCTTTTCTTTTAAGTATTCAAGAAGTTTGTTGCAATATGTGAAAAACTAACTTTGGTAACGGGCATAGATTTTCTTTCGTAGCGAGCAAAGCGCCCATTACCGATCAAGTATTACAAATGAGCCAAGAAAGGTAACGGACAGATGCCCATTACTGATAAGACATATTCGTAACGGGCATAAAACAACGACTGTTACCACAACTAGCCGCCGGTCACGTGAAATGGCTATTTCTCTGGGCCTACAGGAAACTTCGGTAACGGGCACCAAAACACATCCTGTTACAGTAGCTCAATATCAGAGACGCCTTTTGTGTACCTATGTCTCCTTTATCTTGACGAAATGAGATGCGTCTATTTCATGCGCGTATCAACACATCTAGGATTCATAACGGGCATCAAACAATGACCATTACCACAGCTAGTCACCGGTCACGTGAAATGGATGTTTCTCTGGGGCCATAGGGAACTTTGGTAACGGGCATGAAAAACCTGTGTCTCCTCTGTCTTGACGAAATGAGATGCATCTGTTTCCAAGTATGTCTACTTCTTATCAATTAAAGGAGGTGTGTGCTTTCAACCTACGTCTCCTATATCTCAACGAACGGGCCAGGTCTTGGGGCCCACCGATCAGGACTGGTAACGGGCTTTTACACTGCCGGTTACATTGTTGGTATGTTTGTATTGGGCTTTCCGAATGAAGACCCTTACTCACTGATCAGTGTTTGTAATGAGCTTTAATTACCACCCATTATAGATATATAGGCCACCCCTACAATAACCAGCCCGCTTGCCGGCTACATCTTGGAACCAGCCAGGATTTGGCAGCCATCAGGGGCTGTATCCTGCCATTCTGGAACCAGCCAGGATATGGCATCCACCACAACAAGGAGACATCACAAACACATTCTCACATCACAGATATTGGCAAGCAAGATCACATTTATTGACAAGTAATATCACATTTATAGACAAGCTAGGACCACATCAAGTTTCAAGTTACTGTCATCAGGGCTTGTTTGGATGGAGTCATGAGAAAACTGCCTGAACTAGGTAGCATCTGACCCCAACCAAGCAAGCCAAGCAGGTTTCTCACCCAACAACACCTGACTAAAGAAGACTGAATGAGTTTCAAGTTTTTGGCTACAATGAACTCACGGTGCACCATTGCAGAAGTTGCCCTTTCGGTCGATGGACTCCTTAAGAATGTACTCGCAAAGCATCTCCCAGACATGCTTTAGATCTTTTGTGGAAACATCTACAGCAGATTTGAAATCCTATAAGATACAGTCATTTATGAGAATACAAGTAAAAATCAGTTTCTAAATCAGATGGATAATATGAGCAGAGACAAGGTTGAGCATTATTATCTACTTATAGCAGCCTTCTTGATGTCAGGTATGTCATCGAGTAGTCTTAACATATGGAATGCCACATGGAATCCACACAAAGAGGACCCCCATGGCTGCTGACAACAATGCATCGAGGTACCAAAATGACAAGTTAATGCAGTACCAAATAGGTAAGAAGGGACCATAAAAAACCTCAGTCTTATAGCGAGATTTGTTTTGTGCTTGAGTGTGGCTTTTGGCATTTTTTCTTTCCTTTTGTCACTCCGTCCTGTGCATATTCACCAAAGGCCCTGCATGATCAGCAATACCTGATTAGAAAAACTAATAGATTGAATTTTTGTGAACAAAACCTACAAATACTGTACCAAAGGCCCTGCTTGGTCAGCAATACCAATTAGAAACACTAAGAGATTGAATTTTGGTGAACAAAACCTGCAAGATACTGACCAATCCACAACAGGTTTGAGGTCTGAGAACTTTAGTAGGGGATATTGTTTAGCAAAATCTAGATATCAAACCTCTTTGAACTTCATAAAGATGATCACTGTTACCCAGTGGCTAGTGCAGTAGGCACCCAGCACGTAGTCGTTGTTCATTGCATTTTAGATTGCTTTGGTAACAAGGAAAGAATGCTGAGAAATATTTGCGGAAGTAAACAAATCTAGATCTCAAAACCCAACACTGATCTGCATCTCCGCTGCCTTGTCCATCGTTTTCCTACAAAAACTCAAATTGTTAGCATGCATGAACTTTGTGGTCAAAATTAAAGAAATATCTTTTTAGGTTTTGGACGCCTTACAATGTCCACAACCTCAAGAAGGTAACATATAGAGAAGCCATAGTTATAAAGTTATACATGCTACTGAATGCAATGTTTAACATTAAAGCACCACAACCACCTTTAAAGTAGCATTGATCCACCTTTGCTGGAAACGAAAGTTTATCGTTACTGTGTTCCATGACGTAAGCATGCAACCTGGCACAATTTGGTCCAGCAGCCTCTAAGTTTGCTTCCGACAACATAGGTGCACCAGGCTTGTATTTTGATCGTTCCTGTTTTGACCCAATAATACAGTTAAGAGTCCCATCTTTAGATGGAGGTTTCTTGGCCCGGTTCCCCTTCTGCAGTGGAGATTGCCTGGGCTCCTCCACCTGTTGCAGAGGCTGTTGTACATGTTGCATCTGCTGCTTAGGGGGAGATTGCCTGCGCTCCTCCTCCTGCTACTAGAGAGGCTGATGTTTCGTTTGTTCCTTATCCTCATGTTGCAGCTGCTGCTTAGGCGGAGTTTGCCTAGGTTCCTCCAGCTGTTGTTGACGCTCCTGGTGCTGGAGAGGCTGTTGTTTCATCTGTTGCTCATCATGTTGCAGCTGCTGCTTAGGCGTAGTTTGCCTGGGCTCCTGCGGCTATTGTCGACACTCCTGCTGCTGGAGAGGCTGCTGTTTCGTCTGTGGCTTATCCCATGTTGCAGCAGCTGCTTAGGCGGAGTTTTCCTGGGCTCCTCCCACTGTTGTCGACGCTCCTGCAGCGTAGTTTTGTTAATTTGCTGCTACTGCTACTGCTGCTGTTTAGCCTTCTCTCGCTGACATTAAGCTGCAGTACCTCCATCTGATGTTGTACCCCTGCTACCTGTTGCGACTTCAGGGTTGGGATGTCTCGTCAGGGGTGGTATAAGGATCATGTCCTTTGGCCAATGGATACTTTGAATGAGAGCCTCCACTAGGGCTGCTATGTCACCCCCATCAATTGGTACAGGTAGAGGGTAGTTACCTGCATTGGCCCACACATAAGTAGGTTGCACCACAACATACAAATCCTGCACCGGTACTGAATGGAAAGCCTTTTGAAATGGAAAGACTTTCGCTAGTGCGAGCTCCACATTAATCCTGGTGCCATCCAAAAGGCTGCACGTGGTTGGCTCTGTCAGCTTATCTATTATGTCCAGCATAGGTGATCGACTATCATTGTCCACTTGATTCGCTTCGTCATCATTGGCATTTGAGGACTATGTGTGGTTTGAGGACCGGTGGATGGTCGCTTCCTTGTGTGATGAGTGATTGACAACGTTGTGTGGACTGATTCTTGGCTAAGTATTGCAGGTGCAGGTTGCGGCTTGACTGGTGTAGGTGCAGGTGAAGAACAAGCGCAAAAGGTCGTTGCCGGTGAGGCCTCCAGGTGTGGAGAAGACAAGTAGGCTTCGTTCGAGGGACCCGGTGGCCAGCGGGGTCAAGTGCGGGCCGCATGGTGGCATGAACAGCAAGATGAAGTCGTGAACGGTTTCTTGGTTGAGTCTCAAAACCAAGGTCGAGCCGGGGCTACGTGGGAGCCGAGTCATGAGTGGCGATTGGCGGAGGCTACACCGAGATCGCGGGGTTTCCGGTGGTTCACCAGAAAATCACTGGGTTCCTTGGTTGATCCACAAAGCCAAGACCGGAGAACCAAGAACAGTGCTGCAGCAGTGCCAGACCGGTCTGGCCGGTGGGTACCGGTCGGACCGGTGTGTGATGACGCAGTCCGAAATCTTCGAAGCGGATGACACGCGTCGGGATTGCAAGGCTTGCGTCGAGGCTGAGCAGGTTGCGACCGCCGGGCATCCGTCCGATAGAGAAAGCTTGAAGACTTCCAAAACCGCCCTTGAGGGGCTTGTATCCCTAGTTGTTAGGAAAGGGTATTTTAGACTTTCGGTTGCCTCCATATAACCCAAGAGGTGAGAGGATGGCAGCCAACCTCTTGGAACCCTTGTTCATTTTCTTTCCTATGTTTCCCTTCCTATTTTCTTAGGATTTCCATAGGACTAGCTTGAGAGCTTCATGGTGAGATCTCGTGAGAGGGTTGGATGATCGGGCGGCAAGCTAGACCTTGTAAGAACCTTTGTGGCATGTATAGATGATTCGGCGTGGTTCCTCAAGGTTTGGATGTGTTGTTCCCGGCTGTTCTTGGTGGTGATTTTCGGAGACCTCTCTTGCTTATTCTCTTGGGGTGTTTTCGGGACCTTTCTCTTGGGGATTTGATGGGGGAAATTTGTGGGAACCCTTCGTGGTTCTTTGGGCTGTGATTCCCCTCCCAAATCCGTGAGTAAAGGGGCTCAATTTTGGGGTTTTCCGTGTTCTAGGGTTAGAGGAGTTCTTGGCGGGATTTCTTCGATTCCTCTTGTTTGGACAAGTTTTGCTGGGATTGAACTTGGCTATGGACTCCCCTTGAGGTGTTCCTATTGTCCCCAAATTCTTGTTGAAGCCTGTGGAGCGAATCGGGAGATCAAGGCTTGGTTTTGGAGGAGTTGACCCGCGGGTGCTGTTCATCCCAAGCTGCCCAGGCTACACCGGTCCGACCGGTGCTCTTGACCGGTCTGACCGGTGCAACCCTCGGTGGGTTTTTTGCTCGGTTGAACGTCTGGGTGTGTTTGTTGTTGTCCTGTGTAGGGGCTGTTTCGAGTTTGGGTCTGTTTGGAGGTCGGTAGGCATGTTTGGTGTTTTGGGGCTTTCTGGATGTGACCGGTCCGACCGGTGTGTTGCACCGGCCTGACCTGTGTGGAGCCTTTCTGTGGAAGTCACCAAGTTTCACCAGCAGGGACCGGTCTGACTGGTGGTGCTCACCGGTCTGACCGGTGTTGGTCACTAGACTTGAGGTTTGGTGTTCCGCTACGTTCTCGGGTCGGAAGGTTGTGTGTTAGTTCCTAGGTTCAGTAGCACTCCAGTGGCTACGTGGACTTGCCCAATTTGGGTAGTGAGTCAGAGTCGTGTGTTGGAATCGTGTTCGTCTTGTTGGAGTCTACATCTCCTTCGAGAAGAATTTTTATCGGCTCCCATTCACTCCTCCCCTCTCTGGTTCGCCGTATCGGTCCTTCAAGTGGTATCAGAGCCGGTTCGGGTCTTTGTTGACTCTAACCATTCTAAGATACAAGGATGGCATACCAGGAACGGGGTTCGGGTCCTCCACACTTCGATGGCAACAACTACCAGATGTGGATTAAGCGGATGGCGGCGTTTCTCTGTGGAAAGGGTCAGATCCTTTGGGATGTCACGGTGGACACAGGCTATGTCCAGCCGATGAACTTTCTTGCTGAAGGATCGAGGGACATGTTCGAAGGCCAACAATAAGGCGGTCGACTACTTGTTTCGTGCTTTTGTGTCAGCCTGAGTTCGATCGGGTGCACACCGAGCACTTGGCTTGTAGAATCTAGTTGGTGTTGAAGGATGCTCATGTTGGGAATGCCCAGGTTCAGGCTCGGATGTATGCGACCTACCGGAGAGAGTGCGAGAACTTCACTCATCTCCTCGGTGAGTCCATCGATTCCTTGTTTCAGAGGTTCACGGTGGTTGTGAACAACATGAGGGCCAGTGTGGACATGCTCTCGTACGATGATCATGATAGAGCTGTCAAGCTCTTACACTCTTTGGATCGTACAATTTGGGGCGGAAAGTTCGAGGCCATTGTGGAGTAGGAGAAGTATGACACTCTGACGGTGAACGAGTTGTTCTCGAAGCTCAAGTCGTCTAAGGTGGATAGGGGCATGACTGCCAAGCTCGAGGGCCCGACTGACTCTCATAGTCTTGCCCTCGTTGGTGGTTCGAAAAGAAAGGCTAACACTAACCCATCCACCAGGATGTTCTCTTTGTCCTCTTTGATGTCTATGCCAGATGAGGAGTTCGACGTGCTTGAAGAGGACGAGCTGGCGCTCTTGACGAGGCGGTTCGAGAGGCTGCACGAGAACCGGGTGAACATGAGGAGGAACACGAGGACATGCTTTAAGTGCGGCAAGGCTGGACACTATTTCGCCGAGTGTCCGAAGGTGAACAACCACGACAAGCACAAGTTCAAGGACAAGAGAAAGAAGTCCAAGAAGAAGGATCATGGACATGGAAAGAAGACACGGTCTCGAGAGAAGATGAAGAGATCAAGCGACATCGAGTCCGATTCCGAGGACACGTCTTCAAGCTCGAGTGATGAAGACGAAGAGGATGACAAGAAGAAGAAGAAGAAGAAGAAGAAGAAGAAGAAGAAGAAGAAGAAGAAGAAGAAGAAGAAGAAGAAGAAGAAGAAGAAGAAGAACCTTGACAAGTATCTCAACGGCCTTTGTGTGACAGGCCTAAACCTCAAGGACGACTTCTGCGGCATGGCTTGCAGTTCGAGCAGCAAGAGAAACCAGAAGGACGCCTCGGACTTCGATTCCGAGGATGAGGTATGTGATGAGCTCTCTTCTTTGCGCAAGGAGAATGAGGAGTTGGTTGACTTGCTTGATAATCGCGACCACATGCTTAGAGAGGCTAAGAAGCTTAGGAAGGAGCTTAGATCTTTGCTCGAGGATGCTAGGACTAGAATGGCTGAGCTAGAAACACAGGTTCTTGATAGCAAGCTTGAAATTGGTTCTCTTAAGTCTAGCCCTGTTGTTTCTGATGAGATTGATTGTGCTGATTGCTCTATTTTCCTAGCTGACTTGATTGATCTTAGGGAAAAGTATGCCTCCAAGTGTGAGGAACTAGATGTGCTTAAGGATGAGTTGGCTGAGCTACAATCTAGACCCACTTTGCTTGGTGCTTGTACTTCTTCCCTACTTTGCATGAGAAAATTGTTGAGCTTCGTTCTCGCACTGTTTCGCTTGAGGCTGATTTGAAAGTGCCTATTCCTACTTCCTATTCTACGTGTGAGTTACATGCTGTAAAGAATTTGGATCTTGCAAAATGTGCTGGTCGCTTGCAAGATGAGAATGATAAGTTGCGTGAAGTGCTGAGTTGGTTGTCGAGTCAAGAACCTCAGCTTGGTATGATGATTGCTAGCTGTAAGCACTTTGATGGTTGGGCTTTGGGATTGGATAAGGTTGGTGAGGGCAGTGATGAGAGAGAAGGGAAATTTGGGAATGTTTTAGTTCCACCACAACCCACACCCAAAGACAAGTTTGCATCCATGCCAAACCAATCGAGAGAAAAACCAAGTGAGAAGGAAAGTGAAAAGCCTAGTGAGAAACCAAGTGAGAAGCCTTGTGAAGAGCCTCATCCCAAGCCTAAGCTTAGATCAATCTGTTTCCATTGTGAGATTTGTGGAAAGGATTGTCACAAGAAAGAGTTTTGTTATAAGAGAAGGAGAGAGGCGAGAATGGCTAAGGAGTGGGAAAACAAGGATAGGTACCACCCATCTCATGATGTGCCTGAGCCTCGTGTGCAGTTGCCCAGAGCCAAGGCGAGTGTGAGGACAGTACCGGCTTGGGGAGAGCGAAAGGCTGTTGGAGGTGCTGCTGGCCGGGCTACACTGGTCAGACCGGTGAGAGGCACCGGTTAGACCGGTGCAGGCCTGGACAGGCAGCAGTTCGAGCTTCATGCTCGTACAAGTGCGAGGTTTGTTTCTAGAGGTCGTGGTTCTGGTGGTTGGGCTGAAAAGTTTGCAGGAGGTCAGTTTGCTAGGCATTCTCCCCCTCGAGTTCACTACGGGGATGGGAGGAGTCGTAGCTTTGAGAAGGAGAGGAGGGACAGTCCACGGGCTTTCTTTCGTGGTTTTGGTCCTTCTCCAGATAAAGAGGGTTGGTTCCCTCATGGTGGTTACCGTAGTGGTGTTAATGGAGGTAGCTTTGGTAGGTTGAGGGGGTTCTTGTTTGAGAGAGGTTTTGAGATGGGGAAGGTCGATCCGACCTTGTTTCTACTGAGGCAAGGCAGAGATATCCTGATTGTGCAGGTGTATGTGGATGATATTGTCTTTGGTGGCTCGTCTAACTATCTTGTTACAAGGTTTGTAGAGGATATGAGCAGGGAATTTGAGATGAGCATTATGGGTGAGTTGCAGTTCTTCCTCGGGCTACAAATCAAGCAATCAAAGGAAGAAACATTTGTGCACCAAGCTAAGTACACCAAGGACATTGTGTGGAAGTTCAAGATAGAGGACTCCAATGCTATGGCGACGCCGATGAGTACGACTACAGCTCTTGATGCGGATGAGGAAGGTGAACACGTGGACCAGAAGGAGTACCGGAGCATGATCGGGTCACTCTACTTGACGGCGACGAGGCCGGACAACCAGTTCTCGGTATGTCTGTGCGCTCATTTTCAAGCGTCTCCGAGTACTTCGCATCAGCAAGCGGTGAAGCAAATTTTCAGGTACTTGCGTCACACTCCCGACTTCGGCCTTTGGTACTCCGCGTCCTCTTCGTTGGTGCTTCATGGTTTTTCGGATGCGGATTTTGCCGCGTGTTGGTTGGATAGGAAGTCCACTTCTGAAACTTGCCAATTTTTGGGATCTTCATTGGTGTCTTGGTCTTCCCGCAAACATTCGAGTGTTGCTCAATCCACTACTGAGGCAGAGTACGTTGCCGCTGCTAGTTGTTGCTCTCAGCTCCTTTGGATTTCATACATCATGAGTGACTTTGGTGAGGAGTATACCCATGTCCCACTTCATTGTGATAGCACCAGTGCCATAAGCGTTGCAAAGAACCCAGTGCTCCATTCCAAAACCAAGCACATAGAAGTGAGGTATCATTTTCTGAGAGACAACGTAGAGAAATGAAAGATAGGTTTGATCCATGTACCCACACATGACCAACTAGCCGATATTTTCACCAAACCCCTAGATCAAGCAACTTTCACTTGTTTGCGGGGGGAGCTTGGTGTGTGTTTGATTTCTTGAGTTGCGTGTGTGGGAGCTCCTTTGTAGCATATGTATAGCTTTCCTTTGTGCATTTCTTGCATTTGGCATGGCATATGTAACGTGATGTATAGGCATCCTTGTATCTTAGATTGCATGCATTTTGTATCATATGCATTAGATAGGAAAAGCTTCTCCTATATACATTGTTCACCATGGAATGCTATTTATATCTTTGTGAGCTTGTTTGGTGAGCTATGGTTAGTTTGGCTTAGCTCTTGATGATCTTGATGAATATTCCATGGTTGATGGCTATGTTTTTGAAAAATTGTCACTTGTATGCTCTCTCATGTGTAAATGCCTTTATATGATCTTGACATGTTTTAGTGGCATGGTTATGCTTAATTTGTGGTTGGATAGCTAGTTTATTGATCATATGGGGCCAAAGGCCCATTTGCCATCATGAATGTTTAGCCCTCTTGCCTTATCTTGTGGAGGGGCATAAGTTCCTTTTTTGTCGCAAAGACATTTCATGTACCAAATATGAATCTGAAAATGAAATGTAAAATGCTTGGAAAATGTGCTCCCATGTCATATCTGTTGAATTTAATTTGCTTTGGGTGCTAAACCGTTGCATGATGCCTATCAATGAGAAGTCTCATACATAGAACTAGGCACATGGCTCGGTGGCTTATGATTAGAATGGTTGTCTTAGCATGAAGTTTGTGTGGCTTTGCTATTTTGATATGTTTCGATCATGTTTAGGACTTTGCTCATGAGAGGCAAATTTTTCGCAAAATTGCCCAAATTCAACTTAGCTCCGTCCAATGGTTGTGAAACTTGGTGATCTTGTAGTTGATGTCAATACGAAGCTATAGAGTATCTAACTTGCTCATTTGGACATGTGTAGCATCCTATGTTGAATTTTGTCTATTTGAGAAGCTCTAGGTTGAAAGTTTTGCATTTTTGGCTTGATTCATGCATTGCCAACAAGGGGGAGAAGTTTGAGGTTGAAATGGCTTGCTGGATGCATTTAGAAGGTTTTTAGGTGGTTTCGAGCCATTTCTGGGCTCTGTTGTGCACCGGTCTGACCGTTCGATGTCACCGGTCTGACCGGTCAGAGTGCTGGTCTTGTGCACATGTTGGGCACCGGTCTGACCGGTAGTGGTGACCGGTCTGACCGGTGTGAGCTGAAGTTGTTCCAGCTTCCCTGTTTTCAAGTGGTTTTTCGAGCTATGGTTTGGTGGTTTGCGCTCTTTGCTTGAGCTTTGTTTTGTCTCGGATGTGTCGAGCCGTTGCCCTTGCCTAAGGGTCCGAGACTTGTCTTCTTCAAGTGATCTTGCTCTTTGCCTTTGTTTGGCTTTTGATCGCTTGTTGGAGTTTCTTTTTGTTCGTTTCTTTTCTTTTTCTTTCTCTCTTGTTTGTTTATGTGGGTGCTGTCAGTGCACTCATCAAGGGGGAGATTGAGGACCATATGTGGTTCGAGGACCGGTGGATGGTCGCTTCCCTGTGTGATGAGTGATTGACAACGTTGTGTGGACTGATTCTTAGCTAAGTATTGCAGGTGCAGGTTGCGACTTGACTGGTGTAGGTGCAGGTGAAGAACAAGCGCGAAAGGTCGTTGCCGGTGAGGCCTCCATGTGTGGAGAAGACAAGTAGGCTTCGTTCGAGGGACCCGGTGGCCAGCGGGGTCAAGTGCGGGCTGCATGGTGGCATGAACAGCTAGATGAAATCGTGGACGGTTCTTGGTTGAGCCTCAAAACCAAGGTCGAGCCGGGGCTACGTGGGAGCCGAGTCATGAGTGGTGATTGGCGGAGGCTACACCGAGTTCGCGGGGTTTCTAGTGGTTCACCAGAAAATCACTGGGTTCCTTGGTTGATCCACAAAGCCAAGACCGGAGAACCGAAGACGGTGCTGCAGCAGTGCCAGACCGGTCTGACCGGTGGGTACCGGTCTGACTGGTGTGCGAAGACACAGTCCGGAATCTTCGAAGCGGAGGATACGTGTTGGGATCGCAAGGCTTGTGTCGAGGCTAAGCAGGTTGTGGTCGTCGGGCATCCGTCCGATGGAGAAAGCTTGAAGACTTCCAAAACCGCCCTTGAGGGGCTTGTATCCCTAGTTGTTAGGAAAGGGTATTTTAGACTTTCGGTTGCCTCCATATAACCCATGAGGTGAGAGGATGGCAGCCAACCTCTTGGAACCCTAGTTCATTTGCTTTCCTATTTTTCCCTTCCTATTTTCTTAGGATTTCCATAGGACTAGCTTGAGAGCTTCATGGTGAGATCTTGTGAGAGGGTTGGATGATCGGGCGGCAAGCTAGACCTTGTATGAACCTTTGTGGCATGTATAGATGATTCGGCGTGGTTCCTCGAGGTTTGGATGTGTTGTTCCCGGTTGTTCTTGGTGGTGATTTTCGAAGCCTTGCTCTCGGAGATTTGATGGGGGAAATTTGTGGGAACACTTCGTGGTTCTTTGGGCTGTGGTTCCCCTCCGAAATCCGTGAGTGAAGGGGCTCGATTTCGGGGTTTTCCGTGTTTTAGGGTTACAGGAGTTCTTGGCGGGATTTCTTCGATTCCTCTTATTTGGAAAAGTTTTGGTGGGATTAAACTTGGCTATGGACTCCCCATGAGGTGTTCCTATTGTCCCCAAAGTCTTGTTCAAGCCTGTGGAGCGATTCGGGAGATCAGGGCTTGGTTTTGGAGGAGTTGACCTGCGGGTGCTGTTCATCCCGAGCTGCCCAGGCTACACCGGTCTGACCGGTGCTCTTGACTGGTCTAACCGGTGCAACCCTTGGTGGGTTTTTTGCTTGGTTGAACGTCTGGGTGTGTTTGCTGTTGTCCTGTGTAGGGGCTGTTTCGAGTTTGGGTCTGTTTGGAGGTCGGTAGGCCTGTTTGGTGTTTTGGGGCTTTCTGGCTGTGACCGGTCTGACCGGTGTGTTGCACCGACCTGACCGGTGTGGAGCCTTTCTGTGGAAGTCGCAAGTTTCACCAGCAGGGACCGGTCTGACCGGCGGTGCTCACTGGTCTGACCGGTGTTGGTCTGTAGACTCGAGGTTTGGTGTTCCGCTGTGTTCTCGGGTCAGAAGGTTGTGTGTTGGTTTCTATGTTCAGTAGCACTCCAGTGGCTATGTGAACTTGGCCAATTTGGGTAGTGAGTCGGAGTCGTGTGTTGGAAGCCGTGTTCTTCTTGTTGGACTCTTCATCTCCTTCGAGAAGAATTTTTATCGGCTCCCATTCACTCCCCCCTCTCTGGTTCGTCGTATCGGTCCTTCAGCATTCCAATGATCTTGCTCTCTGCCACACAAAAATTCTTTTCTGTCATGCGCACGTTCTTCCTCGCGGTCATGCGCATCTTCTTCCTCGCTGCCATGCACATCTTCTTCCTCGCTGCTACTGACAGGCGCTGGTAATGGGAAGGAAGAAGTACATTTGACGGTATTTCGATGCCTAAAAGTCTTCGAGCATGGACAATTGATTGAAATGTTATTTCCATCATATCATGAGCATCAGACATCTTGCTCCTCTTCTTCCTGTACATTCCAGTGAACTCTTCACCAAATCCTTTACCCCAGCCAAGTGAACTAGACACGCCTCAGACCCAACCTCAATGCTCTGGAGTCTCAAGTGTTGTGGTGAGGATATCATCCTCACTAACCCCATAGAAAGAACCATCGTTACCCTAAGCTGCAAGTGTTTTCACCCTATCTGCTACCCCCACCACCGCAGGGTTACTGAATGTTATGCCCCCGCTTCCTTCACTAGTATTTTTCCTCTTCTTCCCTACCCTTGCCCTCACATAAGGTCTCGAACGTCCAGGAAATTTGTCCCAAGGGTTCTGTTTTCCTTCTGCATCTAGCTTTGCATCCTTCTCCTCCCACTCTTTTCTTTTACCACTATAACCTTTTTTTGCCCATCTTGTGTGGCTTATTATGCAATGCTCTCTTTTGTTTCATCTCCTGGCTCAATTACTTAAATGAAGGAGAATTGGTTTCCTGCACAAACATGTCTCAGTCTTGTTGCCGCAAAAAGGCATGCTTCACAAAGGGAGTCTCCTCTTCACTCACATATTTTTTCTTAAATGGGCCTTGAACCGCTATTGCAAGGTTCCAATTTGTGATATAGCTTCCTTAACTGCTTCTTGCGAACAGATTCTTCTAGATTGGCTGGGTATTCTAGCTTTTCCTCTAAAACTGTGAACAGATGGTCCTTCTCAATTGGTGAGAGATCATCAACCGCCTTGTTGATTGACACCCTCTCCCGAGCAATGAGACCACAGAGCAATAAAAATATATCCCTCGCATCATCTTGGGTAGGCCAAAAATTGGCACCAAGACCAGTTGCAGTCAACTTGTCTTCTAGCTATTTGGTTTGTGTTCTTGACCCGCGGGATCGAGTACTACTCACAGCAGTCTGTGCTGAGTGACCCTGTGAGAAGGTTCACCGACGATGGGCTGTGATGATGCACTCGAGGTAGAGGAGTTTGTTGTTGTGGGAGACTACATAGATGATATATGAGGTTGTCAGTAGAGCAACATAAGCAATACTAAAAATCTAAACAAAATTCTTATTAGAAAATTCGCTTTCTCTGACCGGCAAAATAGCTGATATTACACTAGAAATCATTACAAGTCGTAAATAAAATTAGTATAGACATACATAGTTCATATTTTACTTAATTAGCATACAGGGATAGGTGCTAACCATTTTGACTGGGACACAACAATATGCTTATATATCAAAGTAGAGAATAAATTCCTTCAACTGCTTCCTTGTCCAACTTCAGCAGCAATGGATTGTGTGTTCGATGTGTACATGCAACAAGAGTGTAAAGCAATGATTATGACATTATATATGACAGTAGTGAAACAACACTAACAACACATCATGACGCCAACAATAACAATATATATGATAGTACTGAAATAATTAACACTCACAGCAAAGCATAAGACAATCTAGTTATCACTACATTATAAACCATTGCGATGCAATTCCCACTGACATTATGTGGCCATCAGAATTAAAGTATGATAACAGATCCAAAGCATAACTGTTGATATGGTACATTCAAAGCATAGCAGAATTTATGTATGCTAACATCGTTTATGCTTTTCATGAATTTACAGTTCAAAAATTGTAGCACCAGGAACATGAAAATGAATTTCAACAGATCATATAACTTCATCTATTAGCAATAATTTATTCAAATAGACTCGGAGCAACAAAATCCATCCTTCAAATCCACAGTCAATCATTTGAGGATGAACTATTAAGGCATGTCTCCCTAATCCACCTTGACATGAGTATATAGCTAATTGGGTGGACTACATTATAAACCACTGCGATGCAATTCCCACTGACATTATGTGGCCATCAGAATTAAAACATGCTAACAGGTCCAAAGCATAATTGTCAATCTGGTACATTCAAAGCATAGCAGAATTAATGTATGCTAACAGGTCCAAAGCATAACTATCGATCTGGTACATTCAAAGCATAGCAGAATTAAAGTATGCTAACATCCTTGATGCTTTTCATGAATTTATAGTGCAAAAATTGTAGCACCAGGAACATGAAAATGAACTTCAACAGTTCATATAACTTCACTTGTTAGCAATAATTTCTTCAAACAGACTTGGGTCAACAAAATCCATCCATCAAATCCACAATCAATCAATTAAAGATGAACTATCAAAGCATATCTCCCTAATCCACAATGACATGAATATATAGCACATTTGATGGCCGAGGAGAGAGAGGGCATTGGGGGTTCAAGTAGGACTAAGCTCTGTCGGGAATGAAGTAGTTGTTCTCGTGATGGTCGGAGAGACGGATCCACGTCGGCTCGTGGCCTGAGGTGGCTGGCTCATCGTCGTGGCCGGGGATGACGGATCTGCGTCAAACGTCTTTAGGTTGGCAGGGAAGCCGTCTGCACGCAAGTAACTGCGTCCACATCACCGTCGTGACACAGGGAGCGGTGGGGCTGGAGAAGAGAAGGGTTGCGGCAGGGAGAGAGCGGTGAAGGCGAACGGGGAGAGAGCAGCGAAGGTGAGCAGGCAGAGAGCAGCGAAGGCGAGAGGGGAGAGTGGCGGCAGCGGTGGGGAGAGTGCGGGCGTTGTGGATCTCTCTAGCAAGGAGCCGAATATGAACGACATGTGTAACTGTGTTTAAGGAAATTACTGGCGTGACCTTGATGACTCTGTGCTGGAATAGGAACTCCATGGGCATTATAGTCAATATAGGTGGGAAATGTTGAGCAGCCCGCACACGGTTTGCCTGCTGACGCTAACACGTGGGCCAGTGTCATTGGCGACGATGGTTAGTGAACCTACATCGCCTTTGTTGGTAGTTGGGTCCGGCGGGCGGGCAGCGGTTATCTTTTTATTTTGGCGCTAACGCTAACGTGTGGGCCAGCCACTATTTTTTTCAAATGAAATGTGCTTCCCTAAAATTTTAGAGCCCATAAAATAGCACCTAAAAATCATAAAAATATGAACAATTTGTATTTGGTCATTTAGTATTTGAATAAAATATTAAAAATCACACTTGTGTACCCAAGATTCTTAGAAATCGTTTTTACATCCCATGTTAATGGTGTAATAATTATACTTACATCTAGTGTGCTCTAAAAAATCTACAAATTGACTTGGCAACATAATTTGGTTACCTAGACTTGTCTTCAAAATTTCAAATGGTTTCGATGAAGGAATAATATACTTGTGTACAAATATCTACATCTCTCACATAGTTTTCTAGAATGTTCCTTGAACATTGAAGTTTTCCACACTTTGCAACATGTACGAACTCATATGCATTTGAACACTTAATAAAACCTTGTAGCTCACCTTAAGATTACCAAAATGCAAAGTTTCATTACAGGAGGTGTGGAAAACAAATATTATTTATATGTTGTACATACATCGAACAAGATAAGGCATATAAACATTGTTCAAGAAACGGAACATACACTAACAATGGAAATAATGAAAATACAGTGATTTTAGAAAATTGTAGAAAAAATAATCAAATTTTGACTAATTACGACGGAGAAATACATGTTTACAAAATTTGATTATGGATTAAAAGGAGAAATGTCGTCGGCGACGTGGACGGATAAACTGTTCTTCATTCTTCAATAGAACAGAGGAGGAAGTAAACGGCACCGCCGCCAGCCGCCGCCCCTGCCTTGCTCGCTTCGGTGGTTTTGACACCCAAGAGGGCATCTCGAGCCTCGTCAGTGGCAAATGAGACCACTGCAACCTTCGATTTGACTCACAAACGTGACAAATCAAATATTATCTAAAAAACTGATTAAAAACCAACATCCTGATAAAATCAAATCCGTTTGTAGTAATATCTAATAATTTACATTCAAGATAGATAATATTTATTGTTGACGGCGTACTCCACGGCGGGGCGGAAGCTACACGTCTAGAGATCGAACTCATAACGGATGCGACACTCAACGCTACATTAGTGGATGATCTCTTTGGTATCCAACCCGTAGCGCCTACATCCCATTACCCAAATGCAGATGTGGGGATTCTGGACGGGTAGCAATGGAATGTCGTCATCGCCGTCATGAATGTCGTACCACCACGCAATGATATCCTCATTATCGAGGTAGCGTAGCCGCCATAGGTTGTGGTTCCTTCATGACCCGTCAGGTGGCAACGGGCCGCCGCTGATTTCCTGGAGCAGTGCCATGGCTTCGGGGTTCGCCGGGTTGCAACGGTACTTTAGCATCGCTAAGAAGTACTTGGCATCGGAGTCTTCAATAGCGGCATCTCCGATGAGCTTCAAACCCTCATCGGGGTTCCGTCGTCTCATCAACCTCTCCATCCCCTCAAAGCATAATGCCTCTGGATGATTGGCTCTGCGGAAGCGCCGTTGATGTAGAGATTCTTGCACACCCGACGTAGATCACGCAGTGACACGTGCAGTAGTACCTCATCAGAGTCGCAGATGCACCGGAAGGAGCCGCAGATTTTATTCCGAATGTTTAGAAAAATGAAAGATGGGCTCATCCTTGATGGAGTGGATGATGATCTGGGTGACAAGATCATCTGGTAGCAGCTGCATCAAGCACACCACGGCCATCAAGGAGAAGGGGGAATAGAAAGCGGCAGGGTTTGGGAAATTGAAAGGTGACGAGGGTTAAAGTTGAAGGCGATGAGGGTTGAAGTCGAAGGTGGCGAGGGTTGAAGTTGGTGACGAGGGATGAAGTTAGCAACGAGGATTGAAGTTGAAGAAGGCGACGAGGGTTCAAGTTGAAGAAGGCGCCTCGACCATGTAAAACAATAAATGGAAATTGAAGAGGCGTCGCAGCTTGGTTGCTGCCGCTGATGAGTGGACCTGACATCATTGCCCCTGCCCCTTCTCCTTCCCGCGTAATTGAAAGGCGACACATGATTTTGGATGGTTTTGCACCTGAAACGGAGCCTGATGTGCAATTGAGTGGCACGTACTGGAAGCAGTCGAGTGGTGGGTGTGGGCGGAGGCACCTGACGGTTCCACGTCTTGTAAATATAACTCCCCTACCCTCCCTTGCTTTCCATTTCTTCTTCCATAAGCTTATCTCGCTTCTTCTTCCTCCCCGCGATCCACCACTACAAACTTCGTTCACCGAGAGATCACGAAAGAGAAGATGGTGTCAAGGGGCCCACCACCGGGGAAGGAGGGGAGAAGGGAGGACGATGACGACGAAAGCCGCCGTTGGAGGAAGTTGGAGAAGGGGATGGAGCCTGCAACCAATTACGCCGACGAGGAACCGTTCTTCAACGACACCAAGTTCGCCATCGACCTGCCCAGGAGCACCTTTAGAAAGTTTAAGATGTTGGCACGTCCTTCAACATCAAGGCGCATCATGAAGTGGACACGAACCCAAGCGTGAAGGTTCTCGCCTTCAGGATCCACGGGTTGGCGGAGAGGGCTGGCCACCACTTCGTCTTCGACGACGGCGACAACGGCTCTGACGGAAGCCACGGTGGCGACGACAGCTCTGACGGCAGCCATGGCGGCGACAATGGCGGGACTCCGACTAATTGATAGACTCCTCTACCAGTTAGTAATAATGTGTGTGTGCTTTTATGTCTTTGTCAGGTTGTTGGACATGAACTTCTTAGTTTATCTATCGGTCATGAACTACTTAGTCAATTAGATTGATTGTTCGATTTTGTATGTCATGAACTCGACCTAAAAGATGCGGTAGATCCATCCGTGTTGTGATGAACTGTGTTCTATTGTGATGAACTGGAGATCTATTGTGATGAATTAGATCTATTGCCGACACGGGTTAGCGTGTTGACGCGTGGGCCAGTATCATTGGCGACGATGGTTAGTGAACCTGCATCGAGTTGGGTCTGGGCAGGCAGGCAACAGTTATCTTTTAGGCTGCTAACGCTGACGCATGGGCCCATCACTATTTTTTTGGAATGAAACTTGCTTCCCTAAAATATTAGAGCTCATAAAACAGCACCTAAATAATCACAAAAAGATGAACAATTCATATTTGGACATTTAGTATTTGAATAAAATATCAACAGTCACACTCGTGTTCCCAAAATATTTATAATTCATTTTTACACCCCATGGTAGTTATATAATATTTCTAATAACATTAAATTTGCTCTATTCTACAAATTTACTTGGCAACATAATTCGGGTACCTAAACTTGTCTTCAAAATTCCAAATGGTATCGATGAAGGAATAATATACTTGTGTACAAATGTCTACATCGCTCACATAGTTTCCTAGAATGTTGCTTGAACATTGAAGTTTTCCACACTTTGTAACATGTATGAACTCATAAGCATTTGAAAACTTAACAAAACCTTGTGTTCACCTTAAGGTTATGAAATGCAAAGTTTCATCACTAATGGTTGTGTAAAACAAATATTATTTATATGTTGTACTTATAAAGAACAAAATAAGGCATATAAACATTATTCAAGAAACCAAATATACACTAAACAATAAAATTAATGAAAAGATGGTGATTTTAGAACAAATTAGAAAAAAATCAAATTTGGACTAATTGTGACGAATAAATATGTGTTATAACAGTTGATTGCAAATTACAAGGAGAAATGTGAATTGTTCTTCAATAGAATAGAACTGGGCCCCACAGTCATTAGCAACACGGGACTGATAACCCGCGTCAGCTTTGCTGCTATTCCAAAATTTTACACAAATAATACGAGCAACCTAAAAAAAATCTAATCCACTTCTTATTATCCATTCCAATAGTCCGTTCGAACTTCACCATTTTGCAGCGGAGCCTACAATCTTCGCTGCAAAATAGAAAATTCCAAGCCATCCTTTACCGCGCACCTGTGTCGGAGGCGGCAGCGGTTCACCGCAAATGCGCCAAGTGGAGTAGTGGATTGCACACACGGCCTTCTCATGAAAAGGCAGACACCCCTCGTTGCTCAGCCACCTCGATGTCGTACTGCCACCGCCCGCAACCCACCTCATGTACCGCTTGGTGGTTCGTCAGCGGCGGAACTGCCATTGTCCCAGCAAAGAAAGATGGAGTATAGATAGACTGCTGCATAGTGCCCGCCCTAGGCGGCGCGTCAGAGATCATTGCATCCACTATTTTCCATGAAGACGGCTTTGACCGCGGAGAAGAAGCAAGCCTCTGGATTTCCAAGATCGGTCAACATAGCAAGGAAGGCTTCGTAGGCGGTGGGGTCCCACACCCAAGAAATCTCATCTCGTATCCCCTCTATCGACAAACGCCGGTCGACGTCGTCGTGGCCACACACGCGACGCATGGTCGAGAAAGTACCAATTAGACTGTGGAGGTCAGCCAAGGGCCGCTCCGAGGTCACACCGACGTGCGCCGCAATCTCAATGCAGAGGTCTTGAGGGAGGTCTAGCAGCGACCACGGTTAGTGCCGCCTGCTTCTTCCCGGCATGCTATTCATCTCCGACCGGGGATGGTGACGATGAGGAGTAGGCAGTCGAAGGGTTAGGGGATCTAAATTATTTTGGAAGGAAAAGATACAGCAGATTTGTTTCCAAACACGGTTGAAGAAATGGAGACGACGTTTGGCTAATCTGCGTATCCTTAATTCCCCATTGCAGACGGCGTTTGGTTAACAAACCGCGTATGCTTAAATTCTACTCCCTCCGTCCCAAAAAAACATGCAGTTATGGGAAATGTGCCAGTCAAACAATTACAACCTTGACCAAGTTTATAGCAAAAAAATATTAGCATTTATGTCTTGAAATAACTTTTTTATAAAAAATATGATCCTCCATATGGGAGAATTGCATTTTTTATTTCGTAATTGTTAGTAGTTTTTCATATAGTTTGACTCCTCGGGGTGTGAGTACATTGGAGACGACCTTTGGTTTATTCGCGTATCATTTAATTCTACATTAGAATCACTACCTCTGCTCTCAGCCATTGATAGGACAACAGTTTCCCCATTGACCGAATCTTGGGAACCTTCACATTTCCTGTGGTCTTGATCTTATCCCTTCCTCTCTTTTTTTTACAACTGATGTTATCCCTTCCTTGTTTTTGCTATAAAAATACACTGACACCTATAGGTCCTCCTCACTTGCTTCCTTCTTCTCTAGATCTAGATCTAACTTTGGCACAAAGAATAGATCTTGTAGGGTACTAGCTTTTGCTTTTCTCTCTTCTTCCTCCTCCTCGAGCTCTCAGTTGCTAGAAGAATTCTTGTGATATGGGTGATTGGGTTGCTCATCCATCTAGCATAGCTGCTAGAAAAATCCTTGTGATATATCAGTCATGTCGGGGGAACGTAGCACAGAACCTCCTAACATCAGGAACAACAAGCCGATGGAAAGCTAGAAACATTATGTTACAGCTTTTCCGTCATGCTTGCGCTTTCTTTTACTTTCCCTCCTCGAAGAGGAGGATTTTTGAAGGGATATGTTTCCGCCCTCTTTGTATTTTTCTGTCAAATGCTGAGATCTGGACAGCCCACGGGGGTGTTAATCCCTGTAGTTTAGTTGTTCGATGAGGAGGAGTCTAAGGCTAAGAACTGGAAGGTCGCACACGAGTATGCAGGACACAGAGAACACGACGAGTTTATACTGGTTCAGGCCTCTAGAGAGTAATACCCTACGTCCAGTTGTTGGTGTAGATTGATTGGGGATTGAATCAGAGTACAAGGGGTCGCCTCGCCCGCCTTATATTGGCCAGCAGATGAGGTCGGTTCAAAGACTCCTGGTCGGTTACGACCAAGAGACCTAAGTCTACATTACACATCTTGCCATATCTCGTCGATCTGCTTTGGTCGTAATCCACCAAGGTCTTGTCTTGTACGCCGAGACTTGAGGTCGTGATGAACTAGGTCGTCTGGGAATCTTCTGGAAGGCCTTCAAGAGGTCGTGTGGGCGGCCAACTAGGTCGGTTGGGCCCACTGACAGGTCGGCGGGTCTTCTAGTAGGCCGGACCCACTTGTCGGGGATGGCCATGAGCCTGGTCAGTGGGGACCCAGGGGTACCCATGTCTCACAAGCCCCCAATTGAGGTGTATGTGCAGCTACCTTAGAAAGGTCATGACGAAGTCGTAGAGCTATCGATGGGTTGAATAGCATGCACGTCGGTCCAAAAAAGAAAAAGAATAAGTCAGCTTTAGCAGCCGACCTGTTTGAAGTCTTGCCGAATCGAAGGGAGGTCGAGTGACGACCTATAGGAAGCAGGATTCCAATAGATCGAAATGACAATGAAAAAATTCAGAGGGCATCGAAGATGCACTCATGAGTAGTATTCAAGCATCACGGCGGGCAGGATGGCCGGTATGATGGTCCAAAAAAAGAAAGGAGAGAAGAAAAAGTAGGTCGAGTAACGACGTGATGAGGAACGGGTTTCCCAATAGGTCGATACGACAAAGAAAACAAGAGGGCGTCGAAGATGCACTCGTAGAGTAGTCCCCGAGCATTGAAGTAGGCAGCATGGCTGGTTTGATGCTCCAAAAAGATAAGAAAAAACTAAGGCATGGTCTTGATCGAACGAGGTGTAGAGACACCCAGATCTCCCAGCATAGCTTCAAGGAGTCTGGCAGGGCCAACCTCGAAGAGGCCTCAAATCAACAATGCCCAGTATCCGAGGATACCAAGTCAGGTCTTGAAAGGTGCATCGAACAAAGAAGTTGTAAAGTGACGTTAATCTCGAACGTATGGAGTGTAGAGACATCCAGATATCCTGCATAGCTGCAAAGAGTTTGGCAGAGCCACTTGAGGCATGCTGACCTCAAGAAGGTCTCAAAAAAAAGTGCCCAAGCACCCAGAGGTACTTGGCAGGGCCACTAGGCGCGTACCCCACAGGGAGGCCTTCATTCCTGACATAAAAATCTTGGGTGTCCAGAGTAGGCTGGCAGGGCTTATGAGAGCACACCGACCTCGGGAAGTCACGCATATGGGGCACCCAAGTAGGTTGGCAGGACCATAATCATATCAAGGTATTAGAAGACCTAGGTATGAAGGCACACCGACCTCAAGGAGGTCGTTTTGGTGTCCAGATGACCAACATAGCTGTCAGCCATCCAGTGGAGCCATTTTACCAAGGTATTGACAACCTCAGTAATAGGCACACCGACCACGGGGGCCCGAAGAAAATTGTAGACGCGAAGCTTCTGATCTCCATAGTACTTTTAGATCTCTAGGCGCCCAGAAGGATCTCGCAGAGCAGCGAGGCACGCCTACCCCGAAAGTTCTTCAATCGAACCTACGACCATTCTGCTTAGGATACAGAAATATAGGCTGATTAGAATAGGTCCATTTACGTGCAGAGCCATAGCGGGTGCACCAGGACGCAGATCCTAGCGGGTGCAAATAAAGGTCATCAGGTCGTAGAGGAAGGTCGTGAAATCATCGTCGAAAGGGGGGCTAAGTTAGGCGCGGAGCCATCTGACACAGGGTCAGGTCTTGTCGTGTAGCGTAAACTGCAGAGTCACGGGTAAATAGTGGTCGGAGATTCTCTTGCCACCCAAAAAGCGACAAACTACCCACTGGTCGAGGGGGTTACTGTAGCCATGTGACCTCTGCGGCGGGGGCTCATACATCATTGATGCACAAACGACAAAGACGTCATGCGTCAGAAGGAGTAATGTCATCGCCTTTAATTATGCATAGGCTACAGGTCCCAGTATCACGTGGTAACAGTGTCATTACTTCGCCAGCTGCCCGGGTGTAACACCCTAAATTCCAATTCCTGATTTTAATTAAAATTTGCTTAGCAACATTTTGATCTCGCTTAAGGAATATAAGGTTGTGTGCTCTTATAGGCATTTAATCATTTTTATTAATTAATTAATGAAATATAGGAGTTTTCTTGTTGCATGCATCTTTGGTGCATTGTTTTTGGTTGTTGGATTCAAATCTTGGTTTGAATTCAAAGATTGTTTGTAGTTTAACTTGGTTTGGAAAAGATTTGGAAATGTAAAAGAAAAAGAAAAAAAGAAAACAACTTCATCCGCAAACCGGCAGCAGCCCGGCCCCACCTACTCCTTGCGGCCCGGCGCCGCCCACCGCGCCCCCGCGCCGCCCGCTCTCGCCGACGGGCGGGCCCCGCCCGTCGGCGCCTTCCTTGCGCCGCGCCCGGCCCGGCTCGGGGGTCGGACTCGAGTCCGACCCGGCGCGCGCCGCCGCGCCGCCTCGGGCCCGCACGCCGGGCGTAGCCGCGGCCCTATTTAATGCGCCGCCACCCCCGCCGCGCCGCCCTCACCCCCGAACCCTAGCGCCCGCGACCGCGCGAACCCTAGCCGTCGGCGCCGCCGCCGTCCGCCGTGCGCCGCCCTCGGTTCGCGCGCCGCCGCCGTCGTTCGTCGCCCCTCCGCCGCTCCCGTGCATCCGCCGTCGGGTAAGGAGCCTCACCGGTGCGGGTTGTTGGTGTTCCCGTGCACCGCATCGTCGTCCCGCCGTCGCCGGAGTTGGCCCGCCGCCGCGCGCTCGCCGGGCGCCGTCGTCCTTCATCATCGCCGCCCGTGAAGGCCACCGGTGGTTTCGCCTCGCGCGCGTGGTCGTCGCGGTGTTTTTCCCGTGCCGAATGGGGGACCCTAGCCCCTAAATCGCCTCGCGCCGCCGCGCGCCGCCGCGCGCCGCCGCGCTCCGCCCTCGCCGCCGGCCGCCGCCGCCGCCGCCCGCTCGCGCACGCACCGTGGCCGCCCGATGTAGATCCAACGGCCACCGCTCGCCCTCACCCGCCGCTCAAACCGGCGCGTGGGTCAACCGTAACACCGCGCCCGCTTTGATTCCCGGCCCGCCGGATCTCGATCCAACGGATCGATCCGCCCTTTCGTTTAACCGCGCGTTTTTGTTTAAGAAGCCCTAAGTTTTTCTAAAATTGCAACCCGGTCCTTCCACCTTATAAAATCCTCACGATTTAGTCCTGTTTTCTTCTGTTTTAACCCGAAGCCCTAAAATTCTTTACAAATAAGTCCTAAAACTTGTTTTATTCATAACTTCGTCGTTTTAGCTCCGTTTTTAGCGTTCTTTATATCCACGCGATCGTCTCGACGAGTAGAATAGTTTTCTGTCGCTTTTGCTACTGTTTGAGATGATTGGTGTACTGTTTCTTATTTATTTCCATTGCTTGCTTGTATGTGATGTGTGGAGCGTAGCGTACGAGCAATTCGGGGACTTCGCTTTCGTTGAAGAGTATCAAGACCCTGAGCAGTTTCCGGTGCTGGTAGAAGGCAAGTCCTTGCTGCATTCCCGTTAAATTCCTATTACAACATGCATTTTAATTTCACCGTTGTTTACTTTTGCTATGCATTAAATTGATGGGTCCTATTGCTAAGGTTCGACTAGCTTTGTTATCCTATGCCTTGATCAACCGGGTTTACTTTATGTTGGGTAGCACATGCTAGCGCTTTACGTGGTTTTGGATGGTTTAATGAACACTTGTTAATATGGCTTTATTTATGTTATCATTTCATGTAATGCAAGAACACTTTATACTTGTTAATCGGAACATGGAGCGACCACCCGGGAAAACAAGTACTACCACAAGACATATGGCTCGTCTTGGCTTATTAATTAGTGAACTAGATGTTAGGTATGCTTTACCCGATAAGGGTTGGGGGCCGGCGGGTAGTGACGTATGGACTGCTCGGGCGCGGGTGTGGGCTTAGCTAAGACACGGTACTCGTCCGGGAGCTTTATACGTTGCACCGACCGGGTAACCTAGCGGGCGCCTTCATCCGGGGATCTTTGTAACGGCCTCGTAGCGTCCCTATGCAATCACACCTCGGAAGTGTGGTATGGTGCCTTGCAAACACCGCATGGTTGGGTCTAAAACTCTTTTGGGTTTTTACGCGACTTGTGGGTAAAGATGTACAACCTCTCGCAGTGTAAAACTAACTAGTTAGCCGTGCTCACGGCCAAGAGCGGCCTGGACCCTCACATGATTAATTCTATGGAAGATGGAACTTTTAAACTTGTGCATTACATTTTATGGATCTCGTTGCATTTAATTATCCGGGTTTGGTATATACTTATACTTGCTAGTAACGATTGCTTAATAAAACTTGACCAACTAAAATGTCGACTTGCTTATGAGCCAACAAGCTTCCACCATAAAGCCTTGCATGTTGTTCTAGAACTTTTTCCTTGCTGAGTACGACATGTGCTCACGCTTGTTGTTTATTTATTGCATCTACACTACCCGGCTGCTGCTCAGATGGGCGTTTTGAAGACTACAATGATGAGTTTGATGGGTTCTAGGTGTCCGTTCTCCGCCACCGGTTCGTGGAGGACTTCTACGTGTGTTTCTTTTCCGCCGTTAGCTACTCGAACGATTGTTTAGTTGAGACATTCGGTCATGTAATAACCTGTCTAATACTCTCTTTACGCTTTTACACCGTGTTTTGGTATTCACCGCGTCGATGCATGTGTGTAACTTGATCCCGGCGCACATGTATTCTTGCATTCGGGTTTGTCCTTAAATCCGGTGTGACAAAGTGGTATCGTAGTCGTGTTGACTATAGGACGTTAGCCTAGTTAGAATCGGTCGAAAATTAAGGATTTTATAACATTAGAAGCCACACATAGCTTAGCTTGCTTTATTCTATTTTATTACATCTAATCTTGGTTTAATCTTATCCTTGTTTGCTTTTGTTATCTAAGCTTGGTCTTGCCTCTTTTAGTAATCTGCACTGTCTCATCTATCTTAGATGGTTCGCCGGCTGAAGACCACGCGTTCGTGTGCCTACCGCTTTCCCTGTGTACACGGAGGACCGGGACTTCTCTCGCTACTCAACCGACGGTGAGGAGCATCGGGAAGCTTCGGAGAGGGAAGTGAAGCAAGCTGCGCCGGAGCAAGCTCCACCGCCCGCCGTCATTGAGCCGTCGGATGACGAGCCCGAAGAGCCGAGAGGAAGAGCAAGAGCCCGAGGAGGAGCCACCGAGGAGCCGGAGCAAGGAGATGATCCGGAAGACCCCTCGGATCTCGAGGACTCGACCCCGAGAAGATGGAGATGCCGAGGATCACCCGCGCCGAGAAGTGGAAGGTGGTCATTTGTCACCACGATGGAGGGCATGCACGCTTTCCGTCTAAGTTGAGGAGGCTCTTCCAGCGTCTTCAGCTGAACGTGACGATCGACTACGTGGGACTGAAGAGGACTCACCCCCGCTACCCGACCCAGTGGGATGTGTCTGTGCGCATCCCGGAAGATAACCCGCTGGATGGGGGGGTGTACGAGGTTGTTGTCCATCAAGCTCTAGCTACCAGAGCTACCTTCGCAGCCGGAAGAGATGATGCAGCTAGGAGGGCTCTATCCGCTTGGTGCTACGAGGAAGCTCATCACCTCACCAACTGCGGGTGGGGAGATCTACCCCGCCGTCGCTGCGGAGCCGTGGGCGGTGAAATTCCAATGGCCAATGAAACTGCGGGAGCACGCTATGCCATGCAAGTGGGTCACGTAGCCGCTCTCAATACCAACTTGGATGACACTCTCATGGAGCTTCAAGATCTCCGTGACCAGCAAGATGAAGACCGCGAGAGAGATCAAGAGGCTCAAAGCAGTGATCGCGGGCGAGGATGAAGATGAGGTGCAGCCGATGGAGAGGATTGGCCTGCCATGTCACCAAGACCTGCAAGGACAAGCTATGGGTCACTTGGATCCCGCACTAGGATCATATGGCCATAGGAGTTAGGTGTTAGAAGTCTTTATCTTTCCGTTATCGAGTCTGTAAACGCTAGAATGCCACGTTGGGTCGATGTGTTAGATAGTGGTGTGCTTGAGTGCTTGGTTTGTGAACATCCGTGATTTGGATTTTTGGTTGATTGCAATGTGTTGTGGATTAATGCCACAATGACATTGGTTTAGTAATAGAGTTTGATTAGTGGGTTTAAGTTCTGTTCCACCTATCTTTTATCTTATAATTTCGTAATTCTTTATCTATCATATTTTATCTATCTTAAGGAGTATTGTAGTGCTGAATCTGTTCGCGTTACTTCCTGACACAGCGGTACTGTTTTAATTTTATCTCGAGCTACAGAACTCCAAATTAAGTAAAACCATTGGGGTTAGTTCAGAAATTTCATATCTGACTTTCTGTCAAAAATTCAGCTATATCCAACTAATATTCTGGGAGTTATGGACGAAACATTGAGCTAACAGAAATCTGTCAATTCCTGCTGACATACCTGTCTTCATTATTTTATATCTCGAGTTGTAGACCTCCGATTGAGGCAAAACCAGTTGGGTTAGTTCAGTAATTTCATACACCATATCTCCAGAAAAATTCGTGGTTTTTGGTTACTGGAACAGAAAGATATCTTGGTTTCTTTACAGCTATCAGAATCTGTCTTATTCTGGAATTCAGCATTATTATCTTTTCAGCTTTTCAATTGTTATCTTCATCTAAATCAGTGTTTCTAACGCTCAGATGGTAAACACCAGGTCCGGATCAGGGGTTGATCAGCCTCCAGTGGTTCGTCAAGGTCGAGGCAACAGTTCGAGCAGTGCACCTCCACCTCCACCGCCACCAATGGATCCTATGCGGCAGTTCTTTCGGGAATCGGTGCGCCTCTGCTGCGGAACTTGACGGACACGGTGGCCAACTTGCAGGCTCAAGCTAATAATCCGCCACCACCACCGCCTCAGCAGCCGGCGCCTATGAACAGGCACCGGGAGTTCATGAGCCATCGTCCACCGGTCTTCACTCATGCTGTAGATCCACTTGACGCTGATGATTGGCTGAAGACTGTGGGCAAGATGCTCACCACGGCTCAGTGCGATGACAGAGAGAAGGTCCTGTTTGCCGCCGGTCGACTCCAGGGATCTGCAGGAGCTTGGTGGGATGCTTACACGACCGCCCATGCGGCACCCAACACCATCACTTGGCAGGAGTTCACCGAGAGCTTCCGGAACCATCATATTCCTGCTGGGGTGATGAGGCTTAAGAAGAAGGAGTTCCTCTCTCTCAAGCAGGGAGGGATGTCAGTGGCTGAGTATCGGGACAGGTTCATTGAGTTGTCTCGCTATGCACCGGAGGAGGTAGCGGATGATCCTAAGAAGCGGGAGCGCTTCTTGGAGGGTTTGGCCGGACCGCTTCGTTACCACCGACGTCACATACCTTCCGGACTTTCCGGCCACTGCTCGACAAGGCTATTGTTGCGGAATCCATGCGCGAGAGAGTTGGGGGAGTTGAAGAGGAAGGCTACTACTCCGAGGCGGTCAGGGAGCCACACTCGTCCCCGTTTTACTTCACCGCTGGGAGCCCCGTTCCGTCCAGGAGGCCCGTCAGGAGGTTATGGCCAGCAGCAGCAGTATCAGTACCAGCCGCAGTAGTTCCAGCGCACTCCTCAGCAGTTTCCGCGCCCAGGACCGCAGACTCCACGCCCTGCTTACCCACAGCACCGTCCGATGACTCCTATTGGTACGCCCGTGAGGCCAGGCGTCCCACACACTCCCGCAGGCAACACTTGTTTCAAGTGTGGAGAGGTCGGGCATTATGCTAATGCCTGTCCTAAGAGGCACCCCCCAGGCACCCCTGTGCAGAACCAGCAGATGCAGCAGTTGAGGAGCGGGAACCAGACCCCGCAGAGCAACAAGAGGCCGCAGAATCAGGGCAGTGGCAGGGTGAATCACGTGAGTACCGAGACCGCTCAGGAGAATCCACACGTGGTGCTTGGTATGTTCTTTGTCAACTCTATCCCCGCATCAGTATTATTTGATTCTCGGAGCTTCCCATTCATTTATATCTCGCTCGTTTGTGGCAAAGCATAGCATACCCATGTGTCCCATGAAACAAACCATGCTAGTTAGATCACCGAGGGGGGATATGAGGTCTTTATACATGTGTCCTAATGTTAGACTAAAGATCATGGGAGCGATTTTTGGGCAAACTTGATAGTGCTTTGGAATCGAAGGATCTTGATGTTATACCGGGTATGGATTGGTTGGGCACTCATGATGCGACAATACAAATGTGCTAAGCGGCATCGTTCTTCTCACCGGTCCTAGCGGGGAAAAGATTGAACTCGTGGGCCGATCCACCGTCGGATGCGGGAGGTTCCGTGCGGCACTCGGATGGCGAGCTTTGGAGGATATCGGGGTGGTTAATGAGTACCGGACGTGTTTCCGGAGAGGAGTTGCCGGTGTATGCCACCTGACCGAGATGTTGAATTTGTTATTGATCTATTACCTGGTACTGCTCCTATTTCTAAACGTCCATATAGAATGTCTAGTACACAATTGATAGAACTTAAGAAACAGATTAATGAATTGTTGGAAAAGGGGTTTATCCGTCCTAGTTCATCACCTTGGGGAGCACCGGTTATCTTTGTTGAGAAGAAGGATGGTACTCAGAGGATGTGTGTGGATTATCGATTGCTTAATGAGGTCACCATCAAGAATAAGTATCCATTGCCTCGCATTGAAGACTTGTTTGATCAGATGAGAGGTGCTAAGGTGTTCTCTAAGATTGATTTGCGTTCTGGTTATCATCAGATGAAGATCAGATGGTCGGACATTCCTAAAACTGCATTCACCACCAGGTATGGACTGTATGAGTATACTGTTATGTCCTTTGGGTTGACAAATGCACCTGCCTACTTTATGTATCTGATGAACAAGGTGTTTATGGAGTACTTGGATAAGTTCGTTGTGGTGTTTATTGATGACATTCTGGTTTACTCTAAGACTGAGGAGGATCATGAGGACCATTTGAGGCTTGTTTTGCAGAAGTTGAGAGAGCAGCAGTTGTATGCCAAGTTCAGCAAATGTGATTTCTGGCCGAAGGAAGTCTCTTTTACGGGGCATATCATCACGGATGGAGGTATCGCAATCGATCCGGCTAAGGTAGAAGATGTGTTGAAGTGGGAACCGCCGAGGACAAGTTAAGGAGATCGGGAGTTTCCTTGGACTTGCAGGGTACTATCGACGGTTCATCGAGGGGTTCTCTAAGATTGTGAAGCCCCTCACCACCTTACTGGAGAAGGATAGAGAGTTCAAGTGGACTGATGCCTGTCAGCAGAGTTTTGAGGAGCTGAAGCAGAGATTGATTACCGCTCCAGTGCTTGTGATGCCAGACTTGCAGAAGGGCTTTGATATCTACTGTGATGCATCGAGGCAAGGTTTGGGTTGTGTTCTTATGCGGGGAGGGACATGTCATAGCTTACGCATCAAGGCAGTTGAGGAAGCATGAGCAGAACTATCCTACGCATGATCCGGAACGGCGGTACCGTGGTTCATGCTTTAAAGATTTGGAGACATTACATCATGGGGACCAAGTGTCAGATCTACACAGACCACAAGAGCTTAAAGTACATCTTTACTCAGAAGGATCTTAATCTGAGACAACGCCGATGGTTGGAGCTGATCAAGGATTACGATCTGGACATACAGTATCATCCTGGGAAGGCTAATCTGGTTGCAGATGCCTTGAGTCGGAAGGGACAGGCCAATGCAGCTTTGGCGTTCCAGATGCCTGACGAGCTGATGAAGGAGTTCGAGAGGCTCAATCTGGGGATGGCTGCTCACACCGAGGGAGTCACCTTGGAGGTAGAGTCTACTCTGGAGCAGCAGATTCGTGAAGGACAGCTGAAGGATGAGGAGATCAAGGAGATCAGGGACACCATGGAGAGGGGCAAGGCCCCGGATTTCACTGAGGACGATCAGGGAACGATATGGTTCAAGAATCGGATCTGTGTGCCCGATGTGGGAGATCTCCGGAAGACGATCTTGAGGGAGGCTCACGACTCAGCTTATTCCATCCACCCAGGCAGTACGAAGATGTATCAGGATCTGAAACAAAGGTATTGGTGGTATGGGATGAAGAGGGATGTAGCCGCTCACGTTGCATTGTGTGACACGTGTCATCGCGTTAAGGGCGAACATCGAAGCCGGCGAGGATTGTTGCAGCCGTTGAAGGTGCCTGAATGGAAGTGGGAAGAAATTGGTATGGACTTTATAGTGGGGTTACCACGGACACCAGTTGGGTATGATTCGATATGGGTTATAGTGGATCGCTTGACTAAGGTAGCTCACTTCATTCCAGTTAAGACTACTCATTCAGGAGCGAGGTTGGCAGAGTTGTACATGTCTCGTATTGTGTGCTTACATGGTGTGCCTAAGAGGATCGTATCTGACAGGGGTACTCAGTTCACATCGCGTTTCTGGGAGAAACTTCATGAGTCCATGGATACGAAGTTGCATTTCAGTTCAGCCTATCACCCGCAGACAGATGGTCAGACTGAGAGGACGAACCAGATTCTGGAGGATATGTTGAGAGCGTGTGCTCTTAAGCATGGGGGTAGCTGGGACAAGAGCTTGCCGTATGCTGAGTTCTCTTACAACAACAGCTATCAAGCCAGTCTGAAGATGGCACCCTTCGAGGCCTTGTATGGGAGAAAGTGCAGGACACCGTTGTACTGGAGTCAGACAGGTGAGAGTCAGTTGTTTGGGGCAGACATCATCAAGGAGGCAGAGAGGCGGTGTTCGGATCATCGAGAGAACTTGAGAGTTGCTCGGTCCGGGCGGAAAAGTTATGCGGACGGGAAGAGGAGAGATGTATCTTTCCAAGAGGGCGACTATGTGTATCCGAAGGTGTCACCCATCGAGAGGTTTGCGCGAGGTTTAAGGTGAAGGGCAAGTTGTCTCCTCGCTACATCGGACCTTTCCGCATCTTGAAACGAGTGGGAGAGGTAGCGTACCGACTCGAGTTGCCGGCGCGGCTTGCGGATGTGCATGATGTGTTCCACATCTCTCGGTTAAAGAGAGGTCTCAAGCCTCATGATAAGGAACCGTTGCCTATGGATGGGTTGGATGTGAAGGAGGATCTCACCATCACCGAACGGCCTATCAAGATTCGGGACGATTTACACGGGTTACAAGAAACCGGACTTTTATAATGTGCAAGGTGCGGTGGAGTAATCATGCGAGAGGATGAGGCAACTTGGGAGAGAGAAGAGGAGTTGAAAGCAGAATATCCACATCTCTTTGATCCATCCGAATCTCGAGGACGAGATTCATCTTAAGGGGGGTAGGATTTGTAACACCCTAAATTCCAACTCCTGATTTTAATTAAAATTTGCTTAGCAACATTTTGATCTCGCTTAAGGAATATAAGGTTGTGTGCTCTTATAGGCATTTAATCATTTTTATTAATTAATTAATGAAATATAGGAGTTTACTGTTGCATGCATGCTGGTGCATTGTTTTTGGTTGTTGGATTCAAATCTTGGTTTGAATTCAAAGATTGTTTGTAGTTTAACTTGGTTTGGAAAAGATTTGGAAATGTAAAAGAAAAAGAAAAAAAAGAAAACAACTTCATCCGCAAACCGCAGCAGCCCAGCCCACCTACTCCTTGCGGCCCAGCGCCGGCCCACCGCAGCCCCGCGCCGCCCGCTCTCGCCGACGGGCGGGCCCCGCCCCGTCGGCGCCTTCCTTGCGCCGCGCCCGCTTCGGCTCGGGGTCGGACTCGAGTCCGACCGGCGCCGCCGCCGCGCCGCCTCGGGCCCGCACGCCGGGCGTAGCCGCGGCCCTATTTAATGCGCCGCCACCCTCGCCGCGCCGCCCTCACCCCGAACCCTAGCGCCCGCGCGCCGCGCGAACCCTAGCCGTCGGGCGCCGCCGCCGTCCGCCGTGCGCCGCCCTCGGTTCGCGCCGCCGCCGTCGTTCGTCGCCCCTCCGCCGCTCCCGTGCATCCGCCGTCGGGTAAGGAGCCCTACCGGTGCGGGTTGTTGGTGTTCCCGTGCACCGCATGGTCGGTCCCGCCGTCGCCGGAGTTGGCCCGCCGCCGCGGCTCGCCGGCGCCGTCGTCCTTCATCATCGCCGCCCGTGAAGGCCACCAATGGTTTCGCCTCGCGCGCGTGGTCGTCGCGGTGTTTTTCCCGTGCCGAATGGGGGACCCTAGCCCCTAAATCGCCTCGCGCCCCCGCTCGCCGCCGCGCGCCGCCGCGCTCCGCCTCGCCGCCGGCCGCTCGCCGCCGCCGCCCGCTCGCGCAGACCGTGGCCGCCCGATGTAGATCCAACGGCCACCGCTCGCCCTCACCCGCCGGTCAAACCGGCGTACGGTCAACCGTAACACCGCGCCCGCTTTGATTCCCAGCCGCCGGATCTCGATCCAACGGATCAGATCCGCCCTTTCTGTTTAACCGCGCGTTTTTGTTTAAGAAGCCCTAAGTTTTTCTAAAATTGCAACCCGGTCCTTCCACCTTATAAAATCCTCACGATTTAGTCCTGTTTTCTTCTGTTTTAACCCGAAGCCCTAAAATTCTTTACAAATAAGTCCTAAAACTCGTTTTATTCATAACTTCGTCGTTTTAGCTCCGTTTTTAGCGTTCTTTATATCCACGCGATCGTCTCGACGAGTAGAATAGTTTTCTGTCGCTTTTGTTACTGTTTGAGATGATTGGTGTACTGTTTCTTATTTATTTCCATTGCTTGCTTGTATGTGATGTGTGGAGCGTAGCGTACGAGCAATTCGGGGACTTCACCGCTCGTTGAAGAGTATCAAGACCCTGAGCAGTTTCCGGTGCTGGTAGAAGGCAAGTCCTTGCTGCATTCCCGTTAAATTCCTATTACAACATGCATTTTAATTTCACCGTTGTTTACTTTTGCTATGCATTAAATTGATGGGTCCTATTGCTAAGGTTCGACTAGCTTTGTTATCCTATGCCTTGATCAACCGGGTTTACTTTATGTTGGGTAGCACATGCTAGCGCTTTACATGGTTTTGGATGGTTTAATGAACACTTGTTAATATGGCTTTACTTATGCTATCATTTCATGTAATGCAAGAACACTTTATACTTGTTAATCGGAACATGGAGCGACCACCCAGGAAAACAGTACTACCACAAGACATATGGCTCTGTCTTGGCTTATTAATTAGTGAACTAGATGTTAGGTATGCTTTACCTGATAAGGGTTGGGGGCTGGCGGGTAGTGACGTATGGACCTGCTCGGGCGCAGGTGTGGGCTTAGCTAAGACACGGTACTCGTCCGGGAGCTTTATACGTTGCATTGACCAGGTAACCTAGCGGGCAGCCTTCATCTGGGGATCTTTGTAACGGCCTCGTAGCGTCCCTATGCAATCACACCTCGGAAGTGTGGTATGGTGCCTTGCAAACACCGCATGGTTGGGTCTAAAACTCTTTTGGGTTTTTACGCGACTTGTGGGTAAAGATGTACAACCTCTCGCAGAGTGTAAAACTAACTAGTTAGCCGTGCTCACGGTCAAGAGCGGCCCGGACCCTCACATGATTAATTCTATGGAAGATGGAACTTTTAAACTTGTGCATTACATTTTATGGATCCGTTGCATTTAATTATCCGGGTTTGGTATATACTTATACTTGCTAGTAACGATTGCTTAATAAAACTTGACCAACTAAAATGCCGACTTGCTTATGAGCCAACGCCTTCCACCATAAAGCCTTGCATGTTGTTCTAGAACTTTTTCCTTGCCGAGTACGACATGTGCTCACGCTTGTTGTTTATTTATTGCATCTACACTACCCGCCGTCGCTCGGATGGGCGTTTTGAAGACTACAATGATGAGTTTGATGGGTTCTAGGCGTCCGTTCTCCCGGTGCACCGCCCGTGGAGGACTTCTACGTGTGTTTCTTTTCCGCTGTTAGCTACTCGAACGATTGTTTAGTTGAGACATTCGGTCATGTAATAACTGTCTAATACTCTCTTTACGCTTTTACACTGTGTTTTGGTATTCACTGCGTCGATGCATGTGTGTAACTTGATCCTGGCGCACATGTATTCTTGCATTCGGGTTTGTCCTTAAATCTGGGTGTGACACCGGGGCGCGGGTTTGGCTATAAATAGTACCATTGTGATTGAGGGAGGCAAGCACCGAAACACAGTTGAGCTATGAAGTCACAGTGTAGTATTTCCACCATGCCATGGGCATGTGTTCGTCCACCAGATTGTAGAGCTTTGTTCTTTTAGATTCTTAGAGCTAGGAGAATTCTCGCGAAAAGGAAGCAACACCCTCACTCTACACACCATGCCTCTACGGGGTACCAGGTAGAGTTTGGAGGTGATGCTATTCGAGCTGGAGCTATAGCAGGACGTCTCTGGTGAGCACTGAGAGCTCACTAGGGCTAGGTTTTCAATGCTGAAGAGCAAGCTTGTGTCTCCATTCCAATAGTTGGAGCCGAGTGTGCCTTAGATTACCTGTCGTCCTGCAGTTGTGTCCCGCAAGGCCGCCATCAAGGTCCTGGTGCTAGGAGAAGTCTCGCGACGTACTCTGCTCCGGCAAAGTAGGTCGTGACTGCTCTGGGTGGCCCAGGCCTTGTAGTATGTTTATTTTGTGTGTCAGGTTCTAGATCCAATGAGGTCTCAGGCGACTTGTGTACCTTCAGATTCTGGATCCAGTGTGGTCGTAGGCAGCTTGTATACCTTCATGTGGTCATGTAATGTTCGCTCTCTTCTGTCATGTATTTGGTCAATTTGGAAAAATGATTTGTCAAAGACCTAAATTAACGTGATGCGGGGGCTTGAAAAATGTTTTGCCATCAGGACGACTTGATGTTGTCTTTTTGGCTAATGACCTAAACTCAGATTTAGGTCGTAGTTGTAGCCTGTTAGCGAAAAATCCGCCTTAATCTTCTCACGAACTTCTCGGGACAGAGCCGTTGAGGCGCATTGTACGGTGGAAGGAACCGCAACGGATAGATTCGGTGGACCCCCCTATAAATAGGAAGGCCCGAGGCGGGGTTTACCCCATTCCCCTTCGTCTTCCTCCCGTCGTTGTCGCTTCGACTTCCATCGCTTTCTCTCTCCCGCCCGTCCGGCCACCAGCTCCGGCCAGGCACGTGCTAGCGCCACCGCTCCGCATTGTGCCCCTCTTGTGCATGCGCGTAAAAACCTTGTGCCACATTAAATCCAACACCAACCCTAGCGGTGAGATGGTGACGGAGGGAGCTTCCATCCCAGACCCGCAGGTGGCGTGGGTCTGGTCGACGATGACCGAGGCCAAGATCCAGGCGCTGGTGGACCGTGGACTGTTGTGGTCGAAGGCGGAGGTGGAGTGGAGGGCTGCCGCCGGGGAGCAGTTCCTGAGCGAGGACGTCAAAGAGAAAGTCGTCTTCGCCTCCTTCTTCGAGCGCGACTTCAACCTCCCTACGGGAGATTTCTTCCGCGGTCTGCTATACTACTACCAGCTAAAGCTGGTACACCTCGTTCCCAACTCCATAACCGTATTTTCCACTTATATTCATTTCTATGAGGTGTATCTAGGGATATCGCCTCACTTCTTGTTATGGAGGTATTTTTTCTGTGTCAAAAGCACTAACAAGAGGTCTGGGCCAGTGGGGGCTGTAATGTTCAACTTGAGGCCAGGCTTCAAAGCAGAGTGGATAGATACCGACCTCCCCAATAACACTACCGGGTGGAGGTCGGAGTGGTTCTACATAGCGGACCAGCTTCCTGGTCTTCCACGTCGCACTGGCCATAAGCCAGCGAAGATGAATGAGTGGGACTTGGGGTTGTCGTCCCGCGATCTTGCGGAGCTCAAGCCAGTCCTGGAGCTTGTAAGCAAGCTGAAGAAGTGGGGAGTGACAGGAGCGACGGTGGCTAGGTCGTTCTGCTGGCGGATGATCCAGCCGATCAAGGATCGGGTCCACCCAGCGTATGAGTACTGGGGGCAATTGGAACCCACGCACGAGGTCAACCGCAACGTCTCCAAGGAGTAGATGGCGGCTAGAGTTTCCCAGATATATTCTGGGAAGGTGAAGGTGAAGAAGTGCCCTAAGGCACACTCATTGAAGAGGCCGGCTGACCCGGTAAGATCCTGAGATCTACCTTAAAGTTGTTTCACGTCGCTTGTTAGTTGTTTAGGTCGTATGACGTCTTGATCATCTGGTTGCAGGAGCGCGAGCTTCAGATGTGGTGCCCGGCACCTCTCCCTGAGGGTGAGCAGCACCGCAGGAAGCTTAGGTCGGACAAGTACAAGCCACCAGCAGGTCGTCTGCTGGAGGCTTACGAGTCTGACTCGTCAGTGGAGGCCGACGAAGATACTGACGTAGAGGCTAGGACAGACCCAGATGCTAGTGCCGTCATGAAATCCCAGTGCAGAACTAGGTCGACAATTGGAAAGAAGTCAGCTTCAGCTGTTGCTGCAGCTATCTCTGAGGTGAAGGTCGTAGAGCAGGAGAAGAAGAAGAAGAGGAAGAGGAAGGCCGCTTCCCCTCCGACGGTCATTACTCCATCAATTCCAATGCCCCGCTCGCAGGAGGTCGAGTCGGAAGAGGAGGAGTAAGAGAAGGAGAAGGATGAGGCGATCGAGGAGTTACCGGTCCCTAGGGATCGACAGGCGAGGAGGTCGGAGAGTCCTACTGCCAAGAGGCAGCGGGAGCTAGTACAGAAGATGTCGGAGGATGCCCTCTGACGTGGATTGGAGGCACAGTGCACTGCTGCAGCAGCGCAGGCAAGGATGCCTGCGACGATTAAGCCTCAGGTATTTTGGCTGAAGACTCGGCTCTCGACCGTGACGAGGTAAAGTCTTGATGGCTAGTTGTGTCTTTTACTTAGTATCTTTCAAGTTCTTGTTTTTACGAGGTGTTCTGCCATGCAGGCCGGTGACGAGGCCACAAGGGGGTCTAGGTGCCCCATCTTCCCCCTCCCGCACGAGGTCGCCTGAGCCATGGGTCGTGGGGGAGGCGCTTGCAGATGACGCGCATACTGCTACTCTGCCGCGAGGAGCGGTTGAGAGTAGGGTAACTTTGCCGCCTAAGGTGGCCGCGAAGGTGGAGACTCCCCCGTGCGCTGCTGATGCTGGAAGCGCTTCCGCTGGGAACGTTGGGGCAACAACCTCCCCAACGATCGTCGACGCCGACCCAATCAGTGCATTCCCTAGTGGGGCAGAGGACTTGGTCAGGGACCAGCCTCAAATTGACCAGGCGCCATGAGGTACAGAAACATCTGGCGCGCATGTACCTCCATCTTCGTCCTCGAGCCCAAGGTTGCCACGACGATCGATGAACTGGAATCACACCCCTTGGCAGGAGGACTGGTTTGAAAACAACGAGGACATGCAAGCCTTGCGGACTTGTATTGTCACCATCAATAATGCACTGACGGTGATTTGACCACGACATGTTACTGTCACTTGATTGTATGTGTTTGAAATGATGTTGACGATCTTATTGTGCGGAGAGGGCCAAAGGTCGGGCCGACCTGCTGAAGAATGAGATAGAGAAAGAGCGGCGGATTGTCAACCTTGAGCGACAGCTCAAGAAGGTCCGCGAGGCGGCAGCCGCCAAGAAGAAGAGGCTCGAGGATGAGCTCGCTGAGGAGAAGCACAAGGCTGTGGAGGCTACCGCGCAGTTCAATACCATGGCTACTGGTAGGTCGAATCTTTGTGTTGACGATCCCTTTTGAGAAGAAGGTCGTTAGCTGTGTGCTAACTGTTGTATCCTGCAGATTTCTGTAACCGCGAGGAGGAGCTGAAGAACGCTATGGTGACCTCTAGGAGCAAGGTTCGGGATTTGGAGGTAAAGGTCTGGGAGATCGAGGCTGGAGCCCTGGAGCTCAAACGGGCGATGAAAGAAGCTACTGACAGTGAGTACGCCATATCTCAAAAGCTGGCTTATGAGATAGGAGCTCGTCGGGGCCTTGAAGCCGATTTCGAGGCTGTTTTGAAGTCATTGCAGAGTGACCAAATCACCATTGCACAGTATGAGGTGGAATTGAACGACCTCAAGGGTGCTGCCTGTTGGGGGGTTACCCGAAAAATTCGGATGACTACCCAAACACGAGTGAGAGGTCTTAACACGTTCAAGCTTAAGGTCAGAGCGCAAAGAGATTATGATTCCCTCTCCAAGTAGCACAAGTTCCAAAAAAGTCTGAATCCGTTTACACGTGCCCATGCGCCCCCTTTTATAGGGAGACGAAGGGACTTTTACATACCGATAACACCCTTAGCCTCAGAGAATATTCCCAGTGTGAACGCATATAGGATCGTCCTTTTCATCTAACATATTTACAAATCCGCCACTAGTTCACACTCTAAACCCGGACTTTTTGGGACTACAACTTTGACTTTGCTTCTCCCCTGGTTCGTGAATGTCTTCGCATGAAATTCCCGAACTAGGTCTTCAACAGATTCCCGAACCGGCCGTTCTCCGAAGTTCGGGCCATCAACAGTTGAGATTCCGGGCTTCCGCATGTTCGTGACTCCACCTCCTCGCCGAATCAAGATTCCCGAACTCTGCACATTCGCGAATTCGAGACTTCACAGGTTCCAGGCTTCTGAGAATCGCGAATTCCCTGCTCCTGCAAAACATGCTTTGAGAACTTTATTACGCTCAACGTTTCGAGGGTGACGGGTTTTCCTGAATTCCCCAACACTAGCCCCTCGGGGAAGCGGGTTGACTCCAACGATCCGATTCCATGAATCCTTCAGAAATTTGGTAAAAAACGTCACCCTCGGAACGTCGGAGGGGACACACGTCGCCCGGGGAGCCAAGGACGGTTAAATCGAGGCGCGCTTCGCGGAACTACCCCTCCCCGGCCCTATAAATAGAGGGCTGCTGCTGTTAAAAAAAATTACGGCTCTCCAGCTTTTCACGATTCGTGCATCTTTCTTTCTTCGCGGAACCTGGTTTTTCTGCCAGAAAGCTTGCGAGCTCCAGGTGTTGTTCACGCTCCTCTAAGGTATTTCTTTATCTTTGTCGATTTGTTATTTTGTTAAACTTCGGTGTATCGATGTTACGATTTCGCGAGTTTTATTCTCGAACGTTACTCTTGACTGTTTGTATGTTCGTAACTGTTGGTTAGGTGGCTCGCGTTAAAAGAACAGCTAGGCCCATGGCTACCGAAGAGCTCGTCGCTGCCGGTCTCCCGCTTGACCCAGCTGCCGAAAGCGCAGAGCATGCTGCACCGGCCGAAGATTCTGGTTCGCCCAGTGGCTCCCGTAGTCGCGAAGATGGGGAGGTTCGGTCTGACGGCGGCGAAGACATCGGGGATGTGGATGCCGGTGTCGACGATCTAATCAGGGCAAGGACCTCCGGCCCGCTGCCGCCCTCACTCGCCTTCAGAGAGTCGAAGGTTACAAGTAACACGATTCGTGAGTACGAGAAGGCCGGATTTTTCTCCCCTGGCGCTGGGCGTGCCCCACTTGATGAGCTGATTCCAACTCCTAAGGAGGGAGAGATTGTGGTATTTCGGGACTTCTTCATCTGTGGGCTGAGGTTCCCTTGTGACCCCATCCTGCCGGCTATTCTCGATGCATTTTCGGTGAAGATCCACCAGCTTTCTCCGACATCCTTCCTTGAAGTGTTGAAGTTTATCTGGATTTTGAAGACCTTCGGCTGCAGTCCTACCATCGACGCTTTCACCAGATTCTACGAACTGGTGATCATTCCCGAAGTTGTCAAGGGTGAAGATGGGCAGTTCTACCACAGTCAGCATGCGTGCTGTACCTTCAATATGCGACGTCAGAACACCCGACAAGGAATCACCCGAATCCAGATCGCTCCTTGCTGCAAGTCCAACCTTACCGACGATTGGAGATCTTACTGGTTTTACTTGAAGGTCGATGTGCCGAAGCTATCATGCCCGATCGCGCCTCTCGCCGCGGTGAATGTGGGAAAGTACAACCAGCGGGCCGTGGGAATCAGGAGCTGTGAGAATGCGTTTCACCTGGCCAGCACAATACTCGGCGGCCGTGACATCATCGAAGAATTCGTCGCTGCTCGGGTCTGGCCTATCTCGAAAGGTTGGTCCCCTACTGAGCTCGTGTACTACAACGTCAACTGGGCAGACTAGAAGGTGCCTTTCCCGAAGTTTGGGATCAAGCTTCGCGAAGGCCAGAGCGCCGAGGACTTCATGGACGAAGTGGAAAAGAGGGTGAACGTCATGGTGGGCGAGTATACGATGAACGAGTACAAGGCGTATAAGGCCCTGGTGAAACACAGGAAGAAGATCAACCGCATCTTTTCGAAAGTTTGTGGTGATAAATTTTTCAGCTCTCGAGGCCCTGGTCCCAAGTTGAAACTTCCCGCCGTCGCCGTGGCTAGCTGCTCAGCCGCCCCTATCAATGCTCCCCGAATAAGGTCGTCGAAACGGGGCTCGTCGCCTGCCAGTGAGGGGGCCTCTTCGGGAGTCAAGCCTTCGAGGACTAGATCGCTGGAATCGTCGAAGCGGAAGCGCAAGACCTCCGAACCTCGCACTTCGGATGCTGAACTCCAAGCTGCTTCAGGGCTTGCCCAGATGAGCCGCAAGAAACCAAAGAAAGCCGTGAAGAAAATTTCTTCCACCGGCGTTCGGCGAGTCCCATCCGCCTTCGACGACGACACCTTCGCGGACATAGATAGCCTTAAAGGTGTTTTCCTCTGGCCACTATTTAACTTTCGAGACAGCTGCCCATCTGGCTCCGAGAATGAATTCGTGGATGTTGATTCCTTTTCAGATGCTGCCCCCGAAGTTCGAAAGGAGACATCCCCTGCTGTTGCTGAGAAGTCCGTTGCTGCTGTTGACATTGCTGTCCCGGCTAAGTCCCCCGTTGCTGCCGAAACTCCTGTTGCCGAAGCCCCTGCTGCTGAGCAAGCCTCTTCCGAATCCGCCCAGGACCTTGAACTCACTATTCAAATGGGAGACAATCCTACCGAACATATTCCTTTGGTTGAAGTTCGGGACATTGTCCCCGAAGACCAGGCTCCCTCTCCTTCCTTAGCCGCTTTTAACAAAAGCTTTGGTACGTCTCATCGCGGCAAGCTATTGCGTGTTGGTTTCGAGACAACTGGCATTGGGAGCAAGACGTCCAATTTTTTAACTCTATGGAAATCGTCCGCAATTGTTGATGAAACAGGAGAGGAGGCCTCAGAGCGACCCGAAGAAGCTGCTCAGGACTCCGAGAAGGGGCCTCACTCTGTTTCCGAAACCACTCCTTCGTCTCGCGGGAAAACTTCTTCTGGTTCGACTAAACAAGTCACCATGCAGCATTTTAGTAAGCAAGGTTCGTTCCTTCTCACGAACTTTTCATGTCTTTCACGATTATTGACTCTTGATCTGCGATTTACTCCTGAACTTTTCAGAATTCAAGAATCTTCTGCACTCTATGCTCGGGAAGGTTGCCATAGAGCAGCTCGCTAAACAGGAGAAGATTAACGAACAGCTCTCCCAGAAGTCAAAGGAACTAGAGCGTAACTTCGCCCTCGCGCAATCCGCGAACATGGAACTCGAGAATAAGGTTGCTGAATTGGCGGAGGCGTTGAAAACAAGTCACGATGAAAAGAAGGTCGCGGAGGCAACGCTCGAACAGTCCAAGAAAGAGCTTGAAAAGGTTCGAAAATCTCATGAAGATTACCTGAGTGTGATTGAAAAACTTCGGGAGAAGCAAGAGCGAGCTACGAAAACCGCCGAGGACCTTCGTATCAACAATGCCAGCCTCGCCAAGTCCTTGAGCGCAAAGGATCGCAAAATCGTGGATCTCGAGAAGGCGTTAGCAGAACAAGGTGAAGCCTCGAAGAAAAACACTTCGGAAACTCTGGAAAAGCTGAAACTGCTCTACGTGGAGTACCAGAAGTCCTTGAATGAGTACGGTGTTCGCCCAGCCCCTCTTCCGGATGACATCGATATTCCCGATTTCATGGAGTGGCTGGAGGCTGAGTTCAAGGCCCTTACTGAGGTGATCTCCGGCGCCAGCAACTTCGCTGTTGCTTTCTCTGTGGAGAGTATCTTGAAGATTCTTCACGATTATGACTGTGTCAACCTGGAGAAGTTTCGCACGAATCTCTCTCAATTCCCCAGTGCTACTAGTACCGCGATACTTCGAGCCAACTCCGACGTTCAAGCCATCAAGATTAAGTTCGCGAGGGAGTTTTGGCTGACCAGCGGGAAGGATGTTGTTAAGACCATTGCGCAAGCAAAGCTTGCTGAGGTTGTTTCTTTTGTCCGATTTCGTAACTTACGTTTGTCGCAGATGTTTCAGTTTCTTAAACCTTCTTCACTTTTGCCTTCCTCTCTCAGCTGAACGAGGAGGAGAACCGAGAGGGCACCGCCGCGTCTCCCGAAGGATCGACCTCCAGCGAGGGTTCAAGCGAGTCCGGCGAAGACGGCTCAGGTGGCAGCGGCAGCAGTAGCAGCAGCAGCAGCGATGATGGCAACGACGGCGAACAGGTCCCCGAACGAGAGGAGGGTTCACCGAAGGTGGATGTTACAAACTGAACGATATGTTCGAACTTTTGGGTGAATTCGAGATTGGTTGTACATTCATGTAGATTCGTGAAACTTTCCTGAACAAATGTTTTGTATATTTTAACCTGCGCAGGTCCTGCAAGCTGGGCCTGCGCAGGACGTGCTACCGCTGAGAATTCATCGGGATAGTATGTTCGTTAGTGGTGAAGCTTGGCGTCTGTTCAAGCGAGCACATCCCGAACAAGATTTTTCCGATTTTTGGCTTGAGGCCTCGCTCAAGTTTTCTATAGGTTGTTTCGATCTCTCCTCGTTTTTCTTATTTCATAAGAAGATTCGTTCTGCGTCGTCTACTCCGCCGTCCGCGAAGGTTCCCAAGATGGAGCCCCTTAGCCCCTTAGCCGATGCATCTGACTTCGCCTATGCCAGTGATACGGCTGAAGACAATGTTTGTAAACCAGGACATGTTGTAGAGCTTTTGTTTTGAATCTTGCACCGAGTGTTGTAATTATCGAGAAATTGTTCGGAAGTTTTTATGCGAATAAGGCAGTAAATACGTTTTTTCTTGAAAAAAACGTCACCCTCCCCCACCTTGCCCTTTCGCATGAAAACTGGATGGCAGGTTCACGAATCTTACTATTCACGAATTTCTAGCATATCTTTAGGAGAAGTTTTCCTTAGTTTTTGGTGAACCTCGATTGCTATTGCGCAAGTCGACAAAATTTGTTTCGAATTTTGTGGACTTGACCTGACTGGCAGACTTGCCTCGGTTGATACAAAGAACCCTCGCCTGCTTCAACCAAGGCTTTCTGCGATTCCCGAACGAGCCCCTTGCCCTTTTCTTACAACGATGATGTTTAAATAACTTTCAACAATTCTCACTAAGTAAAAACCTACAGGTTACCCCTTAGGCATTCATTTTCTCGACATCTTCGTACAAATTTTTGGTGGGAATCCCTTCGTGGATGGGTTTTACTGGGCCACAACTTGTTGTTGTCTCAGGCCTCTTTGGTGGGAATCCCATGATGGATGGGATTTTCTGGGCCACAACTTGTTGTTGTCTCAGGCCTCTTTTGGTGGGAATCCCTTGATGGATGGGATTTTCTGGGCCACAACTTGTTGTTGTCTCAGGCCCTTTTGGTGGGAATCCCTTGATGGATGGGATTTTGGCTATCAGGAAGCCTTTTTCGCGAACTTTTGCTTTTTTTCTTACGATAGAATTCTGGCTGTCACGAAGCCTTTTTCACGAATTTTTTCTTTTTTCACGATGGAACTCTGGCTATCACGAAGCCTTTTTCACGAACTTTTTCTTTTTTCACGATGGAACTCTGGCTATCACGAAGCCTTTTTCACGAACTTTCTCTTTTTTCACGATGGAACTCTGGCTATCACGAAGCCTTTTTCACGAACTTTTTTCTTTTTTCACGATGGAACTCTGGCTATCACGAAGCCTTTTTCACGAACTTTTTTCTTTTTTCACGATGGAACTCTCGAGATACGCAATTTGGGGGAAGACTCGTTTCATATATATATCATAAAGAGTATTTACATAGGATCCGCCTCGTTAAAAACCTTGCCTCTTGATTTAGAGCCCCCTTTGCAAGGAAAAGAGTACGGTCCTTCTTATTCTAATGCGATTAGAAGAAGTAAAAACTAATTTTTGTGCCGAAATCACTTATAGACACGTGATTCGGATTTTTTAGTTTTCTAAAGTACAAACTTACGAAAATCGAAAAACTACTACATGTTACATCTATCTACAACTAGGATTTTCATGGATAATACCTTTTTAGGCTGTCGGCATTCCATGAATACGGCAGCTCCTCGCCAGTCTGCTCCATCAGGCGAAAAGCCCCTGGCATATCTGTTTCCCTAGCTATGTAAGGCCCTTCCCAAGACTCATGAAGTTTTCCCGGGTTCTCCCAATTTTTCTTTCTTTTCAAGACAAGATCACCAGTTTTAATGTCCTTTCGGACCACTTTTTTGTCCCTCCATGCCCTTGTCTCTCTCTGATACTTTTCAATGCTTTCCGCCGCTTCAAGGATTGTCAGCTCGATCATGTCTTTTTCCACCTTCTTATCAATTTCCTCTATCTCTTTTCCTTTCAGGACTCTCATGCTTTCATTCTTGATTTCCTCCGGTGTCATAGCCTCAGTCCCGAAAAGTAGGCGAAAAGGCGTGAAACCTGTTGCCCTTGAAACTGTGGTGTTGTGAGACCACATCACCTTCGGAAGTTCATCCACCCACTTTCCCTTTTTCTCGATCGAACAAACATTTCTTGATTCCCGAAAAATCAAGCCATTGGCTCTTTCGACCGCACCATTGGACCGTGGATGATATACCGATGAAAATTTCGCTTGTGTGCCTAAGGTTCCGCAAGATTCTTTGAAGGTGTAACGATCAAACCGTTTGCTATTGTCAACCGTCATTTCTCTAGGAACTCCGAACCGCGTACTATGTTCGCCAAAAGAATTTCGAACCGTTGTCGCTATGATATTCGCGAGTGGTTTTGCCTCTACCCACTTCGTGAAATAATCGATCGCCACGCCCGCAAATTGGTAGTTGCCTTGAGCTGCTGGCAACGGGCCTACTAGGTCCATTCCCCATCTCTGCAGAGGCCAAGTTGGAGGAATTAGGTGAACTGGCATTGAAGGCAGATTCTGTTGATTTCCCGTCTTCTGGCATGCTTCACATTGCCAAACTAACATCTTGGCGTCGATGTTTATGGTGGGCCAATAGAATCCCTGCTTTATCGCCTATGTGTGCCCCACAAAATCCGTTGTGAATTTCTTTCAGAAGTTCGCGACCTTTTTCGGAGGTGATGCAGCGCAGCCAAGGCTCAGTGACTCCTGATTTGTATAATTCTCCATTTACTACTGTATAGCCCCGAGCCCTTTGCTTCAATCTTTTTTCCTCCAATTCATCTTGTGGTTCGTAATGTCCCCTCAGATAGGCCATGATTTCTGCTCTCCAACTGGATTTTCCACCATATTCACGATTTGGGCCCTCGAATCTTTGATGGAGGGCTCTCTCGATGATTTCGAAGAACACATCGGTGGTAGCTCTTGGTTTCTGGGCCGCCGCCTTCGCCGCCTTATCCGCCTCATTGTTATCATCCCTTGGGATATGCGCGGACCGAATACCCCTTGAAGTGTTTTTCCATTTCTCTGACTTTTTCAAGATATTTCATGAGAACTGGATTCTTGGCCTCGCTTTCCTTCTCAATATGTTCTTGGATCACTTTCGAATCCGTTCTGATTATGAAGGTCTGCTGCCCCAAGGCTTTCATTTTTCTTAATGCCGGCACAGAGAGCTTCGTACTCCGTTGTGTTGTTCGTGGAATGTTCATTGTTCGCGAATACGAGCCGCACCGCGTATCTTATGACCACGCCCGTCGGGGACGTTACAACAAAGCTCGAAATTCCGACCCCCTTGTAACACCATGCTCCATCACACCGCACTATCCAAGGTTCGGGTATATTTTCCTCGAGATTTTGAGTGGGTGAAGTCCACCACGACAAAATCGCGCGTAACTTGCGATTTTATTGCACTTCTTCTCTCGAAGTCTACCACATACTCGGAAAGTTCGCACCCCACTTGATGATTCGGTGGATGCCTCCCTATTTGCGAACAAGTCACTCAACGGCTGGTTGGTGATGACTCTTATTCGTGGCCCTCGAAGTAATGTCTTAGCTTTCTTGCCGCCATGATGACCACATACGCGATCTTCTCCAATTCGAATAGAAAACCTTGGAACCGCACAATGCTTCGCAGGCGAAGCATACAGAATTTGCCCGAGCTTTCCTTCTTCTTCCTTTTCCCCGTACCAACACCGCGCTTACCGCCGAATTTGATGCGTACACACATACGGCGGAAGCGGCGATTTTGGTTCGGGAGGACAGAGTTTGGTCATGGTGGACAAGTAGTCATTCGTTCGTGAAAGGCCTGCTTCTGAGGTTCGGACCACTGGAATTTCTTGGCACTTCTGAGAACTTGGAAGAACGGTAAACTTCTTTCTGCGGCTCTGGGAATAAATCTGTTGAGGGCAACCACTCTCCCTGTCAACTTCTGAACATCTTTCACTGAGATTGGCTCTTGCATTTCCATCAGAGCCTTTATTTTGTCAGGGTTTGCCTCAATGCCTTTCGTTGAAACTAAGCATCCAAGAACTTTCCCTTGTGAATGCCGAACACACATTTTTCCGGATTTAGCTTTAAGTTTGCTGCCCTCATGTTCGCGAATATTTCGCCGCATCACTGATATGGTCTCTCCTCTGAACACTTTTGACAACTATGTCATCCACATATGCCAAAATGTTTCTTCGAATCTGCTGGTGCAGTACTATTGCTATCATTCTCGAAAACGTGCATCCTGCATTCTTCAGCCCCTCTGGCATTCTTACGAAACAAAATGTTCCGAAAGGAGTGATGAAACTTGTATTCTCTTCGTCCTCTTTGCGAACCCTGATCTGATGATACCCAGAGAACATGTCCAGGAGCGAAAGCATCTCACTGTTGGCTGCATCATCCACGATTTTGTCTACCCTTTCCAAGGGGAAATCGTCCTTCTTGCACGCCTTGTTTAGATCTGTGAAATCCACACACATTCTCCATTTGCCATTTTTCTTCTTAACTGGCACAGTGTTGGCTAACCAGACTGGGTACTTGACCTCTCTGATTACCTGGGCATCCTGCAACCTCTGAACTTCTGCTTCCACTGCTTTGACTTTTTCGTCAGACATTTTCCGAAGTTTTTGCTTCTTGGATGGTATCTTGTCCTCCGTTTCGAGGGCATGTTCGATTATGTCTCTGTCAACACCTTGCAAGTCCTTAGCTGACCATGCGAAAACATCCTTGTTTCTATTCAGGAATCGTATAAGTTCACCGTCCTCTTCGGCGCTGAGGTTCGCCCCTATTATGACTACTCTGTCGGGAATGCCATCCAAATACACTTTCTTTGTTTCATCTTCCGATGCTAACTCATTTTTCTCTTTGTCCCGCTTAGGCTCTTCATAGGTTTCCTTCCTCTCATCAGCTGCTTTCAGCTGGTACACATTTGTTTGGCCGGGCGTGTGGCCTTTTTCTATGTTCCTGGCCTCCCCGCCGATTGCCGAACACCGTGATAATCCCTTTGGGCGCAGGCATCTTCATGCATAGGAACTGTTGTCTTATGACAGCATCAAACTTATTCATGAAACCTATGCCGAAGATCGCGAGGTACGGGTGATATATGTCAACTACATCGAAAGTGAGGCTCTCCGTTCTGGCATTCTCGAGCTCTCCGAAAGAAACTGGGAGTGATATTTTTCCCACCGGCTTGATGGGCTTTCCCCCGAATCCCTGCAATGGGTACTCTGGTGGGTCCAACATATGCTGACTCAAGTTCATCTTCTCGAATGTTTTCAGGAATAGGATATCCGCCGAACTCCCGTTGTCAACTAGGACTTTTCCTATGACCCACCCAGCGATGTTGACCTCGATGACCATGGCGTCATTATGAATCGCAGATTTTAGCCTGAAATCTTCTTCTGTAAAGGTGATTGGCACCTTTGCCCATTCCGGGCGCGCAGATGGGCCATCATTGATGATGGTGTTCACAGATCTGAAGTAATTGCTTCTCTGCTTCTTGGTCTCGAATTCCATAGCGGATCCACCCGTGATTGGCATGATAGTCCCGAACGATGGCAATGCCTTAGAGTTCTGAGGTCCCGAACTTGACTGAGGCCTTGACGAACTTTCTGGGGGCGGTGGCAAGATTTCCCGAATGGGTTGTGGTTGCTGGATTGACTGTATCGCTTGCGACTGAGGGAAGAATTGCTGAGATGGCTGCCATGCTGATTGTGGTTGTGGAAACTGCTGAATTGAGACTGAACTCGTCTGTGGATTCGCGAATTGCGGCTGCCAGAAGTTCGGACGAAACTGGCTTGGCATGGAGGATGCAATGCTCATTAGTGCTTTTTCTTGCTGAATTCTTGCCATGTTCTTCTTTGTTTCTGGGCACCCTTCGGTGTTGTGGCCTCTCCCATGATACTAGCAATAGAAGTGAGGGTCTTTTGGGTTGTGGTTCGTGAGTCCTGAGGGTCCTCTGCCCCTCCCTCTTCCTCTGGAATTGAATCCTCCCCTGGTGCTTGGCCTGCTGTCTTGTTGTGGTTGAGAGTTTCCAACATTGTTTACGTTTCGTGGATGCTGGGGTGGTGCCCGCCAAGTCATATCTCTGTTGCCCTGTCTTGCCTCGTTCCGTTCAGCTATCCTCTTGCGGTGGTCGTCATCAGACAGAATGTAATCTTCCAATTCCCGAAATAGTTCTTCAACTGTCTCAGGCTTCTTTCTTGTGAGGTGAGAAGTCGTTGGCCCTAGAGTGAGACCTTTGATCAGCGCCTTGATCGTTGTCTTGTCATCAGCGTCGGGGATCTGAGACCTCTGTTGCATGAACCTTCTCACGAAGTTCCACAGTGGTTCTCTGTCCTTCTGCTTGCAATTGTACAAATCTGAGGCTTCGGCTGTTGTGTCATGGAACATCTGAAACGCTTGCATGAACTTTGTCTTGAGGTCTACCCAGCTGTAGACTGAGTGTGGAGGCAGCAGTGAGTACCAATTCGCATCGGTCCTTCGCAAGCTATGATGAAGGATTTGGCCGTGCAACATCATCTCTCGCCGCCGAGTTCACACCGATTCGTATCTCATGAGAAACTGCCTGGAGTTTCCGAAGCCGTTGTATTTGGGAAGAGAGACAGGCTTGAACTTTGGCGGCCAAGGTGCTGTTTGCAGCCCTATTGACAGCGGCGATTCAGAATCCATGAAGTGTGAGACTCCGTTTCCCGCGAAGAAGTTTTCTTTCGGGGGTTCTCTTGCAGGTGTAGGGTTCTGACGCGGTGACTCCTGCCACAGGGAACTGTTCTCTTGTTCTTTCATTTCATCAATTTCTTTTTGTATTGCTTCTATCTGCTCTTTTGCTTTGTTCAGCTGCTCTAGCTTTTCAGAGATTTTTCTTCGCCTGCAACTGAGCTGCGAACTTTTCTTTGTCTTTCTGTAGCTGCTGTATCTTTTGGTGGACCATGGCTAGCTCTCTGTCTATGGAATCATCGTCAGCATCCACATTCTCGAACTCTTGTCGTTCGGCAGTCGTTCTTGGATGTGAGTCGTCTTTTCTCGCTCTTGCCTTCATGAGGGCTTCAAGCTTTTCTCTTCATTGTTGGTCTGTTACGTTCGAGCATTCAGGAATAAACGAGGTTTCATTCCCTTGGGTAGGAAGGCGATCATCCCGGTTTGCTGTCCGTGGCCGGAGCATTCTTCTTGGATTTCTTTTGAGGTGGCATCGTGAGCTTCTTTTCGGCTGGAACACGGTGGGCGCCAATGTTGGGGGGTTACCCGAAAAATTCGGATGACTACCCAAACACGAGTGAGAGTTCTTAACACGTTCAAGCTTAAGGTCAGAGCGCAAAGAGATTATGATTCCCTCTCCAAGTAGCACAAGTTCCAAAAAAGTCTGAATCCGTTTACACGTGCCATTGCGCCCCCTTTTATAGGGAGACGAAGGGACTTTTACATACCGATAACACCCTTAGCCTCAGAGAATATTCCCAGTGTGAACGCATACAGGATCGTCCTTTTCATCTAACATATTTACAAATCCGCCACTAGTTCACACTCTAAACCCGGACTTTTTGGGACTACAACTTTGACTTTGCTTCTCCCCTGGTTCGTGAATGTCTTCGCATGAAATTCCCGAACTAGGTCTTCAACAGATTCCCAAACCGGCCGTTCTCCGAAGTTCGGGCCATCAACAGTTGAGATTCCGGGCTTCCGCATGTTCGTGACTCCACCTCCTCGCCGAATCAAGATTCCCGAACTCTGCACATTCGCGAATTTGAGACTTCGCAGGTTCCAGGCTTCCGAGAATCGCGAATTCCCTGCTCCTGCAAAACATGCTTTGAGAACTTTATTACGCTCAACGTTTTGAGGGTGATGGGTTTTCCTGAATTCCCCAACACTGCCAACTATGCAATGGCTTGCATTGTTGTTCCCGCGGAGGGGGAGGAGCAGCAGTCCATTGTGGATCGCCTGGTAGACACTCCTAATAGGCTGTTGACTTTACTAAGGGAGACGAGCTTGGCGGCGGCGACCGATGCATTGGTGAGAGTTAAGTCTCATTATCCTGACGTTGATATGGCCAAGATCAAGGGAGGTGCTGACACCACGAAGGACCTTCAGGCCCTGGAGCTTGAAGTTGATGAGGCCACCATGGAGGTGATGGAGAACATTGACTTTGAAGGTGATGGCGGAAACGGTGGCGACCAGTAGTCTTGGTTAGGAGCTGTACCTCCTCCACCTCTCATAACTTGCAAATAATGCTTTAGACATATGTTGGAAAAACGTTAACGAAGTATTTGCCTATTGCCTGCGCGAGCTTGGTTGATCTTGTAGATGTCGATGTCTTTTGTTCTTGACTCGCTAACCACTACTCACAGAGAGGTTGGCTTACCGACCTCCACAGCTCAGCGTGGAGGCTTACGCAAGGTCGGCGCACGAGGGGGCATAGAGCTCGGGTCTGGCGACCTTTCCGACCAAGCATGCTCGCAACAGCAATAGGCTTCATACTCATTAGGGATGGTGTCTTTAGGTCGGATGACCCTTAGGTTGGCTTTGATCCAAGTCCCCGAGCATGTCGAGGGGAAGGATTAAGAGAGACTCAGAACCCCCGGGTTTTGCAACCTATGTGTTGGGTTTAGCCAAGCCCCCGAGCACATCGAGGGGGAGGGTTTATTGTATGAAGGGGGGAGCATAGCAGATGACTGCTTGAATAATTTATTTATTTAGTCTGAAAAAAGGTACAAGAAAAGGAAATACATATATTAAATTTAAAACTATTCTACGGATAGAATCGACGTAGATGCTCCACGTTCCAGGGGTTGGGCACTCCTTGCCCATCGCCCCACTGGAGTCGGTATGTTGACAGGCTGATAACTTCGGTGACGATGAAGGGCCCCTCCCAAGGGGCAGAGAGCTTGTGCATGCCATCGGTCTTCTGGATGCGTCTAAGGACGAGGTCGCCAACGTTGAAGGAAGTTTCCTTAACGTTGTGGTCATGGTAACGATGCAGTTGTTAGTCGTGACGAGCTTGTCTCATGACGGCAGCGAGTCTTTGTTCTTCGAGGCTGTCGAGGTCGATGCAGCGTGTTTGCTTGGCCTCTCCTTCCTCGTAGAACTGGATCCGTGGAGCTCCGAAAGTGACGCTGCTAGGAAGTATAGCTTCTGATCCGTAGACCAGAAAGAAGGGCTAGAAGCCTATGGCAGAGTTGACTTGAGTCCTGAGACCCCAAATCACGTGTGGCAGCTCGGCTAACCACCGGGTGGCATAGTTAGAGGCGTCGTTGTAAATACGGTCCTTGAGAGCTTGGAGTACCATGTTGTTGGCTCTTTCGACCTGGTCGTTGCACCGTGTGTCGGCGACCGAGGAGTAGTAGACGTCGATAAGGTTGTCTTGGCAAAAGTCCCAGAAGACCGAGCCAGTAAAAGTTGTACCTAAGTCGATGATGATCCTGTTAGGCACACCGAAGTGTTGCTTGATGTCTCCGATAAACTTGACTGCTTCTTCCGATGTTACTTTCACAACAGGTCGGACTTCAATCCACTTGGTGAATTTGTCAACGGCAACCAGGATATGTTTGTAGCCACTCGGGGCGGTACGAAATGGTCCTACAGCATCAATACCCCACATAGCGAAGGGCCATGATGGAGGAATAGTGCGCAGGGCCTGAGCTGGTAGGTGTTGTTGTTTGGCAAAGAATTGGCATCCTTTGCACCTCTTTACGAGGTCTTTAGCGTAAGTTACGGCTGTGGGCCAATAGAATCCAGATCAGTATGCTTTGCCAACCAAGTTGGTGGATGCCGCGTGGCAGCCACACTCGCCGCTGCGGATCTCAGCTAAGAGCTGGAGGCCCTCTGCTCGTAAGATACACTTCATCAAGATGCCAGTAGAGGCAGCTTTCATGTAGAGGTCGGAACCGATCACGACGTAGTTAGCCCAATGGTGCGTGATGCGTTCTCACTCTGCTTTGTCGTCGGGGACAAGCTGGTCGAGTATGAAGTCTATGAAGGGCTTGCGCCAATCATCCGCTTTTTCTGGCATTAGCACATCGTGGGGAGGTGCTGAGCTTTGGTCGTTTGGAGGTGGTTCTGGATTATAGGGATCCAAAAGCTTGATTGAAGGATTGCGTAGGTCTTGGATGAACACGCCTGCTGGGACTAGAGCTCGTCGAGAGCCTAGTTTGGAGAGTACGTCAGCAGCTACGTTGTTGTTCTGTGGGACGTGTTGGAACTCGATCCCCTCGAAGTGGCCTTCGAGTTTACGAATCTCAGCGTAGTAAGCATCCACTATGTCCTTGACGCAGTCCCACTCCTTGTTGACTTGTTCGATGACGACCTTGGAATCGCCAAAAGCCAGTAGTCGCTTGATGCCAAGGGACACTGCTATTCGGAGCCCGTGGATCAAAGCTTCATACTCTGCTCCATTGTTGGAGGCCTTGTAGTGGATTTGTAGGATGTACTTGAGTTGTTCCCCCCTGAGGGGAGATAAACAACACGCCTGCGCCTGCTCCTTCGAGGTTGAGGGCGCCGTCGAAATACATTATCCAGTGCTCAGGCCGCTCCTTAGGAGGGGCATCTGGATCTTTGTCCACTCAGACACAAAGTCTGCGAGGATCTGCGATTTGATCACCTGCCTGGGGCAGAACTCAATGTCAAATTGTCCAAGCTCAACCGACCACTTGACAATGTGGCCATTGGCGTCTCGGTTGCGGATGATTGTTGGGGAATTGGGCAAAAACCTTTCACCCTCTAAACATCGGAGTTACCAAATTCGTAAGTATATTCATGAATTAGCATCGGGATGGAAAGTTTTGTTTCGTGAAAAGGAAACACTCATGAAGAGATTCTGATGAATTCCATACATTTCGCTGAACTTCTAATGATATGCGAAAGTAATAGCCGAATTGGCTTCAGTTCGCAAATCTGCTGTCTATTTCAGGATGATTGGAAACTGGTGAAATTCAGGAGACCTGGAACCTGCGAAGTTTGGGAGTCTAGAAACTGGCGAAGTTCCGGAGACTTGGAACCTGCGAAGTTCGGGAGTCTGGAAACCGGTGAAGTTCAGGAGACCTGGAACCTGCGAAGTTCGGGAGTCTGGAAACTGGCGAAGTTCAGGAGACCTAGAACCTGCGAAATTTAGGAGTTTCAAGGAGCCTCAATTCAGGAACTCCAATGAGCGGTGATTTTCATGAATAAAGCTTCGGAAGTCAAGGAGAAGCCAAGTCAAAGACGTCATCTCAAAAGTCCGGGTTTGAAGAGTGAACTAGTGACAAACCTGTAAATGTATGAAATCAGCCTCGCAAATCACAGGATGTAAAAGTTGTTTATGTACATGTTCACACTAGGAATATTCTCTACATTCGAGGGTAATCTCGCAATGTAAAAGTCCCTACGTCTTCCTATAAAAGGAGGTCCAAGGGCACGTGTAAAGGGATTCACAACTTTAGAGGAGGAAGTCAGATTTTTGGAGATTTCTTGTCTCCGCATTTAGATTCCTTCTTGCGTATATTCTTGAGTTTCTTCTTACATATGTTCGGGGATTCCTTCTGATTCTTGAATCCCCAACAATGATCTCTCCTAAGGGGAACGAAGACGGAACCACGATCTTGTGAGCTTGGAAGTAGTGGTGAAGCTTTCTCGATGTGATCAAGAGCGCATAGAGCAGCTTCTGAGGTTGTGTGTAACGTGTCTTAGCGTCGGATAGGACCTCGCTCACGTAATACACAGGTCGTTGGACAGGATAGGCCTGCCCTTTTTCTTCTCGCTCGGCGACGAGAACCGTGCTGACCACATTGGTGGTGGCAGAGATGTAGAGTAAAAGTGTTTCCTTCGGGATTGTAGGTGTCATGACTAGTGGCGTCGTCAAGGACTCTTTGAGAGCCTCAAAAGCTTTCTGGGCTTCATCGTCCCATACGAACTTGTCGACCTTTTTCAATAGCTTGAAGAAGGGTAATCCTTTTTCACCGAGCTTGCTGATGAAACGACCTAGGGTCGCCATCATACATGTGAGCTTCATGACGTCTTTCTTGTTGGATGGCTTGGCCATTTTGCGAATAGTGTCGACCTTCGCTGGGTTGGCTTCAATGCCTCAGTGTCCGACCATGAAGCCCAGGAGCAATCCGGAAGGCACACCGAGGACGCACTTGGTTGGGTTGAGCTTCTACTGGAACTCTCGTAGATTGGCGAAGGTCTCGGTGAGGTCGACGATGAGCTTGTCTTCCTCTGTGGTTTTGACGACCACATCGTCTACATAGGCTTCGACGTTTTTCTCGATTTGAGACTTGAGGCACTTCTGAATTGCCTTCTGGTATGTTGCTCCAGCGTTTTTGAGGCCAAAGGTCATGACCTTGTAGCAGTAGATGTCGTGAGGCATTATGAACGTTGTTTTGTCTTCGTCGTCGGGATGCAGCGCTCTCTGGTGATACCCTGAGTAGGAGTCGAGGAAGTAAAGTAGGACGCTACAAGTCGTGGAGTCCACGACCTGGTCGATACGAGGAAGTGGGAAAAGATCCTTCGGGCAGTGCTTGTTAAGGTCGGTGTAATCGATACACATTCTTAATCCACCAGTTTTCTTTGGTACAAGAACCGGGTTTATGAACCAAACCGGGTGTTGACACTCTCTGATAAATCCTGCAGCTAAGAGCTTACAGACTTCTACTTCTATAGCTTGTTTTCTATCTTTTGCAAATCGCCGGAGCTTTTGCTTGATAGGTCGTGCGGTCTTGTTAACTTCAAGTTTGTGCTCAGCCAGCTCCCTGGGGACACCAGGCATATCGGATGGACTCCATGCGAAGATGTCAGTGTTGTCCCTGAGGAAGCCGGTGAGCATGAGTTCCTATTTGGGGTCGAGGTCGGCCCCGATGACGACTTCCTTGGATGCGTCGAGCAGGCCGAGGTAAACCTTCTTGACAGCTGGACTTGGGTCCAAAGCTATGGTTGTACGCTTTTGCTCTGGTACCTGCAAAGTAGTTTGGTCGATCTTGGCTGCATGGGCGACCATGACCGTTGTTGCGGCTTTGATCGCTGAGTCTTTGGAGAGCTCAATGGTGGCACTTTCACAGTTGTAGGAGACCATGATGTCCCTGAGGACGGAAACGATTCTGTTTGGCGCTGGCATATTCATGGTGAGGTAAGTGTGGTGCGGTATAGCCATGAATTTGGCCAGCATAGGTCGTCCGAAGATAACGTGATATGAAGAGCGGAAGTCCACGACCTCGAACATCAGGTACTCTGTGCGGATGTTCTCCTCTGTGCCAAAGGTGACCGGTATGCATACACGACCTATGGGGTATGCAGCCTTGCCAGGGACAACCCCGTAGAAGGGTTCATAACAAGTAGTCATCTTGTTGAAGTCGAACTCCATCTTGCGCAGCGTCTCTGTGAAGATCATGTTTACGCTGTTGCCCCCATCAATGAGGCTCTTAGGCAGCCAGGCCCCGTTGACTATGGGGTTGACGACCAGCGGGTAGGTCCCGGGGTTAGGGATGTGAACCCAATGATCTTTCCTGTAGAAAGTAATTGTGAATCCAGATCACCGCAGAGGTCGTGTGTTTTCAGTGTTGACGTGCCCGATCTCCCTGGCATTGGATCGAGTCTGTCAGTTTCTTGTGATCGCTTGGCGACCACCGACGATGAAGTTGATCTCACAGTTGGCATTCTGAAATGCACCATTGGGGTTGCCCCCTTTGGGCGGTGGCGGCGGAATCCGCTCCTTCTGGTTGTTGTCTTGGTGACTATGGTCGTCCTGACGACGTCGATCATAATGTCGGTCGTCTCGTGTAACACCCGAAAATTCCATCACAATAAAATATTGTTAGCAACATGGTTTGGTTTTATTTTCTAAGGATTTAATAAATTTTAATAAATAAATTTGCCTCTAATCAAATTAAACATCATTTAAATTAGAATCAACCAAGTGTTTGAGCATCATGTTGAAATGCATGAGTTTTGGTTGTGGTGTGATTTTAAAAGTCTTAAAAAAACACTTGTGAAAAGTCTTAAAAAATTTTGTGAAAAGTCCTTAAAAATAATTGTGAAATTGGTGTAAAAGTTTGAATTAAAAAAAAGGTTGAAAGTTTGAATTTAAAATGGTTGAAAAGTTGTAAAAATGGTTTGTGAAAAGTCCTTAAAATAGTGGAGAAATTTGTGTTAAAATTTCAATTTGAAAAGATGTAAAAGATTTGAATTTAAAAGGTTTGAATTTGGTTTGGAAAGGATTTGAAAAAGAAAAAAAAGAAAAACAAAACCAAACCTCACCCCAACCCGCCGCGGCCCACCTCCCATTTGCCCTCCTTTCTTATTTTTTTTCCGCCGCGGCCCAGATCTCCGGCCCATCACCGTGCGGCCCAGCTTTGCCCCGCGGCCCAGCACTCCTTCTCTTCCTCACAGCCGCCGACAGGTGGGGCCCACCTGTCGGGGCCATCCCCTACCTCCGGCCGCGCCCCATCCCCGCACCGGCCGCCGGCTCCCGCACCCCGCGCCCGCCTCCCCGGCTCCCCCGCGCCCCTCCGCCTCCTCCACCGCGCCATAATGGAGCCGCCGCACTCATCCACCGCCTCCTCGGCCCCTTGCCCTCCCCGAAACCGCCGCACCGAGCGCCGCCGCCATTAATGGCACCGGCCACCGCCGAACCGCCGCCACCGCCTCGCCGTCCTCTCCACTTCCCCCTCCGCCCTATAAAATGCGAGCCCGAGCCTCACCTCCTCCCGCACCACATCCCCGCCATCCCCTTGCGCGGCGCCGCCGCCACCGAGCGCCGACCGCCGCCGGAGTCGCCGCCCCGATCTCCTTCTACGGCGCGTCTCCCTCCTCTTCGAGCCCTCAGTAATCTTCCCTACCTCCCTAGCTTCGTTTTTGTCTAGGTCCCGTAGTTTTGGCCACCGGAAGCTCGATTCCGGGCTTCTCCGGCGAGCCCGCCGCCGCCGCCGCCGCTTGGCGCCGCCGCGCGCCGTCCGGCCGCCGCCGCCCGTCGCCCGCATGCCGCCGCGGCCGTCCGATCCGGCGGACGGCCCCGGATTAAAAGGGGGCGCACCCCTTTGGATCGGCCCACGGTGGACCGGCGGGACCGGTGCACCGCGCCGGTCCACCGCTGACGTCATCAGCCACGTCACGCTGACGTCACCGCTTGCGTCAGCCCAGCCAATAGCGACCCGCCACGTGGCACTCCCTCAGCCACTCCGCCGGCTGCCTTGGCGGTTTTGCAAAAAGGACCCCGAGATTTCAGAATTCACAAATATATCCTTCCACCTATATAAAGCCTTTCAAAGCAGGTCCTTATTTTTATGTTTTGAACCCTGAACTTCATAGTTTTCATGTTCAGCAGCCTATCCTTAACCTTTTACATGTTAGACCTCCTAGTTTCACACATATTTATGTTTAGGTCCCTGAAATCTTGCAGAAAACCCCCCTAAACTTCCAGTTCTTTTACAATTTAGCCCCTGAACCTTGTTTCAGCCATATCTTTTCCATCCTAGCTCCGTTTTACGCGTTCTTGGTGTCCACGCGATCGTCTCTCTGAGCCCGTCATTTCTAAAAACTTGTTTTTAGCCTTTTGGTAATGTTTGATGTATTGTTTTATTTATTGTATGTTTTCTTGCATGATCGTAGCCAACGCGCCGTTCGAGGAAGTTCAAGTGCAGAGCTTTGCAGATAAGGAAAGTAGCTTATCGTTGGAGAAAGGCAAGTGACCCTAACCACCCTTCTACCTATTCTTTAATCAAGAACACTATAAATTAATTGGAACATGGAGAACCACCCAGGAAAACAGTGCAACCACAGTCCATATGGCTCTGGCTTAGCCAATTAATGAGGTGTGCGATTGTATTGACGACCCTATCCGAAAGGAACACAGGGGGCTCCGGGTTGCAGGGGTATAGCCCGGTTCTTTTGGGGTAGCAGCCTTTGCTAAGGTGGCGACCACTAGGGAGGATTATGGTCCGCCCCGAGTCAGAATCGTCGTGGGTTGTTGATGCTTTTGTATATCTTTGTAAAGGCTTCGTAGCGTCCCTATGCAATCACACCTCGGAATTGTGGTATTGTGCTCGATCGGCACATGCGTGGTTGGGTTCAAAGTTCTTTGGAACTTTTACGCGAACCGTGGGAAAAGTGTGCAACCTCTGCGAGTGTAAAGCCGATTGATCGGCCGTGCTCACGGTCAAGAGCGGCTCGGACCCTCACATGATTAATTGAACTTAAAGATGGATTAATATTGCTTTCCGGTTATTCCCGTGGCCTTGCCGAGTACCAACCATAAGTGTACTCATCCTTGCTTACGCCGTTCGAGAGAAGAACCCCGGGAGTGGAGTACTTCACCGACTACGAGGAGTTCTGAGGATGCGATCAACCAGTCAGAAGCCTGTGGAAGATGAAGATGGAGTCGCGTCTTCATAGTTATCGTTGTTCGTGTAAAGACCTTCGTGTCTACTATCGTGAGTGTAATAAAAGTTAATAAATCTTTTCTGTACGTTTTGAGCAATGTCTTGTGATATTACACTCATGAGTCCATCATATGTGTGAAATTGTGATCCTGGCACACATATGAGATGCATTCGATTTTCTACGGAAAATCGGGTGTGACATCTCGTCGGTCGTTGTGACGATCATCATGGCGATCATCACGATGATCACTTCTGTGGTCATCGTGCCTATCGTTGCGGTCATCGCGACGATCACTTCTGTGGTCGTCACGCCTGTAGTCGTGGCGGTAATCACGTCGGTCCCTATCGTCGTTGCGAGGATAGGGCCTGCGATCATGGTAATCTCGTTTATCAGGTCGACGGTTACGATTGTCGAAGCATTGACCACCGCTCCGGTCGTCATTGTTGTTGCTTCTGGTCTTCTTGGAGGTAGACGGGGCTCCAAGGGCGCGCTTCAGCTGCTCGCACACCCTCATGTTGTGTTTAGCGTTGGTGGAACTGGCACTGGTCGTCCATGACCATATTGAAGTCACCTTCGAGGAAGGTGGAAGGTCTTGGTGGATCTGTCACATAGGCTTCGCCAGACCGCTTGCGCGACCTAGTGCCTCCATCGTCGTGATCTTCTCCGTTGAAGTCGTGCATCACCGCATCTTGAGTGTGAACCAGTTTGTCAACATAGGCCATGAGGTCACCGATGGTGTGTGCGTCAGCTTCGTGGATCTTCTCGAACAACTTGATGTTGGTGATCCCCTTCTTGTAATAAGCGATGATGTCTTCGTCTTTGTCACTAGCGCGGGTGTTGCGGTTCTCGAAGTAGCGGTTAGTGTACTCACGGAGAGTTTCATCACGTCTCATCCATACTCTAGCAAGGTGGTGAGTATTGCTAGGATGATTGTAGGTCGCCTGGTAGTTGGTCGTGAAAAGGCGAGACAATGTTGCCCAAGAGGTGATACACTCTGCTGGGAGATTGTCGAGCCACAAGAGTGGTGCCTTGCCCATCACAAAGGGGAAGTATCCCGCCATGTGGTCTTCATTGCCTCCAGAGCCACGTGTCGCGATGCTGTACATCTTGAGCCATATACTTGGGTTGGAGCGACCGTCGTACTTATCAATGGCCGGCTTAAAGTCCTTTGGGTATCTGATCGTGCGGAGATGCCGTGAGAACGCTGGAAATTGTTGACAGCTCCCGGGCTTGCTGATGGAGCGTGAGCAGTAGGGATGACGTAGAGGTCGTCGGGAGGGCCGTTGTCTTGGTTGTATTGAGCACGGCGCAGGAGTTTCTGGTCGTGCATGATCCGGAGGTCTGTAGCTTGAATGGGGTTGTTGGTGTCGAGGGCGTCGTGAACACCGTGTTCGCGGTCGTAGTTAGCACGTCGATCTATCTCCACTTCATCTCTTATGCGGTGATGTTGTCTTCCTTCATCATGATTGCCCTGGACCAGAGGAGGCTGGGCTCCTGCATTGTATCTTGGATGTGGGGTGGCATTCCCCTAGATGTTGGCAGTGTTGGCTGCATTGTTAGCGGCATTATCAGATGCATTGGCCGGAGTGTTTGCTGGAGCATTAGCCGCATGGTTGGCTGGAGCGTTAGCTGCAGCATTAGCAGCGGGGTTGACCGGCTGCGCTATTTCGTTTTCGCATCGTCCCTCTTCAGCCACCGAGTCGAGGGGACCCTAGCTACGACATCGCTGGTGAGGACGCTCTCATCTGCTTCTGAAGTAGGAACTTGCTGCAGATCTGCTGTATCCAGGACCCCTTTCTTCGATCTGAGCGGCGGCGACGCGGACGTTGGCTTGGAGACGTCGGACCATTGGAGAATCTTCGAGGTGATTCAGAGCGGCAAAAGCAGCTCCCAAGTTGGTTTGCGGCAAGTTGTAGACTCCGATTCCATCGCGCTCGAAGTCCCTGAGGAGGTCTCGCGCACGCAGTCTGTTGGCACGAGGTGGATCATTCTGGCGTCGTTGTTGTGGGGCAGCTGGTGCCACATGTGCTTGTTGCCCAACATTGGCGTTGACTTGTCCAGCTTTAGCTGGTTGTTGGCCTGCACCTGGGATGGCGACAGCGAGCTCTTGTTTTCATCGGACGGCTCTAGCAGCACTGGCGTTTTCACACTCCTGACGTTGCTCATCTGTTTCTCCGTCTTGCGGTGGTACATCCGCAGAGACGACCAAGATCTGCCGATCTAGAGTCTCGAACTCTTCTCCCGGATAATTCGGGGAGATCGTTGTGTGGGCGACCTTGAACGCAAGGCGGTCCGGAGACGACTCTTGGTTCATCCGACGGCGGTGAGCCGTGATGAGAGGTCGGCGCAGCTTCTTGAGGACGTGGCATTGGCGCGCAGTGTGTTTGGACTTCTCATGGATAGGGAAGGGTTCGTCGAGATGACTCCTGCAGCTTCCACGCTCTTGTGTCTTGGGTCCAGATTCAATCTGGATCTTGCACTTCATGAAGCGTGATGCTACACGAGCTGCATTGCGCAAGCCAAGAGGCATGCTAGAGAGTGACGAGGTCGTGCGAGGGTGTTTGACGCGTTCATAGGCTTTGATCGTGTCAGAGAGCATGCCCTCGACATGATCGATCCCGGCGATCAGGTCACAAAGAGTGGGTGGGTGGGTCTCTGACGACAGATCTGTTTCAATCTGTTGGTTGGTGGTGACCGCATTGCCTTCGATGACGAAGCAGGCAGCTTGAGCGGTGGATGTCGCCGGCATCGAGCCAAAGCAGATGCCGACGGGGTTGGCAAGGATGTCAGTCATGCTCTCTGGGAAGATGACGCCGTTGGTCGAAGCCATCGAGTTGCACGAAGAACCTTGACTCAACCCCTACCTGGTGCGCCAACTGTCAAATGGTGAGATCTGGACAGCCCACGGGGGTGTTAATCCCTGTGGTTTAGTTGTTCGATGAGGAGGAGTGTAAGGCTAAGAACTCGAAGGTTGCACACGAGTACGCGGAACACAGAGAACACAGCGAGTTTATACTGGTTCAGGCCTCTAGAGAGTAATACCCTATGTCCAGTTGTTGCTGTAGATTGATTAGGGATTGGATCTGAGTACAAGGGGTCGCCTCGCCCGCCTTATATTGGCCAGCGGATGAGGTCGGTTCCCAGACTCCTGGTCGGTTACGACCAAGAGACCTAAGTCTACATTACACATCTTGCCATATCCCGTCGATATGCTTTGGTCGTAATCCACCAAGGTCTTGTCTTGTACGCCGAGTCTTGAGGTTGTGATGAACTAGGTCGTCTGGGGAATCTTTTGGAAGGCCTTCAGGAGGTCGTGTGGGCGGCCAACTAGGTCGGTTGGGCCCACTGGCAGGTCAGTGGGTCTTCTACTAGGCCGGACCCACTTGTCGGGGACGGTTGTGAGCCTGGTCGGTGGGGACCCAGGGGTACCCATGTCTCACACTTTCTCTTGTGCTCACTTGTAAGCATGAAGAAGAAGCCAGAATCTGGAGCATATCTCGTCATGAAGAACAAGCTGAAGGCGAGCAAGATCGACCGGCAAGCAAGATCAATCTGTGTGTGTGATTTTGCATATCTCGTCATGAAGAAAAAGCCAACGGAAGTATATCTATTTTGCTTCTTATAGATCTAAGTTCCTCATCCTGGCAGTGCCTAGTGATGATGAACATAGATGGCCGCTTTGTAACCTTCTGATGTATCAATGATGACTGTAATCTGTGTGTGTGTGTGATTTTGCATTTCAAGAGACATGCTTGTGTGATTATCTGTGTGTAGTATAATTTTCTGTATGATTTACCTAAACACTTACAAGCATGAAGAAGAACAAGCCGACAAGGGCTGGCTAATCCGTGTCTCTTTTGATGTAATCTGTGTGTGATTTCGCATATCTTGCCAATAACAAAGGCGACGCGGGTTCGTTAATCCTCGTCTCTTGCCTGTAACAAAGCGACGCGGGTTCGTTAATCTTCATCTCTTGCCCTTAACAAAGGCAACAAGGGTTGGCTAATCCTCGTCTCTTTGATATTAACACCCGTTACTGAACTAAAGCAGCCTGCAACATACTTACTGAACGGAAGCAGAATATATTACAAAAAGGATTCAAATTCCATGGCATCTTATATATTACAAAAGGATTCATATTCCACCAATACAAAAGGTCTTGTAGCCACGAACAATGGCTCCCTCCAGAAATAACCGATTATGTACCAATGATTTTAGTAATCCATATAACCTCTCATATGGAAACATCTGATGAAGGTAAGATGGGCCAAGGCACCAGATTTCCCTCGCGAGGTGTGCTGTTAGATGCAGCATGAGATCAAAGAATAATGGTGGGAAGGTATCTTCAAGAAGGCATAAGATCTCGAAATGACTCCTCTCTAAGTCCAATAGTTTTTCCTCATCAATCACATTCTGTTCTATTGCATTGAACAATAAACACAAGCTCGTGACCACGTCGTGAACCAGTTCTATCTTGATACCTCGAAGTGCAACAGGAAGAAGAGTTGTCATCAACGCATGGCTATCATGAGATTTCATCAAGTTGAAATTCATTTTCATGTCCTTCACCGACACTAGCCTCTTGAAGTTTGATCAGTAGCCTGAAGGTACTTTAAAATCATGCAAAAACTGACAGAATTCTTTTCTCTCTGCCTTTGACAAGGTGGTTGCAGCAACAGGAAGGTTCGTCCCCGTCTCTGTTTCCTCTGCATAGAGCTCTGTCCTAATGCCTAGTTCAATAAGATCCTCCCTTGCATTTTTATGATCTTTTCGTTTGGACTTCTGTTGTAGAAATGTTTCACAAGTAGCTTCACACACATTCTTCTTGACGTGAATGTTGTTAATCGAATGACGCACATCCAACATCGGCCAATACTGTAGCTCCCGTAGAATTGATTTCTTGTTCCACATTCCTTCTTCTTATTCTTCTTCACCATCTCATTTCTTTTTTTCCAAGGGTTTTTTCAGTCTGTTTTGGTAACTCCTCGATAGTTTTGACGTCCTTGACTTTCAAGTGGACCAGATCTCTAGTCACATGCAACGGCACCTCTCGGTTCTCCTTTTCCTCGTTAAATTTACAATCCATGGCCCGGTATGGATGTTTCTTGCCGAGGAAATGATGGTGCCCCATAAATACGTATTTCTTTGAATGTCTTAGCCATACTACGCAAGTATCTTCCAAGCAGTGTGGGCAAGCTGCACCTTTCCTTTTACTCTGGCCAGAGAGGTTGTGACGAGTCGGGTTGTCGTTGATGGTGGTGAACAACATGGAATGCATTGTGAACTCCTCACGCTTATACTCATCCCAAACCTCTGGCACACCAGGCTTCCGCAGTATCTTCAAGTCATCAACTAGTGGCCTCAAGTAGACATCAATACGGTCGCCAGGTTGCTTTGGCCCGGAGACCAATATTGTCAGTGTTGATGGTCCTTACAACAAGGATTCAACCATCAAAACCTCAGGTTCGAGAGGAATATACGGCAAGTTTCATGCACATTTTTAGTACTAATAAAGTTCCAAGAGTTGTTTTGTGAATTTCATAGGTAGGTACACATTTTGGGAGAAATTGGAACCAACATGCCACACGCGCTAGGCACGGCCGAACCACCAGGCACGACCGGCCCTACAGGTGTGGCCGGCCCTGCCCCAAGGCTCGTGCCTAGTCCAATTCACCTCCTCTCCCACGAGCACAACTTGGATGAACGAGATCCACCAATGAAACATCGGTTTGATCGAATGGAGGAGGTTAGGATCACTTGAATCAATTGGTCCACTTGTCCAGCCGATCAACCACCACAACCGTCATTCCAAGGCAATCCTTGGCATCCCAGAGTGATGGAGGTTCATCACATGGCACGGAGGTGGGCCGGCCACACCTAGAGAGCTGGCCGCTCCTACCAACTAACATGCTGGGCGAAACCGACACAAGATACCGACCTACAACCGCCTCAGGAGCAGTGATCAGGGGCATCCAACGCGAGAGGCGGTGGATCACAGGGCCAGCTGCACCTCCAGATCCGGACGCACCTGTGATCTTGGGCCCACGCGCTCAACCGACCTACCTTACCTATCAAAGGCACTTCACACTTGCTAGATTGGACACACAACGCTGGAGCATCTTCATTTCCCTCTTTTGTTCACTTAGAGTAGGATTAGTGTAGCTTGGGAGTTAGAGTCGAGTCGAGCTAGTCTCGGGGTTCCGAAGGAGTCTTCTTCAGAGTTCCGGTTCTACTCTTGTATCTTTTCTTTGTTTAGACTCAAGTACAATTCAAGTTATCTTTCTATCTTACCTTTCGAGTCAATTACATTCAGCTTTTACTTTGCTCTAGAAGCTTTGTTCCTGGTTTATACTAAAGTTAGTTTAGTCTTTGTTAGCATAGCTCTCTTGAACCCTATTGTGTTGTGGTCATTCTTCACTTGATCTCGGGTGTTTCATGGGAGAGAGGGACCTTCCTTCATGATATCCGGGGAAAGGTTCCTTGGTTCGTTGTGAGCGCGGTGCTCAGAGCTTACCTTAGGCTTAGATTGGTGTCTCGTTCAATGGAATAGTTGTGGTACCCAAAGGAGGTGATAGCTCCGGACAGGCTTCGTAGTCCACCATGTTAGTTCGGGCCAGTAGGATTCAACACGTCGTCATCCTCCCTTCTCATCCCAGTCTGAGGGCACGACTTTGCATGCCCCTATAGCACTAGAAGAGCTTGACGAGTTTAGCTTACCTTCGCTATCCTTTGCCTTAGTTCTTTCCCTAGAGTTGACAAGAATAGATAGATTGTGTTAGGATCCTTTCTCATCTCGTTGTCCTCCCAGCTCGCTAGATCATCTCTAGTCTTTTATCAAGATGTCCTTGCATGTGTCAAGTTATCCCCGAATATCTTTATTCGTTATCCCCCGCTATACCTCTTTATCAAGTCTTGTCTTTCTCCACTGTTTATTCGATCATCTTTGTCGTAGTGCCTCCCTTGGGAAAATATAAATACGATAACCCGAATACCACCGGGTGAAGTGCTACAACAGTAATCCGAGTGCTTGCGGACCTTTCTGTGATCGTGTGTTTTACCTAGACGTTCCCTAGCCCCGTTACTAGAGGTGTAAACCTGGTAGCAACGCTAGCGAGTGCCAACAAGAATTCCTAGTGTCGTCACCGTAAGTGCAACCTTAGTGGTGAGGCTAAGGAGCATCAATAGTCAGCATCATATATTTATGTTTCTTGCATAGCTAGGGTGGAAGATTGTACAACGACAGCATGACAGGTCAGGTGCTATGTGTTGAGCTCTGGTTACCGAATGTGTTCACGCCATCTGTGCTCATTGCAAACTGTATGCTCCTTACGTCTTTGTCAAACCATGGAAAGTGGTTATTAATGTTACCCCATTATGCTGAATCTACGGGGTGCCTAAACTTTCCATCTTTCTTATGCTCCTTTCTGCCTTTGTCATGCCAATGCAAGAGTTCATCCTCTTTTCGTGTTGCGAACCATCTTCTCTGCCAAGGAATGATGCAACAATACCGTGACACCCTCACAGGAGCCCGTCTGTTAGCATTCTTCTTCTTGCCTCTGATCTCGCGGGGCTAATTCTCGACATTAGCATTATTATCATCTCCACCATCCCTTTTCCTCTTTTACCTATAATAGCGACACTTGGGGCACTTGTCAAGGTCTGCATAATCTCCACGGAACAATACACAACTGTTCTTGCATTGATTTTTTTTCAACATCTATTCCCAGAGGATAGATTATCTTCTTCACCTCATAGATATACTCTGCTATTTGGTTTCCTTAAAGTAGCATGTCTCTAAGCACATCCAATAGATGTTCGAAACTTTTGTTGCTCCAACCATGATCTGCCTTAAGCTGCAAAAGTTTTAGATCACCAGAAAGGCGAGAGTACTTTTGACAATGAGGATAGAGGGGTTTCGTTCAATTTTCAATGAAATGTTTCAGCCTCGCTAATTCAGAAGGTGTGTACACTCGTTGAAACTCAACATCCCGCAACATTTGATCAACATTGTGCACACATTGCAACACCTTACTATCATCGAAGCACATAACTTCTTGATCAGTGATATCCTCAGGCCTCATCATATTTGGTGGGAATAATGGTTCATTTTCCTCAAAAACTCCACCGTCATCAAGGTCTTCATTATGGTCGATAGAATGGTGTCGCACTTCACCTTCATTTAGGCAGCCTGCTTCGAGTTCATTAAGGCCTTCCTCACTGTTGACGGTGAAAATCCGTCAACCTAGCCATGAGTTTACCTTCGGTGTTGGCATGAGTTTTATACCTTATCCATTGGTACTAACCCCCGTGGAATAACAAGTTCACATGTGCATGTCGGTTTTGGAGCTTAGTGTTTATGCAGGGTTTTAGCGTTGAAAGCAAGACATTCGGGATAAGTTCATCAAGCACCTTATGACAAGACCTTGAAGCCCCGTACAAGTCATGCAATGAAGCAAACTTAACTCCAAGAAGCCATGGACTTGATCCGAGAAAACAACAAACTCCGAGAACCTAACCAGAAAAGTGCTGAATCTTGCAAGACAAGGAGTTATGCCCAATTCGGAGAGAAACTGACGACATGGACCTACATGCAAAAGGGGGAAACATCCAAGAAGCAAGGGAACCGACGTAGAGCAAAGGAGACCACGGGCTGGGCCTGGATGGGCCCAGGCCGGCCGGCCCAGCCCTGTCCAGGGCCCGTTTGCCCCCTCCTTTGCCCTAGCCGCCATTCAGGCTACTTATAGCCACCTGACCGAGAGCCACGCATCATCCAATACGTCATCGGCCACTGAGGAGCAGAGAAGAGAGGGACACCATCTCGGAGAGGAGAGGGTCGAGCTAGTTGACTAGGGTTTCCCTAGCCAACGTGGGAACCTTGCACGGAAGACCACGTCGGAGTTCCCGGAGCTAGAAGCAAGATCAAGGAAGGATCCCGGTGGTGATCTTGTGTATGTATCATTGTTATAGTTGAATTATCAAGTTGAATCTTTTCTTAGTGATCAAGTGTTTCCTCGAAGATTTCGTTTTTCGATCGACTTTGCTTATTCCAATTCTATTCTCGAGATAGATTACATAGGGTGTTCTTGTAGCCGCGGTGGCTAGAGGTACACGCCGGATCTTCCGAAAGAATCTCGACTTGTCTTTTGACTCGCCCTAAACTCCCCGCATGAGTAGGGATACGTTGTGACGAACCGGGGGTTCCGAAAGGCGGATGTTTTCGGATTTGGACAGGAAACCACGATTTAAAGAGGCTTCTTATAAGATTCGATTTGCTACTTCTTCTCTTGCTTGGAACTTCAACAAAAGGCTTACCCCGATCTCTCTAGATCGGTTTATCTACCCAATCTTACATTGTTAGCTCCGGTCTTTAGTAGATTAGATTAGTTTCGTGTCTTTTACCTAGATGCATTAGGGTTTCTTTTACCGAAGATTGGAGTTACTTGGCTTTACTAGATCAACTTTTGCGTCACACATTTGTTCCACGGATTCGATACCTTGGGTTCACCACTCGAGGGAAGAAGGGTCCCTTGACTACGACGGGAGACTTGTCCGCTTGCAAGTCATAAACGAAATTTGATACAACTATTAACCGTCAACACTCACCATGTTTATTCCAACACATGTAATTTTTTGTGAAACCACGTCTGACCAAATGATGACAAATGATTTCCCGGTGTGCGAGTTTCTTTTGGTTGAGACAATCTATACAGGGGCAAAGCATTGCCTGAACACCACGATTTATCATATCCACATCTACTTGATTTAGAAAACCATTGACCCCGCTTAAGAAATTCTCCCAATCTTCTCGGGGTTGTCTGTACATCCAAGTCCGAGCAGCAGATGCCATCTGCATTCCATACACCAAATGAGCATAGTTCATCACACAAAAAAACCGATAACACAAGAGGATTAGGATAGCTGAAGAATTTCAATAAAAGGGGGCAATTAATTTCCACCTTGACGAGGACTTTCTATGAGGCGAGCGCGGCCGAGGAGGAGGATCGGAGGCGGCGTCGCGGCTACGGAGACAGCGTGGAGGACGGCGCGGTCGACGTCCGCTAGCCCCTTTTGCCGTCGCACACGCGGCCGGCAGACCTGCTGCAGCGCCGACTTTCTGAGGAGAGAAATTAAGCGCGATCCTAAGAGCATGCGCAGCTGGCGGCAGTGAACAGGACAGGCCGGCAGGTACATCTGAGCACACAGATCGAGCGAGTGACCTTCTGAGGAGAGAAAGCGAGTGTTGTGTCGGAACGAGAGTGGCCTTCTACGGAGAGAGAGCAAGTGGTGTCGGAAGGAAAAGACAGAGATGAACAATAACAATGTGTGTCTCCAATGTGAGAAAAAAGGCGACCTTGGGTGGCAATCGAAGGAAACGAGTCCTAAGACACGAGCGTATCCAATTGGGTCGCCAGCAAAGGAGACACATCCTAACAAGCATGTGTGTCCAGTACGAAATTATCAGTTTCAGACTTTATATCCCGTTACCAATACTACAGCGATCAGTAACAGACTTAAACAACCCGTTACTGATAGGGCATTGATCGGTAGCGGACTTTACAAGCCCGTTACCGATAGGTTTAACATTTGTAATGGGCTCTCTTTAACATCCGTTACAAAGAATTCATGTAACGGGTGTTTAAGAAGCCCGTTACCAGATCCACATTGGTAATGGGCGTTGTGGAGGCCAACCCCTGGGTCGTCCTGGCGCTTATGGGTAACGGGCGTCAAACAACAACCGTTACATATGTGGGTGGATGTAAAGGGCCCGTTACAAATGTTGTGTGACCAATTTGAGGTTTTCACGTAGTGCCCCTCCAGTGGAGCCTTCTTTGCTTATCTGAGTTTTCGGGCTGGGCTCAGGTCGGGCCCGGGCTTGGGTAGGCCGCCCGCGTATCTTATAGTGTGAAATAACTAAAAACACCATTTCATGCCGGCCTCGGGCCAAGTTTTTTCGCAGGCTTCAAGATCTATGCCCACGCCCGTCCAGTAAGGTTCGTGGGCAGGCCGGGTCCGGACCGGGCTAGCGGGCCGGGCCGGACTAAAAATGCTCAGGTATCTACTCCTCCTCTACATCTAAGCGCTCCCCAACCTCTAGATCTGAGCCCTCCTCCTTTAAATTAAAAAAATATATAACTAGCTCAGATGTTTGAGCGCAACAAAGTTGGTGTTTGGGACCTGGATTACATGTGAAGCCATGTTTTGGGACATAGAAATGACATTTTGAAAATTTAGTACCTACTCATCTGTACCCAAAAGAGTGTCGTCGTAGGTTTTCATGTGAGAAGTTTGATCGGATTTCGAGAAAAAACGTGCAACATTTGTGTCTCGAAATAAATTTTATAAAAGACTAGATTCAAATATCTATCTAATAATATTAATTTTGTACCATAAATATTAGTATAAATTTTTATATATTTAGCAATGTTGCCGTAAAGGGTCGTGTAGGCCGATTACACGGTGTTTAAATTCTACTCAACGATCAACCATGTAGGCCGTTTAATCCCGTGTAATCTGTTTTTTTGTCCGTTAACTCAACCGTTTAGTGCGACTATTCACTAAATAAAGGGTGACTGACCGTGTACCGTGTAGCGTGTAGGGCAACATTGATATTTAGTCAAAGTTATTTATCGGGAAGCGAAAACGACACTCTTTGGGGATGCAGGGAGTAGATGTCATCTGAAGCTAAGTTTAAGAATCCATAAATAACATTTTGAAAGTAGGGCACCCAGGTGATACCCCATGCCAAGAAAGAGAACGGCCATGATTTTTCCTCATTTTCTAATTAGACATTGCTTTTTTAGCAGCAATTGGACATGGGGGTGATGGAGCAACAGTCGGGATGGGCATGTGGAGGAAAACGGTGCCGCCCAGCAAGGATGTGAATCTGCATCCTCAAACACCCTCTTTGCAGCAAGAAGAGACAAGGAATTAGTGTTGAAAAAGCAGAGCACTTCAGCAGTATGAGAATCCCCTCGCGCATCCTGCTCTAGTGGTTTGCTCCCGCGCGCGATGGGAGCTGGCGCGCTTTGACCTCCATGCCAGCGAAGGAGAACGCCGCTCCCCGACGATGCCGGGTGCGGACTTCCCAGTGAGGCTGCCCGCAGGGACACGACTCCCTTGGTGAGGCCACCTGCAACCTTCCTCGACAAGGCTGGCGGTGGTGGTGACGGTGCCGAGCCCCGAGGTAGGTCCGGACCATGGTGGCTGCCGCGACGCTACCACTGCCGATATACCCCACTGGGAGGAAGAGGGTCACGACCGACCACACCGGCAAGACCTCCCCCGGCTCTGCACCCTGAGTTGGCTGCCGCGCCGGGGAGGCTGCCTCCAGCTCTGAGGGGAGCCACCGTTGCGGGCGTGGTGGATCCCACCACGCAGACAGGGGCCACAGCTGCGCCATTCTATGCCTGCTGCCATATATCTTTCTCCATGCGTTGTCTTCACTCAAGGTGAAGAGATAAACGGGTTCCCTTCGCTCTCCTCTCCATCTTTAGCTCCTTCACGGCATCCGCTGTGGCCCGTGGAGCCGGCGAGCGCTACCGGCAGCAGGGTAGCTGCTCCTAGATTCGCCCTATATATTTTTTGCTCATGAGTGGCGGTTGGATGATGGAGGATGAAGAGAGGAGGGAGAAATCCCGAGATTGCGGCACTAGAGTGGTGGATAACCGCATTATGGAGATGCAGATAAAGATATTGCTGGAGCGGCTACAGTGTCAGGTTTTCCCCCCATTTTGCAGATGCAAACCGGGATGAAGAAGCTGCTGGAGTTACTCTGGTAGGCTGGAGTTAGTCTTGTAGGCTGTAGCAGCTGACAAGAACCAATACACTCACTTAGGGCGTGTTTGGGAGAGCTCCACGCAGCTCCAGATCCAAAAAAACAGCTCCACTCCATTTTTTTCCTGCCAAACACCCCAGCTCCAAAAACTCCATATCCACCAAATCCATGGATCTAGCTCCCAACTCCACCAAATCCATGGAGTGCCTCAAGGGGTACTCTGCGAAACCTTGTTTCGTACTCACTCGTGGAGTTGGGTGGAAATTACCCACCACTGCCACTGATTAGTGGGAAAAAACGGTTCGTTCTTTTGTTTGTTCGCTGACCCCTCCTCTCCCACGTGTGCGACTCCCCACCGCCGGCCACCATGGACCGCTAACCCTCTCCACCACGCCGCCGGAGCTCCACACCAGCGGAGGCGCGGCCTCCCAGATCGATGCTGACGGAGCTCGCCCGCCCACGAGGCTGCCCGCCGCGCCGGCGGCGAGGCCGCGAGCCCGCCGGCGGCGGCGCCGCCCGACGGCTCGCCCGGCCCCGGCCGCGAGGCTGCGCCCCGTCCGTCTCGCCGGCGGCTTGTCCGGCCGGCCACGAGCCCGCCCGGCCGCGAGCTTGCGCGCCCGCGCGTGCCCGGCCCGCGCCCCCGTCCCCCCGCCCGCCCGCGCCCCGTCCGCCGAGCAGCACCCCCCCCCCGGCCCCCCCCGCCCGCGCCCCCGTCCGCCGTAGCCGGCGGTTTGGCTGCCCGGCCCGCGTCCCCGTCCGCCCTCGCCGGCGGTTAGCCCGCCCGGCCGCATGTCCGCCCTTGCCGGCCGCCGGGGCCAAGAGTAGGGAGGAAGAAGAATTTTATTTTTTATGCTTTTGACATGTGGGTCCTGATTGTCATAGAGATGGAAAGAAATTTGGAGTTGTACCAAACATTTTGCAAAATCTCAGCTCCACGGTGGAGCCACTCCATGGTGAAAATTCGTGGATCTGCAGCTCTGGAGCTATTTTTGCGGAGTTGGAGCTCTCCCAAACACACCCTTAATACAAGTGGAGATTTCAAAATTTGTCACACAAAAAGTATTCTTTTAGGTCATAGTAAATATTCTTCTCATTAAACTAAGACAACCGCCACTGCATTGCAGGCTCTTTCAGCTGCAGTTGGCCTATATAAAGCACCGATATGGGCCACGGTCGTGCCAGCAGCTCGCCTCTCACCTCACCTCAACAGGTCTTCCACAGTTCCACGTAGGGCTCACAATTAAGTCACAGGCCTAGCCATATGGACCAACTTCCAAAACGGGCGGCCAACTACGCGCCGCTGAGCCCCGTGGGGTTCCTGCCGCGCGCCAATGCCGTCTACGGTGAACGCACGTCCGTCATCTACGGACGCATCCGCTTCACCTGGCGCCAGACGTACCAGCGTTGCCGCCGCCTCGCTTCCGCGCTGATGTCCCTCGGCGTCCGCAGGGGCGACGTCGTCTCCGTGGTCGCGCCCAACGTGCCAGCCATGTACGAGATGCACTTCGCCGTCCCCATGGCCGGCGCCGTGCTCAACACCATCAACACGCGCCTCGACGCCGCCGCCGTCGCCACCATCCTGCGCCACTCCAAGGCCAGGCTCTTGTTCGTCGACTACGGCTACGTGCGCCTCGCCAGCGACGCGCTGCGCATCCTAGACGCCGGCTGCAGCGTCGTTCCGCTCGTCGCCGTCATCGACGACATTGACTCGCCAACGGGGGCCCGTCTCGGGGAGCTCGAGTACGAGGCCCTGGTCGCGCACGGCGACCCGGACGCGGAGCTCCCGCCGCTCCAAGACGAGTGGGACGCCGTCGCGCTCAACTACACCTCCGGCACTACGTCCGCGCCCAAGGGCGTCGTCTACAGCCACCGCGGGGCGTACCTGAGCACCACAAGCCTCCTGCTGCAGTGGGGGGTGGCCACCGAGCCTGTCTACCTCTGGACGCTCCCAATGTTCCACTGCAACGGCTGGACTTTCACCTGGGGCATGGCGGCACGCGGTGGCCTCAACGTCTGCATCCGCGACGCGCGCCCGGCCGACATCTACGGCGCCATCGCGCGCCACCGCGTCACTCACATGTGTTGCGCGCCCGTCGTCTTCAGCATCCTCCTCGAGGGAGACGGCGCAACAAGGCATCAGCAGCTCGAACCCCCCGTCCACGTCCTCACCGGCGGCGCGCCGCCGCCGGCCGCGTTGCTCGAGCGCGTCGAACGGATCGGCTTCAAGGTCACGCACGCCTACGGCCTCACGGAGGCGACGGGTCCCGCGCTCGTGTGCGAGTGGCGGGACAAGTGGGACCGCCTCCCGCTCCCGGAGCGCGCACGCCTAAAGGCACGCCAGGGGCTCAGCGTCCTGTCTCTCGCTGAAACCGACGTCAAGAACTCCGACACAATGCTCAGCGTGCCGCGCGACGGCAGGACCGTTGGGGAGATCGTTCTCCGGGGCAGCAGTCTCATGAAGGGCTACTACAACAACCCGGAGGCGAACGACAGCGCCTTCAGGGGCGGCTGGTTCCTCACCGGCGACGTCGGCGTCGTGCACCAGGACGGATACATCGAGATCAAGGACCGGTCCAAGGACGTGATCATCAGCGGCGGGGAGAACATCAGCAGCAAGGAGGTGGAGGAGGTGCTGTTCCGCCACCCGGCCGTGGCCGACGCTGCGGTGGTGGCGATGCCGCACCCGCGCTGGGGCGAGACGCCGTGCGCCTTTGTCGTGCCCAAGAACAACGCTGCCGAGCTCTGTGTGGACGACGTGCTCGCGTTCTGCAAGAAGCACATGTCGCGCTTCATGATTCCCAAGAAGGTGGAGGTCGTCGTTGCGCTACCTAGGAACGCGCTTGGAAAGGTTGAGAAGGTCAAGCTCCGGGACGCAGCACGGAACCTGGCGCCCATCGTTCTGGCCCAAAAACCCAAGGGGAAGACAACGACGGTCGGAGGTGGCCGCGCGGAGCAACCGGTAGCGAACGTCATGGCCGTGTCAAGGCTATAGGCGCCTGTAGGTAGCACAACGATACGGAGCATACCCTGGTGCTACTACATAGTACATTTATTCATTGCCATTGTTTTGGAGGTACCTACACGTGCCAGACCTCCAAGATTAAGGTTGCCGTACTTAAGGTTTTTTTTACGTGCACATTGTAAAATTGTGAAGGAAATAAATTTTGTTCAAACACCAATAATTGTGATAAAGTTTCTACTTTGCAATGAAATTATAATACAAAAAATTCCAGTGGCGGCAATGACTAGATGTGGGGGTAGTAGACTTCCCCTTTATTCGATCTGATACTCTCCGACGGAATAAACGGATTTCTAGTTTCGGCAGTGTTATGGTAGAAACCATGCACGAAGTTCCACTATAGAAACTACTCCACGCAAAGGAAGTTTCTTCCCCAAATAAACATCACACTTATTTTATTCTCTCTTGCTCTGCATCTCTCGCAAGTCCCAACCTAGCTAGCGAGCAAGCAGCGTAGACGGAGGCGCAGGGCGAGCGCACCAGCGGAATGGGTGTAGTGGCCAACATGCGTGCGGGTCCGGCGAGCCCGCAAGCGGGCGCACGGGCTGACGAGCGCGCGGCCGGAGCGGCGCCAGCGGGGCCGGCGGGGCCAGCATGGCGCTGCAGTCCGGCGAGCTAGCGGGTGAGAGAGAGTAGCGTCCGGTGAGCGCCCAGGTGGAGCGGGGCCGGCGGGGGCAGAGCGGGCAGGACTCTCTTCCTTATTCCTTTCCCTCTCTCCCCATTCGTTCTCTACACAGAAGCGCGAGACAGTACGGCGGGCGAGCTCGTGAAGCAGGTGAGTGCGTGACCAAGGACAGCGCGGCAGGCGTGAGCGAGCAGGGCAGGCGCGACACAAGCAGACTCCCTTGGCACACGTGATGTCTCGCAGCGGCGCCCAAGAGATCCCTAGGCGGCGCGCGTGGGAGCTCCCACGGCGGCTCCCTGCCGCCCCTACTTCGGCCTCCGAGCGAGCACGAGGAACTTGGACGCGGACGGCGTGTGCGCGGGGTTGGTGAGCTCACCGCGGATGGCGATGCTACGCGAGAAGGCTTCTGCGGCGAGCGAGGCTCGCGGAGGTGCAGCGCGCAGGGTTGCAGAGCCAGCGAGTAGACCGGCGGCTTGCAAGCACGCAAAGGTGCGGCAAGTGGGTTGGCGGCGGGAACGGAGGTCCGGGCGTGGGAGTGGGGATCTCTCAATACACATGGTCATAGCACAACTTATATGGTCATAGCACAATTTCATAAGTTTTTATAAATATTTAATTGTTGTATGTTCGTTGGTCAATTGTATTATACAAATTTTGTCAACTTCTCTCGATGGGAGGGTCATGGGAGTCATTTTAGGACTCCGTGCCGACACAGGTTCATGAGGATGACCCTGGTTTCCCCTCTCTCCAATTAAATATCATGTCATGCTATCTCTTTTGCATATGTCGCACCCTATTTAATGTCTATGACCACGTCCCCATCCTCACGGCTCGGCAAGGGAGCTCACCTACGGGAGAAGCGGGCAGAGCTCCGGCGGCGGACCTCCTCACCTCCAAGCTCGCCCCTTCCTCCCTTTTGTCCCCTGCTCCGCCCTGCACTTGTTGGCTTGTGTCTATTCGCACGCTGCCTACTCCAGCTCGTCGGAGAACGCGCGCGCGGGTGTGGGTGACATTTGCATCCCGCACTGGCTGGCCATCGCGGCAGGGACAAGGGCGCGTCGACGGCGACGTCACGAGGAGCCGCATATGCTTAATCTCGAGATCGCGCATCGTCTCCAGGCGGCGCTCCACCGGCCGCGTGGCCTTCCTCTGCTTCGCTGTCTCCACCCGCTCGTACGTCCCTGCAAGCTTATCTAGAGCCAGCACCACTTCCGAGCCCGTGCAGGTCCCCCCACAGCCTTCGAGGTGCTCCCAACAGTGGCGCTCAATGGAGACAGCGACACCACCGTCCTCGGGCACCTGAATCGGCAACCAATCGTGGGGCAGAGGAGCCTCTCAGTTGGCCTTCTTGTTGTCGTTCTCCTCCTCGACCTTCGCCATCGTTGTGGCGCCGACGGTACGGTGCGCGAACCCGGGAGGAGCGGAGGGGGTGAGTTGCAGCAACCCGCGGAGGCGGTCGAGCCACCCGGAGAACGGCGGTGCCCCCCCCCTGGCCTGGCGCGCTTGGGAGCTGATGGGATGGTCTAATAAAAAATCAAGGGCATGGACCAAGGGTATAACAAATTTTACTCGCTGACTTATAAGTCATTGCAACTAAAGGGGCCTGACTTAAATCCAAATTACTCATGAGAACTAAACATGGCCTTAAATGAGCCATTGTTTTTTCTATCAAATCCATAAAGCGAGTAGGTACAATGTTTTCTCCTCACAACAGATCGTTATCAGAAACTACTAGCGAAACATTTTCGTAAACATAAAACCGTGACCAATAATTAGCAAAGCATAAACGAACCCAGCACCACGGACCTTTTGATCCTTCATTTGCTTTATATTGTATTTTGAACCTTATAAACTTATTACCGTTGAATAGTATAATTTCTTACAAATCTAATCACATAAAGTTTTTATCTTATAATATAATTAACAATTATTAGCCCAATTACTGATAAAAGTTTAAAAAGTTTGAATTAGAAGGTCCCCGGGACTGTCTTACCAACCACCGGTGGTGTTCTCTTTAATATAGTATATGCGTGTGGGCCAGATAAAAATGGACTAGAGAGTTTTATTTCAATTTCCCTGCCCCCACGGTTCATCACATCGCTGCGTTCATATAAGAAGGCACGGTGAAGGCAGGTTCCGGCACCACTTCAACACACTCGACAATCCTCTCGAGTCTCGATCTAGCCCGACAGTACGATTGTTCGGCACCAATGGAGCTTCCCACATGGGCGTCGTTCCTCGGTGTATTGCTCGCCACGGTGGGGCTTCTGAAAGCCATCGTCGGCATCCATAGCCGCCGCCGAGTGTACAATCTCCCGCCCGGCCCCAAGCCGTGGCCGATCATCGGCAACCTGAACCTGATCGGCGACCTCCCCCACCGCTCCATCTACGAGCTGTCCCAGAAGTACGGCCCGGTGATGCAGCTCCGGTTCGGGTCGTTCCCCGTGGTGGTTGGCTCGTCGGTGGACATGGCCAAGTTCTTCCTCAAGACCCACGACGTGGTGTTCACGGACCGCCCAAAGGCGGCCGCCGGCAAGTACTTGGCCTACGACCACCACGACATCACCTGGGCCCAATACGGCGCCTACTGGCGGCAGGCGCGAAAGATGTGCATTACCGAGCTCTTCAGCGTGAAGCGGATCGAGACGTACGAATACATCCGCGCCGCCGAGGTGCGCGCGATGCTGCGTGACCTGCACGCGGCATGTGGCTCCGGCGGTGGCCGCGCCGCCGTCGTGCTGAAGAACTACATGTACTCGGCGAGCCTGAACGTGATCTCGCGCATGGTGCTGGGCAAGAAGTACCTGGGCAGCAAGGAGGCGGCGGCGGCCGCCGGGACCACCCCCGAGGAGTTCACGTGGATGCTGGATGAGGTGATGCTGCTCAACGGCGTGGTCAACATCGGAGACTACATCCCGTGGCTCGCCAGGATGGACCTGCAGGGGTACGTCAAGAGGATGAAGAAGGTGAGCAAGATGTTCGACGGGTTCTTGGAGCACGTCGTGGAGGACCACGACCAGCGGCGGCTGCGCGAGGGCAAGGACTGGGTGGCCAAGGACATGGTCGACGTGCTGCTGCAGAGCGTCGACGACCCTAACCTTGAGGTCAAGTTCGACCGGCAGAGCGTCAAACATTTTACTCTGGTGAGATTTTACTCTGGTAGCTAGGATTGCGTTAGTTGCTCCACAACTTTAAAAATCGGTTGGAATCTCACTTGATGAATATATATAATTGCAGGACCTCATCGCCGGTGGCACCGACAGCTCGTCAGTCACCGTGGAGTGGGCCATCTCGGAGCTTCTCAGGAAGCCCGAGGTGATGGCCAAGGCCACGGAGGAGCTGGACCGTGTCATCGGTCCTGGCCGCTGGGCGACAGAGAAGGACATGCCCAGCCTCCCCTACCTCGACGCCATCGTCAAGGAGACCATGCGCCTGCACCCCGTGTCACCGCTGCTGACGCCCCGCGTGTCACGCGAGGACACGACCGTGAACGGCTACGACATCCCCAAAGGCACCATGGTGTTCGTCAGCATTTGGTCCATCACCCGCGACCCCTCGCTGTGGGACAAACCGGAGGAGTTCATGCCGGAACGCTTCCTCGGCAGCAATATAGAGCTGAAGGGGCAGAACTTCGAGCTGCTGCCGTTCGGAACCGGGCGCCGGATGTGCCCCGGCTACATCCTCGGCCTCAAAGTCATCCACTTGAGCCTCGCGAACCTGCTGCACGGCTTCTCATGGAGCCTCCCCGACGGCGTCACCAAGGAGGACATCAGCATGGACGAGATCTTCGGCCTCACCACGCCGCGCAAGTTCCCGCTCCAGGCTGTCGTCAAGCCCAAGCTGCCGGCGCACCTCTACGCCGAACCTTAGATCGATGCAAGCGTGTGTGTGAATGTGTGATTCTCGACCATATAGTGGCCTCAATTGCTCCCTTTGCGCTGTCTCGTGTGCATCCCTAATGTATACTTAAAAAGAAATAAAGGAAAATAAAGGAAATGTTTCTCACCCACTCGGGTCCGCCTTATCGCTCACGTCGGACCCAACCGTCATCTAATTGAATCTGTCATCTAATTGAATGACCGAATCGAGGGTAGACACATAGAAATCAAATCACAATTTGGGGAGCGATCCTATCAAAATCATAACTTTTTTCTCACCCGTCCGCGGTCTTACATGCCCGTGTACCCCGTGTATCTGTTAGGCACAGGTTTCCTTCTTGTGTTGGACCCACCAGAATCAACCCAACACCCCCCTTCCCGTTATGAGCCTGCAACCCCGTGTCGGACAGCCATGGATCCGTCGGCCGTTGCGGTTGCGAGCTGGAACCTAGCTATTCGCGAATCCGGCACCCTACAGCAGGGCCTAGCACGGGTCACCTGCGCCAGCGGCCACGTCACGCGCCTCGTGCTCAAGGGCCTCGGCATCTCTGGCGCCACCGCGCGCTCCTGGTGCTCGCGCACCTCAACAAGGGTAGCGCTTTCTCTGGTGGGATCTAGGGATGGAAGTGGGTCGGGTAAGTGTGGGTACAGTGTTTGCCCGGCCAAAATCATGCCGTCAAACTTTACCTGCTCGCTGGCAAAAATCTCCACCTGTGCCCTATGGATATCCGTAGGTATGGGCAACCCGTCACTAGCAAGAGTCGCCCTCACAGTCCGCCATGGAGAGCTACGGAGCGCCGCCGCGTCTGGCCGCCAACCATTGGGAAGAAAGAGGGACAGCCGGGAGGAGCCGGTTGTCGGTGGTGAGGAGGGCGCTGCAGGCGTCAACAGCGGACGGAGCGAGGCCCGAGATAAGGGATGAGCGGTGTATTCTCTGTGTGTTGCGCCCCTCCGATCGTGCAAGGACGATGTGCAAGGAACGATGAAGGTGATTCCGCCACATGCTGCTTTGGTTACTAGGGTCTGGGACCGTGCGACATGCATATGCTTCCTAGGGTTGTTGTCTTTGTTTGACCAAATTTTGATGGGGAATGTATTTTGATGTGCCTTATGGTCATATGGGGGTAACAGGCAAACCCTGCAGGAAAGGTTTTTTGCTTGCGGCATGCCCGCGAGTGAAAATCTTTGCCCATACCCATGCCAGCTGGGGTGAACCGCTGCTCATACCCTTGCCTGTCTAGTAGGATATCTGTGGATATCCGCACCCGCGGGTAAAATTGTCATCCTAGCGGGATCCCCAACCTTCCCTGCTGGCGGTGCTCAAGCTGTTGTTCCTTGCGCAGAACCAGTTGTCTGCCACGATCCCGCCGTCCCTGGGTGTGCTCTACCAGCTCGACCTGTCGTTCAACAACCTGTTTGGCGTCGTGATTCCCTAGCCAGGCCACCTCGACGGGCTGCTCACACTGAGGCTGGAGTCCAATCGCCTCCACTGGAAGCATCGACGCCATTGCGCTGCTGAGGCTGCAGGAATTCAACGTCCCCAGCAATTTAATGTCAGGGATGATTCCTCCTGCCATGGCGGCGTTCCCAACTGTGGTGTTGTGGGGGAATGTCGGTCTGTGTGGTGCGTCCCTCCCACCATGCAGGGACGACACGCAGCAGCCCAATGCATCAGGGGGTGTTGAACATGTTCGCAGCAGGGGACTACCCTTTGACCACTGCCATGGTGGAGCCGGTGGGTGCGGAGGCGACAAGCGGCAGAAGCGGCAAGGGGAAAATGAATCTGTTGAAATATTACCACATGATTAATTTGCTGAATTTGTTGCTGATGCATTGTTTTACTTTGTTTAGGCATTGCATTCTTTACTGCATGTAGCCTATTTTGAATGACTTTCCAATCAAAGCTAAATTCATCAACCCTAAACCCTCTAACCAACCACACAATCAACTCATCAACTTCGAGCACTAATAAGTAGCATGGGCAACCTTCAGCTTCTCCCAAATCTTACAAGCCAATTCCTCTCCGAACACCCGATCGAATTCGGATGCTCAAATAGGAGGAAACAAGTAATCGACCACCTTATTGATGTTGATGTCGAACATATGCCTAGAACCTGGGGCAAGGAAGTTTGTGGGACGGACATAGGTATTATCTTCCATCACGTCTCAAAGCAACTATCCCTTGCTGCAAAGAAACGCAGCCATCTAGTCTGCCACATCTGGTAGTTCTTCCATCGAAGTGTGGAGGACCCGAACCCCTATCCTGGTACGCCTTCTTTAGATTTTTAGACTGGGTAGAATAACGAAGAATCGTAGCCGGTTATGATATCCTTAAAGTTTTCTTGTGCGAACCTCTATGTACACCGAATTTGAGTTATCACCTTTGGCGCTCTATCATGAGTTGCCTAAAGAAACATTGCTACCTGCAATTTCCATCTCATTGTCTCCAGCTGCAATCGTGGACCTTTCTCTTATATCACCACAATCACTGCCAAGCAAAATTAGATTCATCTCCAGCTAAACAACAACTGAATCTAACACCATGCTCTACCAGTAGACTGCATCCATGATACTGAGAACCTCACAATCACCACCGAGTCACATATAAGAATTGCTTCCTTAGCATGTCATTCTATAACCCTTGTCATTCTATGTCGGATGTCTTACACAATAGTCTATAGAGCCATGTCCATCCAGATTACTCCAGTTGCAAGTACAGACATCACTACCTATACTTCCTTCTAGTCCAGCCCTTTGGTACCACCACACCTTTCTATTCATGCTTCAGCAACCCGCACGTGCAACTCAAAATGATTCGCGCCCTTGTTGATTTGGAAGCACGCAAACTCCTCCTATGCAACATGTCACCACGCCACAGAGAACAATAACCCCATCAGTCGTCACACTCTTATGTCATCATTGCTAATCATGTTGTTGCCTCTGACCATGGTCCGACTAGCCTGTTACCACTGGTCTCTCTGCCATGCACCATGGTTTGTTCACTCTCCAAGCGAATTATGTGCTAGCCATCCTGAATTGTCGGTCCTGTGCCCTGTGAACTGTTTGGCCAACACTACATGAAAATCTCAAATAGGTCATGCAACATTAGTAACGGGCATATGCGTTACAAATGCCGGATCAGTAACAGGCCACAAACAATGCCTGTTACCTATATCATCTTATTGGATTTTCCAGGTTGAAAGATCTAATAAGATGTTATAGGGCACAAGTGTCTGGCAACTACGGAGAGGTGTTGAGGGAGCGGCGAAGAAGGTGTAGAGGACCTCATCTTTGACTCTTGCAACGACCACAACGACGGTGAGGTAAGTTTCTCTGAATCTCACTGCCTTTTTAATTGTTCTATAGATGGAACTTAAGCTAGCTTGAGCTTGAGCTTCATAAAGTTAATTAGTGCCTATGATGATGTCTTCTATGCTTGTCATGATCTTATACCAAGTTCCGAGGCAAATCAGTTCTAAACTAAATTCTGCTTTTACTTGTTACACCCACCTATGAAGCCTAGGATAATTTTCAAGTTCTTATATAATTTTCCTATGAATGTCCTATACTGCGCCAAGTTCCTAGGCAAATTAGTTCTGAATTAACTATGTTATTCTTATATCATGTTTAACCCTGTTTCAGACAAAACTCTTTGAGCGCGAGCAGAGCTTGAGTTACTTGTAAACCTTGATGTCTGGGATTATGTGAAAACTAAGCTTGAAAAAATCACGAAAGAAGTGAATATCCTCATCAAAAAGGCTAAGCACATAAGGAGGTACAAGTATACTACTGAACAAAATCTCGAGCACATTGAAGGTGCGCTCGAAGGGCTTCAAGAATCCTTGGTTGCTTACGAAGAGGTTGCAAAAAGAGCCAATCATGATGGGGCATGATCTAGTTCAAGTTTGTTGATGTGCAGGGTTAGTAGCCATACTTTTATGGATGTTCAAGGGGCATGTCTTTGTTGATGTCTATGGTCAAATAGCACGACCATAGTAAATAATGTGATGGACAAGTTAACTCCTAACCTGATGGACAAGTTAACCTTTTGTAATAATTATCTTTATTCCTATGGACAAGTCATCTGTCTTATGATGTCTATTTTGTCTCAGAAGATATGTGTGTTGATTGTGCTTGTATGTCGAAATGGAAGCAATGAGAGGTCGAGTTGACCTGTCAATGAGGACAGACTCAAAGGAGACTATGATTAACAAACCTCCATCACATTTGTTCACTATCGCCGCGCTCCCGCTTCACAGCAGTGAAGAGTGCTCTCATACTTTAATTATTGGGCTCTCAGACTAGTAACAGGCGTCAAATGCTCATCGGTAACGGACTTTATAGCACGTTACCAATACGGTAGTGATCAGTAACGGACTTAAACAACCCGTTACCGATAGGGCATTGTTCAGTAACGGACATTACGAGCTTGTTACCGATAGGTTTAACTTGTGTAACGTTCTCTATTTAACGTCCATTACAAAGAATTCATGTAACGGGTATTTAAGAAAACCGTTACCAGAAGTCCACATCGGTAACGGGCGTTGCAGAGACCAACTCCTGGGACGGCCTGCCGCGCTTATCGGTAACGGGCGCGAAGTAACAACAGTTACAAATGTGGGTGCATGTAACGGGTATTAAGGGTCCGTTACAAATATTGCGTGACCTATTTGAGGTTTTCACGTAGTGACAGCTAGGCTTGTCGTGTTGGTGTCTATTATAACAAACAACTATACGCTTGTCCATGCAGAGGCGGGAATATTTTTATTGTCTTTTCTAAAATTTAGTTCAAACATAATATAAATGTTTTTCATATTATTTTAATACTTTACTCAAGGAAGCTGCCATGCAAGCATGCTGACAAAACGAGTCTGGTCAAGGGAGCCGCCATGCATGCTGCGAGCTGTCCGACTCTTAACTGAAGTCGTAGCCAGTGGCACATGTTTTTGAACTTCCACAGCAGCCGGATAAATCAGGAACAAGCACATGCGACCTGGGGCTGCTTGACACCCCCCCCCCCCCCACCCGCTCTGGACGACGCACGTGTAGATAACCGTAATTGACAATTCAGAGAGGAGGTGGATCTCTTTCTGAGATCGGAGTGTCTATTTCCACTCCCTTTGACCTTACGTACATCCATAGTGTAAATTGGTTTGACCCTCTTTGCTGAGTGGCAAACGAAAAAACACTCGCCAAAGCTAAAAAAAAAAGCGCTACACAAAAATGCGGTTTTGCTATGTTCTTTTCTTTTGGCACTCGGCATATTAGTTTTTTAAATCACTTTTTGGGGCCCTAAACGAGTTAAAATAAAAAAGCTTTCAACTATAAAGTTTCATAACTTGTCAAGATCTACAAAGTTTACCTTGGTCATTTCTTCATTTGACAAATCGTTATTAACATAGTTCACAAAACCTACATCTGCTCATATCCAATCATAGTTTTCTGGAAATAGTAGAGAGATTAATAAGATTTATGAACAATGTTACTAAAACTTTATCAAATGAATAAGTGACCAAAGTAAACTTTGTAAATCTCAAAAAGTTATGAAACTTTGTAGTAGAATTTTTTATTTGAAATCATCTTATATGCAAAAAACTATGTTTGAGTGTCTCGAATTTGAAACTCAAAATTTTTAAATGACCTCGGATGGAGAAACTTACTAAATGAAAAATTGTAGATCTAAAAAAATTTGTGAACCTTTGTTGTAGAAAAGTTTTTGATTTGAAATCATCCTATGGTTTGAAAACTAAGTTTTAATGTCTCAAATTTGAAATTCGAAAATTTCAAACGACATCAGATGGAGAAACTTCCTAAATAAAAATTGTACATCTCAAAATGTTATGAAACTTTACTTTGTAGTAACAACTTTTTCATTGAATTCCGTTAGGGCTTCAAACAAGAAATTTACATTTATATTAGTATAATATTTAGTGAACAGAAACATGATCTATACACAAGAGATTTTGTGCAGTGGTAGAGTGTGTGGGGGACCTGAGTGGGGAGTAGGGATAGAAATATGGAAATGGAATCCGAATTATCTGATATCCGTATCCGCTAAAACATAAATATAGATATTCATATTCGAATTCAAATATGGTAGTAAAGTGGATACATCCGAATTCGGTTTTGTCGATTTTTTCTCTATCCGCTTCCATGCGTATTCGGCAATATTCGACTATATAAAATTGTAACTATTGTCTATAACTAATGAAAAATTATGTTCAAAGGAATAATAATAATGATAGTGTATAATTGAAAAAAATTATATTCATAACTAATGATTATGACATTAATTTTAATATTAAAAATATGGCATCCATAAGGAAATTGAAAAGTTATATTTAAATTTATTGAACAATATAATTAATTTTAATAATAAAAATACATTAATGTAAAATTTAATTACTCTAGTTTATTTATGTAAAATTTTTCATTATTTTTTGATAAATGTATATATATTAAAAATATGTATTTATTTATAGTTTTATTTATTATATGATTAATTATTAAAATAAATATGGATGGATGTAATATTCTTAATCAGCTATCTCTATTATGTACTAATACTTTAGTCTTTACATGATTTTTTAATTGTAAATTATCAATAAAGAAAATTTGTAAATGTTGTCGTTCAAATCGAGGAAATATTCGAATGCGTTTCCTAATTCAAGACATCCGTTTTTTATTCGTATTCAAGAACATTTGAATCCATATTCGTATTTAAGTAAAAATGTGGTAAAAAGGTGCTTTCTGAATCTGGTTCCATGCTAATTCTATCTGTTTCCATACCTAGTGGGGAGATCCGTGGTTTGAATCCTACGGTCCCCAGGCACTGACCGGTGGGGGCCTCCCAAAAAAAAATCTACTATTAGTTTTGGGGTTTTTTCTCTTTTCTTAAGCTTTTGGGCACTCGCCCACAATAGGCACTCGGTAAAGACCCTTGCCCATATATTTTTTTGCCGAGTGCTCTTTGTGGAGTGCCACGAGCACTCCGCAAAGGAGCTGTTTGCAGTAGATTGTTTGTTTGTCGTTTCCTCTGGACGTCCACGTGTGTTCCCTGGAGATCGTTCGTTTCGTTGTTGATGCAGTCATCACGGAAGAAGCTGTCTCTTTTTCGGCTGCTAGAAAATGATGGCTCGGTCATCAGCCACTGGCGTGTTCCTGATTGCTTCGGCTGTCTACGTTGGTATTTGTGGAAGACTAGCAATGTTCAAAAACAAGTGCTACGACTTCCATGCACCACAAGTGATCACACATACATTTTGTACAACAATTATAAGTACTAGTGGATAAGTATGATAGCGATATAGTAACAACAGTTTGTGAGAGTATCTAATAATTGACTATGCATGCTTGAGTGGATAACCGTATCTAGTTGACAATTCAGAGGAAGATGAAGCGAAGCAGCAGTTTGCTTCTGGCAGCAAACAGCTTGATCAACAGCCACAGGTCCTATTTGTATCTCTTCCTCATTTCTCCAGCTGCCAAAGTTGCTATTAATTTGTGGAAGACTAGGAAACTTCAAAAACATGTGCTACAACTTCCATACACCGTAATTTACTAGCCAACTTATAATTAGCTCTATAATTGGCTATCTAGTGACTACCACCTGTTTGGATCACAGATCCATAAATCAGCACATATTTTGAGAACTAGACTAAATATAAAAATTTAAAATCAGTAACCGTAGCTACGGTACCCTGAAAATTACTTTCTAGAAAAAATTCAATCAGCAACTGTAGCAACAGTAGACTAAAATCAACAGTTTTGCTTTTTCTTTGTTTTTTAAAGAATCTTACCGACCTCAAATTAAAAACCTCCAAAGTATAAAGGTAGATACACCCTTGCGAGCTACAGCTTTCATATATAAAGTATCTCCATTAGCATATAAGAAACATTTGATCTTTCCAAGGCAACAAGTACCAATACAAGAATCATATACTGCTAAAATATTATTTAATTTTTTAGTAATCTTACCAATCTCAACTTAAAAAACTCAAAACTAGAAAGTTGTAGATCTCGTTGACAAACATATTCTTTTCATAAAAATCATCTTCATCTCAACTAGAAAGTTGTATATGCATTCAAGTGATCCAAGGCCATGGCAGAGTACCTTCGTGCTCAAATTGGATCCTGTTGAAGGATGCAATGAAGTAGAGATTGTCTTGCTCAACTGAAAGAAGTATTGGAATGTTTCCAAAGCTTTCAAGTATCATTGCTATGGATTCAAATTTGAGGTGGTGAGAAGAAAGGCTAGTAGCAACAAAAGGGTTTACGCAAAACCCAAGCATTGTTTCAATGCTATTCTCCACTATGACACAAATTTCCGATACCATACTTATGAGCAGTAAAAATCATTTATCTATGCAGTTAATAGACATAGTGACAACATATACTTATGTACTCACTAGATTACAATATAGTTTTGGAGTTCTAAAGGAATACAAATACCTAATCCCTAGACACAAACTTGCAACATATATAGTGTATTGATTAGTCAATGATTATTTAAGGCAACCAGTCGAATGTGGTACAATTCACCTGCTAGTGAATCCCTCTTGTTGAAGGGATACACAGAGAATTGTATGTTTATGTGCATATATTGTTGCACATTCTAAACATACAATAATCATCGACATATTTCAAGAGATGGAAGATATGAATTGAAAATATTGAACGAGATTGGTTCCATTCAAAATTATCTTATCTCAAGAATCTTGGATACAAATGTGTCTATATCCAAAGTGCATTGAAAAGGTTCAATACAAAAGAATCATATCCATACCTCCTATGGTTGCTTGATTCTCTCATATACCATGAGATGTGCTAATATCTTGCAAGAGCATCAGGCCGGATATTGTTTTTGAAATGATATGCTAGCCAATAGCACATGAGACCATGTTATGTTCTTTAGTGGAACTCATCATCTGATTATGAGATTGGATATACTGATATTAAATATTTGTATAAGATCCCCAGAGTGCACAATCACTGACGTACTTCATGCACTTATATGTTGGACCCATCATTTTCATGGATGTTGAAGGACCGATACGGCGAACCGAGAGGGGGGGAGTGAATGGGAGCCGATAAAAATTCTTCTCGAAGGAGATCAAAACTCCAACAAGATGAACACGGCTTCCAACACACGTCTCCGACTCACTACCAAGGTTGGTCAAGCCCACGTAGCCACTGGAGTGCCACTGGGCCTAGGAACCAACACACCACCTTCCGACCCGAGAAACGCGGCGGAAAAACCAAGCCTCGAGTCTACGGACCCACACCGGTCGGACCGGTGAGCACCACCGGTCGACCGGTCCCCGCCGGTGAACCGAGCAACTTTCACTAAGTGGCTCTACACCGGTCAGACCGGTGAGACACACCGGTCAGACCGGTGGCAGCCTGAAAGCCCCCAAGGCACCAAACAGGTCAACCGACCACCAAACGGACCCAAACTTGAAACAAGAGCACCACGGGACAACAAGGAACACACCAAGACGTTCACCCGAGCAAAATCCCACAAAGGCTTGCACCGGTCAGACCGGTCAAGAGCACCGGTCAGACCGGTGTGGCCTGGACAGCTCGGGATGAACAGCACCCGCGGTCAACTCCCCCAAATCCAAAACTCGATCTCCCGAATCGCTCCACGGACTTGAACAAGACTTTGGGGATATCAGGAACACCTCATGAGGAGTCCATAGCCAAGTTTAATCCCACCAAATCTCGTCCAAAAAGGAGGAATCAAAGAAATCCCGCCGAAAGCACCTTCAACCCAAGAACTCAAGAAACCCCCAAAATCGAGCACTTTTACTCACGGATTTGGGAGGGGAATCACAGCCCAAAGAACCACGAAGGGTTCCCACAAATTTCCCCCATCAAATCCCCAAGAGAAAAGCCTCGAAACCAACCCAAAGAAATCACCGAGAAAGGGCTCCGAAAATCACCACCAAGAACAACCGGGAAAACACATCTAAACCTTGAGGAACCACGCCGAATCATCTATACATGAAACAAAGGTTCGTACAAGGTCTAGCAAGCCGCCCGATCATCCATCCCTCTCTACAAGATCTCACCGTGAAGCTCTCTTGCTAGTCCTAGAGAAAACCTAAGGAAAATAGGTGGAAAATAGGAAAACAAATGAGCTAGGGTTCCAAGAGTTGGTCGCCAACCTCTCACCTCTTGGGTTATATAGGCGGCAACCGAATGTCTAAAATGCCCCTCTCTACTAACTAGGGATACATGCCCCTCAAGGGCGGATTCGGAATTCTTGATGTCTTCACCATCGGACGGATGCCCCGCGACCGCACCCTCGCGTAGCCTCGACGCAAGCCATGCGATCCCGACGCGTGTCCTCCGCTTCGAAGATTCGGACCGCGTCGTCGCACACCGGTCGACCGGTGCTCCTCACCGGCCGACCGGTCCCCACCGGTCGGACCGGCCGACCCACCGGTCGGGACCGGTGCGGTGCCGCCGCACCTCCGTCTTCGGTTCTCCGGTCTTGGCTTTGTGGATCAACCAAGGAACCCGGTGGTTTTACGGTGAACCACCGGAAACCCCGCGAACTCGGTGTAGCCTCCGCCAATCTCCACTCATGACTTGGCTCCCACGTAGTCCCGGCTCGACCTTGGTTTTGAGGCTCAACCAAGAAACCGTCCACGACTTCATCTTCTTGTTCATGCCACCATGCGGCCCGCACTTGACCCCGCCGGCCACCGGTCCCTCGAACGAAGCCTACTTGTCTTCTCCACACCCGGAGGCCTCACCGGCGACGACCTTTCGCGCTTGTTCTTCACCTGCACCAACACGAGTCAAGCCGCAACCTGCACCTGCAATACTTAGCCAAGAATCAGTCCACACAACGTTGTCAATCACTCATCACACAAGGAAGCGACCATCCACCGGTCCTTGAACCACACATGGTCCTCAATCTCCCCCTTGATGAGTGCATTGACAACACCCACACGAAAGTAACAAGAGAGAAAAGAAAAAGAAAAGAAACGAACAAAAAGAAACTTCAACAAGCGATCGAAAGCCAAACAAAGGCAAAGAGCAAGATCACTTGAAGAAGACAAGTCTCGGACCCCTTAGGCAAGGGCAACGGCTCGACACATCCGAAACAAAGCAAAGCTCAAGCAAAGAGCACAAACCACCGAAACAAAGTTCGAAAACTCTCAAAGAGCTCCCCCTGCACACATGCAAACTCCCCCTGAACCAATGCAACTCCCCCTGGACGAATGCATGCAAGAAACCACATGAAACGGGGGAACCGCAAAGCAACTTCGGCTCACACCGGTCGGACCGGTCATCACCACCGGTCGGACCGGTGCCCAACATATGTACGGGACCAGCACTCACACCGGTCGGACCGGTGCTCATCACCGGTCGGACCGGTGTACAACGAGAGCCCGTAAATGGCTCGAAACCACCCGAAAACCTTCCAAACGCGTCCAACAAGCCATTTCAAGCTCAAACTTCTCCCCCTTGTTGACAATGCATGAATCAAGCCAAAAAAGCAAAAAAAAGCAACCTAGAGCTTCTCAATTAGACAAAATTCAACAAAGAATGCTACACATGTCCAAATGAGCAAGTTAGGTACTCTACGGCTTCGTATCGATCTCAACTACATGATCACCAAGTTTCACAACCATTGGACGAAGCTAAAAAGGATTTTGGCAATTTTGCGAAAAACTTGCCTCTCATGAGCAAAGTCCTAAACATGATCAAAGCATATCACAATGGCAAAGCCACACAAACTTCATGCTAGGACAGCTATTCTAACCATAAGACCATCACAAACACCCACAAGCACCTCATGTCATGTCAAAGCCACCGAGCCATGTGCCTACTTCTATTTATGAGACTTCTCATTGGTAGGCATCATGCAACGGTTTAGCACCCAAAGCGAATTAAATTCAGCACATGTGACATGGGAGCATATTTTCCAAGCATTTTTCATTTCATTTTCAGATTTGTAAATGGTACATGAAATGTCTTTGCGACAAAAAGGAACTTATGCTCCTCCACAAGATAAATCTAGAGGGCTAAACATTCATGATGGCAAATGAGCCTTTGGCTCCATATGATCAATAAACTAGCTATCCAACCACAAATTAAGCATAGCAAAGCCACAAAAACATGTCAAGAGCATGTAAAGGCATTTACACATGAGAGAGCATACATGTGACCTTTTTCAAGAGCACAGACTATCAACCATGGATTATTCATCAAGATCATCAAGAGCTAAGCCAAACTAACCATAGCATACCAAACAAGCTCATAAAGACAAATATCTCATTCCATGGTGAACAATGTATATTAGAGAAGCTTTTCCTAACCAATGCATATGATACAAAATGCATGCAATCTAAGATGCAAGGATGCCTATACATCATGTTACATATGCCATGCCAAAAGCAAGAAATGCACAAAGAAAAGCTATACATATGCTACAAACCGGCTCCTCGAGGGGAGGCAAAACGGGCTCGACACCACCGCAAAAGAAAGCCCCCACACACCCAACTCAAGAAATCAAACACACACCAAGTTCCCCCCGCAAACGAGTGAAAGTTGCTTGATCTAGGGGTTTGGTGAAAATATCGGCTAGTTGGTCATGTGTGGGTACATGGATCAAAGCTATCTTTCCTTTCTCAACATTGTCTCTCAGAAAATGGTACCTCACTTCTATGTGTTTTGTTTTGGAATGGAGCACCGGGTTCTTTGCAACGCTTATGGCACCGGTGCTATCACATTGAAGTGGGACATGGGTATACTCCTCACCAAAGTCACTCATGGTGTAGGTGATCCAAAGGAGCCGAGAGCAACAACTAGCGGCGGCAACATACTCGGCCTCGGTCGTGGATTGAGCAACACTCGACCGCTTACGGGAAGACCAAGACACCAACGAAGAACCCAAAACCGGCAAGTCCCGAAGTGGACTTCCTATCCAACCGACACCCGGCAAAATCCGCGTCCGAAAAACCATGAAGCGCCAAAGAGGAGGACGCGGAGTACCAAAGGCCGAAGTCGGGAGTGTGACGCAAGTACACGAAAATTCTCTTCACCGCTTGCCGATGCGAAGTCCTCGGAGACGCTTGAAAACGAGCGCACGGACACACCGAGAACGCGTATGTCCGGCCTCGTCGCCGTCAAGTAGAGGAGTGACCCGATCATGCTCCGGTACTCCTTCTGGTCCACGTGTTCACCTTCCTCGTCCGCATCGAGAGCCGTAGTCGTACTCATCGGCGTCGTCATAGCCTTGGAGTCCTCCATCTTGAACTTCCTCACAATGTCCTTGGTGTACTTAGCCTGGTGCACAAATGTTCCTTCCTTTGATTGCTTGATTTGTAGCCCGAGGAAGAAGCGCAACTCACCCATCATGCTCATCTCGAACTCCCTGCTCATATCATCCGCAAACCTCGCAACAAGAGAGTTAGACGAGCCACCAAAGACAATATCATCCACGTACACACCGCACAATCGGGATATCTCTCGCCCTGCCTCGCAAAAACAAGGTCCGATCGACCTTCCCCATCTCAAAACCTCTCTCAAACAAGAACCCCCTCAACCTCGCCATACCAAGCTCTAGGCGCCCGCTTCAACCCATACGGCGCCTTCCTCAACTTGTACACCCGGTGGGGATACTTCTCACTCTCAAACCCCGAGAGGTCGCCTCACATACACTTCTTCCTCCAAGACACCATTCGTAAAAGCACTCTTCACATCCATTTGGTGCAACTTGAACCCTTTAGCCACGGAAAAGGCTAGAAGGATCCTAATCGCCTCCAAACGGGCTACGGGAGCAAAGGTCTCCTCGTAGTCAATCCCCTCCTTCGACCGAACCCCCCGGGCAACAAGTCTCGACTTGTTCCTCACAACCTCACCCTTCTCTCCCTCTTTGTTTTTCCACACCCACTTGGTACCAATCGGCTTACACCCCGGGGGGAGGGTCAACCAACTCCCACACCGATTCCTCTCAAAGTTCTCCAACTCCTCATGCATCGAGTTAACCCAATTGTGATCAGATAGTGCGTGTCCAATGTCTTTGGGCTCGAAAGAAGCAACAAATGCAGCATGAGCGAAATGGGAATTGTTTCGAACCCTCGACCGTGTAGTTCGTTCATTCATGTCGCCGATGATCCTCGAAGCCGGGTGATCCACTTGAACTCGCCGGGGAGGTTCTCGCCTCGAAGCTACCTCCCCCTCAACATCGCCTTCTCCTCGTTCTTGGTTTGTCGTCGTAGGTGTAGCAGAGGGTCCATCCATCATCGTCGTCGAAGTAGTGGGTACATGTTCGGCGGGGGCACCGCACCACCATCCTCATCATCACCATGTTCATGCTCCTCCTCCTGAAAGATCTCCTCGCCAAGCTCATCATCACCTGCACACTCAAAGACAAGCTGACTACGTGGCTCTGTCTCGTCGAAGGTTACCTCGCAAGTCTCCACGATTTGGTTAGTTTCAAGATTGAGCACACGATATGCTCTAGAATGAGATGCATAACCAAAGAAAATGCCATCGACAGACCTAGCCTCAAACTTATCCAACTTCCCCGCCTTTCTTCGAATGAAACACTTGCAACCAAAGACATGGAAGTGACTCACCTTGGGTGTGCGGCCATGCATCAACTCATAGCATGTCTTCTTCTTGTGCACCCTGAGGTATATCCTGTTCGACACATAGCATGCGGTATTCACCGCCCTCGGCCCAATACCTCCTCGGAGTCCTATGCTCATCAAGCATCGTCCGAGCCATCTCGCACAAGGTCCCGTTCTTCCTTTCCACAACACCATTCGGGGAGGCGTATACGGACTCGAAAAGCGGTGCTCAAGACCCAAGTCATGACAAAAGGCTTCAAAACGAGAGTTCCTGAATTCCGAGCCATTATCACTACGGATAGCTCGTATGGCATCTCCGTGCCTCTCGTTCCTCAACCTCAAGACTAGATCTCGAACAAAACCAAACGTCTCCCCCTTATCCTCCGTAAAGAACACCCACGCATACCGAGAATAGTCGTCCACCACAACAAAGACATACCACTTCCCACCCGCAGATCGCACACGAGCTGGGCCAACAAGGTCCATATGGAGCGGCTCGCATGGACGCTCAGTCATCACATCGGTGAGAGGCGGGTGAGAAGAGGCCACCATCTTGGCATGCCTACACGGAGCACAAACCAACTCTTTCTCAAGCCTCAACCGTGGCAATCCTCGGACCAAATTGAGTTTACTCAAGCGTGACAAAAGGTCAAAGCTCAAGTGACCCAACTTCCTATGCCACTTCCACAACTCACTCGAAGAACCGACCAAGAAACAACGCTTCACACCCGAAGACTGAGAAAAATCAGCACGAAACACCTGACCCTCGGGAACGACCATACGGACAAGGTCCCCTCGAGAGTCCACAATCCGAGAACCACCGAGGCCGAAACAACACCTCAAAACCCTCATCCAACAACCGAGACACGAAAGCAAATTGTATCCCGGCGATTGAACAAGAGCAACTCGCCTCGCAGTGATCTTGTCACTCACTTTTATCTCACCTTCGAAAGCACACGCCCACGCCCATTGTCCCCAAAGGTGATGTACCTCTTCGTCACCACCGGACGAGACTTGAGAACCACCCCCTGTCTCCGGTCATATGCCTCGAACAACCGGAGTCAATCAACCAAATGTTCTTCAAGTCTCCCACCTGCACATCAAAAATAGGCACGTGAGCGAACAAACGACTCAAAGATCGGGGTTAGAACCAAAAGAGGAAAACCGGTGCCGAGCCATTTGCTCGAAAGTGGGGTTAGCACCAACCAAAGCATCTCTCCTACCAAAGCTACCTCCACGAACACCACCACGGTAACCACCCTGAGGGAACCACCCCTCTCTGCCTGGAGGAGGACCAAAACCACGCAAGAAAGCCCGTGGAACGTCCTTCCTCTCCAACACACCGCCACGACTCCTCCAATCCCCGTATTGAGCACGAGGAGGAGAACGCCTAGCAAACTGACCACCCGAACCCTTTCCCAGCCCAACCACCAGAACCACGACCACCAGAAACAACCCTCGCACCTGTACGCGCTCGAAACCCGAACATCCGTCCGCCGGTGCCCGCACCGGTCCGCCCGGTGCTCCACACCGGTCCGACCGGTGTGGTCCGGGCAGCGCACCGCCTACTGACCTTCTTCTCTCCCCAAGCCCGAACCGTCCTCACAATTGCCTTGCCCCCGGGCATCCGCACACGAGGCTCAAGTACACCATCGGAAGGGTGGTACTTGTCCTTGTTAGCCCACTCCTTCTCCATTCTCTCATCTCGCTTCCTCTTGAAGCAAAACTCCTCCTTATGGCCATCTCTACCACAATAGCCACAATGGAATCTCACAAGCTTAGGCTTTGGCTTGGGATGTGGCTGCTCACTCGGTTTCTCTCCACTCAAACCCTCCACCGGTTTCTCACCACTAGCCTTCTCACTCTCCTTCCCAAAGAACACTTTCCCCGAAGTGCTCACAAACTTGATAGGCTTTTGTAGGTCATTTGTGGGTGTAGGAAACACGGGTGGAGCTGGGGTTGTGTCTAGTCGATTCCTTAGATGGTTAGGTTTTGGTGGGAAATCATTCTTGTGGTGGGTTTTTGGTGGCTCCGGGATATTCTCTCCACTTCCCTCACCAACCTTGTTTGCCCCAAGCCCCTCACCATCTTGCCTCTTAAAGGCCTCAATCATCATCCTCAACTGAGGCTCGTGACCGGACAACCAACCCATCAACTTCCTCAAATCATCATTCTCATCCTGCAAACGGTCAACATAATGTGCAAGCTCCAAATTTTTCAATGCATGCATTTCACGAGTAGAGCAAGATGTAGGCATGGGTTCCTTCAATTTAGCCTCGAGCGAACTAGTGTAAGCATGCATCTCATCGATCTTAGCATGCAAAACAGGGCAAGAAGTGCAAGCACCTAGCAAAGCAGATCTAGACTTAAGCTCAGCCACTTCAACCCTAAGCACATCTAGTTCCTCACACTTTGAGGCATGCTTTTCCTTGAACAAAGCAAGATCAGCAAGGAAAATAGAGCAATCAGCACAATCATTCTCATCAGAAACAACAGGGCTAGCCTTAAGCGAATCAATCTCAAGCTTGCTATCAAGCACCTGTGTCTCTAGCTCAGCCACTCTAGTCCTAGCATCCTCGAGTGAAGCCCTAAGCTCTTTCCTCATTTTCTTGGCCTCTCTAAGCATGTCATCACGGTTATCAAGCAAAGAGCCAAGCCTCTCATTCTCCGGCGCAAGAAGGGAAGCTCATCACGCACCTCGTCGTCGGACTCGAGTCCGTGTCGCTCCGTGTGCTCTTCTTTGCCGCCGGAGCTCAACGCCATGGTGCGGAAGCCGTCTCTCGCGAAGCGGCTCGGCCCGCTCGGGGTTCTTGGACGACCTCTTGTTCTTGCGGCGATCTCCCTCGTCGTCGGCCGCTGCTCGAGCTCGAGGTGGAGTACGCGGAACTGGAGTCGACGTCGCTCGCTCCAACCATCGCTCGGGCCTTGCCTCGGCCCTCCTTCTTCCTCGATCGTCGCTCGTCCTTGTACTTGTTCTTGTGCTTGCTCTTGTGGTCGCGCCTCGAACGGTACTTGTCGTCGTTCTTCCTCGGCTTGTGCTTGTAGCTGTCCTTGTTCTCGGCCTTCTCCGGGCAGTCGGCGACGAAGTGTCCCGGCTTGCCGCACTGGAAGCAAGTCCTCGTGTTCCTCCTCATGTTCACGCGGTTCTCGTGCAGCCTCTCGAACCGCCTCGTCACGCGCCAGCTCGTCCTCTCCAAGGTCATCAAACTCCTCATCTGGCATAGACATCAAAGAGGAAAACGAGAACATCCTGGTGGATGGGTTAGAGTTAGTCTTTGCTTTGGAACCACCAACGAGGGCAAGACTATGGGAATCAGTCGGTCCCTCGAGCTTGGCGATCATGCCCCTATCCACCTCGGCCCGACTTGAGCTTCGAGAACGGCTCGTTCACCGTCAGAGTGTCATACTTCTCCGACTCCACAATGGCCTCGAACTTTCCGCCCCATATCGTACGATCCAAAGAGTGTAAGAGCTTGACCGCTCTATCATGATCATCGTACGGGAGCACGTCCACATTGGCCCTCATGTTGTTCACCACCACCGTGAACCTGCGAAACAAGGCATCGATGGACTCACCGGGGAGATGAGTGAAGTTCTCGTACTCTCTCCGGTAAGTCGCATACATCCGTGCCCGGACACGGGCGTTCCCAACATGAGCCTCCTTCAACACCGCCCAAATCCTACAAGCCAAGTGCTCGGTGTGCACCCGATCGAACTCGGCCGACACAAAGCACGAAACAAGTAGTCGACCGCCTTATTGTTGGCGTCGAAGCCGTCCCTCGATCTCGGAGCGAGGAAATCAACCCGCTGGACATAGCTTGTGTCCACCGTGACATCCCATAGGATCCGACCCTTTCCGCGGAGAAAAGCACCCATCCGCTTGCTCCACATCCGGTAGTTCTTGCCATCGAAGTGTGGAGGACCCGAACCCCGTTCTCGGTACGCCATCCTTGGATCTTAGAGCGGTTAGAGTCAACAAAGACCCGAACCGGCTCGATACCACTTGAAGGACCGATACGGCGAACCGCAGAGGAGGGGGGGGAGTGAATGGGAGCCGATAAAAATTCTTCTCGAAGGAGATCAAAACTCCAACAAGATGAACACGGCTTCCAACACACGTCTCCGACTCACTACCAAGGTTGGTCAAGCCCACGTAGCCACTGGAGTGCCACTGGGCCTAGGAACCAACACACCACCTTCCGACCCGAGAAACGCGGCGGAAAAACCAAGCCTCGAGTCTACAGACCCACACCGGTCAGACCGGTGAGCACCACCGGTCAGACCGGTCCCTGCTGGTGAAACTGAGCAACTTTCACTAAGTGGCTCTACACCGGTCGACCGGTGAGACACACCGGTCGACCGGTGGCGGACCGAAAGCCCCCAAGGCACCAAACGAGTCAACCGACCACCAAACGGACCCAAACTTGAAACGAGCAGCACCACGGGACAACAAGGAACACACCAAGACGTTCACCCGAGCAAAATCCCACAAAGGCTTGCACCGGTCAGACCGGTCAAGAGCACCGGTCGACCGGTGTGGCACGGACGACTCGGGATGAACAAAGACCCGCGGGTCAACTCCCCCAAATCCAAAACTCGATCTCCCGAATCGCTCCACGAACTTGAACAAGACTTTGGGGATATCAGGAACACCTCATGAGGAGTCCATAGCCAAGTTTAATCCCACCAAATCTCGTCCAAAAAGGAGGAATCAAAGAAATCCCGCCGAAAGCACCTTCAACCCAAGAACTCAAGAAACCCCCAAAATCGAGCACTTTTACTCACGGATTTGGGAGGAGAATCACGGCCCAAAGAACCACGAAGGGTTCCCACAAATTTCCCCCCATCAAATCCCCAAGAGAAAAGCCTCGAAACCAACCCAAAGAAATCACCGAGAAAGGGCTCCGAAAATCACCACCAAGAACAACCGGGGAAAACACATCCAAACCTTGAGGAACCACGCCGAATCATCTATACATGAAACAAAGGTTCGTACAAGGTCTAGCAAGCCGCCCGATCATCCATCCCTCTCTACAAGATCTCACCGTGAAGCTCTCTTGCTAGTCCTAGAGAAAACCTAAGGAAAATAGGTGGAAAATAGGAAAACAAATGAGCTAGGGTTCCAAGAGTTGGCTGCCAACCTCTCACCTCTTGGGTTATATAGGCGGCAACCGAATGTCTAAAATGCCCCTCTCTACTAACTAGGGATACATGCCCCTCAAGGGCGGATTCGGAATTCTTGATGTCTTCACCATCGGACGGATGCCGGCGACCGCACCCGCGTAGCCTCGACGCAAGCCATGCGATCCCGACGCGTGTCCTCCGCTTCGAAGATTCCGGACTGCGTCGTCGCACACCGGTCAGACCGGTGCTCCTCACCGGTCAGACCGGTCCCCACCGGTCAGACCGGTCAGACCCACCGGTCAGACCGGTCTGGTGCTGCTGCAGCTCCGTCTTCGGTTCTCCGGTCTTGGCTTTGTGGATCAACCAAGGAACCCAGTGGTTTTCTGGTGAACCACCGGAAACCCCGCGAACTCGGTGTAGCCTCCGCCAATCTCCACTCATGACTTGGCTCCCACGTAGTCCCGGCTCGACCTTGGTTTTGAGGCTCAACCAAGAAACCGTCCACGACTTCATCTTGCTGTTCATGCCACCATGCGGCCCGCACTTGACCCCGCTGGCCACCGGGTCCCTCGAACGAAGCCTACTTGTCTTCTCCACACCTGGAGGCCTCACCGGCGACGACCTTTCGCGCTTGTTCTTCACCCGCACCAACACGAGTCAAGCCGCAACCTCGCACCCGCAATACTTAGCCAAGAATCGGTCCACACAACGTTGTCAATCACTCATCACACAAGGAAGCGACCATCCACCGGTCCTTGAACCACACATGGTCCTCGGATGTCTATCACCAGACATCAGTAGTTACTTACATGTTGCTTTGCAAAATGATAAACCACATAGTGTGACTATGTGGTGGTTGTGGTTCTCTGTATCACTGACCATACACTTTGTGTTGTTTAAATGGATGCAACTTATGTATGGTACAACCTCGAAAATGGTTTATTCCTAACATTGGAAAATAAACATTTGGCAAATATATGTATTGTGATAATCACAAATTATTTACATAGTCTCTACCTTGCTCCACATTTTCAAATGTGTTCAATAGATTGGTATGGGAGGACTTAGTGTTTTCCAAGTATCAGGGGGGAATTTCCTCTTTGATCCATAACTTTCTTGTGCATCATGTCGTACTCTTTTCTTTGTATGAGTTCTGACCTTGTTAGTTTCTTATTCAAAGTTTTCAATTAAGGCAACATCAACACAAGGTGTTATGTCGTATCATCTATTTTCCCCATAGGGCATTTGAGGATGATACTCCTTGTCATAACTATTGTTCTTAAGAGTTCAAATGCAACAACATATGTCATGTTTTTCCTTATTTTTCCTATTGGGGTTTTGAGGAGTTTACATGATATATGTGTATCTTTCTCAAAAATTTTTCACAAGCTTATTTGATGAATTTTCGATATAAACTATATGTCTCATCATTATTTTCCCCATGGGTTTTTTTAGAGATGGTGGATACACTCATATTATTGTTCTTTGGACTGCAAGTCTTGATGGAATAATAAAGTACCATGGTTCTACTCCTTATTTGTCCCACCGGGTTTTGAGGAGGTCGCTTGGTACATAGTTTACTATAATAATTCCTTAAATTTTCCCCACATGATTTTTTCGTGGAGGAATTAACAATACTAGAACAGCTGGCGCGAGTTGCACGCCCTACAGTGTGTATAAGTAAATGACAAAGATCCAATGTAAAAAGATAAAACAAAACATATCAAGGATGAGGACATATAAGCGATCCGCACATCATTTAAGCACAGAGTACCATACAATCTTAAGCATCACCAAAGGTGTTTGTTTGCCATCTAATACATAAATACCACATCGCATGCACCCGTCGTGACTGTTGGCAAAGGTGTTTGTTCGGCATCTAATACAACATCACAACGGACCTATTCACCTTGACTGCTTGTCAGAGGTTTGTTCGGCATGAAAATGCATCAAATTAAGTGAATATAGAACCAATAGAAAGTCATAATATCACCACAATTAAATCTGGTTAAAATCAAAGAAACCCAACAGACCAAAACAATGCAGATACAATACAACATTTCCCTTTGTAAATGGTATCGGATAAACTAAATGAAAAGAAGCAATACAATTAGTTTTAGGAACTAACTACTTGAACATGAACCACCTTGCCTGCTGCAAGAAAATAAGCTGATAGCATACAACTCCATAAGAAGCATCAAATTTCAAACTAAACAATAAGAAACCCATTTTTATCTTCTTTAATGATCCTTATCCAATATTCATATATACTCTGTACATACACAATAATGTGTAGTCACAAACCATTGCCACTAAGCTTCAATAGTTCATCATCATGCATCCTGTCCATGGCAATAGACAAATATGCATAGCAATTTAAAAAGTTATTTCATTCATAATTAACTCCAGCTTCATTTGACTAAGTAAGACACATTTCCACAATTAAATGTTATCAAGAGTTAGGAATGATCCATAAGCAATGTTTGAGAAAACAAATTGAATATGGAGTTGACTAACCATGCATCTATTTCTAGAAGCATTTAGAGAAATAAATATCGTAGCTCATCATTATGCATTTTTTTCTTTATGGGAGACCGATTAGACATGAATGATTGGTGCTATAAATTTTTAGTAATCGCTATTATTTTCTCTTTATGGGAGACCGATTTGACATGAATGATTAGTGTAGGATCAAAATGTTTGGTTACGCATTTTCATCATTGCATACCTATTCTTCTTTTCCCTACATATTTGACACTGTTTCAGTACTAAGATTCACATGTAAAGTCTAAAGTACTATGAACCTAAGTTATATGCTGCTATCCACCAAAGAAACTACATATATAAACAAGCAATCCTGAATTTTCTTAGGAAGAATTTTACCATGCTAATTAGCTAGCTAAACTCAAAAGCATATAACTAAACCGATTATATGCGGAAATGCCAAAAAGAAATGGTCAGTTGGTTCAACCTTTTTTGTCCTTGTAGAGCTTGGCAGGAAGAATGGGCACCTTGAAGAGGCCCTCATCTTTCTTGGATTGATCTACGAAGAAGGCTTCCTGCCTGGAAGTATTGAGTGATCGATATGTCATCCCATAGATTCCAGTCATCAAAAGTCAAGATCTCATGTACTGTTAGTAACAATTATATTGCATGTAAGAGTAATGGTTCATTCCTTGCTGCAAGAAAATCATTATGTGTAATTAGCATTTTAAGTAAAGCGTAGGTTTACCTCAGTCTTCCTATCATTACATTGTTTGCAATTATGTTCTCATTTCTCCATTGGGTACTACTCAATAACATTGTCAGCCTAAAACATCAAACTGCAATAGCCAAATAACAGGATGACATATCTTAGCAGAAAGCCTATAACACAACAATTTCTCTGTTTTAAAATGCATAGAGGATACCATGAAAGAAATAGAACAATACACTTTACACATACACAGCACAACAGTCCAGATCAGATAAGGGTAGAACTTACCCTGAGATCTGGCGAGATCCTGTTGATGTGATCAAATGCAGGAACTCAATACCCACGGCGTCAGATCAAGCAAAGAAAGGATCCAAATTAAAACCAACCTTCCAACAACAGGCATCCATGTCCCTTTGCATAGATCACCGAATCCATGGCTGCCTCTGCACCTACACTGAACAAGCAAGAATTGGCAGATCAGGTCAAGGCACGACGACAGATGCAAAGCAGCACAGAGATGAGGGCGCAAAGAACTGGACCTCACAGATCCACAGGTAGGGGTTTCAATCGGGAACACGAGGAGTGAGGGAGATGCGGAACCAAAACGCTAGGGTTCATTAAACAGGGTGAAAGGATAGGGATGAGGAACTTATCTCGATCCAGACTATCACACGCATCGATTTCCGGGAGCACACCGATGGGAATGGCCGTCCTCGCCAACTGCTCCGACGAGGGGACCGTCCTCGGCTCCTCGTCATGTTGCACGGTACCTCCTGGGTCAATGGGAGCGGCGGCGTGGGGAGGAGCGTCTGGGGCAGGGAGGGACGATGGCGAGAGGGAGGTGAGAGGCGAGCAGGGAGCAGGAGCTGTGACAGCGGCGGGGGAGGAGGGTCGGGGCGTGTCAGGGCAGGGTGGTAGGGTGAGAAGGAGAGAGCACGAGATCGCCGGCTCGAGGAGGGAGAGAGGGGGGCGGCGGCCGATGGGGGGATGGGAATGGGAGTGAGGGGTTAGGGTTTGGGCGTGCGGGCGACGGAGCAAGCGGTCGGGGGGGGGTGTTAGCCAGGGAGTTGGGTGGTGGGAGGGGGCATTTGCAAAAGTAGCTGGGGGTATTTGCAAAACCACATTTTCCACTTCTTCAGGTAGAAGTAAAGTTTAGTTAAAGGGCATGTTTGTAAAAATATATGAACGCGGTTGCTGTATGGTTTGGACGTGGTGTACAGATTCGTGATTTCTAGAAACTTGGAGGGTTTTCTCGCAAAACAGCTAAATTCACGGCTGCGCGACACGTCAGCCGTGGGATGCGGAGTGGAGAGGAAAGGGGGGCAGGTTTTAAGAATTCTGATAACTAATGGATGATCAAATAAAGCTGGAATTGATCTAGGGGGGGTGTTAGAGAACATTTAGTGTGATCCAATTCCAAAGGGTGCGGACAGGTGTGGTTACATGTCCTAACAGACATGTCCCTTCGTGGTGCCCTTCACCAATGTATATATATACAAATTTCATGAGATCAGTACAACGGAATCATTTCAGTCTTATTTCAGGCCTCATTTGACTTCGTAATGACTGATTCACTGCTAGTACCTGTTGCTACGTGTTGACGCTTTTCTCGGTCGAACACACGAATGCGCTAGATCGCGCGGTCATCGAAAATCAACTCACCGGACCTCCCGGCACGGGCCGGTCTAGCCACCTGGGGGGGCGGTCTAACCGCCTTGGATAGGAGGAACGCCGAAAACCTAGATTCGCTACTCCGGGAGGGACCCCGTCGGGAACAGTGCGCCTAGGGTTGTTCTGAGATCGGCAGGACACTCAAAACTCTCTCAACCGCCATGGAGACAAACGAGGAGAGCAATAGAGGTTGAAAAAGCTAGGGTTTGGAGAATATAAGATAAAATTGATATGTTCGATTGGATGATAGCTCTCAATCGGCCACGACCCTTTATATTTATAGGGTGGGAGGTCTTGCCCTGCAAATAGCACTTTACAATTCGGGATCAAGCTAAACTCCTAATTCTACCCGAAATCAGGGTGACCCGGTTAGACCGCCCCCGAGGGGTGGTTAGACCGCCTAGCCCCTTTGTGCCAGACCGGCTACAGGACACATGGTTAGACCGCCCCTGGGACCCCGTCTAACCGGCCTGCCTGACCCGAGTCGGCCTTTGCCAATTTTGGGTGTCAACACATGCCCCCCTGTTTTTTAGTAAAGCGTGCATGCTAAAAAAATAACTCTAAGGATGACAATACTGTTGTCAGCTATTTTTATACTAAGGGCGATTCTCATAGAAACCGGCCATGAACCTTCAAGCATCTTGCCATACACTTGGATAAAATTTCTTCAGATATCTTCCATTGAGTGCCCTAGGTAGTTGTTGTCCTTGCAATGATTCCACCATATAGGAATTTCCAAAGCAAACTATGGACCTTCCCAACTTGGAGACCATTTACCAAATTTGTTGCTCTTAGATTCTATAGGCAAAATAGTTTTCCAAACCAAATCTCCTACTTGAAAAGACTTAACTTTAACCCTCTTATTATAAGCTCTAGTAACTCGCCTTTTATCCTTCTCAATTGCTTCCAAGGCTTCCAAACACTTGTCGGTCACTTCATCAATGTTATCCATCATCGAAGCATAATATGTATCAACACTAAGATCATTTTGCTTTGCAAGTCTATAGGCGCCCAGATTCACCTCGACAGGTAAAACGGCCTCTTGACCATACACAAGCTCAAAAGGAGTAACTTTAGTAGCCCCATGTCTAGAGATGTGATGCGCCCATAAAGCTTCGGATAACACTTCATGCCATCTTTTAGGATTGTCTTCTATCTTCTTCTTAATGAGCTTAACTAGAGTTTTATTACTAGAATCCGCTTGACCATTAGCTTGAGAATAATATGGAGACGGATTGAGCAATTTAATACCATAGGAATTGACAAAATCACGCACCTCTTTAGCCACAAATGAAGTACCTTGATCCGTAGTTAAAGTTTGTGGAATGCCAAATCTATGTATAATATGCTTCGTAGTAAACCAATCACCTCCTTGTGTGTTATGTTCTTGAGAGGAATTGCTTCAATCCACTTAGTAAAATAATCAGTTGCCTCAATCACAAAGCAATGTCCTTTAGTCGACGGAGGATGTATCTTGCCAATGAAATCCAATCCCCAACCTCTGAATGTCCAAGGCTTGATAATTGAATGCAACATTGCAGGAGGGACTAACTGAACATCTCCGTACTTTTGACACTCTTCACATCCTTTGTAGTACCTAAAATAATCGGCTATCATAGTAGGCCAATAAAAGCAAGCTCGCCTAAGAAGCCATTTCATCTTTGTAGCCGATTGATGAGTACCACAAATCCCCTCATGTACCTCTGCCATAGCTAATCTTGCTTGATCAGGAACCAAACACTTTAAAAGCAAATCATCTGCCGTCCGACGATACAACTCATCACCATCTAAAACAAAATTAAGCGCCCATCGTCGAACTTTTCTATCACTCATACTTTAGGATCCTGCAAATACTTAACCAAAGGTGTTCTCCAATCTCCCATTTCGTCCTCAACAATTTTGGAAGAAACAGTAGCCGAAGCAGCGTTGCCCCCCGAGGGGCGGTCTAACCGGCCTGAGGGGGCGGTCTGACCGGGGCGCCCGGTTTGACCGGCCTGCGGGGGCGGTTGAACCAGGTCCTCGAGAACATAACCCTCGGCTTCACCAAACATCGGTTTCCATTCTTGAAAATTTCTTTTCTGAACATTATAACCAGATGCTTGCTGAGCCAGAGCGTTAGCCTTCGGATTCTCCTCCCGTGGTACATGATATATCACAAATTCATCCACACAAGATATAATGTCCAAACATTTATCAAGATAAGCATTTAAAGAACCATTTAAACATTGACATACCTTGGATACTTGTTGTACCACTAACAAAGAATCACCATAAGCTTCTACATGTTTCACTCCCATGTCATGTAACATTTGCAATCCAAACAAGAGAGCTTCATACTCAATTTGATTATTAGTACATTTATGATCCAACCGGCTAAGGGCTTCAAAAATAGCTCCACTAGGTGACATAATAATAATTCCAACACAACAACCACTTCAACAAGCCGATCCATCGAAATGTAATTTCCATGGAGTAAAAGTTACATAACCGATATCTAGATCAAGTTGCTTATTGTAACACCCTAAATTCCACTGTTTGATTTCAATTAAAACTTGCTTAGCAACATTGCGATCTCGTCTAAGGAATATAAGGATATTGTGCTCTTATAGGCATTTAACCATTTTTTCTTAATTAATTAATGAAATATAGGAGTTTACTGCTGCATTCATGCTGGTGCATTGTTTTTGGGTGTTTGGATTCAAATCATGGTTTGAATTCATTTGCTCGAGTGGATTTTGAAATTTGAAAACCCTTTTCCTTTTCCCTCCCCTCTCCTTTTCCTTTCCAGCCCATCTCCGCCGGCAGCCCGCCTGCGCTCCCCGGCCCAGCGCGCGCCCGTCCCTGCCGTTCAGCCTGCTAGAGCGCCGCGGCCCAGCAAGCGTTTCCGGCCCAGTTAACCGTGCGCGCCGCCGCTCCCTTTCTCTAACGCGCGGGACCCGCATGTCAGTTTCTTCCTCCCGTTGCCGGTCGAGCTCGCGACCGAGCCGAAATCGCGCTCGGGGCAATCTCGGACTCGGCGTCCGTGCCCCGCCCCCCTTTCCCCGCAGGCCCGCTCGCCAGGGCGCGTCCCCGGGCTATTTATTGCGCCGGCGTAGCCGCGCCGCCCTCGCCCAAAACCCTAGCTGCACGAGCGCCGCCGCTAGCGCCCGAACCCTAGCCGGCCGCCACGCTCGAGCTCCGCCGTCGCCGCCCGTCCATCGCTCGTCTGCCATTGGGGATCCTGCCAACCGAACTGCGTGAAGGTGAGGAGCATGCTGGTGGATTTAGCACGCGGTTCCTCGTGCCCCAGCGCGCCCTCGTCTTCGCTGGAGCTCCGCCGCCGCGGTTTCTCGCCGCGCGCCGTCGTCCTTCGCCGTCGCCGCCCGGGAGGGTCACCGAGGGTTCGCCAAGCGCTCGTCGTCGTCCCGGTGCAAACCCCGCATCGATTGGTGCACCCCAGCCCCTTTTTCGCCGGAGCGCCGCCGCCGCCGTCGCGTCGCCGCCGCGTCCCGCGCCGCCGCCGGCCATGAGCCGCTCCCGCCGCTCCTTTTCGTCCAGGGCCGCCGGATCTTAAATCAACGGCTAAGATTAGATTGGACCCCCGGTCAAAACTCTCCCTTACCGATCAACCCAGCGCTTAGATCTCCACCGTCCGATCTTGATCCGATGGATCAGATCCAGCCCTTAAGCCTTAGCCACGTGCTTTTGCTAAAGAGACCCTGAGTTTTTCCAAATTCACAACCCAGTCCTCCCACCTTAGAAAAACCTTTACAGTTTGGTCCTGTTTTGTTCAGTTTAGCCCGAAAACTTAAAATTCTTTACAGATTAGTCCTAAAAATTGTTATAGCCATAACTTCGTCGTTTTAGCACCGTTTTTAGCGTTCTTTATGTCCACGCGATCGTCTCGACGAGTAGAATAGTTTTCTGTTGCTTTTATTACTCTTTAAGATGATTGGTGTACTGTTTCTTATTTGTTTCCATTGTATGCTTGTATGTGATGTGTGGAGCGTAGCGTACGAGCAATTCGGGGACTTCTTCGTTGAAGATTTTCAAGACCCTGAGCAGTTTTCGGTGCTGGTAGAAGGCAAGTCCTTGCTGCATTCCCGTTGAATTCCTATTACAACATGCATTTTAATTACACTGTTGTTTATTATTGCTATGCATTAAATTGATGGGTCCTATTGCTAAGGTTCGACTAGCTTTGTTATCCTATGCCTTGATCAACCTGGGTTTACTTTATGTTGGGTAGCACATGCTAGCGCTTTACGTGGTTTCCCAGGGTTTAATGAACACTTGTTAATATGGATTTATTTCTGTTATCATTCATGTAATGCAAGAACACTTTATGCTTGTTAATCGGAACATGGAGAACCACCCAGGAAAACAGTACTACCCCAAGACATATGGCTGTGTCTTGGCTTATTAATTAGTGAACTAGGTGTTATGTATGCTTTACCTGATAAGGGTTGGGGGCTGGTGGGTAGTGGCGTATGGACCTGCTCGGGCGCAGGTGTGGGCTTAGCTAAGACACGGTACTCGTCTAGGAGCTTTATACGTTGCACTGACCAGGTAACCTAGCGGGCAGCCTTCATCTGGGGATCTTTGTAACGGCCTCGTAGCGTCCCTATGCAATCACACCTCGGTAGTGTGGTATGGTGCCTTGCAAACACCGCATGGTTGGGTCCAAAACTCTTCAGGGTTTTTACGCGACTTGTGGGTAAAGATGTACAACCTCTGCAGAGTGTAAAACTAACTAGTTAGCCGTGCCCACGGTGAAGGGCGGCCTGGACCCTCACATGATTAATTCTATGGAAGATGGAACTTTTAAACTTGTGCATTGCATTCTATGGATCCGTTGCATTTTATTATCTGGGTTTGGTATATACTTACACTTGCTAGTAACAGTTGCTTAATAAAACTTGACCAACTAAAATGCTGACTTGCTTATGAGCCAACAGCTTCCACCATAAAGCCTTGCATGTTGTTATAGAACTTTTCCCTTGTTGAGTACGACATGTGCTCATGCTTGTTGTTCCTTTATTGCATCTACACTACCCGGTTGCTGCTCAGATGGACGATTTGAGGACTACAATGAAGAATTCGATGGGTTCTAGGCGTTCGTTCTCCAGTCAACTGCCTGTGGAGGACTTCTACGTGCGTTTCTTTTCCGCTGTTAGGTACTCGAACGATTGTTTAGTTGAGACATTCGGTCATGTAATAACTGTTTAATACTCTCTTTACGCTTTACACTATGTTTTTGGTATTCACTGCGTCGATGCATGTGTGTAACTTGATCCTGGCACATGTATTCTTGCATTCGGGTTTGTCCTTAAATCCGGGTGTGACAAAGTGGTATCAGAGCCGTGTTGACTGTAGGACGTTAGCCTAGTTAGAACTGGTCAAAAACCAAGGATTTTATAATAATAGAAGCCACACATAGTTTAGCTTGCTTTATTCTGTTTATTATATCTAATCTTGGTTTAATCTTATCCTTGTTTGCTTTTGTTATCTAAGCTTGATCTTGTCTCATTTAGTAATCTGCACTTGTCTCATCTATCTTAGATGGTTCGCCGACTGAAGACCACTCGTTCAGGTGCTTACCGCTTTCCAAGGTACCTGGAGGACCAGGACTTCTACTGCTACTCCACGGACAGTGATGAGCACCAGGAAGCTTCTGAAGAGGGAGGTGAAGCGAACTCTGCTTCAGGGCAAGCTTCACCACCCACAGTCATTGAGCTGTCAGATGATGAGCCAGAAGAGGAGCTAGCTGAAGAGCAAGAACAAGGAGGTGATCCAGATGACCACCCAGACCATGAGGACTCTGACCTGGAGGATGGAGATGCTGATGATCAACCAGCGCCAGAGAAGTGGGAGGTGGTCATTTGTCACCATGATGGAGGGCATGCACGCTTTCCGTCCAAGTTGAGGAGGCTCTTCCAGCGTCTTCAGCTGCCTGTGAAGATTGACTACGTTGGACTAAAGAGGACTCACCCTCGCTATCCAACACAGTGGGATGTGTCTGTGCGCATCTTGGAGGATAACCCACAGGATGGGGGACTGTATGAGGTTTTTGTCCACCAGGCTCTAGCCACCAGAGCTACCTTCGCCGCAGGGAGAGATGATGCAGCTAGAAGGGCTCTTTCTGCATGGTGTTATGAGGAGGCTCACCACCTCACTAACTCTGTGTGGGGTGACCTACCCCGTCGTCGCTGTGGAGCTGTGGGCAGTGAGATTCCAATGGCTAATGAAACCTTGGGAGCACGCTATGCCATGCAAGTGGGACTCGTAGCAGCTCTCAACACCAACCTGGATGACACCCTCATGGAGCTTCAAGACCTCCGCGACCAGCAAGATGAAGACCGGAGGGAGATCAAGAGGCTCAAGGCAGTGATCGCGGGACAAGATGAGGAAGAAGTGCAGGAAGATGGAGAAAACGCGGCTCGCAATGTCACCAAGACCCGCGAGGACAAGCTATGGGTCACTTGGATCCCGCACTAGGATCATTTGGCCATAGGTGTTAGGTGTCTTTATCTTTCAGTTATCGAGTCTGTAATCGTTAGAACGACACGTTGGATCGATGTGTTAGATAGTGGTGTGTTTGAATGTTTGGTTTGTGAACATCTATGAGTTGGCTTTTTGTTTGATTGCAGTGTGTTGTGAATTAATGCCACAATGACATTGGTTTAGTAATAGAGTTTGATTAGTGGGTTTAAGTTCTGTTCCACCTATCTTTTATCTTGCAATTTCGTAATTCTTTATCTATCATATTTTATCTATCTTAAGGAGTATTGTAGTGTTGAATCTGTTCACGTTACTTCCTGACACAGCAGTAGTGTTTTATTTTTATCTCGAGCTACAGAACTCCGAATTACGTAAAACCAGTGGGGTTAGTTCAAAAATTTCATACATGATTTTCTGTCAAAAACTCAGCTCTGTCCAATTTATATTCTGGGAGTTATGGATGAAACATTAAGCCAACAGAAATCTGTCAAATCCTGCGGACATACCTGACTTCATTATTTTATATCTCGAGTTGTAGAACTCCGATTGAGGCAAAACCAGTTGGGTTAGTTCAGTAATTTCATACACCACATCTCCAGAAAAATTCGTGGTTTTTGGTTACTAGTACAGAGAGATATCTTTATTTCTTTACAGCTATCAGAATCTGTCATAATCTGGAATTCTGCATTGTTTATCATTTCGGCTTTTCTATCACTATCATAATCTAAATCAGTGTTTCTAACACTCAATGGTAAACACCAGGTCCGGATCAGGGGTTGATCAGCCTCCAGTGGCACGACAAGGTCGAGGCAACAGTTCAGGCAGTGCACCGCCACCACCACCGCCACCAATGGATCCCATGCAGCAGTTCTTCCAGAACCAGATGCAGCTACTGGAGAATCTGACCAATACTGTGGCCAACATGCAGGCCCAAGCTAACAACCCACCTCAGCCACCACCACAGCAGCCAGCGCCCATGAACAGGCACGGGGAGTTCATGAGCCACCGTCCGCCAGTTTTCACCCATGCTGCTGATCCACTTGCTGCTAATGATTGGCTTCCGCCAGTTTTCACCCATGCTGCTGATCCACTTGCTGCTAATGATTGGCTGAAGACTGCAGGCAAGATGCTCACCACTGCTCAGTGTGACGACAGGGAGAAGGTCCTGTTTGCTGCAGGCCGACTACAGGGATCTGCAGGAGCATGGTGGGATGCTTACACTACCGCCGATGCTGCACCCGACACCATCACCTGGCAGGAGTTCACAGAGAGCTTCAAGAACCACCATATTCCCCGCCGGGGGTGATGAGGCTGAAGAAGAAGGAGTTCCACTCTCTCAAGCAGTGAGGGATGTCAGTGGCAGAGTACCGAGACAGGTTCATCGAGCTGTCTCGCTATGCACCAGAGGAGGTAGCTGATGATCCTAAGAAGCAGGAGCGCTTCTTGGAGGGTTTGGCTGGACCGCTTTGTTACCAACTGACATCTCACACCTTTCCGACCTTCCAGCAGCTGTTAGACAAAGCTATTGTCTTGGAGTCCATGCGCAGAGAGCTGGGAGAACTGAAGAGGAAGGCCTCCACTCCGGGACCGTCTGGGAGCCACACTCGTCCCCGCTTTACCTCACCGCCGGGAGTTCCGTTCCGTCCAGGAGGTCCGACAGGAGGCTATGGTCAGCAGCAGTATCAGTACCAGCCACAGTAGTATCAACAGTTCCAGCGCACTCCTCAGCAGTTTCCGCTCCCAGGGCCCCAGACTCCATGCCCTGCTTACCCGCAGCACCGTCCGATGGCTCCCCTTGGTACGCCCGTGAGGCCAGGCGCACCTCACACCCCCGCGGGCAACACTTGCTTCAAGTGTGGAGAGGTTGGGCATTATGCTAATGCCTGTCCTAAGAGGCACCCCCAGGCACCCCTGTGCAGAACCAGCAGATGCAGCAGATGAGGAGCGGGAACCAGACCCGCAGAGCAACAAGGGGCAGCAGAGTCAGGGCCGTGGCAGGGTGAACCACGTGAGTACTGAGACCGCTCAGGAGAATCCACAAGTGGTGCTTGGTATGTTCTTTGTCAACTCTATCCCCACATCAGTATTATTTGATTCTGGAGCTTCTCATTGAGGACCAGGAGCGTCCCAGTGGTCGATGGATGACCGCTCCTCAGTGATGAGTGATTGACAACGGGTGTTGGACTGACTCTTGGCTTAGTGCGCAGGTGTAGGCTGCGGCCTAGTTCGTGTTGTTGCAGGTGAAGAACGGGCGCGAAAGGTCTTCAGCCTTGAGGGGCCTCCGGGAGATGGAGAGACAAGTAGGCTCGGTTCGAGGGACCCGGTGGACAGCGGGACTGGGTGCGGGCCACATGGTGGCGACACGAGCAAGACGAAGTCATGGACAGACGAGCCGGTGCACGGTGCCGGTCGAGTCAAGTGGTTTGGCGGGAGGCCGGACCGGGCACGCGGGGTTTGGTGGTTTGCCCACAAAACCATCGGCGGGCGGTTTCTTGGTTTGGGCCTCAAAACCAAGTCCGAGGGCCCAACATGACGGAGACGGGATCCGGGCGTGTCGGGAAGCTTCGAGGCGGAGGACACACGGCGGGATCGCATGGCTTGCGTCGGGAGGACGCGGGGTGCGGCAAAGGCGTGGCCGTCCGATGGCAAGACCCACAAACATTACCAAAATGCCCCTACGTGGGTTGTATCGCCAGTAGTTAAGTTAGGGGTAGTCGAGTCATTTACCACTCCGGCGGGACCTGATATATAAGCCATGAGTGTGTGTTGATGGCTCTCTCTTTCCGTGACTTAGGGTTTCATTTCCTCCCTCCTCTTTCTCATTTTCGTAGCTATTTTTCCTTCCATTTTCTCTAGGCTAGAATGAGAGCTTCATGAGAGATTTGTTGAGAGGGATGGATGCTAGGGCGGCATGCTAGACCTTGTGAATCTTTCCTGGTTTGTATAGAAGATTCGGGGTTGTTTTTCGTGACTTTTTGTGCTTGTTTTCGTGCCTTTGTTCCCGGTGTGATTCCGCGGATTTGAGTGGGTTTCTCCCCGGATTTCTTTGAGGGAAACATGGATAGATGTCTTGTGCATCTTTGTGCTTGATCTTGTGCCCTCAAACGCCGGGAAACCACTTCGATTCGTGAGTTTTCGTTCGGTGCTCTAGCTTTTGGTGGTGCTCAAAGGATTCGCGATTCCCGGTGATTTAGGGACTTAGGAGGCAAGATTTTTGGGCTATAGCATCCTTGTGTGACGCTTTTCAAGTCCCCAAACCCTTGTCTCCATAGCTTCAACCGTTTGGGAAATCCGATGATGATTTGGGGGAGTTGACTTTCGGGGTCGGGCTGTTTCTGTTCTGTCCGCGCGGCGCGGACGGTCCGCGGGGGGGTCGCGGACGGTCCGCGAGGAGCGTGTTCGTCGCGTGTTCGTCGTGTTCTTGCACGTCCTCGTTTTCGATCCGGTTTGGCTTTTGGTTTTTGTTGCAGCAAGTTTGCGGACGGTCCGGGCTTGAGTAGCGGACGGTCCGCGGGTGGCGCGGACGGTCCGCCCGGCCTCGGCGGACGGTCCGTTTTTCTCGGATCGCTTCTGGTGTTCTGTGTGTTTAACGGACGGTCCGCGGAGAGGGCCGGACGGTCCGCGACGTCGGCGCGGACGGTCCGCGTAGCAGGTCGGACGGTCCGCGCGGTTCATCGCGGACGGTCTGCACTGCCAGGCCGGACAGTCCGCCAAGAGCTGTGTGCAGTGCTGCTTGTTTCGATTCCTTCCTTCCCTTTCTAGTCCTTCCGTGTGTGCTTCAAGGAATCGTTCCTAGGACTAGAGGTTGATCCATAACCTCGTGGTCTTGGCGATTGGTGTGTGATTCGATCCATCGATCGTGTGTGACCGGGGCTTTGACTAGGGTATAGGCCGGGTTCTTTTGGAAGAATTTTTACCGGCTCCTATTCACTCCCCCCCTCTCTAGTCGCCATCTGATCCTTCAATTGGTATCAGAGCTTGGTGCCGGATTCTTTGCGACTTTGACAAGTCCCGAATCCTAAGATGGCGTACGTTGAGCGGGGCGGTCCGCCGCACTTCGATGGCAAGGGTTACCACAAGTGGGCGGCTCGTATGATGATCTTTCTTCGTGGGAAAGTCGTTGGATTTCATTGTGCTTGACAAGACCTATGCTATTCCGGTCAACATCCATACTCTTATGGTGACCGATGCCGGTGCCAAGGCCAAGTATGAGGCTAATGCAAAAGCCGTTGATCACTTGGTCCGGAGCTTGTGTGATCCAGAGTTTGAGTGTGTTCGCCATTTGAATCTTGCTTGGCAAATTTGGGAGAAGTTGTTGGTTGCTCACGGTGGTGATAACCATGTGAAGGCTCGCCTCTTTGTCTCTTACCGGATGCAATATGAGAATTTCACTCCACTTCCCGGTGAGGACATTGATGCGATGTTTCAGAGGTTCACCGCCATCGTGAACAACATGAAAGCTAATGTTGAGGATTTTCCGTACACCGAGCATGATCAGGCTTTGAAGCTCTTGCATGTCTTGGACCCAAATGTTTGGGGTGCTAAGGTTGAGGCCATCAAGGAGTCTGGGCATTACTTGACTATTGAGTTGGATGACCTCTTTTCTAAGCTCAAGTCGGCTGAGGTTGACAGGAAGTTGCAATCCAAGCATGAGGGCTCGACTGACCATAGTCTTGCTCTTGTGGGCGGATCAAAGGGCAAATCTAACCCTTCCTGTCGACAGTTTTCCTTGTCTTCTCTCATGTCCATTCCAGATGAGGAGTTTGATGTGCTGGGCGAGGAGGAGCTGGCCTTGCTCTCAAGAAGGTTTGAACGACTACACGAGAGTCGGAGGAACGCAAGGCGGAGCTCGGGGACGTGCTACAAGTGTGGCAAGCGTGGCCACTTCATCGCCGAGTGCCCGGAAGCGGAGGAGAACAAGTACAAGGTGAACGAGTACAAGGCGCACCCGAGGCGTGAAGACAAGTACTCCTCCAAGGGCAAGCACTTCAACAAGTCCAAGAGCAAGGACAAGGACAAGCGGCGACCGAGCAAGAGCGGCTACAAGAAGAACAAGGCAAGAGCGATGGTGGCCGGTGCGAGCGACGTTGACTCAAGCTCAAGCGAGGAGCAGTCAAGCTCAAGCAGTGAAGATGAAGACGCCGGGAGGCACAAGGGCAAGAAGAGTGCAAGCCGGAACCTCAGTGGGCTGAGCTGTGTGGCGCTTGAGGGCTTTTGTGGCATGGCCCATAGCTCAAGTAGCAAGAAGAGCGAGAAGGAAGACAGCAACTCCGACTCGGAGGATGAGGTAAACCGTGACCCCGACTCTTTGCTTGCTGAGATTGCTAGGTTGAATGGCTTGCTTGATAACCGTGATAGTGTGCTTAGAGATGCCAAAAAGATGAGGAAAGATCTTAGGGCACAACTTGAGAATGCTAGCGAGAAAGTAGGAGAGTTAGAGTCAAAATTGCTTGAATTGAAACTTGAGAATGACTCTTTGAAACTTGCTCCTACTGCTTCTGATGATATTGAATGTGTTGAGTGTGATGCTTGGTTGAATGAGATCAAACTGCTTAATGAGAAGAATGCTTCTACTTTGGCTCAACTAGATGCTCTTAGGACTGAATATGATGAGCTTAAGGCTAGACCTACTTTGCTTGGTGCTTGCAAATCATGTCCTACTATGCATGCTAAGCTTGTTGATGCTCGTTCTACCATTAGTTCTTTGGAAGCATCTTTGAAATCTCCTGTTGTCAATGCATGCACTAGCTGTGATGAAGTTACTTTGCGCAATCTTGAACTTACTTCCCGTTTGGATGTCATCTATGAGGAGAATGACTATTTGAGGAAGGTGTTGGGTTGGTTGTACGGGCGGGAACCTCAATTGAAAATCATGATTGAGGAGTTCAAGAGAGCCGATGGTCGTGATTTGGGGTTTGAGAAGTTGGGTGAGAAAGTGGGAGAGAACAAAGTGGGGAGAGTGTGTACGAGAAGTGTGTTGAGTCTAACCCCGAGTTTGAGGTGATCGGAGAGATCCAAGTCCCACTCCCAAAAGCACCCAAGAACTCTTTCACACCAAAGCCCAACCATCTTTGCAACAAGCTTGACACAACCCAAGATCCACCCAAATTCCCACCTAAGACAAATGATTTCCGAAACCGAGTGAAGTTTGTGGGTGAGAAGGGTGAGAAGCCTAGAGAGAAGCCGAGCCAAAACCAAAACCCATCCCCTTCAGGTGTGAGTATTGTGGCAAGAAGAGGCATCTTGCGAGTTTTGCTACAAGAGGAAGAGGGATGAGAGGCTTGCTAGGGAGCAAGCAAACCGGAGACAGTATCGCCGGCCTCATGGTATTCCCCGAGCCTAGAGTGCCACTTCCACGGGGTGTGGGAAGTGTGAGGAGTGTTGGCAGGTTCCCACAGAGAGGTGGTGGTGAGAGGTTTGTCAGGAGAGAGGATGGTGTGCGTCTTTGGTGAGAGGTTTGGTCGGGCTCGTGGTGGTTTTGCTGGACGTCCTCCTACTCGTCCTCAATACGGGTTCAGGGGAGATGATCGCAGCTTTGGGTTCCAAAGGAACTACGGACCACGTTTTCCCCCTCGTGGTGCTCGTACTCCTCCCATGGGACATGGGAAGTTTGGTGGCAAGGGAATGATGTTTGCTAACCCCTCCTTTGAGCAGATGGCTCGACACTGGTTTAACTTTCTTTGTGCTAACCCCAGTGTCGAGTCGCTAGCTCATTCTCGTTCTTGTTTCGATTGCGGGCGGGGAGGCTAGGAGAACATTTGGTTGATCGACTCCGGGTGTTCTCGACACATGACCGGAGATAAGAAGTGGTTCTCCGGCCTCACCCCGGTGAAGGAAAAGATGTACATCACATTTGGGGACAATGGACGAGGTAGGGTGTCTTTGTCGAGGGTGTTGTGCATGTGAGTGACAAGGTAACGTTGAAGAGAGTGGCTCTTGTGAAGTCTTTGGGTTTCAATTTGCTTTCGGTTTCTCAGTTGCTTGATGAGGGTTTTGAGGTGCGTTTCAAGTCTGGCGAGTCTCGTTTACTTGATTCTCGAGGTGATCTTGTCTGTATGATCATCCCCGAGTGTCGATTTTCGTGGTCGATTTCTCTCGTTCTTTGGGTCCTGCTCGCTGTTTGATGGCCGGTCCTTCTTCTGATTTGTGGAAATGGCATAGGCGGTTGGGACACTTGAGCTTTGATTTGGTTTCTCGCTTGAGTGGTCTTGACCTTGTCCGAGGATTGCCGAGGTTGAAGCTTGAGAAGGATTTGGTTTGTGCTCCTTGTAGGCATGGTAAGATGGTAGCCACTCCCCATCCACCCTTGACCGATGTCATGACCGAGCGTCCGACAGAGCTGTTGCATATGGACCTTGTTGGGCCAGCTCAAGTTCGCTCGGTGGGTGGGAAGTGGTATGTCCTTGTTGTGGTGGACGATTACTCTCGCTATGCCTGGGTGTTCTTTTTGGAGGATAAGAGTGAGACATTTGGTTTTGTTCGAGATCTGATCGTGAGGCTGAAAAACGAGAGGCATGGGAATGCTATTCGAGCTATTCGCAGTGATAATGGCTCTGAGTTCAAGAACTCTCGTTTTGATGCCTTTTGTCGTGATCTAGGTCTTGAACATCAGTATTCGACCCCTTATGTACCCCCTCAAAATGGAGTTGTGGAAAGAAAAAATCGGACTCTTTGTGAGATGGCTAGGACGATGCTCGATGAGCACAGGACTCCTAGGAGGTATTGGGCTGAGGCGGTCAATACAGCTTGTCATGTTTCCAACCAGATTTTATTGAGAGCTTTCAAGAAGAAGACCTGTTGTGAGCTTATGCATGGTCGGGCACCCAAGGTGAGTCATTTCCGAGTCTTTGGCTGCAAATGCTTTATTCTGAAAAAGGGGAAACTCGACAAGTTTGAGGCTAGGTCTAGTGATGGTATTTTCTTTGGATATGCTAACCATTCTAGAGCCTATAGGGTGCTTAACCTTGAGACTAAAAAAATCATGGAGACTTGCGAGGTGACCTTCGACGAGACAATGCCATGTACCTCTCTTGGCTTTGAATGTGCAGGTGATGAAGAGATGGCCGAGGACCTCTTTGAAGAGCCGGAGATGATGATGGGGAGAACCATGCGCCCGAAGCTGAGCATGTACCCACTACTTCCCCTACGACCACTTTGGAGCATGGACCGTCTACTTCATGGACAACGACGGTGCAACAAGAGGACCAGGCAAGAGAAGCTGAAGTTGAGGGGGAGGTAGTCTCGAGGCGTGAGGCTCCCCGGCGGATTCAAGAAGTGCATCCCCTGTCGAAGATCATTGGAAACATCGATGAACGCACTACACGGTCAAGGTCCAGGAATTCCTCTCATTTTGCTCATGCTGCTTTTGTTGCCACTTTTGAGCCCAAGGACATTGGACATGCTTTATCTGATGCAAACTGGGTCAATTCTATGCATGAGGAGTTGGAAAACTTTGAGAGGAACCAGGTGTGGGAGTTAGTTGAACCACCTCCAAATTGCCATCCCATAGGAACCAAGTGGGTTTGGAAGAACAAAGAGGGAGAGAATGGGATGGTTGTGAGGAACAAGTCCGGACTTGTTGCTCGGGGGTTTAGTCGAAGGAGGGGATCGACTATGAGGAGACCATTGCTCCCGTGGCCCGTCTTGAGGCAATTCGGATCCTTCTAGCCTTTGCCGTGGCTAAAGGGTTCAAATTGTTTCGGATGGACGTGAAGAGTGCTTTTCCGAATGGGGTCATAGAGGAGGAGGTGTATGTGAAGCGACCACCGGGGTTTGAGAGCGAGCCGTACCCACACGGGGTATACAGGTTGAAAAGGGCTCTGTATGGGTTGAAACAGGCGCCCCGTGCTTGGTATGGGAGATTGAGAGGTTTTCTTTTGAGCAGAGGGTTTGTGATGGGTACCGTGGATAGAACCTTGTTCCTCCTCAAGCATGGAAATGACCTGTTAATTGTTCAGATATACGTGGATGATATTGTCTTTGGTGGCTCGTCACATAACCTTGTTGCCAAGTTTGCAGATGAGATGAGCAGGGAGTTCGAGATGAGCATGATGGGCGAGTTGCAGTATTTTCTCGGGGCCGGATCAAGCAAGTGAAGGACGGTACATTTGTGCACCGGACCAAGTAAACGAAAGACATGCCGAGGAAGTTCCGGATGCAAGATGTGAAGCCGATGTCGACTCCCATGGGGAGTACGGCCACTTTGGATGCGGATGAGGATGGAGAACCGGTGGACCGGCGGGAGTACGGGAGCATGATCGGCTCCCTCCTCTACTTGACGGCGACGAGGCCGGACATACGGTTCGGCCGTGTGTCTGTGCGCTCGTTTTCAGGCTTCGCCGAGGACATCACATCGACAGGCCGTCAAGAGGATTTTCAGGTGTCTACAGTCTGCCCCTGGTCTTGGCCTTTGGTATTCTTCCTCCTCGACTCTGTCTCTTCATGGTTTTTCCGATGAGGATTTTGCTGGATGTCGAGTCGAGAGGAAGTCTACTTCTGGTACTTGCCAGTTTCTCGGGTCTTTGTTGGTCTCATGGTCTTCCCGCAAGCAGTCTAGTGTAGCTCGGTCTACCACAGAGGCAGAGTATGTTGCTGCCGCGAGTTGTTGTTCCCAGCTGTTGTGGATTTCATACACTTTGAGAGACTTTGGTGAGGAGTGCACCCAGATCCCACTTCTTTGTGATAGCACCAGTGCCATAAGCGTAGCCAAAAATCCAGTGCTTCACTCCAGAACAAACACATAGAGGTGAGGTATCATTTCTTGAGGGACAATGTGGAGAAAGGAACCATTGTGTTGAGCCATGTCCCTACCCAAGATCAGCTAGCCGACATTTTCACAAAGCCTCTCGACCAAGCTACATTTGTGCGCTTGGGGGGGGGGGAACTTGGGGTTTGTTGCCCTTTCTAGTTGATTCTTGGGGGATTTCCTTTTTGTATCATATGTATCATACCATGTTTACTTTGATGTATATACATGCTTTGCTTGATGTACAAACCATGGTAGGATAGCCATCTTGTCATATATCATGTTGCATTTGTATCATATTGCATTTTAGGATGATGAGCTTCTTTCATATGCCATATTTGAGTCTCTTTGGCTATTTGTGAGATTTTGGTCATATGTGTGGAGAAATGGTGATGTGAGGCTATGCTCTTGGAATATTTGAGATATATGTGTGGTGAGATAGCCCTTTTTGAAATAAATGCTAATCTTGACTAATTCCTGATGAAACATGCTCCACTCATGTGTAGTTGTGTATCCATGTCACAGTTTGGTCTAAATGTGCTTTTCATGCTTAGATTGTGCTTGGATGCCTTGTTCTTGCATTTGGGCCAAAGGCCGAATATCATTGTGAATGTTTAGCCTATGTTGCATTCATGGGGGAGCATAAGCTTCTTTTTGCCGCAAAGGCACTTCATGTACCATGAAATGATTTAATCTTGAAAAGAAGTGTATAATACTTGAAAAATGCTCCATCCATCATGTCTATGCTTAAAATGTCTTATCTTTCACATATGGGTGCAAAACATGTTGCATGATGTTCACCAGTGGAGAAGTCTCCCCGAAGTGGACACATGGCTCATGAGCTTTGACATGACATGCTTTGCTTTATGGGTGTTTGCCATGATCTTCTGCCGAGAATTTGATATCCTTGTATGATCTTTGAGTAATATGCATGTTTGTGGCTCAAGTGTGACATGGATAGGCTTTTACATGTGAAGCGAGCCTTCTTTTGGTAAAATTGCTTAAATCTGAAAATTTTGCTTTGTCACATGCTTGTATTTTCATATATTACTTGTGGCAATGCTTTGACTATGCTATCATTCATGTGTGTGATCTTTGTCTCATTTTTTTAGCCTTTGACACTAAATTTGGCCTATTTGAGAAGCTCATGTAGATGTTTATATGCTTTGCTTTTGCATTTCTGCATTTTCACCTTGATTCATACATTGTCAACAAGGGGGAGAAAAGGTGAGCTTAATGAAAATTCAGAAGAGGTGAGCTGAAATTTGTAAGTTTGCATCCACATGTTCAAGGGGAGCTTGCATTTGTTCAGGGGGAGCTTTCTTGCTGTTTTCAGTGTGGAGTTTGTGCTTTGTTTGGCTTGTGACCCTTCTTCGCCTTTCTTCGGTTTTGGTCATGAGTTGAGCTTCTTTGTTTTTCTTTCTTCTTTCTTTCTCTTTTTCTCTGAATTTCATTTCGCGTTGTGTGTTGTCAATGCACTCATCAAGGGGGAGATTGAGGACCAGGAGCGTCCCAGTGGTCGATGGATGACCGCTCCTCGGTGATGAGTGAGAGACAACGGGTGTTGGACCGACTCTTGGCTTAGTGCGCAGTGTAGGCCGCGGCCTAGTTCGTGTTGTTGCGGGGTGAAGAACGGGCGCGAAAGGTCTTCGCCTTGAGGGGCCTCCGGGAGATGGAGAGACAAGTAGGCTCGGTTCGAGGGACCCGGTGGACAGCGGGACTGGGTGCGGGCCACATGGTGGCGACACGAGCAAGACGAAGTCATGGACGACGAGTCGGTGCACGGTGCCGGTCGAGTCAAATGGTTTGGCGGGAGGCCGGGACCGGCACGCGGGGTTTGGTGGTTTGCCCACAAAACCATCGGCGGGCGGTTTCTTGGTTTGGGCCTCAAAACCAAGTCCGAGGGCCCAACACGACGGAGACGGGATCCGGCGTGTCGGGAAGCTTCGAGGCGGAGGACACGCGGCGGGATCGCATGGCTTGCGTCGGGATGACGCGGGGTGCGGCAAAGGCGTGGCCGTCCGATGGCAAGACCCACAAACATTACCAAAATGCCCCTACGTGGGTTGTATCGCCAGTAGTTAAGTTAGGGGTAGTCGAGTCATTTACCACTCCGGCGGGACCTGATATATAAGCCATGAGTGTGTGTTGATGGCTCTCTCTTTCCGTGACTTAGGGTTTCATTTCCTCCCTCCTCTTTCGTATTTTCATAGCTATTTTTCCTTTCATTTTCTCTAGGCTAGCATGAGAGCTTCATGAGAGATTTGTTGAGAGGGATGGATGCTAGGGCGGCATGCTAGACCTTGTGAATCTTTCCTGGTTTGTATAGAAGATTCGGGGTTGTTTTTCGTGGCTTTTTGTGCTTGTTTTCGTGCCTTTGTTCCCGGTGTGATTCCGCGGATTTGAGTGGGTTTCTCCCCGGATTTCTTTGAGGGAAACATGGATAGATGTCTTGTGCATCTTTGTGCTTGATCTTGTGCCCTCAAACGCCGGGAAACCACTTCGATTCGTGAGTTTTCGTTCGATGCTCTAGCTTTTGGTGGTGCTCAAAGGATTCGCGATTCCCGGTGATTTAGGGAGTTAGGAGGCAAGATTTTTGGGTTATAGCATCCTTGTGTGACGCTTTTCAAGTCCCTAAACCCTTGTCTCCATAGCTTCAACCGTTTGGGAAATCCGATGATGATTTGGGGGAGTTGACTTTCGGGGTCGGGCTGTTTCTGTTCTGTCCGCGCGGCGCGGACGGTCCGCGGCGGGGGGTCGCGGACGGTCCGCGAGGAGCGTGTTCGTCGCGTGTTCGTCGTGTTCTTGCGCGTCCTCGTTTTCGATCTGGTTTGGCTTTTGGTTTTTGTTGCGGCCCGGTTTGCGGACGGTCCGAGCTTGAGTAGCGGACGGTCCGCGGGTGGCGCGGACGGTCCGCCCGCCCCGGCGGACGGTTCGTTTTTCTCGGGTCGCTTCGGTGTTCCGTGTGTGTTTAACCGGACGGTCCGCGGAGAGGGCCGGACGGTCCGCGACGTCGGCGCGGAAGGTCCGCGTAGCAGGTCGGACGGTCCGCGCGGTTCATCGCGGACGGTCCGCACCGCCGGCCGGACGCTCCGCCGAGAGCCGTGTGCGTGTCGCTTGTTTCGATTCCTTCCTTCCCTTTCTAGTGCTTTCGCGTGTGCTTCAAGGAATCGTTCCTAGGACTAGAGGTTGATCCATAACCTCGTGGTCTTGGCGATTGGTGTGTGATTCGATCCATCGATCGTGTGTGACCGGGGCTTTGACTAGGGTATAGGCCAGGTTCTTTTGGAAGAATTTTTACCGGCTCCTATTCACTCCCCCCTCTCTAGTCGCCATCTGATCCTTCACTCATTCGTTTATATCTGCTCAATTTGTGGCCAAGCATAGCATACCCATGTGTCCCATGAAACAAACCATGATAGTTAAATCACCAGGGGGGATATGAAATCTTTATATATGTGTCCTAATGTTAGTCTAAAGATCACGGAGCAGATTTCTGGGCAAACTTGATAGTGCTGGAATCAAAGGATCTTGATGTTATTCTGGGTATGGATTGGTTGGGCATACATGATGCGACGATGCAGTGTGCTAAGAGGACAGTTCTTCTCGCTGGTCCCAGCGGGGTAAAGATTGAGCTTTTGGCTGATCCACCTTCAGGTTCAGGAGGTTCTGTGTAGCAGTTGGATGGCAAAGCTTTGGAGGAGATCAGGGTGGTCAATGAGTACCCACACGTGTTTCCAGAGGAGTTACTAGGTATGCCACCTGACCGAGATGTTGAGTTTGTTATTGATCTATTACCTGGTACTGCTCCTATTTCTAAACGTCCATATAGAATGTCTAGTACACAATTGATAGAACTTAAGAAACATATTAAAGAATTATTGGAAAAGGGGTTTATCCGTCCTAGTTCATCACCTTGGGGGGCACCGGTTATCTTTGTTAAGAAGAAGGATGGTACTCAGAGGATGTGTGTGGATTATCGATTGCTTAATGAGGTTACTATCAAGAATAAGTATCCATTGCCTTGCATTGAAGACTTGTTTGATCAAATGAGAGGTGCTAAGGTGTTCTCCAAGATTGATTTGCGTTCTGGTTATCATCAGATGAAGATCAGATGGTCGAATATTCCTAAAACTGCATTCACCACCAGGTATGGGCTGTATGAGTATACTGTTATGTCCTTTGGGTTGACAAATGCACCTGCCTACTTTATGTATCTGATTAACAAGGTGTTTATGGAGTACTTGGACAAGTTCGTTGTGGTGTTTATTGATGATATTCTAGTTCACTCTAAGACCGAGGAGGATCATGAGGAGCATTTGAGGCTTGTTTTGCAGAAGTTGAGAGAGCAGCAGTTGTATGCCAAGTTCAGCAAGTATGATTTCTGGCTGAAGGAGGTCTCTTTTCTGGGGTATATTATCACAGATGGAGGTATCTCAGTCGATCCGGCTAAGGTAGAAGATGTTTTGAAGTGGGAACCGCCGAGGACAGATAAGGAGATCAGGAGTTTCCTTGGACTTGCAGGGTACTACCGACGGTTCATCGAGGGGTTCTCAAAGATTGTGAAGCCTCTCACCACCTTACTGGAGAAGGATAGAGAGTTTAAGTGGACTGATGCCTGTCAGCAGAGTTTTGAGGAGTTGAAGTAGAGGTTGACAACCGCTCTAGTGCTTGTGATGCCAGACTTGCAGAAAGGCTTTGATATCTACTGTGATGCATCTACACAAGGTTTGGGTTGTGTTCTTATGCAGGAGGGACACGTCATAGCTTATGCATCAAGGCAGTTGAGGAAGCATGAGCAGAACTATCCTACACATGATCTGGAACTGGCAGCTGTGGTTCATGCTTTAAAGATTTGGAGACATTACATCATGGGAACCAAGTGCCAGATCTACACAGACCACAAGAGCTTAAAGTACATCTTCACTCAGAAGGATTTTAATCTGAGACAACGCCGATGCTTGGAGCTGATCAAGGATTATGATCTAGACATACAGTATCATCCTAGGAAGGCTAATCTGGTTGCAGATGCTTTGAGTCGGAAGGGACAAGCCAATACTGCTTTGGCGTTCCAGCTGCCTGACGAGCTGATGAAGGAGTTCGAGGGACTCAATCTGGGGATAGCTGCTCGCACTGAGGGAGTCACTTTGGAGGTAGAGTCTACTCTGGAGCAGCAGATTCGTGAAGGGCAGTTGGAGGATGAGGAGATCAAGGAGATCAGGGACACCATGGAGAGGGGCAAGACCCCAGATTTCACTAAGGATGATCAGGGTACGATATGGTTCAAGAATCGGATCTGTGTGCCTGATGTGGGAGATCTCCGGAAGACGATCTTGAGAGAGGCCCATGATTCAGCTTATTCCATCCACCCAGGCAGTACTAACATGTATCAGGATCTGAAGCAGAGGTATTGGTGGTATGGGATGAAGAGGGACGTGGCCGCTCACGTTGCATTGTGTGACACGTGCCACAAGGTCAAGGCTGAACATTAGAGACCAGCGGGATTGCTTCAGCCATTGAAGGTGCCAAAGTGGAAGTGGGACGAGATAGGCATGGATTCCATAGTTGGGTTGCCCCGTACTCGTGATGGATATGATTCGATATGGGTTATAGTGGATCGTTTGACAAAGGTTGCTCACTTCATACCAATGCGTACCACTTATACGGGGGCAAAGCTAGCTGAGTTGTACATGACCAGGATCGTATGCTTGCATGGTGTGCCTAAGAAGATTGTGTCTAACAGAGGTACCCAGTTCACATCTCGTTTCTGGGAGAAGCTTCATGAGTCCATGGATACCAAGTTGAACTTCAGCTCAGCCTATCATCCGCAGACAGATGGTCAGACTGAGAGGACAAATCAGATTCTGGAGGACATGCTAAGAGCTTGCTGCCTTAAGCATGGTGAGAGCTGGGACAAGAGTTTGTCGTATGCCGAGTTTTCTTACAACAACAACTATCAGGCCAGTCTGAAGATGGCACCCTTCGAGGCACTGTATGGAAGAAAGTGCAGAACACCGTTGTACTGGAGTCAGACAGGGGAGAGTCAGTTGTTTGGGACAGACATCATCAAGGAGGCAGAGAGGCTGGTTTTCAGATCATCAGAGAAAACTTGAGAGTTGCTCAGTCCAGACAGAAAAGTTATGCAGACGGGAAGAGAAGGGATGTATCTTTCCAGGAAGGCGACTATGTGTATCTGAAGGTATCACCTATCAGAGGTTTACGCAGGTTTAAGGTGAAGGTAAAGCTGTCCCCTCGCTACATTGGACCTTTTCAGATCTTACAACGAGTGGGGGAAGTAGCATACCGACTTGAGTTGCCAGAACAGCTTTCAGATGTGCATGATGTGTTCCATATCTCTCAGTTGAAAAGGGGTCTTAAGCCTCATGATAAGGAGCCATTGCCTATGGATGGGTTGGATGTTAAAGAAGATCTCACCATTACTGAACGGCCTATCAAGATTCTGGACAGGTTGACACAGGTTACAAGAAACCGGACTTTCACTATGTGCAAGGTGCAGTGGAGTAATCATGCAGAGGATGAGGCAACTTGGGAAAGAGAAGAGGAGTTGAAAGCAGAATATCCACATCTCTTTGATCCATCCGAATCTCGAGGACGAGATTCATCTTAAGGGCTTGTTTGGGAATTAGTGGAATGAAGGGGAATGAAGGGTACTGGGGTGGAGGAATTTCCATTATAAGTCAAAATTTCCCAAAATCCCCTTCAATCCTCTTCCATCCACTTGATTCCTCCGTTTTCCAAACAAGCCCTAAGGGGGGTAGGATTTGTAACACCCTAAATTCCACTGTTTGATTTCAATTAAAACTTGCTTAGCAACATTGCGATCTCGTCTAAGGAATATAAGGATATTGTGCTCTTATAGGCATTTAACCTTTTTTTCTTAATTAATTAATGAAATATAGGAGTTTACTGTTGCATTCATGCTGGTGCATTGTTTTTGGGTGTTTGGATTCAAATCTTGGTTTGAATTCATTTGCTTGAGTGGATTTTGAAATTTGAAAACCCTTTTCCTTTTCCCTCCCCTCTCCTTTTCCTTTCCAGCCCAACTCTGCCGGCAGCCCGCCTGCGCTCCCCGGCCCGCCCGCCGCGCCGTCGTCCCTCGCCGTTCGGCCCCCGCTAGAGCGCCGCGGCCCGGCCAAGCGTTTCCGGCCCGGCTAACCGCGCGCGCCGCCGCTCCCTTTCTCTAACGCGCGGGACCCGCATGTCGCTTTCTTCCTCCCGTTGCCGGCCGAGCTCGCGACCGAGCCGAAATCGCGCTCGGGGCAATCTCGGACTCGGCGTCCGTGCCCCCCGCCCCCTTTCCCCGCAGCCCGCTCGCCGGTGGCGCGTCCCCGAGCTATTTATTGCGCCGCCGCAGCCGCGCCGCCCTCGCCCAAAACCCTAGCCGCACGAGCGCCGCCGCTAGCGCCCGAACCCTAGCCGGCCACCACGCTCGAGCTCCGCCGCCGCCGCCCGTCCATCGCCCGTCCGCCGTTGGGGATCCCGCCAACCGAACCGCGTGAAGGTGAGAAGCATGCTAGTGGATTTAGCGTGCGGTTCCTCGTGCCCCGCCGCGCCCTCGTCTTCGCCGGAGCTCCGCCGCCGCGGTTGCTCGCCGCGCGCCGTCGTCCTTCGCCGTCGCCGCCCGGGAGGGTCACCAGAGGGTTCGCCAAGCGCTCGTCGTCGTCCCGGTGCAAACCCCACATCGATTGGTGCACCCCAGCGCCTTTTTCGCCGGAGCGCCGCCGCTCGCCGTCGCGTCGCCGCCGCGTCCCGCGCCGCCGCCGCCATGAGCCGCTCCCGCCGCTCCTTTTCGTCCGGGGCCGCCGGATCTTAAATCAACGGCTAAGATTAGATTGGACCCCCGGTCAAAACTCTCCCTTACCGATCAACCCGCCGCTTAGATCTCCACCGTCCGATCTTGATCCGATGGATCGATCCGCCCCTTAAGCCTTAGCCACGTGCTTTTGCTAAAGAGACCCTGAGTTTTTCCAAATTCACAACCCGGTCCTCCCACCTTAGAAAAACCTTTACAGTTTGGTCCTGTTTTGTTCAGTTTAGCCCGAAAACTTAAAATTCTTTACAGATTAGTCCTAAAAATTGTTATAGCCATAACTTCGTCGTTTTAGCACCGTTTTTAGCGTTCTTTATGTCCACGCGATCGTCTCGACGAGTAGAATAGTTTTCTGTTGCTTTTATTACTCTTTAAGATGATTGGTGTACTGTTTCTTATTTGTTTCCATTGTATGCTTGTATGTGATGTGTGGAGCGTAGCGTACGAGCAATTCGGGGACTTCGCTGCTGTTGAAGATTTTCAAGACCCTGAGCAGTTTTCGGTGCTGGTAGAAGGCAAGTCCTTGCTGCATTCCCGTTGAATTCCTATTACAACATGCATTTTAATTACACTGTTGTTTATTATTGCTATGCATTAAATTGATGGGTCCTATTGCTAAGGTTCGACTAGCTTTGTTATCCTATGCCTTGATCAACCTGGGTTTACTTTATGTTGGGTAGCACATGCTAGCGCTTTACGTGGTTTCCCAGGGTTTAATGAACACTTGTTAATATGGATTTATTTCGTTATCATTCATGTAATGCAAGAACACTTTATGCTTGTTAATCGGAACATGGAGAACCACCCAGGAAAACAGTACTACCCCAAGACATATGGCTGTGTCTTGGCTTATTAATTAGTGAACTAGGTGTTATGTATGCTTTACCTGATAAGGGTTGGGGGCTGGTGGGTAGTGGCGTATGGACCTGCTCGGGCGCAGGTGTGGGCTTAGCTAAGACACGGTACTCGTCTAGGAGCTTTATACGTTGCACTGACCAGGTAACCTAGCGGGCAGCCTTCATCTGGGGATCTTTGTAACGGCCTCGTAGCGTCCCTATGCAATCACACCTCGGTAGTGTGGTATGGTGCCTTGCAAACACCGCATGGTTGGGTCCAAAACTCTTCAGGGTTTTTACGCGACTTGTGGGTAAAGATGTACAACCTCTGCAGAGTGTAAAACTAACTAGTTAGCCGTGCCCACGGTGAAGGGCGGCCTGGACCCTCACATGATTAATTCTATGGAAGATGGAACTTTTAAACTTGTGCATTGCATTCTATGGATCCGTTGCATTTTATTATCTGGGTTTGGTATATACTTACACTTGCTAGTAACAGTTGCTTAATAAAACTTGACCAACTAAAATACTGACTTAATTATGAGCCAACAGGTTCCACCATAAAGCCTTGCATGTTGTTATAGAACTTTTCCCTTGTTGAGTACGACATGTGCTCATGCTTGTTGTTCCTTTATTGCATCTACACTACCCGGCTGCTGCTCAGATGGACGATTTGAGGACTACAATGAAGAATTCGATGGGTTCTAGGCGTTCGCTCTCCAGTCAACTGCCTGTGGAGTTGAACAATAAAGTCAGCTACTATTTGACCTTTCATTGATCCAATAGGTTCACAACGAAAATCATACTCAACAAGAGCATAAGCGCACTTGCCGACTCTACCACTAAGAATAGGTTTTTGCAACATGTATTTAGTTGTCGGTTTGGCATGCAACATAACAAGTACTAGACAATATAAATAATTGTCACACCCGATTTTACAAGGAAAACCGAATGCATCTCATATGTGTGCTAGGATCAATTTACACACACATGATAGACAATAGAGTGTAATACCAGTAATAACAACGTACAAGAGTTTAACTGATACAATATTCTTTATTACACTCAAACGGGTGGACACGAAGGTCCAAACACAAAACGGTAACTAAAAACGAGTAGCTCCTTCTTCAGCTTCCGCAGGCATAATGACTGGGGGATCCGCATGCCTTAGAATTCCTCGAAGTCGCTCCAGTACTCGTCCCCACCGATGTTCTCCTCTGAACAACGGTAAGCAAGGGTGAGCACTTTTATGGTTGGAGCTCAGCAAGTGGGGGAACATGTAAGGCTACCAAGGATAGGCTATGGTTCACAACGATAAACATTTTATAAGTTGGTCAAGTTTTATTTAACAACACCTAGTTACTAGATGTAAGTTCATACCAATCCTCTTAAATTTAAAAGACATCCCAAGCCCAAAGACCCACAAGATCCACCATTTACATCCATCTTTAAGTTTGATTATCATGTGAGGGTCCAAGCCGCTCTTGACCGTGAGCACGACTGATCGATCAGTTTTACACTCTGCAGAGGTTGTACACTTTACCCACAGTTCGTGTTCCTCGTGTTGCCCGGGTTAGCTAGACCCTTAAACACTTCCAAGGTGAGTGGCTAGGGGTCCACTATGAAGCCTTTACAAAGGAAAGTAGAGAAACCAACAGCCCGCGAAAGTTACAGCTCAGGGCGGACAATAACCCTCCCTAATGATCAGAACCTTAGCAAAGGCTGCTACCTCAGAAGAACCGGGCTATACCCCTGCAACCCCGAGCCCCCTGTGCCCCTCTCGGAAAAGGCTATCAGCTACCCAACTCTCCTAATTAATTGGCTAAGCTAGAGCCATGTGGACTGTGGTTGTACTGTTGTCTTGGGTGGTTCCCATGTTCCATTTAAAATATAGATGATCTTGTCTTTAAACATTAACACATTTCATACACAGAACTGAGTTGCATTTCATAACCATGACATAACCATTCCCAAGTTAAGCAAGCTAAGCAATTATCTACCCAAAGCATTTGATAAACAAGGTTGAACAAGGTAACAAGGTAAAACATCTAGTCAAGTCCTTAAAAGGTGTTTGCCCATCAATTTCATGCATAGCAACAAGTATAATAAACATTATTTAAGCATGAAGTTGTATAGGTTCAAAAAGAGAGTATGCAGAGGGGGAAACTAGTATGCAGAGGGGGAAACTAGTTGCCTTCCTCTACAACCGGGGTATCTTCTTCTTCGTAGACAGGCTCTTCCTGATCACCTCCAACGGGAAGCTCAGACGAAATAGGCACGATATCTACACACAAGCATATAAACAAACAATAAATAAATAGTACACCAAAGAGTAAAAAAAGCTGAAAACATGCTGTCTAAATGATTCTACTCGCTGAGACGATCATTTCGGTATATAGAACGCTAAAATCGGAGTTAAAACAAGAAAGTTATGCTTAAAACAAGTTACAGGGACCTTTCTGTAAGAAAACTAAGTTTACAGGACTTTTATAAATAAACCAGGGGCTAAACCATAATTTCATAAGAAACAGGAGGGCTAACATGCTAAAACAAGTGAAAAGGACCTCTGGTGCTATTGTACAGAGAAGACAGGGGCTAGCTCATAAAATCTAGGACTTATTTGCAAGAATCTTGACAGGTGGAAGGACCGACATGTGAATTCATGGAAACTCAGGGGCTCATAAAAGAAAGCGGCTTGATTCAGCCATGGATCTTCAATCCAACGGCTGTGGCTGCGGTGAACCCGGTGCACGGGTCCACGGTGGACCACACCGAAGGGGTACACCCCGATCTGATCAGAGCCGTTCGCGGGCGATCGCACGGCCCTGGTGGCCTGCAAGCAACGCCACTTCACCGGCTTGAGCCCTAGAGGGGGTTCCCGGCGACCAAACCAAGTGCGGGCAGCCGCTATGCGAAGCTGGAGAGCATGCGCACACAAACAGGAGGGCGGCGAGACATCACAGGCGACAGCGACGAGATGCCGTGGCCGGTGGCGGACAATGGCTCGCCGGCGTGCGGCAGCGGCGAGTGAGATCACGCTATGGGCCTTGAATTGGCATGCTAAGAGACTAAACATGATGCATGGGCAAAAACAAACATGACCATGACCACAGGGGCACGGTCCGGCCAGAGAAGAGGCGGCCATGGCCAGCGGGGCGGCCAGCGGCGATGGCTCACCATGGACACACAACCAGGTGCACGGGCTAGAGGGAAAAGAAGAGGCAACGACCTTCTTACCCTGCAGTGAAGCTACGGACGAGTAGATGGACGGTGGGGATGCAGCGTTGGCTGAGTTCGGTGGCGGCGGCGAGCTCGGGCGGCACTCCGGCGGACAAGGGCGGAGGTCCCCAAGACGACGAGGACGGGATCCTGGTGCAAAGGATGTTCGATGAGCGGCGGGCGCAACACATGAAAGATAGAAAAGAGGTGGAAAGGAGAACCCTTCACCGGCGGCGAGCTTCTCCAACGGCGGCGCGAAGCAGAGGCGGCGGCACGAGTGAAATTAGTGCGCGGGCGCATGTGTAGGTGTGAAGCAGGTGCAAAAGGGGTGAGCAGAAGCTCGAGCTCGGCTTTAAATAAAGACGGAGGGAGAGGGGAGATGAGAGGACGCGGCGGCCGGCGGCTTGCCATAGATGGCCGGCAGATCGTTCGGGCGTGAAGGGAGTAAAGGGAAGGGAAAACGGCCGGGGATTGAAGGCGGCGATTAATTGCCTTAATTGGCTGGGTCAGGCGGGAGGGAAAGAGGAAGGAGGCGGACGGGCACGGCAATGATTGTGGCGGCGCACGATCGGGCGAGGCAGACGAAGGAAAGGAGGAAGGAGAACGGGGGGGGCGCCGACAGGTAGGACCCTGTTGTCAGTGGCTGAGGGAAAAAGAAAAAGGACAACACGGACGCGGGCCTCTGAGGGACAAGCCAAGATGGGCTGGTGGGCCGCTGGGCCGAAAGGTAAGGTGAGGTCCTTTTCCTTTTTTTCTTTTTCAAACTCTTTTCAAATCAAATCTTTTCAATTCAAATTCAAACAAAACTTTTCAAACATTTTCATAGAATTTTATAAACTTTTTAAACTTCACACAAGCAACCAAAATCCATGCAAAGACAAATAATGATGCACAAACAATTGTTGTCTCTAGCTTAATTAAATTAAATTAAATAATTAAGAGCACACATTTTTAATTAGCATTCCATTTTAATCCTTAAAACTAGGTTAACATGTTGCTAGGTGAATTTTTAGTGATGGAATTTTAGGGTGTTACAATAATGCCTTAACTTGGTACAAGCATAATATAAAGATAGACAAATCTTCTCAATAAAGGTGTACCATGTTGCGGCGTCTAGCAACCTTCTACTCTCATAAGCAACAATATACTCCTTGCCATCGGTCTCTTGAGTCAAAACAGCTCCAATCACACTTGGCTCCGCCACAATATAAAGCCGGAAGGGAACACTACTCTTAGGTGCTTGAAGAACAGGCGGCGAAGTCAAATAACTCTTAATCTCATCAAAAGCCTCTTGCTGTTTTGCCCCCCAAGTGAATTCAGCTCCACTTTTCAACCGAAGTAAAGGAGTAAAAGCATCAACTTTCCGAGACAAGTTGCAAATAAATCGCCTCAAGTAATTAACCTTGCCCAAGAATCTCTGTAACTCTTTTTTAGAAGTAGGAGCTTGAACCTTCTTAATCGACTCAATCTTTTTAGGGTCAATCTCCAGAACTTTCTCATGCATAATGAAACCCAAAAACTTGCCAGCTGACACTCCAAAAGCACATTTGAGTGGATTCATCTTTAAACGATACCGGCGCATCTTTTCAAATGCAAGTCTCAAATTGGCTAAATAAGAATTTAGACTAGCCGATTTAACAATAATATCATCGATATAGTCTTCTACTATAATGCCAAGCAAGTCATGAAAAATCAAGTTCATAGCCCTTTGATAAGTAGCACCAGCATTTTTCAAACCAAAAGTCATGACTACACATTGAAACAAACCCACAAATCCTGGACATATGAAAGCCGTTTTTGGAGATATCCTCTTCGGCCATAAAGATTTGATTGTAACTAGCATTACCATCAAGAAAGCTAAGCACTCTATGTCCAGATGCAAAATTAACAAGAAAGTCGGCTATAGGCATAGGGTATTCATCTTTAGGAGTTGCTTTATTGAGATCTCTAAAATCAATGCAAATACGAAGTTTTTTTGTCCCTTTTTTCTCAACAGGCACAATATTAGAGATCCAATCAGCATATCGACAAGGCCTAATAAACTTAGCATCAAGCAACCGATTGATTTCTTCTTTCACTCGGTCATAAATATCAGGATTAAAATTCCTATGAGGCTGTTTATAAGGCTTGAAACTAGGTTTAATAGGTAATTTATGTTCTACAAAATCACGACTTAAACCAGGCATCTCATTGTAATTCCAAGCAAAGCAATCAAAATACTCTTTCAAAATCTTTATTAATTCAAGCTTAAATGTAGGATCAAGATTCTTGTTTACAAATGCCGGCCTAAGTACAGTACCATCACCAATATCTACCTCCTCAAGAGGATCAACCGAAGTAAACCCTTGTCCTAACTTGCCCAAATCAGCAAGATCCTTAATGGCTTCACATGTGTCGGTCTTATGCGCCCGATAATGATCAATTCTCTGCTGCAACCACTCTTTTGTTGAACTCATTGAGTCACATGAAGTGATTTAGCCGATTATCAAACAGCTTTATGACAGCAGGAATGAAACCATTATTGGAACAACTTACAAATTCATAATCAGATAAATTTAAACCAGATAGACACTTTACATCATCATGTATACCTATAGAATGACTATCGGCTATAGCTACACAAGCAGAATTATCACCATGCACTACTTCTACTTCATCATCTACCCATAGTATCAACATTTGGTGCAAAGTAGAAGGAACACACTTATTTACATGAATCCAATCACGAGTTCACGACCAAGGATAAGACTGAAGTTACCTTGTGTCTCAGCGACGAAGAAGGCTGTGGCGAGCGTCTTGCTTCCAATAGTGAGCTCCATGGTGATCACACCTTTAGCTCCTATTGGCTCGCCTCCTCCAATCTCACTGACAATCATGTTGGTCTTGATCAGCTCCTCATCTGAACCTCCATGCTTCTTGAATAGAGAATACAACATCAAGTTGACAATCGCACCTCCATCCACTAGCATCTGAGAGATAGGCTTCCCATTAATATGACCCTTCATATACAAAGCCTTCAGATGATTATCAGTGTCTTTGGGCTTCTGAAATATAGCATCCTTAGGCCCAAAGTCAAGATGAGCCAAATCCTCCTCCGTAGGCACCAAACCATCAACAAACAAATGAATCATATTGATCTCAAGGTTCATCCGCTCTGGAGAAGAACTATAGTCCACAAGCTATTCGTCGTCCTCTGGAGTATGGACAGACGACACCTTGTCATCACAAACCATAGGGATCGGAGAAGCGAAACTGGGCGGCATTTCTGGAGACCCCGGTCTGACCGCCTGGTCACCCGGTCTAACCGCCCCAGGCGGTTGAACCGCCCCATCTGGCGGTTTGACCGCCCCTGTCTGGGTTGCTGCCTTAACTCCCCACTCCTTCCCTTGTGGTACCATGGGCCTGTAGATGTTGAAATCCTTGTCCCTCTTCTTCTCTAGTTCCTTCTCCCTTTTCTCACGTAGCCTCAATCGCTGAAATTTTCGCCTCTCAGTATGAGTTAGACCGGGAGGGCACCACCATGGTAGAAAACAATCTGGACGAGACTTACTTCCGCTAGCCTCATGGTCATTAGCAACAGATCCCTTTTGAGTTGGTGTCACAACCTAATTGTTTGGCACAACTGGTCTTTTGCCACTTCCCTCAACGGGAATGTTCATTGTCCCAATTTGAGTAATGTCAAGGTTAGTAGTCCTTTCTGGGTCATTGTCCATCTCCTGAACTTTCTCCACTCTGATCTTGGGCTTGTACACCTTCTTCGGAGGAAATTGCCCTTTTTTGGGTAGGGCAGTCTGACCGCCTGTAGGGGGCGATCTAACCGGGTTAGCCAGATGACCCTGCCCCGTTTGTCGTGGAGTCCAGCGATCCTGTGTATGTCTTGATATTCGATCCAGTGTTGATCTCCTTGGTCCTCCCCATCGAGGATGGAAAGATTGCTAATATGGCACCCACATTACTCCATTATCATCATAAATGGGGCGAAGTGAAGGAGCCCAAACTGGAGTCAAGTTTTACCTCTGAGATGATCCACCTCTGAACCTGATGGCTGCCCTGGGAGACAATGTTGGTCTCTCTTGATGTGGAGGTGATCTCATCCCTTTTTTACCAGTCGATCACTTGTAACGGCCTTTTGTATAGAATATTTGTCAAATAGCATATCAAACGTTACCTTTGCTTTGGAATGCTTCCCTAATTCTTTGTCACATTAAGCTTCCAGTTTCCTATCTCAGGCTGCTTCGGAACAAGCATCTTTGGGTGGCCATGTGCAGGGGCGGTCTGACCGCCCTGTACCCCCGGTCTAACCGCCCTGTCTAGGACAGGCTTGGTTGTTTGTTGAACAGACGGCATGGACGATCCTTGCCCCCCATGTCCAGAAGCTTTGACAGTAATCTTGAAAGTTTCTTTGCCATCAGGGGTCTTTATATATGCCACCTCTCTTGTCAACTCTTTTCCCCCCAAATGGGGCTTAGCTTCCCCGACTATCACGTTCTTGCCCTTAGTAGCTTCGGCTTGATGCGGCCGAACCAAGACCTTGGGCTGCTGCAACTCCATGGTGTTGATGGGAAAAGGTTGCTTATCCACTTGCATCTCATGAAGCATCAAACGACCTTCATTAATGGCCGTTTGAATCTGACGACGAAACACATTGCAATCGTTAGTGGCATGAGAATAAGAATTATGAAACTTACAATATGCATGTCGTTTAATTTTATCAAGTGGAGGCATAGTATGAGAAATTTTAATATTTCCAAGCTTAAGTAATTCATAAAAAATACAATCACATTTAGAAACATCAAAAGTAAATTTTCATTCTTCTTGCCGAACTTTAGTAGCCGGCTTAACAGGTGCACAAGAACTAGCTTTAGTCTTTGAAGGCCATACAAATTCAGCAACATACACTTCATTCTCGCCGTCTGAACTATCATAATCATATTCAACAACATGCACATTAGACCGACGAGGTTTAGAGTGTTCTTTTTCTTTATTCAGTTTTAATTCTTGTGCCATACCTCTAACAAGCACATTAGCAAGTGTATGAAATTCTACACCTTCTAATCTATCACTAATAGCAGGTCATAAACCTCTAGCAGCAAGATCAGCAAGGTTGGAATCAGTGAGAGACAAATTAAAACAATAGTTTTTAACTTCTTTAAAGCACTTAAGGTAATCAGAAACTGATTCCTCTTTATTTTGACTAACTGATGTTAAATCTGTCAATTTTAGTTGGTAGCTCCCACTAAAGAAGTGATCATGAAACTTTTGCTCTAGTTGATCCCAAGAATCAATAGAGTTGGGACGTAACAAAGAAAACCAAGCAAAAGCGATACCAGTCAAAGACAATGAAAACAAACGAACTTTTAAAGAATTATAGGTACTAGCTTCACCTAGTTGAGCAGTATATTGACTAATATGTTCCTAGGTTGTACGGTTGTCATCACCAGTAAATTTAACAAAATCAGGCATACGCCAACCCGGGGGAAAAGCCACATAATCAAAATCGGCCCTATATGGTTTTTGATACAATCTAGTATTACCCATATCAACACCGAGTTTATTTTTCATCATGTTAGCTATCTCTTCCTTAAATTGAGCCAGTTCATTCCTAGCAGCTAACTGAGGTTGCATTGCAGCTATTCTTAAGTTACTCATATGGGGTTGATTAGGATTTTGCATGCGATGCAAGTCGGTAAACACATCATTAGGCACACCATAAGATGGACCAACATTAGGGATAGGTGGCGATGTGTGAGCTACTGTGCTATTCATTGGTGAAATAGTACCATAAGCATTATATTGACTCTGAACCAATGCACTAGGCACAACCGACAAAGGCAACGGCTGATCCGGAGCCATGACCATCTGGCCAGATGGGGCGGTTAGACCGGCCTGGGGGCGGTCTAACCGGGGTCGGCTTAGGTAATGGAGATTGCTCCGGATAAAACCCCATTAGCATACCATATAGATGAGCTTCAGGTGAAGCTTCCTGTGCTGCCGATGTGGTCGAATGCAAAACCCCGTGTGAATCTACTTGAGGGATACCATCATTATATATGTCAATAACACGTTTACCCTCTATTTTTTCAAGGTGAGTAACAACACTAGCAACCAAACTACTCAGACCATTAAACGCACGTTCAATAGCAGATAATTGTGTAGCTAGATCAGGATGGGATGCTTGACTTACAGTGGGTATTACCTCAACTTTGTCCTTATTCAGCTTGATCGCCGACAACTCGAAATCTTGCTTGAGTGTCACCTTGCCTGAACGATTCTTCTTGGCGCCAGAGAGGAATTGCTGCTTGATGTACTCTTGCAGCTCCGTGTACTTCCTCTGGTCTTCTTCGCTGAGTTCTTCAATGTTCACCATGATCATGTTTTTCTTGTCAATGTCGCACTGTGATCCCATGCAAAAATCGAAAGATCGGTTGCGAAACCAGATCTAGTCCCCAGCAGAGTCGACAAAAGTGTGTTGACACTTTTCTCGGTCGAACACACGAATGCACTAGATCGCGCGGTCCTCGAAAATCAACTCGTCGGACCTCCCGGCACGGGCCGGTCTAACCGCTTGGGGGGCCAGTCTAACCGCCTTGGACAGGAGGAACACCGAAAACCTAGATTCGCTGCTCCGGGAGGAACCCTGTCGGGAACAGTGCGCCTAGGGTTGTTCTGAGATCAGCAGGCACTCAGAACTCCCTCAACCGCTGTGCAGACGAAGGAGGAGAGCAATGGAGGTTGGAAAAGCTAGGGTTTGGAGAATATAAGATAAAATTGATATGTTCGATTGGATGATAGCTCTCAATCGGCCACGACCCTTTATATTTATAGGGTGAGAGGTCTTACCCTGCAAATAACACTTTACAATTCAGAATCAAGTTAAACTCTTAATTCTACCCGAAATCGGGGTGACCCGGTTAGACCGCCCCTGGGGGGCGGTTAGACCGCCTAACCCTTTGTGCCAGACCGGCTACAGGACACCAGGTTAGACCGCCCCTGGGACCCGAGGGCGGTCTAACCGGGCTGCCTGACCCAAGTCGGTCTTTACCAATTTTGGGTATCAACGCTACGTAACCGTGAATATTATGTTAATAATAATTTAGTCAAAGGAGCCCACATGCATGTTGACAAATCGAACAAAGAAGATTTTTTTAAAAAAATCGAACAAAGACAGCTCCTCGGATGTGCTGGAGGGCCGGAGGCTAGGCTGCTGTCGTTCATGGCGGGCGAGCTGTCTGACTTTTGACTGACTCATCAGCAGAGATTTATAGAACCGTACTAAATTAGTGCCACGTACGAAACTGTAGCTCTCAATATATAATTCCTCCGTTTCACAAATAAACGCAATTCTTTGACTGCCATGATTCATCTTTGACCAATCATTTTACTTAGATTTGTTGTGCAAATAATAAAATAAACAAATCATTAAGAAAATGTCTCCAACGATAAAGTAAGTCATAACAAAACAAATAAATTATTATTATTTTTGAATAAGATGAACAGTCAAACAAAAATCGTCAAAAGTGAATTGCATTTATTTGCGAGACGTGAGGGAGCATTTTAGAATCAACTTACAGAAGCGAATGGTATGGTAGCACATGTGTTTAAACTTGCACAAGCGGCCGGACAAATGAGGAACAGGCAGGTACGACCTGTGGCTGCTGAGTCTAATGCAGCACTGACTCTGATGTACGGAGTATGCTGGAGCCTACTACTCCGTCCTAAAATATTTGCACTTGTTAACTTTTGCGCTTCACTTTTGACCATTCGTCTTATTCGAAAAAATTGTGAAAATGTTATTTATTTTGCTATGACATATTTTATCATCATATATATTTTAAGTATATCATAATTATTTTTGTATTGTCCCAAATGTTGAATAAGACGAATTGTCAAATGTGATCCATAAAAGTCAAAAAGTGCAAATATTTTGGCACGGAGAGTGTAGGCAGCAGCCGACTCTGATCCAGCACTGACATTGTGAAACGGGCACGTGGATAATGAGAAAGGTCGTTTATTGTTGATGTTTCCAGTGAGACCTTACGTCGTCTACGGCTGCTGATCTTTTGAAAGTTCAAAAACATGTGCTACCTGCCTACGACTTCCATGCAGCATACATGACACATCAATTATAAGTATGAGTGGATAAGAAAGGTAGGGATATAGTAACAACAATTTGTGAGGGTATCTAATTGACTATGCATCGTCAGCGGATAACCGTATCAAATGAAATATTAAGTGGAAGATGAAGCGAACCAGAAGTTTGCTTGTAGGAGCAAACAGCTCGATCATCAGCCACCGGTCCTCCTCATTCCTCATTCTACCAGCGCTGCCCACGTTGGTATTAATTTGTTTACCACTGACAAAATTCAAAAACATGTGCTACGACTTCCGTACACCAGAAAAAACATTTTTTACATAAATTATATAGTAAGACTGATGTATGATTTTCGTATTACCACCACATATAACACCCTAAGAATTGCGCACTTGGTTCCCTGCGGTGTATCCTGCCCACCTAGATTCAAGTTATCGACTTGATATGGGTGCATGCATTTTCATAGATCTATTACATGATTTTTCCGGGGTTATGCTTTAGGTGGTAAGCGATGTTCCTATCGACATCAAGGCACTAGGGTGGACTTTGGGAATCTTCAGTCGGCTCAATCTTTTGGGGGTGCTCACATGGTGGGGTTCGAATACAAATTCATATCGATTAGTGTGTGTGCGTGTTATGGATGTGCGTCTATGTTGTACTTTGTAATTCTTAAAAAATTGCATGTTTTCAAAATTGTGATAGGGGTAGGGTTCGCGTACAAATTCATATCGATGAGTGTATGTGCGTGTTGTGGATCGGCGTCTATGTTGTACCGTTTTTAAAAAAACATGTTTTCAAAATAATCTATTACCTTCCATATTAGGGTAGCATGTGACGGGACATATATAGTACAATGTCCGATTGCTAAGTGAATTCAAAAGGATGATGTGACCAATGAAATAAATGTTGTAGCTACAGGTGGTTTAGGTGATCATACAACAAAACCCCATTACAACCACTAGGCCACAAATGACTTATGCTTGCGGCTAAAAGGGATCTTGGCTGGCGGGTGCAGAACCCCTAGGGATCTTGTGCCAACACGAATCGTCACAGTGCTGGCGGGTGTCCGCCCGCCAGCATAGAGACCTCAGTGCTGGCGGGTGCTTAAGTCGCCCGCCAGCACTAAGGTTTTCAAGCAACGCCAAAAAAAACTCAAAATAAATAGCAAAAAAATATTTCGAGGAGGAACCCTACTGGCGAGCCACCCACACGTCCCCATCATATTTTACGTAGGGTCGTGACGCTACACGGTCGGCGAGACTAAAACCCGCGACCTCCACCCTCACAAAAGACCTCCTCTACCACTACACGATACACTCATATGCATTCATATCCCATTTTTATTCTAATCATATTATACTACATCAAGTGTAAATCATTTTGTAGTCTCTAAACGGATTAAAATTAAGAACTTGTCAACTACAAAGTTTCATAACTTTTTGAGATCTATAATTTTCATGTTCAGAGTTTCTCCCTTTGAAGTCATTGACACAATTTCAAATTTGAATTTCATTGACAATATAATTTCAAATAAAAAGTTGTAAATTACAAAGTTTCATAACTTCTCATGATCTACAACTTTAATGTTGAGATTTTTCCATTTGAGGTCGTTTGGAAAACTCAAATTTTCAAGTGACTGTGTTCATCTATGCTAGCGGGCGTGGCCCGCCAGCGCTATGCCTTCACTGATGGCGGGTGGAGTGCAGGCGTCCCTGTGCACCACCATGCTGGTGAGTGCCAATTGCACCTGCCAACATGGTAATTTCCATGTGTCAGTGCAAATCGTTTCTGGTGTAGTAGTGAACACACAAACATATTGGCCGGTTGATGTACAAAATGTACAAAATGCATGCTTCTTGTTTATATTGTGGATAAATTAACTCTACCCGAGCGGACTTTAGAGTCTTGTTCATCTCGTACAACGTGGTGTAAAGTCTGTGGGTGGCATGACCACAAACTTGTTTCTCAAAACATATATTCGCGTAGTGTTATGTATACAATTAACTTGTGCTGTAACGTAATCTGAATATGTTGTGATCTTACGACAATGTTTGTGATTGTTTAATATTGCAACATGATACTTGGTACATAATTACTAGCCAGCTAATAATTAGCTACATAATTTGCTGTGTGTTTGGATCACAAATCTGAAAATTAGCCCATATTTTATAATAATGGGCTAATAAGAACTAATGAATTCAAGCCGCTACGAATTCTTTGTCCTATTAGCTTCCAAGACACAGCTAACATTCAGTGCTAGTGGATCCAAAAGAAATAAAGAATGCTATCGTCTACCGTGCTATATATAGGCACCTGACCTTGCTAGTACGTACAGAAGAAAATTGTAGGTACTGTATTCTCTTGTGCAACCATGGCAAGTGCAAGAGCTGAAGGCAGAACCCAGCGTGCGGATGGCCATGCAACACTGCTTGCAACCGGCACGGCTAACCCAGCAACCTGCATATCGCAGGATGCATTCCCTGACTACTACTTCCGTGTCACCAAGAGGGAGCACCTCACCCAGCTCAAGGAGAAGTTCAAAACACTATGTAAGCATGCATTGAGCTCAATTTGCTTGTAACGTGTTTCGCAGATGGCATCAACGTTCATTCTTCATATATATGTAATGTATGTATGTGCAGGCCGGAGTTCAGGCACGGAGAAGCGTTTCTTCCACCACGACGAGGCGCTCCTGGCCGCGCACCCGGAGTTCCTGGACCCGGCGTCGGCGTCCCTGGACGCGCGGCTCGACATCGTCAAGACGGCGGTGCCGGAGCTAGCCGCGTCGGCTTCGAGGAAGGCGATCGCCGAGTGGGGCCGCCCGGCCACCGACATCACGCACCTCGTCGTGGCCACCGTCTCCGGCGCGCACATGCCAGGTGTGGACTTCCGGCTGGTGCAGCTCCTGGGCCTCCCCGCGTCCGTGCGCCGAACCATGCTCTACCTTGGTGGCTGCTTCGCCGGCGTCGCCGCGCTGCGCGTCGCCAAGGACCTGGCCGAGAACAACAGGGACGCGCGTGTCCTCGTCGTCTGCGCCGAGCTCACCATCATGCTGTTCGCTCCGCCCGAGGAAGGCAACTTGCAGACGCTCGTCAACATGGGGTTCTTCGGCGACGGAGCCGGTGCCGTCATCATCGGCGCGGACCCCAGCCCCGCCGAGCGCCCGCTATTTGAGATCATGTCTGCCGCACAAACCATCATCCCGGAGACCCAGGATGCCCTTATCATGCAGCTCGGCAGTGGCGGACTCGGCGGCAGTAGCGCCACCGGCAATCTCCCGGAGTTCATCGGGGGCAACATAGAGCGCTGCCTCTTGGACTCGTTTTCACCGCTCGGCATTGATGTTCCCAACTGGAACGACCTGTTCTGGGTTGTACACCCTGGCACGCAAGGAATACTGCGCCGGCTCGACACAGTTCTCCAGCTCAAACCCGACAAGTTGGCCGCAAGCAGACGTGTCTTGCGTGACTACGGCAACATGTTCGGCGCCACCGTCATCTTCGTGCTCCACGAGATTTGCAAGCATAGCCTCAACCTCAACGAGTGGGGTGTCTTGACGGCATTCGGACCTGGAATTACCATTGAGACGCTGCTGCTGCGCACCCCAAAAAAACGACTGCACAATGGCAAATACTCCTTCGGCTCCAAATTATAAGTTATAGATTGAGGTACTAAAAGAGTCAAAGCGACTTATAATATAGATACGGGTACTGATTATATTGTAGTGCCGACGGATTCAAACAGACCTAGTTGGAAACATATGGCTCCTATTTGTTTCCGAGATGAATAAATTTCAGTTCACTGTTTTCATGTTCATCTCACGAAGTAGTGCTGCAAACAAAATGAATTCTCAGATCGAATTGAGGGTTTTTGCTGCCGCCCAAAGAAATGACTTTTTTTTTAACCGAGGATGCGCGCCATTTCCATTGATGATCAATGGAAATACAGGAGTTATGGTAACATAAGGGGGTGGGGAGAAGTAGACATAGAGTTAAACGGATTACAATCAAACTCGGCGGCTACACCATTGACCCTATCAGCTGCACCTAGCCTACATCAACCCAAAAGAAAGGGCCTAAGGGCAGTCCTAATGTAAGAAACCTCTCCAGTTTCTTTAGCATTGGATATTGTGTCAAGAAACTACTTCATCACGGTGCAAAATTATCTACCAAACTTGAGTCAGAAAATTGCCCAATCATTCACCTTCTTTCTATCTCTCGTATTTGGATCTTCTGCGGCTCCGTGTGATCAGCTCTGTACACGCATGTGGCCGTCGGCCACTCAAATTCAGCTGACATTTTCTTTCTTCATGTGCGGACACCACACTGCTGCTGCAATCTTATCTCTTTCTCCTTTCCTCCCCATGAGATGCTGCACATCGAAGCGGCGACGTGCGGGCGTCCTCTAGGAGGCAGGAGCTATTGTCCATCACTGGGAATGGCAGCACGCAGGCGTCCTCCATGAGCTGCTTCCGGTCACCGGGAGCAGGGCGCGCGGGCTGCGACAAGCTGCCGCCGGTCACTGGGAGCGGCGGGCCGCGTCGAGCCGCTGCCCGTCGTCGGGAGTGGCTGCGCCCCGTGGTCGGGTTCCCCGTCCGAGCTCTCCCGCGGCGGCGAGGCGCTCGCACGAGCGCCGGAGGACGGGAGCTTCGAAGCGGGTGCGGCGGCCTTGGCGCGCAGGTCGAGGTGCGGCGACCGGAGCTTGCCGGCCGCGGAGATTGCCCGCTCGGGCACACGTTAAAGGTTGGGGCCGCAGGGGAGATTCGCGCGGCTGCGGCGAGCTGCACCGGATCAGGAGGATGGCCTAGGAGAGCGGTCGTTTCTCCCCAATGCTAATTTTCTGGTTTCTACGTGCATCATTCCGAGGGGAGACTTCGTTTCTCAGGGAGGAATCGATTTCCTCTGGTTTGATTCTCTTTCCTCATTAATTCACCTACCACATTATGATTTTGCTAAGGTGTCATCTTATTCTTATTTAATGAAGATAGAAATCACAATTAATAACCCATTAGGAGTGCCCTAAGCACTACGGCAACACAAGGCAAAAGACACCTTTTGGATGCCCCCTTAAAACTCCCGCTCCATCCTCTAAGCATCTGGGTTCTCACACCATCTTCCTCAATCCGCAACATCCTCGGCTTGGTTCTTTTCTGGTTTGCCAGCACTTTGTATGTCGCCGTCAGGATCATGTTGATCCATGCATGTATGCACATGCCTGACATAAGATATCAGCTGGATGTTTTATTCTTTTCTTTTCAAAGCAAGTACTCACTGGTAGAGAGCGAGGCTTTGGTACGGGCCTTTAGTCCCGGTTCAACTTTGGAGCCGGGACTAAAGGTCTTTCGTCGACGTGGCCGAAATAGCCTGAGACGCCTCCTACCTTTTAGTCTCGGTTGGTAATATCAACCGAGACTAAAGGGGGGCATCCAACTGCTGTTTTGAGTCATATTGGCGTCAACCTTTAGTCTCGGGTGGAAACACCACCCGTGACTAAAGCCCTCTGACACCCACCAGCCCACCGACACCCCTATATTTTTTCTCTCCCCTCCCACAGTGCAAGTATTATTTCTTTCTTCTCTCCTTTCTATATTCTTCCTTCGTCGATGCTTATCTCTTCTACTTTTCTTTCTGAAGGACTGCGTGGGGGCGAACCGGCCGGGAGGGCGCGGCGTGGAGGGGCGGCCCGGCCGGTGGTGCGTGGCTCGGCCGGCGGCGTGTGGCGCGGGGTGGCCGGCCGGTGGCGTAGGGCAGCCCGGACGGCGGCACACGGGGCCCGGCCGGCAGCCGCGTGGCGGAGGAGCCGCCGGGCGGCGGCGCGCGACGTCTTGCACCCCAGCCGGCTAGGCGCGGCGACCTGGCCGGCGCCGGGGACGACTTGGACTGGGAGGGGCTCTTGTGGCCATCCCGGCAGGGAGAGGCAGTATTGTTTTCTGATTTTCTAGTGATTTTCTCTAGTGATGAATCTGAATTGTATAATGGTGATATTTTTCTTGTGATGAATCGAGTTGTATGATGAACTGATGATGAGAATGAGATGAGCATGTATGATAGTGTCTTAATTTGATTCGATTTGAGTATGTTGTGAATGTAATTTAACTCAATTTGTGAAATTCCATTCTTGTTCTTGATTTGAGATCGAGCCCCAGTGAGATTGAGAGATGGGAGATGGAGTATAGGGGATGGGGACAGGGATAGGAGTAGGGTTTTTTTTGCAAACCCTTTTGGTCCCGGTTGCTAATACCAACCGAGACTAAAGACCCCTTTAGTTCATTCACCCGCGACTAAAAGGGGGGGGGGGTTGTCTCTCATCATTAGTCCTGCTTGGACTTGAGACCTATACCCCTTACCAACCGGGACTAAAGCCCCACACTCTACTGGTAACTATTTCCTGACTTCCATACAGCCCAACATATTGCAGCTAGCCCAAAGCTATGAAACATGCCACCTCCAGGCAGCCAAGTTTTAATCCACTCCCAGTATTGATAGACATTAGAAGGAACATTAGTAGCACCAATGCATTGAGCAATCAACCCCCTGATGACTACTTGTAGACCATTCGAAAAAAGGTGGTTAATGTTTTCATCAGTATCACAAAATTGGCAGGAGGAGTTCCCATCCCAACCTCTCCTAACCATACTATCTTGGGATAAAATAGCATTGTTCTCAATCAGCCACACAAATATCTTGACTTTACATGGAATTTTTGCTTTCCAAATGTGAGTAAACTTCCTCCCAGTGCCAGCTCCTCATAATTGATCATACATAACTTTTACAGAATATTTACCATTTCCCCCCCTTCTTCCATTCCCAAATGTCAACCCCCTCCCCTAGGGGTGTGTTCAAGATTTCATTGCAAATGCACTCCCATTGGTTATTCAAGATGGCTGGAAGCCATCTTCTAAATTTAAGTCACAGCCTAGCTCAATGAATTTTTTAACAGTGATTTCTTTCTCATCACACAACTCAAACAAGATAGGTTGTTTAGTACACAGTGGACCATCCTTGCTCCAGCTATCCAGCCAGAACAACACAGTCTCACCACTTTGAATTTTACAAGTTCTTCTTTTCATATATAGATGATTAACATTCTGCAGATCACACCAGATAGGTGAGTCATCCAATTTGTGGGTTACATTCCCTAGTACAGCTTTGCTTAGATATTTGGCTTTCATAATGTCTTGCCAAATTCCGGTTTCATTATCTACTTTCCACCTCCATTTACACAGAAGGCAAGCATTCATGGTTCTTATATCTTTAATCCCAAGCCCCCCTTTTTGTCTAGACATATCACCGGCGACCTCAGCAAGTGGTATTTTCTTTTTGTACTACCTCCTTGCCAAAAAAAGGTTCTTCTTTGTTTATCTAATTCACTCACCACGGTTTTTGGTACAAGGTACATAGACATATGATATATGAGCGCATTGGTGAGACTTGAGTTAATCAAAGTAGTCCTCCCCGCGATCGACATTGCCCCCCCTCCAAATATCAAGCCTATTTCTATTTTTTTCTATTAGTGGAGCCCAGTCAAGCACTTTCAGTCTGCTAGGGCTGACTGGAACCCCAAGATATTTTATGGGGAAGCCCCCCACTTGACAATTGAATGTGTCAGCATATTGGCTTGCAATGTCATCATCACCATTTATCACCACCACTTAGCAAAGCCCGATTTACTCTTAGCAAATAGTTTGTCGTGAGTTACTCTCGGCAAAGCTCTCATGACAATCAGGTTTACGGTGACGACTTTGTTACCATGAGAGCAAGAACGGCCCTCGAGAAACATTACTGTAGGGGTGACAGTGACGGAGTAGTTTGTCGTGAGCCTAACATGAGGCTCACGGGAGATAGACTTGCTTTACCGTGAGCTAGATCCAGGGCTCATGGCAAAAATACTAGCTTTGTCGTGAGCTGGATCCAAGGTTCACGACAAAGACACCCCCTGTTGCCATGTCACAGCTTGTTGCCATGAGATATGGCAAAAGCTCACGACAAAGAGCACTAGTTTGCCGTGAGCTTTGGGCATTACTCACGACAAAGAGCATGAATTTGTCGTGAGCTTTGGATATTATTCACGACAAACTCATGTTTCTATTTTTTTCATTTACAAAGTTTCATATATGATACCCAAACATATAGACATCATCACAATTAGTTCATAAGCATCACATGCAGTTCATATATGACCATAATCATTACAATCACTTTAAATATAACCATACACATCACATGTAGTCCAGGAAAGCAAATAAAGTATATAATCTCACCCACAACCACAAGTTGTTCACAACCACAACTACAAGTCCATGCAAGTGTCCAAGTGCAGAGTAAACCAAATGCAAAGTGAACTCACTGCTCTGGCATGGGTGGAGGACCCTACTGCGACTGCGATGATGATTCCCAAGTCGTGTGTTCATGAATATCCAGTCAATAGTATGTATTGAGCAATGCAATGTATTGTGAGGGAAGACTTACCCATAACTTGCCAACCACCCGTTGGGCCTTGTCTCGGAAGACCCTGCCATCCTGATCAGGTTGATTGGGCATGAGAACATAGTGGTCAAATGTAGTTGCCAATGTTTCTCGATCGGAAACCTCCACCAACCTGGTCCAGTGAAGCTTGCACAAAATGATTAGGATGCCATTGGGAAGATGATTGTGAGCACCTAGAGTGACGATCTACTAGTTCCTTCCAAATATATTTGCACAACTTATTAGTTCCTGTTATCAATTTGAATGTAACAAATGAAAATTTTGAGGTAAATTACCTTGGCCTCTCGGTTTTATGACAGGTCGCTGCGTTGGAGGGATGGGTCACTGGAGGACGGGAGGGTTCTCACAACCACACATTAAGCTCGCCCCCTCCGTCCCCTCCTGCTATAGCTCCTGGTCCCCATTACTGCCCCTCCTCCTCCCTCTCGTCATGTGCCTCCTACTCCTCGTCCTCAGACGGCGACTGTGGTGGTTGAGAGGGTGCTGATTTGCGATCCATCACTCCAAACGACCACCAAGGTGGTGCTACATGGTAGGAACCCCTACCCCCGTTCTCCTTGCAGATGAAAACCCTACTGCTACAGGAGAGGAGTCCCTCTTCCTCCCACCAGCCATGCCTAAACTAGAAGTAACACTAGCATCTTGTAGGTAAAACTCAACAAGGTTCCTCACCAAACCACCACGCAGCTTAGGAGGCATTTGTATTCAATCACCTAGAATAAACAAGAGTAAACCAATCAGTACATTATTATGTAGCAAATTAAGAGTAGAACTAGTAATTAGAAAACATAATTACATTTATTAGAAATAAAGTAGTACAACTATGGAATAAAAACCGTATCTAGTACAAATCTTACATGTTTTACAAATACTCATCATTATCTGGCTTAGCTGGATCATGTCTCATCATATCATCACTATCATGCATGTCCATATTCTCAACACCATGCTCCAAAGGAGGAACAACATTGTCATCATCACTGCCATTACCTAAACGTAATCCCTCAAGAAAATGTAAGTCATCATCATTGTGAACCTCTTCTCTAGCGTCATTGTCAACAAGTTGTTGATTATCTACCTTCCATTTTGATCGCTTATGTTAAGTCTATCTCAAACATCCCTGGTAGTCCATCTTCTTGAAAGAGCTCTCTAACATATGTGTTTGGGTCTAGTAGGTTGTAATCTTCATTGTTTGGGGTGGGCAGTTTATTGTGTGGCGATACCTTGTATACGTCATTCCAACCATGGAGATGCTTGTTTTTTTGCAAGGGTATGAGAGATAATAAACTTGTGTGGCCTGTTGAGACATAAGGTAGATATCATCTCCTACATACACGAATGACTATCGAATTTCAACTAGCCCAGTTCTGAGTTCCGTCTCACCATGATAGGATCAAACCAATGGCACTTCAGTATGATAGGTTTAAGAGGTTTGGAACCATGAAACTCTAAGTTCTTATATTTCTTTGAGGCTTCCATTGTACTCGATCACATTAATGGGGTCGATTCCGCTTGTGCCTTGTTGTGTGAAAGTGATATCCATTCACGTCACAAGTGGAATATGACATGACCCATTTGCCGCAGCCATTACAACCTGCCCCAACTTAAGACTCATAGACGCATCAGTTAAGCCTTGCAAGTTCATCAATGATAGTTCATTAATGTACATCACGCATATGAGGAAGTTTTAATGTCGTATTAAGTACGAGGCTGGATTGAACACTACCTTTTGTTCGAACCAAAAAATGAAATCAGGACTTTTGTTTCCCTCACCTTACTAAGAAGGGATGTTTGTCCTAGTACGTAGGTGGCCTTGAACGATGCCACCATGCCCAATAAATTAACCGCACCCAAAAAAGATTATGTTGGATGTAGTAGAGCCAAGATACGAGCACTTATGAGAAAGGAAATGATGAGGTTTGTTGACAACATACTTTATGTATGGTTGTACTTCATCAAGGTTTGCGCAACACATATATCATGATAGTGCACGACTCTCAAAGAAGCAAGGTCTTTGCTTCGTACCACTTGCACTTCTGAGTTGTCCTTGGAAAAAGGATAATGTTCGATTCAGCTCCGTCAGCAATTTGACGAGGAGGTGGATTATGCACAATAGGAAGGTGCACAACATAGTATTTAGTTTCGAATTTTGAAATCTCCTCTAGAATGCATGTCTCTGCAATGGAAGCTTCAATTTTGCATCTATTTTTACATGTATGTCGAAAAAACTTTTGAGTTCTCTCCATTGGATAGCACTAATGGTTCCACACAGCCCCCACATTTGTGCCTCATGTGGGAGGTGCAAAATCATATGCTGCATCAAATCAAAGAAGTCGGGTGGAAACATCTTCTCCAACATATAAAGCAACATAGGCACACCTGTTTCTAGCTTTGCAAGCACATCTCGAGATAACTCCTTAGCACAAAGCTGACAGGAGAAATAGATCAACTCTGCCAGCACTTGTGAGGACCTGCGTGCATCTGAGGACCGGTGGGTGGTCGCTCTTTAGTGATGAGTGGTTGACAACATGGTGTGGACTGACTCTTGGCCTATTATTGCAGGTGCTGGTTGCAACTTGATTTGCGTTGGTGTGGGTGAAGAACAAGTGCAAAAGTTCTATGCCTGTGTGGCCTCCAATGTGTGTAAAGATAACTAGGCTTGGTTCGAGGGACCTAGTCGCTGATGCGATCAAGTGCGGGCCGCATGGTGCAAGAACAGGGTAGCGGCTAACGACCGAAGTCTGCGCTCGGGGTTTGCTGTGGTTTGTCCACAAAACCACTGGGTTCCTTGGTTGAGCCTCAAAGCTAAGACCAGTTCGGTGCGGGGGTAGCAGCTAATGACTGAAGTCTACACACAGGGCTTGGTGGTTAGGACACAAAACCATTTGGAGGAGGGTTTCTCGGTTTGGGCTTCAAAACTGAGCCCAGAGACTCGGTGTGAAGCGAGCGGCCACCCAGGTTGGTCGGACTGCCCTTGGTGGGCGGTCTGACTGCCCTGGTTACAGCGTCAAGAAGCTTTGAAGCGGAGGACACGCGGCATGATCGCAAGACTTGCGTGGAGGCTAAGCGGGCTTGCAGTCAATGCGCATCCGTCTGATGGAGATTTGACAAGGTTTCCCAAATTGCCCTCTGTGGGTGTGTATCTTATTTTGAAGTTGTAGGGGTAGTTTAGTCATTTGGCGTCCAGCTATATATGTCTCTCAAGTGGTGGATGGCTGCCAACTCTCAGAACCCTAGTTCATTTCATTCTTGTCTAGGATAGCTAGTGCTTCATGTGGTGAAGGAAAGAGGAGGGTTCTCTGCTTATATTTCCTCCACTTTCTAGTGGGTTGGATGAAGGGAGGTTGCTCGACCTAGCTATGTAAAGAACCATTCCTCGGATGTATTGCAGGTTTGGCATTGTTCCTTATCTCTGATTCGTTGTCCCTCTCATTTTTCTTTTTCAGTGATTTTCAGAGCTATTTTTGGAGGACTTTTGTGAGGAGGATTTGAGGGCTTTTCTTTGTGGGATTTATTGTGGGAGTCACACAGGAGGACTGTGTGCCTCTTTTCTTTGTGATCTTTCCCCTCCAAATTTGTGGGAAGGTCTTCGATTTAAGGGTTTTGTTGGAGCCCGAGTTCTTGAGGTAGAGGTCCAAGATTTGTGATTCCCCATGATTGGGTGTGTTTCGGGAAATGAGATTTAAGCTAGAGGTTGTCCATAAGGAATCCCACCTTCCTCCAATGTGTCATAGCAATTAGTTGGGTGAATTGGGAGATCGATCGATGGTAACTTGAGGGTTGACCCACAGTTCTTGTTTCTCTTGTTCTGTATTGGGATAGCGGTCTAACCGCGTGGGGTAGGCATTCTAACCACCCCTGGGTCTTCTAGAGAAAGTTTGTTTTTTGAAGGGATCTTCTGGGAGCGTGCTTGCCTTGACCAGAGGATCTTGTGGTTGAAATCTCAGGCCATTTCGAGTTCATTTTCTTGGGTTTCGATCGATTTGGTGGTGCTAGGCAGACACGGTCTTACCGCCTCCCCTACTGGTTAGAGAAGATTTGGAGGTTTTCCAATGTATTTTGAGCTTGGTATCTTTGGTTGGAGGTGAGGTTTATTCCTAGGACGAGTAGTACTCCAGTAACTATGTGGTTTTGTCAAACTTGAGGATTTGGAGGTGGAAGTGATTTTTAGGATTTAAGGTCGAGTTAATCTCTGGAGAGAAGTCATCTCTTAGGAAAAGAATTTTTAACGGCTTCCATTCACTCCCCCCTCTAGTCGCCCAATCTGGTAACTCGTAGAACTCCCGTAATCATGGATCACATGGATGAACACCTAGAGCTAAAGTTCACCCGAAAAATCACGAATCAGCAGTGATTCCTGGTGTTTGTGGGGTAAAGATCATCCACAAAGAGGCATAATACACTCACCCATGATCCTCTCAAAGAAATCTGAAGAAAACACCCTCAAAATAGATGAACGAAAATCACCCAAAAATATCTCCAAAAATGACACAAAAATCTTAAAGAGTAAGAAGGAGAAATCGTCACAACACCGAATTCTTCCATACATCTAGATGTCAGATTCTATACAAGGAAATATGTTGCATTCTTCAAAAGGAATTGAGAAGGAATCTAGACGGCTGAGTTGCCATCCACCCCCTAGGGCTATTTATATGAGTTCTTCCGCTGGAGGCAAATGATCATGCTACCCCTACAACATAAATAGGAGATACACACCTCTCAGGGGCACTTTGGTCAAGAAGTGGATATTCTCATTGGGCGGACACGCATCCACAGTGGTCTTGCTTCCCTTCGACGCAAGCCCCGTGATCCAGCACATGTCCCCAGCTCAAAGCTTCCCGATGTGCCCGGATCCCGTCTCCACCACGTCGAGCCTCCGGCCTTGGCTTTGTGGAGCAACCAAGGAACCTGACGGTTTTGTGTGCAAACCACCGCAAACCTCGTAGACATGGTGCAGCCACCACGACAAACTACTCTTGATTTGGCCACCACGTTGTCCCGGCTCGGTGTTGGTTCTGTAGACTAAACCAACCAACCCTATATGTAGACTCTGGTTCTTAGCCGCTACCTTGCAGTTCACAACTTCATCTTGCTTTTCTTGCCACCATGCGGCCCACACTTAATCTCGTTTGTCCATCGGGTCCCTCAAACCAAGCCTACTTTGTAGCGAACATGGCCCCATATGCCATTAGTTCGAGTTTGATTTTGGTGACTCATGACAACATGATCAATGAGACTAACCATATTGATTAGCATGTCTTTGTAGACATTTCTAGGACCCAAGGATGCCAAAATACCACATGCCAAATTGAGAAGATAGTCTATTTTTCAAGGGTCAAAACCCTAGAGGAAAAGAAAAAGAAAGGGCACCGTCGGATGAACTGACGGTACCTAGATAGCAAGCGTCGGTGCAATCGTCGGACGAGTTGGTACATTGGAGAAAATTAAGACACCGTCGAATGAACTGACAGTCCATTTTCTAGTAGCGTTGGACGAGTTGCAGAGAAGAAGAGAAGAAGACAGCAGTGTCGGATGAACCGACGGTCCATTGGATGGAACCATCGGTCTATCCGGTGGTCAAGTTTAAACAAGACAGAGACGCGCCAAGATCAATGCAGTAGCACCGGATGAACTGATGAGTCAGCAGCGGTCTATCCGACGGTTACGAAGAAACCAACAGAGACGGTTTAGCGAGAAGTCCTTCAGCACCGGATGAACCGACGCACCGTCAGTGCATAGCGTCAGAGCAGTTCTGTCAGAGAACCTCAATGGATATGTGACGTGGGAGGGGCACCGGATGAACCAATTCTCCTGAAAAGTAGGCGTTGGTTCATCCGACAGTCAACTTTTCAGAGAGCCATTAGCCAACGGCTAGCTGAGTGCGTTGGGCTATTTATACCCCCTCCACTCACCCATTTGAGGTTGCTGGATTGTGTGGAAGTGCAGGAGAGTGCAAGACACCTAGAAGATCATATCCAATCCATCCAAGGGCTTAATTGCTGATCCATAGAGTTGCATATGCTTAGTTTATGTGCTTAGTGCTAGGCTTATCTTAGAGCTTAGTAAGTGCAAGGTTGTGCCAACCTTGTGAGGTGATTCTTGAGTGAATCAAGTTGGGGCCTAAGTGGCTCACCGGCAATCGTCATCGACCCTCCGGCTTGGTGTGGAGCGGAGAGGACACTTTGTGCGGGGGACGTGGAGACCCCCTTCCTTGGTGGAGAAGCTCTTTAGTGGAGGCGGCATCAAGGTGACCAAGGGACCTTGGCAAGTGACTAAGTGGCTAGCCTTTGTGGCGAGTCAAGTGGTGCTCTTGGACAGAGACTTGGTGACCGGGAAGCAATACTCTTGTGTGAGTGCTTAAACAACGTGGACTAGGGGTGGCTTAGTGCCTACAGATACCACGGGATAAATCGCGTGTCAAGAGTTTGCTTCCTCTCATCCCCTTTATGTATCCGCATTTACTCTATTGCAATCTCTGCTTTCCCTTACTTTCCTAGATTAGCATCATGGTAGGATTGGCTATAGGTTGCAAACCTTGTTTTGGGATGGGAGTTTCACAGTAGAACAATCCTAGTTGCACATCTAGATAGTATGTTCTAGTTTATCTTTGTGTAAAAATAGTGAAGCCATAGGTTAAGGTTTTCAAGTTTGCCTAATTCACCCCCTCCCCCTCTTAGGCTAACGGGCATCCGATTCCTTACATACTTGTCTTTCCACTCCTCGGAGGACCCGCAAGGCTAAGACCTTTCACAATTGTTATTCACCTGCACTAATGCAAATCAAATCGCAACCTGCACCTGCAATACTCGGCCAAGAACCAGTCCACACCACATTGTCAATCACTCATCAATGAGGAGCGTCCATCCACTGGTCCTCGGACGCTCCTGGACCTCAATAACTACCCAATTACACAATAGCATTTGATAGCCCCTAAGTAGGTCAATTCACATGTTGAGTACATGCGACAATCCAAGGCCTAAGGACATAGTGTACACGTTGTGTAAATAGAGAACTACAAAATAAAGTCTCAAATTGGGTCAGTCTAGCCCCATGTCATACATGTGCCCACATTGTTAGTTATACATCTCCATGTTCATGACTTGTAACATAGTCATCAACTAATACATGTGCTAGTCATTAACTAATACTAGGGAAAACTATTAGAATAACAAATAAAATTAAAAGAGTTTCATAAACAATTCACATATTTACCAATCAAATACAAGTCGTCTTTCATGGATATTCAATAAATGAACAATGTGTCATGGATGCAATGCAATATAATTATATCAACGATTCCTTCTAGGAGATGTTTGTTACATTCTTCCACTTGCACTAGAGTTGTAATGTATATAAATCTGTAGCTCTCATTTGCGCCTCATGCTTAAGCAAATGGTTTGTCATGAGTTGCGCTCATCAAAGCCCTCGCGGGAAACATCTCGATGGAAAAGGTCGTGTTTGCCATTAGCAGCAACTCGAGCTCATGACAAACGTTTGCAGGGAGAACTGTTTACTCTTGGCATAAATTATTGGAAAAACAATAAACAAAAAGAAAATCACAAGCACCACGGGCCCAGGAGATGACCGTCGTGGCCCTCTGCGGGCCCCATCACCACGGCGGCCGCTGTGTCCTTGTGGCTTAGTCTCCTCTAACAGGGGAAGGAAGCCGGGGCGTCAACAAATCTCGTCGCCGTGGAGGAAGTCGCGATGTTGCACCTGGAGGATATGGCCCGCACCGCTGCGGTTCTCGTTGGGGGAGCAAGAAGCCCGCAGATCTCGAGGTGGGCTGACCGCAGCAGCCACCATAATTGACGCCAACCGGAGATGAGCTCCACCACGCCACCGCCGACGGCCACCTGTGGAAGATGAGAGAGAGAGAGAGAGAGAGAGAGAGAGAGAGAGAGAGAGAGAGAGAGAGAGAGATGGACACCATCACGTCGAGGCTTACCCTCGGGACCACTAGCATGGTCAGCCACCGTGGAACCACACCGTCGCTCGGATCTATGGGAGAGAAGGATGATGCCGCCGCCCTGTGTGATGTCGTTGTTCGGATGGAGGGGCAGTGTAGGGAGAAGCAGCCCTCTCCCCTACAGTGCCATTGCCGGATCCCGCCGCAGCGTTGTTGTCGGATCCTGCCGCATCCCACTAACTGCCGCCGCCGCTCCTCACCCAGGCATGAGATGAGGAGGAAGTGGAGGGGGAAGGAGAGGGGAGGGAAAGGGAAAGGCAGGGGTCTAGAAAGGTCACTAGGCCGATGAGAAGAAGTCGCCCGGGTGAGAAAGGAGGAGAGGGGAGGGAGAGAAGGCGGAGGCAGCCAAAGTGAGGAGGAGGGTTAGGGTTTGTGGGGGGCAGTTTTAAAAACCGCTACAGCAGCGGTTTTCAAAACCGGCAAAACCGGTCCGGCTTAGCGAGGTTTTCGAGCAGTTTACCGAGTAGGTCGGTTTAGTAGGTTTGGTTTTATAGAAAAAATGGTTGGTTACCCCTACCGAGCCGCAGCGGTAAGGTCAATTACCGCGGTAACCGACCGGTTTACCGCGAATTTGCGAACCCTGGTGGGGGGAGGGGGTGTTAAATACTCCTCTCCGTTGAGTTGATGGGCCAGTGGGAATAATGGTGTGTGGATGCCCAATTTGGGTTTGCCTTGAGCCCAATGGCCGGCCCACGTGAACAATTTTTTAAAAAATGCTTCAAATGCATTTAATTAGTCTAATATAGCAAATTATTTAAAAAATGTACCAAATTTTGACATGGAGTACCGCATGTTGTATATGGAGATTAGAAAAAAAAATTGAATTTCAAATTCCAATTTGAACATCACTTTGCCTACAAACCTAGCCGCTTACTTTATAACTGTAAGAAACTCACTTTGGAGATGTTTGAGTTTCTAAACATTATGCGTGATAAAATATGCAAAATTCACTCATTTTTTTACCACAACCTCCTTGTATGATTTTCAGACTTCATATGCGTTTGTTAGAATTTAAAATCATTCAAACACGCGTCTTTGATTGTGTTTCACAGACAAGATGTTCGAAATTTCTTTTGATTTTATGGGTAAGGTTTCAAATTTGGCTAAATAACATGAATATCATTTTTTCACTTAGTTTCTTCTATTATTTGAACAAGTTGCAATTCAAATCTGACTCTATGAAAAGAATGCTTGAAATGCAATTAATTAGATAAATATAGTAAACACATGGAAAATGAATCATATTTTAACATGGAGTACCTCATGTTGTACACGGATAGTAGAAAGAGTATAGGGTATGAAAGAAATTACATGAAAAGGCTATGAAGATGTTTTGAGATGAGAAAAGGGCAGTTTGCCGTCAGCTGAAGAAGTACTCACAGCAAAATAGGCTATTTCCCATGCGCTCAAGGTCAAAATAGGCTATTTTCCGTGAGCTTAAGCCCACCTCATGACAAAAATAGGTTATTTGCCGTGAGCTTAAGGCCAGCTCACGGCAAAATATGCTATTTCTGTCAGCCCAGCTTTTGGCTCACGTCAAACTCACGATTTCCGGTAGTGTATGTTTATTGGAGTTGCTTAAAAAAAAGCTTGTTTCTTTTCCTGCTGCTCGCATATGCTGTAATATTCATGATTGAAATGCCGAATAGACATCTATATACATCCTCTCATATTTTACTTATTGATGTGTTGCATATGTATGAACTCTTAGCGAATTTGTCATATGGCATGCCCCATGCATGTCTTTTATATCTTTGTTTACTCTCTGTTTACTTGTACTTTATTGTAAACAGTACGGTACTCTGCTTTTTTTTCATTCGGTCTTCACAATTAAATTATATACTCTGTGGGGTGCCCAACGGGCGCAGACTGATCTAGTATATAAATACCAACTCCCAGGGTAAAGCAGCGGCACTATCACACCCTATAGCCACGCCAGTCGCCTGTGCTCTCCCTCGAACGCCGGGACGAACCCAGATGCCTGCCATGCTGCCCGACGCCATGGCCACGGAGGGCAGCGCCACGCCGCAACAGGTTGCTCACGTGGTGCTGGTGCCGTTCCCGGCACAGAGCCATGTGGCGCCGCTGATGCAGCTGGCGTGCCTCCTCCTCCACCGGGGCGCGCGCGTTACCTTAGTGTACACCCAGTACAATTACAGCCACCTCGTGCGGGCCAAGGGCGAGGCCGCCGTGAGGCCCGCCACCGCCCCGCCGGGGTTCCGCGTCGAGGTTATCGACGACGGGATCCCCCTCTCCGTGCCGTTTCAAGATTTGGCAGTGTTCGTGGACTCTATGGAACGCAACTGCCCCGACACGTTCCGTGCGCTGCTCCGGCGGCTGGGACAGGAGGTGGAAGAAGAGGGAACGCCGCCGGTCACCTGCGTCCTGGCCGACGTGGTCATGCCGTTCGCGCCTGCCATTGCCAGGGAGGCTGGCATCCCCGAGATGCAGTTCTTCACGGCGTCCGCCTGCGGATTCATGGGGTACTTGCAGTGTGCCGAGCTCATCAAACGAGGCCTCGTCCCTTTCAAAGGTACGGTATCTATTGCGGTTCATTCTCGTGACTTATATCGTCAAGCTTCAAGTCTTCAACAGTTCGATCGATCAGATTATTTATCAACAATAACTCTGACAGATGCGAGCTTGCTAACGGACGACGGATACCTCGACACGCCGCTTCCATGGGTGCCGGGGATGAGGCACATGCGGCTGAGGGACATACCGACGTTGTGCCGCACCACGGACCCCGACGATGTCATCGTGCCTAACATCGTCCAGTACATGGAGTGCGCCATCGGCTCCAAGGGCATCATACTCAACACCTTGTACGAGCTCGAGAAGGACGTGATGGACGCGCTCGCCGCCATATTCTCGCGGCTCTACACCGTGGGGCCACTGGCCGAGGTCATCGCGTCCGCCGGCTCGGACGCGGACGCGGGCCTCGGCGCCATGGACATCAGCATCTGGCAGGAGGACCAGCAGTGCCTGTCGTGGCTCAACGGGAAGGCGCCCGGGTCCGTGGTCTACGTCAACTTTGGCAGCGTGGCTATCATGACGGCGGCGCAGGTGCGGGAGTTAGCGCTAGGCCTGGCGCGCTGCGGCTCACCGTTCCTGTGGGCGAAGCGTCCCGACGTGGTCGGCGGCGAGGAGGTGGTGCTCCCAGAGGCCTTCCTGGACGTGGTGGCGCGCGGCGGTGGCCTCGTCGTGCCGTGGTGCCCTCAGGCGGCCGTGCTGAAGCACGCCGCGGTGGGGCTGTTCGTCTCGCACTGCGGGTGGAACTCACTACTGGAGGCCATCACGGCTGGACAGCCCGTGCTCGGCTGGCCCTACATTGCGGAGCAGACGACCAACTGCAGACAGGTGTGCGAGTCCTGGGGCAACGGCACCGAGCTGCCCAGGGAAATGGAGGGCGGCGTGGTGGCCGGTCTGGTGAGGGAGATGATGTCCGGGGACCTGGGGAAGGAGAAAAGGTCAAAGGCTGCGGAGTGGAAGGCTGTGGCGGAGGCTGCGGTCATGAAAGGCGGCGCGTCGTGGGGGGGTCTTGATAGCTTGATGGAAGACCTGCTGGCCGCCGGGAGCAAGTGACCGGCTGATGTTGGGAAACGTCGTTGAACAATCCTCTAAATCTAAACTATAGTCTTGGACTGCAGCTTTTGACTAGGCTCCTTATATAAGCAAATTTGTAATTTGTTTACCAAAGCCACAACTCAAATTTAGCTGCCTGCTTTCCTGCAATTCTTATCGCCGCAGATTTCCTTTTGTTCTTATCACTGTAGCTGGTAACCGGAGCAAGATACCTGTGTTATTCACTTTATGGCCTGGCTTTGATAAAAGCCGAGTTATAAACTCTTTTTTTTTAAAAAAACGAAATCACATAGATGCTTGGTCGGCTCGTCAGGAAAAACGTCGTTGAACAATCCTCAAAACGTAAACTAGTCTTGACAGCAACTTTGAACTACCCTTGTAAACAACATTGTTATCTGTTAACAAAAGCTACAATTCAATAAAATCAAACTTTATTTTTTAGAAAAAAAGCGCATGTTCCCATTGCAGAGTTTCTAATTCACACGCTTCCAATAATCCAGGTGACTGAAAACAATAGATTGGTTCAGGACAAGACGATGGTTTAGCGGTTGGATGAGGATTGCATGGATGAGGTTGTCGCCTGATTGAAACCCAATTTTCAGGACACTGAGTTAGCATCTCCCTTTGTAATTATCATCTCTCCATGCCGAGGCTGTTTTCCTCTCCCTTTAAATCCCTGGAATTGAATTTATGTAATAACAACTGCAGTTGTGCATAAATAAAGTCTACAACATCATTTACGTTGGCCGGGAAGAAGAACCATATAGTTTAATTCTCACCTCCCACCATGTAAATTTTGAGATAAGCTTATTTGTGAACTTTGGAAAGTTGTGGAATCTCAAATTCGAACAAGCCAAATTAAATAGCCTAATTTGTGAGATTCCAATTCCTCCAAAAGTCCCTTAATTAATTCAAAAACTTTCGATTAAAAAGTTGTAGATCTTATTGAGAGCTACGGTTTCAGCATAAAGTTTGTATTCCACAAATATCATATAAAGAAGTTACACATTATTGTTTTATTGTAATCATTATCCCTCAATTTATGGAGTCCTCTGTTAAATTTTGAGGAGTGCCTTGGAAATTCACTTTACTAGTTGTGCTATAGCATGACACTAACATTAGTTTGTACCTTTCAAAAAAAAACATCGATATTTTTTGAAGAAAAAACATTGGTATGATAAGCATATTCGTTTGGCTAATGGCTGGTGCCGATTTGTTCTGAGAGAAGAGTATTATTGGCTGGTTACTGGTGGATTGTTTGTTCTGACCGAAAAGTATTGCTGGCTGGTGGTTGATAGGCCAGACGAACATGGAGAATGTCTGATACTATGTCACCATGGGCGGTTGACATCATTCGTAACCGAGACTTACACCTGCAATCCTTGAAGAAACATCTTGCAGTAGCACGGAATGAAATGAAAGCAATGGCTGATGACAAGAAGCACACTAATATTCAGGCCCTGTTTGGCAGGGCTTCATTAGCGGCTCCATGAGCGGCATCAGCCAGAGCCCTGCCAAATGCTACAATTTGCAGTGGCGCCGGGTGTGGAGCCGGCACTGGAGCCCCTCACGACTCTTGAAGGAGAGGAGGAGCTAGGAAAAGGAGGCTCTGCGCAGCTCAATGTCCAGTGCCCCCTCCACAATTTCCCCCGACCCCATCGGCAAAAAAATCGCAAAGTCCCCGTGCGGTGCCATGCATTCTCTCTAGCGCCCGCTAGTGGTGGTGCGCAGGGGGGCACCCCGGGCACCAGAATCGACTAGGGATTCACTTTCGGTAGCATCTGCGGCCTCACTACTACTGAGGAGAAGCGGCGGCTGTTGGAGGGGCGGCAGCGGAGGGAGCCGATGGGGATGGCACCACCTGGGGAGGTGGGAGATGGCGGCCGGTGGGAGCCGGTGAGGAGGAGCGCAGGGGAGGTTGGGTGCGTTACGAAGGGGAGTTGGGAGGCAGTGATGGGGAGCTCTGGAGGGCACACGCGAATATAAAGAAGAAGATAAGGTCGGGAAAAATAAGAAAAAAGGTAAAGAAGGAAATAAAGAAGAAAATAAAAGAGATAAAGAAAAAAAGGAAGGGTGTCGTAGATATTCCACTCTCTAATCCACAATGCACATCGAAAAGAAGACGTTTTACCAAACGTTTTTCTGAAAACGGCTCCAGCTCTGCCAGAGGAGCCGCTCCACCAAATGAGTCAGAGCCAGAGCTGTTTTGGGTGTGAAGGGACCTTGTGACGCCTAGGGGGTGAATAGGATCACTTCAAATTTCTGAAACAAATGCAGCAGTAAAAAACACAGGTCGGAACTTTCAACATTGTGTCGGAACTTCTGAGGTGGCTCGGAAGTACCGGCATAGGGGTGGAACTACGACCTGCCAGAGATGACTAAAAAGAAATTTGAAATCTAGAGAGAATCTAGCAATTCTATTTGAATCATGAGTTTAGTTTAGATGCTAGGAACCTCCTGCAACCAAAGATATAGATAGGAAGACAACAAATGTATGGATCGGGCCAAAATAAGTTTCTAAGGTTAGTCAATTAGAGAAGAACTTAAACAAGCAAGAGACAAGAGATTTAATCTGACGGTCATTTACACTAAGGAAGCTACGTCTCCGTTGATGATCGCACAAAGGGAGGTCTATCACCAAGAGCCTCTTGCCTCACCCAATACCCAAGAATGGTGCTCACTAAGAATTCTCCACCAAGGAGAGGGGAATCCAAACGACTCCGGGTGCTCCACACAAAGAGGGCACTCAACGGGCGACACCTAACCGTCTAGAAGAAAGCTTCAAGAGTAAAACACATGAATCGATGCCCGGAGATGCTTCAAGTGCTCTTGAGATGAAGGAGATGGAAGGGTCACAGTCGAAGCTTCTCAATCTCACACCTTGAATCACTTCCTCACTCAATCCCTTGCTCAAAGGAATCAAGACTTACTGAAAGGACCTTGTGATGCCTAGAGGGGGTGGTGAATAGGATCACTTCAAATTTCTGAAACAAAAGCAGCGGATTAAAACTCCTGTCGGTAATACCGACGTGGTGCCGGTTCTACCGACGGGGTCGGTACTACCGGTACCAGGTCGGTACTACCGACAGGCAGAAAAGACTTAAAGCGAAATTTGAAATATGTGAGGTTTCTAGCAATTCTACTTGAATCAAAGTTTAAGTTTAGAGGCTAAGAACCACCTGCAACCACAGAGATGAGTTGGATAGCAACCAATTGATAGATCGGGCTAAAACAAGTTCTAGGGTTCGTTAGAAACAAAGAATTCAAGAAAGCAAAGGAGACACAAGATTTAATCCAAAGTTCACACCCACAAAGGGTGCTACGTCTCCGTTGAGGATCCCACAAAGGGAGGGCTATCACCAAGAGCCTCTTTTGCTCTTCCAACCCCCACAAAGGAAGATTGGTGCTCACTAAGAATTCTCCACCAAGGAGAGGGCAATACAAACGATCCCGGGTGCACCACACCAAGAGGGCACTCACGGGCGATGCCTAACCGTCTAGAAGCAAGCTTCAAGAGTAACAAATGCAAACCAAAAGCCCGGAGATGCTTCAAGTGCTCTTGAGAAGGAGAAGAACGATGGGGCTCTCAAAGCTTGGGCACACTTCACTAGAATTCACCTCTCTTCTCAAACCCTAGCTCAAGGGAACCAAGGATTAGCTCTAGAGGAGAGGGGAGAGGTGGAGTGAATGCTCAAGGAAGTGTTTGTCTCGTGGTTGGTCAGCAATGAGTGAGGAGGGAGAAGGGGGCTTAAATACTAGGGGCTAAAAACTAGTCGTTACTGTGCAGAATCGTGTAACCACGGTACTACCGACACGGCGTCGGTACTACCGAGGGTGGGTTTTTCTGAACTAAAACAGTATGGTCATCGGTAGTACCGACACAGGGTCGGTAGTACCGACCCCCTGGCTAAAACTTGCCAGTGAAGCCATATCGGTATACCGGCCCCGCGCCGGTACTACCGAGGGGCGATCGCCGGTAGTACCGACGTGGCGTCGGTACAACCGGCCCAGGCTGAGAGTTTGGGAAAAGAGAAGCATTTGTGTACGTGACAACTCTCAACTCTTCTCACTCACTTGGATTACCTTCTAGAGCACTTTTAGCATCTCTTGGCTATCAATTTGCATCCCCCTTTATAGTAGGTGTTTCCTATACTCAAATTCAAAAGTAAAAAAGAAATAAAGCCTTGATTCGAGTTGAAAACAATGACTTGAAATTGGGGGCCTTCCTTTGATCAACCATATGAGTTTTGTTCATTTAAGACCTGCACACATCTTGTCAAAGCATTAAATACCACAAATCGTGCTTGTCATTATCACCAAAATAATTAGGGGCCAAGATGCACTTTCAATATCCCCTTTTTGGTGATTGATGACAACCACAATTTGTTTATAAAAAGATGTGTGTATTTGACGAATTTGAAAATGAAACTCCCCCTAAATGTGTGCTTTGACTTTTATGAAGGCTTCAAATGCCCATCACACACTAGAAGGCTTTTCACTCTCAAATTGTATACACAAGTGCATGAGTGTGATATATAACCCGTGATGCATATGACATGATATACAAAACAATAAAGTGGGAGACAACAAGCATCACAAATAGATAAACAAGGTTCCTCACACCAAAAGCACTATTTAGGTCTTACAAATTTAAACGAGTTCTAGGTTCTTCAACAAGCATTACACCACACGAATACACAAATAGTCCATACATGTCCACAAACCTAAGGATAGATAGACAGATAAATGAAGACGCAAGCCCACACTACACATGAGTAAATTGTGAGCTCACTCCCCCTTTGGCATCAAGCGCCAAAAAGAGGAGGCCCTTCAATCATCATAGTCATGTGGAGAGTGGGCAGCCGGAGGAGAGTCGTCGTCGTCGGTCTCACCACCACCAAAGTCCTCATCATCGATGTCGGCCGGAGGAGCTCCATACATCATGGAGGCGTCCCCGTAGATCTCCCAAGGGTTGTAGAAGTTTGGTGGAGGAGGAAAATCCATGGGCTCGCGGACGGGAGAGTGCTCAATGTTGTGTTGAGCGAGCAAGGACTTTTGACGCGTCTCCAACTTAAGGAGCTGCTCATCAACATGCTGCCTATGTGCACGAATTTCCTGTGCATTGTGTTTTCCCACATTGAAGCAAGCAAAAAGACCTTGAGAGAGGAAATTGAAGATACTCTTTTTCTTGCCGGGGGGAACGGTGCCTCTAGATGTGGATGGCCCACGAGAGGAGGAAGGTGGCTCAAATGTGGATGGGCCACCGGAGGAGGAGCCACCCGCGGTAGAGGGACGAGGAGGGGCATGCTTGCCCAACTTGAGAAGCCGCTCAATGTTGCCTTTGTTGGGCTTGTACCAAGAATGAGTCTTGTCAGGGAGGATATCAACTCCCGCCACCTCACAAATCATCTTGAATATCCAAGGGGCATATTGGCAACTCTTGTTGGCGGATACAGAGCACACAATGATTTCCTCCCAAATGAAGTTGAATATGCTAAAGTCCTCCTTTCCCGGTGCCATCCTCACAAGAATCTCTTTTGCCACATTGGAGATATTGGTGTTGTCACCTGTATTGGGAGTGAGAGTGTAGCGAAAGAGTTGATTCAACATCCGATAAACCGGCTTCATCCCATGTGTGGTACCAAACTCCACCTTGCCATACACGGAGTCATACATGAAAGCCATCTCACTGTCGAGAGGAAACTCTCCACCATGCAGCTTGGGACGAGCGAGATCCTCCTCACCGAAACCAAGGATTTGAGCAAAATGCTCATATGAGACGGAGAGGGGCTTGCCTTGGAGGAGCCAATGAAAGGTCCGGGTCTCACGACGGATGTAGAGGTTGGCATAGAATTGGGCGACCACTTCTTCATTCCAATCATAGTTGATTGCCATCACATTGGTCATCCCCTTGGCATGACATATATCAATCGCATCATTGACGGCCGGAATGTCAAGTGACCTAAGGAGATCCCAATTGATTGACTTCATATCAATAGTCATGTGGTCCTTGCTGAGAATAACTGATTGATACCAATCGGCATTGAACTTGAGCCAAAAGCGGATGTCCGCGTCAAACTCCTTTTGCCAAAGAGCGGGGTCGGAGTACCTTTCCTTGTAGACATTGTGCGACCCCCTTGTGTAATCTACCATCCTGACAATCCCCATTTGAGTGTCCGGACGAGGAGGGATGGATGGCCGAAGGATGAACGAGGAGAGGGTTTCCAAGGAGATGTCCTCATAATCATCATAGTGATCATCGGGTTGGTGAGCTTGCTTGGTACGGGCACGATGACCTTGTCCCGTGGACTGGCGAGGAGCAGCCGGTGGATTGGTACGACCACGACCACGAGGAGCTTGAGAGCTAGCTCCCCCTTTCCTCTTCCTTTGAGCGAGAGGAACATCATCTTCATCGGATCCTTCACGAACCACTTGCTTGCCGGCGCGACCCATCTGGAGGATCAGCAAAGAGTGAATAAGATGGGTGTATCGATTATGGAAAGGGATGGCTCAACCTAGGGGAGAAGCTTAGTAGGCAGCCCCCCATCGGTACTACCGACATGGCGTCGGTACTACCGATGGGGGTTGGTTTTGGGTGGAAAAGTTTGAATCCGGATGATTTAGCCAACCAAAAGCTATGAAATCATAGATATGAGTTCTAGGATGGACAAGATGATGATTTCCTAAAGCACTGCCTCTAGAAACAACTACAATAAGAAATCGATCGACGGAGATTTTGAAAGTATACCTTGAGATGCTTCCCGCGCGAATCGACGAACTTCCGGCGAGGATCGGATGTTCCGAAGGGTGGAGAATCTAAGGATGTGGACTAGAAACACTTTGCACGGTTGGTTCTTGAGATCCCCTCACGGATTTGAGAAGTGGAGGAGAGAGGGCGTAGCAACGGTTAGAAAGAAGAAGGAAACCCTAGCGCTCAGGTCGCGGGTTTTATATAACCCAGCCGCTGTTATCGGTAGTACCGGAAGGGTGTCGGTACTACCGGCGGTCCCTAGAAATTGTGCCAGAGAAGTCATATCGGTATACCGACCCTGGGTCGGTTCTACCGGGGGGTCCGGTAGTACCGACACGGCGTCGGTTCTACCGGGGAACGCCAGAAATTCCAACAGTGAACTCATATTGGTACTACCGACCTTGTGTCGGTTGTACCGGCAGTTTAACTAGTTTTTGAGATTGATTGAGGTTTTAGATTGAGATTTTTGGTGGAAGGGAATATGGACATGTAGAGACCCCATAGGAGTTAGTGACTAGTCACAAACAATCAATCAAAGCTATAGTCACCACTCACTATGTAAAGATCCAAAGTTTTGTAAAACACACACACAAGGAAAGTTAAAATAAACATTTTGCTTCCTATCTAGGCAACAAACAAGTTTATGTGCAAAAGATCAAGCCAAGTTACGAGAATCTAAGATGTTTAGCTCACTCCTCAAAGCACAAAACCTTTGCTCGTCTAGAGGCTTAGTGAAAATGTCGGCAAGTTGCTTTTCGGTGCAAACATGTCGTAAAGCAATATCACCCTTAGCCTCATGATCCCGTAAGAAGTGGTGTCTAATGTCTATGTGCTTTGTTCTAGAGTGTTGGACAGGATTGTTCGCTAGTTTGATAGCACTCTCGTTGTCACACAAGAGTGGAATCTTACTAAACTTGCAACCATAATCACTCAACGTTTGCTTCATCCACAAGAGTTGTGCACAACAAGCACCGGCCGCCACATATTCGGCTTCGGCCGTGGATAAAGCAACCGAATTTTGCTTCTTTGAGCTCCACGACACCAAAGACCTACCAAGAAATTGGCAAGTCCCGGTAGTGCTCTTTCGATCTACTTTGCAACCGGCGTAATCCGAATCGGAGTAGCCAAGTAGATCAAAAGTGGACACTTTGGGATACCACAAGCCTAGGTTAGGAGTATGAACTAAATATCTAAAGATCCTCTTAACAGCCATTAGATGGCACTCCTTAGGATTGGCTTGAAATCTTGCACACATGCACACACTAAGCATTATATCGGGCCTAATGCACAAAGGTAAAGGAGGGAGCCAATCATGGAACGAAATACCTTTTGGTCGACCGACTTCCCTTCTTCATTGAGATCAAGATGTCCATTTAATGCCATGGGGGTTTTGATGGGCTTGGAATCGGCCATGTCAAACCTCTTGAGCATATCCTTTACATACTTGGTTTGACACAAGAAAGTCCCTTCCTTCATTTGCTTGATTTGAAATCCAAGAAAGAACTTCAATTCTCTCATCATAGACATCTCAAACCTCTTGGTCATGATCCTACTAAATTATTCACAAAATTTATCATTAGTAGACCCAAAAATGATATCACCAACATAAATTTGACAAACGAAAATATCCTTTCCGTTTCTTTGTATGAAAAGAGTAGAATCGGCTTTGCCTATCTCAAAGCCGTTCTTGAGAAGAAAATCCTTAAGGCATTCATACCATGCTCTAGGAGCTTGCTTAAGCCCGTAGAGCGCCTTATAGAGCTTGTACACATGATTTGGAAATTTTGAGTCTTCAAAGCCTGGTGGTTGATCCACATACACTTCTTCTTGGAGAGGCCCATTCAAGAAAGCACTCTTCACATCCATTTGATGAAGCTTGAAATCATGATGAGTAGCATAGGCCAAAAGAATACGAATTGACTCGAGCCTTGCTACCGGTGCATAAGTCTCTCCAAAATCTAAGCCTTCAACTTGCGTGTAACCCTTGACAACAAGCCTTGCCTTGTTCTTCGTGACGACACCAAATTCATCTTGCTTGTTCCCAAAAACCCATTTGGTGCCGATCACATTTTGCTTGGGTCTTGGTACCAACTCCCAAACTTCATTTCTCTTGAAGTTGTTCAATTCTTCCTCCATGGCAATAATCCAATCCGGATCCTCAAGAGCTTGTTCCACACTAAGAGGTTCCAAAGATGAAACAAACGAGTAAAATGCACAAAAATTTGACAATCTAGATCGAGTTGTTACCCCTCTTTGAATACTCCCAAGAATGTTGTCAACGGGATGATCACGTTGAACCATTTGATGTACCCTTGGGTGTGGCTCTTGAGATTGACGTTGGATAGGTCTATCATCATCATCTTCAACCTGTGGTGTATCTTCTTGAGCTTCATCACTTAGTTCTCCCCCTTGATCAAAGCCCCGTCCATGATCGTCACCATGAACTTGATTCTCATCTTGATGGACTTGAGAACTAGGTGGTTCTACTCTTGTTGATGATGATGGATCATGAGTGCTTGTGTCAACCAGAGTTTGTGCTTGAATCTCCCGAGGCATTACTTCACCGGTCCCCATTCTAAAGATGGATATGCTTGGGGGCTCTTCATCATCTACAAGGTTTCCACTAACTTGCTCTCGTTGAGAGCCGTTGGATTCATCAAATTTCACGTCTACCGTGGTCTCAACACAACTGGTGGTTTTGTTGAAAACACGATAGGCATGCTCATTAGTTCCATAACCAAGTAGAAAACCTTCATCAACCTTGGATGCAAACTTTGAGGCTTTGGGTTTCTTGTTAAGTATGAAACACTTACACCCAAAGACCCTAAAGTAATGCACACTAGGTTTCTTATCGGTGATGATTTCGTAGGGAGTCTTGTTCAAGTACTTATGGAGGTAGAGTCGGTTGGCGGCGTGGCATGCGGTGTTGATGGCTTCCGCCCAAAATGAGTCCAGAGTCTTGTACTCATCAAGCATTGTCCTTGCCGCTTCTATCAATGTGCGGTTCTTCCTCTCAACAATGCCATTTTGTTGAGGTGTATATGGAGCGGAGAGTTCATGCTTGATGCCTTCTTCATCTAGGAACTCTTTAACTTGTGTGTTCCTAAACTCCGAGCCGTTGTCACTTCTTATGTTCTTGACCTTGAGCTCGAACTCATTTTGAACTCTTCTAATGAACTTCTTCACAATTCCCTTTGCCTCACTTTTATCTTGCAAAAAGAATACCCAAGTGAAACGGGAAAAGTCATCAACAATTACTAAACCATATTTATTACCACCGATGCTTATATAGGCAATTGGTCCAAATAAATCCATGTGTAGTAGCTTCAATGGTCTTGATGAGGATAGAATGTTCTTGACGGGATGATGAGCTCCAACTTGCTTCCAGGCTTGACATGCGCTACATAACCTATCTTTTTCAAAGACAACATTTGTTAGTCCTAGGATGTGCTCGTCTTTTTGAAGTTTGGCCAAGTTCCTCATGCCAACATGGGCTAGTCGGCGATGCCATAGCCAACCCAAGTCGTATTTTGCCACTAAGCAAGCCTTAGGATCCACCTTTACTTTTGTGAAATCCACATAGTAAAGTTTTCCCCGTAGGTGACCCGCAAAGACAATAGAGGAATCCTCCCTTCTAGAGACGGTCACACCCTCATGAGTAAAGAGACAATTGTAGCCTTTCTCACAAAGTTGTGAAACCGACAACAAGTTGTATCCCAACCCTTGCACATTATAAACATCTTCAATTGAATTTGTTGTTGAGATAGCAATTTTACCTAAACCAATGACATCCCCTTGACCATTGTCTCCATAAATGATAGTTTCCGTAGGGTTGTCATAACGGTCAAGGGATGCAAACAAGCCTTCATCTCCGGTCATGTGATTAGTGGCACCACTATCAATCAACCATGCACTTCCACCGGAGGAGTAGGCCTACAAAACAAGTTTAAGCTCTTGGTTTAGGTACCCAAAAGGATTTGGGTCCTTGGAGGTTAGATGCAAAAATTTTGGAACCCACACACTCTTTCTCATGGCCTTCATGGCATAGGCCCCAACATACTTGACAACCATTTTACCATTATGGTCCAAGGTTACAATGTAATCACAAGTGTAGTTGGGTGTGGATTTGTGCTCAACCACATTCTTCGATGCCTTAGGTGGGGTGTTACTCCCACCAATTCCCTTTGTGGTTTGCACCATCTTTGGAGCTTCTTTGGTTGTGGTAGATGTGGTGACTCCATGGGCAATATCCATTATTGTGTTGAGGTAGCCTCCCTTGTTCCATAAGGGGATCTCATGCCCTTTCACCGTCACTCTATCATTTGCCTTGTTGTTCTTGCGGTGTCCAAGTCCTTGCTTGTCCAATACCTTGGGTATGGACTTGGCACTAATGTTGCCTTGTGTAAACAACATGTTCAATTAGGCAATTTCCTTATCCTTTCTCTTAATTTTCTCTTCAAGCCTTGCAAGGTTAGTCTTGATAGCATTCATATCAATGTTAGTGCAAGAAGAGCAAGTTTTGCTAGTGGAGGCACTAGAGTTCAAGCTTGCTGATGGAGTGGCTTTGGTGCTTTCCCAAAGACTACTAAAGTTAGCTTCAAGAGATTTGTACTTCTCCGTCAAGCATGAGAAGCTTGATTGAAGCTCACTATGGGTAGCCTTTAAGGAAGCTAAAGATTCATTTGCCAAGGTGAAATCCTTTGACATCTTCTTATTAGAATCGCCGATCAAGGACAAGTCCATGGTCAACTTTTCAACCTTAGCCTTCTCTTCGAAGAAGAGATTTTTCTAGAGCAAGGTTTCTTTCCTTTTCAAGGATAAGCATGTCTTCTTGCTCATGAAGGATCTCTTTCTTTTTCTCTAGTTTGTCCAATAGCCTTTTAATTTCCTTGTGGCCATTTTTACCAAATTTCTTTATCATGTTGTTCTCTATTTCCTTTTCCTCATCTAGGTTTTCTATGTCGCTACTAGAGGTGGATGAAGAGGATGTTGGAGAGGATGAGACGGTAGATTCTTGTACCTTGCTCCCCCTTGCCATGAGGCAAAAATGAGAGTGGTCTTCATCATCGGAGAGGTTGTTGAAGAGGCGTGTTGAGGATGAACCTTGTGCCATGGCAATTGTTGCCATCCCTTGCTTCTTCGGTTCTTCATCTTCATCACTTGAGTCCCATTGTTGACCCACGTGTGCATGCCCTTGGTTCTTGTTCTTGTACTCCTTGCTCCTCTCCTTGAACCTCTTTTCTTCCTCATTCTTGTTCTTGTTCTTGGGGCACTCAGCAATGAAATGTCCTTACTCTCCACACTCATAACACTTCCTTTGTGACTTCTTCCTTCTATCATCTCCACCTTTTCTTGAGTTTCTTGACTTCAAGAATTTCTTGTACTTCCTTATAGCAAAGGCGGTTTCTTCATCCGTGCTTTCTTCATCGCTAGTGTCTTCCTTTTTGCTCTTGGATGCCTTGGGCTTTTCTTCAACTACTTCACTAGAGCTAGCTTTGAGAGCTAGACTCTTGCCCATCTTCAAGGTTAGAGACTTCTCCACATCTTGGTCAACAAGTTCTTGATGCAATATTTCTCCAAGGAGTTGAGTGGGAGTCATTGTTGGATATCTTGGATCTCTTCTTATCATTTGCGTCAAGTTCTTGTCCTTGGGGCAAAAGCTCTTAGCAACTTCTTTGTGACTTTTGAGTCATCCCAATCTTTGCTTCCAAGAGCTATGAGTCATTTCCGAGACAAGTACCATGAGTCTATCATACATTTCTTGAACGGTCTCTCCATCCTTCATGAAGAAAAGCTCAAGCTCTCCATTGATTAGGTCCATCTTCCCTTGTCTCACATGCTCGGTTCCCTCATGTGCTTCCTTGAGTGTGTCCCAAATTACCTTGGCAATTTGGATGTTCCGCACCTTGTTGAACTCTTGTGCACACAAGGATCCCGTGATGACTCTTGTGGCTTGTACATTGCGGTGAAGATCTTGCTCATGATCAATAGTGAGGGCTTCTCCTTCGGCAGGAATTGTCACACCTACAACCACAATCTTCCAAAGAGAAGGGTGAAGCCCGTAAAGGTGCATTTGCATATCATAAGCCCATTTGGGATAGTCCTTCCCATCGAAATGAGGAGGCTTTCCCAAATGCACGGAATAAAATTTATCGTTAGAGTTGTTGCCCGGGATTTGCCCGTAGTGGTGGGGCACTTCGTAGAAGCCGGAGTGAGAGTACTTGGCTTGCTCCTTCTTGATCATCTTCTTGAGGAGCTTCTTTGCCATCTTCTTGGCCTTCTTCTTCTTGGCCTTTCTTCTCTTCTTTGCCGCCTTCTTTGCTGCAAGATCATCGTCCTTGGCATCCTCATCTCTTGAGTCGGAATCCGAGTCGGAGTCAGAATCCGATGATGAGTCATCGGAGCTGTCCACGTTGGATGGTGTACGGCTTGGGGCCCTGCCGACGAGGTCGCCGACTTGAGCTGCCTTGAGCTCTCTCTCATGAGCTTCTTTTGCGGCAATTTCTTCGGCGGTTGGGTTGCTTCCAATCCCCGACATCTTGATCCCTTAGCGGTTAAGCCTAAATCAAGGGATTAGGCTCTGATACCAATTGAAAGGACCTTGTGATGCCTAGAGGGGGGTGAATAGGATCACTTCAAATTTCTGAAACAAAAGCAGCGGATTAAAACTCCTGTCGGTACTACCGACGTGGTGCCGGTTCTACCGACGGGGTCGGTACTACCGGTACCAGGTCGGTACTACCGACAGGCAGAAAAGACTTAAAGCAAAATTTGAAATCTGTGAGGTTTCTAGCAATTCTACTTGAATCAAAGTTTAAGTTTAGAGGCTAAGAACCACCTGCAGCCACAGAGATGAGTTGGATAGCAACCAATTGATAGATCAGGCTAAAACAAGTTCTAGGGTTCGTTAGAAACAAAGAATTCAAGCAAGCAAAGGAGACACAAGATTTAATCCGATGTTCACACCCACAAAGGGTGCTACGTCTCCGTTGAGGATCCCACAAAGGGAGGGCTATCACCAAGAGCCTCTTTTCCTCTTCCGACCCCCACAAAGGAAGATTGGTGCTCACTAAGAATTCTCCACCAAGGAGAGGGCAATACAAACGATCCCGGGTGCACCACACCAAGAGGGCACTCGCGGGCGACGCCTAACCGTCTAGAAGCAAGCTTCAAGAGTAACAAATGCAAACCAAAAGCCCGGAGATGCTTCAAGTGCTCTTGAGAAGGAGAAGAACGATGGGGCTCTCAAAGCTTGGGCACACTTCACTAGAATTCACCTCTCTTCTCAAACCCTAGCTCAAGGGAACCAAGGATTAGCTCTAGAGGAGAGGGGAGAGGTGGAGTGAATGCTCAAGGAAGTGTTTGTCTCGTGGTTGGTCAGCAATGAGTGAGGAGGGAGAAGGGGGCTTAAATACTAGGGGCTAAAAACTAGTTGTTACTGTGCAGAATCGTGTAACCACGGTACTACCGACACGGCGTCGGTACTACCGAGGGGGGGGGGGGTTTCTGAACTAAAACAGTACGGTCATCGGTAGTACCGACACAGGGTGGGTAGTACCGACCCCCTGGCTAAAACTTGCCAGTGAAGCCATATCGGTATACCGGCCCTGCGCCGGTACTACCGAGGGGCGATCGCCGGTAGTACCGACGTGGCGTCGGTACAACCGGCCCAGGCTGAGAGTTTGGGAAAAGAGAAACATTTGTGTACGTGCCAACTCTCAACTCTTCTCAATCACTTGGATTACCTTCTAGAGCACTTTTAGCATCTCTTGGCTATCGATTTGCATCCCCCTTTATAGTACGGTGTTTCCTATACTCAAATTCAAAAGTAAAAAAAGAAATAAAGCCTTGATTCGAGTTGAAAACAACGACTTGAAATTGGGGGCCTTCCTTTGATCAACCATATGAGTTTTGTTCATTTAAGACCTGCACACATCTTGTCAAAGCATTAAATACCACAAATCGTGCTTGTCATTATCACCAAAATAATTAGGGGCAAAGATGCACTTTCACTTACGTCTAGGAGGGAGAGGAGGAGAGGAGTGAATGCTATTGGGTGTGTTTGTCTCATGTTAGGTCAGCAGCAAATGAAGGGGGAGGTGTGTGGGTATAAATACCCATCTCCAAAACTAGTCGTTACTGTGTTGAAACCGGCAGTTATCTGTACTATCGACGTCAGGTCGGTACTACCGAGGGTCACTGAAAATTGTGACAAACAAGGCTTATTGGTAGTACCGGCCTGGGGCTGGAACTACCGAAGGTGGCGAAAACTCTAATAGAGAGGCAATATCGGTATTTCCGTCCTGGGGCCGGTACTACCGAGAAGTGCTGAACTTTTTCAAAAAGTTCAACTTGTGTACGTGTACGCTTAGTGTCTCTCTAGTTTTCTTAGGGCATCTCTCTAAGCACTTTTAGCATCTCAATACGGTTAATTCGCACCCCCTTTATAGTACGGTGTTTGCTTACTCAATTTCGAAATGAAAATGAATTTAAACCTTCAATGGATCTCAACACCGAAAAAACGAGTGGGGGGGGGCTTCCTTTTGTTAAAGCTTGTTTTTTTCTTTTGCTTTTATTCTGCACACATCTTAACTAACCATTAAATACCTCAAATTATATTTGTCGTTAACAAAAAAAATTAGGGACCAAGATGCACTTTCAGGGTGGAGTCGGAGCCCTCCCAAACAGACACTCAGTTTGCTGTGGAAGATCAAGTGGCAGCATTACACACTGTCTTCCGGTAACAAACAGACCCCCTACCCCAAACTCTCATAGTAGTCAGTAGTGCGGGCCATACAAAGTACTAGAGCGGATTGGATCTCACAGCTGAAACCTTAATTTCTTTTTTTAACGAACGGGCATAAGATAGTGCCTATTGCATTGATAAAGAGGTGATTTTTACATGCCGGCTAGCCGCCCCGAAACACATAGGCGACTACTCACGCAAAAAAAAAACTCGCTAAGCATTTGGCGCCGGCGGTGATCCAAATTGAACACACATCTTTGATCTTATTTACGACGGAGGCCCATCGCGACCTGGGCAATGGGGCACGACATAATGGCCTAACTTCGGACACCTTTCTCTTATGCAATATAATTTGGATTATAACCCAACTTACACGGCACTGCTCCAACAGCAAGCAGCAGCCCTAACTATAATGTAATTGACTTGAAAACGCGCAATATATGTCATTTCTGGTGTATGAAAGTCGTAGCACATGTTTTTGAATTTTCCTAGTCTTCTATAAGTCAAATTAATATTAACTTAGGCAGCCGGCAGAGAAATGAGGAAGATATACAGATACAACCTGCGGCTGATGAACGAGCCAAACGAAACGTCAAAACCCCTTCCACCCTCACGAACTGTTGTGACTTGTGACTATATCTCCCTGTCCTACTCATGCAGTCACACTTAAAGATTGATGTACAAAATGTCATTTATGGTGTACGGAAGTCGCATGTTTTTTGAAATTTCCGCGCCTTATCATTTTCTGGCAGCTGAATAAACGAAGCTTCCTCTGTGATGGATACATACATAGTATATGTAAGGTCACACTCAAAACGTCAACAACGATAAATTCCACTTTGTAATTCTCCCCTCTTTCTCCGTCCCCTAGGATTACGTCCTCTCTGCTTCTTCTCAACTTTTCCTTTCTCCTGGTCTTTGTTTCGTAATCCTTTGGTACTTGCTACTACTTTTTAATGGATTCTCAGTTGATCCTCCTGTTATTTCTAAAACAACAACGAACGACCTTTCAGAAATGGATGGCATGGCACTCCTATTTCCGGAAGCGATCCTCTCCCTCCTCTCCGAATAGTCAATTGAATGTTCACGGAGCAAAGAACTCGATAAGCAGCCACAGGTCGTACTATCCGCTTGTTCCACGTTTATTTCCACGGCTGAGAGTAGAAAAATGTAGTAGGTGCATACTCCTGGTCAATAAGCCGAAATAGTCAATTAGATAGGACCACGTGCTGAATAGTAATTAGGCTGCGATAGTACAAAATGAACGTTCCTCACGCTGGGGTGGGGGTTTGGGGGGGGGGGGGTTGGGGTTGGCGCTGGGTAGCACTTTTGTCAGCATTCACGGCGGCTCCTTTATTTATATGTAGCGATGGTTTCATTTTTAAATTCGATTTCGGAAACAAATATACATACACAAAACAAGTATTTTGAATTCGGATTTGGATTCAAATGCTTACTTGATTTGAATAATTGACTCTCTACTCAGAGGTTGAGCTGGACTGGGCCAATGACTAAGGCCTAAATTAGCTACAGAGTAGAAAATGGACCGAATTCTTATGTGCGATGCCTGCTACAGTGTGCTGCAGCGTGCAAAAAAATGAGCCAGCGACTAGTGTCCCGGCTTGGTGGCCTGGGCCGCAGCTCCGCCACTGTCTCTACTTACTTACCTTATCATTTACAGCAGATGCGAATACGGATAATTCGGATTTCCAGACATCCGAATCCATCCTTATTTATGTTAGGTGTGTATTGTCAACATGCATGGTAGGTGTGCCACAACATGCACTACTCGTTTATATTAATTCCAAACTAAATTATGAAACTAATGATATTATTTTAAACATTATGTATCGTATATAATTTTAAACTAGCAGTAAAAGGTATTTATAGATACACTATTAAAAGGTTCTTCCAATGCATCATTAGTAATATAAGGGCGTCTCCAACAATCTAGCTTAGAGCTAGTGAAACTAATTTTTTAATCATGAAACATTGCAAACGACAAGAGACTAACTAGGAGAGAAGAGATAAGCTCGCTCAATTCTCAATACACTGTTCTCTCACTGCACAATATTCAAAGCTAGTTGTTGCACTCTTTTCTCGTTTAAATTCATCAGCTTAGAGCTAGTGCTAGCTCAGACGATTGGAGACGCCCTAATATAATAACAAGAAAATTAAACAAATGGTTAGAGCAACGGACCGAACAACTCGATAAGCCGAGCCACAGGTTGTATCCGCCTGTCCCTCATTTATTTCCCCGGCTGCTTGTGCATAATAGTCAATCAGCCGAAATAGTCAATTAGATAGGGTTATGGACCTAAGAGGTCAACCACATGCTGAATAGTCAATTAGCCTGATAGTAGAAGTGAACGTTCCTCGTGGCATGCTGGGTGGGGGGTGGGTGGTGTAGATGGAATGGAAAATGATGAGCCAGCATCATGGGTTTTTCCCCGACTCGTAAGGGGAAACCACCGCCCTCCGGTTCCGTTTCGCCCGAAACCGGAAAAACCAGTGGAATTCAAATTTTCAAACCAAGACGACTGTTCAATCGGTCTGTATCAATAAGCTGCATAGTATGACCGGTAAGCAAGACTGGTTTGAGCGGTAACTAGTTATTGAACCAAAAAATCGAATCTGTGAAGAATTTCGAGTGTTTTCAAATTTTAATTTAAAAATTGGACAATAAAAGAAATTTTTCTAAATATATTTTGAGGTGCGAAGAATCTAATGGTGTCAAACAATTTTCAAATATTTGTGCATTTAGTACTTTTTGCGTGCATTAGAATTTGAACCGGGGGAATTTTTTCTTTTTCTTTTTTTGGTTGAACTTCTAATGCATGCCTGCAGAATATACTAAACGAACGAATATTTGGAAATTTTTGACACCATTAGATTTTAGCACCTTGAAGTAATGGGAATTTTGTTTTGGAAATTTTTCATTTTTTGAGTTGAAATTTGAAATTTTCAATTTGGGCAGTTGGGAACCGGCCAGAACCTGAACCGGTAACCACGATAAGTCGGTCGATACCCAACGATTTTAACCCTGGTCAGCATTGGAGCACATCAGAGGAACTGTCTAGGGTTGACTTATCAACATGCATCCACAATTAAGTCTGTGCATATTGTGACTTTTGTCAGCATTCACGGCGGCACCCTTACGAATTCAGATATCACTATTTACCATATTTTAATTTGATTTCAGACACGAATACAAATATTATCGAATACGAATACAAAATGGGTATTTCGAATTTGAATTCACATTCGAATACTTACTAGATTTATAGCAAAGAGTTGTAACGAGTATCACATTCAATTTATCGTTGGTTTTATAATTGATCAAATCATGTTACAAGTAGAGAGTGATCATTGTACATATTAGTTATCTTAGTGCAAATAACATATCTATTAATATATAAATAAATAATCACACTAAATATAAAATAAGTATTTTTAAATGTTTAAACATATTTTAATAGTAAAAATAAGTATATAAATACATTTATACATAACTTATTTAATTGCTAAATAATATAATGTATTTAAAGTTACTATTATTAGCCACGTAAATAATTAATAAAAAAGATAATTATATATTCCCGTAAAATTATGTTAACATAATTAGTTAGTTGTCATATAATTCCAAGTCATTTTGGACATGATTTCGGTCAAATATTAGGAATATAAATCATGAATAACTTTTAAGTTGTTAGGTCTGAAAATGTGAAAACTACATGAATAAATATGTCTTGCAAAATACTTTTATAAAAGTATACATATGTCCATTTTTAATAAACATTTTTATAAAAATAAGAAGTCAAAGGTTTGGAGGCCGTGTCGCTTTCCTAAACGACTTTTTTATGCTATGGAGGGAGTATATAATTTTTAATAGTTAAAATGTTGTAAGTAATTATTTTATTAGAAATATTAAAATTAACATCATTTTTAATTAGTATTTAGCACTGTAACTAAATTTTAGATGGCTTCTATGGGTACTTTATTCTTTGCGGATAAAAATAATGTCAAATATGTAAGATAATATCTGATAATATCAAATACGGATAATGTAGAAAATCAGATTAGAATACACCCATCTGACATCCATATTAAAACAACAAATACGAATACGGATTACATATTATTCTTTTTAGCAGAAGTGAATATGGATAATTTGGATTTTCATACATCTGAATCCATCCATATTTATATTAGGTGTTGTTCGCATGCATGGTTAGATGTGCCACATCATGCATCACTCATTTATATTAATTCCAAACTAAATTTCAAAACTACTGAAATTATTTTAAATATTATGTATCCCTTATAATTTTAAAGTAATACTAAAAGGTATTTATAGATACACTATTAAAAGGTTCTTCCAATGCATCATTAGTAATATAATATAATAACAATAAAAATAACCAAATGGTAAGAGCAACTCAATCAAGGCCTCTACTTAGACTTGCACTTTGGGGGAGCCAAGTGTTCCATAATGAGGGTAGTGCAGGTGCGGCCGTATAGTCGCAAAATTGTGCCTTGTAAGCTGAAAACTGTGCCTTCGCGAAAATCAGACGTCACTAGGAACTGAACTAAAAACATAGGCGCGGCGTTGCGCGCTATGACATGTAGCACAGTGATGGGTAGGAAGGTTGTGTATATTTTACAAGATTTTAGATTGTGGGTTAATTCTTTAAGAGTTTATTTTATTTTTTAATTAAAAAAGGGAATGTTGATGCATTATGGTGGAGTTAGGGGACTTTTTCGCAATATTTTTGAGTTGTGTTTATATTTTTAGAAATTTATGGTCTTCTCCATAAAAGTCTTTGGACCATGTGCCATGTATTAGTTCCAAGTTCAAGTTTGTTGGACAAGTATGGATCGCGAGTCAATTATTATAATAAAATTACATGAGAGGTGGCTTGATCGAGGTAGATGTTGTCAAATTTTCTGAAAGGTGTCTTAAAGAAACATTAGTTTTTTTAAATTGAGGGGGCTTAACGAAGTAGTGGTTGGACTAGTATTTATTTTCGACAAAGTTTGAGTGGGTTCTATATAATTGGCAATTCTCTTGGCATTCCTTCAAAGCTCTAGGGTTTTCATAAAGCTGTCTGGGAGTCGGTTGAAATGAAAATATATTTTTGAGTTTGAGGGGGTTCCATAAAATAATCTTTGTGGGATGGACTACGTATTATTTCTGATAATGTTTTAGGGTGACTTTGTAAAAGTGGTAGCTCTGCTGGCATTCCTTCAAAACTTGAGGCGCTTTTCATAAAGCCTGAGAGGTGGTTTGATCAAATACTATTTTCACATAATTCGAGAGGGTCTTTGTAAAATTACCTGAGTGATGGATGGATTACGTACTACATAGGCTGACACACACGTTACACCGCTCCGGTCATAATGATTTACATCGTAATTTTATGTAAGTAAAACAAATAAGATGTTTGTAAAATATTATATAATTTATGTAAATATATAGTTTTGAGAGGATTTTTTTGAGAAGTTAGAACACAAAGTCATTTGTAAATTAACAAAATTTGAAGGAAAATATTGAATAATATAATTTATAAATGAAATAGGAATACATAATTTTAAAAATCCTTGTTAAGGTGTTTTCCGTTTACATAATGAGAAAATGTAAATTTTTAACCATGAATCCCATAATAGAATTGTGGGCCCCACAAACCAAAATGTGTGGGTCCCACCTGATGTGGATGCCACACGAATATTTCATAAATCCACGTGGGTCCCGCACGTGGGTCCCACCTGGACATAGTGTGGGTCCCACATGAAGAGTATCTGTGGCCTGTGGATGATCCAAGCCATCAATGCGCGATCCAGAAACTCACCTTTTCTCGATGACGTGGCGCAATGGGCGGGCATAAATCCCCCCCCCCCCCACTTTATGTCTTGTAAAGATCAGAAGTGAATTCTAGCCGTTGTGTATTCTTGTTAGTCCATAGTTAGTTTATGTCTAGTACTTTTATTAGCATCCAAAACCCAGCTAAATAGTAGTGCCTAACTTCTACCTTCGCTTCGAAGTTAACCTTTCTCTTGTGCAATATAATTTGGGTTATAACCCAACTTGCACGACACTGGTCCAACATCAAGCAGCAGCCGTAACTATAATGTATGGTAATTGACTTGAAAACGCGCAAAATATATATGTCATTTCTGGTGTATGGGAAGTCTTAGCACATGTTTTTGAATTTTCCTAGTCTTCTATAAGTCAAATTAGTACGAACTTAGGCAGCCGGCAGAGAAATGAGGAAGATACACAGATACAACCCGGCAGAGAAATGAGGAAGATACACAGATACAACCTGCGGCTGATGATGAACGAGCCAAACAAAACGTCAAAACCCCACCCCCACGAACTGTTGTGACTATCTCCCTGTCTTACTCATGCACTCACACAGTCACACTTAAGATTGATGTACAAAATGTCATTTATGGTGTACGGAAGTTGTAGGCAGCTATATAGCACATGTTTTTTGAACTTTCCGCGCCTTATTTTCTGGCAGCCGAATAAACGAAGCTTCCTCTGTGATGGATACATAGTATATGTAAGGTTACACTCGAAACGTCAAGAACGATAAATTCCACTTTGTAATTCTCCCCTCTTTCTCCGTCCCCTAGGATTACGTCCACTCTGTTTCTTCTCAACTTTTCCTTTCTCCTGGTCTTTGTTTCGTAATCCTTTGGTACTTTGTAGCGAACATGGCCCCATTTGCCATTAGTTCGAGTTTGATTTTGGTGATTCATGACAACATGATCAATGGGACTAACCACATTGTTTAGCATGTCTTTGTAGACACTTCTAGGTCCCAAGGATGCAAGAATATCACATGCCAAATTGAGAAGATAGTCTATTTTTCAAGGATCAAAAATGGAAAGAAAAGAAAAAGAAAGGACACCGTCAGATGAACCGACGGTACCTAGATAGCAAGCGTCGGTGCAATCGTCGGACGAGTTAGCATCGGACGACCTGCAGAAAAGAAGAAGTGAAGACAGTAGCACTGGATGATCCGACGGTCTGAGTGAGGACACCATCGGTCTATCCGACGCTTAGTTTGAATCGATGCAGAGACGCGCCAAGACGAGGCCTTCAGCACCGGATGAACCGACGCCATGATCAGAGGAAGCGCCGGTCTATCCGACGGTTACGAAGATACATACAGTAAGGGTTTGGCGAAGCGTTCTTCAACATCGGATGAACCGACACACCGTCGGTGCATAGCGTCAGAACAGTTGTGTCAGCAGAGCTACAACGGCTGAGTGACGTGGAGGGCACCGGATGAACCGACGCCCTGGAAAAGCATAGCATCGGTTCATTCGACGCTACCTTTTTTAGCAGCTTTTAGCCAACAGCTAGTTTGATGCATTGGGCTATTTATACCCCCTCCACTCACCCATTTGAGGTGGCTGGATTGTGTGGAAGTGCAGAGGAGTTCAAGACACCTAGAAGATAATATCCAATCCATCCAAGTGCTTAATTGCTCATCCTTAGACTTGCATATTCTTAGTGTATGTGCTTAGTGCTAGGCTTAGCTTAGAGCTGAGTGAGTGCAAGGTTGTGCCAACCTTGTGAGGTGATTCTTGAGTGGATCAAGTTGTACAAGGTTCGCCGGAAGCCTTGGGGCCTAAGTGGCTCACCGGCAATCGTCATCGACCCTCCGGCTTGGTGTGGAGCGGCGAGGACACTTTGTGCGGAGGACGTGGAGACCCCCTTCCTTGGTGGAGAAGCTCCTTAGTGGAGGCAGCATCAAGGTGACCAAGGGAGCTTTGCGAGTGCCTAAGTGGCGAGCCTTTGTGGCGAGTCAAGTGGTGCTCTTGGGAGAGACTTGGTGACCGAGAAGCAATACTCTTGTGTGAGTGCTTCAACAACATGGACTAGGGGTGGCTTAGTGCCTACCGATACCACGGGATAAATTGCGTGTCAAGAGTTTGCTTTCTCTCATCCCCTTTACGTTTCTGCATTTACTCTTTTGCAATCCTTGCTTGCCTTTACTTTCCTAGAGTAGTATTGTCAGATGGTGAGATCTGGATAGCCCACGGGGGTGTTAATCCCTGTGGTTTATTTGTTCGGCGGGGAGATCTGGAGCTAAGAACTCGAAGGTCGCACATGAGTACGCGGAACACAAAGAACACGACGAGTTTATACTGGTTCGGGCCTCCGGAGAGTAATACCCTACGTCCAGTTGTCGGTGTAGATTGCTTGAGGATTGGTCGGGGTTGAGGTTACAAGGGATCGCCTCGTCCGCCTTATATTGGCCAGCAGATGAGGTCGGTTCCCAGACTCCTGGTCAGTGACGACCGGGAGACCTAAGTCTACGTTACACATCTTGCTATATCCCGTCGATCTGCTTTAGGCGAAGTCCACCGAGGTCTTGTCTTGTCTTGTACGCCAAGTCTTGAGGTCGTGTTGGATCAGCTCGTCTGGGGAATCTTCTGGAAGGTCTTCAGGAGGTCGCGTGGGCTGCCAACTAGGTTGATTGGGCCCACTCACAGGTCAGCGGGTCTTCTAGTAGGCCGGACCCACTTGTCGGGGATGGCCGTGAGCCTGGTCGGTGGGGACCCGGGGGTACCCATGTCTCACAAGCCCCCGAGCGAGGTGTAGGCGCAGAGACATTAGAAAGGTCATGACGAAGTCGAAGAGCTATCGACAGGTCGAATAGCATGCGCATTGGTCCAAAAAGAAAAAGAACAAATCAGCTTAGCAGCCGACCTGTTTGAAGTCTTGCCGAACGAAGGAAGGTCGAGTGACGACCTATAGGAAGCAGGCTTCCAATAGATCGAAACGACGATGAAAAAATTCAGAGGGCATCGGAAATGCACTTGTCGGGGACAGCCCTGAGGGTCGCCTAAAACAACCGGGGAAACCCTGCTTAAAACCTGCAAAAAACCAAAGCGAAACACCTCTCACTTAAGCACACACACGGGGCACGACCCACACTGCAGTGGTCCCCGCGGCCCACCGAAGTGGCCCACTCAAAGGCCCCCTCGAGCAAGTTCCGCCTCGCTCGAGGGTTCACACCTCCCTCGAGCGGGTTCCACCTCGCTCGAGGGTTCACAGCCCCCTCGAGCGGGCTCCGCCTCGCTCGAGGGATCGCCTCCGCCTCGCTCGAGACTCCCTCACGCGCACGCCCGTTCCCGCACGCGGGTATGGGCATTTAATGCTCTGACACGGCGGGGCAGCGCCATCATGCACCTGGGAATCATGCCCCATACCTGTTGCGCCAACTCCCTAGGGGGAACCCATCCCCGCCACTGTGGGGGACTGTGCGACGTGGCCGGTGTCAGCCCCGTGACACCGCGCCGCCTACTCCCGTACGGCTAACACGCTGCGCCCTCGAAGGGGGGCCGGCCACACCCTCGAACCACTTTCTCGTGAACTTGCAGGCCCAGTTCGTGACGCTAGGCCGGCGGAACGCCATCCCCGCCACTGTTGGTCCTGTGCGGCCGCCCCCGTGCTCACAGCACCACGTCGGGTACTGTTACAACCACTCCGGCGCCGTGAGGCACAGGACGCCGCCACGCCTGCCACTGTATCCCATACGGATCATTGTCAACAGCCTCCTCAAGCCCGTCTGAGGACGCCACGGTCAACCACTGCGCCCCTACCCTCGAAGCTGCCACTGTTCGGGTACAAGACACGCCGTGATGACCAGATCGTGGCAAGGACTGTCAAGGCGGCCGCCAACTCTGCGGCGTTGCACACCATACTTCCACATGTAGCTGAATAGTGCGGCATGCTTGTAATTCGCCCTCTCCTTGGTCTATAAAAGGAAGGTGAACCCCCTCACCGCAGGGGACACGACAGGAGACATCAGACATCCGGTAGGGAATAACGTGCACACACTCCCCAATTCTCCCACAACACCTGAGCTCATTCCGATCACTTCACCAGGGACTGGGAGGTCACACTTCCTCTCCCGCCTTGCTTGTAGCCGCCTTGGTCTATAAAGCGAATCTCATTAAAAGCATCTTTAAATCGTGGCCTTCCCTTCCGACTCCGAAAACGCCCGCCTTTCGGAACCCCTGTTCTGTCACAACGTATCCCTATTCATGCGGGTAGTCTAGGGCGAGTTCGATAGAACAAGTTGAAATCACTTGGCCGGTCCGGTATGCACCTCTAGCCACCGCGGCTACAAGAGCACCCTATGTAATCTAGCTATAGACTAGATCGTAGAAGAAGCAAAACCAAGAAGAAAACAAAATCATCGAGAAGGCACTTAATCGCTAGAAATCGGATTCACTTACAAACTTCACCATGAATGATTACATGAACAAGATCACCACCGGGGCCCTCCCTCGATCTTGATCCTCGCTCCGAGCTCCGACGTGGTCTTCCATGCAAGGTTCCCACGTCGGCTAGGGAAACCCTAGACAACTAGCACGACCCTCATCTCCGAGATGGTGTCCCTCAAGCTTCTCTCGCTCCTCGGCGGCGGATTACGACTTTTATTATGTGTGGCTCTCGGTCGGGGGGCTATTTATAGCCCGAGAAGCAATTAGGTCCAAGGGGAGGCCGATTGGGCCCCGAATTGGGCCGGGCCGGCCGGCTCGGGGCCCACTCGGCCCATCTCGTGGCCTCGCTTCGCTCGGTGTTGCTTCCCGCGTCTTCTAGATGTTCTCCCCTTTTGCATGTGGGCCCTTGACGTCGGTTTCTCTCCGAATTGGACTCAAATCCTTGTCTTGCAAGATTCAAGCACTTTTCTCGGTTCGGTCCTCGGAGTTTATCATCTTCTCGGGCTTGGTCCTTGGGCTCTTGGAGTCATGTTCACTTCATTGCTTGACTTGTATCGGGCTTCAAGGTCTTGTCATGAGGTGCTTAATGAACTTATCCCGGAAGTCTTGCTTTCAACGTTAATACCCTGCGTAAACACTTAACTCCAAAACCGACATGCACAAGTGAACTTGTTATACCACGAGGGTTAGTACCAATGACTAAGATACAAAGGTCATGCCAACACCGAAGGTAAACTCATGGCTAGGTTGACGGATTTTCACCGTCAACACCCCCGGGGACCCGCGTGTTCAGCCGGGAGATCCGCGCAGCGGCCTTCCCCCAGCGCTTCCGCCAGCCTACGACCATCATCAAGTACAACGGGGAGACGGATCCCCGCTTGTGGCTCAACGACTACCGCCTGGCGTGCCAACTGGGCGGAGCCACCAGTGACGAGGTCATCATCCACAACCTCCCCCTGCACCTCGCCGACTCGGCCCAGACGTGGCTCGAGCACCTGCCGGCCAGCCAGATCCACAACTGGGATGACTTCGTCCGCACGTTCATCGGCAACTTCCAGGGCACGTACGTGCGCCCTGGGAACTCCTGGGACTTGCGCTCCTGCACCCAGAAGCCCGGAGAGTCGCTCCGGGACTTTACGACGCTTCTCCAAGCGCTGCACGAGTTGTTCGATGTCGCCACCAGTTTTGCCTCAGGCGAAGAGGCGGTGGGGGCGATCTTCGACGGCAAGAAGGGAAAGCGCACGGACGACGCGCCCACGGAGGGCAGCAAGTCCAAGGAGCTCCATCGGAAGGACAAGTGGGGCAAGAAGGGGAAGAAGCCGCGCCGTGAAGCGCGCGAGCAGGGACGCGACGGCAACGATGCCGAGGCCCTTGCTGTTGACCCGGCTCGACGGGGCCCTCGACCGGCCCCTCGAGGTCCGGGGATGTTCGACGACATGCTAAAGAAGCCATGTCCCTACCACAAGACACCGGTGAACCACACCCTCGAGCAATGCGACTTGCTCAAGCGGTTCTATGGCCGCGCCGCCGCGAAAGACGCCGAAGCCAAGAAGGACGGGGGTGATGGTGACGCCGGCGGTTTCCCCGCTGTGGAGAACGTGTTCCTCATCTTCGGGGGGCCGACCGTCGACAGGTCGAGCCGCCAGTGCAAGCGGGAGCGGCACAAGGTCCTCGCCGCGGAGAAAGCACCTCCCTCCTTCCTTGACTGGTCGGAGGATGCTATCACCTTCAGCCGCGAGGATCACCCGAACCGCATCCCTAACCCGGGCCAGTACCCACTAGTGGTCGACCCGGTCATTGGGAACGCGCGGTTCTCGAAGGTCCTAAAGGACGGAGGCAGCAGCCTCAATATCCTCTACGCGCACACGCTGCGCCTGATGGGGATCGGGTTGGACCAGCTGCGGCCCAGCACGACGCCGTTCCATGGCGTCGCGCCGGGCAAGCACGTCCAACCCCTTGGGCAGATCGATCTGCCTGTTTGGTTCGGCACTCTGAGCAATTACCGCAAGGAGATGCTCACCTTCAAGGTGGTGGGGTTCAGGGGCGCGTATCACGCTATACTTGGGCGGCCCTGCTACACCAAGTTTATGGCTGTCCCCAACTACACCTACCTCAAGATGAAGATGCCGGGACCGAACGGCGTCATCACCTTGGGCTCGTCCATCGAGCACGCCTTCGACTGCGACGTCGAATGCGTTGAGCATGCGGAAGCACTAGCGCTGGATGAAGCGCTGGTGACCAACTTGGAGAAGATGGTCAACGAGGATCTCGACTCCACCGCCAAGCACGCCGGCAACTTCGAGGCCGCGGAGCAGACCAAGGAAGTGCCCCTCGACCCTGCTGCCCCCGAGGGCAAGGCGTTGAGGGTCAGTTCTACCCTCGACCCGAAATAGGAAGTGGTGCTCGTCGACTTCCTCCGCGCCAACGCCAACATCTTCGCGTGGAGTCCCTCGGACATGCCAGGCATCCCGAGGGAGGTCGCCGAGCACTCCCTTGACATCCTACCTCACTCCCGCGCCGTGCAGCAACGGCTCCGCCGCTTAGACGAGGAGCGGCGGCGGGCGATTGGAGCGGGGCTGCGGAAGCTCCTTGAGGCTGGGTTCATCAAGGAAGTGCTCCACCCTACGTGGCTAGCCAATCCTGTACTAGTAAAGAAAAAGAATGGGAAGTGGCAGATGTGTGTAGACTACACCAGTCTTAATAAAGCATGTCCAAAGGTTCCTTTTCCTTTGCCATGTATCGATCAAATTGTTGATTCGACCGCCGGGTGCGAACTACTTTGTTTCCTTGATGCCTACTCCGGCTACCACCAAATCAAAATGAAGGAGTCCGGCCAGCTCGCGACTTCATTCATCGCGCCGTTCGGGATGTATTGCTACGTCACGATGCCGTTCGGCCTCCGGAACGTGGGTGCGACGTACCAACGGTGCATGCAGCACGTTTTCGGAGACCACATCAGCCGGACCGTCGAGGCGTATGTAGACGATATAGTCGTGAAAACCAGGAAGGCGGACGACCTGGTTGGCGACCTCGGCATCGCGTTCGGCTGCCTACGGGCCAACTGGGTAAAACTGAACCCCGAAAAATGTGTCTTTGGCGTGCCGTGTGGCATGCTTCTAGGATACATAGTCTCCCAGTGAGGCATCGAGGCCAACCCCGAAAAGGTTGCAGCCCTCGAGCGAATGGGTCCGATTCGGGACCTCATAGGGGTACAAAAGGTGCTGGGGTGCCTTGCCGCCTTGAGCCGCTTCATCTCGCGGCTCGGCGAGAAAGGCTTGCCCCTCTACCGCCTCCTTAAGAAGCACAGGCGCTTCTCTTGGACCACTGAGGCCCAAGAGGCGCTTGACAAGCTGAAGGCATCCTTGACTCACGCCCCGATCCTCACACCACCGTGAGACGGCGAACCTCTGCACCTCTACGTGGCTGCGACTACCCAGGTGGTCAGCGCCGTGATCGTGGTAGAGCGCACGGAGGAGGGGCACGCCTTGCCGGTTCAGCGGCCGGTGTACTACATCAGCGAGGTCTTGTCCGACATCAAGGCGCGCTACCCTCAAGTCCAGAAGCTGCTCTACGTAGTGGTCCTCTCGCGGCGCAAGCTTCGCCACTACTTCGAGGCCCACCCTGTCACGGTGGTTTCCTCCTTTCCACTAGGAGAGATCATCTGCAATCCAGACGCAGCGGGTAGGATCGCCAAGTGGTCGGTGGAGCTGATGGGCGAAACGCTCGCCTACGCCCCGCGCAAGGCCATCAAGTCCCAGATCTTGGCAGATTTCGTTGCCGAGTGGACGGACACGCAGTTGCCACCGCCGCAGATCCAGGCAGAGTGCTGGACTTTGTACTTCGACGGCTCGGTGATGAAGACCGGGGCGGGCGCGGGCCTGCTCTTCGTGTCACCCCTCGGGGAGCACATGCGGTACGCAGTACGCCTCCATTTCCCCGCGTCAAACAACAAGGCTGAATACGAGGCCCTGCTCTGCGGCCTCAAGATCACCATCGAGATAGGCGTCAAACGCCTCGACGTGCGGGGAGATTCACAGCTCGTGATCGACCAAGTCATGAAGAACGCGAGCTGCCACGACGACAAGATGGAAGCATACTGCAAGGCTGTGCGGGCCCTCGAGGACAAGTTCTACGGCATCGAACTTAATCACGTGCCCCGCCGGTGCAACGAGGAGGCAGACGAGCTTGCGAAGATCGCGTCGGGGCGGATCACTGTTCCCCCGAATGTCTTCGCCCAAGATATCGCCCAACCATCCGTCACCCTCGAGTCGCACCCCTCGAACCACACGGAACCCTCGGGGGCTCCCTCGAGTCCAGCAGGCGCAGAGCCCATGGACGAGGACCCCTCGAACGAGGCGTACGTGCTCTCCCTCCTCGAGGGGTACGGCACCAGCGAAGCCGAAGTTATGGATGTCGAGCCGACTCCCAGCAGGGCGGACTGGCGCGACAAATACATCACCTGGATGGACAGAGGGGAACTCCCCTCGGACCGATCCGAGGCCAGGCGCGTCGCCAGGATGGCCAAATCTTTTTCCCTCATCGACAGCGAGCTGTACAAGCGCGCCGCTTCCGGCATCCTGCAGCGATGCGTGCCCATCCCCGAGGGGCGCGAGCTCCTCCAGGACATACATGCGGGGATCTGCGGCCACCACGCCGTGCCCCGCACCCTCGTAGGCAACGTGTTCCGCCAAGGCCTTTACTGGCCCACCGCGGTCGCAGATGCCAGCGAGATCGTGCGCACCTGCGAAGGGTGCCAATTCTACACCCGAAAATCCAACCTCCCTGCGCACGTCCTGCAGACCATCCCCATCACGTGGCCCTTCGCCGTGTGGGGACTGGACATCGTCGGGCCCTTGCGGAAAGCGCCCGGGGGCTTCACCCACCTATTGGTCGCAATCGACAAATTTTCCAAGTGGGCAGAGGTGCGCCCATTACGAATCTCAGGGCGGAGCAAGCAGTGACGTTCTTCACCGACATCGTCCATCGCTTTGGAGTGCCCAATTTACGGGTCCCAGTTCACGGGTAGGAAATTCCGGGAGTTTTGCCATAAATTCCACATCCGTGTGGACTGGGCAGCTGTGGCACACCCACAGACCAACGGCCAAGTAGAACGTGCCAACGGCATGATCCTACAAGGCCTCAAACCCAGAATTTTCGACCAGCTGAAAAAGTCTGGTCGGAAATGGCTCCAGGAACTGCCTGCGGTCGTGTGAAGCCTAAGGACCACCCCAAGCAGAGCCACCGGGTCCACCCCGTTCTTTCTAGTCCATGGCGCGGAGGCCGTCCTCCCCACGGACTTAGAATATGGGTCACCCAGGGTGCGAGGCTATGACGAGGACACCAACCAGTGGGCCCGCGAGGACTCATTGGACCAGCTGGATGAAGCGCGCCTCGTGGCCCTAATGCATTCCGCAAGATACCAGCAGTCCCTAAGACGCTACCAGGCTCGGAAGGTACGCCGGCGGGACTTCAGCGAGGGGGATTTGGTCCTAAGGCTACGCCAAGACAACCGAGGACGCCACAAGCTATCACCTTCGTGGGAGGGACCCTACGTCGTGGTGTAGGTGCTCAAGCCCGGCACGTACAAGCTAGCCAACGAGGACAGCGAAGAACTCACCAACGCTTGGAACATCCAACAGCTACGTCGCTTCTACCCCTAGCTAGGATTTCCAAGTCTTTTGTTGTAAATTACGTGCCCAACACCCCAGTTGGCAACGAACATGTAAACAACACCGGTTCAATAAAAAGGGCAACTCAGCTTTCCCCTGAAACCCAAGTCACCCTCGGGGGCTACTACGGGGGGCATCCCCCCACCCAAAAATGGTCCCATTTTTTCGCAAAAAACCCACGTGCGCTAAGTTTGGCTCAACCTTAGCCTCGAGCAAAGTTCAAACAGGGCGCGGACGTCCCAACGGAAAGGATGCGCAAGCCAGAGATAGCCTACGCCTCCACGAGGATACGGCCCTTCTCTCTTGCCTCCAGACCAGCAGGCTGCTCGCGAAAATTGAACTCCCCTAACTCGAATTTACTCAGGCAAAGGAAGAAACAAAACAGCGCCATAAAAATAACAAACATCATTTGCTCCCACAAGTGTTTAAAACAAAATGATTGTTCATTTACATGGCCACGTGGCCCACATACTAACACACAAACAAAAAAGGGCCTGGCGCCCAACAATCTTCAGGCCTAAGGAGCGTCGGCTTCAGCGGCATCTGGAAACAGGAACTCCTCGAAGGCCTCGGTGAGCGCCTCGGCGACGTCAGCAGCTAACGCGTCCACGCGCTCCATCGCCACCTCATCCTTGACGCCCTCCGGGACGATGTAGCCCTCTGCCACGACTTCGAAGTTGATCTCGTAATGAGATCGCACCACCCCGAGAGCCTTCTGGACGCCAAGATGCAGAGCGCGGCGCATGCGCCCAGAGATGTGCCCGCCGAGGGCGCGCAGGCAACTGGCCAACGAGCTTCCAGCTTGCGCCTCGCCCTCCTCCACGGCCTGGCAGGTCTCGAGGGCCACGGAATGCAGCTCTAGCAGCTCCCGCTCGGAGGAGTTGTAGGAATCCTGCAGTGCCTCGGCCCGGTCGGCTGCGTGCCCCAGCGCGGTGCGCAGGCCTGAACATTACCAGCGAAAGAAATCAGAAGGGGGAACGAACCCTCAAAGGAAAGATCAGCAAAACAAGAGACGAAACGGTGACCTACCTTCAACCTACTTCTCCACCTCGAGGGCGCGGCGCTCGGCCTCGACCGCTTGCTGCAGGATGACGACGGTGGCGCTCTGCTCCTTGAGTGACTACTCCTGATCCGCACTCGTGGTGCTGAGAGCTACCAGTTCGCCCTCGAGCTTCGAGAAATCAGCGTTCCGCTCCTCCAGCGACTTCTGCGCCGCCTCACGAGCGGTACGCTCCCGCTCGAGCGCCGACCGAGTGTCGGCAAGAGCGGTCCGCTCTTGCTGGAGCTGCCCCTCAGCCCCCTGGCGGGCGGTACGCTCTTGCCGGAGCTGGTCCTCCGCCGTGGCGAGCGCAGTGACCTTGGCGTCGAGGGTGGCCTTCAGCTCGTCGGCCTCCTTGGCCTTCTACTCAGCCGCGCGCGCCCTCTCTTCGGCCTGGCTCTGATGGGCCTGCGCCTCCCAGAGCCACGAGCGGAGCTCCTGATTGTCAGCACGGACGGTGCCCACCTCCGCCTCCCAGTTGGACGCCACCGTGCGCATCTTCTCCATATCCCCCCGCACCTGCTGCAGCGCCTCATCCCGATCGATGAGGGTTGTGCAAATCCGCCCGAGGGTGGGGAGGGCACGCCGCGGCCTGCCTTTCGCACTCCAGGAGCTGGTCGCCTAGGGCCTCAGCCCGGTACGACAGCCAGCTGTCTGGGGTCCCCAAGGCATTTGCGAGCGCGTCGAAGGCATCGCGCTGCTCCCGGAGCTGGCGGAGCTCGGCACTCATCCGGTCAAAGGCGCCATACTTATCGCGAGCGCGATCCTTGAGCTCCTACCGCCAACAGACCGAAACCAGTAAGCTTCGCGCTGCAAGAAACAAACAAGAAGACGAAGAAGTCGAAGAAAAGGGGCAACAGTGCCTCACCTGGAAGACGCGCCACGCCGGGCAGCCATGGATCCGCATCGCCTCACTCAGCGCTCGGTTGAGCGCGGTGCCGTGGTCACGGAGTTCCCCCCCACAGCTGCTGCTCCTCTTGAGCGTCGGTGAAGGCGGGCGGCTCGTCGACGCGCCCCTCTCCCAGAGCAGAGCGGCCGGCGCGGGAAGAAGAAGCCTTGGCGCTGAGCCCTCAGCCTCCGGCCACCATGTGGCCATCCCACCGCCTCACGAGTACCCCCTCCTGGGACTCGGGGGACGGCATGGGCAGGTTCACCCACTGGTCCCACCCGGCGGCGGGGGAGTCCTCGTCCGGGATCTCCACCGCCACCGCCCGGGAGCTGCCGGCAAGCTCGGGCTCCAGCTGCGTCCCCACCGCCGCCCTCCCGCCGCGTCTCCGCGGCCGCGGGCGCCGGGTGGCCCTCCATGGCGTACGCCTCCGCAATGCCGCCGCAACCGCGCCGCCGGGCCGTGCCTCCGCCTCCCCGCCTTGCCTCTGCCGCGACCACCGTCCGCCGCGCCTCCTCCACGACCGGCGCCCACCGCTCCTCGGCAACCGCCGGTTGCGGCTCGGCGAGCGAGGCCGCCACCGTGGCCTCGAGGCCTCGCCGCACCCTCGCGAACTCGCGCTCGCCGTCGCCGCCTCACTCACCCCTGCCCGCGGCGCCTTGACGAACGCCGCCGGGTAGGGACGGACGCATCTGCCCTCAGCACCTTGGCCGGTGCGAGAGGAGGCACGGTTGGCACCACCCTGCGGAGACGCAAACAAACTGTCAGATCCCCGCCTGACAGGCACACGACCCCTCGAAAGATGATCCCTTACCTCGAGGAGGAGAAGACGCGCTTCCTCTTCCTCGAGGTCCCCGCTGACGTTGCGGGTGCAGCCGGCGCGACCGCCGCCGCACCTCTGACCATCTCCACTGTGCGCGCGGGCGCCCTCCGCCGCGCGCGCGGACGCCTCCGAGGAGCGCGCCGGCGCCTCCGCGGCCCGCGCCGCCTCTGTCGTCGATTGCCTAGGGGCGGCGCGCCCGCCCCAGACGATGCCGCTCTTGCCACCAGAGCCGGCTCCGGTGACGGGGGTGCAGGCTCCCACCTATCGGGGAGGGACTGCCCCCTGACCTCTTCCTCCTCTCCCTCCTCCTCATCCGATGACGAGTACTCCTCGGCCCCCGGCGAGGAGAGCCCCTGCTGCTCGCGCAGCCGAAACTCCTCGCTCCTCCGTTCGTGGCGCTCCCTGTGTCGCGTCGCGCGCTCCCTCCCCGCGAGCCACTCGCTCCCCGCTCTCGCCGCCGCGCGCGCGCGTGCGAGCACGCGAGAGCGGGGGGTGGGCGGCTCGGACTTCGCGGCGCTCGCGCTCACCAACTGCAGGCAAAACATTAAAATGCGTCAACAACCCGGAGAACTGGCAAAATTGAAACGAAATCAAGAACTCCACGCACCAGTGGGCCGGTGGGCAGCATCTCAAGGTCCCACAGGGCCTTTTCGTTGTAGCGCCCGGAGTTGGGGTCGATGGCGCGCCGCGCCCGGGTAGCCACGTAGTCCCGCAGCAAGGGGCCCGGCAGCGACCGCGACGGGGTCCGCCTCCTCGGTCATCTCGAAGATGCAGAGCGGCCTCTCCATCAAGGGGACGATCCGCCGATGGTGGAGGTGGGCGAGGACGACCTCCACATTCAGCCCACGGCTCGCCAGATTCCTCAGCGCGGCCAGGAGCGATTCCAACCGCGCCTGGTGCTGGGGCGGGGACATCCCGTGGTACCAGGAGGCGGGCCTCTCCCGGAGCACGAGGACGGTATAGGGGGGAGGCCGGGCTCGTCGTTGCGGAGGTAGAACCACCCTTGCTCCCAGTCTGCGTTGTTGGCTGTCATCGTGCAAGGGATGTAGTCGTCCTTGCGCTGGCTCCGCACGGCGAGCGACATGCCACCGGCACGCACCGCGCGGCGGGTCCTCGTCTCCGTCGTCGCCAGCGTGTGCAGCTCCGCGCGGAAGAGATGAACCCAGAGATCCCAGTTCACTGGGATCCCCAGGAAGCCCTCACAGACGCCAACAAATGTGGCCGCCTGTGAGATCACGTTTGGTGCGAAGTTGTGGAGCTCCACACCGTAGTGGTGGCAGAGAGCCCACATGAAACGGCTCGCCGGCGCCATGAAGCCCCGCTCATGGAAGCGGACAAAGCTGACCACGTAGCCGCTCGGAGGGTTGGGCGCTCGCTCCCTTTCCGACGGCACGATCCATGCGGCCGGCCGTCCATCCTCGTTCGCCGCCAGCTGGCCACCGGTTACCAGCTGGTTCAGGGCCAGCCGTGTCACCGTCGAGCGCTCCCACGCCAACGGGTCGATGATGATGAGAGGCGGCTAGGGCGCCATGCGAGCAGGCGAAGAGGCGAAGGACAAGGAACAAGAAGAGCTCCGAGAGGAGAGAAGTGCAATGGCGAGATCGGCTCGGGGGCTAGAGCGCAAGAGGCAAGAACGGCGAGTGCTGAACGCGAAGGTAAAAACCGCCCGTTCCCCTTCCATTGGATTTATAGGCCGCAGGCGTGCTCTCCGGATCGCACACCCCGCGCGCATTAACTGCAGGTGGAATATTCCCTCGCTGACCAACGGGCCCCACCACGACCGCGGCAGCCACGCAACCGCTCGCAGGCCATCATCACGCGCGCAGAAGCGGGGCCGTGGCGGCGGTCACATCCGCCTGCCCACTCCGCCCACTACGCGTGCGGCCGCAGCGCCTGAAAAGGCGCGCCCGCGGCGCGAGATTTCAGTCGCGGTTGCGAGCATTTAATGGCCCTGTCCCTTACTGAGTAAGGTAGACCCTCGAAGCGGCCCGAGCCCCTGGCTCAAATTAACACGACCCTCGACGGGTGCAAACATCGACAGGTGGCCTCGAAGCCCGTTTGAAGTAAACGGGCGCTACAGGTGCCCTCGATTCACAAAAAGTTACTGATCAGCGGCTCGGGGGCTGGCACGGCCATGGACCCTCGAAACTCTCGCATGCAAAAGACGGGGGGCGCCCAGCCGCCACCCCGCACGACTCTACTGATCAGCGGTTCTAGGACTGACACGATCAGGGGCCCTCGAAACCTGCAGATGCGAAAGACGGGGGCACCCAGCCGCCACCCCGCACGGCCCTACTGATCAGAGGTTCGGAGCCTGACCTTCAACGGGTTCGAACAGGCGCCCCAGATCACCAGAGTCAGGGACGACGAAGGCACGCGCATTCGAGCCTTTCCTCGAGCCCACCGGCTCGAGGGTGCCCAACATGTCGTGTTCGAGAGCCAGCGAGGGCAGCTAGCCGGGGGGATCCCACCAAGGGAGAGCTTCCGCGCCCTCGGTCCCTAGCGAATGGGACCAAGCCCCACCTAGCAAACCCACACAAGCGCTTTAATGGACGCGTCTCCAGACCGCGCAGCCTACCCTTATCGAACGGGGCATGGGCATCCACTCGAATCACCCACTAACAACTCAATGAGGAATCCGCAATCTGCGACCCGATCGATGGTGGTTGCGGAAACCTCACCCTCCATCCCGCGGAGGGACGGCGAGGGCGCGTTAAAAGCAAGTCGGAGAGCTCGCCCCAAACGCATTTAATGGGCCGAGGCTCGGGGGCTCGACGCATGGCTACACCTCCTCGGTTGCACCGGCCGCGAGTAGTGCTAGTTACGCGTGCGTCACTGAAGCCAGCTGGAACATCACCGACGCCGGTTGAGATAAGCACCACGCCCACTAACCAGACTCCGCGGTAAAACCCCTGCAGGAGCACTCACGCTCCTGCAGGGCTTCGGGGGCTAGACCCGCGGGTCCGCTTACGCGGCCCCACGGAAAGCATTAGCAACCAGGGGGAAGGACGTCCTATCGGCGGGCTTCGGCATCCGCGGGAGCCTGGCCGGCGAACCCGCAGATGCTCGGGGGCTGCGTCGGGGACGGGCCCGAGGGTCCCCTAAAACAACCGAAGAAACCCCTGCTTAAAACCTGCAAAAAACCAAAGCGAAACACCTCTCACTTAAGCACACACACGGGGCACGGCCCACACTGTGGTGGTCCCCGCGGCCCACCGAAGTGGCCCACTCAAAGGCCCCCTCGAGCAAGTTCCGCCTCGCTCGAGGGTTCACACCTCCCTCGAGCGGGTTCTGCCTCGCTCGAGACTCCCTCACGCGCACGCCCGTTCCCGCACGCGGGAACGGGCATTTACTGCTCTGACACGGTGAGGTGGCGCCATCATGCGCCTAGGAATCATGCCCGGACATGTTGCGCCAACTCCCTAGGGGGAACCCATCCCCGCCACTGTGGGGGACTGTGCGACGTGGCCGGTGTCAGCCCCGTGACACCGCGCCGCCTACTCCCGTATGGCTAACACGCCGCGCCCTCGAAGGGGGGCCGGCCACACCCTTGAACCACTTTCTCATGAACTTGCAGGCCTAGTTCGTGATGCTAGGCCGGTGGGACGCCATCCCCGCTACTGTTGGTCCTGTGCGGCCGCCCCCGTGCTCGCAGCACCACGTCGGGTACTGTTACAACCACTCTGGCGCCGTGAGGCACAGGACACCGCCACGCCTGCCACTGTATCCCATACGGATCATCGTCAACAACCTCCTGAAGCCCGTCTGAGGACGCCACGGTCAACCACTGCGCCCCTACCCTCGAAGCTGCCACTGTTCGGGTACAAGACACGCCATGATGACCAGATCGTGGCAAGGACTGTCAAGGCGGCCGCCAACTCTGCGGCGTTGCACACCATACTTCCCCATGTAGCTGAATAGTGCGGCATGCTTCTAATTCGCCCTCTCCTTGGTCTATAAAAGGAAGGTGAACCCCCTCGCCGCAGGGGACACGACAGGAGAGATCAGACATCCAGTAGGGAATAACGCGCACACACTCCCCAATTCTCCCACAACATTTGAGCTCATTCCGATCACTTCACCAGGGACTTGGAGGTCACGCTTCCTCTCCCGCCTTCCTTGTAGCCGCCCCACTATAGGCACCCCGGTGCTGAGCAATATAGTGCCCCGAGCACACCACTGCTGAACGTACGGCCCCTCGGCCGGAACCAGGATAAACCTTGTGTCTCTAGTTGCTTAGCATCGACCATTGAGGGATAGACCTTGGCGCTTATTACTAGTTAGTGCCAGGACTACATTCCGCACCGACAGCACTCATGAGTAGTATCCGAGCATCATGGCGGGTAGGATGGCCGGTATGATGGTCCAAAAAGGAGAAAAAGTAGGTCGAGTAACGACATGATGAGAAACGGGTTTTCCAACAGGTCGGTACGACGAGGAAAACAAGAGGGCGTTGAAAAGACGCACTCGTAGAGTAGTTCCGGAGCATTGAAGCAAGCAACATGGCTGGTTTGATGCTCCAAAAAGAGAAGAAAACTGATTCATGGTCTTGATCGAGCAAAGTGTAGAGACACCCAGATCTCCAAGCATGGCTACAATTAGTATGGAAGGGCCGACCTCAGGGAGGCCTTATAGGTGTGCCGACCTCAAGAAGGTCTCAAATCAGAAGCGCCCAAGCACCCGGAGATACTTGGCAGGGCCATTAGGCGCGCACCCCACAGGGAAGCCTTCATTCCCGATGTAAAATCCTTGGGAGATTTTCCGAGCTGGCGAAGGTGACGATGGAGCCAGATGAAGGTCTAGCGACCTGACGCAGACGACGATGGAGCCGGAGGGTCTAGCGACCTGACGAAGACGACGACGGAGCCGGAGGAGGGTCTAGCGACCCGACGAAGATGATGACGAAGCCAGAGGGAGGTCTAGCGACCTGATGTAGACGATGCCGAAGCTGCAGGGAGGTCTAGCGATCTGATGGCGAAAACACTAGGAGGTCTAATGACCTAACGAAGGTGATGATGGAGCCGGAGGAAGGTCGAGCGACCTGATGAAGACGACGCCGAAGCTGAGGGCTGGTCCTGTAAAATAAAATAAACACCAGGTCGGTGTATCAATCTATCGAATATAAATATGATGAAAACTAAGCCTGAGCTAAACAAGCAGATGTTGAGTAATGCTAGCCGGAGCTGAACATTCTTGTGCTATGTTTTGTTTTTTTAAGAAAGCATTCCACTTATCGTGCAAGGCACATATTATGCGGACTCGAAAGCTCTGAAGCTGCAAAGTGTTTCACCCCTCTACAATGCTCAGCAGGGAGTCTTAGATGTAGCCGACGCACGGGGAGGGGCCTAGGACCTAGGTTTTGCAACAACACAACATCGAATACTCATAACGAGAGTCAACTAGTTAAAGGAAGAACACACATGGAATAGACCCCTCAGGTCCTGCGATCCTTAGAGTGGCAAGGCCAAGCCCCCGAGCATGTCGAGGGGGAGGGGAACATAGCACAAGATAAAAAATTTGAACCCTCAGATCTGGCGACCTACGTGTTGGCAAGGCCAAGCCCCCGAGCATGTCGAGGGGGAGGGATCCGAAGAGCAGACAAAGGCATGTATGCAGATCTACGAATTAATTTTAAGCTGTAAAAATATTCAATTGTAAATAGCACTTAGCTTGTGTGTAGCTGAGGAGGAATGTGGTCGTCCACGCGAGCTGGAACCGTGCCGATGTAGCCGTCGAAGCGTCAAAGGAGGTCGACGAGGTCGGTCGATGAGCTGTGATGGTGGACATCACCGCACGGCCTTAGCTTGCCATGTTCTCGTGGTCGTATATATTCTTTTTAAGCAAATACAAAAGAAGCCATATTAGGTAGCAAGTAGTCATCGATACTAGATCGGAAAAAAATAAGGTAAGAAAAGGCACGCAATGTACTTCCCTCCGATGCATGCACTAGATACGTGATTACGCCACGATGATTGGATCATAACGATCATGCCCATACACCTGCGATCCATCCGCCACGCATGTGCTAGGGGCCAGCAGAGTTACCCGTGCATCGACCGAGCCATATATATGTTGGCGTCGCCGACTCGCCGTGTTGCACTAGGCACAGGACCCAGAGGTCGGCTGCAGTGACGTCGCGATCTAGCGATCCTACACGAAGGCTGGGGGTGGGTGGTCGCACACCAAAAATTTCTAGCGCACCAGAAATCTGTCGTGTTGCCGTGGAAGTGGTTGCCGGAGCGAGCTGCCATCACGTTGCATGAAGAACTCCAAATTCCCCCTACCTGGCGCGCCAACTGTCAGATGGTGAGATCTGGACAGCCCACGGGGGTGTTAATGAAGGGAAACGGGGTGGCTACGCTAGCGCAAAACAAAATTTTCCCCGCAAAACAGGAATTGCTGCTGTCAGAGATCACGGGATTACCACTAGACGCGCAGATGCAGCGGAACCGTCTCGATGTAGACGAACGCGTTGAGGGTAGCAGGCAGTGCAGTTGCTCACGTCCTTCTTGACTTGCACGTGCGGCTCGTCCGATCCAAGTGCTCCAGATGCAGCACCTCCAAGGTATCCACACGTACAGAGAAGGAAGCGATGCACGCCGGACTGCTAGGTCCGCGAGTGCGACGAGGAGAGAGCGTTGGCAGCGCGGCTGCTACTTGAGAAAGTTGTGTCTTTTCAGGAGGGGTGTGGTCCATATTTATTGGGAGGAAAACCCCCCACACCATCGTCCATTAGCAATACGGGACTAATAGATGGTGTACCCCTTCCAATACTAATGGGCTTTACAACATTTGTGGCCCATTAGGACTTTTACACCATAATGGATCAAATCCATCTGAGCCCACTAGTGGATCAAATCCAGTAGACTCTAGGGCATATTTCCAACAGTCTCCCACTTGCACTAGAGTCAACTATGCAAGTATATTCATCCTCATTCGGCTTCCAACCCCTTAAGTGTGTGACCCTATAGGTTCACATACACATAGACTTGACTCGAGTACATTACTCGATCAATAGTTGATAGAGGCCTCTAGCAAAACGTATCAACTCCTATGCATACGTAAAGATCTTATCAGACAAACCATCACAACAATTCATACATGCTATTCCCTTTGCCTCACGATATTTGGTCTAGCTCCAAGCTGACCTCTCTTTCTCGACACTGTGATTCGGATCATCAAAAGGGGGTTAACCCTTAACCCAGCACGGCCATGCATTTCTTGATCCGATCACTCGAGGGGCCCAGAGATATCTCTCTCAAGTGGAGGGGCAAATTCTATCTTGATTGACCATGCCTCACAGCATGCTTCCTGACAAACCCGAAAGCCATCTTTATGACTACCCAGTTACAGAGTAGCGGTTGATGGCCCCTATGTAGGTCAATTCACATCTTAAGTACATGCGACAATCTCAAGTCTAAGGACATAGCGTATACGTTGTGTAAACAGAGAACAAGGTCTCAAATTGGGTCAGTCCAGCCCCATGTCATACATGTGCCCACATTATTAGTTATACATCTCCATGTTCATGACTTGTGAAACATAGTCATCAACTAATTCATGTGCTAGTCATTAACTCATACTAGGGACAACTTTTGAATAACCATACAAGTAAAAGAGTTTCACAAACAATTCACGCAATTGCCAATCTAATACAAGTCACCTTTCATGGATATTCAATAAAAGAACCAAGTGACATGGATATAATGAAATATAATCATCTCTGTGATTCCTTTTAGGACATATTTCTAACATCCTTCCACTTGCACTTGAGCTAATCTATAGAATATATCTATTACCCATAGCTCTCATGTGCGCCTCATGCTTAGGGCCGTGGAAGGGGTTTTGTCAAAGGATCCGCAACATTCAAATCCGTGTGTACTTTGCATATCTTGATATCACCTCGTCTAACGATCTCTCGTATCGATGAAATTTCCACAAGTACATGTTTATTCTTTTGGTGGTTCCTTGGCTCCTTTGCTTGCGCAATAGCCCCATTGTTGTCACAATAAAGATCCAATGGGCTAGAGACACTCGGAAACACACCAAGTTCGTAAAGGAACTTCCTTATCCAAACACCCTCCTTTGCGGCTTCCGAAGCCGCGATGTACTCGGCTTCGTTGTAGAATCGCCCATCGTCTCCGCTTAGAACTCTTCCGCACACGGCCTCCACCATTTATCATAAATACGTATCCCGATTGCGACTTTGAATCGTCTTGGTCAGTTTGGAAACTAGCATCGGTGTAACCCGTTACAACGAGCTCCTCCTCACCTCCATAGACTAGGAACATGCCTTTAGTCCTTCTTAAGTACTTAAAAACATTTTTAACCGCTGTCCAGTGACCCTCACTTGGATCAGATTGGTATCTGCTTGTAATACTTTGTGCATACGAAATATCTGGACGTGTACATATCATTGCATACATAATAGATCCGATGGCCGAAGCATACGGTATTCTACTCATGTGTTCCCGCTCATCAGTTGTCGAAGGACACTGAGTCTTGCTAAAATGTATGCCATGTGACATAGGCAAGAACCCTTTCTTTGCCTCTTCAATGTTGAACCTTTTCAACACTTTATCAATGTAAGTGTCTTGGATTAATCCTATAAGCCTTTTTGATCTATCTCTATAGATTTTGATGCCCAAAATGTATGCCGCCTCACCTAAGTCCTTCATTGAAAAACTATTTTTTAATGAGGTCTTAGCGGCCTCAAGCATAGGAATGTCATTTCCAATCGCAATATGTCATCCACATATAAGATTAGAAATACTACAGAGCTCCCACTTGCCTTCTTGTAAACACAAGGCTCTTCTTCACTCGAATGAAGCCAAACCCTTTTACCACCTCATCAAAGCGAAGGTTCCAACTCCGAGATGCTTGCTTCAATCCATAAATGGATTTTTGAAGTTTGCACACCTTCCCAACAGATTGGTTGGATCAACAAATCCCTCAAAGTTGTGTCATATACACATCCTCGTCGATTTCCATTTAGGAAAGCTGTTTTGACATCCATCTGCCATATCTCATAATCGAAATATGCAGCTATAGCTAGAATGATCCGAATAGATTTAAGCATCGCTACGGGTGAGAATGTCTCGTCGTAGTCAACTCCTTGAACTTGTCGAAAACCTTTTGCAACAAGTCGAGCTTTATGGATGTGAACATTTCCATCCATGTCCCTCTTATTCTTATAGATCCATTTGCACTCTATGGGTTTAACACCATCGGTGGGTCAACCAAGTTCCAAACTTGATTGTTATCCATGGAATCTATTTCGGATCTCATGGCACTTTGCCATTTCTCGGAATCTGGGTCCATCATTGCTTCCGCATATGTCATAGGTTCATCATTGTCTAACAACAATATGTCGCGCTCTCCCAAGATCATGAGATTGAGCTTATCAGTTGCGCGACGTGCCCTTTCAGACCTTCGTGGTTGTGGTGGTGCTTCTCTTGCCACGGGCATCTCAACTCGTTCAGCTACATTAGCATCAATAGTGAAATCTTGCCCAACCGGCTCATCTTGAACTTCTTCAACATACACCTTCTGTCTACATTTTTCTCTTCTAAGAAACTCTTTCTCTAAGAAAACGCCGTTCCGAGCGACAAACACTTTGCCTTCTGACCGGTTGTAGAAATAATATCCCAAGGTTTCCTTTGGATATCCCATGAATATGCACTTGTCCGATTTAGGTGTTAATTTATCTGATTGAAGTTTCTTCACATAAACCTCACAACCCCAAATTTTCGTAAAGACAACCGGGAGTCTTACCAGTCCACATCTCATATGGTGTCTTAACTACGGACTTAGAAGGTACCCTATTTAAAGTGAAAGCTGCGGTTTCTAGAGCATAACCCCAAAATGACAATGGTAGGTCCGACTGGCTCATCATTGATCGAACCATGTCCAACAAGGTTTGATTACGTCGCTCGGATACACCGTTTCTTTGAGGTGTTCCAGGTGGCGTAAGTTGTGGAACAATTCCGCAACTCTTTAGATGACTACTAAACTCATGGCTCAAATACTCACCTCCACGATCAGAACGCAAGGTCTTGATTTTCTTGCCACGTTGATTTTCTACTTCACTCTGAAATTCTTTGAACTTTTCAAAAGTTTCAGACTTGTGCTTCATTAAATAGACATAACCATTTCTACTTAAATCATCAGTGAACATTATGAAGTATTGGTATCCACCTCTAGCTGTCGTACTCATTGGACTGCACACATCCGTATGTATGAGTTCCAGTAAGTCTGAGGCTCTCTCAGGAAAACCCGAGAAAGGCATCTTGATCATCTTGCCTAGCAAACAAGCTTCACATGTTTCCTAGGATTCAAAATCAAACGAAGTTAAAAGTCCATCGTTATGGAGCTTCTTCATGCGCTTTTCACTGATGTGACCCAAACGACAATGCCATATGTAGGTAGGACTTAAATCATTAGGTCGAGACCTTTTAGCACTTATGTTACAGATAGGTGAATCATCAAGATTTAAAACAAATAAGCCATTCACAATGGATGCACAAGCCACAAACACATTATCCTTAGAGATCACACAACCATTGTTTTCACTCGCAAATGAATAACCATCCTTCATCAAACATGAAGGGGATAAAATGTTTCGACTCAAACTAGGAACAAAATAACAATTATTCATTTCCAATATAAATCCTGACGGGAGGTGTAGTTTCATTGTTCCGACGCTCAATGCAGCAACTCTTGCATTATTGCCTACGCGGAAATCAACTTCTCCTCGTTCCACGCTTCTACTTCTTATCATTCCTTGCATCGAGTTGCAAATACGAGCAACCGATCCGGTATCAAATACCCAAGAATTAGTATAAGAATCAGCGAGGAAAATATCTGTAACATAAACATTAAGTGTACCTAAAGTGGAAGTACCCTTACTTCCCTTGCTTTTCATAGAAGCTAAGTACATCTTACAATTTCTTTTCCAGTGACCGATTTTCTTACAATGAAAATATTCAGCCTTGGTAGCTGGACTAGCTTTGGGCGCCTGGTTTGGCATTGGGATCTTATCCTTGGCCTTACCTTTCTTCTTCCAAGAATTGCCCTTCCTTTTAAAGATCGGCTTGTTTTGGATCGCCATCACATGACTACTGCCCGTGCTCTTCTTAACGTTATCATCTATTGGTAAGTGGGTGCCTAGAACTCCTTCCCTTTTCTCAGCTCTGAGAACAATTCTCAGATTACGAATCCAATTCGTAAAGTTTGTTCCAGTCAACTTGTCCTTCTCAAGGACTGAATGCAAGGTAAACGATGTGGTGTTGCTAGGTGCCTTTAATCTACAACAGAATAATAAATGCAAAACACTAAGACAATATATCCATGACAGAGTAAAATAAAAAAATTTACTCCCACTAAAATCAATATCCCCACATTGATACTTAGTGATTCAGAATCCACAACTAACAAGTCTACTAGTGAGCTTTTGCGTCACCGCTAGTAAACAAGGTAGATCGGTAAGCAACTCTTTGCTAATCATATCACATATGACTCTGTTGTTGGGTGACATCTCTATGTCTAGGATTCCAACCTTTATGCCCCAAAGTCCTTAACCGTTAAGATGACTTTGATAAGTAAACCAACACTTATGCGTGTAAGTATCCGATACAAACCCGTCTAGTCAAGGAAAACTAGTGGCACCCTAATTTCATAGACCCACCACTAATTGTACGAGACGTGGGACGGTGGCAAGTGTTGGGAGGGCATGTTAACTTAAAATTCCAAAGGGATCGTTCTACTCGTAACATCACACGCAAGAAAATAATATTGTCGCATGTAAAAGTAGAACGGTAAGAACGACATTCACAAAGTTGTAACACGGTATGGCCTATTGTCGCATGGTGATCTCCATCTCCATTGACCTGTACATCATGTTGATCTCCATCTCCATGATCTGTGTGTGCCATCCTCCATGTGATGAGTCCTCCAAGAACTATCTAACGCGTGCTAGTAATGAAAGTTACACAATCGCGTATTAGATCATCACAAATTTGGTACGCAGACCATTACATTAATTTTGACAATACATGTGGCTCCAGCCGTATTGCCTTATGCGTGACACGCAGGTCACGAAAAAAATTACACACATGCATCACATACACATATAGGCCATACCGATTACAAAACCCGCAAAACAAGATTATCGCAATTCCGACGTCCAAACTTAAAACGCCCGAAAACCCATCTTGCAAGCCGAATTTGGCAAAACTAATTTCGCCGAGACCAGCAAAGCTGGTTTATCACATGTGTAAAATTTTCGTAGATCAATTTACGTATAGAAAACGTCTTCATCCAAGTTAACCACGAAAAGTTATGACTGTTTTACCGAACCGTATATTTTACGGTTTTTCCCGGCCGTAGAGATCCAATCCGCCACCGCCACGCATCCCATGCGCCCGGCACTTGACCTAGCTTCGATTCGACCAATCCAATTGATCTCCTTCTCGTTGTGACCGGGTTTACGTGTATCACTTAACTCCGATGGCGGAATTCCGACCGGTAGGAGTAATTCGTTACACGACCATCACGTCAAGAACACGAAGCCGATCAAAACTTTGATCTACATCTGCATATCTCTATATGTACACATCCCGAATCTAAAACTTAGCGGCTACGGCTCGATACCACTAAAGGGAAACGGGGTGGCTACGCTAGCGCAAAACAAAATTTTCCCCGCAAAACGAGAACCGCCGCCGTCGGAGATCACGGGATTACCACTAGACGCGCGGATGCGGCGGAACCGTCTCGATGTAGACGAACGCGTCGAGGGTAGCGAGCGTGCGGTTGCTCACGTCCTTCTTGACTTGCACGTGCGGCTCGTCCGATCCAAGTGCTCCGGATGCGTACCTCCAAGGTATCCACACGTAAAGAGAAGGAAGCGACGCACGCCGGACCGCTAGGTCCGCGAGTGCGATGAGGAGAGAGCGTTGGCGGCGTTGTACCGCTACTTGAGAAAGTTGTGTCTTTTCAGGAGGGGTGTGGTCCATATTTATTGGGAGGAAAACCCCCCACACCATCGTCCATTAGCAATACGGGACTAATAGATGGTGTACCCCTTCCAATACTAATGGGCTTTACAACATTTGTGGCCCATTAGGACTTTTAAACCATAATGGATCAAATCCATCTGAGCCCACTAGTGGATCAAATCCAGTTGACTCTAGGGCATATTTCCAACACTTAATCCCTGTGGTTTATTTGTTCGGTGGGGAGATTGGGAGCTAAGAACTCGAAGGTCGCACACGAGTACGCGGAACACAGAGAACACGTCAAGTTTATACTGGTTCGGGCCTCCGGAGAGTAATACCCTACATCTAGTTGTCGGTGTCGATTGCTTGAGGATTGGTCGGGGTTGAGGTTACAAGGGATCGCCTCGTCCGCCTTATATTGGCCAGCAGATGAGGTCGGTTCCCAAACTCCTGGTCGGTTACGACCGGGAGACCTAAGTCTACGTTACACATCTTGCCATATCCCGTCGATCTGCTTTAGGCGAAGTCCACCGAGGTCTTGTCTTGTCTTGTACGCCAAGTCTTGAGGTCGTGTTGGATCAGGTCGTCTGGAGAATCTTCTGGAAGGTCTTCAGGAGGTCGCGTGGGCTGCCAACTAGGTCGATTGGGCCCACTCACAGGTCAGCGGGTCTTCTAGTAGGCCGGACCCACTTGTCGGGGACGACCGTGAGCCTGGTCGGTGGGGACCCAGGGGTACCCATGTCTCACAAGTATCATGGTAGGAATGGCTATAGGTTGCAAACCTTGTTCTGGGATGGGAGTTCACACTAGAACAACCCTAGTTGCACATCTAGATAGTATGTTCTAATTTATCTTTGTGTAAAATTAGTGAAGCCATAGGTTAAGGTTTTAAGTTGCCTAATTCATCCTCTCCCCCCTTAGGTTAACGAGCATCCGATTCCTTACAAGTGGTATCAAAGCATGGACTCACTTCCTTCACAAGGATACACCAATTCGATTGGTAAAATTGTGAAAACCGGCTCAACTGGAATGGTTAGGATTAACCGCCTAGTGAGTTGCTTTATAGAGGAATGAAAGGGGTGGATACCTTAGGTTTGGCTCCACATTTAGATGGCACGGGCTATCCTCGGTGGAAGGTTCTCATCGAGGCCTATCTCCAAGCAAAGGACCTTGATGTTTGGAGAGTCACCGATGAGGGCATGAAAAATTGTACTAAGAAGGAAAAGCAATTTGATGTGATTGCCAAGAGTATCATTTTGTCCTCACTAGATATAGGCGTTTTCAATAGAGTTTTTAATTGTGAAAATGCTTATGAGCTATGGAAAACCATCAAGGAGCAAAATGAGAGTTCAAAAGAAGTTGCTAATGAATGCTACGGTTGTCTCCTTGAGGAATTCAATATCTTTAAGCAACTTGCAAATGAAAATGTCGAATCTATGTACTCAAGCCTAAATGTGCTTGTCAATGGGATCAATGCTTTAGGTGTAAAAACATCACGGACTTGAACATCAACCGCAAGATCCTTCAAAGTCTCCGAAAGCCCGATTATGACTTGGTGAAAGCTATCATCTATGAGAAAAAGCTCGATGAATTGAAGCCGTCTCATATCTTGAGCAAGATCATGGCACATGAGCTTCAAATCATGCCCAAGTCCAAGAAGGCGTCCCAAGAAATGACCCAAGAACCATCTTCCCCAAGTACAAGTCATGCCCTCTCAAGCCAACAAGAGAAGGTGATGAGGAGGATTGCTACACATGGAAGTTCAAGCGAAGATGATGGTGACGATGAAGATTCCTCAATTGATGAAGAGGTTGAATCCATGGTAGCCGAGTACGTGAAGAAGATCTTCAAGTATGTGAAGAAAGTCAACATGTACGACTACAACGTCCACTTGAGAGAAGGGTGTCATCATCAACACATCAAGTTCACCAAGATCAAGCACAAGCCTAAGAACATGGTGGTCAAGTAGAGGAGACCAAGGCAAGAAGCAACCATTGCCGTCCATGAGTGGACAAGTGGTGGAGAATCAAGTTCTCCTAGCTCAAGTGATGAATCAAGAAAGAACTTCACCACCCGCTTCATGCAAAGTCCTTCATCATCACTACACATGTGCCTTATGGCCAAAGGTATGGAAAGCAATGTAAGTGATGACGAGTCCGACACCACCTCTCCTGATGATCTTGTTGAGCTAGTCCTTGAGCAAAAAAGAATACTTAAGAAACAAGCTAATGAAATTAAAGAACTCAATGCTCTCAATGATCTTAGTGCAAATTCAAATTGATTAGAAAGGAGTGTGATGAACTAAAATATAAGCTTGAGAGCAATGAGACTAGAACAAGTAATTCCTTTGAGCTTGATGAATCATCTATTCCTTGTGCTATTCTTATCTCCAAGGTAGATGCTTCAACTTCTTGCATTGATTTAATTGATGAATCTCGCTCACCATCTTGCAATGAGAATGTTGTTGTAGAAACATGTGATTGTCTCATAGGCAAGAAAAATGATGAGCTCAAGCAAGAAGTGAAATGGCTTCGAGAGAGGTTGGCAAACTTGATGGGCATGGGCAAGAATGGTGAAGAACATGTGGACATCTCTCAAGACATGAAGAGCAAAGTCCAACCTTCTCAAGATAACCGTGATCCCATGGTGAAGAAGCTTGAGAAGGGTGCAACCGTGCCTTGCTACAAGTATCATGGAGAAGGGCACAAGTTCTACAAATGCCCTCAATTTTTCAAGAAGATGGACAAGGGAGAAAAGAAGAAGTTGAAGCCTACCATCAAGAGCTCCCTCATCTACTCCGAGCCCAACCGCAAGAACAAGGCCAAGAGCAACACCTACGTCATCAAGAAGAAGGCTAATGGCAAGGTAGTTGCACACAAGGCAAGGAAGATGGAGGAGCAGGGTTGGAACCAACCCATTTGGGTGCCCAAGGAAGTCATCACCAACATGAAGGGGCTTCAAATGGTTTGGGTTCTGAAGGCCACTTGATGGCCTTGAGAACGGGGACTTAGGAGGCTTGTCACAAATAAGATGTGAATATTCAAGCCTACAAGCCAAGCTTGAAAGTTTGACATGTGTTGCCCAAGTTCCCCGGTTGGGGTAATGGAAACTAGAACTTATATCATGTATCATTGTAGCTCCATTGTCTTATTTAGGTTGCATTTGTTGCAATACTTACATATGGTAGGTTGCTTGCGTCATGTGCTAACCCATGAGCAACTTAAATGGTTTGATTAGTGTGTAGGAAAGCTACATTTCTTTCATGAGCATGCTATAGGGTTAGCTTCCCTTTTGTTGTCATAATCAATGTGCATACATTTGGTTGGTGATTCAAACACTAAATGGACACATTTTGGGGGAGCTCATCCTATGGTTTGGTGTAGTCCCTTGACGACGCGTTCCGATGCGGTACTTGATTCCAAGAGAATGCTATTTCACTCTCAATGTGATCTATCATCTCTAAAAGAGTGAATATAGAAATATGAGATTAATACTATTGAGTCATGTCCTTGCGAGCTTATGTCTCTATATAAGTTCAAAGGCAATGTACTCATACATTCCTAATCCTTGTGGTACCCCAAGTGTCTTCTTTGCAAGCTTCTTTAAAGTGATGTCACCTAGTGATATCATTTCAAGTGGCTCATCTCAATATGGTGCCAACAAGGTAAAGAGGATCATTCCCCGGAGGTATGCAATGATCAAAAGACTACAAGTGATATCTACAAGTGGTAATTCATCTAACCCTAGGGACGAACGGAGACATTACGCCATCATCTTACACGGACTGAAGCACATAGGGGTGATGGAGACTCCGGAGAATGTTGTCGATGAAGATGGCGGCGATGAAGCTTGGGAACACCCCTAGGCTAGCGGCTTGGAGTCCTCCTCTTGCTTCCTTCCCTCCGCCGGCGTTGATCCTTGCGACGAGCTCATCCAACTCTCTCCCTCATCTTGCGGTGGCGGTTTTTTGGTGAATGGCGTCGGTAGAATGATTTGTTCGATGTGGCAGCCGACGGCGGCGGAGGCAATAAATAAGCAAAGGGCGTCGCGAACCGGGCCAAAAGGCCCGCCGATCCGAACAGGCAACCGGCCCAGGCCCTTTCTGGGCCAGTTCGGGCCCGTGTTCCTCCCCGGTTGCTTCTTGCATGATTCCTTATTTGTGTGCACTTGCATGTGGGCCTTTGATGTCGTTTCCTTCACGGTTATGGCTTGAATCCTTGCTATGCAAGCTTCGCTGTTTCCTAGTTGAGTCCCTGAAGACTTGCACGTTGACGCTTCGGTCCTCGAGTCATTTGGAGTCATGTTCATCGTGTGTCTTGACTTGTGACGGGCTTCACGATCTTCTCTTGAAGTGCTCGATGAACTTATCCTGAAAGTCTCTTCTTTAACGTTAATTTCCTGTGTAAACAACAAATTCCAAAATCGACATGCAAGCGTGAACTTGTTACATCATTAGTATGCCTAGTGGCGGGTTAGTTGCAAATCATAATCGAAACCAATGTATAACAAGTACTCTAGGTTGACGGAAATTCACCGTCAACACCTTGTGAGGTGATTCTTGAGTGGATCAAGTTGTACAAGGTTCGCCGGAAGTCTTGGGGCCTAAGTGGCTCACCGACAATCGTCATCGACCCTCCGGCTTGGTGTGGAGCGGCGAGGACACTTTGTGCGGGGGACGTGGAGACTCCCTTCCTTGGTGGAGAAGCTCGTTAGTGGAGGCGGCATCAAGGTGACCAAGGGAGCTTGGCGGGTGCCTAAGTGGCTAGCCTTTGTGGCGAGTCAAGTGGTGCTCTTGGAGAGACTTGGTGACAGGGAAGCAATACTCTTGTGTGAGTGCTTCAACAACGTGGACTAGGGGTCGCTTAGTGCCTACCGATACCACGGGATAAATCTTGTGTCAAGAGTGTGCTTCCTCTCATCCCCTTTACGTTCCCGCATTTACTCGATTGTAATCTTTGCTTGCCTTTATTTTCATAGAGTAGTATCATGGTAGGAATGGCTATAGGTTGCAAACCTTGTTTTGGGATGAGAGTTTCAGACTAGAACAACCGTAGTTGCTCATCTAGATAGTATGTTATAATTTATCTTTGTGTAAAATTAGTGAAGCCATAGGTTAAGGTTTTAAATTGGCTAATTCACCCGCCCCTCTTAGGCTAACGAGCATCCAATTCCTTTCATACTTGCTACTTTTTAATGGATTCTCAGTAGATCCTCCTGTTGTTTCTAAAAAACAACGAACGACCTTTCAGAAAAGGATGGCACTCGTATTTCTGAAAGGGATCCTCTACTTCCTCTCCGAATCGTCAATTGAAATGGACACTACGGAATGGAAAAAGCGATCCAGTTGGTTCACGGAGCAACGAACTCGATAAGAAGCCACAGGTCGTATCCGCCTGTCCCTCATTTATTTTCCCGGCTGCTTGTGGAAGACTAGAAAATGTAGGTGCTTAGTCAATGAGCCGAAATAGTAAATTAGATAGGGTTATGGATCTAAGAGGTCAACCACGTGCTGAATAGTCAATTAGCTTGATATGATAGTAGAAGTGAACGTTCCTCGTGGCATGCTGGGTGGGGGTGGGTGGTGTAGATGGAATGGAAAATGATGAGCCAGCCTCATGTTTTTTTCCCAACTAGTAAGGTGAAACCGCCCCCCCCCCCCCCCCCCACCCCGCGGTTCCGTTTCACCTGAAACAGGGAAAAACCGGTGGAATAAAATTTTCAATCCAAGACGGCAGTTCAATCGGTTTGTATCAGTAAGCTCCACAGCTTGACCGGTAAGCGGGACCGGTTTGACCGGTAACGGGTTGTTGAACCAAAAACCGATCAGTGAAGAATTTCGAGTGTTTTCAAATTTTAATTTAAAAATCAGGAAATAAAAGAAAATTTTCTAAACAAATTTCAAGGTGCATAGAATCTAATGGTGTCACAATTTTTTAAATATTAGTGCATTTAGTATTTTTTGCGATCATTAGAATTTGAACGGGGAATTTTTTCTTTTTCTTTTTTTTGGTTGAACTTCTAATGCTTGTAGAGTATACTAAATGAACGAATATTTGAAAATTTTTTACACCATTAGATTTCAGCTCCTTGAAGTATTTTGGGGATTTTTGTTTTGGAAATTTTTCATTTTTTGAGTCGTAATTTGAAATTTTGAATTTGGGCGGTTGGGAACCGGCCAAAACCTAAACCGGTAACCACGGTAAGACGGCCGGTTCCCAACAGTTTTTACCCTGACAAGCATTGGAGCACATTTCCCGTAAAAAAGCATTGGAGCACATTAGAGGAACTGTCTAGGGTTGACTTGTCAACATGCATCCATGGTAAATTCTGTGCATATTGTGACTTATTTATATTTAGGGATAAATTGGGATGGAATACGTACATATACGAACTCAGATATCACTATTTACCATATTTTAATTTGATTCGGTCATGAATATAAATATTATCCGATACGAATACAAAACGGGTATTTTGAATTTGGATTCACATTCGAATACTTACTTGATTTATAACATAGAGTTGTACCGAGTATCACTATCTATTTATTATTGGTTTTATAATTGATCAAATCATGTTACAAGTAGAGAGTGATCATTGTACATATTAGATATCTTATTACAAATAACATATTTGTTAATATATAAATAAATAATCACACTGAATATAAAATAAGTATTTTTAAATGTTTAAACATATTTGAATAGTAAAAATAAGTATATAAATACATTTATACATAATTTATTTACTGGATAATTAATATAATGTATTTAAAATTACTATTATTAGCCATGTAAATAATTAATAAAAAAATATAATTATATAATTGCGTTATATTATGTTAACATAATTAGTTAATTCTCATATAATTCCTAGTCATTTTGGACAAGATTTCTGTCAAATATTAGGAATAACTTTTAAGTTGTTAGGTTTGAAAATGTGAAAACTACATGAATAAATATGTCTTGCAAAATACTTTCATAAAAGTATACATATGTCCATTTTAATAAATATATTTATAAAAGTAAGCAGTCAGAGGTTTGGAGGCCGTGTTGCTGTCCTAGACGACTTGTTTTATGGTATAGAGGGAGTATACAATTTTTAATAGTTAAATGTTGTAAGTAAATATTATATTAACAATATTAAAATTAACATAATTTTTAATTAGTATTTAATACTATAACTAAATTTGAGATGGCTTCTATGGGTACTTCATTCTTTGGGGATACAAATAATGTCAATCATGTCAGATAATATCAGATAATGTCAAATACTGATAATGTAGAAAATCAAATTCAAATAGACTCATCTGACATCGATATCAAAAAACAAATACGAATATGGATTCCATATTATCCTTTTTAGCAGACGTGAATACAGATAATTCAGATTTTCAGACATTCGAATCCATCCTTATTTATATTAGGTGTTGTCAACATGCATGGTCAACATTAATTCCAAACTAAATTTCGAAACTACTGAAATTATTTTAAAAATTATGTATCCTTTATCATTTTAAACTAATACTAAAAGGTATTTATAGATACACTATTAAAGGTTCTTCCAATGCATCGTTAGTAATATAATATAATAACAATTGTCGGTGCGGAATGTGGTCCCGACACTAACCAGTAATAAGCGCCAAGGTCTATCCCTCAATGGTCGATGCTAAGCAATAAAAGACACAGAGTTTATCCTGGTTCCGGCCGAGGGGCCGTACGTCCAGCAGTGGTGTGCTCAAGGCACTATATTGCTCGGACCGGGGGTGCTCGTAGTGGGCCGCTACAAGCAAGGCGGGAGAGGAAGCGTGGCTTCCAAGTCCCTGGTGTAGTGGCTGAAGATGTTGTGGGAGGATTGGAGAGCAAGTGCGCGGTGCGGCCTGTCTCGTGTTGTGTCGTATCGGGTTGTCTCCCGTCCGTCCGTCCCCTGCGGCAGGGGGTTCGTCCTCCTTTTATAGACCAAGCAGAGAGCGAATCACATGCGCGCCGCGCTATTTAGCTACGTGAGGGAGCGTGATGTGCTCTGCTATAGAGTAGGCGGCCGCCCGGGCAATCCTTGCAGCGATCCGGCCATCATGGCGTATCTTGTACCCGAACAGTGGCGGCTTCGAGGGTAAAAGGGCAGCGGACGGCTGTGATGTCTTCAGATGGGCTCGTTGGAGCTGCTGACGTCGGTCCGTACGGGGCACAGTGGCAGGTAAGGCGGCATCCCGTTCCCTTACGCTCCACGCCGGCCGGGGCCGTGCCCACGGGCGCCCGGCCGTGGGTTCGCACGCGCGGGGGCGGCGGCCATGCGTTGCCGGTGGCGGGGATGGCGTCCCCACCGGCCCTAGCGCCTCCACCCAACCCCCGGGGTCACGAGAAAAGCAAATCGAGGGTGCGGCCGGCCCCCTTCGAGGGCTCGCGCGTTAGCCGTACGGAGCGGGCGGCGCGGCGTCACGGGACTGGCACCGGCCACGCCGCACAGTCCCTCCCATAGTGGCGGGGATGGGCTCCCTCCCGGGGAGTTGGTGTGGTGGCACCGGGCGCGAGCCCCGGGCGCATGATGGCGCCGCCCCGCCGATGTCAGGGCATTAAATACCCGCGTACGGGGAGCGAGGGCGCGCGTGCGAAGTGCCCTCGAGCGACGCGGACCCCGTTCGAGGGCGGAGCGGACCCTCGAGCGAGGCAGAGCCTGCTCGAGGTAAGTGCACCCCCTCGAACGGGGCAGAGCCCGCCCGAGGGAGGCGTGCGCCCTCGAGCGAGGCGGATCCTGCTCGAGGGGATCTTCGAGTGGGCCGCCTTGGTGGGCCGTTGGGGCCTCCGCGGCGTGCGCTGTGTCCTGCATGGTTAAGCGAGGCGTGTTTGGCTTTGTTGCGGGTTTTCAGTGGGGATTCCCCAGTTGTTAAAGGGGACCCCTAGGGCTGTCCCCGAAGCCCTGCAGGAGCATAGGCGCTCCTGTAGGGGTTGACTGCGAGACTTGGACAGAGGGCGTGGTACATGTTTGAACCGGCATCGGCAATGTCTCAGCCGGCTTCGGTGACGCACGCGCTGCTGGCACTATCCCCGGCGGGTGCAATCCAGGAGGTGTAGCCGTGCGTCAAGCCCCTGAGCCTGGGCCCATTCAAGGCGATCGGGTAGAGCTTTACGACTTGTCTTTTAACGTGCCCTCGCCGTCCCTCCGCGGGACGGAGGGTGAGGTTTCCGCAACTCCCATCGGTCGGGTCGCGAATTGCGGATTCCTCGTTGAGCTTTTAGTGGGTGCTTCGAGTGGACGCCCATGCCCCGTTCGATAAGGGTAGGCTGCGTGGTCCAGAGACACGTCCATTGAAGCGCTTGCGTGGGTTTGCTAGGTGGGGCTCGGTCCCGTTCGCTAGGGACCGAGGGCGCGGAAGCTCTCCCTCGATGGGATCCCCCGGCTAGCTGCCCTCGCTGGCTCTCGAACACGACATGTGGGGCACCCTCGAGCTGGCGGGCTCGAGGAACGGCTCGAATGCTCGTGCCCTCGTCGTCCCTGACTCTGGCGATCTAGGGCACCTGTTCGAACCCGTCGAGGGTCAGGCTTCGAACCCCTGATCAGTAGGGTCGTACGGGGCGGCAGCTAAGCGCTCCCGGCCTGGCATCTGCGACCATCGAGGGGCCTGGGCGAGCCAGCCCTCGAGGCGCTGATCAGTAAAAATGTTGCAGGGCGGCGGCTAAGCGCTCCCGGCCTGGCATCTGCGACCATCGAGGGGCCTGGGCGAGCCAGCCCTCGAGGCGCTGATCAGTAGGAATGGTGCGGGGCGGCGGCTAAGCGCTCCCGGCCTGGCATCTGTGACCATCGAGGGGCCTGGGCGAGCCAGCCCTCGAGGCGCTGATCAGTAGGAATGGTGAGGGGCGGCGGCTAAGCGCTCCCGGCCTGGCATCTGCGACCATCGAGGGGCCTGGGCGAGCCAGCCCTCGAGGCGCTGATCAGTAAAAATGGTGCGGGGCGGCGGCTAAGCGCTCCCGGCCTGGCATCTGCGACCATCAAGGGGCCTGGGCGAGCCAGCCCTTGAGGCGCTGATCAGTAATACAGCGCGGTGGGTGTTTTGCGGTGCATGTTTTGTTTCAAACGGGCCCCAAGGTGACCTTCTCACGCTTGTACCCTTTCGAGGGTTGAAATTTTCCCGAGCCAGGAGCTCGTGCCGCTCGAGGGTTCTCCTTACTCCGTAAGGAACCGAGCCATTAAATGCTCCACAGTCGAGGCTGTGATTTCGCGTCGCGGGTGCGCCTTTTTAGGCGCTGCAGCCGCGCGCGTAGTGGGCGGCGTGGGCAGGCGGACGTGACCGCCTGCCACGGCCCTTGCTATTCTTCGCCGTGATGATGGCCTGTTCGCGGTGGAGTGTCCGCCGCGGTCGTGGTGGGACCCGCCCGTCAGCGAGAAAAAAGATTCCCTGCAGTTAATGCGCGCGAGACGTCCGCCCCGGGGAGCACGCCCACGGCTTATAAATCTACGGGGAGGGAAAACGGTGGTTTTTTACCTTAGCGTTCCGCCATTCTTGCCCCCCTGTGCTCTCGCCTTCGTTCTGCTCTTGCCACCGCGCGCCTTCGCCATTAGAGCTCTTCTTCTTCTTCTTCTCCTCCTCCTTTCCCGCATCCCTTGTCCTTTCTCATGGCGCCGCTTCCGCCCCTCACGATCCTCGACCCGTACGCCTGGGAGAGGTCAACGGTGACCCGGCTGGCCCTTGGCGAGCTGGTCTCCGCCGGCCAGTTGGCGGCGAACGAGGAGGGCCGGCCGGCGGAGTGGATCGTGCCGCCGGCCGGGGGACCACGCGCCCAACCCGCCGGAAGGCTACGTGGTGAGCTTCATCCGCTTTCATGAGCGCGGCTTCGCCGCGCCGGCGAGCCGTTTTATGCGGGCGCTCTGCCACCGCTACGGCGTGGAGTTACACAACTTCGCGTCGAACGCGATTTCGCAGGCGGCCACGTTCGTGGGCGTCCGCGAGGGGTATCTAGGGATCCCCGCTCAGGTGGGAGCTCGGATACACCTCTTCCGCGCGGAGCTCTTCACGCAGCCGACGACGGAACAGAGGACCCGCCGCGCGGTGCGCGCCGGCGGCATGTTGCTCGCCTCGCGGACGCACTACAAGGACGACTACATCCCTTGTACCATGACGACCAACAACGCCGGGCCGGAAGCGGGGGTGGTTCTACTCGCGCAACGCCGAGCCCGGCCTCCCCCCCTACACGGGTGCGGTTCTCCGGGAGAAGCCCAACTCCCTAGGGCTACGGGGTGTCCACGGTCCGGCATCGAGGCGGCTAGACTCGCTCCCGGCCGCCCCGAAGAACCGGCGACGCGCGCGGGCGACCGCGGCGGGCGTCCTCGCCTTCCTCCACCACCGGCGGATCGTGCCTCTGATGGAGAGGCCGCTCTGCATCTTCGAGATGACGGAGGTGGCGGACCCCATCGCGCTGGCGAGGTCGCGGATGCTCCCGACCACCCTCGAGCGGGGGTATGCGCTCATCCGTGCGCGGAACGCCGTCGACACTCGGATGCTGCGCCAGGATCGGTCCCCGTGGGACCTCGAGATGCTCCCCACCGGCCCACTGGTAAGTGTGATTTCTGGCCCTGTTTTTGTTCTTGATGTTGCCCCTGGCCCCCGACGTGCCTTTGACGTTCTCGCCTGCAGCTGGTGAGCTTGAGCGCCGCGAAGTCCGTTCCGCCCACCCCTGACTCCCGCGCGCTCGACCGGGTGGCGCAACAACGGGAGCGGGAGCGGGAGTGGGGCGGCGCGCAAAAGGGAGCGCGCGAGGCGGCACCGCGAGCGCCGCGAGCGGTGGAGCGAGGAGTACCGGCTACGCGAGCGAGCGGGGGGCTCTCCTCGCCGGGGGACCGAGGGGTATTCGTCCTCGGAGGAGGACGAGGAGGAAGAAGGGCGGGGGCGGGGGCCCCTCCGATGGGTGGGAGCCACGCACCCCCGTCGCGGGAGCCGGCCCTCCGGCGGCAAGGGTGGCATCGCACGGGGCGGGTGCGGCGCGCGCCCGCCGCCGGGAAATCGACAACGGGAGCGGCGCGAGCCCGGAGGTGCCAACGCGCGCTACGAGAGGCGCGCGAGGCAAGCGCGCGCGCGCGGGCGGGGCCGCGCGCGCGGCGGAGACGTCAGAAGGTGCGGCGACGAGCGCGTCGGCCACGCCGGCCTCATCCACCGAGGCCTCGAGGAAGAGGAAGCGCGCCTTCTCCTCTTCGAGGTAAGGGGCTTGCTCTTCTACAGGCTTTGGTTTCTTGGCGACCAGGCATTCTGATTTTTGCTGATACTTGTGCAGGGTGGTGCCGACCATGCCTCCCCTCGCACCAGCCAAGGTGTTGAGGGCGGACGCGTCCGTCCCCACCCGGCGGCGTTCGTCGAGGGCGCCGCGGGCGGGGGCGAGCACGGCGGCGGCGGCGGGTGAGAGCTCGCAAGGCGCGGGCGAGGCCTCGGGGCCTCGGCCGGCGGCGCAAGGGCCGGCCGCCGCCGGCGGCTCCCGGGCGGTGGTGGTGGAGTTCCCGGACGACGACTCTCCACCGCCCGGGTGGGATCAATGGGCGAGCGTCCCCACGCTCCCCCCTGAGTCTCAAGAGGGGGCCCTCGTGAGGCGGTGCGAGGGCCACATGGTGGCGGGGGGCCGAGGGCACGGCCCGAGGCCTCGTCTTCCCGCGCCGGCCACTCCGCCCGAGGTTGAGGGGGGTCGGCGGCGACCCGCTCACGTTCGGCGACGCCCGGGAAGAGCGGGGAGCTGCGGGTAGAGCTCCGTAGCCACGGCGCCGCGCTCAACCGTGCGTTGGACGAGGTGCTGAGGATCCACGGTGGCCCCGCGTGGCGTGTCTTTCAGGTGAGTTGTCTTTGCTTTTCTCTCTTTTTTCCTCGTTTCTGCGCGCAATCTTCGTGGCCTAATGCTCACAGGTCTTGTCTTGTTGGTGACAGGAGCTCGAGCACCGCGCCCGCGATAAGTACGGCGCCTTTGATCAGGTGACCGCCGAGCTCCATCGGCTCCGGGAGCGGTGCGACGCCTTCGACGCTCTCGCCGACGCCCTCCGGACCCCGGATGGCTGGCTGTCGTACCGGGCCGTGGCTTTGCGCGATCAATTCCACGAGAGCGCAAGGCAGGACCCGGCGCACTCCTCCAGCCTCGAGCGGGTGTGCGCGGCTCTCATCGATCGGGATGAGGCGCTGCAGCGGGCGAGGGCGGACCTGGAGAACACACGCACCCTGGCGGCCAACTGGGAGGCGGAGGTGGCCAGCGTCCGCAGCGACAACCGGGGGCTCCACTCGTCGCTTCGGGAGACGCGAGCTCGGCGGCGCCGGGCCGAGGAGCGGGCGCGTGCGCTCGAGCGAAGGCCAAGGAGGCCGACGACTTGAGGGCGGCCCTTGACGCCAAGGTCGCGGCGCTCGCCGCCACCGAGGGCCGGCTCCGCGAGGAGCGTACCGCCCGCCAAGGGGCCGAGGGGCGGCTACAGCAGGAGCAGGCCGCTCTTGTCGACGCTCGATCGGCCCTGGAGCGGGAGCGCGTCGCTCGTGAGGCGGCACAGATGTCGCTGGAGGACCGGAACATCGAGTTCTCCAAGGTCGAGGGCGAGCTGATGGTGCTCAGCATCACGAGCGCGAGCCAGGAGCTGGCCCTTCAGGAGCAAGGCGAGACCGTCAGGGGCCTCGAGCAGGCGGTCGAGGCCGGGCGCCGTGCCTTCGAGATGGAGCGGAAGCAAGTCGAAGGTAAATCGCTTGTTCGACTCCTGTTTCGCTGGTTTTCCCTTGGAGGGTTCGCACTCTTTTTCTAATTTCTTTCTGGTCTGGTAACTCCAGGCTTGCGCACCGCGCTGGGGCACGCAGCTGAGCGGGCCGAGGCGCTGCAGACCTCCTACAACTCCTCCGAGCAGGAGCTGCAAGAGTTGCGCAATGCAGCCCTCGAGACCTGCCGGGCCGTGGAGGAGGGCGAGGCACAGGCCGGTAGCTCGCTGGCCAACCGCCTGCGCGCCCTTGGCGGCCACATCACCGAGCGCATGCGCCGGGCGCTGCATCTTGGCGTCCAGAAGGTCCTCGGGGTGGTGCGGTCCCACTACGAGGTTAACTTCGAGGCGCTGGCGGAGGGCTACGTCGTCCCCGAGGGTGTTGAGGACGAGGTGGCGATGGAGCGCGTGGACACGCTCGCTGCCGACGCCGCCGGGACACTTGCCGAAGCCTTCGAGGAGTTCCTCTTCCCGGACGCTGCTGACGCCGCCGCTCCTTCCGCCTGAAGACAGCCGGGCGCTGGGCCCGTTTTTGTTAATGTATCAGTATGCTGGCCGCGCGGCCTTGTAAATAAACAGATTACTTTTGCCTTAAACACTTGCTGATGTGAAGTGAAGTCTTTTGTTTACTACGCTTTTTTGTTTCTCCTTCTTCCTGAGTAGATTCTAGTTAGGGGATTTCGATTTTCGCGGGTGGCCTGCTGGGTTGGAGGCGAGAGAGAAGGGCCGTATCCTCGCGGAGGCGTAGGCTATCTCTGGCTCGCGCGCTTCTTCCGCTAGGCTACCTGCGCCCTGTTCGAATCTTTGCTCGAGGCCGAAGTAGAAAACAAACTTAGCGTGCGTGAGTTGTTTCGTTTTTGCGCGAAAATGGGACCATTTTGGGGGGGGGGGATGCCCCCCGTAGTAGCCCCCGAGGGTAACTTGGGTTTCAGGAGAAAGCCGAGTTGCCCTTTTCATTAGACTTATGACGTTTACATAGTTGTCACTAACTGGGGCGTTGGTTGTGTGATTTTTACAACAAAATACTTGGAAATCCTAGCTAGGGGTAGAAGCGACGTAGCTGTTGGATGTTCCAAGCGTTGGTGAGCTCTTCACCGTCCTCATTGGCCAGCTTGTACGTGCCGGGCTTGAGTACCTTCACCACGACGTAGGGTCCCTCCCACGGAGGTGATAGCTTGTGGCGTCCTCGGTTGTCTTGGCGTAGCCTTAGGACCAAATCCCCCTCACTGAAGTCCCGTCGGTGTATCTTGCGTGCTTGGTAGCGCCTGAGGGACTGTTGATACCTCGCGGAGTGCATCAAGGCCACGAGGCGTGCCTCATCCAGCTGGTCCAGCGAGTCCTCGCGGGCTCGCTGGTTGGCATCCTCGTCGTAGCCTCGAACCCTAGGCGACCCGTATTCTAAGTCCGTGGGGAGGACGGCCTCCGCGCCAAGGACTAGAAAAAACAGGGTGAACCCGGTGGCTCTGCTCGGGTTGGTCCTTAGGCTCCACACGACTGCCGGTAACTCTTGGAGCCATTTCCGACCAGATTTGTTTAGCTGGTCGAAAATTCTAGGCTTAAGGCCTTGTAGGATCATGCCGTTGGCACTCTCTACTTGGCCGTTGGTCTGCGGGTGTGCCACAGCTGCCCAATCCACACGGATGTTGAACTTGTCGCAGAACTCCAAGAATTTCCTGCCCGTGAACTGGGACCCATTGTCGGTGATGATGGAGTTTGGCACTCCAAAGCGATGGATGATGTCGGTGAAGAACGTCACCGCTTGCTCCGCCCTGAGATTCGTGATGGGGCGCACCTCCACCCACATGGAGAACTTGTCGATCGCGACCAACAAGTGGGTGAAGCCCCCGGGCGCCTTCCGCAGGGGCCCGACGATGTCCAGCCCCCACACGGCGAACGGCCATGTTATGGTGATGGTCTGCAGGACATGAGTAGGAAGGTTGGACTTGCGGGTGTAGAACTGGCACCCTTCGCAGGTGCATACGATCCCGCTGGCGTTCGCGACCGCGGTAGGCCAGTAAAAGCCTTGGCGGAAAGCATAGCCAACGAGGGTGCGAGGCGCGGCGTTATGGCCGCAGATCCCGGCGTGGTGTCCCGCAGGAGCTCGCGCCCCTCGGGGATGGGCACGCACCGCTGCAAGATGCCGGAGGCGGCGCGCTTGTACAGCTCGCCGTCGACGAGGGCAAAGGATTTGGCCATCCTGGCGATGCGCCTGGCCGCGGGCCGGTCCGAGGGGAGCTCCCCTCGAGCCATCCAGGCGATATACTTGTCGCGCCAGTCAGCCTTGACAGGGGCTGGCTCGATGTCCATCACGTCGGTCTCGTAGGAGCCATACCCCTCGAGGAGGGAGAGCACGTACGCCTCGTTCGAGAGGTCCTCGTCCATGGGTTCTGCACCTGCTGGATCCGGGGGAGCCCCCGAGGGTTCCGCGTGGCTCGAGGGGTGAGGCTCGAGGACGACCGAGGGTTGAGCGATATCGCGGGCAAAAACGTTCGAGGGGACGGTGATCCGCCCGGACGCGATCTTGGCCAGCTCGTCCGCCTCCTCGTTGTACCGGCGGGGCACGTGATTGAGCTCGATGCCGTATAACTTGTCCTCGAGGGCTCGCACGGCCTTGCAGTACGCTTCCATTTTGTCGTCATGGCAGTTCTTCATGACTTGGTCGATTACGAGCTGCGAGTCCCCCCGCACGTCGAGGAGCTTGACGCCTAACTCAATCGGGCCCATTCGTTCGAGGGCCGCAACCTTCTCGGGGTTGGCCTCGATCCCCCGTTGGGAGACGATGTATCCCAGGGGCATGCCTCGCGGCACTCCAAAGACACACTTTTCGGGGTTTAATTTGACCCCATTGGCTCGTAGGCAGCCGAACGCGATGCCAAGGTCGCCAACCAGGTCGTCCGCCTTCCTGGTTTTCACGACGATGTCATCCACTGTTGACGGTTAATAATTGTATCAAAGTTCGTTCGTGACTCGCAAGCGTACAAGTCTCCCGTCGTAGTCAAGGGACCCTTCTTCCCTCGAGTGGTGAACCCAAGGTATCGAATCCGTGGAACAAATGTGTGACGCAAGACTTAATCTATTAAAGCCAAATAACTTCAATCTTCAATAAAGAACCTAATGCATCTAAGTAAAAGACACAAAACAAATCTAATCTACTAAAAACCGGAGAAAACAAAGTAAGATTGGGTAGATAAACCGATCTAGAGGGATCGGGGTAAGCCTTTTGTTGAAGTTCCAAGCAAGAGAAGAAGTAGCAAATCGAATCTTATAAGAAGCGTCTTTAAATCGTGGTTTCCCGTCCAAATCCGAAAACATCCGCCTTTCGAGACCCCCGTTCGTCACAACGTATCCCTATTCATGCGGGGAGCTTAGGGCGAGTCAAAAGACAAGTCGAGATTCTTTCGGAAGATCCGGCGTGTACCTCTAGCCACCGCGGCTACAAGAACACCCTATGTAATCTATCGCGCGAATAGAATTGGAATAAGCAAAGCCGATCGAAAAACGAAATCTTCGAGGAAACACTTGATCGCTAGGAAAAGATTCAACTCGATAATTCAACTATAACAATGATACATACACAAGATCACCACCGGGATCCGTCCTTGATCTTGCTTCTAGCTCCGGGAACTCCGACGTGGTCTTCCGTGCAAGGTTCCCACGTCGGCTAGGGAAACCCTAGTCAACTAGCTCGACCCTCTCCTCTCCGAGATGGTGTCCCTCTCTTCTCTGCTTCTCGGCGGCCGAAGACGAAATCCTCTCTCCGTGGCTCTCGGTCAGGGGACTATAAATAGCCCGATTGGCGGCTAGGGTAAAGGAGGGCGAATTTGGGCCCAAAATGGGCACGGGCCGACCGGACCGGGCCGGCCGGCCCGGGCCCATTTAGGCCCGGCCCGTGGGCTCCTTTGCCCCACGTCGGTTCCCTTGCTTCCGGATGTTTCCCCCTTCGCATGTAGGTCCATGTCGTCGGTTTCTCTCCGAATTGGACTCAACTCCTTGTCTTGCAAGATTCGAAGCACTTTTCCGGTCGGGTCCCCGGAGTCCGTCGTCTTCTCGGATCAAGTCCCCGGCTTCTTGGAGTTAAGTTTGCTTCATTGCATGACTTGTTCGGGGCTTCAAGGTCTTGTCATGAGGTGCTTGATGAACTTATCCCGAAAGTCTTGCATTCAACACTAAAACCCCGCATAAACATTAAACTCCAAAACCGACATGCACACGTGAACTTGTTATACCACGGGGGTTAGTACCAATGGATAAGGTATAAAACTCATGCCAACACCGAAGGTAAACTCATGGCTAGGTTGACGGATTTTCACCGTCAACATCTCCCCCATGCTTAAACCTTGCTCGTCCTCGAGTAAGCCTTCGATGGATATCATCATTGCTAAACAATGCTTAAACTTTGCACTTGATTACACATGAGAAAACATAATGCTCTCAAAATTTTAATTCATTGAAGTTCCATAATGTGCTAGCCTTCATCTCTACGGAGGGTAGATTCTTATTAAGCTTATCCCACAAGTATTAACATGCTCACAAAGTTTTAAATAGATCTCAGAATTTTTGAAATAAAGAACGAGATAAAGAAAAGCTAAACCAAGTTCACAAATTTAAATCATCTTGTGTATTGCTCATAAACTCTCATCTCACTTGTCTCTCAAGCCTATATATTCTACTCCTTTCCCTCTCATATATATGTGGTAGGCTTTATATGGAGCTTTGGGAAAGTTTAGTCCTAACAAAATTTTATAAATGAGGTATTGTCAAAACAAGACAAGCTTCTCATGGTCTTACCGAGACTCGTCAAAAAGGTCATTGGAAAATAATGTTAAATCAAGGAGGGGAAAGAGAAAAATACACACACTTTTAGATGAGTGGACATGTGCAAATGGCAAAGAGTGATCCCGAGGCACAAAAGAAGTCCTCGTTATCGGATTGCACATGGTTGGAAAATGAGAATGGATCTTTTTAACTTGAAGCCTTGAATGCACTCTTAGAGAACCGGGGAGTTCACTTTACGCACATATATATTTTTTCTCTTTCTCATATTTCTCATTCTTTTCTTTCTTTCTTTCTTTCTTTCTTTCTTATATATATATATTTTTTACCTTGAAAGTCATGAATATCGCTGGATTTTTTTTTCTTTCATCATCATTTTTTTTAAAATATTCCCCTTTGAACTCTAAAACTGCACCGTACCTACCTCCTCCCCCATGCTTAGACGTTGCTCGTCCTCGAGCAAAGAGGCGAAAAATAAGGTAGGTACCGGAGATATTTTTCCTTGGAGAGATACGTGAAATCTTCAATGTTGGCACCGTCTTGCGATCTTCCTTGAATTGATGATCCATTCTCAACAATAGGTCGTGGTCAAGGAGGTAATCACAAAAGATGATATTTGGTTTAAGGGTGGATATCCGGCGAAGTTTGTGAGATCACCGATGCGGGGATACACAATGCACGGATAAAAGGCTAGCAAAAAGATAGATACGCAAAAATGGAATGACCAGCTTCTTAGTCTCGGGCCAGAGAAATCATGGCCTGCAATAACTCACTCAAAAATAAATCTTGTACACTAAGGTTTATGCACTCAAATATATATAAGGCTTTGGATAGGTTGAGCAACACGAAGTGATATTTGTGACGAGATTAGCGATATTTTTGAGCATAAAAGACATCTTTAATCAATTCATAACTTGAGAGCACATAAAACACTATGGGTCTTTATTTTAATCACAACCTCCGCTGAAAATTAAGCTAGCATTTAAATAAATTCAGATCTGTATTTTTAATAAAGCACTAGCTTAAACATGCATAAATCAATTACAAAGATGAACAAAGCTGCAATTTTAATCATATATCATCATGGCACGAATTTTGTAACTTTTCCAATGATATAATCAAGGTGGTGTCTTTATTAATGGTGACATCAAGTTGAAATACAAACTGAAAATAAACAAACATGCTTGCTGGAATTTAAATAAAAAACAGAAAATACTACGCAAACACACATAAGCAAAAGCTGAAAATTACGAGAGAAAAAGAAAGGAAAAGAAAACTAAAGTTCCTAAATCTTCTAGTCCTCCACCGGTGGTTGATGTTGATAATCTTGATAATAATACCCTTGCTCATAATACGATTGGGCGCTTCCCCCGACGAATTGATTTGGCTCCACAAGGTGAAGGCGTCCAAGTTCAAAGGCAATATTTGCGTTGCCTTCACCGAGTTGAGCTGCGTTAGTTTGGATGGCTGCGATATTTTGAGCATTTCTTGCAGCATACCCTCCAATAATGGCCATGCTTTGTTGTGGTTGGAGATGATGAGCGTAGGACTCCGCGAAGTTAGCGTTGGGCACAACATAATTTTGTGGGGGTACCGGTGCACCACCCCCCATGCTTGTCCTTGTGACCCTCCGTAATAACTTGGCGGAGGAGGAACTCCGCCGAATGGTTGCACATTGGGTTGTGCTCCACTCGCTTGTGCGGAGGATGTTCCCTCCTCTACGATTCTTCCTCTTTTGTTCTTCCTTGCAGGGACAAGTAGTCCCTCTTCCAACCAATCTTCCCTCCCTTCGGTGAAAAGCCTAAGCCTCTCATTCGGAAGGGGTAGGTTCACTATGGCCAACCGATAACCTCCTCTCTCATCTCCACTAATGTATTTGCCTTGCCGCAAATACTCAAAACCGAGAGAGGTACCACGCAAAAGGTGAGCGGGGTTTCTTGCGATCCCCGGCCGCAAGGAAAAGGCCAACATGGAGAGGTAACACCCCGAACCAATATTACCCGCCCCCGATGTTGCTTCACAACACCAACGGTTGATCATGAGGTAAGAGGGGTCTATTGGCTGCCGGCAATTAAAGCCAAGTATAGACAATTCAACTCCGTGTCGGTCACCTTTGTTTCCTTCATCCTCCCCAATACCCTCTTGCACATCCAAGAGTGAGGTATCCGGATAATGGGGTTGCGGATGCAATTGCGTTGTTGATGGGCTTCTCCGGAGATCATGTTCCAAAATCCCGCCAACATGCCGGGTGGCACGTCAACTTTCTCCGGAGCTCCCTTGTGGAATCCAAGCAGCTCCCTAACGTGCTCGTAGGGAACCACTTGTTCGATTCCCTCCAAACGGAATGACAAGCTTTGCACCCCATCATCATCAACGATGGGTGCAATAGTCATCAAAATTTCCAAGGCGTAACCCAAATGGGTGTCCACCGATATTCCGTTGGAGAACTGCACCCATCCGAGGTGCCCCAACATATAGTATATGTCGGTGCAAAAACCCAAGGTGTAGAGTGCTTGGTCGTCGAACTCGACGTTCGGCACAAGCCTCTTCTCAAGATTGGCGAGCCTCTCCTCCTCCTCCGCCGACAAGATGATGAAGCCGTACGAAGAGTGTGTCGGGGTGTAAGGAGGTGGTGCGGTTGAGAGAGTCGATCGTCGTGGTGGCGCGGGCTGCTCCTCCGTGTGCCCACGAGGTTCGGTGAACCTCATGGAAGTGCTTCTCGCAGCCCCTCATACCACCAAAGAGGAGAGCGTCGTTCCTCCTCGGTGGTGCCGTGTCCGTCTCCATGCTCCGGGAGACTCGGAAACCGAGTGCCTCCTCGAAGACGTGGTTGATGACGGCTTGGACGACGACGAACTCTTCTTCTTGGAGAAGAGACTTGTGGTCTTCTTCCACATGGTTGCTGCACTCTTTCTTCAACTAAAATTCCGGGTTGCAACCGGTAAACTAGGCACTTAAACTCTTTGCTTCGGATGTGGACTTTGAGTGGATTAAGGATGTGGATTTTTTCTTGAGCTATCAAGCTTGGGATGGTTGGCTAAGTCTACGGAGGTTACGAGCACACAAACTTGAACACACAAACGGGGGAAGGAGAGGGAAGCTTGCTGCGCAGAAAACGGGAGCCGGGGGGGGCTCCTTAAATAGGTCGGGCCGGCCGGCACGGGCCGGCCGGCCCGGGGTCTTCGGCTCCTCCCCGCCGCGTCTTTCTCCCGGCACGATCATTTCGCCTCTGCAACTTTCCCCGCCCGCGTGCTCCACGAGTTGCACCGCCCAAACGCTCTCGTCCACTCCTTTTCTTGAATTATTGGTCCTCCCACTTGATGCTCCATGCTTTGGGTCATGTCCATGCTCCCTAGCTCCACTTGCTTCACATGCCACCATGAAAATCCTGCAAAGTTGATGCTTGCTGCCCACCATGCTTGTCCTTTGCATGTGGAATTGGTGAAAGTTGATAAAAGGGAATCCAATGGTGCATGCATGATTAATTCAAACTAGATTGCCTCCATTTAGGTGTGTTTAAGGTTAAGCACTCCTCTAATTCGAAATTTAAAATATTTTTCAGAGCCATGCAAGAGCTCAAGCATAATTTTAGAGAAGTTTTTAAACCATTAAAAACAAATGTAAGTCGAAAATATTTTTTGACTACGTCGATTTCGGTCTCACCGGTATAGTTTGCTTTCATCGGTTGAGAGCGAACGTTTTCCGGCTTGATCATGGGGGCATAGGTTTAGGTTCTAATTTTGGATAAATAAGAAAGATTTTGAATAAAACAAAATTAGAATGGGCTTAGAAAAATTCTAATCCTAGAGAGAGCAAGGATAAAGATTTTTAAAACCAACCAAAAGCTTTGATTTCTAGGTTCACGCGAGTCCTACCACGTGCTGAATTTTATTAACACATGAATATAAATCGTGGCTCTACTCGTGTGGTTTTAGCATGAAAAATAAGTCAACCTCAGCACCACAATGAGGGTGAGAGTTAAGGTTCTGAAATTATTTGGTTGAGGGTTTTTTCGAAAAGAAAAGAATCAAACAAGTACATAGGAGGGTTCATGCAAAGGGTTTTTGATAAAGCAAACATTCAATCAAGAATTATGTCTCTAATATTGTTCAACCACTTCTAAGTCTAATGTCTTTGCGTAATAAAACTCAAAAACTAAATTATTAAAAATACTCGAAAAACCTGGAATCGGGTTGTCCTCCCGTAGCTTATTCTTGACTCGACTTGACGAAACGGGTTGCCTCCCCGCCTAGCGCTTCGTTTATAGTCTATAGCTAGACTTCTTCACTTGATTACTCCGGATCAACGCTCTTTGCGGGCGTTGCAATCTTGGGTACCCACTTCCGCACCATCTTGGGCGCGGGCTTGACTTCCGGCTTAGTTGGCTTAGTCATTTTTTTGGTCTTCACAGGCGGCTTCTCTTCCTTTGTCTTGACGGATGCAACACCTTCTTTGATTTTCGTTACGTTCATTTTTTTTCGGCTCCTTTTTCTTTTTCAGCCCCTCCGTTTGTTTTGGTTCTCCCTTCACTCCAATCATGTTGCATGCCTCAATCCTTGGACGGAACTTGAAGGAACTCCTTTCTCCGTTGATATCGAACATGATCTCCCCCTTGCCAACATCAATAGTAGCTCCCACGGTCTTGAGGAACGGCCTCCCTAGGATGAGCGGCGGCTTCTCCCTCTCTCCCATCTCGAGCACAACGAAGTCGACGGGGATGAAGTGGTGTCCAATCTTCACGGGTACATGTTCAGCAATGCCCAAGGGATAGAGAATGGAGTTGTCTCCCAACTCCGAACATATTCCCGTAGGCTCCATCGGTAGGCGTAGCTTCTCGAACACATCCCTCGGCATGACACTCACACTAGCTCCAAGGTCGCATAACGCCTTCTCGAAGTTGAAAGAACCAACTGAACATGGAATTGTGGGGCACCCGGGGTCTTTTTGCTTCTCTAACCCATAAGCAATAGCTGCACTACACTCCTCGGACATTTTGACATGATCTACCCCGAGTGTTGCTATCTCATATTTATTTGCAAGTATATCTTTAAAGTAACGAGAATATGTAGGTACTTGTAGGGCATCTAGTAATGGCATGTTGATGCTAAGTCTACGCACACCTTCCACAAACTTCTCAAAGTGGTTGTCAAGTTTACCTCGGAAGTAGCGTGGCTTGAGTTGCGGTATCCTCGTGTCATCCTCCGGCATCTCGAATTCGGGTTCCTCGGTGACGATCCCCGTAACCTTCTCTTTAGCAGCCTCCTTCCACCTCGGTGGACGGTTTAAGCTTCCTTGCTCCCGCGGAACGTTCCGGATCTTCGGTCTCCTTCCCCGAACGTGTTTGAATGGCCTTCGCCGATTCGGGACATTTGGGTTGTCCCGGAAGCTTCCCTTCATCATTAGTGAGGCGCCCCGCAAGTTGTCCAACTTGCGTCTCGAGCATCTTCATCATGTTGAGCACTTGATGATTGGAACTTCCGACCTCCGTCACTTTGCTATCGATGTTCTCCAACACCTTGTCTATGGTCTTGAACTTGGTGACGGTGTCCTTGTTGATCTTAGCTTGCTCATCCATGAACTCCTTCAATTGTATCCGAAGCGGAACCGCGTTAGGAATAGATGAGCTTGCATTAAATTGAGGCCTACCTTGCCTGTAGCGGAAGTTCGGCAATTCTCCCTTCCTCATGTAGTCGAGCACTTTGGCTTCCTCCGGACAATCTTTGCGGACGTGGCCATACTCTCCACATTCTTCGCATGTGGACCTTGCTTCGGCGGCCTTCAAGTCTTGAGCCTCTTTCTTTTCCATCTCCATCTTCTCCAACCTCCTCATGAGCGAGTCGATCTTGCCCTCAAGTATGTCTTCCTTCTCAACTTGCAAGACTCCTTTGACGTTCCCCATGGGTTGAACCGGATGTAGGCGCCGGATGACGCCCACGTGTCATTATCCGCGACCTTCTTGAATAGCGTGAAAGCTTCCGTCGGTGTAAGCTCGATGATAGATCCTCCCGCCGATGCATCGATGATCGTCCTTGACGCCATGGTGAGTCCTTGATAGAACTTTTGCACGAGGTCTTCTTTCGGGAACTTGTGATGTGGAACCGCCCGGTGTACTCGTTGAAGCGCTCGAATGCCTCCGAGATAGTTTCGTAGGATATTGAACAAAGGTGGCAATCTTATTACGCAAGCTTTGAGTTTTACCCGGTGAGTAGTATTCCTTCATGAAAGCCTTCATCAACGTGTTCCAATTTTGCACCGTCTCCGCCGGTTGAGAGTGGAACCATTGCAAAGCCTTCCCGAGTAGTGAAAACGGAAAAAGCCTTGCCCTCATTTGATCTTGAGTCACCCCTTCCATGTTGAAAGTCTGACATAGTTGAATGAATGCTTGGAGGTGAAGGTTCGGATCCTCTTTGCCGGTGAAGGGTGAATGTTGCACCATGCGGATTGTTGAGGTCTTAATCTCGAACGGTCTTCCGATCTCCTCGAGGTTCAAGATTGGTAGGTCGATGATGTACGGGGTGCATAGCTCCCCAATCTTGCGTTCTTCCGGTGGTTGGTCACCCATTGGTGGCGGTCGATTCTCCCGCGGACTTTGAGGTGGTGAATTCTTCGGAGATTCTCGCGATCCTTTGTCTTTCGACTCCAAATCTACAAAATCCAGCTTTTTAGCTTGATGTGCTTCGCGTCTCCTTAGCTCCGTAAAGTTTTTATGGATCATCCACAAAATTATTGGGTTTGTTGGAGAGGTAGCCGTCCATCTCCTATTAGGGTTAGCAATAAACAAAGTATGCAAAAAACTAGAAAACAAAACAAATCTATAAAGACTAGAGTTGGACAAACTAGATTAGATGTATTTTGAGGATGATCAAAATTTAGTAGATGCAAAAAATAAAACAAAAACAGTACTGAAAATTACAAAAAAAGCAATAAAAAATCAAATCTTGATCACTTGTTCCCCGGCAACGGCGCCAGAAAAAGGGGCTTGTTGACGGTTAATAATTGTATCAAAGTTCGTGCGTGACTCGCAAGCGTACAAGTCTCCCGTCGTAGTCAAGGGACCCTTCTTCCCTCGAGTGGTGAACCCAAGGTATCGAATCCGTGGAACAAATGTGTGACGCAAGACTTAATCTATTAAAGCCAAATAACTTCAATCTTCAATAAAGAACCTAATGCATCTAAGTAAAAGACACAAAACAAATCTAATCTACTAAAAACCGGAGAAAACAAAGTAAGATTGGGTAGATAAACCGATCTAGAGGGATCGGGGTAAGCCTTTTGTTGAAGTTCCAAGCAAGAGAAGAAGTAGCAAATCGAATCTTATAAGAAGCGTCTTTAAATCGTGGTTTCCCGTCCAAATCCGAAAACATCCGCCTTTCGAGACCCCCGTTCTGTCACAACGTATCCCTATTCATGCGGGGAGCTTAGGGCGAGTCAAAAGACAAGTCGAGATTCTTTCGGAAGATCCGGCGTGTACCTCTAGCCACCGCGGCTACAAGAACACCCTATGTAATCTATCGCGCGAATAGAATTGGAATAAGCAAAGCCGATCGAAAAACGAAATCTTCGAGGAAACACTTGATCGCTAGGAAAAGATTCAACTCGATAATTCAACTATAACAATGATACATACACAAGATCACCACGGGATCCGTCCTTGATCTTGCTTCTAGCTCGGGAACTCCGACGTGGTCTTCCGTGCAAGGTTCCCACGTCGGCTAGGGAAACCCTAGTCAACTAGCTTGACCCTCTCCTCTCCGAGATGGTGTCCCTCTCTTCTCTCGCTTCTCGGCGGCCGAAGACGAAATCCTCTCTCCGTGGCTCTCGGTCGGGGGACTATAAATAGCCCGATTGGCGGCTAGGGCAAAGGAGGGCGAATTTGGGCCCAAAATGGGCACGGGCCGACCGGACCGGGCCGGCCGGCCCGGGCCCATTTAGGCCCGGCCCCGTGGGCTCCTTTGCCCCACGTCGGTTCCCTTGCTTCCGGATGTTTCCCCCTTCGCATGTAGGTCCATGTCGTCGGTTTCTCTCCGAATTGGACTCAACTCCTTGTCTTGCAAGATTCGGCACTTTTCCGGTCGGGGTCCCCGGAGTCCGTCGTCTTCTCGGATCAAGTCCCCGGCTTCTTGGAGTTAAGTTTGCTTCATTGCATGACTTGTTCGGGGCTTCAAGGTCTTGTCATGAGGTGCTTGATGAACTTATCCCGAAAGTCTTGCATTCAACACTAAAACCCTGCATAAACATTAAACTCCAAAACCGACATGCACACGTGAACTTGTTATACCACGGGGGTTAGTACCAATGGATAAGGTATAAAACTCATGCCAACACCGAAGGTAAACTCATGGCTAGGTTGACGGATTTTCACCGTCAACATCCACATACGCCTCGACCGTTCGCCCGATGTGATCTCCAAAAACGTGTTGCATGCGGCGTTGATACGTCGCACCTGCGTTTCGGAGGCCGAACGGCATCGTGACGTAATAGAATATCCCGAACGGCGTGATGAACGAAGTCGCGAGCTGGTCAGACTCCATCTTTATTTGATGATACCCGGAGTAGGCATTAAGGAAGCAAAGCAACTTACACCCAGCCATTGAATCAACGATTTGATCAATGCGTGGCAAAGGAAAGGGAACTTTAGGACATGCTTTATTGAGACTAGTGTAGTCTATACACATCCGCCATTTCCCGTTCTTTTTCTTTACAAGTACAGGGTTTGCTAGCCACGTAGGGTGGAACACCTCCTTGATGAACCCGGCCTCAAGAAGCTTTCGCAGCTCCGCTCCGATAGCCCGACGCCGCTCCTCGTCGAAACGGCGGAGCCGTTGCTGCACGGCGCGGGCGTGAGGCAGGATGTCAAGGGAGTGCTCGGCGACCTCCCTCGGGATGCCTGGCATATCTGAGGGGCTCCACGCGAAGATGTCGGCGTTGGCGCGGAGGAAGTCGACGAGCACCACTTCCTATTTGGGATCGAGGGTGGAGCTGACCCTCAACGCCTTGCCCTCGGGGGCGGCGGGGGTCGAGGGGGCACCTCCTTGGTGCCGCTCCGCGACCTCGAAGTTGCCGGTGTGCTTGGAGGCGGAGTCGAGGTCCTCGTTGACCATCTTCTCTAGGGTGGTCACCAGCGCTTCGTCCAGCGCCAGTGCTTCCGCGTGCTCCACGCATTCGACGTCGCGGTCGAATGCGTGCTCGATGGACGAGCCCACGGTGATGATGCCGTTTGGTCCTGGCATCTTCATCTTCAAGTAGGTGTAGTTGGGGACCGCCATGAACTTGGCGTAGCAGGGCCGCCCAAGTATGGCGTGGTAGGCGCCCTTGAACCCCACCACCTCGAAGGTGAGCATTTCCTTGTGGAAATTCTTCACGATGCCGAACCAAATCGGCAGGTCGATCTGCCCGAGGGGCTGGACTCGCTTGCCGGGCGCGACGCCATGGAACGGCGTCGTGCTGGGCTGCAGCTGGTCCAACCCGATTCCCAGCAAGCGCAGCGTATGTGCGTAGAGGATGTTGAGGCTGCTGCCTCCGTCCATCAAGACATTTGAGAACCGTGCGTTCCCAATGATTGGGTCGACCACCAGCGGGTACTGGCCCGGGTTGGGGATGCGGTTCGGATGGTCTTCCCGGCTGAAGGTGATGGCGTCCTCCGACCAGTTGAGGAAGGAGGGAGGCGCCTTCTCCGCGGCGAGGACCTCGTGCCGCTCCCGCTTGCGCTGGCGGGTTGACATGTCGACGGTGGGTCCCCCGAAAATGAGGAACACGTTTTCCACGGCGGGGAAGGCGCCGGCGTCGCCATCTCCTCCGTCTTTCTTGGCCTCCGCGTCCTTTGCGGCGGCGCGGCCATAGAACTTCTTGAGCATGTCGCATTGCTCAAGGGTGTGGTTTACGGGGTCTTGTGGTAAGGACATGGTTTTTCGCATGTCATCGAACACCCCGGACCTCGAGGGGCCGGTCGAGGGCCCCGTCGAGCCGGGTCAACAGCAAGAGCCTCGGCCTCATCGCCGCCGCGCCCCTGCTCGCGCGCCTCGCGGCGCGGCTTCTTTCCTTTCTTGCCCCGCTTGTCCTTCCGGTGGGGCTCCCTGGACTTGCTGCCTTCCGCGGGCGCGTCATCCGAGCGCTTGCCCTTCTTGCCATCGAAGATCGCCCCCACGGCCTCCTCTCCTGAGGCGAAGCTGGTGGCGATGTCGAACAGCTCGTTAGAGTCTGCGGGCGGGCTGCGTCCCAGCTCCCGCACGAGGTCCCGGCACGTGGTGCCCTCGAGGAAGGCATGCACAATCTCGGATTGCACCACGGTGGGGAGCTCCGTACAACGCTTGGAGAAGCGCCGTATGAAGTCCCGCAGCGACTCGCCGGGCTTCTGAGTGCAGGAGCGCAGGTCCCAGGAATTTCCAGGGCGTACGTACGTCCCCTGGAAGTTACCCACGAACGTGCGGACCAGATCGTCCCAGTTGTGGATTTGGCTGGCGGGCAGGTGCTCAAGCCACGTCCGAGTTGAATCGCCGAGGTGTAGGGGCAAGTTGCGGATGATGACCTCGTCGCTGGTGGCCCCGCCCAGCTGGCACGCTAGGCGGTAGTCGTTGAGCCACACGCGGGGATCTGTCTCCCCGTTGTACTTGACGATGGTCGAGGGCTGGCGGAAGTGTTGGGGGAAGGCCACCGCACGGATCTCCCGGCTGAACACACGGGTCCCCGGGGGCTCCGGCGTCGGAGAGCGGTCCTTGTCGCTGTCGTAGCGTCCACCCCGTCGAGGGTGGTAGCCTACCACCGCTCGTGCATCCGCCCTGCTCGTGCGGCGGGCGTTGATGACGTTGCGGGCATCACCGTCCAGCGCCCTGCGCGTGTCGAGGAGCCGCTCCTTGGCCGGCGCGCGTCCGGATTGGCGGGTCGCCCCGCAGCTTCACCCGCATGGACCGAGGGTTCGCCCCCCTGCGCGGCCCCGTCTCCTCGCGCGTCACCCTGCTGGCGGATACGTGAGGCTGAGCTTTCGGCTTGCTAGACGGCCGCCTGCTCGATGAGAACCTGCACCTCGCGGTGCAAGTTCTGCGCCTCGGGGGTCGAGGGTGCCGGCATAGCCCGTAGCAGCGTCGCGGCGGCAATGAGCTTCTGACTTGCCCGCGGAGGCACGTTCGGGTTGTCGACGTTAAAGTCGGCGTTGATACGGTCGCGGGCCTGTCTGCCCAGCTCCCGCGCACGTTCGCCGCGCGCGGAGGCTTCCCCTGCCATCGAGGCACGGAGTAGCCGCACCGTTCGGTACTCCTCCGCCATCTTGGCCTCGAGCTCACGAGCACGGGCCGCCCGCGCGTCGGCGTCGGCCCCAGCAGGGGTGCTTGGCCCTGCGGCCATGTGCGGAGCGATCCCTGGGGCAGGTGTGACCTCCCCGTCGCCTGCGCCCACCGCGCCGGTGGCGTTTGCTGGGTCGTTGGCGATGACGACACAACACTCCCGCGCAGGGTCGTAGCTCCCGGTGCTGGAGTCGTCGGAGCAGCCGAACCAGTAGTCCGTAGCGTCAAGGAAACGCCTGAACATGACTGGGTCCGGCACGCCGGAGAAGTCCCACTCCGCGTACCCGTGGAGGTTGGCGGGCGGCAACGCGTCGAGGGAACCCGGGGGACGACTCGTCACCCGGCGAGGCGCGGGATCCCTGGCGACGAAGACGTGACGACCAGGGGGAACCCTGCGCATCGTGGTGTTGATGTTGGCGTTGTAGGCCGTCGTGACACCCCGCGGCCCAATGGGGAAAGCGCGGTCCGGGAGACCGTGCGCCGTCCCGCCGGGGTGGCGGTTGCCATGGTGACGAGGGCGCGCCGCGTTGAGAGGCGGTGCGCTCGGCTGCCGTCGCTCGGACGCGTGCCCCGGCGCGAACGCCGGCCGGAGCGGCGGCGGCGTCGTGGCGCCGACGAGCCGCGTGCACCGCGCCGGCGGGCACGGCGCGCCGTGGTGGTGCGCGCAGCGGGGACCGGAGCGGACCCGGCCTGGCGCCGCGCACGGAGCTCCTCACGGTTGGTGAGGCGCATTAGGTAGCCGTTCCCCGTGGCCTGAAAGTTCAGGCCCCCGAACCGGATTTCGAACCCGGCGGGGAGGGGGTCCGAGCTGCCCATGCAGTAACGCGTACCGCGGTACTCAGTGCGGATCACCATGGAGGGAGTTGAGGATGGATTGACCTTAGGCGCTCGATTGCCCCACGGTGGGCGCCAACTGTCGGTGCGGAATGTGGTCCCGACACTAACCAGTAATAAGCGCCAAGGTCTATCCCTCAATGGTCGATGCTAAGCAATAAAAGACACAGAGTTTATCCTGGTTCCGGCCGAGGGGTCGTACGTCCAGCAGTGGTGTGCTCAAGGCACTATATTGCTCAGCACCGGGGGTGCCTGTAGTGGGGCTGCTACAAGCAAGGCGGGAGAGGAAGCGTGGCTTCCAAGTCCCTGGTGTAGTGGCTGAAGATGTTGTGGGAGGATTGGAGAGCAAGTGCGCGGTGCGGCCTGTCTCGTGTTGTGTCGTATCGGGTTGTCTCCCGTCCGTCCGTCCCCTGCGGCAGGGGGGTTCGTCCTCCTTTTATAGACCAAGGAGAGAGCGAATCACATGCGCGCCGCGCTATTTAGCTACGTGAGGGAGCGTGATGAGCTATGCTATAGAGTAGGCGGCCGCCCGGGCGATCCTTGCAGCGATCCGGCCATCATGGCGTATCTTGTACCCGAACAATGGCGGCTTCGAAGGTAAAAGGGCAGCGGACTGTTGTGATGTCTTCAGATGGGCTCGTGGGAGCTGCTGACGTCGGTCCGTATGGGGCACAGTGGCAGGTAAGGCGGCGTCCCGCTCCCGTACGCTCCACAGCGCTGGGGCGTTGCCCGCGCGCGCCCAGCGTGGGTTCGCACGCGCGGAGGCGGCGGCCATGCGTGCCGGTGGTAAGGATGGCATCCCACCAGCCTAGCGCCTCCACCTAACCCTGCACGGTCACGAGAAAAGCAAATCGAGGGTGCGGCCGGCCCCCTTCGAGGGGCTCGGCGCGTTAGCCGTGCGGAGCGAGCGCGCGCGGCGTCACGGGACCGGCACCGGCCACGCGCGCACGGTCCCTCCCACGGTGGCGGGGATGGGCTCCCTCCGGGGAGTTGGTGCGGTGGCACCGGGCGCGAGCCCCAGGCGCATGATGGCGCCGCCCCGCCGATGTCAGGGCATTAAATGCCCGCGTACGGGAGCAGGCGCGCGCGTGCGGAGTGCCCTCGAGCGAAGCGGACCCCGTTCAAGGGCGGAGCGGACCCTCGAGTGAGGCGGAGCCTGCTCGAGGTAAGCGCACCCCCTTGAACGGGGCAGAGCCTGCCCGAGGGAGGCGCGCGCCCTCGAGCGAGGCGGAGCCTGCTCGAGGGGATCTTCGAGTGGGCCGCCTTGGTGGGCCGTTGGGGCCTCCGCGGCGTGGACTGTGTCCTGCATGGTTAAGCGAGGCGTGTTTGGCTTTGTTGCGGGTTTTAAGTGTGGATTCCCCAGTTGTTAAAGGGGACCCTAGAGCTATCCCCGACAACCATAAAATAAAACAAATGGTAAAAGCAACTCAATCAGGGCCTCTACTTAGACTTGCACTTTGGGGGAGCCAAGTGTTCCATAATGAGGGCAGTGCAGGTGCGGCCGTATAGTCGCGAAATTGTGCCTTGTAGGCGGAAAACTGTGCCTTTCGCGAAAATCAGACTTCACTAGGAACTGAATCAGAACTAGTGAATTCTAGCCGCCGCTGTGTATTCTTGTTAGTCCATAGTTAGTTTATGTCTAGTACTTCTATTAGCATCCAAAACCCAGCTAACTATTAGTGCCTAACTTCTACCTTCGCTTCGTTCCGTCACAAGTTAACATTTCTCTTGTGCAACATAATTTGGATTATAACCCAACTTGCACGACACTGCTCCAACATCAAGCAGCAGCCCTAACTATAATGTATGGTAATTGACTTGAAAACGCGCAATATATGTCATTTCTGGTGTATGGAAGTCGTAGCACATGTTTTTGAATTTTCCTAGTCTTCTATAAATCAAATTTATACGAACTTAGGCCGCCGGCAGAGAATTGAGGAAGATGCACAGATGTGCAAAATGTCATTTATGGTGTACGGAAGTCGTAGGCAGCTACAGGCTACAGCACATGTTTTTGAACTTTCGGCGCTTATCATTTCCTGGCAGCCGAATAAATGAAGCTTCCGATCCTCTGTGATGGATACATATATGTAAGGTCACACTCAAAACGTCAACAACGATAAATTCCACTTTGTAATTCGTAGGATCTTTCAACTTTTCCTTTTCCTTTCTCCTGGTCTTTGTTTCGTAATCCTTCGGTACTTGCTACTTTTTAATGGATTCTCAGTAGATCATCCTGTTATTTCTAAAAAAAAAAAACAACGAACGACCTTTCGCAAATGGGCGGCACTCCTATTTCCGAAAGCGACCCTCTCCCTCCTCTCCGAATCGTCAATTGAAGGTTCACAGAGCAAAGAGCTCGATAAGCAGCCACAGGTCGGATCCGCCTGTTCCTCATTTATTTCCCCGGCTGCTTGTGGAAGACTAGAAAATGTAGGTGCATACTCCTGGTCAATTAGGCGAAATAGTCAATTAGGGTCTTGTTTAGATGTAAAAAAATTTGCCTTTTTACCACACTGTAGCAAAAGGTAAATTTCGACTTTTTTGGTAAATATTGTCCTACCATGGCCTAACTAGACTTAAAAGATTCATGTCGCAAAGACCATTACAATCGTGTAATTAGTTTTTATTTCATCTACATTTAGGATTCCGAACATATATATCTTTTGGTATATTTAATGTGGTGGAGAGAGAGTGGAAAGGAGAACTTTAGCAAACTAAACAAGCCCTAGATAGGGTTATGGATCTACTCCTGGTCAACCACGTGCTGAATAGTGCATAGTATTGTCACTTCTGTCAGCATTCACGGCGGCTCCCTTATTTATATTTAAGGATGGATTCAGATGGAATACGTATGGATACAGATTTAGATACAGGTTCAGATATCACTATTTACCATATTTTAATTCGATTTCGGACACAAATACGAATATTATTGGATACGAATACAAAACAAGTAATTTGAATTCGGATTCGGGTTCAAATACTTACTTGATTTGAATAATTGACACTTTACTCAGAGGCGGAGCTGAGCTAGGCCAATGACCAAGGCCTAAATTAGCTACATTTTGCCGAATTCTTAGCTACAGTGCCTACTACAGTGTGCTGCAACATGTAAAAAATGGACCAGCGACTAGTGCCTCGGCCTGGGCCGCAGCTCCCCCATTGTCTCTACTTACTTACTCCCTCCGGTTTGGTAAATGAAGTCATTTAGGACAACAACACGGTCTCCAAAGTACAACTTTGACTTCCTATTTTTATAAAAATAATTATTGAAAACTAACATATGTATACTTTTATGAAAGTATTTTAGAAGACAAATCTACTCATGTAGTTTTCACATTTCCAAACTCAACAACTTAGAAGTTATTCATGATTTATATTCCCATTATTTGACTCAAACCTTGTCCAAAACGACTTCATTTACGAAACTGGAGGGAGTACCTTATCATTTATAGCAGATGCGAATACGGATAATTTGGATTTCCAGACATCCGAATTCATCCTTATTTATATTAGGTGCGTATTATGAATGGTTAGGTATGCCACAACATACATCACGCGTTTATATTAATTCCAAACTAAATTACGAAACTGAAATTATTTTAAACATTATACATCCTTTATAATTTTAAACTAATAGTAAATCGTATTTATAGATACAATATTAAACGGTTCTTCCAATGCATCATTAGTAATATAATATGATAACAATAAAATTAAACAAGCGGTTAGAGCAACTCGATCGGGCCTCTACTTAGAAAACTCCAGCAGAGGCTTCAAATTGAGGCCTCCAAAACTATCACACCCGATTTTCCAAAGAAAACCAAATGCATCTCATATGTGCGCTAGGATCAAGTTTACACACATATGATAGATGCCATTAGTGAAATATCATAAACAGTAATCAAAACGTACAAGAGTTAAACCATTACATTATCTCTTTATTACACTCAAACATTAGACTCGAAGGTCTTAAAAATGAACAAACGATAACTAGACGAAGCAACTCCGTCTTCAGCTTCCACAGGCACATGACTAGGGGCACGCAAGCCTCAGAACTCATCGTAGTTGCTGAAGTACTCTTCTCCAGTGTTCTTCTCTGAACAGCGAGTTAGCAAGGGTGAGCACACTTATGGTTGGAGCTGAGCAAGTGGGGGAAGATGCAAGACTATCAAGAATAGGCTAAGAGTTATGCAGCGGTTAGCATTTTAATGTTTGTCAAATTTTATTAGCAAGCACATATTTACTAGGTATAAGTTTATACCATCCCACTTAAAAAGACTTTCAAAAACTTTCCATCTCAAACCATACATAAACCACAATTTAATTCCATCTTCAAGTTTATTAATCATGTAAGGGTCCAGGCCGCTCTTGACCATGAGCACGACTGATTGATCAGTCTTAACTCTGTAGAGGTTGTAAACTTTCACCGCAGTTCGTGTTCTCCATGTTACCCGGGTTGATCAGACCCTTAAACACTTCCGAGGTGAGTGGCTAGGGGTCCACTACGAAGCCTTTACACACTATGTGAAAAACTCACTTTGGTAACAATTGTAGATCACATTTGGTAATGAGCAATGCGTCCGTTACCGATCAAGTGTTACAAATAAGCTAAGAAAGGTAATGGGCAGATGATAAGACATATTCGTAACGAGCATAAAACAACAACCGTTACCACAACTAACCACCGGTCACGTGAAATGGCTGTTTCTCTGGCCCCACAGAGAACTTTGGTAACAGGCACCAAAACAAAGCCCGTTATAGGAACTCAACATCAGCGACACGTTTTATAAAACTGCGTCTCCGATGTCTCGATGAAATGAGACGCGTCTATTTCACGCGCGTCTCAGCACAACTAGGATTCGTAACGGGAATCAAACAGCAACCGTTACCACAACTAGTCACCAGTCATGTGAAAATTGTTGTTTCTCTGAGCCCATAGGGAACTTTGGTAACGGGTACCAAAACAAAGCCCGTTATTGTGAAATCAATATCGGAGACGTGTGTGGTGAACCTGCGTCTCCGATATCTCGACGAACGGGCCACGTTGTGGGGCCCACCGGTCAATACTGGTAACGGCTTTTACAGTTCCCGTTACTTTGTTGGCATGTTGGTAACAGGTGTTCCAATTGAAGCCCTTTACTCAATGACCAGTGTTTGTAACAAGCTTTAATCAACACCCATTACAGATGCGTAGGCCACCCCTACAGCAACCTGTTGCTTGCTTGCCGGCTGCATCCTGGAACCAGCCAGGATTTGGTAGCCATCAGGGGCTGCATCCTGGAACCAGCCAGGATATGAGTAAATTCACAGAAATTAGATCCAGCATCCAAATTCACAGAAATCCATAATTCACATGCATCATATGACAAAATACAGCATCATCATCTCAAGGAGGAATGCAACAATATCACAAAAATTCATGGACAAGGAGGAATGCAAAAATTTCCTAGTCACCATACATAATGTGAGCCCACACAGTTTCATCAGCACGAAATTTTCCTCCGGCTGTGATCACCTGTTTCATGAGGAATGTGGCAATTCTTTCACGAATATCTACCGGCAATGATTTGTCGAGAGGATGCTCATCTAGCCCTAATATCTGGATATAACAATGTCACAAGTCATCACACACATATAGGTGGTTACCAAACATGTGCAGTGCTAATAAGCAAGAACTGTACTCATTGCAGGTTTTACAAATGAAGAACCCAATAATGTAAGTCCATATGTGGGCCGCTTTCTTTTAATTGAAGCATGTGATAGGCACAATAGAAGCCGTAGAGTCTAGATCCAGTAGGTTGTTGGTGGCACTGCAATAAATGTACAAAAAAATAGTGGTGATCGAGAAGAAATAAACTCAGGCTTTACTACTAGCTTCCACAAGAAAGAAATAAGTGGTATGTACCTAAACATCTTTGACGTGTTCCATGGGGCCAAGGTGCAAGAACTTCTTTTTGCCGCAATAATGTTGCCAAGCCCTACAACGAAACAAGCAACAATGGTTAGGACTTAATTAATATACTCTATATAGTTTGTTGAGGAATGTCCGCAGGTTAAGAAAGAAATAACTTACTCATTAATGATTTGCTTGAAAGGGTCAGTATTAGTATTAATTGTCTTTAATGATTAGTATTAATGGTTAGGACTTAATTAATATACTCTGTATAGTTTTGTTGTTTCATGAGGAGGAGGAGGATGAGGAGGTGGGCATGGTGGGGGGATGAAATATTTGGTGTCTCTTGCGGATGTGGGGATGAAAGTTTTTTTGTGTTTTCAGGATGATGAGGTGGTGGGGATGCATGTTTTTCAGGACGAGGAGGAGGTCCAAATGGAACGTCTTGTAGATGTGGGGATTGAGGAGGAGGAGGAGGGGAACCATCTGAGGATGGAACCTGTACCGTACTGTGTGAATTACAAGGAATCTGTACCGTAGCCTGTGAACGAGATTTACATGTTGGTGTTCCTTTGATGTCAATCTGACACCTTCTCCACTGTAACCTCTGTCCTTGAGCTTGTCCGAGTTTCATCACCTCGTCATTAGGAGGGTATTCCAACAATTCATCCGCAAATATAGTATATACAAGTGAGCACTTCAACCACAACACAATCTTCATGAATCGGGACTGTTTGTAGCGTAGTCTCCCCTGGATGAACAAGACCAAATGCAGCCTCACATTGAAGCCCCCTCCACGTGATCCATAGGCCACAATGTGTGGGTTCAGTCAACATGCCTATAAGGTCTTTGTATGTACGATCGTCACAGCGCACCTCCGACACCAACTCTGCAGTGCCATCGATCAAACCTACATCTTCGGACGCATAGCTGCTCTTCAGTGTGGCGGGTGAAGGGCTTGCACGATTGGACATTGGTGACAACACCATCTGGTGACAACACCGCCTCTGCATCTACATGTTCTGCATCCACATCTCAGTGTTGACGTAAATTCAGCACTTCACGCCAAGCACACAGCAAGCCGAACAAAGATGGCTTAACACACGTTGCCGAATCCGAAGCGTGCCAGTCAATTTTCCCTAAAACTGACAAAGGATGAAAAAAGTTAGATAAAACCTGGAACTTGCCGAGTGGCACCAGACAGTTCCGTATTTACGGCTACAAAGCCAATGAAAACGACATATAGCTACGACAAGCTATCTGTCGGCCAACTGAGCATCATTCGAGAACTTTAAAACATGTAAACAAGATATAGCCGAATGCACGACGTAAGCATGATGAAAGATCGGTCTTTATCTAAGCAACATTGTAGCACGTGACCATGACCGATTATCAAGGATAAATCACAATAAAATAAGTAAAGGCGAAGCATGATTATAAATTTGGAGTAAACATGCATGCATAGGCCAAAAGCACTAGTCTTCCGCATGTCTAGGTACTTTCAAACCCGTCGAGCGTGACACCAAACAAGTTAATACACCGCATGATATGACTTGTTTGAAACCACACCACCAACCAAGAGTAGATCAATCCACCGCATGATACAATCTAAACATGGAAGGCTAAAAGCATACATTATTTAAAACAAGCTTATGAACATGTTTTGCTCGTGGCATAATTGCCGAATACAACTGTACAGCCGATTCGGGTTCCGTGGAGAAGGAACAAACTATGCTAGATTAACACGCTTGAACCCACAACACGTGACAATCTAGATTGATTCGAATTCGGCTATTTAAAAGCACGTGATCCATGCACCATATTGAGTTGAAGATTTGAGCGTACATCATATGGATCGCAAACAAGATAGAGCCGAATCTAGTCAATCTAAATTGGGCAATAGGAGTGTTATATGAATTAAACATAAAGCAAAATTCAAAGCAACACATGGTAACTTAATGAATCTATTAGATCTTGCCAAATGTAATAGAGCCGATAACTAGCTCCAAGCTAGATCTTAGCCTACCGCATGCCTCATGATCTAACAAGAAACCCTCTTGAACCAAGCTTAAATCCACCGCATGATACTAAGCATGTTAACAAGACTACTTGCATCACGGTCTAAATCCACCGCATGATAGTAGACATGATACAAGGTTGCCGGTACTTATGGAGGTCGACGGTGATTCCTCTCAAAGAACTCGACGACTCGACTAAAGGACTCGAAGGTTGGCACGGGGCCAGTTTGTTGTGAAATTGTTCGATTCCTATTACAAACACTAAGGGTCATATTTATACCCTTGCCCTAACGCGACTCCTAGTCGACGACGATTACAACATTTACTGCCTAAATTAATGCCCCGACGCCAATGTCCATCTTGCACCCGTCATCAATTCGTTCCTTCCTTATATTCAGGCCACGTCATCACGTATTCCCGAATGCTTCCTCTTCCAAGCGCAAAACAGCCCTTCTGCCGAATGATGGCGTGCTCTCGACCGCAGGCATCTTTACCGAATGCTTTGAAAAAATTTCCTGTCGAATGGTGTTTTCTTACCAAACTCGGCCCACAAGTCAGTCTCTTTCCTGTACCAATTTTTGGTGTTAACATATGCCCCTTCAATTACGGGATAAAAAATGATTTTATTTCGGAATTGACCATAAATGCTCAACGTCTCTAGGCCGAATCCGTTCAACACCCATTCTTTCCTCCTTCAAAGCGTTGGAGTTTTCGCCCAGATCCAAACCCTAGTTCATCAATCTTTCAAGCTCAAATCTTCAAATGGCGAACCAAGACCAGGCTCTTCAGGTAAATCTCATCCTCCTAAGGCCCATTCGGTATTACTTTTCTCGAATTTCATCTCAGATTTTTCCTCTTGCCCTTTCTTGTTCTTGATAGGCTCCAGCTACCGAAATCTTGATTCTCGTCGAGGACCAATCACCATCTTATTTCCTCGGGCCCGTGGGAATCTCCGACCCTTCTGAATTCATTGCAGCCAAATCTCAGAGGATCCCTTTCAAGGCAACACTGTCGAAACCCCATGAATGGCAAGATGCTTTCAAGAACTGGCCCCTGCCTCTAATTGCAGGCTGGAGAAACTGGTACAAGAGGATGCTGTTGACACCAAAAATTGGTGCAGGAAAGGGACTGACTTGTGGGCCGAGTTTGGTAATGAAATGCCATTGGGCAGGAAAATCTCCTCAAAGGATTCGGTAAAGATGCTTGCGATCGGCAGTACACCATCATTCGGCAGAAGGACTATTTGCGCTAAAAAAGGAAGCTTTCGGGAATACGTGATGACGTGGCTCGGATATAAGGAAAGGACGAATTGATGATGGGTACGAGATGGACATTGGCGCCGGAACATTAATTTAGGTAATAAATGTTGTACTCGTAGTCGACCAGGAGTCGGGTTAGGACAGGGGTATAAATATAAACCCTTGATGTCTGTAAGAGGGATCGAACATCTACACAACAAAACCGGCCCCGTGCCAACCTTCGAGTCCATTAGTCGAGTCATCGAGTTCTTCGAGAGGAGCCATCGATCCGTCGACCTCCGTAAGTACCAGCAAACTTGTATCATGTCTAGTATCATGCGGTGGATTTACACCGTGATGCAAGTAGTCTTGTTACCTTGCTTAGTATCATGTAGTGGATTTAAGCTTGGTTCAAGAGGGTTTCCTGTTAGATCATGAGCCATGCGGTAGGCTAAGATCTAGCTCGAAGCTAGTTATCGGCTCTATTAGATTTGACATGATCTAATAGATTCATTAAGTTACCACGTGTTGCTTTGGATTTTGCTTTATGTTTAATTCATGTAACACTCTTTTGCCCAATCTAGATCGATTAGTTTCGGCTATATCTCTTTGAGATCCATGTGTTGTGCTTTCAAGTCTTTAGTTTATTGTAAAAGGATCTAGTGCTCTCAATAGCCGAATTTAGATCAATCTAGATTGTCACGTGTTGCGGGTTCAAGCTTGTTGACTTGTCAAATGTTTGTTCCTTCTTCACGTAACCCAGATCGTCTGTACAGCCGTATTCAGAATCCTACCACAAGTGAAACATGTTTATAAGTTTGTTTTAAATAATGTATGCTTTTAAGCCTTCCATATTTAGATTGTATCATGCGGTGGATTAATCTACTTGTGGTTGGTGGCATGGTTTGAAACAAGTCGTATCATGCAGTGGATTAATTTGTTTGGTGTCACGCTCAACGGGTTTGAAAGTACCTAGACATGCAGTAGACTAGTGCTTTTGGCCTATGCATGCTTGTTTACTTCATATTTATAATCATGTTTCACCTTATTTATTTTTGTTGTTATTTATCCTCGAAAATCGGTTATGACCACGTGCGAGCAATGCTGTTTAAACAAAGACCGATCTTTTGTCATGCTTACATCATGCATTCGGCTATACCCTAGTTTCATGTTTTAAAGCTCCCGAATGATATTTAAATTACTGACAGATAGCTTGTTGTAGCTATATGTCATTTTAATTGGCTCCTTAGCCATAAATACGGAACTGTCTGGTACCACCCGGCAAGTTCCAGGTTTTATCTAACTGCTTTTCATCCTTTGTCAGTTTCAGGAAAATTGACTGCACGCTTCGAATCCTGCACGTGTGTTAAGCCAGCTTTGTTCGGCTTGCTGTGTGCTTGGCGCGAGGTGCTGATTTTGCGTCAACACACTTTTTGGCACGCATGGTGGGACAATCTAGCTGATTCAAGATGCCTGATATTCATGATGTCATGGATGTCATCATGGATGACCTGTCTCTAGAGCAGCAAATACAATTGAAGGATGCCATTGATCAGTTTCAGCAGAAGTGCTTAATGTCATTTGGTAAAAACCGAAGTGGTGTGCCGTATCTTAGGTCTGACATGCCAAGGGTTCTACTACCAGGAGAACCTGATACCACATCTGCCGAAGAGAAACAGGAAGCTATGAATGCGGTTCGGCAAACTATGGAAAACATAATGGCTAAACACCATACTGCTTTCTTGGCTATGTTCAAACAAATGATGGTTGGAGTCTTTGGCCAAGGCATGGAAAGGGTGCTTGGTCGAGTATCACCTCAAGGGTCTACTGTGGAGATGGGAGAAACAAGTGCTGCTGTCAATAGCCAACCAGCTCGAGATGCAAGTGCTCAGCCGCCTTTGCAAAGTACAGTAAGTCAACCAATCCAGCCGCCTCTGCAAAGCACTAGTGGTCGTCCAATCCAGCAGCAGAACCCTTATCAGGCGATGCCCAACAGACCTACTTATGGAGATTTGGTATTCGGTTCTTCTGGAGTTCCACCTGGCTGTACTTACAGAATAGCCCTAGCAAACAATAGGCTACAGAAGAACATGTTTGGAGAAGGATACTCAGAATTCATGGTTACGGTGCCATTGATGCTTTCCCAAATCCTGGGTATGGTACGGCCGCAGGAATGCCTACTGGGCCTACTAGAAGGCCAGGGGAACAAGATGCTAACGTTGATTTTATGGTGCAGAAAATGGCCGATGTGTTACAAAATCAATTCGGACTGAAACCTAAGATTCGAGGGCAAGTGTATACGCCTCCTTTCCCAGAATGGTACAACAGGGTGGCTTTGCCACACAGAGTGAAACCTCCTGCAGATTTCACAAAGTTTTCTGGGCAAGATGATACCAGCACTCTGGAACACATAGCCCAATATTTGATGCAGCTTGGGGAAGCTTCACTGATGAAGCATTCAGGATCAGATACTTTCCCTTATCACTAACAGGCCCAGCCTTTACAAGGTTCGCTTTTTTGCCTGCTCAATCAATCTTTTCCTGGAAGGATTTGGAACAGAAGTTTCATGCTCATTACTTCATTGGCAGTAATGAGAAAAAGCTAATTAATCTAACCATCCTGAGACAGAGGCATAATGAAACACCCATGGAGTTTCTCAGGAGGTTCAGAGAGACTAAAAGCATGTGCTTCTCTTTGAATCTACCAGATGATCAATTGGCTGATATGGCTATTGCGGGTATGTTGCCAGCTATTCGGGAAAAGCTATTCGGCATGGAGTTCGACAATCTTGGCCAACTGTCACACAGATTGTCATTAATGAGCAACCAAGCTTATGGCTTCAAGAAAGACTCCAGGTTTGCCAAACACAGTGATATAGCTGACATCTACAACCAATTCGTCGAAAGAGCTAATCAAGGGGAGGAATTTGATGATGATGAGGATATAGCTGCAGCTGAAATGGCGTGGGGCAAAGAGCCGTTAACAGTGAACCAGAGATGGGTCAAGCAAGCCAAGGGCACATATGACTTGATGTGACCAAGGCTGATAAGCTCTTTGAGTTCCTTATAAAGGAAGGCCGAATCAAGTTGCTAGAAGGGCATTCTATGCTTCGGCCTGATGGAGTTAAAGAGAAAAGATATTGCGGGTTTCACGATAGGAATTCTCACTCCAATGATTGCAGGATTTTCAGGATGAGGATTCAGAAGGCTAGACAAGAAGGTCATTTGAAATTTGACAATAAAATGAAGTTGGATGGCAATCCTTTTCCTCAGAACATGATTGGGTTTTCAGTCAACATGGTGACCACTGAGGAAAAAGGAAAAGTGAAGGTTTTAACTTCAGCAAGGGCAAAGCAGGATGGATCAGTTGATCCTGCTCAACAAATAACAGTGGAACAAGTCCACAAAGAAGTGCCTCTAATCCTGAAAAGCCAAATTGAGGTAGGGGAATCCTGCAAATCGAAGCCCAGGATGACTTCGCGTATTCTCCTTAACAAGTGGCAGCGTCAGCAAGAGAAAGAACGCTACTAGAAACAAAAATACAAGGAGGAGAAGCGAAGGTTTGAAGAGGAAGTGCACAGGAGAGAACGAGAAGAGCATGCACAAGAGCAAGAGCGTGCGCATTGGGGATGTGCGTTCTTCAGACACTGCTGGAATGAGGGTTTGAAGCTCCCCACATTGAACAATTGTCCTGAATGTACTGACAAATACACTGAGTATAGGCAGGATACTGTCAATCGCCGATCCGTCCATGAAAGAATTGGAAGGATACATCCTAGTGACGGTCGGCACGTAAAAATAAATGAAGTTGATGATCACCCAAGGAAAAGATATGCTGATCATAACTGGGTTGATCATGAAGAACATGAGCGTGAATATGTCTGGCAAGAAGGACAGTGGTGCCCACCTGGCTTGAGGAGAAGCCAAAAGAGAAGAGTTCAGCGCTTGAGAAATCAGGAGTTGAAACAAGCAGGGATCAAGAGGAAACAGGTGTGGCACCCGAGGGATAAGCCTGATGGATCTGGTCGTTTGGCTCCTACATGCATGGTATGCTACTTGCCGAATGAATTCATGGCTCCAGCTAGTCAGGTTGTGCAGGAAGAGGCGTCGCCAGACATCAATGAGGATGAGCAACTTGGGCTGATGGCACAGCTAGTGTTGGCCAAGCAAGCAACCTTTGACAAGCCAGCCAAGGATCGGCATATGAGACCGCTGTACTTGAGAGGATATGTTAATGGGAAACTGTTGACCAAGATGTTCATTGATGGTGGAGCTGCGGTCAATGTGATGCCATACACCACGTTCAGGAAGCTTGGCATGGGCCCTGGGGAATTGACGCCAACAAGTATAGTTTTCAATGATTTTGCTGGGAATCCTTCAGACACCAAGGGCTGTGTACATGTGGACTTGATGATCTGGTCAAAGACCTTGCTCACGACTTTCTTTGTCATTGAGGGCAAAGGGGCATATAGCTTGCTGCTTGGGCGCGACTGTATTCATGCAAATTGCTGCATCCCATCTACCATGCATCAAAAGCTTGTTCAATGGGTAGCTGATGATATAGAAGTGGTCCATGCAGATGATTCAGTGAGCGTGGCTAACGTGGAACCAGCCTTCTGAGAGTATCAAGGTATAGATTGCTTCTCAGGCAAGGACTGGGGTGAAGGTCTTGTTGAACCAGTCAGCAGTGATCAACAGCCGATTCAAGCAGTCGGCTCTTATAGCAATTTTTAATGGATAATCCAATTGATGGAACTGATGGAAAGTTAGGACGTGGATTCATGTCGGCTGGCAAATTAGAAGAAATTGATATTGGAGATGGTGATAAGCCAAGGCCGACATTTATCAGTGCCAATTTGGATTCAAGTTTCAGAGAAGAATTGATCAAGTTACTGAAAGAATACAAAGATTGCTTCACTTGGGATTATTCGGAGATGCCTGGTTTGGATCATTCCATTGTAGAGCATCGGTTGCCAATCAAGCCTGTTTTTAAACCTTACAAGAAACCTCCCCGAAAGATCTACAAGGATGAAGTATTGGCCGACGTGAAAAAAGAAATTGAAAGATTGATCAAAGCAAATTTCATTCGGCCATGCAGATATGCGAATTGGATCTCTAACATTGTCCCTGTTTACAAGAAAAATGGGAAAATGAGGGTTTGCATAGACTTTAGAGATCTAAACAGAGCTACGCCTATGGATGGATATCCAATGCCCGTTGCTGACTTGTTGGTTGATGCTGCTGCTGGACATAAAGTTATTAGTTTCATGGACGGCAATGCAGGGTACAATCAAATTTTTATGGCAATAGAAGATATATCGAAGACAACCTTCAGATGTCTTGGACACATGGGCCTTTTTGAGTGGATTTTCATGACATTTGCGTTGAAAAATGCCGGTGCAACTTATCAAAGAGCCTTGAATTATATTTTTCATGAGTTGATCGGCAAGATTGTTGAGATATACATTGATGATGTCGTGATCAAATATTTGAATCATGAATCACACTTGAATGATGTGAGGAGAACTCTAGAGTGCACCCGAAAGCATGGACTTAAATTGAACCCGAACAAGTGTGCCTTTGGAGTTTCAGCTGGAGAGTTCCTGGGATTTTTGGTGCATGAAAGAGGAATAGAAGTTGGCAAAAAGAGTATGAAAGCTATTGATGAAGTTATTCCTCCAACCAATCTCAAGGAGTTGCAGTCATTGCTTGTTAAGATCAACTTTGTGAGAAGATTCATATCCAATTTATAACAAAAGATGTTGCCTTTCTCTCCACTGTTAAGACTCAAGAAGGATCAGAAGTTTGTGTGGGGTGACGAACAACAAAAGGCTTTCGATGAAATCAAGCAGTACATGAAGGAACCACCAGTATTGGTGCCTACACAATTGAACAAGCCTTTCAAGTTGTACGTGGCAGCCGATACCCAAACTATTGGATTGACCCTCATACAAGAATTTGAGGGAAAGGAACAGGTAGTTGTGTACCTTAGCCAAAAATTACTTGATTCCGAAACAAGATATTCGGCTGCGGAGAAGCTTTGCCTGTGTGTTTATTACTCATGTACAAAGTTTAGGCACTATTTGTTGAATGCCGAATGCGTTGTATATTCAAAGTTTGATGTAATTAAGCACATGTTATCTATGCCAATTTTGAAAGGAAGGTTTGGCAAGTGGATTTTAGCTTTGTCTGAGTTTGAGTTGAAGTTTGAATCGGCAAAAGCTGTTAAAGGTCAGATTATTGCTGATTTCATTACTGAACATCGCGATCCATCAATTGATTTGCTTGAAATCACTCCTTGGGCTTTATTCTTTGATGGATCCTCATGTCGCAAAGGTGGTGGAGTAGGAATTTTATTAATTTCACCCAGAGGAGAGATGTTTGAATTTGCTATCCCTATTCAACCTACTGTCACAAATAATCAAGCTGAATATGAAGCATTGCTTAGAGGGCTTCAATATTTGAAAGAAGCAAAGGCTATTTCAGTTGAAATTTATGGGGATTTAGAGCTCGTTATAAAACAATTGAATGGCCAATATGAATGTAGAAATGATATCCTGAGGAATTACTACGAGGATTGCAAAGAAATTTTGAAAAGTTTTTAGTTAGTGATTCTACAACATATTGTTAGGGAACACAATGCAGAAGCAAATAGGTTGGCTCAAAGTGCTTCAGGTTATAGAGAAAATCAAGAAGTATTTGCCAACAATGTGTGTGCTTTCGGGAGTGATCTAGCAGAAGATGATTGGAGAAAAGAGATTGTTGTTTATCTGGAAAATCCATCCCGAGAGGTTTCTAGGAAGCTCAGGTATAAAGCTATAAAGTTTGTTCTTCTTGATGGGCGTTTGTTTTACAAATCATTAGTTGGGTTGTTGCTACAATGCCTGGGTCAAGAAGAAGCAAGACAGAAAATAGAAAGTAAAGTTTATGGTGAACAAAGCTACAAGGATGATGAATCATTCGACTGCAAATTGTTTGATACAATCATATGTTCAAGTACTCTGAGATTACACTGGAAGCATCTGATATCATTTTGCTGATGTTCTCTAGCAGTTTCTGATCAGCTTCCTGGGTGTTAGACAGAGCGGAGAGCTTTGTCTTGAGCTGGTTTGATTCAATCAGGGCTGCCGTAGCTTCCTTATGGATTTTCTCTGTTAATCCAGGAAATTAGGCTATCTTTTTCTTATCAGCCTCGATTTCAGCTATCAAGTTCTTCAATTCAGCTTCTAGTGCAGCTTTCCTGGCAACCTTCAACTCAAGTGCAGGCTGCAGTTCAGCCAACAATTCCTTGTTGTTTTGGATTTGAGCTTGTGAATCTTTCACGAATTGCTTGGCTTTGGCTCTCTTTTGTTCAAGGACTGGTCGGGAGGATTGATTCTTCAAATCTCGCCTCACTGCTGCAAAGTGATTGTCCAGTTGTGAGATAGGCTCCAAGGAGGCTTTGATATCATCGGGAAGCTCTTGGTTGATAGATTCAAGCACTTCCTCTAGAAGATCAACATCCCTGACTTGATCCTGGATATCCCTTTGCAACAAAGAGAGGATTTCTTTTAGCTTTGCCTGGTTTTCCTCTAACAAAGCTTGACCTGAAGATGCCTCATCTCCTTTTTCGGCAGTTAAATCATCCACGGTAAAAGAAAAGCTTGGTGGTGATGCAGCCTGGTCCTGAAAAGAAAGAATTGCCGAATTAAGGATGGTTTATTAAATAAAAGGGGCAAACATTTATGCTTACCTCATTCCTGGCCTCATGAATTAGAGAAGTTTCAGGCTCAAGAGGAGGTTCCTGGATGGTCAGTTGAGGAGAAGTTTGAGGGATCCCTGGTAAAGCTGGAGCTTCTAACTGAGGAGAAGCTGGTGGAGTCCTTGGTAGGTTTGAAGCTTTTGGCTGAAGAGAAGATGGATCCATCCCTGGTGAAACTGGAACTTCTACTTGAGAAGGGGATGGTTGAATCCCTGGTGAAGTTGGAGCTTCTGGTTGAGAAGAAGATGGCTGGATCCTTGGTGAAGCTGGATTTTGAGCCTGCTGAGGAGAAGAACTCCCCACAGTTTGATTCACCAATGTTTCCTCTGCAAACAACAAGTAGAGGGTAAATGCGAATGAAAAGAATGGTCTTTAAAAGGAAGGAAAATGGTGAGGACCTTACCAGCAGATTGGGCATTGGCAGATTCTGTGGTGATTGGTGGTTGCTGGACTCTGGTCTGAAATTATACAAGATAAAATTATCAGAATAAAGGGTGGTTTTATGCTCAGGAAAGAAAAGATGTTAACCTCAATAAGAACTCTTTTGGATGTTCTTTTCTTTTTGGCAGCTGGAGGAGCAACTAGGGATGGAGCTTTTCTTTTATCAGAGGCTGAACTGATGAGAGTTGGGTCTGATGTGGCATATCTGGACATCAGTTGAGCCAAGGTTGTGGAATTAAATCCCAAGGCAGAGATTGGGCTTGCAACATTGTAAGAAATTGTCATAGCTCGAGGGGCAGGCACTGTATTCTGCAAAAAGTGGCAAAGGATCATGATCAGTAAAGAAGGACATACTTGAGAAAAGGTAAAATAAGTACATTACCTCTGAAATTGGCTGGAAGTCAGGCATTAACTCAAGACAAAGAGAATGTACTGGCTCATTGAAGATGTGATCATGGAATTCTTGCCACCAGGAAGTAAAAGAGGGATGAGCTATTGATGTTCGTACAAAGGGCCAAGGTGCATAGACAGTTGGGCTGCACTGATGCTCAAAGACTCTTCTGGCTTGCAGGTTTTCCTTAATTTCCTCTCTGGGCTTGAGGAATTCATGAAGGAATAGCCTTGGGGGCACTTGGCCACATCCTAGATGTCGGGCCATCATGTTTTGTTGATAGTATTCAAAGGTGCTCTGATTTTTCCATCCTCCACTGAATTCTGCTGGCAGGATGCATGGATGGATGAAGATGTTGAAAATTTCTATGGATTTTGCATCATTACATCCAGTCTCAAAATTGAATTCATAAGGGAGAGTCAAGTTATCATTGTTCAGATAAGGAAGCCAAAGGGGATAGGTGAAGCCTTTGAAGAAAAGCTCAAAAAGTTGGCTGATGTTCAGGTCGATGGATATGGTTGAGGCAGCTTCTTCATAAGTTTGGCAACCTTTGATGATCTAAACTTCCCCTTCCTTATAGTTGGATGAAGGAAAATGCCAATTGTTAAGGTCAATGCCAACGATCTGGTGCATGTATAGCTGCAGCCACATTTGAACAAACCACCAGGGGCCATTAACACAAGAGATCTTCTGGCTGGTGTGCGTCAAGTAGGTGGTCTGATGAAGCATGTGGTATACACTCCCTAGGAGGTACTTTCCGAGGGGGATGGGATTACCAGCAGCCAAGTCTTCAGCCATTACAATATGGTTTAGGGTTGGCTCATTGTCTTTGCCACAGAAGGCGAATCTGCATAGCCACATGTTCAATAAGGCCCTGTACTCAACTTCAGACAAAGGGCCATCAGACATATGTTTTTGGATATACATCTTATATCCAACTCCTGTTTTCACTCCTTTTTGCCTGGAGGAGCCTTTGTATTTGTAAGGATACACGGATCCTGTGATATCAAGGCCGGTCATCATATATACATCGGCTAGAGTAGGAGACATTGGTCCATGACCCAAGAGAAAAGCATTGACACCATTTGACCAAAAATGACAGGCTGCAATCAAAAGATTCTCATTTTTGGGAGTTTTAGCTAAGGATAATTCCAAACACTGGGCAATGCGAAGGCTGTCCCAATTGCTGGTTTTAGCACTGTCATCATCAAGCATCCTTTTATACCAGTTTCTCCAACCTGCAATTGGGGGCAGGGGCCAGTCCTTGAAGGTATCTTGCCATTCATGGGGTCTCGACAAAGCTACTTTGAAAGGGATCCTCTGAGATTCGGCTTCAATGAACTCGAGAGGGTGAGAGGTTCCCACGGGCCTGAGGAAGTAGGATGGTGATTGGTCCTCAATGGGAATCAAAATCTCGGCATCCAGAGCCTATCAAGAATAAGAGAAGGCAAAAGAAAAAAAAATCTAAGATGGAAATTGAAAAAGTAATACCGAATGGGCCTTAAGGGGATGAGATTTACCTGGAGAACTTGGTCTTGGTCTGCCATTTGAAGATTTGAGCTTGAGAGATTGATGAACTAGGGTTTGGATCTGAGCGAAGACTCCAACGGATTGCAAGAGGAAAGAACGGGTATTGAACAGATTTAGCTCGGAGACGTTGAGCATTTATAGTCAATTCCGTAATAAAATCAGTTTTATCCCGTAATTGAAGGGGCATATGTAAACACCAAAAATTGGTACAGGAAAGGGATTGACTTGTGGGCCGAGTTTGGTAAAGAAATGCCATTCGGCAGGAAAATCTCCTCAAAGGATTCGGTAAAGACACTTGCGGTCGGCAGTACACCATCATTCGGCCGAAGGACTATTTGCGCTTAAAAAAGGAAGCTTTCGAAAATACGTGATGACGTGGCCCGGATATAAAGAAAGGGCGAATTGATGACAGGTACGAGATGGACATTGGCACAGGAACATTAATTTAGGTAATAAATGTTGTACTTGTAGTCGACTAGGAGTCGTGTTAGGACAGGGGTATAAATATAAACTCTTGATGTCTGTAATAAGGATCGAACATCTACACAACAAAACAGGCCCCGTGCCAACCTTCGAGTCCTTTAGTCGAGTCGTCGAGTTCTTCAAGAGGAGCCATCGATCCGTCGACCTCCGTAAGTACCAGCAACCTTGTATCATGTCTAGTATCATGCGGTGGATTTAGACCGTGATGCAAGTAGTCTTGTTACCTTGCTTAGTATCATGCGGTGGATTTAAGCTTGGTTAAAGAGGGTTTCCTATTAGATCATGAGCCCTGCGGTAGGCTAAGATCTAGCTCGAAGCTAGTTATCGGCTCTATTAGATTTGGCAAGATCTAATAGATTAATCAAGTTACCACGTGTTGCTTTGGATTTTGCTTTATGTTTAATTCATGTAACACTCTTTTGCCCAATCTAGATCGATTAGTTTTGGCTTTATCTCTTTGAGATCCATGTCTTGTGCTTTCAAGTCTTTAGTTTATTGTAAAAGGATCAAGTGCCCTCAATAGCCGAATTTAGATCAATCTAGATTGTCATGTGTTGCGGGTTCAAGCTTGTTGACTTTTCAAATGTTTGTTCCTTCTTCACGGAACCCGGATTGGCTGTACAGCCGTATTCGCCAATCCTACCACAAGTGAAACGTGTTTATATGTTTGTTTTAAATAATGTATGCTTTTAGCCTTCCATATTTAGATTGTATCATGCAGTGGATTTATGTACTTGTGGTTGGTGGCATGGTTTCAAACAAGTCCTATCATGCGGTGGATTAACTTGTTTGGTGTCACGCTCGACGGGTTTGAAAGTACCTAGACATGCGGTAGACTAGTGCTTGGCCCATGCATGCTTGTTTACTTCATATTTATAATCATGTTTCACCTTATTTATTTTTGTTGTTTTTTATCCTCGAAAATTGGTCATGACCACGTGCGAGCAATGTTGTTTAAACAAACACCGATCTTTTGTCATGCTTACATCATGCATTCGGCTATATCCTGATTTCATGTTTTAAAGTTCCCGAATGATATTTAAATTGCTGACAGATAGCTTATTGTAGCTATATTTCATTTTAATTGGCTCCCTAGCCGTAAATACAGAACTGTCTGGTACCACGCGGCAAGTTCCAGGTTTCATCTAACTGCTTTTCATCCTTTGTCAGTTTCAGGAAAATTGACTGGCACGCTTCGAATCCGGCACGTGTGTTAAGCCAGCTTTGTTCGGCTTGCTGTGTGCTTGGCGCGAGGTGCTGATTTTGCGTCAATAGATGCTTGATGATGACAACGTCAAGACAAGCAATTGGGACAACCTTCGCATTGCTCATTGTTTGGAATTTTCTTTGGTTGAAACATCTAAAAAGGAGAATCTTCTGATTGCAGCCTGCCATTTTTGGTTGAATGGTGCCAATGCCTTTCTTTTTGGCCATGGGTGAATGTCCCCCACTTTGGCCGATGTATACATGATAACCGGCCTTGAAGTCACAGGAACCGTATACCCACACAAGTACAAAGGCTCCTCCAGGCAAACAGGAGTGAGAATAGGGGTTGGATATAAGAGATATATCCAAAACTATATGTCTGATGGCCCTTTGTCTGAGGTTGAGTACAGAGCTTTCCTAAACATGTGGCTATGCAGATTCATCTTTTGTGGCAAAGCCAATGAGCCAACCCTAAACCACATTGTAATGGCTGAGGACCTGGCTGTTGGTAACTCTATTCCTCTTGGAAAGTACCTCCTAGGAAGTGTATACCATATGCTTCATCAGACCACCCACCTGATGCACACCAGCCAAAAGATCTCATGTGTTAATGGCCTTTGGTGGTTTGTTCAGATGTGGCTGCAGCTATATATGCACAAGATTATTGGTATTGACCTCAACAATCGACACTTTCCTTCAGCCAACTACAAGGAAGGGGAAACCCAGAGCACCAAAGGTTGCCAAACTTATGGAGAAGCTGCCTCAACTGTGTCCATCAACCAAAACATTGGCCAACTTTTTGAGCTCTTCTTCAGAGGTTTTGCCAATCCTCTTTGGCTCCCATATCTGAATAATGATAACTTGAATCTTCCTTGTGAGTTTAGTTTTGAGGCTAGATGTACTGATGTACAATCTATAGCAATTTTCAATATCTTCATTCATCCATGCATCCTGCCAGCAAAATTTTGTGGAGGAAGGCAAAATCAAAGCACCTTTGAGTACTACCAGCCAAACATGATGGCCAGACAACTAGGATGCGGCCAAGTGCCCCCAAGGCTATTCCTTCATAAATTCCTCAAGCCCAGAGAAAATATCAAGGAATTCATACAAGCAAAAAGGGTCTCCGAGTACAAGTGCAGCTCAACTGCTTATGCACCCAGGCCTTTTGTGCCAATAACAGTAACTCATCCCTCTTTCACTTCTAGGTAGCAAGAACTTCATGATCACATCTTTAATGTGCCAGTACATCCTCTTTGTCTTGAACTAATGCATGATTTTCACCCAATTTCAGAGGTAATAAACTTATTTTCCCTCTTTTCAATCATGCCCTCTTTACTGATTAGGATTTTTGCCATTTTCTGCAGGATACAGCACCTGCCCCTCTTGCCAGGACAATCTCTTACAACATTGCAGGCCCAATCTCTGCTTTGGGATATCAATCTCCCACCTTGGCTCAACTGATGTCTAGATATGCCACACTAGATCCAACTCTCATCAGTTTAGCCTCTGACAAAAGGAAAGCTCCATACCTGGTTGCTCCTTCAGCTGCCAAGAAGAAAAGAACATCCAAAAGACTTTTATTTAGGTTAGAACACTTTCTTTCCTGAACATAAAGCCATCCTTCATCATGATAATCTTTTATTTGGTGTAATTTCAGACCAGAACTCAGCAACCATTGGTCATTACAGAGCCTGCCAATGCTCCATCTACTGGTAAAATTTTAATCATCTTATTTTTCCAACCATTTTCTTCATTGGCACTTATCCTCTACATATTAGTTGCAGAGGAAACTTTGGTGAGCCAAACTGTGGGGAGTTCTTCTCCTCAGCATGATTCAAATCCAACCTCACCAAGGATCCAGCCATCCTCCTTTCAAGCAGAAGCTTCAGCCTCACCAAGGATGGACCCAGCTTCTCCTCAGCCAGAAGCTTCAGCTTTACCAAGGACTCCTCAAGCTTCTCCTCAGCCAGAAGCTTCAGCTTTACCAAGGACTCCTCAAGTTTCTTCTCAACTGAACATGCAAGAGCCCCTCCTTGAGCCTGAAAAACTTCCTTCCCCAACTCAGGAAGTCAGGAATGATGTAAGCATGATCACTTTGTAGCAGTAAAGCAAGCCTTGAAGAACTTATCCTCTCAACTAGCTCCAGAACAAGCAATCTATGAAAGATTTGCATATCCAAATGCAAAATCACAAAGAACTTCTAACCAAATTGCAGCCTGAACTTGAGCTGAAGAAAGCCAGAAAGGCTGAATTGGAAGCTGAGTTGAGAACCTTGACATCTGATATTGTGGCTGATGAAAAGAAGATGGCTGAACTTACCGAATCAATGGAGAAGATACGAAAAGAAGCCACAGCAACCATGACTGCAGGAAAGCAGCTGTTGATGGTGAAAATCCGTCAACCTAGCCATGAGTTTACCTTCGGTGTTGGCATGACTTTTGTATCTTATTCATTGGTACTAACCCCCGTGGTATAACAAGTTAACTTGTGCATGTCGGTTTTGGAGTTAAGTGTTTATGCAGGGTTTTAACGTTGAAAGCAAGACTTCCGGGATAAGTTCATTAAGCACCTCATGACAAGACTTTGAAGCCCGATACAAGTCAAGCAATGAAGTGAACATGACTCCAAGAGCCCAAGGACCAAGCCCGAGAAGATGATAAACTCCGAGGACCGAACCGTAAAAGTGCTTCGAATCTTGCAAGAAAAGGAGTTGAGTCCAATTCGGAGAGAAACCGACGTCAAGGGCCCACATGCAAAAGGGGAGAACATCTAGAAGACGCGGGAAGCAACACCGGGCGAAGCAGGCCACGAGATGGGCCGAATTGGGCCCAGGCCGGCCGACCCAGCCCTTTTCGGGGCCCAATCGGCCTCCCCTTTGACCTAATTGCTTCTCAGGCTATAAATAGCCCCCTGACCGAGAGCCATGCATAAATCAAGTCGTAATCCGCCGCCGAGGAGCAGAGAAACTTGAGGGACACCATCTCGGAGATGAGGGTCGTGCTAGTTGCCTAGGGTTTCCCTAGCCGACGTGGGAACCTTGCATGGAAGACCACGTCGGAGCTCCGAAGCGAGGATCAAGATCGAGGCAGGGCCCCGGTGGTGATCTTGTTCATATAATCATTCATGGTGAAGTTTGTAAGTGAATCCGATTTCTAGCGATTAAGTGCCTTCTCAATGATTTTGTTTTCTTCTTGGTTTTGCTTCTTCTACGATCTAGTCTATAGATAGATTACATAGGGTGCTCTTGTAGCCACGGTGGCTAGAGGTGCATACCGGACCGACCAAGTGATTTCAACTTGTTCTATCGAACTCGCCCTAGACTACCCGCATGAATAGGGATACATTGTGACAGAACGGGGGTTCCGAAAGGCGGGCGTTTTCGGAGTCGTATGGGAAGGCCACGATTTAAAGATGCTTTTAATGAGATTCGTTTTTCTATCTTCATCTATCTTGTTTGGAGCTACAACATAAGCATGATCTAGATTCTCTAGATTGGTTATCTCTTGCTTTCTCTTGCTACCTTTTTAGTAGATTAGATTAGATTCGTTTTCTTTATGAGTTAGTAGATTAGATGCAACTTAGTTCATCATAAGATAGCTTACCTTGCTTTACTAGATTGAATCCTTGCGTTGCACATTGTTCCACGGATTCGATACCTTGGGTTCACCACTCGAGGGAAGAAGGGTCCCTTGACTACGACGGGAGACTTGTCCGCTTGCATGTCTAAACAAACTTTGATACAACTATTAACCATCAACAGCAGCTCAAGACAAAGCTATCGACTTTATCTAAGACCCAAGAAGCTGACCAAAGGTTGTTGGAGAACATTAATAAGATGATATCATATGCCTCCAATGTAATCTCAAAATACTTGGGTATATGATTGTAACAAACAATTTGTAACCGAACGCTTCATCATCCCTGTAATTTTGCTCACCATAAGCTTTTACTTTCCAGTATTTGTCTTGCCTTATTTTGATGAGCAATTTCTGGACGATTCATCCGGCAACTCTGGCCAAACAGTGTCGGACCCGAAAAGCAACCCGACCGCAACACAACCGAATTTTCCGCTAGTCAAACCGAATATGACTTAGTTTGAATCCCAAATGACCCAACGACGGTTCAGTTAAGGGAGTCTCTCCACTTCCCAAATTTCTTGGGATATGTGCCACGATCTCCAGCCACGATCTCTTTGCTAGTCCCATAAATAAGAACCTCGGGTGCCCCTAGCCTTTCATCAAGTCGCCTGCTTCCCAAGACATTGCCAATCTAAGCTTTTTCCTCTCCAGTACTAGTACTTCGAAAAGCTCCATGGCAGGCAGCAGCAACAGGCGCCGGGCCAATGATCTTCACAGCTCTCTGTAGATCCCTTTTCGTTTTTGACGATCTTCTTTGTGTTTTCAAGCTCATCCGGTGGAACCCTGCCTTTGCACCAGCCATGACTCCGGCCATGGTGGGCGATTCTTCGGGATCGTCTGACCGCTCCCACTCCTCCAGCTCGCGCTACAATGATCGCGACACCCGCAGGTTCAAGGCGGAACGCGATGAAACCCGGCACGAATGGGAGATCATCTCCAAAGAGGCCGGGATCGTCGAGCTCGAGTGGGAGCACCAGCGCAAGCAGCTGCTGGAGCCCATTGACGGTGAATCATGTAACCCACTCAATCTCAACTCAATCTTGAACTAACCATCATTGCTCTGTAATTTCTGCAGATCGCGACGCCGAGCTCAATCAGCTAAAGGCGCTGGTGGAGAAGTTGGCGGACAAGGTGAACGCTCCCGGAGACACACCGGAAGCTCGCCTTGGCGCGGTGGAAGACCGCGTCGACGAGGTGGCCCTTCACGACGTCTGCCTGGGCACCACCTTGGGTCTGGCAGCCATGGCGATGCACACCGGCATCGACTACTCCGCATGGCCGCGCGGCTTCTACGGTGGCACGCCGGAGACGTCGACGACATAGAGGTCACCCTAGAGCGCCTCGACGGCCACGACGATGCCATTGCCAATTCCATTCATCCCCAGTCTGTGCTGAATAGGCTTTTTGACTAGTTTGTACAAGGGATGTTGGAATTTCGGCAAAAAATATGAAATTTTATCTTTTGCATTTGTCTTGTGATGATTTCCTTTGATTTGTGCATGCGAACCTTCACTGTTTTGAATGCATTCGGGAACTTTTAATCTAGCCGAATACTCACAACCTCTTGCCCCTTAGCGCAGAATCCGCAGAAAATCCTTATTCGGGAGCCATGAACACTGTTCAATGAAAAAACCATTCGCATTCGGAGAGAAACCCCTACCGTTTGGTATTCCCATTAAAGCACGCCAGCAAGTCATCACTCCCGTTGCACTCTCACGGCTAATAAAATAGCCCCCCTGGTGCTCTGCAAATCCATTCGCATACACTTCCATCATTTCACTCTTCTCGTCCTCCTCCTCCAAAGAAAAACCCCCAAGGCCATGGCGGACAAGGGGAAACAGCCAGTCGAGGAGAATAACTTCCCACCAAAGAAGTGAACTATTCAAGAGTAATCTTTTCTTCTCAATCCTTTCTCTTGTTCTTGATTGCCATCACATGATTCACCTCCCTTTGATTTCAGCCTCGACTTGCTACCAGAGGAAATCTTTGGTACTGAAGAAGTTCCTGAGTACATCCTTTCCGACTCCTCTACTGAAGAAGAAGACGCCACGCCGGAACAGAAGACCAATCACCAGCTGCGCTGTCACATCCGGAATCTAGAACACGACCTGCGAGACATCACCGCCCGCTGCAGTGCCGAACGCGAACGCCTCATGAGCTTGGAGGCGTTGGTAGGAGGTAAGACCTTCATCCTTATTTGATTCTCATGCTTAAGTTCAGATCCCATGTCCAACGAGAATCTGTTCCCCTTCTTCAGATGTGTCTGACAGGTACAACAACCTGAAGGCCTCCTGGGACAGCCTGATGGAAGCTGCAGATCACGACAATCCTCGAAGCTTCTACGTCGCTGTCACAGTGGTCCTAGAGCAGCTGAAGAGGGAAGAATTGAAGAGGAAAAACGCAGAGCCAAAAAAATGAAGCATACTTTCGCTTCATCATCTAGGCATCCTGCTTCCTGCAGGCTCTCTCTCATAATCTTAGGTGGCTGGGTTGCCAAATAAAGGAACCTGCAAGAATGTTTGTAATGTAGAACACTTTCGTGCTAAGGGCAATACACTTCAGTATTGGCCATTTCCTTTTGTCAGGATTCTTGCTCTGAAGGCGGCTTCTTTCCCGAACGCCGGCTGTTTCCATGTTTCTGATGCTTGTAATCAACGATCAATTTCAATACTAAGATAATATTTCTTCAAGTATCTCCCGTTTATAGCAGCAGTTCACTCTTCTCCTAGTGAAGTTTTCAAGATATATGCAGTTCCAGGCGTGCACCTAACCACCCGAAAAGGTCCTTCCCAATTCGGGGACCATCTGCCGAATGTACTGTACTTAGTTCCAATCGGCAACAACGCTTTCCAAACCAAATCTCCTTCTGCAAATTGCTTGACTTTTACCTTCTTGTTATAGTACTTAGCAACTCGCATCTTGTTTTTCTCAATATTTTCCAAGGCCCTAAGACAAATCATATGCAAATCTTCTAATTCATTCATCATTAAGTCATCGTAATCCTTGGAACTTAAATCCTTTTGCAAAACTACTCTCCTTGAGTCTGATTGCATCTCCCTTGGCAAAACAGCATGATGCCCGTAAACCAACTCATAAGGAGATGGTTTTGTAGCTCCATGAGGGGCCATTCGGTAAGCCCACAAGGCTTCATTAAGTACCGAATGCCACCTTTTTGGCTTCTGATCAATCTTCTTTTGTATAATCTTGATCATGATCTTGTTAGAAGCCTCTGCCTGACCATTAGCTTGAGCATAATAAGGAGAAGAATTTAACAATTTGATCCCCATACTTTCAGTAAACTCTGTGAACTCAGAAGATGTAAACTGAGTTCCTTGATCGGTAGTAATTGTTTGAGGAATCCCAAATCTGTAAATGATATGCTCTTTGACAAACTCAACCATATTTTCTAATGTTACTTTCTTCAATGGAATTGCCTCAACCCATTTAGTGAAATAATCTGTTGCCAAAAGCACAAACTTATGCCCCTTGCTAGATGGAGGATTTATTTGGCCAATCAAATTTATGCCCCATCCTCTGAATGGCCATGGCTTGATAATAGGATTCAAAGCTGATGCTGGAACTCTCTGAATATTTCCAAACTTTTGACAATCTTGAGACCCCTTGTAATACTCAAAGCAATCTTCCAGCATCATCGGCCAATAACATCCAGTTTTCCTGATAACCCACTTCATTCGGTAAGCCGATTGATGTGCTCCACACAGCCCATCATGCACTTCACTCATCATCTTCTTTGCTTCTTCTTGACCCAAGCATTGTAGCAACACCCCATCCAATGATTTGTAATACAAACGTCCATCAATAAGAACAAACTTTATAGCTTTATACCTGAGCTTCCTAGAGACCTTTCGGGATGGATTTTCCAAATAATCAACAATTTCTTTTCTCCAGTCATCTTCTGCTAGGTCACTCCCGAAAGAACATATATCATTGACACACACTTCTTGATTTTCTCTATAACCCGAAGCACTTTGAGCCAACCTGTTTGCTTCTTCATTGTGTTCCCTAGGAAAATGTTGTAGAATCACTAACTGAAAACTTTTCAAGATTTCCTTGCACTCCTCGTAGTAATTCCTCAAGATATCATTTCTACATTCATATTGGCCATTCAATTGTTTTATAACTAGCTCTGAATCTCCATAAATTTCAACTAAAATAGCCTTTGCTTCTTTCAAATATTGAAGCCCTCTAAGCAATGCTTCATATTCAGCTTGATTATTTGTGACAGTGGGTTGGATAGGAATAGCAAATTCAAACATCTCTCCTTTGGGTGAAATTAATAAAATTTCTACTCCACCACCTTTTCCACATGAAGATCCATCAAAGAACAAAGCCCAAGGAGTAATCTCAAGAAAATTAATTGATGGATCACGATGTTTAGTAATGAAATCAGCAATGATCTGTCCTTTAACAGCTTTTGCCGATTCATACCTTAATTCAAACTCAGACAAAGCTAAAATCCACATGGCAATCCTTCCCTTCAAAATTGGCATAGACAACATGTGTTTAATTACATCAAATTTTGAGTATACAATGCATTCGGCATTCAACAAATAGTGCCGAAACTTTGTACATGAGTAATAAACACACAAGCAAATCTTCTCCGCAGTCGAATACCTTGTTTCGGGATCAAGCAATTTTCAGCTAAGGTACGCAGCTACTCTTTCCTTTCCCTCAAATTCTTGTATGAGGGCCGATCCAATGGGTTGGGTATCGGCCGCCATGTACAACTTAAAAGGCTTGTTCAATTGCGGAGGCACCAATACTCGTGGTTCCTTCATGTACTCCTTGATCTCATCGAAAGTCTTTTGTTGTTCGTCACCCCATACAAACTTCTGATCCTTCTTGAGTCTTAATAGTGGAGAGAAAGGCAACACCTTTTGTGATAAATTGGATATGAATCTTCTCACAAAGTTGATTTTACCAAGCAATGACTGCAACTCCTTGAGATTGGTTGGAGGAATAACTTCATCAATAGCTTTCATACTCTTTTTGCCAACTTCTATTCCTCCTTCATGCACCAAAAATCCCAGGAACTCTCCAGCTGAAACTCCAAAGGCACACTTGTTCAGGTTCATCTTAAGCCCATGCTTTCTAGTGCACTCTAGAGTCTTTCTCACATCATCCAAATGTGATTCATGATCCAAAGACTTGATCAAGACATCATCAATGTATATCTCCACAATTTTGCTGATCAACTCGTGAAAAATATAATTCATGGCTCTTTGATAAGTTGCACCGGCATTTTTCAACCCAAATGTCATGACAATCCACTCAAATAGGCCTATATGTTCAGGACATCTAAAGGCTGTCTTTGATACATCTTCTATTGCCATAAAAATTTGATTGTACCCTGCATTGCCATCCATGAAGCTAATAACCTTATGTCCAGCAGCGGCATCAACCAACAAGTCAGCAACAGGCATTGGATATCTATCTATCCATAGGTGTAGCTCTGTTTAGATCTCTAAATTCTATGCAAACCCTCATCTTCCCGTTTTTCTTGTAAACAGGAACAATATTAGAGATCCACTCCGCATATCTGCATGGCCGAATAAAATTTGCTTCTATTAATCTCTCAACTTCTTTCTTCACGTCGGCCAATACTTTATCCTTGTAGATTTTTCGGGGAGGTTGCTTATAAGGTCTAAAACTAGGCTTGATTGGCAACCGGTGCTCAACAATGGAACGATCCAAACCAGGCATCTCCGAATAATCCCAAGCAAAGCAATCTTTGTATTCTTTTAATAGCTTGATCAACTCTTTCCTGAAACTTGAATCCAAGTTAGCACTGATAAATGTCGGTCTAGGCTTGTCACCATCTCCAATATCTATTTCTTCCAGTTTGTTAGCCGACATTAATCCACGTCCTAACGTTCCATCAGTTCCATCAATTGGATTCTCCATTAAAAATTGCTATAAGAGCCGTCTGCTTGAATCGGCTGTTGATCACTACTGACTGGTTCAACAGGACCTTCACCCCAGTCCTTGCCTGAGAAGCAATCTATACCTTGATACTCCCAGAAGGCTGGTTCCATGTTAGCCACGCTTACTGAATCATCCGCTTGGACAACTTCCACATCATCATCCACCCATTGAACAAGTTGTTGATGCATAGTAGATGGAATGCAACAATTTGCATGGATCCAGTCTCGTCCATGCAGCAAACTGTATGCCCCTTTACCCTCAATGACAAAGAAGGTTGTAAGCAAAGTCTTAGACCCGATCATTAGATCCACATGTACACAGCCCTTGGAGTCTGAAGGATTTCCAGCAAAATCATTCAGAACTATGCTTGTTGGCGTCAAATCTCTAGGGCCCATGCCAAGCTTCCTGAATGTAGTGTACGACATCACATTGACAGCATCTCCACCATCAACAAACACTTGGTCAATGGCTTCCCATTGACGTATCCTCTCAAGTACAGCGGCCTCATGCGCCGATTCTTGGTCGGCTTGTCAAAAGTAGCTTGTTTAGCCAGCACTAATTGTGCCATCAGCCCAAATTGCTCGGCCTCATCAACGTCTGGTGACACCTCCTCCTGCACAATCTGATTAGCTGGAGCCATGAATTCATTCGGCAAGGAGCATACCATGCACGTAGGAGCCGAATGACCAGATCCATCAGGCTCGTCTTTTGGACGCCACACCTGTTTCCTCTTGATTCCTGCCTGCTTTAGCTCCTGATTCCTCAAGCGCTGAACCCTTCTCTTTTGGCTTCTCCTCAAACCAGGCGGGCACCACTGTCCTTTCTGCCAGACATATTCACGATCTTCTTCTTCTTCATGATCAACCCATCTGTAATCAGCATATCTTTTCTTTGGTTGATCACTAATTTTATATATTTTTATGCGCCGACTGTCACTAGGATGCATCCTTCCAATTCTTTTATGGACGGATCAGCGATTGATAGTATCCTGCCTGTATTCAGTGTACTTGTCACTGCATTCGGGACAATTATTCAGTGTAGGAAGCTTTAACCCTTTGTTCCAGCAGTGTCTGAAGAAAGCACATCCCCAATGCGCACGCTCTTGTTCTCGTGCATATTATTCTCGTTCTTTCATGTGCACTTCTTCTTCATATCTTCGCTTCTCCTCCTCGTACTTTTGTTTTTGGTAGCGCTCCTTTTCTTGCTGACACTGCCACTTGTTGAGGAGAATACGCAAATTCACCCTGGGTTTAGAGGATTCTCCCACTTCAATTTGACTTCACCCTTGTGGATTTGTTCAACTGTCACTTGTCGAGTAGGGTCAATCGATCCATCCCGCTTCGCCCTCGGCGAAGTCAAAACCTTCACTTTTCCTTTCTCCTCGGCAGTCACCATGTTGACCGAGGATCCAATCATGTTCCGAGGAAAAGGATTGCCATCTAATTTCATCTTATTATCAAATTTTAGATGACCTTCTTGGATAGCCTTACGAATTCTCATCCCGAAGACCCCGCACTCATTGATGGAGTGAGAATTCTCTGTCGTGAAACCCACAATATCTCTTTTCCTTCACTCCATCGAGCCAAAGCATAGAATGCCCATCCGGTATCTTGATTCGGCCTTCCTTCACGAGGAACTCAAAGAGCTTATCAGCCTTGTTCAGATCGAAATCATAGGTGCCCTTAGCTTGCTTGATCCACCTGTGATTCACTGTTAATGGCTCTTTTTTCCCCATACTATTTCAGCTACAACTATTTGCTCTTCATCATCATATTCCTCTCCCTGATCTGCCCTTTCGAGGAATTGATTATAAATGTCAGCCACATCACTGTGTTTTGCGAACCTGGAGTCTTTCTTGAAGCCATAAGCTTGGTTGCTCATCAATGACAGTCTGTGCCACAGCTGGCCAAGATTATCGAACACCATGCCAAGCAGCTTTTCCCGAATAGCTATCAACATACCCGCTACAACCATACCAGCCAATTGATCATCTGGTAGGTTCAAAGAAAAGCACATGCTTTTGGTCTCTTTGAACCTCCTGAGGAACTCCATTGGTGTTTCATTGTTCCTCTGCCTCAGGGTAGTTAGATCAATTAGCTTTTTCTCTTTCCGCCAATGAAATAATGAGCATGAAACTTCGCTCCAAATCCTTCTAGGAGCGAGATTGAGTGAGCGAGGCAAAGAAGTGAACCATGTAAAGGCCGGGCACCGTCGGTGATAAAGGGAAATATCGATCCCGAATGCCTCATCGGCAAAAAGTTTCCCCGAGCCGCATCAAGTATCGGGCTATGTGTTCCACAAGATCGGTATCATCTTGCCCCGAAAACTTCGTGAGATCGCAGAACTTTCACCCCGTTCGGTAAGGCCACCCCGTTATACCATTATGGGAAAGGAGGTGTATACTCATGCCCTTGGTTTTTTAGGCTTTAGACCGAATTGATTTTGAAGCACATCGGTCATTCTCTGCATCAGGAGATCAATATTGACATCTTGATCCCAGGTCCTCCCACAGGCATCCCTGTAGCACCACCGTATCCAGGATTCGGGAGAGCATCAACAGCACTGTAATCCATGAACTCCGAATACCCGGTGCCGTACATGTTCTTCTCGCAACTTTGTTATTTGCCGGGGGCTATCCGTAAGTAGAATCGGGTTGAACTCCGGGAGTGCCAAACGCCATCTCTCCATTTGTACGTGGATTAGGTATTGCTTGACGGGGATTTGGCCGAACTGGTTGGCTATCCACGTGTTGAGTTGGCTGACCACTCATGCTGTGGAGGCGGTTGAATACTTGCATCTTGACGAACTGGTTGGCCAGTTACGGTAGCACTTGATTCTCCTTCAAAATGCTTGTCCACACCTAGGCCAAAGACGCCAACCATCATCTATCGAAAGCTATTCAGAAATGCAGTATTGTGCCTAGCCATTATGTCTTCCAAAGCTTTTTGCACCATGCCGAAAACTTCTTGTTTCTCTTCAGCGGATGTGGTATCAAGTTCTACTGGCAAGAGAACTCTTGGCATGTCTGACTTGAGGAATGGCACACCACTTCTATTTTTGGAAAACGACATTAGACATTTCTGTTGGAATTGATCAATAGCTTCCTTCGGTTGCAATTCTTCTGTTCGTAGACAGCTCCTCTAAGGTGACATCCATGACATCGTGAATTTCAGGCATCTTGATCAACTAAATTGTCCCACCGGGCATGCCAAAAAGCGTGTTGACGTAAAATCAACACCTCACGCCAAGCACACAGCAAGCCAAACAAAGGCGGCTTAACACACGTTGCCGAATCCGAAGCGTGCCAGTCAATTTTCCCTGAAACTGATAAAGGATGAAAACGAGTTAGATAAAACCTTGAACTTGCTTAGGGTGGTACCGGATAGTTACGTATTTATGGCTACAAAGCCGATCAAAACGACATATAGATACAACAAGCTATCGTCGGCAAAGCGAGCATCATTCGGGAACTTTAAAACATGTAAACAAGATATAGCCGAATGCATGACGTAAGCATGATGAAGGATCGATCTTTATCTAAGCAACACTGTAGCACGTGACCATTACCGATTATCAAGGATAAATCACAATAAAATAAATAAAGGCGAAGCATGATTATAAATTTGGACTAAACATGCATGCATAGGCCAAAAGCACTAGTCTACCGCATGTGTAGGTACTTTCAAACGCATCGAGCGTGACACCAAACAAGTTAATCCACCTCGTGATACGACTTGTTTCAAACCACACCACCAACCAAGAGTAGATCAATCCACATCATCACGTATTCCCAAATGCTTCCACTTCCAAGCGCAAAACAACCCTTCGCCGAATGATGGCGTGCTCCCGACCGCGGACATCTTTACCGAATGCTTTGAGGAAAATTTTACGTCGAATGGTTTTTTCTTACCAAACTCGGCCCACAAGTCAATCTCTTTCCGTACCAATTTTTGGTGTTAACACTCGACCACCAGTTCTTGCTTGATTTGCTCCTTTATGTTTTCCGTATCAACTGATGTGTCGGTCTTCGTCCTCTTTCTCTTCCTGTACATCTTGACGTGCTGAGGCCATGCACACTTCCAGCTCTGGTAGCTGGAGGCACCACGCACATGACCTGGTTGTTCAGGGCGGCCCAAGCACTGACTTAGCACATCATACTCCCTCTGCCCTGCCATTCCTGAAGATGTTGCACATGCAATCTTCTCCTTGATGTCCGCAGCCAATTTTTCTGCCTCTTTGTTGTTGAACATTGTCACGGCAACACGGTCTTTAATCACTAGGTTACTCCTTGCTCATAGCCAATTCATGGAACGATCATCAGGGTAGGCGTCATATGGGTTGGGGATACCAGCTGCAGCAAATTGTCTGTCCCCTTTCTCCCATTGTTCTTGTTTCACAAGATAACTTGACTAGACCCATGTTGTGCTCGCTTGTGTTCCGGCTTCGGAGTTTCTTGAACTTGACACTAGCAGATGAGGCTTGCTCGGTTTCCGCCTCGATTCATTGTAAACCCCCCGGATTTTCATAGAAAACCCGAATCCCCGTACCATCGCGATAGTCCTTGGATCGGTGGCTATCACGTACAAAACGTCTCACGAGATAATAACACAAAGTCATACATCGCATCACATAAGATCGAATGTACATAATTTATTACATGTCCATAATGGAGTACATCATTACAAGCCTCTTGGCTGAATCGAGTAAGATTTTGCACTTCTTCATATCTTCGCTTCTCCTCCTCGTACTTTTGTTTTTGGTAGCGCTCTTTTTCTTGCCGACACCGCCACTTGTTGAGGAGAATACGCAAATTCACCCCGGGTTTAGAGGATTCTCCCACTTCAATTTGACTTCACCCTTGTGGATTTGTTCAAATGTCACTTGTCGAGTAGGGTCAATCGATCCATCCTGCTTCGCCCTCGGCCGAAGTCAAAACCTTCACTTTTCCTTTCTCCTCGGCAGTCACCATGTTGACTGAGAATCCAATCATGTTCTGAGGAAAAGGATTGCCATCTAATTTCATCTTATTATCAAATTTTAGATGACCTTCTTGGATAGCCTTCTGAATTCTCATCCTGAAGACCCTGCACTCATTGATGGAGTGAGAATTCCTGTCGTGAAACCCACAATATCTCTTTTCCTTCACTCCATCAGGCCAAAGCATAGAATGCCCATCTGGTAACTTGATTCGGCCTTCCTTCACGAGGAACTCAAAGAGCTTATCAGCCTTGTTCAGATCGAAATCATAGGTGCCCTTAGCTTGCTTGATCCACCTGTGATTCACTGTTAATGGCTCTTTTTTCCCCATACTATTTCAGCTACAACTATTTGCTCTTCATCATCATATTCCTCTCCCTGATCTGCCCTTTCGAGGAATTGATTATAAATGTCAGCCACATCACTGTGTTTTGCGAACCTGGAGTCTTTCTTGAAGCCATAAGCTTGGTTGCTCATCAATGACGTACCGTGCCACAGTGGCCAAGATTATCGAACACCATGCCAAGCAGCTTTTCCCGAATAGCTATCAACATACCCGCTACAACCATACCAGCCAATTGATCATCTGGTAGGTTCAAAGAAAAGCACATGCTTTTGGTCTCTTTGAACCTCCTGAGGAACTCCATTGGTGTTTCATTGTTCCTCTGCCTCAGGGTAGTTAGATCAATTAGCTTTTTCTCTTTACTGCCAATGAAATAATGAGAATGAAACTTCTGCTCCAAATCCTTCTAGGAGCAGATTGAGTGAGCAGGCAAAGAAGTGAACCATGTAAAGGCCGGGCCTGTCAGTGATAAAGGGAAATATCTGATCCTGAATGCCTCATCAGCAAAAGTTTCCCCGAGCTGCATCAAGTATCGGGCTATGTGTTCCACAGTACTGGTATCATCTTGCCCAGAAAACTTCGTGAGATCTGCAGGAACTTTCACCCTGTTCGGTAAGGCCACCCTGTTATACCATTATGGGAAAGGAGGTGTATACTCATGCCCTTGGTTTTTTAGGCTTTAGACCGAATTGATTTTGAAGCACATCGGTCATTCTCGCATCAGGAGATCAATATTGACATCTTGATCCCAGGTCCTCCCACAGGCATCCCTGTAGCACCACCGTATCCAGGATTCGGGAGAGCATCAACAGCACTGTAATCCATGAACTCCGAATACCCGGTGCCGTACATGTTCTTCTGCAACCTGTTATTTGCTGGGGCTATCCTGTAAGTAGAATCAGGTTGAACTCCAGGAGTGCCAAACGCCATCTCTCCATTTGTACGTGGATTAGGTATTGCTTGACGGGGATTTGGCCGAACTGGTTGGCTATCCACGTGTTGAGTTGGCTGACCACTCATGCTCTGTGGAGGCGGTTGAATACTTGCATCTTGACGAACTGGTTGGCCAGTTACGGTAGCACTTGATTCTCCTTCAAAATGCTTGTCCACACCTAGGCCAAAGACGCCAACCATCATCTATCGAAAGCTATTCAGAAATGCAGTATTGTGCCTAGCCATTATGTCTTCCAAAGCTTTTTGCACCATGCCGAAAACTTCTTGTTTCTCTTCGACGGATGTGGTATCGGAGTTCTACCGGCAAGAGAACTCTTGGCATGTCCGACTTGAGGAATGGCACACCACTTCTATTTTTGGAAAACGACATTAGACATTTCCGTTGGAATTGATCAATAGCTTCCTTCGGTTGCAATTGCTGTTACGTAGACAGACTCCTCTAAGGTGACATCCATGAAATCGTGAATTTCGGGCATCTTGATCAACTAAATTGTCCCACCGGGCATGCCAAAAAGCGTGTTGACGTAAAATCAACACCTCACGCCAAGCACACAGCAAGCCAAACAAAGCTGGCTTAACACACGTTGCCGAATCCGAAGCGTGCCAGTCAATTTTCCCCGAAACTGATAAAGGATGAAAACAGTTAGATAAAACCTTGAACTTGCTTAGGGTGGTACCGGATAGTTCCGTATTTATGGCTACAAAGCCGATCAAAACGACATATAGATACAACAAGCTATCGTCGGCAACCGAGCATCATTCGGGAACTTTAAAACATGTAAACAAGATATAGCCGAATGCATGACGTAAGCATGATGAAGGATCGATCTTTATCTAAGCAACACTGTAGCACGTGACCATTACCGATTATCAAGGATAAATCACAATAAAATAAATAAAGGCGAAGCATGATTATAAATTTGGACTAAACATGCATGCATAGGCCAAAAGCACTAGTCTACCGCATGTGTAGGTACTTTCAAACGCATCGAGCGTGACACCAAACAAGTTAATCCACCTCGTGATACGACTTGTTTCAAACCACACCACCAACCAAGAGTAGATCAATCCACATCATCACGTATTCCCAAATGCTTCCACTTCCAAGCGCAAAACAACCCTTCGCCGAATGATGGCGTGCTCCCGACCGCGGACATCTTTACCGAATGCTTTGAGGAAAATTTTTCGTCGAATGGTTTTTTCTTACCAAACTCGGCCCACAAGTCAATCTCTTTCCGTACCAATTTTTGGTGTTAACACTCGACCACCGTTCTTGCTTGATTTGCTCCTTTATGTTTTCCGTATCAAGCGATGTGTCGGTCTTCGTCCTCTTTCTCTTCCCGTACATCTTGACGTGCTAAGGCCATGCACACTTCCAGCTCTGGTAGCTGGAGGCACCACGCACATGACCTGGTTGTTCAGGGCGGCCCAAGCACTGACTTAGCACATCATACTCCCTCTGCCCTGCCATTCCTGAAGATGTTGCACATGCAATCTTCTCCTTGATGTCCGCAGCCAATTTTTCTGCCTCTTTGTTGTTGAACATTGTCACGGCAACACGGTCTTTAATCACTAGGTTACTCCTTGCTCATAGCCAATTCATGGAACGATCATCAGGGTAGGCGTCATATGGGTTGGGGATACCAGCTGCAGCAAATTGTCTGTCCCCTTTCTCCCATTGTTCTTGTTTCACAGTATAACCAGCTAGACCCATGTTGTGCTCGCTTGTGTTCCGGCTTCGGAGTTTCTTGAACTTGACACTAGCAGATGAGGCTTGCTCGGTTTCTGCCTGATTCATTGTAAACCCCCGGATTTTCATAGAAAACCCGAATCCCTGTACCATCGCGATAGTCCTTGGATCAGTGGCTATCACGTACAAAACGTCTCACAGATAATAACACAAAGTCATACATCGCATCACATAAGATCGAATGTACATAATTTATTACATGTCCATAATGGAGTACATCATTACAAGCCTCTTGGCTGAATCAGAGTAAGATTTTGCACTTCTTCATATCTTCGCTTCTCCTCCTCGTACTTTTGTTTTTGGTAGCGCTCTTTTTCTTGCCGACACCGCCACTTGTTGAGGAGAATACGCAAATTCACCCCGGGTTTAGAGGATTCTCCCACTTCAATTTGACTTCACCCTTGTGGATTTGTTCAAATGTCACTTGTCGAGTAGGGTCAAGCGATCCATCCCCTTCGCCCTCGGCGAAGTCAAAACCTTCACTTTTCCTTTCTCCTCAGCAGTCACCATGTTGACTGAGAATCCAATCATGTTCTGAGGAAAAGGATTGCCATCTAATTTCATCTTATTATCAAATTTTAGATGACCTTCTTGGATAGCCTTCTGAATTCTCATCCTGAAGACCCTGCACTCATTGATGGAGTGAGAATTCCTGTCGTGAAACCCACAATATCTCTTTTCCTTCACTCCATCAGGCCAAAGCATAGAATGCCCATCTGGTAACTTGATTCGGCCTTCCTTCACGAGGAACTCAAAGAGCTTATCGCCCTTGTTCGGATCGAAATCATAGGTGCCCTTAGCTTGCTTGATCCACACGTGATTCACGTTAATGGCTCTTTTCCCCATACTATTTCAGCTACAACTATTTGCTCTTCATCATCATATTCCTCTCCACGATCCGCCCTTTCGAGGAATTGATTATAAATGTCGACCACATCATTGTGTTTTGCGAACACGGAGTCTTTCTTGAAGCCATAAGCTTGGTTGCTCATCAATGACGGTCGTACCTGGTGGCCAAGATTATCGAACACCATGCCAAGCAACTTTTCACGAATAGCTATCAACATACCCGCTACAACCATACCGGCCAATTGATCATCCGGTAGGCTCAAAGAAAAGCACATGCTTTTGGTCTCTTTGAACCTCCCGAGGAACTCCATTGGTGTTTCATTGTTCCTCTGCCTCGGGGTAGTTAGATCAATTAGCTTTTTTCTCTTTCTTGCTAATGAAATAATGAGAATGAAACTTCGCTCCAAATCCTTCTAGGAGCGAGATTGAGTGAGCAGGCAAAGAAGTGAACCATGTAAAGGCCGGGCCTGTCAGTGATAAAGGGAAATATCTGATCCTGAATGCCTCATCAGCAAAAGTTTCCCCGAGCTGCATCAAGTATCGGGCTATGTGTTCCACAGTACTGGTATCATCTTGCCCAGAAAACTTCGTGAGATCTGCAGGAACTTTCACCCTGTTCGGTAAGGCCACCCTGTTATACCATTATGGGAAAGGAGGTGTATACTCATGCCCTTGGTTTTTAGGCTTTAGACCGAATTGATTTTGAAGCACATCGGTCATTCTCTGCATCAGGAGATCAATATTGACATCTTGATCCCGGGTCCTCCCACGAGCATCCCCGTAGCACCACCGTATCCGGGATTCGGGAGAGCATCAACAAGACCGTAATCCATGAACTCCGAATACCCGGTGCCGTACATGTTCTTCTCGCAACTTTGTTATTTGCCGGGGCTATCCGTAAGTAGAATCGGGGTTGAACTCCGGGAGTGCCAAACGCCATCTCTCCATTTGTACGTGGATTAGGTATTGCTTGACGGGGATTTGGCCGAAGCGGTTGGCTATCCACGTGTTGAGTTGGCCGACCACTCATGCTCTGTGGAGGCGGTTGAATACTTGCATCTTGACGAACGGGTTGGCCGATTACGGTAGCACTTGATTCTCCTTCAAAATGCTTGTCCACACCTAGGCCAAGGACGCCAACCATCATCTATCGAAAGCTATTCGAAATGCGTATTGTGCCTAGCCATTATGTCTTCCAAAGCTTTTTGCACCATGCCGAAAACTTCTTGTTTCTCTTCAGCGGATGTGGTATCAAGTTCTACTGGCAAGAGAACTCTTGGCATGTCTGACTTGAGGAATGGCACACCACTTCTATTTTTGGAAAACGACATTAGACATTTCTGTTGGAATTGATCAATAGCTTCCTTCAGGTGCAATTGCTGTTCTGTAGACAGCTCCTCTAAGGTGACATCCATGACATCGTGAATTTCAGGCATCTTGATCAACTAAATTGTCCCACCGGGCATGCCAAAAAGCGTGTTGACGTAAAATCAACACCTCACGCCAAGCACACAGCAAGCCAAACAAAGCTGGCTTAACACACGTTGCCGAATCCGAAGCGTGCCAGTCAATTTTCCCTGAAACTGATAAAGGATGAAAACAGTTAGATAAAACCTTGAACTTGCCGGGTGGTACCAGATAGTTCTGTATTTATGGCTACAAAGCCGATCAAAACGACATATAGATACAACAAGCTATCTGTCGGCAAACTGAGCATCATTCGGGAACTTTAAAACATGTAAACAAGATATAGCCGAATGCATGACGTAAGCATGATGAAGGATCGATCTTTATCTAAGCAACACTGTAGCACGTGACCATTACCGATTATCAAGGATAAATCACAATAAAATAAATAAAGGCGAAGCATGATTATAAATTTGGACTAAACATGCATGCATAGGCCAAAAGCACTAGTCTACCGCATGTGTAGGTACTTTCAAACGCATCGAGCGTGACACCAAACAAGTTAATCCACCTCGTGATATGACTTGTTTCAAACCACACCACCAACCAAGAGTAGATCAATCCACATCATCACGTATTCCCAAATGCTTCCACTTCCAAGCGCAAAACAACCCTTCGCCGAATGATGGCGTGCTCCCGACCGCGGACATCTTTACCGAATGCTTTGAGGAAAATTTTTCGTCGAATGGTTTTTTCTTACCAAACTCGGCCCACAAGTCAATCTCTTTCCTGTACCAATTTTTGGTGTTAACACTCGACCACCGTTCTTGCTTGATTTGCTCCTTTATGTTTTCCGTATCAAGCGATGTGTCGGTCTTCGTCCTCTTTCTCTTCCCGTACATCTTGACGTGCCGAGGCCATGCACACTTCCGGCTCGGTAGCCGGAGACACCACGCACATGACCTGGTTGTTCGGGGCGGCCCCGGACCGACTTAGCACATCATACTCCCTCCGCCCGCCATTCCCGAAGATGTTGCACATGCAATCTTCTCCTTGATGTCCGCGACCAATTTTTCTCGCCTCTTTGTTGTTGAACATTGTCACGGCAACACGGTCTTTAATCACTAGGTTACTCCTTGCTCATAGCCAATTCATGGAACGATCATCAGGGTAGGCGTCATATGGGTTGGGGATACCAGCTGCAGCAAATTGTCTGTCCCCTTTCTCCCATTGTTCTTGTTTCACAGTATAACCAGCTAGACCCATGTTGTGCTCGCTTGTGTTCCGGCTTCGGAGTTTCTTGAACTTGACACTAGCAGATGAGGCTTGCTCGGTTTCCGCTTCGATTCATTGTAAACCCCCCGGATTTTCATAGAAAACCCGAATCCTGTACCATCGCGATAGTCCTTGGATCGGTGGCTATCACGTACAAAACGTCTCACGAGATAATAACACAAAGTCATACATCGCATCACATAAGATCGAATGTACATAATTTATTACATGTCCATAATGGAGTACATCATTACAAGCCTCTTGGCTGAATCGAGTAAGATTTTGCACTTCTTCATATCTTCGCTTCTCCTCCTCGTACTTTTGTTTTTGGTAGCGCTCCTTTTCTTGCTGACACTGCCACTTGTTGAGGAGAATACGCAAATTCACCCTGGGTTTAGAGGATTCTCCCACTTCAATTTGACTTCACCCTTGTGGATTTGTTCAACTGTCACTTGTCGAGTAGGGTCAACTGATCCATCCTGCTTCGCCCTCGCTGAAGTCAAAACCTTCACTTTTCCTTTCTCCTCAGCAGTCACCATGTTGACTGAGAATCCAATCATGTTCTGAGGAAAAGGATTGCCATCTAATTTCATCTTATTATCAAATTTTAGATGACCTTCTTGGATAGCCTTCTGAATTCTCATCCTGAAGACCCTGCACTCATTGATGGAGTGAGAATTCCTGTCGTGAAACCCACAATATCTCTTTTCCTTCACTCCATCGGGCCAAAGCATAGAATGCCCATCGGTAACTTGATTCGGCCTTCCTTCACGAGGAACTCAAAGAGCTTATCGACCTTGTTCGGATCGAAATCATAGGTGCCCTTAGCTTGCTTGATCCACCGTGATTCACCGTTAATGGCTCTTTTCCCCATACTATTTCAGCTACAACTATTTGCTCTTCATCATCATATTCCTCTCCCCGATCCGCCCTTTCGAGGAATTGATTATAAATGTCGACCACATCATTGTGTTTTGCGAACACGGAGTCTTTCTTGAAGCCATAAGCTTGGTTGCTCATCAATCACGATCCGTGCCACGGTGGCCAAGATTATCGAACACCATGCCAAGCAACTTTTCCCGAATAGCTATCAACATACCCGCTACAACCATACCGACCAATTGATCATCCGGTAGGTTCAAAGAAAAGCACATGCTTTTGGTCTCTTTGAACCTCCCGAGGAACTCCATTGGTGTTTCATTGTTCCTCTGCCTCGGGGTACTTAGATCAATTAGCTTTTTCTCTTTCTTGCTAATGAAATAATGAGAATGAAACTTCGCTCCAAATCTTTCTAGGAGCAGATTGAGTGAGCGAGCAAAGAAGTGAACCATGTAAAGGCCGGCACTGTCGGTGATAAAGGGAAATGTCGATCGAATGCCTCATCGGCAAAAGTTTCCCGAGCTGCATCAAGTATTGGGCTATGTGTTCCACGATCGGTATCATCTTGCCCAGAAAACTTCGTGAGATCTGCAGGAACTTTCACCCTGTTCGGTAAGGCCACCCTGTTATACCATTATGGGAAAGGAGGTGTATACTCATGCCCTTGGTTTTTAGGCTTTAGACCGAATTGATTTTGAAGCACATCGGTCATTCTCTGCATCAGGAGATCAATATTGACATCTTGATCCCAGGTCCTCCCACAGGCATCCCTGTAGCACCACCGTATCCAGGATTCGGGAGAGCATCAACAGCACTGTAATCCATGAACTCCGAATACCCGGTGCCGTACATGTTCTTCTGCAACCTATTATTTGCGGGGCTATCCCGTAAGTAGAATCAGAGTTGAACTCCGGGAGTGCCAAACGCCATCTCTCCATTTGTACGTGGATTAGGTATTGCTTGACGGGGATTTGGCCGAACCGGTTGGCTATCCACGTGTTGAGTTGGCCGACCACTCATGCTCGTGGAGGCGGTTGAATACTTGCATCTTGACGGGCGGATTGGTTGGCCGATTACGGTAGCACTTGATTCTCCTTCAAAATGCTTGTCCACACCTAGGCCAAAGACGCCAACCATCATCTATCGAAAGCTATTCGAAATGCGTATTGTGCCTAGCCATTATGTCTTCCAAAGCTTTTTGCACCATGCCGAAAACTTCTTGTTTCTCTTCAGCGGATGTGGTATCAAGTTCTACTGGCAAGAGAACTCTTGGCATGTCTGACTTGAGGAATGGCACACCACTTCTATTTTTGGAAAACGACATTAGACATTTCTGTTGGAATTGATCAATAGCTTCCTTCAGGTGCAATTGCTGTTCGTAGACAACTGGCTCCTCTAAGGTGACATCCATGAAATCGTGAATTTCGGGCATCTTGATCAACTAAATTGTCCCACCGGCATGCCAAAAAAGCGTGTTGACGTAAAATCAACACCTTACGCCAAGCACACGACAAGCCAAACAAAGCCGGCTTAACACACGTTGCCGAATCCGAAGCGTGCCGATCAATTTTCCCCGAAAGCGATAAAGGATGAAAACGAGTTAGATAAAACCTTGAACTTGCGGGTGGTACCGGATAGTTCGTATTTATGGCTACAAAGCCGATCAAAACGACATATAGATACAACAAGCTATCTCGTCGGCAAACCGAGCATCATTCGGGAACTTTAAAACATGTAAACAAGATATAGCCGAATGCATGACGTAAGCATGATGAAGGATCGATCTTTATCTAAGCAACACTGTAGCACGTGACCATTACCGATTATCAAGGATAAATCACAATAAAATAAATAAAGGCGAAGCATGATTATAAATTTGGACTAAACATGCATGCATAGGCCAAAAGCACTAGTCTACCGCATGTGTAGGTACTTTCAAACGCATCGAGCGTGACACCAAACAAGTTAATCCACCTCGTGATACGACTTGTTTCAAACCACACCACCAACCAAGAGTAGATCAATCCACATCATCACGTATTCCCTAATGCTTCCACTTCCAAGCGCAAAACAGCCCTTTTGCCGAATGATGGCGTGCTCCCGACCGCAGACATCTTTACCGAATGCTTTGAGGAAAATTTCCTGTCGAATGGTTTTTTCTTACTAAACTCGGCCCACAAGTCAATCTCTTTCCTGTACCAATTTTTGGTGTTAACACTCAGCCACCAGTTCTTGCTTGATTTGCTCCTTTATGTTTTCCGTATCAACTGATGTGTCGGTCTTCGTCCTCTTTCTCTTCCTGTACATCTTGACGTGCTGAGGCCATGCACACTTCCAGCTCTGGTAGCTGGAGGCACCACGCACATGACCTCGGTTGTTCGGGGCGGCCCCGACCGACTTAGCACATCATACTCCCTCTCGCCCGCCATTCCCGAAGATGTTGCACATGCAATCTTCTCCTTGATGTCCGTGACCAATTTTTCCGCCTCTTTGTTGTTGAACATTGTCACGGCAACACGGTCTTTAATCACTAGGTTACTCCTTGCTCATAGCCAATTCATGGAACGATCATCAGGGTAGGCGTCATATGGGTTGGGGATACCAGCTGCAGCAAATTGTCTGTCCCCTTTCTCCCATTGTTCTTGTTTCACAGTATAACCAGCTAGACCCATGTTGTGCTCGCTTGTGTTCCGGCTTCGGAGTTTCTTGAACTTGACACTAGCGAGATGAGGCTTGCTCGGTTTCGCCCGATTCATTGTAAACCCCCGGATTTTCATAGAAAACCCGAATCCCTGTACCATCGCGATAGTCCTTGGATCAGTGGCTATCACGTACAAAACGTCTCACAGATAATAACACAAAGTCATACATCGCATCACATAAGATCGAATGTACATAATTTATTACATGTCCATAATGGAGTACATCATTACAAGCCTCTTGGCTGAATCAGAGTAAGATTTTACACTGTGGAAGCTAGCATCTCAGAAGGGTATCCAACTTTTATTCTTATCGCCACATGCATCCTTGAGCGAAGCGACGCATCCCTCTGTCGCACCATCCATCTCCATTGTTGTCGTACTCGGACTTGTACCCTGCACACCCAAAGTCTATCCCCAAGGAGTGGGATGGGTCCACATCACCAACTATATGTAGCTTTAAGTGGCCTAACTTCTAAAGGGAGAAAAGAGACAAGGAAGCGACTATGGTTTCATATGCAGCAGCAACAGAGTAATATCAAGATATCTCCATCAAGTTCCCAACCCAAAGCTCGCAACACAGCTCGGAACCACCTAGTCACCCAGGGCCCTGTCTCCACAACCTACTCCTGTCTAGGGTCGATGCGAGAACTTCCTCTCCTCATACCTCAATGATTGTAATTGGATCAACAAGGTAGATGGACCCTCTCTCCTCTAACCGACTGAAACCACGGCTCACCATACACTCATCTATAGGGGGAAGGTAGAAGTCCCAAAACATGAGAACCAACAATCAATTGGGCTCGTCCATAACCGAGGACGCGGCTATAGCTATAGATCGAACGACTATGTAGAGTGTGTACACCTGTACCCAACCTAGAATGGCACCCGGCCGGTGTACGCCTGACCGAGCCCATCCTACCGTGTGAACACTAGGTAGCTACGATCCCATCCTACATCCGACCCTCAAAAACGCCCCCTCAAAAGGGATGGCACCGGAATTGTGAAATGCCCCCGTGTGGCCACACGGGAGTCGCTCTGAGAGGGTGGTCTCACCTCCACCTCTCCCCACTGATACCCCGCTATCCACTAGCAGGTATGGTTCGCACTTGCCGAGCTCAACTCGGCCCTAACCCCATGCTCGACAAGGTGGTGTGTACGTAAAGTCCCGTGAAGCGGTTGGCCCACTCGGTTTCAGACCGAGGCGAGGTCATGTCCTCAAAGCGCAAGTAAAACACCAACACCTAGGCTCCGAAAAGCATCACAGTAGGGATACACTAAGGAGTGTACCCCTGTCCCCGATCTCAGATCAGTTGCTTCAAGCTCCCAAAGTACCCAAAAACGACTTCTCCTGCCGGTTTTATCCCACTCATGCCACGAACCACTATTCCCATCCCAACACATGCATCGCGAAGCTCAGAGTATATACACGCTTATAAACATATATAGTAGTGGTGCAAGGTATTTAAAGTAGGTGGTGCAAGGTTCATCAACATGCATATAAAGTAAAGCGCTAGCATTCTTTACTGCAATGTCTAATAGGTTTTCATAGTCAGTCGGGCGTGAACCTGGGGTCGGGTAGTCCTCCGCGGCGAAGTCGTCAGCTAGTCGTACTCTGGGATCAGCTGCTCGGCTCCAGCTGCTCCTATTAACGTGTAAAAGAAAATAAACCACAACCCTATTGCAATTAACTCCAAAAGAAAGACAATTAAGAGAGCAAACACTAGCATAACACGGAGTTTAAGATCTTAGAGAATTTCTGGAAAAGGTTTTGTATTTTTTGGAGAAAAATGGATTTACTAGGATTTTCCAAAGATAAAATAGCACTACGTGAAAACCTCAAATAGGTCACGCAGCATTTGTAACGGGCCCTTAACATCCGTTACATCCACCCACATCTGTAACGATTGTTGTTTGGCACCCGTTACCTATAAGCACGCCAAGACGACCCCGGGGTTGACCTCCACAATGCCCGTTACCAATGTGGACTTTTGGTAAAGGGCTTCTTAAATGCCCGTTACATAAATTCTTTATAACGGATGTTAAAAGAGCCCATTACAAATGTCAAACCTATCGGTAACGGGCTTGTAAAGTCCGTTACCGATCAATGCCCTATCAGTAACGGACTGCTTAAGTTCGTTACTGATCGCTGCCGTATTGGTAACAAGATATAAAGTCTGTTACCGATAATTTCGTACTGGAGACACATGCTTGTAGGATGCGTCTCCTTTGATTTCCACCTAGGGTCGCCTTTTCCTCACATCGGAGACGCATGTTGTTATCTTGTCTGTTTCTTCTCCTTCTGACACCACTAGCTCTCTCTCTCTCCGCAGAAGGTCACTTCTGTTCCGACAACAGCACTCGCTCTCTCTCTCTCTCCTCAGAAGGTCACTCGCTCAATCTGTGTTCTCAGATGTCCCCGCCGACCTGTCCCATTCGCCGCTGCGAGCTGCGCGCGCTCTTAAGATCGCGCATAATTCCTCTCCTCAGAAAGCCGGCGCTGCAGCAGGCCAGCCGGCCGTGTGCGTGACGGCGAAAGGGGCCAGAGCGGACGTCGACCGCGCTGTCCTCCGCGCTGTCGCCGCGGCCGCGATGCCACCTCCAATATCCTCCTCAGCTGCGCTTGCCTCGTAGAAAGTCCTCGTCAAGGTGGAAATTAATTGGCCCCTCTTATTGAAATTCTTCAGCTATCCTAATCCTCTTATCTGTTATCAGTTTTTTTTGTGTGATGAATTATGCTCATTTGGTGTATGGAATGCAGATGGCGTCTATTTCTCAAGCTTGGAATGCAGATGGCGTCTGTTGCATGCTTATGTCATGGAACACAGTAAGGAAAAACTTGCCTTTACAGCAAAGTTGGATCAAGACTACTTTAAAGGTGGTTGTGGTGCTTTAATGTTAAACATTGATTTCAGTAGCGTGTTTAACCTTATAACTCTAGCTTCTCTGGATGTTACCTTCATAAGATTGTGGATATTGTAAGTCCTTTAAAACCTAAGAAGATATTTCTTTAATTTTGACCGCAAAGTTCATGCATGCTAACAATTTGAATTTTTGTAGGAAAATGATGGACAAGGCAGCGAGAAGTAGATCATTGTTGGATTTTTAGATTCAGATTTGTTTACTTCAACAAATATTTCTCAGCATTCTCAGCAAGTTGGCAAAGCAATCTCAGATGCAATGATGAACAACTACTACGTGGTGGGTTCCTACTGCACTAGCCACTAAGTAACAGTGATCATCTGTATGAAGTTCAAAGAGGTTTGGTATCTAGATTCTGCTAAACAACATCCCCCGCTAAATTCCCAGACCTCCAAAATGTTTTGAACTCGTCAATTTCTTGTAGGTTTTGTTCACAAAAATTCAATCTCTTAGTGTTTCTAATTGGTATTGCTGACCATGCAGGTCCTTTGGTACAGTAATTTTTGTTCACAAAAAATCAATCTTTAGCGTTTCTAATTGGTGTTGCTGATCATGCAGGGCCTTTGGTGATGCATAGGACAGAGTGACGAAAGGAAAGAAAAAAAGCCAAAAGCCACACTCAAGAACAAAACAAATCTCGCTGTAAGACCGAGTTTTTTAATGGTCCATTATTATCTATTTGGTACTGCATTAACTTGTCATGTTGGTACCTCCATGCAGTGTGCTCAGCAGCCATGGGGGTCCTCTTTGTGTGGATTCCATGTGGCATTTCATAGGTTAAGACTACTCGATGCCATACCTGACATCAAGAAGGCTGTTGTAAGTTGATAATAATGCTCAACCTTGTTTCTGCTGATATTATCCATTTGATTTTCGAAAATGATTTCTACTTGTATTCTCATAAATGATTGCATTTTGAAGAATTTCAAACCTCCTATAGATGTTTCCATAGAAGATGTAAAGCGTGTCCGGGAGATGCTGTGTGAGTACATTCTTAAGGAGACCATCGACCGAAAGGGCAACTTCTACAGTGGTGCACCGTGAGTTTATTGTGACCAGAAACTTGAAACTCATTCAGTCTTCTATAGTCAGGTGTTGTTGCCTGAGAAACCTGCTTGGCTTGCTTGGTTGGGGTCGGATACTGCCTGGTTTAGGCAGTTTTCTCATGACTCCATCCAAACAAGCCCTGATGATAGTAACTTGAAAACTGTTGTGATCCTAGCTTGTCTATGAATGTGATCTTGCTTTGCCTATATCTGTGATGTCAGAATGTTTTTGTGATGTCTCCTTGCTGTGGTGGCTGCCAAATCCTGGCTGGTTCCAGGATGCAGCCGCTGGTGGCTGCCAAATCCTGGCCAGTTCCAGGATGCTGCCGACAACCGGGCAGGTTAGTGTAGGTGGCCGCCGTATCTGTAACGGGCGTTAATTAAAGCTCGTTACAAACACTGATTAGTGAGTAACGGGCTTCATTCGGAAAGCCCGTTACAAAAATGCCCACAATGTAACGGGCAGTGTAAAAGCCAGTTACCAGTCCTGACCGGTGGGCCCCAGGACCTGGCCCGTTCATCGAGATATAGGAGACGCAGGTTGAAAACAAGCGTCTCCTTTAATACAGAGAAAGCAGACACACGTGGAAACACATGCGTCTAATTTTGTCGAGACAATGGAGACTCAGTTTCACAGAACGCGTCTCTGAAGTTAATTTCACAGTAACGTGCTCTATTTTATGCCCGTTACTAAAGTTCCATGTGGGCGCAAAGAAACAGCCATTTCACGTGACCGGTGACTAGTTGTGGTAACGGTCGTTGTTGGATGCCCGTTACGAATCTTATATGTACTGAGACGCGCCTGAAATAGATGCGTCTTAGTTCATCAAGATAGTGGAGATGCAGGTGCACATCAAGCGTCTCTGATATTGAGCTTTTGTAACGGGCTTTGCTTTGGTGCCCGTTGCGAAAGTTCCCTGTGAGCCCATAAAAACAGCCATCTCACGTGACCGGTGGCTAGTTGTGGTAACAATCGTTGTTTAATGCCCGTTACGAATATGTCTTATCAGTAACAGGCATCTGCCCGTTACCTTTCTTGGCTTATTTGTAACACTTGATTGGTAACTACACCCATTACCAAAGGCAGTTTTCACGTAGTGTAGTTTTCTCAAAATAAAATACGCATACACAATAGCATTAACTGTCTACTGGGTGGCTTTAAAGAGCTTAACGCTAGCTGCTAGGTGACTGTAGGCCAGCTCTTGGCGCTGAGGTGGTTGCCACGCAAGCAACTATAAGCCGGCTGTAGCCCATGTGGCAGCCTGGCATGGCAGTGACGCAGGCGGCGCACCGGATCCGGGAGCGGCCGTCTGTGGCTAGGTGTGGTGTTGGCGCGGGTGTGGCTCGATCCTGGGTGGCCAGCCACACGGAATCTGCCCGGATCTTTTGTGGTCAAAACCACGTGTGGTCCAATGTGCAAGTCTAAAACCCCACTAGGTTTAGGAGCGCCCCTGGGGTGCTCGATGCGTTGCCCCAAAGGGATGGCGGCTCGGTCGCATCTTGCCAGCGGTGAGGTTTGTCGGTAGTAATCTGTCCCGCCTCTTAACATGATAGGATCGAAACCAAAACACGTCTAGACAAGGAACAGAGCGGCCTTTGGCTGGGCGACAATATACGGCGGAGAGGTGGCGCGGGGCGACGCCTCGGCGTGGGACGGGTGGCTGCGTGGCGGTGGCGATCGCGCGGGCTAGAGTGCATGGGGACGCCCAGAACCGCGGCGTGTATGCGAGGGAAACGAGCGGGGCAAAACATTCCACGGTCGGGGTTTTCACCCCTGCCCGGTCATGCATGGTGGGTCGGCCATGGCGGAGCACGGGTCGGCGTTCACATCGGCGGGAGGAAACAAGATGCTCGCGGCCGACGGCGATGAGCGCGCGTACACATACGGCGGCGAGAGCATGCGAAGGGTCCCAAAGGCCCTTCCTTTACCCTGTACTCGCGCGTGCGCTAAGGCAACCCACGTGGCAAAGGCCACAACGGCACTGTGAGCGGGTTAGTAGGGTTCGGTGCAATGGGGCGGAGCCAAAGGCTCGACCTTGCCTCCCAAGCAGCGTGCACGTGTGCGCGAGTGCACGAGCACGTGGGTGCGCGTGAGGGCGCGCGTGTGCACATGCTGAGGTAACATCCACAGCGGAGACCAGAACGGCGACAGCGTCACGGTGACCGGGACGGCTAATGTGGGGGAAGGAAACAAAGAAGGAAAGTAAGCGGGGCTGGACGTGTGGCAATGACGGTGGCGGCACCTGCAAGAAAAGCTTTCCCAGCCTGGCTCGAAGGCCGGCATCACCAGCGGCGGGTGCGGCGGCACGGTGGTGAGCAACGGTGTTTCCCTCTTGGCTCGAAGGCCAGGACATCCACAAGGAAGCAGTGAAGCACGCCCTCACCTTGATGGTCACGGGCCGTAGTGCAGGCGTCGATGAAGAGTGGTGCGGGCTTCTCGGCGTGGATGAAGACGACGGCAGTTTGCAGGGGAAGCAGGGGAAGAAGGTGTGCGTGGCGACCCGGTCTGGCTCCTCCCTCCCAGACGGCTCCGGCTCAGCGAAGACGGTGCGCTCCCACAGACGGGCTCCTCCCCACCTGCTGCTCATCCTTCTCCTCCTCCTTGACGTTGCCGGCGGTGGATTGGGGAAGGGGGAACCCTAACTGTCTAGGGTTCGAGCCTCAGCCTGCGGTAGTGCTTTTGTAGTGGCGGTAGGTAGGACGGATGGCGGATGCGGCTCCGGGACGCGTGGATAGCATCCAGGGTGGTGGCCATGGCCGCACAACCGGGCCTTTCCACGACGACGACGCGGTTGTGAGAGAGGGAGGAAGGGGAAAAAGGCAGGCGTTGAGGTGGTGGATGACAAGCGGGACCCACTGGTCAGCAGCCCCGGCACAGGGTGAGCTGGCGGCGGTTCGGCGGCGCACGAGTTGGGCCGCAGTTGGGCTGAAAGCACGTGCGGGTTGAAAAGGAGGTTGACGGCCCGTGAAGGGATAGAAAGGTTTCCTATTAAACCTAGCCCTATAAACTAATTTAATTTAATTTTGAATGCAAATTCAAATTTGAATCCACTTAAACAAATCCAAATTAAAGCAAAAGAAAATCCAACTTATCACACTAGCATTTTATAAGTCCTAGTGTTATTGCTTGAATTAAATTAAAATCTAGGACTTTAGGGAAGGGAAAAAAGAAGACAGCCTTAATGGTTTCATAAGCTTTCACATTCAAAACAAGTTTTTGAAATTCCACATTTTTACAATCAAGAAAAAATCAAGGATGTTACAGAACTCCCCCCTCACAAAAATCTCGTCCACGAGATTAAGAAGTTACCTCCGGATCGAACAGGTGAGGGTATTTCTCCGTCATCTCAAACTCCTTCTCCCACGTTGCTTCACGCTCGGAGTTATCACTCCAGAGCACCTTGCAGAAGCGTGTGGTGGTTTTCTTGGTTGACTTCTTCGCCCAATCCAGGATCTGAACTGGGTACTCCAAGTACTCCAGGGTGTCCTGTACGTCGAGTGCGTGTGCAGGCACCCTCTTCTTGACGACCACACACTACCGGAGCTAAGATACACGTAACACTTGGAGTACTCCGGCGAGCTCTGGCGGTAGCTCCTGCCTGTATGCTACATTCCCGATTCTCTGCACAATCAGATATGGCCCAATGTACCTTGGGGACAACTTCCCCTTGACATGGAACCTTTTTTGTACCTCGGAGGTGTGACACCCTCAAGTAGACGTACTCCCCCACATCGAGTGAGACGTCTTTCCTCTTTGGGTCAGCGTAGCTCTTCTGCCTGCTCTGAGCTATCTTCAAATTCTCCCTGACCTTTGCAACATTTTCTTCAACTTCTACAATGGTGGCAGGATCAAAGAAGGTCCGCTCCCCCCACCTCGGACCACATCAACGGTGTCCGACACTTTCTGCCATATAGAGCTTCAAAAGGGGCCATCTTCAAACTGGCCTGGTAGCTGTTGTTGTACGAGGACTCAGCATAGGATAGACTCTTCTCCCAATAAGATCCGTAAGTCAACACACAAGCTCTCAGACGATCCTCAAGTACCTGGTTTACTCTCTCTGTCTGTCTATCTGTCTGAGGGTGAAGGCGGAACTGTAGTGCAAGTCGGTGCCCATGGCCTTATGCAAACTCCTCCAGAACTTGGCAGTAAACTGAGGACCTCTGTCGAAAACTATGCTCTTCGGTGCCCCATGTAGCTTCAGAATGTTGTCGATGTATAGCTCTGCTAGCTTGTGCGTCTCAAAGGTCGTCTTCACGGGGATGAAGTGTGCCACTTTGGTGAATCGTCGACGATCACCCAGATCGAGTCGTTGCCCTTCTGTGTACGGGGCAGACCCACTATAAAGTCTATGCTGATATATTCCCATTTCCAAGTGGGTATCTCAAGTGGCTGAAGCAACCCTGCGGGCCTCTGGTGTTCTGCTTTCACTCTCTGACACGTGTCCCACCGAGCGATGTACTCAGCAATGTCTTCCCTCATCTTCTCCCGCAATGAGGACCATGTGTGGTTCGAGGACTGGTGGATGGTCGCTTCCTGGTGTGATGAGTGATTGACAACGTTGTGTGGACTGATTCTTGGCTAAGTATTGTAGGTGCAGGTTGCGGCTTGACTCGTGTTGGTGCAGGTGAAGAACAAGCGTGAAAGGTCGTTGCCAGTGAGTCCTCCTGTTGTGGAGAAGACAAGTAGCCTTCATTCGAGGGACCCGGTGGCCAGCATGGTCAAGTGCGGGCCGCATGGTGGCAAGAACAACAAGATGAAGTCGGTGGACGGTTTCTTGGTTGAGCCACAAAACCAAAGTCGAGCCGGGACTTCGTGGGAGCCAAGTCATGAGTGGTGATTGGCGGAGGCTACATCAAGTTCGCAGGGTTTGCGGTGGTTCACCAGAAAATCACTAGGTTACTCGGCTGAGCCACAAAGCCGAGGCCGAAGACCGGGCGTGGCTGTCTGGCCAAAACCGGCCTGACCGGTTTGGAGAATCGGTCTGACCGGTTTGGGGTCGCAGGGCATCGAAAGCTTCGAGGCGGAGGACACGCATCGGGATCGCAAGGCTTGCGTCGAGGCTACGCGGAGTGCGGTCGCCGGGCATCCGTCCGATGGTGCTACGAAGACAAATTCCCATAGTGCCCTTGGTGGGCATGTATCTTAGTTTAGGCCTTAGGGGCATATTAGACTTTAGGCTGCCTCCATATAACCCAAGAGGTGAGAGGATGGCAGCCAACTCTTGGAACCCTAGCTCATTTGTTTTCCTATTTTCTTAGGATTTCTATATGATTAACTTGAGAGCTTTGTGGTGAGATCTTGTGAGAGGGTTGGGTGATCGGGTGGCAAGCCAGACCTTGTATGAACCTCCTTGGTATGTATAGATGGTTCGGCGTGGTTCCTCAAGGCTTTGTTGTGTTGTTCCCGGTTGTTCTTGGTGGTGTTTTTCAGAGCCCTCTATTGGTGGTTTTCTCCGTGTGGTTTCGGGAACTTGCTCTTGGTGATTTGATGGGGGAAATTCGTGTGAACCCTTTGTGGTTCTTTTGCCTTTTGATTCCCCTGCTAAATCCTTGAGTTAAGGGGCTCGATTTTGGAGTTTTCGGAGTTCTAGGGTTAGAGGTGTTCTTGAGGGTTGACTTTCGATTCCTCTCGATTGAGTAGGTTTTGGGGACCGAGCTTCTAGCCAAGGGTAGCCCACGAGGTACCCCATCTATCCCAGAGTCTCACTTTGATCCGTGGAACGAATCGGGAGATCGTTTGGTGGAGGGTTTGAGTTTTTCCCGCGGATTGAGTTCTTCCTGACTGTCCAGGCCAAAACCGGCCTGACCGGTTTCCCAAACCAGTATGACCGGTTTCGCCATGTGGGCCGTTGAGAAGGGTTTTTGCGCAACGAAGTCTCTGTTGCGCTATGGCTTCTTTTGTTCAGATATGGAAAGGCTCTTGACGTGTTTTGGGTCTTAGGGAAGTTTTTGGGGAGTTTCTGGACAAAGTCGGTCTGACCGGTTTGCCAAACAGGTCTGACCGGTTTCCCCTGCCTATGTGAGGCTAAGTCCAACAGAAGTCCTGTGTGTTTCTGCTGCTTGTGTGTTGTGGCTGTTGGTTGGGTCTTGCTCCTAGGTCCAGTAGCACTTCAGTGGCTGCGTGGACTTGCAAAGAGAAGCTTGCGGAGGTGAACGAGTGAAATCGGGTTCATAGGCCGAATTCTGCAGGGTGGGGAGGGCAAGTTTCATTTTCGTGCTCGTGAGGAGTCTCAGTTTGTCTCAGGTGGTCGTGGTTCTGGTGGTTGGTCTGGAGAGTCTGCAGGTGGTCAGTTTGCTAGGCGTTCTCCCCCTCGTGCTAAATACAGGGATGAGAGGAGTCGTAGCTTTCAGATGGAGAGGAGGGATGATCCACGGTTTTCCTTTCATGGTTTTGGTCCTCCTCCAGGAAGAGAGGGTTGGTTTCCTCGGAGTGGTTACCAGGGTGGTGTTCGTGGAGGTAGTTTTGATAGGAGAGATGCTTTGGAGTTTGCTAACCCCACTTTCGAGCAAATGGCTTGACACTGGTTTTACTCTTTTGGTACTAACCCAGTGCTTAATCATTTGTTCGCTCACGTGCTCATTTTTTAATTTCAGGTGGGAGACTTGAAGAACATTTGGTTGATTGACTCCGCTTGCTCGAGGCATATGACCGGAGACAAGGGGTGGTTGTCAAGTCTCGTCCCGGTGGTGACAAAGAGGTACATCACTGAAGGACCGATACGGTGAACCAGAGGGGGGGGGGAGTGAATGGGAGCCGATAAAAATTCTTCTCGAAGGAGATGGAAAATCCAACAAGATGAACACGACTTTCAACACACGTCTCCGACTCACTACCCAAGTTGGCCAAGCCCACGTAGCCACTAGAGTGCCACTAGACCTAGGAACCAACACACAACCTTCCGACCCGAGAACGCAGCGGAACACCAAACCTCGAGTCCACTGACCAACACCGGTCAGATCGGTGAGCACCACCGGCCAGACCGGTCCCTGCTAGTGAAACTTGGCGATTTCCACAGAAAGGCTCCACACCGGTCAGACCGATGCAACACACCGGTCAGACCGGTCTCAGCCAGAAAGCCCAAAAACACCAAACAGGCCAACCGAGCTCCAAACCGACCCAAACTCGAAACAGCTGCAACACAGGACAACAACGAACACACCCAGACGTTCACCCGAGCAAAAACCCAACAGGGGTTGCACCAGTCAGACTGGTGAGAGGCACCGGTCAGACCGGTGTGACCTGGGCTTCTCGGGATGAACAGCACCCACGGGTCAACACCTCCAAATCCAAGCCTTGATCTCCCGAATCGCTCCACAGGCTTGAACAAGACTTTGGGGACAATAGGAACACCTCATGAGGAGTACATAGCCAAGTTTAATCCCACCAAAACTTGTCCAAACAAAAGGAATCGAAGAAATCCCGCCAAGAACTCCTCTAACGCTAGAACACCAAAAACCCCAAAATCGAGCCCCTTAACTCACGGATTTGGGAGGGGAATCACAGCCCAAAGAACCACGAAGGTTTACCACAAATTTCCCCCATCAAATCCCCAAGAGCAAGGTCCCGAAAACACCCCATGAAAACCATTAAGAGAGGGCTCCGAAAATCACCACCAAGAACAACCGGGAACAACACAACAAGGCCTTGAGGAACCGCATCGAATCTTCTATACATGCCACAAAGGTTCATACAAGGTCTAGCTTGCCGCCCGATCATCCAACCCTCTCACAAGATCTCACCATGAAGCTCTCAAGCTAGTCCTATGGAAATCCTAAGAAAATAGGAAGGGAAAATAGGAAAGCCAATGAACTAGGGTTCCAAGAGATTGGCTGCCATCCTGTCACCTCATGGGTTATATGGAGGCAACCGAAAGTCTAAAATACCCTTTCCTAACAACTAGGGATACAAGCCCCTCAAGGGCTGTTTTGGAAGTCTTCAAGTTTTCTCCATCGGACGGATGCCTGGCGACCGCAACCTGCTTAGCCTCGACGCAAGCTTTGCGATCCCGACGTGTGTCCTCCGCTTCGAAGATTCCGGACTCCGTCATCGCACATCGGTCAGACCGGTGCTCCTCACCGGTCAGACCGGTACCCACTGGTCAGACCGGTCAGACCCACCGATTAGACCGGTCTGGCACTGCTGCAGCACCGTCTTCGGTTCTCCGGTCTTGGCTTTGTGGATCAACCAAGGAACCTAGTGGTTTTCTGGTGAACCACCAGAAACCCCGCAAACTCGGTGTAGCCTCCGCCAATCACCACTCATGACTTGGCTCCCATGTAGTCCCGGCTCGACCTTGGTTTTGAGGCTCAACCAAGAAACCGTCCATGACATCATCTTGCTGTTCATGCCACCATGCGGCCCGCACTTGACCCCGCTGGCCACCAGGTCCCTGGAACGAAGCCTACTTGTCTTCTCCACACCTGGAGGCCTCACCGGCGACGACCTTTCACGCTTGTTCTTCACTTGCACCAACACCAGTCAAGTCGCAACCTGCACCTGCAATACTTGGCCAAGAATCAGTCCACACAACGTTGTCAATCACTCATCACACAAGGAAGCGACCATCCACCGGTCCTCGAACCACACATGGTCCTCAATCTCCCCCTTGATGAGTGCATTGACAACACCCACATAAAGTAACAAGAAGAAAAGAAAAAGAAAAGAAACGAACAAAAAGAAACTCCAACAAGTGATCGAAAGCCAAACAAAGGCAAAGAGCAAGATCACTTGAAGAAGACAAGTCTCGGACACCTTAGGCAAGGGCAACGGATCGACACATCTGAGACAAAACAAAGCTCAAGCAAAGAGCACAAACTACCAAAACAAAGGTTAACAAACCACAAAGAGCTCCCCCTGCACACATGCAAGCTCCCCCTGAACCAATGCAACTCCCCCTGGATGAAAGCATGCAAAACACCACTTGAGAACAGAGCAGCTGCATCAGCTTAGTTCTCACCGGTCAGACCGGTCACCACGTGTTGACGGTTAATAGTTGTATTCAAGTTCGTTTAGACTTGCAAGAGGACAAGTCTCCCATCGTAGTCAAGGGACCCTTCTTCCCTCGAGTGGCGAACCCAAGGTATCGAATCTGTGGAACAAATGTGTGACGCAAAAGATGATCTACTAAAGCCAGGTAACTTCAATCTTCGGTAAAAGAAACCCTAATGCATCTAGGTAAAAGACACGAAACTAGTCTAATCTACTAAAGACCGGAGATAACAAAGTAAGATTGGGTAGATAAACCGATCTAGAGAGATCGGGTTAAGCCTTTTGTTGAAGTTCCAATCAAGAGAAGAAGTAGCAAATCGAATCTTATTAGAAGCCTCTTTAAATCGTGGTTTCCCCTCCGAATCCGAAAACATCCGCCTTTCGGAACCCTCATTCTGTCACAACGTATCCCTACTCATGCGGGGAGTCTAGGGCGAATCAAAAGACAAGTCGAGATTCTTTCGGAAGATCTGGCGTGTACCTCTAGCCACCGCGGCTACAAGAACACCCTATGTGATCTATCTCGAGAATAGATCTAGAATAAGCAAAGCCGATCGAAAAAAGAAATCTTCGAAGAAACACTTGATCTCTAGGAATAGATTCAACTTGATAATTCAACTATGACAATGATACATACATAAGATCACCACCGGGATCCTTCCTTGATCTTGCTTCTAGATCCGGGAACTACGACGTGGTCTTCCGTGCAAGGTTCCCACGTCGGCCAGGGAGACCCTAGTCAACTAGCTCGATCCTCTTCTTTCCGAGATGGTGTCCCTCCCTTCTCTGCTCCTCGGCGGGCGATGACGATTTAGATTATGCGTGGCTCTTGACCCCGGGGCTATAAATAGCCCGAATGGCGGCTAGGGCAAAGGAGGGGGCCAACGGGCACTGGACAGGGCTGGGCCGGCCGGCCTGGGCCCATCAAGGCCCAGCCCGCGGCCTCCTTTGCTCTATGTCGGTTCCTGTGTCTTCTAGATGTTTCCCCCTTCTACATGTAGGTCCATGTCGTCAGTTTCTCTCCGAATTGGACATAACTCCTTGTCTTTCAAGATTTGACACTTTTTTGGTTAGGTCCTTGGAGTTTGTCATCTTCTCGGGTTCAGTCCCTGGCTTCTTGGAGTTAAGTTTTCTTCATTGCATGACTTGTACGGGGCTTCAAGGTCTTGTCATAAGGTGCTTGATGAACTTATCCCGAAAGTCTTGCTTTCAATGCTAAAACCATGCATAAACACTAAACTCCAAAACTGACATGCACACATGAACTTGTTATACCACGGGGGTTAGTACCAATGGATAAGGTATAAAACTTATGCCAACACCGAAGGTAAACTCATGGCTAGGTTGACGGATTTTCACCGTCAACATCACCCCCATGCTTAAACCTTGCTTGTCCTCGAGTAAGCCTTCGATGGATATCATTGTTGCCATCATTGTTTAAACCTTGCACTTGATCATACATGAGAAGACATAATGCTCCTGAAATTTTAATTCGTTAAAGTTCCATAATGTACTAGCCTTCATCTCTACGGAGGGTAGATTCTAAATTAAGCCTATCCCACAAGTATTAACACACTCCCAAAGTTTAAATAGATCTCAGAATTTTTGAAATATGGAATGAGATAAAGAAAAGCTAAACCAAGTTCACAAATCATCTTGCATATTGCTCATAAACTCTCATCTCATCTTGTCTCTCAAGCCTATATATTCTACTCCTTTCCATCTCTTAACATATATGTGGTAGGCTTTATATGGAGCTTTTTGGGAAAGTTTAGTCCTACCAAGATTTTATAATTGAGGTGTTGTCAAAACAAGACAATTCTTCTCATGGTCTTACCGAGACTCATCAAAAAGGCCATTGGAAAATGATGTTATAACAAGGAGGGAAAGAGAAAAATACACACACTTGAGATGAGTGGACATGTGCAAAGGGCAAAGAGTGATCCCGAGGCACAAAGGAAGTCCTCGTTATCGGATTGCACATGGTTGGAAAGTGAGTATGGATCTTTTAATCTTGAAGCCTTGAAATTCCTAATGCACTTTAGAGAACCGGGGAGTTCACTTCATTTTTATTATTACACATACTCATATTTTTTTTCTTTTTTCTCATATTTCTTCTTCTTTTCTTTCTTTTTGTCATTCATTTTTTTTTCTCTTTCTTTTTCTTTCTCATAAATTTTTTTATTTGCTCCCCTTTGAATTCTAAAAATTGCATCGTACCTACCTCCTCCCCCATGCTTAGACGTTGCTGATCCTCGAGCAAAGAGGTGATAAATAAGGTAGGTACCAGAAATATTTTTCCTTGGAGAGATACTTGAATTCTTCAATGTTGGCAGCGTCTTGCGATCTTCCTTGAATTGATGATCCATTCTGAACGACAGGTTGTGGTCAAGGAGGTAAACAGAAAAGATGATATTTGGTTTTAAGGGTGGATATCCGGCGAGGTTTGTGAGATCTCCGATGCGGGGATGCACAATGCACGGATAAAAGGCTAGCAAAAAGATAGATACGCAAAAACGGAATTACCAGCTTCTTAGTCTCGGGCCAAAGAAATAATGGCCTGCAATAACTCACTCAAAAATAAATCTTGTACACTAAGGTTTATGCACTCAAATATATATTAGGCTCTGGATAGGTTGAGCAACACACAAGTGATATTCATGACAAGGTTAGCGATATTTTTTAGCATAAAAACCATCTTCAATCTATTCATAACTTGAGAGCACATAAAACACTATGGGTCTTTATTTTAATCATAACCTCCGCTAAAGATTATGCTAGCATTTAAATAATTTCAGATTCGTATTTTAAGAGAGCACTAGCTTTAACATGCATAAATCAATTACAAAGATAAACAAAGCGGCAATTATAATCATATATCATCATGGCACAAATTTTTGTAAATTTTCCAATGATATAATAAAGGTGGTATCTTTATTAACGATGAAATCAAGCTGAAATACAAACTGAAAATAAACAAACACACTTGCTGAAATTTAAATAAAAACAGAAAATATTACGCAAACACACACAAACAAAAGCTGAAAATTACAGAGAAAGGGAAAAGAAAAGAAAACTAAAGTTCCTTAATCTTCCTAGTCCTCCACCGGTGGTTGGTGTTGATAATCTTGATAGTAGTACCCTTGCTCGTAGTAAGGTTGGACATCCCCTCCAATGAATTGATCCGGCTCCACTAGGTGAAGGCGTCCAAGCTCATATGCAATATTTGCATTGCCCTCACCAAGTTGAGCCGCGTTAGCTTGGATGGCTGCGACGTTTTGCGCATTTCTCGCAACATACCCTCCAATTATGGCCACGCTTTGTTGCGGTTGGGGATATTGTGCGTAGGGCTCTGTGAAGATTACGTTGGGCACCACATAATTTGGTGGGGGTACCGGTGCACCACCCCCCATGCTTGCTCTTGTGGCCCTCCGTAATAACTTGGCGGAGGAGGGATCCTGCCAAAAGGTGGCTCAACAATGGGTTGTGCACTACCCGCTTGTGCGGAGGTGGATCCCTGAAGGACCGATACTGCGAACCAGAGAAGGGGGAGTGAATGGGAGCCGATAAAAATTCTTCTCGAAGGAGATGGAAACTCCAACAAGATGAACACGGCTTCCAACACACGTCTCCGACTCACTACCCAAGTTGGTCAAGCCCACGTAGCCACTGGAGTGCCACTGGACCTAGGAACAAACACACAACCTTCCGACTCGAGAACGCAGCGGAACACCAAACCTCGAGTCCAAAGACCCACACCGACCGGTCCCTGCTGGTGAAACTGAGCAACTTTCACTAAGTGGCTGCACACCGGTCAGACCGGTGAGACACACTGGTCAGACCGATCCCAGCCTGAAAGCCCCCAAAGCACCAAACAGGCCAACCGACCACCAAACTGACCCAAACTCGAAACAGCAGCAACACAAGACAACAATGAACACACCCAGGCGTTCACCCGAGCAAAAACCCACCGAGGGTTGCCCCGGTCAGACCGGTCAAGAGCACCGGTCAGACCGGTGTAGCCTGGGCAGCTCGGGATGAACAGCACCCGCGGGTCAACTCCCCCAAAACCAAACCTCGATCTCCCGAATCGCTCCACGGACTTGAACCAGACTTTGGGGATATTAGGAACACCTCATGAGGGGTCCATAGCCAAGTTTAATCCCACCAAAACTCGTCCAAAAAGGAGGAATCGAAGAAATCCCGCCAAGAGCACCATGAACCCTAGGACCCGAAAAACCCCAAAATCGAGCCCCTTTACTCACAGATTTGAGAAGGGAATCACAGCCCAAAGAACCACTAAGGTTTCCCACAAATTTCCCCCATCAAATCCCCAAGAGAAAGGTCCCGAAAACAACCCAAAGAAATCACCAAGAGAGGGCTCCGAAATTCACCACCAAGAACAACCGGGAACAACACATCCAAACCATTAGGAACCACGCCGAATCATCTATACATGAAACAAAGGTTCATACAAGGTCTAGCAAGCCGCCCGATCATCCATCCCTCTCAACAAGATCTCTCCATGAAGCTCTCAAGCTAGTCCTATGGAAATCCTAAGGAAAATAGGAAGGAAAATAGGAAAACAAATGAGCTAGGGTTCCCAGAGTTGGCTGCCATCCTCTCACCTCTTGGGTTATACGGAGGCAACCGAAAGTCTAAAATGCCCTTTCCTAATTGTTGGGGAATTCAGGAAAACCCGTCACCCTCGAAACGTCAAGCTTAACAAAGTTCTAAAAGCATGTTTTTCAGGAGCAGGGAATTCGCGATTCTCGGAAGCCTGGAGCCTGTGATGTCACGAATTCGCGAATGTGCGGAATTCGGGAATCTTGATTCGGCAAAGAGGCGAAGTCACGAACATGCGGGAGCCCGGAATCTCAACTGTTGATGGTCCGAATTTCGGAGAACTGCCGATTCGGGAATCTGATGAAGACTCTGTTTGGGACTCGGGCGCAAGGACAGGCACGAACTTGTTGGGAAGCAAGAGCCACTTCGGGAATCTGTTGAAGACCTAGTTCGGGAATTTCGGGCGAAGACATTCACGAACCACGGGAGAAGCAAAGTCAAAGTTGTAGTCCCTAAAAGTCCGGGTTTAGAGTGTGAACTAGTGGCAGACTTGTAAATATGTTAGGTGGGAAAAGACATTCTTGTGTGTGTTCACATTAGGAATATTCTCCGAGCCCGAGGGTGTTATCGGCATGTAAAAGTCCCTTCGTCTCCCTATAAAAGGGGGCACAAGGGCACGTGTAAACGGATTCAGACTTTTTTGGAACTTGTGCTACTTGCAGAGAGATTCACAGTCTCTTTGCGCCCTAATCTTGTACTTGAACGTGTTGAGAACTCTACTCGTGTTAGGGTAGTTATCCGAATTTTTCGGGTACCCCCCAACATTGGCGCCCACCGTGTTCCAGCCGAAAAGAAACTCACGATGCCACCTCAGAAGAAGTCAAAGAAGACTGCTCCAGCGCAGGCAAACCAGGAAGATCGCCATCTCACCCAGGGGAACGAAAACTCGTTTGTTCCTGAGTCCTCGAACGTAACAGACCAGCAACGAAGAGAGAAGCTCGAAGCCCTCATGAAGGCAAGAGCAGAAAAGACAGCTCACATCCAAGAACAACCTCCGCCGAACAAGCAAGAGCACGAGAATGTTGATGCTGACGATGATTCCATAGACAGAGAGCTAGCCATGGTCCACCAAAAGATACAACAACTACAGAAAGACAAAGAAAAGTTCGCGGCTCAGTTGCAGGCGAAGAGAAAAATCTCTGAAAAGCTAGAGCAGCTGAACAAAGCAAAAGAGCAAATACAAGCAATACAGAGAGAAATTGACGAAATGAAAGAACAAGAGAACAGCTCCTTGTGGCAAGAAACACCGCAGCAGAACCCTGCGCCTGCAAGAGAATCCCCAAAAGAAAACTTTTTCGCGGGAAACGGAGTCTCACATTTCGTGGATTCTGAATCGCCGCTGTCAATAGGGCTGCAAACAGCACCTTGGCCGCCGAAGTTCAAGCCTGTCTCTCTTCCCAAGTACAATGGCTTCGGAAACTCCAGGCAGTTTCTCATGAGATACGAGTCACCGTGAACTCGGCGGAGAGGAGATGATGTTGCACTCGCCAAATCCTTAATCATAGCTTGCGAAGGACCAAGATCGAATTGGTACTCACTTGCTGCCTCCACACTCGATCTACGGTGGGTAGATCTCAAAACAAAATTCATGCAAGCGTTTCAGATGTTCCATGACACAACAGCCGAAGCCTCAGATCTGTACAACTGCAAGCAGAAGGACAGGGAACCACTGCGGAACTTCGTGAGAAGGTTCATGCAACAGAGGTCTCAGATCCCCGACACTGATGACAAGACAACGATCAAGGCACTGATCAAAGGTCTCACCCCAGGGCCAACGGCTTCCCACCTCACAAGAAAGAAGCCTGAGACAATTGAGGAACTATTTCAGGAATTGGAGGATTACATTCTGTCTGATGATGACCACCGCAAGAGAGTAGCCGAACGAAACAAGGCAAGACGGGCGGCGAGAGATATGACCGGCGGGCACCACCCCAAAGCATCCATGAAACGTAAACGGTGTTGGAAATTCTCGGCCGCAACAAGACAAAAGAGGCCATGTGCCGGGGGAGGATTCGATCATAGAGGAAGGGGGAGAGGAAGAGGAACCCCAAGCCTCCCGAACCACAACCCAAGAGATCCCCACTTCTACTGCCAGTATCATGGAAGAGGCCACAACACCGAAGGGTGCCCAGAGACAAAGAAGAACATGGCACGAATCCAACAAGAGAAAGCACTGATGAGCATTGCATCCTCGATGCCAACCCAGTTTCGGCCGAACTTCTGGCAACCGAGTTCGCGAGTCCGCGATCAAGCTCGTACCCGGTTCAACAATTTCCACAATCGCAATCGGCATGGCGACCTTCACAGCAATTCTTCCCTCGGCCGCAAGCGATACGGTCGATCCGGCGGCCACGGCCCATTCGGGAAATCTTGCCACCGCCTCCAGAAAGCACATCAAGGCCTCGGTCAAGTTCGGGACCTCGAACTCCAAAGCATTACCATCGTTCGGGACTATCATGCCAATCACGGGAGGATCCGCTATGGAATTTGAAACAAAGAAGCGGCGAAACAACTACTTCGGATCCGTGAATACCATCATCAATGATGGCCCGGTACCCGCCGGAGTGGGCGAAGATGCCAATTACCTTTACAGAAGAAGATTTCAGGTTGAAATCCGCGATCCACAATGACGCCATGGTGATCGAAGTCAACATTGCTGGATGGATCATAGGAAAAATCTTGGTGGACAACGGGAGTTCGGCGGACATCCTGTTCCTGAAAACATTCGAGAAAATGAATCTGAGCCAGCACATGTTAGATCCACCAGAGTACCCACTGCAGGGGTCTGGAGGAAAGCCCATCAGGCCGGTGGGAAAAATATCACTCCCAGTTTCTTTCGGAGATCTTGAGAATGCCAGAACGGAGAAACTCACCTTTGATGTAGTTGACATATATCACCCGTACCTTGCGATCTTCGGCAGAGGTTTCAAGAACAAGTTTGATGCTATCATAAGGCAACAGTTCCTATGCATGAAGATGCCTGCGCCCAAAGGGGTTATCACGGTATTCGGCAATCAGCAGGAGGCCAGGAACATAGAAAAGAGCCACACACCTGGCCAAACGAATGTGTACCACCGAAAGCAGTGAAGATAGGAAGGAAACCTATGAAGAGCCCAAGCGGGACAAAGAGAAAAATAACATAGCCGCGAGAAGATGAAACAAAGAGAGTGTATTTGGATGACATACCCGACAGAGCGGTCATAATAGGGGCGAACCTCGCCGCCGAAGAGGATGATGAACTCATACGCTTCCCGAACGAGAAACAAGGATGTTTTCGCATGGTCGGCTAAAGATTTGCAAGGCGTTGACGGGGACATAATCGAACATGCCCTCGAAACGGACGACAAGATACCACCCAAGAAGCAAAAACTTCGGAAAATGTCCGACGAAAAGGTCAAGGCGGTGGAGGCGAAGTTCGAGGTTGCATGATGCCCATGTGATCGAGAGGTCAAGTACCCGATCGGTTAGCCAACACTGTGCCAGTCAAGAAGAAAAATGGCAAATGGAGAATGTGTGTGGATTTCACCGATTTGAACAAGGCATGCAAGAAGGACGATTTTCCCTTGGAAAGGGTAGACAAAATCGTGGATGATGCAGCCAACAGTGAGATGCTTTCGCTCCTGGACATGTTCTCTGGGTATCATCAGATCAGAGTTCGCAAAGAGGACGAAGAGAAGACAAGTTTCATCACTCCTTTCGGAACATTTTGTTTCGTAAGAATGCCGAGAGGGGTCGAAGAATGCGGGATGCGGGTTTTCAAGAATGATAGCAATAGTGCCGCACCAAAGCAGATTCGGAGAAACATTTTGGCATACGTGGATGACATAGTTGTCAAAAGTGTTCAGAGGAGAGACCATATCAGTGATTTGGCAGAAACATTCGCGAACTTGAGGGCAGCAAACTTGAAGCCAAATCCGGAAAAATGTGTGTTCGGCATTCACAAGGGGAAAGTTCTTGGATGCCTAGTTTCAACGAAAGGCATTGAAGCAAACCCTGACAAGATAAAGGCTCGATGGAAATGCAAGAGCCAATCTCGGTGAAAGATGTTCGAAGTTGACGGGGAGAGTGGCTGCCCTCAACGGATTCATCCCCGCAGCCGCGAGAAGAAGTTTGCCATTCTTCCAAGTTCTCGGAAGTGCCAAGAAATTCCGGTGGTTCGAACCTCGGAAGCGGGGCCTTTCGCGAAGCGAAGGACTACTTGTCTAACATGACCAAGCTCGTCCTCCCGAGCCAAAATCGCTCGCTTCTCGCTATATGTGTCCGCATCAAATTCGGCGGTGAGCGCGGTCTTTGGTATAGGAAAAGGAAGAAGAAGGAAAGCTCAGGCAAATTCCCGTATACTTCGCTTCGAAGCATTGTCTGGTTCCAAGGTTTTTTATTCCGAACTGGAGAAGATCGCGTATGCGGTCATCATGGCAGCAAGAAAGCTAAGACACTACTTCGAGGGCCACAGAATAAGAGTTATCACCAACCAACCGTTAAGTGACCTGTTCGCAAACAGGGAGGCATCCACCCGAATCATCAAGTGGGGTGCTGAACTCTCCGAGTATGTGGTGGATTTCGAAAGAAGAAGTGCAATAAAATCGCAAGTTCTGGCAGATTTTGTCGTGGACTGGACCTCACCTACTTAGAATCTTGAGGAAAATATGCCCGAACCTTGGATAGTGCAGTGTGATGGAGCATGGTGTTACAAGGGGGTCGGAATTTCGGCTGTTGTAACGTCCCCGACGGGCGTGGTCATAAGATATGCAGCGCGGCTCGTATTCGCGGACAATGAACACTCCACGAACAACACAACGGAGTACGAAGCTCTACTGCTGGCATTGAGAAAAATGAAAGCCTTGGGGCAGCAGACCTTCATAATCAGAACGGATTCGAAAGTAATCCAGGAACATATCGAGAAGGAAAGCGAGGCCAGGAATCCAGTTCTCATGAAATATCTTGAAAAAGTCAGAGAAATGGAAAGACATTTCAAAGGGTATTCAGTCCAGCACATCCCAAGGGATGATAACAATGAGGCGGATAAACTGGCGAAGGCAGCAGCCAGAAATCAAGAGCTACCACCGGACGTGTTCTTTGAAATCATCAGAGAACCCTCCATCAAAGATTCAAGAACTCAAATCGTGAATATGGTGGAAATTCCAGACTGGAGAGCAGAAATAATGGCCTATCTGAGGGGACATTACGAACCACAAGATGAATTGGAGGAGGATAGGTTGAAGCAAAGGGCTCGGGGCTATACAGTGGTAAATGGAGAATTGTACAAATCATGAGTCACTGAGCCTTGGCTACGCTGCATCACCTCCGAAAAAGGCCGCGAACTTCTGAAAGAAATTCATAGTGGATTTTGTGGGGCACACATAGGCACCAGGGCTTTGGCTGGCAAGGCGATAAAGCAGGGATTCTATTGGCCCACCATAAACATCGACGCCAAGATGTTGGTTCGGCAATGTGAAGCATGCCGAGGAGACGGGAAATCGGCGAGACCCGCCCTCAATGCCAGTTCATTTAATTCCTCCAACCTGGCCTGTGCAGAGATGGGGCATGGACCTAGTAGGCCCGTTGCCAACAGCCCAGGGTAATTGCCGATTTGCGACTGTAGCGGTCGACTATTTCACGAAGTGGGTAGAAGCAAAACCACTCGCGAATATCACAGCGGCAACAGTTCAGAAATTCTTTTGGCAGAACATAATCTACAGGTTCGGAGTTCCTAGAGAACTGACAGTTGACAATGGAAAACAGTTTGACTGCTACACCTTCAAAGAATATTGCAGAACCTTGGGCACACAAGCGAAATTTTCATCAGTATATCATCCACAGTCCAATGGAGCAGTCGAAAGAGCCAATGGCCTGATTTTTTCGGGAATCAAGAAATGCTTATTTGATCAGAAAAAGGGAAAGTGGGTGGATGAACTTTCGAAGGTGATCTGGTCTCACAACACCGCAGTTTCAAGGGCAACAGGTTTCACGCCTTTTCGCTTACTCTTCGGAACTGAGGCCATGACACAAGAGGAGATCAAGAATGAAAGCATGAGAGTCTTGAAAGGAAAAGAGATAGAAGAAATTGATAAGAAGGTGGAGAAAGGCATGATAGAGCTGACAATCCTTGAAGCAGCAGAAAACATTGAGAAGTACCAGAGAGAGACAAGGGCATGGAGAGACAAAAAGGTGGTCCGGAAGGACATCAAAACTGGTGATCTGGTCTTGAAAAGAAAGAAAAATTGGGAGAACCCAGGAAAACTTCATGAGTCATGGGAAGGGCCTTACATAGCTAGGGAAACAGATATGCCAGGGGCTTTTCGCCTGATGGAGCAGACTGGCGAAGAGTTGCCGTATTCGTGGAATGCCGATAGCCTAAAGAGGTATTATCCATGAAGACCCTAGTTGTACATAAATGTAGTAGGTAGCAGTTTTTCAATTTTCGTAAGTTTACACTTTAGGAAGATAAAAGCCCGAGTCACGTGTCTATAAGTGACTTCGGGGAAAAACTAGTTTTATTTCCTAATCGTAGTACTAGAATAAGAAGGACCGTACTCTTTTCCTTGCAAAGGGGCTCTAAATCAAGAGGCAAGGTTTTTAGCGAGGCGGATCCCATGTAAATACTCTTTCTGATATATATATGAAAAGAGTCTTCCCCCAAATTGCATGTTTCGTATTTTGTGTCTCGAAATTCCATCGCAAAAAAAAGAAAGAGTTCGTGAGAAAGGCTCCGTGACAGCCGAAATTCCATCATGAAAAAAGAAAAAGTTCGTGAAAAAGGCTTCGTGATAGCCAGAATTCCATCGTGAGAAAAAGAAAAAGTTCGTGAAAAAGGCTTCGTGATAGCCAGAATTCCATCGTGAGAAAAAAGAAAAAGTTCGTGAAAAAGGCTTCGTGATAGCCAGAATTCCATCGTGAGAAAAAAGAAAAAGTTCGTGAAAAAGGCTTCGTGATAGCCAGAATTCCATCGTGAGAAAAAAGAAAAAGTTCGTGAAAAAGGCTTTGCGATAGCCAGAATTCCGTCAATGAAAAAGAGGCCCGAGACAACAACAAGTTGTGGCCTAGAAAAATCCCATCCATCGAGGGATTCCCACCGAAAAGGCCCGAGACAACAACAAGTTGTGGCCTAGAAAAATCCCATCCATCGAGGGATTCCCACCGAAAAGGCCCGAGACAACAACAAGTTGTGGCCTAGAAAACTCCCATCCACGAAGGGATTCCCACTGGAAAGTTCGCATGATGATTTCGAGAAAACGAATGTCTAAGGGTTCGCCTATGTATTCTCACTCAGTTCAGATTGTTGAAAATTCTTTCAGGTATCATCATTATAAGAAAAGGGCAAGGGGCTCCATCGGACATTCGCAGAAAAATCTTGGTTGAAGCAACTGAGGGTTGCAATTTCAACCGGGGCAAGTCTGCCGATCGGGGCAAGTCCACAAAATTCGAAAAGCAAATTTTGTCGACTTGCACAACAACGGTCGAAATTTTCAAAAATTGACGAAGACTCCTCCTAAAGATGCGCTAAAGAAGTTCGTGAATAGTAAGATTCGTGAACCTGCAATCTAGTTTTCATGCGAAACGGCAAGGTGGAGGAGGGTGACGTTTTTTCAAAGAAAAAACATATTCATTGCCTTATTCGCATAAAAACTTCCGAACAGTTCTTCGATAATTACAACACTTGGCGTAAAATTCAAAACGAAAGCTCAACAACATGTCCCAGTTTACAAACATTCTCTTCAGCCGTATCGCTGGCATAGGCGAAGTCAGATGCATCGGCTAAGGGGCTAAGGGGCTCCATCTTGGGAACCTTCGCGGACCGAGGAGTAGACGGCGCGGAACAAACCTTCTTACGAAGTAAGAAGAACGAGGAGAGATCAAAACAACCTATAGAAAACTTAAGCGAGGCCTCAAGCCAAAAATCGGAAAAATCTTGTTCGGGATGCGGTCGCTTGAACAGACGCCACGCTTCACCACTAACGAACATATTATCCCGACGAATCCGAAGTGGTAGCACGTTCGCGCGAGGCCCGGCTTGCGGGACTGCGCGCAGTTAAAATTTACAAAACATCCGTTCGAAAAGTTTGATGAATCTACATGAATGTACGACCCACCTCGAATTCACCCAAAAAAGTCAAGACATATCGCTCAGTTCGTAATATCCACCTTCGGCGAATCCTCCTCTCGTTCGGGGACTTGTTCACCGTCGTTGCCACCATCGGCCGCCGCGTCGCTACCGCTGCCGCCGCCCGAGCCGTCTTCGCCGGACCCACTCGAACTCTCGCCGGAAGTCGATCCTTCGGGAGACGCGGCGGCACCTTCTTGGTTCTCCTTTTCCCTCAGCTGCGAAAGGAAGGAAAGAGTGAGGAAGGCTTAAGAAACTGGAACACCTGCGACGAACATAAGTCACGAAATCGAGCAAAATAAACTACCTCGGCAAGCTTTGCCTGCGCAATAGTCTTAACAATATCCGCCCCGCCAGCCATCCAGAACTCCTTCGCGAATTTCACCTTGATAGCCACAACGTCGGGGTTTGCTCGAAGTATCGCATCACTGGTAACACTTGGGAATCGAGAAAGGTTCGCACGAAACTTCGCCAAGTCCACACAGTCGTAATCGTGAAGGATCTTCAGGATACTCTCCACAGAAAAAGCAACGACGAAATCGCTAGCACCAGAGATCACTTCGGTGAGAGCCTTGAATTTATCCTCCAGCCAATCCATGAAATCGGGAATGTTAATGTCATCCGGGAGAGGGGCTGGGCGAACACCGTTCTCGTTCAAGGATTTCTGGTACTCAGCATAGAGCAATTTCAGCCTTCCCATAATTTCCGAAGTGTTCTTTGAAGCTTCACCTTGTTCTGCCAGCGCCTTCTCAAGATCCACGATCTTCCGATCCTTTGTGCTCAGTGACTTGGCGAGGCTGGCGTTGTTAATGCGAAGATCCTCGACGATTTTTGCAGCTCGCTCTTGCTTTTGCCGAAGTTTTTCAATCACGCTCAGGTCATCTTCATGAGATTTTTTAACCTTCTCAAGCTCTTTCTTAGATTCCTCGAGTGCGGCATCTACGACTTTCTTCTCATCCTGGCTCCTTTTCAAAGCCTCCGCCAGTTCAGACACCTTCCTCTCGAGTTCCAGGTTCGTAGATTGCGCGAGGCTAAAGTTACGCTCTAGCTCCTTGGACTTCAGAGAAAGTTCTTCATTAATCTTCTCTTGCTTAGAAAGCCGCTCTATGGCAACCTTCCCAAGCATAGAGTACTTGAGAGTATAATCCTCATGGAAGCGCGCAAGTTTTGAAGGAGAGTAAGAATGCAACAGATTCTTGAATTCTGAAAAATCCAACAATAGATCTCAGACAAAGATTCAACAATCGTGAATGACACGAAGAGGCAGCGAGGATGAACGAACCTTGCTTGCTAAAATGCTGCATGGTGACTTGTTTGGTCGAACCCGAAGAGGCCTTCCCTTGAGGTGAAGGAGTAGTTTCGGAGAAGGAGAGAGGCCTTTTTTCGGAGCCTTGAGCTGCTTCTTCAGGTCGTTCCGACGCCTCCTCTCCTGTTTCATCAACAATTGTGGACGATTTCCATAGAGTTAAAAACTTGGACGTCTTGCCCCCGACGCCACTTGTCTCGAAACCAACACGCAATAGCTTGCCGCGATGAGACGTACCAAAGCTTTTGTTAAAAGAGGCTAAGGAAGGAGAGGGCGCCTGGTCTTCGGGGACGACCTCCCGAACTTCGACCAAAGGAACATTTTCGTCAGGGTGGCCCTCCCTTTGAATAGTGCGCTCAAGGTCCCGGCGGGTCGGAGGAGACTTGATCAGCGGCAGCGACCTCAGCAGCAGGGGTTTCGGCAGCAGCAGGGGACTCAGTGTGAACAACAACTTCAGCAGCAACAACTGACTTCTCAGCAGCAGCAGGGGTTGCCTCTTTTTGGACTTCGGGAGCAACATCTGAAAAGGAATCGATATCGACGAATTCATTTTCGGAACCAGCAGGACAACTGTCTTGAAAGTTAAATAATGGCCAGAGGAAAACACCTTTGGGGCTATCTGTCTTCGTGAGGGTGTCGTCGTCGAAGGCGGATGGGACCCGCCGAACTCCGGTGGAAAAAACTTTCTTCACAGCTTTCTTCAATTTCTTGCGGCTCATCTGGGCAAGCCCCGAAGCAGCCTGGAGTTCAGCTTCCGAGATTTGAGGTCTGGAGGTCCTTCGTTTCCGCTTCGACGACTCAAGTGATCTGGTCCTTGAAGGCTTCACTCCCGAAGAGGTTCCCTCGGTGGCAGGCGACGAGTTTCGCTTCGACGACCTGATTCGGGGAGCGTTGATGGGGGCGGCTGAGCAGCTGGCTACGGCGACGGCAGGAAGTTTCAACTTGGGACCAGGGCCTCGAGAGCTGAAAAATTTATCACCGCTGATCTCCGAAAAGATGCGATTGATCTTCTTCTTGTGCTTCACCAGGGCCTTGTACGCCTTGTACTCGTTCATGGTATATTCGCCTACCATGACGTTGACCCTTTTTTCAACTTCGTCCATGAAGTCCTTGGCGCTCTGGCCCTCGCGAAGTTTGATCCCGAACTTCGGGAAAGGCACCTTCTGGTCTGCCCAGTTGACATTGTAGTATACGAGTTCGGCAGGGGACCAACCGTTCGAGATAGGCCAGATTCGCGCGGCGACAAATTCTTCGATAATGTCACGGCCGCCAAGTATCGTGCTGGCCAGATGAAATGCACTCTCGCAATTCCTGATTCCTAAGGCCCGCTGGTTGTATCTCCCTACATTCACTGCGGTGAGGGGTGCGATTGGGCTCGACATCTTCGGCTCATCAACCTTCAAGTAAAACCAATAAGATCTCCAATCGTCTGCGAGGTTGGTCTTGCAGCAAGGAGCGATCTGGATTCGGGTGATTCCTTGTCGGGTGTTCTGGCGTCACGTGTTGAAGGTGCAACACGCGTGCTGACTATGGTAGAACTGCCCATCGTCGCCCTTGATAACTTCGGGGATGATCACCAGCTCGTAGAACCGAGTAAAACCGTCGACGATAGCACTGCAGCCGAAGGTCTTCAAGATCCAGATAAACTTCGACACTTCGAGGAAGGATGTTGGGGTGAGCTGGTGGATCTTCACCGAAAAAGCGTCAAGAATCGCCGGCAGGACGGGATCACAAGGGAACCTTAGTCCGCAGATGAATAAGTCCCGAAACACCACAATCTCTCCCTCTTTGGGAGTGGGAATCAGTTCATCGAGAGGGGCGCGCCCGGCGCCTGGGGAGAAGAACCCGGCCTTCTCGTACTCGCGAACCATGTTGCTCGTAACCTTTGATTCTCCGAAGGCGAGCGAAGGCGGCAACGGGCCGGAGGTCCTTAGCATGACAAGATCGTCGACACCGGCGTCTACATCCCCGACTTCTTCGCCGCCGTCAGACCCAACCTCCCCATCTTCGCGACTTCGGGAGCCGCTGGGCGAACCAGAATCTTCGGCTGGGCGATCCGCGCTTTCGGCGGCCGGGTCAAGTGGGAGGCCAGCAGCGATGAGCTCTTCAGTAGTCATGGGCCTAGCTGTACTTTTAACGCGAACCACCTAACCAAAAATTACGAACATTCAGACAGGTAAGAGTAATGTTCGAGAACAAAACTCATGAAATCGCAACATTACTACACCAAAGTTTAACAAACTAACGGATCGACGAAGCATAAATAAAACCAGATTCCGCGAAGAGAGAGAGAGATGAGCTAATCGTGAAAAGCTCGAGAGCGGTAAAAATTTTTTTAACAGCAGCAGCCCGCTATTTATAGGGCCGAGGAGGGGTAGTTTTATGAAGTGCGTCTCGATTTAACCGCCTTTGGCTCCCCGGGCGACGCGTGTCCCCTCCGACGTTCCGAGGGTGACGTTTTTTTACTAAATTTCCGAAAGGTTCGTGGAATCGGATCGTCGGAGTCAACCCGCTTCCCCGAGGGGCTAGTGTTGGGGAATTCAGGAAAACCCGTCACCCTCGAAACGTCAAGCTTAACAAAGTTCTAAAAGCATGTTTTTCAGGAGCTGAGAATTCGCGATTCTCGGAAGCCTGGAGCCTGTGAAGTCACGAATTCACGAATATGCGGAATTCGGGAATCTTGATTCGGCGAAGAGGCGAAGTCACGAACATGCGGGAGGCCGGAATCTCAACTGTTGATGGTCCGAATTTCGGAGAACTGCCGATTCGGGAATCTGATGAAGACTCTGTTTGGGACTCGGGCGCAAGGACAGGCACGAACCTGTTGGGAAGCAAGAGCCACTTCGGGAATCTGTTGAAGACCTAGTTCGGGAATTTCGGGCGAAGACATTCACGAACCACGGGAGAAGCAAAGTCAAAGTTGTAGTCCCTAAAAGTCCGGGTTTAGAGTGTGAACTAGTGGCATACTTGTAAATATGTTAGGTGGGAAAAGACATTCTTGTGTGTGTTCACATTAGAAATATTCTCCGAGCCCGAGGGTGTTATCGGCATGTAAAAGTCCCTTCGTCTCCCTATAAAAGGGGGCACAAGGGCACGTGTAAACGGATTCAGACTTTTTTGGAACTTGTGCTACTTGCAGAGAGATTCACAGTCTCTTTGCGCCCTAATCTTGTACTTGAACGTGTTGAGAACTCTACTCGTGTTAGGGTAGTTATCCGAATTTTTCGGGTACCCCCCCAACACTAATAACTAGGGATACAAGCCCCTCAAGGGCGGATTTGGAAGTCTTCATGTCTTCACCATCGGACGGATGCCCGGCGACCGCACTGAAACGAACTGGATTTCCGCGATCAGAAACCCGACTCATAGCACCTCGGTGGTAGTCCCAGGAGGACTACCACGTGCAAACCCTGTCTCACCGATGCCAAAATCCATACAAAAAGATAAAACAGAATAGTAGAGTACAACATTTATTTTATTACATTAATCAGAGTACATCTCTTCGGCACATGCAGGGTACAAGTCCATCGGGACTGAATCAAACATAAATAAAACGTCTAGCAGTGACTCCATGAAAGCGCGAGGAACTCCAAATCCGCAGGCAGCTCGAGTGTAGGAAGAGCTCTAGTCCACCCATCCGTCGTTGTCAAAGTCGTAGTCCGGCTCTATGTCAGAGACACCAGGGTCTACCTGATAAGCGGGTAGGTCATGTCAGCTTCCCAACAAGGAGGCAAAAGTGGTGTATATTCTACTATGCATGAGTTATCCCTACTCTGGTTGTAGAAGGCTTAAGCAAAGCAGCGAAGCAACGATCAAGGTAAGCAGAATCCAGCTGTGAGGTCCACACCTCGGAGAAGCTCACGCTTCCGAGGTCCACACCTCTGGGGTCCACACCCCGCTCAAGGTAAACCACACCAAAACACCGGATCTCAACCACGATCCAGATCCCAACTCTCATCTGCGATGTGGGGCCCACCTGCTCCTATCCCCACATCTCAACGGCCGAAGCCGGGCTCACACACTCGGGGGAGAGAAGAAGCACAAGAGAAGAGTAGCTAGCCAGCATAACAGATCTTAGGACTGTCCATAACCAGTGGACACGGACTATAGCTATAGGTTTAAACACTCTGCAGAGGTTGTACAACTGTACCCGCCCGAATAGGACTGGAACCGGCCGTCACCGATTCCAAGCCCCACCCTACGGCTGAAGGCCAAGTAAGTGGATAGTACCCTCCTGCGTCTCCGAGCTCCGGCTCAGCCTCCGCGGCAGAGCTCATACTACCCGCGAGAGGTCCCTCGAAGCTGTGGAACCCTTCCCCGCCTCGGCCGGGGCAAAGTCTTCTAAGGAGGGAAAGACCACTCCCGACACGGTCACACCGACCCGCCTACGGGAGGGACGCTATCCACTAGAAGTCTCACCCCGCACCCCCCGCCCATAACAAGGCGGGCGGTTTGTACGGTAAGAGTCCATAGAAACATGGTTAAACTGACGATCGGTCCTTAAGGGCCGAGAGCGAGCACTCACCATCTCCATCCCATACGACACGTCCCTCGGGTTAGAGGCCAGATCACATCTTCCCTCAGCAGACGTTCACGAGTAACCAAGCGGCTCGCTCCCGCCAAAACACAGCAAGGAGATATGCACCCAGAACGCACGCTAGAAACACACCGAGATATCCACATCTCGGTCAAGCCCGCAGTACCATCCATAATCAAGCAACAAAAGTATGGATAGTTGAGGTAAGGGACTAGCTAGGGGTCTGTAGCTAGTCCCGCAGGTAGTAAAACAAGGAATCAGGGTATATCAAAATATCAAGGCATGGCTATTAAGTCGGTTATGCAATTCATCATAACAATGCATATAAAGTAAAGCACTAGCATCTAATTAACAACATGGGATCTACATGGTTGGGAGTGACATGACAACTTCGTTGCCGTTGAAGCGATCGCATCCGGCGGTGTACTCGGGGTCCTCCGCGTCCTCCTGGTAGAAGCTCGGGTCTGCGGCACGAGATTCGACGCGAAAATAAGAATACGGTGCACATCTAAGCAATAACTCCAAATAAGAACCAATTTTTAGAAGACCCAAAAGAGCTCAAACTACCGACAAACAGCAAGGTTTCGAAATTACGAATTTATAGAAATTAGTTTTATATTTTTCTGAGCTTCCTATAAATAGTTGTGAATTTTTAGAGGGTAAAACCATTTATTAAGCATTTCTGGAAATTAACCCAGAAAAAGAAAAGGATTTTTAATACAAATGGCCGCTGACGTCAGCATGACGTCAGCGTCTCTCGGTTCATGGGCCGAAGATGGGCTGAAAGAGTTACTGGGCCGAAAGGGGCCCACTGGATTCGGCCCAACTGGCCCCGATAAGAGAAGTCCCTAGAGCCTCCCCTGAAAAGAGATTGCGGCTCCAACCGGCGTGTTGGGCCCCCATTGCACCCCGATGGGCCGGGGTGTCTCTTACGGCCCAACCGGCCTTCTACCCTGAAGCAACCAGGGATGGGAGCCCGTCCCTTCCCTTAGGCGCACGATGCGCCCCGCGGCGGTGCAACCTCCCCGCCGGCATCGGTAGCGGCGGCACCCCGTGCTTGCGCTGGGGTGCGCTGGTGCCAGGTGCCGCCTCGCGTCCGCGGCCCGGTTCAAGGCTTACGTTTATGGCGCAAAGTCCAGTTCCCCGATACGGCGGCGCGGTGAGCACTGCCTGACGTTCGCCCACGCGCCGGTGCGACAGCCCAAGGATTTCCTGCCTCGGGCCAGAGCTTTGGGGTGTGCTCCGGCTTGACCAGGCGAGCTCGCACCTGTACGGATGGTTCATGGCTCGATGGCCTGCTTCCAGGGATGGTCGTCAACGCGCACGGCACGGTGCTGAACGCTTGCGCGCTGGGCTTCACCAGCGGCGAGGTCGTGGCCAAGGCGCGCGGGGGTGCGGCCGGCCAGATCTCGCGCACGCATGCACCTGTAGAAAAACATTCTCGGCTCGAAGGTCGGTTCACAACAGCTCGATTCACGCCTCCGCAGCGGCACGCCCAAGTGCGTCGCGGCGTGGTTAGGTCCTCTGTGCGCTGGGGCGCGCACCTCCGCGACACGCTGCACAGAGTAGCACGGCTCTCCAACGAGCACCGGCAAGAGATGGAAGGCGCGGCTCGACCTTGGCGCTGGGGTGCGCGGTCACCGCCACCGCGTCCTCATTACCGCACAGAACAACTCGGCGCAAAGGCCAAAACACTGGACACAAGGCACGACACGCGCTCGGTGCAGAGCACGACGGCGCAGCGCAGGGAAGTCCTTGGTCCCTCCAGCAAGACAACGCGGAAACCAGCCATAAACGAGTGCGCCCGGATGTCGCGGCTTGGGGTAGCCACGGCGTCGAGCTCTCACGGGCATGGCGCGACGCGGCGGCTGTTCATCGGGAATCAGCGCGCGCGGCGCGCTCGGCACGTGGAGGCTCGAAGGCGTGCCCACAGACATGAACAAGGTAAGAAGGCGGCGCAAGAAAGGGGGGTGGCCACGGTGCTCACAGCGGGGCGGCGGTGTAGTCGTCGCAAGCTTGACATGGATGGCAGCGCGGCGTCGGTGTTCACGGTGGCGTCCTGCTCCGGTTCGGCTCCTCCGCTGTCGCGAACGGCTTCTCCCTCGTCCAGCTCCTCGCGTCCCCGACGATCCCCAGCAGCGGCGCACCGGCGGCGACGCGACGCACGGCCTCCTCCTGCTCCGCCTCCACTTCTCCCACTCTTCCCCTCCTCTCTCCTCTCGGCGGCGCACACACTGGAATGGGGAAAACCCCAATGCGGGTTGGCTGGCGAAGGGAGGGTTCGGTCCCGGGTGATGTAGATGCGCGGTCAAGGCGGTGCGAGGGCATGGACGCCCCGGCGCTCCAGGATTGGCTGCTCGCGCAGGCTCGGCGACGTGGCCGGCCCTCAGTGGCCGCCACCGCGCCCGGAGCGTCACCGGCGAGGGCACGGGGAGTCCTTTCCCCCCGCGATTCCCCCCGGCGTGGGCCACGGGCGCGCGCGCGCGGCTCGGCGTGCGTGCTAGCTTGGCGGCCCGGCCGTTCCCTCCTTGCGCGCGCGCGGCTGCGGTGCTGTGCGGCGGCGCGAGGGTGGCTCGGGAGGCAAGGTGGGGTTGGTGAGGATAGATGACCTGACGTGCGGGCCCCACTAGACAGAGATAGAGAGGGTGAGGGGGGTGGCGCTGTTTAGCTGGGCCGAGATTGGCGCAAGGGCTGGGCCGGCTGGATCGGTTAGGAAGAAGAATTCGGCCCTGGTCTATTGGCTTGGTTTTTGGAATTAAGCTAAGGGTTAAAGATAGATTTAGAGTTTGAATTTGATTCCTTCTCAAATTCAAACTTCACACAATTAAATTCCAAATAAACCAGAGAAATCCAACTCACATATTTTACCATAGTTTGAATATATGTTTTTATAAATGGGTCAAACAGGTGGAGAATTTAGGAGAGGGCTAGCAATTTGGCTTGAAAATTGATAGCACTCAATTTCAGTCAAAAAGTTTTAGATTTTCGCAAAATTTTCACACCTAAAATCCTGGGTTGTTACATTCTCCCCTACCACCGAGAATCTCGTCCTCGAGATTTAGTCCTCGACCTCCTCCGTGAACAAGTGAGGGTACTCCTTTCTGAGATCCGCTTCCTTCTCCCAAGTTGCTTCTCGCTCTGTGTGGTTGCTCCACAACACTTTACAGAAGGGAATGGTTGTTCTCCTTGTCTCCTTGACGGCTCGGTCCAAGATCTTCTCAGGATATTCTGCATACTCAAGGTTGTCTTGCAGGTCAAGCAACTCCATGGGCACTTGCTTAGCTTCCACTGCCTTCTCACTCTTTTTCAGCTGTGACACGTGAAACACTGGGTGTACTCCTGCCATTGTCTCGGGTAGCGCAAGCTGGTAGGCTAGTCTTCCAATCCTTCGGGTGATAGGGTACGGTCCTACGTACCTCGGGGCGAGCTTTCCTTTCACCAAGAACCTTTTAGTTCCTCGGAGCAGCGAGACTTTCAAGTACACTCGGTCTCCAACTGCAAAAGTCAACTCCCTTCTTTTTTTGTCGGCATAGCTCTTCTAACGGCTATGAGCGACCTTCAAGTTCTCACAAACTTTCTCAACTTTCTCCTCTGCTTCCTCAATGATTGCTGGCCCAAACAGTGCCCGTTCTCCCACCTCCGACCAAGCTAGCGGGGTTCTGCACTTCCGCCCGTAAAGGGCCTCAAAGGGAGCCATCCGAAGACTTGCTTGAAAACTGTTGTTGTACGAGAACTCTGCAAACGGCAAACTGCTCTCCCAATCGGTGCCATAGGTGAGTGCACACACTCGTAGCATATCCTCCAGAACCTGGTTAACTCTCTGTGTCAGCCCATCCGTTTGTGGGTGAAAAGCCGTGTTGTAGTTGAGGGTGGTGCCCATAAGCTTGTGGAAGCTCTGCCAGAACTTGGCGACAAACTGCGGTCCGCGATCGGACACAATACTCTTGGGTGCCCCGTGTAACCTCAAAATTTGCTCAACGTACAAGTTTGCCAAGCGTTCTGTCCCAAAGGTCAACTTCACCGGTATGAAGTGCGCCACCTTGGTTAGTCGGTCCACTATGACCCAAACCGAGTCATTCCCCTTTGGTGTTCGGGGAAGTCCCACCACAAAGTCCATGGAAATGTCCACCCACTTCCAAACTGGAATAGCCAACGGCTTAAGCAATCCTGTAGGTTTCTGGTGTTCGATCTTCACTCTGCTATAGGTGTCGCAACAGGCCACGTAGTGAGCTATATCCCTCTTCATGTTCTTCCACTAGTATCGGATCTTCAAATCGTTGTACATCTTGGTGCTGCCTGGGTGGATTGAGTACCTCGAATCGTGAGCTTCCCTCATGATCTGCTCTAGGAGTGCCTTATCTTGCGGTACACAGATCCATTCTTTCAACCACACTGTGCCCTGCTCATCTATCCTGTAATCCTCTGCTTTACCCTGTTTCATCAGTTCTCGCAAAGCTTTGAGCTCTGCACACGACTTCTGGGCTGTTCGGATTCGCTCCTCCAGGTCGTAGGTCACTCGTAGTTTGTTGACTTGGCCTTGGTCCACAATTTCAATCCTCAGCTCCTCTAACTCTTCGTGAAGTGCAGGTTGCTCCTCTCTCACCATGAGGTTGTTGCAATATGTTTTCCCACTCAGTGCATCAGCCACGACGTTAGCCTTGCCTGGGTGGTAGTTGATCTCGACGTCGTAGTCCTTGATCAGCTCCAACCACCTCCTCTGCCTCATGTTCAAGTCTGTTTGGGTGAAGTACTTCAGGCTCTTGTGGTCGGAAAACAGCTCACACTTGTTCCCTATCAGGTAGTGTCACCAGATCTTGAGTGCATGCACAACAGCTGCCAACTCCAAGTCGTGTGTCGGGTAGTTTTCCTCGTGTTTCTTTAGCTGCCTGGAAGCATAAGCCACAACTTTCCCTTCCTGCATCAGCACACAACCAAGTTCTTGCTTCGAAGCGTCGCAGTAGACCACGAAGTCTTTCTTGATATCTGGCAAGGTACGCACTGGGGCTGTGGTGAGTCTCTTTTTCAGCTCGTGGAAGCTCTTCTCACACGCTTCTGACCACTCGAACTTTGTGTTGTTCTTGAGCAACTCTGTCATTGGCTTAGCGATCTTGGAGAAGTTCTCAATAAACCTTCGGTAGTAACCTGCCAACCCAAGGAAGCTTCGACATCTGTCACGTTCAACGGCCGCTCCCACTTGGTAACCGACTCTACCTTGGACGGATCCACGGCCTATCCCCTCTCGCCGACAACACGTGTCCCAAAAACGCGACCTTCTCCATCCAGAACTCGCACTTGCTGAACTTGGCGTACAGTTTCTGCTGCCTCAGCCTCTCTAGCACGACCCTCAGGTGCTCTTCGTGCTCCTCCGTGGTCTCAGAATAAATCAAGATATCGTCGATAAACACCACCACAAACCTGTTCAACTCCTCCATGAAGACTTTGTTCATCATGTTCATGAAGTAAGTAGGGGCGTTAGTCAGCCCGAAAGAAACTACCACGAACTCGTACAAGCCGTACCATGTGGTGAAGGCTGTCTTGGGAATATCCTGCTCTCGGATCTTCATCTGGTGATAACCTGACCTCAGGTCGATCTTGGAGAAGAACTTTGCCTTTTTGAGCCTATCAAGTAGGTCCTCGATTCTGGGTAGCGGGCACTTATTCTTGATCGTCATCGAGTTGAGCGTGCGGTAGTCTATGCACATCCTCTTGGTACCGTCTTTCTTCTCCACGAAGAGCACAGGCGAACCCCACGGTGAGGCACTCGGCCGAACAAACCCTTGCTCGAGCAGCTTCTTGAGCTGTTTCTTCAACTCGTCAAGCTCATCGGACGACATCCGGTATGGACTCTTTGCAACTGGCCCCGACCTAGGCATCAACTCAATCACAAACTCCACGTCTCGGTCTGGGGGTAACTCCGTAAGCTCCTCTAGAAACACGTCCGGAAACTCACAAACCACTGGAATTTCTTCAATTTCTTTTCCACTCATGTTGCACATCATCGTAGCAGCCTTCGGACTCTGTGGTTTGATCCGCACTTTAGTTCCACTGGGGTGTTCTAGCTGTATAATCCTGGGGTTGCAAGAGACTATCCCATTGTGCTTTGCCAACCAATCCATCCCTAGGATCACGTCTATCCCGGTAGACTCCAAGACTGTCAAGTCTGCCGTGAACAGTTGCCCCTCAAACACCATCTTCACTCCCCTGCACTCTAACGTAATCCTCTTCTCTCCTAGCGGAGAGCTAGTCAAGATAGGCCTTGGACGAGGCTTAGTTGGTAAAGACCTTTCTTTAACAAACTTGGTAGAAATATATGAAAACTGAGCTCCAGTATCGAACAAAACAGTTGCCAAAACTGAGTCAACAAGGAACTCACCAAGTGTGACGTCGGGTGCGGCTGCTGCATCCTCGGCGGTGAGGTGGTTCAGACGACCTCGAGTAGCTGGCGGCTGAGCGGTCCTCTGCTGTGTACGGGGTGGCTGTCCTCCTGGTGCTGGTGGCTTGGCTGGGGTCTGGAACTGAGAGCTGCGGTTCTGACTTCCTGGTTGCACCTGCTGTGGACACTCGAACGACTTGTGCCCAACCTGACGGCAGTTGAAGCAAGTCACCTTAGCTCTGTCTGCTGACTGCGGTGGTGGTCTCGGTCTTCAGTTGTTCTGTCCTCCACTCCCTCCGGGGTTGGCTCTGCTCTGCGGCTGTGACTGAGTGACGTGGTGCCTCTGCTGTGTCTGGTGGCCCTGAGCGTAACCTGTCCTCTGCCTCTGAGGTGGACTTGAGCGTCCTGCCTGGTCTGTGCGCTTGGATTTGCTTCCACGACCCTCCATGTACTCGAGCCTCGACCTCTCAACGATCAGCGCCTTGTCGATAATGGAGTGAAGTGTCGGGCAGTCGTGTGCGGACAAGTGGTGTGCCATCCCCTTGTGCAGTCCCTTCCTGAACCGGAAAAACCTTCTTCTTCTCTGTGTCGGTGTCGTCTGGCACGTACCTCATCAGCTCTTGGTAACGGTTGGCGTACTCCTGCACTGACATACTTCCCATCTTGAGGTGCCTGAACTCGTCAGCCTTCCTGTCCATCACAGCCTCTGGAATGTGGTGGCTCCTGAAGGCCTCCACGAACTCGTACCACCCGATGTGCAACGGGTCCGGGTGCAAGTCACAGTAGCTGTCTCACCACGCACTGGCTGTGCCGATCAGCTGGTGCGCTGCCACGGTCACACACTCCTCCTCAGTGAGCTCAGTCAACTCTAGCTTCTTCTCAATCTCTCGCAGCCAGTTGTCCGCATCCATCGGATCTGCTGAGTGGTCGAAAGTAGGCGGTCGCAGCTTGTTGAAGTTCTCAACCTTCTTCTGGAAACCCTCTGGCGCGTTGCGGTGCTGACCCCTGTGGTTGTTGTTGTTGTTGTTCTGAGCTAGCAACTAGGTGATCGTCTGCATCAGCTGGGTCTGTACTGCCATCACGTCGGCCAAGTTCGGGGGAGGTGGCGGTGGTGGCACCTCGTGTCCCTGAGCCTGGCCTGCTCCTCCCTCGTGCTCGAGCTCCTGCTCCTGAGCTCCCTCGTCGTCGTACACGGGTCCTCGACCGCCGACTCGGCCTCCTCGGCCTTCGCGGCCTGCTCGGCCTCCACGGAGCCCTCCTCGTGGCGCGTGACCTCCACGGCGTCCGCGGCCTCTCGCTCCTGCTGGGTTAGGGGCATCCTCCCCCCCGTTGTCCCCAGCGACCTCCTCGAAACGGGCCAGGAGTCGCCCGGACCTCCTTGCCCCCGACATCTGTTCCATTTGCAATAGTCAGTAGTTGTAGGGAGAATATTATTAAGGTTATTTAACTATAAAGGAGTAATCTGCTAACAATCAGAGAATTTCATTCAGACATAAAGAAGCATGAAATCTGAGAAAAACCATGAAGATCCATGTCACTCAATCAATGCCACCATACAAAAGGGGTGCACCTCGAGGTTTACTCCAATGACCTTCGAGGGTACACAGCAACAAATCACGCTAACGCATGGTACATCATGGGGTAGTTACTACAGGCATGACAACATGAGCGGTAGCATTACAACTAACTCATTACAACGACTCAGAATCTACTGCTAGATCTCTACTCCCGTCACGGGGTACTCTGAGGTGCCTCTGGGCTGGAGTCTGGTGGAACTGAGTAGAATGGTGGTGAGTAAGCCCCTGGGTAACCCGGCATCCTGATCGCCGGTCCTCCGTAGTAGTCTCGGGTATCCTGGAGAGCACGGTCTATCTCTGCTGTGTCCTGGGAGCCTCTCGGGTACGGGCGTAGACGTGGTAGGAGTGTCGGGGGTAGCTCAAAGGTCTCTGTCTGCAGTCGTGGTCTCTTCTTGGGCGGTAGGCCGTGCGGAGAGCTCCTCCAACTCTCTCGGCCCTCGCCGGTCGAACACTCCCATGCCGTGCGGGTCCCGGCGCTCCGTCTCTCTCCCGTAGACCAGCCCACCGAGGTAGCACAAGTGGTGGTAGTTGTGTCGACTCGCCTCCTGTAGGTCCCACGTCCTCACTTGATAGTCAGCTGCTGCAGCTCCAACCGACTCCAACTGGTCCCTCGCCTCTGCAATCCTCTCTCTGTCCTCACACGTGGCCTCCACTGTAGCCCGGTGCAACTCCTGCGCTGACCTCAGTCGTGCCTCAAGTGTGGCGATCCTCCTGGCGTCCCTCTCGGTGCTGGCTCTGGCTGCTGCTAGCCCGAGCTGCACCATTTCACTGTTCCTCTGGTGAGACTCCTCCAGCCGGTCGGCTAAGTCCACCCTCTCCATCTCCAGCTCCTGGGCCAACTGCAGACACTCATCCCACATCCACCTCAGGTAAGCGATCTCACTATCTGCCCAAAAGAGCGCCTGGTCCTGAGCCAGGATGCACCGGTTGGCCGCGTGCATCTTCTTGTCCTCCTCCTCTAAAGTCACCTCAAGGTACTGCGCTCGGTCGCACGTGTCCCAGCGACTCGGGTCGTAGACCCCCGTCGGAAGCACGCTGAACGGGGTGTCCTTAAGCTTCTCCCCAAGCTGGACACAGACCTCCTTGAGAGCTCGGCGTGCGCAAGTCTGGTGTGCCTCCATGGTAGAACTCTCAAAGTAGTGCACCTTAACTCCCTTGAACTCTGGACTCGTGGGTCCACCGGTACCGTGACAGTCAGGAACGTGGCAGACTGGTCCAGGGGCCCCATGGTCCTCCCATCGTAGCTGACCTGGTTGGTCCCCACTCCTCCTGCCTCCAGGCACTCCCTCAGCAGGTGGCAGAAGCCTCCGGCCCACCTGCCGTCCGACTCCAGAGGGATCCACGCTTCCTCCGCCATCTGCACAACGTTGTTAGAGCGTAGTTAGTAGGGTAGTTAGTGAAAGTTAATCAAGATAATGCATAAATATAAGTATAGATATATGTATACGGAAGCCAAGGGGTTTATATAAAGTTTCAAGGTTCAAAAACGGCTTCCTAAGCTATCGACCATTCCTGGGGCTTGTCCTACAGTCAAGCATGGCTCTGGTACCAACTGAAACGAACCGGATTTCCGCGATCAGAAACCCGACTCATAGCACCTCGGTGGTAGTTCCAGGAGGGCTACCACGTGCAAACCCTGTCTCAGCGATGCCAAAATCCATACAAAAAGATAAAACAGAATAGTAGAGTACAACATTTATTTTATTACATTGATCAGAGTACATCTCTTCGGCACATGCCGGGTACAGGTCCATCGGGACTGAATCAAACATAAATAAAACGTCTAGCAGCGACACCATGAAAGCGCGAGGAACTCCAAATCCGCAGGCAGCTCGAGTGTAGGAAGAGCTCTAGTTCACCCATCCGTCGTTGTCGAAGTCGTAGTCCGGCTCTGTGTCAGAGACACCAGGGTCTACCCGACAAGTGGGTAGGTCATGTCAGCTTCCCAACAAAGTGGCAAAAGCGGTGTATATTCTACTATGCATGAGTTATCCTTACTCTGGCTGTAGAAGGCTTAAGCAAAGCAGCGAAGCAATGATCAAGGTAAGCAGAATTCTGCTGTGAGGTCCAGACCTCGGGGAAGCTCACGCTTCCGAGGTCCACACCTCTGGGGTCCACACCCCGCTCAAGGTAAACCACACCAAAACACCGGATCTCAACCACGATCCAGATCCCAACTCTCATCTGCGATGTGGGGTCCACCTGCTCCTATCCCCACATCTCAACGGCCGAAGCCGGGCTCACACACTCAGGGGAGAGAAGAAGCACAAGAGAAGAGTAGCTAGCCAGCATAACAGATCCTAGGACTGTCCATAACCAGTGGACACGGACTATAGCTATAGGTTTAAACGCTCTGCAGAGGTTGTACAACTGTACCCGCCCGAATAGGACTGGAACCGGCCGTCACCGATTCCAAGCCCCACCCTACGGCTGAAGGCCAAGTAAGTGGATAGTACCCTCCTGCGTCTCCGAGCCTGGCTCAGCCTCCGCGGCAGAGCACATACTACCCGCGAGAGGTCCCTCGAAGCTGTGGAACCCTTCCCCGGCCTCACCGGGGCAAAGTCTTCTAAGGAGGGAAAGACCACTCCCGACACGGTCACACCGACCCGCCTACAGGAGGGACGCTATCCACTACAAGTCTCACCCCGCACCCCCGCTCATAACAAGGCGGGCGGTTTGTACGGTAAGAGTCCATAGAAACATGGTTAAACTGATGATCAGTCCTTAAGGGCCGAGAGCGAGCACTCACCATCTTCATCCCATACGACACGTCCCTCGGGTTAGAGGCCAGATCGCATCTTCCCTCGGCAGACGTTCACGAGTAACCATGTGGCTCGCTCCCGCCAAAACACCGCAAGGAGATACGCACCCAGAACGCACGCTAGAAACACACCGAGATATCCACATCTAAGTCCAAGCCCAGAGTACCATCCATAATCAAGCAACAAAAGTATGAATAGTTGAGGTAAGGGACTAGCTAGGGGTCTGTAGCTAGTCCCGCAGGTAGTAAAACAAGGAATCAGGGTATATCAAAATATCAAGGCATGGCTATTAAGCTGGTTATGCAATTCATCATAGCAATGCATATAAAGTAAAGCACTAGCATCTAATTAACAACATGGGATCTACATGGTTGGGAGTGACATGACACCTTCGTTGCCGTTGAAGCAGTCGCTGTCCGGAGCAGTGTACTCGGGGTCCTCCGCGTCCTTCTTGTCAAAGCTCGGGTCTGCGGCACGAGATTCGACGCGAAAATAAGAATACGGTGCACATCTAAGCAATAACTCCAAATAAGAACCAATTTTTAGAAGACCCAAAAGAGCTCAAACTACCTACAAACAGCAAGGTTTCGAAATTACGAATTTATAGAAATTAGTTTTATATTTTTCTGAGCTTCCTATAAATAGTTATGAATTTTTAGAGGGTAAAACCATTTATTAAGCATTTCTGGAAATTAACCCAGAGAAAGAAAAGGATTTTTAATTCAAATGGCCGCTGACGTCAGCATGACGTCAGCGTCTCTCGGTTCATGGGCCGAAGATGGGCTGAAAGAGTTACTGGGCCGAAAGCGGCCCACTGGATTCGGCCCAACTGGCCCAGATAAGAGAAGTCCCTAGAGCCTCCCCTGAAAAGAGATTGCGGCTCCAACTGGCGTGTTGGGCCCCCATTGCACCCCGATGGGCCGGGGTGTCTCTTACGGCCCAACCGGCCTTCTACCCTGAAGCAACAAGGGATGGGAGCCCGTCCCTTCCCTTAGGCGCACGATGCGCCCCGCGGCGGCGCAACTTCCCCGCCGGCATCGGTAGCGGCGGCACCCCATGCTTGCGCTGGGGTGCGCCGGTGCCGGTGCCGCCTCGCGTCCGAGGCCCGGTTCAAGGCTTATGTTTACGGCGCAAAGTCCGGTTCCCGATACGGCGGCGCGGTGAGCACCGCCCGACGTTCGCCCACGCGCGGTGCGACGACCCAAGGATTTCCTCGCCTCGGGCCGAGCTGCGGGGTGTGCTCCGGCCCGACCGGGCGAGCTCGCACCGCACGGATGGTTCATGGCTCGATGGCGCTCGCTTCCGGGGATGGCCGTCAACGCGCGCGGCATGGTGCGAACGCTTGCGCACGGGCTTCGCCAGTGGCGAGGTCGTGGCCAAGGCGCGCGGGGGTGCGGCCGGCCAGATCTCGCGCGCGCATGCACCTGCAGAAAAACGTTCTCGGCTCGAAGGCCGGTTCATAGCAGCTCGATTCATGCCTCCGCGGCGGCACGCCCAAGTGCGTCGCGGTGTGGTTAGGTCCTCTGTGTGCTGGGGCGTGCACCTCCGCGCCACGCTGCACAGAGTAGCACGGCTCTCCAACGAGCCCCGGCAAGAGATGGAAGGCGCGGCTCGACCTTGGCGCTGGGGTGCGCGGTCACCGCCACCGCGTCCTCCTTACCGCACAAAACAACTCGGCGCAAAGGCCAAAACACTGGACACAAGGCACGACACGCGCTCGGTGCAGAGCACGACGGCGCGACGCGGGGAAGTCCTTGGTCCCTCCAGAAAGACAACGCGGAAACCAGCCATAAACGAGTGCGCCCGGACGTCGCGACTTGGGGTAGCCACGGCGTCGGGCTCTAGCGGGCATGGCGCGGTGCGGCGGCCGTTCATGGGGAAACGGCGGCGCGGCGTGCTCAGCACGTGGCGGCTCGAAGGCGCGCCCACAGACATGAACAAGGTAAGAAGGCGGCGCAAGAAAGGGGGGTGGCCACGGTCCTCACAGCGGGGCGGCGGTGTAGTCGTCGCAGACTTGACGTGGATGGCGGCGCGGCGTCGGTGTTAACGGTGGCGTCCTGCTCCGGTTCGGCTCCTCCGCTGTCGCGAACGGCTTCTCCCTCGTCCGGCTCCTCGCGTCCCCGACGATCCCCAGCAGCGGCGCGCCGGAGGCGACGCGACGCACGGCCTCCTCCTGCTCCGCCTCCACTTCTCCCACTCTTCCCCTCCTCTCTCCTCTCGGCGGCGCACACACTGGAATGGGGAAAACCCCAATGCGGGTTGGCTGGCGAAGGGAGGGTTCGGTCCCGGGTGATGTAGACGCGCGGTCAAGGCGGTGCGAGGGCATGGACGCCCCGACGCTCCAGGATTGGCTGCTCGCGCGGGCTCGGCGACGTGGCCGGTCCTCGCGTGGCCACCACCGCGCCCGGAGCGTCACCGGCAGGGGCACGGGGAGTCCTTTCCCCCGCAGATTCCCCCCCGGGGTGGGCCACGGGCGCGCGCGCCGGCCGCCGTGCGTGCCGGCTTGGCGGCCGGCCGTACCCCCTCCGCGCGCGCGCGGCTGCGGTTTGGTGCGGCGGCGCGAGGGTGGCTCGGGAGGCAAGGTGGGGTTGGTGAGGATAGATGACCTGACGTGCGGGCCCCACTAGACAGAGATAGAGAGGGTGAGGGGGGTGGCGCGGTTTAGCTGGGCCGAGATTGGCGCAAGGGCTGGGCCGGCTGGATCGGTTAGGAAGAAGAATTTGGCCCTGGTTTATTGGCTTGGATTTTGGAATTAAGCTAAGGGTTAAAGATAGACTTAGAGTTTGAATTTGATTCCTTCTCAAATTCAAACTTCACACAATTAAATTTTAAATAAACTAGAGAAATCCAACTCACATATTTTACCATAGTTTGAATATATGTTTTTATAAATGGGTCAAACAGGTGGAGAATTTAGGAGAGGGCTAGCAATTTGGCTTGAAAATTGATAGCACTCAATTTCAGTCAAAAAGTTTTAAATTTTCGCAAAATTTTCACACCTAAAATCCTGGGTTGTTACACGCACCCTGCGTAGCCTCGACGCAAGCCATGCGATCCCGACGCGTGTCCTCCGCTTCGAAATCTCCAGACTGCGTCGTCGCACACCGGTCAGACCGGTACCCACCGGTCGGGACCGGTCGGACCCACCGGTCGACCGGTCCGCACCGCCGCGGAACCGTCTTCGGTTCTTCGGTCTTGGATTTGTGGATCAACCAAGGAACCCAGTGGTTTTCTGGTGAACCACCGGAAACCCCGCGAACTCGGTGTAGCCTCCGCCAATCTCCACTCATGACTTGGCTCCCACGTAGTCCCGGCTCGACCTTGGTTTTGAGGCTCAACCAAGAAACCGTCCATGACTTCATCTTGTTGTTCATGCCACAATGCGGCCCACACTTGACCCCGCTGGCCACCGGGTCCCTCGAACGAAGCCTACTTGTCTTCTCCACACCTGGAGGCCTCACCAGCGATGACCTTTCGCGCTTGTTCTTCACCTGCACCAACACCAGTCAAGCCGCAACCTGCACCTGCAATACTTAGCCAAGAATCAGTCCACACAACGTTGTCAATCACTCATCACACAAGTAAGCGATCATCCACCGGTCCTCGAACCACACATGGTCCTCAATCTCCCCCTTGATGAGTGCATTGACAACACCCACAGGAAAGTAACAATAGAGAAAAGAAAAAGAAAAAGAAACGAACAAAAACAAACTCCAACAAGCGATCGAAAACCAAACAAAGGCAAAGAGCAAGATCACTTGAAGAAGACAAGTCTCGGACCCCTTAGGCAAGGGCAACAGCTCGACACATCCGAGACAAACCAAAGCTCAAACAAAGAGCGCAAACCACCGAAACAAAGCTCGAACAACCACAAAGAGCTCCCCCTGCACACATGCAAGCTCCCACTGAACCAATGCACCTCCCCCTGGACAAATGCATGCAAACCAGCTGAAAACAGGGCAGCTGTAGCAACTTCAGCTCACAACGGTCAGACCGGTCATCACCACCGGTCAGACCAGTGCCTAACATGTGCACAGGACCAGCACTCACACCGGTCAGACTGGTGCTCACCACCGGTCAGACCGGTGAACAACAGAGCCCAGAAATGGCTCAAAACCACCTGAAAACCTTCTAAATGCATCCACCAAGCCATTTCAAGCTCAAACTTCTCCCCCTTGTTGGCAATGCATGAATCAAGCCAAAAATGCAAAACTTTCAACCTAGAGCTTCTCAAATAGACAAAATTCAACATAGGATGCTACACATGTCCAAATGGGAAAGTTAGATACTCTACGGCTTCGTATCGATATCAACTACATGATCACCAAGTTTCACAACCATTGGACGAAGCTAAGATGGATTTTGGCAATTTTGCGAAAAACTTGCCTCTCATGAGCAAAGTCCTAAACATGATCAAAGTATATCAAAAATGGCAAAGCCACACAAACTTCATGCTAGGACAGCCATTCTAATCATAAGACCATCACAAACACCCACAAGCACCTCATGTGATGTCAAAGCCACCGAGCCATGTGCCTACTTCTATGTATGAGACTTCTCATTGGTAGGCATCATGCAACGGTTTAGCACCCAAAGCAAATTGAATTCAGCACATATGACATGGGAGCATATTTTCCAAGCATTTTTCATTTCATTTTCAGATTTGTAAATGGTACATGAAATGTCTTTGCGACAAAAAGGAACTTATGCCCCTCCACAAGATAAAACAAGAGGGCTAAACATTCATGATGGCAAATGAGCCTTTGGCCCCATATGATCAATAAACTAGCTATCCAACCACAAATTAAGCATAGCAAAGCCACTAAAACATGTCAAGATCATATAAAGGCATTTACACATGAGAGAGCATACATGTGACATTTTCAAAAACATAGCCATCAACCATGGATTATTCATCAAGATCATCAAGAGCTAAGCCAAACTAACCATAGCATACCAAACAAGCTCACAAAGACATATATCTCATTCCATGGTGAACAATGTATATGAGAGAAGCTTTGCCTAACCAATGCATATGATACTCAATGGATGCAAACTAAGATACAAGGATGCCTATACATCATGTTACATATGCCATGCCAAATGCAAGAAATGCACAAAGGAAACTATACATATGCTACAAAGAGAGCTCCCACACACCCAACTCAAGAAATCATACACACACCAAGTTCCCCTCGCAAACGAGTGAAAGTTGCTTGATCTAGGGGTTTGGTGAAAATATCGGCTAGTTGGTCATGTGTGGGTACATGAATCAAAGCTATCTTGCCTTTCTCTACATTGTCTCTCAGAAAATGATACCTCACTTCTATGTGCTTGGTTTTGGAACGGAGCACTGGGTTCTTTTGCAACGCTTATGGCACTGGTGCTATCACATTGAAGTGGAACATGGGTATACTCCTCACCAAATTCACTCATGGTGTAAGAAATCCAAATGAGCTGAGAGCAACAACTAGCAGAGGCAACATACTCGACCTCGGTAGTGGATTGAGCAACACTCGATTGTTTGCGGGAAGACCAAGACACCAAAGAAGAACCCAAAAACTGGCATGTCCCAGAAGTGGACTTCCTATCCAACCGACATCCGGCAAAATCCACGTCTGAAAAACCATTAAGCACCAAAGAAGAGGACGCGGAGTACCAAAGGCTGAAGTCGGGAGTGTGACGCAAGTACCTGAAAATTCTCTTCACCGCTTGCCGATGCGAAGTCCTCGGAGACGCTTGAAAACGAGCGCACAGACACACCGAGAACTGTATGTCCGGCCCCGTCGCCGTCAAGTAGAGGAGTGACCCGATCATGCTCCGGTACTCCTTCTGGTCCACGTGTTCACCTTCCTCGTCCGCATCAAGAGCTGTCGTCGTACCCATCGGCGTCGTCATAGCCTTGGAGTCCTCCATCTTGAACTTCCGCACAATGTCCTTGGTGTACTTAGCCTGGTGCACAAATGTTCCTTCCTTTGATTGTTTGATTTGTAGCCCGAGGAAGAACCGCAACTCGCCCATCATGCTCATCTCAAATTCCCTCGCTCATATCCTCTCGCAAAGACAATATCATCCACGTACACCTGCACAATCAGGATATCTCTGCCATGCCTCAGCAAAAACAAGGTCTGATCGACCTTCCCTATCTCAAAACCTCTCTCAAACAAGAACCCCCTCAACCTACCATACCAAGCTCTAGGTGCCTGCTTCAACCCATACAGCGCCTTCCTCAACTTGTACACCTGGTGGGGGTACTTCTCATTCTCAACCCCCGGAGGCTGCCTGACATACACTTCTTCCTCCAACACACCATTCAGGAAAGCACTCTTCACATCCATTTGGTGCAACTTGAACCCTTTAGCCACGGAAAAAGCTAGAAGGATCCTAATCGCCTCCAAACGGGCTACGGGAGCAAAGGTCTCCTCGTAGTCGATCCCCTCCTTCTGACTGAACCCCTGAGCAACAAGTCTCGACTTGTTTCTCACAACCTCACCTTTCTCTCCCTCTTTGTTCTTCCACACCCACTTTGTACCAATCGGCTTACACCCTGGAGGAGGGTCAACTAGCTCCCACACCTGATTCCTCTCAAAGTTCTTCAACTCCTCATGCATCGAATTAACCCAATTGTGATCAGATAGTGCGTGTCCAATGTCTTTGGGTGAAATGGGAATTGTTTCGAACCCTCGACCGTGTAGTGCGTTCATTCATGTCGCCGATGATCCTCGAAGCTGGGTGATCCACTTGAACTCATCGGGGAGGTTCTCGCCTCGATGCTACCTCCCCCTCAACATCAGCTTCTCCTCGTTCTTGATTTGTCGTCGTAGGTGTAGTAGAAGGTCCATCCATCACCGTAGTCGAGGTAGTGGGTACATGTTCAGCCGGGGGCTCTGCACCGCCATCCTCATCGTCTCCTTGTTCATGCTCCTCCTCCTGAAAGATCTCCTCACCAAGCTCATCATCACCTGCACACTCAAAGACAAGCTGACTACGTGGCTCTGTCTCGTCGAAGGTTACCTCACAAGTCTCCACGATTTGGTAAGTTTCAAGATTGAGCACACGATATGCTCTAGAATGAGATGCATAACCAAAGAAAATACCATCGACAGACCTAGCCTCAAACTTATCCAACTTCCTGCCTTTCTTCAGAATAGAACACTTGCAACCAAAGACATGGAAGTGACTCACCTTGGGTGTGCGACCATGCATCAACTCATAGCATGTCTTCTTCTTGTGCACTCTGAGGTATATCCTGTTCGACACATAGCACGCGGTATTTACCGCCTCAGCCCAATACCTCCTAGGAGTCCTATGCTCATCAAGCATCGTCCAAGCCATCTCGCACAAGGTCCTGTTCTTCCTTTCCACAACACCATTCTGGGGAGGCATATACGGACTCGAAAACTGGTGCTCAAGACCCAAGTCATGGCAAAAGGTTTCAAAACGAGAGTTTCTGAATTCCGAGCCATTATCACTGCGGATAGCTCATATGGCATCTCCGTGCCTCGCGTTCCTCAACCTCAAGACTAGATCTCGAACAAAACCAAACGTCTCCCCCTTATCCTTGAGAAAGAACACCCACGCATACCGAGAATAGTCGTCCACCACAATAAGGACATACCACTTCCCACCCGCAGATCGCACACGAGCTGGGCCAACAAGGTCCATATGGAGCAGCTCGCATGGACGCTCAGTCATCACATCAGTGAGAGGCGGGTGAGAAGAGGCTACCATCTTGGCATGCCTACACGGAGCACAAACCAACTCTTTCTCGAGCCTCAACCGTGGCAATCTTCGGACCAAATTGAGTTCACTCAAGCGAGACAAAAGATCAAAGCTCAAGTGACCCAACTTCCTATGCCACTTCCACAACTCACTCGAAGAACCAGCCAAGAAACAACGCTCCACACCCGAAGACTGAGAAAAATCAGCACGAAACACCTGACCCTCGGGAACGACCATACAGACAAGGTCCCCTCGAGAGTCCAAAATCCGAGAACTACCTGGCCGAAACAACACCTCAAGACCCTCATCCAACAACTGGGACACAGAAAGCAAATTGTACCCCAGCGATGGAACAAGAGCAACACGCCTCAGAGTGATCTTGTCACTCACCTTAATCTCACCTTCTGAAAGCACACGCCCACGCCCATTGTCCCCAAAAGTGATGTACCTCTTCGTCACCACTGGGACGAAACTTGAGAACCACCCCCTGTCTCCGGTCATATGCCTCGAGCAACCAGAGTCAATCAACCAAATGTTCTTCAAGTCTCCTACCTGAAATTCAACAACGAGCACGTGAGCGAACAAACGACTCAACACTGGGGTTAGTACCAAAAGAGTAAAACCAGTGCCGAGCCATTTGCTCGAAAGTGGGGTTAGCACCAACCAAAGCATCTCTCCTACCAAAGCTACCTCCATGAACACCACCACGGTAACCACCCTAAGGGAACCACCCCTTTCTGCCTGGAGGAGGACCAAAACCACGAAAGAGAACCCATGGACCGTCCCTCCTCTCCTTCTCAAAGCTACGACTCCTCCCATCCTCGTAGTGAACTCGAGGGGGAGAACGCCTAGCAACCTGACCACCTACAAACTCTCCAGCCTAACCACCAGAACCAAGACCTCCAGAAACAACCCTCACACCTGTACGAGCACGAAACCCAAAACGCTGCCTGTCCAGGACTGCACCGGTCTGACCGGTGCCCCACACCGGTCTGACCGGTATGACCTGGGTAGAAGCACCTCCAACAGCCTTCCGCTCTCCCCAAGCCCGAACCGTCCTCACACTCGCCTTGGCCCTGGGCATCTGCACACGAGGCTCAAGTACACCATCAGAAAGGTGGTACTTGTCCTTGTGCTCACAAACTTGATAGGCTTTTGTAGATCATTTGTGGGTGTAGGAAACACGGGTGGAGCTGGGGTTGTGTCTAGTCGGTTCCTAAGATGGTTAGGTTTTGGGGGAAAATTATTTTTGTGGTGGGTTTTGGTGGCTCCGGGATATTCTCTCTACTTCCCTCACCAACCTTGTTTGCCCCAAGTCCCTCACCATCCTGCCTCTTAAACGCCTCGATCATCATCCTCAACTGAGGCACATGACCAGACAACCAACCCATCAATTTTCTCAAGTCATCATTCTCATCATGCAAACGATCAACATAATGTGTAAGTTCCAAATTTTTCAAAGCATGCATTTCACAGGTAGAGCAAGATGTAGGCATGGGTTCCTTCAATTTAGCCTCAAGTGAACGAATGTAAGCATGCATCTCATCAATCTTAGCATGCAAAACAGGGCAAGAAGTGCAAGCACCTAGCAAAGCAGGTCTAGACTTAAGCTCAGCCACTTCAACCCTACTCACATCTAGTTCCTCACACTTGGAGGCATGCTTCTCCTTAAACAAAGCAAGATCAGCAAGAAATATGGAGCAATCAGCACAATCAACCTCATCTGAAACAACAGGGCTAGCCTTAAGGGAATCAATCTCAAGCTTGCTATCAAGCACCTGTGTCTCTAGCTCAGCCACTCTAGTCCTAGCATCCTCGAGTGAAGCCCTAAGCTCTTTTCTCATTTTCTTGGCCTCTCTAAGCATGTCATCACGGTTATCAAGCAAAGAGCCAAGCCTCTCATTTTCCTAGCGCAAGAAGGGAAGTTCATCACGCACCTCGTTGTCGGAATCGGACTCCGAGTCGCTCTGTGTGCTCTTCTTGCTGCTGGAGCTCAGCGCCAAGGTGCAGAAGCCATCTCTCGCGAAGCAGGTCAGCCCGCTCAGGTTCTTGGATGACTTCTTGTTCTTGCGACGATCACCTTCGTCTTCACTGCTGCTCGAGCTCGAGGTGGAGTACACGGAACTGGAGTCGACGTTGCTCGTTCCAACCATCGCTCGGGCCTTGCCTCGACTCTCCTTCCTCGATCGTCGCTCGTCCTTGTACTTGTTCTTGTGCTTGCTCTTGTGGTCGCGCCTCGAACGGTACTTGTCGTCCATCCTCGGCTTGTGCTTGTAGCCGTCCTTGTTCTCGGCCTTCTCCGGGCAGTCGGCGACGAAGTGTCCCGGCTTGCCGCACTAGAAGCATGTTCTCGTGTTCCTCCTCATGTTCACGCGGTTCTCGTGCAGCCTCTCGAACCGCCTCGTCAGGAGCGCCAGCTCGTCCTCTCCAAGCTCGTCGAACTCCTCATCTGGCATATACATCAAAGAGGAGAAAGAGAACATCCTGGTGGATGGGTTAAAGTTAGCCTTTCCTTTGGAACCACCAACAAGGGCGAGACTATGGGAGTCAGTCGGACCCTTGAGCTTGGCAGTCATGCCCCTATCCACCTCAGCCGACTTGAGCTTCGATAACAGCTCGTTCACCGTCAGAGTGTCATACTTCTCTGACTCCACAATGGCCTCGAACTTTCCGCCCCAAATCGTACGATCCAAAGAGTGTAAGAGCTTGACAGCTCTATCATGATCATCATACGGGAGCACGTCCACATTGGCCCTCATGTTGTTCACAACCACCGTGAACCTCTGAAACAAGGCATCGATGGACTCACCGGGGAGATGAGTGAAATTCTCGTACTCTCTCCGTAGGTCGCATACATTCGTGCCTCAAACCCGGCCATTCCCAACATGAGCCTCCTTCAACACCGCCCAAATCCTACAAGCCAAGTGCTCGGTGTGCACCCGATCGAACTCAGGCTGACACAAAGCACGAAACAAGTAGTCGACTGCCCTATTGTTGGCTTCGAATCTGTCCCTCGATCCTGGACCGAGGAAGTCCATCGGCTGGACATAGCCTGTGTCCACCGTGACATCCCAAAGGATCTGACCCTTTCTGCGGAGAAACACACCCATCCGCTTGCTCCACATCTGGTAGTTCTTGCCATCGAAGTGTGGAGGACCCGAACCCCGTTCCTGGTACGCCATCCTTGGTTCTTAGACTGCTTAGAGTCAATAAAGACCCGAACCGGCTCTGATACCACTTGAAGGACCGATAAGGCGAACCAGAGAGGGGGGAGTGAATGGGAGCCGATAAAAATTCTTCTCGAAGGGGATGGAAACTCCAACAAGATGAACACGGCTTCCAACACACGTCTCCGACTCACTACCCAAATTGGTCAAGCCCACGTAGCCACTGGAGTGCCAGTGGACCTAGGAACCAACACACAACCTTCCGACCCGAGAACGCAGCGAAACACCAAACCTCGAGTCTACAGACCCACACCGGTCAGACCGGTGAGCACCACCGGTCAGACCGGTCCCTGCTGGTGAAACTGAGCAACTTTCACTAAGTGGCTCCACACCGGTCAGACCGGTGAGACACACCGGTCAGACCGATCCCAGCATGAAAGCCCCCAAAGCACCAAACAGGCCAACCGACCACCAAACTGACCCAAACTCGAAACAGCAGCAACACAAGACAACAGCGAACACATCCAGACGTTCACCCAAGCAAAAACCCACTGAGGGTTGCACTGGTCAGACCGGTCAAGAGCACCGGTCAGACCGGTGTAGCGTGGGCAGCTCGGGATGAACAGCACCCGCGGGTCAACTCCCCCAAAACCAAACCTCGATCTCCCGAATCACTCCACGGACTTGAACAAGACTTTGGGGATATTAGGAACACCTCATGAGGAGTCCATATACAAGTTTAATCCCACCAAAAGTCGTCCAAAAAGGAGGAATCGAAGAAATCCCGCCAAGAGCAACATGAACCCTAGAACCCGGAAAACCCCAAAATCGAGCCCCTTTACTCACGGATTTGGGAAGGGAATCACATCCCAAAGAACCACGAAGGTTTCCCACAAATTCCCCCCATCAAATCCCCAAAGAAAGGTCCCGAAAACAACCCAAAGAAATCACCAAGAGAGGGCTCCGAAAATCACCACCAAGAACAACCGGGAACAACACATCCAAACCATTAGGAACCACGCCGAATCATCTATACATGAAACAAAGGTTCATACAAGGTCTAGCAAGCCGCCCGATCATCCATCCCTCTCAACAAGATCTCTCCATGAAGCTCTCAAGCTAGTCCTATGGAAATCCTAAGGAAAATAGGAAGGAAAATAGGAAAACAATTGAGCTAGGGTTCCCAGAGTTGACTACCATCCTCTCACCTCTTGGGTTATATGGAGGCAACCGAAAGTATAAAATGCCCTTTCCTAATAACTAGGGATACAAGCCCCTCAGGGGCGGATTTGGAAGTCTTCATGTCTTCACCATCGGACGGATGCCCGGCGACCGCACCCTGCGTAGCCTCGACGCAAGCCATGCGATCCCGACGCGTGTCCTCCGCTTCGAAGTCTCCGGACTGCGTCGTCGCACACCGGTCAGACTGGTGCTACTCACCGGTCAGACCAGTACCCACCGGTCCGACCGGTTAGACCCACCGGTCAGACTGGTCTGGCACTGCTGCAGCACCGTCTTCGGTTCTTCGGTTCTTCGGTCTTGTCTTTGTGGATCAACCAAGGAACCTAGTGGTTTTCTGGTGAACCACCGAAAACTCCACGAACTCGGTGTAGCCTCCGCCAATCTCCACTCATGACTTGGCTCCCACGTAGTCCCCGCTCGACCTTGGTTTTGAGGCTCAACCAAGAAACCGTCCATGACTTCATCTTGCTGTTCATGCCACAATGCGGCCCGCACTTGACCCCGCTGGCCACCAGGTCCCTCGAACGAAGCCTACTTGTCTTCTCTACACCAGGAGGCCTCACCGGCGATGACCTTTCGCGCTTGTTCTTCACCTGCACCAACACCAGTCAAGCCGCAACCTGCACCTGCAATACTTAGCCAAGAATCAGTCCACACAATGTTGTCAATCACTCATCACGCAAGGAAGCGATCATCCATCGGTCCTCAAACCACACATGGTCCTCAATCCCTCCTCTACGATTCTTCCTCTTTTATTTTTCTTCGCCGGACAAGGAGTCCCTCTTCCAACCAATCTTCCCTCCCTTGGATGAAAAGCCTAAGCCTTGCGTCCGGAAGGGGTAGGTTCACCATGGCCAAACGAAAACCTCCTCTCTCATCTCCACTAATATATTTGCCTTGTCGCAAATACTCAATGCCGAGAGAGGTCCCACGCAAAAGATGTTCGGGGTTTCTTGTGATCCCCGGCCGTAGGGAGATGGCCAAAATAGAGAGGTAGCACCCCGAACCAATATCTCCCACTCCCGATGTTGCCTCGCAACACCAACGGTTGATCATAAGGTATGAGGGGTCTATTGGCTACCTAGCAATTAAAGCCGAGTAGAGCCAATTCAACTCTGTGTCGGTCACCTTCGTCTCCCTCATCTTCCCCAATACCCTCTTGCACATCCAAGAGTGGAATACTCGGATAATGGGGTTGCGGATGCAATTGCGTTGTTGGTGGGCTTCTCCGGAGATCAAATTCCAAAATCCATCTGACATGCCGGGTGGCACGTCAACTTTCTCCAGAGCTCCCATATGGAACCCAAGTAGCTCCCTAACATGCTCGTAGGGAACCACTTGTTGGACTCCCTCCAAACGGAATGATAAACTTTGCACCCCATCATCAAGGATAGGTGCATTGGTCATCAAGATTTCCAAGGTGAACTCCTTGTGGGTGTCCACCGGCACTCCGTTGGAGAATTGCACCCATCCAAGGTGCCCCAACATGTAATACATGTCGTTGCCAAAACCCAAGTAGCTGAGTGCTTGGTCGTCGAAGTCGACGTTGGGCACAAGCCTCTTCTCAAGACGAGAGAGCCTCTTCTCGTCCTCCTCCGACAATATGATGAAGCCATATGAGGAATATATCGGAGTGTATGGAGGTGGCGTGGTCGAACGGGTCGATCGTCGTGGTGGAACGGGCGGCTCCTCCGTGTGCCCTTGAGGTTCGGTAAACCTCATGGACGTGCTCCTTGTTGCCCTCATGCCACCGAGGAGGAGAGCGTCGTTCCTCCTTGGTGGTGTCGTATCCTCCTCCGTGCTCGAAGATGTCGTCGACGATGGCTTGGATGATGATGAACCCTTCTTCTTGGAGAAGAGGCTTGTGGTTTTCTTCCACATGGTTCCTGCACTCCTCTCTCCACTAAAACTCCGGGTTGCAACCGGTAACTAGGCACTTAAGAACTTTACTTCGGGATGTGGACTTTGAGTGGATTAAGGTTGTGGATTTTTTTGAGCTATCAAGCTTGGGAATGTTGGCTATGTCTACGGAGGTTCTAGGCACACAAACTTGAACACACAAACTGAGGAAGGAGAGGGAGGCTTGTCTGCAGAAAACGGGAGCCGGGGGGCTCCTTAAGTAGGGGAGGCCGGCCGGCCTAGGCCGACCGACCTGGGTGGCCTGGTGCTCCTCCCCGCCTCGGTTTTCTTCCAGCATGATCATTCCTCCTCCATGACTTCCTTGCCCGCGTGCTCCACGAGTTGCACCGCCCAAACGCTCTCGTCCACTCCTTTTCTTGCATTATTGGTCCTTCCACTTGATGCTTCATGCTTTGAGTCATGTCCATGCTCCCTTGCTCCACTTTCTTCACATGCCACCATGAAATTCCTGCAAAGCCATGCTTGCTTCCCACCCATGCTTGTCCTTTGCATGTGGTCTTGACGAAAGTTGATGAAAGAGTATCCAATGGTGCATGCATGATTAATTTAAACTAGATTGCCTCCCTTTAACTGTGTTTAAGGTTAAGCACTCCTCTAATTCGAAAATTAAAAATATTTTTCAGAGCTATGGAAGAGCTCAAGCATAAATTTAGAGAAGTTTTTAAACCATTAAAAACAAATGTAAGTCGAAAATATTTTCTGACTACGTTGATATCGGTCCCACCGGTATAGTTTGCCTTCATCAGTTGAGAGCAAACTTTTCCCGGCTTGATCATGAGGGCATAGGTTTAGGTTCTAATTTTGGCTAAATGAGAGAGATTTTGAATAAAACAAAATTAGATGAGGCTTAGAAAAATTCTAATCCTAGAGAAACCAAGGATATGGATTTTTAAACCAACCAAAAGTTTTAATTTCTAGGTTCACGCGAGTCCTACCACGTGCTGAAATTTAAATAACACCTAGGTATAAGTCGTGCGTTTTTAGCATGAAAAATAAGTCAACCACAACACCATAATAGTGGTGAAAGGTTGAGTTAGGTTCTGAAATTATTTGGTTGTGGTTTCTCGAAAAAGAACAAACAAACACATAGTAGGGTTCATGCAAAGGGTTTATGATGAAGCAAAATATTCAACCAAGAATTATGTCTCTAATATTGTTCAACCACTTCTAAGTCTAATGTCCTTTTGTAATAAAACTCAAAACTAAATTATTAAAAAGACTCGAAAAACCTGGAATCGGGTTGTCCTCCCGGTAGCTTATTCTTGACTCGACGAAAAGGGTTGCTCCCGCCTAGCGCTTCGTTTATAGTCCATGGTTAGACGCTTCACTTGATTACTTCAGATCAATGCTCTTTGCGGGCATTACAATCTTGGGTACCCACTTCCGCACCATCTTGGGCACGGGCTTGTCTTCCGTCTTAGTCATTTTTTGGTCTTCACAGGCGGCTTTTCTTCCTTTGTCTTGACGGACGCAACACCTTCCTTGATTTTCTTTACGTTCATCTTTTTCGTCTCATTCTTATTTTTCAGCCCCTCCTTCTTTGGTTCTTCCTTCACTCCAATCATGTTGCATGCCTCGAGTCGTGGTCGGAACTTGAAGGAACTCTTTTCTCCGTTGATGTCGAGCATGATCTCCCCCTTGCCAACATCAATAGTAGCTCCCACGGTCTTGAGGAAAGGCCTCCCAAGGATGAGCAGCGGCTTCTCCCTCTCTCCCATCTCAAGCACCACGAAGTCGACGGGGATGAAGTGGTGTCCAACCTTCACGGGGTACATCTTCGGCGATGCCCAAGGGATAGCGAATGGAGTTATCTCCCAACTCCAAACACATACCCGTAGGCTCCAATGGTAGGCGTAGCTTCTCGAACACATCCCTTGGCATGACGCTCACACTTGCTCCAAGGTCGCATAACGCCTTCTCAAAGTTGAAAGAACCAACGGAACAAGGAATTGTAGGGCACCTGGGGTCCTTTTGCTTCTTTAGACCATTAGCAATAGCGGCACTACACTCCTCGGACATCTTGACACGATCTACCCCAAGTGTTGCTATCTCATATTTATTTGCAAGTATGTCTTTAAAGCAACGAGAATATGTAGGTACTTGTAGGGCATCTAGTAATGGCATGTTGATGCTAAGTCTACGCACAACTTCCACAAACTTCTCAAAGTGGTTGTCAAGTTTACCTCGGAAGTAGCGTGGCTTGAGTTGTGGTATCCTCGTGTCTTCTTCCGGCATCTCAAATTCGGGCTCTTCGGTGACGATCCCCGTAACCTTCTCTTTGGTCCATCTCGGTGGATGGTTTAAGCTTCCTTGCTCCCGCGGAACGTTCTGGATCTTCGGTCTCCTTTCCCGAACGTGTTTGAATGGCCTTCGCCGATTTGGGACTTTTAGGTTGTCCCGGAAGCTTCGCTTCATCATTAGTGAGGCGCCCCGCAAGTTGTCCCACTTGCGTCTCGAGCATCTTCATCATGTTGAGCACTTGATGATTGGAACTTTCGACCTCTGTCACTTTGCTATCGATGTTCTCCAACACCTTGTCTATGGTCTTGAACTTGGTGACGGTGTCCTTGTTGATCTTAGCTTGCTCGTCCATGAATTCCTTCAACTGTATACGAAGCAGAACCGAATTCGGAATAGATGAGCTTGCATTAAATTGAGGTCTACCTTGCCCGTAGCGGAAGTTCGGCAATTCTCCCTTCCTCATGTAGTCGAGCATTTTGGCTTCCTCCGGACAATCTTTGCGGACATGGCCATACACTCCACATTCTTCGCATGTGGATCTTGCTTCGGCGGCCTTCAAGTCTTGAGCCTTTTTCTTTTCTATCTCCATATTCTTCAACCTCCTCATGAGCGAGTCGATCTTGCCTTCAAGTATGATCTCCTTCTCCACTTGCAAGACTCCTTTGACGTTCCCCGTGGGTTGAACCGGATGTAGGCGCCCGGATGACGCTCATGTGTCATTATCTGCGACCTTCTTGAATAGAGTGAAAGCTTCCGTCGGTGTAAGTTCGATGATGGATCCTCCTGCCGATGCATCGATGATCGTCCTTGACGCCATGGTGAGTCCTTGATAGAACTTTTTCACGAGGTCTTCCTTCGGGAACTTGTGATGTGGAACCGCCCGGGTGTACTCGTTGAAGCGCTCGAATGCCTCCGAGATAGTTTCCGTAGGATATTGAACAAAGGTGGCAATCTTATTACGCAAGCTTTGAGTTTTACCCGGCGAGTAGTATTCCTTCACGAAATCCTTCATCAACGTGTTCCAGTTTTGCACAGTCTCCGCCGGTTGAGAGTGGAACCATTGCAAAGCCTTCCGAGTAGATAGAATAGAAAAAGCCTTGCCCTCATTTGATCTTGAGTCACCCCATCCATGTTGAAACTTTGACATAGTTGAATGAATGCTTGGAGGTGAAGGTTCGGATCCTCTTTACAGGTGAAGGGTGAATGTTGCACCATGTGGATTGTAGAGGTCTTGATCTCAAACGGTCTTCCGATCTCCTCAAGGTTCAAGATTGGTAGGTCGATGATGTCCGGGGTGCATAGCTCCCCAATCTTTCGATCCTTTGTCTTCTGACTCCGAATCTACAAAATCCAGCTTTTTAGCTTGATGTGCTTGGCGTCTCCTTAGCCTGTAAAGTTTATTTGGATCATCCACAAAATTATCGGGTTTGTTGGAGAGGTAGCCGTCCATCTCCTGTTAGGGTTAGCAATAAACAAAGTATGCAAAAACTAGAAAGTAAAAATAAATCTATGAAAATTAGGGTTAGACAAACTAGATTAGATTTATTTTGAGGATGATCAAAGTTTAGTTGATGCAAAAAGAAAAACAAAAAGAAAACTGAAAATCACAAAAAGGCAATAAAAAATCAAATCTTGATCACTTGTTCCCCGGCAACGGCGCCAGATAAAGGGGCTTGTTGACGGTTAATAGTTGTATTCAAGTTCATTTAGACTTGCAAGCGGACAAGTCTCCCGTCGTAGTCAAGGGACCCTTCTTCCCTCGACTGGTGAACCCAAGGTATCGAATCCGTGGAACAAATGTGCGACGCAAAAGATGATCTAGTAAAGCCAAGTAACTTTAATCTTCGGTAAAAGAAACCCTAATGCATCTAGGTAAAAGACACGAAACTAATCTAATCTACTAAAGACCGGAGATAACAAAGTAAGATTGGGTAGATAAACTGATCTAGAGAGATCGGGTTAAGCCTTTTGTTGAAGTTCCAAGCAAGAGAAGAAGTAGCAAATCGGATCTTATTAGAAGCCTCTTTAAATCGTGGTTTCCCCTCCGAATCCGAAAACATCCGCCTTTCGGAACCCCTGTTCTGTCACAACATATCCCTACTCATGCGGGGAGTCTAGGGCGAGTCAAAAGACAAGTCGAGATTCTTTCGGAAGATCCGGCGTGTACCTCTAGCCACCGCGGCTACAAGAACACCCTATGTGATCTATCTCGAGAATAGATCTAGAATAAGCAAAGCCGATCGAAAAACAAAATCTTCGAAGAAACATTTGATCGCTAGGAATAGATTCAACTGGATAATTCAACTATGACAATGATACATACACAAGATCACCACCGGGATCCTTCCTTGATCTTGCTTCTAGCTCCGGGAACTCCGACGTGGTCTTCCGTGCAAGGTTCGCACGTCGGCTAGGGAGACCCTAGTCAACTAGCTCAACCCTCTCCTCTCCGAGATGGTGTCCCTCCCTTCTCTGCTCCTCGGCGGCCGATGACGAATTAGATTATGCGTGGCTCTTGACCCCGGGGCTATAAATATCCCGAATGGAGGCTAGGGCAAAGGAAGGGGCTAACGGGCACTGGACAGGGCTGGGCCGGCCGGCCTGGGCCCATCCAGGCCCAGCCCGCGGCCTCCTTTGCTCTATGTTTGTTCCCGTGTCTTCTAGATGTTCCCCCCTTCTGCATGTAGGTCCATGTTGTCAGTTTCTCTCCGAATTGGACATAACTCCTTGTCTTGCAAGATTCGGCACTTTTCTGGTTAGGTCCTCGGAGTTTGTCATCTTCTCGGGTTGAGTCCCTGGCTTCTTGGAGTTAAGTTTGCTTCATTGCATGACTTGTACGGGGCTTCAAGGTCTTTTCATAAGGTGCTTGATGAACTTATCCTGGAAGTCTTTCTTTCAACGCTAAAACCCTACATAAATAGTAAACTCCAAAACCGACATGCACACATGAACTTGTTATACCACGGGGGTTAGTACCAATGGATAAGGTATAAAACTTATGCCAACACCGAAGGTAAACTCATGGCTAGGTTGACGGATTTTCACCGTCAACACCACTGCTGGTCAGATCGGTGCCCAACATATAAACAGGGTCAGCACTCTGACCGGTCAGACCGGTGACCTTGACCAGCCAGACCGGTGCACACCAGAGCCCAGAAATGGCTCGAAAGCACCTGAAAACCTTCTAAATGAATCCAGCAAGCCATTTCAAGCTCAAACTTCTCCCCCTTGTTGGCAATGCATGAATCAAGCCAAAAATGCAAAACTTTCAACCTAGAACTTCTCAAATATACAAAATTCAACATAGGATGCTACACATGTCCAAAAGAGCAAGTTAGATACTCTACAGCTTCGTATTGACATCAACTACAAGATTACCAAGTTTCACAACCATTGGATGAAGCTAAAATGGATTTGGGCAATTTTGCGAAAATTTTGCCTGTCATGAGCAAAGTCCTAAACATGATCAAAACATATCAAAATGGCAAAGCCACACAAACTTCATGCTAGGACAGCCATTCTAATCATAAGACCATCAGAAACACCCACAAGTACCTCGTGTCATGTCAAAGCCACCGAGCCATGTGCCTACTTCTATGTATGAGACTTCTCATTGGTAGACATCATGCAACTGTTTAGCACCCAAAGCAAATTAAATTCAGCACATATGACATGGGAGCTCATTTTCCAAGCATTTTACATTTCATTTTCAGATTCATATTTGGTACATGAAATGTCTTTGCGACAAAAAGGAACTTATGCCCCTCCACAAGATGAAGCAAAAGGGCTAAACATTCATGATGGCAAATGAGCCTTTGGCCCCATATGATCAATAAACTAGCTATCCAACCACAAATTAAGCATAACTAAGCCACGAAAACATGTCAAGATCATATAAAGGCATTTACACATGAGAGAGCATACATGACAAATTTTCAAAAAACATAGCCATCAACCATGGATTATTCATCAAGATCATCAAGAGCTAAGCCAAACTAACCATAGCATACCAAACAAGCTCACAAATACATAAATACCATTCCATGGTGAACAATGTATATAGGAGAAGCTTTTCGTATCCAATGCATATGATACAAAATGCATGCAATCTAAGATACAAGGATGCCTATACATCATGTTACATATGCCATGCCAAATGCAAGAAATGCACAAAGGAAACTATACATATGCTACAAAGGAGCTCCCACACACCCAACTCAAGAAATCAAACACACACAAAGCCCCCCCCCCCGCAAACAAGTGAAAGTTGCTTGATCTAGGGGTTTAGTGAAAATATCGGCTAGTTGGTCATGTGTGGGTACATGGATCAAAGCTATCTTCCCTTTCTATACGTTGTCTCTCAGAAAATGATACCTCATTTCTATGTGCTTGGTTTTGGAATGGAGCACTGGGTTCTTTGCAACGCTTATCACACTGGTGCTATCACATTGAAGTGGAACAAGGGACTTCCTATCCAACCGACACCCGGCAAAATCTGCATCCGAAAAACCATGAAGAGCCAAAGAAGAGGACGTGGAGTACCAAAGGCCGAAGTCGGGAGTGTGATGCAAGTACCTGAAAATTCGCTACCGCTTGCCGATGCGAAGACCTCGGAGACGCTTGAAAACGAGCGCACAGACATACCGAGAACTGGATGTCCGGCCTCGTCGCCGTCAAGTAGAGGAGTGACCCGATCATGCTCCAGTACTCCTTCTGGTCCACGTGTTCACATTCCTCGTCCGCATCAAGAGTTGTAGTCGTACTCATCGGCGTTGTCATAGCCTTGGAATCCTCCATCTTGAACTTCCGCACAATGTCCTTGGTGTACTTAGCTTGGTGCACAAATGTTCCTTCCTTTGATTGCTTGATTTGTAGCCCGAGGAAGAACTACAACTCACCCATCATGCTCATCTCAAATTTCCTGCTCATATCCTCTGCAAACCTTGCAACAAGAGAGTTAGACGAGCCACCGAAGACAATATCATCCACGTACACCTGCACAATCAGGACATCTCTTCCCTGCCTGAGTGAAAACAAGGTCTGATCGACCTTCCCCATCTCAAAACCTCTCGCAAACAAGAACCCCCTCAACTCACCATACCAAGCTCTAGGCGCCTGCTTCAACCCATAAAGCGCCTTCCTCAACTTGTACACCCGGTGGGGGTACTTCTCACTCTCAAACCCAGGTGGTTGCCTCACATACACTTCTTCCTCCAACACACCATTCAGGAAAGCACTCTTCACATCCATTTGGTGTAACTTGAACCCTTTAGCCACAGAAAAGGCTGGAAGGATCCTTATCGCCTCCAAACGGGCTACGGGAGCAAAAGTCTCCTCGTAGTAGATCTCCTCCTTCTGACTGAACCCCTGAGCAACAAGACTCGACTTGTTTCTCACCACTTCACCTTTCTCTCTCTTTATTCTTCCACACCCACTTTGTACCAATCGGCTTACACCCTGGGGGAGGATCAACCAATTCCCAAACCTGATTCCTCTCAAAGTTCTCCAACTCCTCATGCATCGAATTAACTCAATTGTGATCAGATAGTGCGTGTCCAATGTCTTTGGGCTCAAAAGTGGCAACGAATGTAGCATGAGCAAAATGAGAATTGTTTCGAACCCTCGACCGTGTAGTACGTTAATTCATTTCGCCGATGATCCTCGAAGCTGGGTGATCCACTTGTACTCGCCGGGGAGGTTCTCGCGTTGATGCTACCTCTCCCTCAACAACAGCTTCTCCTCGATCTTGATTTGTCGTCATAGGTCTAGGAGAGGGTCCGTCCACCACCGTAGTCGAAGTAGTGGGTACATGTTCAGTCGGGGGAACCACACCGCCATCTTCATCATCCCCATGTCCATGCTCTTCCTCTTGAAAGATCTCCTCTCCAAGCTCATCATCACCTGCACACTCAAAGACAAGATGACTATGTGGCTGTGTCTCATCGAAGGTTACCTCACAAGTCTCCATGATTTGGTTAGTTTCAAGATTGAGCACACGATATGCTCTAGAATGAGATGCATAACCAAAGAAAATACCATCGACAGACCTAGCCTCAAACTTATCCAACTTCTTCCCTTTCTTCAGAATAAAGTGCTTGCAACCAAAGACATGGAAGTGACTCACCTTGGGTGTGCGACCGTGCATCAACTCGTAGCACGTTTTCTTCTTATGCACTTTGAGGTAGATCCTATTCGACACATAGCACACGGTATTCACCGCCTCAGCCCTGAACCTTCTTGGAGTCCTATGCTCATCAAGCATCGTCTGAGCCATCTCACACAAGGTCCTGTTCTTCCTTTCCACACCACTATTCTGGGGAGGCGTATACGTACTCAAAAACTGGTATTCAAGACCCAAGTCATGGCAAAAGGTTTCAAAACGAGAGTTTATGAATTCTGAGCCATTGTCACTGCGGATTGCTCGTATGGCATCTCCGTGCCTCTCGTTCCTCAACCTCAAGACTTGATCTCGAACAAAACCAAACGTCTCCCCCTTATCCTCGAGAAAGAACACTCACGCATACCGAGAATAGTCGTCCACCACAACAACGACATACCACTTTCCTTCCGCAGATTGCACACAAGATGGGCCAACAAGGTCCATATGGAGCAGCTCGCATGGACGCTCAGTCATCACACCGGTGAGAGGCAGGTGAAAAGAGGCTACCATCTTGGCATGCCTACACGGCGCACAAACCAACTCTTTCTCAAGCCTCAACCGTGGCAATCCTCGGACCAAATTGAGTTTACTCAAGCGAGACAAAAGGTCGAAGCTCAAGTGACCCAACTTCCTATGCCACTTCCACAACTCACTCGAAGAACCAGCCAAGAAACAACGCTCCACACCATAAGACTAAGAAAAATCAGCACGGAACACCTAACCCTCGGGAACGACCATACAGACAAGGTCCCCTCGAGAGTCCAAAATCTGAGAACCACCAGCCGAAACAACACCTCAAAACCCTCATCCAACAGCTGGGACACAGAAAGCAAATTGTACCCCAGCGATTGAACAAGATCAACACGCCTGAGAGTGATCTTGTCACTCACCTAAATCTCACCTTCTGAAAGCACACGCCCACGCCCATTGTCCCAAAAAGTGATGTACCTCCTTGTCACCACCGGGACGAGACTTGAGAACCACCCCTTGTCTCCGGTCATATGCCTCGAGCAACCAGAGTCTCCCACCTGAAATTCAAAAACAAGCACGTGAGCGAACAAACGACTTAGCACTTGGGTTAGTACCAAAAGAGTAAAACTAGTGCCGAGCCATTTGCTCGAAAGTGGGGTTAGCACAAACCAAACCATCTTTCCTACCAAAGCTACCTCCACGAACACCACCACGGTAACCACCATGAGGGAACCAACCCTTCTGCTTGGAGGAGGAGGACCAAAACCACGAAAGAAAGCCCGTGGACTATCCCTCCTCTCCATCTCAAAGCTACGGATCCTCCCATCGCTGTATTGAGCACGAGGAGGAGAACGCCTAGCAAACTGACCTCCTGCAAACTTTCCAGCCCAACCATCAGAACCTTGACCTCCAGAAACAAACCTCGCACCTGTACGAGCACGAAACCCAAACTGCTACCTGTCCAGGCCTGCACCGATCTGACCGGTGCTCCTCACCGGTCTGACCGGTGTAGCCTGAGCAGCAGCACCTCCAACAGCCTTCCGCTCTCCCCAAGCCCGAACTATCCTCACACTCGCCTTGGCCCTGGGCATCTGCACATGAGGCTCAAGTACACCATCGGAAGGGTGGTACTTGTCCTTGTTAGTCCACTCCTTCGCCATTCTCTCCTCTCGCTTCCTCTTGAAGCAAAACTCATCCTTATGGCCATCTCTCCCACAATAGCCACAATGAAACCTCACAAGCTTAGGTTTATGCTTGGGTTGGGGCTGCTCACTTGGTTTCTCTCCACTCGACTTCTCACTCTCTTTCCCAAAGAACACTTTCCCGGAAGTGCTCACAAACTTGATAGGCTTTTGGAGATCATTTGTTGGTGTAGGAAACACGGGTGGAGCTGGGGTTGTGTCTAGTCGGTTCCTAAGATGGTTAGGTTGAGAAGGGAAATCATTTTTGTGGTGGGTTTTTGGTGGCTCTGGGATATTCTCTCCACTTCCCTCACCAACCTTGTTTGTCCCCAAGTCCCTCACCATCCTGCCTCTTGAATGCCTCGGTCATCATCCTCAACTGAGGCTCATGACCAGACAACCAACCCATCAACTTTCTAAGCTCATCATTCTCATCCTGCAAATGGTCAACATAATGTGCAAGTTCAAAATTCTTCAAAGCATGTATTTCACAGGTAGAGCAAGATGTAGGAATTGGTTCTTTCAGCTTAGCCTCATGTGAAATAGTGTAAGCATGCATCTCATCAATCTTAGCATGCAAGACAGGGCAAGAAGTGCAAGCACCTAGCAAAGCAGGTCTAGATTTAAGCTCAGCCACTTCAACCCTAAGCACATCTAGTTCCTCACACTTGGAGGCATGCTTTTCCTTAAAAAAGGCAAGGTCAGCAAGGAAAATAGAGCAATCAACACAATCAACCTCATCAGAAACAACAGGGCTAGCCTTAAGGGAATCAATCTCAAGCTTGCTATCAAGAACCTGTGTTTCTAGCTCAGCCACTCTAGTCCTAGCATCCTCGAGTGAAGCCCTAAGCTCTTTTCTCATTTTCTTGGCCTCTCTAAGCATGTCATCACGATTATCAAGAAACAAGCCAAGCTGTTCATTCTCCTGACGCAAGAAGGGAAGCTCATCACGCACCTCGTCGTCGGAGTCAGAGTCCGAGCCACTCTGTGTGCTCTTCTTGCTGCAGGAGCTTAGCGCCATGGTGCAGAAATCGCCTCTAGTGAAGCAGCTCATCCCGCTCAGGTTCTTGGTGAGGACCGGAGCGTCCGAGGACCGGTGGATGGTCGCTCCTGGCTATGATGAGTGATTGACAACGTGCTGTGGACTAACTCTTGGCCGAGTATTGCGGGTGCAGGTTGCGGCTTGGTTTGCGTTGGTGCGGGTGAAGAGTGGGCATGAAAGGTCTATGCCTTGCGGGGCCTCCGAGGAGTGGGGAGACAAGTAGGCCTGATTCGAGGGACCCGGTGGCCAGCGGGGTCAAGTGCAAGCCGCATGATGGCAAGAAAAGCAAGACAAAGTCATCGACTGGAGCCGGTGCAGGGTAGCGGCTCACGACCGGAGTCTGCACGTGGGGTTTGTGGCGGTGCACCAGAAAATAGTCGGGTTGCTTGGTTGAGCCACAAAACCAAGACCGGAGGCTTTGCGGGCGGAGACGGGATTCGGGCGCGCCGAGAAGCTTCGATGCCGGCGGACACGTGGCGGGATCGCAGGGCTTGCGTCGGGAGGACGCAGTCTGCGGCAATGGCATGGCCGTGCGATGAAGAAGAGTGCTACATGACCTATTTGCCCCTGAGCGGTTGTATCTCAACTTAAGTGCTACGGGTAGTGTAGTCTTTTGCCTGGGCCGGAGGAGACTCATATATATTAGCTCTAGGGTTTCCAGGCAAACTATCCATCTGGACTGCTACTCATTTCCTTGCTCTCTAGGGTTAGTTTTTTTCTCATTTTGTAAAGAATCTGACCTCCGAGTGAATGGAAGCTTTCATGGTTGCGTCGATTCCTGGTTTGTAGCTCGTTGGATTTTCGTGTCTTTTTCGAGCTATTTTCGTCGGTTTTTCACACGCGGCTTGTTCCTTTGATTCTGAGGTGTTTGGGCTCGATTTTGTTGGTGGGAATCATGGATAGTTGCCTCGTGCATCTTTGTGCTTGATCTTGATCCCCCAAACTTCGAGTTCGGCCTCCGATTGAAGGATTTCGGTTGGGTCCTAGGTTTTTGGTTGGTTTTGGTGGCGTTTCAATTCCCGGCGATTTAGGTTGTTTGAGGACCCAAATTTTGGGGCATAGCATCCCCTAGGGACGCTTCACATCTTCCCCAAATCTTTCCTCGAGAGCTTCAACCATTTGGGAGATCCTTGGAAGGATAGGTGGTAGGGTGCTCTCGAGTTGGTTTTCGGGTTGTTGTTCCCGCGCCTGTTTGCACCTCGCAGACCGTCCGCGTGGTGGGTGTGGACCGTCCGCGTGGAGGGTTTTGCCCAGGTGTTCTTCACGTTCTTCGCGTGTTCTTGAGCGCTGCCATTTTGATCCGGTTGGCAAGTGGCTTTTGGTGGAAAGCGGTTTGGGGGACAGTCCGCAGGGACGTCGCGGACAGTACGCGCGGCATGAGTTGCTCGCGGACCGTCCGAGGATGTGGTACGGACCATCCACGCGTGGAGGTGCCGGTTGGGTCGTTCTGTTAGTATTTAAAGGACCGTCCACCGTGTGGTGCGGACTGTCCGCGTGGTGGTCGCGGACAGTCCGCCCAGGGCCGCGGACCGTCCGTCTGGACTGCTGCATAACAGCTAAGTCCTTTGCTTCTTGGTTCATGCTTTCGCTTTGGGATCATTTGGGGTTTGTTCCTAGGGTTGGTACGTCCGTCGTGACTACGTGACCTTAGCAAACTCGTGTGGGAATCCTTGGTTGTTAATTTGGGGTCTAGGTTGAGTTCTCTCTTAGGAGAAGAATTTTTATCGGCTCCCGTTCACTCCCCCCCTCTCTGGTCGCCTTATCGGTCCTTCAATTGGTATCAAAGCCGGTTACGGATCTTCGTGATTCTAACCAGTCTAAGATTCAAAGATGGCATACCAGGAACAGGGTTCGGGTCCTCCACACTTTGATGGTAAGAACTACCATATGTAGCAAAGGCGGATGGCCACTTTCCTCCGCGGCAAGGGTCAGATTCTGTGGGACTTCCTTGCACCAGGATCGAGGGACATGTTCGACACCAACAACAAGGCGGTCGACTACCTGTACTGTTCTCTGTGTGAATCAGAATTTGAATGGGTTCGTACAGAGGACTTGGCGTGCATGATTTAGGAGCAGATGAAGAACGCTCATACCGGGAACGCTCAGGTTCAGGCTCAGCTCTTTGCGACCTACCGGAGAGAGTATGAGAACTTCACTCATCTCCCCGGTGAGTCCATAGATGCCATGTTTCAGCGTTTCACGGTAATCGTGAACAACATGAGGGCTAATGTGGCCGTACTCCCGTATGATGACAATGACAGGGCTGTCAAGCTCCTGCATTCTCTAGATCGTACCGTGTGGAGTGGGAAGGTCGAGACCATTCTAGAGTCCGAGAAGTATGAGACCCTCACGGTGGACGAGCTGTTTTCAAAGCTCAAGTCGTTCGAGGTGGACCGTCGGGTGCGTGCAAAGATCGAGAACCCGACTGATCCCCATAGTCTGACTCTCGTGTCTGGTTCAAGGACTAATGCTAACATGTCTTCGAGATAATTTTCTTTGTCTTGCCTTGTGTCCATGCCAAATGAGGACTTCGATGTGCTGGGTGAAGATGATCTCGCGTTGTTGAGCAGGCGGTTCGAGCGCATGTACACGAACCGAAAGAATGCTCGGAGGAGCTCGGGCATGTGCTACCGGTGCGGGAAGCATGGGCGCTTCATCACCGAGTGTCTGGAAGCCATGGAGGTGAAGCCCGACCACAAGCACTGCTCAAGGGACGACTACAAGGGCAAGAACAAGTCCGAACGGAAGCCGAGGAAGAATGGTGGCCACAAGAAGAAGGAGCGAGCGATGGTGGCCGGTGCGAGCGACGTCGACTCAAGTTCCAGCTACTCTTCATCGAGCTCAAGTGATGAAGAAGAGAACTGACACAAGGGCAAGCATTCAGGAAAGAACATCAACGGCTTGTGCTTCGCCGCCCAAGGCTTCTGCGGCATGGCACATAGCACCGCAAACAAGAAGAGCAACAAGGATGACTCGGGCTCCGACTCTGAGGAAGAGGTGGGGGGCTTGGAGGGTTTTTGGTTGATCGTCTCCAGTTGCTCCCGACACATGACCGGAGATCGACGTTGGTTCTCCAGCCTCACCCCGGTGATGACCAAGGAGTACATCACTTTTGGGGATAATGGGAGAGGTAGAGTGCTTTCAGTGGGCACAGTGAAGGTGAGTGAGTTTGTGACTCTTAGGCGTGTTTCTCTTGTCAAGTCGTTGGGGTACAATCTTCTCTCTGTCTCCCAAATATCTTGATGAGGGTTTTGAAGTCCGGTTCAAAACGGGCTGTTCTCGTGTTTTGGATTCTCAAGGCGATCTTGTGTGTACGATCGTCCCCGAGGGTCAAATTTTCAGAGCCGATTTTCTCAGTGTGTCGGCTCTCCTCGTTGTTTGGTTGCTGGTGTTTCGGCGGAGCTTTGGAAATGGCATAGGAGACTAGATCACTTGAGTTTTGATTTGTTGTCACGCTTGAGTGGGCTAGGATTAGTCCGAGGACTGCCTAAGTTGAAATACCAAAAGGATTTGGTATGTGCTCCGTGTAGGCATGGAAAGATGGTCACCTCTTCTCATCCGCCTTTGACATCCGTTATGACAGAGAGACCATGCGAGTTGTTCCATATGGAATTGGTTGGTCCAGCTCGTGTGTGCTCGGCGGGTGGGAAGTGGTATGTCCTTGTGATTGTGGACGACTATTCTCACTATGCTTGGGTCTTTGTTTTGGCTGACAAGGGGGAGACGTTTGGTTTTGTGAGAGATCTAATCCTGAGGTTGAAAAACGGGAGACATGGAGATGCTGCTCGAGCTATTCGTAGCGACAATGGCAGTGAATTTAAAAACTCTAGTTTCGAAACCTTTTGTCGTGATTTGGGTCTCGAACATCAGTTTTCTTCTCCCTATGGGGCTTGTCAGAATGGTGTGGTTGAGAGGAAAAATCGTTCCCTTTGTGAGATGGCTCGGACGATGCTTGATGAGCATAGGACTTCGAGTAGGTATTGGGCTGAGGAGGTGAACACCGCTTGCCATGTTGGGAATCGGATTTTTCTGAGGGCCTTCTTGAACAAAACGTGCTATGAGCTTATATGCACGGACGAGCACTTAGAGTGAGCCATTTCAGGGCCTTTGGTTGTAGGTGCTTCATTCTCAAGAAGGGTAGGCTAGATAAGTTTGAGTCAAGGTCTTTAGATGGGATTTTCTTAGGTTATGCTAGTCATTCTAAAGCATTTCGTGTGCTCAACCTTGATACTAACCTAGTCATGGAGACTTGCAAGGTGACCTTCGACGAGACACAACCATGCAATTCGTTTGTCTTTGAGTGTGCAGGTGATGATGAAGTTGGCAATAAGATCTTTGAGGACGAGGAGGATGATGCTGGAGAGGATGATGGTGATGGTGGTGAAGCTCCAGCCACACATGTACCCTCTACTTCCACTACGACGACTACGGTGCAGGATGGCCCATCCCCTACACCGCCTATGATTCAGGAAGATCAAGTGGAAGCAACTGCTGAGGGGGAGTTTGCCTCAAGGGGAGAGGCACTGAGGCGAGTTCAAGTTGATCATCCTCCCTCGGTAATCATCGGCGACATCAATGAGCGTACGACACGGTCGAGGTCCAGAAATGCTTCTCACTTTGCTCATTCAGCTTTTGTTGCTACCTTTGAGCCGAAAGATATTTCACACGCTCTATCTGATCCTAATTGGGTGAATGCCATGCATGAGGAGTTAGAGAATTTTGAGAGAAACCAAGTGTGGGAGTTAGTGGAGCCACCACCAAATTGCAAACCTATTGGGACAAAATGGGTATGGAAAAACAAAGAGGGAGAAAATGGTGAGGTGGTGAGGAACAAGTCGAGGTTGGTTGCTCAGGGCTATAGTTAGGAGGAGGGGATAGATTATGAAGAGACATTTGCTCCTGTAGCCCGTTTGGAGGCAATTAGGAACCTTTTAGCTTTTTCTGTGGCGAAAGGGTTCAAGTTGTACCAAATGGATGTGAAGAGTGCCCTCTTGAATGGGTTTTTAGAGGAGGAAGTGTATGTGAGGCAACCACCGGGCTTTGAGAGTGTTGAGTTTCCACACAAGGTGTATAGGTTGAGAAAGGTGTTGTATGGACTGAAACAAGCTCCCTGTGCTCGGTGTGGCCGTTTGAGGGGGTTCTTGTTCAGCAAGGGGTTTGAGATGGGCAAGGTAGATAGGACCCTTTTTCTCCTCAAGCAGGGTAATGATATCCTAATTGTTCAGGTATATGTGGATGATATTGTCTTTGGTGGCTCGTCTCACTCTTTGGTTGCAAGGTTTGCAGAGGATATGAGCAAAGAACTCGAGATGTCTATGATGGGAGAATTGCAGTTCTTTCTCGGGCTTCAGATCAAGCAGGCGAAAGAAGGAACTTTTGTACATCAAGCCAAGTACACGAAGGACATCCTCAAGAAGTTCAAGATGGACGATACGAAGCCCTTGTCGACACTGATGAGTACGACTACAGCGCTTGACGCGGACGAGGACGGAGAGCCCGTGTACCAGAAGGAGTACCGGAGCATGATCGGCTCCCTCTTGTACTTGATGGCGACGAGGCCGGACATCCAGTTTTTTGTGTGTCTGTGCACTCGTTTTCAGGCGTCACCGAGGACCTCACATCGACAGGCCGTCAAGCGGATCTTCAGGTACCTTCGATACACTCCTGAGCTTGGTCTTTGGTACTCGGCGTCCTCCTCTCTTTCTCTTCTTGGTTTTTCGGATGCCGATTTTGCGGGGTGTCGAGTCAATAGGAAGTGGACTTCGGGGACTTGTCAGTTTTTGGGTTCCTCGCTTGTTTCTTGGTCTTCTCGCAAACAGTCTAGTGTAGCTCAGTCTACCACAGAAGCCGAGTATGTTGCTGCCGCTAGTTGTTGCTCCCAGCTGCTTTGGATCACATACACGTTGAGTGACTTTGGTGAGGAGTGTTCCCATGTGCCTCTTATGTGTGATAGCACGAGTGCCATTAGTGTTGCTAAGAATCCCGTGCTTCACTCCAGAACCAAACATATAGAAGTGAGGTACCACTTTCTGAGAGACAATGTTGAGAAGGGAAACATAGACCTCATCCATGTACCCACAGAAAAGCAGCTCGCAGATATCCTAACCAAGCCTTTGGACCAAGCTACATTTACTCGTTTGCGAGGAGAGCTTGGAGTTGTTTTTCCTTTTTGAGCTTCGGTTGGGAGGGTTGATGTACATATGCATGTTGCATTTCCATGTGTTTCATATCATGCTTGCATCTTTGTATCATAGACTGCATTTGTAATATATGTCACGGAGCTGTGCTTCTCTCATAAGCTTTGATCACCATGATATGCTAGAGATGAGATTATGATCTTGCCTGTGATGCTCATGAGATGTACAGCTATGCTCTTGGTAGCTTTGGGGATATATATGCTTGTGGACGGCTTTACTTTGTTAAAAATGCTTTATGATCCTCTCTTGTGGGTAGAATGCCTTTCATTTTCATTTTGGGTGCTCATGGCTGTACCTTACTTAATTTGTGTTTGGAAACATGGTCTTTTCATTTGGGATCAAAGATCCATTTATCATCATGAATGTTTAGCCTACATGCTACCCTGTGGAGAAGCATAAGCTTCTTTTTGCCGCAAAGGCACTTCATGTACCATGCTTGTCTTTGTAAATCATAAAAACGGTATGTGAGATGCCTAAGCTTGAAAACCGTGCTTCCATGTCTAAAAATGTTTTAATTTCCTTACCTTGGGTGCTAAACCGTTGCATGATGTTCACCAATGGGAAGTCTCATATCTAGAAGTGGACACATGGCTCGGTGGCTTTGACATGACATGAGATAGCTTGTAGGTGTTCGTAATGATCTTGTGATAAGAATGTGTGACCTTGCATGAAGTTTGTGAGTTATTTGTTGTGGGTGCTCTTTTTGCTCATGATTAGGTTCTATGCCCATGAGAGGGAAATTTTCATGAAAAATGTTTCATCTTCATCATAGCTATATCTCTTGCCTTTATGTCCCCATGTATCTTGTTGGCGATGCTTGTACTCAAATTGTGGCTATCTTGCTTGTCTATGTCTCAATTTTAGCATGTTGTAGTGCTCTTTGTATATTTGAGAAGCACATGCTTGCACTTGTAGACTTGATTCATGCATTACCAACAAGGGGGAGAAAAGTACCCAACTCATGTTTCCAAGGGGAGTTTGCATCGAGGAAAGAAAATTTGGGGGAAATGCATTTGTTCAGGGGCAGCTTGCATTCATACATTTGGGAGCTCTGTTTCGCCTGATTTTTTAGTCGTGCTCTTTTGCCGATGGTGTCGAGCCCTTTTTGCCTCACCTTGAGGAGTCGGCAATTTTGGAGCATTTTATCTCGGTTGTGTCGAGCTGTTGCCCTTGCCTTAGGGGACCGAGATCACTATCACTCATGTGATCTTTTCTTGGCTTTTATTTGGCTTTTGATCACTTGCTTGAGTTTTTCTTCCTTTCTTTTCTTTTTCCTTTTCCCTGAATTGGTTACTTGTGTGTGTTGTCAATGCACTCATCAAGGGGGAGATTGAGGACCGGAGCGTCCGAGTACCAGTGGATGGTCGCTCCTGGCTCTGATGAGTGATTGACAACGTGGTGTGGACTAACCCTTGGCCGAGTATTGTGGGTGCAGGTTGCGGCTTGGTTTGCGTTGGTGCAGGTGAAGAGTGGGCGCGAAAGGTCTATGCCTTGCGGGGCCTCCGAGGAGTGGAGAGACAAGTAGGCCTGACTCGAGGGACCCGGTGGCTAGCGGGGTCAAGTGCGAGCCGCATGATGGCAAGAAAAGCAAGACGGAGTTGTCGACCGGAGCCGGTGCAGGGTAGCGGCTCACGACCGGAGTCTGCACGCGGTGTTTGCGGTGATTCACCAGAAAACCGTCGGGTTACTTGGTTGAGCCACAAAACCAAAACCGGAGGCTTGGCGGGCGAAGACGGGATCCGGGCGCGCCGAGAAGCTTCGATGCCGGCGGACGCGTGGCAGGATCGCAGGGCTTGCGTCAGGAGGACGCAGTCTGCGGCAACGGCATGGCCATGCGATAAAGAAGAGTGCTACATGACCTATTTGCCCCTCAGTGGTTGTATCACAACTTAAGTACTAGGGGTAGTGTAGTCTTTTGCCTGGGCCGGAGGGGACTCATATATATTAGCTCTAGGGTTTCCAGGAAAACTATCCATGCGGACTGCTTCTCATTTCCTTGCTCTCTAGGGTTAGATTTTTCCTCAATTTGTAAAGAATCTGACCTCTGAGTGAATGGAAGCTTTCATGGTTCTGTCGATTCCCGGTTTGTAGCTCAGTGGATTTTCGTGTCTTTTTCGAGCTATTTTCGTCGGTTTTTTGTATGCAGCTTGTTCCTTTGATTCTGAGCTGTTTGGGCTCGAATTTGTTGGTGGGAATCATGGATAGTTGCCGCGTGCATCTCTGTGCTTGATCTTGATCCCCCAAACTTCGAGTTCGGCCTCCGATTGAAGGATTTCAGTTGGGTCCTAGGTTTTTGGTTGGTTTCGGTGGCGTTTTGATTCCGATTTAGGTTGTTTGAGGACCCAAGTTTTGGGGCATAGCATCCCCTAGGGACGCTTTACATCTTCCCCAAATCTTTCCTCAAGAGCTTCAACCGTTTGGGAGATCCTTGGAAGGATAGGTGGTAGGGTGCTCTCGAGTTGGTTCTAGGGCTGTTGTTCTCGCACATGTTCGCACATCGTGGACCGTCCGCGTGGTGGGTGCGGACCGTCCGTGTGGAGGGTTTTGCCCAGGTGTTCTTCGCGTTCTTCGTGTGTTCTTGAGCGCCGTCATTTTGTTCCGGTTGGCCAGTGGCTTTTGGTGGAAAGCGGTTTGGCGGACAGTCCGCAGGGACGTCGCGGACAGTCCGCGCGGCACGAGTTGCTCGTGGTCCATCCGAGGACGTGGTACGGACCGTCCGAGCGTGGAGGTGCCGGTTGGGTCGTTCTATTAGTATTTAACGGATCGTCCGCCACGTGGTGCGGACCGTCTGCGTGGTGGTCGTGGACAGTCCGCCCTAGGGCCGCGGACCGTCCACCTGGACTGCTGCAGAACAGCTAAGTCCTTTGCTTCTTGGTTCATGCTTCTGCTTTGGGATGGTTTGGGGTTTGTTCCTAGGGTTAGTACATCCGTCGTGACAACGTGACCTTGGCAAACTCGTGTGGGAATCCTTGGTTGTTAATTTGGGGTCTAGCCTGAGTTCTCTCTTAGGAGAAGAATTTTTATCGGCTCCCATTCACTCCCCCCCCCCTCTCTGGTCGCCTAATCGGTCCTTCACTTGGACAACTTCCTGTTCTTGCGACTATTGCCTTCGTCGTCACTGTTGCTTGAGCTCGAGGTGGAGTACACAGAACTAGAGTCGACATCGCTCGCTCCCACCATCGCTCGTGCCTTGCCTCGGCTCTCCTTCTTCCTCGATCGTTGCTCGTCCTTGTGCTTGCTCTTGTGGTCACGCGTCGACCGGTACCTGCCATTCATCCTTGACTTGTGCTTGTAGCTGTCCTTGTTCTCAACCTTCTCCGGGTAGTCGGCGACGAAGTGTCCCAGCTTGCCACACTAGAAGCATGTCCTCGTGTTCCTCCTCATGTTCACCCGGTTCTCGTGCAGCCTCTCGAACCTCCTCGTCAGCAACGCCAGCTCGTCCTCTCCAAGCACGTCGAACTCCTCATCTGGCATAGACATCAAAGAGGACAAAGAGAACATCCTGGTGGATGGATTAGTGTTAGCCTTTACTATCGAACCACCAACGAGGGCAAGACTATGACAGTCAGTCAGACCCTCAAGCTTGGCTTTCATGCCCCTATCCACCTCAGCCGACTTGAGCTTCGAGAACAACTCGTTCACCGTGAGAGTGTCATACTTCTCCAACCCCACAATGGCCTCGAACTTTCCGCCCCAAATTGTATGATCCAAAGAGTGTAAGAGCTTGACAACTCTATCATGATCATCGTACGGGAGCACGTCCACATTGGCCCTCATGTTGTTCACAACCACCGTGAACCTCTGAAACAACGCATCGATGGACTCACCGGGGAGATGAGTGAAGTTCTCGTACTCTCTCTGGTAGGTCGCATGCATCCGAGCCTGAACCTGGGCATTCCCAACATGAGCCTCCTTCAACACCAACCAGATTCTACAAGCCAAGTGCTCGGTGTGCACCTGATCAAACTCAGGCTGACACAAAGGACGAAACAAGTAGTCGACCGCCTTATTGTTGGCGTCGAACATGTCCCTCGATCCTGGAGCGAGGAAGTTCATCGGCTAGACATCGCCTGTGTCCACCATGACATCCCAAAGGATCTGACCCTTCCCTCGGAGAGACACAGCCATCCGCTTACTCCACATGTGGTAGTTCTTGCCATCGAAGTGTGGAGGACCCATACCCCATTCCTAGTACGCCATCCTTGGATCTTAGACTGGTTAGAGTCAATAAAGACCCGAAGCGGCTCTGATACTACTTGAAGGACCGATACGGCGAACCAGAGAGGGGGGAGTGAATGGGAGCCGATAAAAATTCTTCTCGAAGGAGATGGAAACTCCAACAAGATGAACACGACTTTCAACACACGTCTCCGACTCACTACCCAAGTTGGCCAAGCCCACGTAGCCACTGGAGTGCCACTGGACCTAGGAACCAACACACAACCTTCCGACCCGAGAACGTAGCGGAACACCAAACCTCGAGTCCACTGACCAACACCGGTCAGACCGGTCCCTACTGGTGAAACTTGGCGACTTCCACAGAAAGGCTCTACACCGGTCAGACCGATGCAACACTCCGGTCAGACCGGTCTCAGCCAGAAAGCCCCAAAACACCAAACAAGCCAACCGAGCTCCAAACTGACCCAAACTCAAAACAACTGCAACACAGGACAACATCAAACACACCCAGACGTTCACCCGAGCAAAAACCCAACAGGGGTTGCACAGGTCAGACCCGTGAGAGGCACCGGTCAGACCGGTGTGACCTGTGCTTCTCCGGATGAACAGCACCCATGGGTCAACACCTCCAAATCCAAGCCTTGATCTCCCGAATCGCTCCATAGGCTTGAACACGACTTTGGGGACATTAGGAACACCTCATGAGGAGTCCATAGCCAAGTTTAATCCCACCAAAACTTGTCCAAACAAGAGGAATCGAAGAAATACCGCCAAGACCTCCTCTAACCCTAGAACACCGAAAACCCCAAAATTGAGCCCCTTAACTCACGGATTTAGGCGGGGAATCACAGCCCAAAGAACCACGAAGGGTTCCCACAAATTTCCACCATCAAATCCCCAAGAGCAAGGTCCCGAAAACACCCCCAAGAAAACCACCAAGAGAGGGCTCCAAAAATCACCACCAAGAACAACCAGGAACAACACAACAAGGCCTTGAGGAACCACGCCGAATCATCTATACATGCCACAAAGGTTCATACAAGGTCTAGCTTGCCGCCCGATCATCCAACCCTCTCATAAGATCTCACCATGAAGCTCTCAAGCTAGTCCCTTGGAAATCCTAAGAAAATAGGAAGGGAAAATAGGAAAGCTAATGAACTAGGGTTCCAAGAGATTGGCTGCCATCCTCTCACCTCATGGGTTATATGGAGGCAACCGAAAGTCTAAAATACCCTTTCCTAACAACTAGGGATACAAGCACCTCAAGGGCGGTTTTGGAAGTCTTCAAGTTTTGTCCATCGGACGGATGCCTAGCGACCGCAACCTGCTTAGCCTCGACGCAAGCCTTGCGATCCCGACGTGTGTCCTCCGCTTCGAAGATTCCGGACTGCGTCGTCGCACACCAGTCAGATCGGTGCTCCTCACTGGTCAGACCCACCGGTCGACCGGTCTGGCACTGCTGCAGCACCGTCTTCGGTTCTCTGGTCTTGGCTTTGTGGATCAACCAAGGAATCCAGTGGTTTTCTGGTGAACCACCGGAAACCCCGCGAACTCGGTGTAGCCTCTGCCAATCACCACTCATGACTTGGCTCCCACGTAGTCCCGGCTTGACCTTGGTTTTGAGGCTCAACCAAGAAACCGTCCATGACTTCATTTTGCTGCTCATGCCACCATGCGGCCCGCACTTGACCCCGCTGGACACCGGGTCCCTCGAACAAAGGCTACTTGTCTTCTCCACACCTAGAGGCCTCACCGGCGACGACCTCTCGCGCTTGTTCTTCACCTGCACCAACACCAGTCAAGTCGCAACCTGCACCTGCAATACTTAGCCAAGAATTAGTCCACACAATGTTGTCAATCACTAGTCACACAAGGAAGCGATCATCCACCGGTCCTCGAACCACACATGGTCCTCAATCACCTTTGGGGACAATGGGCGTGGGCGTGTGCTTTCAGAAGGTGAGATTAAGGTGAGTGACAAGATCACTCTCAGGTGTGTTGCTCTTGTTCAATCGCTTAGATACAATTTGCTTTCTGTGTCCCAGCTGTTGTATGAGGCTTTTGAGGTGTTGTTCCAGCGTGGTGGTTCTCAGATTTTGGACTCTCGAGGGGACCTTCTCTGTATGGTCGTTCCTGAGGGTCAGGTGTTTAGAGCTGATTTTTCTTAGTCTTCTGGTGTTGAGCGTTGTTTCTTGGCTGGTTCTTCAAGTGAGTTGTGGAAGTGGCATAGGAAGTTGGGTCACTTAAGCTTTGACCTTTTGTCTCGCTCGAGTAAACTCAATTTGGTCAGAGGATTGCCACGGTTGAAGCTTGAGAAGGAGTTGGTTTGTGCGCCATGTTGGCATGCCAAGATGGTAGCCTCTTCTCACCCGCCTTTCACCGATGTGATGACTGAGCATCCATGCGAGCTGCACCATATGGACCTTGTTGGCCCAACTCGTGTGTGATCCGCGGGTGGGAAGTGGTATGTCCTTGTTGTGGTGGACGACTATTCTCGGCATGCGTGTATGTTCTTTCTCGAGGATAAGGGGGAGACGTTTGGTTGTGTTTGAGATCTTGTCTTGAGGTTGAGGAACGAGAGGCACGAAGACACCATATGAGCAATCCATAGTGACAATGGCTCAGAATTCAGAAACTCTCGTTTTGAAACCTATTGCCATGACTTGGGTCTTGAACACCAGTTTTCAAGCCTGTATACGCCTCCCTAGAATGGTGTTTTGGAAAGTAAAAACAGGACCTTGTATGAGATGGCTCGGACGTTCCTTAATGAGCATAGGACTCCGAGAAGGTTCTGGGTTGAGGCGGTGAATATCGCGTGCTATGTGTCGAACATGATCTACCCCGGAGTGCATAAGAAGAAAACCTGCTATGAGTTGATGCACAGTCGCACACCCAAGGTGAGTCACTTCCATGTCTTTGGTTGCAAGTGCTTTATTCTGAAGACTAGGTCAGTTTGAGACTAGGTCAGTCGATGGTAATTTCTTTGGTTATGCATCTCACTCTAGAGCATATCGTGTGCTCAATCTTGAAAGTAAACAAATCGTGGAGACTTGTGAGGTAACCTTCGACGAGACAAAGCCACGTAGTCAAGTTGTTTTTGTGTGTGCAGGTGATGATGAGCTTGGCGAGGAGATCTTTTAGGAGGAGGAGCATGAACTTGGAGATGATGAAGATGGCGGTGTGGTGCCCCCGACTGAACATGAACCTACTACTTTGACTACTGTGGTGGACGGCCCATCTCCTACGCCTACGACGACAAATCAAGATCGAGGAGAAGCTACAGTTGAGGGGGGTAGCATCAACGCGAGAACCTCCCAAGCGAGTACAAGTGGATCGCCCAGCTTCAAGGATCATCGGCGACATGAATGAACGAACTACATGGTCGAGGGTTCGAAACAATTCTCATTTCTCTCATGCTGCATTTGTTGCTACTTTTGAGCCCAAAGACATTGGACACACACTATCTGATCATAATTGGGTTAATTCGATGCATGAGGAGTTGGAGAACTTTGAGAGGAATCGGATTTGGGAATTGGTTGACCCTCCCCCAGGGTGTAAGCCGATTGGAACAAAGTGGGTGTGGAAGAACAAAGAGGGAGAGAAAGGTGAAGTGGTGAGGAACAAGTCAAGGCTTGTTGCTCAGAGGTTCAGTCAGAAAGAGGGGATCGACTACGAGGAGACCTTTGCTCCCATGGCCCGCTTGGAGGCGATAAGGATCCGTCTAGCCTTTTCCGTGGCTAAAGGGTTCAAGTTGCACCAAATGGATGTGAAGAGTGCTTTCTCGAATGGTTTGTTGGAGGAAGAAGTGTATGTGAGGCAATCACCAGGGTTTGAGAGTGAGAAGTACCCCCACCGGGTGTACAAGTTGTGGATGGCGCTTTATGGGTTGAAGCAGGCGCCTAGAGCTTGGTATGGTAGGTTGAGGGGCTTATTGTTTGAAAAAGGTTTTGAGATGGGGAAGGTTGATCAGACCTTGTTTCTACTGATGCAGGGCAGAGATATCCTAATTGTGCAGGTCTACGTGGATGATACTGTCTTTGGTGGCTCGTCTAACTCTCTTGTTGCAAGGTTTGCAAAGGATATGAGCAGGGAATTTGAGATAAGCATGATGGGCGAGTTGCAGTTCTTCCACGGGCTACAAATCAAGCAATCAAAGGAAGGAACATTTGTGGAACAAGCTAAGTACTCCAAGGACATTGTGTGGAAGTTCAAGATGGAGGACTCCAAGGCTATGACGATGCCGATGACTACGACTACAGCTCTTGATGCGGACGAGGAAGGTGAACACATGGACCAGAAGTAGTACCGGAGCATGATCGGGTCACTCCTCTACTTGACGGCGACGAGGCCGGACATCCAGTTCTCGGTATGTCTGTGCGCTCATTTTCAAGCGTCTCCGAGGACTTCGCATCGGCAAGCGGTGAAGCGAATTTTCAGGTACTTGCGTCACACTCCCGACTTTGGGCTTCGGTACTCCGCATCCTCTTCTTTGGCTCTTCATGGTTTTTCGGATGCGGATTTTGCCGGGTGTCGGTTGGATAGGAAGTCCACTTCTGGGACTTGCCAGTTTTTAGGATCTTCTTTGGTGTCTTGGTCTTCCCTCAAACAGTCGAGTGTTGCTCAATCCACTACCGAGGCAGAGTACGTTGCCGCTGCTAGTTGCTCTCAGCTCCTTTGGATCACATACACCATGAGTGACTTTGGTGAGGAGTATACCCATGTCCCACTTTAATGTGACAGCACGAGTGCCATAAGCGTTGCAAAGAATCCAGTGCTCCATTCCAAAACAAAACACATAGAAGTGAGGTATCATTTTCTGAGAGATAATGTAGAGAAAGGGAAGGTAGTCTTGATCCATGTACCCAGACATGACAAACTACCCGATATTTTCACCAAACCCCTAGATCAAGCAAGTTTCACTCATTTGCGGGGGGAGCTTGGTGTGTGTTTGATTTCTTGAGTTTGTGTGTGGGAGCTCCTTTGTAGCATATGTATAGCTTTCCTTTGTGCATTTCTTGCATTTGGCATGGCATATGTAGCATGATGTATAGGCATCCTTGTATCTTAGACTGCATGCATTTTGTATCATATGCATTTTGTCGGAAAAGCTTCTATCATATACATTGTTCACCATGATGTGCTATATATGATCGTGTGAGCTAGTTTGGTATGCTATGGTTAGTTTGGCTTAGCTCTTGGTGACCTTGAGTTATATCCATGGTTGATGGCTATGCTTTTGGAAAATGTCACATATATGCTCTCTCATGTGTAAATGCCTTTATATGATCTTGACATGTTTTAGTGGCTTGGTTATGCTTAATTTGTGGATGGATAGCTAGTTTATTGATCATATGGGAGCAAAGGCTCATTTTCCATCATGAATGTTTAGCCCTCTTGCTTCATCTTGTGGAGGGGCATAAGTTCCTTTTTGTCGCAAAGACATTTCATGTACCAAGTATCAATCTGAAAATGAAATGTAAAATGCTTGGAATATGTGCTCCCATGTCATATGTGCTAAATTTAATTTGCTTTGGGTGCTAAACTGTTGCATGATGCCTAGCAATGAGAAGTCTCATATATAGAAGTAGGCACATGGCTTGGTGGCTTTGACATGACATGAGGTGCTTGTGGGTGTTTGTGATGGTCTTATGATTAGAATGGTTGTCCTAGCATGAAGTTTGTATGGCTTTGCCATTTTGACATGTTTTGCTCATGTTTAGGACTTTGCTCATGAGAGGGTAACTTTTCGCAAAATTGCTCAATTCTATCTTAGCTTCGTCCGTTGGTTGTGAAACTTGGTAGAGTATCTAACTTGCTCATTTGGACATGTGTAGCATCTTGTGATGAATTTTGTATACTTGAGAAGCTCTAGGTTGCATGTTTTCAAATTTGAGCCTTGATTCATGCATTGGCAACAAGGGGGAGAAAGAAAGGTGGAGAAAAGTTGCATTGCATCCCTAGAACCTATCCCAAGAGTAAAGGGGGAGCTTGTCGGGCATACTCCCCGGGTACTCATGCAAGGAAGGAAGAATAGTAGAAGACGGACTCTGGTAGAATTCCCCTGTACTCCTACTAGGACTCGCTCTGTGTACTCCTACTAGGACTCCTACCTTGTAACCAACTAGGATCCCGCCCCCTGGACTATATAAAGGAGGGCGGGTACCTAGCCGCACATCCACAATCCCTCCGGGGACAACCCAACATCAAGCGCGGGGCGCCATACTTGATCCCCCAAACGGGACGTAGGGTTCGCCACCTTGGCGGCCGAACCTCGTATAAATCTTGTGTCCCGTGTCCTTGCGCATACCTTCGAGTTCTCGGTCAACCGATCACGATCCCCACCGCACAATCTACTACCTCGGGTACCCCTTGGTAGGTTTGCCGGTCTAAAACACCGGCAACCGGCGCGCCGGGTAGGGGTGATCATCACCTACCGGGCGAATTCGAAGGACCTCTCATCATCAAATCAATCTACTCGGTGCAACACGGTCCGTCGAGTCCAAGCGTGCCTTGCTAGGCATCGCTTTGCCCGCCCGCTATGATTGCTACCGGGTTTCCAAAGTCGAATCGGGACAAGCTCATCTACAAGATCAACCTCGAGCGACGTGATTGCTTACTCCATCGGGCACATCGTCGAGTTCAAATTCAGATCGGAAAGCTCTGTCCGTCGTCGTCGAGTTCGAATTGGACAGCTCATGTCCATCACAAGCAAATCAATCCGAAGGGGCGTGGTGATTCGAGAGATATTTCCGACTCGTCGAGTCCCTATTGCTGTTTCCCTCGGCACCATCAAGCAAATTTTTTGTTTCCATCCTGGAGTCAAAGCTGACAGCACGGCCGCATCAAGCATCTTTAAAAAAATAGGGCACCAAGTCCGAGTTCTACAAGTCAACGTGACTATTTCAATTCGTATTAAATACGAATTGAACCTCCAGCAAGATAACAACATTGGATGCAGCACGCGCAACAAGACATGGAGCACTAACGCTATATTGCTGGTGCAAAACGAAATTTTGGAGCATTGTGCTACGCACACACGGAAGGCTACCGGATAATCGAAGACCAATTTGCTTGGTGCACACGGAAGACGTACACACGTCGCGACTACTCGTCTCCGGCCGCACGCTCTACGTCGACCTCGCCGTGCGCCGCGACTACTCGTCTCCGGCCGCACGCGCTCTCGTCGACCTCGCGCGTGCGCCGCGAGTACTCGTCTCCGGCCGCGCGCGCTCTCGTCGACCTCGCCGTGCGCGCGAGTACTCGTCTCCGGCCGCGCGCGCTCTCGTCGACCTCGCCGCACGTCGCGACTACTCGTCTCCCGGCCGCACGCTCTACGTCGACCTCGCCGTGCGCCGCGACTACTCGTCTCCGGCCGCACGCGCTGCGTCGACCTCGCCGTGCGCGCGAGTACTCGTCCCCGGCCGCGCGCGCCTCGTCGACCTCGCCGTGCGCGCGCGAGTACTCGTCTCCGGCCGCGCGCGCTCTCGTCGACCTCGCCGTGCGCGCCGGCCCCGCTCGTCTCCCGGCCGCTCGCGCTCTACGTCGACCTCGCGGGTGCGCCGCGATTTCTCGTCTCCGGCCGCACGCGCTGCGTCCACCTCGCCGTGCGCCGCGAGTACTCGTCCCCGGCCGCGCGCACTCTACGTCGACCTCGCCGTGCGCGCGCGGGTACTCGTCTCCGGCCGCGCGCGCCTACGTCGACCTTGCGGGTGCGCGCGGCCCCCGCTCGTCTCCGGCCGCTCGCGCTCTACGTCGACCTCGCCGTGCGCCGCGATTTCTCGTCTCCGGCCGCGCGCGCCTACGTCAGCCTCGTCGTGCACCGCGAGTACTCGTCTCCACTCCCCCGGCTACGAGCGATCTACTTCAACTCCGCCGCGCGTCCGGGGTGCCTCGGCACGTCGCGCGGCTCGCCACGCGGCTCGTCGCGCCGCCCATCGTCGACTACTCCGGGCTCGTCGTCGACTACTTTGCCTCCGCCGCGCGTCCGGGTGCCTCGGCACGTCGCGCGGCTCGCCACGCGGCTCGTCGCGCCGCCCATCGTCGACTACTCGGGCTCGTCGTCGACTACTTTGCCTCCGCCGCGCGTCCGGGGTGCCTCGGCACGTCGCGCGGCTCGCCACGCGGCTCGTCGTGCCGCTCGTCGTCGACTACTCCGCCACACGCGAGGCTCATCGTCGACTACTCCGCCTACGGCTCGCGCGTCCGGGTGCCTCGGCACGTCGCGCGCCCCGTCACACGGCTCATCATCGACTACTCCGTGCGTCGCGACTTCGTCTTGCGGCCACGGCGGCTCTACTTCATCCACGCCGTGCGTCGCGTGCTACTTGTCTCGCGGCAACACGGCTCTACTTCGAGTACGCCGCGCGCCACCCACGACATCATCTTCCCCGGTCGCATCGCGTCGACCATTCATCTCGACTAGTTTTCCAAACTAGTCGAGAACGGCGATCGCGCCACCAACAACTAGTCGGAATCAACTCGACTAGTCGACTTCAACGACAACCGTCGCGGCTGTCGGTGTTTTGGACCGGCAACCTACTACGGAGAGTACCCGAAGTAGATGAATGTGACTCGCCGAGATCGGTAACTCGAAGGAAGAGGCACGCGACACACAATTTAGACGAGGTTCGGGCCGCGAGGTGCGTAATACCCTACGTCCCGTATGCTTTGCGTAGCTACGGATTGATAGGGCACGGTTACGGGGATGGTGCAACAGGTGCGCCGTGAGTTGAGATTGGATGAGGTGATCGGGGATCGGTCCCCTCGCCTCGCCTTATATAGTCCGGGAGGCAGGGTTACAAGTCGGAGTAGGGAAGGAGTACTAGTCGAGTACGTCTAGAAGACCTCTACACGGTGCGGAACATGTACAGAGTCCTATCCGAGTACTACTCTGTCTTTGTCCTTGTGCTCCACGCCTTCAGGTGCCGTGTAGCGCAAGCCGGGTAGTCCCAGGGGCCCACCGAGTAGTCGGTCCTGGTACCCACCGAGGTAGCGGGCCCAGGGAGGTCCATACGACAAGCCCCCGAGTACTTTGTAGTCGAGAAGGATACCTTCCAGTAGTCTTGACGGCCTTAACGAGTAGTTCTCAAGCGTCCCTGAGTGCTACAAGTCAAAAGTCCTCAAGAGTAGTCGAAGCATCCCGAGGCTGGAATGTACTCCAGCTGATGTTTGAGCAATCTTGAAGTCTTCTCGAGTAGTCCCAAGCGTCCTTGATATCTACCTTCGAAGGTCTTCAAAAATGCCTCGCCTTGCCTTGAAGCCGGAGCCGTCAAGAAGATACGATTTGCGGAACCGCAATCCACGTAGGGTAGCCCCGGGAGCCTCGAGCCGCGGGCTGCGGGCCGAGGATCTATCCGAAGCCTTCACGAGGAAATCCCGAAAAATCCGGAGAGAAAAAACCGAAGGACACGTGGCACGGAGCCCCCGAGCCTTGAGTCGAGTACTTCCTCTCGAATTTAAGGGTCTTCTTGAAGAATGTGTCCTGAGATGCTCTTGAGACTAGCCGCGTCCCAGGTAGTCGAGTAGAAGTAGCCGAGCCACCGAGGTGAGGCACGTCGACTAGTAGAATACGAAGAGTCACGCGCGGCCGGCCGAGTCGCCCACGCGCGGACTTATCCGGCCGCCGTTACGGAGGCGATTTGGCTTATAAATGCAAGCCGAAACCCTTAGGGTTTTTCACCCAAGTGAGCCGCGGTCATTCGCCACTTGAATCTTGAAGTAGATCCACTCCAACGAGCACGCCGCCGCGGTAGATCCAAGCGCATCGCCACCCGAAAGGCCGTAGGGTAGCCCCCGAGCGGATGCGAGTGAAGACTCCTTTGTTCTTGGAGGATGAAGCCGTCCCCGTCGAAGACGTTGAAGGCCGGCGGGAAGAAGAGGAGCCATGCGGAAGGCCGCCGCGGCCGGTGCGGAGCGGCGCCGCCCACGTCTCCACCGCGCGCCGACCCAAGCCGCGAGTGGAAAAGGTCGAAGGTGAAGACCGAGGACTTGCCGACCCCGTTGAACTCCGGGTTCATCGGGGAGAAGGAGATCGATATGTGGAGATGCGCGCGGAGATCCCTATCCAATGGAGAAGGCGCAAGACGAGATCCCGATGTTCTCGCGCTTCGTGGAGCGCGGGCTTGCGCTCCCGGCCGAGCGATTTCTTCAAAGGGCTTCTCGGGTACTATGGCATCGAGTACCTCAACTTGAACCCCAACGGAATCTTCCACACTTCTGTCTTCGTCCATTTACGCGAAGCATTCTTGGGGATCAAGCCGCATTGGATTCTCTTCGGAAATTCTTCCGCGTGAAGCCGCGGCCCGGCGCCTCCAACCCCGAGTAGTCGGCGGGGGCGGGATCCGGGTTGAGGGAAGATGCCGCCGAGCGTGCACGGCGTACAAGCTCGTGGACTCCAACACGGATTGGAAGACGAGGTGGTTCTATACCACGAACCACCATCCCGAGGCCGCCGAAGCCGAGCGGACGGCGGCCCAAGCACCAAGAGTGGTGGAACACGGAACCCACCATGCAAGAGGGGATCCGGCTCCGGAGTTGCCGGGACGAATCAAGGCCCTGCGTGATGCGGGGCGAGGGCCGAGCATGTGGCCTTCGGTTTCATGAAGCGTCGGATCCGGCCGGCCGTCAGCGCGGGATACGATGGGCTTCGAGTACACCGGCGACGACGACACGTCGCGGATGCCGGGGGGGCGAAATTGAAGACAACGACATCATCGAGAGGTTGTCGAGGATCTTCAAGGACATGCGGAGTACACGGCGTGCCTGTCGAGGAGTTCTCCGCCGCGCGCCCGCCCAACGAGGTAAGTAGCCGTACCCGCCTCGTCGAGTAGTAGGCACTTGTAGCAGAGTTGCTAACGCCTTTTGTGTCTTTTTGATGCGGGACGATGTGAAGCGGTTTGTCTCGAACCGCGGCCACCACCGAGCGGAATTGAGATTCCGGCGGTGGAGAAGGTGAAGGAGCGCCGAGTAGTCGGAGACGACGACGATCCCGTCATCGTGGAGGATACCTCCGATGACGAAGAGGACGAGGAGACGGCTGCGGGATCGCTTCCGCCCGCGGTCGAGGTTTAGCCGTCCGGGCTTGCCTCATGTGCCTCTCATCCAAGACCCTCCGGCTGGCACGGAGGCTAGCCTTGCCGCGCCGCCGAGGAAGCCGCGCAACCCTCGCTAAGAAGCGGGTGGCCAAGAAGATGAAGGTCTCAGAGACCACGCCTCCTGAGGTAAGTCATCTTGAGCGAGAAGGCGTCGAGTACCCAATGATCGAGTACGGTGCGACGAGTAGTTATCCCCATGTGCGGGGAGAGGCCGCCGGCGGGCCGTGGAGGAGGGCGATGAGGGCACGTGGCCCACGGTGGGGGAACCGGCCGGAAGCCGAAGTCCGGCTCCCACGCGTCGAAGAGCTCGGCGCGGGCGGAGCGCCGCCCCCCGCCCCGAAGGGAGCGAGTACCGCGGCCGCCGCCGCCGCCGAAGAGGTGGAAGCCGCGGGGGCGCGGAGAACGTCGCGCGCCGGCCACCGCCGCCGTGGAAGAGGCGGTAGTCGGAGAGGCGGAGGAGGAAACGCCCGCCGAGTGTGGGGCGGTTGACATCGCCGGCATCCTCGGTGCGCCGGCCGTGACTATCGTCCGGTCGAACTTGTAAGTACCACACTTCATGAGTAGTACTCATTGTAGTAGCCGATGTTGTGCGATGAACCTTTGTGGATACTTGTGCGAGAAAATCCACCGACTTGAGCCGGGACGGAGAGGAGCCCGCGGCGGCAGAGGTAGAAGAGGCCGCGCCGCCGTCGAGGAACCCGCTCCGGAAGCCCAAGCCACGACCGAGCCCCCCGGTGCCGCCGGGCGGCGGCGCCGAGGCGATCATAGTCGAAGGTGAGTACTCTTCCGAAGGCCGCAGAGCCCAAAAAGAGTAGTCGAGAATGCGATGCGCGTGTTCCCTAGTGACGGGCGGCGAAGGTGGTGACATCCCTGCGGGGGTGCCCGTGCAAGAGTTGACACCGAGAGGCCCGGAGGCTGCGACGGGGAGCCCCCGAGCCCGTGGGGGGAAACCGTCGAGAAGTCCGCCGAGGAGGAGGCGGGCGCCACGTCGCCGGGGGGTTGCCCCGGAGGTGGCGATCCGGTCCCCGGAGATCCAAGACGCGGAGCCTATCCGCTCGGCGCCGATGACGGAGGCTACGACAAGTAGCCGTGGCGGGGATCGAGTTGCTTGCCGACGATCTCGTCGAGCCGGCGGTGTTGGCGCGGCATGCGGAGGCGATGCGGCGAGCCGAACGGTGGATGAAGGTACGTAGCCGTTGCCTCCCGAGTAGTCAATCCTTTCGTTGAGTACTCTTTTTGACTTGAAATTGTCTTCGCGGGACGTCGCGGAGCGATCCCGCGAGAAGTCAAATCTGCTTGCAAGGCTACGGCGACACGGTGCTTTGCGAGTGAAGCCTTGGAGGAGCAGCTCATGAAGTCGAGGAAGCACGCGGCCGCCATGCGGTCGAAGCTTGACGCCGCCTTCGCCAAGTACCACAACGATGTGATGGACTTGCGGGCGAAGAGTGACGAGCGGGTGCGGAAGAACAAGGGCCTCCGCAACAAGAATAGAGGTATGTCTCTTGACTCGTCGGGTACTTGTTAGGAGTCATCAAGCTGCGACCCGTTGTGTGTGTTCCGATGTTGCGAACTCGAAGGCCGGGTGGAGCGGCGGAAGGGCTCGGAGATCGGCATGAAGAATCTCTTCTACGGGAGCGGGGAAGCTCGCCGGGTACTTGAACTCGACTACAAGGAGGGCGGCCTTCGAGTGCGAGAAGCACATGGAGTTGCGAATTGCTTCTGACCGGGATCTTGTCAAGCTGCTACAAATCCTTGCGGAAGTTGAACGAGGACCGTGAGGGCGCTCGGGCCCTCGACCGAAGGACCTTGAAGAGGCTGCCCTCCCGATCGCGAGGCTCCTGGTGCCGCACCCGGGCGGCCCCAAGATTGCTCCGTTGGCGGATCGACTTCGTGAGGCGCCAAGCCGGCTGGCCGCCTACGTGAAGCACATGGCCAAGTCAATCCCGAAGCAGGGCCGGCCTTCATGAAGTCGTACTTTCCGAAGGCCCCGGTGGAGGTAGTCGCCGGCGGAGTAGCCGCCAAGCGCTCGGACGAGCGATGCGCGAGTTGCTTTGGAGCGAGATGGCTCCCATCGCGGAGCGGAGTAGCCGATAAGTTGAATCTCCGGTAGCTCGCATAGATAGCTAGTAGCCATGGTTGTATAGGAAACGGTTGTAATGAACTATCTCATATATCAATGAAATGTGAAGTTCCATCAATGAGTACTCGTAACCGCGATCTCGAGTGCGGAGCGCCCATCGTGGAGTAGGTGCGAGTAGTAGTACTCGGCTTAGTAGTCCCGTCGCGGGGAGTAGGCGGTAAAGAAGTTGATGCACAATCGAACTTTATTAGCGAAGAAGTACACACGGGTGGCCGGGGCCGTAGTTACAAGTAGTCGCCCGGACCGGAGGCCGCTTACGGTCGAGTAGTACCGGAGCGGGTAGCCGCTTACGGTGAGTGATCCGTAGATAGCCGTGCGGGGCCGGATCGCGGATCCGTAAGTAGCCGCGCGGGCTGGATCTTGGAGTGTGGTCTTCTTGGTAGACCGCTGCTAGAGTCCTTGACGCTCATTGCGGCCCGTGGTCCGTAGGTAGCCGCACGGGCTGGACCTGGAGTAGAATAGTCCGGAGACTTGAAGCCAGGACCCGGAGGGTCGTTTGCGGCAAGGGGGTGTTGATGCGGTCGTGTGGACTTGAACCCCGAGTAGTCGAGTGGACTAGGCGTAGAATCGACGAGCCGGTCGACGTTCCACGAGTTGTTGACTTCTTCGCCTTCAAGTGTTTGGAGGCGGTAGGAGCCTGGCCCGGTCACCTTAGCCACGGTGAAGGGTCCTTCCCAGGGGGAGCTGAGCTTGTGAAGTCCTTCCGTGTTCTGGATACGGCGGAGGACAAGATCTCCCACGTTGAAGGAGCGTTCTTTGACGTTGCGGTCATGGTAGCGTCGGATACCCTCGAGGTACCTTGCTGATTGGACGAGGGCGGCACAGCGAGCTTCTTCGAGGCTGTCGATATCAACTCGTCTGCTGTCTTCTGAGACGCCTTCGTCGTAGTGCTCCACTGCTGGCGAGTTCCATATGACATCGGCAGGGAGGATGGCTTCAGAGCCGTAGACCAAGAAGTAGGGGGGATTGCCCCGTTGGCTTGGATGGTTGAGTCCGCAGCCCCAGAGTGCGTTGGGTAGTTCCTTGATCCACTTGCCCCCTTTTGAGTTAGCGGCGTCGTGTAGCCGCTTCTTGAGGGCGTCGAGCACCATCCCGTTGGCGCGCTCGACTTGTCCGTTGGCCCGTGGATGGGCGACGGAGACGTATCCGACGTCGATTCCGCTGTTCTCGCGGTACTCCCGGGCGGTGGTTGTTGAAGTTGGACCCCGTGTCCGTGATGATGCGGTGGGGTAGCCCGTAGCGGTGTACGAGTTCATCCGGGAAGTCGAGTACTCGTCGCCCTTGGGACATGTGACCGGCTTGACCTCGATCCACTTGGTGAACTTGTCGATAGCCACCGGTACCCGTTGAATCCTCCTGGCGCGGTTGGTAGTGGCCCAATCATGTCGAGCCCCCGGCAGGCAAAAGGCCGGGTTGGTGGTATGGTGACCGGCTTGTAGGCGGGGACGTGCCGTCGCTTGGCGAAGAACCGACATCCTTGGCACCTTCGACGAGTTCTTCGGCATCGCCCGGGGGCTGTGGGCCAGTAGAAGGCTCGCCGGAAGGCCTTGCTGACCAGCGTGCGGGAGGACGCGTGGTTGCCGCAGACACCCTTGTGGATCTCCTCCAAGATGTCCTTGCCTTCTTCGCGAGGAACGCATTTCATGAGTACTCCGGAAGATGCGCCTCGCTTGTAAAGCTTGTCGCCGACGAGGACGTAAGACTTGGCGCGGCGGACGAGTTGTTCGGCTGCGTTCTTGTCGGAGGGGACCTTCGCTCGGCCGAGGTAGTCGATGAAGGGTTGCCTCCAGTCCACGTCGATCATCATGACCTCCTGCCCAGCTGGTTGGTTAGCTGGGACAGTGGTCGGTGGCGCCGGCTCCGGGATGGATGGCGCGTGAAGCTCATGGACGAAGACGCCCGCGGGTACTTGGGCGCGGGTGGATCCGAGCTTCGAGAGGACGTCCGCCGCAACGTTGTTGTCGCGAACGATGTGATGGAACTCGAGACCGTAAAATTTGTTCTCGAGCTTGCGGACTTCTAGGCGTAGGCGTCCATGTTCTCCTTGTTGCGGTCCCGGGACTTGTTGACTTGGTTGATGACCACCGCGGAGTCGCCGTAAACTAGTAGCCGCTTGATGCCAAGTGAAGCCGCGAGGCGGAGCCCGTGTAGGAGGGCTTCGTACTCGGCTTCGTTGTTCGAGACCTTCCGGAAGATCGCGGGACGTACTTGAGTTGTTCGCCCGTTGGGGGAGATCGGGGAGTACCCCCGCGCCGCGCCCTCGAGGTTGAGTGAGCGTCGAAGTACATCACCCAATGCTGCGGTCGCACGGTGGGAGTAGGTAGGCGGTTCTCCCGCCACTCGCCATGAAGTCGACTAGAGCTTGCGACTTGATGGCGTGCGTGGCTTGAAGTCGATGGTGAGGGCGCCGAGCTCGACGGCCCATTTGGAGATCCTTCGGTGGCGTGCGGGTTCCTCGGGATGTCGCCGAGTGGGTAGTCGGTGACGACGGAGACCGAGTACTCCCGGAAGTAGTGTCGTAGCTTCCGCGAGGTGATGAGTAGAGCGTACGGGGAGCTTCGCACGGGCCGGTAGCGAGCCTTGGACTCGATAGAACCTCGCCGACGAAGTAGACCGGGCGGCCCGGGCCGGGTAGGCGTGGCCGTCTTCCCCGCCGCTCGACGACGATGGCGATGACCGACCACGTGAGTAGTCGCGGCGAGGTAGAGCGACGGGTCGCTCGCCCTTGTAGGGAGCCGTGAGGACCGGGGGCTTCGACGGGAAGTCCTTGAGCCGGGCAAGGGCTTGGTCCGCCTCTGCCGGTCCACACGAACTTCTCGTGGTGCTTGAGTAGTTTGAAGAAGGGGAGACCCCGTTCTCCTAGCTTCGAGATGAATGCGTTCAATGCCGCCATGCACCCCGTCGGCTTACGGACGTCCTTGATGCTCGTGGGAGCTTTCATGCCGGTGATGGCGGAGATCTTCTCGGGGGTTGGCTTCGATGCCACGTTGGGCGATGATGAAGCCGAGTAGTTTGCCCGAAGGTACGCCGAAGACGCACTTGTTCGGGTTGAGCTTCCGGCGGTACTCGCGCGGCGATGCGAAGGTCTCTTCAAGGTCGTTGATGAGGGTACCGGAGTCCCTGGTTTTGACAACCACGTCATCCACGTAGGCCTCGACGTTCTTGTTGAGTTGCCGCTTGAAGCGAGCCTGGATGGCCCGTTGGTAGGTAGCGCCGGCGTTCTTCAACCCGAAGGACATGGTCGTGTAGCGAGACGCGCCAAACGGGGTGATGAACGCGGTCTTCTCCGGTCTTCCTCCTTGATTGCGATCCGGTGGTACCGGAGTAGCGATCGAGGAAGCAGAGCGGATCGCGGCCCGCCGTGGAGTCGATGACTTGATCAATCCGTGGCAACCCGAAGGGGTCCTTGGGGGCGTGCTTGTTGAGGTCGGTGTAGTCGACGCACATCCTCCACTCGTTCGAGTTCTTCTTGCGGACGAGGACGGGGTTGGCGAGCCACTCGGGATGGAAGACTTCTCCGATGAAGCCGGCAGCGAGTAGCTTGGCGAGCTCCTTCTTGATGGCATCCCGTCGTCGTCGGCGAAGCGTCGGAGATGTTGTCGCTTGGGGGTAGCCTTTGGGTCGACGTTGAGGCGGTGCTCGATCGGCTCCCCCGGGCACTCCCGGCATGTCCGTCGGCTTCCACGCGAAGATGTCGCGGTTAGCCCGAAGGAAGCCGATGAGCGCGTCTTCCTATTTGGGGTCGAGGCCGGCCCCGATGGTGGTAGTCTTGGTGGGGTCGCACGTTCCGAGGTCGACCGACTTGGTGAGCACCTCCTCGGGTGGCCGAGGCTTGTTGGCGCTGTCAGACTTCTCTGGGATGTCGAGTTCGCTTGTGGCAAGCTTCTTCGACGCGGCGTAGACCTCCATCATTGGGGTGGGTACTTGATTTGTCGAAGCGATCACCACGGCCTCTGTATCGCAGTCGTGAGAGATCTTCAAGTCCCCTTGGAGGGAGAGTACGCCAGCTGGACTTGGCATTTTGAGTACCAAGTACGTGTAGTGGGGCACCGCCATGAACTTGGCGATGGCCGGTCTGCCGAGGATGGCATGGTAGGAAGTCTCGATATCCGCGACCTCGAACTTGATGTATTCGGTGCGGTAGTTGTCCCGAGACGCCCCAAGGTAGCGGCGCACCACCGAGCCCGGTGGGATAGCCGCGTTGCACGGGACAATGCCGTAGAAAGGCATCTTGCTCTTGTCGAGCATGGGGGTGACGTCAAGGTTCATCTTCCTGAGAGTCTTGGTGAAGAGGACGTTGAGCCCGCTTCCGCCGTCGATGAGCACCTTGTTGAGCTTAGAGCCCGCCATTGTTGGTTTCGGGACGAGAGGGAAGCGTCCTGGTTCGGAGAAGCTGGTCCATTGGTCCGCGCGGGAGAAGGTGATGGGCGTCTCGACCACCGAGAGGGGTCATAACCGCCGGTTAAATGGACATCACTTCACGGCGAGTAGCCTTTCGCTCCCCCCTTTGCGGGGGGTAGTCCGCCGAAGAGGACGTTGACGGTCTTCTCGGGTTCTTGGAAGTCGTCGCCGTCCTTCTTCTTGTTCTTCGATCGTGAGGGTGCGGTGGCTCGGCGTATCCTTGAGCGCATGCCCGAGCCGGTAGCACCTTGCTCGGTGGTGTGGTTGCCGTTTGGATGCCACGGGCACTTCTCCTTCGGCGGGTCTTTAAACCCGCCGGAGTTCTTCTTCGAGTTCCCTTTCGGGGGACGCCGGATAGCCGCGACGGTGTTGTCCGGCTTGCGCTTGCGGTTGGGACCCGAGAAGTTGTTGTTGTTGTTGTTGTTGTTGCGGCCGCCTTGGTTTGGGTTGCGCTGCCGCCGCCGCCTTGGTTACGCTTGGACTTGCCGCGGATGGCGTCGTACTTGGCGTTGGCCTTGTCCTCTTCATCCGCCCGGGACGTGATCATGTCCTTGAGGTGGGGAATGGACTTGGGGCGGCGCCGGCCGAAGTCCTCGAAGGTGCGGCGATGGTAGAGCCCGTCCCGGAAGAGGTCGATGACCTCCTTGTCGGTGACGTCCACGACGGTAGCGCGCTTGTCGAAGAAGCGGCGCATGTACTTGCGGAGGGTCTCGCCTTGTTCTCGCTTGATCATGGCAAGGTCCGTGCGAGTACCCGAACGGCCCATGGCGCCGCGAAGTTGCTTGTGAATTGCTCCTTCAGCTGGTCCCACTTGTCGATTGAGTGCTTGTCCAGCGACTCGAGCCACGTGAGTGGGGCTTGGTCCGAGCGGAAGGGGAAGTAGAGGCACTTGGTGTCGCTGTTGCCGCCAGCGTTCTCGATGGAGAGGGCATAGCATCGGAGCCACTGGATGGGATCCTGCTTCGCGTCGTATTTGGTGATCCCCAAAGGCTTGAACTTGTCGGGGAGGAGCAGGTTGCGAAGCCGGGGTGAGAAGGCAGGGAAGCCGTCGCCTTCAGCAGCGGTCGTCGACTTCTTCTGCCGCAACTCTTCGATTCTGCGGCGAGCATCGTACCCGCCGTGAGAGGCGCCGGAGGCGTGGCTATGCGCGTGGCCGCGGCCGCCGCGGCTGCCGCCGCCTCCAGGCTTTCTTGTTGGCTCCGTGGTTGGAGCCGCCGCCGCCGCCGCCGCCGCCGTCGGGGTCGTTGCCGCCACCACCGGCCGGAGCACGGTGGGGGACGACTTCTCGGTTGACGTTGTCTTGTCGTGAGGGTCCGCCGGCGGTGGAGCGTCGACGGTTTGGTTCGGCCGGGATGTCGCCCCGAGTACGGTTAGGACCGGGGTCAACATCGCGACTAGTAGCCTCGTTGTCGCGAGGCTTGGGCGGGAGAGGTTGGCCGACTCTCTTGTCGACCCGCATGAAGTAGGCTTCCTCGGCCGAGCTTGGCGATGACTTCTCCGGCCCGTATGCCCCGAGCCTGCCGTGCGATCGTCGTGATCGACATGAGGCACGCGCTCGGGGAGTGGTGTGAACTCTGCTCTCGGCGCCGAGAGCTTCCGCAAGGTTGCGGATGGGAAGGTTGTCCCTAAGCCGCCGGCGTCGCTCGTTGCGCTTCCTGTTACGTTCGCGCGGGTGTCCCCGTTGGCGTCGGTCTCGTCGCGGGGGCATCGCGGACGGCTCGTCCGCGGAGATGTCCTCCGGGTACTTGTCCGCGGCCGTGCCCGAGGTTCCGGGGTGTCGCCGGCGGCCATGAAGACTTGACGATCGGGGGTACCCAAGCTTGGCTCGAAGGTGCCACCTCGGTTGGTGTGCTTGAGTCGGCTTGGGCTAGCGGTGTTCCCTCCGGAACGGTAGCGAGTCGATGTAGGCGACGTAGCGTGAGTCCTCTCGTTGTCGGCTCGGCGAGGTTTGCGGTCTAGCCGGTAGACGTATCTCCCGCCGGCGTTGATCTTATAACCAGCCCGCAGGCCGGCCCCGACAAGGGAAGCTCGGAGGAGTTGTCTTCGGACTCGGGCTCCTCGGGGGTCCGACCCGAAGTCGAACTCGTAGTCCGGGTTCGAGTAGAACTCGGAGAGAGGGCGGAGTCCGAGACGCGGTTGGAGACGGCGTCGGAGTCCGAGTTGTACTCGGTTACGGGCTCCTTGCCGGCCCGGCGTGGCGTAGAAGCCTCCGTGCGGGCCCGGCCGGGAACGCGAGGGCCACGCACGGAGCGCCGACGTGGAGAGGGGACCGCTGCGATGGGCGAGGAGCCGGCTCGCATGCGATGGCCCATGGCAACGTCGGGTTCGAGTTGGAGACGGACTCGAGCTCGAAGTCGGCGTGGAGGTTGGAGAGCGAAATTTCGCCGAACTTGCTGGCGAGCTTGCCCGTGACAACTTCGGGAAGCGTCACAAGGCTCCGTCCTCGAGTCGGGTTGCATGATCAAGCGGCGGCGGAAGGAGCCCACGCCATCGGCGGTGCGGACCCGGGCGCCGAAGACGAAGGTGTCACCGCGGTTGAAGGCGACGGTTGGCTTGATGTGAACGGAAGCCGTCGAGTTCGCCATGTGATCTCGAGCGAGAGCCCCCTACCGGCGCGCCGGTGTCGGTGTTTTGGACCGGCAACCTACTACGGAGAGTACCCGAAGTAGATGAATGTGACTCGCCGAGATCGGTAACTCGAAGGAAGAGGCACGCGACACACAATTTAGACAGGTTCGGGCCGCGAGGTGCGTAATACCCTACGTCCTGTATGCTGCGTAGCTCTGGATTGATAGGGCACGGTTACAGGATGGTGCAACAGTGCGCCGTGAGTTGAGATTGGATGAGGTGATCCGGGGATCGGTCCCTGCCTCGCCTTATATAGTCCGGGAGGCAGGGTTACAAGTCGGAGTAGGGAAGGAGTACTAGTCGAGTACGTCTAGAAGACCTCTACACAGTGCGGAACATGTACGAGTCCTATCCGAGTACTACCCCGTGTCTTGTCCTTGTGCTCCACGCCTTCGGGTGCCGTGTAGCGCAAGTCGGGTAGTCCCGAGGGGGCCCACCGAGTAGTCGGTCCCGGTACCCACCGAGGTAGCGGGCCCGGGGAGGTCCATACGACGGCGGCTCCATCGCCGATCGCCACGGCTTCATCCGCAAGTCCGCCGCAGCGACAACGGCTAAGTCATTTATCTAAATGATTGCTCGTTTTCTTGGCTTGTTCTCCTCATCATGTAGGCTCGCTTGCCGACTACTCGTTTGTGTATGCTTCTCGGCGGGTTTTCACGGGAGCTACACTCGCTGACTACTCTTGGGGCATATCAATCAAGTCGCCGCGAGTCTACTTCATCAACTCGGGGGCTATCCCTAGGAAGCAGCTTCTAAAGTCCGCTACACGCGGCAATCTAAAGTCGACTTCTAAAGTCGCATTCTAAGGTCCGCTCTGTGTGGCAACTCAAAGTCGACTTCTACAGTCGCATTCTAAAGTCCGCTCCGTGCGGCATCTTAAAGTCGACTCCGGTCGCATCTTCGCCTGCATCGGTGGCATACTACGTGTGTAAGCTTCGATGGAACCTAGCTGTAAGCGGCCCTCAGGTCCTGGCGACGATGGAACCTAGCTGCACGTGGTCTTCACGCTCTGTACCATGGGTCTAAGTGCCCTAAGTACTCGCACTCCGTACCTTGGGTCTGAAATCCATGGCCCAGGTACGCAAGTCGACTCCGGTCGCACCTTCAAGTCCACTACGGTGGCACCCGTACCTTGGGTCTGAAATCCATGGCTCAGGTACTTAAGCCCACTCCGGTGGCACAAGTCGACTCCGGTCGCACCTTCAAGCTTTGCTCCGGCGGCAACTGTACCTTGGGTCTGAAATCCATGGCTCAGGTACTTAAGCCCACTCCGGTGGCACAAGTCGACGCTAACGGTCGCATCCAAGCCCACTCCGGTGGCACAAGCCCGCTCCGGCGGCAACTGTACCTTGGGTCTGAAATCCATGGCTCAGGTACTTAAGCCCACTCCGGTGGCACAAGCCGACTCCGGTCGCAATCTTAAGCCCGCTCCGGCGGCAAAACTACTCGTTTTTTCTGATTTTTTATTCGCTTTGGCTTTCCGGAAAGTGCTTTTCGTTTTTTGCATCTTAAGTCCACCCCGCGTGGCACAAAGTCGACTACGCGCTAGCCGCACCTAAAGTCCGCTCTACGCGGCAACTAAAGTCGACTTCTAAAGTCGCATATCAAAGTCCGCTCCGCGCGGCAACTAAAGTCGACTTCGGATTTCAAGTCGCATCTCAAAGTCCGCTCCGCGCGGCACAAAGTCGACTTCGGATTTCAAGTCGCATCTCAAAGTCCGCTCCGCGCGGCACAAAGTCGACTTCGGATTTCAAGTCGCATCTCAAAGTCCGCTCCGCGCGGCACAAAGTCGACTTCGGTTTTTAAGTCGCATTCTAAAGTCCGCACTGCCGGCATCTAAAGTCAACTTTGGTCGCACCTAAAGTCCGCTGCGACGGCACGACTACTTCTCAAGCTCCACGGCTCGACGCCAAACCGCTACTTGGAATCTCTCCGGCTCGGGGGCTACTTGAATATTACTTCAAAGCATGCTTCGCTCGCTCCCAAGCTCGGGGGCTCCTCACCAATCACTACTCGACGTGGCTCATACAGCCTCTCTTATCTCGGGGGCTACACGCTGCAAGAGTACTCGGATGATGGCTTCGCGAACACTGAAGACCCTTGGATTGATTACCTAATCATTTCAAGGCTCGGGGGCTGCTATGCTACACCCATCATTCGAATTTTTTCAAGACAGATGAGCTGGACCACCTTCCAGCCTCGCGGCAGTTCAAGTACTATTGAAGACTTCTCCAAGCAGTACTCGAGGACGCTCAAGAACTACTCGAAGAGGCTTCAAGACTACTCGAACTACTACTCTCGACTCCAACGTGCTCGGGGGCTTGTCGGGCATACTCCCCGGGTACTCATGCAAGGAAGGAAGAATAGTAGAAGACGGACTCCGGTAGAATTCCCCCCGTACTCCTACTAGGACTCGCTCCGTGTACTCCTACTAGGACTCCTACCTTGTAACCAACTAGGAACCCGCCCCCCCGGACTATATAAAGGAGGGCCGGGTACCTAGCCGCACATCCACAATCCCTCCGGGGACAACCCAACATCAAGCGCGGGCGCCATACTTGATCCCCCAAACAGGACGTAGGGTTCGCCACCTTGGCAGCCCGAACCTGTATAAATCTTGTGTCCCGTGTCCTTGCGCATACCTTCGAGTTCTCGGTCAACCGATCACGATCCCCACCGCACAATCTACTACCTCGGGTACCCCTTGGTAGGTTTGCCGGTCTAAAACACCGACAGAGCTTGTGCATTTCTTTTGCATTTTTGGCTTTTGGGGGGTGTGGTCTGCTGTACGAAATTGGCATGACCGGTTTTGGGAACCGGTCTGACCGGTTTTAGTGGAACCGATCTGACCATTTTTGGGAACCGGCCTGACCGGTTTGTGCCCAGAGTTGGCACTTGTTCAGGGGGAGTTCGCATATGTGCAGGGGGAGCTCTTGTATGCTTTGGTGGTTTGTGCTCTTTGCTTGAGCATGGTTTTGTCTCGGATGTGTCGAGCCATTGCCCTTGCCTAAGGGGTCGGAGACTTGTCTTCTTCAAGCGATCTTGCTCTTTGCCTTTCTCGACTTTCGATTGCTTGTTGGACTTTCCTTTTATTCGTTTCTTTTCTTTTTCCGTTTCTCTTTGGTTACCAAATGTGTGTGTTGTCAATGCACTCATCAAGGGGTGATTGAGGACCATGTGTGGTTCGAGGACCGGTGGATGGTCGCTTCCTGGTGTGATGAGTGATTGACAACGTTTTGTGGACTGATTCTTGGCTAAGTATTGCAGGTGCAGGTTGCGACTTGTCTTGTGTTGGTGCAAGTGAAGAACAAGCACGAAAGGTCATTGCCAGTGAGGCCTCCAGGTGTGGAGAAGACAAGTAGGCTTCATTCGAGGGACCTGGTGGCTAGTGGGGTCAAGTGCGGGCCGCATGGTGGCAAGAACAGCAAGATAAAGTCGGTGGACGGTTTCTTGGTTGAGCCACAAAACCAAGGTCGAGCCAGGACTTCGTGGGAGCCAAGTCATGAGTGGTGATTGGCGGAGGCTACATCAAGTTCGCGGGGTTTGCAGTAGTTCACCAGAAAATCACTAGGTTACTCGGCTGAGCCACAAAGCCGAGGCTGAAGACCGGGCGTGGCTGTCCTGCCAAAACCAGCCTGACTGGTTTGGAGAACCGGTCTGATCGGTTTGGGGTCGCAGGGCGCCGGAAGCTTCGAGGCGGAGGACACGCGTCAGGATCGCAAGGCTTGCGTCGAGGCTACGTGGAGTGCGGTCGTCGGGCATCCATCCGATGGTGCTACGAAGACAAATTCCCAATGTGCCCTTGGTGGGCGTGTATCTTAGTTTAGGCCTTAGCGGCATTTTAAACTTTAGTCTTGCCTCCATATAACCCAAGAGGTGAGAGGATGGCAGCCAACTCTTGGAACCCTAGCTCATTTGTTTTCCTATTTTCCCTTCCTATTTTCTTAGGATTTCCATAGGACTAGTTTGAGAGCTTCATGGTGAGATCTCGTGAGAGGATTGGATGATCGGGTGGCAAGCTAGACCTTGTATAAACCTCCTTGGTATTTATAGATGATTCAGAGTGGTTCCTCAACGCTTTGTTGTGTTGTTCCTAGTTGTTCTTGGTGGTGATTTTCGGAGCCCTATCTTAGTGGTTTTCTCCGTGTGTTTTCGGGACCTTGCTCTTGGTGATTTGATGGGGGAAATTCGTGCGAACCCTTTCTGGTTCTTTTTCCTTTGATTCCCCTCCCAAATCCATGAGTTAAGGGGCTCGAATTTAGAGTTTTCGGAGTTCTAGGGTAAGAGGTGTTCTTGAGGGTTGACTTTCTTTTTCTCTTGATTGAGTAGGTTTTCGGGACCGAGCTTCTAGGCAAGGGTAGCCCACGAGGTACCCCATCTATCCCCAAAGTCTCACTTTGATCCGTGGAACGAATCGGGAGATCGTTTGGTGGAAGGTTTGAGTTTTTTCTCGCGGGTTGAGTTCTTCCCGTCTGTCCCGGCCAAAACCGGCCTGACCGGTTTCCCAAACCGGTCTGACCGGTTTCGCCCTGTGGGCTGTTGAGAAGGGTTTTTGAGCACAGAAGTCTCTGTTGCGCAATGGCTTCTTTTGTTCAGATGTGGAAAGGCTCTGAGGTGTTTTGGGTCTTAGGGAAGTTTTTGGGGAGTTTCTGGACAAAGTCGGTCTGACCGGTTTGCCAAACAGGTCTGACCCGTTTCCCCTACCTGTGTGAGGCTAAGTCCAACAGAAGCGGTCTGACCAGTTTCAGAAATCGGCCGGACCGGTTTAGGCTGCCAGCAGCCGTGTCGTGTGTGTTTCTGCTGCGTGTGTGCTGTGGCTGTTGGTTGGGTCTTGCTCCTAGGTCCAGTAGCACTTCAGTGGAAGTGTGGGCTTGGCAAGAGAAGCTAGCGGTGAACGAGTTAAATCGGGTTCATAGGTCCAATTCTTGAATAGAATTTTATCGGCACCCATTCACTCCCCCCCTCTCTGGTTCGCTGTTTCGGTCCGTCACAACAGAACCGTACCTTCAGGTCTCTGTACATCTTCGTGCAACCAGGGTGGATTGAGTACCGAGAGTCGTGAGCTTCCTTCAGAATCGAGTCTTGAATCTCCTTGCTCCGTGGCACGCAAATGCGGTCCTTCAACCATAGCATGCCTTGCTCGTCGAGGCGCTAGTCGGCTGCTTTGCCTCTAGCCATCAGGTTCTTCACCTCCTCAATCTCTGGCATCCTCTCTGAGCTTGTCAAATCTGGTCTTCGAGCGTGTACTTCACCCTTAACTCGTTCAGCTGCCCCTTCTCCACTATCTCCAAACTTAGCTTCTCCATTTCGTCATACAGTGTCGGTTGCTCTTTCTGCACCATCATGTTGTTGCAGTAATGCTTGCGACTCAGTGCATCGGCTATGACGTTTTCCTTGCCGGGGTGGTAGTGAATGTTGAGGTCGTAGTCCTCGATCCACTCTAGCGATCTTCTTTGCCTCAGGTTCAACTCTGACTGTGTGAAGATATACTTCAAAATCTTGTGATTGGTATAAATGTCGCACTTGTTGCCCATCAGGTAATGCCTTCATATATTCAAAGCGTGAATGACAGCAGCTAGCTCGAGTTCATGTGTGGGGTTGTTCTTCTCATGCTTCTGAAGATGCCGCAAGGCATAGGCAACCACTTTTCCTTTCTGCATCAACACACAACCGAGTCCCTGTCTCGATGCGTCACAGTACACCACGATGTCCTTGCTCACATCGGGGAGAGTTAGGACCGGTGTAGTGGTGAGGCGAGTCTTGAGCTCCTGAAATCTAGCTTCACACTTGTCCGACCACACATACGGCGTGTTGCTCTTCAACAGTTCTGTCATGGGCTTTGCAATCTTAGAGAACTTCTCGATAAACTGGTTGTAGTAACCAGCTAAACTAAGAGAACTGTGGATTTCTGTTACAGACTTCGGTGATTGCCACTTGGACACTGCTTCTATCTTCCTCGGATCTACGATCACTCCTTCAGCTGACAACACGTGACCGAGAAAGGCAACTTCTTCCATCCAGAACTTACACTTGTTGAACTTAGCATACAGCTGTTGTTGTCTAAGCTTCTCCAACACGATCCTCAGGTGCTCTTCATGCTCCTCTGCAGTCTTGGAGAAGACTAGTATGTCGTCAATGAAGACAACGACACACTTGTCCAACTCATCCATGAACACCTTGTTCATCATGTCCATGAAGTATGCCGGGGCATTCGTGAGACCGAACGATGCGACAGTGTATTCATACTTTTCGTACCGGGTCACAAATGCGGTCTTGAAGATGTCCTACGGTCAAATCTTAATCTGGTGGTAGCCTGATCAGAGATCAATCTTGCTGAGGAACTTGGATTGCCTTAGCTGATCCGTCAGGTCATCGATCTGAGCAGCGGGTACTTGTTCTTGATGGTTACCGCATTTAGGGTGTGGTAATCAACACACAGTCACCGAGTCCCATCCTTCTTCGGCACAAACAGAGCTGATGAACCCCATGCTGAAGCACTCGGTCAGATGAACCCCTTCTCAAGCAGTGAGTCTAACTCTACCTTCAACAACTTCAGCTCAATATCTGCCATGCGATACAGACTCTAAGCTATAGGTGAAGTCCCCGGTACCAGGTTGATCACAAACTCTACATCATGGTCTGGTGGTAAACCCGACAGCTCTTTTGGAAACAGATCCTCAAACTCACAAACCACTGGTACATCTGAGATGGCTTTCGTGTGAAGACTGTACACAGCTGGTATGTCCCGGGACTTCATTGGCTTGAAGGTGACTCTCGTTCTGTCGGGGTGTACCAAGGTCACAAGTCTCGGGAAAGTGGAGATAACATCCTTGTGAGCAGTGATCCAATCCATCCCCAGTATCACATCGATGCCATTGGATGGCAACACTGTCAGATCCCCAAAGAACTTGTGGTCCTGGATACACATCCACACCTTTGCACATCAAGGTGCATCAGATATCTCCGAGAGGTGAACTTGTGATGATAGGAGGCGATCGGGTGGTTGTAGGGAGGGAGAGTTTGTTCACGAATCTAGAGGTAATATACGACCTAGTTACACCGGTGTCGAAGAGAACCAAAGAGTAGTACCACAAATGAAAAACTCACTGATCACGACGTCAGGAGCGTTAGCAGCCTCCTCCTTGGTGAGGCGGTTCAGCCTCCCACGGCCGGTAGCCGGCGGTGGTGCAGCATGAGGAGGTCGGCCTCCTGGAGCAGGTGGTCTCACGGGTGTCGTAGCGGTCTTCTTGTCTGGGCAGTCGTAGGACTTGTGGCCAGGCTTTCCACAGGCGAAACAGGTGACGGTGAAGCCTACCGCGGCAGGTCTCGCGGCGTTCGGTGGCGCATGGCTGTAGCCTCTAGTCTGCTGGGGATAGCCGGGGTTCCTCCCTCTGGGGAATGGGCTATGTGCTCCACCTCCGAAGCTGCGCCCAGGCTGGTTGTGCCCCGATCGGTAGCTCCCCCTCAGCATGTTGCTCTGTCCGCTCCTCGGCTTCTGGAAGGATCATTCATGGTGATCCCGATCTCCCATTGTCGTCGTCATCGTCACAGCCGCCAATGCAGGGTCCCTTCTCCTCTAGATCTCGCTGTCAGAGATGTGGTGCGCGTCACGCCAAGCGTGGTGTGATGCGCATCACAACGAAGGGGTGTAGCGTGGGTCGCAACGTGGGGGATGTGAGGGGAATGATGGCGATGGGGAGAAAGTGGTGGCGGCGGCGCAACGGGAGTGTGGGAGGAGACAATGTGAGGGAGGCGTCCTTCCCTACTAACCTAGCGCGAGTGGGCTTGTGTGGGCCTTAAAGCGAATAATGTAGTTCACATCACTAAGCAAACTAACTCATAAGTCATAACAAACATATTCACATGTGACATGCATCAGCAGGGCACATAACCAAAATAAGCATGCATCAGCTGGGCGCGTCACCAAACTAGATTGTTGCTGCAAGGGAACTAGTTAGCTAGCTAAATGGCTTCTTTTGTGCTGCTGCCTCAAGTTCAGCTAGCCTTGTTTCAAGTTTTGCAACTCTTTCTGCTAGCTCAGCATTCTTCTTTAGAAGTTCAATCTCCTGCCTCTTTTGTGCAGCTTTAAGCTGCTCATCCCGCTTGTCGATTCCTTTCCAGATATAGTCAATGTCATCCCGAGTAACAGCACAGTCCTAAAACAAAGGAAAAAATTATATTGATGCAATCTTCATAACAGTTGTAATTTACAAGAAAGCTGTTTTAGCTCTAACTGGTTTCAAAACTTGCCTGCTTCTCTTCAGCCGATTCTTTGAGCTTGTTGATTTCAGTCCAAATCCCATTAATGTCATGTGCAACAACTTCCTACAACAAATGGAAATTGATGCATTAGAACAATTGATCAGTGAAGATGTGAAGGACCATGGACAAATCTCGTGCATGATAGTTTCAGAACATGCCTCATGGTCTTTAGAATCGTCGCCAGAGTTGTTGCCAGAGTCGCCGCCGGAGTTGTTGCTGGTGTCGTCACTGGAGTTATTGTCGGAGTCGTCGCTGGAGGAGATGAGGTCTACCAGGACCACTCTTCTGCCCAAGTCGTCGCTCGAGGAGTCCGCGCTCACCTCAGTGCGCGTGAACCACTTCTTCCTTCGCATCGAGGAAAAAACCTAGCCTCTCCATGGCGGGCGTCGCTGGAGTCCGCCAATATGGCCCTTGCGTGCGTGTACGGCTTCCTCCCCCGGGCCGACAAAGAACCGGTCTCTTCTATGGAGCGCCAAGGAAGATGCACAGGGGCAACGCGCTTGGATGGCTCCTCTTCGTCACCGCGGAACCTCTCTCTCTTGGTGGGGCAGGTGGACAGCACCGAGGAAGATGGACGGTGACTTGGCCGTGGGGCCTCCTCCTTGTAGAACCTCCCCTAAAGTCGCGGGCCATACCGGCGACAGAGATGAGGTTGTGATGGAGACGAGGAAGGCGGAAGCCAGAAAAGGGGATAGAAGGCGGAAGGCAGGGCAGAGCGTTTATTAAAAAGGTTCGGATGCGCAAATGATACGATGATTAACAAACACCCGTCGCCAATGAAGGGGCGGGGCCAGGTCTGTTCGAATGAAGAACAATTTGCTATACCCGTTTTAATCTGCAATCAAATTTTGTATCACGTTTTTCTCCGTCAACCTTAACTCAAATTTGATGATATTTGTTTATGAATTTTTCTAAAATCAACATTTATTCATTTATGACATTTTTTCGTATGTAATTCCATTTCTTGGATGTTGTTTATACACCTTATATTGTTCCTTATAAGTACAACATATAAATAATATTTGTTTTACACAACCATTACTAATTAAACTTTGCATTTCTTAATCTTATGGTGAACATAAGGTTATGTTAAAATTTCAAATGCATATGAGTTCGAATATGTTTAAAAGTATGGAAAACTTCAATGTTGAAGTAACAATCTAAGAAACTATGTGAGAGATGTAGACATTTGTACACAAGTATAATCTTTCGTTTTCGAAATCATTTGAATTTTTGTAGACAAGCTTAGGGAGTTAAATTATGTTGCCAAGTCAATTTGTAGAATTTTTAGAACACACTAAGACATTATTATAACTATTATATCGTAAACAAGAGATAAAAATTCTAACTTTAAAAAATTTGGTTAGACAAGTGTGGCTGTTGATATTTTATTCAAATACTAATTTACCAACTATGAATTGTTCATATTTTTACTAATTTTTTGGTGCTGTTTATGGGGTATAATATTTGAGGGAAGCAAGTTCCAATTCAGAAAAATAGTGTTGGTCCCACGCGTCAGCGTCAGAAGCCTATATAAAAAAAGATAACCTTAGGCTGCCTGACCGACAGAGGCGATGCGGGTAGACTAACCATCGTCGCCAAAAAGTGCTCCATTATGCCCCTGGCCGGCATCCGCCCCGGCGACAGTGGTACACTAACCATCGTCGCCAATAAGTGCTCCATTGTCAGAAATGCCCCTTGCCGAATGAATATGCATCCGCCCCAGTGCCCCGACCAACTACGTGAAAAACTGGCTTTGGTAACCGGTGTAGATCGCCTTTGGTAATGAGCAATGCGCCCGTTACCGATCAAGTGTTACAAATAAGCCGAGAAAGGTAACGGGCAGATCCTCGTTACTGATAACACATATTCGTAACGGGCATAAACCAACAACCGTTACCACAACTAGCCACCGATCACGTGAAAATGACTGTTTCTCTGGGCCCACAGGGAACTTTGGTAATGGGCACCAAAACAAAGCATGTTACTGTGAAATCAATATCAGAGACATGTGTGGTGAACCTGCGTCTCCGATGTCTCAGCGAACGGGCCACGTTGTGGGGCCTACCGGTCATTGTCGGTAACGAGATTTTACGGTACCCGTTTGTCAGTGTTTAAACCTGTTGACCTCCGTAGGAGGTACCCACAGCAATGTAGAAGGTGGGGATCGCCATGATCTGGAACCCGAATGTACGCACGAGGACACAAGACACAAGATTTATACAGGTTCGGGTAGCCAGAGTAGCTACACTATGCCTTGTTTGGAGTAGTATATCGCTCCCTACGCTTGGTGTTGTCCCCGGAGGGATTGTTGATGTTTGGCTAGGTACCCGACCCTCCTTTATATAGTCCAGGGGCGGGTTCCTAGTTGGTTACAAGGCAGGAGTCATAGTAGGATTACACGGAATGAGTCCTAGTAGAATTACAGGCGAATTCTAGTAGGAGTCCGTCTTCTTCCTTCCTTGCATGAGTTCCCGGGGTGTATGCCCGACAAGCCCCCGAGCTCGTTGTAGTTGAGAGTAGTAGTTCGAGTAGTCTTGAAGCCTCCTCGAGTAGTTCTTGAGCGTCCTCGAGTGCTGTTTGGAGAAGTCTTCAATAGTACTTGAACTGCCACGAGGATGGAAGGTGGTCCAACTCATTTGTTTTGAAGTCGAGATTTATATGGAAGTGCGGTTGCAAAATCGCACTCCATATGGAGTAGTCCCCGAGCCTTAGGTTGAGTTGCAGACTCTAGCTGAGGGTCAATCTTGATTCTGAATCTTCCGTCTTGAAAAATTTAATGATGGGTGTAGCATAGCAGCCCCCGAGCCTTGAAATGATTAGGTAATCAATCCAAGGGTCTTCAGTGTTCGCGAAAGCCATCATCCGAGTACTCTTACAGCTTGTAACCCCCGAGATAAGAGAGCCGTATGAGCCACGTCGAGCAGTTATTGGTGCGGAGCCCCCGAGCTTGAGAGCGAGCGAACCATGCTGAAGTTATCCTCGAGTAGTAATTTGAGTGCAGAACCCCGAGCCGGAGAGATTCCGAGTAGTAATTTGGCATCGAGCCATGGAGCTTGGGAAGTAGTCGTGCCGTCAGAGCGGACTTTAGGTGCGACCAAAGTCGACTTTAGAATGCTGGCAGAGCGGACTTTAGAATGCGACTTTAGGTGCGACCGAAGTCGGCTTTGTGCCGCGCGGAGCGGACTTTGAGATGCGACTTGAAAACCGAAGTCGACTTTAGGATGCCGCGTAGAGCGGACTTTGATATGCGACTTGAAAACCGAAGTCGACTTTAGATTGCCGCATAGAGCGGACTTTGAGATGCGACTACAGTAGTCGACTTTGTGCCACGCGGGGTGGACTTAAGATGCAAAAAACGAAAAGCACTTTCCGGAAAGCCAAAGCGAAAAAATCAGAGGAAACGAATAGTTTTGCCGCCGGAGTGGGCTTAAGATTGCGACAGAAGTCAGCTTGTGCCACCGGAGTGGGCTTGGATGCGACCATTAGCGTTGACTTGTGCCACCGGCGTGGGCTTGGGTGCGACCGTTAGCGTCGACTTGTGCCACTGGAGTGGGCTTGGGTGCGACCGTTAGCGTCGACTTGTGCCACCGGAGTGGGCTTGAGTACCTGAGCCATGGATTTCAGAACCAAGGTATGATTGCCGCTAGAGCGGGCTTGAAGGTGTGACCGGAGTCGACTTGTGTACCTGGGCCATGGATTTCAGACCCAAGGTACGGAGCGCGAGTACTTAGGGTACTTGGACCCATGGTACAGAGCGTGAAGACCACGTGCAGCTAGGTTCCATCGTCACCAGGACCCGAGGGCCACTTACAGCTGGGTTCCATCGAAGCTTACACACGTAGTATGCCACCGAAGCAGGTGAAGATGCGACCGTAGTCGACTTTAAGTTGCCGCACGGAGCGGACTTTAGAATGCGACTCTAGAAGTCGACTTTAGATTGCCGCGCGTAGCGGACTTTAGAAGCTGCCTCCTAGGGATAGCCCCCGAGTTGATGAAGTAGACTCGTGGTGACTTGATTGATATACCCCAAGAGTAGTCAACAGATTGTAGCTTCCGTGAAAACCCGTCGAGAAGCGTACACAAATGAGTAGTCGGCAAGTAGTCCTACATGATGAGGAGAACAAGCCAAGAAAATAAAACAGTAATCATTTAAATAAATGACTTAGTTGTTGCTTCCTGGGCAAACTATTGCTGAAGCCGTGGCGGTCGGCGATGGAGCCACGGCGGTTGTTGCTGAAGTTGACTAGTCAGAGTTGATTCCAACTAGTTGTTGGTGGCATGACTGTCATTCTCGACTAGTTTGGAAAACTAGTCGAAATGAATGGTCGACGCGATGCGACCAGAAGACGACGTTGTGGCGGCGTGCAGCGTACTCGAAGTAGAGTCAGTGTTGCCGCGAGACAAGTAGTCACCACGCATGGCGTGGCTGAAGTAGAGCCAGCGTGGCTGCAAGACGAAGTCGCAGCGCACGGAGTAGTCGACGACGAGCGGTGCAACGAGCCACGCGACGAGCTGCATGACGAGCCGCGCGACATGCCGAGACACCCAGACGCGCGGCGGAGGCGAAGTAGTCGACGACGAGCCGAGCGACAAGCCGCGCGACGTGCCGAGGCAACTGGACACGCGGCGGAGGCACAGTAGTTGACGACGAGCCACGCGACGAGCCGCGCGACGTGCCGAAGCAACCGGATGCGCGGCGGAGGTGAAGTAGTCGACGACAAGCCGTGTGACGAGCCGCGCGACGTGCCGAGGCACCCAGACGCGCGGCGTAGGCGAAATAGTCGACGACGAGCCCGCACGAGGCCAAGTAGTCGACAACGAGCCTATGCGAGGCGGAGTAGTCGACGATGATCCTGTGCGAGGTGGAGTAGTCGACGACAAGCGGCGCGACGAGCCGCGCGACGTGCCGCGTGACGAGCGGTGCGACGTGCCGAGGCACCCGGACGTGCGGCGAAGGCGAAGTAGTCGACGACGAGCCTGCGCGAGGCGGAGTAGTCGACGACGAGCGGCGCGACGAGCCGTGTGACGAGCCGCGCGACGTGCCGAGGCACCCGGACGCACATCGTAGTCGAAGTAGATCGCTGCAGCCGGGAGAGTGGAGACGAGTACTCGTGGTGCACGACGAGGTTGACGTAGAGAGCGTGCGGCCGGGTGACGAGTAGTCGCGGCGCACGGCAAGGTTGATGTAGAGCGCGTGCGGCCGAGTGACGAGTAGTCGCGGCACAGAGCAAGGTTGAGGTAGAGCCCGTGCGGCCGAGTGACGAGTAGTCGCATTGCACGACACAATTGAGGTAGCGCTGCTGCAGCCGAAGGCGACGTGGTCGTACTCGTGTACACCTTCCCGTGTACGGCAAGCAAAGACCTTGAAGCTTGCTTTTTGTCTTTGATGCTTGATTTTGTTGCTCCGTGGGTAACCTGACATGGATACGAATCATGATGCTCTGTTTCGTTAACTCGTGAAGCAAAAGAAATAATTTTTATCTGCCCTGGCCAACACATGCAGGGTGTAGATTGACACGAGGTGACTGTGTATGGCACAACTTCCAAATCCGCATCAAACTCGAGCATATGTACGGGGACGTTGGAGTGGTGGTCTCGGGCTTGGAGTCCAACTTGGCGAGTCGAAGCTTGGATGCTTGCCTGCTCCTGGCTCGACAATTGCTGATAAACCACCGAGGATTTTGATTAGTTCGCGCCACCATGTTGAAACTCGAGCCGCTCCAGCTTTGATTTGAATTCAGCTCAGATGCACTAAGCTACGACGGTTGATCTTGAACTTGACGACTTGCTATTCATTGAGTAGATCGATTTTGAAGATGAGGTCCTTCGAATTCTCCCGGTGGTGATGATCACCCCTACCTGGCGTGCCAGCTGTCGGTGTTTTAGGCCGGCAAACCTACCAATGGGATACCCGAGGTAGTAGATTGTGCGGTGAGGATCGTGATCGGGAGACCGAGAACTCGAAGGTATGCGCAAGGACACGGGACACAAGATTTATACAGGTTCGGGCTGCCAAGGTGGCGAACCCTACGTCCTGTTTGGGGGATCAAGTATGGCGCCCTGCGCTTGGTGTTGGTTGAGATCAGGTGCCCGGCTAGGTACCCGGCCCTCCTTTATATAGTCCAGGGGCGGGTTCCTAGTCGGTTACAAGGCAGGAGTCCTAGTAGGATTACACGGAACGAGTCCTAGTAGGATTACAATGGAATTCTAGTAGGAGTCCGTCTTCTTCCTTCCTTGCATGAGTACCCGAGGAGTATGCCCGACAATGTTGACCAGTCATGGCCAAGCATTATCTTGCTAAAGCAGCCATTTGATGTAATAAATCCATGTTTTCTTGGTTGGCTAACTCTGTATCTATGAGCTCCATAAGCTTGCCCTTCTTCATGACTTCCGTGAAGATAGACACGAGGCTCTCCTTTCTTTTGGACAGTGCCGTCCTACGTGTTAGGATCTCCAAAAGTACAACAACGAAGTTGTAAACGTCGCTCTTGTCAGTAAGCTCAAAGTTCAAATGGTACTTTGGATCTAAGTAGCCCATTGTCCCCTTCACTACTTGAACATTGTCATCAGCAGACCTTATCATTGAGCATCCAAAATCAGAAAGTTTAGCAGAGATATTGTGGCCGATAAGAATGTTGACAGACTTTACATCTCCATGAAAGATGGGGTGGGTGAGTGAGTGTAGGTATGCTAGTGCAGTAGCAATTTCAGTGGCAATTTTAAGACGGATTTCCATAGTCCTCATGGATGCATCATCTTGTCTATGGATCAGGTAGTGCAATGTTTGATTTGGCACATATTCGTACACCAGAGCTGGATCTTCAAATTGCAAGCTGCAACTTAGAAGCTGGACAATGTTTTCATGTTTCACTCGAGAAAGTATAAGCAGCTCCTGACCAAATTCCCTTCTCCTACTCTCATCGAATCCTTTGCAGATCTTTATTACAACAGGATTGTTTTGTGAATCCAGATTCTGACCTATATAAACGGTTCCCTGACCACCTTCTCCAATGATGGATCTGTTGTCGAAGTTGTTTGTGGCCACCTCAATTTCTTCCCGGTTATACAACTGAAATGAATTGTTGCTCTCTACTTTCATAAGATCCATTAGTAGTTGGCCTCCGTTCTGCTGAAAATATTCATTCAACTTCCTATGGTGTTCATGCCTAATTATTCGCCGTTTATGCGTGATCCACTCTTTAATTAGGAAAAGCAAAAGACCAGCCAAAAAACAGGTGAAAATTCCTGCAGATCTTATGTGTATATATGTAGCTCATAATTTGTTTCATGGCACAAAAACAAATTGTTCTCTAAGTACCGTACAGTTTGAGCAATTGACTGAAACAAAGTCTAAAGGATTGAAATGATGAAAAGTAGGAGAAGTACCTATTGGGATCGTGACTTTTCGGGAAATGGATTGGTCTTTCTCACATGTTCCATTGTACGGGTTGCCTTCAGGGTAACGGGGAGGGCAAATACATTCAAACTCACCTTGATTATTATTGCAGGTTGCATGCACCGAGCAAGTGTTTTTTGCAGAATCTTTGCATTCATCAACATCTGCCATAAGGTTACCAGTGGCATATAAAATGTCATGCCGCTTTATCTAGTAGACATTGAAATAGGGCTATTGTGATGCTTCATTGTAGGGAACATGGCCCCTTTTGCCATTTGTTCGAGTTGATTTTGGTGATTTATGCTAACACAAGTAATGGGACTAACCTCATTGTCTAGCATGTCTTTGTAGGCATTCCTAGGTCCCATGGATGTTACCACATGTTAACATACCATGCACAAGTTAACATACCATGGACATGTTAGGTTACTTACAGCAAATTAGAGGACTTAGTATATATTTGGAGGCTATAAGTAATGGCATGTTAAGTATGTTAAGTATGTTAAGTTGAAGCAAAGATCCAAGTCGAAGACGCGAAGATAAAGTAGGAAAAGGACACCATTGGATGAACCGACGGTACCTAAATAGCAAGCATCAGTGCAATCGTAGGACGCGTTGGTACACTGGTGAAACCCAAGGAACCGTCGGATGAACCGACAGTCCAATTTCTAGATGCGTCGGACGAGTTGCAGAGGAAGAGCAGCGAAGACAGTAGCACCGGATGATCCGACGGTCTGAGTGGGGATACCGTCGGTCTATCTGACGCTCACTTTGAATCAAGACAGAGACGCGCCAAGACGAAGCCTTCAGCACCGGATGATCCGACGCCTTGGTCAAGGGGTAGCGTCGGTCTATCCGACGGTCGTGTGCAAGCTAACAGAGACGACTTGGTTGCGGGGTCTTCAGCACCGGATGATCCGACGGACCGTCGGTGTCTATCATCGGAGCAGTTGTGTCAGAGAATCTCAACGGCTAAGTAACGTGGGAGGGGATGAACCGACGCCCTGGAAAATCTAGCATCGGTTCATCCGACGCTACCATTTTTAGTGGTTGTTAGCCAACGGCTTGTTTGATGCCTTGGGCAATTTTTATCCCCTCCACTCACCCATTTGAGGTTGCTGGATTGTGTGGAAGTGTAGAGGAGTTCAAGACACATTGAAGATCATATCCAATCCATCCAAGTGCTTAATTGCTCATCCTTAGACATGCATAGGCTTTGTGTATGTGCTTAGTGCTATGCTTAGCTTAGAGCTGAGTCAGTGCAAGGTGGTGCCAACCTTGTGAGGTGATTCTTGAGTGATTCAAGTTGTACAAGGTTCGCCGGAAGCCTTGGGGCCTAAGTGGCTCACCGGCAATCGTCATCGACTCTCTGGCTTGGTGTGGAGCGGCGAGGACACTTTGTGCGGGAGACGTGGAGACCCCCTTCCTTGGTGGAGAAGCTCCTTAGGGGAGGCACCATTGAGGTGACCAAGGGAGCTTGGCAAGTGCCTAAGTGGCTAGCCTTTGTGGCGAGTCAAATGGTGCTCTTGGGAGAGACTTAGTGACCGGGAAGCAATACTCTTGTGTGAGTGCTTCAACAACGTGGACTAGGGGTGGCTTAGTGCCTACCGGTACCACGGGATAAATCGCATGTCAAGAGTTTGCTTCCTCCCATCCCCTTTACGTTTCCGCATTTACTCTATTGCAATCTTTGCTTGCCTCTACTTTCCTAGAGTAGTATCTTGCTAGGATTGGCTATAGGTTGCAAATCTTGTTTTGGGATGGGAGTTTCACACTAGAAAGGCCCTAGTTGCACATCTAGATAGTATGTTCTAGTTTATCTTTGTGCCAAAATAGTGAAGCCATAGGTTAAGATTTTTAGTTGCCTAATTCACCCCCTCCCCCTCTTAGGCTACCGAGCATCCAATTCCTTACAAATATATATACTACCTCTACACTGCCACCATCAACTAATGCATACTGATTTCATCTTGCAAACTCCGTACTGATGGAGGGTTTCTGCTGGAGATTGTAGTAATATGTACTTTCTTCACTAGTATAGTCACCTGTTGCGTTGTTAGAAGACGACGACCGTCCCTGCAACATTAGTGCGCTGACACCATGAAACAGTCTAGTGCCCTGTGGGACCGGGCCTGCTAATCGTTAGAGTTCCTCGGCTACCTGGCTCATCATTGGTCGATGTTGACCAGTCATGGCCAAGCATTCTCTTGCTAAAGCAGCAATTTGATGAAATAAATCCATGTTTTCTTGGTTGGCTAACTATGTACCTATGAGCTCCATAAGCTTGCCCTTCTTCATGACTTCCGTGAAGACAAACACGAGGCTCTCCTTTCTTTAGGACAGTGTCGTCCTACGTGTTAGGATCTCCAAAAGTACAACAACAAAGCTGTAAACATTGCTCTTGTCAGTAAGCTCAAAGTTCAAAAGGTACTCTGGATCTAAGTAGCCCATTGTCCCCTTCACTACTTGTTGACGGTTGGTTTTGGTACACCTAGCTATAAGTTTACCGTCAACATTTGCACATATTTGATATTCTAACGAATGGTACTAACCCCCCGGAGGTATCAAGTTCACTCTCGCATGTCGATTTTGGAGTTTGTTGTTTATGTAGGAACCTAGAGCTTAAAGGGAGATTTTCGGGATAAGTTCATCAAGCACTTCAAGAGACGATCATGAAGCCCGACACAAGTCAAGTTACATCATGAACACGACTCCAAAGGTTCCAGGGACCGAAGCATGAAGCCGTGAAACTCCAGGGACCAGGACAGAAGATGCTGAAGCTTGCGCGACAAGGAGCTCTGTCCTAACCGTGGAGAAGACGACGTCAAGGGCCCTCATGCATAAGCGAGCAAGTCAACAATTTACCGAGAAGCATCGGGGAGCGAGACGGGGCCGAACCGAGCCAAAATGGGCATGGGCCGGTCGGCCCAGGCCGGCCCAGCCTGATCCGAGCCCGTTTCGCGTCCCCCTTTTGCCCTAGGTGCTTGTCTATTTATTGCCTCTGCCTCCGCCGGTCGCCACATCCATCCATTCATCAGAGAGCCGCAAAGACGAAGGAGAAGCACCGGGAGGAAGCCGACGGCCGCCCCGAGTCCTCGAGTTGCCTAGGAGATGGGTTAGGCCATGCCCTAGCTGCCATGGTTGGCCCTGCGTGGTAAAGCCATGGTGCAGTTCCGGAGCCACGACTTGAATTCGTCAAGTCGTTTGTACCTTCAACATTCGATGATGTAACTATATCTTGTCATACTTTTATCTACTACGAGTTATACTTATTCATATGTGTAGCTACCATATGCCTTTAGTATGACTAGATCGAATCATGGTGATTAGTCTTGTCTTGCGGATACACCGTAGTAGTGCACGGACCGAGGTTTATCGCTCGGTGATGATTATCCTCGCGTAGTGACAGTACGAGAGGGGAGAAAGCGGCGAGTAAACATGCATCGGACCACTCCATATCGGGTTACTCCATATCGAGTGTAATCCTTATCATAGTATAGGTATAGATTGGTTTATCACCTTGGCCGGAACGGGAACAAGAAGACGATAGGCTAGGTTTACCTTTGGTTTGCTTACCTTTATGGCTACGTGGATGTGATCCATACATTCCTTTGTGTTTGTATGTTACCTTTATGCAGTCAATGCATCACATAGGGTTAGACCGGTAGGTTAGATAGAGAACCTTAGTGGTTGGCTTCTGATCCTTTGATTGACAAATCTAGGGAGGACCCTCCTTGGTGAAAAAGGCACCAAGTCACCCGTAGGCTTGCGGTGAACTTGAGCACGGTTTTACACCGTCAACAAGCCCCTTTTTCTGGCGTCGTTGCCGGGGATCGGCAACTCGAACCCTAGGGCGATCTATCTTTCTTTTAACTAACCCTAATTTTTATCATTGAATATACACTTGCTTTCTTGTTTGTGTCCTTGAAAGTAGGTGGAAAACTATACATAAAGCGATCGAGAAAAGTTTGCAACATTCGACGCAAACGAAGATGAACAAGGTATGCCTATGTGTCGATTAAGTTTTTAGACTAATGTCTTTTGGAGAATGTTTGTCCAAGCTATAGGTTTCGGAAATGACCATGTCAATCACGATGGAGAAGGATTCCATTACCATCATGCTCGTGCAGCGATAGTTATGATTTTTGAAGCCAAAGGATGCGTGACATTGTGCCCTAAAAGACTTCGAGATGAAAACCACACGCACATCTCTGGATCGATGGTCGAAAGGATAATGATGTCATCGCGATGTTTGCATGAGCCTCAGCAGAAAACAATTAGATATATTTGGATTTTCAGAAGCTGCATGAAGTCTACGCTCCAACGAATCAAGCGGCAAGGCAATCGGAGGTTCCTCCAAGTGGATATGGCCGAATCACCGATGGTTGCACATGCTGAAATTCTGGACAGCAAGCAGTGCTGAAGTGAAACATCCATAGCTCCCTCATTCAGACTCCGATTAAGGCGAATGAGTACCTGTTGGAAAGGTAATTTTATAAATTTTCCAATAGAACTATATTTTGGTATATGTTCTGTTCTGGATGCAGGGTTAAATCCACAAAGAAGAGGCAGCAACAAGGCGATGACGACAAGATAGAGGAGATGGACACAATGATAATAAATAGAAGATGGGGCAACAGTTCCACAACACGTACATGATGAAATTCAGAAGCTAAGGACTAAAACAAACCCTCCGGAGCAGGGATGAATGAAGACACAAGAGGCACCACTCAACACATGATGATGTTGGAAGCAAACCACGACGGATTTCCTAAAGGCAACATCAAGCTGCATGGCTACTTTGGATTCTCGCACAAGTAACCATGGCTTCACGACAATAAAAAGGTATGTGAGAAAGTCGAGCTCTATGACTTTAAATGAAGCGCTTTGCGGGAGCCAACCCGATCTTTTTATATATCTATATAAACTATGACAAGTCTACATTGTGTTCTTTATTTGAAAACTTCAAGTAACATCGTACCATTGCTCTAATAAATGTCACAACCACATGTTGTATGCTTTAATATATATATACACACACACATTGAGTGAGTACTTTGCTACTTGAATTTTGGGAAACTTGTAGACCCTTTTTTTTCTGTGTGCTTATTAGTGTTTAGAGTCTTTTTATTTGTGTCTTTAGAGAGAAATATGAAGCATGATCCATTTTGATTCTAAACTTGTGGCTAGTTAACTTAGGCTAACTTTTGCTTTTGGTTTAGATCACCACCATATCATGTCATATCATTTTGTTTATTCATAATCATGTTGCACTTCATTCCACTTTGTTCTCCACCTTTGCATTATGTTGCATGATCCATCTCGTCTTTTATAACCCTTAAAAAAATCATATCTTTACCTAAACCTTCCTATCGAACCACACCTAGAACCTAGGCCAACAAAGCGAGGGATCGACTTATGTCAAGTCGACAAAGTCTATCTCTATCCCTTTCTAATTAAAGTTTTGACTAGCCTCATCCTAAACCCTTAGAAAAAACCCATCATACCTTTAGTAATCCTAAAACCATAGGTTTGTTTTTCATCCAAAAATCTAACCCTCGCTTTTCTTCTTTTTTCAAAACCACCTTAGATAGAATTTCTTCACCCGACTTATATTTTCAAAATTCTTGTCTTAAGCCAAAAATATAGGATACCCATAAGCCTTACCTTAAAACTTTGTTAGCATGTTTTAAGGTCTTTTGATGAAATGCTTTGTTGACAAGACTTTACCTCTCATAAAGTGACTTGCTTGTCATTATAAGAAACAACTTTGAAAGCCTTTTTCAAACATTGCTGACTCTTTTCACTAATTCCTTCTCGCATTTGCATTTTGCATCAACCGCCCTTTGTTCTATCATGCATAGGTTAGCTTGGCTTCTTCGCAAAACTTTTTGATGAATGCTTTATTTCCATAATGGTGCTTCGCGCGCGCGAGGCATTTTCTTTTGTAATCTTGTGTAAACATGGTGTTTAGATTTGATTACGGACAATCATCATTTGAGTTTTTTAGCCTTGTTAATTTATATTGCATTGGTTGGTTTATAGACTTCACAATGCGCCCTACCTCTCTTACACTATTAAGAATTGTTAATCTTGGGATAAACATGGTGTTTTGACCTTGGTTGATAAATCTTTCTGCCGGTGGAGATGTTTGGCAACCACTTTGTAAGCATGGAGCTTAGAATTTGGTGTAAACATTGTTTTGTTTATATCCCTTCCTTTCATTTGCATTTTCACCTACACGCACGTACACTCATTAGGTTCTTACTTTTCTCTTTTTTTAGATAAAGGAACCAGGTTCTGGCCTCAACAATTACAGAGAATTGTCTACAGCCAACAATCAACAAAACGCAGCAACTAGGCTACAAGAAGCCACACAAACAACCACACATAGGTCCCCTAGGACCACAAATAAGCTACTGACCAACTCAACAGAACAAAGCATAGAAGAGGACACAAGCAACATAGCCTAAAAGTCAACACGCCTTAGGGTGTTCCATCCTGACTTATGGTAGATCTCCAACGCCACACTCTCCATCAATCGACAAACTTCCTTCAAAATGGTCCTCTCCTCTTCCTTAGAGAGGACGGCCCAACTCCTGATCCAGTGGGTCCCCCTAAACATCACCTACAAAAAAGATATAAAATTTGACTTATGAAACACGATATCATTCCGACTGATCCAAATGGCCCAGCATAAAGCTGCCACCCCGATCAAAACTAAGTTCCTTTGCTTTTTCGAAAAACTTCGGAGCCAAGGACCAAAAAGATGCTCAACACAACCCGGCCTCCTAATCTCAAAGGTGAGACTCACAATCCCCCACAAGAGTTTAGCCAATGGGCAAGCAAAAAACAGATGCTGAATAGACTCCGACACATCATAGAAGCAGCTCTTAGTACATCCTTTCCACTTTCTTTTTACTAGATTATCCTTGGTTAACACCACCCCATTCTTAAGATACCAAAGGAAGATTTTAATCTTCAATGGTATCTTAGCCTTCCAAGCCCGGATCTCTGGATCAAATTATCGTACAAATCCTTAACTGAGAATTTCTTACTAGCTGTCCAACGGAAGGTGTCTCTAAGGTTACTGAGGTTTACTTCTAGGACACTTCCAACTAGGTTGAACCAATTGTCCCTATTAACCCCGACTAACGCCCTCCTGAAAGAGACGTTAAGTGGTGTCGTACTTAGTACTTAGGCTACTGACAAGTTTTTCTTCTTGACTAAGTTATACAGCACAAGGTATTTAGCGCTAAAAGGCTCTCTTCCTAACCAGAGGTCCTCCCAGAACCTAGTCTGGGAGCCATCACTCACCTGAAACCTACCTCTTTCGAGCACCAGATGTTTGACTTCCATTAGTCCCGCCCAAAAGTGAGAATCACCTTTCCGTTTCTCAACTTGCGATAAGGTCTTGCCCGTAAGGTATTTCTTTCTTAACATCTGTTGCCAAACACCATCTTCATTCAGCAACTTGAAGACCCATTTACTCAATAGACATTTGTTTTGGATATCCAAATCGATAATTGCCAGAACCCCAGCACTTTTAGGTTTGTGGAGGATACTCCACTTTGCTAGCCGATACTTCTTCTTATGCTCATCACACTACCAAAAGAACCTTGATCTGTAATAGTCTAATTTCTCCAAAACACCTTTAGGTATCCTTAAGAAAGACATCATATACATTAGAAAGCTAGAAAGGACCGAGTTGAGTAAGACTAGCCTTCCTCCTAATGATAGCATCTTTCCTTTCCAACTACTCAACTTTTTTTGAAATCTTTCTTCGACCATTCTCCAATCCCCGTTGGAGAGTTTTCTAGGGCTCATCGGGATTCCCAGGTATCTGAATGGGAATACGCCCTCCTTGCAACCGAAAAGCCGGATATACACTTCGATTTTATTGTTCGCTTCCCCAAAACAAAAAAGTTCACTCTTATGAAAATTGATTTTCAGACCGGAGAGCTTCTCAAAAGCGCTGAGCACTAGTCTCAGCCCTTTTGCTTTCACCAGATCATCCTCAATAAACAAAATGGTGTCATCTGCATATTGCAAGATGGACAAACCATCGTCCACTAAGTGCGGCACCAGACCCTCAAAAAAGCCCAGACTCTTAGCTCTCTCTATTAGTACCGCTAACATATCTGCCACCAAATTGAAAAGAATAGGAGAAAGAGGGTCCCCCTGTCGTAAGCCTTTTCTAGTTTGGAAGAAGTGTCCCAGCTTGTCATTGATCTGCACACAGACACTACCTTTTGAAACTACACTTTCTATCCACTGACACCACAAGCTCGGAAATCCCCTCATTCTAAGAACTTGCTGCAAGAATTTCCAGTTGACTTTATCATATGCCTTCTCAAAATCTAGTTTGAGGATAAGGCCATTCTGTCACTTCTTTTTTAACTCATGTATGGTTTCGTGTAGAACCACTACCCCCTCCGGGATATATCTTCCAGGCAGGAAAGCGGACTGAGAAGGCTTAGTAATCCTACATGCAATCGACTCCAGCCTGTTAGCCATCACTTTTGTAAAGATCTTGAAACTAACATTGAGCATGCAAATTGGCCTGTACTGCTGAATCCTTTTGACCTCCTTCTCCTTTGGAATAATTGTGATTACTCCAAAGTTAAGGCAAAAAAGAGGTAGGTTCCCCGAATGGAAGTCTCTAAACATGGCCATTAAGTCATCCTTGATGAGACTCCAAAATACTTGAAAGAATTCAGCCGGGAAGCCGTCCGGCCCCGTGGCCTTATTATGTTTCATTTGGAAAATGGCATCCCTAACTTCCTTCTCTGTGAACTCAGCCATGAGCTCCTCCCTCTCTGAGCTGGTGAGCTGAGGAATACCCTCCACCATGGACTCATTGAGAGCCAAACCATTTTACTGCGATGTCCCAAAGAGATCTTTATAGTACTTTGTAATGTAATCCTTGAGTGCCTTCTCACCCTCTATAGTTCCCTCCTCTTGATCGAGCCGGAAGACTCTCGTCTTCCTTCTCTTCCCATTAGCAATCATATGGAAATACCTCGTGTTATTATCACCTTCCAAAATATTGGTAGTCTTCGCTCTTTGAAACCACTTTAACTCCTCCTCCCGGAGTAGTTGGTTCAACCTTTCTTGAATGCTTTGCTTCAAGTCCCACTCGCACTGGCTTAGAAGCTGGGACTCAGCAATTTTGTCGAACTCCTCCGCCTTTCTCAAAAGTTCCTGCTTTTCTCTTTTATAGGCACCATTCATATTTTTTGCCCATCCTCTTAGGAATTGCCTCAGTCTTCTTATTTTGTTTTGCCATCTTTGCATCGAGGTAGTACCCTTATTCTCCTTCTTCCAAACCTCAGAGACCACATCAAAGAAACCCTCCCTCAGCAACCAACCCAACTCAAATTTAAAAGGAGCCGGTCCTTTGGTCTTGGATTTCTCCCCCAAGCTAAGCAAAAGAGGTGTGTGGTCTGAAATTTCCCTATTAAGGGCCTCCACTGTCGCTAGTGGATATTGTTGCTCCAGTTCTGTACTTATTAAGACCCTGTCTAACCTCTCATATGTAGGTACCCTACGAGAGTTAGCCTAGGTGAATCTACGACCCGACATCTCAATCTCACATAAATCTAGGCTGTCAATGACCGCATTAAACAAAAAGGGCCACCTCTCATCAAATCTATCGTTGTTTTCCTGCTAGTATTGCGAATGATATTGAAATCCCCTCCTATACACAGCGGAAGACATTCCCCTCTGCATGCTTGCACTAACTCCGTCAGAAAGGACTCCTTAAATTTTGGTTGAGCAGCACCGTATACCGCCACCAGCACCCACCTAAAATCGCCCTTTCTATCTCTGACTCTAAATTTCACAAAGAAATCCCCATCCTCCACACTCCCTACATCTAACAGATCCATATGGACCCCCATCAGAATCCCCCCAGACCTCCCACGGGGAGCGGTACAGTGTCAAACGAAGTTCTTCCCTCCACTAAAATTATTTAGTGATCTTTGAGAGAAATCATGTTTGCCCGTCTCCAGTAAAGCAATGAACGCTAGGTCGTGCTCTATGGAAGTCTCCCGCAAGAAGTCGTTTTAGCCAAGACACTAAGACCTCTGCTATTCCAAAAGATTCCCTTCATTTGACAATCCCCTTTGAAAATTTTACTCTCCTAACTTTGCAAGTCTAGTTCAAACACGACTTAGCGTGTGACTTGCCTTTTCGCTTGAAACCGTCAAGTTCGCTATTTAAAGGGAAGCTTGACTCATCAAAAACTTCTTCTACTAGGTCACCACATAAGCTTCTTAGAGCTCTCTTCTCAAATTCCTCACCAAAATCCTCCTCGCTATCCCAACCTAACCACTCGTTATCTGAAAACCCTCCCTCACTCACCTTCCCAACCTCTTCTCTAACAAACAAGCTAGCAAGATTATTGTCTTGTTCTAAACCGGATGAGCCTAGGTTGAATCCTAGTTGTTTTAAGCAATGTGAAGCTAAGTCGCTACTGACAGGAAAGAAATGATGAGAGGAAGACATACCATCCTTGAACTCTAGGTTCTTCTTAGCAGCCTGCTCCTTGGCCTTAACCAAGACATGCTCATCCCTGGAACGCTGCAACCTCGGGCTCGCCCTGGTCTGTCCCTTGCAAGCCTCAGGAACAGCCACAGCCTCCAAAGTCCTGTCAGCCACCTCCCTGTCCTTGTCGCAACCCGGCAGCACACCGACTCCTCCCCGACCACCACCTTTCCCTGCAGGTCCTCCTCCTTCTCCTCCATCACCTTGTCTGCCACTTCTCCAATAACTTCATCAACTACCATGTTAAAGATTTCTTTCGCCTTGACCCTTAGGAATGTCTCAAACTCCTCATTGGACATGTTTTGGACCTGCTCCTTCCAAGAAATGACACCATTTCTGACTCCTCCATCAAACTCATCCATCCTTTCCCATTTGCTTTCAGCCTCATATCTCTTTTGCTTCTTAGTCGACCTCCCAACCATCACCTCCTCTCCCCGCTGCACTCCCTTCTCAAAATCCTCCTCTCCACCCCCCTCCACAACACAAGGCCACTCAAACTCTGCTTCCTCGCCATTCTCATCCAAGCCCAGCCTCTCCACCTCAAACTCAACCTCAAAGTAGTGATCCCTGATAACCACATCAAGCTGCTCAGGAATCAAACTCGGATTTAGAACAGCCACCTGCACCCGCCCAAAGTTACCCTTCCTGGTGGTTTCCATATCAACGGTCTGAGTGGAGCCCAACATAGATCCGATCGCCCAAAAATCCATGAACTCATAAAGCTCCCGCCGTAGCCCGAAAACTCGGACCCAAACCTTAGGGAGCAAAAAACCCACCTCCTTCTCCTGCCACACCTCAAACCTCAACCTGGTCCCAACTGGCACACCCTCTCCCCTAATATCAGAACCACCAAAAGACACCGCTCTCTGTAACTCCACCTTAGATGGAAACTTAGCCAGGTAAGAGTTCTCTTCAAGCTCCTTCAACTCCCAAGACCATCTCCCAGGAAATAACCTCTCCATCTATCTCCTGACCTCCTCCACTGGCACCTGACCCCCCTCCACCGAAATAAGAGTAGTTCTGGTATCCTTCCTTGCTCTAGGCAGGGGCGGCCGCGGGATGTGGTAGAATCCCAAACCATGCACCGCATACCCCACCGCATGAGCCACAGGCCTCGACATCTTCAGAATGGGGCACTTAAAGTTGACGTGATCATTGTGCTTGTCGCAAATCATGCAGTAGATCTCTGCTTTGCAAGTCGCTGCAAAGTGCCCTCACTTTGTACAGCGAGAACTTTTTACACCCGCTGAGTCCCCGCCCTGAACCTCGCCGACCCCCGCCTCTTGCATCACCACATCCACATTACCATGTTTCTGTTGCTGTTCCCTGACCCTCTCCTCTGGTCGCTGAGCATGCGCACCGCCCCTGCCCTGCACTCTTCCATCACCCCTTCCAGCGAAGCCGCGCACACCACGGCGCCCATGGAAGCCATCTCTTCCAGCCGTCGGCCCCGTTCCCCTTGTGCCAACGCCGAACCTTCCTGCATGGGCCTCCCCACCTCTGCTCTGCATCTTCTTCCTGTCCAAGAGCCTGTCTCCATGGCCACACACAGGGCCAGCAGGGCGCAAAGCACCCCAACCGCCCGGCGGCGGCCGAACCAGACCGCGGCCACCGCGCGGACCATGTCCAGCACCAGACCAAGGCCGAGAATCCACCAAACCCCACGCAGTAGGAAGACCACGTTGGCGAGGCGCACACCCGCTCCCGGCCTGATGCACCGCAGCACTCGAGAGAGGGTCGCGCGGCGGCAGCGCAACGTCGCCAGGAGCCCTCGGCCGATATGGGTAAGGGGCGCGATTAGAGGAAGATGAACCGAACCGTCTGTCTCCCCTCGCAAAAAGCATCCCCATTCCCTACGAACCGTGAAACTTGAGCCCGGGATAGCCACGGCCCGAGACGGCCCACAAAGCCGGCCCACAGAGCCCCACAGGCACCATGACAGGGCGCTCCGAATTTGAATTCGGATCTCGCGACCCTTTCATCTTCTCCGCCGCCTCCGGCCAGGTCGCAGGTGATCGACGCCCGGCAGCCGACTCCAGAACATCGGCAAGCCTCGAACAAGCACCCCTCACACCAGAACGTAAATCCGTCACCCAGAGATCCCCTAGGGACCTAGCTGGAGAGATCCTAGCTGGTGGAAGCGGCCCACACCATGGTCGGCTAGAGCTAGCGCCACATCGCATCAGCTTAGGATGCACCGGCCGCCTAGTCCGAGCGCCAGACATTGAAACCACGGTAGGCGTTGGTCGCAACGGCGCCCTCTCCTCATGAGAGTCTTCCCGCCCCGCTTCAACCGACGAGACTGCAGCGTGATTGCCATCGTCCAACTCCAACTCCGAGTCGTCGTCCTCTGTTAGGATCCAGAAGCGGGATCTGTTCGTCACCCTCTTGAACTCCGACTTCACCGACGATGACGAGGCTACACTGGAGCGAGCCCCGCCGCTCCATGTTCCCGCCGCCTGTGTAAGCTCTTCCACCTCCAGCTCGTCGCCGCTGCCCCGCGAACCTGCAAAGAGAGCGCCATTTACCTCGTCCTCTCGAGCTTGACGGGAGCCATCCCCCAGGGCCTAGGCGCTAGGGTCAGACGTCGGCGCCGCCGCTCGCCTGCCGGCGCACCGGCCGAGCCCTCGTCTCGGTTCGCCTCCCTCGCGCTCATTTCACATTGTTCATTGTTTGTGCGAACTTGATGCATAGCACGTGACAACGACCTCAGGTTCGCTCGATTGGCAGTCCATCAAACACAGCTGTAACACCTCTTCATAGTGTCTGGTTCCTGCAAGCACAACCAGGACCTACAGTTCAAGCGTGCTGTTCTTTGGAGCTTGAAAGATCAGTGATGCACTCGATTAGGAGAGCCTCTTACTTTTCTCTTTACTAGGTGAGCTATGCCACAAGCTAAGATCTTAGGGATGCATTTGGTTTGTTGGCAACTGTTTCTACTCCCAACCATAACCCCGGGGGTAGAATATGCATTAGATTTGTTTTGTAGGCATGGAGAAGTGTTCCCATGAGTTCTTGACCAATTGCAATCAAGATCGTTAGTCATCTACAAGGCTTGAGAGGGAAGTTTCTGTTTCCATCAAGATTTGAGCACATGTTCAGAGATGTACAATGGAAGAAAATTTAATTTTCAGAAGCTCCTTCGAACCTTGTTTCCAACGCATCAAGAATCATCAATTTTGAAGACACGTCAATGAGATATGGCAAAACCATTGAGCGCGCGCGTTAGCCTGAAATCAGCCTTGGACAGATTGCATCGCCGGAGTAAAATTGGCACAACTCTCTTGTTCGGAACCCGTTTCATGCATATGATGGCTCGTTGGAAAGATAATTTCATAAACTTCAACGTGGAGGGGTGTTTCAGTACATTTTCTGTTCTGGAGGAAAAATAAAAACTGTGGAAGATGAGGCAGCGACAAAGGACGACATTGAAGTCGGTGATGACGATATGACGAAGGATTGGAACCATGGCTTGATGATGATAAGAAAAAGTTGAGGGAAAAATGAGCAACAAAGGCAAGGAAGTGAAGACTATTCTCAAACACATGGCGAATTACAGGTAATTCAAGTTCTTCCACACTTAGCAACACGCTAAGCATGGGGGGAATTTGAAGGATGAAAGGAAAAGGCCACGTGGAGTACAAGGATCACCTTCACCACAAGATGTTCATCATTCCTTTTCCATGCTAAGCACAATGCTTAAGCATGGGGGAGGCATCGCTGCACTTCATTACGAGCATCGAAAGGGATTAACTCACCCTTAACTTTATCTTTGTTCATCACCTTTTAAATGCTTGCACATATATGCTTTCAACCATAGACAACCTTTGTATTTATCTCTCTATCAATAACATGGCTACTAGGAGGACAACCTAGGTTAGTTAGGTTTTACTTTTCAATAAATAAATCACCATCTCTTTTGAGCTTACCATGATGATATTATTTGTATATCTTGATTATGGAAAAATGATGAAAGTTGCCGCCTTGTTTTACTTGCATGATGTTTTATATAACATGACTATTTTTCTCTCTATTAAATAGAACTTAAGTTGATTAAATATCGGCTCTTTCATTTGTGGAGGTTAAATGATTAATCTTTAGACCCACATACTTTATGTTGCTCTTTGATTTAAGTTTACCGATGACCTATGGCTTGTACTTGTTTTATTTAAAATTATTATGCTATCTACATCTGTGAATCTCTTGCAAGGCTCTACCCACCAAAGCCTATACACATACAAGTACTTTAATGATATAACCTTTAGTTTTCAAACTTATATCTTGATGAGTTGGATTAGGATTGATTTCTGTGGTATGAGACTAAGATGCTGGTCATTCCTTTGCCTATCTTTTTCATTCTAGCCATTCTTGTCCATGCATTGTGAGTTTCTACATTGGAAATTTCACAAACTTCGCTAGGCATCCACCCTAAACCCAAAACAACTTTTGTGATTACCTCCTTGACCACAACCCAAATTGAGTATGGATGATCTTTCAACAAATTTTCTGAACATTTTCTGGCAAGATTTCAAGACATATAACATATGGAGGGACTCATCAGTATGCGAGTTTCGACATGGAGGATGCCCTTGAAGGATTTCCAAAGATTTATAAAGGAATACAAGGATTTTGTACTTCTTTAGCAGCCATAGGCCCCCTCACTTCTATGCTCGAGGACGAGCAATGATAAGCATGGGGGAGGACTGCTATAGCAAGTAGTATGTTGCTTAAAAGTTCATAGGAGCATAAAAAATGATGAATAAAAAAATAAAGAAGAAGGAGAAGAAAAAAATGAAGGAAAGAAAGAAGAAATAAATGAAGAAGAAAGAAAAAAATAATAAGAAAAGAAAAAACAAAAAAAGAGAAAAATAAAAATGCTCCTCGGTTCTTTTTAGCTTCATTTAAATCTTAGAGAGCTTTGAAGACAAGTCCATACTCAAACTTTCCGAACCATGTGCAATCCGATAACGAGAACTACATCCGTGTCTCGGGATCACCCATTTGCCACTTGCACATGTCCACCTTTCTAAATGTGTGTGTTCCATCTCTCTCCCTTTCCAACATTTATTTCCCATGGCCTTTTTGACTAGTCTCAGTAATTCCAATAGATCTCTCTCTTAGTTTAACAACATTTCAAGTATAATGTTTTGCTAGGATTGTTTTTACCTTCCAAGCTCCACATAAGCTTTCCACTTCCATATATGAGTAGAATAGATTGAGAATAATCTAGTGTAGGCTTGAGTGACTTGACGAGATGAGTGTTTCCTTGAGCTTTTGCAAGAGAACCTCACTTATGTTAGACGTGCAACTTTTTGAAGACTCTTCACGATGCAACAAGGTAAAGGTTTGAAGTTTGCTTAAGTTCGAGAGCACTATATTTGTTTTATTGTGGCATGTTCTTTAATGATAGTCTATCTTCCATAATGAAGTAGCCGGTCAAAACTTGAACCTTAAATGCTAAATACTTGAGAGAGCAATATGTCTTGTTGTGTATAACTAAGTGCAGGGAAGACATTGAAGGGCAACGCTGATTTCCAAATTAAGCAAAGATCTTGGACTTGCTCGAGGACGAGCAAGGTTTAAGCATGGGGGTATGTTGACGGTCGATTTTGGTACACCTAGCTATAAGTTTACCATCAACATTTGGACATATTTGATATTCTAACCAATGGAACTAATCCCCTAGAGGTATCAAGTTCACTCTCGCATGTCGATTTTGGAGTTTGTTGTTTATGTAGGAAACTAGAGCTTAAAGGGAGACTTTCGGGATAAGTTCATCAAGCATTTCAAGAGACGATCATGAAGCCCGACACAAGTCAAGACACATCATGAACATGACTCCAAACGGTCCAGGGACCGAAGCATGAAGCCGTGAAACTCCAGGGACCTGGACAGAAGATGCTGAAGCTTGCGCGACAAAGAGCTTTGTCCAAACCGTGGAGAAGACGACGTCAAGGGCCCACATGCATAAGGGAGCAAGTCAACAATTGACCGAGAAGCATCGGGGAGCGAGACTAGGCCGAACCGGGCCAAAATGGGCCTGGGCCAGTCGGCCCAGGCCGGCAAGCCCAGCCTCATCCGAGTCTGTTTCGCGTCCCCCTTTTGCTCTAGGTGCTTGTCGATTTATTGCCTATGTTTCCGTCGGCTGACACATCCATCCATTCATCAGAGAGCCGCCGAGACGAAGGAGAAGCACCGGGAGGAAGCCGACGGCCACCGCGAGTCCTCGAGTTGCCTAGGAGATGGCTTAGGCCATGCCCTAGCCGCCATGGTTGGCCCTGCGTGAAAGCCATGGTGGAGTTCCGGAGCCGCGACTTGAATTCGTCAAGTCGTTTATACCTTCAACATTCGGTGATGTAACTATATCTTGTCATACTTTGATCTACTACAAGTTATACTTATTCATATGTGCAGCTACCATATGCCTTTAGTAGGACTAGATCGAATCATGGTGATTAGTCTTGTCTTGCGGACACACCGTAGTAGTGCACGGACCGAGGTTTATCGCTCGTTGATGATTATCCTCGTGTAGTGACAATACGAGATGGGAGAAAGCGGCGAGTGAACGTGCATCGGACCACTCCATATCGGGTTACTCCATATCAAGTGTAATCCTTATCATAGTATAGGTTTAGATTGGTTTATCACCTTGGCCGGAACGACAACAAGAAGACGATAGGTTAGGTTTACCTTTGGTTTGCTTACCTATATGGCTAGGTGGATGTGATCCATTCATTCCTTCGTGTTTGTATGTTACCTTTATGCAATCAATGCTTCACATAGGGTTAGACCGGTAGGTTAGATAGAGAACCTTAGTGGTTGGCTTCCGATCCTTGGATTGACAAATCTAGGGAGGACCCTCCATGGTGAAAAAGGCACCAAGTCACCGTAGGCTTGCGGTGAACTTGAGCACGGTTTTACACCGTCAACAAGCCCCTTTTTCTGGCGCCAATGTAGAAACTCCGGAGCAAAAAAAGCTCATTTAGACTTAATCCCCAATGTAGAAAAAGGGGCTTGTTGACAGTTAATAGTTGTATCAAAGTTCGTTTAGACTTGCAAGCGGACAAATCCCCCGTCATAGTCATGGGACCCTTCTTCCCTCGAGTGATGAACCCAAGATATCGAATCTGTGGAACAATGTGCAACACAAGTAATCAATCTAGTAAAGCAAGGAAAGCTATCTTATGAAGAACTAAGTTGCATCTAATCTACTAACTCATAAAAGAAACACATCTAATCTAATCTAATGTACTAAAGAGGTAGCAAGAGAAAGAAAGAGATAACCGATCTAGAGAGTCTAGATCATGCTTATGTTGTAGCTCTAAACAATATAGATGAAGATAGAAAAGCGAATCTCATTAAAAGCATCTTTAAATCGTGGCCTCCGATCTGACTCCGAAAACGCCCTCCTTTCGGAACCCCCGTTCTGTCACAACGTATTCCTATTCATGCGGGTAGTCTAGGGCGAGTTCGATAAGAACAAGTTGAAATCACTTGGTCGGTCTGGTATGCACCTCTAGCCACCGCGGCTACAAGAGCACCCTAAGCAATCTATCTTAAGTATAGATTGGGGAAAAAGCAAAACCAAGAAGAAAACAAAATCATCGAGAAGGCACTTGATCGCTAGAAATCGGATTCACTATAAAAACTTCACCATGAATGATTACATGAACAAGATCACCACCGGAACCTATCTCGATCTTGATCCTTGCTCCGGAGCTCCGACGTGGTCTTCCATGCAAGGTTCCCACGTCGGCTAGGGAGACCCTAGACAACTAGCACGACCCTCATCTCCGAGATGGTGTCCCTCAAGCTTCTCTGCTCCTCGGCGGCGGATGACGAATTGATTGATGCGTGGCTCTCGGTCAGGGTGCTATAAATAGCTCGAGATGCGTCTAGGTCAAAGGGGGGGCGACTGGGACTCGAAATGGGCTGGGCCGACCGGCCTGGGCCCACTTCGGCCCAGTCCATGCCTCCTTCGCCCGATGTTGCTTCCCGACTCTTCTAGATCCTCTCCCCTTCTGCATGCGGGCCCTTGTCGTCAATTTCTCTCCGAATTGGACGAAGCTCCTTGTCTCGCAAGATTCGGCACTTTTCTGGCTAGGTCCTCGGAGTTTTCCATCTTCTCGAGTTGGGTCCTTGGGCTTCATGAAGTCGTGTTCACTTTATTGCTTGACTTCTACCGGGCTTTAAGGTCTTGTCATGAGGTGCTTAATGAACTTATCCCGGAAGTCTTGCTTTCAACGCTAAAACCCTGCATAAACACTAAACTCCAAAACAAACATGCACAAGTGAACTTGTTATACCACGGGGGTTAGTACCAATGGATAAGGTATAAAACTTATGCCAACACCAAAGGTAAACTCATGGCTAGGTTGACGGATTTTCACCGTCAACATCTCCCCCATGCTTAAACCTTGCTCATCCTCGAGTAAGCCTTCGATGGATATCATCGTTGCCCATCAATGCTTAAACCTTACACTTGATCATACATGAGAAAAAATAGTGCTCTCAAAAGTTTAATTCGTTAAAGTTCCATAATGTACTAGCCTTCATCCCTACGGAGGGTAGATTAATAATTAAGCTTATCCCACAAGTATTAACATGCTCCCAAAATTCAAATGGATCTCAGAAATTTTGAAATAAAGAACGAGATGAAAAGAGCTAAACCAAGTTCAGAAATTTAAACCGCCTTGCATCTTGCTCATGAACTCTCATCTCATCTTGTCTCTCAAGCCTATTTATTCTACTCCTTTCCCTCTCATAACATTCATTTATGTGGTAGGCTTTACATGGAGCTTTTTGTGAAAGTTTAGTCCTACCAAGATATTATAAATGAGATGTTGTCAAACCAAGACAAGCTTCTCATGGTCTTACCGAGACTCATCAAAAAGGTCATTGGAAAATAATGTTATATCAAGGAGGGGAAGAGAAAAATACACACACTTGAGATAGGTGGACATGTGCAAATGGCAAAGAGTGATCCCGAGGCACAAAGGAAGTCCTCGTTATCGGATTGCACATGGTTGGAAAATGAGTTTGGATCCTTTAGTCATGAGTCCTTGAAATTCCTAATGCACTTTAGAGAACCGGGGAGTTCACTTTATTTTATTTTTACACATACTCATATTTTTTCTTTTCTCATTTTTTTATACTCACTTTTTTTCCTTTACTTTCTTTCTCTATACTCACTTTTTTCTTTTTCTTTCTCATCAATTTTTTTTATTTGCTCCCCTTTGAACTCTAAAATGGCATTGTACCTACCTCTTCCCCTATGCTTAGACGTTTGCTTGTCCTCGGGCAAAGAGGTGATAGAGATAAGGCAGGTACCAGAAATACTTTTCCTTCGCAAAGATACTTGAAATCTTCAATCTTGGCACCATCGATCTTCCTTGAATTGATGATCCATACTCAACGATAGGTTATGGTCTAAGGAGGTAAACACAAAAGATGATATTTTTGGTTTTAAGGGTGGATATCCGGCGAGGTTTGTGAAATCTCCGATGTGGGGATACCCAATGCACGGATAGAAAGGCTAGCAAAAATATAGATACGCAAAAACGGAATGACCAGCTTCTTAGTCTCGGGTCAGAGAAGTCGAAGCCTGAAATAACTCACCCAAAAATAAATCTTGTACACTAAGGTTTAAGCACTCAAATATTTATGTGGCTTTAGATAGGTAGAGCAACATGCTAGTGGTATTTATGACAAGGTTAGCATTACCATTAAGAACAAAAATAAATCATCTTTAATCCATCTAAAACTTGAGAGCACATAAAACACTATGTGTCTTTATTTTTATCATAACCTCCGCTATAGATTAAGCTAGAATTCAGATAATTTCAGATTTGTATTTTAAGAGAGCACTAGCTTAAACATGCATAAAACAATTACAAAGATAAACAAAGTGGCAATTATAATCATATATCATCATGGCACAAACTTTGTAACTTTACCAAAGGTAAAAACTAGGTGGTGACATTATTCATGATGAAAATAAACACTAACACACATGCTGAAAATAAACTAACACACATGCTGAAATTAAACTAACACACCTGCTGAAATTTAAATAAGAATTGAAAACACTACGCAAACACAAACAAATATAAGCTGAAAAATAAAGAAAAGAGGGTAAAGGAAAGATAACTAGAGCTCCTCCTCTCTCTAATCTTCCGCCGGTGGTTGACATTGATAGTCTTGGTTGTTGTACCCTTGCTCATAATAGGAATGCACCACTCCTATGAATTGTCCGACGGTGCTAGGTGAAGGTGTCAAAACTCATAAGCGATGTTTGCATTTCCTTCACCGATTTGGTTTGCATTGGTTTGGATGGCTGCGATATTTTGCAGCGTATCCTCCAATGGTGTCCACTTTGTTGTGGTTGAGGAAGATGTGCATATGGCTCCGCAAAGGCTACGTTGGGCACCACAAAAATGGTGTGGCATGGCTGCACCACTCCCCCATGCTTGCATTGGTACACCACTGTAGTAACTCGGCGGCGCCGGGATTCCTCTAAATGGTGGCACATAAATTTGTTGTGCACCTCCTTCTTGGGCCATAGAAGATCCTTCTCATATAATCCTTCTCTTTTATTTTTTCGCTGACACAAGAAGTCCTTCCTCTAACCAATCTTCTTTCCCCTCAAGAAAAAGTCTTAATATTTCATCCGATAGGGGCAAATTTACTTTGGCAACTTTGAAGTCTCCTCTCTCATCTCCACTTATATTCTTGCCTTGCTTCATATATTCAATATAGGGAAGTCCCAGGTAGGAGATGATTCGGGTTTCTTGTAATACCCGTTCTCAAAGAGATAGCCAACATAGAGAGGTAACACCCCGAACCAATATCTCCTGAACTTGATGTTGCTCACAACACCACCTGTTGATCATAGGCGAATGGGGTCGATTGGCTGCCTGGCAATCAAAGCCGAGTAAAGCCAACTCAACTCCGTGTCGGTTACCTTTGTTTCTCTCATTCTCCCCAAATCCTTTTGCAGTGAAACACTTGGATGATGGGGTTCCGGATAAAATTTCTTTGTTGCTACGCTTCTCCCGCGATCATACTCCAAAAAAACATCCAATGTGCCTTCATGCACATCCACTTGTTCCGGGGCTCCTTTTGAAAACCGAGCTATTCCCTAATACATAGGGAACCGCTTGTTCAATCAAGATAGGAGACACTCGCCCATGGGTCTACGATACTAGAACATGCAATCGTTTTGAACGTGAAAACCAATCTAATCTATCAGGGGTTGTGACCACGGTTTCGCCCTTTCCCTCCTCTCGTACTCACTACGCCAAGGTATTCATGACTAGACCTATGATGGACACGACGTATTGAATGGATCCAAGGAAGCATTGGAGCTTGTTGACGGTGGTTTTAATGCTTAAGGTTAGAAAAAGGGGCTTGTTGGAAAGGCGGCTTGAGCACTCCCCAATGCTTAAGTCTAAACGAGCTTGTTTTCATCTGGAGTTTCTACATTGGCGCCAGAAAAAGGGGCTTGTTGACGGTGTAAAACCGTGCTCAAGTTCACCTCAAGCCTACGGGTGACTTGGTGCCTTTTTCACCAAGGAGGGTCCTCCCTAGATTTGTGAATCCAAGGATCGGAAGCCAACCACTAAGGTTCTCTATCTAACCTACCAGTCTAACCCTATGTGAAGCATTGATTGCACAAAGGTAGCATACAAACACGAAGGAATGTATGGATCACATCCACCTAGCCATAAAGGTAGGCAAACCAAAGGTAAACCTAGCCTATCGTCTTCTTGTTGTCGTTCCGGCCAAGGTGATAAACCAATCTAAACCTATACTATGATAAGGATTACACTTGATATGGAGTAACCCGATATGGAGTGGTCCGATGCACGTTCACTCGCCGCTTTCTCCCATCTCGTACTGTCACTACGCGAGGATAATCATCACCGAGCGATAAACCTCAGTTTGTGCACTACTACGGTGTATCCGCAAGACAATACTAATAACCATGATTTGATCTAGTCCTACTAAAGGCATATGGTAGCTACACATATGAATAAGTATAACTCGTAGTAGATCAAAGTATGACAAGACATAGTTACATCACCGAATGTTGAAGGTACAAACGACTTGACCAATTCAAGTCGCGGCTCTGGAACTCCACCATGGCTTTACCACGCAGGGCCAACCATGGCGGCTAGGGCATGGCCTAAGCCATCTCCTAGGCAACTCGAGGACTCGCGGCGGCCGTCGTCTTCCTCCCAGTGCTTGTCCTTCGTCTCGGTGGCACTCTGATGAAAGGATGGATGTGGCGGCCGGCGGAGACTGCACCTAGGGCAAAAGGGGGACGCGAAACGGGCTCGGATCAGGCTGGGCCGGCCAGCTTGGGCCGACCGGCCCATGCCCATTTTGGCCCGGTTCGGCCCCGTCTCGCTCCTCGATGCTTCTCGGTCAATTTTTGACTTGCTCCCTTATGCATGTGGGCCCTTGACGTCGTCTTCTCCACAGTTTGGACAGAGCTCCTTGTGGCGCAAGCTTCAAGGCATCTTCGTCCGTGTCGCCGGAGTTTCACGGCTTCATGCTTCGGTCCCCGGACCCTTTGGAGTCATGTTCATGATGTGTCTTGACTTGTGTCGGGCTTCATGATCGTCTCTTGAAGTGCTTGATGAACTTATCCCGAAAGTCTCCCTTTAAGCTCTAGTTTCCTACATAAACAACAAACTCCAAAATCGACATGCGAGAGTGAACTTCATACCTCCGGGGGGTTAGTACCATTGGTTAGAATATCAAATATGTGCAAATGTTGACGGTAAACTTATAGCTAGGTGTACCAAAATCGACCGTCAACACTACTTGAAAATTGTCATCAGCAGACCTTATCATTGAGCATCCAAAATCAGAAAGTTTAGCAGAGAGATTGTGGCTGATAAGAATGTTGACACACTTTACATCTTCATGAAAGATGGGGTGGCTGAGTGGGTGTAGGTATGCTAGTGTAGTAGCAATTTCAGTGGCAATTTTGAGACGGATTTCCATAGTCCTCATGGATGCATCGTCTTGTCTATCGATCAGGTAGTGCAATGTTTGATTTGGCACATATTCGTACACCAGAGATGGAGCTTCAAACTGCAAGCTGCAACCTAGAAGCTGGGCAATGTTTTCATGTTTCACTCGAGAAAGTATAAGCAGCTCCTGACCAAATTCCCTTCTCCTACTCTCATCGAATCCTTTGCAGATCTTTATTGCAACAGGATTGTTTTGTGAATCCAGATTCTGATCTATATAAATGGTTCCCTGACCACCTTCTCCAATGATGGATCTGTTGTCGAAGTTGTTTGCGGCCACCTCAATTTCTTCCCGGTTATACAACTAAAATGAATTGTTGCTCTCTACTTTCATGAGATCCATTAGTAGTTGGCCTCCGTTCTTCTGAAAACATTCATTCAACTTCCTCTGGTGTCCATGCCTAATTATTCGCCGTTTATGCGTGATCCACTCTTTAATTAGGAAAAGCAAAAGACCAACCAAAAAACAGGCGAAAATTCCTGCAGATCATATTAGTATATATGTGACTCATAATTTGTTTCATGGCACAAAAACAAATAGTTCTGTAAGTACCGTACAGTTTGAGCAATTGATAGAAACAAAGTCAAAAGGATTGAAAGGATGAAAGGTAGGAGAAGTACCAATTGGGATCGTGACTTTTCGGGAAATGGATTGGTATTTCTCACATGTTCCATTGTACGGGTTGCCTTCAGGGTAACGGGGAGGGCAAATACATTCAAGCCCACCTTGATTAGTATTGCAAATTGCATGCACCGAGCAAGTGTTTTTTGCAGAATCTTTGCATTCATCAACATCTGCCATAATGTTACCAGTGGCATATAAAATGTCATGCCGCTTTATCCAGTAGACATTGAAATAGGGCTATTGTAATGCTTCATTGTAGGGAACATGGCCCCTTTTGCCATTTGTTCGAGTTGATTTTGGTGATTCATGCTAACACAAGTAATGGGACTAACCTTATTGTCTAGCATATCTTTGTAGGCATTCCTTGGTCCCATGGATGTCACCACATGTTAACATACCATGCACAAGTTAACATACCATGCCCAAGCTAACATGTCATACCACAAGTTAACATACCATGGACATGTTAGGTTACTTAAAGCAAATTAGAGGACTTAGTATATATTTGGAGGCTATAAGTAATGGCATGTTAAGTATGTTAAGTATGTTAAGTTGAAGCAAAGATCCAAGTTGAAGACGCGAAGAAAAAGAAGGAAAGGACACCGTCAGATGAACTGACGGTACCTAAATAGCAAGCGTCAGCGTAATCGTCAGACGAGTTGGTACACTGGTGAAACCCTAGGCACCGTTGGATGAACCGACGGTCCAATTTCTAGATGCGTCGGACGAGTTGCAAAGGAAGAGCAGCGAAGACAGTAGCACCGGATGATCCGACAGTCTGAGTGGGGATACCGTCGGTCTATCCGACGCTCAGTTTGAATCAAGACAGAGAGGCGCCAAGACGAAGCCTTCAACACCGGATGATCCGACGCCTTGATCAAGGGGTAGCGTCAGTCTATCCGACGGTCGCGTGGAAGCTAACAGAGACGACTTGGTTGCAGGGTCTTCAGCACCGGATGATCCTACGGACCGTCGGTGTATAACATCAGAGAAGTTGTGTCAGAGAATCTCAACGGCTAAGTGATGTGGGAGGGGATGAACCGACGCCCTGGAAAACCTAGCATCGGTTCATCCGACGCTACCCTTTTTAGTGGCCGTTAGCGAATGGTTAGTTTGATGCCTTGGGCAATTTTTACCCCCTCCACTCACCCATTTGAGGTTGCTGGATTGTGTGAAAGTGCAGAGGAGTTCAAGACACATTGAAGATCATATCCAATCCATCCAAGTGCTTAATTGCTCATCCTTAGACTTGCATATGCTTTGTGTATGTGCTTAGTGCTAGGCTTAGCTTAGAGCTAAGTGAGTGCAAGGTTGTGCCAACCTTGTGAGGTGATTCTTGAGTGAATCAAGTTGTATAAGGTTCGCTGAAATCCTTGGGGTCTAAGTGGCTCACAGGCAATTGTCATCGACTCTCCGGCTTGGTGTGGAGCGGCGAGGACACTTTGTACGGGGGACGTGGAGATCCTCTTCCTTGGTGGAGAAGCTCCTTAGTGGAGGCGGCATCGAGGTGACCAAGGGAGCTTGGCAAGTGCCTAAGTGGATAGCCTTTGTGGCGAGTCAAGTGGTGCTCTTAAGAGAGACTTGGTGACCGGGAAGCAATACACTTGTGTGAGTGCTTCAACAACGTGGACTAGGGGTGGCTTACTGCCTACCGGTACCACGGGATAAATCGCGTGTCAAGAGTTTGCTTCCTCTCATCCCCTTTACGTTTCCGCATTTACTCTATTGCAATCTTTGCTTGCCTCTACTTTCCTAGAGTAGTATCTTGCTTGGATTGGCTATAGGTTGCAAATCTTGTTTTGGGATGGGAGTTTCACACTAGAACAGCACTAGTTGCACATCTAAATAGTATGTTCTAGTTTATCTTTGTGCCAAAATAGTGAAGCCATAGGTTAAGATTTTTAGTTGCCTAATTCACCCCCTCCCCCTCTTAGGCTACCGAGCATCCGATTTCTTACAAATATATATACTACCTCTACACTGCCACCATCAACTAATGCATACTGATTTCATCTTGCAAACTCCGTGCTGATGGAGGGTTTCTGCTGGAGATTGTAATATTATGTACTTTCTTCACTAGTAGAGTCACCTACTGCGTTGTTATAAGACGACGACCGTCCCTGCAACATTAGTGCACTGACACCATGAAACAGTCTAGTGCGCTGTGGGACCGGGCCTGCTAATCGTTGGAATTCCTCAGCTACCTGGCTCATCATTGGTCGATGCTGACCAGTCATGGCCAAGCATTCTCTTGCTAAAGCAGCCATTTGATGTAATAAATCCATGTTTTCTTGGTTGGCCAACTCTGTATCTCTGAGCTCCATAAGCTTGTACTTCTTCGTGACTTCCGTGAAGACAGACACGAGGCTCTCCTTTCTTTTGGACAGTGCCGTCCTACGTGTTAGGATCTCCAAAAGTACAACAACAAAGCTGTAAACGTCACTCTTGTCAGTAAGCTCAAAGTTCAAAAGGTACTCTGGATCTAAGTAGCCCATTGTCCCCTTCACTACTTGAACATTGTCATCAGCAGACCTTATCATTGAGCTTCCAAAATCAGAAAGTTTAGTAGAGAGATTGTGGCCGATAAGAATGTTGACAGACTTTACATCTCCATGACAGATGGGGTGGCTGACTGAGTGTAGGTATGCTAGTGCAGTAGCAATTTCAGTGGCAATTTTAAGACGGATTTCCATAGTCCTCATGGATGCATCATCTTGTCTATGGATCAGGTAGTGCAATGTTTGATTTGGCACATATTCGTACACCAGAGCTGGAGCTTCAAACTGCAAGCTGCAACCTAGAAGCTGGACAATGTTTTCATGTTTCACTTGAGAAAGTATAAGCAGCTCCTGACCAAATTCCCTTCTCCTACTCTCATCGAATCCTTTGCAGATCTTTATTGCAACAGGATTGATTTGTGAATCCAGATTCTGACCTATATAAACGGTTCCCTGACCACCTTCTCTAATGATGGATCTGTTATCGAAGTTGTTTGTGCCCACCTCAATTTCCTCCCGGTTATACAAGTGAAATGAATTGTTGCTCTCTACTTTCTTGAGATCTATTATTAGTTGAGCTCCGTTCTCCTGAAAACATTCATTCATCTTCCTCTGGTGTTCGTGCCTAATTATTCGCCGTTTATGTGTGATCCACTCTTTAATTAGGAAAACCAAAAGACCAACCAAAAAACAGGCAAAAATTCCTGCAGATCATATGTGTACATATGTAACTCATAATTTGTTTCATGGCGCAAAAACAAATAGTTCTGTAAGTACCATACAGTTTGAGCAATTGACTGAAACAAAGTCTAAAGGATTGAAAGGATGAAAGCTAGGAGAAGTACCTATTGGGATCGTGACTTTTCGGGCAATGGATTAGTCTTTCTCACATGTTCCATTGTACGGGTTGCCTTCAGGGTAACGGGGAGGGCAAATACATTCAAACCCACCTTGATTATAGTTGCAGATTGCATGCACCGAGCAAGTGTTTTTTGCAGAATCTTTGCATTCATCAACATCCGCCATAATGTTACCAGTGGCGTATAAAATGTCATGCCGCTTTATCTAGTACAGATTGAAATAGGGCTATTGTAATGCTTCATTGTAGCGAACATGGCCCCTTTTTCCATTTATTCGAGTTGATTTTGGTGATTCATGCTAACACAAGTAATGGGACTAACCTCATTGTCTAGCATGTCTTTGTAGGCATTCCTAGGTCCCATGGATGTTACCACATGTTAACATACCATGCCCAAGCTAACATGTCATACCACAAGTTAACATATCATGGACATGTTAGGTTACTTACAGCAAATTTGAGGACTTAGTATATATTTGGAGGCTATAAGTAATGACATGTTAAGTATGTTAAGTTGAAGTAAAGATCCAAGTTGAAGATGCGAAGAAAAAGAAGGAAAAGGACACCGTCGGATGAACCGACGGTACCTAAATAGCAAGCGTCGGTGCAATCGTCGGACAAGTTGGTACACTGGTGAAACCCTAGGCACCGTCGGATGAACCGACGGTCCAATTTCTAGATGCGTCGGACGAGTTGCAAAGGAAGAGTAGCGAAGACAGTAGCAACGGATGATCCGATGGTCTAAGTGGGGATACCGTCGGTCTATCCGACGCTCGGTTTGAATCAAGACAGAGACGCGCCAAGACGAAGCCTTCAGCACCGGATGATCCGACGCCTTGGTCAAGGTGAAGCGTCGGTCTATCCGACGGTCGCGTGGAAGCTAACAGAGGCGACTTGGACGCGGGGTCTTCAGCACCGGATGATCCGACGCACCGTCGGTGCATAGCGTCGGAGCAGTTGTGTCAGAGAACCTCAACGGCTATGTGACGTGGGAGGGGCACCGGATGAACCGACGCCCTGGAAAAGCATAGCATCGGTTCATCCGACGCTACCTTTTTCAGCAACTTTTAGCCAACGGCTTGTTGATGCCTTGGGCTATTTATACGCCCTCCACTCACCCATTTGAGGTTGCTGGATTGTGTGGAAGTGCAGAGGAGTTCAAGACACATTGAAGATCATATCCAGTCCATCTAAGTGCTTAATTGCTCATCCTTAGACTTGCATATGCTTTGTGTATGTGCTTAGTGCTAGGTTTAGCTTAGAGCTGAGTGAGTGCAAGGTTGTGCCGACCTTGTGAGGTGATTCTTGAGTAAACCCAGTTGTACAAGGTTCACTGGAAGCCTTGGAGCCTAAGTGGCTAACCGGCAATCTTCATCGACCCTCCGGCTTGGTGTGGAGCGGCGAGGACACTTTGTGCGGGGACATGGAGACCCCCTTCCTTGGTGGAGAAGCTCCTTAGTGGAGGCGGCATCAAGGTGACCAAGGGAGCTTGGCAAGTGCCTAAGTGGCAAGCCTTTGTGGCGAGTCAAGTGGTGCTCTTGGGAAAGACTTGGTGACCAGGAAGCAATACTCTTGTGTGAGTGCTTCAACGTGGACTAGGGGTGGCTTAGTGCCTACCGATACCACGGGATAAATCGAGTGTCAAGAGTTTGCTTCCTCTCATCCCCTTTACATTTCCGCATTTACTATATTGCAATCTTTGCTTGCCTTTACTTTCCTAGAGTAGTATCATGCTAGGATTCACACTAGAACAACCCTAGTTGCACATATAGATAGTATGTTCTAGTTTACTTTGAGCAAAAATAGTGAAGCCATAGGTTAAGGTTTTAAGTTGCCTAATTCACCCCTCCCCCTCTTAGGCTAACAAGCATCCGATTCCTTACAAGTGGTATCAGAGCCGGGACTCACTTCCTTCACAAGGAAACACCAATTTGATTGGTAAATTGTGAAAACCGGCTCATTGGAACGGTTAGGCTTCACGGCCTAGTGAGTTGCTCTATAGAGGAATGAAAGGGGTGGATACCTTCGGTTTGGCACCACATTTTGATGTCACGGGCTATCCTCGGTGGAAGGTTCTCATGGAGGCCTATCTCCAACCAAAGGACATTGATGTTTGGAGAGTCACCAATGAGGCATGAAAAATGGTACTAAGAAAGAAAAGCAACTTGATGTTATTGCTAAGAGTATCATTTTGTCCTCACTAGATGTAGGCGTTTTCAATAGAGTTTTTACTTGTGAAAATGCTCATGAGCTATGGAAAACCATCAAGGAGCAAAATGAGGGTTCAAAAGAAGTTGCTAATCAACACTACGGTTGTCTCCTTGAGGAATTCAATAGCTTTAAGCAACTTTCAAATGAAAATGCCGAATCTATGTACTCACGCATAAATGTGCTTGTCAATGAGATCAATGCTTTAGGTGTGAAGGACATCACGGACTTGAACATCAACCGCAAGATCTTTCAAAGTCTCCAGAAGCCCGATTATAACTTGGTGAAGGCAATCATTTACGAGAAGAAGCTCGAAGATTTGAAACCATCTCATATCTTCAGCAAGATCATGGCACATGAGCTTCAACTCATGCCCAAGTCAAATAAGGCGCCCCAAGAGAAGCTCCAAAACCATCCTCTCCAACTACAAGCTATGCTCTCTCAAGCCAACAAGAGAAGATGTTGAGTAGGATGGCTACTTATGGAAGCTCAAGCGAGGATGATGGTGATGATGGTGACGACAGATTTTCCTCAAGTGATGAAGAGGTTGAATCCATGGTGGCCGAGTACGTGAAGAAGATCTTCAAGTATGTGAAGAAAGTCAACATGTACGGCTACAACGTCCAGTTGAGAGAAGGGCGTCATCATCAACACATCAAGTTCACCAAGATCGAGCACAAGCCCAAGAAGAAGGTGGTCAAGGAGAGGAGACCAAGGCAATAAGCAACTATCACCGTCCGTGAGTGGACAAGTGGTGGAGAATCAAGTTCTTCTAGCTCATGTGATGAATCAAGAAAGAACTTCACCACCCGCTTCATGCAAGGTCCTTCATCATCACTACACACGTGCCTTATGGCCAAAGGTATGGAAAGCAATGTAAGTGATGACGAATCCGACACCACCTCTCTTGATGATCTTGTTGAGCTAGTCCATGAGCAAAAAGGAATTCTTGAAAACCAAGCTAATGAAATTGAAGAACTCAACGCTCTCAATGATCTTAGTGCAACCCTTGCTACAAATTATGAACATTTGTTGTGCAAATTCAAATTGCTTAGCAAGGAGTGTGATGAGCTAAAATCTAAGCTTCAGAGCAATGAGACTAAAACAAGTAATTCCTTTGAGCTTGATGAATCATCTATCCCTTGTGCAATTCCTATCTCCAAGGTAGATGGTTCAACTTCTTGCATTGATTTATTTGATGAATCTTGCTCGCCATCTTGCAATGAGAATGTTGTTGTAGAAACATGTGATTATCTCATAGGCAAGGAAAATGATGAGCTCAAGCAATAAGTAAAATGGCTTCGAGAGATGTTGGCAAGCTTGATGGGCAAGGGCAAGAACAATGAGCAACAAGTGGACATCTCTCAAAACATGAAGAGCAAAGTCCAACCTTCTCAAGATAACCGTGATCCCATGGTGAAAAAGCTTGAGATGGGTGCAACCGTGACTTGCTAAAAGTGTCATGGAGAAAGGCACAAGTGACAAGGGTGAGAAGAAGAAGTTGAAGCCCACCATCAAGAGCTCCCTCATCTACACCAAGCCCAACAGCAAGAACAGGACCAAGAGCAACACCTACGTCATCAGAAGAAGGCAAATGGCAAGGTGGTTGCACACAAGGTTGGGAAGATGAAGGAGGAGCGGGGTTGGAACCAACCCATTCGGGTGCCCAAGGAAGTCATCATCAACATGAAGGGGCCTCAAATGGTTTGGGTTCCAAAGGCCACTTGAAGGCCTTGTGAGCGGGGACTTGGGAGGCTTGGCACAAAGAAGTTGTGAAGATTCAAGCCTAGAAGCCAAGCTTGGAAGTTGGACATGTGTTGCCCAAGTTCCCCGGTTGAGGTAATGGAAACTAGTACCTATCTCTTGTATCATTGTAGCTCCATTGCCTTGTTTAGGTTGCATTTGTTGCAATGTCTACATATGGTAGGTTGCTTGTACCACGTGCTAACCCATGAGCAACCTACATGGTTTGATTAGTGTGTGGGAAAGCTACACTTGTTCTTTCATGGTGCATGTTTTCATATATATCTCTTTGCATCATGAGCAAGCTATAGGGTTAGCTTCCCTTTTGTTGTCATAAACAATGTGCATACATTTGGTTGGTAATTCAAACACTTAATGCACACATTTAGGGGGAGCTCATCCTATTGTTTGGTTATTGGACTAACATTGTTTCAAGTTTATCTTATGTAGTCCCTTAGCGACACGTTCTGGTGCGGTGCTTCATTCTAGGAGAATGCTATTTCACTATCAATGTGATCTAACATCTCTAAAAGAGTGAATATAGCAATATGAGCTTCATGCTATTGAGTCATGTCCTTGCGAGCTTATGCCTCTATATAAGTTCAAAGGCAATGTACTCATACATTCCTATTCCTTGTGGTACCCCAAGTGTCTTCTATACAAGCTTCTTCCAAGTGGTGTCACCTAGTGATATCATCTCCAAGAGGCTCATCTCAATGTGGTGCCAACAAGGTAGAGAGGATCATCCCCCGGAGGTATGCAGAGATTAAAAGACTACAAGTGATATCTACAAGTGGTAATGTATCAAGAACCCATTTGTTTTATCTCTTGTCCTTTAAGCTACCTCCTTGCATGATATGCTCTAAGCTTCCTTGACTTACAAGTTTGTAGTTATTCACTTGTTTTTCACATTATCATCTTGGCACACACTTAGGGGGAGCTTAGTTTGCATCATGCTAGTCTCATGAGCTTTTGATCCACCTTAGTCATTCTTACATGTGGTATCTTCATTGATATCATACATATGGATCATGGTTCTTTGTAAGGAATCGGATGCCCGTTAGCCTAAGAGGGGGAGGGGGTGAATTAGGCAACTTAAAACCTTAACCTATGGCTTCACTAATTTTGTGCAAAGGTAAACTAGAACATACTATCTATATGTGCAACTACGGTTGTTCTAGTGTGAAACTCCCATCCCAAAAGAAGGTTTGCAACCTATAGCCAATCCTAGCATGATACTACTCTAGGAAAGTAGAGGCAAGCAAAGATTGCAAGAGAGTAAATGCGGAAATGTAAAGCGGATGAGAGGAAGCAAACTCTTGACACGCGATTTATCCCGTGGTATCGGTAGGCACTAAGCCACCCCTAGTCCACGTTGTTGAAGCACTCACACAAGAGTATTGCTTCCCGGTCACCAAGTCTCTCCCAAGAGCACCAACTTGACTTGCCACAAAGGCTAGCCACTTAGGCACTTGTCAAGCTCCCTTGGTCACCTTGATGCCGCCTCCACTAAGGAGCTTCTCCACCAAGGAAGGGGGTCTCCACGTCCCCCGCACAAAGTGTCCTCGCCGCTCCACACCAAGCCGGAGGGTCGATGACGTTTGCCGGTGAGCCACTTAGGCCCCAAGGCTTCCGGCGAACCTTGTACAACTGGATTCACTCAAGAATCACCTCACAAGGTTGGCACAACCTTGCACTCACTCAGCTCTAAGCTAAGCCTAGCACTAAGCACAAACACAAAGCATGCACTAGTCTAAGGATGAGCAATTAAGCACTTGGATGGATTGGATATGATCTTGAATGTGTCTTGAACTCCTCTCGCACTTCCACACAATCCAGCAACCTCAAATGAGTGAGTGGAGGGGGTATAAATAGCCCAAGGCATCAAACTAGCCGTTGGCTAACGTCCACCGAAAAAGGTACCGTCGGATGATCCGACGCTATGCTTTTCCGGGCGTCGGTTCATCCGGTGCCCCTCCCACGTCACGTAGCCGTTGAGGTTCTCGACACAAGCTGCTCCGACGCTATGTTCCGACGCTACGTCGGATCATCCGTCGTCGAAGGCCTCGCGTCCGGTCGATGCTCGTTAGCTTCCAACGGACCGTCGGATAGACCGACGCTATGCCTTGACCAAGGCGTCGGATCATCCGGTGCCGAAGGCTTCGTCTTGGCGCGTCTCTGTCTTGATTCAAGGCGAGCGTCGGATAGACCGACGGTGTCCCCACTTAGACCGTCGGATCATCCGGTCTCGAAGGCTTCGTCTTGGCGCGTCTCTGTCTTGATTCAAGGCGAGCGTCGGATAGACCGACGGGGTCCTCACTCGGACCGTCGGATCATCGGTGCTACCGCCTTCCTTGCTCTTCCTCCGCAACTCGTCCGACGCATGTAGAAAAAGGACCGTCGGTTCATCCGACGGTACCTAGGGTTTCACCCCGTGTACCAACTCGTCCGACGATTGCACCGACGCTTGTAAATGAGGGACCGTTGGTTCATCCGACGGTGTCTTCTCTTTTCCTTTTCTTGCTCGGTTTTGACCCTTTGTTTTGGCATTTTTGCATGGGGTTTCCTTGCATCCTTGGGACCTAGAAATGTCTACAAAGACATGCTCAAACAATATGGTTAGTCCCAATGATCATGTTGTCATGAATCACCAAAATCAAACTCCGAACAAATGGCATATGAGGCCATGTTCGCTACAATCTCCCCCTTTTTGGTGATTTATGACAACACAACCAAAGCAAGCATAAATTTGCTAGAATTGACAGAATTAGAACCACTTACACTTGCTTGGATGCTTACCATCATCCAAACTCCCCCTAGATCAAACTTCCCCCTTTTTGCTCTTATGTTCACATTCTCCCCCTTTGGTCTCAAATCCTTGAAATCACTTGTAAGCATCCTTGAGCCCACTTGTAAGCTTACGCCACACGCTTGCTTTGGTCTCACATTCTCCCCCTTTGGAATAAAATCTCCAAAAAGTCCAAAGCAAATGGGTCCAAGGAAACTAGCAAGATCTAGCAACCATAGCTCAAAGGAGAGATGTTAAATGCAAGGGAGAAAGCCGCATGAACCATGATCCATATGTATGATATCGATGAAGATACCACATGTGAGAATAACTAAGGTGGATCACATGCTCATGAGACTAACATGATACAAACTAAGCTCCCCCTAAGTGTGTGCATAAAAAGAATACCACTTGCAAGACAAGGGTAGTGAGAAACAAGTGCACAACTACAAACTTGAAAGACAAGGAAGCTTAGAGCATATCATGCAAGGAGGTAGCTTAAGGGACAAGAGATAAGACAAATGGGTTCTTGTTACATTACCACTTGTAGATATCACTTGTAGTCTTTTGATCATTGCATACCTCCGGGGGTTGATCCTCTCTACCTTGTTGGCACCACATTGAGATGAGCCACTTGGAAATGATATCACTAGGTGACACCACTTGGAAGAAGCTTGCAAGAAGACACTTGGGGTACCACAAGGATTAGGAATGTATGAGTACATTGCCTTTGAACTTATATAGAGACATAAGCTCGCAAGGTCATGACTCAATAGCATGAAGCTCATATTGCTATATTGACTCTTTTAGAGATGTTAGATCACATTGAGAGTGAAATAGCATTCTCTTAGAATGAAACACCGCACCGGAACGCGTCGCTAAGGGACTACATAAGATAAGCTTGAAACAATGTTAGTCCCATAATCAAACCATAGGATGAGCTCCCCCTAAATGTGTGCATTTAGTGTTTGAATCACCAACCAAATGTATGCACATTGTTTATGACAACAAAGGGGAAGCTAACCCTATAGCTTGCTCATGATGCAAAGAGATATATATAAAAACATGCACCATGAAAGAACAAGTGTAGCTTTCCTACACACTAATCAAACCATGTAGATTGCTCATGGGTTAGCACATGACACAAGCAACCTACCATATGTAAACATTGCAACAAATGCAACCTAAGCAAGGCAATGGAGCTACAATGATGCAAGAGATGGGTTCTAGTTTCCATTACCTCAATCGGGGAACTTGGGCAACACATGTCCAATTTGCAAGCTTGGCTTGTAGGCATGAATTTCCGCAACTTCTTTGTGCCAAGCCTCCCAAGTCCCCTCACTTAAGGCCTTCAAGTGGCCTTTGGAACCCAAACCATTTGAGGCCCCTTAATGTTGGTGATGACTTCCTTGGGCACCCAAATAGGTTGGTTCCAACCCCGCTCTTCCTTCATCTTCCCAACCTTGTGTGCAACCACCTTGCCATTTGCCTTCTTCTTGATGACGTAGGTGTTGCTCTTGGTCTTGTTCTTGCGGTTGGGCTTGGTGTAGATGAGGGAGCTCTTGATGATGGGCTTCAATTTCTTCTTTGCGCCCTTGTCCATCTTCTTGACAAATTGGGGGCATTTGTAGAACTTGTGCCCTTCCTCATGACACTTGTAGCAAGTCACGGTTGCACCCTTCTCAAGCTTCTTCACCATGTGATCACGGTTATCTTGAGAAGGTTGGACTTGGCTCTTCATGTCTTGAGAGATGTCCACTTGTTCTTCATCATTCTTGCCCTTGCCCATCAAGTTTGCCAACCTCTCTCGGAGCCATTTCACTTCTTGCTTGAGCTCATAATTTTCCTTGCCTATGAGACAATCACATGATTCTACAACAACATTCTCATTGCAAGATGGTGAGCAAGATTCATCAATTAAATCAATGCAAGAAGTTGAAGCATCTACCTTGGAGATAGGAATTGCACAAGGGATAGATGTTTCATTAAGCTCAAAGGAATTACTTGTTTTAGTCTCATTGCTCTCAAGCTTAGATTTTAGCTCCTCACACTCCTTGCTAAGCAATTTGAATTTGCACAACAAATGTTCATAATTTGTAGCAAGGGTGTCACTAAGATCATTGAGAGCATTGAGTTCTTTAATTTCATTAGCTTGTTGTTCAAGCATTCCTTTTTGCTCATGGATTAGCTCAACAAGATCATTGAGAGAGGTGGTGTCGGATTCGTCATCACTTACATTGCTTTCCATACCTTTGGCCATAAGGCACATGTGTGATGATGAAGGACCTTGCATGAAGCGGGTGGTGAAGTTCTTTCTTGATTCATCGCTTGAGCTAGAAGAACTTGATCCACCACTTGTCCACTCGCGGACGGCGAAGGTTGCTTCTTGCCTTGGTCTTCTCTCCTTGACCACCTTCCTTTTGGGCTTGTGCTCAATCTTGGTGAACTTGATGTGTTGATGATGGCGCCCTTCTCTCAAGTGGATGTTGTAGCCGTACATGTTGACTTTCTTCACATACTTGAAGATCTTCTTCACGTACTCGGCCACCATAGATTCAACCTCTTCATCACTTGAGGAATCTTCATTATCACCATCATCACCATCATCTTCGCTTGAGCTTCCACGAGTAGCCATCCTACTCAACTTTTTCTCTTGTCGGCTTGAGAGAGCATGGCTTGTGGTTGGAGAAGATGGTTCTTGGGGTTTTTCTTGGGGCGCCTTCTTTGACTTGGGCATAAGTTGAAGCTCATGTGCCATGATCTTGCTCAAGATATGCGATGGCTTCAAATCTTCAAGCTTCTTCTCGTAGATGATTGCTTTCACCAAGTCATAGTCGGGCTTTCGAAGACTTTGAAGGATCTTGCGGTTGATGTTCAAGTCCGTGATGTCCTTCACACCTAAGGCATTAATCTCATTGACAAGCACATTTAGGCGTGAGTACATAGATTCGGCATTTTCATTAGCAAGTTGCTTAAAGCTATTGAATTCCTCAAGGAGACAACCGTAGCGTTCATTAGCAACTTCTTTTGAACCCTCATTTTGCTCCTTGATGGTTTTCCATAGCTCATGAGCATTTTCACAAGTAAAAACTCTATTGAAAACGCCTACATCTAGTGAGGACAAAATGATATTATTAGCAATTACATCAAATTGCTTTTCCTTCCTAGTACCATTTTTCATACCCTCATCGGTGACTCTCCAAACATCAAGGTCCCTTGCTTGGAGATAGGCCTCCATGAGAACCTTCCACCGAGGATAGCCCGTGCCATCGAAATGTGGAGCCAAACCTAAGGTATCCACCCCTTTCATTCCTCTATAGAGCAACTCACTAGGCGGTGAAGCCTAACCGTTCCAATGAGCCGGTTTTCACAAATTACCAATCGAATTGGTGTATCCTTGTGAAGGAAGTGAGTCTCGGCTCTGATACCACTTGTAAGGAATCGGATGCCCGTTAGCCTAATAGGGGGAGGGGGTGAATTAGGAACCTTAAAACCATAACCTATGGCTTCACTAATTTTGTGCAAAGGTAAACTAGAACATACTATCTATATGTGCAACTACGGTTGTTCTAGTGTGAAACTCCCATCCCAAAAGAAGGTTTGCAACCTATAGCCAATCCTAGCATGATACTACTCTAGGAATGTAGAGGCAAGCAAAGATTGCAAGAGAGTAAATGCGGAAATGTAAAGCGGATGAGAGGAAGCAAACTCTTGACACGCGATTTATCCCGTGGTATCGGTAGGCACTAAGCCACCCCTAGTCCACGTTGTTGAAGCACTCACACAAGAGTATTGCTTCCCGGTCACCAAGTCTCTCCCAAGAGCACCAACTTGACTTGCCACAAAGGCTAGCCACTTAGGCACTTGTCAAGCTCCCTTGGTCACCTTGATGCCGCCTCCACTAAGGAGCTTCTCCACCAAGGAAGGGGGTCTCCACGTCCCCCGCACAAAGTGTCCTCGCCGCTCCACACCAAGCCGGAGGGTCGATGACGTTTGCCGGTGAGCCACTTAGGCCCCAAGGCTTCCGGCGAACCTTGTACAACTGGATTCACTCAAGAATCACCTCACAAGGTTGGCACAACCTTGCACTCACTCGGCTCTAAGCTAAGCCTAGCACTAAGCACACACACAAAGCATGCACTAGTCTAAGGATGAGCAATTAAGCACTTGGATGGATTGGATATGATCTTGAATGTGTCTTGAACTCCTCTCGCACTTCCACACAATCCAGCAACCTCAAATGAGTGAGTGGAGGGGGTATAAATAGCCCAAGGCATCAAACTAGCCGTTGGCTAACGTCCACCGAAAAAGGTACGCGTCGGATGATCCGACGCTATGCTTTTCCGGGGCGTCGGTTCATCCGGTGCCCCTCCCACGTCACGTAGCCGTTGAGGTTCTCGACACAAGCGGCTCCGACGCTATGTTCCGACGCTACGTCGGATCATCCCGTGCCGAAGGCCTCGCGTCCGTGTCGATGATCGTTAGCTTCCAACGGACCGTCGGATAGACCGACGCTATGCCTTGACCAAGGCGTCGGATCATCCGGTCTTTCGAAGGCTTCGTCTTGGCGCGTCTCTCGTCTTGATTCAACCGAGCGTCGGATAGACCGACGGTGTCCCCACTTAGACCGTCGGATCATCCGGTGCCGAAGGCTTCGTCTTGGCGCGTCTCTCGTCCCGATTCAACCGAGCGTCGGATAGACCGACGGGGGTCCTCACTCGGCGACCGTCGGATCATCCGGTGCTACCGCCTTCCTTGCTCTTCCTCCGCAACTCGTCCGACGCATGTAGAAAAAGGACCGTCGGTTCATCCGACGGTACCTAGGGTTTCACCCTGTGTACCAACTCGTCCGACGATTGCACCGACGCTTGTAAATGAGGGACCGTCGGTTCATCCGACGGTGTCTTCTCTTTTCCTTTTCTTGCTCGGTTTTGACCCTTTGTTTTGGCATTTTTGCATGGGGTTTCCTTGCATCCTTGGGACCTAGAAATGTCTACAAAGACATGCTCAAACAATATGGTTAGTCCCAATGATCATGTTGTCATGAATCACCAAAATCAAACTCCGAACAAATGGCATATGAGGCCATGTTCGCTACATTCTTGCGGCTTTCTCCCTTGTATTTAACATTTCTCTTTGAGCTATGTTTGTTAGGACTTGCTAGTTTCCTTGGAGCCCTTTTGTTTCGGACTTTTTGGAGATTTTATTCCAAAGGGGGAGAATGTGAGACCAAAGCAAGCTAATGGTTTCAAGGATATGAGACCAAAGGGGGAGAATGTGAACATAGGAAGAGAAGATCAAAAAGGGGGAAGGTTGATCTAGAGGGAGTTTGGATGATGGTAAGCATCCAAACAAGTGTAAGTGGTTCTAATTTTGTCAATTTTTGAAAAATTATGCTTGCTTTGCTTGTGTTGTCATAAATCACCCAAAAGGGGGAGATTGTAGTGAACATGGCCCCTTTTGCCATTTGTTCGAGTTGATTTTGGTGATTCATGCTAACACAAGTAATGGGACTAACCTCATTGTCTAGCATGTCTTTGTAGGCATTCCTAGGTCCCATGGATGTTACCACATGTTAACATACCATGCACAAGTTAACATACCATGCCCAAGCTAACATGTCATACCACAAGTTAACATACCATGGACATGTTAGGTTACTTAAAGCAAATTAGAGGACTTAGTATATATTTGGAGGCTATAAGTAATGGCATGTTAAGTATGTTAAGTTGAAGCAAAGATTCAAGTTGAAGACGCGAAGAAAAAGAAGGAAAGGACACCGTCAGATGAACCGACGGTACCTAAATAGCAAGCGTCAGTGTAATCGTCAGACGAGTTGGTACACTGGTGAAACCCTAGGCACCGTTGGAGAGACTTGGTGACCAGGAAGCAATACTCTTGTGTGAGTGCTTCAACGTGGACTAGGGGTGGCTTAGTGCCTACCGATACCACGGGATAAATCGCTTGTCAAGAGTTTGCTAACTCTCATCTCCTTTACGTTTCCGCATTTACTTTATTGCAATCTCAGCGTGCCTTTACTTTCCTAGAGTAGTATCATGCTAGGATTGGCTATAGGTTGCAAACCTTGTTTTGGGATGAGAATTCCACACTAGAACAACCCTAGTTGCACATATAGATAGTATGTTCTAGTTTACCTTTGTGCAAAAATAGTGAAGTCATAAGTTAAGGTTTTAAGTTGCCTAATTCACTCCCTCCACCTCTTAGGTTAAGAAGCATCCGATTCCTTTCATTCATACATAAACATGCAAAAAAAAATGATTGTTGCAGCAAAAGATGTGTCAGACTCGTTACCTTCGCATCCATCAACCTGGTACGGATTGCCTTGGAACCCACTGGTGCAATTGCAGATGTAGCCTGGTCCGTTGACTGAATCAAAGCACTTGCTGTTGTTGCTGATACACGCATATGACTCAGGCTTGTTTTTGGCTACTGCACACTTTTCATTATCCTTGAACCCGATAGCCCAGTCCACCACCAACGGCGGTTGCCTGCGTAATCCTCGTCACCAATGTACGCTAGTGTGCTGCAACCAATAACCGTGAACAGGTTGCCAGTGTCGGAGAATCTGTATGGTGTACCTGTGGAGGTGTTGCAGCAATCGGAGGACATATCCATCCTGATGCGGGCCTGGCTTTTCTCCAACGAGATGCTCAGGACCTCAACATCACGAAGAAATACCCTGGAGTTGTTGCAGCTCAGGCTGAAGCCTGGCCTGGCGCAGTGCTCAGGCGAGTCTGCCGATCCGATGCCAAACGGGTAGGGGATGTCGACTTCGCCGCATTTTCTCTGGCAACTACTAGGCTGCTGCAGTGATCCAACAGCAGGGAGAATTGCTGCGATCGCTGAGCTGATCAGCCATAGCGCTTGTGCTAATCGGGGGACGAGTGACGGCATGGGTAAGGCTAGATCAATGTTTGGGCTTAATGAAGAAAGATGGAAAGCATGGGCTTTGGAAGATTGGAGGGAAGTTCTTTACCTAAGTGGTTAGAGGAACTAACTTGAGAGGAATGGGGCATAAATACATGTTCTTCCTACATAGAGTATGTACAGAAGCCCTACCAAGTCAAGTAATAGAACCACACCAAGTCTTTGGTCTGTCCATTACCATCCTGTCCATCCATAACCTGTCATGTGTTTTCTTGCAACGTCGTACAACTTGGTTCATTGCTAGGAAAGACCTGCCAGGAATTAATTAGTCTCATAGCTTCTCCATCAGCTTGCAGAAACATTCATATTAGTTGTCCCGTAACTATCAGTAGTCTTGCCATGCTAGTTGGTGGAACACACTTTATTTACCAAACAGCTGCACTATTGACCGGGCAAGGCTGTACGAGTCAATCTTGCCCAAATATTTCCTCTCGTCGCCTGCACGCGCAAGCATGCACACTGCACGTGGTAAAGTTAACTGTGGATTCGTTTTCATGTCTGCCGTTCATCCCCTTTCTCTACGTGTACATACATAGATTGACAATGTAAAGTGAGTTTCTGCATATTCAATTCACCAAGAAGCATAATTTTTACTGTGGAGATCATTGACATTCTTAAAGGTGGTTAACTATAATGGGTCTAACGAAAGCTGATGTTAGTTTTTTTTACTGATAAGATTATTAAACCTTTAGTTGTACCGGAGTGAATAGTGATCACATATATAGACAGATGTTGATGCAGCATCAATAACGCCATTCCTTCTTATATAGATAAGAGTGGAACTCCAGTCCCGCCATCAACTATGCTATTTCTTCTAATTTTAAGTTAAACTGTCTTTGTGAAACCCCTGTGATGCTCGCTCAAGGAATGCTTGACTGGCTCTGTTATTTGTGGGTCAACTTCAAAGCCGTGCAAGACCTGGCCCGCACTGCTGAAGCAAGACCAGTCTCCTAATCTAATGGTAGGCTTCCAGGTAGGTACAAGCTGATTTTTATTTGTCCAAAATTTTATAGTAGAAAGTGAATAGTGAAATGCAATGGAGACCAAATTATTGGATTGATTGATTGTTGGGGCGACCAGGGCCTCACCCCTTCGTGATGTACCTTTGTGAAACAGTAGTCACATCTCTTAATTACATCTCTAATTACTTCCCTAATTACATAATCAGACTAATCACTAATCAATATTTCACAACACAAAATACACACCGGCCGGGTCAACATTGCTTGCTGGTAGAGCATCGCTGTTTCTATAGCCAGTCATGCCTTTAGAGCATCTCCAAAAGGATGTGAAAAAAATTGATGCTAAAACAATGTATTGGGGCCTATGCTAAAAATTTTATTTTCCTAAAAACATATCTCCTACAGCAGAATGCTAATAACTATCTCCCAATATTCCAAAACAGGCCACGTGGCGGATTGCGAGCGAGAAAGAGGAAATCGGAGGGATTGGGAAGATGTACGGGGTGCCAATATATGCGGCTCGGCCTTGCTGTTTTTGGGCTCCCCAAAAGATTGGGAGGGTGATAGGGTCTCTGTTGGAGTGCTTCTTTTTTTCTTATTTCTCCCTAAAACAATTATTAGGAATACAATTAGCACTCTTTTGGAGTTGCTCTTATGAAATACTCCTTGTCCCATAAAAAATATAATCCTAATAACATTTGAAAAAAAATGTCACAAAAAGTGCAGTTCTACATAATAGATTTAATTACTTGTCTGATTAAGTCTGCATGTAAAAACTTACTGCATGTGGCTAAAAAATAGAGGAATTAGAGTCTTTTCGCGTCAATATGTCAAAAAAAACTTAGTTGCACTTTTTATAGAGTCTCTGCATCATCAACCGGGCAGGACAAGATGGGAAGACATCGGACCAGTCGTTTCCGGTAGCAACTTGTGAGAACTATACTAATTAATTAAGAAGTACTCCTGGTTACCAAAAAAAAAGTACTTCTGGCATCCTAAAGATCAAATCATCCTAGGACTTTTAGCATAAGTCATCCTATTTATTAGCTACATTTAACGCTAATTGGATGTTGCATGCCCACATGCACACTATTACAAATTAAGGGGTCTGATGATCTCATCCATCCATCACGGGATGGCAACTGCCATCACCGACATCACCGGCGTACGGACGCGCCGCGCCCCCTATATTCATCCAACCATCAACGAGAATTACAGATTGATGTTCTCCCTACATTGTTTGTCTCTCGTTCATTCTACAACCAATTAAACACTTTATCAGCACTTGCTCCGAGCGAAAGAAGGAGAAGCAGTTGTTGTTCCCTGGGAAGGAAGGTGGAAGCGTCGGCCTCCGACAAAGGAAGGTATGATGCCTACCGTCGATGAAGTAGTTGCCTCTGTGATGCATCTTCCTCCCCGCATCCACCCTCGCCACCTCAGGGACCGTTTTCAACGCCATGCTCGCCGCTCGCTGGTCCACCACCAGTCGTGCGACGCCTGCAGCCGCGCGCCAGGGTCTCCAACTCTAGAACGCCGTGGCAGCACCTCCAGTGACTCCGATTGCCGCTCCTCGTCATCGCCGTGGTGCCCGCATCACGGCTCGAGGTCGCCGCACCTTCAACCACCGCCTCGACGAAGCTCCACCGGTTACCGTCACTGGCCCAAGTGGGTCGCCGGCGGGCGCCACTGTCACCGCTAGGACGCCTCAACAACCGGCACCATGTACACCATTCATTTGCATCGACGTGACAAACATCTCCCACTGCGGCGCACACGGGTGGACGGCGGTGGTGCAAGTGCTCGTGACGGAGTGCTCAGTGCCGCTCCTCGTCTCCTCGTCATCGGCCACCGGAGCGGCTGCTGCGTCGCCGGCGGAAGAGCCCGTGGAGATCCATATGGGCTCGACACGAGCCCCTTCCTCCGTCGTCCGACGCCGCCATCATCGTTCCTCTTCATCGCCACTGACGGGATCCGCCTCCGTCGGCACCATCGAGGTGCGGCGCTGGCAGCCGGCCGCGTCCGTCCCTGAATCGAGCACCAGCGTCGGCCCTAGCGCTCCTCCTCCTCCTCTTCAAGCCTCTGCCGCCTGATTTCCATTGGTCACCGTCACATCCCCAACGGTGTGGGGGCTACACTCCTTCCTCGTCTGATGCGGAGGCTTCGGGCCTCACCAGATCTGCATCAACGAGGGAGGCAGTGGATGAGCGGAGGGCGGCGCGGTGGGTGGCGGTTAGGGTTTCAACCCTAACCGCTCCCACCCTTTGTACCACGCCATAGGTGGTGCAGATGGGGTGGCTGGGATTGCTTGGCTGCTTGGCCTCCACAAGCCGCAGTTCGTGAACCAAATTCCTGATGTTTTCGGCCCACAACCAATAATACTTCTATTATTTTCTTTTCGATCACTGTTTTACATACTAGTCCCTATCTTGGTCAAAAATTCTGTTGCAATAATTTATTAGTGTTTATGTGTTTATGTAGTTTTTTGTTTAGACCCCTAATGTTGTCTGTAATTGTGCATCCTTGTATGTTTACAATTTTATGCAATTCAGACTATGTTGTTGAATTATTACACATGTTTTAGAATTTATGCCTTGCAATTTTCTAATACTTTCTCTACTTATTTGCTATGTATTGATTTGAAGTTTACATAATATTGCATTTTAGACTTAACACATTCTCATGCAAATAAAAAAAACTTACATGTCTTTTCTCTTGGGATTTGATCATAGGGTGGAGACTTTTGCACTGGTTGCACTAAGTTCTCTCATAGAATTTAGTAGCCCTAAGACAGTGCTTCAAAGGCCGCAAGTTTCATGCCTATCACTATGAGGCCTACATCTTCCGATGATTGCCTATACATGCTCCCCAAGTGAATTATGAGGATAATAATAATTTAAATTTGAAATTTCATTTTGATTATTAATGAAGCACAGGGTAGTGGAGTCCTAAGCGTTGGCTGTGGTATGTTCTTTTGGATATATCAACCCTGAAATCCATGCTTTAGGCAGCAATTTATTTGCCCACTACTAAGATATCTACTCCATTAATTTGGAGAATATTTATACCATGCCTATTAATTCTCCACATATTAACTCTCATGAATATTTTCTTCTCATATCATGTTATTTAAATTTTTCTTTATGAGACTACAACATTGCCATTGGGATACTCAATTTATCATTGTATCAAAATGATAACCCATTGTCATAATTGTAGGCACATGCCAAACAATAAAGATTTCGACAAACTCGCCATCAATGGGCACAATTACCCAACATGGGCTTCAGAAATTGAAATAAACTTTGCTTCTCGAGGGATTGTTGAGGCAATAAAAGCCTGTTGTTGGGGTTTCCCCCATTCAGGACAAGAAGTTTTCTGCCCTTTTTCTCCTGAGGCTCTACATCCATAAGGATCTCAAGCAGAAGTATCTGATGGAAAGATGCCCACTTGTTTTATGGAAAGCCCTCAAAGAAAGGTATGAACAACAGAAGGAACTCATTTGGCCCTCCGCCAATCATGAGTGGATTCACCTTCGTCTGCAAGACTTTAAAACTAATGAAGAATACTATCATGTTGTTCATACCATTTGCTCAAAGTTGAAGTTATGCAAAACGGAGCCAACGGATGCAGCAAGGATAGAGAAAACTCTATTTACTATGCTTCCAGAGGATAGGATATTGCATCAGCAATACTGCAGAAGAAATTTTCAACAATATTCCAGCTTATTCATACATTGTGTTAGGCAAAAAACACCATGAGCTTCTTTTAAAGAATGCTCATCAGCGCCCTCTGGGTTCTACTTTGCCTAAGGTTAACTACAATGCTCATTCACCTGCTGGGAATAAAAGGGACTCTATGGAGAATAATTCCTCCAAGAGTTCGGTTGAAAAACGCAAGTTCATCAACAACTGCAAATTCTTTAGGAGAGGAGAAATGGGGAAAGGCAACGACAAAGCATCATCACTGTTGACACTTTCTAGCATCACCACCAGGTTTGTATCCCCATCAATGACACCAGAAATGTTTGTTGGCATTTCTTAACATCATTCCTAAGTTCGTGAGTTCCTAGCAATGATGCCAGAAATGTCTGTCTGCATGGGCACGGATATACCATTGTAGCATTTCCCCAAAGGAGTATTCCAAAGAGTATCGAATCCAAGGAAGGCATAGTCGAATTAACAAGTTCAACACTATTGCAATGAGTACAAATCACAGACGAGAGTAAGTCAGGTTTTAAACACAGGGGTAAGATATGATAAGGATAGGGTAGTGTGAACACACTTGAACTCATTCTCTCTTCGGTACACGACGGCTTAGGAGGCAACATACATGTTAGTTCTAGGTTCTAAGGTACTATACATATGAAGTTAGTATATAACAGTCAGTCACATAAGCACTATATGAATATCAGCTCAACACCCAGGCACTAACGGGGAGCTAACCGCCCGTGTCGCATCCGCACGATGTAGGTTGTTAGACTTTAGACTCTTATAGTGTACCCGAACGTGGAGGATTACAAAAGGTCCAACGGCTGTCACTACCGCGGCATACCTCAAGACAAAGCGTGGAGCACGCTCATATGCAACGCAGCTACTCGGCCCAAGCACCATGCTTGTGTTGTTAACTAGACACTGACCGACCCGGGCTATTGTGACCCAGGTCAGCACCACAAAATAACTAGCCACTTACACCAAGTACCGTAGTTTGAACTCGAACTTCATACAACACAAACATGTGATCTAACTAGATCAAACTAGGTTAGCCATACAAATGGACTCGTGTTCTACTATGTCTATTCAACAAGATCAAAGGGTCGTGTTCGTGAAGAACACGAGCCTCTAACTTATGAACAAACAACAAGAACATGAGTAAATCATCTGTCAACTAGATCGAAAGGCCTTGTTCATCAAGAACAGGAGCCCCTAAATGATGAATGATTGAAGAACACATGAACAAATCACTCATGCATGCTAACACTACTTTATATGAAACAGCTGAATAATTAATGTAGATCAAAATCATATAATAAAATAAGGATACAAGAAAACTCATACTTAGATCCGAAAGTAAACTTGCAACCTGAAGTACAACTACTCTATCATACCTCCTAGCATTGGAAACTAAAAGTGAGAGAGGAGTTGGAAAGTGAGTTGGGTAAGAAATGAGTCCCCTCCCTCCAATTTATAGGACTTGATCAATGTAACGCCCGCATTTTTAGCACCAAATAAATCACCTAATAAATCGTGCGTATTTTCAAAACTGTCCAGCCGAGCTCAGCTACCCCCCTTCAAACCCTAACCATCATCTCTCCCTCTCACCCCGGCGCGCGTACCGCGAATCCCGCGCCGCACCGCCCGGGCCAGCACCACGCGTGCCTTCCCAACGCCGCGGTCGGCCACCGTGCCGGGAATCCCGCGCACGCCACGGTCCCGACGGCCGGTCCGCCTCGCCATCACCGTCGTCCCGTAAATCGCGCCGACGCCCGGAAAATCGTAAAATCCCGCATAAACCCTTCCCCTATTTTCCTAACAAATTCCCCAATTTTTCTAAACCTTTTCCTCTACTTTTTCCCATTTTCTTTCCCTTTTTCCTTCCTTTTCTTCTTTCCTTTCTTTTCCTTTCCTTTTTCTTTTCCTCCTTTCTTTTTTTCCCTTCCCCTTCTCTCTCCCTCCCTTCCTCCCTCCCTCCCCGCGGCTAGGGCCGCGCGCGCGCCCCCAACCGGCGCCCGACGCCGTTGACCCCGGGCCTCGCACCGACCGGCCGCCCCGAAGACGCCACCGCGCCGCTGCCTCCCCTCGCGCCGCGCCGCGGACGATGCGACGCGTCCCTCGCCTTATCCCGCCGACCGCCATCAATTCGAGCCGTCACACCGCGGCGTCGCCGCCGCCGGCCGACCCGCCGGCCGGCCCCGCCGCCCGCCGCCCTCGCGCCACAAGATTGAAGAGACCCGACGCCTGCACGACGACCTCCGCCCCTGCCCGTGCCTTCCCGTCGCCCGACGACCGGCCCGAGCTGCCGCCGCGACCCACCACTGCCGGAGCCGGTGTGGCGGTCACCGGCGAGATATTTCGTCCGGGAACCGCCTTAGGCCGCCTATAAAAGGCCGACACCACCCTCCCTCGCCGCACCGCACCGCAAACGAGCATCCACACATCCTCCCCAAGCTCCACCGCGCCGCCGCCCCTAGCATCGCCGCCCCTCTCTGTCCGCCGCCGCCGATCCATCTCCTCGCGTCATCCTAGTCCAAGGTGAGCACGGGGATAAGATCCCCTTGTCCCCCTCTCCGTATTGCCCTACCCCCGGCCGCCGCCGCGGCTGGAGCCGCCGGCGCCCCCTCCTCCAGAGCCGGCCACCGCCGCCCGCTACCCCCCTCCTCTGTTTTGAACCGTGAGGGAGGAAGGGGATGGCGTTTTAGCCAAAAACCCCCCTCACTTCCCCCTTTTTTCCACCAGACCGAGACCCTATCCCCTCTCTCTCTTATCCTTTTCAAACAAGCCCTAGGATCACGTTTAATTGTGAACTAAATACGGTTAGGTCCTAAAACAATTTATAAATAGGCCCTAATCAAGTTTATATAACCACAACTACACCCTTTTCCCTTAATAGAAATTACCATTAGGCCCTTAGCCCTTGTAACCCCTCTTTAACCCAACACCCTATGCACAATTTTATTCCCAATTAAATCCAAATAATACCACACCCCTCCCAGTAGTACCCCCGCCGAACCAACCCCCTCCCTAGAACTTATATATACCCCCCCCTCTCCGCTCATTTCCCCTCCTCGAGCTCGGCCGGAAATATGTGTGCTAATATTGCTTGCTTGCCTATGTGTGCGCTATAGCCGACGGAGTAGACGGAGGAAGGTACCCCGAGCTGGAGATCGAGGCCGACTACTGCGAGCAGGAGCCCGAAGCCGCGAACGTCGAGCCGGCACTCCCCGAAGACTTCGAAGACGGCAAGTCCAATCTCATCCTTTGATGCATGCTTTTGGTCCTAGTTTTATAAATACACCCTATACCCGTTTTATAAATTGCATATTGTTTTACTGCAAAACATGGTAGGATAGCCACCCTTGATTGCTATGATTGAAACTTGTTTTGGCCTAAATGTTTGCTTTAAAATGTGTGAGTGCTTTCAAATGTGTGAGTGCTTTAAAATGAAAAGGGGATACGTTTGGAAAATGAGTAAAGAACTGGGTAGACGGGATGGACGTGTGTGTGTCAGGAGTATGGGTGAGCTCGTACCTGTGTGGTTGAGCGTGTTGGGAGTTGTCCATCTTGTCGGTTAAGGATCGGGTTGCGTGACATCTCACCTGACCCAAATCATCGTACAACCACTCGACCGTTGTATGTGGCAACGGCTTAGCATAAACCCCACTAGTTAATCTACTTGCCATCTGGCATGCGGGTGAGCAGCGGGAGACCAAGGAGTAGGGGTACGCTCTGTGTGAGGTACGCCCTGGTTATGTGGTATAACCCCTTGGGTGCTTCCGTGGTGGCTCGTAGTGTTAGCTAGGGTGGGTAATGGCTATGATAGGATCCGTACCGGCACCGAGGTGTCCGTGTGACTGGTACCCTACTTGTGGGTAAAGATGTACAACCTCTGCAGAGTGTCAAACCTATTCGAATAGCCGTGTCCACGGTATTGGACGAGTCATGGTGTGGTCACAAAAAATAGTGTTTGGGATGGGATGTTTTCTGGCGTGAGTTGCTTTCCGGTGAAGTGTGTGCCTGTGTGCCTGGGCTACGACGGACGGGAAGTCCGGTAGTTTCACAGTGGTTTTCCTAAAACAGTTGAGTTACTTGGGTTATGAAAAGGATTTGCGAAAACCTTTTGAAATGAACCCCTACTTGAGTAAGTTTGCAAAATGAACCTTAACCTGTTCCTTGCTATATATATATCATGTGCATGATCTGCTTATAAGCCCCTCCGTGGGTGGGGTTGGATTTGCTGAGTACGTATGTGCTCACCCTTGTTTCACTAACTATTTTTCAGAGGAGGATCCCGATTACATTCCCGAAGACGTTGAGTAGGTCGTTGCCCTACACCCAACCGTGCCTGTGTACCCAGGGCCCCTACCGAAAGCTTCCATGGTGTGGTACTCTGAGGAGGCTATGGAAGCCTTTGCTATTGTAGTATGGTCGTTAGCTTTGGTGTTGTTCCTTGTAGCGTTGGCACTACCGTGCCCTCTGTGTCGCCGTGATGTAAAAGACTGATTCCACCTGTTGTAATAAATGTGTTACCAACCTCCTGGGACTGGTATTTGTGTCACATTTAGTCACCTCTGATGAGGGGACGCTTCAGGTGGTATCAGAGCCGTAGGTTGGCCGTAGGACATGACCCTTAGGATACGAGACCTCCTCTGGCCTTCTCCAACCTTTCCTTTGCTAAGCTCACCTTTTCCCATATCCTTACCTTGATTCTTGCCTGTTTCCAGATGGCTAACCCCGAATGGAACGGAGGAATCTGCCCCGTCCAGCCTGGCCTCCCTAACCTGTTGCTACAGCCTAGAGCGCGTCGGAGTAAGGGATCCGCCAGAGTTCGTTTACCGGGAGTACGAACGCTACGGCACCCCTCGGTGTAAGCTGCTGATCTTTGTGGGAAGAAGCACGCTTTACCCCGACATAGAACCATGGTTCGTCTCCGCCACTGGTTTTCGCTTCGCCGACACCTACCCCAAGGTTGCTCGGAAGGCCCTGCGACAGCTACGAGTGGTTTATAGACAGCACCTCCGAAGGACTCCAATGGGATTCTTTCCCCCTCCGGAGGAAGAGGACGCTCGTGGATTGATCACGTGAGAGGACTAGAACGAAAAGAAGAAGACTTAGAAGAGGCAGTTTCCCACCTATCCATCTACCTCAGAGGCCTAGATCACCTTTACCAGGAGCAAGCCCAGCAACTGAAGCAACAGATTGACAGAGCGAAAAGAGCGGAGCAGAGGATAGAACTGGAAAGGATAAAGACAACCATGGCAGAAGTTGAGCTACACAACATGGAGCAAGACTACCTCAGGGAAAAAGAACGTTCGGAGATGTTTCACAAACAGCTATGGGATGAGCTCCACAGGGAACGTAGAAGGCGAAGAGAAGGAGCCGACTTGGATGAAGAAGAACCCGAAGAAACTCACTGGGACAAAGGGACCCAGACTGAGGAAGAAATACTGGAGAAAGACCTCCCACTGAAGAAGCGCCGCATCCAGCTAGAGGAAGAATCACCGTGAGGATAAGCCTAGGGTGTTTAGGCTAGAAGCTGAGTCCTAGTAATAATAAGTCTACCCCGAAAAATGTACCCCAACCTTCCTACTAAATAAAGTTATCCATCTCTTGTATCCCACCACCACCTGTTCAACTCTACTTTTATTTTCAGATGGTGGAAGATGGATGGACCCAAGGCGTGTGCCAGGAGGAGCCTGGTTTTGCTCGCCTGCTCGGCACTCTTCGCTGTAGAGTGGTCCTCTCCGTCGCTAGAAGCAACCGCCACACCAACATCGAGCCGTGGCGCGTGACCGCCACAGAGTTTCGACACCGGGATACCTATCCTTTGGCCCTCAGAAAAGCCCTCCGCTACCTGTGCCGGATCTACGAAGAAGACCTCGTCCCCACACCAATGAGGTACTTCCCTCCCGCCATCGAACCCCGGCCATGTGCCCGCATGAGAAACCTGGAACAACGCCGCCATCAAGAAGACCTGCTGTAACACGTAGTCGCCTACCTTGTCTCCCTGGATAAGCTCTTTGATGACCGGGCCGTACACTTGAGGGAACAAATCGGCCGGCCGAGCAAGCTGAAGTCACAGTGAGGATGCACCAAGTCCGAGTGGCTCAAGCTGAAGCAAGGACCGCAACCGCCATAAGCAAGGGAAGCGGTTGGCCGGGGAAAGCCTCAGGAGAATCCAAGACCAACGCATGCAAGAATGGACCAACGGCGGAACACCCGTTCCAGCCATTGGAGAAGCTCAAGTCCTGCTGGGAACACCCCTTGTGGGTTGGGGAGGAACTATCGAAGTCCCGCCAGCACCCCCAGCAGTCAACGAACCCCCAACAGCGACCGCTGAAGCCGCAGCACAGCCTCAGGAAAACGGAGACCCTGAAGGCGGAAACAATGACGAGTTGCTCATTCCGCTGGAAGAACAATCGACCCCAGAAGCTGGCTCTCCTCGCGAGTAGCGTGCCCAGTGACCCTGGCCCAGGGAATGAAGCCGTACTGGTCCAAGTCGCGCCCTTAGTCCTTAGTCGTGTAGTGTGTCCGCATAGTCGGGATGTATCCTCCTCGCTGGTTTGTAATAAAAACTTGTTTGTGCTTGCTTGTTTGTTATGTGCTTGTTGTGTGCTTACCGGCTAGAGAGTAGACCCCGCCTTTTCAAAAAGAAATCAGATATAATCCACTTAAACATCACATAAAACTAGATCTCTTAGAAAACCCGCTTCTTTACAGATGGTTTCCAGGCGCCCTGTCAGGACCCACCGATCGGACGTTGAAGGATCGCAAGCCGATCGGAGGGAGCGTCTCCATGACCAGGAGGTTAACCAAAATGAAGATGGAGGAGAGAACGTGGTCCTGCCACCGCCACCCCCTCCCGTTGACTTGGCACAATTCTTAGCCAAACAGACGGTCCTGATGGAGGCTATTTTCAACGCCGTCAACCGCCCAAGACCCCGAGTTTTGGGCATGAACGAGAAGCTGGTTGAGTTCCTCAGGACTAAGCCGCCCACCTTTGGCGGGTCAGTGAATCCTTTGGATGCTGACGATTGGCTGAGAGCCATTCTGAGAGAGCTAGAGCCCTTCAACTGTGAGGACCGCGACAAGGTTCTCCTAGCAGCTCACCAGCTCACCGGGACAGCCCTAGCCTGGTGGCAAAATTACGGCACAGCAGCCAAGGATCCCTCCGCCATCACATGGGATGAATTCGTGGAGGAGTTCCGTCGCTACCACATCCCGGAGGCCACACTGAAGCGGAAGGCAGACGAGTTCCGCGAACTTTGCCAAGGCAACATGTCTGTGGAGGAATACACGTACCAGTTCATAGAGCCGGCACGCTATGCCGCCGAGGAAGTGGATAAAGATTCCAAAAAGCAAGAAATGTTCAAGAAGGGGCTGACTCCGGAACTGAGGACACTGCTGACTCCTCAGATCTACTCGGACTTTAACACCCTCATGAACATGGCAATACTCATGGAGAGAGCAAGGGCCGAAGAGAAGAAGGAAAACAAGCGCAAGTTCATGGAACACAAGGCCAAGCAACAAGAGCGGTCCCAGAGGCCGAGAAACTTTGGACACCCCATGTCCAGGTTCCAACTCCTATGCAGTACAGAACCCAATATCAAGCCACGAGCTCGCAAGCCCCCAGAGCCCAGTTCAAGCCCTCCTACAACTAGAGTGCCATGAAGCCCCCATAGAACAACACCAGCCAGATCACTGCCAACAACAACAACAGCTCCCGAGTGTGTTTCAACTGCTGAGAAACCGGGCACTTCATCGCCAACTGCTCGTATGCTAAAAAGCCAACCACCACCACCTACTCCAACTCGGTGAACGGGCCAAGGCCGCTTGTGTCGGGAGCCAACTGCATGCCGGTGCGCAGCAATAATAACTTTGGCAACAACAACAGCAACCAGCAGATGAGGCAGCCCCAGCAGTCGTATGGACGCGCCCGGGTCAATCACATCAATGAGCAGGAGGCACAGGAAGCACAAGGCGTAGTACTCGGTGAGTTCCTGGTCAGCTCAGTCTTGGCTACCATACTATTCGATTCGGGAGCATCGCACTCATTAATATCCTCAAGCTTTGTGGAAAAGCATAGCATACCCACAGTACTACTAAAAGCACCCCTATTAACTCGAACACCCGGAGGTGACATTAAGTGCCAACTCGGATGCCCCCGGGTAAGGATTATTTTAAGTGGGGTAGAGTTCCTAGCAGATCTGGTAGTACTGAAATCCAATGGGATAGATGTGATCCTTGGGATGGACTGGTTAAGCCAACATCGTGGCCTCATAAGTTGTGCCGATAAAGTAGTGCACCTTACCAACCCAGACGGAATACAAGTGACCTGCCACACCCGAGGACACAGGCCAGACATAATGGTCTTCAACATAGAAGCCAAGTCCATAGAGGACGTCCCAGTAGTACGAGAATACCCAGATGTGTTCCCCGAAGAACTCCCTGGAATGCCACCAGACAGGGATATAGAGTTCGTAATCGACCTTATCCCTGGAACCTCTCCCATAGCCAAGAGACCCTATAGGATGGCAGCCCGGAGTTGGCGTAATTGAAGAAGAGAAGCGAACTCCAGCGAAGTGGGTTCATCAGACCAAGCTCATCACCATGGGGAGCCCCAGTGCTTTTCGTGGAAAAGAAGGATAAGAGCATGAGGATGTGCGTGGACTATCGCTCGCTGAACGAGGTCACTATTAAAAACAAGTACCCTCTTCCCAGAATAGATGACCGTTTGACCAAGCGAAGGGAGCCAAATATTTCTCGAAGGTGGATCTAAGATCGGGGTACCACCGGCTCAAGATTAGTGAAGGTGACATCCCCAAGACCGCCTTTGTCACTTGCTACGGGCAGTATGAGTTCACGGTGATGTCCTTTGGACTAACCAATGCACCAGCATACTTCATGAACCTCATGAATAAGGTGTTCATGGAAGAGCTGGACAAGTTTGTCATAGTCTTCATTGACGACATACTTGTTTACTCCAAGAGCGTGGAGGAGCATGAACAACATCTTCGAGTAGTGCTGGGAAAATTGAGGGCACACAAGCTATACGCCAAGTTCAGCAAGTGTGAATTTTGGCTAGAGAAAATATCCTTCCTTGGGCATATACTGACTGCAGAATGAGTAGCTGTAAACCCCAGGAAAGTTGAGACAGTCTCCAACTGGCAGCAACCAACCAACGTGAGCGAGATCAGGAGTTTCCTAGGTTTAGCAGGGTACTACCGGAGATTTATCGAGGGATTCTCCAAGATCGCCCGCCCATGACGGAAGTAGCTGCTCAAGAAGGAGAAGAAGTTCAACCGGACCGAGGCCTCGTGAGAGAAGTTTCCAAGAGTTGAAGAAGAGGTTGACCACGGCCCCAGTCCGACCCCCGCCGTACATTCAACGGGACTTTGTCGTATATTGTGACGCCTCCCGACAAGGGTTGGGATGTGTTCTCATGCAAGATGGGAAGGTAGTGGCATATGCTTCCCGTCAGCTCAAACCCCATGAGCAGAATTATCCCACCCATGATCTGGAGTTTGCAGCCGTAGTGCATGCCCCGAAGATCCGGAGACACTATCGATTGGGAACAAGTGTGAAATCTACACAGACCACAAGAGTCTAAAGTACATCTTCACCCAGCCCGACCTGAACCTAAGGCAAAGAAGGTGGCTAGAGCTAGTCAAGGACTATAACCTAGAGATTCACTACCACCCGGGGAAGGCCAATGTAGTAGCAGATGCCCTGAGCCGGAAAACCTACGAGAAGGCAGCACCCAAGAGTGCCCAGTTGCAAGAGGAGATGGCACGGCTCAACGTACACGTCGTCTCCCAAGGCTACGTCCGCCAGCTAAGTGTTCAACCTACCCTAGAGGAAAAGATCCGGAAGGCCCAAGAGACAGATGAAAATCTGATGAAGATCCGCAAGCATACCGGAGAGAACAAGGCCCTTGACTTCAGAGTAGATGACCAAGGCACCCTGTGGTACAAAAACAGGATATGCGTGCCTGAAAGCGGAGATTTCCGACAGACCATCGTGGATGAGGCACACAACTCGACATACTCTATTCACCTGGGATCCACCAAGATGTACATGGACTTAAAACAGAAGTATTGGTGGAATGGGATGAAAGCAGACATTGCACGGTTCGTCGCCCACTGTGACACTTGTCAGAGGATCAAAGCCGAACATCAGAAGCCTGCAGGATTGTTGCAACTCTTACCAATCCTGGTATGGAAGTTGGACGAGATAGGCATGGACTTCGTAGTAGGGTTGCCAAGGACTCAGAAGGGACATGACTCCATATGGGTGATCGTGGACCGACTCACTAAAGTCGCTCACTTTCTACCCGTACGGACCACTTATGGTGGAGAGAAGTTGGCAAAACTCTACATAGAAAATATAGTAAAGCTACATGGAGTGCCTAGCAGAATAGTCTCAGATAGAGGGACCCAGTTCATCTCTAGGTTTTGGAAAAGCCTGCACAAAGCCATGGGCACCAAGCTAGACTTCAGCTCAGCGTACCACCCGCAGACAGACGGACAGACCGAAAGGGTGAATCAAATTTTGGAAGATATGCTAAGAGCATGCGTCCTCACCTATGGCAAAGATTGGGAGCAGAGCCTGCCATATGCAGAATTCTCCTACAACAACGGCTACCAAGCGAGTCTGGGAATGTCGCCATTCGAAGCACTATACGGGAGAAAATGTAGAACACCCCTGATGTGGTCAGAAGTAGGGGAGCGTGCCCTGGTTGGGCCCGCACTTATAAAGGAAGCCGAGGAGCGAGTAGCCGATATCCGAGAAAAGTTGAGAGCCGCCCAGTCCCGACAGAAGAGCTACGTAGACAAGAAAAGGCGTGAAGCGAGCTTCAATCCGGGAGACTTCGTTTACCTCAAGGTTTCACCCATCCTGGGGACTCGGAGATTTCAAGTACACGGGAAGTTTGCCCCTCGGTACATCGGACAGTATAAAGTGCTAAAGAGAGTCGGAGCAGTAGCATACCGGTTGGAGCTACCCGAAGAAATGTCAGATGTACACCCAGTATTCCATATCTCCCAGCTACGCCGATGTTTGAAGGTTCTTGAAGAGAAGCGTGTACCAGTGGAGACCATCGATCTACAGCCAGACCTTAGGTACCAGGAGGTGCCCGTCAAGATTTTAGACACTGTGGTCAAGCGGACAAGGACGTCAGAAGTACGGGTGTGCAGAGTCCAATGGAGCAGACACGGGGTGGAAGAAGCTACGTGGGAACGAGAGGATGCACTGAAGAAGGAGTTTCCCCACCTATTCGAAGCCTAGCCGAATCTAGAGGACGAGATTCATTTTAAGTGGGGTAGGTTTGTAACGCCCGCGTTTTTAGCACCAAATAAATCACCTAATAAATCGTGCGTATTTTCAAAACTGTCCAGCCGAGCTCAGCTACCCCCTTTCAAACCCTAACCATCATCTCTCCCTCTCACCCCGGCGCGCGTACCGCGAATCCCGCCGGCACCGCCCGGGCCAGCACCACGCGTGCCTTCCCAACGCCGCGGTCGGCCACCGTGCCGGGAATCCCGCGCACGCCGCGGTCCCGCCGGCCGGTCCGCCTCGCCATCACCGTCGTCCCGTAAATCGCGCCGACGCCCGGAAAATCGTAAAATCCCGCATAAACCCTTCCCCTATTTTCCTAACAAATTCCCCAATTTTTCTAAACCTTTTCCTCTACTTTTTCCCATTTTTCTTTCCCTTTTTCCTTCCTTTTCTTATTTCCTTTCTTTTACTTTCCTTTTTCTTCTCCTCCTTTCTTTTTTTCCCTTCCCCTTCTCTCTCCCTCCCTTCCTCCTCCCTCCCGCGGCCAGGGCCACGCGCGCGCCCCCAACCAGCGCCTGACGCTATTGACCCCGGGGCCTGCACCGATCGCGCCGCCCGACGCACGCCACCGCGCCCCGCCCTCCCTCGCGCGCGCGCCGCGGGACGACGCGACGCGTCCCCGCCTCACTCGCCGGACCGCCATCAATTCGAGTCGTCACATCGCGGCGTCGCCGTCGCCGGCCGACCCGCCGGCCGGTCCCGCCGGCCCGCCGCCCCCGCGCCACGGGGATTGAAGAGACCCGACGCCCGCACGACGACCTCCGCCCCCGCCCGTGCCATCCCGTCGCCCGGCGACCGGGCCTGAGCTACCGTCGCGACCCACCACTGCCGGAGCCGGTGTGGAGGTCGCCGGCGAGATATTTCGCCCGGGAACCGCCTTAGGCCGCCTATAAAAGGCCGGCACCACCCTCCCTCGCCGCACCGCACAGCAAACGAGCATCCACACATCCTCCCCAAGCTCCACCGTGCTCCGCCCCTAGCAGCGCCGCCCCTCTCTGTCCGCCGCCGCCGATCCATCTCCTCGCGTCATCCTAGTCCAAGGTGAGCACGGGGATAAGATCCCCTCGTCCCCCTCTCCGTATTTGCCCTACTCCCCGACCGCCGCCGCGGCTAGAGCCGCCGGCGCCCCCTCCTCCAGAGCCGCCCACCGCCGCCCGCTACCCCCCTCCTCTGTTCTGAACCATGAGGGGAGGAAGGGGATGGCGTTTTAGCCAAAAACCCCCCCTCACTTCCCCCTTTTCCCCACCAAACCGAGACCCTATTCCCTCTCTCTCTTGTCCTTTTCAAACAAGCCCCTAGGATCACATTTAGTTGTGAACTAAATACTGTTAGGTCCTAAAACAATTTATAAATAGGCCCTAATCAAGTTTATATAACCACAACTACACCCTTTTCCCTTAATAGAAATTACCAATAGGCCCTTAGCCCTTGTAACCCCTCTTTAACCCAACACCCTATGCACAATTTTATTCCCAATTAAATCCAAATAATACCACACTCCTCCCAGTAGTACCCCCGCCGAACCAACCCCCTCCCTAGGACTTATATATACCCCCCCTCTCCGCTCATTTCCACTTCTCGAGCTCGGCCAAAAATATGTGTGCTAATATTGCTTGCTTGCCTATGTGTGCGCTATAGCCGACGGAGTAGACGGAGGAAGGTACCCCGAGCCGGAGATCGAGGCCGACTACTGCGAGCAGGAGCCCGAAGCCCCGAACGTCGAGCCGGCACTCCCCGAAGATTTCGAAGACGGCAAGTCCAATATCATCCTTTGATGCATGCTTTTGGTCCTAGTTTTATAAATACACCCTATACCCGTTTTATAAATTGCATATTGTTTTACTGCAAAACATGGTAGGATAGCCACCCTTGATTGCTATGATTGAAACTTGTTTTGGCCTAAATGTTTGCTTTAAAATGTGTGAGTGCCTTCAAATGTGTGAGTGCTTTAAAAATGAAAAGGGGATACATTTGGAAAATGAGTAAAGAACTGGGTAGACAGGATGGACGTGTGTGTGTCAGGAGTATGGGTGAGCTCGTACCTGTGTGGTTGAGCGTGTTGGGAGTTGTCCATCTTGTCGGTTAAGGACCGGGTTGCGTGACATCTCACCTGACCCAAATCATCGTACAACCACTCGACCGTTGTATGTGGCAACGGCTTAGCATAAACCCCACTAGTTAATCTACTTGCCATCTGGCGTGCGGGTGAGCAGCGGGAGACCAAGGAGTAGGGGTACGCTCTATGTGAGGTACGCCCTGGTTATGTGGTATAACCCCTTGGGTGCTTCCGTGGTGGCTCGTAGTGTTAGCTAGGGTGGGTAATGGCTATGATAGGATCCGTACCGGCACTGAGGTGTCCTTGTGACGGTACCCTACTTGTGGGTAAAGATGTACAACCTCTGCAGAGTGTCAAACCTATTCGAATAGCCGTGTCCACGGTATTGGACAAGTCATGGTGTGGTCACAAAAACTAGTGTTTGGGATGGGATGTTTTCTGGCGTGAGTTGCTTTCCGGTGAAGTGTGTGGCTGTGTGCCTGGTCTACGACGGACGGGAAGTCTGGTAGTTCCACAGTGGTTTTCCTAAAACAGTTGAGTTACTTGGGTTATGAAAAGGATTTGCGAAAACCTTTTGAAATGAACCCCTGCATGAGTAAGTTTGCAAAATGAACCTTAACCTGTTCCTTGCTATATATATATCATGTGCATGATCTGCTTATAAGCCCCTCCGTGGGTGGGGTTGGATTTGCTGAGTACGTATGTGCTCACCCTTGTTTCACTAACTATTTTTCAGAGGAGGATCCCGATTACATTCCCGAAGACGTTGAGTAGGTCGTTGCCCTACACCCAACCGTGCCTGTGTACCCAGGGCCCCTACCGAAAGCTTCCATGGTGTGGTACTCTGAGGAGGCTATGGAAGCCTTTGCTATTGTAGTATGGTCGTTAGCTTTGGTGTTGTTCCTTGTAGCGTTGGCACTACCGTGCCCTCTGTGTCGCCGTGATGTAAAAGACTGATTCCACCTGTTGTAATAAATGTGTTACCAGCCTCCTGGGACTGGTATTTGTGTCACATTTAGTCACCTCTGATGAGGGGACGCTTCAATCAACTTGTGGAAGCACCACCATTACCAACCAGGCAACACCACGTGGAAGGCCAGGATGAGCCGACACAAGGTCGGTTCGGCCGAACTGTGGGGTCGACCGACCCCTTGTGAGCCAACTTCAGCCTGCGCTTTTGTGTGGTGGCTGTCCTGTGGGTCCTCAGGTCATATCCCGGTGTCCACTTGGTTTTGAGGTAGTTTGCTTGCCCGTGGGCCCTTCAATCCATGTGACGTCCACATGTCACCCTCTACTTTGTCGAGGTTTGCTTCCCTTGGATTGGTGACATGGCTTGCATGCATAGGATCCTAGGTGGTAGCCCTTCCTTGGCTTAGGTGATTTGGCATGGACCATAGAAGGTGAGTTTGTCACTTTTTTATGCTTGTTTAATTACCTGCAATCACATATTCTCCAAGGACAAGTGGAACTACAATATTCTTAATTAATTGCGCGTAAGAAATGCATTTTGCTCCTTTATTCATGAGTAAATTGACGGCTAAAACAAGCACTTAACAGTTGTCAACAATCACCTCACGACAATAGTCACAATGCTTGCTCTAGGTGTGGTTGCTATAACTATACCACTAAGGAATGTCGTTTCCCAAACACCTTGTTCTTCTATATCAAAACTCCCTCTAGAAGCCAAAGTCCAACATGCCAAGATATGAAGCTCACTTCAATTCTATTAAGCCTACACACGTGGTTCAAAGTTCTTCGCTGGCTCTTCCAGAACCGTAGAACACTCTTGGTCAAGAGAACACCACTACAACTGGACGCATGCTCACACTTTCGCATGGAGAAACTACTGATGACATGCTTATCGAGTACTTCTCAAAGAATCCACTTGGTGATTTAGCATAATCTCGGTGCATTGGTCCACTAGAAGAATAATCTCGAAATAGTTTTTTATGTCCTATGTTTGTCATGTCTTAATGTTGTAATAAGTAGAGATGTACGAACTCATTGCAGGAGTTGTACGAACTCAAGTAATATTGCTTGGTAGTTCATAGAGATATATGCCCTCATAGGTTTGAGGCATATATACTCTTCATTATTGTAATACTTTAATTTGTATGTGATATGTTTCTATATCTTGAATAAAGAATTCTTAACTTGAATTTCTTGTTTAACTATAAGTGTCACATGATGTCAGCCCAACAAAGGAGGAATTATGCCTAGTGGATAGTTGTACCACAAACTCTACACTTAGGGAGATCAAATACATTCAATATCTCATGAAGAGAGATGGAAAAGTTTTGACCATCGTAGGACACAATGCTGTGATTGTTGGATCCGGACGGACCACTATGACACTCCACATGGGTACACAAATCATAATTGAGGATGCACTCCTGTATCCCGATTCAACTCGTACCCTCCTAAGTTTTAGAGATATCCATTGTAATGGGATTAATATCGAAACCCATGAGGACAAGCAAGTGGAATTTCATCTCTTGACTAAACCAGATGGATATGGCAAGCGCACATGCGAAAGAATTCCCTCACTCTCATATGGGTTGTACTATACATACATTAAGCCCATTGCACATGTTGCATCTAAGATAATCTTTCAAAATGTTGATCCATTCCTAATTTCGCATGATCGACTTGGGCACCCTGGCATAGGGATGATGAGAAAGATTATCGACAATTTCTTTGGTCACAATTTAAGTGCAAAGTTTCCTAAATCCTCAAGTTTTGTGTGCACCACATGTGCCACCGGGAAACTGATTGTGACGCTATCACCTCTCAAAATCAATACTGAACCACTAAAATTCATTGAAAGAACTCTGGGTGATATTTGTGGTCCGATTGCTCCAAACTTTGGACCATTCAAGTATTTCATGGTATTAATTAACGCATCTACTCGATGCTCACATGTGTGTCTTCTTTCGACACGTACCCATGCATTTGCCATGATTATGTCTCAAATCATAAAGTTGAAGGCAAATTTCCCAAAACATAGGGTCCAATCAATCTGTATGGACAATGCTGCTGAATTCTCATCTCATGCCTTCGATGACTATTGTATGGCTTTGGAAATTGAAGTTTAGCACTCTGTCCATATGTCCATACTCAGATGGTTTGGCTGAATCATTGATCAAGAGGATCAAACTCATAGCATGACCTTTGTTAATGAATTGCAAATTGCCTACGTCGTGTTAGGGTCATGCAGTTCTACACCCTACCAACCTTGTTCAACTACGACCAACTGCATATCATGATACTTCCCCAATGAAGTTAGTATGTGTAAATCCTCCAAGTATTTACCATTTGCGTAAGTTTGGATGTGCACTCTACATCCCGATCTCACCACCATAGCGTACATCTATGGGCCCACACAGGAAAGTGGGGATCTATGTGGGATTTCAATTTCCGCTGATCATTAAGTATTTACAACCCTTAACAGGAGATCTATTTACTGTCCGGTATGCTGACTCAATTTTTGATGAGGAACATTTCCCAACATTAGGGGGAGACTTTACATACCGAAAAGAACGCCATGAAATTGATTAGGATGCTAAAGGTATTCCAGCCTCTGATCCACGTACTAAAGAAAGTGAACTACAAGTTCATAATAACATACATTTGCAGAAACTTGCAAATGAACTACCAAATGCTTTCACCAGCAACAATGGTGTCACTAAATCTTTCACTCCTGCATGGAATGCACCAGAAAGAGTGGAGGTACCAAATAAAACCACTCAAAACTCCCACTCAATGGTAAGAGGGGAGAAGTATGGCGAATTAGAAAGATTCGAATAATGCTAGCAAGAAAAGACAAGTGGTGAATGCCAATCAACCATTAGTTGATAGACACCAAGTGGATCGTAATGATCCACAACCTAGCTCATTGGTTCACATTACTGAGGCTAGGACATCAGAAGATCATAGACACATAATTTCGGGAAATCAGGATGAGCCTACAAAGGTAGATGAAATTGCCATCAACTAGGTTGAAACATGAGAGACATTTGACATAAATGCTACAGTTGTCAGCTCATATTTCGCTGAGAAAATTGCTGAATGCCTTCAACATGATCCAGATCGCAAAACCATTGTAGAGTGCATGCAACGCTCGAACTGGAATAAGTGGAAGGATGCAATCAAAGTGTAATTAGCCTCTCTTTACAAAAGAGAAGTATTCTCGGCTGTAATGACTACCCCTCCTAGTATCTTTCTTTTGGAATACAAGTGTGTTTTCATTCCCAAAAGGAATGGAAATAATGAGGAGGTGAGATATAAATCTAGGCTTGTAGCATAGGATTTTACGCAAAAACCCAGCGTTGATTTCAACGAGATATATTCTCCTTTCATGAGTGCAATAACTTTCCAATACCTTATATCTTTGGCAGTACAAAATCATCTATCTATGCAGTTGATGGACGTAGTGACTGCATATCTTTATGGGTCATTAGAGTCTGATATCTACACGAAGGTTCTAGATGGAATCAATATAGCAAATCCTAAGGAAAATTGCAACATGTATTGCGTCAAGTTGCAGAAGTGACTTTATGGCTTAAAATAATGTCACACATGTTTTTCCAAAGAAAACCAAGTGCATAACTATATGTATGCCAGGATCTATTTTCATACATATAGTGACATATAAGTGAATACAGAAATAGTACCACATAAGAAAAGGGGTGATTATCAGAGATTTACGCTTAATCTTGGAAACGAAGGCTCCAAACATCACAAGCAGTCGACTGGCGGTTGCGTACTCCTAGCTCCAGCAATATCTTCATAGCAGCCTCCTCCTTCTGAGCAGCATTGTTTCTAGCAAGTGTGTGCACTTGTCGTACCCAGCAAGTGTGGGGAAAGATTTGAATGCAAAGGCTTTATAGTGGACTGGTCTCTAAGCATTTAGCATTTTAGTTGGTTAAATTTTATTAGCACCATATTACTAATAAAGTATAAGTTTATACCAACCCACATTAAGCATAAGGTAAGATGCACCATAAGATTATGGCAAGCATAACCAGAGAGCAAGATTTAAGTCCATTTTAAAGTTCAATTATCATATGAGGGTCTAGGCCTCTCTTGACCGTGAGCATGGCTAATCGATTAGTTTTACACTATGCAGAGGTTGTACACTTCCACCACAAAAGTCGCGTAAAAACTCAGGTTGTACACTTCCACCACAAAATTTTGGACCCCAACCATGCGATGGCGGCCAAGCATCATACCACACTACGGAGGTGTGATTGCGTAGGGACGCTACGAGGCCTTTACAAGGATTCGCTAATGTGAAACAACCCGTGAAGGTTCTGAGTCGTTGCAGAGTATAAAATCCCCTAGTAGGTATCGTGTCTTAGAAAAGACTAAGTCCTTACTAAAGCGAGTCTATACCTCACTGGCGCTCCCCCTTGCCCTTATCTGGTAAGGTCATCCCAACACTAGAGTCACTAATTACTCATCCAAGGCAGAGCCATATGCCTTGTGGCTGTACGGTTTTCCTGGGTGGTTCTCCATGTTCTGATTAATGCAGATAATCATTTATTAAGCAACCAGCGATATAACATAAAGGTAAAGCAAGTTCATCATTAATGTTCATTATAACCACCATAACCCAAAGTATAACAGCTAAGCAAGAGCTACCCAACACAAAGATAAACCCTGGTTGACAAGGAAGGATCATAAAGACTAGCATAAACCTTAATAGGACCCATCAAAATTAATGCAAGCATATGCAATTAGTGATTAAACACATTATTGGGACAAAAGAACAAGAACACACTTGCCTTTAACCATAGAGTAGTTGCTCAATATATCTTCAACTTCAATCTCTTGAAGCTTCTCAGACAACGTTCATTATACTTGCATCATCGACCATCAGGCACAAGCATACACAAAGCAAACAAAGAACGATGCACCAATCAAAGTGTGACAACCCAGCCAGGAAAGTACCGTACTAACACCTAAAACCAATCCACTTTGGTCATTAAGCAATAGTAAAGTATCAGCCTGTCGTTGGTTGCCGGGTTGATGCCGGTAAATCACTTGGAGATCATACGAGAGGATCGAGCGTATGCATTAAAACTCACGCGAAGGCGAGTCCATAGTACAACATCAATTTAGTCCAATTTACCCCCGAGGGTTTAATTATTATTAACAAATGTTCAAAACAATAAATAAAGGTTCGAGTTTGAAAACGAGTGGATAAAATAAATTAACGTAACGGTAAGCATCACAGAGCCCATCCGTGATGCCATCACCGCCGTCATCCACCGGTCAACAACACCTCGCACAATAGTTTTAAAGAAAGGTTGAGTATACTAATACTCGGTAAGACTTAATGTAGGGTGATAACTACATCACCAAACTCTTGACATGAAAGGCTTTATGGCCAGTGGAGCTTCTTTTGCTGAAGAGCAACAAAGAGTATGTCCTTACTTTCAATATTTTAGCACAAGTTCTAGTTGATTGCCCTTTCTAAGTGTGCCAGCTAATTCAATCAAGAATTGTACAAGCAATTATTTCATACAACAATATTTACCAAGTTCCATCATTACAGGATATCATGGCCAGTTGATTAAGTAGTCTCGGATAATGGTGAGAGGCCGACAATTGATTGATTTAAACCTTGCAAGGTAAACCTAAGCACACGGTAGGATGCCCCCGCGAGGACAACCATCCAGGCAGTTCCCAAAAGTCCTCGGATTGGAAACAGAGCTTACAGTCCTGGGTACAAGGTTAGCTGGCATACCCCACGAGGTACCCAGTCTCGCACATGCACCCCCCTTCCCGGTAGCTAGCCGGTTAGGTGAACACTTAGGAGTAGTAAGGAAAAGTTCCCGCACCGTCTCGTTAAGGTACTAGGCTTATCAGTCCCATTCCTGACAAGTGTTAGTACGTTCAAAAGCTTAGCCCACAAAGCCATTGGACCGGAGCCCAAATCCCATGCTCTTACCACATGAGCAATCCATTTATAAAGATCTTGGGATTCCAACATAGGAACCTATTCTCGCGAGTGATGAACATCACTCGACTTGTACCGGTCCTATATCATAGCTGCTATCGACCTACCATACTAGTGATAGAGCATAGGTACATAGTTATCATGCAACTAAGGTTTCAATTCAACTCCTGAAATGTAAATGCACATTCATAGCAAAAGATAATGGCATAAATTTTTAAAGACGGGTTAATGATCTGGGGCTTGCCTTCGCTGGCAAGGTTGGTCTTGGGCCCTACTGGACTTTGGTCCAGGTCTTGAGCTACGAACATGTGCTGCAACTCTTCGTCGGCACCTTCGTCTCCTCCTTCCGGTATGAGTGTAAATCTACCATCGGGAAGATCTACACGAAGATGCAAATGCAAGATTTGTTTCGCAATTTTTAATTTAATTATTTACAAACATCCATTAACAACCGTGGGGTGCATGGTTGACCACATTCACCTAGATAAGAATACATTCAACATACTCTTCCAAAAAGGAACAATGTGCAGTTCTTTATTAATTATTCTTTTGATAGTGACTGTGTACATATATATGGAAATAATTTAATTTAAATCACACAAATAGTAATGGGTTGGTATTTATCTTTTAAAATGATTTTTATCACACACATAGAGTTATTAGGGATGTAGTTGGTGACTTCTCATTTAATTGACCATGAAGCTTTAAAGTGCTTCCATAGCTTTTATTGAAAAAATTAATTATTAAAATTCAGTGAGGGGTGTTAGTAAGCACTAAGAATCAAAACAAGGCCACTGCACACACATGCACACTTAGGCGAGCTACGAATTTAATTATAACGAAAATAACAAAAGCTAGCTAGTAAAACAAGGTAAATGCATACAAAAATAAATAAGCATCCAAATGATATATGGTCCAAAAATAACCTACGAATGCAGCATAAACACCTAGAACTATTATGAATCTTGATTTATGCAATTACCAAGAAAGCATAATTCAAGAATAAATATTTCTGACAACTATAAAACTGTGATTAATTCAGTAGAGGTGCATTTTGGCATAACAAGACAACATGCAGAAGTGGGGCACAAAAACCTAATTATTTTTAGCTGCAAAAATCATTTGGGCAGAATCTGCATAAATAAAAAATAATTGATATAAAAAGATTTACAACATAACTTTGTGCAATTTTTGGTACTGGTCATAATATAACACACAACATACCCTAAAATCAGCTACAGAGGACTTATGGTTTTTGAGATACAACAGATCTAGGTTTTTCACATTTCTATTTTTCATGCAAACATTATCAGGAAACAGCCTAGACAATTTTAACAAAAGTTGTAGTAGTTTTCTCCAGTAATCCAGCAAAATTGGGTTTGCATTTTTTTTGAGTTTTCTACGCTTTTACATGCATTTTCTAAGTTCCAGCCAAAAGTCAAGTACTATTCAAGATCTAGTTTTCAACAAGGTCCCTAGAACTTCCTGCTTCCTTACAACCATACCCTCGCACCTTCCAGCCAAGTCCCTGCACTTTCTCAATCAGAGCAAAGAGGTCCCCGACGGCGCATGGGAGCTCGCCGCCGGTGAGGGCTGCCGGTGTCGGCCAACAAGCGAGACGGGGTGGCGGGCGAGCTCACCTGGAGGTGATTGGGTGCAGTGGTGGCGTCGTGGAGAGCACCGGCGAGCATCGGCAAGCTCGGCGGCGGGGGCCGAGGCTGCGCGGCCGGCGCGGCGCGGATTCCGGCGAGGTGCGGAGGGATGCGGCAATTGAGGACGGTGGAGGTACCAAGGAGTCCTGGAGGATGCGTTTGGGCGCAGGTGTCGGTGTTTTAGACCGGCAACCTACCAAGGGGAGTACCCAAAGTAGATGAATGTGGCCTCACCGAGATCGGTAACTCGAAGGGAGAGACACGTGGCACACATTTTAGATAGGTTCGGGCCGCGAAGTGCGTAATACCCTACATCATGTATGCTGTGTCGCTCTGGATTGATTGGATGTGTTTACACGATGATGCGTATGAGAGTGATAGGGGCCCTGCCTCGCCTTATATAGCCCGAGAGTTAGGGTTACAAGTCAGTTTGAGGAGAGAGTACCAGTCGGGTACGGCTAGGAGTTCTCTACATAGTACGGGACTTGTATAGCTTCCTATCCGAGTACTTCTTCACCGTAGTCCTTGCGCCCCACGCCATCAAGTGTCGTGTGGCACAAGCCGAGTAGTCCCAGGGGCCCACCGAGTAGTCGGTCCTGGTACCCACCGAGGCAGTGGGCCAAGGGTGGTCCATACGACAAGCTCCCGAGTACTTTGTAGTCGAGTGGATAGTTTCAAGTAGTCTTGACGGCCTTGACGAGTAATCCTCAAGCATCCCTGAGTACTACAAGCCAAAAGTCCTCAAGAGTACTTGAAGCATCCCAAGGCTGGAAGGTACTCCAGCTGATCCTTGAGTAGTCTTGAAGGCTTCTCAAGTAGTTCCCAAGCGTCCTCGAGTTCTCCTTTTGAAGGTCTTCAATAATACTCGCTTTGTCTTGAAGAAAAAACCATATGGAAAATGCCTTTCGAAGAATCGCATTCCATATGGAATGTAACCCCCAAGCCTTAGGTCGAATCGTAGATTCAAGCTGAGGATCAATCTGAAATCCTGCCAAGATTATCCCACAAAATCCGGAGAAAAAACCGAAGGACACGTGGCACGGAGCCCCCGAGCCTTGAGTCGAGTACTTCCTCTTCAATTGAAGGGTCATCTTGATTGTAGAATGTGTCCTGATTCGCTCTAGAATCTTGTCATCACCCAGGTAATTGAGTAGACGTAGCCGAGCCCCCGAGATGAAGCGCGTCGACTACTGGAAGTTGAAGAGTCGGGCGGCTACCGCTTGATAAAGAATGTCTAACGAACGTTTTGCATTTACTAGAAAACATGACTATGGCTAGGTTTATTTTAATTAGCAAAAGGTATGTAAAGGATATTTCATAAAGAAAATATCCTAAGTTGGAATATATTCAATTTAAACTTTATTTTCAAAACCGTAGAAAGAACTAGACAAGTTTTAATTATACATGTTAATGTATAAATTATACCAATTAAATATTTAACTTAGAAAAACTAAACTATATGAATAATCTTAATGTAACTTTATGATTCGAGTAGATCATATTATTATTAAAAACATCATTACATTGATATTAATCAAATTAACTTTTATTATAGAAGCCGATGTAATGCCTAAAGAAATTTTAATTCGAAAATATTAATTAATTATTAAACAAGTTAACCTTTGGTTTACGAAAATCGAGATAAATGTCTAATTAGATTTTATTTTCAAAATCATGTGAAATAAACATTAATCAAATTAATTTTGATAATTAAAAACGGTGTACAACACTACATAGATTTTATTTGGAAAAGACATGTTTACTAAGCATTAATCAAAATTAATACTAAATTAATTTTCAGAAAACAAACACTATGAAAACTCTCTAGTAACGTGTGCTTCACATTATTATGAAGCTATCGTGTGACACCCTAAAATTCCATCACTAAAAATTCATCTAGCAACATGTTAACATAGTCTTAAGGTTTAAAATGAAATGGTAAATAAATTTGAGCTATAAAATTATTTAACTAAATTTAATTAATCTAGAGACAACAAGTGATTGTGCATCATTATTTGGCTATGCATGGTTTTTGGTTGCTTGTGTGAAGTCTAAAGGATTTATAAAATTTTGTGAAAAGTTTGAAGAGTTTTGGTTTGAATTTGAATTTGAATTTAAAAGGTTAATTTGAAAAGAGTTTGAAAAAAATAATAAAAAAAGAAAAGGTAAACCTCCTTACCTTTCTGGCCCAGCAGCCCACCGGCCCACTTACCTCTCACCCGCAGCGGCCCGCGTCCCGCTTTCTTCTTTTCTTTTTCCACGAGTCGGCCGACACGGGACCCCACCTGTCGGTGCCCCTTCTTCTTCCTCCCTCCCCTTTCCTTTCCTCTGCCCCTCCCGTTTGCGCGCCACCTCAGCTCTGGTCGCGCCTGCCCGCGCTCCCTCGCCTTCCTTTCCTCCCTTAAGTCGCACTTTATGGCAATTAATCCCCCGCGCCTTTTCATCTCTCTTTTACCGTGCCGTTTCAAACCCCCACCACTCTTGATGCCCGCCGGCCATCTATGGCAAGCCGCCAGCCGCCGCGCCCTACCATTTCCCCTTCTCCCTCTCGCTGCCCGTATAAAACCCAGGCATCTCCCTCGCTTCGTCTCTTTCTCTCCCACATGCTCTCTCTCCCGCACCCGAGCACCATTCACGCCCAGCGCTGCCGCCTTGTCTCCGCCGCCGCTGGAGGAGCTCGTCGCCGGTGAAGCACCCTTCTTCTCTTCCTTTCTTCTCTCTGTTTTGCGCTGCGCTGTTCCTCATTGAGCTTTCCGTGCACCAGGTCTCGCCCCTAGCCGTCCGCAGGAGCTGCGCCTCTGGTCGCCGGAGCGTCGCCCGGCCCGCCGCCGTCACTGATCATCGCCGTCACTACTCCATCCTCACCCATGATCGCCTTTGAAGCTCCTTTGCATGGTGAGCAAAAAACTTTTCTGCCCCTTTTCCTTTTCTTTGCGCACCACGCTGATCCCGCGAGCTTGCCAGTGAGGCCGACCCACCCCCTTCCGGCGCCGTCCATCGTGGACGCCCGCGCTTTACCCTGACCCCCTGGGCATGCTCGCGTGCTCCCCCGCTACGCGTAGCACTCGCACGTGCTCGTTTTGGCCGCCAGGAACCCCTTCCCGAGGCTGCGCCGGCGAAGCACCACCTCGCGCCATCGTCCCCTCTCTGTTCCGATGTGCCCACCGCCGCGCGTCGCACGCTCACGTCCAGGGCCGTGCGATCGCCCGCGGACGGTCCTGACCAGATCAAGGCGATACCCCTTGGCCTGGTCCACCATGGACCCGGGCACCGGGTTCACTGCGCGGTCCACCGCCGCTGCGGCCGTTGGATTAGAGATCCACAGTCCGATCATGTAGATTTCTTTAAGGAGCCCCTGAGTCTTTATGTATTTGCATGCCAGTCCTCCCACCTATATGAATTCTTGCAAACAGGTCCTAAAACATATGATGTAGCCCTTGTCTTCTCTGTATAATAGCACTCGAGATCCTTTTCTTTTGTTTTAGCATGTTAGCCCTTTAGTTTTTTATGATATTATGTTTTAGCCACTGGTTTTGATTATAAAAGTCCTGTACATTCAGTTTTCTTGCAGAAAGGTCCCTGTAACTTGTTTTATACATATCTTTCTTGTTTTAATTATGTTTACTTTATGTGTTGCTATGCATTAAATTGATGGGCAAACACCTTTCTAAGGACTTGACTAGATGTTTCACCCTGTTACCTTGATCAACCCTGTTTAAAAAATGCTTTGGGTAGATAAATGCTTAGTTTGCTAAACTTGGGCTGGTTATGTTTGTTATGAAATTAAATCAATTTTGTTTACGAAAAGTTGTTAATGAATAAGACAAGATCATATACTTTAAATGGAACATGGAGAAGCACCCAAGTTAACGGTACAACCACGGTCCACATGACTGCGGCTTAGCCAATTAATTAGGAGAGTGGGTTATCTAATAGCCTTTTTTTCGGAGAGAAGCACGAGAGGGCTTGGCGTTGCGGGGGTATAGCCCGGTTCTTCGAGGTAGCGACCTTTGCTAAGGTGCCGACCATTAGGGAGGGTTATGGTACGCCCGAGTCAGAATCGTTGTTGGTCGTTGGTTTATTTGCTTTCCTTTGTAAAGGCTTCGTGGTGGACCCCTAGCCACTCACCTTGGAAGTGTTTACGATCAAGAGTGGCTTGGACCCTCAAACGATAATCAAACTTAAAGATGGATGTAAATCGTGGATCTTGTGGGTCTATGGGCTTGGGTTGTCTTTTAAAGTTAAGTGGGTTGTTATGAACTTACATCTAGTAACTAGGTGTTGTTAACTAAAATTTGTCCAACTTATAAAATGCTAACGGCTGCAAACCATAGCCTATCCTTGGTAGCCTTGCATGTTTCCCCCACTTGCTGAGCTCCAACCATAAGAGTGCTCACCCTTTCTTACCGCTGTTCAGAGGAGAACATCGGTGAGGAGTACTGGAGCGACTACAAGGAGTTCTAAGGCATGCAGATCCCCCAGAAGTTATGCCTGTGGAAGTTGAAGATGGAGCTACTCGTTTTAGTTATCGTTTTATGTTCGGACCTTTGAGTCCACCCGTCTAAGTGTAATAAATGAATATTGTATCAATTAAACTCTTGTACGTTTTTATTACAGCAATGGTATTACACTCTAATGTCTATCATGTGTGTGTAATTCTGATCCTGGCGCACATACGAGATGCATTCGGTTTTCCTTGTAAAATCGGGTGTGACATATTGCAACTTCAACGGATTAAAACGGAGCTAAAACAAAGAATCTATGGAGAAAACAAGATACAAGGACCTAATCAAGATAACAGGGGCTATTAGATAAGATAGGCAAGACACATAGTACAGTGCTCACGAAAAGATAAAAGGTTGGGGTTGGATCTGTTTGTAAGGATCTAATAGACCTAGGGGGTTAACGGTGAAAAGAGCTAGACACATGAAAGCATCTAAAGATTAAAAGAGATTGTAGGGACCTAAACACAAAACTGCTGCGCCTTCTTCTACCACTCGCTCATTGAGCGGATGGCGGTCCTGTCGGTCCAAATCGCCCGCGGCTTGGGAACGGAGAGAGGAGACAAAGGGAAAGTCGATGGGGTGCTCACCATGGGCAGAGGTGAAGAGAAGCAGCCGAATTTGGAGAAGGGGCGGCGGGCTTGGGTCTTCATGATGGCGGTGCTCCGGTGGTGGAATGAGGAGAGCAACTAGCGACGAAGCTTCATCTCGGTGTTCTGGGGCTCCCGGAGGCATTGGCTTGCTCTGGGGACCGGCGAGCACGACGAATCAGCTACGGCGGCGCACCGGCGAGCTCGATCTCCATGGCTGCACAGAGGCTAGGCAATGGAGGCATCTAGGGTTTTGGGGATCCGTCTCGGGGTTGCGGCTGCCTCTTATAAAGGGGCCAGGGGCTTATTGGCGTGCGGGCCAAGCCTAGGGGCGCGCGCACGAGGCGAAGGCGGTGGCGGAGTCCGAGCCCGAGCTGGCCACGGCTGAAGCTCAGGGATGACATGCAGGGTCCACCGGTCAGCGTAGAGGTAGAACAAGCCACGCTGGGCCCGGATCTATGTTGGGCTACGACCTACAGAAGCTGAGGGTGGTGCACGCGTAGCGAAGAAGTCCGGGTGCAAAAATGAACTTCCAGATGGGCTGCACGGCAGGCAAAGCAAAGGAAGTTAAGGGAGCAGAATAGGACTTCGATAGCTGGGCCGATGAAGGACCGAAGCGGCGAACCAGAGAGAGGGGGGTGAATGGGAGCTGATAAAAATTCTATTCAAGAATTCGGCCTATGAACCCAATTTCACTCATGCACCTCCAAACGCTTCTCTTGCCAAGTCCACGCAGCCACTGGAGTGCTACTAGACCTAGGAGCAAGACCCAACCAACAGCCTTAACTCACACGCAGTGGAAACACACAAGACACGGCTGCTGGTAGCTCAAAACGGTCAGGCCGGTTTCTGAAACCGGTCAGACCGCTTCTGTTGGACTTAGTCTCACGCAGGCAGGGGAAACCGGTCAGACCGGTTTGGCAAACCGGTCAGACCAATTTTGTTCAGAAACTCTCCAAAAACCCCAAAACAACTCAAGAGCCTTTCCACATCTGAACAAACGAAGCCATGAAGCAACGGAGACTTCCTTGCTCAAAAACCTTTCTCGACAGCCCACAGGGCGAAACCGGTCAGACCGGTTTGGGAAACCGGTGTTGACGGTGAAAATCCGTCAACCTAGCCATGAGTTTACCTTCGGTGTTGGCATGAGTTTTATACCTTATCCATTGGTACTAACCCCCTTGGTATAACAAGTTCACGTGTGCATGTCGATTTTGGAGTTTAATGTTTATGCAGGGTTTTAGTGTTGAATGTAAGACTTTCGGGATAAGTTCATCAAGCACCTCATGACAAGACCTTGAAGCCCCGTACAAGTCATGCAACGAAGCAAACTTAACTCCAAGAAGCCAGGGACTTGATCCGAGAAGACGACAGACTCCAAGGACACGACCGAGAAAAGTCTTCGAATCTTGCAAGACAAGGAGTTGTGTCCAATTCGGAGAGAAACTGAAGACATGGACCTACATGCAGAAGGGGAAACATCCAAGAAGCAAGGGAACCGACGTAGAGCAAAGGAGGCCTCGGGGCCGGGCTCGGATGGGCCCGGGGCCCGTGCCGGTCGGCCCAGCCCTGTCCAGGGCCCAGTAAGGCTCCCCTTTGCCCTAGCCGCCAATCAGGCTACTTATAGCCCCGTGACCGAGAGCCACACATCATACAATTCGTCATCGGCCGCCGAGGAGCAGAGAAGAGAGGGACACCATCTCGGAGAGGAGAGGGTCGAGCTAGTTGACTAGGGTTTCCCTAGCCGACGTGGGAACCTTGCACGGAAGACCACGTCGGAGTTCCTGGAGCTAGAAGCAAGATCAAGGAAGGATCCCGGTGGTGATCTTGTGTATGCATCATTGTTATAGATTAATTACCAAGTTGAATCTTTTCCTAGCGATCAAGTGTTTCCTCGAAGATTTCGTTTTTCGATCGGCTTTGCATATTCCAATTCTATTCTCGAGATAGATTACATAGGGTGTTCTTGTAGCCGCGGTGGCTAGAGGTACACGCCGGATCTTCGTAAAGAATCTCGACTTGTCTTTTGACTCGCCCTAAGCTCCCCGCATGAGTAGGGATACGTTGTGACGAACGGGGGTTCCAAAAGGCGGATGTTTTCGGATTTGGACGGGAAACCACGATTTAAAGAGGCTTCTATTAAGATTCGATTTGCTACTTCTTCTCTTGCTTGGAACTTCAACAAAAGGCTTACCCCGATCCCTCTAGATCGGTTTATCTACCCAATCTTACTTTGTTTTCTCCGGTCTTTAGTAGATTAGATTCGTTTCGTGTCTTTTACTTAGATGCATTAGGGTTTTATCGAAGATTGAAGTTACTTGGCTTTACTAGATTAAGTTTTGCGTCACACATTTGTTCCACGGATTCGATACCTTGGGTTCACCACTCGAGGGAAGAAGGGTCCCTTGACTACGACGGGAGACTTGTCCGCTTGCAAGTCACAAACGAACTTTGATATAACTATTAACCGTCATCAACCGGTCAGGCCGGTTTTTGCCTGGACAGTCGGGAAGAACACAACCCGTGGGTCAACTCCCCCAAATCCAACCCTCGATCTCCCGAATCGCTCCACGGACTTGAACAAGACTTTGGGGATATTAGGAACACCTCATGAGGAGTCCATAGCCAAGTTTAATCCCATCAAAACTCGTCCAAAAAGGAGGAATCAAGGAAATCCCGCCAAAAGCACTTCCAACCCAAGAACTCACGAAACCCCAAAATCGAGCACCTTTACTCACGGATTTGGGAGGGGAATCATAGCCCAAAGAACCACGAAGGGTTCCCACAAATTTCCCCCATCAAATCCCCAAGAAAAAGGTCCCGAAAACAACCCAAAGAAATCACCAAGAGAAGGCTCCGAAAATCACTACCAAGAACAACCGGGGAAAACTCATCCAAACCTTGAGGAACCACGCCGAATCATCTATACATGAAACAAAGGTTCATACAAGGTCTAGCAAACCACCCGATCATCCATCCCTCTCAACAAGATCTCTCCGTGAAGCTCTCAAGCTAGTCCTATAGAAAACCTAAGGAAAATAGGAAGGAAAATAGGAAAACAAATGAGCTAGGGTTCCAAGAGATAGCTGCCATCCTCTCACCCCTTGGGTTATATGGAGGCCAGCCGAAGGACTAAAATGCCCCTAAAGCCTAAACTAAGATACACACCCACCGAGGGCACTTTGGGAATTTGTCTTCGTAGCACCATCGGACGGATGCCCGGCGACCGCACTTCGCGTAGCCTCGATGCAAGCCTTGCGATCCCGACGCGTGTCCTCTGCCTTGAAGCTTCCAGCGCCCTGCGACCCCAAACCAGTTCTCCAAACCGGTCAGGCCGGCCCACAGCCGGATAGCCACGCCGGTCTTCGACCTCGGCCTTTGTGGCTCGGACCGAGTAACCCGGTGATTTTTCGGTGAACCACCGCAAACCCCGCGAACTTGATGTAACCTCCGCCAATCACCACTGATGACTTGGCTCCCATGAAGTCCCAGCTTGACCTTGGTTTTGTGGCTCAACCATGAAACGCGTCCACCGACTTCATCTTCTCGTTCTTGCCACCATGCGGCCGCACTCGACCCCGCTGGCCACCGGGTCCCTCGAACGAAGCCTGCTTGTCTTCTCCACACCTGGAGGCCTCACCGACAACGACCTTTCGCGCTTGTTCTTCACCTGCACCAACACGAGTCAAGCCGCAACCAGCACCTGCAATACTTAGCCAAGAATCAGTCCACACAACGTTGTCAATCACTCATCACACAAGGAAGCGACCATCCACCGGTCCTCGAACCACACATGGTCCTCAATCTCCCCCTTGATGAGTGCATTGACAACACACACATTTGTTAAATAAAGATAAAAGGAAAACAGAAAAGAAACAAAAAGAAAAACTCCAACAAGCGATCGAAAGCCGAGAAAGGCAAAGAACGAGATCACTTCAAGAAGACAAGTCTCGGACCCCTTAGGCAAGGGCAACGGCTCGACACATCCGAGACAAAAACCATGCTCAAGCAAAGAGCACAAACCACCAAAGCACACAAGAGCTCCCCCTGCACATATGCAAGCTCCCCCTGATCAAGTGCCAATTCTGGGCACAAACCGGTTAGACCGGTTCCCATAACTGGTCACGCCGGTTCCACCAAAACCTGTCAGACCGGTTTCCAAACCCGGTCAGGCCGATTTCACACACCAGACCACACCCCCAAAAGCCAAAAATGCAAAAGAAATGCACAAGCCCCCCCTTGACACTTGGGATAGGTTCCAGGGATACAAAGCAACTTTTCTCCACCTTCCTTTCTCCCCCTTGTTGCCAATGCATGAATCAAGACACAAATGCAACCTAGAGCTTCTCAAGTATACAAAATTCATCACAAGATGCTACATGTCCAAATGAGCAAGTTAGATACTCTACAGGTTCGTAATGACCTCAACTACATGATCACCAAGTTTTACAACCATTGGACAAGGCTAAAAAGGATTTGAATAATTTTGCGAAAAGTTACTCTCTCACAAGCAAAAACCTAAACATGAGCAAAACATGTCAAAATGGCAAAGCCACACAAACTTCATGCTAGGACGACCATTCTAATCATAAGACCATCACAAACACCCACAAGCACCTCATGTCATGTCAAAGCCACCGAGCCATGTGCCTACTTGAAGGACCGATACGGCGAACCGGGGAGAGGGGGAGTGAATGGGAGCCGATAAAAATTCTTCTCGAAGGAGATGAAAACTCCAACAAGACGAACGCGGCTTCCAACACACGTCTCCGACTCACTACCCAAGTTGGCCAAGCCCACGTAGCCACCGGAGTGCCACCGGACCTAGGAACCAACACACACGGCCTTCCGACTCGAGAACGCGGCGGAACAACAAACCCCGAGTCTACGGACTCACACCGGTCGACCGGGTGAGCACCACCGGTCGACCGGTCCCCGTTGGTGAAGCCGAGCAACTTTCACTAAGTGGCTCTACACCGGTCGGACCGGTGAGACACACCGGTCGGACCGATGGCGACTCGAAAGCCCCCAAGGCACCAAACAGGCCAACCGACCACCAAACGGATCCAAACTCGAAACAACAGCACCACGGGACAACGGCGAACACACCAAGACGTTCACCCGAGCAAAATCCCACAAGGGCTTGCACCGGTCAGACCGGTCAAGAGCACCGGTCAGACCGGTGTAGCACGGGCGACTCGGGATGAACAAAGCACCCGCGGTCAACTCCCCCAAATCCAAATCTCGATCTCCCGAATCGCTCCACGGACTTGAACAAGCCTTTGGGGATATCATGAACACCTCATGAGGAGTTCATAGCCAAGTTTAATCCCACCAAAACTCATCCAAAAAGGAGGAATCGAAGAAATCCCGCCGAAAGCACTTCCAACCCAAGAACTCAAGAAACCCCAAAATCGAGCACCTTTCCTCACGGATTTGGGAGGGGAATCACGGCCCAAAGAACCACGAAGGGTTCCCACAAATTTCCCCCATCAAATCATCAAGAGAAAAGCCCCGAAAACACCCCAAAGAAATCACCGAGAGCGGGCTCCGAAAATCACCACCAAGAACAACCGGGGAAAACACATCCAAACCTTGAGGAACCACGCCGAATCATCTATACATGAAACAAAGGTTCGTACAAGGTCTAGCAAGCCGCCCGATCATCCATCCCTCTCTACAAGATCTCTCCGTGAAGCTCTCTTGCTAGTCCTAAGGAAAACCTAGAGAAAATAGGTGGAAAATAGGAAAACTAATGAGCTAGGGTTCCAAGAGTTGGCTGCCATCCTCTCACCTCTTGGGTTATATAGGCGGCAACCGAATGTCTAAAATGCCCCTCTCTACTAACTAGGGATACAAGCCCCTCAAGGGCGGATTTGGAATTCTTGATGCCTTCACCATCGGACGGATGCCGGCGACCGCACCTCGCGTAGCCTCGACGCAAGCCATGCGATCCCGACGCGTGTCCTCCGCTTCGAAGATTCGGACTCGCGTCGTCGCACACGGTCGGACCGGTGCTCCTCACCGCCGAGACCGGTCCCACCGTCGGACGGGCGGACCCACCGGTCGAGGCCGGTGCGTGTCTTCGCTGCACCTCCGTCTTCGGTTCTCCGGTCTTGGCTTTGTGGATCAACCAAGGAACCCGGTGGTTTTCTCGGTGAACCACCGGAAACCCCGCGAACTCGGTGTAGCCTCCGCCAATCTCCACTCATGACTTGGCTCCCACGTAGTCCCGGCTCGACCTTGGTTTTGAGGCTCAACCAAGAAACCGTCCACGACTTCATCTTCTTGTTCATGCCACCATGCGGCCCGCACTTGACCCCCGCCGGCCACCGGGTCCCTCGAACGAAGCCTACTTGTCTTCTCCACACCCGGAGGCCTCACCGGCGACGACCTTTCGCGCTTGTTCTTCACCTGCACCAACACCAGTCAAGCCGCAACCTACACCTGCAATACTTAGCCAAGAATCAGTCCACACAATGTTATCAATCACTCATCACACAAGGTAGCGACCATCCACCGGTCCTCGAACCACACATGGTCCTCAATCTCCCCCTTGATGAGTGCATTGACAACACCCTCACGAAGTAACAAGAGAGAAAAGAAAAAGAAAAGAAACGAACAAAAAGAAACTCCAACAAGCGATCGAAAGCCAAACAAAGGCAAAGGGCAAGATCACTTGAAGAAGACAAGTCTCGGACCCCTTAGGCAAGGGCAACGGCTCGACACATCCGAGACAAAGCAAAGCTCAAGCAAAGAGCACAAACCACCGAAACAAAACTCGAAAACTCACAAAGAACTCCCCCCCGCACACATGCAAGCTCCCCCCGAACCAATGCAACTCCCCCCGGACGAATGCATGCAAGAAAACACATGAAACGGGACAGGTACTGAAGCACTTTCGGCTTACACCGGTCGGACCGGTCATCACCACCGGTCGACCGGTGCCCAACATATGTACGGGACCAGCACTCACACCGGTCGGACGGTGCTCATCACCGGTCAGACCGGTGTACAACAGAGCCCAGAAATGGCTCGAAACCACCTGAAAACCTTCTAAATGCGTCCAACAAGCCATTTCAAGCTCAAACTTCTCCCCCTTGTTGGCAATGCATGAATCAAGCCAAAAATGCAAAACTTTCAACCTAGAGCTTCTCAAATAGACAAAATTCAACAAAGAATGCTACACATGTCCAAATGAGCAAGTTAGATACTCTACGGCTTCGTATCGATCTCAACTACATGATCACCAAGTTTCACAACCATTGGACGAAGCTAAGATGGATTTTGGCAATTTTGCGAAAAACTCGCCTCTCATGAGCAAAGTCCTAAACATGATCAAAGCATATCAAAATGGCAAAGCCACACAAACTTCATGCTAGGACAGCCATTCTAACCATAAGACCATCACAAACACCCACAAGCACCTCATGTCATGTCAAAGCCACCGAGCCATGTGCCTACTTCTATGTATGAGACTTCTCATTGGTAGGCATCATGCAACGGTTTAGCACCCAAAGCAATTTAAATTCAGCACATATGACATGGGAGCATATTTCCAAGCATTTTTCATTTCATTTTCAGATTTGTAAATGGTACATGAAATGTCTTTGCGACAAAAAGGAACTTATGCTCCTCCACAAGATAAATCTAGAGGGCTAAACATTCATGATGGCGAAAGACCCTTTGGCCCCATATGATCAATAAGCTAGCTATCCAACCACAAATTAAGCATAGCAAAGCCACAAAAACATGTCAAGAGCATGTAAAGGCATTTACACATGAGAGAGCATACATGTGACATTTTTCAAAAGCATAGCTATCAACCATGGATTATTCATCAAGATCATCAAGAGCTAAGCCAAACTAACCATATCATACCAAACAAGCTCACAAAGACATGTATCTCATTCCATGGTGAACAATGTATATGAGAGAAGCTTTCCTAACCAATGCATATGATACAAAATGCATGCGATCTAAGATACAAGGATGCCTATACATCATGTTACATATGCCATGCCAAAATGCAAGAAAAGCACAAAGGAAAGCTATACATATGCTACAAACCGGCTCCTCGAGGGGAGGCAAAACGGGCTCGACACCACCGGCAAAAGAAAGCCCCCCACACACCCAACTCAAGAAATCAAACACACACCAAGTTCCCCCCGCAAACGAGTGAAAGTTGCTTGATCTAGGGGTTTGGTGAAAATATCGGCTAGTTGGTCATGAGTGGGTACATGGATCAAGGCTATCTTCCCTTTCTCTACGTTGTCTCTCAGGAAATGATACCTCACTTCTATGTGTTTGGTTTTGGAATGGAGCACCGGGTTCTTTGCAACGCTTATGGCACCGGTGCTATCACATTGAAGTGGGACATGGGTATACTCCTCACCAAAATCACTCATGGTGTAGGTGATCCAAAGGAGCCGAGAGCAACAACTAGCGGCGGCAACATACTCGGCTTCGGTCATGGATTGAGCAACACTCGACCGCTTACGAGAAGACCAAGACACCAACGAAGAACCCAAAACTCGGCAAGTCCCGAAGTGGACTTCCTATCCAACCGACACCCGGCAAAATCCGCGTCCGAGAAACCATGAAGCGCCAAAGAAGAGGACGCGGAGTACCAAAGGCCGAAGTCGGGAGTGTGACGCAAGTACACGAAAATTCTCTTCACCGCTTGCCGATGCGAAGTCCTCGGAGACGCTTGAAAACGAGCGCACGGACACACCGAGAACTCGTATGTCCGGCCTCGTCGCCGTCAAGTAGAGGAGTGACCCGATCATGCTTCGGTACTCCTTCCGGTCCACATGTTCACCTTCCTCGTCCGCATCAAGAGCCGTAGTCGTACTCATCGGCGTCGTCATAGCCTTGGAGTCCTCCATCTTGAACTTCCTCACAATGTCCTTGGTGTACTTAGCCCGATGCACAAATGTTCCTTCCTTTGATTGCTTGATTTGTAGCCCGAGGAAGAACCGCAACTCACCCATCATGCTCATCTCAAACTCCCTCGCTCATATCATCCGCAAACCTCGCAACAAGAGAGTTAGACGAGCCACCAAAGACAATATCATCCACGTACACCCGCACAATCGGGATATCTCTCTCGCCCCGCCTCGCAAAAACAAGGTCCGATCGACCTTCCCCATCTCAAAACCTCTCTCAAACAAGAACCCCCTCAACCTCGCCATACCAAGCTCTAGACGCCCGCTTCAACCCATACGGTTGCCTTCCTCAACTTGTACACCCGGTGGGGGTACCTCTCACTCTCAAACCCCGGAGGCTGCCTCACATACACTTCTTCCTCCAACACACCATTCAGAAAAGCACTCTTCACATCCATTTGGTGCAACTTGAACCCTTTAGCCACAGAGAAGGCTAGAAGGATCCTAATCGCCTCCAAACGGGCTACGGGAGCAAAGGTCTCCTCGTAGTCAATCCCCTCCTTCGACCGAACCCCCGAGCAACAAGTCTCGACTTGTTCCTCACAACCTCACCCTTCTCTCCCTCTTTGTTTTTCCACACCCACTTTGTACCAATCGGCTTACACCCTGGGGGAGGGTCAACCAACTCCCACACCTGATTCCTCTCAAAATTCTCCAACTCCTCATGCATCGAGTTAACCCAATTGTGATCAGATAGTGCGTGTCCAATGTCTTTGGGCTCGAAAGAAGCAACAAACGCAGCATGAGCAAAATGGGAATTGTTCCGAACCCTCGACCGTGTAGTGCGTTCATCCATGTCGCCGATGATCCTCGAAGCTGGGTGATCCACTTGAACTCGCCGGGGAGGTTCTCGCCTCGAAGCTACCTCCCCCTCAACATCAGCTTCTCCTCGTTCTTGATTTGTCGTCGTAGGTGTAGCAGAGGGTCCATCCATCATCGTAGTCGAAGTAGTGGGTACATGTTCAGCCGGGGGCACCGCACCGCCATCCTCATCATCTCCATGTTCATGCTCCTCCTCCTGAAAGATCTCCTCGCCAAGCTCATCATCACCGCACACTCAAAGACAAGCCGACTACGTGGCTCTGTCTCGTCGAAGGTTACCTCGCAAGTCTCCACGATTTGGTTAGTTTCAAGATTGAGCACACGATATGCTCTAGAATGAGATGCATAACCAAAGAAAATGCCATCGACGGACCTAGCCTCAAACTTATCCAACTTCCCGCCTTTCTTCGAATGAAACACTTGCAACCAAAGACATGGAAGTGACTCACCTTGGGTGTGCGACCATGCATCAACTCATAGCATGTCTTCTTCTTGTGCACTCTGAGGTATATCCTGTTCGACACATAGCATGCGGTATTCACCGCCTCAGCCCAATACTTCCTCGGAGTCCTATGCTCATCAAGCATCGTCCGAGCCATCTCGCACAAGGTCCTGTTCTTCCTTTCCACAACACCATTCTGGGGAGGCGTATACGGACTCGAAAAGCGGGTGCTCAAGACCCAAGTCATGACAAAAGGTTTCAAAACGAGAGTTCCCGAATTCCGAGCCATTATCCTTGCGGATAGCTCGTATGGCATCTCCGTGCCTCTCGTTCCTCAACCTCAAGACTAGATCTCGAACAAAACCAAACGTCTCCCCCTTATCCTCCAGAAAGAACACCCACGCATACCGAGAATAGTCATCCACCACAACAAGGACATACCACTTACCACCCGCAGATCGCACACGAGCTGGGCCAACAAGGTCCATATGGAGCAGCTCGCATGGACGCTCAGTCATCACATCGGTGAGAGGCGGGTGAGAAGAGGCCACCATCTTGGCATGCCTACACGGAGCACAAACCAACTCTTTCTCAAGCTTCAACCGTGGCAATCCTCGGACCAAATTGAGTTTACTCAAGCGAGACAAAAGGTCAAAGCTCAAGTGACCCAACTTCCTATGCCACTTCCACAACTCACTCGAAGAACCGGCCAAGAAACAACGCTCAACACCCGAAGACCGAGAAAAATCAGCACGAAACACCCGACCCTCGGGAACTACCATACAAACAAGGTCCCCTCGAGAGTCCACAATCCGAGAACCACCAGGCCGAAACAACACCTCAAAACCCTCATCCAACAACTGGGACACAGAAAGCAAATTGTACCCCAGCGATTGAACAAGAGCAACACGCCTTAGAGTGATCTTGTCACTCACTTTTATCTCACCTTCTGAAAGCACACGCCCACGCCCATTGTCCCCAAAGGTGATGTACCTCTTCGTCACCACCGGGACGAGACTTGAGAACCACCCCCTGTCTCCGGTCATATGCCTCGAGCAACCGGAGTCAATCAACCAAATGTTCTTCAAGTCTCCCACCCGAAAATCGAAATAGGCACGTGAGCGAACAAACGACTCAAAGATCGGGGTTAGTACCAAAGGAGGAAAACCAGTGCCGAGCCATTTGCTCGAAAGTGGGGTTAGCACCAACCAAAGCATCTCTCCTACCAAAACTACCTCCACGAACACCACCACGGTAACCACCCTGAGGGAACCACCCCTCTCTGCCTGGAGGAGGACCAAAGCCACGCAAGAAAGCCCGTGGAACGTCCTTCCTCTCCAACTCAACACCTCGACTCCTCCAATCCCTGTATTGAGCACGAGGAGGAGAACGCCTAGCAAACTGACCACCTGCACCCTTTCCGGCCCAATCACCGAACCACGACCACCGAAACAACCCTCGCACCCGTACGAGCTCGAAACCCGAACAGGTACCGTCCGTCTGTGCCCGCACCGGTCCGACCGGTGCCCCACACCGGTCCGACCGGGTGTGACTGGGCGCGAGCACCACCTGCAGACCTTCTTCTCTCCCCAAGCCCGAACCGTCCTCACAATCGCTTTGCCCCTGGGCATCTGCATACGAGGCTCAAGTACACCATCGGAGGGGTGGTACTTGTCCTTGTTAGCCCACTCCTTCTCCATTCTCTCCTCTCGCTTCCTCTTGAAGCAAAACTCCTCCTTATGGCCATCTCTCCCACAATAGCCACAATGGAACCTCACAAGCTTAGGCTTTGGCTTGGGATGTGGTCGCTCACTTGGTTTCTCTCCACTCAAACCCTCCACCGGTTTCTCACCACTAGCCTTCTCACTCTCCTTCCCAAAGAACACTTTCCCCGAAGTGCTCACAAACTTGATAGGCTTTTGTAGGTCATTTGTGGGTGTAGGAAACACGGGTGGAGCCGGGGTTGTGTCTAGTCGGTTCCTTAGATGGTTAGGTTTTGGTGGGAAATCATTCTTGTGGTGGGTTTTTGGTGGCTCGGGATATTCTCTCCACTTCCCTCACCAACCTTGTTTGCTCCAAGCCCCTCACCATCTTGCCTCTTAAAGGCCTCGATCATCATCCTCAAGCGAGGCTCGTGACCGGACAACCAACCCATCAACTTCCTCAAATCATCATTCTCATCCCGCAAACGATCAACATAATGTGCAAGCTCCAAATTTTTCAATGCATGCATTTCACGGGTAGAGCAAGATGTAGGCATGGGTTCCTTCAATTTAGCCTCGAGCGAACTAGTGTAAGCATGCATCTCATCAATCTTAGCATGCAAAACGGGGCAAGAAGTGCAAGCACCTAGCAAAGCAGGTCTAGACTTAAGCTCGCCCACTTCAACCCTAAGCACATCTAGTTCCTCACACTTGGAGGCATGCTTCTCCTTGAACAAAGCAAGATCAGCAAGGAAAATAGAGCAATCAACACAATCATTCTCATCGAAAACAACGGGGCTAGCCTTAAGCGAATCAATCTCAAGCTTGCTATCAAGCACCACGTGTCTCTAGCTCACCCACTCTAGTCCTAGCATCCTCGAGTGTAGCCCTAAGCTCTTTCCTCATTTTCTTGGCCTCTCTAAGCATGTCATCACGGTTATCAAGCAAAGAGCCAAGCCTCTCATTCTCCTGGCGCAAGAAGGGAAGCTCATCACGCACCTCGTCGTTGGACTCGCAGTCCGAGTCGCTCCGTGTGCTCTTCTTGCCGCCGGGAGCTCAACGCCATGGTGCGGAGGCCGTCTCTCGCGAGCGCTCGCCCCGCTCGGGTTCTTGGACGACCTCTTGTTCTTGCGGCGATCTCCCTCGTCGTCGCCGCCGCTCGAGCTCGAGGTGGAGTACGCGGAAGCGGAGTCGACGTCGCTCGCTCCAACCATCGCTCGGGCCTTGCCTCGGCCCTCCTTCTTCCTCGATCGTCGCTCGTCCTTGTACTTGTTCTTGTGTTTGCTCTTGTGGTCGCGCCTCGAACGGTACTTGTCGTCGTTCTTCCTCGGCTCGTGCTTGTAGCCGTCCTTGTTCTCGGCCCTCTCGGGCGGTCGGCGACGAAGTGTCCCGGCTTGCCGCACCGGAAGCAAGTCCTCGTGTTCCTCCTCATGTTCACGCGGTTCTCGTGCGGCCTCTCGAACCGCCTCGTCAACAGCGCCAGCTCGTCCTCTCCAAGGTCATCAAACTCCTCATCCGGCATAGACATCGGAGAGGAAAACGAGAACATCCTGGTGGATGGGTTAGAGTTAGTCTTTCCTTTGGAACCACCAACGAGAGCAAGACTATGGGAATCAGTCGGTCCCTCGAGCTTGGCGGTCATGCTCCTATCCACCTCAGCCGACTTGAGCTTCGAGAACAGCTCGTTCACCGTCAGAGTATCATACCGCTTCGACTCGACTATGGCCTCGAACTTTCCGCCCCATATCGTACGATCCAAAGAGTGTAAGAGCTTGACCGCTCTATCATGATCATCGTACGGGAGCACGTCCACATTGGCCCTCATGTTGTTCACCACCACCATGAACCTCGCGAAACAAGGCATCGATGGACTCACCGGGGAGATGAGTGAAGTTCTCGTACTCTCTCCGTAGGTCGCATACAACCGTGCCTCGAACCACGGGCATTCCCAACATGAGCCTCCTTCAACACCGCCCAAATCCTACAAGCCTAGTGCTCGGTGTGCACCCGATCGAACTCGGCCGACACAAAGCACGAAACAAGTAGTCGACCGCCTTATTGTTGGCGTCGAATCCGTCCCTCGACCCCGGAGCAAGGAAATCCATCGGTGCGGGACATAGCCCGTGTCCACCGTGACATCCCAAAGCGGTCGACCCTTTCCGCGGAGAAACGCACCCATCCGCTTGCTCCACATCCGGTAGTTCTTGCCATCGAAGTGTGGAGGACCCCAACCCCCGTTCCCCGGTACGCCATCCTTGGATCTTAGACTCGGTTAGAGTCAATAAAGACCCGAACCGGCTCTGATACCACTTGAAGGACCGATACGGCGAACCAGAGAGGGGGGGGGGAGTGAATGGGAGCCGATAAAAATTCTTCTCGAAGGAGATGAAAACTCCAACAAGACGAACGCGGCTTCCAACACACGTCTCCGACTCACTACCCAAGTTGGCCAAGCCCACGTAGCCACTGGAGTGCCACTGGACCTAGGAACCAACACACACGGCCTTCCGACTCGAGAACGCGGCGGAACAACAAACCCCGAGTCTACGGACTCACACCGGTCGACCGGTGAGCACCACCGGTCGACCGGTCCCCGTTGGTGAAGGCGAGCAACTTTCACTAAGTGGCTCTACACCGGTCGACCGGTGAGACACACCGGTCGGACCGATGGCGACCGAAAGCCCCCAAGGCACCAAACGAGGGCCAACCGACCACCAAACGGATCCAAACTCGAAACAACAAGCACCACGGGACAACAACGAACACACCAAGACGTTCACCCGAGCAAAATCCCACAAGGGCTTGCACCGGTCAGACCGGTCAAGAGCACCGGTCGGACCGGTGTAGCACGGGCGACTCGGGATGAACAACACCCGCGGTCAACTCCCCCAAATCCAAATCTCGATCTCCCGAATCGCTCCACGGACTTGAACAAGCCTTTGGGGATATCATGAACACCTCATGAGGAGTTCATAGCCAAGTTTAATCCCACCAAAACTCATCCAAAAAGGAGGAATCGAAGAAATCCCGCCGAAAGCACTTCCAACCCAAGAACTCAAGAAACCCCAAAATCGAGCACCTTTCCTCACGGATTTGGGAGGGGAATCACGGCCCAAAGAACCACGAAGGGTTCCCACAAATTCCCCCATCAAATCATCAAGAGAAAAGCCCCGAAAACACCCCAAAGAAATCACCGAGAGCGGGCTCCGAAAATCACCACCAAGAACAACCGGGGAAAACACATCCAAACCTTGAGGAACCACGCCGAATCATCTATACATGAAACAAAGGTTCGTACAAGGTCTAGCAAGCCGCCCGATCATCCATCCCTCTCTACAAGATCTCTCCGTGAAGCTCTCTTGCTAGTCCTAAGGAAAACCTAGAGAAAATAGGTGGAAAATAGGAAAACTAATGAGCTAGGGTTCCAAGAGTTGGCTGCCATCCTCTCACCTCTTGGGTTATATAGGCGGCAACCGAATGTCTAAAATGCCCCTCTCTACTAACTAGGGATACAAGCCCCTCAAGGGCGGATTTGGAATTCTTGATGCCTTCACCATCGGACCGATGCCCGGCGACCGCACCTCGCGTAGCCTCGACGCAAGCCATGCGATCCCGACGCGTGTCCTCCGCTTCGAAGATTCGGACCGCGTCGTCGCACACCGGTCCGACCGGTGCTCCTCACCGGTCGACCGGTCCCACCGTCGACCGGTCGGACCCACCGGTCGGACCGGCCGGTGCTACCGCACCTCCGTCTTCGGTTCTCCGGTCTTGGCTTTGTGGATCAACCAAGGAACCCGGTGGTTTTACGGTGAACCACCGGAAACCCCGCGAACTCGGTGTAGCCTCCGCCAATCTCCACTCATGACTTGGCTCCCACGTAGTCCCGGCTCGACCTTGGTTTTGAGGCTCAACCAAGAAACCGTCCACGACTTCATCTTGCTGTTCATGCCACCATGCGGCCCGCACTTGACCCCGCCGGCCACCGGTCCCTCGAACGAAGCCTACTTGTCTTCTCCACACCCCGGAGGCCTCACCGGCGACGACCTTTCGCGCTTGTTCTTCACCCGCACCAACACGAGTCAAGCCGCAACCTCGCACCCGCAATACTTAGCCAAGAATCGGTCCACACAACGTTGTCAATCACTCATCACACAAGGAAGCGACCATCCACCGGTCCTCGAACCACACATGGTCCTCACTACTTCTATGTATGAGACTTCTCATTGGTAGGCATCATGCAACGGTTTAGCACCCAAACGAAATTAAATTCAGCACATGTGACATGGGAGCATGTTTTCCAAGTATTTTACATTTCATTTTCAGAATCATAATTGGTACATGAAATGTCTTTGTGACAAAAAGGCACTTATGCCCCTCCATAAGATAAAGCAAGAGGGCTAAACATTCATGATGGCAAATGAGCCTTTAGCCCCATATGATCAATAAACTAGCTATCCAACCACAAATTGAGCATAGCCAAGCCAATAAAACATGTCAAGACCATATAGAGGCATTTACAGATGAGAGATCATATATGTGACATTTTTCAAAAATATAGCCATCAACCATGGATTATTCAACAAGATCATCAAGAGCTAAGCCAAGCTAACCATAGCATACCAAACAAGCTCACAGAAGCATATATAGCATATCATGGTTATCAATGTATATAAGATAAGCTTTTCCTACAAAAAACATATGATACAAAATGCATGCAATCTAAGATACAAGGATGCCTATACATCATGTTACATATGCCATGCCAAATGCAAGAAATGCACAAACGAAACTATACATATGCTACAAGAGAGCTCCCACACACCCAACTCAAGAAATCAAACACACACCAAGTTCCCCCCGCAAACGAGTGAAAGTTGCTTGATCTAGGGGTTTGGTGAAGATATCAGCTAGTTGGTCATGTGTGGGTACATGGATCAAAGCCATCTTTCCTTTCTCTACGTTGTCTCTGATAAAATGATATCTCACTTCTATGTGCTTGGTTTTGGAATGGAGCACTGGGTTCTTTGCAACACTTATGGCACTGGTGCTATCACATTGAAGTGGAACATGGGTATACTCCTCACCAAAATTACTCATGGTGTATGAAATCCAAAGGAGCTGAGAGCAACAACTAGCAGTGGCAACATGCTCTGCATCGGTAGTGGATTGAGCAACACTCGACTGTTTGCGGGAAGACCAAGACATCAAAGAAGAACCCAAAAACTGGCAAGTCCCAAGTGGACTTCCTATCCAACCGACACCTGGCAAAATCCACGTCTGAAAAACCATGAAGCGCCAAAGAAGAAGACGCGGAGTACCAAAGGCCAAAGTCGGGATAGTGACACAAGTACCTGAAAAATCGCTTCACCGCTTGCCGATGCGAAGTCCTCGAAGACGCTTGAAAACGAGCGCACAGACACACCGAGAACTGTAAGTCCGGCCTCGTCGCCGTCAAGTAGGGGAGTGACCCGATCATGCTCCGGTACTCCTTCTAGTCCACGTGTTCACCTTCCCCGTCCGCATCAAGAGCTGTACTCGTACTCATCGGCGTCGTCATAGCCTTGGAATCCTCCATCTTGAACTTCCGCACAATGTCCTTGGTGTACTTAGCTTGGTGCACAAATGTTCCTTCCTTTGATTGTTTGATTTCTAGCCTGAGGAAGAACTGCAACTCACCCATCATCTGCAAACCTTGCAACAAGAGAGTTAGACGAGCCACCAAAGGCAATATCATCCGCGTACACCTGCACAATCAGGATATCTCTGCCTTGCCTCAGCAAAAACAAGGTCTGATCGACCTTCCCCATCTCAAAACCTCTCTCAAACAAGAACCCCCTCAACCTGCCATACCAAGCTCTAGGTGCCTGCTTCAACCCATACAGCGCCTTCCTAAACTTGTACACCCGGTGGGGGTACCTCTCACTCTCAAACTCAGAAGGTTGCCTCACACACACTTCTTCCTCCAACACACCATTCAGAAAAGCACTCTTCACATCCATTTGGTGCAACTTGAACCCTTTAGCCACGGAAAAGGCTAGAAGGATCCTTATTGCCTCCAAACGGGCTACGGGAGCAAAAGTCTCCTCGTAGTCGATCCTCTCCTTCTAACTAAACCCTTGAGCAACAAGCCTCGACTTGTTCCTCACAACTTCACCTTTCTCTCCCTCTTTTTTTCCACACCCACTTTGCACCAATCGGCTTACACCCTGGGGGAGGGTCAACCAACTCCCACACCTGATTCCTCTCAAAGTTCTCCAACTCCTCATGCATCGAATTAACCCAATTGTGATCAGATAGTGCGTGTCCAATGTCTTTGGGCTCAAAAGTAGCAACAAACGCAGCATGAGCGAAATGGGAATTGTTTCGAACCCTCAACCGTGTAGTGCGTTCATTCATGTCGCCGATGATCCTCGAAGCTGGGTGATCCACTTGTACTCGCCGGGGAGGTTCTCGCCTCGATGCTACCTCCCCCTCAACATCAGCTTCTCCTCGTTCTTGATTTGTCGTCGTAGGTGTAGTAGAGGGTCCATCCATCACCGTAGTCGAAGTAGTGGGTACATGTTCAGCCGGGGACACCGCACTGCCATCTTCATCATCTCCATGTTCATGCTCCTCCTCCTGAAAGATCTCCTCGCCAAGCTCATCATCACCTGCACACTCAAAGACAAGTTGACTACGTGGCTCTGTCTCGTCGAAGGTTACCTCGTAAGTCTCCACGATTTGGTTAGTTTCAAGATTGAGCACACGATATGCTCTAGAGTGAGATGCATAACCAAAGAAAATACCATCAACAGACCTAGCCTCAAACTTATCCAACTTCCTGCCTTTCTTACTAATGAAACACTTGCAACCGAAGACATGGAAGTGACTCACCTTGGGTGTGCGACCATGCATCAACTCATAGCATGTTTTCTTCTTGTGCACTCTAAGGTAGATCCTGTTCGACACATAGGATGCGGTATTCACCGCCTCAACCCAATACCTCCTCGGAGTCCTATGCTCATCAAGCATCGTCCGAGCCATCTCGCACAAGGTCCTGTTCTTCCTTTCCACAACACCATTCTGGGGAGGCGTATACGGACTCGAAAGCGGTGCTCAAGACCCAAGTCATGGCAAAAGGTTTCAAAACGAGAGTTTCTGAATTCCGAGCCATTATCACTGCGGATAGCTCGTATGGCATCTCCGTGCCTCTCGTTCCTCAACCTCAAGACTAGATCTCGAACAGAACCAAACGTCTCCTCCTTATCCTCAAGAAAGAACACCCACGCATACCGAGAATAGTCGTCCACCACAACAAGGACATACCACTTCCTACCCGCAGATCGCACATGAGCTGGGCCAACAAGGTCCATATGGAGCAGCTCTCATGGACGCTCAGTCATCACATCAGTGAGAGGCGGGTGAGAAGAGGCTACCATCTTCGCATGCCTACACGGCGCACAAACCAACTCTTTCTCAAGCCCCAACCGTGGCAATCCTCGGACCAAATTGAGTTTACTCAAGCGAGACAAAAGGTCAAAGCTCAAGTGACCTAACTTCCTATGCCACTTCCACAACTCACTCGAAGAACCAGCCAAGAAACAACGCTCCACACCCGAAGACTGAGAAAAATCAGCACGAAACACCTGACCCTTGGGAACGACCATACAAACAAGCCCCCCTCGTGAGTCCAAAATCCGAGAACCACCTGGCCAAAACAACACCTCAAAACCCTCATCCAACAACTGGGACACAGAAAGCAAATTGTACCCCAGCGATTGAACAAGTGCAACACGCCTCAGAGTGATATTGTCACTCACTTTGATCTCACCTTCTGAAAGCACACGCCCACGCCTATTGTCCCCAAAAGTGATGTACCTCTTCGTCATCACTGGGACGACAGTTGAGAACCACCCCTTGTCTCCGGTCATATGCCTCGAGCAACCGGAATCAATCAACAAAATGTTCTTCAAGTCTCCCACCTGAAATTCAAAAAAGAGCACGTGAGCGAACAAACGACTCAGCACTGGGGTTAGTACCAAAAGAGTAAAACCAGTGCCGAGCCATTTGCTCGAAAGTGGGGTTAGCACCAACCAAAGCATCTGTCCTACCAAAGCTACCTCCACGAACACCACCACGGTAACCACCCTGAGGGAACCACCCCTCTCTGCCTGGAGGGGGACCAAAACCATGAAAGAGAACTTGTGGACCATCTCTCCTCTCCTTCGAAAGCTACGACTCCTCCCATCCCCGTAGTGAACTTGAGGGGGAGAACGCCTAGCAACCCGACCACCTGCAAACTCTCCAGCCCAACCACCAGAACCACGACCTCCAGAAACAACCCTCGCACCTGTACGAGCACGAAAACCAAATTTGTCATTCTGCAGACCCCAAACCGGTCTGACCGGTTTCACTCCCCCAGCAGCACCTCCTGCACTCTTTCGCTCTCCCCAAGCAGGAACTATCCTCACACTCGCCTTGGCCCTGGGCATCTGCACACGAGACTTAAGTACACCACTGGAGGGGTGATACTTGTCCCTATTAGCCCACTCCTTCGCCATTCTCTCCTCTTGCTTCCTCTTGAAGCAAAACTCATCTTTATGGCCATCTCTCCCACAATGGCCACAATGAAACCTCACAAGCTTAGTTTTGGGCTTGGATTGGGGCTGCTCGCTTGGTTTCTCTCCACTCAACTCCTCCACCGGTTTCTCATTACTAGCCTTCTCACTCACTTTCCCAAAGAACACTTTCCCGGAAGTGCTCACAAACTTGATGGGCTTTTGGAGATCATTTGTGGGTGTAGGAAATATGGGTGGAGCTGGGGTTGTGTCTAGTCGGTTCCTAAGATGGTTGGGTTTTGGAGGGAAATCATTTTTGTGATGGGTTTTTGGTGGCTTTGGGATATTCTCTCCACTTCCCTCACCAACCTTGTTTGCCCCAAGTCCCTCACCATCCTGCCTCTAAAATGCCTCGATCATCATCCTCAACCGAGGCTCATGACCAGACAACCAACCCATCAGCTTTCTCAAGTCGTCATTATCATCCTGCAAATGATCAACATAATGTGCAAGTTCTAAATTTTTCAAAGCATGCATTTCACAGGTAGAGCATGATGTAGGCATGGGTTTCTTCAATTTAGCCTCAAGAGAACTAGTGTAGGAATGCATCTCATCGATCTTAGCATGCAAAACAGGGCAAGAAGTGCAAGCACCTAGCAAAGCAGATCTAGACTTAAGCTCAGCCACTTCAACCCTAAGCACATCTAGTTCCTCACACTTGGAGGCATGCTTCTCCTTAAACAAAGCAAGATCAGCAAGAAATATGGAGCAATCAGCACAATCAACCTCATCCGAAACAACAGGGCTAGCCTTAAGAGAATCAATCTCAAGCTTGCTATCAAGCACCTGTGTCTCTAGCTCAGCCACTCTAGTCCTAGCATCCTCGAGTGAAGCCCTAAGCTCTTTTCTCATTTTCTTGGCCTCTCTAAGCATGTCATCACGGTTATTAAGTAAAGATCCAAGTCTCTCATTCTCCTGGCGCAAGAAGGGAAGTTCATCACGCACCTCGTCGTCGGAATCAGAGCCCGAGTCGCTCTGTGTGCTCTTCTTGCTGCCGGAGCTCAGCGCCATGGTGCAGAAGCCGTCTCTCGCGAAGCAGCTCAGCCCGCTCAGGTTCTTAGACGACTTCTTGCTCTTGCGACGATCACCTTCGACTTCACTGCTACTCGAGCTCGAGGTGGAGTAAGCGGAACTGGAGTCTACGTCGCTCGCTCCAACCATCGCTCGGGCCTTGCCTCGGCTCTCCTTCTTCCTCGATCGGCGCTCGTCCTTGTACTTGTTCTTGTGCTTGCTCTTGTGGTCGCGCCTCGAACGGTACTTGCCGTCCATCCTCGGCTTGTGCTTGTAGCCATCCTTGTTCTCGGTCTTCTCCGGGCAGTCGGCGACGAAGTGTCCCGGCTTGCCGCACTGGAAGCATGTTCTTGTGTTCCTCCTCATGTTCACGCGGTTCTTGTGCAGCCTCTCGAACCGCCTCGTCAGGAGCGCCAGCTCGTCCTCTCCAAGCTCGTCGAACTCCTCATCTGGCATAGACATCAAAGAGGAGAAAGAGAACATCCTGGTCGATGGGTTAGAGTTACCCTTTCCTTTGGAACCACCAACGAGGGCGAGACTATTGGAGTCAGTCGGACCCTCGAGCTTGGCAGTCATGCCCCTATCCACTTCAGCCGACTTGAGCTTCGAGAACAGCTCGTTCACCTTCAGAGTGTCATACTTCTCCGACTCCACAATGGCCTCGAACTTTCCGCCCCAAATCGTACGATCCAAAGAGTGTAAGAGCTTGACCGCTCTATCATGGTCATCGTACGGGAGCACGTCCACATTGGCCCTCACAAGGCATCGATGGACTCACCGGGGAGATGAGTGAAGTTCTCGTACTCTCTCCGGTAGGTCGCATACATCCATGCCTGAACCTGGGCATTCCCAACATGAGCCTCCTTCAACACTGACCAAATTCTACAAGCCAAGTGCTCGGTGTGCACCCGATCGAACTCAGGCTGACACAAAGCACGAAACAAGTAGTCGACCGCCTTATTGTTGGCGTCGAATCTGTCCCTCGATCCTGGAGTGAGGAAGTCCATCAGCTGGACATAGCCTGTGTCCACCGTGACATCCCAAAGGATCTGACCCTTTCCACGGAGGAACGCACCTATCCGCTTACTCAAGAGCTAAGCAAGAGCTACCCAACACAAAGATAAACCCTGGTTGACAAGGAAGGATCATAAAGACTAGCATAAACCTTAATAGGACCCATCAAAATTAATGCAAGCATATGCAATTAGTGATTAAACACATTATTGGGACAAAAGAACAAGAACACACTTGCCTTTAACCATAGAGTAGTTGCTCAGAATATCTTCAACTTCAAGCTCTTGAAGCTTCTCAGACAACGTTCATTATAATTGCATCATCGACCATCAGGCACAAGCATACACAAAGCAAACAAAGAACGATGCACCAATCAAAGTGTGACAACCCAGCCAGGAAAGTACCGTACTAACACCTAAAACCAATCCACTTTGGTCATTAAGCAATAGTAAAGTATCAGCCTGTCGTTGGTTGCCGGGTTGATGCCCGGTAAATCACTTGGAGATCATACAGAGGATCGAGCGTATGCATTAAAACTCACGCGAAGGCGAGTCCATAGTACAACATCAATTTAGTCCAATTTACCCCTGAGGGTTTAATTATTATTAACAAATGTTCAAAACAATAAATAAAGGTTCAGAGTTCGAAAACAGCGGATAAAATAAATTAACGTAACGGTAAGCATCACAGGAGCCCATCCGTGATGCCATCACCTGCCGTCATCCACCCGGTCAACAACACCTGCACAATAGTTTTAAAGAAAGGTTGAGTATACTAATACTCGGTAAGAGTTAACCGCCGGGTGATAACTACATCACCAAACTCTTGACATGAAAGGATTTATGGCCAGTGGAGCTTCTTTTGCTGAAGAGCAACAAAGAGTATGTCCTTACTTTCAATATTTTAGCACAAGTTCTAGTTGATTGCCCTTTCTAAGTGTGCCAGCTAATTCAATCAAGAATTGTACAAGCAGTTATTCATACAACAATATTCACCAAGTTCCATCATTACGGGATATCATGGCCAGTTGATTAAGTAGTCTCGGATAATGGTGAGAGGTCGACAATCGATTGATTTAAACCTTGCAAGGTAAACCTAAGCACACAGTAGGATGCCCCCGCGAGGACAACCATCCAGGCAGTTCCCAAAAGTCCTCGGATTGGAAACAGAGCTTACAGTCCTGGGTACAAGGTTAGCTGGCATACCCCACGAGGTACCCAGTCTCGCACATGCACCCCCCTTCCCGGTAGCTAGCCGGTTAGGTGAACACTTAGGAGTAGTAAGGAAAAGTTCCCGCACTGTCTCGTTAAGGTACTAGGCTTATCAGTCCCATTCCCGACAAGTGGTTAGTACGTTCAAAAGCTTAGCCCACAAAGCCATTGGACCGGAGCCCAAATCCCATGCTCTTACCACATGAGCAGTCCATTTATAAAGATCTTGGGATTCCAACATAGGAACCTATTCTCGCGAGTGATGAACATCACTCAACTTGTACCGGTCCTATATCATAGCTGCTATCGACCTACCATACTAGTGATAGAGCATAGGTACACAGTTATCATGCAACTAAGGTTTCAATTCAACTCCTGAAATGTAAATGCACATTCATAGCAAAAGATAATGGCATAAATTTTTAAAGACGGGTTAATGATCCGGGGCTTGCCTTCGCTGGCAAGGTTTGTCTTGGGCCCTACTGGACTTTGGTCCAGGTCTTGAGCTACGAACATGTGCTGCAACTCTTCGTCGGCACCTTCGTCTCCTCCTTCCGGTATGAGTGTAAATCTACCATCGGGAAGATCTACACGAAGATGCAAATGCAAGATTTATTTGGCAATTTTTAATTTAATTATTTACAAACATCCATTGACAACCGTGGGGTGCATGGTTGACCACATTCACCTAGATAAGAATACTTTCAACATACTTTTCCAAAAAGGAACAATGTGCAGTTCTTTATTAATTATTCTTTTGATAGTGACTGTGTACATATATATGGAAATAATTTAATTTAAATCACACAAATAGTAATGGGTTGGTATTTATCTTTTAAAATGATTTTTATCACACACATAGAGTTATTAGGGATGTAGTTGGGGACTTCTCATTTAATTGACCATGAAGCTTTAAAGTGCTTCCATAGCTTTTAATGACAAAATTAATTATTAAAATTCAGTGAGGGGTGTTAGTAAGCACTAAGAATCAAAACAAGGCCACTGCACACACATGCACACTTAGGCGAGCTACGAATTTAATTATAACGAAAATAACAAAAGCTAGCTAGTAAAACAAGGTAAATGCATACAAAAATAAATAAGCATCCAAATGATATATGGTCCAAAAATAACCTACGAATGCAGCATAAACACCTAGAACTATTATGAATCTTGATTTATGCAATTACCAAGAAAGCATAATTCAAGAATAAATATTTCTGACAACTATAAAACTGTGATTAATTCACTAGAGGTGCATTTTGGCATAACAAGACAACATGCAGAAGTGGGGCACAAAAACCTAATTATTTTTAGCTGCAAAAATCATTTGGGCAGAATCTGCATAAATAAAAAATAATTGATATAAAAAGATTTACAACATAACTTTGTGCAATTTTTGGTACTGGTCATAATATAACACAGAACATACCCTAAAATCGGCTACAGAGGACTTATGGTTTTTGAGATACAACGGATCTAGGTTTTTCACATTTCTATTTTTCATGCAAACATTATCGGAAACAAACATAGACAATTTTAACAAAAGTTGTAGTAGTTTTCTCCGGGAATCCCGGCAAAATTGGGTTTGCATTTTTTTTTGAGTTTTCTACGCTTTTACATGCATTTTCTAAGTTCCAGCCAAAAGTCAAGTACTATTCAAGATCTAGTTTTCAACAAGGTCCCTAGAACTTCCTGCTTCCTTACAACCATACCCTCGCACCTTCCAGCCAAGTCCCTGCACTTTCTCAATCAGAGCAAAGAGGTCCCCGGCGGCGCATGGGAGCTCGCCGCCAGTGAGGGCTGCCGGTGCCGGCCAACAAGCGAGACGGGGTGGTGGGCGAGCTCACCTGGAGGCGACTGGGTGCAGTGGTAGTGTCTTGGAGAGCACCGGCGAGCATCGGCAAGCTCCGGCGGCGGGGCCGAGGCCGCGCGGCCGGCGCGGCCGGATTCCGGCGAGGTGCGGAGGGATGCGGCAATTGAGGACGGTGGAGGTACCAAGGAGTCCTAGAGGATGCGTTTGGGCGCGGGTGTCGGTGTTTTAGACCGGCAACCTACCAAGGGGAGTACCCAAAGTAGATGAATGTGGCCTCACCGAGATCGGTAACTCGAAGGGAGAGACACGTGGCACACAATTTAGATAGGTTCGGGCCGCGAAGTGCGTAATACCCTACATCATGTATACTGCGTCGCTCTGGATTGATTGGATGTTTTTACACGATGATGCATATGAGAGAGATAGGGGCCCTGCCTCGCCTTATATAGCCCGAGAGTTAGGGTTACAAGTCAGTTTGAGGAGAGAGTACCAGTTGGGTACGGCTAGGAGTTCTCTACATAGTACGGGACTTGTATAGCTTCCTATCTGAGTACTTCTTCACCGTAGTCCTTGCGCCCCACGCCATCAGGTGTCGTGTGGCACAAGCCGAGTAGTCCCAGGGGCCCACCGAGTAGTCGGTCCTGGTACCCACCGAGGCAGTGGGCCAAGGGTGGTCCATACGACAAGCTCCCGAGTACTTTGTAGTCGAGTGGGATAGTTTCAAGTAGTCTTGACGGCCTTGACGAGTAATCCTCAAGCATCCCTGAGTACTACAAGCCAAAAGTCCTCAAGAGTACTTGAAGCATCCCGAGGCTGGAAGGTACTCCAGCTGATCCTTGAGTAGTCTTGAAGGCTTCTCAAGTAGTTCCCAAGCGTCCTCGAGTTCTCCTCTTGAAGGTCTTCAATAATACTCTCTTTGTCTTGAGGAAGAAATCATATGGCAAATGCCTTTCGAAGAATCGCATTCCATATGGAATGTAACCCCCAAGCCTTAGGTCGAATCATAGATTCAAGCTGAGGATCAATCTGAAATCCTGCCAAGACTATCCCACAAAATCCGGAGAAAAAACCGAAGGACACGTGGCACGGAGCCCCCGAGCCTTGAGTCGAGTACTTCCTCTCGAATTGAAGGGTCATCTTGATTGTAGAATGTGTCCTGATTCGCTATAGAATCTTGTCATCACCCAGGTAATTGAGTAGACGTAGCCGAGCCCCCGAGATGAAGCGCGTCGACTACTAGAAGTTGAAGAGTCGGGCGGCTACCGCTTGATAAAGAATGTCTAACGAACGTTTTGCATTTACTAGAAAACATGACTATGGCTAGGTTTATTTTAATTAGCAAAAGGTATGTAAAGGATATTTCATAAAGAAAATATCCTAAGTTGGAATATATTCAATTTAAACTTTATTTGCAAAACAGTAGAAAGAACTAGACAAGTTTTAATTATACATGTTAATGTATAAATTATACCAATTAAATATTTAACTTAGAAAAACTAAACTATATGAATAATCTTAATGTAACTTTATGATTCGAGTAGATCATATTATTATTAAAAACATCATTACATTAATATTAATCAAATTAACATTTATTATAGAAGCTGATGTAATGCCTAAAGAAATTTTAATTCGAAAATATTAATTAATTATTAAACAAGTTAACATTTGGTTTACGAAAATCGAGATAAATGTCTAATTATATTTTATTTTCAAAATCATGTGAAATAAACATTAATCAAATTAATTTTGATAATTAAAAACGGTGTACAACACTACATAAATTTTATTTGGAAAAGACATGTTTACTAAGCATTAATCAAAATTAATACTAAATTAATTTTCAGAAAACAAACACTATGAAAACTCTCTAGTAACGTGTGCTTCACTAAAAATTCCATCACTAAAAATTCATCTAGCAACAAGTTAACATAGTCTTAAGGTTTAAAATGAAATGGTAAATAAATTTGAGCTATAAAATTATTTAATTAAATTTAATTAATCTAGAGACAACAAGTGATTGTGCATCATTATTTGGCTATGCATGGTTTTTGGTTGCTTGTGTGAAGTCTAAAGGATTTATAAAATTTTGTGAAAAGTTTGAAGAGTTTTGGTTTGAATTTGAATTTGAATTTAAAAGGTTAATTTGAAAAGAGTTTTTTAAAAATAAAAAAGGAAAAGGTAAACCTCCTTACCTTTCTGGCCCAGCAGCCCACCGGCCCACTTACCTCTCACCCGCAGCGGCCCGCGTCCCGCTTTCTTCTTTTCTTTTTCCACAGTCGCTGACACCGGGACCCCACCTGTCGGCGCCCCTTCTTCTTCCTCCCTCCCCTTTCCTTTCCTCTGCCCCTCCCGTTTGCGCGCCACCTCAGCTCTGGTCGTGCCTGCCCGCGCTCCCTCGCCTTCCTTTCCTCCCTTAAGTCGCACTTTATGGCAATTAATCCCCCGCGCCTTTTCGTCTCTCTTTTACCGTGCCGTTTCAAACCCCCACCACTCTTGATGCCCGCCGACCATCTATGGCAAGCCGCCAGCCGCCGCGCCCTACCATTTCCCCTTCTCCCTCTCGCTGCCCGTATAAAACCCAGGCATCTCCCTCGCTTCCTCTCTTTCTCTCCCACATGCTCTCTCTCCCGCACCCGAGCACCATTCACGCCCAGCGCTGCCGCCTTGTCTCCGCCGCCGCCGGAGGATCTCGTCGCCGGTGAAGCACCCTTCTTCTCTTCCTTTCTTCTCTCTCGTTTTGCGCCGCGCCGTTGCTCATTGAGCTTTCCGTGCACCGAGTCTCGCCCCTAGCCCGCCGCCGTCGCTGATCATCGCCGTCACTACTCCATCCTCACCCATGATCGCCTTTGAAGCTCCTTTGCATGGTGAGCAAAAAACTTTTCTGCCCCTTTTCCTTTTCTTTGCGCACCACGCTGATCCCGCGAGCTTGCCAGTGAGGCCGACCCACCCCCTTCCGGCGCCGTCCATCGTGGACGCCCGCGCTTTACCCTGACCCCCTGGGCATGCTCGCGTGCTCCCCCGCTACGCGTAGCACTCGCACGTGCTCGTTTTGGCCGCCCAGAACCCCTTCCCGAGGCCGCGCCGCGAAGCACCACCTCGCGCCATCGTCCCCTCTCTCGTTCCGATGTGCCCACCGCCGCGCGTCGCACGCTCACGTCCGGGCCGTGCGATCGCCCGCGGACGGTCCCCGACCGGCATCAAGGCGATACCCCTTGGCCTCGGTCCACCATGGACCCGGCACCGGGTTCACCGCGCGGTCCACCGCCGCCGCGGCCGTTGGATTAGAGATCCACGGTCCGATCATGTAGATTTCTTTAAGGAGCCCCCGAGACTTTATGTATTTGCATGCCGTCCTCCCACCTATATGAATTCTTGCAAAAGGTGTCCTAAAACATATGATGTAGCCCTTGTCTTCTCGTATAATAGCACTCGAGATCCTTTTCTTTTGTTTTAGCATGTTAGCCCTTTAGTTTTTTATATGATATTATGTTTTAGCCACTGGTTTTGATTATAAAAGTCCTGTAGATTTAGTTTTCTTGCAGAAAGGTCCCTGTAACTTGTTTTATACATATCTTTCTTGTTTTAATTATGTTTACTTTATGTGTTGCTATGCATTAAATTGATCGGCAAACACCTTTCTAAGGACTTGACTAGATGTTTCACCCTATTACCTTGATCAACCCTGTTTAACAAATGCTTTGGGTAGATAAATGCTTAGTTTGCTAAACTTGGGCTGGTTATGTTTGTTATGAAATTAAATCAATTTTGTTTACGAAAAGTTGTTAATGAATAAGACAAGATCATATACTTTAAATGGAACATGGAGAAGCACCCAAGTTAACAGTACAACCACAGTCCACATGACTCTGGCTTAGCCAATTAATTAGGAGAGTGGGTTATCTAATAGCCTTTTTTTCAGAGAGAAGCGCAGAGGGCTTGGCGTTGCAGGGGTATAGCCCGGTTCTTCCGAGGTAGCAGCCTTTGCTAAGGTGCTGACCATTAGGGAGGGTTATGGTCCGCCCTGAGCTGTAACTGTTGTTGGCTGTTGGTTTATTTGCTTTCTTTTGTAAATGCTTCGTGGTGTACCCCTAGCCACTCACCTTGGAAGTGTTTACAGTCAAGAGTGGCTTGGACCCTCAAATGATAATCAAACTTAAAGATGGATGTAAATCATGGATCTTGTGGGTCTTTGGGCTTGGGTTGTCTTTTAAAGTTAAGTGGGTTGTTATGAACTTACATCTAGTAACTAGGTGTTGTTAACTAAAATTTGTCCAACTTATAAAATGCTAACGGCTGCAAACCATAGCCTATCCTTGGTAGCCTTGCATGTTTACCCCACTTGCTGAGCTCCAACCATAAGAGTGCTCACCCTTTCTTACCGCTGTTCAGAGGAGAACATCGGTGAGGAGTACTGGAGCGACTACAAGGAGTTCTAAGGCATGCAGATCCCCCAGAAGTTATGCCTGTGGAAGTTGAAGATGGAGCTACTCGTTTTAGTTATCGTTTTATGTTCGGACCTTTGAGTCCACCCGTCTAAGTGTAATAAATGAATATTGTATCAATTAAACTCTTGTACGTTTTTATTACAGCAATGGCATTATACTCTAATGTCTATCATGTGTGTGTAATTCTGATCCTGGCGCACATATGAGATGCATTTGGTTTTCCTTGTAAAATCGGGTGTGACATATTGCAACTTCAACGGATTAAAACGGAGCTAAAACAAAGAATCTATGGAGAAAACAAGATACAAGGACCTAATCAAGGTAATAGGGGCTATTAGATAAGATAGGCAAGACACATAATACAGTGCTCACTTAAAGATAAAAGGTTGGGGTTGGATCTGTTTGTAAGGATCTAATAGACCTAGGGGGTTAACGGTGAAAAGAGCTAGACACATGAAAGCATCTAAAGATTAAAAGAGATTGCAGGGACCTAAACACAAAACTGCTACGCCTTCTTCTACCACTGCTTGATCTAGGGATAGGAGCGGATGGCGGTCCTGTCGGTCCAAATCGCCCGCGGCTTGGGAATGGAGAGAGGAGACAAAGGGAAAGTCGATGGGGTGCTCACCATGGGCAGAGGTGAAGAGAAGCAGCCGAATTTGGAGAAGGGGCGGCGGGCTTGGGTCTTCATGATGGCGGTGCTCCGGTGGTGGAACGAGGAGAGCAACTGGCGACGAAGCTTCATCTCGGTGTTCTGGAGCTCCTGGAGGCATTGGCTTGCTCTGGGGACCGGCGAGCACGACGAATCAGCTACGGCGGCGCACCGGCGAGCTCGATCTCCATGGCTGCACAGAGGCTAGGCAATGGAGGCATCTAGGGTTTTGGGGATCCGTCTCGGGGTTGTGGCTGCCTCTTATAAAGGGGCTAGGGGCTTATCGGGGTGCGGGCCAAGCCTAGGGGCGCGCGCACGAGGCGAAGGCGGTGGCGGAGTTCGAGCCCGAGCTGGCCACGGCTGAAGCTCAGGGATGACATACAGGGTCCACCGGTCAGCGTAGAGGTAGAACAAGCCACGCTGGGCCCGGATCTATGTTGGGCTACTTCCTACAGAAGCTGAGGGTGGTGCACGCGTAGCAAAGAAGCCCGGGTGCAAAATGAACTTCCAGATGGGCTGCGCTGCAGGCAAAGCAAAGGAAGTTAAGGGAGCAGAATAGGACTTCGATAGCTGGGCCGATGAAGGACCGAAGCGACGAACCAGAGAGAGGGGGGTGAATGGGAGCTGATAAAAATTCTATTCAAGAATTCGGCCTATGAACCCAATTTCACTCATGCACCTCCAAACGATTCTCTTGCCAAGTCCACGCAACCACTGGAGTGCTACTAGACCTAGGAGCAAGACCCAACCAACAGCCTTAACTCACACGCAGTGGAAACACACAAGACACGGCTGCTGGTAGCCCAAAACGGTCAGGCTGGTTTCTGAAACCAGTTAGACCGCTTCTGTTGGACTTAGTCTCACGCAGGCAGGGGAAACCGGTCAGACCGGTTTGGCAAACCGGTCAGACCAATTTTGTCCAGAAACTCTCCAAAAACCCCAAAACAACTCAAGAGCCTTTCCACATCTGAACAAATGAAGCCATGAAGCAACGGAGACTTCCTTGCTCAAAAACCTTTCTAGACAGCCCACAGGGCGAAACCGGTCAGACCGGTTTGGGAAACCAGTGTTGACGGTGAAAATCCGTCAACCTAGCCATGAGTTTACCTTCGGTGTTGACATGAGTTTTATACCTTATCCATTGGTACTAACCCCCGTGGTATAACAAGTTCACGTGTGCATGTCGATTTTGGAGTTTAATGTTTATGCAGGGTTTTAGTGTTGAATGCAAGACTTTCGGGATAAGTTCATCAAGCACCTCATGACAAGACCTTGAAGCCCCGTACAAGTCATGCAACGAAGCAAACTTAACTCCAGGAAGCCAGGGACTTGATCCGAGAAGACGACAGACTCCAAGGACCTGACCTGAAAAGTGCTGAATCTTGCAAGACAAGGAGTTGTGTCCAATTCGGAGAGAAACTGAAGACATGGACCTACATGCAGAAGGGGGAAACATCTAGTAAGCAAGGGAACCGACGTAGAGTAAAGGAGGCCTCGGGGCCGGGCTCGGATGGGCCCGGGCCCGTGCCGGTCGGCCCGGCCCCCGTCCGGGGCCCGAGAAGGCTCCCCTTTGCCCTAGCCGCCAATCAGGCTACTTATAGCCCCGTGACCGAGAGCCACACATCATACAATTCGTCATCGGCCGCCGAGGAGCAGAGAAGAGAGGGACACCATCTCGGAGAGGAGAGGGTCGAGCTAGTTGACTAGGGTTTCCCTAGCCGACGTGGGAACCTTGCACGGAAGACCACGTCGGAGTTCCCGGAGCTAGAAGCAAGATCAAGGAAGGATCCCTGTGGTGATCTTGTGTATGCATCATTGTTATAGATTAATTACCAAGTTGAATCTTTTCCTAGCGATCAAGTGTTTCCTCGAAGATTTCGTTTTTCGATCAGCTTTGCATATTCCAATTCTATTCTCGAGATAGATTACATAGGGTGTTCTTGTAGCCGCGGTGGCTAGAGGTACACGCCGGATCTTCCGAAAGAATCTCGACTTGTCTTTTGACTCGCCCTAAGCTCCCCGCATGAGTAGGGATACGTTGTGACAGAACGGGGGTTCCAAAAGGCGGATGTTTTCGGATTTGGACGGGAAACCACGATTTAAAGAGGCTTCTATTAAGATTCGATTTGCTACTTCTTCTCTTGCTTGGAACTTCAACAAAAGGCTTACCCCGATCCCTCTAGATCGGTTTATCTACCCAATCTTACTTTGTTTTCTCCGGTCTTTAGTAGATTAGATTCGTTTCATGTCTTTTACTTAGATGCATTAGGGTTTTATCGAAGATTGAAGTTACTTGGCTTTACTAGATTAAGTTTTGCGTCACACATTTGTTCCACGGATTCGATACCTTGGGTTCACCACTCGAGGGAAGAAGGGTCCCTTGACTACGACGGGAGACTTGTCCGCTTGCAACTCACAAATGAACTTTGATATAACTATTAACCGTCATCAACCGGTCAGGTCGGTTTTTGCCTGGACAGTCGGGAAGAACACAGCCCGCGGGTCAACTCCCCCAAATCCAACCCTCGATCTTCTGAATCGCTCCACGGACTTAAACAAGACTTTGGGGATATTAGGAACACCTCATGAGGAGTCCATAGCCAAGTTTAATCCCATCAAAACTCGTCCAAAAAGGAGGAATCAAGGAAATCTCGCCAAAAGCACTTCCAACCCAAGAACTCAAGAAACCCCAAAATCGAGCACCTTTACTCACGGATTTGGGAGGGGAATCACAGCCCAAATAACCACGAAGGGTTTCCACAAATTTACCCCATCAAATCCCCAAGAAAAAGGTCCCGAAAACAACCCAACGAAATCACCAAGAGAAGGCTCCGAAAATCACTACCAAGAACAACCAGGGAAAACACATCCAAACCTTGAGGAACCACGACGAATCATCTATACATGAAACAAAGGTTCATACAAGGTCTAGCAAGCCGCCCGATCATCCATCCCTCTCAACAAGATCTCTCCGTGAATCTCTCAAGCTAGTCCTATAGAAAACCTAAGGAAAATAGGAAGGAAAATAGGAAAACAAATGAGCTAGGGTTCCAAGAGATAGCTGCCATCCTCTCACCCCTTGGGTTATATGGAGGCCAGCCGAAAGACTAAAATGCCCCTAAAGCCTAAACTAAGATACACACCCACTGAGGGCACTTTGGGAATTTGTCTTCGTAGCACCATCGGACGGATGCCCCGCGACCGCACTTCGCGTAGCCTCGACGCAAGCCTTGCGATCCCGATGCGTGTCCTCTCCTCGAAGCTTCCGGCGCCCTGCGACCCCAAACCGGTTCTCCAAACCAGTCAGGCCGGTTTTGGCCAGACAGCCACGCCCGGTCTTCGGCCTCAGCTTTGTGGCTCAGCCGAGTAACCCAGTGATTTTCTGGTGAACCACCGCAAACCCCGCAACTTGATGTAGCCTCCGCCAATCACCACTGATGATTTGGCTCCCATGAAGTCCCAGCTTGACCTTGGTTTTGTGGCTCAACCATGAAACCGTCCACCGACTTCATCTTGTTGTTCTTGCCACCATGCGGCCTGCACTCGACCCCGCTGGCCACCGGTCCCTCGAACGAAGCCTACTTGTCTTCTCCACACCTAGAGGCCTCACCGACAACGACCTTTCACGCTTGTTCTTCACCTGCACCAACACGAGTCAAGCCGCAACCAGCACCTGCAATATTTAGCCAAGAATCAGTCCACACAACGTTGTCAATCACTCATCGCACAAGGAAGCGACCATCCACCGGTCCTCGAACCACACATGGTCCTCAATCTCCCCCTTGATGAGTGCATTGACAACACACACATTTGGTAAATAAAGATAAAAGGAAAACAGAAAAGAAACAAAAAGAAAAACTCCAACAAGCGATCGAAAGCCGAGAAAGGCAAAGAACGAGATCACTTCAAGAAGACAAGTCTCGGACCCCTTAGGCAAGGGCAACGGCTCGACACATCCGAGACAAAAACCATGCTCAAGCAAAGAGCACAAACCACCAAAGCACACAAGAGCTCCCCCTGCACATATGCAAGCTCCCCCTGATCAAGTGCCAATTCTGGGCACAAACCGGTCAGACCGGTTCCCATAACTGGTCACGCCGGTTCCACCAAAACCGGTCAGGCCGGTTTCCAAAACCGGTCAGGCCGATTTCACACAGCAGACCACACCCCCAAAAGCCAAAAATGCAAAAGAAATGCACAAGCTCCCCCTTGACACTTGGGATAGGTTCCAGGGATACAAAGCAACTTTTCTCCACCTTCCTTTCTCCCCCTTGTTGCCAATGCATGAATCAAGGCACAAATGCAACCTAGAGCTTCTCAAGTATACAAAATTCATCACAAGATGCTACATGTCCAAATGAGCAAGTTAGATACTCTACAGGTTCGTAATGACCTCAACTACATGATCACCAAGTTTTACAACCATTGGACAAGGCTAAAAAGGATTTGAATAATTTTGCGAAAAGTTACTCTCTCACAAGCAAAAACCTAAACATGAGCAAAACATGTCAAAATGCCAAAGCCACACAAACTTCATGCTAGGACAGCCATTCTAATCATAAGACCATCACAAACACCCACAAGCACCTCATGTCATGTCAAAGCCACCGAGCCATGTGCCTACTTCTATGTATGAGACATCTCATTGGTAGGCATCATGCAACGGTTTAGTACCCAAACGAAATTAAATTCAGCACATGTGACATGGGTGCATGTTTTCCAAGTATTTTACATTTCATTTTCAGAATCATAATTGGTACATGAAATGTCTTTGCGACAAAAAGGAACTTATGCCCCTCCATAAGATAAAGCAAGAGGGCTAAACATTCATGATGGCAAATGAGCCTTTAGCCCCATATGATCAATAAACTAGCTATCCAACCACAAATTGAGCATAGCCAAGCCAATAAAACATGTCAAGACCATATAGAGGCATTTACAGATGAGAGAGCATATATGTGACATTTTTCAAAAATATAGCCATCAACCATGGATCATTCAACAAGATCATCAAGAGCTAAGCCAAGCTAACCATAGCATACCAAACAAGCTCACAAAAGCATATATAGCATATCATGGTTATCAATGTATATAAGAGAAGCTTTTCCTACAAAAAAACATATGATACAAAATGCATGCAATCTAAGATACAAGGATGCCTATACATCATGTTACATATGCCATGCCAAATTCAAGAAATTCACAAACGAAACTATACATATGCTACAAGAGAGCTCCCACACACCCAACTCAAGAAATCAAACACACACCAAGTTCCCCCCGGCAAACGAGTGAAAGTTGCTTGATCTAGGGGTTTGGTGAAGATATCGGCTAGTTGGTCATGTGTGGGTACATGGATCAAAGCTATCTTTCCTTTCTCTACGTTGTCTCTGAGAAAATGATATCTCACTTCTATGTGCTTGGTTTTGGAATGGAGCACTGGGTTCTTTGCAACACTTATGGCACTGGTGCTATCACATTGAAGTGGAACATGGGTATACTCCTCACCAAAATTACTCATGGTGTATGAAATCCAAAGGAGCTGGGAGCAACAACTAGAAGCGGCAACATACTCTGCCTCGGTAGTGGATTGAGCAACACTCGACTGTTTGCGGGAAGACCAAGACACCAAAAAAGAACCCAAAAACTGGCAAGTCCCAAGTGGACTTCCTATCCAACCGACACCCGGCAAAATCCACATCTGAAAAACCATGAAGCGCCAAAGAAGAAGACGCGGAGTACAAAACGCCAAAGTCGGGATAGTGACGCAAGTACCTGAAAAATCGCTTCACCGCTTGCCGATGCGAAGTCCTCGAAGACGCTTGAAAACGAGCGCACAGACACACCGAGAACTGTATGTCCGGCCTCGTCGCCGTCAAGTAGGGGAGTGACCCGATCATGCTCTGGTACTCCTTCTAGTCCACGTGTTCACCTTCCCCGTCCGCATCAAGAGCTGTACTCGTACTCATCGGCGTCGTCATAGCCTTGGAATCCTCCATCTTGAACTTCCGCTCAATGTCCTTGGTGTACTTAGCTTGGTGCACAAATGTTCCTTCCTTTGATTGTTTGATTTCTAGCCCGAGGAAGAACTGCAACTCACCCATCATCTGCAAACCTTGCAACAAGAGAGTTAGACGAGCCACCAAAGACAATATCATCCGCGTACACCTGCACAATCAGGATATCTCTGCCTTGCCTCAGCAAAAACAAGGTCTGATCGACCTTCCCCATCTCAAAACCTCTCTCAAACAATAACCCCCTCAACCTGCCATACCAAGCTCTAGACGCCTGCTTCAACCCATACAGTGCCTTCCTCAACTTGTACACCCGGTGGGGGTACCTCTCACTCTCAAACCCCGGAGGTTGCCTCACATACACTTCTTCCTCCAACACACCATTCAGAAAAGCACTCTTCACATCCATTTGGTGCAACTTGAACCCTTTAGCCACGGAAAAGGCTAGAAGGATCCTTATTGCCTCCAAACGGGCTACGGGAGCAAAAGTCTCCTTGTAGTCGATCCCCTCCTTCTAACTGAACCCCTGAGCAACAAGCCTCGACTTGTTCCTCACAACTTCACCTTTCTCTCCCTCTTTTTTTTCCACACCCACTTTGTACCAATCGGCTTACACCCTGGGGGAGGGTCAACCAACTCCCACACCTGATTCCTCTCAAAGTTCTCCAACTCCTCATGCATCGAATTAACCCAATTGTGATCAGATAGTGCGTGTCCAATGTCTTTGGGCTCAAAAGTAGCAACAAACGCAGCATGAGCGAAATGGGAATTGTTTCGAACCCTCGACCGTGTAGTGCGTTCATTCATGTCACCGATGATCCTCGAAGCTCGGTGATCCAGTTGTACTCGCCGGGGAGGTTCTCTCCTCGATGCTACCTCCCCCTCAACATCAGCTTTTCCTCGTTCTTGATTTGTCGTCGTAGGTGTAGTAGAGGGTCCATCCATCACCGTAGTCGAAGTAGTGGGTACATGTTCAGCCGGGGGCACCGCACCGCCATCTTCATCATCTCCATGTTCATGCTCCTCCTCCTGAAAGATCTCCTCGCCAAGCTCATCATCACCTGCACACTCAAAGACAAGCTGACTACGTGGCTCTGTCTCGTCGAAGGTTACCTCGCAAGTCTCCACGATTTTGTTAGTTTCAAGATTGAGCACACGATATGCTCTAGAGTGAGATGCATAACCAAAGAAAATACCATCGACGGACCTAGCCTCAAACTTTTCCAACTTCCTGCCTTTCTTCATAATGAAACACTTGCAACCGAAGACATGGAAGTGACTCACCTTGGGTGTGCGACCATGCATCAACTCATAGCATGTTTTCTTTTTGGGCACTCTGAGGTAGATCCTGTTTGACACATAGGATGCGGTATTCACCGCCTCAGCCCAATACCTCCTCGGAGTCCTATGCTCATCAAGCATCGTCCGAGCCATCTCGCACAAGGTCCTATTCTTCCTTTCCACAACACCATTCTGGGGAGGCGTATACGGACTCGAAAACTGGTGCTCAAGACCCAAGTCATGGCAAAAGGTTTCAAAACGAGAGTTTCTGAATTCCGAGCCATTATCACTGCGGATAGCTCGTATGGCATCTCCGTGCCTCTCGTTCCTCAACCTCAAGACTAGATCTCGAACAGAACCAAACGTCTCCTCCTTATCCTCAAGAAAGAACACCCACGCATACCGAGAATAGTCGTCCACCACAACAAGGACATACCACTTCCTACCCGCAAATCGCACATGAGCTGGGCCAACAAGGTCCATAAGGAGCAGCTCTCATGGACGCTCAGTCATCACATCAGTGAGAGGCGGGTGAGAAGAGGCTACCATCTTCGCATGCCTACACGGCGCACAAACCAACTCTTTCTCCAGCCCCAACCGTGGCAATCCTCGGACCAAATTGAGTTTACTCAAGCGAGACAAAAGGTCAAAGCTCAAGTGACCTAACTTCCTATGCCACTTCCACAACTCACTCGAAGAACCAGCCAAGAAACAACGCTCCACACCCGAAGACTGAGAAAAATCAGCACGAAACACCTGACCCTTGGGAATGACCATACAAACAAGCCCCCCTCGTGAGTCCAAAATCCGAGAACCACCTAGCCAAAACAACACCTCAAAACCCTCATCCAACAACTGGGACACAGAAAGCAAATTGTACCCCAGCGATTGAACAAGTGCAACACGCCTCAGAGTGATATTGTCACTCACTTTGATCTCACCTTCTGAAAGCACACGCCCACGCTCATTGTCCCCAAAAGTGATGTACCTCTTCGTCATCACTGGGACGACAGTTGAGAACCATCCCTTGTCTCCGGTCATATGCCTCGAGCAACCGGAGTCAATCAACCAAATGTTCTTCAAGTCTCCCACCTGAAATTCAAAAAAGAGCACGTGAGCGAACAAATGACTCAGCACTGGGGTTAGTACCAAAAGAGTAAAACCAGTGCTGAGCCATTTGCTCGAAAGTGGGGTTAGCACCAACCAAAGCATCTCTCCTACCAAAGCTACCTCCACGAACACCACCACGGTAACCACCCTGAGGGAACCACCCCTCTCTGCCTGGAGGGGGACCAAAACCATGAAAGAGAACTTGTGGACCATCTCTCCTCTCCTTCTCAAAGCTACGACTCCTCCCATCCCCGTAGTGAACTCGAGGGGGAGAACGCCTAGCAACCTGACCACCTGCAAACTCTCCAGCCCAACCACCAGAACCACGACCTCCAAAAACAACCCTCGCACCTGTACGAGCACGAAAACCAAACTTGTCATTCTGCAGACCCCAAACCGGTCTGACTGGTTTCACTCCCCCAGTAGCACCTCCTGCACTCTTTCGCTCTCCCCAAGAAGGAACTATCCTCACACTCACCTTGGCCTTGGGCATCTGCACACGAGACTTAAGTACACCGCTGGAGGGGTGATACTTGTCCCTATTAGCCCACTCCTTCGCCATTCTCTCCTCTCGCTTCCTCTTGAAGCAAAACTCATCTTTATGGCCATCTCTCCCACAATGGCCACAATGAAACCTCACAAGCTTAGTTTTGGGCTTGGATTGGGGCTGCTCGCTTGGTTTCTCTCCACTCAACTCCTCCACCGGTTTCTCATCACTAGCCTTCTCACTCACTTTCCCAAAGAACACTTTCCCGGAAGTGCTCACAAACTTGATGGGCTTTTGGAGATCATTTGTGGGTGTAGGAAATATGGGTGGAGCTGGGGTTGTGTCTAGTCGTTTCCTAAGATGGTTGGGTTTTGGAGGGAAATCATTTTTGTGATGGGTTTTTGGTGGCTCTGGGATATTCTCTCCACTTCCCTCACCAACCTTGTTTGCCCCAAGTCCCTCACCATCCTGCCTCTAAAATGCCTCGATCATCATCCTCAACTGAGGCTCATGACCAGACAACCAACCCATCAGCTTTCTCAAGTCCTCATTATCATCCTGCAAATGATCAACATAATGTGCAAGTTCCAAATTTTTCAAAGCATGCATTTCACAGGTAGAGCATGATGTAGGCATGGGTTCCTTCAATTTAGCCTCAAGAGAACTAGTGTAGGAATGCATCTCATTGATCTTGGCATGCAAAACAGGGCAAGAAGTGCAAGCACCTAGCAAAGCGGATCCGGACTTAAGCTCGGCCACTTCAACCCTAAGCACATCTAGTTCCTCACACTTGGAGGCATGCTTCTCCTTAAACAAAGCAAGATCGGCAAGAAATATGGAGCAATCAAGCACAATCAACCTCATCCGAAACAACGGGGCTAGCCTTAAGAGAATCAATCTCAAGCTTGCTATCAAGCACCTGTGTCTCTAGCTCAGCCACTCTAGTCCTAGCATCCTCGAGTGAAGCCCTAAGCTCTTTTCTCATTTTCTTGGCCTCTCTAAGCATGTCATCACGGTTATCAAGTAAAGATCCAAGTCTCTCATTCTCCTGGCGCAAGAAGGGAAGTTCATCACGCACCTCGTCGTCGGAATCAGAGCCCGAGTCGCTCTGTGTGCTCTTCTTGCTGCCGGAGCTCAGCGCCATGGTGCAGAAGCCGTCTCTCGCGAAGCAGCTCAGCCCGCTCAGGTTCTTAGACGACTTCTTGCTCTTGCGACGATCACCTTCGACTTCACTGCTACTCGAGCTCGAGGTGGAGTACGCGGAACTGGAGTCTACGTCGCTCGCTCCAACCATCGCTCGGGCCTTGCCTCGGCTCTCCTTCTTCCTCGATCGGCGCTCGTCCTTGTACTTGTTCTTGTGCTTGCTCTTGTGATCACGCCTCGAACGGTACTTGCCGTCCATCCTCGGCTTGTGCTTGTAGCCATCCTTGTTCTCGGTCTTCTCCGGGCAGTCGGCGATGAAGTGTCCCGGCTTGCCGCACTGGAAGCATGTTCTTGTGTTCCTCCTCATGTTCACGCGGTTCTCGTGCAGCCTCTCGAACCGCCTCGTCAGGAGCGCCAGCTCGTCCTCTCCAAGCTCGTCGAACTCCTCATCTGGCATAGACATCAAAGAGGAGAAAGAGAACATCCTGGTGGATGGGTTAGAGTTACCCTTTCCTTTGGAACCACCAACGAGGGCGAGACTATGGAAGTCAGTCGGACCCTCGAGCTTGGCAGTCATGCCCCTATCCACTTCAGCCGACTTGAGCTTCGAGAACAGCTCGTTCACCGTCAGAGTGTCATACTTCTCCGACTCCACAATGGCCTCGAACTTTCCGCCCCAAATAGTACGATCCAAAGAGTGTAAGAGCTTGACCGCTCTATCATGATCATCGTACGGGAGCACGTCCACATTGGCCCTCAAAAGGCATCGATGGACTCACCGGGGAGATGAGTGAAGTTCTCGTACTCTCTCCGGTAGGTCGCATACATCCGTGCCTGAACCTGGGCATTCCCAACAAGAGCCTCCTTCAACACCGACCAAATTCTACAAGCCAAGTGCTCGGTGTGCACCTGATCGAACTCAGGCTGACACAAAGCACGAAACAAGTAGTCGACCGCCTTATTGTTGGCGTCGAATCTGTCCCTCGATCCTGGAGTGAGGAAGTCCATCGGCTGGACATAGCCTGTGTCCACCGTGACATCCCAAAGGATCTGACCCTTTCCACGGAGGAACGCACCTATCCGCTTACTCCACATCTGGTAGTTCTTTCCATCGAAGTGTGGAGGACCCGAACCCCGTTCCTGGTATGCCATCCTTGGATCTTAGACTGGTTAGAGTCAACAAAGACCTGAACCGGCTCTGATACCACTTGAAGGACCGAAGCGGCGAACCAGAAGGGGGGTGAATGGGAGCCGATAAAAATTCTATTCAAGAATTCGGCCTATGAACCCAATTTCACTCATGCACCTCCAAACGCTTCTCTTGCCAAGTCCACGCAGCCACTGGAGTGCTACTAGACCTAGGAGCAAGACCCAACCAACAGCCCTAACTCACACGCAGCGGAAACACACAAGACACGACTGCTGGTTGCCCAAAACGGTCAGGCCGGTTTCTGAAACCGGTCAGACCGCTTCTGTTGGACTAAGCCTCACGCAGGCAGGGGAAACAGGTCAGACCGGTTTGGCAAACCGGTCAGACCGATTTTGTCCAGAAACTCTCCAAAAACCCCAAAACCACTCAAGAGCCTTTCAACATCTGAACAAACGAAGCCATGAAGCAACGGAGACTTCCTTGCTCAAAACAATTTCTTGACAGCCCACAGGGCGAAACCGGTCAGACCGGTTTGGGAAACCGGTCAGGCCGGTTTTTGCCTGGACAGTCGAGAAGAACACAGCCCGCGGGTCAACTCCCCCAAATCCAACCCTCAATCTCCCGAATCGCTCCACGGACTTGAACAAGACTTTGGGGATATTAGGAACACCTCATGAGGAGTCCATAGCCAAGTTCAATCCCATCAAAACTCGTCCAAAAAGGAGGAATCAAGGAAATCCCGCCAAAAGCACTTCCAACCAAAGAACTCAAGAAACCCCAAACTCGAGCACCTTTACTCACGGATTTGGGAATGGAATCACAGCCCAAAGAACCACGAAGGGTTCCCACAAATTTCCTCCATCAAATCCCCAAATAAAGGTCCCGAAAATAACCCAAAGAAATCACCAAGAGAAGGCTCCGAAAATCACTACCAAGAACAACCGGGGAAAACACATCCAAACCTTGAGGAACCACGCCGAATCATCTATACATGAAACAAAGGTCCATACAAGGTCTACCAAGCCGCCCAATCATCCATCCCTCTCAAGAAGATCTCTCCGTGAAGCTCTCAAGCTAGATCTATAGAAAACCTAAGGAAAATAGGAAAACAAATGAGCTAGGGTTCCAAGAGATAGCTGCCATCCTCTCACCCCTTGGGTTATATGGAGGCCAGCCGAAAGACTAAAATGCCCCTAAAGCCTAAACTAAGATACACGCCCACCGACGACACTTTGGGAATTTGTCTTCATAGCACCATCGGACGAATGCCCGGCGACCGCACTTCGCGTAGCCTCGACGCAAGCCTTGCGATCCCGATGCGTGTCCTCCGCCTCGAAGCTTCCGACGCCCTGCGACCCCAAACCGGTCAGACCGGTTCTCCAAACCGGTCAGGCCGGTTTTGGCCGGACGACCACGCCGGTCTTCGGCCTCGGCTTTGTGGCTCGGCCCGAGTAACCCGGTGATTTTCTGGTGAACCACTGCAAACCCCGCGAACTTGATGTAACCTCCGCCAATCACCACTAATGACTTGGCTCCCATGAAGTCCCAGCCTGACCTTGGTTTTGTGGCTCAACCAAGAAACCGTCCACCGACTTCATCTTGCTGTTCTTGCCACCATCCGGCCCGCACTCGACCCCGCTTGCCACCGGGTCCCTCGAACGAAGCCTACTTGTCTTCTCCACACCTGGAGGCCTCACCGACAACGACCATTCGCGCTTGTTCTTCACCTGCACCAACACGAGTCAAGCCGCAACCTGCACCTGCAATACTTAGCCAAGAATCAGTCCACACAACGTTGTCAATCACTCATCACACAAGGAAGCGACCATCCACCGGTCCTCGAACCACACATGGTCCTCAGTCGATAGGATTGGAATAGATTTATTTATCATTTTCGTAAATATTTGAAGTGCGAAAACAATTCCAGGAAATTCTGGAAAATGTTTTAAAACACGAAAATACTCGGAAAATTCCCAAAATTCCAAGAAAATTTCCAAAGACACGTTGGGAGACGAACAATCCAAATAAAATATTTGGAGCTCATGAAAAAGATTTTAGAGACTTCTAATAAATAAAATAAGCTCACGGAAAATGAGAATAAATTCCGGAAAAGTTCGATAACTTCCCATAAGGATTTGGTCACATATAAACACATTTTAAAACCTTTTTCACTCATGAAACACCCAGATGCATCAGCATGAATGCAACTCACAACTTTTTATTTGAAATAGAAAATCAAACAAGGGTTTTTCCTATACTATATTTCTTGTGAATAAATTAAATGTTGGAAAATTTTAAAATTGTGAGAAAATTCTTATTTAATTATTCTCTCTATTCACATCCTGAAATCAGAAATTTTAGGGTGTGACAAACAATCGGGCAGAATGTGGTACAACCGATTAAGTGAATTCTTATGATGAAGGGATATAATAAAATTGATGATTTCCCGTGCGTCTTCATTAAGAGATGTTCTAATGGATTTTGCATTATTTCAGTTTATGTTGGTGATCTCAATATCATTAGCAATGAGGAAGACATTAATGAAGCGCGTCATCATTTAAAGACGGAGTTGGAGATGAAGGATTTGGATCAAACCAAATTTTTCTTAGGTCTGAAACTTGAGCATTTACCTTCAGGAATCCTTGTGCACCAAAAGTGCTTATACCCAAAAGATATTGGAGAAATTCAATATGGATAAGTCATATACATCTAAGACCTCCATGGTGGTTCGATCTCTAGATGTAGAAAAAGATCCATTCAGACCAAGGGAAGATGGAGAAGAGATTTTGGTAGTGAGTTCCCATATCAAAGTGCCATTAGTGCGCTTATGTATCTTGCTAATAGTACCTGGCCGTATATTGCTTTTGCAGTAAATCTGTTGGCAAGATACATCGATGCACCTACCAAATGTCATTGGGTTGGAGTTAAGAATGTCTTCTGATATCTCAATGGCACAAAAGGTCTTGGCCTCTTCTTTAAGAGAAATAATGATCAGACTTTGATAGGGTATGTTGATGTTGTCTACTTATCTGATCCTCACGAAGCCAAATCACAAACATGATTCGTTTTGATGCATGGTAGGACTGTTATTTCTTGGAAATCTTCTAAATGGACTATGGTAGCTAAATCCACCAACCATTCTGAAATAATTGCTTTATTTGAAGCATCACGTGATGTGCATGGCTTCACAGAATGGTACACCATATACTTACATCTTGTGGTATTGGTTCATTGGAATCACCAACCATTATCTATGAAGATAATGCTACTTTTGTTGTTCAGATGGAAACAGGTTATGTTAAGACTAATCTTAACAAACATATGGCCCCTAAATTATTCTTTCCCAATGGATAAACCCCCGTCTAGACATGCTAGATTTAGGGTTAAACGCATTTTATTTCGTCTCTATATCAGTATAGGCATGCTTTCATAAAGCGTTTTAGAAGCGTCTTACGTACCGCGTCAAACCTTGTAGAGATGAATTCTTTAAATGTCGCTATGAAACAAAGATACATTTTGTAGACACGTTAGATGCATATCTAATAAAATTGATACAATCTTGTAGACACGTGTACAAAACGTTTCTAGTGGTCTAGTTACATATTATAGTAACACTTTATTGTGTGTTAATAGACATAGAGACAAACTTCTAGTGACATTTATAAAATGTCTACAAATTTGTGTAAAAAATAAAAAATATTTCAAATTTGAGGACACCAATACATGATTTTTCATGTGAAATATGTGCGCCGTACAGGATTCGAACCCAAGATCTCTCATCTCACACATAGCTTCCTTACCATCTCACCTACACAACAAACTTGACTTACATAATATATAGTTTCCTCTTGAGTTTTACATGAAGAACCATTTAGTACACTTATTTGGTACGCTTTATGATGCTTCTACTTGCTATAGTTATGATTGAAAGCATGTCTAAAAGCGTAACATCTTGAAACATTTTTACAATCATGTCAAAATGCATCTTTACATGATTATGGACATTTTGAGCTATGCTATTTAATGTGCCTAGGCAATAATGACGCTTTAAAATGTGGCTAACTTCATCTCTTTTTTAAGATGATTTCAGTATCGTCATAAAAATGTCTTTATAAGACTACCAACGCTATAAGCGTGTCAAAAAGCATCTTTAGGCACTAACGTAGAAACGCTTCCAGTGTGTGTTACTACTATAACGTAGCTAGGGGGGTTCTAGTAGCATACAGAAAAATAGGGATATGAACATCTTGCAAATAAAGTCTTGTGATAATCTTGTTGATTTATTCACAAGGTCTTTACCATACTCTTCATTTCATAAATATATCATGGGTATTGGTATGAGACAACTCAAGGACTTGCCAGAATCAGGGGGGGTGTCACTCCATGACACATGACTTGTTATGCCATCATACTACACTCTTTTCTTTGTATGAGTTTTATCATTTGAGTTCTCATTCAAAGTTTTTAATGATGTACTGCATATCATGATTATTCTCCTTATTTTCCCACGGGGGTTTTGAGGAGTTTTACTTGATATACATGTCTATATTTGTAAGATTCTGAACAGATATCATGAAGAAATAAAATGGAGGATGATCAAGGTTGGATTCAATCAAGGGGAGTATTATAAATTAAGAGATCAGATGATCTGATCCATCCATTAGGGGATGGCAACTGCCATCACCGACATCACCGGCGTACGGACGTGGCGGTTGCCACCACGTCTGTACACCACACCCCCTCACTTGTATATATATTCATCCAACCATCAATGAAATTTACAGATTGATTTTCTTCCTACATTGTTTGTCTCTTGTATACATATTCTAACAATTTATTTTTTTCAAGCATGATTAAATTATAAATAATTCTAACTAAATATAAATTTCAAATAAGTTAATTCCACAATTAATTTTTCTATGTTTTCTTCTAACTAAAATTTCAAATATAAATCTAAAAAATAATGTCCAATTATTTTTTTAAATAATTTCATAACTTCGCTGTAGGGGATGTAAACTGATTATGATGTTGGAGCCCATCACAAAGGAGGAACAACAAATTGTTGATGTCATTAAAAGCAACAAGTTTCATATAGTTAGTTTTGTCTCTATTGGAATCCCCATGAAAAAGGTTTTTCTTCGGTCCATATTATAGAGAGATAGCATGAATAATCCATTATCCATAGCGGATATTATTGAGAGGTACGTTGTTGACGGTTGATTATCGTATAAAGTTCGTTTGGACTTGCAAGCGGACAAGTCCTCCGTCGTAGTCAAGGGAGCCTTCTTCCCTTAAGTGTGAACCCAAGGTATCGAATCCGTGGAACAATGTGTAAAGCAAGATGCAATCTAATAAGCGGAAAACACTTTGATCTTAAAAAGGGGTTTTGCATCTAATCTACTAGATCATCATCAAAACTCATCTAGCCTACCGCGCACTGTAGGTAGCATGAGAAAGAGAGAGAAAACCAATCTAGAGATTGGATTGGGTCCTTTGTTGAAGTTCCAAATCAAAGAAGAATAAACTAAACGAATCTCAAAACTAGCCTCTTTAAATCATGGCTTCTGTTCCAACTATGAAGACGCCCGCCTTTTGGAGCCAATGTCCTATCACAATGCGCCCCTATTCGTGCGGGTTAGCCTAGGGCGAGTCCCAGAAGAACAAGTTCAAAACACTCAGTAGACCAGGTACGCACCTCTAACCTCATGACTACAATAGCACCCTAAGCAATCCATCTATAGACTAGATTGTGGAAGAAACAAACCCAAGCGAGGACAAAGTCGTAGAGAAAGCACTTGATCGCTAGAAATCGGATTCAATCTTGCAAATTCAACACGAGAGTATAATATATGGACAAGATCACCACTGGGATCCTACCTTGATCTTGATCCTAGCTTTGGGAACTCTGACGTGGTCTTCCATGCATGGTTCCCACGTCGGCTAGGGGAACCCTAGTCAACCATCTTGACCCTCTCCTATCTGGAACGGTGTCCCTCTCTTCTCTGCTCCTCGGCGGCAGATGACGAATGTATTTTTTCATGGCTCTCGGACAGGGGGCTATAAATAGCCTGAGAGGCGGCTAGGTCAAAGGGGGCATCGAACCGGGCCTGGAATGGGCTGGGCCGGTCGGCTCAGGCCGGCTGGCCCATGCCTATTTCAGCCCAATTCGGCCCCGGCTTCCTCCTTGGTTGCTTCTCGAGTGATTCCTTATTTGTGTCCACTGGCATGTGGGCCTTTGACGTCGTATTCTTCGCGGTTAAGGCTTGAATCCTTGCTATTCAAGCTTCACCATTTTCTGGTTGAGTCCCTGAAGATCTGCATGTTGACGCTTCGGTCCTCGGGTCATTTTTAGTCATCTACATTGCGTGTCTTGACTCTTGTGGGTCTTCATGATCTTCTTCCAATGTGCTTGATGAAGTTATCTCGAAAGTATCCTCTTTAGCGTAGTTTGTCTACGTAAACAATAAACTCCAAAATCGACATGCAAGAGTGAGCTTATTATATATGGGGGGTTAGTTCCAGTGTTTAGAATAATAAATCAATGCCAACATTAAAGGTAAACTCATGGCTAGGTTGACCGAAATTCACCGTCAACATCTCCCCCATGCTTAAACCTTGCTCGTCCTCGAGTAAGCCTTCAATGAATATCAGTGTTGCCTTTCATTGCTTATACCCTGCACTTGATTATACATGAGAAAACATAATGCTCTCCAGGATTTAACCATTAAAGTTCCATAATGTGTTAGCCTTCATCCTTATGTATGGTTGATATTAATTTAAGCACTTCCCACAAGTAATTACCTCATGCTCCCGAATTTCAAATGAATCTTAGAAATTTTGAAATTAAGAGCAAGATGAAGGAAAAGAGCTAAACCAAGTTCAAAAATAAACTTCCTTGCATCTTGCTCATGTACTCTCATCTTATCTTGTCTCTCAAAGCCTATTCATTCTACTCCTTTCCCCTCTCAATATATATAGTGGGAGGCTTTGTTTCGAGCTATATGGGAAAAGTTTAGTCCTACCAAGATACTATAAATGAGATGTCAAAACAAGACAAGCTTCTCTTGGTCTTACCGAGACTCGTCAAAAAGGTCATTTGAAAATAATGTTATATCAAGGAGGGGAAGAGAAAAATACACACACTTTGAGATAGGTGGACATGTGCAAATGGCAAAGAGTGATCCCGAGGAACAAAGGAAGTCCTCGTTATCAGATTGCACATGATTAGAAAGATGAGTTTGGATCTTAAATATTGAAACTTTTGAGATTCCTAATGCACTTTAGAGAACCGGGGAGTTCACTTTATTTTATTTTTATGAACTCATATATTTTTTCTTTTCTCATACATATTTTTTTCTTTATCTCGTTTTCTTTTCTTTATACTCATTTTTTTATTTTTTCTTTTCTTTTTTCATCATTTTTTATTTGCTCCCCTTGAACTCTAAATTGCATTGTACCTACCTCCTTTCACCATGCTTAGACGTTTGCTCGTCCTCGGGCAAAGAGGTGATAGAGATATGGTAGGTACTTGAAAAATTTTTCCATTGGAGAGATACTTGAAATCTTGAATCTTAGCACCATCTTGCGATCTTCCATGAATTGACGATCCGTACTCATACGATAGGTTGTGCTCAAGGAGGTAAACAGAAAATATGATATTGATGGTTTTAAGGGTGGATATCCGGCGAGATTTGTGAAATCTCCGATGTGGGGATACACAATGCAAGGATAGAAAGCCTAGCAAAAAGATAGATACGCAATAACAGAATGACCAGTTTCTTAGTCTCGGGCTAGAGAAATCATGGCTTGAAATAACTCACCCAAAAATAATTCTTCTATACTAAGGTTTATGCACTCAATATATATATATATATATATATATATATATATATATATACATACATACATATATATATATATACATACATATATATATATACATACATATATATATATATACATACATATATATATATATATATATATATATATATATATATATATATATATGGCTTTGGATAGGTAGAGCAAAATGCAAGTAGCATTAATGACAAGGTTAGCATATATATTTTTAAGAACAAATCATCTTTAACTCATCCAAAACTGAGAGCATGAAAATAACACTATGGGTCTTATTTTTATCATAACCCCCACAAAAGATTAAGCTAGCATTTAATTAATTTCAGATTCATATTAAAGAGAGCATTAGCTTAAACATGCATGAAACAAGTTCAAAAGTTGAGCAAAGTGGCAACTTTTCACCATATATTATCATGGCATCAACTTAATATTTTTACCAAAGGTTGATCAAGGCGGGAAACTTTATCCATGGTGATCTTAAACTAACTCTACTATTATCACACATGCTGAAGATAAATATCAACAGAAAATGCTACACATATATAAACTTGCACAAAAGCTGAAAATAAAGAAAAGGAAAAGGAGAAAATCGAACCGGATTTGAAAGCATTATTATTTTCTTCTCTTCCCCCTTCTTCCATTATTTTTCGGTGGTTGATATTGATGGTCCGGCGCGTTGTATCCTTGCTTGTTTTGTGATTGCACTGATCCTCCTCTAAATTGCTCCAATGGTGAAGGCGCCCAATTTTATAGCCAATGTTTGTGGTCCCTTCTTTTGGCATTTGTTGGATGGAGCACCAAGAAAACTTTGTGAGGAACATGTATGGTGGACAATGTGGTGGCGTGGCTGCCCCACTCCCCCATGCTTGCATTTGACATACTTCCTTCATATTGGAATCCTTCCATGGTTGTTATTAGCTTCATGCGTAGCCCCTCCTTCGTCTAGGGATTACGGAGGATGATCTCTCTTACACAATTTCCTTTCTAATTTTTTTTATTCCGCCGGTACAAGAAATACTTCATCTAACCATTTTTGTCTTCAAATGATCTCGGCCCCTCGTTGGGAAGAGGAGTATTAACTTTTGCCAACTAGTACCTTCTCCTCTCATCTCCACTATCCTTGCTTCATTTACTCGATCCCAAAGAAATCATGACAAGTAGAAATTTTGGGTTCCTTGTAATCTTCTCTCGAAATCATTCCACAAAAATCCTCCTAACATTTTTTTCTTAGACATCAACTTGCTTCGTGCTTCCTTTTTGTAACCGAGTAGTTCTCCAATATATCCATAAGGAACTAGTTGCTTTTCATCTTCAAGGCAAAATGAGAGGCATGACACTCCTTCATTAATGACTGGTGATATTGTCATAAGAACTTTCGAATCAAGCTCCTTGTGAGTATTCGCACCAACTCCATAAAGAATCGCACCCATCCATGGTTGCTCAAGATTTAAGTAGAATCCAACACTTGGAGGGCGTCATCGATATCAACATTTGGCTCGAGCCTCTTCTCAAGACGAACACGCCTCTCCTCCTCCTCCTCCGTCTTCATGATACATGCATTGGAATACCTCGGAGTGTATGGTGGTGGAGCGGATGAACGAGTTGAGCATCATGGTGGAACGGGTGGATCTTCCTTGTGTCCTCGCGGTTCGGTGTACCGCATGGATAAACTTCGTGTACTCCTCATGCCACGGAGGGGTAGCGTGTTGCTCCTCAGTGGTGCCACATCTTCCTCCATAATTCGGGGAGACTCAGAGACCGAGTGACTCGTCGAAGAGCTCGATGATGGCACCTTCGATGATCATGTCTTCTTGGTGAAGACATTGGTGGACATTTTCCATATTGTTGTTACACTAACTCATAATGAGTGCACCGGGGGTTGATTGCCGGTGAGAAAAACACACAAGGGAAGTATATAGAGGGTGGAGTTTATTATGGTGAATTTTCTTTATTATTATTGTTGGAGGGTGGTAAGTGAGGTGCACAAGTTAGGATGCATATTAGCCCCATAGGGTTTATGGATTCTTGAACATGCAACAACCTATCGAGGTGAAGCTTAAACTAATTTATTGAGGTGTGTACATGAAGCCACTTTAGCTAAACCTACAAAAGATATGTTGATGGGATCTATGGGAGCAGCAGACCTCATACTCCGATTAAGCATGGTAGCTAGCCTTAGGCATCAAAGCATTATCAACATGAACAAAAGATTGAAACAAAAGAAACGACGATTACATGACAAGATCCTACAACACCATGGAACTCAAATTTTTCTAGGTTGTTTATGAAACTTATGGACTATAAAATCAAGAACACAAATTATGAAATGCATAAATACTTACCAGGCGGAGGGGATCGTCTGGGCTTTATCTATCTCTGAGGTGCTTTGTTGACGGATAAAACTCGTATCCACCTACGATCCGCAAGCGTACGGACCTACACCTTTTTCACCACGGGATTCCCAAGGTTCTTGTCAATCCGCTGAGCAAGGGGATTACTAGCGCTTAACCAAGTACTAATCTAGTTGAATGGAAAACCTTTGAAAGAGTATTAATCTAAAGGTAAAACAATCTAACCTAAGTTAATCTAAGTTAAGTTGATCAAACAAATCTAGGGTTAAACTAGATGAAAGGGTGAACACAAGAGAGCGATTAAGAAAGATAAGTGTTCCCTCCCTAGGATCTAGGATAACATGGTATGCATCTACTACACGAGAGTGGTAACCCAATCTACCGGGGGTTGTGACCATGGTTTCGCCCTTTCCCTCCTCTCGTACTGTCACTACGCGAAGGTAATCGTGACTAGACCTATGATGGACACGGTATGTTGATGGAATCTATGGGAGTAGTGGACATCATACGCCCGAAAAACACGGTAGCCAACCTTAATCATCAAAGCATCATCAACATGAAAGCAATAGATTGAAACCACGAATCAAGTAGCGATCACATAGCATGCGTCCATCTAACCCTAGGGATGAACGGAGACATTACCCCATCATATTACACGGATTGAAGCACATAGGGGTGATGGAGACTCCGGAGAACGTCGTCGATGAAGATGGCGGCGATGGAGCTTGGGAACACCCCTAAGCCAGCGGCTTGGAGTCCTCCTCTTGCTTCCTTCTCTCCGCCGGCGTTGATCCTTGCGACGAGCTCATCTAACTCTCTCCCTCATCTTGCGGCGGCAGTGTTCTAGTAAATGGCGTCGGTAGGATGATTTGTTCGATGTGGCGGCCAATGGCGGCGGAGGCAATAAATAGACGAACACCTAGGGCAAAGGGGGAACCGAACCGACCCCTGAGTGGGCTGGGCCGGTCGGCCCAGGCCGGCCCAGGGCCATTTCGGCCCGGTTCGGCCCCGGTTTCCTCCCCGGTTGCTTCTCGCATGATCCCTTATTTGTGTGCACTTGCATGTGGGCCTTTGACGTCGTTTCCTTCACAGTTAAGGCTTGAATCCTTGCTATGCAAGCTTCGCTGTTTTCTGGTTGAGTCCTTGAAGACTTGCACGTTTACGCTTCGGTCCTCAGGTCATTTGGAGTCATGTTCATCGCGTGTCTTGACTCTTGTCGGGCTTCATGATCTTCTTCCAAAGTGCTTGATGAACTTATCCCGAAAGTCTCCTCTTTAGCGTAAATTTCCTGCGTAAACAACAAACTCCAAAATCGACATGCAAGTGTAAACTTGTTACATCATTAGTATGCCTAGTGGCGGGTTAGTTGCAAATCATAATCGAAACCAATGTATAACAAGTACTCTAGGTTGACGGAAATCCACCGTCAACATGCTTCTTGCTACCTTCTTTCCTTGTGTCCACGTGATCCATGAGATTCCATTGCCCGAACCGTTCACAACCACACCTTTGCTTGCGTGATTAATCTTCCACCTCCATTGTTTTACTTCACATCTAGTTTCCTTGCCTCTTGTGCTTCCACCAAATTCCTACAAAACAAGGCCCTTGCTTTCCCCCATGATTATCCTTTTCATGTGCCCAAGATGCCAAATGGTGGACACGTGATGCTGAAGGACCGATACGGCGAACCAGAGAGGGGGGGTGAATGGGAGCCAATAAAAATTCTTCTCGAAGGAGATGGAAACTCCAACAAGACGAACACGGCTTCCAACACACGTCTCCGACTCACTACCCAAGTTGGCCAAGCCCACGTAGCCACTGGAGTGCCACTGAACCTAGGAACCAACACACACACCCTTCCGTCCCGAGAACGCAGCGAAACACCAAACCTCGAGTCCACTGACCAACACTCGGTCGGACCGGTGAGCACCACCGGTCGACCGGTCCCCAGCCCCGGTGAAACCGGGCAACTTTCACTAAGTGGCTTCACACCGGTCGGACCGGTGAGACACACCGGTTAGACCGTTCACGGCACGAAAGCCCCCGGTGCACCAAACGGGCCAACCGACCACCAAGCCGACCCAAACTCGAAACGGCGGCAACACAGGACAACAGTGAACACACCCAGATGTTCACCCGAGCAAAAACCCACCGAGGGTTGCACTGGTCAGACCGGTCAAGAGCACCGGTCAGACCGGTGTAGCCTGGGCAGCTCGGGATGAACAACACCCGCGGGTCAACTCCCCCAAATCCAAATCTCGATCTCCCGAATCGCTCCACGGACTTGAACAAGACTTTGGGGATATTAGGAACACCTCATGAGGAGTCCATAGCCAAGTTTAATCCCACCAAAAATTGTCCAAAAAGGAGGAATCGAAGAAATCCCATCAAGAACACCACAAACCCTAGAGCTCGGAAAACACCAAAATCAAGCCCCTTTACTCACGGATTTGGGAGGGGAATCACAGCCCAAAGAACCACGAAGGGTTCCCACAAATTTCTCCCATCAAATCCCCAAGAGAAAGGTCCCAAAAACAACCCAATGAAATCACCAAGAGAGAGCTCCGAAAAATCACCATCGAGAACAACCGGGAACAACACATCCAAACCTTGAGGAACCACGCCGAATCATCTATACATGCAACAAAGGTTCATACAAGGTCTAGCTTGCCGCCCGATCATCCAACCCTCTCACAAGATCTCACCATGAAGCTCTCAAGCTAGTCCTATGGAAATCCTAAGGAAAATAGGAAGGGAAAATAGGAAAGAAAATGAACTAGGGTTTCAAGAGTTGGCTGCCATCCTCTCACCTCTTGGGTTATATGGAGGCAACCAAAAGTCTAAAATACCCTTCTCTAACAACTACGGATACAAGCCCCTCGAGGGCGGTTTTGGAAGTCTTCATGTCTTCACCATCGGACGGATGCCCGGCGACCGCACCCTGCGTAGCCTCGACGCAAGCCATGCGATCCCGACGCGTGTCCTCCGCTTCGAAGTCTCCGGACTGCGTCGTCGCACACCGGTCAGACCGGTCTGGCGCTGCTGCAGCTCCGTCTTCGGTTCTTCGGTCTTGGCTTTGTGGATCAACCAAGGAGCCCAGTGGTTTTCTGGTGAACCACTGAAAACCCCGCGAACTCAGTGTAGCCTCCGCCAATCTCCACTCATGACTCGACTCCCATGTAGTCCCGACTCGACCTTGGTTTTGAGGCGCAACCAAGAAACCGTCCACGACTTCATCTTGTTGTTCATGCCACCATGAGGCCCGCACTTGACCCTGCTGGCCACCGGGTCCCTCGAACGAAGCCTACTTGTCTTCTCTACACCTGGAGGCCTCACCCACGATGACCTTTCGCGCTTGCTCTTCACCTGCACCAACACCAGTCAAGCCGCAACCTGCACATGCAATACTTAGCCAAGAATAAGTCCACACAACGTTGTCAATCACTCATCACACAAGGAAGCGACCATCCACCGGTCCTCGAACCACACATGGTCCTCAATCTCCCCCTTGATGAGTGCATTGACAACACCCACACTAAAGTAACAAGAGAGAAAAGAAAAAGAAATAAACGAACAAAAAGAAACTCCAACAAGTGAGTGAAAGCTAAAACAAAGGCAAAGAGCGAGATCACTTGAAAAAGACAAGTCTCGGACCCCTTAGGCAAGGGCAAGGGCTCGACACATCCGAGAAAAAAAAAGCTCAAGCAAAGAGCGCGAACCACCGAACGACGCTCGAACACCACAAAGAGATCCCCCTGCACACATGCAAGCTCGCCCTGAACCAATGGACCTCCCCCTGGATGAATGCTTGCAAACCAGCTGAAAACAGGGCAGCTGCAACAACTTCAGTTCACACCGGTCAGACCGGTCATCACCACCGGTCAGACCGGTGCCTAAGATGTGCACAGGATCAGCACTCACACCGGTCAGACCAGTGACCTCGACCGGTCAGACCGGTGCACAACAAAGCCCAGAAATGGCTCGAAACCACCTGAAAACCTTCTAAATGCATCCAGCAAGCCATTTCAAGCTCAAACTTCTCCCCCTTGTTGGCAATGCATGAATCAAGCCAAAAATGTAAAACTTTCAACCTAGAGCTTCTCAAATAGATAAAATTCAACATAGGATGCTACACATGTCCAAATGAGCAAGTTAGATACTCTATAGCCTCGTATCGACATCAACTACAAGATCACCAAGTTTCACAACCATTGGACGACGCTAAGATGGATTTGGGCAATTTTGCGAAAAACTTGCCTCTCATGAGCAAAGTCCTAAACATGATCAAAACATATCAAAATGGCAAAACCACACAGACTTCATGCTAAGACAGCCATTCTAATCATAAGACCATCAAAACACCCACAAGCACCTCATGTCATGTCAAAGCCACCGAGCCATGTGCTTACTTCTATTTATGAGACTTCTCATTGGTAGGCATCATGCAACGGTTTAGCACCCAAAGCAAATTAAATTCAGCACATATGACATGAGAGCAGATTTTCCAAGCATTTTCCATTTCATTTTCAATTTATAAATGGTACATGAAATGTCTTTGCGACAAAAACGAACTTATGCCCCTCCATAAGATAAAGCAAGAGGGCTAAACATTCATGATGGCAAATGAGCCTTTTGCCCCATATGATCAATAAACTAGCTATCCAACCACAAATTAAGCATAGCAAAGCCACTAAAACATGTCAAGATCATGTAAAGGCATTTACACATGAGAGAGCATACATGTGACATTTTTTCAAAAAACATAGCCATCAACCATGGATTATTCATCAAGATCACCAAGAGCTAAGCCAAACTAACCATAGCATACAAAACAAGCTCACAAAGACATATATCTCATCCCATGGTGAACAATGTATATGAGAGAAGCTTTTCCTAACCAATGCATATCATACAAAATGCATGCAATCTAAGATACAAGGATGCCTATACATCATGTTACATATGCCATGCCAAATGCAAGGAATGCACAAATGAAAGCTATACATATGCTACAAAGAGAGCTCTCACACACCCAACTCAAGAAATCAAACACACACCAAGTCCCCCCCGCAAACAAGTGAAAGTTGCTTGATCTAGGGGTTTGGTGAAAATATCGGCTAGTTGGTCATGTGTGGGTACATGGATCAAGGCTATCTTTCCTTTCTCTACGTTGTCTCTCAGAAAATGATACCTCACTTCTATGTGCTTGGTTTTGGAATGAAGCACTGGATTCTTTGCAACGCTTATGGAACTGGTGCTATCACATTGAAGTGGGACATGGGTATACTCCTCACCAAAGTCACTCATGGTGTATGAAATCCAAAGGAGCTGAGAGCAACAACTAGCAGCGGCAACATACTCGGCCTCGGTAGTGGATTGAGCAACACTCGACTGTTTGAGAGAAGACCAAGACACCAAAGAAGAAACCAAAAACTGGCAAGTCCCAGAGGTGGACTTCCTATCCAACCGACACCCAGCAAAATCCGCGTCTAAAAAACCATGAAGCGCCAAAGAAGAGGACGCAGAGTACCAAAGGCCGAAGTCGGGAGTGTGACGGAAGTACCTGAAAATTCGCTTCACTGCTTGTCTATGCGAAGTCCTCGGAGACGCTTGAAAACGAGCGCACAGACATACCGAGAACTGGATGTCCGACCTCATCACCGTCAAGTAGAGGAGTGACCCGATCATGCTCCGGTACTCCTTCTGGTCCACATGTTCACCTTCCTCGTTCGCATCAAGATCTGTAGTCGTACTCATCGGCGTCGTCATAGCCTTGGAGTCCTCCATCTTGAACTTTCGCACAATGTCCTTGGTGTACTTAGCCTGGTGCACAAATGTTCCTTACTTTGATTGTTTGATTTGTAGCCCGAGGAAGAACTGCAACTCGCCCATCATGCTCATCTCAAATTCCCTGCTCATATCCTCTGCAAACCTTGCAACAAGAGAGTTAGACGAGCCACCAAAGACAATATCATCCACGTACACCTGCACAATCAGGATATCTCTGTCCTGCCTCAGCAAAAAACAAGGTCTGATCGACCTTCCCCATCTCAAAACCTCTCTCAAACAAGAACCCCCTCAACCTGCCATACCAAGCTCTAGGTGCCTGCTTCAATCCACACAGCGCCTTCCTCAACTTGTACACTGTTGACGGATAAAACTCGTATCCACCTACGATCCGCAAGCGTACGGACCTACACCTTTTTCACCACGGGATTCCCAAGGTTCTTGTCAATCCGCGGAGCAAGGGGATTACTAGCGCTTAACCAAGTACTAATCTAGTTGAATGGAAAACCTTTGAAAGGGTATTAATCTAAAGGTAAAACAATCTAACCTAAGTTAATCTAAGTTAAATTGATCAAACAAATCTAGAGTTAAACTAGATGGTAAAGGGTGAACACAAGAGAGTGATTAAGAAAGATAAGCGTTCCCTCCCTAGGATCTAGGATAACATGGTATGCATCTACTACACGAGAGTGGTAAATCAATCTACCGGGGGTTGTGACCACGGTTTCGCCCATTCCCTCCTCTCGTACTGTCACTACGCGAAGGTAATCGTGACTAGACCTATGATGGACACGGTATGTTGATGGAATCTATGGGAGTAGCGGATATCATACACTCGAAAAAAACGGTAGCTAACCTTAATCATCAAAGCATCATCAACATGAAAGAAATAGATTGAAACCACGAATCAAGTAGCGATCACATAGCATGCATCCATCTAACCCTAGGGATGAACGGAGACATTACCCCATCATCTTGCACGGATTGAAGCACATAGGGGTGATGGAGACTCCGGAGAACGTCGTCGATGAAGATGGCAGCGATGGAGCTTGGGAACACCCCTAGGCCAACGGCTTGGAGTCATCCTCTTGCTTCCTTCTCTCCGCCGGCGTTGATCCTTGCGACGAGCTCATCTAACTCTCTCCGTCATCTTGCGGCGGCGGTTTTCTGGTGATTGGCGTCGGTAGGATGATTTGTTCGATCGGTAACCACCTTGGGGCGCCTAGGGGGTTGTATTTATGTCCTTGGGGTGCCTTTGGGCGTGCTCCACCTTGCCTTGCACGAGATCCTCCTTGGGAGAGAAGCAAACTTGGTTTCCATAAAATCAGCCTCGTCCAGATTTTCCTGATTCGCAGTCCTTCCTTGCCAGCGCAATATCTCCCACGTCTGGACTCGAAATAATGCAAATTCGGTGTCCGGGTTGTGTGCCACGAAATTATCTTCAACTTTGGTATTCATTTCTTTCCTTAAAAACGAAGATAAGATCTCCAAATCGGCCTTGGAAGATAATCTGTTCTGATTTCGGACTGACTGCGCAGCAGGGATTTCGGGGGGTATATCTCCTAGTTCCCTTATCCGAATTGGGCCTTCCACATGTCCAAATCGAAGGTATCGTCGAGGCCCACAACTTTGGTAGTCAAACTTTTGCCATTTAAGACCGTTTTAGTCTCCGAATCTGTACCGAAAGATCATGCTGTCCTGAGCTGCGAGAATATCTCTCGGGCTGAGTTGATCCCGTTGGTAAACATCCAAGTCCCCGGAGTTTTGCGTGTTGATGCTTCGGTCCTTGGGTTGTTTGGAGTCTTGTTCACTTCGTGTCTTGACTTGTGACGGGCTTCATGATCTTCTCTTGAAGTGCTTGATGAACTTATCCCGAAAGTCTCCTCTTTAGCGTAGATTTCCTGCATAATCAACAAACTCCAAAATCGACATGCAAGTGTGAACTTGTTACATCATTAGTATGCCTAGTGGCGGGTTAGTTGCAAATCATAATCGAAACCAATGTATAACAAGTACTATAGGTTGACGGAAATTCACCATCAACATCTCCCCCATGCTTAAACCTTGCTCGTCCTCGAGTAAGTAATCCTTGCTTAAAAGGGAAATCAATGTTGTCTTCCAATGTTGTCCCTGCACTTAGTCATTCATGACGAGGCAAATTGCTCTCTCCTGAGAATTTATTTTTAAAGTTCAAGTTGTGACCGACTTCTTTTTCATTATGGAAGATAGACTAACAATAAAGAACAAGCCACATTTAACACGATGCTCTCAAACTTAAGTGAACTTCAAACCATTACCTTGTCACATGGAAGATTTTCAAAAATATGCATATCCAACATAAGTGAAAATCTCTTGCAAAAGCTCATGGAAACACTCATCTCATCAAGTCACTCAAGCATATACTAGATTATTTTCAACCTACTCTACTCATATGTGATAGTGGAAGGCTTATGTGGAGCTTGGAAGGTTAAAAACAATCCTAGCAAAACATACATCCGAAATATTGTCAAATTAAGAGAGAGGTCTATTGGAATTACCGAGACTCGTCAAAAAGGCCATGGAAAATAAATGTTGGAAAGAGAGAGGGACGAAACACACACATTTAGATAAGTGGACATGTGCAAGTGGCAAATTGATGATCCCGAGGCACGAGTGAAGTCCTCGTTATCGAATTGCACATGGTTGGAAGACTTGAGTATGGATGTGTCATCAAGGCACTTGAGAACTTATGAAGCAAAAAGAACCGAGGAGCATCTTTATTTTTTTCTTTATTCTATTTCCTTCTCATTTTTCTCTCTTTCTTTTTTTCACTTTATTCTTCCTATTTTTCTTACTTTTCTTTTCTTCTTATCATATTTTTTTTCATTTTTCATTTTTATTCTTTTTTTCTTTTGCTCCTCAAAACTTTTTGCAACATAATACTTACATAGCATTTGTGTCAGAGAATGACTCCTCCCCCATGCTTGAACGATGCTCGTCCTCGAGCATAAAAGAGATGGGAAATGACTGCTAAACTAAGTATAAATTCCATAATCTTGCGGAATATTTGAATCTCCATCGAGAATTTTACTCCATACTCAAATTGGGTTGTCGACAAGGAGGTGATCAAAAAAGATGATTTTGGTTTAGGGTGGATGCCCAGCGAAGTTTGTGAAATTTTCGATGTGAAAACCCACAATGCATGGACAAAAAGGCTAGCATGAAAAAGTTACACAAAGGAATGACCAGCTTCTTAGTCTCGAACCATAGAAATCAATCCTAATCCAACTCATCAAAACATATGTTTGCAATATACGGGTTTTGTTATCATAAAACATATATGTATATGGCTTCGGTAGGTAGAACTTTGCAAGAGCATCACAAATATGTAGATAGCATAAAAGTTAAGTTTTCATAAAAACAACAAGTTATCCGGCTACCCATAAACTTAAATCAAAGAGCAAAGATATGTATGTGGGTCTAAAGCATAGTCATTTCACCTCCACAAATAAAAGAGCCGATATTTAAATTAATTTCAGATCATATTATAGAGAGAAATTAGCCAAGACATGTATAACTTCATGTAGGTAAAACAAAGCGGCAACTTTCATCATCTTTCCGTAAGCATAGGCAATATAGAACATCGAGTTGAACACATGGTCATGCTTATCTATTGAAAGTAAAAAGAAACCTAGGTTGTCCTCCTAGTAGCCATGTTATTGTTTGAAGAGAAAAACAAAAGGTTGCACCTATTTGAGGTTGAAGGCATACTTACAAGCATTTGTGTTTGGAAAAGTGAAGGTCCATGGAGATGTTACCATCCTTTGTAATTCTTCGTTGCCTTCTTCCGACATCTCCATGTATCGGTGTGACTTTTGCTTTTGTCTTGATTTATTAATGCTCCTAAACTTATGAATTTGATCTTGTATGCTTAATGTAGTCATTGGTCACCCTTCTCTTCAATGTTGTCATCACCATCTCCTCTTTCTTGTTCTCATCATCTCCTTGCTGTCTCGTTTTCATGGATTTCACCCTCTGTCCAGAACAGAAAATATATCGACATATAGCTTTATTGAAAAGTTTATGAAATTACCTTTCCAACGTGTGGTCATTCATAAAAAACGGAGTTCAAACAAGGGAGCTATGTCCGTTTTACTTCAGCGCTGTGTGCTGTCCAAAACTGATTTCAGGACGTGTTGCACTCGGTGATTCGGGCATAACCGCTTGTAGGAACCTCCGATTGTCTTGATACTTGATTTGTTGGAATCGTAACTTCATGGGGCTTCTAAATATCCAAAAATATCCAGTGTTTTCCCTTTAAGACCATGCAGAATTTCGATGAGATTGGTGGCTTCTTGCGCATTGATTCAGAGATGTTAACGATCTTTATCATTCTATCTTCTATAGTGTCATGTTGCACTTCCGTGTTGAAGATTCAGGGCCTCCCCCATGCTTAGCATTTTCCTAGTCGTGGAAGAAGAAGACAAAGCACTTCTTAGCCATCCTTCAATTTCCTTGTAGTGAGTCTTTATCTTGCCTGTAAGACGTTTTAAACGCACATTCTACCCCCAAGGTGACGGTTGGGAGTAGATAGAATTGCCAACAATCCAACAATGTCTCCTAAGATTCTTAACTTGTGGCATAATTAGTCTAATGAGGAATAAAAACCTAATGAGTGTACGTGGTGCAAGGTGTGTATGCACATGAGAGGAAAGCATATAAACAAAGACAATGTTTTCACCTAGTTCTAAACACCATGTTTACAACTAGGTTGCTGAATTTCTCCATAGCCATAAAGGTTTATTTATTAAGGGTTAAAACACCATGTCTATCCTTAAATCAATAACTCTTATAGCACAAGAAAAATTAAGCGCATTGCAAAGCTTATAAACTGACCAAAGCAACATGAAAACATATGAAAAGCTAGCTAGGTTTATCGAACTTAACGATGATGGTCCGCAATCATGTTTAAACACCACGTTTACACAAGATCACAAAAGGAAAATACCCATAGGGCCCTATGAAGCATTAACATGGAAACTGAAGCATACATCATTAAGTATATAAAACAATCAAGCCAACTATGTGCAAAACATGTATACGCAAAGAAACATCACGAGGACAACAAAATGCAATGCATGCAAATAAATAAATATGAGCATGAACATGATGGTGGTTCTAAAAAGGAAAACTGAACTTAGATTAATAACCACAAGTTGATCATCATAAGATAGTGCCATTCTTTATTCTCTCTAAGAAAGTAGTAAAAATATAAAGAAACGGGTTGCCTCCCGAAAAGCGCTTCATTTAAAGTCATAAAGCTCTACTTTCTCACATACCTTCTTTTCGTCGCATAGCCATGGCCCTTCGTGCAAGAATAAAAGGTACCAATGCAGCTTTAATTTACTTCCCATGTTGTGCTTGATCACTTATAGAAGACTTGCCCAAAGCATCCTTTTGTTTCATCGTTATCTCCTTCTTTATCATCCTTCGGTGCTGCCTTCACTCTATTATTTTTTTAATGTCCAGAACAGAAAGTATACTCAAGCTCTACTCCATTGCACAGTGCACAAAATTTCCTTTCCAACAAGTCTTCATTTGCTCAAATCGGACTCCGGACAAGAGAGTTACGTCCCTTTTACTTCGGCAATGAAATCTGTCCTGAAATTTCAGAACGCGCAACGCTCAATGTTTCCTCCATAACTCCTTGCACGGGTCTTTAAACTTGTTGGTTCTTGATGCGTTGGAATGGTAATTCGATGGAGCTTCTGAATATCTCATTTTCTTCATTTGTACACCTCTGAACAAGCTCTCAAATTGATGAAGACAGCAGCATCCATCGCGGGATTCGGAGAGGTTGATGATTTATCTTGCAACTCTTTTAGGCATGACTTCTTTTTTTCATTATTCAAGCCTTGTCTATATGGTTAGTGAAAATCGGGACTTTCCCGACATATGATTCTTTAAGGTCATTAGCTTGACCAAGCGCAAAGCACGATTGAGATTTACAAAACTTATTGTAAACATACGCGTCCATAATTAACACCACATGTGAATTGTAGCAACAAGTCAAGGTGTAAATAAAAGAAGCATATGTTTCATGCATAGCACTGAGCTCATCATTAGGCAAAGGTTCTTTAGGTGTGAGATTAATTGGATAAAAAATAAATGTTTCCTCTTTTTCATTCTCAAGAAAATCTAGCCTATCAACATGATCACTATTGGAACAAGGCATAGACATTAAACTATCATTCATACTATTGGTTGAGCATGAGTATTTAAATTTATCAACATCAATACCAATAATATCTTGAGATTTCAGCGCGTACCTTGGCCTTAGAGATTTTTCAACAAGAGTGATATTTGGTTCATCTAGCGGTATTGAGGGCGAATCGATCTCAACAAGTGTAGTTGCCTCTTCATCACCATATTGCAATTTCTTCAACTCATCATGTGGAACATGTAATCCTTCAACTATGTACGCATTCATCTCTTCTTTGAAGTCTTCTTTATCAACCAGATCTTCATCTTCAAAGACTTGTATGTTGCTTTCTTTATCTTCCATGTACCACATGTCGTCAAGATCGCTCATTGTTGATTCACTCTTTCCTTCATCCTTGAGTACTTCCATGTCTTGATTTGCTAGTGTGTAGGCTTCAATAGCACACAAGCTATCATCTAGCTTGAGTCCTATCTCCTCCCATTTATCCTTTGAGTCACTAGGCTCATCACGGTTGTACTATTCTCTCCCTTGATCGTAAATCTTTGAGTTATCAAACCGGTCGATCCATCCTTCATCTCCTTCTTCTCTTTCTTCTTCAAACATCTTTTGGATCGACTCTCCACTCATCTCTTGATCAAATATATCTTCAACTAGTTTGGCGACGTGTCGGCGTTCCTCCTTCCTTCGGTAGTTAATTAGTGGGGCGAAATCAACTTGAACCCAACCGGATTGAATGAACTCCGCCAATGGTCTAGCATTCCACATACTTCGTCCTACATTCATGTTAGTTTCAACATTTTTAACATCCGAAATGACTTCTCTTACCTTGGGAAGTGGATCTTCAATTTCTTGAATGGTCGGTTCATCTTCCTTGACCTCCGGTTCATCTTTTTCGAAATTTCAGCAAGCACCTTGGGCTTGCTTTTGTCATGTCACACCCCGAAATTTCCAATTTCAGGATGTGAATAGAGAGAATAATTAAATAACGATTTTCTCATAATTTTAAAATTTTTCCAACATTTATTTTTCTTTACAGGGAATATAGTATAGGAAAAATCCTTTGTTTGATTTTCTAAATTAAATAAAAAGTTATGTGTGTTGCATTCATGCCGATGCATCTAGTGGTTCTTGAGTGCAAAAGGTTTCAAAAATGCGATTAGGAGTTGTCCTAACTACCCCGAGAATTTTCCGGACTTTTCTGGCATTTATTCTCACTTTCCTTTGAGCTATTTCTACTTATTAGAAGGCTCTATAATCTTTTTCATGAGCTCCAAACACTTTTTTGGATAGCTCATGTCCCAACGTGTCTCTAGGAATTTTCTTGGAATTTTTGGGATTTTTAGAATATTTTCCGTGCCTTTATTGATTTATCTAGATATTTCTGGATTTATCTTTGCACAGGAAAATATTTCAAAAAAAAACATTTCCTATTCTACCTCGGGCCGAGCCCGTAGGCTCGACCCGGTCCGCTTCGGCCCGGCCCGCGAGCCCGCGCGAGCCCATCCGGGCCGGCGGCCAAGGCCGGCCTCGCCAAGCCACCGCCACCCCTCGGCGTGCGTGCCGCACACGCCGGGCGCGCCACCACCGCGCCTATTTAAGGCGAGCCCGAGCCCTAGGCGTCACGCGTCTCGCTTGCCTCCCACCGCCTTCACCGTGCCGCGCGGTCGGAGCCAGAACCGCCACCGACTCGCCGCCTCGTCCCGTTGTCGTGCCGTCACCGGAGTCTCGCCGTCTCGCGAGCGCACCGGCCAAGTTGCACGTCGCCACTGGTCATCGTCGTTTTCGCCGCGAGCACCGCTGGACGGAGCCGACACCTTCCAGAGCTACGCGACATCGAGCCGCGTACCGAGCTCCGCTCGTCGCTGCCGGACATCCACCGGACCGCCACCTGAAGCTCCCCGGCCGCCGGTCAACCAACCGCCGCCGAGCCGCCTTTCTCTCCATATGCTAAAATGCGAGAGGTTTTGCTTTATTCTCTTGAGATTTTATTTTAGCCTCCATAATTCCAAAACCCAATCACGTAATTTATTCCACCAGTTCCAAGTATTACTTTTGGATCTACATAGAGTCATCTATATCATCTCAACTTATTTTTTTTAGTTACTCCATCTTCTCTTCAACAATATATCTGTAGTACCCTATGACTACTTGTATTACCTTTTGATTTTTTCTCTAATTCCTTTTGGAGTACGAGAGCAACATCCACATGGACCTGGACCAATACCATCACCGTACGTGCTCTTTGCCTCTTGGCTTGAAAAATCAATTCACCTCGTCTCGCTATGGAACGGAAGGTGACCAATTCGACTCGAGCTTGGAGTCCTGGCCGTTCTGCGTTTGCCTCCAATCCCGGGTTCGCTAGCCGGTCGTTGCCCTTATAAACTCCCATCAAACCCCCAACGGACTGTTTCGCCTAAAGTCCTAATGCCCTGCCTCATGAGCGCAGCGCCACCGCTACCCAAGTCGCCGCCTCGCCGGAGCCGAGCGCCGCCGATCAACCGGCCGATTCGTGGCGTTGGAGCACCGCCAAGACCTCCATGAGGTGAAGCTGCAAAACCTTTGCTGCTCGTCGTCATCAATCTGTCGCTGGAGTTCCTCCGAGATGAGAAGCCGAGTAGGCCGCGCCGTCCCCTCAGGTCTCGACTCCCGTCGACGCCGGTTGTCCTCGTGATGTTCTAGCCGCCGGTCGTCATCCTTGGTTCACAGACGAGACGCCATTGATCTTCTGCTGGTTAGAATCCTGTTCCCCTTCTTTCTTTTGTCTCGATCTCGATCTCACGAATATGGACTCTCCTGTCATCCTGTGTGTGCAGCTTGAGGCGACCTAGCTAATCCTCTAGCGCAGCCCATCTACTCCATCCGGCCTGACCGATGTTCCTACTCGTGTTCGTCATCAAGTTTGATCTCCCCGGTCTTTGTGGTGTGCGCCATCACCGGCCAAGGTCGAGACGGCCATGCGTGCGTCTTCCCCCGCCGTGCCGTGCGCCGCCCGCTAGAGAATGAACTTCTCGCCAGGGGCCATGTGTAACCACTCATCTATATCTTTTTGCAAGTCGAGATTATGTTGCTCGAGCCATAAACCGAACTGAGCCCTCAAGCTTTCTGCAACTGTTTGGCTTGTCGCATGCCTCCAATCTGTTGCCATCTGAAGCCTCGCCGGCCACCATGCATGCATGCACGTACCTACACAAGCTAAGACAACATCAATTCCTTTGCCACATTGTTTGTTTATTACTTCAATATCTTGGTGATGTCATGCTTACATCATGCTTAAGCAATAATGATTCTTTATCTCAGTACATGCGCGTTTATGCACAAAAGCAAACTAGTCACGGTTAGTGCATCTTTTTATCTTGCCAGTGATGACACCGTGCTGACATCATGCCTATGCATTAATTGGGGTTTTTCCTTTAACAGAATAATTAAGATGGTTGTTTTGTATTTATTTCTCATATATCAAAGCTTCATAAATCTTGTGACCTCAACCAAACGAAACTCACTGATCTTTAGGACTGTCGTCTTTAATCTTTATTCATCCATATGTCTGTGCTCCAAGTTATATATTCTTATAATTCCTTTCTCGATTAATATTGCCTCATGGTGAAATCGTTCATGCGGCATGTTCAATTAGTAATCTTTTTCTTGTTAAAATCCATATCTTATCCAATTCAATTCCTATCTCAGTAATTCTTTCACTGACATATTAGTTCATCCTAACGTGTAGATTAGTTTTTACTACTTTTGAGTACGTTTTTTTATGATTGGTGTACTGTTTTTAATTTAGATTGTTTGATTGCTAGAACATGTGTGCTCTGGATGTTTTGTTTGTGCCCGATGATTGATGCGTTTAGAGTGAACGCCCTTAGAGAAGTTTGGAAGAGCTTGAAGTTGAAGATTCTGAGCAACTACTCTTTGGGTAAAGGCAAGTGTGTCCTTGATCTTTTGTCCTAAGAATTATACTTAATCACTCATTGTATTGCTTGCATTAATCTTGATGGGTTCCTATTAAGGATTATGACTAGTTTCTCTTTTACCATTGCCTTGCATATCTGGGTTGTTTAATTAATCTTGATGGTAGATCTTGCTTAGTTTGCTCAACTGGGTTGGTAATGAACAACATGGAAACTCTTTTACTTTATGTTCCACTGTGATGTGTGATGTTTAATATACAAGACCATATGTTTAATCGGAACATGGAGAACCACCCGGAAAACAGTGCTACCACAAGACATATGGCTCTGTCTTGGCTTATTAATTAGTGAACTAGGTGTTAGGTATGCTTTACCCGATAAGGGTTGGGGGTGGCGGGTAGTGGCGTATGGACTGCTCGGGCGTAGGTGTGGGCTTGGCTAAGACACGGTACTCGTCGGGAGCTTTATACGTTGCACCGACCGGGTAACCTAGCGGGCGACCTACATCCGGGGATCTTTGTAACGGCCTCGTAGCGTCCCTATGCAATCACACCTCGGTAGTGTGGTATGATGCCTAGCTAGCATCGCATGGTTGGGTCTAAAGTTCTTCGGGACTTTTACGCGACTTGTGGGTAAAGATGTACGACCTCTGCAGAGTGTAAAACTAATCGATTAGCCGTGCCCACGGTCACGGGCGGCCTGGACCCTCACATGATAATTAAACTTGAAGATGGACTTAAATCGTGTTCTCTGGTTATGCTTGCCATATGCTTATGGCGTATTTCTTATCTTATGCTTAATGTGGATTGGTATAAACTTATACTTTATTAGTAATCAGGTGCTAATAAAACTTGACCAACTAAAATTGCTTAAATGCTTATAGCCCAGTCCACTATAAAGCCTTTGCATTCATTCTTTTCTCCACACTTGCTGAGTACGACAAGTGCTCACCCTTGCTATAAACATTGTTGCTCGAAGGAGGAAGCTATTTTGAAGTCTTGTGAAGATGTTGCTGGTGCTAGGCGTACGCAACCCCCGCCGATCGCCCGTGATGTTTGGAGCTTTCGTTTCCGGATTAAGCGTAAATCTCTCGATAATCTTTCTTTTTCTTACGTGATACTGTTTTCGTATTCACTTTTATGTCACTATATGCATGAAACTTGATCCTGGCATGCATATAGGTATGCACTTGGTTTTCTTCGGAAAAGCGGGTGTGACAGAGTGGTATCAGAGCTGTATCGACCGTAGGCCGTAAGCCTAGTTAGCACCGGTCGTTTCTTAATGCCTCTTTTGTTCCACAACCCATCCTTACCTTATCCCGACCTCTCTAAAGAAGGATCTCACATTTTAGCCATCTTCTTTTCTCCCTACCATGAATTCCCGTATATTTATCTTCACTCTCCTTGAACATCTCTTCGACCTCACCTACTCATTCCCTCAAGCAATAAACACCCCCTTGATTCATGGGTAGAACCGTTACCATTAGCATTCTATCTGCTCGCGCACCTCCCCGACACATCAGCGCTGTTTTAATTCTTTCTCGAGCTACGGAACTCCGATCGACATGAAACCAGTTGAGTTAATTCCTAAATTTCATAAGTGAATTTCTATCAAAAATTCAGCCCTATACAGTACATGTTCCAGGAGCTATACTCGAAACATTGAAGCTATCAGAATCTGTAAACTCTGCTGACCTAGTTATCTTCAACATTCTATATCTCGGGCTATGGACCTCCGATTGAGGTAAATCCAATTGGAGTAGTTCAGGAATTTCATCAGCTTCGCCCTGTACAAAATTCAGCAGTATTCGTTTGGTATCCAGGGAGATACCTACGAATTAGTGGAGCATTCAGAATCTGCCAACACTGCTGACATAGCCATCTTGTTTAATTCATATCTCGAGTTCTGAACCTCCGATTGAGTTGATTCCAGTTGGGATGAACTCGTAATTTTGGTGTCCTTGATCTGGGAAAAATCCATTATTTATGGATATCCTTGCTGGGAGATATATCTGATCTATTAGGAGGATACCCTCTGACTTTATTAACAACGTGTAGTGTCGTTTCCTTTAGCTATGCCTTGATTGGTGGAATTGTGTGTTTGCATGATGATGCTTGGTTTTATGACATTGCTTGTGTTGGTTCTTTGAAGTGAGTGTTGGTGTATTGTGGGTCTTATATCTGCAATAACATCAGTTGCCTAGTTGGGTTTTCCTTTTGTACCTCCCACATCCTTGTCATCTTTCTTTGTTTCAACTCGCTAGAGGTGTTACCGGAAGGAAGTCAAAGGCAGATGCGAGATGAAGAAAAGAAGACATCACTCTACCTTCCTTCCCACCTTGTGCTTGCTTTTGTCCCACCTAGCTCATTTCGATGAAGACCCCGGCAACTAATGAAGGAAAGATTAAAGATTTCACACTGATCGACCAAAGAGGATGACAGCCTACCTACTTCGATCGCAATGTTTTTGTTTATCTCCCTCCTCCTTGCTTCTTCTTTCTTCGAATCTCGGGACGAGATTCCGTTTAAGGGGGGTAGATTTGTCACACCCTGAAATTTCCAATTTCAGGATGTGAATAGAGAGAATAATTAAATAACGATTTTCTCATAATTTTAAAATTTTTCCAACATTTATTTTTCTTTACAGGGAATATAGTATAGGAAAAATCCTTTGTTTGATTTTCTAAATTAAATAAAAAGTTATGTGTGTTGCATTCATGCCGATGCATCTAGTGGTTCTTGAGTGCAAAAGGTTTCAAAAATGCGATTAGGAGCTGTCCTAACTCCCCCGAGAATTTTCCGGACTTTTCTGGGATTTATTCTCATTTTCATTTGAGCTATTTCTACTTATTAGAAGGCTCTATAATCTTTTTCATGAGCTCCAAACACTTTTTTGGATAGCTCATGTCCCAACGTGTCTCTAGGAATTTTCTTGGAATTTTTGGGATTTTTAGAATATTTTCCGTGCCTTTATTGATTTATCTAGATATTTCTGGATTTATCTTTGCACAGGAAAATATTTCAAAAAAAAACATTTCCTATTCTACCCGGGCCGAGCCCATAGGCTCGACCCGGTCCGCTCGGCCCGGCCGCGGCCCGCGCGAGCCCATCGGGCCCGGCGGCCAAGGCCGGCCTCGCCAAGCCACCGCCACCCCTCGGCGTGCGTGCCGCACACGCCGGGCGCGCCACCACCGCGCCTATTTAAGGCGAGCCCGAGCCCTAGGCCGTCACGCGCCCTCGCTTGCCTCCCACCGCCTTCACCCGTGCCGCGCGGTCGGAGCCGGAACCGCCACCGACTCGCCGCCTCGTCCCGTTGTCGTGCCGTCACCGGAGTCTCGCCGTCTCGCGAGCGCACCGCCAAGTCGCACGCCGCCACCGGTCATCGTCGTTTTCGCCGCGAGCACCGCCGGACCGGAGCCGACACCTTCCGAGCTACGCGACATCGAGCCGCGTACCGAGCTCCGCTCGTCGCCGCCGGACATCCACCGACCGCCACCACGAAGCTCCCCGCCGCCGGTCAACCAACCGCCGCCGAGCCGCCTTTCTCTCCATATGCTAAAATGCGAGAGGTTTTGCTTTATTCTCTTGAGATTTTATTTTAGCCTCCATAATTCCAAAACCCAATCACGTAATTTATTCCACCGGTTCCAAGTATTACTTTTGGATCTACATAGAGTCATCTATATCATCTCAACTTATTTTTTTTAGTTACTCCATCTTCTCTTCAACAATATATCTGTAGTACCCTATGACTACTTGTATTACCTTTTGATTTTTTCTCTAATTCCTTTTGGAGTACGAGAGCAACATCCACATGGACCTGGACCAATACCATCACCGTACGTGCTCTTTGCCTCTTGGCTTGAAAAATCAATTCACCTCTGTCCTGCTATGGAACGGAAGGTGACCAATTCGACTCGAGCTTGGAGTCCTGGCCGTTCTGCGTTTGCCTCCAATCCCCGGGTTCGCTAGCCGGTCGTTGCCCTTATAAACTCCCATCAAACCCCCAACAGACCTGTTTCGCCTAAAGTCCTAATGCCCTGCCTCATGAGCGCAGCGCCACCGCTACCCAAGTCGCCGCCTCGCCGGAGCCGAGCGCCGCCGATCAACCGGCCGATTCGTGGCGTTGGAGCACCGCCAAGACCTCCATGAGGTGAAGCTGCAAAACCTTTGCTGCTCGTCGTCATCAATCTGTCGCTGGAGTTCCTCCGAGATGAGAAGCCGAGTAGGCCGCGCCGTCCCCTCAGGTCTCGACTCCCGTCGACGCCGGTTGTCCTCGTGATGTTCTAGCCGCCGGTCGTCATCCTTGGTTCACAGACGAGACGCCATTGATCTTCCGTCGGTTAGAATCCTGTTCCCCTTCTTTCTTTTGTCTCGATCTCGATCTCACGAATATGGACTCTCCCTGTCATCCCGTGTGTGCGGCTTGAGGCGACCTAGCTAATCCTCTAGCGCGGCCCATCTACTCCATCCGGCCCGACCGATGTTCCTACTCGTGTTCGTCATCAAGTTTGATCTCGCGCGATCTTGTGGTGTGCGCCGCAGCACCGGCCAAGGTCGAGACGGCCATGCCGTGCGTCTTCCCCGCCGTGCCGTGCGCCGCCCGCTAGAGAATGAACCTGCCGGGGGGCCATGTGTAACCACTCATCTATATCTTTTTGCAAGTCGAGATTATGTTGCTCGAGCCATAAACCGAACCGAGCCCTCAAGCTTTCGCACTGCGTTTGGCTTGTCGCATGCCTCCAATCTGTTGCCATCCGAAGCCTCGCCGGCACCATGCATGCATGCACGTACCTACACAAGCTAAGACAACATCAATTCCTTTGCCACATTGTTTGTTTATTACTTCAATATCTTGGTGATGTCATGCTTACATCATGCTTAAGTAATAATGATTCTTTATCTCGGTACATGCGCGTTTATGCACAAAAGCAAACTAGTCACGGTTAGTGCATCTTTTTATCTTGCCGGTGATGACACCGTGCCGACATCATGCCTATGCATTAATTGGGGTTTTTCCTTTAACGAATAATCAAGATGGTTGTTTTGTATTTATTTCTCATATATCAAAGCTTCATAAATCTTGTGACCTCAACCAAACGAAACTCATCGATCTTTAGGACTCGTCGTCTTTAATCTTTATTCATCCATATGTCTGTGCTCCAAGTTATATATTCTTATAATTCCTTTCTCGATTAATATTGCCTCATGGTGAAATCGTTCATGCGGCATGTTCAATTAGTAATCTTTTTCTTGTTAAAATCCATATCTTATCCAATTCAATTCCTATCTCAGTAATTCTTTCACTGACATATTAGTTCATCCTAACGTGTAGATTAGTTTTTACTACTTTTGAGTACGTTTTTTTATGATTGGTGTCTCGTTTTTAATTTAGATTGTTTGATTGCTAGAACATGTGTGCTCCGGATGTTTTGTTTGTGCCCGATGATTGATGCGTTTAGAGTGAACGCCCTTAGAGAAGTTTGGAAGAGCTTGAAGTTGAAGATTCTGAGCAACTACTCTTTGGGTAAAGGCAAGTGTGTCCTTGATCTTTTGTCCTAAGAATTATACTTAATCACTCATTGTATTGCTTGCATTAATCTTGATGGGTTCCTATTAAGGATTATGACTAGTTTCTCTTTTACCATTGCCTTGCATATCTGGGTTGTTTAATTAATCTTGATGGTAGATCTTGCTTAGTTTGCTCAACTGGGTTGGTAATGAACAACATGGAAACTCTTTTACTTTATGTTCCACTGTGATGTGTGATGTTTAATATACAAGACCATATTAAACAATCGGAACATGGAGAACCACCCAGGAAAACAGTGCTACCACAAGACATATGGCTCTGTCTTGGCTTATTAATTAGTGAACTAGGTGTTAGGTATGCTTTACCTGATAAGGGTTGGGGGCTGGCGGGTAGTGGCGTATGGACCTGCTCGGGCGTAGGTGTGGGCTTGGCTAAGACACGGTACTCGTCCGGGAGCTTTATACGTTGCACCGACCGGGTAACCTAGCGGGCGACCTACATCCGGGGATCTTTGTAACGGCCTCGTAGCGTCCCTATGCAATCACACCTCGGTAGTGTGGTATGATGCCTAGCTAGCATCGCATGGTTGGGTCTAAAGTTCTTCGGGACTTTTACGCGACTTGTGGGTAAAGATGTACGACCTCTCGCGAGTGTAAAACTAATCGATTAGCCGTGCCCACGGTCACGGGCGGCCCGGACCCTCACATGATAATTAAACTTGAAGATGGACTTAAATCGTGTTCTCTCGGATATGCTTGCCATATGCTTATGGCGTATTTCTTACCTTATGCTTAATGTGGGTTGGTATAAACTTATACTTTATTAGTAATCGGTGCTAATAAAATTTGACCAACTAAAATTGCTTAAATGCTTATAGCCCAGTCCACTATAAAGCCTTTGCATTCATATCTTTTTCCACACTTGCCGAGTACGACAAGTGCTCACCCTTGCTATAAACATTGTTGCTCGAAGGAGGAAGCTATTTTGAAGTCTTGTGAAGATGTTGCCGGTGCTAGGCGTACGCAACCCCCCGCCGATCGCCCGTGATGTTTGGAGCTTTCGTTTCCAGGATTAAGCGTAAATCTCTCGATAATCTTTCTTTTTCTTACGTGATATCGTTTCGTATTCACTTTTATGTCACTATATGCATGAAACTTGATCCCGGCATGCATATAGGTATGCACTTGGTTTTCTTCGGAAAAGCGGGTGTGACATGTCATTTTGCTCCTCTCGACAACATCTTTGCCAATCTCGTAGTGTTCTTTGTCCATTGCTTATCCTTTGTAAGATTTGTGCGGCTTCACTAATTGTTTTATCCAATATATCACCGCCTGCACACATGCTTACAAAACGAGACGAGTTAGGGGTTAGTGAAAAATAAAAGATATGCAACATTAAGTCACCGGAAAATCCCAAGTTCGGGCCTCGCTCAAGTAGTTCATTAAAACGGTCCCATGCTTCATCAATTCCTTCATCCTCTCCTTGCTTGGAAGTGAGCACTTGCCTCATTAAGTCTTGGACCTTGCTTATGGGAAAGAACTTCAAAAGAAACTTCTTCACTAGCTCATCCCAATTTCCTTTTGCTTCAACGGACGCAAGTGTGTACCATCTTCGCGCTTCATCTTCGAGAGAGAATGGAAAAAGATTCAACTTGAACCAAGCGGCCGGAACTCCTTTTTGTTGCACCGTGTTGCATAACATCGTGAATTCCTTAATGTCTCTATATGGGTTGTCATCCTCCAATCCTCTAAATGGTTTTGTCGCCACTAACTTGATGATTCCAGGCTTCACTTCATAGTGGGTTGTAGCAAACGTCAAATCTGATTTTTGCATCTCAATGTCTCCCATTGACGGCATTGCTAGCTCCCTTAGTGACATCTCTTCGTCTTCCAATGGTGAGGTGAACAAATCCATCTAGGCACAAGAAAAGTTGAAAGAAAAACAAAAATTTTTTTTCTTTTTTTAGAAAATAAGGGTTAGGTGTTAGTAATCAACAAAATTAATACTAGATTAAACGTAGCAAACTGGCTTGCTCCCCGGCAACGACGCTAGAAAAAGGGGCTTGTTGACGGATAAAACTCGTATCCACCTACGATCCGCAAGCGTACGGACCTACACCTTTTTCACCACGGGATTCCCAAGGTTCTTGTCAATCCGCGGAGCAAGGGGATTACTAGCGCTTAACCAAGTACTAATCTAGTTGACTAAGGAAAACCTTTGAAAGAGTATTAATCTAAAGGTAAAACAATATAACCTAAGTTAATCTAAGTTAAATTGATCAAACAAATCTAGGGTAAAACTAGATGGTAAAGGGTGAACACAAGAGAGTGATTAAGAAAGATAAGTGTTCCCTCCCTAGGATCTAGGATAACATGGTATGCATCTACTACACAGGAGTGGTAAATCAATCTACCGGGGGTTGTGACCACGGTTTCGCCCTTTCCCTCCTCTCGTACTGTCACTACGCGAAGGTAATCGTGACTAGACCTATGATGGACACGGTATGTTGATGGAATCTATGGGAGTAGCGGATATCATACGCTCGAAAAAAATGGTAGATAACCTTAATTATCAAAGCATCATCAACATGAAAGCAATAGATTGAAACCACGAATCAAGTAGCGATCACATAGCATGCATCCATCTAACCCTAGGGATGAACGGAGACATTACCCCATCATCTTGCACGGATTGAAGCACATAGGGGTGATGGAGACTCCGGAGAACGTCGTCGATGAAGATGGCAGCGATGGAGCTTGGGAACCCCACTAGGCCAACGGCTTGGAGTCCTCCTCTTGCTTCCTTCTCTCCGCCGGCGTTGATCCTTGCGACGAGCTCATCTAACTCTCTCCGTCATCTTGCGGCGGCGATTTTCTGGTGATTGGCGTCGGTAGGATGATTTGTTCGATTGGTAACCACCTTGGGGCACCTAGGGGGTTGTATTTATGTCCTTGGGGTGCATTTGGGCGTGCTCCACCTTGCCTTGTACGAGATCCTCCTTGGGAGAGAAGCAAACTTGGTTTCCATAAAATCAGCCTCGTCCAGATTTTCCTGATTCGCAGTCCTTCCTTGCCAGCGCAATATCTCCCACGTTTGAACTCCAAATAATGCAAATTCGGTGTCCAGGTTGTGTGCCACGAAATTATCTTCAACTTTGGTATTCATTTCTTTCCTTAAAAACGAAGATAAGATCTCCAAATCGGCCTTGGAAGATAATCTGTTCTGATTTCGGACTGACTGCGCAGCAGGGATTTCGGGGGGTATATCTCCTAGTTCCCTTATTCGAATTGGGCCTTCCACATGTCCAAGTCGAAGGTATCGTCGAGGCCCACAACTTTGGTAGTCAAACTTTTGCCATTTAAGACCGTTTTAGTCTCCGAATCTGTACCGAAAGATCATGCTGTCTTGAGCTGCGAGAATATCTCTCGGGCTGAGTTGATCCCGTTGGTAAACATCCAACTCCCCGGAGTTTTGCGTGTTGATGCTTCGGTCCTTGGGTTGTTTGGAGTCTTGTTCATTTCGTGTCTTGACTTGTGACGGGCTTCATGATCTTCTCTTGAAGTGCTTGATGAACTTATCCCGAAAGTCTCCTCGTTTGCGTAGATTTCCTGCATAAACAACAAACTCCAAAATTGACATGCAAGTGTGAACTTGTTACATCATTAGTATGCCTAGTGGCGGGTTAGTTGCAAATCATAATCGAAACCAATGTATAACAAGTACTCTAGGTTGACGGAAATTCACCGTCAACATACACCCGGTGAGGGTACTTCTCACTCTCAAACCCCGGAGGCTGCTTTACATACACTTCTTCCTCCAACACACCATTCAGAAAAGCACTATTCACATCCATTTTGTGCAACTTGAACCCTTTAGCCACGGAAAAGTCTAGAAGGATCCTAATCGCCTCCAAACGGGCTACGGGAGCAAAGGTCTCCTCGTAGTCAATCCCCTCCTTCTGACTGAACCCTTGAGCAACAATCCTCGACTTGTTTCTCACAACCTCACCTTTCTCTCCCTCTTTGTTCTTCCACACCCACTTTTTACCAATCGGCTTACACCCTGGGGGAGGGTCAACCAACTCCCAAATCTGATTCCTCTCAAAGTTCTCCAACTCCTCATGCATCGAATTAACCCAATTGTGATCAGATAGTGCGTGTCCAATGTCTTTGGGCTCAAAAGTAGCAACAAATGCAGCATGAGCAAAGTGAGAGTTGTTCCGAACCCTTGACCGTGTAGTGCGTTCATTCATGTCGCCGATGATCCTTGAAGCTGGGTGATCCACTTGTACTTGCCGGGGAGGTTCTCGCCTCGATGCTGCCTCCTCCTCAACATCAGCTTCTTCTCATTCTTGATTTGTCGTCGTAGGTGTAGGAGAGGGTCCGTCCATCACCGTAGTCGAAGTAGTGGGTACATGTTCAGCCGGGGGCACCACACCGCCATCTTCATCGTCTCCATGTTCATGCTCCTCCTCCTGAAAGATCTCCTCGCCAAGCTCATCATCACCTGCACACTCAAAGACAAGCTGACTACGTGGCTCTGTCTCGTCGAAGGTTACCTCGCAAGTCTCCAAGATTTGGTTAGTTTCAAGATTGAGCACACGATATGCTCTAGAATGAGATGCATAACCAAAGAAAATACCATCGACAGACCTAGCCTCAAACTTATCCAACTTCCTGCCTTTCTTCAGAATGAAACACTTGCAACCAAAGACATGGAAATGACTCACCTTGGGTGTGCGACATGCATCAACTCATAGCATGTTTTCTTCTTGTGCACTCTGAGGTAGATCCTGTTCGACACATAGCACGCGGTATTCACCGCCTCAGCCCAATACCTCCTCGGAGTCCTATGCTCATCAAGCATCGTCCGAGCCATCTCGCACAAGTTCCTGTTCTTCCTTTCCACAACACCATTCTAGGGAGGCGTATACGGACTCGAAAACTGGTGCTCAAGACCCAAGTCATGGCAAAAGATTTCAAAACGAGAGTTTCAGAATTCCGAGCCATTATCACTGTGGATAGCTCGTATGGCATCTCCGTGCCTCTCGTTCCTCAACCTCAATAATAGATCTCGAACAAAACCAAACGTCTCCCCCTTTTCCTCGAGAAAGAACACCCACGCATACCGAGAGTAGTCGTCCACCACAACAAGGACATACCACTTCCCACCCGCAGATTGCACACGAGCTAGGCCAACAAGGTCCATATGGAGTAGCTCGCATGGACGCTTAGTCATCACATCGGTGAGAGGCGGGTGAGAAGAGGCTACCATCTTGGCATGCCTACACGGCGCACAAACCAACTCTTTCTCAAGCCTCAACCATGGCAATCCACGGACCAAATTGAGTTTACTCATGCGAGACAAAAGGTCAAAGCTCAAGTGACCCAACTTCCTATGCCACTTCCACAACTCACTCGAAGAACCAGCCAAGAAACAACGCTCCACACCCGAAGACTAAGAAAAATCAGCACGAAACACCTGACCCTCGGAAACGACCATACAGACAAGGTCCCCTCGAGAGTCCAAAATCCAAGAACCACCAGGCCGAAACAACACCTCAAAGCCCTCATCCAACAACCGGGACACGAAAGCGATTTTACCCCAGGGATTGAACAAGAGCAACACGCCTGAGAGTGATCTTGTCACTCACTTTGATCTCACCTTCCGAAAGCACACGCCCACGCCCATTGCCCCCAAAAGTGATGTACCTCTTTGTCACCACCAGACGAGACTTGAGAACCACCCCCTCGTCTCCGGTCATATGCCTCGAGCAACCAGAGTCAATCAACCAAATGTTCTTCAAGTCTCCCACCTGAAATTCAAAAACGAGCACGTGAGCGAACAAACGACTCAGCACTGGGGTTAGTACCAAAAGAGTAAAACCAGTGCCGAGCCATTTGCTCGAAAGTGGGGTTAGCACCAACCAAAGCATCTCTCCTTCCAAAACTACCTCCATGAACACCACCACGGTAACCACCCTGAGGGAACCACCCCTCTCTGCCTGGAGGAGGACCAAAACCACGAAAGAAAGCCCGTGGAACGTCCCTCCTCTCCTTCTCAAAGCTACGACCCCTCCCATCCCCGTAGTGAACTCGAGGGGGAGAACGCCTAGCAACCTGACCACCTGCAAACTCTCCAGCCCAACCACCAGAACCACGACCTCCAGAAACAACCCTCGCACTTGTACGAGCACGAAACCTGAACTGCTGCCTATCCAGGCCTGCACTGGTCTGACCGGTGCCCCACACCGGTCTGACCGGTGTGACTTGGGCAGCAACACCTCCAACAGCCTTCCGCTCTCCCCAAGCCCGAACTGTCCTCACACTCGCCTTGGCCCTGGGCATCTGCACACGAGTCTCAAGTAAACCATCGGAAGGGTGGTACTTTTCCTTGTTAGCCCACTCCTTTGCCATTCTCTCCTCTCGCTTCCTCTTGAAGCAAAACTCATCCTTATGGCCATCTCTCCCATAACAGCCACAATGGAACCTCACAAGCTTAGGCTTAGGCTTGGGTTGTGGCGGCTCATTTGGTTTCTCTCCACTCAACTCCTCCATCGGTTTCCCTTCACTAGCCTTCACACTTTCCTTCCCAAAGAACACTTTCCCCAAAGTGCTCACAAACTTGATAGGCTTTTGGAGATCATTTGTGGGTGTAGGAAACACGGGTGGAGCTTGGGTTGTGTCTAGTCGATTCCTAAGATGGCTAGGTTTTGGGGGAAAATCATTTTTATGGTGGGTTTTTGGTGGCTCCGGGATACTCTCTACACTTCCCTCACCAACCTTGTTTGCCCCAAGTCCCTCACCATCCTGCCTCTGAAATGCCTCGATCATCATCCTCAACTGAGGCTCATGACCAGACAACCAACCCATCAACTTCCTCAGCTCATCATTCTCATCCTGCAAACGATCAACATAATGTGCAAGTTCCAAATTTTTCAAAGCATGCATTTCACTATTAGAGCATGATGTAGGCATGGGTTCTTTCAGCTTAGCCTCAAGAGAACTAGCGTAAGCATGCATCTCATCAATCTTAGCATGCAAAACAGGGCAAGAAGTGCAAGCACCTAGCAAAGCAGGTCTAGACTTAAGCTCAGCCACTTCAACCCTAAGCACATCTAGTTCCTCACACTTGGAGGCATGCTTCTCCTTAAACAAAGCAAGATCAGCAAGAAAGATGGCGCAATCAGCACAATCAACCTCATCTGAAACAACAGGGCTAGCCTTAAGGGAATCATTCTCAAGCTTGCTATCAAGCACCTGTGTTTCTAGCTCAGCCACTCTAGTCCTAGCATCCTTGAGTGAAGCCCTAAGCTCTTTTCTCATTTTCTTGGCCTCTCTAAGCATGTCATCACGGTTATCAAGCAAAGAGCCAAGCCTCTCATTCTCCTGGCGCAAGAAGGGAAGTTCATCACGCAAGAAGGGAATCAGAGTCTGAGTCGCTCTGTGTGCTCTTCTTGCCGCCGAAGCTCAGCGCCATGGTGCAGAAGCTGTCTCTCGTGAAGCAGCTCAGCCCGCTCAGGTTCTTGGACGACTTCTTGCTCTTGCGATGATCACCTTCATTTTCACTGCTGCTCGAGCTCGAGGTAAAGTACGCGGAACTAGAGTCGACGTCGCTCGCTCCAACCATCGCTCGGGCCTTGCCTCGGCTCTCCTTCTTCCTCGATCATCACTCGTCCTTGTACTTGTTCTTGTGCTTGCTCTTGTGGTCGCGCCTCGACCGGTACTTGCCATCCATCCTCGACTTGTGCTTGTAGCCGTCCTTGTTCTCGACCTTCTCCGGGTAGTCGGCGACGAAGTGTCCCGGCTTGCCGCACTGGAAGCATGTCCTCGTGTTCCTCCTCATGTTCACCCGGTTCTCGTGCAGCCTCACAAACCGCCTCGTCAGGAGCGCCAACTCATCCTCTCCAAGCACATCGAACTCCTCATCTGGCATAGACATCAAGGAGGACAAAGAGAACATCCTGGTGGATGGGTTAGTGTTAGCCTTTCCTTTCGAACCACCAACAAGGGCAAGACTATGGGAATCAGTCGGACCCTCGAGCTTGGCAGTCATGCCCCTATCCACCTTAGCAGACTTGAGCTTCGAGAACAGCTCATTCACCGTCAGAGTATCATACTTCTCTGACTCCACAATGGCCTTGAACTTTCCGCCCCAAATCGTACGATCCAAAGAGTGTAAGAGCTTGACCGCTCTATCATGATCATCGTACGGGAGCACGTCCACATTGGCCCTCATGTTGTTCACAAGCACCGTGAACCTCTGAAACAAGGCATCGATGGACTCACCGGGAAGATGAGTGAAGTTCTCGTACTCTCTCCGGTAGGTCGCATACATCCGTGCCCTCGAACCCGGGCATTCCCAATATGAGCCTCCTTCAAGACCGTCCAAATTCTACAAGCCAAGTGCTCGGTGTGCACCCGATCGAACTCAGGCTGACACAAAGCACGAAACAAGTAGTCGACCACCTTATTGTTGGCGTCGAATCTGTCCCTCGATCCTGGAGCGAGGAAGTCCATCGGCTGGACATAGCATGTGTCCACCGTGACATCCCAAATGATCTGACCCTTTCCGCGGAGGAACGCACACATCCGCTTACTCCACATCTGGTAGTTCTTGCCATCAAAGTGTGGAGGACCCGAACCCTGTTCCTGGTACGCCATCCTTGGATGTTAGACTGGTTAGAGTCAATAAAGACCCGAACCGGCTCTGGTACCACTTGAAGGACCGATACGGCAAACCAGAGACGGGGGAGTGAATGGGAGCCGATAAAAATTATTCTCGAAGGAGATGGAAACTCTAACAAGATGAACACGGATTCCAACACACGTCTCTGACTCACTACACAAGTTGGCCAAGCCCACGTAGCCACTGGAGTGCCACTGAACCTAGGAACCAACACACACACCCTTCCGACCCGAGAACGCAGCGGAATACCAAACCTCGAATCCACTGACCAACACTGATCAGACTGGTGAGCACCACCGGTTAGACCCGTCCCTGCTGGTGGAACTGGGCAACTTTCACTAAGTGGCTTCACACCGGTCAGACAGGTGAGACACACCAGTTAGACCGGTCACAGCCTGAAAGCCCCCAAAGCACCAAACAGGCCAACCGACCACCAAACTGACCCAAACTCGAAACAAGAAAGCAACACAGACAACAACGAACACACCCAGACGTTCACCCGAGCAAAAACCCACCGAGGGTTGCACCGGTCAGACCGGTCAAGAGCACCGGTTAGACCGGTGTAGCCTGGGTAGCTCGGGGTGAACAGCACCCGCGGGTCAACTCCCCCAAATCCAAACCTCGATCTCCTGAATCGCTCCACGGACTTGAACAAGGCTTTGGGGATATTAGGAACACCTCATGGGGAGTCCATATCCATGTTTAATCCCACCAAAACTTGTCCAAAAAAAGGAATCAAAGAAATCCCGCCAAGAACACCACAAACCCTAGAACTCAGAAAACCCCAAAATCGAGCCCCTTTACTCACGGATTTGGGAGGGGAATCACAGCCCAAAGAACCACGAAGGGTTCCCACAAATTTCTCCCATCAAATCCCCAAGAGAAAGTTCCTGAAAACAACCCAAAGAAATCACCAAGAGAGGGCTCCGAAAATCACCACCGAGAGCAACCGGGAACAACACATCCAAACCTTGAGGAACCACGCCAAATCATCTATACATGCAACAAAGGTTCATACAAGGTCTAGCTTGCCGCCCGATCATCCAACCCTCTCACAAGATCTCACCATGAAGCTCTCAAGCTAGTCCTATAGAAATCCTAAGGAAAATAGGAAGGGAAAATAGGAAAGAAATGAACTAGGGTTTCAAGAGTTGGCTGCCATCTTCTCACCTCTTGGGTTATATGGAGGCAACCGAATGTCTAAAATACCCTTCTCTAACAACTACGGATACAAGCTCCTCGAGGGCGGTTTTGGAAGTCTTCATGTCTTCACCATCGGACGGATGCCCGGCGACCGCACCCTGCGTAGCCTCGACGCAAGCCATGCGATCCCGACGCGTGTCCTCCGATTCGAAGTCTCCGGACTGCGTCGTCGCAAACCGGTCAGACCGGTGCTTCTCACTGGTCAGACCGGTCCCCACCGGTCAGACTGGTCAGACCGGTTTGGCGCTACTGCAGCTCCGTCTTCGGTTCTTCGGTCTTGGCTTTGTGGATCAACGAAGGAACCCAGTGGTTTTCTAGTGAACCACCAGAAACCCCGCGAACTTGGTGTAGCCTCCCACGTAGTCCCGGCTCGACCTTGGTTTTGAGGCTCAACCAAGAAACCGTCCACGACTTCATCTTGCTGTTCATGCCACCATGCGGCTCGCACTTGACCCCGGTGGCCACCGGGTCCCTCGAACGAAGCCTACTTGTCTTCTCCACACCTGGAGGCCTCACCGGCGACGACCTTTCGCACTTTCTCTTCACCTGCACCAACACCAGTCAAGCCGCAACCTGCACCTGCAGTACTTAGCCAAGAATCAGTCCACACAATGTTGTCAATCACTCATCACACAAGGAAGCGACCATCCACCGGTCCTCGAACCACACATGGTCCTCAGATGCATCGTGAGGCACAATACGTTAATCAAGCTCAAAAACCTCCCTTACTCATGTTTAGATGCTAATCACTCCTCTAATTTTGAAACTTTAAAACTTAACTCAGTGCTAGCGATGAGTACAAATATATCATTAGAGGAGCTTTTAGGCATAAAAAACAATTATCAAATTTATTTTGGTTGCACCGGGATTCATTGCTTTCATTAATTGATAGCAAGTTCCTCCGGCATGATCGTGGGGGTTTAGGTTTTGGTTATAATTTTGGCCAAACACGAGAGAGATATTTGAATAAAAATAAAGTCAGTGGGGCTTAGAAAAATTCTAAATCTAGAGAAACTAATGGACGTCAAGTTGAATGAAACCAAAAAATCAAGTTCCTTAGGTTCACGCGAGTCCTATGATGCGTCAAAGATTAAAACATAAAGAAACATAGCAAGTCTCTACTCGCGTGTTTTTATCAAGTAAAACAAGCCAACCTTAACACCATGGAGAGGATGAAAGGTTGGAGTAGGTGCTGAATTCTTGGTACTAGTTTCTCTAAAAGATGCAAACAAAACTTGGGATGGCTCAAGTCATTGGTTTATGATCAATATAAAATTTAAGTAAAATGACCGAGCAATTACAATGTCTCTAAAAATTATTCAACCACATAGAAATTTACAATACGTAATGTGTAGCAAATTCGAAGACCAGCTTACTTGAAAAACTTGAAAATTTTCTTCGGGTTGTCCTTCAGATAGCTTGACTCTTCAACGAGTTGTCCTCCAAGTAGATTATTCTTGACTTGACGAACGGGTTACCTCCAGCCAAGCGCTTCGTTTATAGTCTATAGCTAGACTTTTTCTCTTTCTCCGGATCAACGCTCTTTGCGTGCGTTGCAATCTTGGGGGCCCCACTTCTACACCATCCTTGGCTTCGGTGTAGATTTATTCTTCGGCTTAGTCATATTTTGACCTTTGCAAGTGAGTGTTGATTGTTGGTCTTGACGGATACAACAACTTTTGTGTGTTCTTCGCTTTGTTTTCCTTGACTCCTCCCTTCCGATGCGATGATGAGGTAGAATGTATTTAATATTAATCGTATTAGATACCTCAACTCATGGTTGACTTGAATGCACTCCTCACGCCATCGATGTCGAACATGACCTCCCCTTTGCTGATGTGAATTTCTCCGACAATCTTGAGGAACGATCTCCCGAGGATGAGTGGCGACGAGGTTGATCTCCTCCCAATCTTGGAGGTGGAGTTTCTCTTGGAGATTCCAACGCTCTTCAGCCTCCGCTTTTAGATCTTGTGTTGCACGTCACCTTTGCCTGCAAAATTTTTCTAGACCATCTACAAAATATATGTTTTTTTGTTGGAGACGTAGCCATCCATCTCCGGTTAGGGTTAGCAAATATAAACAAAAAAGAAACAAAAAGAAAACTAGGGTTTAGCAAAACCCTAGATTGATTTTTTTTGTTTTGAGGATGATCAAAATTAAGAGATGCAAAAGAAAAAGCAAAAGAAAAACTGAAATATTCACAAACAGAAACTAGATTGAATCTTGATTACTTGTTCCCCGGCAACGGCGCCAGAAAAAGGGGCTTGTTGACAGTTGATTATCGTATCAAAGTTTGTTTGGACTTGCAAGCGGACAAGTCCTCCGTGGTAGTCAAGGGACCCTTCTTTCCTTAATTGGGAACCCAAGGTATCGAATCCGTGGAACAATGTGTAACGCATGATCCAATCTAATAAGTGGAAAACACTTTGATCTTAAAAAGGGGTTTTGCATCTAATCTACTAGATCATCATCAAAACTCATCTAGCCTACCACACACCAGAGGTAGCAAGAGAAAGAGAGATAAAACCAATCTAGAGATTGGATTGGGTATTTTGTTGAAGTTCCAAAGCAAAGAAGAATAAAGCAAACGAATCTCAAAACTAGCCTCTTTAAATCGTGGCTTCTGTTCCAACTCCGAAGACACCTGCCTTTTGGAGCCACCATCTTGTCACAACGCACCCCTATTTGTGCGGGTTATCCTAGGGAGAGTCCAAGAGAACAAGTTGAAAATGCTCGGTAGATCTGGTATGCACCTCTAGACACCATGACTACAAGAGCACCCTAAGCATTCTAGCTATAGACTAGATTGGGGAAGAAGCAAACCCAAGTGAAGACAAAGTCATAGAGAAAGCACTTGATCGCTAGAAATCAGATTCAATCTTGCAAATTCAACACGAGAGTATAATACATGGACAAGATCACCACCGGGATCCAACCTTGATCTTGATCCTAGCTCCGAGAACTCCGATGTGGTCTTCCATGCAAGGTTCAAATGTTGGCTATGGGAACCCTAGTCAACAATCTCGACCCTCTCCTCTCCGTAATGGTGTCCCTCTCTTCTCTGCTCCTCGGCGGTGGATGACGAATGTATTTTTTCGTGGCTCTTAGCCAGGGGGCTATAAATAGCCCGAGAGGCGGCTAGGTCAAAGGGGGCATCGAACCGGACCTGGAATGGGCTGGGCCAGTCGGCCCAGGACGGCCGGCCCAGGCCCATTTCGGCCCGGTTTCCTTCCAGTTGCTTCTCGAGTGATTCTTTATTTATGTGCACTTGCATGTGGGCCTTTGATGTCGTTTCCTTCGCGGTTAAGGCTTGAACCCTGCTATCCAAGCTTCACCGTTTTCTTGTTGAGTCCCTGAAGATTTGCATGTTGACGCTTTAGTCCTCGGGTCATTTGGAGTCATGTTCATCGCGTGTCTTTACTCTTGTCGGGCTTCATGATCTTCTTCCAAAGTGCTTGATGAACTTATCCCTAAAGTCTCCTCTTTAGCGTAGATTTCCTGCGTAAACAATAAACTCCAAAATCGACATGCAAGAGTGAACTTGTTATATACTGGGGGTTAGTTCTGGTGGTTAATATAATAAATCAATGCCAACATTAAAGGTAAACTCATGGCTAGGTTGACGAAAATTCACCGTCAACATATGTATATGCCTAAAAGGGTATATATGCCATTTCTAGTTTGATATAGATGAAAATTGTGGTTCTCAAGTAGTGTTGAACTGATACAGTTTAGTGGTTCCCCAGTAGTGGTGAAGTGGATGCTATGGATGATTTTTTTATTGTTGTAATAAACAATAAACTACAGATGTTATTGTTAAAATTTACTCATGTAATGTTGCTATGGATTTTAGAGGTGAAATTTTGGTGCAGGATACTCAAAAAACATGGCTTTTGGTGTAGAACACTAAACATTCATGACTTTTGTGTAACACACTAACATTTGGAGGAAATTAGGTCCTGGACACTATAACTCATATAATAATATATCCTCATCAAACAGGTATCAACAAGTTTATAAAGGACAAGTATACCCTTGCCCATTCAAGCATCATTCCAAATATATAGAAGGACAACATAACAACTTGTAATTTCACATTGCAACCACATTTGATAGATGTAATGCCAGGTTTAGCCACATTTGGTTGCAAGAGTACTGACCTTAATCATATGGTTCAGTGGGTCATGCAAAAGAATCACAGATTCAAGCCACACATGGCTATCTGGATGCCACCAAAATCTGTACATTACTGGGTCACAAGTGAACATGTTGTAGCCTATGTTTTCTTGAAGCTGACTACCTTCAGTTTCTTTGCCTTTCCCTTCTGCAACAAAGGTACTGGAGACAGAACCGCACATGCAACAGGTTCTATGGAGCCTTCAAACTCCAGCATTCTCTTGCAACTTATAGATATAGAATCGTGTCAAAAATTTGAAGTGAGATAAGTAGCAGGAATAAAGATTATAGGAGTTATACCACCTTGTCATAGGGCTAGCTGTTTTTGCATGATTGATAACTCCAGTTGGGGTAGACGGTTCATGTTGCAACATTCTTCTTGTCATACTAAACATGGAAAAACATAATTTTAAAAGCCAAACAGTAGCTACAATATTTAAAATAATACAAATTGCATTTGTACCTTCTTATCATAGGACTTGGTATAGAAACAAAAGTTGTAGCTCTTGTTGGTGCAACACTGTAGTTTGTATAGAAGTGCAAGTTAGTGGTGTGCTATGTAAGATTGTATAGAAGTATAAGTTGAAAGCTTAGAATGGTTCATCAGATAACGGTTGTTCCTATGTTACATCTTTGTTGGCTCTCTTTCTCTTTGGCTTCGGAGGAGCAAGTGGTGGTGCATCAGATTCATAAACATATTCATTGCATGTTTTTGTCATGTGGCCAAATTGCTTGCACCTTTTGCATCTTATGGATCTTTTTGCAGTGCTCCCTTCAGTTACTGGTTTGATCCTTCTCTCCCTTGGCCTACTGGCAGCCCTTTTCAGAATTGGAGGCCACAACTTAATCTTCACATCATGCCATTGTGTCCTATCTGTCATATGCTTCACATATGTTTTATAAGCTTTCTTGAACTTTGCAATAGAATAGTACTCATGTACATAGTCTTCTATATTATAACCTTGAATTGATGTGATAATACACAAGGCATGTGTACATGGAAGGCCAGTAACTTGCCAACGCCTACACGTGATTGTCCTCCCCTGAAGATCAACAATATGCCTCCGATGAATTAGATCCCTTGTAAGACCTTCGACTTCACTTAACATTTCAGTATTTGTACCACCATCTTTGTGTGAATACCTCCACATATGGTTTAGACCCCTGCTTCTTGCATTGAGATCCTTTATGACATTAGGAAAGATCTTGTCTTCAAGCTTCCTTGCAAATTTTCTTCTTAAGAACATTTTGTCCATTATCAATTGCCTTATCTTGTCCATAAGATCAATAATGTGAAGGGATTTCTCATGCCTGATCCAACTATTGAAAGTTTCAGCTATATTATTTATGACATAATCACACTTTCATACTTCAGAAAACAAGTGTCTTGTCCAAAGGTGCTTATGGGTCTTATGTATCCACTTCATGGCTTCAGGGCATGCTTCATACATTAGATTGCAGTGCTCTTCAAACCCATGTTTTTGAAAAGCTCTACATGCTGGCCACATGTGCTTCTCAAAGACCTCACCTCGAAATCGCTTTTGGAAGTTTGCAACTAAGTGCCTTATGCACTCTCTATGCTCAACTCCATTTTTGAAGACTTTAGTAATAACATAATTTGTTCCTTTGCCCGCATCTGTTGAGATGACTAAACCATGAGGTGATACAATAGTTTGATGAAGTCTGCTGAAAAACCATTCCCAATTTCCAGCTGTCTCTGATCCAAACACACCATAACACACTGGAAACATCCAATTATTCCCATCAATAGTTGTAGCAGATGCAAGTTGACCCTTCCATTTCCCAGTCAAATTTGTTGAGTCCACACCAAGAAAAGGTCTACAACCATTCATAAAGCCATCAACGCAAGCTTTCAGGGAAACAAACATTCTGGTAAATCTCTTCTCCTTCTTCCTGACTTTCTCACATTCAATATCTACCAAACTGCCTGGATTGGTCTTCTCTACCTCAGCTTTGAATCTGAAGGCATGCTGAAAACTGTCATCCCACCTCCCCCTCTGAGTCTCTCCAAAGCCTTTTCTTTTCCATCCCACAGTTTCCAATATGTCAGCTTCAAGTGATACTGCTCTTCTAGCCTTTTCTGCAATGTTGTAGCCCCAATTTTCTGGTCCTTTGCAAGCCAATTAAGAACCCTCTCCTTGACCCAATGGTTTGTTGCCATGTAGTTCTGCTCAACTCTAACTGTCCCTGGACAAGTGTGTTCACATGGTATCTTCTTTATCTGCATCAGCCAGGAAATCAGTATAAAAAACCAGTCGAAAAATCAGCACACACAAAAAAAATCAGCACAATGAATTGAAGAAAATCATAATAAATACCTACCATGTCCGACCATCATGTAGCTGTGAAGCATGTATCCGCCGCTTGCACCGTTTAGATTTGCAATAGGCTCTATACCATGCCGACTCAGAATAGGGAGCTGCAATTCCATATTCACCTAATAGCCTTCTTAAAACTATCACCATCACCAAAAGTTACACCAACTTCTATTCTTGGGTTCTCAAGTCAGTTGCATGGAACAATGTCTCACAACCCCTTTCATCATCCACAAATAATTCATCTTCCAAAGCAACACAGTATGCACCATCCGTCAGGTTCAGATTCAGAATAATCATGTATTGGATCCTCATCATCTATACCAACATATTCTATATCATCATCCACCAAGGTACTTTAGTGTTTCTCTGAAATTGTTCTACAATGGGAGAGGCAAGGTCAAGTGGAGGTTGTTCATCAGATGGAGGTTGTGCATCAGATGGAAGTGAGGCAAGGTCAAGATCAGCACCTTCCAACACATAAGGCGTGTTCTCTTGCTGCTCAATATCATGCATGAGATCTGAATCATCCTTTCTCATTACACACACTTGCAATGAGAGCCTCCTTACCTCCCAATACAAATAAATTGTGCGAAGCAATTTTTGGTAAGAACTAATCTCTTCATATCTATGACTTAAATTAACCCAATAAGTGACACACAATTTGTTCTTAGAGCCTAGTTTTATTTCTGAACCAATGTCAAATAGCAAATCATTTTAATTTGTGCTATCTCTATCTAGAACCTTAGGAATGTTACATGCCTCACAATATTCACATCCACCATCATCATTAATTTTGACATAAGCCCCAACACGCATAGCAAGCCTGTAAGACGAATTGGGATCCATCCTACACATATTGGGGTCAGAATGAACAGACAATCCAATTTGCTCAGACAAATCGAACCTACTGTTAGCTTTAGCCCTAATCCTAGGTGAAAAAGGCAGTGATCTCTGTCTAGAACCTTAGGAATGTTACATGCCTCCCAATATTCACGCCCACCATCATCATTAATTTTGACATAAGTCCCAACACGCATAGCAAGCCTGTAAGACGAATTGGGATCCATCCTACAAATATTGGCGACACAGAATGAACAGACAATCCAATTTGCTCAGACAAATCGAACCTAATGTTAGCTTTAGCCCTAACACTAGGTGAAAAAGAGGCAGAAATTGTACCTGTCGGGAAGCCATGAAAGATCGGTGTGGTCCTTAGGGAAAATCTCGTTGAAGTACCATGGAGTCTCCATTTGCTTCTCTTCCTCAGGGAGCGGGCGCCCTTGCACTACCATGGACGCCGTCGTCGTCATGCCTGGCCGGCCGCGCTGCCGTGCCTAGGCCAAATCATAGAGGAGCGGGAGCAATTCGCAGGGAGGGAGACACCGCCCGCCGGCAAGGGCGCCGGCAAGCCACCAAGGAGGCTCGGCCAGGGAGGGCCTGTCGCGTGGGGAAGAGGATGGAGGGCGACGGTGCGAGACAAAGAGCACGCGGGTCGATTCGGCAGGGGAGACGAGATATGAAAGGCAAGGGTATTTGAGTCATTTCGAGTGTCATTGAATTAAAATTGATTATAATAATATATGTGGTGTCCAGGACCTAATTTCCACCAAATATTAGTGTGTTACACCAAAGTCAAGAATGTTTAGTGTCCTACACCAAAAGACAAATTTTTTGGGTGTCCTGCACCAAATTTTCCCATTTTTAGAGATACGTCCGAGTTCTAATGTAATATAATATGTAGTAGAACCATTTGCATGGTGAATAGCTGAGTTATTGAAGTTTCATACTTTCATTTATTTATCGTGAAAATATTTTAGCATGCACTGATGCGTAAAGAGATGACAGTACTGTCCTATATATATTTGCAGATATTGATGAGTGCAGCAGGGAACAAAACAAATGTCAAGGTGCTGTTTGCCACAACATTATAGGAGGCTACGAATGTATGAAATGTGTTCATTCAGGATCCAAATTCATTGTGCACAAGATAAATGCCAACTTCTGACGAAGCATTTGGAGGCCCGCCGGGAGGCTAAGGCCTTTAGGGTTTTCCATTGGAGATCGATTCATTCTACTTCTTGTAAGCCGCCAACCGGACTCCGATCATAGTGAAGTTGCTTGTTGGCTGGCGTCCGTGGTTTTTCCCTCTCGTGTAGAGGGGGTTTTCCAAGTTAAATCTCGTGTCTCCTTGCGGTTTGATCCCTTTTACTTTTTGTCGTTTTGCGCCATCGTTTATAACAAAATGCTCTGAAAGACCGCATATGATCCAACCAAAAATATGTGCTCCCCACTGAAACGACAGAAGAATGTTCTCAAAGGTAGGAAACATATATTGGTTCAACTCATTTTTGTGATTAAATACAACTCATAATAAGATAAGCCAAACATTCCAGGTATTATCATTGGACTGGGCAGTGGTCTTAGTGTTCTACTTGTAAGTTTGAGTGCCATGTACCTAACTCAAAGATGGAAAAGAAAGGTACAAGAACGACTTCGAAGGATGTATTTCCGCAGAAACAAAGGTCTAGTTCTGGAACAATTAATATTATCTGATGAAAATGCTAGTGAGAACACAAAAATTTTCTTCTTGGAGGAACTGGAGAAGGCGACAAATAACTTTGATTCCACACGCATCCTAGGTCATGGATGACATGGCACTGTATACAAAGGCATTTTATCTTATCAACGTGTGGTGGCAATAAAAAGGTCAAAGATCATTGAAGAAGGTGAGATTAATCAATTCATCAATGAGGTTGCAATACTTTCTCAGATAAATCATCGTAATATTGTTAGGCTATTTGGATGTTGCCTAGAGACTCAAGTCTCACTGTTGGTATATGATTTTATTCCTAATGGCTCACTGTACACTACCGGAAACACAGCCTCTACAGAGAGCTCGGCTCTGTGCCGAGAGCCAGATCCAAAGCTCTTGGCACAGGGACGCTTTGCCGAGAGCAATGGATCGAGCTCTCGGCACAGAAATAACCCGCGGTACAGACGTATTGTGCCGAGAGGGAACAGAGCCGTCTCTCGGCACAGCCACCGACTCACGACACAGAGCAACTGTGCCGAGAGCTGCAGAAGCGGGTCCTCGGCACAGCTGCGACCTCACGGCGCAACGTAACGGCCGTCACGGCCGTTGGCCCGGCCGTCAGATGTGCCGAGAGCCCTCTTCTGGCTCTCGGCACAGAGCATATGTGCCGAGTGCCTGATAAAGGCTCTCGGCAAAGAATTAAAAAAATCAAATTCACACATTCAAACCTTTTCTTCATGAACCTACACCCCTACAAAAAGCATATGCTCAAATTTCACATAAAAATAGATATTTATTTTGTATTTAACAATTTTATTTCGTTCTAGCTAGCTAGTTTCTTCACCGTACAGAGCTCCGATATGAACTCGAGGTGCATGAAATCATGAAGTAAAGTTAGTGAAAAATGATATTCATGTTCATGAGGCATGTTCAAGACCAATTACATGACCATACCTATAGCTGAACAAAATCCAAGAGACCAGAATCTGCAAACAGTCATCTTTCACTGGCTAGGTGCCATGGGCCATGATGAGCTGCCTCCTCTTGAACCTCTACTTGAAGCACATCTGCCTGAGCTCCTTCGTCCTCTCATCAACCACCATATTAGGGCTCTCCTCTATCATCTCTTTCTCGTGCTTCAGGCTTTCCACCACCATCCTCGTTAGATTTCCGTCCTCTTTCTCGGTCAACTTCCCGAGGTCCTGCTAGACATGCACTCCATCACTACATGTTCGTCAGTTCTTCCAGACAAATCTTATTCTAGTAAAAACTCCCAACGAATTGAATTCCATGACAATATGCTCCAACGAGAGAATAAGCAGAAACCTAGATGTTGTCGATGAGCGTATTCAGGCTCTTCACCTTGCGGTGCGGCCACCGCACGATGCCGAGCTCCCTGCACCGCTTCTTCAGCATCGTGACCCCGACTTTGAGCTCCTGCACCGCCTGCTTGATCGGCATGCAGAAGTGGCGATTCAAGCAGCAAATTACCTTTATCATGGGATGATTGTCTCAGAATTTCCGCAGAAGCTGCTGGAGCTCTTCATTATTTACATTCTGCGGCCTCAGTATCAGTTTTCCACCGTGATGTAAAGTCATCCAATATACTCCTTGATTCAAACTACACCACAGAAGTTTCAGATTTTGGATCTTCAAGACTAGTTCCAATAGAGCAAACACATGTTTTTACAAATGCCCAAGGCACATTTGGATACTTAGATCCAGATCGAGTATTACCATACTGGGCAACTAAATGACAAGAGTGATGTGTATAGTTTTGGTGTGGTATTGTTGGAACTGCTTGTTAGAAAGAAGCCTATTCTTACAAATGAGTTGGGAGAGGAGCAAAATCTGGGTAACTACTTTCTATGGGAGAGGAGGATTAGGTCTATTACAGCAATTGTAGATTCTCAAGTTATTGAGGAAACATCTGAGGAAGAAATCATCTGTGTTTCCTCTCTTGTTGAGATGTGCTTGAGACTCCAAGGTGAGAAAAGACCAACCATGAGGCAAGTAGAGGTAGCATTACAATTTCTGAGGACAAAAAGGGCGGAGTCGAGTGTCTGTTTGGAAGAATAAAGAGAGGCAAACATTGCTACCAAAAACAGCTATAGATAGCTATCAGTTATCATCTTTGGATTTTGGCGAAAATCCTAAATCTGCATCATCTGAACACAACAATTAATCACTTCTACAGTTTAGAGGAAGAGTTTCTCTCAAATGTTGGTCTGCCACGTTAGATGTGCCTTGATATTCAAGGATTGGCTATCCTTTACAACTATTCATCATTATATTAATTAGATGAAGTAACAAGCTTGCTATGGTACGGTGTTCATGTCAGATGCCTTTTCTTGTGATACATGACGGCTTATAAAACTTTCAAGCACCGTAAAAATTCTCTTTTAATCTGCTATTCCCATCAGCAAGTTCCCATTATATGTGATATTCTTTGTCAGTCAAGAATTGTGTACGCCAAAAACAAAATTAGGTTTGAGACGACATTATTTATTACTACACCGAACTAGAATTGCCTTGTGGGCCAGGGTTTTTCTTTGCACCCGAATTGAAGCCAGAAAAGGTATATGGTGTTTTCCCTTGCAGCGCGTGCAAAGAGCCAAGAAAATATGATTCAATAGTGGGCTTGTAAATGATCATAGAAATACTGAATTTCCATGATGGATTGGAGAAAACAGGAAGTATGCATTACCTTGACTGTTTTGTTGAGCTGCCAAAAAAATTTTGCATTTCTTTAACTGTTTTACAGGAGTCGACAAGGAAAGTGTGAATTTTTTTGGCAGTTTGTCGAGCCGCCAAGTTTGTTTCATATTTTTTTTGTATAATTCTTTCCAGCAAGCAAAATGCTTGTTATCTTGTTGAGCTTATTCCAAATTTCCAGGCAAATTTCAATATAATATTCAATAGCAAACCATGATATATCATGGAATATGGTATATATAGTTTGTTTCTGGTACATTGTATTCTAGAATTAAGTTAGTACTTAAGTTTCGTCAGAACAATGGTCTGCCTTAGCTAGGCCTGAAATTACTTTGAAAATAGGTACGTGGATAATTACTTCATATCTTGGCACAATGTAAACATGTACGTATTTTCCTCACAATAAATTAGGTATTTAATGAGTCCATGTATCAAGGCTTCATAAGGATGAAGAAAGGCAAACTTTGCAACCTGAAACATGTATAAATAGCTACTCCCTTTGTTTCATATTACTTGCCACTGTTGACTTTTGATCACAACTTTTGATCATTCGTATTTTTCAAATGATGTATAGAACATTTTTTGAATAAGACGAATCATCAAATGTTGTGATCAAAAGTCAGCAGTGAGCCAATGACAATTAGTTTGAAACGGATGGAGTATCAAGTATCAGCAATGCATTTTGGCAAAGAACTAATATAACACAGCCATGTGTTAAGCAGTTTCCGTGAAATGCTGGTCTTCCACGTTAGATATGTAGCCAGGTACTAACCGCTCACCTCCATATATACGCCGCCTGCCGAGCATTCACATGTGGTACGGTTATGACTGGCAGAGGAGCTATGCCAACTGGTCGAGAGCTTCTTGGCACTAGAGAACTACTTGCTGTGTAGCCTGTTCAAAGTGGAGACATGGTCCATTATTATTGCAGCCAGACAAATTAAGGAAGCCGCAATGAGCACACAGAATTTGCAAGATAACAATTCGATCTGTGACAAGCGAGTTGAGTATGTGGCCAGACGATCTGTGGGCGCTGAGCTGTTCCTCTGCCGAGTTGCGTACACTCTCGAATAATGCCGAGACCCGTCGCTCCCGAACGACTTGGATGCGGTCTTTACACGGTGAATGACTGAGTTGCAGCTGCATTCCAGTTGCGTGTATGCGTCCAAGGGGAGACTCGGGCAGTACTGGACAAATATAAGAAATCTCTGTCTAGGAGAAGCGGAAACTTACTGACTTCGCTAGGGACTCGTAGTCTTAGGTCTTCCCAGTTCAGCCATCTGATTCATCCAATCAGTCAAGTAGGCACGGTAAAGAGCTGGAGCCACACTTAAAATATAGTATGTAAAGCGTATCAAATATGTTCTGGTTGTGCAATTTCAACTGCTGGAATCCCTTCTGCTGATGCAAAAAAAAAAATCCTTAAACAATATATCGTGTTTGCGACCATTCTAAAATTTCTCCCCAGAACTGCCCCTACTCTCCTGTAAAAGAAGAGCCATCTCAATCAACATAGACTAGTGAGAAGAAGAAAGAGAGGGACTCTACCACTATGATTACTTTGGTAGCAAAAAAATTTGGAAATAATAAAAATCAAAAAATCTGTTGGCTGCCCCTACCGGCTGGCCGTCATGGGCCTCTGCTGCAGCTGCCATCCACGCTCACCGCCACCTTGACATCCCCGCTAGGTGCTCAAGGCCATGTCCCGTCCATCATGGCGTCCTGACTGTGGCTCTTTCGGGTGACACTCACCCTCGCCGTAATGGCCCGCCAAATCTGTTGGTTACCGCCGCTACCGCAATCAGACCGCCACCGTGAACGCCTCCATCCTACTACCGTCGAAGACCACATATAGAGATAGGCATACATGGATCCATGTCGGAGCTCCTCGTGTCGGCCGCCGCATCATCTCCTCACACGTGTGGCCACCGGTCCTCACCCCGCTGTCGCTCCTCACCCTAGCATGAGGTGAGGGGTGAGCAAAGGGAGAGGAGAGGGGCAGCCATGGAGGACGGGGTGGGGAGCAGGTGGGGGAGATGGGGAAGGGAGAGAGTAAGAGAGACGAAGACCTGAATGGGTTGGCAGCCCGTGTTTATGCAAATTGAGTTTGCCTAGTGCTCCTAATCTCGACAAATGACTTCTTTGACGAGTGCTAGATTAGGAACGCTAGGTAAACTATTCGCTGAGTGCTAAATAAATGCAAGTGACCCAATCTGCCTCATGGATTTTTCTCGATTTTGTGATATTTTCTGGATAATTTTCGTGCTTTAAAACATTTCCTAGAAGTTGGAGATTTGGTTTTTTGGATAGATAACACACCCTAAACAGCTAATGAGCTAAAGCTATAGAGGTACAAACGTCGGGGGCGGACTGACTAGCCATACATGCGTGCCGACTGGAACAAAGAGCGAACTACGAACCAAGTTGTACGCGTCATAGTTGGCCTCTCGCCGCTCATGGACGAACTCCATCATCTGGAAAGCTCCCTCCCGAGCCTTGATCTTCTGGATCACATGGCTATAGGCACCCATTGAGCCAGAATGGATGCTTCTGATTACATTAGCATAGTCGCTAGCAATACGCACACGGTGGAGGATAGTATTATTGGCTAGGCTCAAACCTACCCGACATGCCATTGCCTCCAAAGACTTAGGATCAGTGATTCCAAAAAAGACTACTGCAGAAGCCCTGATAAAGTTGCCATCAACATTTTGAGCTATAGCTGCCACTGCCGCTCCATTGGAGTTTTTAGAGACCGCTGCATCAACATTGATCTTCACAATGCCCAAGGGCGGGGGGGGGGGGGGGGATCAGAGCGGTGGGGTTCTCCCGCACTGCTTCACCTCACTCGCAGTGGTTGTTGTCGTACCAAGTTCAGTAACGAACCTGTCGTTGAATCCATGCGTCGATAGCGGTCATCGAAAAATATTTTCGTGGATCGCCTTCCTCCTCACATGCCAAATCGCCCATAGAGTTCCCAAAACTCGCACTCTCCCCTCATGGGGTAAAGAAGAGAGAAATCGCTAGCCATGCTCTCGCATCTTCTTCATGCAGGCCTTAATAAAATCTATAATGTCTTCCTTCACTATGCCCAAACACATGTTGACATGCTGCACTCAATCAAAGAGTGCTTCCACAAGTCCATTGCACCACAAATAGAGCATACATCTGATGGAGCCATCTTCCTATGGTGCAGGATGTTCCCGATGGTAATGAACACCTTGTAGGCCTCCATAGGAAGACCCTCCGCTTTGATGGTACCTTAACCTACCACAAGCGTGATATCCGTCTTTTCGCTTGCCTTGACATCAGTGTCGGGTCTCCCTTTGTAATCAGCACAATAATTCTCTATATCCACACAAGCATTTGATAAGCCGACCACACCGAGAAGACACCCCTCTTCTCATAATGCCATGCCCAGAAATCTCTTTGTCTTCGAGTGTTTAGAGGTATATTGCTAGTGAACTCCACATCCATCAGGTGGAAGAATTCCAGTGTGACAACCCGCCCAGGAAAATACCGTACTATCGCCTAAGACTGATCCACTTGGGTCACTAAGCAATAGTAAAGTACCATCCTGTCGTTAGTTGTCGGGTTAACACCCGGTAAATCACTTGGATATCGAATAGAGGATCGACACATGCGTTAAAACTCACGCGAATGCGAGTCCAGAGTACAACATGAGTTAAACATTTTATTACAAACCATTGTTCCTGACATGGAGTAGAGGTTCAGAGTTCGAAAACAGCGGAAATAAATTAAACTAGCGCAACGGTAAACATCACAGGAGGCCATCCGTGATGTCATCACTTGTCGTCACCCTTCTGGTCAACAACACCTGCAACAACAGTTTTAAAGCAAGGCTGAGTATACTAATACTCAGCAAGACTTAACCGTCAGGTGATAACTACATCACCAAACTCTAGACATGAAAGGCTTTTGGTCGGTGGAGTTTGTTTTGCTTAACAGCTACTAAGAGTAGATCCTTACATTCAATCTTTTAGCACAATTTCTAGTTGATTTCCATTTTTAAATATGCCATCTAATTCAATCAAGATTTTAACACGCAATTAATCCATACAATAGTATTCCTCGAGTTCCATCATTATGGGATATCATGGCCAGTTGATTAAGCAGTCTTGGATAACGGTGACAGGCCGACAATCGATTGATTTAAACCTTGCAAGGTAGACCCAAACACACGGTAGGCTGCCCCCGCGAGGACAACTTTCTCAGGCCGTTTCCAAAAGTCCTCAGGTTGGGAGCAAAGCCTACAGTCCTGGGTGCAAGGTTAGCTGGTATACCCCGCAAAAGTATCCAGTCTCACACAATACACCCCCTTCCCGTTAGTTAGCCGGTAAGGCGATTACTCAAGAGTAGTAGGGAAGAGTTCCCGTGCCGTCTCATTAAGGTACTAGGCTTACCGGTCCCATTCCCGGCAAATGTTTGGTACGTTCAAAAGCTTAGCCCACGAAAGCCACAGGACCGGAGCCCAATCCCATGCTCTTACCACATGAGCAATCCATTTATAAAGATCTTATGATTCCAACATAAGAACCTATTCTCGCGAGTGACGAACATCACTCGACTTCTATCGAGTCCTATAGCATAGCAGCTATCGACCTAGCATTCTAGTGATAGAGCATAGGTGCCTAGGGATCATGCGTCTAGGGTTTCAATCAACTCCTAAAACGTAAATGCACAATCGTGGCAAACATAATTGGATAATTTTAAAAGACGGGGTTAATGATCTGGGGCTTGCCTTCGCTGGCAAGGTTGGCCTTGGGCCCTTCTAGATTTGGGTCCAGGCCTTGAGCTACGTCCACGTGCGGCAGCTCTTTGTCGGCACCTTCGTTCCCTCCTTCCGGCACGAACGTTCGTCTATCGTCGGAAAGATCTACACGAAGATGCAAATGCAAGATTTATTCGACAGTTTTTAATTTAATTAACCACAACCCATAAATGACAACCAAGGGGTGTATTTGTTGGACACATTCACCTAGATAAGCATACATTTAGCATACTCTTCCAAAAAGGAACAATATGCAGCTCTTTATTGAATGTTCTTTTTGATGGTGACTGTGTACATATATATGTAAATAATTGAATTCAACTTCACAAATAGTAGTGGGTGGGTACATTTAACTTTTTAGCATGATTTGCAACCACACACAAGATTAGCAAGGTGGTTTGGTGACTTCCCCATTTAATGACTATTAAGCCTTAATTACTTCCAATGCTTTAATTCATGAAATTAATCAACAAAATTCAGTGGAAGGGTGTGTTACACACTAAATACCTATAACAAGCCACTGGACTTACATGTGTGCTTTGGATAGCTAGAATTTAATGCTTTTTGAAAATAACAAAAGCTAACTAGAAGGACAAGGTAATTGCACACAAAAATATTTACTCAACAAAAATGATCCAAACTTTCTCACACATGTTATATGGTTCAAAACTAGCCTAGTGGTGCAGCACATACACCTAGAACTATTAAGAAACTTGAGTTATGCATTTTCAAAGAAAAACAAGCATAATTCAAGAATAAATAATTATGTTAATATAAAATTGTGATTAATTCACTAGAGGTGGGCATTGGAACGAAAAGACAGTGTGCAAAAGTTGATTGCAAAAACCTAATTATTTTTAGCTAGAAAAATCATTTATGCAGATTCTGCAGAAAAGGGAAAACATTTTTATAAAAATATTTACAACATAACTTTGTGCAATTTTTGGCATAGGAGCTAGTCATGACATAGCACACAATATATCCAAAAATTGGACACAGAGGATTTATAGATTTTGAGATATTGCAGATCTAGGTTTTCACATTTGTATTTTTCATGGAAAAACTAACAGAAACTAGCTCAGGAAAGAATAACAAAAGTTGTGGGATATTTCACCACGAATCAAACAAAATTGGTTTTGCAGTTTTCTGATTTTTCTATGATTTTCTACGCAATTTACAAGAATCAGGAGAAAGGCAACACTATTGAAGTTGTGGTTTTACAACGAGGCCCCTAGATCTTCTTCAAAGTTCACAAGTATGCCCTCGGGTCACCGAAAAGTCCCTAGAAAGAACTCGATCCTCGCAATTAGGCCCTCAGGGTGTCGGCCGCCGGCGGCCTTGCCGGATTCCGGCGAGGTGGCGGCCGAGGTTGGGGGAGGAGGTGGGGGAGGCCTCGTGGCTCACCTAGGGTTCGTTTTGGTGGGTCGGAGGAGGCGTTTGACTGCCCGGCGGGGCAGCTCGGCGGAGCCCGGTGCTGGACACCGTGGCGGCGGAAAATTCCGGCGAGAACGGGGCGAAGTCGGGCAATGCGCGGCGGGGGAGGCTTCCACGGGGTCCCAGGGAGGCGTAGGGTAGCTGGACGGCGACGGAATGAAGGGGAAGGCGCCATTCACCGAGCAGCCCCCATGGTGGCCGGCGGCGGGGCACGAAGCAGTGGGGGGAAGGGCTCGTGCAGTGAGGCTGGCTTGCTGGCGGCATCCCTTTTATGGTCGACACGCGCGCGTGCTTGCTACCACAGGAACACCTCTCCTTGACTCGCTGCACAGCGCATCCTCGACTGGCGTGCGCCGGGAGCCCGGCGGCGGACCGTTGGACAACACCGAGCGCGGGGGCGGCGAAGGCGGGGACTCCACGTGGCGGGGCGCGGACTTCGGGGGACCCTCGGAGTGCTCCCACCCTCGGGCGGAGTGGCCTCGGGACGACGCGAGGTTGGCCCCCGACTCCGAGGTGAGCGCGGCGCTCGCGCCGGTGCGCGCGCAACGCGCGACGCCGCGGCCTGGCACCGGCCGGCCTAAATGTGTTGCTGAGTGCCGGTTTGAACACTTGAATCTCCAAAAAGTTGAATAGAAGTGCACAAAGCGATGAATAGGAAAGTTGTAGATCTAACTACCCCCTACAACTTTCATGAAGGCCGTCTAGTGTTTTTCTCAACGGATTTTGCAGGAACGTCGTGCCAACTTGGAATGCTGCTCTGTTTTGGTAAACAGGAGGTATTGTCAGTCGATCGAGTTTTTCACATATTTCCACTCAAAATTTGAAATGCCAACCTACATGAAAGTTGTGTCCCTCAAGAAGATGGACAACTTTCATAAAGGTAGATTTTAAAGTGTTTAGGTGAATTTTGCAGAACGCGGCAAAAGTTCCGGAAGACATTCGCTGACGTCAGCGGTTAAGCCGGTTTGACCGTATCTTTGACCAAGGGTCCACCACGGGTGTGTGTAGACTTGGTCAAGGGGTTCATTGGGGTTCATTGGTGAGGTTTTCGCGGTGAGGCCCAGGTTGACCTAGGTTTGACCGGTGTTTGGCCGGTTTGACTCGGCTGATCCGGTCATTAGTGGTAATGATGGTAATTAAAAACCTGAGGCGTCACAGCCTACCCCCTTAAGAAGAATCTCGTCCCGAGATTTGAAATCACAAGAGAAAGGGAAGTGGTTCTTGGATAGAGGTGTTACCCATAGGGTTAAGCCGGTCTGGCTTCCCTTGAAAAATCGGGTTCTTGCCGTGAGCACACTTAGTTGCTCCGAGGTTCTGATCCTGATGTTGGCGATTTGGGCAATTATGTCTGTAATGCCCGGGTTGTGTACATTTGTGACACAAACGCAGTGGTAACTCTCCGGGCTTGGAGATTTGTTGCTGGGTTTTCTTGATAAGGCGGAGCCTCTTCCTCTTCTTTTTCCCTTTTAACCTCGTGGCTCGCGAAGGTGTTTTACCAACGGGGAGTTGGGTGGCCTTGCTAGTGTCATATCTTCGTTTGCCCTCGTGCGGACGAGTCTCTGTACAGGTAATTTCCCACTCACTTACATCTATCTCAGATAATACTCGCTTGCTGCCTCGATTTGCCCTCTCTTCTGCTCTAAGATCCATTGGTAGTCGAGAAGGTGGTAATATTGAGTCGGAGGCCTGGGGTTGGTCTTGATTAACATACTCCTCCAACAGATTGAAGAAACGGGCTTGTTCGACCATAGAGGCAGATAAAGACTGAGAGAGACTGCCCGCTAAACTAGTCTGAGATGGTTTCCTGTAACGTCCTTGGATGACATCGCACACCATCTAGTTCAGCATGGAATTCTGCCCTTCCAACAGTTGAGTGGCGCCGACAATGGCGTTTATGTCACTCTGGGTAGGTACTTCAGGTGAATAGGGCTTGGAAGACTGGAGCTTCTGTTGCATCGGTGGCATTTGTTGCAGTTGCTGAGCCATCCGTTGTCGTGCCTGCAGGAGCTGGCACAGCACCTCGGTATGTGCTGCTACGAAAGCTTCGGTCAGTGTCGCGGGCGATGGTAGCGTGAGATCACCACTACCTGACGCATCAGAACCATTGGGGTCACTTCACACCGATCTGAACATCTGAAAATTCAATCCCTAATTAATACATGTTCAGAATTTCACTCATAAACTCATAATTTGAACATACTCTATGGGACTCGTTCACGGTAAGTAATGCGAACCGGACATCAAAAGTCACAAGTATCCAAATCGGTAAAGCTTGTTTACACATCCCATGGTTGGGAATTTAGATGGAACAAAAAGGTACAAGGTGCTTTTCCTCACTACCTCATCATCGTTCATGAGGAAGTGGGTGATGAATGTACACATGCACAGCCAATAGCAAACATATTCTGCCTACGATACACAGATACATCCCTATCAACGTCCAGCGAAACGACTCGAGCTCTTGCGAAGACGGAGTCATGGGTGGCAGCTTGGCTTGGGTTCTTCTTTCGGTCTACTCCGAGCTTCTCCTCAACGTCGGGGGCGAAGACGGAAGAACAGCTTGCTCGGGAAGGAATAAAGTAGCTGGGAAAGATGCTCTAGCAGCCGTGTAGCCAAGGATAGCTGGAAGAAGATCAAGAACAGTGATAATGCCGAGCTCGGATGGAGATGGAGCTTCGCATCGGCGGTTCTGGGTAAAGGGTTCCCTTTTTATAACCGCTGTGGGGCTGTAACGGTCATTTATCCATCCGGTATCTGGTGTAGACAACACGGAGCTCAACAAGGTCAGCTCGTGGGGTTTCAGCGTCGTGAGCACGGTTGCGGAAAAAGATGGCGGGGTGGCACCATGGCGTCGTACGGTCGGAACACTGACGAGGATGGGGTTCAACGGTCTAACGAATTGACCGTGACGGGGAGAAAACGAGAAAAGCTGAGTGTACAATGCTTTACGTTCGCGATAGCAACAAAGAGAAGCGTAGCAAAAAGCTTCGGTTGATCCTGGGTTTACTTCCTTGCTCGATTCTGAGGAATTGAAGGTTATGAGCACGGATCGAGACGAAAACGCGATGGATGAATCCTCCATACTGACTATTCGAGAACCTTGACTGCTCAAGAGAATTTCTACGTCTAATGCTTCTACTTGGCTAGCAGAAAGGGAATTGAGGCTACAAGGTCGTCAAGATTCACGGCAAGGGACCAATTCGATAGAAATTTCCAAAAGACCACTACGAAGAAAATAAGGCCAATAGAAAAGTTCCATAATTTCTTGTTCGGAAGATAACTTTATGCAGAAACATCAGAATAATCTTGCTCACACCTTACTTAACTTGCGAATGAGAGGTGTTGACAACTCATTATTTTTAAGGTACAATAATTTTCAAAATTGATGTGATGCGTATGCTTGTAAAGACACTATGCACATGCTCGTGCAGTATGGTGCTCATGATGCACGTTAGAATGACTCGGTTACCCATATGAGTTAGTGATTGCAAGGGCAATCAAAGGCAGAGAGGGGATCTGAATGGCGAGTCGCTCTCTCACAACCAAGATACATAGCGCGCTCCTAGTGGCAGTCGGGTGGCTGCAGCACACACGGTGCCCTAGGTTCCGTCGCGGCACCTTTGGCTATGGGACAACAACATCACCAATCCAGAGAGGTAAGGCAGAAGTACGGAGTTTTCATGCGAATGCACGTTGGTATACCCAAACTTCCCAAATGCATATGCTATGCAGTGCATGCTCGAAAGCAACATTTATTTTAGTTCAAAAGGTTGTGAGCAAGACAAAAAAGAATAAGCTTAGGAACGAGGATTCGATCGGATCTTTGATTGGCACGAGATTTTCGGACCGTGGAACTTGGCTGATCACAACTAGCATAAATAATGCCTACGAACATTACTGTTGAAGGAGATGTTTAATCCAGGCATTACATCGATGAGGGTTTTTAGAATTACCAAACAACATTTGGAATTACAATTCAGACTAGCTGCAATAACAAGGTTGCTAGTTCAACTGACCGCGATAGTTAACCAAATGCGGTTATGGTACACTCGGGTTCCTTACAAACACTACACTCTTACAACTCAAAATTATATTTCCAACGGACCAACTGCCTAGGGTTGGATGTGCCACGCAGAGCGACTATGGTGACTTGGGTCCAGACTCAATTCCGGATTCTCCTTTAATGTCCTCAACATCTTCTCCTGCTGGTCTAGGAATGACAGGTTCTGGGGGTGGAACGGCTATAGCTTCCAGTTGATTTTCTAGTTCAAGCATATACTGGTCATTATGCTGCAACAAGAAATTCTACTCATGTATGATCTCAGTTAACTCTTGTATCTTGGCTTTGTCCTTGCGTCTTTCCTTCTTGAGAGTAGCGATCATTGCTCAGGCTTCCTTCAACGCTTGAGCCGTGCACTCCATTTCTTTAACTCGGTACCTATAGATCTAGTGTCTATAGAATACACTTTCTCCCACCATCCGTTGGTAGGTGTCGTACATGGCTTCTAAAAAGCGGACTGAGGTGACAAGATCTGAGTTGTAGTGAGAGTTGCTCTAGGCTGGAATGATAGTTTCCCGTTCGCCACCTAGGACAATGTGTCGCACAGGTACCGGAATTGCTTTCGCTGCAGAGTTGGCTATCTCGGCGGGGTGCTTTCCACAGAAAGTTGTGAGTGCTTCGAGAGCAGCCTTCTGCACTGTGTCAGACAAATTTCTCCCTTGTGCCCTACACTCCCACTCTTCCCAAGCAGGATTAGTCGGACACACGGAAGTCTTCACCTTCACTTCACAACAAAGGAGCTGGCCTGTGGTCATGACCTCACGTGTCGAGTACTCTGGGCAAGTGGTGTACCCAAAGTCCTTCAGGGTGTCCCACAAAAGTGCAGGAAATCCACCCTCCTCGAGGTAGTTCACGAGAGTCCATGAGTCCACATCAACCGACGTGGATCCAGCGTTGTCCATCTGGACATAACGATAAAAGTGAGAATCAGTCGGGTGCGAGTGTACAAAGGTAACTCGATCCACGAATACGGTTAGGGCTTAAGGTGTGGGGTAATTATGTATACTAAAATACCAACGTGTGCTAAACTCGAACGAGCAGGCATACCAAATGATACTAGGTTCTGGTAATCGGAAACCGAACTTCCTAACTCAAATTAGAGTCCAACACTTCTCAAATTTGCATAGTAAATTAGCAAGGTTATGAGACTCAAGTTGGGTACGCAAGGTCAAGCTAGAATATTAGGGAAGGTGCTATCTAAGTAGATTTCAACTAGTTCTAGGAAGATGGCAAGACAAGGGTTGACTAACCGAGCATAACTTGCGGTAGACTTAAGTTATGATCGTGAACTTCGGCGAGCAGAACTAGATTAGATCGGAGCGACCTAGATAGAGATCACCTAGACAAAAGATTCTTGGACGAGGATAACAATCTCAGCAACAATCCTAATAAAATTTATGCACAACAACCCATCTACGCTAGAGAGGCTAGACAGGACAAACACACTATCACTATTATGCCTTAGAGAGCACGGAAATAGACCTGAGTTCAGTTTAGAATCTTCCCCGACTTTTAGCATGATGCAAGACGTCCTATTCGTTCTCACAAGGCATTCAGCCGAAAACTCGGAGTTAGTGCCGGTGGCATGGCACATACACGTATCTCCCTATAATAGCTAGTCGGGATCTAGTCGATGCTCTCTTAGCGACTTACAAAACGAGGTTAGGGTACCTGCAGAAAATCACAGAAGACAACGAACCTTTCATGCCAGCACTCATGAAAGTGTTCCATACATTACCGTTCACTATAGAAACGGCATCCATGCGTTAAGCCGCTGCATGGACAGCGTCCAACCCCATACATCCTCCGTTTGAATGGACTGTATCTTTGCCTCGCATGCTCGACATGGGGAATGCACACATATGAAACACGTGGCGACACACAACTTACAACCAGACGTGAAGATGGGATCCGTGGAATGGATCACTCCATCAACCCTCGCAATACCCGTGATGCGGTACAACACACGTATAAAACACGTGGCTCATCTAGTTTGGTTGTGCAAGAAAGTAAGTCTGACATAAAGTAATGTGCTGGGAGTTAGCAAAATAAACCATAGATTAATAATCCATCTGAAAGAACCCAAAAATTCCATCTAGAGTCTCTCGGTCTAGTTTATCCTTAACGGACCAACGTGTTTTGCAAATCAAACAATCTTGGCAGTTTTTATTCCAAAATCATGTGATTAAGGTTGTTAGTTAAGCCCTGGTGCATGCAATCGCTCTGATACCAGCTGTGACAACCCGCCCAGGAAAATACCATACTATCGCCTAAGACCGATCCACTTGGGTCACTAAGCAATAGTAAAGTACCATCCTATCGTTAGTTGCCGGGTTAACACCCGGTAAATCACTTGGATATCGAACAGAGGATCGACACATGTGTTAAAACTCACGTGAAGGCGAGTCCAGAGTACAACATTAGTTAAACATTTTATTACAAACCATTGTTCCTGACATGGAGTAGAGGTTCAGAGTTCGAAAACAGCAGAAATAAATTAAACTAGCGCAACGGTAAACATCAAAGGAGGCCATCCGTGATGTCATCACTTGTCGTCACCCTTCTGGTCAACAACACCTGCAACAACAGTTTTAAAGAAAGGCTGAGTATACTAATACTCAGCAAGACTTAACCGTCAGATGATAACTACATCACCAAACTCTAGACATGAAAGACTTTTGGCCCGTGCAGTTTCTTTTGCTGAACAGCTACTAAGAGTAGATCCTTACTTTCAATCTTTTAGCACAGGTTCTAGTTGATTTCCATTTCTAAATATGCCATCTAATTCAATCAAGATTTTGACACACAATTAATCCATACAATAGTATTCCTCGAGTTCCATCATTATGGGATATCATGGCCAGTTGATTAAGCAGTCCCGGATAACGGTGAGAGGCCGACAATCGATTGATTTAAACCTTGCAAGGTAGACCCAAACACACGGTAGGCTGCCCCCGCGAGGACAACTTTCCCAGGCCGTTTCCAAAAGCCCTCGGGTTGGGAGCAAAGCCTACAGTCCTGGGTGCAAGGTTAGCTGGTATACCCTGCAAAAGTATCCAGTCTCGCACAATACACCCCCTTCTCGGTAGCTAGCCGGTAAGGCGATTACTCAAGAGTAGTAGGGAAGAGTTCCCGTGCCGTCTCATTAAGGTACTAGGCTTACCGATCCCATTCTCGGCAAATGTTTGGTACGTTCAAAAGCTTAGCCCACGAAAGCCACAGGACCGGAGCCCAATCCCATGCTCTTACCACATGAGCAATCCATTTATAAAGATCTTATGATTCCAACATAAGAACCTATTCTCGCGAGTGACGAACATCACTCGACTTCTATCGAGTCATATAGCATAGCAGCTATCGACCTAGCATTCTAGTGATAGAGCATAGGTGCCTAGGGATCATGCGTCTAGGGTTTCAATCAACTCCTGAAACGTAAATGCACAATCGTGGCAAACATAATTGCATAATTTTAAAAGACGGGGTTAATGATCCAGGGCTTGCCTTCGCTAGCAAGGTTGGCCTTGGGCCCTTCTGGATTTGGGAGCAAAGCCTACAGTCCTGGGTGCAAGGTGTCACACCCTGAAATTTCAAATTTCAGGATGTGAATAGAGAGAATAATTAAATAACGATTTTCTCATAATTTTAAAATTTTTCCAACATTTATTTTCTTTACAGGGAATATAGTATAGGAAAAATCCATCGTTTGATTTTCTAAATTAAATAAAAGTTATGTGTGTTGCATTCATGCCGATGCATCTAGTGGTTCTTGAGTGCAAAAAGGTTTCAAAAAGGCGTTTAGGAGCTGTCCAAACTCTCCCGAGAATTTTTCTGCAATTTATTCTCATTTTCCTTGAGCTATTTCTATTTATTAGAAGGCTCTAAAATCTTTTTCATGAGCACCAAATGCTTTATTTGGATTGTTCATGACCTAATCTACCTCTAGGAATTTTCCTGGAATTTGTGTGATTTTCTGAGTATTTTTGGTGCCTTGCAAACATTTACTAGAGTTTACTGTAATTGTTTTTGCACTGGAAATGGTTTCAGAAAATTAAAAAAAACAAAACCTATCCTTTCCTACCTGGGCCGAGCCCGATGGCCCGGCCCAGTCCACTCCGGCCCACCCGCGCCCGCGCCCGCGCGGGCCCATCCGGGGCCCGCCGCCGGGCGCCAGGGTGCGCGCGGGGGCCGCCGCCGCCGCCTTGGCATGCGTGCCCGCCGCGGCCGCCCCCCGCCCTTTATAACCGAGGCCGCGCGCCCCCGCACGCCCCCGCCGCCCCGCCGCCCGTGCCGCCGCCCGCGCAGGTGCTCGAGCCGTCGCCACCGAAGCCAGGCCCCCGGCGTTGACCGCAAATACCGGCCGCCCCTGTTACTCTCCTCCGAAGGCGAGCCCACCATCTTGTTCCTCCCGAGCTCCTCCTTCAATTTTGCACCACGCCCGAATTTCTTGGTCGCCGGAGCGCCGGTGAACCGGCCGGATAGGCCACCGCCCCTCCCTGTTCACGCCTCTAACCAGAGGAAGAAGAAGGCCGGCGGTTTTGCAGTAAGACCCCTGCCTTTTCCTGTAACTATTGGATTTGTTTTTGTGTCTTGCATCTTTCACAAAAAAATCCCTAGATCTATTAGATGCTTTCAACTAGATCCAATCTAAGCCCTTTTGCAAATCTAACCCCGACCTTTTATCTTTTGCGAGCACTGTTCCCTGTGTCTTGCGAATCTTGTCTGCTAGCTCCTGTTATCCACGGTTAATCGCGTCTAGGCCCTTATCATCTTGTTTTGCTCATATCTTTCTCGTTTTAGCTCCGATTTCATCCGTTCAAGTTGCGTTAGGTTCATAATAATGTAAAGCACGTGTTAGTGGTGTGTTTTCACCATGTTTTGTTTCTGAAAATGAAATTAATATTAATTTTGATTAATATCTAGTTATGCATGCCTTTTATAAATAAAAGCAATATAGATCTATATATCGTTTTCATAAGCAAATTTAATTGGATTAATGTTTCTATCACATGTTTTTTACATAAAAGATAATTAGATCTTTATCTCAATTTTCATAAACCAAATGTTAATTTGTTTAATAGTTAATTATCTTTTCTAATTAAAAATTGATTAGGCTTTTACATCGGCTTTTATTATAAATATTAATTTGATTAATACCAATACCATAATGTTTTTAATAATAATATGATCTACTCGAATTAAGAAGTTTCGTTTAGAGTATTCTTATAGGTTAGTTTTTTCGACATTTAATGTTTAATTGGTTTAATCAATATATGAATCTTTATTAATAAAACTTGACTAGTTCTTTACACCGGTTTCATAAATAAAGTTTAATATTGTAATAATGTCAACATAGGGTATTTTATTTCTGAAATATCCTTTATATTTGTTTTGTTAATTAAAATGAACCTAGCTCATAGCCTTGTTCTCTCATAAATGCAAAACGTTCGTTAGACGTTCTTTTCTCAGCTCAATCTCAGTGTGACCTTTCCAGTTCATGCTCAATCTTTCATAACCATCTCTTTAAAGCTAACCAAGCCAAGTACACTTTGTGTTCTTTAGTGATCCATCTAATCAAGCCTATCCTTTAGTGCGTTCTTTTGAAGCTTTCTTTTGATTGGTACTTTGTTCTTAGTATGCTTGTTTGTTTCTTTGCATGTTTGTGCTCGAGGATTGATGCGTTTAGAGTGAACGCCGTTCAAGAAGTTTGGAAGAGCTAGAAGTGAAAGATTCTAAGCAACTCTTTGGTTAAAGTCAAGTGTGTCCTTGATCTTTTGTCCTAAGAATTATACTTAATCACTCATTGCATTGCTTGCATTAATTTTGATGGGTTCCTATTAAGGTTTATTCTAGTCTTTGATTATCATTACTTGTTAACCTGGGTTTACATTTATGTCGAGTAGTTATGCTTAGTTGCTATACCTGGGCTATGGTGGTTTTAATGAACAATAATGATGAATCAGGTTATACCTTTAAGCTATATCTTTGGATGCTTAATACAAGATCATATGATTAATCGGAACATGGAGCGACCACCCAGGAAAACAGTGCTACCACAAGACATATGGCTCTGTCTTGGCTTATTAATTAGTGAACTAGGTGTTAGGTATGCTTTACCTAATAAGGGTTGGGGGCTGGCGGGTAGTGGCGTATGGACATGCTCGGGCGTAGGTGAGGGCTTAGCTAAGACACGATACTCGTCCGGGAGCTTTATACGTCGCACTGACCAGGTAACCTAGCGGGCAGCCTACATCTGGGGATCTTTGTAACGGCCTCGTAGAGTCCCTATGCAATCACACCTCGGTAGTGTGGTATGATGCCTAGCTAGCATCGCATGGTTGGGTCTAAAGTTCTTCGGAACTTTTACGTGACTTGTGGGTAAAGATGTACGACCTCTGCAGAGTGTAAAACTAACTAGTTAGCCGTGCCCACGGTCACGGGCGGCCTGGACCCTCACATGATAATTGAACTTGAAGATGGACTCAAATCGTGTTCTCTGGTTATGCTTGCCATATGCTTATGGCGTATCTCTTACCTTATGCTTAATGAGGGTTGGTATATACTTTCACTTGCTAGTAACAGTTGCTTAATAAAATTTGACCAACAAAAATTGCTTAAATGCTTATAGCCCAGTCCACTATAAAGCCTTTGCATTCATATCTTTTTCCACACTTGCTGAGTACGACAAGTGCTCACCCTTGCTATAAACATTGTTGCTCAGAAAGAGGATGCTACTCTGAAGTCTTGTGAAGATGTTGCTGGTGCCAGGCGTATGCAACCCCCAGTCGACTGCCTGTGATGTTTGGAGCCTTCGTTTCCAGGATTAAGCGTAAATCTATGATAATCTTCCTTTTTATTACGTGATACTATTTCTGTATTCACTTATATGTCACTATATGCATGAAACTTGATCCTGGCATGCATATAGGTATGGACTTGGTTTCCTTCGGAAAATCGGGTGTGACACAAGGTTAGCTGGTATACCCTGCAAAGTATCTAGTCTCACACAATACACCCCCCTTCCCGGTAGCTAGCCGGTAAGGCGATTACTCAAGAGTAGTAGGGAAGATGTGACGCCCCAGGTTTTTAATTACCGTCATTAACGCTAATGACCGGATCAGCCGAGTCAAATCAGTCAAACACCGGTCAAACCTAGGTCAACCTGGGTCATCACCCCGAAAACCTCGCTAATGAACCCTAATGAACCCCTTGACCAAGCCTACACACACCCGTAGTCAACCCTTGGTCAAAGGCACGGTCAAAACCGGCTTAACCGTTGACGTCAGCGAATGTCGTCCGGAACTTTTGCCACGTTCTCCAAAATTCACCAAAACACTTCAAAATCTACCTTTGTGAAAGTTGTCCATATTGTTGAGGGACACAACTTTCACGTAGATTGGCATTTCAAATTTTGAGAGGAAATTGGTGAAAAACCCGATCGACTGACAGTACCTCCTGTTTTCCAGAACAGGCCGGCATTCAATGTTTGGCAGGCGTTCCTGCAAAATCCGTCGAGAAAAACACTAGACATTACGAAAGTTGTAGAGGGTAGTTAGATCTACAACTTTCCTATTCATCGCTCGGTGCACTTCAGTTCAAATTTTTGATGAAAAACCCAGTCCAACAGGCGTTGACTGGCTAATATTGGCCGAGTGGGCGCCCGGGCGCTCTGGAGCGTCGGCGCCCGCGTGCGCGGGCGTGCGTGCGGCGCGTGGCCGCCACCCTCGGCGTCCGGGCCTGCGTGGTCCCGAGGGCTCGCGTTCCAAGGCGCGTTGGAGTCCGTCCTCGCCGCGTGTCGCGCCCACACTCGTCGCCGGTCGCTCGCCTTGAATCCACCGGTCCGTCCGCGTCCTCTCCCTGGGCACGCGCTCCTACCGAGGCCGGCACGGTACCAGCGGAGTAATGACCGGGGAGTCGACGTGGCGGAGGCCTAGGGCCGCGCCCTCCCTCCCCTATCGCCTATTTAAACAGCCGCGCCGCCCCACGCCTGGTCGCGCCTGCGCCACCGCACGGCGGGCCGCCACCGCGCCGCCGTGGCCGGCCACGGTGAACTCCCCCTCCCGCCTATCGGATTGCCATTCGTGCTCGCACTCACCACCACAATCCTCCACCGCAGCCCTCCCCGAACCCCGGACCGCCCGCAAGACCGGCGTCCTCGCCGGAGCGACGCGCCGCGGCGGCGCCCGCCGCCCCCTCCGTCGGCCGAGCCGCCCCCGGCTTCCCCCACCCCCAACGCCGACCCAAACCGGCCCCTAGAACCCCAAGGACCCTCCCCCGCCCGTGCCCGGCCGGCGGTTGGCCGGAATTTGGCCGGACCGCCGCTGCCCGGCCGCCAAGGACTACATTGCAAAAGAAATAATCTTTTCAGGGGCCTCACCGGAAAAGGGTAACTCCAATAGTTAAACTGATTTCCTGATTCTTGTAAATTGCATAGAAAATCATAGAGAAGTCAGACAAATGCAAGGCCAATTTGGTTGGATTCACGGTGAATTATCCTACAACTTTTGTTATTCTGGCCTGAGCTAATTCCCTATAGTTTTTGCATGAAAAATACAAATGTGAAAAACCTAGATCTGCAATATCCCAAAATTTATAAATCCTCTGTAGCTAATTTTTGGATATGTTGTGTGTCAGTTCATGACTAGCTCCTAGGCCAAAAAATGCACAAAGTTATGATGTAAATCTTTTTGTAAAAATGTTTTTCCATTTCTGCCAGATCTGCCCAAATGATTTTGTCTGATAAATATATTTATGTTCTTGAGCTCAACTTGTGCACACTGTCTTGTAATGCCAAAATGCACATTTTTTGAATTAATCATGACTTTTGGATTAACAGAAATAATTATTCTTGATTTATGCATGTTTTCCTTTGTAAATTAATAAACCAAGTTCAATAGAGATTCCATGTGAACATGCTGGTTATTTAGACTTGTTTAGGACCAGAGAGCATGCACAAGAAAGTTTGCATCATTTTGAGGCTTATTTATTTTTATATGCATTTACTTTGAATAACTAGCTAGCCTTTGTTATTTTCAATAATATTTAATTTCCTAGCATCCAACACTTGCAAGTGGGTCCAATGGACCAGGATAGGTGCTAGTAGGCTTAAGAAGCACACCTTTAATTTTTGGTAATTTAATTGTTTAATAAAAAGCTTAAATGCCCTTTTAATATTAAAGGGAAATTTAATAAAGAAAAACCCTTGATTAAATTTTTTCCTTTTTGAAAGTATTATTTAATATAAATAAAAGATAATTAATTATCATCACTGATAAGGAATCAATTCATAAATAAAAATATTCATCACACCTTTGTTGGTAAAGATAAAATGAAATGAAGCTTTCACATGAAATGATAAGCTTACTAAAAACCTTTATTCAAATGTGGAATAAAAGAGTAACCGATGTACAACCAATAACCTTCCTAAAAGAGAAACATTAGCTGAATGCTTGTTAAGGTAAACATGACCAACCTAGAGTTGGATAAGACAACCAACTATTACATCACCTAAAGTGCATTACATTCCGTGTAGATCTTCCGGACGAAGATTACTCCCTTGTCCCGGAAACCGAGGAAGGAGGAGCGGAAGGTTCTCTGCAGTACGTGGAAGTACTCGACACCGAGGGCGCCCAAGATAACCTAGCTGACGAAGGCAAGCTCCGGTGCATCTAACCTAGTTTTAAAATTTCTTTATCCAATTATCTATGGATGATTGTGCATTTACGTTCAGGAGTTGAATGAAACCCTAGATGCATGATCCCTAGGTACCTTTGTCCTTACTAGAATGATAGGTCGATAGCTGCTAAGCTATAGGACCGTTACAAGTCGGGTGATGACCTCACTCGCAAGAATAGGTTCCTAGATAGGAATCACAATATATCCTTAAATGGATTTGCTCACGTGGTAAGAGCATTGGATCTGGGCTCTGGTCCAGTGGTTATGTGGGTTAAGTCTTTGAACGTACTAAGCACATGTCGGGTATGGGACCGGTAAGCCTAGTACCTTAATGAGGCGGCAAGGGATCCTACCGTTACTACTCTTGGGATTCGCTCTCATGGCTAGCTAGCGGTGGTGTATGGTGACTCTGGGTGTACTGGGTGGGGCATGCAAGATAGCCTGCACCAAAGACTGTAAGATTCGATCCCGACCCGAGGATTTCTGGGGACGGCCTGGGAAAGTTGTCCTCTCGGGGGCAGCCTACCGTGTGTTTGGGTCTACCTTGCAAGGTTTAAATCAATCGATTGTCGGCCTCTCACCGTTATCCGAGACTACTTACTCCACTAGTCATGAGATCCCTAATGATGGAAGTTGATGAACTTTATGCTTGTTTAATTGTGTTGGACAACTTTGTTTGTACTAGTTGGCTAATGTAGTAAAGATTGAAAATACTAGAACTTGTGCTAAAATCTTGAAAGTAAGGACCTACTCTTTGTTACTTTTTAGCAAAAGCAACCCAGTAGCCAAAAAGCCTTTCATGGTCTAGAATTGGTAAAGTAGTTATCACCTACGGGTAAGACTTGCTGAGTATTAGTATACTCAGCCTTGCTATAATGTGTTGATCCAGCTAATGCCTTCAGTGATGTGTGGCCCGGTGAGATCCCGCCCGGCTAGGAGCTGGAGTGGGTGGAGGACGACTACTGAAAGCATCATGGATGGCCTCCCGTGGTGTCTCCTCTTCCGCTAGTTAATTTCCGCTGCTTTCCGAAAACTCTGAACTATTTCATCGTGACAAAAACTATGGTTTGTAATAATTAAACCCCTCGGGGTATGAATTTGGATATTAATGTTGTTGTATCTCTGGACTCGCCTTCGAGTGAGTTTTAATGCATATATTCGATCCTTGTGCTTTTCAAGTGATTTACTGGGCGTTAACCCAGCAACTAACGACAGGATGATACTTTATTATTGCTTAATGATCAAAGTGGATCGGTCTTAGGCGATAGTACGGTATTTTCCTGGGCGGGTTTTCACAGTTGGTATCAGAGCTTATATGCACCAGAGATTAATTAATAAAATTTAATCACTGATTTTTGAATAAAATATGCCAAGATTTTCTGATTTTCCAAATTACGTTGGTCCGCTAAGGATAAACTAGACCGAGAGGCCCTAGAGGGAATTTTGGGTTCTTTTAGGTGGCTTATTAATCTATGGTTTATTTTGCTAACTCCCAGCACATTACTTTATGTCAGACTTACTTTCATGCACAACCAAACTAGGAGCCACGTGTTTTATACGTGTGCTGTTCCGCATCACGGGAATTGCGAGGGTTGATGGAGTGATCCATTCCACGGACCCCATCTTCGCGTCTGTTCGTGAGTTGTGTGTCGCCACGTGTCTCATACGTGTGCATTCCGCATGTCGCTCATGCGAGGCAAGGATACACTCCATTCAAACGGAGGATGTCCGAGGTTGGACGCTGTCCATGCAGCGGCTTAACGCATGGATACCGTTTCTATAGTGAACGGTAATGAATGTGGACGCTTTCGTGACGTGCTGGCACGAAAGGTTCGTTTTCTGCAGGTACATAACAGCGCTTCGTTAGTCGTTAAGCGAGTACCGTATAGCTCTCGACTAGATATTATAGGGAGAGACGAATAAAAGCCTTGCCACCGGCACTAACTTCGATTTTTGGCTTGATTGCCATGTGAGGTCGAATAGGACGTCTTGCATGCATGTTAAAAATCGAAACAACTAAAATGGACCCAAAAATCGAAATTCCATATGTTCTCTAAGGAAGATTATGCTAGTGTGTGCTTTTTATAAACTAGAGTACCTCTCATACCTAGCCGTCATGCTGCCGAAATTTTTGATTTTGAGATATTGCAGATCAAGGTTTTTCACATTTGTATTTTTTATGCAAAAACTAACAAAAACTAGCTCAGGAAAGAATTACAAAAGTTGTGGTATATTTCACCACAAATCCAACAAAATTGATTTTACATTTTTTTGATTTTTCTACGATTTTCTACGCAATTTATAAGAATCAGGAGAAAGGCAACACTATTGAAGTTGTGGTTTTACACCGATGCCCATAGATCTTCTTTAAAGTTCACAAGTATGCCCTCGAGTCACCGAAAAGTCCCTGCAAAGAACTCGATCCTCGCAATTAGGCCCTCGGGGTGTCGGCCGCCGGCGGCCTTGCCGGATTCCGGCGAGGTGGCGGCCGAGGTTGGGGGAGGCCTCGTGGCTCACCAAAGGTTCGTTTTGGTGGGTCGGAGGAGGCGTTGGACGGCCCGGTGGGGCAGCTCGGCGGCGCCAAAGCGCTGGCCACCGCGGCGGCGGAAAATTTCGGTGAGGCCGGGGCGAAGTCGGGCAAAGCGCGGTGGGGGAGGCTTCCACGGGGTCCCAGGGAGGCGTAGGGTAGCTGGACGGCGACGGAATGAAGGGGAAGGCGCCGTTCACCGAGCAGTCCCCCATGGTGGCCGGCGGCAGGGCACGAAGCACTGGGGGGAAGGGCTCGTGCGGCGAGGCTGGCTGGCTGGCTGGCGGGCTCCCTTTTATGGTCGACACGCGCGCGTGCTTGCTACCACAGTGACAACTCGCCTTAACTCGTTGTACGGTGCATCCTCGACTGGCGCACGCCGGGAGCCCGACGGCGGACCGTGGGACAACACCGAGCGCGGGGGCGGCGAAGGCAGGGACTCCACATGGCGGGGCGCGGACTTCGGGGACCCTCGGAGTGCTCCCACCCTCGGGCGGAGTGGCCTCGGGACGGCGCGAGGTTGGCCCCCGACTCCGAGGTGAGCGCGACGCTCGCACCGGTGCGCGCGGGACGCGCGACGCCGCGACGTGGCACCAGCCGGCCTAAATGTGTTGCTGAGTGCCGGTTTGAACACTCGAATCTCCAAAAAGTTGAATAGAAGTGCACAAGGCGATGAATAGGAAAGTTGTAGATCTAACTACCCCCTACAACTTTCATGAAGGCCGTCTCGTGTTTTTCTCAATGGATTTTGTAGGAACGTCGTGCCAATTTGGAATGCCGCTCTGTTTTGGTAAACAGGAGGTATTGTCAGTCGATCGAGTTTTTCACTAATTTTCACTCAAAATTTGAAATGCCAATCTGCATGAAAGTTGTGTCCCTCAAGAAGATGGACAACTTTAATAAAGGTATGTTTTAAAGTGTTTAGGTGAATTTTAAAGAACGCGGCAAAAGTTCTGGACGACATTCGCTGACGTCAACGGTTAAGCCAGTTTTGACCGTATCTTTGACCAAGGGTCCACCACGGGTGTGTGTAGACTTGGTCAAGGGGTTCATTGGGGTTCATTGGAGAGGTTTTCGCGGTGATGCCCAGGTTGACCTAGGTTTGACCGGTGTTCGGCCGGTTTGAATCGGCTGATCCGGTCATTAGCGGTAATGATGGTAATTAAAAACCTGGGGCATCAGATCCAGTAGCTTCGACGGTCCCAACACCCGCACATCTGGTCAATGAGTTTGCACCCAAACTCAGGCTATCCGACCGTGTACTCGCCATGGGGCGCAACATACCATTCCGTGCGATCCAATTCATACTCCAAATATTTGTTTCCTTACTAGTTCCAATACGCCTGATCAAACCTTTGAGCAAAACCTCTTTCCCCTCTAACATTGATCGCCAGACTTGGGATGGTGTCGAGCCAAATCAACCCCCAGAAAATCACCTTCGAGGTAGTAAACGACCTTGAGTACATGAGCGCTCAGAGATGTCAGGTCCTAAACAATTCTCCACGCCTACATGGACATCAGTGCTAGGTTGAGCAACTCAATATCACGAAAGCCAATGACACCAAGGTGCTTCGGTTTCATCAACTCATCCCATGCAACCCAACACTCCCTTCTCTTCCCTTCCTTACTGCCCCACCAGAAGTTGCGCAAGGCACCATCAATATACTTGCACATGCCCCTTGGAAGCTTGAAGCATGACATAGAATAGGTAGGGACTGCTTGAGCAACTGATTTAATCGGGACCTCTTTGCCACCTGCTGAGAGGCATTGTTCCATCCATCCCTTGAACTCTTTTCCTTACCCTATTCTTCGGGTATTTAAAGGCCTTGTTGTTCATAACCCCAACATGAGTCAGCATCCCCAAGTATTTCTCGCTCAGGGCTTCGTTCTGGACGTCGAGCAGGTCCTTGATCTCTGCTCTTGTGGCCATGGACACCCCTTTAGAGAAATGAATTGACGACTTGTCCACATTAATATGTTGCCTGAGGCTCGACAGTAAACCTGTAACACATCAAGAATCTCCTGTGCATTCTCCCTGTTCACATTGAAAAATAGCAGGATATCATCTTCAAAAAGAAGATGGCTCACCACCGGAGCGGTTGGTGCCACCTTAATTCCATTGAGGTTCGATGATTGAATTCCTGCTTTCAAAACGCACGACAGGCCCTCTGCTACCAACAAAAACAAATAGGGAGAGATAGGATCTCCTTGACACATACCTCTGGTAGGATTAAACTTCTCCAAATGATCACCATCAAATAGCAGCATTATCGCCCTTAAGTAGCTCCACTCCACACGGTCATAAGCCTTCCTCATATCAAGTTTGAGAGCGCAACACCTCAGATCTTGAGCCTTTTTACGCTTCATAAAGTGGAGGTACTCGTAAACTCATATGATATTGTCCATGATGAGTCGTCCAGGAAGAATCGTTGACCGATCCTCCGCAATAATCTAAGGTAACACTTCCTGTAGCCTATTGGCCACCACCTTCGAAGCTATCTTGTAGATGACATTACATAGGTTGATAGTAGACCTGAGCATTTTTCGGGCCGAGCCGGGTTCGGGCCGGGCTGAAAAAAATTCTGTTATTTCGGGCCAAAAAATCCTGCCCATGACCATCCCATTAGACGCATCAGGCCTCAATTTTCGGGCCGGGCTCGAGCCGGGCCCGAGCTTGGGCGGGCCACCCGCACATTTTATAGTGTAAAACAACTAAAAACAACATTTCGGGCCGGGCTCAGGCTAAAAAAATTTTTCGCGGGCTTCAAGATCTTTGCCCACGCCCGTCCAGTAAGGTTCGTGGGCGGGCATGGCGCGGGCTGGGCCCGGGCCAGGCCTGCGGGCCGAGTCGGGCCGGGCTCAAAATGCTCAGGTATAGTTGATAGGTCTATATTGGCCCAACTCCTCTGCACTGGCAACCTTGGGTATAATAAGAACAATTAGTGTGTCATTAATCGCAGCAGGGTTGTCCTCTCCTCTCAGGATCCTAAGCACCACCGTGGTCACCTCATCGCCGCATAGATCCCAATGACGTTGGAAAAAATGTGCTGGGAGGCCGTCGGGACCCGAGGCATTAGTAGGGAATATCTAGAATAAAGCCCGCTTAATCTACATTTTCTCAAAGGGGGCGATCAGTGCATCATTCATCTCTGCCGTGACTGTAGCAGGAACTGAGTTGAGCACTTGATCCATATCACTGACCCCCTCTAATCTATACATCTCCTTGTAAAAATAAGTTGTCAACCTGCCCAATTCATGGGCCTCTTCAAACTTTGAATTTTATTCTTCTTCTTGCGCTGGTGGCACGGAGATGAAAGAAACGAGTATTTTTTTGCACCAGCTGCCAGCCATAGGATTCTTGATCGCTACTGCCACATTATTTCCTCACGATGGCTGAGTTCAACAATTCTATCCGTAATTTTAATTTCTGCATGTGATGGTCCCATCCGATGCGGATCCCCTTGGAGCTTCTCCAATTCTTCTTTCAGATGTTCTAGCTCTAGTCTAACGTGGCCAAAGGTGTTTCAGCCCCAAGCTACCATGCTTCCCACCGCAGATGTAAGTTTGTGTTGTCGGTCATCCAAAGTCCGATAGCCAAGAAGCGAACTCCTCATGTGATTCCCACATAACCTGATAGCGAAATCTTTTTTGGCCTTGAGGGGAACAACCTCCTATTTCCATCGGAGTGTAATTGGCCCATTGCCCCATTATAAGAAGCTGCCCCCATATTGCAAACTGTAGGCATGGGTGTTGGACATACACCATAGGTATTCATACAAGGAAGGATGAAGACGGACTCCTATTAGAATTCTCCTATAATCCTACTAAGACTTGTTCTATGTAATCCTACTAGGACTCCTACCTTGTAACCGACTAGGAACCCACCCCTGGACTATATAAAGGAGGGTCGGGTACCTAGTCGAACATCTGAACCAATGCAACACCAAGCGCAGGGCGCCATGATATCCCAAACAGGACGTAAGGTCCGCCAACTTGGTGGCCCAAACATGTATAAACCTGCTTGTGTCCCATGTCCTTGCGCATACCTTCGAGTTCCAGGTCTCCCGATCACGATCCTCCACCGCACAATCTACTACCGCGGGTACCCCTTGGTAGGTTTGCTGGTCTAAAACACCGACAGTTGCCACGTCAGGTAGGGGTGATCATCAACACCTGGCGAATTCAAAGGACCTTCAAGATCAATCTACTCCACGGTTGATTGGTCGCGTCAGGTAGGGGTGATCATCAACACCGTGCGAATTCAAAGGACCTTCAAGATCAATCTACTCCGCAGTTGATTGGTCACCGATTCGAAGCTAAGTCGTCGAGTTCCAATCTCCGTGCACTTGCCTCCGGTCGTATTGGTCTCTCGCTCGGCTTGTCATCCGGTTGCACTAGCTCTACCTCACCTACATCGTGCGTCGTGACTACTCTATGCGTCGTCGCTCGACTTGTTGTCCGGTCACATTGGCTCTACCTCTACTACGTCCTGCACCGCGACTACATCCTCTCCGAGCTGCACTGCGATAACTACTCACCTCGACTAGTTTCAGCTGGAAAACTGTAAGGAATCGGATGCTCATAGCCTAAGGGGGGGTGAATTAGGCAACCTAAAAACCTTAACCTATGGCTTCACTCCTTTTTCTCAAAGTAAAATAGAACATACTATCTAGATGTGCAACTAAGATTATTCTAGTGTGAAACTCCCAATCCAAAACAAGTTTTGCAACCTATAGCCAGTCCAAGCAAGATACAACTCTAGGAAAGAAAAGGCAAGCAAAGATGCAATAGAGTAAATGCGGAAACATAAAGGGATGAGAGGAAGCAAACTCTTGACACGCGATTTATCTCGTGGTATTGGTACTCACACAAGAGTATTGCTTCCCGGTCACCAAGTCTCTCCCAAGGGCACAACTTGACTCGCCACAAAGGCTAGCCACTTAAGCACTTGCCAGGATCCCTTGGTCACCTTGATGCCTCCTCCACTAAGGAGCTTCTCCACCAAGGAAGGGGGTCTCCACGTCCCCCGCACAAAGTGTCCTCGCCACTCCACACCAAGCCAGAGGGTCGATGATGATTGCCGGTGAGCCATTTAGGCCCCAAGGCTTCCGGCGAACCTTGTACACCTTAATTCACTCAAGAATCACCTCACAAGGTTGGCACAACCTTGCACTCACTAGGCTCTAAGCTAAGCATATCACTAAGCACATACGCTGAGTATATGCAAGTCTATGGATGAGTAATTAAGCACTTGGATGGATTGGATATGATCTTCTAGGTGTCTTGCACTCTCCTACACTTCCACACAATCCAGTACCCTCAAATGGGCGAGTGGAGGAGGTATAAATAGCCCAAGGCATCAGACTAGCTGTTGGCTAAAAGCGTTTGAAAGTAGTACCGTCAAATGATCTGACGCTATGCTTTTCTGGGCGTCGGTTCCTCCGGTGCTACTAGCCGTTGCCCTCCACCGCACATCACTGTTGACACAACTGCTCCGACGCTTCATCCGACGCACCGTCGGTTCATCCGGTGCTGAAGAACTCACGGCAAGAACCTTACAATTAGCTTACACTCGACCGTCGGATGAACCGCTGCACACCCGTCGGTGCATCCGGTGCTTAAGGCTTCGTCTTGGCATGTCTCTGTCTTGTTCAAACTCGACCACTGGATAGACCAACGGTTCCCTCCAATGGACTGTCGGTTCATCCGATGCTGCTATCTTCGCGACTCTGTTTCTCCAATTCATCCGACGCAACTAGTAAAGGGATCGTCGGTTCATCCGACGGTATCAAGTTAACTCCAATCGTTGCGCGGTGTCCCAAGTACTCCGATGCTATGCACCGATGGTACCATCAGTTCATCTGATGATGCCCTTTTTCCTCTTTTCCTTTGCGTCTTCAACTTCGATCTTTGCTTCAATATAACATATATACTTAACATACTTAACATGCCATCACTTATAGCCCCAAAATATATACTAAGTCTCTCATTTTTGCTATAAGTAAATTAACATGTGCATGGTATGTTAACTTGTGGTATGACATGTTAACTTGGGCATGGTATGTTAAGTTGTGCATAGTATGTTAACATGTGGTAACATTCATGGGACCTAGGAATGCCTACAAAGACGTGCTAGACAATGTGGTTAGTCTCATTGCTTGTGTTAGCATGAATCACCAAAATCAACAACAAATGGCAAATAGGGCCATGTTCGCTACAAAAACTAGTCGAGAACGACTTCCACGCCACCAACAACTAGTCGGAATCAACTCTGACTAGTCAACTTCATCAACAACTGTCGTAGCTCCATCAATGAACGCCACGGCTTCATCTACAAGACCGTACTAGCGGCAAAAGCTAAGTCATTTATTCAAATGATTATAATTTTTGTTGGTTTGTTTTCCTCATCATGCAGGACAACATGACGGCTACCTCCGTGTACGTCTCTCAGCTGCTACCTGCCATCAGCGTTGCACTTGGCCAATTATTCCTTGGGCGTGATGACCGACTGCCACAGGCTTGCAATCACCAAATTAGGCGATTGTTGCCACGACATTTCATGTAACACTTACTAGAGGCGCACATCGACTTCACTCTATGAGGAGGCACCACACATGTCATGTGCTATCTTCTTTCCGCCACGCGGAACAGTGTTAATGACTACTCACGTGTGTATGCTTCTCGGCGAGTTTTCACGAGAGCTACACCCTGTCGGCTACTCTTGGGATATATCGACCAAACTGTCACGAGCTTACTACACAGAATCTCAGGGGCTCCGGTCACGAGTTTGTAACACTAAGTTTTGGAGGCTCCACCACGAGATCGGTACATTACATCATGGGGGCTTTGGCCACGACTTTTGGGTGTACCGAGTTTCGGATGTCACAATGGTAGTATCCTAAGGAGGCAATCTCAAGCCCGCTTTGGAGGAAATCATACCATGGGTTTCTTACCCTAAGTACTTACACTCCGTACCATGGGTCCAAGTACCCTAAGTACTCATGCTCCGCACCATGGGTCCTAGGACCCTAAGTACTCAAGTCAACATCAATGGTCGCAACCTAAATCCACTCTGGTGGCATAAGTTGACGCTAACGGTCACAACCTAAGTCCACTTCGGTGGAAAAAGTCAACGCTAACGGTCCCAACCTCAAGACCACTCTGGTGGAAAAAGTCGATGCTAACAATCGCATCCAAGCCCGCTACGGCGGAAACCGTACCTTGGCTCTAGAATCCATGGCTCAGGTACTCAAGTCGACACTAATGGTTGCACAACTCGACACAAATGGTCGCACCCAAGCCCACTCTGGTCGCACAAGTCGATGCTAACGGTTGCACTCAAGCCCACTCCGGTGGCACAAGTCGACTTCTGTGGTCGCAATCTCAAGTCGACTTCAACTGTCTCAATCCTAAGCCTGCTTCAGCGGAAAAACTACTTGTTTTCTCTATTTTTTCGTTCGATTTTTCCTTCCAGAAGTCCTTTTTGTTTTTTGCATCTTAGGTCCACCCCGCGTGGCACAAATTCGACTATTGTAGTCGCATCTAAAGTCATGTCCACATGGAAATCTCAAATCGACTTTTAAAGTAACATCTCAAAGTCTGCTCTGTGCGACACAAAGTCGACTTCAGTCCTTAAGTCACATTCTAAAGTCTGCTCTGCCGACATCTAAAGTCAACTTCGTTCGCATCTAAAGTCCGCTCGGATGGCACGACTACTTCTCAAGCTCCATGGCTCGATGCCAAATTACTACTCGGAAGCTCTCCAGCTCGGGGGCTGCATTCAAATTACTACTCAAGAACAACTCTAGCAGACTTCGCTCGCTCTCAAGCTCCGGGGCTCTACAACAACTACTACTCTACGTAGCTCATACGACTCTCTTATCTCGGGGGCAACACACTAGGATGCTACAAGAGTATTTGGATCATGGCTTTCGCGAACACTGAAGACCCTTGGATTGGTTACCTAATTATTTCAATGCTTGGTGGCTGCTATGCTATACCCATCATTCAATTTCTTCAAGATGGTAGATTTGGAAACAAGATTGACCCTCGGCTAGAGTCTACGACTCAACCCAAGGCTTAGGGACTACTCCATATGGAGTGCGATTTTGCAATCGCACTTTCATATAATCTTGACTTCAAGCCAGATGAGTTGGACCACCTTCCAGCCTCGCGGTAGTTCAAGTACTATTGAAGACTTCTCCAAGTAGTACTCGAGGACGCTCAAGAACTACTCGAAGAGGATTCAAGACTACCCGAACTACTACTCTCGACTACAACGTGCTCGAGGGCTTATCGGGCAAACACCCCAGGTACTCATACAAGGAAGGATGAAGATGGACTCCTACTAGAATTCCCTTATAATCCTATTAGGACTCATTCCGTGTAATCCTACTAGGACTCCTATCTTGTAACCGACTAGGAACCCGCCCCCTAAACTATATAAAGGAGGGTCCAGTACCTAGCCGAACATATGAACCAACCCAACACCAAGCGCAGGGCGCCATACTTGATATCCCAAACAGGACATAGGGTCCGCCACCTTGGCGGTCCGAACCTGTATAAATCTTGTGTTTCATGTCCTTGTGCATACCTTCGAGTTCCAGATCTCCCGATCATGATCCTCCACCGCACAATCTACGACCTCGGGTACCCCTTGGTAAGTTTGGTGGTGTAAAACACCGACAATGGGGTAGCGTGAGTTCGAATCAGGGGTGGCAAGTGCACGATCTAGACGAACTCGGCAAAAGGATCCCCCTGCCACGCATTTCTCATATGTCCATCGGCGACCTTCATAACCTAGATCAGTCAGGAGGCATTCTTCTACCATCTCTCGGAAGCCCTCCATCTGGGCAAATCTCTTTCCTGAACACCTTCATGTTCCGATCGATGTAATACGTCATTAAAGTCACCCATACAAACCCATGGAAGATATGATGAGGACTTTATAAATTTGATCATATCACATGTCTTAAACCTCTCGCTCGTTTGAGCTTCACCATACACACACGTCAGCCTCCACGGATGGAGGGGAGGCCTTTTCGGAAACACTAGTGTCAATGTGGTACTGCGAATATGACAAAATCTCCAGCTTTATTTCATTATTCCAAAAGATTCGAAGGCCACCACTACGGCCGAAGCTACTAACAGCAAAAGTATCATCATAGCCTAACATCCTTTTCAGCCATTCTACCCTAGATTTTTGGATTTGAGTTTCAAGGACACATAGCACAGAGGAGGAAAATTTCTTCACGAGATCATGAAGCTCCTTCACTGTTAGAGCATTAGCCAAGCCACGACAATTCTAGCTGATACAAATCATTATGCACGATAATCCTCCGTGGATCTTTCCACAACTGCTTCTGTTCCCTTGGGGATCTATATGTACTGCGTGGGGGCGAGGGACTTCGTTCGGCTTATTCATCATTAGCCAGGGGCGAAGCTAGGCCTAAATTAACCATGGTGCACTTCTCAAGAAACTTGCATAAATTTGCTAGATTATATGGTAATTTTGAGCATAATTAGTGGATAAAAATTTCTTACCCTGGTGCATCGGCACCAGGGAAGCCCAACATGGCTTCGCCCCTGTCATTAGCTGCTTCTGTGCACTGCTCCTCTCCCTGCCATCTTCTCAGCCTACATTTCCTAGCTTCAATGGGTCGGAGGCAGTGTCCTGGAGCTCCTCTGACCCATCATTTAGACCAGTCTCCACTGAGCGCGCTTCCTGGAACCACTATCACCCTAGGTTGTTTTTTTCTTTTCTCTCCACACACCTGGCCAGGGGCTACCGCGGTCATCACAAGCGCTTCTACCATGGCTACCCCCATTGGTGTGTCCTCCCCGATCAGGGTTAGACTTACCGACGGTTACCGGCCGGTTTACCGCGGTTACCGGCCTTACCGGCCTGGACCGGTTACTGTACCGGCCGGTAACCAACCGTTAGGGTTAGGAATTTTTAAATTTAAATTCCAAAAATTGAAAATTGTGGAAAAAATCCCTAAAAATACTTCGTGATTTATTGAGTCTAATGGTGTCAAATTTGTTGCAAACTTAGTTTATTTAGTATAAATTTCAACCAAAAGAAGTTAAACCAAAAAAGAAAAAAGAAAAAAACCAGGCGGCCCAGCTCGGCCCACATAGGCCCAACCGGGGGGAGGGGGGTCAAAACAACCCCAAACCTAACCGAGGCTACCAGAGCCTCCCCTGTGCCCCCTTCCGCCCCCCAGGTCTCCGACCGGCCGCCGGCGGCGCGCAACCGCCGCCGGCAGCGGTTTACCGCGCGGTTAGCGCGGTAAGCCGGGCCGAGCGCGGATCCAAGCCTGGGCGTCGGTAAGCCGAGGCGCGTGGTCGGTTTACCAACCCGGACGCGCGGTAATCCGCCGCGGTTCCACCGGTTTCCGAGCGCAGGTATGTTTCTTGCTTGTAGATGAGATTTGTTGTAGGATGTAGGTTGTAGATAGGATTTGTTGTAGGATGTAGATAGGATTTGATTTAGGGTGTAGATAGGGTTTGATTTAGTATGTAGATAGGATTTGATTTAGGGTGTATATAGGGTTTGATTTAGGATTTGATTTAGGATGTAGATAGGGTTTGATTGAGAAGGTATATATGATTTGATTTAGGGTGTAGATTTTAGGTTTGATTTTAGATATGTTATTTAAAACTTTATATGATTTATGTGATTGATTTGTGGATGTTGTCCATTTATGCAGATACAAAATGGCATCTAGAGATGTTGTGTGGGAACACGGTGAAAATCATCAACCCGGATGGCGATGCAACTATTGTCATACTTACAAAAGTGGAGGTGGTGCGACTAGGTTCAAACAACATTTGGCTGGAAGAGGGACCCAGGTGGTCCATTGCAGGAATGTGCCACCACCTGTGCGGGAGTACTTTCAGCATGAGATTGAGAGGACTAAGAAGGCAACGTACGAACAGAATAAAGAGAGGTTGAGAAAGGAGGCGGTTGCAGCCGAGGGAAACTATCCTCTCGCAGAAGATGATGAGGAGGCTCAATTGGAGCGTGCCATCCACCTATCGAGAGCTGAAGAATTGTACCGTCAGGGAGTGGAACAGAGAGGTGGTGCATATGAGCATGGAGGGGGTAGTGGTTCGGGTTCCACGAGGGAAAATCCTTTGCAAAGGATGTTGCGAAGAAGTGGTTCGCGAAGGGACACTCGTGGTGGTGGAGGACTATAACTTGGCTGCAGGTGGGAAAAGAGGAATGACGCAACCAAGGATTGATACAGGATCCTGGACACAGAAGGGTAAGAATGCAAAGGAAGCTATTGGTAAAGCTTGGTCAAAATTCTTCCATATCGCGGGAGTACCTGGGAGACAGGCTGATAATCCTTACTTTGTTAGTGCGGTCAGAGAGACACAGAAGTGGGGTACGGTTTCTTTCATTGATATCACACACAAACTATGAGATCACATTTCTGCAACTAATCTTTTGATTTCCATATGGTTGCAGGTGAAGGTATCGCGTCACCCAGTGGAAAGGAAATTGATGGCAAGTACCTTGATCAAAACGAGAAAGACTTGATGGATAGGTACAAACAGTTTCAGAAAGAGTGGGACATCTTTGGCGTGACGTTGATGTGTGATTCTTGGACTGGCCCGACGAGGATGAGTGTCATAAACTTTTTGATATATTGTAATGGGGTCACGTGGTTCCACAAGTCCATTGATGCGACCGGAAAATCTCGGGATTCCAAATTTTTGCTCAAGGTAGTAACTAAACACTTGCCACCGACATTGATTATGTGTTCAAGGATTACTAAAGTTTTTGCATATTTTTTTTCGGGAGATTCGAAAGGTGGTGGATGAGATTGGTCCACAAAGATATCGTCCATATAGTCACCGACAATGGCTCCAACTACAAGAAAGCATGTAGGCAATTGAAAGAGGTGTATGAACACATTGTGTGGACACCATGTCCGGCACACACCGTCAATTTGATGTTGAAGGATATTGGTCGAGGCCCGAACATCAAGGTATGATCACTAAGCGCAAGAGGATTTCAGCTTGGTTACATAATCATGCCCGGCTAAATGCAATGATGAGGGAGGCTATTGGTGGTGAGTTGGTCAAGTGGAATGCCACTCGATTTGGGACTAACTATATGTTCTTAGAGAGCCTACATCGCAAACGTGATAGATTCATGCGATGGATGACATCTCCAGCGTTTTTAGATAGCAAGTGGGCCAAAACCGCTGAAGGACGATTTGCGCAAGTGAGGTTATCAAGTATCGAGTTTTGGGAGGGAATGGATTATATCATCAAGACAGTTGAACCAATTTACAAGATGCTACGATTCGCTGATCAGGACAAGAAACCCAACATGGGAGATGTTGTGATGGCCTTCCAGCGGATGAAAGCGGAATTTGAATCTTACTTTGGCTCCAATGTTCACACTTGGAATGAGTACAAGGAAATTTTGGACAATAGGATCCGTGATGTGTACTGGGGCACATATGTTGGTGCAGGTAAGATTGTATTAGTCCTCTTTTTTGAATCTCTACTCTCCACATGCATTGTTTCTGAATATTTGAAATGATTTATGTTTTGCAGCCGCTTGCTTACATCCAAGGCATGCTTTTATGATGGATCCAACTCCAGAAATGTTTTGGTCCCTGAAGGATACATTTCAGAGCATGACGGATGTCCATACCGCTGTGCAAGCATTGCAGGGGGCTGAGGTGTTTCACCAGAAGCTTGGCGAGTTTGGCACTGATATGGCAAGAAGGGCGGCGGTTGACCCTAGGACATGCCCTTGTAAGAGAACCTCCGTACGCCATTGTTGTTTCTCTGTTGCAAATTTCAAATATTTTGGTCACTAATTCAGTTGCACTTGCACCTGCAGCATCTTGGTGGATGATGTTCGGCTCAAGCACCCCAGCGCTACAGAAGCTTGCTGTGAGGCTTGTTTCCCAATGTGTGTCTTCAAGTGGATGCGAGCGTAACTGGAGTACTTTTGCCTTGCTGCATACAAAGGTTCGCAACCGCTTGACGCACAAGAAACTGAACAAGCTTGTCTACGTGAACTACAACCTTCTCCTTAGGCTAAACGATGTCTCCACCCCAAGTCATGATGAAGGTGATTTTGTTGACCAACTTGCCCATCTCTCATTCTATGACGAGCACCATCCGGTTCGGGAATGGTTTGAATATGGTAGATCTAACCAAGAACCAGTTTTGGATGAGGATGATGATGATGACAGAGACGTCCCTCTACCGTCTCATCTTGTCAGTGATCACGTATACCCCTCGATCTACGTGACACCGCGGGTGATGATTGCATCGGTGATTGGGCACGCGAGTGGTGGGAGACAAGTCACCTTGGGAAGAGGAAGTTTCGGGAGGGGCCTAAGAAGGGTGACCCAAAGCATCAACAAGGAAAAGGCAAAACAACAACAATTCCGGTGGACGGCGACACCTCCACCGATGATGGCGATGGTCGGCGTAGTCCACCGTATCGGGAGTCGAGGACGGCGGCTCGACCGATGACGGTGATGGTGATGATAGTGATGGTGACGGTGGTGATGGTGGTAGTGGTGGTGGTGGTGGTGGTGGTGATGGTGTTGGTGCTAGTGGTGGTGGTGTTATTCGTTTCACGGTATACATTGAAACCTAATATGCACTCTTGTTTCTGACTATGAGTACTAATTGTGATGTATGCTTGAATGCGAGGGGAGACTAATTTCACACATTCTACTCGGGACCAAGACCATGGAGCACCGGAATCGCGAGAGGAGAACGGTTGGACCGACGGACTACGACACTCCTCGGTACTCTTCTTCCTCGTACGGCGATACCTCCGGCTCCCGGACTTTTCATTATCACGGGCCCGACATTAGCACGCAACCACCGACAAGATGGGTGTACGAATGGAAAGATCCACATTTCTACAATATGTTACTTCAGCAATGGCGGACGACGAGCGGCGTGGACGGGGCGAGCATGGTTTGAATGTCATGTCCACCGCCGAGTACCAGATGGCGACCCAAATGGGGGTCTTCCCATTTCTACAGCGTTGATCTTTTATTACTATGAGTCTATGACTTTGGTATTGTATTTGTATGCACGATTAGCACTATCATTATGGTATTGTATGCACAATTATTACTATGACATTGTTTGTATGCAAAATGTCACACCCGATTTTCCGTAGAAAACCGAATGCATCTCATATGTGTGCCAGGATCACAATTTCACACATATGATAGACTCATGAGTGTAATATCATAAGACATTGCTCAAAACGTACAGAAAAGGTTTATTAACTTTTATTACACTCACGAAGGTAGAACGAAGGTCTTTACACAAACAACGATAACTATGAAGACGCGACTCCATCTTCATCTTCCACGAGCTTCGATCGGTTGATCGCATCCTCGAACTCCTCGTAGTCGGTGAAGTACTCCACTCCGGGGTTCTTCTCTCGAACGGCGTAAGCAAGGATGAGTACACTTATGGTTGGTACTCGGCAAGGCCACGGGAATAACCGGAAAGCAATATTAATCCATCTTTAAGTTCAATTAATCATGTGAGGGTCCGGGCCGCTCTTGACCGTGAGCACGGCCGATCGATCGGTTTTACACTGCGAGAGGTTGCACACTTTTCCCACGGTTCGCGTAAAAGTTCCAAAGAACTTTGAACCCAACCACGCATGTGCCGATCGAGCACAATACCACACTTCCGAGGTGTGATTGCATAGGGACGCTACGAAGCATTTACAAAGATATGCAAAAGCACCGACAACCCACGACGATTCTGACTCGGGGCGGACCATAACCCTCCCTAGTGGTCGGCACCTTAGTAAAGGTCGCTACCCCAAAAGAACCGGACTATACCCCCGCAACCCGGAGCCCCCCGTGTTCCTTTCGGATAGGGTCGTCAACACAATCACACACCTAATTAATTGGCTAAGCCGCAGCCATATGGATTGTGGTTGCACCGTTTTCCGGGTCGGTTCTCCATGTTCCGATTAACTTATAGTATTCTTGATTAAAGCATAGGTAGAAGGGTGGTTAGGGTCACTTGCCTTTCTCCAACGATAAGCTACTTTCCTTATCTGCAAAGCTCTGCACTTGTTCTTCCTCGAACGGCACGTTGGCTACGATCATGCAAGAAAACATGCAATAAATAAAACAATACACCAAACATTACCAAAAGACTAAAACAAGCTTTTAGAAATGACGGGCTCGGAGAGACGATCGCGTGGACACCAAGAACGCGTGAAACGGAGCTAGGATGAAAAAGTTATGGCTGAAACAAGATTCAGGGACTAAATTGTGAATATCTGAAAGTTTTAGGGGTTTTTCTGCAAGATTTCAGGGACCTAAACATAAATATGTGTGAAACTAGGAGGTCTAACTTGTAAAAGATTAAGGATGGACTAATGAACATAGAAACTAAGGATTTGCAGGGGCCTAAGCATAAAAGAAAGGACCGATTGAAAGGCTTTTATACGGGTGGAAGGGTATATTTGTAATTATGGAAAATGCAAAGTTCTTTTTGCAAAAATGCCGGGCGGCCGGCGGATGAGCTATGGGGGCGACACGTGGCGGCTTGCGGTTGGGCGGCGCCGACGCAAGCGATGACGCGAGGCGTGACGCAAGGCCCGTGGACCGGCGCGGTGGACCGGGCCCACCGGTCCACCGTGGACCGGATCAAAGGGGTACGCCCCCTTTTAATCCGGGCCGTCCGCGCCGATCGGACGGCCCCGATCGCACGCGGGCGACGGGCGGCGGCGGACGGCCGGCCGACGGCGGTTTGCGGCGGCGGCGGCGGCGGCGGGCTCGCCGGAGATGGCCGGAAAACGTTCTCGTGCCTCAAATCGCAAGGAAAAGACACCGGGAGGGAGAGGAGAAGATGTGGAGGCTCACCGGAGGCTTGAAGGGGAGGGAAACACGGCGGAGGAGGAGATCGGGCGGCGCGGCGAGCTCCGGCGGCCTCCTCGGGCGGCGGCGCTGCGCGAGCGGGGAAGAGCGGAGAAGCGGCGCGGGGTGAAGAGGGGATTGTGCCCGCCCTTTTATAGCCCGGAAAGGGAAGGGAGAAGGGCGCGGAGGCGGTGGAGTGGCGAGGTCGGTGGGCGGCAGCCATTAATGGCGAGGCTAAGTGCGGCGGCGGTTTTGGTGTGGTGGCGGCGGGTAGGGGAAGTGGAAGGGGCCGGGGAGGCGGTGAGGCGGCGGGGAAGTGCGCGCCCGGTGGAGCGGCGCGGGGAAACCGGGGAGGCGGCGGGCGGCGCGGTGTGGCGGCGGCGGCGGCGCGGGGAAGGGGGCGGGCCGGAGGTGGGGAGACGGCCCCGACAGGTGGGCCCCACCTGTCGGTGGCTGCATGAGAGAGAGGGAGGGGAGGCGGGCCGTGTGGGCCGGAATCTGTGATGGGCCGTGGCGGGAAGGGGAGGGGAGTGGGCCGCGGGAGCTGTGCTGTTTGTTTTTTTTTCTTTTTTTTCCTTTTCTTTTCAAATCCATTTTCAAACCTTTTAAATTCAAATCTTTTACATGTTTTCAAACTCAAATTTTAACACAAATTTATTCAACTATTTTAAGACTTTTAGAAAACCTTTTAAACAACTTTTCAAACATTAAATTCAAACTTTCATCATCTTTTTTAATTCAAACTTTTACACCAATTTTCACAATTATTTTTAAGGACTTTTCACAAATATTTTTTTAAGACTTTTAAAACCACACCACAACCAAAACTCATGCATTTCAACATGATGCACAAACACTTGATTGTTTCTAATTATTAAATGATGTTTAATTTAATTAAAGGCAAATTTATTTATTCAAATTTATTAAATCCTTAGAAAATAAAACTAAACCATGTTGCTAACAATATTTTATTGTGATGGAATTTTCGGGTGTTACAAATCCTACCCCTTAAAAAGAATCTCGTCCCGAGATTCGGAGGGATCGGGAAACAAGAGGAGGGGATACAAGACGATCTTGAAAGATGATGGTTTACTATCACAGAGCTTGTTCACTTCTCCTTCTTCTTCGGGCTTGCAGCGGCAAACTCAATCCTATCTCCTTGCGGGGTAGTTAAGAGCACCGACTTCTTGGCACACAAAATGATTCCATCATGCTTGCTTAACCAATCCATACCAAGGATCACATCTATTCCATTGGATGTTAGAATCACTAAGTCTCGCTTCAAAATTTATCTCTCCGATCTTAAGATTGACCTGTGGGCATACATAGGTGGATTTCATTTCACCGTTTAGAGAACTAATTAGCAAATGCGTCTTCATGGAACTTCGGGTACATCATGTTTTGTCACGAATCGTTCGGTAATAAATAAATGCGATGCCCGGAATCAAATAAAACCGTTGCGGGTACGAGTTGATAAGAAACGTACCAAGCACAACATCCTTGTCTCCTTGAGCTTCTTCACTGTCACATGGTTCACCCTACCATGCATATTGTTCTGTTGACCTCTGTTATCTCTCTGGGGTGTCTGCATATTACGCTGAGGGCAAATACTGGCATAGTGTCCCAATTCTCCGCAGTTGAAGCATCCACTGGGGTGAACTGGAGTAGTGTTCCTTACTGGTGCACCTGAGCGGTTCTGATGAGGATTTGGAGCCTGAGGTGTCATTGGGTTGGATTCTTCGGGTTCATCAAACGAACGATACTGCTGACTCTGTCCATGATTTCTGCCTTGTGTGCTAGTACGAAACTGAGAGTCTTGCGATGAGTTGTAACGAGGGCGGGTGTTACTGCTAGACTGACCCTGAGATTGAAACTTGCGCTTCTGTTCACAGAGTTCCTTGCGTTTATTCTCCAAGCCTATAGCCTTATTGAGTAACATCTGAAAGTTAAGAAATGTGTGGCTCTGCAACTGATAGTTAAGTGGCCCTATCAATCCATCGAGAAAGCGTTCTTGTCTCTTGGCATCCGTGTTGACTTCATCGGTGCATATCGGGACGGATGAGTAAACCGATCCGGATACTCACTAACCGTCATGTTGCCTTGCTTTAGAGCTAGAAATTCCTTCTTCTTCGCCTTCTTCACACCGATCGGGATGTGATGTGTACGAAAACTCTCCTGGAACTCCGGCCAGGTAATGGTGTCGGCAGCAGCATGCGCGACGGTGTAAGCATCCCATTAATCAGAGGCTGCACCTTCCAGACGTCCTGAGGCATACAAAACCTTCTCACGATCATTACATTGGGTGATATTTAGCATCTTGTTGATGGTCTTGAGCCAATCATCGGCATCGAGGGGATCCACTGAATGAGAGTAAGTGGGCGGGTTGTGGCTCATGAATTCTCTATGCTTGTTCACTTGGTGGTGGAGGTGGTGGGGGTCCTTGTGGTGGCGGGCTGGTTTTGTCGTGCTCGTAGATTACGGGCCGGTGGCGGTGAGGTTCTGAATTAATTGCATCTGTTCCGTAAAGAATTGCTGCATCGCGGGATCCATCGCTAATTCTTGTGAAGGAGGGAACTTGATTCAGCTGATTGATGACGAACGGAATATCCTGTCCAGCTCCTGACCTAGTGTTTACCATTTGATTGTTAGAGAGAAGTTTTCCGATAGGAAGTTGAATTGATAAAGGTGAATCAGAGAAAAGGGGCTAAGATTCAAATTTTAAATTTAATTATTTTATTGATGTATTTGTGGCCATCACTCCACAAAAACATTTCAATCATGTCAAAGATCCAAATCATGCATGTTTACAATCAACAAGCATTTACATCGCACGTCCTCACAAGAACGGCTCTATCGAAACGAAAGGCGATAGAAGGGTAGGCAACCTAAGAAACTATCCTATAAAACACGTGTGGTAGTTCAAGGTGGAAGAACAAGAATCGATTCGGTGTATAAGAAAACAAAAGATATGATTTTGATAAAGAATAAAGAATAAAATATTTTTTTAAGCGTAAATAAGATATTTTGAATCTTGGAAAGGCTTTCTAGAAAGAGAGTCCTTAATCTCGACCATTTCTATCTGAGGCTGCGTCCTACAGTCAGCATTGCTCTGATACCACTCTGTCACACCCGATTTTCCGTAGAAAACCGAATGCATCTCATATGTGTGCCAGGATCACAATTTCACACATATGATAGACTCATGAGTGTAATATCATAAGACATTTCTCAAAACGTACATAAAAGGTTTATTAACTTTTATTACACTCACGAAGGTAGACACGAAGGTCTTTACACGAATAACGATAACTATGAAGACGCGACTCCATCTTCATCTTCCACGGGCTTCTTCTGGTTGATCGCATCCTCGGAACTCCTCGTAGTCGGTGAAGTACTCCACTCCCGAGTTCTTCTGCGAACGGCGTAAGCAAGGATGAGTACACTTATGGTTGGTACTCGGCAAGGCCACGGGAATAACCGAGAAAGCAATATTAATCCATCTTTAAGTTCAATTAATCATGTGAGGGTCCGGGCCGCTCTTGACCGTGAGCACGGCCGATCGATCGTTTTACACCTTTGCGAGAGGTTGCACACTTTTCCCACAGTTCGCGTAAAAGTTCCAAAGAACTTTGAACCCAACCACGCATGTGCTGATCAGGCACAATACCGCACTTCCGAGGTGTGATTGCATAGGGACGCTACGAAGCATTTACAAAGATATGCAAAAGCACCGACAACCCACGACGATTCTGACTCGGGGCGGACCATAACCCTCCCTAGTGGTCGGCACCTTAGCAAAGGCCGCTACCCCAAAAGAACCGGGCTATACCCCCGCAACCCGGAGCCCCCCGTGTTCCTTTCGGATAGGGTCGTCAACACAATCACACACCTAATTAATTGGCTAAGCCGAGCCATATGGACTGTGGTTGCACTTGTTTTCTGGTGGTTCTCCATGTTCCGATTAACTTATAGTATTCTTGATTAAAGCATAGGTAGAAGGGTGGTTAGGGTCACTTGCCTTTCTCCAACGATAAGCTACTTTCCTTATCTGCAAAGCTCTGCACTTGTTCTTCCTCGAACGGCGCGTTGGCTACGATCATGCAAGAAAACATGCAATAAATAAAACAATACACCAAACATTACCAAAAGACTAAAACAAGCTTTTAGAAATGACGGGCTCGGAGAGATGATCGCTTGGACACCAAGAACGCGTGAAACGGAGCTAGGATGAAAAAGTTATGGCTGAAACAAGATTCAGGGACTAAATTGTGAATATCTGAAAGTTTTAGGGGTTTTTCTGCAAGATTTCAGGGACCTAAACATAAATATGTGTGAAACTAGGAGGTCTAACATGTAAAAGATTAAGGATGGACTAAAGAACATAGAAACTAAGGACTGCAGGGGCCTAAGCATAAAAGAAAGGACCTGATTGAAAGGCTTTTATACAGGTGGAAGGGTATATTTGTAATTATGGAAAATGCAGGGTTCTTTTTGCAAAAATGCCTGGGCGGCCGGCGGATGAGCTATGGGGGCGACACGTGGCGGCTTGCGGTTGGCTGGCGCTGACGCAAGCGATGACGCAGGCGTGACGCAAGGCCTGTGGACCGGCGCGGTGGACCCGGTCCACCGGTCCACCGTGGACTGGATCAAAGGGGTACGCCCCCTTTTAATCTGGGCCGTCCGCGCCGATCGGACGGCCCTGATCGCACGCGGGCGACGGGCGGCGGCGGACGGCCGGCCGGCGGTGGTTTGCGGCGGCGGCGGCGGCGGGCTCGCCGGAGATGGCCGGAAAACGTTCTCGTGCCTCAAATCGCAAGGAAAAGACACCGGGGAGGGAGAGGAGAAGATGTGGAGGCTCACCGGAGGATTGAAGGGGAGGGAAACACGACGGAGGAGGAGATCGGGGCGGCGCGGCGGAGCTCCGGCGGCCTCCTCGGGGCGGCGGCGGCCGCGCGAGCGGGGAAGAGCGGAGAAGCGGCGCGGGGTGAAGAGGGGGATTGTGCCCGCCCTTTTATAGTCCGGAAAGGGAAGGGAGAAGAGCGCGAGAGGCGGTGGAGTGGCGAGGTCGGTGGGCGGCCGCCATTAATGGCGAGGCTCAGTGCGGCGGCGGTTTTGGTGTGGTGGCGGCGGGTAGGGGGAAGTGGAAGGGGGCGGGGAGGCGGTGAGGCGGCGGGGGAAGTGCGCGCCGGTGGAGCGGCGCGGGGGGAAACCGGGGGAGGCGGCGGGCGGCGCGGTGTGGCCGGCGGCCGGCGCGGGGAAGGTGGGCGGGCGGGAGGTGGGAGACGGCCCCGACGGGGGGGGGCCCCACGTCGGTGGCCGCATGAGAGAGCGGGAGGGGAGGCGGGCCGTGTGGGCGGGAACCGTGATGGGCCGCGGCGGGAAGGGGAGGGGAGTGGGCCGCGGGAGGCCGGGCTGTTTGTTTTTTTCTTTTTTTTTCCTTTTTTCAAATCCATTTTCAAACCTTTTAAATTCAAATCTTTTACATGTTTTCAAACTCAAATTTTAACACAAATTTATTCAACTATTTTAAGACTTTTAGAAAACCTTTTAAACAACTTTTCAAACATTAAATTCAAACTTTCATCATTTTTTTAATTCAAACTTTTACACCAATTTTCACAATTATTTTTAAGGACTTTTCACAAATATTTTTTTAAGACTTTTAAAACCACACCACAACCAAAACTCATGCATTTCAACATGATGCACAAACACTTGATTGTTTCTAATTATTAAATGATGTTTAATTTAAGTAAAGGCAAATTTATTTATTCAAATTTATTAAATCCTTAGAAAATAAAACTAAACCTTGTTGCTAACAATATTTTATTGTGATGGAATTTTCGGGTGTTACAAATCCTACCCCCTTAAAAAGAATCTCGTCCCGAGATTCGGAGGGATCGGGAAACAAGAGGAGGGGATACAAGACGATCTTGAAAGATGATGGTTTACTATCACGAGCTTGTTCACTTCTCCTTCTTCTTCGGGCTTGCGGTGGCAAACTCAATCCTATCTCCTTGCGGGGTAGTTAAGAGCACCGACTTCTTGGCACACAAAATGATTCCATCATGCTTGCTTAACCAATCCATACCGAGGATCACATCTATTCCACTGGATGTTAGAATCACTAAGTCTGCTTCAAAATTTATCTCTCCGATCTTAAGATTGACCTGTGAGCATACATAGGTGGATTTCATTTCACCGTTTGGAGAACTAATTAGCAAATGCGTCTTCATGGAACTTCTGGGTACATCATGTTTTGTCACGAATCGTTCAGTAATAAATGAATGCGATGCCCCGGAATCAAATAAAACTGTTGCAGGTACAGAGTTGATAAGAAACGTACCAAGCACAACATCCTTGTCTCCTTGAGCTTCTTCAGCTGTCACATAGTTCACCCTACCATGCATATTGTTCTGTTGACCTCTGTTATCTCTATGGGGTGTACGCATATTACGGCGAGGGCAAATGCGGCATAGTGTCCCAATTCTCCGCGGTTGAAGCATCCTTTGGGGTGAAGCCGGAGTAGTGTTCCTTCTTGGTGCACCGAGCGGTTCGATGAGGATTTGGAGCCGAGGTGTCATTGGGTTGGATTCTTCGGGTTCATCAAACGAACGATACCGCGACTCTGTCCATGATTTCGCCTTGTGTGCTAGTACGAAAGCGAGAGTCTTGCGATGAGTTGTAACGAGGGCGGGTGTTCTTGCTGGACCGCCCCGAGATTGAAACTTGCGCTTCGTTCACGGAGTTCCTTGCGTTTATTCTCCAAGCCTATAGCCTTATTGAGCAACATGCGAAAGTTAAGAAATGTGTGGCTCGCAAGCGATAGTTAAGTGGCCCTATCAATCCATCGAGAAAGCGTTCTTGTCTCTTGGCATCCGTGTTGACTTCATACGGTGCATATCGGGACGGATGAGTAAACCGATCCGGATACTCACTAACCGTCATGTTGCCTTGCTTTAGAGCTAGAAATTCCTTCTTCTTCGACTTCTTCACACCAGCTGGGATGTGATGTGTACGAAAACTCTCCGGAACTCCGGCCGGGTAATGGTGTCGGCGGCGGCATGCGCGACGGTGTAAGCATCCCACTAATCGGAGGCCGCACCTTCCGGACGTCCGAAGCATACAAAACCTTCTCGCGATCATTACATTGGGTGATATTTAGCATCTTGTTGATGGTCTTGAGCCAATCATCGGCATCGAGGGGATCCACTGAATGAGAGTAAGTGGGCGGGTTGTGGCTCATGAATTCTCTATGCTTGTTCACTGGTGGTGGAGGTGGTGGGGGTCCTTGTGGTGGCTGCTGGTTTTGCTGTGCCTGTAGATTCTGGATAGTGGCGGTGAGGTTCTGAATTAATTGCATCTGTTCCGTAAAGAATTGCTGCATCGCGGGATCCATCGCTAATTCTTGTGAAGGAGGGAACTTGATTCAGCTGATTGATGACGAACGGAATATCTGTCCGTCCCGACCTGGTGTTTACCATTTGATTGTTAGAGAGAAGTTTTCCGATAGGAAGTTGAATTGATAAAGGTGAATCAGAGAAAAGGGGCTAAGATTCAAATTTTAACTTTAATTATTTTATTGATGTATTTGTGGCCATCACTCCACAAAAACATTTCAATCATGTCAAAGATCCAAATCATGCATGTTTACAATCAACAAGCATTTACATCGCACGTCCTCACAAGAACGGCTCTATCGAAACGAAACTGATAGAAGGGTAGGCAACCTAAAAAACTATCCTATAAAACACGTGCGGTAGTTCAAGGTGGAAGAACAAGAATCAGATTCAGTGTAGAAGAAAACAAAAGATATGATTTTGATAAAGAATAAAGAATAAAATATTTTTTTAAGCGTAAATAAGATATTTTGAATGCTCGGAAAGGCTTTCTAGAAAGAGAGTCCTTAATCTCGACCATTTCTATCTGAGGCTGCGTCCTACAATCAGCATTGCTCTGATACCACTCTGTCACACCCGATTTTCCGTAGAAAACCGAATGCATCTCATATGTGTGCCAGGATCACAATTTCACACATATGATAGACTCATGAGTGTAATATCACAAGACATTGCTCAAAACGTACGGTAAAAGGTTTATTAACTTTTATTACACTCACGAAGGTAGACACGAAGGTCTTTACACGAACAACGATAACTATGAAGACGCGACTCCATCTTCATCTTCCACGAAGCTTCTTCTTGGTTGATCGCATCCTCGGAACTCCTCGTAGTCGGTGAAGTACTCCACTCCGGGGTTCTTCTGCGAACGGCGTAAGCAAGGATGAGTACACTTATGGTTGGTACTCGGCAAGGCCACGGGAATAACCGGAAAGCAATATTAATCCATCTTTAAGTTCAATTAATCATGTGAGGGTCCGGGCCGCTCTTGACCGTGAGCACGGCCGATCGATCGGTTTACACCTTTGCGAGAGGTTGCACACTTTTCCCACAGTTCGCGTAAAAGTTCCAAAGAACTTTGAACCCAACCACGCATGTGCTGATCAGGAACAATACCATACTTCCGAGGTGTGATTGCATAGGGACGCTACGAAGCATTTACAAAGATATGCAAAAGCACCGACAACCCACGACAGTTACAGCTCAGGGCCGACCATAACCCTCCCTTGTGGTCAGCACCTTAGTAAAGGCTGCTACCCCAAAAGAACCGGGCTATACCCCTGCAACTCGGAGCCCCCTGTGTTACTTTCGGATAGGGTCGTCAACACAATCACACACCTAATTAATTGGCTAAGCCAGAGCCATATGGACTGTGGTTGCACTGTTTTCCTGGGTGGTTCTCCATGTTCCGATTAACTTATAGTATTCTTGATTAAAGCATAGGTAGAGGGGTGGTTAGGTGTAACACCCGAAAATTCCATCACAATAAAATATTGCTAGAAACAAGGTTTAGTTTTATTTTCTAAGGATTTAATGAATTTGAATAAATAAATTTGCCTTTAATTAAATTAAACAACAATTAATAATTAGAATCAAACAAGTGATTGTGCATCATGTTGAAATGCATGAGTTTTGGTTGTGGTGTGGTTTTAAAAAGGTCTTAAAAAAACACTTGAGAAAAAGTCTTAAAAAAAATTATTGTGAAAAGTCCTTAAAAATAATTGTGAAATTGGTGTAAAAGTTTTAAAAAAAAAGAATGAAAGTTTGAATTTAAAAATGTTTGAAAACTTGTTTAAAAGGTTTTCTAAAAAGTCTTAAAATATTTGAATAAATTTGTGTTAAAATTTGATTTGAAAATATTTGAATTTGAAATTGGTTGAAAAGGATTTGAAAAGAAAAGGAAAAGAAAAAAAAAAAGAAAAAAAAAACAAATCAAACTAACCTATCTACCCGGCCACCCGCGGCCCCTCTTGTTTCGGCCCACGCGGCCCACCCCGCTCCGCCTCCCTCCTCTCTCTCTCTGCCACCGACGGGGTGGCCCCCCCCCCGTCGGGGCCATCTTCCACCTTCGGCCCGGCCGCCCCCCCCCCCCTTCTTGCCGCGCCGCCGCCGGTGTCCCCATCCCGCGCGCCGCCTTCCCCGTCCCCGCGCCCGTCGGTCTCCTCCCCTTGAGTGCGCCGCCGCATTCACGCCACCCCCCACCTCCCCTCCCCGGGCCCCTCCCCTTCCCCTTCGAAACCGCCGCCGCCATTAATGCCGCCGCCACCGAGCTCCGCCACCGCCTCACCGCGCCGTCTCCTCTTCCTCCTCGGGCTATAAAAGGTGCCCCAAGGCCCCCTCTACACCCCACGCCACTCCTCCTCCCTCCTCCACTCCTCCACCGTGCCGCCGCCCGAGCTCACCGCCCGCCGCCGAGCGCCGCCCCGATCCGCTTCGCCGGCGCCCCTAGCTCCCTTCCAAGGCCTCCCGGTGAGTTCCCCGCCTCCTCCTCTTTCTCCTGGTACTTTCCCCGCCGCGAATGGTGCCGGGGAGCCCTAGTTGGCCGTCGCCGGCGAGCCGGCCGGCGGGACCGCCGCCGCCTGTACAGCGCCGCCGCCGCCCCTTGGCCGCAGTCAACCGTGGCCATCCGATTTGAATCTACGGTCCAGATTAAAAGGATTCATACCCCTTGGGTCCGGTCCACCGTGGACCATGGACCAGGTCCACCGGGCGCGGTCCACGGCTTGCGTCACGCCGACGTCATGACTGCGTCGGCACGGCCGATGCGGCCGGCCACGTGTCGCCGCCACGGTTCACCCGCCAGCCGCCCAGGCACTTTTGCAGAAAGAACCCCGAGATTTCAGAATTCACAAATATATCCTTCCACCTATATAAAAGCCTTACAACTAGGTCCGATTTTTATATCTAGGCCCCTGAGTCCTTAGTTTCTATGTTCTTTAGCCTATCCTTAACCTTTTACATATTAGACCTTCTAGTTTCACACATATTTATGTTTAGGTCCCGAAATCTTCCGGGAAAACCCCCTAAACTTCCGGTTCTTTTACAATTTAGTCCCTGAACCTTGTTTCAGCCATAACTTTTCCATCCTAGCTCCGTTTTACGCGTTCTTGATGTCCACGCGATCGTCTCCTCGAGCCCGTCATTTCTAAAAGCTTGTTTAGCCTTTTGGTAATGTTTGATGTATTGTTTTATTTATTGTATGTTTTCTTGCATGATCGTAGCCGACGCGCCGTTCGAGGAAGTTCAAGTGCAGAGCTTTGCAGATAAGGAAAGTAGCTTATCGTTGGAGAAAGGCAAGTGACCCTAACCACCCTTCTACCTATGCTTTAATCAAGATTACTATAAGTTAATCGGAACATGGAGAACCACCCAGGAAAACAGTGCAACCACGGTCCATATGGCTGCGGCTTAGCCAATTAATTAGGTGTGCGATTGATCCGATGGCCCTTTTCCGAAAGGAGCGGAGAGGGGGGATCCGGGTTGCGGGGGGTATAGCCCGGTCCTTTTGGGGTAGCGGCCTTTGCTAAGGTGCCGACCACTAGGGAGGGTTATGGTCCGCCCGATCCGTAACTATGCGGGTCGTTAGTCTTTTGCATATCTTTGTAAAGGCTTCGTAGCGTCCCTATGCAATCACACCTCGGAAGTGTGGTATTGTGCACGATCGGCACATGCGTGGTTGGGTTCAAAGTTCTTTGGAACTTTTACGCGAACCGTGGGAAAAGTGTGCAACCTCTGCGAGTGTTAAAGGCGATCGATCGGCCGTGCTCACGGTCAAGAGCGGCCTGGACCCTCACATGATTAATTGAACTTAAAGATGGATTAATATTGCTTTCCGGTTATTTACGTGGCCTTGCGAGTACCAACCATAAGTGTACTCATCCTTGCTTACGCTGTTCGAGAGAAGAATCCGGAGTGGAGTACTTCACCGACTACGAGGAGTTCGAGGATGCGATCAACCGGTCGGATACTCGTGGAAGATGAAGATGGAGTCGCGTCTTCATAGTTATCGTTGTTCGTGTAAAGACCTTTGTGTCTACCATCGTGAGTGTAATAAAAGTTAATAAACCTTTTACGTACGTTTTTGAGCAAGTGTCTTGTGATATTACACTCATGAGTCTATCATATGTGTGAAATTTTGATCCTGGCACACATATGAGATGCATTCGGTTTTCTACGGAAAATCGGGTGTGACGAGTGGTATCGAGCATTGCGATCGTAGGACGCGGCCTCGGATAGAAATGGTCGATATTAAGGACTCTTTATCTAGAAAGCCTTTCCAAGGCATTCAAAATATCTTATTTACGCATAAAAAAAATATTTTATTCTTTATTAAATCAAATCTTTTGTTTTCTTCTACACCGAATCGATTCTTGTTCTTCCACCTTGAACTACCACACATGTTTTATAGGATACATTCTTAGGTTGCCTACCCTCCTATCGGTTTCGTTTCGATAGAGCCGTTCTTGTGAGGACATACGATGTTAATGCTTGTTGATTGTAAACATGCATGATTTGGATCTTTGACATGATTGAAATGTTTTTGTGGAGTGATGGCCACAAATACATCAATAAAATAATTAACGTTAAAATTTGAATCTTAGCCCTTTTCTCTGATGCACCTTTTCAATTCAACCTCCTATCGGAAAACTTCTCTCTCTAACAATCAAATGGTAAACATCAGGTCAGGAGCTGGACAGGATATTCCGTTCATCATCAATCAATTGAATCAAGTTCCCTCCTTCACAAGAATTAGCAATGGATCCCGCGATGCAGCAGTTCTTTACGGAACAGATGCAGTTGATTCAGAACCTCACCGCCACCTGTCCCGAATCTACAAGCACGGCGAGAACCGACCACCACCACAAGGACCTCCACCACCTCCACCACCGGTGAACAAGCATAGAGAATTCATGAGCCACAACCCGCCCACTTACTCTCATTCTCGTAGATCCCCACGATGCCGATGATTGGCTCAAGACCATCAACAAGATGCTGAATATCACCCAATGCAATGATCGTGAGAAGGTTTTGTATGCCTCGGGACGTACGGAAGGTGCGGCCGCCGATTGGTGGGATGCTTACACCGTCGCACATCTTTGCTGCCGACACCATTACACGGCGAGGAGTTCCGGGAGAGTTTTCGTACACATCACATCCCGGCGGAGTGTGAAGAAGCTGAAGAAGAAGGAATTTCTAGCTCTAAAGCAAGGCAACATGACGAGTTAGTGAGTATCCGGATCGGTTTACTCATTTGTCCCGCTATGCACCGGATGAAGTCAACACGGATGCCAAGAGACAAGAACGCTTTCTCGATGGTTTGATAGGGCCACTTAACTATCGGTTGCGAGCCACACATTTCTTAACTTTCGGATGTTGCTCAATAAGGCTATAGGCTTGGAGAATAAACGCAAGGAACTTCGTGAACGAAGCGCAAGTTTCAATCTCGGGGACGATCTAGCAGGTAACACCCGCCCTCGTTACAACTCATCGCAAGACTCTCGGTTTCGTTCTAGCACACCGGGCAGAGGCCATGGACGAGTCGGCAGTATCGTTCGTTTGATGAACCCGAAGAATCCAACCCAATGACACCTCGGGCTCCAAATCCTCATCGGAATCGCTCGGGTGCACCGAGAGGAACACTACTCCTGTTCACCCCGGTGGATGCTTCAAGCTGCGGAGAATTGGGACACTATGCCGTATTTGCCCTCGGCGTAATATGCGGACACCCCGGAGAGATAACGAGAGGTCAACAGAACAATATGCATGGTAGGGTGAACCATGTGACGGTCGAAGAAGCTCAAGGAGACAAAGATGTTGTCTTTGGGTACGTTTCTTATCAACTCTGTACCGCAACAGTTTTATTTGATTCGGGGCATCGCATTCATTTATTACCGAACGATTCGTGACGAAGCATGATGTACCCAAGAGTTCCATGAAGACACATTTGCTAATCGGTTCCCCAAACGGTGAAATGAAATCCACCTATGTGTGCCCACAGGTCAATCTTAAGATCGGAGAGATAGATTTTGAAGCAGACTTAGTGATTCTAACATCCGGTGGAATAGATGTGATCCTTGGTATGGATTGGTTAAGCAAGCATGATGGAATCATTTTGTGTGCCAAGAACTCGGTGCTCTTAACTACCCCGCAAGGAGATAGGATTGAGTTTGCCGCTACAAGCCCGAAGAAGAAGGAGAAGTGAACAAGCTCTGTGATAGTAAACCGTCATCTTTCAAGACATCTTGTATCTGCTCTTGTTTCCCGATCCCTCCGAATCTCGGGACGAGATTCTTTTTAAGGGGGTAGGATTTGTAACACCCGAAAATTCCATCACAATAAAATATTGCTAGAAACAAGGTTTAGTTTTATTTTCTAAGGATTTAATGAATTTGAATAAATAAATTTGCCTTTAATTAAATTAAACAACAATTAATAATTAGAATCAAACAAGTGATTGTGCATCATGTTGAAATGCATGAGTTTTGGTTGTGGTGTGGTTTTAAAAAGGTCTTAAAAAAAAACACTTGAGAAAAAGTCTTAAAAAAATTATTGTGAAAAGTCCTTAAAAATAATTGTGAAATTGGTGTAAAAGATTGAAAAAAAAAAGAATGAAAGTTTGAATTTAAAAATGCTTGAAAACTTGTTTAAAAGGTTTTATAAAAAGCCTTAAAATATTTGAATAAATTTGTGTTAAAATTTGATTTGAAAATATTTGAATTTGAAATTGGTTGAAAAGGATTTGAAAAGAAAAGGAAAAGAAAAAAAAAAAGAAAAAAAAACAAATCAAACTAACCTATCTACCCAGCCACCCGCGGCCCACTACTGTTTCGGCCCACGCGGCCCACCCCGCTCCGCCTCCCTCCTCTCTCTCTCTCTCGCCACCGACGGTGGGCCCCCCCCCGTCGGGGCCATCTTCCACCTTCGGCCGGCCGCCCCCCCCCCTTCTTGCCGCGCGCCGCCGGTGTCCCCCATCCCCGGCGCCGCCTTCCCCCGTCCCCGCGCCCGTCGGTCTCCTCCCCTTGAGTGCGCCGCCGCATTCACGCCACCCCCCACCTCCACCGCCCCGGCCCCTCCCCTCTCCCCCCTTCCGAAACCGCCGCCGCCATTAATGCCGCCGCCACCGAGCTCCGCCACCGCCTCACCGCGCCGTCTCCTCTTCCTCCTCGGGCTATAAAAGGTGCCCCAAGGCCCTCTCTACACCCCACGCCACTCCTCCTCCCTCCTCCACTCCTCCACCGTGCCGCCGCCCGAGCTCACCGCCCGCCCGCCGGAGCGCCGCCCCGATCCGCTTCGCCGGCGCCCCTAGCTCCCTTCCAAGGCCTCCGGTGAGTTCCCCGCCTCCTCCTCTTTCTCCCGGTACTTTCCCCGCCGCGAATGGTGCCCGGGAGCCCCTAGTTGGCCGTCGCCGGCGAGCCGGCCGGCGAGACCGCCGCCGCCCGTGCGGCCGCGCGCCGCCGCCCCTTGGCCGCGGTCAACCGTGGCCATCCGATTTGAATCTACGGTCCCGAGTTAAAAGGATTCATACCCCTTGGGTCCGGTCCACCGTGGACCATGGACCGAGTCCACCGGCGCGGTCCACGGCTTGCGTCACGCCGACGTCATGACCGCGTCGGCACGGCCGCAGCAGCCAGCCACGTGTCGCCGCCACAGTTCACCCGCCAGCCGCCCAGGCACTTTTGCAGAAAGAACCCCGAGATTTCAGAATTCACAAATATATCCTTCCACCTTTATAAAAGCCTTACAACTAGGTCCTGATTTTTATATCTAGGCCCCTGCAGTCCTTAGTTTCTATGTTCTTTAGCCTATCCTTAACCTTTTACATATTAGACCTTCTAGTTTCACACATATTTATGTTTAGGTCCCTGAAATCTTCCAGAAAACCCCCTAAACTTCCAGTTCTTTTACAATTTAGTCCCTGAACCTTGTTTCAGCCATAACTTTTCCATCCTAGCTCCGTTTTACGCGTTCTTGATGTCCACGCGATCGTCTCCTCGAGCCCGTCATTTCTAAAAGCTTGTTTTAGCCTTTTGGTAATGTTTGATGTATTGTTTTATTTATTGTATGTTTTCTTGCATGATCGTAGCCGACGCGCCGTTCGAGGAAGTTCAAGTGCAGAGCTTTGCAGATAAGGAAAGTAGCTTATCGTTGGAGAAAGGCAAGTGACCCTAACCACCCTTCTACCTATGCTTTAATCAAGATTACTATAAGTTAATCGGAACATGGAGAACCACCCAGGAAAACGGTGCAACCACGGTCCATATGGCTGCGGCTTAGCCAATTAATTAGGTGTGCGATTGATCCGATGGCCCTTTTCCGAAAGGAGCGAGAGGGGGATCCGGGTTGCGGGGGTATAGCCCGGTCCTTTTGGGGTAGCGGCCTTTGCTAAGGTGCGACCACTAGGGAGGGTTATGGTCCGCACGATCCGTAACTATGCGGGTCGTTAGTCTTTTGCATATCTTTGTAAAGGCTTCGTAGCGTCCCTATGCAATCACACCTCGGAAGTGTGGTATTGTGCCCGATCGGCACATGCGTGGTTGGGTTCAAAGTTCTTTGGAACTTTTACGCGAACCGTGGGAAAAGTGTGCAACCTGCGCAGTGTTAAAGGCGATCGATCGGCCGTGCTCACGGTCAAGAGCGGCCTGGACCCTCACATGATTAATTGAACTTAAAGATGGATTAATATTGCTTTCCGGTTATTTCGTGGCCTTGCTGAGTACCAACCATAAGTGTACTCATCCTTGCTTACGCTCGTTCGAGAGAAGAATCCGGAGTGGAGTACTTCACCGACTACGAGGAGTTCGAGGATGCGATCAACCGATCGGATGCTGTGGAAGATGAAGATGGAGTCGCGTCTTCATAGTTATCGTTGTTCGTGTAAAGACCTTTGTGTCTACCATCGTGAGTGTAATAAAAGTTAATAAACCTTTTCTCGTACGTTTTTGAGCGAGTGTCTTGTGATATTACACTCATGAGTCTATCATATGTGTGAAATTTTGATCCCGGCACACATATGAGATGCATTCGGTTTTCTACGGAAAATCGGGTGTGACATTAGGGTCACTTGCCTTTCTCCAACGATAAGCTACTTTCCTTATACGCAAAGCTCGCACTTGTTCTTCCTCGAACGGCGCGTTGGCTACGATCATGCAAGAAAACATGCAATAAATAAAACAATACACCAAACATTACCAAAAGACTAAAACAAGCTTTTAAAAATGACGGGCTCGGAGAGACGATCGCGTGGACACCGAGAACGCGTGAAACGGAGCTAGGATGAAAAAGTTATGGCCGAAACAAGATTCGGGGACTAAATTGGGAATATCGAAAGTTTTAGGGGTTTTTCTGCAAGATTTCGGGGACCTAAACATAAATATGTGTGAAACTAGGAGGTCTAACATGTAAAAGATTAAGGATGGACTAAAGAACATAGAAACTAAGGACTGCGAGGGGCCTAAGCATAAAAGAAAGGACTCGATTGAAAGGTTTTTATACGGGTGGAAGGGTATATTTGTAATTATGGAAAATGCGGGGTTCTTTTTGCAAAAATGCCTGGGCGGCCGGCGGATGAGCTTTGGGGGCGACACGTGGCGGCTTGCGGTTGGGCGGCGCCGACGCAAGCGATGACGAAGGCGTGGCGCAAGGCCCGTGGACCGGCGCGGTGGACCGGTCCACCGGTCCACCGTGGACCGGATCAAAGGGGTACGCCCCCTTTTAATGCGGGGGCCGTCCGCGCCGATCGGACGGCCCCGATCGCACGCGGGCGACGGGCGGCGGCGGACGGCCGGTCGGCGGCGGTTTGCGGCGGCGGCGGCGGCGGGCTCGCCGGGAGATGGCGGAAAACGTTCTCGTGCCTCAAATCGCAAGGAAAAGACACCGGGGAGGGAGAGGAGAAGATGTGGAGGCTCACCGGGGGCTTGAAGGGGAGGGAAACACGGCGGAGGAGGAGATCGGGGCGGCGCGGCGGAGCTGCGGCGGCCTCCTCGGGCGGCGGCGGCCGCGCGAGCGGGGAAGAGCGGAGAAGCGGCGCGTGGTGAAGAGGGGGATTGTGCCCGCCCTTTTATAGCCGGAAAGGGAAGGGGAGAAGGGCGCGGAGGCGGTGGGTGGCGAGGTCGGTGGGCGGCCGCCATTAATGGCGAGGCTCGGTGCGGCGGCGGTTTTGGTGTGGTGGCGGCGGGTAGGGGGAAGTGGAAGGGGCGGGGGGAGGCGGTGAGGGCGGCGGGGGAAGTGCGCGCCGGTGGAGCGGCGCGGGGAAACCGGGGAGGCGGCGGGCGGCGCGGTGTGGCCGGCGGCGGCACGGGGGAAGGGGGGGCGGCTGGAGGTGGGAGACGGCCCCGACAGGTGGGCCCCACCTGTCGGTGGCTGCATGAGAGAGAGGGAGGGGAGGCGGGCCGTGTGGGCCGGAATCTGTGATGGGCCGCGGCGGGAATGGGAGGGGAGTGGGCCGCGGGAGCTGGGCTGTTTGTTTTTTTTCTTTTTTTCCTTTTCTTTTCAAATCCATTTTCAAACCTTTTAAATTCAAATCTTTTACATGTTTTCAAACTCAAATTTTAACACAAATTTATTCTACTATTTTAAGACTTTTAGAAAACCTTTTAAACAACTTTTCAAACATTAAATTCAAACTTTCATCATCTTTTTTAATTCAAACTTTTACACCAATTTTCACAATTATTTTTAAGGACTTTTCACAAATATTTTTTAAGACTTTTAAAACCACACCACAACCAAAACTCATGCATTTGAACATGATGCACAAACACTTGATTGTTTCTAATTATTAAATGATGTTTAATTTAATTAAAGGCAAATTTATTTATTCAAATTTATTAAATCCTTAGAAAATAAAACTAAACCATGTTGCTAACAATATTTTATTGTGATGGAATTTTCGGGTGTTACACAAAACTATGTTATTTTTCCTATGGTGGGGTTTTGTGATGTTCTTTACATTAAGTTATGCATAAAACATGCTAATATTTTTATTAATTCATCACCGGAGAAGCACAAATGCATGGTCGGTTTTTCTGTGTTTAGCCGCGGCTTACCGACCTAACCGATCGGTAACCGGTCTAAACCGATCGGTAAACCGATGGGTTACCGAATGACTTGCCGTTAGATTTGAAAATTTGAATTTGCTCGGTAAGCAGGGGTAACCGCGGCTTACCGAGCGGTAAACCGTTACCGGAGGCCGGCGGTTAGGGCCTCGGGTTCGGTAAGTGTAACCCTGTCCCCGATTACTCTAGCCACCTCGATCCCTTGCTCCACTCAGTATAGTGTTCCGCCAAACACGTGGTGTGCCCGAACGCCAAGTCTCTTCATCGGCAATCATCCATTCTCCATATTGCAGTTCTTCAGTAGCATGTTCTCCCATACCACACTCAAGGTGTGTATGTCCCATGTTACCACAGAAGGAATAGAAACGAGGGATCTTCTCGTACTTCATGTTGAGTAGCATGATCTCACTCCCATTAGGAGAGAGGGTAACCACCCTAGCGAGTGGTACAAGTGCCTGGAGATTGGTCCTTGTTCGGTGAAAGTCACCATTGGTCGACGAGACCACCTTGATCTCCACACTAACTATCTCTCCCACCTAACTTGCAAGCTGCTTCAGGATTCGCTGTGTACGGAAGAGGGGTGGGATTTTGTGGATTTGGATCCATGCCTGAACCTTACTTGGTACTACCGATTGGATGATTGTCAGCCCATCGTATTTTTCAAGCATCAGCGTGCATCCGCGGAAGATCCATAGTCCTTCCTCCATGATGCTCTTCCAGTCGCCGAGATAGAAGTCTTGCACCATGTAAAGGTTCTTCGCTAGCAGACAGAAGGTGGCCTCCTCAGCCGTGTTCCGTGCCGAGAGCATCGTCGAGATCAACGATTGTTTACTGAAGTTCTAGCCGTTAGGTGTTTCGGCATCGCCATCCATTTAACTTCCGGGAGGGATTCCCTCTCCCCCGTTGGGAGGACCATGCCCTCCCGTTCTGACTCGCTCAGCTGCAGGTTTTGTAACATAGTGTCAACATCGATCTCTGCCTTCCTTGTCACGCCGTGGGTCTCCTCGCCGCCATTGTCGGTTCGCTCGTTCCGAGGGAAGCAAACCGATCTGCCAAACTCGTGAAACCCTAAACCCATCCTCCTGCTAAGGTCGGGAAGCTTAGCGAGGTCAGCCGCTTGATCAGCTCGGGCGGGAAGGATGGGATGGGGGTGGGAGTTGCCAGAGAAACCTTTGTCGCTATGAAGGCCACCAAAGTCGCCCGACCCTAGGGAGCCATAGGTCGAAAAACATGGGCTCACTAAAATTTGGTAGTTGTGGATTTGGTTTTGCATTGAAAAATGATTTTTTGAAAAATAATCAAACTACTCCTACCTCTAACGGGCTGAGCTTGCGACAAGTCTTTCACCCCAACCAAGGCTATTGTTGTTGTAGATTGCCGCTGGCTGAGTGCGTTTGTGCGGCGTGCGTGCGAGGCCAAAGCCGCCCCCGCTTGCCTATATAGGGCGACACCTTCTCCATTGCTCGCCCTGTTGTTGTTTGCACTGCCCTGGCGCAAGTGCCTTGTCGCCATTCGCATAGAGACACAGACCGCCGAGAGGTAGGGTGCTGGAGCCGAGCACCGCCTCCACCTATCGGCGGAGCTACACGCGACCGGAGCTCCACGAAGTGAAGCTGCACAACCGTTGCTACTCTTCAATCTCAATATGCCGCTGAAGCTCCATCGTGATAAGAAGCTGAGCTAGTTGCCGCCCCCATCCGCTGTCTTCGTATTCTGTCGACACCGGCCGTCCTCGTGAGTCGTGATCTTCTGACCGCTCGTCATCCTCGATTCATGCAGCCGAAACGCCCTTGGCCATCGTGTTCTGCCAGGGTGGCCGCTCGTCCCCTAGACGCTGTCTTCTCTGCGGAATCCAACCGCTCATGCTGTTGCAATCCTCTCTCACAACCCTCACATCCCAACTTTCATGAATTTCTCTTTATCTCACTCATATGCACTTGTGCTTAACATCAGCTACCTGCGGATGCAACTCTGTTCATCTTTTTCTATCGATTAACCCATGTTACCCGTTCATGCTGCACGTACTGTAACACCTCAGGTGTTTAAATACCATTAGTTAGTGCTAATGACTCTCTTAATTAAGTCAACACACTTTTGTGGTCAGAGCTTGTTCAAACGCTAGCTAAAACACTTCAAATTCTACCAATATAAAAGTTGTCCAGTTTTTCGAGAGACACAACTTTCACGTTGGATGGCACTTCAAATTTTGAGTGGAAAAGGGTGAAAAGCTTGGTCAATTGCAGTTTTCACTATTCATCAGCGCTCTGCAAAACCTGATCTTTGCTTGGTGTTCCTGCTCCAACCGTCGAGAAAAACATAGGACGACCTTTGCAAATGCTGTAGAGGGATGCCTCATCTACAACTTTCGTATCTACCGTTTTTGTCGTACAGTTCAAATTTTTGGAGAAATGCATGGTCAAAGTAGGGTTGACCGGCTGGAAATCAGCGGGCCGCGCTCCAGAGCGGGCCCGTGCGCGCCGCCCCTCGCCGTACACCACTGTACGCGCGCACCGGGACGGGCCCGCGACCGGCGGTCTGTGCGCCGTGCTCCGCGCCGCGGAGGTGAACCCAAAGACCAGCAACGCGTCGCGCCCGCACTCACCATCCGCGCGCACGCCTTTGTCCACTGGTCCATCGCGTTCTCCCTACGTGCACGCATGCCAAGGCTCTGTCGCCGTACGCTCGGTATTAACGTCGGGAGTTCCCTTCGCTGCGAAGTCTCGGTCCGCCCGTGCCGCCTACTTAAGTAGGGGAACGTGTTCCCCGCACGAACCATGCACAGCCGCGGTGCAGACCCGCCGCCATCACTGCCAGTGCGCCCGCCGCCGTAGAGCCGCCTCTTCCGGCCATCTCCGTCGCAACCAACGCCCACAGTAGCTTCACTAGGATCCCCTAGAGCCTCCAGTGCCGCGTATTGGCCCGACCTCGCCGCAGCTTCGCCGGAGGTGTGCTCGCAGCGACCGCTGCAGCCTGGTGCCGCCGAGCCCCCTCGCCGGATGCCCTCGGAGTCGTGCAACCCCCGTAATTGGTTGTAGATTCTGCAACCCTCGCCGGATGCCCTCGTATGATGTAAATCTTTTTATATAAATTGTTTTGTTTTTATGCAGATTCTGTCTAGATGGTTTTTAGCTAAAAATATTTATATTTTTGTGCCCAACTTTTGCATTCTGTCTTTTTATGTTAAAATGAACCTTTGGTGAATTAATCACAATTTTATATTGTCAGAAATATTTATTCAAGAAATATGCCTAATTTTCTTTGTAAATGCATAACTCAAGATCTATGGTAGTTCTAGGTGTATATGTTGCATTTCTAGCTTAGATTTGGACCAGAGGCCATGTGTGAGAAGGTTGGAATAATTTTGATGTGTATTTATTGTTGTATGCATTTCTCATTTTTGGATGACTAGCTTTTGTTATTTTTGGTCTAATTAAATTCATAGCTTTCCTAAGCATACATGTGTGTGCATTGGCCTTGTTTTGATTCATAGTGTTTCTTAACACACCCCACTGAATTTTATTAATTTATTTTTGAATAAAAGCAATAGAGGCCATTAAAGCTTAATCTTAATTAAATGAGAAAATCATCAACTACACATCTAAAGGCCCAATGTGTGTGATGTAAATCATTTTAAAATGATAAAGATCAACCCCTTGCTGTTTATGAAAGCTAAATTATTTTATTTACATAAAATATGTACGCAATCACTATCAAAAAGAATAAATAATAAAGCACTGTAGGAAATTAATTAAATAGAAAGGTTAAACCAAGTTTGTGTTTGTTAAGGTGAATATGGCCAACCATACTCTTCATAATTGTCATATATTGTTTGTAATTAATTAAATTACAAATCCTCCATTAAACCTTGCATTTGCATCCGTGTGTAGATCTCCCGAACGGTAGCTGTACGCGGGTGCCGGAAGGAGAAGACGGAGGAGCTGACGAAGACGTGCACCACGTTGTTGTAGAGCAAGACCAGGACCAAAGTCCAGAAGGGCCCAAGGACAACCTTGCCACCGAAGGCAAGCCCTGGATCATTAACCCTATTTTAAAAATTTATGCAATTATCGTTGCTATGATTGTGCATTTACGTTTCAGGAGTTGAATGAAACCCTAGATGCATGATCCCTAGGTACCTATGTACTTTTCCTAGTGTGCTAGGTCGATCGCTGCTATGCTATAGGACCCGGTAGAAGTCGAGTGATGTTCGTCACTCGCGAGAATAGGTTCTTATGTTGGAATCATAAGATCGTGATAAAGGGATCGCTCATGTGATAAGAGCATGGGATTGGGCTCCGGTCTGGTGGCTTTCATGGGCTAAGCTTTTGAACGTACAAAACACTTGTCGGGAATGGGACCGGTAAGCCTAGTCCCCGATTGACGAGGCAAGGAACCTTTCCCTACTACCCCTGGGCACAGAGATGTGTCCCCCTGCTTGCAACAGTGTGGTACCTGTGTGAGTCTGGACGTTCGTGTGTGGGCGAGCCAGTAAGCCTTGTACCAAGGAACGTAGCTTCCGATCCCGAGACGAAGATCGACGGGAACCGCCTGGTCGGTGTATACCCCGTTTCATTTTTGTTGGACCTTATTGGGGTATGCATTCTTCCGTGTGTTTAGGTCCACCTTGCAAGGTTATAAACCAATCGATTGTCACCCTCTCACCGTTATCCGAGACTGCTTAATCAACTGGCCACGATATCCCGTAATGATGGAACTTGGTGAATATTACTGGTTGAATTAATTGCTTGTACAATTCTTGATTGAATTAGTTGGCACATTTAGAAATGGTAATCAATTAGATTTATGCTAAAATATTGAAAGTAAGGACATACTCTTTGTCGCTTTTCAGCAAAAGAACTCCACCGGCCAAAAAGCCTCTCATGTATAGAATTTGGTGATGTAGTTATCACCCGACGATTAAGTCTTGCTGAGTATTCGTATACTCAGCCTTGCTTTAAAACTGTTGTTGTAGGTGTTGCTGACCGGGTGGATGACGACCAGTGATGACATCACGGATGGCCTCCTGTGATGTTTATCGTTGCGCTAGATTATTTTATTTCCGTTGTTTAAAATTTGAATCTTTACGTTCACGTCATGAACAAAATTTTGTAATAATTAAACCCCTTCGGGGCAGATTTGTGTTAATTAGTGTAGTGTACTCTGGACTCGCCTTTGCGTGAGTTTTAATGCATATTGTTGATCCTTTGTTGATATACAAGTGATTTACCGGGCGTTAACCAGGCAAATAACGACAGGACGATACTTTAGTATTGCCTAATGACCAAAGTGGATTGGTTTAGGCAATAGTATGGTATTTTTCTGGGTGGGTTGTCACACGTACCTTGTTGTTCCATGTCAAAACTCAGCTGAAGCCTTATCCTGTGTTTCCTATGTGGGCATCCGCATGTTGCGGACGGCGTCGACCTTTACAGGATTAGCCTTGATGCCTTTGTGGCTGACAATACAGCCCATGAGCTTTCCAAAGGGAATACAGAAGACACACATTGACAGATTAAGTTTCCATCGATCGAAGGTCTAGGAGAGATCGTCCATGAATTTCTCCTTATCCTTGGTCTTGGCGACCACATCATCGACGTACGTCTCAATGTTGTCATGGAGTTGGGACTCCAAACACTTCTAGATGACCTCTGATATGTGGCAGTGTTTTTTAGACCAGACGTCATGTATTTATAGCAGTAGATGCCATGGGGGCGTTATGAACGCTGACTTATCCTAGTCGGCAGGATTACAGGCTATCTAGTGATAGCCAGAATAGCAGTTTAAGAAGCATAGTAGGTTGCTTCCAGTCGTGGAGTCCATGATTTGGTCGATGCGCAGAAGAGAGGGAAGGGGTCCTTAGGGTAGTGCTTGTTGAGATCGGTGTAATCGATACACATTCTCCAATTGGAGTTTGCGAGACAAACCAGGTTTACATTCGCGAATAAATTCAGCGGCTAAGAGCTCTTGGACTTCTACCATAATGACCTTGTGATTTTTGGCGAAATGGCGAAGCTTCTGCTTGACGGGTCTTGTCGTCTTGCTTACATCCAAGGAGTGGTCATATCTCATGGACTCCATGCAAATATATCCGTGTTATCCGGACGAAAACTGGTGAGCGCGCTACGCCCATGAGCCCAACACCAGGTGCAGCTCGTCCACTGACCCGGTGCAGTCTCGTGACTGGAACAGGTAGTTCCCCTTCTCCTTGAGCTCATGCGCCTGCAGCAGGAGGATGTGGGCGTCTATCACCTAGTGTGGCCACGCGCCATTGGCCACGGCAGGGATGAGCGGCACGAGTGGGGAGGCCACTGAGGCGGCCAGCGGAGGACACCGGTGGGCTTTGCTACCTCCCATCCCTGCAGGTCTTGTGGTGGTCCGCTTGCCTCTCCCCCAGCAGCGGCAAGGACGGCACGCAACAACATCGGGACCCGGTAACACTGAAGCAACCCAGGAAGGAGAAGGAGAGAGCATGACAGAGTCGGACGACATTTGACTGAAATGTAACGGAATGCTATTTTGAGGTAATTTTGTGATCTTTTAATGGTATTTTACGAAGCCGACTAAATTCAGTGATATTCTGAAAGTCCACTTTTTTGGATGCTATAAAGTCATTTTTCCAAAAAAAAAATTACATGTGCATAGAACTGGATGACAAAATTGGACGCCATTTAATTTACTCTTATTTTCTGTTACTTTCGTTTAGTAAGCAGCATCCCATACATAAGTTCCAACCAATAAATGAAACCAAAATCAATGAGGCATGCATATACAAACTTGTTGAAAAATGTTCTATAGACTAACATATATATGACTACATGCACGTAACAAGCTGTAGGTTATGCTAAAAACAAAAAACAGCTTCAAGCGGAAATGAGGAAAATTTTGTCATCAGAAACCGGGCACCAGCACGATGGAGAACCAGATCACCAAGTCGTCGGCGAGGGCCTCACGGCTAGTAGTGTGCTTCACCGCCACCGGATGCTTGTTCTCGTCGGCCACGTAAACCCGGCAGAGCGGGCAGGTTCGCTTGCAGGACAACAGCCAGCGGTCGACGCAGTCCCGGTGGAAAACATGCCGGCACGGCAGCCGCCGGGTGACCTCGCCGACGCGGAACTTCGACAGGCAGACGCGGCACTCGTCCTGGGCACAACCGGTGCCCCCGTCCTCGTGGCTGGACGTTGTTGCGTCGGATCTTGCCTTGATGCACAACACCTTGGAGATGTAGGAAATGAGGTCGCTCATGGTTGCTATAGTGTAGTGCGTGCAGGCGCTGAATATATCAGAATATATAGGGGTGCAGGGCAGTGGTTATGTGGTAGGCGTCAGGTGGTACAATTTCTTTGTCGGTAATAGAAGAGGAGTGGTTGCTAATTTTGCAGTGTGGCGAGAGATCCACATTGGAAGCAGGTGCACCTACACAGCAAATGTTTCTTTTGCACAAAGCAAGAATAATGCAGGTGATGCACACAAAGAGTGACGTACGTTACCAGCAAAGAGTCGATGGAAGACCATCATTTAATACTAGCCATTGTGCCCACGCTTCACTGCGGGTGACCAAATGGCATAGCACAATATATACCTTAGAAATCACATACATTTTATAAGCATTTTCTTTGGATGCTATATCAGGACGAGAATGGGTTGGCCAGGACCGAGCCTTGAACCCCCCCATGGTCTCAAGGCCAATTTGTGAGGCCACAGACCGACCCAAACCAACACTTTGCCTATGGCCTTGATGGCCTAATGGGCATCACGGATCGGCCCAATCAGAAACATTCTATTTTGGAAGAACATGACAGCCACTAAGAAACACAAGTTGGTCTAAAAAACTAAGAAACACAAGTAACATTTAATTCATCATCATCAACAAATATCACTGCAGCAATGATCATGATGTATCAAGATGTTTTGGACACAAATAACATTTCTTTCAGTTTGTTTTTTCAAGTAGCTCCTCAGCAGTTCAGCTCCTACTCCAGAAGGATGCATCATCAGCCTCCTTATCCACTTGCTAAGAGCCCTGGAAGCATTCCTCATCAGCCTGCTCCCCTGTGTGTTCATTACTGAATCAAATTAGAGAAGTTCGTGTGTGTAAATGTATAGTTTACAACAAGGAAATGACGTGAAAAATGAAAATAATCGCATCGTGTAGCTTACAACTATGCATCTATTTTAGATGCAGCCTAGGAGATGATCATCATATATGCTGCTGATCGCAACAACTAGAAAATAAAAAGTCCTGCCACTGGCCACTATGTATCGTGTATGCCAGAACCAACACGTACTAGTACATGCCTAGCTTTGTCGACGATAAACGACACTGAATGCAGCGGTCTCACGACTTTCAGTTGCACTGGCTTGGGCCTTTGCCTCAGCAAATTGCACGCGGGTAGGGTCCTGATCTGCTTCTCAGCTTCTTCTGTTGGGTGCACTTACTCAGCTTCCTTGCTTGACATATAGACCATCTAAGTTAAGCATGTATCTTGCCTTGAACAGAATAGTTGGATTTTATCTTCACCTAATTCAAAGCCTCCAAGGGTCCTCATTTGAGCCATATACACACTGGGCGGTCCCTTACTAGTTACTACTAGTTACTACCTTTCCGGTGTTGTTAAACTTAAAGAAATTTGATTCTACTTGTCAACTTATAAATATTGGTTGCTAGTTTCTAACATGTTCATTGGTGCAACTAATATCAGGTACTGAGGACATCAAGATCAAGTGCTCCATCACTCCACTTACAACTATAAGCACATACCTACTTACTTGCATGATCAACAGTAATCCTGAAATGCTTCAAGGCCAGTTGTGTGCTGTTCATGTTTTAGGCTGTCACTGGTGGAGAGCGAGGCTTTGGTTCAGGTCTTTAGTCCCGGTTCAACTTTGAAGCCGGGACTAAAGGCCTTTCGTCGACGTGGCCCGAAATGACTGCTGTAGCCGGCCCCCCTTTAGTCCCAGCTCGTATTAGCAACCGTGACAAAAGGGGGCTCCCAACGGTTCCATCCGGCAATAATTGCCCCCGGTCTTTAGTCTCAGCTGGTGTTACGAGCCGAGACTAAAGGGTACCCAGCCGAGACTAAAGGGTACCCCTTTAGTCTCGGCTCGTAACACCACCCGAGACTAAAGGCCGGCATCCATATAAGGACCGTACCTCCATCTTCCTCCTGCCACCCGAGCCATTCACCCGAGCCAGCCGCGAGCTCAAGCTCCTCCCCTCCATGGCGAATCAAGCCTAGGGTGGTGCTGTGATTTTTTCTTCATTAGTTTGTGAAGATTTCTCTCCTCCAAGGTGTTGTCAAGGTTGGAATCTTCATCCTCCCTTCATTTGTTGTGATTAAATTTTGTTTTATGGTTTAGAGATGGAGAAAATAGAAATGTTAATTTGTAGCTAGGTAGGAGGAGCTTAAATTAATTAGAGAGAAGAGATTTTGTATATACACGTGAAGATGTAGTTAGGATGGTAATTGCATTGTGAAGCGTCCCCTCATCAGAGGTGACTAAATGTGACACAAATACCAGTCCCAGGAGGCTGGTAACACATTTATCACAACAGATTGTTCAGCCTCTTACATCACGGCGGCATAGTGGGCACAGGAGTGCCAACGCCACGAGGAACAACACAAACGCTAAAGACCAAACTACAATAGCGAAGGCTTCCAAAACCTCATTAGAGTACCACACCATGGCAGCGCTCTGTGGAGGCCCTGAATACACAGGCACGGTTGGGTGTAGGGTAGCGACCTACTCGACGTCTTCGGAGATGAAGTCGGGATCCTCCTCTGAAAAACAGTTAGTAAGAAAGGGTGAGTACAAACGTACTCAACAAGTTCAACCCCACCCACGGAGGGGCTTATAAGCAGATCATGCACAGGATATATCAAGGATCAGGTTAAGGTTCACTTGCAAACACATTTACTCATGCAGGGGTTCATTTTTCGAAAAGGTTTTCGCAACATTTTTTATATCCCAAGTAACTCAGTTGCTTTGAGAAACCCAATTAAGGACTACCGGACTCCCCGTCCGCAGTAGCCTAGGAACACAGCCACACACTTTTCCAAAAACAACTTACTCCATGGAAACATCCCAAACCCAAACACTAGTATTGTGACCACACCGTGACTCGTCCAATACCGTCGACACGGCTATTCGAATAGGTTTTACACTCTGCAGAGGTTCTACATCTTTACCCGCAAGTAGGGTACCGCCACACGAACACCTTAGTGCCGGTGCGGATCCTATCAAAGACATTACCCACCTTAGCTAACCCTACGAACCACCACAGGAGCAACCAAGGGGTTACCTCACATAACCAGGGTGTACCTCACATAGAGCGTACCCCTACTCCTTGGTCTCCCGCCGCTCACCCGCACACCACATGGCAAGTAGATTAACTAGTGGGGTTTATGCTAAGCCGTTGCCACATACAACGGTCGAGTGGTAGTACAATAATTTGGGTCAGGTGAGATATCACGCAACCCGGTCCTTAACGACAAGATGGACATCTCCAACAAGCTTAACTACAAAGGTACGAGCTCACCCATACTCCTGACACACACGTCCATCCCGTGTACCTAGTTCTTTACTCATTTTCCAATAATACACCATTCCCATTTTTGAAGCACTCACACCATTTAAAGAAATCATTTTGGCTAAACAAAGTTCAATCATAGCAATCAAGGGTGGCTATCCTACCATGTTTTTGCAGTAAACAATATGCAATCTATAAAACGGGTATAGGGTTGTGTTAATAAAACTAGGACCAAAGCATGCATCCAACGATGAGATTGAACTTGCCATCTTTGAAGTCCTCGGGAAGTTCCGGCTCGGTGTTCGGGATCTCTGGCTCCTGCTCGCAGTACTCGGCTCCAAGCTACGGCTCGTGGTACCCTCCTTCGTTCACTCTGTCGGCTATAACGCACACACAAGCATGCAATCAATACAAGCACACACAATTTTACCGGTTGAGCTCGAGGAAAAGTAGGTAGATAGAATGGAGGAATAAGTGTTATGCAGGGGGTTTGGATAATGGATTAGTGGAGGTATACCCGGGACGGTTGTGATGAATTTTTGGCGCGATTTGAATTAAAGGTGCGCATAAAATGATGGGTTAAAGGGGTTTTAAGGTCCTACTAGTAATTAGGTTTGAAGGGCCTAATTACAATATTTAGATAGGGTGAGGGTCTAACTATAATAGCATAGGGCCTATTTATAAAGGGCAGGGTTGTTTTGGTGGAATAGTTTTAAGGGTTAGGGTCTAATTGAAAGAGAGGAGAGAGTTAATAGAGGAAAGGGGGAAGCTTGGGAAGAAAAGGGGAAAGGGTAGAGGGTCACGGGCAAAATGCCCCTTCTTCTTCCTCCCCCCCGATCTAGAACAGAGGAGGGGCAGGGGCGGTGTTGACAGTTAATAGTTGTATCAAAGTTCGTTTAGACTTGCAAGAGGACAAGTCTCTCGTCGTAGTAAAGGGACCCTTCTTCCCTCGAATGGTGAACCCAAGGTATCGAATCCGTGGAACAAATGTGTGACGCAAAAGATGATCTAGTAAAGCCAAGTAACTTCAATCTTCGGTAAAGAGAAACCCTAATGCATCTAGATAAAGAACACAAAACTAATCTAATCTACTAAAGACCGGAGGTAACAAAGATAGATAGGGTAGATAAATCGATCTAGAAAGATCGGGTTAAGCCTTTTGTTGAAGTTCCAAGCAAGAGAAGAAGTGGCAAATCGAATGTTATTAGAAGCCTCTTTAAATCGTGGTTTCCCGTCCGACTCCGAAAACGCCCGCCTTTCGAAACCCCCGTTCTGTCACAATGTATTCCTATTCGTGCGGGTAGTCTAGGGCGAGTCCAAGGACAAGTCAAGTTCTTTCGGAAGATCCGGTGTGTACCTCTAGCCACCGCGGCTACAAGAACGCCCTATGTGATCTATCTCGAGAATAGATCTAGAATAAGCAAAGCCGATCAAAAAACGAAATCATCGAAGAAACGCTTGATCGCTAGAAATAGATTCAACTTGATAATTCAACTAATACAAGGTTCCCACCGGGATCCTACCTTGATCTTGCTTCTAGCTCCGGGAACTCCGACGTGGTCTTCCTTGCAAGGTTCCCACGTTGGCTAGGGAGACCCTAGTCAACTAGCTCGACCCTCTCCTCTCCGGGATGGTGTCCCTCTCTTCTCTGCTCCTCGGCGGCCGATGACGAATTGATCAATGCGTGGCTCTCGACCCTAGGGCTATAAATAGCCTGAATGGCGGCTATTTCAAAGGAGGGGGCAAATGGGCCCTGGACTGGGCTGGGTCGGCCGGCCTGGGCCAACCGGCCTGTGCCCATCCAGGCCCAGTTCCCGGCCTCCTTCGTGTGGTGTCGGTTCCCGAGTCTTCTAGATCCTCCCCCCTTCTGCATGTAGGCCCTTGTCGTCAGTTTCTCCCCGAGTTGGACGTAGCACCTTGTCCCGCAAGATTCGACACTTTTCTGGTTAGGTCCTCAGAGTTTGTCATCTTCTCGGGTTGAGTCCCAGGCTTCTTGGAGTCAAGTTTGCTTCATTGCATGACTTATACGGGGCTTCAAGGTCTTGACACAAGGTGCTTGATGAACTTATCCCGGAAGTCTTGCTTTCAACGCTAAAACCCTGCATAAACACTAAACTCCAAAACCGACATGCACAAGTGAACTTGTTATACCACGGGGGTTAGTACCAATGGATAAGGTATAAAACTTATGCCAACACCGAAGGTAAACTCATGGCTAGGTTGACGGATTTTCACCGTCAACATCTCCCCCATGCTTAAACCTTGCTCGTCCTCGAGTAAACCTTCGATGAATATCATCATTGCTTATCAATGCTTAAACCTTGCACTTGATCATACATGAGAAAACATAATGGTCTCGAAATTTTAATTCGTTAAAGTTTCATAATGTACTAGACTTCATCTCTACGGAGGGTAGATTCTTAATTAAGCTTATCCTACAATTATTAACATGCCCCCAAAATTTAAATAGATCTCAAGAATTTTGAAATAAAGAACGAGATGGAAAAGAGAGCTAAACCAAGTTCACAAATTTAAATTATCTTGCGTATTTCTCATGAACTCTCATCTCATCTTGTCTCTCAAGCCTATATATTCTACTCCTTTCCCTCTCATAACATATATGTGTGGTAAGCTTTATATGGAGCTTTTGGGAAAGTTTAGTCCTACCAAGATATTATAAATGAGATGTTGTCAAAACAAGTCAAGCTTCTCATGGTCTTACCGAGACTCGTCAGAAAGGTCATTGGAAAATAATGCTATATCAAGGAGGGGAAAGAGAAAAATACACACACTTGAGATAGGTGGACATGTGCAAATGGCAAAGAGTGATACCGAGGCACAAAGGAAGTCCTCGTTATCGGATTGCACATGGTTGGAAAATTGAGTATGGATCTTTTAGTCTTGAAGCCTTGAAATGCCTAATGCACTTTAGAGAACCGGGGAGTTCACTTTATTTTTATTTTTACACATACTCATATATTTTTTCTTTTTCTCATATTTCTCTTTCTTTCTTTCTTTTCTCAATTTTTTCTCTTTCTTTCTCATAAAAATTTTATTTGCTCCCCTTTGAACTCTAGAATTGCATCGTACCTACCTCCTCCCCCATGCTTAGACGTTTGCTCGTCCTCGGGCAAAGATGTGATAAATAAGGTAGGCACCGGAAATATTTTTCCTTGGAGAGATACTTGAATTCTTCAATGTTGGCACCGTCTTGCGATCTTCCTTGAATTGATGATCCATTCTCAACGATAGGTTGTGGTCAAGGAGGTATTCACAAAAGATGATATTTGGTTTAATGGTGGATATCCGGCGAGGTTTGTGAGATCTCCAATGTAGGGATACACAATGCACGGATAAAAGGCTAGCAAAAAGACAGATACGCAAAAACGGAATGACCAGCTTCTTAGTCTCGGGCCAGAGAAATCATGGCCGGCAATAACTCACTCAAAAATAAATCTTGTACACTAAGGTTTACACACTCATTATATAAGGCTCTGGATAGGTTGAGCAACACACAAGAGATATTCATGACAAGGTTAGCGATATTTTGGGGCATAAAAACCATCTTCAATCTATTTATAACTTGAGAGCACATAAAACACTATGGGTCTTTATTTTAATCATAACCTCCGCTAAGGATTAAGCTAGCATTTAGATAAATTCAGATTCGTATTTTAAGAGAGCACTAGCTTTAACATGCATAAATCAATTACAAAGATAAACCAAGCGACATTTATAATCATATATTATCATGGCACAAATTTTGTAACTTTTCCAATGATGTAAACAAGGTGGTGGCTTTATTAATTGTCGGGGACAGCCCTGAGGGTCCCCTAAAAACGACCAGGGGAATCCTGCTTAAAACCTGCAAAAAAACTAAAACGAAACACCACTCACTTAAGCGCACACACAAGGCACGGCCCACACCGTGGTGGCCCCATGGCCCACCGGAGTGGCCCAGTCAAGGGCTCCCCCGAGCAGGCTCCACCTCGCTCGAGGACTCATGCCTCCCTCGAGCGAGTTCCACCTTGCTCGAGGGTTCACGTCTCCCTCGAGCAGGCTCCGCCTCGCTCGAGGGTTCACGCTTCCCTCGAGCGAGTTCCGCCTCGCTCGAGGGTTCATCTCCGCCTCGCTCGAGGCCCCCTCACGAGCACACCCACTCCCGCACGCGGGTACGGGCATTTAATGCTCTGACACAGCAGAGCCGTGCCATCACGCGCCTGGGAATCACGCCCCGGCGCTGTACTGCCAACTCCCTAGGGGGGAACCCATCCCCGCCACCGTGGGGGACTATGCGACATGGCCAGTGTCAGCTCCATGGCACTGTGCCGCCTACTCCCGTACGGCTAACGTGCCGCGCCCTAGAAGGGGGGCCGGCCACACCCTCGAACCACTTTCTCGTGAATCTGCAGGGGCGAGCCATGACGCTAGGCCAGCGGGACGCCATCCCCGCCACTGTTGATCCTGTGCCGCCGCCCCCGTGCCTGCGGCACCACGCCGGGCACTGTTACAACAACTCAATCGCTGTAGGACACATGGGGACGGGACGCCGCCACGCCTGCCACTGTATCCCATACGGATCACCGTCAACAGCTTCCTCGAGCCCGTCTGAAGACGCCATGGTCAACCACTATGCCCTTGCCCTCGAAGCCGCCACTGTTCGAGTACAGGACATGCCATGACGACGAGACCGTGGCAAGGACCGCCAGGACGGCCGCCAGCTCCGCGATGCTGCACGCCATACTTCCCCGTGTAGCTAAACAGTGCGGCATGCCTGTAATTCACCCCCTCCTTGGTCTATAAAAGGAAGGTGAACCCCCTCGCCGCAGGGGACCGGGGAACAATTGAGAACAACACACACACGCTCCTCAATTCTCCCACAACATCAGAACTCGCTTCGATCACTCCTCCAGGGACTTGGAGGCCGCGCCTCCTCTCTCGCCTTGCTTGTAGCCGCCCCACTACAGGCACCCCGGTGCAAAGCAATACAGTGCCTCGAGCACACCTCTGCTAAACGTACGGCCCCGGCCGAAAGCAGGATAAACCCCGTGTCTTTAGTTGCTTAGCACCGACCATTGAGGGACAGACCTTGGCGCTTACTACTAGTTAGTGTCGGGACTACATTCCGCATCGACAGTTGGCGCCCACCGTGGGGCACGCGAGCGCTGAAGGTCAACCCGTCGTCAACTCCCTCCATGGTGATTCGCACCGCGTACCGCGGTACGCGTTACTCCATGGGCAGCTCGGACCCCTCCCTGCCGGGTTCGAAATCCGGTTCGGGAGCCTGAACTTCCAGGCTACGGGGAACGACTACCTGATGTGCCTCACCAACCGTGAGGAACTCCATGCGCGGCGCCAAGCTGGGTCCCCCTCGGTCGCCGCTGCACGCGTCGCCGCGACACCAACGCCCGCCAGCACGGATGCCGCGGGCCCATCGGCGCGACGGCGCCGCCGCCGCTCCGGTCGGCGCTCGCGCCGGGCGCGGTCGGAGCGACGGCATGCCGAGCGCGTCGCCTCACAACGAGGCGCGCCCGTCAGCACAACGACAACCGCCCCGACGAGGGAGCGCTCGGTCTCCGGACCACGCTTCCCCATCGGTCTGCGCGGCGCGGCGACGGCCTACGCTGCCAACTCCAGCACCAACACGACGATGCGCAGGGTTCCCCCTAGCCGCCATGTCTTGGTTGCCAGGGACCCTACGCCTCTGCCGGCGACGAGTCCTCCCTGGGCTCTCTCGACGCGCTGCCACCCGCCACCTCGCATGGGTACGCGGAATGGGATTTCTCCGGCGTGCCGGACCCAGTGATGTTCAGGCGGTTCCTCGACGCCACGGACTACTGGTTCAGCTACTCCGAGGATTCCAGCGTGGGGAGCTACGATCCCGCACGGGAATTCTATGTCGTCATCGCCGACGACCCAGCAAACGCCACCGGTGCGACGGGCACCGGCAACGGGGAGCTTCCTCATGCCTTGGGGACTGGGTCGCGCCTGGCCGCAGGGCCGAGCGCCCCTCCTCCCTCACCATCGATAGGGGCCGATATCAACGCGCAGCTGGCCCAGGCACGTGAGCTCGAGGCCAAGCTTGCGGAAGAATACCGCACCGTGCGGTTGCTCCACGCCTCCATGGCGGGGAAGCCTCCACGTGCGGCGAACGCACGCGTGACCTGGGCAGGCAGGCCCTGACTGCATCAACACCGACTTCAACGTCGACAACCCGGATATGCCCCCGCAAGCAAGCCAGAAGCTCATCGCCGCCGCAACGCTGTTGTGGGCCATGCCCGCCCCCTCGACACCCGAGGCGTGCAACCTACACCGCGAGGTGCAGGCACTCATCGAGCAAGCGGCCGTCCAGCAGGCCGAGAGCTTGGCGTCTCGCATCCGCCGGCAGGGGAGTGCATGAAACGATGGGGGCGCGCAAGGTGCCGAGCCCTCGGTCCACGCGGGTGGCATGGCCGAGCCCCTGCCAACTAGGGGCGCACGCCGACCAAGGAGCGGCTCCTCGACACGCGCGGGCAGGCGCGGGACGGTGATGCCCGCAATGTCATCAACACTCGGCGGGCGAGCAAAGTGGAGGCGCGGGCGGCAGCAGGTTACCACCCTCGGCGGGGTGGACGCTACGATAGCGATGAGGATTGCTCGCCGACGCCGGAGCCCTTGGGAACCCGTGTGTTCAGCCGAGAGATCCGCACAACGGCCTTTCCCCAGCGCTTCCGCCAGCCCACAACTATCGTCAAGTACAACGGGGAGACGGACCCCCGTGTGTGGCTCAACAACTACCGTCTAGCGTGCCAGCTGGGCGGAGCCACCAGCGACGAGGTCATCATCTGCAACCTCCCCCTGCACCTCGCCGACTCGGCGAGGACGTGGCTCGAGCACCTGCCGGCCAGCCAGATCCACAACTGAGACGACCTGGTTCGCACGTTCATTGGCAACTTCCAGGGCATGTACGTGCGGCTAGTGAACTCCTGGGACCTGCATCCTTGCACTCAGAGACCTGGCGAGTCGCTCCGGGACTTCATACGACGCTTCTCCAAGCGCTGTACGGAGCTCCCGAGCGTGGCGCAATCCGAAATCGTGCACGCCTTCCTCGAGGGCACCACGTGCCGGGACCTCGTGCGCGAGTTGGGGCGCAGCCCGCCGGTCGACTCGAACGAACTGTTCGACATCGCCACCAGCTTTGCCTCAGGCGAAGAGGCGGTGGGGGCGATCTTCGACGGCAAGAAGGGCAAGCGCACGGACGACGCGCCCGCGGAGGGCAGCAAGTCCAAGGAGCTCCACCAGAAGAACAAGCGGGGCAAGAAGGGGAAGAAGCCGCGCCGCGAGGCGCGCGAGCAGGGACGCGACGGCGACGACGCCGAGGCCCTTGCTGTTGACCCGGCTCGACGGGGCCCTCGACCGGCACCTCGAGGTCTGGGAGTTTTCGATGACATGCTGAAGAAGCCATGTCCCTACCACAAGACACAGGTCAACCATACCCTCGAGCAATGCGACATGCTCAAGCGGTTTTATAGCCACGCCGCCGCGAAGGGCGACGAAGCCAAGAAGGACGGGGGTGATGGCGACGCCGGCGGCTTCCCCGTTGTGGAAAACGTTCTCCTCATCTTCGGGGGGCCGACCGTCGACATGTCGAACCGCCAGCGCAAGCGGAGCGGCATGAGGTTCTCGCCGCGGAGAAGGCACCTCCTTCCTTCCTCGATTGGTCAGAGGATGCCATCACCTTCGGCCGCAAGGATCACCCGAACCGCATCCCCAACTCGGGTCAGTACCCGTTGGTGGTCGACCCTGTCATCGGGAACGCGCGGTTCTCGAAGGTCCTGATGGACGGAGGCAGAAGCCTCAACATCCTCTATGCGCACATGTTGCGCTTGTTAGGGATCGGGTTGGACCAGCTGCGGCCCAGCACGACGCCGTTACATGGCGTCACGCCGGGCAAGCACGTTCAGCCCCTTGGGCAGATCGATCTGCCTGTCTGGTTCGGCACGCCGAACAACTACCGCAAGGAGATGCTCACCTTCGAGGTGGTGGGGTTTAGGGGCGCGTACCACGCCATACTTGGGCGGCCCTGCTACGCCAAGTTCATGGCAGTCCCCAACTACACCTACCTCAAGATGAAGATGTCGGGGCCCAACGGCGTCGTCACCGTGGGCTCGTCCATCGAGCACGCCTTCGACTGCGACGTCGAATGTGTGGAGCATGCGGAAGCACTGGCGCTGGACGAAGCGCTGGTGGCCAACATGGAGAAGATGGTCAACGAGGACCTCAGCTCCACCACCAAGCACGCCGGCAGCTTTGAGGCTGCTGAGCAGACCAAGGAAGTGCCCCTCGACCCTGCTACCCCCGGGGGCATGGCGTTGAGGGTCAGTTCTACCCTCGACCCGAAATAGGAAGTGGTGCTCGTCGACTTCCTCCGCGCCAACGCCGACATCTTCGCGTGGAGCCCCTCGGACATGCCAGGCATCCCGAGGGAGGTCGCCGAGCACTCCCTTGACATCCTACCTCACTCCCGCGCCGTGCAGCAACGGCTCCGCCGCTTCGACGAGGAGCGGCGGCGGGCGATCGGAGTGGAGCTGCGGAAGCTCCTCGAGGCTGGGTTCATCAAGGAAGTGTTCCACCCTACGTGGCTAGCCAATCCTGTATTAGTAAAGAAAAAGAATGGGAAGTGGCGGATGTGTGTAGACTACACCAGTCTTAATAAAGCATGTCCAAAAGTTCCTTTTCCTTTGCCACGTATTGATCAAATTGTTGATTCGACCACTGGGTGTGAACTACTTTGTTTCCTTGATGCCTACTCCGGGTACCACCAAATAAAAATGAAGGAGTCCGACCAGCTCGTGACTTCATTCATCATGCCATTCGGGATGTACTGCTACGTCACGATGCCGTTCGGCCTCCGAAACGAGGGTGCAACATACCAGCGGTGCATGCAACACGTTTTCGGAGACCACATCGGGCGAACCGTTGAGGCGTACGTAGACGACATAGTCGTGAAAACCAGGAAGGCGAACGACCTGGTTAGCGACCTCAGCATTGCGTTTGGCTGCCTATGGGCCAACTGGGTAAAATTGAACCCCGAAAAATGTGTCTTTGGCGTGCCGCGGGGCATGCTTCTAGGATACATTGTCTCCCAGCAAGGAATCGAGGCCAACCCCGAAAAGGTTGCGGCCCTGGAACGAATGGGTCCGATTCGGGACCTCAAAGGGGTACAAAGGGTGCTGGGTTTCCTTGTGGCCTTGAGCCGCTTCATCTCTCGGCTCGGCGAGAAAGGTTTGCCTCTCTACCGGCTCCTCAAAAAGCACGAGCGCTTCTCCTAGACCGCCGAGGCCCAGGAGGCGCTTGACAAGCTGAAGGCGTCCCTAACCCACGCCCCAATCCTCACACCGCCGCAAGACTGCGAACCTCTGTACCTCTACGTGGCTGCGATTACCCAGGTGGTCAGCGCCGTGATCGTTGTGGAGCGCACGGAGGAAGGGCACACTTTGTCGGTTCAGCGGCCGGTGTATTACATCAGCGAAGTCTTGTCCGACACCAAGACGCGCTACGCCCAAGTCCAGAAACTGCTCTACGTAGTGGTCCTCGCATGGCGCAAGCTTCGCCACTACTTCGAGGCCCATCCTGTCACGGTGGTCTCCTCCTTTCCATTAGGAGAGATCATCCGCAATCCGGACGCGGCGGGCAGAATCGCCAAGTGGTCAGTGGAGCTGATGAGCGAGACGCTCGCCTACGCCCCACGCAAGGCCATCAAGTCCCAAATCTTGGCGGACTTCGTCGCCGAGTGGACGGACACGCAATTGCCGCCGCCACAGGTCCAAGCGGAATGCTGGACTCTGTACTTCGACGGCTCGGTGATGAAGACAGGGGCGGGCGCGGGCCTGCTCTTTGTGTGACCCCTCGGGGAGCACATGTGGTACACCGTGCGCCTTCACTTCCCCGCGTCGAACAACATGGCTAAGTACGAGGCCCTGCTTTGCGGCCTCAAGATCACCATCGAAATAGGTGTCAAATGCCTCGACGTGCGAGGGGACTCACAGCTAGTGATCGACCAGGTCATGAAGAACGCGAGCTGCCACGACGACAAGATGGAGGCGTACTGCAAGGCCATGCGGGCTCTCGAGGACAAGTTCTACGGCATCGACCTCAACCACGTGCCCCGCCGGTACAACGAGGAGGCGGACGAACTCGCCAAGATCGCGTCGGGGCGGATCACTGTCCCCCCGAACGTCTTCACCCGAGATATCGCCCAGCCATCCGTCACCCTCGAGCCGCACCCCTCGAACCACACGGAACGCTCGGGGGCTCCCTTGAATCTAGCGGGCGCAAAGCCCATGGACGAGGACCCCTCAAACGAGGCGTACATGCTCTCCCTTCTCGAGGGGTACGATGCCAGCGAGGCCGAAGTCATAGACGTCGAGCCAGCTCCCAGGCGGCTGGCCAACGAGCTTCCAGCTTGCGCCTCGCCCTCCTCGACGGCCTGACAGGTCTCGAGGGCCGCGGAACGCAGCACCTCCAGCTCCCGCTCGGAGGAGTTGTAGGCAGCCTGCAGCGTCTCGGCCCGGTTGGTCGTGTGCCCCAGCGTGGTGCGCAGGCCTAAACGCCACCAGCAAAAGAAATCAGAAGGGGAACGAACCCCCGAAGGAAAGATCAGCAAGACAAAAAACGAAACGGCGACCTACCTTCAACCTGCTTCTTCTCCACCTCGAGAGCGCGGCGCTCAGCCTCGACCGCTTGCTGCAGGCTGACGACGGTAGCGCCCCGCTCCTTGAGGGATTGCTCCTGATCCGCGTTCGCTATGTTGAGAGCTATCAGCTCCCCGTCGAGCCTTGAGACGTCGGCGTCCCGCTCCGCGGCCGACTTCGCTCCGTCTCGCGAGCGGTGCGCTCCCGCTCGAGCGCCGACCGGCATCGGCAAGAGCGTCCGCTCCCGCCGGAGCTGCCCCCTCGGCCCCCGGCGGGCGGTACGCTCTTGCCGGAGCTGGTCCTCCGCCGTGGCGAGCGCGGCGACCTTGGCGGCGAGGGCGGTCTTTAACTCGTCGGCCTCCTTGGCCTTCTGCTCGGCTGCCCGTGCCCTCTCCTCGGCCCGACTCCGCTGGGCCTGCGCCTCCTGGAGCCACGTGCGGAGCTCCTAGTTCTCCGACCGGACGGTCCCCACCTCCGCCTCCCAGTCCGACGCCACGGTGCGCACCCTCTCCATATCCCCCCGCGCCTGCTGCAGCACCTCATCCTGATCGATGAGGGCTGTACAAATCCGCTCGAGGGCGGGGGGACGCGCCGCGGCCTGCCCCTCGTGCTCCAAGAGCTGGTCGCGCGGGGGCCTCGCCCGCACGACGGCCCGGCCGTCTTGGGTCCCCAAGGCCTCCGCGAGCGCGTCGAAGGCGTCACGCTACTCCCGGAGCTGACGGAGCTCGGCGCTCATCTGGTCAAAGGCGCCATACTTGTCGCGGGCGCGGTGCTCGAGCTCCTGCCGCCAACAGACCAAAACCAGTAAGCATCGCGCCGCGAGGAACAAGCACGAAAACGACAAAATCAAAGAAAAAAGGCAGCAGCGCCCCACCTGGAAAACGCGCCACGCCGTGGATCCGCAGTGCCTCGTTCAATGCACAGTTGAGCGCGGCGCCGTGATCGCGGAGCTCCCCCCATAGCTGCTGCTCCTCCTGGGCGTCGGCGAAGGCGGGCGGTTCGTCAACGCGCCTCTCTCCCGAAACGGAGGGGCCAGCACGGGAAGAAGAAGCCTCGGCGCCGTGCCCTCGGCCCCCGGCCACCATGTGGCCGTCCCACTGTCTCACGAGCGCCCCCGCCTGGGGCTCGGGGGCTGGCATGGGCAGGTTCACCCACAGGTCCCACCCGGGCGGCGGGACGTCCTCGTGTGGGATTTCCACCGCCATCGCACGGGAGCCTCCGGCCGAGGGAGGGCTCTTGCCGCGCCTCCACAACCACCTGCGGCCGTTCCTCCGTGACCACGGGCTCTCGCCGCGGCGCCGCGGCCCTCCGCCTCCGGCCCGCGTCTCGGCGGCCGCGGGCGCCGGGGCGGCCCTCGACGGCGGACGCCGCCGGCAATGCCACTATAGCCGGCACCGCCGGCCGTACCTCGCGCTCCCCGGCCTCGCCTCCGCCGCGGTTGTCGCCAGCCGCGCCCCCACCATGACCGCGCGCCCGCCCCTCCTCGGTGACCGCCGGCCGCGGCTCGGCGGGCGAGACCACCGGCCGTCTTGACGATCGCCGCCGGGTTGGGATGGACGCGTCCGCCCTCAGCACCTTGGCCGGCGCGAGGTGGGGCACGGTTGGCACCGCCCTGCGGAAACGGAAACAAACTGTCAAATCCCCGTCTGACGGGCACGCAACCCCTCAAAGGACAATTCCTTACCTCGAGGAGGAGAAGGGGCGCTTCCTCTTCCTCGAGGTCCCCGCTGACGTTGCGGGTGCGGCCGGTGCGGCCGCCGCTGCACCTCCTCCGCCATCTCCAACTCCGCGGCCCGCGCCGCCTCTCGTTGTCGACCGCCCGGTTGCGGGCGCCTCTGCGCCCGCCCCAAGCGATGCTACTCCTGCCGCCGGAGCCGGCTCCGGTGACGGGGGTGCAGGCTCCCACCTATCGGGGAGGTCCTGCCCCCTAACCTCTTCCTCCTCGTCCGATGACGAGTACTCCTCGGTCCCCGGCGAGGAGAGCCCCCGGCCGCTCGCGCGGCCGAACTCCTTGCTCCTCCGCTCGCGACGTTGTCGATGTCGCGTCGCACGCTCCCTCCCGCGAGCCACCCGCTCCCACTCTCGCCGCGCGCGCGCGCGCGGGAGCGCGCGGGAGCGGGGGGTGGGCGGCTCGGACTTCGCAGCGCTCACCCTCACCATCTGCAGTCAAAGCATTAAAATGCATCAACAACTCAGAAAACTGGCGAAATTGGAAATGAAATCAAGAACTCCGCTCACCAGTGGGCCGGTTGGCAGCATCTCAAGCTCCCACAGGGCCTTGTCGTCGCAGCGCCCTGACTTGGGGTCGATGGCGCGCCGTGCCCGAGTGGCCGGGTAATAGGGGTCCCGAAGCAGCCGCGATTTTGCCAATGCGACGGGGTCCGCGATCTCGGTCATCTCGTAGATGCGGAGCGGCCTCTCCGTTAAGGGGACGACCCGCCGGTGGTGGAGGTTGGCGAGAACAACTTCCGCAGTCAGCCCGCGGCCCGCCAGCTCCTCCAGCGCGGCCACGAGCGAATCCAGCCGCGCCTGGTGCTGGGGCGGGGACACCCCGTGGTACCAGGAAGGGGACCTCTCCCGGAGCACCTTGCCGGTGTAGGGGGAAGGCCGGGCTCGGCGTTGCGGAGGTAGAACCATCCTCGCTCCTAGTCCGCGTTGTTGGTCGTCATCATGCTGGGGATATAATCATCCTTGCGCTGGGTCCGCACGGCGAGCGACATGCCGCCGGCGCGCATCGCGCGGCGGGTCCTCGGCTCCGACGTCTGCAACGTGTGAAGCTCCGCACGGAAGAGATGAACCCAGAGATCCCAGTTCACCGGGATCCCCACGAAGCCCTCGCAGACGCCAATGAACGTGGCCGCCTGCGAGATCGCGTTCGGCGCGAAGTTGTGAAGCTCCACGCCGTAGTGGTAGCAGAGGGCCCGCATGAAGCGGCTCGCCGGTGCCGTGAAACCGCGCTCGTGAAAGCAGATGAAGCTAACGACGTAGCCGTACGGAGGATTGTGCGCTCGCTCCCTCTCCGACGGCACGATCCACTCTGCCGGTTGTCCCTCCTCGTTCGCCGCTAGCTGGCCGCCGTCCACCAGCTGGCCCAGGGCCAGCGGTGTCGCCGTCGAGCGCTCCCACGACAACAGGTCGATGATGATGAGCGGCTGCTGGGGATCCATGCGAGCGGGCGGACAAGCGGAGAACAAGAAGCAAGGAGAGCTCTGAGGGTAGAGGCGCAATGGCGGGAGTGGCTCGGGGGCTGGAGCGCAAGAAGCAAGAACGGCGAACGCTAAGCGCAAAGGTAAAAACCGCCCCTTCCCCTCCCATCGTATTTATAGGCCGCAAGGCCTGCTCTCTAGAGCGTACGCCCCGCGCGCATTAACTGCAGGTGAAATATTCCCTTGCTGATGAACGGGGCCGACCGCGACCGCGGCGGCCACGCAACCGCACGCACGCCATCATCACGGCGCGGTAACCGGAGGGCCGTGGCGGCGGTCACATCCGCCTGCCCACTCCGCCGCTACGCGCGTGGCCGCGACGCTCGAAAAGCGCGCGCCCGCGCGCGAGACTACGGCCCCGCGACCGGCGGCATTAAATGGCCCTGTCCCTTACCAAGTAAGGAAGACCCTCGAGCGGCCCAAGCCCCTGGCTCAAATGAATATGACCCTCGAAGGGTGCGAATTTCTACCAGTGGCCTCGGAGCCCATTTGATACAAGCGGGCGCCACAGGTGCCCTCGATTCATAGAGTCTACAGATTAGCGCCTCGAGAACTGGCGGTCAGAGACCCTCGAAACACGCAGATTCGAAAGACGGGAGCACCCAGTTGTTACCCCGCACGGCCCTACTGATCAGAGGTTCGAAGCCTGACCCTCGACGGGTTCGAACAGGCGCCCCAGATCACCAGAGTCAGGGACGACGAGGGCACGCGCATTCGAGCCTTTCCTCGAGCCTACCGGCTCGAGGGTGCCCCACATGTCGTGTTCAAGAGCCAGCGAGGGCAGCTAGCCGGGGGGATCCCACCGAGGGAGAGCTTTCGCGCCCTCGGTCCCTAGCGAATGGGACCGAGCCCCACCTAGCAAACCCATGCAAGCGCTTTAATGGACGAGTCTCCGGACCACGCAGCCTACCCTTATCGAACGGGGCATGGGCGTCCACTTGAACCACCCGCTAACAGCTCGATGAGGAATCCGCAATCCGCGACCCGATCGATGGGGATTGCGGAAACCTCACCCTCCGCCCCGCAGAGGGACGGTGAGGGAGCGTTTAAAATAGGACGAAGAGCTCGCCCCGATCGCCTTGAATGGGCCCAGGCTCGGGGGCTCGATGCACGGCTACACCTCTTGGGTTGCACCGGCCGCAGATAGTGCCAATTGCGCGTGCGTCACCGAAGACGGCTGGAACATTGCCGACGCCGGTTGGAATATGTACCACGCCCAGTGACCACGGTAAAACCCCTATAGGAGCACTCGCGCTCCTGCAGGGCTTTGGGGGCTAGACCCGCGGGTTCGCTGACGCGGCCCCATGGAAAGCGTTAGCAACCAGGGGGAAGGATGTCCTATCAGTAGGCTTCAGCATCTGCGGGAGCCTGACCGGCATAGCCGCAGATGCTCGGGGGCTACTATCGGGGACAGCCCTGAGGGTCCCCAATAAACGACCAGGGGAATCCGACTTAAAACCTGCAAAAAAACTAAAACGAAACACCTCTCACTTAAGCGCACACACAAGGCACGGCCCACACCGCGGTGGCCCCCACGGCCCACCGGAGTGGCCCAGTCAAGGGCTCCCTCGAGCAGGCTCCGCCTCGCTCGAGGGCTCACGCCCCCCTCTAGCGGGTTCCGCCTCGCTCGAGGGTTCACGTCTCCCTCGAGCGGGCTCCGCCTCATTCGAGGGTTCATGCTTGCCTCGAGCGAGTTCCACCTCGCTTGAGGGTTCATCTCCGCCTCGCTCGAGGCCCCCTCACAAGCACACCCGCTCCCACACGCGGGTACAGGCATTTAATGCTCTGACACAGCAGAGCCGTGACATCACGCGCCTGGGAATCACGACTAGGCACTGTACTGCCAACTCCCTAGGGGGGAACCCAACCCCGCCACTGTGGGGGACTGTGCGACATGGCCAGTGTCAGCTCCATGGCACTGTGCCGCCTACTCCCGTACGGCTAACGCTCCGTGCCCTTGAAGGGGGGCCGGCCACACCCTCGAACCACTTTCTCGTGAATCTGCAGGGGAAAGCCATGACGCTAGGCCGGCGGGACGCCATCCCCGCCACTGTTGATCCTGTGCGGCCGCCCCCGTGCCTGCGGCACTACGCCGGGCACTGTTACAACAACTCCATCGCTGTAGGGCACACGAGGACGGGACGCCACCACGCCTGCCACTGTATCCCGTACGGATCACCGTCAACGGCTTCCTCGAGCCCGTCTGAAGACGCCACGGTCAACCACTACGCCCTTGCCCTTGAAGCCGCCACTGTTCGAGTACAGGACACGCCATGACAACGAGAGTGTGGCAAGGACCGCCAGGACGGCCGCCAACTCCGCGGCGCTGCACGCCATACTTCCCCGTGTAGCTAAACAGTGCGGCATGCCTATAATTCACCCCCTCCTTGGTCTATAAAAGGAAGGTGAACCCCCTCGCCGCAGGGGACCAGGGAACAATAGAGAACAACACACACACGCTCCTCAATTCTCCCACAACATCAGAACTCGCTACGATCACTCCACCAGGGACTTGGAGCCACGCCTCCTCTCCCGCCTTGCTTGTAGCCGCCCCACTACAGGCACCCCGGTGCAAAGCAATACAGTGCCTCGAGCACACCTCAGCTGGACGTACGGCCCCGGCCGGAACCAGGATAAACCCCGTGTCTTTAGTTGCTTAGCACCGACCATTGAGGGACAGACCTTGGCGCTTACTACTAGTTAGTGTCGGGACTACATTCCGCACCGACATTAATGATGAAAACAAACTGAAATACATGCTGGAAATAAAATAACACACTTGCTAAATTTTAAATGAAACCCGAAAATACTACGCAAACACACGAAAACTTAAAATGGAAATTACAGAAAAAGGGAAAAGAAAAGAAAACTAAAGTTCCTCCTTCTTCCTAATCCTCCGCCGGTGGTTGGTGTTAATAATCTTGGTAGTTGTACCCTTGCTCGTAGTAGGGTTGGACATCCCCTCCAATGAATTGATCCGGCTGCACTAGGTGAAGGCGCCCAAGCTCATAGGTAATATTTGCATTGCCCTCACCAAGTTGAGCCGCGTTGGATTGGATGGCTGCGACGTTTTGCATGTTTCTCGCAACATACCCTCCAATTATGGCCATGCTTTGTTGTGGTTGGGGATATTGTGCATAGGGCTCCGTGAAGGTTACGTTGGGCACCACATAATTTGGTGGGGGTACCGGTGCACCACCCCCCATGCTTGCATTTGTGGCCCTCCGTAATAACTTGGCGGAGTAGGAATCCCGCCAAATGGTGGAACATAGTTGGGTTGTGCACCACCCGCTTGTGCGGAGGAGGATCCCTCCTCTACGATTCTTCCTCTTTTATTTTTCTTTGCCGGGACAAGGAGTCCCTCTTCCAACCAATCTTCCCTCCCTTGAATGAAAAGCCTAATCCTTGGATCCAGAAGGGGTAGGTTAACTTTGGCCACATGACAGCCTCCTCTCTCATCTCCACTAATATATTTACATTGTTTCAAATACTCAAGACCGAGAGAGGTCCCACGTAAAAGATGTTCAGGGTTTCTTGTGATCCCCGGCCTTATGGTTTAGGGTTTAGGGTCCCGAACCAATATCTCCCGATCCCGATGTTGCCTCGCAACACCATCAGTTGATCATGAGGTATGAGGGGTCTATTGGCTGCTTGGCAATTAAAGCCGAGTAGAGCCAATTCAACTCCGTGTCGGTCAGCTTCGTCTCCCTCATTCTCCCCATAATCCTCTTGCACATCCAAGAGTGGAATACTTGGAAAATGGGGTTGCGGATGCAATTGCATTGTTGGTGGGCTTCTCCGGAGATCAAATTCCAAAATCCATCTAACAAGCCAAACGCCACGTCAACTTTCTCTGGAGCTCCCTTTTGAAACCCAAGTAGCTCCCTAACATACTCGTAGGGAACCACTTGTTGGATTCCCTCCAAACGGAATGATAAACTTTGCACCCCCTCATCAAGGATAGGCGCAATAGTCATCAAGATTTCTAAGGCAAACTCCTTATGGGTGTTTGCCGACACCCCGTTGGAGAATTGCACCCATCCAAGGTGCCAAAAATAGAATATATGTCTGTACCGAAACCCAAATAGTCGAGTGCTTGATCGTCGAAGTCGACGTTGGCCACAAGCCTCTTCTCGGGATGAGAGAGTTTCTTCTCCTCCTCCAACAATATGATGAAGCCATATGTGGAATACCGCGGAGGGTATGGAGGTGGCGTGGATGAACGGGTCAATCGTCGAGGTGGGACGGGCGGCTCCTCCGTACGCCCTTGAGGTTCGGTAAACCTCATGGACGTGCTTCTTGTTGCCCTCATGCCACTGAGGAGGAGAGCGTCGTTCCTCCTTGGCGGTGCCGTGTCCTCCTCCATGCTCCGAGGAGACTCGGAAACCGAGTGCCTTCTCGAAGATGTCGCCGAAGACGGCTTGGATGACGATGACCCCTTCTTATTGGTCAATAGACTTGTGGTTTTCTTCCAAATGATTGCAGCACTTTTCTCTCCACTAAAATTCCGGGTTGCAACCGGCAGCTAGGTACTTAAAAACTTACTTGGAATGTGGACTTCGAGTGGATTAAGGGTGTGTATTGTTTGAGCTATTAAGCTTGGGAAGGTTGGCTATGTTTATAGTGGTTCTGGGCACAAAAACTTGAGCACACAAACTGAGGATGGAGAGGGATGCTTGCCTGCAGAAGACAAAAGCCGGGGGGCTCCTTTTGTAGGGGAGGCCGGCCGGCCTGGGCCGACTGGCCTGGGTGGCCGCGTGCCTCTCCCCGCCTCGGCTTTCTTCCAACATGATCATTACTCCTGCGTGACCTCCTTAACCGCGTGCTCCACGACCTGCACCACCCAAATGCTCTTGTCCACTCCTTTTCTTGCATTATTGGTCCTTCCATTTGATGCTTCATGCTTTGAGTCATGTCCATGCTCCCTTTCTCCACTTGCTTCACATGTCACCATGAATTTCCTGCAAAGTTATGCTTGCTGCCCACCCTGCTTGTCCTTTGCATGTGGTCTTGATGAAAGTTGATGAAAGGGCATCCAATGGTGCATGCATGATTAACTTAAACTAGATTGCCTCCCTCTAAGTATGTTTAAGGCTAAGCACTCCTCTAATTTCGAAAATTAAAAATATTTTCAGAGCTATGGAAGAGATCAAACATAAATTTAGAGAAGTTTTGAACCATTAAATACAAATGTAAGTCAAAAATATTTTCCGACTATGTTGATATCAGTCTCACTGGTATAGTTTGCCTTCATCGGTTGAGAGCAAACTTTTCCCGACTTGATCATGGGAGCATAGGTTTAGGTTCTAATTTTGGATAAACGAGAGAGATTTGAATAAAATAAAAGTAATGAGGCTTAGAAAAATTCTAATCTTAGAGAAACCAAGGATATAGATTTTTTTAAGCCAACCAAAAGTTTAATTTCTAGGTTCACGCGAGTCCTACCACATGCTGAAATTTAATTAACACCTAAGTATAAGTCGTGGTTCTACTCGTATGTTTTAGCATGAAAAACAAGTCAACCACAACATCATAATGAGGATGAATGGTTGAGTTAGGTTCTGAATTTATTTGGTTGTGGTTTCTCGAAAAGAAACAAACAAACACATAGGAGGGTTCATGTAAATGGTTTATGATCAAGAAAAATATTCAACCAAGAATTATGTCTCTAATATTGTTCAACCACTTCTAAGTCTAATGTCTTTGCGTAATAAAATTCAAAACTAAATTATATTGCATGCCTCGAGTCGTGGTCGGAACTTGAAGGAACTCCTTTCTCCGTTAATATCGAACATGATCCCCGCTTGCCAACGTCAATAGTAGCTCCCACGGTCTTGAGGAAAGGCCTCCCAAGGATGAGCGGCGGCTTCTCCCTCTCTCGCATCTCGAGCACCACGAAGACGACGGGGATGAAGTGGTGTCCGACCTTCACAGGTACATCTTCGGCAATGCCCAAGGGATAGCGAATGGAGTTATCACCCAACTCCAAACACATACCCGTAGGCTCCAATGGTAGGCGTAGTTTCTCGAACACATCCTATGGCATGACGCTTACACTTGCTCCAAGGTCGCACAACACCTTCTCGAAATTTAATGAACCAACAGAACATGGAATTATAGGGCATCCGGGGTCCTTTTGCTTCTCTAGCCCATTAGCAATAGCTGCACTACACTCCTCAGACATCTTGACATGATCTACCTCGAGTGTTGCTATCTCATATTTATTTGCAAGTATGTCTTTGAAGTAACGAGAATATGTAGGTACTTGTAGGGCATCTAATAATGGCATGTTGATGCTAAGTCTACGCACAACCTCCACAAACTTCTCAAAGTGGTTGTCTAGTTTACCTCGGAAGTAGCGTGGCTTGAGTTGTGGTATCCTCGTGTCTTCTTCCGGCATCTCAAATTCGGGCTCTTCAGTGACGATCCCCGTAACCTTCTCCTTAGCAACTTCCTCCTCCTCGGCGGATGGTTTAAGCTTCCTCGCTCCTGCGGGACGTTCCGGATCTTCAGTCTCCTTTCCCGAACATGTTTGAATGGCCTTCGCCGATTCGGGACCTTTTGGTTGTCCCGGAAGCTTCCCTTCATCATTAGTGAGGCGCCCGGCAAGTTGTCCCACTTGCGTCTCGAGCATCTTCATCATGTTGAGCACTTGATGGTTTGAGCTCCCGACATCCATCACTTTGCTATCGATGTTCTCCAACACCTTGTCTATGGCTTTGAACTTGGTGACGGTGTCCTTGCTGATCTTAGCTTGCTCGTCCATGAATTCCTTCAATTGTATACGAAGCGGAACCGAATTTGGAATGGATGAGCTTGCATTAAATTGAGGTCTACCTTGCCCGTAGCGGAAGTTCGGCAATTCTCCCTTCCTCATGTAGTCGAGCACTTTGGTTTCCTCCGGACAATCTTTGTGGACATGGCCATACTCTCCGCATTCTTCGCATGTGGATCTCGCTTCGGCGGCCTTCGAGTCTTGAGCCTCTTTCTTCTCCATCTCCATCTTCTCCAACCTCCTCATGAGTGAATCAATCTTGCCTTCAAGTATGTTCTCCTTCTCCACTTGCAAGACACCTTTGACGTTTCCTGTGGGTTCAACCGGATGTAGGCGTCCGGATGGCGCCCACGTGTCATTATCCGCGACCTTCTTGAATAGAGTGAAAGCTTCCGTCAGTGTGAGCTCGATGATAGATCCTCCCGCCGATGCATCAATGATCGTCCTTGTCTCCATGGTGGGTCCTTGATAGAACTTTTGCATGAGGTCTTCCTTCGGGAACTTGTGATGTGGAACCACCAGAGTGTACTCATTGAAGCACTCGAATGCCTTCGAGATAGTTTCCATAGAATATTGGACAAAGGTAGCAATCTTATTATGCAAGCTTTGAGTTTTACCCGGCGAGTAGTATTCCTTCATGAAAGCCTTCATCAACATGCTCCAATTTTGCACCGTCTCCGCTGGTTGAGAGTGGAACCATTGCAAGGCCTTCCCGAGTAGCGAAAACAGAAAAAGCCTTGCCCTCATTTGATCTTGAGTCACCCCATCCATGTTGAAAGTTTGACATAGTTGAATGAACGCTTGGAGGTGAAGGTTCGGATCCTCTTTACCGGTGAAGGGTGAATGTTGCACCATGCGGATGGTTGAGGTGTTGATCTCGAATGGTCTTCCGATCTCCTCAAGATTCAAGATTGGTAGGTCGATGATATTCGGGGTGCATAGCTCCCCAATCTTGCGCTCTTGCGGTTGGTCACCCATTGGTGGAAGTCGATTCTCCCGAGGACTTTGTGGTGCTGAATTCTTCGGAGATTCCTTCAATCCCTTGTCCTCTGACTTCGAATCTACAAAATCCAGCTTTTTAGCTTGATGTGCTTCGCGTCTCCTTAGCCTGTAAAGTTTTTTTGGATCATCCACAAAATTATCGGGTTTGTTGGAGAGGTAGTCGTCCATCTCCTGTTAGGGTTAGCAATAAACAAAATATGCAAAAACTAGAAAGTAAAAATAAATCTATGAAAACTAGGGTTAGACAAACTAGATTAGATTTATTTTGAGGATGATCAAAGTTTAGTAGATGCAAAAAGAAAAACTAAAAGAAAACTGAAAATCACAAAAAAGCAATAAAAGGTCAAATCTTGACCACTTGTTCCCGGCAACAACGGCGCTAGAAAAAGGGGCTTATTGACCGTTAATAGTTGTATCAAAGTTCGTTTAGACTTGCAAGCAGACAAGTCTCCCATCGTAGTCAAGGGACCCTTCTTCCCTCGAGTGGTGCACCCAAGGTATCGAATCCGTGGAACAAATGTGTGACGCAAAAGATGATCTAGTAAAGCCAAGTAACTTCAATCTTCGGTAAAGAGAAACCCTAATGCATCTAGATAAAGAACACAAAACTAATCTAATCTACTAAAGACTGGAGGTAACAAAGATAGATAAGGTAGATAAACCGATCTAGAGAGATCGGGTTAAGCCTTTTGTTGAAGTTCCGAGCAAGAGAAAAAGTAGCAAATCGAATCTTATTAGAAGCCTCTTTAAATCGTGGTTTCCCGTCCGACTCCGAAAACGCCCGCCTTTCTGAACCCCCGTTCTGTCACAACGTATTCCTATTCATGCGGGTAGTCTAGGGCGAGTCCAAGGACAAGTCGAGTTCTTTCGGAAGATCCGGTGTGTACCTCCAGCCACCGCGGCTACAAGAACACCCTATGTGATCTATCTCGAGAATAGATCTAGAATAAGCAAATCCGATCGAAAAACGAAATCATCGAAGAAACGCTTGATCGCTAGAAATAGATTCAACTTGATAATTCAATTAATACAATGATACATATACAAGATCACCACCAGGATCCTACCTTGATCTTGCTTCGAGCTCCGGGGAACTCTGATGTGGACTTCCTTGCAAGGTTCCCACATCGGCTAGGGAGACCCTAGTCAACTAGCTCGACCCTCTCCTCTCCGGGATGGTGTCCCTCTCTTCTCTGCTCCTCGGCGGCCGATGACGAATTGATCAATGCGTGGCTTTCGACCCCGGGGCTATAAATAGCCCGAATGGAGGCTAGGTCAAAGGAGGGGGCAAATGGGCCCTGGACTGGGCTGGGCCCGCTGGCTTGGGCTGACCGGCCTGGGCCCATCCAGGTCCAATTCCCGGCCCCCTTTGTGTGGTGTCGGTTCCCGAGTCTTCTAGATCCTTCCCCCTTCTGCATGTAGGCCCTTGTCGTCAGTTTCTCTCCGAGTTGGACGTTGCTCCTTGTCCCGCAAGATTCAACATTTTTCTGGTTAGGTCCTCGGAGTTTGTCATCTTCTCGGGTTGAGTCCCTGGCTTCTTGGAGTCAAGTTTGCTTCATTGCGTGACTTGTACGGGGCTTCAAGGTCTTGTCACACGGTGCTTGATGAACTTATCCCGGAAGTCTTGCTTTCAACGCTAAAACCCTGCATAAACACTAAACTCCAAAACCGACATGCACAAGTGAACTTGTTATACCACGGGGGTTAGTACCAATAGATAAGGTATAAAACTTATGCCAACACCGAAGGTAAACTCATGGCTAGGTTGACGGATTTTCACCATCAAGAGGCGGTCTCGGCCGACGGCGGGCAGCGGCACCCCAGGGGTCGGCGGCAGCCGGGGGTAGGGGGAAAACAGAGAGCATGTCAAGGGGGGTCGATTCCCCTACCCACCTTGAGCTGTGATGGCGTGCAGAGGCGGATCGACAGTGGCGGCGGAGAGGAATGGTGCCGACTTTGGGTGGCGGCGCAGGGTAAGTTCGGGGAGGAGAGCGGGATGGCCGTGGCGATGCGTGGCGAGGCAGGGAACGCGACGGGGTCCTTTTATAGCTGCGGGGAAGGCGGTAACTCGGCCGACACCTTGCTCGCAGGCCACGTGCAGCCGGCAATGGTGGAGGAGGCGGTTCGGGAAGGATCCGGCGTGGACTTGGCCAGCGAGATTCGAGGCGGAGGCGTGAATGCAGTGCTGTTGGATGGGACTCGTCGGCCTGTGTCGTCTTGCGAGCTGGCGGTGTCAGGCGCAACGCGCTGCGGGGCAGCCGTTGGCGTATGGCGACGCTGTTGGCGTGGAGACGACGGGTCGGCGCGGTGGATTAATGGCGGCAGCAGTGCACGGTCACCTCACGGGGCTGGCGAGGCAGCGGTGATAGGATGGCTCGGTAGTGATGTGATGCGTTGAGTGGCAGCAGTGCAGGCCGGCGTGCTCGGCACGGTGCACACGGGTGCGGCAAGGGCGCCCGGCCGGGGCGGCCCGGCCGTAGTCCGGCGGCGCGGCGCGCAGAGGACGAGGGGGAAGATATTTGTGCTCACCGGTGCTTTGGCGAGGTCGTGGTGGCTGGCCGGAATCCCGGCTGCCGGTGACGGGATGGCTCACGCAGAGCGACGGGATGGCTCGAGCGGCGATGGGATGGCTCGGGCAGAGGTCGTGGAGGGGGAAAAATATCTCCCATCGGCCGGCGGCGACTCGGCAGGGAGGGGGGCCGCGGCGGCCGATCCCAGGTGAGGTGACGGCTCGCCGGCGGAGTAATGGTCGTCCTGGCGTTGAATTCGCAGCGACTAGTCGCGTCGTGGGCCACGCGGTGCTGCGTAGGGCGGGGCTGGCGTGGCGTGTTGGTGAAGAGGAGGGGGCCGACACAGTCGTCGGGTGCCAGGAGCGCAGCCAGAAGAGGAAGAAATGAGAAGGAAGGAAGAAGGAAGAAAGGAAAGAGAAAAAGGAGAAAGGAAAGGAAGGAAATTAAGAAAAAGGAGAATAGGGGAAGGGAAAAAGAAAATTAGGAAAAAGAAAAAGGTGAAAAGAGAAACTAGGAAAAAGGTAAAATAGGAAAAGAAAAAGAAATAGGAAAAAGCTTAGAAAATTAGGAGAATTGCTAGGGAAATTAGGGGGAGGATTTGGCGGGGTTTTCCGATTTCGGGCTTCAGCGTGATTTTCGAGATGGCGGTGATGGTGAGGCGGTCTGGCCGGCAGAACCGCGGCGTGTGCGGGATTCTCGGCGTGGTGGCCGACCGCGGTGCTGGGGCGGCACACGATGGGCGATGGCCCGGGTGCGTGCGGTGCCGGCGGGATTCGCGGCACGTGCGCTAAGGGTGGGAGAGGTTTCGAAGGGGGTAGTCGAGCTCAGCGGGGAAGTTTGAAAACACACGTGATTTTGTAGGTGGTTTATTAGGAGCTAAAAACGTGGGTGTTACAAACCTACCCCACTTAAAATGAATCTCGTCCTCGAGATTCGGCTAGTTCTCGAACAGGTGGGGAAACTCTTTCATCAACACTTCTTCTCATTCCCACGTAGCTTCTTCCACTCCGTGCATGCTCCACTGAACTCTGCACACTCGCACTTCCGATGTCATTGTCTTTTTCACCACTGTGTCCAAGATTTTAACGAGGATTTCTTAATACCTAAGATCTGGCTGTAAGTCAAGTGTCTCTACCGCCACTCGCTTTTCTTCGAGTACTTTCAAACATCTTCGTAACTGGGAGACGTGAAACACCAGATGTATATCTGACATTTCTTTCGGTAGCTCCAACAGGTACGCTACTGCTCCAACTCTCTTCAGCACTTTGTACGGTGCAATGTACCGAGGGGCCAACTTCCTGTGTATTTGGAGTCTTCGAGTTCCCCGGATAGGTGAAACCTTGAGATAAGCAAAGTCTCCTGGACTGAAGCTTACTTCTCGCCTTTTCTTGTCTGCATAGCTCTTTTGTCGGGATTGGGGAGCCTTCAACTTTTCTCGTATCTCGGCTACTCACTCCTCGGCTTCCTTTATAAGTGCGGGCCCAACCAGGGCACGTTATCCCACTTCTGACCACATCAGGGGTGTCCTACATTTCCTCCCATATAAGGCTTCAAACGGTGACATTCCTAGGCTCGCTTGATTACACTTGTTGTAGGAGAACTCCGCATACGGCAGACTTTGTTCCAAGTCCTTGCCATAGGTGAGGACACATGCTCTCAACATGTCTTCTAAAATTTGGTTTACCCTCTCGGTCTGTCCGTCTGTCTGCGGGTGATACGCCGAACTGAAATCCAGCTTTGTACCCATGGCTTTATGCAAACTCTTCCAAAACCTAGAAGTAAACTGGGTCCCTCTATCTGAGACTATCCTGCTCGGTACTCCATGTAGTTTCACTGTATTCTCTATGTAGAGCTTTGCCAACTTCTCTCCACCATAAGTGGTCCGTACGGGTAGAAAGTGAGCGACCTTAGTGAGTCGGTCCACTATTACCCATATGGAATCATGTCCCTTCTGAGTCTTTGGCAGTTCCACTACAAAGTCCATGCCTATCTCATCCAAATTCCACACCGGAGTGGGTAAAGGCTGCAACAGCCCTGCAGGTTTCTGGTGTTCAGCTTTAATCCTGTGACAAGTGTCACAGTGGGCGACGAATCGGGCAATGTCCGCTTTCATTCCATTCCACCAATACTTCTGCATTAAATCCATATACATCTTAGTGGATCTCGGGTTGATGGAATATGCCGAATTGTGGGCCTCATCCATGATGGCATGCTAGAAATCTCCGTCTTCAGGCACGCATATTCTATTCTTATACCACAGTGTTCCTTGATCATCTACTCTAAAGTCTGGGGCCTTATTCTCTCTTGTGTGCTTGCGGATTTTCATCAGATCCTCATTGGTCGCCTGGGCCTTCCTGATCTTTTCCTCCAAGGTAGGCTGAACACTTAGTTGGCGGACGTAGCCTTGGGGAACAATGTGCACATTGAGTCGTGCCATTTCCTCTTGCAACTGGGTACTCTTAGGCACTACCTTCTCGTAGGATTTTCGGCTGAGGGCATCTGCCACTACATTGGCTTTGCCTGGGTGGTAGTAAACTTCTAGGTTATAATCTTTGACTAACTCTAACCACCTTCTTTGCCTTAGGTTCAGGTCGGGCTGGGTGAAGATGTACTTTAAGCTCTTGTGGTCGGTATAGATCTCGCACTTAGTCCCAATCAGGTAATGTCTCCAAATCTTAAGGGCATGCACTACGGCTGCAAACTCCAAATCATGGGTGGGATAATTCTGCTCGTGGGGTTTGAGTTGGCGGGAAGCATACGCCACTACTTTCCCATCTTGCATAAGAACACATCCCAACCCTTGCCGGATGTGTCGCAATATATGACAAAATCCCGTTGAATGTCTGGCAAGGTCAGCATTGGGGTTGTGGTCAATCTTCTTTTCAACTCCTGAAAACTTCTCTCGCATGACTCAGTCCAGTTGAACTTCTTCTCCTTTTTTAGCAACTCCGTCATGGGTCGGGCAATCTTGGAAAATCCTTCAATGAACCTCCGGTAGTACCCTGCTAAACCAAGAAAGCTTCTGATCTCGCTCACATTGGTCGGTTGTTGCCAGTTGGAGACTGTTTCGACTTTCCCGTGGTCTACCGCTACTCATTCCACAGTCAAAATATGCCCAAGGAAAGATATTTTCTCCGGCCAGAACTCACACTTGCTGAACTTAGCGTACAACTTGTTGCCCTTAGTTTCCCCAACACTACTCGAAGATGCTGCTCATGTTCCTCCACACTCTTGGAGTAAACAAGTATGTCGTCAATGAAGACTATGACAAACTTGTCCAGCTCTTCCATAAACACCTTGTTCATGAGGATCATAAAATACGCTGGTGTGTTGGTGAGTCCAAATGACATCACTGTGAACTCATACTACACGTAACAGGTGATAAAGGCGGTCTTGGGGATGTCGCTTTACCTAATCTTGAGTTGGTGGTATCCTGACCTTAAATCCACCTTCGAAAAATACTTGGCTCCTTTCAGCTGGTCGAATAAATCATCTATCCTGGGGAGAGGATACTTGTTTTTGATAGTAACTTCATTCAGTGAGTGATAGTCCACTCACATCCACATGCTCTTATCCTTCTTTTCTACGAAGAGCACTGGGGCTCCCCATGTTGATGAGCTTGGTCTGATAAATCCGCTTCGCTGGAGTTCTCCTAGCTACTTCTTCAATTCTGCCAACTCAGGGGCTGCCATCTTATAAGGTCTCTTGGCTATGGGAGAGGTTCCGGGAAAAAGGTCGAGGACGAACTCTATATCCCTATCTGGTGGCATCCCGGGGAGTTCTTCGGGGAACACATTTGGATACTCCCGCACTACTGGGACATCCTCTATGGATTTGGCTTCCATGCTAAAAACCATTATGTATGGTCTGTGTCCTCGGGTGCGGCAGGTAACTTGTATTCTGTCTGGGTTGGTTAGGTGCACTATCTTATCGGCACAACTTATAAGACCATGGTGTTGGCTTAACCAATCCATCCCAAGGATCACATCTATTCCCTTGGACTTTAGTACAACTAGGTCCGCTAGGAACTCTGCCCCACTTAAAATGATCCTTACCCGGGAACATCCCAGTTGACACTTGATGTCACCTCCGGGCGTTCGAGTTAATAGGGGTGCTTTTAGTAGTACTGTAGGTATGTTATGTCTTTCCACAAAACTTGAGGATTTGATCGAATGTGATGCTCCTGAATCAAATAATATGGTTGCCAAGACTGAGCTGACCAGGAACTCACTAAGCACTACGCCTTGTGCTTCTTGAGCCTCCTGTGCGTTGATGTGGTTGACGCAGGCTCGTCCATAGGACTGCTGGGGCTGCCTCATTTGCTGGTTGTTGTTGGTGCCAAAGTTGTTGTTGCTGTGAACCGGCACGCGGTTGGCTCCAGATGCAAGCGGTCTTGGCCCATTCACTGAGTTGGAGAAGGCTGAGGCTGTTGGCTTTTTGGCATACGGGCAGTTGGCATTGAAGTGTCCAGTCTCACGGAAGTTGAAACACACCCTGGAGTTGTTGTTGTTGTTGGCAGTGACCTGGCTAGTGTTGCTTTGTGGGGGCTTCATGGTGTTCTGGTTGTTGTATGGTTTGAACTGGGTTCTGGGGCCTTGTGAGCCCTTGGCTTGGGACTGGGTTCGGTACTGCATGGGGGCTTGGAACCTGGACATGGGGTGTCTGAAGCTTCTCTGCCTCTGGGAGCGCTCTTGCTGTTGAGCCTTGTGCTCCATGAACTTGCGCTTGTTCTCCTTCTTCTCTTCTACCCTGGCTCTCTCTGTGAGGATGGCCATGTTCATGAGGGTGTTGAAATCCGGGTAGATTAGAGGGGTAAGTAGAGTCCTCAGCTCCGGAGTCAGGCCCTTCTTGAACATCTCCTGCTTCTTGGAGTCCTTGTCCACTTCTTCACGGGCATATCGAGCCAGCTCTATGAACTGGTAGGTGTATTCCTCCATGGACTTGTTGCCCTAGCGGAGTTCATGGAACTCATCCACCTTGCGCTTCAATGTGGCTACTGGGATGTGGTAGCGGCGAAAGTCTTCCACGTACTCATCCCAAGTGATGGCAGAGGGATCCTTGGCTGCTGCACAGTAGTTTTCCCACCAGGCTAAGGTTGTTCCGGTGAGCTGGTGAGTAGCCAGGAGAACCTTGTCTCGGTCCTCACAGTTGAAGGGCTCCAGTTCTCGTAGGATGGCTCTCAGCCAGTCATCAGCATCCAAAGGATTCATGGACCCACCAAAAGTGGGTGGCTTCATCCTGAGGAATTCCATCAGCTTCTCATTCATGCCCAGAACTCGAGGCCTTGGACAGTTGAGACATTGAATATGGCCTCCATCAGTAGAGTTTGGATAGCCAAGACTTGCGCTAGTTACACAGGAGGGGGTGGCGGTGGCAGGACAACGTTCTCTCCTCCATCTTCGCCTTGGTTCACTTCCTAGTGGTTAAGGCGCTCCCTTCGATCGGCTTGAGATCCTTCAGCGTCCATACGACCGGAGCATTGGTGGGTCCTAGCAGGATGCCTGGAAACCATCTGTAAAGGAGCAGGTTTCTAAGAGATCTAGGTTTTATGTGATGTTTAAGTGGATTGTGACGAATTTCTTTTTGAAAAGTGAGGGTCTACTCCTGCCGGCAAGGACTCAACAAGCACATAGCAAACAAACAAGCGCAGACAAATTTTTATTAAAAACAAGTGAGGATACATCCCGACTACGTGACTGATATAACGCGGACACGCTACACGACCAGGTTCTACTACAAAAGCTAAGGGTGTGACTCTATGCTCGGACCATCGTGGATTCATTCCCTAGGCAAGGTGACTGAGGCATGCTACTCGCGAGGCGAGCCATCATCTAGGGCTGAGTGCACTTCCAGTGGAATGAGTAGCTCATCGTCATCTTCGCCCTCGGGGTTTCCATTCTCTTGGGGCTGTGCTGCATCTTCTGTGATCGCCGCTGGTGGTTCGATGACTACTGGTGGTGCTGGTGGGGTTCAATAGTTCCTCCCCATTTTACAAGGGGTGTCCCAAGTAGGACTTGTGCTTCTCCAATGGCCGGAACGGGTGTTTCGCTGTTGGTCCATGAAGGATCGGATGGCGACTAGAGAGGGGGAGTGAATAGGAGCCGGTAAAAATTCTTCACAAAGAACCCGGCCTATACCCTAGTCAAATCCCGGTCACACACAAGCGATGGATCGAATCACACGCCAATCGCCAAGACAACGAGGTTATGGATCAACCTCTAGTCTTAGGAATGATTCCTTGAAGCACACGCGGAAGCACGAGAAAGGAAGGGAGGAATCAAACCAAGGGACAAAGCACTCGAGCTCGGCGGACCGTCCGGCCAGGGAGGGGCGGACCGTCCGCACCGACCTCGCAGACCGTCCGGCCTGCTATCGCGGACTGTCCGCACGCACTCCGCGGACTGGCCGCCCCTGCACTGCGGACCGTCCGTTAAAGCGAACAGAACCACCAGAACCAACCCGAGAAAACGGACCGTCCGCAAAGGCCAGGCGGACCGTCTGCGCGGGTCCCGGACCGTCCGCTACTGAAGCTCGGACCGTCCGCAAACCGGCTGCAACGAAAACCTAAAGCAAAACCGGATCGAAATGAAACGAAGCAAGAACACGAAGAACACCGCGACAAACTGGAGCGGCGCGGACTGTCCGCCTGGTCCTCGCGGACCGTCCGCGAGGTGCGGACATAGCAGAAAACGCACGACCCCGAAAGTCAACTTCCCGAAATCATCATCGGATTTCCCAACTGGTTGAAGCTGTGGAGACAAGGGTTTGGGGACTTGAAAAGCGTCACACAAGGATGCTATAGCCCAAAACTCTTGCCTCCTAACTCCCTAAATCACCGGAAATCACGAATCCTTTGAGCACCATCAAAAGCTAGAGCACCGAACGAAAATCCTCGAATCGAAGTGGTTTCCCGGCGTTTGAGGGCACAAGATCAATCACAAAGATGCACGAGACATCTATCCATGTTTCCCTCAAAGAAATCCGGGGAGAAACCCACTCAAATCCACAGAATCACACTGAGAGCAAAGGCACTAAAACAAGCACAAAAAGACCACGAAAAACACAACTCCGAATCTTCTATACAAACCAGGAAAGATTCACAAGGTCTAGCATGCCGCCCTAACATCCATCCCTCTCAACAAATCTCTCATGAAGCCCTCATGCTAGCCTAGAGAAAATAGAGAAGAAAATAGCTACGAAAATGAGAAATGGGAGGGAGGAAATGAAACCCTAAGTCGCGGAGAGAGAGCCACTCACACACCATCATGGCTTATATATCGGGTCCTGCCGGAGTGGTAAATGACTCGACTACCACTAACTTAACAACTGGCGATACAACCCACGCAGGGGCATTTAGGTAATGTTTGTGGGTCTTGCCATCGGACGGCCACGCCTTTGCCGCACCCCGCGTCCTCCCGACGCAAGCCATGCGATCCTGTCGCGTGTCCTCCGCCTAGAAGCTTCCCGACACGCCCGGATCCCGTCTCCGTCGTGTTGGGCCCTCGGACTTGGTTTTGAGGCCCAAACCAAGAAACCGTCCTCCGATGGTTTTTTGAGCGAACCACCAAACCCCGCGTGCTCGGTCCGGCCTCCCGCCAAACCACTTGACTCGACCGCCACCGTGCACCGGCTCGATTGTCCATGACTTCGTCTTGCTCGTGTCGCCACCATGTGGCCCGCACCCAGTCCCGCTGTCCACCGGGTCCCTCGAACCGAGCCTACTTGTCTCTCCATCTCCCGGAGGCCCCTCATGGCCGAAGACCTTTCGCGCCCGTTCTTCACCTGCAACAACACGAACTAGGCCGCAGCCTACACCGCGCACTAAGCCAAGAGTCAGTCCAACACCCGTTGTCAATCACTCATCACTGAGGAGCGGTCATCCATCGACCACTGGGACGCTCCTGGTCCTCAATCTCCCCCTTGATGAGTGCATTCACAACACACAACGCGAAATGGAATTCAGAGAAAGAAAGAAAGAAAGGAAGAAGAAAGAAAAACAAAGAAGCTCAACTCATGACCAAAACCAAGGAAAGGCAAAGAAAGGTCACAAGCCAAGCAAAGCACAAACTCCACACTGAAATCAGCAAGAAAGCTCCCCCTGAACAAATGCAAGATCCCCCTGAACATGTGGATGCAAACTTCCAAATTTCAGCTCACCTCTTCTGAATTTTCATTAAGCTCACCTCTTCTCCCCCTTGCTGACAATGTAGGAATCAAGGTGAAAATGCATAAATACAAAACAAAGCATATAAACATCTACATGAGCTTCTCAAATAAGCCAAATCTAGTGTCAAAGGCTAAAAATGAGACAAAGATCACACATATGAATCATAGCATAGTCAAAGCATTGCCACAAGCAATATATGAAAATACAAGCATGTGACAAACCAAAAGTTTCAGATTTAAGCAGTTTTACCAAAAGAAGGCTCGCTTCACATGTAAAAGCCTATCCATGTCACACTTGAGCCACAAACATGCATACCATTCAAAGATCATACAAGGATATCAAATTCTCAGCAAAAGATCATGGCAAACACCCATAAAGCAAAGCATGTCATGTCAAAGCTCATGAGCCATGTGTTCACTTCGGGGAGACTTCTCCACTGGTGAACATCATGCAACATGTTTTGCACCCATATGTGAAAGATAAGACATTTTAAGCACAGACATGATGGATGGAGCATTTTTCAAGCATTATACACTTCTTTTCAAGATTAAATCATTTCATGGTACATGAAGTGCCTTTGCGGCAAAAGGAAGCTTATGCTCCCCCATGAATGCAACATAGGCTAAACATTCACGATGATATTCGGCCTTTGGCCCAAATGCAAGAAAAAGACATCCAAGCACAATCTAAGCATGAAAAGCACATTTAGACCAAACTGTGACATGGATACACTACTACACACGAGTGGAGCATATTTCACCAAAAATTAGTCAGGATTAGCATTTATTTCAAAAAGGGCTATCTCACCACACATATATCTCAAATATTTCAAGAGCATAGCCTCACATCACCATTTCTCCACACATATGACTAATATCTCACAAATAGCCAAAGAGACTCAAATAAGGCATATGAAAGAAGCTCGTCATCCTAAAATGCAATATGATACAAATGCAACATGATATATGACAAGATGGCTATCCTACCATGGTTTACACATCAAGCAAAGCATGTATATACATCAAAGTAAACATGGTATGATACATATGATACAAAAAGGAAATCCCCCAAAAATCAACTAGAATGGGCAACAAGCCCCAAGTTCCCCCCGCAAGCGCACAAAAGTAGCTTGGTCGAGAGGCTTTGTAAAGATGTCGGCTAGCTGATCTTGGGTAGGGACATGACTCAACACAATGGTTTCTTTTTCCACATTGTCCCTCAAGAAATGATACCTCACTTCTATGTGTTTGGTTCTGGAGTGAAGCACTGGGTTTTTGGCTACGCTTATGGCACTGGTGCTATCACAAAGAAGTGGGATCCGGGTGCACTCCGACCAAAATCTCTCAAAGTGTATGAAATCCACAACAGCTGGGAACAACAACTCGCGGCTGCAACATACTCCGCCTCGGTGGTAGACTGAGCTACACTAGACTACTTGCGGGAAGACCATGAAACCAACGAAGACCCAAGAAACTGCCAAGTACCAGAAGTAGACTTCCTCTCGACTCGACAGCCAGCGAAATCCGCATCAGAAAAACCATAAAGAGAAAGAGTCGAGGAGGAAGAATACCAAAGGCCAAGACCAGGGAGACGTAGGTACCTGAAGATCCTCTTGACGGCCTGTCGATGTGATGTCCTCGGCGAAGCCTGAAAATGAGCGCACGGACACACGGCCGAACCGTATGTCTGGCCTCGTCGCCGTCAAGTAGAGGAGGGAGCCGATCATGCTCCGGTACTCTCGCTGGTCCACAGGTTCTCCGTCCTCGTCCGCATCCAAAGTGGCCGTACTCCCCATGGGAGTCGACATCAGCTTCACATCTTGCCTCTGGAACTTCTTCAGCATGTCTTTCGTGTACTTGGTTTGGTGCACAAATGTTCCATCCTTCACTTGCTTGATCCGCGTGCCCCGAGAAAATACCGCAACTCGCCCATCATGCTCATCTCGAACTCCCCGCTCATCTCATCCGCAAACTTGGCAACAAGGTTATGTGATGAGACACCAAAGACAATATCATCCACATTTCCATGCTTGAGGAGAAACAAGGTCCTATCCACGGTACCCATCACAAACCCTCTCGCTCAACGAGAAAACCTCTCAATCTCCCATACCAAGCATGGGGCGCCCGTTTCAACCCATACGGATCCCTTTTCAACCTATACACCCTGTGTGGGTACAACTCACTCTCAAACCCGGGTGGTCGCTTCACATACACCTCCTCCTCTATGACCCCATTCAGAAAGGCACTCTTCACGTCCATCTGAAACAACTTGAACCCTTTAGCCACGCCAAAGGCTAGAAGGATCCGAATTGCCTCAAGACGGGCCACAGGAGCAAAGGTCTCCTCATAGTCGATCCCCTCCTTCTGACTAAACCCCTGAGCAACAAGTCTGGACTTGTTCCTCACAACCATCCCATTCTCTCCCTCTTTGTTCTTCCAAACCCACTTGGTTCCTATGGGATGGCAATTTGGATGTGGTTCAACTAACTCCCACAGCTGGTTCCTCTCAAAGTTTTCCAACTCCTCATGCATAGAATTGACCCAGTTTGCATCAGATAAAGCATGTCCAATGTCCTTGGGCTCAAAGGTGGCAACAAAAGCAGCATGAGCAAAATGAGAGGAATTCCTGGACCTTGACCGTGTAGTACGTTCGTCGATGTCCCCAATGATCTTTGACAGGGGGATGCACTTCTTGAATCCGCCGGGGAGCCTCACGCCTCGAGACTACCTCCCCCACGAACTTCGGCCTTCTCTCGCCTCGTCCTCTTGTCACACCGTCGTTGTCCATGAAGTACATGGTCCACGCTCCATAGTGGTCGTGGGGGAAGTAGTGGGTACACACTCGGCTTCGGGCGCATGGTTCTCCCCATCATCATCTCCGACTTCATCCTTCTCCTCTTCAAAGAGGTCCTCGGCCATCTCCTCTTCACCTGCACATTCAAAGCCAAGAGAGGTACATGGCATTGTCTCGTCGAAGGTTACCTCGCAAGTCTCCATGATTTTGTTAGTCTCAAGGTTAAGCACCCTATAGGCTCTAGAGTGGTTAGCATATCCAAAGAAAATACCATCACTAGACCTAGCCTCAAACTTGTCGAGTTTTCCCTTCTTAAGGATAAAGCACTTGCAGCCAAAGACTCGGAAATGACTCACCTTGGGTGCCCGACCATGCATAAGATCATAATAGGTCTTCTTCTTGAAAGCTCGCAATAAAATCCTGTTGGAAACATGACAAGCCGTATTGACCGTCTCAGCCCAATACTTCCTAGGAGTCCTGTGCTCATCGAGCATCGTCCTAGCCATCTCACAAGGAGTCCAATTTTTCCTTTCCACAACTCCATTTTGAGGGGGCACATAAGGGGTCGAATACTGATGTTCAAGACCTAGATCACGACAAAAGGCATCAAAATGAGAGTTCTTGAACTCTGAGCCATTATCACTGCGGATAGCTCGAATAGCATTCCCATGCCTCTCGTTTTTCAACCTCATGATCAGATCTCGAACAAAACCAAATGTCTCACTCTTGTCTTCCAAGAAAAACACCCAAGCATAGCGAGAGTAATCATCCACCACAAGGACATACCACTTCCCACCCACCGAGCGAACTCGAGCTAGCCCAACAAGGTCCATATGCAACAGCTCTGTCGGACGCTCTGTCGGACGCTCGGTCATGACATCGGTCAGGGGTGGATGGGGAGTGGCTACCATCTTTCCATGCCTACACGGAGCACAAACCAAATCCTTCTCAAGCTTTAACCTCGGCAATCCTCGGACAAGGTCAAGACCACTCAAGCGGGAAACCAAATCAAAGCTCAAATGTCCCAACCGCCTATGCCATTTCCACAAATCAGAAGAAGGACCAGCCATCAAACAGCGAGCGGGACCCAAAGAACGAGAGAAATCGGCCACGAAAAATCGACCCTCGGGGATGATCATACAGACAAGGTCACCTCGAGAATCCAGCAAACGAGACTCACCAGACTTGAAACGCACCTCAAAACCCTCATCAAGGAACTGAGAAACCGAAAGCAAATTGAAAGCCAAAGACTTCACAAGAATCACCCTTCCTCGTCCATTGTCCCCAAATGTGATGTACATCTTTTCCTTCACTGGGGTGAGGCTGGAGAACCACTTCTTATCTCCGGTCATGTGTCGAGAACATCCGGAGTCGATCAACCAAATGTTCTCCAAGCCTCCTGCCTGTAGTCCGAAATAAGAACGAGAGTGAGCTAACGACTTGACACTGGGATTAGCACAAAGAAAGTCAAACCAGTGTCGAGCCATCTGCTCAAAAGAGGGGTTAGCAAACATCATTCCCTTGCCATTAAACTTCCCATGTCCCATGGAAGGAGTACGAGCACCACGAGGGGGAAAACGTGGTCTGTAGTTCCTCTGGAACCCAAAGCTGCGATCATCTCCCCTAAACCCGTATTAAGGACGAGTAGGGGGACATCTAGCAAAACCACCACGAGCTCGACCAAACCTCTCACCAGCACGCACACCATCATCTCTCCTCTCAAACCTCGCACCACCACCTCTCCGTGGGAACCGTGAGGACCATGTGTGGTTCGAGGACCGGTGGATGGAAGCTCCCTTGTGTGATGAGTGATTGACAATGTTGTGTGGACTGATTCTTGGCTGAGTATTGCAGGTGCAGGTTGCGGCTTGACTCGTGTTGGTGCAGGTGAAGAACAAGCGCGAAAGGTCGTTGCCGGTGAGGCCTCCAGGTGTGGAGAAGACAAGTAGGCTTCGTTCGAGGGACCCGGTGGCCAGCGGGGTCAAGTGCGGGCCGCATGGTGGCATGAACAAGCAAGATGAAGTCGTGGACGGTTTCTTGGTTGAGCCTCAAAACCAAGGTCGAGCCGGGACTACGTGGGAGCCAAGTCATGAGTGGAGATTGGCGGAGGCTACACCGAGTTCGCGGGGTTTCCGGTGGTTCACCGGAAAACCACCGGGTTCCTTGGTTGATCCACAAAGCCAAGACCGGAGAACCGAAGACGGAGGTGCAGGCGGCACCGCACCGGTCCGACCGGTGGGTCGACCGGTCGACCGGTGGGGACCGGTCGGCCGGTGAGGAGCACCGGTCCCGACCGTGTGCGACGACGCGGTCCGGAATCTTCGAAGCGGAGGACACGCGTCGGGATCGCATGGCTTGCGTCGAGGCTACGCGAGGGTGCGGTCGCCGGGCATCCGTCCGATGGTGAAGACATCAAGAATTCCAAATCCGCCCTTGAGGGGCTTGTATCCCTAGTTGTTAGAGAAGGGCATTTTAGACATTCGGTTGCCGCCTATATAACCCAAGAGGTGAGAGGATGGCAGCCAACTCTTGGAACCCTAGCTCATTAGTTTTCCTATTTTCCACCTATTTTCCTTAGGTTTTCTCTAGGACTAGCAAGAGAGCTTCACGGAGAAATCTTGTAGAGAGGGATGGATGATCGGGCGGCTTGCTAGACCTTGTACGAATCCTTGTTTCACGTATAGATGATTCGGCGTGATTCCTCAAGGTTTGAATGTGTTTTTTCCGATTGTTCTTGGTGGTGATTTTCGGAGCCCTCTCCCGGTGATTTCTTTGCGGTGTTTTCGGGACCTTTCCTTTGGGGATTTGATGGGGGAAATTTGTGGGAACCCTTCGTGGTTCTTTGGGCTGTGATTCCCCTCCCAAATTCGTGAGGAAAAGTGCTCGATTTTGGGGTTTCTTGAGTTCTTGGGTTGGTAGTGCCTTTGGCGGGATTTCTCCGATTCCTCCTTTTTGGACGAGATTTGGTGGGATTAAACTTGAGCATGGACTCCTCATGAGGTGTTCTGTTATCCCCAAAGTCTTGTTCAAGTCCGTGGAGCGATTCGGGAGATTGAGATTTGGTTTTGGGGGAGTTGACCCGCTGGGCTGTGTTCTTCTCGACTGCTCAGGCCAAAACCGGCCTGACCGGTTTCCCAAACCGGTCTGACCGGTTTCGCCCGGTGGGGGTCGTCGAGAGAGATCTTTGAACAAGGAAGTCTTTGCTCGCTCCATGGCTCCATTTGTTCAGATGTGGAAGGGTTTTCGAAGTGTTTGGGGTCTTTGAGGAGTTTCTGGACAGAATCGGTCTGACCGGTTTGCCTAACCGGTCTGACCGGTTTTTCCCCGCCTTCGTGAGGCTATGTCCAACGGGAGCGGTCCGACCGGTTTCGTAAACCGGCCCGACCGGTTTGTCTTGCCCGGCCGACCTTGTAGTGTGTGTTTCCGCTGCGTGTGTGTTGAGGTCGTTGTTCGGGTCTTGTTCCTAGGTTCGGTAGCACTCCGGTGGCTACGTGAACTTGGCAAGAGAAGCTTGCGGAGGTGCACGAGTGAATTTGGGTTCATAGGCCGAATTCTTGAATAGAATTTTTATCGGCTCCCATTCACTCCCCCCCCCTCTCCGATTCGCCGTTTCGGTCCTTCAAGTGGTATCGAGCCGGTTCGGGTCTTTGTTGACTCTAACCGTCTAAGATCCAAGGATGGCGTACCGGGAACGGGGTTCGGGTCCTCCACACTTCGATGGCAAGAACTACCGGATGTGGAGCAAGCGGATGGGTGCGTTCCTCCGCGGAAAGGGTCGACCGCTTTGGGATGTCACGGTGGACACATGCTATGTCCGGCCGATGGATTTCCTTGCTCCGGGGTCGAGGGACGGATTCGACGCCAACAATAAGGCGGTCGACTACTTGTTTCGTGCTTTGTGTCGGCCGAGTTCGATCGGGTGCACACCGAGCACTTGGCTTGTAGGATTTGGGCGGTGTTGAAGGAGGCTCATGTTGGGAACGCCCGAGGTTCGAGGGCACGGTTGTATGCGACCTACGGAGAGAGTACGAGAACTTCACTCATCTCCCCGGTGAGTCCATCGATGCCTTGTTTCAGAGGTTCACGGTGGTGGTGAACAACATGAGGGCCAATGTGGACGTGCTCCCGTACGATGATCATGATAGAGCGGTCAAGCTCTTACACTCTTTGGATCGTACGATATGGGGCGGAAAGTTCGAGGCCATAGTCGAGTCGGAGCGGTATGATACTCTAACGGTGAACGAGCTGTTCTCGAAGCTCAAGTCGGCTGAGGTGGATAGGGGCATGACTGCCAAGCTCGAGGGACCGACTGATTCCCATAGTCTTGCCCTCGTTGGTGGTTCCAAAGGAAAGACTAACTCTAACCCATCCACCAGGATGTTCTCGTTTTCCTCTTTGATATCTATGCCAGATGAGGAGTTTGATGACCTTGGAGAGGACGAGCCGGCGCTCCGACGAGGCGGTTCGAGAGGCCGCACGAGAACCGCGTGAACGAGGAGGAGGTACACGAGGACATGCTTCAAGTGCGGCAAGACCGGACACTATTTCGCCGAGTGTCCAAAGGTGATCGACCACGACAAGCACAAGTCCAAGGACAAGAAGAAGAAGTCCGGGAAGAAGGATCATGGACATGAGAAGAAGACGCGGTCTCGAGAGAAGATGAAGAGATCGAGCGACATCGAGTCTAATTCGAGGACACGTCTTCAAGCTCGAGTGATGAAGACGAAGAGGATGACAAGAAGAGGAAGAAGAAGAAGAACATCGGCAAGTATCTCAACGGCCTTTGTGTGACGGGCCTAAGCCTCAAGGACGACTTCGCGGCATGGCTCGCGGTTCGAGCGACAAGAGAAGCCGAAGGACGTCTCGGACTTGGATTCCGAGGATGAGGTATGTGATGAGCTCTCCTCTTTGCGCACGGAGAATGAGGAGTTGGTTGACTTGCTTGATAATCGCGATCACATGCTTAGAGAGGCTAAGAAGCTTAGGAAGGAGCTTAGATCTTCACTCGAGGATGCTAGGACTAGAGTGGGTGAGCTAGAGACACGGGTGCTTGATAGCAAGCTTGAGATTGATTCCCTTAAGGCTAGCCCCGTTGTTTCGGATGAGAACGATTGTGCTCGATTGCTCTATTTTCCTGGGCGACTTGATCGATCTTAGGGAGAAGTATGCCTCCAAGTGTGAGGAACTAGATGTGCTTAGGGTTGAGTTGGCTGAGCTACAATCTAGACCCACTTTGCTTGGTGCTTGCACTTCTTGCCCTAGTTTGCATGAGAAAATTCTCGAGCTCCGTTCTCGCATTGTTTCGCTTGAGGCTGATTTGAAAGTGCCTATTCCTACTTCTTGCTCTACATGTGAGTTGCATGCTATGAAGAATTTGGATCTTGCAAAATGTGTTGGTCGCTTGCAAGATGAGAATGATAAGTTGCGTGAAGCGCCGAGTTGGTTGTCGAGTCAAGAACCTCGGCTTGGTATGATGATTGCTAGGCCGTAAGCGCTTTGACGGTTGGGCTTTGGGATTGGATAAGGTTGGTGAGGGCGGTGGTGGGAGAGAAAGAAAATTTGGGAATGTTTCGGTTCCACCACAACCCACACCCAAAGACAAGTTTGCATGCAAGCCAAACCAACCAAGAGAAAAACCGAGTGAAAAGGCAAGTGAAACGCCTAGTGAGAAACCAAGTGAGAAGCCTTGTGAAGAGCCTCATCCCAAGCCCAAGTCTAGATCGATCCGTTTCCATTGTGAGTTTTGTGGGAAGGATGGCCACAAGGAGGAGTTTTGCTTCAAGAGGAAGCGAGAGGAGAAAATGGCGAAGGAGTGGGCTAACGGGGACAAGTTTCACCCCTCCAGCGGTGTACTTAAGCCTCGTGTGCAGATGCCCAGGGCCAAGGCGAGTGTGAGGATAGTTCCGGCTTGGGGTGATCGAAAGAGTGCAGGGGGTGCTGCTGGAGGAGTGAAACCGGTCAGACCGGTTTTGGAACCGGTCAGACCGGTTTGGGGTCCAGCGGAATGACAAGCTTGGTTTCCGTGCTCGTACGGGTGCGAGGGTTGTTTACGGAGGTCGTGGTTACGGTGGTTGGTCCGGGAAAGTTTGCGGGAGGCCGGTTGCTAGGCATTCTCCCCCTCGAGCTCACTACGGGGATGGGAGGAGTCATGGCTTTGAGAAGGAGAGGATGGATGGTCCACGGGCTTTCTTTCGTGGTTTTGGTCCTCCTCCGGGCGAGGAGAGGGTTGGTTCCCTCATGGTGGTTACCGTGGTGGTGTTCGTGGAGGTAGCTTTGGTAGGAAAGATGGTTTGGTTTTTGCTAACCCCACTTTCGAGCAAATGGCTAGGCACCGGTTTTACACATTTGGAACTAACCCCGGTGTTGAGTCGGTTGCTCGCTCTCGCTCTTGGTTTTGAGTTGCAGGTGGATAGCCCGGAGAACATTTGGTTGATATTGGGGGTGGTTCTTCGGCTTCATATCCCGGTGGTGACATGTAGGTGCATCACTTTCGGGGATGGTGGACAAGGATGAGTGAATTGTGAAGAAATGATAAAGGTAAGTGTTTTTGTGACCTTCGAGTGTGTGGCCTTGGTCAAGCCACTTGGTTTGTTTTGCTCCTTTTCTATTTCATGTGCGTAGGGTGAGCTTTGTATGCTCTTTGGCCCTAGTGCATGTGTTTAGGGGGAGCTTGTGAGTTTGGTGCTCCTTTGCTCTTTTGCGGTGGTGTCGAGCCCGTTTTGCCTCCCCTCGAGGAGCCGGTTTGTAGAATATGTATAGCTTTCCTTTGTGCATTTCTTGCATTTGGCATGGCATATGTAACATGATGTATAGGCATCCTTGTATCTTAGATTGCATGCATTTTGTATCATATGCATTGGTTAGGAAAAGCTTCTCTTATATACTTGGTTCACCATGAAATGAGATATATGTCTTTGTGAGCTTGTTTGGTATGCTATGGTTAGTTTGGCTTAGCTCTTGATGATCTTGATGAATAATCCATGGTTGATGGCTATGTTTTTGAAAAATGTCACATGTATGCTCTCTCATGTGTAAATGCCTTTATATGATCTTCACATGTTTTAGTGACTTTGCTATGCTTAATTTGTGGTTGGATAGCTAGTTTATTGATCATATGGGGCCAAAGGCTCATTTGCCATCATGAATGTTTAGCCCTCTTGCTTCATCTTGTGGAGGGGCATAAGTTCCTTTTTGTCGCAAAGACATTTCATGTACCATTTACAAATCTGAAAATGAAATGACAAATGCTTGGAAATGTGCTCCCATGTCATATGTGCTGAATTTAATTTGCTTTGGGTGCTAAACCGTTGCATGATGCCTACCAATGAGAAGTCTCATACATAGAAGTAGGCACATGGCTCGGTGGCTTTGACATGACATGAGGTGCTTGTGGGTGTTTGTGATGGTCTTATGATTAGAATGGTCGTCCTAGCATGAAGTTTGTGTGGCTTTGCCATTTTGGCATGTTTTGCTCATGTCTAGGTTTTTGCGTGTGAGAGAGTAACTTTTCGCAAAATTACTCAAATCCTTGCTAGCCTTGTCCAATGGTTGTGAAACTTGGTGATCATGTAGTTGAGGTCCATACAAACTGTAGAGTATCTAACTTGCTCATTTGGACATGTGTAGCATCTTGTGATGAATTTTGTATACTTGAGAAGCTCTAGATTGCATTTGTGCCTTGATTCATGCATTGGCAACAAGGGGGAGAAAGGAAGGTGGAGAAAAGTTGTTTTGTATCCCGGAACCTATCCCAAGTGTCAAGGGGGAGTTGCATTGGTTCAGGGGGAGTTTGCATGTGTGCAGGGGGAGCTCTTTGAGTTTTTTCGAGCTTTGTTTCGGTGGTTTGTGCTCTTTGCTTGAGCTTTGCTTTGTCTCGGATGTGTCGAGCCGTTGCCCTTGCCTAAGGGGTCCGAGACTTGTTTCCTTCAAGTGATCTTGCTCTTTGCCTTTGTTCGGCTTTCGATCGCTTGTTGGAGTTTCTTTTTGTTCGTTTCTTTTCTTTTTCTTTTCTCTCTTGTTACTTTCATGTGGGTGTTGTCAATGCACTCATCAAGGGGGAGATTGAGGACCATGTGTGGTTCGAGGACCGGTGGATGGTCGCTTCCTTGTGTGATGAGTGATTGACAACGTTGTGTGGACTGATTCTTGGCTAAGTATTGCAGGTGCAGGTTGCGGCTTGACTCGTGTTGGTGCAGGTGAAGAACAAGCGCGAAAGGTCGTCGCCGGTGAGGCCTCCGAGGGTGTGGAGAAGACAAGTAGGCTTCGTTCGAGGGACCCGGTGGCCGGCGGGGGTCAAGTGCGGGCCGCATGGTGGCATGAACAAGAAGATGAAGTCGTGGACGGTTTCTTGGTTGAGCCTCAAAACCAAGGTCGAGCCGGGACTACGTGGGAGCCAAGTCATGAGTGGAGATTGGCGGAGGCTACACCGAGTTCGCGGGGTTTCCGGTGGTTCACCGTAAAACCACCGGGTTCCTTGGTTGATCCACAAAGCCAAGACCGGAGAACCGAAGACGGAGGTGCGGCAGCACCGGACCGGCCCGACCGGTGGACTCCTCATGAGGTGTTCCCGATATCCCCAAAGTCTTGTTCAAGTCCGTGGAGCGATTCGGGAGATTGAGATTTGGTTTTGGGGGAGTTGACCCGCGGGCCGTGTTCTTCTCGATCGCTCGGGCCAAAACCGGCTCGACCGGTTTCCCAAACCGGTCGACCGGTTTCGCCCGGTGGGTCGTCGAGAGAGATCTTTGAACAAGGAAGTCTTTCTTGCTCCATGGCTCCGTTTGTTCGGATGTGGAAGGGTTTTCGATGTGTTTGGGGTCTTTGAGGAGTTCTTGGACGAATCGGTCCGACCGGTTTGCCTAACCGGTCCGACCGGTTTTTCCCGCCTTCGTGAGGCTAAGTCCAACGGGAGCGGTCCGACCGGTTTCGTAAACCGGCTCGACCGGTTTGTCTTGCCGGCAGCCTTGTAGTGTGTGTTTCCGCCGCGTGTGTGTTGAGGTCGTTGTTCGGGTCTTGTTCCTAGGTTCAGTAGCACTCCAGTGGCTACGTGAACTTGGCAAGAGAAGCTTGCGGAGGTGCACGAGTGAATTTGGGTTCATAGGCCGAATTCTTGAATAGAATTTTTATCGGCTCCCATTCACTCCCCCCTCTCTGGTTCGCCGTTTCGGTCCTTCAACTCGCCAACACTTCTCACTTCCCACACCCCGTGGAAGTGGCACTCTAGGCTCAGGAATACCATGAGACTGGCGATACCTGTCCTGGTTTGCTTGCTCCTTAGCAAGCCTCTCATCCCTCTTCCTCTTGTAGCAAAACTCTGCAAGATGCCTCTCCTTACCACAATACTCACACCTGAAGGGGATGGGTTTTGGTTTTGGCTCTGGCTTCTCTCTTGGCTTCTCACCCTTCTCACTCACAAACCTCACCGGTTTCTGGAAGTCATTTGTCTTAGGTGGGAATTTGTGTGGATCTTGGGTTGTGTCAAGCTTGTCGCAAAGGTGGTTCGACTTTGGTGTGAAAGAGTTCTTGGGTGCTTTTGGAAGTGGGACTTGGATGTCTCCGATCACCTCAAACTCGGGGTTAGACTCAACACACTTCTCATACACACTCTCCCCACTGTTCTCTCCCACTTTCTCACCCAACTTCTCAAACCCCAAACCACGACCATCAGCTCTCTTAAACTCCTCAATCATGATTTTCAATTGAGGTTCTTGCCCAGACAACCAACCCAACACCTTCCTCAAATAGTCATTCTCCTCATAGATGACATCCAAACGGGAAGTAAGTTCAAGATTGCGCAAAGTAACTTCATCACAGCTAGAGCATGCATTTGCAACAGGACATTTCAAAGATGCTTCCAGAGAACTAATGGTATAACGAGCATCAACAAGCTTAGCATGCATAGTAGGACATGATTTACAAGCACCAAGCAAAGTAGGTCTAGCCTTAAGCTAATCATACTCAGTCCTAAGAGCATCTAGTTTAGCCAAAGTGGAAGCATTCTTCTCATTAAGCAACTTGATCTCATTCAACCATGCATCACACTCAAGACACTCAACATCATCAGGAGTAGTAGGAGCAAGTTTCAACGAGTCATTCTCAAGTTTCAATTCAAGCAATTTGGACTAACTCTCCTACTTTCTCACTAGCATTCTCAAGTTGAGCCCTAAGATCTTTCCTCATCTTTTTGGCATCTCTTAGCACACTATCACGGTTGTCAATCAAGCCATTCAACCTAGTGATCTCGGCAAGCAAAGAGTCGGGGTCACGATTTACCTCATCCTCCGAGTCGAGTTGCTTTGTCTTCCTTCTCGCTCTTTTTCTTGCTCGAGCTATGGGCCATCCCACAAAAGCCTTCAAGCGCCACACAGCTAAACCCATTGAGGTTCCAGCTTGCATTCTTCTTGCCCTTGCGCCTACCGGCGTCTTCATCTTCACTGCTTGAACTTGACTGCTCATCGCTTGAGCTTGAGTCTACGTCGCTCGCACCGGCCACCATGGCTCTTGCCTTGTTCTTCTTGTAGCCGCCCTTGGTTGTTCGCCGCTTCTCCTTGTCCTTGCTCTTGGACTTGCTGAAGTGCTTGCTCTTGGAGGAGTACTTGTCTTCACGCCTCGGGTGCGCCTTGTAGTCGTTCATCTTGTACTTGTTCTCCTCTGCTTCCGGGCACTCGGCGATGAAGTGGCCATGCTTGCCACACTTGTAGCACGGCCCTGAGCTCCGCCTTGCATTCCTCTGACTCTCGTGTAGTCGATCAAACCTTCTTGAGAGCAAAGCCAGCTCCTCCTCGCCCAGCACATCAAAGTCCTCATCTGGAATAGACATAAGAGAAGACAAGGAAAACTATGGACAGGAAGGGTTAGATTTGCCCTTTGATCCGCCCACAAGAGCAAGACTATGGTCAGTCGAGCCCTCATGCTTGGATTGCAACTTCCTGTCAACCTCAGCTGACTTGAGCTTAGAAAAGAGGTCATCCAACTCAATAGTCAAATACTGCCCAGACTCCTTGATGGCCTCAACCTTAGCACTCCAAACATTTGGATCCAAGACATGCAAGAGCTTCAAAGCCTGATCATGCTCGGTGCAAGGAAAATCCTCAACATTAGCCTTCATGTTGTTCATGATGGCGGTGAACCTCTGAAACATCACATCGATGTCCTCACCGGGAAGTTGAGTGAAGTTCTCATATTGCATCCGGTAAGAGACAAAGAGGCGAGCCTTCACATGGTTATCACCACCGTGAGCAACCAACAACTTCTCCCAAATTTGCCAAGCAAGATTCAAATGGTGAACACGCTCAAACTCGGGATCACACAAGCTCGGACCAAGTGATCAACGGCTTTTGCATTTGCCTCATACTTGGCCTTAGCACCAGCATCGGTCACCATAAGAGTATGGATGTTGACCGGAATAGCATAGGTCTTGTCAAGCACAATGAAATCCAACAACTTGCCACGAAGAAAGATCGTCATACTAGCCGCCCACTTCTGGTAACCCTTGCCATCGAAGTGCGGCGGACCGCCCCGCTCAACGTACGCCATCTTAGGATTCAAGACTTGTCAAAGTCGCAAAGAATCCGGCACCAAGCTCTGATACCAATTGAAGGATCAGATGGCGACTAGAGAGGGGGGGAGTGAATAGGAGCCGGTAAAAATTCTTCACAAAGAACCCGGCCTATACCCTAGTCAAATCCCGGTCACACACAAGCGATGGATCGAATCACACGCCAATCGCCAAGACAACGAGGTTATGGATCAACCTCTAGTCTTAGGAATGATTCCTTGAAGCACACGTGGAAGCACGAGAAAGGAAGGGAGGAATCGAACCAAGGGACAAAGCACTCAGGCTCTGGCGGACCGTCCGGCCAGGAGGGGCGGACCGTCCGCACTGAACTCGCGGACCGTCCGCCCGCTGCCGCGGACCGTCCGCACGCCGTTGACGGTGAAAATCCGTCAACCTAGCCATGAGTTTACCTTCGGTGTTGGCATTAGTTTTATACCTTATCCATTGGTACTAACCCCCGTGGTATAACGAGTTCACGTGTGCATGTCGTTTTTGGAGTTTAATGTTTATGCGGGGATTTAGTGTTGAATGCAAGACTTTCGGGATAAGTTCATCAAGCACCTCATGACAAGACCTTGAAGCCCTGAACAAGTCATGCAATGAAGCAAACTTAACTCCAAGAAGCCGGGGACTTGATCCGAGAAGACGACGAGACTCCAAGGACCCGACCGGAAAAGTGCCGAATCTTGCAAGACAAGGAGTTGAGTCCAATTCGGAGAGAAACCGACGACATGGACCTACATGCGAAGGGGGAAGCATCCGAGAAGCAAGGGAACCGACATCGGGCAAAGGAGCCCGCGGGGCCGGGCCTAAATGGGCCCGGGCCGGCCGGCCCGATCCGGTCGGCCCCGGTGCCCATTTAGGGCCCAAACCCGTCGCCCTTTGCCCTAGCCGCCAATCGGGCTATTTATAGTCCCCCGACCGAGAGCCACGCGAGAGAGGAAGTCGTATTCCGCCGCCGAGGAGCGAGAGAAGCTTGAGGGACACCAACTTGAAGATGAGGGTCGTGCTAGTTGTCTAGGGGTTCCCCGGCCGACGTGGGAACCTTGCATGGAAGACCACGTCGGAGCTCGGAGCGAGGATCAAGATCGAGGGAGGGCCCCGGTGGTGATCTTGTTCATGTAATCATTCATGGTGAAGTTTGTAAGTGAATTCGATTTCTAGCGATCAAGTGCCTTCTCGATGATTTTGTTTTCTTCTTGGTTTTGCTTCTTCTACGATCTATACTTAAGATAGATTACATAGGGTGCTCTTGTAGCCGCGGTGGCTAGAGGTGCATACCGGACCGGCCAAGTGATTTCAACTTGTTCTATCGAACTCGCCCTAAGCTCCCCGCATGAATAGGGATACGTTGTGACAGAACGGGGGTCTCGAAAGGCGGATGTTTTCGGAGTCGGATGGGAAGGCCACGATTTAAAGATGCTTTTAACGAGATTCGCTTTGCTATCTTCATCTATCTTGTTTGGAGCTACAACATAAGCATGATCTAGATTCTCTAGATTGGTTATCTTTTGCTTTCTCTTGCTACCTCTTTAGTAGATTAGATTAGATTCGTTTTCTTTATGAGTTAGTAGATTAGATGCAATTTGATTATTAAATAGATAGCTTTACCTTGCTTTACTAGATTGAATCCTTGCGTTGCACATTGTTCCACGGATTCGATACCTTGGGTTCACCACTCGAGGGAAGAAGGGTCCCTTGACTACGACGGGAGACTTGTCCGCTTGCAAGTCACAAACGAACTTTGATACAACTATTAACCGTCAACAAGCCCCTTTTTCTGGCGCCGTTGCCGGGGAACAAGCAATCAAGATCCGATCTAGTATCGCTTATCTTTCAGTTTTTCTTTTGATTTTCTTTTGCATCTCTTATGTTTGATCATCCCTGAAAAGAAAAAAAAAAGAGTCAATCTAATCTAGTTTTGATTAACCCTAATTTTTCTTTTGTTAGATTTTTGTTTTATCACTAACCCTAACCGGAGATGGTTGGCTACCTCTCCAAGAAACCCAAAACTTTTTTGTGGATGATCCGGGAAAACTTTACGGGCAAAGGTGACATGCAACACAAGCTAAAAGGGTGGAAACCCTAGATTCAAAAGTTGAAGTCGAAGGACCGTCGAAATCTCCAAGGGAATCACCACCTCCAAGTCAAGACGCCGGAAGGCCATTCAAGATCAAGAGGAGGATGGAGAAGATGGAGATGGAGAAAGAAGCTCAACACCTAAAGGCTGCCAAGGCAAGATCCACATGCGAAGTGTTCATCATGATGAAGATGCTAGAGACGCAAGTGGGGCAACTTGCCGGGCGCCCGATGGGCAACAAAGAAGAATATCCGAGACAACTCCAAGGTCCCAAGACGGCAAAGGCTACTCAAGCTCATTCGGGAGAGATGAAGGATCACACTAGAGACCATGAAGATCACAACCGAAAGACCGGAGTTCGAGATGCCGAGCCACAAGGAAGATGTTGCATCCGTCAAGACCAAAGGACAAAGCCAGCCTGTGAAGACCAAAAAAAATTGACTAAGCCAAAGTGGGTACCCAAGATTGCAACGCCCGCAAAGAGCGTTGATCCGGAGTAATCAAGTGAAGAAGTCTAGCCATGGACTATAAACGAAGCGCTAGGCGGGAGGCAACCCGTTTCGTCGAGTCAAGAATAAGCTACCGGGAGGACAACCCGATTCCAGGTTTTTCGAGTCTTTTTACTAATTCAGTTTTGAATTTTACTACGCAAAACCTTAGACTTAGAATGGTTGAATAATATTAGAGACATAATTCTTGGTTGAATATTTTGCTTGGTCATAAACCCTTTGCATGAACCCTCCTATGTGCTTGTTTGATTCTTTTCTTTTCGAGAAACCCTCAACCAAATAATTTCAGAACCTTAACTCAACCTTTCACCCTCATTATGGTGCTGAGTTTGACTTATTTTTCATGCTAAAACCACACGAGTAGAGCCACGATTTATGCTTAAGCGTTAATAAAATTCAGCACGTGGTAGGACTCGCGTGAACCTAGAAATCAAAGCTTTTGGTTGGTTCTAAAAATCTTTATCCTTGGTTTCTCTAGGATTAGAATTTTTCTAAGCCTATTCTAATTTTGTTTTATTCAAAATCTTTCTTATTTAGCCAAAATTAGAACCTAAACCTATGCCCCCATGATCAAGCCGGGAAATGTTTGCTCTCAATCAATGAAGGCAAACTATACCGGCGCGACCGAAATCGACGTAAAAATAAAATATTTTCGACTTGCATTTGTTTTTAATGGTTTAAAAACTTCTCTAAAATTATGTTCGAGCTCTTGCATGGCTCTGAAAAATATTTTTAAATTTCGAAATTAGAGGAGTGCTTAGCCTTAAACACACTTAAAGGGAGGCAATCTAGTTAACCTAACCATGCATGCACCATGGTACATCACGGGATGCCCCTCCAACATATTTAAACCACATGCAAAGTACAAGCATGGGGGGCAGCCAAGGCTTTGTTTTGTAGGAATATCATGGATGCATGTGAGGCAAGGGAGTATGGAAGTGAGTCAAAGCGAAAACATCAAGTGGAAGGAGCAATAATGCAAGCGAAGGAGTGGACGGGAACGTTTGGAAGGTGTACGCGATCACGAAGCAACATGAATGCACTAGAGAATAACCGAGCCAAGAAGAGGAGAGAGGTAAGTCTTTCATCCAACTCTTTGTTCGTGTGCTCTAGTTTGTAGGCCGGAATCACCTTAGACTTAGCCATCCACCGCGTTTGTTTCGTGCAACAAATCACATCCTTAATCCACACAAAGTCCAGACTCCAAAATAATATTTGTGTACCTTGTTACCGGGTGAAAACCCCGGATATATATTTACGAGGGAGAGTGCTGCAATCATGGAGGAAAACTACAAGCCTTTTCACCAAAGAGGAAGGGATCATCGTCGTCTAAGCCATCATCGACAACCTCTTCAAGGAGGCACTCGGTTTCCGAGTTTCCTTGGAGTATGGAGGAGGACACGGCACCGCCGAGGAGGAACCACACTCTTCTCCTTGGTGGCATGAGGGCCACACGAAACTCGTTTATGAGGTTCACCAAACTTCAATAACATATGGAGGAGCCGCCCGTCCAACCTCACCACTTGACACGATCATCCGCTCCACCTCCATATGCTCCGCGGTATTCCGAGGGGTATGTCATCATGACGGAGGAGGAGAAGAAGCTCGCTCGCCTTAAGTAGAGGCTTGTAGCGAACGCCGACATCGACGACCAAGCTCTCCACATATTGGGTTTCACACGGGACACCGGTGCAATTCTCTAACGGAGTGTCGGCAAACACCCACAAGGAATTCGCCTAGGAAATTTTCATGACCATGGCGCATGCCCTTGATGAAGGAGTGCTTGAGTCTCTCATTCCGTTGGAGGGAGCCCACAAGAGGAGAAGAAGGAAGACACCGTCGGAAGGGTAACCTTGATCAGTGATGCTATTTCTAGCACCTTGATGGGGTAATCTCCTTTCATCCATGGGTTGCAATCGGTCTTGAGATGTAATCGAACTTTGTTGGATTATCTATCTATCATCTTGTGCTGAAAATACTTTAATGCTTAAGGCTAGCAACCATGCCGTAAAGGGAGTAAGGGCTCCAATGCTTCCTTGGATCCATTCAACACAATCCCCGATAGATCAGATTGGTTTTCATGTTCGAAACGATTGCATGTCTAGTATCGTAGACCCATGGGCGAGTGTCCCCTATTTTCAAAAGGGAGCTCGGAACAAGTATGTGCATGAAGGCACATGGGAAGGTTTTTGGAGTATGATCACGGGAAGAGACCACCAACGAAGAAATACTACCGGAACCCCATCATCCTAGTGTGTCACTTTTTGTGCAAGTGGATTTTTGGGAGAATGAGAGAGACAAAGATAACCAACACAAAGTTGAATTGGCTTTACTCGGCTTCGTTTGCCAAGTGGCCAATAGACCCCACTCACCTATGATCAACCGGTGGTGTTGTTTTTGCAACATCGAGTTCGGAAGATATTGGTTCGGGGTGTTACCTTTCCATGTTGACTATCTCTTTAAAACCGGGTATTACAAGGAACCCAAATCATCTCCTACCGGGACTTCCCCAGGAATATATGAAGAAAGGAAAATATAAGAGTGAAGATAAGAGAGGAGGCTTCAAAGTGGCCAAAGTAAATTTGCCCCTATCGGATTGAAGATTAAGACTTTTCTTGAGGGGAAGAAGATCGGTTAGAGGAAGGACTTCTTGTGCCGGCGAAGAGAAAAAAAATAATAATAGAGAAGGATTAGGAGAAGGATCTTCTATGGCCCAAGAAGGAGGTGCACAACAAAATTATGTCCCACCATTGGGAGGAACCCCGGCGCCGCCGAGTTACTACGGTGGTGTACCAATGCAAGCATGGGGGAGTGGTGCAGCCATACCCCCACCATTTTTGCGGTGCCCAACGTAGCCTTTGCGGAGCCATTTGCACACCTTCCTCAACCACAACAAAATGGAGCCACCATTGGAGGATACGCTGCAAGGAACATGCAAATTATTGCAGCCATCCAAACCAATGCCAACCAAATGGGTGAAGGAAATGCAAACGTCACTTATATGCTTGGACACCTTCGCCTAGCACCGTCGGACAATTCATAGGAGGAGAGGCGCATTCCTATTACAAGTAAGGGTACAACAACCAAGACTATCAATATCAACCACCGGCGGAAGATTAGAGAGAGGAGGAGCTTTAGTTATCTTTCCTTTACCCCCTTTTCTTTAATTTTCAGCTTGTTTGCGCCTATGTATGCGTAGTGTTTTCAGTTTTTTTTATTTAAATTTCAGAAAGTGTGTTAGTATTTTTCAGCATGTGTCTTAGTTTTTATTTTCATCATGAATAATGTCACCACCAAGTTTTTACCTTTGGTAAAGTTACAAAGTTTGTGCCATGATGATATATGATTATAATTGCCGCTTTGTTTATCTTTGTAATTGATTTATGCATGTTTGAACTAGTGCTCTCTTAAAAATACAAATCTGAAATTATCTAAATGCTAGCTTAATCTTCAGCGGAGGTTATGATTAAAATAAAGACCCATAGTGTTTTATGTGCTCTCAAGTTATGAATAGATTAAAGATGTCTTTTATGCTCAAAAATATTGCTAACCTTGACATAAATATCACTTGTGTGTTGCTCAACCTATCCGAGCCTTATATATATTTGAGTGCATAAACCTTAGTGTACAAGATTTATTTTTGAGTGAGTTATTGCAGGCCATGACTTCTCCGGCCCGAGACTAAGAAGTTGGTGATTCCGTTTTTGCGTATCTATCTTTTTGCTAGCCTTTTATCCGTGCATTGTGTATCCCCGCATCGGTGATCTCACATACTTCGCCGGATATCCACCCTTAAACCAAATATCATCTTTTTGTGATTACCTCCTTGACCACAACCTATCATTGAGGATGGATCATCAATTCAAGGAAGATCGCAAGACGGTGCCAACGTTGAAGATTTCAAGTATCTCTCCAAGGAAAAATATCTCCGGTACCTACCTTATTTTTCGCCTCTTTGCTCGAGGACGAGCAACGTCTAAGCATGGGGGAGGAGGTAGGTACGGTGCAGTTTTAGAGTTCAAAAGGGAGTATTTAAAAAAAATGATGAAAGAGATGTATAGGGTTGGGTAAAAAAAATCCAGTGATATTCATGACTTTCAAGGTATAAAAAATCAAAACTTCGTTGTGAAAGTCATGGACTGAATATATGACAAGAAAAAAATGAATGAATGAAAGAAAGAAAAGAATGAGAAATATGAGAAAGAGAAAAAAAAATATATGTGCGTAAAGTGAACTCCCCGACTCTCTAAAAGTGCATTCAAGGCTTCAAGTTAAAAAGATCCATTCTCATTTTCCAACCATGTGCAATCCGATAACGAGGACTTCCTTTGTGCCTCGGGATCACTCTTTGCCATTTGCACATGTCCACTCATCTAAAGTGTGTGTATTTTTCTCTTTCCCCTCCTTGATTTAACATTATTTTCCAATGACCTTTTTGACGAGTCTCGGTAAGACCATGAGAAGCTTGTCTTGTTTTGACAACACCTCATTTATAAAATCTTGTTAGGACTAAACTTTCCCAAAGCTCCATATAAAAGCCTACCACATATATATGAGAGGGAAAGGAGTAGAATATATAGGCTTGAGAGATAAGTGAGATGAGAGTTTATGAGCAATACACGAGATGATTTAAATTTGTGAATTTGGTTTAGTTTTTCTTTATCTCGATCTTCATTTCAAAAAATTCGAGATCTATTTAAAACTTTGTGAGCATGTTAATACTTGTGGGATAAGCTTAAAAAGAATCTACCCTCCGTAGAAATGAAGGCTAGTACATTATGGAACTTTAATGAATTAAAATTTTGAGAGCATTATGTTTTCTCATGTGTAATCAAGTGCGAGTTTAAACATTGTTTAGCAATGATGATATCCATCGAAGGCTTACTCGAGGACGAGCAAGGTTTAAGCATGGGGGAGATGTTGACGGTGAAAATCCGTCAACCTAGCCATGAGTTTACCTTCGGTGTTGGCATTAGTTTTATACCTTATCCATTGGTACTAACCCCCGTGGTATAACGAGTTCACGTGTGCATGTCGTTTTTGGAGTTTAATGTTTATGCGGGGATTTAGTGTTGAATGCAAGACTTTCGGGATAAGTTCATCAAGCACCTCATGACAAGACCTTGAAGCCCTGAACAAGTCATGCAATGAAGCAAACTTAACTCCAAGAAGCCGGGGACTTGATCCGAGAAGCCGACGGACTCCAAGGACCCGACCGAGAAAAGTGCTCGAATCTTGCAAGACAAGGAGTTGAGTCCAATTCGGAGAGAAACCGACGACATGGACCTACATGCGAAGGGGGAAGCATCCGGGAAGCAAGGGAACCGACATCGGGCAAAGGAGCCCGCGGGGGCGGGCCTAAATGGGCCCGGGCCGGCCGGCCCGGTCCGGTCGGCCCGAGCCCATTTAGGGCCCAAACCCGTCGCCCTTTGCCCTAGCCGCCAATCGGGCTATTTATAGTCCCCCGACCGAGAGCCACGCGAGAGAGGAAGTCGTATTCCGCCGCCGAGGAGCGAGAGAAGCTTGAGGGACACCAACTTGAAGATGAGGGTCGTGCTAGTTGTCTAGGGGTTCCCTCGGCCGACGTGGGAACCTTGCATGGAAGACCACGTCGGAGCTCTGGAGCGAGGATCAAGATCGAGGGAGGGCCCCGGTGGTGATCTTGTTCATGTAATCATTCATGGTGAAGTTTGTAAGTGAATTCGATTTCTAGCGATCAAGTGCCTTCTCGATGATTTTGTTTTCTTCTTGGTTTTGCTTCTTCTACGATCTATACTTAAGATAGATTACATAGGGTGCTCTTGTAGCCGCGGTGGCTAGAGGTGCATACCGGACCGGCCAAGTGATTTCAACTTGTTCTATCGAACTCGCCCTAAGCTCCCCGCATGAATAGGGATACGTTGTGACGAATCGGGGGTCTCGAAAGGCGGATGTTTTCGGAGTCGGATGGGAAGGCCACGATTTAAAGATGCTTTTAACGAGATTCGCTTTGCTATCTTCATCTATCTTGTTTGGAGCTACAACATAAGCATGATCTAGATTCTCTAGATTGGTTATCTTTTGCTTTCTCTTGCTACCTCTTTAGTAGATTAGATTAGATTCGTTTTCTTTATGAGTTAGTAGATTAGATGCAATTTGATTATTCAATAGATAGCTTTACCTTGCTTTACTAGATTGAATCCTTGCGTTGCACATTGTTCCACGGATTCGATACCTTGGGTTCACCACTCGAGGGAAGAAGGGTCCCTTGACTACGACGGGAGACTTGTCCGCTTGCAAGTCACAAACGAACTTTGATACAACTATTAACCGTCAACACACGCACTCCGCGGACTGTCCACCCCCCGCACCGCGGACCGTCCGTTAAAACGAACGGAACCACCGAACCAACCCGAGAAAACGGACCGTCCGCAAAGGCCGGGCGGACCGTCCGCGCGGGTCCCCGGACCGTCCGCTACCGAAGCTCGGACCATCCGCAAACCGGCCGCAACGAAAACCTAAAGCAAAACCGGATCGAAACCAAACGAAGCAAGAACATGAAGAACACCGTGACGAACCGGAGCGGCGCGGACCGTCCGCCCGGTCCTCGCGGACTCGTCCGCGAGGTGCGGACAGAGCAGAAAACGCACGACCCCGAAAGTCAACTTCCCCAAATCATCATCGGATTTCCCAAATGGTTGAAGCTGTGGAGACAAGGGTTTGGGGACTTGAAAAGCTTCACACAAGGATGCTATAGCCCAAAAATCTTGCCTCCTAACTCCCTAAATCACCGGAAATCGCGAATCATTTGAGCACCACCAAAAGCTAGAGCACCGAACGAAACTCCTCGAATCGAAGTGGTTTCCCGGCGTTTGAGGGCACAAGATCAATCACAAAGATGCACGAGACATCTATCCATGTTTCCCTCAAAGAAATCCGGGGAGAAACCCACTCAAATCCGCGGAATCACAGCGAGAGCAAATGCACGAAAACAAGCACAAAAAGACCACGAAAAACACAACTCCGAATCTTCTATACAAACCAGAAAAGATTCACAAGGTCTAGCATGCCGCCCTAACATCCAACCCTCTCAACAAATCTCTCATGAAGCCCTCATGCTAGCCTAGAGAAAATAGAGAAGAAAATAGCTACGAAAATGAGAAATGGGAGGGAGGAAATGAAACCCTAAGTCGCAGAGAGAGAGAGAGCCACTCACACACCCTCATGGCTTATATATCGGGTCCCGCCGGGAGTGGTAAATGACTCGACTACCCCTAACTTAACTACCGGCGATACAACCCATGCGGGGGCATTTAGGTAATGTTTGTGGGTCTTGCCATCGGACGGCCATGCCTTTGCCGCACCCTCGCGTCCTCCCGACGCAAGCCATGCGATCTCGCCGCGTGTCCTCCGCCTCGAAGCTTCCCGACACGCCCGGCTCCCGTCTCCGTCATGTTGGGCCCTCGGACTTGGTTTTGAGGCCCAAACCAAGAAACCGTCCTCTCGATGGTTTTGTGGGCGAACCACCAAACCCCGCGTGCTCGGTCCGGCCTCCCGCCAAACCACTTGACTCGACCGCCACCGTGCACCGGCTCGATTGTCCATGACTTCGTCTTGCTCGTGTTGCCACCATGTGGCCCGCACCCGGCCCCGCCGTCCACCGGGTCCCTCAAACCGAGCCTACTTGTCTCTCCATCTCCCGGAGGCCCCTCATGGCTGAAGACGTTTCGCGCCCGTTCTTCACCTGCAACAACACGAACTAGGCCGCAGCCTACACCTGCGCACTAAGCCAAGAGTCAGTCCAACAACCGTTGTCAATCACTCATCACTGAGGAGCGGTCATCCATCGACCACTGGGACGCTCCTAGTCCTCAGTCCATTCCTGCATGCGATGGTCTTTGATCCACCTAAGGCTTTCGTGGGCAACGGCTTCACTACTTATGGCGTTTGCGGTCCTTGCTTTAGCTTGAGCCACTCGGACTTGGTGCATCCTTACTGTGACTTCTACTTGCTCGACCCGACTGATTTTCTCCCTCAAGAGCTTGGCTTGGTCATCAAAGAGTTTGTCCAGGGAGACGAGGTAGGCAACTATATGGTATAGAAGGTCTTCTTGATGGCGACGTCGTTCTAGGTTTGTCATGCGGGCCTGCCAGACTGGGGTTCTGATGGTGGGAGGAAAATACCTCATCAGTGTGGGGATGAGGTGTTCCTCGTAGATCCGACACATGTAATGGAGGGCTTTTCTGAGGGCCAAGGGGTAGGTGTCTCGATGTCGAAACCCTATGGCGGTCACGTGCCATGGGTCGATGTTGGTGTGGATGTTGCTTCTGGCGATGGAGAGGACCACCCTATAGCGAAGAGTGCCGAGTTGCTCGTACTCTCTGCTGTAGTACCTAGGGCGCTTAGTGATACCGAGGCGCTCTAGGGAGTTGATAAGGAGGCGAGCAAAACCAGGCTCCTCCTGGCACACACCTTGGGTCCATCCATCTTCCGCTATCTGAAAACAAGGGTAGAGTTGAACCAGTTGTGGTAGGGTACAAAAGATAGATAGCTTTATTTAGCAACAAGGTTGGGGTACACTCCTCGGGGTACACTTATTATTACTAGAACACAGCTTTAGCCTAGACATTCTAGTCTATCCTCATGGGGATTCTTCCTCCGTCTGAATGCTACGCTTCTTTGGTTGGAGGTCTTGCTCCAGTTTCACGTCCTTGGTCAGGGTCCCTTTGTCCCAATGAGTTTCTTCAGGTTCATCTTCCTCTAATCCAGCTTCTTCTCTCCTTCTACGTTCCAGTCCCCTCATGCAGTCAATCCATGAGCGTCCTCTACCTCTAGAGGGTGGGAAAAATCCCATTGGAGTCCTTTTGAGAAGCTGCCTATAAACCACTCGTAGACGCCGCAGAGCCTTCTGAGCAGCCTTTGGGTAGGTGTCAGCGAAGCGAAACCTAGCGGTGGAAATGAACCAGGGTTTTATGTCGGGGTAGAGCGTACTTCTACCCACAAAGATTAGCACTTTACATCGAAGGGTGTCATAGAACTCCGGTGGGTCCCTCACTCCGACGCACTCCAGGCTGAGTAATAGCAAGTTAGGGAGGCCAGGTTGTGCGGGGCAGACTCCTCCGTTCCATTCCAGGTTAGCTATCTAGAATCAGGCAAGGGTCAAGGTAAGGATTTTGGGAAAGGATAAGTTTAGCAAAGAAAAGGTTAGAGAGGGGCTAGAGGAGGTCTCAGATCCTAGGGGTCGCGTCCTACGGCCAACCTATGGCTCTGATACCACCTGAAGTGTCCCCTCATCAGAGGTGACTAAATGTGACACAAATACCAGTCCCAGGAGGCTGGTAACACATTTATTACAACAGGTGGTTCAGTCTCTTACATCACGGTGGCATAGTGGGCACGAGAGTCCCAACGCCACGAGGAACAACACAAACGCTAAAGACCGAACTACAATAGTGAAGGCTTCCAAAGCCTCATCAGAGTACCACACCGTGGAAGCGCTCTATGGAGACCCTGAATACACAGGCACGGTTGGGTGTAGGGCAGCGACCTACTTGACGTCTTCGGGGACGAAGTCAGGATCCTCCTCAGAAAAATAGTTAGTAAGCAAGGGTGAGTACAAACGTACTCAACAAGTTCAACCCCACCCACAGAGGGGCTTATAAGCAGATCATGCACAGGATATATCAAGGATCAGGTTAAGGTTCACTTGCAAACACATTTACTCATGCAGGGGTTCATTTTCGAAAAGGTTTTGGCAACAATTTTTATACCCAAGTAACTTAGTTGCTTTGAGAAAACCAATTAAGGACTACTGGACTCCCCGTCCGCAGTAGCCTAGGCACACAGCCACACACTTTTCCAAAAACAACTTATGCCATGGAAACATCCCAAACCCAAACACTAGTTTTGTGACCACACCGTGACTTGTCCAATTCCGTGGAAACGACTATTCGAATAGGTTTTACACTCTGCCGAGGTTGTACATCTTTACCCACATGTACGGCACCGCCACACGAACACCTTAGTGCTGGCGCAGATCCTATCAAAGCCATTACCCACCTTAGCTAACCCTATGAGCCACCACGGGAGCAACCAAGGGGTTACCTTACATAACCAGGGCGTACCTCACATAGAGCGTACCCCTACTCCTTGGTCTCCCGCCGCTCACCCGCACACCAAATGGCAAGTAGATTAACTAGTGGGGTTTATGCTAAGCTGTTGCCACATACAACGGTCGAGTGGTAGTACGATAATTTGGGTCAGGTGAGATGTCATGCAACCCGGTCCTTAACGACAAGATGGACATCTCCAACACGCTCAACCACAAAGGTACGAGCTCACCCATACTCCTAACACACACGTCCATCCCGTCTACCCAGTTCTTTACTCATTTTCCAAAAATATCCCATTCCCATTTTTCAAAGCACTCACACCATTTTAAAAAAAATCATTTTGGACAAATAAAGTTCAATCATAGCAATCAAGAGTGGCTATCCTACCATGTTTTTGCAGTAAACAATATGCAATTTATAAAACGGGTATAGGGTTGTGTTAATATAACTAGGACCAGAGCATGCATCGAGGTTGGCTATCCTTGCCGTCTTCGAAGTCCTCGAGAAGTTCCGGCTCGGTGTTCGGGATCTCGGGCTCCTGCTCGCAGTACTCGGCTCCAAGCTCCGGCTCGTGGTACCCTTTTTCGTTCACTCCGTCGGCTATAACGCACACACAAGCATGCAATCAATACAAGAACACACAATTTTACTGGATGAGCTCGAGGAACAGTAGGTAGATAAAATGGAGGAATAAGTGTTATGCAGAGGGTTTGGATAATGGATCGATGGAGGTATACCCGGGACGGGTGTGATGAATTTTGGGCGCGATTTGAATTAAAGATGCGCATAAAATGATGGTTTAAAGGGGTTTTAAGGTCCTACTAGTAATTAGGTTTGAAGGGCCTAATTAGGTCTTACTATAATAGCCTAGGGCCTATTTATAAAGGGCAGGGTTGTTTTGGTGGAATAGTTTTAAGGGTTAGGGTCTAATTGAAAGAGTGGAGAGAGTTAACAGAGGAAAGGGGGAAGCTTGGGAAAAAAGGGGAAAGGGTAAGGGGGTCACGGGAAAAATGCCCCTTCTTCTTCCTCCCCCCCGATCCAGAACAGAGGAGGGGCAGGGGCGGCCTCGGCCGACGGCGGGCATCGGCGCCCCAGGGGTCAACGGCGGCGGGGGTAGGGGGGGAAACCGGAGAGCGCATCAAGGGGGATCGATTCCCCTACCCACCTTGAGCCGTGATGGTGTGCAGAGGCGGATCGGCGGTGGCGGCGGAGAGGAATGGTGCCAGCTATGGGCGGCGGCGCAGGGAAAGCTCGGGGAGGAGATAGGGATGGCCGTGGCAATGCGTGGTGAGGCGGGGAACGTGGTGGGGTCCTTTTATAGTTGCGGGGAAGGCGGTAACTCGGCCGGCGCCTTGCTCGCGGGCCACGTGCGGCCGGCAATGGCGGAGGAGGAAGTTCGGGAAGGATCCGGCGTGGACTTGGCCGGCGGGATTCGAGGCAGCGGCGTGAATGCGGTGCTGTTGGATGGGACTTGTCAGCCGGTGTTGGTGTCGGGGACAGCCCTGGGGGTCCCCTAAAACAACTGGGAAATCCTGCTTAAAACCTGCAAAAAACCAAAACTAAACACATCCCACTTAAGCACACACACGGGGCACGACCCACACTGCGGGGGTCCCCGCGGCCCACCAGAGCGGCCCACTCAAAGGCCCCCTCGAGCAGGTTCCGCCTCGCTCGAGGGTTCACACCTCCCTCGAGCGGGTTCCGCATCGCTCGAGCGTTCATGGCTCCCTCGAGCGGGCTCTGCCTCGCTCGAGGGTTCGCCTCCGCCTCGCTCGAGGCTCCCTCAACACGCACGTCCATTCCCGCACACGGGTACAGACATTTAATGCTCTGGCACGGCAGGGCGGCACCATCATGCGCCTGGGACTCACGCCCCGGTCCTGTTACACCAACTCCCTAGGGGGAACCCATCCCCGCCACTGTGGGGGACTGTGCGACGTGGCCGGTGTCAGCCCCGTGACACTGCGCCGCCTACTCCCGTACGGCTAACGTGCCGAGCCCTCGAAGGGGGGCCGGCCACACCCTCGAACCGCTTTCTCGTGAACTTGCAGGGTCAGGTCATGATGCTAGGCCAGCGGGACGCCATCCCTGCCACTGTTGGTTGTGTGCGGCCGCCCCCGTGCTCTCAATACCACGCCGGGCACTGTTACAACCACTCCGGCGCCGTGCGGCACGCGGGGCGGGACGCCGCCACGCCTACCTCTGTACCCCGTATGGATCACCGTCAACGGCTTCCTCAAGCCTTTCTGAAGACGGCACGGCCAGCCACTACGCCCCTACCCTCGAAGCTACCACTGTCCGGGTACGAGATACGCCATGATGACCAGATCGTGGCAAGGACCGTCAAGGTGGCCGCCAACTCCGCGGCGCTGCAAACCATACCTACCCATGTAGCTGAATAGTGCGGCATGCTTGTAATTCGCACTCTCCTTGGCCTATAAAAGGAAGATGACCCCCCCCCCCCCCCCGCCGCAGGACACGGGACATCAGACATCCAAACCGCACGACGCAAAATTCTCCCACAACATCTGAACTCATTCTGATCATTCCACCAGGGACTTGGAGGCCACGCCTTCTCTCCTTCCTTGCTTGTAGCCGCCCCACTACAGGCACCCCGGTGCTGAGCAATATAGTGCCCCAAGCACACCACTGCTGGACATACGGCCTCCGGCCGGAACCAAGATAAATCTTGTGTCTTTAGTTGCTTAGCATCGACCATTGAGGGATAGACCTTGGCGCTTACTACTGGTTAGTGTCGGGACCACATTCCACACCGACAGTCGGCTTGCGAGCCTACAGTGTTAGGCGCGGCGCGCTGCGGGGCGGCCGTCGGCGTACGGCAGCACTGTTGGCGTGGAGACGACGGGTCGGTGCGGTGGAGTAATGGCGGCAGCAGTGCACGGTCACCTCACGGGGCCGTCGAGGCAGCGGTGATAGGATGGCTTGGTAGTGATGCGACGCGTCGAGTGGCAGCAGTGCAGGCCGGCGTGCTCGGCACGGTGCACGCGGGTGCGGCAAGGGCGCCGGCCGGCGCGGCCCGCCGTAGTCCACCGGCGGCGTGCGAGAGGAGAAGGGGGAAGATATTTGTGCTCACCGGTGCTCCGGCGAGGTCGTGGTGGCCGGCCGGAATCCCGGCTGCCGGTGACGGGATGGCTCACGCGAGCAACGGGACGGCTCGGGCGGCGATGGGATGGCTCGGGCAGAGGTCGTGGAGGAGGAAAATACCTCCCGTCGGCCGGCGGCGGCTCGGCAGGGAGGGGGGACTACGGCGGCCGGTCCCAGGTGAGGTGACGGCTCACAGACAGAGTAATGGCGGTCCTGGCGTTGAATCCGCAGTGACGGGTCACGTCGTGGGCCGCGCGGTGCTGCGCAGGGCGGGGCCGACGTGGCGTGTTGGGGAAGAGGAGGGGGCTGGCGCAGTCGTCGGGTGCCAGGCGTGCGGCCATAAGAGGAAGAAAGGAGAAGGAAGGAAGAAGGAAGAAAGGAAAGAGAAAAAGGAGAAAGGAAGCGAAGGAAAAAGGAAAAAGAATAGGGGAAGGGGAAAAGAAAATTAAGAAAAAGGAAAAAGAGAAACTAGGGAAAGGGCAAATAGGAAAAGAAAAAGAAATAGGAAAAAGCTTAGAAAATTAGGAGAATTGCTAGGGAAATTAGGGGGGATTTTGCTGGTTCCGGTTTCGGGCTTCAGCGTGATTTTCGGGATGGCAGTGATGGCGAGGCGGTCTGGCCGGCGGAACCGCGGCGTGCGCGGGATTCCCGGCGTGGTGGCCGACCGCGGTGCTGGGGCGGCACGTGATGGGCGATGGCCCGGGTGCCGGTGGTGTCGGCGGGATTCGCGGCATCCCGCGCGAAATGCCCCTTTTGTCACGGGTGGTGAGGCCACCCGTGACAAAAGGGGGGTCTTTAGTCTCGGGTCGTATTACGACCCGAGACAAAAGGGCCTTTTGTCACGGTTGTGAATACGACCCATGACAAAAGGACAGGGGTGCTATATAATCCTTGTCGCCTTCCAGATCGGCACTTAGCCGTTTTCCCCCAAATCGCCGCATCGCTTATCTTCCTCCGTTGTCGTCACCGCCGCCTCTCATCGTCGCACCTGTCTCCGACGAGAGGCTCTTCTCCGACGTGCCGCCCTTCTCCGGCGCGCTGCTCCTCCCCGACACGTGTGCGGCGTCGTCTCCCGCCGCGGCGAGCTCGGCCGCGCCGACGTCCGCCCTCACCGACGCGCATCTCCCCGACGCGGTGTATCTGCCAGACATGACGCCCCTCCCCGCGCGGCGCATCTCCCCGACGCGGTGGCCCTCCCCGACTCGCCCCCCCCCCCCCCCTCGGCCCTCCTCTTCGACGGCTGAGCTCTTGCAACTAGTATGCCGCGCGGTCGACACCTCCGCTTGTCGGTCCCCCGTGCGGCCCGCCGGCCGGCGTGCGTGTGCCCCTATGGCCAACCGGGCCGCGCTGGGGTTTTGCCTTGCTGACGTCAGCCTGAGAAATGCTGGCGTCAGCAAGCATTTTTAATTAAATTTATTTGATTTAGTTTATGTATTGATATTAATTAGAAATTATAATTATGTGTAACTTTTTAATGTGAAATTTTATAGGAATAGAAAGAAAAACTAATTAAAAACTTCTATATTTTTGTGTGTATATTTGTGTACCAAAATCTAATTGTGTATTTGAGTTTAATTAAATAGTAATGCTTTGTATATTTTTGTGTGTATATTTGTGTACCAAAATCTAGTTGTTTTGTAATATACAATTTCATAGTTTTGAGTATTTGAGTTCTTAATTGTTTTCTAATATATAATTTCATTTGTTTGATAATTCTGATGTCAAAGACTGCCGCGTCGTCTGGAACAAGTGACTTCCCGTCACCTCTGTCATTCTCTCACACAGCACCGCCATCAACAATCATCGTCCGTACACAAGTTAGTAGAAATATTTCGACTTTGTTCATTCAAAAAATTCATAGTAAATACTTGTTTATTCTAGAAATTCATAAAAAAACTTGTTGCTTATTCTAGAAATTCAAAGAAAATTCTTATTTATTATAGAAATTCATAGAAAATTCTTGTTTATTATAGAAATTCATAGAATATTCTAGTTTATTATAGATTTTCATAGAACATTCTTGTTTATTTTAGAAATTCATAGAATAACTTGTTGTTTATTCTAGAAATTCAAAGAAAATTCTTGCTTAATAAAGAAATTCTTAGTAAATACTTGTTTATTTTAGAAAGTTTTAGAAATTGTTGAAAATTACATAAATTCATAGTATATTTTTGTTTATTATAAAAACTCATAGAAAATTCTTGTTTATTCTAGATGGATGACAACCATGACAACTTTATGGCCGACATTATAGCTAGTGGTACAAATACAATTGCAACCTTCACCGACGAGGAGTGTAGTCAGGCGGACATGCACTTGAACATACCTCCGAATGAGGACGATGCAACCCCTGTCAAGGACACAACAACTAATATTGAGGACAATTCTAGAAACAATGAGGAAAGTCCTATGAATGAAAGTATTGAATGTTCCCACAAGGTGTGTGTACACACACATGCATTAACTTCATAGTTCTTATTTTTCGAACCTCAATTCTTAGGTACTAATTAATTAAATAACGAATCTGCAATATGTAGGCTTCAGGCTCCACATCAAAAAAGACAAAGAGAGGGCGTACACAAGTACTCACCATCCATGTCATGTATAAGATCACAGAAGTATCAGATGATGGCCAACCATGTGCTCCAAAAAAATCAAGGACAAGTATGTGTCACAGTGTGGGGCCATTTTAAGGGACAACGTGCCCATCTGCTACAGAGAATGGAAGGGAAAAGCAGATAATCCACACGTGGTTCCAGACATAGTCAAAAATTTGTTGTGGGATGAAACCCTAAAACACTTCACACTTCCTGAAGGTGTTGAACCAGCCAATGTGCAGCATTGGACTCCCACGAGGATGGCAACACAATTTCAGAAGTTCAAGAAGCAACTCGATAAAGGTTATATCAAGAAGAATCAAACTCCAAATTGGATTGAATATCCCAAGTTAAAGGAACACTAAACGTCCTTTGTGGAATACAAGAAAAAAGTGAAGATTTCACCAAGGCGAGTGCACGAGGGAAGAAAAGTCGTGGTACGAAGGAGCACGACCATCATCTTGGTCGAGGTGGTTATGCATTTGCAATTCCCAAGTGGCGGAAGATGGAAGAAGACCTTCTCGCACAAGGTACCATACCAACAGTCGTTGATTGGCCCGAGCGAGTGAAGAATTGGTATTATGCTCACGGAGGCATAATTAACTCTGAAGATGGTACCCTTGATTACGCACCCTCATTACGAGATGCTGCACTTGAAATATTGAAAATAATTGAAGATGTCAGAGTGGGCAAAGTGAAGGTTGACAGAGAGATCGATGAGGTCACTATGGCGCTCAAGAATCTTGAACACCCAGGCGTTGCAGGGTCTTTGAGGTGGTACCATGGAAATTTTCCTTCAAGGGAGACATTGCCACCTATCGAAGCCGCAGAAGAAGAAGAGAATGCGAATAGGAGGAACAACGACAATAGTTAGAGAAAAGACTTAAAGAACACGAACAAAAGGTGACGACAGATATTGAACGACGAGTGGCCGCCGCTGTAAATGAGATGGCCCCAGCACAAGGACTGCCTCTAGTACAAGTTCCTTCTGCTCACAAAAGCAGTTGTGCTTCCGCAGCGGTTCCCGAAGAGCAAATGGCAATAGAAGGAGTTCAAGCGGACAGCCAACGGTACCTTGTGGATGACATATGTTGGCGCACCAGATGTGAGCTCAACAAGCCATTCGACAACATCAAAATGAAGGTATGTATAATTCATGCTTTTATTACCTCAATAATTGATCATATATATATTACTCAAATTGACCGACTCACCTTTGAGGAAAGCTAACTGAGACTAGAAATTTGAACTGAATGATATTTTGATGTATATATACTATATGGGGTTTTGATGTATATATACTAGTATAAGAAAACACTATTTATTTTCATGTGTATAAAATATTATGTGTATATACATTTATAAGTTTATATATGTAGATATATAGGGTTTAATTTATATATAAGTCTAATCTAACTGCGTATATGGTATATATAGATAGGTATAAACCTATATACAAGTTCAAATACGTATACGTACATATACGGGTTAGACAACAATTAGAATATACGCTCAAATCGAAAACCAAAAAAAAAGAGAAACGAGACCCTGCAGTCTCTGTTGGTATTACCAACTAAGACTAAAGGGGGTGGGCGCAGGTGCTGGCATGCCCCCCCCCCTTTAGTCTCGGTTCGTAGTACCACCCGAGACTAAAGGATCCTTTAGTCCCGTTTGGTTGAACAGGGACTAAAGGGGGGGCTTTTGTCTCTGAGCATTAGTCCATGTTGGACTTGAGAGACATATACCCCTTACCAACCAGGACTAAAGCCCCTCTCCCTACCAGTTTGTACAAGAAATGTTAAGCCTAGTTGTGTCTTTCGATCTTATGTGCAATGCGGATTAGTTGCTTATAAATCACTGAAAATAAGGTAGGAGATTAGAGGAGGCACTGTGATGTATGTTTGAGACATTATGGAGGTTGTGTTTTGAGACATATGTGTTGTAACTAAGCATGTGTGTATAATTGTATACTTGTATGTATAAAATAGAAGAATAGAACATATTTTATTTTCTTGTTTTAATAATTCCATATTGGTAATAAGCATTACCGTAATTCACATTACCAATGACTGGTATTAATGGGTGTCACTGAAGCTCGTTACATATATCTTGTTATTCATTCAAAAAAAATGCTTGCTAAGCAAGTGGATTATTACGTTATTAAAGAAGAGGGACTATGGCAGCAAATTCTTAAGAGAAAATATTTGAGGAACAAAGCTCTCTCCCAAGTGGAGAAAAAGAAAGGCGACTCACACTTTTGGTCGGGCTTAATGCAAGTCAAAAGGCTAGTATGGGAAAGGGGTAGGTTTATAATTCAAAATGGAACCCAAACAAGATTTTGGGAAGATTTATGGATTGGAAGGGATCCTTTGATGACAAGATACCCTTCCCTTTACAATATTGCGAGAAAGAAAAATGCGTCAGTGAAAATAGGGGTGCAATTTGATTATAATGTGGTGCACCTCCGAACCTCTTTAGTTCAATCATTTGTACTACTTCTTCAAAATTTTGAAGAAGTAGTACAAATGATTGAACTAAAGAGGCTTGGAGGTGCACCCAATGGTTACCCCTTTGCACCCTTAAGTGAAAACCCCCCTTTAGATACGCTAGATTTAGAGTTAGACACATTTTATTTAGTCTCTATGTCACTATAGGCATGCTTTCATAAAGCGTGTTAGAAACGTCTTCGTACGTACTGCGTCAAACCTTGTAGAGATGAATTCTTTGAACATTGATATGAAAGGAAGAGACATTTTGTAGACACGTTAGATGCATATCTATTAGAATTGATACAACCTTGTAGACACGTGTACAAAACGTCTCTAGTGGTCTAGTTACGTATTATAGTAACGCTTTATTGTGTGTTAATAAGTATAGACACAAACTTCTGGAAACATTTATAAAACATGTCTACTAATTTGTGAAAAAACTAAAAAATATTTTAGATTTGAGGACACCAATATGTGATTTTTCATGTGAAATATGTGTGTTGTACAAGATTTGAACCCAAGATCTCTCATCTCACACATAGCTTCCTTACCATCTCAACAACGGAACAAACTTGACTTACATAACATCTAGTTACCTCTTGTGTTTATCATGAAGAACCATTTAGTATACTTATTTGGTATGCTTTAAGATGTTTTTACTCTCTAGTTATAGTTTAAAGCATGTCTAAAAGTGTAACATCTTGAAACATTTTTACAATCATGTCAAAAAGCATCTTTGGATGATTATGGACATTTTTTGATACGTTTTTTTAACATGTCTAGACAATAATGACGCTTTAAAATGTGGCTAACTTCGTCTCTTTTTTAGATGATTTCAATATCGTCACAAAAAATGTCTTTATAAGACTACCAACGCCGTAAGCGTGTCAAATACTGTGACAGTTTGACATGATCTCAAAATCATGTCAAAAAGCATCTTTAGGCACTGACGTAGAAATGCTTCTAGTGTGCGTTACTACTACAACGTAGCTAGGGGGGTTTCTAGTTGTTATCTTGACAACTCCATTGAACGTTTCTTTCAGAAGGGCTTTAGTGGGAGATAGTTGGGCTAAATGGCTACAATTGGTGGGAAGTATTCTATGTGCGCCTAGGAAAGTAGACAAACACATTCATTTGGACTAAGTCCAGGAGTTTCTCTATAAAGGTCATGTATAATGATCTAGTGGTCGGGAATGCTTCACACCCTAAAAATAAAGTTATTTCTTTGGTATTTGTGGAAGGGTCTTATCTTCACTAAAGACAATTTAGCTAAGAGATAGTGGAAAGGATGTACTCATTGTTGCTTTTGTAGTGAACATGAGACTATTGCATTCCTTTTTTGATTGTCCAATGGAAATGATGTACTCGTTGTTGCTTTTGCAGTGAATAGGAGACTATTCGGCATCTCTTTTTTGATTGTTCAATGGCTAGACTGATGTGGATTGCAATCAGTGTCACTTTTAGGATTACCAAACCTGCTAATACTGCTAACCTCGTCGGCCCTTGGCTTAAAAGTTTTTCGCATGAGCAAAGTGCTTTAGTGACTATTGGGGTGGCTGCTTTTTGTTGGGCGTTATGGCTCAATAAAAATGACATTGTGTTCCAAAAATCTAAATCTAAATCCATTTTGCAGGTGATGTTTAGGGAACCTTCTTTATCTAGAGAAGTGGGAAGGAGCATTTTGAAGCAAGGTTGTCATTGGTTGGAGACTTGTGCTTTGGAGTTTCTCAAGAGTAGTGGGTGGAATGTTTTAAAATGTATCCAGGCCTAGCATATCTTGCTTTTAGATAGCAGGGTATTCTACCAGTTTGCCTTTTATTGTACGTCGAGAGTTGTATGAACTCGTGGCGTGTGTATCATTGTACTGGTGTTGACATTGTGGTCACACATAACCAATTGGCTGTGGAGACCGGATTTTTTCCTCAATCTAAAAAATATATCTTGTCATCAGTAATGGGCATAATCGTGGCCCATTACTGATAAAAGTCACATAACCAACATTATTGTAATGCATGTTACTGGCGACACTTATTGTTAACGGGCATATGTTATATGTACCTTTAATGAGCCATTAGTAACGCTATATCGGTAACGGGCGCTTTGCCCGTTACCAATGACAATCTATAACTGTTACCAATTACATGTTTTCATGTAGTGATAGTATCAACCAATTGAAACAATAACACATTGTGTGTCTAGGTTTCTGTCTCATTCTGTAGTACATATCGCAGAAGGTGCGACGAAATTTTAGGCCCATCCGTTTTCAAACCTAAAGACCAACAAAGCAACTTATTTTTTGTCTCTTTGTCCATTATTATCATTCCTATTCTCTTGCTACTACAAGCAAAACTTGTGCTAAGTTTCGGTGTCCTATTGATATATATTACAAAAAATGGCACATATGGGTAGTTACCCCAACCAACCTGCAGTTTCCCAGGGCAATTATTATGTGCGAGATTAATACTTTTATTAATTACTGCCGCCAGAGCTGCCCACCGAAATTTCTTTCAATACAGCTCTATAATTGGCAATATAATGGAATGTTTAGTACAACCTAACAGCTAAAGTAACTCTCTGGTAGCCTTTCTTGAATCAAAGGAAGAATTGTATTATATCAAAGCTGAGTATATCATTAAATTACAAACAGTACTCTCAAAGTACTCATGCTCTAAGCACATGCCCAAATCTCAATCCCAAACCTATGTTAAAAGTGTCTAAAGAACTGTGCTTCAGGTTGTTATGGTAATTACATACATATCCTGTGAGAATTCAGGCATGTTTATTTGGAGCTGAATGTTCCCTGAAAGCGTGATGTGAGAGCACATGTGAGGGTGAGTTATTATTAGTATATCAGTACCCCTTGGTTAGCAAGCTGTGAGATTACCTTGAGGCCAATAATCCAACTTTGTAGCCCTGACAGTCCTGTGGTGCTAAAATTATTCCTCTTCGAGAAAGAATTGTGATTCATGCATTAATAGGTCAAGAGAGGACTTTATGATTGTGCAATTCATGCTTGTGAGACCTTCCATTCCAACTGGGCAACCAAATATGACCATCCAAAGCACAACTGGAGTAGTTAGTTCTTCCACAAGGTCCTCTTCCTTTCTACTCGTACTTTTCTGCATATGCTTGTTGTAATAAGCGAGCCTGGCTAAACCAGTAGGCTACTTATGCAGAGAGCTCTTGAACATGGTGCTCTTGCTCTCTCACCTACTCATACAGTTTCACCCTAAAGAGTGAGTATATTGTGAGGAATCGGATGCTCGTAGCTAAGAGGGGGAGGGGGTGAATTAGGCTTCTAAAAACATTAACCTATGTCTTCACTATTTTTACACAAAGATAAACTAGAACATACTATCAACAACTTGACGAAACATATTTTCAGACTCTAGAGGCACCATATCAGAATAACTCACTCGGTCCCACAAAGAGTGCTCATTTAGCTTCTAGTGAAACTAATATAATTAAAGCAGCACTCAATCAAATAAAAGAAGTGCATTGAGAAGTGCATAGAGCCAATGAAATGATCAATTGATGCTCAATCTCTGATCCCAAGGCACTTCACTTATTTAGATTTCAGAAAACTAAGCAGAGTAATTATGGGTAGTGTGGTCAGTTGCTGCAACTATACTATTGCGTACAAAAATTTCTAAATCGACAGTCTTTGTGAGACAGAGGGGGTATCTTTAACATGGACAAACATTTTCAAAAACGAGCTAGTAATGTGGTTTGAAGTGCCAACCAGCAATATTGTCATTGTGTGGTGTGCAAATTAACTTCATCATCATAGTGTTGCATTGGTGACTGATGAGCACTACGTGAAAACTCACTTTGATAACAGGCATAGATCGCCTTTGGTAATGGGCAAAGCGACCGTTACCGATCAAGTGTTATAGATGAGCCAAGAAAGGTAACGGGCAGATGCTAGTTACTGATAACACATATTCGTAACGAGCATAAAACAACAACCGTTGCCACAACTAACCACTGATCACATGAAATGGCTGTTTCCCTGGCCCACAGAGAACATTGGTAACGGGCACCAAAACAAAGCCCATTACAGGAACTCAACATCAGCAACGCATTTTATGAAACTTCGTCTCTGATGTCTTGACGAAATGAGACGGGTCTATTTCACGCGTATCTCAGCACAACTAGGATTTGTAACGGGGATCAAACAACAACTGTTACCACAACTAGTCACCGGCCACGTGAAAATGACTGTTTCTGTGGGCCCACAGGGAACTTTGGTAACAGACACCAAAACAAATCCCGTTACTGTGAAATCAATATCGGAGACACATGTGGTGAACCAGCGTCTCCGATGTCTCGACGAACGGGCCACGTTGTGGGGCCCACCGGTCAGTAATGGTAATGGGCTTTTACAGTGCCCCTTACTTTGTTGGCTTGTTTGTAAAGGGTGTTCCAATTGAAGCCCGTTACTAAGTGATCAGTGTTTGTAACGAACTTTAATTAACGCTCATTACAAATGCGTAGGTCACCCCTACAGTAACCTACTAACTGCTTGCCGGCTGCATCCTGGAACCAGCCGAAATTTGGCAGCCATTAGGGGCTGCATCCTGGAACCAGCTAGGATATGACTAAATTCACAGAAATTGAATCTAGCATCCAAATACACAGAAATCCACAATTCACATGCATCATTTGACAAAATTCAGCATCATCATCTCACAAGGAGGAAATGCATCTCACGAGGAGGAATGCAACACTATCACAAAAATTCATGGACAAGGAGGAATGCAAAAATTTCCTAGTCACCATACATAATCTGAGCCCACACAGTTTCATTAGCATGAAATTTTCCTCTGGTTGTGATCACCTATTCCACGAGGAATGAGGCAATTCTTTCATGAACATTGACCAACTTTGGTTTGTCGAGAGGATTCTCATCTAGCCCTAAACTCTGGATATAACAATGTCACCATTCAGCACACATTTATAGGTGGTTACCAAACATGTGCAGTGCTAATAAGCAAGAACTGTGCTCAGTTGCAGGTTTTACAAACGAAGATCCCCGGAAAGTACCTCCATATGTGGGCTGCTATCTTTTAATTGAAGCATGTGATAGACATAATAGAAGCCGCAGAGTCTAGATCCAGTAGGTTGTTGGTGGCACTACAATAAATGTACAAAGAAAAATAGTGGTGATCGAGAAGAAATAAACTCAAGCTTTAGTAATAGCTTCCACAAGAAAGAGATAAGTGGTATGTACCTTAACATCTTTGACATGTTCCAAGGCGCCAAGGCGCAAGAACTTCTTTTCGCCGCAGTAACGTTCCTAAGCCCTACAACGAAACAAGCAACAATGGTTGGGACACTATTAATTAATATATTCTGTACAGTTTGTTAAAGAACGTCCGCAGGTTAAGAAAGAAATAACTTACTCATTAATGATTCGCTCAAAAGGGTCAGCATCAGTATTAATTATCTTCAATGAATCAAGATAGTAGACTTTCACTGCTTTAGAATGATCGCCACTGCAATCTAGTGGTTGGTACTAAGATAAGCGGTAAACATCAAATTCTTTTTAGCATATAGTTTGAAGGCATTGTGCATATAGGACACAGAGAACGAAAGAGTGTTATCCGTGTCGTTCAACGTTGTCGAGCAAAGGCATTCAGAATCAAGGAAGCCAACTACAGCGCCCGTGTTCTCAACTTCTACAGTCATATTCCTATTAGTAAGAAAAAACAAAGTGTAAGGAGGCAAAATACATGGTAATAAAGATGATGTGGGGCAAAAAGCACATTTCGATAGAGGATGTGATGAGTGAGAAGTAGAATAAATTTTCAAGCAACTTACAGGATGAAGCAGTGGAGAAGTGTCAAATCCAAAGCATCTAAGTTGAAGTGATCGTACAAATCAAGGAGTTACACATGTAGCTGCTGGAGTTTGTTTGACCATCTTAAAGTCCATGCACTGGTCTTGGGCCGAAGTGTGACCATAATGTGAGAATCATCATCTCACTTAACACGTTGCATATAGAATTTGTGGAGCTTTCTGGTAAAATATGTGAAGGACCGATACAGCGAACCAGAGAGGGGGGGAGTGAATGGGAGCCGATAAAAATTCTTCTCGAAGGAGATGGAAACTCCAACAAGATGAACACAGCTTCCAACACGCGTCTCTGACTCACTACCAAGGTTGGTCAAGCCCACGTAGCCACTGGAGTGCCACTGGACCTAGGAACCAACACACCACCTTCCGACCCGAGAAATGCAGCGGAGAAACCAAACCTCGAGCCTAGAGACCCACACCGGTCAGACCGGTGAGCACCACCGGTCAGACCGGTCCCTGCTGGTGAAACTGAGCAACTTCCACTAAGTGGCTCAACACCGGTCAGACCGGTGAGACACACCGGTCAGACCGATGGCAGCCTGAAAGCTCCCAAGGCACCAAACAGGCCAACCGACCACCAAACAGACCCAAACTCGGAACAGCAGCAACACGGGACAACAACGAACACACCAAGATGTTCACCCGAGCAAAATCCCACAAGGGCTCACACCGGTCGGGGACCGGCCAAGAGCACCCGGTCGGACCGGTGTAGCCCGGGCGCTCGGGATGAACAAGACCCGCGGGTCAACACCCCCAAATCCAAATCTCGATCTCCCGAATCACTCCACGGACTTGAACAAGACTTTGGGGATATCAGGAACACCTCATGAGGAGTCCATAGCCAAGTTTAATCCCACCAAATCTCATCCAAAAAGGAGGAATCGAAGAAATCCCGCCGAAAGCACTTCCAACCCAAGAACTCAAGAAACCCCAAAATCGAGCACATTTTCTCACGGATTTGAGAGGGGAATCACAGCCCAAAGAACCACGAAGGGTTCCCACAAATTTCCCCCATCAAATCCCCAAGAGAAAAGTCCCGAAAACAACCCAAAGAAATCACCGAGAAAGGGCTCCGAAAATCACCACCAAGAACAACCGGGGAAAACACATCCAAACCTTGAGGAACCACGCCGAATCATCTATACATGAAACAAAGGTTCGTACAAGGTCTAGCAAGCCGCCCGATCATCCATCCCTCTCTACAAGATCTCTCCGTGAAGCTCTCTTGCTAGTCCTAAGGAAAACCTAAGGAAAATAGGTGGAAAAGAGGATAACAAATGAGCTAGGGTTCCAAGAGTTGGCTGCCATCCTCTCACCTCTTGGGTTATATGGAGGCAACCGAATGTCTAAAACGCCCTTCTCTACTAACTAGGGATACAAGCCCCTCAAGGGCGGATTTGGAATTCTTGATGTCTTCACCATCGGACGGATGCCCGGCGACCGCACCCTGCGTAGCCTCGACGCAAGCCATGCGATCCCGACGCGTGTCCTCCGCTTCGAAGATTCCGGACTACGTCGTCGCACACGGCCGACCGGTGCTCCTCACCGGCCGACCGGTCCCCACCGGCCGACCGGTCGGACCCACCGGTCGACCGGTCTAGTGCTTCGCCGCACCTTCATCTTCGGTTCTCCGGTCTTGGCTTTGTGGATCAACCAAGGAACCCGGTGGTTTTCTCGGTGAACCACCGGAAACCCCGCGAACTTGGTGTAGCCTCCGCCAATCTCCACTCATGACTTGACCCCCACGTAGTCCCGGCTCGACCTTGGTTTTGAGGCTCAACCAAGAAACCGTCCACGACTTCATCTTGCTATTCATGCCACCATGCGGCCCGCACTTGACCCCCGCCGGCCACCGGTCCCTCGAACGAAGCCTACTTGTCTTCTCCACACCGGAGGCCTCACCCGCAACGACCTTTCGCGCTTGTTCTTCACCTGCACCAACACCAGTCAAGCCGCAACCTGCACCTGCAATACTTAGCCAAGAATCAGTCCACACAACGTTGTCAATCACTCATCACACAAGGAAGCGACTATCCACCGGTCCTTGAACCACACATGGTCCTCAATCTCCCCCTTGATGAGTGCATTGACAACACCCACACGAAAGTAACAAGAGAGAAAAAGAAAAAGAAAAAGAAACGAACAAAAAGAAACTCCAACAAGCGATCGAAAGCCGAACAAAGGCAAAGAGCAAGATCACTTGAAGAAGACAAGTCTCGGACCCCTTAGGCAAGGGCAACGGCTCGACACATCCGAGACAAAGCAAAGCTCAAGCAAAGAGCGCAAACCACCAAAACAAAGCTCGAACAACCACAAAGAGCTCCTCCTGCACACATGCAAGCTCCCTCTGAACCAATGCACCTCCCCCTGGACGAATGCATGCAAACCACTTGAAAACAGACAGGCTGCAAAGACTTTCGGCTCACACCGGTCGGACCGGTCATCACCACCGGTCGGACCGGTGCCTAACATGTGTACGGGACCCGAAGCACTCACACCGGTCGGACCGGTGCTCTTCACCGGTCGGACCGGTGTACAACGAAGCCCGAAATGGCTCGAAACCACCCGAAAACCTTCTAAATGCGTCCAAGAAGCCATTTCAAGCTCAAACTTCTCCCCCTTGTTGGCAATGCATGAATCAAGCCAAAAATGCAAAACTTTCAACCTAGAGCTTCTCAAATATACAAAATTCAACAAAGAATGCTACACATGTCCAAATGAGCAAGTTAGATACTCTACGGCTTCGTATCGATCTCAACTACATGATCATCAAGATTCACAACCATTGGACGAAGCTAAGATGGATTTTGGAAATTTTGCGAAAAACTTGCCTCTCATGAGCAAAGTCCTAAACATGATCAAAGCATATCAAAATGGTAAAGCCACACAAACTTCATGCTAGGACAGCCATTCTAATCATAAGACCATCACGAACACCCACAAGCACCTCATGTCATGTCAAAGCCACCGAGCCATGTGCCTACTTCTATGTATGAGACTTCTCATTGGTAGGCATCATGCAACGGTTTAGCACCCAAAGCAAATTAAATTCAGCACATATGACATGGGAGCACATTTCCAAGCATTTTGCATTTCATTTTCAAATGTGTAAATGGTACATGAAATGTCTTTGCGACAAAAAGGAACTTATGCTCCTCCACAAGATAAATCAATAGGGCTAAACATTCATGATGGCAAATGAGCCTTTGGCCCCATATGATCAATAAACTAGCTGTCCAACCACAAATTAAGCATAGCAAGGCCACAAAACATGTCAAGAGCATGTAAAGGCATTTACACATGAGAGAGCGTACATGTGATATTTTTCAAAGGCATAGCTATCAACCATGGATTATTCATCAAGATCATCAAGAGCTGAGCCAAACTAACCGTAGCATACCAAACAAGCTCACAAGGACATATATCTCATTCCATGGTGAACAATGTATATGAGAGAAGCTTTTCCTAACCAATGCATATGATATGATACAAAATGCATGCAATCTAAGATACAAGGATGCCTATACATCATGCTACATATGCCATGCCAAATGCAAGAAATGCACAAAGAAAAGCTATACATATGCTACAAACCGCTGGCTCCTCGAGGGGAGGCAACACGGGCTCGACACCATCGGCAAAAGAGAGCTCCCACACACCCAACTCAAGAAATCAAACACACACCAAGTTCCCCCCGCAAACGAGTGAAAGTTGCTTGATCTAGGGGTTTGGTGAAGATATCGGCTAGTTGGTCATGTGTGGGTACATGGATCAAAGCTATCTTCCCTTTCTCTACGTTGTCTCTCGAGAAATGATACCTCACTTCTATGTGTTTGGTTTTGGAATGGAGCACCGGGTTCTTTGCAACGCTTATGGCACCGGTGCTATCACATTGAAGTGGGACATGGGTATACTCCTCACCAAAGTCTCTCATGGTATAGGTGATCCAAAGGAGCCGAGAGCAACAACTAGCGAGCGGCAACATACTCGGCCTCGGTCGTGGATTGAGCAACACTCGACTGCTTGCGGGAAGACCAAGACACCAAGGAAGAACCCAAAAGCGGCAAGTCCCAGAAGTGGACTTCCTATCCAACCGACACCCGGCAAAATCCGCGTCTGAAAAGCCATGAAGCGCCAAAGAAGAGGACGCGGAGTACCAAAGGCCGAAGTCGGGAGTGTGACGCAAGTACCTGAAAATTCTCTTCACCTCTTGCCGATGCGAAGTCCTCGGAGACGCTTGAAAACGAGCGCACAGACACACTGAGAACTGTATGTCCGGCCTCGTCGCCGTCAAGTAGAGGAGTGACCCGATCATGCTCCGTACTCCTTTCCGGTCCACGTGTTCACCTTCCTCGTCCGCATCAAGAGCCGTAGTCGTACTCATCGGTGTCGTCATAGCCTTGGAGTCCTCCATCTTGAACTTCCTCACAATGTCCTTGGTGTACTTAGCCCGGTGCACAAATGTTCCTTCCTTTGATTGCTTGATTTGTAGCCCGAGGAAGAACCGCAACTAACCCATCATGCTCATCTCGAACTCCCCGCTCATATCATCCGCAAACCTTGCAACAAGAGAGTTAGACGAGCCACCAAAGACAATATCATCCACGTACACCTGCACAATCAGGATATCTCTGCCCTGCCTTAACAAACACAAGGTTTGATCGACCTTCCCCATCTCAAAACCTCTCTCAAATAAGAATCCCCTCAACCTCGCCATACCAAGCTCTAGGCGCCGCTTCAACCCATACAGGTGCCTTCCTCAACTTGTACACCGGTGGGGGTACTTCTCACTCTCAAACCCCGAGGTTGTCTCACATACACTTCTTCCTCCAACACACCATTCAGAAAAGCACTCTTCACATCCATTTGGTGCAACTTGAACCCTTTAGCCACAGAAAAGGCTAGAAGGATCCTAATCGCCTCCAAACGGGCTACGGGAGCAAAGGTCTCCTCGTAGTCGATCCCCTCCTTCTGATTGAACCCTTGAGCAACAAGTCTCGACTTGTTCCTCACAACCTCACCCTTCTCTCCCTCTTTGTTTTTCCACACCCACTTTGTACCAATCGGCTTACACCCTGGGGGAGGGTCAACCAACTCCCACACCCGATTCCTCTCAAAGTTCTCCAACTCCTCATGCATCGAGTTAACCCAATTGTGATCGATAGTGCGTGTCCAATGTCTTTGGGCTCAAAAGAAGCAACAAACACAAGCATGAGCGAAATGGGAATTGTTTCGAACCCTCGACCATGTAGTGCGTTCATTCATGTCGCCGATGATCCTCGAAGCCGGGTGATCCACTTGAACTCGCCGGGGAGGTTCTCGCCTCGAAGCTACCTCCCCCTCAACATCGCCTTCTCCTCGTTCTTGATTTGTCGTTGTAGGTGTAGCATAGGGTCCATCCATCATCGTAGTCGAAGTAGTGGGTACATGTTCAGTGGGGGTACCGCACCACCATCCTCATCATCACCATGTTCATGCTCCTCCTCCCCGAAAGATCTCCTCGCCAAGCTCATCATCACCCGCACGATCAAAGACAAGCCGACTACGTGGCTCGTCTCGTCGAAGGTTACCTCGCAAGTCTCCACGATTTGGTTAGTTTCAAGATTGAGCACACGATATGCTCTAGAATGAGATGCATAACCAAAGAAAATGCCATCGACAGACCTAACCTCAAACTTATCCAACTTCCTCGCCTTTCTTCGAATGAAACACTTGCAACCAAAGACATGAAAGTGACTCACCTTGGGTGTGTGACCATGCATCAACTCATAGCATGTCTTCTTCCCGTGCACTCGAGGTATATCCTGTTCGACACATATCATGCGGTATTCACCGCCTCGCCCCAATACCTCCTCGGAGTCCTATGCTCATCAAGCATCGTCCGAGCCATCTCGCAAAAGGTCCCGTTCTTCCTTTCCACAACACCATTCTGGGAGGCGTATACGGACTCGAAAACTAGTGCTCAAGACCCAAGTCATGACAAAAGGTTTCAAAACGAGAGTTCCTGAATTCCGAGCCATTATCACTGCGGATAGCTCGTATGGCATCTCCGTGCCTCTCGTTCCTCAACCTCAAGACTAGATCTCGAACAAAACCAAACGTCTCCCCCTTCTCCTCGAGAAAGAACACCCACGCATACCGAGAATAGTCGTCCACCACAACAAGGACATACCACTTCCCACCCGCGGATCGCACACGAGGGGGGTCGAAGGATCGGATGGCGACTAGAGAGGGGGGGGGAGTGAATAGGAGCCGGTAAAAATTCTTCCCATAGAACCCGGCCTATGTCCTACTCAAAACCCGGTCACACACAAGCGATGAATCGAATCACGCACCAATCGCCAAGACCACGAGGTTATGGATCAACCTCTAGCCTTAGTAACGATTCCTCGCAGCACACGCGGAAGCACTAGAAAGGGAGGAAGGAATCGAACCAAGAAGCAAAGCACACAAGCTCGGCGGACCGTCCGCGCGCAGAGGGGCGGACCGTCCGCAAGAGCCGCGCGGACCGTCCGGCCGGGTATCGCGGACCGTCCGCACCCGAGCCGCGGACCGTCCGGCCTTAGCCGCGGACCGTCGGTTAATTTACACGAACGACCCAAAGAAACCCCGTGCCACGGACCGTCCGCGGGGAGCACGCGGACCGTCCGCCAAGCACCCGCGGACCGTCCGCCCGACACCGCGGACCGTCCGAAACTTCGTCCAACCAAAAACCAAAATCACAACGGATCGAAACAAAGGACGAGCAAGAACACGAAGAACTCGGGATGAACTCGAGCGGCGCGGACCGTCCGCCAGAGGGCGCGGACCGTCCGCGAGGCTCGGACGGAACGAGAAAAATGCCCGACCTCGAAAGTCAACTCCCCCAAATCATCATCGGATTTCCCAAACGGTTGAAGCGTGTGGAGACAAGGGTTTGGGTACTTGAAAAGCGTCACACAAGGATGCTATAGCCCAAAAATCTTGCCTCCTAACTCCCTAAATCACCGGGAATCGCGAGTCCTTTGAGCACCACCAAAAACTAGAGCACCGAACGAAAACTCACGAATCGAAGTAGTTTCCCGGCGTTTGAGGGCACAAGATCAAGCACAAAGATGCACAAGACATCTATCCATGTTTCCCTCAAAGAAATCCGGGAAGAAACTCGCTCAAATCCGCGGAATCACTCCGGGAACAAAGGCACGAAAATAAGCACAAAAAGCCACGAAAAACAACCCCGAATTAACTATACAAACCAGGAAAGATTCACAAGGTCTAGCATGCCGCCCTAGCATCCATCCCTCTCAACAAATCTCTCATGAAGCTCTCATGCTAGCCTAGAGAAAATAGGAAGGAAAATGGCTACGAAAATGAGAAAGAGGAAGGGGGAAATGAAACCCTAAGTCCCGGAGAGAGAGAGCCATCAACACACACTCATGTCTTATATATCGTGTCCCGCCGGAGTGGTAAATGACTCGACTACCCCTAACTACACTACGGCGATACAACCCACGTAGGGGCATTTTGGTAATGTTTGTGGGTCTTTCCATCGGACGGCCACGCCTTTGCCGCACCCCCGCGTCCTCCCGACGCAAGCCATGCGATCCCGCCGCGTGTCCTCCGCCTCGAAGCTTCCCGACACGCCCGGATCCCGTCTCCGTCGTGTTGGGCCCTCGGACTTGGTTTTGAGGCCCAAACCAAGAAACCGTCCGCCGATGGTTTTGTGGGCAAACCACCAAACCCCGTGTGCCCGGTCCGGCCTCCCGCCAAACCACTTGACTTGACCGCCACCGTGCACCGGCTCACTTGTCCATGACTTCGTCTTGCTGGTGTCGCCACCATGTGGCCCGCACCCGGCCCCGCCGTCCACCGGTCCCTCGAACCGAGCCTACTTGTCTCTCCATCTCCCGGAGGCCCCTCAAGGCCGAAGACCTTTCGCGCCCGTTCTTCACCCGCAACAACACGAACTAGGCCGCAGCCTACACCTGCGCACTAAGCCAAGAGTCAGTCCAACACCCGTTGTCAATCACTCATCACTAAGGAGCGGTCATCCACCGACCACTGGGACGCTCCTGGTCCTCAATCTCCCCCTTGATGAGTGCATTGACAACACACAACGCGAAATGAAATTCAGAGTTAAAGAGAAAAGAAGAAGAAAGAAAAACAAATAAGCTCAACTCATGACCAAAACCGAAGAAAGGCAAAGAAAGGTCACAATCCAAGCAAAGCACAAATTCCACACCGAAATCGGCAAGAAAGCTCCCCCCCGAACAAATGCCTCCCCCCGAACATGTGGATGTAAACCCATGCAAACTCCCAAATTTCAGCTCACCTTTTCGAATTTTCATTAAGCTCACCTTTTCTCCCCCTTGTTGACAATGTATGAATCAAGGTGAAAATGTAGAAATGCAAAGCAAAGCATATAAACAACTACATGAGCTTCTCAAATAGGCCAAATCTAGTGTCAAAGGCTAAAAATGAGACAAAGATCACACACATGAATCATAGCATAGTCAAAGCATTGCCACAAGTAATATATGAAAATACAAGCATGTGACAAAGCAAAATTTTCAGATTTGAGCAGTTTTACCAAAAGAAAACTCGCTTCACATGTAAAAGTCTATCCATGTCACACTTGAGCCACAAACATGCATATTACTCAAAGATCATACAAGGATATCAAATTCTCAAAGCAAAAGATCATGGCAAACACCCATAAAGCAAAGCATGTCATGTCAAAGCTCATGAGCCATGTGTCCACTTCGGGGAGACTTCTCCACCGGTGAACATCATGCAACATGTTTTGCACCCATAAGTGAAAGATAAGACATTTTAAGCACATACATGATGGATGGAGCATTTTTCAAGCATTATGCACTTCTTTTCAAGATTGATTCATTTCATGGTACATGAAGTGCCTTTGCGGCAAAAAGAAGCTTATGCTCCCCCATGAATGCAACATAGGCTAAACATTCACAATGATATCCGGCCTTTGGCCCAAATGCAAGAACAAGGCATCCAAGCACAATCTAAGCATGAAAAGCACATTTAGACCAAAGCGTGACATGGATACACAACTACACACGAGTGGAGCAAAATTTCATCAAAAATTAGTCAAGTTTAGCATTTATTTCAAAAGGGGCTATCTCACCACACATATATCTCAAATATTCCAAGAGCATAGCCTCACATCACCATTTTTCCACACATATAACCAATATCTCACAAATAGCCAAAGAGACTCAAATATGGCATATGAAAGAAGCTCATCATCCTAAAATGCAATATGACACAAATGCAACATGATATATGACAAGATGGCTATCCTACCATGGTTTGTACATCAAGCAAAGCATGTATATACATCAAAGTAAACATGGTATGATACATATGGTACAAAATGAAATTCCCCAAGAAACAACTAGAAAGGGCAACAAACCCCATGTTCCCCCGCAAGCGCACAAATGTAGCTTGGTCGAGAGGCTTTGTAAAGATGTCGGCTAGCTGATCTTGGGTAGGTACATGGCTCAAAACAATGGTTCCTTTCTCCACATTGTCCCTCAGGAAATGATACCTCACCTCTATGTGTTTGGTTCTGGAGTGAAGCACTGGGTTTTTGGCTACGCTTATGGCACTGGTGCTATCACAAAGAAGTGGGATCTGGGTGCACTCCTCACCAAAGTCTCTCAAAGTGTATGAAATCCACGTGGCCGGGAACAACAACTCGCGGCAAGAACATACTCCGCCTCCGTGGTAGACCGAGCTACACTAGACCGCTTGCGGGAAGACCATGAGACCAACGAAGAACCAAGAAACCGACAAGTACCGAAGTAGACTTCCTCTCGACTCGACAACCAAAGCAAACTCCGCATCCGAAAAACCATGAAGAGACAGAGTCGAGGAGGAAGAATACCAAAGGCCAAGACCGAGGGGCGGACCGTAGGTACCTGAAAATCCTCTTGACGGCCTGTCGATGTGATGTCCTCGGCGAAGCCTGAAAACGAGCGCACAGACACACGCTGAACTGTATGTCTGGCCTCGTCGCCGTCAAGTAGAGGAGGGAGCCGATCATGCTCCTGTACTCCCGCTGGTCCACTGGTTCTCCGTCCTCATCCGCATCCAAAGTTGCCGTACTCCCCATGGGAGTCGACATCGGCTTCACATCTTGCATCTGGAACTTCCTCAGCATGTCTTTCGTGTACTTGGTTTGGTGCACAAATGTACCGTCCTTCACTTGCTTGATCTGCAGCCCGAGAAAGTACTGCAGCTCGCCCATCATGCTCATCTCGAACTCCCTGCTCATCTCATCCGCAAACTTGGCAACAAGGTTATGTGACGAGCCACCAAAGACAATATCATCCACGTATATCCGCACAATCGGCAAGTCATTCCTATGCTTGAGGAGAAACAAGGTTCTATCCACGGTACCCATCACAAACCCTCTCGCTCAAAAGAAAACCTCTCAATCTCCCATACCAAGCACGGGGCGCCCGTTTCAACCCATACGAGCCCTTTTCAACCCGTATACCCCGTGTGGGTACAACTCGCTCTCAAACCCGTGTGGGCGCTTCACATACACCTCCTCCTCTATGACCCCACTCAGAAAAGCACTCTTCACGTCCATCTGAAACAACTTGAACCCTTTAGCCACGGCAAAGGCTAGAAGGATCCGAATTGCCTCAAGACGGGGCACAGGAGCAAAGGTCTCCTCATAGTCGATCCCCTCCTTCTGACTAAACCCCTGAGCAACAAGTCTGAACTTGTTCCTCACAACCATCCCATTCTCTCCCTCTTTGTTCTTCCAAACCCACTTGGTTCCTATGGGATGGCAATTTGGAGGTGGTTCAACTAACTCCCACACCCGGTTCCTCTCAAAATTTTCCAACTCCTCATGCATAGAATTGACCCGTCCGCATCGGATAAAGCATGTCCAATGTCCTTGGGCTCAAAAGTAGCAACAAAAGCAAGATGAGCAAAATGAGAGGAATTCCCGGACCTCGACCGTGTAGTGCGTTCATCGATGTTCCCAATGATCTTCGACAGAGGATGCACTTCTTGAATCCGCCGGGGAGCCTCACGCCTCGAGACTACCTCCCCCTCAACTTCAGCCTTCTCTCGCCGGTCCTCTTGTTGCACCGTCGTTGTCCATGAAGTAGACGGTCCATGCTCCGCAGTGGTCGTAGGGGAAGTAGTGGGTACATGCTCGGCTTCGGGCGCATGGTTCTCCCCATCATCATCTCCGCCTTCATCTTTCTCCTCTTCAAAGAGGTCCTCGGCCATCTCTTCATCACCCGCACATTCAAAGCCAAGAGAGGTACCCGGCATTGTCTCGTCGAAGGTCACCTCGCAAGTCTCCATGATTTTGTTAGTCTCAAGGTTAAGCACCCTATAGGCTCTAGAGTGGTTAGCATATCCAAAGAAAATACCATCACTAGACCTAGCCTCAAACTTGTCGAGTTTTCCCTTTTTCAAAATAAAGCACTTGCAGCCAAAAACTCGGAAATGACTCACTTTGGGTGCCCGACCATGCATAAGCTCATAACAGGTCTTCTTCTTGAAAGCTCTCAATAAAATCCGATTGGAAACATGACAAGTTGTATTGACCGCCTCAGCCCAAAACCTCCTAGGAGTCCTGTGCTCATCGAGCATCGTCCTAGCCATCTCACAAAGAGTCCGATTTTTCCTTTCCACGACTCCATTTTGAGGGGGCACATAAGGGGTCGAATACTGATGTTCAAGACCTAGATCACGACAAAAAGCATCAAAACGAGAGTTCTTGAACTCAGAGCCATTATCACTGCGGATAGCTCGAATAGCATTTCCATGCCTCTCGTTTTTCAACCTCACGATCAGATCTCGAACAAAACCGAAGTCTCACTCTTATCCTCCAAGAAGGACACCCGGGCATAGCGAGAGTAATCGTCCACCACAACAAGGACATACCACTTCCCACCCACCGAGCGAACTCGAGCCGGCCCAACAAGGTCCATATGCAACGGCTCCGTCGGACGCTCGGTCATGACATCGGTCGGGGGTGGATGGGGAGTGGCTACCATCTTACCATGCCTACAAGGAGCACAAACCAAATCCTTCTCAATCTTCAACTTCGGCAATCCTCGGACAAGGTCAAGACCACTCAAGCGGGAAACCAAATCAAAGCTCAAGTGTCCCAACCGCCTATGCCATTTCCACAAATCGAAGAAGGACCAGCCATCAAACGGCGAGCGAGACCCAAAGAACGAGAGAAATCAGCCCCGAAAATCGACCCTCGGGGATGATCATACGGACAAGATCACCTCGAGAATCAAGCAAGCGAGACTCGCCGGACTTAAAACGCACCTCAAAACCCTCATCAAGCAATTGAGAAACCGAAAGCAAGTTAAAACCCAAAGACTTCACAAGAGCCACTCTCTTCAACGTTACCTTGTCACTCACATGCACAACACCCTCGACAAACACCCTACCTCGTCCATTGTCCCCAAATGTGACGTACATCTTTTCCTTCACCGGGGTGAGGCCGGAGAACCACTTCTTATCTCCGGTCATGTGTCAAGAACACCCGGAGTCGATCAACCAAATGTTCTCCAAGCCTCCCCGCGCGTCGAAACAAGAACGAGAATGAGCTAGCGACTCGACACCGGGGTTAGCACGAGAGAAAGTTAAACCGGTGTCGAGCCATCCGCTCAAAAGAGGGGTTAGCAAACATCACTCCCTTGCCACCAAACTTCCCATGTCCCATGGGAGGAGTACGAGCACCACGAGGGGGAAAACGTGGTCCGTAGTTCCTCTCGGGAACCCAAAGCCGCGATCATCTCCCCTAAACCCGTACCGAGGACGAGTAGGAGGACGTCCAGCAAAACCACCACGAGCCCGACCAAACCTCTCACCAAAGACGCACACCATCATCTCTCCCGACAAACCTCTCACCACCACCTCTCCGTGGGAACCCGCCAACACTCCTCACACTTCCCACACCCCGTGGAAGTGGCACTCTAGGCTCGGGAACACCATGAGGCCGGCGATACTCGCTCTGGTTCGCTTGCTCCCTAGCAAGTCTCTCATCCCTCTTCCTCTTGTAGCAAAACTCGCAAGATGCCTCTCCTTGCCACAATACTCACACCGAAGGGGATGAGTTTTGGTTTTGGCTCGGCTTCTCTCTAGGCTTCTCACCCTTCTCACCCACAAACTTCACCGGTTTCGGAAATCATTTGTTTTAGGTGGGAATTTGGGTGGATCTTGGGTTGTGTCAAGTTTGTTGCAAAGGTGGTTGGGCTTTGGTGTGAAAGAGTTCTTGGGTGCTTTTGGGAGTGGGACTTGGATCTCTCCGATCACCTCAAACTCGGGGTTCGACTCAACACACTTCTCGTACACACTCTCCCCCTTTGTTCTCTCCCACTTTCTCACCCAACTTCTCAAAACCCAAACCACGACCATCGGCTCTCTTGAACTCCTCAATCATGATTTTCAATTGAGGTTCCTGCCCGCACAACCAACCCAACACCTTCCTCAAATAATCATTTTCCTCATAAATGACATCCAAACGGGAAGTAAGTTCAAGATTACGCAAAGTGACTTCATCACAAGCCTAGAACATGCATTTGCAACAGGAGATTTCAAAGATGCTTCCAAAGAACTAATAGTAGAGCGAGCATCAACAAGCTTAGCATGCATAGTAGGACATGATTTGCAAGCACCAAGCAAAGTGGGTCTAGCCTTAAGCTCATCATGTTCGAGCCCTAAGAGCATCTAGTTGAGCCAAAATAGAAGCATTCTTCTCATTAAGCGAGTTTGATCTCATTCAACCAAGCATCACATTCAACACATTCAACATCATCGGGAGAAGTAGGAGCAAGCTTCAAAGAGTCATTCTCAAGTTTCAATTCAAGCAATTTTGACTCTAACTCTCCTACTTTCTCACTAGCATTCTCAAGCCGAGCCCTAAGATCTTTCCTCATCTTTTTGGCATCTCTCAAGACACTATCACGGTTATCAAGCAAACCATTCAACCTAGCAATCTCGGGAAGCAAAGAGTCGGGATCACGGTTTACCTCATCCTCCGAGTCGGAGTCGCCGTCTTCCTTCACACTCTTCTTGTCTGCTCGAGCTATGGGCCATGCCACAAAAGCCCTCGAGCGCCACACGGCCCCGCCGAGTTTCGGCTTGCACTCTTCTTGCCACGGCGCCTCCCGGCGTCTTCATCTTCGCCGCTTGAGCTTGATCGCTCCTCGCTTGAGCTTGAGTCGACGTCGCTCGCACCGGCCACCATCGCTCTTGCCTTGTTCTTCTTGTAGGCGCTCTTGCTCGGCCGCCGCTTGTCCTTGTCCTTGCTCTTGGACTTGTTGAAGTGCTTGCCATTGGAGGAGTACTTGTCTTCACGCCTCGGGTGCGCCTTGTACTTGTTCTCCTCCGCTTCGGGCACTCGGCGATGAAGTGGCCACGCTTGCCACACTTGTAGCACGTCCCCGAGCTCCGCCTTGCGTTCCTCCGACCCTCGTGTAGTCGTTCAAATCTTCTTGAGAGCAAGGCCGGCTCCTCCTCGCCCGGCACATCAAACTCCTCATCCGGAATGGACATAAGAGAGGACAAAGAAAGCTCGTCGACAGGAAGGGTTAGATTTGCCCTTTGATCCTCCCACAAGAGCAAGACTATGGTCAGTCGAGCCCTCATGCTTGGATAGCATCTTCCTGTCAACCTCAGGCCGACTTGAGCTTAGAAAAGAGGTCATCCAACTCAATAGTCAAATAATTCCCAGACTCCTTGATGGCCTCAACCTTAGCACCCCAAACATTTGGATCCAAGACATGCAAGAGCTTCAAAGCCCGATCATGCTCGGAATACGGAAAATCCTCAACATTAGCCTTCATGTTGTTCACGATGGCGATGAACCTGCGAAACATCGCATCAATGTCCTCACCGGGAAGTGGAGTGAAATTCTCATATTGCATCCGTAAGAGACAAAGAGGCGAGCCTTCACATGGTTATCACCACCGTGAGCAACCAACAACTTATCCCAAATTTGCCAAGCAAGATTCAAATGGCGAACACGCTCAAACTCTGGATCACACAAGCTCCGGCACAAGTGATCAACGGCTTTTGCATTAGCCTCATACTTGGCCTTGGCATCGGCATCGGTCACCATAAGAGTATGGATGTTGACCGGAATAGCATAGGTCTTGTCAAGCACAATAAAATCCAACAGCTTTCCTCGAAGAAAAATCATCATACGAGCCGCCCACTTGTGGTAACCCTTGCCATCGAAGTGCGGCGGACCGCCCCGCTCAACGTACGCCATCTTAGGATTCGAGACTTGTCAAAGTCGCAAAGAATCCGGCACCAAGCTCTGATACCAATTGAAGGATCAGATGGAGACTAGAGAGGGGGGGAGTGAATAGGAGCCGGTAAAAATTCTTCCCAAAGAACCCGGCCTATGTCCTACTCAAAACCCGGTCACACACAAGCGATGAATCGAATCACGCACCAATCGCCAAGACCACGAGGTTATGGATCAACCTCTAGCCTTTGTAACGATTCCTCGGAGCACACGCGGAAGCACTAGAAAGGGAGGAAGGAATCGAACCAAGAAGCAAAGCACACGGGCTGCGGCGGACCGTCCGCGCGGGGAGGGGCGGACCGTCCGCAAGAGCCGCGCGGACCGTCCGGCCGGGTATCGCGGGACCGTCCGCACCCGAGCCGCGGACCGTCCGTTAATTTACACGGAACGACCCAAAGACACCCCCCGTGCCACGGACCGTCCGCGGGGAGCACGCGGACCGTCCGCCAAGCACCCGCGGACCGTCCGCCCGACACCGCGGACCGTCCGAAACTTCGTCCAACCAAAAACCAAAATCACAACGGATCGAAACAAAGGACGAGCAAGAACACGAAGAACTCGGGATGAACTCGAGCGGCGCGGACCGTCCGCGGGAGGGCGCGGACCGTCCGCGAGGCTCGGACGAACGAGAGAAAAATGCCCGACCTCGAAAGTCAACTCCCCCAAATCATCATCGGATTTCCCAAACGGTTGAAGCCGTGGAGACTAGGGTTTGGGTACTTGAAAAGCGTCACACAAGGATGCTATAGCCCAAAAATCTTGCCTCCTAACTCCCTAAATCACCGGGAATCGCGAGTCCTTTGAGCACCACCAAAAACTAGAGCACCGAACGAAAACTCACGAATCGAAGTAGTTTCCGGCGTTTGAGGGCACAAGATCAAGCACAAAGATGCACAAGACATCTATCCATGTTTCCCTCAAAGAAATCCGGGAAGAAACTCACTCAAATCCGCGGAATCACACCGGGAACAAAGGCACGGAAATAAGCACAAAAAGCCACGAAAAACAACCCCGAATCTTCTATACAAACCAGGAAAGATTCACAAGGTCTAGCATGCCGCCCTAGCATCCATCCCTCTCAACAAATCTCTCATGAAGCTCTCATGCTAGCCTAGAGAAAATAGGAAGGAAAATAGCTACGAAAATGAGAAAGAGGAAGGGGGAAATGAAACCCTAAGTCGCGGAAAGAGAGAGCCATCAACACACACTCATGGCTTATATATCAGGTCCCGCCGGAGTGGTAAATGACTCGACTACCCCTAACTACACTACTGGCGATACAACCCACGTAGGGGCATTTTGGTAATGTTTGTGGGTCTTTCCATCGGACGGCCACGCCTTTGCCGCACCCCGCGTCCTCCCGACGCAAGCCATGCGATCCCGCCGCGTGTCCTCCGCCTCGAAGCTTCCCGACACGCCCGGATCCCGTCTCCGTCGTGTTGGGCCGTCGGACTTGGTTTTGAGGCCCAAACCAAGAAACCGTCCGCCGATGGTTTTGTGGGCAAACCACCAAACCCCGCGTGCCCGGTCCGGCCTCCCGCCAAACCACTTGACTTGACCGCCACCGTGCACCGGCTCACTTGTCCATGACTTCGTCTTGCTTGTGTCGCCACCATGTGGCCCGCACCCGCCCCGCCGTCCACCGGTCCCTCGAACCGAGCCTACTTGTCTCGCCATCTCCGGAGGCCCCTCAAGGCCGAAGACCTTTCGCGCCCGTTCTTCACCCGCAACAACACGAACTAGGCCGCGGCCTACACACCGCGCACTAAGCCAAGAGTCGGTCCAACACCCGTTGTCAATCACTCATCACTAAGGAGCGGTCATCCACCGACCACCGGGACGCTCCCGGTCCTCATGGGCCAACAAGGTCCATATGGAGCAGCTCGTATGGACGCTCAGTCATCACATCGGTGAGAGGCGGGTGAGAAGAGGCTACCATCTTGGAATGCCTACACGGCGCACAAACCAACTCTTTCTCAAGCCTCAACCGTGGCAATCCTCGGACCAAATTGAGTTTACTCAAGCGAGACAAAAGGTCAAAGCTCAAGTGACCCAACTTCCTATGCCACTTCCACAACTCACTCGAAGAACCGGCCAAGAAACAACGCTCCACACCCGAAGACTGAGAAAAATCAGCACGAAACACCTGACCCTCGGGAACGACCATACAAACAAGGTCCCCTCGAGAGTCCACAATCCGAAAACCACCAGGCCGAAACAACACCTCAAAGCCCTCATCCAACAACCGGGACACGAAAGCAAATTGTACCCCGGCGATTGAACAAGAGCAACACGCCTCACGGTGATCTTGTCACTCACTTTTATCTCACCTTCGAAAGCACACGCCCACGCCCATTGTCCCCAAAGGTGATGTACCTCTTTGTCACCACCGGGACGAGACTTGAGAACCACCTCTATCTCCGGTCATATACCTCGAACAACCGAGTCAATCAACCAAATGTTCTTCAAGTCTCCCACCTCGTCGTCGGACTCAGAGTCCGAGTCGCTCTGTGTGCTCTTCTTGCGCCGGAGCTCGGCGCCATGGTGCGAAGCCATCTCTCGCGAAGCGGCTCGGCCCCGCTCGGTGTTCTTGGACGACTTCTTGTTCTTGCGGCGATCTCCCTCGTCTTCACTGCTGCTCGTGCTCGAGGTGGAGTACGCGGAATTGGAGTCGACGTCGCTCGCTCCAACCTTCGCTCGGGGCTTGCCTCGGCCCTCCTTCTTCTTTGATCGTCGCTCGTCCTTGTACTTGTTCTTGTGCTTGCTCTTGTGGTCGCGCCTCGAACGGTACTTGCCTTTGTTCATCCTCGACTTGTGCTTGTAGGTGTCCTTGTTCTCGGCCTTCTCCGGGCAGTCGGCGACGAAGTGTCCAGGCTTGCCGCACTGGAAGCAAGTCCTCGTGTTCCTCCTCATGTTCACACGGTTCTCGTGCAGCCTCTCGAACCGCCTCGTCAACAGCGCCAGCTCGTCCTCTCCAAGGTCATCAAACTCCTCATCTGGCATAGACATCAAAGAGGAAAACGAGAACATCCTGGTGGATGGGTTAGAGTTAGTCTTTCCTTTGGAACCACCAACGAGGGCAAGACTATGGGAATCAGTCGGTCCCTCGAGCTTGGCAGTCATGCCCCTATCCACCTCAGCCGACTTGAGCTTCGAGAACAGCTCGTTCACCGTCAGAGTATCATACCTCTCCGACTCGACTATGGCCTCGAACTTTCCGCCCCATATCGTACGATCCAAAGAATGTAAGAGCTTGACCGCTCTATCATGATCATCGTACGGGAGCACGTCCACATTGGCCCTCATGTTGTTCACCACCACCGTGAACCTTCGAAACAAGGCATCGATGGACTCACGGGGAGATGAGTGAAGTTCTCGTACTCTCTCTCGGTAGGTCGCATACATCCGTGCCCGAACTCGGGCGTTCCCAACATGAGCCTCCTTCAACACCGCCCAAATCCTACAAGCCAAGTGCTCGGTGTGCACCCGAGCGAACTCGGGCCGACACAAAGCACGAAACAAGTAGTCGACCGCCTTATTGTTGGCGTCGAATCCGTCCCTCGACCCCGGAGCAAGGAAATCCATCGGCCGGACATAGCCTCGTGTCCACCGTGACATCCCAAAGAAGCCGACCCTTTCCGCGGAGGAACGCACCCATCCGCTTGCTCCACATCCGGTAGTTTTTGCCATCGAAGTGTGGAGGACCCGAACCCCGTTCTCGGTACGCCATCCTTGGATCTTAGACTCGGTTAGAGTCAACAAAGACCCGAACCGGCTCGATACCACTTGAAGGACCGATACGGCGAACCGAGAGAGGGGGGAGTGAATGGGAGCCGATAAAAATACTTCTCGAAGGAGATGAAAACTCCAACAAGATGAACACGGCTTCCAACACGCGTCTCCGACTCACTACCAAGGTTGGTCAAGCCCACGTAGCCACCGGAGTGCCACCGGACCTAGGAACCAACACACCACCTTCCGACCCGAGAGATGCGGCGGAAAAACCAAACCTCGAGCCTACGGACCCACACCGGTCGGACCGGTGAGCACCACCGGTCGGATCGGTCCCTCGCTGGTGAAACCGAGCAACTTCCACTAAGTGGCTCAACACCGGTCGAGCCGGTGAGACACACTGTCGGACCGATGGCGACACGAAAGCTCCCAAGGCACCAAACAGGCCAACCGACCACCAAACAGACCCAAACTCGGAACAGCAGCAACACGGGACAACAACGAACACACCAAGACGTTCACCCGAGCAAAATTCCACAAGGGCTCGCACCGGTCAGACCGGTCAAGAGCACCGGTCAGACCGGTGTAGCTCGGCGACTCGGGATGAACAAGACCCGCGGGTCAACACCCCCAAATCCAAATCTCGATCTCCCGAATCACTCCACGGACTTGAACAAGACTTTGGGGATATCAGGAACACCTCATGAGGAGTCCATAGCCAAGTTTAATCCCACCAAATCTCATCCAAAAAGGAGGAATCGAAGAAATCCCGCCGAAAGCACTTCCAACCCAAGAACTCAAGAAACCCCAAAATCGAGCACCTTTTCTCACGGACTTGAGAGGGGAATCACGCCCAAAGAACCACGAAGGGTTCCCACAAATTTCCCCCATCAAATCCCCAAGAGAAAAGTCCCAAAAACAACCCAAAGAAATCACCGAGAAAGGGCTCCGAAAATCACCACCAAGAACAACCGGGGAAAACACATCCAAACCTTGAGGAACCACGCCGAATCATCTATACATGAAACAAAGGTTCGTACAAGGTCTAGCAATCCGCCCGATCATCCATCCCTCTCTACAAGATCTATCCGTAAAGCTCTATTGCTAGTCCTAAGGAAAACCTAAGGAAAATAGGTGGAAAATAGGAAAACAAATGAGGTAGGGTTCCAATAGTTGGCTGCCATCCTCTCACCTCTTGGGTTATATGGAGGCAACCGAATGTCTAAAACGCCCTTCTCTACTAACTAGGGATACAAGCCCCTCAAGGGCGGATTTGGAATTCTTGATGTCTTCACCATCGGACGGATGCCGGCGACCGCACCTCGCGTAGCCTCGACGCAAGCCATGCGATCCCGACGCGTGTCCTCCGCTTCGAAGATTCCGGACTGCGTCGTCGCACACCGGTCAGACCGGTGCTCCTCACCGGTCAGACCGGTCAGACCCACCGGTCAGACCGGTCTGGTGCTGCTGCACCTTCGTCTTCGGTTCTCCGGTCTTGGCTTTGTGGATCAACCAAGGAACCCAGTGGTTTTCTGGTGAACCACCGGAAACCCCGCGAACTTGGTGTAGCCTCCGCCAATCTCCACTCATGACTCGGCTCCCACGTAGTCCCGGCTCGACCTTGGTTTTGAGGCTCAACCAAGAAACCGTCCACGACTTCATCTTGTTGTTCATGCCACCATGCGGCCCGCACTTGACCCCCGCCGGCCACGGGGTCCCTCGAACGAAGCCTACTTGTCTTCTCCACACCGGAGGCCTCACCGGCAACGACCTTTCGCGCTTGTTCTTCACCTTCACCAACACCGTCAAGCCGCAACCCGCACCTCGCAATACTTAGCCAAGAATCGGTCCACACAACGTTGTCAATCACTCATCACACAAGGAAGCGACCATCCACCGGTCCTCGAACCACACATGGTCCTCAATGTGTAGCCTTTTTGAGATCGCCATCACCGAGAAGGCTCTTTCCGAATTTGTAATTTGGGTTATCCATAGCCCAAGGATTCTTCTCGGTGTCTCTCTCGGATTGCTCGGGTTAGTCATATACTAATGATTCTCCTTGGTGTTTCTCTCAGATCACTTTCTAGTAGGCATCTTAGAGGTTTTATTTTCCTACTGCTATGAGATGGCTGAATAAGGTTTCTTAAGGGCTTAGTTGCCTAGTGTAGGTGGTGTAGAGCTTTTATTTTTGGCAAGTTTCTCTTCTTGCAGCTTTGAAATGGCCAAAGGTTTCTCAATGGATTTCTTGCCTACTGTACGTGGTGTAGAGATTTTATTTTCAGCAAGTTTATTTCCTTGCTGATTTGAAATGGTTGAAGGTTTCTCAAGGGTTTCTTGCCTAATGGTGTCTCACCAGGAGCTATTACAGAGGTATTGGGCCCAGATGTACCTACAACTTTCTTCGAAATGTCGTCGGTAGATTTATCGGCACTAGCCTACACATCACTCTAGTTGATCGGTAACAGTGGTGTTTCACTAGGACCTATTACGGAGGTATTAGGCCCGGATGTACCTACTTTGGCATGATTGTTTTTAGCACTTCGGTTTGGGGGTGTAGGTTTTGTTGTTTCATGAAGAGGAGGAGGTGGTGGTGGTGGTGGGCGGTGGTGGTGGGGATGTAATATTTTGTTGTTTCATGCAAGTTTTTTTGTGTTTTCGGGACTAGGAGTAGGTGGCGCCGGAATATTTTGTGGACCAATTGCAGCCTCACATTGAAGCCCCCTCCATGTGATCCATAAGCTACAAGGTGTGCGGGTTCGGTCAACATGGTTATAAGGTCTTTGTGTGTACAATCGTCACCGCGCACCTCTCGTTGCCAACTCGCAATGCCATCGATCAAACCTACATTATCTACGGACACACGATCGCTCTTCGGTGTGGCGAGTGAAGGGCTTGCGCGATTGTACATTGGTGACAACGACATCCGGTGACAACACCACCTCTACATCAGCATCTCGACCACCGTTCTTGCTTGATTTGTTCCTTTATCTTTTCCGTACCAACCGATGCGTCGGTCTTCGTCCTCTTCCCGTACATCTCGATGTGCTAAGGCCATGCATAATTCCGGCCTTGGTAGCCGGAGACACCACGCACACGACCCGGTTGTTCGGGGCGGCCCTTGCACTTAGCACTCATACTCCCTCTCGCCCCGCCATTCCCGAAGATTCGCACATGCAATCTTCTCCTTGATGTCCGCGACCAATTTTTCCGCCTCTTTGTTGTTGAACACTATCACGGCAATACGGCCTTTAATCACTAGCTTACTCCTTGCTCGTAGCCAATTCTTGGAAAGATCGTTAGGGTAGGCATCATATGGGTTGGGGATACCAACTGCAGCTAATTGTCTGTCCTCTTCCTCCCATTGTTCTAGTTTCACAGTATAACCAGCTGGACCCATGTTGTGCTCGCTTGTGTTCCGGCTTTGGAGTTCTTTGAACTTGACACTAGCAGATGAGGCTTGCTCGGTTTCCTCCTGTTTCATGAACTCCTTCCACTGTTCCGAGACAATAAACAGGTGGCTTGTAAATGGCTCAAGTCTTTTTCTGATAAAATCTCGCCTAAGCTGAAATCTAAATTGTCTCCATGCCTTGGCTACCGTCTTCCAGAAAAGCTTGAATGCCTGCGGTTTCGCGTCTTCCTGGAACTTCAAGTGCTTTTGTACATGCTTATCAAACAAGTCAACCTTTTCGTCATTGCTTAGTTCTTTGATTTCTAGCAAGTTCAAAGGTATCTTTTGTCTAGCAACGAGCCCCGCAAGCGCCCTGAACCCACGCTTTTGAGTCAATGGTACTGGCATCCCCACTATGTCGACCTCAGTGACTATCATTGTGTCACTTGGCCACTTTGTGGATGTCCTTGGCGCTCTGCCTGGGCGCGGAGCCCACCGATCTAGTCTTGTTGTGCACTAGCAGTACCATAACCCTCTTCTTCATCTTGTGGCCCAGGTTTATATTCCTCGTCAGATTTATCCTGTGAATTGATAGTCAAGGGAATTACAGTAACTACTTTAGCCCACCGTATTATCATTGGTTCTTGGTAAACCATTAACATAAATGGAAAATTTAGTAACGAAAAAATTAGTTCAGGCAAAGTGACCATACCATTTCCAAGCTGCCTCGGTTGCTGATGAGGTACTTATTCAACTTGGAGAGAATGTGCAGATGTACATAGGAACAAGAGCAAAACCAAATATAAGAGTTAATCTAAAGGGAAATGCTAAGTATGTATACCATCGACAGCTAAGAATGTCCACATGTACATATACAAAGGAGCCACAGCATACCCTGTAATTCCCACAAGTACAAGTATATTTATACACATTTATATAAAATAAAACCATACGCACACATATATTGTATAATTGATTATCTGGATGCATGTGTGCTGCAAAAGCGAGCTTGGCCTAATTCCATAAACTCGAGCAAATATACCAAATCATGTTATTACTAAATTGTTGTTAATTTTACAATTATTACCGAGTTGGTCGAATTCATTTACTGAATTGTATAAGACATCTTTAGAGTGGCATGCCATAAACTCAAATCCTAGATTCGCCACTGACCTTCGCACTGCCGGAGCGGAGGGATCTCTACTCCTCGTTGCTGCCTGCTCGCTGCCACGTCCTCTTCCTTGCGTCAACCTCGTGGTTGGATCCATCCTCCTCCTCCTCCTCCTCCTAGTCATCGTTGTCGTTGCTGGATCCCTCCTCTAGTCGTCGTCTTCGTCATCGTCGCCACTGCTGGGTCCCTCCTCCTCTAGATCTTGCTGTCAGAGGTGTGGTGCACGTCACGCCGAGCGTGGTGTGGCGCGCGTCTCAGCGAAGGGGTGTAGCGTGGGTCGCAGCATGGGGGGAGGTGAGGGGAACGAAGGTGAGGGGGAGAAAGTGCGGCGGCGGCGCAAGGGGAGAGTGGGAGGAGACTGCGTGAGGGAGGCGTCCTTCCCTACTAACCTAGCGTGAGTGGGCTTGTGTGGGCCTTAAAACGAGTAATGCAATCAAGGGCAGTACTACTCTGCTACTAGTATAGAATATCGTAAACATGAGATAAAATATCTAATTTCGTGAAATTTGGTTAAAGAAGTGTGGCTGTTGATATAGCATCACATGTTCACATATGACATGCATCACAAGTTCCCATCACCAAGCAAACTAACTCATAACCAACATATTGACATCTGACATGCATCAGTAGGGCACATCACCAAAATAAGATTGCACCAGCTAGGTGCACCACCAAACTAGTTAGCTAGCTAGATGGCTTCTTTTGTGCTGCTGTCTCAAGTTCAGCTAGCCTTGTCTCTAGTTTTGCAGCTCTTTCTGCCAGCTCAGCACGCTTCTTTAGAAGTTCAATCTCCTAACTCTTTTGTGCGGCTTTAAGCTACTCATCCTGGTTGTCAATTCCTTTTCAGATGTAGTCAATGTCATCCCGAGTAACAGCACGGTCCTAAAAGAAAGGAAAAAATTATATTCATGCATGCTTCATAACAATTGTAGTTTACAAGAAAGCTACTTTAGCTCTATTTGGTTTCAAAACTTGCCTGCTTCTCTTCAGGCGATTCCTTGAGCCTGTTGATTTCAGTCCAAGTCCTGTCAATGTCATGTGCAACAACTTCCTAAAAAAATGGATCAGTGAAGATGTGAAGGTACAAGGACAAATCGTGCGTGATGGTTTCAGAACTTGCCTCATGGTCTTTAGAATCGTCACTGAAGTTGTTGCCGGAGTCGTCGCCTGAGTAGTTACCGGAGTCATCGCCGGAGGAAATGAGGTCAACTAGCACTTTTCTACCCCGGTCGTCGCTGGAGGAGTCCGCACTCACCTCAATGCGCATGGACCGCATCTTCCTTCGCATTGAGGAAAAAACCCTGCCTCTCCATGGTGGGTGTCAATGGAGTCCGCCAACTTGGCCCAAGCGCGCATGTACGGCTTCCTGCCTGAGGACGACGAAGAACCGGCCTCTTCCATGGAGTGCCAAGAAAGACGCACGGGGGCGGCGTGCTAGGACGGCTCCTCTTCATCACCGTGGAACCTCACTCTCTTGGGGGGGGGGGGGGTGGCGGACAGCACCAAGGAAGACGGACCGGGATGTGGCCGCGGGGCCTCATCCTTGTAGAACCTCCCCCTAGAGTCGCGAGCCATATGTGCGACGGAGACGACGAATGCAGAAGCCGGAAGGGGATAGAAGGTCGAAGGAAGGGTAGAACGTTTATTATAAAGGTTCGGATGCGCAAATGATACGATGATTAACAACCACCTTTCGCCAATGAAGGGGCGGGGCCATGTCTATTCAAATGAAGAACAGTTTGCTTTTCCCTTTTTAATCTGCAATCAAATTTTGTCTCACGTATCTCTCCGTCAACCGTAATCCAAATTTGATGATATTTGTTTCTGAAATTTCCTAAAATTAACATCTATTCATTTATGACATTTTCCGTATGTAATTTCATTTCTTGGATGTTGTTTATACACCTTATATTGTTCTTTATAAGTACAACATATAAATACTATTTGTTTTACACAACCATTACTAATGAAACTTTGCATTTCGTAATGTTATGGTAAACAAAAGGTTATGTTAAAATTTCAAATAATGTTTTAAAGTGTTGAAAACTTCAATGTTGAAGTAACATTCTAAGAAACTATGTGAGAGATGTAGACATTTGTACACAAGTATAACCTTCCATTTTTAAAACCATTTGAATTTTTGTATACAAGCTTAGGGACTTAAATTATGTTGCCAAGTCAATTTTTAGATTTTTAGAACACACAAAGACGTTATTATAATTATTAAATCGTAATCAAGAGATAAAAATCTATTTTTAAGAAATTTGGTTAGATAAGTGTGGTGGTTGATATTTTATTCAAATACTAAATTACCAACTATGATTTATTCGTATTTTTTACGAATTTTTTGGTGCTTTTATAGGTATAATATTTGAGGGAAGCAAGTTTCAATTAAGAAAAAATAGTGTTGGGCCCACACGTCAGCGTCAGAAGCCAATATAAAAAAAGATAATTGTAGCCTGCCCGACCGACAAAGGCGATGCGGGTAGACTAACCATCGTCGCCAACAAGTGCTCCAGTGTCCGAATACCTCTGGCTGGCATCCGCCCCAGCGACGGTGGTACACTAACCATCGTTGCAGCAAGTGCTCCATTGTCAGAAATGCCCCTTGCTGGATAAATATGCATCCGCCCTGGTGCCCCGACCCCTGCCCCCTTTCTTATTCACCGATCTGAGCTCCACCGCCGCCGCCCGCTCGTCCTTCCCCGTTGTCGCGTACATGTCGCACTACACTGATTCGTTTGGAGGTGCCCGTGCCAGGAGCAGGGTTCAAGGTTGCCAGAGCAGCCGCAATCATTCCATCGGCTTGGATCCAGTCGGTGAGCTAAGCGGCTTTCCATTGGTCCCTTGCCCGGACCGTGGTATTGCTCGAGTGGTGGAGGGGCGGGTCCAGAAGGAAGGCGAAAACCACAGTCATCTTTATTTCAAGTGTTCAAGGTGAGTAGTCTACTGTGTCTCCCAAACCTGAGTTAGGGTTCTTATGTGCTTTTGATTCTGCGGTACACCAAGAATTGTGTATTTTATCGTTTCCACAAAGAGTATCTCCAGGTGCGGAAGGATGCTAGCGTCATTGTTTTTCGACCGTCGAACTGGGCAAACACGGTCGATGAAGTAGTTGGTTCAGTGGAATGTTAAATTCGGAGTGGCGAGCAGAGGCAAGCACTGGAGGACAAGCAGAGGAAGAAAACACTGGAGGAGACGATGGACAATGTGATCTTGAAGATGAACTTGATTATTGTGGCTGTTGTTTGTGTAGTATTTGGATGTTTACTTGGGATGTATGCTGCAAAGAAGTAATTCTGATGTTAAAAGTGGTGCTTTTGCTTCATCTATGTGGATGAAGAATTAAAAATTTGTCACATATGGGTCAAAATACTTTTAACACCATAATTACTTAAATGTATGTTTAACAAAAGATTTTGCTGCATCTATGTGGATGTATGTTTACTTAAATGTATGAATGAAGAATGGATGGAATGAAAATTGGGTCACAAATCTTAATGTGTCACACGTCACAAAATTCATCAATTCATCTGTGCTGACATTTCAATGCGACACGAGGCAAAGGAAACGCGGATTTTTAACAAAACAGAGTAACAAACTTCTGACATAACTCTGGCATATATACACATTGCAATTCGTTGTGAACTGCTGCCGTATAATGACACAAAAAAAGTAACAAAGTTCTGGCATACACATTGCAATTCATTGTAAGGTGATGCCACAGACATTTCAATGCCTTCCAAAATAGGAGACATGGATTGATTTAACACGTCTCTTAGATCTACTAGTTCATCACAAGTTCAACATACACACAGGAGGAACATATTAACAGAGGATCTACTAGTCCACACAAGTTCAGCAAGCACACTGGAAGAACACATTAACATAGGAACAATTTAATTAATTAGAGGTAGACGCTGCTGGAGGAGCCCCACTGTCGAAGTTGGAGCTGGAGCCGGAGAAGTCGAGGCCGCCACCGTCGCTACTGTCGTCGTCGACAGGGGGGAGCACTCCTCTCTAGGTCCCCAACCAAGACACTGATCTTGAAGGCGTAATCCTTCACGGTCGTCTGCAGTGGATGACTGGTTGGTGGGACCCCGAGATGAACAACCACCTTTTGAAGCTTCATGAAAGCATCGTGGAACAATTTCGCTGACCAAGTGGCTTCCTCAGCACTTAGTGCAGGAGCACACACGACCGCCACGGGCTGCAGCGCCACCTTGCGCCGGGGCGGCTTCACCTCCTTGGGTGGGGGCGACTTCACCTCCTCTGGCGGGGGCGGCTTCACCTCAGCGGGCGGGGGCGGAGACACCTCCTCGGGCAGGGGCGGCTTCACCTCCTCGGGCTCAGCGGGCGAGGGCTGGGGCACCTCCTCCCTCACCCGCTTCCTGGATGGCTCGCTTGACGATGCCATGCATGCACTGGAGGAAGAAGAAGCTCTTGGATTCACTTCTTGGTGACCGGAGACGGTGGTGCTGGGGTTTTCTTGGTGCTGCGGTTGACTAAGTTCTTGGCCGGCCGGGATTTATATTGACTAGACGGCAAACTGTCAGGCGGCCAATCACGCTCCTCATAACTTGTGTCCTCTCAGGAGAGCTCTTGGCCACAAAAAGAATCATGTGGTCACAAGGAGATTGTGACTGTTCATATTTTATTCAAAATACAAAATGCCCAACTACTCCTATGAGTTGTTCGATTCTTAAAAAATATGAATTGTTCGTATTTTTATCAATTTTTAGGTCCCGTGTCACACCCAGTTTTAAAGGCAAAACCGAATGCATTGATCACGTGTGCGCCAGGATCAAGTTACACACACGCTTAGACATTATGAATACCAAAAACAGTGCCACACGAATAAAGAGTTATTACAAACCATAGTCTTAAACAAATCTTAAACAAACGAGTTCTCGCGACGGACAAAATGCCTCCACAGTACCGACCGAAGACTACGCACACCTAGAACTCCCGGAAATCTCCTGGAATATCTTCAAAGTTCTCCCCGGTCCGAGCAAAGCAAATCCGGGTATTGTAGATGCAAGAGAATAAACAAGCGTGAGCACATATCGTACTCGGCAAGACAGAACAACATAACATGCAAGGCCATATGGTGGATGGCTAAGGTTCAAGCACTTTAGCATTTTAGTTGGTCAAGTTTTATTAGCAACCTGATTACTAAAGAGTGTAAGTTCATACCAACCCAATTAATAAGATATAAGCATCATAAATAAAGAATAAAACAACAATTTAAACATTAAAGTTCCATAATTTAATCATGTGAGTGTCCAGGCCGCTCTTGACCGTGATCACGGCTAATGGATTAGTTTAACACTCTGCAGAGGTTGTACACTTTCACCCAAGCAGCGTAAAAGCTCCGAAGAACTTTGGACCCAACCATGCGGTGTTTGCAAGACACCATATCACACTTCCGAGGTGCGATTGCATAGGGACGCTACATGGCCTTTACAAAGGTTCCCTAGCAAGTTATGACCCACAAGGTCCGGATCAGTTAGCAAGGTATAAAGTCCCCTAGCAGGTCGATACCCCACCATAAACGAATAACTCACCCAACCCCCTGCTAGAGCGAGTCCATACCCCACAGTGCCGCCGATCCCTTGTCCTTATCAGGTAAGACCATCCCAAGCTAAAGTTCCTAATTATTCAGCCAAGACCATTGCCCATTAGTTCTTGTGGTTGTACTGTTTTCCTGGGTGGTTCTCCATGTTCCGATTATCATATTAAAGTGGTCTTGTAAAGTAAAAGATCATAAACGGAACATAGAATAACAAAAGGTAACCCAGTTGATTAACACCAATTCCTAGTTGAGCATGCTAAGCAATAGCTACCACAAGATTAATTTAATTCCCAGCATCAAGGTAGAGGTAGTAAAAGCTAGGCATGATCCTTAATAGGTTCCCATCAAATTAATGCAAGCGGAAAAGTAAAAACAGTGCATTTAAATGCATGTTATGTAGGACAAGCGAGCATGCATCAAGGAATACTTGCCTTCAACAAAGCCTTGCTGCTCAAACTCTTGCACGACTTGATCTTCAAATCCCTCGAACGAATCGCTCTCTACGGTCCACAATCATCACATACAAGCATACAATAGAAATAAATCAGAAACAGTCACCAAACAGATCAAACAGATCTAAACAGTAGCATAAAACTAATCTACGCTTCGAGACGAACGCGTGGACATAAAGAACGCTAAAATCGGAGCTAAAACGACTGAGTTATGGCTTAGGGAAGGTGTAGGGACCAATCTGTAAAGATTTGAAAAGGTTTTGGACTAAAATAAAGAAAAAGGACTAAACTGTAAATAAACTTCTAAGGTGGAAGGGTATTTTTGTAAATATAGGAAACTCAGGGGCTTTTCTACAAAATTGCCAGGGCTGGCGGGTTTGACCTGTTGACTAGGGTTTTTACCCGATCTAGATCCGTTGGATCTAGATCCAAGGGCTACGGTGGCTTGCGGGCGGCGGGCTTAGATCTGGCCATCGGATTTCGATCCGGCGACCATGGAAGCGGGCAAGCGGCGGGGGAGACGGACGCGGCGGCGGGCGGCGGCCGGCGACGACACGCGGCGGCGGGCGGCGGCGCGCACACGGGTTTGAGGCTGGGGGCTCGGTCTCGTGCACAAGCGGCACCAACACGAAGCGCGGACGATGGGGAATCCAACCGGGCGGCGCGGACGGCTAGGTCGCAACGGCGACGGTGCTCCACGCGGCGGCGCGGCGACGAACTCCGGTGGCGGCTCCAAGATGGCGGGGTGCACGGAACCAACGACCAACGGCGCCGGCGGGTGCCTCACCTCCTTGCGCGGCTCCGGATGTGCCCCTTGACCGTGCGTGCGGCGGCGACGGCGAGGATCCAAGGCGGCGGCGCGGGTTAGGGTTTCGGGCGCGTGCGGCTCTAGAGGGGGCGGCTCGGGTGCTCGGGTAGGGCGTCCGGGGAGGCGGCGGCGGCTTAAATAGCCGGGCGGGGGCTCCTTGGCGTGCGCGCTACGCACCGGGGAGGCGTGCCGGGGGTCGGACTCGTGGCGGCGGCGCGTCCTCGGCCGAGTCCGGGTCGGGGGACCGGCGCGGGGGGAGGGATGACATGCGGGTCCCTCCCGTCGGCGGCTCGGGGCGCGGGAGCGCGGGCCGGCGGCGGTTTGGGCGGGAAGGCGCCGGCGGGCTGCGGTGCGGCGCCGGGTCGCCGCGCTTGGTGGGCCGCGCGGCCGCGTGGCCGCCGGGCGAGCTGGGCCTGCTGCTCGCGCCGGGGTTGAGCGGACTGGAAAGCTAGATGGGTTGGGTTAGCTAGATGGGTTGGGGTAGGAGAGGGAAAAGGGTAGGGGTTTAAGGGTTGATTAAAAAAGGTTCAAACCCAATGGAATTCAAACCTTGAATTTGAATTCCAGCAACCAAAAGAAATGCACCAGCATGAATGCAACAATAAACTCCTATATTTCATTAAATTTATTTTAGAAAAAAGTTTTAGATGCCTAATAATAAACAAAACAACCTTATACTCCTTAAGCAATAGAATAGTTTCTAGCAAATTTTATAAAGCCAAATTTTTTTTAATAGAATTAGGGTGTTACATCCCACTTTATGGGCCCTAATTTTTGAGGGAAGCAATTAAGTGTCATTTATAAAAAACGTCACTAGCCTAGTATAAAGAAGGTAACCATTGCCCGCCCGCGCACCAGCCAACAGAGTGTCGTGGGTTTGCTAACCCGAGTCGGTATTGACTACTCCCTCCATCCCAAATATTTACACTTGTTGACTTCCATGCTTCACGTTTGATCATTCGTCTTATTTAAAAAAATTATGAAAGTATTATTTATTTTACTACGACATGTTTATCATAATATATATTTTAAGTATATCACAATTATTTTTACATTTTCACAAATTTTTGAATAAGACGAATGGTCAAATGTGATTAGTAAAAGTCAAAGGATGTAAATATTTTGGGACGGAGGGAGTATCCATTTTGCAAAATGAATATTGAACCACCCCTTCTTCTTTTTGAATGGATAAGCGTAACACTTTCCTTGAAAAAAAGTGTAGAGGAGGCGTGAGAGGAGGTGTGGAGACAGAGACAACGATGAGCGCCGTCGAGGGGCCAAGCAGCGGACGACCCCACGCACCCGGGATCGAGGAGAACCGGAACGTGAAGCGGTGCCGTAACTGGATCCGCTCGCATGTCGGCGAGATGGCAGCGAAGAGGGAGACGACGATGAGCGCAAGAGAGAGGCCATGCGGTGGTGGAGTGAACCCAATGCCGGAGACGAGGGTCCTCGACTGGATCCTCTCGGATTCCGACGAGGGGCCAAGCAGTGGCAAGGAGGAGCATGCCGGTGATGGGGCAACAAAGTGGGCGAGGGGCCTGCCTCACGTTTGCGAGCACAAGTGTCTAGCAACTACGAAGAGGTGTCAAGGGAGCGGCGAAGAAGGTGTAGAGGACCTCATCTCTGACTCTGGCAATGACCACGATGACGGCGAGGCAAGTTTCTCTGAATCTCACTGCCTTTTTACTTGTTCTATAGATGGAGCTCAAGGTAGCTTAAGCTTGAGATTCATAAAGTTAATTAGTGCCTATGATGATGTCTTCCATGCTTGTCATGATCTTATACCAAGTTCTGAGGCAAATCAGTTCTAAACTAAGTTCTGCTTTTACTTGTCACACCCAGCTATGAAGCCTAGGATAATTTTCAAGTTCTTATATAATTTTCCTATAAATGTTCCTATACTGCTCCAAGTTCTGAGGAAAATTAGTTCTGAATTAACTATGTTGTTCTTATACCATGTTTAATCCCGTTTCAGGAAAAATTCTTTGAGTCGCGAGCTTGAGTTACTTCTAAACCTAAATATCTGGGATCATGTGAAACCTGATTTTCAAAAATCACGAAAGAAGTGAACATCTTCATCAAAAATGCTAAGCACATAAGGAGGTACAAGTATACTACTAAACAAAATTTCGAGTCATTGAAGGTGCGCTGGAAGGGCTTCAAGAATCCTTGGTTGCTTATGAAGAGGCTGCAACCAGAGCCAAACTTGATGGGGCATGATCTAGTTTAAGATTGTTGATGTGCAGGGTCAGTAGCCATACTTTTGTGGATGTTCAAGGGGGATGCCTTTGTTGATGTGTATGGTCAGATAGCACGACCATAGTAAATAATGTGATGGACAAGTTAAGTCCTAGCCTGATATATGGACAAGTTAACCTTTTGTAATAATTATCTTTATTCATGTGGACATGTTATCTTCATCTTTGTGGACAAGTTATCTCTCTTATGATGTCTGTTTTGTCTCAGAAGATATGTGTGTTGATAGTGTCTGTATGTCAAAATGGAAGCAATGTGAGATGGAGTTGACCTGTCAATAAGGACAGAATCAAAGGAGATGATGATTAACAAACCTCCGTCTCATTTGTTCACTACCGCCGCGCTCCCACTTCACGTCAGTGAAGAGGGCTCTTAGACATTAATTATTGGGCTCTCAAACTAGTAACGGGCGTCAAATGCTCATCTGTAACAGACTTTATAGCACGTTACCAACGCAGAGTGATCAGTAATGGACTTACATAGCCTGTTACCGATAGGGCATTGATCAGTAACGGACTTTACTAGCTCGTTACCGATAGGTTTAACTTGTGTAATGAGTTCTATTTAACGTCCGTTGCAAAGAATTCATGTACAGGCATTTAAGAAGACTGTTACTAGAAGTCCACATTGGTAACGGGCGTTGCGGATGCCAACCCTAGGGTGCGCCTGCCGCGCTTATCTGTAACGGGTACCAAGTAACAACCATTACAGATGTGGGTGCATGTAACGGGTGTTAAGGGCCCATTAGAAATGCTGTGTGACCTATTTGAGATTTTTCACGTAGTGGAATTAACAACAATCTTCTCAACACCACATGGGAGGGCGAATAACTCCTCAAGATGGAAAAATGCGAGCTGCTCGATCTTCATTATGGAGATCCAGATGGACCGGGCACCCTAGGTTATTTGGGCCTATACCCTTGCGAATTCCATTCGTTTTCGAAGTAGCCACCGATCCACCATTACAGCAGACTAGGATCAAAGCTCAGACCATGCGCACCGTGGACGCCATCCGTCTCCTTGGCGTTTTTGTAACAACCCGCCCAGGAAAATACTGTACTATCACCTAAACCAATCCACTTTGGTCATTAAGCGATAATAAAGTATCATCCTGTCGTCAGTCGCCGGGTTAACGACCGGTAAATCACTTGAATAGCAAATAGGATCGACATATATGCATTAAAACTCACTCGAAGGCGAGTCCAGAAATACATCATCATTAACATCCAAATTCGTACCCCGAAGGGTTTAATTATTACAAACCGAAGTTTTTGCCATAATAAGTAGTTCAGAGTTTTGAAACAGCAGAATTGAACTAACAGAAGCGGAAACACCACAGGAGGCCATCCATGATGCTCTCAGTAGTCGTCTTCCACCCACTCCAGCTCCCAGCTGGGCGGGATCTCTCCGGGCCACACATCACCGAAAGCATTACCTGGATCAACACATTACAGCAAGGCTGAGTATGCTAATACTCAGCAAGACTTACTCTTCGGTGATAACTACTTCACCAACTCTAGACATGAAAGGCTTTTGGCCACTGAGGTTCTTTTTGCTGAAAAGTAACAAAGTGTATGTCCTTACTTTCAATTTTTTAGCACAAGTTCTAGTGGGTTTGATGCTTACAACATTAGCCAACTAGTACAGACAAAGTTGCACAATACAATTAATCAAGCATAGTATTCATCAACTTCCATCATTAGGGATCTCATGGCTAGTGGAGTAAGTTGTCTCAGATAATGGTGAGAGGCCGACAATCGATTGATTCAAAACCTTGCAAGGTAGAGCCAAACACACGGTAGGCTGCCCCCGCAAGGACAACTTCCCAAATGGTTCCCAAAAATCCTCGGGTCGGGATAAAAGGCCACAATCTTTGGTGCAGGCTATTCGGAATACCCCGCGAAGTACCCGGACTCACCATACACCACCGGTAGCTAGCCGTGAGACAAACCCCAAGAGTAGTGACAGTTAAATCCCTAGCCATCTCAATAAGGTACTAGGCTTACCGGTCCCATTCCCGACAAGTGCTTAGTACATTCAAACACTTAACCCACAATAGCCATTGGACCAGAGCCCAATCCCATGCTCTTACCACATGAGCAATCCAATTAAGGATATCTTGTGATTCCTATCTAGGAACCCATTCTCGCGAGTGACATGATCACCCGACTTGTAGCGGTCCTATAGCTTAGTAGCTAACGACCAATCATAGATAATTGAATAATAAATAAGTAAGCATCCATAGATATCTTGTGATTCCTATCTAGGAACTTAAATGCATACAAAAATAAATAAGAACCAAAATGATCCAAACTTTCTCATGCATGCTCTCTGGTCCTAAACAAGCCTAAAGAACCAGCAAGTACGCCTAGAAGCTCTACTGATCTTGCTTCATTAATTTACAAAGGAAAACATGCACAAATTAAGAATATATATTTCTGTTAAACAAAAAATCATGATTAATTCACAAGAGGTGTGTTTTGGACATAACAGGACAGCATGAACAAGTTGGGCACAAAAACATAATTATTTTTGGCTACAAAAATCATCTAGGCAGTTTCTGCAGAAATGGAAAACAATTTTTCTAAAAAGATTTACTTCATAACTTTGTGCAATTTTTGGCACAGGCGCTAGTCATGACCAGGCACACAACATATCCAAAATTTAGATGCAGAGGCATTATAGTTTTTGAGTTATGACAGATCTAGGTATTTCACAATCCTATTTTTCATGCTAAAAATATCCATAATCATAACTTGTGAGAATAACAAAAGTTGTAGTCTTTGCCACCATGAATCCTTCAAAATTGGTTTTGCAATTTTCTGAATTTACTACGAATTTCTACGAATTTTACAAGTTTCTGCAAATCTGCAACACTATTGAAGTTACAGTTTTGCGCTGAGGCCCCTGGAAGTTTCTGCAGATTTACGACAGACAAAACACAAACCTTGCAATGTCATCCCCGGGCACCGGCCGGCGGCGGTCCGGACAAATTCCGGCAAACCGCTGGCCGGGGCCGGCCGGGCGTGGGCGGGGATTGACCCTTGGGTCCTAGGGGACCGATTCTGGGGCTCGGTTCGGGAGGGGGAGGGCCGGCGAGGGTGGGGGCGCCGGCGGCCGGCGGCGGTGGCCGCCGTGGCCGCCGTGCCGGCGAGGTGGGGCTGCGTGGGGGAAGACGGGCACGGCGGCGAGCTAGGGTAGGTACCAGGGAAGGTGGAAGCGAGCTCGGTTTGGGGGTGCAGCCGTCCGGAGCCCGGGCTTGCCGCGGCGGCCGTCGGTCCGCACAGGAACCACAGGCGGCAGGCTTTATAGGCGACAGGAAGAGGTGGGTCCATCGCTGCTAAGGCTCAGCGGCATTTAAGCCGTGTGTACTCCGGCTAGGCATCGATCAGCGCGCCCACGCATGAAGAGGATGGCTTCGGACCGGCGGTTAGAGCGGCGTCGCGGTCAAGGCGGGCATGAAATTCGATATGGCCTCGGTGTGTGCGTGGTCTAGGGAAGGGGAGGCCTCGGGACATGGCCCGTGGGCTCGAACGCTGAGGGGAGCGACCCTGGCGCACGGCGGTGCGGGCGGCGCGCGGCGCGGCGCTGCGGCGCGCCGGGAGCGCGGGCGACGTCGCGGCCCGCCTGATTACATTTGGACTGGAACTGTTTGAGGGATAAAAACTCGAAATTTTGCAACTAAAGTGCACTAAGTGATGAATAGGAAAGTTGTTGATCTCACTACCCTCTACATCTTCTACAAAGGTTCTAGGGTGCTTATCTCTATGGATTTTGCAGGATCGTCTTGCCAACTTTGAATGCCGCCATGTCCCTGTGAACAGGAGCTACTGTCGATCGACCACGTTTTTCCCCATTTTCCACTCAAAACTTGAAATGTCAATCTACATGAAAGTTGTGTCCCTCAACAAGACGGACAACTTTCATAAAGGTAGAATTTGAAGTGTTTAGGTGAAATTTAGAGAACGCGGCAAAAGTTCCGGACGACATTCGCCGACGTCAATTCTTAAGCGGGGTTTGACCGTGCCTTTGACCAAGGATTGACCATGGGTGTGTGTAGACTTGGTCTAGGGGTTCAATGGGGTTCATTGGCGAGGTTTTCGAGGTGATGACCCAGGTTGACCTAGGTTTGATCATTGTTAGCCGGTTTGACCCGGCTAATTCGGTCATTAGCATTAATAATACTAATTAAAAACCTGGGGCATCACAACCTACCCCCTTAAAAAGAATCTCGTCCCGAGATTCAAAATTCCAAGGACAAGATAGGGAAAAAGGGAAGTGGTCCTCTCGGATTTTCTGAAATTACTTTGAGGGAGCAACACGATGGAATTATTGGGCAAAGAGCATAACCACCATCGGTTCAAGATTAGCCCATAGGAGTAGTCAAGGGTGACAAGTAATGGAAAGCTTTCGCACGGAGCTTACTTGCGGATGCAAGCAAAAAGTATAGAGAGATAAGTTGGTATAGGATCTTCCGAACAATCTTGCTCACATGTTAATTAGGTTGCAACCTTAGGTGGCATTACCGTGCCACTACGGTGCAATGCTTTTCAAAAAGCGATGTGAGGCACATGTTTATGAAGACACGATGCATATGCTCGGTAGTATGGTGCTTATGATACATGTTAGCATGACTCAGTTACCCACAAAACGAGTTAGTTATTGAGAGGACAATCACAGGTTGAGAAGGGGTGTGCATGGTGAGTCGCAATTCTCCCAACCAAGATACCTAGTGCGCTCCTAGTGGCAATCATGTGGCTGCAGCACACATGACGCCCTTGGTTCTGTCACAGCACCTTTAGTTATTGGATAACAACGTCATCAAACACAAAGGATAGAGTGGGAGATATTGAAAACACTCCATGCGTATGCACGTTAGTTCACCCATGGTTCCCAAACGCACATGCTATGCAAATGCATGCTCAAGAAGAGACATAATTATTTATTTATTTTTCAAAAGGTTGTGAGCAAGACCATGGGGAATAAGCTCATGATTGAATGTTCGAAATAACCATGGCAAGGTGTTGACGGTGTATTTTGGTACACCTAGCATGTTCATTACACTTTCGTTTGGATTTGATTATGGAACTAACCCGCCACTAGGCACACTAATCATATAACAAGTTCATCTATGTGCATGCATTTGGAAGTGTTGTGTTTATGTAGGAAAATATGGACATAAAGGACGGATTCGCAACAAGTTCAAAGGAGCATTTACGGAGTCTTGTTCGTGTTAATGAGCTTGATGAAATCACATCCAATGGTGGCGAGGACCGAAGTGCTACGAGGAACACCCCCGGGGATTGAAGCGTAAAAGACCGAACTTCATGCAAAGAGAACCTCCATCTTGGACGCGAGGATGACATCGTCAAAATCATGCAAGTGGAGGGGGCAAAGTGCATAATCTCATGAGAACCCACGGAAGCAAAGGGGCGACCGAACCGGGCTGAGGTGGGCCCAGGCCGGTCGGCCCAGGCCGGCCGGCCCAGCCCACTTCAGTGGCCGGTTCAGTCCCATTTTCTTTGCACCCGAAGGATCTTGAACCCTAAAAGCCTGGGCGCCGCCATTCAACAGAAAGGGAGAGCCATTCGCACCAGGAGGCCATCCACAAGCTAGAAAGAGAGGAGGGAGATCTCTGGAGGGAGACCGTCCACCTCGAAGGAAGCACCCTCTCGTGGAGAAGAAGGAAGACACCGTCGGAAGGGAAATCATGATCAACGGTGCCATGATCAGCACCTTGATGGGGTAATCTCCTTGTTCGTCCATGGGTTGTTATCGATTGTAAGATGTAATCATACTTTGTTGGATTATCTATCTATCATCTTGTGTTGAATATACTTTAATGCTTAAGGGTTAGCTACCTTACCGTAAAGGGAGTAGGGCCCCAATGCTTCCTTGGATCAATTCAATACGCTGTGTCCATCATAGGTCTAGTCATGAATACCTTCGCGTAGTGACAGTACGAGAGGAGGGAAAGGGCGAAACCGTGGTCACAATCCCCGATAGATTAGATTGGTTTAATATCTTTAATCGATTGCATGATCGTAGACCCATGGGCGAGTGTCTCCTATCTTGATCTTTTATCGTTCTCTCTAGTGTAGTTTAGTTGTTTTCTAGTATAATCATAGTTAGGGTTTTAGTAACTAGTGTGTCGTTGTAGATTAAACGCTTGTAATCCCCTTGCTTCGCGGATTGACAAGAACCTTGGGAATCCCGTGGTGAAAAAGGTGTGGGGTCCGTACGCTTGCGGATCGTAGAGGGATACGTCTTTTATCCATCAACAAGCCCCTTTTTCTAGAGCCGTTGCCGGGGAGCAAGCTAGTTTACATCGTTTGATTTGCATCTAACTTAGTTTTATATTTTAGTTTATCTTTTATTTGCTTTATCTAACATATATTATCTAGAAAAACACTTGTTTCGTTTTTGTTTTTGTTTTCATCTTATTGTCTAGATGGTGTTCGTTAATCAACCTGTGGAAGAACCGGAGAAATCATTAACGGATTAAGCTAGCCCTCGATGTGAAGACATAAAAGTACATGAGTCAGATTCGAAGCTCGAAGCGACCAAGTATGAGATAAAATCCAAGATCATCGAGATGGTGGCGGCAAACCCGTTTGAAGGGATGGTTACGGAGAACCCATATAGACATATAAGGAATTTCACGACAATATGCAACACGGTGCGTGAAGAAGGAGTTCCTGATGAATGGTTCAAATGGAATCTCTTTCCCTACTCACTTGTCGGCAATGCAAAGACATGGTACTCGTTTGCGTCCTTTGAAGTTGAAGGCAATTAGAACAAGTTGACAAAGAAGTTTTGCGAGAAGTTCTTTCCAATTAGCAAGGTTCAACATCTAAGGAGGCAAGTGATCAATTTCATGCAAGGAGAAGAGGAAGGGATAGACCAAGCCTGGGATAGGTTTAATGGGTTAATCGAACAAGGATCGAAATTCGGCTTCACCGGTGACGTACTCTTGCATACATTTTTCTTTTCCCTAACCCCTAGTTGCATGCAACACGTCGAAATGTGTGCAGGTGGGGATCTCATGGAGAAAACACTCACGGAAGCCGCCCAACTTCTACAAAAAATTAGTAAAGCGGCTGCCATGCGATGAGATTGGGAAACAAGACTTGCGGAAGAGCCAGAATATAATTCGAGTAAGAAGAAGTGTGCTGAATTTTCTAAAGAGGCAACCCCGGGAGTCACAAAAGAGGAACCAATCACGGAAAAGCTTGAACAAGAACACATCAAGTCAAGAGCTACCCCGAGCATCGACTTCGCCGTACTAAATGAGATGACCAAGAGAAGCATGTCAAGCGCGAAGCCACTAAGGGAGTTTGAACCAATGGATTGGGTTCCTATCGATTACGGAGAAGTATTCGACAAGAGAAGACCGTTCCCTAATCAAAAGGGAATGGCGAGAGCATTGGAAGTGGATTTCCCACCGGAGAAGAAAGCGGAAAATTCATACGACCTTGAAACCACCGGGGAGATCTTTCATAAGCTCTTTGGAGATGACATAGTGGATCCGGAACACATAGCGGAGGTGAAGAGAATCATGGGGATCATGCTCGAAGCATCACCATACGCTCGCCTCGCCGAAATCTACACAATAGGATCCGAAGAAGAAGAGAAGATGATGCCACACTTGAGTTGCGAGATCAACGGAGTTCAATGCAAAGCGTTATGCGACATCGGAGCACAAGTAAGTGTCCTATCTTCTAAAATTTACGATAAAGATCAAAACCACAACCTAGACTTAGCTCCAACATCAACGAAATTAATTATGGGAGATGGTAGAACTATTAAACCTCTAGGTATTGCTTGCAACATGAAAGTAAAAATCTCTAGAAATTATATACCAACCGATTTCTTTGTTATTGATGCTTATCATAGTAATCATGATCACATAATCTTAGGTAGGCCCTTTCTTAAGTTGGTTGATGCCGTGTTAGATGCCGGAAAAGGCAAGGTAACAATGAACCTTAATGGAACAAAGTACACATATAATTTTCTTCGTGCTTCTAAACACCTTACACCCTTTCCTCCCGAAGATGAAGAAGTAGAAGAGATAGATATCCTTTGTTTTGTTGAAACCCTTAGAGACCCGCTGCAAAGAGCGATGGAAAATCAAATTAGAGATGAAGAACTAGAAGAAGCAACAAAAGGATTAGAGCCACATGATGGAAGCGTGGAGGAAGGAAAATTCGAAGACATAGGAGATATTAAACCCGAGGAGCCACAAGCGCCCGAGGTAGACCTTAAACCTTTGCCCAAAGGATTAAAGTATGAATTTTTGGGCCTCGACAAGACCTATCCAGTCATCGTGAGCGACGAGTTGAGTCCCGAAGAAAATGAGGCATTGCTGATTTTATTGAAAAAACATAGGAACGTGATTGGATATTCGATTAATGATCTCAAAGGTATTAGCCCAGCCTTTTGCACTCATCGTATACCAATGGAAGACCAATGTAAGCCTGTAGTGGACCACCAAAGGAGGCTAAACCATGCCATGCGAGAGGTAGTAAAGAAAGAGGTTATCAAGTTACTTGATGCCGGAATCATCTACCCGGTTCCGCATAGCGAATGGGTGAGCCCGGTACATTGTGTACCAAAGAAAGGAGGTTTGACCGTGGTGAAGAATGAGAAGAACAAATTGATACCGCAAAGAACCATGACACGGTGGCGGATGTGTATTGATTATTGTAAGCTTAACAAAGCGACGAAGAAAGATCACTTCCCCCTACGGTTCATCGACGAGATGCTCGAGAGGTTAGCAAACCACGCTTATTTTTGCTTTCTCGATGGGTACTCGGGGTTCATGCAAATTCCCATTCACCCGGACGATCAACACAAAACAACGTTTACATGCCCTTACGGAATGTTTGCATATAGAAGGATGCCCTTCGATCTATGCAATGCTCCGGCCTCTTTTCAACATTACATGATGGCCGTATTTTCGGAATTCATCGAAGAGATTGTCGAGGTGTTCATGGATGATTTTTCCGTTTATGGGAAGACGTTCATGGATTGCTTGGCAAACTTGGAAAAGGTCCTCACGAGGTGTGTGGAGGTAGACTTGGTGTTAAATTGGGAAAAGTGCCAGTTCATGGTTATGCAAGGCATAGTGCTCGGACATGTTATATCCGAGAGAGGCATTGAAGTGGACAAGGCTAAGGTAGAGACGGTTGAGCAACTCCCACCTCCAACGGATGTTAAGTCCTTAAGGAGCTTTCTAGGCCATGAGGATTCTATAGAAGATTTATTAAGGACTTCTCAAAGATCACTAAGCCTTGAACGCATCTTCTTCAAAACGATGTGGCTTTCGACTTTGATGAGAAGTGCCTAGCGGCATTCTGGACCTTGAAAAGTGCGTTGGTGGGTGCTCCCATTATTCAACCTCCGGATTGGAGCCAACCTTTCGAGATCATGTGTGACGCAAGTGACTACGCCGTAGGTGCGGTCCTGGGCCAAAGAAAGGAAGGCCGAGTTCACACCGTTTACTATGCTAGCAAAACTCTTAGTGGGGCACAATTAAATTATGCCACTACGGAAAAAGAGTTGCTAGCGGTGGTATTCGCTTTTGAAAAATTCAGATCTTACATCGTGAACTCGAAGGTAACTGTTTACACCGATCACGCAGTCATCAAGTATCTCTTGGCTAAGAAGGAAGCTAAACCACGTTTGATTCGTTGGATCCTTCTTCTCCAAGAATTTGATGTTGAAATTCATGATAAAAAGGGGGTGGAAAATGTTGTGCCCGATCATTTGTCTAGGATGAATCGTGGACAAGATGATAAAGAGCCCATAGAAGATAAGATGAGAGATGACCACCTCTATCGAGTGCTTGATAGAGATACTTGGATGATCAATATCATTCGAGCAATTCGAAAGATGCCCCTCGATCATCTAGATAAAAATTCTCAAAAGAAGATAATCTCCGAAAGTAGGAAATACTTTTGGGATGCACCATACCTCTTCAAACTTGGCAATGATGGAGTCATGAGAAGATGTGTGCCAAGAGAAGAGATGGTAGAAATTCTAAGGAAGTGCCACTCGGTGGAGTACGGTGGGCACTATAGCCATTTTCGAACACAAGCAAAAGTATGGTCGAGCGGATTCTTTTGGCCGGAGATGCATGAAGATACTAAAAGATATGTTGTGTCATGCCCCGAATGCCAAAGAACCGGAAACATCTCTCAAAGAAATTCTATGCCTTTGAAATACAACCTACAAATCGACATATTCGATGTATGGGGTATAGACTTCATGGGGCCTTTTAAAAACTCATTTGGATTTGAGTATATCCTAGTCATGGTTGATTATGTATCCAAGTGGGTAGAGTCTATACCATGTCGTAAAGCTTCCACGGAGGAGTCCATTACTATGATCAAGGATGTGATTTTTCCCCGTTTCGGTACACCGAGAATCTTGATAAGTGATGGAGGAACTCACTTCACCGGGAAGAATTTCAAAAAGTGCTTGTCTAAGTTGGGAATTGAGCATAGGGTCTCTACGGCCTATCACCCACAAACCAACGGACAAGTGGAGACGTCAAATAGGCAATTAAAAAGCATCCTCAACAAAACTATAGAGAAGGGAGGAAAGGATTGGTCAAAGAAATTAGACGAAGCTTTATGGGCTTATCGAACGGCGTTCAAAACATCGATAGGTATGACCCCTTATCAATTCGTCTATGGAAAAGCTTGCCACCTTCCGGTTGAGTTGGAACATAAAGCCTATTGGGCGATTAAAGAGATGAACCTCGATCTCGATGCCGCGGTGGTGAAACGAAGTATCCAAATAAGCGAGCTAGAGGAGTTGAGGTTGAAAGCATATGAAAATGCAAGCATATACAAAGAGAGAATCAAAAGGTGGTATGAAAAAAGATTGAAAAAGAAAGAATTTGAAGAAGGAGATAAGGTCCTCCTCTACAATTCGAGGTTTAAAACCTTCGGAAAGGGGAAATTGCAAAGCAAGTGGGATAGACCTTATGTTGTGCATTCGGTGCTCTCCAACGGAGCGGTAACCATTATGGATATAAACGGCGATCAATTTGTGGTGAATGGTCAGTGGCTTAAGGTTTACTATGAACCCGACGTTGTGCCCCTGCACCATGTTGATGTCTTCACCACGGAGGAAGAGCCCGAACGTCTCCCCTAGGAGGAAAAAAATGCATGAATTTCTATAAATAGTTTTTCTTTTAGTTTTCTGGAGTTTCTCGCGAAGATTTATTGGGCCAACTATTTCCCATGGGCTAAGGAGGTGAAAAAGGGCAATGCGTGAAAAACCGGACCGACCCGGCCCCCGAGACAGGGTGGGCCGGCCGGCCCAGGCCGACCGGCCCAGGTGGGTCCCGGCGGCAGTCGTCCCCGATTTTGCCTGAATTGCTCCCTTTCGACTTCCTTCTTCGGTCAGAAAATTTTAAGGGAAGTTTAAAAAGGAAAATGGGGTTCCCAGGGCTTCCCTCTCTGGACTATTTATTTGGCCGAATTGGGAGCCCGAGAATCAACACCTCCAAGCAATATTTTGCACCCTTGCAGCAGCCATTGGGTCCCCAAGAAGCTTAGAGTTGAAGCTAGAAGCCAAGGAGCCATCGATGGAGGAGGCGATGCGATGCGAGCTCAAGCTACCCGTCAAGAGGACCGCCCGCATCCGTTGCGGAGGGCGTGTCCCGAACAGAGCTCTTGCCTCTCGCAACCCTGTCGAAGGAGAGAAGGTCCCTACGCTCCTTCGAAGGTCGGCGCGCATCCAAGGCATGAAGCGCAAAGACTACAAGGAGGCGTCGCCCGAGCCTAAGGATTATGTTGGTAGCGACTACTCCAACGATCGTAGCCTGAGCTCGTGGGCGGCCGCCGGAAGAGATGAGAACGACCTCTACATTTGGGATGAGCAACCCAAGGAGAGGACTCCCGAAGGCCCCAACGGCGACGGCAACGAAGGCGGCGACGACAATGGAGGCGACGACGACGGTGGCGACCGCGGTGGAGACAATGGCAATGAAGACCCCTTCGGATTGCATATGATGTGTTGTCGAACTTGCCGTCAATCCATAGGGAATCTCTACACGTCGGTCGATGAATGTCTCCAAGCCATGGAAGTGATGAAGCATTGTATGGAGGATTTGGAGCACGTAGTTGAAGACAACTACAAGTTCCTTAACCGTAACGTGCGCAAACTTTTTGGCATGGTTGGAAACATGAGAGGCAAGTGGTGCAACACTTGCTTGAAGTACCACTAGGTCTAGTTTTTCCCCTTAGGAATTTTGTAAGATACGACGAGGACGTCGTATGTTTTTAGCGTGAGGGAAAGCTAGCTAGCTAGCCTTAGCTTTTAAGTTTCAAAATTTACGTTCGGTTCAATCTTCAAGTGAGAGTCTTAGAGTTTAATGAGTCTTTAGTTTTTGAGTGTGTTTTTAAATTTTTGCAAGTTTGAAAGTGTCTTAAATTAGTGTTGAGTCAAAGAAAATCAAATAAAAAGAGTACTTATATATTTTTGTGTCTTGTGCGATGCTTATCTTTATTCACTTGTTTGTTTATCTTTGATTCTTGATATATGAACACAAGTGTGTGGTTTGAAAAACGTTTACCGTGGTACTTAGTGGAATTGCTACTACTTAAAGTACCCGTACCACACTTCGATCTTGAGCTTCACATGTTAGTTGTGCTATGTTCAATGCTAAAAGTTGGAGGATTTCAGTTCTCAAAATTATCTAAAAACCCTTGTAATAAAGGTTAGCAAAACCTCTTTTTCCAAGTTGAGAGTAAGAAAAAAAATCCTATACAAAGCCAATTTATTTTTTGCTCCACCATAAGTGTGATTAGCACAATGAGTTAGGCTAGGATCCTTCTCTCTTGGGAGTTTTAATTTCAAGCAATGATCATGTTCTTGTGCTTATCTTTTGTTGCTAGCCTCGTCATACATTCGGTCACGAGACTTTCACCTTGGAAGTCCCGTGCATCGCCGAATTCCATACCCAACCCTATACATCTCTTTTGTACATCGCATTCCTTGAACACAACCTACTTTCAAAAGTTTCGTCTCGTCTCTAGCATGATTTATTTAAAATTTCAGATTGTATGCATGCGAGAAAGAGAAGAGTTGAGAGCTTTGAAAAGTTGTCAAGAGAGGAAAAATAAAGAGAAAAAGTATGAGTATGGAAAAGAAAACAAAGAAAGAAAGAAAAAAAATATATATGTGAAAGAAAAAAATATGAGAATGAAAGAATGATGAGGTAGCAATAAAGATATGAGAGGGATGGATCAAGTGAAAGAAACGAAAAATAAATTGTAAGGAAGGATGTCACGTTGTTGAGAGACGAAACTTTCACTCTTTTTCCAACCATGTGCAATCCGACAACGAGGACGTCATCGGTGCCTTGTAGTCATAATTTTCTTTTGCCCTTGCACATGTCCACTATTCTAAATCTTCTCATCCTTGATGTCCCTACATATGGTTAATTCTCATGATCAATGGCTTTGAAAGGTAAACAACCATTAGAGGAAGTTCTTAGTTTGACAATACTTGTGTTGGTTGCGCTAGCCCTACCTATAGCTCCACTTTACATGTTGTATGAGAGATTTATGGGAGGTGAGAGTTTTATAAAATTGGTTTAGGATAGCCACCTCATATGAGTGACTTGCGAGAGCTTGGAAAAAGGTTTTTGTCTAATACTTGTTGCAGGGATTTTGTTTGAAAAATCATAAAAACCTTCCGATGGAAGCAAAGAACTAAGCATGGCTGAATTTGAAGACTTTGAGTGAAGAGATTGAGTTCTGGTGTAAATCTTGACGTGGTAAAAATTCTAGACGCCCATGTTTATGTTTGATGATCATTACTTTGTGTTTATGTATTAAAGATGAAAGGATTGACTAACTTGTGAAGAAGGATAAGTGGTACATTATTACAACACTTTGGACGAAGTTCTTTTACGAGTACTTGCTCGAGGATGAGCAAGAGCTAAGCGTGGGGGAGATGTTGACGATGTATTTTGGTACACCTAGAATGTTCATTACACTTTGGTTTGGATTTGATTATGGAACTGACCCGCCACTAGGCACACTAATCATATAACAAGTTCATCTATGTGCATGCATTTGGAAGTGTTGTGTTTATGTAGGAAAACATGGACATAAAGGACGGATTCGCAACAAGTTCAACAGAGCATTTATGGAGTCTTGTTCGTGTTCATGAGCTTGATGAAATCACTTCCAATGGTGGCGAGGACCGAAGTGCTACGAGAAACACCCCCGGGGATTGAAGCGTAAAAGACCGAACTTCATGCGAAGAGAACCTCCATCTTGGACGCGAGGATGACATCGTCAAAATCATGCAAGTGGAGGGGCAAAGTGCGTAATCTCATGAGGACCCACGGGTGAGGACCGGGACCGTCCTAGTGGTCGGTGGATGACCGCTCCTCGGTGATGAGTGATTGACAACGGGTGTTGGACCGACTCTTGGCTTAATGCGCGAGGTGTAGGCTGCGGCCTAGTTCGTGTTGTTGCGGGTGAAGAACGGGCGCGAAAGGTCTTCGACCTTGAGGGGCCTCCGGGAGATGGAGAGACAAGTAGGCTCGGTTCGAGGGACCCGGTGGACGGCGGGGCCCGGGTGCGGGCCACATGGTGGCAACACAAGCAAGACGAAGTCATGGACAGACGAGCCGGTGCACGGTGGCGGTCGAGTCAAGTGGTTTGGCGGGAGGCCGGACCGGGCACGCGGGGTTTGGTGGTTTGCCCACAAAACCATCGGCGGACGGTTTCTTGGTTTGGGCCTCAAAACCAAGTCTGAGGGCCCAACACGACGGAGACGGGATCCGGGCGTGTCGGGAAGCTTCGAGGCGGAGGACACGCGGCGGGATCGCATGGCTTGCGTCGGGAGGACGCGGGGTGCGGCAAAGGCGTGGCCGTCCGATGGCAAGACCCACAAACATTACCAAAATGCCCCTACGTGGGTTGTATCGCCAGTAGTTTAGTTAGGGGTAGTCGAGTCATTTACCACTCCGGCGGGACCTGATATATAAGCCATGAGTGTGTGTTGATGGCTCTCTCTCTCCGCGACTTAGGGTTTCATTTGCTCCCTCCTCTTTCTCATTTTCGTAGCTATTTTCCTTCCTATTTTCTCTAGGCTAGCATGAGAGCTTCATGAGAGATTTGTTGAGAGGGATGGATGCTAGGGCGGCATGCTAGACCTTGTGAATCTTTCCTGGTTTGTATAGAAGATTCGGGGTTGTTTTTCATGGCTTTTTGTGCTTGTTTCCGTGCCTTTGTTCCCGGTGTGATTCCGCGGATTTGAGTGAGTTTCTCTCCGGATTTCTTTGAGGGAAACATGGATAGATGTCTTGCACATCTTTGTGCTTGATCTTGTGCCCTCAAACGCCGGGAAACCACTTCGATTCGTGAGTTTTCGTTCGGTGCTCTAGCTTTTGGTGGTGCTCAAAGGATTCGCGATTCCCGGTGATTTAGGGAGTTAGGAGGCAAGATTTTTGGGCTATAGCATCCTTGTGTGACGCTTTTCAAGTCCCCAAACCCTTGTCTCCATAGCTTCAACCGTTTGGGAAATCCGATGATGATTTGGGGGAGTTGACTTTCGGGGTCGGGGCATTGTTTCTTTCTGTCCGCACACGGCGGACAGTCCGCGAGGAGGTCGCGGACGGTCCGCGTGGGTCGTGTTCGTCCCGTGTTCTTCGTATTCTTGCTCGTCCTTCGTTTCGATCCGTCGCGATTTTGGTTTTTGGTTGGACGGAATTTCGGACGGTCCGCGGGGTTGGGCGGACAGTCCGCGGGGTGCTGGCGGACGGTCCGCGTGCTCCCCGCGGACGGTCCGTGGTTCGTGGGTGGCTTTGGTTCGTTCGTGTGATTTAACGGACGGTCCTCGGGAAGGGCCGGACGGTCCGCGACGTCGGCGCGGACGGTCCGCGGAGCGAGTCGGACGGTCCGCGCGGTTCATCGCGGACGGTCCGCACCGCCGGGCCGGACGATCCGCGAGGAGCCGTGTGCGGTCTTGTTTGTTTCGATTCCTTCCTTCCCTTTCTAGTGCTTCCGCGTGTGCTTCTAGGAATCGTTCCTAAGGCTAGAGGTTGATCCATAACCTCGTGGTCTTGGCGATTGGTGCGTGATTCGATCCATCGCTTGTGTGTGTGACCGGGATTTGAGTAGGGCATAGGCCGGGTTCTTTGGGAAGAATTTTTACCGGCTCCTATTCACTCCCCCCTCTCTAGTCGCCATCGATCCTTCAATAGGTATCGAGCTTGGTGCCGGATTCTTTGCGACTTTGACAAGTCTCGAATCCTAAGATGGCGTACGTTGAGCGGGGTGGTCCGCCGCACTTCGATGGCAAGGGTTACCACAAGTGGGCGGCTCGTATGATGATCTTTCTTCGAGGGAAGGCGTTGGATTTCATTGTGCTTGACAAGACCTATGCTATTCCGGTCAACATCCATACTCTTATGGTGACCGATGCCGATGCCAAGGCCAAGTATGAGGCTAATGCAAAAGCCGTTGATCACTTGTGCCGGAGCTTGTGTGATCCAGAGTTTGAGCGTGTTCGCCATTTGAATCTTGCTTGGCAAATTTGGGAAAAGTTGTTGGTTGCTCACGGTGGTGATAACCATGTGAAGGCTCGCCTCTTTGTCTCTTACCGGATGCAATATGAGAATTTCGCTCCACTTCCCAGTGAGGACATTGATGCGATGTTTCAGAGGTTCACCGCCATCGTGTACAACATGAAGGCTAATGTTGAGGATTTTCCGTACTCCGAGCATGATCAGGCTTTGAAGCTCTTGCATGTCTTGGACCCAAATGTTTGGGGTGCTAAGGTTGAGGCCATCAAGGAGTCTGGGCATTACTTGACTATTGAGTTGGATGACCTCTTTTCTAAGCTCAAGTCGGCCGAGGTTGACAGGAAGTTGCTATCCAAGCCTGTGGGCTCGACCGACCATAGTCTTGCTCTTGTGGGAGGATCAAAGGGCAAATCTAACCCTTCCTGTCGACGAGTTTTCTTTGTCCTCTCTTATGTCCATTCCATATGAGGAGTTTGATGTCTTGGGCGAGGAGGAGGCGGCCTTGCTCTCAAGAAGGTTTGAATGACTACATGAGAGTCGGAGGAACGCAAGGCGGAGCTCAGGGACGTGCTACAAGTGTGGCAAGCGTGGACACTTCATCGCCGAGTGCTCGGAAGCGGAGGAGAACAAGTACAAGGTGAACGAGTACAAGGCGCACCCGAGGCGTGAAGACAAGTACTCCTCCAAGGGCAAGCACTTCAACAAGTCCAAGAGCAAGGACAAGGACAAGCGGCGACCGAGCAAGAGCAGCTACAAGAAGAACAAGGCAAGAGCGATGGTGGCCGGTGCGAGCGACGTCGACTTAAGCTCAAGCGAGGAGCGATCAAGCTCAAGCGGCGAAGATGAAGACGTCGGGAGGCGCAATGGCAAGAAGAGTGCAAGCCGGAACCTCGGCGGGGCGAGCCGTGTGGCACTCGAGGGCTTTTGTGGCATGGCCCATAGCTCAAGCGGCAAGAAGAGCGAGAAGGAAGACGGCGACTCCGACTGCGAGGATGAGGTAAACCGTGACCCCGACTCTTTGCTTGCCGAGATTGCTAGGTTGAATGGTTTGCTTGATAACCGTGATAGTGTCTTGAGAGATGCCAAAAAGATGAGGAAAGATCTTAGGGCTCGGCTTGAGAATGCTAGCGAGAAAGTAGGATAGTTAGAGTCAAAATTGCTTGAATTGAAACTTGAGAATGACTCTTTAAAACTTGCTCCTACTCCTCGTGATGATGTTGAATGTGTTGAATGTGATGCTTGGTTGAATGAGATCAAACTCGCTTAATGAGAAGAATGCTTCTATTTTGGCTCAACTAGATGCTCTTAGGACTGAACATGATGAGCTTAAGGCTAGACCTACTTTTCTTGGTGCTTGCAAATCATGTCCTACTATGCATGCTAAGCTTGTCGATGCTCGTTCTACTATTAGTTCTTTGGAAGCATCTTTGAAATCTCCTGTTGTCAATGTATGCACTAGCCGTGATGAAGTTACTTTGCGCAACCTTGAGCTTACTTCCCGTTTGGATGTTATATATGAGGAGAATGACTATTTGAGGAAGGTGTTGGGTTGGTTGTCCGGGCGGGAACCTCGGTTGAAAATCATGATTGAGGAGTTCAAGAGAGCGATGGTCGTGGATTGGGGTTTGAGAAGTTGGGTGAGAAAGTGGGAGAGAACGAGTGGGGAGAGTGTGTACGAGAAGTGTGTTGAGTCTAACCCGGGTTTGAGGTGATCGGAGAGATCCAAGTCCCACTCCCAAAAGCACCCAAGAACTCTTTCACACCAAAGCCCAACCACCTTTGCAACAAGCTTGACACAACCTAAGATCCACCCAAATTCCCACCTAAGACAAATGATTTCCGAAACCGGTGAAGTTTGTGGGTGAGAAGGGTGAGAAGCCTAGAGAGAAGCCGAGCCAAAACCAAAACCCATCCCCTTCGGGTGTGAGTATTGTGGCAAGGAGAGGCATCTTGCGAGTTTTGCTACAAGAGGAAGAGGGATGAGAGGCTTGCTAGGGAGCAAGCAAACCGAGACAGTATCGCCGGCCTCATGGTATTCCCGAGCCTAGAGTGCCACTTCCACGGGGTGTGGGAAGTGTGAGGAGTGTTGGCGGGGTTTCCACGGAGAGGTGGTGGTGAGAGGTTTGTCGGGGAGAGATGATGGTGTGCGTCTTTGGTGAGAGGCTTGGTCGGGCTCTTGGTGGTTTTGTTGGACGTCCTCCTACTCATCCTCGGTACGGGTTTAGGGGAGATGATCGCAGCTTTGGGTTCCGGAGGAACTACGGACCACGTTTTCCCCCTCGTGGTGCTCGTACTCCTCCCATGGGACATGGCAAGTTTGGTGGTAAGGGAGTGATGTTTGCTAACCCCCTCTTTTGAGCGGATGGCTCGACACCGGTTTAGCTTTCTCTGTGCTAACCCCGGTGTCGAGTCGCTAGCTCACTCTCGTTCTTGTTTCGATTTGCGAGGGGAGGCTTGGAGGACATTTGGTTGATCGACTGCGGGTGTTCTCGACACATGACCGGAGATAAGAAGTGGTTCTCCAGCCTCACCCCAGTGAAGGAAAAGATGTACATCACATTTGGGGACAATGGACGAGGTAGGGTGCTTTCGAGAGGGTGTTGTACATGTGAGTGACAAGGTAACGTTGAAGAGAGTGGCTCTTGTGAAGTCTTTGGGTTTCAATTTGCTTTCGGTTTCTCAGTTGCTTGATGAGGGTTTTGAGGTGCGTTTCAAGTCTGGTGAGTCTCGTTTGCTGGATTCTCGAGGTGATCTTGTCTTTATGATCATCCCCGAGGGTCAGATTTTCAGGGCTGATTTCTCTCGTTCTTTGGGTCCTGCTCGCTGTTTGATGGCTGGTCCTTCTTCTGATTTGTGGAAATGGCATAGGCGGTTGGGACACTTGAGCTTTGATTTGGTTTCCCGCTTGAGTAGTCTTGACCTTGTCCGAGGATTGCCGAGGTTGAAGCTTGAGAAGGACTTGGTTTGTGCTCCTTGTAGGCATGGTAAGATGGTAGCCACTCCCCATCCACCCCTGACCGATGTCATGACCGAGCGTCCGACGAGCCGTTGCATATGGACCTTGTTGGGCCGGCTCGAGTTCGCTCGGTGGGTGGGAAGTGGTATGTCCTTGTTGTGGTGGACGATTACTCTCGCTATGCACGGGTGTTCTTCTTGGAGGATAAGAGTGAGACTTTTGGTTTTGTTCGAGATCCGATCGTGAGGTTGAAAAACGAGAGGCATGGGAATGCTATTCGAGCTATCCGCGGTGATAATGGCTGCGAGTTCAAGAACTCTCGTTTTGATGCCTTTTGTCGTGATCTAGGTCTTGAACATCGGTATTCGACCCCTTATGTGCCCCCTCAAAATGGAGTTGTGGAAAGGAAAAATCGGACTCTTTGTGAGATGGCTAGGATGATGCTTGATGAGCACGGGACTCCTAGGAGGTATTGGGCGAGGCGGTCAATACGACTTGTCATGTTTCCAACCGGATTTTATTGAGAGCTTTCAAGAAGAAGACCGTTATGAGCTTATGCATGGTCGGGCACCCAAAGTGAGTCATTTCCGAGTTTTTGGCTGCAAGTGCTTTATTTTGAAGAAGGGAAAACTCGACAAGTTTGAGGCTAGGTCTAGTGATGGTATTTTCTTTGGATATGCTAACCATTCTAGAGCCTATAGGGTGCTTAACCTTGAGACTAACAAAATCATGGAGACTTGGGAGGTAACCTTCGACGAGACAATGCCATGTACCTCTCTTGGCTTTGAATGTGCGGTGATGAAGAAATGGCCGAGGACCTCTTTGAGGAGGAGAAAGATGAAGATGGAGATGATGATGGGGAGAACCATGCGCCTGAAGCTGAGCATGTACCCACTACTTCCCCTACGACCACTTTGGAGCATGGACCGTCTACTTCATGGACAACGACGGTGCAACAAGAGGACCAGGCGAGAGAAGCTGAAGTTGAGGGGGAGGTAGTCTCGAGGCGTGAGGCTCCCCGGCGGATTCAAGAAGTGCATCCCTTGTCGAAGATCATTGGGAACATCGATGAACGCACTACACGGTCGAGGTCCAGGAATTCCTCTCATTTTGCTCATGCTGCTTTTGTTGCTACTTTTGAGCCCAAGGACATTGGACATGCTTTATCTGATGCAAACCGGGTCAATTCTATGCATGAGGAGTTGGAAAACTTTGAGAGGAACCGGGTGTGGGAGTTAGTTGAACCACCTCCAAATTGCCATCCCATAGGAACCAAGTGGGTCCGGAAGAACAAAGAGGGAGAGAATGGGATGGTTTTGAGGAACAAGTCCGGACTTGTTGCTCGGGGGTTTAGTCGGAAGGAGGGGATCGACTATGAGGAGACCTTTGCTCCGTGGCCCGTCTTGAGGCAATTCGGATCCTTCTAGCCTTTGCCGTGGCTAAAGGGTTCAAGTTGTTTCGGATGGACGTGAAGAGTGCTTTTCGAATGGGGTCATAGAGGAGGAGGTGTATGTGAAGCGACCACACCGGGTTTGAGAGCGAGCCGTACCCACACGGGGTATACGGGTTGAAAAGGGCTCGTATGGGTTGAAACGGGCGCCCGTGCTTGGTATGGGAGATTGAGAGGTTTTCTTTTGAGCGAGAGGGTTTGTGATGGGTACCGTGGATAGAACCTTGTTTCTCCTCAAGCATGGAAATGACTTGCCGATTGTTCGGATATACGTGGATGATATTGTATTTGTTGGCTCGTCACATAACCTTGTTGCCAAGTTTGCGGATGAGATGAGCGGGGAGTTTGAGATGAGCATGATGGGCGAGTTGCGGTATTTTCTCGGGCCGCGAGATCAAGCAAGTGAAGGACGGTACATTTGTGCACCAAACCAAGTACACGAAAGACATGCTAAGGAAGTTCCAGATGCAAGATGTGAAGCCGATATCGACTCCCATGGGGAGTACGGCCACTTTGGATGCGGATGAGGACGGAGAACCGGTGGACCGGCGGGAGTACGGGGAGCATGATCGGCTCCCTCCTCTACTTGACGGCGACGTGGCCGGACATACGGTTCGGCGTGTGTCCGTGCGCTCGTTTTCGAGGCTTCGCCGAGGACATCACATCGACCGGCCGTCAAGAGGATTTTCGGGTATCTACGGTCCGCCTTTGGTCTTGGCCTTTGGTATTCTTCCTCCTCGACTCTTTCTCTACATGGTTTTTTCGATGCGGATTTTGTTGGTTGTCGAGTCGAGAGGAAGTCTACTTCTGGTACTTGTCAGTTTCTTGGGTCTTCGTTGGTCTCATGGTCTTCCCGCAAGCGGTCTAGTGTAGCTCGGTCTACCACGGAGGCGGAGTATGTTGCCGCCGCGAGTTGTTGTTCCCAGTGCTGCCGTGGATTTCATACACTTTGAGAGACTTTGGTGAGGAGTGCACCCGGATCCCACTTCTTTGTGATAGCACTAGTGCCATAAGTGTAGCCAAAAACCCGGTGCTTCACTCGAGAACCAAACATATAGAAGTGAGGTATCATTTCCGAGGGACAATGTGGAGAAAGGAACCATTGTTTTGAGCCATGTCCCTACCCAAGATCAGCTAGCCGACATCTTTACAAAGCCTCTCGACCAAGCTACATTTGTGCGCTTGCGGGGGGAACTTGGGGTTTGTTGCCCTTTCTAGTTGATTCTTGGGGGATTTCCTTTTTGTACCATATGTATCATACCATGTTTACTTTGATGTATATACATGCTTTGCTTGATGTATAAACCATGGTAGGATAGCCATCTTGTCATATATCATGTTGCATTTGTATCATATTGCATTTTAGGATGATGAGCTTCTTTCATATGCCATATTTGAGTCTCTTTGGCTATTTGTGAGATTTTGGTCATATGTGTGGAGAAATGCTGATGTGAGGCTATGCTCTTGGAATATTTGAGATATATGTGTGGTGAGATAGCCCTTTTGATATAAATGCTAATCTTGACTAATTTTTGATGAAATACGCTCCACTCATGTGTAGTTGTGTATCCATGTCACGAGTTTGGTCTAAATGTGCTTTTCATGCTTAGATTGTGCTTGGATGCCTTGTTCTTGCATTTGGGCCAAAGGCCGAATATCATTGTGAATGTTTAGCCTATGTTGCATTCATGGGGGAGCATAAGCTTCTTTTTGCCGCAAAGGCACTTCATGTACCATGAAATGAATTAATCTTGAAAAGAAGTGCATAATGCTTGAAAAATGCTCCATCCATCATGTCTATGTTTAAAATGTTTTATCTTTCACATATGGGTGCTAAACATGTTGCATGATGTTCACCAGTGGAGAAGTCTCCCCGAAGTGGACACATGGCTCATGAGCTTTGACATGACATGCTTTGCTTTATGGGTGTTTGCCATGATCTTTTGCTGAGAATTTGATATCCCTGTATGATCTTTGAATGGTATGCATGTTTGTGGCTCAAGTGTGACATGGATAGGCTTTTACATGTGAAGCGAGCCTTCTTTTGGTAAAATTGTTTAAATCTGAAAATTTTGCTTTGTCACATGCTTGTATTTTCATATATTACTTGTGGCAATGCTTTAACTATGCTATGATTCATGTGTGTGATCTTTGTCTCATTTTTAGCCTTTGACACTAGATTTGGCTTATTTGAGAAGCTCATGTAGTTGTTTATATGCTTTGCTTTGCATTTACGCATTTTCACCTTGATTCATACATTGTCAACAAGGGGGAGAAAAGGTGAGTTTAATGAAAATTCAGAAGAGGTGAGCTGAAATTTGGAAGTGTGCATCCACATGTTCGGGGGGGAGCTTGCATTTGTTCGGGGGGAGTTTTCTTCTTGTTTTCGGTGTGGATTTTGTGCTTTGCTTGGCTTGTGACCTTTCTTCGCCATTCTTTGGTTTTGGTCATGAGTTGAGCTTCTTTGTTATTTTTTCTTTCTTCTTTCTTTCTCTTTTTCTCTGAATTTCATTTCGCGTTGTGTGTTGTCAATGCACTCATCAAGGGGGAGATTGAGGACCAGGAGCGTCCCAGTGGTCGGTGGATGACCGCTCCTCAGTGATGAGTGATTGACAACGGGTGTTGGACTAACTCTTGGCTTAGTGCGCAGGTGTAGGCTGCGGCCTAGTTCGTGTTGTTGCGAGGTGAAGAACGGGCGCGAAAGGTCTTCGCCTTGAGGGGCCTCCGGGAGATGGAGAGACAAGTAGGCTCGGTTCGAGGGACCCGTTGAACGGCGGGATCGGGTGCGGGCCACATGGTGGCAACACAAGCAAGACGAAGTCATGGACGGACGAGCCGGTGCACGGTGGCGGTCGAGTCAAGTGGTTTGGCGGGAGGCCGGACCGGGCACGCGGGGTTTGGTGGTTTGCCCACAAAACCATCGGCGGACGGTTTCTTGGTTTGGGCCTCAAAACCAAGTCCGAGGGCCCAACACGACGGAGACGGGATCCGGGCGTGTCGGGAAGCTTCGAGGCGGAGGACACGCGGCGGGATCACATGGCTTGCGTCGGGAGGACGCGGGGTGCGGCAAAGGCGTGGTCGTCCGATGTCAAGACCCACAAACATTACCAAAATGCCCCTACGTGGGTTGTATCGCCGGTAGTTTAGTTAGGGGTAGTCGAGTCATTTACCACTCCGGCGGGACTCGATATATAAGCCATGAGTGTGTGTTGATGGCTCTCTCTCTCCGCGACTTAGGGTTTCATTTCCTCCCTCCTCTTTCTCATTTTCGTAGCTATTTTCCTTCCTATTTTCTCTAGGCTAGCATGAGAGCTTCATGAGAGATTGTTGAGATGGATGGATGCTATGGCGGCATGCTATACCTTGTGAATCTTTCCTGGTTTGTATAGAAGAGTCGGGGTTGTTTTTCGTGGCTTTTTGTGCTTGTTTTCGTGCCTTTGTTCCCGGTGTGATTCCGCGGATTTGAGTGGGTTTCTCCCCGGATTTCTTTGAGGGAAACATGGATAGATGTCTTGCACATCTTTGTGCTTGATCTTGTGCCCTCAAACGCCGGAAACCACTTCGATTCGTGAGTTTTCGTTCGGTGCTCTAGCTTTTGGTGGTGCTCAAAGGATTCGCGATTTCCAGTGATTTAGGGAGTTAGGAGGCAAGATTTTTGGGCTATAGCATCCTTGTGTGATGCTTTTCAAGTCCCCAAACCCTTGTCTCCATAGCTTCAACCGTTTGGGAAATCCGATGATGATTTGGGGGAGTTGACTTTCGGGGTCGGGCTGTTTTCGCTGCGTCCGCACCTGGCGGACAGTCCGCGAGGAGGTCGCGGACGGTCCGCGTGGGTCGTGTTCGTCCCGTGTTCTTCGTGTTCTTGCTCGTCCTTCATTTCGATCCGTCGCGATTTTGGTTTTTGGTTGGACGGAATTTCGGACGGTCCGCGGGGTTGGGCGGACGGTCCGCGGGTGCTTGGCGGACGGTCGCGTGCTCCCCGCGGACGGTCCGTGGTTCGTGGGTGGCTTTGGTTCGTTCGTGTGATTTAACGGACGGTCCGCGGGAAGGGCCGGACGGTCCGCGGCGTCGGCGCGGACGGTCCGCGGGAGCGAGGTCGGACGGTCCGCGCGGTTCATCGCGGACGGTCCGCACCGCCGGCCGGACGATCCGCCAGAGCCGTGTGCGGTCTTTGTTTGTTTCGATTCCTTCCTTCCCTTTCTAGTGCTTCCGCGTGTGCTTCTAGGAATCGTTCCTAAGGCTAGAGGTTGATCCATAACCTCGTGGTCTTGGCGATTGGTGCGTGATTCGATCCATCGCTTGTGTGTGTGACCGGGATTTGAGTAGGGCATAGGCCGGGTTCTTTGGGAAGAATTTTTACCGGCTCCTATTCACTCCCCCCCCTCTCTAGTCGCCATCGATCCTTCAACGGGAGCAAAGGGGCAACCGGACGGGGCCGAGGTGGGCCCGGGCCGGCCGGCCGAGCCCACTTCGGTGGCTGGTTTGGTCCCATTTTCCTTGCACCCGAAGGATCTTGAACCCTAAAAGCACGGGCGCCGCCATTCGACGAAAGGGAGAGCCATTCGCACCGGGGAGGCCATCCACAAGCTAGAGAGAGAGGAGGGAGATCTGCGGAGGGAGATCGTCCACCTCGAAGGAAGCACCCTCTCGTGGAGAAGAAGGAAGACACCGTCGGAAGGGAAACCATGATCAACGGTGCCATGATCAGCACCTTGATGGGGTAATCTCCTTGTTCGTCCATGGGTCGTAATCGATCGTAAGATGTAATCATACTTTGTCGGATTATCTATCTATCATCTTGTGTTGAATATACTTTAATGCTTAAGGATTAGCTACCTTACCATAAAGGGAGTAGGGCCCCAATGCTTCCTTGGATCAATTCAATACGCTGTGTCCATCATAGGTCTAGTCATGAATACCTTCGCGTAGTCACAGTACGAGAGGAGGGAAAGGGTGAAACCGTGGTCACAATCCCCGATAGATTAGATTGGTTTAATATCTTTAATTGATTGCATGATCGTAGACCCATGGGCGAGTGTCTCCTATCTTGATCATTTATCGTTCTCTCTAGTGTAGTTTAGTTGTTTTCTAGTATAATCATAGTTAGGGTTTTAGTAACTAGTGTGTCGTTGTAGATTAAACGCTTGTAATCCCCTTGCTCCGCGGATTGACAAGAACCTTGGGAATCCCGTGGTGAAAAAGGTGTGTGGTTCGTGTGCTTGCGGATCGTAGAGGGATACGTCTTTTATCCGTCAACACAAGGATATCCGTAGTAAGAATATCTTAGCATTTCAACATGTCTGGGTACAAGGGGTTGAAGGGAAATACAAGTCGACGGAAATAACATGTTGGTAGGAGAAATCACCATTGAAGATTGAATTCTAAGATCAAGACATTCCCACTGACATAGTACAATAGCATACGCTCTTTTCTCAGGCTGAGCATTGCTGGGTAGTCATATGCACAAAGGCACAGTTGTATGTTAGAACTCGAAGCGAGCTCACATACATAACGACATAAAGTTCTGGCAACTATGAACAAAAATTCATAACTTAAACCCAGAGCTCCCAAAAATTTCCAACTTTCGGGTAGTAACTCATCAAGGTTAAGAGACACATTTTTGGTACTCACAGGTTGAGCTAGAAGGCTAGGAAGCTTGCTCAATTAAGCAAGGTTTTAGACCTGGTTTTGGGAAGAACAGCTGGACAGAGGTTGACTAAACCGAGCATAACTTGAGATAGACAAAAGTTATGACCGTGAATTGTAGCGAGCAAGAACTAGATCAGATTTGGAGCAACTTTTGTTTAGAACACCTATTTTATTTACTCCTAGAACATGGTGTAAAAGCAAGACGAACAAACTTTTACAAAATTTTTGGCAGCATCAAATGTTACTCGTTTCTTCTTTCAGATCACTACCCAGTACTGACCTTCTGTACATCCAGGCAAATACAGAAAAAAAAGGTAGAAGAAACGTGTTATAAGAAACATGTGCAATTAACTGTATACTACACCAGGATAACAACACCAACTCGCTACATATCTCATAGTATCGACCAATTGAAATAATCATAACACATTTGTGTTTCTATGTTTCCGTCTCATTCTGTAGTACACATCGCAGAATTTACATACGAAATTCCAGGCGCCTCCCTTTCCAAACCTAAAGACAAACAATATAATTTATTTTGTCTCTTTTCTCCATTATTATCATTCCTAGGCTATTGCCACAAACAAAACTTGTGATATTGTTGCTGAGTCTGCAGCAAAGTCGTGTCCTACTGCTATATATTCACTACGGCAGCCACATGCTTCCCCGAGTGCCAAATGCACTCAGGGAAACCTTCCCCGAGTCCAGCACTCGGGGAGTAGCTACCGGGGGTGCCTCTCACGGTGAAGAGGGCTTCCCCGAGTGTCGAAAATCGCGCACTAGGGGAAGAATTGACACTGTTGGTGCCGTCCGTTTTTTTTTTTTGAAAAAATCCTCTTCCCCGAGTGCAATACTCGGGGAAGAAATTTAATTTTTTTTAAAAAAAACAATTCCCCGAGTGCTCATCCCATGCACTCGGGGAAGAAATTTGCCTGTTTAAAAAAACCTTTTTTCTGTTCCATGTAAACAACAAAGCATATGATGTCTTTGGAATGCACAATTGCACCATATCAAGGGTTAGGAACCAGAGTCATATTAAAGAATACAGATGGATATCTCAGAAAGACAAGCTCAATTGACTAGCATCTAACAAAGCTATTGGATCCATGTCACACAATAGGATGTGGTGTACATTTGCACTGAATCATTAAGTACCAAATTCAATATAAGTCCACATCACAAAGCCACATGATTTTTTCATTTAATAGAATGCGAAGATCATATCATGTCATAGCAGATGGAGAGTCTTTACCTACAAATATAGTGACATTGAAAATGTCAAGCCAGTAACTCCCTACTACAGCACTGGTAGCAAAGATGCAGTAGAAATTATGTAGATAGTGCACATCTCAAGTTTCTTTAGATGATGGTGGCAACGTGATATGTGAATAACATGGCTACTTAAGCATTAAAATTGATAGTGTCAGGCTATCAGCCATCACTTGGCTATCCTCAGCACGTTCCCTCACTTAGAGAAGCCACCAACAACTCAATTCAGTGATTGAGGAGACGTGTAGCCAAAAAAGAGTAACAGATTGCTATATGACATATGCCATAGTTAGCTCTAAAAAACGTCAGCATTCATATATTTGAAATTTTCCATTCCATATCAGAATGATGCCTCTAGCAGCATCCTTCTTGACTTTGGTTGCCATCTTTTCATTCCCAGCAATCAAACAATCAGGTTTTTGTCTGTTTGTCAACCAGAATATACTCAACCATATATGCATATATATTATCGAAGAAAAGCAAGCTGTGTACTCAAATTGCTTGTAGTTCATTGGTCATTGTACTAGATGGTGGTTGTATCAAATCACTACAAAGCAGTGCCCGGCTTAGTACTGTGACGCCCTAGGTTTTTAATTAGCACCATTAACGCTAATGACCAAATCAGCCGGTCAAACCCGCTGACGTTGGTCAATCCTAGGTCAACCTGGGTCATCACCTCGAAAACCTCGCCAACAAACTCGATTGAACCCCTTGACCAAGTCAACACACCCTGGTGGTCAACCCTAGGTCAAAGACACAGTCGAACCCCGCTTAAACCCTGACGTCGGTGAATGTCTTGCGGAACATTTGCCACGTTCTCCAAATTTCACCTAAATACTTCAAAATCTACCAATATGAAAGTTTTCCAGTTTGTCGAGGAACACAACTTTCATGTAGATTAGCATTTCAAAATTTGAGAGGAAATTGGTGAAAAACGTGGTCAACCGACAGCAGCTCCTGATCACCGGAATGTGGTGACATTCAAAGTTTGGCTGCATTTTATGCACAATCCGCAGAGAAAAACACCCTAGAGCCTTTGTAAAAGTTGTAGAGGGTAGTGAGATCTACAACTTTCCTATTCACCACTTTGTGACTTCTATTCAAATTGTTGACGCAAAATGTGCACCTAGCGCCAAACACACAGCAAGCCGAACAAGCTGGCTTCACGCGTGCAACGAATCACAAGACGTGCCAGTCAATTTTTCCTGAAATTAACAAAAGACAATGTAGTTAGACACCAAAGCTTGGAACTTGCCAGGTGGTACCAGACAGTTCCATATTTATGGCTACAAAGCCAGATGGGATGACACATAGCTATAGAAAGCTATCTGCCAATAAACTGAAACCATTCAGGAGCTTGCAACAGGAAAAATACCATAGCCGAATGGATGACGTAAGCATGACGATGATCGGTCTTTGTTTAGAGCAAAGATGCACATGCACAGGACCACGACCGATCCCCGTGGTGATTAATCATTAGATAAATAAATAAAGTAAAGCGCGAGCATAAACATATAATGAACAAGTATGCATAGATCCAAAGCACTAGTCTACCGCATGTCTAGGTACTTTAAAACCCGTCGGGTACGACACCAAACAAATCTATCCACCGCATGATACAACTTGCATGAAAATCGTACCACTTTCCACAAATAGATCTATCCACCGCATGATATAATCTAAATATGGAAAGCTAGAAGCATACATTATTTAAAGCATGAATTACGCACGTGTTCACCAAGAAGGAACAAACATTACCAAGCGATTCAGGGTCCATGAAGAAGGAACAAACATTACCAAGCGAATAAATCTATCAGATTGGTTTGAAATCTAATCCACCGGATGACTAGTTCCAAAGCAACCCAAAAACCTGCATCTACCGCATGATACTCAGCTCTTTCAAGATTTATATCAACGTTGGCAAGCTTGAACCCGCAACATGTAACAACCTAGATCGACTCGGTCTAGGCTATCGGAAAGCACGTGATCCACGTGTCAAATTAGCTCAGGGTACGAATTCGATTCGTACAAGGATCACCAAAGGGATAAAGCCGATCCAAACCCATCTAGATTGGGCAAAAAGGTGTTACACGAATTTAAACATAAAGTAAAAACTCAAAGCAACACGTGGTAACTTAATGAATCTATTGGATCTTGCCAAAATCCAATAGAGCCGATAACTAGCTTCAAGCTAGATCTTAGCCTACCGCATGGCTCATGACCTAACAAGAAACACTCTTGAACCAAGCTTGAATCTACCGCATGACACGAAGCATGGTAACAAGACTACTTGCATCAGATCTAAATCAACCGCATGATACTAGACATGATACAAGGTTGCCGGTACTCACGGAGGTCGACGGATCGATGAACCCTCTCGAAGAACTCGACGACACGACAAATGGACTCTAGGGTTTGGCGTAAGGCCGGTTTGTATCGAGAATGATTGTGTTTTTTACATACATTCAGGGCTCATATTTATACCCTGCCAAGTACAACCTCGAATGGATTTGTTGCCTAACTTATCTCTAAGCTTGATTGCTTATCCATCCATTCGTCCTTCTTGCTTGAGCCACGTCACCATCCAATCCCGCAAAATCAGCTCCAACTGTTCCCTTGCCGAACGGAAGCAGATAGCCGACCGCGGATCTTTCTGCCGAATACATCTGAGAAAAACCTTCCTTCAACCGGACGGACTCCTCATCGAGCCGGACCCACAAGTCAGACTCCTTACCAAATTTTGGTGTTCACACATGCCCCTTCAATTGTGGGATAAAAGTGATTTTGTTCCGCAATTGACTCCAGCCGCAAACATTTTCAAATCGAATCTGTCAACACCTGTTCTGTCTCTTCGCAATCCGCCGGAATCCTCATCTAGATCCAAACCCTATATCCCCTTGTTCTAAGCTCAAATCCCCAATGGCGGCTCAAAACCAAGCTGCTCAGGTAAATTCCCCTCCCGTAAGCTTCATTCGGCATTTAGGTTTTCAATTTTACCTGAGACTTCCTTTCCGCTTTCCTTCAGGAGCTTTCCACTAAGCTTTTGATTCGCACCGAGGCCAATTCAAGATCTTACTACCTTGGTCCTGTGGGAAACTCTGATCCTTGAGATTTCATCGCGCCTGAATCTCAAAGGATCCCTTTTAAAGTGGCTTTGTCCCCACCTCCTCGGTGGCAAGATTCTTTCAAGAACTGGCCCTTGCCTCCAATCGCAGGCTGGAAAAATTGGTACCAGAGGATTCTTGCAGACAAGAGTGACAGGACCCAAAACTGGGATACCCTTCGCATTGCTCAGTGCCTGGAGTTATCTTTGGCCGAGACCCCCAAGAATGAAGACCTCCTGATAGCAGCTTGCCATTTTTGGTCAAACGGTGTCAACGCTTTCCTCTTTGGCCACGGCCCGATGTCTCCAACTCTGGCCAATGTGTATATGATCACCGGCCTTGATATTACAGGATCCGTTCAACCCTGGGATTTTAGAAGTTCCTCACGACAAACAGGGGTGAAACCAGGGAGCGGATACAAGAACTATATCTTGAACCATATGAAGGACGGCCCCCTTGGTGAAATTGAATACAGGGCGTTTCTGAACATGTGGCTATGCAGGTTCATCTTCTGTGGTAAGGCCAATGAGCCTACCCTGAATCACATTGCGATGGCTTCTCAACTGGTCAGTGGCAACCGCCTCCCTCTTGGGAAATTCCTCCAAGGCAGTGTGTACCATATGCTTCATCAAACTGTCACCCAGATGTACACCGGCCAGAGGATAGCATGTGTCAACGGTCCTTGGTGGTTTGTTCAAATGTGGCTGCAGCTACACATGCACCAGATCGTTGGTGTTGATTTGAACACCCGGCTCTTCCCTTCATCAAATCATCCTGAAGGGGAACCCCAAGCCACCAGAGGATGCTAGACTTATGGAGAAGCTGCTTCAAGCTTGTTCTTATTCGAGCGGGATATCGCCCGGCTTTTCGAGCTATTCTTCAAAGGTTTCCAAAATCCTCTCGGCTCCCTTATCTGGACAATGACAATTTGATTTTCCCTTGTGAATTCTCTTTTGAATCCGAACGCCAAGATGGGAGATTCCCGGAGATCCTCAATATCATAATCTGCCCATGCATGCTTTGTCGGGCCGAATTCAATGGAGGAAGGCTGACCTATAGCACTTATGAATATTATCAGCCCAACGTAATGGCTCGGCAACTTGGGTGTGGCCATATGCCCCCAAGACTGTTTCTGCATGAATTCCTCAAGCCCAGAGAGGAAATCAAAGAACTCATGCACAGTAGCAGAGTCTTCCGTTATGTGTGTAGCCCCACTGTCTACACCTGGCCTTGTGTATCCACAATAATGGCTCACTCCACCTTCAACTCCTGGTGGCAAGAATTCCATGATCATATCTTCAGTGAGCCTGTACACTTGTTCTGTGCAGAGTTGATGCCTGATTTTCAGCCAACTTCAGAGGTAATATGATTAACCATTGAATCAGACATAGCCTCTTTCAATCATGATTCTGATCTTATTTCTTTTACCCACAGAACACAGTGCCTGCCCCTCGAGCCAGGAATATTGCCTACAATGCCGTAGGCCCGATCTCAGCACTGGGATTCAGGTCCCCAACCCTGGCTCAGCTAATGGCTAGGTTTGCCACAACAGACCCAAGTCTGTCCAACCTTGCTGCTAATAGGAGGCAGGGCTTGTCTCTGATTGCTCCTCCAAATTCCAAGAGGAGGAGAACTATCAAGAAGGTCCTTGTTGATGTAAAAATCTTTTCCTTTCTTGATTCACAAGATATACTCTGTTTCTGATAAATCATATCTTGTGCATTTTCAAACCAGAGCCCAACAATCTTCAGTTCCAGAACCTGCCAATGCTCCATTCACTGGTATAACCTTTACTGTCCTCTTCTTGAGGAGGAACACTGGCATTTTTCTTTTAATTTGGCACTTGCAGAAGAAACAATGGAAGAACAACTTGTGGACGTCCCAGTGTCTCAACAAACAAGTCCACCCGTGGTTGAGTTACCTGTCCCAGTGGAGATCTCATCTTCATCAGGGACTCAATCACCCTCTGTAGAAGCAATGAATTCTCCAGAGATGAGTCTCCCAATCCAACCAGAATCATCAAGTCCTCCAAGGGTCCAATCACCTGCTGGTCATGCAGAGACATCAACCCCAGTAGAGGTGAACCCATCTCCTCTTCAGCCAGAAGCCCCTGAGTTGCCAGCAACTGCATCAGCGCCTTCTCACTCGGAAGCTTCAGCTCTACCTGGAACACCTCCTTCACCAGTGGTTGCTTCTGAACAAAGTCCTACCCCAGCTCAAGAAATCAGACATGAGGTACTAATTTGCACTTAACCCTGCTACCGTTACTTTCAGCACTCCTAACTCAGCAATATTGCTTTCTTAGGATCAGGCCCCATCATCATCAAATCTGTCAATGGGGGACAATCCGGTTGCCGAGACAAGGGAAGAAGTGCATCAAACCCCATCAGAGGAAGTGTTAGACAAGCTCAAGGAGATCTTTGCCTGGCTGGAAAAAGATGCACGAGATTAGTTCAAGGATCTCGATCACTTTGAAGAAATGCTCGAATCTATTAGCCAAGAACTCCCTGAGGACATCAGTGCTTCTCTTGCATCTATCTGTGGCCTGGAAATGCACTACGTGCCCATAAGGCAAGCTTTGAGGAAGGTGCGTTCACGCCCGGCTGTTGAAAAGAAGAAGGCTAGTGCTGAACAAGCCATGAAAGGCGCACAATCTCAGACCGAGAGGCATAAAGATACATTGGCCAATCTGCAAGCTTCTTGTGATTTAAAAATTGCCAGGAAAGATGCTGCGGGAGGCAGGGCGAGAAGCCCGATGTACCGAGATAGAGGCCGATAACAAGAAAATAGCCGAGCTCCCTGGATTGATAGAGAAGACCCAAGAAGAAGCAAAATCGGCTATAGCCAAGGTGAAACAATGCGATGCAGAACTCACCACCTTGTCTAGTGCCCAGAAGGATTACCAGGAGCGGTTGGATAATTTTCGCCAGACAACATCAAATGTCCGTAGTGTAATTGCGAAATACTTGAACATTTAGGTGCTTCAATTGATGTATAACCGCATTGGTCGCTCTTGTAATATCTATTCTTGCAATTTTATTTCCTTTTTCTTCTGCGCACCTTCAAATGTAATGCTGAACGACCCACTCGGAAAAGAAATGCCAACAACCGAACGACACTTTGACTCCTTTCAGCCGAGCCAGTCAACAGAACATGACTCAGCCTAGAACTCCAAACGACCCATTGGCGGACTGGTCAAGGAAACCTTTCCACCTTCCGATTTTTCTTGGGATATGCACCAAGATCCAGAGCCACGACTTGAGGCCACGATCTGTCTTGCCAGGCCTATAAATGAAACCGTAGGTGCGCCTAGCTCTCCACCAAGCCTTTAGCTCTCTAATCTTTGCCAATCTCAACTCTTCTTCTTTCCAAACAGTGCACATCCCAGAGCAACATGGTGCGCCGCCTCAACCGACGCCGCGCCTCTGATGAGGCGGAGGGGAGTAGCGCTAATGCGCGCCGGAGGCAATGATCGTCAATTCCTCTTCTTTGATTCATCTTTGATCTTCTTTTGTTTTGACGATCATCTCCTTTTCAGGTTGATTCAGTGGAATCCGTCTCCTACGCCGGCCAATCAGCCCCTTCCTGACGACTCCTCGGAGTCTGACGGCCACTCCCCCGTGCCCTACGGGGAACTCGACGCTCTTCGCTTCAAGGCGGAACTGGAGATGGCCCAGTGCGAGCTGGAGGACGTCTCCAAAAAGGCGGGCATAGCCGAGTTGGAGTGGGAGGACCAGCGGAAGCGGTTCGCCGGAAACCATCGACGGTACAGCTCTGAAATCAATCCTTGATCCAATCCGGCCTTTGATGCTAATCTCCTTTCTTCTTGCACCTTGCGGCCGCGATGCCGAGCTCAACCAGCCGAAGATGCTTGGTAGAGCGAGGCCGGCCGACAAGGTAAACGCCCGCGGTGACACGCCGGCGGAGTGCCTTGCCGCGGTGGAACACCGCATTGATGAGGTGGCCACCCATGGCGTCCGCTTGGGCACCACCCCGGGCCCGGGCCGCCATGGCGACGCACACGGACGTCGACTACTCCACCAGGCCGCGCGGCTTCCGGGGCGGCGCGCCAGAAGACATTGAGGAGATTGAGCTCATCTTGGAGCGCCTCGATGGCCACGGCGACGCCATTGCCGAAATCACCCATCCCCAATCTGTGCTGAATAGGCTTTTTGACTAGATTGTATTAGGGACGTTTGAATATCGGAAATAAATAAAGAACTTTTGAATTCTGTGCTTGTACTGCGATGATCTTCTTTACGTTTGAGTCCGTGAATCTTGTTTTTCCTTAAACGTGTCCGGGAACTGTCTTGAGACGAATACGTGAGAACAGATGCCCCTTGGCGCAAAATCCAAAGAAGATCCCTGAATCGGCAATCCATAAGCACTGTTCAAGCGAAAACCCTTCGCATTCGGGAAGAAAACCCTGCCGTTTGGTATTCCAACAGTGTATGCTGGCCAGTCATCACTCCCAATGCACCCCTTCGGTCAATAAAATAGCCTGCTGAGATGCCCTGCAAATCCACTCGCACACTCATTCATCACTTCTCATTTCCTCCCCTGTCTCCAGAGGAAAAAAACCCCAAGGCCATGGACAAAGGCAAGCAACCCCAGGAGGGCAGCCCTCCAAAGAAACGCACTGTTCGAAGGTGAGTTTTCCCTTGATCTACTCCTCGTTTTCCATATGATCTTGCGCTTCATCTCCTCTTCTTTTCCTCTTTCAGCCTTGATTTGCTCCCTGAAGAAATCATTGGGACCGAAGACGTGCCTAAGTACATCTCCTCCGACTTCTCACTCGAAGCAGAGGAAGCCACTCCTGAACAGAGGACCAGCCATCAATTGCGCCGCTGCGTTCGGCACCTAGAGCACAGCCTCAGGGACATCACCGCTCGTTGCCAAGCCGAACGCGAGCGTCGCATGGCTCTGGAGGCACTAGTGGGGGGTAAATGTTTCTGACTTCTTCTTGACTTCGTGCCCACATCTGGATTTCCTACCCCTGACACCCACTCCTCTGTTTCAGATGTCTCTGACAGGTACAACAACCTGAAAGCAGCTTGGGATAGCTTGGTGGAGGCCGCAAATCATGGTCACCCCCGTGCATTCCAAGTTGCCGTCACGGTGGTCCTGGAGCAACTGAAGAGGGAGGAGCCGAAGAAGCAAAGAAAAGATTGAATCATACTTTCGCTTCTTCCTCCACGCCTTCTGCTTCCCACCTCCTTGGGGTCCTGATCACCAGGGTTGTTGAATGTAAACCTGCAAGAAGCAGTTGTAATGTAGTTCTGTGCTAAGGGCAATGAATCTAGACACTGGCCATTTCTTCTGTTTGTGATTTTTTGTTCTAAAGGCGGCCTCGTTCTTGAGCGCCGACTGTTTCTGTGTCAGATGCGCGTAATCCTTCGCCGGTGATCATCGATCGATTTCAATACTAGGATAATATTTCTTCGAGATATCTTCCATTTATTGCGGCGGAAAATTCTTCTCCTAGTAAAGTTTTCAATATGTATGCGTTACCGGGGACGCATCGACCACACGAAAAGGCCCTTCCCGGTTAGGGAGACCATTTGCCGAATTCGCTATATTTAGTTCCAATCGGCAATAGCGCTTTCCAAACCAAATCACCTTCTGCAAATTGCCTGACTTTTACTTTCTTGTTATAGTACTTGGCAACCCGCAGTTTGTTCTTCTCAATGTTTTCCAGGGCCCTAAGACGGATCATGTGTAAATCCTCTAGCTCGTCCATCATTAGGCCACTGTAATCCTTGGAGCTCAAATCTTTCTGTAACACAACCCTCCTTGAATCTGATTGCATCTCCCAAGGTAGAACCGCATGGTGTCCATAAACCAATTCATAAGGAGAGGTCTTTGTAGCTCCATGAGGGGCCATTCGGTAAGCCCACAGTGCCTCACTGAGTACCGAATGCCACCTTCTTGGCTTCTGGTCGATCTTCTTTTGTATCAGCTTGATCATGATCTTATTAGAAGCCTCCGCTTGACCATTAGCTTGGGCATAATAGGGAGAAGAGTTAAACAATTTGATCCCCATGCTTTCGGCAAACCCTCTGAACTCCAGGGATACGAATTGGGCCCCTTGATCAGTTGTGATTGTCTGAGGGATTCCAAACCGGTAGATGATGTGCTCCTTGACAAATTCAACCATGTCTTCCGACGTCACCTTCTTCAGTGGGATCGCCTCAACCCATTTAGTAAAATAGTCCGTAGCCAAAAGCACAAACTTATGCCCCTTGCTAGATGGTGGATTAATCTGGCCAATCAAGTCTATACCCCAGCCCCTGAATGGCCATGGCTTGATGATGGGATTCAATGCTGACGCGGGGACTCTTTGAATATTTCCAAACTTCTGACAATCTTGACATCCTTTGTAATACTCAAAGCAATCCTCTAATATCGTCGGCCAAAAGCACCCAGCTTGTCTGATAACCCATTTCATACAGTAGACCGATTGGTGTGCTCCACATATCCCATCTTGCACTTCACTCATCATGTTCTTGGCTTCTTCTGGACCCAGGCATCGTAACAATACCCCATCTAATGATTTATAGAACAAATTGTCATCCAGAAGAACGAATTTTATGGCCTTGTACCTGAGCTTCCTAGAGACCTTTCGGGATGGATCCTCCAAGTAATCAACGATCTCTTTTCTCCAATCATCTTTCGCAAGATCCGTCCCTAGTGCACATACATCTGCAGCAAACGCCTCTTGACTCTCTTTGTAGCCAGAGGCGCTTTGAGCCAGACTGTTTGCTTCTTCATTGTGCTCCCTAGGAATATGCTGTAAAGTTACCAACGGGAAGCTCTTCAAGATTTCTCTGCATTCCTCGTAGTAACTTCTCAGCGCTTCGCTTTTGCATTCGTATTGGCCGTTCAATTGCTTGATTACCAACTCTGAGTCTCCATAAACCTCAACTGAAACGGCCCCAGCTTCTTTCAAATATTGAAGCCCCCGAAGCAGTGCCTCGTACTCGGCCTGATTGTTTGTAACCTCTCACCTCTAGGCGAAATTAGTAGAATCCCTACTCCCCCACCTTTACCACATGATGATCCATCAAAAAATAAAGCCCAATGAGTAATTTCAAGCAAATCAATTGACGGATCACGATGTTCAGTTATAAAATCGGCAATGATCTGTCCCTTGATAGCCTTTGCCGATTCGAACTTTAACTCAAACTCTGATAGAGCCAAGATCCATTTGCCAATCCTGCCATTCAAAATTGGCATAGATAACATATGTTTTATTACATCAAACTTGGAATACACAGTGCATTTGGCATTCAACAAGTAGTGCTGAAACTTTGTACACGAGTAGTACATGCACAAGCATAGCTTCTCTGTAGCCGAATACCTGGTCTCAGGATCAAGTAGTTTCCGGCTAAGATATGCTACTACCTGCTCCTTTCCTTCGAACTCTTGAATAAGGGCCGATCCAATGGTTTGGGTATCGGCCGCCACGTACAACTTGAAAGGCTTATCCAGCTGAGGAGGGACCAGCACTGGTGGCTCCTTCATGTATTGCTTGATGTCATCGAAAGCCTTTTGTTGTTCGTCGCACCATGTGAACTTCTGATCTTTCTTTAGCTTCAACAGTGGAGACAATGGCAAAACCTTCTGTGATAAATTTGAAATGAATCTCCTCACGAAATTAATTTTGCCGAGCAGTGATTGTAACTCCTTGAGATTAGTTAGAGGGACAACTTCATCAATGGCCTTCATGCTCTTCTTGCCAACTTCAATTCCCCCTTCGTGGACCAAAAATCCCAAGAACTCTCCAGCTGATACCCCAAAAGCGCACTTGTTTGGATTTATCTTCAAACCATGCTTCCGGGTGCACTCCAAGGTCCTTTTCACGTCTTCCAAATGTGTGTCATGACTTAGGGACTTGATCACGGCATCATCTATGTAAATTTCCACAACTTTGCCGATCAACTCGTGAAAAATGTAATTCATGGCTCGCTGATAAGTTGCACCGGCATTTTTCAAACCAAATGTCATGACTATCCATTCAAACAAGCCTATATGACCGGGACATCTGAAGGCCGTCTTTGATATGTCTTCTATTACCATGAAGATTTTGTTGTATCCCGCATTGCCATCCATGAAACTGATCACTTTGTGTCCAGCTGCGGCGTCAATCAACAAATCGGCAATAGGCATGGGATAACCATCCATCGGAGTAGCTCTGTTCAGATCCCTGAAATCTATGCAGACCCTCATCTTTCCATTCTTCTTGTAAACAGGGACAATGTTAGAAATCCACTCCGCATATCTGCATGGCCGAACGAAGTTTGCATCAAGTAATCTTTCAACTTCTTTCTTCACATCGGCCAATACCTCATCCTTGTAGATTTTTCGGGGTGGTTGCTTGTATGGTTTGAAACCAGATTTGATTGGCAACCGATGCTCAACAATGGAACGGTCCAGTCCAGGCATCTCTGAGTAATCCCAGGCGAAGCAATCTTTATATTCCTTGAGCAGCCTGATTAATTCTTCCTTAAAGTCCGGTTGCAAGTTTACGCTGATGAACGTCGGCCTTGGCTTATCACCGCTTCCAATATCAACTTCCTCTAATTTATCAGCCAACATAAATCCTCGCCCCAACTTGCCATTAGTGCCATCGACGGGGTTCTCCATTAAAAATTACTATAAGAGCCGATTGCTTGAATCAGCTGTTGATCGCTGCCGACGGAGTTCAACAGGACCTTCTCCCCAGTCTTTCCCTGAGAAACGAGTCAATGCCTTGATACTCCCAGAACGCCGGTTCCATGTTTGCAGCACTCACGGAGTCATCTGCCTGGACAACCTCAATATCATCATCCACCCACCGGATGAGCGCCGATGCATGGTGGATGGGACGCGGCAATTGGCATGAATCCGGTCCCGTCCAAGCAGAGGGTCGTAGGCTCCTTTACCTTCGATAACAAAGAAGGTAGTGAGCGAGTGTTTTGGACCCGATCATCGGATCCACGTGAGCGCATCCCTTGGTGTCCGAAGGATTCCCGGCCGAAATCGTTCGGTATTATGCTTGTAGGCGTCAGATCGCTAGGGCCCATGCCAAGTTTCCTGAAGGTGGTGTACGGCATTACGTTGACTGCCGCTCCACCGTCGACAAACATCATGGTCAATGGATTGCCATTGACATATCCCCTCAAGTACAGCGGCCTCATGTGTCGATTTTTGGCCAGTTTGTCGAAGATGGCTTGCTTGGCTAGCACCAACTGCGCCATCAGCCCCTCGGCTTGCTCATCATCCAGGGACGCCCTCCTCCTGCACAGCCTGGTTAGCAGGAGCCATGAATTTGTTTGGCAGAAAATATACCATGCATGTTGGAGCCGAACGCCTTGACCCTTCCGGTTGATCCTTTGGATGCCACACCTGCTTTGTTTGGATCCCAGCCTGCCTCAGTTCACGGTTCCTCAAGCTTTGAACCCGTCTCTTCTGACTTTTCCTTAGGCCAGGCGGGCACCATTGCCCCTTTTGCCAGATGTACTCATCCTCATCCTCCTCTTGATCTGCCCACCTTAAATCAGCTTGCCTCTTCCTGGGATGATCAATGACTTCAATTTTTTGGCGCCGATCCCCGTTGAGATGGATCCCTCCAATTCTCTCATGGACGGATCGGCGATTGGCAGTCTCCTGCCTGTACTCAAAATACCTGTCACTGCACTCAGGGCAGTTCCTCAGCGTGGGCAGCTTCAAACCCTCGTTCCAACAGTGCCTGAAGAACGCACATCCCCAGTGCGCGCGCTCCTGCTCGCGCGTGTATTGCTCCAGGTCTCTTCTGTGTGCCTCTTCTTCAGCTCTGCGCTTCTCCTCCTCGTATCTTCGCTTCTGGTAGCGCTCTTTTTCCAACTGGCGCTGCCACTTGTTGAGGAGGATACGCGTGGTCACCCTGGGCTTGGTTCTGGATGATTCCCTGGCTTCGATGTGGCTTTTGAGAATGCGGGGGGCTTCACCATGCACCTGCTCCAAAGTTACTTGACGCTCCGGTCCATGCTTCCATCCTGTCTAGCCCTGGCTGAGGTCAAGACCTTGACCTTGCCCTTCTCCTCAGCTGCCACCATGTTGACAGAGAAGCCCACCATGTTCTGAGGGAAGGGGTGGCCATCCAGCTTCATCTTGTTGTCGAATTTGAGGTGTCCCTCCTGGATGGCTTTCTGGATCCTCATCCTGAAGACCCTGCAATCGTTGATGGAGTGCGAATCCCTGTCGTGGAAGCCACAATAACGTTTCCCCTTGACTCCATCGGGCCGAAGCATGGAATGCCCTTCAGGCAGTCTGATTCGGCCTTCCTTCACTAGGAGCTCAAATAGTTTGTCAGCCTTCGTGATATCGAAATCGTAGGTGCCCTTGGTCTGTTTGACCCAGCGCTGATTCATCGTTAAAGGCTCTTTCCCCCACATGATTTCGGCTAAGGCCACATCCAGTTCGTCATCAGAATCCTCAATCAGGTCGGCCTTGTCTAAGATCTGGTTGTAGATGTCTGCCACGTCATGCTGCTTGCCAAACCTGGCGTCCTTCTTGAAGCCATACGCATGGTTGCTCATCAATGAAAGCTTCGAGACGGACTCGGCCCAGGTTTTCAAACTCCATACCAAACGAGTTTCTCACGTACGGCCGGCGGCATCCCGGCAATGGCCATGTCGGCGGGCGGTCATCCGGCAAGTTGGGCGAAAAGCACATGCCCTTAACTTCCCCGAACCTCCCGAGAAATTCCAATGGCGTCTCGCTGTGCCTCTGCTTCAGGGTGGTAAGGTCGATCAGCTTCTTCTCTGAGCTGCCGCTGAAATAGTGGACGTGGAATTTCCGTTCCAGGTCCTTCCATCTGCTAAGTGACTCAGGGGGCAAGGACGAGAACCACTGGAATGCTGGGCCCGTCAGTGACGCGGGGAAGTATCTGACCCTGAACGCTTCTTCAGCTGAGCATTCTCCGAGCTGCATCAGGTAGCGAGCAATGTGCTCCACCGTGCTTGTGTCGTCTTGCCCGAAAAATTTCGTGAATTCCGTCGGAGGTTTCACCCTTGGCGGAAGGAGCACGTTGAAGTACCACTCTGGGAACGGCGGCTTGTAGGCAGGTCCCTGCATTTTCGGTTTGAGGCCGAACTGATTTTGCATCAACTTGGCCATCTTCCGCGCCAGGGCATCGTCCTCCTGTGCGCCTACAGCTGGCGCGTAACCTGGATGCGGGAAAGCGTCAATGGCTCCGTAGTTTCCCACCTCGTGGTAGCCTCCGCCGTATAGGTTCCACTGCAGCCAGTTGCTTGCCAGAGCAATCCTGTGGCCGGAGGCAAGCGGGGCCCCAGGCGAGCCGAACGCTATTTCCCTGTACGTGGGCTGGTATGGGTTCGGCTGTTGCACAGGTTGACCCGTGCTGCCCTGCGGTGGTGGCTGGATTGGTTGTCCTCCTGAGGCCTGTAGTGGGGGCTGAACTGGGTGACCCCCAGCGCCTTGCGGAGGAGGCTGGAAAGCTTGACTCCCAGCGCTCTGAGGAGGAGGCTGGACCGACTGGCTCCGTAATGGTGGTTGAGAGCTTGACTCGCCCAACTCCACGGTGCCCGTTTGAACGGGTGTCTTGCTGAATGCCTGCTCCATGCCTGGGCCAAAGACAGCCACCATCACTTGCTTGAACGCACCAAGGAAAGCTTTGTGGTGCCTGCTCAAGACGTGGTCCGCAGAGTCCCGGAATGCTTGCATGCACTCCTCTCTCTCCTGCTGGGTCGTGGCGTCGCTTTCCTTGGCAACAATACCCTGGGCATCTCATTCTTCAAGTACGGGACGCCACTTCTGTTCTTCTTGAAGGACGGCGGACACTTCGCCGGAACCGGTCCACGGCGTCCGGAGGCTGCCGCTCGCTCGAGGAGAGAGGTCCTCAATGTTGACATCCATGATATCCGCGATTTCAGGCATCTTGATTTTTTCGGCTGTGGTCCCACTGGGCGTGCCAAAAAGTGTGTTGACGCAAAATGTGCACCTAGCGCCAAACACACAGCAAGCCGAACAAGCTGGCTTCACGCGTGCAAAGAATCACAAGACGTGCCAGTCAATTTTTCCTGAAAATTAACAAAACACAATGTAGTTAGACACCAAAGCTTGGAACTTGCCGGGTGGTACCAGACAGTTCCATATTTATGGCTACAAAGCCAGATGGGATGACACATAGCTATAGAAAGCTATCTGCCAATAAACTGAAACCATTCGGGAGCTTGCAACAGGAAAAATAACATAACCGAATGGATGACGTAAGCATGATGATGATCGGTCTTTGTTTAGAGCAAAGATGCACATGCACAGGACCACGACCGATCCCCATGGTGATTAATCATTAGATAAATAAATAAAGCGCGAGCATAAACATGTAATGAACAAGTATGCATAGATCCAAAGCACTAGTCTACCGCATGTCTAGGTACTTTAAAACCCGTCGGGTACGACACCAAACAAACCTATCCACCGCATGATACAACTTGCATGAAAATCGTACCACTTTCCACAAATAGATCTATCCACCGCATGATACAATCCAAATATGGAAAGCTAGAAGCATACATTATTTAAAGCATGAATTACGCACGTGTTCTACTCGTGAAGAAACATAACCGAATACGGTTTGAGAATGGACCGATTCGGGTCCATGAAGAAGGAACAAACATTACCAAGCGAATAAATCTATCAGATTGGTTTGAAATCTAATCCACCAGATGACTAGTTCCAAAGCAACCCAAAAACCTGCATCTACCGCATGATACTCAGCTCTTTCAAGATTTATATCAACATTGGCAAGCTTGAACCCGCAACATGTAACAACCTAGATCGACTCGGTCTCGGCTATCGGAAAGCACGTGATCCACGTGTCAAATTAGCTCAGGGTACGAATTCGATTCGTACAAGGATCACCAAAGGGATAAAGCCGATCCAAACCCATCTAGATTGGGCAAAAAGGTGTTACACGAATTTAAACATAAAGTAAAAACTCAAAGCAACACGTGGTAACTTAATGAATCTATTGGATCTTGCCAAAATCCAATAGAGCCGATAACTAGCTTCAAGCTAGATCTTAGCCTACCGCATGGCTCATGACCTAACAAGAAACCCTCTTGAACCAAGCTTGAATCTACCGCATGACACGAAGCATGGTAAGAAGACTACTTGCATCAGATCTAAATCCACCGCATGATACTAGACATGATACAAGGTTGCCGGTAATCACGGAGGTCGACAGATCGATCAACCCTCTCGAAGAACTCGACGACACGACAAATGGACTCTAGGGTTTGGCGTAAGGCCGGTTTGTATTGAGAATGATTGTGTTTTTTACATACATTCAGGGCTCATAATTATACCCTGCCAAGTACAACCTCGAATGGATTTGTTGCCTAACTTATCTCTAAGCTTGATTGCTTATCCATCCATTCGTCCTTCCTGCTTGAGCCACGTCACCATCCAATCCCGCAAAATCAGCTCCAACTGTTCCCTTGCCGAACGGAAGCAGATAGCCGACCGCGGATCTTTCTGCCGAATACATCTGAGAAAAAACCTTCCTTCAACCGGACGGACTCCTCATCGAGCCGGACCCACAAGTCAGACTCCTTACCAAATTTTGGTGTTAACACAAATTTTTTGAGTTTTAAGCGTTCAAACATGGGTACAATGACACAATTTCGGGCCAACCGACGCCGCGCTGCGCCCCGCCACCTCGGCTTCCGGGCCTCGGCCGCACCTTCCCGAGGTGCCGCACACACATCGAGGCGGCTCGAAGCCCACGCTTCCCTCGCCGGTCGGTCGCGCCACCAAGTGATCGTCGGTCCGCCCGCGGTTCTCCTCTGCGTGCGCGCGCCTCCCAAGGTACGGCCGCCGTACCATTGCAATGACGCTGGAGAATCTTCACCGCGAAGGCTTAGAGCCGCACACGCGCCCGCCTATAAATGGTGCCACCCTTCCTCGCTCGCGCCACGCTCCGCCGCCGTGCGCCATGGCCACCGCCGCGGAGAGCTTCGGTTCGGAGCCGCGGCCGGCCGTGTGAGAACACCACCACCACCGTGAACGACCACCACAACTTCCCGTGCCGCTCGCGCATCGCCCCCGCCGCCCCGTTCGGCCGGAGTGCGAGCTCCGGCGGCGGCCCGACCGCGGCGCCGCCGAGCCGCCCCCGCCGACTGTGGACTCGACCCAGCCGAGCCCGGGAATCGAGCCCGAGGGACCCGCAGGAGCGCCGCCGGCCGGTGCCCAAGGGTCCATTTGCGAAGTCCCAAACCTTTTCGAGGGCCAAACTACAAACCGAGGGCACAATCGTAAGATCTCAAAACTTTTGGGGACTTCCGTGCAAATCTGTATCTCCAATAGTAAAGTCATTTTGCTGACTGTTGTAAATTCCGTAGAAAATCGTAGAAAATCAGAAAAATGTAAAACCAATTTTGTTGGATTTCTGGTAAAAAGTACTTCAACTTTTGTTATTCTTGAGTGAGCTGATTCCTAATATTTTTGGCACAAAAAATAGGAATGTGCAAAACCTAGATCTGTGATATCTGGAAATATATAAGTCCTCTTTAGCTAATTTTTTTGGGTATGTTGTGTGTTATGTTATGTCTAGCTGATTTTTGTAGCTAAACATAATTAGATTTTTGTGACCAACTTCTGCATGTTGTCTTCTTATGCCAAAATGCACCTTTGGTCAATTAATCACAGTTTTATAATTGCCAGAAATATTTATTCTTGAAATATGCTTGTTTTTCGTGGTAATTGCATAAGTCTAGATTCATAATAGTTCCAGGTGTATATGCTGCATCCCTAGGTTAGTTTTGGACCATAAAACATGTGTGAGAAAGTTAGAATCATTTTGATAAGTATTTATTTTTTTGTGCATTTACCTTGTTTTACTAGCTAGCTTTTGTTATTTTCAAAATAATTAATTTCCTAGCTATCCTAAGCATGCATGTGTGTTCAGTGGCTTGTTATAGGTGGCTAGTGCTTAACAAACCCTTCCCCTGAATTTTATTAATTAATTTTATGAACAAAGGCTATGGGAGCAATTTGAGGCTTAATAGTCAATTAAATGGAAAAAACTCCAACCCACCTTTAACGACCGTGTGTGTGATAAGTACTAATCTAGGATTAGCACAAGGGATGGCCCGATCTTTACGGCAGTAGGTCTTGAACTTGAAGTGTGACGATGGGGTAGCGGAAATAGGATGATAACTTACTGGAATTAGAAGGTAACTTGCTGAAGATCAGCGGGTAACTAGCTTTATACCTAGCCAAGGTTGGATGCGACCCAAACGACAGGGAGAGAGACACCGAAACCACGAGGACTTCGACTCGATCTCCAAACGACCGCAGAACCACAACCGGAGCTAATCCACACAAAGAGAGGTAGCCGTACTGGAACTCTCAGAGCACGAACTAGTGGATCCCAGAGGAATCTCTTCACAAGTCCAAGAAGAACAAGGAAGAACAAGGGTTGAGTAAGCACTCTGGCAGCTCGGATGCAATCTCACTGGATTAATCTCAAATCATTCAAAGTTGTCTTTAGCTTACATATGGGGGGGTATTTATACTAGGAACAACCCTCCTAGGTAGGTGGAAACACGAAAACAAACTGAATACGTCGTCAATGTGAAGGGATCTCCCGAGATGACCTTCTGAGTTGTTTTCGCGTGACTGTTTGACTGCTGCGCAGTCTTCAATGTTTCGATCATAACTTCTTCTAGGAATTTTCAAATGATGTGGGACTAGATGCGTTGGAAAGCTAACTTGATTATCTTTCCAACGGTGTATAGCATGCTATGGGAAACTTCGTAGATTGGTACAGTTTAATTCCCGAACTTATGCTTTAGGAAACTGCCGAATGGATTGCCGAATGGATTGCCGAAAGCGGGAAATTGCCGAATGGCCTTGCTGAATGACGAGAACTTTGCCGATTCTAGCTTCGTGACCTTCGTCTTGATGATTCTCTTCAACGTACCTGAGAAGTATCAACATACAAGACTTAGGTAGCATAAAGTTATCATTAGAATTGAGTTTAAGTTCACAAAGTAGCGCGTGCACCTCTTGTTGTATCTTTTTAGCTCGGCTACGTGTGATTGGTTCTGTAGGTGTTGGTGTAGAGGTCGACAATATAGTCGATGAGGTCGGCAAAGTGGTTGGAGTGGTCGATGACGCTGGCGTGTGCATATCAGTGTGTGTCTAAATCCTATTAAAAAGCTAAATGTTACCAACCCATTGTTGTTTGTCCACTGCTGAATGTATTTCTTATGTAGGGGAATGTGGTCAACCATGCACCCCATGGTTATCAGTTGCTGTTTGTAATTAATTAAATTAAAAACTGTCAAATGAATCTTGCATTTGCATCTTCGTGTAGATCGTTCCGACGGTAGATGTACGCTCATGCCGGAAGGAGGAGATGAAGGTGTTGACGAAGAGCTGCAGCATGTGTTCGTAGCTCAACACCTGGATCAAGGTCCAGAAGGGCCCAAGGCCAACCTTACCAACGAAGGCAACCCCCGGATCATTAACCCCGTCTTTAAAAATTATGCAATTATTCTTGTTATGATTGTGCATTTAAGTTTCATGAGTTGAATTGAAACCATAGATGCATGATCCCTAGGTACCTATGCTTTATCACTAGTATGCTAGGTCGATAGCAGCTATGCTATAGGACTGGTACAAGTCGAGTGATGTTCGTCACTCGCGAGAATAGGTTCGTATGTTGAAATCATAAGATCTTTATAAATGGATTGCTCATGTGGTAAGAGCATGGGATTTGGGCTCCGGTCCAATGGCTATCGTGGGTTAAGTGTTTGAACGTACTAAGCACTTGTCGGGAATGGGACCGGTAAGCCTAGTACCTTAATGAGATGGCTAGGGATTTAACAGTCGCTACTCTTGGGATGCGTCTAACGGCTAGCTACCGGTGGTGTATGGTGAGTCTGGGTGCCTCGCGGGGTATACCGGATAGCCTGCACCAAAGACAGTAGCCTTTTATTCTGACCCGAGGATTTTGGTGGTTGTCCTCACGGGGGCATCCCACTGTGTGTTTAGGTCTACCTTGCAAGGTTTGAATAAATCGATTGTCGGCCTCTCACCATTATCTGAGACTACTTACTCCACTAGCCATGAGATCCCTAATGATGGAAGTTGATGAATATTATGCTTGATTAATTGTATTGTACAACCTTGTCCGTACTAGATGTCTAATTTAGAGAAGAATAAACCTACTAGAACTTTTGCTAAAATCCTGAAAGTAAGGACATACTCTTTGTTACCTTTTAGCAAAAGAAACCTAGTGGCCAAAAGCCTTTCATGTCTAGAGTTGGTGAAGTAGTTATCAACGACGGGTAAGTCTTGCTGAGTATTAGCATACTCAGCCTTGCGATAATCTGTTGCTCCAGGTAATACCTTTGGTGATGTGTGGCCCGAAGAGATCCTGCCTGGCTGGGAGCTGGAGTGGGTGGAAGACGACGACTGAAGGCATCATGGCTGACCTCCCATGGTGTTCTCGTTTTCCGCTTAGTTTATTTCCACTATTTTAAAAACTCTGAACTACGTCGTTACATCAAAAACTTCGGTTTGTAATACTTAAACCCTTCGAGGTAATTTTCTATTGTTAATTATGTTGTATCTCTGGATTCGCCTTCGCGTGAGATTTAATGCATATATGTCGATCCTTGTTGCTATATAAGTGATTTACCGGGCGTTAAACCGGCGACTAATGACAGGATGATACTTTATTACTGCTTAATGACCAAAGTGGATTGGTTTAGGCGGTAGTGTGGTATCTTCCTGGGCGGGTTGGCACAAGTACCGGCTGGAAACACCGGCTGGTATTAAACTGCTTGGAAGCAAGTTAGTACCAGCTGGTGTTACCAACCAGTACTAATTGCATCCACAGGGCCCACTGGTGGTAGCACGAACGGGGTCCGTGGCGCCATTTTGTACTAGCACGTTACACCGATCGGTTCTAATCTGCCTACCGGGTGACTATTCACTATGCCTGGTACTAATTTCTCCACTTTGTACCGAGTGAAATTGTGCCCGGTACTAAGTGTTTGGGACGAATGCCTAGTTGTGTACTAGTGTTTTTATTCAAGGCTCCAACATTGAAAGGGAGGTTTACCTCCTTATAAAACAGTTCATGCATTGCTTATAAAAAATTGTACACGTGGGCCTAGATAGACTTTTATCTATCTTTTCATTGAATTAAAAAGTATGGAATGCACAAAATTTCTCAAGCCTCTACACAAGAACAAATATATACAAAATAATAATTAATGGTGTCAATTATGTAAATATGTAAATGGCCCTAATTCACTGATTCGTATTGCATTATTATGTTCATACTTTCATAATGAACAACTGCACAATCGTTTTAAACATCTACAGAGCTAGCATCATAGTTACTGTTGGTGGAAATCGGGCCCGAAGGTGGACTCCGACACAATAGCCCTCTGATAGGCTAGGGCCAACTCCGAAGGGGATACGGCCGAAGGCCCCTTCGGAGGCGAACAGAACTATTCTACAGGGATCTCCTCATCTAGCTAGACTACCGCTACTATTGTTTCTAACTCTACTTCTACTGGAATATGATACGAGGAAATAAAACACTTAGACCGAAAGAATATGAAACAAACTGAGCCCTTCGGAGCTCTCTTCTCATTAATACGCGCCTCTTCAATTACAAGGAACCCTCTATTTATAGGAGGCCCTGGGGGTGCTCATCCACCTCAATTACACATTTTCCTTCCCTAACAAGTGGCTTTACACGCTTTTCAAGGGTATTACAGTAACTTCTAGCTTCGTACGGGTCTCCAGCGTGTCTTTGCACGGCCGAGCCCCTTTACATGCCATGCCTTTTGTCTCCCCTTTTTACGGCGCCCTTTACACGTCTGACGTGCTTACATGTGGCACGCTCTTCTGACGAATGGGGGCCACCGAGCGTGTCGCACCTTCGGTGCGGAAGCATTTGAGAGGCCTCAATCAGTCGCAGGAAGGTTCCGAAACCTCTATCCCGGTCTCGTCGCCTAACGCATGTGCCCTTATGATAAATGTGGCCACCGATCGGGCCGCACCTTCGGCGCCGAAGCCCCGTGAGGCCATGTCAGCTACGGGGAAGTTTCAGAACCCCCGTGTTGGCTACACCGTCCGATACCTATAGTCAGCACACAAGCAAGCTAAGCAAAGTTAACGATCTTGTAGTCCTTTCCACAAACACTATTGACGGTTGATTATCATATCAAAGTTCGTTTGGACTTGCAAGTGGACAAGTCCTCCGTCGTAGCCAAGGGACCCTTCTTCCCTTAAGTGTGAACCCAAGGTATCGAATCCGTGGAACAATGTGTAACGCAAGATCCAATCTAATAAGCGGAAAACACTTTGATCTTGAAAATGGGTTTTACATCTAATCTATGGAAGAACCATAAAACACATCGAATCTACTAAACACTGGAGGTAGAAAGAGAAAGAGAGATAAAACCAATCTAGAGATTGGATTGGGTCTTTTGTTGATGTTGCAAAGCAAAGTAGAATAAAGCAAACGAATCTCATAACTAGGCTCCTTAAATCGTGGCTTCCGTTCCAACTCCGAAGACACCCACCTTTTGGAGCCACTATCCTGTCACAACGCACTCCTGTCCGTGCGGGTTAGCCTAGGGTGAGTCCAAGAAGAGCAAGTTGAAAACGCTCGATAGATCAGGTATGCACCTCTAGCCACCATGACTACAAGAGCACACTAAGCAATCTAGCTAGAGACTAGATTGGGGAAGAAGCAAACCCAAGCGAAGACAAAGTCATAAAGAAAGCAATTGATCGCTAGAAATCGGATTCAATCTTGCAAATTCAACACGAGAGTCTAATACATGGACAAGATCACCACCGGGATCCTTCCTTGATCTTGATCCTAGCTCCAGGAACTCCGCCGTGGCCTTCTATGCAAGGTTCCCAAGTCGGCTAGGGGAACCCTAGTCCATAATCTCAAACCTCTCCTCTCCTGGAAGATGTCCCTCTCTTCTCTGCTCCTCGGCGGCGGATGACAAATGTCTCTCTTCGTGGCTCTTGGTGAGGTGGCTATAAATAGTCCAAATGGGTCTAGGTCAAAGGGGGCGTTGAACTGGGCCCAAAATGGGCTGGGTCGGTCGACAAAGGCCCATTTCGGCCCGGTTCGGCCCCAGTTTCCTCCCCGATTGCTTCTCACGCGCTTCCTTATTTATGTGTGTCCACGAGTGCAAATTCCTGGAGGAGGCTGGGTCCAGCTTCACTATCCCGCATGAGGAGTATTTCAGCAACTTCAGCTCCGATGATCTGGCCACTGCGTGCGGGGATTTGGTGTTGAAAGGCTTCATTGCCACATGGTGCCTTGCTCAGAAGTTGGAGCGGGAACAGCAGGAAGCCGTGGATTCATCAGCTGTGGCAACCGCATCTCTAAAGACCCGGGTGACCGAACTTGAGAAGCTTCTTGCCGTCGAACAAGACCGAAGTAAGCGCCTTGGATAAGAGAAGGATGAAAGTGCAAAGACAGCGCTGACCACCATTGAGTCACTCCATACCGAAGTGGAGAGGTTGAGCAGCACCAAAGAGGATTGTGACAACCCCACCCGAGATAATTCCGTACTATCTCCTAAACCACTCCATTTGGTCATTAAGCGATAATAAAGAAGTATCCCATTGAGTGTTGCCAGGTTAACGCCCGGTAAATCACTTGACAACACAGAGTGGATCGAACGTATGCATTAAAACCCCCCACGAAGGAGAGTCCAGAGTGCCTTACAAATTAACCATCACATCCCCATATGGTTCATTATTACAAACATAGTTCTTTGACATAAAAGTAAATGGTTCAGAGTTTATTGAAAACAGTGGAAGATAACTAAATGGTACGATCACATGATAGGAGGCCTGTCCATGATGCAATCACTCTTCATCATCCACCCATTCCAGCTCCCAGCCGGGTGGAAGTTCTCCGGGCCACACATTAGATGCATTACCTGGAAACAACATTTATAAAGCAAGGCTGAGTATACTAATACTCATCAAGACTTACCCATCTAAAAGAAAGACTTTACCTCTAATCATGCAAGGCTTTTGGCTAGTGGGTTTGTTTGCCAAAAAGCTGCTAAGTAGTGAATCCTTACTTTCCATATTTTAGCTCATGTTCTAGTAGAAGTAATCATTACTAGATAAGCAACTATTACAACCAAAGTAGGACAAACAATTAATCAAAGTAATAATCTTCACAAAGTTCCATCATAAAGGGATATCATGGACAGTCGGGTAAGTAGTATCAGATAACGGTGAGAGGCCGACAATCGATTGATTCATAACCTTGCAAGGTGGACCTAAACACACGGAAGGTGCCCTCACCAAGAGTTCACCAACCAGGTGGTTCCTGTCATTCTTCGGTTTGGGGATAATAGCTCACAGTCTTAAGTACAAGGTTTATCTGAGCTACGCCACCAAGGTCACCCAGCCTCACGCATGCACTCGGGTGGCGAGCCCGGGGTCGCAACCCTAAGAGTAGTGATAGTAAAACCCCGTACCGCCTCATTTAGGTACTAAGCTTATTGTACCCATTTCCGACAAGTTTTTAGTACTTTCAAACACTTAACCGACGAAGCCATTGGACCGAAGCCCAAATCCCATGCTCTTACCACATGAGCAATCCATTAATTCATACGGTGATTCCATAAAGGAGATCCTATTCTCGCGAGTGACGAACATCACTCGACTTGAACCGGATCTTTAAAGCATAGCAACTAGCGACCTAACATGCTAGTAAAAGATGATAGGTACTTATGGATCATGCAACTAGGTTTTCATTTCAACTCCTAAACGTAAATGCACATAAGATAACAAGATGTAAATTCAGAAGTTTAAAGAAACACATGGGTTAATGAAGAAACTGGGGCTTGCCTTCGTCAGCACAAGCAGACACACAAACTTCTGGACTTTGGTCCGGGTCTTGCTCTACGGTCACATAGTACACGTCTCCTCCTGCTCCCTCGTCCTCGTCAGCCGGCACGAGCGTATAGCTACCGTCGGGGACTTCTACACGAGGAATGCAATGTAGTGATTATGAGTGCAATTATTTTAATTTAATTCAAAAACAGTACCAACAACAACAAAGAGTGTGAGGTTGGTCATATTCACCTTAAGAAAAGTATTTAAACATTTCTCCTTTTTTAAGGATAATCAAAAGCACATGTAGACTTCTCTTTAAGATGATTGTGTGCACATCTATAAAAGAAATATTTAATTTTAAACAAACAGCAAGGAAATTACTTTCGTAGCACCAATTTCCTTTTCCTAACACTTCTCCTTAAGTCATGCACTAGAGAGAGTGATTTCCCTATTTTCCCTTTACTAGGTTAATCTAGTTTGAGCTCATTTACATAACAAAATCATATCAAAATTGATCCAGCAGTACCCACTGGTCCTAATTACCAAGAGGCATACCTCTGGACAACAAGCAAAGGGTTGTGCACCACTGAAATTAAGACACAAAATTATAGGCGTCTCTAGCTAGCAAGTAAATGAGCTCTTTGCTTATAATTTCTCCTACACATGCTTTGGTCCAAAACAAGCCTAAAGAACCAATAAACACACCTATAGCCTTTATGGATCTTGCTACACATATTTATGATTAAAAACAAGCATAAATTAGGAAATAATATTTTTAACAGAGATAAAATCATGGTAATTTCACCAGATGTGCATTTCAACATTACAAGATGATATCCAGAAGTTGGGCTCAAAAATAATTATATTTTAAGCTACAGAAATCATCTAGGAAGATTTATTAATATCACAAGATGATTTATTTAAAAAGATCCCTTCAGTAACTTTGTTCAATTTTTGGCATAGAAACTAAACATGCTAGTTCACACAACATATCCAAAATCCAGCTCAAAAGCTTGTGTGGATTTTGCAGAAACAGAAATCTAAGTATTTTACATTTCTATTTTTCAAGCAAAAACTGTAGCTCAAAAGTATATACATATTTCGGGAAAGTTGTAGTTTTGGTTACACAGAGCACAACAAAATTGAGTTTGCAATTTTTGGATTTTTCTACGATTTTACAAGAATTTTACAATTTGCAGCCAAAACACTCAAAGGAGTAAAGATACATTTTGCGAAAGGCCCCTGGATAGATTAAACTGTTCACAGTTATGCCCTTAGTTTGCGCCAAGGCCCCTGGAAAGAAAACTAGCCCTGCAATTGAGTCCACAGGCAGGGGGGGCGGCGGAGGATCGCCGGATTCCGGCGAGGTGGGTCCCAAGCGGGCTGGGGAAGGGTAGGGATGGGACCTACGTTCACCTAGGGCTCGGTTCCAGAGGTTTAGATGGGGCGGAGCAGTGGCCGGTGAGGGGCTCGGCGGCGCCGGCCTTGGCGGCCGCGGGGAGCCTTGCTCGGCGAGCGGGGGCGGGTCGGCTTGGCCAATGTGCGGGCGAGCAAGCTCAAGGGGGCGAGGGGAAGGGCTAGATGTGTTCAGCCGGCACGGGATTGGAGCGGGGCACCGTGCTCACCGAGGGAGTACCCATGGCGGGGCGGCGGCCGGCTCGGCGTCGCGCGAGGCAGGAGACCGAGGGACCTTTTATAGTGGGCACAAGGCACAAGACAGACGTGCGCGCACCAGCGAGTGCGGACACACCGTGTGGCATCGGCCTAGGGGCTTGGCGCGCGTCACCCCTCCCAGTCGAACAGTGCCCACGGCACTGGCCTCGGACCGGCAGTCCCTTAGGGGTCTCAGCGTGCGCGCCCTGAGTACAACGGCCAGGACAGATGCGGTGCGCCGCGATGTCACGCGTTCCCGGCGTCATTCAAACGATTTAGCTCTGGTTGACCGCCACGAACTCGAGTTTTTGAAACTAAAGTGCACCCAGCGACCTATACAAAAGTTGTAGATCACTTAACCCTCTACAACTTCTAGAAAGGCTGTATGGTGTTTTGCTCCACCAATTGTGCAGAAATCGCATGCCAAGTTGGCTGTTTTTTGGGCGTTAGTGAATAGTGATCCTGGGCGTTGACATGCATTTTTCACCCATTTCCACTCCAAACTAGCAATGCCACTCAACATGAAAGTTGTGTCCCTCGACAAAATACACAACTTTTGTATTGGGAGAATTTGAAGTGTTTAGGGAAAATTTTGAGAACGCGGCAAAAGTACCGGCTGACGCTGGTGGGTCAAAAGGAGTCAAGGGGTTTTTGATTGGGGTTTGACCAAGATTGACTATGGTTGACCAAAAGGGGTCGTTAGGGTTTGTCGGTGATGTTCTCGAGGTGATGGCCCAGGTTGACCGTCATTTGACCAAAGTCAACGCTGTTGACCGGATCATTAAGGCTAATTAACCCGGCCGAAAACCTGGGGCGTCACAAAGATCTGACCGGCCAGCTTCGCGACAAGGGCACTGAGCTGGCCAACGCAAAGGGCGAAACAGACCATCTAGCCAACGTCCTGGAGAAATATCAGACTCAACATATTCGTAGTGCTGTGACGACGTGTTGGAGCTTCTAGAACAGTGCAACCTAGTGGCCCCACCAACTTCGTTCCCCCCATGTAAAGTGGGGGCCTTCTATGAGTGGGTGACTTCGTGTTTCGACCTGGTTGCCATGAACATGTAGATCTTTGGAGAACTCAGAGCCGCGGTGGGGGTTCGTACGTTGGCGTACTCTGTGTGCTCATTGCTTCCCGCTGACCGTCCTTCATCTGAGAAGACCGTAAGTAAGAACGACCTCCGGCGGTTGACCAAGGAGGATTACAGATGGCCAAGCGATGCGGAGTTGGACGTGACGAAGCTCCCTGTGCTTGCCAAGAACTTGGCCAAGAACTTCATGAACAACTTTTTCGCAGAGCGCGGGTACCGCCTTACCCTCGACGAGTCTGTTCGTCTAGGCGCTCAGGTACGACGATGCACCTTAAATTTCTAGCCGTCGCAATTTCATGTATCTTCAATTTATACTGACATAGCTCCGCACGTTTGTTGCCTTGATAGATAGCACCTCATCTACAAGCACGGGTTATGACGCGACTTCGAGATCGGGCGCTCAACCCCCCTTCATGGAAAAAGGTGACTGGATCAACATGTCTAGTGTTCCCATGATTGCTGCCGAAGCTGCGATTACCGAGGGGAGGGTAGGGGATCCTGCGCACGAGGTTGCTGGGGCGGAACAGGGTGCTGAAGCTGACCAGGCCGTCGAAGCTGAGCATGCCACCGAGGATGATTGCCCTGACAAGGTGGAGCGCGGTGCCGAAGCTGAACATGCTGCCCGCCCGGTCGACACTTCTTCCAGTGGGGACCCTGCGAATGCCAAAGCTGCTACTGCTGCACGAGAGGAACAGGTTGAAGAACTCGTGCACGAGGCCGAAGGAGGCGACACCGATGACGTAGCGCATGCGACCGAGCCTGAATCAGTGCTTCTCTCCGCCAGCTCTGCGGATAACGAGACCAACGCGATTCCTACTGTGACTGAGCCCCCTTCTGTAGTCGCCACCGAAGCTGAGGTGTGAAGAGTCGAGACTTAAGTAGATTGATATACTTTTGCCCCATGTGGTTGTAAGCAAAACTGATGAAGGTTGCCTCTGTGCAGGTCCCTTCGGTGGTGCCTGCGTAGATAGCCGAAGGTGCAAGCAAACTGCCTCTCACCTTGAACTCATTTTTTGTCGCGCCGAACGTGTGGACGAAGTTTAGCATCCTCCACCTTGGCAAGTCGTACTCCAAGTTTTTAGCATACCACACCCAGCGTTACCAAGTTCGGAATGAATCCGCGAGATGATTTCTCGCGGAGTTTTCACGAGAATCGGCACGTCGTGATGCGGTCCGTAGGGAGCGTGCCGCTCGTCGAGTTATGAAGCGTGCTATCGCAGGTCCCTTCGTAGACGAATGGTTGGTTCCCAAATCGGAACCTGTTGAGGAGGGTGTTGTTGGGCCTCTTGAATACGTGTACCTGATCCCTGACATGCCATCGGTTGACGCCGCGATTGTAAAACTCGAGTGGTTGTAAGTTCTCGCGTGCCTGATTCTGCCGTGTCTTCGGTGCATGACACGTGCCTTCAGAAGAGGAGTTGCGCCAGATGGCGTTGGACATAAGAGACGTGGCTGCACTTTATTTGATCGATGATATTTGTGAAGTTGTGATGAATGAGGACTAGCCCCCCGGTGTATACTCCATACCCCTTCGTGTTTGTTGTCCTCTTGTAAAAGGTATGCATGTGTCATATTTATTCAAGCCGTGGAGACTTGAAATGCCCGCTTCAGAACTCCCCCACGAAAGTTTTCGCGGTTGATCAGAATGACACGAGCCTTAGTTGGCATGTAAAGTGTAAACAAAACTCATTGTATGGATTGATTTTACGTCGTTGTTCAGCAATAAATTTATGATGTTGGTTTCGTTATTAGGAGCTTGACCCTTCTGTCGCTTTTTCCTCGCACCCTTCATGGTACTAGCCTTCAGCCGCAATTGTACCGTTATGGCATCTTGCATGGACTTGTATCGCGGCCGTGGCGGAACCGATGTGCTGCGTTATGCCGGCTTCGCGTGTTCAGCCATAACGTGACTGACACAGATTTTCACATGTGGACGTAACGGGACCGATGCACCGCCTTACACAGAATTTCACCTTCAGCCATAAGGGGACTGACACACCGCCTTACGCGGACTTTCATCTTCGGCTATAATGGGACCGACACACCGCATTACGTGGAATTTCACCTTCGACCATAAGGGGACCGACACACCACCTTACGTGGAATTTCACCTTCGGCCATAAGGGGACCGACACACCACCTTACGCGGACTTTCACTTTTGGCCATAATGGGACTGACGCACCACCTTACACGGAATTTCACCTTTGGCCATAAGGGGGCCGACAATGTTGAACAGCACGGATAACACTCTTGCTCTCTATGTGCTATATGTGCAATGCTGTTGACGGTGTAAAACCATGCTCAAGTTCATCGCAAGCCTACGGGTGACTTGGTGCCTTTTTCATCAAGGAGGGTTCTCCCTACATTTGTCAATCCAAGGATCGGAAACAAACCACCAAGGTTCTCTATCTAACCTACCGGTCTAACCCTATTTTAAGCATTGATTGCATAAAGGTAACGTATAAACACCAAGGGATGTATGGATCACATCCACCTAGCCATAAAGGTAAGCAAAACAAAGGTAAACCTAGCCTATCGTCTTCTTGTTGCCGTTCCGGCCAAGGCGATAAACCAATCTAAACCTATACTATGATAAGGATTACACTTGATATGGAGTAACCAGATATGGAGTGGGCCGATGCACATTCGCTCGCCGCTTTCTCTCCTCTCGTACTGTCACTACGCGAGGATATTCATCACCGAGCAACAACCTAGGTCCGTGCACTACTACGGTGTATCCGCAAGACAAGACTAATCACCATGATTCGATCTAGTCCTACTAAAGGCATATGGTAGCTACACATATGAATAAGTATACCTCGTAGTAGATCAAAGTATGACAAGATATAATTACATCACCGAAACTTGAAGGTACAAACGACTTGACGAATTCAAGTCGCGGCTCTGGAACTCCACCATGGCTTTACCACGCAGGGCCAACCATGGCGGCTAGGGCATGGCCTAAGCCATCACCTAGGCAACTCGAGGACTCGCGGCGACCGTCGGCTTCCTCCCGGTGCTTCTCCTTCGTCTCGGCGGCTCTCTGATGAATGGATGGATGTGGCGGCCGGCGAAGGCAGAGGCAATAAATAGACAAGCACCTAGGGCAAAAGGGGGTGCGAACCGGGCTCGGATCGGGCTGGGTCGGCCGGCCTGGGCTGACCGACCCAGGCCCATTTTGGCCCGATTTGGCCCTGTCTCGCTCCCCGATGCTTCTCGGTCAATTGTTGACTTGCTCCCTTATGCATGTGGGCCCTTGACATCGTCTTCTTGTCGCGCAAGCTTCAACATCTTTTGTCCAGGTCCCTGGAGTTTCACGGCTTCATGCTTCGGTCCCTGGATCCTTTGGAGTCATGTTCATGATGTTTCTTGACTTGTGTCGGGCTTCATGATCGTCTCTTGAAGTGCTTGATGAACTTATCCTGAAAGTCTCCCTTTAAGCTCTAGTTTCCTACATAAACAACAAACTCCAAAATCGACATGCGAGAGTGAACTTGATACCTCCGGGGGGTTAGTACCATTGGTTAGAATATCAAATATGTGCAAATGTTGACGGTAAACTTATAGCTAGGTGTACCAAAATCGACCGTCAACATACCCCCATGCTTAAACCTTGCTCGTCCTCGAGCAAGTCCAAGATCTTTGCTTAATTTGGAAATCAGCGTTGCCCTTCAATGTCTTCCCTGCACTTAGTTATACACAACAAGACATATTGCTCTCTCAAGTATTTAGCATTTAAGGTTCAAGTTTTGACCGGCTACTTCATTATGGAAGATAGACTATCATTAAAGAACATGCCACAATAAAATAAAACAAGTGCTCTCGAACTTAAACAAACTTCAAACCTTTACCTTGTTGCATCGTGAAGAGTTTTCAAAAAGTTGCACATCTAACATAAGTGAGGTTCTCTTGCAAAAGCTCAAGGAAACACTCATCTCGTCAAGTCACTCAAGCCTACACTAGATTATTATCAACCTATTCTACTCATATATGGAAGTGAAAAGCTTATGTGGAGCGTGGAAGGTAAAAACAATCCTAGCAGAACATTATACTTGAAATATTGTCAAACTAAGAGAGAGATCAAATGGAATTGCCGAGACTAGTCAAAAAGGCCATGGAAAATAAATGTTGGAAAGGGAGAGAGATGGAACACACACATTTAGAAAGGTGGACATGTGCAAGTGGCAAATGGGTGATCCCTAGACATTGATGAAGTTCTCGTTATCGGATTGCACATGGTTGGAAAAGTTTGAGTATGTACTTGTCTTCAAAGCTCTCTAAGATTTAAATGAAGCTAAAAAGAACCGAGGAGCATTTTTATTTTTCTCTTTTTTTGTTTTTTTTTCTTTTCTTATTTTTTTCCTTCTTTTTCATTTATTTCTTTTTTATTCATCATTTTTTATGCTCCTCTGAACTTTTAAGCAACATAGTACTTGCTATAGCAGTCCTCCCCCATGATTAAATGATTGCTCGTCCTCGAGCATAGAAGTGAGGGGGCCTATGGCTGCTAAAGAAGTACAAAATCCTTGTATTCCTTTATAAATCTTTTGAAATCTTCAAGGGCATCCTCGATGTCGAAACTTGCATAATCACTGATGAGTCCCTCCATATGTTATATGTCTTGAAATCTTGCCAGAAAATCTTCAGAAAATTCATTGAAAGATCATCCATACTCAATTTGGGTTGTGGTCAAGGAGGTAATCACAAAAAGATGTTTTGGGTTTAGGGTGGTTGCCCAACGAAGTTTGTGAAATTTCCAATGTAGAAGCTCACAATGCGTGGACAAGAGTGGCTAGAATGAAAAAGATACGCAAAGGAATGATCAGCTTCTTAGTCTCGTACCAAAGAAATAAATCCTAATCCAACTCATCAAGATATAAGTTTGCAAACTAAAGGTTATATCATTAAAGTACTTGTATGTGTATAGGCTTTGGTAGGTAGAGCATTGCAAGAGATTCACAAATGTAGATAGCATAATAATTTTAAATAAAACAAGTACAAGGCATAGGTCATCGGTAAACTTAAATCAAAGAGCAACATGAAGTATGTGGGTCTAAAGATTAATCATTTAATCTACACAAATGAAAGAGCTGGTATTTAATCAATTTAAGTTCTATTTAATAGAGAGAAAATAGTCATGTTATATAAAACATCACGCAAGTAAAATAAGGCGGCAACTTTCATCATTTTTCCATAATCAAGATATACAAATAATATCATCGTGGTAAGCTCAAAAGAGATAGTGATTTATTTATTGAAAAGTAAAAACTAACTAGCGTAGGTTGTCCTCCTAGTAGCCATGTTATTGATAGAGAGATAAATACAAATGTTGTCTATGGTTGAAAGCATATATGTGCAAGCATTTAAAAGGCGATGAACAAAGATAAAGTTGAGGCCGAGTTACTGTCCTTTTCAATGTTCGTAATGAAGTGCAGCGATGCCTCCACCATGCTTAAGAATTGTGCTTAGCATGGAAAAAGAATGATTAGCATCTTGTGTTGAAGGTGATCCTTGTACTCCATGTGGCCTTTCTCTTTCGTTCTTCAAATCCTCCCCCATGCTTAGAGTGTTGCTAAGTGTGGAAGAACTTGAATTGCTTGTAATTCGCCATGTGTTTGAGAATCGTCTTCACTTCCTTGCCTTTGTTGCTCATTTGTCCCTCAACTTTTTCTTATCATCATCAAGCCATGGTTCCAATCCTTCGCCATATCGTCATCACCGACTTCAATGACGTCCTTTGTCGCTGCCTCATCTTCCACATTTTTTTCCACCAGAATAGAAAATGTACTGAAGCACCCCTCCACGTTGACGTTTATGAAATTATCTTTCCAACGGGCCATCATATGCATGAAACGGGTTCCGAACAAGAGAGTTGTGCCAATTTTACTCCGGCGATGCAATCCGCCCAAGGCTGATTTCAGACTGCGCATCGCTCAATGGTTTTGCCATATCTCATTGTACGGGCCTTCAAAATTGATGATTCTTGATGCGTTGGAAAGAAGGTTTGAAGGAGCTTCTGAATATTAAATTTTCTTCTATTGTACATCTCTGAACATGTGCTCAAATCTTGATGGAAACAGCAACTTCCCTCTCAAGCCTTGTACATGACTAACGATCTTGATTGCAATTGGTCAAGAACTCATGGGAACACTTCTCCATGCCTACAAAACAAATATAATGCACATTCTACCCACGGGGTTATGGTTGGGAGTAGAAACAATTGCCAACAAACCAAATGCATCCCTAAGATCTTAGCTTGTGGTATAGCTCACCTATTAAAGAGAAAAGTAAGAACCTAATGAGTGTACGTGCGTGTAGGTGAAAATGCAAATGAAAGGAAGGGATAGAAACAAAACAATGTTTACACCAAATTCTAAGCTCCATGCTTACAAAGTGGTTGCCAAACTTCTCCAGCGCCATAAAGATTTATTAACCAAGGTCAAAACACCATGTTTATCCCAAGATTAACAATTCTTAGTAGTGTAAGAGAGGTATGGCGCATTGTGAAGTTTATAAACCTACCAATGCAATATAAATTAACAAGGCTAAAAAAACTCAAATGATGATTGTCTGCAATCAAATCTAAAAACCATGTTTACACAATATTACAAAAGAAAATGCCTCGCGCGCGCAAAGCACCATTAAGGAAATAAAGCATTCATCAAAAAGTTTTGCGAAGAAGCCAAGCTAACCTATGCATGATAGAACAAAAGGGGGTTGATGCAAAATGCAAATGCGAAAAGGAATTAGTGAAAAGGGTCAGCAATGTTTGAAAAAGCCTTTCAAGGTTGTTCCATATAATGACAAGCAAGTCACTTTATGAGAGGTAAAGTCTTGTCAACAAAGCATTTTATAAAAAGACCTTAAAACATGCTAACAAGGTTTAAGGTAAGGCTTATGGGTATCCTATATTTTTGGCTTAAGACAAGAATTTTGAAAAGATAAGTCGGGTGAATAAATTCTATCTAAGGCGGTTTTGAAAAAGAAGAAAAGCAAGGGTTAGATTTTCGGATGAAAAACAAACATATGGTTTTAGGATTACTAAAGGTATGAGGGGTTTTTTCTAAGGGTTTAGGATGAGGCTAGTCAAAACTTTAATTAGAAAGGGATAGAGATATACTTTGTCGACTTGACATAAGTCGATCCCTCCCTTTGTTGGACTGGGTTCAAGGTGTGGTTTGATAGGAAGGTTTAGGTAAAGATGAGATTTTTTAGGGGTTATAAAAGATGAGATGCAACATGCAACATAATGCAAAGGTGGAGAACAAAGTGGAATGAAGTGCAACATGATTATAAATGAACAAAATGATATGACATGATATGGTGGTTATCTAAACCAAAAGCAAAAGTTAGCCTAAGTTAACTAGCCACAAGTTTAGAATCAAAAGGGATCATGCTTCATGTTTCTCTCTAAAGACACAAATAAAAAGACTCTAAACACTAATAAGCACACAAAAAAGGGGTCTACAAGTTTCCCAAAATTAAGTAGCAAAGTACTCACTCAATGTGTGTCTATATATATATATATATATATATATATATATATATATATATATATATATATATATATATATATATATATATATATATATATATATATATATATATATATATATATATATATATATATATATTAAAGCATACAACATGTGGTTGTGACATTTATTAGAGCAATGGTATGATGTTACTTGAAGTTTTCAAATAAAGAACACAATGTAGACTTGTCATAGTTTATATAGATATATAAAAAGATCGGGTTGCCTCCCGTAAAGCGCCTCATTTAAAGTCATAGAGCTCGACTTTCTCACGTACCTTTTTATTGTCGTGAAGCCATGGTTACTTGTGCGAGAATCCAAAGTAGCCATGCAGCTTGATGTTGCCTTTAGGAAATCCGTCGTGGTTCGCTTCCAATATCATCATGTGTTGAGTGGTGCCTCTTGTGTCTTCATTCATCCCTGCTCTGGAGGGTTTGTTTTAGTCCTTAGCTTCTGAATTTCATCGTGTACGAGTTGTGGAACCGTTGCCCCATCTTCTATTATTATCATTGTGTCCATCTCCTCTATCTTGTCGTCATCGCCTTATTGCTGCCTCTTCTTCATGGATTTACCCCTGCATCCAGAACAGAACATATACCAAAATATAGTTCTATTGAAAAATTTATAAAATTACCTTTCCAACGGGTACTCATTCGCCTTAATCGGAGTCCGAATGAGGGAGCTATGGCTGTTTCACTTCAGCACTGCTTGCTGTCCAGAATTTCAGCATGTGCAACCATCGGCGATTCGGCCATATCCGCTTGTAGGAACCTCCGATTGCCTTGCCACTTGATTCGTTGGAGCGTAGACTTCATGCAGCTTCTGAAAATCCAAATATATCTAATTGTTTTCTGATGTGGCTCATGCAAACATCGTGATGACATCATTATCCTTTCGTCAATCGATCCGGAGATGTGCGTGTGGTCTTCATCTTGAAGTCTTTTAGGGCACCATGTCACGCAACCTTTGGCTTCAAAAATCATAACCATCACTGCATGAGCATGATGGTAATGGAATCATTCTCCATCGTTCTTGACATGGTCGTTTCCGAAACCTATAGCTTGGACAAACATCCTCCAAAAGATATTAGTCTAAAAACTTAATCGACACATAAGCATACCTTGTTCATCTTCGTTTCCTTCGAATGTTGCAAACTTTTCTCGATCGCTTTGTGTCTAGTTTTCCACCTACTTTCAAGGACACAAACAAGAAAGCAAGCGTATATGCAATGATAAAAATTAGGGTTTGTTAAAAGAAAGATAGATCGCCCTAGGGTTCGAGTTGCCGATCCCCGGCAATGGCGTCAGAAAAAGGGGCTTGTTGACGGTGTAAAACCGTGCTCAAGTTCACCGCAAGCCTACGGGTGACTTGGAGCCTTTTTCACCAAGGAGGGTTCTCCCTAGATTTGTCAATCCAAGGATCGGAAGCAAACCACCAAGGTTCTCTATCTAACCTACCAGTCTAACCCTATGTTAAGCATTGATTGCATAAAGGTAACATACAAACACGAAGGGATATATGGATCACATCCACCTAGCCATAAAGGTAAGCAAACCAAAGGTAAACCTCGCCTATCTTCTTCTTGTTGCCGTTCCGGCCAAGGCGATAAACCAATCTAAACCTATACTATGATAAGGATTACACTCGATATGGAGTAACCGGATATGGAGTGGTCTGATGCACATTCACTCGCCACTTTCTCACCTCTCGTACTGTCACTACGCGAGGATATTCATCACCGAGCAACAACCTAGGTCCGTGCACTACTACGGTGTATCCGCAAGACAAGACTAATCACCATGATTCGATCTAGTCCTACTAAAGGCATATGGTAGCTACACATATGAATAAGTATAACTCGTAGTAGATCAAAGTATGACAAGATATAATTACATCACCGAATGTTGAAGGTACAAACGACTTGACGAATTTAAGTCGCGGCTCTGGAACTCCACCATGGCTTTACCACGCAGGGCCAACCATCTTGGCTAGGGCATGGCCTAAGCCATCCCCTAGGCAACTCGAGGACTCACGGTGGCCGTCGGCTTCCTCCCGGTGCTTCTCCTTCGTCTCGGCGGCTCTCTGATGAATGGATGGATGTGGCGGCCGGCTGTGGCAGAGGCAATAAATAGACAAGCACCTAGGGAAAAAGGGGGGCGTGAATCGGGCTCGGATCAGGCTGGGTCGGCCGGCCTGGGCTGACCGGCCCAGGCCCGATTCGGCCCCCATCTCGCTCCCGATGCTTCCCGGTCAATTGTTGACTTGCTCCCTTATGCATGTGGGTGCTTGACGTCGTCTTCTCCACGGTTTGGACAGAGCTCCTTGTCGCGCAAGCTTTAGCATCTTCTGTCCAGGTCCTGGAGTTTCACGGCTCCATGCTTCGGCCCCTTGACCCTTTGGAGTCATGTTCATGATGTCTCTTGACTTGTGTCGGGCTTCATGATCGTCTCTTGAAGTGCTTGATGAACCCATCCCGAAAGTCTCCCTTTAAGCTCTAGTTTCCTACATAAACAACAAACTCCAAAATCGACATGCGAGAGTGAACTTGATACCTCCGGGGGGTTAGTACCATTGGTTAGAATATCAAATATGTGCAAATGTTGACGGTAAAATTATAGCTAGGTGTACCAAAATCGACCGTCAATAAATGCCTTAGAACTACATGCTAAACAGAATTTCATGCTTACTGCTTATATCAGTATGAACCATTGCATTGCAGTGGCGATCGTTCCGAACTAGCGGAAGGTCTACTATCTTGATTCACTGAAGACAGTTAATATTGATACTAACCCTTTCGAGCAAATCATTAATGAGTAAGTTATTTCTTTCTTAACCTGCGGACGTTCCGCAACAAACCGTGAAGAGTATATTAATTAATAGTGCACTAACAATTGTTGCATGTTTCGTTGTAGGGGTTGGGAACGTTACTGTCGTGATAAGAAGTTGCGCCTTGGCACCTTGGGACATGTCAAAGATGTTAAGGTACATACCACTTATTTCCTTCATGTGGAAGCTAGTTCTAAAGCTTGAATTTATTTCTTCTCGAACACCACTACTTTTTTGTACATTTATTGCAGTGCCACCAGCAACCTACTGAATCCAAACTTTGCGACTTCTACTGTGCCTATCACATGCATAAATTAAAATATAGTGGCCCACATACGGAGGTACTTTCTTGGGATCTTCATTTGTAAAACCTGCAACTGAGCACAGTTCTTGCTTATTAGCACTACACATGTTTGGTAACCACCTATATATGTGTGCTGACTGGTGACATTGTTATATCCAGAGATTAGGGCTAGATGAGCATCCTCGCGACAAATCAAAGCTGGTCAATGTTCGTGATAGAATTTCCACATTCCTCATGGAACAAGTGATCACAGTCAGAGGAAAATTTCATGCTGACGAGACTGTGTGGGCTCAGATTAAATATGGTGACTAGGAAATTTTTGCATGCCTCCTTGTCCATGAATTTTTGTGATATTGTTGTATTCCTCCTTGTGAGATGATGATGCTGAATTTTGTCATATGATGCATGTGAATTATATGGATTGCTGTGAATATAGATGCTAGATCTAATTTATGTGAATTTAGTCATATCCTGGCTGGTTCCAGTATGTAGCCAGCAAGAAGGCAGTAGGTTACTGTAGGGGTGGCCTAGTATCTGTAACGGGCATTAATTAAAGCTCGCTACAAACACTGATCACTAAGTAACAAGCTTCAATCGGAACACCTGTTACAAACATGCCAACAATGTAACGGGCACCGTAAAAGCCCACTACCAGTACTGACCGGTGGGCCCCAGAACTCGGCCTGTTCGTCGAGACATCAGAGATGCAGGTTCACCACACGCGTCTCCGATATTGATTTCACAGTAACGGGCTCTGTTTTGGTGCCCGTTACCAAAGTTCCCTATGGGGCCAGAGAAACAGTCATTTTCACATGACTGGTGACTAGTTGTGGTAACAGTTGTTGTTTGATGCCCATTACGAATCCTAGTTGTGCTGAGACGTGCATGAAATAGACGCATCTCATTTTGTCGAGGCATCAGAGATGCAATTTCATAAAATGTGTCTCTGATGTTGAATTACTGTAACGGGCTTTGTTTTGGTTCCCAATACCAAAGTTCTCTGGGGGCCCAGAGAAACAGCCATTTCACGTGACCGGTGGCTAGTTGTGGTAACGGTCGTTGTTTCATGCCCATTACAAATATGTGTTATCAGTAACGGGCATCTGCCCGTTACCTTTCTTGGCACATTTGTAACACTTGATCGGTAACGGGTGCTTTTCCCATTACCAAAGCGCATCTATGCCCGTTAGCAAAGTGAGGTTTTCACATAGTGACACCGCCTAAAGAGGAACTTCATCTTCACAACGCCTTACGCGAACTTCGTCTTCGGCCATAACAGGCCGACACACCGCCTTACGCGGAATTTCTCCTTCGGCCATAACGGGACTGACGCACCGCCTTACGGGAATTTCACCTTCGGCCATAACAGGACGGATGCACCGCCTCAAGCGGACTTTCACCTTCGGCCATAATGCGGGACCGACACACTTCCTTAAGCGGAACTTCATCTTCGGCCATAACGGGCTGATACATTGCCTTACACGGAATTTCACCTTCGGCCATAACGGGGCCGATGCACCACCTTACGCGGAATTTAACCTTCAGCCATAACAGGACCGACGCACCGCCTCAAGCGGACTTTCACCTTCAGCCATAACGGGACCGACACACCACCTTACATGGAATTTTACATTCGGCGTACGTAATAAGTGACAAGCATGACTCGGGTTCGGTCATCGTCATCTGAAGCTACGTCGTTAATTACTTCGACCGAAAAAGAACATTCGGAGACTATGCCCCCCGTGCCGCGCAGGTGGAGCATAGCTTCGGAAAAAACTTTTTGAAGACTCAGGCGGAAGCACCGAGCTTGGGCGAAACAACTGCCTTATATTACACGGAAAAAGGGTACATGGGTCCGACTCATTAAAAACCTCACATTTTGTGGATCCAGCGAGAATCCACGAAGCTTCCCCCGTGAGGAAAAGATTATGTCCCCTACTTATTGTTCATATATTATAAACTTCAAACCAAAAATAAATGAATGAAAAGATGGAACTACAAAAGATCGTCGCTTCGGAAGTGTTTAGAAGAAATACTTCTGGAGCATGTCCACGTTCCATGTGTATGTCTCCTGTTCATCGCTCATCTGCCACAGCTTGAAGGCTGCTTCATTTGCTGTCGCGGTTGCTATGAATGACCCTTCCCAATTGATGTGCATTTTCCCCTTTAGCTTGCCCTTTGGAATTTTGCACAAGACGAGGTATCCTGACCGGATGAGCTTCGGTCGAATTCACTTGTTTTTCCACCTTCGGGTCTCCACCTGATAAGACAACAAGTTGGCTCCAGCCTGCAGCCGTTCCTCCTCAATGTCTTGGACTGAAGCCTTTAGCTCTTGGTCGCCGGGAGGGAAATCCCTCCAAATTCCTAAGCACAACTCTTTTGGAAGCACGGATTCCTCACTATATAATATCTTGAAGGGGGAAAATTGCGTAGTTCTGGAAGTGGTGATGTTGTGAGGCTAGATCACCCTCAGTAGTTCTTAGGCCCACTTGCTTTTAGGCAATTCTGTGATATTCCTTTTAATACCCGAGAAGATGATGTTGTTAGCCCGCTCTACCACCCCATTAGATTGCGGGTGATAGACCAAAGCAAAGCATAGCTTGGTGCGCAAGTAATTGCAAATTTTCCGAAGTTAGTGCTGTCAAACTGCACTTCATTATCCACCGTGACTCTGTACGATACTCTGAAGCGGCAGCTGATGTTCTGCCCGAAAAACTTCTGTATCATTGCCGAAGTGATGCTCAACAACGGCTTTACCTCCACCCACTTGGAGAAGTATTCCACCACTACTACTGCATCGGTGTAGTTGCCAGACGCAGTTGGCAGCGGACTGACACAGTTGCTATGTTGCCTGTATCAGCTACCGCATTGATTCAAATTATTGATGGTGCATGTTGATGGTGAAATTCCGTCAACCTAGCCATGAGTTTACCTTCGGTGTTGGCATGACATTATACCTTATCCACTGGTACTACCCCCTTGGTATAACAAGTTCGTTCGTGCATGTCAGTTTTGGAGTTTAGTAACTATGCATGATTTTAGTGTTGAAAGCAAGACTTCTAGGATAAGTTCATCAAGCACCTCGTGACAAGACCTTGCAGCCCGGTACAAGTCATGCAATGAAGTAAACATGACTCCAAGAAGCCTAGGGACCAATCCCGAGAATATGAAAAACTCCAAGGACCCAGTCAGAAAAGTACAAAATGTTGCGGGACAAGGAGCTTCATCCAATCTGGAGAGAAATTGAAGACAAGGGCCCACATGCAGAATGGGGAAGAATCTCGAAGACTCAGGAACCGACACCAAGCAAAGCAGGTCGTCGGCTGGGCCGAAGTGGGCCCAGGCCGGTCAGCCCAGGCTGGCCGGCCCAGCCCATTTTAGGGACCAGTCGACCCCCTCCCCCTTGACCTAGCCGCCATTCGGTCTATTTTTAGCCCCGAGGCCAAGAGCCATGCCTCAGTTCATTCGTCATCGGCCGTTGAGGAGAAGAGGAGATAGGGAAACCATCTCGGAGAGGGGAGGGTCGAGGTAGTTGACTAGGATTTTCTTAACTGATGTGGGAACCTTGCAAGGAAGACCACGTCGGAGTTCCCAGAGCTAGAAGCAAGATCGAGGTAGGATGCCGGTGGTGATCTTGTTTCATGTATCATGTAATGTTGAATTATCAAGTTGCAATCCGATTTGTAGCGATCAAATGTTTCTCATACGTCTTTGATTTTGATCGGCTTTTCGTATCTTAAGATCTATTCTCGAGATAGATCACCAAAGATGTTCTTGTAGCCGTGGTGGCTAGAGGTGCATGCCTGACCTTCCGAAAGATTTCAACTTGTCCTTGGACTCGCCCTAGACTAACCCGCATAAATAGGGGTGTGTTGTGACAGAAAGGTGGCTCCAAAAGGCGGGCGTTTTCGAAGTCAGACGGGAAACCATGGTTTAAAGAAGCTTTTTATGAGATTGAACTTGTTACTTCTTCCTCTGTTCGGAACTTCAACGAAGGCTTGATTGAATCTCTCTAGATTGGTTTATCTATCCCCCTATATCTCTTGCTACCTCCGGCTTTCATAGATTAGATTCATTCTTGTGATGTTCTTTAAGATTAGATGCATAGGTTTGATCTCTTAAAGATCGAAGTTTCTCGGCTTTATTAGATCAACTCTTGCATCACACATTTGTTCCACAGATTCGATACCTTGGTTCATCACTCGAGGGAAGAAGGGTCCCTTGACTACGACGGGGGATTTATTCGCATGCAAATCCACTTGAACTTTAACACGAATATATACCATTAACAAGCCCCTTTTTCTGGCGTCGTTGTCGTGGAACAAGTGATCAAGATTCCATCTTTTATCGCTTTCTGTGTAATTTCCAGTTTCTTTTGGTTTTCGTTTTGCATCTACTAACTTTTGATCATCCTTAAAATCAATCTAATCTAGTTTGTCTAACCCTAATTTTCTTAGATTTGTTTTTATTTTTCGTTTTTGTATATTTTGTTTATCGCTAACCCTCATAGGAGATGGACGGGTACCTCTCCAACAAACCTGGTAATTTTGTGGATGATCCAGAAAAAACTTTACAGGCTAAGGAAACGCGAAGCTCAACAAGCTAAGAAGCTAGATTTTGTAGATTCGAAGTCAGAAGACGAAGGATCGTTGGAATCTCCGAAGAAATCACCACCTCAAAGTCCTCGGGAGAATCGACTTCCACCGATGGGAGGTCAACTGCAAGAACGCAAGATTGGGGAGCTATGCACCCTAGACATCCTTGACCTACCAATCTTGAACCTCGCAGAGATCGGAAGGCCGTTCGAGATCAAGACCTCAACAATCCGCATGGTGCAACATTCACCCTTCACTGGTAAAGAAGATCCGAACCTTCACCTCCAAGAGTTCGTTCAACTTTGTCAAACATTCAACATGGACGGGGTGACTCAAGATCAAATTAGGGCAAGGCTCTTTCCGTTCTCGCTACTCGGGAAGGCTTTGCAGTGGTTCTACTCTCAACCGGCGGAGACGGTGCAAGATTGGAATGCATTGATGAGGGCCTTTATGAAGGAATACTACTCGCCAGGTAAAACTCAAAGCTTGCTATCACACCCGGCCCAATTTGGATGGCCCATGAGTGGCCCATGAGCGCAGGTGCGCGTGTTCACTGCCAGATTGCTAGTAGGGCAAGGGTGGAGCCAACTTATAAGCCTTTGTCCACTAGCCATACCACCCTCGGGTTGACCATTTTACACGAAGAGAGGACGAAAGTGTAAGCAATGTGATATGTGTACGCATGCCTGCCCCTACGGAAGGGCTGGGCGATGCGGCTTTGGTGGGCGGGGTGTTACAAATGGTATCAGAGCTGACCCTTGCGGTTGCACGTACAGGTCAGTGTGCGGACATAGGGCGCATGGCGCGTGTGGGCCTGAGATGGGATACACAGCATGGCATATGGGTCGGCACTGGACGTACGGTCGTGCGCTAAGAGGGAAGGTTCCTGGACATTTGCTCGGGTTAGTGTGCGGACATATGCATATGCGTGTGGGCCTGGGATGGGGCACACGACATGGCGTGTGAGTCGGTGCTGGAAAGGTGAGTTGGACCGACGGGGACGTCGGGTTCTTTGAGGGGGGGGGCGTGAATGTCACACCCAACCCAATTTGGATGGCCCATGAGTGGCCCATGAGCGCAGGTGCGCGTGTTTACTGCCACATTGCTGGTAGAGCAAGGGTGGAGCCAACTTATAAGCCTTTGTCCACCAGCCATAGCACCCTCGGGTTGACCATTTTACACGAAGCGAGGACGAAAGTGTAAGCAGGGTGATATGTGTACGCGTGCCCGCCCCTACGGAAAGGCTGGGCGGTGCGGCTTTTGTGGGTGGGGTGTTACAGATATGGACTTTTAAAGGTGTAAGGACGTAGTTGTGAAGATCAGGAACCTCCAGGGGTTTAACTATGAAAAGACAGGGGCATACACATAATTATGTATAAAAACTCAGGGGCTTTCTTACAAAGATGCCAGGATGGATTGGATCTGAAGATTCTGAAAGATCCATGTTTGGATCTATGGATTACAAAGGTCTGCAGGGGGTTATGTGCAAAACGGCGTCCTCATCTTCTACCTCTGCTCGATCTAGAGACAAGGTAGACGGTGGTCCTGCCGGTCAAAATCAGTGGCGTCCCGGCAGCTTAGAGGTCCGATTGAAATGCAAAACGAAGGGAGGAGGGAGAGGAGAATTCTAAGAGGTGCTCACTTGCGGCGGGGACGAAGGGAGACAGCAGGAATCTTGGCCGGCGGCGGAGGTCTGCAGCGACTGGCGGCGGTTGAACACAGCGGCGGCGCTCCGGTGGCCGGTTTGCGATGGGAAGGAGTGCGTCAGCTTCGGCGCGACGCGGGCGAGTTCGTGGCGGTGTCGGTTTGCTCGGGAAGACGGCAAAATGACGGCAACGCCGGCGGCGAGCTCGGTGGCTCCGGCGGTGCCGCGCTCCAAGGGGGCGGCGACGCTAGGCGAAGAGAGGTGGCGGTAGGGCTATATGGTGCGCGAGGACGCTCGGCCCCGCCTTAAATAGGCGCGGGGTGGCGCGCCTAGCATGCGGCGCACGCACGCCGAGGGGAAGAGCCGGCGGCGGCGCGTGCCGTGCGAGCGGCCGTGATGGCCGGGCCTAGATGGGCTCTGGCGGGCCTGGCGCGGATCTGCGGCTGGGCCGGGGTAGACTGGGTCGGGCCTTCGGGCTCGGCCTAGGTAGAATAGGAATGTTTTTTTCTTTTTTTGGAATATTTTCCTGTGCAAAGATAAATCTAGAAATATCTAGATAAATCAATAAAGCCACGAAAATATTCTAAAAAATCCCCAAAACTTTAGGAAAATTCCTAGAGACATATTGGGACATGAGCTATCCAAATAAAGTGTTTGGAGCTCATGAAAAAGATTTAAGAGCCTTCTAATGAATAGTAATAACTCAGAGGAAAATGAGAATAAATTCCCGAAAAGTCCGGAAAATTCTTGGAAGGATTTGAACAGCTCCTAAACGCATTTTGAAACATTAAGCACTCAAGAAGCACCAAGATGCATCAACATGAATGCAACACTCACAACCATTTATTTAATTTAGAAAATCAAACACGGATTTTCCTATAGTATATTTCCTGTAAAGAAAAATAAATGTTGGAAAAGTTTTATAATTATGTGAAAATCGTTATTTAATTATTCTCTCTATTCACATCCTGAAATCGAAAATTTCAGGGTGTGACAATATCTTCCATGTTTTAAATCCTTTTTCATCTGTTCAAGTTGCGTTAGGTTCGTAATAATGTAAAGCACGCGGTAGTGGTGTGTTTTCACCATGTTTGTTTTCTTAAAATTGATTTGATATTAATTTTGATTAATGCTTCGTAAACATGTCTTTTCTAAATAAAATCTATATAGATCCATACACTGTTTTTCATAATCAAATTTAATTTCATTAATGTTTCTCTCACATGCTTTTGAAAATAAAATCTAATTAGATCTTTTACCCGATTTTACATAAGTCAAATATTAATTCGCTCAATGATTAATTAACTTTTATAATTAAAAGTTGATTAGGCTTTTACTTCAGCTTTATAAATAAATGCTGATTTTGATTAATACCAATGTAATGTTGTTTTTAATAATAATATGATCTACTCAAATTACCAAGTTTCATTTAGATTGTTCATATAGTTTAGTTTTTCTAAATTAAATGTTTAATTGGTTAATTCATATATAAACCCTTATAAATAAAACTTGACTAGTTCTTTACACCGGTTTTGTAAATAAAATTTAATTTGCTTTAAATCCAACATGGGGTATTTATTTATGAAATATCCTTACATATATTTTGTTAATTAAAATAAATCTAGCTCATAGCCTTGTCCTCTTATTTATGCAGACCGTTCGTTAGACGTTATTTATCAAGTTCTATCTCAATGTGATCTTTCCGGTCCTTGCTCAACCTTTCATAGCCATCTCTTTAAAGCTAACCAAGCCTTTCTTCCTCCAAGCATGGTTTGTGTGCTTTAGTGATCCGTGGAATCGAGCCTATCCTTTAGTGCGATCTTTTAAAGCTTTGATTTGATTGGTGTATTGTTCTTAGTGTGTTTGTTTGTTTGCTTTGTATGCTTGTGCCCGATGATTGATGCGCTTAGAGTGAACGCCGTTCGAGAAGTTTTGAAGAGCTTGAAGTTGAAGATTCAGAGCAACTACCCTCTGGTTAAAGGCATGTGTGTCCTTGATCTTTTGTCCTAAGAATTATATTTAATCACTCATTGCATTACTTGCATTAATTTTGATGGGTTCCTATTAAGGATTCTGACTAGTTTCTTTTTACCATTGCCTTGTATAACTAGGTTGTTTAATTAATCTTGATGGTAGATCTTGCTTGGTTTGCTCAACTGGGTTGGTAATAAACAACATGGATACTCTTTTACTTTATGTTCCAATGTGATGTGCGATGTTTAATATACAAGACCATATATTTAATCAGAACATGGAGAACCACCCAGGACAACAGTGCAACCACAAGAACTATTGGCTTTGGTCTTGGCCAAGTAATTAGGGAAGTCTTTGTGTGGTCATTACTCACATAGTACTTTGGGGACAGAGGAATGCTTTTATGGCTCTTCTATTCTGGAGTGGTATTGGAATGGAAGTACTCTATGGCTGACCGTCTGTGAGTAGAAGTGTGGTACGAAAGATAGCCTCTATGACATACTACTATGGACTAATACGCACGAGAGGACTCTTTGTAAAGGCCTCGTAGCGTCCCTATGCAACCACACCTCGGTAGTGTGGTATTGTGCCTACTTTTGCACAGCGTGGTAGGGTGCAAAGCTCTCCGGAGTTTTTACGCGACTTGTGGTGAAAGTGTACAACCTCTATAGAGTGTAAAACTAATCGATTAGTCGTGCTCACGGTCCAGAGCGGACTGGACCCTCATATGATAATTGAACTTGAAGATGGACTTAAATCGTGTTCTCTGGTTATGCTTGCCATATGCTTATGGCGTTTCTCTTACCTTTATGCTTAATGTGGGTTGGCATAAACTTATACTTTAATAGTAATTAGGTCCTAATAAAACTTGGCCAACTTAAATGCTAAATGCTTATAGCCAGTCCACTATAAAGCCTTTGCATTCATACTTTCCCCACACTTGTTGAGTACGACAAGTGCTCACCCTTGCTATAATCAATGTTGCTTAGAAAGAGGAAGCTACTACGGAGTTTGCTGAAGATGTTGCTGGTGCTAGGTGTACGCAACCCCCAATCGACTGTCTATGATGTTTGGAGCCTTTGTTTCCCGAATTAAGCGTAAATCTCTGTTAATCTTTCTCTTTCTTTATGTGATACTATTTTTGTATTCACTATTATGTCACTATATGCATGAAACTTGATCCTGGCATGCATATAGTTATTCACTTGGTTTTCTTTGGAAAAACAGGTGTAACAAAGTGGTATCAGCGCTGTATCGACTGTAGGATGCAAGCCTACTTAGCAATGGATGTTACCTAAGGTCTCTTTTGATCTAAAGTCCCTTCTTACCTTTTCCTTGACCTCTCTGATGAATGATCTCACATCTTAACCATCTTCTTTTCTCCATACCATGAATTCTTGTATATTTATCTTCACTTTGATCTCACCTGTGCATTCTCTCAAGCAATAACACCCCCTTGATTTATTGGTGGAATTGTTACCCTTAACATTTTATCTGTTCGTGCAGCTCTCCGACACATCAGCACTGTTTTGATTTTATCTCGAGCTACAGAATTCTTATTGACATGAAATCAGTTGGGTTAGCTCCAGAATTTCATGCATTAATTTGTGTCCAAAATTCAGCAGTATTTGTTTTGTATACATGGAGTATTCAGAATCTGTCAACACTACTGAAATAGCCATCTTGTTTAATTCATATCTCGAGTTCTAAACCTCTGACTGAGGTGATTCCAGTTGGGATGAACTCATAATTTCGGTCTCCTTGATTTGGGAAAAATCCATTATTTATGGATATCCTTGTTGGGAGCTACATCTGATCTATTAGGAGGATAGCCTCTGACTTCATTGACAACATGTAGTATCGTTCCCTTAGCTATGCCTTGATTGGTGGAATCCAGTGTTTGAGTGATGATGCTTGGTTTTATGAACTTGATTGATTCATTTCTTTGTAGTGAGTGTTGGTGTATTGTGGGTCTTATATCTGCAATAACATCAGTTGCTTAGTTGGGTTCTTCTTTTCTACCTCTCATCTCCTTGTTTATCCCTATTATTTTACCCTACTCTTGTTCTCTTCTGATCATATCTTCATCTATGAACCAGATGGAAAACCCAAATGGAGGTAACCAAGGCGAAAGCTATGAGAACAATGACGACTATGGATACAACCAAGATGTGTTATCATTTCCACCCTCGGATGATAAGTATGTAGAGTTCATGAGGACGGAGCCACCAATGTTCTCTAGTACCACATATCCCTTAGAAGCTGATGACTGGATCAAGAAAATTGACGAGAAGCTAGATATGGTACAATGTAATGATAAAGAGAAAGCTTTGTATGCATCTAGGCAACTTATAGGAGCAACTTCAGAGTGGTGGAATTCTTACATCAATGGACATTAGCAACTTGAGAGTATTGTGTGGAAGGAATTCAAGGACAACTTTATCTTACACCATACTCCTGTAAGTGCGATGAAGCTCAAAGGGAACGAGTTCCTTAACTTAAAGCAGGGACAGATGAATGTAACTGAGTATGGGGATAAGTTTATTCAATTATCTTGGTATGCCCCGTGATCGGCTGAAAGTGATAACAAGAAACGAGAGCATTTCATCAAAGGGTTGAATGAAGATCTTCAAAGTATACTTAGCTTACATGAATATTCCAGACTGCAAGATGTAATCAACAAAGCCACTGGGTTAGAAAGCAAACTACAGGAGATCATAAGTAAAGAGGGGAAAAGGGAATTCCCAGGGGAAGCCAATAACAATTCTCACCTAAGTCATATGTCTCAAGCCCATGATTTTCCTGAAGTCACTACGATGATGCATATCTAGAATATCCTCATGGTGTCACAGTGCCAGTGATTTGTGAGACACAACAGAATCGTCAAAACATTAGGGAAAGCAAAGCTTGTTTCTATTGCAAAGCTGGTGGACACTTTATCAGCAGGTGCCCGAAGTAACGTGTATATCTTTATTTTAAGAAGGAATGGCGACAACGACACAAGCAAGACAAGACCCCGATACCCAAGTGTTGACGGTTAATAGTTATATCAAAGTTCGTTTGTGACTTGCAAGCGTACAAGTCTCCCGTCGTAGTCAAGGGACCCTTTTTCCCTCGAGTGGTGAACCCAAGGTATCGAATCCGTGGAACAAATGTGTGCCGCAAAACTTAATCTAATAAAGCCAAGTAACTCCAATCTTCGATAAAAGAACCCTAATGCATCTAAGTAAAAGACACGAAACGAATCTAATCTACTAAAGACCGGAGAGAACAAAGTAAGATTGGGTAGATAAACCGATCTAAAGGGATCGGGGTAAGCCTTTTGTTGAAGTTCCAAGCAAGAGAAGAAGTAGCAAATCGAATCTTAATAAAAGCCTCTTTAAATCGTGGTTTCCCGTCCAAATCCGAAAACATCCGCCTTTCGGAACCCCCGTTCTGTCACAATGTATCCCTACTCATGCGAGGAGCATAGGGGCGAGTCAAAAGACAAGTCGAGATTCTTTCGGAAGATCCGGCGTGTACCTCTAGCCACCGCGGCTACAAGAACACCCTATGTAATCTATCGCGCGAATAGAATTGGAATAAGCAAAGTCGATCGAAAAACGAAATCTTCGAGGAAACACTTGATCGCTGGGAAAAGATTCAACATGATAATTCAACTATAACAATGATACATACACAAGATCACCACCAGGATCTTTCCTTGATCTTGCTTCTAGCTCCGGGAACTCCGATGTGGTCTTCCGTGCAAGGTTCCCACGTCGGCTAGGGGAACCCTAGTCAACTAGCTCGACCCTCTCCTCTCCGAGATGGTGTCCCTCTCTTCTCTGCTCCTCGGCGGCCGATGACAAATTCTCCTCCCCGTGGCTCTCGGTCAGGGGGTTATAAATAGCCCGATTGGCGGCTAGGGCAAAGGAGGGTGCAAATGGGCCCTGGAATGGGCTGGGCCGACCAGACTGGGCCGGCCGGCCTGGGCCCATCCAGGCCCAGCCCGAGGCCTCCTTTGCTCTATGTTGGTTCCCTTGCTTCCTGGATGTTTCCCCCTTCTGCATGTAGGTCCATGTCGTCAGTTTCTCTCCGAATTGGACTCCACTCCATGTCTTGCAAGATTCAGCACTTTTCTGGTCAGGTCCTCGGAGTTTGTCATCTTCTCAGATCAAGTCCCTGGCTTCTTGGAGTTAAGTTTGCTTCGTTGCATGACTTGTACGGGGCTTCAAGGTCTTGTCATCAAGTGCTTGATGAACTTATCCCGAAAGTCTTGCATTCAACACTAAAACCCTGCATAAACACTAAACTCCAAAACCGACATGCACACGTGAACTTGTTATACCACGGGGGTTAGTACCAATGGATAAGGTATAAAACTCATGCCAACACCGAAGGTAAACTCATGGCTAGGTTGACGGATTTTCACTGTCAACATCTCCCCCATGCTTAAACCTTGCTCGTCCTCGAGTAAGCCTTCGATGGATATCATCATTGCAAAACAATGTTTAAACCTTGCACTTGATCATACATGAAAAAACATAATGCTCTCAAAATTTTAATTCATTAAAGTTCCATAATGTACTAGCGTTCATCTCTACGGAGGGTAGATTCTTATTAAGCTTATCCCACAAGTATTAACATGCTCACAAAGTTTAAATAAATCTCAGACTTTTTGAAATAAAGAGCGAGTTAAAGAAAAACTAAACCAAATTCACAAATTTAAATCATCTTGTATATTGCTCATGAACTCTCATCTCACTTGTCTCTCAAGCCTATATATTCTACTCCTTTCCCTCTCATAACATATATGTGTGGTAGGCTTTATATGGAGCTTTGGGAAAGTTTAGTCCTAACAAGATTTTATAAATGAGGTGTTGTCAAAACAAGACAAGCTTCTCATGGTCTTACCGAGACTCGTCAAAAAGGTCATTGGAAAATAATGTTAAATCAAGGAGGGGAAAGAGAAAAATACACACACTTTTAGATGAGTGGACATGTGCAAATGGCAAAGAGTGATCCCGAGGCATAAAGGAAGTCCTCATTATCGGATTGCACATGGTTGGAAAATTAGAATGGATCGTTTTAACTTGAAGCCTTGAATGAACTCTTAGAGAACCTAGGGAGTTCACTTTACGCATACTCATATTTTTTTTCTCTTTCTCATATTTCTCATTCTTTTCTTTCTGTCTTTCTTTCTTTCTTTCTTGCTTTATATATATATATATATATATATATATATATATATATATATATATATATATATATATATATATATATATATATATATATATATATATATATATATTTTTTTTCTTTCTTCTTGTGAGACCTTCACCTTGGAAGTCACGTTCATCGCCGAATTTTTTTTTCATTCATCATTTTTTTAAAATACTCCCCTTTGAACTCTAAAACTGCACTGTACCTACCTCCTCCCCCATGATTAGACGTTGCTCATACTCGAGCAAAGAGGCGAAAAATAAGGTAGGTACCGGAAATATTTTTCCTTGGAGAGATACTTTAAATCTTCAATGTCGGCACCGTCTTGCGATCTTCCTTGAATTGATGATCCATTCTCAACGATAGGTTGTGGTCAAGGAGGTAATCACAAAATATGATATTTGGTTTAAGGGTGGATATCCGGCGAGGTTTGTGAGATCTCCAATGCAGGGATACACAATGCATGGATAAAAGGCTAGCAAAAAGATAGATACGCAAAAATGGAATGACCAACTTTTTAGTCTCGGGCCAGAGAAATCATGGCCTGCAATAACTCACTCAAAAATAAATCTTGTACACTAAGGTTTATGCACTCAAATATATATTAGGCTTTGGATAGGTTGAGCAACACACAAGTGATATTTATGACAAGGTTAGCGATATTTTTGAGCATAAAAGACATCTTTAATCTATTCATAACTTGAGAGCACATAAAACACCATGGGTCTTTATTTTAATCATAACCTCCGCTGAAGATTAAGCTAGCATTTAAATAAATTCAGATTTGTATTTTTAAGAGAGCACTAGCTTAAACATGCATAAATCAATTACAAAGATGAACAAAGCTGCAATTATAATCATATATCATCATGGCACAAATTTTTGTAACTTTTCCAATGATATAATCAAGGTGGTGTCTTTATTAATGATGACATCAAGTTGAAATACAAACTGAAAATAAACAAACATGCTTGCTGAAATTTAAATAAAAACAGAAATTACTACGCAAACACACATAAGCAAAGGCTGAAAATTACAGAGAAAAAGAAAAGAAAAGAAAACTAAAGTTCCTAAATCTTCTAGTCCTCCGCCGGTGGTTGATGTTGATGATCTTGATAGTAATACCCTTGCTCATAATATGATTGGACATTCCCTCCGACGAATTGATTTGGCTCCACAAGGTGAAGGCGTCCAAGCTCAAAGGCAATATTTGCATTACCTTCACCAAGTTGAGCTGCGTTAGCTTGGATGGCTGCGATGTTTTGGGTGTTTCTTGCAACATACCCTCCAATTATGGCCATGCTTTGTTGTGGTTGGGGATGATGTGCGTAGGACTCCGCGAAGTTAGCGTTAGGCACCACATAATTTGGTGGGGGTACCGGTGCACCACCCCCCATGCTTGCTCTTGTGGCCCTCCGTAATAACTTGGCGGAGGAGGGATCCCGCCGAATGGTTGCACATTGGTTTGTGCTCCACTCGCTTGTGCGGAGGATGTTCCGTCCTCTACGATTCTTCCTCTTTTGTTCTTCCTTGCAGGGACAAGGAGTCCCTCTTCCAACCAATCTTCTCTCCCTTCGATGAAAAGCCTAAGCCTCTCATTGGGAAGGGGTAGGTTCACTATGGCCAACCGATAACCTCTTCTCTCATCTCCACTAATGTATTTGCCTTGTCGCAAATACTCAATGCCGAGAGAGGTACCACGCAAAAGATGGTCGGGGTTTCTTGCGATCCCCGGCCGTAAGGAGAAGGCCAACATGGAGAGGTAGCACCCCGAACCAATATTACCCGCCCCCGATATTTCTTCACAACACCAACGGTTGATCATAAGGTAAGGGGGGTCTATTGGCTGCCTGGCAATTAAAGCCGAGTATAGCCAATTCAACTCTGTGTCGGTCACCTTTGTCTCCTTCATCCTCCCCAATACCCTCTTGCACATCGAAGAGTGAAATATCCGGATAATGGGGTTGCGGATGCAATTGCGTCGTTGATGGGCTTCTCCGGAGATCATATTCCAAAATCCCGCTAACATGCCAGGTGGCACGTCAACTTTCTCCCGAGCTCCCTTGTGGAATCCAAGCAGCTCCCTAATGTGCTCGTAGGGAACCACTTGTTGGACTCCCTCCAAACGGAATGACAAGCTTTGCACCCCATCATCAAGGATAGGTGTAATAGTCATTAAAATTTCCAAGGCGAACCCCAAGTGGGTGTCCACCGATACTCCGTTGGAGAATTGCACCCATCCAAGGTGTCCCAACATATAGTATATGTCGGTGCCAAAACCCAAGGTGTAGAGTGCTTGGTCGTCGAACTCGACGTTGGGCACAAGCATCTTCTAAAGATTAGAGAGCCCCTCCTCCTCCTCCGATGACAAGATGATGAAGCCGTACGAAGAGTATGTCGGAGTGTAAGGAGGTGGCGCGGTTGAACGGGTCGATCGTCGTGGTGGCGCGGGCTGCTCCTCCGTGTGCCCACGAGGTTCGGTAAACCTCATGGACGTGCTTCTTGCAGCCCTCATACCACCAAAGAGGAGAGCTTCATTCCTCCTCGGTGGTGCCTCCTCGATGCTCCGGGAGACTCGGAAACCGAGTGCCTCCTCGAAGACGTGGTTGATGACGGCTTGGACGACGACGAACTATTCTTCTTGGAGAAGAGACTTGTGGTTTTCTTCCACATGGTTGCTGCACTCTTTTCTTCAACTAAAACTCCGGGCTGCAACCGGTAACTAGGCACTTAAACTCTTTGCTTCGGATGTGGACTTTGAGTGGATTAAGGATGTGGATTTTTTTCTTGAGCTATCAAGCTTGGGAAGGTTGGCTATGTCTACGGAGGTTTTGAGCACACAAACTTGAACACACAAACAAAGGAAGGAGAGGGAAGCTTTCCTGCAGAAAACGGGAGCCGGGGGGGCTCCTTAAGTAGGGGAGGCCAGCCGGCCTGGGCCGACCGGCCTGGGTGGCTTCTGGCTCCTCCCCGCCTTGTCTTTCTTCCAGCATGATCATTTCGCCTCTGCAACTTTCCTACCCGTGTGCTCCACAAGTTGCACCGCCCAAACGCTCTCGTCCACTCCTTTTCTTGCATTATTGGTCCTTCCACTTGATGATTCATGCTTTGGGTCATGTCCATGCTCCCTAGCTCCACTTGCTTCACATGCCACCATGAAATTCCTGCAAAGTTGATGCTTGCTGCCCACCATGCTTGTCCTTTGCATGTGGAATTGGTGAAAGTTGATAAAAGGGAATCCAATGGTGCATGCATGATCAATTCAAACTAGATTGCATCCATTAAGGTGTGTTTAAGGTTAAGCAATCCTCTAATTCGAAATTTAAAATATTTTTCAGAGCCATGCAAGAGCTCAAACATATTTTTAGAGAAGTTTTTAAACCATTAAAAACAAATGTAAGCCGAAAATATTTTTCGACTACGTCGATTTCGGTCTCACCGGTATAGTTTGCCTTCATAGGTTGAGAGCAAACTTTTCCCGGCTTGATCATGGGGGCATAGGTTTAGGTTCTAATTTTGGCTAAATAAGAAAGATTTTGAATAAAACAAAATTAGAATAGGCTTAGAAAAATTCTAATCCTAGAGAAACCAAGGATATAGATTTTAAAACCAACCAAAAGTTTTGATTTCTAGGTTCATGCGAGTTCTACCACGTGCTGAATTTTATTAACACCTAAATATAAATCGTGGCTCTACTCGTGTGGTTTTAGCATGAAAAACAAATCAACCTCAGCACCATAATGAGGGTGAAAGGTTGAGTTAGGTTCTGAAATTATTTGGTTGAGGTTTCTCGAAAAGAAAAAGAACAAACAAGCACATAAGAGGGTTCATGCAAAGGGTTTATGATAAAGCAATCATTCAATCAAGAATTATGTCTCTAATATTGTTCAACCACTTCTAAGTCTAATGTCTTTGCGTAATAAAACTCAAAAATTAAATTATTAAAAATACTCGAAAAACCTGGAATCGGGTTGTCCTCCCGGTAGCTTATTCTTGACTCGACGAAACGGGTTGCCTCCCACCTAGCGCTTCGTTTATAGTCTATATCTAGACTTCTTCACTTGATTACTTCGGATCAACGCTCTTTGCAGGCGTTGCAATCTTGGGTACCCACTTCCGCACCATCTTTGGCACGGGCTTGTCTTCCGACTTAGTCATTTTTTTGGTCTTCACAGGCGGCTTCTCTTCCTTTGTCTTGACGGATGCAACACCTTCTTTGATTTTCTTTACGTTCATTTTTTCGGCTCCTTCTTCTTTTTCAGCCCCTCCGTTTGTTTTGGTTCTCCCTTCACTCCAATCATGTTGCATGCCTCGATTCTTGGACGGAACTTGAAGGAACTCCTTTCTCCGTTGATATCGAACATGATCTCCCCCTTGCCAACATCAATAGTAGCTCCCACGGTCTTGAGGAAAGGCCTCCCTAGGATGAGTGGTGGCTTCTCCCTCTCTCCCATCTCGAGCACAACGAAGTCGACGGGGATGAAGTGGTGTCCGACCTTCACGGGTACATCTTCAGCAATGCCCAAGGGATAGCGAATGGAGTTGTCTCCCAACTCCAAACAAATTCCCGTAGGCTCCATTGGTAGACGTAGCTTCTCGAACACATCCCTCGGCATGACGCTCACACTTGCTCCAAGGTCGCATAACGCATTCTCGAAGTTGAAAGAACCAACCCAACATGGAATAGTAGGGCACCCGGGGTCCTTTTGCTTTTCTAGCCCATTAGCAATAGGGGCACTACACTCCTCAGACATCTTGACATGATCTACCCCAAGTGTTGCTATCTCATATTTATTTGCAAGTATGTCTTTAAAGTAACGAGAATATGTAGGTACTTGTAGGGCATCTAGTAATGGCATGTTGATGCTAAGTCTACGCCCAACTTCCACAAACTTCTCAAAGTGGTTGTCAAGTTTACCTCGGAAGAAGCGTGGCTTGAGTTGCGGTATCCTCGTGTCTTCCTCTGGCATCTCAAATTCGGGTTCCTCGGTGACGATCCCCGTAACCTTCTCTTTAGCAACTCCTTCCACCTCGGTGGATGGTTTAAGCTTCCTTGCTCCCGCGGAACGTTCCGGATCTTCGGTCTCCTTCCCCGAACGTGTTTGAATGGCCTTCGCCGATTCGAGACTTTTGGGTTGTCCCGGAAGCTTCCCTTCATCATTAGTGAGGCGCCCCGCAAGTTGTCCAACTTGCGTCTCGAGCATCTTCATCATGTTGAGCACTTGATGATTGGAACTTCGACCTCCGTCACTTTGCTATCGATGTTCTCCAACACCTTGTCTATGGTATTGAACTTGGTGACGGTGTCCTTGTTGATCTTAGCTTGCTCATCAATGAACTCCTTCAATTGTATACGAAGCGGAACCGCGTTAGGAATAGATGAGCTTGCATTAAATTGAGGCCTACCTTGCCCGTAGCGGAAGTTCGACAATTCTCCCTTCCTCATGTAGTCGAGCACTTTGGCTTCCTCCGGACAATCTTTGCGGACATGGCCATACTCTCCACATTCTTCGCATGTGGACCTTGCTTCGGCGGCCTTCAAGTCTTGAGCCTCTTTCTTTTCCATCTCCATCTTCTCCAACCTCCTCATGACCGAGTCGATCTTGCCTTCAAGTATGTTCTCCTTCTCCACTTGCAAGACTCCTTTGACGTTCTCCGTGGGTTGAACCGGATGTAGGCGCCGGACGACGCCCACGTGTCATTATCCGCGACCTTCTTGAATAGAGTGAAAGCTTCCATCGGTGTAAGTTCGATGATGGATCCTCCCGCCGATGCATCGATGATCGTCCTTGACGCCATGGTGAGTCCTTGATAGAACTTTTGCACGAGGTCTTCCTTCGGGAACTTGTGATGTGGAACCGCCCGGGTGTACTCGTTGAAGCGCTCGAATGCCTCCGAGATAGTTTCCGTAGGATATTGAACAAAGGTGGCAATATTATTACGCAAGCTTTGAGTTTTACCCGGTGAGTAGTATTCCTTCATGAAAGCCTTCATCAACGTGTTCCAATTTTGCACCGTCTCCGCCGGTTGAGAGTGGAACCATTGCAAAGCCTTCCCGAGAAGTGAGAACGGAAAAAGCCTTGCCCTCATTTGGTCTTGAGTCACCCCATCCATGTTGAAAGTCTGGCATAGTTGAATGAATGCTTGGAGGTGAAGGTTCGGATCCTCTTTACCGGTGAAGGGTGAATGTTGCACCATGCGGATTGTTGAGGTCTTGATCTCGAACGGTCTTCCGATCTCCTCGAGGTTCAAGATTGGTCACCCATCGGTGGAAGTCGATTCTCCCGAGGACTTTGAGGTGGTGAATTCTTAGGAGATTCTTGCGATCCTTTGTCTTCCGACTCCGAATCTACAAAATCCAGCTTTTTAGCTTGATGTGCTTCACGTCTCCTTAGCCTGTAAAGTTTTTCTGGATCATCCACAAAATTATCGGGTTTGTTGGAGAGGTAGCCGTCCATCTCCTGTTAGGGTTAGCAATAAACAAAGTATGCAAAAACTAGAAAGTAAAAACAAATCTATAAAAACTAGGGTTAGACAACTAGGTTAGATGTATTTTGAGGATGATCAAAGTTTAGTAGATGCAAAAAAAAAAACAAAAAGAAAACGAGAATTACAAAAAGGCAATAAACCGAGTGTCTTGATCACTTGTTCCCCGCAACGGTGCCGGAAAAAGGGGCTTGTTGACGGTTAATAGTTATATCAAAGTTCGTTTGTGACTTGCAAGCGTACAAGTCTCCCGTTGTAGTCAAGGGACCCTTCTTCCCTCGAGTGGTGAACCCAAGGTATCGAATCCGTGGAACAAATGTGTGACGCAAAACTTAATCTAATAAAGCCAAGTAACTCCAATCTTCGATAAAAGAAACCCTAATGCATCTAAGTAAAACAGACGAAACGAATCTAATCTACTAAAGACCGGAGAAAACAAGGTAAGATTGGGTAGATAAACCAATCTAGAGGGATCGGGGTAAGCCTTTTGTTGAAGTTCCAAGCAAGAGAAGAAGTAGCAAATCGAATCTTAATAAAAGCCTCTTTAAATCGTGGTTTCCCGTCCAAATCCGAAAACATCCGCCTTTCGGAACCCCCGTTCTGTCACAACGTATCCCTACTCATGCGGGGAGCTTAGGGCGAGTCAAAAGACAAGTCGAGATTCTTTCGGAAGATCCGGCGTGTACCTCTAGCCACCGCGGCTACAAGAACACCCTATGTAATCTATCTCGAGAATAGAATTGGAATAAGCAAAGCCGATCGAAAAACGAAATCTTCGAGGAAACACTTGATCTCTAGGAAAAGATTCAACTTGATAATTCAACTATAACAATGATACATACACAAGATCACCACCGGGATCCTTCCTTGATCATGCTTCTAGCTCCGGGAACTCCGACGTGGTCTTCCGTGCAAGGTTCCCACGTCGGCTAGGGGAACCCTAGTCAACTAGCTCGACCCTCTCCTCTCCGAGATGGTGTCCCTCTCTTCTCTGCTCCTCGGCGGACGATGACGAATTCTCCTCCCCGTGGCTCTCAGTCACGGGGCTATAAATAGCCCGATTGGCGGCTAGGGCAAAGGAGGGGGCAAATGGGCCCTGGAATGGGCTGGGCCGACCGAACTGGGACGGCCGGCCTGGGCCCATCCAAGCCCAGCCCGAGGCCTCCTTTGCTCTACGTCGGTTCCCTTGCTTCCTGGATGTTTCCCCCTTCTGCATGTAGGTCCATGTCGTCAGTTTCTCTTCGAATTGGACTCAACTCCTTGTCTTGCAAGATTCGGCACTTTTCGGTCGGGTCTTCGAGTCCGTCGTCTTCTCGGATCAAGTCCCCGGCTTCTTGGAGTTAAGTTTGCTTCGTTGCATGACTTGTACGGGGCTTCAAGGTCTTGTCATGAGGTGCTTGATGAACTTATCCCGAAAGTCTTGCATTCAACACTAAAACCCTGCATAAACACTAAACTCCAAAACTGACATGCACACGTGAACTTGTTATACCACGGGGGTTAGTACCAATGGATAAGGTATAAAACTCATGCCAACACCGAAGGTAAACTCATGGCTAGGTTGACGGATTTTCACCGTCAACACCAAGGATGTTAATATAAGCTAGTCTTGGAAAGTTTTTCTGTAATGTGAAAGGAAGAATATTGCTGAAGGATATGAAGAGAGTTCGAAATAAACCCTTGTCTCTTGCTAGCCTTTTCGAATCTCGGGACGAGATTCTTTTTAAGGGGGGTAGATTTGTCACACCCTGGAATTTCCAATTTCATGATGTGAATAGAGAGAATAATTAAATAACAATTTTCTCATAATTTTAAAACTTTTCCAACATTTATTTTTCCTTACAGGAAATATAGTATAGGAAAATTCTTGATTGATTTTCTAGATTAAATAAGTGGTTGTGAGTGTTGCATTCATGCCGATGCATCTTGGTGCTTCTTAAGTGCTAAAGGTTTCAAAATGCGTTTAGGAGCTGTCCAAATCCTTCCGAGAATTTTCCAAAAAAAGAAAAAAAACATTCCTATTCTACTTGGGCCGAGCCCGAAGGCCCAACCCAGTCTACCCCGGCCCAGCCACCGATCTGCGCCAGGCCCGCCAGAGCCCATCTGGGCCCGGCCATCACGACCGCTCGCACGACACTCGCCGCCGCCGGCTCTTCCCCTCGGCGTCCGTGCGCCGCACGCCAAGCGCGCCGCCCCGCGCTTATTTAAGGTGGGGCCGAGCCTCCTCGCGCGCCCTATAGCCCTACCGTCACCTCTCTTCGCCTAGCGCCGCCGCCCCTTTGGAGCGCAGCGCCACCGCTGGAGCCACCGAGCTCGCCGCCGGCGTTGCCGTCGTTTCTCCATCTCCCGGAGCAAACCGACACCGCCACGAACTTGTTCGCGTCGCGCCGAAGCCGACGCACTCCTTCCCGTCGCAAACCGGGCATCGGAGCGCCGCCGCCACGTTCAACCGCCGCCGGTCGCCGCAGACCTCCGCTGCCAGCCAAGATTCCTGTCGTCTCCCTTCGTCCCTAAAGGACCGATACGGCGAACCAGAGAGGGTGGGAGTGAATGGGAGCCGATAAAAATTCTTCTCTAAGGAGATGGAGACTCCAGCAAGATGAACACAGCTTCCAACACACGTCTTCGACTCACTACCCAAGTTTGCCAAGCCCACGTAGCCACTGAAGTGCTTCTAGACCTAGGAACTAACAAACAACCTTCCGAGTCAAAACACACCAACACGCACAGCGGAAACTTGCAAGGCTTGCTTCCTGTGCTGCACCGGTCAGACCGATGGCCTACGCTGGTCAGACCGACGACACCGGTCAGACCGGTGGAAAGCGCCGGTCAGGCCGGTGGCTACAGCAGCCGCACAACAAGCGTTCCAGAGAGCCTCAGTGACTTCTCTAGGCCCTGGAACAAAAACACCCCCAAAACACAACCTGCATGGAAGGAAAACCCTACACAAAACCTAACAAAACAACTCTAAACAGACCAAGAATTGACCGCAGCTCCAAGACCCAAAGACACACGAGTCAAGCAGTTCACTCGAGACAAATCCCACAGAGTCAGACCGGTCAAGTGCACCGGTCAGACCGGTGTAACCTGAGCAACTCGGGATGAACAGCACCCGCGGGTCAACTCCTCCAAATCCAAACTTAGATCTCCCGAATCGCTCCACAGACTTGAACAAGACTTTGGGGATAGTAGGAACACCTCATGAGGAGTCCATAGCCAAGATTTTGTCCACCAAAACTTGCCAAATCAAGAGGAATCGAAGAAATCCCGCCACGAACTACTCTAACCCTAGAACGCCGAAAACCCCAAAACCGAGCCCCTTAACGCACGGATTTGGGAGGGGAATCAAAAGCAAAAGAACCATGAAGGGTTCACACAAATTTCCCCCATCAAATCCCCAAGAGCAAGGTTTCGAAAACACACCGAGAAAACCACCAAGAGAGGGCTCCGAATATCACCACCAAGAACAACCTGGAGCAACACAACAAAGCCTCTCACCACGCCGAATCATATATACATACCAAGGAGGTTCATACAAGGTCTAGCTTGCCGCCCGATCATCCAACCCTCTCACAGAGTCTCACCATGAAGCTCTCAAGCTTGTCCTATGGAAATCCGAAGAAAAATAGGACGGTAAAATAGGAAAGCAAATGAACTAGGGTTCCAAGAGATGGCTGCCATCCTCTCACCTCATGGGTTATATGGAGGAACCCGAAATTCTAAAATAACCTTACTTAATAACTAGGGATACAAGCCCCTCAAGGGCGATTTTGGAAGTCTTCAGATTTTCTTCATCGGACGGATGCCCGGCGACCACACCCAGCTTAGCCCCGATGCAAGCCATACGATCCCGACGCGTGTCCTCCACTTCGAAGATTCTGGACTGCATCGTCGCACATCGGTCAGACCGGTGCTCCTCACCGGTCAAACTGGTACCCACTGGTCAGACCGGTCTGGAGCTGCAGCAGCACCGTCTTCGGTTCTTCGGTCTTGGCTTTGTGGATCAACCAAGGAACCCAGTGGTTTTCCGGTGAACCACTGGAAACCCCGCGAACTCGGTGTAGCCTCCGCTAATCGCCAGTCATGACTCGGCTCGACCTTGGTTTTGAGGCTGAACCAAGAAACCGTCCATGACTTCATCTTGTTGTTCATGCCACCATGCGGCCCGCACTTGACCCCGCTGGCCACCGGGTCCCACGAACGAAGCCTACTTGTCTTCTCCACACCTGGAGGCCTCACTGGCGACAACCTTTCGCGCTTGTTCTTCACCTGCGCCAACACCAGTCAAGCCGCTACCTGCACCTGCAATGCTTAGCCAAGAATCAGTCCACACAACCTTGTCAATCACTCATCACACAAGGAAGCGACCATCCACCGGTCCTCGAACCACACATGGTCCTCAATCTCCCCCTTCATGGGTGCATCGACAACACCCACATAAAGTAACAAGAGAGAAAATAAAAAGAAAAGAAACGAACAAAAAGAAACTCCAACAAGCAATCGAAAGCCAAAGAAAAGCAAAGAGCAAGATCACTTGAAGAAGACAAGTCTCGGACACCTTAAGCAAGGGCAACGGCTCGACACATTGGAGACACAACAAAGCTCAAGCAAAGAGCGCAAACCACCGAACCAAAGCTCGAAAAAAACACAAAGAGCTCCTCCTACACACATGCAAGATCCCCTGGACGAATGCATGCAAGACACCACTTGAAACAAGGCAGCTGCAACAACTCAGCCCTGACCGGTCACACCGGTCAACACCACCGGTCAGACCAGTGTGCAACATGTGAACAGGGCCAACACTCTGACCGGTCAGACCGGTGACCTCGACCGGTCGGACCGGTGCACACTAGAGCTCAGAAATGGCTCGAAACCACCTGAAAATCTTCTAAATGCATCCAACAAGCCATTTCAAGCTCAAACTTCTCCCCCTTGTTGGCAATGCATGAATCAAGCCAAAAATGCAAGACATTCAACCTAGCGCTTCTCAAATAGACAAAATTCAACATAGGATGCTACACAGGTCCAAATGAGCAAGTTAGATACTCTATAGCTTCGTATTGACATCAACTACAGGATCACCAAGTTTCACAACCATTGGACGAAGCTAAGATGGATTTGGGCAATTTTGAGAAAAATTTACCTCTCATGAGCAAAGTCCCAAACATGATCAAAACATGTCAAAATGGCAAAGCCACACAAACTTCATGCTAGGACAACCATTCTAATTATAAGACCATCACAAACACCCACAAGCACCTCATGTCATGTCAAAGCCACCGAGCCATGTGCCTACTTCTATGTATGAGACTTCTCATTGGTAGGCATCATGCAACAGTTTAGCACCCAAAGAAAATTAAATTTAGCACATATGACATGTGAGCACGTTTTCCAAGCATTTTACATTTCATTTTTCAGATTCAAATTTGGTACATGAAATGTCTTTGCGACAAAAAGGAACTTATGCCCCTCCACAAGATAAAGCAAGAGGGCTAAACATTCATGATGGAAAATGAGCCTTTGGCTCCAGATGATCAATAAGCTAGCTATCGAAGCACAAATTAAGCATAACCAAACCACTAAAGCATGTCAAGATCATATAAAGGCATTTACACATGAGAGAGCATATATGTGACTCTTTTTCAAAAACATTGCCATCAACCATGGATCATAAATCAAGATCATCAAGAGCCAAGCCAAACTAACCATAGCATACCAAACAAGCTCACAAAGACCTACATATCATTCCATGGTGAACAATGTATATAGGAGAAGCTTTTCCTAACCAATGCATATGATACAAAATGCATGTAATCTAAGATACAAGGATGCATATAGGTCATGTTACATATGCCATGCCAAATGCAAGAAATGCACAAAGGAAACTATACATATGCTACAAAGGAGCTCCCACACACCCAACTCAAGAAATCAAACACACACCAAGCTCCCCCCGCAAACGAGTGAAATTTGCTTGATCTAGGGGTTTGGTGAAAATATCGGCTAGTTGGTCATGTGTGGGTACATGGATCAAGGTTATCTTTCCTTTCTCAGTGTTGTCTCTCAGAAAATGATACCTCACTTCTCTGTGCTTGGTTTTGGAATGAAGCACTGGGTTCTTTGCAACGCTTATGGCACTGGTGCTATCACATTGAAGTGGGACATGGGAATACTCCTCACCAAAGTCACGCATGGTGTGTGTGATCCAAAGGAGCTAAGAGCAACAACTAGCAGTGGCAATGTACTCTAGCTCGGTAGTGGATTGAGCAACACTCGACTATTTGCGGGAAGACCAAGACACCAAAGAAGATCCCAAAAACTGGTAAGTCCCAGAAGTGGACTTGCTATCCAACTGACACCCGGCAAAATCCGCATCCGAAAAACCATGAAGAGCCAACGAAGAGGACGCGAAGTACCAAAGGCCGAAGTCGGGGTGTGACGCAAGTACCTGAAAATTCGCTTCACCGCTTGTCGATGCGAAGTCTTTGGATACGCTTTTAAACAAGCGCACAGACATACCGAGAACTGGATGTCAGCATGTCGATGTGATGTCGGGGGTGTGATGCAAGTACCTGAAAATTCGCTTCACCGCTTGTCGATGAGAAGTTCTCGTCGCCGTTGTTGACGGATAAAAGACGTATCCCTCTACGATCCGCAAGCGTACGGACCCCACACCTTTTTCACCACGGGATTCCCAAGGTTCTTGTCAATCCACGGAGCAAGGGGATTACAAGCGTTCGATCAACAACGACACACTAGCTACTAAAACCCTAACTACTATTATACTAGAAAACACTAAACTACACTAGAGAGAATGATAAACGATCAAGATAGAAGACACTCGCCCACGGGTCTACGATACTAGAGCATGCAATCGCTTAAAGACATGAAAACCAATCTAATCTATCGGGGTTGTGACCACGGTTTCGCCCTTTCCCTCCTCTCGTCCGTCACTACGCGAAGGTATTCATGACTAGACCTTTGATGGACACGGCGTATTGAATGGATCCAAGGAAGCATTGAGGCCTTACTCCCTTTACGGCATGGTTGCAAACCTTAAGCATTAAAGTATATTCAACACAAGATGATAGATAGATAATCCGACAAAGTGCGATTACATCTCAAGATCGATTACAACCCATGGCCGAATGAGAAGATTACCCCATCAAGGTGCCGATCATGGCACCGTTGATCATGGTTTCCCTTCCGCCGGTGTCTTCCTTCTTCTCCACGAGAGGGTGCTTCCTTCGAGGTGGTTGATCTCCCGCCGGAGATCCTCCTCCTCTCTCTCTAGCTTGTGGATGGCCTTCTGGTGCGAATGACTCCTCCCCGGTGTTGGCGGCGCCTCGGGGGTTTTAGGGTTGAAGATCCTTCGAGGGCAATGAAAACGGGACCGAACCGACGCCGGAAGTGGGGTGGGCGGGCGGCTCGGGCCGGCCGGCCCGTGCCCAATTCGGCCCGGTTCGGTCGCCCCTTTTGCTCCGTGGGTCCTCGTGCATTTATGTACTTCGCCCCCTCCACTTGCATGATTTTGATGCTTTCGTTATCCTCGCGTCCAAGATAGAGGCTCTCTTTGCATGAAGTTTGATCTTTTACGCTTCAATCCCCGGGGGTGTTCCTCGTAGCACTTCGGTCCTTGCCACCATTGGAAGTGATTTCAGCATGCTCATGAACACGAACAAGACTCCATGAATGCTCCTTTGAACTTGTTGCGAATCCGTCCTTTATGTCCATGATTTCCTACATAAACACAACACTTCCAAATGCATGCACAAAGATGAACTTGTTATATGATTAGTGTGCCTAGTGGCAGGTTAGTTCCATAATCAAATCCAAACCAAAGTGTAATGAACATACTAGGTGCACCAAAATACACCGTCAACATCTCCCCCACACTTAGCTCTTGCTCGTCCTCGAGCAAGTACTCGTAAAAGAATTTCGTCCAAGGTGTTGTAATTATGTACCACTTATCCTTCTTCACAAGTTAGTCAATCCCTTCATCTTTAATACATAAACACAAAGTAATGATAATCAAACATAAACATAGGCGTTTAGAATTTTTACCACGTCAAGATTTACCCCACAACTCAAACCCTTCACTTGAAGTCTTCAATTTCAGCCATGCTTACTCCTTTGCTTCTATCGGAGGGTTTTTATGGTTTTCAAAACAAAAATTCCTGCAACAAGTATTAGACAAAAAACCTTTCTCCAAGCTCTCTCAAGTCACTCATATGAAGTGGCTATCCTAACCAAGTTTTATAAAACTCTCACCTCCCATTAGTCTCTCATATATCATGTAAAGTGGAGCTATAGGTAGGGCTAGTGCAATCAACACAAGTATTGTCAAACTAAGAACTTCCTCTAATGGTTGTCTACCTTTCAAAGCCAATGGTCATGAGAATTAACCGTATGTAGGGATATCAAGGATGAGAAGATTTAGAATGGTGGACATGTGCAAGGGCAAAAGAAAATTGTGACTACAAGGCACCGATGATGTCCTCGTTGTCGGATTGCACATGGTTGGAAATAGAGTAAAAGTTTCGTCTCACAATCAACGTGACATCCTTCCTTACACTTTATTTTTTTCTTTTCTTTCACTTGATCCATCCCTCTCATATCTTCATTGCTACCTCATCTTTTTCTCTTTTTCTTTTTCTTCTTTCATTCACATATGATTTTTCTTTCTTTCTTTCTTTCTTTTCCATACACATACTTTTTCTCTTTATTTTTCTCTCTCTTGACAACTTTTCAAAGCTTTCAATTCTCTCTTTCCTTGCATGCATACAATCTGAATGTTTAAATAAATCATGCTAGAGACGAGACGAAACTTTGAAAATAGGTTGTGTTCAAGGAATACGATGTACAAAAGAGATGTATAGGGTTGGGTATGGAATCCGGTGATAATCATGACTTTCGTTGTGAAAGTCATGTACCGAATATATGACGAGGCTAGCAACAAAAGATAAGCACAAGGACATGATCATTGCTTGAAATTAAAACTCACCAAGAGAGAAGGGTCCTAGCCTAACTCATCGTGCTAATCACACTTATGGTGGAGCGAAAAAAATAAACTTGGCTTTGGATAGGAATTTTTTTCTTACTCTCAACTTGGAAATAGAGGTTTTGCTAACCTTTATTACAAGGGTTTTAAGATAATTTTCAGAACTGAAATCCTCCAATTTTTAGCATCGAACATAGCACAACTAACATGTGAAGCTCAAGATCGAAGTGCGGTATGGGTACTTTCGGTAGTAGCGATTCCACTAAGCACCACGGTAAACGATTTTCAAACCACATACTTGTGTTCATATATCAAGAATCGAAGATTAAACAAACAAGTAAATAAAGATAAACAATACATAAAACACAAAGATATATATAAAGACTCTTTTTATGTGATTTTCTTGACTCAACACTAATTTAAGACACTTGCAAAAATTTTAAAAACGAGACTCAAAAACTAAAGACTCATTAAAACACTAAGACTCTCACACGAAGATTAAACCGAACCTAAACTTGAAGTTCAAAAGCTAAGGCTAGCGAGCTAGCTCTCCCCCACACTTAAAACATACGACGTCCTCGTCGTATCTTACAAAAATCCTAGGGGGAAAACTAGATCTAGTGGTACTTTAAGCAAGTTTTGCACCACTTGCCTCTCATGTTTCCAACCATGCCGAAAAGTTTGCGCACGTTGCGGTTAAGGAACTTGTAGTCATCTTCAACTACGCGCTCCAAGTCCTCCATACGCTGCTTCATCGCTTCCATGGCTTGGAGACATTCGTCGGCCGACGTGTAGAGATCCGCGATGGATTGACCGCAAACTCAACAACACACGGATGCAATCCGAAGGGGTCGTCGTCGCCATAATCTCCACCGTTGTCACCACCATCGTCGCCACCTCCATTGTCGTTGCCTTCGCCACCGTCGTTGCCGTCGCCGTTGGGGCCTTCGGGAGTCCTTTCATTGGGCTGCTCATCCCAATCATCATCATCTCTACCGGCAGCCGCCCACGAGCTCGGGCTACGATCGTCGGAGTAATCGCTATCCCCATAATCCTTAGGCTCGGCGACACCTCCTTGTAATCTTTGCGCTTGATGCCTTGGAGGCGTGCCGACCTTCGGACGGGTGTAGGGACCTTCTCTCCTTCGACGGGGTTGCGAGATGCAAGAGCTCCGGTCGGGACACGTCCTCCGCAACGGATGCGTGCGGTCCTCTTGACGGGCGAGCTTGAGCTCTCATCGCATCGCTTCCTCCATCGATGGCTTCTTGGCTTCTAGCTTCAACTCTAAGCTTCTTGGAGGCACAATGGCTACTACAAGGGTGCAACACATTGCTTGAAAGGTTTGATTCTCGAGCTCCCAATTCGGTCAAATAAATAGTCCCGAGAGAAAAACCCCGGGAACCTTATTTTCCTTTTTTACACTTCCCTTAAAATTTTCCGACCAAACAAGGAAGTCAAAAAGGAGCAATTCGGGCGAAATTCGGCGTCATCGGGCGTCGGGCCCCTCTGGGCCGGCCCGCCGGGCCGGCCGGCCCACCCCGCCTCGGGGGCCGGCCGGTCCGGGTTTTTGCACACCGCCCTATTTTTTCTTCCTTAGCCCATGGGAAAAAGTTGGCCCAGGTAAATCTTCGCGAAAAACTCCGGAAAACTAAAAGAAAAATTATTTACGAGAAGTTGATGCCTTGTTTTTCGTCCTAGGCGGGACGTTCGGGCTCTTCCTCCATGGTGAAGACGTCAACATGGTGAAGGGGCACGACATCGGGTTCGTAGTAAACCTTAAGCCGCTGTCCATTCACCACAAATTGATCGCCGTTTATATCCATAATGGTTACCGCTCCGTTGGAGAACACCGAATGCACAACATAAGGTTCGTCCCATTTGCTTTGCAATTTCCCCTTTCCGAAGGTTTTAAACCTCGAATTGTAGAGGAGGACCTTATCTCCTTCTTTAAATTATTTTTTCTTCAATCTTTTATCATACCACCTTTTGATTCTCTCCTTGTATATGCTTGCGTTTTCATATGCTTTCAACCTCAACTCCTCTAGCTCGCTTATTTGAATTCTTCGTTTCACCACCGCGGCATCGAGATCAAGGTTCATCTCTTTAATCGCCCAATAGGCTTTATGTTCCAACTCAACCGGAAGGTGGCAAGCTTTTCCATAGACGAATTGATAAGGGGTCATACCTATCGGTGTTTTAAACGCCGTTCGATAAGCCCATAAAGCTCCGTCTAATTTCTTTGACCAATCCTTGACTCCCATCTCTATGGTCTTGTTAAGTATGCTTTTTAATTGCCTATTTGACGTCTCCGCTTGTCCGTTGGTTTGTGGGTGATAGGCCGTGGAGACCCTATGCTCAATTCCCAACTTGGACAAGCACTTTTTGAAGTTCTTCCCGGTGAAATGAGTTCCTCCATCACTTATCAAGATTCTCGGTGTACCGAAACGGGGAAAAATCACATTCTTGATCATAGTGATGGACTCCTCCGTGGAAGCTTTACGACATGGTATAGCCTCTACCCACTTGGATACATAATCAACCATAACAAGTATATACTCGAATCCAAATGAGTTTTTAAAAGGCCCCATGAAGTCTATGCCCCATACATCGAACATGTCGATTTGCAAGTTGTATTTCGGAGGCATAGAATTTCTTTGAGAGATGTTTCCGGTTCTTTGGCATTCGGGGCATGACGCAACATATCTTTTAGTATCTTCATGCATCTCGGCCAATAGAATCCGCTCGACCATACTTTTGCTTCGGTTCGAAAATGGCTATAGTGTCCACCGTACTCGCCGAGTGGCACTTCCTTAGAATCTCAACCCTCTCTTCTCTTGGCACACATCTTCTCATCACTCCATCATTGCCAAGTTTGAAGAGGTATGGTGCATCCCAAAAATATTTCTTACTTTCGGAGATTATCTTCCTTTGAGTGTTTTTATCTAGATGATCGAGGGGCATCTTTCGAATTGCTCGAATGATGTCGATCATCCAAGTGTCTTTATCAAGCACTCTATAGAGGTGGTCATCTCTCATCTTATCTTCTATGGGCTCTTTATCATCTTGTCCACGATTCATCCTAGACAAATGATCGGTCACAACATTCTCCACCCCCTTTTTATCACGAATTTCAACATCAAACTCTTGGAGAAGATGGATCCAACGAATCAAACGTGGTTTAGCTTCCTTCTTAGACAAGAGATACTTGATGGCTGCGTGATCGGTGTAAACAATGACCTTCGAGTTCACGATGTAAGATCTGAATTTTTCGAAAGCGAAAACCACCGCTAGCAACTGTTTTTCCGTAGTGGCGTAATTTAATTGTGCCCCACTAAGAGTTTTGCTAGCGTAGTAAACGGCGTGAACTCGGCCTTCCTTTCTTTGTCCCAAGACCGCGCCTGCGGCGTAGTCACTTGCGTCACACATGATCTCGAAAGGTTGGCTCCAATCCGGAGGTTGGATGATGGGAGCACTCACCAACGCATTTTTCAAGGTCCGAATGTCGCTAGACACTTATCATCAAAGTCGAAAGCCACATCCTTTTGAAGAAGGTGCGTTAAAGGCTTAGTGATCTTCGAGAAGTCCTTTATAAATGTTCTATAGAATCCGCATGGCCTAGAAAGCTCCTTAAGGACTTGACATCCGTAGGAGGTGGGAGTTGCTCAACCGTCTCTACCTTAGCCTTGTCCACTTCAATTCCTCTCTCGGATATAACATGTCCGAGCACTATGCCTTGCTTAACCATGAAGTGGCACTTTTCCCAATTTAAAACCAAATCTACCTCCGCACACCTTGTAAGGACCTTTTCTAAGTTTGCTAAGCAATCCATGAACGTCTTCCCGTAAACGGAAAAATCATCCATAAACACTTCAACAATTTCTTCGATGAATTCCGAAAACACGGCCATCATGCAACGTTGAAAAGAGGCCGGAGCGTTGCATAGGCCGAAGGGCATCCTCCTATATGCAAACGTTCCGTAAGGGCACATAAATGTTGTCTTATGTTGATCTTCCGGGTGAATAGGAATTTGCATGAACCCCGAGTATCCATCGAGAAAGCAAAAATAAGCGTGGTTTGCTAACCTCTCGAGCATCTCGTCTATGAACGGTAAGGGGAAGTGATCTTTCTTCGTCGCTTTGTTAAGCTTACGATAATCAATACACATCCGCCACCCGGTCACGGTTCTTTGCGGTATCGACTCATTTTTCTCATTCTTCACCACGGTCAAACCTCCTTTCTTCGGTACACAATGTACCGGGCTCACCCATTTGCTATGCGGAACCAGGTAGATGATTCCAGCATCAAGTAACTTGATAACCTCTTTCTTTACTACCTCTCGCATGGCATGGGTTAGCCTCCTTTGATGGTCCACTACAGGCTTACATTGGTCTTCCATTGGTATACGATGAGTGCAAAAGGCTGGGCTAATACCTTTGAGATCATTAATTGAATATCCAATCACCTTCCTATGTTTTTTTAATAAAATCAGCAACGCTTCATTTTCTTCGGGACTCAACTCGTCGCTCACAATGACTGGATAAGTTTTGTTTGGGCCCAAAAATTCATATTTTAATCCCTTGGGCAAAGGTTTAAGGTCTACCTCGGGCACTTGTGGCTCCTCGGGTTTGATTTCTCCTATGTCTTCGAATTTCTCTTCCTCCACACTACCATCATGCGGCTCTAAGCCTTTTGTTGCTTCCTCTAGTTCTTCATCTTGTTGATTACTAATTTGATTTTCCATCGCTCTTTGCAGCGGGTCTCTAAGGGTTTCAACAAAACAAAGACTATCTATCTCTTCTACTTCTTCATCCTGGGGAGGAAAAGGTGTAAGGTGTTTACAAGCACGAAGAAAGTTATATGTGTACTTTGTTCCATTAAGGTTCATTGTTACTTTGCCTTCTCCGGCATCTAACACGGCATCAACCAACTTAAGAAAAGGCCTACCTAAGATTATATGATCAGAATTACTATGGTAAGCATCAATAACAAAGAAATCGGTTGGTATATAGTTTCTAGAGATTTTTACTTTCATGTTGCAAGCAATACCTAGAGGTTTGATAGTTCTACCATCTCCCATAATTAATTTCGTTGATGTTGGAGCTAAGTCTAGGTTGTGGTATTGAACTTTATCATAAATCTTAGAAGATAGAACACTTACTTGGGCTCCGATGTTGCATAAAGCTTTGCATTGAACTCCGTTGATCTCGCAACTCAAGTGCGGTGTCATCTTCTCTTCTTCTTCGGATCCTATCGAGTAAATTTCAGCGAGGCGAGCGTATGGTGATTCTTCAGGCTTGATCCCCATGATTCTCTTCACCTCGGCAATATGTTCCGGATCCACCACGTCATCTCCAAAGAGCTTTTCAAAAATCTCACCGGTGGTTTCGAGGTCGTATGAATTTTCAGCTTTCTTCTCCGGTGGGAAATCCACTTCCAATGCTCTTGCCATCCCCTGTTGATTAGGGAACGGTCTTCTCTTGTCGACTACTTCTCCGTAATCAATAGGAACCCAATCCATTGGTTCGAACTCCCTTAGTGGCTTCGCGCTTGACATGCTTCTCTTGTTCGTCTCCTTTGGTGCGGCGAAGTCGACGTTTGGCGTAGTTCTTGACTTGATGTGTTCTTGTTCAAGCTTTTCCATGATCGGTTCCTCTTTTGTGACTTCGGGGTTGCCTCTTTAGAAAAATCAGCAAGCTTCTTCTTCCTTGAATTGAATTCGGCTCTTCCGCAAGTCTTGTTTCCCAATCTCTTCGCATGGCAGCCGCTTTACTAACTTTTTGTAGAAGTTGGGCGGCTTCCGTGAGTGTTTTCTCCATGAGATCCCCACCTGCACACATTTCGACGTGTCGCATGCAACTAGGGGTTAGGGAAAAGAAAATGTATGCAAGAGTACATCACCGGTGAAGCCGAGTTTTGGTCCTTGTTCGATTAATTCATTAAACCTATCCCAGGCTTGGTCTATCCCTTCCTCTTCTCCTTGCATGAAAGTGATCACTTGCCTCCTTAGATGTTAAACCTTGCTAATTGGAAAGAACTTCTCGCAAAACTTCTTTGTCAACTTGTTCCAATTGCCTTCAACTTGAAAGGATGCAACCGAATACCATGTCTTTGCTTTGCGGCAAGTGAGTAGGGAAAGAGATTCCATTTGAACCATTCATCGGGAACTCCTTCTTGACGCACCGTGTTGCATATTGTTGTGAAATCCCTTATATGTCTATATGGGTTCTCCGTAACCATCCCTTCAAATGGGTTTTCCGCCACCATCTTGATGATCTTGGATTTAATTTCATACTTGGTCGCTTCGAGCTTCGAATCCGACTCTTGTACTTTTATGTCTTCACATCGAGGGCTAGCGTAATCCCTTAATGATTTCTCCGGTTCTTCCACGGGTTGATTAATGAACTCCATCTAGACAATAAGATAAAAACAAAAAACAAAAACAAAACAAGTGTTTTTTCTGGATAATATATGTTAGATATAGCAAATAAAAGATAAACTAAAATATAAAACTAAGTTAGATGCAAATCGAACGATGTAAGCTAACTTGCTCCCCGGCAACGGCGCCAGAAAAAGGGGCTTGTTGACGGATAAAAGACGTATCCCTCTACGATCCGCAAGCGTACGGACCCCACACCTTTTTCACCACGGGGTTCCCAAGGTTCTTGTCAATCCGCGGAGCAAGGGGATTACAAGCGTTCGATCAACAACGACACACTAGCTACTACAACCCTAACTACTATTATACTAGAAAACACTAAACTACACTAGAGAGAATGATAAACGATCAAGACGAAGACACTCGCCCACGGGTCTACGATACTAGAGCATGCAATCGCTTAAAGACATGAAAACCAATCTAATCTATCGGGGTTGTGACCAAGGTTTTGCCCTTTCCCTCCTCTCGTACTGTCACTACGCGAAGGTATTCATGACTAGACCTTTGATGGACACGGTGTATTGAATGGATCCAAGGAAGCATTGAGGCCTTACTCCCTTTACGGCATGGTTGCAAACCTTAAGCATTAAAGTATATTCAACACAAGATGATAGATAGATAATCCGACAAAGTGCGATTACATCTCAAGATCGATTACAACCCATGGACGAATGAGAAGATTACCCCATCAAGGTGCGATCATGGCACCGTTGATCATGGTTTCCCTTCCGCCGGTGTCTTCCTTCTTCTCCACAAGAGGGTGCTTCCTTCGAGGTGGTTGATCTCCCGGAGATCCTCCTCCTCTCTCTCTAGCTTGTGGATGGCCTTCGGTGCGAATGACTCCTCCCGGTGTTGGCGGCGCCTCGGGGGTTTTAGGGTTGAAGATCCTTCGAGGGCAAGGAAAACGGGACCGAACCGGCACGGAAGTGGGGCTGGGCCGGCCGGGCCTGGGCCGGCGGCCCGAGCCCACCCGGCCGGTTCGGTCGCCCCTTTTGCTCCGTGGGTCCTCGTGCATTTATGTACTTCGCCCCCTCCACTTGCATGATTTTGATCTTGTTATCCTCGTGTCCAAGATAGAGGCTTTCTTTGCATGAAGTTTGATCTTTTACGCTTCAATCCCCGGGGGTGTTCCTCGTAGCACTTCGGTCCTTGCCACCATTGGAAGTGATTTCAGCAAGCTCATGAACACGAACAAGACTCCATGAATGCTCCTTTGAACTTGTTGCGAATCCGTCCTTTATGTCCATGATTTCCTACATAAACACAACACTCCCAAATGCATGCACAAAGATGAACTTGTTATATGATTAGTGTTCCTAGTGGCGGGTTAGTTCCATAATCAAATCCAAACCAAAGTGTAATGAACATGCTAGGTGCACCAAAATACACCGTCAACAGCCGTCAAGTAGAGGAGTGACCCGATCATGCTTCGGTACTCCTTCGGGTCCACGTGTTCACCTTCCCCATCCGCATCAAGTGCTGCAGTCGTACTCATCAGCATCGTCATAGCCTTGGAGTCCTCCATCTTGAACTTCCGCACAATGTCCTTGGTGTGCTTAGCTTGGTGCACAAATGTTCCTTCCTTTGAATGCTTGATTTGTGGCCCGAGGAAGAACTGCAACTTGCCCATCATGCTCATCTCAAATTCTCTGCTCATATCCTCTGCAAACCTTGCAACAAGAGAGTTAGACAAGCCACCAAAGACAATATCATCCACATACACCTGAACAATCAGGATATCTCTACCCTGCCTAAGTAGAAACAAGGTCTGATTGACCTTCCCCATCTCAAAACCTCTCTCGATCAAGAACCCCCTTAACCTACCATACCGAGATCTAGGTGCTTGCTTCAATCCATAAAGCGCCTTCCTCAACTCGTACCCCCAGTGGGGGTACTTCTGACTCTCAAACCCTGGTGGTTGCCTCACATACACTTCTTTCTCCAATACACCATTCAGGAAAGCACTCTTCACATCCATTTGGTGCAACTTGAACCCTTTAGCCCCGGAAAAGTCTAGAAGGATCCTTATCACCTCCAAACGGGCTACGGGAGCAAAGGACTACTCGCAGTCAATCCCCTCCTTCTCACTGAACCCTTGAGCAACTAGTCTTGACTTGTTCTCACCACTTCACCTTTCTCTCCCTCTTTGTTCGTCCACACCCAATTATGATCAGATAGTGCTTACACCCTGGGGGAGGGTCAACCAATTCCCAAACCTGACTCCTCTCAAAGTTCACCAACTCCTCATGCATCGAATTAACCCAATTATGATCAGATAGTGCGTGTCCAATGTCTTTGGGCTCAAAGGTGGCAACAAATGCAGCATGAGCGAAATGAGAATTGTTCCGAACCCTCGACCGTGTAGTACATTCATTCGTGTCGCGGATGATCCTTGAAGCTGGGTGATCCACTTGTACTCGTCGGGGAGGTTCTCGCCTTGATGCTACCTCCCCCTCAACTGTAGCTTCTCCTCGATCTTGATTTGTCGTCGTAGGTGTAGGAGAGGGGCCTTCCACCACTGTAGTCGAAGTAGTAGGTACATGTTCAGCCGGGGGCACCACACCGCCATCGTCGTCATCTCCAAGTTCATGTTCGTCCCCCTTTGTCACACCCTGAAATTTTCAATTTCAGGATGTGAATAGAGAGAATAATTAAATAACAATTTTCTCATAATTTTAAAATTTTTCCAACATTCATTTTCTTTACAGGAAATATAGTATAGGAAAACTCCTTGTTTGATTTTTTCTAAATCAAATAAAAAGTTATGAGTGTTGCATTCATGCCGATGCATCTTGGTGCTTCCTGAGTGCTTAAGGTTTAAAAAGTGCATTTAGGTGCTGTCCAAATCCTTCCGAGAATTTTCCGGATTTTTCTGGAATTTATTCTCATTTTCTCTAAGCATTTTTTATTTATTAGAAGGCTCTAAAATCTTTTTCAGAAGCTCCAAATACTTTATTTGGATTGTTCATGTCCCAATCTGTCTCTGGGAATTTTCCTAGAATTTTTGGAATTTTCAAAATATTTTTCGTGCATTTTATGAAGTATCTAGCTACTTCTAGATTATTCTTTTCCCGGAAATAAAATTCTGAAAATCAAAAGAAATTTGGTTTCTTTTCTTTTTCTCATCCTCCTTTTTGGCCCATGGCCACTTTCAGCCCAGTTCCCGAAGTCTCGGAGTCGCCCCTCAATTCTGCCGCCAGGCCGCCGCGACCCCCTCAAGTTCCTCGCCCGCAGCCCATCTCTTCTTTGCGCGGCCCAGCTACGAAACCCCCCCCAAACTTTTCCTTAGCCCATCAAAGCGTTCCAGCCGGCCCGCATATTGGTCCGATCCAGCCGCCATTTCTGCTCCAGCCCAGCATCCCGACCCAGCCACGAGCCCACCCGCGAAAGCCCATCTGGGCCCAGATCCCCAACTCCTCAGTGTCCATGGCGGACACGGCTTGCGCCAGCAGCCGCCTTTCCCTTGGCGTCCGTGCCGTGCACGCCACGCCGTGCAGCCCGCGCCCTCGACCCTATTGAAGGCGTCACCTCGTCCTGCGTGCCCTAGCCCAGACGCCCTTGGCTTTCGTGCTTCCCCGTCCGGTGCTCGCCGCCTCTGCACGCACCAAGCCGCGCCGGCAGCCATCTCGGGAACCGACACAAGGGAGCGCCGGTGGACGACACCGCGACCATCTTGAGCTCCGTCACGCCGAGTCGCACACCCGGCGCGTCCTCTGGTCGCCGGTGGATCACTGGAATGCCACTCGTACCAGAACCTGAGCCGGCCATACAAGCTTCCGCCGCCGGCATTGACCCCCGAAGCTGGCCGTTTCCCTTCGCGTCCGCCGCCGGTGAGCGCCCCTCGAAGTTCCCCTCTTCCTCCTCTCTCGATTCTACATCTCAATCGAACCCTTAACGCCCCTAGCGCTGGCGAGCAGCGCCACCAGGGCCGCCGCCGCCCCCTCCTGTTGCTCCTGTGCGCCCGGGCCTGAGGAAGAAGATAAGGTGACGGTTTTGCAAAAAGGCCCCTGCAAGATCCTGTAATGATTAGGTCTAAATATTGTGTCTTGCAGATCTTGCGAGTAACCCCATGGAAAGATTAAATCCTTCATACCCAGATCCAACCCAAGCCTTTTATCAGATCTAACCTCGATCTTTAAACTTTTTGCGAGCACTATTCAGTGTGTCTTGCATATCTTCTCAGCTAGCCCCTGAAGACTATGGTTAATCTCCTTCAGGCCCCTGCAATCTTGTTTTCTCCATAGAATCTTTGTTTTAGATCCGATTTAATCCGTTCAAGTTGCGTTAGGTTCATAATACTGTAAAGCACGCATTAGTGGAGTGTTTTCACCACGTTTTGTTTTCTAGAAATAAAAATTAATATTAATTTCGATTAATGTCTAGTTATGCATGCCTTTTATAAATAAAAGATATATAGATCTATACACCGTTTTTCATAATCAAATTTAATTCCATTAAAGTTTCTCTCACATGTTTTTTAAATAAAATCTAATTAGATCTTTTACCCGGTTTTCCATAAGTCAAATATTAATTTGCTTAATGATTTGTTAACTTTTATAATTAAAACTTGATTAGGCTTTTACTCCGGCTTTATGAGTAAATGTTAATTTTGATTAATACCAATGCAAATATTGTTTTTAATAATAATAATATGATCTACTTGAATTACGAAGTTTCGTTTAGATTGTTCATATAGTTTAGTTTTTCTAAAATTAAATGTTTAATTGGTATAATCTATATATGAATCTTTATAAATAAAACTTGATTAGTTCTTTACACCGGCTTTGCAAATAAAATATAATTTGCATTAAAACCAACTTAGGGTATTTTCTTTATGAAATATCCTTACATATTTTTGTTAATTAAAATAAACCTAGCTCATAGCTTGATCTCTCATATATGTGCAAATCAATCGTTAGACGTTCGGTATCAGCTTTATCTCTTTTGATCAAGTTTATCAGAAGCTCTAAACCTTTCTAGTGTTAGCCCAAGCTAAACCGTGTGCATCCAATCAAGCCTTAGAGTTTCTGTTTAGCTTAGTAGCTTTATCTGTGTGAGTAGGTTGCACTGCTCATTTGCCTATCAAGTAATCTTATCACTCTTGTTTCATGTTTCTCCTAGAACCTCGTTCATCAATGTCTAGTTCATGCCTATCCTATCTCGGTTAGATTGTCTTTTTATGAATCACCTGTGTTCTTGTACCTAATCTATCGTAGCTACCTTTCTTTAGAGTTTTCCTTGCTATCTGTTTTCCCTGTTAGATCAGATCACCCTTGGTTAGTGTGTCAGTTGATCATCTGAGTTTTCTTCGTAGACTAGTTTCCCTAAACCTAGCCTAAGGTTTCTTATACGCTTGATAGTTCGTTGCTACCGTTCTCGTTCGTTTCACCTTAACTTGTACGTTAGCATGTGTATCACCTGTTATTTATTACAATACTAAAGATGCATGTTAATCTTGACTAATTCTTATTCCAATGCTTTTATAAATAAAAAGTGATTAGGTTCTGATCCGGTTTTCTTTAATCATAATGTAATTGGTTAATCCCTATTCATAACTAGTTTTTCTAGATAAAAGATGTTAGAGTTAAACATCGGTTTTTATAATAAAGTTAATATGCCTAATGGCATCATAAATGCCTTTTCAATATTAAATATGTTTAGTTGAACACGTGACATAAAGTTACTCGTCTAGATCTGCTTTATATTTTTAAAGTAATTGTTAATTTGATGTAATTTCTACTCGAATGTTATAAATAAAATATGATTAGGTTTATCGTGATTTGTTTAATTAAATATAACTTGTTTAATAGTAACATAGAGTATTTCTCTTAAATATTTTTCACGTAATTTCTTAATTAAAATATGTCAAGCGTAGTTTCTTATGGTTTGATAATAATGTTTCGATAGATTGAGCTTAGTTCCGTTCTCAGTGGTTCCCTCGTTTCTTGCGTAACCATTAGAATCGAGCTCTATTTCAATGTGATCTTTCCGGTCCTTGCTCAATCTTCCGCAATCATCTCTTCAAAGTTAACCAAGCCTTTCCGTTCCAAGCACTTTGTGTTCTTTAGTGATCCATCTAATCAAGCCTATCCTTTAGTGCGTTCTTTTAAAGCTTTTCTTTCGAGTGGTGTATTGTTCTTAGTTTGTTTATTTGTTTGTTTGTCTGCTTTGTGTATGTTTGTGCCCGATGATTGATGCGATTAGAGTGAACGTTGTTCGTGGTTCGAGAGCTTGGAAGAATGTGAAGGTGAAGATATTCTGAGCAACTACTCATTGGTTAAAGGCAAGTGTGTCCTTGATCTTTTGTCGCAATAATTTTATTAATCACTATTGCATTGCTTTGCATTAATTTTGATGGGTTCCTATTAAGGATGACTAGCCTCATTTGACTGTTATCTTGAACCTGGTTCTTAATTAATATGGATGGTAGATATTGCTTAGCTTGCTCAACTGAGTTGGTAATAATCAACATGGTTATCATTTTATGCTCTATGTTCCAATGTAGTATGTGATGTTTAATATATAAGATCATTGTGCATTAATCGGAACATGGAGAACCACCCAGGAAAACAGTACAACCACAAGAACTAATGGACAATGATCTTGGCTGAATAATTAGGAACTTTAGTTTGGGTGATCTTACCTGATAAGGACAAGGGATCGGCGGTACTGCGGGGTATGGACTCGCTCTAGCAAAGGGTTGGGTGGGTTGTTCTTTTTATGGTGGGGTATCGACCTGCTAGGGGACTTTATACCTTGCTAACTGATCCGGACCTTGTGGGTCACAACTTGTTGGAGAACCTTTGTAAAGGCCATGTAGCGTCCCTATGCAACCACACCTCGGTAGTGTGGTATGGTGCTTGGCCGGCATCGCATGGTTGGGTTCAAAGTTCTTCGGAGCTTTTACACTGCTTGTGGTGAAAATGTACAACCTCTGCAGAGTGTAAAACTAATCGATTAGCCGTGCTCACGGTCAAGAGCGGCCTGGACCCTCACATGATTAATTGAACTTGAAGATGGACTTGAATTGTGGTTTCTGGTTATCTTAGCTATGTGCTCATGGTGTTTCTCTTATCTTTATGCTTAATGTGGGTTGGTATGAACTTATACTTTATTAGTAATCAGGTGCTAATAAAATTTGACCAACTTAAATGCTAAATGCTTTGAGCCAGTCCACTATAAAGCCTTTGCATTCATTCTTTTGCCCACACTCACTGAGTACGACAAGTGCTCACCCTTGCTATAAACATTGTTGCTCAGAAAGAGGATGCTACTTTGAAGTCTTGTGAAGATGTTGCTGGTGCTAGGCGTACGCAACCCCCCGTCGACTGCTTGTGGAGTTTGGTGCCTTCGTTTCCAGGATTAAGCGTAAACTCTAATAATCTCCCTTTTTCTTACATGATATTGTTTCTGTTATTCACTTATGTCAACTATATGCATGAAAATTGATCCTGGCATGCATATAGGTTTGCACTTGGTTTTCTTTGGAAAAACAGGTGTGACAACCTTGAAAGATCTCCTCACCAAGCTCATCATCACCCGCACACTCAAAGACAAGATGACTTCGTGGTTGTGTCTCGTCGAAGGTTACCTCGCAAGTCTCCAGGACTTGGTTAGTTTCAAGTTTGAGCACACAATGTGCTCTAGAATGAGATGCATAACCAAAGAAAATACCATAGACCGACCTAGCCTCAAACTTATCCAACTTCTTCCATTTCTTCAGAATAAAGCACTTGCAACCAAAGACATAGAAGTGACTCACCTTGGGTGTGTGACCGTGCATCAATTTGTAGCAGGTTTTCTTCTTATAAACTCTGAGGTAGATCCTGTTCGACACATAGCACGTAGTGTTCACCGCCTCAGCCCTGAACCTTCACGGAGTCTTATGCTCATCAAGCAACGTCCGAGCCATCTCCCACAAGGTCCTGTTTTTCCTTTCCACAACACCATTTTGGGGAGGCGTATACGGACTCGAAAACTGGTATTCAAGACCCAAGTCATGGCAAAAGGTTTCAAAACGAGAGTTCCTGAATTCCGAGCCATTGTCATTGCGGATTGCTCGTATGGCATCTCCGTGCCTCTGGTTCCTCAACCTCAAGACAAGATCTCGAACAAAACCAAACGTCTCCCCCTTATCCTCAAGAAAGAACACCCATGCATACCAAGAATAGTCGTCCACCACAACAAGGACATACCACTTCCCACCTGCAGATCGCACACGAGCTGGGCTAACAAGGCCCATATGGAGCAGCTCGCATGGACGCTCAGTCATCACATCGGTGAGAGGTGGGTGAGAAGAGGCTACCATCTTGGCATGCCTACACGACGCACAAACCAACTCTTTCTCAAGCCTCAACCGTGGCAATCCTCGAACCAAATTGAGTTTACTCAAGCGAGACAGAAGGTCAAAGCTCAAGTGACCCAACTTCCTATGCCACTTTCACAACTCACTCGAAGAACCAGGCAAGAAACAACGCTCCACACCAGAAGACTGAGAAAAATCTGCTCGAAACACCTGACCCTCGGGAACGACCATACAAACAAGGTCCCCTCGAGAGTCCAAAATCCGAGAACCACCAGGCCGAAACAACACCTCAAAACCCTCATCCAACAGCTGGGACACAGAAAGCAAATTGTATCCAATCGATTGAACAAGAGCGACACGCCTGAGAGTGATCTTGTCACTCACCTTAATCTCACCTTCAGAAAGCACACGCCCTCGCCCATTGTCCCCAAAAGTTATGTACCTCCTTGTCACCACCGGGACGAGACTTGAGAACCACCCCTTGTCTCCGATCATATGCCTCAAGCAACCGGAGTCAATCAACCAAATGTTCTTCAGGTCTCCCACCTGAAATTCAAAAACGAGCACGTGAGCGAACAAACGACTCAACACTAGGGTTAGTACCAAAAGAGTAAAACCAGTGCCGAGCCATTTGCTCGAAAGTGGGGTTAGCACAAACCAAACCATCTTTCCTACCAAAGCTACCTCCACGAACACCACCACGGTAACCACTATGAGGGAACCAACCCTCTCCACCTGGAGGAGGACAAAAACCACGAAAGGAGTACCGTGGACCGTCCCTCCTCTCCATCTCAAAGCTACGACTCCTCCCATCCCCATATTAAGAACGAGGGGGATAACGCCTAACAAATTGACCTCCTGCAAACTCTCCAGCCCAACGACCAGATTCACGACCTCCAGAACCAAACCTCGCACCTGTACAAGCACGAAACCCGAACTGCTGCCTGTCCAGGCACGCACCAGTCTGACCAGTGCCTCTCACCGGTCTGACTGGTGTAGCCCGGCCGGCAGCACCTCCAACAGCCTTTCGCTCTCCCCAAACCGGAACTGTCCACACACTCGCCTTGACCTTGGGCATCTGCACACGCGGCTCAAGTACACCATCAGAAGGGTGGTACTTGTCCTTGTTAGCCCACTCCTTCGCCATTCTCTCCTCTCGCTTTCTCTTGAAGCAAAACTCATCCTTATGGCCATCTCTCCCACAATAGCCACAATGGAACCTCACAAGCTTAGGTTTAGGCTTGGGTTTGGGCTGCTCACTTGGTTTCTCTCCACTCGGCTTCTCCACCGGTTTCTCCTCACTAGCCTTCTCACTTTCCTTCCCAAATAACACTTTCCCGGAAGTGCTCACAAACTTGATAGGCTTTTGGAAATCATTTGTTTGTGGGGAAAACACGGGTGGAGCTGGTTGTGTCTAGTCGGTTCCTAAGATGGTTAGGTTTAGGAGGGAAATCATTCTTGTGGTGGGTTTTTGGTGGCTCCAGGATATTCTCTCCACTTCCCTCACCAACCTTGTTTGCCCCGAGTCCCTCACCATCCTGCCTCTTGAATGTCTCGATCATTATCCTCAACTGAGGCTCATGACCAGACAACCAACCCATCAACTTTCTCAGCTCATCATTCTCATCCTACAAACAATCAACATAATGTGCAAGTTCCAAATTCCTCAAAGCATGCATTTCACAGGTAGAGAAAGATGTAGGAATTGGTTCTTTCAACTTAGCCTCAAGAGAAAAAGTGTAAGCATGCATCTCATCAATTTTAGCATGCAAGACAGGACAAGAAGTTCAAGCACCTAGCAAAGCAGGTCTAGACTTAAGCTCAGCCACTTCAACCCTAAGCACATCTAGTTCCTCACACTTGGAGGCATGCTTTTCCTTAAACAAAGCAAGATCAGCAAGGAAAATAGGACAATCAACACATTCACCTTCATCAGAAACACAGGTGAAGCTTTCAGAGAATCAATTTCAAGTTTAGCATCCAAATTTTGTGTTTCTAGCACAGCCACTCTAGTCCTAGCATCCTCGAGTGAAACCCGAAGCTCTTTCCTCATTTTCTTAGCCTCTCTAAGCATGTCATCATGATTATCAAGCAACAAGCCAAGTCGTTCATTCTCCTAACACAAGAAGGCGATTCCATCATGCACCTTGTCATCAGAATCAGAGTCTGAGTCGCTCTGTGTGCTCTTCTTGCTACCGGAGCTCAGCGCCATGGTGCAGAAGTCATCTCTAGCGAAGCAGCTCTGCCCGCTCAGGTTCTTGGACGACTTCCCGCTCCTGCGACGATCACCTTCATCTTCACCGCTGCTTGAGCTCGAGGTGGAGTATGCAGAACTGGAGTCGACGTCGCTCGCTTCAACCATCACTCGGGCCTTGCCTCGGCTCTCCTTCTTCCTTGATCATCGCTCGTCCTTGTGCTTATTCTTGTGCTTGCTCTTGTGGTCGTGACTCAACCGGTACTTGCCATCCGTTCTCGACTTGTGCTTGTAGCCATCCTTTTTCTCGACCTCCTCCAGGCAGTCGGCAACGAAGTGTCCCGACTTGCCGCACTGGAAGCATGTCCTCGTGTCCCTCCTCATGTTCACCCGGTTCTCGTGCAGCCTCTCGAACCTCCTCGTCAGCAACGCCAGCTCGTCCTCTCCAAGCATGTCGAACTCCTCATTTGGCATAGACATCAAAGAGGACAAAGAGAACATCCTGGTGGATGGGTTAGTGTTAGCCTTTGTTGATGGTTAATAGTTGTATCAAAGTTCGTTTAGACTTGCAAGCGGACAAGTCTCCCGTCGTAGTCAAGGGACCCTTCTTCCCACGAGTGGTGAACCCAAGGTATCGAATCCGTGGAACAATGTGCAACGCAAGGATTCAATCTAGTAAAGCAAGGTAATCTATCTTATGAAGACAAGTTGCATCTAATCTACTAACTCATAAAGGAAACACATCTAATCTAATATACTAAAGAGGTAGGAAGAGAAAGCAAGAGATAACCGATCTAGAGAGTCTACATCATGCTTATGTTGTAGCTCCAAACAAGATAGATGAAGATAGAAAAGTGAATCTCATTAAAGGCATCTTTAAATCGTGGCCTCCCATCCGACTCCGAAAACGCCCGCCTTTCGGAACCCCTGTTCTGTGACAACGTATCCCTACTCATGCGGGTAGTCTAGGGCGAGTTCGATAAGAACAAGTTGAAATCACTTGGCTGGTCCGGTATGCACCTCTAGCCACCGCGGCTACAAGAGCACCCTATGCAATCTAGCTATAGACTAGATTGGGGAATAATCAAAACCAAGAAGAAAACAAAATCATCTAGAAGGCACTTGATCGCTAGAAATCAAATTCACTTAAAGACGTCACCATGAATGACTACATGAACGAGATCACCACCAGGATCCTACCTCGATCTTGATCCTTGCTCCGGAGCTCCGACGTGGTCTTCCATGCAAGGTTCCCACGTCGGCTAGGGAGACCCTACTCAACTAGCACGACCCTCATCTCCGAAATGGTGTCCCTCAAGCTTCACGGCTCCTCGGCGGCGGATGACGAATTGGTTGATGCGTGGCTCTCGGTCAGGGGGCTATAAATAGCCCGAGATGCAACTAGGTCAAAGGGGGGCCGGCGGGCCTCGGAACGAGCCGGGCCGACCGGCCTGGGCCCTTCCGGCCCAGTCCGTGTCCTCCTTCGTCTGGTATTACTTCCCGAGTCTTCTAGATCCTGTCCCCTTTTGCATGTTGGCCCTTGTCGTCGGTTTCTCTCCGAATTAGACGAAGCTCCTTGTCTTGCACGATTCAACACTTTTCTGGCTAGGTCCTCGGAGTTTGTCATCTTCTCGGGCTTGGTCCTTGGGCTCTTGAAGTCATGTTCACTTCATTGCTTGACTTGTACCGGGCTTCAAGGTCTTGTCATGAGGTGCTTAATGAACTTATCCCGGAAGTCTTGCTTCAACGTTAAAACCCTGCGTAAACACTTAACTCCAAAACCGACATGCACAAGTGAACTTGTTATACCATGGGGGTTAGTACAAATGGATAAGATATAAAAGTCATGCCAACACTGAAGGTAAACTCATGGCTAGATTGACGGATTTTCACCGTCAACAGCTCCCCCATGCTTAAACCTTGCTCGTCCTCGAGTAAGCCTTCGATGGATATCATCATTGCCCATCAATGCTTAAACCTTGCACTTGATCATACATGAGAAAACATAATGCTCTCAAAAGTTTAATTCGTTAAAGTTCCATAATGTACTAGCCTTCATCCCTACGGAGGGTAGATATTTAATTAAGCATATCCCACAAGTATTAACATGCTCCCAAAAATTCAAATGGATCTCAAAAAATTTGAAATAAATAACAAGATGAAAAAGAGCTAAACCAAGTTCACAAATTTAAACCACCTTGCATCTTGCTAATGAACTCTCATCTCATCTTGTCTCTCAAGCCTATTTATTCTACTCCTTTCCCTCTCATAACATATATATGTGGTAGGCTTTTATGTGGAGCTTTTTGGGAAAGTTTAGTCCTACCAAGATATTTTAAATTAGATGTTATCAAAACAAGACAAGCTTCTCATGGTCTTACCAAGACTCGTCAAAAAGGTCATTGGAAAATAATGTTAAATCAAGGAGGGAAAACAGAAAAATACACACACTTGAGATAGGTGGACATGTGCAAATGGCAAAGAGTGATCCCGAGGCACAAAGGAAGTCCTCGTTATCGGATTGCACATGGTTGGAAAATGACTATGGATCTTTTAATCTTGAAGCCTTGAAATTCCTAATGCACTTTAGGGAACTGGGGAGTTCACTTTATTTTTATTTTTACACATACTCATATTTTTTATTTTCTTTTTTCCTCATACATATACTTTTTCTTCTTTATTTCTTTTTTCTTTCTTTCTTTTTTTCTTTTTTTAATCAAAATTTTTTATTTGCTCCCCTATGAACTCTAAAATTGCATTGTACCTACCTCCTGCCCCATGCTTAGACGTTGCTCGTCCTCGGGCAAAGAGGTGATAAGATAAGGTAGGTACCGGAAATACTTTTCCTTTGGAGAGATACTTGAAGTCTTCAATCTTGGCACCATCGATCTTCCTTGAATTGATGATCCATTCTCAACGATAGGATGTGGTCAAGGTGGTAATCACAAAAGATGATATTTGGTTTTGAGGGTGGATCTCCGGTGAGGTTTGTGAGATCTCCGATGTGGGGATACACAATGCACAGATAGAAAGGCTAGCAAAAAGATAGATACGCAAAAACGGAATGACCAGCTTCTTAGTCTCGGGCCAGAGAAATCAAGGCCTGAAACAACTCACCCAACAATAAACCTTGTATACTAAGTTTTTGCACTCAAATATTTATATGGCACTGGATAGGTAGAACAACACGCAAGTGGTATTTATGACAAGGTTAGCTTTACATTTAAGAACAAAAATAAATCTTAAGAGCAGATAAAACACTATGGGTCTTTATTTTTATCATAACCTCTGCTAAAGATTAAGCGAGCATTTAGATAACTTCAGATTTGTATTTTAAGAGAGCATTAGCTTTAACATGCAGAAATCAATTACAAAGATAAACAAAGCGGCAATTATAATCATATATCATCATGGCATAAACCTTGTAACTTTACCAAAGGTAAAAACTTGGTGGTGACATTATTCATGATGAAAATAAAACTAACACACACGCTGAAAATTTAAATAAAAACTAAAAACACTACGCATACATAGGCGCAAACAAGCTGAAAATTAAAGAAGAGGGGGTAAAGGAAAGATAACTAAAGCTCCTCCTTTCTCTAATCTTCCGCTGGTGGTTGATATTGATAGTCTTGGTTGTTGTACCCTTACTCATAATAGGATTGCACCACTCCTCCTATGAGTTGTCTGACAGTGCTAAGTGAAGGTGTCAAAGCACATAAGCGATGTTTGCATTACCTTCACCCATTTGGTTTGCATTGGTTTGGATGGCTGCAATAATTTGCATGTTCCTCACAACGCATCTTCCAATGATGGCCACATTTTGTTGTGGTTAAGGAAGGTGTGCATATGGCTCCGCAAAGGCTACGTTGGGTACCGCAAAATTTGGTGGGGGCATGGCTGCACCACTCCCCCATGCTTGCATTGGTACACCGCCGTAGTAACTTGGCAGCGCCGGAATCCCTCCAAATGGTGGCACATAATTTTTGTGCACCTCCTTCTTGGGCCATAGAAGATCCTTCTCCTATAATCCTTCATTTCCTTTGCCGGCACAAGAAGTCCTTCCTCTAACCAATCTTCTTTCCCCTCAAGAAAAAGTCTTAATCTTCCATCCGATAGGGGCAAATTTACTTTGGACACTTTGAAGCCTCATCTCTCATCTTCAAATCTTAGGGAAGTCCGGGTAGGAGATGCTTCGGGTTCCTTGTAATACCCGGTCCTAAAGAGATAGCCAACATGGAGAGGCAACACCACGAACCAACATCTCCAGAACTCGATGTTGCTTAACAACACCACCGGTTGATCATAGGTGAGTGGGGTCGATTGGCTGCCTGGCAAAGCTGAGTAAAGCCAATTCAACTCCGTGTTGGTTATCTTTGTTTCTCTCATTCTCCCAAAAATCCACTTGCACAAAAGTGACACACTTGGATGATGGGGTTCCGGATAGTATTTCTTTGTTGATGGTCTCCTCCCATGATCATACTCCAAAAAACTTCCCATGTGCCTTCATGCACATCCACTTGTTCCGAAGCTCCCTTTTGATCAAGATAGGAGACACTCGCCCATGGGTCTACGATACTAGAACATGCAATCGTTTTGAACATGAAAACCAATCTAATATATCGGGGGTTGTGACCACAGTTTCGCCCTTTCCTTCCTCTCGTACTCTCACTACGCGAAGGTATTCATGACTAGACCTATGATGGTCACGGTGTAAGATGATAGATAGATAATCCAACAAAGTATGATTGCATCTCAAGATCGATTACAACCCATGGATGAAAGGAGATTACCCCATCAAGGTGCCAGACATAGCACCGTTGATCAAGGTTACCCTTCCGACGGTGTCTTCCTTCTTCTCCACTTGTGGGCTCCCTCCAAACGGAATGAGAGACTCAGCATTCCTTCATCAAGGATATGCGCCATGGTCATGAGAATTTCCTAGGCGAATTCCTTGTGGGTGTTTGCCGACACTCCGTTAGAGAATTGCACCAGTGTCCCGTGTGAAACCCCAATATGTGGAGATCTTGGTCGTCGAAGTCGACGTTCGCTACAAGCCTCTACTCATGGCGAGCAAGCTTCTCCTCCTCCTCCTCTGTCATGATGACATACCCCTCGGAATACCGCGAAGCGTATGGAGGTGGAGCGAATGATCATGTCGAGTGGCGAGGTCAGATGGGTGGCTCCTCCATATGTCCTTGAGGTTTGGTGAACCTCATAAACGAGTTTCGTGTGGCCCTCATGCCACCGAGGAGAAGAGTGTGGTTCCTCCTCGGCAGTGCCGTGTCGTCCTCCATACTTTGAGGAAACTCGGAAACAGAGTGCCTCCTCGAAGAGGTTGTTGATGATGGCTTAGACGACGATGATCCCTTCTTCTTTTGTGAAAAGGCTTGTAGTTTTCTTTCATGATTGCAGCACTCTCCCTCATAAATATATATCCGAGGTTTTCACCCGGTAACAAGGTACACAAATATTATTTTGGAGTCTGGACTTTGAGTGGATTAAGGATGTGTTTTGTTGCATGAAACAAGCGAGGTGGATGACTAAGTCTAAGATGGTTCTGGCCTACAAACTAGAGCACGCGAACAAAGAGTTGGATGGAAGACTTACCTCTCTCCTCCTCTTGGCTCGGTTCTTCTCTAGCGCACCATGTTGCTTCGTGACCGCGTGCACCTTCAAACGTTCTCGTCCACTCCTTCGCTTGCATTATTGCACCTTCCACTTGATGATATTTTTTTGAGTCACTTCCATACTCCCTTGCCTCACATGCGTCCATGATTCCTACAAAACAAGGCCTTGGCTGCCCCCCATGCTTGTACTTTGCATGTGGTTTGATAAAATATGTTGGGGGCATCCCATGATGTATCACGGTGCATGTATGATTAGGTTAACTAGATTGCCTCCCTCTAAGCATGTTTTAATTCTAATTACTCCTCTAATTTCAAAAATTAAAAATAAATTCAGAGTTATGGGAGAGCTCAAGAATAAATTTAGAGAAGGTTTTAAAGCATTTAAAACAATTGTAAGTCGAAAAATATTTCCGACTACTTTTATGTTGATCTCACTGGTATACTTTGCTTCCATTAGTTGAGAGCAAGCTTTTCCCGGCTTGATCATGGGGGCATAGGTTTAGGTTCTATTTTTGATTAGATAAGAGAGATTTTGAATATAATAAAATTAAATGAGGCTTAGAAAAATTCTAACTCAAGAGAAACCAAGGATATGGATTTTTAAACCAACCAAAAAACAAATTTCTAGGTCCATGCGAGTCCTACCACATGCTGAAATTTAAATCACATCTAGATACAAGTCGTGGCTTTACTCGTGTGTTTTTAGCATGAAAGACAAGTCAACCACAACATCATAAAGAGGATGAAAGGTTGAGATAGGTTCTGAAAAATTTTTTTTGGTTGTGGTTTCTCGAAAAGAAACAAACAAACACATAGGATGGTTATGTAAAGGGTTTATGATCAAGCAAAATATTCAACCAAGAATTATGTCTCTAACATTGTTCAACCATTCTAAGTCTAATGTTTTGCGTAGTAAAATTCAAAAACTAAATAATTAAAAAGACTCGAAAAACCTGGAATCGGGTTGTCCTCCTGGTAGCTTATTCTTGACTCGACGAAACGAGTTGCCTCCCGCCTAGCGCTTCGTTTATAGTCCATGGCTAGACTTCTTCACTTGATTACTTCGGATCAACGCTCTTTGTGGGCATTGCAATCTTGGGTACCCACTTCCGCACCATCTTGGGCACGGGCTTATTCTCCGGCTTAGTCATTTTTTTGGTCTTCACAGACTGGCTCTGTCTTTTGGTCCTGACGGATGCAACAACTTTCTTCATGTAATGGCTCGGCATCTCAAACTCCGGTCCTTCGGTCGTGATCTTTATGGTCTCCTTAGTGTGATCCTTCATCTCTCCCGAATGAGTTTGAGTAGCCTTTGCCGTCTTGGGACCTTGGGGTTGTCTCGGATATTCTCCTTTGCTACCCATCGGGCGCCCGACAAGTTGTCCCACTTGCGTCTCTAGCATCTTCATAATGATGAACACTTCATGTAAATAGCTTCCAACCTCCGTCACCTCGCCATCTAAATTCTTCAATATTTTCTCCATAGCCTTGAACTTAGTGACGGCGTCCTTGGACATGGTCGTACTCCTCACACTCCTTGCATGTGGATCTTTCTTCGGCGGCCTTTAGGTGTTGAGCTTCTTTCTCTATCTCCATCTTCTCCATCCTCCTCCTGATCTTGAACGGCCTTCCGGCGTCTTGAAGGTTTATGATAGGTAGATCAACGATGTCTGGGGTGCATAGCTCTCACGCTCCGGTTGTTGAGGTTGATCTACCTTTGGACTTGGAGGTGGTGATTCCCTTGGAGATTTTGACGGTCCTTCGACTTTGGCTTTTGGATCTAGGGTTTCCAACCCTTTAGCTTGTGTTGCACGTCTCCTTTGCCTGTAAAGTTTTCCTGGATCATCCACAAAAAAGTTTGGGTTTCTTGGAGAGGTAGCCAACCATCTCCAGTTAGGGTTAGCAATAAAACAAAAATCTAAAAAGAAAAATTAGGGTTAATCAAAACTAGATCAGATTGATTTTTTTTCTTTTTGAGGATGATCAAAGTTAAGAGATGCAAAAGAAAATCAAAAGAAGAACTGAAAAATAAGCGATACTAGATTGGATCTTGATTGCTTCTTCCCCGGCAACAACGCCAGAAAAAGGGGCTTGTTGACGGTTAATAGTTGTATCAAAGTTCATTTAGACTTGCAAGCGGACAAGTCTCCCGTCGTAGTCAAGGGACCCTTCTTCCCTAGAGTGGTGAACCCAAGGTATCGAATTCGTGGAACAATGTGCAACGCAAGGATTCAATCTAGTAAAGCAAGGTAATCTATCTTATGAAGACAAGTTGCATCTAATCTACTAACTCATAAAGGAAACACATCTAATCTAATATACTAAAGAGGTAGCAAGAGAAAGCAAGAGAAAATCGATCTAGAGAGTCTAGATCATGCTTATGTTGTAGCTCCAAACAAGGTAGATGAAGATAGAAAAGTGAATCTCATTAAAAGCATCTTTAAATCGTGGCCTCCCATCCGACTCCGAAAACGCCCGCCTTTCGGAACCCCCATTCTGTCACAACGTATCCCTACTCATGCGGGTAGTCTAGGGCGAGTTTGATAAGAACAAGTTGAAATCACTTGGCCGGTCCGGTATGCACCTCTAGCCACCGCAGCTACAAGAGCACCCTATGCAATCTAGCTATAGACTAGATTGGGGAATAAGCAAAACCAAGAAGAAAACAAAATCATCGAGAAGGCACTTCATCGCTAGAAATCGAATTCACTTAAAGACTTCACTATGAATGATTACATGAACAAGATCAACACCGGGATCCTACCTCGATCTTGATCCTTGCTCCGGAGCTCCGACGTGGTCTTCGATGCAAGGTTCCCACGTCGGCTAGGGAGACCCTAGACAACTAGCATGACCCATATCTCCAAGATGGTGTCCCTCAAGCTTCACGGCTCCTCGGCGGCGGATGACGAATTGGTTGATGCATGGCTCTCGGTCAGGGGGCTATAAATAGCCCGAGATGCAACTAGGTCAAAGGGGGGCCGACTGGGCCTCGGAACAGGCTGGGCCGGCCGGCCTGGGGCGACAGGACTGGGCCCATCCCGGCCCAGTCTGTGTCCTCCTTTGTCTGGTATTGCTTCCAGAGTCTTCTAGATCCTCTCCCCTTTTGCATGTGGGCCCTTGTCGTTGGTTTCTCTACGAATTAGACGAAACTCCTTGTCTTGCAAGATTTAGCACTTTTCTGGCTAGGTCCTCGGAGTTTTTCATCTTCTCTGGTTTGGTCCCTGGGCTCTTGAAGTCATGTTCACTTCATTTCTGGACTTGTACTGGGCTTCAAGGTCTTGTCATGAGGTGCTTAATGAACTTATCTCGGAAGTCTTGCTTTCAACGTTAAAACCCTGCGTAAACACTTAACTCCAAAACCGACATGCACAAGTGAACTTGTTATACCACGGGGGTTAGTACCAATGGATAAGATATAAAAGTCATGCCAACACCGAAGGTAAACTCATGGCTAGGTTGACGGATTTTCACCGTCAACAGCCTTTCCTTTCGAACCACTGACGAGGGCAAGACTATGAGAGTAAGTCGGGCCCTCGAGCTTGGCTATCATGCCCATTTCCACCTTAGCCGACTTGAGCTTCAAGAACAGCTCGTTCACCGTCAGAGTGTCATACTTCTCCGACTCCACAATGGCCTCGAACTTTCCGCCCCAAACCGTACGATCCAAAGAGTGTAAGAGTGTCGGTGTTTTAGACCAGCAACATACCGAGGGGAGTACCCGAAGTAGATGAATTTGGCCTCGCCGAGATTAGAAACTCGAAGGAAGAGACACGTAGCACACAATTTAGACAGGTTCGGGCCGCGAGGTACGTAATACCCTATAACCTGTATGTTGTGTAGCTCTGGATTGATTGGGTGCGATTACAAAATGATGCAATCTTAAGCCGTGAGAGAGAGAGGGGTCCCTGCCTCGCCTTATATAGTCCGGGAGGCAGGGTTACAAGTCAGTTCAGGGAGAGAGTACTAGTTGAGTACGTCTAGGAATCCTCCATACAGTGCGGGACATGTACAGCTTCCTATCTGAGTACTTCTCCTCTGTAGTCCTTGTGCTCCACGCCAACAGGTGCCGTGCAGTGCAAGTCGGGTAGTCCCAGGGGCCCACCGAGTAGTCGGTCCTGGTACCCACCGAGGTAGTGGGCCCAGGGAGGTCCATACGACAAGCCCCCGAGTACTTTGTAGTCGAGAAGGATAGCTTCAATTAGTCTTGACGGCCTTAACGAGTAGTCCTCAAGCGTCCCTGAGTGCTACAAGTCAAAAGTCCTCAAGAGTAGTCGAAGCATCCCGAGGCTGGAATGTACTCCAGCTGATGTTTAAGCAATCCTGAAGTCTTCTGGAGTAGTCCCAAGCGTCCTCGACCACTTCCCTTGAAGGTCTTCAACAATGCCCGAGTTGTCTTGAAGCCGAAACTGATATGGAAGTGCGATTGCAAAATCGCACTCCATATGGAGTAGCCCCCGAGCCTTGAGTCGAGTACTTCCTCTCAAATTGAAGGGTCATCTTGTAGAATGTGTCATGAGTTTCTCTTGAGTCTTGTCACTACCCAAGAAGTTGAATAGAAGTAGCCGAGCCCCCGAGATGAGGCGCTTCAACTAGTAGAACTTGAAGAATCAGGCGCCGCCGCTGAGTCAGCCGAGCACAGACTTATCCATCCGGCCGTTGGAGGGGCCGCTGTTGACTTCTAAATAGAAGCAAAAACCCTTAGGGTTTTCACCCTACGCATTCACAACCATTCCTAGCAGATCGAGCCAGGAATCACTGCCAGTGCGTGCTGCCGCTATTGAGAAGGTTGTAGATGCAAGCGCGCCGCCGTAGGAAGCCACCACCGTAGCCCCCGAGCGAATGCGAGTGAAGACACCTTACACTTGGAGAATGAAGCCCTTACCATCGAAGGTCCTGAAGACCGCCGTCGGGAAGAAAAGGGCTCGTGAGGAGGCCGCCAGATCTGCAGCGGGGACATCACCGCCGGTGTCTCCGCCGCGGCCAGATCCAAATCGAGAGTGGAAGAAGTCCAAAGCCAAGACCGAAGTTTTGCTGGTGCTGCTCAATAGCGGATTAGTGCGGGAGAAGGAGGTGGACATGTGGAGAGCCGTTGCAGGGGATCTGTACCCCATGGAGAAGAACCCGGACGAGATCCCGATGTTCACCCGATTCGCAGAACGGGGTCTGTCTCTTCCGGCCAGCGACTTCTTCAAGGGGCTGCTGGGGTACTACGACATCGAGTACCTCAACCTCAACCCCAACGGTATCTTCCACACCTCAGTCTTCGTACATTTCTACGAAGCCTTCTTGGGGATCAAGCCCCATTGGATCCTGTTCTGGAAGTTCTTCCGGGTGAAGCCTCGGAGCAGTACCTCTCGTACAAGCTCATCGATTCCAATCGGGATTGGAAGGCGAAGTGGTTCTATGTGACCAACCACCACCTAGAGCTGCCGAAGCCAAGCAGGAAACAACCCAAGCACCGGCCGTGGTGGAACTCAAAGTCGACAATGCAGGAGGGTATCCAGCTACTCGAGCTGCTGGCAAAGATCAAGGCACTGAGAGAAGCCGGGCTGAGGGACGAACATGTGGCCTTCAGTTTCATGGAGAGAAGGGTGCAACCGCTGATGGCCCGTGACACCCTAGGGTATGAGTACACCGGCGACGACGACACATCGCGGATGCCCGGTGATGAAGTGGACGACGACGACATCATCGACAGGCTGAGCAGGATCTTTAAGGATATGCCGGCGTACACACCGTGCCCGGTGCCCGAGTACTCCGCCGCGCGCCCGCCAAAGAAGGTTTGTAGCTGTACCCATTGTCGAGTACTCGTTACAGAAGAGTAGTCGTGCTGATGTTGTGTGCTTCTTGCAGGATGACTTGGTGAAGTTTGTCTCCGAGCCAGCGTCGCCTCCTCAACTTGTCGAGGTCCCAGAGGAGGGAAAGCCAAGGCCAAGGAGCGGCGAGAAGTGGGCGAAGGAGACGACACAGTTGTCGTTGAAGACACGTCCGAGGAGGACGATGATGAAGAAACGCTGCAGGAGCGCTTTCAGCTGCGGTCAAGGTTTAGCCGCCCTAGATTGCCGCACGTTCCTCTCGTTCAGGATCCGCCGGCTAGCCTGGAGGCTAGTCTGCCCGTGCCGCCAAGGAAGCCGCACAACGTGGCCCGGAAGCGCGTGGCCAAGAAGTTGAAGGTCTCGGAGACCACGTCCCAGGAGGTAAGCCGTCTTGAATAGGGTAGTTGAGTACTTATATCTGGATGTTGTGTGTTGACGACGAAGTTTCCTTGCTTGCAGGAGATGCCGCCTTCCGACCCCGTTGAGCAGGGTGACGAAGGCGATTGGGACACAGTGGGGGAGCCAGCTGGGGGTAGTCGTAGCCCAGCCCCCACCGTAGAAGAGCTCTTGGCGCAGTTGGAGCGCCAGCCCCCTGTTGCTCAGGGGAGCACAGAACCGGCCGCTGCTGCTACTGAAGAGGCAGCGGCTACTGAGGCGCAGGAGGAGGCGCCTGCCGAGGCAGGACTGGTCGACATCGCCAGTATCCTCGGCGCCCCAACCGTGACGGTGGTCCGATCGAGCTTGTAAGTGTTGATCCTTCCCGAGTAGTGCATTGGACGTGGTAGTCGTACTAGGTTGACAACCAGCTTGTATACTCTGCAGGAAATCGACGGACTTGACCTGGGAGGGTGATGAACCCGCCACAGCGGTGGCAGAAGAGGAGCCGCACCACCCGCTGAGGAGTCCGCTCCTGCCCCTCAGGCGGAGTCCGAGGCGCCGGCCGCAGAGGCTACATTGCCTGAGGCCAGCATTGTTGAAGGTGAGTACTCTGCTCAGGTGCGAATAATCCCGAAGAGTAGTCGTAGCCGCCAGGTGTAACAGATGCGGTTGTGTTGACGGTGAAAATCCGTCAACCTAGCCATGAGTTTACCTTCGGTGTTGGCATGAGTTTTATACTTTATCCATTGGTACTAACCCCCGTGGTATAACAAGTTCACGTGTGCATGTCGTTTTTGGAGTTTAATGTTTATGCGGGGATTTAGTGTTGAATGCAAGACTTTCGGGATAAGTTCATCAAGCACCTCATGACAAGACTTTGAAGCCCCGAACAAGTCATGCAATGAAGTAAAATTAACTCCAAGAAGCCGGGGACTTGATCCGAGAAGACGACATACTCCGGGGACCCGACCGGAAAAGTGCTTCGAATCTTCCAAGACAAGGAGTTGAGTCCAATTCGGAGAGAAACCGACGACATGGACCCGTATGCGAAGGGGGAAGCATCCGGGAAGCAAGGGAACCGACCTCGGGCAAAGGAGCCCGCGGGCGGGGCCTAAATGGGCCCGGCCGGCCGGCCCGATCCGGTCGGCCCGGGCCCATTTAGGGCCCAAATCCGACGCCCTTTGCCCTAGCCGCCAATCGGGCTATTTATAGTCCCCCGACCGAGAGCCACGCGAGAGAAGATTTCGTCTTCGGCCGCCGAGAAGCGAGAGAAGAGAGGGACACCATCTAGGAGAGGAGAGGGTCGAGCTAGTTGACTAGGGTTTCCCTAGCCGACGTGGGAACCTTGCAAGGAAGACCACGTCGGAGTTCCCGGAGCTAGAAGCAAGATCAAGGAAGGATCCCGGTGGTGATCTTGTGTATGTATCATTGTTATAGTTGAATTATCAAGTTGAATCTTTTCTCAGCGATCAAGTGTTTCCTCGAAGATTTCGTTTTTCGATCGGCTTTGCTTATTCCAATTCTATTCTCGAGATAGATTACATAGGGTGTTCTTGTAGCCGCGGTGGCTAGAGGTACACGCCGGATCTTCCGAAAGAATCTCGACTTGTCTTTTGACTCGCCCTAAGCTCCCCGCATGAATAGGGATACGTTGTGACGAACGGGGGTCTCGAAAGGCGGATGTTTTCGGATTTGGACGGGAAACCACGATTTAAAGAGGCTTTTATTAAGATTCGATTTGCTACTTCTTCTTTTGCTTGGAACTTCAACGAAAGGCTTACCCCGATCCCTCTAGATCGGTTTATCTACCTAATCTTACTTTGTTTTCTCCGGTTTTTAGTAGATTAGATTCGTTTTGTGTCTTTTACCTAGATGCATTAGGTTTTTTTATCGATTATTGAAGATTACTTGGCTTTAATAGATTAATTCTTGCGTCACACATTTGTTCCACGGATTCGATACCTTGGGTTCACCACTCGAGGGAAGAAGGGTCCCTTGACTACGACGGGAGACTTGTACGCTTGCGAGTCACGAACGAACTTTGATACAAACATTAACCGTCAACAAGCCCCTTTTTTACGGCGCCGTTGCCGGGGAACAAGTGATCAAGATTTGATTTTTTATTGCTTTTTCTGTAATTTTCAGTACTGATTTTGTTTTATTTTTGCATCTAATAAGCTTCAATCATCCTCAAAATACATCTAATCTAGTTTGTCTAACTCTAGTCTTTATAGATTTGTTTTGTTTTCTAGTTTCTTTTGCATATTTTGTTTATTGCTAACCCTAACGAGGAGATGGACGGCTACCTCTCCAACAAACCCAATAATTTTGTGGATGATCCGGAAAAACTTTACGAGGCTAAGGAGACGCGAAGCACATCAAGCTAAAAAGCTGGATTTTGTAGATTCGGAGTCGGAAGACGAAGGATCGCAGGAATCTCCGGAGAATTCACCACCTCAAAGTCCGCGGGAGAACCGACGTCCACCGATGGGTGACCAACCACCGGAAGAACGCAAGATTGGGGAGCTATGCACCCCAGACATCATCGACCTACCAATCTTGAACCTCGACGAGATCGGAAGACCGTTCGAGATCAAGACCTCAACAATCCGCATGGTGCAACATTCACCCTTCACCGGCAAAGAGGATCCAAACCTTCACCTCCAAGCATTCATTCAACTATGTCAGACTTTCAATATGGAGGGGGTGACTCAAGATCAAATGAGGGCAAGGCTTTTTCCGTTTTCACTACTCGGGGAAGGCGTTGCAATGGTTCCACTCTCAACCGGCGGAGACGGTGCAAAATTGGAACACGTTGATGAAGGCTTTCATGAAGGAATACTACTCACCGGGTAAAACTCAAAGCTTGCGTAATAAGATTGCCACCTTTGTTCAATATCCTACGAAACTATCTCGGAGGCATTCGAGCGCTTCAACGAGTACACCGGGCGGTTCCACATCACAAGTTCCCGAAAGAAGACCTCGTGCAAAAGTTCTATCAAGGACTCACCATGGCGTCAAGGACGATCATCGATGCATCGGCGGGAGGATCTATCATCGAGCTTACACCGACGGAAGCTTTCACGCTATTCAAGAAGGTCGCGGATAATGACACGTGGGCGTCATCGGGGCGCCTACACCCGGCTCAACCTATGGGGAACGTCAAAGGAGTCTTGCAAGTGGAGAAGGAAGACATACTTGAAGGCAAGATCGACTCGCTCATGAGGAGGTTGGAGAAGATGGAGATAGAAAAGAAAGAGGCTCAAGACTTGAAGGCCGCCGAAGCAAGGTCCACATGCGAAGAATGTGGAGAGTATGGCCATGTCCGCAAAGATTGTCCGGAGGAAGCCAAAGTGCTCGACTACATGAGGAAGGGAGAATTGCCGAACTTCCGCTACGGGCAAGGTAGGCCTCAATTTAATGCAAGCTCATCTATTCCTAACGCGGTTCCACTTCGGATACAATTGAAGGAGTTCATGGATGAGCAAGCTAAAATCAACAAGGACACCGTCACCAAGTTCAAGACCATAGACTAGGTGTCGGAGAACATCGATAGCAAAGTGACGGAGGTCGGAAGTTCCAATCATCAAGTGCTCAACATGATGAAGATGCTCGAGACGCAAGTTGGACAACTTGCGGGGGCGCCTCACTAATGATGAAGGGAAGCTTCGGGACAACCCAAATGTCCCGAATCGGCGAAGGCCATTCAAACACGTTCGGGGAAGGAGACCGAAGATCCGGAACGTACCGCGGGAGCAAGAAAGCCGAAACCGTCCACCGAGGTGGAAGGAGCCTGCTAAAGAGAAGGTTACGGGGATCGTCACCGAGGAACCCGAATTTGAGATGCCGGAAGATGACACGAGGATACCGCAACTCAAGCCACGCTACTTCCGAGGTAAACTTGACAACCACTTTGAGAAGTTTGTGGAAGTTGTGCGTAGACTTAGCATCAACATGCTGTTACTAGATGCCCTACAAGTACCTACATATTCTCGTTACTTTAAAGACATACTTGCAAATAAATATGAGATAGCAACACTCGGGGTAGATCATGTCAAGATGTCCGAGGAGTGTAGTGCAGCTATTGCTTATGGGTGGAGAAGCAAAAAGACCCCGGGTGCCCTACAATTCCATGTTCAGTTGGTTCTTTCAACTTTGAGAAGGCGTTATGCGACCTTGGAGCTAGTGTGAGTGTCATGCCGAGGGATGTGTTCGAGAAGTTACGCCTACCGATGGAGCCTACGGGAATATGTTTGGAGCTGGGTGACAACTCCATTCGCTATCCCTTGGGCATTGCTGAAGATGTACCCGTGAAGATTGGACACCACTTCATCCCCGTCGACTTCGTTGTGCTCGAGATGGGAGAGAGGGAGAAGCCGCCGCTCATCCTAGGGAGGCCGTTCCTCAAGACCGTGGGAGCAACTATTGATGTTGGCAAGGGGGAGATCATGTTCGATATCAACGGGGAAAGGAGTTCCTTCAAGTTCCGTCCAAGGATTGAGGCATGCAACATGATTGGAGTGAAGATAGAACCAAAACAAACGGAGGGGCTGAAAAAGAAGAAGGAGCCGAAAAAAGTGAACGTAACGAAAATTAAAGAAGGTGTTGCATCCGTCAAGACAAAGGAAGAGAAGCCGCCGTGAAGACCAAAAAAATGACTAAGCCGGCCCAAGCCAAAAGACAAGCCCGCGCCCAAGATGGTGCGGAAGTGGGTACCCAAGATTGCAACGCCCGCAAAGAGCGTTGATCCGGAGTAATCAAGTGAAGAAGTCTAGCTATAGACTATAAACGAAGCGCTAGGCGGGAGGCAACCCGTTTCGTCAAGTCAAGTCAAGAATAAGCTACGGGAGGACAACCCGATTCCGGGTTTTTCGAGTATTTTTAATAATTTAGTTTTTGAGTTTTGCTACGCAAAGACATTAGACTTAGAAGTGGTTGAACAATATTAGAGACATAATTCTTGATTGAATGTTTGCTTTATCATAAAACCTTTGCATGAACCCTCCTATGTGCTTGTTTAATTCTTTTCTTTTCGAGAAACCCCTCAACCAAATAATTTCAGAACCTTAGCTCAACCTTTCACCCTCATTATGGTGCTGAGGTTGGCTTATTTTTCATGCTAAAACCACACGAGTAGAGCCACGATTTATATTCAAGTGTTATAAAAATTCAGCACGTGGTAGGACTCGCGTGAACCTAGAAATCAAAGCTTTTGGTTGGTCTTAAAAATCTTTATCCTTGGTTTCTCTAGGATTAGAATTTTTCTAAGCCCATTCTAATTTTGTTTTATTCAAAATCTTTCTTATTTAGCCAAAATTAGAACCTAAACCTATGCCCCCATGATCAAGCCGGGAAAACGTTCGCTCTCAACCGATGAAAGCAGACTTTACCGGTAAGACCAAAATCGACGTAGTCGAAAAATATTTTCGACTTACATCTGTTTTTAATGGTTTAAAAACTTCTCTAAAATTATGCTCAAGCTCTTGCATGGCTCTGAAAAATATTTTAAAATTCGAATTAGAGGAGTGCTTAACCTTAAACACACCTAAATGGAGGCAATGAAGTTTGAATTAATCATGCATGCACCATTGGATTCCCTTTTATCAACTTTCACCAATTCCACATGCAAAGGACAAGCATGGTGGGCAGCAAGCATCAACTTTGCAGGATTTCAATGGTGGCATGTGAAGCAAGTGGAGCTAGGGAGCATGGACATGACCCAAAGCATGGAGCATCAAGTGGGAGGACCAATAATTCAAGAAAAGGAGTGGACGAGAGCGTTTGGGCGGTGCAACTCGTGGAGCACGCGGGCGAGGAAAGTTGCGAGAGGCGAAATGATCGTGCGGGGAGAAAGACGCGCCGAGGAGGAGCCGGAGCACCCCGGGCCGGCCGGCCTAGGCCGGCCGGCCCGCTTGCCCTATAAATGGCGTCCCCCGGCGCCCGTCTTCTGCGAGCAAGGTTCCCTCTCCTTCCCTTGTTTGTGTGTTCAAGTTTGTGTGCTCGGAACCTCCGTAGACTTAGCCAACCACCCAAGCTTGAGAGCTCAAGAAAAAAATCCACCTCCCTAATCCACTCAAAGTCCACATCCGAAGCAAAGAGTTTAAGTGCCTAGTTTACCGGTTGCAACCCGGATTTTTAGTTGAAGAGAGAGTGCAGCAAGCATGTGGAAGAAGACCACAAGTCTCTTCTCTAAGAAGAAGAGTTCGTCGTCGTCCAAGCCGTCATCAACCACGTCTTCGAGGAGGCACTCGGTTCCGAGTCTCCCCGGAGCATGGAGACGGACACGGCACCACCGAGGAGGAACGACGCTCTCCTCCTTGGTGGGATGAGGGCTGCGAGAAGCACTTCCATGAGGTTCACCGAACCTCGTGGGCACACGGAGGAGCAACCCGCGCCACCACGACGATCGACTCGCTCAACCGCACCACCTCCTTACACCCCGACACAATCTTCGTACGGCTTCATCATCATGTCGGCGGAGGAGGAGGATAGGCTCGCCAATCTTGAGAAGAGGCTTGTGCCAAACGTCGAGATCGACGACCAAGCACTCCACACCTTGGGTTTTCGCACCGACATAAACTACATGTTGGGGCACCTCGGGTGGATTCGGTTCTCCAACGGAATCTCGGTGGACACCCACTTGGGTTACACCTTGGAAATTTTAATGACTATGGCACCCGTCGTTGATGATGATGGGGTGCAATGCTTGTCATTCCGTTTGGAGGGAATCCAACAAGTGGTTCCCTACGAGCACGTAAGGGAGCTGCTTGGATTCCACAAGGGCGCTCGGAGAAAGTCGACGTGCCTCCCGGCATGTTGGCGGAATTTTGGGGCATGATCTCCGGAGATGCCCATCAACAACGCAAAAGCATCCGCAACCCCATTATCCGGATATTTCACTCTTGGATGTGCAAGAGGGTATTGGGGAGGATGAGGGAAACAAAGGTGACCGACACGGAGTTAAATTGGCTATACTCGGCTTTGATTGCCGGGCAGCCAATTGACCCCTCTTACCTCATGATCAACCGTTGGTGTTGTGAAGCAACATCGGGGGCTAGTGATATTGGTTCGGGGTGTTACCTCTCCATGTTGGCCTTTTCCTTGCGACCGGGGATCGCAAGAAACCCCGCTCACCTTTTGCGCGGTACCTCTCTCGGTTTTGAGTACTTGCGGCAAGGCAAGTACATTAGTGGAGATGAGAGAAGAGGTTACCGATTGGCCATTGTGAACCTCCCTCTTCCGGATGAGAGGCTTAGGCTTTTCACCGAAGGAAGGGAAGATTGGTTGGAAGAGGGAATACTTGTCCCCGCAAGGAAGAACAAAAGAGGAAGGATCGTAGAAGAGGGAACATCCTCCGCACAAGAGGGTGGAGCACAACCCAATGTGCAACCATCCGGCGGGGTTCCTCCTCCGCCAAGTTATTACGGAGGGTCTCAACAACAAGCATGGGGGGGTGGTGCACCGGTACCCCCACAAAATTATGTTGTGCCCAACGCTAACTTCGCGGAGTCCTACGCTCATCATCCCCAACCACAACAAAGCATGGCTATTATTGGGGGATATGCTGCAAGAAATGCTCAAAATATAGCAGCCATCCAATCCAACGCAGCTCAACTCGGTGAAGGCAACGCAAATATTGCCTTTGAACTTGGACGCCTTCACCTTGTGGAGCCAAATCAATTCGACGGAGGAAGTGTTCATTCATATTATGAACAAGGGTATTATTATCAAGACTACCAACATCAACCACCGGCGGAGGACTAGAAGATTTAGGAACTTTAGTTTTCTTTTCTTTTCTATTTCTCTGTAATTTTCAGCTTTTGCTTATGTGTGTTTGCGTAGTATTTTTCTGTTTTTATTTAATTTTCAGCAAGTATGTTTCTTTATTTTCAGTGTGCATTTCAACTTGATATCACCATTAATAAAGTCACCACCTTGATTATATTATTGGAAAAGTTACAAAATTCGTGCTATGATGATATATGATTAAAATTGCAGCTTTGTTCATCTTTGTAGTTGATTTATGCATGTTTAAGCTAGTGCTCTCTTAAAAATACAGATCTGAATTTATTTAAATGCTAGCTTAATTTTCAGCGGAGGTTATGATTAAAATAAAGACCCATAGTGTTTTATGTGCTCTCAAGTTATGAATGGATTGAAGATGTCTTTTATGCTCAAAAATATTGCTAACCTTGTCACAAATATCACTTGTGTGTTGCTCAACCTATCCAAAGCCTTATATATATTTGAGTGCATAAACCTTAGTGTACAAGATTTATTTTTGAGTGAGTTATTGCAGGCCATGATTTCTCTGGCCCGAGACTAAGAAGCTGGTCATTCCGTTTTTGCGTATCTATCTTTTTGCTAGCCTCTTATCCGTGCATTGTGTATCCCCGCATCGGTGATCTCACAAACTTCGCCGGATATCCACCCTTAAACCAAATATCATCTTTTTTGTGACTACCTCCTTGACCACAACCTATCATTGAGGATGGATCATCAATTCAAGGAAGATCGCAAGACGGTGCCAACGTTGAAGATTTCAAGTATCTCTCCAAGGAAAAATATCCGGTACCTACCTTATTTTTCGCCTCTTTGCTCGAGGACGAGCAACGTCTAAGCATGGGGGAGGAGGTAGGTACGGTGCAGTTTTAGAGTTCAAAAGGGAGTATTTAAAAAAAAATATATATATAATGATGAAAGAAAAAAAAACCAGTGATATGCATGACTTTCAAGGCATCAAAAAATCAAAACTTCATTGTGAAAGTGATGGACTGAATATATGACGAGGCAAGAAAAAAATGAATGAATGAAAGAAAGAAAAGAATGAGAAAGAAAAAATATATATTTGTGCGTAAAGTGAACTCCCCGGTTCTCTAAGAGTGCATTCAAGGCTTCAAGATAAAAAGATCCATTCTCAATTTTCCAACCATGTGCAATCCGATAACGAGGACTTTCTTTGTGCCTCGGGATCACTCTTTGCCATTTGCACATGTCCACTCATCTAAAGTGTGTGTATTTTTCTCTTTCCCCTCCTTGATTTAACATTATTTTCCAATGACCTTTTTGACGAGTCTCGGTAAGACCATGAGAAGCTTGTCTTGTTTTGACAACACCTCATTTATAAATTCTTGTTAGGACTAAACTTTCCCAAAAGCTCCATATAAAGCCTACCACATATATATGAGAGGGAAAGGAGTAGAATATATAGGCTTGAGAGACAAGTGAGATGAGAGTTTATGAGCAATACATGAGATGATTTAAATTTGTGAATTTGGTTTAGCTTTTCTTATCTCGTTCTTCATTTCAAATATTCGAGATCCATTTAAAACTTTGTGAGCATGTTAATACTTGTGGGATAAGCTTAATAAGAATCCACCCTCCGTGGAGATGAAGGCTAGTACATTATGGAACTTTAATGAATTAATATTTTGAGAGCATTATGTTTTCTCATGTATGATCAAATGCAAAGTTTAAACATCGTTTAGCAATGATGATATTCATCGAAGGCTTACTCGAGGACGAGCAAGGTTTAAGCATGGGGGAGATGTTGACGGTGAAAATCCGTCAACCTAGCCATGAGTTTACCTTCGGTGTTGGCATGAGTTTTATACTTTATCCATTGGTACTAACCCCCGTGGTATAACAAGTTCACGTGTGCATGTCGTTTTTGGAGTTTAATGTTTATGCGGGGATTTAGTGTTGAATGCAAGACTTTCGGGATAAGTTCATCAAGCACCTCATGACAAGACTTTGAAGCCCTGAACAAGTCATGCAATGAAGTAAAATTAACTCCAAGAAGCCGGGGACTTGATCCAAGAAGACGACATACTCCGGGGACCCGACCAGAAAAGTCTTGAATCTTCCAAGACAAGGAGTTGAGTCCAATTCGGAGAGAAACCGACGACATGGACCCGTATGCGAAGGGGGAAGCATCCGAGAAGCAAGGGAACCGACCTCGGGCAAAGGAGCCCGCGGGGCTGGGCCTAAATGGGCCCGGGCCGGCCGGCCCGGGGCCCGGTCGGCCCCGTGCCCATTTAGGGCCCAAATCCGACGCCCTTTGCCCTAGCCGCCAATCGGGCTATTTATAGTCCCCCGACCGAGAGCCACGCGAGAGAAGATTTCGTCTTCGGCCGCCGAGAAGCGAGAGAAGAGAGGGACACCATCTAGGAGAGGAGAGGGTCGAGCTAGTTGACTAGGGTTTCCCTAGCCGACGTGGGAACCTTGCAAGGAAGACCACGTCGGAGTTCCGGAGCTAGAAGCAAGATCAAGGAAGGATCCCGGTGGTGATCTTGTGTATGTATCATTGTTATAGTTGAATTATCAAGTTGAATCTTTTCTCAGCGATCAAGTGTTTCCTCGAAGATTTCGTTTTTCGATCGGCTTTGCTTATTCCAATTCTATTCTCGAGATAGATTACATAGGGTGTTCTTGTAGCCGCGGTGGCTAGAGGTACACGCCGGATCTTCCGAAAGAATCTCGACTTGTCTTTTGACTCGCCCTAAGCTCCCCGCATGAATAGGGATACGTTGTGACGAACGGGGGTCTCGAAAGGCGGATGTTTTCGGATTTGGACGGGAAACCACGATTTAAAGAGGCTTTTATTAAGATTCGATTTGCTACTTCTTCTTTTGCTTGGAACTTCAACGAAAGGCTTACCCCGATCCCTCTAGATCGGTTTATCTACCTAATCTTACTTTGTTTTCTCCGGTTTTTAGTAGATTAGATTCGTTTTGTGTCTTTTACCTAGATGCATTAGGTTTTTTTATCGATTATTGAAGATTACTTGGCTTTAATAGATTAATTCTTGCGTCACACATTTGTTCCACGGATTCGATACCTTGGGTTCACCACTCGAGGGAAGAAGGGTCCCTTGACTACGACGGGAGACTTGTACGCTTGCGAGTCACGAACGAACTTTGATACAAACATTAACCGTCAACAAGTTGTCATTTGATGACAGGTGTTGAAGCCGAGGGAAGCGATATCCGTCGGCGGTGCCCGTCGAAGACATGATGCCGGAGACTCAGGGAGCTGTCGGAGGAGCCCCCGAGCCGATGGAGGTGGCCGTTAGAGAAGCCATCGTGACGACTGGAGGAGAGGGCGGCGACACGCTGCCAGAACCCACTCTGGAGGTAGTCGTGCGCTCGCCGGAGATCCATGACGCGGAGCCAATCCGCTCAGCACCAATAACCGGAGCCGCGATGAGTAGTCGTGGCGGGACAGAGTTGTTGGCAGATGATCTAGTCAACCCAGCGACAGTGCCTCGTCACCTGGAGGCGGTGCGCCAGGCTGAGCAATGGATGAAGGTGAGTAGTCAACACCTTTGAGTAGTCAATCCTTTGGTATTGAGTACCCAGTTGATATGTGTTGTCTGTTGCAGGACGTCGCGGAGAGGTCCCGGCAGAAGTCTGAAATGCTTCAAGGGTACGGCGACGCGGTGCTCCAGGCCGAAGCCTTAGAGGAACAACGAGTGAAGTTCCGGAAGCACGCCGCCGCCATGCAGTCGAAGCTGGACACCGCGTTCGCCCAGTATCACAATGACATTCAAGAGATGCAGGCGAAGAGCGACGATCTGGTGCGGAAGAACAAGTCTCTCCGCAACAAGGATAAAGGTACGTGACCGCCTTGTCGGGTACTTGTTGATGGTAGCTTGAGGTAGTCTGACCCACTTTGCCTTTGTTGATCGCAGATCTTGAGACCCGCGTCGATCAGCTGAAGGCTTCAGAGACCGATCTGAAGAACCTCTTCTACCGGGAGCAAGAGGCCCACCAGGTACTGGAGTACGATTATAAGGAGCTTGCCTACGAGTGCGACATGCACATGGAGCTCCATATTGCATCAGATCGTGACCTCGTCAACTGCTACAAATCCTTGCAGAAGCTGAACGAGGACTGCAAGAAGCTGCGGTCCAAACTCAAGGAACTCGAGGAAGCCGCGCTCCCCATCGCGAGGCTGCTGTTGCCCCACCCTGGCGGTCTGAAGATTGCACCTTTGGTGGATCAGCTGAAGGAAGCACCCAGCCACTTGGCGACCTACGTCAAGCACTTGGCGAAGTCGATCCCCAACCAGTTCTGGCCTTCATGAAGTCGTACTTCCCGATGGCTCTGGTTGACATGGTCGCTGGTGGCCTAGCCGCCAACTGCACCGACGAGCAGTACGCGGAGCTATTGGAACAGATGGCGCCCATTGCCGAACAAGTCGCCGAAAAACTTAATCTCCAGTAGTCCTGTAAAGTTAGCTCGTAGCAGTAGTTGTACATAAACAATTGTAATGAACTTGCTTAAGTATGAATGAAGAGAACTTCCATGAATGAGTACTCGTTATCACGATCTGTGAGTGCGGAGTCCCATCGTGGAGTCGTCGCGAGTAGTTGTACTCGCCGGTAGCCCCGTTGAGGGAAGTAGACAGTAAAATAGTTGATGGATAATCAGACTTTATTACTGAAGAACTACACCTGGATGGCCAGGGCTGTTGTTACAGAGTAGTCGCCTGGACCGAGAGGCCGCCTACGACTAAGTAGTGCTAGGGCGTATAGCCGCTTACAGCAGTAGATCCGTTAGTAGCCATGTAGGCTGGATCTAGAAGTACATGGTCTCTCAGTAGACCGCTGCTGGAGTCCTTTGTCGCTCGTCGTAGCCCGGGATCTGTTAGTAGCCGCATGGGCTGGATCCTGGAGAGGAGTAGTCCGGAGACGGGTGCCTGGACCCGGAGGCCGCTTACAGCGAAGGGGTCTTGATGTAGTCGTATAGACTTGAGCCCCCGGAGTAGTCGTGTAGACTAGGCGTAGAATCGACAGAGTTGGCCGATGTTCCACGAGTTGTTGACGTCTTCGCCTTCAAGCGTCTGGAGGCGATAGGAGCCTGGTCTGGTCACCTTTGCAACTGTAAAGGGACCTTCCCAGGGCGAGCTGAGCTTGTGTAGTCCCTTCGTGTTCTGACGGAGGACAAGATTACCAACGTTGAAGGAGCGTTCCTTGACATTGCTTTCATGATAGCGTCGGATACCCTCTAGGTACCTTGCTGATTGGACGAGGGCGGCACATCGAGCTTCTTCGAGTCCGTCGATGTCAACTCGTTTGCTGTCTTTGGAGATGCCTTCGTCGTAGTGCTCCACTGCTGGTGAATCCCACATGACATCAGCAGGAAAGATTGCTTCGGAGCCGTAGACCAGGAAGTATGGAGATTGTCCCATTGGCTTGGAGGGTTGAGTACGTAGCCCCTAGAGTGCATTGGGTAGTTCCTTGATCCACTTGCCTCCTTTGGTGTTTGCAGCGTCGTGTAACCGCTTTTTAAGAGCGTCGAACACCATCCCATTGGCGCGCTCGACTTGTCCGTTGGCCCGAGGATGGGAAACTGAGACATATCGGACGTCGATCCCGCTGTTCTCGCAATACTCCCAGAACTGGTGGTTGTTGAAGTTGGAGCCCAGGTCTGTGATGATGCAATGGGGTAGTCCGTAGCGATGTATGAGTTCATCCAGGAAGTCGAGTACTCTGTCAGCCTTGGGGCATGTAACCGGCTTGACCTCGATCCACTTGGTGAACTTGTCGATGTCCACCAATACTCTGTTGAATCCACCTGGCGCAGTTGGAAGTGGCCCAATCATGTCGAGCCCCCAGCAAGCGAAAGGCCAGGTTGGAGGCATGGTGACTAGCTTGTAGGCTGGGACATGTTGCCGCTTGGCGAAGTATTGGCACCCTTGGCACCTTCTAACGAGTTCTTCGGCGTCGCCCAGGGCTGTGGGCCAATAGAAAGCTCGTCGGAAGGCCTTGCTGACCATCGTGCGAGAGGACGCGTGGTTGCCGCAGACGCCTTTATGGATCTCCTCCAAGATGTCTTTGCCTTTTTCTCTGGGAACGCACTTCATGAGTACTCTTGAAGATGCGCCCCGCCTGTAGAGCTTGTCTCCAATGAGGACGTAGGACTTGGCGCGGCAGATGAGCTGCTCGGCCAAGTTCTTTTCCGAGGGAACCTTCTGCTCGCTGAGGTAGTCGATGAAGGGCTGCCTCCAGTCCACGTCGATCATCATGACCTCCTGGCCAGCCGGGGGATGCGCTGGGACAGTAGTTGGTGGCGCCGGCTCCTGGATGGATGGCGCGTGAAGCTCGTGGACGAAGACACCCACTGGTACTTGAGCGCGAGTAGAACCAAGCTTCGACAGGACGTCCGCTGCAATGTTGTTGTCGCGGACGACGGGGTGGAACTCGAGACCGTAGAACTTGTTCTCGAGCTTGCGGACTTCTAGGCAGTAGGCGTCCATGTTCTCCTTGTTGCGGTCCCAGGACTTGTTGACTTGGTTGATGACCACTGCGGAGTCGCCGTAGACTAGTAGCCGCTTGATGCCCAGTGAAGCCGCGAGGCGGGGCACCGTGTAGCAGAGCTTCGTACTCGGCTTCGTTGTTTGAGACCTTCCAGAAGATCTGCAGGATGTACTTGAGTTGTTCGCCCGTTGGAGAGATCAAGAGTACTCCTGCACCTGTGCCCTCGAGGTTGAGTGAGCCGTCGAAGTACATCACCCAGTGCTCTGGGCGCTCGGTTGGAGTAGGTAGCTGATTCTCCCACCACTCTGCCATGAAGTCGACTAGTGCCTGCGACTTGATGGCTGTGCGTGGCTTGAAGTCGATGTTGAGAGCGCCGAGTTCGACTGCCCACTTGGAGATTCTTCCAGTAGCATCTTGGTTCCGCAGGATGTCGCCGACCGGGTAGTCGGTGACGACGGAGATCGAGTACTCCTGGAAGTAGTGTCGTAGCTTCCGCGAGGTGATAAGCACTGCGTACAGGAGCTTCTGTACTGGCTGGTAGCGTGCCTTGGATTCTGACAGGACCTCGCTGACGAAGTAGACTGGTCATTGGACTGGGTAGGCGTGGCCGTCTTCCTGCCGCTCGACGATGATGGCAGTACTGACCACGTGAGTAGTCGCAGCGAGGTAGAGCAAGATGGGCGCTCGCCATTGCGAGGAGCCGTGAGGACTGGTGGCTTTGATAGGAAGTCCTTGAGCTGGGCAAGGGCTTGGTCCGCCTCTGGAGTCCACACGAACTTCTCTTGGTGCTTGAGTAATTTGAAGAAGGGGAGCCCCCGTTCTCCAAGCTTCGAGATAAATCTTTTCAAGGCCGCCATGCAACCGGTCAGCTTCTGGACGTCTTTGATGCACGTGGGAGCTTTCATGCTGGTGATGGCGGAGATCTTCTCGGGATTGGCTTCCATGCCACGATGGTTGATGATGAAGCCGAGTAGTTTGCCCGAAGGTATGCCGAAGACGCACTTGTTCGGGTTGAGCTTCCAGCGGTACTCGTGTACGGATGCGAAAGTCTCTTCAAGGTCGTCGATGAGCGTGCTGGAGTTTCTGGTCTTGATGACCACGTCATCCACGTAGGCTTCGACGTTCTTGTTGAGTTGCCTCTTGAAGCAAGCCTGGATAGCTCGTTGGTATGCAGCGCCGGTGTTCTTCAACCCGAAGGACATGGTCATGTAGCAGTACGCGCCAAACGGGGTGATGAACGCGGTCTTCTCCTGGTCTTCTTCCTTGATCGCGATCTGGTGGTACCCGGAGTAGCAGTCGAGGAAGCGAGAGCCGGTCGCAGCCCGCCGTGGAGTCGATGACTTGGTCAATCCGCAACAACCTAAAGGGGTCCTTGGGGCAGTGCTTGTTGAGGTCGGTGTAGTCGACGCACATCCTCCACTCGTTCGAGTTCTTCTTGCGGACGAGGACGGGGTTGGCGAGCCACTCAGGATGGAAGACTTCTTTGATGAAGCCAGCCGCGAGTAGTTTGGCGAGTTCCTTCTTGATGGCGTCCCGTCTGTCGTCGGCGAAGCGGCGGAGGTGTTGTCGCTTCGGGGTAGCATTAGGATCGACGTTGAGGGAATGCTCAATCAACTCCCTGGGCACCCCTGGCATGTCCGCTGGCTTCTGAAGGATCAGATGGCGACTAGAGAGGGGGGAGTAAATAGGAGCCGGTAAAAATTCTTCCCAAAGAACCCGGCCTATGCCCTAGTCAAAACCCGGTCTCACACAAGCGATGGATCGAATCACACACCAATCGCCAAGACAACGAGGTTATGGATCAACCTCTAGCCTTAGGAACGATTCCTTAAAGCACACGCGTAAGCACGGGAAAGGAAGGGAAGAATCGAACCAAGAAACAAACCTCACAGGCTCTAGCGGACCGTCCGACCAGGAGGGGCGGACCGTCCGCACTGGCCTCGCGGACCGTCCGACCTGATGCCGCGGACCGTCCGCGCCAACCCTACAGACTGTCCGGCCCTACGCCGCGGACCGTCCGTTAAATCACACAGAACCAACAGGGATGCACCGAACCACGGACCGTCCGCGGGGAGCACGCGGACTGTCCGCCAGGCACCCGCGGACCGTCCGCCCTCTGCTGCGGACCGTCCGAAACTCCGTCCAACCGAAAACCAAAATCGCGACGGATCGAAACGAAAGGCGAGCAAGAACACGAAGAACACGGGACGAACCCTAGCGGCGCGGACCGTCCGCCAGGTGCGGACAGAGCAGAAAACGCCCGACCCCGAAAGTTAACTCCCCCAAATCATCATCGGATTTCCCAAACGGTTGAAGCTATGGAGACAAGGGTTTGGGGACTTGAAAAGCGTCACACAAGGATGCTATAGCCCAAATATCTTGCCTCCTAACTCCCTAAATCACCGGGAATCGCGAATCCTTTGAGCACCACCAAAAGCTAGAGCACCGAACGAAAAACTACGAATCGAAGTGGTTTCCCGGCGTTTGAGGGCACAAGATCAATCACAAAGATGCACGAGACATCTATCCATGTTTCCCTCAAAGAAATCTGGGGAGAAACCCACTCAAATCCGCGGAATCACACCGGGAACAAAGGCACGAAAACAAGCACAAAAAGACCACGAAAACACAACTCCGAATCTTCTATACAAACCAGGAAAGATTCACAAGGTCTAGCATGCCGCCCTAGCATCCATCCCTCTCAACAAATATCTCATGAAGCTCTCATGCTAGCCTAGAGAAAATGGAAGGAAAAATAGCTATGAAAATGAGAAATGGGAGGGGAGGAAATGAAACCCTAAGTCGCGGAGAGAGAGAGCCCTCCATACACACTCATGGCTTATATATCGAGTCCCGTGGGAGTGGTAAATGACTCGACTACCCCTAACTTAACTACTGGCGATACAACCCACGTAGGGGCATTTAGGTAATGTTTGTGGGTCTTGCCATCGGACGGCCACGCCTTTGCCGCACCCCGCGTCCTCCCGACGCAAGCCATGCGATCCCGCCGCGTGTCCTCCGCCTCGAAGCTTCCCGACACGCCCGGATCCCGTCTCTGTCGTGTTGGGCCCTCGACTTGGTTTTGAGGCCCAAACCAAGAAACCGTCCGCCGATGGTTTTGTGGGCAAACCACCAAACCCCGCGTGGTCGGTCCGGCCTCCCGCCAAACCACTTGACTCGACCGCCACCGTGCACCGGCTCGCTTGTCCATGACTTCGTCTTGCTTGTGTCGCCACCATGTGGCCCGCACCCGGGCCCCGCCGTCCACCGAGTCCCTCGAACCGAGCCTACTTGTCTCTCCATCTCCCGGAGGCCCCTCATGGTCGAAGACCTTTCGCGCCCGTTCTTCACCCGCAACAACACGAACTAGGCCGCGGCCTACACCTACGCACTAAGCCAAGAGTCAGTCCAACACCCGTTGTCAATCACTCATCACTGAGCAGCGGTCATCCATCGACAACTGGGACGCTCCTGGTCCTCAATCTCCCCCTTGATGAGTGCATTGCCAACACACAACGCGAAATGAAATTCAGAGAAAGAGAGAAAGGAAGAAGAAAGAAAAACAAATAAGCTCAACTCATGACCAAAACCGAAGAAAGGCAAAGAAAGGTCACAAGCCAAGCAAAGCACAAACTCCGCACTGAAACCAGCAAAAGAGCTCCCCCTGAACAAATGCAAGCTCCCCCTAAACATGTGGATGCAAACTTCCAAATTTCAGCTCACCTCTTCTGAATTTTCATTAAGCTCACCTCTTCTCCCCCTTGTTGACAATGTATGAATCAAGGTGAAAATGCAGAAATGCAAGACAAAGGATATAAACATCTACATGAGCTTCTCAAATAGGCCAAATCTAGTGTCAAAGGCTAAAAATGAGACAAAGATCACACATATGAATCATAGCATAGTAAAAACATCGCCACAAGTAATATATGAAAATACAAGCATGTGACAAAGCAAAATTTTCAGATTTAAGCAGTTTTACCAAAAGAAGGCTCGCTTCACATGTAAAAGCCTATCCATGTCACACTTGAGCCACAAACATGCATACCATTCAAAGATCATACAAGGATATCAAATTCTTAGCAAAAGATCATGGCAAACACCCATAAAGTAAAGCATGTCATGTCAAAGCTCATGAGCCATGTGTCCACTTCGGGGAGACTTCTCCACTAGTGAACATCATGCAACATGTTTTGCACCCATATGTGAAAGATAAGACAATTTAAGCATAGACATGATGGATGGAGCATTTTTCAAGCATACACACTTTTTTTCAAGATTAATTCATTTTATGGTACATGAAGTGCCTTTGCGGCAAAAAGAAGCTTATGCTCCCCCATGAATGCAACATAGGCTAAACATTCACAATGATATTCGGCCTTTGGCCCAAATGCAGGAACAAGGCATCCAAGCACAATCTAAGCATGAAAAGCACATTTAGACCAAACTGTGACATGGATACACAACTACACACGAGTGGAGCATATGTCATCAAAAATTAGTCAAGATTAGCATTTATTTCAAAAAGGGCTATCTCACCACACATATATCTCAAATATTCCAAGAGCATAGCCTCACATCACCATTTTTCCACACATATGACCAACATCTCACAGATAGCCAAAGAAACTCAAATATGGCATATGAAAGAAGCTCAGCATCCTAAAATGCAATATGGTACAAATGCAACATGATATATGACAAGATGGCTATCCTACCATGGTTTATACATCAAGCAAAGCATGTATATACATCAAAGTAAACATGGTATGATACATATGACACAAAAAGAAAATCCCCCAAGAATCAACTAGAAAGGGCAACAAACCCCAAGTTCCCCCTGCAAGCACACAAATGTAGCTTGGTCGAGAGGCTTTGTGAAAATGTCTGCAAGCTGATCTTGGGTAGGGACATGGCTCAACACAATGGTTCCTTTCTCCACGTTGTCCCTCAAGAAATGATACCTCACTTCTATGTGTTTGGTTCTGGAGTGAAGCACTGGGTTTTTGGCTACGCTTATGGCACTGGTGCTATCACAAAGAAGTGGGATCCGGGTGCACTCCTCACCAAAGTCTCTCAAAGTGTATGAAATCCACAACAGTGGGAACAAAGAACTCGCGGCCGCAACATACTCGCCTCGGTGGTAGACCGAGCTACACTAGACCGATTGCGGGAAGACCATGAGACCAACGAAGACCCAAGAAACCGGCAAGTACCGAAGTAGACTTCCTCTCGACTCGACAACCAAAGCAAAATCCGCATCGGAAAAACCATGAAGAGAAAGAGTCGAGGAGGAAGAATACCAAAGGCCAAGACCGAGGGGCGACCGTAGTTACCCGAAAATCCTCTTGACGGCCGTCGATGTGATGTCCTCGGCGAAGCCTCGAAAACGAGCGCACGGACACACGCCGAACCGTATGTCCGGCCTCGTCACCGTCAACTAGAGGAGGGAGCCGATCATGCTCCCGTACTCCCGCCGGTCCACCGGTTCTTCGTCCTCATCCGTATCCAAATTGGTCGTACTCCCCATGGGAGTCGACATTGGCTTCACACTCTTGCATCCGGAACTTCCTCAAGATGTCTTTCGTGTACTTGGTCCGGTGCACGAACGTTCCATCCTCCACTTGCTTGATCGCGTGCCCCAAGAAAATACCGTAACTCGCCCATCATGCTCATCTCTAACTCCCTCGCTCATCTCATCCGCAAACTTGGCAACAAGGTTATGTGACGAGCCACCAAAGACAATATCATCCACGTATATCCGAACAATCAACAAGTCATTTCCATGCTTGAGGAGAAACAAGGTCCTATCCACAGTACTCCATCACAAACCCTCTCGCTCAACGAGAAAACCTCTCAATCTCCCATACCAAGCACGGGCGCCCGTTTCAACCCATACGAGCCCTTTTCAACCCGTACACCCCCGTGTCGGTACGGCTCGCTCTCAAACCGGTGTGGTCGCTTCACATACACCTCCTCCTCTATGACCCCATTCGAAAAGCACTCTTCACATCCATCCGAAACAACTTGAACCCTTTAGCCACGGCAAAGGCTAGAAGGATCCGAATTGCCTCAAGACGGGCCACGGAGCAAAGGTCTCCTCATAGTCGATCCCCTCCTTCGACTAAACCCCCGAGCAACAAGTCCGGACTTGTTCCTCACAACCATCCCATTCTCTCCCTCTTTGTTCTTCCAAACCCACTTGGTTCCTATGGGATGGCAATTTGGAGGTGGTTCAACTAACTCCCACACCTATTTCCTCTCAAAGTTTTCCAACTCCTCATGCATAGAATTGACCCAGCTTTGCATCGCAGAAAGCATGTCCAATGTCCTTGGGCTCAAAAGTGGCAACAAAAGCAAAGCATGAGCAAAATGAGAGGAATTCCTGGACCATGACCGTGTAGTGCGTTCATCGATGTTCCCAATGATCTTCGACGGGGGATGCACTTCTTGAATCCGCCGGGAGCCTCACGCCTCGAGACTACCTCCCCCTCAACTTCCGCCTTCTCTCGCCGGTCCTCTTGTTGCACCGTCGTTGTCCATGAAGTAGACGGTCCACGCTCCGTAGTGGTCGCAGGGGAAGTAGTGGGTACACACTCGGCTTCGGGCGCATGGTTCTCTCCATCATCATCTCCGCCTTCATCCTTCTCCGCTTCAAAGAGGTCCTCGGCCATCCCTTCATCACTCGCACATTCAAAGCCAAGAGAGGTACATGGCATTGTCTCGTCGAAGGTCACCTCGCAAGTCTCCATGATTTTGTTAGTCTCAAGGTTAAGCACCCTATAGGCTCTAGAGTGGTTAGCATATCCAAAGAAAATACCATCACTAGACCTAGCCTCAAACTTGTCGAGTTTTCCCTTCTTAAGAATAAAGCACTTGCAGCCAAAGACTCGGAAATGACTCAACTTGGGTGCCCGACCATGCATAAGCTCATAACGAGTCTTCTTCTTGAAAGCTCGCAATAAAATCCTATTGGAAACATGACAAGCCGTATTGACCGCCTCGGCCCAATACCTCCTAGGAGTCCCGTGCTCATCGAGCATCGTCCTAGCCATCTCACAAAGAGTCCGATTTTTCCTTTCCACGACTCCATTTTGAGGGGGCACATAAGGGGTCGAATACTGATGTTCAAGACCTAGATCATGACAAAAGGCATCAAAACGAGAGTTCTTGAACTCAGAGCCATTATCACTGCGGATAGCTCGAATAGCATTCCCATGCCTCTCGTTTTCCAACCTCACGATCAGATCTCGAACAAAACCAAATGTCTCACTCTTATCTTCCATGAAAAACACCCAGGCATAGCGAGAGTAATCGTCCACCACAACAAGGACATACCACTTCCCACCCACCGAGCGAACTCGAGCTGGCCCAACAAGATCCATATGCAACAGCTCTGTCGGATGCTCGGTCATGACATTGGTCAGGGGTGGATGGGGAGTGGCTACCATCTTGCCATGCTTACAAGGAGCACAAACCAAATCCTTCTCAAGCTTCAACCTCGGCAATCCTCGGACAAGGTCAAGACTACTCAAGCGGGAAACCAAATCAAAGCTCAAGTGTCCCAACCGCCTATGCCATTTCCACAAATCAGAAGAAGGACCAGCCATCAAACAGTGAGCAGGACCCAAAGAACGAGAGAAATCAGCCCTGAAAATCTGACCCTCGGGGATGATCATACAGACAAGATCACCTCGAGAATCCAGCAAACGAGACTCGCCAGACTTGAAATGCACCTCAAACCCTGATCATGCAACTGAGAAACCGAAAGCAAATTGAAACCCAAAGACTTCACAAGAGCCACTCTCTTCAACGTTACCTTGTCACACATGCACAACACCCTCCGACACACCCTTCCTCGTCCATTATCCCCAAATGTGATGTACATCTTTTCCTTCACTGGGGTGAGGCTGGAGAACCACTTCTTATCTCCGGTTATGTGTCGGGAACATCCGGAGTCAATCAACCAAATGTTCTCCAAGCCTCCCCGCCCGGTCGAAACAAGAACGAGAATGAGCTAGCGACTCGACACCGGGGTTAGCACAAAGAAAGTTAAACCGAGTGTCAAGCCATCCGCTCAAAAGAGGGGTTAGCAAACATCATTCCCTTGCCACCAAACTTCGCATGTCCCATGGGAGGAGTACGAGCACCACGAGGGGGAAAACGTGGTCCGTAGTTCCTCCGGAACCCAAAGCCGCGATCATCTCCCCCGAACCCGTATTGAGGACGAGTAGGGGGACGTCCAAAGCAAAACCACCACGAGCCCGACCAAACCTCTCACCAAAGACGCACACCATCATCTCTCCTAGCAAACCTCTCACCACCACCTCTCCGTGGGAACCTCGCCAACACTCCTCACACTTCCCACACCCCGTGGAAGTGGCACTCTAGGCTCGGGAATACCATGAGACCGGCGATACCGTCTCCGGTTTGCTTGCTCCCTAGCAAGCCTCTCATCCCTCTTTCTCTTGTAGCAAAACTCGCAAGATGCCTCTCCTTTCCACAGTACTCACACCGAAGGGGATGAATTTTGGTTTTGGCTCGGCTTCTCTCTAGGCTTCTCACCCTTCTCACCCACAAACTTCACCGGTTTCGAAAGTCATTTGTCTTAGGTGGGAATTTGGGTGGATCTTGGGTTGTGTCAAGCTTGTTGCAAAGGTGGTTGGGCTTTGGTGTGACAGCAGTTCTTGGGTGCTTTTGGAAGTGGGACTTGGATATCTCCAATCACCTCAAACTCGGGGTTAGACTCAACACACTTCTCATACACACTCTCCCCACTATTCTCTCCCACTTTCTCACCCAACTTCTCAAAACCCAAACCACGACCATCCGCTCTCTTGAACTCCTCAATCATGATTTTCAATTGAGGTTCCTGCCCAGACAACCAACCCAACACCTTCCTCAAATAGTCATTCTCCTCATAGATGACATCCAAACGGGAAGTAAGTTCAAGATTGCGCAAAGTAACTTCATCACAGCTAGTGCATGCATTGACAACGGAGATTTCAAACATGCTTCCAAAGAACTAATGGTAGAACGAGCATCAACAAGCTTAGCATGCATAGTAGGACATGATTTACAAGCACCAAGCAAAGTAGGTCTAGCCTTAAGCTCATCATACTCAGTCCTAAGAGCATCTAGTTTAGCCAAAGTAGAAGCATTTTTCTCATTAAGCAGTTTGATCTCATTCAACCATGCATCACACTCAACACATTCAACATCATCAGGAGTAGTAGGAGCAAGTTTCAAAGAGTCATTCTCAAGTTTCAATTCAAGCAATTTTGACTCTAACTCTCCTACTTTCTCGCTAGCATTCTCAAGTTGAGCCCTAAGATCTTTCCTCATCTTTTTGGCATCTCTTAGCACACTATCACGATTGTCAATCAAGCCATTCAACCTAGCGATCTCAGCAAGCAAAGAGTCGGGGTCACGATTTACCTCATCCTCCGAGTCGGAGTCGCTGTCTTCCTTCTCGCTCTTCTTGCTGCTTGAGCTATGGGCCATGCCACAAAAGCCCTCAAGCGCCACACAGCTCAACCCGCTGAGGTTCCGGCTTGCACTCTTCTTGCCCTTGCGCCTCCCGGCGTCTTCATCTTCGCCGCTTGAGCTTGACTCGCTCCTCTCTTGAGCTTGAGTCAACGTCGCTCGCACCGGCCACCATCGCTCTTGCCTTGTTCTTCTTGTAGCCGCTCTTGCTCGGTCGCCGCTTGTCCTTGTCCTTGCTCTTGGACTTGTTGAAGTGCTTGCCCTTGGAGGAGTACTTGTCTTCACACCTCGGGTGCGCCTTGTACTCGTTCACCTTGTACTTGTTCTCCTCCGCTTCCGGCACTCGGCGATGAAGTGGCCACGCTTGCCACACTTGTAGCACGTCCCCGAGCTCCGCCTTGCATTCCTCCGACTCTCGTGTAGTCGATCAAACCTCCTTGAGAGCAAGGCCGGCTCCTTCTCGCCCAAAGACATCAAACTCCTCATCCGGAATGGACATAAGAGAAGACAAGGAAAACTCGTCGACAGGAAGGGTTAGATTTGCCCTTTGATCCGCCCACAAGAGCAAGACTATGGTCGGTCGAGCCCTCATGCTTGGATTGCAACTTCCTATCAACCTCACCGACTTGAGCTTAGAAAAGAGGTCATCCAACTCAATAGTTAAGTACCGCCGGACTCCTTGATGGCCTCAACCTTAGCACCCCAAACATTTGGATCCAAGACATGCAAGAGCTTCAAAGCTCGATCATGCTCGGTGTAAGGAAAATCCTCAACACTAGCCTTCATGTTGTTCACGATGGCAAAGTGAACCTCTCGAAACATCGCATCAATGTCCTCACCGGGAAGTGGAGTGAAATTCTCATATTGCATCCGGTAAGAGACAAAGAGGCGAGCCTTCACATGGTTATCACCACCGTGAGCAACCAACAACTTCTCCCAAATTTGCCAAGCAAGATTCAAATGGCAAACACGCTCAAACTCTGGATCACACAAGCTTCGGACCAAGTGATCAACGGCTTTTGCATTAGCCTCATACTTGTTGGCGTCAGTATGGATGTTGACCGAAATAGCATAGGTCTTGTTAAGCACAATGAAATCCAACAGCTTCCCACGAAGAAAGATCATCATACGAGCCGCCCACTTGTGGTAACCCTTGCCATCGAAGTGCGGCGGACTGCCCCGCTCAACGTACGCCATCTTAGGATTCGAGACTTGCCAAAGTCGCAAAGAATCTGGCACCAAGCTCTGATACCAATTGAAGGATCAGATGGCGACTAGAGAGGGGGGAGTGAATAAGAGCCGGTAAAAATTCTTCCCAAAGAACCCGGCCTATGCCCTAGTCAAATCCCGGTCTCACACAAGTGATGGATCGAATCACACACCAATCGCCAAGACAACAAGGTTATGGATCAACCTCTAGCCTTAGGAATGATTCCTTAAAGCACACGCGGAAGCACGAGAAAGGAAGGGAAGAATCAAACCAAGAAACAAAGCTCACAGGCTCTGGCGGACCGTCCGGCCAGGAGGGGCGGACCGTCCGCACTGGCCTCGCGGACCGTCCGACCTGATGCCGCGGACCGTCCGCGCCAACCCCGCGACCGTCCGGCCCTACGCCGCGACCGTCCGTTAAATCACACAGAACCAACAGGGACGCACCCGAACCACGGACCATCCGCGGGGAGCACGCGGACCGTCCGCTGTGCACCCGCGGACCGTCCGCCCTCTCGCTCGCGGACCGTCCGAAACTCCGTCCAACCGAAAACCAAAAACGCGACGGATCGAAACGAAAGGCGAGCAAGAACACGAAGAACACGGGACCAACCCTAGCGGCGCGGACCGTCCGCCAGGTCCTCGCGGACCGTCCGCCAGGTGCGGACACAGCAGAAAACGCCCGACCCCGAAAGTCAACTCCCCCAAATCATCATCAGATTTCCCAAACGGTTGAAGCTATGGAGACAAGGGTTTGGGGACTTGAAAAGCGTCACACAAGGATGCTATAGCCCAAAAATCTTGCCTCCTAACTCCCTAAATCACCGGGAATCGCGAATCCTTTGAGCACCACCAAAAGCTAGAGCACCGAACGAAAAACTACGAATCCAAGTGGTTTCCCGGCGTTTTAGGGTACAAGATCAATCACAAAGATGCACGAGACATCTATCCATCTTTCCCTCAAACCCACTCAAATCCGTGGAATCACACCGGGAACAAAGGCACGAAAACAAGCACAAAAAGACCACGAAAACACAACTCCGAATCTTCTATACAAACCAGGAAAGATTCACAAGGTCTAGCATGCCGCCCTAGCATCCATCCCTCTCAACAAATCTCTCATGAAGCTCTCATGCTAGCCTAGAGAAAATGGAAGGAAAAATAGCTACGAAAATGAGAAATGGGAGGGAGGAAATGAAACCCTAAGTCGCGGAGAGAGAGAGCCATCCACACACACTCATGGCTTATATATCAGGTCCCGCCGGAGTGGTAAATGACTCGACTACCCCTAACTTAACTACTGGCGATACAACCCACGTAGGGGCATTTAGGTAATGTTTGTGGGTCTTGCCATCGGACGGCCACGCCTTTGCCGCACCCCGCGTCCTCCCGACGCAAGCCATGCGATCCCGCCGCGTGTCCTCCGCCTCGAAGCTTCCCGACACGCCCGGATCCCGTCTCTGTCGTGTTGGGCCCTCGGACTTGGTTTTGAGGCCCAAACCAAGAAACCGTCCGCCGATGGTTTTGTGGGCAAACCACCAAACCCCGAGTTCCCGGTCCGGCCTCCCGCCAAACCACTTGACTCGACCGCCACCGTGCACCGGCTCTCTTGTCCATGACTTCGTCTTGCTTGTGTCGCCACCATGTGGCCCGCACCAGTCCCGCTGTCCACCGGGTCCCTCGAACCGAGCCTACTTGTCTCTCCATCTCCCGGAGGCCCCTCAAGGCTGAAGACCTTTCGCGCCCATTCTTCACCTGCAACAACACGAACTAGGCCGCAGCCTACACCTACGCACTAAGCCAAGAGTCAGTCCAACACCCGTTGTCAATCACTCATGACTGAGGAGCGGTCATCCATCGACCACTGGGACGCTCTTGGTCCTCAGCTTCCACGCGAAGATGTTGCGGTTAGCCCGGAGGAAGTTGATGAGCGCGTCTTCCTATTTGGGGTCGAGACCCACCCCGATGGTGGTGGTCTTGCTGCTGTCGCCTGTCCCGAGGTCGATTGTCTTGACCAGAACCTCCTCAGCTGGCTGAGGCTTGTTAGCTTTGTCCGACTTCTCAGGGATGTCGAGTTCACTTGGGGCAAGCTTCCTCGATTTGGCCTAGATCTCCATCATTGCATTGGGTACTTGATATGTGGAGGCGATCTCCACAGCTTCCGTATCGCAGTCGTGCGAGATCTTCAAGTCCCCTTGCAGTGAGAGTACACCTGCCGGGCTTGGCATCTTGAGTACCAAGTAGGTGTAGTGTGGTACCGCCATGAACTTGGCGATAGCCGGTCTGCCGAGGATGGCATGGTAGGAGGTCTTGAAGTCCGCGACTTCGAACATGATGTACTCAGTACGATAGTTGTCCCGAGAGTCCCCGAAGGTAACTGGTAGGACCACTGAGCCCAGTGGGATAGCCGCGTTCCCGGGGACAATGCCGTAGAAGGGCGAGGTGCTCTTGGTGAGCAAGTGGGTGATGTCGAGCTTCATCTTCTTCAAGGTCTTGGTGAAAAGGACGTTGAGCCCGCTTCCACCGTCGATGAGAGCCTGGAGCCCGCGACCACCGGCTTCAAGACGAGAGGAAACCGCCCTGGTTCGGAGAAGCTAGTCCATTGCTCCGCGCAGGAGAAGGTAATGGGTACCTCCGACCACTTGAGAGGGGTCGGAACTACTGGTTCGATGCTCATGACTTCTCGACGGGTAGCCTTTTGTTCCCGTCTGCTGGGTAGCCCACCGAAGAGGACGTTCACCGTCTTGTTGGGTTCCTGGAAGTCGCCGTTGCCTTTGTCGTTCTTCTTCTTGCCTTTCTTGTCGTGAGGGTGCCGTGGCTCTGGAGTGTCTTTGAGCGCACGCCTGAGTTTGTAGCACTGCTCGGTGGTGTGGTTGACGTCCAGATGCCACGAGCACTTCTCCTTCAACAAGTCTTTGAAGTCGCCGGAGGTCTTCTTCGAGTTCTCCTTTGCAGGGTGCTGGATAGCTGCGACAGTGTTTCCTGGCTTGTGCTTGCGGTTGGGACCCGAGTAGTTGTTGTTGTTGCGGCCGCCTTGGTTCCCGTTGTTGCTGCTGCCACCGCCCGTGTTCTGTTTGCTCTTGCCACGGATGGCATCGTACTTGGCGTTGGCTTTGTCTTCTTTATCTACCCAGGACGTGATCATATCCTTGAGATGGGTGATGGACCTGGGGTGGCGTCGACCGAAGTCTTCGAAGGTGCGACGGTGGTAGAGACAATCTTGAAAGAGGTCGATGACCTCCTTGTCGATGACGTCGACTATTGTGGCGCGCTTGTCGAAGAAGTGCCACATGTACTTGCGAAGGGTCTCGCCTTGTTCCTGCTTCACCATAGCCAGGTCCATGCGAGTACCCAAGTGGCCCATAGCGCCTTCGAAGTTGCTGGTGAACTACTCCTTCAGCTGGTCCCACTTGTCGATCGAGTGCTTGTCTAGTGACTCGAGCCATGTGAGCGGGGCTTGGTCCTGGCAGAAGGGGAAGTAACGGCACTTGGTGTTGTTGTTGCCGCCAGCGTTCTCAATGGAGAGGGCGTAACATCTGAGCCATTGGATGGGGTCTTGCTTCGCGTCGTACTTGGTGATTCCCAGAGGTTTGAACTTGTTCGGGAGGAGTAAGTTGCGAAGCCGAGGAGAGAAGGCGAAGAAGCCGTCGTTGTCGCCTACGGTGGCGGACTTCTTCCGCCGCAGTTCTTCAATCTTCTGGCGTGCGTCGAAGCCGCCCTGTGAGGCTCCGGAGACATGGTTGTTCGCGTGGCCTCGGCCGCCGCGATTGCCTCCGCCACCGGCCCTCCTGTTAGCCCCATGGTTGGAGCTTCCGCCGTCGCTGCCTCCACCACTAGGGTCGCGATGGGGGACGATCTCACGATCGCCGCCAGCAGCTGCGGCGCTGTTGCCAGCTTGAGAGGGTCCACCGGCGTTTGCACGAGTACGGTTGGGCTGGGCCGGCAGCTCGGCTCGAGTACGATTACGGCCGAGGTCCGCGCTGCGACTTGTGGCTTTGTTGTCGCGGTTCCTGGCGGGGGGCGGCTGAGCGACCCTGTTGTCGACTCGCATGAAGTAAGCATCTTCTGCAAGCTTGGCGATGACCTATCCCGCACGCATCCCCTGGGCCTGACATGCTATCGTAGTGATAGACATGAGGCATTGCTCTGGGGTAGTGTGTACCCGGCTCTAAACTTGGTCGAGTGCTTCCGCGAGGTTGCGGATGGGGAGGGAGTCTCGAAGATGCCGACATCGTTCGTTCCGCTATCTGTTACGCTCACGTCGAGCATCCCTGTTGGCGTCAGTCTCATCCACGGGTGCTTCAGCAGACAGCTCGTCTGTGGAGATGTCTTCGAGGTATCAGTCGTCTGCTCTTCCTGAGGGTCCTGGCGTGTCGCCGGCAGCCATGAACACTTGGCGGTCGGGGTTGCCAAGACTGGAGTCAGAACTCGCCACCTCTGTTGGAGTGTACTCCTTAGCTCGAGCGAGTGGTGTTCCCTCCTGAAAGGGAAGCGAGTCGAGGTAGGCGACGTAGCGTGAGTTAACGTCTATCAGGTCGACAGGCTTGCGGTCTGGCCAGTAGACGAATCTCCCGGCGGGTGTGGATGTTATAACCAGCCCAGAAGCCGGTCCTGATAAGGGTTGCTCAGTAGAGTTGTCCTCGGACTCGGGGTCCTTAGGGTCCGACCTGAAGTCGAACTCATACACGGAGTCTGAGTAGAAGCCGGAGAGGGGGTTGGAGTCTGAGGGGTGGCCGGGGGCGGTGTCGGAGTCTGAGTTGTACTCGGGTATGGGCTCCTTGCCAGCCCGGCGTGTAGTGGGAGCCTTCGCGTGGGCCCTGCTGGCGTCGCGGGGGCCACGTGCGAGGCGCTCATGGGGTGGGCTGTCCATATGCGATGGCTGAGTAGCCGGCTCGCATACGATGGCCCACGGGGATGTCGAGTTCGAGTTGGAGGTGGATCCAAGCTCGAAGTCCGCGCGTTGATCGAAAAGCGAAATTCCGCTGAATTTCCCGGCGAGCTCGCCCGTGAATACTTCGGGAAGTGTCACGAGGCCGGTCTGCGGGTTGGGTGGCATGGTGAGGCGGCGTTGGAAGGATCCGATGCCGTCAACAGTGCAGACCCAGGCACCGAAGACGAAGGTGTCGCCGCGGTTCAAGGCGACAGTTGGCTTGATGTAGATGGGAGCCGTCGAGTTCACCATGTGATCTCGGGTGAGATCCCCTACCTGGCGCGCCAGCTGTCAGTGTTTTAGACCGGCAACCTACCAAGGGGAGTACCCGAAGTAGATGAATGTGGCCTCGCCGAGATCGGTAACTCGAAGGAAGAGACACGTGGCACACAATTTAGACAGGTTCGGGCCGCGAGGTGCGTAATACCCTACGTCATGTATGCTGCGTAGCTCTGGATTGATTGGGTGCGATTAAAAGATGATGCAATCTTAAGCCGTGAGGGAGAGAGGAGTCCCTGCCTCACCTTATATAGTCCGGGAGGCAGGGTTACAAGTCGGTTCAGGGAGAGAGTACTAGTCGAGTACGTCTAGGAGTCCTCCATACAATGCGGGACATGTACAACTTCCCATCCGAGTACTTCTCCTCTGCAGTCCTTGTGCTCCACGCCAATAGGTGCCGTGCAGCGCAAGTCGGGTAGTCCCAAGGGCCCACCGAGTAGTCGGTCCTGGTACCCACCGAGGTAGTGGGCCCAGGGAGGTCCATACGATAAAGAACTTGACAGCTCTATCATGATAATCGTACAGGAGCACGTCCACATTGGCCCTCATGTTGTGCACAACCACCGTGAACCTCCAAAACAAGGCATCGATGGACTCACTAGGGGGATGAGTGAAGTTCTCGTACTCTCTTTAGTAAGTTACATACATCTGAGCCTGAACTTGGGCATTCCCAACATGAGCTTCCTTCAACACCAACCAGATTCTACAAGCCAAGCTCTCCGTGTGCACCCGATCGAATTCAGGCTGACATAAAGCACGAAACAAGTAGTCATCCGCCTTGTTGTTGGCGTCGAACATGTCCCTCGATCCTGGAGCGAGGAAGTTCATCGGCTGGACATAGCCTGTGTCCACCATGACATCCTAAAGGATCTGACCCTTTCCGCAAAGGAACGCCGCCATCCGCTTACTCCACATCTGGTAGTTCTTGCCATCGAAGTGTGGAGGACCCGAACCCCGTTCCTGGTACGCCATCCTTGGATCTTAGACTTGTTAGAGTCAATCAAGACCCATAACTGGCTCTAATACCATTTGAAGGACCGATACGGCGAACTGGAGAGAGGGGGAGTGAATGGGAGCCGAAAAAAATTCTTCTCAAAGGAGATGGAGACTCCAACAAGACGAACACGTCTTCAAACACATGTCTCTGACTCACTACCCAAGTTGGCCAAGCCCACGTAGCCACTGAAGTGCTACTGGACCTAGGAACCAACAAACAACCTTCCGAGCCAAAACACTCCAACACGCACAATGGAAACTTGCACGGCTTGCTGCCTGTGCTGCACCGGTCAGACCGATGGCCTGCGCCGGCAAGACCGGTGGACAGCGCCGGTCAGGCCGGTGGCTACAGCAGCCGTACAACAAGCGTTCCAGAGAGCCTCGGTGACTTCTCTAGGCCCTGGAACAAAAACACCCCCAAAACACAACCTGCACGGAAGGAAAACCCTACACAAAACCTAACAAAACAACTCCAAACAGACCAAGAACTGACCAGCAGCTCCATGACCCAAAGACACACGAGTCAAGCAGTTCACCCGAGGCAAATCCCACAAAGTGGCTCGCACCGATCAGACCGGTCAAGTGCACCGGTCATACCGGTGTAACCTAGGCAGCTCGGGATGAACAGCAGCCGCGGGTCAACTCCTCCAAATCCAAACTTCGATCTCCCGAATCGCTCCACAGACTTGAACAAGACTTTGGGGATAGTAGGAACATCTCATGAGGAGTCCATAGCCAAGATTTTGTCCACCAAAACTTGCCAAATCAAGAGGAATCGAAGAAATCCCGCCACGAACTCCTCTAACCTTAGAACACTGAAAACCCCAAAATCGAGCCCCTTAACTCACAGATTTGGGAGGGGAATCAAAGGCAAAAGAACCACAAACGGTTCACACGAATTTCCCCCATCAAATCCTCAAGGGCAAGGTCCTGATAACACACTGAGAAAACCACTAAGAGAGGGCTCCGAAAATCACCACCAAGAATAACCGGGAGCAACACAACAAAGCCTTGAGGAACCATGCCAAATCATCTCACCTCATGGGTTATATGGAGGCAACCGAAAGTCTAAAATACCATTACTTAATAACTAGGGATACAAGCCCCTCAATGGTGATTTTGGAAGTCTTCAGATTTTCTTCATCGGACGGATGCCCGGTGACCGCACCCTGCTTAGCCTCGACGCAAGCCATGCGATCCCGATGCGTGTCCTCTACTTCAATGATTCTGGACTACGTCGTCGCACACTGGTCAGACCGGTCCGGAGCTGCTGCAGCACCGTCTTCGGTTCTTCGGTCTTGGCTTTGTGGATCAACCAAGGAACCTAGTGGTTTTCTGGTGAACCACTGGAAACCCCGCGAACTCGGTGTAGCGTCCGCCAATCGCCACTCATGACTCGGCTCGACCTTGGTTTTGAGGCTCAACCAAGAAACCGTCCATGACTTCATCTTGCTGTTCATGCCACCACGCGGCCCGCACTGGACCCCGTTGGCCACCGGGTCCCTCGAACGAAGCCTACTTGTCTTGTCCACACCTGGAGGCCTCAACGGCGACTACATTTCTCGCTTGTCCTTCACCTGCACCAACACCAGTCAAGCCACAACCTGCACCTGCAATACAAAGCCAAGAATCAGTTCACACAACGTTGTCAATCACTCATCACACAAGTAAGTGACCATCCACCGGTCCTCGAACCACACATGGTCCTCAGTCCCTGCCGCAAGTGAGCACCTCCTAGACTTCTCTCCCTCCTCCCTTCGTTTTGCAGAACTGCTGTCTAAGCTGTCGGGATGCCGGACCTCTAAGCTACCGGGATGCTGTCGATTTGGACCGACAGGACCGCCGTCTACCCCAGTCTTTGGATCGAGCAGAGGTAGAACATGAGGCTGCCGTTTTGAACATAACCCCCTGCAGACCTTTGTAATCCAGAGATCCAAACCTGAGTCTTGGCAATCTTACAAGACCCCCCTGAATCTTTCAGAATCTTCAGATCCAATCCATCCTGGCATTTTTGTAAGAAAGCCATTGAGTGTTTATACAGAATTATGTGTATGCCCCTGTCTTTTCATAGTTAAACCCCTGGAGGTTCCTGATCTTCACAACTAGGTCCTTACACCTTTAAAAGTCCATATCTTCCATGTTTTAAATCTGCTTTCATCGGTTTAAGTTGTGCTAGGTTCGTAATAATGTAAAGCACGCGCTAGTGGTGTGTTTTCACCATGTTTGTTTTCTGAAAATTAATTTGATATTAATTTTGATTAATGCTTCATAAACATTTCTTTTCTAAATAAAATCTATGTAGATCCATATAACGTTTTTCATAATCAAATGTAATTTAATTAATGTTTCTCTCACATGCTTTTGTAAAGAAAATCTAATTAGATCTTTTACCCAGTTTTCCATAAGTCAAATATTAATTCTCTTAATGATTAATTAACTTTTATAATTAAAAATTGATTAGGCTTTTACTTCGGCTTTAGAAATAAATGTTGATTTTTATTAATTCCAATGTAATGCTAATAATAATATGATCTACACGAATTACCAAGTTTCGTTTGGATTGTTCATATAGTTTAGTTTACTAAATTAAATGTTTAATTGTTTAATTCATATATGAACCCTTGTAAATAAAACTTGACTAATTCTTTACATCGGTTTTGTAAATAAAGTTTAATTTGCTTTAAATCCAACATGGGGTATTTTATTTATGAAATATCCTTACATATATTTTGTTAATTAAAATAAATCTAGCTCATAGCCTTGTCCTCTTATTTATGCAGACCATTCGTTAGATATTCTTTATCATGTTCTATCTCAGTGTGATCTTTTCGGTCCTTGCTCAACCTTTCATAGCAATCTTTTAAAGCTAACCAAGCCTTTCTTCCTCCAAGCACGGTTTGTGTGCTTTAGTGATATGTGGAATCGAGCCTATCCTTTAGTGCGATCTTTTAAAGCTTTGATTTGATTGGTGTATTGTTCTTAGTGTGTTTATTTATTTGCTTTGTATGCTTGTGCCTGATGATTGATGCGCTTAGAGTGAACGCCGTTCAGGAAGTGTTGAACAGCTTGAAGTTGAAGATTTTGAGCAACTACCCTCTGGTTAAAGGCAAGTGTGTCCTTGATCTTTTCTCCTAAGAATTATATTTAATCACTCATTCCATTGCTTGCATTTATTTTGATGGGTTCCTATTAAGGATTCTCACTAGTTTCTATTTACCATTGCCTTGTATAACTGGATTGTTTAATTAATCTTGATGGTAGATCTTGCTTAGTTTGCTCAACTGGGTTGGTAATGAACAACACGGATACTCTTTTACTTTATGTTCCAATATGATGTGTGATGTTTAATATACAAGACCATATGTTTAATCAGAACATGGAGAACCACCCAGGACAATAGTGCAACCACAAGAACTATATGGCTCTGATCTTGGCCGAGTAATTAGGGAAGTCTTTGTGTGGTCATTACTCGCATAGTAGTTTGGGGACGGAGGAATGGTATATGGCTCTTCTACTCTGGAGTAGTATTGGAACGGAAGTACTCTATGGTTGACCGTCTGTGAGTAGAAGTGTGGTACGAAAGATAGCCTCTATGACATACTACTATGGACTAATACGCACGGGAGGACTCTTTGTAAAGCCCGCGTAGCGTCCCTATGCAGCCACACCTGGGTAGTGTGGTATTGTGCGTACTTTTGCACAGCATGGTTGGGTGCAAAGCTCTCCGGAGTTTTTACGCGACTTGTGGTGAAAGTGTACAACCTCTGCAGAGTCTAAAACTAATCAATTAGCCGTGCTCATGGTCAAGAGCGGTCTGGACCCTCACATGATAATTGAACTTGAAGATGGACTTAAATCGTGTTCTCTAGTTATGCTTGCCATAGGCTTATGGTGTTTCTCTTACCTTTATGCTTAATGTGGGTTGGTATAAACTTATACTTTAATAGTAATTAGGTGCTAATAAAATTTTACCAACTAAAATGCTAAATGCTTATAGCCTGCCCACTATAAAGCCTTTGCATTCATCCTTTCCCCACACTTGCTGAGTACGACAAGTGCTCACCCTTGCTACAAATAATGTTGCTCAGAAAGAGGAAACTACTACGGAGTTTGCTGATGATGTTGCTGGTGCTAGGCGTACGCAACCCCCAGTCGACTGCCTGTGATGTTTGGAGCCTTCGTTTCCCGGATTAAGCGTAAATCTCTAATAATCTTTCTCTTTCTTTATGTGATACTGTTTCTGTATTCACTTTTATGTCACTATATGCATGAAAATTGATCCTGGCATGCATATAGTTATGCACTTGATTTTCTTTGGAAAAACAGTTGTGACACTTGTGTAATAAGACTGCCACTTTTGCTAATTATTCTACGGAAACTATCTCAGAGGCATTCGAGCGCTTCAATGAGTACCCTCGGGCGGTTCCACATCACAAGTTCCCGAAGGAGGACCTCGTTCAAAAGTTTTACCGAGGACTCACCATGGCATCAAGGACGGTCATGGATGCATCGGCGGGAGGATCTATCATCGAGCTTACGCCGACTCAAGCTTTCACTCTATTCAAGAAGGTCACGGACAATGACACGTGGGCGTCATCTGGACGCTTACTTCCGGTTCAACCCATAGGGAACGTCAAAGGAGTCTTGCAAGTGGAGAAGGAAGACATACTCGAAGGCAAGATCGATTCGCTTATGCGAAGGATGCAGAAGATGGAGATAGAAAAGAAAGAGGCTCAAGACTTAAAGGCTGCCAAAGTACGACCCACATGTGAAGAGTGCGGAGAATATGGCCATGTCCACAAGGATTGTCCGGAGGAAGTCAAGGTGCTCGACTACATGAGGAAGGGAGATTTGCCGAACTTCCGCTACAAGCAAGGTAGACCTCAATTTAATGCAAGCTAATCCATTCCGAATTCAGTTCTGCTTCGTATACAATTGAAGGACTTCGTGGACGAGCAAGCTAAGATCAAAAAGGACAACTTCACCAAGTTCAATACCATAGAAAAGGTGTTGGAGAACATTGATAGCAAAGTGACGGAGGTCGGAAGCTCCAACCATCAAATGCTCAACATGATGAAGATGCTCGAGACGCAAGTAGGACAACTTGCCGAGCGCCTATCCGCTAATGAAGGGAAGCTTTCGGGACAACTTAATGGTCCCGAAACGGCGAAGGCTATTCAAACAGGTTCGGGGAAGGAGACCAAAGATCCGGAACGTTCCACGGGAGCAACAAAGCCTAAGCCATTCACCGAGGCGGATGAATTTGCTAAGGAGGGAGTTACGGAGATCGTCACCGAAGAGCCTGAGTTTGAGATGCCGGGAGAAGACATGAAGATACCGCAACTCAAGCCACGCTACTTTCGAGGTAAACTTGATAATCACTTTGAGAAGTTTGTGCAGGTTGTGCATAGATAAAAATCAACTTGCTGTTATTGGATGCCCTTCAAGTTCCTACATATTCTCATTACTTCAAAGATATCCTTGCAAATAAATATGAGATAGCAACACTGAGGGTAGATCATGTCAAGGTGTCCGAGCAATGTAGTGCCGCTATTGCAAATGGACAAGAGAAGCAAAAAGACCCTGGATGCCCGACAATTCCATGTTCCATTGGTTCATTCAAGTTCGAGAAGGCATTTTGCGACCTTGGAGCTAGTGTGAGTGTCATGCCCAGGGATGTGTTCAAGAATCTACACCTACCATTGGAGCCTATGGGTATGTGCTTGGAGTTGGGTGATAACTCCATTCGCTATCCCTTGGGCATCGCCAAAGATGTGCCCGTGAAGGTCGGACACCACTTCATCCCCGTCGACTTTGTGGTACTCGAGATGGGAGAGAGTGAGAAGCCACCACTCATCCTTGGGAGGCCTTTCCTCAAGACCGTGGGAGCTACCATTGATGTTGGCAAGGGGAGATCAAGTTCGAAATTAACTGCGAGAGGAGTTCTTTCAAGTTTCGACCACGCCTTGAGGTATGCAATATGATTGAAGTTAAATTTGTTCCACCTCATCGTCACGTTGATAAGGAAGAACCAAGGAAGAAGGAAGAGCCGAAAAAGAAAGAAGTGAAGAAAATCAAGGAAGTTGTTCCTTTTTCGGCCCTTCCTTCGTCCTTGATTCTTCCTTAACAACGCGACGATGAGGTGGAACATCTTTAACTTCAATCATATTGCATGCCTTGAGTCGTGGTCGGAACTTGAAAGAACTCCTTTCTCCATTAATATCGAACATGATCTCCCCCTTGCCAACGTCAATAGTAGCTCCCACGGTCTTGAGGAAAGGCCTCCCAAGGATGAGCGGCATCTTCTCCCTCTCTCCCATCTCGAGCACCACGAAGTCGACGGGGATGAAGTGGTGTCCGACCTTCACGGGTTCATCTTAGGCAATGCCCTAGGGATAGCAAATGGAGTTATCTCCCAACTCCAAACACATACCCGTAGGCTCCAATGGTAGGCGTAGCTTCTCGAACACATCCCTTGGCATGACGCTCACACTTGCTCCAAGGTCACATAACGCCTTCTCGAAATTGAATGAACCAACAGAACATGGAATCGTAGGGCATCCAGGGTCCTTTTGCTTCTTTAGCCCATTAGCAATAGCGGCACTACACTCCTCGGACATCTTGACATGATCTGCACCCGAGTGTTGCTATCTCATATTTATTTGCAACTATGTCTTTAAAGTAACGAGGATATGTAGGTACTTGTTGGGCATCTAATAATGGCATGTTGATGCTAAGTCTATGGACAACCTCCACAAACTTTTCAAAGTGCTTGTCAAGTTTACCTCGGAAGTAGCGTGGCTTGAGTTGTGGTATCCTCGTGTCTTCTTCTCGGCATCTCAAATTCGGGCTCTTCGGTGACGATCCTCGCCTCGACGGATGGTTTAAGCTTCCTTGCTCCCGCGGACGTTCCGGATCTTCGGTCTCCTTTCCCGAACGCGTTTGAATGGCCTTCGCCAATTCGAGTCCTTTTGGTTGTCCCGGAAGCTTCCCTTCATCATTAGTGAAGCGCCCGACAAGTTGTCCCACTTGCGTCTCGAGTATCTTCATCATGTTGAGCACTTGATGGTTGGAGCTCCCAACCTCCGTCACTTTTCTATCAATGTTCTCCAACACCTTATCTATGGTCTTGAACTTGGTGACGGTGTCCTTGTTGATCTTGGCTTGCTCATCCAAGAATTCCTTTAATTGTATATGAAGCAGAACCGAATTCGGAATGGATGAGCTTGCATTGAATTGAGGTCTACCTTGCCCGTAGCGGAAGTTTGGCAACTCTCCCTTCCTCATGTAGTCGAGCACTTTGGCTTCCTCCGGACAATCCTTGTGGACATGGCCGTACTCTCTGCATTCTTCGCATGTGGATCTTGCTTTGGCGGCCTTCAAGTCTTGAGCCTCTTTCTTTTCTATCTCCATCTTCTCCAACCTCCTCATGAGTGAATCAATCTTGCCTTCAAGTATGTTTTCCTTCTCCACTTGCAAGACTCCTTTGACGTTTCCCGTGGGTTGAACCGGATGTAGGCGTCCGGATGACGCCCATGTGTCATTATCGGTGACCTTCTTGATAGAGTGAAAGCTTCCGTTAGTGTGAGCTCGATGATAGATCCTCCCGCCGATGCATCAATGATCGTCCTTGACGCCATGGTGAGTCCTTGATAGAACTTTTGCACGAGGTCTTCCTTCAGGAACTTGTGATGTGGAACCGCCCGAGTGTACTCATTGAAGCGCTCGAATGCCTCCGAGATAGTTTCTGTAGGATATTGAACAAAGGTTGCAATCTTATTACACAAGATTTGAGTTTTACCCGGCGAGTAGTATTCCTTCATGAAAGCCTTCATCAACGTGTTCCAATTTTGCATCGTCTCTGCTTGGGTTGAGAGTGGAACCATTGAAAGGCCTTCCCGAGTAGCGAGAACGGAAAAAGCCTTGCCCTCATTTGATCTTGAGTCACCCCATCCATGTTGAAAGTTTGACATAGTTGAATGAATGCTTGGAGGTGAAGTTCGGATCCTCTTTACTGGTGAAGGGTGAATGTTGCACCATGCAGATGGTTGAGGTCTTGATCTCGAACGGTCTTCCGATCTCCTCAAGATTCAATATTGGTAGGTCGATGATGTTCGGGGTGCATAGCTCCCCAATCTTGCGCTCTTGCAGTTGATCACCCATCGGTGGAAGTCGATTCTCCCGAGGACTTTGAGGTGGTGAATTCTTCGGAGATTCCTTCGATCCTTTGTCTTCAGACTTCGAATCTATAAAATCCAGCTTTTTAGCTTGATGTGCTTCGTGTCTCCTTAGCCTGTATAGTTTTTCTGGATCATCCACAAAATTATCGGGTTTGTTGGAGAGGTAGCCGTCCATCTCCTGCTAGGGTTAGCAATAAACACAATATGCAAAAACTAGAAAGTAAAAATAAATCTATGAAAACTAGGGTTAGACAAACTAGATTAGATTTATTTTGAGGATGATCAAAGTTTAGTGGATGCAAAAAGAAAAACTAAAAGAAAACTGAAAATCACAAAAAAAGCAATAAAAGATCAAATCTTGATCACTTGTTCCCCGGCAACGGTGCCAGAAAAAGGGGCTTGTTGACGGTTAATAGTTGTATCAAAGTTCGTTTAGACTTGCAGGCGGACAAGTATCCCGACATAGTCAAGGGACCCTTCTTCCCTCGAGTGGTGAACCCAAGGTATCGAATCTGTGGAACAAATGTGTGACGCAAAAGATGATCTAGTAAAGCCAAGTAACTTCAATCTTCGGTAAAGAGAAACCCTAATGCATCTAGATAAAGAACACAAAACTAATCTAATCTACTAAAGACCGGAGGTAACAAAGATAGATACGGTATGTAAACCGATCTAGAGAGATCGGGTTAAGCCTTTTGTTGAAGTTCCAAGCAAGAGAAGAAGTAGCAAATCGAATCTTATTAGAAGCCTTTTTAAATCGTGGTTTCCCGTCCGACTCCAAAAACGTCCGCCTTTCGGAACCCCCATTCTGTCACAACGTATTCCTAATCATGCGGGTAGTCTAGGGCGAGTCCAAGGACAAGTTGAGTTCTTTCGGAAGATCCGGTGTGTACCTCTAGCCACCGCGGCTACAAGAACACTGTCACACCTGTTTTTCCAAGAAAACCAAGTGCAAACCTATATGCATGCCAGGATCAAGTTTCATGCATATAGCTGACAAAAGTGAATAACAGAAACAATATCACGTAAGAAAAAGGGAGATTATCAGAGTTTACGCTTAATCCTGGAAACGAATGCACCAAACTTCACAAGCAATCGACTGGGGGTTGCGTACGCCTAGAACCAGCAACATCTTCACAAAACTTCAAAGTAGCTTCCGCCTTCTGAGCAACATTGTTTATAGCAAGGGTGAGCACTTGTTGTACTCAGCAAGTGTGGGGAAAAGAATAAATGCAAAGGCTTTATAGTGGACTGGCTCAAAGCATTTAGCATTTTAGTTGGTCAAATTTTATTAGCACCTGATTACTAATAAAAGTATAAGTTTATACCAACCCACAATTAAGCATAAAGATAAGAGATACACCATGAGCACATGGTAAGCATAACCATAACACATATCACAATTTAAGTTCATCTTCAAGTTCAGTTAATCATGTGAGGGTCCAGGCCGCTCTTGACCGTGAGCACGGCTAATCGATTAGTTTTAACACTCTGCAGAGGTTGTACACTTTCACCACAAGCAGCGTAAAAGCTCCGAAGAACTCTGGACCCAACCATGCGATGCTGATCAAGCACCATACCACACTACCGAGGTGTGATTGCATAGGGACGCTACAAGGCCTTTACAAAGGTTCTCCAACAAGTTGTGACCCACAAGGTCCGGATCAGTTAGCAAGGTATAAAGTCCCCTAGCAGGTCGATACCCCACCATAAAAAAAATAACTCACCCAACCCCCGCTAGAGCGAGTCCATACCCCACAAGCACCGCCGATCCCTTGTCCTTATCAGGTAAGATCACCCCAAAGCTAAAGTTCCTAATTATTCAGCCAAGACCATTGCCCATTAGTTCTTGTGGTTGTACTGTTTTCCTGGGTGGTTCTCCATGTTCCGATTATTGCACAGTGATCTTGTATTAAAATTATCATAAAGGAACATAGAGCATAAATGATAACCATGTTGATTATTACCAACCCAGTTGAGCAAACTAAGCAACAGCTACCATCAATATTAATTAAAACCAGGTTCAAGATAACAGTCAAAAGAAGCTAGTCATCCTTAACAGGAACCCATCAAAATTAATGCAAAGCAATGCAACAGTGATTAATAAAGTTATTAGGACAAAAGATCAAGGACACACTTGCCTTTAACCAAGGAGTAGTTGCTCAGAATATCTTCACCTTCACATTCTTCCAAGCTCTCGAACCACGAACAACGTTCACTCTAATCGCATCAATCATCGGGCACAAACATACACAAAGCGAGACGGACAAACAAACAAACTAAGAACAATACACCACTCGAAAGAAAAGCTTTAAAAGAACGCACTAAAGGATAGGCTTGATTAGATGGATCACTAAAGAACACAAAGTGCTTGGAAGGGAAAGGCTTGGTTAACTTTGAAGAGATGATTGCGGAAGATTGAGCAAGGACCGGAAAGATCACACTAAGATAGAGCTCGATCCTATTGGTTACGCAAGCGCAAGAAACGCTGAAAACAGAACTAAGCTCAAAACTATCGTGAGATCATTATTAAACAACAAGAAACTACGCTTGGCATATTTTAATTAAGAAATCATGTGAAAGAATATTTCAGAGAAATACTCTATGTTACCATTAAACAAGTTACATTTAATTAAAGAAATCACGATAAATCTAATCATATTTTATTTATAACATTCGAGTAGAAGTTATGTCAAATTAACAATTACTTTAGAAAGATACAGCAAGTATGAGACATCTAGGCGAATAACTTTATGTCACGTGCTCAACTAAACATATTTTAATATTGAAAAGGCATTTATGATGTCATTAGGCATATTAACTTTATTATGAAAACCGATGTTTAACTCTAACATCTTTTATTTAGAAAAACTAGTTATGAATAGGGATTAACCAATTAGATTATGATTAAAGAAAACCGGATTAGAACCTAATCACTTTTTATTTATAAAAGCATTGGAATAAGAATTAGTCAAGATTAACATGCATCTTTAATGTTAAAACAAGTAACAGGTGATACACATGCTAACGTACAAGTTAAGGCGAAGCAAACGAGAACGGTAGCAACGAACTATCAAGCGCATAAGAAATCTTAGGCTAAGATCTAGGAATACTAGCCTACAAAGAGAACTTGGATAAACAACTGACACACCAACCAAGGGTGAACTGATCTGACAGGTGAAGCAGATAACAGGGTAAACTCAAAAGAAAGATAGCTACGATAGATTAGGTACAAGAACACAACTGATTCATAAAGAGACAACCTAGCTGGGATAGGATAGGAATGAACTAGGTATTGATGAACGAGATTCTAAGAGAAACATGAAATAAGAGTGATAAGATTACTTGATAAAGAAAGGCAGAACAGAAACTCTAAGATATCTACTAGGATCACCAAAGCACACAAACCATGCTAAAAAGGGAAGGATCTGAATAGCTGGACATGGTTTGAGCTTGAGCTAACACTAGAAAGATTTAGAGCTTCAGGTAAACTTGATCAAAAGAGATAAAGCTGATACTGAACGTCTAACGAATTATTTGCACACATGAGAGAGCAAGACTATAAGCTTAGGTTTATTTTAGTTAACAAAAATATGCAAAGGATATTTCATAGAGAAAATACCCTAAGTTGGTTTTAATGCAAATTAGATTTTTATTTTGGAAAGCCGGTGTAAAGAACTAGTCAAGTTTTATTTATAAAGATTCATATATGAATTAATCAATTAAACATTTAATTTTATAAAAACTAAACTATATGAACAATTTAAACGTAACTTTGTATTCGAGTAGATCATATTATTATTATTAAAAACAGCATTTACATTGGTATTAATCAAAATTAACATTTATTTATAAAGCCGGAGTAAAGGCCTAATCAACTTTTAATTATAAAAAATAAATCATTAAGCAAATTAATATTTGACTTATGGAAAACCGGGTAAAAGATCTAATTAGATTTTATTTACAAAAGCATGTGATAGAAACATTAATCAAATTATATTTGCTTATGAAAAACGATGTATCGATCTATATTGCTTTTATTTATAAAAGTCGTGTACAACTAGACATTATTCAAAATTAATATTAATTTTATTTTCAGAAAACAAAACATGGTGAAAACACTCCACTAATGCGTTCTTTTCATCATTATGGACTTGACGCAATTTGAACGGATTAAATCGGAGCTAAAACATAAAAGATATGGCTCTATAAAGATCTGAGGACCTAGATGCGAAGATTGGACACTTTCAGGGTTGAACTGCGAAAAGACAGGGGCATATACATAATTATGTATATAAACTCAGGGATTTACCTGCAAGATCTTCAGGCGGGTTTATGTGTGAAAGGTGGTGTTTTCACAGGGGGTTATGAGCAAGATTTGCTACACACAGAAATAGATCTAGGTATTTTACCATTGCTTAGGGGGGTTAAGCGCAAAGTCGCCTTATCCTCTTCCTTACATTCAACAGGAAGGGCAGGGGAGGGCGCGGCTCAGGGGGGGGGGGGGGGGGGGGGGGGGGGGGGGTGGCGGCGGCGGCGTCCTAGGGCCGCCGAGGAGCTCGGGTAAGTAAGGAAAAACGAAGAGGAGATCGAGGTGGTCGCGTAGGGGTCCTCACCGTCGGCGGGGAAGACGAGGGGCGGCCGCAATCCGGCCGGCGGCGGTCGGCAAGCTCACCGGCTTGGTCTTGCGCGGGCCGAGGTGCTCGGTGGATCCCCGGCGACAAGAAGCGGGCGGCCGCGCTCGGCTTGACCTCGTGAAGCTCATGGTGGCCTTGGCTTGGCCCGTCGGACGGCGGGGCGGTGAATTAGGAGGCGGCGGCGGCACCGGCCGACGCGGCCGGTGCCGGCGGTGCGACGCGAGGAGGCGAGGCGCGGTGCGGCGGCCGGAGCGCGCGGCGGCTCGGGCGGCGCTTAAAAGGAGACGCGGCGTGGGAGTCCGGGGTGCCCACGCCCCCATGCGGCGGCGCCGGGTCCGTGTCTCCTCGGCTCGGCACGCCATGGCCATGGCGCCGGGTCCGGATGGGCTTGGGCGGGCCTGGCTGCCGGGCCGGGGCGGATCGGGTTGGGGCGGGAGAAAAACAGAGTAGGCCGGAGAAATTGGAGGGGGCCGAACGGACTTCTTAGAGAATGGGCTAAGAGGAAGTTGAGGGAGGTTCGCCAGACTTCGGAGATGGGCTGAAAGTGGCTATGGGCCGAAAAGGAGGAAGTAAAAAGGACAAAGGAAAAAGGGATTTCTTTTATTTTCAGAATTTATTTTCGGGAAATGAATTATCTAGAAAATAGCAAGGTAATTCATAAAAGCCACGAAAAATATTCTAAAAATTCCAAAACTTCTAGGAAGACAGATTGGGACATGAACAATCCAAACGAGGTATTTGGTGCTCATGAAAAATATTTTAGAGCCTTCTAATAAATAGAAATAGCTCAAGGAAAATGAGAATAAATTACAGAAAAATCCAGAAAATTCTCGAAAGAGTTTGGACAGCACCTAAACGCACTTTTTGAAACCTTTTGTACTCAAGAAGCACCAAGATGCATCGGCATGAATGCAACACGCAGAACCATTTATTTAATTTTTGAAAAACAAACAAAGGTTTTTTCTATACTATATTCCCTGTAAAGAAAATAAATGTTGGAAAAATTTTAAAATTATGAGAAAATTGTTATTTAATTATTCTTTCTATCCACATCCTGAAATTGGAAATTTCAGGGTGTGACAAACACCCTATGTGATCTATCTCGAGAATAGATCTAGAATAAGCAACGCCGATCGAAAAACGAAATCATCGAAGAAACGCTTGATTGCTAGAAATAGATTCAACTTTATAATTCAACTAATACAATGATACATAAACAAGATCACCACCGGGATCCTACCTTGATCTTGCTTCTAGCTCCGGGAACTCTGACGTGGTCTTCCTTGCAAGGTTCCCACGTCGGCTAGGGAGACCCTAGTCAACTAGCTCGACCCTCTCCTCTCCGGGATGGTGTCCTTCTCTTCTCTGCTCTTTGGCCGATGACGAATTGATCGATGTGTGGCTCTCGACCCCGGGGCTATAAATAGCCCGAATGGAGGCTAGGTCAAAGGAGGGGGCAAATGGGCCCTGGACTGGGCTGGGCCGGCTAGCCTGGGCCGACTGGCCTGGGCCCATCCAGGCCCAGTTCCCAGCCTCCTTCATGTGGTGTCAGTTCCCGAGTCTTCTAGAACCTTCCCCCTTCTACATGTAGGCCCTTGTCGTCAGTTTCTCTCCGAGTTGGACGTAGCTCCTTGTCCCGCAAGATTCAGTACTTTTCTGGTTAGGTCCTCCGAGTTTGTCATCTTCTCGGGTTGAGTCCCTAGCTTCTTGGAGTCAAGTTTGCTTCATTGCATGACTTGTACGGGGCTTCAAGGTCTTGTCACAAGGTGCTTGATGAACTTATCCCGGAAGTCTTGCTTTCAACGCTAAAACCCTGCATAAACACTAAACTCCAAAACCGTCATGCACAAGTGAACTTGTTATACCACGGGGGTTAGTACCAATGGTAATGGTATAAAACTTATGCCAAAACTGAAGGTAAACTCATGGCTAGGTTGACGGATTTTCACCATCAACAGAGGTAAACAATGATCCATCCTTCTTGATAGCGGAAATGCTAGGTTGAATGACTTGCTTGACAATCGTGATGATGTGCTTAGAAAGACCTACAAGGAGAAGAAGGAGTATAGGTCTTTTTTTGGAGAGGCTAAGGAGAAGGTGGTCGAGCTAGAGTCTTTGCTTGATGATGCTAGGGCTCAAATAGACTCCCTTAAGTCTGCTCTTGTTGTGACCAATGAACCCGAATGCACTGATTGTTCCACTTTTCTTGGTGAATTGACTGTGCTTAAGGAGAAGTATGCCTCCAAGGTCGAGGAACAAGATGTGCTTAGGGTTGAGCTAGATGAGATGAAATCTAGGCCCTCCTTGCTTGGTGCTTGCACTTCTTGTCTTGTTTTGCATGAGAAGTTAGATGCTTCGCTTGTGTATGCTAGATCTCTAGACGCTCAGTTGAAAGCGCCTATTCATATAATTTGTTCTACTTGTGAAATAAATGTTGTGAAGAATATGGAGCTTGCACACTATGTTGATCGTTTGCAGGATGACAATGATTAGTTGAGAAAGTTGATGGGTTGGTTGTCTGGTCATGAGCCTCAGTTGAGGATAATGAGTGGAGTAGTGCTTGGGGCAAACAAGGTTGGTGAGGGAAGTGGTGAGAATGAGGGGAAGATCGGAGATATCTGTTGGGGGTATCCAAAAATCTGGATAGAATCCCCGAACACGAGAGATAGAGAAGAGAAAGCGAACTCGTTCTGCTCAGTACACAAATGACGCTAAAGGAGATAAAGAATGTCCTAAAGACTGCACACACCTCAAAAGTTGTGTCCCCTTTTACACGTGCCCTCACGCCCCCTTTTATAGGGAGACGAAGGGACTTTTACATTCTAAAAACACCCTCGAACTTAAAGAGTATTCCCAGTGTGAACACGTACATGAATGTCTTTTACATCTAATACATTTACAAGTCTGCCACTAGTTCACAAACCAAGATCGGACTTTTTGAGACGATGTCTTTGAATTTGCTTCTTACTGATTCGTGAATCTTCCCATTCAGGAAATCTTCGTGCGCCGTGACTTCCAAACTCAACCTCAGCAGATTCCCGAATTTCGCAGACCCCTGATTTCGCGGTGTTGCAGGTTCATGAGTTCGGGTCTTCAGAAGTTTGCTACTTCGAAGCTTCGCAGTTTCGAGATTCCAGATCTTCGCACATTCGCGACTTCAGAGCTTCGCAGGTTCATGACTTCGGGTCTACACAAGTTTGCTACTTTGAAGCTTCGCAAGTTCGAGATTCCAGATATTCGCACATTCGCGACTTCGAAGCTTCGCAGGTTCAAGATTCCGGACCTTCGCAAGTTCGATATTCCGGAAAACTTGTTTCACGAATTTCATTAACCTCTACGTTTTGAGGGTGATAGGTTTTCCGAATTCCCCAACACTAGCACCTCGGGGAAGCGGGTTGACTCCGACGATCCGATTCCACGAAAATCTTAGAATTTCGGTAAAAACGTCACCCTCGGAACTTTAGAGTGGACACGCGTCCTCCGGAAATGTCGCAACGGTTGAATCGAGGCGTGTTCGTGAAATGCCCCCCCCCCCCTTGTCCCTATAAATAGAGAGCTACCGCGTAAAAAAATTTCACCGCTTCCCGGTTTTCTTCTCGAAATTTGGCTTGGACTTTCTCAAAAAAGCGTCTCGCGACCAAGTGTTTGTAGCTTCTAGATTTCCTCCTACTTTCAACGGTATTGCTTTCTTTGTTACTCGGTTCTTTTTCTACTTTTCATCGTACTTGCATTTTTTTGTTTTGTGAACTTTGTTCACGAACGCCGTCTTGTTATTTCTTACGAATGTCGTCTCTATCTTACTTAAATTACTGTCGAACAGGTGGCACTAAAAGCACTGCAAGACCCATGACAACTGAAGAATTGGCTGCAGCTAGCCTTCCGGCCGAGCCAGAAATTCAAAATCCTGAGACCTCACAGCTCCCAGAGGGGCACTCATCTCCTGTCGCTCGCGGGACTAGGAGTCACAAAGATGGGGGGGTCGGGTCGGACGATGAAGATGTCGGTAGATGTTGAAGCCGACATCAAAGATTTGATCACGGCCAAACGGTCGAGACTCGTTGACGGATAAAAGACGTATCCCTCTATGATCCACAAGCGTACGGACCCCACACCTTTTTCACCACGGGATTCCCAAGGTTCTTGTCAATCCGCGGAGCAAGGGGATTACAAGCGTTCGATCAACAACGACACACTAGCTACTAAAACCCTAACTATATTATACTAGAAAACAACTAAACTACACTAGAGAGAATAATAAACGATCAAGATAGAAGACACTCGTCCACGGGTCTATGATACTAGAGCATGCAATCGCTTAAAGACATGAAAACCAATCTAATCTATCGGGGATGTGACCACGGTTTCGCCCTTTCCCTCCTCTCGTACCGTCACTACGCGAAGGTATTCATGACTAGACCTTTTGATGGCCACGGTGTATTGAATGGATCCAAGGAAGCATTGGAGCTCTTACTCCCTCTACGGCATGGTTGCAAGCCTTAAGCATTAAAGTATATTCAACACAAGATGATAGATAGATAATCCGACAAAGTGCAATTACATCTCAAGATCGATTACAACCCATGGACGAATGAGAAGATTACCCCATCAAGGTGCTGATCATGGCACCGTTGATCATGGTTTCCCTTCGCCGGTGTCTTCCTTCTTCTCCACGAGAGGGTGCTTCCTTCGAGGTGGTTGATCTCCCGCCGGAGATCCTCCTCCTCTCTCTCTAGCTTGTGGATGGCCTTCGGTGCGAATAACTCCTCCTCCCGTGTTGGCGGCGCGTCGGGGGTTTTAGGGTCGAAGATCCTTCGAGGGCAAGGAAGACGGGACCGAACCGGTGCCCGAAGTGGGCCGGGCCGGCCCGCCGGGCCGGCCGGCCGGCCTGTGCCCGTTTCGGCCCGGTCCGGTCGCCCTTTTTGCTCCGTGGGTCCTCGTGCACTTATCTACTTTGCCCCCTCCACTTGGATGATTTTGACGCCGTTATCCTCGCGATCAAGATGGAGGCTCTCTTTGCATGAAGTTTGATCTTTTACGCTTCAATCCCCGGGGTGTTCCTCGTAGCACTTCGGTCCTCACCACCATTGGAAGTAATTTCAGCGAGCTCATGAACACGAACAAGACTCCATGAATGCTCCTTTGAACTTATTGCGAATCCGTCCTTTATGTCCATGTTTTCCTACATAAACATAACACTTCCAAATGCATGCACAAAGATGAACTTGTTATATGATTAGTGTGCCTAGTGGCGGGTTAGTTCCATAATCAAATCCAAACCAAAGTGTAATGAACATGCTAGGTGCACCAAAATACACCGTCAACATCTCCCCCACACTTAGCTCTTGCTCGTCCCCGGAGCAAGTACTCGTAAAAGAACTTCGTCCAAGGAGTGTAATCGTGTACCACTTATCCTTCTTCACAAGTTAGTCAATCCCTTCATCTTTAATACATAAACACAAAGTAATGATAATCAAACATAAACATGGGCGTTTAGAATTTTTACCACGTCAAGATTTACCCCACAGACTCAAACCTTTCACTCGAAGTCTTCAATTTCAGCCATGCTTACTCCTTTGCTTCCATCGGAGGGTTTTTATGGTTTTCAAAACAAAAATTCCTGCAACAAGTATTAGACAAAAACCTTTCTCCAAGCTCTCTCAAGTCACTCATATAAAGTGTCTATCCTAACCAAATTTTATAAAACTCTCACCTCCCATTAATCTCTCATATATCATGTAAAGTGGAGCTATAGGTAGGGCTAGCGCAATCAACACAAGTGTTGTCAAACTAAGAACTTCCTCTAATGGTTGTCTACCTTTCAAAGCCAATGATCATGAGAATTAACCATATGTAGGGATATCAAGGATGAGAAGATTTAGAATGGTGGACATGTGCAAGGGCAAAAGAAAATTGTGACTACAAGGCACCAATGATGTCCTCGTTGTCGGATTGCACATGGTTGGAAATAGAGTAAAAGTTTCGTCTCACAATCAACGTGACATCCTTCCTTACACTTTATTTTTTTCTTTTCTTTCACTTGATCCATCCCTCTCATATCTTCATTGCTAACTCATCTTCCTCTCTTTTTCTTTTTCTTCTTTCATTCACATATGATTTTTCTTTCTTTCTTTTCTTTCTTTTCCATACACATACCTTTTTTTTCTCTTTATTTTTCTCTCTCTTGACAACTTTTCAAAGCTTTCAATTCTCTCTTTCCTCGCATGCATACAGTCTGAATTTTTAAATAAATCATGCTAGAGACGAGACGAAACTTTGAAAATAGGTTGTGTTCAAGGAATACGATGTACAAAAGAGATGTATAGGGTTGGGTATGGAATTCAGCGATATTCATGACTTTCGTTGTGAAAGTCATGAACTGAATATATGACGAGGCTAGCAACAAAAGATAAGCACAAGGACATGATCATTGCTTGAAATTAAAACTCACCAAGAGAGAAGGGTCCTAGCCTAACTCGTCGTGCTAATCACACTTATGGTGGAGCGAAAAAAATAAACTTGGCTTTGGATAGGAATTTTTTTCTTACTCTCAACTTGGAAAAAGAGGTTTTGCTAACCTTTATTACAAGGGTTTTAAAATAATTTTCAGAACTGAAAACCTCCAATTTTTAGCATCGAAAATAGCACAACTAGCATGTGAAGCTCAAGATCGAAGTGCGGTATGGGTACTTTAAGTAGTAGCAATTCCACTAAGCACCACGGTAAACGTTTTTCAAACCATATACTTGTGTTCATATATCAAGAATCGAAGATTAAACAAACAAGTAAATAAAGATAAACAATACATAAAACACAAAGATATATATAAAGACTCTTTTTATTTGGTTTTCTTGACTCAACACTAATTTAAGACACTTGCAAAAATTTAAAAACAGATTCGAAAACTAAAGACTCATTAAAACACTAAGACTCTCATATGAAGATTAAACCGAACCTAAATTTGAAGTTCAAAAGCTAAGGCTAGCGAGCTAGCTCTCCCCCACACTTAAAACATACGACGTCCTCGTCGTATCTTACAAAAACCAAAGGGGAAAACTAGATCTAGTGGTACTTCGAGCAAGCTTTGCACCACTTGCCTCTCATGTTTCCAACCATGCCGAAAAGTTTGCGCACGTTGCGGTTAAGGAACTTGTAGTCATCTTCAACTACGCGCTCCAAGTCCTCCATACGTCGCTTCATCGCTTCCATGGTTTGAAGACATTCGTCGGCCGACGCGTAGAGAGCTGCGATGGATTGACGGCAAACTCGACAAAGACACCGGATGCAATCCGAAGGGGTCGCCGTCGCCATAATCTCCACCGTTGTCACCACCGTCGTCGCCACCTCCATTGTTGTTGCCTTCGCCACCGCCGTTGCCGTCGCCGTTGGGGCCTTCGGGAGTCCTTTCATAAGGATGCTCATCCCAATCATCATCGTCTCTACGGGCAGCCGCCCACGAGCTCGGGCTACGATCGTCGGAGTAGTCTCTATCCCCATAGTCCTTAGGCTCCGGCAACATCTCCTTGTAATCCTTGCGCTTGATGCCTTGGAGACGTGCCGACCTTCGAACGGGTGTAGGGACCTTCTCTCCTTTGACGGGGTTGCGAGATGCAAGAGCTCCGGTCGGGACACGTCCTCCGCAACGGATACGTGCGGTCCTCTTGACGGGTAGCTTGACCTCGCATCGCATCGCCTCCTCCATCGATGGCTTCTTGGCTTCTACCTTCAACTCTAAGCTTTTTGGAGGCTCAATGGTCGCTACAAGGGTGCAACACATTGCTTTAAAGGTTTGATTCTCGAGCTCCCAATTCGGCCAAATATATAGTCCCGAGAGAAAAGCACGGGAACCTTATTTTCCTTTTTTACACTTCCCTTAAAATTTTCTCGACCAAACAAGGAAGTCAAAAAGGAGCAATTCGGGCGAAATTCGGGGACATCGGGCATCGGGCCACCACCGGGCCGATCCGATCGGGCCGGCCGGCCCACCCCGCTCGGGGCCGGCCGGTCCGGTTTTTTTGCACGCCGCCCTATTTTTTTCGTCCTCGGCCCATGGGAAAAAGTTGGCCCGGTAAATCTTCGCGAAAAACTCCGGAGAACTAAAAGAAAAATTATTTACGAAGTTGGTGCCTTGTTTTTCGTCCTAGGCGGGACGTTCGGGCTCTTCCTCCATGGTAAAGACGTCAACATGATGAATGGTCACGACATCGGGTTCGTAGTAAACCTTAAGCCGCTGTCCATTCACCACAAATTGATCGCCGTTTATATCCATAATGGTTACCGCTCCGTTGGAGAACACCGAATGCACAACATAAGGTCCGTCCCACTTGCTTTGCAATTTCCCCTTTCCGAAGGTTTTAAACCTCGAATTGTAGAGGAGGACCTTATCTCCTTCTTTGAATTTTTTTTTCTTCAATCTTTTATCATACCACCTATTGATTCTCTCTTTGTATATGCTTGCGTTTTCATAAGCTTTCAACCTCAACTCCTCTAGCTCGCTTATTTGAATCCTTCGTTTCACCACCGCGGCATCGAGATCAAGGTTCATCTCTTTTATCGCCCAATAGGCTTTATGTTCTAACTCAACCGGAAGGTGGCAAGCTTTTCCATAGACGAATTGATAAGGGGTCATACCTATCGGTGTTTTAAACGCCGTTCGATAAGCCCATAAAGCTCCGTCTAATTTCTTTGACCAATCCTTGCCTCCCTTCTCTATGGTCTTGTTGAGTATGCTTTTTAATTGCCTATTTGACGTCTCCGCTTGTCCGTTGGTTTGTGGGTGATAGGCCGTGGAGACCCTATGCTCAATTCCCAACTTGGACAAGCACTTTTTGAAGTTATTCCGGTGAAATGAGTTCCTCCATCACTTATCAAGATTCTCGGTGTACCGAAACGGGGAAAAATCACGTTCTTGATCATAGTGATGGACTCCTCCGTGGAAGCTTTACGACATGGTATAGCCTCTACCCACTTGGATACATAATCAACCATAACAAGTATATACTCGAATCCAAATGAGTTTTTAAAAGGCCCCATGAAGTCTATGCCCCATACATCGAATATGTCGATTTGCAAGTTGTATTTCAAAGGCATAGAATTTCTTTGAGAGATGTTTCCGGTTCTTTGGCATTCGGGGCATGACGCATCTCCGGCCAATAGAATCCGCTCGACCATACTTTGGCTTCGGTTCGAAAATGGCTATAATGCCCACCGTACTCGCCGAGTGGCACTTCCTTAGAATCTCAAGCCTCTCTTCCCTTGGCACACATCTTCTCATCACTCCATCATTGCCAAGCTTGAAGAGGTATGGTGCATCCCAAAAATATTTCTTACTTTCGAAATTATCTTCCTTTGAGTGTTTTTGTCTAGATGATCGAGGGGCATCTTTCGAATTGCTCGAATGATGTCGATCATCCAAGTATCTTTATCAAGCACTCTATAGAGGTGGTCGTCTCTCATCTTATCTTCTATGGGCTCTTTATCATCTTGCCCACGATTCATCCTAGACAAATGATCGGCCACAACATTCTCCACCCCCTTTTTATCACGAATTTCAATATCAAACTCTTGGAGAAGAAGGATCCAACGAATCAAACGTGGTTTAGCTTCCTTCTTAGCCAAGAGATACTTTATGGCTGCGTGATCGGTGTAAACAATGACTTTTGAGTTCACGATGTAAGATCTGAATTTTTCGAAAGCGAATACTACCGCTAGCAATTCTTTTTCCGTAGTAGCGTAATTTAATTGTGCCCCACTAAGAGTTTTGCTAGCATAGTAAACGGCGTGAACTCGGCCTTCCTTTCTTTGACCCAAGACCGCGCCTACGGCGTAGTCACTTGCGTCACACATGATCTCGAAAGGTTGGCTCCAATCCGGAGGTTGGATGATGGGAGCACTCACCAACGCATTTTTCAAGGTCCGGAATGCCGCTAGACACTTCTCGTCAAAGTCGAAAGCCACATCCTTTTGAAGTAGGTGCGTTAAAGGCTTAGTGATCTTCGAGAAGTCCTTTATAAATCTTCTATAGAATCCGGCATGGCCTAGAAAGCTCCTTAAGGACTTAACATCCGTAGGAGGTGGGAGTTGCTCAACCGTCTCTACTTTAGCCTTGTCCACTTCAATTCCTCTCTCGGATATAACATGTCCGAGCACTATGCCTTGCTTAACCATGAAGTGGCACTTTTCCCAATTCAAAACCAAACTACCTCCGCACACCTTGTAAGGACCTTTTCTAAGTTTGCTAAGCAATCCATGAACGTCTTCCCGTAAACGGAAAAATCATCCATAAACACTTCAACAATTTCTTCGATGAATTCCGAGAACACGGCCATCATGCAACGTTGAAAAGAGGCCGGAGCGTTGCATAGGCCGAAGGGCATCCTCCTATATGCAAACGTTCCGTAAGGACACGTAAACGTTGTCTTATGTTGATCTTCCGGTGAATGGGAATTTGCATGAACCCCGAGTATCCATCGAGAAAGCAAAAATAAGCGTGGTTTGCTAACCTCTCGAGCATCTCGTCTATGAACGGTAGGGGGAAGTGATCTTTCTTCGTCGCTTTGTTAAGCTTACGGTAATCAATACACATCCTCCACCCGGTCACGGTTCTTTGCGGTATCAACTCGTTCTTCTCATTCTTCACCACGGTTAAACCTCCTTTCTTCGGTACACAATGTACCGGGCTCACCCATTTGCTATGTGGAACCGGGTAGATGATTCCGGCATCAAGTAACTTGATAACCTCTTTCTTTACTACCTCTCGCATGTCATGGGTTAGCCTCCTTTGGTGGTCCACTACAGGCTTACATTGGTCTTCCATTGGTATACGATGAGTGCAAAAGGTGGGCTAATACCTTTGAGATCATTAATTGAATATCCAATCACCTTCCTATGTTTTTTTAATAAAATCAGCAACGCTTCATTTTCTTCGGGGCTCAACTCGTCGCTCACAATGACTGGATAAGTTTTGTCTGGGCCCAAAAATTCATATTTTAATCCCTTGGGCAAAGGTTTAAGGTCTACCTCGGGCACTTGTGGCTCCTCGGGTTTGATTTCTCCTATGTCTTCGAACTTCTCTTCCTCCACGCTACCGTCATGCGGCTCTAAGCCTTTTGTCGCTTCCTCTAGTTCTTCATCTTGTTGATTACTAATTTGATTTTCCATCGCTCTTTGCAGCGGGTCTCTAAGGGTTTCAACAAAACAAAGACTATCTATCTCATCTATTTCTTCATCTTCGGGAGGAAAAGGAGTAAGGTGTTTAGAAGCACGAAGAAAGTTATATGTGTACTTTGTTCCATTAAGGTTCATTGTTACTTTGCCTTCTCCGGCATCTAACACAGCATCAACCAACTTAAGAAAAGACCTACCTAAGATTATATGATCAGAATTACCATGGTAAGCATCAATAACAAAGAAATCGGTTGGTATATAGTTTCTAGAGATTTTTACTTTCATGTTGCAAGCAATACCTAGAGGTTTGATAGTTCTACCATCTCCCATAATTAATTTCGTTGATGTTGGAGCTAAGTCTAGGTTGTGGTATTGAACTTTATCGTAAATTTTAGAAGATAGAACACTTACTTGGGCTCCGATGTCGCATAAAGCTTTGCATTGAACTCCGTTGATCTCGCAACTCAAGTGCGGCGTCATCTTCTCTTCTTCTTCGGATCCGATCGAATAAATTTCAGCAAGGCGAGCGTATGTTGATGCTTCGGGCTTGATCCCCATGATCCTCTTCACCTCGGCAATATGTTCCGGATCCACCACGTCATCTCCAAAGAGCTTTTCAAAAATCTCACCGGTGGTTTCGAGGTCGTATGAATTTTCAGCTTTCTTCTCCGGTGGGAAATCGACTTCCAATGCTCTTGCCATTCCCTTTTGATTAGGGAACGGTCTTCTCTTGTCGAATACTTCTCCGTAATCAATAGGAACCCAATCCATTGGTTCGAACTCCCTCAGTGGCTTCGCGCTTGACATGCTTCTCTTGTTCGTCTCATTTGGTGCGGCGAAGTCGACGTCTGGTGTAGTTCTTGACTTAACGTGTTCTTGTTCAAGCTTTTCCATGATTGGCTCCTCTTTTGTGACTTCCGGTGTCGCCTCTTTAGAAAAATCAGCAAGCTTTTTCTTCCTTAAATTGAATTCCGGCTCTTCCACAAGTCTTGTTTCCCAATCTCTTCGCATGGCAGCCGCTTTACTAACTTTTTGTAGAAGTTGGGCGGCTTCCGTGAGTGTTTTGTCCATGAGATCCCCACCTGCACACATTTCGACGTGTCGCATGCAACTAGGGGTTAGGGAAAAGAAAAATGTATGCAAGAGTACGTCACCGGTGAAGCCGAGTTTTGGTCCTTGTTCGATTAATTCATTAAACCTTTCCCGGGCTTGGTCTATCCCTTCCTCTTCTCCTTGCATGAAATTGATCACTTGCCTCCTTAGATGTTGAACCTTGCTCATTGGAAAGAACTTCTCGCAAAACTTCTTTGTCAACTTGTTCCAATTGCCTTCAACTTCAAAGGACGCAACCGAATACCATGTCATTGCTTTGCCGGCAAGTGAGTAGGGAAAGAGATTCCATTTGAACCATTCATCGGGAACTCCTTCTTGACGCACCGTGTTGCATATTGTCGTGAAATCCCTTATGTGTCTATATGGGTTCTCCGTAACCATCCCTTCAAATGGGTTTTCCGCCACCATCTTCATGATCTTGGATTTAATTTCATACTTGGTCGCTTCGAGCTTCGAATCCGACTCTTGTACCTTTATGTCTTCACATCGAGGGCTAGCGTAATCCCTTAATGATTTCTCCGGTTCTTCCACGGGTTGATTCACGGACTCCATCTAGACAATAAGATAAAAACAAAAACAAAAAAAAAAGAAACAAGTGTTTTTCTGATAATATATGTTAGATAAAGCAAATAAAAGATAAACTTGAGGACCATGTGTGGTTCAAGGACCGGTGGATGGTCGCTTCCTTGTGTGATGAGTGATTGACAACGTTGTGTGGACCGATTCTTGGCTAAGTATTGCAGGTGCGAGGTTGCGGCATGACCGGTGTTGGTGCGGGTGAAGAACAAGCGCGAAAGGTCGTCGCGGTGAGGCCTCCGGGTGTGGAGAAGACAAGTAGGCTTCGTTCGAGGGACCCGGTGGCCGGCGGGGGTCAAGTGCGGGCCGCATGGTGGCATGAACAGCAAGATGAAGTCGTGGACGGTTTCTTGGTTGAGCCTCAAAACCAAGGTCGAGCCGGGACTACGTGGGAGCCAAGTCATGAGTGGAGATTGGCGGAGGCTACACCGAGTTCGCGGGGTTTCCGGTGGTTCACCGGAAAACCACCGGGTTCCTTGGTTGATCCACAAAGCCAAGACCGGAGAACCGAAGACGGAGCCGCAGAAGCGGCCTCGGACCGGTCCGACCGGTGGGTCCGACCGGTCCGCCCGGTGGGGACCGGTCGGCCGGGTGAGAAGCACCGGTCCGACCGGTGTGCGACGACGCGGTCCCGAATCTTCGAAGCGGAGGACACGCGTCGGGATCGCATGGCTTGCGTCGAGGCTACGCGAGGGTGCGGTTGCCGGGCATCCGTCCGATGGTGAAGACATCAAGAATTCCAAATCCGCCCTTGAGGGGCTTGTATCCCTAGTTAGTAGAGAGGGGCATTTTAGACATTCGGTTGCCGCCTATATAACCCAAGAGGTGAGAGGATGGCAGCCAACCCTTGGAACCCTAGCTCATTAGTTTTCCTATTTTCACCTATTTTCCTTAGGTTTTCTCTAGGACTAGCAAGAGAGCTGCACGGAGAGATCTTGTAGAGAGGGATGGATGTTCGGGCGGCTTGCTAGACCTTGTACGAACCTTTGTTTCATGTATAGATGATTCGGCGTGGTTCCTCAAGGTTTGGATGTGTTTTCCCCGGTTGTTCTTGGTGGTGATTTTCGGAGCCCTCTCTCGGTGATTTCTTTGGGGTGTTTTCGGGGCTTTTCTCTTGGGGATTTGATGGGGGAAATTTGTGGGAACCCTTCGTGGTTCTTTGGGCCGTGATTCCCCTCCCAAATCCGTGAGGAAAAGTGCTCGATTTTGGGGTTTCTTGAGTTCTTGGGTTGGAAGTGCTTCCGGCGGGATTTCTTCGATTCCTCCTTTTTGGACGAGTTTTGGTGGGATTAAACTTGGCTATGAACTCCTCATGAGGTGTTCATGATATCCCCAAAGTCTTGTTCAAGTCCGTGGAGCGATTCGGGAGATCGAGATTTGGATTTGGGGGAGTTGACCGCGGGTCTTCGTTCATCCCGAGTCGCCTGTGCTACACCGGTCGACCGGTGCTCTTGACCGGTCCGACCGGTGCAAGCCCTTGTGGGTTTTTGCTCGGGTGAACGTCTTGGTGTGTTCCTTGTTGTCCCGTGTTGCCGCTCGTTTCAAGTTTGGGTCCGTTTGGTGGTCGGTTGGCCTGTTTGGTGCCTTGGGGGCTTTCGGCCGCCATCGGTCCGACCGGTGTGTCTCACCGGTCCGACCGGTGTAGAGCCACTTAGTGGAAGTTGCTCGGTTTCACCGGCGGGGACCGGCTCGACCGGTGGTGCTCACCGGTCCGACCGGTGTGGGTCCGTAGACTCGAGGCTTGGTTTTTCCGCCGCGTTTCTCGGGTCGGAAGGTGGTGTGTTGGTTCCTAGGTCCGGTGGCACTCCGGTGGCTACGTGGGCTTGACCAACCTTGGTAGTGAGTCGGAGACGTGTGTTGGAAGCCGCGTTCGTCTTGTTGGAGTTTTCATCTCCTTCGAGAAGAATTTTTATCGGCTCCCATTCACTCCCCCCCTCTCTCGGTTCGCCGTATCGGTCCTTCAAGTGGTATCGAGCCGGTTCGGGTCTTTGTTGACTCTAACCGTCTAAGATCCAAGGATGGCGTACCGAGAACGGGGTTCGGGTCCTCCACACTTCGATGGCAAGAACTACCGGATGTGGAGCAAGCGGATGGGTGCTTTTCTCCGCGGAAAGGGTCGGATCCTTTGGGATGTCACGGTGGACACGAGCTATGTCCGGCCGGTTGATTTCCTCGCTCCGAGATCGAGGGGACGCTTCGACGCCAACAATAAGGCGGTCGACTACTTGTTTCGTGCTTTGTGTCGGCCCTGAGTTCGATCGGGTGCACACCGAGCACTTGGCTTGTAGGATTTGGGTAGTGTTGAAGGAGGCTCATGTTGGGAACGCCCGGTGTTCGAGCACGGATGTATGCGACCTACCGGAGAGAGTACGAGAACTTCACTCATCTCCCCGGTGAGTCCATCGATGCCTTGTTTCAGAGGTTCACGGTGGTTGTGAACAACATGAGGGCCAATGTGGACGTGCTCCCGTACGATGATCATGATAGAGCGGTCAAGCTCTTACACTCTTTGGATCGTACGATATGGGGCGGAAAGTTCGAGGCCATAGTCGAGTCGGAGAAGTATGACACTGCGACCGTGAACGAGCCGTTCTCGAAGCTCAAGTCGGCCGAGGTGGATAGGGGCATGACCGCCAAGCTCGAGGGTCCGACTGACTCCCATAGTCTCGCCCTCGTTGGTGGTTCCAAAGGAAAGGCTAACTCTAACCCATCCACCGGGATGTTCTCTTTCTCCTCTTTGATGTCTATGCCAGATGAGGAGTTCGACGAGCTTGGAGAGGACGAGCTGGCGCTCCTGACGAGGCGGTTCGAGAGGCTGCACGAGAACCGCGTGAACAGGAGGAGGAACACGAGGACATGCTTCAAGTGCGGCAAGACTGGACACTATTTCGCTGAGTGTCCAAAGGTGAACAGCCACGACAAGCACAAGTCCAAGGACAAGAAGAAGAAGTCCAGGAAGAAGGATCATGGACATGAGAAGAAGACGCGGTCTCGAGAGAAGATGAAGAGATCGAGCAACATCGAGTCTGATTCCGAGGACACGTCTTCAAGCTCGAGTGATGAAGACGAAGAGGATGACAAGAAGAGGAAGAAGAAGAAGAACATTGGCAAGTATCTCAACGGCCTTTGTGTGACGGGCCTAAGCCTCAAGGACGACTTCTGCGGCATGGCTCGCAGTTCGAGCGAGCAAGAGAAGCCGGAAGGACGCCTCGGACTTGGATTCCGAGGATGAGGTATGTGATGAGCTCTCCTCTTTGCGCAAGGAGAATGAGGAGTTGGTTGACTTGCTTGATAATCGCGATCACATGCTTAGAGAGGCTAAGAAGCTTAGGAAGGAGCTTAGATCTTTGCTCGAGGATGCTAGGACTAGAGTGGCCGAGCTAGAGACACGGGTGCTTGATAGCAAGCTTGAGATTGATTCCCTTAAGGCTAGCCCCGTTGTTTCGGATGAGAACGATTGTGCCGATTGCTCTGTTTTCTGGCCGACTTGATCGATCTTAGGGAGAAGTATGCCTCCAAGTGTGAGGAACTAGATGTGCTTAGGGTTGAGTTGGCCGAGCTACAATCTAGACCCACTTTGCTTGGTGCTTGCACTTCTTGCCCTAGTTTGCATGAGAAAATTGCTCGAGCTCCGTTCTCGCATTGTTTCTCTTGAGGCTGATTTGAAAGTGCCTATTCCTACTTCTTGCTCTACATGTGAGTTGCATGCTATGAAGAATTTGGATCTTGCAAAATGTGTTGGTCGCTTGCAAGATGAGAATGATAAGTTGCGTGAAGCGCTGAGTTGGTTGTCGAGTCAAGAACCTCGGCTTGGTATGATGATTGCTAGCTGTAAACGCTTTGACGGTTGGGCATTGGGATTGGATAAGGTTGGTGAGGGCAGTGGTGAGAGAGAAAGGAAATTTGGGAATGTTTCAGTTCCACCACAACCCACACCCAAAGACAAGTTTGCATCCAAGCCAAACCAACCAAGAGAAAAACCGAGTGAGAAGGCAAGTGAAAAGCCTAGTGAGAAACCAAGTGAGAAGTCTTGTGAAGAATCTCATCCCAAGCCTAAGCCCAGATCGATCCGTTTCCATTGTGAGTTTTGTGGAAAGGATGGTCACAAGAGAGCGTTTTGCTTCAAGAGGAAGCGTGAGGAGAGAATGACGAAGGAGTGGGCTAACAAGGACAAGTACCACCCCTCCGATGGTGTACTTGAGCCTCGTGTGCGTTGCCCGGGGCCAAGGCGAGTGTGAGGTCGGTTCGGGCTTGGGGAGAGCGGAAGGCCGTTGGAGGTGCTTTGCTGCCCGAGCTACACCGGTCGGACCGGTGAGGGGCACCGGTCGGACGGTGCGAGCCCGGACAGGCGCCAGCTTAGGTTTCATGCTCGTACGGGTGCGAGGGTTGTTTCCGGAGGTCGTGGTTCGGTGGTTGGTCCGGGAAAGTTTGCGGGAGGCCGGTTGCTAGGCGTTCTCCTCCTCGTGCTCAATACGGGGATTGGAGGAGTCGTGGCGGTGTGTTGGAGAGGAAGGATGGTCCACGGGCTTTCTTTCGTGGTTTTGGTCCTCCTCCGGGCGAGAGAGGGCTGGTTCCTTCATGGTGGTTACCGTAGTGGTGTTCGTGGAGGTAGCTTTGGTAGGAAAGATGGTTTGGTTTGTTCTAACCCCACTTTCGAGCAAATGGCTAGGCACTGGTTTTACACATTTGGAACTAACCCCAGTGTTGAGTCGTTTGCTCGCTCTCGCTCTTTGTTTTGAGTTGCAGGTGGATGGTCCGGAGAACATTTGGTTGATATCGGGGGGTGGTTCTTCGACCTCATATCCCGGTGGTGACATAGAGGTACATCACTTTCGGGGATGGTGGACAAGGATGAGTGAATTGTGAAGAAATGATAAAGGTAAGTGTATTTGTGACCTTCGAGTGTGTGGCCCTGGTCAAGCCACTTGGTTCGTTTTGCTCCTTCTCTATCTCATGTGTGTAGGGTGAGCTTTGTATGCTCTTTGGCCCTAGTGCATGTGTTTAGGGGGAGCTTGTGAGTTTTGTGCTCCCTTGCTCTTTTGCCGGTGGTGTCGAGCCCTTTTTGCCTCCCCTCGAGGAGCCGGTGGTTTGTGAGCTTTGTGTGTGGGAGCTCCTGTGTAGCATATGTATAGCTTTCCTCGGTGCTTTTCTTGCATTTGGCATGGCATATGTAACATGATGTATAGGCATCCTTGTATCTTAGTTTGCATGCATTTTGTATCATATGCATTGGTTAGGAAAAGCTTCTCTCATATACATAGTTCACCATGGAATGAGATATATGTCTTTGTGAGCTCGTTTGGTATGCTACGGTTAGTTTTGGCTTAGCTCTTGATGATCTTGATGAATAATCCATGGTTGATAGCTATATTTTTGAAAAATGTTACATGTATGCTCTCTCATGTGTAAATGCCTTTACATGCTCTTGACATGTTTTTGTGGCTTTGCTATGCTTAAATTGTGGTTGGATAGCTAGTTTATTGATCATATGGGGCCAAAGGCTCATTTGCCATCATGAATGTTTAGCCCTCTTGATTTATCTTATGGAGGAGCATAAGTTCCTTTTTGTCGCAAAGACATTTCATGTACCATTTACAAATCTGAAAATGAAATGAAAAATGCTTGGAAATGTGCTCCCATGTCATATGTGCTGAATTTAATTTGCTTTGGGTGCTAAACCGTTGCATGATGCCTACCAATGAGAAGTCTCATACATAGAAGTAGGCACATGGCTCGGTGGCTTTGACATGACATGAGGTGCTTGTGGGTGTTTGTGATGGTCTTATGGTTAGAATAGCTGTCCTAGCATGAAGTTTGTGTGGCTTTGCCATTTTGATATGCTTTGATCATGTTTAGGACTTTGCTCATGAGAGGCGAGTTTTTCGCAAAATTGCCAAAATCCATCTTAGCTTCGTCCAATGGTTGTGAAACTTGGTGATCATGTAGTTGAGATCGATACGAAGCCGTCGAGTACCTAACTTGCTCATTTGGACGTGTGTAGCATTCTTTGTTGAATTTTGTATCTTTGAGAAGCTCTAGGTTGAAAGTTTTGCATTTTTGGCTTGATTCATGCATTGCCAACAAGGGGGAGAAGTTTGAGCTTGAAATGGCTTAGTGGATACTTTTAGAAGGTTTTCGAGTGGTTTCGAGCCATTTCGGGTTTCGTTTTACACCGGTCCGACCGGTGAAGAGCACCGGTCCGACCGGTGTGAGTGCTGGTCCTGTACATATGTTGGGCACCGGTCCGACCGGTGGTGATGACCGGTCGACCGGTGTGAGCGAAATTGCTGCAGCCTGCCCCGTTTTCGACTGTTTTGCATGCATTCGTCCGGGGGGAGTTGCATTGGTTCGGGGGGGAGCTTGCATGTGTGCGGGGGGGAGCTCTTTGTGGTTTTTCGAGCTTTGTTTTGGTGGTTTGCGCTCTTTGCTTGAGCTTTGTTTTGTCTCGGATGTGTCGAGCCGTTGCCCTTGCCTAAGGGGTCCGAGACTTGTCTTCTTCAAGTGATCTTGCTCTTTGCCTTTGTTTGGCTTTCGATCGCTTGTTGGAGTTTCTTTTTGTTCGTTTCTTTTTCTTTTCTTTTCTCACTTGTTATCTTCGTGTGGGTGTTGTCAATGTACTCATCAAGGGGGAGATTGAGGACCATGTGTGGTTCAAGGACCGGTGGATGGTCGCTTCCTTGTGTGATGAGTGATTGACAACGTTGTGTGGACCGATTCTTGGCTAAGTATTGCGGGTGCAGGTTGCGGCATGACCGGTGTTGGTGCGGGTGAAGAACAAGCGCGAAAGGTCGTCGCCGGTGAGGCCTCCGGTGTGTGGAGAAGACAAGTAGGCTTCGTTCGAGGGACCCGGTGGCCGGCGGGGTCAAGTGCGGGCCGCATGGTGGCATGAACAAGCAAGATGAAGTCGTGGACGGTTTCTTGGTTGAGCCTCAAAACCAAGGTCGAGCCGGGACTACGTGGGAGCCAAGTCATGAGTGGAGATTGGCGGAGGCTACACCGAGTTCGCGGGGTTTCCGGTGGTTCACCGGAAAACCACCGGGTTCCTTGGTTGATCCACAAAGCCAAGACCGGAGAACCGAAGACGGAGCCGCGGCAGAAGACTGCACCGGCCTCCGACGGGTGGGTCCGACCGGCTCGGCCGGTGGGACCGGGCTCGACCGGTGAGAAGCACCGGCTCGACCGGTGTGCGACGACGCAGTCCGAATCTTCGAAGCGGAGGACACGCGTCGGGATCGCATGGCTTGCGTCGAGGCTACGCGAGGTGCGGTTGCCGGCATCCGTCCGATGGTGAAGACATCAAGAATTCCGAATCCGCCCTTGAGGGGCATGTATCCCTAGTTAGTAGAGAGGGGCATTTTAGACATTCGGTTGCCGCCTATATAACCCAAGAGGTGAGAGGTTGGCAGCCAACCCTTGGAACCCTAGCTCATTAGTTTTCCTATTTTCACCTATTTTTTTCCTTAGGTTTTCTCTAGGACTAGCAAGAGAGCTTCACGGAGAGATCTTGTAGAGAGGGATGGATGATCGGGCGGCTTGCTAGACCTTGTACGAACCTTTGTTTCATGTATAGATGATTCGGCGTGGTTCCTCAAGGTTTGGATGTGTTTTCCCCGGTTGTTCTTGGTGGTGATTTTCGGAGCCCTCTCTCGGTGATTTCTTTGGGGTGTTTTCGGGGCTTTTCTCTTGGGGATTTGATGGGGGAAATTTGTGGGAACCCTTCGTGGTTCTTTGGGCTGTGATTCCCCTCCCAAATCCGTGAGGAAAAGTGCTCGATTTTGGGGTTTCTTGAGTTCTTGGGTTGGAAGTGCTTCCGGCGGGATTTCTTCGATTCCTCCTTTTTGGACGAGTTTTGGTGGGATTAAACTTGGCTATGAACTCCTCATGAGGTGTTCATGATATCCCCAAAGTCTTGTTCAAGTCCGTGGAGCGATTCGGGAGATCGAGATTTGGATTTGGGGGAGTTGACCGCGGGTCGTCGTTCATCCCGAGTCGCCTGTGCTACACCGGTCGACCGGTGCTCTTGACCGGTCCGACCGGTGCAAGCCCTTGTGGGTTTTTGCTCGGGTGAACGTCTTGGTGTGTTCCTTGTTGTCCCGTGTTGCCGCCGTTTCAAGTTTGGGTCCGTTTGGTGGTCGGTTGGCCCGTTTGGTGCCTTGGGGGGCTTTCGAGTCGCCATCGGTCCGACCGTGTGTCTCACCGGTCCGACCGGTGTAGAGCCACTTAGTGGAAGTTGCTCGGTTCACCGGCAGGGACCGGTCGACCGGTGGTGCTCACCGTCCGACCGGTGTGGGTCCGTAGACTCGAGGCTTGGTTTTTCCGCCGCGTTTCTCGGGTCGGAAGGTGGTGTGTTGGTTCCTAGGTCCAGGTGGCACTCCGGTGGCTACGTGGGCTTGACCAACCTTGGTAGTGAGTCGGAGACGTGTGTTGGAAGCCGCGTTCGTCTTGTTGGAGTTTTCATCTCCTTCGAGAAGAATTTTTATCGGCTCCCATTCACTCCCCCCCCCTCTCGGTTCGCCGTATCGGTCCTTCAAAACTAAAATATAAAACTACATTAGATGCAAATCAAACGATGTAAACTAGCTTGCTCCCCGGCAACGGCGCCAGAAAAAGGGGGGCTTGTTGACGGATAAAAGACGTATCCCTCTACGATCCGCAAGCGTACGGACCCCACACCTTTTTCACCACGGGATTCCCAAGGTTCTTGTCAATCCGCGGAGCAAGGGGATTACAAGCGTTCGATCAACAACGACACACTAGCTACTAAAACCCTAACTATATTATACTAGAAAACAACCTAACTACACTAGAGAGAGTGATAAACGATCAAGATAGAAGACACTCGCCCACGGGTCTACGATACTAGAGCATGCAATCTTAAAGACATGAAAACCAATCTAATCTATCGGGGATGTGACCACGGTTTCGCCCTTTCCCTCCTCTCGTATTGTCACTACGCGAAGGTATTCATGACTAGACCTTTGATGGCCACGGTGTATTGAATGGATCCAAGGAAGCATTGGAGCTCTTACTCCCTCTACGGCACGGTTGCAAGCCTTAAGCATTAAAGTATATTCAACACAAGATGATAGATAGATAATCCGACAAAGTGCGATTACATCTCAAGATCGATTACAACCCATGGACGAATGAGAAGATTACCCCATCAAGGTGCTGATCATGGCACCGTTGATCATGGTTTCCCTTCCGCCGTGTCTTCCTTCTTCTCCACGAGAGGGTGCTTCCTTCGAGGTGGTTGATCTCCCGCCGGAGATCCTCCTCCTCTCTCTCTAGCTTGTGGATGGCCTTCGGTGCGAATAACTCCTCCTCCCGTGTTGGCGGCGCGTCGGGGGTTTTAGGGTCGAAGATCCTTCGAGGGCAAGGAAGACGGGACCGAACCGGTGCCCGAAGTGGGCCGGGGCCGCCCGCCCGGGCCGGCCGGCCCGAGCCCGGTTCGGCCCGGTTCGGTCGCCCTTTTTGGTCCGTGGGTCCTCGTGCACTTATCTACTTTGCCCCCTCCACTTGGATGATTTTGACGCCGTTATCCTCGCGATCAAGATGGAGGCTCTCTTTGCATGAAGTTTGATCTTTTACGCTTCAATCCCCGGGGGTGTTCCTCGTAGCACTTCGGTCCTCACCACCATTGGAAGTAATTTCAGCGAGCTCATGAACACGAACAAGACTCCATGAATGCTCCTTTGAACTTATTGCTAATCCGTCCTTTATGTCCATGCTTTCCTACATAAACATAACACTTCCAAATGCATGCACAAAGATGAAATTGTTATATGATTAGTGTGCCTAGTGGCGGGTTAGTTCCATAATCAAATCCAAACCAAAGTGTAATGAACATGCTAGGTGCACCAAAATACACCGTCAACGGGACCTCTTCCTCTCGTCTCTTGTTTTCGGAGAATCCAAAGTTACGACCAACATGATCGGAGATTATGAGGCCGCCGGATTTTTTCCCGTGGGTACTGGACGTGCTCCACTAAACGAACAGACTCCTACTCCTGAAGCTGATGAAGTTGTTGTATTTCGCGATTTCTTCACCTGCGGACTAAGATTTCCCCGTGATCCTATCCTTCCTTCTATTCTAGATGCTTTTTCCGTGAAGATTCATCAGCTTTCGCCGACCTCTTTCTTGGAAGTGTCAAAGTTCATTTGAATCATGAAGACCTTCGGCCGCAACCTTAGCGCCAACGCTTTCACCCGATTTTTTGAGTTGGTCATCATTCCGGATGTCATTAAAGTCGACGATGGTCGGTTCTATGAGGCTCATTATACGTGTTGCACATTCAACACTCGTCGACGAACACGCGAAAAGGGATTACGCGAATTCGGATCGCGCCCTTCCGCAAAACAAATTTCACGGAAGACCGGAGCTCGTATTGGTTCTATGTCAAAGCCGACATGTCTAAGATTTCGGCTACGAAGGTCCCGCTCATCCTCTCTCCTCACGTATTGAGGCCTTAACCGTTGTGAACACCGTGGCCTTCAATCATCGGGCGGTTGGGACCGGGGAGTTGTGAAAATGCATTTCACCTTGCGAGTACCATTGTTGGTGGTCATGACATCATTGAAGAATTTGTTGCTGCCCGAATTTGGCCAATTTCTTATGGTTGGGCCCCGACTGAGATCGTAAACTTTAATGTCAACTGGGCAACGCAAGAAGTTCCTTTCCCGAAGTTCGGCATTCAATTGAGGGATGACCAGAGTACCAACGATTTTATGCTTGAAGTCGAAAGAAGAGTGAACCTCATGGTTGGAGAATATACCATGAATGAGTACAAAGCATATAAAGCTTTGGTGAAGCACAAGAGGAGGATAAATCGTGTGTTCTCTAAAGTTTGCGGGGACAAATCTTTTCACTCTCAACACCCTGTGTCCCAAACTAAAGATACCCGTGGTTTCTTGTTGCCGCTTGCTCACCTGCTCCCCCAAGAGCTCAAAGAAGAAGGTCTTCCAAAAGCAGCCCCACGATTGCCGACAAGATTACATCCTCCGGCGTTCAACCCTCGAAAACAAGGTCTCTTGAATCGTGGAAGCGCAAACACAAGAATTCCGAACAAGTTTCGGATGCTTCGAACTTCACGCAGCCTCCGGCCTTGCTCGGATGAGCCGGAAGAAAGCTAAGAAGGTTGTTAAGAAGGTTGTCTCTTCCGAAGTTCGACGAGTCCCCTTCGCTTTCGATGATGAACTTTTCGTGGAGTCCGGCCAAAAAGGTTCCTTCTTTTAGCCTTTGTTACGATTCGATTTTTATGAACACCGCCCACGGGTTCCGAAAATGAGTTCGTGGACATTGATTCTTTTTCGATGTCGCTCCCGAAATTCGAAGGAAGTCGTTTCCGCCGTTGGTACCGGGGGTCCCGCTACTACCGCATGCCGTTGTTCCTCGTCCGCCCATCCTCAAGAGGAGGCATCTCCTAAATTCACGAGACATCTTGATCTAACTATTCGCAAGGGCAATGAACCCATCCAAGATGTTGCCTTGCTTGAGACTCGCGAAGATCTCCCCGAGGGCCAGGATCCTTCTCCTTCGTAGCCGCCTTTAACAAAAGTTTTGGTATGTCGCATCGTAGTGAATTGCTAAGTGTTAGTTGTGAAGTGGCCCGAAACAAAGGTGGCGCACCCGCAGTTTTAACACTTTGGAAATCGTCCGCACTTATTAATGAAACAGGGGAGGAGGGTTCGAGACAATCACCTCACTCGCTCGGAGAAGTTGCGGCGATTACGGAAATGAACTTGCTCCTCTCTCGAAGAAAACTTCTACCTCCTTAGGTAAATCTTCCTTGAGTTTGGGGAAGAGGGTCACCATACAAAACCTAAGCGCAAAAGGTTCATCTCTTTTTGTTGATCCTCGTCCCTCTCATCTTTACGATTTTCTCGCTTATGACTTTAATCATGGAATTTTTTCGAGTTTAAAGATCTTAATTCATACTCGTCGTCCCGACTTGCGAAGTACCAAGATGACTATGCCCTCAAATCCTCCATGCTTGGGAATATTACCGCCGATCGACTTATCGAGCAAGAGAAGGTCAACAAGCGGCTATCTCAAGCTACAAATCTCGATCTTGAGAAGAAGGTAGCCGAACCGGCGAAAGCCCTTAAGCATTATCGGGACGAGAAGAAAATCGTCGAAGAGGCACTTGACCTGGTCAAGAAAGGATCTTGAAAAAGTACAAGAGACACATGACGATGACTTGCGGTTGATCGAGAATCTTCGTAAGGATCATGACAACACCTTAAAGACCGCCGAAAAATCTTTGTACCAACAACGGCGATTTGGCCAAGTCTTTAAGAAGCAAGGAACAAAAGATACAAGATCTCAAAAGAGCATTAACCGATGAGAAGGAAGCTTCGTAAAGAAGCTTTTGTGAAATTATCGACAGATTGAGGAATTTATTTGAAGAGTACGAGAGGTCTCTAAACGAGTTTGGTGTCCGTCCCGCGCCACTCCCTGCGGACTTAGGACTTCCGAATTCATGGAATGGATTGATGCTGAATTCAAAGCACTCCCCGAGGTTATTTCGGTGCTAACGATTTTGCAAAGCAACCTTCTCTCGTAGAAAGCATCTTGAAGCTTCTTCACGATTTTGATTGCGTGGATCTTGTGAAGTTTCGTGAGAAGCTTCCACAATTTTCCGATGCACCGAGCACCTCAAGACTTCGGCCTAATGGAGATATTCAAGCTATCGTGTCTAAGTTCACAAGAGAGTTCGGCTCGCTAGTGGGAAGGAAGTCGTCAAAAGCATCGCACGTGCTAAGCTTGCCGGGTTGATTTCCGAACGATCTTAAAAGCTTCGCTAATTCGCAAAGTTTTCCCTTCGATTTTTCTTATATCTCTTTCTTTGCCTCCCTTAGTTAATTGAAGACGAGAAGCGAGGAAAGAGCACCGCACCTCCCGAATCCTCTACCGAAGATGACGATGCCGGCGGGACGGATGAAGAGAACTCTAGCGATAGCGGCGAAGCCGGTGACGATGCCGAAGAAAGCTCGATCATGAAGATAATTCCCCGAAGGCCGACATCACGGGCTAAACATTGATGAAAAATTTTCCCCTTGTGGCCGTTGTGTACATATGTAAATTTATTAGGCCGCAACATTTTGGCCGAACAAGCCGTCCCGTAAACTTTAACTCGCGGAGGTCCTTGAAGTTGGGCCTCGCGCAGATGTGACGCCACTACGAATTCATCGTGGGAACGTATTTGTTAGTGGTGAAGCTTGGCGTTTGTTCAAGGAAGCTCATCCATAACAAGACTTCTCGGGTTTCTAGCCCGAAGCTTCACTTAAATTTTCTATGTGTTGTTTCAATCTTTCCTCGTTTTCCTTCTTCGCAAAGACGAGAACTCCATTGCTGCGAACTCGAGCTCTCCGAGGATCCCGAAGACGGAGCCCCTTAGCCCCATTACTACCGGGCTCGACTTCGCCTATGCTAGCGATGTTGCGGAGAATAACGATCGCGAACCGGGGCACGTTGTGAACTCACATTCTAGAGTTTGTAATTCTCAATGTAATCTTGATGATGCTAAGTTAAGATTTTTATGCAAGTAAGGCAATAAGAACGTTTTTTGAGAAAAAACGTCACCCTCCCCCACCTTGTCGTTTTGCATGAAAATCTTGAGACAAGTTAAAGAAACCTTGATGTTATGCGGCCGTCTTGGTTACATGTATTTCGAGAAATTTTCGCGAATTTTGAAATTGTGAACTTATGGCGCAAGTCGACAAATTTTGTTTGCGAATTTTGTGGACTTGACTCGCTTGGCACACTTGCCATGGTTGATATTGCAACATTTAGTTGCTTCAACCATGATTATCCGCGAATTCTCATTCGAGCCCCTCGCTTTTTCAACGAAACATGTTCATTGCGAAAAATTTTCATGAATTTCCGCCGAAAAATTCTTACAAAATGACATATATATTCGCTTATCCGCAATCACCTTTAACTATCATGATGGAAACTTAGGCTACAACTTATTGTTGTCTCAAGCCTTTTTTGGATGGGAATCCCTTTGACCGTGGGATTTAGGCCACAACTTGTTGTTGTCTCGAGCCTTTCGGTGGGAATCCCTTTGACGGTGGGATTTAGGCCACAACTTGTTGTTATCTCGAGCCTTTCGGTGGGAATCCCTTTGACGGTGGGATTTAGGCTTCTACGGAGCCCCCGGCTATCATGAAGCCTTTTCGCAAACTCTTCCCCTTTTCAAAATAGGATTCGGCTATTATGAAGCCTTTCATACAAAATTTCTCTTTTTTCACGATGGAATTCGACTACCAAGAAGCCTTTCACATGAACTTTTTCTTTTTTCACGACGGAATTCGGCTATCAAGAAGCCTATCACACGAACTTTTTCTTTTTTCATGATAGGATCTCGGCTATCACGGAGCCTTTCCACGAATTTTTTCTTCACGTGGTGGAATTTCAGCTATCACGAGCCTTCTCACGAACTTTTCTTTCTTATGATGGAATCTCGGCTATCAAGGAGCCTTTTCATGAACTTTTCTTTCTTTTGATGGAATCTCGGCTATCACGGAGCCTTTCCACGAATTTTTTCTTTACGTGGTGGAATTTTGGCTATCACGTAGTCTTCTTACGAACTTTTCTTTCTTTTGATGGAATCTTGGCTATAAAGGAGCTTTTTTCACAAACTTTTCTTTCTTATGATGGAATCTCAACTATCAAGGAGCCTTTTTCACGAACTTTTCTTTCTTTTGATGGAATTCTTAAAAAACATGCACGATATGCAAGAGACTCTTTTCATATATATTACAAAGAGTATTTACATAGGATCCGCCTCGTTAAAAACCTTGCCTCTTGATTTAGAGCCCCCTTTGCAAGGAACGGAGTACGGTCCTCCTTATTCTAATATACATGCGAAAAAGAAAGCTAATTTTTTCCCTCCAAAATCACTTATAGACACGTGATTCGGCTTTTTTGATTTTCTAGAATGTAATCTTGCAAAAAAGGAAAAATATTCTAAATTAAATCTACCTAATTCTCGGAACTCGTCAAGGGTAGTACCTTTTTAGGGTCAAGTCGGCATTCCACGAATACGGCAACTCTTCGCTAGTCCGCTCTAGCAAACGAAAAGACCCCGGTATTCTGTTTCTTTTGTTATGAATGGCCCTTCCCGGGATTCATGAAGTTTTCCTCGATTGTCCCAGTACTTCTTTCTTTTCAATACCGGATCACCAGCTTTGATGTCTTTGCGAACCACTTTCTTATCTCTCCATGCCTTTGTCTCTTTTTGGTACTTCTCAATCTTCTTGGCGGCTTCAAGGATTGTCGGCTTAATCATATCTTTTTCCACTTTCTCGGTCAACTTCTTCAATTTCTTTTGCTTTCAACACTCTCATGCTTTCATTCTTGATTTCCTCTCGGTGTCATTGCCTCGGTGTCCAAGAGTAAGCGAAAGGGCGTGAAACCCGTTGCTCTTGACACGGTAGTGTTGTGGGACTAGATCAATTTCGGCAATTCATCTACCCATTTACCCATCTTCGATCAAATAAGCGTTTCTTGATTCCCGAAAATATCGTGCCATTTGCCCTTTCAACCGCCCCATTGGACTGCAGATGATACACCGATGAAAATTTCACATTAGTGCCCGGGGTCTTGCAATACTCTTTGAAAGTGTAACGATCGAACCGTTTCCCATTATCACCGCCGCCTTCTCGGGAACTCCAAATCTGCGGATTATGTTCGCCGAAGAACTTCTGAATTGTTGGTGCTTTGATGTTCGTGAGTGGTTTTGCTTCTACCTACTTCGTGAAATAGTCCACGGCAACGGTGCGAATCGAAAATTTCCTTGGGCCGTTGGCGATGGTCCAACTAGATCCATTCCCAACCTTTGTAGTGGCCATGATGGTGGTATCGATGAACCGGCATAGAGGGTAGATTCGTTGATTCGCCGTTTTCCGGCATGCTTCACATTGCCGAACCAGTACTTTCACATCTATGTTTATGGTAGGCCAATAGAATACCCGCTTTATCGCCTTTCTTGCTACGGCTCGGTTCCTATTTGTGCACCGCATAATCCATTATGTATTTCTCTCGAGAAGTTCAAGGCCTTTTTCGGAGGTGATGCACCTTAGCCAAGGCTCGGTGACTCCCCATTTGTACAGCTTCTCCATTTACCACCGCATAGCCCCTTGCCCTTTGTTTTAACCTTTTTTCTTCCAACTCATCTTGTGGTTCATAATGGCCTCTCGGATAAGCCATGATTTCTCGCTCTCCAATCGTGGGTTTCCACAACATTCACGATTTTCGGTCTTGATTCCGTGATAGATGGTTCTTCGATGATTTCGATGAACACATCGGGAGGCAATTCTTGATTTCTTCTTCTCGCTTTCGCCGCCTTGTCCGCTTCGTTGTTTTCATCTCTTGGGATATATTATACCGAATAATCTTTGAAATGCCTTTCCATTTCTCTCGAGTTTTTCAAGGTATTTCATCAAGACAGGATTCCTTGCTTCACTTTCTTTCTCGATATGTTCTTGAATAACTTTTGAATCCTTCCCGATTATGAAGGTTTGCCGACCCAAGGCTTTCATCTTTCTCGGTGCTAAGAGCAAGGCTTCATATTCCGTTGTGTTGTTCATGGAGTGCTCATTATTCGTGAATATGAGTCGTGCCGCGTATCTTATCATGACTCCCACCGGAGATGTTACCACCGCCGAAATTCCAACTCCCTTGTAGCACCAAGCTCCATCACACCGCACTATCCAAGGCTTAGACATCTCTTCATCAAGATTTTGAGTTGGTGAAGTCCAATCCACGACAAAGTCCGCCAAGACTTGCGATTTATCGCACTTCTTCTCTCGAAATCCACGATGTATTCGAGAGTTCGGCGCCCCACTTGATTATTCGGGTAGATGCCTCTCTATTTGCGAACAAGTCACTCGGTGGTTGATTGGTGATGACCCTTATCTTGCGATCCTCGAAGTAGTGTCTCGGCTTTCCTCGCAGCCATGATGATCGCATATGCAATCTTTTCCAACTCGGAATACAAGATTTTTGAGCCGTACGGGGCTTCGAAGTGAAATATACGGGAATATGTTTGAGCTTTCCTTCTTCTTCCTTTTCTTGCACTAATACGACGCTCACCGCCGAATTTCATGCGTACACATATAGGAGAAGTGGCGATCTTGGTTCGGGAGGACACAACTTGGTTATGTTGGACAAATAGTCTTTTAGTTCTCAGAAAGCTTGTTTTTGAGTTTCGGACCACTGAAAGTTCTTAGTGCTTCTCAGAACTTGAAAGAATGGTAAGCTTCTTTCTCGCAGCCCTAGGAATGAACCCTGTTGAGTGCGGCCGCTCTTCCCGCCAATTTATGCACATCCTTCACGGAAACCGGATATTGCATTTCCACCGGTGCCTCCGATTTTGTCGGGATTGGCCTCTATGCCCTTTGTTGAGACTAGGCATCCGAGAACTTTCCCTTTGTGAATGCCAAAGATGCACTTTTCGAGATTCGGCTTCGTATTCCGTCGGTGCGGAATGTAGTCACGACACTAACTAGTAACAAGTGCCGAGATCCGTCCCTCGATGGTCGGTGCTAAGCAACTAGAGACACTTGGTTTATCCCGGTTCCCGCCGGGGCCGTATGTCCAACAGGGGCATGCTCGAGGTACCGTATGCTTTGCACCGAGGTGCCCGTAGTGGGGCGGCTACAAGCAAGGCGGGAGAGGAGGCGTGGCCTCCAAGTCCCGGGTGGAGTGATTAAGGCGAGTGCCAATATCGTGGGAATGACGGGGGAGCGTGTGTGAGAGGCGTATTCTCGTTTTGCGGCGAAGGATATCACCTTCCTTTTATAGACCAAGGAGACGGTGATTTACCGGCATGCCGCACCGTTTAGCTACGTATGGAGGTATGGCGTACAGTGCCGGGGAGTTGGCGGTCGTCCCGGCGGTCCTTGCCCCGGTCTCGGCGTCGTGGCGTGCCCCGTTCTTGAACGAGGGCGGCTTCGAGGGTGAAGGCATAGCGGTTGGCCGTGGCGTCATCGGGCGGTGCTCGAGGAAGTCGCCGACGGCGGTCCGTACGGGTTGCGGTGGCGGGGAGTGGCGGTGTCCCATCCCCCGCGTGTTCAACCGCCGCAGTTGTTGCGGCAAGGTGCTCGGCGTGGCGCCGCAGGGGCGGGGATGGCCACACAGACCGACAAGGACGGGGATGGCGCTCCCGCCGCCCGACGTCATGGTTTGACCCCGCAGAATTACGAGAGGAGGGTTCGAGGGTGCAACCGGCCCCCTTCGAGGGCGCGGCGTGTTAGCCATACGGGAGTGGGCGGCACAGCGTCACGGAGCCGACATCGGCCTCGTCGCACGCCTCCCCCGCGGGGCGGGGATGGGTTTCCCCTAGGGAGTTGGCGGAACGGCCGCCTTGGCGTGATTCCCGTGCGCGTGATGGCGCGGCTCGCCGTGTCGAGCATTAAATGTTCGTACCCGCATGCGGGAGCGGGTGCGCTCGCGAGGGAGCCTCGAGCGAGGCAGAGCCCGCTCGAGGGAGGCGTTAGCCCTCGAGCGAGGCGGAACCCGCTCGAGGGAGGCGTTGGCCCTCGAGCGAGGCGGAACCCGCTCGAGGGAGGCGTTCACCCTCGAGCGAGGCGGAACCCGCTCGAGGGAGGTGCTAGCCCTCGAGCGAGGCGGAACCTGCTCGAGCGGGCCTTTGATTGGGCCATTCCAGTGGGCCGCGGGGGCCACCGCAGCGTGGGCCGTGCCCTGTGTGCGTGTTTAGTTAAGTGATGCGTTTTTCTTTTGTTTTTTGCAGGTTTTAGGCAGGATTCCCCCGGTTTTTAGGGGACCATCAGGGCTGTCCCCGACAGTAGCCCCCGAGCATATGTGGGCGTGCCGGTCACGCTCCCGCAGATGTTGAAGCCTACTGATAGGACGTTCTTCCCCCTGGTTGCAAATGCCTTTCGTGGGGCCGCGTCAGCGGACCCGCAGGTCTAGCCCGGAAGCCCCGGCAGAGCGTGAGCGCCGCCGGCAGGGATTTTTTCGCAGAATTTCACCAGTGGGCGTGGTACGTGTTTCAACCGGCATCGGCAATGTTTCAGCCGGCTTCAGTGACGCACACGCGACTGGCACCATTCGCGTCCGGTGCATCCCAGGAAGTGTAGCCATGCGTCGAGCCCCCGAGCCTGGGCCCATTCGAGGTGATCGGGGGCGAGCTCTTCATCTTATTTCAAACGTGCCCTCGCCGTCCCTCCGCGGGACGGAGGGTGAGTTTTCCGCAACCCCCATCGATCGGGTCGCGGATTGCGGATTCCTCATTGAGCCGTTAGCGGGTGGTTCAGGTGGACGCCCATGCCCCGTTCGATAAGGGTAGGCTCGTGGTCCGAGACTCGTCCATTAAAGCGCTTGGATGGGTTTTCTAGGTGGGGCTCGGCCCCATTAGCTAGGGACCGAGGGCGCGGAAGCTCTCCCTCCGTGGGATCCCCACCGGCTAGCCGCCCTCGCCGGCTCTCGAACACGACATGTGGGGCACCCTCGAGCCAATGGGCTCGAGCAGAGGCTCGAATGCGCGCGCCCTCGTCGTCCCCGACTCGGTGATCCGGGGGCAACCGTTCGAACCCGTCGAGGGTCGGGCTTCGAACCCCCGATCGCAGGGGCCGTGCGGGGTAGCACCGAGTGATCCCGTCTTTTGCATCCGGGGTTTCGAGGGTCTTTGGCCGTGCCAGTCCTCGAACCGCTGATCAGTAGTTTCTGTGAGTCGAGGGTGCCTATGGTGCCCATTTATTTTGAACAGGGCCTCGAGGCCACTGGTCGGCGTTCGCACCTTTCGAGGGTCGCACTCATTTGAGCCAGGGGCTCGGGCCGCTCGAGGGTCTCTCTTACTTGGTAAGGGAGAGGGCCATTTAATGCCCGCAGTCGCGGCTATAGTCACGCGCCGCGGGCGCGCCTTTTCAGGCGCCGCGGCCGTGCGCGTAGTGGGCGGAGTGGGCGGCGGACGTGACGCCACCGCGGCCCTCCGGCTACCGCGCCGTGATGATGGCGCGCGTGCGGTTATGCGGCCGCCGCGGTCGTGGTGGGCCCCGCTTGTCAATGAGGGTGCATTTCCCCCGCAAGTTAACGCGCGCGCGGGCGTGCGCTCCGAGAGCACGCCTCGCGGCCTATAAAACCGATAGGCGGAGAAGGAGCGGTTTTTTACCTTTGCACTTAGCGTTCGCCGCCTCCTCGCCTCTTGCACTCCGGCCCCCCGAGCCATCCTTGCCCTTGCGCCTCGCTCTTAGAGCCATTCTTGCTTCCAGCTCCCCTGCTACCCCGCCCGTTCGCATGGTTCCCCGGCAGCCCCTCGTCATCATCGACCCGCCGGCGTGGGAGCGCTCGATGGCGATGACGCCGGCGCCGAATCGGCCCGGTGGCCGGCGGTCACCGGCGGCGAATGTGGACGGGCGGCCGGCAGAGTGGATCGTGTCGTCGGAGAGGGAGCGGGTTCCCAATCCTCCGTACGGCTACATCGTCGGCTTCATGCGCTTCCACGAGCGTGGCTTCACAAAGCACGGCGAGCCGCTTCCCGCGCGGGGGTTGTGCTACCACTACGGCGTGGAGCCGCAAAACTTCACGCCGAATGCGATCTCACTGTGCGGCCACATTCGTCGGCGTTTGTGAAGGCTTCTCGGGGATCCCGGTGAATTGGGATCTCTCGGGTCCACTTCTTCCGCGCGGAGCCGCACACACCGCCGACGTCGGAGCCGAGGACTCGCCGCGCGGCGCGCGCCGGCGGCTTAGCACTCGCGGTGCGGAGCTCGCGCAGGAGGAGTACATCCCCCGGACGATGACCTCCAACAACACGGACCGGGAGAGAGGATGGTTCTACCACCGCAACGCCGAACCCGGCCTTCCCCCCCTACACCGCCAAGTTGCTCGGGAGAGGGCCGCCTCCTGGTACCACGGGGTGTCTCCGCCCTCGCACCAGGCGTGGCTGGACTCACTCATGGCCGCGCTGAAGAAGCTGGCGGACCGCGGGCTGAGCGCGGGGTGCGTCCTCGCCAACCTCCACCACCGGCGGGTCGTTCCCTTGATGGAGAGGCCGCTCCGCATCTTTGAGATGAGCGAGGACGCGGACCCCATCGCGTTGGCGGAATCACGGCCGCCGCGGGATACCTTCCCGCGGTCGTACGCGGCCACCCGGCGCGGCGTCCATCGACCTCGGGCCGGGCGTTGCGATGACGCATCCCCGTGGGTGCTCGAGATGCTCCCCACCGACCAACCGGTGAGCGGATTTCTTGACTTCTTTTCTAGCTTAGCCGGTTTTTCGGGTTGTCGACATGTTTCAAGGCTTTACTCGACCCCTGCAGATGGTGCGTGTGAACTCCGCGAAGTCCGAGCCACCCACGCCTCGGTCTCGCGCGCTTGCGCGCACGGCGCAACGGCGAGAGCGGGAGCGGGCGGACCGTAAGAGGGAGCGTGACGCGCGGCGACGGGAGCACCGCGAGCAGAGTAGCGAGGAGTACCGGCTGCGCGAGCAGCAAGGACTCTCCTCGCTAGGGACGGAGAAGTACTCGTCATCAGACGAGGAGGAGGAGGAAGAGGAGGAAGAAGTTAGGGAGCAGGTTCTCCCCGATAGGTGGGAGCCAGCACCCCCGTCACCGGAGCCGGCTCCGGTGGAAGGAGTACCATCGCCTGGGGCGGGCGCAGAGGCGCCCGCCACCCAGGCAATCTACGATGGAGGCGGCACGAGCCGCGAGGTGCGCGCGCGCACCACGGAGGCGTCCGTGCGCGCGGTGGAGGCGCCCGTGCGCGAGGCGGAGCCCGCGCGCGCGCGGCGGAGGTGGTTGGAGGCGCGGCGGCCGCCACGCCGGCCGCGCCCACGACGTCGGCGGGGATCTCGAGGAAGAGAAAGCAGGCCTTTTCCTCCTTGAGGTAAGCAGTAACCTTTCGAGCGGTCGCGCGCCCGCCGGGCGGGGTTCTGACGGTTCGTTTCCGTGTTCGCAGGGTGGCGCCAACCGTGCCCCCCCTCGCGCCGGCCAAGGTGCTAAGGGCAGATGCGTCAATCCCAACCAGGCGGTGCTCGTCGAGGGCGCAGCCGAGCGGGCGCAAGCACGGCGGTAGTGACGAGCGAGGGCTCGCAGGCGCGGCCCAGCCCTCGAGGCCGCGGCCGGTGACATTGCCCACCGAGCCGCAGCCTCGGCGGTAGCAGGCACGGCGGGCGCCGACCGTGATGGAAGCGCGCCGAGCGATGGCCGCGACGGAGGTGTGGCCGGCGGCGGAGGTACGGGGCCGACCGGCGCCAATCGTAGTGGCGCCGCCGACGACGTCGGGCCGTGGAGAGCCGTCCGGCCGCCCGCGACCGCCGAGGCGCGACTCGAGGCGGCGGTCACGGCGCCGTGGCAGAGCCCGCAACCGCGGAGGCGCGGCCGAAGGCGGTCGCGGCGGTGCGCGAGAGCCCGCTCTCGCCGGCGCCTCCCGGTGCGACGGTAGTGGAGATCACGCCCCGCCGCCCGGTGGGGACCGGTGGGCAAGCCTCGCCCACGCCGGCCCCCGCGCCCCGTGCGGGGGGTGCTCGTCGACGGTGGGGCGGCCACATGGTGACCGGGGGCGAAGGCACGGCGCCGAGGCTTCTTCTTCCCGCGCCGGCCCCCCTGCCTCGGGCGAGGAGCGCGTCCAGAAGCCGCCCCCTACTTCGCCGACGCCCAAGAGGAGCAGCAACTGTGGGAGGAGCTCCGCGATCACGGTGCCTCGCTCAACCGGGTGCCGAACGAGGCGCTGCGGAATCACGGCGGCCTGGCGTGGCGTGTTTTCCAGGTAATATGTTGTTGCTTTTTCTTTGATCTTGTCGTTTCCGTGCTTATTTCTCGCGGCGCGACGCTTATTGGTCTCCGTCTGTTGGCGGCAGGAGCTCGAGCACCGCGCCTGCGACAAGTACGGCGCCCTCGACCAAATGAGCACCGAGCTCCGCCAGCTTCGCGAGCAGCGCGACGCTCTCGACGCCCTCGCGGAGGCCCTGAGGACCCAGGACGGCTGGCTGTCGTACCGGGCGGAGGTCCTACGCGACCAGCTCTTGGAGCTGGAGGGGCAGGCCACGGCGTGTCCCTCTGCCATCGAGCGGATTCGCACGGCCCTCATTGACCGCGATGAGGCGCTGCAGCAGGTAAGGGGGGACCTGGAGAGGGCGCACGCCGTGGCGACCGACTGGGAGGCGGAGGTGACCTCCATCCGGACCCAGAACCGGGAAGTCCACGCGTGGCTCCTGGAGGCGCAGTCCCAGCAAAGTCGGGCCAAGGAGAGGGCGCGGGAGGCCTAGCACAGGGTCAAGGAGGCCGAAGAATTGAAGGTCGCCCTCGCCGCCAAGGTCGCCGCGGTCGCCACAACGGAGGAGCAGCTCCGGCAGGACCGTGCCGCCCGCCAGGAGGCCGAGGGTCAGCTCCAGCAGGAACGGGCTGCCCTCGCTGATGCCCGGTCGGCGCTCGAGCGGGAGCATGCTGCTCTCAAGGAGGCGCGAACGTCGCTGAAGGAGCGGGAGGCCGACGTCTCGAAGCTTGACGGGGATCTGATTGCCTCAGCATCTCGAACGCGGACCAGCAACGGTCCCTCGAGGAGCAGAGCGCCACGGTCGTCAGCCTGCAGCAGGCGGTCGAGGCCGAGCGCCGAGCTCTCGAGGTGGAAAAGAAGCAGGTTGAAGGTGAGTCACCACTTTATTTCTCAATTTTTTGATCTTCCCTTCGGGGGTCCGTTCCCCTTTTGATTTCTTTTGCTCGCGACATCCAGGCCTGCACACCGCGTTGGGGCATGCGACCAGTCGGGCCGAGACGCTGCAGGCCGCCTACAACTACTCCGAGCAGGAGTTGGTGGAGCTGCGCACTGCGACCCTCGAGGCCTGCCAGGCAATCGAAGAGGGTGAGGCGCAAGCCGGAAGCTCGCTGGCCAGTCGTCTGCACGCCCTTGGCGGGCACGTCTCTAGGTGCATGCGTCGCACGCTCCACCTAGGCGTTCAGAAGGCCCTCGGCGTGGTACGATCCCACTACGAGGTGAACTTCGAGGCCGTGGCGTCGGGCTACAACGTCCCGGAGGGCATTGAGGATGAGGTGGCGATGGAGCAAGCTGACGCACTTGCCGCTGATGCTGCCGAGGCGCTTACCGAGGCCTTCTTGGAGTTCTTGTTCCCAGACGCTGCTGACACCGACGAGCCTCATCCCTGAAGACCGCTGGGCACTAGGCCCATTTTTGTTTATATGTTAGTGTCTGGGCCATATGGCCATGTAAATGAACAAGTGAAACTTTGCAAAATGTTTAAGCACTTGTAAATTTAAGAACTGCCATTTATTTGTCGCGCTTTTCTGTTTTTCCCTTTGCTCGAGCGAATTCGGGTTGGGAGAGTTCGATTTCGTGAGCAGTCCGCTGGGCCGGGGCAAGAGAGAAGGGTCGTATCCCCGAGGGTGACTTGGTTTTCAGGAGAAAGCCGAGTTGCCCTTTAACTTTATTGACTTGCTGCTATTTACATTGTGCTTCCAACTGGGGTGTCAGGCATGTAATTTACAACAAAAGACTTGGAAATCCTAGCTAGGGGTAGAAGCGACGTAGCTGCTGGATGTTCCAAGCTTTGGTGAGTTCCTCGCCGTCTTCGTTGGCTAGCTTGTATGTGCCAGGCTTGAGCACCTTTACCACGACGTAGGGTCCCTCCCAGGGGAGTGATAACTTGTGGCGTCCTCGGTTGTCTTGGCGTAGCCTTAGGACCAAGTCCCCTTAGCTGAAGTCACGCCGACGCACCTTTCGAGCTTGGTAGCGCCTTAGGGACTACTGGTACCTCACGGAGTGCATCAGGGCCACGAGGCGTGCTTCATCCAACTGGTCCAGCGAGTCCTCGTGGGCTCGCTAGTTGGCATCTTCATCGTAGCCCCGCACTCTGGGCGATCCGTATTCCAAGTCCGTGGGGAGGACGGCCTCCGCGCCATGGACTAGAAAGAACAGGGTGAACCCGGTGGCTCTACTTGGGGTGGTCCTGTGGCTCCATATGACCGCCGGCAGCTCTTGGAGCCATTTTCGACCAGACTTGTTCAGCTTGTCGAAGATTCTGGTCTTGAGGCCTTGTAGAATCATGCCGTTGGCACGCTCCACTTGGCCGTTGGTCTGTGGGTGTGCCACGGCTGCCCAGTCCACACGGATGTGGAACTTATCGCAAAACTCCAGGAATTTCCTGCCCGTGAATTGGGACCCATTGTCGGTGATGATGGAGTTCGTCACTCCAAATCGATAAATGATGTCAGTGAAGAACGTCACCGCTTGCTCTGCCCTGAGATTTGTAATGGGGCGCACCTCCACCCACTTGGACAATTTGTCGATTGCGACCAACTGGTGGGTGTAGCCCCTGGGCGCCGTCAGCAGGGGCCCGACGATGTCCAGTACCCACACGGCGAAAGGCCACATGATGGGGATGGTCTGCAGGATGTGCGCGGGGAGATTGGATTTGCGAGCGTAAAACTGGCACCCTTCGCAGGTGCGCACAACTTCGCTGGCGTCAGCGACCGCGGTGGGCCAGTAGAAGCCCTGGCAGAACGAGTTTCCCACGAGGGTGCGGGGTGCGGCATGGTGGCCGCACACGCCCGCGTGTATGTCCCGGAGGAGCTCGCGCCCCTGGGGGATGGGTATGCATCGCTGCAGGATGCCGGAAGCGGCGCGCTTGTACAGCTCGCCGTCGACGAGGGTGAAGGATTTGGCCATCCTGGCGATGCGTCTGGCCTCGGACCGGTCCGAGGGAAGTTCCCCTCGGTCGATCCGGGCGATGTATTTGTCGCGCCAGTCCACCTCGCTGGGGGCTGGCTCGATGTTCTTGGCTTCGGCCTCGTCGGCGCCGTACCCCTTGAGGAGGGAGAGCACGAAGGCCTCATTCGAGGGGTCCTCGTCCATGGGCTCTGCGCCCGCTGGATTCGAGGGAGCCCCCGAGGGTTATGTGCAATTCGAGTGGTGTGGCTCGAGGTTGATGGACGGTTGGGCGACGTCCCAAGCGAAGACGTTCGGGGGACGGTGATCCGTCCCGATGCGATCTTGGCGAGCTCGTCCGCCTCCTCGTTGTACTAGCGGGGCACGTGATTAGGCTCAATGCTGTAGAACTTGTCCTCGAGGGCCCGCACGGCCCTGCAGTACGCCTCCATCTTGTCGTCGTGGTAGCTCGCGTTCTTCATGACCTGGTCGATCACGAGTGGCGAGTCCCCCCGCACGTCGAGGCGTTTGACGCCTATCTCGATGGCGATCTTGAGGCTGCAAAGCAGGGCCTCATACTCAGCCATGTTGTTCGATGCGGGGAAATGAAGGCGCACGGTGTACCGCATGTGCTCCCCGAGGGGTGAGACAAAGAGTGGGCTCGCACCCGCCCCTGTTTTCATCACCGAGCCATCGAAGTACAGAGCCCAGCACTCTGCCTGGATCTGTGGCGGCGGTAATTGCGTATCCGTCCACTCGACGAAGAAATCCGCCAAGATTTGGGACTTGATGGCCTTGCGCGGGGCGTAGGCGAGCGTTTCACCCATCAGCTCCACCGACCACTTGGCAATCCTGCCCGCTGCATCCGGGTTGCGGATGATTTCTCCTAATGGAAAGGAGGAAACCACCGTGACAGGATGGGCCTCGAAGTAGTGGCGGAGTTTGCGCCGTGCGAGAACCACTACATAGAGCAGCTTCTAGACTTGCAGGTAGTGCGTCTTGGTGTTGGACAAGACTTCGCTGATGTAGTACACCGGCCACTGGACCGGCAAGGCGAGCCCCTCCTCCGTGCGCTCTACCACGATCACGGCGCTGACCACCTGGGTGGTCGTAGCCACGTAGAGGTACAAGGGCTCGTTGTCTCGCTTCGGTGTGAGGATCGAGGCGTGGGTAAGGGACACCTTTAGCTTATCAAGCGCCTCCTGGACCTCCGCGGTCCAGGAGAAATGCTCTTGCTTTTTGAGGAGCCGGTAGAGGGGCAAGCCCTTCTCGCCGAACCGCGAGATGAAGCGGCTCAAGGCGGCAAGGCACCCCAGCACCCATTAGACCCTCTTGAGGTCCCGAATCGGACCCATACGCTCGAGGGCCGCAAGCTTTTCGGGGTTGGCCTCGATGCCTCGCTGGAAGACGATGTATCCTAAAAGCATACCCCGCGGCACGCCAAAGACACATCTTTCTGGGTTTAACTTAAGCCCATTGGCCCAAAGGTAGTCGAACGCGATGTTGAGGTCGTTAACCAGGTCGTCCGCCTTCCTGGTTTTCACGACTATATCATCCATGTATGCCTCAACGGTTCGCCCGATGTGGTCTCCGAAGACGTGCTGCATACACCGTTGGTACGTCGCGCCCGCGTTTCTGAGGCCGAACGGCATCGTGACATAGCAGTACATCCCGAACGGCATGATGAATGAAGTCGCGAGCTGGTTGGACTCCTTCATTTTTATTTGGTGGTACCCGGAATAGGCATCAAGAAAGCAGAGCAATTCACACCCGACGGTCGAATCAACGATCTGATCGATACGCGGCAAAGGAAAAGGAACTTTAGGACATGCTTTATTAAGACTAGTATAGTCTACACACATCCGCCACTTCCCATTCTTCTTTTTCACTAATACGGGATTAGCTAGCCAAGTAGGGTGGAACACTTCCTTGATGAACCCAGCCTCGAGGAGCTTCCGCAACTCCGCTCCGATTGCCCGGCGCCGCTCCTCGTCAAAGCGGCGCAGCCATTGCTGCACGGCGCGGGAGTGAGGTAGGATGTCAAGGGAGTGCTCCGCGACCTCCCTCGGGATGCCTGGCATGTCCGAGGGGCTCCACGCGAAGATGTCGGCGTTGGCGCGGAGGAAGTCAATGAGCACCACTTCCTATTTCGGGTCGAGGGTAGAACTGACCCTCAATGCCTTGCCCTCGGGGGCAGCGGGGTCGAGGGGCACTTCCTTGGTCTGCTCGACAGCCTCGAAGCTGTCGACATGCTTGGCGGTGGAGCTTAGGTCCTCGTTGACCATCTTCTCCATGTTGGCCACCAGCTGAAGGACCGATACGACGAACCAGAGAGGGGGAGTGAATGGGAGCCGATAAAAATTCTTCTCGAAGGAGATGAAAACTCCAACAAGACGAACGCGGCTTCCAACACACGTCTCCGACTCACTACCAAGGTTGGTCGGGCCCACGTAGCCACCGGAGTGCCACCGGACCTAGGAACCAACACGCAACCTTCCGACCCGAGAAACGCAGCGAAAAAAACCAAACCTCGAGTCTACGGACCCACACCGGTCGGACCGGTGAGCACCACCGGCCGACCGGTCCCCGCAGTGAAACCGAGCAACTTCCACTAAGTGGCTCTACACCGGCCGACCGTGAGACACACCGGTCGGACCGATGGCAGCCCGAAAGCCCCCAAGACACCAAACAGTGCCAACCGACCACCAAATGGACCCAAACTCGAAACAGCCAGCACCACGGGACAACAACGAACACACCAAGACGTTCACCCGAGCAAAAACCCACAAGGGCTCGCACCGGTCAGACCGGTCAAGAGCACCGGCCAGACCGGTGTAGCCTGGGCAGCTCGGGATGAACAGCACCCGCGGGTCAACTCCCCGATATCCAAATCTCGATCTCCCGAATCACTCCACGGACTTGAACAAGACTTTGGGGATATCAGGAACACCTCATGAGGAGTCCATAGCCATGTTTAATCCCAGCAAATCTCGTCCAAAAAGGAGGAATCGAAGAAATCCCGCCGAAAGCACTTCCAACCCAAGAACTCAAGAAACCCCAAAATCGAGCACTTTTACTCACGGATTTGGGAGGGGAATCACAGCCCAAAGAACCACGAAGGGTTCCCACAAATTTCCCCCATCAAATCCCCAAGAGAAAAGTCCCGAAAACAACCCAAAGAAATCACCGAGAGAGGGCTCCGAAAATCACCACCAAGAACAACCGGGGAAAACACATCCAAACCTTGAGGAACCACACCGAATCATCTATACATGAAACAAAGGTTCGTACAAGGTCTAGCAAGCCGCCCGATCATCCATCCCTCTCTACAAGATCTCTCCGTGAAGCTCTCTTGCTAGTCCTAAGGAAAACCTAAGGAAAATAGGTGGAAAAAATAGGAAAACTAATGAGCTAGGGTTCCAATAGTTGGCTGCCATCCTCTCACCTCTTGGGTTATATGGAGGCAACCGAATGTCTAAAATGCCCTTCTCTAGTAACTAGGGATACAAGCCCCTCAAGGGCGGATTTGGAATTCTTGATGTCTTCACCATCGGACGGAAGCCCGGCGACCGCACCCCGCGTAGCCTCGACGCAAGCCATGCGATCCCGACGCGTGTCCTCCGCTTCGAAGATTCCGGACCGCGTCGTCGCACACCGGTCGACCGGTGCTCCTCACCGGTCCGACCGGTCGGACCCACCGGTCGGACCGGTCCGCGCGCCGTTGCGGCTCCGTCTTCGGTTCTCCGGTCTTGGCTTTGTGGATCAACCAAGGAACCCGGCCGGTTTTCTCGGTGAACCACCAGAAACCCCGCGAACTCGGTGTAGCCTCCGCCAATCTCCACTCATGACTTGGCTCCCACGTAGTCCCGGCTCGACCTTGGTTTTGAGGCTCAACCAAGAAATCGTACACGACTTCATCTTGTTGTTCATGCCACCATGCGGCCCGCACTTGACCCCGCTGGCCACCGGGTCCCTGGAACGAAGCCTACTTGTCTTCTCCACACCTGGAGGCCTCACCGGCGACGACCTTTCGCGCTTGTTCTTCACCTGCACCAACACCCGTCAAGCCGCAACCTCGCACCCGCAATACTTAGCCAAGAATCGCTCCACACAACGTTGTCAATCACTCATCACACAAGGAAGCGACCATCCACCGGTCCTCGAACCACACATGGTCCTCAATCTTCCCCTTGATGAGTGCATTGACAACACCCACACGAAAGTAACAAGAGAGAAAAGAAAAGAAAAAGAAACGAACAAAAAGAAACTCCAACAAGCGATCGAAAGCCAAACAAAGGCAAAGAGCAAGATCACTTGAAGGAAACAAGTCTCGGACCCCTTAGGCAAGGGCAACGGCTCGACACATCCGAGACAAAGCAAAGCTCAAGCAAAGAGCGCAAGCCACCAAAACAAAGCTCGAACACCACAAAGAGCTCCCCCTGCACACAAGCAAGCTCCCCCTGAACCAATGCACCTCCCCCTGGACAAATGCATGCAAAACAGCTGAAAATAGGGCAGCTACAGCAATTTCAGCTCACACCGGTCAGACCGGTCATCACCACCGGTCGACCGGTGTACAACAGAGCCCAGAAATGGCTCGAAACCACCTGAAAACCTTCTAAACGCGTCCAACAAGCCATTTCAAGCTCAAACTTCTCCCCCTTGTTGACAATGCATGAATCAAGCCAAAAATGCGAAACTTTCAACCTAGAGCTTTTCAAATATACAAAATTCAACAAAGAATGCCGCACATGTCCAAATGAGCAAGTTAGATACTCTACGGCTTCGTATCGATCTCAACTACATGACCACCAAGTTTCACAACCATTGGACGAAGCTAAGATGGATTTTGGCAATTTTGCGAAAAACTAGCCTCTCATGAGCAAAGTCCTAAACATGATCAAAGCATATCAAAATGGCAAAGTCACACAAACTTCATGCTAGGACAGCCATTCTAATCATAAGACCATCACAAACACCCACAAGCACCTCATGTCATGTCAAAGCCACCGAGCCATGTGCCTACTTCTATGTATGAGACTTCTCATTGGTAGGCATCATGCAACGGTTTAGCACCCAAAACAAATTAAATTCAAAGCACATATGACATGGGAGCACATTTCCAAGCATTTCTCATTTCATTTTCAGATTTGTAAATGGTACATGAAATGTCTTTGCGACAAAAAGGAACTTATGCTCCTCCACAAGATAAATCAAGAGGGCTAAACAATCATGATGGCAAATGAGCCTTTGGCCCCATATGATCAATAAACTAGCTATCCAACCATAAATTAAGCATAGCAAGGCCACACCAACATGTCAAGAGCATGTAAAGGCATTTACACATGAGAGAGCATACATGTGACATTTTTCAAAAGCATAGCTATCAACCATGGATTATTCATCAAGATCATCAAGAGCTAAGCCAAATCTAACCGTAGCATACCAAACAAGCTCACAAAGACATATATCTCATTCCATGGTGAACAATGTATATGAGAGAAGCTTTTCCTAACCAATGCATATGATACAAAATGCATGCAATCTAAGAACTAAGGATGCCTATACATCATGTTACAAACCGGCTCCTCGACGGGAGGCAAAACGGGCTCGACACCACCGGCAAAAGAGAGCTCCCACACACCCAACTCAAGAAATCAAACACACACCAAGTTCCCCCCGCAAACGAGTGAAAGTTGCTTGATCTAGGGGTTTGGTGAAAATATCGGCTAGTTGGTCATGTGTGGGTACATGGATCAATGCTATCTTTCCTTTCTCAACGTTGTCTCTCAGGAAATGATACCTCACTTCTATGTGTTTAGTTTTGGAATGGAGCACTGGGTTCTTTGCAACGCTTATGGCACTGGTGCTATCACATTGAAGTGGGACATGGGTATACTCCTCACCAAAGTCACTCATGGTGTAGGTGATCCAAAGGAGCTGAGAGTAACAACTAGCAGCGGCAATATACTCGGCCTCAGTCGTGGATTGAGCAACACTCGACTGCTTGCGGGAAGACCAAGACACCAAAGAAGAACCCAAAAACTGGCAAGTCCCAGAAGTGGACTTCCTATCCAACCGACACCCGGCAAAATCCGCGTCTGAAAAGCCATGAAGCGCCAAAGAAGTGGACGCGGAGTACCAAAGGCCGAAGTCGGGAGTGTGACGCAAGTACCTGAAAATTCTCTTCACTGCTTGCCGATGCGAAGTTCTCGGAGACGCTTGAAAACGAGCGCACAGACACACTGAGAACTGTATGTCCGGCCTCGTCGCCGTTAAGTAGAGGAGTGACCCGATCATGCTCCGGTACTCCTTCTGGTCCACGTGTTCACCTTCCCCGTCCGCATCAAGAGCTGTAGTCGTACTCATCGGTGTCGTCATAGCCTTGGAGTCCTCCATCTTGAACTTCCGCACAATGTCCTTGGTGTACTTAGCCTGGTGCACAAATGTTCATTCCTTTGATTGCTTGATCTGTAGCCCGAGGAAGAACTGCAACTCGCCCATCATGCTCATCTCAAACTCCCTCGCTCATATCATCTCGCAAACCTTGCAACAAGAAAGTTAGACAAGCCACCAAAGACAATATCATCCACGTACACCCGCACAATTAGGATATCTCCCCGCCCCGCTCAGCAAAAACAAGGTCCGATCGACCTTCCCCATCTCAAAACCTCTCTCAAACAAGAACCCCCTCAACCTCGCCATACCAAGCTCTAGGCACCTGCTTCAACCCATACGGCCGCCTTCCTCAACTTGTACACCGGTGGGGGTACTTCTCACTCTCAAACCCCGGAGGTCGCTTCACATTCACCTCTTCCTCCAGGACACCATTCAGGAAAGCACTCTTCACATCCATTTGGTGCAACTTGAACCCTTTAGCCACGGAAAAGGCTAGAAGGATCCTAATCGCCTCCAAACGGGCTACGGGAGCAAAGGTCTCCTCGTAGTCGATCCCCTCCTTCTGACTGAACCCCTGAGCAACAAGCCTCGACTTGTTCCTCACAACTTCTCCTTTCTCTCCCTCTTTGTTTTTCCACACCCACTTTGTACCAATCGGCTTACACCCTGGGGGAGGGTCAACCAATTCCACACATGATTCCACTCAAAGTTCTCCAACTCCTCATGCATCATATTAACCCAATTGTGATCAGATAGTGCGTGTCCAATGTCTTTGGGCTCAAAAGTAGCGACAAATGCAGCATGAGCGAAATGGGAGTTGTTTCGAACCCTCGACCGTGTAGTGCGTTCATTCATGTCGCAGATGATCCTCGAAGCTGGGTGATCCACTTGTACTCCGGGGAGGTTCTCGCCTCGATGCTACCTCCCCCTCAACATCAGCTTCACCTCGTTCTTGATTTGTCGTTGTAGGTGTAGCAGAGGGTCCATCCATCATCGTAGTCGAAGTAGTGGGTACATGTTCAGTCGGGGGCACCGCACCACCATCTTCATCATCTCCATGTTCATGCTCCTCTTCCCCGAAAGATCTCCTCGCCATGCTCATCATCACCCGCACACTCAAAGACAAGCCGACTACGTGGCTCTATCTAGTCGAAGGTTATCTCGCAAGTCTCCACGATTTGGTTAGTTTCAAGATTGAGCACACGATATGCTTTAGAATGAGATGCATAACCAAAGAAAATGCCATCGACAGACCTAGCCTCAAACTTATCCAACTTCCCGCCTTTCTTCGAATGAAACACTTGCAACCAAAGACATGGAAGTGACTCACCTTGGGTGTGCGACCATGCATCAACTCATAGCATGTCTTCTTCTTGTGCACTCGAGGTATATCCCTGTTCGACACATAGCACGCGGTATTCACCGCCTCAGCCCAAATACCTCCTCGGAGTCCTATGCTCATCAAGCATCGTCCGAGCCATCTCACACAAGGTCCTGTTCTTCCTTTCCACAACACCATTCTGGGGAGGCATATACGGACTCGAAAACTGGTGCTCAAGACCCAAGTCATGGCAAAAGGTTTCAAAACGAGAGTTCCTGAATTCCGAGCCATTATCACTGCGGATAGCTCGTATGGCATCTCCGTGCCTCTCGTTCCTCAACCTCAAGACTAGATCTCGAACAAAACCAAATGTCTCCCCCTTCTCCTCGAGAAAGAACACCCACGCATACCGAGAATAGTCGTCCACCACAACAAGGACATACCACTTCCCACCCGCAGATCGCACACGAGCCGGGCCAACAAGGTCCGTATGGAGCAGCTCGCATGGACGCTCAGTCATCACATCGGTGAGAGGCGGGAGAGAAGAGGCCACCATCTTGGCATGCCTACACGGAGCACAAACCAACTCTTTCTCAAGCCTCAACCGTGGCAATCCTCGGACCAAATTGAGTTTGCTCAAGCGAGACAAAAGGTCAAAGCTCAAGTGACCCAACTTCCTATGCCACTTCCACAACTCACTCGAAGAACCAGCCAAGAAACAATGCTCCACACCCGAAGACTGAGAAAAATCAGCATGAAACACCTGACCCTCGGGAACAACCATACAGACATGGTCCCCTCGAGAGTCCAAAATCCGAGAACCACCTGGCCGAAACAACACCTCAAAGCCCTCATCCAACAACCGGGACACGAAAGCCAATTGTACCCCGGTGATTGAACAAGAGCAACACACCTCGCAGTGATCTTGTCACTCACTTTGATCTCACCTTCTTAAAGCACACGCCCACGCCCATTGTCCCCAAAGGTGATGTACCTCTTCGTCACCACCGGGACGAGACTTGAGAACCACCCCCTGTCTCCGGTCATATGCCTCGAGCAACCGGAGTCAATCAACCAAATGTTCTACAAGTCTCCCACCTGAAATTCAAAAATGAGCACGTGAGCGAACAAATGACTCAAAGATCGGGGTTAGTACCAAAAGAGTAAAACCAGTGCCGAGCCATTTGCTCGAAAGTGGGGTTAGCACCAACCAAAGCATCTCTCCTACCAAAGCTACCTCCACGAACACCACCACGGTAACCACCCTGAGGGAACTACCCCTCTCTGCCTGGAGGAGGACCAAATCCACGCAAGAAAGCCCGTGGAACGTCCTTCCTCTCCAACTCAAAGCCACGACTCCTCCGATCCCCGTATTGAGCACGAGGAGGAGAACGCCTAGCAACCGACCACCCGCACGCTTTCCGGCCCAACCACCGAACCACGACCACCGAAACAACCCTCGCACCGTACGAGCTCGAAACCCGAACAACCTGTCCGTCCGTGCCCGCACCGGTCCGACCGGTGCCCCACACCGGTCCGACCGGTGTGACCGGGGCAAAGACCACCTGCAGCCTTCCGCTCTCCCCAAGCCCGAACCGTCCTCACACTCGCCTTGCCCCCGGGCATCCGCATACGAGGCTCAAGCACACCATCGAAGGGTGGTACTTGTCCTTGTTAGCCCACTCCTTCTCTATTCTCTCCTCACGCTTCCTCTTGAAGCAAAACTCCTCCTTATGGCCATCTCTCCCACAATAGCCACAATGGAACCTCACAAGCCTAGGCTTAGGCTTGGGATGTGGTCGCTCACTTGGTTTCTCTCCACTCGAACTCTCCACCGGTTTCTCACCACTAGCCTTCTCACTCTCCTTCCCAAAGAACACTTTCCTCGAAGTGCTCACAAACTTGATAGGCTTTTGTAGGTCATTTGTGGGTGTAGGAAACACGGGTGGAGCCGGGAGTTGTGTCTAGTCGGTTCCTTAAATGGTTAGGTTTTGGTGGGAAATCATTTTTGTGGTGGGTTTTTGGTGGCTCCGGATATTCTCTCCACTTCTTTCACCAACCTTGTTTGCCCCAAGCCCCTCACCATCTTGCATCTTAAAGGCCTTGATCATCATCCTCAACCGAGGCTCATGACCGGACAACCAACCCATCAACTTCCTCAAATCATCATTCTCATCCTGCAAACGATCAACATAATGTGCAAGCTCCAAATTTTTCAATGCATGCATTTCACAGGTAGAGCAAGATGTAGGCATGGGTTCCTTCAATTTATCCTCGAGCGAACTAGTGTAAGCATGCATCTCATCAATCTTAGCATGCAAAACAGGGCAAGAAGTGCAAGCACCTAGCAAAGCAGGTCTAGACTTAAGCTCAGCCACTTCAACCCTAAGCACATCTAGTTCCTCACACTTGGAGGCATGCTTCTCCTTAAACAAAGCAAGATCAGCAAGGAATGTGGAACAATCAGCACAATCATTCTCATCCGAGACAACAGGGCTAGCCTTAAGCGAATCTATCTCAAGCTTGCTATCGAGCACCTGTGTCTCTAGCTCGCCCACTCTAGTCCTAGCATCCTCGAGTGAAGCCCTAAGCTCTTTCCTCATTTTTTTGGCCTCTCTAAGCATGTCATCACGGTTATAAAGCAAAGAGCCAAGCCTCTCATTCTCCTGGCGCAAGAAGGGAAGTTCATCACGCACCTCGTCGTCGGACTCGCAGTCCGAGTCGCTCCGTGTGCTCTTCTTGCCGCCGGAGCTCGCCGCCATGGTGCGAAGCCATCTCTCGCGAAGCGCCTCACCCCGCTCGGGTTCTTGGACGACTTCTTGTTCTTGCGGCGATCTCCCTCGTCTTCACTGCTACTCGAGCTCGAGGTGGAGTACGCGGAACAGGAGGCGACGTCGCTCGCTCCAACCATCGCTCGGGCCTTGCCTCGGCTCTCCTTCTTCCTTGATCGTCGCTCGTTCTTGTACTTGTTCTTGTGCTTGCTCTTGTGGTCGCGCCTCGAACGGTACTTGCCATCGTTCATCCTTGGTTTGTGCTTGTAGCTGTCCTTGTTCTCGGCCTTCTCCAGGCAGTCGGAGACGAAGTGTCCCGGCTTGCCGCACTGAAAGCAAGTCCTCGTGTTCCTCCTCATGTTCACGCTGTTCTCGTGCAGCCTCTCGAACCGCCTCGTCAACAGCGCCAGCTCGTCCTCTCCAAGGTCATCAAACTCCTCATCTGGCATTGACATCAAAGAGGAAAACGAGAACATCCTGGTGGATGGGTTCGAGTTAGTCTTTCCTTTGGAACCACCAACGAGGGCAAGACTATGGGAATCGGTCGGTCCCTCGAGCTTGGCAGTCATGCCCCTATCCACCTCAGCCGACTTGAGCTTCGAGAACAGCTCGTTCACCGTCATAGTATCATACCTCTCCGACTCGACTATGGCCTCGAACTTTCCGCCCCATATCGTACGATCCAAAGAGTGTAAGAGCTTGACCGCTCTATCATGATCATTGTACGGGAGCACGTCCACATTGGCCCTCATGTTGTTCACCACCACCGTGAACCTCTGAAACAAGGCATCGATGGACTCACCGGGGAGATGAGTGAAGTTCTCGTACTCTCTCCGGTAGGTCGCATACATCCATGCCTGAACCTGGGCGTTCCCAACATGAGCCTCCTTCAACACCGCCCAAATCCTACAAGCCAAGTGCTCGGTGTGCACCCGATCGAACTCAGGCTGACACAAAGCACGAAACAAGTAGTCGACCGCCTTATTGTTGGCGTCGAATCTGTGACCCTGGAGCAAGGAAATCCATCAGCTGGACATAGCCTATGTCCACCGTGACATCCCAAAGAAGCTGACCCTTTCCGCAAAGAAAAGCACCCATCCGCTTGCTCCACATCTGGTAGTTCTTGCCATCGAAGTGTGGAGGACCCGAACCCCGTTGTAGCCTAGGCAGCTCGGGATGAACAGCACCCGCGGGTCAACTCCCCCAAATCCAAATCTCGATCTCCCGAATCACTCCACGGACTTGAACAAGACTTTGGGGATATCAGGAACACCTCATGAGGAGTCCATAGCCAAGTTTAATCCCACCAAATCTCGTCCAAAAAGGAGGAATCGAAGAAATCCCGTCGAAAGCACTTCCAACCCAAGAACTCAAGAAACCCCAAAATCGAGCACTTTTACTCACGGATTTGGGAGGTGAATCACAGCCCAAAAAACCACGAAGGGTTCCCACAAATTTCCCCCCATCAAATCCCCAAGAGAAAAGTCCCGAAAACAACCCAAAGAAATCACCGAGAGAGGGCTCCGAAAATCACCACCAAGAACAACCGGGGAAAACACATCCAAACCTTGAGGAACCACGCCGAATCATCTATACATGAAACAAAGGTTCATACAAGGTCTAGCAAGCCGCCCGATCATCCATCCCTCTCTACAAGATCTCTCCGTGAAGCTCTCTTGCTAGTCCTAAGGAAAACCTAAGGAAAATAGGTGGAAAAAATAGGAAAACTAATGAGCTAGGGTTCCAAGAGTTGGCTGCCATCCTCTCACCTCTTGGGTTATATGGAGGCAACCGAATGTCTAAAATGCCCTTCTCTAGTAACTAGGGATACAAGCCCCTCAAGGGCGGATTTGGAATTCTTGATGTCTTCACCATCGGACGGATGCCCGGCGACCGCACCCTGCGTAGCCTCAACGCAAGCCATGCGATCCCGACGCGTGTCCTCCACTTCGAAGATTCCAGACTGCGTCGTCGCACACCGGTCAGACCGGTGCTCCTCACCTGTCAGACCGATCCCCACCGGTCGACCCACCGGCCGACCGGTCGCGGCGCCGCGCAGCCTCCGTCTTCGGTTCTCCGGTCTTGGCTTTGTGGATCAACCAAGGAACCCAGCGGTTTTATGGTGAACCACCGGAAACCCCGCGAACTCGGTGTAGCCTCCGCCAATCTCCACTCATGACTTGGCTCCCACGTAGTCCCGGCTCGACCTTGGTTTTGAGGCTCAACCAAGAAACCGTCCACGACTTCATCTTGCTGTTCATGCCACCATGCGGCCCGCACTTGACCCCACTGGCCACCGGGTCCCTCGAACGAAGCCTACTTGTCTTCTCCACACCTGGAGGCCTCACCGGCGACGACCTTTCGCGCTTGTTCTTCACCTGCACCAACACCAGTCAAGCCGCAACCTGCACCTGCAATACTTAGCCAAGAATCAGTCCACACAACGTTGTCAATCACTCGTCACACAAGGAAGCGACCATCCACCGGTCCTCGAACCACACATGGTCCTCACCAGCGCTTCGTCCAGCGTTAGGGCCTCTGCGTGCTCCACGCACTCGACGTCGCAGTAGAAGGCGTGCTCGATGGATGAGCCCATGGTGATGACGCAGTTGGGCCCCGACATCTTCATCTTGAGGTAGGTGTAGTTGGGGACCGCCATGAACATGGCGTAGTAGGGCCGCCCGAGTATGGCATGGTACATGCCCCTGAACCCCACCACCTCGAAGGTGAGTGTCTCCTTGAGGTAGTTGTTCGACGTGCCGAACCAGACGGGCAGGTCGATCTGCCCGAGGGGCTGGACGCGCTTGCCCGGCGCGACGCCATGGAACGGCGTCGTGCTGGGCCGCAGCTGGTCCAACCCGATCCCCAGCAGGCTCAGTGTGTTCGCGTAGAGGATGTTGAGGCTGCTGCCTCCGTCCATCAGGACCTTCGAGAACCGCGCGTTCCCGATAACTGGGTCGACCACCAGCGGGTACTGACCCGGGTTGGGGATGCGGTTCGGGTGATCTTCACGACCGAAGGTGATGGCGTCCTCCGACTAGTCGAGGAAGGAAGGAGGTGCCTTATCTGAGGCGAGAACCTTGTGCCGCTCCCGCTTGCGCTGGCGTCTGGACATGTCGATGGTCGCCCCCCCGAAGATGAGGAAGACGTTCTCCAAGGCAGGGAAGCCGCCGGTGTCGCCATCGCCCCCGTCCTTCTTGGCCTCGTCGTCCTTCGCGGCGGCGCGGCTGTAGAACCGCTTGAGCATATCGCACTGCTCGAGGGTGTGGTTGACCGGTGTTTTGTGGTAGGGACATGGCTTATTCAGCATGTCGTCGAATACTCCCGGGCCTCGAGGTGCCGCTCGAGGGGCCCGCCAAGCCGGGTCGACAGCAAGAGCTTCGCCGTCGTCGTCGCGCCGCTGCTCGCGCGCCTCGCGGCGCGGCTTCTTTCCCTTCTTGCCCCACTTGTTCTTCTGGCGGAGCTCCTTGAACTTGCTGCCCTCCGCGGGCGCGTCGTCCGCGCGCTTGCCCTTCTTGCCGTCGAAGATCGCCCCCACCGCCTCCTCGCCCGAGGCAAAGCTGCTGGCGATGTCGAACAGCTCGTTCGAATCGACCAGTGGGCTGTGCCCGAGCTCGCGCACGAGGTCCCGACATGTAGTTCCCTCGAGGAAGGCGTGCACGATCTCAGGTTCCGCCACGCTTGGAAGCTCTGTACAGTGCTTGGAGAAGCGCCATATGAAGTCCCGAAGCGACTCGCCGGGCTTCTGGGTACAAGAGCGCAGGTCCCAGGAGTTCCCAGGGCGCACGTACGTGCCCTGGAAATTTCCCACGAACGTGCGGACCAGGTTGTCCCAGTTGTGGATCTGGCTGCCCGGCAGGTGCTCGAGCCACGTCCGTGCCGAGTCGGCGAGGTGCAGGGGGAGGTTGTGGATGATGACCTCGTCGCTGGTGGCTCCGCCCAGCTGGCACGGGAGGCGGTAGTCGTTGAGCCATACACGGGGATCCGTCTCCCCGTTGTACTTGACGATCGTCGTGGGCTGGAGGAAGCGCTGGGGGAAGGTCGTTGTGCGAATCTCCCGGCTGAACACACGGGTTCCCGGGGGCTCTGGCGTCGGCGAGCGGTCCTCCTTGCTGTCGTAGCGTCCACCCCGCCGAGGGTGGTAGCCTGCTGCCGCCCGTGCTTCCGCGTTGCTCATCCGTCGGGCGTTGATGATGTTGCGGGCGTCGCTGTCCCGGGCCTGCCCGCGTGTGTCGAGGAGCCGCTCTTTGGCCGGCGTGCGCACCGGGTTGGCCGGGCGCTCCGTCGCGTCGCCCGCTTGTACCGAGGGCTCGGGGCCTTGCGCACCCCCGTCGTCCCGCGCGCTCCCCTGTTGGCGGATGCGGGACGCCGAGCTTTCGGCCTGCTGGACGGCCGCTTGCTCGATGAGCGCCTGCGCCTCGCGGTGTAGGTTCAGCGCCTCCGGTGTCGAAGGGGCGGGCATGGCCCGCAGCAGTGATGCAGCTGTGATGAGATTTTGGCTCGCTCGCGGGGGCGTGTCCGGGTTGTCGACGTTGAAGTCGGCGTTGATGCGATCTCGTGCTTGTCTACCCAGCTCACGCGCGCGTTCGCCGCGTGCGGTTGCTTCCCCCGCGATGGAGGCGCGTCGCAACCGCACCGTGCGGTACTCCTCCGCCAGCTTGTCCTCGAGCTCACGTGCTTGGGCCAGCTACGCGTTGATGTCGGCCCCCCTCGGCGGTGAGGGGGGAGGGGCGCTTGGCCCCGTAGCCAGGCGCGATCCAGTCCCTAGAGCGGGAGGAACCTCTCCGTCGCCGGCGCCGGCGGCGTCGGCGGCGTTTGCTAGGTCGTTGGAGATGACGACGCAGCAACCCCGCGCGGGGTCGTAGCTCCCGGCACTGGAGTCGTCAGAGTAGCCGAACCAGTAGTCCGCAGCGTCGAGGAACCGCTTGAACATCACTGGGTCCGGCACGCCGGAGTAGTCCCACTCCGCGTATCCATGCGAGGTGGCGGGTGGCAGCGCGTCGACAGAGCCTAGGGATGACTCGTCACCGGCGGAGGCGCTAGGGTCTCTGGCAACCAAGACGTGGCAGCCAGGGGGAACCCTGCGCATCGTGGTGTTGATGTTGGTGTTGGCGACGTAGGCCGCCGTGGCGCCGCGCAGACCGATGGGGAAGCGCGGTCCGGAGACAGAGCGCTCCCGCGCCGGGCCAGCATCCATCATGCCGATGGGCGCGTCGCGTTGTGAAGCGACGCGTGCGGCATGCCGGCGCTCCGACCGCGTCCGACGCGAGCGCCGACCGAGCGGCGGCGGCGCCGTGGCACCGATGGACCCGCGCCGTCCGTGCTGGCGGGTGTTTGTGTCGCGGCGACGCGTGCAGCGGCGACCGGGGCAGCCCCGGCTTGGCACCGTGCGCGGAATTCCTCACGGTTAGTGAGGCGCATCAGGTAGCCGTTCCCCGTGGCCTGAAAGTTCATGCCCCCGAACCAGATTTCGAATCCGGCGGGGAGGGGGTCCGAGCTGCCCATGGAGTAACACTGACCGCGGTACTCGGTGCGAATCACCATTGAGGGAGCTGATGACGGGTTGACCTTCAGCGCGTGTGTGCCCCACGGTGGGCGCCAACTGTCGGTGCGGAATGTAGTCCCGACACTAACTAGTAACAGGCGCTGAGATTTGTCCCTCGATGGTCGGTGCTAAGCAACTAGAGACACTTGGTTTATCCTGGTTCCGGCCGGGGCCGTACGTCCAGCAGGGGCGTGCTCGAGGTACTGTATTGCTTTGCACCGGGGTGGCTGTAGTGGGGTGGCTACAAGCAAGGCGGGAGAGGAGGCGTGCCCTCCAAGTCCCAGGTGGAGTGATTGAGGTGAGTTCCAATATCGTGGGAATGACGGGGAGCGTGTGTGAGAGGCGTACTCTGTTTTGCGGTGAAGGAGATCACCTTCCTTTTATAGACCAAGGAGAGGGTGATTTACAGGCATGCCGCACTATTTAGCTACGTATGGAGGTATGGCGTACAGTGCCGGGGAGTTGGCGGTCGTCCCTGCGGTCCTTGCCCCAGTCTCGGCATCGTGGCGTGCCCTGTGCTTGAACAAGGGCGGCTTCGAGGGTGAAGGCATAGCGGTTGGCTGGGGCATCTTCAGGAAGGCTCGAGGAAGTCGCTGATGGCGGTCCGTACGGGTTACAGTGGCAGGCGTGGCGGTGTCCCGTCCCCGCATGCTCAATAGCGCCAGAGTTGTTGCGGCAGTGCTCGGCGTGGCGCTGCAGGGGCGGGGATGGCCACACAGGACTGACAGTGACGGGGGTGGCGCTCCCGCCGACCTAACGTCATGGTTTGACCCTGCAGAATTACGAGAGAAGGGTTCGAGGTTGCAACCGGCCCCCCTTCGAGGGCGCGGCGTGTTAGTCGTACGGGAGTGGGCGGCACAGCGTCGCGGAGCTGACACCGGCCTCGTCGCACAGTCCCCCACAGTGGCGGGGATGGGTTTCCCCTAGGGAGTTGGCGGAACAGAGGCGGGGCATGATTCCCAGGCGTGTGATGGCGCGGCTCTGCTGTGTCAGAGCATTAAATGCCCGTACCCGCGTGCGGGAGCAGGTGCGCTCGCGAGGGAGCCTCGAGCGAGGCGGAGCCCGCTCGAGGGAGGCGTTAGCCCTCAAGCGAGGCAGAACCCGCTCGAGGGAGGCGTTAGCCCTCGAGCGAGGCGGAACCCGCTCGAGGGAGGCGTTAGCCCTTGAGCGAGGCGGAACCCGCTCGAGGGAGGTGTTAGCCCTCGAGCGAGGCGGAACCTGCTCGAGGGGACCTTTGATCGGGACACTCCGGTGGGTCGCGGGGGCCACCGCAGCGTGGGCCGTGCCGTGTGTGCGTGTTTAGTTAAGAGGTGCGTTTTGCTTTTATTTTTCACAGGTTTTAGGTAGGATTCCCCCGGTTTTTTAGGGGACCCTCAGGGCTGTCCCCGACAGATTCGCTGCTCTCAGGTTCGCAAATGTTTCTACCAGATCAGTGATATGATCTCTTCTCTGGACACTTTTGACGACTATGTCATCCACGTATGCCAAAATGTTTCTCAAAACTTGAGGGTGGAAGACTATCGCTATCATTCTGGAGAAAGTGCATCCTGCGTTCTTCAGCCCCTCTGTCATTCTCACGAAACAAAATGTTCCGAAGGGAGTGATAAAGCTTGTCTTTTCTTCATCTTCCTTACGAACTCTGATCTGATGATATCCTGAAAACATGACCAGGAGCGAAAGCATCTCACTGTTGGCGGCATCATCTACGATTTTATCTATCCTTTCCAAGGGAAAATCGTCTTTCTTGCATGGCTTGTTCAAATCCGTGAAATCTACAAACATCCTCCACTTTCCATTCTTCTTCTTCATTGGTACAGTGTAGGCCAGCCAGACCGGATATTTCACTTCTCTTATTACTTTCGCATCTTGCAGCCTTTGAACTTCAGCCTCAACTACCTTCACTTTTTCCTCGGACATTTTCCGAAGCTTTTGCTTTTTGGGAACTATTCTTTCGTCTATTTCCAGGGCATGTTCAATGATATCCCTGTCAACGCCTTGCAGATCCTTGGCTGACCAGGCAAAAACGGCTTTGTTCCTATTCAGGAATTGAATGAGCTCTTTCTCTTCTTCGGGACTAAGGCTAGCCCCAATTGTGACTGCTCTGTCGGGCATATCATCCAGGCATACCTTCTTGGTTTCACCATCAGCTGCTATCTCAATCTTCTCTCTATCCCACTTAGCCTCTTCGTAAGGTTCCTACCTTTCTTCAGCTTTTTTCAGCTGGTACACATTTGCCTGGACTGGAGTATGGCCTTTTCTATATTTCTGGCCTCTTGTTGATCACCGAACAATGTATAACCCCCTTGGGTGCCGATATCTTCATACACAAGAATTGCTGTCTTATGAATGCGTCGAACTTGTTCATGAAGCCTCTGCCGAAAATCGCAAGGTACGAGTGATAGATGTCAACCACATCAAAGGTGAGAGTCTCTGTCCTGGCATTGTCAAGATCTCCGAAAGATACGGGAAGTGATATCTTTCCAACTGGCTTGATTGGCTTTCCTCCCAAACCTTGCAATGGGTATTCCGGCGGGTGCAACATGTGCTGGCTCAGGTTCATCTTCTCAAAAGTTTTCAAGAATAAAATGTCTACCGAACTTCCATTGTCTACTAGGACTTTTCCAATGATCCACCCAGCTATGTTTACCTCGGTGACCATGGCACCATTGTGAATCACAGATTTCATTTTGAAATCCTCTTCTGTGAAACTGATTAGCACTTTGGCCCATTCTGGTCGTGCAGCTGGACCATCATTGATGATGGTATTCACAGACCCGAAATAATTGTTTCTTTTCTTCTTGGTTTCGAATTCCATGGCACACCCTCATGAAATTGGCATGATTGTCCCGAAAGATGGCAAGGCTTTCGAGTTCTGCGGCCTTGAACTTGACTCTGGTCTTGACGAACTATCGGGTGGTGGTGGTAAGATTTCCCGAATTGGCTGTGGTTGCTGAATTGATTGGATTGCTTGCGACTGAGGGAAAAATTACTGAGATGGTTGCCATGATGATTGTGGTTGTTGAAATTGCTGCATTGCGACTGGACTTGGCTGGGAGTTCACGAATTGTGGCTGCTAGAAGTTCGGGCGAAATTGATTCGGCATTGAGGATGCGATGCTCATCAGAGCTTTCTCTTACTGAATTCTTGCGATTTTCTTCTTGGTTTCTGGGCACCCTTCAGTGCTGTGTCCTCTTCCATGGTACTGACAATAAAAGTACGGGTCTTTTGGGTTATGATTCGTGAGTCTGAGGGGTCCTCTTCTTGTTGCCCAACCTCTGGGTGCGAATCCTCCTCTTGTGCTTGATCTGCTGTTCTGGTCAGACTGAGGATTTTCCACATTGCTAATGTTTCGTGGATTCTGGGATTGTGGTCTCCAAGTAATTTCTCTATTGCCTTGCCATGCTTAATTTCGCTCGGCCACTCTTCTGCGATGATCATCATTGGACAAGATGTATTCTTCCAATTCATGAAAAAGTTCTTCAACTGTTGGTCCTGGAGTCAAACCTTTAATCAGTGATTTGATCGTCGTTTTGTCATTGGCCTCTGGGATCTAGGATCTCTACTGCATGAATCTTCTCACGAAGTTCCGCAATGGCTCTCTGTCTTTCTACTTGCAGTTGTACAGATCTGATGACTCAGCTGTTGTGTCATGGAACATCTGAAATGCTTGCATGAATTTTGTCTTGAGGTCTACCCAGCTACAGACTGAATGCGGTCGCATCAAAGAATACCAATTCAGGACTGGTCCTTCGCAAGCAATGATGAAGGAATTGGCCAATGCAACATCGTCTCCTCCTGCTAAATTCACAGCCGATTCATACCTCATGAGGAACTGCCTGGAATTTCTGAAGCCGTTATACTTTGGGAGGGAGACTGGTTTGACCTTCGATGGTCATGGTGCTGTTTGCAGCCCTATGGATAGTGGTGATTCAGAATCTACGAACTGTGAGATTCCATTTCCCGCGAAGAAATTTTCTTTCGGGGTTCTTCTGGTTGGTCCAGAGTTCTGGTGTGGTGAATCTTGCCACAGTGAACTATTTTCCTGTTCTTTCATTTCATCTATCTCTCTTTGTATTGTTTTAATTTGTTCTCTTGCCTGGTTGAGCTGTTCTAGCTTTTCAGAGTTCTTTCTTTTTGCCTGCAATTTGCTTGCGAATTTTTTATTCTCTTTTTCAGATGTTGTATCTTCTGCTGAACTCTCTCTAGTTCTCTGTCTATGGTCTCGTCATCATCATCATCGTTCTCAATTGTTTGCTGTTCAGTGGGTTGTTCTTGAATGTGCAGTGTCTTCTCAGCTCTTGCTTTAATTAGAGCTTCAAGTTTTGCTCTCTGTTCTTGATCTTTGAAGTTAGAAGGTTCGGGGACGAAGGAGATTTCATTGCCTTCAAGATGATGGTGCTCTTCTTGATCTGTCTCAGATGGAGTGTTCTTCTTGGACCTCTTTTGTGGTGGCATCGTGAGTTGTTTTTTCGGTTGAAACACGGTGGGCGCTAATGTTGGGGGTATCCAAAATTCTGGATAGAATCCCCAAACACGAGAGATAGAGAAGACAAAGCGAACTCGTTCTACTCAGTACACAAATGATGCTAAAGGAGATAAAGAATGTCCTAAAGACTGCACACACCTCAAAAGTTGTGTCCCCTTTTACACATGCCCTCGCGCCCCCTTTTATAGGGAGATGAAGGGACTTTTACATTACAAAAACACCCTCGAACTTAAAGAATATTCCCAATGTGAACACTTACATGAATGTCTTTTACATCTCATACATTTACAATCCTGCCACTAGTTCACACACCAAGCCCGAACTTTTTGAGACGACATCTTTGACTTTGCTTCTTACTGATTCGTGAATCTTCCCGTTCAGGAAATCTTCATGCGCCGTGACTTCCGAACTCAACCTCAATAGATTCCCGAATTTCGCAGACCCACGATTTCACGGTGTTGCAGGTTCATGACTTCGGGTCTTCACAAGTTCGCTATTTCGAAGCTTCGCAGGTTAGAGATTCCAGATCTTCGCACGTTCACAACTTCGGAGCTTCGCAGGTTCATGACTTCGGGTCTTCTCAAGTTCGCACTTCGAAGCTTCGCAGGTTCGAGATTCCAAATCTTCGCATGTTCGCGACTTCGGAGCTTCGCAGGTTCAAGATTCCAGACCTTCGCAAGTTCGATATTCCTAAAAACTTGTTTCACGAATTTGATTAACCTCGACGTTTTGAGGGTGACAGGTTTTCCGAAATTCCCCAACAATATCCTAGAGCCACCAAAAACCCACTACAAAAATGCCTTTGTCCCTAAACCAAATCATCTTAGGAACCGACTAGACACAACCCCAGCTCCACCCGTGTTTCCTCCACAAACCAACAACTTCTAGAAACCCATCAAGTTCAAGAGTGACTTGGGGAATTAGTTCTTTGGGAAGAAGGGAGAGAAACCGAGTGAGGATAAACCAGAGCCCAAAGAGAACCCAAAACCAAAGCCAAAACCGAAACCCTTCCATTGTGAGCATTGCGGGAGGGATGTGCACCTTGCCGAGTTCTGCTTCAGGAGGAAGCGTGAGGAGAGGTTGGCTAGAGAGTTGGGCAATAAGGAAACCGCCTTCTCGTGGTGTGCCTGAGCCTAGGTTGGTGCTAAGAGGTGAGGGTATGGTGCGTACCCTTTACCCTCGTGAGAGGCGTGAGTTTGTGCCTCGAGGTGAGCCACCACATAGAGAAGGTGGTAGGTGTGTTGTGTTTGGGCGTGGTGAGTTTGCTGGACATTCCTTTGCCTGTGGCCAATACATGTATGGGAGGAACGATCGCAGCTTTATGTCCCAGAGGAGCTATGAGCCACGGTCTCCCCTACGTGGTACGCGTAGTCCTCCAAGGGGACGTGTGGGTGTTCCACCTATGAGAGATAGGATGGATTTTGCTAACCCCACATTTGAGCAAATGGCGAGGCATTGGTTTGATTTGTTTTGTACTAACCCCAATGTTGAGTCTTTTGCTCATTCTCACTCTCTTTTTTTATTTTGCGGGTGGGAGTCATGGAGGGCTTTTGGTTGATCGACTCCGCTTGCTCTCGACACATGACTGGAGATCGACGGTGGTTCTCCAGCCTCACCCCAGTGATGACCAAAGAGCACATCACTTTTGGGGATAATAGGAAAGCTAGAGTGCTTTTAGTGGGCAAGGTGAAGGTGAGTGAGTATGTGACTCTTCGACGTGTTTCTCCAGTCAAGTCATTAGGGATACAATCTTCTCTCTGTCTCCCAACTTCTTGATGAGGTTTTTGAAGTCCGTTTCAAAACAGGCTGTTCTCGTGTTTTGGATTCTCGAGGCGATCTCGTGTGCACGATCATCACCGAGGGTCAGATTTTCAGAGCCGATTTTTCTTAGTGTGTTGGCTCTTCTCATGTTTGGTTGCTGGCGTTTCGGCAAAGCTTTGGAAATGGCATAGGAGACTAGGTCACTTGAGTTTTGACTTGTTGTCACGCTTGAGTGGACTAGGATTAGTCCGAGGATTGCCAAAGTGGAAATACCAAAAGGATTTGGTACGTGCTCCACGTAAGCATGGTAAGATGGTCGTCACATCTCATCCACCTCTGATATCCGTTCTAACAGAGAGGCCATGTGAGTTGTTCCATATGGACTTGATTGGTCCAACTCGCGTGTCCTCGGCTGGTGGGAAATGGTATGTCCATGTGATTGTGGATGACCATTCTCGCTATGCCTGGGTCTTCTTATCAGATGATAAGCGGGAGATGTTTGGTTTTGTTCAGGATCTAATCTTGAGGTTGATGGATGAGAGGAATGGAGATGTTGTTCGATCTATTCATAGCGACAATGGTAGTGAATTTAAAAACTCTCGGTTCGAAACCTTTTGTCGTGATTTGGGTCTCGAACATCAGTTTTCTTCTTCCTATGTGGCTTGTCAGAATGGTATGGTCAAAAGGAAGAATCATTCCCTTTGTGAGATGGTTCGGATGATGCTCGATGAGCGTAGGACTTTGAGGAGATATTGGGCGGAGGCGGTGAATACTGCTTGCCATGTTGGGAACCGGAATTTTCTGAGAGCCTTCTTGAACAAGACGTGCTATGAGCTCATGCACAGGCGAGCACCTAGAGTGAGCCATTTCAGGGCTTTTGGTTGTCGGTGCTTCATTTTCAAGAAGGGTAGGCTTGATAATTTGGAGTCGAGGTCTTCTGTTGGTATTTTCTTGTGTTATGCTAGTCATTCTCGAGCATTTCATGTGCTCAACCTTGATACTAACCTAGTCATGGAGACTTGCGAGGTGACCTTCGACGAGACACAACCATGTAATTTGTCTGTCTTTGAGTGTGCAGGTGATGATGAAGTTGGCAAGAAGATCTTTGAGGACGAGGAGGATAATGTTGGAGAGGAAGATGGTGATGATGGTGAAGCTCCAGCCACACATGTACCCTCTACTGCCACTACGACGACTACAGTGCAGGATGATCCATCCCCTACACCGCCTATGATCTAGCAAGATCAAGTGGAAGCAGCTGCTAGGGGGAGGTTGTCTCCAAGCGAGAGGCACCGAGGCGCGTTTAAGTTGATCATCCATCCTCAAGATTCATCGGTGACATCAATGAGCGTACGACACAGGTCGAGGTCCAGAAATGCTTCTTACTTTGCTCATTCAGCTTTTGTTGCTACCTTTGAGCCGAAAGACATTGGGCACGCTCTATTTGATCATAATTGGGTGAATGCCATGCATGAGGAATTAGAGAATTTTGAGAGAAACCAGGTGTGGGAGTTAGTGGAGATGCCACCTAATTGCAAACCTATTGGGACAAAATGGATGTGGAAAACAAAGAGGGAGAAAATGGTGAGGTGGTGAGGAACAAGTCGAGGTTGGTTGCTCAGGGCTATAGTCAGAAGGAGGGGATAGACTATAAGGAGACATTGGCTCTTGTAGCCCGTTTGGAGGCAATTATGATCCTTCTAGTGTTTTCTGTGGCTAAAGGGTTCAAACTGTACCACATGGATGTGAAGATGCCTTCTTGAATGGGTTTCTAGAGGAGGAAGTTTATGTGAAGCAACCACCGGGCTTTGAGAGTGCCGAGTTCCCCACAAGGTGTATAGGCCGAGAAAAGCATTGTATGGTTTGAAACAAGCTCCCCGTGCTTGGTATGACCGCTTGAAGGGGTTCTTGTTCAGCAAGGGGTTTGAGATTGGCAAGGTTGATAAGACTCTTTTTCTCCTCAGGCGCGGTGATGATATCCTAATTGTTCAGGTGTACGTGGATGATATTATCTTTGTCGGCTCGTCTCACTCTTTGGTTGTGAGTTTTGCAGAGGATATGAGCAAAGAATTCGAGATGTCTATGATGGGAGAATTGCAGTTCTTTCTCGGGCTTCAGATCAAGCAGGCGAAGCAGGGAACCTTTGTGCATCAAGCCAAGTACACGAAGTTAAATTGGTTTTGGCTGGTTCCTTAAACCAGCCCGTCGCTAGGCGGTTTGCCTGGGTTGGTTTGGTTCCTACATTATATTATCAAGTGCCAACGCGGGTTAGGTGGGCTGGTTTTACGGTTCCACTGGTTTAAACCCAGCTAGCTTGCTTGCTAGTACACATAAACCCGCATGTACCAGGAGCTCGCTTGCTGTCAGCAGAGACCACTACTCGTGCTGAGTTAAATGAAAATAAAAGAACTTTACAGGCGCTAAATTGAATGGCTTGTGTCATAATTGTTTTATTCCATAATTATAAACTATATAAAAGGAGAAGATATATTACATCATGTGTGATAAACAATAACTATTAAATTCTTTCAACACGTGAACTTAATCTCCTATGGCTTTTGAGACAGTTCAACCCTTGGTCTTCATCTCTCATGGTTTTTAATCATAACAAAAAGTGCAAAAAAATTCAAAGCACCCTCTTTTTTCAGAAATCCACAAAGATTGAAAATATGAATTTTTAATCATTAGAACAACAAACCTGCAAGTAAACAAGATGTATCTTCTACTGCAATCTGAGTTACAAGAAAAACATAAGATGCATGAGTTCAAGATCATTTAGCGACATGTCAGCCTATTCCTAACTAGGAGCCTATTCCTAACATGTCAGCCTCACATCCAAAAAGGATTGGTGACATACCTCTTGCTTCAGATGACAGGAAGGACCTCTAGTTTCCACAATTTTACTCCGCGAGCTCTACAGTTAGATAATTAATGTAAGATAACAATGAGATGATTATAAACCTTATTCAATTGATCAAGTTATAGTTACAAATGAATATGCTTCATACCTTCCTCAAGTGCATCACAATTTTTTAAATCTCTTATGATTTCTTCAAGATGAACATTCCTACGTGATGAGTGTAGCCAACTCTGCCCACATATCAGCGCCTCAACCATACTGGGTGACAAAGAGCTCCTAAAGGGGGAAACTACTTGACCACTGTTGCTAAATGCGGACTCTGAAGCAACCGTAGACACTTGTACAACAAGAACATCTTTGGCAAGTCTTGACAATACAAGATATTTACCCAAGTTCACTTTCCACCAATTCAAGATGTCAAACTGTTTTGTGCTCTTCTCACAAGTATCTTTCAGATATCTCAATAACTCAAAATTAATTCCCCTTGTTTCAATCTCTTTAAGATGAATAGTGAACTGTAGTGAACTGTGACACTAAGCTGTGAGAAATGTCATTCGCATGCTCTTCAGTAACAATTGGAATCTCATGACTATTGTTTCTAGCACCAGATGATGAAGCACCAGCAGCAACCTCAGCATAATAATCATATAAGCGACTAAGACCAGCTTCAATTACGCTACAAAATTCCTTTTCCTTGACTTTTTCATATAGAATTTGAGAGGAAAATTCTATAAATTTCAGCTTAAACCTTGGGTCCAAAGCGACAACCATAAATAACAATGGATTCATAGTGGCAACATTTCCCCAGTATTTATCAAATTTATGTTTCATTTATACAGCCATCATACTCCAAGCAAGGTTATTTATTCTAGATAGTTTGACCAACTTGTCATGTATGGTGATAAAATCATAGAAAAAGGTACTAGATGCGACATACTACGAACAGAGAGTCTTACTGTCACATCGCAGAATGGCTTCATAACTATAAGGAACTCCCTTGCATATGCCCAGTCCACTGCATTCGGAATACCATCTGCACCAAAGTGATCGTAATATCTTTTATTGTCTTTAGCTAATCTAAAGAATGCCTTTTCAAATTTTACAGCAGACTCCAACATGAGGTAGGTAGCAATCCATCTCGTTTCAACATCTTGCGAGAGGAGGCTTCGCTCGGAAATTTTCTCTTTTTCCACACACTTTTTGAACTGAACTAATCTTCCTGGAGAGGATCTCACATACAGAACAACATTCCTTATTTTAGTCACAGAGCTGCTAATGAATTTTAGTCCACTCTTAACTATCCGATTAACAACATGGGCAGAGCATCTTATACGTAGGAACTCATTCTCCAAAATGACCCCCTGCCAATCCTTGCTGACTGTCTTCAAATGAGAAATTGCAGTGTTATTCGAAGAAGCATTATCGACAGTGATGGTCAATATATTGCCAATGCCCCATTCCAAAAGACTTTCTTTTAGCTTTTCTCCAAGGGTTGCACCCTTGTGATTAGGTACCACACAAAAGTTCAGAACCCTTTTCTGAAGTTTCCTGTTATCATCCACCCTGTGTCCAGTCAAACTCATGTAGTTAAGATTCTGATTTGATGTCCATGTATCTGTAGTTAGACAAATACGATGTCCATTCAAGATTTTGTTCAATCTAGTTTTCTCCTCCAAGTAAATTTTCATGCAATCCCTTGCGATAGTAAATCTTGAAGGTAGCTCAAATCTTGGTTCAAGTGTCTTCGAGTATTCCCTGAAACCTTCACCTTCTACGACATTAAAAGGCATCTCATCAACTATAACCATCTTTTTAAGTGCTCTACGGCAATCTTCTATACTGAAATGGCGATCTAGTTGATCGGCTGTCTTTCTTCGCTTGTCTGGGTCCCAAAATTTGGACGATGTGCATAGATTCATCAAATGTCTTCGAAGTGTTCTTGTACCATGATAAGCTCGATCACATGTATAAACTTGATGACAATAATTGCATACTACGATTGGACCACCTTCTGTTTCTTCTGGAGTAAAATGATCTGAAACATGAGCACTTGCTCTAGAACCATACCTCCTCTTTATCTGCACATGCTTTGTAAATTTCACTGGAGATGACTTGGTACATGCGGTATTAGGCAGCCTATATACCTGTTGTAGCAATAAATATTAATAAATTATCCTTGCAGTCTTGATCATGTGTTAAGAATAAATGATCAGTGTTAACTAATAATAATACACAAGTTAGAGAATACAACAGTACCTCCTTTGTTTGCCCACTGCTTCCTGATGCTTCTCTAGTTGTTTGTACCAGTCTTGTTTTCTTATTTCGACATTCAGTCCTTGCTATTGGCTCAATTGATTGACCTTGCGGCTACTGGTGATGGTGGTGTTGATGCAGTTGACTCGAATTCATTTTCCACATGTGCCACATAATCATTCTGGGAATACAAAAAGTTGAAATGATAAATAGCATATAGATATAGTACTCAAGAACAGATAATTATGGGGTCTAATCAAAAGCTAGGCTGGTTACAGTGACTAGTAAGGCAGTTAGTGTAACATTTACTAGGATCCTAAATTCACAATGACTTGTACCTATAGTAGCCTGCATTATTCATGGCATCTGAATGTGTAGGTTTCAAGCAATGAAAGTCGTGCTACCATTTACACGATCAAAGACCTGACTAGTGTAACCTAGACGACAAACCTGACTTGAAATTCGTGGTGCCAGTTGCTCGAATCCAACAGACATGAATATGCATCAATATGATCCTGCTTGCCATACATCGAGAACACGGATGCATCAAGCCAGCTCCAGGATGTACTCACACATCCTCCCCTAATTAACTACTCACATAATTGCAGCAACAAGCAAATCACCAAGGACTAAAAATTAGGCACTACTATGGATCGAGTAGCAATTTACCTGTCCCTGCGATGTGGATCTTGGGTCTACGAGTTCCTTCACTGCTGCTGCTACTGTGAAAATGCCACCCCGACGAATGAATGGATAATTTCCTTCGCTGCTACGATGTAGCGAACATGGCCTCATTTGCCATTTGTTCGAGTTAATTTTTGGTGATTTATGATAACACAAGCAAAGCAAGCATAAATTTGCAAGAATTGACAAAATTAGAACCACGTACACTTGCTTGGATGGTTACCATCATCCAAACTCCCCCTAGATCAAACTTCCCCCTTTTTGATCTTCTCTTCCTATATTCACACATAGCTTGCCTCTTCCTACTTTGGAACCACTAGCTTGCTTTGGTCCCACATTTCCCCCCTTTGGAATAAAATCTTCAAAAAGTCCCAAAACAAAAGGGCTTTAACGAAACTGTTGACGCAAAATGTGCACCTAGCGCCAAACACACAACAAGCTGAACAAGCTGGCTTCACACGCGCAAAGAGTCACGAGACATGCCAGTCAATTTTTCTTGAAAATTAACAAAAGATAAAGTAGTTAGATACCAAAGCTTGGAACTTGCCGGGTGGTACCAGACAGTTCCATATTTACGGCTAAGAAGCCAGAAGGGATGACACATAGCTATTGGAAGCTATCCGTCAATAAACTGAAAGCCATTCGGGAACTTATAAAGGAAAAGTAACATTGCCGAATAGATGACGTAAGCATGACAGCAATCGGTCTTTGTTTTAACAAAGATGCACATGCACGAGGCCATGACCAATCCCCATGATAATTAACACTAAATAAAGTAGAGCACGAACATAAACATGTAATAAACAAGCATGCATAGATCCAAAGCACTAGTCTACCGCATGTCTAGGTACTTAAAAACCCGTCGGGTACGATGCCAAGCAAATCTATCCACCGCATGATACAACTTGCATGAAAATCGTACCACTTTCCACAAATAGATCTATCCACCGCATGATACAATCTAAATATGGAAAGCTAAAAGCATACGTTATTTAAAGCATGAATTAAGCACGTGTTCTACTCGTGAAGAAACATAACCGAATACGGCCGAATGTACCGATTCGGGGACCATGAAGAAGGAACAAACATTACCAAGCAAATAAATCTATCAGATTGATTTGAAATCTAATCCACCGGATGACTAGCTCCAAAGCAACCCAAAAACCTGCATTTACCGCATGATACTCAGTTCTTTCAAGATTTATACCAACATCGGCAAGCTTGAACCCGCAACACGTAACAACCTAGATCGATTTGGTTTCGGCTATCGGAAAGCACGAGATCCACGCGTTAAAACACGAAGTCTACTCGTACAAGGATCACGAGAGGGATAAAGCCGATCCAAACCCATCTAGATTGGGCAAAAGGTGTTACATGAACTTAAACATAAAGTAAAAACTCAAAGCAACACGGGATAACTTAATGAATCTATTGGATCTTGCCAAAATCCAATAGAGCCGATAACTAGCTTCAAGCTAGATCTTAGCCTACCGCATGGCTCATGACCTAACAAGAAACCCTCTTGAACCAAGCTTGAATCTACCGCATGACACGAAGCATGGTAACAAGACTACTTGCATCAGATCTAAATCCACTGCATGATACTAGACATGATACAAGGTTGCCGGTACTCACGGAGGTCGACGGATCGATGAACCCTCTCGAATAACTCGACGACACGACAAAAGGACTCTAGGGTTTGGCGTAAGGCCGGTTTGTGTTGAAGAATGGTTGTGTGTATTACATATATTCAGGGCTCATATTTATACCCTGCCAAGTACAATCTCGAATGGATTCGCTGCCTAACTTATCTCTAAGCTTGATCGCCTATCCATCCATTCATCCTTCCTGCTTGAGCCACGTCACCGTCCAATCCCGCAAAATCAGCTCAACTGTTCCTTTGCCGAACGGAAGCAGATAGCCGACCGCGGATCCTTCTGCCGAATACATCTAAGAAAACCTTTCCTTCCACCAGACGGACTCTTCATCGAGTTGTACCCACAAGTCAGACTCCTTACCAAATTTTGGTGTTAACACATGCCCCTTCAATTGCGGGATAATAGTAATTTTGTTCCGCAATTGACTCCAGCCACGAACATTTTCAAACCGAATCTGTTAACACCTGTTCTTCTTTCTTCGCAATCCGCCAGAATCCTCGTCTAGATCCAAACCCTAGATCCCCTTGTTCTAAGCTCAAATCTCCAATGGCGGCTCAAAACCAAGATGCTCAGGTAAATTCCCCTCCTGTAAGCTTCGTTCGGCATTTAGGTTTTCAATTTTACCTGAGATTTCTGTTCCGCTTTTCTTCAGGAGCCTTCCACTGAACTTTTGATTCGCACCGAGGCCAATTCAAGATCCTATTACCTGGGTCCCGTGGGAAACTCTGATCCTCGAGATTTAATCGCGGCTGAATCTCAAAGGATCCCTTTCAAAGCGGCTCTGTCTCCACCTCCTCGGTGGCAAGATGCTTTCAAGAACTGGCCCTTGCCTCCAATCGCAGGCTGGAAAACTTGGTACCGGAGGATTCTCGCAGACAGGAGTGCATTAACCCAAAACGCGGGATACCCTCTTCATTTCTCACTGCTTGGAGTTATCCTTGGCCGAGACCCCCAAGAATGAAGACCTCCTGATAGCAGCTTGCCATTTTTGGTCAAACGGCGTCAACGCCTTCCTCTTTGGTCACGGCCCGATGTCTCCAACCCTGGCCGATGTGTATATGATCACCGGCCTTGACATTACAGGATCCGTTCAACCCTGGGATTTCAGAAGCTCTTCACGGCAAACAGGGGTGAAACCAGGGAGCGGATACAAGAACTACATCTTGAAACATATGAAGGACAAACCCCTTGGTGAAATTGAATACAGGGCATTTCTGAACATGTGGCTATGCAGGTTCGTCTTCTGTGGTAAAGCCAATGAGCCTACCCTGAATCACATTGCCATGGCCTCTCCCTTGGGAAATTCCTCCTAGGCAGTGTGTACCATATGCTTCACCAAACTGTCACCCAGATGTACACTAGCCAGAGGATAGCATGTGTCAACGGTCCTTGGTGGTTTGTTCAAATGTGGCTGCAGCTTCACATGCATCAGATCGTTGGTGTCGATTTGAACACCAGGCTCTTCCTTTCATCCAATCATCCTGAAGGGGAACCCCAAGCCACCAGAGGATGCCAGAATTATGGAGAAGCTGCTTCAACTATTCTTATTCAGCAGGACATCAGCCAGCTTTTTGAGCTGTTCTTCAAAGGTTTCCAGAATCCTCTCTGGCTCCCTTATCTGGACAATGACACTTTGATTTTCCCCTGTGAATTCTCTTTAGAATCCGAACGCCAAGATGGGCGATTCTTCGAGATCCTCAACATCATAATCCGCCCATGCATGCTGCCGGCTGAATTCAATGGAGGAAGGCTGACCTATAGCACTTATGAATATTATCAGCCCAATGTAATGGCTCGGCAACTTGGGTGTGGCCAGATACCCCCAAGACTGTTTCTGTATGAATTCCTCAAGCATAGAGAGGAAATCACAGAACTCATGCACAGTAGCAGAGTCTTCCGTTATGTGTGCAGTCCCACTGTCTACACATGGCCTTTTCTACCCATAACCATAGCTCACTCCACCTTCAATTCCTGGTGGCAAGAATTCCATGATCATATCTTCAGTGAGCCTGTGCACTTGTTCTGTGCAGAGTTGATGCCTGATTTTCAGCCAACTTCAGAGGTAATATAACTAACCTTTTGATCAGACATTTCCTCTTCCAATCATGATTCTGATCTTATTTCTTTTACTCACAGAACACGTGCCGCCCCTCGAGCCGGGAATATCACCTACAATGCCGTAGGCCCGATCTCAAGACCGGGATTCGGGTCCCAAACTCGGCTCGGCTAATGGCCGGGTTTGCCACAACGGACCCAAGCCTTTCCGGCCTTTGCCGCCGACGGGAGGCAAGGTTTGACCCTGATTGCTCCTCCAAATGCCAAGAGGAGGAGAACTATTAAGAAAGTCCTTGTTGAGGTAAAAACCCTTTCTTTTCCTGATCACAAGATTACTCTGGTTCTGATAAATCATATCTTGTGTATTTTCGGACGTGAGCCCAAAGAATCTTCGGTGCGAACCTCGCCAATGCCCCATCCATCGGTATGACCTTCACTGTCCTCTTTTGAGGATGAACACTGGCATTTATCTTTCAATTTGACATTTGCAGAAGACACAATGGAAGAACAACTTGTGGACGTCCCAGTGTCTCAACAAGCAAGTCCACCCAGGGTTGAATTACCTATCCCAGTGGAGATCTCATCTTCATCAGGGACTCAATCACCTTCTGCAGAAGCAATGAATTCTCCAGAGACGAGTCTCCCCATCCAGCCAGAACCGTCAAGTCCACCAGGGGCACAATCACCTGCTGGTCATGCAGAGACACCAACCCCAGCAGAGGTGAACCCATCTCCTCTTCGACCGAAGCCCCCGAGCGCCGGCAACGCCGCCTTCTCACATAGAAGCTTCGGCCTTGCTCGGAACACCTCCTTCGCCCGTGATTGCCCCCGAACAATGTCCCGCCCCACTCAAGAAATCGGACATGAGGTACTCATTTGCATTTAACTCTCGCTACCTTTACTTTTAGCACTCCTAACTCGGCAATACTCGCTTCTTAGGATCGAGGCCCCATCATCATCAAGTCCGTCATCGGGGAACAATCCGGTTGCCGAGGCGATAGAAGGAGTGCATCAAACTCGTCGAGGCGGTGCTAGCAAAGCTCGGAGAAATTGTTGCTCGGCTAGAAAGAGATGCACAAGATCAGTTCAAAGATCTCGATCACTTTGAAGAGATGCTTGAATCTATTAGCCAAGAACTCCCTGAGGACATCAGTGCTTCTCTCGGCATCTATCCGTGGCTTGGAAATCCACTATGTGCCCATAAGGCCGGCTTTGAGGAAAGTGCGCTCCCCGCCGGGTTGTTGAAAAGAAGAGAGCCGGTCTTCGAACAAGCCATGAACGGGGCGAATCCGCAAGCTTCTTGTGATCTAAAAATTGCTAAGAAAGCTACTCCGGAGGCGAACCGAGAAGCCCGTCGACCGAGATAGAGGCCGATAAAAAGAAAATAGCCGAGCTCCCTGGATTGATAGAGAAGACCCAAGAAAAAAGCAAAATCGGCTATAGCCAAGATGGAACAATGCGACGCAGAACTCACCACCTTGTCTAGTGCCCAGAAAGATTGCCAGGAGCGGTTGGACAATTTCCGTCAAACAACATTAAATGTCCGTGGTGTGATTGCGAAATACCTGAACATTTAGACGCTTCAATTGATGTATAACCGAATTGGTCTCTCTTGTAATATTCGTTCTCGCAATTTTATTTCCTTTTCTTCTGCGCACCTTCAAGTGTAATGCTGAACGACCCATTCGGCAAAGAAATGCCAACACCCGAATGGCACTTTGACTATTCTCAGCCGAGCCAGTCAACTGAATGTGACTCAGCCTAGAACTCCAAGCGACCCGCTAGCGGGCTGGCCAAGGAAACCTTTCCACCTTCCCTAAACCCTAAACCCTAAACCCACGACTCGAGGCAAGGCCACGACTCGAGGCCACGCATTTTCTTGGGATATGCGCCACGATCCAAAGCCACGACTCGAGGCCACGATCTGTCTTGCCAGGCCTATAAATGAAATCGTAGATGCCCCTAGCTCTCCACCAAGCCTTTTAGCTCTCGAATCTTTGCCAATCTCAGTTCTTCTTCTCTCTAAACAGTGCACATCCCAAAGCAACATGGTGCGCCGCCTCAACCGCCGCCGTGCCTCTGATGAGGCAGAGGGGAGCAGCGCCAATGCGCGCCGGAGGCAATGATCGCCGATTCTTCTTCTTTGATTCACCTTTGATCTTTTCTTGTTTTGACAATCATCTCCCTTCCAGGTTGATTCAGTGGAATCCGTCTCCTGCGCCGGCCAATCAGCCCCTTCCGGACGACTCCTCGGAGTCCGATGGCCACTCCCCCGTGCCCTACGGGGAACTCGACGCCTTCCACTTCAAGGCGGAGCTGGAGACGGCCCAGCGCGAGTTGGAGGACGTCTCCAAAAAGGCGTGCATAGCCGAGCTGGAGTGGGAGGACCGGCGCAAACGGCCTACCGGAAACCATCGACGGTACGGCTGCGAAATCAAATCTTTGATCCAACCCGACTTTTGGTGCTAATCTCCTTTCTTCTTGCTTCTTGCGGCCGCGATGCCGAGCTCAACCACCGAAGGCGCCGGTGGAGCGGGCTCGGCCGACAAGGTGAACGCCCGCGGTGACACGCCGGCGGAGCGCCTTGCCGCGGTGGAGCACCGCGTTGACGAGGTGGCCACCCATGGTGTTCGCTTGGGCACTACCCGGGCCCGGCCGCCATGGCGACGCACACGGACGTCGACTACTCCACCAGCCGCGCGGCGCCGGGCGGCGCGCGAGAGGATATTGAGGAGATCGAGCTCATCTTGGAGCGCCTCGATGGCCACGGCGACGCCATTGCCGAAATCACTCATCCCCAATCTGTGCTGAACAGGCTTTTTGACTAGATTGTATTAGGGATGTTTGAATATTGGCAATAAATGAAGAACTTTTGAATTCCGTGCTTGCTCTGTGATGATTTTCTTTACATTTGCATCCGTGAATCTTGTTTTTCCTTAAACGTATCCGGGAACTGTCTTGAGCCGAATACGCGAGAACAGATGCCCCTTGGCGCACAATCCACAGAATATCCCCGAATCGGCAATCCGTAAGTACTGTTCAAGCAAAAACCCTTCGCATCCGGGGAGAAAACCCCGCCGTTTGGTATTCCAACAGGTGTGTACCGGCGCTCATCACTCCCACCGCACCCCTTCGGTCAATAAAACAGCTCGCCGAGATGCCCCGCAAATCCACTCGCACACTCATCCATCACTTCTCATCTCCTCCTCCGTCTCCGGAGGAAAAAACCCCAAGGCCATGGACAAGGGCAAGCAACCCCAGGAGAGAGCGAGTCCTCCAAAGAAACGCACGATTCGAAGGTGAGTTTTCTCTTGATTTACTTCCGTTTCCCACAAGATCTTGCGCTTTACCTCCTCTTCTTTTCCTCTTTCGGCCTTGATTTGCTCCCCGAAGAAATCATCGGGACCGAAGATGTGCCCGAGTACATCTCCTCCGATTCCTCCCTCGAGCGATGACGCCACACCGAACAGAGAGGACCAGCCATCAAGCTCGCGCCGCCGCGTTCGGCACTTGGAGCACGGCCTCGGGGACATCACCGCTCATTGCCAAGCCGAACGTGAGCGCCGCATGGCTCGGGAGGCACTAGTGGGGGGTAAATGCTTCCGACTTCTTCTTGACTTTGTGCCCACATCCGGATTTCGTGCCCCTAACATCCACTCCTCTCGTTTCGGATGTCTCCCGACGGGTACAACAACCCGAAAGTGGCCTCGGGATAGCTTGGTAGAAGCCGCAAACCATGGTCACCCTCGTGCATTCCAAGTTGCCGTCACGGTGGTCCCGGAACAACTGAAGAGGGAGCAGCCGGAGAAGAAGCAAAGAAAAGATTGAATCATACTTTCGCTTCTTCCTCCACGCCTCTCGCTTCCCACCTCCTTGAGGTCCCGATCACCGGGGTTGTTGGATGTAAACCCGCAAGAAGCAAAGCTTGTAATGTAGTTTTTGTGCTAAGGGCAATGCATCTAGGCACCGGCCATTTCTTCGCTTGTGAATTTTTTGTTCCGAAGGCGGCCTCGTTCTTGAGCGCCGGGCCGTTTCGTGTCGATGTGTGTAATCCCGCTGCTGGTGATCATCGATCGATCTCAATGCTAGGATAATATTTCTTCAGATATCTTCCATTTATTGCAGCGGAAAATTCTTCTCCCAATAAAGTTTCAGTATATATGCATTACCAGGGACGCATCTGACCACACGAAAAGGTCCTTCCCAGTTAGGGGACCATTTGCCGAATTCGCTATATTTAGTTCCAATCGGCAATAGCGCTTTCCAAACCAAATCTCCCTCTGCGAATTGCCTGACTTTTACTTTCTTGTTATAGTACTTGGCAACCCGCAGCTTGTTCTTCTCGATGTTTTCTAGGGCTCTAAGACGGATCATGTGTAAATCTTCTAGCTCGTCCATCATTAGGCCACTGTAATCTTTGGAGCTCAAGTCTTTCTGTAACACAACTCTCCTTGAATCTGATTGCATCTCCCAAGGTGGAACCGCGTGGTGTCCATAAACCAATTCATAAGGAGAGGTCTTTGTAGCTCCATGGGGGGCCATTCGGTAAGCCCATAGTGCCTCACTGAGTACCGAATGCCACCTTCTTGGCTTCTGGTCGATCTTCTTTTGTATCAGCTTGATCATGATCTTATTAGAAGCCTCTGCTTGACCATTAGCTTGGGCATAATAGGGAGAAGAGTTAAACAATTTGATTCCCATGCTTTCGGCAAACTCTTCGAACTCAAGTGACACGAATTGTGCCCCTTGATCAGTAGTGATTGTCTGAGGGATTCCAAACCGATAGATGATGTGCTCCTTGACAAATTCAACCATGTTTTCTGATGTCACCTTCTTCAGTGGGATCGTCTCAACCCATTTAGTAAAATAATCCGTAGCCAAAAGCACGAACTTATGCCCCTTACTAGATGGTGGATTAATTTGGCCAATCAAGTCTATACCCCAGCCCCTGAATGGCCATGGCTTGATGATGGGATTCAATGCTGACGCGGGAACCCTTTGAATATTTCCAAACCTCTGGCAATCCTGACATCCCTTGTAATACTCAAAGCAATCCTCTAATATCGTCGGCCAAAAGCACCCAGCTTGTCTAATAACCCACTTCATACGGTAGGCCGATTGGTGTGCTCCACATATCCTATCGTGCACTTCGCTCATCATGTTCCTGGCTCCTTCTGGACCCAGGCATCGTAACAATACCCCATCTAATGATTTATAGAACAAATTGTCATCCAGAAGAGCGAATTTTATGGCCTTGTACCTGAGCTTCCTAGAGACCTTTCGGGATGGATCCTTCAAGTAATCAACGATCTCTTTCCTCCAATCATCTTCTGCAAGATCCGTCCCCAGTGCACATACCTCTGCAAAAACGCTTCTTGACTCTCTTTGTAACCGGAGGCGCTTTGAGCCACTCGTTTGCTTCTTCATTATGTTCCCTAGGAATATGCTGTAGAGTTACCAACGGGAAGCTCTTCAAGATTTCCCTGCACTCTTCGTAGTAACTCCTTAGCGCTTCACTTTTGCACTCGTATTGGCCGTTCGATTGCTTGATCACTAGCTCTGAATCTCCATAAACTTCAACTGAAACGGCCCCAGCTTCTCTCAAATATTGAAGCCCTCGAAGCAGTGCCTCGTACTCGGCCTGATTGTTTGTAACAAAGGTCGTATAGGGATGGCAAATTCAAACATCTCACCCCTAGGTGAAATCGGTAGGGTCCCTACTCCCCCACCTTTACCGCATGATGATCCATCAAAAAATAAAGCCCAAGGGGTAATTTCAAGCAAATCAATTGACGGATCGCGATGTTCGGTTATAAAATCGGCAATGATCGTCCCTTGATAGCCTTTGCCGATTCGAACTTCATTCGAACTCGATAAGGCCAAGATCCATTTGCCAATCCCGCCATTCAAAATTGGCATAGATAACATATGTTTTATTACATCAAACTTGGAATACACAAGGCATTCGGTATTCAACAAGTAGTGCCGAAACTTTGTACACGAGTAGTACACACACAAGCACAAACTTTTCCGTAGCCGAATACCTGGTCTCGGGATCAAGTAGTTTCCGGCTAAGATATGCTACTACACGCTCCTTTCCTTCGAATTCTTGAATAAGGGCCGATCCAATGGTTTGGGTATCGGCCGCCATGTACAACTTGAAAGGCTTATCCACCGAGGAGGGACCAAGATCGGTGGCTCCTTCATGTACCGCTTGATCTCATCGAAAGCCTTTTGTTGTTCGTCGCCCCATGTGAACTTCGATCTTTCTTTAGCTTCGGCGAGTGGAGAGAATGGCAAAACCTTCTGTGACAAATTTGAAATGAATCTTCTCACGAAATTAATTTTGCCGAGCAGTGATTGCAACTCCTTGAGATTAGTTGGAGGAACAACTTCATCGATGGCATTCATGCTCTTCTTGCCAACTTCAATTCTCCCCTCGTGGACTAATAATCCCAAGAACTCTCCAGCTGATACCCCAAAAGCGCACTTGTTTGGATTCATCTTTAAACCATGCTTCCGGGTGCACTCCAAGGTCCTCTTCACATCTCCCAAATGTGTGTCATGTCATAGGGACTTGATTACCACATCATCAATGTAGATTTCCACAATTTTGCCGATCAACTCGTGAAAAATGTAATTCATGGCTCGCTGATATGTTGCACCAGCATTTTTTAACCCAAATGTCATGACTATCCATTCAAACAGGCCTATATGACCAGGACATCTAAAGTCCGTCTTTGATATGTCTTCTACTGCCATGAAGATTTGGTTGTATCCCGCATTGTCGTCCATGAAACTGATCACTTTGTGTCCAGCTGCGGCGTCAATCAACAAATCGGCAATAGGCATGGGGTAACCATCCATCGGAGTAGCTCTGTTTAGGTCCCTGAAATCTATGCGGACCCTCATTTTTCCATTCTTCTTGTACACAGGGACAATGTTAGAAATCCACTCCGCATATCTGCATGGCCGAACGAAGTTTGCATCAAGTAATCTTTCAACTTCTTTCTTCACATCGGCCAATACCTCATCCTTGTAGATTTTCCGGGGTGGTTGCTTGTATGGTTTGAAACCAGATTTGATTGGCAACCGATGCTCAACGATAGAACGATCCAATCCTGGCATCTCCAAGCGAAGCAATCTTTGTATTCCTTGAGAAGCTTGATTAATTCCTCCCTGAAGTTTGGCTGCAAGTTTGCGCTGATGAACGTCGGCCTTGGCTTATCACCACTTCCAATGTCAACGTCCTCTAATTTATCGGCCGACATAAATCCTCGCCCCAACTTGCCGTCAGTGCCATCTACGGGGTTCTCCATCAAAAATTACTATAAGAGCCGACTGCTTGAATCGGCTGTTGATCGGCCGACGAGTTCAACAGACCTTCTCCCCGCCTTTCCCCGAGAAACAATCAATACCTTGGTATTCCCGCAAGGCCGGTTCCATGTTTGCGACGCTCACGGAGTCATCTCGTTTGGACGACCTCAATATCATCATCCACCCACCGGATAAGCCGCCGGTGCATGGTGGATGGAACGCAACAATTGGCATGAATCCGGTCCCGTCCAAGCAGTAGGGTCGTAGGCTCCTTTACCTTCGATAACAAAGAAGGTCGTGAGCGAGTGTCTTGGACCCGATCATCGCATCCACGTGAGAGCATCCCTTGGTATCCGAAGGATTCCCGGCCGAAATCATTCAGTATTATGCTTGTAGGCGTCAGATCGCTCGGGCCCATGCCAAGTTTCTTGAAGGTGGTGTAAGGCATTACGTTGACTGCCGCTCCACCGTCGACGAACATCTTGGTCAATGGCTTGCCATTGACGTATCCCCTCAAGTACAACGGCCTCATGTGTCGATTTTTGGCCGGTTTGTCGAAGATTGCCTGCTTGGCCAGCACCAGTTGTGTCATCATCCCCTCGACCTGCTCATCATCTAGGGACGCTTCTTCCTACACAACCTGGTTAGCAGGAGCCATGAATTCGTTCGGCAGAAAATATACCATGCATGTTGGAGCCGAACGCCTTGACCCTTCCGGTTGGTCCTTTGGACGCCGCACCTGCTTTGTTTGGATCCCGGCCTGCCTCAGTTCACGGTTCCTCAAGCGTTGAACCCGTCTCTTCTGACTTTTGCGTAGGCCAGGCGGGCACCATTGCCCCTTCTGCCAGATGTACTCGTCCTCATCCTCTTCTTGATCAGCCCACCTTAAATCAGCTTGCCGCATCCTGGGGTGATCAATGATTTCAATTTTTTGGCGCCGATCCTCGTTAGGGTGGATCCTTCCAATTCTCTCGTGGACGGATCGGCGATTGGCAGTCTCCTGCCTGTACTCAAAATATCTGTCACTGCACTCAGGACAGTTTCTCAGCATGGGCAGCTTCAAACCCTTGTTCCAACAGTGCCTGAAGAACGCACATCCCCAGTGCGCGCGCTCCTGCTCGCACGTGTATTGCTCCTGGTCCCTTCTATGTGCTTCCTCTTCGGCTCTGCGCTTTTCCTCCTCGTATCTTCGCTTCTGGTAGCGCTCTTTTTCCATCTGGCGCTGCCACTTGTTGAGGAGGATGCGCGTGGTCACCCTGGGCTTGGCTCTGGATGATTCCCCGATTTCGATGTGGCTCTTGAGAATGCGGGGGGCTTCATCATGCACCTGTTCCAGAGTTACTTGGCGCTCCGGGTCCACTGCTCCATCCTGTCTAGCCCTGGCTGAGGTCAAGACCTTCACCTTGCCCTTCTCCTCAACCGTCACCATGTTGACAGAGAAGCCCACCATGTTCTGAGGGAAGGGGTGGCCATCCAGCTTCATCTTGTTGTCGAATTTGAGGTGCCCCTCCTGGATGGCTTTCTGGATCCTCATCCTGAAGACCCTGCAGTCGTTGATGGAGTGCGAATCCCTGTCGTGGAAGCCACAGTAACGTTTCCCCTTGACTCCATCGGGCCGAAGCATGGAATGCCCTTCAGGCAGTCTGATTCGGCCTTCCTTCACTAGGAGCTCAAACAGTTTGTCAGCCTTCGTGATATCGAAATCGTAGGTGCCCTTGGTCTGTTTCACCCAGCGCTTATTCATCGTTAAAGGCTCTTTCCCCCACATGATTTCGGCTAAGGCCACATCCAGTTCGTCATCAGAATCCTCAATCAGGTCGGCCTTGTCTAAGATCTGGTTGTAGATGTCTGCCACGTCATGCTGCTTGCCAAACCTGGCGTCCTTCTTGAAGCCATACGCATGGTTGCTCATCAATGAAAGCTTCTGAGACAGCTGGCCCAGGTTTTCATACTCCATGCCAAACAGCTTCTCACGCACAGCCGGCAGCATCCCGGCGACGGCCATGTCAGCCAACTGGTCATCTTGCAAGTTGAGCGAGAAGCACATGCCTTTAACCTCCCTGAATCTCCTGAGAAATTCCAATGGCGTCTCGCTGTGTCTCTGCTTTAGGGTGGCAAGGTCGATCAGCTTCTTCTCCGAGCTGCCGCTGAAATAGTGGGCGTGGAATTTCCTTTCTAGGTCTTTCCATCTGCTAACTGACTCAGGGGGCAAGGACGAAAACCACTGGAACGCCGGGCCCGTCAGTGACGCGGGGAAGTAGCGGACCCTGAACGTTTCCTCAGCTGAGCATTCTCCGAGCTGCATCAGGTAACGAGCAATGTGCTCCACTGTGCTCGTGTCGTCTTGCCCGGAAAATTTCGTGAACTCCGTCGGAGGTTTCACCCTTGGCGGAAGGAGCACGTTGAAGTACCATTCTGGGAACGGCGGCTTGTAGGCAGGTCCCTGCATTTTTGGCTTGAGGCCGAACTGATTTTGCATCAACTCGGCCATCTTCCGCGCCAGGGCGTCGTCCTCCCGTGCGCCTGCAGCTGGCGCGTAACCTGGATGCGGGAAAGCGTCAAATGCTCCGTAGTTTCCCACCTCGTGGTAGCCTCCGCCGTATAGGTTCTTCTGCAGCCAGTTGTTTGCCGGAGCAATCCTGTGGCCGGAGGCAAGCGGGGCCCCGTGTGAGCCGAACGCTAGGTCTCCGTACGTGGGCCGGTACGGATTCGGGCCGTTGCACGGAGTTGACCCGTGCCGCCCGCGGTGGCGGCCGGATTGGCTCGCCCTCCCGAGGCTCGTAGTGGGGGCCGAACCGGCCGACCCCCGGCACCCCTGCGGAGGAGGCTGGAAAGCTTGACTTCCCGCGCTATGAGGAGGAGGCTGAATCGGCTGGCTCCGTAATGGTGGTTGAGAGCTTGACTCGCCTAGCTCCACGGTGCCCCCTTGGACGGGTGCCTTGCTGAATGCCTCGCTCCATGCCCGGCCAAAGATAGCCACCATCATTTGCCGGAATGCACCAAGAAAAGCTTTGTGGTGCTTGCTCAACATGTAGTCCGCGGATTCCCGAATGCCTGCATGCACTCCTCTCTCTCCTGCTGTGTCGTGGCGTCGCTCTCCCCTGGTAGCAATACCCTGGGCATCTCGTTCTTCATGTACGGGACGCCACTTCTGTTTTTTCTTGAAGGACAGCAGACATTTCTGCTGGAACTGGTCCATGGCGTCCTGGAGCCACTGCCATTGCTCGGGAGAGAGGTCCTCAATGTTGACATCCATGATGTCCGCGATTTCAGGCATCTTGATCTCTTCGGCTGTTGTCCCACTTGGCATGCCAAAAAGTGTGTTAACGCAAAATGTGCACCTAGCGCCAAACACACAGCAAGCCGAACAAGCTGGCTTCACACGCGCAAAGAGTCACGAGACGTGCCAGTCAATTTTTCCTGAAAATTAACAAAAGATAAAGTAGTTAGATACCAAATCTTGGAACTTGTCGGGTGGTACCAGACAGTTCCATATTTACGGCTAAGAAGCCAGATGGGATGACACATAGCTATTGGAAGCTATCCGTCAATAAACTGAAAGCCATTCGGGAACTTATAAAAGAAAAGTATCATTGCCGAATAGATGACGTAAGCATGACAGCAATCGGTCTTTGTTTTAACAAAGATGCACATGCACGAGGCCATGACCAATCCCCATGATAATTAACATTAAATAAAGTAGAGCACAAACATAAACATGTAATAAACAAGCATGCATAGATCCAAAGCACTAGTCTACCGCATGTCTAGGTACTTAAAACCCCGTCGGGTACGATGCCAAGCAAATCTATCCACCGCATGATACAACTTGCATGAAAATCGTACCACTTTCCACAAATAGATCTATCCACCGCATGATACAATCTAAATATGGAAAGCTAAAAGCATATGTTATTTAAAGCATGAATTACGCACGTGTTCTACTCGTGAAGAAACATAACTGAATACGGCCGAATGTACCGATTCGGGGTCCATGAAGAAGGAACAAACATTACCAAGCGAATAAATCTATCCGATTGATTTGAAATCTAATCCACCAGATGACTAGCTCCAAAGCAACCCAAAAACCTGCATCTACCGCATGATACTCAGTTCTTTCAAGATTTATACCAACATCGGCAAGCTTGAACCCGCAACACGTAACAACCTAGATCGATTCGGTTTCGGCTATCGGAAAGCACGAGATCCACGCGTTAAAACACGAAGTCTACTCGTACAAGGATCACGAGAGGGATAAAGCCGATCCAAACCCATCTAGATTGGGCAAAAGGTGTTACATGAACTTAAACATAAAGTAAAAACTCAAAGCAACACGGGATAACTTAATGATTCTATTGGATCTTGCCAAAATCCAATAGAGCCGATAACTAGCTTCAAGCTAGATCTTAGCCTACCGCATGGCTCATGACCTAACAAGAAACCCTCTTGAACCAAGCTTGAATCTACCGCATGACACGAAGCATGGTAACAAGACTACTTGCATCAGATCTAAATCCACTGTATGATACTAGACATGATACAAGGTTGCGGTACTCACGGAGGTCGACGGATCGATGAACCCTCTCGAAGAACTCGATGACACGACAAAAGGACTCTAGGGTTTGGCGTAAGGCCGGTTTGTGTTGAAGAATGGTTGTGTGTATTACATATATTCAGGGCTCATATTTATACCCTGCCAAGTACAATCTCGAATGGATTCGCTGCCTAACTTATCTCTAAGCTTGATCGCCTATCCATCCATTCGTCCTTCCTGCTTGAGCCACGTCACCGTCCAATCCCGCAAAATTAGCTCAACTGTTCCTTTGCCGAACGGAAGCAGATAGCCTACCGCAGATCCTTCTGCCGAATACATCTAAGAAAACCTTTCCTTCCACCAGACGGACTCTTCATCGAGCTGGACCCACAAGTCAGACTCAGCAAACATAGCTCAAAGAGAAATATTAAATACAAGAGAGAAAGCCGCATGAACCATGATCCATATGTATGATATTAATAAAGATACCACATGTGTGAATAACTAAGCATTGTCACAAGTTCATGAGACTAGCATGATACAACCTAAGCTCACCCTAAGTGTGTGCACAATAAGATAGTGTGAAAATCAAGTGCACAACTACAAACTTGTAAGACAAGGAAGCTTAGAGCATATCATGCAAGGAGGTAGCTTAAAGGACAAGAGATAGGACAAATGGGTTCTTGTTACATTACCACTTGTAGATATCACTTGTAGTCTTTTAATCTTTGCATACCTCCGGGGGTTGATCCTGTGACAACCCGCCTAGGAAAATACCATACTACCGCCTAAACAAATCCACTTTGGTCATTAAGCAGTAATAAAGTATCATCATGTCGTTAGTGGCCAGGTTAACGCTCGGTAAATCACTTATATAGCAGCAAGGATCGATATATATGCATTAAAACTCACGCGAAGGCGAGTCCAGAGATACAACATAAATAACATCCAAAATTTACCCCGAAGGGTTTAATTATTACAAACCGCAGTTTTTGACATAACAACGTAGTTCAAAGTTTTCGAAACAGCGGAATTAACTAAGTGGAAAGTGAGAACACCATGGGAGGCCAGCAATGATGCCTTCAGTCGTCATCCTCCACCCACTCCAGCTCCCAGCCGGGCGGGATCTCTCCGGGCCACACATCACCAAAGGCATTACCTGGAGCAACAAATTATTGCAAGGCTGAGTATACTAATACTCAGCAAGACTTACCCGTCGGTGATAACTACTTCACCAACTCTAGACATGAAAGGCTTTTGGCCACTGGGTTTCTTTTGCTGAAAAGTAACAAAGAGTATGTCCTTACTTTCGTGATTTTAGGACAAGTTCTAGTGGGTTTATTCTTTACTAAATTAGCCATCTAGTACAAACAAGGTTGTACAATGCAATTAATCAAGCACAATATTCATCAACTTCCATCTAGTACATACAAGGAGTAAGTAGTCTCAGATAACGGTGAGAGGCCGACAATCGATTGATTCAAAACCTTGCAAGGTAGACCTAAACACACGGTGGGATGCCCCCGCGAGGACAACCACCAAACGGTTCCCAAAAATCCTCGGGTCGGGATAAAAGGCCACAGTCTTTGGTGCAGGCTATCCGGCATACCCCGCGAGGCACCCGGACTCACCATACACCACCGGTAGCTAGCCGTGAGACGCATCCCAAGAGTAGTGACAGTTAAATCCCTAGCCGTCTCATTAAGGTACTAGGCTTACCGGTCCCATTCCCGACAAGTGCTTAGTACGTTCAAACACTTAACCCACGATAGCCATTGGACCGGAGTCCACATCCCATGCTCTTACCACATGAGCAATCCATTTAAGGATATCTTATAATTCCTATCTAGGAACCTATTCTCGTGAGTGGCATCCTCACCCGACTTGTAATGGTCCTATAGCTTAGCAGCTATTGACCTATCATTCTAGTAAGGACACAGGTACCTAGGGATCATGCACCTAAGGTTTCATACAACTCCTGAACTTAAATGCGCAAGCATCCATAGATAATTGTATATCAATTTGAAAAGTTGGGTCATATGGACCGGGGCTTGCCTTCATCAGCAAGGTTAGCCTGAGCACCCTCGGTGTCGTCGAGTACTTCCACGTACTGTAGTGTAGCTTCCGCTTCTCCTTCCTCGGCTTCCGGGACGAGCGAGTAGTCACCGTCAGGAAGATCTACTCGGAATGCAATGCAGGGTTCAGGTGATGTGATAGATTATTTATCTTATCAAACTCTTGTTGGTCATTTTCTCCTTAACAAATAATTAATTATTAACTTCCTTTTTTATGATGGTTATTATTGATATGTTTTTATTCCTTTCAATTAAACACTTAGTTAATTCCTCCTTTTATAATTTGTCATTTCATGTGAAGGTTTAATAATTCACCTCTCACTAGTAAAGGTGTGTACAAAGATAATTATTTACAATTTAATTCTTCAACAGCAAGGGTGTATTTTTAGCTTTTAATTAAGTTTGATAACACTTCACAAAAAGGAAAAAGAATTAAAAGGCAATTTCCTAATTTAATCCAACATTAACCTATAAAAGGCCTCTAAAGTTTTTATTTAACAATAAATCATAAAACAAATCCAGTGGACGGTTTCCAAGCATCATAACAGCTATACTAAGCCACTGAACACACTTGCAATGCTATGAAAGATAGAAAATTAATTACTTTGAAAATAACAAAAGCTAGCTAGAAATTCAAGTTAAATGCATACAAAAATAAATAAGCATCCAAATGCTCCAAACTTCCTCGCACATGTTCTCTGGTCCTAAACCATCCTAGAAAAGCAGCAAGTACGCCTAGAACTACTAGTGATCTTGCATTATTAAACTACAAAGGAAAACATGCATATATTAAGAATAAATACTTCTACTTAATCACAAATTGTGATTAATTCAGCCGAGGTGTAACTTGGCATAACAAGACAGTATGTAGATGTTGGTCTCAAGAACATAATTATTTTAAGCTATAAAAATCATCTAAGCAGATTCTGCATAAATGGAAAATAATTCATAAAAAAATATTTCATCATAACTTTGTGCAATTTTTGGCACAGGAGCTAGTCATAACATCACACACAACATATCGAAAAATTGGATACAGAGGACCTATGGATTTTGAGATATCACAGATCTAGGTTTTTCACATTTCTATTTTTCATGCTAAAAATATCGAGAAACAGACTAGGTGAGTATAACAAATGTTATAGTGCTCCTCACTAGGAATCTAGGAAAATTGAGTTTGCATTTTTTTGATTTCCCTACGATTTTCTAGGGATTTTACAAATTTCATCAAAACCTGATTACTATTGAAGTTACACTTTGCACCGGGACCCCTAGATATTTTCCAAGACTCACACATATGCCCCTAGATTGCACAAAACACCCTGAAAAGGCTTAGAGCCTTGCAATGTGGCCCTTGGCCATGGGGGCGGCGCGGCTCCGCCAATTCCGGCGAACCGGCGGCGCTCCCGGTCGGGGAAATGGTCGCGCTCAACCATAAGCTCACCTAGGACATAGGGGTGGCCGAAGTTGGGGCGGAGAATGCGCCGGCATGGGCGCACGGCGAGGACCGGCGGCAGCAGTCGCGGTGGCTCGGCTCCAGCAACGACACGGGCTCGACCTCGACAACAAGTGGCACGCGACGGTTCTATAGGGTCTAGGGAAGGGACATGGGCGGTTGCTCGACCGTTGAAGGCAGGGAGGGGCGCAGTTCGACGGTGGCGGTGCGGATGGCGCGGTGGCGTGGCAATGCCGGCGGGAGGAGGGGAGAACACGGGGTATTTATAGCACCGGCTCGGCTCCGGGGAGATGGCAGCGGACGACGAAGATGTCGCCGTGGTACCCGGCCTCGACCGACACGTGTACGGCGGGGCGCCGCCGTCAAACCGGCGGTCTATGGCGCGCGCCCGGCCGGGTACGGCGCGGACAAACGGTGGCGTGCGGCCCGGGAGGACTCCAAGGAGCCTTGGGGCATGGGCGCGTGGGGAAGGCGCGACCGGGATGGCGGGCGGCCTTGGGCGACGCGCGGCTTGGACGCCGAGGTCATCCGGCGCACCGCGCGCGCGCGCGGCGCGCGGGCGCACGCGACGTCGCGGCGCGGTGGCGCCCTGGCCCAAATTGTTTTGCCGGTCACCAGTTTGAAATTAATTTTCTCCAAAATCTTGTATACAAGTGCACCAAACGTTGAATACGAAAGTTGTAGATCTAGTTATCCTCTACCACTTTCAAAACTGCTATATAGTGTCTTTCTCAATAGATTTTGCAGGGAGGGCTTGCCAACTTTGAATGCCACTCAGTTGCCATGAACAGGATGTACTGACCTTTGAGCAAATTTTTCACCTTTTTCCACTCAAAATTTGAATTGCCAATCTACATGAAAGTTGTGTCCCTCAACAAGCTGGATAACTTTCATAAAGGTAGATTTTTAAGTGTTTAGGTGAATTTTGGAGAATGTGGCAAAAGTTCCGAAAGACATCTAGGGTTACTAGGGTTGGAGTGGGGTTTGACCAAGATTTTGACCATGGTTTGACCACACATGTGGGTCTTCTTGATCAAAGGTGTAATTAGAGTTGGTTGGTGAGTTTTTCGAGGTGAGAACCTAGGTTGACCATGATATGACCATTTTCAGCTGGGTTGACCGACAATTAGGGTTAATTAAAAACGTGGGGCGTCACAGATCCTCTTCACCTTGTTGGCACCACATTGAGATGAGCCACTTGGAAATGATATCACTAGGTGACACCACTTGAAAGAAGCTTGCATAGGAGACACTTGAGGCACCACAAGGATTAGGAATGTATGAGTACAATTCCTTTGAACTTATATATAAACATAAGCTCGCAAGGACATGACTCAATAGCATGATGCTCATATTGCTATATTCACTCTTTTAGAGTTGTTAGATCACATTGAGAGTGAAATATCATTCTCTTAGAATGAAGTACCGCACCGGAACGCGTCACCAAGGGACTACATAAGATAAGCTTGAAACAGTGTTAGTCCCATGACCAACCCATAGGATGAGCTAACCCTATAGCTTGCTCATGATGCTAAGAGATATATATGAAAACATGCACCATGAAAGAACAAGTGTAGCTTTCCTACACACTAATAGAACCATGTAAGTTGCTCATGGGTTAGCCGATGACACAAGCAACCTACCATATGTAAATATTGCAACAAATGCAACCTAAACAAGGCAATGGAGATACAATGATACATGAGATAAGTTCTAGTTTCTATTACCCCAACCGGGGATCTTGGGCAACACATGTCCAATTTTCAAGCTTGGCTTATAGGATTGAATCTTCTCATCTTGATTGTGCGAAGCCTCCCCAAGTCCCCGCTCTCATGGCCTTCAAGTGGCCTTTGGAACCCAAACCATTTGAGGCCCTTTCATGTTGGTGATAACTTCCCTGGGCACCCAAATGGGTTGGTTCCAACCTCGCTCCTCCTTTATCTTCCCAACCTTGTGTGCAACCACCTTGCCATTAGCCTTCTTGCGGTTGGGCTTGGTGTAGATGAGTGAGCTCTTGATGGTGGGGTTCAACTTCTTCTTTGCGCCCTTGTCCATCTTCTTGACAAATTGAGGGCATTTGTAGAACTTGTGCCCTTCTCCATGACACTTGTAGCAAGTCACGGTTGCACCCTTCTCAAGCTTCTTCACCATGGGATCACGGTTATCTTGAGAAGGTTAGACTTTGCTCTTCATGTCTTGAGAGATGTCCACTTGTTCCTCATCGCTATTGCCTTTGCCCATCAAGCTTGACAACCTCTCTCGGAGCCATTTCACTTCTTGCATAAGCTCATCATTCTTCTTTCCTACGAGGGAATCACATGTTTCTACAACAACATTCTCATTGCAAGATGGTGAGAAATATTCATCATTTAAATCAATGCAAGAAGTTGAAGCATCTACTTTGGAGATAGGAAATGCACAAGGGATAGATGATTCATCAAGCTCAAAGGAATTACTTGTTTTAGTCTCTTTACTCTCGAGTTTAGATTTTAGCTCATCACACTCCTTGCTAAGCAATTTGAATTTGCACAACAAATGTTCATAATTTGTAGCAAGGGTTGCATTAAGATCATTGAGAGCATTGAGTTCTTTAATTTCATTAGCTTGCTTCTTAAGCATTCCTTTTTGCTCATGGACTAGCTCAACAAGATCATCGAGAGAGGTGGTTTTAGATTCATCATCACTGACATTGCTCTCCATACCTTTGGCCATAAGGCACATGTGTATTGATGATGAAGGACCTTGCATGAAGCAGGTGGTGAAGTTCTTTATTCATCCATCACTTGAGCTAAAAGAACTTGATTCTCCACCACTTGTCCACTCATGGACGGCGATAGTTGCTTCTTGCCTTGGTCTCCTCTCCTTGACCACCTTCTTCTTAGGCTTGTGCTCGATCTTGGTGAACCTGATGTGTTGATGATGACGCCCTTCTCTCAAGTGGATGTTGTAGCCGTATATGTTGACTTTCTTCACATACTTGAAGATCTTCTTCACGTACACAGCCACCATGGGTTCAACCTCTTCATCACTTGAGGAATCTCCATTGTCACCATCATCACCATCATCCTAGCATGAGCTTCCATCAGTAGCCATCCTACTCAACATCTTCTCTTGTTGTCTTGAGAGAGCATGGCTTGTAGTTGGAGAGGATGGTTCTTGGGGCTTTTCTTGGGTCGCCTTATTTGACTTGGGCATGATTTGAAGCTCATGTGCCATGATCTTGCTCAAGATATGAGATGGCTTCAAATCTTCGAGCTTCTTCTCATAGATGATAGCTTTCACCAAGTCATAATCGGGCTTCCGAAGACTTTGAAGGATTTTGCGGTTGATGTTCAAGTCAATGATGTTCTACACACCTAAAGCATTGATCTCATTGACAAGCACATTTAGGCGTGAGTACATAGATTCGGCATTATCATTTGCAAGTTGCTTAAAGCTATTGAATTCCTCAAGGAGACAACCGTAGTGTTCATTAGCAACTTCTTTTGAACCCTCATTTTGCTCCTTGATGGTTTTCCATAGCTCATGAGCATTTGCACAATTAAAAACTCTATTGAAAATGCCTACATCTAGTGAGGAAGAAATGATACTCTTAGCAATCACATCAAATTGCTTTTCCTTCTTAGTACCATTTCTCATGCCCTCATCGGTGACTCTTCAAACATCAAGGTCCTTTGCTTGGAGATAGGCCTCCGTGAGAACCTTCCACCGAGGATAGCCCGTGCCACCGAAATGTGGAGCCAAACCTAGGGTATCCACCCCTTTCATTCTTCTATAGAGTATCTCACTAGGCAGTGAAGCCTAACCGTTCCAATGAGCTGGTTTTCACAATTTACCAATCGAATTGGTGTATCCTTGTGAAGGAAGTAAGTCCCAGCTCTTATACCACTTTTAAATCACCAAAAAGGGGGAGATTGTACCGAACATGGCCTCATTTGCCATTTGTTCGAGTTAATTTTGGTGATTCATGCCAACACAAGTAATGGGACTAACCACATTGGCTAGCATGTCTTTGTAGGCATTTCTAGGTCCCATGGATGTTATCACATGTTAACATACCATGCCCAAGCTAACATGTCAAACCACAAGTTAACATACCATGGACATGCTAGGTTACTTATAGCAAAATTGAGGACTTAGTATATATTTTGAGGTTATAAGTAATGGCATGTTAAGTATGTTAAGTTGAAGCAAAGATCCAAGTTGAAGACGCGAAGAAAAGGAAGGAAACTGATACCGTCGGATGAACCGACGGTACCTAGATAGCAAGCGTCGGTGCAATTGCCGGACGAGTTGGTACACTAGGTAAAACCCTAGGCACCGTCAGATGAACCGACGGTCCATTTTCTAGTAGCGTCGGACGAGTTGCAGAGGAAGAACAGCAAAGACAGTAGCACCGGATGATCCGACGGTCTAAGTGAGGACACCGTCGGTCTATCCGATGCTTAGTTTGAATCGATACAGAGACGCGCCAAGATAACCTCTTCAGCACTAGATGAACCGACGCCCAGGTTCAGAGATAGCGTCGGTCTATCCGACGGTCATGAAGCAACATACAGAGACGTTTTGGCGAGCGTCCTTCAGCACCGGATGAACTGACGCACCGTCGGTGTAATGAGTCGGAGTAGCCGTGTCAATGGATCTTCAACGGCTAAGTGACGTGGAGGGAACCGGATCAACCGACGCCCTGGAAAAGCTTAGCATCGGTTCATCCGACGCTACCTTTTTCAGCAGCTTTTTGCCAACGACTAGTTTGATGCCTTGGGCTATTTATACCCCGTCCACTCACCTTGTTGTGGTTGCTGGATTGTGTGGAAGTGCACAGGAGTTCAAGACACCTAGAAGATCATATCCAATCTATCCAAGTGCTTAATTGCTCATCCTTGGACTTGCATATGCTTGGTGTATGTGCTTAGTGCTAGGCTTAGCTTAGAGCTGAGTGAGTGCAAGGTTGTGCCAACCTTGTGAGGTGATTCTTGAGTGAATCAAGTTGTACAAGGTTTGCCGGAAGCCTTGAGGCCTAAGTGGCTCACCGGCAATCGTCATCGACCCTCCAGCTTGGTGTGGAGTGGCGAGGGCACTTTGTGCGGGGGGCGTGTAGACCCCCTTCCTTGGTGGAGAAGCTCCTTAGTGGTGGCGGCATCAAGGCGACCAAGGGAGCTTGGCAAGTGCCTATGTGGCTAGCCTTTGTGGCGAGTCAAGTGGTGCTCTTGGGAGAGACCTGATGACTAGGAAGTAATACTCTTGTGTGAGTGCTTCAACAACGTGGACTAGGGGTTGCTTAGTGTCTACCGATACCACGGGATAAATCGCGTGTCAAGAGTTTGCTTACTCTCATCCCCTTTACGTTTCCGCATTTACTCTTTTGCAATTTTTGCTTGCCTTTACTTTCCTATAGTAGTATCATTCTAGGGATGGCTATAGGTTGCAAACATTGTATTGGGATGGGAGTTTCACACTAGAACAACCTTAGTTGCACATCTAGATAGTATGTTCTAGTTTATCTTTGTGTAAAAATAGTGAAGCCATATGTTAAGGTTTTAGATTGCCTAATTCACCCCCTCCCCCTCTTAGGCTACGAGCATTCGATTCCTTACATACGATGAGGAAAATCGCTGCTGCCTGCACGGAAAGGCCGCGATTTTCCCGGAATTGCACCTTGCCTTCCTTCACAGCTACGATGATAAACTCGCACCATGGGGCGATCTTCGTCTCCAAGTTCGCCGCCCCTACCGGGAGAAGACCTGAGCAACGACGGCCGGCGACGGCAGCGACGGCAGTGTTAGATGGAGAGGATGTTGCATCTCAAGTTCCTTACCTAGGAATGTTTGGGCTGCCGGGTTCACTGGTTTTGATGGGTTCTAAACCAATTGGACCGCACACATTTCCCAGGTGAGTGGGCTTGACCCGGACACCAGCTAAGCCCACTCAATCCTAATTATTGGTTTGGTTTGGGTTGGGCTGGCGGGTTGGCTGGTTTCAACCCAACCCGTGCTCAGGGCTACACGAAGGACATCCTCAAGAAGTTCAAGATGGATGACTCGAAGCCCCTGTCGACACCGATGAGTACGACTACAACACTTGACACAGACGAGGACGGAGAGCCCGTGGACCAGAAGGAGTACCGGGACATTGTGACAACCCCATCCGAGATAATTCCTTAATATCGCCTAAACCACTTCATTTGGTCATTAAGCGATAATAAAGAATCATCCCGTTGACTGTTATCGGGTTTACGCCAGGTAAATCACTTGAAAACACAGAGAGGATCGAACGTATGCATTAAAACTCCCACGAAGGAGGGTCCAGAGTGCCTTACAAATTAGTACCAAATTGCCCATAGGGTCCACAAATCACGTGCATTACCTGGAAACAACATTTAAATAGCAAGGCTGAGTATAATAATACTCAGCAAGACTTACCCGTCTAAAAGAAAGACTTTACCTCTATTCATGCAAGGCTTTTGGGTAGTGGGTTTGTTTGCCAAAAAGCTACTAAGTAGTGAATCCTTACTTTCACATTTTAGCTCATGTTCTAGTATAAGTAATCATTACTAGGTAAGCAACTATTGCAATCATAGTTGTACAATCAATTAATCAAAGTAATAATCTTCGCAAAATTCCATCATAAAGGGATATCATGGCCAATAGATCAAGTAGTCTCAGATAACAGTGAGAGGCTCACAATCGATTGATTCAAACCTTGCAAGGTGCACCTAAACACATGGGAGGTGCCTTCACTAAGAGTTCACCAACCAGGTGGTTCCCATCATTCTTCGGTTTGGGGATAGTAGCTCATAGTCTTAGTTACAAGGTTTGAAGGACCGATTAGGCGACCAGAGAGGGGGGAGTGAATGGGAGCCGATAAAAATTCTTCTCGAGGGAGATTGAAACTCCGACAAGACGAACTAGCTTGGTCGAACCCCCGAAATCACACGCTCCGCACTTCTACCTTCCGTTTGCCAAAACCACGTAGCCACTGGAGTGCTACCGGTCCTAGGAACAAACTCTACCAAAGCAACCACAACACACACGCAGCAACGACGACGGGGAAACAACTCGAAAGCCGGCTAACCGGAGGGGGCCGGTTAGACGAGGTATAGGAGGCGGTTAGACCGCCTCCACCCGGTAACCAAGAAATCCTCCGAAACGCCTCTTCCGAGCACCAAAACTCACCCCGGTTTCACCAACAAAGATCTCGGTCAAGGCCATGCTAGCTACCGTAAAATCTTGGCGAAAACCAAAACTCCACCCCCGGGGCCTAGGGGCGGTTAGACCGGCTACCGGGGGGCGGTCTAACCTCCCGTACCCAAGCAACGAACTCCAGCCAAGAACACCTAGCAAACAAGACGAGAACGACTCCAAATTTCACCCGTACACTCCTCCGATCAAGGTGAACAAACTCACGAGAGGAAGATCCGGCGAAACAAAACTTCGACCTGGAAACACCCGGGCGGTTAGACCGCCCCCTGCAGGCGGTTAGACCACCCCTTCCAGAAAACGAACCCGCGGGTCAAACCTTAACTTCCTCGCGCCCGATCTCCCGAATCACTCCACGGATTGCAGCAAAACTTCGGGAATAGCTGGGTTACCTCCTAGGCAACCTCTACCTCAAAGGAACCGACCCGAAACGCTCACAATCAAGAGGAATCGAATAAATCGCTTCTCTAGGTCAAGAACTCGCCCAACTCAAGAAACCATCAAATCGAATCCGATTCAAAGGAGATTTGGGGCAAAGTCACCAGCAAAAGAGGCACAAGAACCTCATACGTGACACCCACCAAAAACCCCAAGAAATCGTCCTCAAAACACCGCCAACAAAGAGCTCTGAAAATCAACACAAAAGAGACGGGCAAACCACCATGATGAACAACGCCAAACCTTCTATACATGCCATGAAAGGTTCGTACAAGGTCTAGCTTGCCACCCAAACATCCATCCCTCTCTCTAGATCTCACATGAAGCTCTCGAGCTAGTCCTCTAAAAACCTAAGGAAAATAGAGAACGAAAATAGAAAAACAAATGAGCTAGGGTTCCAAGAGTTGGCTGCCATCCACCCATCCAATGAGTATATATGGAGGCACCCAAAAGACTAAACTACCCTTCACTAATAACTAGGGATACATGCCCCTCGAGGGCGGATTTGGAAGTCTTCATGTCTTCACCATCGGACGGATGCCCGGCGACCGCAACCTGCTTAGCCTCGACGCAAGCCTTGCGATCCCGACGCGTGTCCTCCGCTTCGAAGCTTCTCGGCACCGGCGGCCAGGGCGGTCAGACCGCCCCCCTGGGCGGTTAGACCGGCCCGGGAGATCTGACCGGCCCCAGGCGGTCTGACCGCCCCTCCCGGCGCTGAACCGGCCCGGGTGGCCGCACCCCCTCGTCGAGTCTTCGGCCTCGGTTTTGTGGCTCAACCGAGTAACCCACGGGGTTTTCTCGGTGAACCACCGCAAACCCCGCGAACTCAGTGTAGCCTCCGCCAATCTCCACTCATGACTCGGCTCCCACGTAGTCCAGCACGACCTTGATTTTGAGGCTCTACCAAGAAACCGTCCACGACTTCATCTTGTTGTTCATGCCACCATGCGGCCCGCACTTGACCCCACTGGCCACTGGGTCCCTCGAACGAAGCGTACATGTCTTCTCCACACCTGGAGGCCTCACCGGCAACGACCTTTCGCGCTTGTTCTTCACCTGCACCAACACGAGTCAAGCCGCAACCAAGACCGCAATACTTAGCCAAGAATCAGTCCACACAACGTTGTCAATCACTCATCACACAAGGAAGCGACCATCCACCGGTCCTCGAACCACACATGGTCCTCAAGGTTTACTGGGATACACCACTAAGGTCACCTAGTCTCACGCATGCCCTCAGGTGGCGAGCCCAGGGCCACAACCCTAAGCGTAGTGATAGTAAAACCCCGTACCGCCTGATTTAGGTACTAGGCTTAGCGTGCCCATTTCCGACAAGTGTTTAGTACATTCAAACACTTAACCAACGAAGCCATTGGACCGGAGCCCAAATCCCACGCTCTTACCACATGAGCAATCCATTTATAATATAGTGATTCCATAAAGGAGATCCTACTCTCGGGAGTGACGAACATTACTCGACTTGTATCAGATCCTTAGAGCATAGCCACTAGCGACCTAACATGTTAGTAAACGATCATTGCTACTTAATGATCATGCAACTAGGGTTTCAATTCAACTCCTGAATGTAGATGCACATAAGATAACAATGGTAATTTAGAAGTTTAAAGAAACACATAGGTTAATGAATAAACCGGGGCTTGCCTTCGTCGGCACAAGCAGACACAAACTTCCGAACTATGGTCCGGGTCTTGCTCTACGGTCACGTAGTGCACGTCTCCTCCTGCTCCCTCGTCCTCGTCAGCCAGCACAAGCGTGTAGCTACCATCGGGGACTTCTATACGGAGGATGCAATGCAGTGATTAAGAGTGGAATTAATTTAATTAAAATACACACAGTAGCAAACAGCCACAAGGATCACATGGTTGGCCATATTCACCTTAACAAAAGCATTTGACATTTTCCCTTTAAAAGATAATCAAAAAGCTTAATTAGCCTTCTCTTTATGGTGATTGTATACACATCTAAAGTAATTGATTATTTTAAAAGCACCAAGAGCAAGTAAAAGTGCTTTCCTTCCACAAATTACTCTCCTAGCTCATTTATAGGGTGCGAGCATAGCAAAGATGATTTTTCACATATTTTTCCCTCCCTAGTTTAATATAGTTTTCCAACTTTTAAACAATCAACAAACCTCAAAATTAGCCAAACAGTACCCACTGGTCCTACTGACTAGGGAACCCATATTTGGACAGCAAGCAATCAAGTATGAGCCACTGAAAATAATGCACACAAATAAAAGCATTTCTAGCTAGCAATAAAAGGATTAATGCATATAAAAATAAATATAACACTTCTGGAGTGAAACATTCTCTTACACATGCTTTGGTCTAAAACAAGCCTAGTAAACCAACAAACTCCCCTATATCTATTATATATCTAGATCTATACATTTATGATTACAAAAAACATAAATTAGGAAATAATATTTCTAGCAAAGTTAAAATTATGGTAAATTCACCAGGGGTGCATTTTATCATAATAAAACAATAGCCAAAAGTTGGGCTCAAAAATAAATTTTCTTTAAACTATAAAATTCAACTAGGCAGATTTGTCAATAACACAAGATAAATCATATAAAAAGGTTCTTTTAGTAACTTTGTGCAAACATTTGCACAGGATCTACACATGCTAGTATCCACAACATATCCAAAATCCAGCTCTTGCTCATGTATGGATTTTGCAGAACAACAGATCTAGGTAACAGGGTTTCTTATTTTTCATGCAAAAACTATGGCTCAAAACTATATACATGCTTTGTAGAAATTGTAGTTCTGGTACCAAAGAGCACAGCAAAATTGGATTTGCAATTTTTGGATTTTTCTACGATTTTATATTGATTTTAGAAGATGCAGCCTAAACACACAAGGGGTAAAGAAACTTTTTGCGAGCAGGCCCGCAGAAGATTTGAAGATTCACAATTATGCCCTTCATTTGCGCAAAAGCCCCTGGAATTACCTCGAACCTTGCAATGTGGCCCTCGGGGGCTTGGGGTGGCGCGGCTGGAAGAATTTCGGCGTCCTCGCCGGCGGTCTCAGCTGGGGGAGTGTCTGGGAAGGGTCTAGGGTTCGCCTAGGGCCGTTTTGGGTGCTTACTTGCGGCGGGGAGATGGTCGGAGGGCATGGGCAGCGGGGTTAGGCGGCGGCCGCGGCAGGAGTAGTTTCTCCGGTAAGGATGTGGCCAGGCCTAGGCAACAAATGACGGCAGGATCGTCTACAGGGCCTAGGGAAAGACACCTAAGTGGTGGGATGGTTTGGAAAAGGAGCTGGCCTGGGAGCTCGGCGTGCGGGGTAGCCATGGCACGGCGGCAGCGGATCGGCAAGGCGCAATGCGCGCAGGTGTAGACCGACCGACGTTATATAGGCAACCAAGGTGGTGATGGGGGGTGTTTCCTTGCGCGCCAAGGCTAAGGGGTCGCGGTATGGGCGGTGGCATGGCCATGGTACGGCGGCATTGCCATAGGCCGGGCGGCGCGGTCAGTGCAACCTGCCCGTGCGCGTGAGGCGCGTGGCGCGAGAGGAGAGGACCGAAAGGGTCGGTTGACGTGAGAGGATCCCACCGCGCGCGGATCGACGGCGCCGGCCGCCCCCGCGTGCGGGCCCGGGGGGAATCGCGGCGGGCGCGTGCGGCGTGCGCGCCGGCGTCGGGCGGCCAGTGCCCGAGAGCGCCGCACTCTAGCGAATCAATTTCAAGTAGCCCTGTTAACGAGTGTTTTCTCCAAATTTTGCTACTAAGGTACCCCAAACACTGTATACCAAAGTTGTACACCACACTACCATCTACCAGTATGCCAAAAGCTCTCAACCAATTTTGCACAAATTGCATGCCAAGTTGGCAGATTTCTGGGCGCCAATGCATAGTAACCCTATTCGTTGACCAAGCTTTTTCACACATTTCCACTGCAAATCTCAAGTGCCACTCAACATGAAAGTTGTGTCCCTCGACAAACTACACAACTTTTACATTGGTAGAATTAGAAGTGTTTAGGTGAATTTTGGAGAACGCGGCAAAAGTTCCAGGCGACATAGGAGGGTCCAAGGTGTTCAAGGGGTCTTTGACTAGGGTTAGACCCTAGGTTGACAAAGGTTGACAAAAGTGGGTCATTAGGCGATGGATGTGTACATGAAAAACTAAATGAAGACAAACTTCGCCGACGATGCAGAGGTACATCGCTACAAACGTCCAACGGAGGGACTCGAACATCTCCACGAACTGAGCCATGGTCGGCAATGCAGGCTGGGGTTCTTCTTTCGGTCTTCTTCTGAGCTTCTTCTGGAGGTTGTTGAAGCGTCCCCTCATCGAGAGGTGACCAAATGTGACACAAATACCGGTCCCGTGAGGCCGGTAGCACATTTATTACAACAGTGGAATCGTCTTTTACATTACGGTTACAAAAAGGGCACGGTAATGCCAACGCTACAATAAACAACACAAACGCTAGCGACCACACTACGATAGCAAAGGCTTCCATAGCCTCCTCGCAGTACCACACCATGGAAGCTTTAGGTAGGGCCCCGGCACACAGCACGGTTGGGTGTAGGGCAATGACCTACTCAACGTCTTCTCGGGATGTAATCGGGATCCTCCTCTCGTAAAATAGTTAGTAAAACAAGGGTGAGCACATACGTACTCAAGAAATCCAACCCCACCCACGGAGGGGCTTATAAGCGTAATCATGCATAAGGTATAACAAGGATCGAGTTAAGGTTCATTTTGCAAACTTATACATGCAGGGGTTCATTTCAAAAAGGTTTTCGCAAATCATTTTCATAACCCAAGTAACTCAATTGTTTTAGGAAAAACCACCGTGGATCTACCGGACTTCCCGTCCGTCGTAGCCTGTGCACACGACCACACTCTTCACCCGTAAAACAACTCACGCCGTAAAACATCCCATCCCAATCACTAGTTTTTGTGACCACACCGTGACTCGTCCAATACCGTGGACACGGCTATTCGAATAGGTTTGACACTCGCGGAGGTTGTACATCTTTACCCACAAGTAGGGTACCGTCACACGGACACCTCGCGCCGGTACGGATCCTATCATAGCCATTACCCACCTTAGCTAACACTACGAGCCACCACGGAAGCACCCAAGGGGTTATACCACATAACCAGGGCGTACCTCACACGTAGCGTACCCCGTCTCCTTGGTCTCCGGCCGCTCACCCGCACACCGGATGGCAAGTAGATTAACTAGTGGGGTTTATGCTAAGCCGTTGCCACATACAACGGTCGAGTGGTTGTACGATGATTTGGGTCGTGTGAGATGTCACGCAACCCGGTCCTTAACCGACAAGATGGACAACTCCCAACACGCTCAACCACACAGTACGAGCTCACCCATACTCCCGACACACACGTCCATCCCGTCTACCCGTTCTTTACTCATTTTCCAAACATATCCCCTTTTGTTTTTAAAGCACTCACACATTTTGAAAGCACACACACATATTTTTAAAGCACTCATTTAGGCCAAAACAAGGTTCAATCATAGCAAACAAGGGTGGCTATCCTACCATGTTTTGCAGTAAAACAATATGCAATTTATAAAACGGGTATAGGATATATTTTTAAAACTAGGACAGAAGCATGCATCAAAGGGGGAAGTTGAACTTGCCGTCTTCGAAGTCTTCGGGGAGGGCCGGCTCGGTGTTCGGTACCTCGGGCTCCTGCTCGCAGTAGTCGGCTTCGACCTCCGGCTCGGGGTACCTTACTCCGTCTACTCCGTCGGCTAAGGCATACACACAAGCAAGCAAGCAATATTAGCACACATATTTCCGACCGAGCCGGGGGAGGGGGAGTGAGCAAGAGGAGGGGCATATATATAGGCGCGGTGGGGTTTGGTCTTAACCGGAAAGGAAGGGCGTGTACGAAAAGCTAGGTTAAGGAGGGGTTATAGACATTAAGGACCTATTGGTAATTTCCTAATAATGGAAGAGGGTGTGTTGATGACCACATAAGTTGGTTTAGGGTCTCGTTTGTAACTTATTTAGGGTTCAATCGCAATTAATTACTAATCTTAGGGCTATTTGGAAAAAGGAAATGAAATAATATAAAGGGGGCTTGGTTAAGGGAAAGGTCGGGGGCCTAATCGCTAAACGGCCTTCTTCTTCCCCCCCCCCACTCGAATACGTAACGTAGGGGGAGGCGCGGCGTGGCCGGCCGGGTGGGGGGTCCCGCCGGCGGCTCCCGTTCACGGCGGCGGCCTAGAGGTAGGGGAAAATGGATAGGGAGAAGGGAGGATCTTAACCCCGCACTCACCTTGGGCTATTGGGCTCGGTGGAAGTGGCTCGGCGGCGGTCGGAGGGCGGCGGCGGCGCTACTGGCGGCGGCGGCGCGTTGGGGCTCAGGGGACGGCTCAAGCTAGCTTGCGGTGCGGTGTGGCGAGGTGGTGGTGGTGCCGGCCTTAAATAGGCGGCGAAGGTCGGTTCGGGGGGAGATATTTTCCCCTTCCGGCGAGACCGCCGGCGAGCTCGGGGGAGCTTCGCGAACTCCGGCCGCTCTTTGCGGTGACCGGCGTCGCGTCGGCCCCGCACGGGTCAACTCTTGCGCATGTAGCGCGGGCAAGCGGCGGTGGTGGCGGAGGTGACGGCTCGGCTTCGTCGCCGGCGCCATGGATGGGTCTTTTCGTCCCGAGCCTCGGGCGGTGAGGATAGAGGGGAGGAACGGTGGCGTGCTCGGTGGCCGTCGTGGTCGGCCCTCGCGGGCCCGTGCGGCGGGCACCGGCACGCCGCCGGCCCGGCCGCGCCGGCGCGCGCGCGCAGCCGTGGTTGATTGCGTGGGGAAAAGGAGGAGGAGGGGGGGAGGGTCACCCGTGCGGCGGCCGGGCGCGGGGCGGGCGGGGCCGTGGTGGCGTGCAACGGCGGCTTCCTCGCCGGCCGGTGTCGTGCGGAGGCGGGGCCCGGTCGGCCGGCGGCGGGCGCCGGTCGGGCGCCGGCCCGCCATGCGGGAGGGAAGGAAGGGAGGAGGAGAGAAGAAAAGGAAGGAGAAAGGAGAAGAGAGAAAAAGAAAGGAGGAAAAAGAAAAGGAAAAAGGGGGAGAAAAAGGAAGAAAATAAAGAAATAGGAAGAAAGAAAAGAAAAATGGGAAAGGATAGGAAGGAAATTGGGAAAAGGTTTTAGGAAATTAGGGAAAATTGTTAGGGAAATTAAGGGAGGGTTTTGTGGGGTTTTTCCGTCTTCCCGGTGTCGGCGTGATTTTCGGGACGGCGGTGACGGCGAGGCGGACCGGCATCGGGACCGCGGCGTGCGCGGGATTCCCGGCCGGTGGCCGACCGCGGCGTTGGGAAGGTGCGCAAGGGTGCGGCCGTGGTGCGGTGCCGGCGGGATTCGCGCGCACGCGTGCCGGGGGAGAGAGGGAGAAAACAAAGTGGCTAGGGTTTGAATGGTAATTGAGCTCGGCGGATCGGTTTTTGAAATTACGCATGATTTAGTAGGTGATTTATTTAGAGCTAAAAACGCGGGCGTTACAGCTTGTCGATGAAGATGGCGAAATAGCTTGCTCTGCGAGTGGGTGAAATCGACGGCAGAGATAGGCTAGTGGCGGGTTGGCCAAAAACTATCCGGAGGGAAAAATAAGAGCGGCAGCACTGTCGAGCTCAAAAGCAGGTGAGACTTGGCAATGGCAACACCGCGGGAGGGCTTCGATTTTATACATCAACAGAACACAACGGTCATCCCAACCGACTGAGGTAGGGACTCGCGGAGCGATCCGGTGGTGGCAACACGAGGCTCGATAATGGTCGGCCCGTGAGGTCTCGGTGTTGACGGTGAAATTCCGTCAAACTAGCCATGAGTTTACCTTCGGTGTTGGCATGAGTTTTATACCTTATCCATTGGTACTACCCCCTTGGTATAACAAGTTCGTTCGTGCATGATGGTTTTGGAGTTTAGTGTTTATGTAGGGATTTAGTGTTGAAAGCAAGACTTTCGGGATAAGTTCATCAAGCACATTGTGACAAGACCTTGAAGCCCAGTACAAGTCATGCAATGAAGAAAACATGACTCCAAGAAGCCAGAGACTAAACCCAAGAAGATGACAAACTCCGTGGACCTAGTCAGAAAAGTGTCGAATCTTGCAGGACAAGGAGCTTCATCCAACTCGGAGAGAAACTGACGACAAGGGCCCACATGCAGAAGGGGGGAGGATCTAGAAGACTCGGGAACCAACGCCGGGAGAAGGAGGCGGCTAACTGGGCCAAGGTGGGTCCATGCGGTCGGCTGGCCTGCCCAGCCCACTTCGAGGCCCAGTCGCCCCCCTTTGACCTAGATGCCTCTCGGGCTATTTATAGCCCCCTGACCGAGAGCCATGCATCAATTCATTCATCATCCGCCGCCGAGGAGTAGAGAAGCTTTAGGGACACCATCTCGGAGAGGAGGGTCGTGCTAGTTGTCTAGGGTCCCCCTAGCCGACGTGGGAACCTTGCATGGAAGACCACGTCAGAGCTCTGGAGCAAGGATAAAGATCGAGGTAGGATCCCAGTGGTGATCGTGTTCATGTAATCATTCATGGTGAAGTGTTATAGTGAATCCGATTTCTAACGATCAAGTGCCTTCTCGATTATTCTGTTCTCTCTTGGTTTTGCTTCTTCCCCAATCTATACTTAAGATAGATTGCATAGGGTGCTCTTGTAGCCGCGGTGGCTAGAGGTGCATACCGGACCGACCAAGTGATTTCAACTTGTTCTTATCAAACTCGCCCTAGGCTAACCCGCACGAATAGGGGTGTGTTGTTACAGAACAGTGGCTCCAAAACGCGGGCGTCTTCGGAATCGGACCGGATGCCACGGTTTAAAGATGCTTTTAATGAGATTCGCTTTTCTATCTTCATCTATCTTGTTTAGAGCTACAACATAAGCATGATCTAGACTCTCTAGATCGGTTATCTCTTTGCTTTCTCTTGCTTCCTCTTAGTAGATTAGATTAGATGTGTTCTCTTGATGCTTTCTTAGATTAGATGCAATTTGGTTCTTCGAAAGATAGCTTTCCTTGCTTTACTAGATTGAATCCTTGCGTTGCACATTGTTCCACGGATTCGATACCTTGGGTTCACCACTCCAGGGAAGAAGGGTCCCTTGACTACGACGAGGGATTTGTCCGCTTGCAAATCCATTTGAAGTTTGATACGAATATACGCCGTCAACAAGCCCCTTTTTCTAGCGCCGTTGCCGGGGAACAAGCAATCAATATCCAATCTAGTATCGCTCTTTTTGTGAATATTTTTTAGTTTTTCTTTTGATTTTCTTTTGCATCTCTTAATTTTGATCATCCTCAAAAAGAAAAAAATCAATCTAATCTAGCTTTTGATTAACCCTAATTTTTCTTTTTTAGATTTTTTTTGCTAACCCTAACCGCAGATGGTTAGCTACCTCTCCAAGAAACCCAAACCTTTTTTTGTGGATGTTCCAAGAAAACTTTATAGGCAAAGGAGACGTGCAACACAAGCTAAAGGGTTGGAGACCCTAGATCCAAAAGCTGAAGTCGAAGGACCGTCGGAATCTCTAAGGGAATCACCACCTCCAAGTCCAAAGGATTATCAACCTCAACGGCCACCCATGGGAGAACAACCGCAACCGGAGCGTAAGATCGAGCTATGCACCTCCGAACGTCGTTGATCTACGTATCATAAACCTTCAAGACGCTGGAAGGCCGTTCAAGATCAAGGTGACAACTATCCACATGGTGCAACACTCGCCTTTCACCGGTAAAGAGGATCCGAACCTTCACCTCTAAGCATTTGTTCAACTATGTAAAATTTTTGATGAGGATGGGGTGACTCAAGATCAAATGAGGGTAAGGCCATTTCCATTCTCACTACTTGGAAAAGCTTTGTATTGGTTCCACACTCTACCGGTGTAGTCCAAGCAAGATTAGGAAGCGTTGATGAGGAACTTTATGAAGGAATTTTATTCACTGACCAAGACTCAAAGTTTGCACAACAAGATTGATACGTTTGTTCAATGACCCATGGAGATGATCTAGGATCGTTTCAATGAATACATGCGAGCCGGATTCCTTGAGTGGCATATCGATTTTCTTAAGAGGAGGACGGAGAAGATGGACATAGAGAGAGAAGCTCAAGACCTAAAGGCTGCCGAGGCAAAATCCACATGCGAGGAGTGTGAGGAGTACGACCATGTCCAAGGTAAACCCCGATTTAATGCAAGTTCATCCATTCAAGATTTGGTTCCTTTTTCTACACAATTCAAGGACTTAATGGACGAGCAAGCTAAGATCAACAGGGACACCGTCACTAAGTTCGAGTCTATGGAGAAAATATTGGAGAATTTAGATGGCAAGGTGAAGGAGGTCGGAAGCTCTATATGTGAAGTGTTCATCATGATGAAGATGCTAGAGATGCAAGTGGGACAACTTGCCGGACGCTCGATGGGTAGCTAAGGAGAATATCCGAGACAACCTCAAGGTCTCGAGACAGTGAAGGATACTCAAACTCATTCGGGAGAGATGGAGGATCGCACTAAGGATACCATAAAGATCACGACCGAAGGAACGGAGTTTGAGATGCTGAGCCACTGCATGAAGGAAGTTGTTGCATCCGTCATGACCAAAGGACAAAGCCAGCCTGTGAAGACCAAAAATAAGACTAAGCCGAAGAATAAGCCCGTGCCAAAGATGGTGCGGAAGTGGGTACCCAAGATTGCAACACCCGCAAAGAGCATTGATCCAAAGTAATCAAGTGAAGAAGTCTAGCCATGGACTATAAACAAAGCACTAGGCGGGAGGCAACCCGTTTCGTCGAGTCAAGAATAAGCTACCGGGAGGACAACCTGATGCAAGATTTTTCGAGTCTTTTCAAGTAAGTTAGTTTTGAAATTTACTACGCAAGACATTAGACTTAGAGCGGTTGAATAATATTAGAGACATAATTCTTGGTTGAATATTTTGTTTTGATCACAACCCTTTACATGAACCATCCTATGTGTTTGTTTGCTTCTTTTTGAGAAACCAAAATTAAATAAATTCAGAACCTATCTCAACCATTCATCCTCTTTATGATGTTATGGTTGACTTGTTTTACATGATCAAAATACACGAGTAGAGCCACGTTTTGTACCTAGATGATATTTAATTTTCAGCACGTGGTAGGACTCACGTGAACCTAGAAACTTCACTTTTGGTTGGTTTAAAAATCCTTATCCTTGTTTTCTCTAAGATTATAATTTTTTGAAGCCTCATTTAATTTTATTTCATTCAAAATCTCTCTCGTCTAATCAAAATTAGAACCTAAACCTCTGCCCCCATGATCTAGCCGGGAAAAGCTTGCTCTCAACTAATGGAAGCAAACAATACCGGTGAGACCAAAATAAAAGTACTCAGAAATATTTTTCGACTTACATTTGTTTTTAATGCTTTAACTCTTCTAAATTTATATTTGAACTCATTAATAGCTCTGATTTTATTTTTTTTATTTTCGAAATTAGAGGAGTGCTTAGCATTAAAACATGTTTTGACGGAGGCAACCTAGTTAACCTAACCATACATGCACCATGATGCATCATGGGATGCCCGTCCAACATCTTTTATCAAACCACATGCAAAGGACAAGCATGGGGGGCTGTTGACGGTTAATAGTTGTATCAAAGTTGGTTTAGACTTGCAAGCGGACAAGTCTCCTGTCGTAGTCAAGGGACCCTTCTTCCCTCGAGTGGTGAACCCAAGGTATCGAATCCGTGGAACAAATGTGTGACGCAAAAGATGATCTAGTAAAGCCAAGTAACTTCAATCTTCGGTAAAAGAGAAACCCTAATGCATCTAGATACAAGACACGAAACTAATCTAATCTACTAAAGATCGGAGATAACAAAGAAAGATAGGGTATATAAACCGATCTAGAGAGATCGGGTTAAGCCTTTTGTTGAAGTTCCAAGCAAGAGAAGAAGTAGCAAATCGAATCTTATTAGAAGCATCTTTAAATCGTGGTTTCCCGTCCAACTCTGAAAACATCCGCCTTTCGGAACCCCCGTTCTGTCACAACGTATCCCTACTCATGCGGGTAGCTTAGGGCGAGTCCCAAGACAAGTCGAGATTCTTTCGGAAGATCCGGCGTGTACCTCTAGCCACCACGGCTACAAGAACACCCTATGTAATCTATCTCGAGAATAGATCTAGAATAAGCAAAGCCGATCGAAAAACGAAATCTTCGAAGAAACACTTGATCACTAGAAATAGATTCAACTTGATAATTCAACTATGACAATGATACATACACAAGATCACCACCGGGATCCTTCCTTGATCTTGCTTCTAGCTCCGGGAACTCCGACGTGGTCTTCCGTGCAAGATTTCCACGTCGGCCTAGGGAGACCCTCGACCCCGGGCTATAAATAGCCCGAATGGCGGCTAGGTCAAAGGAGGGGGCAAACGGGCCCCGGACCGGGCCGGGCCGGCCGGCCCGGGCCGGCCGGCCCGAGCCCATCCGGGCCCCACCGTGGCCTCCTTTGCTTGATGCTCGGTTCCCGAGCTTCCCGGATCCTTCCCCCTTCGCATGTAGGCCTTTGTCGTCGCTCTCCAAATTGGACATAGCTCCTTGTCTTGCAAGATTCGGCACTTTTCTGGTTAGGTCCTCAGAGTTTGTCATCTTCTCGGATCAAGTCCCTGACTTCTTGGAGTTAAGTTTGCTTCGTTGCATGACTTGTACGGGGCTTCAAGGTCTTGTCACATGGTGCTTGATGAACTTATCCCGAAAGTCTTGCTTTCAATACCAAATCCGTGCATAAACACTAAACTACAAATCCGACATGCACAAGTGAACTTTTTGTACCACGGGGGTTAGTACCAATGGATAAGGTATAAAACTTATGCCAATACCGAAGGTAAACTCATGGCTAGGTTGAAGGATTTTCACCGTCAACATCTCCCCCATGCTTAAATCTTGCTCGTCCTCGAGTAAGCCTTCGATAGATATCATCGTTGCCCATCAATGTTTAAACCTTGCATTTGATCATACATGAGAAAACATAATGCTCTCGAAATTTTAATTCGTTAAAGTTCCATAATGTACTAGCCTTCATCTCTATGGAGGGTAGATTCTTAATTAAGCTTATCCCACAAGTATTAACATGCTCCCAAAATTTTTAAATAGGTCTCAGAAATTTTGAAAATAAAGGACTAGATGAAAAATAGCTAAACCAAGTTCACAAATTTAAATCATCTTGCATGTTTCTCAAGAACTCTCATCTCATCTTGTCTCTCAAGCCTATATATTCTACTCCTTTCCCTCTCATAACTTATATGTGTGGTAAGCTTTATATGGAGCTTTTTGGGAAAGTTTAGTCCTACCAAGATTTTATAAATGAGGTGTTGTCAAAACAAGACAACCTTCTCATGGTCTTACCGAGACTCGTCAAAAAGGTCATTGGAAAATAATGTTATATCATGGAGGGGAAAGAGAAAAATACACACACTTGAGATGAGTGGACATGTGCAAATGGCAAAGAGTGATCCCGAGGCACAAAGGAGGTCCTCGTTATCGGATTGCACATGGTTGAAAAATGAGTATGGATCTTTTAATCTTGAAGCCTTAAATTTCCTAATGCACTTTAGAGAACCGGGGAGTTCACTTTATTTTTATTTTTACACATACATATATTTTTTTCATTTTCTCACATTTCTCATTCTTTTCATTCATTCTTTCTTTCTTTCTTTCTTTCTTTCTTTTTCTCATTCATTTTTTTCTTCTTTTCCTTTCTCATAAATTTTTTTATTTTCTCCCTTTTGAACTCTAAAATTGCATCGTAGCTACCGCCTCCCCCATGCTTAGACGTTGCTCGTCCCCGAGCAAAGAGGCGATAAATAAGGTAGGTACCGGAAATATTTTTCCTTGGAGAGATACTTGAATTCTTCAATGTTGGCACCGTCTTGCGATCTTTCTTGAATTGATGATCCATTCTCAATTATAGGTTATGGTCAAGGTGGTAATCACAAAAGATGATATTTGGTTTAAATGGTGGATATCCGGCGAGGTTTGTGAGATCTCCAATGTGGGGATGCACAATGCACGGATAAAAGGCTAGCAAAAAGATAGATATGCAAAAATGGAATGACCAGCTTCTTAGTCTCGGGCCAGAGAAATCATGGCCTGCAATAACTCACTCAAAAAAAATCTTGTACACTAAGGTTTATGCACTCAAATATATATTAGGTTCTAAATAGGTTGAGCAACACACAAGTGATATTCATGACAAGGTTAGCGATATTTTTGAGCATAAAAAACATCTTTAATCTATTCATAACTTGAGAGCACATAAAACACTATGGGTCTTTATTTTAATCATAACCTTTGCTAAAGATTAAGCTAGCATTTAAATAAATTCAGATTCGTATTTTAAGAGAGCACTAGCTTTAACATGCATAAATCAATTACAAAGATAAACAAAGCAGCAATTATAATCATATATCATCATGGCACAAATTTTTGTAACTTTTCCAATAGTATAAACAAGGTGTTGTCTTTATTAATGGTGAAAACAAACTGAAATACATGCTGAAAATAAACAAACACACTTGCTGAAATTTAAATAAAAAACAGAAAATATTACGCAAACACAAACAAACAAAAGCTGAAAATTACAGAGAAAGGGAAAAGAAAAGAAAACTAAAATTCCTTCTTCTTCCTAATCCTCCGCCAGTGGTTGGTGTTGATAATCTTGATAGTAGTACCCTTGTTCGTAGTAAGGTTGGACATCCCCCCAACGAATTGATCCGGCTCCACTAGGTGAAGGCGTCCAAGCTCATAGGAAATATTTGCATTGCTCTCACCAAGTTGAGCCGCGTTGGTTTGGATGGCTGCGGCGTTTTGCGCATTTCTCGCAACATACCCTCCAATTATGGCCATGCTTTGTAGTGGTTGGGGATATTGTGCGTAGGGCTCTGCGAAGTTTACGTTGGGTACCACATAATTTGGTGGGGGTACCGGTGCACCACCCCCCCATGCTTGCTCTTATGGCCCTCCGTAATAACTTGGCGGGGTAGGGATCCCACCGAAAGGTGGCACAACATTGGGTTGTGCACTACCCACTGGTGCGGAGGTGGATCCCTCCTCTGCGATTCTTCCTCTTTTATTTTTCTTTGTCGGGACAAGGAGTCCCTCTTCCAACCAATCTTCCCTCCCTTTGATGAAAAGCCTAAGCCTTGCGTCCGGAAGGGGTAGGTTCACCGTGGCCAAACGAAAACCTCCTCTTTTGTCTCCAATAATATATTTGCATTGCCTCAAATACTCAAAGCCGAGAGAGGTCCCACGCAAAAGATGTTCGGGGTTTCTTGTGATCCCCGGCCGTAGGGAGATGGCCAACATAGAGAGGTAGCACCCCGAACCAATATCTCCCGCCCCCGATGTTGCCTCGCAACACCAACGGTTGATCATAAGGTATGAGGGGTCTATTGGTTGCTTGGAAGTTAAAGCCGAGTAGAGCCAATTCAACTCCGTGCCAGTCGCCTTCGTCTCACTCATCCTCCCCAATATCCTCTTGCACATCCAAGAGTGGAATACTTGGATAATGGGGTTACGGATGCAATTGCATTGTTGGTAGGCTTCTCCGGAGATTAATCTCCAAAATCCATCTAACATGCCGGGCGGCACGTCAACTTTCTCCGGAGCTCCCTTTTGGAACCCAAGTAGCTCCCTAACATACTCGTAGGGAACCACTTGTTGGATTCCCTCCAAATGGAATGATCAACTTTGCACCCCATCATCAAGGATAGGTGCAATAGTCATCAAGATTTCCAAGGCAAACTCCTTGTGGGTGTCCGCCGATACCCTGTTGGAGAATTGCACCCATCCAAGGTGCCCCAACATATAATATATGTTGGTGCCAAAACCCAAGTAGTTGAGTGCTTGGTCGTCGAAGTCGACGTTGGCCACAAGCCTCATCTCAAGACGAGAGAGCTTCTTCACCTCCTCCTCTGACAATATGATGAAGCCATATGAGGAATACTTCGGAGTGTATGGAGGTGGCGCGGTCGAACGGGTCGATCGTCGAGGTGGAACGGGCGGCTCCTCCGTGTGCCCTTGAGGTTCGGTAAACCTCATGGATGTGCTCCTTGTTGCCCTCATGCCACCGAGGAGGAGAGCGTCGTTCATCCTTGGTGGTGTCGTATCCTCCTCCATGCTCCGAGGAGACTCGGAAACCGAGTGCCTCCTCGAAGACGTCGTCGATGATGGCTTGGATGATGATGACCCCTTCTTCTTGGTGAATAAGCTTGTGGTTTTCTTCCACATGATTGCTGCACTCTCCTCTCCACTAAAATTCCGGGTTGCAACCGGTAACTAGGCACTAAAAACTTACTTTCGAATGTGGACTTCGAGTGGATTAAGGTTGTGCATTTTTTTGATCTATCAAGCTTGGGAAGGTTGGCTATGTCTACGGTGGTTCTGGGCACACAAACTTGAGCACACAAACTGAGGAAGGAGAGGGATGCTTGCCTGTAGAAGATGGGAGCCGGGGGGCTCCTTTTGTAGGGGAGGCCGGCCGGCCTGGGCCGATCAGCCTGGGTGGCCGCGTGCTCCCCCTGGCTCCATTTTTCTCTGGCACGATCATTTCCCCTCCGTGACTTTCTTGCCCACGTGCTCCACGAGTTGCACCGTCCAAACGCTCTCGTCCACCCCTTTTCTTGCATTATTGGTCCTTCCACTTGATGCTTCATGCTTTGAGTCATGTCCTGCAAAGTTTATGCTTGATGACCACCCATGCTTGTCCTTTGCATGTGGACTTGATGAAAGTTGATGAAAGGGTATCCAATGGTGCATGCACGATTAACTTTAACTAGATTGCCTCCCTTTAAGTATGTTTAAGGTTAAGCACTCCTCTAATTTCGAAAATTAAAAATATTTCCAGAGCTATGGAAGAGCTCAAGCATAAATTTAGAGAAGTTTTTAAACCATTAAAAACAAATGTAAGTCGAAAATATTTTCCGACTACGTTGATATCGGTCTCACCGGTATAATTTGCCTTCATTAGTTGAGAGCAAACTTTTCCCGGCTATCATGGGGGCATAGGTTTAGGTTCTAATTTTGGCTAAATGAGAGAGATTTTGAATAAAACAAAATTAAATGAGGCTTACAAAAATTCTAATCTTAGAGAAACCAAGGATATAAAATTTTAAAACCAACCAAAAGTTTAGTTTCTAGGTTCACGCGAGTCCTACCACGTGCTGAAATTTAATTAACACCTAGGTACAAGTCATGGCTCTACTCGTGTGTTTTTAGCATGAAAAATAATTCAACCACATCACCATAATAAGGATGAAGGGTTGAGTTAGGTTCTGAAATTATTTGGTTGAGATTTCTCGAAAAGAAACAAACAAACACATAGGAGGGTTCAAGTAAAGGGTTTATGATCGAGGAAAATACTCGACCAAAAATTATGTCTCTAATATTGTTCAACCACTTCTAAGTATAATGTCTTTGCGTAATAAAATTCAAAACTTAAATATTAAAAAGACTCGAAATACCAGGAATCGGGTTGTCCTCCCGGTAGCTTATTCTTGACTCGGTGAAACGGGTTGCCTCCCGCCTAGCGCTTCGTTTATAGTCCATGGCTAGACTTCTTCACTTGATTACTTTGGATCAACGCTCTTTGCAGGCGTTGCAATCTTGGGTACCCACTTCCGCACCATCTTGGGCACGGGCTTTTCTTCCGGCTTAGTCATTTTTTTGGTCTTCACAGGCGGCTTTTCTTCCTTTGTCTTGACGGATGCAACACCTTCCTTGATTTTCTTTACGTTCATTTTTTCGGCTTTTTCTTCTTTTTCGGCCCCTTTTTCTTCTTTGGTTCTTGCTTCTCTTCAATCATATTGCATGCCTCGAGTCGTGGTCGATACTTGAAGGAACTCCTTTCTCTGTTGATATCGAACATGATCTCCCCCTTGCCAACATCAATAGTAGCTCCGACAGTCTTGAGGAAAGGCCTCCCAAGGATGAGCGGCGGCTTCTCCCTCTCTCCCATCTCGAGCACCATGAAGTCGGCGAGGATGAAGTGGTGTCCTACCTTCATGGGTACATCTTCAGCAATGCCCAAGGGACAGCGAATGGAGTTATCTCCCAACTCCAAACACATACCCGTAGGCTCCAATGGTAGGCGTAGCTTCTCGAACACATTCCTTGGCATGACACTCACACTTGCTCCAAGGTCGCATAACGCCTTCTCAAAATTGAAAGAACCAACGGAACAAGGAATTGTAGGGCACCCGGCGTCCTTTTGCTTCTCTAGCCCATTAGCAATAGCGGCACTACACTCCTCGGACATCTTGGCACTACACTTCTCGAACATCCTGACATGATCTACCCCGAGTGTTGCTATCTCATATTTATTTGCAAGTATGTCTTTAAAGTAACGAGAATATGTAGGTACTTGTAGGGCATCTAGTAATGGCATGTTGATGCTAAGTCTACGCACAACCTCCACAAACTTCTCAAAGTGGTTGTCAAGTTTACCTCGGAAGTAGCGTGGCTTGAGTTGTGGTATCCTCGTGTCTTCTTCCTGCATCTCAAATTCGGGCTCTTCGGTGACGATCCTCGTAACCTTCTCCTTAGCAACTTCCTCTGCCTCGGTGGATGGTTTAAGCTTCCTTGCTCCCGCGGAACGTTCCGTATCTTCGGTCTCCTTTCCCGAATGTGTTTGAATGGCCTTCGCTGTTTCAGGACCTTTAGGTTGTCCCGGAAGCTTCCCTTCATCATTAGTGAGGCACCCCGCAAGTTGTCCAACTTGCGTCTCGAGCATCTTCATCATGTTGAGCACTTGATGGTTGGAGCTCCTGACCTCCGTCACTTTGCTATCGATGTTCTCCAAGACCTTGTCTATGGTCTTGAACTTGGTGACGGTGTCCTTGTTGATCTTGGCTTGCTCGTCCATGATTTCCTTCAATTGTATACGAAGCGGAACAGAATTCGAAATGGATGAGCTTGCATTAAATTGAGGTCTACCTTGCCCGTAGCGGAAGTTCGGCAATTCTCCCTTCCTCATGTAGTCTAGCACTTTGGCTTCCTCCAGAAAATCTTTGCGGACATGGCCATACTCCCCACATTCTTTGCATGTGGATCTTGCTTCGGCAGCCTTCAAGTCTTGATCCTCCTTCTTTTCTATCTCCATCTTCTCCAACCTCCTCATGAGCGAGTCGACCTTGCCTTCAAGTATGTTCTCCTTCTCCACTTGCAAGACTCCCTTGACATTCCCCGTGGGTTGAAACGGATGTAGGCGCCCTGATGACGCCCATGTGTCGTTATCCGCAACCTTCTTGAATAGAGTGAAAGCTTCCGTCGGTGTAAGCTCGATGATAGATCCTCCCGCTGATGCATCGATGATCGTCCTTGACGCCATGGTGAGTCCTTGATAGAACTTTTGCACGAGGTCTTCCTTCGGGAACTTGTGATGTGGAACCGCTCGAGTGTACTCGTTGAAGCGCTCGAATGCCTCCGAGATAGTTTCCGTAGGATATTGAACAAAGGTGGCAATCTTATTACGCAAGCTTTGAGTTTTATCCGGCAAGTAGTATTCTGTTGACGGTTAAGAATTGTATCAAAGTTCGTTTGTGACTAGCAAGCGTACAAGTCTCCCGTCGTAGTCAAGGGACCCTTCTTCCCTCGAGTGGTGAACCCAAGGTATCGAATTCGTGGAACAAATGTGTGACGCAAAACTTAATCTATTAAAGCCAAGTAACTTCAATCTTCGATAAAAGAAACCCTAATGCATCTAAGTAAAAGACACAAAACAAATCTAATCTACTAAAGACCGGAGAAAACAAAGTAAGATTGGGTAGATAAACCGATCTAGAGGGATCGGGGTAAGCCTTTTGTTGAAGTTCCAAGCAAGAGAAGAAGTAGCAAATCGAATCTTAATAGAAGCCACTTTAAATCGTGGTTTCCCGTCCAAATCCGAAAACATCCGCCTTTCGAGACCCCCGTTCGTCACAACGTATCCCTATTCATGCGGGGAGCTTAGGGCGAGTCAAAAGACAAGTCGAGATTCTTTCGGAAGATCCGGCGTGTACCTCTAGCCACCGCGGCTACAGGAACACCCTATGTAATCTATCTCGAGAATAGAATTGGAATAAGCAAAGCCGATCGAAAAACGAAATCTTCCAGAAACACTTGATCGCTAGGAAAAGATTCAACTTGATAATTCAACTATAACAATGATACATACACAAGATCACCACCGGGATCCTTCCTTGATCTTGCTTCTAGCTCCGGAACTCCGACGTGGTCTTCCGTGCAAGGTTCCCACGTCGGCTAGGGAAACCCTAGTCAACTAGCTCGACCCTCTCCTCTCCGAGATGGTGTCCCTCTCTTCTCTCGCGTCCTCGGAGTCCGTCGTCTTCTCGGATCGGGTCCCCGGCTTCTTGGAGTTAAGTTTGCTTCATTGCATGACTTGTACGGGGCTTCAAGGTCTTGTCATGAGGTGCTTGATGAACTTATCCCGAAAGTCTTGCATTCAACACTAAAACCCCGCATAAACATTAAACTCCAAAACCGACATGCACACGTGAACTTGTTATACCACGAGGGTTAGTACCAATGAATAAGGTATAAAACTCATGCCAACACCGAAGGTAAACTCATGGCTAGGTTGACGTATTTTCACCGTCAACATCTCCCCCATGCTTAAACCTTGCTCGTCCTCGAGTAAGCCTTCGATGGATATCATCATTGCCAAACAATGTTTAAACTTTGCACTTGATCACACATGAGAAAACATAATGCTCTCAAAATTTTAATTCATTAAAGTTCCATAATGTGCTAGCCTTCATCTCTACGGAGGGTAGATTCTTATTAAGCTTATCCCACAAGTATTAACATGCTCACAAAGTTTTAAATAGATCTCAGAAAGAACGAGATAAAGAAAAGCTAAACCATGTTCACAAATTTAAATCATCTCGTATATTGCTCATGAACTCTCATCTCACTTGTCTCTCAAGCCTATATATTCTACTCCTTTCCCTCTCATATATATGTGGTAGGCTTTATATGGAGCTTTGGGAAAGTTTAGTCCTAACAAGATTTTATAAATGAGGTGTTGTCAAAACAAGACAAGCTTCTCATGGTCTTACCGAGACTCGTCAAAAAGGTCATTGGAAAATAATGTTAAATCAAGGAGGGGAAAGAGAAAAATACACACACTTTTAGATGAGTGGACATGTGCAAATGGCAAAGAGTGATCCCGAGGCACAAAGGAAGTCCTCGTTATCGGATTGCACATGGTTGGAAAATGAGAATGGATCTTTTTAACTTGAAGCCTTGAATGCACTCTTAGAGAACCGGGGAGTTTACTTTACGCATATTTTTTTTCTTTCTCATATTTCTCATTCTTTTCTTTCTTTCTTTCTTTCTTTCTTTCATTCATTATATATATTTTTTTTCTTTACCTTGAAAGTCATGATTATCGCTGGATTTTTTTCTTTCATCATCATTTTTTTTAATATTCCCCTTTTAACTCTAAAACTGCACCGTACCTACCTCCTCCCCCATGCTTAGACGTTGCTCGTCCTCGAGCAAAGAGGCGAAAAATAAGGTAGGTACCGGAGTATTTTTCCTTGGAGAGATACTTGAAATCTTCAATGTTGGCACCGTCTTGCGATCTTCCTTGAATTGATGATCCATTCTCAACAATAGGTTGTGGTCAAGGAGGTAATCACAAAAAGATGATATTTGGTTTAAGGGTGGATATCCAGCGATGTTTGTGAGATCTCCGATGCGGGGATACACAATGCACGGATAAAAGGCTAGCAAAAAGATAGATACGCAAAAATGGAATGACCAGCTTCTTAGTCTCGGGCCAGAGAAATCATGGCCTGCAATAACTCACTCAAAAATAAAACTTGTACACTAAGGTTTATGCACTCAAATATATATAAGGCTTTGGATAGGTTGAGCAACACACAAGCGATATTTGTGACAAGGTTAGCGATATTTTTGAGCACAAAAGACATCTTTAATCTATTCATAACTTGAGAGCACATAAAACACTATGGGTCTTTATTTTAATCATAATCTCCGCTGAAAATTAAGCTAGCCTTTAAATAAATTCAGATTTGTATTTTTAAGAGAGCACTAGCTTAAACATGCATAAATCAATTACAAAGATGAACAAAGCTGCAATTATAATCATATATCATCATGGCACGAATTTTGTAACTTTTCCAATGATATAATCAAGGTGGTGTCTTTATTAATGATGACATCAAGTTGAAATACAAACTGAAAATAAACAAACATGCTTGCTGAAATAAAAACAGAAAATACTACGCAAACACACATAAGCAAAAGCTGAAAATTACGAGAGAAAAAGAAAAGAAAAGAAAACTAAAGTTCCTAAATCTTCTAGTCCTCCGCCGGTGGTTGATGTTGATGATCTTGATAATAATACCCTTTCTCATAATATGATTGGACACTTCCTCCGACAAATTGATTTGGCTCCACAAGGTGAAGGCGTCCAAGTTCAAAGGCAATATTTGCGTTGCCTTCACCAAGTTGAGCTGCGTTAGCTTGGATGGCTGCGATGTTTTGAGCATTTCTTGCAGCATACCCTCCAATTATGGCCATGCTTTGTTGTGGTTGGGGATGATGAGCGTAGGACTCCGCGAAGTTAGCGTTGGGCACAACATAATTTGGTGGGGGTACCGGTGCACCACCCCCCAATGCTTGCTCTTGTGGCCCTCCGTAATAACTTGGCGGAGGAGGGATCCCGCCGAATGGTTGCACATTGGGTTGTGCTCCACTCGCTTGTGCGGAGGATGTTCCCTTCTCTACGATTCTTCCTCTTTTGTTTTTCATTGCAGGGACAAGTAGTCCCTCTTCCAACCAATCTTCTCTCCCTTCGTTGAAAAGCCTAAGCCTCTCATTGGGAAGAGGTAGGTTCACTATGGCTAACTGATAACCTCCTCTCTCATCTCCACTAATGTATTTGCCTTGCCGCAAATACTCAATGCCGAGAGAGGTACCACGCAAAAGGTGGTCGGGGTTTCTTGCGATCCCCGGCCGCAAGGAGAAGGCCAACATGGAGAGGTAGCACCCCGAACCAATATTACCCGCCCCCGATGTTGCTTCACAACACCAACGGTTGATCATAAGGTAAGAAGGGTCTATTGGCCGCCCGGCAATTAAAGCCGAGTATAGCCAATTCAACTCCGTGTCGGTCACCTTTGTCTCCTTTATCCTCCCCAATACCCTCTTGCACATCCAAGAATGAAATATCCGGATAATGGGGTTGCGGATGCAATTGCGTTGTTGATGGGCTTCTCCGGAGATCATGTTCCAAAATCCCGCTAACATGCCGGGTGGCACGTCAACTTTCTCCGGAGCTCCCTTGTGGAATCCAAGCAGCTCCCTAACGTGCTCGTAGGGAACCACTTGTTGGACTCCCTCCAAACGGAATGACAAGCTTTGCACCCCATCATCATCAATGATGGGTGCAATAGTCATCAAAATTTCCAAGGCGAACCCCAAATGGGTGTCCACCGATACTCCGTTGGAGAACTGCACCCATCCAAGGTGCCCCAACATATAGTATATGTCAGTGCAAAAACCCAAGGTGTAGAGTGCTTGGTCGTCGAACTCGACGTTGGGCACAAGCCTCTTCTCAAGATTAGAGAGCCTCTCCTCCTCCTCCGACGACAAGATGATGAAGCCGTACGAAGAGTATGTCGGGGTGTAGGGAGGTGGCGTGGTTGAGCGAGTCGATCGTCGTGGTGGCACGGGCTGCTCCTCCGTGCGCCCACGAGGTTCGGTGAACCTCATGGAAGTGCTTCTTGCAGCCCTCATACCACCAAGGAGGAGAGCATCGTTCCTCCTCGGTGGTGCCGTATCCGTCTCCATGCTCCGGGGAGACTCGGAAACCGAGTGCCTCCTCGAAGACGTGGTTGATGATGGCTTGGATGACGATGAACTCTTCTTCTTGGAGAAGAGACTTGTGGTTTTCATCCACATGGTTGCTGCACTCTTTTCTTCAACTAAAACTCCGGGTTGCAACCGGTAACTAGGCACTTAAACTCTTTGCTTCGGATGTGGACTTTGAGTGGATTAAGGATGTGGATTTTTTTCTTGAGCTATCAAGCTTGGGAAGGTTGGCTATGTCTACGGAGGTTTTAAGCACACACACTTGAACACACAAACAAGGGAAGGAGAGGGAAGCTTGCCCGCAAAAAACGGGGAGTCGGGAGGCTCCTTATGTAGGTGAGGCCGGCCGGCCCGGGCCGGCCGGCCCGGGGTCCTCCCCGGCTCCTCCCCGCCTCGTCTTTCTCGATCATTTCGCCTCGCAACTTTCCTGCCCGCGTGCTTCACGAGTTGCACCGCCCAAACGCTCTCGTCCACTCCTTTTCTTGCATTATTGGTCCTTCCACTTGATGCTCATGCTTTGGGTCATGTCCATGCTCCCTAGCTCCACTTGCTTCACATGCCACCATGAAATTCCTGCAAAGTTGATGCTTGCTGCCCACCATGCTTGTCCTTTGCATGTGGAATTGGTGAAAGTTGATAAAAGGGAATCCAATGGTGCATGCATGATTAATTCAAACTAGATTGCCTCCATTTAGGTGTGTTTAAGGTTAAGCACTCCTCTAATTCGAAATTTAAAATATTTTTCGGAGCCACGCAAGAGCTCAAACATAATTTTAGAGAAGTTTATAAACCATTAAAAACAAATGTAAGTCGAAAATATTTTTCGACTACGTCGATTTCGGTCTCACCGGTATAGTTTGCCTTCATCGGTTGAGAGCAAACATTTTCCCGCTTGATCATGGGGGCATAGGTTTAGGTTCTAATTTTGGCTAAATAAGAAAGATTTTGAATAAAACAAAATTAGAATAGGCTTAGAAAAATTCCAATCCTAGAGAAACCAAGGATATAGATTTTTAAAATCAACCAAAAGTTTTGATTTCTAGGTTCACGCGAGTTCTACCACGTGCTGAATTTTTATTAACACTTAAATATAAATCGTGGCTCTACTCGTGTGGTTTTAGCATGAAAAATAAGTCAACCTCAGCACCATAATGAGGGTGAAAGGTTGAGTTAGGTTCTAAAATTATTTGGTTGAGGTTTCTCGAAAAGAAAAGAACAAACAAGCACATAGGAGGGTTCATGCAAAGGGTTTATGATAAAGCAAACTGTTGGGGAATTCAAGAAAACCCGTCACCCTCGAAACGTCAAGCTTAACAAAGTTCTAAAAGCATGTTTTTCAGGAGCAGGGAATTCGCGATTCTCGGAAGCCTGGTGCCTGTGAAGTCACGAATTCGCGAATGTGCAGAATTCGGGAATCTTGATTCGGCGAAGTGGCGAAGTCACGAACATGCGGGAGCCCGAATCTCAACTGTTGATGGTCCGAATTTTCGGAGAACTGTCGATTCGGGAATCCGATGAAGACTCGTTTGGGACTCGGGCGCGCGGACGGTGCACGAACCCGTTGGGAAGCAAGAGCCACTTCGGGAATATGTTGAAGACCTAGTTCGGGAATTTCGGGCGAAGACATTCACGAACCACGGGAGAAGCAAAGTCAAAGTTGCGGTCCCAAAAAGTCCGGGTTTAGAGTGTGAACTAGTGGCGGACTTGTAAATATGTTGGGTAGGAAAAGACATTCTTGTGTGTGTTCACATTAGGAATATTCTCTGAGCCCGAGGGTGTTATCGGCATGTAAAAGTCCCTTCGTCTCCCTATAAAAGGGGGCGCAAGGGCACGTGTAAACGGATTCAGACTTTTTTGGAACTTGTGCTACTTGCAGAGAGATTCACAGTCTCTTTGCGCCCTAATCTTGTACTTGAACGTGTTGAGAACTCTGCTCGTGTTAGGGTAGTTATCCGAATTTTTCGGATACCCCCCAACATTGGCGCCCACCGTGGGGCTCGAACCCACGACCACAAGGTTAACATTGGCGCCCACCGTGTTCCAGCCGAAAAGAAACTCACGATGCCACCTCAGAAGAAGTCAAAGAAGACTGCTCCAGCGCAGGCAAACCAGGAAGATCGCCATCTCACCCAGGGGAACGAAAACTCGTTTGTTCCTGAGTCCTCGAACGTAACAGACCAACAACGAAGAGAGAAGCTCGAAGCCCTCATGAAGGCAAGAGCAGAAAAGACAACTCACATCCAAGAACAACTCCGCCGAACAAAGAAGAGCACGAGAATGTTGATGCCGACGATGATTCCATAGACAGAGAGCTAGCCATGGTCCACCAAAAGATACAACAACTACGTAAAGACAAAGAAAAGTTCGCGGCTCGGTTGCGTGGCGAAGAGAAAAATCTCTCGAAAAGCTAGAGCAACTCGAACAAAGCAAAAGAGCAAATATAAGCAATACGAGAGAGAAATTGACGAAATGAAAGAACAAGAGAACAGCTCCCCGTGGCAAGAAACACCGCAGCAGTAACCCTCGCGCTCGCAAGAGAATCCCCGAAAGAAAACTTTTTCGCGGGAAACGGAGTCACACACTTCGTGGATTCGAATCGCCGCCGTCAATAGGGCCGCAAACAAGCACCTTGGCCGCCGAAGTTCAAGCCTCGTCTCTCTTCCCAAGTACAACGGCTTCGGAAACTCCGGGCAGTTCTCATGAGATACGAGTCACCGTGAACTCGGCGAGAGGAGATGATGTTGCACTCGCCAAATCCTTCATCATAGCTTGCGAAGGACCGCATCGAATTGGTACTCACCGTCTGCCTTTGCCTCCACACTCGATCTACACTGGGTAGATCTCAAAACAAAATTCATGCAAGCGTTTCGTATGTTCCATGACACAATAGCCGAAGCCTCGTATCCGTACAACGCAAGCGAAGGACGGGGAACCACCGTGGAACTTCGTGAGAAGGTTCATGCAACAAAGGTCTCGCATCCCCGACGCCGATGACAAGACAACGATCAAGGCACCGATCAAAGGTCTCACCCCGGGGCCAACGGCTTCCCACCTCACGAGAAAGAAGCCCGAGACAGGTTGAAGAACTATTTCGGGAATTGGAGGATTACATTCTCCGTCCGATGATGACCACCGCAAGAGAGTAGCCGAACGAAACGAGGCAAGACGGGCGGCGAGAGATATGACCCGGCGGGCACCACCCCAAAGCATCCACGAAACGTAAACAAGGTGTTGGAAATTCTCGCCCGCAACAAGACAAAGAGTAGGCCAAGTGCCGGGGGGAGGATTCGATCATAGAGGAAGGGGGAGAGGAAGAGGAACCCCAAGCCTCCCGAACCACAACCCAAGAGATCCCCACTCCTACTTCCCGTATCATGGAAGAGGCCACAAGACCGAAGGGTGCCCGAGAGACAAAGAAGAACATGGCACGAATCCAACAAGAGAAAGCACCGATGAGCATTGCATCCTCGATGCCAACCCGGTTTCGGCCGAACTTCCGGCAACCGCGATTCGCGAGTCCGCGATCAAGCTCGTACCGGTTCGACAATTTCCACAATCGCAATCGGCATGGCAGCCTTCACAAGAATTCTTCCCTCGGCCGCAAGCGATACGGTCGATCCAGCGGCCACGGCCCATTCGGGAAATATTGCCACCGCCTCCCGAAAGCTCATCAAGGCCTCGGTCAAGTTCGGGACCTCGAACTCCAAAGCATTGCCATCGTTCGGGACTATCATGCCAATCACACGCGGATCCGCTATGGAATTCGAAACAAAGAAGCAAAGAAACAACTACTTCGGATCCGTGAATACCATCATCAATGATGGCCCACTGCCCGCCCGGAGTGGGTGAAGGTGCCAATTACCTTTACGAGAAGAAGATTTCGGGTTGAAATCCACGATCCACAATGACGCCATGGTGATCGAAGTCAACATTGCCGGATGGGTCATAGGAAAAATCTTGGTGGACAACGGGAGTTCGGTGGACATCCCGTTCCCGAAAACATTCGAGAAAATGAATCGAGCCAAAGACATGTTGGATCCACCGAGTACCCACTGGCAGGGGTTCGGAGGAAAGCCCATCAAGCTTCGGTGGGAAAAATATCACTCCCGGTTTCTTTCGGAGATCTTGAGAATGCCGTAACGGAGAATCTCACCTTTGATGTAGTTGACATATATCACCCGTACCTTGCGATCTTCGGCAGAGGTTTCATGAACAAGTTTGATGCTGTCATAAGGCAACAGTTCCTATGCATGAAGATGCCTGCGCCCAAAGGGGTTATCACGGTATTCGGCAATCAGCAGGAGGCCAGGAACATAGAAAAGGGCCACACGCCTGGCCAAACGAATGTATACCAGCTGAAAGCAGCTGAAGAGAGGAAGGAAACCTATGAAGAGCCCAAGCGGGACAAAGAGAAAAATAACATAGCCACAGAAGATGAAACAAAGAGAGTGTATTTGGATGACATGCCCGACAGAGCAGTCATAATAGGGGCGAACCTCAGCGCCGAAGAGGATGATGAACTCATACGCTTCCTGAACAGAAACAAGGATGTTTTCGCATGGTCAGCTAAAGATTTGCAAGGCGTTGACAGGGACATAATCGAACATGCCCTCGAAACGGACGACAAGATACCACCCAAGAAGCAAAAACTTCAGAAAATGTCCGACGAAAAGGTCAAGGCAGTGGAGGCAAAAGTTCGAGGTTGCGGGATGCCCAAGTGATCGAGAGGTCAAGTACCCGACCGTTAGCCAACACCGTGCCGACCAAGAAGAAAAATGGCAAATGGAGAATGTGTGTGGATTTCACCGATTTGAACAAGGCATGCAAGAAGGACGATTTTCCCTTGGAAAGGGTAGACAAAATCGTGGATGATGCAGCCAACAGTGAGATGCTTTCGCTCCTTGACATGTTCTCAGGGTATCATCAGATCAGAGTTCGCAAAGAGGACGAAGAGAAGACAAGTTTCATCACTCCTTTCGGAACATTTTGTTTCGTAAGAATGCCAGAGGGGCTGAAGAACGCAGGATGCACGTTTTCAAGAATGATAGCAATAGTGCTGCACCAGCAGATTAGGAGAAACATTTTGGCATACGTGGATGACATAGTTGTCAAAAGTGTTCAGAGGAGAAAACATATCAGCGATTTGGCAGAAACATTCGCGAACTTGAGGGCAGCGAACTTGAAGCTAAATCCGGAAAAATGTGTGTTCGGCATTCACAAGGGGAAAGTTCTTGTATGCCTAGTTTCAACGAAAGGCATTGAAGCAAACCCCGAGAAGATAAAGGCTCGATGGAAATGCAAGAGCCAATCTCAATGAAAGATGTTCGAAGTTGACGGGGAGAGTGGTCGCCCTCACCGGATTGATCCCCGCAGCCGCGTAGAAAGAAGTTTGCCATTCTTCCAAGTTCTCGAAGTGCCAAGAAATTCCCGTGGTCCGAACCTCGAAGGTGCCTTTCGCGAACCGAAGGACTACTTGTCCAACATGACCAAGCTCGTCCTCCCGAGCCAAAATCGCCGCTTCGCTATATGTGTCCGCATCAAATTCGGCGAGAAGCGCAGGTCTTTCGGTACAGAAAAGGAAGAAGAAGGAAAGCTCAGGCAAATTCCTGTATACTTCGCTTCGAAGCATTGTCCGGTTCCAAGGTTTTTTATTCCGAACTCGGAGAAGATCGCGTATGCGGTCATCATGGCAGCAAGAAAGCTAAGACACTACTTCGAGGGCCACAAAATAAGAGTTATCACCAACCAACCGTTAAGTGACCTGTTCGCAAACGAGGAGGCATCCACCCGAATCATCAAGTGGGGTCTTGAACTCTCCGAGTATGTGGTGGATTTCGAAAGAAGAAGTGCAATAAAATCGCAAGTTCTCGCGGATTTTGTCGTGGACCGGACCTCACCTACTCGTAATCTTGAGGAAAATATGCCCGAACCTTGGATAGTGCGGTGTGATGGAGCATGGTGTTACAAGGGGGTCGGAATTTCGGCCGTTGTAACGTCCCCGACGGGCGTGGTCATAAGATATGCGGCGCGGCTCGTATTCGCGAACAATGAACACTCCACGAACAACACAACGGAGTACGAAGCTCTACCGCCGGCATTGAGAAAAATGAAAGCCTTGGGGCGACAGACCTTCATAATCGAACGGATTCGAAAGTGATCCAGGAACATATCGAGAAGGAAAGCGAGGCCGGGAATCCGCTTCTCATGAAATATCTTGAAAAAGTCGAGAAATGGAAAGACACTTCAACGGGTATTCGATCCAAAGACATCCCAAGGGATGATAACAATGAGGCGGATAAACCGGTGAAGGCAAGAGCGTAAATCAAGAGCTACCACCGGACGTGTTCTTTGAAATTGTCGAGAGAACCCTCCATCAAAGATTCAAGAACTCAAATCGTGAATATGGTGGAAATTCCGGATCGGAGAGCAGAAATAATGGCCTATCCGAGGGGGCATTACGAACCACAAGATGAATTGGAGGAGAAAAGGTTGAAGCAAAGGGCTCGGGGCTATACAGTGGTAAATGGAGAATTGTACAAATCAGGAGTCACTGAGCCTTGGCTACGCCGCATCACCTCCGAAAAGGCCGCGAACTTCGAAAGAAATTCACGGTGGATTTTGTGGGGGCACACATAGGCACCGGGGCTTTGGGCCGGCAAGGCGATAAAGCGAGGATTCTATTGGCCCACCATAAACATCGACGCCAAGATGTTGGTTCGGCAATGTGAAGCATGCCGGAAGACGGGAAATCGGCGAGGACCGCCCTCAATGCCGGTTCATTTAATTCCTCCAACCCGGCCTCTCGCAGAGATGGGGCATGGACCTAGTAGGCCCGTTGCCAACGGCTCGGGGTAATTGCCGATTTGCGGCCGTAGCGGTCGACTATTTCACGAAGTGGGTAGAAGCAAAACCACTCACGAATATCACAGGCGGCAACGAGTTCGTAAATTCTTTTGGCGTAACATAGTGCGTGTTCGGAGTTCCTAGAGAACCGACGCTGACAATGGCAAACGGTTTGATCGCTACACCTTCAAAGAATACTGCAGAACCTTGGGCACACAAGCGAAATTTTCATCAGTATATCATCCACAGTCCAATGGAGCAGTCGAAAGAGCCAATGGCCTGATTTTTTTCGGGAATCAAGAAATGCTTATTTGATCAGAAAAAGGGAAAATGGGTGGATGAACTTCCGATGGTGATCTGGTCTCACAACACCACAGTTTCAAGGGCAACAGGTTTCATGCCTTTTCGCCTACTCTTCGGAACTGAGGCCATGACACCAGAGGAGATCAAGAATGAAAGCATGAGAGTCTTGAAAGGAAAAGAGATAGAGGAAATTGATAAGAAGGTGGAGAAAGACATGATAGAGCTGACAATCCTTAAAGCAGCAGAAAACATTGAGAAGTACCAGAGAGAGACAAGGGCACGGAGAGACAAAAAGGTGGTCCGGAAGGACATCAAACCGGTGATCCGGTCTTGAAAAGAAAGAAAAATTGGGAGAACCCGGGGAAAACTTCATGAGTCATGGGAGGGGCCTTACATAGCTAGGGGAAACAGATATGCCAGGGGCTTTTCGCCTGATGGAGCAGACTGGCGAAGAGTTTCCGTATTCGTGGAATGCCGATAGCCTAAAGAGGTATTATCCATGAAGACCCTAGTTGTACATAAATGTAGTAGGTAGCAGCTTTTCAATTTTCGTAAGTTTACACTTTAGGAAGATAAAAGCCCGAATCACGTGTCTATAAGTGACTTCGGGGAAAAACTAGTTTTATTTCCTAATCGTAGTACTAGAATAAGAAGGACCGTACTCTTTTCCTTGCAAAGGGGGCTCTAAATCAAGAGGCAAGGTTTTTAACGAGGCGGATCCCATGTAAATACTCTTTCTGATATATATATGAAAAGAGTCTTCCCCCAAATTGCACGTTTCGTATTTTGTGTCTCGAAATTCCATCGTGAAAAAAAAGAAAAAGTTCGTGAAAAAGGCTCCGTGATAGCCGAAATTCCATCGTGAAAAAAGAAAGAGTTCGTGAGAAAAGCTCCGTGATAGCCGAAATTCCATCGTGAAAAAAGAAAGAGTTCGTGAGAAAGGCTCCGTGATAGCCGAAATTCCATCGTGAAAAAAGAAAGAAAGAGAAGGGCTCCGTGATAGCCGAAATTCCATCGTGAAAAAAGAAAGAAAGAGAAGGGCTCCGTGATAGCCGAAATTCCATCGTGAAAAAAGAAAGAAAGAGAAGGGCTCCGTGATAGCCGAAATTCCATCGTGAAAAAAGAAAAAAGTTTGTGAGAAAGGCTTTGTGATAGCCAGAATTCCATCAATGAGAAAGAGGCCTGAGACAAAAACAAGTTGTGGCCTAGAAAAATCCCATCCATCGAGGGATTCCCACCGAAAAAGGCCCGAGACAACAACAAGTTGTGGCCTAGAAAAATCCCACCCACGAAGGGATTCCAACCAGAAAGTTCGCATGATAATTTCGAGAAAACGAATGTCTAATGGTTCGCCTATGTATTCTCACTCAGTTCAGATTGTTGAAAATTCTTTCAGGTATCATCATTATACGAAAAGGGCAAGGGGCTCCATCGGACATTCGCAGAAAAATCTTGGTTGAAGCAACTGAGGGTTGCAATTTCAACCGGGGCAAGTCTGCCGATTGGGGCAAGTCCACAAAATTCGAAAAGCAAATTTTGTCGACTTGCACAACAACGGTCGAAATTTTCAAAAATTAACGAAGACTCCTCCTAAAGATGCGCTAAAGAAGTTCGTGAATAGTAAGATTCGTGAACCTGCAATCTAGTTTTCATGCGAAACGGCAAGGTGAGGGAGGGTGACGTTTTTTCAAAGAAAAAACATATTCATTGCCTTATTCGCATAAAAACTTCCGAACAGTTCTTCGATAATTAAAACACTTGGCGTAAAATTCAAAACGAAAGCTCAACAACATGTCCCGGTTTACAAACATTCTCTTCAGCCGTATCGCTGGCATAGGCGAAGTCAGATGCATCGGCTAAGGGGCTAAGGGGCTCCATCTTGGGAACATTCGCGGACGGAGGAGTAGCGAGGGCGCGGAACGAACCTTCTTACGAAGTAAGAAGAACGAGGAGAGATCAAAACAACCTATAGAAAACTTAAGCGAGGCCTCAAGCCAAAATCGGAAAAATCTTGTTCGGGATGCGCTCGCTTGAACAGACGCCACGCTTCACCACTAACGAACATATTATCCCGACGAATCCGAAGTGGTAGCACGTCCGCGCAGCCCGGCTTGCGGGACTGCGCGCAGTTAAAATTTACAAAACATCTGTTCAGAAAAGTTTGATGAATCTACATGAATGTACAGCCAGCCTCGAATTCACCCAAAAAAGTCCAGACATATCGCTCAGTTCGTAATATCCACCTTCGGCGAATCCTCCTCTCGTTCGGGGACTTGTTCACCGTCGTTGCCACCATCGCCGCCGCCGCTGCTCGCTACCGCCGCCTGCCGCCTGAGCCGTCTTCGCCGGACCCACTCGAACTCTCGCCGGAAGTCGATCCTTCGGGAGACGTGGCGGCACCTTCTTGGTTCTCCTTTTCCCTCAGCTGCGAAAGGAAGGCACTACAAGGTTTTGTATCAAATTCAACGCCACTGTATTGCAACGCCAAAAATTTGGTTGGTATTGATGGATGTATTGCAACCATTCTTAAAAATCGTAGTGATACGTGTTTTTAATACAATGGTTTTGAAGGTGTTGCAAAGCTTTGTTGCATTTGGTTGACGATATTGCAATGGTCTAAAATGGTTGCAGTAGAATTGATTGTGGTTGCAATTGTGTGGTAGTACTACAACCACATTTGCGTTAGTTGCATTTAGTTGCGACTATTGCTATGCTTGTTTGGTGTTTCATAAAATTTCACAAGCGTTGCAAATTATTGATGCTTAATGCAACGAGAACTCTTGGGGGCGAAGCAAAAGTGAGGTTCAATTGTAACCTTTGTTGACAGTTGCAATATACTTTGATATTGTTGCAAATGCTAAATTTTATTGCAACTAGATCTGTGGCTTTGAAGCAAAAATTGTGTTCAAGTGCAATGCCTAATTTTTGTTGCGATATATACTTTGAGTCAACGAGAACTAATGAGCCAAGGCTGATTTGGATTGGGCCTTGTAGTGTGTATGATATACTATGAAAAAATATCATTCATAGTCAAAAATAGAACTTGGCTAATTTTGGATTTAGATTTTTTTCTAATTATTAATTTTAACAAAGAAGTTTGAATTGGTAGGAAAACAATCGTCATTAGTGACAAAATAGAAAAAAACACCATCGTTGTGGAATTGAACCAAGGACCTCAATACTACACTACTATATGACTTACCACTACTCCATTACAATGTTTTTGTTAGCTAGCATAGTTCAAGCATTTTTCACGTTTCTATGTTGTCGCCTTATAGTAACCTTATAGCTATTAAAATAGATGTGGACCACGTGGTCCCCCTTGACCTTCCCTCTTTGTTTAAGTGTAGGGTTTGTGATAAAAATTTCATAATCATTGGACATGTTATTAGTGAGTTATCAATTATCCTACAAAAAATGCAAAAAAAAAAACACGCTTCATAATGGGTTTGAACTACGGACAAAGCAACATCATACCAATTTGCCTTACCATTGAGCTAAAACACCTTTTGCAATATTATTAGCACTTTAACAAGTAATGTACTTTAACAACATTTGAAGTCGTAAATGGTTTAAAATGGAAAATACATAAACATAGAAGTTGTAGAACTCATCAACATCTACACTTTGTATTATGATCATTTTTTGCATTTAACAGATTTTGAACGATTCAAATTTTGAATTTCAAAAATTTACAAAGATAAACTAGTTTTTAAAATCTTAGATGGTTTTAAATTAAAATGTCATGAATGCCAAGTTTGTATAAGTTCTCAAGATCTACACTTCGTGTTCTGATCATTTTTGCATTTGACAGATTTTGAACGATTCAATTTTGAATTTCAAAAATTTATAAAGAAAAATCAATTTTTTAAACCCTAGATGGTTTCAAATTAATTTTGTTTTGTGTCTAATGCAACATTGAAAAAACGTTGCAATGGGCCTAAAATGGTTGCAATAGACACAATGCGAGGAAACCAAAACATTTTTTAAATTGACACCGACCGTGATTGCGATGTCACCCGGTCCCACCTTGAAGATGTGTCGATGTGGGTCCCACCTTGAGGAGTGGTGATGCGTTAATACCAACGGGTGCCCCCTCGGTGACGTGGCGTTGTGGTCCCACCAATGGTCCCACCTAGACGACATGGCGCACGGTCCAGTTCTACCTCGACCACGGTGGCGTTGTAGTCCCACCAGTGGATCCCAAATCAACGTGGACCATGTGGTCCCCCCATGTAGCCTACCCACGTGGACCACAGGTCCGGCTCCCCTTCAGCCTTCCCTCCTTTTTCTACAAAAAATGCAAAAAAATTGCTTCATAGTGGGTTTGAACTATGGACTAGCAACATCATAACAATTTGACTTACCATTGAGCTACGACAACTTTTGTGATATTAGTTGCACTTTAACATATATACTGAACCATCTACGTTAGTAGGTAATGCACCTCCGCAATCCACTCATGAAGTTCATTAAGATTTATTGGACAACTCTTGTTTTGGTCATTTGTTCATCAGACAAAATGATAATAGCATTGTTCACAAAATTTATGTATCTCACTTATGAAACCATATGAGTGTCTAATGCAACACTGAAAAAGTGTTGCAATAGGACTAAAATGGTTACAATAGACACAATACCAGAAATTTAATTGGCAAAAAAATGCCTTCTTGGGGATCGAACCTGAGACCTTTGTAACAAAAGTGACATGTGCAAACTACTAGGATAATCATTAGTTAATGTTGTATTATGGTGTTTTATTTCTTTTTGTTAATTGAACTGCAATAAATCCTTTAAAACAAACATGGAAAAAATATGTGGAAAAAATGGAGTGCGCTAAGGCTCAAACAAACGACCTCACGGATGGAAAGTCCACGCCTTACCATTGAGCCACTCGCCTGTTGTTGTTATAGTTCACATTTCTGTGTTTTTCTTATATGTTCTCTCGTTCAAATCCTGACACGTGGCGACACCCAATAAGTTGACTTCTTCTTCACAGATCCACATATGGATATGGATGTTGGACCACGTGGTGTGCCATTTGACACCATTGCAATATGATATTATTTGAATTATGATAGTGTAAATTCATAGAACCATTATAGCATTTTATGATATTATTTGAATTATGATAGTGTAAATTCGAGATGTAACTTTGAATTACCCCTAATAAACTGCTGTCGAAATCAATTTTTCATTTGTTAAAGTTGTAGATCTTGGTAGAGAATGATTTTAGAAAGTTTTAGAAAAAAAGAATCATCGAATTTGGAGTTAGTATGAGGCAGAAAAACTAGTTACAAGTTTTAGTCAAAGATTAAAAAGAGAAAACACAATTGTTCATCTCAGTTCATAGCAATTGCAATTTCTGTTTTTAATCTTCGGATAAAACTTGTAAACTGTTTTTCTTCCTCATACGAACTCCAATTCGGTTTATTCTTTTTCCTAAATTTTTCTAAAATCGATATGTTTTACTCAGTGCCATTTGTTTGTATCTTAATTACTATTTCTTGATTGCCTTTCATACAACATAACTTTTCCACCTTGATGACGTGGTGATGCAGTTCTACCAACAAGTCCCCCCTCGATGGTAGGGGCATTGTGGACCCACCAATGGTCCCACCCAAATGACGTGATACTATACATCTTTCATAAATAGAAACATATCTCACTTAGCTACATAGGACTATGTGAGCCATATACGCTTTTGCGAGGGATATTCAACAACTATTTATTGAAATTACTTGAATTTTTTATGTGACGCGCAGGCACCAAAATCATGTGGCTACGTAACTTTTTAAAGTTTTCTACCCACTTTATGATATTTTGACATTTTTTCTTTAGTAATTTAATAAATAATTACAGTAATAGTAAAAATTGATCAGAAAATTACATAGATTCACACCACAATAATTTTGACAAAGTGATACTATACACCTTTCACAACTAGGAATATCTCACATAGGTACACTTGAATATTCACGTATAATTTTTTTTATCTAAAATCATTTCTTGTACAAATTATAGGTGTGTTTTTTTTAAAAAAAACTTTAGTATAATCTCAATTTCACATTTGATTTATAATTTAAAATATATACATGTGTTTTTGTTTTCCTACAATATATGTTACCTATTTAATATTAAGAGCGCTACAATCCACATTAGAAAAATGGTAAAAAATGCATTAAGGTGAGGGTTTGAACCCAACAAGGGAGCCTCTCACAGGAGAACGCATCCGCCACCAGACCATCTCTTCGTCTGTGCTCAACTTTGGCCCTGTTTGGATACTCCAGCAGGGTTACAGTTAGAGCTAGTTTCTAACTCTAGCTCTAGCTCTAAACTAACTCTAGCTCTAGAGGTGAAGCTGGAGGTGGAGGGTTGTCGAAGAACAGCTCCACCAAAAATAGTGGAGAGCTCTTATATTTCTTCGATGATCCTGATACAAACTATCGGGGTTGTCCTTTATAGATCAGGAGCCCTTATTACTTAGGAGTATTAGTTTTCCGATATAGTGGACTTGGACCGTATGAAGAACTTAAATTGGTGAAGATTTGTTGTAAACCAGCTTAAGGATGCCGGTTCCAACAAGTAGATTATGCATTTTTATTTATCATCTTTTGTGTAAGAAATTCATTACTAAACATTTACCAACCCAATTTTCCAAAACAGCATAGTTTGGTAGGCAATAATATGATCCCAAATATTCAATTTTGTAGTTATGGATAAGCAAAACAATGTACTGTGTTGGGCAAACTTTACGATTCCTACAATCGTGTATAGGAGTTTTATGGTTGGTTTTTTTACCTTCTAGCCTTGACACTTTAGGCAAATTCTCGTACATACATAGGAAAAGTATTGTTACTAGTTGGGCAAAGTATCGACATGCTATTTTTCAACGTCTTGCGAGGTCGGGGAAGTGGCCGGGAAGGGAAGCAAATACGGTTGCAGTCATCGTTTGCAAACATCTTTTTTTGCTAAAGATATAATGCGAACACACAATATCATATTTGTTGATTATGGTGCTAGAAGTGGCCGGGAAGAGTGTATTGTTTTTGGTGCTAGAAGTGCTGCGCAGCGTGCTGTGTGGGTGGCCGCACGTGCGGAGGGGAAAAAAGGGCTAATATACCGGAAAAGTAAGTCCCTAATTAATTAAGGCCGCCTGTCGGACGAGTTCCCTTCCTAACTAAGGCCGGCTATCGGACGGAGTTTATTTGACCGGCCGTAAATTAGCCACGTCCGCCGGTTCAAGTATAGCCCAGCAGTTCGGTTGCCTTTTATATTTTTTGAAGCTATTATATTCCCCTACAGGTTAGGCAATGTATGAAGTAGCATACAGGCTTTAATGTTTTAGGGTTAGTATTTCCTGTCTCGACAAGGCAGCTGGTAAGGTAGATGTCACTGATCGCTCATCGAGCATTCTGCATGTATTAGACTTGTGAAACAAGAGTTTTATTCACTACACCACAACCCTAAATTAACCACAGACTCCTGTTGGCAAAAGTACATAATTAACGATGGATTTTTAGTCGGCAAAGAGTTGTGACGAACGGTCAGTCGGCACATCCTCATATTCCAATAAACTGTCCATCGGTAAAAGTATTTATGTTTAACGTTGGCTCCTCCATCGGTAAACATAGGTAAATAGACGAATCTTCCATTGTTAAAACTTCCCGACACACGGGACCCACTCGTACATGGATTTCTTTCTCTCCTTCCCTGGTTTGTTCCCCCGCGTGACCTCTCTCATCCCGGTAATCTCGCACCTCCCCCCCTCTCGTCTTCTCTCTTACCCCTCCGGTCCTCCACGGATCTCCCATCCGCCGCCGCCGTAGTCCCGCGCACAAGTGTGCCGCGCCCACGCGGCCTCGCGCCTCCTTCTCCTCGCCCACGGCACCCGGCATGGATCGACCTAGCCCCCTTCCCCCATGCGCGAAGGCTCCAATGGCCGAGCTCCTCGACACGGATCCGGTCCGTGCCCTTTGTCCGTCGGTCCGTGCGTTCGACGGGTGTCACAACAAGCCTCCGCCTCCCCCTACGGCGTCCCCCCGCGAGGGCAGCTCCGGCACCAATCCTCTCCGGCGAGGGGCACTACAGGTAGTCGCGGTTAGGGTTCTTGAGAAGATTTTTCAGGCACCCATCCCCTCCTACAAAATAAAGCTAATGAGTTGTCATCACTTAGAATGTAGGGGTTTTTTTGCAAGGTTGGATTGATTGAGAAGATTTGTTCAAAGAGTGGCCATGTCGGATCTGTACAGCGGAGATTGAATCTAGAGAAATAACCTAGGAAAGGAAGAGGTATCATCAGATTGGATGACATATTTTCCAGGACAACTGACATGACTTTTCTGATAGGCTCCTTTTTTCATGACAAATTAGGCAATCTATCATATTGGTGATGGTGCTTTAAAGTGGTTTTTTATTATGGCTTGATTAAATTGGAAGGAGTTCAAGGCATTTTGATGAAGCATTGATAGATGAGTTAGTGACAAGGCATCAAAACCTTCTAAGGGTGCTGCAGGTAATTCATTCTAAATTTACATTCATCTTATACTGTGAGGTTCAAGTTGGTTTCCTATGCTCCTATACTGCAAGTGTTTCGACATTTGAGATTTATTTACTAGCTTGAGTGCATGTTGCACATGTCTAAATGTCTCTCATGTACTATCTGTCTGAAATAGCTTGAAATAATGGTATGGTCCAGTGTTGATTTTGATCATTAATTATCTAATTTGTAATACTTGGTTATTGGTAGTGCTCAGCACTCACTATGATTCTCCACTTCTAAACTTTCTACCTTCTACTATGCTGCAATGACTACAGTGTTGCACTGTTGTTTATATCATAAAGGTCTTATAAGAGCTTATGGTGCTAACTGGAAATAATTTCATACATTTCTTGGGATGCCTTATATTTATGAAATTTTTCTACATGCCTATAATCAATAATGAAATTATGCACTGTTGTAATCCTACACAATATGCCAAGTCTAAAATAGCGTTGCACATAATAGCCTCCAGACTTGTATTGTTTGCAGATCAATCAAGTATTAGCACAAAATTATAATTACAAACCATGTAAATACCTTATATATGGGGTGATGAGGACACTAAAGCTTTCAATGTATCTTTGCCTGATCTCAGGTCTTGCCTTGGACTAAATCATATTTTACTTCCCTCTATAGAGTACACAACTGTCAGTAATTCTATCATGTGATTTTAATTTTCACCCACTAATACATATATTTAATTCACCACATTTCTGCCTGCTATACTACTGGGAGAAGCTGAACCAACATTTGCATAGCAGCATGGTACATATATTTCATACTTTCCTCTTGAATCTATTTTCAGGATTTTACGTTGAATTTTTTGGACTCGAGTAGCTAGGTATTTGAAGGATGCAAAGTTTAATTCAGAGAAATTGACATTGGACCCATGCGTCAGCCTCTTTGAACTTCTAAAACCTTTCAAAAAAAAATCAAAACTGCTGATGGATGATCAAGGCACACAGCCTGGTGGACCTTCAGATGAGCAATTGCATGAAAAGTAGTATCACCGCAAAGCCTCTAACAAGCAGTTAAAATTAAAAGAGACCTCATATGCTATGCTTTGCACCGCTAGTGATGATAGATTAGAAAAATGTGTGTGATCAGTTTGATGTGAATGTGATTCGAATTAAATTATATATGTGATGCTACCATTTGTGAGCCGGAAAAGAGCATCCAAAAAGAATGCACAGGTACTATGTCAAACCTTTTATCTCTCTTTGCATTGACAAGGAACATGTACTCCTTTTCGACAAGGTTCATATTTGCCTTTTGAATGTCAATGAATTTTATTTCTACAACTTTTGTTTAACTAATGCATGTCAATGATTTTTTCGAGAGGAATCTTGAGCTTCGGAAGGAGCATGCGAATGTTGGGAAGATGGCCATCGATGGAACCTTCGCTGCTACAACATTAGTCTTTTCAGTACAATAAGTTCAAACACTTGTGTGTGGTGGCCGCATTATTATGTGTTAAGCTACGTACTTGTGTTCTCAATGATCTTGACACCCGGTGTCTTTGGTTTCATTCTGTATGAACAAATTTTATTTGGGTTTAATGGATGTTGATGCCTCATTCATTACATATTTCTCGATTTGTGATTCTATTCAATAATTAAAAAATGCATTTAATTATTCATATATATGAATCTGGTGTCGCAATATACGTTTGAAATCAACCAAAATTCTGTTCCAATAGACTCACATATAACAACTACATTTAAATGTGGCAATAGGTACAACTATCGTGGCAAAACATATACATTCTCTTGCAACTACAAAAAGGCGACGGTGGCAATAAAGAACCTATCTATAGCAACCATTCAGTATCATGGCAATAGATGACCTAACCGTAGCAACCAACCTAAGTACGTGGCAATAGCATATGTCTCCTATAGCAACCATTCGGAAACGTGGCAATAGAGGACCTATCTCGTAGCAACGAACCTCCCAAAACGTTGCAATATCCTAAGCCAACTATAGCAACCATTTAGTTGATGTGGTAATAGAGACACTTTATTGCAATGATTTCTACGCGTAGCAAACAAGTCTATTGCAACACCTATGTTCGTTGCCATCGCATTGTGTTGCTACACAACTAACGTGTCGCAATACGTGTCACTAGCAACGTCTCGTTCGTTGCAATTGGTACCATTGCAACACCCATAGTGGTTGCAATGGCCTATGTTACAACGCTCACCAAGTGTTGCAGAAGAGTCAAAATTGTTGCAATAGATGGGTACTGTATCGCTACTAAAACGTAAACTGTTGCATTAAGCTATTGCTACGGTTACAAGTGCAACGACTTTTAACCAAAATAATATTGTAGCGAAAGTACTATTACTACCATTTTTCGGCCTATTGCAACACTTTTTCGGCGTTGATTTTGATACAAAACCTTGTAGTGAGGAAAGAGTGAGGAAGGCTTAAGAAACTGGAACACCTGCGACGAACATAAGTCACAAAATCGAGCAAAAGAAACTACCTCGGCAAGCTTTGCCTGCGCAATAGTCTTAACAATATCCGCCCCGCCAGCCATCCAGAACTCCTTCGCGAATTTCACCTTGATAGCCACAACGTCGGGGTTTGCTCGAAGTATCGCGTCGCTGGTAACGCTTGGGAATCGAGAAAGGTTCGCACGAAACTTCACCAAGTCCACACAGTCGTAATCGTGAAGGATCTTCAGGATACTCTCCACAGAAAAAGCAACGGCGAAGTCGCTGGCACCAGAGATCACTTCGGTGAGAGCCTTGAATTCATCCTCCAGCCAATCCATGAAATCGAGAATGTTAATGTCATCCGGCAGACGGGCCGGGCGAACACCGTACTCATTCAAGGATTTCTGGTACTCAGCATAGAGCAATTTCAGCTTTCCCAGAATTTCCGAAGTGTTTTTCCTTGAAGCTTCACCTTGTTCTGCCAGTGCCTTCTCAAGATCCACGATCTTCCGATCCTTTGTGCTCAGTGACTTGGCGAGGCTGGCGTTGTTGATGCGAAGATCCTCGGTGATTTTCGTAGCCCGCTCTTGTTTTTGCCAAAGCTTTTCGATCACACTCAGATCATCTTTGTGGGATTTCTGAGCTTTCTCCAGTTCTTTCTTGGATTCCTCGAGCGCGGCCTCTGCGACTTTCTTCTCATCGTGACTCCTTTTCAAAGCCTCCGCCAGCTCAGCCACCTTCCTCTCGAGTTCCAGGTTCGTGGATTGCGCAAGAGAAAAGTTACGCTCCAGCTCCTTGGACTTCTGAGCAAGTTGTTCGTTAATCTTTTCCTGTTTTGAGAGCTGCTCTATGGCAACTTTTCCAAGCATAGAATGCTTGAGGGTATAATCCTCGTGGAAGCGTGCAAGCTTGGAGGGAGAGTAAGAATGCAACAGATCCTTGAATTCTGAAAAATTCAGGAATAAATCTCAGACAAAGATTCAACAATCGTGAATGACACGAAGAGGCAGCGAGGATGAACGAACCTTGCTTGCTAAAATGCTGCATGGTGACTTGTTTAGTCGAACCCGAAGAGGCCTTCCCTTGAGGTGAAGGAGTAGTTTCGGAGATGGAGAGAGGCCTTTTTTCGGAGCTTTGAGCGGCTTCTTCGAGTCGTCCCGACGCCTCCTCTCCTGTTTCATCAACAATTTTGGACGATTTCCATAGAGTTAAAAATCTAGACGTCTTGCACCCGACGCCACTTGTCTCGAAACCAACACGCAATAGCTTGCCGCGATGAGACGTACCAAAGCTTTTGTTAAAAGCGGCTAAGGAAGGAGAGGGCGCCTGGTCTTCGGGGCTATCCGTCTTCGTGAGAGTGTCGTCGTCGAAGGCGGATGGGACTCGCCGAACTCCGGTGGAAGAAACTTTCTTCACAGCCTTCTTCAATTTCTTGCGGCTCATCTGGGCAAGCCCCGAAGCAGCCTGGAGCTCAGCTTCCGAAGTCCGAGGTTCGGAGGTCTTTCGTTTCCGCTTCGATGACTCAAGCGATCTAGTCCTTGAAGGCTTCACTCCCGAAGAGGTTCCCTCGGTGGCAGGCGACGAGCTTCGCTTCGACGACCTGATTCGAGGAGCGTTGATGGGGGCGGCTGAGCAGCTGGCCACGGCGACAGCGGGAAGTTTCAACTTGGGACCAGGGCCTCGAGAGCCGAAAAATTTATCACCGCTGATTTCCGAAAAGACGCGATTGATCTTCTTCTTGTGCTTCACCAGGGCCTTGTACGCCTTGTACTCGTTCATGGTATATTCGCCTACCATGACATTGACCCTTTTTTCCACTTCGTCCATGAAGTCCTTGGCGCTCTGGCCCTCGCGAAGTTTGATCCCGAACTTCGGGAAAGGCACCTTCTGGTCTGCCCAGTTGACATTGTAGTATACGAGTTCGGCGAGGGGACCAACCGTTCGAGATAGGCCGATTCGCGCGGCAACAAATTCTTCGATAATGTCACGGCCGCCAAGTATCGTGCTGGCCAGATGAAATGCACTCTCGCAATTCCTGATTCCTAAGGCCCGCTGGTTGTATCTCCCTACATTCACTGCGGCGAGGGGTGCGATCGGGCTCGACATCTTCGGCTCATCAACCTTCAAGTAAAACCAGTAAGATCTCCAATCGTCTGCGAGGTTGGTCTTGCAGCAAGGAGCGATCTGGATTCGAGTAATCCCCTGTCGGGTGTTCTGGCGTCGCGTGTTGAAGGTGCAGCACGCGTGCTGACTATGGTAGAATTGACCGTCGTCACCCTTGATAACTCCGGGGATGATCACCAGCTCGTAGAACCGAGTGAAACCGTCGACGATAGGATTGCAGCCGAAGGTCTTCAAGATCCAGATAAACTTCGACACCTCGAGGAAGGATGTCGGGGTGAGCTGGTGGATCTTCACCGAAAAAGCGTCAAGAATCGCCGGCAGGACGGGATCACAAGGGAACCTTAGTCCACAGATGAAGAAGTCCCGAAACACCACAATCTCTCCCTCTTTGGGAGTGGGAATCAGTTCATCGAGAGGGGCGCGCCCGGCGCCTGGGGAGAAGAACCCGGCCTTCTCGTACTCGCGAACCATGTTGCTTGTGACCTTTGATTCTCCGAAGGCGAGCGAAGGCGGCAACGGGCCGGAGGTCCTTAGCATGACAAGATCGTCGACACCGGCGTCTACATCCCCGACTTCTTCGCCGCCGTCAGACCCAACCTCCCCATCTTCGCGACTTCGGGAGCCGCTGGGCGAACCAGAATCTTCGGCTGGGCGATCCGCGCTTTCGGCGGCGGGTCAAATGGGAGGCCGGCAGCGGTGAGCTCTTCAGTAGTCATGGGCCTAGCTGTACTTTTAACGCGAGCCACCTAACCAAAAATTACGAACATTCAGACAGGTAAGAGTAATGTTCGAGAACAAAACTCATGAAATCGCAACATCACTACACCAAAGCTTAACGAACTAACGGATCGACGAAGCATAAATAATGGAATACCTTAGAAGAGCGCGAACAAGACCTAGAGTTCGTAAGTTTTCAAGCAGAAAACCAGATTCCGCGAAGAGAGAGAGATGCGCGAATCGTGAAAAGCTCGAGAGCGGTAAAAAAATTTTTAACAGCAGCAGCCCGCTATTTATAGGGCCGGGGAGGGGTAGTTCCGCGAAGTGCGTCTCGATTTAACCGCCTTTGGCTCCCCGGGCGACGCGTGTCCCCTCCGACGTTCCGAGGGTGACGTTTTTTACTAAATTTCCGAAAGGTTCGTGGAATCGGATCGTCGGAGTCAACCCGCTTCCCCGAGGGGCTAGTGTTGGGGAATTCAGGAAAACCCGTCACCCTCGAAACGTCAAGCTTAACAAAGTTCTAAAAGCATGTTTTTCAGGAGCAGGGAATTCGCGATTCTCGGAAGCCTGGAGCCTGTGAAGTCACGAATTCGCGAATGTGCAGAATTCGGGAATCTTGATTCGGCGAAGGGGCGAAGTCACGAACATGCGGGAGCCCGAAATCTCAACTGTTGATGGTCCGAATTTTCGGAGAACTGTCGATTCGGGAATCTGATGAAGACTCTGTTTGGGACTCGGGCGCGCGGACGGGCATGAACCTCGTTGGGAAGCAAGAGCCACTTCGGGAATGCGTTGAAGACCTAGTTCGGGAATTTCGGGCGAAGACATTCACGAACCACGGGAGAAGCAAAGTCAAAGTTGTAGTCCCAAAAAGTCCGGGTTTAGAGTGTGAACCGGTGGCGGACTTGTAAATATGTTGGGTGGGAAAAGACATTCTTGTGTGTGTTCACATTAGGAATATTCTCCGAGCCCGAGGGTGTTATCGGCATGTAAAAGTCCCTTCGTCTCCCTATAAAAGGGGGCGCAAGGGCACGTGTAAACGGATTCAGACTTTTTTGGAACTTGTGCTACTTGCAGAGAGATTCACAGTCTCTTTGCGCCCTAATCTTGTACTTGAACGTGTTGAGAACTCTGCTCGTGTTAGGGTAGTTATCCGAATTTTTCGGATACCCCCCAACACAAACATTCAATCAAAAATTATGTCTCTAATATTGTTCAACCACTTCTAAGTCTAATGTCTTTGCGTAATAAAACTCAAAAACTAAATTATTAAAAATACTCGAAAACCTGGAATCGGGTTGTCCTCCCGGTAGCTTATTCTTGACTCGACGAAACTGGTTGCCTCCCGCCTAGCGCTTCGTTTATAGTCTATAGCTAGACTTCTTCACTTGATTACTCCGGATCAACGCTCCTTGCGGGCGTTGCAATCTTGGGTACCCACTTCCGCACCATCTTGGGCGCGGGCTTGCCTTCCGGCTTAGTTGGCTTAGTAATTTTTTTGGTCTTCACAAGCGGCTTCTCTTCCTTTGTCTTGACGGATGCAACACCTTCTTTGATTTTCTTTACGTTCATTTTTTTCGGCTCCTTTTTCTTTTTCAGCCCCTCCGTTTGTTTTGGTTCTCCCTTCACTCCAATCATGTTGCATGCCTCAATCCTTGGATGGAACTTGAAGGAACTCCTTTCTCCGTTGATATCGAACATGATCTCCCCCTTGCCAACATCAATAGTAGCTCCCACGGTCTTGAGGAAAGGCCTCCCTAGGATGAGCGGCGGCTTCTCCCTCTCTCCCATCTCGAGCACAACGAAGTCGACGGGGATGAAGTGGTGTCCGACCTTCACGGGTACATCTTCAAGCAATGCCCAAGGGATAGCGAATGGAGTTGTCTCCCAACTCCAAACATATTCCCGCGAGCTCCATTGGTAGGCGTAGCTTCTCGAACACATCCCTCGGCATGACGCTCACACTAGCTCCAAGGTCGCATAACGCCTTCTCGAAGTTGAAAGAACCAACCGAACATGGAATTGTGGGGCACCGGGGTCTTTTTGCTTCTCTAGCCCATTAGCAATAGCGGCACTACACTCCTCGGACATCTTGACATGATCTACCCCGAGTGTTGCTATCTCATATTTATTTGCAAGTATGTCTTTAAAGTAACGAGAATATGTAGGTACTTGTAGGGCATCTAGTAATGGCATGTTGATGCTAAGTCTACGCACAACTTCCACAAACTTCTCAAAGTGGTTGTCAAGTTTACCTCGGAAGTAGCGTGGCTTGAGTTGCGGTATCCTCGTGTCTTCCTCCGGCATCTCGAATTCGGGTTCCTCGGTGACGATCCCCGTAACCTTCTCTTTAGCAACTCCTTCCACCTCGGTGGACGAGTTTAAGCTTCCATGCTCCCGCGGAACGTTCCGGATCTTCGGTCTCCTTCCCCGAACGTGTTTGAATGGCCTTCGCCGATTCGGGACATTTGGGTTGTCCCGAAGCTTCCCTTCATCATTAGTGAGGCGCCCCGCAAGTTGTCCAACTTGCGTCTCGAGCATCTTCATCATGTTGAGCACTTGATGATTGGAACTTCCGACCTCCGTCACTTTGCTATCGATGTTCTCCAACACCTTGTCTATGGTCTTGAACTTGGTGACGGTGTCCTTGTTGATCTTAGCTTGCTCATCCATGAACTCCTTCAATCGTATACGAAGCGGAACCGCGTTAGGAATAGATGAGCTTGCATTAAATTGAGGCCTACCTTGCCCGTAGCGGAAGTTCGGCAATTCTCCCTTCCTCATGTAGTCGAGCACTTTGGCTTCTTCCGGACAATCTTTGCGGACATGGCCATACTCTCCACATTCTTCGCATGTGGACCTTGCTTCGGCGGCCTTCAAGTCTTGAGCCTCTTTCTTTTCCATCTCCATCTTCTCCAACCTCCTCATGAGCGAGTCGATCTTGCCTTCAAGTATGTTCTCCTTCTCCACTTGCAAGACTCCTTTGACGTTCCCCGTGGGTTGAACCGGATGTAGGCGCCCGGATGACGCCCACGTGTCATTATCCGCGACCTTCTTGAATAGCGTGAAAGCTTCCGTCGGTGTAAGCTCGATGATAGATCCTCCCGCCGATGCATCGATGATCGTCCTTGATGCCATGGTGAGTCCTCGATAGAACTTTTGCACGAGGTCTTCCTTCGGGAACTTGTGATGTGGAACCGCCGGTGTACTCGTTGAAGCGCTCGAATGCCTCCGAGATAGTTTCCATAGGATATTGAACAAAGGTGGCAATCGTATTACGCAAGCTTTGAGTTTTACCCGGTGAGTAGTATTCCTTCATGAAAGCCTTCATCAACGTGTTCCAATTTTGCACCGTCTCCGCCGAGTTGAGAGTGGAACCATTGCAATGCCTTCCCGAGTAGTGAAAACGGAAAAAGCCTTGCCCTCATTTGATCTTGAGTCACCCCATCCATGTTGAAAGTCCGGCATAGTTGAATGAATGCTTGGAGGTGAAGGTTCGGATCCTCTTTACCGGTGAAGGGTGAATGTTGCACCATGCGGATTGTTGAGGTCTTGATCTCGAACGGTCTTCCGATCTCCTCAAGATTCAAGATTGGTAGGTCGATGATGTCTGGGGTGCATAGCTCCCCAATCTTGCGTTCTTGCGGTGGTTGGTCACCCATCGGTGGAAGTCGATTCTCCCGCGGACTTTGAGGTGGTGAATTCTTCGGAGATTCCTGCGATCCTTTGTCTTCCGACTCCGAATCTACAAAATCCAAGTTTTTTAGCTTGATGTGCTTCACGTCTCCTTAGCTCGTAAAGTTTTTCCGGATCATCCACAAAATTATTGGGTTTGTTGGAGAGGTAGCCGTCCATCTCCTGTTAGGGTTAGCAATAAACAAAGTATGCAAAAAACTAGAAAGTAAAAACAAATCTTGATCAAAATTTAGTAGATGCAAAAATAAAAATAAAAAGAAAACTGAAAATTACAAAAAGGCAATAAAAAATCAAATCTTGATCACTTGTTCCCAAGCAACGGCACCGGAAAAAGGGGCTTGTTGACGGTTAATAATTGTATCAAAGTTCGTTTTGTGACTCGCAAGCGTACAAGTCTCCCGTCGTAGTCAAGGGACCCTTCTTCCCTCGAGTGGTGAACCCAAGGTATCGAATCCGTGGAACAAATGTGTGACGCAAAACTTAATCTATTAAAGCCAAGTAACTTCAATCTTCGATAAAAGAAACCCTAATGCATCTAAGTAAAAGACACAAAATGAATCTAATCTACTAAAGACCAGAGAAAACAAAGTAAGATTGGGTAGATAAACCGATCTAGAGGGATCGGGGTAAGCCTTTTGTTGAAGTTCCAAGCAAGAGAAGAAGTAGCAAATCGAATCTTAATAGAAGCCTCTTTAAATCGTGGTTTCCCGTCCAAATCCGAAAACATCCGCCTTTCGAGACCCCCGTTCGTCACAACGTATCCCTATTCATGCGGGGAGCTTAGGGGCGAGTCAAAAGACAAGTCGAGATTCTTTCGGAAGATCCGGCGTGTACCTCTAGCCACCGCGGCTACAAGAACACCCTATGTAATCTATCTCGAGAATAGAATTGGAATAAGCAAAGCCGATCAAAAAACAATATCTTCGAGGAAACACTTGATCGCTAGGAAAAGATTCAACTTGATAATTCAACTATAACAATGATACATACACAAGATCACCACCGGGATCCTTCCTTGATCTTGCTTCTAGCTCGGGAACTCCGACGTGGTCTTCCGTGCAAGGCTCCCACGTCGGGTAGGGAAACCCTAGTCAACTAGCTCGACCCTCTCCTCTCCGAGATGGTGTCCCTCTCTTCTCTGCTCCTCGGCGGCCGATGACGAATTCTTCTCTCGCGAGGCTCTCGGTCGGGGGGCTATAAATAGCCCGATTGGCGGCTAGGGCAAAGGAGGGGGCATTTGGGCCCCGGATGGGCCCGGGCCGACCGGACCGGGCCGGCCGGCCCGGGCCCATCTACGCCCGGCCCGAGGGCTCCTTCGCTCCACGTCGGTTCCCTTGCTTCCGGATGTTTCCCCCTTCGCATGTAGGTCCATGTCGTCGGTTTCTCTCCGAATTGGACTCAACTCCTTGTCTTGCAAGATTCAAGACTTTTACGGTCGGGTCCTCGGAGTCCGTCGTCTTCTCGGATCAAGTCCCCGGCTTCTTGGAGTTAAGTTTGCTTCATTGCATGACTTGTACGGGGCTTCAAGGTCTTGTCATGAGGTGCTTGATGAACTTATCCCGAAAGTCTTGCATTCAACACTAAAACCCCGCATAAACATTAAACTCCAAAATCGACACGCACACGTGAACTTGTTATACCACGGGGGTTAGTACCAATGAATAAGGTATAAAACTCATGCCAACACCGAAGGTAAACTCATGGCTAGGTTGACGGATTTTCACCGTCAACATATTCCTTCATGAAAGCCTTCATCAACTTGTTCCAATTTTGCACCGTCTCCGCCGGTTGAGAGTGGAACCATTGCAAAGCCTTCTTGAGTAGTGAGAACGGAAAAAGCCTTGCCCTCATTTGATCTTGAGTCACCCCATCCATGTTGAAAGTCCGACATAGTTGAATGATTACTTGGAGGTGAAGGTTCGGATCCTATTTAACGGTGAAGGGTGAATGTTGCACCATGCGGATTATTGAGGTCTTGATCTCGAACGGTCTTCCGATCTCCTCAAGGTTCAAGATTGGTAGGTCGATGATGTCCGGGGTGCATAGATCCCCAATCTTGCATTCTTGCGGTGGTTGTTCTCCCATCGAGGAAGTCGATTCTCCCGAGGACTTTGAGGTGATGAGTTCTCCGGAGATTCCTTCGATCCTTTGTCTTCGGACTGCGAATCTACAAAATCCATCTTTTTAGATTGATGTGCTTCACGTCTCCTTAGCTCGTAAAATTTTTCCGGATCATCCACAAAATTATCGGGTTTGTTGGAGAGGTAGCCGTCCATCTCCCGTTAGGGTTAGCAATAACCAAAATATGCAAAAACTAGAAAGTAAAAATAAATATATGAAAACTACGGTTAGACAAACTAGATTAGATCTATTTTGAGGATGATCAAAGTTTAGTAGATGCAAAACGAAAAACTAAAAGAAAACTCGTAAATCACAAAAAGGCAATAAAAAATCAAATCTTGATCACTTGTTCCCCGGCAACGGCACCAAAAAAGGGGCTTGTTGACGGTTGATAGTTGTATCAAAGTTGGTTTAGACTTGCAAGCGGACAAGTCTCCCGTCGTAGTCAAGGGACCCTTCTTCCCTCGAGAGGTGAACCCAAGGTATCGAATTCGTGGAACAAATATGTGACACAAAAGATGATCTAGTAAAGCCAAGTAACTTCAATCTTCGGTAAAAGAGAAACCCTAATGGATCTAGATAAAGACACGAAACTAATCTAATCTATTAAAGACCGGAGATAATAAAGAAAGATAGGGTCGATAAACCGATCTAGAGAGATCGGGTTAAGCCTTTTGTTGAAGTTCCAAGCAAGAGAAGAAGTAGCAAATCGAATCTTATTAGAAGCATAAATCGTGGTTTCCCGTCCAACTCCTAAAACATCCTCCTTTCGGAACCCCCGTTCGTCACAACGTATCCCTACTCATGCGGGTAGCTTAGGGCGAGTCCAAAGACAAGTCGAGATTCTTTCGGAAGATCCGGTGTGTACCTCTAGCCACCGTGGCTACAAGAACACCCTATGTAATCTATCTCGAGAATAGATCTAGAATAAGCAAAGGCGATCGAAAAATGAAATCTTCGAAGAAACACTTGATCGCTAGAAATAGATTCAACTTGATAATTCAACTATGACAATTATACATACACAAGAGCAGCACCGGGATCCTTCCTTGACCTTGCTTCTAGCACCGTGCAAGGTTCCCACGTCGGCTAGGGAGACCCTAGTCAACTAGCTCGACCCTCTCCTCTCCGGATGGTGTCCCTCTTTTGTCCGCTCCTTGGTGGCCCATGACGAATTGGATGATGCGTGGCTCTCGACCCCGGGGCTATAAATAGCCCGAATGACGGCTAGGTCAAAGGAGGGGGCAAACAGCCCCGGATCGGGCCGGGGCCGGTCGGCCCGGGCCGGCCATCCCGGGCCCATCCGGGCCCGGCTCGTGGCCTCCTTTGCTTGATGTCGGTTCCCGAGCTTCCCGGATCCTTCCTCCTTCGCATGTAGGCCTTTGTCGTTAGTTTCTCTCCGAATTGGACTCAACTCCTTGTCTTGCAAGATTCAAGCACTTTTCTCGGTCGGGTCCTCGGAGTCCGTCGTCTTCTCGGATCAAGTCCCCGGCTTCTTGGAGTTAAGTTTGCTTCATTGCATGACTTGTACGGGGCTTCAAGGTCTTGTCATGAGGTGCGTGATGAACTTATCCCGAAAGTCTTGCATTCAACACTAAAACCCCGCATAAACATTAAACTCCAAAATCGACACGCACACGTGAACTTGTTATACCACGGGGGTTAGTACCAATGAATAAGGTATAAAACTCATGCCAACACCGAAGGTAAACTCATGGCTAGGTTGACGGATTTTCACCGTCAACATATTCCTTCATGAAAGCCTTCATCAACTTGTTCCAATTTTGCACCGTCTCCGCCGGTTGAGAGTGGAACCATTGCAAAGCCTTCTTGAGTAGTGAGAACGGAAAAAGCCTTGCCCTCATTTGATCTTGAGTCACCCCATCCATGTTGAAAGTCCGACATAGTTGAATGATTACTTGGAGGTGAAGGTTCGGATCCTATTTAACGGTGAAGGGTGAATGTTGCACCATGCGGATTATTGAGGTCTTGATCTCGAACGGTCTTCCGATCTCCTCAAGGTTCAAGATTGGTAGGTCGATGATGTCCGGGGTGCATAGATCCCCAATCTTGCATTCTTGCAAGGTGGTTGTTCTCCCATCGGAGGAAGTCGATTCTCCCGAGGACTTTGAGGTGATGAGTTCTCCGGAGATTCCTTCGATCCTTTGTCTTCGGACTCCGAATCTACAAAATCCATCTTTTTAGATTGATGTGCTTCACGTCTCCTTAGCCCGTAAAATTTTTCTCGGATCATCCACAAAATTATCGGGTTTGTTGGAGAGGTAGCCGTCCATCTCCGTTAGGGTTAGCAATAACCAAAATATGCAAAAACTAGAAAGTAAAAATAAATATATGAAAACTACGGTTAGACAAACTAGATTAGATCTATTTTGAGGATGATCAAAGTTTAGTAGATGCAAAACGAAAAACTAAAAGAAAGCGTAAATCACAAAAAGGCAATAAAAAATCAAATCTTGATCACTTGTTCCCCGGCAACGGCACCAAAAAAGGGGCTTGTTGACGGTTAATAGTTGTATCAAAGTTGGTTTAGACTTGCAAGCGGACAAGTCTCCCGTCGTAGTCAAGGGACCCTTCTTCCCTCGAGAGGTGAACCCAAGGTATCGAATTCGTGGAACAAATATGTGACACAAAAGATGATCTAGTAAAGCCAAGTAACTTCAATCTTCGGTAAAAGAGAAACCCTAATGGATCTAGATAAAGACACGAAACTAATCTAATCTATTAAAGACCAGAGATAATAAAGAAAGATAGGGTCGATAAACCGATCTAGAGAGATCGGGTTAAGCCTTTTGTTGAAGTTCCAAGCAAGAGAAGAAGTAGCAAATCGAATCTTATTAGAAGCATAAATCGTGGTTTCCCGTCCAACTCCTAAAACATCCTCCTTTCGGAACCCCCGTTCGTCACAACGTATCCCTACTCATGCGGGTAGCTTAGGGCGAGTCCAAAGACAAGTCGAGATTCTTTCGGAAGATCCGGTGTGTACCTCTAGCCACCGTGGCTACAAGAACACCCTATGTAATCTATCTCGAGAATAGATCTAGAATAAGCAAAGGCGATCGAAAAATGAAATCTTCGAAGAAACACTTGATCGCTAGAAATAGATTCAACTTGATAATTCAACTATGACAATTATACATACACAAGAGCAAGACCGGGATCCTTCCTTGACCTTGCTTCTAGCACCGTGCAAGGTTCCCACGTCGGCTAGGGAGACCCTAGTCAACTAGCTCGACCCTCTCCTCTCCGGGATGGTGTCCCTCTTTTGTCCGCTCCTTGGTGGCCCATGACGAATTGGATGATGCGTGGCTCTCGACCCCGGGGCTATAAATAGCCCGAATGACGGCTAGGTCAAAGGAGGGGGCAAACGAGGCCCCGGGCCTGGCCGGGCCGGTCGGCCGGGCCGGCCATCCCGGGCCCATCCGGGCCCGGCTCGTGGCCTCCTTTGCTTGATGTCGGTTCCCGAGCTTCCCGGATCCTTCCTCCTTCGCATGTAGGCCTTTGTCGTTAGTTTCTCTCCGAATTGGACATAGCTCCTTGTCTTGCAAGATTCGACACTTTTTCCGGTTAGGTCCTCGGAGTTTGTCATCTTCTCGGATCAAGTCCCCGACTTCTTGGAGTTAAATTTGCTTCATTGCATGACTTGTACGGGGCTTCAAGGTCTTGTCACAAGGTGCTTGATGAACTTATCCCAAAAGTCTTGCTTTCAATAATAAATCCCTACATAAACACTAAACTCCAAATCCGACATGCACAAGTGAACTTGTTATACCATGGGGGTTAGTACCAATGGATAAGGTATAAAACTTATGCCAACACCGAAGGTAAACTCATGGCTAGGTTGATGGATTTTCACTGTCAACGGGGGCAGCCAAGGCTTTGTTTTGCGGGAATATCATGGAGGTATGTGAGGCAAGGGAGCATGGAAGTGACTCAAAGCGAAATCAACAAGTGGAAGGAGCAATAATGCAAGAAAAGGTGTGGACGAGAACGTTTGGGAGGTGCAACCCCGTGGAGCACGTGGTCACGAAGCAACAAAGCAAGCCCGAGTGCACTAGGTAAGTCGCTCATCTAGCTCTTTGTTTGTGTCTAGTCCGAACCACCTTAGACTTAGCCATCCACCCCATTTGTTTTGCCCAACAAATCACATCCTTAATCCACTCAAAGTCCATACTCCAAAATAATATTAGTGTACCTTGTTACAAAGTTGAAACCCTAGATATATATTTGTAAGGAGAGTGCAACAACCATGTGGAAGAAAACTACAAGCCTTTTCACCAAGAAGAAGGGATCATCTTCGTCTAAGCCATCATCGATAACCTCTCCGAGGAGGCACTCGGTTTCCGAGTCTTCTCGGAGCGTGGGGGAGGACACGACACCACCGAGGAGGAGCGGCACTCTTCTCCTTGGTGGCATGAGGGCCACACAAAGCTCGTCTATAAGGTTCACCGAACCTCAAGGACGTACGGAGGAGCCGCCCGTCCGACTTCACCACTCGACACGATCATCCGCTTCACCTCCATACACTCCATGGTATTCCGAGTATGGGTTTATCATCACGACGGAGGAGGAGGATGAGAAGTGCTCACTTGGCTTGAGAATAGGCTTGTGGCAAATGTCGACTTCGACAACTAAGCTCTCTAAGTGTTTGGTTTTCATACGGAAATTTGCTACATGTTGGGACATCTAGGTTGGGTGCAATTCTCTAACGGAGTGTCGATAAACACCCACAAGGAATTGACCTTGGAAATTTTCATGACCATGACGCCTATCCTCGATGAAGGAGTGCCGAGTCTCTCATTCCGTTTGGAGGGAGTTAAACGGTGGTTCTCTATGAGTATATTAGGGAATTACTCGGTTTTCTAAAGGGAGCCCCGGAACAAGTGGATGTGCATAGAGGCACATTCGAAGGTGTTTGGAGTATGATCGAGGGAGAAGCTCACCAACAAAGAAATAGTATCCGGAACCCCATCATCTATGTGTTTCACGCATGGATATGTAAGAAGGTTTTGGGGAGAATGAGATAGACAAAGATAAGCAACACGGAGTTGAGTTGGCTTTACTCGGCTTTGATTGCCAGGCAGCCAATCGACCCCACTCACCTTATGATCAACCAGTGGTGTTGTGAAGCAACATCGGGTTTGGGAGATATTGGCTCGTACTGTTATCTCTTTATGTTGGCTATCTCTTTGAGATTGGGAATACCAAGAAATCCCGAGCATATCCTAGTTGGCACTTTCCTTGGGTTTGATTATATGAAGCAATGCAAATATATAAGTGGAGATGAGAGAGGAGGCTTCAAAGTGGCCAAAGTAAATTTGCCCCTTCCGGATGGTAGATTAAGACTTTTTCTTGAGGAGAAACAAGATTGGTTAGAGGAAAGACTTCTTGTGCCGGTGAAAAAAAAATAAAAAAGGGAGAATTGTAGAAGAAGGATCATCCTCGGCACAAGAAGGAGGTGCACAACTAAAGGACCGACTAGGCGACCGAGAGAGGGGGAGTGAATGGGAGCCGATAAAAATTCTTCTCGAGGGAGATTGAAACTCCGACAAGATGAACTAGCTCGGTCGGACCCCCAAAATCACACACTCCGCACTTGTACCTTCGTTTGCCAAAACCACGTAGCCACCGGAGTGCTACCGGTCCTAGGAGCAAACTCTACCAAGCAACCTCAACACACACGCACCAACGGCGGCGGAAACAACTCGAAAGCCGGCTAACCGGAGGGGGGCGGTTAGACCGGGTATTGGGGGCGGTTAGACCGCCTCCACCCGGTAACCGAGAAATACTCCGAAACACCTCTTCCGAGCACCAAAACGCACCACGGTTTCACCAACGAGAGATCTCTGGTCAAGGCCATGCTAGCTACCGGAAAATCTTGGTGAAAACCAAAACTCCACCCGGGGGCCTAGGGGCGGTTAGACCGGCTACCGTGGCGGTCTAACCTCCCGTACCCAAAGAACGAACTCCAACCAAGAACACCTAGCAAACGGCACGAGAACTTCCCCAAATTTAACCCGGACACTCCTCCGATCAAGGCGAACAAACTCACGAGAGGAATATCCGGCGAAACAAAACTTTGACTCCGGAAACAACCGGGCGGTTAGACCGCCCCCCCCGGGCGGTTAGACCGCCTCTCCCGAAAAACAGCCCGCGGGTCAAACCTCAACTTCCTCGTGCCTGATCTCTCGAATCACTCCACGGATTGCAGCAAAACTTTGGGAATAGCTGGGTTACCTCCTGGGCAACCTCTACCTCAAAGGAATCAACCCGAAATGCTCACAATCAAGAGGAATCGAAGAAATCACTTCTCTAGGTCAAGAACTCGCCCAACTCGAAAAACCACCAAATCGAGTCCGATTCAAGAGAGATTTGGGGGCAAAGTCACCAGCCAAAGAGGCACAAGAACCTCATACATGACACCCACCAAAAACCCCAAGAAATCATTCTCAAAACACCGCCAACAAAGAGCTCCGAAAATCACCACAAAAGAGATGGGAAAACCACCGGGAGGAACAACGCCGAACCATCTATAGATACCATGAAAGGTTCGTACAAGGACTAGCTTGCCACCCAAACATCCATCCCTCTCTCTAGAACTCACATGAAGCTCTCAAGCTATTCCTCCGAAAACCTAAGGAAAATAGAGAACGAAAATGGAAAAACAAATGAGCTAGAGTTCCAAGAGTTGGTCGCCATCCACCCATTCAATGAGTATATATGGAGGCACCCAAAAGACTAAACTACCCTTCACTAATAACTAGGGATACATGCCCCTCAAGGGCGGATTTGGAAATCATCGGAATATCTTCATCGGACGGATGCCCGGCGACCGCACCCCGCTTAGCCTCGACGCAAGCCTTGTGATCCCGACGCGTGTCCTCCGCTTCGAAGCTTCTCGGCGCGCGGCGGCCGGGCGGTCGGACCGCCCCCCGGGCGGTTAGACCGGCCGGGGAGATCCGACCGGCCCCGAGCGGCCCGACCGCCCCTCCGGGCGGTTGAACCGGACCGGGTGGCCGCACCCCTTCGTCGAGTCTTCGGCCTCGGTTTTGTGGCTCAACCGAGTAACCCGGTGGTTTTACGGTGAGCCACCGCAAACCCCGCGAACTCGGTGTAGCCTCCGCCAATCTCCACTCATGACTCGGCTCCCACGTAGTTCCGGCTCGACCTTGGTTTTGAGGCTCTACCAAGAAACCGTACACGACTTCATCTTGCTATTCATGCGACCATGTGGCCCGCACTTGACCCCCGCCGGCCACCGGGTCCCTCGAACGAATCCTACTTGTCTTCTCCACACCCGAGGCCTCACCGGCAACGACCTTTCATGCTTGTTCTTCACCCGCACCAACACGAGTCAAGCCGCAACCTCGCACCCGCAATACTTAGCCAAGAATCGGTCCGCACAACGTTGTCAATCACTCATCACACAAGGAAGAGACCATCCACCGGTCCTCGAACCACACCTAGTCCTCAATCTCCCCCTTGATGAGTGCATTGAAAACACCCACATGAAGTAACACAAAGGAAAAGGAAAAAGAAAAGAAACAAATAAAAACAAACCTCAACAAGCGATCGAAAGCCAAAGAAAGGCAAAGAGCAAGATCACTTGAAGAAGACAAGTCTCGGACCCCTTAGGCAAGGGCAACGGCTCGACACATCCGAGACAAAGCAAAACTCAAGCAAAGAGCGCAAACCACCAAAGCGAAACTCGAACAAAGACAAAGAGCTCCCCCGCACATATGCAAGCTCTCCCCGAGCCAAAGCACACTCCCCCGAACAAATGCAGCAATGCAACGCGGGAATGCAACAAAGAGCAAAAACCTGCTCACTCTACCCAGGGCGGTTAGCCGCCCGTACAGGGGTGGTTAGACCGCCTATGCCTCATATGACCGCTCGGGGGCGGTTAGACCGCCCCATGAGACCGCCCCGCACCAAACTCGCTCAAAATTTGCACGAACCAATTGGAACACCTTCCAAACACTCCCCGAGTGCCCAAAGCATGCGCAAACTTCTCCCCCTTGTTGACAATGCATGAATCAAGGCAAAATGCGAAACTTTACAACATAGAGCTTCTCAAATATACAAAATTCATCACAAGGAGCTACACAAGTCCAAATGAGCAAGTTAGATACTCTACGAGTTCGTAATGACCTTAACTACGAGATCACCAAGTTTCACAACCATTGGACAAGGCTAAAAAGGATTTGAGTAATTTTGCGAAAAGTTACTCTCTCATAAGCAAATACCTAAACATGAGCAAAACATATCAAAATGGCAAAGCCACTCAAACTTCATGCTAGGACAACCATTCTAATCATAAGACCATCACAAACACCCACAAGCACCTCATGTCATGTCAAAGCCACCGAGCCATGTGCCTACTTTTATGTATGAGACTTCTCATTGGTAGGCGTCATGCAACGGTTTAGCACCCAAAGCAAATTAATTTCAGCACATATGACATGGGAACATATTTTCCAAGCATTTTTTATTTCATTTTCAGATTTGTAAATGGTACATGAAATGTCTTTGCGACAAAAAGGAACTTATGCCCCTCCACAAGATGAAGCAAGAGGGCTAAACATTCATGATGGCAAATGAGCCTTTGGCCCCATATGATCAATAAACTAGCTATCCAAACACAAATTAAGCATAGCAAAGCCACTAAAAGATGTCAAGATCATATAAAGGGATTTACACGTGAGAGAGCATATATGTGACATTTTTCAAAAAATAGCCATCAACCATGGATCATTCAACAAGATCATGAAGAGCTAAGCCAAACTAACCGTTGCAAACCAAACGAGCTCACAAAACATATATAGCATCCCATGGTGAACAATGTATATAGGAGAAGCTTTTCCTATCCAATGCATATGAAACAAAATGCATGCAATCTAAGATACAAGGATGCCTATACATCATGTTATATATGCCATGCCAAATGCAAGAAATGCACAAAGGAAAGCTATACATATGCTACACAAGGAGCTTCACCACCAACTTAGGAAACCAACCACACACACAAAGCTCACAAAAGACCGGCTCCTCGAGGGGAGGCAAAAAGGGCTCGACACCACCGGCAAAAGAGCAAAAGAGCACAAAACTCACAAGCTCCCCCTAAACACATGCACTAGGGCCAAAGAGCATACAAAGCTCACCCTACACACATGAGATAGAGAAGGAGCAAAACAAACCAAGTGGCTTGACCAAGGCCACACACTCGAAGGTCACACGAACTTACCTTTATCATTTCTTCACAATTCACTCATCCTTGTCCACCATCCCCGAAAGTGATGCACCTACATGTCACCACCGGATATGAAGCCGAAGAACCACCCCCGATATCAACCAAATCTTCTCCGAGCCTCCCACCTACGACCTCTCCCAAACTCGTATTGATCACGAGGTAGAGAATGTCCAAGCAAACTCAACACCACCAGACTCAAAGTGTCTACCATCTGCACCATGACCAAGGGAACTGAAACCACCAGCATCACGACCTCGGAAACGAACCGACCGGAAATGCGGGGAGGGCGGGTCGACCGCCCGGCCGGGCCGGTCGACCACCCTTCCCGGGCGGGGGCCGGTCTGACCGCCTAGCCGGGCCGGTCGACGGCCCTCTCCGGACCACCACCGCGGCTACGGGATTTCTCATCTCCCCATGCCGGATCCTTACGCACAAAGCCCTTTCCCTTAGGCGGTGGCATATGAGGCTCGGGCACACCATGAGAAGGGTTGTACCGTCCTTGTTCGCCCGTTCTTGGCCATTCTCGCCTCTCTCTTTCTCTTATAGCAAAACTCTCTCTTGTGACCATCTTTTCCACAAAACTCACAATGGAAAAGGATTGGTTTGGGCTTAGGCTTGGGGTGAGGCTCTTCACTTGGTTTCTCACTAGGCTTTTCACTTGCCTTCTCACTCGGTTTTTCTCTAGGTTGGTTTGGCTTGGATGCAAACTTGTCTTTGGGTGTGGGTTGTGGTGGAACTGAAACATTCCCAAATTTCCTTTCTCTCTCACCACCGCCCTCACCAACCTTATCCGGTCCCAAAGCCCAACCATCAAAGCGCTTACGCCTAGCAATCATCATACCAAGCCGAGGTTCTTGACTCGATAACCAACTCGGCGCTTCACGCAACTTATCATTCTCATCTTGGAAGCGACCAACACATTTTGCAAGATCCAAATTCTTCATAGCATGCAACTCACATGTAGAACAAGAAGTAGGAATAGGCACTTTCAAATCAGCCTCTAGCGAACCAATGCGAGAACGAAGCTCAACAATTTTCTCATGCAAACCATGGCAAGAAGTGCAAGCACCAAGCAAAGTGGGTCTAGATTGTAGCTCGGCCAACTCAACCCTAAGCACATCTAGTTCCTCACACTTGGAGGCATACTTCTCCCTAAGATCGATCAAGTCGGCTAGGAAAGCAGAGCAATTAGCACAATCATATTCATCGAAACAACGGGGCTAGCCTTAAGCGAATCAATTTCAAGCTTGCCATCAAGAACCCGTGTTTCTAGCTCGGCCACTCTAGTCCTAGCATCCTCGAGCAAAGATCTAAGATCCTTCCTAAGCTTCTTAGCCTCTCTAAGCATGTGATCACGATTATCAAGCAAGTCAACCAAGTCCTCATTCTCCTTGCGCAAAGAAGAGAGCTCATCACATACCTCATCCTCGGAATCCATGTCCGAGGCATCCTTCGGCTTCTCTTGCTACTCGAGCGCGAGCCATGCCGCGAAGTCGTCCTTTAGGCTTAGGCCCGTCACACGAGGCCGTTGAGATACTTGCCGAGGTTCTTCATCATCTTCTTCTTCTTCTTGTCATCCTCTTCGTCTTCATCACTCGAGCTTGAAGACGTGTCCTCGGAGTCGGACTCGATGTCGCTTGATCTCTTCATCTTTTCTCGAGACCGAGCCTTCTTCCCATGTTCATGATCCTTCTTCTTGGACTTCTTCCTCTTGTCCATGAACTTGTGCTTGTCGTGGTTGTTCACCTTCGGACACTCGGCGAAATAGTGTCCAGTCTTGCCGCACTTGAAGCATGTCCTCGTGTTCCTCCTCATGTTCACCCGGTTCTCGTGCAGCCTCTCGAACCGCCTTGTCGGAGCGCCGGCTCATCCTCTCCAAGCACGTCGAACTCCTCATCTGGCATAGACATCAAAGAGGACAAAGAGAACATCCTGGTGGATGGGTTAGTGTTAGCCTTTCCATTTGAACCACCGATGAGGGCGAGACTATGAGAGTCAGTCGGGCCCTCGATCTTGGTTGTCATGCCCCTATCCACCTCGGCCCGACTTGAGCTTCGAGAACGACTCGTTCACCGTCGAGTGTCATACTTCTGCGACTCCACAATGGCCTCGAACTTTCCGCCCCATATTGTACGATCCAAAGAGTGTAAGAGCTTGACCGCTCTATCATGATCATCGTACGGGAGCACGTCCACATTGGCCCTCATGTTGTTCACAACTACCGTGAACCTACGAAACAAGGCATCGATGGACTCACCGGGAGATGAGTGAAGTTACGGTACTCTCTCCGTAGGTCGCATACATCCGTGCCTCGAACTTGGGTATTACCAACATGAGCTTCCTTCGAGACCGTCCAAATTCTACAAGCCAAGTGCTCGGTGTGCACCCGATCGAACTCGGCCGACACAAAGCACGAAACAAGTAGTCGACCGCCCTATTGTTGGCGTCGAATGCGTCCCTCGATCCTGGAGCGAGGAAGTCCATCGGCCGGGACATAGCCTATGTCCACCGTGACATCCCAAAGGATCTGACCCTTTCCGCGAAGGAACGCACCCATCCGCTTACTCCACATCTGGTAGTTCTTGCCATCGAAGTGTGGAGGACCCGAACCCCGTTCTCGGTACGCCATCCTTGGATCTTAGACTGGTTAGAGTCAACAAAGACCCGAACCGGCTCTGATACCACTTGAAGGACCGATTAGGCAACCGGAGAGAGGGGGGAGTGAATGGGAGCCGATATAAATTCATCTCGAGGGAGATTGAAACTCGACAAGATGAACTAGCTCGGTCGAACCCCGTAAATCACACACTCGCACTTCTACCTTTCGTTTGCCAAAACCACATAGCCACCGGAGTGCTACCGGTCCTAGGAGCAAACTCTACCAAGCAACCTCAACACACACGCACCAACGGCGGCGGGAAACAACTTGAAAGCCGGCTAACCGGAGGGGGGCGGTTAGATCGGGTATAGGGGGCGGTTAGACCGCCTCCACCGGTAACCAAGAAATCCTCCGAAACACCTCTTTCGAGCACCAAAACGCACCACGGTTTCACCAACGAGAGATCTCCGGTCAAGGCCATGCTAGCTACCGGAAAATCTTAGTGAAAATCAAAACTCCACCCAAGGGCCTAGGGGCGGTTAGACCGGCTACACCGGGGGCGGTCTAACCTCCCGTACCCGGCAACGAACTCCAACCAAGAACACCTAGCAAACGGCACGAGAACGACCCCAAATTTCACCTAGACACTCCTCCGATCAAGGCGAGCAAACTCACGAGAGGAAAATCCGGCGAAAAAAAACTTCGACACGGAAACACCCGGGGTAGTTAGACCGCCCCCCGCGGGTGGTTAGACCGCCTCTCCCGTAAGAAAACGGCCCGCGGGTCAAACCTCAACTTCCTCGCGCCCAATCTCCCGAATCACTCCACGGATTACGGCAAAACTTCGGGAATAGTGCCGGGTTACCTCCCGGGCAACCTCTACCTCAAAGAAATCGACTCGAAACGCTCACAATCAAGAGGAATCGAAGAAATCGCTTCTCTAGGTCAAGAACTTGCCCAACTCGAAAAACCGAGCAAATCGAGTCCGATTCAAAGGAGATTTGGGGGCAAAGTCACCAGCCAAAGAGGCACAAGAACCTCATACGTGACACCCATCAAAAACCCCAAGAAATCGTTCTCAAAACACCGCCAACAAAGAGCTCCGAAAATCACCACAAAAGAGACGGGAAAAGCACCGGGAGGAACAACGTCGAACCATCTATAGATACCGTGAAAGGTTCGTACAAGGACTAGCTTGCCACCCAAACATCCATCCCTCTCTCTAGATCTCACATGAAGCTCTCAAGCTATTCCTTTGAAAACCTAAGGAAAATAGAGAACGAAAATGGAAAAACAAATGAGCTAGGGTTCCAAGAGTTGGTCGCCATCCACCCATTCAATGAGTATATATGGAGGCACCCAAAAGACTAAACTACCCTTCACTAATAACTAGGGATACATGCCCCTCAAGGGTGGATTTGGAAATCTTTGGAATATCTTCATCGGACGGATGCCGGCGACCGCACCTCGCTTAGCCTCGACGCAAGCCTTGCGATCCCGACGTGTGTCCTCTCGCTCGAAGCTTCTCGGCGCCGGCGGCGGGCGGTCGAGCCGCCCCCCCGGCGCGATTAGACCGGCCCGGGAGATCCGACCGGCCCCGGGCGGTCCGACCGCCCCTCCCGGGCGGTTGAACCGGCCGGGTGGCCGCACCCCTTCGTCGAGTCTTCGGCCTCGGTTTTGTGTCTCAACCGAGTAACCCGGTGGTTTTACGGTGAACCACAGGCAAACCCCGTGAACTTGGTGTAGCCTCCGCCAATCTCCACTCATGACTCGGCTCCCACGTAGTCCCGGCTCGACCTTGGTTTTGAGTCTCTACCAAGAAACCGTCCACGACTTCATCTTGTTGTTCATGCCACCATGCGGCCCGCACTTGACCCCACTGGCCACCGGGTCCCTCGAACGAAGCCTACTTGTCTTCTCCACATCTGGAGGCCTCACCGGCAATGAACTTTCGCGCTTGTTCTTCACCGCACCAACACGAGTCAAGCCGATACTTGCACCCGCAATACTTATCCAAGAATCTGTCCACACAACGTTGTCAATCACTCATCACACAAGGAAGCGACCATCCACCGGTCCTCGAACCACACTGGTCCTCAACAACAAAACCATGTGCCACCATTTGGAGGAATTCCGATGCTTTGCCGAGTTACTACGGTGGTGTACCAATGCAAGCATGGGGGAGTGGTGCGGCCATACCCCCACCAACCATTGCGGTACCCAACGTAGCCTTTGTGGAGCCATATGCACATCTTCCTCAACCACAACAAAGTGTGGCCATCATTGGAGGATACGCTGCGAGAAACATGCAAAATATTGCAGCCATCCTAACCAATGCAAACCAAATGGGTGAAGGAAATGCAAACATCGCTTATAAGCTTGGACACCTTCACCGCCATGACAATTTCTAGGAGGAGCGGTGCAATCCTATTATGAGAAAGGGTACAATAACCAAGTCTATCAATATTAACCACCTGCGGAAGATTAGAGAGAGGAGGAGCTTTAGTTATCTTTCCTTTACCCTTTTTCTTTAATTTTTAGCTTGGATGCGCCTATGTATGTGTAGTCTTTTAAGTTTTTATTTAAATTTTCAGCATGTGTGTTAGTTTTTTCATCATGAATAAAATCACCAACTTGTTTTTACCTTTGGCAAAGATACAAAGTTTGTGCCATGATAATATATGATGATAGTTGCCGCTTTGTTTATCTTTGTACTTGTTTTATGCATGATTAAGCTAATTCTCTCTTAAAATGCAAATCTGAAATTATCTAAATGCTAGCTTAATCTTTAGCGGAGGTTATGATAAAAATAAAGACCCATAGTGTTTTATGTGCTCTCAAGTTTTAGATGGATTAAAGATGATTTATTTTTGTTCGTAAAAGTAATGCTAACCTTGTCATAAATACCACTTGCATGTTGCTCTACCTATCCGGATCCATATAAATATTTGAGTGCAAAAACTTAGTATACAAGGTTTATTTTTGGATGAGTTATTTCATGTATTGATTTCTCCGGCCCGAGACTAAGAAGTTGGTCATTCTGTTTTTGCGTATCTATCTTATTGCTAGCCTTTTTATCCGTGCATTGTGTATCCCCACATCGGAGATTTCACAAACCTCACCGGATATCCACCCTTAAAACCAAAAACCATCTTTTCTGTTTACCTCCTTGACCACAACCTATCATTGAGTGTGGATCGTCAATTCAAGGAAAATTGCAAGATGGTGCCAATATTGAAGATTTTAGGTATCTCTCCAAAGGAAAAATATTTACGGTACCTACCTTATCTCTATCACCTCTTTGCCCGAGGACGAGCAAACGTCTAAGCATGGGGGAGGAGGTAGGTACAATGCAATTTTAGAGTTCAAAGGGGAGCAAATAAAAAAAGAAAGAAAGAAAAAGAAAAAAAGTGTGAGTATAAAGAAAAAATGAGAAAAGAAAAAAATGAGTATGTATGATATAAAAATAAAATAAAGTGAACTCCCCGGTTCTCTAAAGTGCATTAGGAGGTTCAAGATTAAAAGATCCAAACTCATCTTTCCAACCATGTGCAATCCGATAACGAGGACTTCCTTTGTGCCTTAGAATCACTCTTTGCATTTGCACATGTCCACCTATCTCAAGTGTGTGTATTTTTCTCTCCCCTCCTTGATATAACATTATTTTCCAATGACCTTTTTGACGAGTCTCGGTAAGACCATTAGAAGCTTGTCTTGTTTTGACAACATCTCATTTATAATATCTTGGTAGAACTTAACTTTCCCAAAGAGCTCCATATAAAGCATACGACATATATGTTTTGAGAGGGAAAGGAGTAGAAGAAATAGGCTTGAGAGACAAGATGAGATGAGAGTTCATGAGCAAGATGCAAGGTGGTTTAAATTTTTGAACTTGGTTTAGCTCTTTTTCATTTCATTCTTTATTTCAAAATTTCTAAGATCCATTTGAATTTTGGGAGCATGTTAATAATCGAGGGGTAAGCTTAATTAATAATCCGCCCACCGTAGGCATGAAGACTAGTACATTATGAAACTTTGACGAACTAAACTTTTGAGAGCATTATGTTTTCTCATGTATGATCAAGTGCAAGGTTTAAACAATGAAGGGCAACCAGGATATCCATCGAAGGCTTACTCTAGGATGAGCAAGGTTTAAGCGTGGTGGAGATGTTGACGGTGAAATTCCGTCAACACGGCATGAGTTTACCTTCGGTGTTGGCATGAATTTTATATCTTATTCATTGGAACTAACCCCCTTGGTATAACAAGTTCATTCGTGCATGTCGAGTTTTGGAATTTAGTGTTTATGCGAGAGATTTAGTGTTGAAAGCAAGACTTCGGGATAAGTTCATCAAGCACCATGTGACAAGACCTTGAAGCCGGTACATGTCATGCAATGAAGAAAACATGACTCCAAGAAGCCCGGGGACTAAACCCGAGAAGATGACAAACTCTGTGGACCCGGTCGGAAGAGTGCTTGAATCTTGCGGGACAAGAAGCTTCATCCAATTCGGAGAGAACCGACGACAAGGGCCCACATGCGGAAGGGGGAAGGATCTAGAAGACTCGGGAACCAACGCCGGCGAAGGAGGCGGCTAAGCGGGCCGAGGTGGGCCTAGGCAAGTCGCCCGGGCCGACCAACCCGGCCCACTTCGAGGCCCGGTCTCCCCCCCTTTGATCTAGATGCATCTCAAGCTATTTATATCCCCCCGACCGAGAGCCACACATCAATTCATTCGTCATCCGCCGCCGAGGAGCGAGAGAAGCTTTAGGGACACCATCTCGGAGAGGAGGGTCCTGCTAGTTGTCTAGGGTCTCCCTAGCCGACGTTGGAACCTTGCATGGAAGACCACGTCGAGCTCGGAGCAAGGATCAAGATCGAGGTAGGATCCCGCCGGTGATCTTGTTCATGTAATCATTCATGGTGAAGTCTTTATAGTGAATCCGATTTCTAGCAATCAAGTGCCTTCTCGATGATTTTGTTCTCCCTTGGTTTTGCTTCTTCCCCAATCTATACTTAAAATAGATTGCATAGGGTGCTCTTATAGCCGCGGTGGCTAGAGATGCATACCGGACCAACCAAGTGATTTCAACTTGTTCTTATCGAACTCTCCCTAGGCTAACCCGCACGAATAGGGGTGCGGCTGTGACGAACGGTGGCTCCAAAAGGCGGGCATCTTCGGAATTGGACCGGAGGCCATGGTTTAAAGATGCTTTTAATCAGATTCGCTTTTCTATCTTCATCTATCTTGTTTGGAGCTACAATATAAGCATGATCTAGACTCTCTAGATCGGTTATCTCTTTGCTTCCTCTTGCTACCTCTTAGTGGATTAGATTAGATGTGTTTTCTTGATGATCTCTTAGATTAGATGCAATTTGGTTCTTCAAAAGATAGCTTTCCTTGCTTTACTAGATTGAATCCCTGCATTGCACATTGTTCCACGGATTCGAAACCTTGGGTTCACCACTCGAGGGAAGAAGGGTACCTTGACTACGACATGGATTTGTCCGCTTGCAAATCCATTTGAAGTTTGATACGAATATACACCGTCAACACTCGGCCGACGTGATTGTGGCCGCGGGAAGAGAGATGGCAGAGCGTGGCTACGGCGTCGTACCACCGTGGCACCGAAAAGAATGGGGTCCGATGGTCGGAAGAACTTACCGTGATGGTGAGATTGTGACGAGGAGAATTTAGCAAAAGATTTTATCAATCCCTCGCTTTCTTGTTTTCTTGATTCCTAGGATTTGGAAATTAAGATCAACGGATCATGATTTGATAAGTGATAGAGGACTCTCATGCCTTGACTTTTCGAGAACCTTGATTGCTCACGAAAACTTTGCTCCACCTCTTCAACTTAGTTGGTTGATTTGATTAGATGCTAAGGAACCTTGAGATTAGGTGGAGAGAGACCAAGTTGAAAAGTGATTATAAAAGGAGATTTTTATGAAGAAAAGGAAGGCTAGTAAACAAATATGTTTACTAAGATTTCCGAATTTATTTTCGAAAAGCAACAAAGGTGTAAGGATGGATCAAAGGTTCCACCCTTAGGAGTCCAAGGTTAGTTGTCCATAGAAACAATGAAGGATGGTAAGGTCATAAGGAGCGGTTGCACGAAGTTGTTTATGGATAGCAATGAGAATGACTTAAAGAGATGGGTAGATACCACAATTTCGAGAAGATATTTGCTCACATGAAAAATTTTAAATTGAATGAGCGATGCACCAATGAGACATGATTGAATGACAAGGCATAGGGAATACCTTGTGCACAATGGAGTGGTGCGCATGTTAATGCTTATGTTGTGGTGCATAGATTGTGAAGCACATGCAGATAAGCACATGATGCTTGTGCATATGAACATATGGTGCACTTGCCATGATGCATGGTGAGGAATGCACATGTTCATGGGATATGATGCTCGTGATGCTGGTTAGCATGACTTGTTTACCCATGCAGTTAGCTAGCAACAAGGGAGTAACATAGAGTGGATAACATGGATTTGCAGTGAGTTGCATGCTCCCCAACCAAGATACCTAGCGCACCCCTAGTGGTCACATGGCTGCAGCACACATGATGCACTAGGTTCCGTCGCGACGCCTTTGGTCATGGAACAACAATCTCATCAGCCATAAGGATGATAGAGAGGAAGGTTGAAAGCTTTAGTGCATATGCATGTTAGTCCATCCACGTTTCCCAAATGCACATGCTATGTAATGCACTTCGATGCCAATGAGTTATTAAATTAAGGGTGCAATCCATGCATGACATGATGATGCTCAAAGAAAGAATTTAACTCTTTCTATTCAAGTTTTATGTGTTCACAAATTGTGAGCAAGATCAAGATGAAGACGTTCAAGATTGCAAGATCAAGCACTATTGAGAAAAAGATGTTGGTAGCAAGGGTAGCTTAGGGCATCAAGGGACATAAACATTACCATCGAAAGTCCACGGTGGTTGTTCTCAAACAACAAATGATGGCAAGTCATAGAGAGAGGTGTTCTCGAGTAGAAACAATACCCATGAAGTTATGTTGACCATGCTTCACTTGAATATTTGGCTTCTTGTTATGATGACTCTTATTTTCTCCTGAGCCTTTCCTCTATGGAGGGGGCTTGTTCCGCCTAGGGTTCGGGCATTTATTGGTGTAATGCCCGGGTTGTCTACAATTGTAGCAAATGCGGGGTGGAAGTTCTTTAGGCATGGAAGCTTGTTGATGGGGCTTCTTGCCGCTGTCGTCCCTTTGTTTGCCCTTGCGAGGATAAAATTCCTTGCAGGTAATTCCCCACTCACTCAAATCCATTTCAGGAAATTCTCGCTTGCGGTTCTGGCTCTTCCCTTCTTCCTTTGTAAGGTCCATTGGTAGTTTCGATGGTGGTAGTAAAGTGTCGAAGGTGTTGAGTTGATTCTTCTTCGTATGATCCACCAACAAATTGCATAAGCGGGCCTGCTCAACCACAGATGTAACTAACCCTTGTGCGAGACTGTTAGTTAAACTAGTTTGAGATAACCCTTGATAACGATCCTGGAGGATATTGTCCACGATATGACTTAACACTGAATTTTGTTCTCCCAACATCTCGATTGCACCAGCAATGGTGTATCAGCCTGAGTAGGTACTCGGGTGAGCAAGACTCATAGGGTTGAGGTTTCTCTAGATCTTTTCCAGTGGAGTTCATGGTCTGAGCGACCAATTTTGGTCCATCTGGATTGGCACCATGGGGAGGTAGCTGCTGCAGCCTCTGGGCGAGCTGTTGCTGTGTCTGGAGGATTTGGCACGACACTCCCATTTGAGCTGTCATGAATGCCTCTACAATCGTCCTGGGTGGTGGTGGCGGTAGGTCACTACCACTAATCGATGCACCAAAACCATCTGGGGAGCTGCATGTCGGTCCCACCATCGGAAAGAATTGAGCTTTCATTAAATACACATTCATGAGCTTGTTCTCAAGCAGAACATGTATGATGAAAATGCAACTGCAACAAAAGTTTGACTTAAAGCAATTGCAATATTCTAGAACTAAGAATTTCATGCGCTCAGCTCAAGACTACGAGGATTCATGACTCAAAATTTCAACCCAATGCAAAGGTTTGGAGCTATTTGATATCCAACTTGGAATCAAAAGCTAATGTTATCACTTTTGGAAGAATTTGGTACGGGCGTCTTATTCTGGCAGTTGTGAACAAAAATTCCCAAATTTTTCCATCAACTCTGTGATATAATTATGCACACTTTTGGTATTCAAGGGTAGATCTAGATTGGATTGGAACCTGCTCTAAAAATTCCATTTTCAGAGGAAGGTTACCTAAAAAAACAGCAGGACAGAGACTCACTAAACTGAGCATAACTCCTGGTAGAAAATTCCTAAAGTATGTCTAGTAAGATTCCTAAGAGATTTGGATATAAAAAATTGAGAAATGACAGCAATAGAATCTGCCAGAAATTTTCCTAAGATAAAAAGAGAGGAAACCTTATCTAAGATCAAGCAATAACCCTAGGAAACATAACTAAAACATGCAACAACAAATTTTAGGTTCAAGAAGATTTTAATCATGAATGCACACGTCTTAAACGACCTCACACACACAGATCTGAAAAGATGTAGTTAGTGCCGGTGGCAAGCTTATAATCGGCTGTCCTTATAATAACTAGTAGGAGCTACTCGATTCGCACTTAACGACTTACGAAATGTAGTTAGTATACCTGCAGAAAACGAACCTTCCGTGCCAGCACGTCATGGAAGCGTCCACATACATTACCGTTCACTATAGAAACGGTATCAATGCGTCAAGCCACTACATGGATAGTGTCCAACCTCGGACACCCTCCATTGGAATGGAGTGTATCCTCGCCTCACATATTCGACATGTGGAAAGCACATGTATGATAAACGTGGCACATCACAACCAATGACATGTTCATCTTGAATAGAGCATGTCATCCTTCGTATCACTTCATACGGAAAGCACACGTATAAAACACGTGACCGACCAGACGAGAAGATGGGATCCGTTGAATAGATCACTCCATCAACCCTCGCAATTCCCGTGATGCGGAACAGCACATGTATAAAACACGTGGCTCATTTAGTTTGGTTGTGCAAGAAAGTCTGACATAAAGTAAAGTGTTGGAAGTTATCAAAATAAACCATAGATTCTTATGCCACCTTAAAGAACCCAATATTCCCTCTAGGGCCTCTCGATCTAGATCACTCCTTAACGATCCAACGGATTTTCCAATCAATCTTGGCAAGTTTTATTGTAAATCGTGTGATTAGTATTAATCTAATCACTCCGGTGCATACGGATGCTCTGGTACCAACTGTGACAACCCCATCCGAGATAATTCCGTACTATCGCCTAAACCGCTCCATTTGGTCATTAAGCGATAATAAAGAATCATCCCGTTGAGTGTTGCCGGGTTTACGCCCGGTAAATCACTTGAAAACACAGAGAGGATCGAATGTATGCATTAAAACTCCCACGAAGGAGAGTTCAAAGTGCCTTACAAATTATTACCAAATTCCTCGTAGAGTCCATTATTACAATCCATGGTTCTTGACATGAAAGTAAATGGTCCAGAGGTTATTAAAACAGCGGAAGATAACTAAGCAGTTCGATCAACATCATAGGAGGCCTATCCATGATGCAATCACTCGTCATCATCCACCCATTCCATCTCCCAGCCGGGTGGAAGTTCTCCGGGCCACACATCACATGCATTACCTAGAAACAACGTTTAAATAGCAAGGATGAGTATACTAATACTCAGCAAGACTTACTCGTCGAAAGAAAGACTTTACCTCTAATCATGCAAGAATTTTGGCTAGTGGGTTTGTTTGCCAAAAAGCTACTAAGTAGTGAATCCTTACTTTCACATTTTAGCTCATGTTCTAGTAGAAGTAATCATTACTAGGTAAGCAACTATTGCAATCATAGTTGTACAATCAATTAATCAAAGTAATAATCTTCACAAAGTTCCATCATAAAGGGATATCATGGCCAGTAGATCAAGTAGTCCCAGATAACGGTGAGAGGCCGACAATCGATTAATTCAAACCTTGCAAGGTGGACCTAAACACACAGGAGGTGCCCTCACTAAGAATTCACCAACCAGGCGGTTCCCATCATTCTTTGATTTGGGGATAATAGCTCACAGTCTTAAGTATAACGTTTCCTGGGCTACGCCACTAAGGTCACCCAGTCTCATGCATGCACTCAGGTGGCGAGCCCGGGGCCGCAACCCTAAGAGTAGTGATAGTAAACCCCGTACCTCCTCATTTAGGTACTAGGCTTACCGTGGCCATTTCCAACAAGTGTTTAGTACTTTCAAACACTTAACCAACGAAGCCATTGGACCAGAGCCCAAATCCCATGCTCTGACCACATGAGCAATCCATTTATAATATGGTCATTCCATTAAGGAGATCCTATTGTCGCGAGTGACGAACATCACTCGACTTGTACCGGATCCTTATAGCATAGACACTCGCTAACATGCTAGTAAACGATCATTGGTACTTAAGGATTATGCAAGTAGGGCTTTATTTCAACTCCTGAACATAAATGCACATAAGATAACAATGGTAATTCAGAAGTTTAAAAAAAACACATAGGTTAATGAATAAACAGGGGCTTGCCTTCATCGGCCCAAGCACACACACAAACTTCCGAACTTTGGTTTTTGTCTTGCTATACGGTCACGTAGTGCACGTCTCCTCCTGCTCCCTCGTCCACGTCAGCCAGCATGAGCGTGTAGCTACCGTCGGGGACTTCTATACGGAGGATGCAATGCAGTGATTAAGAGTGGAATTAATTTAATTTAAACCGCAAACAGTAGCAAACAGCCACAAGGATCACATGGTTGGCCATATTCACCTTAACAAAAGCATTTAACATTTTACCTTTAAAAGATAATCAAAAAGCTTAATTAGCCTTCTCTTTATGGTGATTGTATACACATCTAAAGGAATTAATTATTTTAAAAGCACCAACAGCAAGTAAAAGTGCTTTCCTTCCACCAATTATTCTCCTAGCTCATTTATAGGGTGCCAGCATGGCAAAAATAATTTTCACATATTTCCCTCTCTAGTTTAATATAGTTTTCCAACTTTTAAACAATCAAAAAACCTCAAAATTATCCAAACAATACCCACTGGTCCTACTAACAAGGGAACACTTATTTGGACAGCAAGCAATAAAGTTTGATCCACTGAAAATAATGCACACAAATAAAAGCATTTCTAGCAAGCAATAAAATGATTAATCCATATAAAAATAGACACTTATGGATCCAAACTTTCTCTACACATGCTTTGGTCTAAAAATGTCTAGGAAACCAACAAACTCCCCTATATCTATTATAGATCTTGATCTATACATTTATGATTAAAAACAAGAATAAATTAGGAAATAATATTTTTGGCAGAGATAAAATGATGGTAAATTCACCAGAGGTGCGTTTTAGCATAATAAGACAATAGCCAGAAGTTGGGCTCAAAAAAACATTTACTTTAAGCTATAAAATTCATCTAGGCAAATTTGTTAATAACACAAGATAAATCATATAAAAGATTCTTTTAGTAACATTGTGCAAACTTTTGCACAGAACCTACACATGCTAGTAACCACAACATATCCAAAATCCAGCTTTTGCTCATGTATGGATTTTGTAGAAAAACAGATCTAGGTAAAAGAGTTTCCTATTTTTCATGCAAAAACTACGGCTCAAAAGTATATACATGCTTTGCGGAAATTGTAGTACTAGTCACAAAGAGCACAACAAAATTAAATTTGCAATTTTTGGATTTTTCAATGATTTTATATTGATTTTACAAGATGCAGCCCAAACACACAAGGGGTAAGAAACTTTTTGCGAGCAGGCCCCCAGAAGATTTGAAGATTCACAAGTATGCCCTTCATTTGCGCAAAAGCCCCTGGAATTACCTAGGACCTTGCAATGTGGCCCTCGGGGGCTTGGGGCGGCGCGGCTGGAAGAATTACGGCGACCTCGCCGGCGGTCTCGGCCGGGGGAGTGTCTGGGAAGGGTCTAGGGTTCGCCTATGGCCGTTTTGGGTGCTTACTTGTTGTGGGGAGATGGTCGGAGGGCATCGACGGTGGGATCAGGCGGCGGCCGCCGCGGGAGCAGTTGCTCCGGCGAAGATGTGGCCAGGCTTAGGCAACAAACGACGGCAGGATCATCTAAAGGGCCTAGGGAAGACACCTGAGTGGTTGGATGGTTGGGAAAAGGAGCGGGCCCAGGTGCTCGGCGTGCAGGGTAGCCATGGCGCGGTGGCAGCGGTTCGGCAAGGCGCAATGCGCGCGGGTGGAGACCGGCCGACGTTATATAGGCAAGCAAGGCAGTGGTGGGGGGTGTCTCTTTGCGCGCCAAGGCTAAGGGGTCACGGTATGGGCGGTGGCTTGGCCACGGTACGACGGCAACGCCATAGGCCGGGCGGCACGATCGGCACAGCCTGCCCGTGCGCGTGAGGCGCGTGGCCCGAGTGGAGAGGACTAGAAGGTCGATTGGCGTGAGAGGATCCCACCGTGCGCGAACCGACGGCGCCGGCCGATTTCGGCGTGCGGGCCCGGGGGTGAATCGCGGCGGGCGCGCGCGGCTTGCGCGCGGGCGTCGGACGGCCAGTGCCCGAGAGTGTCGCGCTCCAGTGAATCAATTTCAAGTAGCCCTGTTCACGAGCGTTTTTCTCAAAATTTTGCTACTAAGGTACCCCAAACACTGTATACCAAAGTTGTACACCACACCAAGGTTTTTGTTACCGTTCGTTACCGCGCGGTATACCGCAGTAACCGTTGCTACCGTTGGGGTACGGTAACGGTACCGAGCGGTAGCAACCGGTGCCAAATTTCAAATTTGAAATTGACTTCAAAAAATGAAAAAATCAATAAAAATCTCCAAAAAATAGTTCATGATTTGTAGAGTCTGATGGTGTTGAAAGTTTTCAGATTTGAGTGCATTTGGTATTTATTTCAAGGTTTAGAAGTTGTAAAAAAAGAAAAAGAAAATTCATGGGCCGGGCCGTTAAGGCCCATGAAGCCCAAATGACCGGGATGACATAGAAGCTGTGCCTGGGAGACACCCTGTGACTCTACTCGCTTTCAATCCCCCCGTCCGCACCTCTCCCTCCCCGGTCCGCCGCCCCTGCTCGCCGTCCGCGCCGCCGGCGGCGATATACCGCGGCCAGAGCATGGTATACCGCGCGGTAGCTGTGGTTAGCCGCCCCGCGGCCGGATCCGCATGCTCCCGCTCAGCCGGGCGGCTAACTGCGTGGGAGTTGCGGTATACCGTGGTGAGGCCGGCGGTATACCGCGGACAGGTATGAATTTTTTTCATTTTTGTAGCTTCAGGCTTTAGGATTTGTGTTAGGATTTAGGTTTATTTTGTTTAGGATTTTAGGTAGGATTTAGGATGTGAGGTAGAGGTAGAAATAGAATTGTTGCTTTAGGTAGAAATAGAATTGTTGCCTTAGGTAGGATAATTTGTGGTAGGAATGTAGGATTTGTGGTAGGATCCAATTTTAGTTAGGATTTGTTTCAGATTTAGGTACATTTTCTTTAGGTATACGATTAAGGAAGTCTTTTGTTTATGTTGGCATTTATGCAGGTACATAATGTCAGGCAGACCTGAAGACCCCGTATGGGAACATGGTGTCAATTTAGCTCCTGTATGGCGATGCAACTACTGTGGTATGTAGAAAAGTGGTGGTGGTTCTACTAGATTCAAACGACATTTGGCCGCGCGCGGATCATCGGTGCTCCATTGCGGCAGGGTGCCACCACCTGTGCGGGAGTACTTTCAGCGGGATATTGAGAGGACTAAGAAGGCAACTACTGAACGGGCTCGACAGAGGGTGGCACGGGAGGATGCAGCAGCAGGGGGTAACAGTCCCACCGGAGGATATGATGAGGAGGCTCATATCCAGGATGCAATTAACTTGTCGAGATCAGAAGCAGAGTTCCAACATGGGGTGGAAGGGAGAGGAGGTACTTATGAGCGTGGAGGGGGTAATGGTTCGGCGGGGTTGAATCCCTTCAAGAGGATGCTTAGAAGAGATGGTTCGCGGAGGGACACTCCTGTGGTGGTGGAAGACTATAACTTGGCTGCAGGTGGGAGAAGTGGAATGACCCAAACAAGGATTGATGCAGGGTCCTAGACGCAGAATGGTAAGAATGCAAGGGAATCTATTGGAAAAGCTTGGTCCAAATTCTTCCATACTGCGGGAGTACCTGGGAGACAGGCGGATAGTCCTTACTTTGTTAGTGCGGTTAGAGAGATACAGAAGTGGGGTGAGTTTTCTTTCATTTTATGTTCACAAAAGTTTTCTTTCGCCATGCTTTTGTGTATCTATTCTCATGTTTTTGGTATGGCTGCAGGTGAAGGAATTGCATCCCCCACTGGATGGGATATTGATGGCAAGTATCTTGATATGAACGAGAAAGACTTGAAAGATCGGTACGCAAAGTTTCAGAATGATTGGCCCATCTTTGGCGTGTCGTTGATGTGTGGTTCATGGACTGGCCCGACGCGGATGCGTGTGATCAATTTTTTGATATATTGCAATGGGGTTACATGGTTTCACAAGTCTATCCTGCTCTTTCATATACGATGGATCCAACTCGGGAGATGTATCGACAGCTCAAGGATGCATTTGAGCGCGTGATGGATGTCGAGTCCGCCGTGCAACAATTGCAGGTTCCTGAAGTGTTTCGCATGAAGCATGGCGATTATGGATCGGAAATGGCACATCGGATGCGAAGAACCCAAAGACATCACCATGTAAGCTTTCTTCCCAAAGACACCTTATTCTATCTTCTACTCGAATATATTGCTTACGCAATCAGTGGAACATGCAGCGGCCTGGTGGATGATGTTCGGTAGATCTACTCCACAGTTGCAGCGTCTTGCATTGCAGCTTGTTTCACAGTGTGTTTCCTCAAGTGGATGTGAGCGTAACTGGAGTACTTTTGCGTTGCTACATAACAAGGTTCGAAATCGGTTGACACACAAGAAACTTAATAAGCTTGTCTATGTCAACTACAACCTTCGGCTGCGATGCCTCTAATCGGCATGATGATGAAGGTGATACTATTGAGAATCTTGGCCAAATTAGCTTCTATGATGAGAAAAATTCGGTGCGGGAATGGATGGAACATGGTAGATCAAACCGGGAGCCGGTTCTTGATGAGGAGGATGAAGACAGTGACATTCCTATCCCGTCCCAGCTTGTGAGGGATCAGATAGACCCCAAAGATCTCCAAACCGCTACGGTGATGATTGCATTAATGATTGGGCACGAAGAAATGTGGGTAGCAGTCACATTGGGAAGAGGCTGTTCCAGAGTGGGCCTAAGCGGAGTGACCCAAAACATCAAAAAGGCAAGACAACGGCACCAGCAAAACAAGTGACTAGCGACACCTCCACTGATGATGATGATGGTCAGCGTAGTCCACCGTACCAGGAGTCTGGTGATATCAGCTCAGCTGAACATGACGGTGATGACGATGATGATGGTGATGGTGATGGTGGTGGTGGTGATGATGATGGTGATGGTGATGGTGATGATGCTGGTGGTGGTGGTGGTAGTGGTGGTGGAATTCATTTCAGAGGTATACACATGTACATTTACACAAATGTATGATGTTTCTAATTATATGTACTAATTATGATTCATGGTTGACTGTAGGGGAGACTGAATTCACACATGCTACTCAGGATCGCGACCATGGAGCACCGGAGTCGCAGAGGAGAACGGTTGGAGCATCGCAATACGACCCGACGTACTCTTCTTCCTGCTACAGTGATACCTCCGAGTTGCGGTCTTTTTATCCCATTCCTGACATCAATGCACAGCCACAGACGACATGGGTGTATGAATGGGAAGACCCCGAATTTTACAACCTGTTAGTCGGTGAATGGCAGACAACATCGGCGTGGACGGGCCTAACTTGGCAACAGTACAAGGTGAGTTGCTTAGGACAAGAGGCTTGAATGTCATGTCCATCGCCGAGTACCACTCCGCGGCCCAACTGGGCATCTTTCCTTTCTACCATTGAACTTGTGTTATATGAATTATTTGTGTGAACTATTTGTATTTGAACTTGTATTTGAACTATTTGTATTTGAACTATCAACTCACTTAGGCACACCTAATGTTATTGTGTTTGGTGTAGTATTTCTATGCATAACTATAAATTATTGATTTGGGATGGTATTTAACACTAATTTGTGCCAACATCATGCCAAAATTTTCATTTCTTCCAAGCCAAAGGGCCTTTTTTAGTGCACCGGTTTTAATTACTTACCGAGCGGTAAAAACCCTTACATCAGCGGTATAAATTATTTATACCGCGGTATACCACTGGCTACCGTTTGTATAGGTGATTTGATTTGGAATTTGAATTCGAGCTGTAAGAAGCGGTATACCATTTATACCGCTGTGGTATACCCTTACCGCTGGGTAGCGGTATAAATGTACCAGTCGGTAAAAAAAACCTGCACCACACTACCCTCTACCACTTTGCCAAAAGCTCTAGGGTCTTTTTCTCAACCAATTTTGCACAAATTGCATGCCAAGTTGGCAGATTTCTGGGCGCTAATGAATAGTAACCCTAGGCGTTGACTAAGCTTTTTCACACATTTCCACTCCAAATCTCAAGTGGCACTCAATATGAAAGTTGTGTCCCTCGACAAACTACACAACTTTTACATTGGGAGAATTAGAAGTGTTTAGGTGAATTTTGGAGAACGAGGCAAAAGTTCCGGGCGACATAGGAGGGTCCAAGCTGTTCAAGGGGTCTTTGACTAGGGTTGGACCCTAGGTTGACCAAGGTTGACCATAGTGGGTCATTAGGGGTTGTCGGTGATGTTTTTGGGGTGATGGCCTAGGTTGACCGTCGTTTGACCAAAGTCAACTCGGTTGACCGGTTCATTAGGGTTAATAAACCCGGCTGAAAACCTAGGGTGTCACAGACATGATCGGCTCCCTCTTGTACCCTACGGTGACGAGGTCGGACATCTAGTTTTCTGTGTGTCTGTGCGCTCGTTTTTAGGCGTCGCCGAGGACTTCACATCGGCAGGCCGTCAAGCGGATCTTCAGGTATCTTTGATACAATCCTGAGCTCGGTCTTTGGTCCTCGGCGTCCTCTTCTCTTTCTCTTATTGGTTTTTTGGATGCCGACTTTTTGGGGTGCCGAGTCGATCAGAAATCGACTTTTAGTACTTGCCAGTTTCTGGGATCTTCACTTGTTTCTTGGTCTTCTCGCAAACAGTCAAGTGTAGCTCAGTCTACCATAGAAGTGGAATATGTTGCTGCCGCTAGTTGCTACTCAAAGCTTCTTTGGATCACATACACGTTGAGTGACTTCGGTGAGGAGTGTTCCCATAAACCTCTCATGTGTGATAGTATGAGTGCCCTTAGTGTTGCCAAGAACCCCGTGCTTCACTCTAGAACCAAACACATAAAAGTGAGGTACCACTTCCTGAGAGACAATGTTGAGAAGGGAAACATAGACCTCATCCATGTACCTACAAAAACTCAGCTTGCCAATATCCTTACCAATCCTTTGGACCAAGCTACATTTGCTTGTTTGCGAGGAGAGCTTGGAGTTGTTTTTCCTTTTTGAGCTTCGGTTGGGAGGGTTGATGTACATATGCATGTTGCACCTTCATTTATGTATCATATCATGTTTGCATCTTTGTATCATAGACTGCATTTGGAACATATGCCATAGAAATGTGCTTCTCTCATATGCTTTGCTCACCATGATATTATAGATACAAGATTATGACTTTGTTTGTGATGCTCATGAGATGTATAGATAATGCTCTTGGTTGCTTTAGGATATATATACTTGTGGATGGCTTCTTTTTGTAAAAATGCTATATGATCCTCTCTTGTGAGTAGAATACCTCTCATGTTCAATTTGAGTACTTATGGCTATGTTTTGCTTAATTTGTGCTTGGAACCATGATCTTCTCATTTGGGATCAAAGATCAATTTATCATCATGAATGTTTAGCCTACATGCTACTTGGTGGAGAAGCCTAAGCTTCTTTTTGCCGCAAAGGCACTTCATGTACCATGGTTAACTTGTAAATAATGAAAATGGTATGTGAGATGCCTATGCTTGAAAAATGTGCTTCTATGTCATAAGTGCTTTAAATTCCTTAACTTGGGTGCTAAGTAGTTGCATGATGTTCATCAATGAGAAGTCTCATATCTAGAAGTGGACACATGGCTCGGTGGCTTTGACATGACATGGAATAGCTTGTAGGTGTTTGTGATGACCTTGTGATGAGAATTTGTGACCTTGCATGAAATTTGTGAGTTATATGTTGTTTGTGCTCAGTTTGATCATGTTTAGGTCCTATGCTCATGAGAGGGAAAATTTTGTGAAAAATGCTTCATTTTGATTATGGCTATGTCACTTGCTTGTATATCCCTTTCTATCTTGTTAGCGATGCGTGTGCTCAAATTGTGGCTATCTTTCTTGTCTATGTCTCAATTTTAGCATGTTGTAGTGCTCTTTGTATAGTTGCTAAGCACATGCTTGCATTTGTAGACTTGATTGATGCATTACCAACAAGGGGGAGTAAAGTACCCAATTCATGTTTCCAGGGGGAGTTTTGCTTCAAGGAAAGAAAATTGGAAGAAATGCATATGTTCAGGGGGATCTTGCATTCATGCATTTGGGAGCTCTTTTTCACCAGATTTTTAGTAGTGCTCTTTTTTCGATGGTGTTGAGCCCTTTTGCCTCACCTTGAGGAGTCAGCAATTTTTGGAGCATTTTATCTCGGTTGTGTCGAGTCGTTGCCCTTACCCTAGGGGATCGAGATTTTTCTCACTCAACTGATCTTTTCTTGGCTTTTATTTGGCTTTTGATCACTTGTTTGAGTTTTTCATTCTTTTCTTTTCTTTTTTCTCTTTCCTCTGAATTGGTTACTTGTGTGTATTGTCAATGCACTCATCAATTGGGAAATTGAAGACCGGAGCGTCCGAGGACCGGTGGATGGTCGCTCCTGGCAGTGATGAGTGATTGGCAACGTGGTGTGGACTGACACTTAGATGAGTATTGCAGGTGCACGTTGCAGCTTGATTTGCGTTGGTGTAGGTGAAGAGTGGGCGCGAAAGGTCTATGCCTTGCGGGGCCTCCGAGGAGTGGAGAGACAAGTAGGCTTGACTCGAGGGACCTGGTGGCCAGCGGGGTCAAGTGCGGGCCGCATGGTGGCAAGAAAAGCAGGACGAAATCGTCGATCGGAGCCAATGCAGGGTAGCGGCTCATGACCGGAGTCTGCACTCGGGGTTTGCGGCAGTTCACCACAAAACCGTTGGGTTACTTGGTTGAGCCACAAAACCAAGACCAGAGGCTCAGCGGGCGGAGACGAGATCCGGGCGTGCCGAGAAGCTTCGATGACGGCAGACGCGTGGCGGGATCGCAGTGCTTGCTTCGGGAGGACGCTGTCTGCGGTAAGGGTGTGGCCGTGTGACGAAGAGGAGTGGTACATGACCTATATGCCCCTGAGCAGTTTGTATCACAACTTAAGTGCTAGGGGTAGTGTAGTCTTTTGCCTGGCCTGGGAGGGACTCATATATATTAGCTCCAGGGTTTCCAGACAAACCATACATCTGGACTGCTTCTCATTTCCTTGCTCCATAGGGTTAGATTTTCCCTCCGTTTGTAAGGAATCTGACCTCCGAGTGAATGGAAGTTTTCATAGTTGCGTCGATTTCCCTCTTGTAGCTCGTTTGATTTTCTTGTCTTTTTTGAGCTATTTTCGTCAGTTTTTCGTGCGCATCTTGTTCCTTCGATTCTAAGGTGTTTAGGTTCGGATTTGTTGGTGGGATCATGGATAGTTTCCTCATGCATCTTTGTTCTTGATCTTGACCCCCCCAACTCCGAATTTGGCCTCCGATTGAAGGATTTCGATTGGACCCTAGGTTTTTGGTTGAGTTCGGTGCCGGTTTGATTCCCGGCGATTTAGTTCGTTTGAGGACCCAAGTTTTGGGGCATACCATCCCCCAGGGATGCTTCACATCTCCCCCAAATCTTTCCTCAAGAGCTCAAGCCGTTTGGGAGATCCATGGATGGGTAGGAGAGGTTGACTTCGTGGTTTGAAGCTCGGGCTGTTCTGTTCGTGCCTGGCGGACTGTCCGCCTGTAGGCCGCAGACTGTCCGCGTGGTTTGTGTTCGTCGAGTGTTCGTCCAGTTCTTGCGAGTTCATGCGTGGATCTTTAGAGGTGTGAATGTTTTGTTGCAAGTGGTTTGTTGGACCATCCGTGCAGGGATACCGGACCGTCCGCGTGCGGACTGGACTGTCCGCCTGGAGATCGCGGACTGTCCGTGCGGCACCAGTTGCTCGCGGACCATCCGGAGACAAGGCGCGGACCGTCGTTATTCAGGGTGCGGCACTAGAGGTTCTGTTGCCTTTTTTGGACTATCCGCCTGAGGGTTGCGGACTGTCCGCCCAGGGCCTGCGGACCGTCCGCCCCTGCCTTGCGGACAGCCCGCTTGGTGATTTGCAGGACAGCTAAGTCCTTTGCTTCTTGAGTCGTGCTTCCACTTCGGGATTGTTTGGGGTTTGGTCCTAGGGTTGGTAGGTCTGTTGTGACTACGTGAACTTGGCAAACTTATGTGGGAATCCTTGGTTGTGAATTTGGGGCATAGGCCGAGTTCGACCATCGAGAAGAATTTTTATTGGCTCCCATTCACTCCCCCCTCTCTGGTGGCCTAATCGGTCCTTCAAGGGTTCATAAGGCGGCGGCATCAACGGCGAGCTGGTCGGAAACTTCTACTCTGACGTCAACCTCGATTCAAACGGCGCGGCTCATCGAGGTGTATATCCCCCTCTTCCCTCTTCTCTTCATTCATATGTCTTTGTTATATTAAATCCGGTGCTTGTAGTTGTGCTATCCTAGATCTGTGAGGGGAAGCTTTCTTTTTTCTAATTTCTAATCCATGGCAGCGAAGGAAACTGTAGCGAATATGACCCCATTTGCCATTTGTTCGAGTTGATTTTGGTGATTCATGCTAACACAAGTAATGGTACTAACCACATTGTCTAGCATGTCTTTGTAGGCATTCCTAGGTCCCATGGATGTTACCACATGTTAACATACCATGCACAAGTTAACATACCATGCCCAAGCTAACATGTCATACCACAAGTTAACATACCATGGACATGTTAGGTTACTTATAGCAAATTTGAAGACTTAGTATATATTTCTAAGCTATAAGTAATGGCATGTTAAGTATGTTAAGTTGAAGCAAAGATCCAAGTTGAAGACGCGAAGAAAAAGAAGGAAAAAGACACCGTCGGATGAACCGACGGAACCTAGATAACAAGCGTCGGTGCAATCATCGGACGAGTTGGTACACTGGGTGAAACCCTAGCCACCGTCGGATGAACCGACGGTCCATTTCCTAGTAGCGTCAGACGAGTTGCAGAGGAAGAGCAGCAAAGACCGTAGCACTGGATGATCCGACGGTGTGAGTGAGGACACCGTCGGTCTATCAGACGCTCAGTTTGAATCAAGACAGAGACGCGCCAAGAAGAAGTCTTCAGCACCGGTTGATCCGACGCCTTGGTCATGGGGAAGCGTCGGTCTATCCGACGGTCGTGTGGAAGCTAACAGAGACGACTTGGTCGCGGGGTCTTCAGCACTAGATGAACTGACGCACCGTTGGTGTATAGCTTTGGAGCAGTTGTGTCAGAGAACTTCAACGGTCATGTGAGGTGGAGGCAACGACTAGTAGCACCGGATGAACAGAAGCCCGGAAAAAGATAGCGTCGGATCATCCGACGGTACTACTTTCAGCAGCTTTTAGCCAACGGCTAATTTGATGCCTTGGGCTATTTATACCTCCCCCACCCGCCCATTTGAGGTTGCTGGATTGTGTGTAAGTGCAGGAGAGTGCAAGACACCTACAAGATCATATCCAATCCATCCAAGTGCTTAATTGCTCATCCATAGACTTGCATATGCTTTGTGTATGTGCTTAGTGCTAGGCTTAGCTTAGAGCTGAGTGAGTGCAAGGTTGTGCCAACCTTGTGAAGTTATTCTTGAGTGGATCAAGTTGTACAAGGTTCGCCAGAAGCCTTGAGGCCTAAGTGGCTCACCGGCAATCGTCATCGACCCTCTGGCTTGGTGTGGAGTGGCGAGGACCCTTTGTGCAGGGGACGTGGAGAATCCCTTCCTTGGTGGAGAAGCTCCTTAGTGGAGGTGGCATTAAGGTGACCAAGGGTGCTTGGCAAGTGCCTAAGTGGCTAGCCTTTGTGGCGAGTCAAGTGGTGCTCTTGGGAGAGACTTGGTGGCCGGGAAGCAATACTCTTGTGTGAGTGCTTCAACAACGTGGACTAGGGGTGGTTTAGTGCCTACCGATACCACGGGATAAATCACGTGTCAAGAGTTTGCTTCCTCTCACCCCCTTTACGTTTCTGAATTTACTCTATTGCAATCTTTGCTTGACTTTACTTTCCTAGAGTAGTATAATGCTAGGATTGGCTATAGGTTGCAAACCTTGTTTTGGGATGGGAGTTTCACACTAGAACAACCCTAGTTGCACATCTAGATAGTATGTTCTAGTTCATCTTTGTGTAAAATTAGTGAAGCCATAGGTTAAGGTTTTTAAGTTGCCTAATTCACCCCCTCCCCCTCTTAGGCTAACGAGCATCCAATTCGTTACAAGTGGTATCAGAGCCGGGACTCACTTCCTTCACAAGGAAACGCCAATTCAATTGGTAAATTGTGAAAACCGGCTCATTGTAACGGTTAGGCTTCACCACCTAGTGAGTTGCTCTATAGAGGTATGAAAGGGGTGGATACTTTAGGTTTGGCTCCACATTTCGATGGCACGGGCTATCCTTGGTGTAAGGTTCTCATGGAGGCCTATCTTCAAGTAAAGGACCTTGATGTTTGGAGAGTCACCGATGAGGGCATGAGAAATTGTACTAAAAAGGAAAAGCAATTTGTTGTGATTGCTAAGAGTATCATTTTGTCCTCACTAGATGTAGGCGTTTTCAATATAGTTTTTAATTGTGAAAATGCTCATGAGCTATGGAAAACCATCAAGGAGCAAAATGAGGGTTCAAAAGAAGTTTCTAATGAATGCTGCGGTTGTCTCCTTGAGGAATTCAATAGCTTTAAGCAACTTGCAAATGAAAATGCCGAATCTATGTACTCATGCCTAAATGTGCTTGTCAATGAGATCGATGCTTTAGGTGTGAAGGATATCACGGACTTGAACATCAACAGCAAGATCCTTCAAAGTCTCCGGAAGCCCGATTATGTCTTGGTGAAGGCAATCATCTATGAGAAGAAGCTCGAAAAGTTGAAGCCATCTCATATCTTGAGCAAGATCATGGCACATGAGCTTCAAATCATGCCCAAGTCAAATAAGGCGCCCCAAGAACCATCCTCTCCAACTACAAGCCATGCTCTCTCAAGCCAACAAGAGAAGATGTTGAGTAGGATGGCTACTCATGGAAGCTCAAGCGAGGATGATGGTGATGATAGTGATGATGAAGATTCCTCAAGTGATGAAGAGGTTGAATCCATGGTGGCCGAGAACGTGAAGAAGATCTTCAAGTATGTGAAGAAAGTCAACGTATACGGCTACAACGTCCACTTAAGAGAAGGGCGTCATCATCAACACATCAAGTTCACCAAGATCGAGCACAAGCCTAAGAAGAAGGTGATTAAGGAGAGGAGACCAAGGGAAGAAGCAACTATCGCCGTCCGTGAGTGGACAAGTGGTGAAGAATCATGTTCTTCTAGCTCAAATGATGAATCAAGAAAGAACTTCACCACCCTCTTCATGCAAGGTCCTTTATCATCACTACACATGTGCCTTATGGCCAAAGGTATGGAGAGCAATGCAAGTGACGACGAATCCGACACCACCTCTCTCGATGATCTTGTTGAGCTAGTCCATGAGAAAAAAGGAATGCTTAAGAAACAAGCTAATGAAATTAAAGAACTCAATGCTCTCAATGACCTTAGTGTGACCCTTGCTACAAATTATGAACATTTGCTATGCAAATTCAAATTGCTTAGCAAGGACTGTGATGAGCTAAAATCTAAGCTTGAGAGCAATGAGAATAAAACAAGTAGTTCCTTTGAGCTTGATGAATCATCTATCCCTTGTGCAATTCCTATCTCCATGGTAGATGTTTCGACTTCTTGCATTGATTTAATTGATGAATCTTGCTCACCATCTTGCAATGAGAATGTTGTTGTAGAAAATTGTGATTATCTCATAGGCAAGAAAAATGATGAGCTCAAGCAAGAAGTGAAATGGCTCCGAGAGAGGTTGGCAAGCTTGATGGGCAAGGGCAATAACGATGAAGAACAAGTCGACATCTCTCAAGACATGAAGAGCAAAGTCCAACCTCCTCAAGATAACTGTGATCCCATGGTGAACAAGCTTGAGAAGGGTGCAACCGTGACTTGCTACAAGTGTCATGGAGAAGGGCACAAGTTCTACAAATGCCCTCAATTTGTCAAGAAGATGGACAAGGGCGAGAACAAGAAGTTGAAGTCCACCATCAAGAGCTCCCTCATCTACACCAAGCCCAACTGCAAGAACAATACCAAGAGCTACACCTACGTCATCAAGAAGAAGGAAAATGGCAAGGTGGTTGCACACAAGGTTGGGAAGATGAAGGAGGAGCGGGGTTGGAACCAACCCATTTGGGTGCCCAAGGAAGTCATCATCAACATGAAGGGGCCTCAAATGGTTTGGGTTCCAAAGGCCACTTGAAGGCCATGAGTGCGGGGACTTGGGAGGATTGGCACAAAGAAGATGAGAAGATTCAAGCCAACAAGCCAAGCTTGCAAGTTGGACATGTGTTGCCCAAGATACCCGGTTGAGGTAATGGAAACTAGTACCTATCTCTTGTATCATTGTAGCTCCATTGCCTTATTTAGGTTGCATTTGTTGCAATATTTACATATGGTAGGTTTCTTGTGTCATGTGCTAACCCATGAGGAACCTACATGGTTTGATTAGTGTGTAGGAAAGCTACACTTGTTCTTTCATGGTTCATGTTTTCATATATATCTCTTTGCATCATGAGCAAGCTATAGGGTTAGCTTCCCTTTTGTTGTCATAAACAATGTGCATACATTTGGTTGGTGATTCAAACACTAAATGCACACTTTTAGGGGGAGCTCATCCTATGGTTTGGTTATGGGACTTACATAATTTCAAGCTTATTTTATGTAGTCCCTTGGCGACACGTTCTAGTGCGGTGCTTCATTATAAGAGAATGCTATTTCACTCTCAATGTAATCTAACATCTCTAAAAGGGTGAATATAGCAATATGAGCTTCATGCTATTGAGTCATGCCCTTGCGAGCTTATGTCTCTATATAAGTTCAATGGCAATGTACTCATACATTCCTAATCATTGTGGTACCCCAAGTGTCTTCTATGCAAGCTTCTTTCAAGTGGTGTCACCTTGTGATATCATCTCCAAGTGGCTCATCTCAATGTGGTGCCAACAAGGTAGAGAGGATCAACCCCCAGAGGTATGCAATGATCAAAACACTATAAGTGATATCTACAAGTGGTAATGTAATATGAACCCATTTGTCTTATCTCTTGTCTTTTAGAGCTACCTCCTTGCATGATATGCTCTAAGCTTCCTTGCCTTACAAGTTCGTAGTTGTGTACTTGATTTTCACACTATCATTTTGTGCACACACTTAGGGGGAGCTTAGTTTGTATCATGCTAGTCTCATGAGCTTGTAATCCACCTTAGTCATTCTTACATGTGGCATCTTCATTGATATCATACATATGGATTATGGTTCATGCGGCTTTCTCCCCTGTATTTAACATTTCTCTTTGAGCTATGTTTGCTAGGACTTGCTAGTTTCCTTGGAGCCCTTTTGTTTTGGACTTTTTGGAGATTTTATTCCAAAGGGGGAGAATGTGAGACCAAAGCAAGCTAGTGGTTTCAAGGATATGAGACCAAAGGGGGAGAATGTGAACATAGGAAGAGAAGATCAAAAAGGGGGGAGGTTGATCTAGGGGGAGTTTGGATGATGCTAAGCATCCAGCAAGTGTATGTGGCTCTAACTTTGTCAATTTTTGCAAATTTGTGCTTGCTTTGCTTATGTTGTCATAAATCACCAAAAAGGGGGAGATTGTAGCGAACATGGCCCCATTTGCCATTTGTTCGAGTTGATTTTGGTGATTCATGCTAACACAAGTAATGGTACTAACCACATTGTCTAGCATGTCTTTGTAGGCATTCCTAGGTCCCATGGATGTTACCACATGTTAACATACCATGCACAAGTTAACATACCATGCCCAAGCTAACATGTCATACCACAAGTTAACATACCATGGACATGTTAGGTTACTTATAGCAAATTTGAGGACTTAGTATATATTTCGAGGCTATAAGTAATGGCATGTTAAGTATGTTAAGTATGTTAAGTTGAAGCAAAGATCCAAGTTGAAGACGCGAAAATAGAAGGAAAAAGACACCATCGGATGAACCGACGGTTACCTAGATAACAAGCATTGGTGCAATCGTCGGACGAGTTGGTACACTACGTGAAACCCTAGGCACCGTCGGATGAACCGACGGTCCATTTCCTAGTAGCGTCGGACGAGTTGCAGAGGAAGAGCAACAAAGACCGTAGCACCGAATGATTTGACGGTCTGAGTGAGGACACCGTCGGTCTATCAGACGCTCAGTTTGAACCAAGACAGAGACACACCAAGAAGAAGTCTTCATCACCGGATGATCCGACGCCTTGGACATGGGGAAGCGTTGGTCTATTCGACGGTCGTGTGAAAGCTAACAGAGGCGACTTGGTCGCGGGGTCTTCAGCACTGGATGAACCGACACACGTCAGTGTATAACGTCGGAGCAGTTGTGTTAGAGAATTTCAATGGTCATGTGCGGTGGAGGCAACGACTAGTAGCGCCGGATGAACCGACGCCCGCAAAAAGATAGTGTCGGATCATCCGACGGTACTACTTTCAGCAGCTTTTAGCCAACGACTAGTCTGATGCCTTGGGCTATTTATACCTCCTCCACCCGCCCATTCGAGGTTGCTGGATTGTGTGGAAGTGCAGGAGAGTGCAAGACACCTACAAGATCATATCCAATCCTTCAAAGTGCTTAATTGCTCATCCATAGACTTGCATATGCTTTGTGTATGTGCTTAGTGCTAGGCTTAGCTTAGAGCTGAGTGAGTGCAAGGTTGTGCCAACCTTGTGAAGTGGTTCTTGAGTGGATCAAGTTGTACAAGGTTCGCCGATGCCTTGGGGCCTAAGTGGCTCACCGGCAATCGTCATCGACCCTCAGGCTTGGTGTGGAGTGGCGAGGACCCTTTGTGCGGGGGACGTGGAGACCCCCTTTCTTGGTGGAGAAGCTCCGTAGTGGAGGCGACATCAAGGTGACCAAGGGAGCTTGGCAAGTGCATAAGTGGCTAGCCTTTGTGGCGAGTCAAGTGGTGCTCTTGGGAGAGACTTGGTGGCCGGGAAGCAATACTCTTGTGTGAGTGCTTCAACAACGTGGACTAGGGGTGGTTTAGTGCCTACCGATACCACGGGATAAATCACGTGTCAAGAGTTTGCTTCCTCTCACCCCCTTTACGTTTCTGAATTTACTCTATTGCAATCTTTGCTTGCCTTTACTTTCCTAGACTAGTATCATGCTAGGATTGGCTATAGGTTGCAAACCTTGTTTTGGGATGGGAGTTTCACACTAGAACAACCCTAGTTGCACATCTAGATAGTATGCTCTAGTTCATCTTTGTGTAAAGTTAGTGAAGCCATAGGTTATGGTTTTTAAGTTGCCTAATTCACCCCCTCCCCCTCTTAGGCTAACGAGCATCCGATTCCTTACAGAAACGGCGGACGCCCTCTGCTCTGCGCCTGCCGCAGCGCCAGCTTGTTCCTCCACCAGCAACACACGATGGCACGCCAATCTGCCGCTCTAACTCCTGGACCACCTCTTGCCGTACATCACCGTAGCCACGGAGCCTCACGTGCTGCAGATCGACGTGATGGCGACGTCAGGTAAGTGCTCTCCTTCTGTTCTACCCCGGCTGGTGGACTACCGGTGCTCCTGCAGTGTCATCGGTAGGAGTTGAGCTCCAACCATAGTCTCTTGCACCTAAGTTGTTACTCTTAGAATGCAAAGACATTCCACGTTCTATCTATTGGTGTTCAGACTCTAACATGGTAAGCTATAGAATAATTTTGCATACCATTATTGAAAGCTTAGCTATTCTACATCAATGCATCATTATTGTGATATTTTAGGAAGAGTAAAATGCACTGGAGGTCCATCAACTTGTAAGAAGGTGTCACATCCATCAACTCTCAAAATGCATTTCTGGATCCATGAACTTATTGAGTCATTCATCGCAGGTCCATAACTATCCAGATATGCTTCTACTGGTGACATGACATGATGACTTGGCTAGAAAAAACATATCCTAATTGAGGCATTTCATCGAGCAGCTTATGCATGATATTTCTGGAGATAAACGACAACAGCCTACTCCTGTCGTACACGCAAGGAGGCTACCGTTATTTAACCCAAGGAATGTCTAAGTATATGTGTTACCCATTTGTAACATACTAATTGAAATATCTCAGCTAGAAGATGCTTCTGGAGCCAAGTCATCATGTTCTGTCACCAGTACAAGCATATGTGGACAGTTATGGACCTGTGGTGAATGACTCGACAAGTTCATGGACCCAGAAATGCATTTTGAGAGTTAATGGACCTAAGTGATATATCCTAACAATGCAAGATGATGGACATCTGTTGTATTTTACTCTTTTAGGGACAATCTATGATAGCACCTGATAATCACAAGCAGTTTATGCAGTTATACTCTTATATCCACATCTAGACCTTTGATGTATTATTGGTATCCAAAACTAAAGACAAATGAGATAATCTTGTTTATTTCAAATCACATATGTATGTAAATTTCAGAGCATATATGCATAGAAATAGAGCAACTACTGGGCAAGGATTGTCATTTCAAAATCACTGATGCAAGTTTTTCAATTTGTCAGGTCAAGTTTCAGAGTGTTGTGAGGGCCAACGAAAAGCTGCACAAGCAAGTATTCTCTTTGAAAGTAAATACATGCATGCAACAACTATTCTCTTGTGCATAGAAAAAAGCCAGATAGTTTCAAACAGAATGAGAACTGAGAAACTATGCCCGCTAATTTGTCCTCATCTAGCCACATTTTTATTTGGTTTTTTATTTTCAGCATATGTCTCGTATACTTCGCGGTGAAGCAATACAACTTTCCTTACTGCAGTAACAGAAAAATCTTGCTATCATTTTCAGGAGATGTGCCAGAATGTGGTTCAGATGAATGGCGAGCTTGAGGTGTTATCCTTCCAGGAACATTTGTGCATTAAGCCACGCCATTATCTTTTTCACCTGTAACATATATTGCATTGTAATTTCTAATTGAATAGGAATGTTTCTTACGTCGAGCTCTCTTAATTCATGCTCCACTACCTCTGTGCCGCTCTGAATATAGTTACTCTTGTTGACGCAAAATCAGCACTTCGCGCCAAGCACACAGCAATCCGAAAAAAAGCTAGCTTAACACACGTGATGAATCCCGAAGCGTGCCAGTTAATTTTCCTAAAACTGACAAAGGAATAAAATAGTTAGATAAAACATGGAACATGCCGGGTGGTACCAGACAGTTCCGTATTTACGGCTAGAAAGCCAATTAAAATGACATATAGCTACAACAAGCTATCTGTCAGCAGTTTAAATATCATTCGGGAGCTGTTAAGCATGAAAACATGATATAGCCGAATGGATGACGTAAGCATGACGAAGGATCGGTCTTTGTTTAAATAGCGTCGCTCGTATATGATCATGACCGATTATCGAGGATAAATAACAATTAAAACAAATAAGGTAAAAGCATGATCACAAATATGAAGTAAACAAGCATGCATAGGCCAAAAGCACTAGTCTACCGCATGTCTAGGTACTTTCAAACCCGTTGAGCATGATAACAAACAAATTAATCCACTGCATGATACAACTTGTTTGAAACCATACCACCAACCACAAAAAGATTAATCCACCGCATGATACAATCTAAATATGGACAGCTAAAAGCATACATTATTTAAAACAAACTTACAAACACGTTTTACTCATAGAAGCAAAGCCGAATATGGATGTTCAGCCGAATCGGGTTCCGTGGAGAAGGAACAAATATTGTCAAAGACGATAAATCTATCAGATTGAATCGAAATCTAATCCACCGGATGATTAGCTCTAAAACAATCCAAAAACCTGCATCTACCGCATGATACCCAGTTCTTTCAAGATTCATACAAGATCAACAAGCTTGAACCCGCAACACATGACAACTTAAATTGATTCGGGTTTGGCTATTAGGGAACACGTGATCCATGTGCCGTATTGAGCTAAAGATGTTAAATCTTGCCAAATCTAATAGAGTTGATAACTAGCTCCAAGCTAGATCTTAGCCCACCGCATGGCTCATGATCTAACAAGAAACCCTCTTGAACCAAGCTTAAATCCACCGCATGATACTAAGCAAGGTAACAAGACTACTTGCATCACGGTCTAAATCCACCGCATGATACTAGACATGGTACAAGGTTGCCGGTACTTACGGAGGTCGACGGATCGATGATTCCTCTCGAAGAACTCGACGACTCGACGAAAGGACTCGATGTTTGGCACGGGCCCGGTTTAGTTGTGAAGATGTTCGATCCCTATTACAGATATCAAGGGTTTATATTTATACCCTTGTCCTAACACGACTCCTAGTCGACTACGAGTACAACATTTAATGTCTAAATTAAAGCTCCGACGCCAATGTCCATCTCGTATACGCCATCAACTTGTTCCTTCCTTATATCGGGCCACGTCACCACGCATTCCCGAAAACTTCTCTTCAAAAGCGCAAACAGTCCTTTTGCCGAACGACAGCGCGTTGCCGACCGCAAGCGTCCCTTACCGAATCCTCTGAGAAGATCTTCCCTATCCGAATGGTATTTCATCACTAGACTCGGCCCACAAGTCAGCCTCTTTCATGTACCATTTTTTGGTGTTAACATATGCCCCTTCAATTACGGGAGAAAAGTGATTTTATTCCAGAATTGACCATAAATGCCCAACGTCTTCGAGCTAAATCCGTTCAACACCCATTCCTGCTCCTTGCAATCTATTGGAGTCTCCGCTCAGATCCAAACCCTAGGTCATGAATCTTCAAGCTCAAATCTTCAATGGCGGACCAAAATCAAGCTATCTAGGTAACTCTCATCCCCTTTAGGTCCATTCGGTATTGCTTTTTTTCGATCCCCATCTTAGATTTCTTCCTCTGTCTTCTCCTGATAGGCTCAATCCACTGAGCTCTTGATTCCCATCGAGGATAAATCATCATCCTATTTCCTCGTCCCGTGGGAATCTCCAACCCCCATGAGTTTATTGAAGCCGAATCCAACAGAGTACCCTTCAAATCTGCTTTAGCAAGACCTCATGCGTGGGAAGATGCCTTTAAAAACTGGCCCCTGCCTCCAATCGCAGGCTGGAGGAACTGGTATAAGAGGATACTCGAAGATAAAAGTGTAAAGACCAGCAATTGGGACACCCTCCATATTGCCCAGTGTTTGGAGTTATCTCTAGCCGAAACCCCCAAAAATGAGAGCCTTCTAATTGCAGCTTGTCATTTCTGGTCAAACGGCGTCAATGCTTTTCTCTTTGGTCATGGACCAATGTCCCCCACTCTGGCTGATGTATACATGATGACCGGCCTTGATGTCAGAGGATCCATGTACCCTTACAAGTACTAAAGCTCTAGCAGGCAAAGAGGAGTGAAAACAGGATCTGGATATAAACAATATATCCAAAACCATATGCACGAAGGCCCCCTGTCTGAGGTTGAATACAGAGCTTTCCTGAACATGTGGCTATGCAGATTTATCTTTTGTGGCAAAGCCAATGAGCCAACTCTGAACCACATTGCAATGGCCGAAGATTTGGCTACTGGACATCGCATCCCCCTTGGGAAGTACCTCCTAGGAAGTGTTTACCATATGCTCCATCAAACCACCCATCTGATGTACACCAGCCAAAAGATCTCTTGTGTCAACGGCCCCTGGTGGTTTGTACAGATGTGGCTGCAACTGTATATGCACCAGATTGTTGGTGTCAATCTCAACAACCGACATTTTCCTTCATCTGACTATAAGGAAGGAGAAAATCAGATCACAAAAGGATGTCAAATTTATGGTGAAGCCGCCTCAACCATAATTATTGACCAAAACATGAGTCAACTCATTGAGCTCTTCTTCAGAGGTTTCACCAATCCCCTCTAGCTTCCTTATTTGCACAATGATAACCTGACACTTCCTTATGAATTCTCCTTTGACAATGGATGCAATGATGCAAGATCCATAGAAATTTTCAATATCTTCATTCATCCATGCGTCCTGCCAGCAGGATTTTGTGGAGGAAGGCAAAATCATAGCACTTATGAGTATTACCAGCCAAATATAATGGCTCGGCAACTAGGATGTGGCCAAGTGCCTCCAAGGCTATTTCTTCATGAATTCCTCAAACCCAGAGAGGAAATAAAAGAAGGCCTGCAAGCAAAAAGGGTCTTTGAATATCAATGCAGCCCAACTATTTATCCTTGGTCCTTTGTACTAACATTAATAGTTCATCCTCTCTTCATCTCCTGGTGGCAAGAATTTCATGACCATATCTTAAGTGAGCCAGTAAACTCCTTTTGTCTTGAGTTAATGCCTGACTTCCAGCCAACTTCAGAGGTAATGCACTTATCTTTTCCTTTTATCAAGCATGCCTTCCTCTACTGATCATGATTTTGTCACTTCTTGCAGAATACAGTGTCTGTCCCTCGAGCTAGGACAATTGCTTACAACACAGCAGACCCAATTTCTGCTTTAGGATTTAAATCCACAACTCTGGCTCAGCTGATGTCTAGATATGCTACAATGGACCCAACTCTTATCAGCTCAACCTCTGATAAGAGAAAAGCTCCACCTTTGGTTGCACCACCAGCCGCTAAGAAGAAAGGAACCACCAAAAAGATTCTCATTGAGGTAATATCTCTTCCTTCTTGTTTCTGACGATCCTCTTTGTTTCAGGCACATTCAGTGGAATCCAGCCCCTGCGCCGGCCACGAATCCGGCCTTGCCAGACGACTCCTTGGAGTCGAACAACTACTCCCCCGTGCCCTACGGCGAGCGCGACGCCCTCCATTTCAAGGCAGCGTGTGACGAATCCCGGCGCGAGCTGGGAGGAGTTTCCAAGAAAGCCTGCATCGCTGAGCTCGAATGGGAGGATCAGCGTAAACAGCTGCTGGAGACCATTGATAGTAAATCCCGTTGATTGACTTTAATCCAATTCAACTTTTGAAACTAACCACCATTGCCTTGCAACTTTGCAGCCCGCGACGCCGAGCTGGACCAGTTGAAGATGTTGGTAAAGCAACTGGTCGACAACGTCCCCGGGAACACACGGGCGGACCGCCTCGCCGCGGTGGAAGATCGCGTCGACGAAGTGGCTGTTCACGGCATCCGCCTGGGCACCACCTGATGAGGACATCACCAGTACATCTACACCAGCAGTACCTTCACTCCAGGCACCACCTTCAGGGCCAATCACTCGGGCTCGTGCAAGAGAGTTGAACTACGTCATGGGGCTAAAGAATGAAGGATATGTGGCTGGATTCGGATTGCGCACGAACGTCAACTTGTGAAGGTCACCACGGCTTCATCCGGACTCCGTTTTGGGCGATCAAGTACTTGATGGAAAGCTTATCAAGTCTACTTTCAGATGGGTCCGGAATCTCTGTCATATCTTCACCGAGGCGGCCGCAATCGTCGTTTTGAGTCGGACTTGTTTTTCGTCTAAGGTCTTTGCGTCACCTTATTTTGGCCCAACGGGCCGTGTATCGTGTCGGGCCTTAAGCCCATGTTGTGGCCGACCCACGGTCGCCCACAACCCTATGAGGACGTCCTCCTAGCTCATATATTCGGTAGCCGCCGCCACATTAGTGTTTGAGTTTTGTTTTACATCTAGCTTTAGCTACACCGTAACACGCACAAATACGTGTTGTCCTCTCGTGATTCGAACTCCACTTTCGAGTGATATTAAGATTGCTCGCCTCGGATTCTTGTTCGTTCTTCGATTGCGCACGGGAATTGATCTTCGTGATCGGCCGATCTTGCGCCGGCAAGGTCGGTAACCATCGGGAGTTGGTTCGGCGATTGCATTGGCGCTTCGAGTCTCGCTCGTCGTAGTCGGATCGTGAGGGTCGTCTCCCACCGGATCGAAGCTATCTCCACTCACCGAAAGATCGGGCACTCCGCCTCTATCAAGTGGTATCGGATTTCCGGAGTTGATCGGTGAGTTTTATCGAGTGTTTTTCCTTTCCTACAGTCCACAAAAACCAAAACAAAAATTATTTCAGGTTAGATCCTTGTCCCAGCAACCACCTTTTAGCCTTGCACATTCTTTCAATAAGTGTCTTTGTTGAATTTGTGTGCTTACTCGTTCAATTGTTGCTGGTTACTTGTGTTTCATCTTTGTTTCATCTAACCCTAGCCGTCACGCCCACCGTCACGCCGCCGCCTCTCGGTTTCCCTTCCCTGTCCCGTGGTGCGGTAGGTCAAAAAAAGAGAAAAAAAGAAAAAAAAGGAAAGCAATCCAAAAAAAGGAACAAAAAAAGAGAGAGAATCCGAAAGAAAAGAGAGACCGCCGCACAGTCCAAGTGGGAAACGGGAACCACTTCGTCTCGGTGCAAGAGTTTTGCACCGTCACAATTCGCCACCGATTCGTCCTTGTTGAAGGAGTTTTCCGTGGAGTCCGGTTCCGTTTTTGCCACGGCATACCGTACCTCTCCTGCTATTCTCCACGGTAAAACTACCACGCCACAGCACACCATATTCAGAGCTTGGCCTTACTTTTAAGAGAGAGAGAGAGTACCCCTGTACTTTCGGAAAAAGTGCATGTGGTGGGTTGCTATTTGAGATCCTCTGTGTTCATATTATCAGTTTTTGGGGCACCTTGAAAAAAATTAAAAAAAATCGAAAAAAATAAAAAAAAGAAAAGAGGTGCGCCCCTCCATCTTTTTCACTTCCTTTTCGGTTTCACTTGTTACCAGCAGCGTTTGATCGTGTTTAGCACTATTATTCAGCTTTGCATTATTGTTTGATTGTGCTAATCCTTCAAATTGAGTGCAGCCTTCCCAGAACTCCACATATTTCTACGACGAGCAGATTTTGTTTCTCCAGGCAATCGCTCCTCCAATCTTTCGTGAGTTCCACCGGTTGGTTGCGGTGTCGCCCCGTGTCTTTGGTAAGAATGGATAGGAATTTGATAACAGCACTAGTTTGAGCGCCTTGTGAGCCGTTCCACACCTGCTTTTGTTGTCGTTTTGTTTTTGTGTTTGCGCTAACCATGTCAGGCGACACCGACAAGAAAGAGTTGCAGGACATGCGTACTGAGATTGAAGGCCTTGTCACCGACATCCAGACCATGCACGAACGAATGGACTCCACGGTTACTACGGCCAATGAGCGGTTCGACCAGCTCGACCTCGCGCAGACAGCCACCAAGACGACGCTCGACGCCATCGTGTCACGACTCGATGCATTGAACACGGTGGTAACTGATTTGGTGGCCCAAGGATGTGTGGGTGACGATGAGCAGGAGGATGCTGACCGCCGTGGCAAAGCCCGCCGTGTACCACGCCGCCCCGCTGGTAACGATTCCTTCTCTAAAATCAAATTTCAAATTCCACCCTTTAATGGCAAATACAATCCTGCTGCATATCTTGATTGGGAGTTAGAAGTTGAACAAAAATTTTCATGTCATGATATTGCTGCTACCTCTCAAGTTAAGGCTGCCATTAGTGAGTTTACTGATTTTGCTTTAATCTGGTGGCGTGAGTATAAGAATAAAAATCCTACCGCTGTTCCGACCACTTGGGAGCAATTAAAAACTGCTATGCGACATCGCTTTGTGCCTTCATATTATGCTCGTGATTTGCTTAACAAAATGCAGCGATTTCAGCAAGGTTCTCGTCCGTTGAGGACTATTACCAGGAGTTGCAAAAAGGTATGATTCGTTGTGGTATATTGGAGGAACCCGACGCTGCAATGGCACGCTTTCGTGGTGGTTTGAACCGCGAAATTCAGGACATCCTTGATTATAAAGAATATGTTGACATGACCCAGTTATTTGAGTTTGCTTGCAAAGCTGAGCGTGAGGTGCAATGACGCCGCTCGAGGACATATTCTAACACTTTTGCAGGTAGAAATTCGTCGTCCAGTTCAGCACCTGCTCTTCCTGCGCCATCCACACCTACACCACGTGAGAAGCCAGCTACGCAGGCAGGAGCCACCCCAGCCACATGCACCACTCCATCCACAGGCGCAGCATCCACCACGGGTCGTACACGGGATATCACGTGTTTTCGTTGCAGCGGACGTGGCTACGTGGCTCGGGACTGTCCAAACAAACGCACATTACTCATTCGTGACAATGGTGAGTACTCTTCAGCTAGTGATTCAGAAGAACTTGAACATACTTTGCTTGCCACTGACAATGCAGCTAAGACGGACATACATGTCAATCCGGGGGACGCCGATAGGTACGAGAGTCTTGTTGTGCAGCGTGTTCTTAGTACACAGGTCGCCCCAGCCGAGAAGAATCAGCGACACACTCTGTTCCATACGAAGGGTGTTGTGCAGGAGCGGTCGATTCGCATCATCATCGATAGCGGCAGCTGCAACAATTTGGCGAGTACTATGCTGGTCGAGAAGTTGTCATTACCCACTCGTAAGCATGCAAACCCATATCACATTCAATGGCTTAATGATGGTGGCAAAATTAGAGTATCACGCTCGGTGCGTGTTCCTTTTTCTATAGGTGCTTACTCTGATTATGTTGATTGTGATGTTGTTCCTATGGAAGCATGTTCTTTGTTACTTGGTAGACCTTGGCAATATGATACTGATAGCTTGCATCATGGTCGTTCGAATCATTATTCTCTCATGTTTAAGGGTCAAAAAATAATTATACATCCTATGACGCCTGAACAAATTGTTAAAGATGATCTTGCTAGAGCTGTTAAAATGGCTAAACAACAGGAACCATCACCCTCCACTTCTGATAAATCTGAAATTAAGTTGAATGCTCCTGTTTTACTTGCTACACGTGCTGATTTTGATGATATTCGAGATGCTCCTTTGCCATGCTATGCACTTGTATGCTCTAGTGTGCTTGCTTCCCTTGATGATGCACCATCTGTGGATATTCCGCCGCGGTTGCTAACCTTTTGCGGGGAGTATGCTGATGTCTTTCCCAAAGACTTGCCACCGGGTCTCCCACCGCTTCGTGGCATTGAGCACCGGATCGACCTCATTCCCCGTGCCCGGCTTCCAAACCGCGCCCGTATCGTACAAACCCGGATGAGACAAAAAGAGATTCGGCGCCAAGTGCGGGCGTTACTTGATAAGGGTTACATTCGTGAGTCTCTTAGTTCTTGCTCGGTTCTCGTATTACTTGTTCCTAAGAAAGATGGTTCATGGCGTATGTGTGTAGATTGTCGTGCTATTAATAACATAACAATTCGTTATCGCCACCCGTACCACGCCTTGATGATATGCTAGATGAGCTTAGTGGTGCCATTCGTTTACTAAGATCGATTTGCGTAGTGGTTACCATCGGATTAGAATGAAATTGGGAGATGAATGAAAAACGTGCGCCGCCGTAAACCGCCGTACACACGCGCGGAGTGGGCCTGCGACCGGCGGTCCGTGCACCGTGCTCCGCGCCACACATGTGGACCCCAGGCTCGGCAACGCGCCGTTCCCTCACTCGCCGCCGACCGCACACTGTTGCGTCCATCGGTCCGTCCGCGACCCCTATGCTGAGCGCAACTACTGAGGCCTAGCCGTCGGAAGCACAACATTAATGTCGGCGATCCTTAGTGACGAAGTTTGGCCTCCCCTCGCGCTCCCTAGCTATAAAAGCTCGCTCGTCGTGCCTCCTCGCGCGCGCACACCGTTGCCGCCCCGACTGGCATGCCGTTGTCGCCGAACTTTCCCTCCCGTGCACTCGCGCAGCCATGTGTTAACACCAAAAATTAGTATAGGGAAGAGACTAACTTGTGGGCCGAGTTTGGTAGGAGAGCACCATTCGACAAGAAGTTTTCCACAAAGTATTTGGTAAAACCGTCTGCGGTCAGGAGTACGTCATCATTCGGCAGAAGAATTGTTTTGCTCTTTGAAGAGAAAGCATTCGGGAATGCGTGATTATGTGGCTTGAGCATAAAGAAGGGACAAATTGATGATGGGTGCGAGAGGGACATTGGCGCCGGGGCATTAATTTAGGCAATAAATGTTGTAATCGTGGTCGACTAGGAGTCATGTAAGAACAAGGGTATAAATATGAACCCTTAGTGTTTGTAATGGGTATCGAACAATTTCACAACAAACCGGTCTGGTGCCGTCTTTCGAGTCCTTTAGTCGAGTCATCGAGTTCTTCGAGAGGAGCCATCGATCCGTCGACCTCCGTAAGTACCAGCAACCTTGTATCATGTCTAGTATCATGCGGTGGATTTAGACCGTGTCGCAAGTAGTCTTGATACCATGCTTAGTATCATGCGGTGGATTTAAGCTTGGTTCAAGAAGGTTTCCTTGTTGGATCATGAGTCATGCGGTAGGCTAAGATCTAGCTTGGAGCTAGTTATCGGCTTTATTAGATTTGGTAAGATCTAATAGATTCATTAAGTTACCATGTGTTTCTTTGAATTTTGCTTTTATGTTTAATTCATGTAACACTCTTATTGCCCAATTTAGATTGACTAGTTTCGGCTCTATCTTGTTCGTGATTCACGTGTTGTATGTTCAAATCTTTACCTCAACAAGGTGTGTGGGTCACGTGTTCTCTAATAGCTGAATTCAAATCAATCTAGATTGCCACATGTTGTGGGTTCAAGCTTGTTAATCTAGCATAGTTTGTTCCTTCTCCGCGGAACCCGAATCGGCTGTACAGCTGTATTCGGTAGTCCTATCACGAGTGAAACACGTTCATCAGTTCATTTTAAATAATGTATGCTTTTAGCCTTCCATGTTTAGATTGTATCGTGTGGTGGATTGATCTATTCTTGATTGGTGGTGTGATTTCCAACGAGTTGTATCATGCGGTGGATTAACTTATTTGGTATCACGCTTGACAGATTTGAAAGTACCTAGACATGCGGGAGACTAGTGCTTTTGGTCTATGCATGCATGTTTACTGCAAATTTATGAGTATGCACCTTTATTTATTTTATCGTGATTTATCCTTGATAATCGGTCATGGTTACATGCTGCACCGTTGTTTAAATAAAGACCGATCTTTCATCACGCTTACGTCATGCATTCGGCTATACCCTGTTTACATGTTTTTAGTTCCCGAATGTTGTACAAATTGCCGACAGATAGCTTGATGTAGCTATATGTCGTTTTAATTGGCTTTGTAGCCGTAAGTACGGAACTGTCTAGTAGCACCCGGCAAGTTCCAGGTTTTATCTAACTATTTTCATCCTTTGTCAGTTTCATGAAAAATTGACTGGCACGCTTCGGATTCAGTCACGTGTGTTAAGCCAGCTTTTTTCGGCTTACTGTGTGCTTGGCGTGAGGTGTTGATTTTATGTCAAAACACTTTTTGGCATGCTCGGTGGGACCACATAGTTGATCAAGATGCCTGACATCCAAGATATCATGGATGTCACCTTCCAGGAACTGTCTACAGAACAACAATTACAACTGAAGGAAGCTATTGAGCAATTTCAGCACAAGTGTCTAATGTCATTTTCCAAAAATAGGAGTGGTGTGCCATTCCTCAAGTCAGAAATGCCACGAGTTTTAATGCCAGGAGAACCTGATACCACAGCTGCTGCAGAAAAACAAGAAGTTTTTGGCATGGTACAACAAACTTTGGAAGACATAATGGCTAGGCATAATACTGCATTTTTAAATAGCTTCCGACAGATGATGGTTGGTATCTTTGGCCCAAGCGTGGACAAACATTTTGAAAGTGAATCAAGTGCTACCGCCGCTGGCCAACCCATTCGTCAAGATGCAAGTGTTCAACCGCCTCCACAGAGTATGAGTGTTCAGCCAATTCAACACGTGGATAGCCAACCAATTCGGCAGAACCCTCATCAAGCAATTCCTAATCCAGGCACATATGGAGAAATGGCGTTTGGCACTCCTGGAGTTCAACCTGCCTCTACTTACAGGATAGCCCCGACAAATAACAGGTTGCAAAGGAACATGTACGGCAATGGGTATTCGGATTTCATGGATTACAGTGTTGTTGATGCTCTCCCGAATCCTGGATATGTTGGTGCTACAGGGATGCCTGTTGGAGGACTAGGGAATCAAGATGTCAATATTGATCTCCTAATGCAGAGGATGACCGATGTGCTTCAAAATCAATTTGGTCTAAAGCCTAAAAACCAAGGACACGTGTATACACCTCCTTTCCCAGAATGGTACCACAGGGTGGCGTTGCCAAACAGGGTGAAAGTTCCCTCGGAGTTCACCAAGTTTTTAGGGCAAGATGATACCAGTACCGTAGAACACATAGCCCGGTACTTGATGCAGCTTGGTGAAGGTTCTGCTGATGCGGCCTTCAGAATTAGAAATTTCCCGTGATCATTGACAGGCCCAACCTTTACGTGGTTCACTTCTTTGCCTGCTCACTCAATCTGCTCCTGGCAGGATTTGGAGCAAAAGTTTCATGCTCATTATTTCATTGGCAGCAATGAGAAAAAACTAATTGATCTAACTACCCTGAGGCAGAGGAACAATGAAACACCAATGGAGTTCCTCAGGAGGTTCAGAGAGACAAAAATCATGTGCTTCTCTTTGAACATACCAGATGATCAATTGGCTGGTATGGTTGTAGCAGAGATGTTGCCAGCTATTCGGGAAAAGCTATTCGACATGGAGTTTGATGATCTTGGCCAGCTGTCGCACAGACTGTTGTTGATGAGCAATCAAACTCAGTGACATAGCTGACATCTATAATCAATTCCTCGAAAGGGCAGGTCAGGGAGAGGAATATGATGATGAAGAAGAAATAGCTGTAGCAGAAATAGTATGGGGCAAAGAGCCATTAACAGTGAATCAGAGGTGGATTAAACAAGCTAAAGGCACCTATGATTTTGATGTGACCAAGTGAGGACCATGTGTGGTTCGAGGACCGGTGGATGGTCGCTTCCTTGTGTGATGAGTGATTGACAACGCTGTGTGGACTGATTCTTGGCTAAGTATTGCAGGTGCAGGTTGCGGCTTGATCGGTGTTGGTGCGGGTGAAGAACAAGCGAGAAAGGTCATCACTGGGGTGAGGCCTCCGGGGTGTGGAGAAGACAAGTAGGCTTCATTCGAGGGACCGGTGGCCGGCGGGGGTCAAGTGCGGGCCGCATGGTGGCATGAACAAGCAAGATGAAGCCGTGAATGGTTTCTTGGTTGAGCCTCAAAACCAAGGTCGAGCCGGGACTACGTGGGAGCCGAGTCATGAGTGGTGATTGGCGGAGGCTACACCGAGTTCGCGGGGTTTCCGGTGGTTCACCAGAAAACCACTGGGTTCCTTGGTTGATCCACAAAGCCAAGACCGAAGAACCGAAGACGGTGCTGCAGCAGTGCCAGACCGGTCTGACCGATGGGTCTGACCGGTGGGTACCGGTCTGACCGGTGAGGAGCACCGGTCTGACCGGTGTGCGACGACACAGTCCGGAATCTTCGAAGTGGAGGACACGCGTCGGGATCGCAAGGCTTGTGTCGAGGCTAAGCAGGTTGCGGTCGCCGGGCATCCGTCCGATGGAGAGAGCTTCAAGTCTTCCAAAACCGCCCTTGAGGGGCTTGTATCCCTAGTTGTTAGAGAAGGGTATTTTAGACTTTCGGTTGCCTCCATATAACCCAAGAGGTGAGAGGATGGCAGCCAACTCTTGGAACCCTAGCTCATTTGTTCTCCTATTTTCCTTCCTATTTTCCTTAGGATTTCCGTAGGACTAGCTTGAGTGCTTCATGGTGAGATCTTGTGAGAGGGTTGGATGATCGGGCGGCAAGCCAGACCTTGTATGAACCTTTGTTGCATGTATAGATGATTCGGCGTGGTTCCTCAATGTTTGGATGTGTTGTTCCCGGTTGTTCTTGGTGGTGATTTTCGGAGCCCTCTCTTGGTGATTTCTTTGGGTTGTTTTTGGGACCTTTCTCTTGGTGATTTGATGGGGGAAATTTGTGGGAACCCTTCGTGGTTCTTTGGGCTGTGATTCCCCTCCCAAATCCGTGAGAAAAGGGGCTCGATTTTGGGGTTTTGGTTCTAGGGTTTGTGGTGTTCTTGGCGGGATTTCTTCGATTCCTCCTTTTTGGATGAGTTTTGGTGGGATTAAACTTGTCTATGGACTTCTCATGAGGTGTTCCTAATATCCCCAAAGTCTTGTTCAAGTCCGTGGAGTGATTCGGGAGATCGAGGTTTTGATTTGGGGGAGTTGACCCGCGGGTGCTGTTCATCCCGAGCTGCCCAGGCTACACCGGTCTGACCGGTGCTCTTGACCGGTCTGACCGGTGCCACCCTCGATGGGTTTTTGCTCGGGTGAACGTCTGGGTGTGTTCGCTATTGTCCTGTGTTGCTGTTGTTTCGAGTTTGTGTCAGTTTGGTGGTCGGTTGGCCTGTTTGGTGCTTTGGGGGCTTTCAGGCTGTGACCGGTCTAACCGGTGTGTCTCACCAGTCTGACCGATATGGAGCCACTTGGTGAAAGTTGCCCAGTTTCACCATTAGGGACTGGTCTGACCGGTGGTGCTCACCGGTCTGACCGGTGTTGGTCTGTAGACTCGGGGTTTGGTGTTCCGCTGCGTTCTCGGGTCGGAAGGTTGTGTGTTGGTTCCTAGGTCCAATGGCACTCCAGTGGCTACGTGGGCTTGGCCAATTTGGGTAGTGAGTCGGAGACTTGTGTTGGAAGCTGTGTTCATCTTGTTGGAGTTTCCATCTCCTTCGAGAAGAACTTTTATCGGCTCCCATTCACTCCCCCCCTCTCTGGTTTGCCGTATCGGTCCTTCAAGTGGTATCAGAGCCGGTTCGGGTCTTTGTTGACTGTAACCAGTCTAAGATCCAAGAATGGCGTACCACGAACGGGGTTCGGGTCCTCCACACTTCGATGGCAAGAACTACCAGATGTGGAGCAAGCGGATGGGTGTGTTTCTCCGCGGAAAGGGTCAGATCCTTTGGGATGTCACAGTGGACACAGGCTATGTCCAGCCGATGGACTTTCTCGCTCTAGGTTCGAGGGACAGATTCAACGCCAACAATAAGGCGGTCGACTACTTGTTTCGTGCTTTGTGTCAGCCTGAGTTTGATCGGGTGCACACCGAGCACTTGGCTTGTAGAATTTGGTCGGTGCTGAAGGAGGCTCATGGGAATGCCCAGGTTCAGGCACGGATGTATGCGACCTACCGGAGAGAGTACGAGAACTTCACTCATCTCCCCGGTGAGTCCATCGATGCCTTGTTTCGGAGGTTCACGGTGGTTGTGAACAACATGAGGGCCAATGTGGACGTGCTCCCGTACGATGATCATGATAGAGCGGTCAAGCTCTTACACTCTTTGGATCGTACCATTTGGGGCAGAAAGTTCGAGGCCATTGTGGAGTCGGAGAAGTATGACACTCTGACGGTGAACGAGCTTCTCGAAGCTCAAGTCGGCTGAGGTGGAGAGGGGCATGACTGCCAAGCTCGAGGGACCGACTGATTTCCATAGTCTTGCCCTCGTTGGTGGTTCGAAAGGAAACGCTAACACTAACCCATCCACCAGGATGTTCTCTTTGTCCTCTTTGATGACTATGCCAGATGAGGAGTTCGATGTGCTTGGAGAGGACGAGCTGGCGCTGCTGACGAGGAGGTTCGAGAGGCTGCACGAGAACCGGGTGAACATGAGGAGGAACACGAGGACATGCTTCCAGTGCGGCAAGCCGGGACACTTCGTCGCTGACTGCCCGAAGAAGGTCGAGAACAAGGACGGCTACAAGCACAAGTCGAGGATGGATGGCAAGTACCGTTCGAGGTGCGACCACAAGAGCAAGCACAAGAACAAGTACAAGGACGAGCGACGATCGAGGAAGAAGGAGAGCCGAGGCAAGGCCCGAGCAATGGTTGGAGCGAGCGACGTCGACTCCAGTTCCACGTACTCCACCTCGAGCTCGAGCAGCAGTGAGGATGAAGGTGATCGTCGCAAGAGCAAGAAGTCATCCAAGAACCTAAGCAGGCTGAGCTGCTTCGCGAGAGACGGCTTCTGCACCATGGCACTGAGCTACGGCAGCAAGAAGAGCACACAGAGCGACTCGGACTCCGATTCTGATGACGAGGTGCGTGATGAACTTCCCTTCTTGCACCAGGAGAATGAGAGGCTTGGCACTTTGCTTGATAACCGTGATGACATGCTTAGATGGGCCAAGAAAATGAGGAAAGAGCTTAGGGCTTCACTCGAGGATGCTACGACTAGAGTGGCTGAGCTTGAGACACAGGTGCTTGATAGCAAGCTTGAGATTGATTCCCTTAAGGCTAGCCCTGTTGTTTCGGATGAGGTTGATTGTGCTGATTGCTCCATCTTTCTTGCGGATCGTGCTTTGTTTAAGGAGAAGCATGCCTCCAAGTGTGAGGAACTAGATGTACTTAGGGTTGAAGTGGCTGAGCATAAGTCTAGACCTGCTTTGCTAGGTGCTTGCACTTCTTGCCCTGTTTTGCATGCTAAGATTGATGAGATGCATGCTTACACTAGTTCTCTTGAGGCTAAATTGAAGGAACTCATGCCTACATCATGCTCTACCTGTGAAATGCATGCTTTGAAAAATGTGAAACTTGCACATTATGTTGATCATTTGCAGGATGAGAATGATGAGCTGAGAAAGTTGATGGGTTGGTTGTCTGGCCATGAGCCTCAGTTGAGGATGATGATCGAGGCATTTAAGAGGCAGGATGGTGAGGGACTTGGGGCAAACAAGGTTGGTGAGGGAAGTGGAGAGAATATCCCAGAGTCATCAAAAACCCACCACAAAAATGATTGCCCTCCAAAACGTAACCATCTTAGGAGCCGACTAGACACAACTCCAGCTCCACCCGTGTTTCCTACACCCACAAATGATCTACAAAAGCCTATCAAGTTTGTGAGCACTTCGGGGAAAGTGTTCTTTGGGAAAGAAAGTGAGAAGGCTAGTGAAGGGAAACCGGTGGAGGTGTTGAGTGGAGAGAAACCAAGTGAGCAGCCACAGCCCAAGCCCACCAAACAGTAACAAAACTAGTAAATTTGCTGTTTAAAAGATTCTACTCGTCAAGACGATCATTTCGGTATATAGAACGCTGAAAACGGAGTTAAAATGAGAAAGATATGATTAAAACAAGTTACAGGGACCTATATGCAAGAAAACTAAGTTTACAGGGCTTTTTATAAATAAAATCAGGGCTAAAACATAATTATAAAATTAAACAGAGGGGTCTAAATGCTAAAATGAATGGAAAGGACCTTTATTAAAGAAATCTAGGCTGGCCAGGGGCTAAAACATAAAAATCAGGACCTATCCGTAAGAATTCTCAAAGGTGGAAGGACCGGCTTGCAAAACTATAAAAGCTCAGGGGCTCTTAATTAAAATGGCCAGCCCGGCACTGTGGATCTCAGATCCAACGGCTACCGATGCGCGCACGTGCGCCGTGGACCGCACCGTGCACCTGGTGCACGGGTCCACGGTGGACCGCCCCGATTAAAACGAAGGGGTGCGCGATCCTGGCCATCCGCGCGAGATCGAACGGCCCAGGACGCGTGCAAGCGAGGGCGGCGGCGGCGTCGCCGGAGAGAGGCGGCGCGCAGAGGGAGCTCGCCGGCGTTGGCCCTGGACGGCGCTCTCGGCCATCAACACGACCACACGCTAGCGCAAAACGTAGAGGGGGCGCATGCACACGTGACCGAGGGGTCAAGGGGGGCGATCGTGCCTCGCTGGCGGCCGGCACCGGAAGGGGGCAGCGCGGTTGCTCTGGCGAACTCGTGGAGGCGCTGCTGTGCGTGAAAGGAAGAGAAATTGGGCAGGGATTATTGCTCATAGTGAAACGGTGAAGCGGGCGTGCTCGAAGACGAAGAGGATTCAACAGCAGCGGGGCTTGGCAACGGCGGCAGGACGGGCGGCGCTCCGGCGTGGACGAGGCGCGGCGCCCACGGGCTCCGAGGACGCGAACCTGCAGCCAATTAAGCTTGATGAGCCCCTGGTGAACTCAAAGAGAAGTGAAGGGAGGCGGCGGAGGTGATCCTTCACCGACGGCGGCGCTTGCACGGCGGCGGCGGGGACCCGAGGCGGCGGCGCTGGGGAATTGGGGCTCGGTTGTGCGCGTTGGTGTGCTGCGGGTGCAAAGGGAGGCGCAGGCGATCGAGCACGGGCTTAAGTAGGGGCGCAGGGAGGTAGGCGAAGCGAGAAGAGGACGGGGCGGCCGGTGGCTTGCCATTGATGGCCGGCGGGCCGTCCGGGCGTAAAGAAGGCAAGGGGAAAAGGGGAAACGGCCGAGGATTTGAGTAGGGGATTAATTGCCTTAATTGGCGTGCTCGCAGGGAAGAGAAAGGAAGGGGAGAAGGCAAGGGCGCGGTGGATTCCGCGCGGCTGCGGCAGCGGCCGGCGAGCAGGGGGAAGAAGAAAAGGAAGGGGGAGAAGGGAGGCTGACAGGTGGGACCCGGGCGTCAGTGACAGCAAGAGAAAAAGAAAAAGAGAGAGGGAGGTGGGCCACCGCGGGGTGATGGCCGATGGGCCGCTGGGCCGTTTGGGCTGAAAGGGGAGCCGGCAAGGTTTTGTTTTTTTTTCTCTTTTTTTTCAAACATATTTTTAAACCACTTTTCTTTTCAAATTCAAATCAAACTTTTTCAAACTTTTTCTCAAGAATTTTATAAACTTTTCAGAAACCACACAAGCAACCAAAAACCATGCAAGCCAAGTGATGATGCACATACACTTGTTGTCTCTAAGTTTATTAAATTATGTTTAATATTTTACAGCTCAATTTAAATAGCAATCTAAATTCTTTCAATCCTTAAGACTAATTTAAGTTGCTAAGTGATTTTAGTGATGGAATTTTTAGGGTGTCACAAATCCTACCCCCTTAAAGACAATCTCGTCCCGAGATTCAGAAGACTTAGAGAACAGCTGAGGAAAGTCTTCCTTAAGTTCATCCTCTCTTTCCCAAGTTGCCTCTTCCTCAGTATGATGACTCCACTGTACTTTACACATTCTGATGATCTTACTCCTGGTAACTCTTTCTGATATATCCTAGATCTTAACAGGGTATTCTTTGTATGTCAGGTCATTTTCCATTTGAATATCCTCTAACTGTACTGGTTCTATCTTAATCTCACTTGTACATTTCTTCAGCTGTGATACATGGAACACATCATGGACTCCCGACAACTGTGCTGGCAACTCCAACTGGTATGCTACTTCTCCTTTCCGTTCCAGAATCTTGAAAGGTCCGATAAATCAAGGTGATAACTTCCCTCTGACATTAAACCTTCGTAATCCCCGAATAGGTGACACTCTGAGATATGCATAATCACCGACTTCCAAAATCACCTCTCTTCTCTGCGAGGATCAAAGATAACTCTTCGACGTGACCGTGCCGCTTTAAGATTCTCCCTTATGATTTCAACTTGCTTTTCCGCTTCTCGTATGCTTTGTCGGTCCAAAGAGTTGTCTCTCACCATCCGGTTCCAAAACAATGGTGTTCTACACTTCGTCCATACGAGCCTCAAAAGGTGCCATTTTAATGCCGGGTCGATAGCTGTTGTTATAAGCAAACTCCGCACAAGGCAAACTCTTATCCCAACCGCCACCGTTCTTCAACGCACAAGCTGTCAACATATCCTCAAGAATCTGTTTTGTTCTCTCCGTCCGCCCATCCGTCCGAGGAAGGTATGCTGAACTGAAGTTTAACTTTGTATCCATCGATTCATGCAGCTTCTGCCAAAACCGTGAAGTAAACTGTGTGCCTCGATCTGACACAATCTTCTTCGGTACCCCGTGCAAACACACTATCCTTGAATTATACAACTCAGCTAGTTTCATTCCTGTATAGGTCGTCTTCACTAGGATAAAGTGCGCTACCTTGGTTAACCTATCCACAATAACCCAAATAGAGTCATACCCATCACGAGTACGAGGTAATCCCACTATGAAATCCATACCGATTTCTTCCCATTTCCACTCAGGTACCTTTAGAGGTTGAAGCAATCCTGCTGGCCTTTGATACTCAGCCTTCACTCTTTGACACACATCACACAAAGCTACATGAGCTGCTACATCTTTCTTCATTCCATACCACCAGTATCTCTGTTTCAAGTCCTGATACATCTTGGTACTCCCAGGGTGTATAGAGTAAGATGAATCGCGTGCTTCCTTCAAGATAGCTTCTCTCAATTCCTTGATCTCTGGTACACAGATTTTGTTCTTAAACCACACTGTTCCTTGCTCATCTTCTCTGAATTCCGGAACTTTGCCTAACTTAATCAACTTCCTGTATTCTGCAATCTTGTCATCAGCCAACTGTCCTTTCCTGATATCCTGCTCAAGCGTCGACTCAATTTCTAATGTCAAAGTCTCACTCGAAGCAACTATTCCCAAGTTGAGCTGTGCCAACTCCCAACATTGCTCCTGAGGTAACAGGTGTCTGTCAAGCATGCTAGTCCGTCCCTTCCGACTCAAAGCATCCGCCACAACATTTGCCTTTCCGGATGGTCTTGGATATCCAAATCATAATCTTTGATTAACTCCAACCACCTTCTTTGCCTCAAATTCAAATCCTTCTGAGTAAAGATATACTTCAGACTCTTATGGTCGGTGAAGATCTTACACTTGTTTCTAATCATGTAATGTCTCCAAATCTTAAATGCGTGAACAACCGCGGCTAACTCAAGATCATGAGTAGGGTAGTTCTGCTCATGTTTCCTCAACTGTCTTGAAGCATAAGCTATTACCTTTCCTTCTTGCATCAACACACATCCCAAACCTTGCCGAGAGGCATCACAGTATACATCGAACCCTTTGTGTATGTCTAGCATGATCAACACACGTGCTCTGGTCAACCTCTTCTTCCATTCCTCAAAACTAGTCTGACACTTCTCATCCCACTTGAATTCTTTTCCTTTATCGAACAGAGTGGTAAGTGGCTTCATTATCTTAGAAAATCCTTCAATGAACCTCCGATAGTATCCTGCAAGCCCAAGGAAGCTTCTGATCTCCGGTACATTCTTAGGCGGACTCCAGTTCAATACATCCCGAACCATGCTTGGATCGACTGCAATTCCTCCATCTGTGATGATGTGTCCGAGAAAAGAGACCTCTTTTAACCAGAAAGCACACTTGCTGAACTTGGCATACAGCTGATGTTCCCGAAGCTTCTGCAACACAAGCCTCAGATGATCTTCATGTTCTTCCTCACTCTGAGAGAATACCAATATGTCATCAATGAATACCACAACAAACTTATCCAGATACTCCATGAATACCTTGTTCATCAAATACATAAAGTATGCTGGTGCATTGGTCAGGCCAAAGGACATCACAGTGAACTCATACAACCCATATCTAGATGTGAATGCTGTCTTTGGTATATCCTCCACTCGGATTTTAACTGGTGACAACCTGATCTAAGGTCTATCTTAGAGAATGCCTTAGCTCCTCTCATCTGATCAAATAAATCCTCAATCCGAGGTAAAGGGTATTTGTTCTTGATAGTAACCTCATTAAGCGATCGATAGTCTATACACAACCTCCTAGATCCATCCTTTCTATCAACGAAGAGTGTGGGGGCTCCCCATGGTGATGAACTAGGACGGATAAACCCTTTACTAAGTAGTTCTTCAATTTGTTTCTTTAATTCAGCTAAATCTTTAACATCCATTCTATATGGTCTTTTAGATATGGGAGCAGTACCAGGTATAAGTTCAATACTAAATTCAATGTCACGATCAGGTGGCATACCTGGCAAATCCTCTGGAAACACATCAGGGAATTCATTCACTACCCTTATATCCTCCAAGGCCTTGCCTTCTACAGAGTTCACAACTCCTTTGCTGGATGAGGGTGTACTCACATATTCTACTCTCTCCCCTTGAGGACTGGTTAACTGCACTGACCTCTTCCGACACTGAATAACTCCATCATGCTTTTGTAACCAATCCATCCCAAGAATGACATCTATTCCCCATGATTTTAGAACTACCAGATTAGCAAGAAAGTCTAACCCCATGATATTAATCTTTACTTGTGGGCATATATGACCAGTTTTCATTTCTCCACCAGGAGTGCTAACTATCAGTGGGTTCTTCATTGAGCTCATAGATAAGTTATATTTTGCCACAAATTGATCAGTTATGAATGAATGTGATGCTCCTGAATCAAATAATATGGTAGCAGGTACAGAGTTGATGAAAAACGTACCCAATACCACGCCAGCGTCATTCTGAGCTTGCTCCACTGATACATGATTAACTCGGCCACGCACATGACTCTGCTGGCCTCTCTTGCTGGGTGTCTATTGAGTACGAGCCTGCGAAGATGGCTGCCCAGTCCTGTTTCCACTGTCTCTCTGCGGAGTTTGCATCACCCTCTTGGGACAATTGTTAGCATAATGCCCCAACTCTCCACACTTGAAGCATCCACCAGGCTGAACAGGGTTGGTGTTTCGACGGGTGCCCCGCAGTTATTGTTAGGACGACTCGGCCGAGGGGTAGGAGCTGCGGGTGTCCGAGGATTGAAGCGCCGTGGCTGGAACGAGCGCCGCAGCCGCATGTTCCGTGGGTACCTCCCACCTTGACCACCAGGACGATATGGAGTCAGGCTCTGCTGAGAACTGTAACGAGGACGGGTGTTGCTGCTAGACTGTCCATGTGACTGAAACTTGCGTTCCTGTTCACCCATCTCCTTTCTCTTGCTTTCTAGCCCAATAGCTTTGTTCACCAGCGTCTGAAAGTATGGGAAGATGTGACTCTGCAGTTGATAGTTTAAAGGCCCAATCAAGCCATCCAGAAACCTTTCGTGCCTCTTTGGATCAGTGTTGACTTCATCAGGTGCATAGCGTGACAAGTGAGTGAACTTGTCTAGATACTCAGTCACTGACATATTGCCCTGCCTCAGAGACAAGAACTCCCTCTGCTTAAGCTTAGTAACCCCTTAAGGGATGTGGTAAGTACGGAAGTTGTCACGGAACTCCTGCCAAATAATGTTCTGCCTGTTGGGATGAGCAGTTGAGTACGCGTCCCACCAGTCTGTGGCCTGCCCCACAAGCCTTCTAGCAGCATACAAGACCATCTCCCTGTCAGTGCATTGCTCGATCTCTAGCTTCTTGGTGATGGTTTTCAGCCAGTCGTCAGCATCCAGTGGATCAGACGAATGGGAAAACGTAGGAGGATGGTGGCTCTTGAACTCCTTGTGCCTGTCCCTTGGTGGCGGGGGTGGCGTGTAACATCCCCGATGTTTACTTGTGCTAATGACATTAATTACATGAATTAATCAAGGTTAATTTCCTTCTAAGCATGTTGGACCTGATTGGGCACACTTTTGCACAAAAGACCTCGGTCAAAATCCCTAATCACGGTCAAACCCTAGATCTACTTTAAAGGCTGAAATGGTTTTCTTGCGCGTTCTCCAAATTTCACTATAGAAGTTCAAAATCTGCCAATAAGAAAGTTGTTTGTTATTTCCGGGAACACATTTTTCGCAATTGGCGGACATTCCAATTTTGAGCGCAAATTGGCCAAAAATCGAGTTTCTTGCGCTATGAACGAAGAAATTGAGCCGTGGAAAATCTGCAACTTCGGTTGGCGTTCCTGGGCAAACCATTGATCAAAACATATGTCGCCCTTCGAGAAAGTTGTAGATCTACAACTCCTCTACAACTTTGCTTTTGGGAGATTTTTCACTTAGTTGACGATTTTTGGAGTTTTGCAATTTCGAAAAGGGCTAAACGGAATAAAAATCGAGCTGGGCGATGTCGTCCCCGCGCTCTGGAGCGCGCGCGGGCGTTCTGGATGCGCCGGCCACGTGGCTGTCACGCGATGGTCCGGCGTACGGATGGCCTAGGCGTCTCCGCTGTGGACCCGCCCACGCCTAGACCCCTCCGCCCGTTCCCGAACCGTGAGCCGCGTCCGTGGCAAAAATTTGCATGGTTTTGATGCATATATTTTCGGATATGATTTATTTAAGCTTTATGCTAGAATAAGTTTGATGCTTTTTATAGCACCTTTAATGAACTTTTCTTTGAGCACAAATGCACCCTAGGGCTTTGACTTGATGATTAGTACCCCGGTGTGATGGATGTGATTTTAGGAAATTGTTTGCTTGGTGTTTTGGATTTAATCTTGTGTAGGAGCTTAAATTCAAAATCTGAAAAATTTGACCTCGTAGGATTTAATCTTGTTTTGGCATACTTGACCTGTAGGAGAAAGTTGAGATCAAAAAGTTTATTAAATCTTTTTATATGAATTAATGTTGATTTACTAGGCTGAAATTTGTCTTTTTCGTATAAATTAATTTATAAATGATCTTAGGCCAAATTTTGGTGTGCAAGCTTAAACTAAGCATATGTTGCTGTGTGCAAAAGATTAGGTTCATTGGAAGTGTTCTTGATTTAATTTTGATTTATGGTTGAAAGGCTTGTTTTAAATAATTAAAGAAAGAAATGGAGATTAAATGTGCTAAATGGTAAAATCATGTTTGGTTCTGTTTTTAATATTTATTCACAACCCCCTTGCTGTTTGGTGAAGTTAAATAACTTGAATTGCTTAGATGTGCACACAATCACCATCATGATTAACTTTAATCTACTACATGTGCATGTAAACGTGTAGATCTCCCCGACGGTACGTACACACTCGCCCGAGGAGGGAGACGGGATGTTGATGGTGAGCTGAACCAGCTTGGTGTGCAGCAAGACCTGGACCAAAGTCCAGAAGAGCCAAAGGCTAGTTTAGGAACTGAGTCTGAGGAAGGCAAGCACCGGTTTCATCTAACCCCTTTTCTTATAAATTAAAATCATGTCCTTTACTTTTCAGCACTTTAATGCTTTATTTGTGCATTTAAGTTTCAGGAGTTGTTTTGAAACCTAGTTGCATGATCCTTAGGACTCCTATGCTCTTTTACTAGTATGTTAGGAACGCTAGTGCCATGCTCTAGGATCACGGTAGAAGTCGAGTAATGACTCATTGCTCGCGAGATATAGGATGCTTATGTTGGAATCATAAGTTTGTTAAATTGACTCGCTCATGTGGTAAGAGCAATGGGTTCGGTCTCGACCGAGTAGCATGGTGCTGGTCCTAAGCTATTGAACGTACCAAGTACTTGCCGGGAATGGGACCGGTAAGCCTAGTACCTTCTGAACCGGGGCGGGATCTTTCTAGCTACCCGTGGTATAGTGTGTGAGTCCGGACTGGTCGGGTTAGACCCTCCGGATAACCGTGTACCAGAGTTTGTAGCGTCTGATCCCAAACTGTGGGATGTTGGGAACCGCCTGGTCGGAGTAGACTCGCATTTGCTTTTATTTGAATTCTTGGGGTCTACTTCCTCCGTGTATCTTGGGTTTACCTTGCAAGGATATAAATCGATCGATCGTCGGTCACTCGCCGTTATCTGAGTCGGCTTGACCACCGGCTACCCCATGTTTATTTATGGAACAGTTCGGATTAATATTGTTGCTACTCGTTTAATATTGTTTGAACAACATGCTTGTTTAGTGCAGGTGCTCACATAGAATGGTTAACATACCGGAACTTGAGCTAAAATCTGAAAATAAGGATCAACTCTTAGTCGCTTTTGGCAAAACAAACCCACAAGCCAAAAAGCCTTGCATGTCTAGTCTTGCTTTATTTTTGTCGGGTAAGTCTTGCTGAGTATTAGTACTCAGCCTTGCTTAATTTGTTGTTTTCAGGTAATCCTCTCTGGCCTGGTGTCATCCCAGAGGGATGGGAGCTTGAATGGGAAAACGATGATGAGGAGTGATATGCATGGATGGCCTCCTATGTGTATCACGCGTTAGTTTATATTCCGCTGTTTAAACTCTGAACCATGTTTACTTTTATGTACTAAAAACCTGGTTTGTAATAATGTTGAACCTATGAAACTTGTTATGTAATGTAATGTTGTACTCTGGTCCCGCCTTCGTGTGGGCTTAGCGCATATCAGCGATCCCGTTGTATGTGATTTACCGGGCTTTACCCGGCGGAGCGACGGAATAGTTCTTTATTATTGCTTAATGGCCACGTGGACCGGCTTAGGCGATAATACGGAACTATTTTGGGCGGTTCGTCACACAGCCGGTACCGGAGCGATGATATGCACCGTAGTAATTAAATACCTTAACAAACTTGTTTTTGGAATAAAATTTGCCAAGGGTAATAATCTTGCTAAGTGAGTAGGACGTTAAGGTCTAATCTAGTCCGAGAGGCCCTAGAGGGAATTTTTTGGTTCTTTCTGGTGGCTAGTATTCTATGGTGTATTTAGTCTGACTTCCAGCACATTTATTCCTGTCAAAACTTATTTTCATGCACAACCATACTAGTTCATCACGTTTTGCCATACGTGGTGGTACCACAGGGAAGTCCTGTGAGGGACTAATGGGACCTATTCCAATGGGTGTCACGTCGCGTCTGCGTCTCATCACGTTTTGCCATACGTGGTGGTACCACAGGGAAGTCCTGTGAGGGACCAGTGAGACCTATTCCAATGGGTGTCACGTCGCGTCTGAGTCTCGTCACGTTTTGCCATACGTGATGGTACCACGGGAAAGTCCGTGAGGGATGAGTGAGGCCTATTCCAATGGGCACTCATGTCGCGTCAGAGTCTTAAATAGGACGCCGTCCATGCGGCGGCTTTACGCATGGATACCGTTTCCGTAAGTGAACGGTAATGAATGTGGACGCTTTTGTGAGTGCTGGCACAAAAGGTCTTGAATATCCGTGATTTTCTGCAGGTACACTAACCACGGTTGTTAGGCACGGTAATTAAGAAACGAATAGCTTCCGACTAGTTATGATAGGGAGAGACGTTTATATATGCCCTGCCACCGGCACTAACTTCGTTTTTAAGCTTAAAAAGCTTTGTGAGGAAGTTTAGGACGCTTTTTGCATCATGTAAAAGCTATAAAAACCGAAAATGAACTTAAATCATGTGTCGTTTGATCTTTAATTAAATTGTGTTTCTTAAGGACCAATCATGCTAGTTTGATGCTTTGATGTGTGACTAAGCAAAATTTAACTAGCTGCTGTCCAAGTCTTCCTAAGGATTATCTAGAAAATTTCTGGCTAGGTGTTCTTTAGGAAATTGTTCATCACCTAGTTAATTTTGATCACTGTTTTTCTCATGATTTTAGGAGGTTTAAAACTGAAGTTAGGATCAAAATGACTAGCCTAGGTCTTGCTGAAATGCTGTCAAAATCTGAGTTAGGCTGAAAGCTCGAATCTTTACTTATAGTTCCAAACAGAATTTGACCTGAGAATCTACAGCAAAAATGTTCATTATCTAGCATAGATCATGCTGTAAAAATTTCATGGTGATTGGGTACTCATGTATTGAGTTATGGTCTTTTTAGTGAAGCTCTGCCCTGCTGAAAATTCTGGGCAATAGCACTCTGAAAATGAACATTTTTCGCCCTTTTCCAATCTGAATTAGTTCGACCTTTGAATACCAAAAATGTGAGTATTAACATTGTCGAGTTGCTCACAAAAATTTGGAATTTTTGGGGTACTGGTTTTGCAGTTATGAATTTTTGTTCAGAACTGCCAGTTTGGCCATATTACATGTTAAACTCATATTTTTGGGTTCTAATATGTGTTTGTAATTATTTTACGAGATGGCTGCCCCACGGGTTTGTTGCGGTGGGCGCTGATGGCACGTTTGCCACCACTGGCTTGCAGTGGGAGGGCTTCACGCGCATTGCGTGGAGAGCCTTGTGTCTTTGTCGGCTACACCACCCCTCCCTTCTACGAGGGGGTGGAGTACGAGGAGTGGGGTGTGCCGAGCTGCAGAGTTCGAGTGACTGTGCTCCCCCACCCGGGCCACCCCGAGTGGGCAGACTTGAGCATGGAGCTCCTCTCGTTTCCGCGCTCGTCGAGGCGATGGATTCTCGCAGCCTTGATGGTGCTCCACGCTCTTTCCACCCACAGGCCGCAGGAGATGCTTCAGACACCGTTGGGGTTGGCTTTAGCTTTGGACCCCAACGATCCATTGTGGCTAGCCAGGATGGCTAATATAGCCACACTTCTCGAGACTGTGCCACCCTACGACACAGTAGAGACTTTGGGCACGTGCTTGAGGGCTTTGTACGCTCTACAGGACCTTCGCCGGGTTATCGCGGATGACTTGGCTAGTCGTCTCACCGGAGCTACTTGGTATATCTCCGGGTTGTCGGCCTTTACACCGAGCAAGTATGTTAAGTACACCCGAGTCGTGCGGATTATTGCCGACCTTCGGGATCGTGTACGGCAGTTCCGGGAGCAGGCACACCGGTTTCGTTTGAGCGAGGTGACCACCTACAGCAGATTCTGGACTTGCAGGCTGGGCAGCAGGCTCGCGAGGTTCAGGCTGGTTGACGGGGGATGCCGAGAGGCTTGTACACCTTGAGCACATGCAGGATTTGCAGGAGCAGGTTGGGGACCTCGAGCTTGATGTACAGGCTTTGGAGGGTGTTGTGCTTATGCTCCAGCAGTTGCACCACCCACCGGCTATCGTGGATGATGAGCAGATGGAGATGCAGCTGGACCCAGAGGAGGTTCAGGACGTTCCCGGACTCGATTAGAGGAGCTTGGTGCTCTATTCTTCCATGTCACGGGGAAACTCTTCATAGTTTGTACATAGGGCCTAGATCTTAGTCGTTGTAGTAGGAAAAGCTTGACTTGTACTCTTGTTAGCCCTTTTGGTTGGATTTTGGTGCTAGGCTGACTTAGAGTATTCTTTTGTGTAGCTAGATGCTACATAGTGACCCCCCATGTAATGGTGATCCACCAAAATTTTGTAATCTGTAATTATGGTGGGAAAAACACCTTCCCGGCAGCAATCTGCCTAAGAAATGAAATGGAGAAAGTTATGGTCATTTCTGGATTTTGCAATGACTACCAAAGTTGTTTGAAATTTTATAATGGTCATTCTCACCAAAATTCAGCATTTTTGCATGTGTAGTTTAGGAAATATCGAATTTTTAGTAAGTCGCTGGCTGCTGTCCAAACTGCTGGACAGAACCTTGAAAACTGAATTTTTCGACCCCTTTAAAAGATGAATCTGATCTGGAACTGAATACCAAAGTTGAAACTTATAAAATTCTACACATGCTGACCAAATTTTATAAATTTTGGACTTCTGTACAGAGAGTTATGAATTATTTACTCAGAACTGTGATGCTGTCTGCATTCTGAAATTTTCTATAAGTCTGAATTTTCGTATGCATATTCTTCTTATATTCTTTTAAGCAAGCTTTGAATATGTATCTAATGAAAGTTCAACTTTTCAGATGTCTGATAACACACAGAATAACTCTCGGGGTGCGGGAGGCAGTGGAGATGCTCCTCTTCCCCCACCTCCACCCATGACACCCGCCGAAGCGTTTATTGCTGCGCGGACGATTTAAGTATTGCGCCAAATTTTGCAAACTCAGCAGCAAATTGCACGAGAGGTTGCAGCAGCCGTGCACAATCAAGGTCATGTTCAGGAGGGGCCTAATGCAGTCATGTCCTTTGAAAAATTCAGGGCAATGAGGCCACCCCTCTTCACCAAGGCAGAGGAGCCCCTAGAGGCTGATGCTTTCATCAGGGCCCTAGAGGCCATGTTTTCCATCTTCACACTGCCCTGCTCAGAAGAACTTAAGGCAGGCTTCGCTGCTCAGCAACTGAGGGGTGAAGCTTTAATCTGGTGGGAGCATTTCAAGTCCATGCAGCCACAGGGTCACCAGATTACTTGGGCAGAATTCAAGAAAGCATTTAAAGAGCATCATATTCCCAAGGGTCTTGTTGATAGGAAGATGAGAGAGTTAATGAATCTCAAACAAGGCTCTGACTCAGTCTATCAGTATGCTCAGAAGTTTAATAGTCTCTGTCAGTATGGGGACTATCATGTTGATACTGATAAGAAAAAGATGGAGCGATTCCGTGAAGGGCTTGATGGAGAGCTCTATGAGAGGTTGAACTTAATCAAAACTGATAGCTATCCTGAGCTAGTGAACTTGGCCATCTCTCAGGAGGACGCCATGAAGAGGGCTCAACAGGATAGAAAGAGGAAGTTCAATCAAGCTTCAGGCAGTGGCCAAGGCAAGAAATTCAAATTTGTGAAGAAGAATGTGCAGGGTGCCCCCCAGCCATCTTCAGCTGGACGCTGGGTGATGAGGCAATCTCAGTCTAAGCCGTCTGGCAGCTTTGGCTATCGCAACACTCAGCAGACCGCTCCTAGGCCTAGTGCACCCCCACACCGCCCGCATCAATGATGATCGCCGTTGCTATAGCTCGCCGACAGCGGGGCACTATGCTAACAAGTGCACACGCCCTCGACAGGCAACATCGGCAAAGTCGGGGGAAAGGCCCTAAGGCCGGAAATCAAGGAAAGAAACAAACCGTGCAAGTGAAGCAAGGCCGTTTAAACTTCACCACAGGTGGTTGATCGGCGGAGGGAGCACCAGTCTTGACGGGTACATTTTCTATCCGTGGTCGTCCAGTTATTATATTATTTGATTCTGGTGCTACTCATAGCTTTATTAATGTGAAAACCGTGAGAAATTTGGACTTGAAGTGGTGTCATACTAAGCAGGCCTATATGATTGCCACACCGGGTGGAAAAGTTGCTTCAAATCAAGTAGCCTTAAGCGTACCACTTGAGATAGGTAGCAAAACTTTTCTAGCTAATCTGGTCACAATGTACCTAGAAGGGGTAGATGTCATCTTAGGCATGAATTGGATGACTCAGCACAAAGTTGTCCTGGATATTTACGAAAGAATGCTAGAAATCAACTCACCTTTGGTCGGGAATTCAATTCTTTACCTTCCCCCAACGAGCCATAAAGGCTCATGTGTGTATGCACCATAACTACTCAACTCGAGGATATTCCAGTAGTATGTGAGTACATGGTTGTCTTTCTCGATGAATTGCCCGGCTTGCCACCGGACGGAGAGAGGTTGAGTTTGTCATTGAGCTCGCAACCCGGCACGCCTCCTATTTCTAAGCGATCCTATAGAATGCCACCGAAAGAACTTGCTGAATTAAAGAAACAACTTCAAGAGTTGCTTGGTAAGGGCTACATCCGCCCCGGCTCTTCTCCTTGGGGGTGTCCCGCCCTCTTTGTGAAAAAGAAAGATGGTAGCCTGAGGTTGTGTGTGGACTACCGACCTCTCAATGCGGTGACTATCAAAAACAAATATCCATTGCCCCGCATTGACGTGCTATTTGACCAGTTGGCTGGAGCTAAGGTCTTCTCAAAGATCGATCTTCGGTCTGGTTATCATCAAATTAAAATCCGGCCTAGTGATATTCCCAAGACAGCTTTCTCTACTCGCTATGGCCTATATGAATTCTTGGTTATGTCTTTCGGTCTTACAAATGCACCTGCCTACTTCATGTATCTTATGAATTCCGTGTTTATGACGGAGTTGGATAAATTCGTCATGGTTTTCATTGACGACATCCTTATTTATTCCAAGAATGCGGAAGAACATGCGGATCATCTTCGCATTGTGCTACAACGCTTGCGAGAACATAAACTCTATGCTAAATTCTCCAAGTGTGAGTTTTGGCCGGATAGTGTTAAATTTACGGGGCACACTATTTCCGGCGAAGGCATATCCGTCGATCCAAGCAAAGTGCAAGAGGTTATGGATTGGCAACCTCCTAAATCGGCTCATCAAATCCGCGACTTTCTAGGCTTGGCTAGTTATTATCGCCATTTTATTCCGGATTTCTCTAGAATTGCTAAGCCTATGACCGAGTTGCTAAAGAAAGGAGTGAAATTTGTGTGGAGTGAGGATTGTGATAAAGCTTTCCAAAAACTAAGAGAACATTTAACTTCAGCCCCGGTGCTAGCGCGGCCGGATAATTCAAAGCCGTATGAAGTTTATTGTGACGCTTCAGGCACGGGTCTTGGCTGTGTTCTTATGCAAGAAAATCGGGTTATTGCCTATGCCTCACGAGCGCTTCGCCCTCATGAAAAGAATTATCCCACACATGACTTAGAGCTAGCAGCGGTTGTTCATGCATTGAAAATATGGAGGCATTACCTTATGGGAACCCGCTGCAATATCTTTACTGACCACAAAAGCCTCAAATACATTTTCACTCAATCTGATTTAAATATGAGGCAAAGAAGATGGTTAGAGTTAATTAAAGATTATGATCTTGAGGTCCATTACCATCCTGGAAAGGCGAATGTAGTTGCAGATGCTCTAAGACGCAAAGCTCACTGCAATTGCCTATCAATGGAACCTTACAGTGACACTCTGTGTGAGGATTTGAGAAGGCTAAACTTGGAAATTGTTGAACAAGGAAGCCTAAATGCTCTTTCTGCAGAGTCTAACCTATTTGATAGAATTGTTAAGGCTCAACTTCAAGATGAGGGTATTCTCTTAATTAAACAAAAATTGCTAGAAAAGGATCCCAAACATAATTGCTTCCGAAAGGATGAGAAAGATATAATCCGGTTTGGGCAACGCCTTGTTGTCCCAGATAATTGGGAGTTGAAAAAGGAAATCTTTGATGAGGGTCATCTCTCTAAGTTCTCTATCCATCCGGGAGTAGTAAAATGTATCAAGACTTAAAGGAAAATTTTTGGTGGTCCAATATGAAGGTGGACATTGCCAAATATGTGTCGGAATGCGATACTTGTCAAAGAATTAAAGCAAGTCATTTGAAACCTTCGGTACTCTTCAACCCATACCCATACCTTCATGGAAGTGGGATGACATAAGTATGGACTTTGTGTCCGGATTGCCACTCACGTCTAGGAAACATGATTCCATCCGGGTTATCGTCGACGGATTGACAAAAACGCTCACTTTATTTCGGTCCGCACTACATATGATGCCAAAGCTTATGCAAGTCTTTATATTGAGCACATTATTCGCTTGCATGGTGTTCCTAAAACCATCATTTCCGATAGGGGATCTCTCTTTGTGGCACGTTTTTGGGAACAATTACATAAGTCACTTGGCACGAAAATCATACGCGAGTTCGCTTATCATCCTCGGATCGATGGTCAAACCGAAAGGGTAAACCAGATTCTAGAGAACATGTTGCGAGCATGCGTGATTCATTTTGATAAGAGTTGGGACAAGTGTCTCGCCATGGCTGAATTTTCTTACAATAACGGTTATCAAGCCAGCTTGAAAATGGCACCTTTTGAGGCTCTTTATGGACGGAGATGTCGTACTCCCTTGAACTGGTCACAGACCGGGGAGAGGAAATTCTTTGGTCCAGCCTTAGTTGAGGATGCCGAAGAAAAAGTGAGGGTAATCAAGGAAAACTTGAGAATTGCGCAAGAAAGACAAAAGAGTCATTATGACAAGGGAAAGGCACCTAGAGAATATAAAGTTGGTGACTTTGTGTACTTAAAAGTTTCGCCAACCAAGGGTGTCCAAAGATTTAGTGTGAAAGGGAAGCTAGCTCCTCGCTACATTGGCCCTTATGAGATCATTCAAGTCTGTGGGCCAGTGGCATACCGTATTCGGCTACCCGAATGATTCTCTAACGTGCACAATGTGTTTCATGTATCACAATTGAGGAAATGTGCACGTGAACCGGCTAGAGAAGTTATTGAAGAAGCTAATGCTTGGATTGAACCGGATCTCTCTGTTGTGGAACATCCTTTGAGAATTCTTGATGTAAAAGAAAGAAAAACTCGAAGGCAATCAGTAAAGATGTATAAAATCCAATGGAGTCATCATACCGTAGAAGAAGCTACATGGGAAACCGAACATTATCTCAATGAGAATTATCCGGGTTTTCTTGAATCAAGGCAAAGTAAGTTCTTCCCCCTACTTCCATCTTTTAAATCCTAAATCTCGGGACGAGATTTTTTTTAAGGGGGGTAGGCCGTAACATCCCCGATGTTTACTTGTGCTAATGACATTAATTACATGAATTAATCAAGGTTAATTACCTTTTAAGCATGTTGGACCTGATTAGGCACACTTTTGCACAAAAGACCTCGGTCAAAATCCCTAATCACGGTCAAACCCTAGATCTACTTTAAAGTCCGAAATGGTTTTCTTGCGCGTTCTCCAAATTTCACTATAGAAGTTCAAAATCTGCCAATACGAAAGTTGTTCGTTATTTCCGGGAACACATTTTTCGTAATTGGCGGACATTCCAATTTTGAGCGCAAATTGGCCAAAAATCGAGTTTACTCGCGCTATGAACAGTAAATTGAGCCGTGGAAAATCTGCAACTTCGGTTGGCGTTCCGGGCAAACCATTGATCAAAACATATGTCGCCCTTCGGGAAAGTTGTAGATCTACAGCTCCTCTACAACTTTGCTTTTGGGAGATTTTTCACTTAGTTGACGATTTTTGGAGTTTTGCAATTTCGAAAAGGGCTAAACGGAATAAAAATCGAGCTGGGCGACGTCGTCCCCGCGCTCTGGAGCGCGCGCGGGCGGCTCGGGATGCGCCGGCCACGTGGCCGTCGCGCGATGGTCCGGCGTACGGATGGCCTAGGCGTCTCCGCCGTGGACCCGCCCACGCCTAGACCCCTCCGCCCGTTCCCGAACCGTGAGCCGCGTCTACGCGAGCCCCCGCGCCGGCCGCGCCACGCGCGCCGGGGCCGCGACGGCCGCGAGGCGAGAAAGGAACGCTCGCCCTCCGGGTGTCCGTCGCGAGATATAAGAGGGAGAAGGGGTGTGTCGGCGCTCGTGCTCCTCGTCCCACTCGCCGTGCTCGCCGTTAGACCTCTCGCACCCGAGCCGCACGGCCTCCCCGCGCGCAAGCGGGCGGAGCGCCGCCGGGGGGACGGCTCGCCGGCGCGGCGGCCCGGCCGGCCGAGGCCGCCGCGGCCGGCGCGCGGCCAAAACGGCCTAGACGCCGCCCTCCCGGCGCAGCCCGGCCGCCGCCGGCTCCCAATTCCGGCCACCGGCGCGGGCAGCCCCACCAGGGACCACATTGCGAACGAGAAGGTATTTTCGGGGAGATTTATGCAAAGTTCCGGGGTCCCGTTTGTAAAGGCGAAAGTTAGGGTTACAGCAGTACCTTCGAAAAATCATTAAAAATCGTAGAAAAATCAGAAAAATGCAAAACCAATTTTGTTGGGTTCGTGGTGAAGAAATCTACCTTTTCTAGAAAGCATGTATAGGGTTTTTCTGCGCAGTTTTTTAATTAAAAATTCAAACTCAGTTTGGAGTATTTTTAGTGTGATTTAAAATCTACACATGCTATGAACTTGAATTTTGGATATGTTGTTCTTTATATCATGTCTAGATCTGTGGAAAAAAATTTGCATGGTTTTGATGCATATATTTTCAGTTATGATTTATTTAAGCTTTATGCTAGAATAAGTTTGATGCTTTTTATAGCACCTTTAATGAACTTTTCTTTGAGCACAAATGCACCCTAGGGCTTTGACTTGATGAGTAGTACCCCTGGTGTGATGTATGTGATTTTAGGGAATTGTTTGCTTGGTGTTTTGGTTTTAATCTTGTGTAGGAGCTTAAATTCAAAATCTGAAAAATAAATTGAATTTGCAACCATGCCTTGGTCAGAACCTTCTTTTTGGCATACTTGACCTGTAGGAGAAAGTTGAGATCAAAAAGTTTATTAAATCTTTTTATATGAATTAATGTTGATTTACTAGGCTGAAATTTGTCTTTTTCGTATAAATTAATTTATAAATGATCTTAGGCCAAATTTTGGTTTGCAAGCTTAAACTAAGCATATGTTGCTGTGTGCAAAAGATTAGGTTCATTGGAAGTGTTCTTGATTTAATTTTGATTTATGGTTGAAAGGCTTGTTTTAAATAATTAAAGAAAGAAATGGAAATTAAATGTGCTAAATGGTAAAATCATGTTTGGTTCTGTTTTTAATATTTATTCACAACCCCCTTGCTGTTTGGTGAAGTTAAATAACTTGAATTGCTTAGATGTGCACACAATCACCATCAAGATTAACTTTAATCTCCGCATGTGCATGTAAACGTGTAGATCTCCCCGACGGTACGTACACACTCGCCCAGGAGGGAGACGGGACTGCTGATGGTGAACTGAACCAGCTTGGTGTGCAGCAAGACCTGGACCAAAGTCCAGAAGAGCCAAAGGCTAGTTTAGGAACTGAGTCTGAGGAAGGCAAGCACCGGTTTCATCTAACCCCTATTCTTATAAATTAAAAACATGTCCTTTACTTTTCAGCGCTTTATTGCTTTACTTTGTGCATTTAAGTTCAGGAGTTGCTTTGGAACCTAGATGCATGATCCTTAGGACTCCTATGCTCTTTTACTAGTATGTTAGGAACGCTAGTGCCATGCTCTAGGATCACGGTAGAAGTCGAGTAATGACTCATTGCTCGCGAGATATAGGATGCTTATGTTGGAATCATAAGTTGGTTAAAATGACTCGCTCATGTGGTAAGAGCAATGGGTTCGGTCTCGACCGAGTAGCATGGTGCTGGTCCTAAGCTATTGAACGTACCAAGTACTTTCCGGGAATGGGACCGGTAAGCCTAGTACCTTCTGAACCGGGGCGGGATCTTTCTAGCTACCCGCTTGGGATGTGTCTCCGGGCTAGCTACCCGTGGTATAGTGTGTGAGTCCGGACTGGTCGGGTTAGACCCTCCGGATAACCGTGTACCATAGTTTGTAGCGTCTGATCCCAAACCGTGGGATGTTGGGAACCGCCTGGTTGGAGTAGACTCGCATTTGCTTTTATTTGAATTCTTGGGGTCTACTTCCTCTCGTGTATCTTGGGTTTACCTTGCAAGGATATAAATCGATCGATCGTCGGTCACTCGCCGTTATCTGAGTCGGCTTGACCACTGGCTACCCCATGTTTATTTATGTAACAGTTCGGATTAATATTGTTGCTACCTGTTTAATATTGTTTGAACAACATGCTTGTTTGGTACAGGTGCTCACATAGAATGGTTAACATACTAGAACTTGAGCTAAAATCTGAAAATAAGGATCAACTCTTAGTCGCTTTTGGCAAAACAAACCCACAAGCCAAAAAGCCTTGCATGTCTAGTCTTGCTTTATTTTTGTCGGGTAAGTCTTGCTGAGTATTAGTACTCAGCCTTGCTTAATTTGTTGTTTTCAGGTAATCCTCTCTGGCCTGGTGTCATTCCAGAGGGATGGGAGGTTGAATGGGAGAACGATGAGGATGAGTGATATGCATGGATGGCCTCCTATGTGTATCACGCGTTAGTTTATATTCCGCTGTTTAAACTCTGAACCATGTTTACTTTTATGTACTAAAAACCTGGTTTGTAATAATGTTGAACCTATGAAACTTGTTATGTAATGTAATGTTGTACTCTGGTCCCGCCTTCGTGTGGGCTTAGCGCATATCAGCGATCCTGTTGTATGTGATTTACCGGGCTTTACCCGGCGGAAGCGACAGAATAGTTCTTTATTATTGCTTAATGGCCACGTGGACCGGCTTAGGCGATAATACGGAACTATTTTGGGCGGTTCTGTCACATGGCGGAGGGATCGGCTGTGGTGGCTGGTTCCGTTGAGCTTGCATCTACTGCACAGTGTTGGTAAGATTCCGAATCGGTTGCATCCGCGCCGCGTAAATCGCCGCATGTTTGGATCCATTGCTTGGTTGATCGGTGGGGGTGGTGCTGGGTTCTGTTGATTTGTGATATGTGCACGGATCATAGGCGGCACGTCTTGACCTCCTCCGGACTTGGTGTTTACCATCTGACCGTTAGAAAAAATCATATCTAAGATAGTTGTACTTGAATCAATGCATAAGAGGATAACTCAAAATGAAATAACAGCATGTTGTTCAGTTAGGACAGATTCTGTTGACCTCAAAGAATCATGTATAACTTTATGTGTAATTATCCAATGACCACGAATTTTTACCATATTATGATATATAAAATTATGGAACTATCCCAACTGGAATTACCTCATTTGGACATCTATAACTCGAGATAAAATTCAAAAAGTACAGCTGTATCAGCAGAAATTTACAGATTCTGACATGTTCATTACTTTGTGCATAACTCCCAGAATATGTATTGTATACCATTGAATTTTTTACATAAATTCATCCTCTAAATTTGTGAACTAACCCAACTGGTTTCATGTCATTTGGAGTTATGTATCTTGAGTTATAAACAAAACATTACTGGTATGTCATATGACTGCGAAAACAGATTTGATCCAATCAAACTTGCATAAGAGATTAAGCAATGACAACCGATAAAACCCAAACCATCCTTTAATTAACTTAACAATTCTTATTGCATAGTGGCCATCACTCCACCATACAATTCACAATCAAGCAAAGATCCAACTCAAACATGTTTGCAAACAGCATTCATTATTACAAGCAATACATTGACGCGAGAACGATCTAGCGAAAAGGTAAATGATAAGGGCGAGTATCCTAGGATCCTAGACAAGACGAGTAGTAGCTTCATCGAGCCGTACAGAGCCTCTTGCGAGGAGGGGAAGCTGTGGTCGATATGGCATAACTTCTTGAGGAAGTCGCCGTCCCGCCACTGTGCTTCCGTACGTGCTATCTTCACCCGAGCAGCACTCGCAACTCCTCATGATACTTGTTCATTCCGGTAGTTGCCCCCTCGAGATCTATGTTCGGGGCAGCGATCACACGTGCCAAGACGTTGATGCGATCATTGCCTCTCGCGGCACCACGGTCACCTCCGTGCCACTTGCACGACGAGGCACATGGCGATACTCCGAGTGGAACAGCTGCACCCGATTTGCATTGCAGATTGACCAGAGTGCCCTCCTTGCTGCATCATTCACCGCAGCATCATCTGTGGAGAACTGAGCCATGCTGTGGTGAGATGAGAGATACCTCCAACCTTCTGTATCGTTCAGGGGCTTCCAGATGTAGACTCTGCAGGTGTAGTAGTCTCTCATTCCTGGCTCGCAGAAGTGCTTAGTCACGTAGAGAGGCCTTATGGTATATCCCAGGTACTGCAGAACCTCCCACAGAAGAATGCAAAACTGTCCATTCTCAGCTTCAGTGGAATGTTTGTGATATTCTGCTCCGTGATAGCGGGGGTTTTCATCCTCATCTTCCTCCGGGTTGCCATCAGCATTGTTACCATCTTCCTCACCCACACTGTCATCACTAGAGTCATCCGGGTCACCTCCTTCACCATCAGGCACTGGATCAACATGTGCAGGGGGTGCTTCCTCATTTGCCACAGGCGCCGGTGGAATCACAATGTCCCCATCAGCGTCTGCCTCCAGCACGGTGCCATCGTACAGCTGTGGCTCCTCCTCTTCCATCTCAACCTCCTCAGGATCATCCTCTTCTGGTTCCGGCTGGACCTCCTCTGGGTCTTCCTCCACCTCAACCTCTGGCTGGAACTCCTCTGGTTCCTCCTCAACATCCTCAAGGCGATGGCGAGGAGCCAGCTCTCCAGAGGGAAAGCGCCCACCAGTGCTCTTGCGAGGGGTGATGTAGGTTCTGGCCATCCGTCAAAGCAAAACTGATCTCAGAGTACAGAATAAATCAAAATGACAGTTTAAAATGATAAACAAAATTAAATTAGATTTTTAATGCGTAAATAAGATGATTTGAAGCATGATAAGGTTCTCTAGAACATGAATCCTTAATTTCGTCCATTTCTAACTAAGGCTGCGACCTACAGTCATCACGACTCTGGTACCACTTTGTCACACCCGATTTTACAAGGAAAACCGAATGCATCTCACGTGTGCGCCAGGATCATATTACACACACATGATAGACAAAACGAGAGTAATACCATTACAGTAATAAAACGTTCAAGAGTTAAACCAGTACGATATCCATTATTACATCCAGAGAGGTGGACTCGAAGGTCCGAACACAACGAAAACTAAGCGACGAGCAGCTCCATCTCTGACTTCCACAGGCATGATGACTGGGGGATCCGCATGCCCTAGAACTCCTCGTAGTCACTCCAGTACTCGTCCTCTCCTCCGACGTTCTCCTCTGAACAGCGGTAAGCAAGGGTGAGCACACTTATGGTTGGTGCTCAACAAGTGGGGGAAACAATGCAAGGCTATCAAGGATAGGCTATGGTTCACAGCGGTAAGCATTTTATAAGTTGGTCAAGTTTTATTAGCAAGGACCTATTTACTAAGTGTAAGTGTATACCAACCCACTTAACCTTAAAAGAAACCTCAAACCAAACCCACAAACCCATGATTTGCATTTATCTTCAAGTTTATTAATCATGTGAGGGTCCAAGCCGCTCTTGACCATGAGCACGACCGATCGATCGGTTTTACACTCTACGGGAGGTTGTACACTTTACCCACGGTTCGTGTTCCCCATCTTGCCCGGGTTAGCTAGACCCTTAAACACTTCCGAGGTGAGTGGCTAGGGGTCCACCACGAAGCCTTTACAAAGGAAAGAAGAGAAACCAACGACTCGCAACGATTCTGACCCGGGGTGGACCATAACCCTCCCTAGTGGTCGGCACCTTAGCCAAGGCTGCTACCCCAAAAGAACCGGCTATACCCCCGCAACCCCAAGCCCCCCGTGCCCCTCTCGGAAAAGAGCTATCGGCTAACCCACTCCCCTAATTACTTGGCTAAGCCGAGCCATGTGGACTGTGGTTGTCTTGTTGTCTTGGGTTGTTCTCCATGTTCCGATTATAAATCAAGTTACCTTGTTTTAAGCACAAGCACATTACATAAACAAAACTGAGGTGTATAACATAAACAAAACATAACCAAACTCATGTAAAGCAAACTAAGCATTTATCTACCCCAAGCATTTATTTAAACAGGGTTGATCAAGGTAAAGTGGTAAAGTATCTAGTCAAGTCCTTAACTAGGTGTTTGCCCATCAGGTTTATGCGTAGCAACAGGAATAGTAAACATTGTTTAGCATGCAGTGACATAGGTTCAAAAAGATAATGCAGAGGAGGAAAGCCACTTGCCTTCCTCTACAAACTGAGTGAAATCTTCCTCGAAACAGGCTCTTCCTGATCACCTCCGACAGGGAGCTCAGACGAAATAGGCACGATATCTACGAGTCAAACATGAACAACAAACAATAAATAAAACAGTACACCAAACAGTAACAAAACTGGTAAATTTTCTGTTTAAAAGATTCTACTCGTCGAGACGATCATTTTGGTATACAGAACGCTAAAAACGGAGTTAAAATGAGAAAGATATGATTAAAACAAGTTACAGGGACCTATTTGCAAGAAAACTAAGTTTACAGGGCTTTTTATAAATAAAATCAGGGCTAAAACATAATTATAAAATTAAACAGAGGGGTCTAAATGCTAAAAGGAATGGAAAGGACCTTTATTAAAGAAATCTAGGCTGGCCAGGGGCTAAAACATAAAAATCAGGACCTATCCGTAGGAATTCTCAAAGGTGGAAGGACCAGCTTGCAAAACTATAAAAGCTCAGGGGCTCTTGATTAAAATGGCCAGCCCGGCACCGTGGATCTCAGATCCAACGGCTACCGATGCGCGCGCGTGCGCCGTGGACCGCACCGTGCGCCCGGTGCACGGGTCCACTGTGGACCGCCCCGTTTAAAACGAAGGGGCACGCGATCCTGGCCATCCGCGCGAGATCGAACGGCCCAGACGCGTGCAAGCGAGGGCGGCGGCGGCGTCGGCCGGAGAGAGGCGGCGCGCGGCGGGAGCTCGCCGGCGTTAGCACCGGACGGCGCTCCCGGCCATCAACACGACCACACGCTAGCGCAAAACGTAGAGGGGGCGCATGCGCACGTGACCGAGGGGTCAAGGGGGGCGATGGTGCCTCGCCGGCGGCCGGCACCGGAAGGGGGTGGTGCGGCTGCTCCGGCGAGCTCGTGGAGGCGCTGCTGTGCGTGAAAGGAAGAGAAATTGGGCAGGGGTAATTGCTCACAGTGAAACGGTGAAGCGGGCGAGCTCGAAGACGAAGAGGATTCAACAACAGTGGGGCTTGGCAACGGCGGCAGGACGGGCGGCGCTCCGGCGTGGACGAGGCGCGGCGCCCACGGGCTCCGAGGACGCGAACCTGCAGCCAATTAAGCTTGATGAGCCCCTGGTGAACTCAAAGAGAAGTGAAGGGAGGCGGCGGAGGTGATCCTTCACCGACGGCGGCGCTTGCACGGCGGCGGCGGGGACCCGGAGGCGGCGGCGGCGGGGAATTGGGGCTCGGTTGTGCGCGTTGGTGTGCCGCGGGTGAAAAGGGAGGCGCGGGCGATCGAGCACGGGCTTAAGTAGGGGCGCGAGGGAGGTAGGCAAAGCGAGAAGGGGACGGGGCGGCCGGGCGGCCGGTGGCTTGCCATTGATGGCCGGCGGGCCGTCCGGGCGTAAAGAAGGCAAGGGGAAAAGGGGAAACGGCCGAGGATTTGAGTAGGGGATTAATTGCCTTAATTGGCGTGCTCGCAGGGAAGAGAAAGGAAGGGGAGAAGGCAAGGGCGTGGCGGATTCCGCGCGGCTACGGCGGCGGCCGGCGAGCAGGGGGAAGAAGAAAAGGAAGGGGGAGAAGGGAGGCTGACAGGTGGGACCCGGGCGTCAGTGACAGCAAGAGAAAAAGAAAAAGAGAGAGGGAGGTGGGCCGGCGCGGGGTGATGGCCGATGGGACGCTAGGCCGTTTGGGCTGAAAGGGGAGCCGGCAAATCAAACTTTTTCAAACTTTATCTCAAGAATTTTATACACTTTTTAGAAACCACACAAGCAACCAAAAACCATGCAAGCCAACTGATGATGCACATACACTTGTTGTCTCTAAGTTTATTAAATTATGTTTAATATTTTAGAGCTCAATTTAAATAGCAATATCAATTCTTTAAATCCTTAAGACTAATTTAAGTTGCAGAGTGATTTTAGTGATGGAATTTTTAGGGTGTCACATAAGCCTAAGATTGTGCGGTTCCATTGTGGCTATTGTGGGAGAGATGGCCATAAGGATGAGTTTTGCTTCAAGAGGAAGTGAGAGGAGAGAATGGCAAAGGAGTGGGCTAACAAGGACAAGTACCACCTTTCCGATGGTGTACTTGTGCCTCGTGTGCAGATGCCCAGGGCCAAGGCGAGTGTGAGGACGGTTCGGGCTTGGGGAGAGCGGAAGGCTGCTGGAGGTGCTGCTGCCCAAGTCACACCGGTCAGACGGTGTGGGGCACCGCCGGACCGGTGCAGGCCCGGACGGGCGGCGCCAGTTCGGGTTTCGTGCTCGTACAGGTGCGAGGGTTGTTTCTGGAGGTCGAGGTTCTGGTGGTTGGGCTGGAGAGTTTGCAGGTGGTCAGGTTGCTAGGCGTTCTCTCCCTCGAGTTCACTACGGGGATGGGAGGAGTCGTAGCTTTGAGAAGGAGAGGAGGGACGGTCCACGGGTTCTCTTTTGTGGTTTTGGTCCTCCTCCAGGCAGAGAGGGGTGGTTACCGTGGTGGTGATCGTGGAGGTAGCTTTGGTAGGAGAGATGCTTTGGTTGGTGCTAACCCCACTTTCGAGCAAATGGCTCGGCACTGGTTTTACTCTTTTGGTACTAACCTCAGTGCTTAGTCATTTGTTCGCTCACGTGCTCGTTTTTGAATTTCATGTGGGAGACTTGAAGAACATTTGGTTGATTGACTCTTGTTGCTCGAGGCATATGACCGGAGACAGGGGGTGGTTCTCAAGTCTCGTCCCAGTGGTGACAAGGAGGTACATCACTTTTGGGGACAATGGGCGTGGGCGTGTGCTTTCGAAGGTGAGATCAAAGTGAGTGACAAGATCACTCGAGGCGTGTTGCTCTTGTTCAATCGCCGGGGTACAATGCGCTTTCGTGTCCCGGCTTGTTGGATGAGGGCTTTGAGGTGTTGTTTCGGCCGAGGTGCTTCTCGGATTTTGGACTCTCGAGGGGACCATGTCCGTATGGTCGTTCCCGAGGGTCGGTGTTTCGTGCTGATTTTTCTCGGTCTTCGGGTGTGGAGCGTTGTTTCTTGGTCGGTTCTTCGAGTGAGTTGTGGAAGTGGCATAGGAAGTTGGGTCACTTGAGCTTTGACCTTTTGTCACGCTTGAGTAAACTCAATTTGGCCCGAGGATTGCCACGGTTGAGGCTTGAGAAAGAGTTGGTTTGTGCGCCTTGTAGGCATGCCAAGATGGTAGCCTCCTCTCACCCGCCTCTCACCGATGTGATGAGCGAGCGTCCATGCGAGCTCGCTCCATATGGACCTTGTTGGCCCAACTCGTGTGCGATCCGCGGGTGGGAAGTGGTATGTCCTTGTTGTGGTGGACGACTATTCTCGGTATGCGTGGGTGTCCTTTCTCGAGGATAAGGGGGAGACGTTTGATTTTGTTCGAGATCTAGTCTTGAGGTTGAGGAACGAAAGGCACGGAGATGCCATACGAGCTATCCGCAGTGATAATGGCTCGGAATTCAGAAACTCTCGTTTTGAAACCTTTTGCCATGACTTGGGTCTTGAGCACTAGTTTTCGAGTCCGTATACGCCTCCCCAGGATGGCGTTGTGGAAAGGAAGAACAGGACCTTGTGCGAGATGGCTCGAACGATACTTGATGAGCATAGGACTCCGAGGAGGTATTGGGCTGAGGTGGTGAATACCGCGTGCTATGTGTCAAACAGGATCTACCTCAGAGTGCACAAGAAGAAAACATGCTATGAGTTGATGCATGGTCGCACACCCAAGGTGAGTCACTTCCATGTCTTTAGTTGCAAGTGCTTTATTCTGAAGAAAGGCAGGAAGTTGGATAAGTTTGAGGCTAGGTCTGTCTATTGTATTTTCTTTGGTTATGCATCTCATTCTAGAGCATATCGTGTGCTCAATCTTGAAACTAACCAAATCGTGGAGACTTGTGAGGTAACCTTCGACGAGACAGAGCCACGTAGTCAGCTTGTCTTTGAGTGTGCAGGTGATGATGAGCTTGGCGAGGAGATCTTTTAGGAGGAGAAGCATGAACATGGAGATGATGAAGATGGCAGTGTGGTGCCCCGGGCTGAACATGTACCCACTACTTCAACTACAGTGATGGACAGACCCTCTACTACACCTACGACGACAAATCAAGAACGAGGAGAAGCTGATGTTGAGGGCGAGGTAGCATCGAGGCGAGAACCTCCCCGGCGAGTACAAGTGGATCACCCAGCTTTGAGGATCATCGGCGACATGAATGAACGCACTAGAGGGTCGTGGGTTCGTAACAATTCTCATTTCGCTCATGCTGCATTAGTTGCTACTTTTGAGCCCAAAGACATTGGACACGCACTATCTAATCACAATTGGGTTAATTCGATGCATGAGGAGTTGGAGAACTTTGAGAGGAATCTGGTTTGGGAGTTGGTTGACCCTCCCCCAGGGTGTAAGCCGATTGGTACAAAGTGGGTGTGGAAGAACAAAGAGGGAGAGAAAGGTGAGGTTGTGAGGAACAAGTCGAGGCTTGTTGCTCAAGGGTTCAGTTAGAAGGAGGGGATTGACTACGAGGAGACCTTTGCTCCCGTAGCCCGTTTGGAGGCGATTAGGATCCTTCTAGCCTTTTCCGTGGCTAATGGGTTCAAGTTGCACCAAATGGATGTGAAGAGTGCTTTTCTGAATGGTGTGTTGGAGGAAGAAGTGTATGTGAGGCAACCTCCGGGGTTTGAGAGTGAGAAGTACCCCCACCGGGTGTACATGTTGAGGAAGGCGCCGTATGGGTTGAAGCGGGCGCCTAGAGCTTGGTATGGCGGGTTGAGGGGGTTCTTGTTTGAGAGAGGTTTTGAGATGGGGAAGGTCGATCGACCTTGTTTTTTCCGAGGGCGGGCGAGTAGATGTCCCGATTGTGCGAGTGTACGTGGATGATATTGTCTTTGGTGGCTCGTCTAACTCTCTTGTTGCAAGGTTTGTAGAGGATATGAGCGAGGGAATTTGAGATGAGCATGATGGGCGAGTTGCGGTTCTTCCTCGGGCTACAAATCAAACAATCAAAGGAAGGAACATTTGTGCACCAGGCTAAGTACAACAAGGACATTGTGCGGAAGTTCAAGATGGAGGACTCCAAGGCTATGACGACGCCGATGAGTACGACTATAGCTCTAGATGCGGACAAGGAAGGTGAACACGTGGACCAGAAGGAGTACCGAAGCATGATCGGGTCACTCCTCTACTTGACGGCGACGAGGCCGGACATACAGTTCTCGGTGTGTCTGTGCGCTTGTTTTCAAGCGTCTCCAAGGACTTCGCATCGGCAAGCGGTGAAGCGAATTTTCAGGTACTTGCGTCACACTCCCGACTTCGGCCTTTGGTACTCCGCATCCTCTTCTTTGGCGCTTCATGGTTTTTCAGACGCGGATTTTGCCGGGTGTCGGTTGGATAGGAAGTCCACTTCTGGGACATGCCAGTTTTTGGGTTCTTCTGTGGTCTCTTGGTCTTCCCTCAAACAATCGAGTGTTGCTCAATCCACTACCGAGGCCGAGTATGTTGCCGCTGCTAGTTGTTGCTCTCAGCTCCTTTGGATTTCATACACCATGAGTGACTTTGGTGAGGAGTATACCCATGTTCCACTTTAATGTGATAGCACCAGTGCCATAAGCGTTGCAAAGAACCCAGTGCTCCATTCCAAAACCAAGCACATAGAATTGAGGTATCATTTTCTGAGAGACAACGTAGAGAAAGGAATGATAGCTTTGATCCATGTACCCACACATGACCAACTAGCCGATATTTTCACCAAACCCCTAGATCAAGCAAGTTTCACTCGTTTGCGGGGGGAACTTGGTGTGTCTTTCATTTCTTGAGTTGGGTGTGTGGGAGCTCTCTTTGTAGCATTTGTATAGCTTTTCTTTGTGCATTTCCTTCATTTGGCATGGCATATGTAACATGATGTATAGGCATCCTTATATCTTAGATTGCGTACATTTTGTATCATATGCATTGGTTAGGAAAAGCTTCTCTCATATACATTGTTCACCATGGAATGAGATATATGTCCTTGTGAGCTTGTTTGGTATGCTATGGTTAGTTTGGCTTAACTCTTGATGATCTTGATGAATAATCCATGGTTGATGGCTATGTTTTTGAAAAATTGTCACATGTATGCTCTCTCATGTGTAAATGCCTTTATATGATGTTGACATGTTTTAGTGTCTTGGTTATGCTTAATTTGTGGTTGGATAGCTAGTTTATTGATCATATGGGGCCAAAGGCTCATTTGCCATCATGAATGTTTAGCCCTCTTGATTTATCTTGTGGAGGAGCATAAGTTCCTTTTGTCACAAAGACATTTCATGTACCATTTATCAATCTGAAAAGGAAATGAAAAATGCTTGGAAAATGTGCTCCCATGTCATATGTGCTGAATTTAATTTGCTTTGGGTGCTAAATCGTTGCATGATGCCTATCAATGAGAAGTCTCATACATAGAAGTAGGCACATGGCTCGGTGGCTTTGACATGACATGAGGTGCTTGTGGGTGTTTGTGATGGTCTTATGATTAGAACGGCTGTCCTAGCATGAAGTTTGTGTGGCTTTGCCTTTTTGATATGCCTTGATCATGTTTAGGACTTTGCTCATGAGAGGCAAGTTTTTTGCAAAATTGCCCAAATCCATCTTAGCTTCGTCCAATGGTTGTGAAACTTGGTGATCATGTAGTTGAGACCGATACGAAGCTGTAGAGTATCTAACTTGCTCATTTGGACATGTGTAGCATTCTTTGTTGAATTTTGTCTATTTGAGAAGCTCTAGGTTGATAATTTTGCATTTTTGGCTTGATTCATGCATTGCCAACAAGGGGGAGAAGTTTGAGCTTGAAATGGCTTGCTGGACGCTTTTAGAAGGTTTTCAGGTGGTTTCGAGCCATTTCTGGCCTCTGTTGTGCACCGGTCTGACCGGTGTGAGTGCTGATCCTGTGCACATCTTAGGCACCGGTCTGACCGGTGGTGGTGACCGGTCTGACCAGTGTGAGCTGAAGTTGCTGCAGCTGCCTTATTTTCAGCTGGTTTGTATGCATTCGTCCAGGGGGAGGTGCATTGGTTCAGGGGGAGCTTGCATGTGTGCAGCGGGAGCTCTTTGTGGTTGTTCGAGCTTTGCTTTGGTGGTTTGCGCTCTTTGCTTGAGCTTTGTTTTGACTCGGATGTGTCGAGCCGTTGCCCTTGCCTAAGGGGTCCGAGACTTGTCTTCTTCAAGTGATCTTGCTCTTTGCCTTTGTTTGGCTTTCGATCGCTTGTTGGAGTTTATTTTTGTTCGTTTCTTTTCTTTTTCTTTTCTCTCTTGTTACTTTCGTGTGGGTGTTGTCAATGCACTCATCAAGGGGGAGATTGAGGACCATGTGTGGTTCGAGGACCGGTGGATGGTCGCTTCCTTGTGTGATGAGTGATTGACAACGTTGTGTGGACTGATTCTTGGCTAAGTATTGCAGGTGCAGGTTGCGGCCTGACTGGTGTTGGTGCAGTTGAAGAACAAGCGAGAAAGGTCGTCGCCGGTGAGTCCTCTAGGTGTGGAGAAGACAAGTAGGCTTCGTTCGAGGGACCCGGTGGCCAGTGGGGTCAAGGGCGGGCCGCATGGTGGCATGAACAGCAAGATGAAGTCGTGAACGGTTTGTTGGTTGAGCCTCAAAACCAAGTTCGAGCTGGGACTACGTGTGAGCCGAGTCATTAGTGGTGATTGGCAGAGGCTACACCGAGTTCGCGGGGTTTCCAATGGTTCACCAGAAAACCACTGGGTTCCTTGGTTGATCCACAAAGCCAAGACCGAAGAACCGAAGACGGTCTTTGCGGCGGTGCGGACCGGTCTGACCGGTGGGTACCGGTTTGACCGGTGAGGAGCACCAGTCTGACCGGTGTGCGACGACGCAGTCCGGAATCTTCGAAGCAGAGGAAACGCGTCGGGATCGCAAGGCTTGCGTCGAGGCTAAGCAGGTTGCGGTCGCCGGGTATCCGTCCGATGGAGAGAGCTTCAAGTCTTCCAAAACCGCCCTTGAGGGGCTTGTATCCCTAGTTGTTAGAGAAGGGTATTTTAGACTTTCGGTTGCCTCCATATAACCCAAGAGGTTAGAGGATGGCAACCAACTCTTGGAACCCTAGCTCATTTGTTCTCCTATTTTCCTTCCTATTTTCCTTAGGATTTCCGTAGGACTAGCTTGAGAGCTTCATGGTGAGATCTTGTGAAAGGGTTGGATGATCAGGCGACAAGCTAGACCTTGTATGAACCTTTGTTGCATGTATAGATGATTCAGCGTGGTTCCTCAAGGTTTGGATGTGTTGTTCCCGGTTGTTCTTGGTGGTGATTTTCGGAGCCCTCTCTTGGTGATTTCTTTGGGTTGTTTTCGGGACCTTTCTCTTGGGGATTTGACAGGGGAAATTTGTGGGAACCCTTCGTGTTTCTTTAGGATGTGATTCCCCTCCCAAATCCGTGAGAAAAGGGGCTCGATTTTGGGGTTTTTCGGGTTCTAGGGTTTGTGTTGTTCTTGGCGGGATTTCTTCGATTCCTCCTTTTTGGACGAGTTTTGGTGGGATTAAACTTGGCTATGGACTCCTCATGAGGTGTTCCTAATATCCCCAAAGTCTTGTTCAAGTCCGTGGAGCGATTCGGGAGATCGAGGTTTTGATTTGGGGGAGTTGACACGCGGGTGCTATTCATCCCGAGCTGCCCAGGCTACACCGGTCTGACCGGTGCTCTTGACCGGTCTGACAGGTGCAACCCTCGGTGGGTTTTTGCTCGGGTGAACATCTGGGTGTGTTCGCTTTTGTCCTGTGTTGCTGCTGTTTCGAGTTTGGGTCAGTTTGGTGGTCGGATGGCCTGTTTGGTGCTTTGGGGGCCTTCAGGCTGTGACCGGTCTAACCGGTGTGTCTCACCGGTCTGACCGGTGTGGAGCCACTTGGTGAAAGTTGCCCAGTTTCACCAGCAGGGACCGGTCTGACTGGTGGTGCTCACCGGTCTGACCGGTGTTGGTCTGTAGACTCGGGGTTTGGTGTTCCGCTGCGTTCTCGGGTCGGAAGATTGTGTGTTGGTTCCTAGGTCCAGTGGCACTCCAGTGGCTACGTGGGCTTGGCCAATTTGGGTAGTGAGTCGGAGACGTGTGTTTGAAGCTGTGTTCATCTTGTTGGAGTTTCCATCTCCTTCAAGAAGAATTTTTATCGGCTCCCATTCACTCCCCCCCTCTCTGTTTCGCCATATTGGTCCTTCACCAAGGCAGATAAGCTCTTTGAGTTCCTCGTGAAAGAAGGCTGAATCAAGTTGCCAGATGGGCATTCTATGCTTCGGTCTTTAGAATGAGAATTCAAAAAGCTATCCAAGAGGGTCATCTAAAATTCGATAATAAGATGAAATTGGATGGCAATCGTTTTCCTCAGAACATGATTGGGTTCTCAGTCAACATGGTGACTGTTGAAGAGAAAGGAAAAGTGAAGGTTTTGACTTCAGCAAAGGCAAAACAGGATGGCTCAGTTGACCTTGCTGGACAAGTAACATTTGAACAGATTCACAAGGGGGAGCCTCGTTTTCCGAGAAGACAAATTGAAGTGGATGAATCCTCTAAACCTAGAGTAACTTCGCGTATTCTCCTCAACAAGTGGCAGCGTCAGCAAGAAAAGGAACGCTACCAGAAGCATAAGCATGAAGAGGAGAAGCGGAGATATGAGGAAGAAGCGCACAGGAAAGAACGAGAAGAATATGCGTGAGAGCAAGAGCGTGCACATTGGGGATGTGCTTTCTTCAGACACTGCTGGAATGAAGGGTTAAAACTTCCCACGCTGAATAATTGTCCCGAATGCAGTCACAAGTATACCGAGTACACGCAAGATACTGTCAATCGCCGATCCGTCCATGAAAGAATTGAAAGGGTGCATCCTAGTGATGGTCGGCGTTTAAAAATAAATGATATGCTGATCACAGGTGGGTTGATCATGAGGAAGAAGAGGATCGTGAGTATGTTTGGCAGAAGGGACAGTGGTGCCCACCTGGTTTGAGGAGAAGCCAAAAGAGAAGGGTTCAACACTTGAGAAATCAGGAACTGAAGCAGGCAGGGATCAAGAGGAAACAGGTGTGGCGCCCAGAAGGCAAGCCTGATGGACCTGGTCGTTCGGCTCCTGCGTGCATCGTATGCTTCTTGCCGAATGAATTCATGGCTCCGGCTAATCAGATTGTGCAGGACAAGGTGTCGCCAGACATGGACTAGGCCGAGCAATTTGGGCTGATGGCACAGTTGGTGTTGGCCAAGCAAGCTACTTTTGACAAGCCAATCAAGAATCGGCACATGAGACCGTTGTACTTAAGAGGATATGTCAACGAGAAGCCATTGACCAAGATGTTTGTTGATGGTGGAGCTGCTGTCAATGTGATGCCGCACACTACATATAGAAAGCTTGGCATGGGCCCTTGAGATTTCACGCCAACAAGTACAGTCCTAAATGATTTTGCTGGAAATCCTTCAGACACCAAGGGCTGTGTACATGTGGATCTGATGATCAGGTCTAAGACCTTCCTTACAACCTTCTTTTTCATTGAAGGCAAAGGGGCATGCAGCTTGCTCCTTGGAAGGGATTGCATCCATGCAAACTGTTGCATTCCATCTACTATGCATCAACAACTTGTTCAATGGGTAGATGATGAAGTGGAAGTCGTCCAAGCGGACGATTCAGTAAGCGTGGCTAACGTGGAACCAGCCTTCTAGGAGTATCAAGGCATAGATTGCTTCTCAGGTAAGGACTGGGCTGAAGGTCCTATTGAACCAGTCAGCAGTGATCAACAACCGATTCAAGCAGTTGGCTCGTATAGTAATTTTTAATGGAGAATCCAATTGATGGAACTGATGGGAAGTTAGGATGTGTGAGGACCAGGAGCGTCCTGGTGGTCGATGGATGACCGCTCCTCAGTGATGAGTGATTGACAACGGGTGTTGAACTGACTCTTGGCTCAGTGCGCAGGTGTAGGCTGCGGCCTAGTTCGTGTTGTTGCAGGTGAAGAACGGGCGCGAAAGGTCTTCAGTCTTGAGGGGCCTCCGGGAGATGGAGAGACAAGTAGGCTCGGTTCGAGGGACCCGGTGGACGGCGGGACTAGGTGCGGGCCACATGGTGGCGATACGAGCAAGACGAACTCATGGACAATCGAGCCGGTGCACGGTGGCGGTCGAGTCAAGTGGTTTGGCGGGAGGCCGGACCGAGCACGCGGGGTTTGGTGGTTTGCCCACAAAACCATCGGAGGACGGTTTCTTGGTTTGGGCCACAAAACCAAGTCCGAGGGCCCAACATGACGGAGACGGGATCCGGGCAAGTCGGGAAGCTTCGAGGCGGAGGACACGCGGCTGGATCGCATGGCTTGCGTCGGGAGGACGCGGGGTGCAGCAAAGGCGTGGCCGTCCGATGGCAAGACCCACAAAAATTACCTAAATGCCCCTACGTGGGTTGTATCGCCAGTAGTTAAGTTAGGGGTAGACGAGTCATTTACCACTCCGGCGGGACCTGATATATAAGCCATGAGTGTGTGTGGATGGCTCTCGCTCTCCGCGACTTAGGGTTTCATTTCCCCCCCTCCCATTTCTCATTTTCGTAGCTATTTTTTCTTCTCCATTTTTTCTAGGCTAGCATGAGAGCTTCATGAGAGATTTGTTGAGAGGGATGGATGCAAGGGCGGCATGCTAGACCTTGTAAATCTTTCCTGGTTTGTATAGAAGATTCGGAGTTGTGTTTTTCGTGGTCTTTTTGTGCTTGTTTTCTTGCTTTTGTTCTCGGTGTGATTCCGCGGATTTGAGTGGGTTTCTCCCCGGATTTCTTTGAGGGAAACATGGATGGATGTCTCATGCATCTTTGTGATTGATCTTGTGCCCTCAAACGCCGGGAAACCACTTTGATTCAAGGATTTTCGTTCGGTGCTTTAGCTTTTGGTGGTGCTTAAAGGATTCGCGATTCCCGGTGATTTAGGGAGTTAGGAGGCAAGATTTTTGGGCTATAGCATCGTTGTGTGACGCTTTTTAAGTCCCCAAACCCTTGTCTCTACAGCTTCTACCGTTTGGGAAATCCGATGATGATTTGGGGGAGTTGACTTTCGGGGTCGTGCGTTTTCTGCTCTGTCTGCACCTCGCGGATGGTCCGCGAGGACCAGGCGGACAGTCCGCGCCATCCCAGTTCGTCGCGGTGTTCTTCGTGTTCTTGCTTCGTTTCGGTTTGATCCGGTTTTATTTTAGGTTTTTGTTGCAGCCAGTTTGCGGACAGTCCGAGCTTCAGTAGCGGACGGTCCGTGGCCCGCGCGGACGGTCTGCCCGGTCTTCGGGGACGGTCCACTTTTCTTGGGTCGGTTCAGGAGGTTCTGTTCGATTTAACGGACGGTCCGTGGCTCAGGCCGGATAGTCTGCGGCTAGGGTGCGGACAGTCCGCGGTACCCGGCCGGACGGTCCGTGCGGCCATCGCGGACGATTCGCGGCTCGCTGGCCGGACGGTCCGCCATAGGCTGGCAGCTTTGCTTCTTGGTTCGATTCCTCCCTTCCTTTCTCGTCCTTCCGCGTGTGTTTCAAGGAATCATTCCTAAGACTAGAGGTTCATCCATAACCTCGTTGTCTTTGCGATTGGCGTGTGATTCGATCCATCGCTTGTGTGTGACCAGGATTTGACTAGGGTATAGGCCGGGTACTTTGAGAAGAATTTTTACCGGCTCCTATTCACTCCCCCCTCTCTAGTCGCCATCTGATCCTTCAATTGGTATCAGAGCTTGGTGCCGGATTCTTTGCGACTTTGACAAGTCTTGAATCTTAAGATGCCGTACGTTGAGCGGGGTGGTCTGCCGCACTTCGATGGCAAGGGTTAACACAAGTGGGCGGCTCGTATTATGATCTTTCTTCGTGGCAAGTTGTTGGATTTCATTGTGCTTGACAAGACCTATGCTATTCTGGTCAACATCCATACTCTTATGGTGACCGATGCTGGTGTTAAGGCCAAGTATGAGGCAAATGCAAAAGCCGTTGATCACTTGGTCCGGAGCTTGTGTGATCCTGAGTTTGAGCGTGTTCGCCATTTGAATCTTGCTTGGCAAATTTGGGAGAAGTTGTTGGTTGCTCACGGTGGTGATAACCATGTGAAGGCTCGCCTTTTTGTCTCTTACCGGATGCAATATGAGAACTTCACTCAACTTCCCGGTGAGGACATTGATGCGATGTTTCAGAGGTTCACCGCCATCGTGAACAACATGAAGGCTAATGTTGAGGATTTTCCTTACTCTGAGCATGATCAGGCTTTCAAGCTCTTGCATGTCTTGGACCCAAATGTTTGGGGTGCTAAGGTTGAGGCCATCAAGGAGTCTGGGCAATATTTGACTATTGAGTTGGATGACCTCTTTTCTAAGCTCAAGTCGGCTGAGGTTGACAGAAAGTTGCAATCCAAGCATGAGGGCTCGACTGACCATAGTCTTGCTCTTGTGGGCGGATCAAAGGGCAAATCTAACCCTTCTTGTCGATAGTTTTCCTTGTCTTCTCTTATGTTATTCCAGATGAGGAGTTTGATGTGCTGGGCGAGGAGGAGCTGGCCTTGCTCTCAAGGAGGTTTGATCGACTACATGAGAGCCGGAGGAATGCAAGGCGGAGCTCAGGGACGTGCTACAAGTGTGGCCAGCGTGGCCACTTCATCGCCGAGTGCCCGTAAGCGGAGGAGAACAAGTACAAGATGAACGAGTACAAGGTGCACCTGAGGCGTGAAGACAAGTACTCCTCCAAGGGCAAGCACTTCAGCAAGTCCAAGAGCAAGGACAAGGAGAAGTGGCGACCAAGCAAGGGCGGTTACAAGAAGGACAAGGCAAGAGCCATGGTGGCCGGTGCAAGCGACGTCGACTCAAGCTCAAGCGACGCGCAGTTAAGCTCAAGTAGTGAAGATGAAGACGCCGGGAGGCGCAAGGGAAAAAAGAGTGCAAGCCGGAACCTCAGTGGATTGAGCTGTGTGGCGCTTGAAGGCTTTTGTGGCATGGCCCATAGCTCGAGCAGCATGAAGAGCGACAAGGAAGACAGCGACTCCGACTCGGAGGATGAGGTAAATCGTGACCCCGACTCTTTGCTTGCTGAGATCACTAGGTTGAATGGCTTGATTGACAACCGTGATAGTGTGTTGAGAGATGCTAAGAATATGAGGAAAGATCTTAGGGCTCAACTTGAGAATGCTAGTGAGAAAGTAGAAGAGTTAGAGTCCAGGTTGCTTGAATTGAAACTTGAGAATGACTCTTTGAAACTTGCTCCTACTACTCCTGATGATGTTGAGTGTCTTGAGTGTGATGCATGGTTGAATGAGATCAAGTTGCTTAATGAGAAGAATGCTTCCACTCTGGCTAAACTAGATGCTCTTAGGACTGAGTATGATGAGCTTAAGGCTAGACCCACTTTGCTTGGTGCTTGTAAATAATGTCCTACTATGCATGCTAAGCTTGTTGATGCTAGTTCTACTATTAGCTGTTTGGAAGCTTCTTTGAAATCTCCTGTTGTCAATGCATGCACTAGCCGTGATGAAGTTACTTTGCGCAATCTTGAACTTACTTCCCGTCCGGATGACATCTATGAGGAGAATGACTATTTGAGGAAGGTGTTGGGTTGGTTGTCAGGGCAGGAACCTCAATTGAAAATCATGATTGAGCAGTTCAAGAGAGCTGATGGTCGTGGTTTGGGGTTTGAGAAGTTGGGTGAGAAAGTGGGAGAGAACAGTGGAGAGAGTGTGTATGAGAAGTGTGTTGAGTCTAACCCCGAGTTTGAGGTGATCGGAGACTTGCAAGTCCCACTTCCAAAGGCACCCAAGAACTCTTTCACACCAAAGCCCAACCACCTTTGCAACAAGCTTGACACAACCCAAGATCCACAAAATTTCCCACCTAAGACAAATGACTTCCATAAACCGGTGAAATTTGTGAGTGAGAAGGGTGAGAAGCCTAGAGAGAAGCCAGAGCCAAAACCAAAACTCATCCCCTTCAGGTGTGAGGATTGTGGCAAGGAGAGACACCTAGCAGAGTTTTGCTACAAGAGGAAGAGGGATGAGAGGCTTGCTAGGGAGCAAGCAAACCAGGACAGGTATCGCCAGTCTCATGGTATTCCTGAGCCTAGAGTGCCACTTCCACGGGGTGTGGGAAGTGTAAAGAGTGTTGGTAGAGATGGAGCTCAAGGTGGTAGGTTTGTTTGGAGAGATGATGGTGTGCGTCCTGGAGAGAGGTTTGGTCGGGCTCGTGGTGGTTTCGCTGGACGTCCCCCTACTCGTCCTCAATACGGGGTTAGGAGAGATGATCGCAGCTTTGGGTTCCAGAGGAACTACGGACCATGTTTTCCCCCTCGTGGTGCTCGTACTCCTTCCGTGGGACATGGGAAGTTTGGTGGCAAGGGAATGATGTTTGCTAACCCCTCTTTTGAGTAGATGGCTCGACACTGGTTTAACTTTCTTTGTGCTAACCCCAGTGTCGAGTCGTTAGCTCACTCTCGTTCTTGTTTCGACTACGGGCGGGGAGGCTTGGAGACCATTTGGTTGATCGACTCCGGATGTTCTCGACACATGACCGGATATAAGAAGTGGTTCTCCGGCGCGACCCCGGTGAAAGAAAAGATGTACATCACATTTGGGGACAATGGACGAGGAAGGGTGATTTACGAGGGTGTTGTGCATGTGAGTGACAAGGTAACGTTGAAGAGGGTTGCTCTTGTGAAGTCTTTGGGTTTCAATTTTCTTTCGGTTTCTCGGTTGCTTGATGAGGGTTTTGAGGTGCATTTCAAGTCCGGCGAGTCTCGTTTCTCGGATTCTCGAGGTGATCTTGTCCGTATGATTATCCCCGAGGGTCGGATTTTCGGGCCGATTTCTCTCGTTCTTTGGGTCCTGCTTCGCCGTTTGATGGCCGGTTCTTCTTCGATTTGTGGAAATGGCATAGGCGGTTGGGACACTTGAGCTTTGATTTGGTTTCCCACTTGAGTGGTCTTTACCTTGTCCGAGGATTGCCGAGGTTGAAGCTTGAGAAGGATTTGGTTTCTGCTCCGTGTAGGCATGGCAAGATGGTAGCCACTCCCCATCCACCCCGACCGATGTCATGACCGAGCGTCCGACAGAGCTGTTGCATATGGACCTTGTTGGGCCAGCTCGAGTTCGCTCGGTGGGTGGGAAGTGGTATGTCCTTGTTGTGGTGGACGATTACTCTCGTTGTGCCTGGGTGTTTTTCTTGGAAGACAAGAGTGAGACATTTGGTTTTGTTCGAGATCTGATCGTGAGGTTGAAAAACGAGAGGCATGGGAAAGCTATTCGAGCTAGCCACAGTGATAACGGCTCAGAGTTCAAGAACTCTCGTTTTGATGCCTTTTGTCGTGATCTAGGTCTTGAACATCAGTATTCGACCCCTTATGTGCCCCCTCAAAATAGAGTCGTGGAAAGGAAAAATCGGACTCTTTGTGAGATGGCTAGGACGATGCTCGATGAGCACAGGACTCCTATGAGGTTTTGGGCTGAGGCGGTCAATACGGCTTGTCATGTTTCCAACGGGAATTTATTGCGAACTTTCAAGAAGAAGACATGTTATGAGCTGATGCATGGTCGGGCACCCAAGGTGAGTCATTTCCGAGTTTTTGGCTGCAATTGCTTTATTCTTAAGAAGGGAAAACTCGACAAGTTTGAGGCTAGGTCTAGTGATGGGATTTTCTTTGGATATGCTAACCACTCTAGAGCCTAATGGTGCTTAACCTTGAGACTAACAAAGTCATGGAGACTTGCGAGGTAACCTTCGACGAGACAATGCCATGTACCTCTCTTGGCTTTGAATGTGCAGGTGATGAGGAGATGGCCGAGGACCTCTTTGAAGAGGAGAAGGGTGAAGCTGGAGATGATGATGGAGAGAACCATGCGCCTGAAGCTGAGTGTGTACCCACTACTTCCCCTACGACCACTATGGAGCGTGGACCGTCTACTTCATGGACAACGACGGGGGACACGAGGACTAGGCGAGAGAAGCTGAAGGTGAGGGGGAGGTAGTCTCGAGGCGTGAGGCTCCCCGGCATATTCAAGAAGTGCATCCCCTGTCGAAGATCATTGGGGACATCGACGAACGTACTACACGGTCAAGGTCCAGGAATTCCTCTCATTTTGCTCATGCTGCTTTTGTTGCCACCCTTGAGCCCAAGGACATTGGACACGCTTTATCCGATGCAACCGGGTCAATTCTATGCATGAGGAGTTGGAAAACTTTGAGAGGAACCAGGTGTGGGAGTTAGTTGAACCACCTCCAAATTGCCATCCCATAGGAACCAAGTGGGTTTGGAAGAACAAAGAGGGTGAGAATGGGATGGTTGTGAGGAACATGTCCAGACTTGTTGCTCAGGGGTTTAGTCAGAAGGAAGGGATCGACTATGAGGAGACCTTTGCTCCTGGGGCCCGTCTTGAGGCAATTCGGATCCTTCTAGCCTTTGCTGTGGAGGAGGTGTATGTGAAGCAGCCACCTGGGTTTGAGAGTGAGTTGTACCCACACAAGGTGTACAGGTTGAAAAGGGCTCTGTATGGGTTGAAATAGGCGCCCTGTGCTTGGTATGGGAGATTGAGAGGTTTTCTGTTGAGCAGAGGGTTTGTGATGGGTACCGTGGATAGGACCCTATTTCTCCTCAAGCATGGAAATGATTTGTTGATTGTTCAGATATACGTGGATGATATTGTCTTTGGTGGTTCGTCACATAACCTCGTTGCCAAGTTTGCAGATGAGATGAGCACGGAGTTCGAGATGAGCATGATGGGTGAGTTGCAGTACTTTCTCGGGCTGCAGATCAAGCAAGTGAAGGACGGAACATTTGTGCACCAGACCAAGTACACGAAAGACATGCTGAGGAAGTTCCATATGCAAGATGTGAAGCCGATGTCGACTCCCATGGGGAGTACGGTCACTTTGGATGCGGACGAGGACGGAGAACCAGTGGACCAGCGGGAGTACAGGAGCATGATCGGCTCCATCCTCTACTTGACGGCGATGAGGCCAGACATACAGTTCAGCGTGTGTCTGTGCGCTCGTTTTCAGGCTTCGCCGAGGACATCACATCGACAGGCCGTCAATAGGATCTTCAGGTACCTACAGTCTGCCCCTGGTCTTGGCCTTTGGTATTCTTCCTCCTCGACTCTTTCTCTTCATGGTTTTTTCGATGCGGATTTTGTTGGTTGTCGAGTCGAGAGGAAGTCTCGCCACGGTACTTGCCGGTTTCTTGGGTCTTCGTTGGTTTCATGGTCTTCCCGCAAGCGGTCTAGTGTAGCTCGGTCTACCACCGAGGCGGAGTATGTTGCATCCGCGAGTTTTTGTTCCCCAGTTGTTGTGGATCTCATACACCTTGAGAGACTTTGGTGACTTTCGGGGTCGTGCGTTTTCTGCTCTGTCTGCACCTCGCGGACGGTCCGCGAGGACCAAGCGGACAGTCCGCACCATCCCAGTTCATCGCGGTGTTCTTCGTGTTATTGCTTCATTTCGGTTTGATCCGGTTTTGTTTTAGGTTTTCGTTGCAGCCGGTTTGCGGACGGTCCGAGCTTCAGTAGCGGACGGTCCGTGGCCCGCGCGGACAGTCCGCCCGGTCTTCGCGGACAGTCTGTTTTTCTTGGGTCCGTTCTGGAGGTTCTGTTCGATTTAACGGACGGTCCGCGGCTCAGGCCGGACAGTCCGCGGCTAGGGTGCGGACAGTCCACGGTACCCAGCCGGACGGTCCGCGTGGCCATCGCGGACAGTCCGCGCTGCCTGGCCGGACCGTCCGCCATAGGCTGGCAGCTTTGCTTCTTGGTTCGATTCCTCCCTTGCTTTCTCGTGCTTCCGCGTGTGTTTCAAGGAATCGTTCCTAAGACTAGAGGTTGATCCATAACCTCGTTGTCTTGGCGATTGGCGTGTGATGCGATCCATCGCTTGGGTGTGACCGGGATTTGACTAGGGTATAGGCCGGGTACTTTGAGAAGAATTTTTACCGGCTCCTATTCACTGCCCCCCTCTCTAGTCGCCATCTCATCCTTCAATGTGGATTTATGTCGGCGGACAAACTGGAGGAAATAGACATTGGAGATGGCGATAAGCCAAGGCCAATATTTATCAGTGCTAAGTTGGATTCAAGTTTCAGAGAAGAGTTGATTAAGTTATTAGAAGAATATAAAGATTGCTTCACTTGGGATTATTCGGAAATTCCTGGTTTGGATCGTTCCATTGTTGAGCATCGGTTGCCAATCAAGCCTGGTTTTAGACCTTAAAAGCAACCTCCCCGAAAAATCTACAAGGATGAAGTATTGGCTGACGTCAAAAAAGAAGTTGAGAGATTAATAGAAGAAAATTTCATTCGGCCATGTAGATATGCAGAGTGGAACTCTAATATTGTTCTCGTTTACAAGAAAAACGGAAAGATGAGGGTTTGCATAGAATTTAGAGATCTAAACAGAGCTACACCCATGGATGGATATCCAATGCCTGTTGCTGACTTGTTGGTTGATGCCACTGCTGGACATAATGTTATTAGCTTCATGGATGGCAATATAGGGTACAATCAAAATTTTATGGCAATAGAAGATATATCGAAAACGGCCTTCAGATGTCCTGGACATATAGGCTTGTTTGAGTGGATTGTCATGACATTTGGGTTGAAAAATGCTGGTGCAACTTATCAAAGAGCCATGAATTACATTTTCATGAGTTGATTAGCAAAATCGTGGAGATATACATTGATGATGTCGTGATCAAGTCATTAGATCATGAGTCACATTTGGATGATGTAAGGAAAACTCTAGAATGCACTAGAAAACATGGACTCAAGATGAATCCGAACAAGTGTGCTTTCGGAGTTTCGGCTGGAAAGTTCCTGGGATTTGTGGTGCACGAAGGAGGAATAGAAGTTGGCAAGAAAAGCATGAAAGCTATTGATGAAGTTGTTCCTCCGACCAATCTCAAGGAGTTGCAATCATTGCTTGGAAAAATCAATTTTGTGAGAAGATTCATTTCAAATTTGTCACAAAAGGTGTTGCCTTTTCTCCACTGTTAAGACTCAAAAAGGATCAGAAGTTTGTATGGGGTGACGAGCAACAAAAGGCTTTCAATGAGATTAAGGAATACATGAAGAAACCACCAGTGTTGGTGCCTCCACAAGTGAACAAGCCTTTTAAGTTGTATGTGGCGGCCAATACCCAAACTCATACAAGAATTTGAGGGAAAGAAGGGAGTAGTCACATACCTTAGCCGAAAATTGCTTGATCCTGAAACAAGATATTCGGCTGCGGAGAAGCTTTGCTTGTGTGTTTATTACTCATGTACAAAGTTTCGGCACTATTTGTTGAATGCCGAATGCATTGTATATTCAAAATTTGATGTAATTAAACACATGTTGTCTATGCCAATTTTGAATCAAAGGATTGGCAAGTGGATTTTAGCTTTGTCTGAGTTTGAATTGAAGTTTGAGTCGGCAAAAGCTGTTAAGGGACACATTATAGCTGATTTCATTACCGAACATCGTGATCCATCAATTAATTTACTTGAGATTACTCATTGGGCTTTGTTCTTTGATGGATCTTCATGTGGAAAAGGTGGTGGAGTAAGGCTTTTATTAATCTCACCTAGAGGAGAGATGTTTGAGTTTGCTATTCCTATTCAACCTACTGTCACAAATAGTCAAGCTGAGTATGAAGCATTGCTCAGAGGGCTTCAATACTTGAAATAGGCAAAGGCTATTTCAGTTGAGATTTTTGGGGATTCAGAGCTAGTTATAAAACAATTGAATGGCCAATATAAATGTAGAAATGATATCCCGAGGAATTACTATGAGGAGTGCAAGGAAATCCTGAAAAGTTTTCAGTTAGTGATTCTGCAACATATTCCTAGGGAAAACAATGAAGAGGCAAACAGGTTAGCTCAAGGTGCTTCGGGTTATAGGGAGAATCAAGAAGTGTTTGCCAACGATGTATATTCTTTCGGGAGTGATTTAGCAGAAGATGATTGGAGAAAAGAAATTCCTGATTATTTGGAGAATCCATCCCGAAAGGTCTCTAGGAAGCTGAGGTATAAAGCTATAAAGTTTGTTCTTCTTGATGGACGTTTGTAATACAAATCATTGGATGGGGTGTTACTACAATGCCTGAGTCAAGAAAAAGCAAAGACGACGTGAAATGATGGAAGTGTATGCGAATGGATTTGCAGGGCACCAGAGGGTCTATTTTATTAGAAGTGAGAGTGCATCGGGAGTGATGACTGGCTGGAGTGCATTGATGGGAATACCAAATGTCAGGGGTTTTTTCCTTGGATGCGTAGGTTTTTTTCATTGAACAGTGTTCATGGCTCCCGAATGAAGATTTTCTGCGGATTCTACGCCAAGGAGCAAGAGTTTGTGCGTATTCGGCTAGAGAAAAGTTCCCGAACGTTCAAGACTGTAAAGATTCGTATGCGCAAATCAAAGAAATCATCACGAGACAAATACGAAGGATAAATTTTATCTATATTGCAGAAATTCCATAAGCCCATAGTACAAACTAATCAAACAGCCTGTTCAGAACAGACTGGGGTGGATGGAATCGGCAATGGAGACGCCGTGGCCATCGAGGCGCTCTAGAGTGGCCTCGATGTTGTCGACATCCTCCGGCGTGCCACCGTAGAAGCCGCACAGCCGCGTAGAGTAGTCTACACCGGTGTGCGTCGCCATGGCGGCCAGGCTTAAGGTGGTTCCCAGGCGGACGTCGTGAAGGGCCACTTCATCGACGCGGTCTTCTACTGCGCCAAGGTGAGCTTCCGATGTGTCTCCGGGAGCATTCACCTTGTCTGCTAGCTTCTCAATCAGCGCCTTTAGCCAATTGAGCTCGGCATCGCGATCTGCGGAAATCACAGAGCAATGGCGGTTAGTTTAAGATTAAGTTGAGATTAAGTAGGTTACAGGATTCACCGTCAATGGCCTCGAGCAGCTGCTTGCGCTGATGCTCCCACTCGAGCTCGGCAATCCCAGCCTCTTTGGAGATGATCGCCAACTCGTGTCGGGTTGCATCGCATTCCTCCTTAAATCTGCGGGCGTCGCGATCATTGTAGCGCGAGCTGGGGGAGTGGGAACGGCTGGACGATCCTTAGGAGTCGCTCGCCATGGACAGGGTTGTGGCTGGAGCAGGAGCAGGATTCCACTGGATAAGCCTGAAAAACACAAAGAAGATCATCAGGGATGAAAAGGGATCTAAAGCGAGCTGTGGGAAAGTGGAGAGACTCCCTCAACTGAACCGTCGCCAGGTCGTTTGGGATTCAAGCTGAGTCATATTCGGTTTGACTGGTTGAAATCCGGCTGTGTTGCGGTCGGGTTGCTTTTCGGGTCTAACACTGTTTGGTCAGAGTTGCCGAATTAATCGTCCAGAAATTGCTCATCAAAGTAAGGCGAGACAAATATGGGAAAATAAAGATTACAGAGCTGATAAGGCATTCAGCTACAAATTGTTTGTTACAATTATACACCTAGGTATTTTGAGATTACATCGGAGGCATCTGATATCATCCTATTGATATTCTCCAGCAATCTTTGATCAGCTTCTTGGGTTTTAGACAAAGTCGAGAGCTTTGTCTTGAGCTGCTTTCCTGCAATCATGGCTGTTGTGGCTTCTTTTCGTATTTTCTCCATTGATTCAGGAAGTTCAACCATCTTCTTTTCATCAGCTTCGATCTCAGCTGTCAAGGCTCTCAGCTTAGCTTCCAATTCGGCTTTTCTGGCTTTCTTCAGCTCAAGTGCAGGCTGCAAGTTGGTTAGCAATTCTTTATGATTCTGCATTTGGATATGCAAATCTTTCACAGACTGCTTGTTTGCAGCTTGCTTTTGTTCCAGAGCTGGTTGGGAGGATAGGTTCTTCGAAGCCTGTTTTACTGCTACAAAGTGATCATCCAGCTTGGAAACAGGTTCTAGGGAAGCCTTAATGTCAGCTAGGAGATCTTGATCAATGAGTTCAAGTGCTTCTCTTAGAAGATCAGCATCCTTGACTTGGTATTGAACATTCCTTTGCAGCAGGGAAAAGATTTCCTTCAACTTTGTCTGATTTTCCTCTGATAAAGCCTGGCTAGAAGATGCTTCATCCCCTTTTTCGGCAATCAAGTCATCCACAACAAAAAAAGTAATTTGGTGATGATACAGTTTCCTCCTGAAAAGAGGTTCTTACCGAATTAGTGGTGATCTATTGAGTAGAAAATAGAAAGATGGGTGTTCATGCTTACATCATTTCTGGCTTCCCGAGTTGGGGAAGGAAGTTTCTTAGGCTCGAGGAAGGGCTCTTGGATGTCTGGTTGAGGAGAAACTTGAGGAGTTTTTGGAAAAGCTGAACCTTCTGGCTAAGGAGAAGCTGGATGAATCCTTGGTGAGGCTAAAGTTTCTGCTTGAGGAGAAGATGGATGAATCCTTGGTGAGGCTGAAGTTTCTGCTTGAAGAGAAGATGGATGGATCCTTGGTGAGGTTGGATTTGAATCACGCTGAGGAGAAGAACTCCCCACGGTTTGGCTCACCAAAGTTTCCTCTGCAATTGTAAGTAGAGGATAAGTGCCAATGAAGAGAAAATGATTAGAAAAATAAGATGATAAAATTTTTACCAGTACATGAAGCATTGGTAGAATCTGTAATGACCAATGATTGCTGAGCTCTGGTCTGAAATCACACAAGATAAAGATGATCTGGATGAAGAGTGGATTTTATGTTCAGGAAGGAAAGGGTTCTAACCTGGATGAGAAGTTTTTTGGTTGTTCTTTTCTTCTTGGCAGGTGAAGGAGCAATCAGAGATGGAGCTTTCCTTTTGTCAGAGGCTGAACTGGTGAGAGTTGGATCTAGTGTGGCATATCTAGACATCAGTTGAGCTAGGGTAGGAGATTGATATCCCAAAGCAGAGATTGGGCCCTCAATATTATAGGAGATTGTCCTGGCAAGTGGGGCAGGTAATATATCCTGCAGAAAATGACAAAATCTTGATCAGTAAGGAGGGGCATGATTGAAGGCAAATGTACAAAGAGGATATGAATATATTACCTCTAAAGTTGGATGAAAGTCAGGCATTAGTTCAAGACAAAGAGGATGTACTGGCACATTAAAGATATGATCATGAAGTTCTTGCCACCAAGGAATAAAAGAGGGATGAGTTACTGTTATTGGCACAAAAGGCCTGGGTGCATAGACAGTTGTGCTGCACTTGTACTCAAAGACCCTTTTTGCTTGTATGGATTCCTTGATATCCTCTCTGGGCTTGAGGAATTCATGAAGGAATAGCCTTGGGGGCACTTGGCCGCATCCTAGTTGTCTGGCCATCATGTTTGGCTGGTAGTATAGTACTCAAAGGTACTCTGAATTTTCCTTCCTCCACAAAATTCTGCTGGTAGGATACATGGATGAATGAAGGCATTGAAAATTGCTATAGATTGTACATCATTACATCCAGCTTCAAAACTAAACTCACAAGGAAGGGTCAAGTTGTCATTGTCCAGATATGGAAGCCAAAGAGGATTGGCAAAACCTCTGAAGAAGAGCTCAAAAAGTTGGCCAATGCTTTGATTGATGGACACAGTGGAGGCAGCTTCTCCATAAGTTTGGCAACCTTTGGTGCTCTGGGTTTCCCCCTCCTTGTAATTGGTTGAAGGGAAATGCCGATTGTTGAGGTCAACAGCAACAATCTGGTGCATATATAATTGTAGCCGCATCTGAACAAACCACCAAGGGCCATTAACACAGGAAATCTTTTGGCTAGTGTGCATCAGATGGGTGGTTTGGTGAAGCATATGCTAGACACTTCCTAGGAGGTACTTTCCGAGGGGAATAGAGGTACCAGCAGCCAGGTCCTCTGCCATTACAATGTGGTTCAGGTTTGGCTCATTGGCTTTGCCACAAAAGATGAATCTGCATAGCCACATGTTCAGAAAAGCTCTGTATTCAACATCCGACAAAGGGCCGTCAGACATATAGTTTTGGATATATTTCTTATATCCAACCCCTGTTCCTACTCCTATTTGCCTGGAGGAGCCCTTGTACTTGTGTGGATATACAGTTCCTGTGACTCAAAGGGCGGTTATCATGTATACATCGGCCAAAAAGAAAGGCATTAGCGCCATTCGACCAAAAATGGCAGGCTGCAATCAGAAGATTCTCGTTTTTGGGTGTTTCAGCCAAAGACAATTCTAAACAATGAGCAATGCGAAGGCTGTCCCAATTGCTTGTCTTCGAGTTGTCATCATCAAGCATCCTCTTGTACCAATTTCTCCAGCCTGCAATTGGGGGCAGGGGTCAGTTCTTGAAAGCATCCTGCCATTCATGGGGTTTCGACAGTGCTGCCTTGAAGGGGATCCTCTGAGATTCGGCTGCGATGAACCCAGAAGAATCAGAGATTCCTACGGGCCCGAGGAAATAAGTGTTGATTGATCCTCGACAGGAATCAAGATTTCGGTGGCTAGAGCCTATCAAGAACAAAAGAGGGCAAAAGAAAAAATTGAAATAAGATTCGAGGAAGGTAATACCGAATGAGCTTGAGGAGGATAAGATTTACCTGAAGAGCTTGGTCTTGGTTCGCCATTTGAAGATTGGAGCTTGAATGTTTGATGAACTAGGGTTTGGATCTGAGCGAAAACTCCAACGGTTTGAAAGAGGAAAGAACGGGTGTAGAACGGATTTGGCCTGAAGACGTTGAGCATTTATGGTTAATTTCGGAATAAAATCACCTTTTTATCCCGTAATTGAAGGGGCATATGTTAACACCAAAAATTGGTACAGGGAAGAGACTGACTTGTGGGCCGAGTTTGGTAGGAGAGCACCATTTGGCAAGAAGTTTTCCTCAAAGTATTCGGTAAAAACGTCTGCGGTCGGGAGTGCGTCATCGTTCGGCAGAAGAATTGTTTCGCGCTTGGAAGAGGCAGCATTCGGGAATGTGAGATGACGTGGCTTGAGCATGAAGAAGGGACGAATTGATGACGGGTGCGAGACGGACATTGGCGCCGGGGCATTAATTTCGGCAATAAATGTCGTAATCGTGGTCGACTAGGAGTCGTGTTAGAACAAGGGTATAAATATGAACCCTTAGTGTTTGTAATAGGTATCGAACAATTTCATAACAAACCGGCCCCGTGCCATCTTTCGAGTCCTTTAGTCAAGTCATCGAGTTCTTCGAGAGGAGCCATCGATCCGTCAACCTCCGTAAGTACCGGCAACCTTGTATCATGTCTAGTATCATGCGGTGGATTTAGACCGTGATGCAAGTAGTCTTTTTACCATGCTTAGTATCATGCGGTGGATTTAAGCTTGGTTCAAGAAGGTTTCCTTGTTGGATCATGAGTCATGTGGTAGGCAAAGATCTAGCTTGGAGCTAGTTATTGGCTCTATTAGATTTGGCAAGATCTAATAGATTCATTAAGTTACCATGTGTTGCTTTGAATTTTGCTCTTATGTTTAATTCATATAACACTCTTATTGCCCAATTTAGATTGACTAGATTTGGCTCTATCTTGTTCGTGATTCACATGTTGTATGTTCAAATCCTTACCTTGACAAGGTGTGTGGGTCACGTGTTCTATAATAGCCGAATTCAAATCAATCTATATTGTCACGTGTTGTGGGTTCAAGCTTGTTAATCTAGCATAGTTTGTTCCTTCTCCGCGAAACCCGAATCGGTTGTACAACTGTATTCGGTAGTCCTATCATGAGTGAAACACGTTCGTCAATTCGTTTTAAATAATGTATGCTTTTAACCTTCCATGTTTAGATTGTATCATGCGCTGGATTGATCTATTCTTGGTTGGTGGTGTGATTTCCAACAAGTTGTATCATGCGGTGGATTAACTTGTTTGGTATCACGCTTGATGGATTTGAAAGTACCTAGACATGCGTTAGACTAGTGTTTTTGGTCTATGCATGCATGTTTACTGCAAATTTATGAGTATGCTTCACCTTTATTTATTTTAGCATGATTTATCTTTGATAATCGGTCATGGTTACATGTTGCACCATTGTTTAAATAAAGACTGATGTTTCATCATGCTTACCTCATGCATTCGGCTATACCCTGTTTACATGTTTTTAGTTCTCGAATGTTGTTCAGATTACCAATAGATAGCTTGATGTAGCTATATGCCATTTTAACTGGCTTTTGTAGCCGTAAATACGGAACTGTCTGGTACCACCCGGCAAGTTCCCGGTTTTATCTAACTATTTTCATCCTTTGTCAGTTTGAGGGAAAATTTACTGGCACACTTCGGATTCAGTCACGTGTGTTATGCCAGCTTTTTTCGGCTTGTTGTGTGCTTGGCGTGAGGAGCTGATTTTACATCAACACCAAGTGACGCCCCTAGCCCTTTCCCTTGCACTACTCGAGCTCCCTCTACTGTTGGTGTCCCAGCCTCGCCGCTCTCTTCGCCGGTGCAGAGGCTCCAGCAGCTGGCGCCGGCCGTCGCTACCGAGTTACCTCACTGGCGGCCTTGCAGACCCCAACTCTGGCCCAAACCGAGCCATGGTGAGTTCCTCCTTCCCTCGGCCCCCTTCCCCGGCCAAGGGCGCCACCGAACCTGCCAGATTCCAGCGAGCCGCGCCGTCCCCGCCTCCCAGGCACCCAATTGCAAGGGGCAAATTCTTTCCAGGGTCTAATCTGTGAACCAGGGGCATATTCGTGATAGATCAAAACTGCAAGGGGCCAGTTCGCAAAACTAAATCTCTAATAGTAATTGACTTTAGCTGAGTCTTAGAAAATCCATAAAAAATCAAAGAAAAATCGGAAAAATGAAAACTAAGTTTTGTTGGATTCTTAGTGAAGAACACTACAACTTCTATGAAGCATGTCCATAGTCTTTCCTAATAGTTTTTGCATGAAAAATAGAAGAATGTAAAATCTAGATCTGTTATATCTCCAACTACACATATGATCTGTAGCTGAATTTTGGATATGCTGTGTGTTATGCCATGCCTAGCTCCTGTACCAAAAATTGCACAAACTTATGTTGTAAATCTTTTTATGCATGCTGTCTTTGTATGCCAAAATGCCCCTCTGGTGAATTAATCACAATTTTATACTTGTCAGAAATATTTCATCTTGAAATTTATCCAATTTTTTTGTAAATGCATAACTCAAGATCTTTGGTAGCTCTAGGTGTATATGTTGCATTCCTAGCATAGTTTTGGACCAGAGGCCATGTGTGAGAAAGTTGGAATCATTTTTGATGTGGGTTTATTTTTGTATGCATTTCTCATGTTTTGATATCTACCTTTTGTTATTTTTGGTCTAATTAAATTCATAGCTCTCCTAAGTGTGCATGTGTGTGGAGTGGCTTATATAGGTTTGGAAATGCTTCATAACACATCCCACTGAATTTTATTAAGTTGTTTGTGAATAAAATCTATAAAAGCCTTTTAAAGCTTAATATTAAAATTTATTGGAAAAATCATCGGCTACACATCTAAAGGCCATATGTGTGTGATGTAAATCATTTTAAAATGGTAAAGATCAACCCCTTGCTGTTGTGAAAGCTAAATTAATTTTTTGACATAAAATATGTACACAATCATTATTAAAAAGAATAAATAATAAAACACCACAGGAAATCACTGTAATAGAAATATTATACCAAATGTGCGTATGTCAAGGTGAATATGGCCAACCATACTCTTCATTGTTGTCATATGTTTCTTGGATATTAATTAAACTGGAAACCGTCATTTAAGTCTTGCATATGTAGATCTCCCCGACGGTAGCTATACACGTGTGCCGAAAAGAGCAGATGGAGGAGCTAACGGAGACGTGCACCACGCCATTGTAGAGCAAGACCTGGACCAAAGTCCAGAAGGGCCCGAGGCCAACCTTGCCAGCGAAGGCAAGCCCCGGATCATTAACCTTGTTTTTAAAATTATGCAATTATCGTTGCTATGATTGTGCATTTATGTTTCAGGAGTTGATTTGAAACCCTAGATGCATGATCCCTTGGTACCCATGCCCTTTTACTAGTATGCAAAGTCGATAGCTGCTATGTTATAGGACCGGTACAACTCGAGTGATGTTCGTCACTCACGAGAATAAATTCTTATGTTGAAATCATAAGATCTTTATAAATGGATTGTTCATGTGGTAAGAGCATGGGATTTGGGCTCCGGTCCAGTGGCTTTCATAGGCTAAGCTTTTGAACGTACTAAACACTTGTCAGGAATGGGACCGGTAAGCCTAGTACCCGATTGACGCGGCAAGGGAACCTTTCCCTACTACTCCTGGGGCATAGAGATGTGTCCTCCTACTTGCAACAGTGTTGTACCTGCGTGAGTCTGGACGTTCGTGTGTGGGTGAGCCAATAAGCCTTGTACCAATGAATGTAGGTTCCGATCCCGAGCTGAAGATCGACGGGAACCGTCTGGTCGGTGTATACCCCGTTTTGTTTTGTTGGACCTTCTTGGGGTTTGCATTCTTCCGTGTGTTTAGGTCCACCTTGCAAGGTTATAAACCAATCGATTGTCGGCCTCTCACCGTTATCCGAGGCTGCTTAATCAACTGGCCATAATATCCCTTATTGATGGAACGTTGTGATTGTTTGTACAATTCTTGATTGAATTAGTTGGCACACCTAGAAATGGTAATCAACTAGAACTTGCGCTAAAATATTTAAAGTAAGGAAATACTCCTTGTTGCTTTTCAGCAAAAGAACTCCACCGGCCAAAAAGCCTCTCATGTCTAGAGTTCGGTGATGTAGTTATCACCCGACGGTTAAGTCTTGCTGAGTATTAGTATACTCAGCCTTGCTTTAAAACTGTTGTTGCAGGTGTTGTTTGTCCTGTTTAGATTCCACCCGACTTGGAGCTGGAATGGGTGGATGACGACAAGTGATGGCATCATGGACGACCTCCTGTGATGTTCATCAAGCCGCTAGTTTATTTATTTCTGCTGTTTTCAAACTCTGAACCATTACTTCTTGTCATGAGCAATGATTTGTAATACTTAAACCCCTTCAGGGCAGTTTTGTTGTAATTGGTGTAGTATACTCTGGACTTGCCTTCGCATGAGTTTTAATGCATATTGTCGATCCTTTGTCGATATCCAAGTAATCTACCAGGTGTTAACCCGACAACTAATGATTGGATGATACTTTATTATTGCTTAATGACCAAAAAGGATTGGTTTAGGCAATAATACGGTATATTCCTGGGCGGGTTGTGACAGTTGGTATTTGAGCGATTATATACACCAGAGTTTAAATAACAACCTTAATCACTGGTTTTTGAATAAAACTTGCAAGTTTGGTTGTGTTTGCAAAATGCGTTGGATCATTAAGGGTGGAAATAGACCGAGAGGCCCTATAAGAAATTTTTGGGTTCTTTCATGTGGCTTATTAACCTATGGTTTATTTTGCTAACTTCCAGCACTTTACTTTATGTCAGACTTACTTTCTTGCACAATCAAACTAGATGAGCCACGTGTTTTATACGTGTGCAGTGCCACATCACGGGAATTGCGAGGGTTGATGGAGTGATCTATTCAACGGATCCCATCTTCTCGTCTGGTCACCCACGTGTTTTATACGTGTGCTTTCTGTATGAAGTCGTACGAAGGATGACATGCTCTATTCAAGATGAACGTGTCATGAGTTGTGATGTCGCCATGTTTTGCCATACGTGTGCATTCCGCATGACGAATATGCGAGGCAAGGATACACTCCATTCAAACGGAGGGTGTCTGAGGTTGGACGCTGTCCATGCAGCAGCTTGATGCATGGATACCGTTTCTATAGTGAATTGTAATGTATGTGGACGCTTTCATGGGTGCTGGCATGAAAGGTTCGTTGTGTTATGTGATCTTCTGTAGGTGCACTAACCACATTCATAAGTCGCTAAGCGAGTACCGATAGTCTCGACTAGTTATTATAGGGGGGATGTAATTGTTGCCTTGCCACCAGCACTAACCCCGATTTTTGTCTTAATTGCTTGGTGAGGACGAATAGGTCATTCTTGCATCATGTTAAAAACCTACTTAAAAAAATAACATGTGTTGTTTTCTTTAAGTAACATTATAATAACAACAGTAACAACCTTTAAACTGAATCATTGTTGGACCAGCTAGTTGACCCTGTTGTCGTGACCTTTCCTCGCACCTTTCTGCGGAGTTTCCGTATAGGTGATCTATACCGGAGTGCTCCACATCTATCCAAATCTTTCCTGAGAAATCTTTTCATGATCATAGGTTTTCAAATCTCAAGCTATGCTTAGATAGTAAACCTAGGTCTTGCCGTCTTTCCAAAACACGTCACTCCGAATCTTGCATCTTTGCACTTTGTTCCTGACTCATCTAGCTTAACCCTCGACTGCCAAGTTTGGTCTCATGAACCTACCAAGCTGCCAGGAAATGGTGAACATTTTGGGAACTTTCATTTTGGAATTTTGGAAATTGTCATTTCGATGCAGTGCAACTGTCTCGAGTTTGACTATTTGGTCAATTTGAGTTTTCGCCGTACATGTTCTACTTGTTGAACAAGCTTACGAATGTGTGACTAATGAAAACTCAAATTTTTTAGATGGTGGGCTCGACACGCAGCACTCCTAATGGTTGCGGTGATTCTACTGGCCGCAACCAGGCGCCACCACCACCGGACCCGACATCAGTGCCTACTCAAAACGAGATGCTACTCTAGCTCCTTCTGCACATGCAACAGCAACAGCCCCATGGGAATCGGATGGATGCCCAAGGTCAAGTAACCGAGTACAAGCACTTTCTAGATATGAATCCCCCACAGTTCACTGGGACGGAAGAACCCCTAGATGCTGATGCCTGGATTCGAGCCATTGAAGCCATGTTCGCGGTGTTTACCTTGCCATGTTCAGAAGGACGCAAGGCTAAGTTCGCGGCATCGCAGCTTCGTGGTTCTGCATTGATGTGGTGGGAACACTACAAATCCATGCAATAGCCTGAGTATGAAATCACTTGGGACGGTTTCAAAAAGGCTTTCAGAGACCATCACATTCCTAAAGCACTTACCAATAGGAAAATGAGAGTTATTGGCTCTCAAGCATGGGTCAGACATGGTGTACCAATACGCGTAGAAGTTTAATTACCCCTGGCAATATGGAGGATATTATGTGGATACAGACATGAAGAAGATGGAGCTTTTTCGCGAAGGCCTTAACAGTAAATTGTCTAGATGGCTGAATCTGGTAAAATTTGACAGCTACCCCATGATATTGAATAAAGCTATCTCCCAAAAAGATGCCATGAAGAGGGCCCAAGCCGAGAGAAAAAGAAAGGCTAACTCCATGCCCAATAATGTGCAGCTTTGCAAGCTACGCATCATGCGGAAGACTTTCCGAGACTTCCAGTAGGCTTCACAGTCGGAAAGGATAGTGGCTAAGTCGTCCCAGGATCGGACTCCAGAAAATCTTCACTTTCCCAACACTCAACAGCCGACTCCCAAGCCTATTGTACCTAGTCCTAATGGTAGCAGTGGGCATCGTTGTTTCAAGTGTGGTGAACCATGACACTTTGCTAAGGCCTGCCTGCAATCGTGCCAGACCAACAGGCAGCACAAGCTAACTCAGCCTAATCAGAGACAAGTTTCCAAACCCATCAACAAGGGCAAGAAGAAGATTGCTCAAGCCAGGAAGGGCAGACTCAGTTTCACTTCTGTGGGTGATATTCCAGAAGGAGCACCAATAATGATGGGCACATTCTCTATTCGAGGCAAACCTATCTGTGTGTTGTTTGATTCTGGTGCTACACATAGTTTCATGAATGGAAAAACGCTTAGCAAAGTAGGACTGAACTCTTGCAACACCAGTGATGCATTTACGATCAAAACAGCGGGAGGGAACATCTCTTCCGAGTTAATGACCAGGGGAGTACCCTTGGAATTAGGCAGCAGAACTGTTGACACAGACCTTATCATTTTGGGGTTAGAAGGCATGGATGTCATTTTAGGAATGGACTGGATGAACCGACATAAGGTAGTACTTGATATTTCAGAGAGAATGGTAGAGATCAACTCACCAATTTTTGGAGCCACGACTCTATACCTACCTTTAAAAGATGGTGTGAATACTCATTCTTATGTGACCATCACTTCTCAGCTGGAAGAAATTCCAGTGGTTCAAGAGTTTGCGGATGTTTTTCCTCATGAATTGCTGGGTATGACACCCGATAGAAATGTCGAGTTTGTCATCGAACTTCAGCCTGGCACAATCCCTATCTCCAAAAGACCTTACCGCATGCCACCCAAGGAATTGGCAGAATTGAAGACCCAACTTCAAGAGTTGCTAGATAAGGGTTATATTCGCTCAAGTTCTTCACCTTGGGGTTGCCCAGCTTTATTCGTGAAGAAGAAAGATTGTAGCTTGAGGTTGTGTGTGGATTAGCGACCTCTCAATGCGGTAACAATCAAGAATAAATACCCATTACCCTGCATCGATGTTCTTTTCGATCAGTTAGCTGGAGCCAAAGTTTTCTCCAAGATTGATCTTCGGTCAGGGTACCATCAAATAAAGATCAGGACATGTGATATTCCCAAGACAGCTTTCTCCACCCGATATGGTCTTTATGAGTATCTGGTGATGTCCTTTGGTCTTGCAAATGCACCTGCTTATTTCATGTACCTCATGAATTCCGTATTCATGATGGAACTAGACAAGTTTGTAGTGGTATTCATTGATGATATTTTAATCTATTCCAAGAATGAAGAAGAACATGCAGAACATCTCTGAAATGTTTTGCAACGTTTGCGAGATCACAAGCTTTATGCAAAGTTCTCCAAATGTGAAATTTGGTTGGACAGTGTGAAATTTTTGGGGCACACTATTTCCAAGGATGGCATGTCTGTGGATCCTAGCAAAGTACAAGAGGTTATGGATTGGAAACCACACAATACCTTTCATCAAATCCATAGTTTTCTGGGTTTAGCAAGCTATTATCGTCGTTTCATTCCGGATTTTTCCAGGATCGCTACACCTATGACTAAACTATTAAAGAAGGGAGTCAAGTTTGTGTGGAGCAAAGACTGTGAAAAAGCTTTCCACACATTAAGGCAACATCTGACTACAGCCCCAATGCTAGTGCAGCTAGATAATTCTAATCCATTTGAAGTCTTTTGTGATGCTTCAGGCACTGGTCTCAGTTGTGTTCTTATGCAAGAAAATCAAGTCATTGCCTATTCCTCACTATTGCTTCGACCCCATGAAGTGAATTACCCGACCCACGATCTTGAGTTAGCCGCGGTTGTTCATGTTCTCAAGATTTGGAGGCATTATCTTATGGGAAACCGCTGTAATATCTTCACCAATCACAAGAGTCTTAAGTATATCTTTACCCAATCAGAATTGAATATGAGGCGAGAGAAGTTGTAACAACCCGGGAAATTAGGTGTGAAAATTTTGCGAAAATTTAAAACTTTTGTTTGCATTGGAGTGCTATCAAATTTTGAGCCGTAATTGCTAGCCTCTCACCAAATTCTCCACTAATTTATCCTATTTATAAAACTTATATTTAAAATATGGTATAATTTGTGAGTTGGTTTTTCATTGGTTTTCTTGGAGTTCAATTGAGTGAAGTTTGAATTTGAAAGGGGATCAAATTCAAACCATGTTTCAAATCCTAGACCAAATAAAAGCGTGTTAAAAGGTAAAGGGCGGCTAAGGTTTTTGGGCCGAATTCATTTCACCCCGCGATGCGGCGGCCCGACCCAAGGAGCCATTCGGCCCATTAACCCACACCGCACTCCTTTCCCCTTCTCTCTCACCGCCGCGTGGGCCCCGTTCGTCGGTTCCCTTTCTTCCCCTTTCTTCCCCTTTCTTTCCTTATCGCTTTGACCCACCGCGCCGGTCGGCCGAGCCGGGCGCGCGCGCCGCCGGTCCAACCGCGCCAACCCGCGCGGGGGTGGCGCGCGCGGCCGAGCCGCCGGGCCGGCACGCACGCCAAGGGGCCGGCGCGCGCGCGCGCGTGAGCGGGGAGGCGCCCGGGGAAAAAGGTAAAGGACGCCCCCGCCCCTACCCTTGCGCATCCGAGGCGGGCGGGACTCCACCGCGGGCGCCACCCGCCCCGGGGAGGCGGCGAGCCAAGGGTACGGTGGACCTTTCCCCCTCGAGGCCCCGCGGCGCGGTTTCAAAAGGGGAGGGACAGTGTGCGTCGGAGGCAAGGCTAACCACCCCTATTGGGGTTTCCTCTACCTCCGTGCGGTTGCGTGCTCGGAGTGGAAGGAGAAGGCGGGCGCGCGGGCGCGCGCGCCGTGCCATTGAGGGGAGGAGCGGGCGGCCGTGCGGCGCGTTGCGCGGGGCGAGGGAGGAGCCGAAGGGCGGGAGCCGGGGCACCGGGAGCGGCGGGAGCACGAACCACGACGTCGAGCCAGGGGAGGAGCACGACGCCGACGTGAACACCTACGTCACCTGGGAGCACCTGCTTCGCCGGAACACCGACGCCACGTCCCCGGCAGGCCGGCCACGACTACACCGTCGACCCCTCGTGAGCACCGCGGCCTTTCTTCTCTCTTCTCCCCCTTGGATTCTTCCTGTGATGGCACACATGTCTGGAGGCGCGTCGCTGTGAATTTACTGCCTGGATGCCGGCCTTCGCGCCGCAGTGATGCTGTACCGCGACGGATGGGGCTCTTGGGCCGGTCGTGTCCCTGAGCGCCGCCGTCGCCGTGCGGGGGGCGACGCGGACTCGTGCCGGTGAGCCGGATGGACGAGAGGAGGGGCGACGCGCCGCGGTTACCCCAAGCCGGCGGGCGAGCCCTCTCGGTGCACGCGCGCGCCGTGCGTGGACGAACGTGAGTTTGGCCGTCGAGCCGTGACCCCCCGTGCTGGGTTGTTGGTAAGGCGGCCATCGCGCCATGCCTCTTGTGCGGGGAGCGGGGACGCCGCGGGGCCGCGCGCGCGGTGCGCCACGGTTGCCGAGCGACCGCGCCGGCCGGGCGGCGTGGAAGCGCAAGGCTTGATCGTGAACCGGGCTTCGACCCGTGTCCGATGCGGGTGCGGTTCGCGAGTGCCGCGCCATGACGCGGGCCGGCGGCGGTGGCGCGGGCCCGGCTGCGGGACGGCGGCCGCTCGCCGCGCGCGGGAACATGGGCGCGAGCGCGGGACCGGCGGGAACACCCCGGTTCCGAGCCGTGGCGGGGCCGCCTTTTGAGGGAAGGGCGTGGTGCCACGGACGGATGCCACCCACGAGCGGGCGCCGGCGGCGACGCGCCGCGCGGCCGCGGGGCACCTGGACATTTTGCCGAGCACCTAGCGTGCAGGGTTCACCTGAGCGTGCTAGCTTAGGGGATGGGCCGCCAGCTGGTCAGGGCTCTTAGCCCAGTTAGCTGCTCTAGCAGGCCGTCGGCCCAGCGCAGGAGAAATCCAGGGTGGAAGATCAGACTTCTTTAGTGACTAGCGGGCTGCGCTGCCAGCCCTTTGGTTGGGCCGAAACCCAGCCCGAGCCGAACCACGCCCCGCCGGGCCACCCACGGCCCAACACCCCTTCGAGCCGTTTTCGGCCCGTTAAACTCCGAAGGGCGACGTCATGCGACGTCGGCGGCTCTTTTACGAAAAACCCTTTTCTCTTCGTTTAAAAATTCCGGAAAATGTATTTAATCTTTAAAAATTCATAAGAAATTCTAGGAAGCTTAGAAAAATACAAAACTAATTTCTATAAATCCGTATATGCGAAACCTTGCTTGATTGTAGGTAGTTCGGGTTCTTTTGGATCTTCTAAATTGAATCTTATACGGAGTTATTGCTTAGATGTGCACCGTTATCTTATTTTCGCGTCGAATCTCATGCCGCGGACCCGAGCTTCGACCGGGAGGACGTGGAGGACCCCGGGTACCTTGCTCGGACGGCGGCGCTTCAACGGCAACGAAGGTGTCATGTCACTCCCAACCATATAGAACCTATGTTGCTTTGTAGCCGCTAGTGCTTTACTTTAATGCATTGATGCGATGAATTGCATAACCCGTTTGATAGCCATGCCTTGATGTTTTGATATACCCTGTTCCTTGTTCAACTACTGCGGGACTAGCTACGGACCCCTAGCTAGTCCCTTACTTCAACTATCCATACTTTTGTTGTTTGATTATGGATGGTGCTGCGGGTTTGAAGCGAGATGTGGGTATCTCGGTGTGATTCTAGCGTGCGTTACGGGTTGTGTACCCCTTGTTTGTGTTTTGGCGGGAGCGAGCCGCTGGTTACTTGTGAACGGCTGCCGAGGGAAGATGCGATCTGGCCTCTTACCCAAGGGTCGTGTCGTGTGGGATGGAGATGTTGAGTGCTCGCTCTCGGCCCCTTAAGGACCGATCGTCAGTTGACCTTGCTTCGAATGACTACTTTCGTACAGACCGCCCGCCTTGTATTGGGCGGGGGTGCGGGGTGAGACTTGTAGTGGATAGCACCCCTCCTGCTGGAGGATCGGTGTGATCGTGTCGGGAGTGGTCTGTCCCTCCTTAGTAGACTTTGCCCTGGCGAGGCCGGGGAAGGGTTCCACAGCTTCGAGGGACCTCTCGCGGGTAGTATGAGCTCTGCCGCGGAGGCTGGGCCAGGCTCGGAGATGCAGAAGGGTACTATCCACTTACTTGGGCTTCAGCCGTATGGTAGGGTCGGACACCGTGACGGCCGGTTTCGGACCTATTCGGGCGGGTACGGTTGTACAACCTGCGAGTGTTAAACCTATAGCTATAGTCCGTGTCCACTTTGGTTATGGACGGTCTTTCGATCTCTCACCCGACTAGATACATTTCTCTTGTGCTTCTTCTCTCCCCCGAGTGTGTGAGCCGGCTTCGGCCGTTGAGATGTGGGGATAGGAGGCTGGTGGGCCCCACATCGCGGATGAGAGTTGGGTTACGGATCGTGGTTGAGATCCGGTGTTTGGTGTGGTATTCCTTGAGCGGGGGTGCGGACCCCGAGGTGTGGACCCGGAAGCGGGAAGCTTCCCCGAGGTGTGGACCTCCTTGCTATATCTTGCTTACCTTGAATGTTGCACTTCTTTGCTTTGCTTAAGCTTTCTACGACGGACTAGGGTTACCTCATGCATAGTAGAATATACACCGCTTTTGCCTCTTTGTTGGGAAGGCCGACATGACCTACCCGCTTATCGAGTAGACCCCGGTGACTCGACGCGGAGCCGGACTACGACTTCGACAACGACGGTTGGGTGGACTAGAGCTCTTCCTACACTTGAGCCGCACGCGGATATGGAGATCCCGCGCTTTCATGGAGCCGTTGCTTGACGATTTATTTACGTTTGATTCGATCCGATGGACTTGTACCCGCATGTGCCGAAGAGATGTACTCGATTAATGTAATAAAATAAATGTTGTACTCTATTGCTTTGTTTTTACTCTTAGTATGGATTTTGGAATCGGCGAGGCCCGGGATTGCACGTGGTAGCCTCACGGGACTACCACCGAGGTGCTAAGATTCGGGATTCCGTTCGCGGAAATTCCGGGTCGTTTCAGTTGGTACCGAGCCATGCTTGGACCGTAGGACGAGCCCCGGGGAATGGTCGATAGCATAGGAAGCCGTTTCTGAACCTTGAAACTTTATATAAACTCCTTGGCTTCCGTATGTATATAACTATACTTATATATATGCATTACCTTGATTAACTTTCACTAACTACCTTACTAACTACGCTCTAACAATGTTGTGCAGATGGCGGAGACGACGTGGGTTCCCTTGGAGTCGGACGGCAAGAGCTACGGAGGCTTCGCCACCCGCCGAGAGAGTGCACGGAGGCAACGGGGGTGGGGACCGACGGAGTCGGCTACAAGGGGAGAGCCATGGGGTACTTGGAGCAGACCCCCACCTTCCTGGCCGTCACGGTGCCGGCAGACCCACGGGTGCCGAGTTCAAGGAGGTTGAGATGCCTTTGTTTCGAGAGTTCGGTCACGGAGGCACACCAGACAGGCGCACGCAGAGCCCTCAAGAAGGTTTGTGCCCAGCTCAAGGAGAGGCTTAAGGATACTCCGTTCGGTGTGCTTCCGACAGAGATCTACAACCGGGCCGGCCGGGACTCGGGCGACCGAGCACGGTACTCGGGAGGTGACTCGCAGTGGAGGAGGACCCGAGGATGCTCGCTGCCAGGCGGTGCATCCCGGCTCGGAGACCGGGCGCCTGTGACCGGGCGGACGGAGAGACCGCGTACCTTCGGTGGAGGTGTGACGATGCCATGCGGCGAGTTCGGGACTTGGAGGCGGGAGAGAGAGGACATGCGGACGAGTTGGAGGCGTCGCACGTGAGGAACGGGGAGCTAGTGCGGCTTGGGCCGGCGGCGGCCGCGGCCGACGCGAGAGGGATGCCGGGAGGATCGCTACTTTGGAGGCACGGTTGAGGGCGAGCGGGAGTCACACGGGCTTCGGTGGGGGGCCGCGCGAGAGGACGAGTGCGGGCGCGGAGGCTCGGGACCGGGTGGAGTCGATCGGAGCCGCGGCGGCCGACTACCGAGGTCAAGGTGTGGGATCTACGGGGAGGCGAGCCGACACAACTACCACCACATGTGTTACACGGGAGGGCGGGTCTACGAGGGAGAGGGACCGAGCGAGACGGGACCCGTGCGGCACCGGGAGCGTTCGACCGGCGAGAGAGGCGGCGGAGCCGGAGGCACTCTCCGCACGGCTACCACCCAAGAAGAGGCCCGGTCGAGGACGGAGACTTTCGAGCTTCCCCCGACGCTCCTGCCACGAGTGCGGCCGTACCCGAGTGGTTCGCGAGGACACGGCGGAGATGGATCGTGCGCTCCGGGACACTCGTGACTACTACGGGGGACCGGCGATCGGGGTGCGGGTTACCCGAGAGTCCACTCACCGCCGTTCTACTCGGTACCACGGGACACGGCTCCGAGGCACCTCGGAGCATCCGGTGATGGGAGTAGAGATCTTGTAGCGATTATGAGTTAGATGTAATGCTACCGCTCATGTTGACATGCCTTAGCGACTACCCCGTGATGTACCATGCGTTAGCGAGGATGTGTTGCCGTGTACCCTCGAAGGTCGTTGGAGTAAACCTCGAGGTGCACCCCTTTGTATGGTGGCATTGATTGAGTGTCATGGATCTTCATGGTTTCTTTCGGATTTCATGCTTCTTTATGTCCGCACTGAAATTTTGTGACCGTTAGCGAGGATTACTCCATTATAGTTAATAACCTTATTAAATACATTCTCCCTACCACTACTAACTATTGCAAGCGGAACGGATGTCGGGAGCAAGGAGGTCCGGGCGACTCTGGCCCGTTTCGAGGGAGGTCGGCCGGGGACGACGGAGGGGAGGATGCCCCTAACCCCGGCGGGGAGCGAGAGGCCGCGGACGTCGTGGAGGTTACGCGCCACGAGGCGGGCTCCGCGGAGGCCGAGGTAGGCCGAGTCGGCGGTCGAGGAGCCGCGCGCGGCGACGAGGGAGCTCGGGGAGCGAGGAGCTCGAGCACGAGCGGTACCCCGGCCGAGGGAGGAGCGAGGCCGAGGCTCGGGGGACACGAGGTGCCACCACCGCCACCTCCCCGAACTTGGCCGACGTGATGGCGGTGCGGACTCGGGCGATGCGGACGATCACCCGGATGCTAGCGCGAACAACAACAACAACCCTAGGGGTCGGAGAACCGCTACGCGCCGGAGGGGGTTTCCGGAAGAAGGTTGAGAACTTCAACAAGGCGCGACCGCCTACCTTCGACCGGTCGGCGGACCCGATGGACGCGGACACCGGCTACGTGAGATCGAGAAGAAGGGCTGGAGGGCGACCGAGCTTACCGAGGAGGAGTGTGTGACCGTGGCGGCGCACCGGTGGTTGGCACGGCCGGTGCGTGGTGGGGACGGCTAGCGTGACTCGCACCGAGACCCGTTGCACATCGGGTGGGACGAGTTCGTGGAGGCCTTCGGGAGTCACCACATTCCGGATGCGGTGATGGACGGGAAGGGCCGACGAGTTCGGGCACCTCAAGATGGGAAACATGTCGGTGCAAAAGTACGCCAACCGCTACCGGGGAGGCGATGAGGTACGTGCCGGGGAAGACACCAACACGAGAGAAGAAGAAGGTCTGCGGTTCGAAAGGGACCGCACAAGGGGATGGCACACCACTTGTCCGTGCACGACCGCCCGACACTTCGCTCCATTATCGACAAGGACGCGATCGTGGAGAGGTCAAGGCTTGAGTACATGAAGGTTCGTGGGAGCAAGTCCAAGCGCTCGGACCGAGCGGGACGCTCGGGACCACCTCGGAGGCGAGAGGACGGGTTACACTCGGGGCCACCGATCACGGCGAGAGGCACCACGCCTCTCGGTCTCGGCCCGCGAGAGCGAGCCAACCCGGGCGGGGAGTGGAGGTCGAACGGTTGGAAACCGAGGCCGCCACCGCGGGCGGCGGAGACGGATCCAAGGTGACATGCTTCAGCGCCGTCGGGTTGGGCATAAGTCGTTTGAGTGTCCCCGGCGGTACCACTAGGGAGTCGAGCCGCGAGTTCTCGGTTCCGGACCCCGGCCAAGCCACCGGCACCGAGGAGGACATCCACCCCGTACCCGGCGGAGAGGGCCGCGCTCGGCCGGCCTACTCGAGGCCGTGCGAACCACCTCACCGGCGAGGAGCGGCGAGCCGCACCCGACGTCACACTTGGTGAGTTCCTTGTTGACTCGGTTTTGGCTCTTGTTTTGTTTGATGCGGAGCTCGGTTTTCGTATATTTCTACCAAGTTTGCTAAAGAAAGGTCTTTACCAACTAAGCCTCGACCAAGGCCTATCTTGACTAGCTCTCCGCTAGGAGAGAAGAGGAGTACGTTAGAGTGCGGGGGAGTGAGGATGGTGTTTGAGGGACTACCATTCACGGCGAGACTTGACGTTTTGGAGTCTACCGGGATAGACGTGATCCTAGGGATGGATTGGTTGGCAAAGCACGACGGGATAGTCGCTTGCAACCCCGAGTGATACAACTAGAACACCCCAGCGGGACTACAGTACGGATCGAGCCGCAGAGTCCGAAGGTTGCTACGATGATGTGCAACATGAGTGGGAAAGAGATTGAAGAGATCCCAGTGGTCCGTGAGTTTCCGGACGTGTTCCCAGAGGAGCTTACGGAGTTACCCCCAGACCGGGACGTGGAGTTCGTGATTGAGCTGATGCCAGGGGCGGGGCCCGTTGCAAAGAGTCCGTACAGGATGTCGTCCGACGAGCTGGACGAGTTGAAGAAACGGCTCAAGAAGGCTGCTCGAGCAAGGGTTTGTTCGGCCGAGTGCCTCACAGTGGGGTTCACCAGTGCTCTTCGTGGAGAAGAAAGACGGCACAAAGAGGATGTGCATTGACTACCGCACACTCAACTCGATGACAATCAAGAACAAGTACCCACGCCGAGAATAGAGGATTTGCTTTGGATAGACTCAAAAAGGCAAGGTTCTTCTCCAAGATCGACACGAGGTCGGGCTACCACCGGATGAAGATCCGAGAGCGGGACATACCCAAGACGGCCTTCACCACACGCTACGGCTTGTACGAGTTCGTGGTGGTTTCTTTTGGGCGACCAACGCCCCTGCCTACTTCATGAACTTGATGAACAAGGTCTTCATGGAAGAGTTGGACGGGTTTGTAGTAGTGTTTATCGATGATATCTTGATCTACTGCGAGACCACCGAGGAGCACGAGGAGCACCCGAGGGTTGTGCTAGAGAGGCCGAGGCGGCGAGAACCGTACACGTGTTGTCGGTGAGGGGATAGCGCGTGGATCCGTCCAAGGTTGAGTCGGTAACCAAGTGGGAGCAGCCTTTAAACGTGACGGATGTCGAAGCTTCCTTGGGTTGGCGAGGGTTACTACGGAGGTTTATTGAGAACTTTTCCAAGATTGCAAAGCCAATGACCGAATTGCTCAAGAACAATACAAAGTTCGAGTGGTCGAAGCGTGTGAGAAGAGCTTCCGAGAACCGAAGAAGAGACTCACCACGGCCCCGGTGCTTACCTTGCCGGATATCAAGAAAGACTTTGTGGTCTCTCGTGACGCTTCAAAGCAAGGACTTGGTTGTGTGCTTGATGCGGGAAGGGAAAGTTGTGGCTTATGCTTCCGGACGAGTGAAGAAACACGAGGAAAACTACCCGACACACGACACTGGAAGTGGCGGTTTGTTGTGCATGCGCTCAAAATGCTGGAGACACTACACGATAGGGAACAAGTGTGAACTGTTTTCCGACCACAAGAGCACGAAGTACTTCTTTACACAGACCGAGCTGAACATGAGGTAGAGACGGTGGTTAGAGCTGATCAAGGACTACGACGTCGAGATCAACTACCACCCGAGGAGCAAAGCTAACGTCGTGGCGGATGCACCGAGCCGGAAAACATATTGCAACAACCTCATGGTAAAAGAAGAGCAACATGCCCCCGCATGAAGAGCTAGAGAAGGCGAGAATCGAGATTGTAGACCAAGGACAAGCCAATGTGATGCAGGTGACCTATGACCTAGAGGAGCGAATCCGTACGGCCCGGAAGGAGTGTGCGAGAAATCAAAGTCTTTGCGAGAGCTAATGAAGCGAGGGCAAAGCGAGAGGACTACGGGTTGATGAACGGGGCCTTTGTGTGGTTGAAAGAACGGATCTGTGTACCACAAGACAAGGCACTCGGGAGCAGATCATGAGAGAAGCTCACGACTCGAGGTACTCGATTCACCCGGGCAGCACAAAGATGTACAGAGATCTGAAGATCAGGTACTGGTGGAAGGACATGAAGAAGGACATAGCGCACTACGTGGCTTGTTGCGACACCTGTAGCAGAGTGAAGATCGAACATCAGAAACCTGCTGGTTTGTTGAAACCGTTGGATATTCCAGTTTGGAAGTGGGAGGACATTTCCATGGACTTTGTGGTGGGGCTCCCTAGAACACCAAAAGGAAACGACTCAGTTTGGGTCATAGTGGACAGACTGACCAAAGTGGCTCACTTTGTGCGGTGAAGACCGGGTATGCAACCGAGAAGTTGGCGGAGCCGTACGTAGGTCATATACTCGGGCCGCACGGAGCACCCGAAGTATTGTGTCCGATCGAGGGACACGGTTTGTCTCCAAGTTTTGGCGAGCTTTCACAAGCTTATGGGAACCACACTCGGCTACAACACGGCTTTTCACCCACGGACCGACGGACGGACGAGAGAGGGTCAACCGAGGTCTGGAGGACATGCTACGAGCGTGTGCACTCACCTATGGTGCGGGCGGGAGAGCGGCTTGCCGTTTGCGAGTTCTCGTACAACAACGGCTTTCAAGCGAGTCTCCGGATGGCACCCTTTGAGGCTCTTTACGGTCGAAAGTGCGGGACCCCGCTAGCTTGGTCGAGAGGTTGAAGAGCGAGCTCTGTTTGGGCCAGCAATCATTGAGGAAGCGAGAGGAGAAAGTTGAGAAAGTTCGTGAGAACACGAAAATCGCTCAAAGTCGTCAGAAGAGCTATGCCGACAAGAGGAGGAGAGAGTTGACCTTTGCAGTTGGCGACGAGTGTACTTGAAAGTCTCACCGCTCCGAGGAACCAAGAGGTTCTTGGTGAAGGGAAAGCTTGCACCGAGGTACGTGGGACCGTACCCTATCACCCGAAGGATTGGGAGTTTGGCCTACCAGCTTGCACTACCCGAGACAATGGCAGGAGTTCACCCAGTGTTTCACGTGTCACAGCTGAAGAAGAGTGAGAAGGCAGTGGAGGCAAAGCAAGTGCCCATGGAGTTGCTTGACTTGCAAGACAACCTGGAATATACAGAATATCCTGAGAAAATCTTGGACAGAAGTCCGTCAAGGAAACAAGGAGAACTACCATTCCTTTCTGTAGAGTGTTGTGGAGCAACCATACAGAGCGAGAGGCAACATGGGAGAAGGAAGCCGATCTCAGGGAGGAGTACCCTCACTTGTTCACAGAGGAGGTCGAGGACTAAATCTCGAGGACGATATTCTCGGTGGTGGGGGAGAATGTAACAACCCAGGAAATTAGGTGTGAAAATTTTGCGAAAATTTAAAACTTTTTTTGTTTGCATTGGAGTGCTATCAATTTTTGAGCCAAAATTGCTAGCCTCTCACCAAATTCTCCACTAATTTATCCTATTTATAAAACTTATATTTAAAATATGGTATAATTTGTGAGTTGGTTTTTCATTGGTTTTCTTGGAGTTCAATTGAGTGAAGTTTGAATTTGAAAGGGGATCAAATTCAAACTATGTTTCAAATCCTAGACCAAATAAAACTGTGTTAAAAGGTAAAGGGCAGCTAAGGTTTTTGGGCCGAATTCATTTCACCCCGCGATGCGGCGGCCCAACCCAAGGAGCCATTCGGCCCATTAACCCACACCGCACTCCTTTCCCCTTCTCTCTCACCGCCGCGTGGGCCCCGTTCGTCGGTTCCCTTTCTTCCCCTTTCTTCCCCTTTCTTTCCTTATCGCTTTGACCCACCGCGCCGGTCGGCCCGAGCCGGCGCGCGCGGCGCCCGCCGGTCCAACCGCGCCAACCCGCGCGGGGTGGCGCGCGCGGCCGAGCCGCCGGGCGGCACGCACGCCAAGGGCCGGCGCCGCGCGCGGCGTGACGGGAGGCGCCGGGGAAAAAGGTAAAGGACGCCCCCCGCCCCTACCCTTGCGCATCCGAGGCGGGCCGGGACTCCACCGCGGGCGCACCCCGCCCCGGGCGGCGGCGAGCCAAGGGTACGGTGGACCTTTCCCCCTCGAGGCCCGCGCGGCGCGGTTTCAAAAGGGGAGGGAGCGGTGTGCGTCGGAGGCAAGGCTAACCACCCCTATTGGGGTTTCCTCTACCTCCGTGCGGCCGCGTGCTCGGAGTGGAAGGAGAAGGCGGGCGCGCGCCGCCGCGCCGCGCCATTGAGGGGAGGAGCGAGGGCGGCCGTGCGGTTGCGTTGCGGCGGGGCGAGGGAGGAGCCGAAGACCGGGAGCCGGGCACCGGGAGCGGCGGGAGCACGAACCACGACGTCGAGCCAGGGGAGGAGCGCAACGCCGACGTGAACACCTACGTCACACGGGGAGCACACCGCCGCCGAACACCGACGCCACGTCCCCGGCGGCCGGCCACGACTACACCGTCGACCCCTCGTGAGCACCGCGGCCTTTCTTCTCTCTTCTCCCCCTTGGACTCTTCCCGTGATGGCACACATGTCCGGAGGCGCGTCGCCGTGAATTTTTGCGCCCGGATGCCGGCCTTCGCGCCGCGGTGACGTCGTACCGCGACCGGATGGGGCTCTTGGGCCGGTCGTGTCCCCGAGCGCCGCCGTCGCCGTGCGAAGGGCGACGCGGACTCGTGCCGGTGAGCCGGATGGACGAGAGGAGGGGCGACACGCCGCGGCTACCCCAAGCCGGCGGGCGAGCCCCTCCCGGTGCACGCCGTCGCCGTGCGTGGACGAACGTGAGTTTGGCCGTCGAGCCGTGACCCCCCGTGCCGGGTTGTTGGTAGGCGGCCATCGCGCCATGCCTCTTGTGCGGGGAGCGGGGACGCCGCCGTGCCGCCGCGCGGCGCGCCCGGTTACCGAGGCGACCGCGCCGGCCGGCGGCGTGGAAGCGCAAGGCTTGATGCCGTGAACCGGGCTTCGACCCGTGTCGATGCGAGGTGCGGTTCGCGAGCGCCGCGCCATGACGCGCCGGCGGCGGTGGCGCCGGGCCCGCCTGCGGGACGGCGGCCGCTCGCCGCGCGCGGAACATGGGCGCGAGCGCCGGACCGGCCGAACACCCCGGCTTCCGAGCCGTGGCGGGGACGCCTTTTGAGGGAAGCGCGTGGTGCCTGGACGGATACCACCCACGAGCCGGGCGCCGGCGACGCGCCACGCGGCCGCGGGGCACCTGGACATTTTGCCGAGCACCTAGCGTGCAGGGTTCACCTGAGCGTGCTAGCTTAGGGGATGGGCCGCCGGCTGGTCTGGGCTCTTAGCCCAGTTAGCTGCTCTAGCAGGCCGTCGGCCCAGCGCAGGAGAAATCCAGGGTGGAAGATCAGACTTCTTTAGTGACTAGCGGGCTATGCTGCCAGCCCATTGGTTGGGCCGAAACCCAGCCCGAGCCGAACCACGCCCGCTGGGCCACCCACGGCCCAGCACCCCTTCAGGCCGTTTTCAGCCCGTTAAACTCAGAAGGCTGACGTCATGCTGACGTCAGCAGCTCTTTTTCTGAAAACCCCTTTTCTCTTCTGTTTAAAAATTCCAGAAAATGTTTTTAACCTTTAAAAATTCATAATAAATTCTAGGGAGCTCAGAAAAATACAAAACTAATTTCTATAAATCCGTATTTGCGAAACCTTGCTGATTGTAGGTAGTTCGGGTTCTTTTGGATCTTCTAAATTGAATCTTATCCGGAGTTATTGCTTAGATGTGCACCGTTATCTTATTTTCGCGTCGAATCTCGTGCCGCGTACCCAAGCTTCGACCGAGAGGACGTGGAGGACCCCGAGTACACCGCTCCGGACGGCGGCGCTTCAACGGCAACGAAGGTGTCATGTCACTCCCAACCATATAGAACCTATGTTGCTTTGTAGTCGCTAGTGCTTTACTTTCTTGCATTGATCCGATGAATTGCATAACCCGTTTGATAGCCATGCCTTGATGTTTTGATATACCATGTTCCTTGTTCTACTACCGCGGGACGGCTACGGACCCCCTAGCTAGTCCCTTACTTCAACTATCCATACTTTTGTTGTTTGATTATGGATGGTGCTGCGGGTTTGAACCGAGATGTGGGTATCTCGGTGTGATTCTAGCGTGCGTTACGGGTTGTGTACCCCTTGCCGTGTTTTGGCGGGAGCGAGCCGCCGGTTACTTGTGAACGGCCGCCGAGGGAAGATGCGATCCGGCCTCTTACCCAAGGGTCGTGTCGTGTGGGATGGAGATGTTGAGTGCTCGCTCTCGGCCCCTTAAGGACCGATCGTCGTTGACCTTGCTTCGAATGACTACTTTCGTACGGACCGCCCGCCTTGTATTGGGCGGGGGTGCGGGGTGAGACTTGTAGTGGATAGCACCCCTCCGCGGGGAGGATCGGTGTGATCGTGTCGGGAGTGGTCTTTCCCTCCTTAGTAGACTTTGCCCCGGCGAGGCCGGGGGAAGGGTTCCACGGCTTCGAGGGACCTCTCGCGGGTAGTATGAGCTCGCCGCGGAGGGCCGGGCCGGGCTCGGAGATGCAGAAGGGTACTATCCACTTACTTGGGCTTCGGCCCGTATGGTAGGGTCGGACACCGGTGGCCGGCGGTTTCGGACCTATTCGGGCGGGTACGGTTGTACAACCCTGCGCAGTGTTAAACCTATAGCTATAGTCCGTGTCCACCGGTTATGGACGGTCTTTCGATCTCTCACCGACTAGATACATTTCTCTTGTGCTTCTTCTCTCCCCCGAGTGTGTGAGCCCGGCTTCGGCCGTTGAGATGTGGGGATAGGAGCCGGTGGGCCCCACATCGCGTATGAGAGTTGGGTTCGGATCGTGGTTGAGATCCGGTGTTTGGTGTGGTATTCCTTGAGCGGGGTGCGGACCCCCGAGGTGTGGACCCGTGAAGCGGGCTTCCCCGAGGTGTGGACCTCCTTGCTATATCTTGCTTACCTTGAATGTTGCACTTCGTCGCTTTGCTTAAGCTTTCTACGACAGACTAGGGTTACCTCATGCATAGTAGAATATACACCGCTTTTGCCTCTTTGTTGGGAAGCTGACATGACCTACCCGCTTATCGGGTAGACCCTGGTGACTCTGACGCAGAGCCGGACTACGACTTCGACAACGACGGTTGGGTGGACTAGAGCTCTTCCTACACTTGAGCCGCCGCGGATATGGAGATCCCGCGCTTTCATGGAGCCGCCGCTTGACGATTTATTTCTCGTTTGATTCGGTCCCGATGGACTTGTACCCGGCATGTGCCGAAGAGATGTACTACGATTAATGTAATAAAATAAATGTTGTACTCTATTTCTTTGTTTTTACTCTTCCGTATGGATTTTGGAATCGCCGAGACGGGGGATTGCACGTGGTAGCCTCCGGGACTACCACCGAGGTGCTAAGATTCGGGATTCCGTTCGCGGAAGTTCGGGTCGTTTTAGAAGTTGGTTGGAATTGATCAAAGACTATGATCTAGAAGTACACTAGCATCCCGGAAAAGGCAATGTTGTTGCAGATGCGCTTAGCCGTAAGGTTCACTGCAACTGCTTAACCGTGGAGTCGTATAGTGAGACTTTGTGTGAAGACTTGAGAAAGCTCCGATTGGAGATTGTGGAGCAAGGAAATCTGAAAGCTATCCTTGCTGAGTCCAATCTATATGACAGAATCGTTTTGACTCACTCGAGGATGATGGCATCCAACTAATAAAATAGAAAATAGCGAAAGAAGACCCCAAATATAGTTGTTTCCGTAAGGATTCAAAAGATGTGGTGTGTTTTGAGCAACATTTTGTAGTTCATGTTGATCCGAAACTTCGAAAGAAAATTTTCGACGAAGCTCATCTTTCCAAATTCTCTATTCATTCTGAGAGAACCAAAATGTATCAAGATTTGAGGAAAAACTTTTGGTGCTCAAACATGAAGGTAGACATAGCCAAATATGTGGCAGAGTGTGATACTTGTCATTGAGTCAAAGCTAGCCATTTGAAATCAGCTGGTGTACTTCAACAGTTGACTATACCTTTGTGGAAGTGGGATGACATAAGTATGGATTTTATTGTGGGTTTACCATGGACCTCTAGGAGGAAGGACTCTATCTGGGTTATAGTGGACCGATTGACCAAGACTACTCATTTCATCGCAGTGCACACCACTTACTTCGTCCAAGATTATGCAGAACTCTGTGTCGATCAAATTGTGCGCCTGCACGGGATTCCCAAGACCATTGTTTCTGATCGAGGTACTCAATTTGTGGCTCGTTTCTGGGAACAATTGCATGAATCATTGGGAACCAAATTGATTCATAGTTCGAGTTATCATCCTCAGACCGATGGTTAGACCGAGCGAGTCAATCAAATTGTGGAAGACATGTTGAGTGCTAGCATCATGCATTTCGACAAGAGTTGGGACAAGTGTCTATCTTTGGCAGAATTCTCTTATAACAATAGTTATCAAGCTAGTTTGAATATGGCACCATTTAAAGGTCTTTATGGACGAAGATGTTGAACTCCTTTGAATTGGTCAGAAGACGGGGAGTGGACGCTCTTTGGTCCAAATTTAGTTAAAGACGTAGAAGAGAAGGTGGAAGTGAGCAGAGAAAACTTGAAGTTAGCTCAAATGAGACAAAAGAGTTACCATGACAAAGGGACAGCACCCCGACACTAAGAAGTTGGTGATTACGTATACCTCAAGGTTTCACCGACCAAAGGTGTACAGAGATTTGGTGTCAAAGGAAAATTAGCCCCATGTTACATTGGCCCATATGAGATCATCAAGGTATGTGGACCAGTCGCTTATCACATCCGACTTTCAGATCGATTCTTGGTTGTGCACAATGTTTTTCATGTGACGCAATTGAAGAAAGGTGTGAAGGTACCCGAGACAGAGGTGATCACAGAATCAAATGCTTGGATCGAGCTAGATTTTTCAATGGTCGAGCATCCGTTGAGAGTGCTAGATCAAAAAGAAAGAAAAACTAGGAGACATACTAAAGAAGAAGCTACTTGGGTGACCGAGCACTACCTCAACACCAAGTATCCGGGTTTTCTTCAATCGCGAAACAGTAAGAACCTTACCCATACCTTTGTCTTTAATTTCCGAATCTCAAGACGAGATTCCTTTTAAGGGTGGTAGGCTGTAACACCTCAGGTGTTTAAATACCATTAGTTAGTGCTAATGACTCTCTTAATTAAGTCAACACACGTTTGTGGTCAAAGCTTGGTCAAACACTAGCTAAGACCCTAGTCAAAACCCTTGTCACTCCTTGTCCTTCTGGAACTTTTGCCGTGTTCTCCAAATTTCACCTACATACTTCAAATTCTACCAATATAAAAGTTGTCCTGTTTCTCGAGGGACACAACTTTCATGTTGGGTGGCATTTGCAATTTGAAGCAGAAAATGGTGAAAAACCTCGGTCAACGCCATCAGCTCCTGTTCACTGGCGTAGAGCGGCATTGAAAGTTTGCCAGCAGTTTATGCGAAATCTATTTCTCAAAACCCCTAAGAGCCTTTGTAAATGTTGTAGAGGCTAGTGAGATCGACAACATTGGTGGAAACACCTTAGTGCACTTCAGTTGCAAAATCTTGAGTTGTACCCAGTCAAACTGGGCTACCGCGAGTTGTTTCAGCACGCCGCGACGCCGGCCTCGCTCTCGCGCTCTAGAGTGCGCCAGCGCGTGACGCGCCTCACCATGCACCGACGTACGTCGCCGTATGCGTGCGCCGGAGCGTGCCCGCGACCGGTGTCACACCTGCTTTTCCGAACAAAACCAAGTGCATAACTATATGCATGCCAGGATCAAGTTTCATGCATATAGTGACATATAAGTGAATACAGAAACAGTATCACGTAAGAAAAAGAAAGATTATCAGAGGTTTACGCTTAATCCTGGAAACGAAGGCTCCAAACATCACAGGCAGTCGACTGGGGGTTACGTACGCCTAGCATCAACACCATCTTCAACAGCTTCACATCTTTTTCTTCTGAGCAGCAGTAAACAAGGATGAGTACACTTAAGGTTGGTACTCAGCAAGGCCACAAGAACTAACCAAAAATGATTTAAAGTCCATCTTTAAGTTTAATTAATCATGTGAGGGTCCAGGCCGCTCTTGACCGTGAGCACGGCTAATCGATTAGTTTTACACTCTGCAGAGGTTGTACATCTTTACCCACAAGTCGCGTAAAAGTCCCGAAGAACTTTAGACCCAACCATGTGGTATTTGCAAGACACCATACCACACTACCGAGGTGTGATTGCATAGGGACGCTACGAGGCCTTTACAAAGATCCCCTGGTGCAGACTGCTCGCAAGGTTACTTGACAGCGCAATGCATAAACCTCTCTCAGCTGCGAAACTACAATAGAGCAGATCAGTCTGAGGGCCGGGCTATACACCAACTACCGGCAACCCCCAACCCCTATCGGGTAAAGCATACCTAACACCAGGTTTTCTAATTAATTGGCCAAGACAGAGCCATATGTCTTGTGGTAGTAATGTTTCCCTGGGTGGTTCTCCATGTTCCAATTAATACAAAAGTATTCTTGTAAATAAAGCATAGGTAGAAGGTGGTTAGGGACACTTGCCTTTCTCCAACGAAAAGCTACTCTTACTGCTCTTCAACACTTGCTCTCTTGAAACTCCTTATCTTCAAAGCAACGAACAACGATCCTTCTTCTACTCGAAGCAAACATCGGCACAACATACAAAGCAACAAGTATAACTAAGAACAATGCACCAATCAAAAGAAAACTTTAAAAGAGCACACTAAAGGATAGACTCGATTCTATGGTTACGCAAACGCAAGGAACTCTGAAAACGAAACTAAGGTCGAAGCTATCGAAAGATCATTATCAACAACAGGAGACTACGTGCTTCATATGTTTTAATGATAAAATAATGTGGCAAGAATATTACAAAGCAGGTTATGTTTAGTTAAAAAGCACGGTAAATCTAATCATTTTTATCAGCAGATATTTAAGTACAAGTTATATCCAATTAACAATTAATATTAAAAGACAAAGCATGTGAAAGAATCTAATCGAATAACTTTATATTTCGTGTTCAACTAAGCATATTAATATTGAAAAGATAATTATAATACCATTAAGGATATTAAATTTATTATGAAAATCGATAGGTAGCACTAAGCATCTTTTATTTATAAAAGCTAGTTATAAATAAAAATTAAACAATTTAAACCATGATTAAAGAAAACCGAAATAGAACCTAATCACTTTTATTTAGAAAACCAATTAAATAAGAATTAGTCAAGATTAACGGGCAACTTTAATTATTAAAACGAGTAATAGGTGACACACATGCTAACGCATAAGTTAAGGTGAAACGAATTATACAACGGCACAAACGCACTATAAAGGTACACAACTAATCTACGCGTTAGGAGGAACATGTTACTGAAAGAATTACTGAGATCGAAGTTGAATAGAATAAGATATGAATTTTAATAATAAGAAAAGGATAACTGATTGAATATGACCTAAAGATGATGTCAACATGAGCAATAATCAAGAAAAGAAATTAGATGATAGATAGATTGGTTGACTAGCAAGAATTGTACAGATGAATAAATAATTATTCCAGAGATCAAAGATTTGTAAGGCCTAATCATCAATAAAGTTTCATATTACCAAAAACTAGTGTAGGAAAAATACTGATTATTTGATAAAGGAAAAGTCTTAATTACCACATAAGCCTGATGCCATCATGATGTCATCACCGCTCTTTACTATGCAAGGCTTTTGCTTCTGTACAAGAACGTAACCCTCTTTCTTGGACTTCATGGCTGCTGATTAGCTCCTGATGGCCTGCGCTATCTGCTGTAGAGACAGGGAAGGCGGTTCAGCTGATGTAGCTAGGGCAGCAGGGACCATGGAACACGGGCATGGCCATAGGCAGCAAAGAGTTGCAGGTAGCATAGATTACAGACAAAAGATAGACGGAGGAGTGCATCTGCCAGTGGACGATTATAAGCACAAGTTTCTGATCCTAACATGCATACGAGAGAGATGAATAAATATAGAAACTCAGGAAGGTTGGGATGTGTGGTTTGTGACCTGCAGCAAAGAGGACGACGACCGGGCGAACATCAAACAGGAATAGAAGGCTGCAGTTCGACCAGACGTGTGCTCCGGCCGGTGGCAAATTGACGGGGATGACTTGCTTCGCGCAGCCGGCTGGGCTCCAGATGACCTGATGTGGTAAGGCTTTGAGACCGTACGGCGGGTCGGGGCTCCATCTTGACAAGAGGAAGCTCGAGGTGGCGTAGACAGGGGCCGGCGTGGCTCGATCGGATCTCTGCGGCGGCGGTGCTTCAGACCATGGGAGAAGGATAAGATGCAAAACAAAACAAGGAGGATTGGCAACGTGATGGTGTTCTCACCAAAAAAAAAGAACGACGGCTTGAGATCAAACTCGACAAGGATGGTTGTTGTTCAGGTTGACGATATTCTTCCACGAACAACTCGACAACGTACGGTGGCCTCGGCATGGCCTTTGTGACGGCCTTCCTGCAGCGATGGTTTGGAGCTTAGGCATCACGCAGGGCATACTACGGACGGCGTCTCCGAACGCTGCGGTGGCGCTTGCTGTTAGATGAGCTTGATAGCGGTGGAGAGCTAGGGCACATAAGGAATAACAATAGATGGAAAAAGAAAGCCCACGAAGATATATATTGCTGGTTATGAGACTTGCAACATGTACGCTGCAGATAAAATATATTCGGCCCGGTTCTGGTTGGAAACAAACTCGGTCAACCTTGACTCTTGCTCGTTGCAGGTCGACGACGGACCAGCTTTACATCAAAACAAAGATGGAATTGGAACGGCAAAAGATGAAAGAGAATATGGTCTGTGTGCCTTCACGTTGGCCCATGAAGGAATTGCAATGATAGATGAAAATAAAGAAAAGAAAATAGTAAGGCAAAACAAAACATAACACAAGACAATTTGGATTATTACAGATGTTGTATAGTATCTTGAAAAAGATAAGACATGTTTAGATGACAGTAACTAAGATGATGACTTTATAGGCAAAAACTCATAGAGATAGTTTAGACCACGAGTAGCCCCAAATAAAATAGTTCGAGCTTAAGAAAAAGATTTTGGAGTTTACAGAAGATAGATTTAACTCTACGAAGAAGGAGAATATATGCTAAGAAAAACTGGAAGATTTTTGGAGGAACCTAAATGTTGTCTAAACTCATTTTTTAAATATTTTTGCACTCAAGAAATATTAGGATGCATCAGCATGAATACAACACTCATTGAACCAATTTATTTAATTCTGAAAAACAATCAACGATTTTTTCCTATACTATATTTCCTGTAAATAAAATAAATGTTGAGAAAATGTTAAAATTATGAGAAAACTCTTGTTTAATTATTCTTTCTATTCACATCCTGAAATTGGGAAATTTCAGGGTGTGACAAATCTACCCCCTAAACATAATATCGTCCCGAGATTCGAAGAAAGAAGAAACAAGGAGAAGGGAGATAAACAAGAATATTACTATTGGGGTAGGTAGGTGGCCATCCTCTTTTGTCATATGGGTGTAGGATCTTCGATATCCGTCTTTCTTGGTTGTTGGGGTCTTCATTAGAATGAGCTAGATTGAATAAAAGCAAACACAAGGTGGGAAGGAAGGTAGAGTGAGGTTTTCTTTTCTTCATCTTGCATCTGCCTTTAACTTCCTTCCGGTAATGCCTCTAGTGAGTTGAAATAAAGAAAGATGGCAATGATGTGGGAGATACAAAGAGAAACCCAACTAGGCAACTGATGTCACTGCAGATATAGGATCCACAATACACCAACACTCACTTCAAGGAACCAACTCAAACAAGGTCATAAAACCAAGCAACATCATACAAACACACAATTGCACCAATCCATAGACAGAAATGGTGCTAAACGTTGTTAACAGAGTCAGACGGGATCCTCCTAAGCATGGACATAGCTTCTTCGGTCATGATCGCCTAGGGATGTTGAATAAGAAAGGACACTTTGGAATCAAAAGTCAAGGAAGGAGTCCAGAGCGGCATTGATTGAAAAGCAAGGAGAGGTAGGATGGGAAGGCTTACACCGTTGCTAAAATCAAGTCATATTGGTTATTAAAGAATAAGAAAAAATATCAAGGGTATAAAACAATAAGGGATGCGAGAGTAACAACAGCACAGATAAATCAAGGAGGTGTATTGCATGAAACAAGCAAGGTCATTCAAATGAAAATGAATGCAAGATCAAGATCAAAGGGGGAGAAAATAAGTAGACAAGGGTAGAGAGTTTAACATTTGCAAAGTAATGTTCCCAAAAAAAACATTTGCAAAGTAATGAAGTGCAAATGAATAGGAGTCAAATCAGAAAGGTAAGTTATCAAGAAGGGTTAAGGAAAGACAATGGCCAAGGAATGAGAATATTCATCACAAAGCTCAAGTCAAGGGTAGTAATGAATTTTAGATCAAAGGAAGCCTTAGGGAACAACCATTGCTAACTAGGCTTACGTCCTACAGTCGATACAGCTCTGATACCACTTTGTTAGACCTGCTTTTCCGAAGAAAACCAAGTGCATAACTATATGCATGCCAGGATCAAGTTTCATGCATACTGTGACATATAAGTGAATACAGAAACAGTATCACGTAAGAAAAAGAAAGATTATCAGAGGTTTATGCTTAATCCTGGAAACGAAGGCTCCAAACATCACAGGCAGTCGACTGGGGGTTACGTACGCCTAGCATCAACACCATCTTCAACAGCTTCACATCTTTTTCTTCTGAGTAGTAGTAAACAAGGATGAGTACACTTAAGGTTGGTACTCAGCAAGGCCACAAGAACTAATCAGAAATGATTTAAAGTCCATCTTTAAGTTTAATTAATCATGTGAGGGTCCAGGCCGCTCTTGACCGTGAGCACGGCCAATCGATTAGTTTTACACTCTGCAGAGGTTGTACATCTTTACCCACAAGTCGCGTAAAAGTCCCGAAGAACTTTAGACCCAACCATGCAGTGTTTGCAAGACACCATACCACACTACCGAGGTGTGATTGCATAGGGACACTACGATGCCTTTACAAAGATCCCCTGGTGCAGACTGCTCTCTAGGTTACTTGACAGTACAATGCATAAACCTCACTCAGCTGCGAAACTACCATAGAGCAGATTAGTCTAAGGGCCGGGCTATACACCAACTACCGGCAACCCCCAACCCCTATCGGGTAAAGCATACCTAACACCAGGTTTTCTAATTAATTGGCCAAGACAGAGCCATATGTCTTGTGGTAGTACTGTTTTCTTAGGTGGTTCTCCATGTTCCAATTAATGCAAAAGTATTCTTGTAAATAAAGCATAGGTAGAAGGTGGTTAGGGACACTTGCCTTTCTCCAACGAAAAGCTACTCTTACTGCTCTTCAACACTTGCTCTCTTGAAACTCCTTATCTTCAAAGCAACAAACAACGATCCTTCTTCTACTCGAAGCAAACATCGGCACAACATACAAAGCAACAAGTATAACTAAGAACAATGCACCAATCAAAAGAAAACTTTAAAAGAGCGCACTAAAGGATAGACTCGATTCTATGGTTACGCAAACACAAGGAACGCTGAAAACGAAACTAAGGTCGAAGCTATCGAAAGATCATTATCAACAACAAGAGACTAAGTGCTTCATATGTTTTAATGATAAAATAGTGTGGCAAGAATATTACAAAGTAGGTTATGTTTAGTTAAGAAAACACGGTAAATCTAATCATTTTACTCAGCAGATATTTAAGTACAAGTTATATCCATTAAGAATTAATATTAAAAGACAAAGCATGTGAAAGAATCTAATCGAATAACTTTATATTTCGTGTTCAACTAAGCACATTAATATTGAAAAGATAATTATGGAGCTTAGGCATCACGCAAGGCATACTACGGACGACGTCTCCGAACGCTGCGGCGGCGCTTCGGTTCCCAGGGATGATGAGGTGCGGCGGCGGTGGCGCTTGCTGTTAGACGAGCTTGATGGCGGTAGAGAGCTAGGGCACACAAGGAATAACAATAGATGGAAAAAGAAAGCCCACGAAGATATATATTGCTGGTTATGAGACTTTCAACATGTACGTTGCAGATAAAATATATTCGGCCCGGTTCTGGTTGGAAACAAACTCGGTCAACCTTGACTCTTGCTCGTTGCAGGTCGACGACGGACCAGCTTTACACCAAAACGAATATGGAATTGGAACGGCAAAAGGTGAAAGAGAATATGGTCTGTGTGCCTTCACGTTGGCCCATGAAGGAATTGCAATGATAGATGAAAATAAAGAAAAGAAAATAGTAAGGGAAAACAAAAGATAACACAAGACAATTTGGATTATTACAGATGTTGTATAGGATCTTGAAAAAGACAAGAAGACATGTTTAGATGACAGTAACTAAGATTATGACTTTGTAGGCAAAAACTCATAGAGATAGTTTAGACCACGAGTAGCCCCAAATAAAATAGTTCGACCTTAAGAAAAAGATTTTGGAGTTTACAGAAGATAGATTTAGCTCTACGAAGAAGGAGAATATATGCTAGGAAAAGCTGGAAGATTTTTGGAGGAACCTGAATGTTGTCTAAACTCATTTTTAAATATTTTTGCACTCAAGAAATATTAGGATGCATCAGCATGAATGCAACACTCATTGAACCAATTTATTTAATTCAGAAAAACAATCAACGATTTTTTCCTATACTATATTTCCTGTAAATAAAATAAATGTTGAGAAAATTTTTAAAATTATGAGAAAACTCTTGTTTAATTATTCTTTCTATTCACATCCTAAAATTGGGAAATTTCAGGGTGTGAAAACCGGTGGCCTGTGTGCCGCGCTCCAAGCGACACAGGTGGACCCCAGGCCCGGCAACGCGCCGCACCCTCACTCGCCACCGACCGCATGTCGTTGCGTGCATCGGTCCGTTCGTGCCCTCCCCTCTACTGAGTGCGCCTACCGAGGCCCGGCCGTCATACGCACGGCATTAATGTCGGGAATCCTTAGCGACGAAGTCAGGCCTCCCCTCGCGCTCCCTAGCTATAAAAGCCCGCTAGCCGTGCCTCCTCGCGCGCGCACACTGTTGTCGCCCATGCACTCGCGCAGCCAAGTGACGCCCCTAGCCCCTTTCCCTTACACTACTCGAGCTCCCCGTGCTGCTTGTGTCCCAGTCGCGCAGCTCTCCTTGCCAGAGCAGAGGCTCCAGTAGCCGGCGCCGCCTGTTGCCGCCGAGTTACCTCACCGGCAGCCATGCAGACCCCAACTCCGGCCCAAACCGAGCCATGGTCAGCTCCTCCTTCCCTCATCCCCCTTCCCGGGCCAAGGGCGCCGTCGGACCCACCGGATTCCGGCGAGCCGCGCCGTCCCCGCCTCCCAGGGACCCAATTGCAAGGGGCAAATGCTTTCTAGGGTTTAATCTGTGAACCAGGGGCATATTCGTGATAGATCAAAACTGCCAGGGGTCTGTTCGCAAAACTAAATCTCTAATAGTAAATGACTTTGCTGAATCTTAGAAAATCTATAGAAAATCAAAGGAAAACCAGAAAATGCAAACGCAATTTTGTTGGATTCTTTGTGAAAACACTACAACTTCTGTAAAGCATGTCCATAGTTTTTCCTAATTGTTTTTGCATGAAAAATAGAAGAAGGTAAAACCGAGATCTGTTATATCTCCCAATCCACATGTGATCTATAGCTGAATTAATCACAATTTTATACTTGTCAGAAATATTTCATCTTGAAATTTATCCAATTTTCTTTGTAAATGCGTAACTCAAGATCTTTGGTAGCTCTACGTGTATATGTTGCATTCCTAGCTTAGTTTTGGACAAGAGACCATGTGTGAGAAAGTTGGAATCATTTTGATGTGTGTTTATTTTTGTATGCATTTCTCATGTTTTGATATCTAGCTTTTGTTATTTTTGGTCTAATTAAATTCGTAGCTCTCCTAAGTGTGCATGTGTGTGCAGTGGCTTCTATAGGTTTGGAAATGCTTCATAACACATCCCACTGAATTTTATTAAGTTGTTTGTGAATAAAAGCTATAGAAGCCTTTTAAAGCTAAATATCAAAATGAATTGGAAAAATCATCAACTACACATCTAAAGGCCATATGTGTGTGATGTAAATCATTTTAAAATGATAAAGATCAACCCCTTGCTGTTGTGAAAGCTAAATTAATTTTTTTGACAAAAAATATGTACACAGTCATTATTAAAAAGAATAAATAATAAAACACTACAGGAAATCACTGTAATAGAAATATTATACCAAATGTGTGTATGCCAAGGTGAATATGGCCAACCATACTCTTCATATGTTGTTTGGAAATTAATTAAACTGGAAACCGTCATTTAAGTCTTCCATTGCATCCTCGTGTAGATCTCCCCGACGATAGCTGCACACTTGTGATAGAAAGAGGAGATGGAGGAGCTGATGGAGACGTGCACCACGCCGTTGTAGAGCAAGACCTGAACCAAAGTCCAGAAGGGCCCAAGGCCAACCTTGCCAGCGACGGCAAGCCCCGGATCATTAACCATTGTGCATTTACGTTTCAGGAGTTGATTTGAAACCCTAGATGCATGATCCCTTGGTACCTATGCTCTTTTACTAGTATGCTAGGTCGATAGCTACTATGTTATAGGACCGGTACGAGTCGAGTGATGTTCGTCACGCGCGAGAATAGGTTCTTATATTGGAATCATAAGAACTTTATAAATAGATTGCTCATGTGGTAAGAGCATGGGATTTGGGCTTCGGTCCAGTGGCTTTCGTGGGCTAAGCTTTTGAACGTACTAAACACTTGTCGGGAATGGGACCGGTAAACCTAGTACCCGATTGACGCGGCAAGGGATCATTTCCCTACTACTCCTGGGCATAAAGATGTGTCCCCCTGCTTGCAACAGTGTTCTACCTGCGTGAGTCTGGACGTTCGTGTGTGGGTGAGCCAGTAAGCCTTGTACCAACGAATGTAGGTTCCGATCTCGAGCTGAAGATCGACGGGAACCGTCTGGTCGGTGTATACCCCGTTTCGTTTTGTTGGACCTTCTTGGGGTATGCATTCTTCCGTGTGTTTAGGTCCACCTTGCAAGGTTATAAACCAATCGATTGTTGGCCTCTCGCCGTTATCAGAGACTGCTTAATCAACTGCCCATGATATCCCTTATTGATGGAACATTGTGAATATTACTGCTTGAATTAATTGTTTGCACAATTCTTGATTGAATTAGTTGGCACACCTAGAAATGGTAATCAACTAGAACTTGTGCTAAAATATTGAAAGTAAGGACATGCTCCTTGTTGCTTTTCAGCAAAAGAACTCCACCGGCCAAAAACCTCTCATGTCTAGAGTTTGGTGATGTAGTTATCACCCGACGGTTAAGTCTTGATCAGTATTAGTATACTCAGCCTAGCTTTAAAACTATTATTGAAGGTGTTGTTTGTCCTGATTAGATTACACCCGACTGGGAGCTGGAATGGGTGGATGACGACAAGTGATGGCATCACGGATGACCTGCGAGGACCATGTGTGGTTTGAGGACCGATGGATGGTCGCTTCCTTGTGTGATGAGTGATTGACAACGTTGTGTGGACTGATTCTTGGCTAAGTATTGCAGGTGCAGGTTGCGGCTTGACTGGTGTTGGTGCAGGTGAAGAACAAGCGCGAAAGGTCGTCGCCGGTGAGGCCTCCAGGTGTGGAGAAGACAAGTAGGCTTCGTTCAAGGGACCCGGTGGCCAGCGGGGTCAAGTGCGGGCCGCATGGTGGCATGAACAACAAGATGAAGTCATGGACGGTTTCTTGGTAGAGCCTCAAAACCAAGGTCGAGCCGGGACTACGTGGGAGCCAAGTCATGAGTGGAGATTGGCGGAGGCTACACCGAGTTCGCGGGGTTTCCGGTGGTTCACCAGAAAACCACTGGGTTCCTTGGTTGATCCACAAAGCCAAGACCGGAGAACCGAAGACGGAGGTGCGGTAGCACCGGACCGGTCTGACCGGTGGGTCCGACCGGTCTGACCGGTGGGGCCGGTCTGACCGGTGAGGAGCTCCGGTCGACCGGTGTGCGACGACGCAGTCCGGAATCTTCGAAGCGGAGGACACGCGTCGGGATCGCATGGCTTGCGTCGAGGCTACGCGGGGTGCGGTCGCCGGCATCCGTCCGATGGTGAAGGCATCAAGAATTCCAAATCCGCCCTTGAGGGGCTTGTATCCCTAGTTAGTAGAGAGGGGCATTTTAGACATTCGGTTGCCTCCATATAACCCAAGAGGTGAGAGGATGGCAGCCAACTCTTAGAACCCTAGCTCATTAGTTTTCCTATTTTCGACCTATTTTCTCTAGGTTTTCCTTAGGACTAGCAAGAGAGCTTCACGGAGAGAGATCTTGTAGAGAGGGATGGATGATCGGGCGGCTTGCTAGACCTTGTACGAACCTTTGTTTCATGTATAGATGATTCGGCGTGGTTCCTCAAGGTTTGGATGTGTTTTCCCCGGTTGTTTTTGGTGGTGATTTTCGGAGCCCTCTCTCGGTGATTTCTTTGGGTTGTTTTCGGGACTTTTCTCTTGGAAATTTGATGGGGGAAATTTGTGGGAACCCTTCGTGGTTCTTTGGGCTGTGATTCCCCTCCCAAATCCGTGAGAAAAAGTGCTCGATTTTGGGGTTTCTTGAGTTCTTGGGTTGGAAGTGCTTTCGGCGGGATTTCTTCGATTCCTCCTTTTTGGACGAGTTTTGGTGGGATTAAACTTGGCTATGAACTCCTCATGAGGTGTTCATGATATCCCCAAAGTCTTGTTCAAGTCCGTGGAGCGATTCGGGAGATCGAGATTTGGATTTGGGGGAGTTGACCGCGGGTCTTGTTCATCCCGAGCCGCCGGAGCTACACCGGTCGACCGGTGCTCTTGACCGGTCCGACCGGTGCGAGCCCTTGTGGGTTTTTGCTCGGGTGAACGTCTTGGTGTGTTCGTTGTTGTCCCGTGGTCTTGTTGTTTCGAGTTTGGGTCCGTTTGGTGGTCGGTTGGCTTTGTTTGGTGTCTTGGGGGCTTTCGGTCCGCCATCGGTCCGACCGGTGTGTCTCCGGCCGGTCGACCGGTGTAGAGCCACTTAGTGAAAGTTGCTCGGTTTCATCGACGGGGACCGGTCGACCGGTGGTGCTCACCGGTCGACCGGTGTGGGTCCGTAGACTCGAGGTTTGGTTTTTCCGTTGCGTTTCTCGGGTCGGAAGGTTGCGTGTTGGTTCCTAGGTCCGGTGGCACTCCGGTGGCTACGTGGGCTTGACCAACCTTGGTAGTGAGTCGGAGACGTGTGTTGGAAGCCGCGTTCGTCTTGTTGGAGTTTTCATCTCCTTCGAGAAGAATTTTTATGGGCTCCCATTCACTCCCCCCCTCTGCGGTTCGCCGTATCGGTCCTTCAAGTGGTATCGAGCCGGTTCGAGTCTTTGTTGACTCTAACCGGTCTATGATCCAAGGATGGCGTACCGAGAACGGGGTTCGGGTCCTCCACACTTCGATGGCAAGAACTATTAGATGTGGAGCAAGCGGATGGGTGCGTTCCTCCGCGGAAAGGGTCGGCTTCTTTGGGATGTCACGGTGGACACGAGGCTATGTCCCGGGCCGGTTGATTTCCTTGCTCCGGGATCGAGGGACGGCTTCGACGCCAACAATAAGGCGGTTGACTACTTGTTTCGTGCTTTGTGTCGGCCCTGAGTTCGATCGGGTGCACACCGAGCACTTGGCTTGTAGGATTTGGGCGGTGTTGAAGGAGGCTCATGTTGGGAACGCCCGGTGTTCGAGGCACGGATGTATGCGACCTACGGAGAGAGTACGAGAACTTCACTCATCTCCCCGGTGAGTCCATCGATGCCTTGTTTCGGAGAGGTTCACGGTGGTGGTGAACAACATGAGGGCCAATGTGGACGTGCTCCCGTACGATGATCATGATAGAGCGGTCAAGCTCTTACACTCTTTGGATCGTACGATTTGGGGCGGAAAGTTCGAGGCCATTGTGGAGTCGAGAGAAGTATGACACTCGACGGTGAACGAGCCTTGTTCTCGAAGCTCAAGTCGGCCGAGGTGGATAGGGGCATGACGACCAAGATCGAGGGCCCGACCGACTCTCATAGTCTCGCCCTCATCGGTGGTTCAAATGGAAAGACTAACACTAATCCATCCACCGGGATGTTCTCTTTGTCCTCTTTGATGTCTATGACGGATGAGGAGTTCGACGTGCTTGGAGAGGACGAAGCGGCGCTCCCGACGAGGCGGTTCGAGAGGCCGCACGAGAACCGGGTGAACAAGAGGAGGAACACGAGGACATGCTTCAAGTGTGGCAAGGTTGGACACTATTTCGCCGCGTGTCCGAAGGTGAACAACCACGACAAGCACAAGTTCATGGACAAGAGGAAGAAGTCCAAGAAGAAGGATCATGAACATGGGAAGAAGGCTCGGTCTCGAGAGAAGATGAAGAGATCGAGCGACATCGAGTCCGATTCCGAGGACACGTCTTCAAGCTCGAGTGATGAAGACGAAGAGGATGAGAAGAAGAGGAGGAAGAAGAAGAACTTTGGCAAGTATCTCAACGGCCTTTGTGTGACGGGCCTAAGCCTCAAGGACGACTTCTCGCGGCATGGCTCGTAGTTCGAGCAAGACAAGAGAAGCCGGAGGGACGCCTCGGACTTGGATTCCGAGGATGAGGTATGTGATGAGCTCTCCTCTTTGCGCAAGGAGAATGAGGAGTTGGTTGACTTGCTTGATAATCGCGATCACATGCTTAGAGAGGCTAAGAAGCTTAGGAAGGAGCTTAGATCTTCACTCGAGGATGCTAGGACTAGAGTGGCCGAGCTAGAGACACGGGTGCTTGATAGCAAGCTTGAGATTGATTCCCTTAAGGCTAGCCCCGTTGTTTCGGATGAGAACGATTGTGCTCGATTGCTCTGTTTTCTGGGCCGACATGACCGATCTTAGGGAGAAGTATGCCTCCAAGTGTAAGGAACTAGATGTGCTTAGGGTTGAGTTGGCCGAGCTACAATCTAGACCCACTTTGCTTGGTGCTTGCACTTCTTGCCCTAGTTTGCATGAGAAAATTTCGAGCTCCGTTCTCGCATTGTTTCGCTTGAGGCTGATTTGAAAGTGCCTATTCCTACTTCTTGCTCTACATGTGAGTTGCATGCTATGAAGAATTTGGATCTTGCAAAATGTGTTGGTCGCTTGCAAGATGAGAATGATAAGTTGCGTGAAGCGCTGAGTTGGTTGTCGAGTCAAGAACCTCAGCTTGGAATGATGATTGCTAGCTGTAAGCGCTTTGACGGTTGGGCTTTGGGATTGGATAAGGTTGGTGAGGGCGGTGGTGAGAGAGAAAGGAAATTTGGGAATGTTTCGGTTCCACCACAACCCACAACCAAAGACAAGTTTGCATCCAAGCCAAACCAACCACGAGAAAAACCGAGTGAGAAGGAGAGTGAAATGCCTAGTGAGAAACCAAGTGAGAAGCCTTGTGAAGAGCCTCATCCCAAGCCTAAGTCTAGATCGATCCGTTTCCATTGTGAGTTTTGTGGAAAGGATGGTCACAAGAGAGCGTTTTGCTTCAAGAGGAAGCGTGAGGAGAGAATGGCGAAGGAGTGGGCTAACAAGGAGAAGTACCACCCTTTCGATGGTGTACTTGAGCCTCATGTGCAGTTGCCCAGGGCCAAGGCGAGTGTGAGGTCAGTTCGGGCTTGGGGAGAGCGGAAGGTTGTTGGAGGTGCTATCGCCGGAGCTACACCGGTCGGACCGGTGTGGAGCACCGGCCGGACCGGTGCGAGCCCGGACGAGCGGCAGTTTGGGTTTCGTGCTCGTACGGGTGCGAGGGTTGTTTCCGGAGGTCGTGGTTCGGTGATTGGTCCGGAAAGTTTGCGGGAGGTCGGTTGCTAGGCATTCTCCCCCTCGAGCTCACTACGGGGATGGGAGGAGTCATGGCTTTGAGAAGGAGAGGAGGGATGGTCCACGGGCTTTCTTTCGTGGTTTTGGTCCTCCTCCGGGCGAGAGAGGGTTGGTTCCCTCATGGTGGTTACCGTAGTGGTGTTCGTGGAGGTAGCTTTGGTAGGGAAGATGGTTTGATTTATGCTAACCCCACTTTCGAGCAAATGGCTAGACAACCGGTTTTACACATTTGGAACTAACCCCGGTGTTGAGTTGATTGCTCGCTCTCGCTCTTGGTTTTGAGTTGCAGGTGGATGGCCCGGAGAACATTTGGTTGATATTGGGGGTGGTTCTTCGGCTTCATATCCCAGTGGTGACATGTAGGTGCATCACTTTCGGGGATGGTGGACAAGGATGAGTGAATTGTGAAGAAATGATAAAGGTGAGTGTATTTGTGACCTTCAAGTGTGTGGCCTTGGTCAAGCCACTTGTTTCTTTTGCTCTTTGCCTTATCTCATGTGTGTAAGGTGAGCTTTGTACGCTCTTTGGCCTTAATGCATGAGTTTAGGGGGAGCTTGTGAGTTTGGTGCTCCTTTGCTCTTTTGCGGTGGTGTCGAGCCCTTTTTGCCTCCCCTCGAGGAGCCGGTAGTTTGTGAGCTTTGTGTGTGGGAGCTCCTTTGTAGCATATGTATAGCTTTCCTTTGTGCATTTCTTGCATTTGGCATGGCATATATAACATGATGTATAGGCATCCTTGTATCTTAGATTGCATGCATTTTGTATCATATGCATTGGTTAGGAAAGCTTCTCTCATATACATTGTTCACTATGGAATGAAATATATGTCTTCGTGAGCTTGTTTGGTACGCTACGGTTAGTTTGGCTTAGCTCTGGATGATCTTGATGAATAATCCATGGTTGATAGCTATACTTTTGAAAAAAAAATGTCACATGTATGCTCTCTCATGTGTAAATGCCTTTACATGCTCTTGACATGTTTTTGTGGCCTTGCTATGCTTAATTTGTGGTTGGATAGCTAGTTTATTGATCATATGGGGCCAAAGGCTCATTTGCCATCATGAATGTTTAGCCCTCTTGATTTATCTTGTGGAGGAGCATAAGTTCCTTTTTGTCGCAAAGACATTTCATGTACCATTTACAAATCTGAACATGAAACGAAAAATGCTTGGAAATGTGCTCCCATGTCATATGTGCTGAATTTAATTTGCTTTTGGTGCTAAACCGTTGCATGATGCCTACCAATGAGAAGTCTCATAAATAGAAGTAGGCACATGGCTCGGTGGCTTTGACATGACATGAGGTGCTTGTGGGTGTTTGTGATGGTCTTATGATTAGAATGGCTGTCCTAGCATGAAGTTTGTGTGGCTTTGCCATTTTGATATGCTTTGATCATGTTTAGGACTTTGCTCATGAGAGGCAAGTTTTCGCAAAATTGCCAAAATCCATCTTAGCTTCGTCCAATGGTTGTGAAACTTGGTGATCATGTAGTTGAGATCAATACGAAGCCGTAGAGTATCTAACTTGCTCATTTGGACATGTGTAGCATTCTTTGTTGAATCTTGTATATTTGAGAAGCTCTAGGTTGAAAGTTTTGCATTTTTGGCTTGATTCATGCATTGCCAACAAGGGGGAGAAGTTTGAGCTTGAAATGGCTTGTTGGACGCGTTTAGAAGGTTTTCAGGTGGTTTCGAGCCATTTCTGGGCTCTGTTGTACACCGGTCTGACCGGTGATGAGCACCGGTCTGACCGGTGTGAGTGCTGGTCCTGTACATATGTTGGGCACCGGTCTGACTGGTGGTGATGACCGGTCTGACCGGTGTGAGCTGAAGTTGCTGCAGCTGCCCTGTTTCATGTGGTTTCTTGCATGCATTCGTCCAGGGGGAGTTGCATTGGTTCAGGGGGAGCTTGCATGTGTGCAGGGGGAGCTCTTTGTGAGTTTTCGAGTTTTGTTTCGGTGGTTTGTGCTCTTTGCTTGAGCTGTGCTTTGTCTCGGATGTGTCGGGCCGTTGCCCTTGCCTAAGGGGTCCGAGACTTGTCTTCTTCAAGTGATCTTGCTCTTTGCCTTTGTTTGGCTTTCGATCGCTTGTTGGAGTTTCTTTTTGTTCGTTTCTTTTCTTTTTCTTTTCTCTCTTGTTACTTTCGTGTGGGTGTTGTCAATGCACTCATCAAGGGGGAGATTGAGGACCATGTGTGGTTCGAGGGACCGGTGGATGGTCGCTTCCTTGTGTGATGAGTGATTGACAACGTTGTGTGGACCGATTCTTGGCTAAGTATTGCGGGTGCGAGGTTGCATCTTGACTGGTGTTGGTGCTGGTGAAGAACAAGCGCGAAAGGTCGTCGCCGGTGAGGCCTCCGGGTGTGGAGAAGACAAGTAGGCTTTGTTCGAGGGACCTGGTGGCTAGCGGGGTCAAGTGCAGTCCGCATGGTGGCATGAACATCAAGATGAAGTCATGGACAGTTTCTTGGTTGAGCCTCAAAACCAAGGTCAAGCCGGGACTACATGGGAGCCAAGTCATGAGTGGAGATTGGCAGAGGCTACACCGAGTTCACGGGGTTTCCGGTGGTTCACCAGAAAACCACTGGGTACCTTGGTTGATCCACAAAGCCAAGACCGGAGAACCGAAGACGGAGGTGCGGCGGCACCGGACCGGCCCCGACCGGTGGGTCCGACCGGTGGGGACCGGTCCCGACCGGTGAGGAGCACCGGCTCGACCGGTGTGCGACGACGCGGTCCGGGAATCTTCGAAGCGGAGGACACGCGTCGGGATCGCATGGCTTGCGTCGAGGCTACGCGAGGGTGCGGTCGCGGGGCATCCGTCCGATGGTGAAGGCATCAAGAATTCCAAATCCGCCCTTGAGGGGCTTGTATCCCTAGTTAGTAGAGGGGCATTTTAGACATTCGGTTGCCTCCATATAACCCAAGAGGTGAGAGGATGGCAGCCAACTCTTGGAACCCTAGCTCATTAGTTTTCCTATTTTCCACCTATTTTCTCTAGGTTTTCCTTAGGACTAGCAAGAGAGCTTCACGGAGAGATCTTGTAGAGAGGGATGGATGATCGGGCGGCTTGCTAGACCTTGTACGAACCTTTGTTTCATGTATAGATGATTCGGCGTGGTTCCTCAAGGTTTGGATGTGTTTTCCCCGGTTGTTTTTGGTGGTGATTTTCGGAGCCCTCTCTCGGTGATTTCTTTGGGTTGTTTTCGGGACTTTTCTCTTGGGGATTTGATGGGGGAAATTTGTGGGAACCCTTCGTGGTTCTTTGGGCTGTGATTCCCCTCCCAAATCCGTGAGAAAAAGTGCTCGATTTTGGGGTTTCTTGAGTTCTTGGGTTGGAAGTGCTTTCGGCGGGATTTCTTCGATTCCTCCTTTTTGGACGAGTTTTGGTGGGATTAAACTTGGCTATGAACTCCTCATGAGGTGTTCATGATACCCCCAAAGTCTTGTTCAAGTCCGTGGAGCGATTCGGGAGATCGAGATTTGGATTTGGGGGAGTTGACCGCGGGTGCTTGTTCATCCCGAGTCGCCCGAGCTACACCGGTCCGACCGGTGCTCTTGACCGGTCGACCGGTGCGAGCCCTTGTGGGTTTTTGCTCGGGGTGAACGTCTTGGTGTGTTCGTTGTTGTCCCGTGGTGCCGCTCGTTTCGAGTTTGGGTCCGTTTGGTGGTCGGTTGGCCTGTTTGGTGCCTTGGGGGCTTTCGGCCGCCATCGGTCCGACCGGTGTGTCTCACCGGTCGACCGGTGTAGAGCCACTTAGTGAAAGTTGCTCGGTTTCATCGACGGGGACCGGTCGGCCGGTCTTGCTCACCGGTCGACCGGTGTGGGTCCGTAGACTCGAGGTTTGGTTTTTCCGTTGCGTTTCTCGGGTCGGAAGGTTGCGTGTTGGTTCCTAGGTCCGGTGGCACTCCGGTGGCTACGTGGGCTTGACCAACTTTGGTAGTGAGTCGGAGACGTGTGTTGGAAGCCGCGTTCGTCTTGTTGGAGTTTTCATCTCCTTCGAGAAGAATTTTTATCGGCTCCCATTCACTCCCCCCCTCTCTCGGTTCGCCGTATCGGTCCTTCAACCTCCGTGATGTTCATCGATCCGCTAATTTATTTATTTCCGCTGTTTTCAAACTCTGAACCTTTACTTACTGTCATGAACAATGATTTGTAATACTTAAACCCCTTCGGGGTAGTTTTGTTGTAATTGGTGTAGTATACTCTAGACTCGCCTTCGCGTGAGTTTTAATGCATATTGTCGATCCTTTGTCGATATCCAAGTACTGATCTACCGGGTGTTAACCCGACAACTAACGACAGGATGATACTTTATTATTGCTTAATGACCAAAGAGGATTGGTTTAAGCAACAGTACGATATATTCTTGGTCGGGTTGTCACGAAGCTCAACCAAGAAACCGTCCATGTCTTCATCTTGTTGTTCTTGCCACCATGCAGCCTGCACTTGACTCCACTAGCCACCAGGTCCCTCGAATGAAGCCTACTTGTCTTCTCCACACTTTGAGTCTTCATCGGCAACAACCTTTCGCGCTTGTTCTTCACCTGCACCAATGCTAGTCAAGCCGAAACCTGCACCTGCAATACTTAGCCAAGAATCAGTCCACACAACATTGTCAATCACTCATCACACTAGGAAGCGACCATCCATCGGTCCGCAAACCACACATGGTCCTCAATCTCCTCCTTGATGAGCGCATTGACAACACACACATATAGTAACCTAAGAGAAAAAAAGAAAAGAAACATATAAAAAGAAACTCCAACAAGCGATCAAAAACCAAAGAAAGGCAAAGGGAAGATCACCTGAAGAAGACAAGTCTCGGACCCCTTAGGCAAGGGCAACGGCTCGACACATCCGAGACAAACTATGCTCAAGCAAAGAGCGCAAACCACCAAACCAAAGCCCGAAAACCACAAAGAGCTCCCCCTGCACACATGCAAGCTCCCCTTGAACCAATGCAACTCCCCTTGGACGAATGCATGCAAACCACTCGACGAAAACAAAGCAGCTGCATCAGCTCATCTCTGACCGGTTAGACCGGTCGACACCACTGGTCCGACCGGTGCCCAACATGTGAACAGGGCCAGCACTCTAACAGGTCAGACCGGTGCACAACAGAGCCCAGAAATGGCTCGAAACTACCTGAAAACCTTCTAAAAGCATTCAGTAACCCAAAACATGCTCAAACTTCTCCCCCTTGTTGACAATGCATGAATCAAGCCAAACATGCAAAAAATGCAACCTAGAGCTTCTCAAATAGACAAAATTCAACATAGGATGCTACACATGTCCAAGTGAGAAAGTTAGATACTCTATAGCTTCGTATTGACATAAACTACATGATCACCAAGTTTCACAATCATTGGACGAAGCTAAGATAGAATTGAGCATCTTTGTGAAAAAATTTCCTCTCATGAGCATAATCCTAAAGATGAGAAAAACATGTCAAAATGGCAAAGCCATACAAACTTTATGCTAGGACGACCATTCTAATCATAAGACCATCACAAACACCCACAAGCACCTCATGTCATGTCAAAGCCACCGAGCCATGTGCCTACTTCTAGATATGAGACTTCTCATTGGTAGGCATCATGCAACGGTTTAGCACCCAAAGCAAAATAATTTTAGCACATATCACATGGGAGAACATTTTCCAAGCAATTTACATTTCATTTTCAGATTCATATTTGGTACATGAAATGTCTTTGCGACAAAAAGGAACTTATGCCCCTCCACAAGATAAAGCATGGGAGCTAAACATTCATGATGGCAAATGAGCCTTTGGCCCCATATGATCAAAATAAGCTATCCAACCACAAATTAAGCATAGCCAAGCCACTGAAACATGTCAAGACAATATAAAGCATTTACTCACAAGAGAGCATACATGTAACATTTTTCAAAACATAGCCATCAACCATGGATAGAAACCAAGAATATCAAAAGTTAAGCCAAACTAACTATAGCTTACCAAACAAGCTCACAAAGACATAAATATCATTCCACGGTGAACAATGTATATAGGAGAAGCTTTTCCTAAGCAATGCATATGGTACAAAATGCATGCAATCTAAGATACAAGGATGCCTATACATCATGTTACATATGCCAAACCGAATGCAAGAAATGCACAAAGGAAAGCTATACATATGGTACAAAGGAGCTCCCACACACCCAACTCAAGAAATCAAACACACACACCAATCCCCCCCCCCCCCCCCGCAAACGAGTGAAAGTTGCTTGATCTACGGGTTTGGCGAAAATATCGGCTAGTTGGTCATGTGTGGGTACATGGATCGAAGTTATCTTCCCTTTCTCTATGTTTTCTCTCAACAAACGATACCTCACTTTTATGTGCTTGGTTTTGGAATGGAGCACTGGGTTCTTTGCGACACTTATGGTACTGGTGCTGTCACATTGAAGTGGAACATGGGTATACTCCTCACCAAAGTCACTCATGGTGTATGTGATCCAAAGGAGCTGAGAGCAACAACTAGCTGCGGCATCATACCCTGCCTCGGTAGTGGATTGAGCAACATTCGACTGTTTGCGGGAAGACCAAGACACCGAAGAGGATCTCAAAAACTGGCAAGTCCCGAAAGTGGACTTCCTATCCAACCGACACCCGGCAAAATCCGCGCCTGGAAAACCATGAAGAGCCAAAGAAGAAGAAAAGGAGTACCAAAGGTCGAAGTCGGGAGTGTGGCACAAGTACCTGAATATGCGCTTGACCTCTTGCCGATGCGAAGTCCTTGGAGACGCTTGAAAACGAGCGCACAGACATACCGAGAACTGGATGTTCGGCCTCATCACCGTCAAGTAGAGGAGTGACCCGATCATGCTTCAGTACTCCTTCTGGTCCACATGATCACCTTCCTCATCCGCATCAAAAGTTGTAGTCGTACTCATAGGCGTCGCCATGGCCTTGGAGTCCTCCATCTTGAACTTCCTCAACCTACCGTACCAAGCTCTAGGCGCCTGCTTCAACCCATACAGTGCCTTCCTCAACTTGTACACCCGGTGGGGGTACTTCTCGCTCTCAAACCCCGGTGGTTGACTCAAAAACACTTCTTCCTCCAACACACCATTCAAGAAGGCACTCTTCACATCCATCTGGTATAACTTGAACCCTTTACCCACGGAAAAGCTAGAAGGATCCTAATTGCCTCCAAACGAGCTATGGGAGCAAAGGTCTTCTCGTAGTCGATCCCCTGTTTCTGACTATACCCCTGAGCAACAAGCCTTAACTTGTTTCTCACCACTTCACCTTTCTCTCCCTCTTTGTTCTTCCACACCCATTTTGTCCCAATCGGCTTACACCCTGGGGGAGGGTCAACCAATTCCCAAACTTAATTCCTCTCAAAGTTCTCCAACTCCTCATGCATCGAATTTACCCAATTATGATCAGATAGTGTGTGTCCAATGCCTTTGGGATCAAAGGTGGCAACAAAAGCAGCATGAGCGAAATGAAAATTGTTTCGAACCCTCGACCGTGTAGTACGTTCATTCAAGTCGTCGATGATCCTTGAAGCTGGATGGTCCACTTGAACTCGCTGTGGAGGTTCTCGCCTTGATGCTACCTCCCCCTCAACAGTAGCTCCTCCTTGATCTTGGTTTGTCATCGTAGGTGTGGGAGAGGGTCCTTCCATCACCGTAGTCGAAGTAGTAGGTACTTGCTCGGCCGAAGGAATCACACCACCATATTCATCATCTCCAAGTTCATGCTCCTCCTCCTGAAAGATCTCCTCGCCAAGTTCATCGTCACCTGCACACTCAAAAATAAGCTGAGTACGTGGTTGTGTCTCATCGAAGGTTACCTCGCAAGTCTCCACGATTTGGTTAGTTTCAAGGTTGAGCACACGATATGCTCTAGAGTGAGATGCATAACCAAAGAAAATACCATCGACCGACCTAGCCTCAAACTTGTCCAACTTCTTTCCTTTCTTAAGGATAAAGCACTTGCATCCAAAGACATGGAAGTGACTCACCTTGGGTGTGTGGCCATTCATCAACTCATAACTGGTTTTCTTCTTGTGTACTCTGAGGTAGATCCTGTTCGAAACATAGCATGCGGTGTTCACTGCCTCAGCCCAGAACCTTCTCGAAGTCCTATACTCATCGAGCATCGTCCGAGCCATCTCACACAAGGTTCTATTTTTCCTTTCTACCACACCATTCTGGGGAGGCGTATACGGACTCGAAAACTGGTGTTCAAGACTCAAGTCATGGCAAAAGGTTTCAAAACGAGAGTTTCTGAATTCCGAGCCATTGTCACTGCGGATGGCTCATATGGCATCTCCGTGCCTCTCGTTCCTCAACCTCAAGACAAGATCTCGAACCAAAACCAAGTGTCTCCCCTTTCTCCTCAAGAAAGAACACCAACACATACCAAGAGTAGTCGTCCACCACAACAAGGACGTACCACTTCCCACCCATGGATCGCACACGAGCTGGGCCAACAAGGTCCATATGAAGCAGCTCGCATGGACGCTTAGTCATCACATCGGTGAGAGGTGGGTGAAAAGAGGCTACCATCTTGGCATGCCTACACAGCGCACAAACCAACTCTTTTTCAAGCCTCAAACGTGGCAATCCTTGGACCAAATTTAGTTTACTCAAGCGAGACAAAAGGTAAAAGCTCAAGTGACCCAACTTCCTATGCCACTTCCACAACACACTCAAAGAACCAGCCAAGAAGCAACGCTCAACACCTCAAGACTGAGAAAAATCAGCTCGATACACCTGACCCTCAGGAATGACCATACAGACAAGGTCACCTCGAGAATCCAAAATCCAAGAACCACTAGGCCGAAACAACACCTCAAAACCCTCATCCAATAGCTGGGACACGGAAAGCAAATTGTATCCAGGAGATTGAACAAGAGCAACACGCCTAAGAGTGATCTTGTCACTCACCTTAATCTCACCTTCTGACAACACACGCCCTCGCCCATTGTCCCCAAAGGTGATGTACCTCTTTGTCACCACCGAGACGAGACTTGAGAACCGCCCCTTGTCTCCGGTCATATGCCTCGAGCAACCGGAGTCAATCAAACAAATGTTCTTCAAGTCTCCCACCTGAAATTCAAAAATGAGCACGTGAGCGAACAAACGACTCAGCACTGGGGTTAGTACCAAAAGAGTAAAACCAGTGCCGAGCCATTTGCTCCAAAGTGGGGTTAGCACAATTCAAAACATCTCTCCTACCAAAGCTACCTCCACGAACACCACCATGGTAACCACTATGAGGGAACCAACCCTCTCTAACTGGAGGAGGACCAAAACCACGAAAGGACGACCGTGGACCGTTCCTCCTCTCCATCTCAAAGCTATGACTCCTCTCGTCCCCGTATTGAGCACGAGGGGGAGAAAGCTTAGCAAATTGACCACCTGCAAACTCTCCAGACCAACCACCAAAACCACAACCTCCTAAACCAAAACAAGACTCTTCACGGGCATGAAAACCAGCCCCCTGTCTGCCTAGACCTACACCGGTCTGACCGGTGTGATGCACCGGTCTGACCGGCGTAGCCCGGCCAGCAGCACTTCCTGCAGCCTTAGCTTTCGATCTCCCCAAGCCGAAACTATCCTCACAATCACCTTGGCCCTGGGCATCTACACACGAGGCTCAAGTACACCATTGGAAGAGTGGTACTTGTCCTTTTTAACCCACTCCTTCGCCATTCTCTCTTCACGCTTCATCTTGAAGCAAAACTCACCCTTATGAACATCTCTTCCACAATAGTCACAATGAAACCGCACAAGCTTAGGTTTAGGCATGGATTGGGGCTGCTCACTTGGTTTCTCTCCACTCGGCTTCTCAACCGGTTTCTCCTCACTTGGCCTCTCAACCGGTTTCTCCTCACTCGGCTTCTCGCTTTCTTTCCCAAAGAACACTTTCCCCGATGTGCTCTTGAACTTGATAGGCTTTAGGAAATCATTTGTGGAGTGAGGGAATATAAGTGGATCTGGATTTGTGCTGAGTTTGTTTCGTAGTGGGTTGGGTTTAGGAGCGAAGGTATTCTTGTGGTAGATTTTTGGTGGAGCTAGGATATCACCAATATTTTCTCCTCCCTCACCACTAGCTTCTCCAACCTTCTCCGACCCAAGCGCTTTCCCATCGTGGCGCTTATAGGTCTCCATCATCATCCTGAGTTGGGGTTCATGCCCCGACAACCAACGCATCATTATTCTCAACTCATCATTCTCATCCTGCAGACGATCAACAAAATGTGCAAGTTCCAGATTCTTCAAAACATGCAATTCGCGGGTAGAGCAAGAAGTGTGAACAGGATCTTTCAACTTAGCGTCAAGCGAAACAGTGTAAGCATGCATCTCATCAATTTTTTCATGCAAAACAATGCAAGAAGTGCAAGCACCTAGCAAAGAAGGTCTAGACATAAGCTCAGCCACTTCATCCCTAAGCACATCTAGTTCCTCACACTTGGAGGCATGCTTTTCCTTAAATATAGCAAGATCATCTAGGAAAATAGGACAATCAGCACATTCAACTTCATCAGAAACAACAGGTGAAGCTTTAAGTGCATCAATTTCAAGCTTAGCATCTAGGTTCTGTGTTTCTAACTCAGCCACTCTAGTCCTAGCAGCCTCCATCAAAGCCCTAAGCTCTTTCCTCATCTTCTTTGCCTCTCTAAGCATATCATCACGATTATCAAGCAACAAGCCAAGCCGTTCATTCTCCTGACACGAGAAGGGAAGCTCATCACGTACCTCATCCTCGGAATCAGAGTTCGAGTCGCTCTGGTGAATCTTCTTGCTGCCGGAGCTAAGCGCCATGGTGCAGAAGCCATCTCTAGCGAAGCAGCTCAGCCCACTCAGGTTCTTGGATGACTTCCTGCCCTTGCGACGATCACCTTCATCCACTACGTGAAAAACTACCTTTGGTAATGGGTGTAGATCGCCTTTGGTAATGGGCAATGCGCCCGTTACCGATCAAGTGTTACAAATAAGCCAAGAAAGGTAACGGGCAGATGCCCGTTACTGATAAGACATATTTGTAACAGGCATTAAACAACGACCGTTACCACAACTAGCCATCGATCACGTGAAATGGCTGTTTCTCTGGGCACACAGGGAACTTTCGTAACGGGCACCAAAGCAAAGCCCGTTACAGAAGCTCAATATCAGAGATGCCTGATGTGCACCTTCGTCTCCACTATCTTGATGAATTGAGACACGTCTATTTCACGCGCGTCTCAGTACATATAGGATTCGTAATGGACATCAAACAACGATCGTTACCACAACTAGTCACTGGTCACGTGAAATGGCTGTTTCTTTGGGCCCACATGTAACTTTGGTAACAGGCATGAAACAGAGCCCGTTACTGTGAAATTAACGTCAGAGACGCATTCTGTGAATCGGCGTCTCCATTGTCTCAACGAAATGAGACACATCTGTTTCTACGCGCGTCTGCTTTTCTCTCTATTAAAGGAGACGCTTGGTTTCAACCGGCATCTCCTATATCTCGATGAACGGCTAGGTGCTGGGGCCCACCGGTCAGGACTGGTAACGGGCTTTTACACTGCCCGTTACATTGTGGGCATTTTTGTAATGGGCTTTCCGAATGAAGCCTGTTACTCACTGATCAGTGTTTGTAATGAGCTTTAATTAACGCCCATTACAGATACGGTGGCCACCCCTACAGTAACATGCCCGGTTGCCGGCGGCATCCTGGAACCACCCAGGATTTGGCAGCCACCAGGGGCTGCATCCTGGAAGCAGCCAGGATATGGCAGCCACCACATCAAGGAGACATCACAAACACATTCTCACAGCACAGATATAGGCAATGTAAGATCACATTTATAGACAAGCTAGGATCACATCAAGTTCCAAGTTAATCTCATCAAGGCTTGTTTGGATGGAGTCATGAGAAAACTGCCTGAACCAGGCAGTATCTGACCCCAACCAAGCAAGCCAAGCAGGTTTCTCAGGCAACAACACCTGACTAGAGAAGAGTGAATGAGTTTCAAGTTTCTGGCCACAAGTTTCAAGTTTCAGTCGATTATCTCCTTAAGAATGTATTCGCACAACATCTCCCAGACAAGCTTTACATCTTCTGTAGAAACATCTACAGGAGGTTTGTAATCCTGCAAAATACAATCATTTACGAGAAAACAAGTAGAAATCATTTTCTAAAATCAGATGGATAATATGAGCAGAGACAAGGTTGAGTATTACTATCTACTTACAGCAGCCTTCTTGATGTCAGGTATGTCATCGAGTAGTCTTAACAAATGGAATGCCACATGGAATCCACACAAAGAGGACCCCCGTTGCTGCTGAGCACACTGCATCGAGGTACCAAAATGACAAGTTAATGCAGTACCAAATAGGTAAGAAGAGACCATAAAAAACCTCGATCTTACAGCGAGATTTGTTTTGTACTTGAGTGTGGCTTTTGGCTATTTTTTTCCATTCGTCGCTCTGTCCTGTGCATCAACAAAGGCCCTGCATGATCAACAATACCAATTAGAAACACTAAGAGATTAATTTTTTGTGTACAAAAAATACTGTACCAAAGGCCCTGCGTGGTCAGCAATACCAATTAGAAACACTAAGAGATTGAATTTTCGTGAACAAAACCTACAAGAAACTGACCAGTTCAAAACATTTTGGAGGTCTGGGAACTTTAGCGGGGGATGTTGTTTAGCAGAATCTAGATACCAAACCTCTTTGAACTTCATACAGATGATCACTGTTACCCAATGGCTAGTGCAGTAGGCACCCATCACGTAGTAGTTCTTCATCATGGCATTTGAGATTGCTTTGCCAACTTGCTGAGAATGCTGAGAAATATTTTTTGAAGTAAACAAATCTGGATCTAAAAACTCAACACTGATCTACTTCTCTGCTGCCTTGTCCAAAATTTTCCTACAAAAAATCAAATTGTTAGCATGCATGGACTTTGCGATCAAAACTAAAGAAATATCCATTTAGGTTTTAAAGGACTTAAAATGTCCACAACCTCATGAAGGTAACATCCAGAGAAGCTAGGGTTATAAGGTTATAGACACTATTGAATTCAATGTTTAACATTAAAGCACCACAACCACCTTTAAAGTTGTCTTGATCCACCTTTGCTGGAAAGGCAGGTTTATCGTTACTGTGTTCCATGACATAAGCATGCAACCTGGAACAATTTGGTACAACAGCCTTTACATTTGCTTCCGACAACATAGGTGCACCAGGCTTGTATTTTGGTCGGTCCTGTTCTATCCTCATCTTTAGACAAAGGTTTCCTGGCCTGGTTCCCCTTCTGCAGTGGAGATTGCATGGGCTCCTCCTGTTGCAGAGGCTGCTATACTTGTAGCATCTGCTTCTTAGGGGGAGATTGCCTGCGCTCCTCCTCCTCCTGCTGGAGAGGCTGTTGTTTCGTCTGTTGCTTATCCTCATGTTGCGCCCGGCCGCTAGGCGTAGTTTGCCCGGGCTCCTCCCCGCCGTTGTCGACGCTCCCGCCGCCGGGAGAGGCCGCCGTTTCGTCCGTTGATTATCCTCAAGTTGCGGCGCCGCTTAGGCGGAGTTTGCCCGGGCTCCTCCTCCGTTGATGTCGATGCTCCCGCCGCGTAGTATTGCTTATCCTGCTACTACTGCTCGCTCGCTATTGAGCCTTCTCTTGCGTACACCGAGCCGCAAAGCACCTCCATTTGATGTTGTACCCGTGCTACCTGTTGTGGCTTCGGGGTTGGGATGTCTCGTCATGGGTGGTATAATGATCCTGTCCTTTGGCCATTGGATCCTTTTAACGAGAGCCTCAGCTAGGGTTGCTACGTGACCCCCATCAATTCGTACAGGTAGAGGGTATTGACTCGTATTGGCCCACACATAAGTAGGTTGCACCACAACATACCCATCCTGCACCGGTACTGAATGGCAAGCCTTTTGTGATGGAAAGACTTTCGCTAGTGCGAGCTCCACGGTGCCATCCAAAAGGCTGCACACGGTTGGCTCTGTTAGCTTATCTATTGTGTCCAGCATAGGTGATCGACTATCACTGTGCACTTCATTCACTTCGTCACCATTGCCATTCCAATGATCTTGCTCTCTGCCATCTTCCTCCCTGACATGTGCTTGTTCTTCCTCGCTGTCATGCCCATCTTTTTCCTCAATGCCATCCATATCTTATTCCTCACTGTTACTGACAAGCGCTGGTAATTGGGAAGGAAGAAGTGCATTTTTCGGTATGTTGATGCCTGATAGTCTTAGAGCATAGATAATTGATTTAAATGTTTTGTCCGCCATCACATCATGAGCATCAGATCTTTTGTTCCTCTTCTTCCTGTACATTCCAGCGAACTCTTCACCAAACCCTTTATCCCAGCCAAGTGAACTAGACACGCCTCGGACCTGACCTCGATGCTCTGGATTCTCAAGTGCTGCGGTGAGGATATCATCCTCTCAAAACCTAGAGAAAGATCCATCGCTACCCTGAGCTGCAAGTGTTTTCACCCTATCTGCTACCCCCACCGCCACACGGTTACTGAATGTTATGCCCCCGCTTCCTTCACTAGTATTCTTCTTCTTCTTCCCTACCCTTGCTCGCAGATAAGGTCTCGAACATCCAAGAAATTGGTCCCAAGGGTTCTGTTTTCCTTCGGCAGCGAGCTTTGCATCCTCCTCCTCCCACTCTTTCCTTTTTACCACGATAACCTTTCCTGTCCGTCTTGTGTGGCTTATTATGCAATGCTCTCTTTTGTTTCATCTCCTGGCTCAATTGCTAAAATGAAGGAGAATTGGTTTCCTGCACAAACATGTCCCAGTCTTGTTGCTACAAAAAGGCATGCTTCACAAAGGGAGTCTCCTCTTCACTCACATATTTTTTTCCTTAAATGGGCCTTGAACCGCCATTGCAAGGTTCCAATCTGTGATATAGTTTCCTTAACTGCCTTCTTGTGAACAGATTCTTCCAGATTGGCTGGGTAATCTAGCTTTTCCTCTAAAACTATGATCAGATGGTCCTTCACAATTGGGGAGAGATCATGAACCGCCTTGTTGATTGACACCCTCTCCCGAGAAATGAGACCACAGACCAATACAAATCTATCCCTTGCAGCATCTGGGGTAGACCAAAAATTGGCATCAAGTTCAGTTGCAGTCAACTTGTGTTCTGGCCATTTGGTTTGTATCCTTGACCCGCGGGATTGAGTACTACTCACAGCAGTCTGTGTTGAGTGACCCTGTGAAGAAGGTTCACCGACAATGGGCTGTGATGATGCACTAGAGGTAGAGGAGTTTGTTGTTGTGGGAGACTGCACAGATGATATGTCAGGTTTGTCAGTAGAGCAACATGAGCAAGACTGAAAATCTAAAAAATTCTTATTAGATAAATCTGTTTTCTTTGACAGGCAAAACAGTTGATACAGTCGTAAATATAATCAGCATAGACATACACAGTTCATATTTTACTTAATTAGCATACAGGGAGAGGTGCTAACCATTTTGACAGGGACACAACAATATGCTTATATATCAAAGCAGAGAATAAATTCCTTCAACTGTTGCCTTGTCCAACTTGAGCAGCGATGGATTGTGTGTTCGATATGTGCATGCAACAAGAGGATAAAGCAATGGTCATGACATTATATATGACAGTAGTGAAACAACATTCACAACACATCATGACACCAACAATAATAATATATATGACAGTAGTGAAACAATTAACGCTCACAACAAAGCATAAGACAGTCTAGTTATCACTACCTTATAAACCACTACGATGCAATTCCCACAGACATTATGTGGCCATCAGAATTAAAGTATGCTAACAGGTCCAAAGCGTAACTGTCGATCTGGTACATTCAAAGCATAGCAGAATTGAAGTATGCTAACATCCTTTATGCTTTTCATGAATTTATAGTGCAAAAATTATAGCATCAAGAACATGAAAATGAATTTCAACATTTCATATAACTTCATATGTTAGCAACAATTTATTCAAAATAGACTTGGAGCAACAAAATCCATCCATCAAATCCACAGTCAATCAATTGAAGATGAACTATTAAGGCATGTCTCCCTAATCCACCTTGACATGAATATATAGCAGATTGGGTGGACTACATTATAAACCACTGCGATGCAATTCCCAATGACATTATGTGGCCATCAGAATTAAAATATGCTAACAGGTCTGTTGACGCGAAATCTGCACCTCGCGCCAAGCACACAGCAAGCCGAACAAGCTGGCTTCACACGCGAAGAGATCACGAGACGTGCCAGTCAATTTTCCCTGAAAATTAACAAAAGGCAAAGTAGTTAAATTCCAAAGCTTGGAACTTGCCGGGTGGTACCAGACAGTTCCATATTTATGGCTAGAAAGCCAAGTGAGATGACATATAGCTATAAAGAGCTATCTGCCAATGAACTGAAACCATTCGGGAGCTTTAAAGGGTAAAAAGTAACACAGCCGAATAGATGACGTAAGCATGACGATAGATCGGTCTTTATTTGGATAAAGATGCACGTGCGCAAGGCCATGACCGATCCCCGTGGTAAACAACATTAAATAATAAATTAAGTAAAAGCACGAACATAAATATGTAATAAACAAGCATGCATAGGTCCAAAGCACTAGTCTACCGCATGTCTAGGTACTTTAAGACCCGTCGGGTACGGTACCAAACAAATCTATCCACCGCATGATACAACTTGCTTGAGATCGCACCTCCTTCCACAAACAGATCTATCCACCACATGATACGATCTAAATATGGAAAGCTAAAAGCATACAATATTTAAAGCATGAATTGTGAACGCGTTTTACTCATGAAAACATAACCGAACACAGCTGAACAGCCGATTCGGGGTCCATGAAGAAGGAACGAACATTACCAAGCAATATAAATCTATCAGATTGGATTGAGATCTAATCCACCGGGTGACTAGCTCCAAAACAACCCAAAAACCAGCATCTACCGCGTGATACCCAGTTCTTTCAAGATTTATACAAGATTTGGTAAGCTTGAACCCGCAACACGTGGCAACCTAGATCGATTCGGTTCCGGCTATTAGGGAGCATGTGATCCACGTGTTGTTTTAGCCAAGGGTACGAACTCGATTCGCATAAGGATCATCAAAAAGGTATAAAGCCGATCCAAACCCATCTAGATTGGGCAAAGAAGTGTTACATGAAGCAAAAACTCAAAGCAACACGGGGTAATTTAATAAATCTATTGAATCTTGCCAAAATTCAATAGAGCCGATAACTAGCTTCAAGCTAGATCTTAGCCTACTGCATGGCTCATGACCTAACAAGAAACCCTCTTGAACCTAGCTTGAATCTACCGCATGACACTAAGCATGGTAACAAGACTACTTGCATCAGATCTAAATCCACCGCATGATACTAGACATGATACAAGGTTGCCGGTACTCACGGAGGACGACAGATCGATGAACCCTCTCGAAGAACTCGATGACACGACAAATGGACTCTAGGGTTTGGTGTAAAGACGGTTTTTGTTGAGAATGATTTCGGATCCCTGTTACATACATTCAGGGTTCATATTTATACCCTGCTAAGCACGACCTCGAATGGATTCGATACCTAATTTATCTCTACGCGCGATCGCTTATCCATCCATTTGTCCTTTCCGCTCGGGCCACGTCACCATATAATCCCGCAAAATCAGCTCAACAGTTTCCTTGCCGAAAGGAAGCAAATAGCCGACTGCGGATTTTTCTGCCGAATGCATCTGAAGAAACCTTCCTTCCGCCGGACGGATTTCTCACCAAGTTGGACCCACAAGTCAGACTCTTTACCAAATTTTGGTGTTAACATATGCCCCTTCAATTACGGGATAAAAGTGATTTTATTCCGGAATTGACTTCAGCCACCAACGTCTTCAAATTGAATCTGTTCAACACCCGTTCTCTCTCTTCGCAATCCGCCGGAGCCTTCGTCTAGATCCAAACCCTAAATCACCTTTTCTGAGCTCAAATCCCCAATGGCGGATCAAAATCAAGCTGCTCAGGTAAATTCCTCCACCATAAGTTTCATTCGGCATTCATATTTTCAATTTTTACCTGAGATTTCCTCTCCGCTTTTCCTCAGGAGCTTTCCACCGAGCTTTTGATCCGCACTGATGCCAATTCAAGGTCCTACTTCCTTGGTCCTGTGGGAGTTTCTGATCCTCGTGAATTCATCGCACCCGAATCCCAAAGGATTCCCTTCAAAGTGGCTTTAACTAAGCCTCCCCTGTGGCAGGATGCTTTCAAGAACTGGCCCTTGCCCCCAATTGCAGGCTGGAGGAATTGGTACAAAAGAATTCTTGCGGATAAGAGTGCCAGGACCCCAAACTCGGATACCCTCCGTGTTGCTCAATGCTTGGAGCTGTCTTTGGCCGAGACCCCCAAAAACGAAGACCTCTTGATAGCGGCTTGCCACTTCTGGTCAAATGGCGTCAACGCCTTCCGTTTTGGTCACGACCCAATGTCCCCAACTCTAGTCGATGTATACATGATCATCGGCCTTGACATTTCAGGATCTGTTCGTCCCTGGGATTTCAAAGGTTCCACAAGACAAACAGGAGTGAAACCAGGGAGCGGATATAAAAATTATATCCAGAATCATATGAAAGATGGCCCCCTTGGCGAAGTTGAATACAGGGCGTTCCTGAACATGTGGCTGTGCAGGTTCATCTTCTGTGGTAAAGCCAATGAGCCTACTCTAAATCATATTGTAATGGCTACACACTTAGCCAATGGTAATCGCTTTCCCCTTGGAAAATACCTCCTGGGTAGTGTATACCACATGCTTCATCAAACTGTCACCCAAATGTACACCAGCCAGAGGATAGCATGTGTCAATGGCCCTTGGTGGTTTGTACAAATGTGGCTGCAACTGCACATGCACCAGATTGTTGGTGTTGACCTCAACAACCGGTTCTTCCCTTCATCCAACTATCATGAAGGGGAAACCCAAGTCACCAGAGGATGCCACACCTATGGAGAAGCTGCTTCAACCGTTCCCATCAAGCAAAATGTCAGCCAGCTCTTCGAGCTCTTCTTCAAAGGCTTCCCAAACCCTCTCTGGCTTCCTTATTTGGATAATGACAATTTAACTCTCCCTTGTGAGTTCTCCTTTGAAGCCGAACGCCAAGATGGAAGATTTCTGGAAATCCTCAACATCCTCATCCATCCATGCATTCTGCCAGCTGAATTCAGTGGAGGGAGCCTAAACCATAGTACTTATGAATACTATCAGCCCAACATGATGGCTCGGCAACTTGGATGTGGCCAGATGCCCCCGAGACTATTTCTGCATGAATTCCTCAAGCCCAGAGAGGAAATCAAAGGACTTACTCAAACCAGCAGGGTTTCCAGTATGTATGCAGTCCATCTGTTTACACCTGGACCTTCACACCCACAACAGTAGCTCACCCCACCTTCAACTCCTGGTGGCAAGAATTCCATGACCATATTTTCAGTGAGCCTGTGCATTCATTTTGTATAGAACTGATGCCTGATTTTCAACCAACTTCAGAGGTAATCATGATTATCCCTTTCCTCAAATCTGGCATTTCTTCCTTTAACCATGTTCTTGATTTTCTTTTTCTTTTTACCCACAGAACACAATGCCTGCCCCTCTAGCTAGGGAGATCACTTACAATGCAGTAGGCCCAATCTTAGCATTGGGATTTAGATCACCAACCCTGGCTCAATTAATGGCTAGGTATGCTACAACAGATCTAACTCTGTCCAGTATTACTGCTGACAAGAGGCAAGGCCTGTCTCTGATCGCACCTCCAAATGCTAAGAGGAGAAGAACCGTCAAGAAAGTCCTTATCGAGGTAAAATTTCTTCTCTCTTGATCACAGGATTACTCTTTTCTGATAAATCTCGTCTTATGCGATTTCAGACTAGAACTCAGCAATCCTCAGCTTCAGAACCTGCTAATGCTCCATCCACTGGTATGACCTTTATCACTCCTTCCTTTAAAGATCAACACTGGCATTCATCCTTGATCTGGTATTTTTAGAGGAAACAATGGTGGATCAACTTGTGGATGTCCTAGTATCTCAACATGCAAGTCCACCCAGGGCTAAGCCATCTGTCCAAGTAGAGATCTCATCTTCATCAGGGACTCAATCACCCCCTGCTCAGACAGAAACACCAACCTCGCTAGAGATGAACTTCCCCATCCAACCAGAGCCTTCAAGTCATCCAAGGGCTCAATCACCTACTGGCCAGGCAGAGACATCAACTTTAGCAGAGGTGAATCCATTTCCTCTCCAGCCAGAAGCTTCAGAGTTGCCAGAGGCTGTATCACCCTCTCACAGAGAAGCTTCAGCTTTTCCACGAGCACCCCCTTCACCAGTGGCTCCAAAAATCTCCCCTGAAACTGAACAAAACCCTGTTCCAGCTCAGGAAGTCAGACATGAGGTAATCATTTGCACTTAATCCTGTTATCTTTTATTTCCCAATACCCCTGACTCGGCAATGTTATTCTTTCGAGATCGAGCTCGTCATCATCAAACCCACCAATGGGGAACCATCCAATTGCCGAGACGAGGGAAAGGGTGCCTCAAGCCTTGTCAGAGGAAGTGCAAGAAAAGTTCAAGGAAATTTTTGCCTGGGCGCAAAGAGAGGCCCGAGATCGATCGAGACCTTGATTACTTCGAGGACATGCTTAGACCCATCAGCCAAGAACTTCCTGAGGATGTCAGGGCCTCACTTGAACCCATCTCTGGCCTGGATGTTCATTATGTAGCCATAAGACGAGATCTGAGGAATGTATCTTCCCATCCGGCTGTTGAACAGAAGAAAGCTAAAGCTGAACAAGACGTAAAGGGAGCACAATCTCAGACTGAGAGTCACAAAGGGACATTGGCCAATCCGCGAGCTGCTCGTGAGTTGAAAATCACCAGAAAGGCCGCACTAGAGGCAGAGCTGAAAAGCTTATCAGTAGAAATAGAAGCTGACGACAGGAATATAGCCGAACTTCCTGGACTGATAGAGAAAATCCAAGAGGAAGCGACATCGGCCATAGCTGAGGTGAACCAATGTGATGTAGAACTCACCATCTTGTCTGACGCTCAGAAAGATTATCAATAACGGATGGAGAACATCCACCAGACAACATCGAATGCCTCCAATGTAATTGCAAAGTATTTAAACATTTAGATGTATTGATCGATGTATAACCGAACTGGTCGTCCTTGCAACATTTGCTCTTGCAATTTTATTTTCCTTTTCCTCTGCACGTCCTTAATTGCAACGCTGAACGACCCATTCGGTAATCAATAGCCCAAAAGTACCAATACCCGAACGGCACCTTAACTTCCTTTTAGACGAGCCAGTCAACCAAATACGACTCAGCCTTGAACTCTAAACGACCCGACGGCGGATCGGTCAAGGAAACCTCTCCACCTTCCAAGTTTCTTTGGATATGCGCCACGATCTAGAGCCACGACCTGAGGCCACGATCTATCTAGCCAGGCCTATAAATGAAAACCGTAGGTGCACCCAGCTCTTCACCAAGCCTTTAGCTCTCAAATCTTCGCCAATCTCAAGTCTTCTTTTTCCAATCAAGCACAAATCCCGAAGCATGGCGAGCGAAGCAACAACCGGCGCCGCGCCGCTGACGAGGCGGAGGGGAGTCGCGCCAGTGCGCGTCGGAGGCAATGATCGTCAACTTTTCTTTTACGATTCATCTTCGACCCCCTTTTGTTTTTGACGATCATCTCTCGTTTCTCGGCTTATTCAATGGAACCCATCTTCGCGCCGGCCGGTCGGCCCTCGCCGGGACGACTCCTTGGAGTCGGACCGCTACTCCCCCCGTGCCCTACGGGGAACTCGATGCTCTCCGCTTCAAGGCGGAGCTGGAGGTGGCCCGGCCGCGAGCTGGAAGATGTCTCCAAAAAGGCTGGCATAGCCGAATTGGAGTGGGAAGACCAGCGCAAGCAGCTGCTGGCGACCATCGACGGTACGGCTCTGAAACCGCTCTTTAATCCAATCCGGCTTTTGATGATAATCACCTTTATCTTGCATTTTGCTGCCCGTGACGCCGAGCTCAACCAGCTAAAAATGCTGGTAGAGCAACTGGCCGACAAGGTGAACGCCCGCGGAGACACGCCGGCGGAGCGCCTTGCCGCGGTGGAGCACCGCGTGGACGAAGTGGCCACCCATGGCATCCGCTTGGGCACCACTTTGGGCCTGGCCGCCATGGCGACACACACCGACGTCGACTATTCCACCAGGCCGCGCGGCTTCCGCGACGGCGCACCTAGAGACATCGAGGAGATTGAGATCATCTTGGAGCGCCTCGACGGCCACGGCGATGCCATTGCCGAACTCACTCATCCCCAGTCTGTGTTAAACGGGCTCTTTGATTAGATTGTATTAGGGATGTTTGATATCGGCAATAAATAAAGAACTTTTAATTTTCGCGCTCGCACTGCGATGATTTTTCTGTGTTTGCATCCGTGAATCTTGTTTCTTCTTAAACGTATTCGGGAACTCGTTTGAGCCGAACACGCGGAAACAGATGCCCCTTGGCGTAAAATCCGCAGAAGATCCTTGAATCGGCAATCGGTAAGCACTGTTCAAACAAAAACCCTTCGCATTCGGGAAGAAAACCCTGCCGCTTGGTATTCCAATAATGCATGTCGGCCAGTCATCACTCCCAACGCACTGTCTCAGTCAATAAAATAGTCTGCTGAGATGCCCTGCAAATCCACTCGCACACTCATCCATCACTTCTCATCTCCTCTTCTGTCCTCAGAGGAAAAAACCCCAAGGCCATGGACAAAGGCAAGCAGCCCCAGGAGGGTAGCACCCCGAAGAAACGCACGATTCGAGAGTGAGTTTTCCTTTGATTTGCTCCTTGTTTTCTCATGTAGTCTCGCGTTTTACCTCCTCTCTACCTTTACACTTTCAGCCTTGATCTGCTTCCTGAGGAAATCATCGGGACCGAAGACATGCCTGAGTACATCTCCTCTGATTCTTCCCTTGAAGCAGAGGACGCCACGCCGAGCAGAGAACCAGCCGCCAACTGCGCCGCCACGTTCGGCACCTGGAACATGACCTCAGGGACATCACCGCTCGTTGCCAGGCCGAGCGCGAGCGTTGCATGGCTTTGGAGGCATTAGTGGGAGGTAAATATCTTTAACTCCTTCCTGACTCCGTGTTACATCTGGATCTTTGCCCCTAATGACCACTCCTCTGTCTCAGATGTCTCTGTGAGGACCAGGAGCGTCCCAGTGGTCGATGGATGACCGCTCCTCAGTGATGAGTGATTGACAACGGGTGTTGGACTAACTCGTGGCTTAGTGCGCGAGTGTAGGCCGGCGGCCTAGTTCGTGTTGTTGCGGGTGAAGAACGGGCGTGAAAGGTCTTCGACCTTGAGGGACCTCCGGGAGATGGAGAGACAAGTAGGCTCGGTTCGAGGGACCCGGTGGACAGCGGGACTCGGTGCGGGCCGAAGTCATGGACAATCGAGCCGGTGCACGGTGGCGGTCGAGTCAAGTGGTTTGGCGGGAGGCCGGACCAAAACGCGGGGTTTGGTGGTTTGCCCACAAAACCATCGGCGGACGGTTTCTTGGTTTGGGCCTCAAAACCAAGTCCGAGGACCCAACATGACGGAGACGGGATCCGGGCGTGTCGGGAAGCTTCGAGGCGGAGGACACGCGGCGGGATCGCATGGCTTGCATCGGGAGGACGCGGGGTGCGGCAAAGGCGTGGCCGTCCGATGGCAAGACCCACAAACATTACCTAAATGCCCCTACGTGGGTTGCATCGTCAGTAGTTAAGTTAGGGGTAGTAGAGTCATTTACCACTCCAGCGGGACCTGATATATAAGCCATGAGTGTGTGTGGATGGCTCTCTTGCTCCGCGACTTAGGGTTTCATTTCCTCCCTCCCATTTCTCTTTTTTTGTAGCTATTTTTCTTCCATTTTCTCTAGGCTAGCATGAGAGCTTCATGAGAGATTTGTTGAGAGGGATGGATGCTAGGGCGGCATGCTAGACCTTGTGAACCTTTCCTGGTTTGTATAGAAGATTCGGAGTTGTGTTTTTCGTGGTCTTTCGTGCTTGTTTTCGTGCCTTTGTTCTCGGTGTGATTCCGCGGATTTGAGTGGGTTTCTCCCCGGATTTCTTTGAGGAAAACATGGATAGATGTCTCGTGCATCTTTGTGATTGATCTTGTTCCCTCAAACGCCGGGAAACCACTTGGATTCGTAGTTTTTCATTCGGTGCTCTAGCTTTTGGTGGTGCTCAAAGGATTCGCGATTCCCGGTGATTTAGTGAGTTAGGAGGCAAGATTTTTGTGCTATAGCACCCTTGTGTGATGCTTTTCAAGTCCCCAAACCCTTGTCTCCATAGCTTCAATCGTTTGGGAAATCCGATGATGATTTGGGGGAGTTGACTTTCGAGGTCGGGGCGTTTTTCGCTCTTCGTCCGCACCGGCGGAGCGGCCCGCGAGGTGCCGGCGGACGGTCCGCACGGCTAGGGTTCGTCCCGTGTTCTTGCTCGCCTTTTGTTTCGATCCGTCGCGATTTTGGTTTCGGTTAAACGGAGTTTCGGACGGTCCGCGAGAGGGAGGGCGGACGGTCCGCGGGTGCGGACGGTCCGCGTGCTCCCCGCGGACGGTCCGTGGCTCGGGTGCGTCCCCGTTGGTTCCGTGTGTGTTTAACGGACGGTCCGCGGAGTAGGCCGGACGGTCCGCGGTGCCGGCGCGGACGGTCCGTGGTAGCAGGCCGGACGGTCCGCGTGGCCCATCGCGGACGGTCCGCACTGCCTAGCCGGACAGTCCGCTAGAAGCTGTGAGCTGTGCTTCTTGTTTCGTTTCCTCCCCTTGTTCTTTCGTGCTTCCGCGTGTGCTTTAAGGAATCGTTCCTAAGGCTAGAGGTTGATCCATAACCTCGTGGTCTTGGCGATTGGTGTGTGATTCGATCCATCGCTTGTGTGTGACCGGGGTTTGTCTAGGGTATAGGCCGGGTTCTTATGGAAGAATTTTTTTACCGGCTCCTATTCACTCCCCCCCTCTCTAGTCGCCATCTGATCCTTCAATTGGTATCAGAGCTTGGTGCCGGATTCTTTGCGACTTTGACAAGTCCCGAATCCTAAGATGGCGTACGTTGAGCGGGGCGGTCCGCCGCACTTCGATGGCAAGGGTTACCACAAGTGGGCGGCTCGTATGATGATCTTTCTTCGTGGGAAGCTGTTGGATTTCATTGTGCTTGACAAGACCTATGCTATTCCGGTCAACATCCATACTCTTATGGTGACCGATGCCGGTGCTAAGGCCAAGTATGAGGCTAATGCAAAAGTCGTTGATCACTTGGTCCGAAGCTTGTGTGATCCAGAGTTTGAGCGTGTTCGCCATTTGAATCTTGCTTGGCAAATTTGGGAGAAGTTATTGGTTGCTCACGGTGGTGATAACCATGTGAAGGCTCGCCTCTTTGTCTCTTACCGGATGCTATATGAGAATTTCACTCCACTTCTTGGTGAGGACATTGTTGCGATGTTTCAGAGGTTCACCGCCATCGTGAACAACATGAAAGCTAATGTTGAGGATTTTCCTTACACCGAGCTTGATCAGGCTTTGAAGCTCTTGCATGTCTTGGACCCAACTGTTTGGGGTGCTAAGGTTGAGGCCATCAAGGAGTCTGGGCAGTACTTGACTATTGAGTTGGATGACCTCTTTTCTAAGCTCAAGCCGGCTGAGGTTGACAGGAAGTTGCAATCCAAGCATGAGGGCTCGACTGACCATAGTCTTGCTCTTGTGGGCGGATCAAAGGGCAAATCCGACCCTTCCCGTCACCGCTTTTCCTTGTCTTCTCTTATGTCCATTCCGGATGAGGAGTTTGATGTGCCGGGCGAGGAGGAGCTGGCCTTGCTCTCAAGGAGGTTTGATCGACTACACGAGAGTCGGAGGAATGCAAGGCGGAGCTCAGGGACGTGCTACAAGTGTGGCAAGCGTGGCCACTTCATCGCCGAGTGCCCGGAAGGGGAGGAGAACAAGTACAAGGTGAACAAGTACAAGGCGCACCCGAGGCGTGAAGACAAGTACTCCTCCAAGGGCAAGCACTTCAACAAGTCCAAGAGCAAGGACAAGGACAAGCGGCGACCGAGCAAGAGCGGCTACAAGAAGAACAAGGCAAGAGCGATGGTGGCCGGTGCGAGCGACGTCGACTCAAGCTCAAGCAACGAGCAGTCAAGCACAAGCGGCCGAAGATGAAGACGCCGAGAGGCGCAAGGGCAAGAAGAGTGCAAGCCGGAACCTCGCCGGGTTGAGCCGTGTGGCGCTTGAGGGCTTCGTGGCATGGCCCATAGCTCAAGCAAACAAGAAGAGCTAGAAGGAAGACGGCGACTCCGACTCGGAGGATGAGGTAAATCATGACCCCGACTCTTTGCTTGCTGAGATCGCTAGGTTGAATGGCTTGATTGACAACCGTGATAGTGTGCTAAGAGATGCCAAAAAGATGAGGAAAGATCTTAGGGCTCAACTTGAGAATGCTAGTGAGAAAGTAGGAGAGCTGGAGTCCAAATTGCTTGAATTGAAACTTGAGAATGACTCTTTGAAACTTGCTCCTACTACTCCTGATGATGTTGAATGTCTTGAGTGTGATGCTTGGTTGAGTGAGATCAAGTTGCTTAATGAGAAAATGCTTCCACTTTGGCTAAACTAGATGCCCTTAGGCCTGACTATGATGAGCTTAAGTCTAGACCTACTTTGCTTGGTGCTTGTAAATCATGTCCTACTATGCATGCTAAGCTTGTCGATGCTCGTTCTACTATTAGCTCTTTGGAAGCTTCTTTGAAATCTCCTGTTGTCAATGCATGTAGCCGTGATGAAGTTACTTTGCGCAATCTTGAACTTACTTCCCGTTTGGATGTCATCTATGAGGAGAATGACTATTTGAGGAAGGTGTTGGGTTGGTTGTCCGGGGGGAACCTCAATTGAAAATCATGATTGAGGAGTTCAAGAGAGCGGACGGTCGTGGTTTGGGTTTTGAGAAGTTGGGTGAGAAAGTGGGAGAGAACAGTGGGGAGAGTGTGTATGAGAAGTGTGTTGAGTCTAACCCCGAGTTTGAGGTGATCGGAGACATCCAAGTCCCACTTCCAAAAGCACCCAAGAACTCTTTCACACCAAAGCCCAACCACCTTTGCAACAAGCTTGACACAACCCAAGATCCACCCAAATTCCCACCTAAGACAAATGACTTCCAAAAACCGGTGAAGTTTGTGGATGAGAAGGGTGAGAAGGCTAGAGAGAAGCCGAGCCAAAACCAAAACCCATCCCCTTCAGGTGTGAGTATTGTGGCAAGGAGAGGCATCTTGCGGAGTTTTGCTACAAGAGGAAGAGGGATGAGAGGCTTGCTAGGGAGAAAGCGAACCGAGACAGTATCGCCGGCCTCATGGTATTCCTGAGCCTAGAGTGCCACTTCCACGGGGTTTGGGAAGTGTGAAGAGTGTTGGTAGAGTTGGGACTCAGAGTGGTAGGTTTGTGAGGAGAGATGATGGTGTGCGTGCTGGTGAGAGGTTTGGTCGGGCTCGTGGTGGTTTTGCTGGACGTCCTCCTACTCGTCCTCAATACGAGTTTAGGGGAGATGATCGCAGCTTTGGGTTCCAGAGGAACTACGGACCACGTTTTCCCCCTCGTGGTGCTCGTACTCCTCCCATGGGACATGGGAAGTTTGGTGGCAAGGGAATGATGTTTGCTAACCCCTCTTTTGAGCAGATGGCTCGACACTGGTTTAACTTTCTTTGTGCTAACCCCAGTGTCGAGTCACTAGCTCATTCTCGTTCTTGTTTCGATCGGCAGTGGGAGGCTTGGAGGACATTTGGTTGATCGACTCCGGTGTTCTCGACACATGACCGGAGATAAGAAGTGGTTCTCCACCCTCACCCCGGTGAAGGAAAAGATGTACATCACATTTGGGGACAATGGACGTGGAAGGGTGATGTCCGAGGGTGTTGTGCATGTGAGTGACAAGGTAACGTTGAAGAGAGTGGCTCTTGTGAAGTCTTTGGGTTTCAATTTGCTTTCGGTTTCTCAGTTGCTTGATGAGGGTTTTGAGGTGCGTTTCAAGTCCGGCGAGTCTCGTTTGCTTGATTCTCGAGGTGATCTTGTCCGTATGATCATCCCCGAAGGTCGATTTTCGTGGCTGATTTCTCTCGTTCTTTGGGTCCTCGCTCGCTGTTTGATGGCTGGTCCTTCTTCTGATTTGTGGAAATGGCATAGGCGGTTGGGACACTTGAGCTTTGATTTGGTTTCCCGCTTGAGTGGTTTTGACCTTGTCCGAGGATTGCCGAGGTTGAAGCTTGAGAAGGATTTGGTTTGTGCTCCGTGTAGGCATGGCAAGATGGTAGCCACTCCCCATCCACCCCTGACCGATGTCATGACCGAGCGTCCGACGTAGCCGTTGCACATGGACCTTGTTGGGCCGGCTCGAGTTCGCTCGCCGGGTGGGAAGTGGTATGTCCTTGTTGTGGTGGACGATTACTCTCGTTATGCCCGGGTGTTTTTCTTGGAAGATATAAGTGAGACATTTGGTTTTGTTCGAGATCCGATCGTGAGGTTGAAAATGAGAGGCATGGGAACGCTATTCGAGCTATCCGCAAGTGATAATGGCTCGCAGTTCAAGAACTCTCATTTTGATGCCTTTTTTCGTGATCTAGGACTTGAACATCGTATTCGACCCCTTATGTGCCCCCCTCAAAATGGAGTCGTGGAAAGGAAAAATCGGACTCTTTGTGAGATGGCTAGGACGATGCTCGATGAGCACAGGACTCCTAGGAGGTATTGGGCTAAGGCGGTCAATACGGCTTGTCATGTTTCCAACAGGATTTTATTGCGAGCTTTCAAGAAGAAGACCTGTTATGAGCTGATGCATGGTCGGGCACCCAAGGTGAGTCATTTCCGAGTTTTTGGCTGCAATTGCTTTATTCTTAAGAAGGGAAAACTCGACAAGTTTGAGGCTAGGTCTAGTGCTGGTATTTTCTTTGGATATGCTAACCACTCTAGAGCCTATAGGGTGCTTAACCTTGAGACTAACAAAATCATGGAGACTTGCGAGGTAACCTTCGACGAGACAATGCCATGTACCTCTCTTGGCTTTGAATGTGCAGGTGATGAAGAAATGGCCGAGGACCTCGTTGAAGAGGAGAAGGATGAAGCTGGAGATGATGATGGATAGAACCATGCGCCTGATGCGGAGTGTGTACCCACTACTTCCCCTACGACCACTACGGAGCGTGGACCGTCTACTTCATGGACAACGGCGATGCGACAAGAGGACCAGGCGAGAGAAGCTGAAGTTGAGGGGGAGGTAGTCTCGAGGCGTGAGGCTCCCCGGCGGATTCAAGAATTGCATCCCCTGTTGAAGATCATTGGGAATATCGATGAACACACTACACGGTAAAGGTCCAGGAATTCCTCTCATTTTGCTCATGCTGCTTTTGTTGCCACTTTTGAGCCCAAGGACATTGGACATGCTTTATCTGATGCAAACTGGGTCAATTCTATGCATGAGGAGTTGGAAAACTTTGAGAGGAACCAGGTGTGGGAGTTAGTTGAACCACCTCCAAATTGCCATCCCATAGGAACCAAGTGGGTTTGGAAGAACAAAGAGGGAGAGAATGGGATGGTTGTGAGGAACAAGTCCGGACTTGTTGCTCGGGGGTTTAGTCGAAGGAGTGGGTCGACTATGAGGAGACCTTTGCTTTTGTGGCCCGTCTTGAGGCAATTCGGATCCTTCTAGCCTTTGCCGTGGCTAAAGGGTTCAAGTTGTTTTAGATGGACGTGAAGAGTGCTTTTCCGAATGGGGTCATAGAGGAGGAGGTGTATGTGAAGCGCCCACCGGGGTTTGAGAGCGAGCCGTACCCACACAAGGTGTACGAGTTGAAAAGGGCTCGTATGGGTTGAAACAGCGCCCCGTGCTTGGTATGGGAGATTGAGAGGTTTTCTCGTTGAGTAGGGGTTTGTGATGGGTACCGTGGATAGGACCTTGTTTCTCCTCAAGCATGAAAATGACTTGTTGATTGTGCGGATATACGTGGATGATATTGTGTTTGGTGGCTCGTCACATAACCTTGTTGCCAAGTTTGCGGATGAGATGAGCAGGGAGTTCGAGATGAGCATGATGGGAGAGTTGCGGTATTTTCTCGGGGCCGCGATCAAGCAAGTGAAAGATGGAACATTTGTGCACCAAACCAAGTACACGAAAGACATGTCGAAGAAGTTCCGTATGCAAGATGTGAAGCCGATGTCGACTCCCATGGGGAGTATGGCCACTTTGGATGCGAGCGAGGACGGAGAACCAAAGGGACCGGCGGGAGTACAGGAGCATGATCGGCTCCCTCCTCTACTTGACGGCGACGAGGCCAGACATACAGTTCAGTGTGTGTCTGTGCGCTCGTTTTCAGGCTTCGCCGAGGACATCACATCGACAGACCGTCAAGAGGATTTTCAGGTATCTACAGTCTGCCCCTGGTCTTGGCCTTTGGTATTCTTCCTCCTCGACTTTTTCTCTTCATGGTTTTTCCGATGCGGATTTTGCTGGATGTCGAGTCGAGAGGAAGTCTACTTCTGGTACTTGCCAGTTTCTTGGATCTTCGTTGGTCTCATGGTCTTCCCGCAAGCAGTCTAGTGTAGCTCACTCTACCACCGAGGCGGAGTATGTTGCTGCCGCGAGTTGTTGTTCCCAGCTGTTGTGGATTTCATACACTTTGAGAGACTTTGGTGAGGAGTGCACCCAGATCCCACTTCTTTGTGATAGCACCAGTGCCATAAGCGTAGCCAAAAACCCCGTGCTTCACTCTAGAACCAAACACATAGAAGTGAGGTATCATTTCTTGAGGGACAATGTGGAGAAAGGAACCATTGTGTTGAGCCATGTCTCTACCCAAGATCAGCTTGCAGACATTTTCACAAAGCCTCTCGACCAAGCTACTTTTGTGCGCTTGCGGGGGGAACTTGGGGTTTGTTGCCCTTTCTAGTTGATTCTTGGGGGATTTCCTTTTTGTATCATATGTATCATATCATGTTTACTTTGATGTATATACATGCTTTGCTTGATGTATAAACCAAGGTAGGATAGCCATCTTGTCATATATCATGCTGCATTTGTATCATATCGCATTTTAGGATGATGAGCTTCTTTCATATGCCTTATTTGAGTCTCTTTGGCTATTTGTGAGATATTTGTCATATGTGTGGAGAAATGGTGATGTGAGGCTAAGCTCTTGGAATATTTGAGATATATGTGTGGTGAGATAGCCCTTTTTGAAATAAATGCTAATCTTGATTAACTTTTGGTGAAATTTGCTCCACTCTTGTGTAGTAGTGTATCCATGTCACAGTTTGGTCTAAATGTGCTTTTCATGCTTAGATTGTGCTTGGATGCCTCGTTCTTGCATTTGGGCCAAAGGCCGAATATCATTGTGAATGTTTAGCCTATATTGCATTCATGGGGGAGCATAAGCTTCTTTTTGCCGCAAAGGCACTTCATGTACCATAAAATGCATTAATCTTGAAAAGAAGTGTGTATGCTTGAAAAATGCTCCATCCATCATGTCTATGCTTAAAATGTCTTATCTTTCACATATGGGTGCAAAACATGTTGCATGATGTTCACCAGTGGAGAAGTCTCCCCGAAGTGGACACATGGCTCATGAGCTTTGACATGACATGCTTTGCTTTATGGGTGTTTGCCATGATCTTTTGCTGAGAATTTGATATCCTTGTATGATCTTTGAATGGTATGCATGTTTGTGGCTCAAGTGTGACATCGATTTGCTTTTACATGTGAAGCGAGCCTTCTTTTTGTAAACTCGCTTAAATCTGAAAATTTTGCTTTGTCACATGCTTGTATTTTCATATATTACTTGTGGCAATGCTTTGACTATGCTATGATTCATATGTGTGATCTTTGTCTCATTTTTAGCCTTGGACACTAGATTTGGCCTATTTGAGAAGCTCATGTAGATGTTTATATGCTGTGCTTTGCATTTCTGCATTTTCACCTTGATTCATAAATTGTCAACAAGGGGGAGAAGAGGTGAGCTTAATGAAAATTCAGAAGGGGTGAGCTGAAATTTGGAAGGTTGCATCCACATGTTCAGGGGGAGCTTGCATTTGTTTAGGGGGAGCTTTCTTGCTGTTTTCGTTGTGGAGTTTGTGCTTTGCTTGGCTTGTGACCTTTCTTTGCCTTTCTTCGGTTTTGGTCATGAGTTGAGCTTCCTTTGTTTTTCTTTCTTCTTCCTTTCTCTTTTTCTCTGAATTTCATTTCGCGTTGTGTGTTGTCAATGCACTCATCAAGGGGGAGATTGAGGACCAGGAGCGTCCCAGTGGTCGATGGATGACCGCTCCTCGGTGATGAGTGATTGACAACGGGTGTTGGACTAACTCTTGGCTTAGTGCGCAGGTGTAGGCTGCGGCCTAGTTCATGTTGTTGCAGGTGAAGAACGGGCGCGAAAGGTCTTCAGCCTTGAGGGGCCTCTGGGAGATGGAGAGACAAGTAGGCTCGGTTCGAGGGACCCGGTGGACAGCGGGACTGGGTGCGGGCCGAAGTCATGGACAATCGAGCCGGTGCACGGTGGCGGTCGAGTCAAGTGGTTTGGCGGGATGCCGGACCGAGCACGCGGGGTTTGGTGGTTTGCCCACAAAACCATCGGCGGACGGTTTCTTGGTTTGGGCCTCAAAACCAAGTCCGAGGACCCAACACGACGGAGACGGGATCCGGGCGTGTCGGGAAGCTTCGAGGCGGAGGACACGCGGCGGGATCGCATGGCTTGTGTCGGGAGGACGCGGGGGTGCGGCAAAGGCGTGGCCGTCCGATGGCAAGACCCACAAACATTACCTAAATGCCCCTACGTGGGTTGTATCGTCAGTAGTTAAGTTAGGGGTAGTCGAGTCATTTACCACTCCGGCGGGACCTGATATATAAGCCATGAGTGTGTGTGGATGGCTCTCTTGCTCCGCGACTTAGGGTTTCATTTCCTCCCTCCCATTTCTCTTTTTTTTGTAGCTATTTTTCTTCCATTTTCTCTAGGCTAGCATGAGAGCTTCATGAGAGATTTGTTGAGAGGGATGGATGCTAGGGCGGCATGCTAGACCTTGTGAATCTTTCCTGGTTTGTATAGAAGATTCGGAGTTGTGTTTTTCGTGGTCTTTTGTGCTTGTTTTCGTGCCTTTGTTCTCGGTGTGATTTCGCGGATTTGAGTGGGTTTCACCCCGGATTTCTTTGAGGAAAACATGGATAGATGTCTCGTGCATCTTTGTGATTGATCTTGTTCCCTCAAACGCCGGGAAACCACTTGGATTCGTAGTTTTTCGTTCGGTGCTCTAGCTTTTGGTGGTGCTCAAAGGATTCGCGATTCCCGGTGATTTAGTGAGTTAGGAGGCAAGATTTTTGGGCTATAGCACCCTTGTGTGACGCTTTTCAAGTCCCCAAACCCTTGTCTCCATAGCTTCAACCGTTTGGGAAATCCGATGATGATTTGGGGGAGTTGACTTTCGAGGTCGGCCGTTTTCTGCTCTGTCCGCACCTGGCAGACAGTCCGCGAGGTGCTGGCGGACGGTCCGCGCGGCTAGGGTTCGTCCCGTGTTCTTCGTGTTCTTGCTCGCCTTTCGTTTCGATCCGTCTCGATTTTGGTTTTCGGTTGGACGGAGTTTCGGACGGTCCGCAACAGAGGGCGGACGGTCCGCGGTTGCCTGGCGGACAGTCCGCGTGCTCCCCGCGGACGGTCCATGGCTCGGGTGCGTCCCTGTTGGTTCTGTGTGTCTTGGTGATTGGTGTGTGATTCGATCCATCGCTTGTGTGTGACCGGGGTTTGTCTAGGGTATAGGCCGGGTTCTTTTGGAAGAATTTTTTTACCGGCTCCTATTCACTCCACCCCTCTCTAGTCTCCATCTGATCCTTCACTCTGATAGGTACAATAACCTGAAAGCGGCTTGGGACAGCTTGGTGGGGCAGCAAATCATGGTCACCCCCATGCATTCCAAGTTGCCGTCACGGCGGTCCTGGAGCAACTGAAGAGGGAGCAGCCGAAGAAGCAAAGAAAAGATTGAATCATACTTTCGCTTCTTACGCCAGGCCTTCTACTTCCCGCCTCCTCGAAGTCCTGATCACCATGGTTGTTGGATGTAAACCTACAAGAAGCAGTTGTAATGTAGTTTCGTGCTAAAGGCAATGCATCTAGGCACTGGCCATTCCCTCTGCTTGGGGATTTTGTTCTGAAGGAGGCCTCGTTCTTGAGCGCCGGCTATTCCTGTATCAGATGCATGTAATCCCAATACTGGTGATCACCGATCGATTTCAATACTAGGATAATATTTCTTCAAATATCTTCCATTTATTGCAGCGGAAAATTCTTCTCCTAGTAAAGTTTTCAACATGTAGGCATTACCAGGGACGCATCTGACCACGCGAAAGGGTCCTTCCCAGTTAGGAGACCATTTGCCGAATTCACTGTATTTGGTTCCAATCGGCAGTAACGCTTTCCAAACCAAATCTCCTTCTGCAAATTGCCTAACCTTTACTTTCTTGTTATAATACTTGGCAACCCGCAGCTTGTTCTTCTCGATATTTTCCAAGGCACTAAGACGGATCATGTGCAAATCTTCTAGCTCGTCCATCATTAAGCCGCTATAATCTTTGGAGCTTAAATCTTTCTGCAAAACCACTCTCCTAGAACCTGATTGTATTTCCCAAGGTAAAACCGCATGGTGTCCATAAACCAATTCATAAGGAGATGTTTTTTGTGGCTCCATGAGGGGCCATTCGGTAAGCCCATAACGCTTCACTGAGTACCGAATGCCACCTCCTTGGCTTCTGGTCGATCTTCTTTTGTATAAGCTTGATCATGATTTTATTAGAAGCCTCTGCCTGACCATTAGCTTGGGCATAATAGGGAGAAAAATTAAACAATTTGATCCCCATGCTTTCGGCAAACTCTCTGAACTCCAAGGACACGAATTGGGCTCCCTAATCAGTTGTGATTGTTTGGGGAATTCCAAACTGATAGATGATGTGTTCCTTGACAAAATCGACCATGTTTTCTGACGTCACCTTCTTCAGTGGAATTGACTCAACCCATTTGGTAAAGTAATCTGTAGCCAAAAGCACAAACTTATGCCCCTTGCTAGATGGTGGATTAATCTGGCCAATCAAGTCTATACCCCAGCCCCTGAATGGCCACGGCTTGATAATGGGATTTAATGCCGATGTAGGAACTCTTTGAATATTTCCAAACCTCCGGCAGCCTTGACATCCCTTGTAATACTCAAAGCAGTCCTCCAATGTCGTCGGCCAAAAGCACCCAGCTTGCCTGATGACCCATTTCATGCGGTAGGCCGATTGGTGTGCTCCACATATCCCATCATGTACTTCACTCATCATCCTTTTAGCTTCCTCTAGACCCAGGCATCGTAACAACACCCCGTCTAACGATTTGTAAAACAAATTATCATACAGAAGAACAAACTTTATGGCCTTGTACCTGAGCTTCCTAGAGACTTTTCGGGATGGATCTTTCAAATAGTCAACGATCTCTTTTCTCCAATCATCCTCCGCAAGATCCATTCCCAGTGCACATATGTTTGTAGCAAACGCTTCTTGATTCTCTTTATAACCAGAGGCGCTCTGAGCCAACCTGTTCGCTTCTTCGTTATGTTCCCTAGGAATATGCTGTAGAGTCACCAACGGAAAGCTCTTCAAGATTTCCCTGCATTCTTCGTAGTAACTCCTCAGCGCTTCACTTTTACATTCGTATTGGCCGTTCAATTGCTTTATTACCAATTCTGAATCTCCATAAACCTCAACCGAAACGGCCCCGGCTTCTCTCAAATATTGAAGCCCCCGAAGCAATGCCTCGTACTCAGCCTGATTGTTTGTAACAGTGGGCTGTATAGGGATAGCAAACTCGAACATATCACCCCTGGGCGAAATCAAAAGAATCCCTACTCTCCCACCTTTACCACATGATGACCCATCAAAAAATACAGCCCAAGGAGTAATTTCAAGCAAATCAATTGATGGATCACGATGTTCAGTTATAAAATCGGCAATGATCTGACCTTTAATAGCTTTTGCCGATTCGAACTTCAACTCAAACTCTGATAAAGCCAAGATCCACTTGCCAATCCTGCCATTCAAAATTGGCATAGATAACATGTGTTTTATTACGTCGAACTTAGAATATACAATGCATTCGGCATTCAACAAGTAGTGCCGAAACTTTGTACACGAGTAGTACACGCATAGGCACAGTTTCTCTGCAGCCGAATACCTGGTCTCGGGATCAAGTAATTTTCGGCTAAGATACGTTACTACCCGCTCCTTTCCTTTGAATTCTTGAATATGGGCCGATCCAATGGTTTGGGTATCGGCCGCCACGTACAACTTGAAAGGCTTATCCAACTGCGGAGAGACCAGTACTGGTGGCTCTTTCATATATTGCTTGATCTCGTCAAAAGCCTTTTGTTGTTCGTCGCCCCACGTGAACTTCTGATCTTTCTTAAGTTTCAGCAATGGAGAAAACGGTAAAACCTTCTGTGACAGATTTGAGATGAATCTCCTTGCAAAATTAATTTTGCCGAGCAGTGATTGCAACTCCTTGAGATTAGTTGGAGGGACAACTTCATCAATGGCCTTCATGCTTTTCTTGCCAACTTCAATCCCCCCTTCGTGGACCAAGAACCCCAAGAACTCTCCAGCTGATACCCCAAACGCGCATTTGTTTGGATTCATCTTCAAGCCATGCTTTCTGGTGCATTCCAAGGTTCTTTTCACGTCTTCCAAATGTGTGTCATGATTCATAGACTTGATCACGACGTCATCAATGTAAATTTTGACAATCTTGCCGATCAACTCATGAAAGATGTAATTCATGGCTCGCTGATAAGTTGCACCGGCATTCTTCAACCCAAATGTCATGACTATCCATTCAAACAGGCCTATATGACCAGGACATCTGAAGGCTGTCTTTGATATATCCTCTATTGCCATAAAAATTTGGTTATATCCCGCATTACCATCCATGAAACTGATGACTTTGTGTCCAGCAGCGGCGTCAACCAACAAATTGGCAAAAGGCATTGGGTAACCATTCATAGGAGTGGCTCTGTTTAAGTCCCTGAAATCTATACAGACCCTCATCTTTCCATTTTTCTTGTAGACAGGGACAATATTAGAGATCCACTCTACATATCTGCATAGCCGAACGAAGTTTGCATCAAGTAATCTTTCAACTTCTTTCTTCACATCGGCCAATACTTCATCTTTGTAGATTTTTCGGGGTGGTTGCTTGTATGGTCTAAAACCAGATCTGATTGGCAACCGATGCTCAACAATGGAACGGTCCAGTCCAGGCATCTCTGAATAATCCCAAGCGAAGCAATCTTTATATTCCTTGAGCAACTTGATCAATTCCTCCCTGAAGTCCGATTGCAAGTTTGCGCTGATAAATGTCGGCCTTGGTTTGTCACCGCTTCCAATGTCAACTTCCTCCAATTTATCGGCCCACATGAATCCTTGTCCCAACTTGCCGTCAGTGCCATCGACGGGGTTATCCATTAAAAATTGTTGTAAGAGCCGACTGCTTGAATCGGCTGTTGATCGCCGCCGACGAGCTCAACAGACCTTCTCCCCCGCCTTTTCCCGAGAAACGATCAATACCTTGGTATTCCCAGAAAGTTGATTCCACATTTGCAACGCTCACAGAGTCGTCTGCTTGGACCACCACAATATCATCATCTACCCATTGGATGAGCTCGCCGATGCATGGTAGATGGGACGCGGCAGATTGGCATGAATCCGGGCCCCGTCCAAGCAAGAGGGTCGTAGGCTCCTTTACCTTCGATGACAAAGAAGGTTATGAGCAAGGTGTTTTGGACCCGATCATTAGATCCACGTGGGCGCATCCCTTGGTATCCGAAGGATTCCGGCGAAATCGTTCGCATTATGCTTGTAGGTGTCAAGTCGCCAGGGCCCATGCCAAGTTTTCTGAAAGTGGTGTACGGCATTACATTGACCGCCGATCCACCGTCGACAAACATCTTGGTCAATGGCTTGCCATTGACATATCCTTTCACGTATAGCGGCCTCATGTGTCGATTTTTGGCCGGTTTGTCGAAGACGGCTTGCTTGGCTAGCACCAGCCGCGCCATCGGTCCCTCAAGTCGCTCATCGTCCGGGGACGCTTCTTCCCGCACGACCCGATTAGCAGGGAGCTATAAATTCATTCGGCGAGAAAATATACCATACATGCCGGCGTTGAACGGTTTGATCCTTCGGAGTTTATCCTTCGGACGCCACACCCGTCTTGTCCGGATCCCCTGCTCGCCTCGGCCCGCGGTTCCTCAAGCGTTGAACCCTCCTTTTCGACTCTTTCTTAGGCCGGGCGGGCACCATTGCCCCTTTTGCCGGATGTACTCGTCCTCGTCTTCCTCCCTGATCAGCCCACTTCAAATCAGCTTGTCTCTTCCCGGGATGATCAATGATTTCAATTTTTTGACGCCGATCCTCACTAGGATGTATCCTTCCAATTCTTTCATGGACGGATCGGCGATTGGTCGTTTCCTCGCCTATACTCAAAGTACCTATCGCCGCACTCGGCGCTTCCCGCCGTGGGAAGCTTCAACCCTTCGTTCCAGCAGTGCCTAAAGAATGCGCACCCCCAGTGTGCGCGCTCCTGCTCGCGCGTATATTGCTCTAGATCTCTCCTGCGCCTTCCTCTTCGGCCCTGCGCCTCTCCTCCTCGTGCTTTCATTTCTGGTAGCGCTCCTTCTCCAGCTGGCGCTGGCACTTGTTGAGGAGGATGCGCGTAGTCACCCTGGGTTTGGCCCTGGACGATTCCCCGATCTCGATATGGCTCTTGAGAACGCGGGGGGGCTTCACCATGCACCTGCTCCAAGGTCACTTGACGTTCGGGTCCATCGCTCCGTCCCGCCTTGCCCCGGGCCGAAGTCAAGACCTTGACCTTGCCCTTCTCCTCGCCGTCACCATATTGACGGAAAAGCTTATCATGTTCTGGGGAAAAGGGCGGCCGTCCAGTTTCATCTTGTTATCAAACTTGAGATGTCCCTCCTGGATAGTTCTCTGGATCCTCATCCTGAAGACCTTGCAGTCATTGATGGAGTGAGAATTCCTGTCATGGAAGCCGCAGTAACGTTTCTCCTTTACTCCATTGGGCCGAAGCATGGAATGCCCTTCAGGCAACTTGATTCGGCCTTCCTTCACCAGGAACTCAAACAGCTTATCAGCTTTAGTGACGTCGAAATCATAGGTGCCTTTAGTCTGTTTGACCCGCCGATTCATGGTCAATGGTTCCTTCCCCCACATGATTTCGGCCGCAGCCACATCCTGGTCATCATCGAGTCCTCCACTTGGTCGGCCTTTTCCAGGAACTGATTGTAGATATCTGTCACGTCGTGCTATTTACCAAACCTCGGCGTATTTCTTAAAACCGTAGGCCCGGTTGCTCATCAACGACGCCTTTGGGACAGTTGACCCAGGTTATCGAACTCCATGCCAAACAGCTTTTCACGTACGGCCGGCAGCATCCCAGCGACGGCCATGTCGGCCAACTGGTCATCTGGCAGATTTAGAGAAAAACACATGCCCTTGATTTCCCTGAACCTCCTGAGGAACTCCAAGGGTGTCTCACTATGTCTCTGCTTCAGGGTAGTGAGGTCGATCAGCTTCTTTTCCGTGCTACCGCTGAAATAATGGGCGTGGAATTTCAGTTAACTCCCTCCATGTGCTAACTGATTGGGGAGGCAAAGATGAAAACCACTGGAACGCCGCGCCCGTCAGTGACATGGGGAAGTACCTGACCCTGAACGCCTCTTCAGATGAGCACTCTCCAAGCTGCATCAGGTAACGAGCAATATGCTCCACCGTGCTCATATCATCCTGCCCGGAAAACTTTGTAAATTCCATCGGAGGCTTTACTCTTGGCGGCGAGGATCACGTTGTAATACCACTCCGGAACGGAGGCGTGTAGGTAGGTCCCCGCATTTTAGGTTTGAGGCCGAATAGATTTCGCATCAAGTCGGCCATCTTCTCGAGCCGGGATATCATCCTCCCCGCACGCCTGTAGCTGGTCCGTAACCCGGATTCGGGAGAGCATCGATGGCGCCGTAGTTCATCACCTCGTGGTAGCCTCCGCCGTACAAATTCTTCTGCAGTCTGTTGCTAGCTGGGGCAATCCTGTAGCCGGAAGAAGGTGGGGCTCCAGACGAGCCGAATGCCAGCTCCCCGTACGTGGGCTGATACGGGTTCGGCTGTTGCACAGGTTGACCTGCGCTGCCCTGCGGTGGTGGCCGGATCGGTTGCCCTCCCCGCGGCCCGCAAGGGGGGCTGAACTCGCTGACCTCCAGCGCCTTGTGGAGGAGGCTGGAAGGCTTGGCTTCCAATGCTCTGCGGAGGAGGCTGGGCTGGCTGGCTCCGCAATAGCGGCTGAGAACTGGACTCACCCATCTCCACGGTGCCTCCATGAAAGGGTGTTCGATTGAACACTTGCTCCATGCCTGGGCCGAAGACAGCCACCATCATCTATTTGAACGCACCCAGGAAAGCTCTATGATGCCTGCTTAAGATATAGTCCGCGACATCTCGGAACACTTGCATGCATTCCTCCCTCTACTGCTGGGTCGTAGCGTCACTCTCTCCCGGCAACAAAACCCCCGGGCATCTCATTCTTTAGGTATGGGACGCCACTCCGTTCTTCTTGAATGACAAAGAAACACTTCGTTGGGAACTGATCCGCAGCATCCTGCAGCTATTGCCGCTGTTCCGGAGAGAGGTCTTCGATGTTGACATCCATGATGTCCCTGATGTCAGGCATCTTGATTTTCGGCTGTTGTCCCACTGGGCATGCCAAAAAGTGTGTTGACGCAAAATTTGCACCTCGCGCCAAGCACATAGCAAGCCGAACAAGCTGGCTTCACACGCGAAGAGATCATGAGACGTGCCAGTCAATTTTCCCTGAAAATTAACAAACGACAAAGTAGTTAAATTCCAAAGCTTGGAACTTGCCGGGTGGTACCAGACAGTTCCATATTTACGGCTAGAAAGCCAAGTTAGATGACATATAGCTATAAAGAGCTATCTGCCAACGAACTGAAACCATTCGGGAGCTTTAAAGGGTAAAAAGTAATAAGCATGACGATAGATCGGTCTTTATTTGGATAAAGATGCATGTGCGCAAGGCCATGACCGATCCCCGTGGTAAACAACATTAAATAATAAATGAAGTAAAAGCACGAACATAAATATGTAATAAACAGGCATGCATAGGTCCAAAGCACTAGTCTGCTGCATGTCTAGGTACTTTAAGACCCGTCGGGTACGGTACCAAACAAATCTATCCACCGCATGATACAACTTGCTTGAGATCGCACCACCTTCCACAAATAGATCTATCCACCGCATGATACGATCTAAATATGGAAAGCTAAAAGCATACAATATTTAAAGCATGAATTCTGAACGCGTTTTACTCATGAAAACATAACCGAACACAGCTGTGAAGAAGGAACGAACATTACCAAGCAAGATAAATCTATCAGATTGGATTGAGATCTAATCCACCGGGTGACTAGCTCCAAAACAACCCAAAAACCTGCATCTACCGCGTGATACCCAATTCTTTCAAGATTTATACAAGATTTGGTAAGCTTGAACCCGCAACACGTGGCAACCTAGATCGATTCGGTTTCGGCTATTAGGGAGCATGTGATCCACGTGCTGTTTTAGCCAAGGGTACGAACTCGATTCACATAAGGATCATCAAAAAGGGATAAAGCCGATCTAAACCCATCTAGATTGGGCAAAGAAGTGTTACATGAAGCAAAAACTCAAAGCAACACAGGGTAACTTAATGAATCTATTGAATCTTGCCAAAATAAAATAGAGCCGATAACTAGCTTCAATCTAGATCTTAGCCTACCGCATGGCTCATGACCTAACAAGAAACCCTCTTGAACCAAGCTTGAATCTACCGCATGACACTAAGCATGGTAACAAGACTACTTGCATCAGATCTAAATCCACCGCATGATACTAGACATGATACAAGGTTGCCGGTACTCACGGAGGTCGACGGATCGATGAACCTTCTCGAAGAACTCGACGACACGACAAATGGACTATAGGGTTTGGCGTAAAGCCGTTTTGTGTTGGGAATGATTTCGGATCCCTGTTACATAGATTCAGGGTTCATATTTATACCCTGCTAAGCACGACCTCGAATGGATTCGATACCTAATTTATCTCTAAGCGCGATCGCTTATCCATCCATTCGTCCTTTCCGCTCGGGCCACGTCACCATATAATCCTGCAAAATTAGCTCAACAGTTTCCTTGCCGAACGGAAGCAAATAGCCGACCGCGGATTTTTTTGCCGAATGCATCTGAAGAAACCTTCCTTCCGCTGGACGGATTTTTCACCGAGTTGGACCCACAAGTCAGACTCCTTACCAAATTTTGGTGTTAACAAGGTCCAAAGCATAACTGTCAATCTGAGCATAACAGAATTAAAGTATATGCTAACAGGTCCAAAGCATAACTGTCGATCTGTACATTAAAAGCATAGCAGAATTAAAGTATGCTAACATCCTCGATGCTCTTCATGAATTTACAGTGCAAAAATTGTAGCACTAGGAATATGAAAATGAATTTCAACAGTTCATATAACTACATCTATTAGCAACAATTTATTCACACAGACTTGGGGCAACAAAATCCATCCATCAAATCCACAGTCAATCAATTAAAGATGAACTATCAAGGCATGTCTCCCTAATTAATCCACATTGACATTAATACATATCAGATCGATTTTGGTGGCCGATGAGAGAGAGGGCGTTGGGGGTTCAAGCAGAACTAACCTCTGTCGTGAATGACGTAGTTGTTCTCGTGATGGTCGGAGGGGCCGAATCCACGGCGGCTCGTGGCCTGAGGCGGTCGGCTCGTCGTCGTGGCCCGGGACGACGTCGATGGATCCGCGTCAACAGTCTTTAGGTTGGCCGGATGTACGTCCGCACGCCAGTAACCACGTCCTCGTCACCGTTGTCACGCAGGGAGCAGTGGGGCTAGAGAAAAGCAGGGCTGCGGCGGGGAGAGAGCGGCGAAGGAGAGCGGGGCGCGTGGCGGCAGCGGTGGGGAGAATGCGGGCGTTGTGGATCCGTCTAGCGAGGAGCCAAGTATGAACGGCACGCGTTACCGTGTTTAATGAAACTACTGGTGTGCCCTTGACGGCTTTGTGCGGCAATTGGAATTTTATGGGAACTATAGTAAATATAGGTGGGAAATTTTGAGCAGCCCACGCACGGTTCGCCTGCTAGCGCTGACGAGTGGGCCAGTGTCATGGGCGACGATGGTTAGTGAACCCAAATCACCTTTGTTTGTGAACCCGCAGCGGTTATCTTTTTATTTTGGCTGCTGACGCTGACGCGTGGGCCAGCCACTATTTTTTTTTGCGAATGAAATGTGCTTCCCTACAATATTAGAGCCCATAAAACAGCACCTAAAAAATCATAAAAATATGTACAATTCGTATTTAGACATTTAGTATTTGAATAAAATACCAACAATCACACTTGTGTGGCCAAGATTCTTAGAATTCGTTTTTACACCCCATGGTAATTATATAATAATTCTAATAACATCAAATTTGCTCTAAAAATCTACAAATTGACTTGGCAACATAATTTGGGTACCTAAACTTGTTTTTGAAATATCAAGTGGTATCGATGAAGGAATAATATACTTGTGTACAAATGTTTTCATCTATCACATAGTTTCCTAGAATGTTTGCTTGAACATTGAAGTTTTCCACACTTTGCAACATGTTCGAACTCATATGCATTTAAAACTTAACAAAACCTTGTGTTCACCTTAAGCTTACGAAATGTAAAGTTCCATCACTAATGGTTGTGTAAAACAAATATTATTTGTATGTTGTACTTACAAAGAACAAAATAAGGCATATAAACATCACTCAACAAACGGAATGTAGACTAAACAATGAAATTAATGAATAGATGGTGATTTTAGAAAAATTTAGAAAAAAGTATCAAATTTGGACTAATAATGACGAAGAAATACTTGTTACAACATTTGATTGCAGATTAAAAGGAGAAATGGGAACTGTTCTTCATTTGAATTGAACTGGGCCCCATAGTCATTAGCGACGCGGGGCTGATAACCTGTGTCGGATTTGCTGCTCTCCCAAATTTTACAAAGATAATTCAAGCATCATAAAAAAGCTAATCTACTACTGATTTTCTATTCCAATACTTTGTGCGAACTTCACCATTTCGCAGCGCAGCCTACAGTATTCGCTGCAAAACAGAGAAATTCGAAGCCATCCTTTTTCCACGCCGCAGCCGCCGCTGGTGCCTGCGCACGGCTGATCGCCCACGCACCTGTGCCAGAGGCGGCAGTGGTTCACCCCAAATGCGCTAAGTCTAGTAGTGGAGCGCACGTGCGGCCTTCTCGCGCAAAGGTAGACACCCCTCGTTGCTCAGCCATCTCGACGTCATACTGCTGCCGTCCGCGACCCGCCTCATGTACCCCTTCGCGGTGTCGGCAGCGGCGGCACCGCCGTTGTCTCTGTAGAGCAAGATGGCATATAGATAGGCCGCTGCATCGTGCCCACCCTCGGCGGCGTGGTGGAGTTCATTGTATCCCCGGTTATCGATGAAGAAGGCTTTGATTCCGGAGAGGAAGCAAGCCTCCAGATTCCCGAGACCGCTTAGCATATCAAGGAATGCTTTGTAAGCGGTGGGGTTCCGCACCCAAGAAATCTCATCTCGTATCGCCTCTATCGACAAACACCGGCCGTCGTCCCCGTGGCCGCACACTCAGCGCATGGTCGAGCAAGTACCATGTAGGATGCAGAGGTCAGCCAAGGGACGCTTCGAGGTCGCACTGACGCGCACCGCAGTCTCAATGCGGAGGTCATGAGGGAGGCCCACCAGCAGCGATGACAGCTGGTGCCGCGTGCTTCTTCCTGGCATGCTATCCATCTCCGGACGGGAATGGTGACGATAAAGGGTAGGCAGTTGCTGTTTTTCGTGGGTAGAGATGAAGGGGCAGGGGATCAAATTGTTTTGGAAGGAGAAGATACATGAGATTTGTTTCCAAACACGGTTTGAGTATGCAATGGAGACGACGTTTCGTTACTCCGCGTATCATTTAATTCTACATTGGAATCACTACCTCTGCAGCAGTGCTCTCAGCCATTTACTGGCAACAGTTTCACCATTGACCTTCTTGGGAACCTCTTCCCGTTTCATGTGCTCTTGATCTTATCCCTTCCTCTCCCTTTTTTGGAGATGATGACTACATTATTATGGTCATGTTTGGATGGAGGTGTTAGTGCTAATTTGTAGCAAACTAACACCAAAACTAACACTTTTGAACCAAACAAATGTGTCAGTTTGGAGGACCCCACCCCTTTTCTCTCTCTCGCTCTCCTTTTTGAAATGTTTGGAAAAGTGAATTCAAGTGCAAACTAACACCTCCATCCAAACATCCAAGATGTTAGTTTTTTATGTGTTACTTTGGAGGTGTTAAAAATAACCACTAATAGTAACACTAACATCCAAACACGGTCATTACAGACGATGTTTGCTTACTACCTCTGTGGCTCTGCTCTCAGCCATTGACTTGCAACAGTTTCGCCATTGACCGTCTTGGGAACCTTCCCGGCCATTATTGTGCTCTTGATCTTATTCCTTCCTTGTTTTTTCTATAAAAAGGCACCGACGCCTATCGGTCCTCCTCACTTCAAGTTGCTTCCTTCTTCTCTAGATCTAGATCTAGCTATATGGTTCTTTCTTCTGATACAATAAAGCGAGTCATTTGCTTCCTTCTTCTCTAGATCTAGATCTGTGAGGAATCGGATGCTCGTAGCCTAAGAGGGGGAGGGGTGAATTAGGCAGTCTTAAAACCTTAACCTATGGCTTCACTATTTTTACACAAAGATAAACTAGAACATAATACCTAGATGTGCAACTAGGGTTGTTCTAGTGTGAAACTTCCATCCCAAAACAAGGTTTGCAACCTATAGACAATCCTAGCATGATACTACTCTAGGAAAGTAAAGGAAAGCAAAGATTGCAATAGAGTAAATGCGGAAACGTAAAGGGGATGAGAGGAAGCAAACTCTTGACACGCAATTTATCCCGTGGTATCGGTAGGCACTAAGCCACCCCTAGTCCACGTCGTTGAAGCACTCACACAAGAGTATTGCTTCCCGGTCACCAAGTCTCTCCCAAGGGTACAACTTGACTCGCCACAAAGGCTAGCCACTTAGGCACTTGCCAAGCTCACTTGGTCACTTTGATGCCGCCTCTACTATGGAGCTTCTCCACCTAGGAAGGGGGTCTCCACGTCCCCGCACAAAGTGTCCTCGCTGCTCCACACCAAGCCGGAGGGTCGATGACGATTGCCGTTGAGCTACTTAGGCCCAAAGGCTTCCGGCAAACCTTGTACACCTTGATTCACTCAAGAATCACCTCACAAGGTTGGCACAACCTTGCACTCACTCAGCTCTAAGCTAAGCCTAGCACTAAGCACATACACAAAGCATATGCAAGTCTAAGGATGAGCAATTAAGCACTTGGATGGGTTGGATATGATCTTCTAGGTGTCTTTAACTCCTTTGCACTTCCACACAATTCAGCAACCTCAAATGGGTGAGTGGAGGGGGTATAAATAGCCCAAGGCACTCAGCTAGCCGTTGGCTAACGGCTCTCTGAAAAGTTGACCGTCGAATGAACCGACACCTACTTTTCAGGAGCATCAGTTCATCCAGTGCCCCTCCCACGTCACTTAGCCGTTGAGGTTCTCTGACACAACTGCTCCAACGCTATGCACCGACGGTACGTCGGTTCATTCGGTGCTGAAGAACTCCTTGCCAAAACATCTCTGTATGATGCATCGTGACCGTCAGATAGACCGACGCTATCTCTGACCCAAGGCATCGGTTCATCCGGTGCTGAAGAGGTTGTCTTGGTGCGTCTCTGTCTTGATTTAAACTGAGCGTCGGATAGACTGACGGTGTCCTCACTCAGACCGTCAGATCATCCGGTGCTACTATCTTCGCTACTCTTCCTCTGCAAGTCGTCTGACGCTTCTTCAATATTGACCGTCGAATCATCTGACGGTGTTAACTTTATTTCATCCTTTGCGCAGTGTACCTACTCGTCTGATGATTGCACCGACGCTTGCTATCTGGGTACCATTTGTTCATCCAATGGTGTCCTTTCTTTTTCTTTTCTTTCTCGTTTCTTTCTCAATTTGGCATGTGGTATTTTGGCATCCTTGGGACCTAGAAATGTCTACAAAGACATGCTAAACAATATGGTTAGTCCCATTGATCATGTTGTCATGAATCACCAAAATCAAACTCGAACTAATGGCATATGGGGCCATGTTCGCTACAAGGTCTAGCTAGTATATGGTTTCTTCTTCTGATACAATAAAGTGAGTCACTTGCTTCCTTCTTCTCTAGATCTAGATCTAGCTATGGCACAAAGAATAGATCTTGTAGGGCGCAAGCTTTTCCTTTTTTCTCCTCTTCCTCCTCCTCCTCGATCTCTCAGTTGCTAGAAGAATTCTTGTGATAGGGGGTGATTGGGTTGCTCATCCCTCGAACACAGCTACCAGAAGAATCCTCGTGACATACCCCTTGCTCGCAGCCATGTCCGAGGAAGGTAGCTCAGAACCTCCTGGCATCAGGATGAACAATTTCATCTTGTGTCCAATGATCATTATTTTCAGGATGAACAATTCTTCATCCTTTGTCCAATGGTCATTATTTTTCCTATGCTTTCTCCCTACACTCGCGGAATGCTCTTGCAAACCAAAAGTGCAGGTTCAGAAAGTTTTGTGGTCTCATTGCAAGCCAGGAATCAATTCTCTAAGCCATCAACAAGGATGGAGCTTATTCAATGACCACGTGCAGCAAGATCGACGACATGCGAGCAATATCGATGACCTGCGAGCAAGATCAATGTGTGTGTATGATTTTGCATATCTCATCATGAAGATATGGCCGCATTGTAACCTTGTTCTGATATCAATGATGACTGTAATTTGTCTGTTTGTGATTTTGCATATCGCGTCATAAAGATATGCCTGCATTTTAACCTTATTTTGATGTATCAGTGATGACTGTAATCTTGTGTGTGTGTGTGATTTTGCATCTCAAGAGACATGTTTTTTGATTATCTCTATGCAGTATATATTTTTGTATGATTTACCTACTCACTTGCAAAGCTTGAAGAACAAGCTGACGGGGGCTGGCTATGAGCAACTTCAACAGTTTGGCAAATCAACTTGTTTCTCTCAGGATTCCTGATGTAAGTTAGATCTAGGTTTGGCAAGTGAAATTATGCCAGATTGTTGGAGATGAACTCTTTTTTACTTGGCATAACATTTTAGAAGTTGGCAAAGCACAAGATTTTCCAAGTAAAATTTGGCAAACTCTTGGAGATGCTCTAATCCGTGTCTCTTTGGATGTAATCTATTCGTGATTTCGCATATCTTGCCCATAACAAAAGGGACGCTGGTTCATTAGTCCTTGTCTCTTGCCCGTTTAAACAAAGGCGACACTGGTTCGTTAGTCCTCGTCTCTTGCACGTAACAAAGGTGACGCGGGTTCGTTAATCCTCATCTCTTGCCCGTTACTGAACTGAAGCATAAAATATATAAACAGAATATATATAGTATCTTTGGCAGAATATATTACAAGCAGGATTCAAATTCCACCACATCCCATATATTACAAAAAGGATTGAAATTCCACCAATACATCGCATCCTTTATATTACAAAACGGATTCCATTTCCACCAATAGACACATCCTCCAGCATTACAAAAAGGATTCAGTATAAATCAGGTTTGTTTTTTCTTCCTTCATTTTAGTATATGGATTTTTTCACTATGGTCGCTTCGCAAGTACAGTGTTTTGTTAGTTCCCAAGAGTTGGGGCTTGTATGAAGTGTCTGAAGGACCGAAACGGCGAACCAGAGAGGGGGAGGAGTGAATGGGAGCCGATAAAAATTATATTCAAGAATTCGGCCTATGAGCCCGATTTCACTCGTGCACCTCCGCAAGCTTCTCTTGCCAAGTTCACGTAGCCACTGAAGTGCTACTGAACCTAGGAGCAAGACCTAACCAACAGCCACGGCACACACGCAGCGGAAACAACACGACACGGCTGCTGACAGCCCAAACCGGTCAGGCCGGTTTCTGAAACTGGTTAGACCGCTTCTGCTGGACTTAGCCTCACGCAGGAAGGGGAAACCGGTCAGACCGGTTTGGCAAACCGGTCAAATCGATTTTTTCTAGAAACTCCCCAAAGACCCATACACCTCAAGAGCCTTTGCACATATGAACAAATGAAGCCAAGGTGCAACAAAGACTTCCTTGCTCAAAAACCCTTCTCGACAGCCCACATGGCTAAACCGGTCAAATTGGTTTGGGAAACCGATCAGGCTGGTTTTTGCCTGGACAGTGGAAAAGAACACAGCCCGCAAGAAAAACTCAACACACCCTCCAATCAATCTCCCGATTCGTTCCACGGATCAAAGTGAGACTTTGGGGATAGATGGGGTACCTCGTGGACTACCCTAGGCTAAAAGCTCGGTCCCCAAAACCCACTCAATCAAGAGGAATCGAAAGTCAACCCTCATAAACACCTCTAACCCTACAACTCCGAAATCACCGAAATCGAGCCCCTTAACTCACGGATTTGGGAGGGGAATCACAGCCCAAAGAACCACAACGGGTTCCCACAAATTTCCCCCATCAAATCCCCAAGAGTAAGGTCCTGAAAATAACCCAAGAAAATTACCAAGAGAGAGCACCGAAAATCACCACCAAGAACAACCGGGAACAACACATCCAAACCTTGAGGAACCACGCCGAATCATCTATACATGCCATAAAGGTTCATACAAGGTCTAGCTTGCCGCCCGATCATCCAACCCTCTCAACAAGATCTCACCATGAAGCTCTCAAGCTAGTCCTATGGAAATCCTAAGAAAATAGGAAGGAAAATAGGAAAGCAAATGAACTAGGGTTCCAATAGATGGCTGCCATCCTCTCATCTCATGGGTTATATGGAGGCAACCAAAAGTCTAAAATACCCTTACTTAATAACTAGGGATACAAGCCCACCAAGGGCACTTTGGGAATTTGTCTTCGTAGCACCATCGGACGGATGCCCAGCGACCGCACTCCGCGTAGCCTTGACGCTAGCCTTGTGATCCCGACGTGTGTCCTCCGCTTCGAAGCTTCTGGCGCCCCGCGATCCCAAACCGGTCAGAACGGTTCTCCAAACCGGTCAGGCCGGTTTTGGCCAGACAGCCACGCCCGGTCTTCGGCCTCGGCTTTGTGGCTCAGCCGAGTAACCCGGTGATTTTTTGGTGAACCACCGCAAACCCCGCGAACTTGAAGTAGCCTCCGCCAATCACCACTCATGACTTGGCTCCCACGATGTCCCGGCTCGACCTTGGTATTGTGGCTCAACCAAGAAACCGTCCACCGACTTCATCTTGCTGTTCTTGCCACCATGCGGCCCGCACTTGACCCCGCTGGCCACCGGGTCCCTCAAACGAAGCCTACTTGTCTTCTCCCAACCTGGAGGCCTCACCGGTGACGACTTTTCACGCTTGTTCTTCACCTGCACCAACACGAGTCAAGCCGCAAACTACACTTGCAATACTTAGCCAAGAATTAGTCCACACAACGTTGTCAATCACTCATGAGACAAGGAAGCGACCATCCACTGGTCCTCGAACCACACATGGTCCTCAGTGTCAAGGGATGGAATTTCATCAAACTGGTTGTATTCCTCCTCCTCAACAACATTTTCTATCCCCATAAACCTTTTTTCCAGGCACAACCACAGACATTTCTTCTTTGCAAGGTCAGGTACATAGAACACTTGCCCAACATGCGTCTCCAGTACGAAATTATCGGTAACGGACTTTATAGCCCGTTACCAATATGGCAGCGATCAGTAACGGACTTAAGCAGCTCGTTACTGATAGGGTGTTGATCGGTAACAGACTTTACAAGCCCGTTACTGATAGGTTTGACATTTGTAACGGGCTCTTTTAACATCTGTTACAAAGAATTTATGTAAAGAGCATTTAAGAAGCTCGTTACCAGTAGTCCACATTGTTAACGGGCGTTGTGGAGGCCAACCCCGGGGTCGTCCTAGCACGCTTATAGGTAATGGATGCCAAACAACAACTTTTACAGATGTGGGTGGATGTAACGGGCGTTAAAGGCCCGTTACAAATAATGCGTGACCTATTTGAGGTTTTCACCTAGTGTATCTTCACTGCTACTCGAGCTCGAGGTGGAGTACACGGAACTGGAGTCGACGCCGCTCGCTCCCACCATTGCTCGGGCCTTGCCTCAGCCATCCTTCTTCCTCGATTGTCGCTCGTCCTTGTGCTTGCTCTTGTGCTTGTGCTTGTGGTCACACCTTGATCAGTACTTGCCATCCATCTTTGACTTGTGCTTGTAGTTGTCCTTGTTCTCGACCGGGGCAGTCGGTGATGAAGTGTCCCGTCTTGCCGCACTGGAAGCATGTCCTCGTGTTCCTCCTAATGTTCACTCGGTTCTCATGCATCCTCTCGAATCGCCTCGTCAGTAGTGCCAGCTCGTCCTCTCCAAGCACGTCGAACTCCTCATCTGGCACAGACATCAAAGAGGACTAGGAGAACATCCTGGTGGATGGGTTAGCGTAAGACTTTCCTTTCGAGCCACCAATGAGGGCGAGACTCTGAGAGTAAGTCGGGCCCTCAATCTTGGCTGTCTGCCCTGATCCACCTCAGCCGACTTGAGCTTCGAGAACAGCTCGTTCACGGTCAGAGTGTCATACTTCTCCAACTCTACAATGGCATCGAACTTTCCACCCCAAACCGTACAATCCAGCGAGTTTAAGAGCTTGACAGCCCTTTCATGATCACCGTATGGGAGCACGTCCACATTGGCCCTCATGTTGTTTACCACCACCGTAAACCTCTAAAACAAGGCATCAGTGGACTCATCGGGGAGATGAGTGAAGTTCTCGAACTCTCTCTGGTAAGTCGCATACATCCGAGCCTGAACCTGAGCATTTCCAACATGAGTTTTCTTCAACACCGACCAGATTCTACAAGCCAAGTTCTCTGTATGCACCCGATCGAATTCGGGTTGACACAGAGCACGAAACAAGTAGTCGACTGCCTTATTGTTGGTGTCGAACATGTCCCTCGATCCTGGAGCAAGGAAGTTCATCGGTTGGACATAGCCTGTGTCCACCGTGACATCCCAAAGGATCTGACCCTTTCCGCGGAGGAACACCGCCATCCGCTTACTCCACATCTGGTAGTTTTTGCCATCGAAGTGTGGAGGACCCGAACCCTGTTCCTGTTATGCCATCCTTGGATCTTAGATTGGTTAGAGTCAATCAAGACTCATAACCGACTCTGATACCACTTGAAGGACTGAAAACGGCGAACCAGAGAGGGGGGGAGTGAACGCGAGCCGATAAAAATTCTTCTCGAAGGACATAGAGGCTCAAACAAGATGAACACGACTTCCAACACACGTCTCCGACTCGACTACCCAAGTTGGTCAAGACCACATAGCCACTGAAGTGCTACTGATCCTAGGAACCAACAAACAACCTTCTGAGCGAAAACACACCAATACGCGCAGCGAAAACTTGCACGCCTTGCTGCCTGTGCTACACTAGTCAGACCGATGGCCTGCGCCGGTCAGACCGATGGCCTGCGCCGGTCAGACCGGTGACAATGGTCAGACTAGGGAGTAGTCCCGGTCAGGTCGGTGGCTATAGCAGTTCTACAACAAATGTTCAAGAGAGCCTCAGTGACTTCTCTAGGCCCTGGAACAAAGACACCCCCAAAACACAACCTGCACGGAAAAAGAACCCTACACAAAGCCTAGCAAGACAACACCAAAACGACCAAGAACTGACCAGCAATAGCACACACAGATCAAGCAACTCACCCTAGGCAAAACCCACAAAGGGCTCACACCAGTCAGATCGGTCAAGAGCACCGTTTAGACCGGTGAAACCTAGGCAGTTCGAGATGAACAGAACCCGCGAGTCAACTCCTCCAAATCCAACTCTTGATGTCCCGATTTGCTCCATGGATCCGAACAAGACTTTGGGGATAGTAGGAACACCTCATGGGCGCTCCATATCCAAGTTATGGTCCACCAAAACTTGTTGAATCAAGAGGAATCAAAGGATTTCCACCTAAACACCACAAACCCTAAGACAACGAAAACCCCAAAATCGAGCCCCTTTCTCACGAATTTGGGAGGGGAATCAAAGGGAAAAGAACCATGAAGGGTTCATTCATACATCCCCCAACAAATCCCCAAGAGAAAGCCCTCGAAATCACTTTGAGAAAATCACCAAGAAAAGGCTCCGAAAATCACCAAAAAAGAAAACCGGGAGGAACTCAAACAAGACTTGAGGAACCATGCTGAATCATCTATACATACCATGAAGGTTCATACAAGGTCTAGCTTCCGCCCGATCATCCTACCCTATCACGAGATCTCACCATGAAGCTCTCAAGCTAGTCATATAAAATCAAAGGGAAAAGGAAGAGGAAAATAGCAAAACAAAATGAGCTAGGGTTCGAAGAGTTAGCTGCCATCCTCTCACCTCTTGGGTTATATGGAGGCAACCGAAAGTCTAAAATGCCCTTACTAGCTAATTAGGGATACATGCTGCTCGAGGGCGAATGCGGAAATCTTTGTCATCGCTCCATCAGACGGATGCCCAACGACCGCAAACTTTCTTAGTCTCGACGCGAGCCTTGCGATCCCAATGCATGTCCTCCGCTTCGAAGTCTCCGGACTACATCATCGCACACCGGTCAGACTGGTGCTCCTCACCGGTTAGACCGGTACCCACCGGTCAGACCGGTCTAGAGCTGCTGCACCTCCGTCTTCGGTTCTTCGGTCTTGGCTTTGTGGATCAACCAAGGAACCCAGTGGGTTTCTGGTGAACCACTGGAAACCCCGCGAACTCTGTGTAGTCTCCGCCAATTGCCACTCATGACTCGGCTCCAACGTAGTCCCGGCTCTACCTTGGTTAGGAGGCTCAACCAAGGAAACGGTCCATAACTTCATCTTGCTGTTCTTGCCACCGAGCGGCCTACACTTGACTCCACTGGCCACCGGGTCCCTCGAACAAAGCCTTCTTGTCTTCTCCACACTTGGAGGCCTCACCGACAATGACCTTTCGCGCTTGTTCTTCACCTGCACCAACGCTAGTCAATTCACAACCTGCACCTGCAATATTAGCCAAGAATCAGTCCACACAACATTGTCAATCACTCGTCACATCAGGAAGTGACCATCCACCGGTCCTCGAACCACACAAGGTCCTAATTTTGAAGAATTCTTTGAGGAAGTGGAGAAGAAGGTGGACTCTGTGAGTGGTGAATCTACTATGAATGAATACAAGGTGTATAAGAATCTGGTGAAACACAAGAGGAGAATTTGTCATGTGTTTCAGAACTTGGCGTCGAAACTTCCTTTCTCACTCGCCGCCCATGAGTTGATAGAAAAGCTCCAGCCATTGTTGTGGCCAGTTGTTCGGCAGCACCTCCCAAAGCTCCCTGAAGAAGATCTATGAAAAAAGGAAAGAACAGCACCGATGACACTTCTTCTTTGGTAGTTCGTCCTGATAAGACGAAGTCTCTTGAATCAGGCAAGCGAAAACGCAAAACATCTGAAGGTGCTTTGGACGTCGAGATTCAGGCGGCTTCAAGCCTTGCGCAGCTAAGCCAGAAAAAAATCAAGATGACTGTTAAGAAGGTTGTTGTTGCTGGACTTCACCGTGTCCCGTCCGCCTTTTTGATGATGACATGATTGACGAACCTCGTCCCAAAGGTTTCCCTTCTTACTTAAGGTGTACCTTGAAATTCAATATTCGCTGTAGTTACTCCCGTGGCTCCGAAAATGAACTTGTCGATATTGAATCCTTTTCAGATGATGTCACTGGAGTTGAGAAAGCTATCACTGGTTCGGTAATTATTTCTAATGCTGGATGTGCTGCCCCCCAATCTTCTTCTCCCCAAGACAAAGATTATCCCGAATTTACTAAGGATTTGGAGGAGACTATTCAGAGAAGAGAGGATCCCATTGAAAATCTTCCCATGATTGAAACGTGGGAAGAACTTCCCGAAGGCCAGGATCCATCTCCCTCGATCACTACCTTCAATGAGACTTTTGGTATGTCTTACATGGGAGAATTGCTAAGTGTTAGCCGTAAAATGGCTATTGCTGGAGGTGGTGCATCTAAATTTTTACTATTGTAGAACTCGTCTAAATTCGTGGTTGAAAACGGAGGAGAATCTCCAACACAAATGCTGCAACTGCCCGACAAGACCACCCGCCATTTGGAGAAGTGACCTTCTTCTTCTTCGAACAAAACCTTCACGATTTCTGAGCGCGCTATTCAGGCTCCTCTAGAGACTCTTAGTAGAAAAGGTTTGTGTACTTTTCTTTTCACATGACTCCTATTCTGACCTTTCTTGTTATTTTACATTTTTCTTACTGTTGCGAACTTCTCAGATTTTGATGAAGCCCTCTGTAAACTTTCGTCATTTGAGGTTGAAAGTTATCGCAAGACCTACACTTTGAAAACTTTGATCCTTGGAAAAGTTACTGCTATGTGGTTACAAGAGAGAGAAGAAGTCATCAATAAGATGTCTATCGAGCCGAAAAAGCTAAAGCGCGAGTTCAACTTGGCTCAGGCTGCAAATATAGATTTGGAGAAGAAAGTTGTCGATCTTGTAGATGCCCTGAAGAAATGCCAAGATGAAAAGAAAATTGCCGAAGACGCCCTTGAAAGCTCACAGAAAGAAGTGGAAAGGCTAAAGAAGACTCATGAAGACGATATTAAATTGATCGAGAATCTCTGTCAAGATTCAGATAAAAGTGTCAAGACTATTGATGAGCTTCGCAGTGCCAAGACTGAACTTTCAACAAGGAACTAATATCTTGCGAAAACCTTGAGTAGCATCGAGTAGAAAATTCAAGATCTTGAGAAGGCACTATCTGAACGAAGTGAAGCTTCAGGACAATAGATTGTTGAGATTATGAATAAACTGAGGCTCTTGTTCGGGGAGTATAGAAAGGCTTTGAGGGAATTAGGCGTTCGCCCTGGTCCCGTTCCTAATAGTGAAGAAATCTCCGATCTTATGGACTGAACTGATGCTGAATTCAAGGCTCTTCCTGGAGTTATATCGGGCGCGAGTGATTTTGCCGCTGCTTTCTCGGTGGAGAGCATCTTGAAGCTTTTTCATGATTTTGACTGCGCAGATCTTGCGAAATTTCGTGAGAAACTAACGCACTTTCCCGATGCCTCGAGCACTACGATCATCCACGTCAATGAAGATGTCTTGGCTATTAAAATCAAGTTCGTGAAGGAGTTTTAGTTCGCAAGTGGGAAAGAGGTTGTGCAAAAGATTGCTCGCGCTAAGTTGGACCAGGTTAGTTTCTGGTGGACATCGTCGATTCTTTGAAATTCGATGAATGTTTCTTCTTTAATTTTCATAAGTCTTTTGATTCCTTTAATGTCCTTCTAAATGATTCGCGAAGAAATGCGTGGCAAGGGCATTGAAGTTCTAGAAACCTCCTCTGAGGCTGAAGAGGACAATGGTTCTGAAAAAGAAAAGGGTGATTCAAGCGAAGAAGGCGATGATGGTGGTAGTGGTAGAGACGATGACAATGATGATGAAGATGAAGCAAGTTCTAGTCATGATGGTGATTCTCCAAACGTTGACGTTGTCAACTAAAATGCTTGAACACTTTTCTTTTGGCTCTTCTTGCAAGAGACTGTAAATTTGTATATTCGTGGGTTGCAACCTCTTTTTTGAACAATTGTTCTGTAAATCTTAACCTGTGCAGGTCTTGCAAGGTGGGCCTGCACAGGATGTGATACCCTTATGAATTCATCATGGAAATCAAGTGGTTAGCGGTGAATCTTGGCGGCTGTTTAAAGAAGCTTATCCTGAGTGTGTCTTTTCTGATTTTTGGCTTAAAACTTGTCTGGATTTTTCGATACGTAGTTTTGAGCTGTCCTGGTTCTTTCTTCAGTGTGACGGCTACGATCTTGCTACTGAAGCTTTGAGCCCTTGAACGTTTGTGAAGACGGAGCCCCCTAGCCCCAAGTCTAGCGATTACGATTTCTCTTATGCTAGTGATACTGCTAAAAACAGTGGTCGCGACCTAGGCAATATCGTCGAACTTTTGTTTTGAATTCTGGTCTCCTTGATGCTATGTAATAAATTTTCTACAAAATTTTGTATGTAACTAAGGCAATAAAGACGTTTTTCTTGAGAAAAAACGTCACCCTGCCCCGCCTTGCCGTTTTGCATAAAAAATTTTGTGGCTGTCTAAGTGTAAAACCCCGGATTTTCATAGAAAATCCGAATCCCTGTACCATCACGATAGTCCCTGGATCAGCGGCTATCGCGTACAGAACGTCTCACAGATAGATACCCAAAGTCATACATCGCATCACATAAAGATAAGAGTACATTAATTTATTACAAGTCCATTATGGAGTACATCATTACAAGCCTCTTGGCTGAATCAGAGTGAAAGTTCTACGCAACGGTAGCTATCTCCTCAGAAGGGTCTCCATCTTTATTCTTCCCGCCACAGGCAAACTCGAGCGAAGCGACGTATCCCTCAGTCGTACCATCCGTCGGCGTTGCAGTCGAACTCGGACTCGTACCCTGCACACCCAAAGTCTATCCCCAAGGAGTGGGATAGGTCCACGTCACCAACCGTATGCAGCTTTAAGTGGCCTAACATCTAAAGGGAAAAGAGAGTAGACAAGGAAACGGCTGTGGGTTCCTAAGCAGCAGCAGCAGAGTAAAAACAAGGTATCTCCATCAATATCCCAAAACCCAAGTCTCTCAACACAGCCCGGATCCATCCGGTCACCCAGATGACCCGTCACCACCTCCTACTCCTGTCTAGGGTCGATGCGAGAACTTCCTCTCCTCGCACCTCAATGATTACAACCGGATCGACGAGGTAGATGGAGCCTCTCTCCTCTAACCGGCTGTAACCACGGCTCACCACACTCTCACCTATAAGGGGAAGGTAGAAATCCCAAAACATGAGGAACGAACATGTCTTCTAGGAAGTGTCCATAACCGAGGACGCGGCTATAGCTATAGATCGAACAACTCGCGGAGCGTGTACACCTGTACCCATCCCGAATGGCACCCGGTCGGTGTACGGCCGACCGAGCCCATCCTACCGGCGAACTCTCGGTAGTTACGTACCCACCCTGCATCCGGCCCTCAAAGCGGTCCTCTCCGCAAGGAAGACAAAGACCGAAGCGCGAAATGCTCCCGTGTGGCCACACGGGAGACGCTCTGAGAGGGTGGTCTCACCTCCACCGCTCCCCCACAGATACCCTCTATCCTTCCTAGGCAGGTATGGTTCCGCACTTGCCGAGCTCAACTCGGCCCTATCCCCACTCTCGGCGGGGTGGTGTGTACGATGTCCTATAAACAAGTTGATCCACTCGATTTCAGACCGGGGCGAGCTCATGTCCTCCAAGCGCACGTGAAACCCCAACACCTAGGCTCCGAAAACCGTAACAGGAGGGATGCACTGAGGAGTGCACCCCTATCCCCGATCCCAGATCGGTTGTTTCGAGCTCACCCCCGCCAAAGTACCCCAAAACGCCTTCTCCTGCCGGTTTTTTTACCCCACACACGCCAAGAACCACTATTCCCATCCCAACACATGCATCGCGAAGCTCGGCGTATATACACGCTCACATATACATATATAGTAGTGGTAGGACAATCAAGGACAGGGTAAATAAAGAGGCAGTGCAAGGTTCATCAACATGCATACATAAAGTAAAGCGCTAGCAATACTACTCAAAGAATGCCTAATGGGTAGTTCGGAATCGGTCGGGCGTGAACCCGGGGTCGGGTAGTCCTCCGCGGCGAAGTCGTCGGCGTAGTCGTACTCCCGGCTCGCCTCTCCGCTCCCGCCGCTCCTAATAGCGCGAAAAAGGAAATAAATAGCGGTCCTAAATCAACTTAAATCCAAATAAGAGCAAATAAGGTCCAAAAAGAGGCAAACTCTAGTCTAGCACGGAGTTTGAGTTTTTAGAAGATTTTCGAAGAAGTTTCATATTTTTCGAGCTAAAACGGATTTATTATGAATTTCCAAAGATAAAATACATTTTTGAAATTAAAATACGCATATACAATATTGCGTACTCTTAGCTAGCTATAGGGTAGCTCCACCGGCTCAAACATGGCTTTAAGCCGGCGGGCCGGCTACGGCCCGCCGAGGTGGCGGCCACGCCGGCCAGCCTTTAAGCCGGGCGGCGACCCGCGTGGCCGCCCACGCGGCGCCCGCGCGCGCGCGCGCGCGGCGGATCCCGGGGTGGATCCCTCGCGCGCGCGCGGCCGTGCGCCGCCCGTGTGGCCGGGCCGTGGTTGGCCGGGCGCACGGGATCCCCTCGGATCCCCCGCGGTCACGCTCGCGTGTGCGCGCCCGTGTGCGTGCTAAACCCCGGGGGTTTTCCTCCTCTCGCGTGTACGGTGTTCGAAGGAATGTCCGCGGACGGGGCGGCGCGCGGCGGCCGGCTCGCCGGCGCCGAGGCGCGCTCCGCCGGCCAACGGTGTGACCGGGACATGGACGAGGGGCAGCAAGGCTCAATCCCGGCCCCAATCGTGGACGGCCTCGGCCAAAGATGGACGGCGGCGGCGAGACAAAGGAGCGGCGGCGATGGGCGCGGGCGGCGCGCGCGGCGAGGGTCGCCGGCGACGGCGCTAACCGACGCCCGGCCGTTCTTGGCTCGGTTGCGAAAGGGTCCTAAAGACGCAAAGACACCTAAAGCCGAGCTTTTTCCCCCTAGGTCGCCCGGGAACAGCTCCCCGCCCGCCGTGGCGGAGCTCGGCCGGTGGCGGCGCGCGGTGCGACCACGGCTCCGGCCACGGGGTGGCTTTGCGTGCGTGCGCACGGTGACCGGGGTGTCGTGGCGGTCGTGTCGCCGGTCTTGCGTGGGTGGCAAGCGCTCGTGCGCGTGTGGAACGGGGGGTCGAGCGGGGCCGGCGGCGCGGCGCTCCGGGAGCACGACGGCGGCGTGACGCACGTCGGCGAGGTGAGGATGGTGCGGGGTCGAAAGGGATACGGCGGCGCGTGTGCGTGTTTGCGGCGACGGCGGTGGTGGCACCTGCACAAGAGAGCATCCCAGCGTGGCACGATGGCCGGCATCACCGCGGCGGCGCGGCGGCATGAGCGGCACGGGGCGATCGCAAAGCGCCTCGGCTCGAAGGCCGGGTCGACCACGGAGGGGGGTGAGGGAGCTTCGCCTCACCTTGGTGGCCACGGGCCGACGTGCAGGCGGCGGTGAAGCGGGGCGGAGCAGAGGAAGCAGGGTCGTCGGCGCGGAAGGGGGACGGCGGCGCGGAGCGAGGAAGCGAGGGCGTCGCGGTACTTGGCTTCGCGACGTCCTCGAGCTCCCACGTGCGGTCCTCCGGCTCGCGAGGTAGGCGGCGAGCCGGCGGTGGGCCTCCGGTCTTCTTCTCCCCCTCCTCCTCCTCCTTCTTCTCCCACAGCGCAGAGGAGAGTGGAGCGGGGAGGACTCCCCGTGGCGGCTAGGGTTGGGGCCGCCCGAGGCGCGGCGGTGGCCTTCTTATAGGGCAAGGCGGGGGCGCGGGACGCGTGGACGGCGCGGATGGCTCCGGCGGGCTCGGACGGGCGCCGGGGCGGGGAGGGGCGGCGCGGAAGGCCGTGGGCAACGACGGAAAAGGGGAAAAGAGAAGAGTGACGGGAGGAAGAAGGGGTGACGCCGGGGGTGACGTCACGCGGGTCCCACCTGGCGGTGACCCGGCGCGGGCGCGGTAGGTGGTAAGCGGGCCGGCGTTAGATGGGCCGCGGTGGGCTGGAAAGGGAAGAGGAGAGGGTGGCGCGGCGCGCTGGGAAAAAGAGAAGGGGGTGGTTCGGCGGACGTTGGGCTCGCGGCCCGAAGCTATCCCCCTTTACATTTTCTATTTTCTTCCAATCCCCTTTCTAATTCAGATTCAAATTTGAATGTAGATTCAAATTTGAAATCCCACTCAAATAAATTCCAAATAAAACCAAAAGAACCCCAAGTTTCTCACACTAACATTTTTATATTTCCTAGGGATTTCATTTAGCTCAAAATAAATCTAGGAACTAAAGGAGAGAAATGGAAGACATCCTTAATGAAGTTGATATTCACTCAAATAATTCATCGAAAATTTTAAATCCACATTTCTATTAATTAACGTTCCTCAATAAATTTGAGGGATGTTACACTAAGAATTGAGAATTCTCTTGTGATGTTTTTGTTTGAACGAACTTTCTTGTGGCATGTTTCGCGAGTTTTGAAATTATGAAACTTCTAGAGTAAGTCGACAAAATTTGCTTCAAGAATTTTGTGGACTTGCGTCCGCTTGGCATACTTGCCAGGGTTGATATCGCAACCTTCAGTTGCTTCAACCCTTCTCCTTTATGAATACTGCTCTTTGGAAATTTCTGAGCCCCTTGGCCCTTCACGTCTTTTCACATATAGAACTCAAAAAAGAAAAATGAATATATATTTTTTCGATCAGGATAGGATGTAGGCCACAACTTGCAATTGCCTCAAGTCTTTTCGGTGGAAATCCCTTTGGCGGTGCGATTTGGGCCACAACTTGTTGTTGTCTCAAGACTTTCGGTGGGAATCCCTTTGACGGTGGGTTTAGGCCACAACTTGTTGTCTCAGGCCTTTCGGTGGGAATTCCTTTGACCGTGCGATTTAGGCTTTCACGGATCCTTCGGCTATCAAGAGCCCCTTTCACGAACTTTTCTTTCACAAGATGGAATTTCGGCTATCACAGAGCCTTTCACAAACTTTTCTTTCACACGATGGAATTTTGGCTATCACGGAGCCTTTCACAAACTTTTCTTTCACACGATGGAATTTCGGCTATCACGGAGCCTTTCACAAACTTTTCTTTCACACGATGGAATTTCGGCTATCAAGAGCCTTTCACGAACTTTTCTTTCACATGATGGAATTTCGGCTATCACAGAGCCTTTCTCACATTTTTACGGACTTTTTCTCATGATGGAATTCAGTCTATCATGGAGCATTTCTCACACTTTCACGGATTTTTTCTCGTGATGGAATTCAGGCTATCACAGAGCCTTTCTCACACTTTAATGGAATTTTTCTCATGATGGAATTCAGGCTACCACAAAGCCTTCTCATGGTGGAACTTCGCAAAACACATAATCTGGGGGAAGACTCTTTTCATATATATCACAATGAGTATTTACATAGGATTCGCCTTGTTAAAAACCTTGCCCCTTGATTTAGGGCCACATTTGCAAGGAAAAGAGTACAATCCTCCTTATTCTAAATTAAGTGTGAAAAAGTAGTTGTTTTTGTTCTCGAAACCACTTATAGATCAGTGGTTCGAAATTTTACATTTTTTTGCTAATTTTAACTTACCAAAGAAAATGCTGAAAAATAAATCTAACCACTTTCGAGATTCTCAGGGATAGTACCTCTTTAGACTATCATCATTCCATGAATGTGGCAGCTCTTCGCCAGTTTGGTCTAGTAAGCGGAAAGCCCCTGGCATATTTGTTTCCTTAGCTATGTATGGCCCTTCCCATGATTCTTGAAGTTTTCTAGGGTTTTCCCAATTTTTCCTTCTTTTCAAAACTAGATCACCAGTCTTGATGCCTTTTCTGACCACTTTTCTATCCTTCCATGCCCTGGTTTCTTTCTGGTACTTCTCGATATATTCAGCGGCTTCGAGGATTGTTAGTTCGATCATATCTTTTTTCCACCTTCATGTCAACTTCTTTGATTTCTTTTGCCTTCTGCACTCTCATGCTCTCATTCTTAATTTCTTCTGGTGTCATTGCTTCGGTGCCAAAGAGTAGACAAAAAGGTTTGAAACCCTTTGCTCTTGATATTGTGGTGTTATGAGACCAGATTACTTTCGGTAATTCATTGCTCCACTTGCCCTTCTTCTGATCAAATAAGAACTTCTTGATTCCTGAAAATATCAGCCCATTTGCTCTTTTGACAGCTCCATTGGACTGCGGGTGGTACACTGACGAAAACTTCGTGTGAGTGCCCAAAGTTTTGTAGTATTCCTTGAAGGAATAACAGTTGAATTGCTTCCCATTGTCAACAGTGAGCTCTCTTGGTACCTAGAATCTGCAAATTATGTTTTGCCAGAAAAATTTCTGGATTGTAGGTGTTGTGATATTCGCCAATCCTTCGCTTCCACCCATTTGGTGAAGTAATCAACGGCTACAGCTGCGAATTTGCAATTTCCTTGAGCTGTTAGCAGCAGTCCAACTAGATCCATTCCCCACCTTTGCAAAGGCCATGACGGAGGAATTAGGTGAACTGGCACGGATGGAAAGTTTCGCTGAGTCACTGTTTTTTGACATGCTTCACATTCCCGAACTAACTTCTTCGCATCAATATTTATGGTAGGCTAGTAGAATCCTTGTTTTATTGCTTTGCTTGCTAGAGCCCTTGTACCTATATGTGCACCACAAAATCCGCTATGGATCTCCTTGAGGAGTTCAACACCTCTTTCGGAGCTAATGCACCTTAGCCATAGTTCGGTAATTCCTGATTTGTACAGCTCTTCGTTAACCACCGTATAGCCCCTTGCCATTTGATTTAATCTTTTCTCCTCCAACTCATCTTGTGGTTCGTAGTGCCCCCTCAAATATTCCATCATTTCGGATCTCCAATCGCGAGTCTCCACGATATTCACGATTTAGGCTTTGATTCTTTGATAGACGGTTTTTTGATGATTTTGAGGAACACATCAAGAGGCATTACTTGATTTCTGGCTGCTGCTTTCTCTAGTTTGTCTGCTTTGTTGTTGTCGTCTCCTGGTATGCGCTGAACTGAATAGCCTTTGAAATACCTTTCCATCTCTCTAACTTTCTCAAGATACTTCATCAAAACAGGATTTCTCGCTTCACTCTCCTTCTCAATATGTTCTTGAATAACTTTGGAGTCTGTCTTGATGATGAAGGTTTGCTGACCCAGAGCTTTCATTTTTCTTAAGGCTAGAAGTAAAGCTTCGTATTTAGTGGTGTTGTTTGTAGAGTGCACATCATCTGCGAAGATAAGCCGAGTAGCGTATCTTATTACGATTCCTGTCAAAGATGTGTACAACTGCTGATATTCCAACCCCTTGTGGCACCAAGCCCTGTCACACTACACCACCCATGGTGTGAGCATGTCTTCACTAGGATTATGAGTTGGTGAACTCCAGTCTACAATGAAATCTTCCCGAACTTGCAATTTGATTGCACTTCTTCTCTAGAAATCTACAGTGTATTCTGAAAATTCTACTGCCCACTTGATGATTCAAGTAGATGCTTCCTTATCCGTGAACAGGTCATTCAGCAGTTGATTCGTGATAACCCTTATTCTGTGACCCTTGAAGTAATGCCTTAATTTTCTCGCAGCCATTACAACTGCATATGGTATCTTTCTAACTCAGAATAGAAAAGTTTTAATCCAGAGAGAGCTTCCAATGCAAAGTATACTGGGATCTGCCTGAGTTTTCCTTCGTCTTCTTTCTCTTGTACTAGCACGACACTTACAGCCGAATTTGAAGCAGACAAATATAACAGAAGTGGTGATTTTGGCTCAGGAGGGCACAGCTTGGTCATGTTTGACAGATAGTCTTTGAGTTCTTGGAAAGCTTGTTTCTGAGCTTCGGACCACTGAAAGTTCTAGGAACTTCATAGAACTTGGAAGAAAGGCAAGCTTCTCTCTACAACAATGGGAATGAACCTGTTGAGAGCAGCAACCCTTATTGTCAACTTTTGCACGTCTTTCAGTGAAACGGGGTCTTGCATTTCAATTAGCCCCTTGATTTTATCGGGATTTGCCTCTATGCCTTTTGTCGAAACCAGACATCCAAGAACTTTTCCCTTGTGAATGCCGAAGACACATATCTCAGGATTCAATTTGAGATTTGCTGCTCTAGGGTTCACAAAAGTTTCTGTCAGATCGCTGATGTGGTCTCTTTTCTGCATACTCTTGACTACTATGTCATCAACATATGCTAGAATGTTTCTTCGAAGTTGGGGATGAAGAACTATTGCTATCATTCTCAAAAATGTGCACCCTGCATTCTTCAGTCCTTCTGGCATCTTGGCGAAGCACAAAGTTCCGAAAGGAGTAATGAAACTTGTTTTTTCCTCATCTTCCCTTCGCACTCTTATTTGATGATATCCTGAGAACATGTCCAGGAGTGAGAGCATTTCGCTGTTGGCAGCATCATCTACTATCTTGTCTACCCTTTCTAAAGGAATAGCATCCTTCTTGCAAGCCTTATTCAAATCTGTGAAATCTACACACATTCTCCACTTCCCATTTTTCATTTTTACTGGTACAATGTTGGCCAGCCAGAGAGGATACAAAACTTCTCTGATCACTTTCGCATCTTGAAGCCTTTGTACCTCAGCTTCTGCTGCCTTCACTTTTTCTTTGGTCATTTTCCCGAGTTTCTGCTTTTTCAAAGGTATTTTTCATCTGTTTCCAGAGTATGTTCAGTGATGTCTCTGTCGACACCTTGCAAGTCTTTAGCTAACCTGGCAAAGACATATTTGTTCTTGTTCAAGAATTCACGAGCTCATTTTCTTCTTCGGGGCTAAGATGAGCCCCTATCATGACTGCTTTATCAGGCATATCGTCCAGGTATACTTTCTTGGTCTCACCATCAGCAGCTATCTTGATATTTTTTTGTCTCGTTTGGCCTCAACATAGGGTTCTTTCTTTTCATTTGCAGAGTTCAGCTGATGCACGTTGCTTTGCCCTGGGGTGTGACCCTTTTCTATGTTTGGAGCTTCTTGCTGATCGCCAAATACAGTGATAACTCCTTTGGGAGCTGGCATCTTCATGCACAAGAACTGTTGTCTTATGACTGCATCAAATTTGATCATAAAACCTTTGCCGAAAATCGCAAAGTATGGATGGTACATATCAACCACATCAAAAGTGAGAGTTTCTGTTCTGGCGTTGTCAAGATCTGCGAAGGATACAGGAAGAGATATTTTTGCTACTGGCTTAATTGGTTTCCCTCCGAAACCCAACAATGGGTATTATGGTGGATGCAACATGTGCTGACTCAGATTCATCTTCTTGAAAGATTTTAAGAATAGGATGTCTGCCGAACTTCCTTTATCCACCAGAATTTTCCCGATAAGCCATCCGGCTATGTTTACTTCAACGACCATGGCGTCGTTGTGATTTGTGGACTTCAACCTGAAATCTTATTCTATAATGTTATTGGCACTTTGGCCCATTCTGGTTGTGCAGCTGGACCATCATTGATGATTGTGTTCACATATCTGAAATATTTGTTTCTCTGCCTTTTGGTTTCGAACTCCATAGCTGATCCTCCCGTGATGGGCATGATAGTTATGAAAGAAGGAAAAGCTTTCGAGTTGTTAGTTCTTGAACTCAATTCAGGCGTTGATGAATTGTCGGGTGGAGGTGGCAATATTTCTTGAATTGGTTGCAATTGTTGAATTGATTGAATTGCTTGAGACTGAGGATAAAACTGCTGAGAAGGTTGCCAGGATGGCTGTGACTGCTGGAACTATTGCACTGTAACTAGATTTGGTTGAGAACTCATGAACTGTGATTGCCAGAATCTTAGACGAAACTAGTTCGGCATTGTGGAGGAAATGTTCATCATGGTTTTATCTCGCTCGATTCTAGCTATGTTCTTTTCTGTCTCTGGGCACACTTCGGTGTTGTGGCCTCTTCCATGTTATTGGTAGTAGAAGTATGGGTCCTCTGGATCATGATTCTGAACTTTCGGGGGTCCTCTTCCCCTTCCTCTTCCCCTAGATGCAAGACCTCCTCTTGTGCTTGGTCTATTGTCCTGTTTGAACTGGGGATTTTCCACGTTATTGATGTTTCGTTGATTTTGAAAGTGAGGTCTCCACGCTGTCCCTCTGTTGCCTTTCCTCGATTCATTTCGTCTGGTGACTCTTCTGTGATGATCTTCATTGGACATGATGAATTCTTCAAGTTCATGAAAGAATTCATCAATGTTTTTAGGTTTCTTTCAGGTTAGATGTGAGGCTGTGGGTCCTGGAGTCAGACCCTTGATCAGAGCCTGTATTGTTGTCTTATCATCTGCTTCGGGGTCTGGGATCTCTTCTGCATGAACCTTATCACAGAGTTCTGTAGTGGCTCTCTATCCTTCTGCTTGCAGTTGTACAAATCTGATGACTGAGTTGTTGTTTTGTGAAATATCTGGAATGCTTGAATGAACTTTGTCTTGAGATCGACCCAGCTGCAGACTGAGTGTGGTTGTAGCAGAGAGTACCAATTGAGAACTGGGCCTTCACACGCAATCATGAAGGATTTAGCCAGTGCAACATCATCTCCTCTTGTTGAATTAACAACTGACTCATACCTCATAAGGAACTGTCTGGAGTTTCCGAAGCCATTGTACTTCGGGAGAGAGAGTGGCTTGAACTTTGGCGGCCATGGTGCAGTTTGCAACCCAATTGAGAGTGGTGAATCCGGATCCACGAATTGCGAGATTCCATTACCCACAAAAAAATTTTCTTTCGGGGTTCTTTTGTGAAGGACCGATTAGGCGACCAGAGAGGGGGCAGTGAATGGGTCGCTCGGTCGGACCCCCAAAATCACACGCTCCGCACTTCTACCTTCCGTTTGCCAAAACCACATAGCCACTGGAGTGCTACTAGTCTTAGGAACAAACACTACCAGCAACCTCAACACACGCACCCACGACAGCGAAAACAACCCGAAAGCCAGTTGTCCAGAGGGGGGCCGTTAGACCGGGTATGGGGGGCGGTTAGACCGCCTCCACGAGGCAACCAAGAAATCCTCCGAAACACCTCTTCCGAGCACCAAAACACACCATGGTTTCACCACCAGAGATCTCTGGTCAGGACCATGCTAGCTACCAGAAAATCTTGATGAAAACCAAAACTTCACCCAGGGGCCTAGGGGCGGTTAGACCGGCTACCAGGGGCGGTCTAACCTCCTGTACCCAACAACGAACTCCAAGCAAGAACACCTAGCAAACGGCACGAGAACGACCCGAAATTTCACCGAGACGCTCCTCTGATCAAGGCGAACAAACTCATAGAGGAAAATCCGGCGAAACAGAACTTTGACCTGGAAGGCCCAGGGCGGTTAGACCGCCCCCTCCAGGCGGTTAGACCGCCCCTTACAGAAAGCCAACCCGCGGGTCAAACTTCAACTTCCTCGCGCCCGATCTCCCGAATCACTCCACGGATTGTACCGAAACTTCGGGAATAGCTGGGTTACCTCCTGGGCAACCTCTACCTCAAAGGAATCGACCCGAATCGCTCACAATCAAGAGGAATCGAATAAATCGCCTCTCTAGGTCAAGAACACGCCCAACTCGAAAAACCACCAAATCGAGTCCGATTCAAGAGAGATTTGAGGGCAAAGTCACCAGCCAAAGAGGCACAAGATCCTCATACGTGACATCCACCAAAAACCCTAAGAAATCATCCTCAAAACTCCGCCAACAACGAGCTCCGAAAATCAACACAAAGAAGGACGGGAAAAACACTTCACCACCTTGAGGAACAACGTCGAACCATCTATACATACCATGAAGGTTCGTACAAGGTCTAGCTTGCCACCCATATATCCATCCCTCTCTCTAGATCTCACATGAAGCTCTCAAGCTAGTCCTAGGAAAAACTAGTGGAAAATGAGAACGAAAAATGGAAAAAAAATGAGCTAGGGTTCCAAGAGTTGGCTGCCATCCATCCCCTCAAAGAGTATATATGGAGGCACCCAAAAGACTAAACTACCCTTACTTAATAACTAGGGATACAAGCCCCTCAAGGGCGAATTTGGAAGTCTTCAGATTTTTTTCATCGGACGGATGCCAGGCGACCGCAACCTGCTTAGCGTCGACGCAAGCCTTGCGATCCCGATGTGTGTCCTCCGCTTTGAAGCATCTCGGCGCCAGCGACCAGGGCGGTCAGACCACCCCCTGGGCGGTTAGACCGGCCCGAGCAATCTGACCGGCCAGGTGGTCTGACCGCCCCTCCTGGGCGGTTGAACCGGCCTGGGTGGCCACACCTCCTCGTCGAGTCTTCGGCCTCGGTTTTGTGGCTCAACCGAGTAACCCAGTGGTTTTCTGGTGAACCACTGCAAACCCCGCGAACTCGGTGTAGCCTCTGCCAATCTCCACTCATGACTTGGATCCCACATAGTTTCGGCTCGTCCTTGGTTTTGAGGCTCTACCAAGAAATCGTCCACGACTTCATCTTGCTGTTCATGCCACCATGCGGCCCGCACTTGACCCCGCTGGCCACCGGGTCCCTCGTACTAAGCCTACTTGTCTTCTCCACACCTGGAGGCCTCACCGGCAACGACCTTTCGCGCTTGTTCTTCACCTGCACCAACACGAGTCAAGCCGCAACCTGCACCTGCAATACTTAGCCAAGAATCAGTCCACACAACGTTGTCAATTCACTCATCACACAAGGAAGTGACCATCCACCGGTCTTCGAACCACACATGGTCCTCATTTTGTTCTGGCCAGAGTTCTGATGTGGTGAGTCTTGCCACAATGAATTGTTTTCTTGTTCTTTCATTTCTTCAATTTCTCTTTGCATTCTTTCAATTTGTTCTTTTGCCTGGTTAAGTTTCTCTAGTTTTTCTGAAACTTTTCTCTTTGCCTCCAGTTGGTTCGCGAATCTTTTATTCTTTTTTTGAAGATGTTGTACTCTTTCCAGTTCTCTATCGACAGCTTGGTCGTCATCTTCATTAGCATCTTCTTCAGCGAATGATTCTAAAGTATGTGTTGTTTTCTCAGCTCTTGCCTTCTGAAGAGCCTCATGTTTCGCCCTCCATTCTTGATATGTGGTCTGTGAAGGTTCTGCAGTGAAAGAGATTCTATTGTCTTGTTCATTGTAATGATCTTCTTGGTCGGTCTCAGTGGGTGTGTTCTTCTTCGACTTCTTCTGTGGAGGCATCGTGAGTTGTTTTTCGGCTGAAACCATGGTGGGCGCTAATGTTGGGGGAGATTCGGGAATCATATGGAGTCCCCAAACAAAAGAGTCACGAACAAACGTACGCAATTCACAAAGAAAGAGGAGACAAAGAATCTCCGAAAATTGGTGGGAGCCAAAGTTGTGAATCCCATTACACGTGCCCTCGCACCCCTTTTATAGGGAGACGAAGAGACTTTACATCCCGAGACTACCCTCGAATCTAGGGAATATTCTTAATGTGAACACGTAGATGAAAGTGTTTTACATCCCGTGATTTGCGGGGCCAATTTCATACATTTACAAGCCAACCACTAGTTCACACTTCAAACCCGGACATATTGAGATGGCGTGTTTGACTTGGCTTCCTCGAACCTCCGAAGTTTCATTCACGAAGATCATCACTCATCAAGACTCCTGAATCGAGGATTCCCGAAATTCGCAGATCCATAACTTCCCAGATTTCATCAGATTCCAGTCATCCTGAAACAAACAACAGAATTGCGAACAAAAACCAAGTTCGGCAATTACTTCATGAAATATTCGAAGATTAGCGACTCGTGCGAAATTCGACAAGACGTCTTTCACGAACACCTTCTCGTTACGAATTTAGAATTTCCCATCTTTGGCCATACTCACGAACATTTTCATGAACTCAGTAACTCCGACTATTTCGAGGGTGAAAAGTTTTTTCCCAATTCCCCAACAGGAACATTCTATTCAATGTTCAGTTATTCGTTTGTTCATTACTATATATGGAAAGATATGTATAATGTTTGCCCTGCCCAGATTAGGAAGCTGATATCAAACATTTGGTGTAATATTTTAAATAATTATAACAATAACAACTTTTTTTCATGCGTCTTGCCTCCTTATTAATGGATCCATATGATGGCTTAATCAAAAGCGAACTGTGGCATTCAAGTTTAGATAGATGTGTGCCCTTTTCTGATTATGCTTAATGATTTTTTTTTTGCTCTGCAGTACAAAAAAGTTTAAAATTTATACTTGGTAATCTAAGAGTTACATGAGTGTTTATACTTGAGTATATATAGACAACTGATACACCAGAGAGATCAAACCTAAACAATTTGTTCCTTCAAATTCCATTATCTGGTTAATGTTTATCAAGAAATATGCTGATGTTAGCCAAACTTTGTTGTGATCAGATTATGCATTAGTTTGTGACACATTTATTAGTTTATCATACTGGTTGAACATGTAGCTCACTTCAACATGCTTTTTTCCCCATATTCTACTTATTGGCTATAGGTTGAGGTCAGGATGAGGGAAAACCGAGCAGTCAACATCCACATATATTGCGTTGTCAGGCCTGTTCTTCTCCTATATGCTATGAAGGTGATGGCCTCGACATCCAGGAGGCTGTTGTCAGCTGTTTCGGTGGATTCACCTTAGACGTCTTCAAGGCTCAGGTAATACTACAATTGCCCATACGTTTCTTCTCACCACCAGAAACTATGATATTATCTTTCTTCCTCGCTGCAGAATGGAGGGGCTGGGGCATCCATTCTGCAACCAATACACACGTATCCCAAAGAATGCAAGAGCTGACACACCAGGGATAACTCTTTTCTTAAAGTCTACACGGCTTTCCTCGCACGGGAGCGATCCCCAGGGTCCGTGTCGCGCAGCGCTGTGTTTGGTCATTTTGCGAAAAGGCTCTTCACTTTCCTACAAATTGCGAAACGGACTAGAAAGTCCGGATGCTATAGCAAGCACGTTCATACAATTTGCAAAACAAACCTTAGTATAAAATTTCTGCGCAAAGAAGCGGAAATTCGATGTTGATTTCGTTTTCCACACGACCCCCTCTCCACTTTTGCGAACACCCCGTCCCACCACCCTAACCACCGCCTAATACCCCCCACACCACCCACTGCCGCCCCAAACCCTAACCTCAGCTCACTCCCCCGCCGCCCCCTGCTCTCCAGCCCCGCGTCCCTGCCGCCGCACTCTCCCCACCTGCTCTCCTTCTCCACCGTCGCCGCACCCGCAGCACACCCTCTCGGAGGGGCAGATCCGACTGAGGCCCTAGAGCAGCAAGCAGGGGCGGCGCTAGCGAGCGCTCCCGGGTGTCCCCGCCGGCCGCCGCCACCCTCTCCCCACCTGCTCTCCTCCACCGCCGCCGCTGCGCGGCCCCACCCTCTCGGAGGTGCGGATCCGGCCGGAGGCGGCCCCCCGCCGCGGCGAGCAGGGGCCGCACTGGCGAGCACTCCCGGCCGGCCATGGCCCCACACGGGGAGCGTTGCGAAGGTGAGAGCTCCCGGCTGGCCACAACGCCACGCGGGGAGCGTTCTAGCTCCGTAGGACGGATCTGCGACTGCCATGCCTGAGCTACATGCATCTCCCTCTGTCTGTTGTGCCCCCTCCCTCTAATCCCTCATGCGCCCTCTGGCCCTGTTGTACATTCTATTCGATTTGATTTGATTCTTGTGTTTGTGGGGTGGAGGTGGCGGAGCGGTTCGCGTATTACGACATCTCGTAGAACCTATTAAGCTACCTGACAGGTCCGCTCAGTCAGACCACGGCGGCGGCGGCGGCCGTCAACGCGTGGTCGGCCGCCGCGTCCTTGCTGTCGCTCGTCGGCGTCGCCCACGCCAAATCCTTGCTCGGCCACCCCCTTCGTCCTCTACAACATGGTCAGCCCCCAACAACCGCACCCCATCCTCTTCCTCCTCGATCTCACGATTCCCGACCTCGCTGTTCGCTGCAGTCTTCTCTCCATACTCACGATAGACTCACTATTTTCCGGCACATATTATCAGTTCCAACTCCTGTGTTTGCTTTTCGATATCATGCCAAAGATATTTTTCATTGCCAGTAGGAGCATAGGAGCATGTTATATTATTATGACCTTGCTCAACCAACATATGTAGTCTAAAAGTTACAGCACTATATTGTGTATTATTTGGATTGAGTTCCAGTATGCATAGGATGAGTCTCCTCTGCAGTATTGCAGAGGGACTACTCTCACTAACACGTGTGCATGATATGGTTCTGAACGTAGATCAATGAATTTGCCTTGCATGTTTTCCTTAGGAAATTAAAAATTTCAGCATTGTTCTATACCTTTTGCACTTAATAGCTCAGGTATTAATCACCCTTTTAGTTTAGACACTGACATTCTTATTTGGCATGTTCTTTTGCCTAACTAGGAGTTAACTAAGTTAAAGGCAGTGAATTGCTTCCCTGGCCACAAAGGCTCACAGCACCACCACCTTGCCTTGAAGAGCTCAGGAGCAGTTCAAGCAATCTCTCTGAGACAATGTGAGTACCGACATGATTCTACAATATAAATTTGCGCCCATCTTTGTGATGGTGGGTATTTTTGACATTGAAATGTTGCTTGCAGGAGATTTGGCATTTGCTTCTGAATTTCTTTATTTGTGGTTCTTTTTAATTGAAGGTGTGAATTATTCTCAACATACTCGCGCCTCTACGACCTCCTTCGCACCTGGCTCTTAGAGGATAATTGTTTCACGTTATTCACATGGTCTTTGTTTCCACTATACTCCCTTTGCTTGGAGAAGTGGTATAGGAACAATCTAATTCAACCATTAATTTTAAGAACCCCATTAGTCAATACAATGAACATATTTGAACCTTAAATTTTTCAAAAAGAAATACCTTACATAATGCAACATCTGGTTGTTAATGAGGCTGCTATGTTTACAATTGTGTGTTCTGCATACATAGAGCTAAAAATAGAATAGGTATATGAATGACATCAATATTGTGCTCCATATTATTAATTGTAGCTACAAACCTGGTACATGTGGCCTTTCAAGGTGAAAGTGAACCTTAGTTGGCTTCTAGGCAACAGACTCAAGCTAGGCTTATAAATTTCATCCATATTAAATGTTTATAATGTATCTCATATGCTTTTGTATGGTATTCATAGTTTTGTTTATACTTATTTACTTTCAGTCTCCAGTTGCTTACACTGTAGGGCGCGCAACGCGCGCCAATTGTTCTAGTGCACACGAATAAATAGTGAGGTTCTGGTGCAAATATTTGTTCATTATTTATTTTCCAGTAGTCCTAATTCAGTTTCATGATTTAGGGATACATTTTTTTTTGTATTATTGGATTCAGGTACTTTAATCTGTGTAGTAGTATATACTATGCCTAATGCCTTCAATCAATAATTTCAAAAGAACATTATATGCATGTTCTGTGGTGAGGCGGGAACTCATATGCCTCATATTAATCTAAAAATGATTTGGAAGTTCATATGCGTTTGTACACAAATGAGACTCCACCTGATACATAACTCTAGTGTTCACATCCATGTGGAAGTTCACGTAGATCTGCTGTTTATTGTTCATGCCCTGACTGATGTCTGTGGACAGTTTTTGGAATGCCAATATTCAAAGTGATTTGATCTTTTCTTGTATAACATAAGTTTGTTCGGCCAATTGATTATCATATACCATTTCTTGATCATCTATTTTGATCATTCTTATTGGTTAGACTAACCCATACATGAATTTATTCTTCTAATGGTAAATAGAATAGATTTTTCATTTCTTCCATAGTAGAGAAAATGGTAATGTCAAACATCTAACCATCCATGACTGTCATTTGTGTGCTTCTTGTCAATGCTTCTATAATCTGTGAGTTTTGTGTTTAATTTGCTTTGCTGGTTGAGTAAGCTTGATCTGGAAGTAGTACAGCATGTACTGCAAAGTGGAGTAATAAGCTATTTGTAAGTTGATCGGATTGTTATCTGTTTGCAGATAAAAGTTTGCAAGTTGGCAATATTGCAGAGTTCCTATCATCTGTTTAACTGTTTTACAGCTTCATGAACCACTAGCTTTATGTGTTTATATCCTACTTTGACATTACTATAGTTCCTTTTTTTCTCGGTGTCTTCGAGGCCATTGGACTAGTGGAATATTAAGTAATTCTTTTTAGAGGCATTTACACTGTATATAAAGAATAAATGTGTTAAGTAGGAAGTAAAGGTTTCTCATTAGATTTTCAATCCTTTCCACTTATGCTTGATAAATTTGTAGGTCCGAAATGCAATGGAATTCCGGAAGATGATTGGAGCATTGGATGGAAACAAGAACCTTACTGACCTTGGTATGCCTTATCTGTTGCTTCTCTGCAAGAAGTGAAGTCTGCAGCAACATTTTAGCACTGAAAGTTAATATTTCTTTATGACTTTGTAGGAATTTACATTTTCATGCTTCCAGTTGATCCAAAATTGATAAATATGCTTATAATGGTTCAGTTTTGCGCTACATGGTCGGTCAGGCCTTTTAGTGATACTTCATTTTGCAATCTTGGATGCGCGTTCATAATTTTGGTTTGTAGCATAATCCACTTGTACATTCTATTTCTTCCTCCTGGTACTTAATTTCTTATTTAACCATTGGTGCACACTATGCCCCCAAAAGTTTAGCCCAGTATTTTTCGTTTGTCAATTTATTTAACCATTGGTGCACACTATGTCCCTAAAGTTTAGCCCAGTTTTTTTCGTTTGTCAAGTACGTTAACAAGATCTTTTCTTAAGTGCTTCGTACATGTAACTTTATTTTATTTTTTACAGAATTAGTAAGTGGTTTTGTGTAAGAAAGACATTAGCTAAATTATCTTTAGATTTTTCCCACTTCTTACAGTATTGAGCTTTCTATGAAAGCACTGAAGTCTTCATTAAAAATCATGATAAAGCCACTTAAAGTAGTCCAAGGTACTACAGTTGTTCACTAGAAGTAGAAACATAGACTGCAGTTGATTTTTGGAGGTCTACTTCAGAAGCCTGTACAATTAAGCAAAGGCAGTTGATTTTAGGACGAAAATGAAGTGCTAACAATGCAATGCAATGCATTGTGCCTGAGCTGCTTCCTCCAACAAAGGTGGCAGTTTCATGGTTTGGCACATACTTTGGCAGTCAAGGTGGTGAACTCCTTGGTTTTTTGCCATGCAAAGTTTCCCATTAGCATGTTAATTTGTGTTATATTGTACCTTCAGGTTCAGGATATGGGCCAACAAAGGGAATTTACAAACAATGCATTTTCAAGCTAGGAACAGAAGGGAAAGGATGCGTACGTATGGCTTTTGGGCTCACTTGTTTCGTGTTACGGCTTTTCGGCTCACTTGCTTCGTGTTACTATTTTATCATCGAGTAAAGTGCACCATCGGTTCCGAAACTTGTTATGGTGTGTCATCCAGGTCCCTAAACTCGCAAAATGCACATATAGGCCCTCTGAAATTTGCTAATTGTGTCATAAGAGTCCCAAATCTACTTAAACAACCTATTAAAATCATCGAGTAAAGTGCACCATCGGTTCCGAAACTTGTTATGGTGTGTCATCCCGGTCCCTAAACTCGCAAAATGCACATATAGGCCCTCTGAAACTTGCTAATTGTGTCATAAGAGTCCCAAATCTACTTAAACAACCTATTAAATCTACTTAGACCGCGGGACCCATGCTCCGACGTGGCCGAACCTGGCCCCGACGCCGCCGCCGCGCGCCCACCACGAGTGGTGCTCGGAGGTCCCTCGCGCCGCCGCAAGGACGGCCCAGCTCCTCTGTGCCACGCCGCTGCATGGAGCGGTGTGCGACCGTCGCGTGGCGCTGCCGGTGGTGTGGGCATGGAGCTTGCTGCCGCAAAGCACCAGATCGTCGTACCGCCGCCAACGAGCAGGAATTGGGACCAATTCCTAAGTAGATTTAATAGGTTGATTAAGTAGATTTGGGACTCATATGCAACAATTAGCAAGTTTGAGGACCTATCTGTGCATTTTGCGAGTTTGCACAAAACACATAATAACAAAGAGCAAGTAGGATGCCTGTTATGCTACATAAAGAGAGCAATGGCAGTAGACTTCAGGCATATACATTGCTATGACTTGGCTGAAAACACAAACACCGTCATTTCGAAGATGAATACATATCTTGCAAATTATTTTTCTTGACTTTACTCTCGGGAGGAGCAGATTTCGTCTGGCACTGTCTTCCTCCTAGAGGTAGATCTGGTGGCATTCTATTAGGTGTAAATGCTGCAGTTCTAGATGTTTCGTTAGTTGTGGAAGGGGAATTTTTATCAAATTCCATCTCTGCAATCAGGCAGATAAGTGTGAATGGATCCTTAGGCCAATCTCAGTGGCAGGGTCACGAGCACAATTACCAAGTTTGCCACATCAGTTCTTCAGCATGATGACCCTATCACTCTCAATGCACAGGGTCATGGACACAATTTCATAGATAGAATGTAGCATTTCAATCTGTATGTGTTGTGATCAAATGCAGGGTCATAGGCTCTTAGTGGAGGATCGTGAGCATTGGTACCTGTGTTGACCTAGGGTCATCACCATGACCCTGAGATCTTCTCTTTCTTCATTTATTTAGTGTCATGTCATCAAAAATGCCTATGTGGCAGTCTATTAAATGTCGATGACCCTGCCACTGAGACTGACCTTATGGCAGTTTATGGACCAGCACAAGAAGAATTCAAAACAACATTCTTATCTGAGCTGGTACGTACCTGTCAGCAAAACACACTGCCTGCACTAATTGGTGGAGATTTCAACATTATGAGAAATAGCAAGGAGAAAAATAATGACCGTTTTAATAATCGTTGGCCTTTCATATGCAGTCATCAATAGCTTTGATCTTAGGGAAATCGACTTGAGGGTTAGGCAATTTACTTGGGCAAACTCACTCCCCCATCCAACCTATGAGAAATTAGATAGGGTCCTAATGACAACTGAATGGGTACTTAAATAACCGTTGGTGACTGTACACAATCTTGATAGAGGTGTTTCGGACCATACACCATTGCTTCTTGATACAGGAGAACCGTCTTTCATGGGAATGAATAAGCCATTCAAAATGGAACTTAGTTGGTTCTCTCGACCAGAATTTTATGACCAGGTTGTTTCGATCTGAAATAAACAGGTCAGGAGCCAAAACTCGGTTCAAAACTGGAATAAAAAAATGAGTGCTTTGCGCAAGCATCTCCGAGGATGGGCTGCTCATACCAATGGCATTTACAAGCAACAAAAATATTCCCTTCAGTCTACCATCACAAACCTAGATGTTACTGCGGAGAACCGCACCAGGTCTAATGTTGAGCGAGATCAACTTGATCAGGCACGGATCCATTTGACTAACCTCCTTTGAGAAGAGGAAATTAAATTTTATCAACGAGCAAAGACTGCTGATATTCTACAAGGAGATTGTAACACAAGATATTTCCAAATGGTCGCAAATGGCAAGCATAGGAAGAAAAGAATTTTGTCTCTAGATGATGACAATGAGAAAATTGAGGGACAAGCCAACTTAAAATCATACATCACTCGATTTTACAAAGGTTTGTTTGGGGAATCGGAAGAAAATTCATTTAATTTGGACGAGGATAGGACCGACTATATAAATCAAGTAACCATTTCAGAGAACGAGCTTCTCACGACTCCTTTTAATGAAAAGGAGATTCGAGATGCCATCTTCGCAATGGAACACAACAAAGCACCCGGGCCTGATGGTTTTCCAGCCAAGTTCTATCAAAAATTTTGGGAGGTCATAAAAGAGGATTTATTGAAGATGTTCCATGACTTACACGCAGGGACATTACCTCTATTTAGCCTTAATTTTGGGGTTATTACTTTAATCCCAAAAACTCAGGAGGCAAACTGCATTCAACAATATAGACCAATATGTATATTAAATGTGAGCTTCAAAATTTTCACCAAAGTGGCCATGTTCAGAATGAACTCAGTAGCTGACAATATAATCAGTCCCACACAAACCGCTTTTATGCGAGGATGGAACAACCTAGAAGGTGTTGTCACCTTGCATGAGATGGTTCATGAGCTACATCGAAAGAAGTAGAGTGGAGTAATTTTTTAAATCGATTTTGAGAAAGCTTATGACAAAGTGAGATAGCCATTCTTGATACAAATTATATGGATGAAAGGATTGTCACCTAAGTGGATATCTTGGGTGAAGTCCTTCATAACTGAGGGCAGTGTCGCGATTAATGTTAATGATGAAGTTGGACCTGAAAGGCCTCCGACGGGGAGACCCTCTATCTCCTATATTGTTTAACATAGTTGCAGATATGTTAGCAATTTTGATTGAGAGAGCCAAAGCAGACAATCAGGTGAGTGGAGTGGTACCCCATCTTGTAGATGGTGGTTTGTCCATACTACATTACGATGATGACACTATCCTTTTCATGGAACATGGCCTAGAGAAAGCTCGCAACATGAAGCTTCTTCTGTGTGCTTTCGAGCAATTATCGGGTCTCAAAATTATTTTCCATAAGAGTGAAATTTTCTGTTTTGGCGAGGCTAATGAAAACAGAGCCTTCTATACTTAACTTTTTTGATGTAACCTAGGTGACTTTCCAATGCAATGTTTGGGTATACCTATTCACTATAGGAAACTTTCAAATGTTGATTGGAAGAGAGTGGAGGAATGATTCGAAAAAACACTTAGCAGTTGGAAAGGTAAGCACCTTTCAACAGAGGGTGACTGACACTGATTAATTCAGTGCTTAGTAGCTTACCTATGTATATGATGTCCTTCTTCTTTGTCCCCAAAGGAGTCCTTAAGAAAATTCTTATTTGTCCCCGAAGGAGTCCTTAAGAAATTGGATTACTTATGATCACGTTTCTTTTGGCAAAATGACGAACAAAAATGAAAATATCGATTGGCTAAGTGGGACATTTTGTGCAAACCAAAAGACCAGGGAGGATTAGGAATTCATAACCTCGACATTAAGAACACCTCTTTGCTCAGTAAGTGGCTTTATAAGCTACTGACATCTTATGGGACTTGTCAACAAATCTTATGTAATAAGTATCTAGGCTCCAAACCTCTTGCCCAAGTGCAATGGAAAAATGGGGACTCACATTTTTGGGCTAGCCTCATGAAGGTTAAACGAGATTTTCTTCGTTTTGGTTCCTTCATTATCAAGGATGGATCTCAAGTTAGGTTTTGGGAAGACATATAGTTGGCAAATTGTGACAACCCCACCCGAGATAATTCTGTACTATCGCCTAAACCACTCCATTTGGTCATTAAGCGATAATAAAGAAGCATCTCGTTGAGTGTTGCCAGGTTTACACCCAGTAAATCACTTGGACACAGAGAGAGGATCGAACGTATGCATTAAAACAACCGCGAAGGAGAGTCCAGAGTGACTTACAAATTAACCATCACCTCCCCATAGGGGTCATTATTACAAACAGAGTTCTTTGACATGAAAGTAAATGGTTCAGAGTTTATAGAAAACAGCGGAAGATAACTAAACGATACGATCACATCATAGGAGGCATGTCCATGATGCAATCACTCTTCGTCATCCATCCATTCCAGCTCCCAGCCGGGTGGAAGTTCTCCGGGCCACACATCAGATGCATTACCTGGAACAACATTTATAAAGCAAGGTTGAGTATACTAATACTCAGCAAGACTTACCCGTCTAAAAGAAAGACTTTACCTCTAGTCATGCAAGGCTTTTGGCTAGTGGGTTGGTTTGCCAAAAAGCTGCTAAGTAGTGAATCCTTACTTTCCATATTTTAGCTCATGTTCTAGTCGAAGTAATCATTACTAGATAAGCAACTATTACAACCAAAGTTGTACAAACAATTAATCAAAGTAGTAATCTTCACGAAGTCATAAAGGGATATCATGGCTAGTAGGGTAAGTAGTCTCAGGTGACGGTGAGAGGCCGACAATCGATTGATTCAGAACCTTGCAAGGTGGACCTAAACACACGGGAGGTGCCCTCACTAAGAGTTCACCAACCAGGCGGTTCCCGTCATTCTTTGGTTTGGGGATAATAGCTCACAGTCTTAAGTACAAGGTCTATCTGGGCTACGCCACTAAGGTCACCCAGCCTCACGCATGCACTCGGGTGGCGAGCCCGGGGCCGCAACCCTAAGAGTAGTGATAGTAAAACCCCATACCGCCTCATTTAGGTACTAGTCTTACCGTACCTATTTCCGGCAAGTGTTAGTACTTTCAAACACTTAGCCCACGAAGCCATTGGACCGGAGCCCAAATCCCATGCTCTTACCACATGAGCAATCCATTTATACATAGGGTGATTCCATACAGGTGATCCTATTCTCACGAGTGACGAACATCACTCGACTTGTACCGGATCCTTAAGCATAGCAACTAGCGACCTAACATGCTAGTAAAAGATCATAGGTACATATGGATCATGCAACTAGGGTTTCATTTCAACTCCTGAACGTAAATGCACATACAATAACATGAAGTAAATTCAGAAGTTTTAAAGGAACACATAGGTCAATGAATAAACCCGGGCTTGCCTTCGCAAGTACAAGCAGACACACACACTTCCGGACTTTGGTCCGGGTCTTGCTCTACGGTCACGTAGTGCACGTCTGCTCCTGCTCCCTCGTCCTCGTCCGCCGGCACAAGCGTATAGCTACCGTCGGGGACTTCTACACGGGGAATGCAATGCAGTGATTGGGAGTGTAATTATTTTATATTAATTCAAAAATAGTAGCAAACAGCTGCAAGGAGTATATGGTTGGCCACATTCACCTTAACAAAAGTATTTAAACATTTTCCTTTTAAAAGAATAGTCAAAAGTCCATTTAGCCTACTCTTTAAGGTGATTGTGTGCACATCTATTAAAGAAATATTTTATTTACAAACAAACAGCAAGGGAATTACTTTCCTAGCACCAATTTACTTTTCCTAACACTTCTCCTTAAATCATGCACTAGATAGAGTGATTTTCCCTATTTTCCCTTTCTAGATTAATCTAGTTTGAGCTCTTTTGCATAGCTAAAACATAACAAAGTGATCCAGGAGCACTCATTGGTCCTACTGACCAAGAGGCATACCCTGGACAGCAAGCAAAAGGTTTTTGCACCACTGAATTTCATACACCAATTTATAGCATTTCTAGTTAGCATAAAAGGACATAAATGCATATCAAAATAAATATGACAGAGATGAGTCCCAACTTTCACCTACACATACTCTGGGCCAAAACAAGCTTAAAGAACTAACAAATACACATATAGCCCTTATGAAACATGCTACACATATTTATGATCAAAAACAAGAATAAATGAGGAAATAATATTTCTAACTGGGATAAAATCATGGTAAATTCACCAAAGATGCTTTTTAACGCAGTAAGACTATAGCCAGAGGTTGGGCTCAAAAATAATTATATAACCAGCTACAAAAATTATCTAGGCAGATTTACCAATATCACAAAATAATTTATACAGGAAGATCCCTTCAGTAACTTTGTGCAAATTTTGGCACAGAACCAAGACATACTAGTTACCACAACATATCCACAATCCAGGTCAAGAGCTTGTGTGGATTTTGCAGAAACACAAATCTAATCATTTTACATTTCTATTTTTCAAGCAAAAACTGTTACTCAAAAGTATATACCCATTTGGAGAAAGTTGTAGTTCTTGTTACACTGAGCAAGGCAAAATTGGGTTTGCTATTTTTGGATTTTTCTACGATTTTTAATCGATTTTACAAGGTGCTGGACTAATTCACAAAACAGGGAACAATCTTTTTGCACTGCGAATCCTAGAATTTTTAAAATCTTCACACAAAACCCTCGGTTCCTCCCCCTCGGGCCCGACGGCGGTGGCAAGCTCGCCGGCGGCGAGGTGGAGCGCGGCCAGGCAAACAAGCGATGGGGATCTTCGATCAGACTCACCCGCGATCGATTGGTGGCGGTGGACCGGCCGGAGGAGTCTCCGGCGAGCGGTGGCGGCGCGCCCGCGGGAACTTGAACGGCGGTGAGGGAAGGGGCTGGCCTCAACCACGTGCTTGACGGGGAGCTTCCATGTGACCCAGGGAAGGCGCTAGACAGGTCACCGGGCTTGGAGAAGCGACGGAGGGGCGAGCTCGACGGCGGCGGTCCGACGGCGGCCGCGGGAACTCGGGTTCCGGCGAATGCGTGGCTCGGCTTGATCAATAAGCGGTTCGGGGAGGTGTTGTGGTGCACAAAGAAGAGCTTAGGTGCTTGGGTGTGTGAGGATGGCGATCGGAAGAGGGTTCACACCGAGCGGCGCCAATGGCGTGCGGCGGCGGCTTGAGTGGAAGCGCGTGCTCGCGAGGGGCGGCCGGGGCTGGCTTATAAGCGAGCGGGAGGTCGGTTGGGGTAGGTAGGGGCATGCCGGTGCCACTTGCACGCGTAGGGAGGCCAAGGGCATGGCCGGCGACGTGCGCCGCTCCGGCGACTAATGGCGCGCCACGGGCGGTGTGCCGGCCGGCGGATCGGCGCCACCGGCCCGGCCACTTGCCACGGACGGCACGCGTGAGTTCTCACCGGCGGCGTGCGGTGACCGGCGGTCCACCGGCGCCTCGGTGTGCGCGCCGAAGCGGATACGGCACGTACGGCGGTGACTGACGTGGCCGCGCACGACATCGCGCCCGAACGCGTCCCGGTGTTCCCGGTGCTGATTGTACTTCACTGATCAGTTTTCGAAATTGCTTTTCTCCAATTTTTCAAACTAAACTGCATCTTAGGGTCTGAAGCAAAGTTGAAGATCAAACATCCCTCTACAACTTTCACAAAGACTTGTGGGGGTTTTGTTCAAGAATTCGAGCAGGAACGCCATGCCAACACGGTCAAATTCTCAGCGCTTGTGAACAGGAACAGGCCACCTTCCAAGGCATTTTTCACCAAGAATTCCTCCTAATCTCAAATGCCAATCAACAGCAAAGTTTTGTGCCTCGAGATTCTGCACATTTTCCCCTTTGGGTGGTTTTGAAGTGTTTAGGGAAATTTTGGAGAACGTGCCAAAGTTCTAGAATGCCATCAAGGGTCAAAGGGGATAAAGGGGTTTTGAGTTAGGGCTTTGACCAGGGGTTGACCTAATGTCCTCAAGGGTAGTTAGAGGAGTGATTAAGTGGGTCATTAGCATAATTTGTCACTGAGCAAAAACACGGGGTGTTACAGCCTACCCCCCTTAACGGGAATCTCATCCAGAGATTCGAATCAAGAGTAGTTGAAGGACCGATACGGCGAACCGAGAGGGGGGGGGGGAGTGAATGGGAGCCGATAAAAATTCTTCTCGATGGAGATGAGAACTCCAACAAGACGAACACGGCTTCCAACACACGTCTCCGACTCACTACCCAAGTTGGCCAAGCCCACGTAGCCACCGGAGTGCTACCGGACCTAGGAACCAACACACACATCCTTACGACTCGAGAACGCGGCGGAACAATAAACCCGGGTCTACGGACCCACACCGGTCGAGCGGTGAGCACCACCGCTCGACCGGTCCCCTGCGCGGTGAACCCGAGCAACTTCCACTAAGTGGCTCTACACCGGTCGACCGGTGAGACGCACCGGTCGGACCGATGGCGGCCCGAGAAAGCCCCCAAGGCACCAAACGAGGCCAACCGACCACCAAATGGACCCAAACTCGAAAACAGCGGCACCACGGGACAACAAAGAACACACCAAGACGCTCACCCGAGCGAAAACCCACAAGGGCTTGCACCGGTCGGACCGGTCAAGAGCACCGGTCGAGCCGGTGTAGCACGGGCGACTCGGGATGAACAGACCCGCGGGTCAACTCCCCCAAATCCAAATCTCGATCTCCCGAATCGCTCCACGGACTTGAACAAGACTTTGGGGATATCGAGAACACCTCATGAGGAGTCCATAGCCAAGTTTAATCCCACCAAATCTCGTCCAAAAAGGAGGAATCGATGAAATCCCGCCGAAAGCACTTCCAACCCAAGAACTCAAGAAACCCCGAAATCGAGCACTTTTTCTCACGGATTTGAGAGGGGAATCACGGCCCAAAGAACCACGAAGGGTTCCCACAAATTTCCCCCATCAAATCACCAAGAGAAAAGCCTTGAAAACACCCCAAAGAAATCACGAAGAAAGGGCTCCGAAAATCACCACCAAGAACAACGGGGGAAAACACATCCAAACCTTGAGGAATCACGCCGAATCATCTATACATGAAACAAAGATTCGTACAAGGTCTAGCAAGCCGCCCGATCATCCATCCCTCTCTACAAGATCTCTCCGTGAAGCTCTCTTGCTAGTCCTAGAGAAAACCTAAGGAAAATAGGTGGAAAATAGGAAAACTAATGAGCTAGGGTTCCAAGAGTTGGCTGCCATCCTCTCACCTCTTGGGTTATATGGAGGCAACCGAATGTCTAAAATGCCCTTCTCTACTAACTAGGGATACAAGCCCCTCAAGGGCGGATTTGGAATTCTTGATGTCTTCACCATCGGACGGATGCCGGCGACCGCACCCGCGTAGCCTTGACGCAAGCCATGCGATCCCGACGCGTGTCCTCCGCTTCGAAGATTCGGACCGCGTCGTCGCACACGGTCGGACCGGTGCTCCTCACCGGTCGGACCGGTCCCCACCGGTCGGACCGGTCGGACCCTCGGTCGGGCCGGTCGGACCCACCCCGGTCGGACCGGTGCGGCGCTCGCTTGCGGCCTCCGTCTTCGGTTCTCCGGTCTTGGCTTTGTGGATCAACCAAGGAACCCGGTGGTTTTCGGTGAACCACCGGAAACCCCGCGAACTCGGTGTAGCCTCCGCCAATCTCCACTCATGACTTGGCTCCCACGAAGTCCCGGCTCGACCTTGGTTTTGAGGCTCAACCAAGAAACCGTCCACGACTTCATCTTGTTGTTCATGCCACCATGCGGCCCGCACTTGACCCCCGCCGGCCACCGGGTCCCTCGAACAAAGCCTACTTGTCTTCTCCACACCCGGAGGCCTCACCGGCGACGACCTTTCGCGCTTGTTCTTCACCCGCACCAACACCGAGTCAAGCCGCAACCTCGCACCCGCAATACTTAGCCAAGAATCAGTCCACACAACGTTGTCAATCACTCATCACACAAGGAAGCGACCATCCACCGGTCCTCGAACCACACATGGTCCTCAATCTCCCCCTTGATGAGTGCATTGACAACACCCACACGAAAGTAACAAGCGAGAAAAGAAAAGAAAAAGAAACGAACAAAAAGAAACTCCAACAAGCGATCGAAAGCCAAACAAAGGCAAAGAGCAAGATCACTTGAAGAAGACAAGTCTCGGACCCCTTAGGCAAGGGCAACGGCTCGACACATCCGAGACAAAGCGAAACTCAAGCAAAGAGCGCAAACCACCGAAACAAAGCTCGAAAACTCACAAAGAGCTCCCCCCCGCACACATGCAAGCTCCCCCGAACCAATGCAACTCCCCCCGGACGAATGCATGCAAACCACTTGAAAACGGGACACTGCATCACTTTCGGCTCACACCGTTCGGACCGGTCATCACCACCGGTCGGACCGGTTCCCAACATATGTACGGGACCAGCACTCACACCGGTCGGACCGGTGACCACCACCGGTCGGACCGGTGCACAACAGAGCCCGAGAAATGGCTCGAAACCACCTGAAAACCTTCCAAACACGTCCAACAAGCCATTTCAAGCTCAAACTTCTCCCCCTTGTTGGCAATGCATGAATCAAGCCAAAAATGCAAAAAATGCAACCTAGAGCTTCTCAAATAGACAAAATTCAACAAAGAAAGCTACACATGTCCAAATGAGCAAGTTAGGTACTCTACGGCTTCGTATCGATCTCAACTACATGATCACCAAGTTTCACAACCATTGGACGAAGCTAAAATGGATTTTGGCAATTTTGCGAAAAACTTGCCTCTCATGAGCAAAGTCCTAAACATGATCAAAGCATATCAAAATGGCAAAGCCACACAAACTTCATGCTAGGACAGCCATTCTAATCATAAGACCATCACAAACACCCACAAGCACCTCATGTCATGTCAAAGCCACCGAGCCATGTGCCTACTTCTATGTATGAGACTTCTCATTGGTAGGCATCATGCAACGGTTTAGCACCCAAAGCAATTTAAATTCAGCACATATGACATGAGACCACATTTCCAAGCATTTTTCATTTCATTTTCAGATTTTTAAATGGTACATGAAATGTCTTTGCGACAAAAAGGAACTTATGCTCCTCCACAAGATAAATCTAGAGGGCTAAACATTCATGATGGCAAATGAGCCTTTGGCCCCATATGATCAATAAACTAGCTATCCAACCACAAGTTAAGCATAGCAAAGCCACAAAAATATGTCAAGAGCATGTAAAGGCATTTGCACATGAGAGAGCATACATGTGACATTTTTCAAAAGCATAGCTATCAACCATGGATTATTCATCAAGATCATCAAGAGCTAAGCCAAACTAACCGTAGCATACCAAACAAGCTCATAAAGACATATATCTCATTCCATGGTGAACAATGTATATTAGAGAAGCTTTTCCTAACCAATGCATATGATACAAAATGCATGCAATCTAAGATACAAGGATGCCTATACATCATGTTACATATGCCATGCCAAATGCAAGAAATGCACAAAGGAAAGCTATACATATGCTACAAACCGGCTCCTCGAGGGGAGGCAAAACGGGCTCGACACCACCGGCAAAAGAAAGCTCCCACACACCCGGCTCGGAAATCAAACACACACCAAGTTCCCCCCCGCGGACGAGTGAAAGTTGCTTGATCTAGGGGTTTGGTGAAAATATCGGCTAGTTGGTCATGAGTGGGTACATGGATCAAAGCTATCTTTCCTTTCTCGACATTGTCTCTCAGAAAATGATACCTCACTTCTATGTGCTTGGTTTTGGAATGGAGCACCGGGTTCTTTGCAACGCTTATGGCACCGGTGCTATCACATTGAAGTGGGACATGGGTATACTCCTCACCAAAGTCACTCATGGTGTAGGTGATCCAAAGGAGCCGAGAGCAACAACTAGCGGCGGCAACATACTCGGCCTCGGTCGTGGATTGAGCAACACTCGGCGTTTGCGGGAAGACCAAGACACCAAAGAGGAACCCAAAAAGCGGCAAGTCCCGAAGTGGACTTCCTATCCAACCGACACCCGGCAAAATCCGCGTCCGAAAAGCCATGAAGCGCCAAAGAAGAGGACGCGGAGTACCAAAGGCCGAAGTCGGGAGTGTGATGCAAGTACCGAAGATTCGCTTCACCGCTTGCCGATGCGAAGTCCTCGGAGACGCTTGAAAACGAGCGCACGGACACACCGAGAATTGTATGTCCGGCCTCGTCACCGTCAAGTAGAGGAGTGACCCGATCATGCTCGGTACTCCTTCCGGTCCACGTGTTCACCTTCCTCGTCCGCATCAAGAGCCGTAGTCGTACTCATCGGCGTCGTCATAGCCTTGGAGTCCTACATCTTGAACTTCCTCACAATGTCCTTGGTGTACTTAGCCTTGTGCACAAAAGTTCCTTCCTTTGATTGCTTGATTTGTAGCCCGAGGAAGAACTGCAACTCACCCATCATACTCATCTCAAACTCCCTGCTCATATCATCTGCAAACCTCGCAACAAGAGAGTTAGACGAGCCACCAAAGACAATATCATCCACGTACACCCGCACAATCGGGATATCTCCCGCCCCGCCTCGGCAAAAACAAGGTCGATCGACCTTCCCCATCTCAAAACCTCTCGCAAACAAGAACCCCCTCAACCTCGCCATACCAAGCTCTAGGCGCCGCTTCAACCCATACGGCGCCTTCCTCAACTTGTACACCCCGTGGGGGTACTTCTCACTCTCAAACCCCGGAGGTTGTCTCACATACACTTCTTCCTCCAACACTCCATTCGAGAAAAGCACTCTTCACATCCATTTGGTGCAACTTGAACCCTTTAGCCACGAGAAAAGGCTAGAAGGATCCTAATCGCCTCCAAACGGGCTACGGGAGCAAAGGTCTCCTCGTAGTCGATCCCCTCCTTCGAGGCCGAACCCTTGAGCAACAAGTCTCGACTTGTTCCTCACAACCTCACCCTTCTCTCCCTCTTTGTTTTTCCACACCCACTTTGTACCAATCGGCTTACACCCCGGGGGAGGGTCAACCAACTCCCACACCCGATTCCTCTCAAAGTTCTCCAACTCCTCATGCATCGAGTTAACCCAATTGTGATCGGATAGTGCGTGTCCAATGTCGTTGGGCTCGAAAGAAGCAACAAATGCAAGCATGAGCAAAATGGGAATTGTTTCGAACCCTCGACCGTGTAGTGCGTTCATTCATGTCGCCGATGATCCTCGAAGCCGGGTGATCCACCCGAACTCGCCGGGGAGGTTCTCGCCTCGAAGCTACGTCCCCCTCAACATCGGCTTCTCCTCGTTCTTGATTTGACGTCGTAGGTGTAGCGAGAGGGTCCATCCATCATCGTAGTCGAAGTAGTGGGTACATGTTCGGCCGGGGGCACCACACCGCCATCTTCATCATCACCATGTTCATGCTCCTCCTCCGAAAGATCTCCTCGCCAAGCTCATCATCACCGCACACTCAAAGACAAGCCGACTACGTGGCTCGTCTCGTCGAAAATTACCTCGCAAGTCTCCACGATTTGGTTAGTTTCAAGATTGAGCACACGATATGCTCTAGAATGAGATGCATAACCAAAGAAAATGCCATCGACGGACCTAGCCTCAAACTTATCCAACTTCCTGCCCTTCTTCGAATAAAACACTTGCAACCAAAGACATGGAAGTGACTCACCTTGGGTGTGCGACCATGCATCAACTCATAGCATGTCTTCTTCTTGTGCACTGCGAGGTATATTACGTTCGACACATAGCATGCGGTATTCACCGCCTCGCCCCAATACCTCCTCGGAGTCCTATGCTCATCAAGCATCGTCCGAGCCATCTCGCACAAGGTCCTGTTCTTCCTTTCCACAACACCATTCGGGGAGGCGTATACGGACTCGAAAAGCGGTGCTCAAGACCCAAGTCATGACAAAAGGTTTCAAAACGAGAGTTCCCGAATTCCGAGCCATTATCCTTGCGGATAGCTCGTATGGCATCTCCGTGCCTCTCGTTCCTCAACCTCAAGACTAGATCTCGAACAAAACCAAACGTCTCCCCTTATCCTCCAGAAAGAACACCCACGCATACCGAGAATAGTCATCCACCACAACAAGGACATACCACTTCCCACCCGCAGATCGCACACGAGCTGGGCCAACAAGGTCCATATGGAGCAGCTCGCATGGACGCTCAGTCATCACATCGGTGAGAGGCGGGTGAGAAGAGGCCACCATCTTGGCATGCCTACACGGAGCACAAACCAACTCTTTCTCAAGCTTCAACCGTGGCAATCCTCGGACCAAATTGAGTTTACTCAAGCGAGACAAAAGGTCAAAGCTCAAGTGACCCAACTTCCTATGCCACTTCCACAACTCACTCGAAGAACCGCCAAGAAACAACGCTCAACACCCGAAGACTGAGAAAAATCAGCACGAAACACCTGACCCTCGGGAACGACCATACAAACAAGGTCCCCTCGAGAGTCCACAATCCGAGAACCACCAGGCCGAAACAACACCTCAAAACCCTCATCCAACAACTGAGACACAGAAAGCAAATTGTACCCCAGCGATTGAACAAGAGCAACACGCCTCAGAGTGATCTTGTCACTCACTTTTATCTCACCTTCTGAAAGCACACGCCCACGCCCATTGTCCCCAAAAGTGATGTACCTCTTCGTCACCACCGGGACGAGACTTGAGAACCACCCCCTGTCTCCGGTCATATGCCTCGAACAACCGGAGTCAATCAACCAAATGTTCTTCAAGTCTCCCACCTGAAAATCAAAAATAGGCACGTGAGCGAACAAACGACTCGAAGATCGGGGTTAGTACCAAAAGAGGAAAACCGGTGCCGAGCCATTTGCTCGAAAGTGGGGTTAGCACCAACCAAAGCATCTCTCCTACCAAAGCTACCTCCACGAACACCACCACGGTAACCACCCCGAGGGAACCACCCCTCTCTCGCCCGGATGAGGACCAAAACCACGCAAGAAAGCCCGTGGAACGTCCTTCCTCTCCAACTCAACGCCACGACTCCTCCAATCCCCGTATTGAGCACGAGGAGGAGAACGCCTAGCAAGCCGACCACCCGCACTCTTTCCGGCCCAACCACCGAACCACGACCACCGAAACAACCCTCGCACACGTACGAGCTCGAAACCCGAACATCCGTCCGTCCGTGCCCGCACCGGTCGGCCGGTGCCCCACACCGGTCTAACCGGTGTGACCTGGACAGCAACACCACCTGCAGCCTTTTTCTCTCCCCAAGCCCGAACTGTCCTCACAATCGCCTTGCCCCTGGGCATCTGCATACGAGGCTCAAGTACACCATCGGAAGGGTGGTACTTGTCCTTGTTTGCCCACTCCTTCCTCATTCTCTCCTCTCGCTTCCTCTTGAAGCAAAACTCCTCCTTATGGCCATCTCTCCCACAATAGCCACAATGGAACCTCACAAGCTTAGGCTTTGGCTTGGGATGTGGCTGCTCACTCGGTTTCTCTCCACTCAAACCCTCCACCGGTTTCTCACCACTTGCCTTCTCACTCTCCTTCCCAAAGAACACTTTCCCCGAAGTGCTCACAAACTTGATAGGCTTTTGTAGGTCATTTGTGGGTGTAGGAAACACGGGTGGAGCTGGGGTTGTGTCTAGTCGGTTCCTTAGATGGTTAGGTTTTGGGGGGAAATCATTTTTGTGGTGGGTTTTTGGTGGCTCAGGGATATTCTCTCCACTTCCCTCACCAACCTTGTTTGCTCCAAGCCCCTCACCATCTTGCCTCTTAAAGGCCTCGATCATCATCCTCAAGTGAGGCTCGTGACAGGACAACCAACCCATCAACTTCCTCAAATCATCATTCTCATCCCGCAAACGATCAACATAATGTGCAAGCTCCAAATTTTTCAATGCATGCATTTCACAGGTAGAGCAAGATGTAGGCATGGGTTCCTTCAATTTAGCCTCGAGCGAACTAGTGTAAGCATGCATCTCATCAATCTTAGCATGCAAAACAGGGCAAGAAGTGCAAGCACCTAGCAAAGCAGGTCTAGACTTAAGCTCAGCCACCTCAACCCTAAGCACATCTAGTTCCTCACACTTGGAGGCATGCTTCTCCTTAAACAAAGCAAGATCAGCAAGGAATATGGAGCAATCAGCACAATCATTCTCATCAGAAACAACAGGGCTAGCCTTAAGCGAATCAATCTCAAGCTTGCTATCAAGCACCTGTGTCTCTAGCTCAGCCACTCTAGTCCTAGCATCCTCGAGTGAAGCCCTAAGCTCTTTCCTCATTTTCTTGGCCTCTCTAAGCATGTCATCACGGTTATCAAGCAAAGAGCCAAGCCTCTCATTCTCCTGGCGCAAGAAGGGAAGTTCATCACGCACCTCGTCGTCGGACTCAAAGTCCGAGTCGCTCCGTGTGCTCTTCTTGCTGCCGGAGCTCAACGCCATGGTGCAGAAGCCATCTCTCGCGAAGCAGCTCAGCCCGCTCAGGTTCTTGGACGACTTCTTGTTCTTGCGGAGATCTCCCTCGTCTTCGCTGCCGCTCGAGCTCGAGGTGGAGTACGCGGACCCGGAGTCGACGTCGCTCGCTCCAACCATCGCCGGGCCTTGCCTCGGCCCTCCTTCTTCCTCGATCGTCGCTCGTCCTTGTACTTGTTCTTGTGCTTGCTCTTGTGGTCGCGCCTCGAACGGTACTTGCCATCGTTCATCCTCGGCTTGTGCTTGTAGCTGTCCTTGCTCTCGGCCTTCTCCGGGCAGTCGGCGACGAAGTGTCCCGGCTTGCCGCCCTGGAAGCAAGTCCTCGTGTTCTCCTCCTCATGTTCACGCGGTTCTCGTGCAGCCTCTCGAACCGCCTCGTCAACAGCGCCAGCTCGTCCTCTCCAAGGTCATCAAACTCCTCATCTGGCATAGACATCAAAGAGGAAAACGAGAACATCCTGGTGGATGGGTTAGAGTTAGTCTTTCCTTTGGAACCACCAACGAGGGCAAGACTATGGGAATCGATCGGTCCCTCGAGCTTGGCGGTCATGCCCCTATCCACCTCGGCCGACTTGAGCTTTGAGAACGGCTCGTTCACCGTCGAGTATCATACCTCTCCGACTCGACTATGGCCTCGAACTTTCCGCCCCATATCGTACGATCCAAAGAGTGTAAGAGCTTGACCGCTCTATCATGATCATCGTACGGGAGCACGTCCACATTGGCCCTCATGTTGTTCACCACCACCGTGAACCTGCGAAAGAAGGCATCGATGGACTCACCGGGGAGATGAGTGAAGTTCTCGTACTCTCTCCGTAGGTCGCATACAACCGTGCCTCGAACACGGGCGTTCCCAACATGAGCCTCCTTCAACACCGCCCAAATCCTACAAGCCAAGTGCTCGGTGTGCACCCGATCGAACTCAGGTTGACACAAAGCACGAAACAAGTAGTCGACCGCCTTATTGTTGGCGTCGAATCTGTCCCTCGACCCTGGAGCAAGGAAATCCATCGGCTGGACATAGCCCTTTGTGTCCACCGTGACATCCCAAAACGGTGACCCTTTCCGCGGAGGAACGCACCCATCCGCTTGCTCCACATCCGGTAGTTCTTGCCATCGAAGTGTGGAGGACCCGAACCCCCGTTCCCGGTACGCCATCCTTGGATCTTAGGGCGGTTAGAGTCAACAAAGACCCGAACCGGCTGCGATACCACTTGAAGGACCGATACGGCGAACCGAGAGGGGGGGGGGAGTGAATGGGAGCCGATAAAAATTCTTCTCGATGGAGATGAGAACTCCAACAAGACGAACACGGCTTCCAACACACGTCTCCGACTCACTACCCAAGTTGGCCAAGCCCACGTAGCCACCGGAGTGCCACCGGACCTAGGAACCAATACACACGACCTTACGACTCGAGAACGCAGCGGAACAATAAACCCCGAGTCTACAGACCCACACCGGTCAGACCGGTGAGCACCACCGGTCGGGACCGGTCCCTGCTGGTGAACCTGAGCAACTTCCACTAAGTGGCTCTACACCGGTCAGACCGGTGAGACGCACCGGTCGGACCGATGGCGACCGGAAAGCCCCCAAGGCACCAAACAGGCCAACCGACCACCAAACGGACCCAAACTCGAAACAAAGCGGCACCACGGGACAACAAAGAACACACCAAGACGCTCACCCGAGCAAAAACCCACAAGGGCTTGCACCGGTCAGACCGGTCAAGAGCACCGGTCGAGGCCGGTGTAGCACGGGCGACTCGGGATGAACAACACCCGCGGTCAACTCCCCCAAATCCAAATCTCGATCTCCCGAATCGCTCCACGGACTTGAACAAGACTTTGGGGATATCAGGAACACCTCATGAGGAGTCCATAGCCAAGTTTAATCCCACCAAATCTCGTCCAAAAAGGAGGAATCGAAGAAATCCCGCCGAAAGCACTTCCAACCCAAGAACTCAAGAAACCCCGAAATTGAGCACTTTTTCTCACGGATTTGGGAGGGGAATCACAGCCCAAAGAACCACGAAGGGTTCCCACAAATTTCCCCCATCAAATCACCAAGAGAAAAGCCCCGAAAACACCCCAAAGAAATCACGAAGAATGGGCTCCGAAAATCACCACCAAGAACAACCGAGGAAAACACATCCAAACCTTGAGGAATCACGCCGAATCATCTATACATGAAACAAAGATTCGTACAAGGTCTAGCAAGCCGCCCGATCATCCATCCCTCTCTACAAGATCTCTCCGTGAAGCTCTCTTGCTAGTCCTAGAGAAAACCTAAGGAAAATAGGTGGAAAATAGGAAAACTAATGAGCTAGGGTTCCAAGAGTTGGCCTGCCATCCTCTCACCTCTTGGGTTATATGGAGGCAACCGAATGTCTAAAATGCCTTTCTCTACTAACTAGGGATACAAGCCCCTCAAGGGCGGATTTGGAATTCTTGATGTCTTCACCATCGGACGGATGCCGGCGACCGCACCCCCGCGTAGCCTTGACGCAAGCCATGCGATCCCGACGCGTGTCCTCCGCTTCGAAGATTCCGGATTGCGTCGTCGCACACGGTCGGACCGGTGCTCCTCACCGGTCGACCGGTCCCCACCGGTCGGGGACCGGTCGGACCCACCGGTCGGACCGGTGCCGCGGCCGCTTCTTCGCTCCGTCTTCGGTTCTCCGGTCTTGGCTTTGTGGATCAACCAAGGAACCCGGTGGTTTTACGGTGAACCACCGGAAACCCCGCGAACTCGGTGTAGCCTCCGCCAATCTCCACTCATGACTTGGCTCCCACGAAGTCCCGGCTCGACCTTGGTTTTGAGGCTCAACCAAGAAACCGTCCACGACTTCATCTTCTTGTTCATGCCACCATGCGGCCCGCACTTGACCCCCGCCGGCCACCGGGTCCCTCGAACAAAGCCTACTTGTCTTCTCCACACCCGGAGGCCTCACCGGCGACGACCTTTCGCGCTTGTTCTTCACCCGCACCAACACCGGTCAAGCCGCAACCCGCACCCGCAATACTTAGCCAAGAATCGGTCCACACAACGTTGTCAATCACTCATCACACAAGGAAGCGACCATCCACCGGTCCTCGAACCACACATGGTCCTCGGTAGTTCACTTACGAGCTTGACTAGGAAGAAAGTCGGGGTACTTGGTGTTGAGAAACTGCTCTGTCTCCCATGTAGCTTCTTCTTCTGTGTGGTGACTCCACTGTATCTTGTACATCCTCACTTTTTGTCTCCTAGTTTGCCTTTCTTTATGATCCAATACCCTCATTGGATATTCTGCTAGGGATAGATCTGGTTTTATTTCCGCATTGGTCTCTTCAATTATTTGTGCCTCTAAGACTTGCTCACACTTCTTCAGTTGCGAGACGTGAAACACGTCGGTGAGCGAGATACGCTCACGCCAAGCTGGGTCGAGGGGGTCCATAGCCGGGAACAAACCCAACGCAGTAAGCATCACCTCGTCCGGTTGCTGCTCACAAAAGGTGTGAAGAATCCGCATGGCCGCGGACTCAACCGACTCAACACCGCGGTGAGCAAAGAACACCATGCTCAAGTCCGCCCACTCCGGGTGCTCGGGGTGGGGAAGCACCGTAGCGGTCGTGCGGGCGTAGGGATCACCCTGGTCCCAAAAAGAGACCACCTCGAACAGAGGCGGCGTAACGTAGCCCACCTCACTGAGAGTCTCCCACAAAATACGGGGAAAACCCTCCCAGTGAAGAGCATCGGTACGAATCGAACCGTCCACGTCGATCTCGTAGATCGGTGGCTGCACCATTTGTACAAAAACTAGGAACTACACGTTAGATATCAAACGACACCAACGAGAAATAGGGTAAAATCTAGTAGGTATGAACAAAAATTCATAACATAAAAACCAGGGCCCCAAAAATTCCCAATTTTTCGCAGCAACTTAATGACATGATTATGCACACTTTTTGTATTCAAAAGTAGATCTAAGTTGGATTGGAAGAAGCTCGAAAAATCTCTTCTGCCAAAGGGGGCTGTTCTGAAAAACAGCAGAACAGAGACTCACTAAACTGAGCATAACTCTCTACAGAAAATTCCTAAAATCCAGAAAAATTCACAGTGTATGCTCAACTTGATAAGAAACAACCTTCCTAAAGGTTGTCTAGTCAGATTCCTTACAGATTTGGCTACAAAAATTGAGAAATGACAGAGACAGAATCTGCCAGAATTATCCTAAATTCAAAAGAGAGGAAAACCTTACCTCAGAACAAGAAATTCACCCTAGAAAAATTATTCAAGAAATTGGGAACCAATTTTAGGTTTATCAAGATTTTAATTATGCATGCACATTGAGACAACCCCACCCAAGATAATTCCGTACTATCGCCTAAATCACTCCTCTTGGTCACTAAGCGATAATAAAGAAGTATCCCGTTGAGTGTTGCCGGGTTTACACCCGGTAAATCACTTGGAAACACAGAGAGGATCGAACGTATGCATTTAAACTCCCACGAAGGAGAGTCCAGAGTGCCTTACAAATTAACCATCACATCCCCGTAGTGGTCATTATTACAAGCATAGTTCTTTGACATGAAAGTAAATGGTTCAGAGTTTATTGAAAACAGCGGATAATAACTAAACGATACGATCACATCATAGGAGGCCTGTCCATGATGCAATCACTCTTCATCATCCACCCATTCCAGCTCCCAGCCGGGTGGAAGTTCTCCGGGCCACACATCAGATGCATTACCTGGAACAACATTTATAAAGCAAGGCGGAGTATACTAATACTCAGCAAGACTTACCCGTCTAAAAGAAAGGCTTTACCTCTAGTCATGCAAGGCTTTTGGCTAGTGGTTGGTTTGCCAAAAAGCTGCTAAGTAGTGAATCCTTACTTTCAATATGTTAGCTCATGTTCTAGTTGAAGTAATCATTACTAGATAAGCAACTATTACAACCAAAGTTGTACAAACAATTAATCAAAGTAGTAATCTTCATGAAGTTCCATCATAAAGGGATATCATGGCTAGTAGGGTAAGTAGTCTCAGGTGACGGTGAGAGACCGACAATCGATTGATTCAGAACCTTTCAAGGTGGACCTAAACACACGGGAGGTGCCCTCACTAAGAGTTCACCAACCAGGCGGTTCCCGTCATTCTTCGATTTGGGGATAATAGCTCACAGTCTTAAGTACAAGGTCTATCTGGGCTACGCCACTAAGGTCACCCAGCCTCACACATGCACTCGGGTGGCGAGCCCGGGGCCGCAACCCTAAGAGTAGTGATAGTAAAACCCCGTACCGCCTCATTTAGGTACTAGGCTTACCATACCTATTTCCGGTAAGTGTTTAGTACTTTCAAACACTTAGCCCACGAAGCCATTGGACCGAAGCCCAAATCCCATGCTCTTACCACATGAGCAATCCATTTATACATAGGGTGATTCCATACATGAGATCCTATTCTCGCGAGTGACGAACATCACTCGACTTGTACCGGATCCTTAAGCATAGCAACTAGCGACCTAACATGCTAGTAAAAGATCATAGGTACATATGGATCATGCAACTAGGGTTTCATTTCAACTCCTGAACGTAAATGCACATACAATAACATGAAGTAAATTCATAAGTTTTAAAGGAACACATAGGTCAATGAATAAACCGGGGCTTGCCTTCGTCAGTACAAGCAGACAAACACACTTCCAGACTTTGGTCCGGGTCTTTCTCTGCGGTCACGTAGTGCACGTCTCCTCCTGCTTCCTCGTCCTCGTCAGCCGGCACAAGCGTATAGCTACCGTCGGGGACTTCTACACGGGTAATGCAATGCAGTCATTGGGAGTGTAATTATTTTATATTAATTCAAAAACAGTAGCAAACAGCTGCAAGGAGTATATGGTTGGCCATATTCACCTTAACAAAAGTATTTAAATGTTTTCCTTTTAAAAGAATAGTCAAAAGTCCATTTAGCCTACTCTTTAAGGTGATTGTGTGCACATCTATTAAAGAAATATTTTATTTACAAACAAACAACAAGGGAATTACTTTCCTAGCACCAATTTACTTTTCCTAACACTTCTCCTTAAATCATGCACTAGAGAGAGTGATTTTCCCTATTTTCCCTTTTCTAGATTAATCTAGTTTGAGCTCTTTTGCATAGCTAAAACATAACAAAGTGATCCAGCAGCACTCATTGGTCCTACTGACCAAGAGGCATACCCCTGGACAGCAAGCAAAAAGTTTTTGCACCACTGAATTTCATACACCAATTTATAGCATTTCTAGTTAGCATAAAAGGACATAAATGCATATCAAAATAAATATGACAGAGATGAGTCCCAACTTTCACCTACACATACTCTGGGGCAAAACAAGCTTAAAGAACTAACAAACACACATATATCCTTTATGAAACATGCTACTCATATTTATGATCAAAAACATGCATAAATGAGGAAATAATATTTCTAACAGAGATAAAATCATGGTAAATTCACCAAAGGTGCTTTTTAGCATAACATGACCATAGCCAGAAGTTGGGCTCAAAAATAATTATGTAACCAGCTACAAAAATCATCTTGGCATATTTCTCAATAACACAAAATAATTTATTCAGGCAGATCCCTTCAGTAACTTTGTGCAAATTTTGGCACAGAGTCTAAGCATACTAGTTACCACCACTTATCCAAAATCCAGCTCAAGAGCTTGTGTGGATTTTGCAGAAACACAAATCTAACTATTTTACATTCCTATTCTTCAAGCAAAAACTAAAACTCAAAAGTATATACACATTTGGACAAAGTTGTAGTTCTTGTTACACTGAGCTCAGAAAAATTGGGTTTGCTATTTTTGGATTTTTTTACGATTTTTAATCAATTTTACAAGGTGCTGGACTAATTCACAAAACAAGGAAGAATCATTTTGCACTACGAACCCTAAAACTTTTGAAATCTTCACAGAAATACCCTCGGTCCCTCCCCCTCGGACCCGACGGCGGGAGCAAGCTCGCCGGCGGCGAGGTGGAGCTCGGCCACGCAAACAAGTGGCAGGGATCGTCGATTCGACTCACCCGTGATCGATTGGTGGCGGTGGATTGGCCGGGGGAGTCTCCAGCGAGCGGCGGCGGCGGAGCAGCGGCGGAGCGCCCGCGGGAACCTGGATGGCGGTGAGGGAAGGGCCTGGGCTCAACCACATGCTGCATGGGGAGCTTCCATGTGACCCAGAGAAGGTGCTAGGAAGGTCACCGGGCTTGGAGAAACGACGGAGGGGCGAGCTCGACGGCGGCGGTCCGGCGGCGGCCACGGGAACTCGGGTTCCGGTGAAGGTGTGGCTCGGCTTGATCAACAAGCAGCTCGGAGAGGTGTTGTAGTGCACAGGGAAGGGCTGAAGCTCTTGGGTGCATGAGGAAAGCGGCTGGAAGATGGTTCCCACTGAGCGGCGGCAATGGCGGACGGCGGCGGCTCGGTTATAAGCGCGCGGGAAGGTCGGTTGGGGTAGGTAGGGACGTGCCTGTCGGGCATACACCCCGGGTACTCGTGCAAGGAAGGAAGAATAGTAGAAGACGGACTCCTAGTAGAATTCCCTGTACTCCTACTAGGACTCGCTCTGTGTAATCCTACTAGGACTCCTGCCTTGTAACCGACTAGGAACCCGCCCCCTGGACTATATAAAGGAGGGCCGGGTACCTAGCCGGACATCCCCAATCCCTCCGGGGACAACCCAACACCAAGCGCAGGGCGCCATACTTGATCCCCCAAACAGGACGTAGGGTTTGCCACCTTGGCAGCCCGAACCTGTATAAATCTTGTGTCCCGTGTCCTTGCGCATACCTTCGAGTTCTCGGTCTCCCGATCACGATCGCCACCGCACAATCTACTACCTCGGGTACCCCCTTGGTAGGTTCGCCGGTCTAAAATACTGACAGTGTCGGTGCCACTAGCACGCGTAGGGAGGCCGAGGGCATGGCCGGCGACGTGCGCCGCTCCGGCGGCCAATGACGCGCCATGGGCGGTGCGCCGGCCGGCGCATCAACGCCACATGGCCCGGCCACTTGCCACGGACGGCACGCACGAGTGCTCGCCGGCGGCCGCGCGTGACCGGCGGTCACACCGGTGCCTCGGCGTGCGCGCCCGAAGTGGGTACGGCGCGTACGGCGGTGGCCGACGTGGCCGCGCACGAGGTCACGCCCGAACGCGTTCAGGCGTTCCCGATGCTGGTTGCATTTCATTGATCTGTTTTCAAAATTGTTTTTCTCCAATTTTTCAAACTAAATTGCATCTTAGGGTCTGAAGCAAAGTTGAAGAGTAAACATCCCTCTACAACTTTCACAAAGACTAGTAGGGGTTTTGTCCAAGGATTCGAGCAGGAACACCATGCCAACTTGACCCAAATCTCGGCGCCTGTGAACAGTGGACCAGGGTCTTGTTTTGCCATTTTCACCCTCTTACTCTCCAAACCAGCCATGCCACTAAACAGCAAAGTTGTGTGCCTCAACATTCTGCACATTTTTCCCTTTGGGTGGTTTTGAAGTGTTCAGGGAATTTTTGGAGAACGTGCCAAAGTTCTAGTATGGCATCCAGGAGTCAAAGGGAATTAAGGGGTTTTGAGCTAGGGCTTTGACCAAGGATTGACCTTATGTCCTCAAGGGTAGTTAGAGGAGTGATTAAGTGGGTCATTAGCACAAAATTTTCACTGAGAAAAAACACGGGGTGTTACAGCCTACCCCCTTAACGAGAATCTCGTCCCGAGATTCGAATCAAGAGCACGTGAGGAGAGTTCACTTACGAGATTGACTCGGAAGAAAGTCGGGTACTTGGCGTTGAGAAACTGCTCGGTCTCCCGTGTAGCTTCTTCTTCTATGTGGTGACTCCATTGTATCTTGTACATTTTCACCTTTTGTCTTCTAGTTTGCCTTTCTCTATGATCCAATACCCTCATTGGATACTCTGCTAGCGATACATCTAGTTCTATTTCTGCATTGGTCTCTTCAATTATTTGTGCCTCTGGGACTTGCTCACACTTCTTCATCTGCGAGACGTGAAACACGTCGTGCACTACAGATAATTGGTCGGGAAGTCGAATACGGTAGGCAACCGTACCAAACTTCTCGGTGACTTCGTAAGGACCAATATAGCGTGGAGCTAATTTCCCTTTTACTCCAAAGTGTTGTACGCCTTTGGTTGGAGATACCTTTAGGTATACATAATTACCAACTTCAAACTCTCGGGGAGCTTTAGCTCTATCATGGTAGCTCTTTTGCCTCATCTGAGCTGCTCTTAGATTTTCTCTAATAACACTCACTTTTTCTTCGGCTTCTTGTACCAACTTAGGACCAAACAAGGTTCGTTCACCTGCTTGTGACCAATTCAAAGGGGTATGACACCTTCTTCCATACAAGGCTTCAAACGGGGCCATCTTCAAACTAGCTTGATAGCTATTGTTGTAAGCAAACTCTGATAGAGCTAGGCATTTGTCCCAAGATTTGTGAAAATGAATGACACAAGCCCTCAACATATCTTCTACTACTTGATTTATTCTTTCCGTCTGACCATCAGTCTGAGGATGATAACTGGAGCTATGTATTAGCCTGGTTCCCAAAGATTCGTGCACTTGTGCCCGGAAACGAGCAACGAATTGAGTGCCACGATCTGACAAGATAGTCTTGGGAACACCATGTAAGTGCACTATGAGATCAATATAGATTTCCGCGTAGCGCTCAGCTGAATAGGTGGTGTGAACGGGGATAAAGTGAGCGGTCTTGATAAGCCGGTCCACTATGACCCAAATGGAATCATGCTTCCGAGCCGTGAGAGGTAAACCGATAACGAAATCCATGTTGATATCGTCCCACTTCCATGCAGGAATGGTTAATGGTTGCATTTGACCCGCGGTCTTTAGATGACTAGCCTTGATTCTTTGGCATGTGTCACAACTGGACACATACTCAGCTATTTCACCCTTCATATTTGACCACCAAAAATTTTCCCTAAGATCTCAGTACATTTTGGTACTTTCGGGGTGAATGGTGAACTTAGAGAGATGGGCCTCATCTAAAATCTCCTTCTTTAAGTCTTGATCTCGAGGTACCACTAATCTTTGTCCGAACCAAACAATCCCCTTGTCATCCTTTCGGAAACAATCGTACTTGGGGTCTCCTTCTTCTAATTTCTGTTTGATTTTCTGAACCTCTTCATCATTGAGTTGAGCTATAGCAATTCTCTCATGGAGAGGGGATTCGATCGAGACAGCATGAAGCTTACCATGCTCGACCACTTCCAAGCTAAGCTTCCTCATTTCTTCACATAAAGCTTCATTCTTCGGCTCTAACGTCACATAGTTGCAATGCTTGCGGCTAAGCGCTTCTGCAACCACGTTAGCCTTGCCGGGATGATAATGGACTTCCAAATCATAATCCTTGATTAATTATAACCATCTTCTTGGCCTCATATTCAAGTCAGATTGAGTGAAGATATACTTGAGACTCTTGTGGTCGGTGTAGATATTGCAGTGATTACCCATCAAGTAGTGCCGCCAAAGCTTCAAGGCATGCACGACTACTGCTAACTCGAGATCATGAGTCGGATAATTCTTCTCATGAGGTCGAAGTGCCCGTGAGGCATAGGCAATGACTCGGTTTTCTTGCATAAGCATGCAACCAAGACCAGTGCCCGAAGCGTCACAAAACACCTCAAACGGTTTGGACATATCCGGTTGAGTCAATACGGGAGCTGAGGTCAAGTGTTTCCTCAAGGTGTGAAAAGCTTGGTCACACTCCTCACTCCACAGGAACTTGACACCCTTCTTCAGAAGTTCAGTCATGGGTTTATCTATTCTGGAGAAATCCGGAATAAACCGACGATAATAGCCTGCTAGACCCAGAAAGCTACGGATTTGATTTACTGATTTGGGTGGCTTCCAATCCATGACCTCCTGCACTTTGCTAGGATCCACGAAGATACCATCCTTGGAAATAGTGTGACCCAAAAACTTCACGCTATCCAGCCAGAATTCAAATTTAGAGAATTTGGCATAGAATTTGTGATTTCTCAACCGCTACAAGACAATATGAAGATGCTTCGCATGCTCGGCTTCGCTTTTGGAATATATGAGAATATCATCAATGAAAACCACTACGAACTTGTCCAGTTCATTCATGAAAACTGAGTTCATAAGGTACATGAAGTAGGCAGGTGCATTGGTGAGACCAAAATACATCACTAGGAATTCATAGAGACCGTATCTGGTGGAAAAGGCTGTCTTTGGTACGTCACTTGCTCGAATTTTGATTTGATGATAGCCAGATCGAAGATCAATCTTGGAAAAGACCTTGGCACCAGTCAATTGATCAAAGAGAACATCAATGCGGGGCAACGGGTATTTATTCTTAATTGTCACCGCATTGAGTGGACGATAGTCAACACACATCCGCAAACTACCATCTTTCTTTTTCACAAACAGAGCGGGACTTCCCCAAGGAGAAGAACTGGGGCGGATATATCCCTTATCAAGCAATTCTTGCAACTGAATTTTCAACTCTGCCAGTTCTTTGGGTGGCATTCGGTAGGGCCTTTTAGATATTGGTGCGGTACCTGGCTGATGTTCTATGACAAATTCGACGTCCCTGTCTAGTGGCATACCAGGCAAGTCGTCGGGAAAAACGTCGGGATACTCACACACCACTGGAATATCTTCTAGTTGGGTGGCTACAGCAGCATAGGAATAAGGATGGGTGTTTTCCACCTAGGGTAGGTACAAGATAGTATGACCACTGGTAGGGGAATGGATTTCTATCGTTCTAGTGGCAATATCCAAAACCACTTGATGTTGGGTCAACCAATTCATTCCTAGAATCACATCTAGACCTCCCAATCCCAAATGAATTAGGTTGGTTAAGAAAGTTTTGCTGCCGAGCTGCAAAGGAACGGTTTTGGTTATAGTGTTGGAGAGGATTCTTCCTCCCGCCGTGGCTACGACGAAAGAATCTTTGGTATGACAAGAATGTAAGCCCAACTTGCTCACTAGACTTTCACTGATGAAACTATGAGTCGCTCCAGAATCAAACAATATTCTACAGGGTGATCACGGATAGAGAATGTACCCGTCAGCACTGCTGCTCCCTCTGGAACGTCAGCCAGGGTGGTGAAGTTGAGTTTACCCTGCTTGACTTGCACCACAGGCTTCTTGACTTGGTTCCCCTGACGGAAGCCTGAGCCTTCGCCCTGTTTGTTCTGCTTGGGCTTAGGGCACTCATTGGCGTAGTGTTCGGGTTGACCACAATTATAGCAGCGGTGATCCTTGGTAGCACTGTTGTTGTTGTTGTTAGTCGGGGTGCACTAGGCTTGAATGGCCGCTGTCGTGCCTTACGGAATTGGAAGTTTCCAGATGGCTTATTTTGAGATGGGGTCACCCTCCAGTGTCTAGTTGAAGATGACTGGGGAAGACCCTGAGTACCTTTCTTGATGAAACGGAATTTCTTGCCCGACCCACCAGTACCGTGTTAGATCCTTGCTTTAGAGCAAGCAACTCCTTCATCTTCCTATCCATGAGACCCTTAGGAATGTGATGTTCCTTGAAGGCCTGCTTGAATTCAGCCCATGTGATCTGGTGTCCGGCGGGAATCATGGTCTTGAAGTTCTCCCACCATATCAACGCTGCACCACGAAGCTGGAGAGCAGCGAAGCTGGCCTTTCGCTCCTCGGAGCAGGGCAAGGTGAACACAGAGAACTTGGCTTCAATAGCCTTGATCCACGCATCGGCAGCCAGTGGCTCTTTGGCCTCTTCAAAAGTCGGGGGCTTCATGGAATAAAAATGCTCATATTTTGTGACTCGAGGCTGGCCGTCGATGTTTTCGCCACGAGGGTTATTTTGCAGCTACTGAGCAAGCTGCTGCTGCGTCTGCAAGAGCTGCCTCATCACCTCGGTCTGGGTGACCATAAACTGCTCTTGAATGGTCATGTTGGGAGGAGGAGGCGGAGCGTCACTTTTGCTTGCACCAAAGCCATTGGGAGAAGCACGAGTTTGTCCCACCATCTGAAATCCATGAGATTTTCATTAGTTACATATTCGCAAGCTTGTTTACATTATCCACAAGAATAATATGCAGAATGAAACTCATAGCACCAATTTGGTGGAAAACTGGACAGCACAGCGGAGTTACTAGAAAATTCATAACTCTCTGCCCGCAGTAGCAAAAACTCCCATTTTTGGCCAGCAAGTGCAAAATTTTCTGAGCTCCAACATTGGAATTCAACCTGAGGTCTAAATTCAACGTTAACATGCCTGAAAAATTCCAATACCGGGGTCCTGCCTAGCTGTTTTTGCTGTAGGCCGAACTGAAAAATTTTTGCTATAATTCTCGGTACGCTTATGCAATGGTGGTGAATTTCGGTGAGCATGATCTCCACAACATAACACACAAGGTTGGTATTCAACACAAGGCGAGATTTTGATCACAACAATCCTGAATTATTCATTAAACATCACAACACCGAGATGTCCATCTATGCATTACATGATGCGGAGTCTTGGAACCGCTTACACACTTATGTTCAACAAAAGGTCATCCAATATACTCTCCGAGCAGCCTCTACCCTTACACAAAAGCTAGCTGAGGAGGCTAAACTAAGAGTACATGATCATCCTCTAGAGACAACTGCTAAAACCACTAGTAGCCCGCAGCAGAGCCAGTGCTAGTGTCCAGAGAGTCAGGTGGTGGACCACCAGCACTGTCCTCGCTCAAGCCTGAAACTCCCTGTAGCTCGTCTGGAGCAGCAGGTGCGGCCGGTGGTGCGATCGGCGGCTGCTGACCCTGCTGGGCCATCGCCTGCCACACCTCTACCTCAATCTCCATCTCTGTTACCTGGTTCTGCATCTCCATCACGTTCTGCACCAAGGCAAAACGCTGAGCCTCAGTGTGAGCTAGCTGCACCTGAGTCGTCTCAAGAGCGTGCTCTCGGGCAAACAACTACTCCGTGAGCTCAGCACACTCCTGGTGCCACTGAATGCGCTCGTCCTGAAGCGTGACAATCTCCTGCTGGAGGTGAGCAACGGTCTGGCGCTCGTACTGAAGGTCAAGGGAAAGGATATCCCTCATCGCTGTGGAGTCCATCAACACAACAGAGAGCATACCCTGAGTGGAAAGACGAAACACCTGCATGTTGTACACCGCCTCCAAGAACCTCAGAAGCTGGCGCACAACAACCGCTGGAGGGTCTGCCGTGAGTAACACGTTGGTGAGCGAGATACGCTCACGCCAAGCTGGGTCGAGTAGGTCCATGGCCGGGAACAAACCCAACGCAGTAAGCATCACCTCGTCCGGGTGCTGCTCACAGAAGGTGTGAAGAATCCGCATGGCCGCGGACTCAACCGACTCAACACCGTGGTGAGCAAAGAACACCATGCTCAAGTCCGCCCACTCCGGGTGCTCGGGGTGAGCAAGCACCGTAGCGATCGTGCGGGCGTAGGACACACCCTGGTCCCAAAAAGAGACCACCACGTACAGCGGAGGCGTAACGTAGTCCACCTCACTGAGAGTCTCCCACAAAATACGGGGAAAACCCTCCCAGTGAAGGGCATCGGTACGGATCGTACCGTCCGCGTCGATCTCGTAGACCGGTGGCTGCGCCATCTGTACAAAAATTAGGAACTACTCGTTAGATATCGATCGACATCAACGAGCAATAGGGTAAAATCTGGTAGGTATGAACAAAAATTCATAACATAAAAACCAGGGCCCCAAAAATTCCCAATTTTTCGCAGCAACTTAATGACATGATTATGCACACCTTTGGTTTTCAAAGGTAGATCTAGATGGGATTGGAATAAGCTCAAAAAAATCTCTTTTGCAGAAAGGGGCTGTTCTGAAAAACAGCAGAACAGGGACTCACTAAACTGAGCATAACGTTCAACAGAAAATTCCTAAAATCCTGGAAACTTCACAGTGGATGCTCAACTTGATAAGAAACAACTTTCCTAAAGGATTCCTAGTCAGATTCCTTACAGTTTGTGCTACAAAAATTGAGAAATGACAGGGACAGAATCTGTCAGAATTTTCCTAAATTCAAAAGAGAGGGAAACCTTACCTAATGATCAAGCAATTCACTCTAGAAAAACTATTCAAGCAATTAGGAACCAATTTTAGGTTTATCAATATTTTTATTATGCATGCACACGCTTTAACGACCTTACACACTAGATCCAAAAGACGTAGTTAGTGCCGGTGGCAAGCTTATAATCGGCTCTCCTTATAATAACTAGTCGGAGCTATTCGATTCGCACTTAACGATTTACGAACGTTGTTAGTGTACCTGCAGAAAACGAACCTTTCGTGCCAGCACATCACGAAAGCGTCCACATATAGTACCGTTTTCTTATAGAAACGGTATCCATGCGTCAAGCCGCTACATGGACAGCGTCCAACCTCGGAAACCCTCCGTTTGAATGGAGTGTATCCTTGCCTCGCATGATCGACATGCGGAATGCACATGTATGATCGTGTGATTAGTATTAATCTAATCACTGCAGTGCATTCGGTCGCTCTGATACCAGCTGTGACAACCCACCAGAGATAATTCCGTACTATCGCCTAAACCACTCCATTTGGTCATTAAGCGATAAAAAAGAAGCATTCCGTTGAGTGTTCCCGGGTTTACACCCGGTAAATCACTTGGAAACAGAGAGAGGATCGAGCGTATGCATTAAAACTCCCACGAAGGAGAGTCCAGAGTGACTTACGAATTAACCATCACCTCCCCGTAGGGGTCATTATTACAAACAGAGTTCTTTTACATGAAAGTAAATGGTTCAGAGTTTATTGAAAACAGCGGAAAATAACTAAACAATACGATCACATCATAGGAGGCCTGTCCATGATGCAATCACTCTTCGTCATCCACCCATTCCAGCTCCCAGCCGGGTGGAAGTTCTCCGGGCCACACATCAGATGCATTACCTGGAACAACATTTATAAAGCAAGGCTGAGCATACTAATACTCAGCAAGACTTACCCGTCTAAAAGAAAGGCTTTACCTCTAATCATGCAAGGCTTTTGGCTAGTGGGTTTGTTTTCCAAAAAGCTGCTAAGTAGTGGATCCTTACTTTCCATATTTTAGCTCATGTTCTAGTTGAAGTAATCATTACTAGATAAGCAACTATTACAACCAAAGTTGTACAAACAATTAATCAAAGTAATAATCTTCACAAAGTTCCATCATAAAGGGATATCATGGCCAGTAGGGTAAGTAGTCTCAGGTGACCGTGAGAGACCGACGATCGATTGATTCAGAACCTTGCAAGGTGGACCTAAACACACGGGAGGTGCCCTCACTAAGAGTTCACCAACCAGGCGGTTCCCGTCATTCTTCGGTTTGGGGATAATAGCTCACAGTCTTAAGTACAAGGTCTATCTGAGCTACGCCACTAAGGTCACCCAGCCTCACGCATGCACTCGGGTGGCGAGCCCGGGGCCGCAACCCTAATAGTAGTGATAGTAAAACCTCGTACCGCCTCATTTAGGTACTAGGCTTACCGTACCCATTTCCGGCAAGTGTTTAGTACTTTCGAACACTTAGCCCACAAAGCCATTGGACCGGAGCCCAAATCCCATGCTCTTACCACATGAGCAATCCATTTAAACATAGGGTGATTCCATACAGGAGATCCTATTCTCGCGAGTGACGAACATCACTCGACTTGTACCGGACCCTTAAGCATAGCAACTAGTGACCTAACATGCTAGTAAAAGATCATAGGTAGTTATGGATCATGCAACTAGGGTTTCATTTCAACTCCTTAGTGACCTAACATGCTAGTAAAAGATCATAGGTAGTTATGGATCATGCAACTAGGGTTTCATTTCAACTCCTGAACGTAAATGCACATACAATAACATGAAGTAAATTCAGAAGTTTTAAAGGAACACATAGGTCAATGAATAAACCGGGGCTTGCCTTCGTCAGTACAAGTACACACACACACTTCCGGACTTTGGTCTCGGTCTTGCTCTATGGTCACATAGTGCACGTCTCCTCCTGCTCCCTCATCCTCGTCAGCCGGCACAAGCGTATAGCTACCGTCGGGGACTTCTACACGGGGAATGCAATGCAGTGATTGGGAGTGTAATTATTTTATATTAATTCAAAAACAGTAGCAAACAACTGCAAGGAGTATATGGTTGTCCATATTCACCTTAACAAAAGTATTTAAACAATTTCCTTTTAAAATAATAGTCAAAAAGTCCATTTAGCCTACTCTTTAAGGTGATTGTGTGCACATCTATTAAAGAAATATTTTATTTACAAACAAACAACAAGGGAATTACTTTCCTAGCACCAATTTACTTTTCCTAACACTTCTCCTTAAATCATGCACTAGAGAGAGTGATTTTCCCTATTTTCCCTTTTCTAGATTAATCTAGTTTGAGCTATTTTGCATAGCTAAAATATAACAAAGTGATCCAGCAGCACTCATTGGTCCTACTGACCAAGAGGCATACCCCTGGATAGCAAGAAAAAGGTTTTTGCACCACTGAATTTCATACACCAATTTATAGCATTTCTAGTTAGCATAAAAAGACTAAATGCATATCAAAATAAATATGACAGAGATGAGTCCCAACTTTCACCTACACATACTCTGGGCCAAAACAAGCTTAAAGAACTAACAAATACACATATAGCCCTTATGAAACATGCTACACATATTTATGATAAAAACAAGCATAAATGAGGAAATAATATTTCTAACAGAGATAAAATCATGGTAAATTCACCAAAGATGCTTTTTAACACAACAAGACTATAGCCAGAAGTTGGGCTGAAAAAATAATTATATAACTAGCTACAAAAATTATCTAGGCATATTTACCAGTATCACAAAATAATTTATACAGGAAGATACCTTCGGTAACTTTGTGCAAATTGTAACACAAAACCTAGACATACTAGTTACCACAACATATCCAAAATCCAGCTCAAGAGATTGTGTGGATTTTGCAGAAACACAAATCTAAGCATTTTACATTTCTATTTTTCAAGCAAAACTATAACTCAAACGTATATACCCATTTGGAGAAAGTTGTAGTTCTTGTTACAGTGAGCACAGCAAAATTGGGTTTGCTGTTTTTGGATTTTTCTACGATTTTACAAGGTGCTGGACTAATTCACAAAACAGGGAACAATCTTTTTGCACTGCGAACCCTAGAACTTTTAAAATCTTCACACAAAAGCCCTTGGTTCCTCCCCCTCGGGCCTGACGGCGGTGGCAAGCTCGCCGGTGGCGAGGTGGAGCACGGCCAGGCAAACAAGCGATGGTGATCTTCGATTAGACTCACCCGCGATCGATGGGTGGCGGTGGACCGGCCGGAGGAGTGTCCGGCGAGCGGCGGCGGCGGAGCGGCGGCGGCACGCCCGCGGGAACTCGAACGGCGGTGAGGGAAGGGGCTGGGGTCAACCACGTGCTGCACGGGGAGCTTCCATGTGACCCAGGGAAGGCGCTAGACAGGTCACCGGGCTTGGAGAAGCGACGGAGGGGCGAACTCGATGGCGGCAGTCCGACGGCGGCCGCGGGAACTCGGGTTCCGGCGAATGCGTGGCTCGGCTGGATCAATAAGCGGTTCGGGGAGGTGTTTTGGTGCACAAGGAAGAGCTTAGGTGCTTGGGTGCGTGAGGATGGCGATCGGAATAGGGTTCACACCGAGCAGCGCCAATGGCGTGCGGCGGCGGCTCGGGTGGAAGCGCGTGCGCGCGAGGGGCGGCCGGGGCTGGCTTATAAGCACGGGGGGATGTCGGTTGGGGTAGGTAGGGGCATGCCGGTGCCACTTGCACGCGTAGGGAGGCCAAGGGCATGGCCGGCAACGTGCGCCGCTCCCGGCGGCCAATGGCGCGCCACGGGCGGTGCGCCGGCCGGCGGATCGGCGCCACCGGCCCAACCACTTGCCACGGACGGCACGCGTGAGTGCTCGCCGGCGGCGTGTGCGGTGACCGGCGGTCACACCGGCGCCTCGGCGTGCGTGCCCGAAGCGGGTACGGCGCGTACGGCGGTGGCCGACGTGGCCGCGCACGACGTCGCGCCCGAACGCGTCCCGGCGTTCCCGGTGCTGATTGTATTTCACTGATCAGTTTTCAAAATTGCTTTTCTCCAATTTTTCAAACTAAACTGCATCTTAGGGTCTGAAGCAAAGTTGAAGATCAAACATCCCTCTACATGGGGGTTTTGTTCAAGAATTCGAGCAAGGAACGCCATGCCAACACGGTCAAATTCTCGGCGCCTGTGAACAGGAACAGGGCACCTTCCAAGGCATTTTTCACCAAGAATTCCTCCGAATCTCAAATGCCAATCAACAGCAAAGTTGTGTGCCTCGAGATTCTGCACATTTTTCCCTTTGGGTGGTTTTGACGTGTTTAGGGAAATATTGGAGAACGTGCCAAAGTTCTAGAATGGCATCAAGGGTCAAAGGGGATAAAGGGGTTTTGAGTTAGGGCTTTGACTAGGGGTTGACCTAATGTCCTCAAGGGTAGTTAGAGGAGTGATTAAGTTGGTCATTAGCACAATTTGTCACTGAGCAAAAACATGGGGTGTTACACAAACAAGACCTTGCATGAACAATATCTTCTCTCTATAGCATAGCCCGACACAAACAAGATACTGTTGCAGAGGTACTAGCTGTTGTTCCACATAATCTTTCATGGCGTAGAGACCTAATAGGCCAAAAATTAGTTGAGTGGAATAATCTTTTGCCACGTCTTACTAATGTTGTGCTGAGCCAAGATGAGGATGAATTTCGCTGGAATCTACACCCCAGTGGACAGTTCTTAGTGAAATCTCATTATTTGGCCTTGATCCATAGCAACGTCCCCAATATAAACAAACCAATCTGGAAGGTGAGAGTTCCTTTAAGGATCATGATCTTTCTCTGGTACTTGCGTAAGGGTATAATTCAAACCAAGGATAACCTAGCTAAACGCAATTGGACTGGTAGTAAGGAATGTTGTTTTTGTCACAAAGATGAGACAATTAGACACTTGTATTTTTACTGCCATTTTTCTCGGGCTGTATGTACAATTATTTATGTGTCAACAGGACTTTTACCTCCTCGTAGTGTCGCAAACATGTTTGGGTCTTGGCTACGGAGGATTAGTGTTGATCTTAGACCTTTCGTACTTTTGGGAGCCAAACCCTTTTCTTGGTCAATATGGTTATGCAGGAATGATATGGTTTATGAGAAGAAAACTGTTGCTACTCCTTTACAGGTTATTTATTCAGTTATCCACTAGCTCCGTACATGGACTATTCTTCAAAAGGCTACTTCATAGGATTTGGTTGCAGCGGCTTGTCAACGTTTGGCGCAGGTGGCCAAGGAGCTTTTTACACGGACACATGGGTGACAGTCTAGTCTCAGGATTACGACTCACTAGTGTGTTTGCATTTATTTAAATGTTTATTTTCTTTCTCTAGTAAGACTGTGTGCATCCAAGTTGTGCAGAGGTCGAGAGGATCTCAAGATTTTGTATCACCTGGATGTAACAATCTTGAAATTAATAAAACTTACCTTGTCGAAAAAAAAACAGCACTTGGAGAAAGAATAGACGCACTAGTTTCATAAATGGACATACGTATAGCAAGTACTTAGGACAATGTACTTATAGAAGACAACAGCACAAACACTGAAGCAAACAAGAAAATTCACATATCGATGATGATTTTCCCAGTAGCATGGCAGCTCATGCTCTTCTCCCAAGCCTCCGCCGCCTTCTCGAACGGATACCGCGAATCGATAACTGTCCTGAGCTTGCCATCCTCCATAAGCTCCAGCAAGAACCTTAGGTCCTCCTTCCCCAGCGACAGAGTCATCAGCGACAGCTTCTTCCGGGCAAACAATGTGGTAACCGACGCGACCATGTTGCCAAAGTTCGGAGCAATGTCAACGACCCTTCCATGGCTACACAGGGTCGTCTTCAACACGGACCACCTGCTGGTGTTGGTGAGGTTGATGATGTAGTCGTACTTTTTCCCCAACGAGTTCACCAGCGCCGCTCCTTCCGGGGTGCTGTAGTCGAGGACCTCGTCGGCGCCGAGGCCGGTAACGAGCTCCAGGTTTCGAGCGCCGCAGGTGGCCGTGACGTGGTGGTTCCCGAGCTTCGCGAGCTGGACGGCGTACGTGCCGACGCCGCTGGAGGCGGCGGTGATCAGGATGTTGACGCCGTTGTCTGTGCCGTCGAACTTGGTGCCGATGGTCTTGAGGCCTTGAAGAGCAGTGAGGCCGGCCATGGGCAAGCCTACAGCGTCGGCGGCGGATACACCGGCGGGGCAGGCCACCGTACTGCCCTCGGATGCCGCTACGTATTCAGCAAGGCCGCCGGCTTTCTGCCATTTGTAGAGATAATTGTCTGTCAGCACGGCAGTGTATGATGAATGGAGATGGTATGTATAGATTTGAACGTTGTTCCGAATTACATACCAGGAAGTGTAGTTTGGACACAACATTGTCGCCAGGTTTGAACTCACGTACTGAAGAACCAATCTCAACAATCTCCCCAGCGACGTCAGTTACTGTTTCATTACAAGTGCTCAATTTAATAGGTTTCAAGTTTTCATGAGTACACAGTTATGTGTTGGCTGAAGGTTTGTTCCATACAAAATGCAATGCTTCGATACAAAAGAATGGAATATATACCTGGAATAAAGGGAAGTTTGGGGAGAAATGGGCGAAGGAGCCCCTTCTGAACCCACCAGTCACCTTGGTTGATGCTTGATGCTTTAACTTTGATAAGAACTTCATCTTTTTTTAGTGATGGAATAGGAAGTTGCACATACTGAAAGCAAAAAAAAAAGATGTTCAACACAATTATATTACTTCTAAAATCTTTTTGTCGTAGGAAACTATCGTTTTCAAATTTTAGGTAGTAAGCAGAATTATTTTGTAAAACGCAGCTATCTCAGCGTTACAAAAAATAAATCAACTCTCAAGCTACTACTTGAATGATGCCAGCAGTTGTTTTTTAAAGAATAATAGGCCCCACATTGCACCTGATCTCCAGAGAGGTCAACTCTTTTGCGCCTAACCCCAAAACTCCGTGCATACCAAATTAAAGGTTATCATTTGTGACAAGCAACCATCTAATGCGATTCCTATAGACGTCGATACTCCATCATAATTTAATTTTGGCGAGGGATACTCAATAATAAATTTGCAATACTAATAGGTACGACTCCAAATTAATCAAACCCCAAGATATGCATGGGTGAATTCACTAAAAGAACTTTGCAACTAAGTGCACACGATTTTGCCATAAAATCAAACGAAAAGATTCATCTAAATCCAAACAGATAAAGAGTTTAAATGAGAATAACGAGCAAGCAGTGGGACCTTGAGGGCAGAACTTCCGCCGCCGTAGCCGCTGTACTGGACGGCGCGCATGGTGGACGGCCTATCACTGGAGGCGGCCATCACCCTGAACTGAATGTGCTCGTGGAGTAGAGAGGTGTCGGCATGTCCAGTTGGGCAGAGCAAGTTATGTAATTGTATAGCCTTGTTAATATATACTTGGGGACGAAGAATTTGAGCGGGATTTAATGTAATTTAACAGTGGAGTAGTTGGGTGTAAAGTGTTAGATTAAACTGAGCACTAATCAAACACTTAGACTTAATCTTAATCCAGGATCATAGTCAAATGTAGATCACTCCCAGAGACTTAAACTAATGCGGAATAGATTAGAATGGATCTTACGGGCAGTGATAGTGTTGTCCATCTCGCCGGTCTGAGTCGGTGCGGACGTGGTGAAGTCGATGACGCGAGTTGGTGAAGTGCAGGGGTGTCTCCTCTGTGGCGGTGGCTTTCTGGTCGACACCGGTGACACCCTGCAGGTGGTGCTCGTGCTTCCAAGCCTTCCAGCGTCCTAACTGATCGATAGAGAAGGGTTTCGGTGGAAACCCTGTAGATGGACAGATGAAGGTCCCCCAGGGTGTTTCCCCTCTTATATAATGGTGTTGTAGGCAAGGGGCTGAGCCCAATGGGCTTAGTGTTTGCCTCCCAATTAACGGCAAACGGGCTGAGGCACGGGAGAGGCTTCTCCCGTGCCATAGCAAGACCTAGCAAATGCGTCATCGGCAGACATTACAAACATACCGGGACACCATTAACTAATGTTCACTATAGCATCTTGATAGAACACTTATTAGCTCGGCCTCATCCTGAATCATATTTCGGATTTACCACCAATCCAAACTAATTTTGCGAAAAATATGATAGATGTTAAATCCTTAATTAGTCATGTTGCTAGCATTTTATTTAAAGCCTTAATATGACTATGATCTTGGGACCCTTCATTCACAACATAATTTATTATCAATGGGCTTGACACCATCGATTATATGTCATTACTTTGAAGGAATACTGTAATTAAATACAATGACATTGATTTCAATCAATGTTAACTTAATAAGATAATACTCGAACTTATTTCTTCCGCCTGCCTACGTTAAAACATGCCACACAAAAAAAATTAGCCTTATTAAGCTAACTTTGTTTTAGAGCTTTCTGCAGAATCGCTCAAAGAGTGAAGGGATGTAATCTAATTGTTCACTTTTATATCCATACACTCTTACAAATCTCACCTGAATAATTCTTAACTAAATAAGCATGTTGTCATGGTGCATTAAACTTAGCACCTTTTTTCGAGTGGACCTCTCCTGGATTGAAACTCATCAGTTTTGTCAAGCATTCCGGCTTGTAATGCTAAGTCAATTACTCAGCATAGATCTTAGCATACAATTTCAGGAACGTCTTCCTTTTACCTTAATCTTAATTTTATACTTTTTATGAAATTTGATTATCAAATCAAAACAGCCATGGCTGAATATGTATTCACTGTTTATCACTTCAGCAATTATCTCAACTTTTGCCCTTTAGTGATAATCTTAATACTCACTTTGGTCCCATCTCAGTGTTATGATCCCCAGGATCTTGGGAGGGACTTCACTAAGATGCATCTAATCATGTGATGAATACTTTTCCCCTTCCTTGGAATGCATACTTATTTTCCATTAGCTTATGAAGAAAGCATTCACCTAGAGTACCAAGATAATAAAATTTCCACCTTAACCTTACAAATAATCATGGTTGCCCATGAGTTATGAACTTAGCATCTCGGTTTCTTTCCGGAATCACTCTTTAATATGTAGAACCATTATGGGCTACTGTTTTGACTCCATTAGAAAATTGCTATTAAAATTATACTTATGTTAGAGCTCAAACACTCCTTTATAACCTCTTCTTCACAAATATTAAATAAATTGAGGTTCTTACTATTGTGCCCAAAATTTAACTTATCGCTAAGTTTCATACATTTCTGTTGCGGTTATACAAAGAAAATCCTCGGTAGCACAAAGGGCCTGTAGCCTAGTGGTTACAAGAGCCCCGGTAGCACCTCAGATCCTTGGTTCGACTCCTCGTGGGAGTGAATTTCTAAGGATTTAACAGCGTTTGTGCTTTTAGTGGTAGGCGACGTTCCCGTCGACAGCGAGGCGCCTGTGGTGACTTTGTCAATCTTGAGGATTTGTCGGCACAATCTTCGAAAATGCTCCTAGGGGTAGGGTTTGCGTGCGTGTATTCATAGGGATGAGTGTGCGTGCGTTGTGAGTGTCTCCGATGTATTGTGTAATTCGCAAAAAAATCCTCAACACAAATTATGCATAAAATGGAGGTATCCTTATGGCAAAAATCATATATATATATATATATATATATATATATATATATATATATATATATATATATATATATATATATATATATATATATATATATATATATAGATGCATAGACCCGCAGATCCAACCAATTGCAACAGTTTGACTAGAGCAATTGCAATTGTAACACGATACCAATTGCAACTTGACGAAAAAACATTTAGCAGAAAAAGTTATACAGACTCCCGCAGTTAGGAATGTGCGACTACACTAATTGCAACTAGGCGGAACAGTTGCAATAGGATGCAGACCAATTACAATTGGACCCAAGTAGTTGCAACTAGGCGCTCACTACGTGCAACCAATTGCAACAGTGAGACTGGATCAAGTGCAACAGTGAGACTGGATCAATTGCAACAGTGAGACTAGATCAATTGCAACTCGACAGAACTAATTACAACAAATCCGACCCGTTGCAACTAGATATGAACCAATTGTAACAAGACCACCCAATTGCAGCCCGATACGAACCAATTGCAACTGATCAAAAATCGAATACAATCAGGGTGGGTGCATTCTCTGTATAGAATGCAACCAGCGCTATTCAATACCCAGGGTATGTAATACTTATTCCATACATGAGCCGGACACAGGACCCAACCTTCCGCGACCCTTGACTCCCGAGCGCCACCTCTTTTTCTTGGGTTATTTTGATCAGTACCATTGCAATTTCTCAAAGTTGGAGATATACCATTACAATTCGCCTATTTTGAAGCATACCATTACAATTTTTTGATTCCCACAAAAATGCCACAGAATACGTATGCATCTAACTTGGGTCCAGCTGCAGATCTAACTTGGGCCAGCTGCAGTGTATACGAATACGTAAAATTTGTTGTTGCTCCTCTTCCACCACCGACGAGTGGGCCTAGCCTGTCATCTTCTTCTTCCTCCTCTTGCCGGGCTGACTCTCCCTCTCCTCCTCTGGTTCCTCTCTCCCGCTGCCGCTAGCACATCAGAGAGACCACGCCTGGATGCCGCTACGTATTCAGCAAGGCCGCCGGCTTTCTGCCATTTGTAGAGATAATTGTCTGTCAGCACGGCAGTGTATGATGAATGGAGATGGTATGTATAGATTTGAACGTTGTTCCGAATTACATACCAGGAAGTGTAGTTTGGACACAACATTGTCGCCAGGTTTGAACTCACGTACTGAAGAACCAATCTCAACAATCTCCCCAGCGACGTCAGTTACTGTTTCATTACAAGTGCTCAATTTAATAGGTTTCAAGTTTTCATGAGTACACAGTTATGTGTTGGCTGAAGGTTTGTTCCATACAAAATGCAATGCTTCGATACAAAAGAATGGAATATATACCTGGAATAAAGGGAAGTTTGGGGAGAAATGGGCGAAGGAGCCCCTTCTGAACCCACCAGTCACCTTGGTTGATGCTTGATGCTTTAACTTTGATAAGAACTTCATCTTTTTTTAGTGATGGAATAGGAAGTTGCACATACTGAAAGCAAAAAAAAAAGATGTTCAACACAATTATATTACTTCTAAAATCTTTTTGTCGTAGGAAACTATCGTTTTCAAATTTTAGGTAGTAAGCAGAATTATTTTGTAAAACGCAGCTATCTCAGCGTTACAAAAAATAAATCAACTCTCAAGCTACTACTTGAATGATGCCAGCAGTTGTTTTTTAAAGAATAATAGGCCCCACATTGCACCTGATCTCCAGAGAGGTCAACTCTTTTGCGCCTAACCCCAAAACTCCGTGCATACAAGCAACCATCTAATGCGATTCCTATAGACGTCCATACTCCATCATAATTTAATTTTGGCGAGGGATACTCAATAATAAATTTGCAATACTAATAGGTACGACTCCAAATTAATCAAACCCCAAGAAATGCATGGGTGAATTCACTAAAAGAACTTTGCAACTAAGTGCACACGATTTTGCCATAAAATTAAACGAAAAGATTCATCTAAATCCAAACAGATAAAGAGTTTAAATGAGAATAACGAGCAAGCAGTGTGACCTTGCGGGCAGAACTTCCGCCGCCGTAGCCGCTGTACTGGACGGCGCGCATGGTGGACGGCCTATCACTGGAGGCGGCCATAACCCTGAACTGAATGTGCTCGTGGAGTAGAGAGGTGTGGGCATGTCCAGTTGGGCAGAGCAAGTGATGTAATTGTATAGCCTCGTTAATATATGCTTGGGGACGAAGAATTTGAGCGGGATTTAATGTAATTTAACAGTGGAGTAGTTGGGTGTAAAGTGTTAGATTAAACTGAGCACTAATCAAACACTTAGACTTAATCTTAATCCAGGATCACTAGTCAAATATAGATCACTCCCAGAGACTTAAACTAATGCGGAATATATTAGAATGGATCTTACGGGCAGTGATAGTGTTGTCCATCTCGCCGGTCTGAGTTGGTGCGGACGTGGTGAAGTCGATGACGTGAGTTGGTGAAGTGCAGGGGTGTCTCCTCTGTGGCGGTGGCTTTCTGGTCGACACCGGTAACACCCTACAGGTGGTGCTCGTGCTTCCGAGCCTTCCAGCGTCCTAATTGATCAATAGAGAAGGGTTTCGGTGGAAACCCTATAGATGGACAGATGAAGGTCGCCCAAGGTGTTCTTGTTCTTGTTCAAGAATTGCACAAGCTCATTTTCTTCTTCGGGGCTAAGATGAGCCCCTATCATGACTGCTCTATCAGGCATATCGTTCAGGTATACTTTCTTGGTCTCACCATTAGCAGCTATCTTGATCTTTTCTTTGTCTCGTTTGGCCTCAACATAGAGTTCTTTCTTTTCTTCAGCAGAGTTCAACTGATGCACGTTGGTTTGCCCTAGGGTGTCACCCTTTTCTATGTTTCGAGCTTCTTGCTGATCGCCAAATACTGTGATAACTCCTTTGTGAGCTGGCATCTTCATGCACAAGAACTGTTGTCTTATGACTACATCAAATTTGTTCATAAAACCATTTCCGAAAATCGCGAAGTATGGATGGTACATATCAACCACATCAAAATTGAGAGTTTCTGTTCTGGTGTTGTCAAGATCTGCGAAGGATACAGGAAGAGATATTTCTCCTACTGGCTTAATTGGTTTCCATCCGAAACCCAGCAGTGGGTATTCTGGTGGATGCAACATGTGCTGACTCAGATTTATCTTCTCGAAAGATTTCAAGAATAGGATGTCTGCCGAACTTCCATTATCCACAAGACTTTTCCCGATAAGGCATCCGGCTATGTTTACTTCAATGACCATGGCGTCGTTGTGATTCGTGGACTTCAACCTGAAATCTTATTATGTAAATATTTGTTTCTCTGCCTTTTGGTTTCGAACTCCATAGCTGATCCTCCCGTGGTGGGCATGATAGTTCCGAAAGAAGGCAAAGCTTTCGGGTTGTTAGTTCTTGAACTCAATTCTGGCCTTGATGAATTGTCGGGCGGAGGTGGCAATATTTCTTGAATTGGCTGCAGTTGTTGAATTGATTGAATTGCTTGAGACTTAGGATAAAACTGCTGAGAAGGTTGCTAGGAAGGTTGTGACTGCTGGAACTGTTGCACTGTAACTGGATTTGGCTGAGAACTCATGAATTGTGGTTGCCAGAAGCTTGGATGAAACTAGTTCGGCATTGTGGAGGAAATGTTCATCATAGTTTTTTCTTGCTGGATTCTAGCTATGTTCTTTTTCTTCTCTGGGTACGCTTTGGTGTTGTGTCCTCTTCCATGTTATTGGCAGTAGAAGTATGGGTCCTTTGGATCATGATTCTGAACTTTCGGGGGTCCTCTTCTCCTTCCTCTTCCCCTAGATGCAAGACCTCCTCTTGTGCTTGGTCTATTGTCCTATTTGAATAGGGGATTTTCCACGTTATTGATGTTTCGTGGATTTTGAAAGTGAAGCATCCACACTGTCCCTCTGTTGCCTTGCCTCGATTCATTTCTTTCGGCGACTCTTCTGCGATGATCTTCGTTGGACATGATGTATTCTTCAAGTTCATGAAAGAATTTATCAATGTTTTTAGGTTTCTTTCGGGTTAGATGTGAGGCTGTCGGTCCTGGAGTCAGACCCTTAATCAGCGCCTGTATTGTTGTCTTATCATTTGCTTCGGGGATCTGGGATCTCTGTTGCATGAACCTTCTCATAAAGTTCCGCAGTGGCTCTCTATCCTTCTGCTTGCGTCTTGAGATCGACCCAGCTGCAGACTGAGTGTGGTTGTAGCAGAGAGTACCAATTGAGAACTGGGCCTTCACATGCAATCATGAAGGATTTAACCTGTGCGACATCATCTCCTCCTGTTGAATTAACAACTGACTCATACATCATAAGGAACTGTCTGGAGTTTCCGAAGGCATTGTACTTCGGGAGAGAGAGTGGCTTGAACTTTGGCAGCCATGGTGCAGTTTGCAACCCAATTGAGAGTGGTGAATCCGGATTCACGAATTGCGAGATTCCATTACCCACGAAGAAATTTTCTTTCGGGTTTCTTTTGTTCTGGCCGGAGTTCTGATGTGGTGAGTCTTGCCACAATGAATTGTTTTCTTGTTCTTTCATTTCTTCAATTTCTCTTTGCATTGTTTCGATTTGTTCCTTTTTCTGGTTAAGTTTCTCTAGTTTTTCTGAAACTTTTCTCTTTACCTCCAGTTGGTTCGCGGATCTTTTTTTCTTTTTTTGAAGTTGTTGTACTCTTTCCAGTTCTCTGTCGACAGCTTGGTCGTCATCTTCATCAGCATCTTCTTCAGCGAATGATTCTAGAGTATGTGTTGTTTTCTCAGCTCTTGCCTTCTGAAGAGCCTCAAAGTTTCACCCTCTGTTCTTGATCTGTGGTCTATGAAGGTTCTGCAGTGAAAGAGATTTCGTTGTCTTGTTCATTGTAATGATCTTCTTGGTCGGTCTCAGTGGGTGTGTTCTTCTTGAACTTCTTCTGTAGAGGCATGGTGAGTTGTTTTTCGGCTGAAACCATGGTGGGCGCTAATGTTGGGGGAGATCCGAAAATCAGATGGAGTCCCCAAACAAAAGAGTCACGAACAAACGTACGCAATTCACAAAGAAAGAGGAGACAAAGAATCTCCGAAAATCGGTGGGCGCCAAATTTGTGAATCCCTTTACACGTGCCCTCACGCCCCCTTTTATAGGGAGACGAATGGACTTTTACATCCCGAGACTACCCTCGAATCTAGGGAATATTCTTAATGTGAACACGTACATGAAAGTGTTTTACATCCTGTGATTTGCGGGGCTAATTTCATACATTTAGAAGTCAGCCACTAGTTCACACTTCAAACCCTGACATATTGAGATGGTGTCTTTGACTTGGCTTCCTCGAACCTCCGAAGTTTCATTCACGAAGATCATCACTCATCAAGACTCCTGAATTGATGATTCCCGAAATTCGCGGATCCATAACTTCTTGGATTTCATCAGATTCCAGTCATCCTGAAACAAACAACGGAACTGCGAACAAAAACCAAGTTCGGCAATTACTTCAAGAAATATTCAAAGATTAGCGACTCGTGCGAAATTCGACAAGACGTCTTTCATGAACACTTTCTTGTTACGAATTTAGAATTTCCCATCTTTGGCCATACTCATGAACATTTTCATGAACTCAGTAACTCCGACTATTTCGAGGGTGAAAAACTTTTTCCCAATTCCCCAACAGGAACATTCTATTCAATGTTCAATTATTTGTTTGTTCATTATTATGTATGGAAAGTTATGTATAATGTTTGGTAGTACCCTGCCTAGATTAGGAAGCTGATATCAAACATTTGGTGTAATATTTTAAATAATTATAAGAATCACAACTTTTTTCATGCGTCTTGCCTCCTTATTAATGGATCCATATGATGGCTTAATCAAAAGCCAACCTGTGGCATTCAAGTGCAGATAGATGTGTGCCCTTTTCTGATTATGCTTAATGATTTTTTTGCTCTCCAGTACAAAAAAGTTTAAAATTTATACTTGGTAATCTAAGAGTTACATGAGTGTTTATACTTGAGTATATATAGGCAACTGATACACCAGAGAGATCAGACCTAAACAATTTGTTTCCTTCAAATTCCATTATCTGGTTAATGTTTATCAAGAAATATGCTGATGTTAGCCAAACTTTGCTGTTATCAGCTTATGCATTAGTTTGTGACACTTTTATGAGTTTATCATACTGGTTGAACATCTAGCTCACTTCAACATGCTTTTTCCCCCATATTCTCCTTATTGGCTATAGGTTGAGGTCAGGATGAGGGAAAACCGAGCAGTCAACATCCACATATTTTGCGCTGTCAGGCCTGTTCTTCTCCTATATGCTATGAAGGTGATGGCCTCGACATCCAGGAGGCTGTTCCCAGTTGTTTTGGTGGATTCACCTTAGACGTCTTCGAGGCTGAGGTAATACTACAATTGCACATATGTTTCTTCTCACCACCAAAAACTATGATCTTATCTTTCTTCCTCGCTGCAGAATGGAGGGGCTGGGGCATCCATTCTGCAACCAATTCACACGTATCCCAAAGAATGCAAGAGCCGACACACTAGGGATACCTCTTTTCTTAAAGTCTACCCGGCTTTGCTCGCACGGGAGCAATCCCCGGGGTACGTGTCGCGCAGTGTTGTGTTTGGTCATTTTGCGAGAAGGCTCTTCACTTTCCTACAAATTGTGAAATGATCTAGAAAGTCCGGATGCTATAGCAAGCACGTTCATACATTTTGCAAAACAAACCTTAGTATAAATTTCTGCGCAAAGAAGCGGAAATTCGATGTTGATGTCGTTTTCCACACGACCCCCTCTCCACTTTTGCGAACACCCCCTCCCACCACCCTACCCCCGCCTAATACCCCCCACCCCACCCACAGCCGCCCCAAACCCTAACCTCAGCTCAATCCCCCGCCGCCCCCTGCTCTCCACCCCGGCGTCCCTGCCGCCACCCTCTCCCCACCTGCTTTCTTTCTCCATCGTCGCTGCTCCCGCAGCACACCCTCTCGGAGGGGCGGATCCGACCGAGGCCCCAGAGCAGCAAGCAGGGGCGGCGCTAGCGAGCGCTCCTAGGCGTCCCTGCCGGCCACCGCCACCCTCTCCCCACCTGCTCTCCTCCACCGACGCCGCTCCGCAGCCCACCCTCTCGGAGGTGTGGATCCGGCTGAGGCGGTGTCACACCCGAATTTGAAGGCAAACTCGAATGCATAAATTACATGTGCGCCAGGATCAAGTTACACACACGTAATGACTCAGTGAATATCAGATACAGTGCCAAAGCGTAAAAGAGAGTATTAAAACCATTACATGACCGAGAGTCTCAACATCGTATTATCAGAGCGAGCAACTAGCAGCGGATCTTCAGAAAGGAACTCCACAGGCAGCTGACTGGTGGCACGCACACCTAGCACTCATCATCAATCTTCAAGTCTGAGCAGCAATCCGGGTTGTGTAGATGCAATAGACAAACAAGCGTGAGCACATGTCGTACTCAGCAAGAGAGGAATATCATAATAAACATGCAAGGCTGTATAAGTGGATGGCCAAGGGGTTTAAGCAGGTTAGCATTTTAGTTGATCAAATTATATTAAGCAACTTACTAACAAATGTAAGTGTATACCATCCCACAATTAAGTGTAACATCATAACCATGAACATAAAGTAAAGAATAAGTTAAATTCATCTTCCGATAGATTAATCATGTGAGGGTCCAGGCCGCTCTTGACCGTGAGCACGGCTAATCGATTAGTTTTAAACACTCGCAGAGGTTGTACATCTTTACCCACAAGTCGCGTAAAAACTCCGAAGAGCTTTAGACCCAACCACGCGATGCCGATCGTGCATCATACCACACCGCCGAGGTGTGATTGCATAGGGACGCTACGAGGCCTTTACAAAGATTCCCTAATGTGCAAGAACCCACTAGGTTTCGGGATGAAGCGGGGCATAAAGCTCCCTAGCGGGTACCGTGTCTTAGCAAAGCCCAACTCCCCGCTAGAGCAGGTCTATACTCCGTCAACGCCTCCCCATTTGTCCCTTTCGTGTAAGATCACCACAACACCAAGGTCTCTAATTATTCAGCCAAGCCGTAGCCATATAGCCTTGTGGTTGTACCGTTGTCCTGGGTGGTTCTCCATGTTCCAATTAAACATATGGTCTTGTAATTAACTTACCATCAAAGAACACAAGAGCATAAACGGATATCATGTTGTTTATTACCAACCCAGCTTGAGCAACTAAGCAAAGATCTACCATCAAGATTAATTAAGTAACCCAGTTACAAGGCAACAGTCAAAAGAATCTAGGCATAGTCCTTAACAGGAACCCGTCAAAATTAATGCAAGCAAGAAAGTAAATACAGTGATTAAATGCATGTTCATATAGGATAAAACGGATATGACCAAGGACACTTTCCTCTCACAAGATCCGGAATTGATCAGAGTCTTCAAGTCTTCACCACGGAAAATCTTCGGACTGCTCGTTCTCTACGCATCACACATTCACATGCAAGGGACAAAACAATAAAATAAGAAAACAATTCACCAATCACTTCAAACAGGAACAAAAGCTTCACTAAACTGATCTACTCGTCGAGACGAACACATGGATATAAAGAACGCTAAAAACGGAGCTAAAACGACTAAGTTATGGCTAAAACAAGTTTTAGGACTAATCTGTAAATTAAAATTAAGTTCTCGGGCTAAACTGAAGAAAACAGGACCTAATCGTAAAGGTTCCCTAAGGTGGAAGGACTGGGTTGCAATTTTAGAAAAATTCAGGGCTTTATTTGCAAAAGCGCGCGGCTAACGTTAAGAGGATGGATCTGATCCATTGGATCGAGATCCAACGGTGGAGATCCAAGGCACTGTGTTGACCGACACGGGGGTCGCTTTGACCGGAGCTTGACGCGATCCGGGGCCGTCGGAAGGAGATCCGGGGCCGGTCCGGTCCCGCGCAAGCGCCGCAGCCGGCGAGGCGCGGCCGGCGACGACGCGGGCACGGCGCGCGCGTCGACGGCGAGCGACGCGCGCAACAGCGTTTGGGGGCTGGGGTGCTCCGTTCGCTGCGAAAACTCCACCAGGATGACGGGAACGCGTGCGCGAAGACAAAGGTGAGCTGTTGCGACAGCGGCCGAGGCTCTAAGGCGGCGGAGGCGAGCGGATGCGACGGTGCGGCGCCAGCCGACCCCGACACGGCGACGCGGAGCACGAAGGTGAAAACCAGCGACACCAGCAGGTCCCTTACCTTGCGGCGGAACTGCAGGCGACCTGACGGCAACCGAACGGCGGCGGAGCGGCGCGCTCAAAGCGGCGGCTCCCGGCGGCGGGCGCTAGGGGTTTCGCGCGCCGGTCCCCGGAGGCGGCGGCGGCTTCCGGGACTTAGGGCTTGGGGCGGCGCGGCACGGGCGGTGTGCCTTAAATAGGCCACAAGCCCTCGGCGCGCAGTCCACGGGGGCGGGGGCAGCGGCGCGACCCCGAGCCAAACTCGTGCTCGGGTCCGGCCGAAGGAAGGAGATGACGGGCGGGGCCCGCCCGCCGCCCCCGCGGGCGCCGGGGCAAAGCAGGCCTGCTAGCTGGGCTGCTCTGGGCCGGGAAGCTTGCTGAGCTGGGCCGGTTAGGGAGGGTGGTGGAGCGGCCGGCGGGGGAAAGCGGAGGGGCACGAGCAGACTTGCGGGCTGAACCAGAAAACAAAACGGGCCAGATAGGGATAGGGGTTAAGAGGTAAATAGAAAAGGGTTTCAAATTTTGAAAACACTCAAACAATCGAATTCAAACCTAGATTTGAATTCAAACACTTCAAAGCAATGCACCGGCATGAATGCAACAGTAAACTCCTATAGTTCATTAATTTAATTGAGAAAAATTAATTAAATGCCTATAAAAATTAAATAAAACCTTAAGAATCCTTAAACAAGCATTTGTTGCTAAGAAAAATTTTATTAAAACAATAATTAAAATTTTTGGGTGTTACAAATCCTACCCCCTTAAGATGAATCTCGTCCTTGAGATTCGGAAGGATCAACAAAAAGATCTGGATAGTCTTCCTTCAGCTCATCCTCTCTTTCCCAGGTTGCCTCATCCTCTGCATGATTACTCCACTGCACCTTGCACATCCTGATCACCCGATTCCTTGTAACACGTGCTAAAGTTTCCAAGATCCTGATGGGACGTTCAGTGTAAGTGAGATCCTCCTTGACAGTCAAGCCGTCCATAGGTAGTGGCTCTTTATCATGAGGTTGGAGACTTTTTTCAATTGAGAGATATGGAACACATCATGCACATCCGAGAGCTGGCTTGGTAACTCCAACCTGTAGGCTACTTCTCCCACTCTCTCTAAGATCTTGAAAGGCCCGATAAAGCGAGGTGACAACTTTCCCTTTACTTTAAACTTGCGCAAACCTCTGATCGGTGACACTTTTAGGTACACATAGTCACCTTCTTGGAGAACCACATCTCTCCTCTTTCCATCCGCATAACTTTTCTCGCTCTTAATTGAGCAGCCCTCAAGTTTTCTCTTATGATCCGAACTTGTCTTTTCGCTTTCTTAACGATATCGGTTCCAAACAACTGACTCTCTCCTGTTTGGCTCCAATACAAGGGTGTTCTACACTTCCTTCCATACAATGCCTCGAAGGGTGCCATCTTGAGGCTAGCCTGGTAGCTGTTGTTGTAAGAAAACTCAGCATAGGGCAAACTCTTATCCCAGCTACCTTCATGCTTAAGGGCACAAGCTCTCAACATGTCCTCCAGAATCTGATTAGTCCTCTCAGTCTGTCCATCAGTCTGTGGGTGATAGGCTGAGCTGAAATTTAACTTCGTATCCAAGGATTCATGAAGCTTTTCCCAGAAAAGAGATGTGAACTGAGTACCCCTGTCGGACACTATCTTCTTAGGTACACCATGCAAGCACACGATCCTGGACATGTACAACTCAGCTAGCTTTGCCCCTGTATAGGTGGTTCGCACTGGTATGAAGTGAGCAACCTTTGTTAAACGATCCACTATAACCCATATTGAATCATACCCCTCACGAGTACGGGGCAACCCAACAATAAAATCCATACCAATCTCTTCCCACTTCCACTCGGCACCTTCGACGGCCGAAGCAATCCCGCCGGCTTTTGGTGCTCAGCTTTAACCCTATGACAGGTGTCGCACAAGGCCACATGGGCGGCTACATCCCTCTTCATCCCATACCACCAATACCTTTGCTTGATATCTTGATACATTTTGGTGCTACCTGGGTGAATGGAATAAGCTGAATCATGAGCCTCTCTTAAGATGGTCTTCCGGAGATCTCCAACATCAGGCACACAAATCCTGTTCCTAAACCATATAGTTCCCTGATCATCCTTTGTGAAATCTGGGGCTTTAACCTTTTCCATAGTCTCTCTGATTTCTTTTATCTCTATATCTTCCAGTTGTCCTTTGCGTATCTCCTGCTCCAAGACAGACTCTACCTCCAGGGTAACTCCCTCGGTTTGAGCAACCATTCCCAGATTGAGTTTCTCAAACTCCTTCATCAGCTCTTCCGGCAACTGGAATGTCAAAGCCATGTTGGCATGTCCCTTCCGACTCAAAGCATCTGCCACCAAATTGGCCTTCCCAGGATGATAGTGTATCTCCAGATCATAATCCTTGATCAACTCTAACCAGCGACGTTGTCTCATATTCAAATCTTTCTGAGTGAAGATGTACTTTAAACTCTTATGATCTGTATAAATCTGGCACTTGGTTCCCATAACGTAGTGTCTCCAAATCTTCAATGCGTGAACCACTGCCGCTAACTCCAGATCATGTGTAGGATAATTCAGCTCATGTTTTCTCAACTGTCGAGATGCATAGGCTATAACATGACCTTCCTGCATGAGAACACACCCTAAACCTTGTCGGGACGCATCGCAGTAGATATCAAAACTCTTTTGCAAGTCTGGCATCACTAGAATTGGAGCTGAAGTCAACCTCTTCTTCAATTCCTCAAAACTGGCTTGACAGGCCTCAGTCCACTTAAACTCTTTATCCTTCTCCAGTAGTGATGTAAGCGGCTTTGCTACTTTAGAGAACCCTTCAATGAAACGGCGATAATACCCTGCAAGGCCAAGGAAACTCCTGATCTCCTTGACAGTCCGTGGCGGCTCCCATTTCAATACGTCACTGACCTTTGCTGGATCCACTGAAATACCACCATCTGTGATGATATGCCCAAGGAAAGAGACTTCCTTCAACCAAAAATCACACTTGCTAAACTTGGCATACAACCGATGCTCTCTCTCGGCTTCGCAACACAAGCCTCAGATGTTCCTCATGCTCCTCCTCATTCTTGGAGTAAATCAAGATGTCATCAATGAACACCACAACAAACTTATCCAGATACTCCATAAAAACTTTGTTCATCAGATACATGAAGTAGGCAGGCGCATTGGTCAGTCCAAAAGACATGACAGTGTACTCATAGAGTCCATACCTAGTAGTGAACGCAGTCTTAGGAATATCCGATAATCTGATCCTCATCTGATGATAACCAGAACGTAAATCAATCTTTGAGAATACCTTAGCACCTCTCATCTGATCAAACAAATCATCAATATCAGAAAGGAACTCCACAGGCAGCTGACTGGTGGCACGCACGCCTAGCACTCATCATCAATCTTCAAGTCTGAGCAGCAATCCGGGTTGTGTAGATGCAATAGACAAACAAGCGTGAGCACATGTCGTACTCAGCAAGAGAGGAATATCATAATAAACATGCAAGGCTGTATAAGTGGATGGCCAAGGGGTTTAAGCAGGTTAGCATTTAGGTTGATCAAATTATATTAAGCAACTTACTTACTAACAAATGGAAGTGTATACCATCCCACAATTAAAGTGTAACATCATAACCATGAACATAAAGAAAAGAATAAGTTAAATTCATCTTCCGATAGATTAATCATGTCAGGGTCCAGGCCGCTCTTGACCGTGAGCACGGCTAATCGATTAGTTTTAAACACTCTGCAGAGGTTGTACATCTTTACCCACAAGTCGCGTAAAAACTCCGAAGAGCTTTAGACCCAACCACGCAATGCCGATCGTGCATCATACCACACCGCCGAGGTGTGATTGCATAGGGACGCTACGAGGCCTTTACAAAGATTCCCTAATGTGCAAGAACCCACTAGGTTTCGGGATGAAGCGGGGCATAAAGCTCCCTAGCGGGTACCGTGTCTTAGCAAAGCCCAACTCCCCGCTAGAGCAGGTCTATACTCCGTCAACGCCTCCCCATTTGTCCCTTTCAGGTAAGATCACCACAACACCAAGGTCTCTAATTATTCAGCCAAGCCAGAGCCATATAGCCTTGTGGTTGTACTGTTGTCCTGGGTGGTTCTCCATGTTCCAATTAAACATATGGTCTTGTAATTAACTTACCATCAAAGAACACAGAGCATAAACGGATATCATGTTGTTTATTACCAACCCAGTTGAGCAACTAAGCAGCATCTACCATCAAGATTAATTAAGTAACCCAGGCTTACAAGGCAACAAATCAAAAGAATCTAGGCATAGTCCTTAATAGGAACCCGTCAAAATTAATGCAAGCAAGAAAGTAAATACAGTTGATTAAATGCATGTTCATATAGGATAAAACGGATATGACCAAGGACACTTTCCTCTCACAAGATCCGGAATTGATCAGAGTCTTCAAGTCTTCACCACGGAAAATCTTCGGACTGCTCGTTCTCTACGCATCACACATTCACATGCAAGGGACAAAACAATAAAAAAAGAAAACAATTCACCAATCACTTCAAACAGGAACAAAAGCTTCACTAAACTGATCTACTCGTCGAGACGAACACATGGATATAAAGAATGCTAAAACGGAGCTAAAACGACTAAGTTATGGCTAAAACAAGTTTTAGGACTAATCTGTAAATTAAAATTAAGTTCTCGGGCTAAACTGAAGAAAACAGGACCTAATCGTAAAGGTTTCCTAAGGTGGAAGGACTGGGTTGCAATTTTAGAAAAACTCAGGGCTTTATTTGCAAAAGCGCGCGGCTAACGTTAAGAGGATGGATCGATCCATCGGATCCGCATCCAACGCCGGGGATCCAAGGCACCGTGTTGACCGGTACAGGCTTCTTTGACCGGAGCTTGACGTGATCCGGGCCGTCGGAAGGAGATCCGGGGCCGGTCCCGGTCCCGCGCAAGCGCCGCAGCCGGCGAGGCGCGGCCGGCGACGACGCGGGCACGGCGGCGCGTTGACGGCGAGCGGCGGTGCAACAGCGTTTGGGGGCTGGGGTGCTCCGTTCGCTGCGGAAACTCCACCAGGATGACGGGAACGCGTGCGCGAAGACAAAGGTGAGCTCCTGCGACAGCGGCCGAGGCTCTAAGGCGGCGGCGGCGAGCGGATGCGACGGCGCGGCGCCAGCGACCCTGACACGGCGACGCGGAGCACGAAGGTGAAAACCAGCGACACCAGCAGGTCCCTTACCTTGCGGCGGAACTGCAGGCGACCTGACGGCAACCGAACGGCGGCGGAGCGGCGGCTCCCGACGGCGGGCCGCTAGGGTTTCGCGACGCTGGTCCCTAGAGGCGGTGGCGGCTTCCAGGACTTAGGGTTTGGGGCGGCGCGGCACGGGTAGGTGCCTTAAATAGGCCACGGGCCCTCGGCACGCGGGTCCACGGGGCAGGGGCGGCGGCGCGACCCTGAGCCAAACTCGGTGCTCGGGTCCGGCCGAAGGAAGGAGATGACGGGCGGGGCCCGCCCGTCCGCCCTCCGCGGGCGCCGGGCAAAGCAGCTCCGCGCAGCGGGGCCGCTCCGGGCCGGGAAGCTTGTTGAGCTGGGCCGGTTAGGGAGGGTGGTGGAGCGGCCAGCAAAACGGAGGGGCACGGGTAGACTTGCGGGCTGAACAAAACGGGCCAGATAGGGATAGGGGTTAAAAGGTAAATAAAAAGGTTTCAAATTTTGAGAACACTCAAACAATCGAATTCAAACCTAGATTTGAATTCAAACACTTCAAAACAATGCACCGGCATGGATGCAACAGTAAACTCCTATAGTTCATTAATTTAATTGAGAAAAATTAATTAAATGCCTATAAAAATTAAATGAACCTTCAAAATTCTTAAACAAGCATTGGTTGCTAAGAAAAATTTTATTAAAACAATAATTAAAATTTTTGGGTGTTACGAGCGGCCCCGGAGTGGCGAGCGGGGGCCGCGCTGACGAGCACTCCCGGCCGGCCACGGCCCCGCACGGGGAGCGTTGCGCAGGCGAGAGCTTCCGGCTGGCCACGACGCCACGCGGGGAGCGTTCGAGCTCCGTAGGACGGATCTGCGACTGCCATGCCTGAGCTGCATGCATCTCCCTTCATCTGTTGTGCCCCTCCCTCTAATCCCTCGCGCGCCCTCAGGTCCTGTTGTACATTATATTCGATTTGATTTCATTCTTGTGTTTCGGGGTGGAGGTGGCGGAGCGGTTCGCGTATTACGACATCTCGTCGAACCTGTTAAGCTACCTGACCGGTCTGCTCAGTCAGACCACGGCGGAGGCGGCGGCCATCAACGCGTGGTCGGCCGCCGCGTCCTTGCTATCGCTCATCGGTGTCGCCCTCGCCAAATCCTTGCTCGGCCGCCCCTCCGTCCTCTACAACATTGTCATCCCCCCAACAACCGCACCCCATCCTCTTCCTCCTCGATATCACGATTCCCGACCTCGCTGTTCGCTGCAGTCTTCTCTCCCATACTCACGACAAACTCACTATTTTTCTGACACATTTTATCAGTTCCAACTCCTGTGTTTGCCTTTCGATATCATGTCGAAGATATTTTTCGTTGCCAGTAGGAGCATAGGAGCATGTTATATTATTATGCCCTTGCTGAACCAACATATGTAGTCTAAAAGTTATAGCACTATATTGTGTATTATTTGGATTGAGTTCCAGGACGCATAGGATGAGTCTCATCTGCAGTACTGCAGAGGGACTACTCTCACTAACACGTGTGCATGATATGGTTCTGAACGTAGAGCAATGAATTTTCCTTGCATGTTTTCCTTAGGAAATTGAAAATTTCAGCATTGTTCTATACCTTTTGCACTGAATAGCTCAGGTATTAGTCACCCTTTTAGTTTAGACACTGACATTCGTATTTGGCATGTTCTTTTGCCTAACTAGGAGTTAACTAAGTTAAAGGCAGTGAATTGCTTCCCTGGCCACAAAGGCTCACAGCACCACCACCTTCCCTTGAAGAGCTCAGGAGTAGTTCAAGCAATTTTTCTGAGACAATGTGAGTACCTGCATGATTCTACAATATAAATGCGCGCCCATCTTTGTGATGGTGGGTATTTTTGACATTGAAATGTTGCTTGCAGGAGATTTGGCATTTGCTTCTGAATTTCTTTATTTGTGGTTCTTTTTAATTGAAGGTGCGAATTATTCTCAACATACTCGCGCCTCTACGACCTCCTTCGCACCTGGCTACTATTCTCTAAGATAGAGAAGAAGTGTTGTAGCCTGGAGGATCCCCTGATTGACCATGTTTGGATTTTAGCTGCTCCATGTGTCATTTTAATTTGTGTGAGTTTGAACACGAAAGCGCAGAACCGAGAGAGGAGAGCAAGGGAAACTCGATGGGGCTCTCACCGCGGACACAGACGAAGAGGAACAGACGGATTTGGCGGCGAACCGCGGCGGCGGTCAGCTCGGTCTGCATACCGGCGACGACGTTCCAGCGGACCTCCGGAGGCGAAGAAGAATTCCCCCGGACGGGGCTCGTCGACGCGAAGCTCGTAGAGGTCGCGGCTCCGTCCGTCGGTGTTCCATCGTTGCGAATCGAGCAGCGACCGGCGGTGTCATCGGCGCTCCGGCTCGGGCATGGCGGCGCGGCGGCGCTCTCGCGGATGGCGGCGCGGCACGCGGGGAGAGGGCCGAGGAGGTGCGGCGTGATGTCGCGGAGCCGCCGGTGGCGTCGGCTTGCCCCGGAGAGCGGCGACCGCGACAAATCGCCGATGGCGGCGCCGCGGAGCCGGCTCCTATTGCGGCGGCGTTCGCGCACGGGCGGCGGCGGGGCGGCGCGGCCAGCCAGGGGGGGCGCTAGGGTTCGCGCGCGGGGTCGGCCTCGGGCGCCGCCTTTATAGGGCGCGGGGCACGGGGGCCCGGGGCGCGCACGCACGCCAAGGCCGGGCGGCGGGCGCGCGCCCGGCCATGAGGCCGGGCCTCGCGATGGGCCTTGGCGGGCCCGAGGCTCGGGTCGGTGCGGGCGGACCGGGTCGGGCCTCTGGGCTCGGCCCGTTAGGAATAGGATAGGTTTTCTCTTTTTTTCCTTTTTTTCCCGAAATATTTTCCAGTGCACAAGTAATTCCAGAAAAAGTCCAGAAAATACTTTAAAGCACGAAAAATAGTCAGAAAATCCAAAAAATTCCAGGAAAATTCCTAGAGATAGATTAGGTCATGAACAATCCAAATGAAGCATTTGGTGCTCATGATAAAGATTTTAGAGCCTTCTAATAAATAGAAATAGCTCAAGGAAAATGAGAATAAATCCCAGAAAAATCCGGAAAATTCTCTGGAGAATTAGAACGACTCCTAATCGCATTTTTGAAACCTTTTTGCACTCAAGCACCACTAGATGCATCAGCATGAATGCAACACACATAACTTTTATTTAATTTAGAAAATCAGACAAAGGATTTTTCCTATACTATATTTCCTGTAAAGAAAATAAATGTGGGAAAAATTTTAAAATTATGAGAAAATCGTTATTTAATTATTCTTTCTATTCACGTCCTGAAATTGGAAATTTCAGGGTGTGACAATGCTTCTCTATGGATTGTATTATTGTAAGCTGCAATTAGTTTTCCTTCACTAGTACCTTGACATTTCTAAAGTAAAAGACAGAAAGTGGAGGCAGCATTATAAAGTTTGTAAATCAACAGTAAGAGATTCGAAGTACATTCGACTGTCCTTTTGTAGAGAATATTTATCTGATTTAATTAATTGTGGTTCCCTCACAAGAGGTGGCTTATGCGGCATGAATGATGCATCGGGCTTTGGCTCGTTAAGTTTATGTACTACAATTTTAGATTTCGGTTCGAGTCCTTATGTAGCGACTGCTCTTGCCTGAATTTTTGTTGCTTAGATAGTAACAAAAGACGCTTAGTTTCACTATTTGAGAGATATTATTTACTCATGCTCACTATTCGTCATGTGATCGAATGTGAATATTATTGCAATTTGGTCCAGCTTGGAATATTTATGTACTAGTAGTAGCATTTTAACCGAGGCATGACAATAGTACAATCACTTATTTCTGTTTTTTATTTTCCGTCATGCTTGCCGTAAAAACTAAATTTCCTCAATTTGTTGAAAATTAGGTGCGGGAAAACTAGCAAGGATTAAAGAGCATGAAGAGACGAAAAGCTTATGTTGGTCCCGACCTATCTTCGTTTTTCGGTGGCCTATTTTCCATATTGTATTTTACTAAAACATGTATGTGATTTAATATGTAAAACTGTATTGTTTGTTGTAATGCAATTTATGAAAAATGGGCTGAAATCAGCCCTAATTTGGTGTGTTGAATTTTTGGTGGGATGTAATGATTCGGACCCAGAGTTTTTGTGAGCGGAATCTAAAATGTTTATGGGCTTAATTTTTTAAGATGAATTTGTACTGAAATCCAGTTTCATTCTAAAATCAGTCCATCCATTAATGGCTCATAACAGAAAAGTCAACGTCCATGTTAGTGGCCACGTCATCATCCACGTAGGTGTGACACCCTAAAATTCCATCACTGAAATCACTTAGCAACTTAAAATGTCTTAGGGATTTAAGGAGATTAAAAATGCAAAATAAAATTGAGCTCTAAAAATATTAAAGATAATATAATAAAGATAGAAACAACAAGTGTATGTGCATCATCATTTGGCTTGCATGATTTTGGTTGCTTGAGTAGTCTCTAAAAAGCCTATAAAATATTTGAGAAAAGTTTGCAAAAGTTTAAAATGGATTTGAATTGAAAATGGATTTGAAAATGAGGTTTGAAAAAAAAAGAAAAACCCGCACCCTTACCTTTTGGCCCGGGCGGCCCGGCCGACTCCCCGCCGGCCCACCGCCCTTCTCCCCTTTCTCTTTTCTTTTGCGGTGGCGCCGACGGGGTGGGCCCCACCGTCGGCCTCCATCCCCTCCCCTTCCTTTCTTCTTCCCCCGCGCGCGCGCGCCGCCGCCGCCGCACGCCGCGGAATCCGCTCGGCTCCGCCCCTTCCCCTTCCTTCTTTTCCTCCCCAAGCTCGCCAATTAAGGCAAGTAACCGCCCGTGATCAATTGGGGGCCATTTCCCCCTTTCCTTACACCGAGCCGTGATGGCCGCCGGCCATCAATGGCAACCCGCCGCCGCCCGGCCCCTAGCCGCTTCACTTCCCTCCCTCGGCCCTATATAAGCTCGCTCACGCGCTCCTTGGCTCCCCTTTCGCCCTCGCAACACTCACGCGCCCGAGCCCGAGCCCATTCCGCCGCGCCGCCGCCGCCTTGCTTTCCGCCGCCGCCGTCGTCTCGTCGCCGTCGGTGAAGGGCTTGGTCTCCCACCCGTTTCTGTTGATCAATAGGTTCGCGGGGAGCTTGACAAGCTCATGTGCCCGCGGGTTTGCGCCCTCGACGCCCGTGGCGGCCGCGCCCCGTGCTCACCGAAGCGCCGCCCGAGCCGCCGTCGTCATCAAGCCGCCCCGGCCGCGCCTCCTTTCCACCCTTCGGCCCGTCCTCTTCGCCTGCGCGTGGTAAGCAACCCCCCCTGCCCAAATCGCCTTCCTATCGCGCCCAGCGCCTCCCCCGCGAGCTCACCGGAGTGACCGCGCCGCCCCCTTACGGTGCTGGCCGCCGGTGAGGCCCGATCGTGCCCGTAGAGCCCGCAATCGTGTGCGCAAGCGTCCCCGCATCGTTTTGCTCCAACCCGTGGTCGAAGAAGTGGCCGGGAGCGCCGTCCTGAGCTCACGCCGGCGAGCTCCCGCCGCGCGCCGCCGCCCTCCGGCGTCGTCGCCGCCGCCCGCCGCACGCACGCGTCCAGGGCCGTCTGATCGCGAGCAAACAGCCAGGATCGCGTACCCCTTCGTTTAAAGAGGGATGGTCCACGGTGGACCCATGGACCGCGCCTACGGCCGGGTCCATGGTGCACCCTTGCGCCGTCCGCCGTTGGATCTCAGATCCACGGTGTGGAGTGGCAGATTTGTTTAAGAGCCCCTGGGATTTCAAATATTAGCAAGCCGGTCCTTCCACCTTTGAAAATAATTACAGTTAGGTCCTGATTCTTGCAAACTAGCCCCTATCTACCCTGTTTAATTCTGTTTTAAGCCCTTTTCACCTCTTTTTGCACATAAACCCTCTGATTTAATTTATAAAAATGTTTTAGCCCCTGAATTTATTCATAAACAACCCTGTAAACATAGTTTTCTTGCAAATAGGCCCCTGTAAACTGTTTTAACCATATCTTTCTCATTTTAACTCCGTTTTTAGCGTTCTATATACCGAAATGATCGTCTTGACGAGTAGAATCTTTTAAACAGTAAATTTACCAATTTTACTAATGTTTGGTGTACTGTTTTGTTTATTGATTGTTATCCATGTTTGACTCGTAGATATCGTGCCTGTTTCGTCTGAGCTCCCTGTCGGAAGTGATCCGGAAGAACCTGTCTTTGAAGAGGAATTCACCCAGTTTGTAGAGGAAGGCAAGTGGATTTCCCCCCTCTCGCATAATCTTTTTGAACCTATGACACATGCATGCTAAACAATGTTTACTATTCCTGTTGAAATGCATGAATATGATGGGCAAACACCTAGCTAAGGATTTGACTAGATGCTTTACCACTTTACCTTGATCAACCCTGTTTAAACTTATGTTTGGGGTAGATAAATGCTTAGCTTGCTCAACATATGTTTGGTTATGCTTTGTTTATGTTATACATCTCAGTTTTGGTTATGTTTATGCTTGTGCTTTAACAAGATAACTTGATATAATCGGAACATGGAGAACCACCCAAGATAACAAGTACAACCACGGTCCACATGGCTCGGCTTAGCCAATTAATTAGGAGAGTGGGGTAGCCGATAGCTCTTTTCCGAGAGGGGCACGGGGGGCCGGAGTTGAAGGGGTATAGCCCGGTCCTTTTGGGGTAGCGGCCTTGGCTAAGGTGTTGACCACTAGGGAGGGTTATGGCTCGCTCCGCCTGTCGAAACCGTTGCGGGTCGTTGGTTTCTCTTCTTTCCTTTGTAAAGGCTTCGTAGTGGACCCCTAGCCACTCACGTTGGAAGTGTTTAAGGGTCTAGCTAACCCGGGCAAGATGGGGAACACGAACCGTGGGTAAAGTGTACAACCTGCGCAGTGTAAAGCCGATCGATCGGCCGTGCTCACGGTCACGAGCGGCTTGGACCCTCACATGAGTAATAAACTTGAAGATTAATGCAAATCGTGGGTTGGAGGTTTGGTTTGAGGTTTCGTTAAGGCTAAGTGGGTTGGTATACACTTACATCTAGTAACTAGGTGCTTGCTAATAAAACTTGACCAACTTATAAAATGCTTACCGCCGTGAACCATAGCCTATCCTTGATGGCCTTGCATTTTCCCCCACTTGCCGAGCTCCAACCATAAGTGTGCTCACCCTTGCTTACCGCCGTTCGGAGGAGAACGTCGGAGGTGAGGACGAGTATTGGAGCGACTTCGAGGAGTTCTAGGCATGCGGATCCCCCGGTCATCATGCCTCGTGGATGTCGCCGATGGAGATGCTCGTCGTCATTTAGTTATCATCTTGTTCGGACCTTCGAGTCCACCCTTTTGGATGTAATAAAGGATGTTATCTTGGTTTAAACTCTTGTACATTTTGTTACGGCAATGGTATTACTCTCGTTTTGTCTAATCATGTGTGTGTAAATGATCCTGGCGCACATATGAGATGCATTCGGTTTTCCTTGTAAAATCGGGTGTGACAAAGTGGTACCGTAGCCGTGATGACTGTAGGACGCAGCCTTAGTTAGAAATGGACGAAATTAAGGATTCATGTTCTAGAAAGCCACATCATGCTTCAAATCATCTTATTTACGCACTAAAAATCTAATTTAACTTTGTTTATCATTTTAAACTATCATTTTGATTTATTCCGCACTCGAGATCGGTTTTGCTTTGACGGATGGCCGGGACTTACATGACCCCTCGCAAGAGCACCGGTGGGCGCTTTCCTGCGGGACGGTGGCTCCTCGCCACCGCCTTGAGGATGTTGAGGAGGAACGGGGAGGAGTTCCGGCAGGAGGTTGAGGTTGAGGAAGACCCGAGAGGAGGTCCGGCCCGAGAAGAAGAAGAAGAGGATCCGAAGAAGTTGAGATGGAGGAGGAGGAGCCGGAAGAGCCATTGGAACGGCCACGGACCGTACGATGGCACAGGTGCTTGAGGCGGACGCGGACGGTGACATTGTGATTCCACCGGCGCTGCAGTCAATGAGGAAGCACCCCCTGCACCTGCTGATCCTGTGCCAGAAGGTGATCCAGAAGACTCCGGTGATGACGGTGTGGGTGAGGATGATGGTAACCATGCTTCGCCGGCAACCCGGGAGGAAGATGAAGATCCCCGCTACCATGGAGCTGAATACCATAAGCACTCTATTGAAGCTGAGAATGGGCGGTTCTGCATTCTCTTGTGGGATGTTCCGAGGTATCCGGGGTATACCATAAGGCATCTCTATGTGACCAAGCATTTCGGTGAGCCTGGAATGAGGGATTACTACACTTGCAAAGTTTACATCAGGAAGCCTCTGAATGATACTGAAGGTTGGAGGTATCGCTCATCTCACCATAGCACAGCTCAGTTCTCTACGGATGATGCTGCGGTGAATGATGCGGCAAGGAGGGCGCTCTGGTCGGTTTGTAATGCTAATCGAGTGCAGTTGTTCCAGTCGGAGTACCGTCATGTGCCTCGACGTGCAAGTGGCACAGAAGTGACTGTGGTGCCAGCAGGAGGCGATGACCGCATCGATGTCTTGGCAAGGGTGACTGCTGCTCTGAATGCTGATCTGGAGGGAGCAACTTTGGAGATAAACAAGTATCATGAAGAGCTGCAGGCTGCTCAGGCAAAGATAGCACGACTGGAAGCACAACTTGCAGGACAGCGACTGCCTCAGGAAGTCATGCCATACCAGACTACAGCTTCCCCTCCGCGCAAGAGGCTTCGTTACAACACTGATGAAGCTACTACTCGTCTTGGCTAGGATCCTAGGATGCTCGCCCTTATCATTTACCTTTTCGATAGACCGTTCCTGCGTGAACGTATTTGCTTGTAATAATGAATGATGTTTGCAAACATGCTTGAGTTGGATCTTTGCTTGATTGTGAATTGTATGGTGGAGTGATGGCCACTATGCAATCTGAAATTTTAAGTTAATTAAAGTTTGGTTTGGGTTTTATCGGTTGTTATTGCTTAATCTCTTATGCAAATGTGATTGGATCAAATCTGTTTTCGCAGTCATATGACATATCAGTACTGTTTTGCTTATAACTCAAGCTACAGAACTCCAAATGATATGAAACCAGTTGGGTTAGTTCACAAATTTAGAGGATGAATTTCTGTCAAAAATTCAATGGTATACAATACATATTCTGGGAATTATGCACGAAGTAATGAACAAGTCAGAATCTGTAAATTTCTGCTGACATAGCTGTACTGTTTGAATTATATCTCGAGTTATACATATCCAAATGAGGTGATTCCAGTTGGGATGGTTTCATAATTTTATACACTATAATCTGGTAAAAATTCGTGGTCATTGGACAATTACACAGAAAGTTATGCATAATTCTTTGAGGTCAACAGAATCTGTCTTAACTGAAGTACATGCTGTCATTTTATTTTGAGTTACTCTCTTATGCAATGATTCAAGTACAATTATCTGAAATATGATTTTTCTAACGGTCAGATGGTAAACACCAGGTCCGGAGGAGGTTAGGACGTGCCACCTGTGATTCGGGCACATATTGCAAATCAACCAAACCCAGCACCACCTCCACCGATCAACCAAGCAATGGACCCGAACATGCAGCAATTCCTGGCAGCGCAGATGCAACTGATTCAAAACCTTACCAACACAGTGCAGCAGATGCAAGATCAACGAGAACCAGCCACCACCACCGATGCCTCCACCACCCCCACCACCAAGGGACAGGCACAAGGAGTTCATGAGCCACCACCCCCCTACATTTTCTCATTCAGCTGATCCACTGGATGCTGATGACTGGCTGAAAACTATCACTAAGAAGCTGGAAATCGTGCAGTGCACCGACGGAGAGATGGTTACGTATGCTGCTAGAAGACCGGTGGGGCAGGCCGCGATTGGTGGGATGCGTACTCAACTGCTCATCCTAACGGGCATAACATCACACGGGCAGGAATTTCGTGACAACTTCCGTACTTATCACATTCCTTCGGGGGTTCTCAAGCTCAAGCGAGAGGGAGTTCTTGTCGGCCGAGGCAAGGCAACATGACAAGGATCGAGTATCCGGACAAGTTCACTCACTTGTCACGCTATGCACCCGATGAAGTCAACACTGATCCAAAGAGGCAAGAAAGGTTCCTGGATGGCTTGATTAGTCCTCCGAACTATCTACCGCAGTCACATCTTCCCGGACTTTCGTACGCTGGTGAACAAAGCTATTGGGCTGGAAAGCAAGAGAAAGGAGATGGGTGAACATAAACGCAAGTTTCAGTCTCATGGGCAGTCTAGCAGTAACACCCGTCCCCGTTACGGTTCTCGGCGAGCTCGACTCCATATCGTCCTGGTGGACAAGCTGGGAGGTACCCACGAACATGCAGCTCCAGCGCTCGTTTCAGCCACAACGCTTCAATCCTCAGACCCCCGAGCTCCTACCCCTCGACCGAGCCGTCCTAGCAACAACTCTGGGGCACCTGTCAGAAACACCAACCCTGTTCAACCTGGAGGATGCTTTAAGTGTGGAGAGCTGGGGCATTATGCTAACAACTGTCCTAAGAGGGTGATGCGGACTCCACGGAGGGACATTGGGAACGGGATCGGACAGCCATCTTCTCGAGCTCGTACTCCACGGACACCCGGCAAGAGAGGCCGGCGAGAGTCATGTGCGTGGGCGAGTCAATCATGTATCGGTGGAGCAAGCTCGGAATGATGCCGGCGTGGTATTGGGTACGTTTTTCGTCAACTCGTCACCTGCTACCGTATTATTTGATTCGGGAGCATCACATTCATTCATAACCGATCAATTTGTGGCAAAATATAACTTACCTATGAGTACAATGAAGAATTCACCGATAGTTAGCACTCCCGGGGGAGAAATGAAAACTCGGTCACATATGCCCACAAGTAAAGATTAATATCATGGGGGTAGACTTTCTTGCTAATCTGGTAGTTCTAAAATCATGGGGAATAGATGTCATTCTTGGTATGGATTGGTTAAGGAGTTGTGATGGAGTTATTCAGTGTCGGAAGAGGTCAGTACTGTTAACCGGTCCTCAAGGGGAAAGAGTAGAGTATGTGAGTGCACCCTCATCTGTTAAAGGAGTTATGAACTCTGTTGAAGGCAAGGCCTTGGAGGATATAAGGGTAGTGAATGAGTTCCCTGATGTGTTCCCAGAGGATTTGCCAGGTATGCCACCTGATCGTGACATTGAATTTAGTATTGAACTTATACACGGCATCGCTCCCATATCTAAAAGACCATATAGAATGGATGTTAAAGATCTAGCTGAATTAAAGAAACAAATTGAAGAATTACTTAGTAAAGGGTTTATCCGTCCTAGTTCATCACCATGGGGAGCCCCCACACTCTTCGTTGATAAGAAGGATGGATCTAGGAGGTTGTGTATAGACTATCGATCACTTAACGAGGTTACTATCAAGAATAAATACCCTTTACCTCGGATTGAGGATTTGTTTGATCAAATGAGAGGAGCTAAGGCTTTCTCTAAGATAGATCTTAGATCAGGTTATCATCAGTTGAAAATCCGTGTGGAGGATATACCAAAGACAGCATTCACTTCTAGATATGGGTTATATGAGTTCACTGTGATGTCCTTTGGCCTGACCAATGCACCAGCATACTTTATGTATTTGATGAACAAGGTATTCATGGAATATCTGGATAAGTTTGTTGTGGTATTCATTGATGATATATTGGTATTCTCTCGGAGTGAAGAAGAACACGAAGAACATTTGAGGCTTGTGTTACAGAAGTTACGGGAACATCAGCTGTATGCCAAGTTCAGCAAGTGCGCTTTCTGGTTGAAGGAGGTATCTTTTCTCGGACATATCATCACAGATGGAGGCATAGCAGTCGATCCAAGCAAGGTTCGGGATGTATTGGAGTCGGAGTCCGCCTAAGAATGTGCCGGAGATCAGAAGTTTCCTTGGTCTTGCAGGATACTATCGGAGGTTCATTGAAGGGTTTTCTAAGATAGTGAAGCCACTTACCACTTTGCTCGAGAAAGGAAGAGAATTCAAATGGGATGAGAAGTGTCAGGCTAGTTTTGAGGAGTTGAAGAAGAGGTTGACCACAGCACCTGTGTTGATCATGCCAGACATACACAAAGGGTTCGATGTGTACTGTGATGCCTCTCGGCAAGGTTTGGGATGTGTGTTAATGCAAGAAGGAAAGGTAGTCGCCTATGCTTCAAGACAGTTGAGGAAACATGAGCAGAACTATCCTACTCATGATCTTGAGTTAGCTGCGGTGGTTCACGCATTGAAGATCTGGAGACATTATATGATTGGGAACAAGTGTAAGATCTTTACTGACCATAAGAGTCTGAAATATATCTTTACTCGAAGGATCTGAATTTGAGGCAAAGAAGATGGTTAGAGTTGATCAAAGATTATGATTTGGATATCCGGTATCATCCGGGAAAAGCGAATGTAGTGGCAGATGCTTTGAGTCGGAAGGGACAGACTAATATGCTATTGGGACACCTGTTACCTCAAGAACTATGTTGGGAGATGGCACAGCTTAACTTGGGAATGGTTGCTTCGAGTGAGACTTTGACATTAGAGATTGAATCGACACTTGAGCAGGATATCAGGAAGGGACAGGTTGATCGATGCCAAGATTGCGAATACGGGGAAGTTGATTAAGTTAGGCAAAGTTCCGGAATTCGGAGAAGATGAACAAGGAACAAGTGTGGTTTAAGAACCGAATCTCGTGTACCGGAGATCAAGGAGTTGAGAGAAGCTATTTTGAAGGAAGCACATGATTCGGCTTACTCTATACACCCCGGTAGTACCAAGATGTATCGGGACTTGAAGCGAGAGATCCGGTGGTATGGGATGAAGAAGGATGTGGCGGCTCATGTAGCTTTGTGTGATGTGTGCCAAAGAGTGAAGGTCGAGTATCAAAGACCAAGGGGGTTGCTACAACCTGCGAAGGTACCGAGTGGAAATGGGAGGAAATCGGTATGGATTTCATAGTGGGATTACCTCGTACTCGTGACGGGTATGATTCTATTTGGGTTATTGTGGATAGACTAACCAAGGTAGCGCACTTCATTCCAGTGAAGACGACCTATACAGGAGTGAAGCTAGCTGAGTTGTATAATTCAAGGATAGTGTGTTTGCACGGGGTACCGAAAAAGATAGTGTCAGATCGAGGTACACAGTTCACCTCACGGTTTTGGCAGAAGTTGCATGAATCGATGGATACAAAGTTAAACTTCAGCTCAGCATACCATCCTCAGACAGATGGACAGACAGAGAGAACAAATCAGATACTCGAGGATATGTTGAGAGCTTGTGCGTTAAAGAACGATGGCGAGTTGGGATAAGAGTTTGCCTTATGCGAGTTTGCTTATAACAACGGCTATCGAGTCCAAGCATCAAGATGGCACCTTTTGAAGCTCGTATGGAAGGAAGTGTAGAACACCGTTGTTTTGGAATCGAGACCGGTGAAAGGCGGTTCTTTGGGCCGACAAAGACATACGAGAAGCGAGAAAAGCAAGTTGAAATCATAAGGGAGAATCTTAAGGCGGCACGGTCAAGACGAGAAGAGTTATGCCGATCCTCGGCGAAGAGAGGTGATCTTGGAAGTCGGTGATTATGCATACCTCGAGTGTCACCTATTCGGGGGTTACGAAGGTTTAATGTCAGGGGAAAGTTATCACCTCGATTTATCGGACCTTTCAAGATTTTGGAACGGAAAGGAGAAGTAGCATACCGTTAGAGTTGCCAGCACAGTTGTCAGGAGTTCATGACGTGTTTCATGTATCTCAGCTAAAGAAATGCACAAGTGAGGTTAGAATAGAACCGGTACAGTTAGAGGATATTCAAATGGAGAATGACCTGACATACAAGGAATACCCTGTTAAGATCTTGGATGTGTCAGAAAGAGTTACCAGAAGTAAGATTATCAGAATGTGCAAAGTGCAGTGGAGTCATCACACCGAGGAAGAGGCAACTTGGGAAAGAGAGGATGAACTCAAGGAAGACTTCCCTCAGCTGTTCTCTAAGTCTTCTGAATCTCGGGACGAGATTCTCTTTAAGGGGGTAGGATTTGTGACACCCTAAAATTCCATCACTGAAATCACTTAGCAACTTAAAATGTCTTAGGGATTTAAGGAGATTAAAAATGCAAAATAAAATTGAGCTCTAAAAATATTAAAGATAATATAATAAAGATAGAAACAACAAGTGTATGTGCATCATCATTTGGCTTGCATGATTTTGGTTGCTTGAGTAGTCTCTAAAAAGCCTATAAAATATTTGAGAAAAGTTTGCAAAAGTTTAAAATGGATTTGAATTGAAAATGGATTTGAAAATGAGGTTTGAAAAAAAAACGAGAAAAAACCCGCACCCTTACCTTTTGGCCCGGGCGGCCCGCCCCGACTCCCCCGCCGGCCCACCGCCCTTCTCCCCTTTCTCTTTTCTTTTGCGGCGGCGCGCGACGGGTGGGCCCCACCTGTCGCCCTCCATCCCCTCCCCTTCCTTTCTTCTTCCCCGTGCCCGCGCCGGCCGCCGCCGCACGCCGCGGAATCCGCTCGGCTCCGCCCCTTCCCCTTCCTTCTTTTCCTCCCCAAGCCTGCCAATTAAGGCAAGTAACTGCCCGTGATCAATTGGGGGCCGTTTCCCCCTTTCCTTACACCGAGCCGTGATGGCCGCCGGCCATCAATGGCAACCCGCCGCCGCCCCGGCCCCTAGCCGCTTCACTTCCCTCCCTCGGCCCTATATAAGCTCGCTCACGCGCTCCTTGGCTCCCCTTTCGCCTCTGCAACACTCACGCGCCCGAGCCCGAGCCCAATTTCGCCAGCGCCGCCGCCTTGCTTTCCGCCGCCGCCGTCGTCTCGTCGCCTTCGGTGAAGGGCTTGGTCTCCCACCCGTTTCTCGTTGATCAATAGGTTCGCGGGGGGAGCTTGACAAGCTCATGTGCCCGCAGGTTTGTGCCCTCGACGCCCGTGGCGCCGCGCCCGTGCTCGCCGAAGCGCCGCCCGAGCCGCCGTCGTCATCAAGCCGCCCCGCTGCTGCCTCCTTTCCACCCTTCGGCCCGTCCTCTTCGCCTGCGCGTGGTAAGCAACCCCCCCTGCCCAAATCGCCTTCCTATCGCGCCCAGCGCCTCCCCCGCGAGCTCACCGGAGTGACCGCGCCGCCCCCTTACGGTGCTGGCCGCCGGTGAGGCCCGATCGTGCCCGTAGAGCCCGCAATCGTGTGCGCAAGTGTCCCCGCATCGTTTTGCCCCAACTCGTGGTCGAAGAAGTGGCCGGAAGCGCCGTCCAGAGCTCACGCCGGCGAGCTCCCGCCGCGCGCCGCCGCCCTCCGGCGTCGTCGCCGCCGCCCGCCGCACGCACGCGTCCAGGGCCGTCTGATCGCGAGCAAACAGCCAGGATCGCGTACCCCTTCGTTTAAAGAGGGATGGTCCACGGTGGACCCATGGACCGCGCCTACGGCCGGGTCCATGGTGCACCCTTGCGCCGTCCGCCGTTGGATCTCAGATCCACGGTGTGGAGTGGCAGATTTGTTTAAGAGCCCCTGGGATTTCAAATATTAGCAAGCCGGTCCTTCCACCTTTGAAAATAATTACAGTTAGGTCCTGATTCTTGCAAACTAGCCCCTATCTACCCTGTTTAATTCTGTTTTAAGCCCTTTTCACCTCTTTTTGCACATAAACCCTCTGATTTAATTTATAAAAATGTTTTAGCCCCTGAATTTATTCATAAACAACCCTGTAAACATAGTTTTCTTGCAAATAGGCCCCTGTAAACTGTTTTAACCATATCTTTCTCATTTTAACTCCGTTTTTAGCGTTCTATATACCGAAATGATCGTCTTGACGAGTAGAATCTTTTAAACAGTAAATTTACCAATTTTACTACTGTTTGGTGTACTGTTTTGTTTATTGATTGTTATCCATGTTTGACTCGTAGATATCGTGCCTGTTTCGTCTGAGCTCCCTGTCGGAAGTGATCCGGAAGAACCTGTCTTTGAAGAGGAATTCACCCAGTTTGTAGAGGAAGGCAAGTGGATTTCCCCCTCTGCATAATCTTTTTGAACCTATGACACTGCATGCTAAACAATGTTTACTATTCCTGTTGAAATGCATGAATATGATGGGCAAACACCTAGCTAAGGATTTGACTAGATGCTTTACCACTTTACCTTGATCAACCCTGTTTAAACTTATGTTTGGGGTAGATAAATGCTTAGCTTGCTCAACATATGTTTGGTTATGCTTTGTTTATGTTATACATCTCAGTTTTGGTTATGTTTATGCTTGTGCTTTAACAAGATAACTTGATATAATCGGAACATGGAGAACCACCCAAGATAACAGTACAACCACAGTCCACATGGCTCTGGCTTAGCCAATTAATTAGGAGAGTGGGGTAGCTGATAGCTCTTTTCCGAGAGGGGCACAGGGGGCCGGAGTTGAAGGGGTATAGCCCGGTCCTTTTGGGGTAGCGACCTTGGCTAAGGTGTTGACCACTAGGGAGGGTTATGGCCCGCTCCATTCTTCGAAACCGTTGCGGGCGTTGGTTTCTCTTCTTTCCTTTGTAAAGGCTTCGTAGTGGACCCCTAGCCACTCACCTTGGAAGTGTTTAAGGGTCTAGCTAACCCGGGCAAGATGGGGAACACGAGCGTGGGTAAAGTGTACAACCTCGCGAGTGTAAAGGCGATCGATCGGCCGTGCTCACGGTCACGAGCGGCTTGGACCCTCACATGAGTAATAAACTTGAAGATTAATGCAAATCGTGGGTTGGAGGTTTGGTTTGAGGTTTCTGTTAAGGTTAAGTGGGTTGGTATACACTTACATCTAGTAACTAGGTGCTTGCTAATAAAACTTGACCAACTTATAAAATGCTTACCGCTGTGAACCATAGCCTATCCTTGATGGCCTTGCATTTTCCCCCACTTGCTGAGCTCCAACCATAAGTGTGCTCACCCTTGCTTACCGCTGTTCAGAGGAGAACGTCGGAGGTGAGGACGAGTATTGGAGCGACTTCGAGGAGTTCTAGGCATGCGGATCCCCCAGTCATCATGCCTGTGGATGTCAGCGATGGAGATGCTCGTCGTCGTTTAGTTATCGTCTTGTTCGGACCTTCGAGTCCACCCTTTTGGATGTAATAAAGGATGTTATACTGGTTTAAACTCTTGTACGTTTTGTTACAGCAATGGTATTACTCTCGTTTTGTCTAATCATGTGTGTGTAAATGATCCGGCGCACATATGAGATGCATTCGGTTTTCCTTGTAAAATCGGGTGTGACGAGAGGATGCCATGTCATCGTGCACGTAGGATGCCACATCATTGTCCACGTAGGATGCCACATGTCATCCATGTAGGCATCCACGTGTCATCCATGTAGGCAGCCACATCAGCATCCATGTTGGCAGCCACATAATGATCCATGTCAGCAACAATTCGTGACGATTATTTTCGTCGCTAAAACCGGGCTTTGGGTTGGGCTGCATGGGCCTCGGGCTGCTTCGTGATGATTCAGATATGTCACGGATCGCGACGTTTATTAAGGGAACATCGAGAGATTTAATCAATGACGCTCATTCCACCACGAAAAAGTAAATCGTCGCGAATGCTGATTTGCGACGAATTTTATTTAATCCGCGACAAAATGATTACGTCACAGATTAAATAGTTTATTGTAGTGGGGCAAACATTTGTTTTCCAGCCGAGTTCTATCAAAAATTTTGGGAGGTCATAAAAGAGGATTTATTGAAGATGTTCCATGACTTACATGCAGGCACATTACCTCTCTTTAGCCTTAATTTTGGGGTTATTACTTTAATCCCAAAAACTCAGGAGGCAAACCGCATTCAACAATATAGACTAATATGTCTATTAAATGTGAGCTTCAAAATTTTCACCAAAGTGGCCATGTTCAGAATGAACTCGGTAGCTGACAATATAATCAGTCCCACACAGACCGCTTTTATGCGAGGACGGAACATCCTAGAAGGTGTTGTCACCTTGCATGAGACGGTTCATGAGCTACATCGAAAGAAGTAGAGTGGAGTAATTTTTGAAATCGATTTTGAGAAAGCTTATGACAAAGTGAGATGGCCATTCTTGATACAAATTCTATGGATGAAAGGATTGTCACCTAAGTGGATATCTTGGGTGAAGTCTTTCATAACTGAGGGCGGTGTCACGATTAATGTTAATGATGAAGTTGGACCTTTTTTCCAAACAAGGAAAGGCCTCCAACAGGGAGACCCTCTATCTCCTATATTGTTTAACATAGTTGCAGATATGTTAGCAATTTTGATCGAGAGAGCCAAAGCAGACAATCAGGTGAGTGGAGTGGTATCCCATCTTGTAGACGGTGGTTTGCCCATACTACAGTACGATGATGACACTATCCTCTTCATGGAACATGACCTAGAGAAAGTGTTGACGGATAAAAGACGTATCCCTCTACGATCCGCAAGCGTACGGACCCCACACCTTTTTCACCACGGGATTCCCAAGGTTCTTGTCAATCCGCGGAGCAAGGGGATTACAAGCGTTCGATCAACAACGACACACTAGCTACTAAAACCCTAACTACTATTATACTAGAAAACAACTAAACTACACTAGAGAGAATGATAAACGATCAAGATAGAAGACACTCGCCCACGGGTCTACGATACTAGAGCATGCAATCGCTTAAAGACATGAAAAACCAATCTAATCTATCGGGGATGTGACCACGGTTTCGCCCTTTCCCTCCTCTCGTCTTGTCGTACGCGAAGGTATTCATGACTAGACCTTTGATGGCCACGGCGTATTGAATGGATCCAAGGAAGCATTGAGGCCTATACTCCCTTTACGGCACGGTTGCAAGCCTTAAGCATTAAAGTATATTCAACACAAGATGATAGATAGATAATCCGACAAAGTGCGATTACATCTCAAGATCGATTACAACCCATGGACGAATGAGAAGATTACCCCATCAAGGTGCCGATCATGGCACCGTTGATCATGGTTTCCCTTCCGCCGGTGTCTTCCTCCTTCTCCACGAGAGGGTGCTTCCTTCGAGGTGGTTGATCTCCGCCGGAGATCCTCCTCCTCTCTCTCTAGCTTGTAGATGGCCTTCGGTGCGAATAACTCCTCTTTTCCGTGTTGGCGGCGCGTCGGGGGTTTTAGGGTCGAAGATCCTTCGAGGGCAAGGAAGACGGGACCGAACCGGTGCCGAAGTGGGGCCGGACCGGCCCGCTGGGCCGGCCGGCCCAGCCCGGTTTCGGCCGGTTCGGTCGCCCTTTTTGCTCCGTGGGTCCTCGTGCACTTATCTACTTTGCCCCCTCCACTTGGATGATTTTGACGCCGTTATCCTCGCGATCAAGATGGAGGCTCTCTTTGCATGAAGTTTGATCTTTTACGCTTCAATCCCCGGGGGTGTTCCTCGTAGCACTTCGGTCCTCACCACCATTGGAAGTGATTTCAGCAAGCTCATAAACACGAACAAGACTCCATGAATGCTCCTTTGAACTTGTTGCAAATCCGTCCTTTATGTCCATGTTTTCCTACATAAACACAACACTTCCAAATGCATGCACAAAGATGAACTTGTCATATGATTAGTGTGCCTAGTGGCGGGTTAGTTCCATAATCAAATCCAAACCAAAGTGTAATGAACATGCAAGGTGCACCAAAATACACCGTCAACATCTCCCCCACACTTAGCTCTTGCTCGTCCTCGAGCAAGTACTCGTAAAAGAACTTCGTCCAAGGAGTGTAATCGTGTACCACTTATCCTTCTTCACAAGTTAGTCAATCCCTTCATCTTTAATACATAAACACAAAGTAATGATAATCAAACATAAACATGGGCGTTTAGAATTTTTACCACGTCAAGATTCACCCCACAACTCAACCTCTTCACTCGAAGCTTTCAATTTCAGCCATACTTACTTCTTTGCTTCCATCGGAGGGTTTTTATGATTTTCAAAACAAAAATTCCTGCAACAAGTATTAGACAAAAACCTTTCTCCAAGCTCTCTCAAGTCACTCATATGAAGTGGCTATCCTAACCAAATTTTATAAAACTCTCACCTCCCATTAATCTCTCATATATCATGTAAAAGTGGAGCTATAGGTAGGGCTAGCGCAATCAACACAAATATTGTCAAACTAAGAACTTCCTCTAATGGTTGTCTACCTTTCAAAGCCAATGATCATGAGAATTAACCATATGTAGGGATATCAAGGATGAGAAGATTTAGAATGGTGGACATGTGCAAGGGCAAAAGAAAATTGTGACTTCAAGGCACCAATGATGTCCTCGTTGTCGGATTGCACATGGTTGGAAATAGAGTAAAAGTTTCGTCTCACAATCAACGTGACACCCTTCCTTACACTTTATTTTTTTCTTTTCTTTCACTTGATCCATCCCTCTCATATCTTCATTGCTACCTCATCTTTTCCTCTTTTTCTTTTTCTTCTTTCATTCACATATGATTTTTCTTTCTTCCTTTCTTTCTTTTCCATACACATACTTTTTCTCTTTATTTTTCTCTCTCTTGACAACTTTTTCAAAGCTTTCAATTCTCTCTTTCCTCGCATGCATACAATCTGAAATTTTTAAATAAATCATGCTAGAGACGAGATGAAACTTTGAAAATAGGTTGTGTTCAAGGAATACGATGTACAAAAGAGATGTATAGGGTTGGGTATGGAATCCGGCGATATTCATGACTTTCGTTGTGAAAGTCATGGACCGAATATATGACGAGGCTAGCAACAAAAGATAAGCACAAGGACATGATCATTGCTCGAAATTAAAACTCACCAAGAGAGAAGGGTCCTAGCCTAACTCATCGTGCTAATCACACTTATGGTGGAGCGAAAAAAATAAACTTGGCTTTGGATAGGAATTTTTTTCTTACTCTCAACTTGGAAAAAGAGGTTTTGCTAACCTTTATTACAAGGGTTTTAAAATAATTTTCAGAACTGAAATCCTCCAATTTTTAGCATCGAACATAGCACAACCGACATGTGAAGCTCAAGATCGAAGTGCGGTATGGGTGCTTTAGGTAGTAGCTATTCCACTAAGCACCACGGTAAACGTTTTTCAAACCACATACTTGTGCTCATATATCAAGAATCGAAGATTAAACAAACAAGTAAATGAAGATAAACAATACATAAAACACAAAGATATGTAAAGACTCTTTTTATTTGGTTTTCTTGACTCAACACTAATTTAAGACACTTGCAAAAATTTTAAAACAGACTCAAAAACTAAAGACTCATTAAAAACACTAAGACTCTCACACGAAGATTAAACCGAACCTAAATTTGAAGTTCAAAAGCTAAGGCTAGCGAGCTAGCGATCCCCCACACTTAAAACATACGACGTCCTCGTCGTATCTTACAAAAATCCTAAGGGGAAAACTAGATCTAGTGGTACTTCAAGCAAGTTTTGCACCACTTGCCTCTCATGTTTCCAACCATGCCGAAAAGTTTGCGCACGTTGCGGTTAAGGAACTTGTAGTCATCTTCAACTACGCGCTCCAAGTCCTCCATACGCCGCTTCATCGCTTCCATGGCTTGGAGACATTCGTCGGCCGACGTGTAGAGATCCGCGATGGATTGACGGCAAACTCGACAAGACACCGGATGCAATCCGAAGGGGTCGTCGTCGCCATAATCTCCACCGTTGTCACCACCGTCGTCGCCACCTCCATTGTCGTTGCCTTCGCCACCGCCGTTGCCGTTGCCGTTGGGGCCTTCGGGAGTCCTTTCATAGGGTTGCTCACCCCAATCATCATCATCTCTACCGGCGGCCGCCCACGAGCTCGGGCTACGATCGTCGGAGTAGTCACTATCCCCATAATCCTTAGGCTCGGCGACACCTCCTTGTAATCCTTGCGCTTGATGCCTTGGAGGCGTGCCGACCTTCGAACGGGTGTAGGGACCTTCTCTCCTTCGACGGGGTTGCGAGATGCAAGAGCTCCGGTTGGGACACGTCCTCCGCAACGGATACGTGCGGTCCTCTTGACGGGTAGCTTCGGCTCGCATCGCATCGCCTCCTCCATCGATGGCTTCTTGGCTTCTAGCTTCAACTCTAAGCTTTTTCGAGGCTCAATGGTCGCTACAAGGGTGCAACACATTGCTTGAAAGGTTTGATTCTCGAGCTCCCAATTCGGCCAAATATATAGTCCCGAGAGAAAAGCCCTGGGAACCTTATTTTCCTTTTTTACACTTCCCTTAAAATTTTCCGACCAAACAAGGAAGTCAAAAGGAAGCAATTCGTGCGAAATTCGGGGTCATCGGGCGTCGGGCCCCCCCGGGGCCGGCCGGCCCACCCCGCCTCGGGGGCGGGCCGGTCGGCTTTTTGCACACCGCCCTATTTTTTTCTTCCTCAGTCCATGGGAAAAAGTTGGCCCGATAAATCTTCGCGAAAAACTCCGGAAAGCTAAAAGAAAAATTATTTACGAAGTTGATGCCTTGTTTTTCGTCCTAGGCGGGACGTTCGGGTTCTTCCTCCATAGTGAAGACGTCAACATGGTGAAGGGGCACGACATCGGGTTCGTAGTAAACCTTAAGCCGCTGACCATTCACCACAAATTGATCGCCGTTTATATCCATAATGGTTACCGCTCCGTTGGAGAACACCGAATGCACAACATAAGGTTCGTCCCACTTGCTTTGCAATTTCCCCTTTCCGAAGGTTTTAAACCTCGAATTGTAGAGGAGGACCTTATCTCCTTCTTTAAATTCTTTTTTCTTCAATCTTTTATCATACCACCTTTTGATTCTCTCCTTGTATATGCTTGCGTTTTCATATGCTTTCAACCTCAACTCCTCTAGCTCGCTTATTTGAATTCTTCGTTTCACCACCGCGGCATCGAGATCAAGGTTCATTTCTTTAATCGCCCAATAGGCTTTATGTTCTAACTCAACCGGAAGGTGGCAAGCTTTTCCATAGACGAATTGATAAGGGGTCATACCTATTGGTGTTTTAAACGCCGTTCGATAAGCCCATAAAGCTCCGTCTAATTTCTTTGACCAATCCTTGCCTCCCTTCTCTATGGTTTTGTTAAGTATGCTTTTTAATTGCCTATTTGACGTCTCCGCTTGTCCGTTGGTTTGTGGGTGATAGGCCGTGGAGACCCTATGCTCAATTCCCAACTTGGACAAGCACTTTTTGAAGTTCTTCCCGGTGAAATGAGTTCCTCCATCACTTATCAAGATTCTCGGTGTACCGAAACAAGGGGAAAAATCACGTTCTTGATCATAGTAATGGACTCCTCCGTGGAAGCTTTACGACATGGTATAGCCTCTACCCACTTGGATACATAATCAACCATAACAAGTATATACTCGAATCCAAATGAGTTTTTAAAAGGCCCCATGAAGTCTATGCCCCATACATCGAATATGTCGATTTGCAAGTTGTATTTCAAAGGCATAGAATTTCTTTGAGAGATGTTTCCGGTTCTTTGGCATTCGGGGCATGACGCAACATATCGTTTAGTATCTTCATGCATCTCCGGCCAATAGAATCCGCTCGACCATACTTTTGCTTCGGTTCGAAAATGGCTATAGTGTCCACCGTACTCCGCCGAGTGGCACTTCCTCGAATCTCAAGCCTCTCTTCTCTTGGCACACATCTTCTCATCACTCCATCATTGCCAAGCTTGAAGAGGTATGGTGCATCCCAAAAATATTTCTTACTTTCGAAAATTATCTTCCTCTCGAGTGTTTTTGTCTAGATGATCGAGGGGCATCTTTCGAATTGCTCGAATGATGTCGATCATCCAAGTATCTTTATCAAGCACTCTATAGAGATGGTCATCTCTCATCTTATCTTCTATGGGCTCTTTATCATCTTGTCCACGATTCATCCTAGACAAATGATCGGCCACAACATTTTCCACCCCCTTTTTATCACGAATTTCAACATCAAACTCTTGGAGAAGAAGGATCCAACGAATCAAACGTGGTTTAGCTTCCTTCTTAGCCAAGAGATACTTGATAGCTGCGTGATCGGTGTAAACAATGACTTTCGAGTTCACAATGTAAGATCTGAATTTTTCAAAAGCGAATACCATCGCTAGCAACTCTTTTTCCGTAGTGGCGTAATTTAATTGTGCCCCACTAAGAGTTTTGCTAGCGTAGTAAACGGCGTGAACTCGGCCTTCCTTTCTTTGTCCCAAGACCACGCCTACGGCGTAGTCACTTGCGTCACACATGATCTCGAAAGGTTGGCTCCAATCCGGAGGTTGGATGATGGGAGCACTCACCAAAGCATTTTTCAAGGTCCGAATGCCGCTAGACACTTCTCATCAAAGTCGAAAGCCACATCCTTTTGAAGAAGGTGCGTTAAAGGCTTAGTGATCTTCGAGAAGTCCTTTATAAATCTTCTATAGAATCCGGCATGGCCTAGAAAGCTCCTTAAGGACTTAACATCCGTAGGAGGTGGGAGTTGCTCAACCGTCTCTACCTTAGCCTTGTCCACTTCAATTCCTCTCTCGGATATAACATGTCCGAGCACTATGCCTTGCTTAACCATGAAGTGGCACTTTTCCCAATTTAAAACCAAATCTACCTCCGCACACCTTGTAAGGACCTTTTCTAAGTTTGCTAAGCAATCCATGAACGTCTTCCCGTAAACGGAAAAATCATCCATAAACACTTCAACAATTTCTTCGATGAATTCCGAAAACACGGCCATCATGCAACGTTGAAAAGAGGCCGGAGCGTTGCATAGGCCGAAGGGCATCCTCCTATATGCAAACGTTCCGTAAGGACACGTAAACGTTGTCTTATGTTGATCTTCCAGGTGAATAGGAATTTGCATGAACCCCGAGTATCCATCGAGAAAGCAAAAATAAGCGTGGTTTGCTAACCTCTCGAGCATCTCGTCTATGAACGGTAGGGGGAAGTGATCTTTCTTCGTCGCTTTGTTAAGCTTACGGTAATCGATACACATCCGCCACCCGGTCACGGTTCTTTGCGGTATCAATTCGTTCTTCTCGTTCTTCACCACGGTCAAACCTCCTTTCTTCGGTACACAATGTCGGGCTCACCCATTCACTATGCGGAACCGGGTAGATGATTCCGGCATCAAGTAACTTGATAACCTCTTTCTTTACTACCTCTCGCATGGCATGGGTTAGCCTCCTTTGATGGTCCACTACGGGCTTACATTGGTCTTCCATTGGTATACGATGAGTGCAAAAGGCTGGGCTAATACCTTTGAGATCATTAATTGAATATCCAATCACCTTCCTATGTTTTTTTAATAAAATCAGCAACGCTTCATTTTCTTCGGGGCTCAACTCGTCGCTCACAATGACCGGATAAGTTTTGTCCGGGCCCAAAAATTCATATTTTAATCCCTTGGGCAAAGGTTTAAGGTCTACTTCGGGCACTTGCGGCTCATCGTGTTTGATTTCTCCTATGTCTTCGAACTTCTCTTCCTCCACGCTACCGTCATGCGGCTCTAAGCCTTTTGTCGCTTCCTCTAGTTCTTCATCTTGTTGATTACTAATTTGATTTTCCATCGCTCTTTGCAGCGGGTCTCTAAGGGTTTCAACAAAACAAAGACTATCTATCTCTTCTACTTCTTCATCTTCGGGAGGAAAAGGTGTAAGGTGTTTAGAAGCACGAAGAAAGTTATATGTGTACTTTGTTCCATTAAGGTTCATTGTTACTTTGCCTTCTCCGGCATCTAACACGGCATCAACCAACTTAAGAAAAGGCCTACCTAAGATTATATGATCAGAATTACCATGGTAAGCATCAATAACAAAGAAATCGGTTGGTATATAGTTTCTAGAGATTTTTACTTTCATGTTGCAAGCAATACCTAGAGGTTTGATAGTTCTACCATCTCCCATAATTAATTTCGTTGATGTTGGAGCTAAGTCTAGGTTGTGGTATTGAACTTTATCGTAAATTTTAGAAGATAGAACACTTACTTGGGCTCCGATGTCGCATAAAGCTTTGCATTGAACTCCGTTGATCTCGCAACTCAAGTGCGGCGTCATCTTCTCTTCTTCTTCGGATCCGATCGAATAAATTTCAGCGAGGCGAGCGTATGGTGATGCTTCGGGCTTGATCCCCATGATTCTCTTCACCTCGGCAATATGTTCCGGATCCACCACGTCATCTCCAAAGAGCTTCTCAAAAATCTCACCGGTGGTTTCGAGGTCGTATGAATTTTCAGCTTTCTTCTCCGGTGGGAAATCCACTTCCAATGCTCTTGCCATTCCCTTTTGATTAGGGAACGGTCTTCTCTTGTCGAATACTTCTCCGTAATCAATAGGAACCCAATCCATTGGCTCGAACTCCCTTAGTGGCTTTGCACTTGACATGCTTCTCTTGTTCGTCTCATTTGGCGCGGCAAAGTCGACGTTTGGTGTAGTTCTTGACTTGATGTGTTCTTGTTCAAGCTTTTCCATGATTGGCTCCTCTTTTGTGACTTCCGGGGTTGCCTCTTTAGAAAAATCAGCAAGCTTCTTCTTCCTTGAATTGAATTCCGGCTCTTCCGCAAGTCTTGTTTCCCAATCTCTTCGCATGGCAGCCGCTTTACTAACTTTTTGTAGAAGTTGGGCAGCTTCCGTGAGTGTTTTCTCCATGAGATCCCCACCTGCACACATTTCGACGTGTCGCATGCAACTAGGGGTTAGGGAAAAGAAAAATGTATGCAAGAGTACGTCACCGGTGAAGCCGAATTTTGGTCCTTGTTCGATTAATTCATTAAACCTATCCCAGGCTTGGTCTATCCCTTCCTCTTCTCCTTGCATGAAAGTGATCACTTGCCTCCTTAGATGTTGAACCTTGCTAATTGGAAAGAACTTCTCGCAAAACTTCTTTGTCAACTTGTTCCAATTGCCTTCAACTTCAAAGGACGCAACCGAATACCATGTCTTTGCTTTGCCGGCAAGTGAGTAGGGAAAGAGATTCCACTTGAACCATTCATCGGGAACTCCTTCTTGACGCACCGTGTTGCATATTGTCGTGAAATCCCTTATGTGTCTATATGGGTTCTCCGTAACCATCCCTTCAAATGGGTTTTCCGCCACCATCTTGATGATCTTGGATTTAATTTCATGCTTGGTCGCTTCGAGCTTCGAATCCGACTCTTGTACTTTTATGTCTTCACATCGAGGGCTAGCGTAATCCCTTAATGATTTCTCCGGTTCTTCCACGGGTTGATTAACGAACTCCATCTAGACAATAAGATAAAAACAAAAACAAAAAAAGAAACAAGTGTTTTTCTGGATAATATATGTTAGATATAGCAAATAAAAGATAAACTAAAATATAAAACTAAGTTAGATGCAAATCAAACGATGTAAACTAACTTGCTCCCCGGCAACGGCGCCGAGAAAAAGGGGCTTGTTGACGGATAAAAGACGTATCCCTCTACGATCCGCAAGCGTACGGACCCCACACCTTTTTCACCACGGGATTCCCAAGGTTCTTGTCAATCCGCGGAGCAAGGGGATTACAAGCGTTCGATCAACAACGACACACTAGCTACTAAAACCCTAACTACTATTATACTAGAAAACAACTAAACTACACTAGAGAGAATGATAAACGATCAAGATAGAAGACACTCGCCCACGGGTCTACGATACTAGAGCATGCAATCGCTTAAAGACATGAAAAACCAATCTAATCTATCGGGGATGTGACCACGGTTTCGCCCTTTCCCTCCTCTCGTCTCGTCACTACGCGAAGGTATTCATGACTAGACCTTTGATGGCCACGGCGTATTGAATGGATCCAAGGAAGCATTGAGGCCTATACTCCCTTTACGGCACGGTTGCAAGCCTTAAGCATTAAAGTATATTCAACACAAGATGATAGATAGATAATCCGACAAAGTGCGATTACATCTCAAGATCGATTACAACCCATGGACGAATGAGAAGATTACCCCATCAAGGTGCCGATCATGGCACCGTTGATCATGGTTTCCCTTCCGCCGGTGTCTTCCTCCTTCTCCACGAGAGGGTGCTTCCTTCGAGGTGGTTGATCTCCCGCCGGAGATCCTCCTCCTCTCTCTCTCTCTAGCTTGTAGATGGCCTTCTCGGTGCGAATAACTCCTCTTTTCGTGTTGGCGGTGCGTCGGGGGTTTTAGGGTCGAAGATCCTTCGAGGGCAAGGAAGACGGGACCGAACCGGTGCCCGAAGTGGGCCGGGCCGGCCCGCCCGGGCCGGCCGGCCCGTGCCCGGTTTCGGCCGGTTCGGTCGCCCTTTTTGCTCCGTGGGTCCTCGTGCACTTATCTACTTTGCCCCCTCCACTTGGATGATTTTGACGCCGTTATCCTCGCGATCAAGATGGAGGCTCTCTTTGCATGAAGTTTGATCTTTTACGCTTCAATCCCCCGGGGTGTTCCTCGTAGCACTTCGGTCCTCACCACCATTGGAAGTGATTTCAGCAAGCTCATAAACACGAACAAGACTCCATGAATGCTCCTTTGAACTTGTTGCAAATCCGTCCTTTATGTCCATGTTTTCCTACATAAACACAACACTACCAAATGCATGCACAAAGATGAACTTGTCATATGATTAGTGTGCCTAGTGGCGGGTTAGTTCCATAATCAAATCCAAACCAAAGTGTAATGAACATGCTAGGTGCACCAAAATACACCGTCAACGGAAAGCTCGCAACATGAAGCTTCTTCTTTGTGCTTTCGAGCAATTATCGGGTCTCAAAATTAATTTCCATAAGAGTGAAATTTTCTGTTTTGGCGAGGCTAATGAAAACAGGGCCTTCTATACTGAACTTTTTGGATGTAACCTAGGGGACTTTCCAATGCAATGTTTGGGTATACCTATTCACTATTGGAAACTTTCAAATGCTGATTGGAATAGAGTGGAGGAACGATTCGAAAAAAGACTTAGCAGTTGGAAAGGTAAGCACCTTTCAACGAGGGCGACTGACACTGATCAATTACTTAGTAGCTTACCTATGTATATGATGTCCTTCTTCTTTGTCGACAAAGGAGTCCTTAAGAAATTGGATTACTTCCGATCACGTTTCTTTTGGCAAAATGACGAACAAAAACGAAAATATCGAAGTGGGACATTTTGTGCCAACCAAAAGACCAGGGAGCATTAGGAATTCATAACCTCGATATTAAGAACACCTCTTTGCTCAGTAAGTGGCTTTATAAGCTACTGACATCTGATGGGACTTGGCAGCAAATCTTACGTAATAAGTATCTAGGTTTCAAACCTCTTGCACAAGTGCAATGGAAAAATGGGGACTCACATTTTTGGGCTAGACTCATGAAGGTTAAACGAGATTTTCTTCGTTTTGGTACCTTCATTATCAAGGATGGATCCCAAGTTAGGTTTTGGGAAGACATATAGTTGGGCAACAAGACCTTGCCTGAACAGTATCTTCTCTCTATAACATAGCCCGACACAAACAAGATACTGTTGCAGAGGTACTAGCTGTTGTTCCACATAATCTTTCATGGCGTAGAGACCTAATAGGCCAAAAATTAGTTGAGTGGAATAATCTTTTGCCATGTCTTGCTAATGTTGTGCTCAGCCAAGATGAGGATGAATTTCGCTGGAATCTACACCCCAGTGGACAGTTCTTAGTGAAATCTCATTATTTGGCCTTGATCCATAGCAACGTCCCCAATATAAACAAACCAATCTTGAAGATGAGAGTTCCTTTAAGGATCATGATCTTTCTCTGGTACTTGCGTAAGGGTATAATTCTAACCAAGGATAACCTAGCTAAACGCAATTGGACTGGTAGTAAGCAATGTTGTTTTTGTCACAAAGATGAGACAATTAGACACTTGTATTTTTACTGCCATTTTTCTCGGGCTGTATGGACAATTATTTATGTGTCAACAGGACTTTTACCTCCTCGTAGTGTCGCAAACATGTTTGGGTCTTGGCTACGGAGGATTAGTGTTGATCTTAGACCTTTCGTACTTTTGGGAGCCAAACCCTTTTCTTGGTCAATATGGTTATGCAGGAATGATATGGTTTATGAGAAGAAAATTGTTGCTACTCCTTTACGGGTTATTTATTCAGTTATCCACTAGCTTCGTACATGGACTATTCTTCAAAAGGCTACTTCACAGGATTTGGTTGCAGCGGCTTGTCAACGTTTGGCGCAGGTGGCCAAGGAGCTTTTTACATGGACACGTGGGTGACAGTCTAGTCTCAGGATTACGACTCACTAGTGTGTTTGCATTTATTTAAATGTTTATTTTCTTTCTCTAGTAAGACTGTGCATCCAAGTTGTGCAGAGGTCGGGAGGATCTCAAGATTTTGTATCACCTGGATGTAACAATCTTGAAATTAATAAAACTTACCTTGTCGAAAAAAAACAGCACTTGGAGAAAGAATAGACGCACTAGTTTCATAAATGGACATACGTATAGCAAGTACTTAGGACAATGTACTTATAGAAGACAACAGCACAAACACTGAAGCAAACAAGAAAATTCACATATCGATGATGATTTTCCCAGTAGCATGGCAGCTCATGCTCTTCTCCCAAGCCTCCGCCGCCTTCTCGAACGGATACCGCGAATCGATAACTGTCCTGAGCTTGCCATCCTCCATAAGCTCCAGCAAGAACCTTAGGTCCTCCTTCCCCAGCGACAGAGTCATCAGCGACAGCTTCTTCCGGGCAAACAATGTGGTAACCGACGCGACCATGTTGCCAAAGTTCGGAGCAATGTCAACGACCCTTCCATGGCTACACAGGGTCGTCTTCAACACGGACCACCTGCTGGTGTTGGTGAGGTTGATGATGTAGTCGTACTTTTTCCCCAACGAGTTCACCAGCGCCGCTCCTTCCGGGGTGCTGTAGTCGAGGACCTCGTCGGCGCCGAGGCCGGTAACGAGCTCCAGGTTTCGAGCGCCGCAGGTGGCCGTGACGTGGTGGTTCCCGAGCTTCGCGAGCTGGACGGCGTACGTGCCGACGCCGCTGGAGGCGGCGGTGATCAGGATGTTGACGCCGTTGTCTGTGCCGTCGAACTTGGTGCCGATGGTCTTGAGGCCTTGAAGAGCAGTGAGGCCGGCCATGGGCAAGCCTACAGCGTCGGCGGCGGATACACCGGCGGGGCAGGCCACCGTACTGCCCTCGGATGCCGCTACGTATTCAGCAAGGCCGCCGGCTTTCTGCCATTTGTAGAGATAATGGTCTGTCAGCACGGCAGTGTATGATGAATGGAGATGGTATGTATAGATTTGAACGTTGTTCCGAATTACATACCAGGAAGTGTAGTTTGGACACAACATTGTCGCCAGGTTTGAACTCACGTACTGAAGAACCAATCTCAACAATCTCCCCAGCGACGTCAGTTACTGTTTCATTACAAGTGCTCAATTTAATAGGTTTCAAGTTTTCATGAGTACACAGTTATGTGTTGGCTGAAGGTTTGTTCCATACAAAATGCAATGCTTGGATACAAAAGAATGGAATATATACCTGGAATAAAGGGAAGTTTGGGGAGAAATGGGCGAAGGAGCCCCTTCTGAACCCACCAGTCACCTTGGTTGATGCTTGATGCTTTAACTTTGATAAGAACTTCATCTTTTTTTAGTGATGGAATAGGAAGTTGCACATACTGAAAGCAAAAAAAAAAGATGTTCAACACAATTATATTACTTCTAAAATCTTTTTGTCGTAGGAAACTATCGTTTTCAAATTTTAGGTAGTAAGCAGAATTATTTTGTAAAACGCAGCTATCTCAGCGTTACAAAAAATAAATCAACTCTCAAGCTACTACTTGAATGATGCCAGCAGTTGTTTTTTAAAGAATAATAGGCCCCACATTGCACCTGATCTCCAGAGAGGTCAACTCTTTTGCGCCTAACCCCAAAACTCCGTGCATACCAAATTAAAGGTTATCATTTGTGACAAGCAACCATCTAATGCGATTCCTATAGACGTCGATACTCCATCATAATTTAATTTTGGCGAGGGATACTCAATAATAAATTTGCAATACTAATAGGTACGACTCCAAATTAATCAAACCCCAAGATATGCATGGGTGAATTCACTAAAAGAACTTTGCAACTAAGTGCACACGATTTTGCCATAAAATCAAACGAAAAGATTCATCTAAATCCAAACAGATAAAGAGTTTAAATGAGAATAACGAGCAAGCAGTGGGACCTTGAGGGCAGAACTTCCGCCGCCGTAGCCGCTGTACTGGACGGCGCGCATGGTGGACGGCCTATCACTGGAGGCGGCCATCACCCTGAACTGAATGTGCTCGTGGAGTAGAGAGGTGTCGGCATGTCCAGTTGGGCAGAGCAAGTTATGTAATTGTATAGCCTTGTTAATATATACTTGGGGACGAAGAATTTGAGCGGGATTTAATGTAATTTAACAGTGGAGTAGTTGGGTGTAAAGTGTTAGATTAAACTGAGCACTAATCAAACACTTAGACTTAATCTTAATCCAGGATCACTAGTCAAATGTAGATCACTCCCAGAGACTTAAACTAATGCGGAATAGATTAGAATGGATCTTACGGGCAGTGATAGTGTTGTCCATCTCGCCTGTCTGAGTCGGTGCGGACGTGGTGAAGTCGATGATGCGAGTTGGTGAAGTGCAGGGGTGTCTCCTCTGTGGCGGTGGCTTTCTGGTCGACACCGGTGACACCCTGCAGGTGGTGCTCGTGCTTCCGAGCCTTCCAGCGTCCTAACTGATCGATAGAGAAGGGTTTCGGTGGAAACCCTGTAGATGGACAGAGGAAGGTCCCCCAGGGTGTTTCCCCTCTTATATAATGGTGTTGTAGGCAAGGGGCTGAGCCCAATGGGCTTAGTGTTTGCCTCCCAATTAACGGCAAACGGGCTGAGGCACGGGAGAGGCTTCTCCCGTGCCATAGCAAGACCTAGCAAATGCGTCATCGGCAGACATTACAGACATACCGGGACACCATTAACTAAAGTTCACTATAGCATCTTGATAGAACACTTATTAGCTCGGCCTCATCCTGAATCATATTTCGGATTTACCACCAATCCAAACTAATTTTGCGAAAAATATGATAGATGTTAAATCCTTAATTAGTCATGTTGCTAGCATTTTATTTAAAGCCTTAATATGACTATGATCTTGGGACCCTTCATTCACAACATAATTTATTATCAATGGGCTTGACACCATCGATTATATGTCATTACTTTGAAGGAATACTGTAATTAAATACAATGACATTGATTTCAATCAATGTTAACTTAATAAGATAATACTCGAACTTATTTCTTCCGCCTGCCTACGTTAAAACATCCCACACAAAAAAAATAGCCTTATTAAGCTAACTTTGTTTTAGAGCTTTATGCAGAATCGCTCAAAGAGTGAAGGGATATAATCTAATTGTTCACTTTTATATCCATACACTCCTACAAATCTCACCTGAATAATTCTTAACTAAATAAGCATGTTGTCATGGTGCATTAAACTTAGCACCTTTTTTCGAGTGGACCTCTCCTGGATTGAAACTCATCAGTTTTGTCAAGCATTCCGGCTTGTAATGCTAAGTCAATAACTCAGCATAGATCCTAGCATACAGTTTTAGGAACGTCTTCCTTTTACCTTACTTAATTTTATACTCTTTATGAAATTTGATTATCAATTCAAAATTGGCATGGCAGAATATGCATTCACTATTTATCACTTCAGCAATTATCTCAACTTTTGCCCTTTAGTGATAATCTTAATACTCACTTTGGTCCCATCTCAGTGTCATGCTTCCCCAGATATTGGGAGAGGCTTCACTAAGATGCATCTAATCATGTGATGAATACTTTTCCCCCTTCTGGGAATGCATACTTATTTTCCATTAGCTTATAGAGAAAGCATTCACCAAGAGTATCAAGATAATAAAATTTCCACCTTAACCTTACAAATAATCATGGTTGCCCATGAGTTATGAACTTAGCATCTCGGTTTCTTTTTGGAATCACTCTTTAATATGTAGAACCATTACGGGCTACTGTTTTGACTCCATTAGAAAATTGCTATTAAAATTATACTTATGTTAGAGCTCAAACACTCCTTTATAACCTCTTCTTCACAAATATTAAATAAATTGAGGTTCTTACTATTGTGCCCAAAATTTAACTTATCGCTAAGTTTCATACATTTCTGTTGCGGTTATACAAAGAAAATCCTCGGTAGCACAAAGGGCCTGTAGCCTAGCGGTTACAAGAGCCCCGGTAGCACCTCAGGTCCTTGGTTCGACTCCTCGTGGGAGTGAATTTCTCAGGATTTAACAGCGTTTGTGCTTTTAGTGGTAGGCGACGTTCCCGTCGACAATCAGGGTGGGTGCATTCTCTGTATAGAATGCAACCAGCGCTATTTAATACCCAGGGTATGGAATACTTATTCCATACATGAGCCGGACACAGGACCCAGCCTTCCGTGACCCTTGACTCCCGAGCGCCACCTCTTTTTCTTGGGTTATTTTGATCGGTACCATTGCAATTTTTCAAAGATGGAGATATACCATTACAATTCGCCTATTTTGAAGCATACCATTACAATTTTTTGATTCCCACAAAGATGCCACAGAATACGTATGCATCTAACTTGGGTCCAGCTGCAGTGTATACAAATACGTAAAATTTGTTGTTGCTCCTCTTCCACCACCGACGAGTGGGCCTAGCCTGTCATCTTCTTCTTCCTCCTCTTGTCGGGCTGACTGTCCCTCTCCTCCTCTGGTTCCTCTCTCGCGCTGCCGCTAGCACATCAGAGAGACCACGCCTGGATCTGCGGGGCTGCCGCAGCTCGGTTCGGCCGGTACCGCCTCCGTCAAGCCTCCCGCCGCCGCGCCGTGGCCCATCCGTCGCGGCTCCGCGCCGAGGAAGCTCCGCCGCTCGCGACTGAGCAGCCGCGCCGTGGCCCATTCGTCGCGGCTCCGCACCGAGGATCCGCCGCCTCGACCCCAATGCCCCTGCCCCCTACCCAACACTGCGGAATCATTCCGTCTCCCCTTCGAATTGCACATCAACATCACGACTGTGTGAGTAGAGGCCATGACGGCGGCACATCGCAAGCAGGGCGGAATCCTTGAGGTGATCCCCTGCCCGATTGCTTGTTCTTTTTTGCAGCTCGTGTGGGCTTGTGATTCCCAGCCGACCTGCTGTTGCTGTTGCTCACCATTGCTCAGGAAGGGAACGGAAAATGAGAAGAGGGACAAGATGACAAGTGGGGCCGTGCGTCAGTGACCGGAGGAGAGGAGCTACAACGAAATGTAAGTATTTGTGTACGCCTGCAACTGGGCCCAAGTTAGATCATACGTATTCTGTGGTATTTTTTGAGAACCAAAGAATTGTAATGGTATGCTTCAAAATAGGTGAATTGTAATGGTATATCTCCAACTTTCAAAAATTGCAATGGTACCAAACCAAATAACCCCTTTTTCTTTCGGTTTTCCCCGGTTTTTTCTCCATCCTCGTGGACCGACCGAGCACCCCCTCCTTTTTTTCTCTTCATTTTTTTGCCCCAGTTTTTTTTTCTCCAGCCACGTGGACCGAGCGCCCCCTCCGTTTTTTTGTTCGGTTGATTCTCTATTTTTTTCTTGCAAAGGCTGCAGCTCGATTTTTTTTTTGAGATCCTGCATTCTAAGTTAGGGAGTACAAATCTTCTAATTTTGCATTTTATTAATCAGGCACACTGTTAATTGCAAACGATCATTTGTAATGAGAATATGATATACATCTACCAATAATGATTCCATAGTAGGTTGAAAACTATTGATTGCGCCGATTTGAGGGCATCAACTGCTGATGTTGGAGGCTTGACAACTTGATGCCCGTTTTAAAAGGGAGTTGCGAAACCAGAAACAAATTGCCTCAGAACATAAATACTGCTATCTAGGTGCCAAAGCAATCCACTATTCTCAGTTAGTAGTAGTACGGTATTTCCAATCACGCCACGTATGTTATCAAGGAATGCAAAATGAATAATAAATCTAATTTCTCTATCTTTTTAAGAAAATCTAGATCCATGTAGTTGTTTCACGTTGTCTTGTGACCTCTTACAGAATGGCTTGTGTAGCCTGCAACTGAATCAGGAAAAAAATTATTGAATACCTATCACCTAAACTAAATGATACCGTCAATAAGATTTGCATTATGCAACCAAAAATCACATGTAAAAAGGTTCCAGGGTCGGTTGTCTGCAGCAGGATCATCGATCAGGTTCCCTGCCTTTGAATCATATTAATGATGAAATATCATGGAATCAGAGGAAATCACATCCAATTCATAAGATATTTGAATCATATTAATGATGAAATTAAGGAGGAACGAGATCCAAGCATACTTTTGAATGAGCATCCCAGAAATCAGCATGACAACAATGATATTACACTTAATCTAGTCCCATGCTAGATATCATGTCAATACTTGCACAAGATAAAATCAGTTTTGAGCAATTATTTATAAAAAAAGGCACTTATAGATGTTGTAACAAGTCAATACAATGATTTCTCTGGAACCAATTCATCTTAGTTTTGGTCATAAAAAATCGACACTATGCAACTTACATACCTTGATTGTGCGAGAGCTTGTAAATAACATTTTTGATTGCGCAAAAAACTGACTGCTTAAAACATTAGCATAATACAATGAGCAACCATGACTAGAATGGTCATGGAGGGCATGATACATTAGAGAGTGAATGCCTAATGCAGTAGCCTAAAATCTGGAGAATAACTCATTGCTTAAAGGAACTAAATGTTGGGTTCGATTCATTAGATAATTGTGAAGTGCATAGACTCCTAGAAAGAAAAGGCATGTATGAGACATATGAATGCACATCAAAATCAAGCTGTTCTCAGCCTCCAGTTTATTCTAATTAGTATTTCTCATTCAGAATTAGAGAGCCAACCAACAGATAGTTAGACAAGGTGGCATCCTAAAATGTGAACAGTTAAAAATAGTTGGCTAGCATCCCTGTCGTATCATAGTGAGGATGTTGTACATTAAAAAAAAGAATTATGCCGATCCAAGCAAACAAGAGCAAAAAGATAAGAAGATAGGTAGCTCGAGGAAAAGCATTATGATAATACAAGTAGTAATCTGTAGATGGCTATAAGTACTTAATAGATTGATCATAAGTAAAGCTACTACTGCCAACAAGTGAGCAAGAAATGATCCTAGTACATGGAAAATATAATTCTGCACAGACAAGGGTACCACACATTTAAACATGAAACATACACAGTCTCTGAAGTGGCTACTTTAAGAACCAGAGTCTTAAGTTCTTAACTCACCATCATGTGGTCATGGAGTATCCATAGACCTGCATAACAAGGATGCACTTGTTCAGCTGTGTCAGAAAGAAGCAAAAACTGATGTGAAGTCTAATGGTTCTTTGTGCAGGGTCAAGAAGAAAGGGGGTAAATGCTTGGACCTGAAAATGCTGATGATTGGATAAAATGTGACCCTTGTGAAACAAAGCTGCAAACCTGTAGAAATGAGACTACAAATGAGACATGATAAGGAAGTCAGTAATGAATTCTTGAGTGATGATGTAAAACAAACTCAAGAATCTGAATGAAAAGTCATATATATTTCCAAGAATGCAACACAAATTGATGATAGAGAATAGTTATGCTACTAAGTAAAGCGTCCCAAATGTGTTAATTCCTGAAACATATTGTTTGATATGGGGGAACACCCAAAATTCCACTCACCACAACTGTAGGGGCGGATGCAGAGATGTAGAAACATTGCCCAACCTTCTGAATCACATCCAAAAGTCACCATTTTCCACCATTATATGAAGTTCTGAATCAACCGCCATTATTTAGACTTCTGAGTCAGCCACACTTGGCAACAAAAAGGAATCAGCAAAAATAACCACAAAACCTCCAAATATGGAACATACACAGATACACTGATTGACATAGAAAAAAGTCTTACAACCAGACTAATGGAACACACACTGATTGGACTATAAACATTCAGACCCATACGTATGGTTACATTTTAGTGTTTTAGTAAACTAATAGTAAACGTGGCCCTATGATATCACCACGACAAAATAAAGTTACAATAGGGGAGTTAGAAAAACTGAAATGGATGGATGCATGTACACCCACAATCTCATCTGTTCGGTTGCACGGTTTAAATAACTGGAAAAAACCGAAAGAAAAACCGAAGAAAATACAGCGGAGCAGGAAAGGGGTGCATCCGAGGATGGATCGGGTACGGAATATTATTCCATACTCGGATCTAGCCTTTACTGCATAAATTGAACTAGTTGTCGGGGACAACCACAAGGGTCCCCTAAATAACCAGGGGAAACCCGATGCACTCCGCGAAATACCAGCAAGCCCTAAGGCGCTACCAAGCTCGAAAGGTACGGCGCCGAGACTTCAGCGAGGGGGACCTGGTCCTGAGGCTGCGCCAGGACAATCGAGGCCGCCACAAGCTGTCGCCCCCGTGGGAAGGACCCTACATCGTGGTGAAGGTGCTCAAGCCCGGCACATACAAGCTGGCCAACGAAGATGGAGAAGAACTCACCAACGCTTGGAACATCCAGCAGCTACGTTGCTTCTACCCTTAGCGAGGATTTCCAAGTTATTTGTTGTAAATTACATGCCCAACACCCCAGTTGGCAGCTTAGATGTAAATATCAGTAAGTTAATAAAGTTAAAGGACAACTTGGCTTCCCCCAGAAAACCAAGTCACCCTCGGGGGCTACTACGGGGGGCATCCCCCCACCGAAAAAATGGTCTCATTTTTCGCAAAAACTCGCAAGTTCGCCAACTACGCCTCAACCTAAGCCTCGGGCAAGTTCAGATAGAGCGCGGGTAGCCAAGCGGGAAAGACGCGCGAGTCGGAGATAGCCTACGCCTCCAGCAGGATATGGCCCTTCTCCCTCGCCTCTGGACCAGCGGGCCACTCGCAAAATCGAAATTCTCTACCTCAGATTTGCCTAAGTCAAGGAAAGAGAAGCGGAACGGCACGACAAGCGAAATAAAAAGCTTTACTTATATTAACAAGAAACATCTCGATTAAGTAATTGTACATTACATGGCCACGAGGCCCGAACGCTAACACTTAAACAAAAAGGGACTCGACGGCCGGTGGTCTTCAGGCTTGAGGGTCGTCGGCGCCGGGGGCATCTGGGAACAAGAAGTCCATGAAGTCCTCGGCAAGCGCGTCAGCAGCAGGAGCGGCGAGCGCGTCCGCACGATTCATCGCCTCCTCATCCTCGACGCCGACCGGGACGACGTAGCCGGAGGACACGGCCTCGAAGTCCACCTGGTAATGGGACCCCACCATGCCGAGGGCCTTCCTGACGCCAAGGTGGAGGGCAAGGCGCATGCACTGGGAGACGTGCCCCCCGAGGGCGCGCAGGCGGCTCGCCAGCAAGCTCCCGGCCTGCGCCTCTCCCTCCTCGATCCCTTGGCAGGTCTCGAGGGCGGCGGCCTGCCGTGCCTCTAACTCCTGTTGAGAGGAGTTGTAGGCCGTCTGCACCGCCTCGGCCTAGGTGGTCAAGTTCCCCAGGGCGGTCCGCAGGCCCGAAAGCCACGAACAAAGAGAAACAAAGTTGGGAGCGAATCCCTAAAGGACAAATCGACAAGCGAAAAGCGGGCGAAAGTGAACTCACCTTCAACCTACTTCTTCTCCCCCTCGAAGGATTGGCGCGCCTCCTCGGCCTGGCGCTGCAGGCCAAGTACCGTGGCCTCTTGCTCCTCGAGGGACTGGCGCAGATCTTCGTGCGAAATGCTGATCTGGACCAGCTCCCCGTTGAGCCTCGACACCTCGTCCTCCCGCTACTTGAGGGCGGCCTGCGCCCCCTCAAGCGTGGTGCGCTCCTGCTGGAGTTGACCCAGCGCCTCCTCCCGCGCCAAGCGCTCCCGCTCAAGCGCGGCCCGAGCCTCGGCGAGAGCAGCTTGCTCTTGTTGGAGCTGGGCCTCCGCCTGCTGGCGAGCGGCCCCTTCCTGACGGAGCTGCTCCTCCGCCGCGGCGAGCGCGGCGGCCTTGCTCACCGAGGGACGTCCTCAACCCCCTCCGCATCCTTGGCCTTCTCCTCGTCCCGGCTGCGCGTGCCCGTGCCCCCCTCGAGGGCCACGTGGTCCTGTGGGAGCCGGGCGCGGGCGGTGACGACCTCGGCCTCCCACGCCCCCGCGATGGAGCGCGCGCCCGCCGGTCCTCGCGAGCCCCGCACAACGCGTCATCTCGCTCCACCAGCGCCACCCTCACCCTCTCGACCGCAGAGGCGCCTCCCGCGGCTTGGGCGTCCTGCTCCGGAGGCAGGTCCAGGCAGGTCCAGCAGGGCCTTAGCCCTGTACGCCAGCCACCGGTCCGGCGACCTTAGGGCCTCGATGAGGGCGTCAAGGGCCTCGTACTGCCCCCGGTACCAGTGAAGGTCAGCGTCGAGGCGGTCAAGGGCATCGTACCTCTCCCGGGCCTGGCGCTCCAGATCCTGCCGCCAACAGGCAAGACGAGAGGAGTCAGGAAGGGCACGAACGCGAAAGAGAGCGGGAGGAGAAACCGTGAGATTTGACGAAATCCAACTAACCTGGAAGACGCGCCATGCAGGACCGTTGTGGATCCGCAGCGTCTCGTTCAGTGCCTGGTTGAGTGAGGCGCCGTGATCACGGAGCTCCTGCCATAGCCCTTGCTCCGCCTGGGCCTCGACGAAGTGGGCCAGCGGCGCGCCGACATTCTCCCGCTCCTGATGAGCCGCAGGTCCGGCGTGCGACGATGAGGCCCCGGCACCATCGCCGGGCCCCCCGGCGCGCGCGCCGACGTCGCCCCCGCCGCCATGAGCGCCCCCGCCGAGGCCCTCGGGGGCGTGCGGGTGGGCTTGCCAACCGATCCCGGCCGGGGCGGCGGGACGTCGTCGTCCGGGATCTCCACCACCGCCGCTCTCGGGCCGCCGGTAGCGGCGGTGCCGGCGAAGTCGGCGGCGCGGCGACCACCACGGCCGTGGTTGTCGCCATGACCGACGCCGCCCGCCGCGGCTCCACGCCCGTCGCCGGTTGCCGAGGCCCCGCGACCGTCGCCGCCCGCCGCACCTCTCGCGCCACTCGCGGCCGGCTCCGTAGTCGTCGCCACCGGCTACGGCTCCAAGACTTCGGCCGCGCCACGCGAGCCCTCGTTCGCCGCCGCCGTCGCGCTCCCAGCTGCCTGCGACGCCCTCGACGAGCGCCGCCTATTAGGGACGGCCGCGTCCGACCTCAACACCTTGGCAGGTGCGAGAGGGGGCACGGTGGGCGCCACCCTGCGAACGCGAAGACGAGAAAGTTAAGCCCTCACCGATCTAAAAGACACAGCTATGGGGGAGCGGTCGCCTACCTCAGGGTGGAGAATCCCCGCTTCCTCTTCCTCGGGGGCTCGGCGGACGCTGTAGCCGCCGCCAGTGTGGCCACCACCTCGCCCCCAGTCGTCTCAGCGGCGCGCGCCGGCGCCTCCGCGCGCGCGCGTCACCTCTCCCGTGGGGCCGCCCGGCGGCGGGCGGCGCCGTCTCTTCTGGCCGCCTCCGCGGCTGCGGGCGAGGGGGGGCGAAGGCTCCCACCTCTCGGGGGGGAGCCCGTCCCCCATCGCTCTCCTCCTCCTCCTCGTCCGACGAAGAGTACTCCGAAGTCGCCGGGGAGGAGAGCCCCCGCTGCCGCGCGCGGCCGAACTCCCTCACTTCCTCGTTCCCGGCGCTCCCGTCGCCGGATCCTCTTCTCCTTTTTGCGCGCCGCCCCCTCTTGCTCCCGCCGCGCGCGCGCGCACGCGCGCTCGGGGCGTGGGCAGGTCGGACCGCACGGCGTTCACGGCCATCACCTGCAGGGGGCGAGTGAAACTCCAGAATTGCGATGATGCTCCACGAATCAATAGACCGAAGAGGGGCGGGAACCCTACTTACCAGCGGGCTCTCGGGGAGCATGGAGAACGACCAGAGCGCGACGTCGTCGGTCCTCATGGGCTTGAGGTTGACGGCGCGCCTCGCCCTCGTGGCCGCGTACTCCCGCGGGAGGAGATCGCGCAGCAGCCGCGACTGCGCCTGCACCACGGGATCGGCCATCACCTCCATCTCGAAGATGCGGAGTCGCCTCTCCATGAGAGGGATGATCCACCGGTGGTGGAGGTTGGCAAGAACCGAGGCCGCGGTCAGCCTGGCGTCCGCCAGAGCCTTCAGCGATTTCAAGGCTGAGTCCAGCCGGTCTTGACGCGAGGAAGGCGATAGGCCGTGCCACCAGGAGTCAGCCTTCTCCCTCACGACCTTGCCGGTCCAGGGCGGCAGGCCAGGCTCGTCGTTGCGGAGGTAGAACCATCCCCGCTCCCACTCGGCGTTGTTGGAGGTCCTCGTGCAGGGGATGTAGAGCTCCCTGCGCGTCTCCCACACCGCGATCGTCACACCGCCGGTGCGCACCGCGCGGCGAGTCTTCGGCTCCGGCATGGTGGCGGTGTGCAGCTCCGCGCGAAAGAGGTGGACCCAGAGATCCCAGTTCACTAGGATCCCCAGAAATCCCTCGCAGACACCGACGAACGTGGCCGCCTGCGAGATGACGTTCGGCGCAAAGTTGTGCAGCTCCACGCCGTAGTGGAAGCACAACCCGCGCTGGAAGCGGCTCGCCGGCGCCGCGAAGCCGCGCTCGTGGAAGGGGGGCACGAAGTTGACGACGTGCCGAACGGCGGGTTGGGCTCCCGGTCCCTCGCCGGCGGGTCGATCCACGCCGGGGGCCGCCCGTCCTCGTTCGCCACCAGCTGGCCGGCGGTCACCAACTCGCTCAGGGCTAGCCTCGTCACCGTCGAGCGCGGCCACGACAGCAGGTCGATAACGGTGATGGACTGTGGGGGAGCCATGCGGATCGGCGAAGGAGCGCGGAGCGCGAAGTGAGTGCTATGCGATAGCGAAGGAGCGAGCGCAGCTCTGGGTCGGAAGCGGAAGGGACGAGGATGACAGACGCTAAGTGTTGAGGTAAAGATTCACCTCGCCCTCCCCCTCGGATTTATAGATCCATGGAGCCACGCTCCCCGAGTCGCACGCTCTGCGTGCATTAACTGCAGGCGAACAGCCCAGTCACTGACGGGTGGGACCCACCACGACCGGAGTGGCCAGGCGCACACGCGCGCGCGATCATTACGGCGCAGCAACCGAAGAGCCGCGGCGGCCGTCACGTCCGCCCGCCCACGTCGCCCACTACGCGCGCGGCGCGCGGCGCACGAAGAGGCGCGCCCGCCGCGCAGAACTGTGGACGCGATTGTGGGCATTAAATGGCCCGGTCCCATACCAAGTAAGGACGACCCTCGAGTGGCCCGAGCACGAGGCTCGAAAAACCCGACCCTCGAAGGGTGCGATTACCGACCAGTGGCCTCAAAGCCCGCTCAGCGTGAACGGGCGCCACAGGTGCCCTCGATCTACAAGAATTACTGACCAGCGGTTCAAGGGCCGGCCCGGCTGCGAACCCTCGAAACCTGCAGATGTCAAAAGTCGGGGGCAGCCGGCTGCCACCCCGCAACAGCCCTACTGATCAGGGGTTCGAAACCTGACCCTCGAAGGGTTCGAATAGGTGCCCCAGATCGCCAGAATCAGGGATGACGAGGGCGCGTGCATTCGAGCCTATCCTCGAGCCCGCCGGCTCGAGGGCGCCCCACATGTCGTGTTCGAGAGCCAGCGTGGGCAGCTAGTCGGGAGATCCCATCGAGGGAGAGCTTATGCGCCCTCAGTCCCTAGCGAACGGGACCGAGCCCCACCTAGCAAACCCGCGCGAGCGCTTTTATGGACGAGTCTCCGGACCACGAGCCAACCCTTATCGAACGGGGCATGGGCGTCCACTTGAACCACCCGATAGCAGCTCGACGAGGAATCCGCAATCCGCGACCCAATCGATGGGGGTTGTGGAAACCTCACCCTCTGCCCCGAGAAGGGACGGCGTGGGCGCGTTTGAAAGAAGATGGAGAGCTCACCCCGATCGCCTCGAACGGGCCCAGGCTCGGGGGCTCGACGCACGGCTACACCTCCTAGGGTGCACCGAACGCAAGAAGTACTAGTCATGCGCGCGTGACCGAAGCCGGCTGGAACATCGCCGATGCCGGTTGAAACAAATGCCCCGCACACTGGTAAAAACTCGCGAGAAAACCCCTGCAGGAGCACTCACGCTCCTGCAGGGCTTCGGGGGCTAGACCCGCGAGTCCGCTGACGCGGCCCCAGAGAACGGCATTGGCAACCAGGAGGGATGAACGTCCCATCAGCTAGCATCAGCATCCGCGGAATCCTGACGGATACACCCGCGGATGCTCGGGGGCTACTATCGGGGAGAGCCACAAGGGTCCCCTAGATAACAAGGGGAAACCCGCTTAAAACCCGCAAAAACGCAAATCACAGACTAACCCACGAATCTGAATCACACACGCGACACGATCACGACCCTGGTGGCCCCCGTGGCCCGCTTGGGTGGCACAACGAATGCCCCCTCAGGCGGGGTTCGCCTCGCTCGAGGGTTAGACGTTCCCTCGAGCGGAGTCCTCCTCGTTCGAGACCTCAACGCTCTCTCCGGCGAGTTCCGCCTCGCTCGAGGCCTTAACGCCCCCTCGGGCAGGGTCCGCCTCGCTCGAGGGCTCAACCCCCCCCCCCCCCCCCCCCTCGGGCGAGGTCGCGAACCTCGCCCGAGGGTTCAACGCCCCCTCGGCGAGGACCGTCTCGCTCGAGGGCACCTGCACGCACGTCACCCTCGAATCGGCCCACTACCGCGGCCAGACAACCAACCACTACGCCGCCACCCTCGAAGCCGCTCCTGTACGAGCACAGGACGCACCACGACGCCCCGGCTGGGGGAGGATTCGTCGGGACGGCCGTCAACTCTGTGGCACTGCTCGCCATGCCTCCACACGTAGGAAAATAGTGCGGCACACATGTAAACTACTACCTCCTTGGCCTATAAAAGGAGGGGCAGTCCCCCAGCCGCGGGGACACGGGACGACGGACAGCGATCACCCACACGCTCTCCGCCTTCTCCACGATATTGGCACTTGCCTCAATCAATACCTCTAGGACTTGGAGGCCAGGCCTCCTCTCCCACCATGCTTGTAGCTCCCCTCTACGAGCACCACGGTGCGAAGCAATACAGTGCCCCGAGCACACCACTGCTGGATGTACGGCCCCTGCCGGAACCAGGATAAACCTAGTGTCATTAGTTGCTAGCACCGGCCCATCGAGAGGCAGATCTCAGCGCTCATTACTAGTTAGTGTCGGGACTACATTCCGCACCGACACTAGTAATTAACAAATATGAGTACCATGAAAATGCACCATGCAAGAGCCACAACAAAATGTGTGGGGCTGAAGTACAAACTGAAAACAACGGGGGACCAGAGTGAACCAACATGAGTAGGTACCACCTGACGTTTTGCAAGAAGATGGTCCTGACATTTAGCACTGGAACAGATGGTCCGTTGCAGGACATGTATGAATTAGAGTCGACAGATATCATGGGTTTAATGAAACATCATTTGTTGCGCGTCTGCTCATCACCCCAGCTCATCAATTGGGAATGGGCATCTACACGAAGAGTCGATCTAGCCAGTTTCTAAACTTTCAGTATAATGAACCAGTTTCTAATGAAACAAAACCCTATTACAGAACATAAGGTTTGCTATTACCACTCAAATGAACAAACTAGGAAGTAATGTTGTGGGGTGATATCATCTTCTTCCTTTTGGGCAGTGAGTGCAACGAGGCGTCACAAGCAAACTTCAGGAGTGAATTCAAATAGACCACGAATCAGAGCACCAAAAGGCCAAGCATCCCAATCTCCAAGAAGGAGTCAGATCAGAATTGCTAATGAAGATACTATTTTACTATGTTCTAGTATTTAGTTCTGCTCTACCATTTTCCAAAAAAAACACATATTGTTGGATAAAAAATTATGTGCAATTTTAGAAACTGTATTGGTGAAATCAGGATGAATCTTAGAATATAAGTTCTTGGCAGTTATGTGTTATCAAGATGAAAATCGTGCCCATGTTTTAGTGCCTCAAATCTACATGAAGCAGAGAATTTTGGTTTTTATTGATCAATCAAATAAAGTAGATAATGCTGGAGTCATGATGCTTATCTGCACAACAGGGGAATCCGCATAGACTCATCCAAAGAAATCCTCCAATTGCCAGATGGGGATACATAGTGCAGAAGGTGGGACGCGATCATGTTACCTTGAGTATTTTGCTATCGGATTGCAGAGCTGCTCGTACAGAATGAACATGGATTCCACTGCCGCCCGGACAAGGACCTCCCGACGTCCACCACTCTCCATGGAGCTGCAGCCTAGAGTTGCTCCGGCTTACCAGAATTGATTGAGTGCCTAATCGAGGGGATGGCGAACCTAATCTCCCGTGCGCAGATCAGGTTGGGGTCTCTCCGCGGTCTGCAGCTGGGGGATCTGATGCAATTGATGGTTGGCCGCTCCAGATGATGTCGCCAGTTTGGGAGAGTGTGACCTTCATGCGAGCGAAGCGGTTGCCGCCACTCCGCCAGGTCGCCGCCGGACCACGGCTTCCCCTGAGTCGATCTGGACGCCTTCGTTGCGGCTTCTTCTGGTCGCCGAAGGGTGGCAGTGCCTAGATGGTTGGGCGTCTAGCTAGGCTTGGCGACGGCGGCGCTGGAGAGGGATTGCCTGGGGACCTACGGTAATTACCATCCGCGGCGGCGGAGTCGAGCAGAGCTGCCAGAGCATCAGAGATGGCGTGGCGAGAGCCGAGAGAGACGAGGAAAGAAAGAGACGGGATGTGGTGCGAACCGTCCCGGTGTGCAAGCACCCACGATCTGTGGCAATAAAAAAGCCGGGGGAAAACCGGTGCGGGAGCAGCTCGGGACGGCCGGCCGGGATTCGGCTCGCGGGATGGCTCCATACGCAGGTCACAGAATCTTGTAGTTCGGGTCATAGAATCATATCAATACGGATCATACAAACCTGCAGTCCGAGTCATATAAATTCATAGTCTAGATCCTGCAAACATGTCGGCTGGGTAATACAAACATATACTCCGGGTTATACAAACCTGTCGTCCGGGCATCTATGGTCATATAAAATTTTGAATTCAAAAAATTCAAAAAAATATTCACAATGGATCTCAAATTGTGCATAAAAATATCACAAATCTTATGGTGAAAACCGTTTCTGAATTGGAATCTCATGCGAAGAATTATCACATAAAAACTAAAAAGCAAAAAGATAGATCTACATACATGCATGCGTGAGGTTGGAGGGAGATGGAGGTGGGCACGTGGCTGTTTGGACCGGTGGTTGGCTAGCTGGCTGGGGCTTCCAATAACAATAACTATTGGAAGCCCTAGGCTATATATATATATATATATATATATATATATATATATATATATATATATATATATATATATATATATATATATATATATATATATATATATATATATATATATATATATATATATATATACGTACCCTGGGTATGGAATAAGTATTCCATACCCCGGTCACTCCGTCCACGCCCCACCCGCTCTTCCCGCACCGGGTCCGGTTTTTTCTCACGTTTTTTTCTTTCCCCCATCCTCCCTCCAACGTCCCCGCCGCCTCGCTTTGGGTCCGGAAAACCGGCAGCAGTTTTCTTTCGTTCGTCGCCGCATCCGCGGACGCCTCCCGTCCCCCCTTCCACCTCGTGTCGTCAACGCCCTCGCCCGCGACTCCATCCCCTCGCCACCGCCACCGACCACCGCCCGCCCGCACCCCCATCCCCTCGCCGTTGCTCCCGGTCCTCCGCATGCCACGGCCCCCGTTTTGTCGCCGTCGCCCCCGGCCACACGGCCTCCACCGCTTCCGCGGCTCGGCCTCCGTACCGGCTCCGGTCGGTGGACGGACGCAGCTCCTCGCCGATTCGGCCGGTGTGTTCGTCGACGGTGAGTCCACGTGCACCTCCCCCGTTCCCTCTTCTCTTCACTCGCCCTTTTAAATGCCTCACCGATTGGATGTGATTTCTTTTGATCCGTCGCCCTTTGAATGTCGAGCCTTCAAATCCCTCTCTCGATTGGATGAAATTTCATCTTATTGGTAGCCGTTCCAATCCCGATTGGATGAGACTTCATCCGATTGGTCGTTGTTTTAATCCTTGATAGTGAGTTCGTATCTCTACGGGATGCTCGGATCGGTCCTACTATAACTCCCATCCCTTGCCGATGAGGCGGGGGCGGTTAGCGGGCACACCACGATGTGCGGTGATGTGGAATCAAGGAGAGCGCATGTGCGGCTCGTTCAATCGAGCTATAATTTGTCTTAAATTTCAGGTTTCATTAGTAGCATAACAGAGATATACAACTTGCCATGGCCATTTTAGTCATGCCAAAATAATTTTGAGCCTTTGCCTTTCCATTCTAGTCTTTTAGATCGCTTTTCATTTAATTAACAGGGTGCAATTGAACATTAAACCTGCTATTTTGGTTAAATTTTTATCACACCAATAATGTAGATGTTGTTCTTTATCCGGATCAAAGGTTTATTGGCCAATTATTCATATAGTTGTGGCAAACGACATTTATCTATATTGTTTTTTTGCATCATTTGTCACTATGTTGTTGATCGACATGAAACTGTCTAACATTGAAAGTTTCGTTGGTGTTTATATTTTACAGAGCCCACCCGTTGGGATCCTAGATTTAATTCTATGGATGAAGCTTTCCCACTAGCTAAAACAGAAATATTGTTAACCAAAATGCTAAACTTTGGTGCTGGAAGTCATAAATATTTTTTGTTAACCAATATATTGAAAATTGATGTATGGAATTCATAACTTATTTTTGGTATCCGAAATAGTGAAACCTGAACTTTCTAAATAAATATCCACGTGACATTTCTAGTATTTCCAGGATATGATGCCACCATGCATATCAAATCCAAAAATCATGTTCTAGTACGAAGAACCAAAAAATCTGCCTTCATTTTTGCTGGACAAGAGGTGATCCTTGCCAAGTCATCTCTTCCATTCAAATCACCTAGTAATGAAACAATATTCTCCAAGCATGTGGCCTCCCTAGTTCCGGGATAAGATAATTGGTTGCACTAAAGATTAATTACATCTCCTATGCTTTGTCTAATATGTTGTTTTGAACTTTTGATTTCACGATTCTCGCTCGTATTTACATGGTTAAGCTCTTATTCAAAAGATTTTTTGTTTAATCTTACATGCATATTTGTTTGTCCCTCGTCCTAGTTTAATTTGCTTTGCTGGTCTTATACTTTGCTCCCAACATGATTGATGCATTGCTGAAAGGGGTTTGATGTCAATTTCATATTCATTTTTTAATATAATTTGAAAACACTACCTACAACTTGGCACCCCGATTTTGTTGTACAAATGATGATAGCTTACTTAAATTGATGGTTGAATTCATGAATAAATGTGTGGTGTAGTTGTTTTGATGTCGCCCATATTATATATTGCGTTCCTCATTGAAATTTTATCTGTCGATTACAACCACACAATGTAGTGATTGGAGACTTATGATGAATTCAATGTTGAGATTGATAAGCATGAACTATGTACTTCTTCACATGAGTATGCTTTCAATCCTAAAATGTCTTGGATTAAATGCCCTTTGGATCAAACCTCCTTTAACATTATGTCAATTTGTGGCCGAATCGTTTTATGTAGCAGAATAGAGTCATCCACCTCGATCCTCAAGGCTACCGAGGTGTCATCCCACGTCGACTGGGTGGAGAGGACGAATAAGGACATGATACCCTTGAGCCGTTCCCTTCGCCGGCCACCGGATCCGGCGGCGTCACTTGCCGCGAAGGTGAATTCCCTTAAGGTTTAGTGAGTATCGATTCCACATTTCCATGATTGCTATGTGACCTTACCTTTTGCTTTGTTTGTGAAATTCTCAAAAATCTAGGTATAATTTTTATTTTATTTTTTGTGATAGATTGGATTGGATATCATGAAGCACCGTGATATCCTCGTTGACCATATCGAGAATCCGACCGAGTCCATGCACGCCATCATTGCATAGAATTAGAAGGCCAACAATGGCGTAGTCCAGTTTAAGAGTCTACCAGGTGAATGCTCATGTCACCTATATGAACTTACCTTTTGTTTTGTTTGTGAAATTCTCATAAATCCACGTATGATTTTTTTTTATTTTTTGTGATAGATTGGATTGGATATCATGAAGCACCGTGATATCCTCGGTTGACCATGTTAGAATCGCATGAGTCCATGCACGCCATCATTGCATAGAATTAGAAGGCCAGCAATGGCAGTAGTCCATGTGAATGCTCATGTCACCACCATTTCTTGCATGTAGTTTATGTGTTCCCGACCAATAAACTATTGTTGATGCCGACGCACACTGTTTGATCAAATGCCCTAGTATTTATTGCCCCCGCATGGTTGGTTTGGTTCAAGGACCTATAAGATGTTTTTTCGGTGCATGGATATTAAAATCACAACACATGCCTAATCTAGTTATCCGTAATGCTAAACAAGGCATCATTTTTCATGTTGCTTTTAGTTAGCAATTTTTAAGAAACCCCCGTACTCGTGTGTTTTGAAGGAACCTTTGTATCTCCGGGTTGCTATGGTACTTTGATAGCATATTTTTTTTTCAAAATGCACCTCCATATCTCCGAAAGTAGATAATTCAAATATACATTAAGCTCTTGTTTCTTCGGATGTCAATTTGGGGTGCTTTCTTCTCCGGTCTTGTTTTCGGGACGATTGGTACCGGGATATTTATACCTTAATTGATAATATGGAAAGAGTAAGTTCATTATTGATTAAATAATAACTTGGCCATGCATATCAAGTATTCAAGTGCCAACATCAATTTTTCTTGCACTTATCCCGCCGATCCGGACCGAGTAATTCGCCGAGTAATTCCAATGTCGGGCAGCCGGTTCATGCCATGTTTCTATTGTTGGTACATGACCCCGAGTATATATCCTCTTACGGGTAGAGTTGTTTGTCCCTCCTATCTTAATTTGATATGTGTTCCTAAACTTTGTCGTTTTTTGGTCGGTTATCCTGTCATCTTCCTTATATCAACCCGAATGTAATTAACCATCGTGCCTGGATAACAAATTTAAATCTTGATCGTTTTCCATCTTACATTGATCAATGTCTAGATTTGGAAGAAACCTCATCTTGCACCCGCATATGCGGGAAGAACTTGGAACTAGGTGAGCCGCAAGTGAAGACACAAATTGTCCAATATCGTTAGTTTTTCGGGCAACCAAGTATTAAGATTGAAGAGCTATGATAAGATAACGATGTTCCAAAATAGTTATAACACTCTTTGCAATCAAATCGTCTATCTTGTATGAAAGAATCGACGCTTGTTCTCCTCAAGGTATCTTTGCTCAATGCAGCGCTTGCAAGGGCAAAGATTGCAAGTTCTTTTTACACATTGTAATGTTCATTGAATTCTCCAATGGTTCTACAATTTTAATTTCGGGTGATGTTTGGTCACCGATCCAAAGTTTGATTACTTGAAATATAGTATTATGCAAACCGGGTCTGTTTTAAAAAGTATCTTCAATCAAAATCATGGTTCACAACAAAATTCAATCATGTATGATTTGTGATGAGTCCTTTGAGGCCTAAATAGGGTACTACTAATAAGAAATTTGTATCACAGCTTTGCAAAAAAAATATCGAGCATTTTTTTGCTATTAAAGGTTCACAAATCATCTTGCAACAAAAAAGGTTTAATTAAAAAATACATTCCCCTTACATGGCATAAGCGTACTATGGGATGAATAAATTTTAAATCCGAGTGAGCGAGATAAAAAAACAACTAACAAACATGGATTCTCCACACCGCAAAACTCGTATCTGCAGTAACCCCACGTGGTGGAAAAAACTAGGAACCGGAGGTGGACCGGAACTCGAAACCGGGAGAAAAAAGGAACTGTCGAGAAAAAAGGAACCGGAGGTGGACCTGGACCTCGGAAAACGGGAGAGAAAAAACGAGTAGGCGCGTGCGGGGTATTGCCGTATTGGGATCGCATGGCGTGGTGCATGCGGGGTTGGCTCGGGTATGGAATAATATTCCATACCCTGGGTATGAAATAGCGCTGGTCTATATATATATATATATATATATATAATCTTAAATCATCAATATAAAGAAAACTCACTCTATATCTCATTAAGACTTCCTTTCCTCCTATGTGAGCTGTCATTAATCTCTACTCTCTCTCGGAAGAGAACTATCTCATGAAACTTAATGAAGTAGTTGAAAGCATTAAAATGTGTCAGCCCTTAAACTTAATTGAATAACATATAGTGGTATCTCTGATACCAATTGTTATATTAAACTAAGCACTAATCAAACACTTAGATTTAATCTTAATCGAGGATCACTAGTAAAATGTAGATCACTCCCAGAGACTTAAACTAATGTGGAATAGATTAGAATGGATCTTACCGGCAGTGATGGTCTTGTCTATCTCGCCAGTCTGAGTCGGTGCAGGCGTGGTGAAGTCGATGACATGAGTTGGTGAAGTGTAGGGGCATCTCCTTTGTGGCGGTGGCCTTCTGGTCGACGCCGGTGACACCCTACAGGTCGTGCTCGTGCTTCCGAGCCTTCCAGCGCCCTAACTGATCAGTAGAGAAGGGTTTCAGTGGAAACTCTGTAGATGGACACAGATTAAGGTCGCCCAGGGGGCTTCCTCTCTTATATAATGGCGCTATAGGTAAGGGGCCGAGCCCAATGGGCTTAGTGTTTGCCTCCTGATCAACGGCAAACAAACTGATGCACGGGAGATGCTTCTTTCAAGCGTTTTGGCTGACTTGAGGTCAACAAATATATCTAACATAAAGTCCCGCACGACATTGACATTGAAAGGAATCGGATGCTCATTGGCCTAAGAGGGAGAGGGGGTGAATTAGGCAAATTGAAACCTTAACCTATGGCTTCACTAATTTTGCACAAAGATAAACCAGAACATACTATCTATATGTGCAACTAGGGTTGTTCTAGTGTGAAACTCCCATCCCAAAACAAGGTTTGCAACCTATAGCCATTCCTAGCATGATACTACTCTAGGAAAGTGAAGGCAAGCAAAGATTGCAATAGAGTAAATGCGTAAACATAAAGGGGTTGAGAGGAAGCAAACTCTTGACACGCGATTTATCCCGTGGTATCGGTAGGCACTAAGCCACCCCAAGTCCACGTTGTTGAAGCACTCACACAAGAGTATTGCTTCCCGGTCACGAAGTCTCTCCCAAGAGCACCACTTGACTCACCACAAAGGCTATCCACTTAGGCACTTGTCAAGCTCTCTTGGTCACCTTGATGCCACCTCCACTAAGGAGCTTCTCTACAAAGGAAGGGGTCTCCACGTCCCCCACACAAAGTGTCCTCACCACTCCACACCAAGCCGGAGGGTCGATGACGATTGCCGGTGAGCCACTTAGGCCCTAAGGCTTCTGGCGAACCTTGTACAACTAGATCCACTCAAGAATCACCTCACAAGGTTGACACAACCTTGCACTCACTTAGCTCTAAGCTAAGCCTAGCACTAAGCACATACACAAAGCATATGAAAGTCAAAGGATGAGAAATTAAGCACTTGGATGGATTGGATATGATCTTCTATGTGTCTTGAACTCCTCTGCACTTCCACACAATCCAGCAACCTCAAATGGGCGGGTGGAGGAGGTATAAATAGCCCAAGGCATCAAACTAGCCGTTGGCTAAAAGCTGCTGAAAGTAGTACCGTCGGATGATTCGACACAATCTTTTTCCGGGTGTCGGTTCATTCGGTGCTACTAGCCGTTGCCTCCACCACACATGACTGTTGAAGTTCTCTGACACAACTGCTCCGACGCTATACACCGACGGTGCGTCAGATCATCCGGTACTGAAGACCCCGCGGCCAAAACATCTGGTAGCTTCCACGTGACTATCGGATAGACCGACGCTTCCCCTTGACCAAGGCGTCAGATCATCCGGTGCTGAAGGCTTCGTCTTGGCGCGTCTCTGTCTTGATTCAAACTGAGCGTCAGATAGACTGACGGTGTCCCCACTCAGACCGTGGGATCATCCAGTGCTACTGTTTTTGCTTCTTCTTCTCTGCAACTCGTCCGACACTACTAGATAAATGGACTGTCGGTTCATCCGTCGGTGCCTAGGTTTTCACCAGTGTGCCAACTCGTCCGATGATTGCATGGACACTTGCTCTTTAGGTACTGTCGGTTCATCTGACGGTGTCCTCTTCCTTCTTTTTCTTCGCGTCCTCAACTTGGATTTTTGCTTCAACTAAACATACTTAACAAGCCATTACTTATAGTCTCAAAAAATATATACTAAGTCCTCAATTTTGCTATAAGTAACCTACCATGTCCATGTTATGTTAACTTGTGGTATGACATGTTAGCTTGAGCATGGTATGTCAACATGTGGTAACATACATGGGACCTAGGAATGCCTAAAAAGACATGCTAGACAATGTGGTTAGTCCCATTACTTGTGTTAGTATGAATCACCAAAATCAACTTGAACAAATGGCAATGGAGCCATGTTCGCTACAATCTCCCCTTTTTGGTGATTTATGACAACACAAGCAAAGCAAGCATAAATTTGCAAAAATTGACAAAATTAGAACCACTTACACTTGCTTGGATGCTTACCATCATCCAAACTCCCCCTAGATCAACCTTCCCCCATTTTTGATCTTCTCTTCCTATGTTCACTCATAGCTTGCTTCTTCCTACTTTGGAACCACTTAGCTTGCTTTGGTCCCACATTCTTCCCCCTTGGAATAAAATCTTCAAAAAGTCCAAAACAAAAGGGGTCCAAGGAAACTAGCAAGACCTAGCAAATATAGCTCAAAGAGAAATGTTAAATACAAGGGAGAAAGCCGCATGAACCATGATTCATATGTATGATATCAATGAAGATACCACATGTGTGAATAACTAAGTTGGATCACAAGCTCATGAGACTAGCATGATACAAACTAAGATCCCCCTAAGTGTGTGCATAAAAAGATAGTGTGAAAAACAAGTGCACAACTACAAACTTGTTAGACAAGGAAGCTTAGAGCATAACATACAAGGAGGTAGCTTAAAGGACAAGAGATAAATCAAATGAGTTCTTGTTAAATTACCACTTGTAAGTATCACTTGTAGTCTTTTGATCATTGCATACCTCCGGGGGATGATCCTCTCTACCTTGTTGGCACCACATTGAGATGAGCCTCTTGGAAATGATATCACTAGATGTGACACCACTTGAAAGAAGCTTGTATAGAAGACACTTGGGGTACCACAAGGATTAGGAATGTATGAGTACATTGCCTTTGAACTTATATACATAAGCTCGCAAGGACATGACTCAATAGAATGAAGCTCATATTGCTATATTCACTCTTTTAGAGATGTTAGATCACATTGAGAGTGAAATGACATTCTCTTAGAATGAAGCACCGCACCGGAACGCGTCGCCAAGGGACTACATAAGATAAGCTTGAAACAATGTTAGTCCCATAACCAAACCATAGGATGAGCTCCCCCTAAATGTGTGCATTTAGTGTTTGAATCACTAACCAAATTTATGCACATTGTTTATGACAACATGTTGACGGTGAAAATCTGTCAACCTAGCCATGAGTTTACCTTCGGTGTTGACATGACTTTTGTATCTTATTCATTGGTACTAACCCCCGTGGTATAACAAGTTCACTTGTGCATGTCGGTTTTGGAGTTATGTGTTTACGCGGGGTTTTAACATTGAAAGCAAGACTTCCGGGATAAGTTCATTAAGCACCTCATGACAAGACCTTGAAGCCCGATACAAGTCAAGCAATGAAGTGAACATGACTCCAAGAGCCCAAGGACCAAGCCCGAGAAGACGATAAACTCCGAGGACCGAACCGAGAAAAGTGCGTCGAATCTTGCAAGACAAGGAGTTGAGTCCAATTCGGAGAGAAACCGACGTCAAGGGCCCACATGCAAAAGGGGAGAACATCTAGAAGATGTGGGAAGCAACACGGGCGAAGCGAGCCGCGGGATGGGCCGAGTGGGCCCGGCCGGCCGGCCCGAGCCGGCCGACCCGGCCCAATTCGGGGCCCAATCGGCCTCTCCTTTGACCTAATTGCTTCTCGGGCTATAAATAGCCCCCGACCGAGAGCCACGCGAACGGAAGTCGTAATCCGCCGCCGAGGAGCGAGAGAAGCTTGAGGGACACCAACTTGAAGATGAGGGTCGTGCTAGTTGTCTAGGGTCTCCCTAGCCGACGTGGGAACCTTGCATGGAAGACCACGTCGGAGCTCGGAGCGAGGATCAAGATCGAGGGAGGGCCCCGGTGGTGATCTTGTTCATGTAATCATTCATGGTGAAGTTTGTAAGTGAATCCGATTTCTAGCGATTAAGTGCCTTCTCGATGATTTTGTTTTCTTCTTGGTTTTGCTTCTTCTACGATCTAGTTTGCGGCTAGATTACATAGGGTGCTCTTGTAGCCGCGGTGGCTAGAGGTGCATACCGGACCGGCCAAGTGATTTCAACTTGTTCTATCGAACTCGCCCTAAGCTCCCCGCATGAATAGGGATACGTTGTGACGAACGGGGGTCTCGAAAGGTGGATGTTTTCGGAGTCGGATGGGAAGGCCACGATTTAAAGATGCTTTTAATGAGATTCGCTTTGCTATCTTCATCTATCTTGTTTGGAGCTACAACATAAGCATGATCTAGATTCTCTAGATTGGTTATCTCTTGCTTTCTCTTGTTACCTCTTTAGTAGATTAGATTAGATTCGTTTTCTTTATGAGTTAGTAGATTAGATGCAACTTGTCTTCATTAGATAGCTTTACCTTGCTTTACTAGATTGAATCCTTGCGTTGCACATTGTTCCACGGATTCGATACCTTGGGTTCACCACTCGAGGGAAGAAGGGTCCCTTGACTACGACGGGAGACTTGTCCGCTTGCAAGTCACAAACGAACTTTGATACAACTATTAACCGTCAACAAGCCCCTTTTTCTGGCGCCGTTGCCGGGGAACAAGCAATCAAGATCCGATCTAGTATCGCTTATCTTTCAGTTTTTCTTTTGATTTTCTTTTGCATCTCTTATGTTTGATCATCCCTGAAAAGAAAAAAAAAAGAGTCAATCTAATCTAGTTTTGATGAACCCTAATTTTTCTTTTGTTAGATTTTTGTTTTATCACTAACCCTAACCGGAGATGGTTGGCTACCTCTCCAAGAAACCCAAAACTTTTTTTGTGGATGATCCAGGAAAACTTTACAAGCAAAGGTGACATGCAACACAAGCTAAAAGGGTGGAAACCCTAGATTCAAAAGTTGAAGTCGAAGGACCGTCGAAATCTCCAAGGGAATCACCACCTCCGAGTCAAGACGCCGGAAGGCCGTTCAAGATCAAGAGAAGGAAGGAGAAGATGGAGATGGAGAAAGAGGCTCAACACCTAAAGGCCGCCAAGGCAAGATCCACATGCGGGGTGTTCATCATGAAGATGCTAGAGACGCAAGTGGGACAACTTGCCGGGCGCCCGATGGGTAACAAAGAAGAATATCCGAGACAACTCCAAGGTCCCAAGACGGCGAAGGCTACTCAAACTCATTCGGGAGAGATGAAGGATCACACTAGAGACCATGAAGATCACGACCGAAGGACCGGAGTTCGAAATGCCGAGCCACAAGGAAGATGTTGCATCCGTCAAGACCAAAGGACAAAGCCGACTGTGAAGACCAAAAAAATTGACTAAGCCAAAGTGGGTACCCAAGATTGCAACGCCCGCAAAGAGCGTTGATCCGGAGTAATCAAGTGAAGAAGTCTAGCCATGGACTATAAACGAAGCGCTAGGCGGGAGGCAACCCGTTTCGTCGAGTCAAGAATAAGCTACGGGAGGACAACCCGATTCCAGGTTTTTCGAGTCTTTTTAGTTCAGTCTTGAATTTTACTACGCAAAACATTAGACTTAGAATGGTTGAACAATATTAGAGACATAATTCTTGGTTGAATATTTTGCTTGATCATAACCCCTTTACATGAACCATCCTATGTGTTTGTTTGCTTCTTTTCGAGAAACCACAACCAAAACCAAAAAAAAAATTCAGAACCAAACTCAACCTTTCATCCTCTTTATGATGTTGTGGTTGACTTGTTTTTCATGCTAAAAACACACGAGTAGAGCCACGACTTGTATCTAGATGTTATTTAAATTTCAGCATGTGGTAGGACTCGCGTGAACCTAGAAACTTGATTTTTGGTTGGTTTAAAAATCCATATCCTTGGTTTCTCTAAGATTAGAATTTTTCTAAGCCTCACTTAATTTTATTTAATTCAAAATCTCTCTCATCTAATCAAAATTAGGACCTAAACCTATGCCCCTATGATCAAGCCGGGAAAAGCTTGCTCTCAACCAATGAAGGCAAACTATACCGGTGAGACCGAAATCGACGTAATAAAAAAATATTTTCGACTTGCATTTGTTTTTAATGGTTTAAAAACTTCTCTGAAATTATGTTCGAGCTCTTGCATGGCTCTGAAAAATATTTTTAAATTTCGAATTAGAGGAGTGCTTAGCCTTAAAGGGAGGCAATCTAGTTAACCGAACCATGCATGCACCATGATACATCACGGGATGCCCCTCCAACATATTTAAACCACATGCAAAGTACAAGCATGGGGGGCAGCCAAGGCCTTGTTTCGTAGGAATATCATGGATGCATGTGAGGCAAGGGAGTATGGAAGTGAATCAAGCGAAAACATCAAGTGGAAGGAGCAATAATGCAAGCGAAGGAGTGGACGGGAACGTTTGGAAGGTGTACGCGATCACGAAGCAACATGAATGCACTAGAGAAGAACCGAGCCAAGAGGAGGAGAGAGGCAAGTCTTTCATCCAACTCTTTGTTTGTGTGCTCTAGTTTGTAGGCCGGAATCACCTTAGACTTAGCCATCCACCGCGTTTGTTTCGTGCAACGAATCACATCCTTAATCCACTCAAAGTCCAGACTCCAATATAATATTTGTGTACCTTGTTACCGGGTGAAAACCCCGGATATATATTTCTGAGGGAGAGTGCTGCAATCATGGAGGAAAACTACAAGCCTTTTCACCAAAGAAGAAGGGATCATCGTCGTCTAAGCCATCATCGACAACCTCTTCGAGGAGGCACTCGGTTTCCGAGTTTCCTTGGAGTATGGAGGAGGACACGGCACCGCCGAGGAGGAACCACACTCTTCTCCTCGGTGGCATGAGGGCCACACAAAACTCGTTTATGAGGTTTACCAAACTTCAATAACATATGGAGGAGCCGCTCGTCCAACCTCGCCACTTGACACGATCATCCGCTCGACCTCCATATGCTCCGCGGTGTTCCGAGGGGTATGTCATCATGACGGAGGAGGAGAAGAAGCTCGCTCGCCTTAAGTAGAGGCTTGTAGCGAACGTCGACATCGACGACCAAGCTCTCCACATATTGGGTTTCACACGGGACACCGGTGCAATTCTCTAGCGGAGTGTCGGCAAACACCCACAAGGAATTCGCCTAGGAAATTTTTATGACCATGGCGCATACCCTTGATGAAGGAGTGCTGAGTCTCTCATTCCGTTGGAGGGAGCCCACAAGAAGAGAAGAAGGAAGACACCGTCGGAAGGGTAACCTTGATCAGTGATGCTATTTCTAGCACCTTGATGGGGTAATCTCCTTTCATCCATGGGTTGCAATCGATCTTGAGATGTAATCACACTTTGTTGGATTATCTATCTATCAACTTGTGTTGAAAATACTTTAATGCTTAAGGCTAGCAACCATGCCATAAAGGGAGTAGGGCCTCAATGCTTCCTTGGATCCATTCAACACAATCCCCGATAGATTAGATTGGTTTTCATGTTCGAAACGATTGCATGTTCTAGTATCGTAGACCCATGGGCGAGTGTCCCCTATTTTCAAAAAGGGAGCTCCGGAACAAGTATGTGCATAAAGGCACATGGGAAGGCTTTTGGAGTATGATCACGGGAAGAGACCATCAACGAAAAAAAATACTATCCGAACCCCATCATCCAAGTGTGTCACTTTTGTGCAAGTGGATTTTTGGGGAGAATAAGAGAGACATAGATAACCAACACAGAGTTGAATTGGATTTACTCGCAGCCAATCAACCCTACTCACCTATGATCAACCGGTGGTGTTGTGAGCAACATCGGATTCGGGAGATCGGGTTGTTACCTCTCCATGTTGACTATCTCTTTAAAACCGGGTATTACAAGGAACCCAAATCATCTCCTACCCGGGACTTCCCTAGGAATATATGAAGAAAGGAAAATATAAGAGTAAAGATGAGAGAAGAGGCTTCCAAGTGGCCTAGGTCAATTTGCCTCTTTCGGATTGAGGATTCAAACTTTTTCTTGAGAGGAAGAAGATTGGTTAGAGAAAGGACTTCTTGTGCCGGCGAAGAAAAATAAAGGAGAAGAATTATAGGATAAGGATCTTCTATGGCCCAAGAATAAGGTGCACAACAAAATTATGTCCCACCATTCGGAGAAATTCCGGCATCGCCAAATTACTACGGTGGTGTACCAATGCAAGCATGGGGGAGTGGTGCAGCCATACCCCCACCATTTTTTGCGGTGCCCAACGTAGCCTTTGCGGAGCTATATGCACACCTTCCTCAACCACAACAAAATGTGGCCACCATTGGAGGATACGCTGCAAGGATCATGCAAATTATTGCAGCCATCCAAACCAATGCAAACCAAATGGGTGAAGGAAATGCAAACGTCGCTTATGTGCTTGGACACCTTCACCTAGCACCGTCGGACAATTCATAGGAGGAGAGGCGCATTCCTATTGCAAGTAAGGGTACAACAACCAAGACTATCAATATCAACCACCGGCGGAAGATTAGAGAGAGGAGGAGCTTTAGTTATCTTTCCTTTACCCCCTTTTCTTTAATTTTCAGCTTGTTTGCGCCTATGTATGCGTAGTGTTTTCAGTTTTTTATTTAAATTTCAGCAAGTGTGTTAGTTTAATTTTTCAGCATGTGTCTTAGTGTTTATTTTCATCATGAATAATGTCGCCACCAAGTTTTTACCTTTGGTAAAGTTACAAAGTTTGTGCCATGATGATATATGATTATAATTGCTGCTTTGTTTATCTTTGTAATTGATTTATGCATGTTTGAACTATTGCTCTCTTAAAAATACAGATCTGAAATTATCTAAATGCTAGCTTAATCTTCAGCGGAGGTTATGATTAAAATAAAGACCCATAGTGTTTTATGTGCTCTCAAGTTATGAATAGATTAAAGATGTCTTTTATGCTTAAAAATATTGCTAACCTTGTCATAAATATCACTTGTGTGTTGCTCAACCTATCCGAGCCTTATATATATTTGAGTGCATAAACCTTAGTGTACAAGATTTATTTTTGAGTGAGTTATTGCAGGCCATGATTTCTCCGGCCCGAGACTAAGAAGCCGGTCATTCCATTTTTGCGTATCTATCTTTTTGCTAGCCTCTTATCCGTGCATTGTGTATCCCCGCATCGGAGATCTCACAAACTTCGCCGGATATCCACCCTTAAACCAAATATCATTTTTTTTGTGATTACCTCCTTGACCACAACCTATCGTTGAGAATGGATCATCAATTCAAGGAAGATCGCAAGACGGTGCCAACGTTGAAGATTTGAAGTATCTCTCCAAGGAAAAATATTCCGGTACCTACCTTATTTTTCGCCTCTTTGCTCGAGGACGAGCAACGTCTAAGCATGGGGGAGGAGGTAGGTACGGTGCAGTTTTAGAGTTCAAAGGGGAATATTTTTTAAAAAAAATGATGAAAGAAAAAAAATCCAGTGATACTCATGACTTTCAAGGTATAAAAAAATCAAAACTTCGTTGTGAAAGTCATGGACTGAATATATGACAAGAAAAAAAATGAATGAATGAAAGAAAGAAAAGAATGAGAAATATGAGAAAGAGAAAAAATATATGTGCGTAAAGTGAACTCCCTGGCTCTCTAAAAGTGCATTCAAGGCTTCAAGTTAAAAAGATCCATTCTCATTTTTCCAACCATGTGCAATCCGATAACGAGGACTTCCTTTGTGCCTTGGGATCACTCTTTGCCATTTGCACATGTCCACTTATCTAAAAGTGTGTGTATTTTTCTCTTTCCCCTCCTTGATTTAACATTATTTTCCAATGACCTTTTTGACGAGTCTCGGTAAGACCATGAGAAGCTTGTCTTGTTTTGACAACACCTCATTTATAAAATCTTGTTAGGACTAAACTTTCCCAAAGCTCAATATAAAGCCTTCCACATATATGTTATGAGAGGGAAAGGAGTAGAATATATAGGCTTGAGAGACAAGTGAGATGAGAGTTCATGAGCAACATGCAAGGTGATTTAAATTTGTGAATTTGGTTTAGCTCTTTTCTTTATCTCGTTCTTTATTTCAAAAATTCTGAGGTCTATTTCAACTTTGTGAGCATGTCAATACTTGTGGGATAAGCTTAATAAGAATCTACCCTCCGTAGAGGTGAAGGCTAGTACATTATGGAACTTAAACGAATTAACCTTTTGAGAGCATTATGTTTTTTTTCATGTATGATCAAGTGCAAGGTTTAAACATTGTTTGGCAATGATGATATCCATCGAAGGCTTACTCGAGGACGAGCAAGGTTTAAGCATGGGGGAGATGTTGACGGTGAAAATCCGTCAACCTAGCCATGAGTTTACCTTCGGTGTTGACATGACTTTTGTATCTTATTCATTGGTACTAACCCCCGTGGTATAACAAGTTCACTTGTGCATGTCGGTTTTGGAGTTATGTGTTTACGCGGGGTTTTAACATTGAAAGCAAGACTTCCGGGATAAGTTCATTAAGCACCTCATGACAAGACCTTGAAGCCCGATACAAGTCAAGCAATGAAGTGAACATGACTCCAAGAGCCCAAGGACCAAGCCCGAGAAGACGATAAACTCCGAGGACCGAACCGGAAAAGTGCTTGAATCTTGCAAGACAAGGAGTTGAGTCCAATTCGGAGAGAAACCGACGTCAAGGGCCCACATGCAAAAGGGGAGAACATCTAGAAGATGTGGGAAGCAACACCGGCGAAGCGAGCCGCGGGATGGGCCGAATTGGGCCCGGCCGGCCGGCCCGAGCCGGCCGACCCAGCCGGCCGACCCAGCCCAATTCGGGGCCCAATCGGCCTCTCCTTTGACCTAATTGCTTCTCGGGCTATAAATAGCCCCCCGACCGAGAGCCACGCGAACGGAAGTCGTAATCCGCCGCCGAGGAGCGAGAGAAGCTTGAAGGACACCAACTTGAAGATGAGGGTCGTGGCCGGTTGTCTAGGGTCTCCCTAGCCGATGTGGGAACCTTGCATGGAAGACCACGTCGGAGCTCGGAGCGAGGATCAAGATCGAGGGAGGGCCCCGGTGGTGATCTTGTTCATGTAATCATTCATGGTGAAGTTTGTAAGTGAATCCGATTTCTAGCGATTAAGTGCCTTCTCGATGATTTTGTTTTCTTCTTGGTTTTGCTTCTTCTACGATCTAGTTTGCAGCTAGATTACATAGGGTGCTCTTGTAGCCGCGGTGGCTAGAGGTGCATATCGGACCGGCCAAGTGATTTCAACTTGTTCTATCGAACTCGCCCTAAGCTCCCCGCATGAATAGGGATACGTTGTGACAGAACGGGGGTCTCGAAAGGCGGATGTTTTCGGAGTCGGATGGGAAGGCCACGATTTAAAGATGCTTTTAATGAGATTCGCTTTGCTATCTTCATCTATCTTGTTTGGAGCTACAACATAAGCATGATCTAGATTCTCTAGATTGGTTATCTCTTGCTTTCTCTTGTTACCTCTTTAGTAGATTAGATTAGATTCGTTTTCTTTATGAGTTAGTAGATTAGATGCAACTTGTCTTCATTAGATAGCTTTACCTTGCTTTACTAGATTGAATCCTTGCGTTGCACATTGTTCCACGGATTCGATACCTTGGGTTCACCACTCGAGGGAAGAAGGGTCCCTTGACTACGACGGGAGACTTGTCCGCTTGCAAGTCACAAACGAACTTTGATACAACTATTAACCGTCAACACAACAAAAGGGAATCTAACCCTATAGCTTGCTCATGATGCAAAGAGATAAATATGAAAACATGCACTATGAAAGAACAAGTGTAGCTTTCCTACACACTAATCTAACCATGTAGGTTGCTCATGGGTTAGCACATGACACAAGCCACCTACCATATGTAAACATTGCAACAATTGCAATCTAAACAAGGCAATGGAGCTACAATGATACATGAGATGAGTTATAGTTCTCATTACCTCAACCGGGGATCTTGGGTAACACATGTACAATTTGCAAGATTGTCTTATAGGCTTGAATCTTCTTCATCTTGATTGTGCCAAGCCTCCCAAGTCCCCGTCCTCAAGGCCTTCAAGTGGCCTTCAGAACCCAGACCATTTGAGGCCCCTTCATGTTGATGATGACTTCCTTGGGCACCCAAATGGGTTGGTTTCAACCCCGCTCCTCCTTCATCTTCCCAACCTTGTGTGCAACCACCTTGCCATTAGCCTTCTTCTTGATGATGCAGGTGTTGCTCTTGGTGTTGTTCTTGCGGTTGGGCTTGGTGTAGATGAGGGAGCTCTTGATGGTGGGCTTCAACTTCTTCTTCTCGCCCTTGTCCATCTTCTTGACAAATTGAGGGCACTTGTAGAACTTGTGTCCTTCTCCATGACACTTGTAGCAAGTCACGGTTGCACCCTTCTCAAGCTTCTTCACCATGGGATCACGGTTATCTTGAGAAGGTTGGACTTTACTCTTCATGTCTTGAGAGATGTCCACTTGTTCCTCATCGCTCTTGCCTTTGCCCATCAAGCTTGCCAACCTCTCTCGGAGCCATTTCACCTCTTGCTTAAGCTCATCATTCTTCTTACCTATGAGGGGATCACATGTTTCTACAACAACATTCTCATTGCAAGATGGTGAGCAAGATTCATCAATTAAATCAACGCAAGAAGTTGAAGCATCAACCTTGGAGATAGGAATTGCACAAGGGATAGATGATTCATCAAGCCCAAAGGGATTACTTGTTTTAGTCTCATTGCTCTCAAGCTTAGATTTTAGCTCATCACACTCCTTGCTAAGCAATTTGAATTTGCACAACAAATGTTCATAATTTGTAGCAAGGGTTGCACTAAGATCATTGAGAGCATTGAGTTCTTTAATTTCATTAGATTGTTTCTTAAGCATTCCTTTTTGCTCATGGACTAGCTCAACAAGATCATCGAGAGAGGTGGTGTCGGATTCGTCATCACTTACATTGCTTTCCATACCTTTGGCCATAAGGCACATGTGTAGTGATGATGAAGGACCTTGCATGAAGCGGGTGGTGAAGTTCTTTCTTGATGCATTACTAGAAGAACTTGATTCTCCACCACTTGTCCACTCTCGAACGGCGATAGTTGCTTCTTGCCTTGGTCTCCTCTCTTTGACCACCTTCTTCTTGGGCTTTTGCTCAATCTTGGTGAACTTGATGTGTTGATGATGATGACGCCCTTCTCACAAATGGACGTTGTAGCCGTACATGTTGATTTTCTTCACATACTTGAAGATCTTGTTCACGTACTCGGCCACCATGGATTCAACCTCTTCATCACTTGAGGAATCTCCATCGTCACCATCATCACCATCATCCTCGCTTGAGCTTCCTTGAGTAGCCATCCTACTCAACATCTTCTCTTGTTGACTTGAGAGAGCATGGTTTCTAGTTGGAGAGGATGGTTCTTGGGGCATTTCTTGGGGTGCCTTCTTTGACTTGGGCATGAGTTGAAGCTCATGTGCCATGATCTTGCTCAAGATATGAGATGGCTTCAAATCTTCGAGCTTCTTCTCGTAGATAATTGCCTTCACCAAGTCATAATCAGGCTTCCGGAGACTTTGAAGGATCTTGCGGTTGATGTTCAAGTCCGTGATGTCCTTCACACCTAAAGCATTGATCTCATTGACCAAAGACATTTAGGCGTGAGTACATAGATTCGGCATTTTCATTTGCAAGTTGCTTAAAGCTATTGAATTCCTCAAGGAGACAACCGTAGCGTTCATTAGCAACTTCTTTTGAACCCTCATTTTGCTCCTTGATGGTTTTCCATAGCTCATGAGCATTTTCACAAGTAAAAACTCTATTGAAAATGCCTCCATCTAGTGAGGACAAAATGATACTCTTAGCAATCACATCAAATTGCTTTTCCTTCTTAGTACCATTTGCTTGGAGATAGGCCTCCATGAGAGAACCTTCCACCGAGGATAGCCCGTGCCATCGCAATGTGGAGCCAAACCTAAGGTATCCACACCTTTCATTCCTCTATAGAGCAACTCACTAGGCGGAGAAGCCTAACCGTTCCAATGAGCCGATTTTCACAATTTACCAATCGAATTGGTGTTTCCTTGTGAAGGAAGTGAGTCCCGGCTCTGATACCGCTTGAAAGGAATCAGATGCTCGTTGGCCTAAGAGGGGGATGGGGTGAATTAGGCAAATTAAAACCTTAAACTATGGCCTCACTAATTTTGCACAAAGATAAACTAGAGCATACTATCTATATGTGCAACTAGGGTTGTTCTAGTGTGAAACTCCCATCCCAAAACAAGGTTTGCAACCTATAGCCATTCCTAGCATGATACTACTCTAGGAAAGTAAAGGAAAGCAAAGATTGAAATAGAGTAAAAGCTGAAACGTAAAGGGGATGAGAGGAAGCAAACTCTTGACACGCGATTTATCCCATGGTATCGGTAGGCACTAAGCCACCCCTAGTCCACGTTGTTGAAGCACTCACACAAGAGTATTGCTTCCCGGTCACCAAGTCTCCCCCAAGAGCACCACTTGACTCACCACAAAGGCTAGCCACTTAGGCACTTGTCAAGCTACCTTGGTCACCATGATGCCGCCTCCACTAAGGAGCTTCTCCACCAAGGAAGGGGTCTCCATGTCCCCCGCACAAAGTGTCCTCGCCACTCCACACCAAGCCGGAGGGTCGATGACGATTGCCGGTGAGCCACTTAGGCCCCAAGGCTTCCGGTGAACCTTGTACAACTAGATCCACTCAAGAACCACCTCACAAGGTTGGCACAACCTTGCACTAACTTAGCTCTAAGCTAAGCCTAGCACTAAGCACATACACAAAGCATATGAAAGTCTAAGGATGAGAAATTAAGCACTTGGATGGATTGGATATGATCTTCTATGTGTCTTGAACTCCTCTGCACTTCCACACAATCCAGCAACCTCAAATGGGCGGGTGGAGGAGGTATAAATAGCCCAAGGCATCAAACTAGCCGTTGGCTAAAAGCTGCTAAAAGTAGTACCGTCGGATGATTCGACGCAATCTTTTCCAGGCGTCGGTTCATCTGGTGCTACTAGTCGCTGCCTCCACCACACATGACCGTTGAAGTTCTCTGACACAACTGCTCCGACGCTATACACCGACGATGCGTCGGATGATCCGGTGCTGAAGACCCCGCGACCAAAACGTCTCTGGTAGCTTTCACGTGACTGTCGGATAGACCGACGCTTCCCCTTGACCAAGGCGTTGGATCATCCGGTGCTGAAGGCTTCATCTTGGCGCGTCTCTGTCTTGATTCAAACTGAGCGTCAGATAGACTGACGGTGTCCCCACTCAGACCGTCGGATCATCCGGTGCTACTATTTTTGCTTCTTCTCTGCAACTCGTCCGACGCTACTAGAAAATGGACCGTCGATTCATCTGACGGTGCCTAGGTTTTCACCAGTGTGCCAACTCGTCCGATGATTGCACTGACGCTTGCTCTTTAGGTACCATCGGTTCATCCGACGGTGTCCTCTTCCTTCTTTTTCTTCGCGTCCTCAACTTTGATTTTTGCTTTAACTTAACATACTTAACATGTCATTACTTATAGCCTCAAGAAATATATACTAAGTCCTCCATTTTGCTATAAGTAACCTAACATGTCCATGTTATGTTAACTTGTGGTATGACATGTTAGCTTGGGCATGGTATGTTAACATGTGGTAACATCCATGGGACCTAGGAATGCCTACAAAGACATGCTAGACAATGTGGTTAGTCCCATTACTTGTGTTAGCATGAATCACCAAAATCAACTCGAACAAACTAGCTATAGATATCTAGGATAAGCTTGGGGTCACTACGCAAAAAACTGGCTTTGGTAACGTGCGTAGATCTCCTTTGGTAATGGGCGATGCGCCCGTTACTGATCAAGTGTTACAAATAAGCCAAGAAAGGTAACGGGCAGATGCCCGTTACTAATTAGACATATTCGTAATGGGCATTAAACAATGATCGTTACCACAACTAGCCACCGGTCACGTGAAATGGCTATTTTTTGGGCCCACAGGGAACTTTCGTAACGAGCACCAAAGCAAATCCCGTTACAGAAGCTCAATATCAGAGACGCCTGATGTGCACCTGCGTCTCCACTATCTTGATGAAATGAGACATGTCTATTTCACGAGCGTCTCAGCACAACTAGTATTCGTAACGGGCATCAAACAACGACCGTTACCACAACTAATCACCGGTCACGTGAAATGGCTGTTTCTCTGGGCCCACATGGAACTTCGGTAACGGACATGAAACAGAGCCCGTTACTGTTAAATTAACATCAGAGACGCATTCTGTGAACCAACGTCTCCACTGTCTCGACGAAATGAGACGCATCTGTTTCTACGCGCGTCTGCTTTCTCTCTATTAAAGGAGACGCTTGTTTTCAACCTGCGCCTCCTATATCTCGATGAACGACCAGGTCCTGGGGCCCACCGGTCAGGACTGGTAACGGGCTTTTACACTGCCCGTTACATTGTGGGCATTTTTGTAACGGGCTTTCCGAATGAAGCCCGTTACTTACTGATCAGTGTTTATAATGAGCTTTAATTAATGCCCGTTACAGATACGACGGTCACCTTTATAGTAACCTGCCCGGTTGCCGACGACATCCTGGAACCAGCTAGGATTTGGCAGCCACCAGGGGCTGCATCTTGGAACCAGCCAGGATATGGTAGCCACCACAGCAAGGAGACATCACAAACACATTCTCACATCATGGATATTGGCAAAGCAAGATCACATTTATAGACAAGCTAGCTAGGATCACATCAAGTTTCAAGTTACTCTTATCAGGGCTTGTTTGGATGGAGTCATGAGAAAACAGACTGAACAAGGCAGTATCTGACCCCAACCAAGCAAGCCAAGTAGGCTTCTCAGGCAACAACACCTGACTAAAGATGACTGAATGAGTTTCAAGTTTCTGGTCACAGTAAACTCACGGTGCACCACTGTACAAGTTGCCCTTTCGGTCGATGGACTCCTTAGGAATGTACTCGCATAACATCTCCCGAACGCTTTACATCTTCTATGGAAACATCTACAGGAGGTTTGAAATCCTGCAAAATACAATCATTTATGAGAATACAAGTAGAAATCATTTTCTAAAATCAGATGGATAATGTAAGCGGAGACAAGGTTGAGCATTATTATCTACTTACAACATCGAGTAGTCTTAAGATATGGAATGCCACATGGAATCCACACAAAGAGGACCCCCGTGGCTGCTGAGCACACTACATCAAGATACCAAAATGACAAGTTAATGCAGTACCAAATAGGTAAGAAGGGACCATAATAAACCTCGGTCTTACAGCGAGATTTGTTTTGTGCTTGAGTGTGGCTTTTGGTTTTTTTCTTTCCTTTCGACACCCTGTACTGTGCATCACCAAAGGCCCTGCATGATCAGCAATACCAATTAGAAACACTAAGAGATTGATTTTTTGTGAACAAAAAATACTGTACCAAAGGCCCTGCATGGTCAGCAATACCAATTAGAAACACTAAGAGATTAAATTTTTGTGCACAAAACCTACAAGAAACTGACCAGTTCAAAACATTTTGGAGGTCTGGGAACTTTAGCGAGGGATGTTGTTTAGCAGAATATAGATACCAAACCTCTGTGAACTTCATACTGACATACACAGTTCATATTTTACTTAACTACATACAGGGATAGTTGCTAACCATTTTGACAGGGACACAACAATATGCTTATATATCAAAGCAGAGAATAAATTCCTTCAACTAGTTCCTTCTCCAACTTGAGCAACGATAGATTGTGTTCCATATGTACATGCAACAGGAGGATAAAGCAATGGTCATGACATTATATATGACATTAGTGAAACAACATTCACAACACATCATGACACCAACAGTAACAATATATATGACAGTAGTGAAACAATTAACACTCACAACAAAGCATAAGACAGTCTAGTTATCACTACATTCAAAGCACAGCAGAATTAAAGTATGCTAACATCCTTTATGCTTTTCATGAATTTACAGTGCAAAAATTATAGCAGCAGGAACATGAAACTGAATTTCAACATTTCATATAACTTCATCTGTTAGCAACAATTTATTCAAAACAGACTTGGAGCAACAAAATCCACCATCAAATCCACATTCAATCAATTGAAGGTGAACTATTAAGGCATGTCTCCCTAATCCACCTTGACAAGAATATATAGTAGATTGGGTGGACTACATTATAAACCACTGCGATGCAATTCCCAATGACATTTTGTGGCCATCAGAATTAAAGTATGCTAACAGGTCCAATGCATAACTGTCGATCTGAGCATAGCAGAATTAAAGTATATGCTAACAAGTCCAAAGCATAACTGTCGATCTGGTACATTTAGAGCATAGCAGAATTAAAGTATGCTAATAGGTCTAAAGCATAAGTGTCGATCTGGTACATTCAGAGCATAGCAGAATTAAAGTATGCTAACAAAAATTATAGCACCGGGAACATGAAAATGAATTTCAACATTTCATATAACTTCATCTATTAGCAACAATTTATTCAAAACAAACTTGGAGCAACAAAATCCATCCATCAAATCCATAGTCAACCAATTGAAGATGAACTATTAAGGCATGCCTACCTAATTCACCTTGACATGAATATATAGCAGATTGGGTGGACTACATTATAAACCACTGCGATGCAATTCCCAATGACATTATGTGGCCATCAGAATTAAAATATGCTAACAGGTCCAAAACATAACTGTCGATCTGAGCGTAGCAGAATTAAAGTATATGCTGATACAGTCATAAATAAAATCAGCATAGACATACACAGTTCATATTTTACTTAATTAGCATACAGGGATAGGTGCTAACCATTTTGATAGGGACACAACAATATGCTTATATATCAAAGCAGAGAATAAATTCCTTCAACTGGTTCCTTCTCCAACTTGAGCAGCGATAGATTGTGTTCCATATGTACATGCAACAGGAGGATAAAGCAATGGTCATAACATTATATATGACAGTAGTGAAACAACGCTCACAACACAACATGACACCAACAATAACAATATATATGACAATTGTGAAACAATTAACACTCACAACAAAGCATAAGACAGTCTAGTTATCACTACATTCAAAGCATAGCAGAATTAAAGTATGCTAACATCTTTTATGCTTTTCATGAATTTACAGTGCAAAAATTATAGCACCAGGAACATGAAACTTAATTTAAACATTTCATATAACTTCATCTGTTAGCAACAATTTATTCAAAACAGACTTGGAGCAACAAAATCCATCCATCAAATCCACAATCAATCAATTGAAGATGAACTATTAAGGCATGTCTCCCAAATCCACCTTGATATGAATATATAGCAGATTGGGTGGACTACATTATAAACCACTGCGATGCAATTCCCAATGACATTTTGTGGCCATCAGAATTAAAGTATGCTAACAGGTCCAAAGCATAACTGTCGATCTGAGCATAGCAGAATTAAAGTATATGCTAACAGGTCCAAAGCATAACTGTCGATCCGGTACATTTAGAGCATAGCAGAATTAAAGTATGCTAACATCCTCGATGCTTTTCATGAATTTACAGTGCAAAATATGTGGCACCAGGAACATGAAAATGAATTTTAACAGTTCATATAACTACATCCGTAAGCAACAATTTATTCACACAAACTTGGGGCAACAAAATCCATCAATCAAAACCACAGTCAATCAATTAAAGATGAACTATTTAGTCATGTCTTCCTAATTAATCCACATTGACATGAATATGTAGCAGATCAATTTTGGTGGCCGATGAGAGAGAGGGCGTTGGGGGTTCAAGCAGGACTAACCTTTGTCGCGGATGAAGTAGTTGTTCTCGTGATGGTCGGAGGGGCCGAATCCACGACGACTCGTGGCCCAAGGCAGTCGGCCGGCTCATCGTCGTGGCCGGGGACGACGTCGACGGATCTGCGTCAACCGTCTTTAAGTTGGCTGGACGTACGTCGGCACGCCAGTAACCACATCCTCGTCACGCAGGGAGTAGTGGGGCCGGAGAAGAGCAGGGCTGCAGCGGGGAGAGAGCGGCGAAGGCGAGCGGGGCGACTGGCAGGGTGGGTAGAATGCGGGTGTTGTGGATCTGTCTAGCGAGGAGCCAAATATGAACGACGCGCGTAACCGTGTTTAATGAAACTACTGGCGTGCCCTTGACGGCTCTGTGCAGCAATTGGAATTTCATGGGCACTATAGTAAATATAGGTGGGAAATTTTGAGCAGCTCGCGTACGGTTTGCCTGCTAACGCTGACGAGTGGGCCAGTGTCATGGGCGACGATGGTTAGTGAACCCAGATCGCCTTTGTTGGAAGTTGGGTCAGCGGTTATCTTTTTTATATTGGCTGCTGACGCTGACGCGTGGCCCTGTCACAATTTTTTTGAATGAAACTTGCTTCCCTGAATTATTAGAGCCCATAAAACAGCACTTAAAAAATCATAAAAATACGAACAATTCGTATTTGGACATTCAGTATTTGAATAAAATATCAACAGTCAAACTTGTGTGCCTAAAATTCATATATTTCGTTTTTACACCCCATGGTAATTATATAATAATTCTAATAACATCAAATTTGCTCTAAAAAATCTACAAATTTACTTGGCAACATAATTTGGGTACCTAAACTTGTCTTCGAAATTTGAAGTGGTATCGATGAAGGAATAATATACTTGTGTACAAATGTCTTCATCTCTCACATAGTTTCCTAGAATGTTTGCTTGAACATTGAAGTTTTCCACACTTTGCAACATGGTCGAACTCATATGCATTTGAAAACTTAACGAAACCTTGTGTTCACCTTAAGCTTACGAAATGTAAAGTTCCATCACTAATGGTTGTGTAAAACAAATATTATTTGTATGTTATACTTACAAAGAACAAAATAAGGCATACAAACATCACTCAACAAACAGAATGTACACTAAACAATGAAATTAATGAACAGATGGTGATTTAAGAAAAATTTAGAAAAAAAAGTATCAAATTTGGACTAATAACGACGAAGAAATACTTGTTACAACATTTGATAATAGATTAAAAGGAGAAATGAGAACTGTTCTTCATTTGAACAAAACTGGGCCCTACAGTCATTAGCGACGCGGGGCTGATAACCCCCGTCAAATTTGCTGCTCTCCCAAAATTTTACACAGATAATTCAAGCATTATACAAAAGCTAATATACTACTACTGATTTCCTATTCTCTGTGCGAACTTCACCATTTCACAGCGCAGCCTACAGTCTTCGCTGCAAAACAGAGAAATTCGAAGCCATCCTTTTTCCACGCCGCAGCCGCCGCCGGTGCCTGCGCATGGCTGATCGCCACGCACCTATGCCGGAGGCGGCAGCGATTCACCACAAATGCGCCAAGTTGAGTAGTTGAGTGCACGCTCGTCCTTCTCGTGCAAAGGCAGACACTCCTCGTTGCTCATCCATCTCGACGATGTCGTACTGCCGCCGCCCGCGATCCGCCTCATGTACCCCTTCGCGGTGTCATCGGCGGCGGCACTGCCATTGTCTCTGTAGAGCAAGATGATGTATAGATAGGCCACCGCATCGTGCCCACCCTCGGCGGCGCGCCGGAGATCATTGTATCCCCTGTGTTCGATGAAGAAGGCTTTGATTCCGGAGAGGAAACAAGCCTCCGGATTCCCGAGACCACTCAGCATAGCAAGGAATGCTTTGTAAGCGGTGGGGTTCCACACCCAAGAAATCTCATCTTGTATCCCCTCTATCGACAAACGCCGGCCGACGTCACCTTGGCCACACACGCGGCACATGGTCGAGCAAGTATCGCGTAGGATGCGGAGGTCAGCTAAGGGCCGCTCCGAGGTCGCACCGACGCACGCCGCAATCTCAATGTTGAGGTCTTGAGGGAGGCCCAGCAGCAGCGATGACGGCTGGTGCCGCGTGCTTCTTCCCGGCATGCTATCCATCTCTGGCCAGGAATGGTGACGATGAGGAGTAAGCAGTTGCTATTTTTCGCGGGTAGAGATGAAGGGGCAGGGAATCTAATTGTTTTGGAAGGAGAAGATACATGAGATTTGTTTCCAAACAAGGTTTAAGTATGCAATGGAGATGATGTTTGGTTAATCCGCGTTATCATTTAATTCTCCATTAGAAACGATGTTTGGCTAATCCGCATAGAGACGATGTTTCGTTACCCCGCGTATCATTTAATTCTACATTGGAATCTTGCAGCTCTGCTCTCAGCCATTGACTAGCAACAGTTTCGCCATTGACCGTCTTGGGAACCTCTTCCCGTTTCCTGTGCTCTTGATCTTATCCCTTCCTCTCTTTTTTTGGAGATGATGACTACATTGGATGTTTGGATGGAGGTGTTAGTGTTAGTTTGTAGAAAACTAACACCAAAACTAACACTTTGGAGCCAAACACATGTGTTAATTTGGAAGTGTTAAAAACTACCACTAACAGTAACACTAACATCTACCATCCAAACACGGCCATTGGAGACGATGTTTGCTTACTCCGCGTATCATTTAATTCTACATTGGAATCACTATACCTCTACGGACTCTTGCTCTCGGCCATTGACTAGCAACAGTTTCCCGGCCGTCTTGACTGTCTTGGGAACCTTCCCGGCCGTTCCTGTGCTCTTGATCTTATCACTTCCTTGTTTTTTCTATAAAAAGGCACCGATGCCTTTCGATCCTCCTCACTTCAAGTTGCTTCCTTCTTCTCTAGATCTAGATCTAGCTATATGGTTCCTTCTTCTGATAGGAGTACAATAAAGTGAGTCACTTGCTTCCGTCTTCTCTAGATCTAGATCTAGCTAGTATATGGTTCCTTCTTCTGATACAATAAAGTGAGGCACTTGCTTCCTTCTTCTCTAGATCTAGATCTATCTATGGCGCAAAGAATAGATCTTGTAGGGTGCAAGTTTTTGCTTTTCTCTCTTCTTCCTCCTCCTCGATCTCTCAGTTGCTAGAAGAATTCTTGTGATAGGGGGTGATTGGGTTTCTCATCCCTCGAACACGGCTGCTAGAAGAATCCTTGTGACGTACCCCTTCCACGTAGCCGTGTCCGGGGAAGATAGCCCAGAACCTCCTGGCATCAAGATGTACGAGCCGACGGAAAGCTTGCTGCAACTTCTCCGTCACACTTGGGCTTCCTTTTGCTTTCCCCTTCTCCTCCAGGAGGAGGGATTTTTAAGCGATATGTTTCCACCCTCTTTGTATCTTTCTCTTGTGTTCACTTGTAAGATGAGGAAGCAGCCAGAATCTGGATGGAGCATATCTCATTATTTTTCCTTGTAAGATGAGCATAATTAAACAGAGCTTTTGTCTAGCAAACGAAAATTAGGGTTGCAAGACAGAAGCTCTCTATAATTAGTCATTGCAAGATAGAAGCTTTCTTTAATTAGTCATGTCATGAAGATATGGCCGCATTGTAACCTTGTTCTGATGTATCAATGATGACTATAATCTCTGTGTGTGTGATTTTGCATCTCAAGAGACATGCTTTTGTGATTATCTTTGTCTAGTACAATTTTTTGTATGATTTACGTACTCACTTGCAAAGCTTGTGATTATCTCAACAGTTTGGCAAATCAACTTGTTTTTCTCAGGATTTCTGATCTAGATTTGGCAAGTGAAATTATGTCAGATTGTTGGAGATGAACTCTTTTTTTACTTGGCATATCTTTTTAGAAGTTGGCAAAGCACAAGATTTGCCAAGTAAAATTTGGCAAACTCTTGGAGATGCTCTAATCTGTGTCTCTTTTGATGTAATCTGTTTGTGATTTTGCATATCTTCTTGCCCATAACAAAAGCGATGCTAGTTCGTTAGTCCTCGTCTCTTGCCTGTAACAAAAGCGATGGTGGTTGCAGCAACGGGAAGGTTCGTCCCCGTCTCTGTTTCCCCTGCATAGAGCTCCGGCTTAATGCCCAGCTCTTTAAGATCCTCCCTTGTATTTTTATGATCTTTTCCTTTGGACTTCTGTTGTAGCAATGTTCCACAAGTAGCTTCACACACATTCTTCTTGACGTGCATGTTGTCAATCGAATGACACACATCCAACATCGGCCAATACTCTAGCTCCCATAGCATTGATTTCTTGTTCCACATTCCTTCTTCTTCTTCACCATCTCGTTTCTTTCTTTTGCCAAGGGTTTTTTTCATTCAGTTTGGGTAACTCCTCGATAGTTTTGATGTCCTTGACTTTCAAGTGGACCAGATCTCCAGTCACATGCAACGGCGCCTCTCTATTCTCCTTTTCCCCATTAAACTGACAATCCATGGCCGGATATGGATCTTTCTTGCTGAGGAAACGATGATGCCTCATAAATACATTTCTTTGAATATCTTAGCCATATTGCGCAAGTATCTTCCAAGCACTGTGGGCAAGCTGCACCTTTCCTTTTACTCTGGCCAGAGAGGTTGCGCTGAGCCGGGTTGTCATTGATGGTGGTAAACAACATGCCATGCATTGTGAACTCCTCACGCTTCTACTAAATCCCAAACCTCCGGCACACTAGGCTTCCACAATATCTTCAAGTCATCAACTAGTGGCCTTAAATATACATCAATACGGTCGCCAGGTTGCTTTGGCCCGGAGACCAATATTGTCAGCATCATATATTTCTGTTTCTTGCATAGCCAGGGTGGAAGGTTGTACAACGACAAAGACGACGAGGCTAGGTGCTATGTGTTGAGCTGCGGTTACCGAATGGGTTCACGCCATTTGCGCTCATAGCAAACCGTATGCTCCTTGCGTCGTCAAACCATGGGAAGTGGGTATTAATGTTACCCCATTGCGCTGCATCTGCGGGGTGCCTAAACTTGCCATCTTTCTTATAATTAAGCTCCTTTCGGCCTTCGTCATGCCAATGCAAGAGTTTGGCCTCCTTTCGTGTTGCGAACCATCTTCTCAGCCGAGGAATGATGCAAAAATACCATGCCACCCTCAAAGGAGCCTATCTGTTAGCCTTCTTCTTGCCTCTGATCTCGCCGGGCTCGTTCTCGTCATCAACATTATTATCATCTCCACCATCCTTTTTCCTCTTGTACCGATCATAGCCACACTTGGGGCACTTGTCAAGGTATACATAATCTCCATGGAACAATACACAACTGTTCTTGCATGCATGGATTCTTTCAACCTCTATTCCCAAAGGACAGATTATCTTCTTCGCCTCATAGACAGACTATATTATTTGGTTTCCTTCAGGTAGCATGTCTCTAAGCACATCCAATAGATGTTTGAAACTTTTGTTGCTCCAACCATGATCTGCCTTAAGCTGCAGAAGTTTTAGATCACCAGAAAGTCGAGAGTACTTCTGGCAATCATGATAGTGGGATTTCTTTGAATCTTTAATGAACTGCTTCAGCCTCGCTAATTCAGAAGGTGTGTACACTCGTTGAAACTCAATATCCCGCAACATTTGATCAACATTGTGCACACGTTGCAACACCTCACCATCATCAAAGCCCATAACTTCTTGATCAGTGATATCCTTAGGCCTCAACACATTTGGTGGGAATAATGGTTCATTTCCCTTAAAAAGTCCACTATCACCAAGGTCTTCATCATGGTTAGAATGGTCTCGCACTTCACCTTCATTTAGGCATCCTGCTTCGAGTTCATTAAGGCCTTCCTCACCATGTTTATTCCAACACGTGTAATGTTTTGTGAAACCACGTGTGACCAAATGATGAAAAATGATTTCCCGTTGTGCGAATTTCTTTTGGTTAAGACAATCAATAAAGGGGCAAAGCATTGCCTGAACACCACAATTTCTCATATCCACCTCTGCTTGATTTAGAAAACCATTGACCCCGCTTAAGAAATTCTCCCAATCTTCTTGGGCTGTCTATACATCCAAGCCCGAGCAGCAGACGCCATCTGCATTCCATACACCAAATGAGCATAATTCATCACACAAAAAGACAGCTGAAGAATTTCAATAAAATTGGCCAATTAATTTCCATAATGACGAGGACTTTCTACGAGCCGAGCGCGGCCGAGGAGGAGGATCGGAGGCGCAGAGGACGCCGCGGTCGACGTCCGCTCTGGCCCATTTCGCCGTCGCGCAATCCTCAGAGCGCGCGTAGCTGGCGGCGCCGAACGGGACAGGCCGGCCGGGACATCTGAGCACACAGATCGAGCGAGTGACCTTATGAGGAGAGAGAGAGCGAGTGTTGTTGTCGGAACAGGAGTGGCCTAGCTTCTGCGGAGAGAGAGCGAGTGGTGCCGAAAGGATAAGACACAGACACACAGACGAGATAACAACATGTGTCTCCGATGTGAGAAAAAAGGTGACCCAGGGTGCCAATCAAAGGAGACGCATCCAAGCATGCGTCTCTAGTACGAACTTATCGGTAACGAACCTTATAGTCCATTACCAATACGGCAGCGATCAGTAACGGACTTAAGCAGCCCGTTACTGATAGAGCATTGATCGGTAACGGACTTTACAAGCCCGTTACCGATAGGTTTAACATTTGTAACAAACTCTTTTAACATCTATTACAAAGAATTTATGTAACGGGCGTTTAAGAAGTCCGTTACCAGAAGTCCACATTGGTAACGGACGTTGTGGAGGCCAACCCCGGGGTCGTCCTGGCGCGCTTATAGGTAACGAGCGCCAAACAACAACCGTTACAAATGTGGGTGGATGTAACAGGCGTTAAGGGTCCGTTACAAATGCCGCGTGACCTATTTGAGATTTTCCCCTAGTGGGTGTGATCCTTAACTCCTTGTTTGCTAGGTTTATGGCAGATTCACAGCGCACGAATCATCGTGCATGCACCTTACCAAATTTACAATTGGCTTCCCGCAAGCACCGCAAAGATATGAATTTCTTTTTTGTTTGTCAGTTGTGTACTTTAGGCTTATATACAACAGTTACCAATAATTAATATGAAGAATATCATGCATATAAATTACATTTTATTTCATACGTTATATTCAGACTTTTTTTTGTTATATACCACACTGGATACTGAGCAGTTAGCATTTAACGAAAAATGAATCAAAATTTCAATAAACATCAATGTCAGCCCGATCTGAATAAGCCGATTATAAGAGTCTTAGTCTCAAAGGTATGACGTCAAAGTATTTTAATTTTTGCTTCGCTAGTCACTAGATCGAAGTCGTTCATGCAGTTCACTAGCTTTGCTGTTATTTTCTCATTTTTTGCAGTTGAGCTACAGTGAATTGAAGCTGCTATTCCCACTGATAGGCTCTGCGTCGGCGCGTAGTGCCGCAACATAAACACGCTCGTATGGCACTCTTCATTTTAGTATATCATTTAGGGCAATGTATCATATGCAAATCAGACTTGTATGCAAACTATGCAAACTACTGCCATGGATCTTCATCCTATGAATAGATTAAGAGATGGAAAATTTAATCACTTAAACCCTTCCACCAACACATTTGTTAATAAAAAACTCTCTAACCCCACCCTGGACGCCATTCCCGTCTTGTCTCGAGCGAAGCGCGACACACGAATCCTCACCGCCCCTCGGCTTTCCGGACGGACGCCACCGCGCCTTGGCCTGCTCGCTCTGGCCGCCGCCGCCGCGCTGTTGGCCGCCGCCGCGCCCCTCAATCGGGCTGGACGACCGCACCGAAATTCGACGCCGCCACCACGGATTGGTGGTCGGGCTGCTTCGCGGGCTCCTCGGACGGAGAACGACGCAGACGCGTAGGTGCATGAGCTGCCGGAAGGAGGGTGCGCCGGCGCAGACCGAACCTAAACATGTGCCAAGCTGCACATACGTGCAGTGCGCCAACGACGGACGTATCCAATAAACTTGGGTCATCTAGTTAGCAAATTATGTCTAAGTCGCACCACCAGCCATCGTCGTTCGTGTCCCTACACAGCTTGTTGCCGGCGTCGTATGTCGCCACGGCCTCACGGGCCGGCGCCCTCGACGCCATCCTGGCCGAGGGGACGAACCCGAGTGGCCTTCTCACCACTATGGGTGAAGAAATCTTTCCCGAGTGCCAAAAATCGGGCACTCGGGGAAGATGGCCTTCCCCGAGTGTCTAAAAGGGCATGACACTCGGGGAAGAACGGCACTCGGGGAAGGCCATCTTCCCTGAGCGCAACACTCGGGGAAGACGGGCACACGAAAAAGAAAAGTTCCATTTGATGGCGACAATAGACGGAGCCGTTTACAAAAAAAATTGAAAAAACTCTTCCCCGAGTGCCTAGTCCTAGCACTCGGGGAAGGTGACCTCTTCCCCGAGTGCCTTGTCCCTGGCACTCGGGGAAGGGCCTCTTCCCCGAGTGCATAGTCAGTGGCACTCGGGGAAATATTTTTGTTTTTTTGTTTTTTTTGCCTCAATTTTTTTTGAGGCCTTCAAACATTATTTAAAACTCCTTGCCCAAATTTGACTTACTTTTGAATTTTTTTGTTATATTTCGTCAGTTTTTCCTTTTTCTTGAATTTTTAGGCACACTTCAAATTTGAACTACAGGTACATGAAATCATATAATTTGGTGATTCAAAAAATGATATTCATGATATTTGGTGTATATTGAGGCCTTATCCAACAACTCACATGAAATATTGAGCATCTTATTGTCGTGACATGACTAACAACATACGGGAAAAGTGTTTCTAAATTACAGAAAATCCGGACGAAGTCCGAAAAACACGAAACTTGTCGGGACATCGTGTTATCACAAGTAGATGTTGTGTGCAACAGTTGAGAAGATTTCGAGCAAGTTGCGATGTGTGATGCCTGAAACCCAAACATCTCCACACGTGATCCATGTGATAACACACCGGGAGATGTGTGAGTTGTAGGCATCAAACGTCGCAGACTTGCTCAAAATCTTCTCTAGTCTTGCACACAACCTATACATGTGATAACACAACTCCCCGACAAGTTTCGTGATTTTCAGACTTCGTTCGGATTTTTTGTAATTTAGAAACACTTTTTCCGTATGTTGTTAGTCATGTTACGACAACAAGATTCTTGATATTTCATGTGAGTTGGTGGATAAGGCCTCAATATACACCAAATATTATGAATATCATTTTTTTAATTGCTAAATTATATGATTTCATGTACATGTAGTTTAAATTTGAACTTTTCCTAAAAATTCAAGAAAAAGAAAAACTAACAAAATATAACAAACAAATTCAAAAGTAAGCCAAATTTGGGCTAAGAGTTTTAAATAATGTGGGAAGGCCTCACAAAAAATTGGGGCAAAAAAAAATAAAAAAAATAAATATTTCCCCGAGTGCCTAGTCCTAGCACTCGGGGAAGGTGACCTCTTCCCCGAGTGCCTTGTCCCTGGCACTCGGGGAAGGGCCTCTTCCCCGAGTGCCTAGTCACTGGCACTCGGGGAAATATTTTTGTTTTTTTGTTTTTTCTGCCCCAATTTTTTTGTGAGGCCTTCAAACATTATTTGAAACTTCTTGTTCAAATTTGGGGTAATTTAAATTATTTTAATATATTTCATTAGTTTTTTTCTTGCTGTTGAATATTTTTACATACTTTGAATTTGAACTACAGGTGCATGAAGTAATGAAATTTCATCATTCAAAAAATGATATTCATTATATTTGGTCTATGTTGAGGTCGTAGGAACTCACATTAAATTTTGAGCATCTTGTTACCATATCATGACCAAGAACTTGCGGGAAAAGTATTTGTAGATTATATAAAATCCGAACGAAGTCCGAAAATCACGAAACTTGTCTGTATGTCATGTTATGACATGTAGAGGTTGTGTAACAAAATTGAGAAGATTTCGAGTAAGTTGTGACATCGAATGCCTAACACCTAGACATCTCCACATGTGATCAATGTGATAATATAACACACACGGAGATGTCTGGGTTTTAGGCATTCGACGTCCCAACTTGCTCGAAATCTTCTCCATTCTTGCACACAGCCTATACATGTGACAACGTGACACCCCGACAACTTTCGTGATTTTCGGACTTTGTTCGGATTTTCTGTAATTTGGAAACACTTTTTCCGCAAGTTCTTCATCATGTTACGAGAACAAGATGCTCGACATTTCATGTGAGTTCGTAGATAAAGCCTGAATATACACCAAATATCATGAATACCATTTTTTGAATAACCAAATTATATTATTTAATGCACGTGCAATTGAAATTTGAAGTATGAAAAAAAATCAACAAAACCAAAAAAATTAACGAAATATACTTAAAAAAGTTCAAACTTGCCCAAATTTGGGTGAGGAGTTTCAAATAATGTGGGAATGGATCACAAAAAAGATGGGTCAAAAAAACTTAAAAAAAATAAATGAATCCCCGAGTGTCCACTGGCACTCGGGGAAGAGACCCTTCCCCGAGTGTCATATATGTAGCACTCGGGGAAGAGGCTCCTTACCCGAGTGTCACCCCGCGGCTCTCGAGGAAAGGCCCAGCAGGCCCACTTTCCCCACCGGCCCATTTAGCCAACCCTAAACTATTACCCCCGCCGCCCCCAACCCCCCCACACCCACCCCCCATCCCCTCGAGCGCCCGCACCCCGAACCTCGGGCCCGCGCCCTCCCCCCCCCCCCCCGCCCCCGCCTCCGTCGGCGTGCCCCACCCCCTCCATCGCCGCCCCCGCCTCCCCGGGCCGTTCTTTACCCCGAGCTCCCGGCTGCGGCGAGGTCCCCTTGCCCCGATGGAGACGCCACCGCCCGCAACACCCCCCCCCCGCGCTCCCGCGCATCCACGTCGGCCCCGCCCTCGCGCGCCCGGACACCGCCCCCGCCACCCCGCCGCCGGATCCGCCGCCGCCTCCACCTCCGGCCCCGGACCCCTCCCCCGCCTCCGCGTCGCCGGATCCACCGCCGGCCCCGGCCCTCCGGCCCTAGACCCCGCCCCCACCTCCGCGCCGCCATGTGCCTTATTTCGAATTCATCTTTACATATTGAAATTTATGAAAGCATATTCCTTGTTCTTTGTTTTGGCTCGGCATTTGATTTTACTATTCTTTCATCATGCGGTACCGTTGACTTGGGAGTTTGATTGGAAATACATGGTCGAGGACTAGTTCTTGACAAGAAGAGAGGGAATATCTTGAAGGTCGGTTATAAATCGATCAAGTTGCTCGGAAGCTTTCCATCTTAAATTATCCAAAACATGAACATATTTTATGTTGAAGGGCTCAACCTGCAACCTGCTTGGGACTAAAAGACTTGTTGTATCAATGAAGGGCCCAGCCACATATTTTTACAATAAACAGAACTCTACATTTTTATATTAATCTTTGGGACTTTCAAAATTGGTGGCTGCATGTTTAGAATTAAAATAAAACTAGTTGATTTCTTTTTTGATGAATATTATGCTTATTATTACTTATCATATATTATAGTCTGAACCATAATTACCATTTTTGAGCTAACATTTGCAGTTCATCAATATTAGTATTAATTGTTTGATGAGCTTTTGTTTTATAATTGTTTGATGAGCTTTTGTTTTATAATTGTTCTATGAGCTTTTGTTTTATAATTGTTCGGTGAGCATTATCATTCTGGAAGTAGCAAGTGTTAGTTGTCAATGTGTAAAGTTCAACTGATTGGAGGGAACAACAAAAATGGTGTCTAAGCCTCTAGCATAAATTTTGATTTGACGTATGTTTTAAGATTTAAAAGTGGTTATTTGCTGCTGTTTCTCAATTTGTTTATCTCATTGTTTCACTGCATTTATGTGCTTGACTTTCAATTTTGTACATGTACATTTTCAATGAAATTAACTTTTTTTTAACTATTTGGGTGGTGGATTATCAGATGGATCGACACAAGTATGTAAAAGTTGCATACCATGGTTTTAGGGAATTGTCAAAAGAAGAAAAAGTTGCTGCTTATGGGAGTACATTGATAAGAGATTCATTTGATGAACCTGATTACACCCTTATAGATACACTCTTCTCATTGGGTGAAGCTTATCTATTTGCTCGGCTTGTTGATTTCATGGACAATAATCCTGGAAAAGTACTGCTACGCAGTATCATAATTCCCATCTTACATGTTTACCATACTCAAGGGGCTTAAAGTTTTAGGATGTTATTTGAATATGATTTTATTGAGCCAAATGATTAGAGTAATTTTTTGTGTTTTGAAGAGCATATCCAGTTGTCCACTCTTAAATGTTTCTTCTTTTGAGGAATTGAACAATATGTAGCCAAAACAATACACAACTGTCTAATCCTCAACTGTCCAAGTTTCTTTCATTGCATTGCTTCCATATATCTACTATCTTTATTATAAGCAATCTGCTATCCTTTTCCTTTGTTCATTTCATGTCGGCTTGTTTTTTTCATGAGTGTTACATTTACATTTTCTTGTATATCGATGCACTTGGATCCATGTCGATGTCTCAAGTGCCGTGCCATGCTTTCACCGATTAATTCGGTGTTATTTAGACTTCCATGTCAATTCTTTGTTTGAATCGGACATCCAATTTCGTCCGATTTCGATATGTCATGCCTTGGCGATGATGTTTCTGTAACCATGACATACCATCCCTCATCTTTTGACACCAATAATGGTATTTTTAGATTAGGTTCTTATGGGAACTAGTATGTATTTTGGTGCTAGAACCTGAACACAAATTGGACAATTTAAGTTTGCTGTGTTGGTGTTCTCATAAATCCACAGGCCTCATGCACACAGACCCCACCAAACTTTAATTGCGTCCATGACTAAATTGTTCAATAAAATACCAAGACATTATGCAAGTTCTAGTGAAAGTTATTTTGAAGTATTAAGAGCTACTTTTTTGGTGTGCCCTAACACTAGGCCAACAAAATCTGACCTGCCGGCACATGATCGATGTCAGCATGTAATTGAGAGGAGTGTGAGCATATTGGTTTCAGTAGTTGTTATTTGCTTTTATGAAGCATTCTAGCAATCATGCAATAATCTAGTAATTTTGCCAGCAACCACTTCCAAACAAAGGGAAAGCTGGGAATGATTTTTTTAGTTTTTTCTTTAAGTTATTAAAGTTATTGCAAAGTCACAATTTTCTTCATGGATAATTTTGTCTTTGAATGCTTTTAGTTATAGTTTGGACCATACACCAATATTAGTTTATCTGCATAAATACAATGTTCTTATCTGATCATTGTAGTTCTTTTTTATGTGAAGGTATCCTCCAGACCATGGTGATGCTATTTGAACAACAATGGGAAACTTGATCCTTTAATATGTTTATATTTATCTTAAATATATGTAGCAGTAACTTCAAATTTTTTCTGAAATTCTGGACAATTAACATTTACTTGTGAACTTAATAGTGTGTACCTTTGGATGGTTTGTAATATATTGTGGATTCCAAACATATTTGTTCGTTTGTGATTCATAAATGTGCTTTGTGATATATTTATTGTTGTTTATTTGTGCTTATTCACAGGGTAAAGAAAAAAAGGCTTCCCCACTCGGGGAAGTTTTTGTTTAAAAAAAGGGATCCATTCTTCCGCGAGTGCCAGGGAAGGGGCACTCGGGGAAGGCTATTTTTTTTAAAAAAACAAAGGGAGCTTCCCCGAGTGCAAGGGCATAAGGCACTCGGGGAAGACGTTTTCTAAAAAAATGAATTTCTTCCCCGAGTGTTGCACTCGGGGAAGAGATTTCAAAAAAAAAGAAATTTCTTCCCCGAGTGTTGCACTCGGGGAAGAGTTTTTTTAAAAAAATCCGGTCGACGGTGTTAAATCTTCCCCGAGTGCTACCGTGGCTCTCGGGGAAGCCTTCCCCGAGTGTACGATTTTTGGCACTCGGGGAAGAGCTCTTCCCCGTGAGCCGCTTCCCCGGAAGCCCTTCCCCGGGTGTTGCACTCGGGGAAGGCTTCCCCGAGTGTTTTTGCCACTTCCCCGAGTGCTTGAGGCACTCGGGGAAGCATGTGGCTCTCGTAGTGCACGGGATGTCCTCGCCGCCGCGTAGAGGCCGGTGACAGAGGATGGAAGCGAGCCACACAACACCCTTATTCGTGTTGAATGCCGATGAGCATGGCCAGCAAGGCGGAACTGGCGGCGAAGCCGAACACGACGTCGCGGCGGGAACCAAGAACATGACGATGACGACGAGCTCTAGCCCCTTCTCGTTGTCATCAGTGGTGGCCAGCGGGCGCTCAGAGGGGACCTGTGAGAGGCGGCTGAGGTGGAGCGCGCGGGCCAAGTCAGCGCGCGCCGTGGACGATGGCCGCCGTTGCCGCCTCGCGCTGGACAGTGGAAAAAGACGGCGACGTATGTGGTGGGGGTGTGGGGATGCGGCGAGGAGGAGGGCCGGCACATCGCACGGATTAACCGTGTCTAGGGGTGGGATTAGTCAGTTTTTTATTAGCAAATGTATTGGTGGGATCGTTTAACTAATTAAATTCTCCATCTTAATCTGGCTATCGGATGGAGATCCAACGATTATAGGAGGAGTTTGCATAGTTTGCATACGAGCCTTGTTTGCATAGGATACGTTGCCATCATTTAGAGCTATGTGCTCATGTTGATTATTATAGCTTACATAGAAAATTGCCAAGTCATTTAGTTTCAACGAATTTTTTGCCAGCGCAGGAAATAGGGCGAGTAGCCCCTAGAAATGAGCGACGAAATGGATAATTTGGATTTTCTTACAGACCCTTTTACTTCACAGGAAATTGATGCAGTGGTTGCAAACTTGCCTTCAGAAAAATCCCCAAGTCCAGATGGTTTCAACACTGATTTTTATCAAGAAATGCTGGCACATTATCAAGCAAGACTTCTACAACTTATTATGTGCTGATTTTCACTTTGGGACAGTTTGCATCCAAAGCCTAAATGGCTCACATAGAACTATTCCAAAAGTGAATACTCCAACAAAGGTTTCAAATTTCAGGCCTATTTCACTTCTGAACACTTCCATTAAGATCATCACCAAGCTCTTAGCTAACAGGCTGCTGCAAGTTATCATGAGCCTTATTCATCAGTATGGTTTTATAAAATCAAGAACAATACAAGATTGCTTGGCATGGGACTTTGAATACTTATACCTTTGCCATAAATCAAGGAAGGAGCTTATTATTCTGAAATTGGACTTTGAGAAGGCTTTTGATAGAATTGAACATTAGACAATGCTTCAGATTATGGAACACAAAGGTTTTAACCCCACTTGGTTGCTCTCGATGAGATCCATCTTTGGCTCTAGCACTTCATCTGTATTGCTCAATAGAGTCCCTAGGAAAGTGTTTCATTGTAAGAGAGGGGTCAGGCAGGGGGATCCCTTATCTCCTCTCCTTTTTGCGCTAGCTGCAGATTTTCTTCAAACACTTTTAAAGAAAGCTAGGGATTTGAATCTGGTGCAGTTGCCAATCCCTTTAACTTACACCTCTGATTTCCCAATCATCCAATATGCTGACACTTTGATTGTTATGGAAGGTTGTGCCAGGCAGCTGATTTTTGTAAAGAGCTTGCTTCAAACTTTTGCAACATCCACTAGTCTCAAGGTCAACTACACCAAATCAATGATGGTGCCTATCAACATTGAGGAAGAGAAAACACAACTCCTAGCAAGCACCTTTGGTTGCTCAATAGGGTCTATGCCTTTTACATACTTGGGATTACCTCTTGGGACTTGTAAACCTAAAGTGGCAGACTTCCTCCCCCTAATCTCAAAATGCGAGAGAGGATTGGTCAACGTCTCAGCTTTCTTATCCCAGGCAGGAAGACTTCAATTGACAAATGCAGTTTTCTCAGTGTCGGTGTTTTAGACCGGCAACCTACTAAGGGGAGTACCCGAAGTAGATGAATGTGGCCTCGCTGAGATCGGTAACTCGAAGGAAGAGACACGTGGCACACAATTTAGACAGGTTCGGGCCGCGAGGTGCGTAATACCCTACGTCCTGTATGCTGCGTAGCTCTGGATTGATTGGGCACGATTACAAGATGGTGTAATTGTGCGCCGTGAGATGAGATTGGATGCTAGATAAGGGTCCCTGCCTCGCCTTATATAGTCCGGGAGGCAGGGTTACAAGTCGGAGTAGGGAGAGAGTACTAGTCGAGTACGTCTAGGAGTCTTCCATACAGTGCGGGACATGTACAGCTTCCTAACCGAGTACTTCTCCTCCGTAGTCCTTGTGCTCCACGCCATCAGGTGCCGTGTAGCGCAAGCCGGTAGTCCCAGGGGCCCACCGAGTAGTCGGTCCCGGTACTCACCGAGGTAGTGGGCCCGGGGAGGTCCATACGACAAGCCCCCGAGTACTTTGTAGTCGAGAAGGATAGCTTCAAGTAGTCTTGACGGCCTTAACGAGTAGTCCCCAAGCGTCCCCGAGGGCTACGGGTCAAAAGTCCTCAAGAGTAGTCGAAGCATCCCGAGGGCCGGAATGTACTCCACCGATGTTTGAGCAATCTTGAAGTCTTCTCGAGTAGTCCCAAGCATCCTCGAGTGTCGCCTTCGAAGGTCTTCAAAAAATGCCCGCCTTGTCTTGAAGCCGAAGGCGATATGGAAGTGCGATTGCAAAATCGCACTCCATATGGAGTAGCCCCCGAGCCTTAGGTTGAGCCGCGAGCTACGGGCCGAGGGTCCATCTGAAGTCTTGCCAAGAAAATCCCGAAAAATCCGGAGAGAATAAACCGAAGGACACGTGGCACGGAGCCCCCGAGCCTTGAGTCGAGTACTTCCTCTCGAATTGAAGGGTCATCTTGAAGAATGTGTCCTGAGATGCTCCTGAGTCTTGTCGCTTCCCAGGTAGTCGAGTAGAAGTAGCCGAGCCCCAGAGGTGAGTCGCGTCGACTAGTAGAATACAAAGAGTCACGCGCAGCCGCTGAGTCAGCCGAGCGTGGACTTATCCATCCGGCTGTTGCGGAGCCGGTTTGACTTATAAATAGAAGCCAAAACCCTTAGGGTTTTCCACTCATCGCTGCTGTAGCTATTTCGAATAGATCTGGGTCAGATCCACTTCCAGCGCACGCCGCCGCCGCAGTAGATCCAAGCGTGCCGCCACCCAGAGCTTCCAGAGTAGCCCCCGAGAGAATGCGCGTGAAGATGCCGTGTACTTGGAGAATGAAGCCTTCACCATCCAAGTCCGCGAAGACCGCCGGGAAGAAGAGGGGCCGTGACGAGGCCGTCGCGGCTGCCACGGGGACAGCGCCGCCGATGTCTCCACCGCGGCCAGATCCAAGCTGCGAGTGGAAAAAGTCGAAAACGAAGACGGAGGATCTGCTGGCCCTCCTCAACAGCGGGTTCATCCGTGAGAAGGAGATGGATAGTTGGAGGGCCGCCGCCGGGGACCCATACCCCATGGAGAAAAGCGAGGATGAGATTCCAATGTTCGTGCGCTTCGCGGAGCGCAGACTCGCACTGCCCGCAAGCGACTTCTTCAAAGGTCTTCTCGGGTACTACGGCGTCGAGTACCTGAACCTCAACCCCAACGGTATTTTCCATACCGCAGTCTTCGTCCATTTCTGTGAGGCGTTCCTGGGGATCAAGCCACACTGGATCCTGTTCCGGAAATTCTTCCGGGTGAAGCCGCAGCTGAGCGCCAGCAACCCACGAGTAGTTGGAGGAGCGGGCATCCAGATGCGAGAGGACGCCGCCGAGCAGTACCTCATGTACAAGCTCATCGACTCCAACGCCGATTGGAAGGCGAGTGTCACACCCTGAAATTTCCAATTTCAGGATGTGAATAGAGAGAATAATTAAATAACAATTTTCTCATAATTTTAAAAATTTTCAAACATTTATATTTCTTTACAGGAAATATAGTATAGGAAAAATCCTTTGTTTGATTTTCTAAATTAAATAAAAAGTTGTGAGTGTTGCATTCATGCCGATGCATCTAGTGGTTCTTGAGTGCAAAAGGTTTCAAAAATGCGTTTAGGAGCTGTCCAAACTCTCCTGAGAATTTTCCGGATTTTTCTGGGATTTATTCTCATTTTCCTTGAGCTATTTCTATTTATTAGAAGGCTCTAAATTCTTTTTCATGAGATCCAAATATTTTATTTGGATTTCTCGTGTCTCAATCTATCTCTGGGAATTTTTCTGGAATTTTTGGAGTATTTTTCGTGGTTTATTTACAATTTCAGGATTTTCTGAAATTGTTTTCTTAATCTGAAATTAATTTCGAAATTAGAAAAAGAAGTGAAATAAAACCGGACTCTTTCTCGGCCAATAAATAGTTGCCGGCGATCTCCTTGGCGTCCTCTTTCCAATGCCACCAACCTTATCTCGTTTTGATAACCCTAGCTCGCGCAAACCGCCGCCGAACTTTCGCATCTACTAAACTCCGGCGAGCTTTTCCGGCAAAACCGTGGACTTCCGGTGCGAACGAACACCACCAGGAAGTTTCTCTCGTCGAGCTCTACGCCTTGGTGTGGTGGATCGCTCGATTCCGACGTCGACTCCGTCGTCTTCTCTAACTCCGGCGACTCCTCTCCAACTCCGGCGAGCTCTTCCGTCGCCATCGTTCATCTTTGGCCGAAGGTGAGCACACCATCGCGTTCGTCTCGTCGTTTCCTCTCCGTTTTGCCGTTCAATCTACAGTTTTGTGGTTGTCCCATCGATTTCCCTTCACCCTCTCTTTTTCTCTCTTTCTGTTGTGTTCCGATCAATATTCGATGGTTAGTTCTGTTCGTCCATGCGGTCAATCGATGGTTCAATCTTGTTCTGCCGTGCGGGTGTCTCTGGCCTAGTAGCATGTGTTGTGCTCCTTGCTGGCTTGCTGTGCCGCACGTGAGGATCGAGTTGAGCGACCGGGAGCTCCTCGATTTGTTCCGTCCGTTCCAGACCAGAGAAAGAAGAAGATGCCCACCTTGCACTTAGGTCCCTGGGAGATTTTGTAGTTCGTAGATTAATTCATGTGTCTTGCTCCTTTTCCAGAGAACCCCCTAGGAAGATCCCTCTATTCGCACATAAATCCCACCCAACCCTTTTATAGATCTAACCCTGCAGTTTACTCTTTTTGTGAGCACTATTTAACGTGTCTTGCGATTCTTTTCAGCTACTCCCTGTTATCTATAGTTAATCATGACTAGGTCCCTGCAATCTTGTTTTGCTCATATCTTTTTCGTTTTAGCTCCGATTTAATCCGTTCAAGTTGCGTTAGATTCATAATAATGTAAACTACACGTTAGCGGTGTGTTTTCACCATGTTTTGTTTCTGAAAATAAAATTAATATTAATTTTGATTAATGACTAGCTATGCATGTCTTTTCCAAATAAAAGCTATATAGATCTATATATCGTTTTTCATAATCAAATTTAATTTGATTAATGATTACTTTACATGCTTTTATGAATAAAATCTAATTAGATCTTTTACTCGGTTTTCCATAAGTCAAATATTAATTTGCTTAATGATTAATTAACTTTTATAATTAAAAGTTGATTAGGCTTTTACTCGACTTTATAAATAAATGTTAATCTTGATTAATACCAATTTAATACTGTTTTTGATAATAATATGATGAACTCGAATTACAAAGTTTCGTTTAGATTGTTCATATAGTTTAGTTTTTCTAAATTAAATGTTTAATCGGTTTAATCAATATACGGATCTTTATTAATAAAACTTGACTAGTTCTTTACACCGGTTTCATAAATAAAGTTTAATATTGCATTAATGTCAACACAGGGTATTTTATTTCTGAAATATCCTTTATATTTGTCTTGTTAATTAAAATGAACCTAGCTCATAGCCTTGCTCTCTCATATATGCAAAACGTTCGTTAGACGTTCTTGTCTCAGCTCAATCTAAGTGTGATCTTCCCGGTCCTTGCTCAATCTTCCACAACCATCTATTTAAAGCTAACCAAGCCTTTCCAAGCACACTTTGTGTTCTTTAGTGATCCATCTAATCAAGCCTATCCTTTAGTGCGTTCTTTTAAAGCTTTCTTTTGATTGGTGCTTGTTTCTTAGTATATGTGTTTGTTTGCTTTGTGTATGTTTGTGCCCGATGATTGATGCGCTCAGAGTGAACGCCGTTCGAGAAGTTTGGAAGAGCTTGAAGTTGAAGATTCTGAGCCGCGACGTTACTTTGGTTAAAGGCAAGTGTGTCCTTGATTTTGTCCTAAGAACTATATTTAATCACTCATTGCATATGCTTGCATTAATATGATGGGGCCCATGTTTAAGGTTTGACTAGTGTTATTTATCCTGTGCCTTGATCAAACGGGTTTATCTTTATGTTGGGTAGCTGTGCTTAGTTGCTATACCTGGGTTATGGTGGTTTTAATGAACATTAATGATGAATCATGTTATACCTTTATGTTATATCTTTGATTGTTTAATACAAGACCATATCATTAATCGGAACATGGAGAACCACCCGGGACAACGGTGCAATCACAAGGACTATATGGCTCGGGTCTTGGCCGATTAATTAGGGAAGTCTTTGTGTGGTTATTACTCGCATAGTAGGTTGGGGACGGAGGAATGCTTTTATGGCTCTTCTATTCGGAGCGGTGATGGAACGGAAGACTCTATGGCTTACCGTCCGTAATAGAAGTGTGGTACGAAAGATAGCCTCTATGACATACTACTATGGACTAATACGCACGGGAGGACTCTTTGTAAAGGCCTCGTAGCGTCCCTATGCAGCCACACCTCGGTAGTGTGGTATTGTGCCTACTTTTGCACAGCGTGGTTGGGTGCAAAACTCTTCGGAGTTTTTACGCGACTTGTGGGTAAAGATGTACAACCTCTGCAGAGTGTAAAACTAATCGATTAGCCGTGCCCACGGTCACGGGCGGCCTGGACCCTCACATGATAATTGAACTTGAAGATGGACTTAAATCGTTCTCTCTGGTTATGCTTGCCATGTGCTTATGGCGTACCTCTTATCTTATGCTTAATGTGGGTTGGTATAAACTTATACTTTATTAGTAATCAGGTGCTAATAAAACTTGATCAACTAAAATTGCTTAAATGCTTATAGCCCAGTCCACTATAAAGCCTTTGCATTCATTCTTTTTCCCCACACTTGCTGAGTACGACAAGTGCTCACCCTTGCTATAACCATTGTTGCTCGAAAAAGGAAGGCTGCTATGAAGATGTTGCGGTGCTAGGCGTACGCAACCCCCGCCGATCGCCCGTGTTGTTTGCGGCCTTCGTTTCCGGGATTCGGCGTAAATCTCTCGATAATCTTTCTTTTTCTTGCGTGATACCGTTTCGTATTCACTTATATGTCACTCTATGCATGAAACTTGATCCCGGCATGCATATAGGTATGCACTTGGTTTCCTTCGGAAAATCGTGTGTGAAGAGTGGTATCGTAGCCGTATCGATCGTAGGACGTAAGCCTAGCTAGTATTGGTCGTTTCCTAATGCCTCTTTTGTTCTACAATTTCTCCTTACCTTATCCTTGACCTCTCGATGAATGATCTCACATCTTAATCATCTTCTTTTCTCCATACCATGAATTCTTGTATATTTATCTTCACTCTCCTTGAACAACTCTTCGACCTCGCCTATTCATTCCCTCAAGCAATAAACACCCCCTTGATTCATGGGTAGAACCGTTACCCTTAACATTCTATCCGTTCGCGCAGCTGTCCGACACATCAGCGCTGTTTCAAATTTTATCTCGAGCTACAGAACTCCGTTTGATATGAAACCAGTTGGGTTAGTTCAAAAATTTCACAAGTGGATTTCTATCAAAAATTCAACCCTATCCAGTGCATGTTCCGGGAGCTATGCCCGAAACATTGGAGCTATCGGAATCTGTAAACTCTGCTGACCTAGTTACCTTCAATATTCTATATATCGGGCTATGGACCTCCGATTGAGGTAAATCCAATTGGAGTAGTTCAGGAATTTCATTAGCTTCGCCCTGTCCAAAATTCAGCAGTATTCGTTTTGTATCCATGGAGATACATACGAATTGGTGGAGCATTCAGAATCTGCCAACACTGCTGACATAGCCATCTTGCTTAATTCATATCTCGAGTTCCGAACCTCCGATTGAGGTGATTCCAGTTGGGTTGAACTCATAATTTCGTACTCCTTGATCTGGGAAAAATCCATTATTTATGGATATCCTTGCTGGGAGATATATCTGGTCTATTAGGAGGATACCCCCTGACTTCAATAACAACGTGTAGTGTCGTTCCCCTTTAGCTATGCCTTGATTGGTGGAATTGTGTGTTTGCATGATGATGCTTGGTTTTATGGACTTGATTGATTCGTTTCTTTGAAGTGAGTGTTGGTGTATTGTGGGTCTTACATCCGCAATAACATCAGTTGCTTAGTTGGGTTCTTCTTTTGTACCTCCCACCTCCTTGTTCTCCCCCACTCGTTTTGCACTACTCTTGTCCCCCTTCTGATCATATCTTTATCTACCAACCAGATGGAAAACCAAGAAGGAGGTAACCAAGGAGAAAGCTACGAGAACGGTGATGACTATGGATACAACCCAAATGCGCTATCATATCCACCCTCAGATGATAAGTATGCAAAGTTCATGAGGACCGAGCCATCAACGTTCTCCGGTACCACATATCCCTTAGAAGTCGAAGACTGGATCAAGACAATTGAAGAGAAGCTAGATATGATACAATGCAATGATGGAGAGAAAGATTTGTATGCATCTTGGCAACTTATAGGAGAGCGACTTCGAGTGGTGGAATTCTTACATCAATGGACATCGGCAACCTAAGAGTATTGTGTGGAAGGAATTCAAAGACAACTTTATCTTACACCATACTCCCGTGAGTGCGATGAAGCTCAAGAGGAAGGAGTTCCTTAACTTAAAGCGAGGGGACGGATGACGGAAGCGAGTACGGGGATAAGTTTGTTCAATTATCTCTGTATGCCCCAAGATCAGCGAGAGTGATAAGAAGAAACGAGATCATTTCATCAAAGGGTTGAATGAAGATCTTCAAAGTATACTAAGCTTACATGATTATTCCGGTCTACAAGATTTAATCAACAAAGCCATTGGGCTAGGAAGCAAACTACAGGAGATCATGAGTAAGAAGAGGAAAAGGGAATATCCAGGGGAAGCCAATAACAATTCTCACCTACATCATATGTCTCAAACCCAAGGTTTTCCTGAAGATCACAATGAAGATGCATATATGGAATATCCTCATGGCGTCACAATACCAGTGATTTATGAGACACCACAGAATCGTCGGAATATTAGGGAAAGTAAAGCTTGTTTTTATTGCAAAGCTGGTGGACACTTTATCAACAGGTGCCCGAAGAAGTTTCTAGATCGTCATTTTAAGAAGGAATGGCGACAACGACACAAGCAAGACAAGACCCCCGCTATTTAAGGATGTTGGTATAAGTTAGGCTGTGGAAAGTTTTCTGTAATATGAAAGGAATAATATTGCTGAAGGATATGAAAAGAGTGGAAATAAACCCTTGTCTCTTGCTAGCTTTTTTTCGAATCTCGGGACGAGATTCCTTTTAAGGGGGGTAGATTTGTCACACCCTGAAATTTCCAATTTCAGGATGTGAATAGAAAGAATAATTAAATAACGATTTTCTCGTAATTTTAAAAATTTTCCCACATTTATTTTTTCTTTACAGGAAATATAGCATAGGAAAAAATCCTTTGTTTGATTTTCTAAATTAAATAAAAAGTTGTGAGTGTTGCATTCATGCCGATGCATCTAGTGGTTCTTGAGTGCAAAAGGTTTCAAAAATGCGTGTAGGAGCTGTTCAAACTCTCCCGAGAATTTTCCGGATTTTTCTGGGATTTATTCTCATTTTCCTTGAGCTATTTCTATTTATTAGAAGGCTCTAAATTCTTTTTCATGAGCTCCAAATATTTTATTTGGATTTCTCGTGTCTCAATCTATCTCTGGGAATTTTTCTGGAATTTTTGCAATTTTTGGAGTATTTTTCGTGGTTTATTTACAATTTCAGGATTTTCTGAAATTGTTTTCTTAATCTGAAATTAATTCCGAAATTAGAAAAAGAAGTGAAATAAAACCGGACTCTTTCTCGGCCAATAAATAGTTGCCGGCGATCTCCTTGGCGTCCTCTTTCCAATGCCACCAACCTTATCTCGTTTTGATAACCCTAGCTCGCACAAACCGCCGCCGAACTTTCGCATCTACTAAACTCCGGCGAGCTTTTCCGGCAAAACCTTGGACTTCCAGTGCGAACGAACACCACCAGGAAGTTTCTCTCGTCGAGCTCTACGCCTTGGTGTGGTGGATCGCTCGATTCCGACGTCGACTCCGTCGTCTTCCCTAACTCCGGCGACTCCTCTCCAACTCCGGCGAGCTCTTCCGTCGCCATCGTTCATCTTTGGCCGAAGGTGAGCACACCATCACTCGTCTCGTCGTTTCCTCTCCGTTTTGCCGTTCAATCTACAGTTTCGTGGTTGTCCCATCGATTTCCCTTCACCCTCTCTTTTTCTCTCTTTCTGTTGTGTTCCGATCAATATCCGATGGTTAGTTCTGTTCGTCCATGCGGTCAATCGATGGTTCAATCTTGTTTTGCCGTGCGGGTGTCTCTGGCCTAGTAGCACGTGTTGTGCTCCTTGCTGGCTTCCTGTGCCGCACGTGAAGATCGAGTTGAGCGGCCGGGAGCTCCTCGATCTATTCCGTCCGTTCCAGACCAGAGAAAGAAGAAGATGCCCACCTTGCACTTAGGTCCCTGGGAGATTTTGTAGTTCGTAGATTAATTCATGTGTCTTGCTCCTTTTCAGAGAACCCCCTAGGAAGATCCCTCTATTCGCACATAAATCCCACCCGACCCTTTTATAGATCTAACCCTGCAGTTTACTTTTTTTGTGAGCACTATTTAACGTGTCTTGCGATTCTTTTCAGCTACTCCCCGTTATCTATAGTTAATCATGACTAGGTCCCCGCAATCTTGTTTTGCTCATATCTTTTTCGTTTTAGCTCCGATTTAATCCGTTCAAGTTGCGTTAGATTCATAATAATGTAAACTACACGTTAGCGGTTTGTTTTCACCATGTTTTTGAAACGACCCGGATTTCCGCGAACGGAACCCCGAATCTTAGCACCTCGGTGGCGAGTCCCGGGAGGGCTACCACGTGCAATCCCTGTCTCGGCGATTCCAAAAATCCATATAGAAAGATAAAAACGAGAAAAGCGAGTACAACATTTATTTTATTACATTAATCGAGTACAATTCTTCGGCACATGCGGTACAAGTCCATCGGGACCGAATCAAACATAAATAAAACGTCTAGCGAGCGGCTCCATGAAAGCGCGGGAAACTCCATATCCGCAGCAGCGGCTCAAGTGTAGGAAGAGCTCTAGTCCACCCAACCGTCGTTGTCGAAGTCGTAGTCCGGCCCGCGTCGAGTCACCGGGGTCTACCCGATAAGCGGGTAGGTCATGTCGGCTTCCCCACAAAGAGGCAAAAGCGGTGTATATTCTACTATGCATGAGATATCCCTAATGCGGGCCGTAGAAGGCTTAAGCAAAGCGACGGGGCAACGTACAAGGTAAGCGAGAATATAGCGAGGAGGTCCACACCTCGGGGAAGCTTCCGCTTCCGAGGTCCACACCTCAGGGGTCCACACCCCGCTCAAGGAATACCACACCAAAACACGGATCTCAACCACGATCTAGAACCCAACTCTCATCTGCGATGTGGGGCCCACCGGCTCCTATCCCCACATCTCAACGGCCGAAGCCGGGCTCACACACTCGGGGGGAGAGAAGAAGCACAAGAGAAGTGTAGCTAGTCGGGTGAGAGATCGAAAGACTCGTCCATAACCGGTGGACACGGACTATAGCTATAGGTTTAACACTGCGAGAGGTTGTACAAGCGTACCCGCCCGAATAGGTCGGAACCGGCCGTCACCGTGTCCGACCCTACCATACGGCCGAAGCCCAAGTAAGTGGATAGTACCCTTCGCATCTTCGAGCACGGCCCGGCCTCCGCGGCGAGCTCATACTACCCGCGAGAGGTCCCTCGAAGGCCGTGGAACCCTTCCCCGGCCTCGCCGGGGGCAAAGTCTACTAAGGAGGGAAAGACCACTCCCGACACGATCACACCGATCCTCCTACGGGAGGGGGTGCTATCCACTACAAGTCTCACCCCGCACCCCCGCCCAATACAAGGCGGGCGATCCGTACGAAAATAGTCATCCGAAACAAGGTCAGCGACGATCGGTCCTTAAGGGGCCGAGAGCGAGCACTCAACATCTCCATCCCACACGACACGACCCTCGGGTAAGAGGCCGGATCGCATCTTCCCTCGGCGGCCGTTCACAAGTAACCAAGCGGCTCGCTCCCGCCAAAACACGGCAAGGAGGTACACAACCCGAACGCACGCTAGAATCACACCGAGATACCCGCATCTCGGCCCAAGCCCGCAGTACCATCCATAATCAAGCAACAAAAGTATGGATAGTTGAGGTAAGGGACTAGCTAGGGGTCCGTAGCTAGTCCCGCGAGGTAGAAGAACAAGGAAACGGGGTATAACAAAGCATCAAGGCATGGCTATTAAACGGGTTATGCAATTCATCAATTTCATGCATTAAAGTAAAGCACTAGCGGCTACATAGCAACATAGGATCTATATGGTTGGGAGTGACATGACACCTTCGTTGCCGTTGAAGCGATCGGTTGTCCGGAGCGGTGTACTCGGGGTCCTCCACGTCCTCCCGGTCGAAGCTCGGGTGCCGCGGCACGAGATTCGACGCGAAAATAAGATAACGGTGCACATCTAAGCAATAACTCCAAATAAGATCCAATTTAGAAGATCCAAATGAATCCAAACTACCTACAATCGGCAAGGTTTCGCAAATACGGATTTATAGAAATTAGTTTTGTATTTTTCCGAGCTCCCTAGAATTTATTATGAATTTTTAAAGGTTAAAAACATTTTACGGAATTTTTAAACGAGAAGAGAAAAGGGATTTTCGGAAAAAGAGCTGCCGACGTCGGCATGACGTCGGCGCCACACGGTTGACGAGGCTAAAAAGGGCCTTAGCGGCTGGCCGGGCCGTGGGCGGCCCAGCGGTCTCGTTTCTGCCCGTGGGTTGGTTTCGGCCCAATGAGCCTGCCCAACACAGCCCACTAGAGGAGGCACCAGAAGTCCGGAACACACCCTCCAGCTCCCTATTCCGCGCTGGGCCGGCGGCCTGCTAGCAGCTAGCTGGGCTTAGAGCCCAGTTCTGGCCGGCGGCCCACTGCTCTCTTTTAACCCAACGCTGCCCGTCGCCCACCAGATGGTCGACGAAATGCCCTGGGAAGACGCCACGCGTGCGACGCGGCGCGGCGCGCCTGCGTGTCGTCCCCCGCCGGTGGCGAGGCCGTGGCCATGGCGCGCGTGGGTGCGGCCGGCCGGCTCTCGCGCTCACCGGCCCCCCGCAACAAAGGTCCTCGGCTCGAAGGCCGGCTCACGGCACAAGACACGGACCACCGCGACGGCTCGCCCGGAGATGGCGCGGCGTCGACGGGATCCCCCGCACACCGGCCGGCCGGCCCCTAGCAAGCTCTTGACACGGCGGTTGGACACGGCCGGGCTCGACGCCGGGGTGCGCCGGCTCCGCCACCGTGACCTCCCCGTGACCAACACCGGGAACGGCACCACGGCCAAAACAAGAAACCCGAGACGCGACGCGCGCTCGGCACCGGCTCGACGGCGCGGCGTCGACGTGCTCCCTTTTTCCCCAGCAAGGCAGCCCAAGCTCCCGCCCCCGACCGGTTCACCGGTGCGTGCGGCTTGGGGTAGCCACGCCCCTGGACCTCACCGGCAGGGCACGACACGGCGTCGTCCATGGGGGAGACGGCGGCGCGCGCGCGCCCGAGCACCGGCGGCTCGAAGGCACGCCCACGGGCGGAGCGAGAAAACACGACCGGCGCAAGGAGAAGAGAGGGAAGGCCACGGTGCTCACTGCGGGTCGGCGGTGTAGACGTAGCAGGCCTGGCGTGGGTGGCGGCGCGGCGTCGGTGTCCACGGCGGCGCTCGATCCTCTGCTCCGGTCCGGCTCCTCTTCGATCACGAACGGCGCCTCCCCCTCGTCCGGCTCCTCACGAACTCGTCCCTCCGCGGCGGCGACGCGCCGGCGGCAGCGCGGCTCCCCAGCCTTCCCCGCTCCCCCTTCCCTTCTCTACTCTTTCCCCCCTGCTTCCCCTTCGGCGGCGGCTCTGGAAGGGGGCAAAACCCCAATGCGGGTTGGTGGCGGTGCCCTCTGGCGCTCGCCCTCCCCCTGCTTTTGAATCCGCGGCTCCGCATGGGCAGGGCGATTTCCCGGTGTTGCCCTCCCCGGCTTGGACCGCCTGGCGCCCGAGGCGGCGGTGCTCGCCCCCTCACTGCTCTCGCTGCCACTGGGTCATGGCACAGGGGTAAAATAGGCTTTCCCCCCCGACGGCGCTGGCTTGGTCCGCGCGCGGGCGCCGGGGCCTCGGCGTGCGCGCCGGCCGGGCGGCTCGGCCGCGCCCCGCGCGCGCGCGAGCGGATGCGACGGGACCGGCGGCGGCGTGGACGGGTGCGGGCCGGGCCGGTTCGGTGGGTAGGTGAAAAGGAAGGGCCGACGCGTGGGGTCCGCTAGCCGAGGCTAAGGAGAGGGTCTTGCGGTGCGGGTTGGTGGGGCGAAAGGCGACGCGGGCCGGGCCGGCCGCATCGCAAAGGAAAGGAGATGACGGCCCAAGCACTTGGTCGCTCTTTGCCTATTAAAATAAATAAGTTTGATCTAGGATTTGAAAAGGAGTTTGAATTTGATTCCCTTTCAAATTCAAACTTCACTCAATTGAACTCCAAATAATCCAAAGAAGAACCAACTCACACAATTTACCATATTTTTAACATATGTTTTATAAATAGGATAAATTAGTGGAGAATTTAGTGAGAGGCTAGCAATTTTGGCTCAACAATTGATATCACTCAAATGCAAGCAAAAAGTTTTAAATTTTCGCAAAATTTACACACCTAAATTCCTGGGTTGTTACATTCTCCCCCACCACCGAGAATCTCGTCCTCGAGATTTAGTCCTCGGCCTCCTCCGTGAACAAGTGAGGGTACTCTTTCCGAGATCGGCTTCCTTCTCCCATGTTGCCTCTCGCTCTGTATGGTTGCTCCACAACACTCTACGAGAAAGGAATGATAGTTCTCCTTGTTTCCTTGATAGCTCGTCCAAGATTCTCTCGGGATATTCTCGTATACTCAAGGTTGTCTTGCAAGTCAAGCAACTCCATGGGCACTTGCTTTGCCTCCACTTGCCTTCTCGCTCTTCTTCGGTCGTGACACGTGAAACACCGGGTGAACTCCCGCCATTGTCTCGGGTAGTGCAAGCCGGTAGGCCAAACTTCCAATCCTACGGGTGATGGGGTACGGTCCCACGTACCTCGGTGCAAGCTTTCCCTTCACCAAGAACCTCTTAGTTCCTCGAAGCGGTGATACTTTCAAGTACACCCGATCGCCAAGCGCAAAGGTCAACTCTCTTCTTCTTTTGTCGGCATAGCTCTTCGACGGCTGCGAGCGATCTTCGGGTTCTCACGATCTCCTCTGCTTCCTTAATGATTGCTGGCCCAAACGGTGCTCGTTCTCCAACCTCCGACCAAGCTAGCGGGGTCCCGCATTTTCGACCGTAAAGTGCCTCAAAGGGTGCCATCCAGAGACTTGCTTGAAAGCTGTTGTTGTACGAGAACTGCGCAAACGGCAACTCGCTCTCCTAATCGGTACCATAGGTGAGTGCACAAGCTCGTAGCATGTCCTCCGGGACCCGGTTAACCCTCTCTATCCGACCATCCGTCCGTGGGTGAAAAGCCGTGGCCGTAGCCGAGTGTGGTGCCCATAAGCTTGTGGAAGCTGCGCCAAAACTTGGAGACAAAGCGTGGTCCTCGATCGGATACAATATTTACGGGTGCCCCCGTGCGATCCGAGTATGTGCTCTACGTACGGTTCCGCCAACTTCTCGGTGGCATACGGGTCTTCACCGGCACAAAGTGAGCCACTTTAGTCAGCCTGTCCACTATAACCCAAACTGAGTCGTTTCCTTTTGGTGTTCTAGGGAGTCCCACCACAAAGTCCATGGAAATATCCTCCCACTTCCACACCGGGATATCCAACGGCTTCAACAAGCCTGCAGGTTTCTGATGTTCAATCTTCACTCTGCTGCAGGTGTCGCAACAGGCCACGTAGTGTGCAATATCCTTCTTCATGTCCTTCCACCGTACCTGATCTTCGGATCTCCGTACATCTTGGTGCTTTGCCGGGTGAATCGAGTACCTCGAGTCGTGAGCTTCTCTCATGATCCGCTCCCGGAGTGCTGCGTCTTGTGGTACACGGATCCGTTATTTCAACCACACGGTGCCTCTGTTCATCAACCCGTAGTCCTCTGCTTTGCCCTGCTTCATTAGTTCTCGCAGCACTTTGATTTCTGCACACTCCTTCTGGGCTGTACGGATTCGCTCCTCCAGGTCATAGGTCACTTGCATCACGTTGACTTGGCCTTGGTCCACAATCTCGATTCTCAGCTTCTCTAGCTCTTCATGCAAAGCAGGTTGCTCCTCTTTTACCATGAGGTTGTTGCAGTATGTTTTCCGGCTCAGTGCATCTGCCACGACGTTAGCTTTGCCTGGGTGGTAGTTGATCTCGACGTCGTAGTCCTTGATCAGCTCCAGCCATCGTCTCTGCCTCATGTTCAACTCTCGTCTGGGTAAAGAAGTACTTCGGGCTCTTGTGGTCGGAAAACGGTTCACACTTGTTCCCTATCGGGTAGTGTCTCCGATTTTGAGCGCATGCACAACGGTGCCAGCTCCAAGTCGTGTGTCGGGTAGTTTTCCTCGTGTTTCTTCAGCTGCCTGGAAGCATAAGCCACAACTTTCCCTTCCTGCATCAGCACACAACCAAGTCCTTGCTTTGAAGCGTCACAGTAGACCACAAAGTCTTTCTTGATATCTGGCAAGGTAAGCACTGGAGCTGTGGTGAGTCTCTTCTTCAGTTCCTGGAAGCTCTTCTCACACGCTTCTGACCACTCGAACTTCGTGTTGTTCTTGAGCAACTCGGTCATTGGCTTTGCAATCTTGGAAAAGTTCTCAATGAACCTCCGGTAGTAACCTGCCAACCCAAGGAAGCTCCGACATCTGTCACGTTTAATGGCTGCTCCCACTTGGTCACCGACTCAACTTTGGATGGGTCCACGGCTATCCCCTCCGCCGACAACACGTGTCCCAAGAACGCGACCTTCTCCATCCGGAACTCGCACTTGCCGAACTTGGCGTACGGTTCTGCTGCCTCGGCCTCTCTAGCACGACTCTCGGGTGCTCCTCGTGCTCGTCGGTGGTCTCGAGTAGATCAAGATATCGTCGATAAACACCACTACAAACTGTCCAACTCTTCCATGAAGACCTTGTTCATCAAGTTCATGAAGTAAGCGAGGGCGTTGGTCGGCCCGAAAGAAACCACCACGAACTCGTACAAGCCGTACCGTGTGGTGAAAGGCTGTCTTGGGTATATCCTGCTCTCGGATCTTCATGCGGTGGTAGCCCGACCTCAAGTCGATCTTGGAGAAGAACCTTGCCTTTTTGAGCCTATCCGGCGGATCCTCGATTCCGGGTAGTGGGTACTTGTTCTTGATTGTCATCGAGTTGAGCGTGCGGTAGTCAATGCACATTCTCTTGGTGCCGTCTTTCTTTTCCACGAAGAGCACCGGTGAACCCCACGGTGAGGCACTCGGCCTAACAAACCCTTGCTCGAGCGCCTTCTTGAGCTCGTTTCTTCAACTCGTCCGGCTCGTCGGACGACATCCCGTACGGACTCTTTGCAACGGGCCCCGCCCCCGGCATCGGCTCAATCACAAACTCCACGTCCCGGTCCGGGGGTAACTCCGTAAGCTCCTGCGGGAACACGTCCGGAAACTCACGGACCACCGGGATCTCTTCAATCTCTTTCCCACTCATGTTGCACATCATCGTAGCAACCTTCGGACTCGTGGCTCGATCCGCACCGTAGTCCCGCCGGGGTGTTCTAGTCGTATCACTCCGGGGGTTACAAGAGACTATCCCGTTGTGCTTCGCCAACCAATCCATCCCTAGGATCACGTCTATCCCGGTAGACTCCAAAACTGTCAAGTCTGCCGTGAACGGTAGCCCCTCAAACACCATCCTCACTCCCCTGCACTCTAACGTACTCCTCTTCTCTCCTAGCGGAGAGCTAGTCAAGATAGGCCTTGGTCGAGGCTTAGTTGGTAGAGACCTTTCTTTAGCAAACTTGGTAGAAATATACGAAAACTGAGCTCCAGTATCGAACAAAACAGTTGCCAAAACTGAGTCAACAAGGAACTCACCAAGTGTGACGTCGGGTGCGGCTGCTGCATCCTCGGCGGTGAGGTGGTTCAGACGGCCTCGAGTAGGCCGGCGGGCCGAGCGGTCCTCTCGCCGTGTATGGGGTGGCTGTCCTCCGGTGCCGGTGGCTTGGCCGGGGTCCGGAACCGAGAGCCGCGGTTCGACTCCCTGGTGGCGCTGCGTGGACACTCAAACGACTTGTGCCCAACCTGACGGCAGTTGAAGCAAGTCACCTTGGATCTGTCTGCTGACTGCGGTGGTGGCCTCGGTTTCTAGGCGTTCGACCTCCACTCCCGCACTGGGTTGGCCTCGCTCGCGGGGCCGAGACTGAGAGACGTGGTGCCTCTGCTGTGACTGGTGGCCCTGAGCGTAACCTGTCCTCTGCCTCTGAGGTGGTCTTGAGCGTCCTGCCTGGTCCGAGCGCTTGGACTTGCTTCCACGAACCTCCATGTACTCAAGCCTTGACCTCTCCACGATCAGTGCCTTGTCGATAATGGAGCGAAGTGTCGGGCAGTCGTGCGCGGACAAGTGGTGTGCCATCCCCTTGTGCGGCCCCTTTCTGAACCAGTAGACCTTCTTCTTCTCTGTGTCGGTGTCTTCTGGCACGTACCTCATCAGCTCCTGGTAGCGGTTGGCGTACTCCCCGCACCGACATGTTTCCCATCTTGAGGTGCTCGAACTCGTCGGCTTTCTCGTCCATCCTGCATCCGGAATGTGGTGACTCCCGAAGGCCGCCACGAACTCGTCCCACCCGATGTGCAACGGGTCCCGGTGCGAGTCACGATAGTTGTCCCACCACGCACCGGCCGTGCCAACCGGGCCGGTGCGCGGCCACGGTCACACACTCCTCCTCCGTAAGCTTAGTCGGCTCCGGCTTCTTCTCAATCTCACGTAGCCGGTTGTCCGCGTCCATCGGGTCCGCCGAGTGGTCAAAGGTAGGCGGTCGCGGCTTGTTGAAGTTCTCAACCTTCTTCTCGGAAACCCTGCGGAACGTTGCGGTTCGAGCCCCGTGGTTGTTGTTGTTGTTGTTCCGAGCTAGCATCCGGGTGATCGTCCGCATCGGTGAGTCCGTACCGCCATCACGTCGGCCAAGTTCGGGGGGAGGTGGCGGTGGTGGCACCTCGTGTCCCCGAGCCTCGGCCTCGCTCCTCCCTCGGGCCGGGGGTACCGCTCGTGCTCGAGCTCCTGCTCCCGAGCTCCCTCGTCGTCGTGCGCGGCGCCTCGACCGCCAACTCGGCCTCCTCGGCCTCCGCGGCCTGCCGGGCCCCCGCGAAGCCCGCCTCGTGGCGCGTGACCTCCACGGCGTCCACGGCCTCTCGCTCCCGCCCGGGTTAGGGGCATCCTCCCCTCCGTCGTCCCCCGGCGACCTCCTCGAAATGGGCCGGGAGTCGCCGGACCTCCTTGCTCCCGACATCTGTTCCAGTTGCAAGAGTTAGTAGTGGTAGGGAGAATGTATCTATTAAGGTTATTAACTATAAAGGAGTAATCCTGCTAACAGTCAAAGAATTCATACAGACAAAAAGAAGCATGAAATCCGAAGGAAACCATGAAGATCCATGTCACTCAATCAATGCCACCATACAAAAGGGGTGCACCTCGAGGTTTACTCCAACAACCTTCGAGGGTACACGGCAACACATCACGCTAACGCATGGTACATCATGGGGGTAGCCACTACAAGCATGACAGCATAAGCGACAGCATCACATCTAACTTATTACAACGACTCAGGATCTACAGCGTAGTCTCTACTCCCATCACGGGGTACACTGAGGTGCCTCGGGGCTGGCGTCTGGTGGAACTGAGTAGAACGGTGGTGAGTGTGCCCCTGGGTATCCCGGCACCCTGATCGCCGGTCCTCCGTAGTAGTCACAGGTATCCTGAAGAGCACGGTCCATCTCTGCTGTGTCCTGAGAACCACTCGGGTACGGGCGTACTCGTGGTAGGAGCGTCGGCGGAAGCTCGAAAGTCTCTGTCCTCAGTCGGGGTCTCTTCTTGGGTGGTAGCTGTGCGGAGAGCGCCTCCAGCTCTGTCAGCCTCTGCTGGTCGGAACGCTCCCAGGCCGCGCGGGTCCTGGCTGCTCGGTCCCTCTCCTCGTAGACCAGTCCTCCAAGGTAACACAAGTGGTGGTAGTTGTGTCGACTCGCCTCCTGTAGATCCCACACCTTGACTTGATAGTCAGCGGCTGCAGCTCCGACCGACTCCAACTGATCTCTCGCCTCTGCCAGCCTCACCCTGTCCTCACGCGAGGCCTCCACTGAAGCCCGGTGCAGCTCCCGCTCTGCCCTCAACCGCGCCTCCAGAGTAGCGATCCTCCGGGCGTCCCTCTCAGTGCTGGCCGCGGCCGCTGCCAGTCCAAGCTGTACTAGCTCTCCGTTCCTCACGTGCGACGCCTCCAACTCGTCAAGTATATCCTCTCTCTCCACCTCCAGGTCCCGAACCCCGCGCGGGCAGCGTCACACCTCCACCGAAGGTACGCGACCTCACCGTCTGCCCAGTACAGCGCCTGGTCCTGAGCCAGGATGCACCGTCTGGCTGCGAGCATCACCTGGTCCTCCTCCACCGAAGTCACCTCCGAGTACCGTGCTCGGTCGCTCGTGTCCCGGCGACCGGGTCGTAGATCTCTGTCGGAAGCACGCTGAACGGAGTGTCCTTCAGCCTCTCCCTGAGCTGGACACAAACCTTCTTGAGAGCCCTGCGTGCGCCGGTCCCCGGGTGTGCCTCCGTGACCGAACTCTCGAAGCGGGTGCACCTCAACCTCCTCGAACTGCGGCACCCGTGGGTCCGCCGGCACCGTGACGGCCGGGGTAAGTGGGGGTGCTGCTCCAAGTGCCCCATGGCCCTCCCCTTGTAGGCGACTCCGTCTTTCTCCACTCTAGCGCCTCCGGGCACTCTCTCGGCAAGCGGCGAAGCCTCCGTAGCTCTTGCCGTCCGACTCCAAAGGAACCCACGTACTCTCCGCCATCTGCACAACGTTGTTAGAGCGTAGTTAGTAAGGTAGTTAGTGAAAGTTAATCAAGGTAATGCATATATATAAGTATAGTTATATACATACGGAAGCCAAGGGGTTTATATAAAGTTTCAAGGTTCGAAACGGCTTCCTATGCTATCGACCATTCCACGGGGCTCGTCCTACGGTCAAGCATGGCTGCGGTACCAAGCCGAAACGACTCGGATTTCCGCGAACGGAACCCCGAATCTTAGCACCTCGGTGGCGGTCCCGGGAGGGCTACCACGTGCAATCCCTGTCTCGGCGATTCCAAAAATCCATACGAGAAAGATAAAAACGAGAAAAGCGAGTACAACATTTATTTTATTACATTAATCGAGTACAATTCTTCGGCACATGTCGGGTACAAGTCCATCGGGACTGAATCAAACATAAATAAAACGTCTAGCAGCGGCTCCATGAAAGCGCGGGAAACTCCATATCCGCAGGCAGCTCAAGTGTAGGAAGAGCTCTAGTCCACCCAACCGTCGTTGTCGAAGTCGTAGTCCGGCTCTGCGTCAGAGTCACCAGGGTCTACCCGATAAGCGGGTAGGTCATGTCAGCTTCCCAACAAAGAGGCAAAAGCGGTGTATATTCTACTATGCATGAGATGTCCCTAATGCTGGCCGTAGAAGGCTTAAGCAAAGCAAACGGGGCAACGTACAAGGTAAGCGAGAATATAGCGAGGAGGTCCACACCTCGGGGAAGCTTCCGCTTCCGAGGTCCACACCTCGGGGGTTTCCGCGAACGGAACCCCGAATCTTAGCACCTCGGTGGCGGTCCCGGGAGGGCTACCACGTGCAATCCCTGTCTCGGCGATTCCAAAAATCCATACGAGAAAGATAAAAACGAGAAAAGCAAAGTACAACATTTATTTTATTACATTAATCGAGTACAATTCTTCGGCACATGCCGGGTACAAGTCCATCGGGACTGAATCAAACATAAATAAAACGTCTAGCGAGCGGCTCCATGAAAGCGCGGGAAACTCCATATCCGCGGGCGGCTCAAGTGTAGGAAGAGCTCTAGTCCACCCAACCGTCGTTGTCGAAGTCGTAGTCCGGCTCGCGTCGAGTCACCAGGGTCTACCCGATAAGCGGGTAGGTCATGTCAGCTTCCCAACAAAGAGGCAAAAGCGGTGTATATTCTACTATGCATGAGATATCCCTAATGCGGTCGTAGAAGGCTTAAGCAAAGCGACGGGGCAACGTACAAGGTAAGCGAGAATATAGCGAGGAGGTCCACACCTCGGGGAAGCTTCCGCTTCCGAGGTCCACACCTCAGGGGTCCACACCCCGCTCAAGGAATACCACACCAAAACACCGGATCTCAACCACGATCCGAACCCAACTCTCATCTGCGATGTGGGGCCCACCGGCTCCTATCCCCACATCTCAACGGCCGAAGCCGGGCTCACACACTCGGGGGAGAGAAGAAGCACAAGAGAAGTGTAGCTAGTCCCGCAGGTAGAAGAACAAGGAAACGGGGTATAACAAAGCATCAAGGCATGGCTATTAAACGGGTTATGCAATTCATCAATTTCATGCATTAAAGTAAAGCACTAGCGACTACATAGCAACATAGGATCTATATGGTTGGGAGTGACATGACACCTTCGTTGCGGTTGAAGCGGTCGCTTTCGGAGCAGTGTACTCGGGGTCCTCCACGTCCTCCTGGTCGAAGCTCGGGTCTGCGGCACGAGATTCGACGCGAAAATAAGATAACGGTGCACATCTAAGCAATAACTCCAAATAAGATCCAATTTAGAAGATCCTAATGAACCCAAACTACCTACAATCAGCAAGGTTTCGCAAATACGGATTTATAGAAATTAGTTTTGTATTTTTTCGAGCTCCCTAGAATTTATTATGAATTTTTAAAGGTTAAAAACATTTTTACGGAATTTTTAAACGAAGAGAAAAGGGATTTTCGAAAAAGAGCCGCCGACGTCAGCATGACGTCAGCGCCACACAGTTGACAGGCTGAAAAGGGCCACAAGCGCTGCTGGGCCGTGGGCGGCCCAGCGGTCTCGTTTCTGCCCGTGGGTTGGTTTCGGCCCAATCAGCCTGCGCAACACAGCCCACTAGAGGAGGCACCAGAAGTCCGGAATACACCCTCCAGCTCCCTATTCCGCGCTGGGCCGGCGGCCTGCTAGCAGCTAGCTGGGCTTAGGGCCCAGTTCTGGCCGGCGGCCCACTACTCCCTTTTATCCCAACGCTGCCCGTCGCCCACCAGATGGTCGACGAAATGCCCTGGGAAGACGCCACGCGCGCGACGCGGCGCGGCGCGCCTGCGTGTCGTCCCCGGCCGGTGGCGAGGCCGTGGCCATGGCGCGCGTGGGTGCGGCCGGCCGGCTCTCGCGCTCACCAGCCCCTGCAACAAAGGTCCTCGGCTCGAAGGCCGGCTCACAGCACAAGACACGGACCACCGCGACGGCTCGCCCAGAGATGGCGCGGCGTCGACGGGATCCCCTGCACACCGGCCAGGCCGGCTCCCTAGCAAGCTCTTGACACGGCGGTTGGACACGGCCCGGGCTCGACGCTGGGGTGCGCCGGCTCCGCCACCGTGACCTCCCTGTGACCAACACCAGAACGGCACCATGGCCAAAACAAGAAACCCGAGACGCGTCGCGCGCTCGGCACCCGGCTCGACGGCGCGGCGTCGACGTGCTCCCCTTTTTCCCCGGCAAGGCGGCCCAAGCTCCCCGCCCCGGGCGGTTCACCCGGTGCGTGCGGCTTGGGGTAGCCACGCCCCGGACCTCACCGGCGGGGCACGACACGGCGTCGTCCATGGGGAGACGGCGGCGCGCGCGCGCCCGGGCACCGGCGGCTCGAAGGCACGCCCACGGGCGAGAAGCGAGAAAACACGGCCGGGCGCAAGGAGAAGAGAGGGAAGGCCACGGTGCTCACTACGGGTCGGCGGTGTAGACGTAGCAGGCACGGCGTGGGTGGCGGCGCGGCGTCGGTGTCCACGGCGGCGCTCGATCCTCTCGCTCCGGTCCGGCTCCTCTTCGATCACGAACGGCGCCTCCCCCTCGTCCGGCTCCTCACGAACTCGTCCCTCCTCGGCGGCGACGCGCGGCGGCAGCGCGGCTCCCCAGCCTTCCCCGCTCCCCCTTCCCTTCTCTACTCTTTCCCCCCTGCTTCCCCTTCGGCGGCGGCTCTGGAAGGGGGCAAAACCCCAATGCGGGTTGGTGGCGGTGCCCTCTGGCGCTCGCCCTCCCCCTGCTTTTGAATCCGCGGCTCCGCATGGGCAGGGCGATTTCCCGGTGTTGCCCTCCCCGGCTTGGACCGCCCGGCGCCGAGGCGGCGGCGCTCGCCCCCTCCTTGCTCTCGGCCGCCACCGGGTCATGGCACGGGGGTAAAATAGGCTTTCCCCCCGACGGCGGCGGCTTGGTCCACGCGCGGGCGCCGGGGCCTCGGCGTGCGCGCGGCCGGGCGGCTCGGCCGCGCCCCGCGGCGCGCGGCGGGGTGCGACGGGACCGACGGCGGCGTGGACGGGTGCGGCTGGCTGGTTCGGTGGGTAGGTGAAAAGGAAGGGCTGACGCGTGGGGTCCGCTGGCCAGAGGCTAAGGAGAGGGTGCTGCGGTGCGGGTTGGTGGGCTGAAAGGCGACGCGGGCTGGGCCGGCTGCATCGCAAAGGAAAGGAGATGACGGCCCAAGCACTTGGCTGCTCTTTGCCTATTAAAATAAATAAGTTTGATCTAGGATTTGAAAAAGAGTTTGAATTTGATTCCCCTTCAAATTCAAACTTCACTCAATTGAACTCCAAATAAACCAAAGAAAAACCAACTCACATAATTTACCATATTTTTAACATATGTTTTATAAATAGGATGAATTAGTGGAGAATTTAGTGAGAGGCTAGCAATTTTGGCTCAAAAATTGATAGCACTCAAATGCAAGCAAAAAGTTTTAAATTTTCGCAAAATTTACACACCTAAATTCCTGGGTTGTTACAGTTTTGTTTCGAAAATAAAATTAATATTAATTTTGATTAATGACTAGCTATGCATGTCTTTTCCAAATAAAAGCTATATAGATCTATATATCGTTTTTCATAATCAAATTTAATTTGATTAATGATTACTTTACATGCTTTTATGAATAAAATCTAATTAGATCTTTTACTCAGTTTTCCATAAGTCAAATATTAATTTGCTTAATGATTAATTAACTTTTATAATTAAAAGTTGATTAGGCTTTTACTCGACTTTATAAATAAATGTTAATCTTGATTAATACCAATTTAATACTGTTTTTGATAATAATATGATGAACTCGAATTACAAAGTTTCGTTTAGATTGTTCATATAGTTTAGTTTTTCTAAATTAAATGTTTAATCGGTTTAATCAATATACAGATCTTTATTAATAAAACTTGACTAGTTCTTTACACCGGTTTTATAAATAAAGTTTAATATTGCATTAATGTCAACACGGGGTATTTTATTTCTGAAATATCCTTTATATTTGTCTTGTTAATTAAAATGAACCTAGCTCATAGCCTTGCCTCTCATATATGCAAAACGTTCGTTAGACGTTCTTGTCTCACTCAATCTAAGTGTGATCTTTCCGGTTCTTGCTCAATCTTCCGCAACCATCTCTTTAAAGCTAACCAAGCCTTTCCAAGCACCCTTTGTGTTCTTTAGTGATCCATCTAATCGAGCTTATCCTTTAGTGCGTTCTTTTAAAGTTTTCTTTTGATTGGTGCTTTGTTCTTAGTATATGTGTTTGTTTGCTTTGTATGTTGTGCCCGATGATTGATGCGCTTAGAGTGAACGCCGTTCGAGAAGTTTGGAAGAGCTTGAAGTTGAAGATTCTGAGCAACGACATTACTTTGGTTAAAGGCAAGTGTGTCCTTGATTTTGTCCTAAGAACTATATTTAATCACTCATTGCATATGCTTGCATTAATATGATGGGACCCATGTTTAAGGTTTGACTAGTGTTATTTATCCTGTGCCTTGATCAAACGGGTTTATCTTTATGTTGGGTAGCTATGCTTAGTTGCTATACCTGGGTTATGGTGGTTTTAATGAACATTAATGATGAATCATGTTATACCTTTATGTTATATCTTTGATTGCTTAATACAAGACCATATGCTTAATCGGAACATGGAGAACCACCCAGGACAACAGTGCAACCACAAGGACTATATGGCTCGGTCTTGGCCGATTAATTAGGGAAGTCTTTGTGTGGTTATTACTCGCATAGTAGGTTGGGGACGGAGGAATGCTTTTATGGCTCTTCTATTCCGGAGCGGTGATGGAACGGAAGACTCTATGGCTTACCGTCCGTAATAGAAGTGTGGTACGAAAGATAGCCTCTATGACATACTACTATGGACTAATACGCACGGGAGGACTCTTTGTAAAGGCCTCGTAGCGTCCCTATGCAGCCACACCTCGGTAGTGTGGTATTGTGCCTACTTTTGCACAGCGTGGTTGGGTGCAAAACTCTTCGGAGTTTTTACGCGACTTGTGGGTAAAGATGTACAACCTCTGCAGAGTGTAAAACTAATAGATTAGCCGTGCCCACGGTCATGGGCGGCCTGGATTCTCACATGATAATTGAACTTGAAGATGGACTTAAATCGTTCTCTCTGGTTATGCTTGCCATATGCTTATGGCGTACCTCTTATCTTATGCTTAATTGTGGGATGGTATATACTTATACTTTATTAGTAATCGGTGCTAATAAAATTTGATCAACTAAAATTGCTTAAATGCCTATAGCCCAGTCCACTATAAAGCCTTTGCATTCATTCTTTTTCCCCACACTTGCTCGAGTACGACAAGTGCTCACCCTTGCTATAACCATTGTTGCTCGGAAAAAGGAAGCTGCTATGAAGATGTTGCTTGGTGCTAGGCGTACGCAACCCCCGATCGGCGCTTTGTGTTGTTTGCGGCCTTCGTTTCCGGGATTCGGCGTAAATCTCTCGATAATCTTTCTTTTTCTTACGTGATACCGTTTCGTATTCACTTATATGTCACTCTATGCATGAAACTTGATCCTGGCATGCATATAGGTATGCACTTGGTTTCCTTCGGAAAATCGGGTGTGACGAGCGAGGTGGTTCTACGTCACGAACCACCACCCCGGCTTGCCAAGCCGAGCAGGAGGCAGCCCAGGCACCGAGACTGGTGGAACACGGAGCCCACGATGCAGGAGGGGATCCAGCTCCCCGAGCTGTTGGCGTGCATCAAGGAGCTTAGAGAAGCCGAGCTGAGGGCCGAACACGTGGCCTTCAGCTTTATGAAGCGCAGGGTGCAGCCACTGATGGCCCGCGACACCCTGGGCTTCGAGTACACCGGTGACGACGACACGTCGCGGATGCTAGGAGGTGAAGTCGATGACGACGACATCATTGATAGGCTGACGCGCATCTTCAAGGACATGCCACCGTATACGGCGTGCCCGGTTCAAGAGTACTCCGCCGTGCGCCCGCCTAAGGAGGTAAGTAGTCGTACCCCCTAGTCGAGTAGTCATTGCTTGTGAGTAGTCGCGCTGATGTCTTGTGTCTTGCAGGACGACTTGAAGAGGTTCGTCTCCGAGCCGCAGCCGCCCCCTCAGGGAATCGAGATTCCGGAGGGAGGAAAGATCAAGGCCAAGGAGCGGTGGGAAGTCGGCGAAGGAGATGACACCGTCATCATAGAAGACACATCCGACGATGACGACGACGATGAGGAGACGCTACAGGACCGCTTTCAGCTGCGGTCGAGGTTCAGCCGTCCCGGTTTGCCTCATGTACCCCTCGTGCAAGATCCGCCGGCTAGCCTGGAGGCTAGTCTGGCTGCGCCGCCGCGGAAGCCACGCAACCCCACCCGCAAGCGGGTGACGAAGAAGCTGAGGGTCTCAGAGACCACGCCTCAAGAGGTAAGATGTCTTGGCTAGTGTAGTCGAGTACCCGTCGTACGAGTTCACTTGCTGATGACTGATCTTTCTTGTATGCAGGAGATGCCGCCGACGGAGCCCGTCGAGGAGGGCAACAAAGGCGAGTTGGACACAGTGGGAGAGCCGGTTGGGAGTCGTAGCCCAGCCCCCACTGTTGAAGAGCTCATAGCGCAGTTGGAGCGCCAGCCCCTGCTCATCAAGAGAGCGCGGAACCCGCAGCCCCCACCGTCGAAGAGGTGGTGGCCGCAGGAGCACAGGAGGGCGCTACTCCAGCTACCGTTGCTGCAGAGGAGGCAGCGGCTGCAGAGGCGCAAGATGAGGTGCCTGCCGAGAGTGGACTGGTGGACATTGCCAGCATCCTCGGTGCCCCGGCCGTGACGATAGTCCGGTCAAGTCTGTAAGTACTGAGCCTTCCCGAGGAGTACTTGGTGTAGTAGTCGAGCTTGAATGACAACTAGTTTTGTGTACTTTTGCAGGAAATCAACAGACCTATCCTGGGAGGGAGATGAACCCTCCACGACGGTGGCGGAGGAAGAAGTCGCGCCGCCCGCCGAGGAGTCTACCCCAACCCCTCAGGCAGAGTCAGAAGCGCTGGCTGCTGGAGCTGCGTTGCCCGCGGCTAGCGTGGTCGAGGGTGAGTACTCTACTGAGGCTTTAGTCTTCCCCATAGAGTAGTCGCAGTTGCTAATGAACTTGGCGTCTTCTTGTCAAGTGTCGAGGCCGAAGGGAGCGACATCCCTGCAGCGGTGCCCATGCAGAAGTCGACACCACAGGCACCGCTCGTGGATCGCCTCAGGGAAGCCCCCAGCCGGCTGGCGACTTATGTGAAGCATATGGCGAGTTCGATCCCGAAGCAAGTCTTGGCCTTCATGAAGTCTTACTTCCCGAAGGCACCGATGGAAGTAGTCGCTGGCGGGGTAGCCGTCAACTGTACAGATGAGCAGTACGCGGATCTGCTGGAGCAGATGGCGCCCATTGCAGAGCAAGTAGCCGATAAGCTTAATCTCCAGTAGCCCTGTAATAGTTAGCTCATAGACAAAGTTGTACAAAAACAATTGTAATGGAATTGCTTAAGTGTTAATGAAAGAAAAGTTCCATCAATGAGTACTCGTAGTCGCGATCTTAGAGTGCGGAGCCCCATCGTGGAGTTGGCGCGAGTAGTCGTACTCGGCAGTAGTCCCGTCGAGGGAAGTAGACAGTAAAGAATTTGATAATAGATCAAACTTTATTACTGAAGAAGTAAACCTGGATGGCCAGGGCCGTAGTTACAGAGTAGTCGCCTAGACCCGGAGGCCGCTTACAGCTAATTGGTGCTAGGGCGAGTAGCCGCTTACAGCAGTAGATCCGTAGGTAGCCGTGTAGGCTGGATCTTGGAGTACATGGTCTCTTTAGTAGACCGCTGCTAGAGTCCTTTGTCGCTCGTCGCAGCCCAGGATCCGTAGGTAGCCGCGCGGGGCCGGATCCGGAGAGGAGTAATCCGGAGCCCGGAGCCGGGACACGAGGCCGCTTACAGCGGAGGGGTGTTGATGTAGTCGTGTAGACTTGAACCCCGGAGTAGTCGGGTAGACTAGGCGTAGAACCGACAGAGCTGGTCGACGTTCCACGAGTTGTTGATGTCTTCGCCTTCAAGTGTCTGGAGGCGGTAGGAGCCCGGCCCGGTAACCTTTGCCACGGTGAAGGGACCTTCCCAGGGGGAGCTGAGCTTGTGTAGTCCTTCCGTGTTCTGGATACGACGGAGGACGAGATCACCAACGTTGAAGGAACGTTCCTTGACGTTGCGATCGTGGTAGCGTCGGATACCCTCCAGGTACCTTGCTGATTGGACGAGGGCAGCGCAGCGAGCTTCTTCGAGGCTGTCGATGTCAACTCGTCTGCTGTCTTCTGAGACGCCTTCGTCGTAGTGCTCCACTGCTGGCGAGTTCCATATGACGTCGGCAGGGAGGATTGCTTCGGAGCCGTAGACCAGGAAGTAAGGGGATTGCCCCGTTGGCTTGGAGGGCTGAGTCCGTAGCCCCCAGAGTGCGTTGGGTAGTTCCTTGATCCACTTGCCTCCTTTGGAGTTAGCAGCATCGTGTAGCCGCTTCTTGAGAGCGTCGAGTACCATCCCATTGGCGCGCTCGACTTGTCCGTTGGCCCGAGGATGGGCAACTGAGACGTATTGGACGTCGATCCCGCTGTTCTCGCAGTACTCCCAGAACTGGTGGTTGTTGAAGTTGGAGCCCAGATCTGTGATGATGCGGTGGGGTAGTCCGTAGCGATGCACGAGTTCATCCGGGAAGTCGAGTACTCGTCGGCTTTGGGGCATGTGACCGGCTTGACCTCGATCCACCCGGTGAACATGTCGATGGCCACCAATACTCTGTTGAAACCACCTGGCGCAGTTGGCAGTGGCCCAATCATGTCGAGCCCCCAGCAGGCAAAGGGCCAGGTTGGCGGTATGGTGACTAGCTTGTAGGCCGGGACGTGTTGTTGCTTGGCGAAGTGCGGCATCCTTGGCACCTTCGACGAGTTCTTCGGTGTCGCCCGCAGCGGTGGGCCGCAGAAAGCTCGTCGGAAGGCCTTGCTGACCAGCGTGTGGGAGGACGCGTGGTTGCCGCAGACGCCCTTGTGGATCTCCTCCAAGATGTCCTTGCCTTCTTGCCAAGGGACGCACTTCATGAGTACTCCAGAAGATGCGCCCCGCTTGTAAAGCTTGTCTCCGACGAGGACGTAAGACTTGGCGCGGCGGATGAGCTGCTCGGCCGAGTTCTTGTCTGAGGGAACCTTCTGCTCGCTGAGGTAGTCGATGAAGGGTTGCCTCCAGTCCACGTCAATCATCATGACCTTCTGTCCGGCTGGTGGGTGCGCTAGAACAGTGGTCGGTGGCGCCGGCTCCGGGATGGATGGCGCGTGAAGCTCATGGACGAAGACACCCGCTGGTACTTGAGCGCGGGTAGATCCAAGCTTCGAGAGGCCGTCCGCTGCAACGTTGTTGTCACGGACGATGTGGTGGAACTCGAGACCATACAACTTGTTCTCGAGCTTGCGGACTTCTAGGCAGTAGGCGTCCATGTTCTCCTTGTTGCGGTCCCAGGACTTGTTGACTTGGTTGATGACCACTGCGGAGTCGCCGTAGACTAGTAGCCACTTGATGCCCAGTGAAGCCGCAAGGCGGAGCCCATGTAGGAGAGCTTCATACTCGGCTTCGTTGTTTGAGACCTTCCAGAAGATCTGCAGGACGTACTTGAGTTGTTCGCTCGTTGGAGAGATCAGGAGTACCCCTGCACCTGCGCCCTCGAGGTTGAGTGAGCCATCAAAGTACATCACCCAATGCTCTGGTCGCACGGTTGGAGTAGGTAGCTGGTTCTCCCGCCACTCCGCCATGAAGTCGACTAGCGCCTGCGACTTGATGGCTGTGCGTGGCTTGAAATCGATAGTGAGGGCGCCGAGCTCGACTTCCCACTTGGAGATTCTTCCAGTAGCATCTTGGTTCCGCAGGATGTCGTCGAGCGGGTAGTCGGTGACGACAGAGATCGAGTACTCCTGGAAGTAGTGTCGTAGCTTCCGCGAGGTGATGAGTACTGCGTACAGGAGCTTCTGCACGGGCTGATAGCGTGCCTTGGACTCTGATAGGACCTCGCTGACGAAGTAGACTGGGCGCTGGACTGGGTAGGCGTGGCCGTCTTCCTGCCGCTCGACGACGATGGCAGTACTGACCACGTGAGTAGTCGCAACGAGGTAGAGCAGTAGCGGCTCGCCTTTGCGGGGAGCCGTGAGGACCGGCGGCTTCGATAGGAAGTCCTTGAGCTGGGCAAGGGCTTGATCCGCCTCTGGAGTCCACACGAACTTCACTTGGTGCTTGAGTAGTTTGAAGAAGGGGAGCACCCGTTCTCCAAGCTTCGAGATAAATCTGTTCAGTGCCGCCATGCACCCGGTCAGCTTCTGGACGTCTTTGATGCTCGTGGGAGCTTTCATGCTCGGTGATGGCGGAGATCTTCTCGAGGTTGGCTTCGATGCCGCGCTGGCTGATGATGAAGCCGAGTAGTTTGCCCGAAGGTACGCCGAAGACGCACTTGTTCGGGTTGAGCTTCCAGCGGTACTCGCGCAGAGATGTGAAAGTCTCTTCAAGGTCGTCGATGAGGGTACTGGAGTTTCTGGTCTTGACGACCACGTCATCCACGTAGGCTTCGACGTTCTTGTTGAGTTGCCTCTTGAAGCAGGCCTGGATAGCTCGTTGGTAGGTGGCGCCGGCGTTCTTCAACCCGAAGGACATGGTCGTGTAGCAGTACGCGCCAAACGGGGTGATGAACGCGGTCTTCTCCTGGTCTTCTTCCTTGATCGCGATTTGGTGGTACCCGGAGTAGCAGTCGAGGAAGCAGAGCAGGTCGCAGCCCGCCGTGGAGTCGATGACTTGATCAATCCGCGGCAACCCGAAGGGGTCCTTGGGGCAGTGCTTGTTGAGGTCGGTGTAGTCGACGCACATCCTCCACTCGTTCGAGTTCTTCTTGCGGACGAGGACGGGGTTGGCGAGCCACTCAGGATGGAAGACTTCTCTGATGAAGCCAGCCGCAAGTAGTTTGGCGAGTTCCTTCTTGATGGCGTCCCGTCTGTCGTCGGCAAACGTCGGAGGTGTTGTCGCTTGGGGGTGGCCTTAGGATCAACGTTGAGGCAGTGCTCGATCAACTCCCTGGGCACTCCTGGCATGTCCGTTGGCTTCCACGCGAAGATGTCACGGTTAGCCCGAAGGAAGTTGATGAGCGCGTCTTCCTATTTGGGGTCGAGGCCGGCCCCGATGGTGGTGGTCTTGCTGGGGTCGCACCGTTCCGAGGTCGATCATCTTGACAAGAACCTCCTCGTGTGGCCGAGGCTTGTTGGCGCCCGTCGGACTTCTCCGGATGTCGAGTTCACTTGTAGCAAGCTTCTTCGACGCAGCGTAGACCTCCATCATAGCGTTGGGTACTTGATTCGTAGAAGCAATCTCCACGGCTTCTGTGTAGCAGTCGTGGGAGATCTTCAAGTCCCCTTGGAGAGAGAGTACACCCGCTGGGCTTGGCATCTTGAGCACCAAGTAGGTGTAGTGAGGCACCGCCATGAACTTGGCGATGGCCGGTCTGCCGAGGATGGCATGGTAGGAAGTTTCGAAGTCCGCGACCTCGAACTTGATGTACTCGGTGTGGTAGTTGTCCCGAGATTCCCCGAAGGTAACTGGCTGGACCACTGAGCCTAGTGGGATAGCCGCGTTGCTGGGGACGATGCCGTAGAAGGGCGTGTTGCTCTTGGTGAGCATGTGGGTGATGTCAAACTTCATCTTCTTCAAGGTCTTGGTGAAAAGGACGTTGAGCCCGCTTCCACCGTCGATGAGGACCTTGTTGAGCTTGGAGCCCGCGACCACTGGCTTCAGTACGAGGGGGAACCGTCCTGGTTCGGAGAAGCTGGTCCATTGATCCGCTCGAGAGAAGGTGATGGGTACCTCCGACCACCTGAGAGGGGTCAGGACTGCTGGTTCAATGCTCATGACTTCTCGACGGGTAGCCTTCTGCTCCCGCCTGCTGGGTAGTCCGCCGAAGAGGACGTTGACGGTCTTGTCGGGTTCCTGGAAGTCGTTGTTGTCGTCGTCCTTCTTCTTGCCCTTTTTGTCGTGAGGGTGCGGTGGCTCTGGCGTATCCTTGAGTGCATGCCTGAGTTGGTAGCACTGCTCGGTGGTGTGGTTGCCGTTTGGATGCCACGGGCACTTCTCCTTCAGCAAGTCTTTGAAACCGCTGGAGTTCTTCTTCGGGTTCTCCTTCACAGGGCGCTGAATAGCCGCGACAGTGTTGTCTGGCTTGCGCTTGCGGTTGGGACCCGAGTAGTAGTTGTTGTTGTTGCGACCGCCTTGGTTCGCGTTGTTGCCGCCGCTGCCGCCCGCGTTCTGCTTGGTCTTGCCACGGATGGCGTCGTACTTGGTGTTGGCCTTGTCTTCTTCATCCGCCCAGGACGTGATCATGTCCTTGAGGTGGGGGATGGACTTGGGGCGGCGACGACCGAAGTCTTCAAAGGTGCGGCGATGGTAGAGGCCGTCTTGGAAGAGGTCGATGACCTCCTTGTCGGTGACGTCGACGACGGTAGCGCGCTTGTCGAAGAAGCGACGCATGTACTTGCGGAGGGTCTCGCCTTGTTCTCGCTTGACCATGGCCGGGTCCATGCGAGTACCCGATCGGCCCATGACGCCCGCGAAGTTGCTTCAGAACCGCTCCTTCAGTGGTCCCACTTGTCAATCGAGTGCTTGTCCGGCGACTCGAGCCATATGAGTGGAGCCTCGGTCCGGGCGAAGGGGAAGTAGAGGCACTTGGTGTCGTTGTTGCCGCCAGCGTTCTCAATGGAGAGGGCGTAGCACCTGAGCCACTGGATAGGATCCTGCTTCGCGTCGTACTTGGTGATCCCCAAAGGCTTGAACTTGTCGGGGAGGAGCAAGTTGCGAAGTCGAGGTGAGAAGGCGGGGAAGCCGTCGTTGTCGCCTGCGGTGGTCGACTTCTTCCGCCGCAACTCCTCGATCTTCTGGCGGGCGTTGTAGCCGCCCTGTGAGGCACCAAAGGCGTGGCTGTTCACGTGGCCTCGGCCGCCGCGACTACCGCCGCCACCGGCCCTCCTGTTGGCTCCATGGTTGGAGCTTCTGCCGTCACTGCCGCCGCCTTCAGTGTCATGGCCGCCGCCACCGGTCGGAGCACAGTGAGGGACGACCTCGCGGTTGCTGTTGCCACCCTGTGGAGGTCCGCCGGCGTAGGAGCGAGTGCGGTTGGGCTGAGCGGGAAGCTCAGCTCGAGTACGGTTGGGACCGTTGTTGGCGCTGCGACTTGTGGCTTCGTTGTCGTGGTGCCTGGCGGGAGGAGGTTGGTTGACCCTGTTGTCGACCCGCATGAAGTAGGCATCTTCGGCGAGCTTGGTGATGACCTCTCCGGCGCGTATGCCCCGAGCTCCGGCGTGCGATCACCGTGATCGATATGAGGCATTGCTCGGGGGTAGTGTGTACTCTGCTCTCGACCGCCTCGAGAGCTTCCGCAAGATTGCGGACGGGGAAGTTGTCGCGGAGGCGCCGACGACGTTCGTTGCGCTTCCGGTTACGCTCACGTCGAGCGTCTCTGTTCGCGGGAGTCTCGTTTGCTGGAGCATCAGCAGAGAGCTCGTCGGAGGAGATGTCTTCAAGGTACTTGTCTTGAGCCGTCCCTGAAGGTCCTGGGGTGTCGCCGGCAGCCATGAAGACTTGGCGATCAGGGGTGCCAAGGCTGGACTCAGAAGGCGCCACCTCAGTTGGTGTGCTCGAGTCAGCCCGGGCTAGGGGTGTTCCCTCCTGGAACGGTAGCGAGTCGATGTAGGCGACGTAGCGTGAGTCTCCACTTATCAGGTCAGCAGGCTTGCGGTCTGGCCAGTAGACGAATCTCCCGGCCGGTGTGGATGTTATAACCAGCCCAGAGGCCGGCCCTGACAAGGGATGCTCAGTGGAGTTGTCCTTGGACTCGGGATCCTCAGGGTCCGACCCGAAGTCGAACTCGTATGCGGGGTTCGAGTAGAACTCGGAGAGAGGGTTGGAGTCCGAAGCGTGGCCGGGGGCGGTGTCGGAGTCCGAGTTGTACTCGGGTACGGGCTCCTTGCCGGCCCGGCGCGAAGAGGGAGCCCCCGTGCGGGCCCGACTGAGGATGCGGGGGCCACGCGTGGAGCGCTCGCGGAGTGGTGGGACCGCATGCGATGGCTGAGCAGCCGGCTCGCATGCGATAGCCCATGGGGACGTCGAGTTCGAGTTGGAAGCAGACTCAAGCTCGAAGTCAGCGTGATGGTTGAAGAGCGAAATTTCGCCGAACTTGCCGGCGAGTTCGCCTGTGACAACTTCAGGAAGCATCACGAAGCCGGTCTTCGGGTTGGATGGCATGGTGAGGCGGCGCTGGAAAGAGCCCGCGCCCTCTGCAGTGCAGACCCAGGCGTTGAACACGAAGGTGTCGCCGCGGTTGAAGGCGACGGTTGGCTTGAAGTAGACGGGAGCCGTCGAGTTCGCCATGTGATCTCGGGCGAGAACCCCTACCTGGCGCGCCAGCTGTCGGTGTTTTAGACCGACAACCTACTAAGGGGAGTACCCGAAGTAAATGAATGTGGCCTCACCGAGATCAGTAACTCGAAGGAAGAGACATGTGGCACACAATTTAGACAGGTTCGGGCCGCGAGGTGCGTAATACCCTACGTCCTGTATGCTGCGTAGCTCTGGATTGATTGGGCACGATTACAAGATGGTGTAATAGTGCGCCGTGAATTGGATGAGATGCTAGAGAAAGGTCCCTGCCTCGCCTTATATAGTCCGGGAGGCAGGGTTACAAGTCGGAGTAGGGAGAGAGTACTAGTCGAGTACGTCTAAGAGTCTTCCATACAGTGCAGGACATGTACAAGTTCCTAACCGAGTACTTCTCCTCCGTAGTCCTTGTGCTCTACGCCATCAGGTGCCGTGTAGCGCAAGCCGGGTAGTCCAGGGGCCCACCGAGTAGTCGGTCCTGGTACCCACCGAGGTAGTGGGCCCAGGGAGGTCCGTACGACAGTCCCCGAGTACTACAAGTCAAAAGTCCTCAAGAGTAGTCGAAGCATCCCGAGGCTGGAATGTACTCCAGCTGATATCTGAGCAATGCTGAAGTCTTCTCGAGTAGTCCCAAGCGTCCTCGAGTGCTGCCCTCGAAGGTCTTCAAAAATGCCTGCGTTGTCTTGAAGCCGAAGCTGATATGGAAGTGCGATTGCAAAATCGCACTCCATATGGAGTAGCCCCCGAGCCTTAGGTTGAGTCGTAGGCTCTGGCTGAGGGTCCATCTGAAGTTTTGGCAAGAATATCTCGAAAATCCGGAGAGAAAAAACCAAAGGACACGTGACACGGAGCCCCCGAGCCTTGGGTCGAGTACTTCCTCTCGAATTGAAGGGTCATCTTGTAGAATGTGTCCTGAGATGCTCCTGAGTCTTGTCGCTTCCCATGTAGTCGAGTAGAAGTAGCCGAGCCCCCTAGGTGAGGCGCGTCGACTAGTAGAATACGAAGAGTCATGCGCGGCCGCTGAGTCAGCCGAGCACAGACTTATCCACCCGGCCGTTGAAGGGCCGTTTTGACTTATAAATAGAAGACAAAACCCTTAGGGTTTTCCACCCATCGCTGCTGTAGCCATTTCGAATAGATCTTGGCTAGAATCACCTCCAGCACACACTGCCGCCGCTGTAGATCTAAGCGCGCCACCACCCAGAGCTGCCAGAGTAGCCCCTGAGTGAATGCGCGTGAAGACGTCGTGCACTTGGAGAATGAAGCCATAGCCGTCCAAGACCACGAAGACCACCGAGAAGAAGAGGGGCCGTGATGAGGCTGCCGTGGCTGTCGCGGGAGCAGCACCGCCGATGTCTCCACCGCGGCCAGATCCAAGCCGCGAGTGGAAAAAGTCGAAGACAAAGACCGAAGATTTGCTGGCCCTCCTCAACAGCGGATTCATCCGTGAGAAGGAGATGGACAGTTGGAGGGCCGCCGTCGGGGACCCGTACCCCATGGAGAAGAGCGAAGACGAGATCCTGATGTTCGCGCGCTTTGCGGAGTGCAGACTTCTTCAAAGGCCTTCTGGGGTACTACGGCATCGAGTACCTCAACCTCAACCCCAACGGTATTTTCCATACCGCTGTCTTCGGCCACTTCTGTGAAGCGTTCCTGGGGATCAAGCCCCACAGGATCTTGTTCCGGAAGTTCTTCCGGGTGAAGCCGCAGCCGAGCGCCAGCAACCCGCGAGTAGTTGGTGGAGCAGGAATCCAGATGCGGGAGGACGCCGCCGAGCAGTACCTCTCGTACAAGCTCATCGACTCCAACCAGGACTGGAAGGCGAAATGGTTCTACACCACGAACCACCACCCTGGGTTGCCGAAGACAAGCGGGAAACAACCCAAACATCGCACCTGGTGGAACACGGAGCCCACGATGCAGGAGGGGATCCAGCTCCCCGAGCTGTTGGCGCGCATCAAGGTGCTGAGAGAAGCCGGGCTGAGGGCCAAGCACGTGGCCTTCAGCTTCATGAAGCGCAGGGTGCAGCCACTGATGGCCCGCGACACCCTGGGCTTCGAGTACACCGGCGACGACGACATGTCGCGGATGCCCGGAGGCGAGGTCGACGACGACGACATTGTCGATAGGCTGACGCGCATCTTTAAGGACATGCCACCGTACACGGCGTGCCCTGTCCCAGAGTACTCCGCCGCGCACCCGCCAAAGGAAGTAAGTAGCCGTACCCCCCAGTCGAGTACCCATTCCTTGTGAGGTCGCACTGATGTATTGTGTCTTGCAGGAGGACTTGAAGAAGTTCGTCTCCGAGCCACAGCCGCCCCCTCAGGAAGTCGAGATCCTGGAGGAGGGAAAAACCAAGGCCAAGGAGCGGCGGGAAGTCGGTGAAGGAGATGACACCGTCATCGTGGAGGACACGTCCGACGACGACGACGACGAGGAGACGCTGTAGGACCGCTTCCAGCTGCGGTCGAGGTTCAGCCGTCCCAGCCTACCTCACGTGCCCCTCGTGCAAGATCCGCCGGCTAGCCTGGAGGCTAGTCTGGCTGCGCCGCCACGGAGGCCGCACAACCCCACCCGCAAGCGGGTGACGAAGAAGTTGAAGGTCTCTGAGACCACGCCTCAAGGGGTAAGTCGTCTTGAGTAGTGTATTCGAGTACTAGTCTCTCGAGTTTGCTTGCTGACGCCTGAGCTTCCTTGCTTGCAGGAGGTGCCGCCTACGGAGCCCGCTGATCAGGGCGACGAAGGCGAGTGGGACACGGTGGGGGAACCCGCTGGGAGTCGTAGCCCAGCCCCCACTGTGGAAGAGCTCTTGGCGCAGCTCGAGCGCCAGCCCCCTGCTCCTCAAGGGAGCACGGAGCCCGCATCCGCTGCTACTGACGAAGTGGTGGCCGTAGGAGCGCAGGAGGGCACTGCACCAGCTGCCATCGCCGCAGAGGAGGCAGCGGCCGCAGAGGCGCAAGAGGAAGCACCCACCGAGGCTGGACTGGTAGACATTGCCAGCATCCTCGGCGCCCCGACCATGACAATAGTCCGGTCAAGCTTGTAAGTGCTGGATCTTCCCGAGTAGTACTTGGTGTAGTAGTCGAGCTTGATTGATAACCAATTTGTGTACTTCTGCAGGAAATCAACGGATCTATCCTGGGAGGGAGATGAGCCCTCTACGGCGGTGGCGGAGGAAGAAGCCGCGCCGCCCGCCGAGGAGTCCACTCCTGCCCCCCAGGCGGAGTCCGAGGTGCCGGCTGCTGGAGCTGCATTGCCCGAGGCCAGCGTGGTCGAAGGTGAGTACTCCGCTGAGGCTATAGTACTACCCCATAGAGTAGTCGTAGTCGCTAATGCACTTGTCTTCTTCTTGACAGGTGCCGAGGCCGAAGGGAGCGACATCCCAGCGGCGGTGCCCATGCAGAACTTGACACCACAAGAGCCGGAGGCTGCTGAAGGAGCCCCCGAGCCGATGGAGGAGGCCGCCGAGGAGGCCGCCGTGGCCACCGGAGGAGAGGAGGCCACCGTGCCGCCAGAGGCTGCTCTGGAGGTGGTTGTCCGCTCCCCGGAAATCCAGGACGCAGAGCCCATCCGCTCTGTGCTGATGACTGAGGCCGCCGCGAGTAGTCGTGGCGGGGTGGAGTTGCTGGCAGACGACTTGGTCGACCTGGCGACGTTGGCTAGGCACTTGGAGGCGGTCCGCCAGGCTGAACAATGGATGAAGGTGAGTAGTCTTAACTCCTGAGTAGTCAATCCTCTGTTGTTGAGTACTCATTTGACATGTGTTGTCTGTGCAGGACGTCGTGGAGAGGTCCCGCGAGAAGTCTAACATGCTGCAAGGCTTCGGCGACGCGGTGCTCCGGGCTGAAGTGCTGGAAGATCAACTCTTGGAGTCGTAGAAGCACGCGGCCGCCATGCAATCCAAGCTCGATGCCGCCTTTGCCAAGTATCACAATGACATCCAGGAGATGCAGGCAAAGAGCGGCGACTTGGTGTGGAAAAACAAGACACTCCGCAACAAGAACAAAGGTATACCGCTTGACTTGTTGGGTAGCTGTTGGAGGTCGAGAGGTAGTCTAACCCGCTGCGCCTTGTTGTTTTGCAGAGCTTGAGACCCGGGTGGAGCAGTTGAGGACCTCAGAGACAGATATGAAGAACCTCTTCTATCGGGAGCAGGAGGCCCGCCAGGTACTCAAGCTTGACTATAAGGAACTTGCCTTCGAGTGCGACAAGCACATGGAGCTTCGCATTGCTTCCGATCGTGACCTCATCAACTGCTACAAATCATTGCAGAAGTTGAACGAAGACTGCGAGGCGCTGCGGGCCCAGTTGAAGGAACTTGAAGAAGCCGCGCTTCCGATTGCAAGACACTTGGTGCCTCATCCTGGCGGCCCCAAGATAGCACCGCTCGTGGATCGCCTCAAGGAAGCCCCCAGCCGGCTGGCGACGTATGTGAAGCATCTGGCGAGGTCGATCCCGAACCAGGTGCTGGCCTTCATGAAGTCTTACTTCCCGAAGGCGCCCGTGGAAGTAGTCGGCGCGGGGTAGCCGCCAACTGTACAAACGAGCAGTATGCGGAGCTGCTGGAGCAGATGGCGCCCATTGCGGAGCAAGTCGCCGAAAAGCTTAACCTCCAGTAGCCCTGTAATAGTTAGCTCATAGAAGTATGTACAAAAACATTTGTAATGTAATTGTTCAAGTATTAATGAAAGAAAAGTTCCATCAATGAGTACTCGTAGTCGCGATCTTAGACTGCGGAGCCCCATCGTGGAGTTGATGCGAGTAGTCGTACTCGGCGGTGGTCCTGTTGAGGGAAGTAGACAGTAAAGAAGTTGATGATCAATCAAACTTTATTACTGCAGAAGTACACCTGGATGGCCAGGGCCGTAGTTACAGAGTAGTCGCCTGGACCTGGATGGCAAGGGCCCGGTCACCTTTGCCACGGTGAAGGGACCTTCCCAGGAGGAGTTGAGCTTGTGTAGTCCTTCCGTGTTCTGGATACGACAGAGGACAAGATCACCAACGTTGAAGGAGTGTTCCTTGACGTTGTGATCATGATAGCGTCGGATACCTTCCAGGTACCTTGCTGATTGGACGAGGGCAGCGCAACGAGCTTCTTCGAGTCCGTCGATGTCGACTCTTCTGCTGTCTTCGGAGACGCCTTCGTCATAATGCTCCACCATTGGTGAGTTCCATATGACATCAGCAGGGAGGATTGCTTCGGAGCCGTAGACCAGGAAATAAGGGGATTGCCCCGTTGGCTTGGAGGGCTGAGTACGTAGCCCCCAGAGTGCATTGGGTAGTTCCTTGATCCACTTGCCTCCTTTGGAGTTCGCAGCGTCGTGTAGCCGCTTCTTGAGAGGGTCGAGCACCATCCTGTTGGTGCGCTCGACTTGTCCGTTGGCCCGAGGATGGGCAATTGAGACGTATCAGACGTCGATCCCGCTGTTCTCGCAGTACTCCCAGAACTAGTGGTTTTTGAAGTTGGAGCCCAGATCTGTGATGATGCGGTGGGGTAGTCCATAGCGATGCACGAGTTCATCCAGGAAGTCGAGTACTCTATCAGCCTTGGGGCATGTGACCGGCTTGACCTCGATCCACTTGGTGAACTTGTCGATGGCCACCAATACTTTGTTGAAACCACCTGGCGCAGTTGGCAGTGGCCCAATCATGTCGAGCCCCCAGCAAGCAAAGGGCCAGATTGGCGGTATGGTGACTAGCTTGTAGGCTGGGACGTGTTGCTGCTTGGCAAAGTATTGGCATCCTTGGCACCTTCTGACGAGTTCTTTAGTGTCGCCCAGGGCTGTGGGCCAGTAGAAGGCTCGCCGGAAGGCCTTGCTGACCAGCGTGCGGGAAGACGCGTGGTTGCCGCAGACGCCCTTGTGGATCTCCTCCAAGATGTCCTTGCCTTCTTGCCTGTGGACGCACATCATGAGTACTCCAGAAGATGCGCCCCGCTTGTAAAGCTTGTCTCGGACGAGGACGTAGGACTTGGCGCGGCGGATGAGCTGCTCGGCCAAGTTCTTGTCCGAGGGAACCTTCTGCTCGCTGAGGTAGTCGATGAAGGGTTGCCTCCAGTCCACGTCGATCATCACATCCTCCTGTCCAGCCGGTGGGTGCGCTGGGGCAGTGGTCGGTGGCGCCGGCTCCAGGATGGATGGCGCGTGAAGCTCATGAATGAAGACACCCGCTGGTACTTGAGCGCGAGTAGATCCAAGCTTCGACAGGACGTCCGCTGCAACGTAGTTGTCGCGGACGATGTGGTGGAACTCGAGACCGTAGAACTTGTTCTCGAGCTTGCGGACTTCTAGGCAGTAGGCGTCCATGTTCTCCTTGTTGCGGTCCCAGGACTTGTTGACTTGGTTGATGACCACTGCGGAGTCGCCGTAGACTAGTAGCCGCTTGATGCCCAGTGAAGCCGCGAGGCGAAGCCCGTGTAGGAGAGCTTCGTACTCGGCTTCGTTGTTTGAGACCTTCCAGAAGATCTGCAGGACGTACTTGAGTTGTTCGCCCATTGGAGAGATCAGGAGTACCCCTGCACCTGCGCCCTCGAGGTTGAGTGAGCCGTCGAAGTACATCACCCAATGCTCTGGTCGCGCGGTTGGAGTAGGTAGCTAGTTCTCCCGCCACTCTGCCATGAAGTCGACTAGCACCTGTGACTTGATGGCTGTGCGTGGCTTGAAGTCGATGGTGAGGGTGCCGAGCTCGACTGCCCACTTGGAGATTCTTCCGGTAGCATCTTGGTTCCGCAGGATGTCGCCGAGCGGTAGTCGGTGATTACGGAGATCGAGTACTCTTGGAAGTAGTGTCGTAGCTTCGAGGTGATGAGTACCGCGTACGAAGCTTCTCGCACAGTGCCGATAGCGTGCCTTGGACTCCGACGAGACCTCACCGACGAAGTAGACCGGGCGCCGGGATCGGGTAGGCGTGGCCGTCTTCCCCGCCGCTCGACGATGATGGCAGATCGACCACGTGAGTAGTCGCAGGCGAGGTAGAGCAAGAGTCGCTCGCCCTTGCGAGGAGCCGTGAGGATCGGTGGCTTCGATAGGAAGTCCTTGAGCTAGGCAAGGGCTTGATCCGCCTCTGGAGTCCACACGAACTTCTCTTGGTGCTTGAGTAGTTTGAAGAAGGGGAGCCCCCGTTCTCCAAGCTTCGAGATGAATCTCGTTCAATGCCGCCATGCACACGGTCAGCTTCGGACGTCTTCGATGCACGTGGGAGCTTTCATGCCGGTGATGGTGGAGATCTCCTCGGGGTTGGCTTCGATCTGCCGCGGTCGATGATGAAGCCGAGTAGTTTGCCCGAAGGTACACCGAAGACGCACTTGTTCGGGTTGAGCTTCCAGCGGTACTCGCGCAGAGATGCGAAAGTCTCTTCAAGGTCGTCGATGAGGGTACTGGAGTTTCTGGTCTTGACGACCACGTCATCCACGTAGGCTTCGACGTTCTTGTTGAGTTGCATCTTGAAGCAAGCCTGGATAGCTCGTTAGTAGGTGGCGCCAGCGTTCTTCAACCCGAAGGACATGGTCATGTAGCAGTACGCACCAAATGGGGTGATGAACGCGGGCTTCTCCTGGTATTCTTCCTTGATCGCGATCTGGTGGTACCCGGAGTAGCGCCGAGGAAGCGAGAGCGAGGTCGCGGCCGCCGTGGAGTCGATGACTTGATCAATCTGCGGCAACCCGAAGGGGTCCTTGGGGCAGTGCTTGTTGAGGTCGGTGTAGTCGACACACATCCTCACTCGTTCGAGTTCTTCTTGCGGACGAGGACAGGGTTGGCGAGCCACTCAGGATGGAAGACTTCTCTGATGAAGCCAGCCGCGAGTAGTTTGGCGAGTTCCTTGTTGACGGCATCCCGTCTGTCGTCGGCAAAGCGTCGGAGGTGTTGTCGCTTAGGGTGGCCTTAGGATCGACGTTGAGGCAGTGCTCGATCAACTCCCTGGGCACTCCTGGCATGTCCGCTGGCTTCCACGCGAAGATGTCGCGGTTAGCCCGGAGGAAGTTGATGAGCGCGTCTTCCTATTTGGGGTCGAGGCCGGCCCCGATGGTGGTGGTCTTGCTGGAGTCGCCTGTTCCGATGTCGATTGTCTTGACTAGAACTTCCTCAGCTGGTTGAGGCTTGTTGGCGCTGTCAGACTTCTCCGGGATGTCGAGTTCACTTGTATCAAGCTTCTTCGACGCAACGTAGACCTCCATCATGGCGTTGCGTACTTGGTTCGTAGAGGCGATCTCCACGGATTCTGTGTCGCAGTCGTGGGAGATCTTCAAGTCCCCTTGAAGAGAGAGTACACCCGCTGGGCTTGGCATCTTGAGTACCAAGTAGGTGTAGTGGGGCACCGCCATGAATTTGGCGTTGGCCGGTCTGCCGAGGATGGCATGGTAGGAAGTCTCGAAGTCCGCGACCTCGAACTTGATGTACTCGGTACGGTAGTTGTCCAGAGATTCCCCGAAGGTAAGCGGGCGGGACCACCGAGCCCGGTGGGATAGCCGCGTTACCAGGGACGATGCCGTAGAAGGGCGTGTTGCTCTTGGTGAGCATGTGGGTGATGTCGAGCTTCATCTTCTTCATGGTCTTGGTGAAAAGGACGTTGAGCCCGCTTCCACCGTCGATGAGAACCTGTTGAGCTTGGAGCCCGCGACCACCGACTTCAGGACGAGGGGGAACCGTCCTGGTTCGGAGAAGCTGGTCCATTGATCCGTGCGGGAGAAGGTAGTGGGTACCTCCGACCACATGAGAGGGGTCGGGACCGCTGGTTCAATGCTCATGACTTCTCGACGGGTAGGCTTTTGTTCCCGTCTGCTGGGTAGTCCGCCGAAGAGGACGTTGACGGTCCTGTCGGGTTCCTGGAAGTCGTTGTTATCTCTGTCGTTCTTCTTCTTGCCCTTTTTGTCGTGAGGGTGCGGTGGCTCTGGAGTACTCTTGAGTGCATGCCTGAGCTGGTAGCACTACTCGGTGGTGTGGTTCCGTTCAGATGCCACGGGCACTTCTCCTTCAGCAAGTCTTTGAAGCCGCCGGAGTTCTTCTTCGAGTTCTCCTTCGCAGGGCGCTGGATAGCCGCGACAGTGTTGTCTGGCTTGCGCTTGCGGTTGGGACCCGAGTAGTTGTTGTTGTTGTTGCGACCGCCTTGGTTCCCGTTGTTGCCGCTGCCGCCGCCCGCATTCTGCTTGTTCTTGCCACGGATGACGTCGTACATGGCGTTGCCCTTGTCTTCTTCATCCGCCCAGGACGTGGTCATGTCCTTGAGATGGGGGATGGACTTGGGGCAGCGACGACTGAAGTCTTCAAAGGCGGTCTTGGAAGAGGTCGATGACCTCCTTGTCGGTGACGACGACTGCGGTAGCGCGCTTGTCGAAGAAGCGGCGCATGTACTTGCAGAGGGTCTCGCCTTGTTCCTGCTTGACCATGGCCAGGTCCATGCGAGTACCCGATCGGCCCATGGCGCCCGCGAAGTTGCTGGTGAACTGCTCCTTCAGCTGGTCCCACTTGTCGATCGAGTGCTTGTCCAGCGACTCGAGCCATGTGAGTAGAGCTTGGTCAAGGCAGAAGAGGAAGTAGAGGCACTTGGTGTCGTTGTTGCCGCCAGCGTTCTCGATGGAGAGGGCGTAGCACCTGAGCCACTGGATGGGGTCCTGCTTCGCGTCGTACTTGGTGATCCCCAAAGGCTTGAACTTGTCGGGGAGGAGCAAGTTGCGAAGTCGAGGTGAGAAGGCGGGGAAGCCGTCATTGTCGCCTGCAGTGGTTGACTTCTTCCGCCGCAGCCTCCTCAATCTTCGGCGGGCGTCGTAGCCGCCCGTGAGGCACCGCAGGCGTGGTGTTCGCGTGGCCACGGCCGCCGTGATCGCCGCCGCCGACGGCCCTCCCGTAGGCTCCGTGGTTGGAGCTCCCGTCGTCGCTTCCGCCGCCGTCAGGGTCGCGGCCCCCGCCGTCGGCAGGAGCACGGTGAGGGACAACCTCGCGGTTGCTGTTGCCACCTGTGGAGGTCCGCCGGCGTTTTAGCGAGTATGGTTGGGCTGAGCTGGGAGCTCAGCTCGAGTACGGTTGGGACCGAAGTTGGCGCTGCGACTTTTAGCTTCGTTGTCGCGGTGCCTAGCGGGAGGAGGCTGGTTGACCCTGTTGTCGACCCGCATGAAGTAGGCATCTTCGACGAGCTTGGCGATGACCTCTCCAGCGCGTATGCCCTGAGCCTGGCGTGCGATCGCTGTGATTGACATGAGGCATTGCTCAGGGGTAGTGTGTACTCTGCTCTCGACCGCCTCGAGAGCTTTCGCGAGGTTGCGGATGGGGAGGTTGTCTCGGAGACGCCGGCGCCGTTCGCTGCGCTTCCTGTTACGCTCGCGTCGAGCGTCCCTGTTGGCGGGGGTCTCGTCTGCTGGTGCATCGGCAGACAGCTCGTCGGAGGAGATGTCTTCAAGGTACCTGTCTTGAGCCGTCCCTGAAGGTCCTGGAGTGTCGCCAGCAGCCATGAAGACTTGGCGATCAGGGGTGCCAAGGCTGGACTCAGAAGCCGCCACCTCAGTTGGGGTGTTTGAGTCAGCTCGGGCAAGTGGTGTTCCCTCCTGGAACGGGGGCTTGTCGATGTAGGCGACGTAGCGTGAGTCTCCGCTTATCAGGCCAGTAGGCTTGCGGTCTGGCCAGTAGACGAATCTCCCGGCCGGTGTGGAGGTTATAACCAGCCCAGAGGCCGGCCCTGATAAGGGATGCTCAGTGGAGTTGTCCTCGGACTCAGGATCCTCTGGGTCCGACCCGAAGTCGAACTCGTATGCGGAATCCGAGTAGAACTTGGAGAGGGGGTTTGAGTCTGAAGCGTGGCCGGGGGCGGTGTCGGATTCCGAGTTGTACTTGGGTACGGATTCCTTGCCGGCCCGGCGCGAAGAAGGATCCCCCGTGCGGGCCCGGCTGGGAATGCGGGGACCACGCGCGGAGCGCTCACGGGGTGAGGGGACCACGTGCGATGGCTGAGCAGCCAGCTCGCATGCGATGGCCCATGGAGACGTCGAGTTCGAGTTGGAAGCGGACTCGAGCTCGAAGTCGGCGTGATGGTTGAAGAGCGAAATTTCGTCGAACTTGCCGGCGAGTTCGCCTGTGACAACTTCAGGGAGCGTCACGAAGCCGGTCTTCGGGTTGGGCGGCATGGTGAGGCAGCGCTGGAAGGACCCCGCGCCGTTATCAGTGCAGACCCAGGCGCCAAACACGAAGGTGTTGCCGCGGTTGAAGGCGACGGTTGGCTTGAAGTAGACAGGAGCCGTCGAGTTCGCCATGTGATCTCGTGTGAGAGCCCCTACCTGGCGCACCAGCTGTCGGTGTTTTAGACCGGCAACCTACTAAGGGGAGTACCCGAAGTAGATGAATGTGGCCTCGCCGAGATCGGTAACTCAAAGGAAGAGACACGTGGCACACAATTTAGACAGGTTCGGGCCGCAAGGTGCGTAATACCCTACGTCCTGTATGCTGCGTAGCTCTGGATTGATTGGGCACGATTACAAGATGGTGTAATTGTGCGCCGTGAGATGAGATTGGATGCTAGAGAAGGGTCCCTGCCTCGCCTTATATAGTCCGGGAGGCAGGGTTACAAGTCGGAGTAGGGAGAGAGTACTAGTCGAGTACGTCTAGGAGTCTTCCATGCAGTGCGGGACATGTACAGCTTCCTAACCGAGTACTTCTCCTCCGTAGTCCTTGTGCTCCATGCCATCAGGTGCCGTGTAGCCCAAGTCGGGTAGTCCCAGGGGCCCACCGAGTAGTCGGTCCTGGTACCCACCGAGGTAGTGGGCCCAGGGAGGTCCATACGACACTCAACACTTGCTACATTCCATCTATGTACTATCAAAATGCATAAGATTGTCATCCAACAAATATATAAGTATGGAAAACACTACCTCTGGAGAGGGGCAGACATCAATGCCAGATCTCCCCCAAAGGCTGCTTGGGATGTGTGTTTACCAAAGATTGAGGGTGGTTTAGGGGTTTTGCATTTGGAAGCACACAATGATGCCTTGCTTCTGAAAAACCTTCACAAGTTCTTCAACAAGTCAGGTACTCCTTGGGTGCACTTGGTTTGGGAAAAGTAATACAGGAATTGAAAACTACCTAACCATACTATGAAGGGATCATTCTGGTGGAGAGATATTCTTAGATTATTTGGCAAATTCAAGGAGCTAGCTTCTGTTAGAATCAACCTGGGAGACACCGGTTTCCTTTGGCATGATTTTTGGGGCAATTCTGTCCATAGTCAAGCATATGGACAACTCTTCTCCTTTGCAAAGTCAGTAAACATCTTGGTCCTCAAAGCTAAAGTAGCTACTAACATCAGAAATCTATTTCACCTACCTATCTCTTAAGAGGCCTATGCACAGCTGTTGTCTCTAGCACAAGAAATAATTCCGAAGGACTAGCACAAAAAATTTATGTTTTTCTCATTCTATAAGCTGAAGAGACATGCAGTCCAGTTCTCACTGAGTTAATTTTACAAAGACCCCCTTGAACTTTGCATAAATAGTATTTGCTTAAAACACCTCCCAGGTTTCTTTAAATGAACTAAAGTGGAGAGGATTTTTCCACCCCATTAAGCCACACCATCAAGAAAAGGGGAGTCGTCCGATCGCACGTGGATGGCTCGGATCATCCATGAGGCTCGGTGAGGACCGGAGTGTCCGAGGACCGGTGGATGGTCGCTCCTGGTTGTGATGAGTGATTGAAAATGTGTGTGGACCGACCCTTGGCCGAGTGTTGCAGGTTCAGGTTGCGGCTTGATTTGCGTTGGTGCAGGTGAAGAGCGGGCGTGAAAGGTCTATGCTTTGCGGGGCCTCAAAGGAGTGGAGAGACAAGTAGGCTCGGCTTGAGGGACCCGGTGGCTAGCAGGGTCAAGTGCGAGCCGCATGGTGGCAAGAAAAGCAAGACGAAGTCGTGGACAAGAGCTGGTGCAGGGTAGCGGCTCACGGCCGGAGTCTACACGCGGGGTTTGCGATGATTCACCACAAAACCGTCGAGTTACTTGGTTGAGCCACAAAAACAAGACCGGAGGCCCGGTGGGCGGAGACAGGATGCGGGCATGTCGAGAAGCTTCGATGTCGGCGGACACGTGGCGGGATCGCAGGGCTTGCGTCGAGAGGATGCGGACTGCAGCGAAGGCGTGGTCATGCAATGAAGAGGAGTGCTACATGACCTATTTGCCTCTGAGGAGTTTGTATCACAACTTAAGTGCTAGGGGTAGCTTGGTCATTTGCCCAGCCCAGAGGGACTCATACATATTAACTCTAGGGTTTCTGGGCAAACCATCCTTTCGGACTGCTTCTCATTTCCTTGCTCCATTGGCGTAGATTTTCTTCACTGATTTGCAAAGAATTTGACCTCCGAGTGTGTAAGGAATCGGATGCCCATTAGCCTAAGAGGGGGAGGGGGTGAATTAGGCAACTTAAAACCTTAACCTATGGCTCACTAAATTTTACACAAAAGTAAACTAGAACATACTATCTATATGTGCAACTACGGTTGTTCTAGTGTGAAACTCCCATCCCAAAAGAAGGTTTGCAACCTATAGCCAATCCTAGCATGATACTACTCTAGGAAAGTAGAGGCAAGCAAAGATTGCAAAAGAGTAAATGCGGAAACGTAAAGGGGATGAGAGGAAGCAAACTCTTGACACGCGATTCATCCCGTGGTATCGGTAGGAACTAAGCCACCCCTAGTCCACGTTGTTGAAGCACTCACACAAGAGTATTGCTTCCCGGTCACCAAGTCTCTCCCAAGTCTCCCAAGAGCACCACTTGACTCGCCACAAAGGCTAGCCACTTAGGCACTTGTCAAGCTCCCTTGGTCACCTTGATGCCGCCTCCACTAAGGAGCTTCTCCACCAAGGAAGGGGGTCTCCACGTCCCTCGCACAAAGTGTCCTCGCCGCTCCACACCAAGCCGGAGGTTCGATGACGATTGCCAGTGAGCCACTTAGGCCCCAAGGCTTCCGGCGAACCTTGTACAACTGGATTCACTCAAGAATCACCTCACAAGGTTGGCACATCCTTGCACTCACTCAGCTCTAAGCTAAGCCTAACACTAAGCACATACACAAAGCATGCACTAGTCTAAGGATGAGCAATTCAGCACTTGGATGGATTGGATATGATCTTGAATGTGTCTAGAACTCCTCTGCACTTCCACACAATCCAGCAACCTCAAATGGGTGAGTGGAGGGGGTATAAATAGCCCAAGGCATCAAACTAGCCGTTGGCTAAAAGGCGCTGAAAAGGTACCGAGTCGGATGATCCGACGCTATGCTTTTCTAGGGCGTCGGTTCATCCGTGCCCCTCCCACGTCACGTAGCCGTTGAGGTTCTCTCGACACAAGCTGCTCCGACGCAATGCTCCGATGCCACGTCGGATCATTCTATGGCCGAAGGCCTCGCGTCCAAGTCGGTATCGTTAGCTTCCAACAGACCGTCGGATAGACCGACGCTATGCCTTGACCAAGGCGTCGGATCATCCAGGTCTCGAAGGCTTCGTCTTGGCGTGTCTCCGTATGAATTCAAGCGAGCGTCGGATAGACCGACGGGGTCCTCACTCAGACCGTCGGATCATCCGGTGCTACTGTCTTCCTTGCTCTTCCTCTGCAACTCGTCCGACGCTACTAAATAACGGACCGTCGGTTCATTCGACGGTACCTAGGGTTTGTCCCTGTGCACCAACTCGTCCGACGATTGCACCGACGCTTGTATTTGAGGGACCGTCGGTTCATCCAACGGTGTCTTCTCTTTTCCTTTTCTTGCTCGGTTTTGACCCTTTGTTTTGGCATTTTTGCATGGGGTTTTCTTGCATCTTTGAACCTAGAAATGTCTACAAAGACATGCTCAAACAATATGGTTAGTCCCAATGATCATGTTGTCATGAATCACCAAAATCAAACTCTGAACAAATGGCATATGAGGCCATGTTCGCTACAGAGTGTATGGAAGCTTTCATGGTTGTGTTGATTTCCTTCTAGTAGCTTGTGTGATTTTTGTGTCCTTTTCGAGCTGTGTTCGTTGGATTTTCGTGCGCGCCTTGTTCCTTCGAGTCTGATGTGGTTGGGCTTGTATTTGTTGGTGGGGATCATGGATAGATGTCTTGTGCATCTTTGTGCTTCATCTTGACCCCTCAATATCTGGATTCGGCCTCTGGTTGAAGGATTTTGGTTCGAACTATAGCTTTTTGGTAGAGCTTGGTTGCGATTCGATTCCCGGCGATTTAGTTCGTTTGAGGGCTCATGTTTTGGGGCATAGCATCTCCTAGGGACACTTCACTTCTCCCCCAAACCTTACCTCAAGAGCTGAAGATGTTTGGGAGATCCATAGATGGATAGGTGAACTCGTGCTTGCATTTTCGAACTCGGGCTTCTCTATCCGTACCTGGCAGACCGTCTGCGCCTGGTCGGTGGACCATCCACGTGGAGCCCGGCAGCCGGTTGTTCGTCGTGTTCGTCACAAGTTCTTACGTCGCTTTGTTTCGATCCGTCGAGTTGGGTGTTTTCGGCTGGAGGAGGTTTGCCGGACTGTCTGCCCGGGGTCGTTGGACCGTCTGCACGGGTCAGACTGTCTGTGGGTTGGCCACAGACTGTCAGTTTTTTGTGGTGCAATCTTGTTGTTCGGGTCGCATTTTCGAACCGTCCGCCGTGACCTTGCGGACTGTCCGCCTGGCCCTTGCAGACGGTCCGCCTGGTCACCTCGAACCGTCCACCCCAGGCACCACAAATTGCCTAAGTCCTTTGCTTCTTGAGTTGCACTTCCGTGTTGCTTTGAGTTTGAGTTTGTTCCTAGGGTTGGTAGGTCTGTTGTGACTACGTGACCTTGACAAACTCTTGTGGGAATCCTTGGTTATGAATTTGGGGCATAGGCCAAGTTCTCTCTTTGGAGAAGAATTTTTATTGGCTCCCATTCACTCCCCCCTCTCTAGTCGCCTAATCGGTCCTTCACCCGGCGGTACCACTTGTACATTGTTGAAATTAATATGTAGTTCAGCCCTCACTCACGTAAGTTTACAAAGACCCTCTCGAACTTTACAGAAATAGTATTCTCTCAAACCACCTCTTAATTTATGTGGAAAGCCGAGAGGGCAGCCAATTTTACAAAATCTCTCTCAAATTTTATCAAAATTAATATGTAGTCCAACCCACAGAGATAATTTCATGGAAACCCCCTCAAAACTTGCAAAAATATAATTTTATTCCAGCCGCTTCTGAGACAGCTTTACAAAAACCTCATCGAGCTTTGAATGAATGCCAAGAGGGCTACCAATTATTTGAAAACCCTCTCAAGCTTTATCAAAAATAAATAGTAGCCCAACCACTGCTTATACATTTTTATGAAGCCCCCTCAAGCTTTACTAAACAACCATTTACATAAGCCACCTCTTAGACAATTTGACGACATCTACCTCGATCGAGCCACCTCTCACGTAATTTTATTACAATAATCAACCCACGATCCATGCATCTCCCACAATACATGGTCCAAAGACTTCTACAGAAAAATACTCCAACTCTCATAATGAATTCACGGTCCATGCTTTTTAACTAAGAAATACTCTAAAGTCTTTTGGAATTAATCCGCCACCTAAGATCTGCAAAATATCTCCAACCTTCCTACCCATCACTAGGCTACATGTCATGGCGTGATAACGTTGTGTCGATCTTTCTAGTTTCATGTGCCTACAATGAAATTTGAATCCGCCAGACATCTTTGAATAAATATGATTAGATCCTGAAGTATAGTAAAACATGTAGTAGGCCTTATGTGTTGTTGACTGATTATTGGATACTAGAATAGCTGGATGGATCAGCTACTCGCCATCCTGCAGGAGGCTCTAAGATGCACTCTTGATCTATTTTCTGTTGTCCCAACCTTAGGACTTATGGCTACCTTTTATAGGCACAAGGCACCTAACAAACCACTAACAAATCTAATCAAAATAACTAATCTTAACTTATTTGGTATCAAATTTATTTGAAATTTAGGAAACAATTGTTTTCTTGGTTGGAAGATTTTAACCCAATAATAAGGTCATTTGTTTTATTTGGTATTATATGTTCACAATCCTAAATATAAATTCTGGTGTGTGACATTCACCTACAAGTGTGAAACATCCATCTCTAGAGTGGAATATTCTCTCTCATATGTGGGAAGGATCTATATGACTAAAATGAATGAACAGGGTTTGTCTCAAAGAATATCATCTCTCTCAATCTCCCTCGGTACTTGAGGGTAGATCGAAGGTAATTGTGGTTCATAATAAAAGAAGGGCCACAACATAGTTCATGATGGTCGTTGACTCGTCGTAGTTCATTGCGCATAAAGCTACGCTTCATTGTAGCAACGCAAAACGCCAAGGGTGCTGTGTCAGCTTTCCACTACTACAAAACGGAGCTACGGTAACACCAACACTAGTAGGGAGAGGGGCTTTAGTCCCGGTTGGTAAGGGGTATAGGTCTCTCAAGTCCAACCGAGACTAATGATGAGAGACAAAAGACCCCCTCTTTAGTCCCGGTTGAAATAACTGGGACTAAAGGGGTGCTTTAGTCCCGGGTGGTATTCCCACCCGAGACTAAAGGGTTTTTTTGCCAAAAACAAAAAAAACCAGGCCTAGGCAGGCTCTGCCCACCCGTACAAGCTCGCCGACGTCATTTGTCCCGGCCGCTTCCTGCCGGAGCTCCTCCGGCTAGAGCTCCAACTCACTTAACACAATTTCTTCGCCACAAATTCATCTTCTCAAATTCATACAAATCAATTCATACAAGATTCACAACATGCTCACAAGTTCAATTTCATTCTATTCACATAAGATTCGACCACAGTTTGCACTCAATTTGATCTTGCGAACAATAAAACAAAGATTAAAAAGCTAACAAGCCATTGTGCGCCACGCCGCTCCGCGCGGCCGCGCCGCGCCGAGGGGGCTAGCCGGCCACGCCCTTGCTCCCCGCCACGCCGCCCCGGGGGCTAGCACGGCCACGCCCTCGCTCGGCCGCGCGCACGCGCGCCGGGGGGCTCGCTTGGCCTCCCGCGCCCCGCACCGGGGGCCTCGCTCGGCCGTGCGGGGGCCCGCTCGCGGCCTCCCACGTCGGCGGTTGACCGCATTCACGCGAGGGCCCGCACGGGCGGCCTCCCGCGGCCGCCCCTCCTCACCGTGTGCCACCGGCTGATGAGCCGCCCATCCGCGCCGAGCGCTACCGGCAGTTTGCCCCGTGTCGTCCCTGCGAGCAGAAGAGAAGAGATAAGGATCAATGGAGAAGATAGAAAGGGGAGAGGAAAAATATAGAGGCGTCGGTGGGTTGGTGGGTGCTAGACGGCTTTAGTCATGTTGGATGCCTAAATTGACTCAAAACAGCAGTTGGATGCCCCCTTCTAGTCTCGGTTGGTATTAGGGCGTCCCAGGCTATTTTAGCCACGTTGACGAAAGGACTTTAGTCCCGGCTCCAAAGTCGAACCGGGACTAAAGGCCCGAACCAAATCTTCGCTCTCTACCGGTGCAATTTGTGTTGCAATAGCTCAAAAGATGTGTTACTAAGGCACCTAGTAACAAAACTTGTTTGTTTGCTTATTTTCAATGTTACCATGGTCTATTTTTTGGAACAAATAATATGTGTTACTTTACGTCTAAAAAAAGTGTTACCACCAGGTAAAACTTTTAGTTATCTAAGAACACTTATCAAGTGTTACGATGACACTCTTGTCTAACACTTTTTTCTTGCTCTTGTAACACTTCAAATTTGTGGTTGTAACACTTTGTGAGGTCATAATTTGGAAATTTAGGAACATATAGTTGATAACACATATTTTATCAATTGTAACACATTATAAATTTTTAAAAATTCAATTTAATATGGCATTTGTATTTGCATGAAATTTTGAAAGGGGCAATGACACTGAACAGTCACATAAGTTAAATGTGAAAAGGTTTTATTGATTCTAGGAAGAAAAAAAACCATACTTCTTTGTTGACATTATCTGATAGGATATACATAATGACATAGTTCTAGGGACCACATATATACATAGAAGTGGTTGTACAAGTCCAAGCTATACTAGAAATGAAATGAAAATATAAACAAATTTTTTAATCTATTGCTTCTTGATCCATTGCTGGCCACATGCAAATATCCGACTTCAACCATTGCTCAATTCAACCTGCATGGAGAAATGTAGTTATAAAATTAAACACTTAAACCTGCATAGAGAAAGCTATTTGCAACACATTTAGAAAGGTATGGCACATTTAGAAAGTAGTAGCCATAACTTACACAAATTGAAGTCCATGCAATTATTGGTACTCCTTTGGCATGGGCATCATCAATGGTTTTGCAGGTGGTAATTGGCCTTACTTATGGCTCATCCTGTACTTAGGCCTTTTGTAGAATTGCTTTACTATCACAACTCCACCAACATTTTCTTTTGGACTAAAGCTCAAAAGGGTTGCATAGGCCATAACTGTCCTGTTCCGGTAGTTTGAAGTCTTAAGTCCAACCTACATAGAGTTTACATAATCACTCATTGATCAATAAGCATTTGTTATATACAGGTAATCAAATAAGAACAATTGTGGTTATGTCTATCCATCCACCTTAATTTGGGGTTGCATATATTTTGAACTCATAGGGTTTGCTGCCTTATCATGAGTGGTATTTTGTTGTGTCATGGCTGCAGTTTCTTGGATCTCTCCTTGGTTCTTACACATCTAAAATGAAATGTAAAATAGTGCCACATCATGCCACATTTAGGGTAAAAATATTATTGTGATAAATGGAGATGTCTGATTTATACGTACCTTCCTTTTTATAATTACTTTAGCATCAGTTGAGTTCCTTCTGAGTACTTCAAACTGAAAGTAAGTGAAATATATAATTATGTAGATTGCAAAAATATTTTTGTATTAAAACATTGCATACATTCTGATATATCTTTGTCACCAATTAAGCTTAAATAGTGTACCTCTTTTTCTCTAGATTGATTAGTAGAACATTGCGGGGAAGATGGTTCTACTGCTTCAGATGATAGTTCCTTGTAATTCTGAACATCTTGACAAGGACCATTTGGACACTATTTCCAACACAAACTCAAAGAATTTGAAACATAGGGTCCAAATATCAGAATATAAGCAACTAACAAGAGTTGACTTTTGTTAAAGACAAGGAATATCTTGATATCCTTTCCATTGGACAGAAATAGATCATCATCATCACTATGTTCAGACTCACTTCTATGTTTGTTCTAGTAAAGAGACTAAAATATAATAGCATGAGTTATTATATTCAAGTCTGTGGAGAAGAAATGTTATAATTGTACAAGTAACAAAGTTTACCAAATCGTCTTGCTCTTTATTGAAACTGTCTCCATGATTTGGCACTGCACATTGAACTCTACAAATTTTAAAAAGGTATTAGAGACAAGAAAAAAAATCAAAATTATGCATTTCTCAAAAGAAGAGGAAATACCTTTCTTTTAGAATTTCCTACATGCTTTTGAAAATTACCATGATCAGTCGGTATGAAATTGTCTTGAAAATTAGAAAGATAAGGTGGTTGAGTAATAATTTGCTGCAAAATGACTAAAGAGCCATTGGTACCATTGATGTTTGTTAATTCTCTTGGTGTCTCTTATTGTTTTTTAGTTCATCAATTACTTCATCTTGTTTTCTTGCATGCTCTTTGAGTTGCCTTATTTCCTCCAGCATATGAACGTCTACATCAAATGATGATCCATCTACAGTCATTATATTGATGTCCTTGAAATGGCGTGTTGTTCGACCATAAACTTGTTTAGGAACTGGAAGAAGTCCCATGCCATGTACTGATCTAGGTTATTCTTCTCCCAACACTTGATGCAATGCATCACTTTCCCATGCAACTCTTCCCTCACTACTTTGTGCCAACTCTGGTTGTTTAACTATTAGGTTTTCCAACTGAACCTATATGCAAACATTGTACAGTCATAATATTCTTCTTAGATAAAGCAAAAATACTTGAGATTTGGAAACTTGATGTTTTTGTGTAGATAGCTTACCACAACTTCATTTTTCCCTTGTACCCTTTTCCTATGTGTTGCTAACCTTTGCTCTCTGTGGTGGGTTTTTTACAGGGTCAGCTTGTCTCTAAACATAACAAGAATGCAAGAATGATAAGAAAAGAATAGAAAAAAAGTATGAAACAAAAAAGGGCTCACCAACTCCTCAGACCAACGGGCATAACTCTTTGCACCCATTGTAGGTGGCCTTTCTCATTTCACGACTTGCTTTGCTCTTGTCACTAATAGCCTATAAAATAAAATATTAGTAAAATACTGGAGACATTATGTTAAGAAACACTAACAAAATAATCATCCACTTTTCGCACTCCTTTTGTAGACTTCCAATATTTTATTAGATTTCTTCCATTGATCTTCATCAACATCATCAGGGCAGAGCTTGTACAAATAAGATTTTTCTTCTTAGGATTAAATAGTTTACTTTTTAATGTTGACTTTATTTCCTCCAATCTCTACCAATCGATTTCAAAATCCAATTCTCGCATGAACCAGAATACAAGAACTTTGTCTGAAATCAGATAGGGATAATGAGTTAAAATAACTATTTGGATCCCCATGTAAAGGTTTTAAAATCTTATCTTGTAAAATGTTGCAAACCTGAATGACTTGAAGTATGGTGTCACCACTGTCCTTCTTGACCTTTCTCCAATCTTTGATATCTACAGGGCAGTAACCACCATTCCCTGCACTGGCTCCCAAAAATTGGCCTAAAAGACCACCTTCGTTTCCAATAGGCTACCCAAGCATGTTGCATTTTACTACTATTCACTTACCATCTAGCATATCCCAAACATGCGTCAAAACTATTCCCTTTATCTTTTCCAATTCTTGATCATCACCAACAAAATAATAAATTGACAATAAATCGATAGTACTAATACAGTCCACATATATTAGAATATTTCAATTACATATGTACCTGGTGTTTCTTGGATGGCATCAACCTCCTATTGCTCAATATCATTGGTGTATTGTGCTTCTGTTTGAATAACATTTAGACGCCTCTTCTTCTTCGCACCCTTGTGTCCTATCTTCTTGTTTGTGCCCTTGTGCCCTATGAAGAAATGTGTGACTAAACAAATTAATTTCAGTTATACATTAATTCTCAAACATACACAAAAGACTAAATTGGATTCACTAGTAGGGATGTTGTCATCAATGACGTTACATTAACGTCATTGAAGATGCCAGAACGGTCACAATTAGTCTTTTGTGACGATTTTGTGACGATTTTGTTTTGGTCACTATGGTGGCGTCACATTTGTTCATCGGTGACGAAATTGGTTTTTTCGTCATAGATGTGTCTCCAATCTGTGACGAATTTTGTGTCGTCATGGATTTGAATTCATTCTATGATGAACGTTTTTGGTCATAGATTATACCCTATTTTCGTCATAATTTCACGTCCGCCTGGCTAACTGACGTCGCCGTTAACGCCGTTAGTGATTTTGTGACGATCCTTTTTCGTCATAATCTCCAGTCCGCCTGGCTAACGGACGGCAACGTTACAGTAGTGTGACGATCCGGTTTTGTCACAGATGTAGTCTTGTGTTGGTAATAGCCTGCCGTATGCCACGCTGGCAGATGACGAGGTGGTGGCGTCATCAATGACGTGGCTACTGAGATCATCATCATTGAATCGTCATAGATGTCATGTTTAAATCGTCACAGAATGGTATTTGGCATTGTCACGGTTTGATATAATATGGTCACTGATTTGTCATCACTTTGGTCACAAATATAACATCTCTTGGTCACAGATTTGAAAATAGTTTGGTCACAGATACACCATCCATTTGGTCACAGATTTGGAAATAATAATATAATAGGATGGGCACATAATTCCATAAGATTTGCATCAAGTATTCAAGTGTGCATATACAACAGATGCACATCATTAGACATTGCAAATTCAGTAAATAGGTTGTTCAAACAGTACCAAGTACCATAAAAAGTTGCACACACGACCAAGTTACTAGATAGGCAAAGTGACAAATAATTGAAAGGAAAGCTGAGCAGCAGCTATGTTCAAGTCGATGACGAAGCATTTCCCTGGAGGGAGAAGATCTTCTTGAGGAGCAAATTGGTCTCCGCCATCTCCTTGATGTTCTTCTCTGTAAGCTTCTTGTACTCCTCCAGCTCCTTCTGTGTCCTTGCCCGGTCTTCCTCTGCATCTTGAATTTTCTTCCTAAGGTCATCCAGTTCACCTTGAACAGTTGTCGTCGCTTCAGCTGCAAGTTGCTCCCGAAGCTCACTTTCATTTGACGATCCTGACTTGGAGGATGGCGGTGTTTGGAAGCCAACAGTCTTCAGGAATAAGTTGGAGCTATTCTGAGAGAGCACCTTCGACACAATTTGCACACTGGATGCTGGCATCTCACCTTCAGGAATAGGTTCAGTCCTCAAAGCTTCCATTTGGGACTGAAATATCATCAAGGTAAAAGAGTTACAAGTATTTGACCAAGAGGAACATGATAATGGGTAATAAATGCAATAAAGTAGAGGTAAACATATGTCACAAGATATTTGTTATTCATACATGCTGACAGATAATTCCTCACAATATGATAGAGAGAGAATCTAATTGCAACTTGTGACGCCCCAGGTTTTTAATTACCGTCATTAACGCTAATGACCGGATCAGCCGAGTCAAACCGGCCGACACTGGTCAAACCTAGGTCAACCTGGGTCATCACCTCGAAAACCTTGTCAATGACTCTAATGAACCCCTTGACCAAGTCTACACACACCCGTGGTGGACCTTGGTCAAAGACACGGTCAAAACCGGCTTAACCGTTGACGTCGGCGAATGTCGTCCAGAACTTTTGCCGCGTTCTCCAAAATTCACCTAAACACTTCAAAATCTACCAAAATGAGAGTTGTCCAGTTTGTTGAGAGACACAACTTTCATGTAGATTGGCATTTCAAATTTTGACTGGAAATTGGTGAAAAACTTGGTCAACTGCCAGTACCTCCTGTTTCTCGAAACAGGGCGGCATTCAAAGTTGGCCAGACATTCCTGCAAAATCCGGTGAGAAAACACTAAACGACCTTTGTGAAATTTGTAGAGGGTAGTTAGATCTACAACTTTCCTGTTCACCACATAGTGCACTTCTATTCAAAGATTTTGAGGAAAATCCGGTCGAACAGCGCTAGGCCGACACAAGAAACACACCCGGCACCGCTGGCGCTCCCACGCGCGCGCCTAGGCGCGACGCCGCGCCACCGCGCGCCGGCGCCGCCTCGCGCCCGCGCCCCTTCGCCTCGGTGGCCGCGCGCGCACGCCGCCCAAGGGCCCGCTCTCCAAGGCCGCCCCTTCCCCATGCCCGCGCGCATGCTGAGGACGTCTGGAACAACGCGCCGCCGTACGGTCTTGCGAGTTGCACTACGGTCCGATGGCCGTCGCCCGCCCCGTGGCGCCCCCGTCTGTCCGCCGGTCGTTAGGAGGTTCGCACTTCACCTATAAAGGTGTTGCCGCCCTTGCCTCGGCACGCGAGACGCCCAGCAGCCGGACCGAGCCACCGCCGGCTCCATTAAGGGCATCCGCGGCGAGCTCCGAGTTCAAGCCGAGCCGCCGGCCAAATTAAGCCGTCCGTCGCCTCCCCTAGCCCCAACACACGCTACCGAGCCGCCTTACCCGTTGTCCCCGGCCTCAACCTCGCCGGAGCCGGGCGCACCGCGGCGGCCGCGGCCGCCGCCACCGCCACGTGGCTCGCCGGGGACACCCACCACCGGACTTTGGTCGAATCTGGCCCCTAGCAACCCCAGCACCGCCCCACGCCCGTCTCCGACAGTTCCCACCTCCGGCCCTCGCCGGAATTTGGCCGGAGCCGCGCCGGCCGGTCCCGAGGACCACATTGCAAAGGTCCCAGTTTTTCTGAGGGCCAATCCGCAAAGCAAGGGTATATATGTAAGAATCTAAAACTTTCAGGGCCCCTGCTGCAAATTGGTAACTCAAATAGTAAAGCCATGTTGCTAATTCTTATAAATTGCATAGAAAATCGTAGAAAAATAAAAAAAATGCAAACTCATTTTTTGGAATTGTGGTTAAAAGTCCTACAACTTTTGTTATTCTTGCCTGAGCTAGTTCCTGATAGTTTTTGCATGAAAAATAGAAATGTGAAAAACTTAGATCTGCAATATCTCAAAATCTATAAATCTTCTGTAGCTAATTTTTGGATATGTTGTGTGTTAGGTCATGTCTAGCTCCTCTGCCAAAAATTGAACAGAGTTATGATATAAATCTTTTTATAAAAATGTTTTTCCATTTCTGCAGGATCTGCATAAATGATTTTTGTAGCTAAAAATAATTAGGTTCTTGCAACCAACTTTTCCATACTGCCTTTTTATCTCAAAACGCACCTCTGGTGAATTAATAACATTTTTATAATTAACAGAAATATTTATTCTTGAATTATGCTTGATTTTCTTGGTAATTGCATAAGGCAAGTTTCATAATAGTTGTAGGTGTATATGCTGCATCCCTAGGATATTGTTGGACCATATTTCATGTGTGAGAAAGTTTGGATCATTTTGTTGAGTATTTATTTTTGTGTGCTGTACCATATCCTTCTAGCTAGCTTTTGTTATTTTAAAAAATGATTAATTTCTAGCTATCCAAAACATGCATGTTTGTCCAGTGGCTTGTTATAGGTGTTTAGTGTGTAATACCCCCTTCCACTGAATTTTATTAATTAATTTCATGAATAAAAGCTATGCGGGTCATTGTTGTGGCGAAAGCCTCAGCTCTCGTACACGAACAATGAGGGAGAACAAAAGCTCAAGAATCAAAACCAAAACTCAGGACAAAGGACAAAGGACAACCAAAAGTTCTTTACTCAACAGTTGATTTCTCAAAAGTCGATCCCTTTTACATGCGCCGGTCCGTCTCCTTTTATAGGGAGGCGGGCGGACTTTTTACATTCCGAGAATACCCTTGTGTAAAACGAATCAGAATGGAATGTGCTAGGCTATCTTCGGGTGATCTCCAATTAGCTCTCCACGTAATCGGCGCTCCGTGACGTCATGCCGCAAATCGCGGCGTCTTTCCAGCCTCCATCACGTGCGCCTGTCGGAGAGAAAGCCTTCGGGCCTTTCTGGAGATCCCCCCTTTCGCCTAGCGTTCTTCACCACCTGAAACAAAACCATACTCAAGTTTGGATCCGTTAAGTGTTAGAAACGCCGAAACCCTTTGCTCGAATCCCAAGCCGAAACCTGCCGGGTGAATAGCATTCGCCCTTGAGGTTTCGTCGTGGAATCGTCCTAGAGGGTTCGCACAGATGGCTTTCGTAGCAGCGAAGGGTGTCTGATGAAAACGCAATGCCCAGAGAAAGGAAATAGGATTTGCTGCTTCTGGAGGTTTTGCTATCGGCATCCTTCGCATAACCGCTCTTTATTTTTTGGGTATGCGAAGACTCAATTTCGAGTCCCCCCAACAGAAGCCCCTCGATGGCGAGGCGCTTGCTCTGATTGCAAACCCGAGCCAGCGAAACCTTGGGATCGAGAATCGAGGCAAAAGAAAACGTCTTCCACGGCGGCGATGCCCCCAGGGGTCTCTCTTAAAATACCCGGAGCGCCCTCGAACGGGTGTTTTTTACCGTTGGGTTTAAAATTTTCGACCGTTGGGATTTTACCGCCTATAAATAGTCGGGGATCGCCGCCGGTGCAGCCCCACCTGCGCTCGCACTTTCATTTGTCTCTCGCGACTTCTGGTTGCTATTTTTGCCTCTGCTTCCGGCAAGTCGCTTCAGCGGAAGCCCCTGCCCAATTTGCGAGGTCAGTTCTGCCTCCGCTTTTCGCACTCGCTTTCGCCTTCAATTTCCGATACTGCGCACTTGAATCTATGTTTCTGAGGAAAACTAGTTGCCTGTGTCAAGCGCTCTTACGAAGACATGGAGGACGAAGGATCATCGTCGAACCGTGGGAAACGGTTGCACCGGCGGTTTCGGAAGCTACCGCGACCTCCTCCACCTCGACGTCTAGCTCGGAGTACGGTAAGATTTCTGGTTTGGATTGGTGCGCCGGCTCTCGTGAGAGTGGCGGTACCTCGTCTTCTTCTAGTAGCGATGCAAATAGTGGTTCGGGTGGAAGTTATGTCGAAATAATGCCTAGCGACACGGATGTTGAAAAACGAGTGCTGTGGACATGGAGGAGGGCGAAATAGGGGTGGAGGGCGACGCGGCTATAGAAGAGTCCGAGGGGAATCTGTGGGGCAAAGGCCGGACTTGTTATATTGGCCGGTCTTTGATGACACAAGCTGATTTGGATACTTTACGGCGGAAGGATGCTTCGAGCGGGGGTGTGTCGATTGCACGGGAAGGAAACCACGCCGAAACCCCGGAAGAATGAGAGTGTGATGTTCGGGATTTTTCTTGCGGGCCTTCGATTGCCGGTATCCAAGAAATTTGCTTTGATATTTTGGCGGCCTATAGCATTCAAATTCATCGGTGACTCCCAACTCTATCCCTCAAGTTTTGAAGTTTTTGTGGGCCTGCTGGGACCTTCGCGGGGACAATGATGTCGAAACCTTTGTTCGACATTTTGAGATTCATTGGGCTAGGCGGCTTGTGAAGGTTGACGATGAAGATAAAGAAGCTCAATATGGGCTGCTTTGCACCTTTCAGACCCGCCGCTTGGCCAAAAATCAGGCTCCGGTGGAATTGGCCCCGGCGTACAAGAACAAGTGGGCTAACCGGTGGACTTCATATTGGTTTTACGTTCCCATTGAAGTGGTTGGTCGGAATTCAAAGCAAGAAGAAGTGACGACATATGATTTGGCTAGTCGCATGGTTGATCTGGAGGTTGAATTGTCACCAGAGTTGACGAAAGCCAGCAGGTCTTCAGCAAGTACAGCGGCATTTTACCAGGCGACGCGAGTGATCACTACGCGCGATGCCCTGGAAGAGTTTGTGGCAGCTGATATTTGGCCGTGCCGGCCCGATGGGGGGTCGTGGGCATTTAAGGTGCGGTGGCTACCGGACTTGATAATGATGTACGAAGCCCTATTTTCAATGTCAAGCGGCCAGGAGAATATGGCCGACGAAGAGGTCGTCGGCGGAAGTGGAGAGAAAAGTTGTACAAATGATAGGAAACTTTACCCACAAGGAATGGGAGTGTGCCCGGAGAATTTTGAAGCATCAAGGCCGTGTTAACCGGGTTTTTGATGAGATGGGCGTGACATATTCTCCTCGCCGGTGCCTCGACGGCAGGCAAGAAAATGCAACCTCCAGGCAATGTTGGCTCTGAGGTCGTCGAAGCCTCACGAAGGGTGAAGTTGAGTAAGACCAGCTCGGTAGTTGAGAGTACCGTGAAGAGCAATAAAGCCCAAGATATCTTGGCCAAGCGGAAGGCGGACGCTGCGAAAGCAACCCTGCCACCGCTTGCTGAAAAGTCTACAAAGTTGTCGAAAGTTAGCGAGACCCTGGCCCGTCGTAAGGTTGAAGCGGCGAAGGTGGCTGCGGCCGAAAGGGAGAAGAAGAAAGCACAGGACCCCGTCGTCACTGTGGAAACAGACAAGGGGCAAGGCCTGAAGAAGAGACCGTTGGACACCGTCGAAAAGGTGAAACAGCTTGCGACTAAGGAAAAAGAACTTGAAGACGCTGAAATTTCTGCTAAAAGAGCTCGGGTTGATCCGGTTGCTGAAACTGACGAAGATGTTGATGTTATGCCTGCACCTCAGATTCAACCGTGCACTAAGTATCCTCCGAAGGGATCGGCAAAGAAATTGGTTGAGAGGCCTGCGCCGTTGGGGCAAACTGATGCAGAGGAGTTGGAGGCGCGGGAGGCTAGAGGTAGGCGCGTGGCTGAATTGATTCGGAAGGATATTGCCATGGGCGAGGCGGCTCCGAGAGGGCGTATGGCCGGTCTTGTGGATGTGGTGGATGAATCGGAATCGCTTTGTTATATTGATGACGACACCACTCGATCGAACGAGGACCGGATGTGCGCTGTCGCGGCCTCAATGCGAAGCTGCGACGACTCTTGACGAGGGCTCCGGTGCGAAAGCCCAGAATGTGATTGATCTGGATGCTCCGGAAGTTGAGGCTTCGGCAGCACCGACGTCTCGCTCGCCTCCTCCGGTGTCACAAGATGTTGGCCCGGCGTCGGCGAAACCTATTGAGGCTGCCGCGTCGGGCAAATTAACGGCGTCCGAAAGTCTTCAGCCCGAAGATGCTGGTACGATGCGAACTTCCGAACTTTTTTCTTTCGTGTTTGTCCTTTTCATTACGCATTTTCGTTTGTTTACGCTTTTTGCTTTGATATTGTTTTTTGGCAGCGAACACTTTGGTCAACTTGAGCGTTAAAGACCGGGAGGAAGAAGTGTTCCAGATTGAGGCGGATCCCTCCGCATCAGGGCCGGGTCTCGCGTCAATGCTAGGGGAGCCAGGTGTGATGTTTTGCTTGCCGTTTTGCTTTTTGATTTTCGATTTTGCCCCTTCGTCGTGCTAACGATGTGGATTTTGTTACTAATCATCTCGCAGATTTTGAGCGTACCCTGGAGGGCCTCAGCGCTGATGACCTGATGAAGATTGTACGCGCTTATCTTTCGAGGGGTATCCTCGCACTGCCAAAAGGGCTTCGAAAGGGCTACGTCAGAAGCAAAAACCTCAGTTGATAGGCAAAAGGCATTGGAAGATGAGAATCGACGCACGAGGGAAGAGAATGAAAAGTTGAGACGCGACGCCGATGGTTGGGCGAGTCGGCGCGTCAAGCATCAAGAGGCCCTCGACGCCTTAAAAAAGGGAGCTCGAGTTAAGCGTTAAGTGTTATGAAGAGTGTCGTCAGGAGTTAAAAGATATGGTGACGCAATACGACGCGCAGAACGTCCTGTTGGAGGCCAACGCCAATCTTATTACAGAGCTAAAAAACGTGAAAAGCGAGCTCGAAGACACTTTGGAGAAAAATGAAGCTTACTGCCACCAATGGGGGGCGTATCGCGGCCGAGTATCGTCGGGCTTTGGAAAGCTTTGGTGCCGAGGCCCAAGACTTTAAGATTACCGACAACATCTCAAGTTTCGTGGAGTGGCTACATAGCGAATTGAAGCTTCTTCCCGACACCATGAGCAAGATTGGGGACTATGGCGCCGCTACTTGCTCTGAGATGTTGCTGAGCCTTCTCGAGCAACAGGGTTGCGAGCACTTCAAAACTTTTGGGAGCCGAGGCTTCGTGTTTCCTTCGCCCGACGACGCTCCAGCCCCAAGCAAGACGGTAGATCTGATAAACAAGATCATCCTTCGGAACTTTTGGGCCAAAAGTGGGCGAGCGCATGCACGGAAGAAGGCGGTGGACCGCTTGGCGAAGGTAAGTCGTTTTGGCTTTATTTCAGCTTCGGTCACCTTTACTAATCGACTGCTTATAATGGTTGTTAATGCTCTCTTCCTTCTCATAGCTCCATTTTGGGCAGGCAAAACAAGCTTTGGAGCTTCGAGAGCATCGCACAACGCACGGTCCTGAGGCTACTTTGGGGCCTTACGGACCCGCAAGGGATTGGCCGCCGAAGCCCGCAGATGATGCCCCTGAACAGGCGATTCCCGGAGCCCCAGTTCGCGAGGCGCCTCAAGGCGAAAGCAGCCAGGTGGACCCCGTCACCGGAGAAGCGTTGGCTCCCCTTCGGCTCTGAATTAATGCACCAATGTTGTGAACGAAAAATTGGGAATGGCGTGTTAGCCCGTTAAACATTTGAAAGATGAAGTGTAAACTTGAATGCCAGCTTGTTATGTGCTATAGATGTCGATCGTAGTTTTTTTGTGTTTAGGGCGTTGAACGCTCGGAGCTTAAGTTATCGCTGCTTTCGAGTTGCGGGTTTCGAAAGAAAACGTCTTCCCCCCTTCGGAAGCGAGAGACAACTTAAGCTCGACTATCTCGCTTGGGATTGTTATGTGATCAAAGCTTAGAGCTTGTTGGTTCATTTAGATGTTTCACGATCTTTGAGTGTTGCATTTTCTCGTTTGTTGCTTACGAGTTTTTTTTTTTTTGGTAAAAAAAACGAATACGAAGCTAGCCTTCGACGCGACGCCTAGGCGTGTAACGTGTCGAAGGACTAGGAGCCGTTTTGGATTTGTCAAATTTTACAGCTTTTAAGCTGTTTTTTGACGAGGCGTTTGCTCGCTTCTTCATTTTTGAAAAACGGTTGACTTTGGAGTGCGCCTTATTACTTACGACGTAGTTTTCGCGCGAGTTAAGGACTTGTAACGTTTCGGTTATCGATTTGTTTCGATTCGGGATTGAATCGCTTTTAAACGCCCTGCCAGGACGGGCTGCCGAGGGGGCAGCTCTTAAAACATTGATTCTTGTGAATCGTTATGACTGCACCACTTGTGGGTGGGCTACTAATGAGTAGCACTTTGATGCTCTCGCTTTCGGAGAGGGCTATTTTGAAATAGCACTTCAATTCATCCTCTTTTGGGATGGGCTATGTTAAGATAGCACTTTAAACCATGCGAAAGATACACGACAAAACTTTTAGGGAGGAAGTATTCCATTCATTTGGGGAATAAATTTTACATCAAGGCTGCCTCGTTAAAAACCTCACGCTCCAGAGTGGAGTCCTCCCTATGTGAGGAAAAGAGTACCCGCCTTGTTATTGAATTGTAAATTGCGAAAATAGATGCTAGAAAAGGTAAATCTAAGATGAATCCTTCGCACTTATAGTAACGCGCAAAGGGCTCCCTGCGAAAGTAAACTACGGAAAAAACTTACACAAGTTGTCCACATTCCATGAATAAGGCAACTCCACACCGCCTCGTCTTTGAGACGAAAGGCCCCGTCTCGAGCGAGCTTGAGACCACGTAGGGTCCTTCCCGGGCGAAGTGGAATTTTCCTAAAGCGTCGGCGTTCTTCTTTCTCTTCGGGACGAAGTCTCCCACTTCGGTGTTCTTGAGGGATACTTTCTTGTTCCTCCATTTCTGGTTTCCTCTTGATACTTCAACAAATTTTGGACCGCATCAAGTCCGTCGATTTCCACCAAGTCCTTGTCGGCTTCTTCGCTCTCGCGAGAGCTACCAGCCAAAACTCTAGCGCTCTGGTTGGATAATTCTTCGGGGCACATTGCTTCGGCCCCGTACAGCAGTCTGAATGGTGTGAATTTAGTTGTTCTTGACTCTGTAGTGTTGTGCGACCAGACAACCCGCGAGAGCTCATCTGCCCATTTTCCTTTCTTCTGTTCAAAGAGGCATTTCTTGATAGCAGAGAAGATCTGCCCATTCGCCCTTTCCACAGCGCCATTGGATTGGGGGTGGTACACGGAAGCGAAGCATAGCTTTGTCCCAATTGAACGACAGTATTCCACGAAATCTTGACAATCAAATTGCTTTCCATTGTCGACGAGTGAGCTCTTTGGGTACCCCAAATCCGCAAATGATCTGTCGCCAAAAGAATTTCACGATAGTGGTTGAGGTGATGGTAGCGAGAGGTCCGGCTTCGATCCATTTTGTGAAGTACTCGACTGCTACCACTGCGAACTTGAAATTGCCCTGGGCAGTGGGGAGCGGCCCGACGATGTCCATTCCCCATCGCTGCAGCGGCCAGGTTGGTGTGATGAGCTGCGATGGCGCGCCGGGCCTTCGCTGGTGCTTTGCGGCGAACTGGCATGCCTTGCAAGTTTTCACGATGTGCTCTGCATCTTTTATGGCCATCGGCCAATAAAAACCTTGCCTGAAGGCTTTTCCTGCCAATGCTCTCGCTGCGATGTGCGAGCCGCACATCCCTCCATGGATTTCTCTCATGAGCTCGATGCCTTGATCTTGGGAAATGCATTTGAGCAGTGGTGCACATACGCCCAGCTTGAACAAGACATCATTCTTGAGGACGTAACCCTTGGCTCGTGCTGCATTCTTTTGAGGTCATGAGTTTCGACAGGTTCATAGTGCCCGCGAAGGAAAGCAATTATGGGGGCTCTCCAGTCCAGGCTTGCGATTGCATTGATGGTGCTAAGTGGTTGCTTGTCTGGCTTTGTGGATGGGGCAACTAGAATTTCAAAAAATACATCTGAGGGCATCGCCTCCCCCCTTGCGGCCTTCTTGGCGAGCTCATCGGCTTCGCCGTTATGTTTTCTGGGTAGGTGCTCGATGGTGAAACCCCGAAAGTGCCTTTCCATTTTGCGTACTTCCGCTAGGTATTTGATCAGCTCTGGCTCTTTGGCCTCGCTCTCTTTTTCCACGTGATCTTTTATGACCTTGGCGTCACACTTGACTAGGAAGTTGCTGGCCCCTAGAGCTCTTACTTTGCGAAGGCCTAGCAGCAAGGCTTCGTACTCAGTGGTGTTGTTAGTGCATCTGTCGGATGGATCCTTGTAATCTAGCCGGGCGGCATATCTTAACTTGATGCGCCGAGGGAGGTGATGATAGCTGCAATGCCGGCGCCCTTGCGCCCCCGAGGCTCCGTCACATCGATTTCCCGGATTGGTACTAGCTCTTCGTCGGTATTGACATTGCTAGGCGAAGTCCAATCCACGATGAAGTCCGCTAGGACTTGGGATTTGATTGCGATCTTTTTCCAAAGTCTATTGTGTACTGCGACGGTTCGGTTGCCCACTTGGCAATTACGGGACGAGGCCTCCTTGTTAATGAACAGGTCGTTCAAAGGTTGGTCTGTAAGCACTGTGACTTTGTGAGCCTCGAAGTAATGCCTGAGCTTTCTTGTGGTCATGACTACGGCATAGGCAATTTTCTCTAGCTCTGAATAGTGCAGTTTTGACCCTGCTAAGGCTTCGGAGACAAAGTAGACTGGGGATTGATATTTGCTTTTTTCAGTTTCGACCTCTCGAACCGGAGCGGCGCGGCGATCGCGGCTTTTGAGGCGGCTACGTAGAGGAGTAACGGTTCGAGGGTGAAGGTGGGGACAAGATTGCCATCTTCTCTATGTAATCTTTGAGCTCGGCGAAAGCCTTGCTTTGCTCGGGGCCGCATTCGATTGCGCCCTTGCCTTTCGGCGCCTTGAAGAATGGAAGGCTTCGCTGCGGACCTTGAGATGAATCTGTTTAAAAGGCTGCTACTCGGCCGTTCAATTTTTGGATGTCTTTCTTTGTTTTGGGTTCCTCCATTTCCCTGATTGCTTTGATCTTATCGGGATTGGCTTCGATTCTCTTAGCGGAGATGAGGCACCCTAGAATTTTTCCTTTTGTAACGCCAAACACACATTTGTATGGGTTTAGTTTCAAGCCTGCCCTCCTCATGTTGGCGAAGGTTTCGGCCAGATCATTTATGTGGCTGGCTCTGTCGGAGCTTTTGACGATGAGGTCATCGACATAAGCCTGAATATTCTTGCCGATTTGGGGCTTGAATACTGTTCCGGTCATTCTGGTGAATGTTGAGCCGGCATTTTTTAACCCCTCTGGCATACGGACGAAACAGAAGGTTCCGAAGGGTGTGATGAAACTGGTTTTCTCCTCGTCTTCTTTCGCCATCCAACATTGATGGTAACCGGAGAAACAATCTAGCAGAGACATGATCGCAGCGTTGGCCGCAGAATCTACCACTTGATCCATTCGAGGCAACGGATAGTTATCTTTTGGCGTTGCCTTGTTGAGATCGGTGAAATCGATGCACATGCGCCATTTGCCGTTCTTTTTCTTGGCGGTACCTTGTGTTTGCCAGCCATTTGGGGTACATGACTTCGCGAATGACGGTGGCGTCAAGTAGCCTTTGGACCTCCGATTTGACGGCTACCACCTTGTCGTCGGACATCTTTCTTAACTTCGTTTACGTGGCTTGACCGACGGGTCGATGTTCAATTTGTGTTCGATGAAGCTTCGGTCGACGCCAGTGAGATCTTTGGCGGACCATGCGAAGACATCTTTGTTTTTCTGGAGAAAGAAAACTAGACTTGCTTCCTCATCAGCCGAAAGGTCCGAGCCGATGACGACTGCCTGATCGAGGATCATTGCGTCCAGAAGGACTCGCTTGGTCTCGCAGTCTGGCTGGATGTTGATTTTTTCTTTGTCTGCCTTCGGCTGCTTTTCTGCGTCGTTGCGTTCGATTGCCTCGTCGAGGGCGTGCACGTTTCGCTGCCCTGGGGTGCGGCCTCTTTCTAGGTTTCGGCCATCGTTTTGATGACCCCAAATTGTGATGACCCCTAGCGTCGCCGGGATTTTGATGCATAGGAACGCTTGGTGGATGACTGCTTCAAACTTGTTGAGGAACCCTCGGCCTAGGATACCGTTGTATGGGTAGTACATTTCCACAACATCGAAGGATAAGTACTCAGTTCTGGCATTTTGGACTGTGCCGAAAGATACAGGGAGGACCACCTTGCCTACTGCGTGGATGACACGCCCCCCGAAGCCATATAGAGGTGTGTCTGGTGGTTGCAGCAAGTCTCTATTGAGCCCCATCTTGTCGAAGGCATCGGCGAAAATGATGCTCCGCTGATGAACCGTTGTCCACCAAAAGTTTTCCGAGAGTCCAGCTCGCAATGTTGGCTTCTATCACGAGAGCATCATTGTGAGGGAAACCTTGCAGCCTTACGTCTTCCTCCGAGAAGGTGATTGGGATGTGAGACCATCTGGTTTTTTCCACTCTACCTTCCACACAGATGTTTCGCACCTCGCGAAAGTAGTGTTTTCGTTCCTTCTTGGTTTCAAACTCCAGGGCGGAGCCCCCTGAAATAGGCATTATGGTGCCAACAGATGGTAGAGGATCGTTTTGGCCCTCGAGCTTGGCTGGGAGCGGTGGAGCTGAAGGACCTTTGTATGGAGGGGGAGGGGGCGGAATAGGATGTTGCTCGATGGGCCTGCGCTCGATATTCTGAGCTTGGAAAGTTTGTGATTGCCAAGGCGGAGGCTGTGGGTAATTGTGTAGTGGTGGCTGGTATTGAGGTGGTTGGAATGGGTTTGCGAAAGGGTTTCTCCCAAAATTAGGATTTTGCCAAGCCGGAGCAGAATGGTTTACGGCACTCGCTCTTTCTTTCTCCTTCCTCTCTTCCTCGAGGATAGCTTCGAACCTTTTCTTATCTGGGCAATAGTTTGAGCTGTGGTCATCGTTTTCCTTGTGAAAAATGCAGTACCATTTTCTTTTCTCGTTATGGCCTCGGCCTGCCTCGGCCTCGCCCCTGCCTCCACCTCTTCGCCCCTGCGGCCTCCCCCCTGGTTGGGATGAGGAGGACTGGGTGGGCTTGGGACCAGACTCTGTGGGTTAGCTTGAGGGCATGGATTCTCTTGGGTGTTTTCGCCCTCCAGGCCAAAAACGCTTCGAGGATTAGTATGGGAGGTGTTTCTGGGATTGGACCATTTCCTTTCGCTGGGCTGGTTGGCTTTCGCAGATTTTTTCTGCTGGGATTGTTCTTCCATGCACATTCTGAAGTCATTGTCTGAGCGACAATACTTCTCGAATTCTTCGTAGAGGCGCTGAATAGTTTTGGGCCTTTCGCGCATGAGATGTGAGCGGAATTGACCGGCTCTTAAACCCACGATGGCGGCGTTGATGGCGACGGCGTCCAACACGTTTGGTGCACGGGCTCTTAAGTGGACAAATCTTCGAAGTAGTTTTGAAGGGGTTCTTTGTCCTTCACGCTTACGGGGAGAAAAGGTCACTCTCTGTAAGTTCCGGACGCCGGAAACCTTGGAAGTTTGAGAGGATTCGGCGCGGATCATCCCATCCATGAATCACGCCCGGGCTCGGGAGAGAATACCCTTTGTCTTTGCCGCGTCATCGGCGGCGATGATGAAAGATTTCACTAGCACGAGTCGTCACCGCCGGCTGAAAGTATGGCGGCTTCGTAGCTCATTAGGAATTGTCTTGGGTCGAGCGGCCCGAGAATCTAGGCAATGGAGCGGCTGTAGGTTTGCGGCCATGGGGTGATTTGGATCTCTTGAGACAAGGGGGATTTAGGGTCCCATGGTCTCGTGCGAATGGTGTGGATGTCTTGGTGCGAAGGACCAGACTCAAAATGGCTCGCGAAGGGGTTGCGGCTGAATGTAGTGTGCGGAGGGGGCTGGGTGAAAAACTCGGTGCGCTCGGCGAAGTTAGGGCCGATTGGGAACTCGTGTATTCGGGTGAAGGTTGGGTAAAGCTTAAAGATTGTTTTGCTTTGAGAGCGCGCAATTCTTCCTTTAGGGTAGCTATTTCACGCTTTCGTTTTTGAATCTCGGCTTCGTGTTGGATTGCCAAGAGCCGTTTTTTGGTCCTGGCCAATTCCTCAGCCTCCTTGCGCAGTTTGGCCAGCTCCGCTTCCTGTGTCGGGTCGGGATCCGGGAGCGCCTCTCCCTGAGTGAGCATGGCTGAGAGGTTGAGCTCCTCGTCCAAGGAGGACGACGCTCCTTTCGTGGAATTGACGGTGGTTCTCTTCTTCCTTGTGGACATTCTGGGTTTGATACTCGAGCCAAACACAAACGGTGGGCGCCAATTGTTGTGGCGAAAGCCTCAGCTCTCGTACACGAACAATGAGGGAGAACAAAAGCTCAAGAATCAAAACCAAAACTCAGGACAAAGGACAAAGGACAACCAAAAGTTCTTTACTCAACAGTTGATTTCTCAAAAGTCGATCCCTTTTACATGCGCCGGTCCGTCTCCTTTTATAGGGAGGCGGGCGGACTTTTTACATTCCGAGAATACCCTCGTGTAAAACGAATCGAATAGAATGTGCTAGGCTATCTTCGGGTGATCTCCAATTAGCTCTCCACGTAATCGGCGCTCCGTGACGTCATTCCGCAAATCGCGGCGTCTTTCCGGCCTCCATCACGTGCGCTGTCGGAGAGAAAGCCTTCGGGCCTTTCTGGAGATCCCCCCTTTCGCCTAGCGTTCTTCACCACCTGAAACAAAACCATACTCAAGTTTGGATCCGTTAAGTGTTAGAAACGCCGAAACCCTTTGTTCGAATCCCAAGCCGAAACCTGCCGGGTGAATAGCATTCGCCCTTGAGGTTTCGTCGTGGAATCGTTCTAGAGGGTTCGCACAGATGGCTTTCGTAGCAGCGAAGGGTGCCTGATGAAAACGCAATGCCCAGAGAAAGGAAATAGGATTTGCTGCTTCTGGAGGTTTTGCTATCGGCATCCTTCGCATAACCGCTCTTTATTTTTTGGGTATGCGAAGACTCGATTTCGAGTCCCCCCAACGATCATTAAGGGCTTAATAGTCATTAAATGGGAAAAACACCAAACCATCCCTAATTATCTTGTGTGTGATGTTAAATCATTTTAAAAGGGTTAACTATACCCACCCACTACTGTTTGTGAAGTTAAATTAAATCATTTTCATATATATGTACACAGTCACTATCAAAAAGAATATTCAATAAAGAACTGAATATTGTTCCTTTTTGGAAGAGTATGCCAAATGTATTCTTATCTAGGTGAATGTGTCCAACTAATACACCCCTTGGTTGTCATTTATGGTTTGTAGTTAATTAAATTAAAAACCGTCGAATAAATCTTGCATTTGCATCTTCATGTAGATCTTTCCGACGGTAGACGAACGTTCGTGCCGGAAGGAGGGAACAAAGGTGCTGACGAAGAGCTGTCGTACGTAGACGTAGCTCAAGACCTGGACCCAAGTCCAGAAGGGCCCAAGGCCAACCTTGCCAGCGAAGGCAAGCCCCGGATCATTGACCCAACGTTTCAGGAGTTGAATTGAAACCCTAGGTGCATGATCCCTAGGTACCTATGCTCTATCACTAGTATGCTAGGTTGATAGGTGCCTTGCTATAGGACCGGTACAAGTCGAGTGATGTTCGTCACTCGCGGGAATAGGTTCTTAGGTTGGAATCATAAGATCCTTATAATTGGATTGCTCATGTGGTAAGAGCATGGGATTTGGGCTCCGTCCAGTGGCTTTCGTGGGCTAAGCTTTTGAACGTACTAAATATTTGCCGGGAATGGGACCGGTAAGCCTAGTACCTTAATGAGACGGTGCGAGAACTTACTATTACTATTCCTGAGAAATCACCTAACCGGCTAGCTACCGGGAAGGTGGTGCATGTGTGAAACTGGGTGCCTCGCGGGGTATGCCAGCTAACCTTGTACCCAGGACTATAAGATTTGATCCCAACCCGAGGATTTTTGGGAACTGCCTGGGAAAGTTGTCCTTGCGGGGGCAGCCTACCGTGTGTTTAGGTTTACCTTACAAGGTTTAAATCAATCGATTGTCGGCCTCTCACCATTATCCGAGACTGCTTAATCAACTGGCCATGATATCCCATAATGATGGAAATGGTGAATATTGTTGTGTGAATTAATTGTTTGTCCAATTCTTGATTGAGTTAGATGGCACATTTAGAAATGGTAATCAACTAGAACTTGTGCTAAAAGATTGAAAGTAAGGATCTACTCTTAGTAATTGTTCAGCAAAAAGAAACTCCACCAGCCAAAAGCTTTTCATGTCTAGAGTTTGGTGATGTAGATTTCACCCGACGGTTAAGTCTTGCTGAGTATTAGTATACTCAGCCTTGCTTTAAAACTGTTGTTGCAGGAGTTGTTGACCGGATGGGTGACGACAAGTGATGACATCACGGATGGCCTCCAGTGATGTTTACCGTTGCGCTAGTTTAATTTATTCCGCTGTTTTCGAACTCTGAACCTTTATTCCATGTCAAGAACACTGGTTTGTAATAAAACGTTTCTAACTCATGTTGTACTCTGGACTCGCCTTCGCGTGAGTTTTAATGCATGTGTCGATCCTCTATATGTACTCCAAGTGATTTACCAGGCGTTAACCCGGCAACTAACGACAGGATGATACTTTACTATTGCATAACGACCAAAGTGGATCGGTCTTAGGCGATAGTACGGTATTTTCCTAGGCGGGTTGTCACAGCTGGTATCAGAGCGATTATATGCACCAGAGTCTAATTAACAATCTTAATCATATGATTTTTGAATACAATTTGCCAAGGTTGTTTGGAATTGCAAAACACGTTGGTCCGTTAAGGATAAACTAGACCGAGAGGCCCTAAGGGGAATTTTTGGGTTCTTTCAGGTGGCTTATTTAACCTATGGTTTATTTTGCTAACTTCCAGCACATTACTTTATGTCAGACTTACTTTCTTGCACAACCAAACTAGATGAGCCACGTGTTTTATACGTGTGCTGTACCGCATCACGAGAATTGCGAGGGTTGATGGAGTGATCCATTCCACGGATCCCATCTTCGCGTCTGTTATGAGTTGTGTGTCGCCACGTGTTTCATACATGAGCATTCCACATGTCGAGAATGCGAGGCAAGGATACACTCCATTCAAACGGAGGATGTTCGAGGTTGGACGCTGTCCATGCAGCGGCTTAACGCATGGATGCCGTTTCTATAGTGAACGGTAATGTATGGGGACGCTTTCATGAGTGCTGGCATGAAAGGTTCGTTGGGTTCTGTGATCTTCTGCAGGTACACTAACCTCGTTTCGTAAGTCGCTAAGTGAGCATCGACTAGTTCTCGACTAGTTATTATTGGGAGATACGTGTATATGCCATGCCACTGGCGCTAACTTCGAGTTTTCGCTGAATGCCTTGTGAGAACGAATAGGACGTCTTGCATCATGCTAAAAAGTTGTGGGAGAACCTAAACTAAACTCGTATCTGTTTCTGTACTCTCTAAGGTAAAATAGTGATAGTGTGTTTGCTCCTGTTTAGCCTCTCTAGCGTAGATGTGTTGTCGTGCACAGATTTATTAAAAGTTGTTGCTTGGATTGTTGATCTCCATCTAGGTAGCTCCAATCTAATCTAGTTTCTGCACGCCCAAGTTCACGATCATAACTTAGGTCTGCCGCAAGTTATGCTCAGTTAGTCAACCCTTGTCTTGCTATCTCCGTAGAACCATTTGAAATTTTGCTTAGTTAAGCACCTTCCTAATCTTCTGGATCAACCTTGCATACCCAGCTTGTGTCTCTTAACCTTGCTAAGTTACTACGCAAACGTGAGAAGTGTTGGACTTTGGTTTGAGTTAGGAAGTTTGGTTTCCGATTACCAGAACTTTGTATCATTTGGTATGCCGCTTGTTCGAGTTCAACATACTATGGTATATTAGGATGCATGGTCACCCCATACCTTAACCCCCTACCCTTATTTGTGGATCGAGTTACCCTTGTACACTCGCACCCGAATGATTCTCACTTTTGTCGTTATGTCCAGATGGACAACGCTGGCTCTACGTCGGCTGATGTGGAATCATGGACTCCCGTGAACTACCTCGTGGAGGGTGGATTTCCTGCACTTTTGTGGGACACCCTGAAGGACTTTGGGTACACCACTTACCCAGAGTACTCGACACGTGAGGTCATGATCACAGGCCAGCTCCTTCACTGTGAAGTCAAGGTGAAGATTTCAGTGTGCCCGACCAATCCTGCTTGGGAAGAGTGGGAGTGTAAGGCACAAGGGCGAAACTTGTCCGACACGGTGCAGAAGGCTGCTCTCGAAGCACTCACAACTTTCTGTGGAAAGCACCCTGCCGAGATAGCCAACTATGCAGCCAAAGTAATTCCGGTACCTGAGTGACACATTGTACCGGGTGGCGAACGGGAAACTATCCTTCCAGCCCAGAGCAACTCTCACTATAACCCAGCTCTTGTCACCTCAGTCCGCTTTTCAGAAGCCATGTACGACACCTACCGACGGATGGTGGAAGAAAGTGTATTCTATAGACATCAAGTCTATAGGTACAGAGTTAAAGAAACCGACTGTACGACTCAAGCATTAAAGGAAGCCCGAGCCATGATAGCTACTCTCAAGAAGGAAAGACGCAAGGACAAGGCAAAGATACAAGAGTTGAGTGAGATCATACGTGAGCAGAATTTCTTGTTGCAGCATAACGACCAGTATATGCTTGAACTAGAAAATCAACTGGAAGCTGTAGCAGTTCCACCTCCGGAACCTGTCATTCCTGGACCAGTAGGAGAAGAAGATACCGAAGACATCCGAGGAGAATCTGGAATTGAGTCTGGACCCGAGTCACCATAGTCCCTCAGCGTGGAAGACCCAACCCTAGGAAGTTGGTATGTGGGAAATAAAATTCTAAGTCGTAAGAGTGTAGTGTTGTTAAGGAACCCTAGTGGGCAATCACCACGTGCAGTTAGCTATTGCAGTTTGGTAATTCTGAAAACCATCATCGATGTAACACCTAGATTGAACATCTCTTTCAACAGTAAAGTTCGTAAGGCATTATTATGCTAGTTGTGACCAAACCAAAGCTCTATGGTGAATCTCAAACTCGTCCAAAAGTCCGTGCCAATTAAAGATCCAATCGAATCCTCAGTCCTGAACTTATTCTTTTGGTCTTGCTCACAACCTTGTGTTCTAAATTAAAATTGTTGCTTTTGAGCATGCACTGCATAGTATATGCAATTGAGAGGCTTGGGTATACTAACGTGCATCCGCATGAAAACTCCGTACCCCTACTCTACCTCTCTTGATTGGTGCTGTTGTTACCCCATAGCCAAAGGTGCCGCGACGGAACCTAGGGCATCGTGTGTGCTGCAGCCGCACGACTGCCATTAGGAGCGCGCTAGGTATCTTGGTTGTGAGAAAGCGACTCGCCACTCAGACCTTCTCCCTGCCTTTGATTGCCCTCGCAATCACCAACTCATATGGGTACCCGAGTCATTCTAACATGCATCATGAGCACCATACCGCACGAGCATGTGCATAGTGTCTTCACAAGCATGTGCATCGCATCAACTTTGAAAAATTATTGCACCTTAAAATAGTGAAATGTTGACAGTTCAAATTCTCAAAGTTAAGTAAAGGTGTGAGAAAGATTGTGTTGGAGTGCCCCCACCAAAAAATATCTTTCGTGCGAGGGATTGCAGGATCCTTTACTAGCCTTCTTTTGTCTTCGTAATGGTCTTGTGGCAATCCCCGTTGACTTGGTCTCTTGCCGCGAATCTCGACGACCTTGTAGCATTAAATTCCTTTCGATTAGCCAAATGGAAGCAGTAGAAGTAGAAATTTTCTTGAGCAGTCAAGGATCTCGAAAAGTCAATGTGGAGAAGTCATCAATCGTGTTTCCATTCTTGGTCTGTGCTCCTAACCTTCAAATCCTCAGAATGGAGCAAGGAAGTACGCCCAGGATCGATCGAAGCTTTTGCTAAGTTTCTCTTTGTCGCTATTGTCGGGGACAGACCTAGGGGTCCCCTTTAACAACCGGGAAATCCCCACTTAAAACCTGCAACAAAACCAAAATACACTTTGCCTAACCGTGCAGGATGCGGCCCACGCTGCAAAGGACCTCAACGGTCCACCAAGGTGGCCCTCTCGAAGAGCCCTTCGAGCAGGCTTCGCCTCGCTCGAGGGTACACGCCTCCCTCGAGGGGGCTCCGTCCCGTTCGAGGGGGTGCGCTCTCCTCGAGCGGGGTCCGCCCCGCTCGAGGGTCCTCTCCCCCTCGGGCAGACCCCGCCTCGCTCGAGGGCCCGCCTCGCCCTCAACCGGGGTCCGCTTCGCTCGAGGGCGCCCGCTCTCGCGCGCCCGCCCCCGTACGCCGGGCATTTAACGTCCCGACGCCGGCGAGACAAGGGCCATCATGCGCCGGGGCTCGCGCCCGGTGCCGCCGTACCAACTCCCCGGGGAGGGAGCCCATCCCCATCATTGTGGGAAGGGACCGTGCGCCGCGGCCGGTGTCAGTCCCGTGACGCCGTGTGCCCCTGCCCCAGTACGGCTAACGTGCCGAGCCCTCGAAGGGGGGCCGACTTCACCCTCGATTTGCTTTCTTGTGACCCTACAGGGTTAGGTGGGGACGCTAGGCGGGAGGAACGCCATCCCTGCCACTGTTACGGCATGGCAGCCGCCCCCGTGCGTGCAGGCGCACGACCGGCGTTGTAGCAACAACTCCGGTACGGCGAAGCGTATAGGAGCGGGACGCCGTTTTACCTATCCCTGTACTCCGTACGGGCCAACGTCAGCAGCTCCCTCGAGCCCATCAGAGGACACCACCGCCATCCGCTGCCCTCCTACCCTCGAACCGCCACTGTTCGGGTACAAGATAGACCATTATGACCGAATCGCTGCAAGGATCGTCCGGACGGCCGCCCACTCTACAGCATAGCACGCCACGCTCCTTCACGTAGCTAGGTAGCGCGGCCTGCATGTGATTCGCTCCCCCCTTAATCTATAAAAGGGGGACGAACTCCCCTGCCGCGGGGGAGGACGAGAGAGGAGGAACACAGACACCCCCACGGAAGACGAGTAGCTCCACGCTCTTGTCTCCTCATTCTCCCACAACCTCTCCAGCTATACACCAGGGACTTGGAAGCCACACTTCCTCTCCCGCCTTGCTTGTAGCAGCCCCACTACAGGCACTCCCGCCTTGAGCACGCCAATGCTGGACGTACAGCCCCCTCGGCCGGAACCAAGATAAAACTTTGTGTCACTTGTTGCTTAGCATCGACCATTGAGGGATAGACCACGGCTCTTACTACTGGTTAGTGTCGGGACCACATTCCGCACCGACAGTTGGCGCCCACCGTGGGGCGATCTGAGCGCCTGAGGTCAATCCGTCAACTCCCTCCATGGTGATCCGCACTGAGTACCGCGGTACACGCTACAACATGGGCAGCTCGGACCCCCTCCCAGCCGGGTTCGAAATCCGGTTTGGGGGCCTAAACTTCCAGGCCACGGGGAATGGCTACCTCATGCGCCTCACCAACCGTGAGGAAGCTGCGCGCGCGGCGCCAGGCCGGGTCCGCCCCGCCACGGCGCGGACGCCCGCGAGCACGGACGCCGCGGGCCCGTCGACGCCACGACGTCGCCGCCGCTCGGAGCTGCGCTCGCGCCGGGCGCAGTCCGAGCGACGGCGGGCCGAGCGCGCCGCCTCTCAACCCCGCGCGCCCACCGCCACGACGACCGCCACCGCCCCGGTGGGACGGCGCGCGGTCTCCGCCCGCGCATCCCCATTGGGTTGCGTGGTGCCACGTCGGCCTACAACAACAACGTCAGCACCACGATGCGCAGGGTCCCGCCTGGCCGCCACGTCCTCGTCGCCGGGGATCCCGGCGCCTCGTGGCCGACGAGTCGTCTCGCGGGCTCCCTCGACGCGTTGCCGCCCGCCAACGGCCACGGCTATGCGAGAACGGGGACTTCTCCGGCGTGCCGGACCCAGTCATGTTCAGGCGTTTCCTTGACGCCGCGGACTCACCGGTTCGGTTGCTCCGACGACTCCGGCACGGGAGCTACGACCCCGCGCGGGAGTGCTACGCCGTCATCACCAACGACCCGGCCAACGCCGCCGGCGCGGTGGGCGCCGGAGACGGGGAGGTCACGCCGCCCTGGGGATCGCCGCGCGCCCGGCCGCGGGGCCAAGCGCTCTCGCCGGGGCCGACGCCGACGCACAGCCGGCCCAAGCCCGCGAGCTCGAGGCCAAGCCGGCGGAGGAATACAGACGGTGCGGCCGCTCCGCGCCTCGATGGCTGGAGAAGCCTCCGCTCGCGGCGAACGCGTGCGGGAGCCGGGGCGACGTGCTCGCGACCGCATCAACACCGACAACCCTGACGTGCTGCCGCGGGCAAGTCAGAAGCTCGTTGTCGCCGCGACGCTGCTACGGGCCATGCCGGCACCCTCCACTATTGAGGCACGAGATCTGCACCGCGAGGTGCAGACTCTCATCGAGCAAGCGGCCGTCCAACAGAGCCGAGAGCTCGGCCTCACGCATCCGCCAACAAGGGGATGCGCGGGGCGACGGAGCCGCACAAGGGGGCGAACCCTCGGTCCACACGGGGAGGGGCGGCCGAGCGTCCCGCCGACTCGGGACGCGCACCGGCCGGGGAACGGCTCCTTGACACGCGCGGGGCTGCGGACGGTGACGCCCGCAACGTCATCAACGCCCGCCGCACGAGCAAGGCGGACGCACGAGCGCGATGAGGCTACCACCCTCGACGGGGCGGGCGCTACGACGGCGGTGAGGACCGCTCCCCGACACCGGAACCCCGGGGACCCGTGTGTTCAGCCGGGGAAATCCGCACGGCGGCCTTCCCCGCGGCGCTTCCGCCGCCCCTCGACCATCGTCAAGTACAACGGGGAGACGGACCCCCGCGTGTGGCTCAACGACTACCGCTTGGCTTGCCACCGGGCGGGGCGACCGGCCGACGAGGTCATCATCCGCAACTTGCCCCCCGCACCTCGGCGATGCGGCCCGTACATGGCTCGAGCACCCGCCCCGCCGGCCCAAATCCACAATTGGGACGATGCGGTCCGCACGTTCGTGGGCAACTTCCGGGGCACGTACGTGCGCCACGGGGAATTCCCCGGGACTCGCGCTCCCGCACGCAGAAGCCCGGCGAGTTGCTGCGGGACTTCATACGGTGCTTCTCCAAGCGTTGCACGGAGCTCCCCAGCGTGGCGCAGTCCGAGATCGTGCACGCCTTCCTCGAGGGCACCACGTGCCGGGACCTCGTGCGGGAGCTGGGACGCAGCCCGCCCGCGGACTCCAACGAGCTGTTCGACATCGCCACCAGCTTCGCCTCAGGAGAGGAGGCCGTGGGGGCAATCTTCGACGGCAAGAAGGGCAAGCGCCCGGAGGACGCGCCCGCGGAGGGCAGCAAGTCCAGGGAGCCCCACCGCAACGACAAGCGGGGCAAGAAGGGAAAGAAGCCGCGCCGCGAGGCGCACGAGCGAGGGCGCGACGGCGGTAATGCCGAGGCCCTCGCCGTTGTCCCGGCTCGACGGGGCCCTCGACCGGCCCCTCGAGGTCCGGGGTTTTTGATGACATGTCGAAGAAGCCATGTCCTTATCACAAGACCCCGGTCAATCACACCCTTGAACAAAGGCGACATGCTCAAGAAGTTCTATGGCCGCGCCGCTGCGAAGGAGGCAGAGGCCAAGAAAGACGAAGGAGGTGGCGACGCCGGCGGCTTCCCCGCCGTGGAAAACGTGTTCCTCATCTTTGGGGGGCCGACCGTCGACATGTCGACCCGCCAGCGCAAGAAGGAGCGGCACGAGGTCCTCGCCGCGGAGAAGGCGCCTCCTTCCTTCCTCAATTGGTCGGAGGACGCCATCACCTTCAGCCGGGAAGACCACCCGAACCGCGTCCCCAACCTAGGCCAGTACCCGCTGGTGGTCGACCCCATCATTGGGAACACGCGGTTCTCGAAGGTCCTGATGGACGGAGGCAGCAGCCTCAACATCCTCTACGCACATACGCTGCGCTTGATGTGGATCGGGCTGGACCAGCTGCGGCCCAGCACGAAGCCATTTCATGGCATCGCGCCGGGCAAGCAAGTTCAGCCCTTCGGGCAGATCGATCTGCCAGTCTGGTTTGGCACCGCAAAGAATTTCCGCAAGGAAATCCTCACCTTCGAGGTGGTAGGATTCAAGGGTGCCTACCACGCTATACTTGGGCGACCCTGTTACGCCAAATTCATGGCGGTCCCCAACTATACCTACTTGAAGATGAAGATGCCAGGACCAAACGGCGTCATCACCGTCGGCTCGTCCATCGAGCACGCGTTCGACTGCGACGTCGAATGCGTGGAGCACGCAGAGGCACTGGCGCTGGATGAAGCGCTGGTAACCACCTTGGAGAAGATGGTCAACGACGACCTCGGCTCCACCGCCAAGCACGCCGGCACCTTCGAGGCCGCGGAGCAGACCAAGGAGGTCCCCCTCGATCCTTCTGCCCCCGAGGGCAAGGCATTGAGGGTCAGCTCCACCCTCGACCCCAAATAGGAAGTGGTGCTCGTCGACTTCCTCCGCGCCAACGCCGACATCTTCGCGTGGAGCCCCTCAGATATGCCAGGCATCCCGAGGGAGGTCGCCGAGCACTCCCTTGACATCCTGCCTAACGCCCGCGCCGTGCAGCAACGGCTCCGCCGCTTCGACGAGGAGCGGCGACGGGCGATCGGAGCGGAGCTGCGGAAGCTTCTCGAGGCCGGATTCATCAAGGAAGTGTTCCACCCGACGTGGCTAGCAAACCCCGTGCTTGTAAATAAAAAAGAATGGGAAATGGCGGATGTGTATAGACTACACCGGTCTTAATAAAGCATGTCCTAAAGTTCCTTTTCCTTTGCCACGCATTGATCAAATCGTCGATTCAACGGCTGGGTGTGAATTGCTTTGCTTCCTTGATGCTTACTCCAGATACCATCAAATAAAAATGAAGGAGTCCGACCAGCTCGCGACTTCGTTCATCACGCCGTTCGGGATGTTCTGCTACGTCACGATGCCATTCGGCCTCCGAAACACAGGTGCAACGTACCAGCGCTGCATGCAGCACGTTTTCGGAGACCACATCGGGCGGATGGTTGAGGCGTATGTGGATGACATTGTCGTAAAAACCAGGAAGGCGGACCACCTGGTGGGCGACCTTGGCATCGCATTCAGCTGCCTACGGGCCAATGGGGTCAAGTTAAACCCCGAAAAATGTGTCTTTGGAGTGCCGCGAGGCATGCTCCTGGGATACATTGTCTCCCAACGGGGAATCGAGGCCAACCCCGAAAAGGTCGCGGCCCTCGAACGAATGGGTCCTATCCGGGACCTCAAAGGGGTGCAAAAAGTGCTAGGGTGCCTCGCCGCCCTGAGCCGCTTCATCTCGAGGCTCGGCGAGAAGGGCCTGCCCCTCTATCGCCTCCTCAAGAAGCACGAACGCTTCTCCGGACCACCGAGGCCCGGGACGCGCTCGACAAGCTAAAGGCGTCCTTAGCGCACGCCCCCATTCTCACGCCGCCGCAGGACGGCGAGCCCTTACAGCTCTACGTCGCCGCAACCACCCAGGTGGTCAGCGCCGTGATTGTCGTGGAGCGCATGGAGGAAAGGCATGCTTTACCTGTGCAGCGGCCGGTCTATTACATCAGCGAGGTCCTGTCAGACACCAAGACGCGCTACCCCCAGGTCCAGAAGTTGCTGTACGCGGTGGTCCTTGCGTGGCGCAAGCTCCGTCACTACTTCGAGGCCCACCCCGTCACGGTGGTCTCCTCTTTCCCGCTGGGGGAGATCATCCGCAACCCTGACGCCGCAGGCAGGATTACCAAGTGGTCCGTGGAGCTGATGGGCGAGACGCTTGCCTACGCCTCGCGCAAGGCCATCAAGTCGCAAATATTGGCGGATTTCGTCGCGGAGTGGACGGATACACAGTTACCGCCCCCGCATCCGGGCAGAGGCCGGACTCGCGTTCTTCGACGGCTCGGTGATGAAAACAGGGGCGGGCGCAGGCCTGCTCTTCGTGTCACCCCACGGGGAGCACATGCTCTATGCAGTGCACCTCCACTTCCCCGCGTCTAACAACATGGCCGAATACGAGGCCCTCCTCTGTGGCCTCAAAATCGCCATTGAGTTAGGCGTCAAGCACCTCGACGTGCGGGGGGACTCGCAGCTCGTAATCGACCAAGTCATGAAGAACGCGAGCTGCCACGACGACAAGATGGAGGCCTACTGCAAAGCCGTGCGAGCCCTCGAAGACAAGTTCTACGACATCGAGCTCAACCACGTGCCCCGCCGGTACAACGAGGAGGCGGATGAGCTAGCCAAGATTGCGTCCGGGCGAATCACCGTTCCCCCGAACGTTTTCGCGCGCGACGTCGCGCAACCCTCGGTCGTCTTCGAGCCCCACCCCTCGAGTCACGCTGAACCCTCGGGGGCTCCCTCAAACCCAGCGGGTGCGGAACCCATGAACGAGGACCCCTCGAACGAGGCGTACGTGCTATCCCTCCTCGAGGGGTATGGCGCTTACGGGGCTGACGTAATGGATATCGAGCCAGCTCCTGTCAAAACGGACTGGCGTGACAAATACATTGCCTGGATGGCTCGAGGGGAACTCCCCGCGGACCGGGCCGCGGCCAGGCGCATTGCCAGAATGGCCAAGTCTTTTGCCCTCATTGACGGTGAGCTGTACAAGCGCGCCGCTTCGGGCATCCTGCAGCGATGCGTGCCCATTCCCGAAGGGCGCGAGCTCCTGCGAGACATCCACGCCGGGATCTGCGGCCATCACGCAGCGCCCCGTACCCTCGTCGGCAACGCATTCCGCCAAGGCTTTTACTGGCCTACCGCGGTTGCGGACGCCAGCGAAATCGTACGCACCTACGAAGGGTGCCGGTTCTACGCCCACAAGTCCAACCTACCCGCCCATGCCCCCGGACCATCCCCGTAACATGGCCATTTGCCGTGTGGGGGCTGGACATCGTTGGGCCCCTCGCGAAGGCGCCCGGGGGCTTTACCCACTTGTTGGTCGCAATCGACAAGTTCTCCAAGTGGGTCGAGGTGCGCCCCATCACGAATCTAAGGGCAGAGCAGGCGGTAACATTCTTCACCGACATCGTCTACCGCTTTGGAGTGCCAAACTCCATCATCACTGACAATGGGTCCCAGTTCACGGGCAGGAAGTTTTTGGAGTTTTGCGACAAATTCCACATCCGTGTGGATTTGGCGGCTGTGGCACACCCACAGACCAACGGCCAAGTAGAGCGTGCCAACGGCATGATCCTACAGGGCCTCGAGCCCAGAATTTTCGACCAGCTCAACAAATGTGGACGAAAATGGCTCCAAGAGCTACCAGCGGTTGTGTGGAGCCTAAGGACCACCCCGAGCAGAGCCACCGGGTTCACCCCGTTTTTCCTAGTCCATGGCGCGGAGGCCTTCCTCCCCACGGACTTAGAATACGGATCACCCAGGGTTCGAGGCTATGATGAGGATACCAACCAACGAGCCCGCGAGGACTCGCTGGATCAGCTGGACGAGGCACGCCTTGTGGCCTTGATGCATTCAGCAAGGTATCAACAGTCCCTAAGACGCTACCAAGCGCGCAAGATACGTCGGCGGGACTTTAGTGAAGGGGATTTGGTCCTAAGGCTACGCCAGGACAACCGAGGGCGCCACAAGCTGTCGCCCCCATGGGAGGGACCCTATGTCGTGGTGAAGGTACTCAAGCCCGGCACGTACAAGCTGGCCAACGAGGACGGTGAAGAGCTCACCAACGCTTGGAACATCCAACAGCTACGTCGCTTCTACCCTTAGCTAGGATTTCCAAGTATTTTCGTTGTAAAAACCGTATGACCAACGCCCCAGTTGGTAACAACTATGTAAATACCTCAAGTCTAATAAAAAGGGCAACTCGGCTTTCCCCTGAAACCCAAGTTACCCTCGGGGGCTACGGGCGGGGGGCACCTCCCCCCAAAATGGTCCCATTTTTCGCGCAAAAACGAGACAACTCACGCGCGCTAAGTTTGTTTTCTACATCAACTACGAGCAAAGATTCGAACGGGCGCGGGCGGCCCGGCGGAAGGAGCGTGCGAGTCGGAGATAGCCTACGCCGCGTGGATATGGCCCTTCTCTCTCGCCTCCAACCCAGCAGCCCCCCCCTCCCCCGCGAAAATCGAACTCCCCTAACTAGAATCTACTCGGGGAAGAAGGAGAAACAAAAAGCGTGATAAATAAATGACTTCATTTCAGCAAATGTTTACGTCGAAAACAACTTGTTCATTTACAAAAGGCCACGAGGCCAGAATACTGATACACATAAAAATGGGCCAAGTGCCCACTGTCTTCGGGGCGGATGGAGCGGCGGCGTCAACAAGCATCCGGGAAGAGGAATTCTTCGAAGGCTTCGCCGAGCGACCGGCGGCGTCGGCCGCCGGCGAGTGCGTCCACGCGCTCCATCGCCACCTCGTCCTCGACACCTTCAAGGACGACGTAGCCCTCCGCCGCGCCTCGAAGTTGACCTCGTAGTGGGATCGTACCACTCCGAGGGCCTTCTCGGGATGCCCGGACGCGGTGCTCGCCGCATCCGCTCGGTGGCGTGGCCGCCAAGGGCGCGCAAGCGGCCGGCCGCCGAGCTGCCGGCCTGCGCTTCGCCCTCCTCCACGGCTTGGCAGGTTTCGAGGGCCGCATTACGCAGCTCCTGCAGCTCCCGCTCGGAGGAGTTGTATGAAGCCTGCAGCGCCTCGGCCCGCTCAGCTGCGTGCCCCAGAGCGGTGCGCAAGCCTGGAGTCATCAAGACAAAAGAGAAATCAGAAAAAGGGAATGCGAGTTCCCAAACGAAAAACCAACCGAACGAGAGTCAAGCAGCAGCTCACCTTCGACTTGCTTTCTCTCCGTCTCGAAGTCGCGGCGCACGGCCTCGACCGTCAGCTCGAGGCGCTTGACGGTCTCACCTTGCTCCTGGAGGGCCAGCTCATTATTTGCATTTGTAATGCTGAGCACGATGAGCTCGCCCTCGGCCTTGGAGAACGCGGTGTTCCGCTCCTCCAGCGACTTCTGCGCCGCCTCACGCGCGACGCGCTCCTCGCTCCCGGCCGCCGACCGGGCGTCGACGAGGGCGGCTTGCTCTCGCCGGAGCCGCGCCTCGGCCCCTTGGCGGGCGGTGCGCTCCCGCCGGGGCGCTCCTCGGCCGACGGCGAGCGCCGCGACCTTGGCGTCGAGGGCGGCCTTCAAATCGTCGGCCTCCTTGGCCCGCCCGCTCCGGCCCGCGCGCCCGCTCCTCGGCCCGGCGGCCGCGCGCCCGTGCCCCCTCGAGCGATGAGCGGAGCCCCCGGTTCTCGCCACGGACGTTGGCCACCTCCGCCTCCCAATTGGTGGCCGGCGTCCGCATCTTCTCCGAGTCCGAGCGCGCCCGCCACAGCGCCTCATCACGATCGATGAGAGCTGTGCAGACCCACTCGAGACTAGAGCGGCACGCCGGGTCCTGCCTCGTGCTCTCGGGGAGTTCGTCGCGCAAGACCACGGCCCGGTACGCCAGCCATCCGTCCGGAGTCCTGAGGGCATCAGCGAGCGCGTCGAAAGCGCTGCATCGCTCCCGGAGCTGGTGGAGCTCGGCGTTCACCCGGTCGAAGGCGTCGTATTTGTCGTGGGCGCGGCGCTAGAGCTCCTGGCACCCACAAGTCAAAACCCGTAAGCGCCATAGCACAGAAACAGCGCACGAGAACGAGGGAAAGAAGAAAACGAACAACAATGTCTTACCTGGAAGACGCGCCATGCCGGGCCGCCATGGACCCTCAGCGCCTCATTCAGCGCGTGATTGAGCATGGCGCCGTGGCTCCGGAGCTCTCCCCAGAGCTCCTGCTCCCCATGGGCGTCAGCGAATGCGGGGGGATCGCCAGCGGCCCCCTCCACCTGGGCAGAATGGCCGGCGCGGGAGGACGAGGCCTCGGCGCCGCGTCCTCGGTCCCCCGCTACCATGTGACCCTCGTGCCGCCTCACGAGGGCCCCCTCCTGGGGCTCGGGGGAGCGTGCGGGGAGGCTAGCCCACTGATCCCACCCGGCGGCGGGGAAGTCGTCATCCCGGGACCTCCACCACCTCCACTCGGGAGCGCCGGCGCGGGCACCGCCCCTCGCGCCGCCCTCCACCGGCGCCCCCACTTGCGCCTCCGTGGCCGCGGGCGCCGTTGCAACGCCGCGGCCACCACCTCCGGCCGTGCCGCCGCGTCCACGGGCGCCGCCGCGGGTTGCGCCCGCTCCGCCTCCTCTGCCGCAGCCGGCGCCACGGGCCGCGCCTCCGTAGCGGCGAGCCTCCGCGGGCCGCACCTCCACCACGGCCGCCGCCGCGGCCCGCGTCCCCACAACGGCCGGCGTCGGCCGCCCTCGGCGACCTCCCGGCCGCGCCGCGGCGGGTCGATCCGCCGGCCGAGGCCTCGAAGCCTCGGCCGGGCTTTGCGAGCTCTCGCCCACCGCCGTGCTTGTCCCCGGCCGCGACGCCCTCGACGAGCGCCGCCGGGGTGGGGACGGATGCGTCCGCCCTCAGCACCTTGGCCGGCGCAAGGGGAGGCACAGTTGGCACCACCCTGCGCAGGCACAAACGAAAAGTTAGAGTGCTTGGACATCACAAAACCAAGCCAAGCGAAAAAGGCGAGCTCCTTACCTCGAAGAGGAGAAGGCGCGTTTCCTTTTCCTCGAAGCCTCAGCAGATGAGGTCGGCGCGGCCGGCGCGCCCGCCGCCGCGCCTCCCCCGACGACGCCACCGCGCGCGCGGGCCTTGCCCCCGCACGCGAGCACGCTCACCCCGCGCGCGGGCACGCTTGACGCGCGCACGGCGCGCGCTTGCCGGGCGCGCCTCCGCGGCACGCGCCGGCGCCTCCGCCGCACGTGCCGCCCTCGTTGTCGATTGCCGGCGGCGGGCGCCATTGCGCCCGCCCCAAGCGATGCCGCCCTTGCCGTCGGCGCCGGCTCCGGCGACGGGGGCGCAGCTCCCACCTATCGGAGGGGGCCCTCCCCCTCAGCCTCTTCCTCTTCGTCCTCCTCCGAGGACGAGTACTCCTCTGTCCCCGGGGAGGAGAGCTCCGGTTCTTCGCGCCGCCGGTAATCCTCATCCCGCCGGTCGCGGCGCTCTTGATGTCGCCTCGCGCGCTCCCTCCCGCGCGCCGCCCGCTCCTGCTCCCGCTACTGCGCCGCCCGGCCAAGCGCGCGGGAGTCGGGGGTGGGCGGAACGGACTTCGCGGCGGTGAAGCTCACCAGCTGCATGAGAGGACATCAATGGCGCGTCAGAAGGCATAGGCAACACCGAAAACTAAAACGGAATCAAGAATCATGCTCACCAGCGGGCCGGTGGGGAGCATCTCGAGGTCCCACGGGGTCCGGTCCGGGTGCGCCGGCATCCGGGTGTCGACGGCGCACCGCGCCCGGGTGAGCGCATACGGTCGCCCAAGGGGGGTCGGGAGCATCCGCGACCTCGCCAACGCGACGGGGGTACGCCTCCTCTCCGTCATCTCAAAGATGCGGAGCGGCCTCTCCATCGGGGGCACGACCCGCGGTGATGGAGGAAGGCGAGGACGCCCATCGCGGTCGGCCCCGCTCCGACAAGCTCCTCGTGGCGGCCGGGGACCGAGTCCCGCCGCCTCCGATGCTTGGGCCGTGGACACCCCCGTAGCCCCGTGAACCGGGCTTCTCCTTGAACACCCGACCGATGTAGGGGGGGAAGACCGGGCTCGGCGTTGCGCGAGGTAGGAACCATCCCCGCTCCCGGCCGGCGTTGTTCGTCGTCATGGTGCGGGGGATGTAGTGGTCCTTGAACCGCCCCCGCAGGCAAGCGACATCCCGCCGGCACGCACCGCGCGGTGGGTCCTCGGCTCCGTCGTGGGGCTGCGTGTAGAGCTCCGCGCGGAAGAGGTGTACCCAGAGTTCCCAGTTGACGGGGATCCCCAGGTACCCCTCGCGAAGCCCACGAACGTGGCCGCGCCGCGAGATCGCGTTGGGCGCGAAGTTGTGCAGCTCCACGCCGTAGTAGTCGCACAGCGCCCGCATGAAGCGGCTCGCCGGCGCGTTGAAGCCCCGCTCGTGGAAGCGGATGAAGCTCACCACATAGCCCTCCGGCGGGTTGGGCGCGTGGTCCCCCGCCGGTGGCACTATCCACTCCGCCGGGCGCCCGTCCTCGTTAGCCGTCAATTGGCCGGCGGTGACCAGCTCGCCAAGGGCCAGCCGGGTCACCGTCGACCGTTCCCAGGCGTACGGGTCAAGGATCGTGAGGGGTTGAGGCGGCGCCATGAGGAAGGGCGAAGGGTGCGAAGAACGAAGGACAGGAAGAGGAGAAAAAACTCTAATGGCGAAGCCGCGCGGTGGCAGAGGCAAAGCGGGGAAGGAAGCACGGAGGGCTAAAATGGCGGAGCGCTAAGGTAAAAAACCGTTGTTTCCCCTTCTCCTCAAATTTATAAGCCGCGGGCGAGCTCTCCGGAGCGGATGTCCCGCACGCGTTAACTGCAGGGAATCTTTCTCTTCTCGCTGACAAGTGGACCCCACCACGACCGCGGCGGCCACGTCACCACAAACGGGCCATCATCACGGTGAAGAGGCGGCGGGGCCGTGGCGGGCGGTCACGTCCGCCCGCCCACGCCGCCCACTACGCGCGTGCGCGGCTGCAACGCCTAAAAAGGCGCGCCCGCGACGCGGAACCCGCAGCCTCTACTATGGAGCATTCAATGCCCCGGTCCCTTGTGAAACAAGGGGAACCCTCGAGCGGCACGGACTCCTGGCTCGGGATAAATTCAGCCCTCGAACAGGTGCAAGCGTGAGAAGGTCGCCCCGAGGCCCGCCTGAAACAAAGTGAGCCTCGCGAGCACCCATGCCACGTAGCACCCTCGAGCGGCACGAGCCCCTGGCTCTAGACAACGTCAACCCTCTAAGGGACATTGGCGTGAGAAGGATGCCACGGGATCCGCTTGAAGTAAAGCAGGCCCCGCTAGCACCCTTGCCTCGCAAAACCCTCGAGCGGAGTGAGCCCCTGGCTCTAGACAAAGTCTACCTTCTAAAGGGGCACAAGCGTGAGAAGGTCGCTCCGCGGCCCACCTTGAACAAGGCAGACACCACGGGCACCCATGCCACGCTGTGCTGTTAACCAACGCCTCGAGGGCCGGCACGCCCAGACCACTCGACGGCCGCAACGCAAAGACGGGGCTGCCCAGGCGCCGCCCCGCACGGCCCTACCGATCGAGGTTCGAAGCCCGACCCTCAACGGGTTCGAACGGGCGCCCCCGATCGCGAGTCGGGGACAACGAGGGCACGCACGTTCGAGCCGTTCCACGAGCCCATCGGCTCGAGGGTGCCCCACATGTCGTGTTCGAGAGCCGCCGAGGGCGGCTAGCCGGGGGATCCCACCGAGGGAGAGCTTCCGCGCCCTCGGTCCCTATCGAACGAGACCGAGCCCCACCTAGCAAACCCACGCAAGCGCTTTAATGAACGTGTCTCCGACCGCGCAGCCTACCCTTATCGAATGGGGCATGGGTGTCCACTCGGACCACCCGCCAACAGCTCGACGAGGAATCCACAATTCGCGACCCGCTCGATGGGGTTGCGGGGACCTCACCCTCCGTCCCGCGGAGGGACGGCGAGGGCGCGTCAAAAAACAAGTCGTAAAGCTCTACCCGATCGTCTCGAACGGGCCCGGTGCCTCGGGGGCTTGACGCACAGCTACACCTCCTTGAATTGCACCCGCCGGAGACAGTGCCAGCAGCGCGTGCGTCACCGAAGTCGGCCGCAACATCGCCGATGCCGGTTGAAACATGAGCCATGCCCTCTGATCACTTCTCACGGTTAACCCCTGCAGAAGCATCCATGCTCCTACGGGGCTTCGGGGGGCTAGACCCGTGGGTCCGCCGGCGCGGCCCCACGGAAAGTGTTCACAAGACATGGAGGGAAGAACGTCCTATCAGTAGGTTCCAGCATCTGCGGGAGCCTCAATGGCAAACCCACAGATGCTCGGGGGCTACTGTCGGGGACAGCCCTAGGGGTCCCCTTCAACAACCGGGAAATCCCCACTTAAAACCTGCAACAAAACCAAAATACACTTTGCCTAACTGTGCAGGACGCGGCCCACGCTGCAAAGGACCTCAACGATCCACCAAGGTGGCCCTCTCGAAGAGCCCTTCGAGCAGGCTTCGCCTCGCTCGAGGGTACACGCCTCCCTCGAGGGGGCTCCGTCCCGTTCGAGGGGGTGCGCTCTCCTCGAGCGGGGTCCGCCCCACTCGAGGGTTCGCTCCCCCTCGGGCAGACCTCGCCTCGCTCGAGGGCCTGCCTCGCCCTCAACCGGGGTCCGCTTCGCTCGAGGGCGCCCCGCTCTCGCGCGCCTGCCCCCGTACGCTGGGCATTTAACGCCCTGACGCCGGCGGGACAGTGCCATCATGCGCCCGGGGCTCGCGCCCCGGTGCCGCCGTACCAACTCCCCAGGAGGGAGCCCATCCCCATCACTGTGGGAAGGGACTGTGCAGCGTGGCCAGTGTCAGTCCCGTGACGCCGTGCGCCTGCCCCAGTACGGCCAACGTGCTGAGCCCTCGAAGGGGGGCCGGCTTCACCCTCGATTTGCTTTCTTGTGACCCTACAGGGTTAGGTGGAGACGCTAGGCGGGAGGAACGCCATCCCTGCCACTGTTACGGCATGGCAGCCGCCCCCGTGCGTGCAGGCGCACGCCCGACGCTGTAGCAACAACTCCGGTACGGCGAAGCGTATAGGAGCGGGACGCCGTTTTACCTATCCCTGTACTCCGTACGGCCAACGTCGCCAGCCTCCCTCGAGCCCATCGGAGGACACCACCGCCATCCGCTGCCCTCCTACCCTCGAACCGCCACTGTTCGGGTACAAGATAGGCCATGATGACCGAATCGCTGCAAGGATCGTCTGGACGGCCGCCCACTCTACAGCATAGCACGCCACGCCCCTTCACGAAGCTAGGTAGCGCGGCCTGCATGTAATTCGCTCCCCCCTTAATTTATAAAAGGGGGACGAACTCCCCTGCCGCGGGGGAGGACGAGAGAGGAGGAACACAGACACCCCCATGGAAGACGAGTAGCTCCACGCTCTTGTCTCCTCATTCTCCCACAACCTCTCCAGCCTATACACCGGGGACTTGGAAGCCACGCTTCCTCTCCCGCCTTGCTTGTAGCAGCCCCCACTACGAGCACTCCCGGTGCTAAGTAATATAGTGCCTTGAGCACGCCACTGCTGGACGTACGGCCCCCTCGGCCGGAACCAGGATAAAACTTTGTGTCACTTGTTGCTTAGCATCGACCATTGAGGGATAGACCACGGCGCTTACTACTAGTTAGTGTCGGGACCACATTCCGCACCGACAGCTATCGCGAGCATAGAGAGTGGTACACTGAGCCTTTCTCTTTCTTCTCCCAGCGTGATCAGTTCTTTAAACCGTTGGACCTCATCGGCATCAGTGTCACGATCGTACGACGCCATGACGTCGCTCTGCCATTGATTTCCGCAACCGTATTCACGACGCCTAGACCGCACGGGCTTACCATTGTCGAGTTCCGTGTTGTCTACACCAGATACCCGGCTGGCTAAATGACCGTTGCAGCCCCGCAGCGGCCATAAAACGAGGAAGCCCTGTACCAGGACCCCGGCACAAGTCTCATGTCCGTCCGAGCTTGGCATCCCCACCGCTCTTGTTCTTTTCCTAGTGAGATTTTGGCCACCTTGCCACTAGAGCATCTCTCCCATCTGTGTCGTTCCTCGCCGAGCAATTTGTTCCTTCATCTTCATCCACAATGTCGAGAAGAAGCTCGGGAGTAGGCCGGAAGAAGGACTCAAGCCAAGCTGGTACCCATGACTCAACACTCGGAAGAGATCGAAACGCTTCGCTGGATGTTGATAGGGATGTATCTCTGTATCATAGGCGGGATCTGTCTGCTATTAGCCGTGCGTGTGCACATTCATCGCCCACTTCCTCATGAACGGTGATGAGGTAGTAAGGGAGCGCCCCCTGTACCTTTTATTCCATCTGAATTCTCGACCGTGGGACGTGTAAACGGAGCTTTGCAGATTGATATTTGTGACTATTTTGATGTTCGGTTTGCATTACTTACTGTAGACGAGTTCTGTAGTACATATCCTAGTTGTGAGTTTCCTGGGTGAGATTCTGAAAATGCACTAATTAGGGGTCTAATTTTCAGATGTTCAGACCGGCACGGAATAACCCCAATGGTCTTGGTGCGTCGGGTAGTGGTGATCTAACGCTACCACCGCCCACGACGCTGACCGAAGCTTTCATGGCAGCGCATACCGACGTGTTGTGCCAGATCCTGCAGGCACAACAGCAAATGGCTCAACAACTACAGCAAATGTCGCCGATGCGACAGAAGCTCCAACCTTCCAAGCCCTATTCACCCGAAGTACCTACCCAGAGTGACATAAACGCCATTGTCGGCGCAACTCAACTGTTGGAAGGGCAGAATTCCATGCTGAACCAGATGGTGTACGATGTCATCCAAGGACGTTATGGGAAACCATCTCAAAATAGTTTGGCAGACAGTCTCTCTCAGTCTTTATCTGCCTCTATGGTTGAACAAGCCCGTTTGTTCAATCTGTTGGAGGAGTATGTTAATCAAGACCAACCCCAGGCCTCCGTCTCAATATTACCACCTTCTCGACTACCAATGGATCTTAGAGAAGGAGAGAGGGCAAATCGAGGCAACAAACGAGTGCTTTCTGAGATAGATGTAAGTGAGTGGGAAATTACCTGTAAGGAGACTCATCCGCGTGAGGGCAAACGAAGATGTGACCCTAGCAAGGCCACTCAACTCCCTGTTGGTGGAACGCTCACGCGCGCCACGAGGTTAAGAAGGAAAAAGAAGAAGAAGCTCCGCCTCATCAAGAAAGACCAACAACAAACTTCCAATCCTGGAGACTTTCCACCCCGTTTGTGCTACAACTGTAGACAACCCGGACATTACAGACATAATTGCCCAAATCTCCAGCATCAGGATCAGAACCTCGGAACAGCTAAGTGTGCTCACGGCAAGAAACCAATTATTCAAGGAAAGCCAGACCACCTTAACTCTATGGGTGACGCCTCTATCCACGAACCACTTCCCCTTGCTCTTATAAATCCGAATCTTGGGACGGGATTCTTCTTAAGGGGGGTAGGCTATGACGCCCCAGGTTTTTAATTACCGTCATTAACGCTAATGACCGGATCAGCCGAGTCAAACCGGCCGACACTGGTCAAACCTAGGTCAACCTGGGTCATCACCCTGAAAACCTCGCCAATGACCCTAATGAACCCCTTGACCAAGTCTACACACACCCGTGGTGGACCCTTGGTCAAAGACACGGTCAAAACCGGCTTAACCGTTGACGTCGGCGAATGTCGTCCGGAACTTTTGTCGCGTTCTCCAAAATTCACCTAAACACTTCAAAATCTACCAAAATGAAAGTTGTCCAGTTTGTTGAGAGACACAACTTTCATGTAGATTGGCATTTCAAATTTTGACTGGAAATTGGTGAAAAACTTGGTCAACTGCCAGTACCTCCTGTTTCTCGAAACAGGGCGGCATTCAAAGTTGGCCAGACGTTCTTGCAAAATCCGTTGAGAAAACACTAAACGGCCTTTGTGAAATTTGTAGAGGGTAGTTAGATCTACAACTTTCCTATTCACCACATAGTGCACTTCTATTCAAAGATTTTGAGGAAAATCCGGTCGAATAGCGCCAGGCCGACACAAGAAACTCACCCGGCGCCGCTGGCGCTCCCACGCGCGCGCCTAGGCGTGACGCCGCGCCACCGCGCGCCCGGCGCCGCCTCGCGCCCGCGCCCCTTCGTCTCGGTGGCCGCGCGCGCACGCCGCCCAAGGGCCCGCTCTCCAAGGCCGCCCCTTCCCCATGCCCGCGCGCATGCCGAGGACGTCTGGAACACCGCGCCGCCGTACGGTCTTGCGAGTTGCACTGCGGTCCGTCCACCGGTCGTTAGGAGGTTCGCGCTTCGCCTATAAAGGTGCTGCCGCCCTTGCCTCGGCGCGCGAGACACCCAGCAGCCGGACCGAGCCACCGTCGGTGCCATTAAGGGCATCCGCGGTGAGCTCTGAGTTCAAGCCGATCGCCAGCCAAATTAAACCGTCTATCGGATCACCTAGCACCTACACAAGCTACCGAGCCGCCCCACCCGTTGTCCTCGGCCTCAACCTCGTCGGGGCCGGGTGCACCACGGCTGGCCGCGGCTGCCACCTCCACGCAGCTCCGCTGGGACCCCCACCGCCCGGACTTTGGTCGAATCCGGCCCCTAGCAACCCCAGCACCGCCCCACGCCCGTCTCCGACCGTTCCCGCTGCCGGCCCTCGCCGGAATTTGGCCGAAGCCGCGCCGGCCGGTCCCGAGGACCACATTGCAAAGGTCCCAATTTTTTTGAGGGCCAATCCGCAAAGTAAGGGTATATATGTAGGAATCTAAATCTTCCAAGGCCCCTACTGCAAATTGGTAACTCAAATAGTAAAGCCATGTTGCTGATTCTTGTAAATTGCGTAGAAAATCATAGAAAAAACAGAAAAATACAAACTTAATTTTTTTGGATTCGTCGTGAAAAATTCTACAACTTTTGTTATTCTTGACTGAGCTAGTTCCTTATAGTTTTTGCATGAAAAATAGAAATGTGAAAAACCTAGATCTGCAATATCTCAAAATCTATAAATCTTCTGTAGCTAATTTTTGGGTATGTTGTATGCTAGGTCAGGACTAGCTCTTGTGCCAAAAATTGCACAAAGTTATGATATAAATCTTTTTATAAAAATGTTTTTCCATTTCTGCAGAATCCGCATAAATGATTTTTGTAGCTAAAAATAATTAGTTTTTTGCAACTAGCTTCTGCAGACTGCCTTTTTATCTCAAAGCGCACCTCTGGTGAATTAATCACAATTTTATCTCCTGTGCCAGATGGTGCAGGAACTTACTATTACTACTCCTGAGAAATCACCTAACCGGCTAGCTACCGGGAAGGGGGGTGCATGTGTGAAACTGGGTGCCTCGCGGGGTATGCCAGCTAACCTTGTACCCAAGACTGTAAGATTCGAACCCAACCCGAGGATTTTTGGGAACTGCCTGGGAAAGTTGTCCTTGCGGGGGCAGCCTACCGTGTGTTTAGGTTTACCTTGCAAGGTTTAAATCAATCGATTGTCGGCCTCTCACCGTTATCAGAGACTGCTTAATCAACTGGCCATGATATCCCATAATGATGGAACTGTTGAATATTGTTGTATGAATTAATTGTTTGTCCAATTCTTGATTGAGTCAGATGGCACATTTAGAAATGGTAATCAACTAGAACTTGTGCTAAAAGATTGAAAGTAAGGATCTACTCTTAGTAGCTGTTCAGCAAAAAGAAACTCCACCGGCCAAAAGCCTTTTATGTCTAGAGTTTGGTGATGTAGATTTCACCCGACGGTTAAGTCTTGCTGAGTACTAGTATACTCAGCCTTGCTTTAAAACTGTTGTTGCAAGTGTTGTTGACCGGATGGGTGACGACAAGTGATGACATCACGGATGGCCTCCAGTGATGTTTACCGTTGCGCTAGTTTAATTTATTCCGTTGTTTTCAAACTCTGAACCTTTACTCCATGTCAGGAACACTGGTTTGTAATAAAATGTTTCTAACTCATGTTGTACTCTGGACTCGCCTTCGCGTGAGTTTTAATGCATGTGTCGATCCTCTGTATGTACTCCAAGTGATTTACCGGGCGTTAACCCGGCAACTAACGACAGGATGATACTTTACTATTGCTTAACGACGAAAGTGGATCGGTCTTAGGCGATAGTACGGTATTTTCCTGGGCGGGTTGTCACACAACTGATCTGACAACACGGTACTGGTAAAAAATCACATCAATCTGAGCTACAAATCAAGCAGGAAAAATCAAACAAGTTATCTCTGGAACAAGTCTAAACTGCACACCAACAAGTGTGAGGACTGCCATGAATCTTGATCTACTGCTTGTACCACAACATAAACATGCTATTATTATATCAATTTATAGATGTGGAGGTTACTGAACAATTTAATTTAAATGTAAGGTCCCACATACATGCTATTACTTTGTTCAAAAATTTGCAGCTACTAAAACATCGGACCATCTCCACAAAGCCCAAAGAACCAGATCATTGAAAACCTACTACTATGTATGCATAAAGTCAACACATGATTTATGTGAAAGGGCAACTAGTAGGCATATAATCTGTGCACTTACAAGTGCCTCTCTTGCAGGGTCACTTAGGCCACGTTTGGAGCTAGTGTGGCACGTCCAGAAGGCTTCCACTGCGTCTACTTCTGCAGCCTGATCTAGGTTTGGTTCATCAAGGATTCTTGTTTGTTTCTGTGTAATGGAAAAATCACAGCAAAGTAGGCACAGATGAAAGAGAAAATAATTAGTTCAGTCCAAATGTGCAGGTAAGTGAACAAGGTACTATTTTACTTACGTATGCATGTAAGTGTGCCACATAGCAGCGAGAACCCATAGCCTGATGATACTTGATTTTACTGTGATTTTCCTTGTTCTTCTCACATGTTTGCTACAAGAGGATGAACATGTTAGTTGATATCATAGGTTTAAAATAAGGGACTTTGGAAACTGATAGTGAATGTATGAATTGATGCCCATACCATGTTCTTTGGATCTGACCACCTTGCAACAAGTGCCCTCCATTCGGCATCAGTCATGTAGCGAACTGGAGAAGTTGTACTAATCTGATTTGCAGGAACACCATTGAAGTATCTCTTCTTGAGTCGATAGCGTTGGTTCTTTATCGCAATATGCATCAGATCAGTCATAGCTTCCCTTGTTGGGGCACGATTTGTGTTAATGGCCAAGCGACCCTAGGCATATGATAGTTGGATATTTAGTTAATCAAATAAGCTTAATGTACAATAGTTTCATATGGCTACAGTAATGCACTTACAGCTAGTTGTCCCTCAAAGGCTTTGTAGTGTACGTCGTCTTTCTTGTAATCTTTCCAATGTGGATGGACAGGAATACTTTCCCGGATGATGACGTGAGCCTCTGAAGCTAATTTGGCAGCTTGAACAGGATCTTGAGGTCTTTTTTCCTTCCTGAACAACTATGGGCAATCTCCTTCCCATAGCTTTGGTCATCCTATCAAGCTGCTTTCCAACAGTAGGTGGTCTAGGCCTCCTAGGAGCTCGCTGTTGAGGACCTACATCATAGAATTTACATTCAGTTTTATTATTTTATTGCTGCAAAATCAACTAAATAGATGTCAAAACTACATGAAAAAAAGTGCTTGCCTTCAGCTAGTGTGTTGTCATCGTTAGCAACTCCAATGTGTGCCTCTAAAGCTGTGTTGTCATGACCAGCTGATACACTGCCATCCTCTGATGGTGTGTTCTCATCAACAGCTGGTCCATTGGATTCCTCCGCAGCTGGATTGTCATCATAAGGGGCTGTAGGATCCTGTACAATAAGCCTTTTTGATGCTCTTGTTTCAGATTCAAAAGGCTGGACATCTGACTGAGTTGATGCCCTCACTCTCTTACTATTCCTAACTCCAGGAGCCATTCTGCCAACAGACTTCTTGATCTTTGGAGAGATTATTTTGCGACTACGCGGTTGGAGAAGATATGGGGAAAAAAGCTCATGTAAGTCATGTGCATTAATAAGGAAAACCATATATTCAACATCATCTAAGTTTGAAAGAATTTGCATATAAATCCGAGATCAAAATTCAGATCAGAAACAGTAAATTGCAATCAACTATATTAATAATAAATACCATATAGTAAACATTTAATTCCAATGCAATCTAAGTCCTAAAGCATACTTCCGAGTGTAAACATTTAATCCTAGATTATATATTAATAATGAATACAATGTAGTAAACAAGTTGTATGTTCCAAGAATGACCCATTCACTACCGTGAAGATATAAGAAGCACCTCAAGTTGTGGCTGCTCATTAGATTCAATGTCATCATCATCAATATTATCTCCTTGATCATCCTCAACAAGGAGATACTCCGATGATGATGAATCTTCGTTATCAGTTCCCTTATTTGCTGATTTTTCCCCTTCTTTTGTGCAGGTTGAGGCAAGGATGTAATAATTTCAGAAGCTAAGGTATTCAATCCGAGCTCTTCAAGCATCTTTTGATTTTCCACCACGCGTCTATCTCGGCATCGTTCATAATCAGTTATCGTAGGTTCTTTCAAGGACAAGAAATTGGGTGTATTAGAATATTTAAAAGGCTTGAACTAATAGGTTAGAGTTAATAAAACTACTTAAAAGATAGATAAGAGGTCTAAGATATGAGATAAGACCTACAACTATGTGTGGACTCCGAGATCAGAAATCCCCACAGTATTACAGTGAATCAGAAACTCTTATAACTACATGAGTAACTATGAATATAGAATGGAGTGAACTACAATCTTCCTATCAACAAAAAATCAGGCAATATTATAGTACCAAACCGTGACATGATAATGGTCTCATGAATCAAAAAATACATTTCAAATTGACATACATATACGAAAGCATCAAAAGCATACACACGTATAGTTCATAACTGTAGTACGATTAGACTGTAGTGAGAAAAGCAATTGCAACAATCTAGTACTGCACAGAAAACTCCATAATAATATCAAGAAAATTGTAGTTGTACTTTGACAAAATTGTAGATCTACTCTCAAAAATATAGTTGAATTTTTTAACAGACCTGCAGGCGCGTTCCTCTTTTGCCCCCTTGTTGCCACCATTGAAACCTGCAGATGAGCTTTGGGTTAGGTCGGGGAAGAAAAGGAGGTGGATGGGCAGAGAAATGTACGTGAGAGAGAGGGATAGGGTGGCGGCGTGAATTCAAATCGTGTTCTTGACGGAGATGCTCGTCGCCGGCGGTTGTGGTTAGGGTTTCGTTGCTGTGACTGAGTGGTTGATGGGAAGATTTAGGCAGGTGGGGCATTGAGAGAGAGAGAGGGATAGGTTGAGGCGTCGCGGCCTGGAAACTACCAACCTGGGGTGAGGGAGCACCTCGTCGTCGTCGACTGCTTCTGTGGTTCCAGGGGAGCTGTCGAATAGATGGGAATAGGAAGTAGGGAGGATTGACGAGTAGTGGGGGAGGGAGGTAAAAAGTGCGCCTTTTTTCGTGAAAGAATGGGGCCGAAAGGTTTTGGCGCAATTCCTCCCGCGTTGCGGCCGAGCGTCAGTTACTCGAATCATATAAATCTCTTTCGATTACTGAACGAGCATACTCGAGTAGCGCAGTGGTAAGGCCCATTTACTGGAACCCTTGGGTTGCTGGTTCGATTCCTATGGGGCTCAAATTTTTTTGACATTGTTTTTGTTATATTTTTAAACATCAGTTGCTTCTATTTCTTTATATTTATTTAATTTTTTTCGTCAACACCTCTATTTACATCCAATAACACCCTCTGAAAGTTTCACATGATTTCGAGATACTTGTGATGCACATATCTGACATGTGGAGACGTCCCTTCCATAGTCACATTGGTCGTAGTGGGGCATGTATTCCATTGTAGGACCGTGCACCGCCACTTTGCTATAATGAATTGAATATTATTTTGGCATGACTCCACACCAAATTGGTGTCTCCTTGCAAGTTTTTACATTTTTCTATCAAGGTTTGGTAATTTTCACATTTATTCTTTATTAAATCAACAAAAAATTAATATAATAGGGAAAAATGCTCCGAAAATTGCACAATTGCACAAAACCTCCTTGTTTACATCCAATAACACCCTCTAAAAGTTTCACTTGATTTTGAGATACTTCTGATGCACATATCTCACATGTGGAGACGTCCCTTGCATAGTCACATTGGTCGTAGTATGCATGCCTCACATATACTCAATGTGTGCAAGGGAGACTTTAGTCAAATGAGTGGGATCTTTAGTTACATGTTCAAGAAATTATTACAGTTATATTATTGCCATTTTCACCTACTAAAAAGTTGAAAACAAATGAAATAAAATGTTAATATGAAAAGAAGTAAAAAATGTTAATATGAAAAGTAAAAAAAGAGCTCCCATAGGGTTCGAACCCGGGAGCTGTGGACTAACATTCAGAGTGTGTTGCCAGTGGGCTAGGAAGGTGTATTCGTTCGATGTGAAGATCCATTTTATTGAACACCATAAAGTGCCCCCTTGCTCTGCAGATCTATATACTGTACTGGGTACTCATGTGGAGTCAGAAGCATTGTCCACATACTGTACTAGGTACTCATGTTGCCAAATGGATTGAACCCATCTCTAGCTAAGGCAAGCCTCAAGTTCCTTGGATTAGATGCAAAGGATTTTTCCTTGGTGTCAAAGTACTTCCATGCTTCCCCATCAGTAGGATGGCTCATTACATTCTCCACGGGCGTCCTTACTTTCATGGGCCATCGAGTGTAAAACACCGGATTTTCATAGAAAACCCGAATCCCTGTACCATCGCGATAGTCCCTGGATCAGTGGCTATCGCGTACAGAACGTCTCACAGATAGATACACAAAGTCATACATCGCATCACATAAAGTTAATAGTACATGAATTTATTGCAAGTCCATTATGGAGTACATCATTACAAGCCTCTTGGCTGAATTCAGAGTAAAAATTCTACGCAACGGTAGCTATCTTCTCAGAAGGGTCTCCATCTTTATTCTTCCCGCCACAGGCGAACTCGAGAGAAGCGACGTATCCCTCAGTCGTACCATCCGTCGGCGTTGCAGTCGAACTCGGACTCGTACCCCGCACACCCAAAGTCTATCCCCAAGGAGTGGGATAGGTCCACGTCACCAACCGTATGCGGCTTTAAGTGGCCTAACATCTAAAGGGAAAAGAGAGTAGACAAGGAAGCGGCCGTGGTTTCCTAAGCGGCAGCGAGCGAGTAAAATCAAGGTATCTCCATCAATATCCCGAAACCCAAGTCTCTCAACACAAGCTCGGATCCACGGTTTCCCGAAGACCCGTCACCACCTCCTACTCTGTCTAGGGTCGATGCGAGAACTTCCTCTCCTCGCACCTCAATGATTACAACCGGATCGACGAGGTAGATGGAGCCTCTCTCCTCTAGCCAGCTGTAACCACGGCTCACCACACTCTCACCTATAGGGGGAAGGTAGAAATCCCAAAACATGAGGAACGAACATGTCTTCTAGGCAAAGTGTACATAACCGAGGACGCGGCTATAGCTATAGATCGAACAACTGCGCAGCGTGTACACCCGTACCCATCCCGGAATGGTACCCGGCCGGTGTACGGCCGACCGAGCCCATCCTACCGGCGAACTCTCGGTAGTTACGAACCCACCCCCGCATCCGGCCCTCAAAGCGGTCCTCTCCGCAAAGGAAGACAAAGACCGGAACTGTGAAATGCTCCCGTGTGGCCACACGGGAGACGCTCTGGGAGGGTGGTCTCACCTCCACCGCTCCCCCACAGATACCCTCTATCCTTCCTAGGTAGGTATGGTTCCGCACTTGCCGAGCTCAACTCGACCCTATCCCCACTCTCGGTGGGGTGGTGTGTACGATGTCCTATAAACAAGTTGATCCACTCGGTTTCAGACCGAGGCGAGCTCATGTCCTCCAAGCGCACGTAAAACCCCAACACCTAGGCTCCGAAAACTGTAACAGGAGGGATACACTGAGGAGTGCACCCCTATCCCCGATCCCAGATCGGTTGTTTCGAGCTCACCCCCGCCAAAGTACCCAAAACGCCTTCCCCTGCCGGTTTTTACCCCACACACGCCAAGAACCACTATTCCCATCCCAACACATGCATCGCGAAGCTCGGCGTATATACACGCCCACATAAACATATATAGTAGTGGTAGGACAATCAAGGACAGGGTAAACAAAGAGGCAGTGCAAGGTTCATCAACATGCATATATAAAGTAAAGCACTAGCAATACTACTCAGCAATGCCTAATGGGTATTTCAGAATCAGTCGGGCGTGAACCTGGGGTCGGGTAGTCCTCCGCGGCGAAGTCGTCGGCGTAGTCGTACTCCTGGCTCAGCTCTCCGGCTCCCCGCTCGCTCCTAATAGCGCGAAAAAGAAAATAAATAGCGGTCCTAAAGCAACTTAAATCCAAATAAGAGCATTGAAGAACCAAAAGAGAACAACCACCAACCCAACCCGGAGTTTGAGATTTTAGAAATTTTCTGGAAGAGGTTTCGCAATTTTCGGAGTTAAAATGGATTTACTATGGTTTTTTAAAGAGAAAATGCATTTTCAGGAAATAAAAATACGCTTTCCCCTTTAAATACCCCAGCCACACCGGAACCCCGAATCCGGATCCGCTGCGGCCGGCACCCTGCGACCCGCGTGTGGCTGAACCGCTAGTGGCTGCCGCACGCGATCCCGTGAGGGGATTGTGCGGCTCGGCGCGATGTGGGCGGCATGTGGCCGCGGCCGGGTTGGTCCAGCCACAGCAGATCCCGGCGGGCGGGCTGCGGCCACGCCGGTGTGTGGCCTCCGGTGCACCGGCCAGTGATCTAACTCCACCCCCCCTTAAGTGTTCGATGGAATGCCCGGGAGAGGGACGCGGCGGCGGGCACGGCCTCCTCCTGCGGCGTGCTCCACGGCGGCTCGGGCGGCCGGTCGGCAAGGCTCCTACGGGACTTCCTCGAGCCGCCGGGCTCGGAGGGCGCTAGAACGGCCTAGGGGCGTCGCGCGCGGTCGTCGCCGGCGTGGGCACGGCGGCGGGGCGGTGACGGCGGCGGAATCCCGACTCGCGCGGGCGCGCGGTGCGAGGGGGCGGCGTGCGCGGGGGTGTTCACGCGCGTCCGGCCACTCCCGCCGGGGCGCGGGGGTTAGGATCGCGACGAGGCGTCTCGGTGGTGCATGGCGGAGCCCGGCTCGGCGCCATGGGCAGCGGCAAGCACGGCGTTCGCGGGCGGCTTACGAGCGTGCGTGCGGGGCGTGGTCCGGTCGGGGGCAAGGGTGTTCGTGGCGGCCAAAGATTTGGTGTCCCTCCCCTTGGCGATCGCGTGCGCGGCTTGCCCGGCCACGGCAAGGCCGGGCGACGCGGGCGCCCCGGAAGGCGGCGGCGAGGACGGACGCAAGCAAGCGGGGGTCGAAGGCGCGGCCTTGTCCCCGGATGGGCGTGCGCGTGTGCCGGGGTGCACCCGGGCGCAAGGGCGTCGCGGCCCGCACGGCCCCGTGCGCGAGCGCGAACGCGGCCACGGCATGGCGTTGCGGTCACGAGCGCACGACGCGGCATACAACGGTGACACGGAACAAACGAGCTAGCGAGCGAGCGCGCATCGATGAAGGCAGCGGCTCCTGCAAGAAAATATCCCAGCCTGGCAAGAAGGTCGGCTTCACCAGCGGCGGCGCGGCGGCGCGGGGCAACAGCGCGTTCCACCTCGGCTCGAAGGCCGGGACATCCACATGGGGAGGGAAGCGGTTGTCCTCACCTTGGTGTCCACGGGCCGAAGTGCAGGCGCGTCGGTGAAGAGCGGCGGGGCGGCTGGGACGGAGAGGAAGAAGAGGAGGCAGGCGGCGGCGCGGCGTCGAGGAGGAAGGGGAAGCAGAGGATGTAGGCGTTCACGGCGGGTCCGGCTCCTCCCTCGGGCGGCTCCGGCTTCACGGCGAACGACTCCCCGCGCGGCGGCTCCTCTCCCCTCCTCCTTCTCCTCCTCCACTTACTCCTCCGGGAGGACGGCGTGGGACGGCGGGGGCTCCCTCCCCCGGGGCGGTTAGGGTTTGGGCTCCGGCGCCGGTGCGGCGGTGGCTCTTATATAGGGGCGGCGCGGCGGGGACACGTGGGCGGCCCGGATGCACCGGGCGCTCGGCACGCCGCGGCGGCGGTGGCGCGGCCCCCCCCCCCCCCCGCCTTGCCTTTGGGCGTCGGCCAAAGGCAAAAGGAAGGGGATGACGCCCCGGCGTCACCGCGCCTTGGCCGACGCGGGCGGCGGGCCCCGCCCGTCGGCGGCTCCGGCGCCGGTGGTAGGTGGCTGGCGCGGGGTCTGGTTGTTGGGCCGTATCTGGGCCGGAAGCGGGGCTAGGCTGGATTGGAGGTTGGCGGCCTGATAGGTACAGTAACGCTTGCCAAATTCCTTAAGGCTATTAATTGGATTCAAATTTGAATTTAAATTCAAATTTGAATCTACCCCAAATAAAATCCAAACAAGATTCAAATAAAGAACTAAATTTTCACACTAGCAGGATATAAGTCCTAAAAGTATCGTGGAAGCCAAAATTAATTCTAGGAAGTTTGGGGAAGGAAATAGGAAGACACTCTTATTCGAATTACGAGCACTCAACTTCAATTCAAGTTTTTGAAATTCAACATTTTGAACTCAAGTCAAAACTAAGGATGTTACAGAACTCCCCCCCTCACAAGAATCTCGTCCCCGAGATTAAGAAGTTACCTCCGTATCGAAGAGATGAGGCTATTTCTCCCTCAACGCCGACTCCTTCTCCCACGTAGCTTCGCGCTCGGTGTGATTACTCCATAGCACCTTGCGAAGCGCGTGGTGGTGTTCCTGGTCGACTTCTCCGCCCAGTCCAGGATCCGAACCAGGTACTCCAAGTACTCCAGGGTCTCCTGGACGTCGAGTGCCTGAGCGGGCACTCTCTTCTCGACGACCACACACTTCCGAAGTTGGGATACATGGAACACCGGATGCACTCCGGCGAGTTCCGCGGGTAGCTCGAGTCGGTAAGCTACCTTCCCGACCCTACTCACAATAGGGTAGGGACCAACGTATCTGGGGGACAGCTTCCCCCTGATGTGGAACCTTTTCGTGCCTCGGAGGGGTGACACCTTCAAGTAGACGTGATCCCCCACTTCAAACGAGACATCCTTTCGTTTCGCGTCGGCATAGCTCTTCTGCCTGCTCTGAGCTACCTTCAGGTTCTCCCTGACCTTGGCGACATTTTCCTCGGCCTCAACAATGGTGGCGGGACCGAAAAAGGTTCGCTCCCCCACCTCGGACCACATCAACGGTGTCCGACACTTTCTGCCGTACAGGGCTTCGAAAGGAGCCATCTTCAAGCTGGCCTGGTAGCCGTTGTTGTATGAGAACTCGGCATATGATAGACTCTTTTCCCAATCGGACCCATAGGTCAACACACAAGCTCTCAAGCAAGTCCTCTAGTACTTGATTCACCCTCTCCGTCCGACCGTCGGTGCCGTGGGTGGAACGTTGTGCTGTAGTTCAGCTGGGTACCCATGGAAGCGTGCAAACTTTTCCAGAACTGGGCAGTGAACTGAGGCCCTCTGTCAGACACAATGCTCCTCGGAGCCCCATGAAGCTTTAGGATATTGTCCACATACAGTTTTGCAAGTCGGCTCACGCTGTAGTTCGTCTTCACTGGCAAAAAATGTGCCACCTTGGTTAATCGATCAACAATCACCCAAATGGAGTCATTTCCCTTCTGCGTGCGCGGCAATCCCACAATGAAGTCCATACTGATATCATCCCACTTCCACGTGGGTATCTCGAGCGGTTGCGGCGGTCGGCGAGTCTGCGGTGCTCGGCCTTCACTCGGCCGACACGTGTCACATCGAGCGACGTACTTCGCAATATCTTCCCTCATCTTTTCCCACCAGAACCGTACCTTCAAGTCTTTGTACATCTTGGTACAGCCAGGGTGGATCGAGTATCGAGAATTGTGGGCCTCCTTAAGGATCGAGTCCCGAATCTCCTTGTCCTGAGGCACGCAGATGCGGTCCTTCAGCCACAGTGTACCTTGTTCATCGAGGCGATAGTCAGCTGCTTTGCCACTCTCCATCAGGTGTTTTACCTCTTGAATCTCTGGGCACTCTTTCTGAGCTTGTCGGATTTGGTCTTCGAGTGTGTATTTCACCCGCAACTGGTTCAACTACCCCTCTTCCACTATCGCTAAACTCAGCTTCTCCAGCTCTTCATGCAAGGCTGGTTGTTCCTCTCGCACCATCAGGTTGTTGCAGTAGTGCTTGCGGCTCAGAGCGTCGGCTACGACGTTTGCCTTACCAGGGTGGTAGTGGATGTTCAGGTCGTAGTCCTTGATCAGCTCTAGCCATCTCCTTTACCTCAGGTTCAACTCCGACTGGGTGAAGATATACTTCGACTCTTGTGATCGGTATAGATGTCGCACTTGTTCCCCATCGTGTAGTGCCTCCATATCTTCAAGGCATGAATGACAGGCGGCTAGCTCGAGGTCGTGCGTAGGGTAGTTTTCCTCATGCTTCCTTAGTCGTCGTGAGGCGTAGGCCACTACCTTGCCTCCTTGCATCAACACGCGGCCGAGTCCCCGTCTCGATGCGTCACGCACACCACGAAGTCCTTGCTCGCATCGGGCGGTGGTCGGGGACCGGCGTAGTGGTGAGACGAGTCTTGAGCTCCCGGAAGCCGGCTTCACACTTGTCCGACCACGCATACGGCGTGTTGCTCTTCGCCAGCTTCCGTCATGGGCTTGGCGATCTTCGAGAAGTTCTCGATGAACCGGCGGTAGTACCCGGCCAAACCAAGAAAAGCCGCGGATCTCGTCACGGACTTCGGTGACTGCCACTTGGACACTGCCTCAATCTTGCTCGGGTCTATGGCAACTCCTTTAGCTGACAGCACATGACCTAGAAACGTGACTTCCTCCATCCAGAACTCGCACTTGCTGAACTTGGCGTACAACTGATGCTGCCTGAGCTTCCCCAACACGATCCTCAGGTGCTCCTCGTGCTCTTCTCGGCGTGCGGGAGTAGACCGGTATATCGTCGATGAAGACGACGACACACTTGTCCAACTCATCCATGAAGACCTTGTTCATCATGTTCATAAAGTAGGTCGGGGCATTGGTCGGGCCAAATGACACCACCGTGTACTCGTATCGTCCATACCGGTTACGAATGCCGTCTTATGGATGCCTTCGGGCGGATCTTCATCTGGTGATATCCTGACCGGAGGTCAATCTTGCTGAAGTACTTGGCTTGCCTTAGCTGATCCATCAAATCATCAATTCTGGGCAGTGGGTACTTGTTCTTGATGGTCACCGCGTTCAGGGCGCGGTAGTCGACACACAGATGTTGAGTTCCATCCTTCTTCGGAACGAATAGTGCCGGTGAACCCCAGGGTGAAGCACTTGGTCGAATGAACCCTTTCTCGAGTAGTGAGTCTAGCTCTGCCTTCAACAGTTTCAGCTCAACCTCTGCCATACGGTACGGACTCTGGGCTATGGGCGCCGTTCCCGGCACCAAGTTAATCACGAACTCCACATCACGATCGGGGAGGCAACCCGGCAACTCCTCCGGGAACACATCCTCATACTCACGGACTACCGGTGACGTCCGATATGGCCTTCGTGTGAAGACTATACACTCGCCGGTATGTCTCGAGACTTCATCGGCTCGAAGGTAACCCTTGTCCCGTCGGGGTGCACTAGAGTCACGGTCTCGGCGAAGTGGAGATGACACCTTTGTGGGCGGTGATCCAATCCATTCCCGGCATCACGTCGATACCATGGAAAGGCAGCACGGTAAGATCCCCATAGAATGTGTGACCTTGGATGACCACTTCCACTCCTTTGCACAGCAGGGTGCATCGGATATCCCCGAGCGGAGAGCTCGTGATAATGGGCATCGTTCGGGTGGTTGTAGGGAGGGAAAGTTTATTTACGAACCGAGAGGTGATATACGACCCGGTGGCACCGGTGTCGAAAAGAACCAGAGAAGAGGTACCACCAACCAAAAACTTACCGATCACGACGTTGGGGGCGTCGGCAGCCTCCTCCTCAGTGAGGTGGTTCAGCCTCCCACGGCCGGCGGCCGGGGGCAGCGCGGCCTGAGGAGGTCGGCCTCCTGGAGCAGGTGCCCTCGCGGGGGTAGCAGCAGCCTTCTTGTCGGGGCACTCGAAGGACTTGTGGCCTGGCTTGCCACACGCGAAGCAGGTGACGGTGAAGCCTCCTGCGGCGAGTCTCGCGGTGCTCGGTGGAGCACGAGTATAGCCTCTAGTCTGCTGGGGGTAGCTGGGGTTCCTCCCTCCGGGGAACGGGCCACGTCCACTTCCTCCGAAGCCACGCCTAGGCTGGTTGTGCCCCGGGCGGTAGCTCCCCCTCAGCAGGTTGCTCTGTCCGCTCCTCGGCTTCTGGAAGGATCGGTCAGGCTGATCCCGATCTCCCATCCTCTTCTTGCCCCTCATGCGTTCCTCGTGGCCCCTCCTCTCGTCCTCGACCGCGATGGCGCGGTTGACGAGATGGCGCAGGGACTTGTGCTCACTTGCCTTCGGCGCACGGCGAAGGCCGTGGTGGAGGCCTCGCGAGAACCGGCTCGCTTCTTCGGTCGGTGTTGGTGTCGTCGGGGGCGTACCGCATCATCTTCATGAAGTGACGCTCGTACTCCTTGACCCTCATCGCACCCTGAGTCATGGTGCGGAACTCCTGTGCCTTCTGGACCAGCAGCTCATCGGGGGAGGTAGTCCGCGCTCGCGGAACGCCTCGGAGAACTCCAGCCAGGTGATGAAAGCTGGGTTCGGGTGGGTGGCAGTGCAGTTGTCCCACCATGCCTTGGCGAGACCCTCCGAGCGGTGCGCGGCGATAGCGACGCACTCCTCGTCGGAGCAGACGGTGAGGTCGAGCTTGGTCTCGATCACCCTCAGCCAGTCGTCGGCCTCGAGTGGGTCATCCGAGTAGCTGAAGGTGGGGGCCTTCAGGCGGATGAACCTCTCGATCTTCCTCGTGAGGTCCTCGTCCTGCGGAGCGACGCGGTTCCCACCGTTGCCACGGTGCTCCATGGCCTCCGCCATCCTCTCGCATCGGCCCGGGTCCGGAGCGCCATCACTTCCACCAAGTTAGGTGGGGGTGGTGGTGGCTGGTCCGGCTCAGGCTGGCCTTGCTCGGCCGCTCCTTGCGCAACCTCGGCCTCAGGGTTCTCGGGCAGTGGTGGCGGTGCTTCGTCACCTCGGGCCCTATCTCCCAAAGCTCCTCCACGTAGGGGTGGGTGCCCATGGCCACGTCCACGCCCACGCCCCTGCTGGGCTTCGTCCTCAGCAGCTGCCTCCTCGAGGCGGGCTATCAGCCGGTTGGAGCGGCGGATCAACATCCTTCTGAAAACATAAGGGAAAAGGAAAAAGCTTACACACGTCACTCACCAACTCACACATGAGCCTTTAGCAATCAAGAAAATAGTTCTAATTATAACCTACACTCAAGTGGAAGAAGCATTAAGACACAAATAACACCATTAAGATCCAAGCACACATCAAACATGATTATTACACTTGCTCCCCTGAGGCTGACTCAGACCTTGGGGTAGCAGCAACAAGTCAACGATCTAATACATCGGTACAATCTCAAAAGGGTAGTGTCTACATGGTGTGGCATGACTCTCTTCATGCACCGGAACATGCTCACGGCTGCATGGAACAACTCATGGAAACTACTAGCATAAAACACTACTCTAGGTCATGCCTCTCGCTCAGCTCACTACTCAGTGCGTGCCCTCTGGTACGTGACGGGGTAGCGGTCCTCGGTGGGGTAGTCCGGCGGAAAGATCCGGGACACCAAGGCGTGAGCCTCTCGAACCTCCTCGGTCTCGACGGGGGTCGGCAGACGGGCCATCGGGCACAGGTGAAGCTTGAGGCGTGACTGGTGCAACTCGAAGGTCTCGGTGCGGATCTCACGCTCAGACTCGGGGGGTAGATCTCTGTTGAGCTCGAAGAGCTCGTCCACGCGAAGCGAGTCGGCGTCCTCCCAAGTCCTCCTCAGTCTCTCGGCCTTGTCTCTCAGGTAGACGGCCGTGCGCGTGAGCCACGCGATGTTGGCGACGTTGTATGCTCGGTTCTTCTCCAACTTCTCCACCTTGAGCCGCTCGCACCCGAGCAGGTGAGCGCGTACCGTGAGCAGGTCGTCCTTGCTCTCGAGCTTGTCCTTCACCCCCGTTCGACTCGGCCGTCGCCTGCGCAGGTCCTCCTTGGCATGCAGCATCTCCTCCCGGGTGTCCACCCTCTTCCTCTCAGACTGCAGCAGAACAGTGGTTGCGCGGTCGAGGCTCAACTCGAGCTGGCGAACACGGTGGCGTAGAGCGGTGTTCTCTCTCTCCAGCTCGGCACAGCGGGGCTGGTACTGGAGCGCGTCGATGGTGGCGTCCCTGACCTGGCCGTAGAGGGTACGTGACTCGTCCTCCAGTCGGCGTGCGTACTTGTCGAGGTCGACCAAGTAGCTGGCGGTCTCCACCAGGGTCTCGTCGGACTCGCGAAGGGAGCAGCGTCGACGTCGTCCCGGATCCCCTCGTACGAAGGAACTCGCGTCCACGAGCGGTGCGAGGCGCCGGTAGTCCGGGGGTAGCGGCCGAAGAGTCCCGGTCTCGAAGGAGGCGCGGTACTGTGCGAGAAGGCAGCCCAGTGCCTGGCGGCAGGCGACGTCCAGCGCGGTCGCGACGGTGAGTGCAGCACTGTAGCAGACCTCTCCCTTGAACCGTGAGGGAGCACAGCGACCGTGCAGAGCACCATTCGCCCAGTCACGGCGGGTACGTACTCGGCGCGGTATGTGACGTAGGTCGGAGGGACTCCAAGCCTGAGAAGGGCCCTCTCCATCCAGTGGCAGATCGCCCCGCACGTCTCGAGGGTGATTTCTGCGACCTGGTGCTCCATCTCCTGTGAAACGCAAGAAATCTCTGTCAGCGCAGGTGAGTAAGAAGTTTTCAAAAAGGGAACGAGTTTTATAACATAGCTCAAGGGTATAACTATAAAGGTAGAGCGTATAGAGTCCTATCTCTATCGACCTTTCCTAGGGATACGTGCTACGGTCAAGCATGGCTCTGATACCACCTGTAAAACCCCGGATTTTCATAGAAAACCCGAATCCCTGTACCATCGCGATAGTCCCTGGATCAGTGGCTATCGCGTACAGAACGTCACACAGATAGATACACAAAGTCATACATCGCATCACATAAAGTTAATAGTACATGAATTTATTACAAGTCCATTATGGAGTACATCATTACAAGCCTCTTGGCTGAATTCAGAGTGAAAATTCTACGCAATGGTAGCTATCTTCTCTGAAGGGTCTCCATCTTTATTCTTCCCGCCACAGGCGAACTCGAGCGAAGCGACGTATCCCTCAGTCGTACCATCCGTCTGCGTTGCAGTCGAACTCGGACTCGTACCCTGCACACCCAAAGTCTATCCCCAAGGAGTGGGATAGGTCCACGTCACCAACCGTATGCAACTTTAAGTGGCCTAACATCTAAAGGGAAAAGAGAGTAGACAAGGAAGCGATTTTGTGGTTTCCTAAGCGACGACGAGCAGAGTAAAATCAAGGTATCTCCATCAATATCCTGAAACCTAAGTCTCTCAACACAGCTCGGATCCACCTGGTTTCCCAGAAGACCCGTCACCACCTCCTACTCCTGTCTAGGGTCGATGCGAGAACTTCCTCTCCTCGCACCTCAATGATTACAACCGGATCGCCGAGGTAGATGGAGCCTCTCTCCTCTAGCCGGCTGTAACCACGGCTCACCACACTCTCACCTATAGGGGGAAGGTAGACATCCCAAAACATGAGGTGGCAGTGTCCATAACCGAGGACGCGGCTATAGCTATAAATCGAACAACTGCGGAGCGTGTACACCCGTACCCATCCGGAATGGTACCGGTCGGTGTACGGCCGACCGAGCCCATCCTACGGGCGAACTCTCGGTAGTTACGAACCCACCCCCGCATCCGGCCCTCAAAGCGGTCCTCTCCGCGGTGAAGACAAGCACCGAACCGTGAAATGCTCCCGTGTGGCCACACGGGAGACGCTCCGGGGAGGGTGGTCTCATCTCCATTGCTCCCCACGGATACCCTCTATCCTTCCTAGGCGGTATGGTTCCGCACTTGCCGAGCTCAACTCGGCCCTATCCCCACTCTCGGCGGGGTGGTGTGTACGATGTCCTATAAACAAGTTGATCCACTCGGTTTCGGGCAGGGGCGAGCTCATGTCCTCCAAGAGCACGTAAAACCCCAACACCTAGGCTCCGAAACTCGTAACGAGGAGGGATACACTGAGGAGTGCACCCCTATCCCCGATCCCAGATCGGTTGTTTCGAGCTCACCCCCGCCAAAGTACCCAAAACTCCTTCCCCTGCCGGTTTTTACCCCACACACGCCAAGAACCACTATTCCCATCCCAACACATGCATCGCGAAGCTCGGTGTATATACACGCCCACATAAACATATATAGTAGTGGTAGGACAATGAAGGACAGGGTAAACAAAGAGGCAGTGCAAGGTTCATCAGCATGCATATATAAAGTAAAGCACTAGCAATACTACTCAGCAATGCCTAATGGGTATTTCAGAATCAGTCGGGCGTGAACCAGGGGTCGGGTAGTCCTCCGTGGCAAAGTCGTCGGCGTAGTCGTACTCCTGGCTCAGCTCTCCGGCTCCTGCTGCTTCTAATAGCGCGGAAAAGAAAATAAATAGCGGTCCTAAAGCAACTTAAATCCAAATAAGAGCATTGAAGAACCAAAAGAGAACAACCAACAACCCAACCCGGAGTTTGAGATTTTAGAAATTTTCTGGAAGAGGTTTCGCAATTTTCGGAGTTAAAATGGATTTACTATGGTTTTTCAAAGAGAAATTGCATTTTCAGGAAATAAAAATACGCTTTCCCCTTTAAATACCCCAGCCACACCGGATCCCCCGAATCCGGATCCGCCGCGGCCGGCTCCCCGCGACCCGCGTGTGGCCGAACCGCCGATGGCCGCCGCACGTGATCCCATGAGGGGATCGTGCGGCTCGCCGCAATGTGGGCGGCATGTGGCCGCGGCCGGTTGGTCCGGCCACGGCGGATCCCGGCGGGCGGGCGGCCGCGGCCACGCGGTGTGTGGCCTCGGTGCACCGGCCGGTGATCTAACTCCCCCCCCCCCCCCCCCTTAAGTGCTCGATGGAATGCCCGGGAGAGGGACGCGGCGGCGGGCACGGCCTCGCCGGGCGGTGTGCTCCACGGCGGCTCGGGGGCGGTCGGTCGGCAAGGCGCCTACGGGACTTCCTCGAGCTGGCCGGGCTCGGAGGGCGCTAGAACGGCCTAGGGGCGTCGCGCGCGGTCGTCGCCGGCGTGGGCGCGGCGGCGGCGCGGTGACGGCGGCGGAATCCCGACCGCGCGGGCGCGGAGGTGCGAGGGGGGCGGCGTGCGCGGGGGTGTTCACGCGCGTCCGGCTACTCCCGCCGGGGCGCGGGGGTTAGGATCGCGACGAGGCGTCTCGGTGGTGCATGGCGGAGCCGGCTCGGCGCCATGGGTGGCGGCGAGCATGGCGTTCGCGGGCGTCTTACGAGCGTGCGTGCGGGCGTGGTTCGGTCGAGCAAGGGCGTTCGTGGCGGCCAAGGATTTGGTGTCCCTCCCCTTGGCGATCGCGTGCGCGGCTTGCCCGGCCACGGCAAGGCCGGGGGCGACGCGGGCGCCCGGAAGGCGGCGACAAGGACGGACGCAAGCAAGCGGGGGTCGAAGGCGCGGCCTTGTCTCGGATGGGCGTGCGCGTGTGCTAGGGTGCACCGGGGCGCAAGGGCGTCGCGGCCCGCACGGTCCGTGCGCGAGCGCGAACGCGGCCACGGCATGGCGTCGCGGTCATGAGTGCACGACGCGGCATACGACGGCGACACGGAACAAACGAGCTAGCGAGCGAGCGCGCGTCGATGAAGGCAGCGGCTCCTGCAAGAAAATATCCCAGCCTGGCACGAAGGCCGGCTTCACCAGCGGCGGCGCGGGGCAACAGCGCGTTCCACCTCGGCTCGAAGGCCGGGACATCCACATGGGGAGGGAAGCGGTTGTCCTCACCTTGGTGGCCACGGGCCGAAGTGCAGGCGCGTCGGTGAAGAGCGGCAGGGCGGCTGGGACGGCGAGGAAGAAGAGGAGGCAGGCGGCGGCGCGGCGTCGAGGAGGAAGGGGAAGCAGAGGATGTAGGCGTTCACGGTGGGTCCGGCTCCTCCCTCGGGCGGCTCCGCCGGCCGCGGCGAACGACTCCCCCGCGGGCGGCTCCTCTCCCCTCCTCCTTCTCCTCCTCCACTTACTCCTCCGGCGGACGACGTGGGACGGCGGGGGGCTCCTCCCCCGGGGCGGTTAGGGTTTGGGCTCCCGCCGGTGCGGCGGTGGCTCTTATATAGGGCGGCGCGGCGGGGACACGTGGGCGGCCCGGATGCCGGGGGCGCGCGGCACGCCGCGGCGGCGGTGGCGCGGCCGGTGCCCCCCCCCCCCCCCCCCCGCCTTGCCTTTGGGCGTCGGCCAAAGGCAAAAGGAAGGGGATGACGCCCCGGCGGCCACCGCGCCTTGGCCGACGCGGGCGGCGGGCCCCGCCCGTCAGCGGCTCCGGGCGCCGGTGGTAGGTGGCTGGCGCGGGGTCTGGTTGTTGGGCCGTATCTGGGCCGGAAGCGGGGCTAGGCTGGATTGGAGGTTGGCGGCCTGATAGGTACAGTAACGCTTGCCAAATTCCTTAAGGCTATTAATTGGATTCAAATTTGAATTTAAATTCAAATTTGAATCTACCCCAAATAAAATCCAAATAAGATTCAAATAAAGAACCAAATTTTCACACTAGCAGGATATAAGTCCTAAAAGTATCGTGGAAGCCAAAATTAATTCTAGGAAGTTTGGGGAAGGAAATAGGAAGACACTCTTATTCGAATTATGAGCACTCAACTTCAATTCAAGTTTTTGAAATTCAACATTTTGAACTCAAGTCAAAACTAAGGATGTTACATCGAGTTTCCTCAGAAGTACACTTTGAAGTATATATTCTCTTCAACCTTGGCAACAGTGGAAAATGCCTCAGTACCTTATGTGGAACCTGCATGGTCCCAGTTTCATCTTTCCATCTAGACTCCTTGCATACTGGGCACACATTCAACTTCGCATACTTGGATGTTTTTGAATCCCGAAACAACACACAATTATTCTTGCACACATGTATGTCTTCGTATCCAAGGCCCAACTCTCGAAGGTATTTCTTCACCTCATCATAAGAATTTGTCAACTCACTCTTAGGGTATCCTGATGAGATCAAGTTCATCATTGTTGAAAATCCTGCATTGCTGATTTGATAACGAGACTTGATATACAACATCCTCACCATAAAAGAGAATTTGGAATGCCTAGATCCCGGGCTAAGTGCCTTCTTCGCATCCTCAAGCACTCTTGCAAACCTTGGCTATTCTCCATCAGCCTCTGCTTGAGCATACAGATCTCCAATCATCTCTGGTACTCCAAGATCCTCATCAAGATGACCATCATCGTCCACATCCACATGTATCCCATAGTCATGATCACCTTCCACATCCTGGTACTCTATATTCTGAACTTCAGCACTATCTGCAGGCTCCCCATGATGAATCCACCTGGTATATGTAGCTGACATTCCAAAGATGTGTATGTGGTTTTCAACATCATGTTGGGGTCGCACCCTTTGATTCAGACAATTGCGGCAAGGACAACGTATCTCGATGTCTTGTGCGTATATTGCTCTAACAAATTCCATAAACTCTTCAACTCCTTTCAAATATGCAGGTGTGAATTGTTTCCCAAATATCCAGCTTCTATCCATCTGTTTTGACAAAAACAACAAATTATTTAAAAATACCCAAACAAAGATTAAATTGAATAGATACAAAAAAGTGCAAATTCAAACAATTATTTGATAAACAAAACTTTGCATCTTAGTTTCGGGATCAAAAAATTCAATTTACAGCTGTATATATGACCTAAACTTTCAAGCACATATGCATATTCAACAAAAATTTCAAATAAAAAAATCCTCAAACCTTGCAATCGCCGCTGCCGTTCTGACCACGATGGAGACACCTCTCGTCGCGCCAGACACCTCCTCTGTCCTCGTCTCGAGCGCATGAGCTGTTGTACTACGCCGACATCGCGTCGATGGGTGTACCAGGGACCTCGTTCACGCGCCTGACGCCTAGATCACGATAACTGCCGCCGCTCGCCCCTGAGTCACGATGAACTTCACGTACCGGCACTCACGACGGAAAAAAGATATTTAGGTCACATGTATCGTCGGCCCATTATGATCGATATCATGACAGGCCCAAGATTCAATGATTGACTTACAAATAGACTAAATGCAAACTCACAACATGAAACAACATGTAGTGCAGTGGTATTGTTCCTACTTCTGAACCGGCTATTCCCTGGTTCGAAGCTCCACGTGAGCACTTTTTTGCCAATTACAATTAAAAATACTCATGTGCAGAGAGTGGGCTGAAACAGCTGTGGACCCCACGCCGCCACGTTGTCACGTGCAAAAACCTAATCTGTGACCAATTTGATTCATCATTAGTTGTGCCAAACAATACTACTTAAATTATGATGATACCAAATCTAATCTGTGACCATTAGGTTTCGTCATTACCATACTGCATATAAAAATTTAATCTATGACGATCTCCTTTTACTATTCTGCGACGTTTTTTCATTTTCGTCATAATAATTTAACCCAAATTTTCGTCACTCGCAACTTATGACGAAAATGGACATTTCGTCATGGAATACACACCATTTTGTGACCAAAGTAAGCAGCGTCACGAGCAGATCGTCACTGATGATCACTTTTCTAGTAGTGATTCCATGATTTGGCGTCACAAGATAACAAATTAGGATTCATCATACTACCTTTAGTTTTCTTTGGTGCGGATTTGGCTGGTGCTTTCTTGAACTTGATAGGGGCTAAACTGGCAATTCTCTGCTTTGTCACAAACAAGCTAACCTCTTTCTCAGCCTCATGCTCTTTGACCATGGAAAAAATAGCGCGCTATGAAAAATAGCGTTATTCATTTATAGATGCTATTGCCGCTATAGCGGCCGCTATAGCGGTGCTATAGCGGCAGTTTCGCACCATAGCGGCAGCTAGCTCCTCATGCTATAGCATTGCTATAGCGCCACTATAGTGTGCTATTTGTTAGGAACTAGAAAATATAAAAATAAGTTTGTCTTTATTCCTCAATCACTCCGATACTCATATATATCAATATATCATAAATCATTCGTAATCATAAGTTCATATTCATAACTGAGAAAATGATAACATCCACATCCACCATAATAGTTTTAACAATCAAAGCCTCACAGGGATTATTAATGGGCCAATTTGGGCTGAGCCATCTTTTTTTAAAGAATTTGATGGGCTTAGCCACCAATAGCGGATAAATAGCTGCTAAACGGCGCTATTTGCATTTCGCGGCACTTTAGCGCCAAATAGCACCAACAGCGTGCATAGCGTGAAAAAGGACAATAGCGTTGACCATTGCCATGACATCAATATCCAGCTGTATTGCAACGAAACCACCGTTTCTCTTGTAGTATAGATAGTCGATTGATGTGTATCCAATATTCCCAGACAAACTCCATCAAGCTGAAATAGCATATCTCATCTCTATCCATTTCCCTTGTCACATGTCCCTGTTCTGGAGCTGCCCCCTCGTGTTCAAGATGTAGAGTCCAAATATCCTCCGCCATGGTACAATAATCTGAATTGCCTTTTACCACAAATATAAAAACCTCGAATTTTAGAATACGTAATTTCAGTTACCTTTAGAACCTGATTTACAACATATTTAGAATGCTCTCCAAATCTGGAATTGCGAAAAACATTATCTAAATAATTGGTAATTTGTTCACAAAATGGCACAAAAATTGAATACCAGAAGGTCTCGTGAGTCCATTTACAGTCATCGATATTCCATTGAGAAAAAAAATCATTTCACTTCTATCCCAAGTATAAGATTAAAACAAATTGATAGCCCAGTTCAAGATATAATTTGGACGAGCACCCCATAATTGTGATAGGGAAACACAGCCTGGTAGACACAGATTACATGTAGATGCATAAATAATAGAACCAATCATACTAACCAACAGTCAAATCTTGTTTGCTTCGATTTCTAAAAAACAGACTATAGCTCCTCAAGATACTACAGTCCGCATTGAATCCAAAACCATGCACCCATCGCTACCCTCGGTGGAAAAATGGAGGGAAACTAGTCCTTCGGTGGAAAAATGGAGGGAAACTATTTTCGGCTAAAAGATGGCTGAAACTAGCAAAAAAAAGGGAAAGTAACTTGATCACAACATTTGATGGAAAAATTAAGTGATCCAACACGTCTTTGAAATATGTATCAAACTGGAGCTAGCTACGTAACACTGAGAAAATTAATGAATTTTTTATATTTTTTATTAGAGTTTCCAAAAATAAATGCTCCTAAACAAATTTACCAAATATATACACCTGCCGCTGTATCATATAGTGGCAGGATCCTTCCCTCCGTATCACAGGGTGCTAGGTTCCAAACGCCATGTCACATAGCGGTAAAACCCCGACTATGGTGTTTCCTGGCGCCTGAGTGGTGGTAGGTCCAACCATCGGATGGTAGGACTTTTAAGTCCAAAGGAGGTATGGCAAGATGGCTGTCGATAAATAAAGTAATTTTTTATTTCCATAATGAAAATTAAATTGGAGCAACCATATAGAAATAAAAATTAAAATAACTTGATGCATATAAAAAATGATTAAAATAAAATGAGGAGTGAGAAGTTTATACACGATAATGACCAAGTACCGCTGTCAAAAAAAATCATAACTAAATCTAAACCCGCCTACGCACTTCTGCCTAATTAAGTGCTCGAGCACCATCCCTCGTGTGGTCCTGGTCGTACATAAGGGGCTCACGTGGTCTGATGATTCGGCGTCGATGATCGTCCAGAGGCGGTGTAGCTATAGGCACCTGTGACGACCCTTCCTCCGCCTGTGCCTGTCCAGCCACCTGTGACAACCTTGCAACATCCAGTGCCTCTCCGGCCGGCTGCTATGAACCTCCTGCAGCCACATGTGTCTGCTACATCCCGCGTAGTGGTGCATCAGGTAATTAACTGTGATCTGCTAATCACGTCAGGGTCCATGAAGCACTCATCGAGGTCGAACGCCGGCTCGTCGTCATCTAGGGTGGAGTCAGGAGTGGCGGTCGCATCATAGCCTGTGACGAATAGTATTAGTTAAGTGCATATCATATTTATCGTATTTAATTAATAATATTACTGAATTAGTTAAGGACGTCACCTGACTGTTGCAAAATAGGTTCAATGGACGAGGAAGGAACATTTTTTATATGACGGTCGAGCCCACTTGGAAGGACCGGGTCCCATCAGATAAATCGGAGGCCGCTCTGTACGATTATTTTAATATTACAGTAACACATAGTAACTCGGTGTATTAGTTCAGAAGCACAGGAATGTACATGAATCGTGGAAAGCAAAAGGCCGCTGAGCCGGTGTCGACAGCGCTAGGAAAGCAGCATGTGGACGTGAAATTGTCATCGGCGACTGATACAAACGAGCAATCGAGGTGAAGCTCAAGGACGATGCGGGGTGACATGGATACAACGGTGACAACAAAATATAAACACTTTGTAACACTTAAGTTGTAACACTATTTTGTATGTGCTACAAAATACTATCATCTTTGTAACATTTTAGGTGTAACATTCATTTTTGTGTTACCATAACTATTGCTTCTAAAACAATTTTACAAACCTAGTGCTATGTGTTACAACACTTGCTTGTAACACAAAGTTTTGTGTTCCCATGAAACTTCTTTGTAACACATTGATGAATGTGTTACAAGAGAGTGTTGCACTATCTATGTTTTGTAGTAGTGTGAGGCTGCGGCTTGCATTGGGGAGGAAGACTAGGTCCCACGAGGATGAGAGATTAAGTGGTGGGTCCCACTGACTATGACTAATGGGGTGGAAAACACCATCCTTCCAGCACATGAGATGGGACCACCACTATGGGATACGCTTCCTTCCCCGAATGCCAAATACACTCGGGGAAGGGGAAAAGACACTCAGGGAAGCCTTCCACGAGTGCAACACTCGGGGAAGAGCCTCCGGGAATGCCTCTCACGGGAAAGAGCTCTTCCCCGAGTGCCAAAAATCGTACACTCGGGGAAGCCTTCCCATAGCACTCGGGAAAGATTTGACGCCGTCGGTGCCGTCCGGTGTTTTTTTAGAAAAACCTCTTCCCTGAGTGCAACACTCGGGGAAGAAATTCTTTTCTTTGAAACCTCTTCCCCGAGTGCAACACTCAGGAAGGATGTTAGTTGTTGTTTATTAAAAACCCTCTTCCCCGAGTGTCATTGCCCAAGCACTCGGGGAAGCCACCTCTATTTTTTTAAAAAATATATATTTTGCTTTTCTGTGTAAACAACACACACACACACACACACACACACACACACATATATATATATATATATATATATATATATATATATATATATATATATATATATATATATATATATATATATATATTGCATGCAAAAAAATTGCACTCAGTATGTTTGAACTCAAGTTATATATTTTTTCTGCCATTCCATTTGCCTTTTGCAAAATAATTCTGTATGGGACCAATGATGTCCACTAAATTATATTTATTGCAAGGCTAGATCATTGAATGGACACATATATTTATGATAATTAATGTGTTTAATCAACTAGGAGCTTTTTAACTTACTTCTCAACTGATATATACATATATATATATATATATATATATATATATATATATATATATATATACATATATATATATATATGTGGGCTTTTGTCCCGGTTGGAGAGGAGTTTAGGTCTCTCAAGTCCAACTGGGACTAAAGTTCCGAGACAAAAGGCCCCCTCCCCCCTTTAGTCCCGGTTGAACCAACCGGGACTAAAGGCGTCCTGGGTGGCATCACGAACCGGGATTAAAGGGGGGCACACCAGCACCTGTGCCCACCCCATTTAGTCTCGGTTGGTAATACTAACCAAGACTAAAGCGTCTCGTTTCTCTTTTTTTGTTTTCAATTTGAGCGTATATTCTAATTGTTGTCTAACCCGTATATGCACATATACGTATTTGAACATGTATATAGGTATATACCTGTCTATATATACCATATACACAGTTAGACTTATATATAAAGTTTTTGAAGTTAGACATATATAAACTTACATAGACTTAGAAATATATATACACATCAAAATAGATAGTATTTATACATCAAAATATTGTTCACTTCAAATTTCTACTCTCTATTAGATTTTTTGGATGCATCATAATAATGTTTTCCTGTTGGCATAACCACCTCCTCATGGATGAATCCCAAGAGACTTTCTTGAATCACCAAAAGATGATCCTTCTGAATGACCTCGTCCTTAACCATATCCATCTGTATAATGTGCAAATATGTTAATATATTACACCCAACAATTTAATATAGAAGCATCTGTATAATGTGCAAATATGTTAATATATTAGGAAATGATGTATTATTAATAGGTTTATTTAATTAACTTACATCATAATTTCCAGACTTTGCACTTGCCAAACATCGTATGTGCCCACAGACATAGTATCCACATAAATTATTTCCTTGTTCCTCTCTCAAACACTAAAGTGGATAGGAGAAAATGTTATGAAATATAAGTGTGATAAATTTAAACTTTATCAAATCTGAAGTTGTTATTTGGATTACGTACTGGATAATCAGTATAGAATGTAATTGTTGGGTTAAATTCAACTTGTTTCTCTGTAATGAATTTTTGCCAAGCTCTAAGGAAAATTAATGAGAGATGATGTGTTAGTAAAAGCATATCTTGAAACAAATATTGAAGGTTTTGGTACGGGTAAAAGAATATATATATATATAGAAAAATAAAATATAAATAGATTAAAATATATAAAAATAAATATTGCATTTAAAAGAATGTCTTGGGTAGAATTATTACACTTGAAACATATCTTGAAGGTTTTCGTAACTTGCGGGGTTTTTTCTCAATGAATCCCACACAATGATGCTGCTATTGTCGACTTGAATGATCATAAGAATCCAGTGAAAACTGTACACACATGGTCATAATAGTCATACAAATTAGAACCAAATAGAATTAGCAAAGACAATTAGATGGCAATTGCACAAACTCGCAGCTGTAAGGTAGTAGTATGTGATCCTTGTCATGAAACCTAGACAAGGTCCTATAGATTGACGCGATTGTTGTGTCTGGTTGATGCTTGACCTCAAACTCATTGACTTTTGATGGGTCCATGAAACCAATACTGGCAATATTCTTTTTTTGCATCTCACTTTTTTGCAGGCTACCAAAAAGGAAATACAAATTTAATTAGTAAATCCACATATGTAATAATTTAATTAATAAACATAAAAAGAGCCACTTACAGACACCAAGCGACGATAAGATCGGCATTCAGGGCATCTTGATGGTAAACTTCATAAATATCTTTGAAATCCAGCCAGACCACCTTGTTGCCTTCAGTGGCAAAATCTTCGGGTGCAGCAAGCATAGTTATGTTATGTACGCCTTTCAGTGATTGCCGCATGTACCACTCATGAAATTTGTACATATTAGGTGAGAGCTTAAGTACACTTAAGTTGTAACATGTATAGGCTGTGTGCAAGAATAGAGAAGATTTCGAGGAAGTTGGGACGTCGGGTGCCTAAAACCCGGACATCTCCAGGTGTGTTATCATATTGATCACATGTGGAGATGTATAGGTTTTAGGCACCAGACGTCGCAACTTGCTCTAAATCCTCTCAATTCTTGCACACAACCTCTACATGTGATAGCACGACGCCCCGACAAGTTTTGTGATTTTCGGACTTCGTTTGGATTTTCTGTAATTTAGAAACACTTTTCCCATAAGTTGTTCGTCATGTCACAACAACAAGATGCTCGACATTTCATGTGAGTCACTGGATACGGCCTCAATATACACCAAATATCATGAATATCATTTTTTGAATCGCCAAATTATATAATTTCATGTACCTATAGTTCAAATTTGAAGTGTGCCTAAAAATTCGAGAAAAAGAAAAAAACTGACGAAATATAACAAAAAATTCAAAAGTAAGCCAAATTTGGGCAAGGAGTTTTAAATAATGTGTGAAGGCCTCAAAAAAATTGGGGCAAAAAAACAAAAAATAAAAAATAGTTCGTCGAGTGCCTTTGTTGGCACTCGGGGGGAAGAGGTCACCTTCCCTGAGTGCTTGAGCATGGCACTCAGGGAAGACTTTTGTCAAATTTTTGGCAAACGGATCCGTCCAATGTTGCCGTCAAATGCAAATTTCCTTTTGCGAGTGCCCCTCTTCCCCGAGTGTTGCACTCGGGGAAGATGGCTTTCCCCGAGTGCCACCTTTCGCCGAGTGCCATGGTTTTTGCAACACTTGGGAAAGCCCCTCTTCCCCGAGTGCATTTCTTCCCCGAGTTCCTGATTTTTGGCACTCGGGGAAGAGTCTGATACTCGGGAAATTTCAATTCTCCCGTAGTGCACTCGGTCAAATTCCTACACGAATGAAAAAATATAACAAGGATACACGACTGGACGTCGAGCTAGCTCGGCTCGGCTTGGCTTGGCTTGGTCCAGCTTGTTAGTCTGACGAGCTAGCTCAGCTTGGCTTGTTAGGAAAACGAGTAAAAAAGATGACTTGGCTTGGCTCGTTAGTAGCTCGAGCTAGTTTGTTAGGCTCGCAAGCTGAATGTTAATTTATTATTACCATCTTAATATATATAATATTTTTAAAATAGTAATTACAGAGTTCTGAATGTTAAATTTCACAGTGTATGGATGATCTTTATATTCACCATGCAAATTTAGGTGTGGTTTGGCTTTGAAATCTTATCTTTCTATATTGGATCTTTTTCTTTCTATCTCGTTTGGCTCGTGAGTAGCTTGTCGGTTGGCTCGAGCCAGCCGTTAACAAAACGAGCAAAAATAGTTGTTTGGCTCGTTACAGATTTGACCAAGCAGAGCCGAGTCGAATCGAGCTACAAGCGAGCCGAGCCAGCTCACCAGTTTCTGGTTTGCGGTCCAGCCCATACATATGTTGACCAACACATGAGATTTGGGACCACATGTACCATCCAAATAACAGGTAAGGGACCATTGTATTCCACCTCATACCCTGATTAAACATATCTTAGTAATCTTATAACGTAAAATGACAGCAAGGCTAATTCCATCAAACATTAGCTAGAAAAATAAAAAGTATGATATGAAATAAATGTTGCAGATCACTACTGCTGTGACACCTTGGATATTGGGCGTGCCTTAATGGGTAGAGAAAAGAGATATCTGTACAGGAAGGATAAAATCTGGGTATTTAATCAGTAGTAATCTTTTTGTCTTGCATATTGCTGAGTAGTGTATTAATGTTTTAAATATATAATAACATTTTGTAGCAGTACATTTATTCATTTTTTCCTAAAAAAACATTTATTACTTTGTGGACGTTACCTACTTTATCTCACACATATCTTGTGTTTGTTTATTTGTACCATGCTCGAGACTCGAGCCCCTCGTCCTTAAATATAACATTATCCTACATTCAGGTGCTTCAAATCACCAAATTCCTACCACAGCAATTCTGAATCCTGCTTGCTCTGCAGAGGACGTTTGGGGTTCTACAGCAGGAGGTAATTTCTTTGGCTCAAAATTTATTCTCCAAGTTTCGATTCACCAAGTCGCTATTTTTCTTCATCATCAGTGAAGAGTTTGAAAAACTTGCTGTTAATTGTTGGTGCACAATTTAGCACAGAAGAGGCATGCATCTGGTTTCCACCTAGTACCGAGGACTACGATTTTACAAAACAATGTTTTTTTTGGAAAAAAGAAAACTTATTGCTAGATCCCTCATACCTGACATGCAAACTTATCAAATTACTGGAATCCTTGATATGCTGTTTCGTTTTGTTTATTGTTTTCCGATTCTTGGTCAAATCCAGGAGCTAGAATTTCTTGGTCAAATCCACGGCATGCTAGTTTGTTTTCTTTGAAAATAAACAAGCATATGGGATCCCTGGTCAATGAGTCAAGTGAAATGCTTAATGGACCACCTTGTTCTATTTAAGTATACAGTGCAATCGATCTTTGCTTGATGCAGCATAGCAGATTAGCAGGTGGCAGGTGCCACATGAGGTTACAATATGAGACCCTGTATACTCTTCTAATTTGATTAAAAAAAGGGCATCCGTACTCAATGTTCCACCTCAAGGAATACTAGCATCCGCCTCAAGTTTTTTGTCATCCTTCGAAAATATCTGAATATTTGGAGCCATTTAATACAAGGCCCTGGCAAATTTCATATGCATAGTTCATATATGTGAAATGAAAAGAATGGAAATCTGAAAGGAGTAGTGATGATCACTACTATTTATTTTTATGCTTACATACAATCCAACAGCTTGGATTTTTATGCTTCAACTTCAGCATTTCATAATTTCGAATTGTTTTGTATGTATGAAGTACCATAATATATATATAGCATTTATTTTGCAATATTATGATTTGTCATTGCTTCTCTTAACTTGTGTTACCAGGGTACCATGGATAACGAGTGGCAGCTGAACAGCAACAATGGGCTAGGCATGGACTTCAACCCTGGAAACGAGACAGTGTACCCAAACTGGATCAATTACATGGAAGAATATGATATGGATGCTCTCCTAGGCACTGAGGACCAGGCTGTGAACGCTGATCAGGACGAGGATGACGAGGAACACAACAACGACGACGGGTCGGAATCATCCAAGCGCAGGAAGAAACGCTTCACTGCAGAGCAGATTGAGCAACTTGAAGCGTAACACAAATTTAGATTTGCACTTGCACATATGCATTGAATATCATTGCTAATTATTTTTCCTGTCAGCTTATCTCAGTCCTATTGCATTGCAGTTTGTTCCGAAAGTCTCGCCATCCAGATGATCCGACGCGCCAGGCGCTTGGTGAGAAGATTGGGTTAGATGCAAGGCAGGTCAAGTTCTGGTTCCAAAACCGACGTACTAAAACTAAGGTGTGTGTGTCTAATAATAGTTTTTTAGAAAAAGAAAATTTTTCCAGCATCTGCAAGCGCATGTAGCCATGTTTTACAGCATAATCAGCTGAAAAGCTGATGGGAAAAAATACATAAAATATGTAAGAATATATATGGATATATCAAAAGCACAATCTATTATTGCTTCTCGGTCCAATCTTGGAAAATATATCCAAACTGACAATCTCCAATGCTTTACTTGCTGAATAGATAGTTTACCTTAATTACTCACGCTACAATATAGAGACCAAAATCGCAATCAATATGCTCCCCCCTAAAAACAGCTTGCATAAAAGAGGTAAATCATTTTCTCTCAGAAACCAATTCTTTATGCGTACACCAAATGGCCCACATAAGAGCTACAACCCCCACGGAAATCAATAGTCTTTCTTTCTTTCTTTCTTTCTTATGCCTGTTATTAACTCATTTCGAAGCATATGAGATACTGACTTAGGTGGAGTTAACCCGGTAGCTATATGAACATTTCTCCAAATAATCTTAGCATGATTACTATCAAAAAAACAGATGTTTAATTGTTTCATTACAATAGCATAAACAACATTTTTGACTCCCAGACCATCTTCACTTTGCTAAATTGTCCTTTGTTAAAATAACACCTTGCTGGAGGTACCAAAGGAAAATTTTTTCTTTTAGCGGAATCTTCAGCTTCCATATATATTTGTTTGTGGAGGGGGCATCTTGGTTTAAAAGATATTGATACATAGACCGTACATTAAAATAGCGGTGTCTATCTAGGTCCCAGGTAAAAGTATCTTTTCCGTTCGATAGACAATAGATATATATTATAGCTACTATTTATGCCAAGCTACTACTAGCTTATCACCAATTAATGCCCTTCGAAAAGAGATATTGAACAGCACTTGATTTATCACATTTGCTACTATTGCATGGGGATTATGGACAATGTTATACAGTCCAGAAGATTGCTCTTTCAAAAGTTTAGAGCCCACTTAAGTGTCCTCCAAAATCTGGTTTGTGACCCATCTTTTATGTTGAAGGTCCCACATCCCAGAAAATCTTTCCTGACCTTTAATAAACTTTTCAAAAAATGTGAGTCTTTTGGTTTGATTTGAAACTGAGACAAACACTTTGAACCCAAATATTTATTGTTCCATTTGAAATTAAAAGTAGTGACCATTGGTAATTCCTTAATTGAAACATGCAGGCGAAGGCAGTTGGAGATCAGAACAAGGAGATTAAACGAGAAAATGCTCAGCTGCACACGGAGAACATGGTTATGCAGCAAAAATTAGCATGTGGCAAATGCCGTGACCCAGAAGAGAAAAAATGGCACCTGCTGAATGAAAATGCGAGGCTCAAGGATATGAAACGCCGTGCCCAAGAAAACCTGATGAAGGTCATCCATGATTCAAGCCTTCCTCACTCTGAGACACTGGACCATATGGAATCAGCTTCCCTGAACCTGGTGCCATTCGACCACAATGGCAGCACATACCAGGAGACACTTCTCTCATACGCTGACCGTGCCTTGAACGAGTTCATGATGTTAGCAGTGAGCGCTGAGCCGATGTGGCTGCCAACCGTCAATGGCAAGATGCTAAACAAGCAGGAGTACAATTGCCGTACGTACCCAGGAATACTTGGCCCCTGCCCTGAGGGGTTTGTTGTGGAGGCCTCCAAGCAGACTACCAAAGTCAGGGGTGCCACCTCGGATCTTGTTGCCATGCTGACTGACATGGTAAGATACACCTATCTGCAGCTTCATGCATTCAAGAAATGCCCAACTGGCATTGTCATGAAATTTATGTGTCTTATTTTCACAGTCATGCTGGTCCATGATGTTCCCTGGTATCATAGAAAGTGTAAGGGCAAGCAAGGTTGTCTCCAGTGGAAATTTAAATTTGCGCGACGGGCTAATTCAGGAGGTGGGTTGCATTGCACATCTCTGCAAATTCCTATGTCGCTGTTGAGGTTGATAGGCTTGACTAATTTTATTGAGCTCCTGCAGATGAACGTAGATTTGTGGGTGCAATCACCACAAGCCCCGAACCGAAGTGTAAAATTTCTAAGGTATAGCAAGGAGATCGAAAACAGCCAGTGGGCTGTGGTAGACGTATCCATGGATGGCATCCGTGGAACTGAACCAGATGACATCCAAAATGGGTACATGAGCTGCAGATTGCGGCCCTCTGGCTGCCTCCTTCAGGACAGGAGCAATGGCGCTTGTAAGGTACTCTACTACAGTTGGGACTACAAAAAAATTGATCACCCATCAGATGGGTGGAATCGTCGTTATTAGACATTAGTTATAATTACATATATACAAATTTTCTGCTATGATGTGGTTGAGATTCCATCATATGCGGTTATATGTAGCTAATTAAATTATTTAATTAGGCAAAGAAAAACATATCATCAGTCCAAATTTAATTAATTCTTATCTAGTGAAAGCATAATTTATGTTCTGTATCATATGTAGTTGCTGTTAAGAGATGCAACCCATGTCCCATGTAGGATTTCATGTACATGTAACCTGACTAGCTAGGACATCAAAATGGCTCGTGTGCATCATTTCAGGTGACATGGATTGTGCACGCGGAGTACGATGAGACCACTGTTCCCCCACTCTTCAGAACATTGTTCCAGTCCGGGCAGGCCCTTGGCGCAAGACGTTGGCTCGCATCGCTCCAGAGGCAGTGTGAGTACATGACCATTCTGCACGACAGCCATTCCTCAGGTAAGACCGCGGAAACGAAGAAATAAAACAAGTAGAAGTGCACAAAATGAGCTGAACAGTTTACTCATCCGGTTTATTCTAAAACAAAACTCTCGCAGGAGCAATAGTCGTCTTGGATTTGGCCCAGCGAATGATGGCGAGCTTCTATACCGCCGTGTCCAAGCCGGTTACTCCAGAACCAAGCAACATTGTCAACGAGTGGCATGGTAGCTGCGACATTGGTGCCAAAAAGTGTGTGGCAACTGTGCGCATGGTAATATGGAATATTTCTACCATGGAGCAGCCACCCATCCTTGTGCTGCGTGCCACCACGACTGTGTGGTTGCCCGGCGTTCCACCATATCGTGTTCAGGAGTACCTCTGCAACGGGCAGTGCCGCGGTGAGTGGGATAAGTTTGTCTATGGTTGTGGCGCGGTGGAGGAGTTGAGTTCTGTAGTCACTTGCCGGCAAATACGTGGCAATGTTGTCTCCGTCCTTCAACCAAGTGATGTGAGTCGTCTGTCACCTTCTTCTTTATTTTCGATCATTTTGCCTCTTCTGGAAATTAAATAACACAGCTTGCATTTACCTGGAGCATGTGGAGTAAAACTTTTATAACATTACTCTATTTGAACCATAATGATATTCGATCAGTTCACTTGAAGTAGTCTTCACTTGTCATCAAATCAATGTGTCATGCATGACAAACAATTAGTCACGGGTATCTTTTTTCCCTTATGCTGCAGGTTACAGCTAAAGCTAACAGCGACGTGCTGATCCTGCAAGAGGCAACCAGCGACTTGTCATGCTCGCTTGTGGTGTACAGCTTAGTCGAAAAGAACATAATGTGTTCTGTCCTGGATGGAGCTGACAACTCATCCTCTGTCTTCCTCCTGCCGTCTGGATTTACCATCCTTCCAGATGGTCATGGCATGGCTCACCGCGCTGTTGCTGCCAGCTCCTCCTCCAGCACTCCCACCGGCCAAAACACTGCAGGATCTATTCTTACCGCAGTCTACCAGGCAATACTGCCCAGTTCTGTCTCCAACCATTCACTCCAGACCATGGAAGATGCTGGGAATCGGGTGTGCCAAGCAATAAGCCAAATCGTAGCTGCCGTTGGAGCTGATAATGCTATCCCAGCCTGATGCGCAACTAGTTGAAGTCCAGGACAGGAAAAGTACTAAATCTAAAAGAAGGACAGAAAAAAAAATAATGTGCTCTAGTTCTTGATTTGCTATGTTCAGAGAAACTACTCCATGAATCCTCTTGTCCTCACACTTTAATTTCTTGGAACTCAGTTTTATACATGTTGGTTTGAACGGTATCATCGTGGATTTGCATCAGTTGAATAATGTTTCCTATTTAACATTGGATGATCAATTTGATGGTAAAACTAGCTCTTATAACATATATTTCCTGGGAAATGGTATATTTATGTACTTTTTGAGGGCTTTGTGAGGGATTCTCGTTGGTAAAACCCACTAATGTACTTTTATATCGTCTTTCTTTGTGTTCAAGAGATTCTTTATGTCTTCAACAGTATCAAAGCCAAATATGACTAAGAATCAACAATGTTTGTTGTTAAATTTATCTTGGTCATCATTGCACCAGCTAACCTACTAGAGTGGCATTTTCCTTATTTACATTGAATATTCCTTGTGTTGAAATCCTGCTTCAGGCAGTTTTTTAGCTTCAATAAACATAATACATGCACCTTTGCGCCCATCCCTATTCTCCTTGATTTTTTTCAATCCCTTATAGCTTGTTTGGTTAGTGCTGCGAGTCCCACTAGAGGATACACCCTTTTTAAAGTGGGTTTCCTTAGGGTGGTTTGAACGAATAAGTTTGGTGGATATGTTTCAGATTCCAACAAAATTACAGCTCAGTATCTTAGTACCTTATCTTCATTATTATTTGGAACCAAAGGAACCCACTATAGCTAAGGATTCTGGCTCATAACATATATACAATCTTCAATTGAGTAGATTAGGGTGTGAAAGAAGATTGAACCCCTCCAAATGTTTATTAAGTTAATCAGAGATGAGGGAACATTTCTTGTAATTAACTCTAGTCCCTGACCTGTAGACAAATTGAGATAAACTAAACCAGCTTGATATTTGGCATTTATATTCTGTTCTAGCTAGTTTGTGGTTCTATATATATAAATTGACCTTTGTAACGACATCGGTTTGTAATGTATTTTCACTGCGCATTTGTGGTTGGAGAAATTTTAGGATGCTTGTAATTAATATGAACCATGCATCTGATGAAATCTAACGGTGGAAGTAGTAGGTAGTACCAGGAAGTACCTATAGACTAGTACTAGGTAGTACGAGGAAGTACCTATAGACTCGTACTGGAAAGTATCAGTTTGGTGCGTCCAACAACTAATTGTAGTTATTAATTAGCTGGTGGAAAATCTTAATAGAAGGCGCTACCCAGTACCTTCCGGTATTACCCAAGTACCAAACAAAGCCCGGTATGGTTGTGATATATGTGATGTCATATGGTTTACAGTATAGTAGTAGACATTGATCAAGGCATTTGATGTATGATGAAAGCATGCCATTCATGATCATATAAACAAATCACAGAACCTGTTAAATAACCACAATCACAAAATGTAATAGATAAATATATAATGATACACAGTGAGTTAATTATGACATGATAAAATGCTAGGTGTTGTCCATTATTACCTGCTCAGTCACAGTAGATGACTTGCACTGTGTATCACAGTTTATAATTAACAAACTGTGTGGTACAGTTTACCTGCTAAGATGGCACTAGCCGGAGGAGGCTTCTAGTGGCTGGATCTTTAAGGCATACATTGTTACCCAAGAATGTTAATGTACATGCTGTGTGCCAGATGTTTTTGACAGACTGAGATGTAATCGTCAGCAGATTGCATTCATCAGCCGTGAGCCCATGCATAGCGCATGCACGGCATGTAGGTTTGTGTGCTGACATGAGCCTAGAAGAATCAGTGAAGACCAGCACTATGCAACTGAGCTGAAGAATCTGGCCTATAGGCTAATTAACAGCGTTGACTGTTTAGAATACTCATTTTTGCAACGGTCAGGACTATATATATCTTATGTACTATGATTTTTATATTTATCGGTGTCGATAAGCTCCCCTTTAATGTGGAAAGTCTTGTCATTCACTTACCTACTCTTTCCTTTATCTCAAATGGATACTCTCCTTGTGGGTGTCAGTGAATTGGAGCAAATTATACTAGAAATTAAACCTCAGAAGTTTGATATAGGAGTTAATCAGTCGTTCTACATATTTATACAAAGTGAGAGCTTAGTCTTATCCTAGGAAATTATATTGGAGATTAGTTATATTCATGGTTTCATGGAGATAAGGTTCAATATTGCCATACGGTAGCTTTTTCTCCTCTTTGTATATTATTTATTCTTAGGTTGTGTTTGGCAGGGCTCCGACTCCGCCAAACCAACTCTGGAGGTACTGCTCCACCAATTTGCAGCTCCCACTACCGGATTCGGCCCCATCACCGAGAGGGAAGTTACTCTCGTCGAACGGGTCTTTCCTCTCGGTGAAGCCTTCACCGAGAGGAAGCCCTCGGCGACGGCCTCATGGCGCCGCTGTACCGGTGAAGGCGTCTTCGCCGAGAGCGTGTGGGACCCCTCTCGACGGAGATGCGCCGAGAGGCCCATCTGGCTCTCGGCGAATGGATTTTCATAAAACAAAAAAAACCGCCACCGCTGCACTAGCCCCCACCACCGCCGCACCGGCCCACCACCCACCACCGCCGCCGCCGCCGCACCGGCCCACCACCCACCACCGCCGCCGCCGCCGCACCGGCCCACCACCCACCACCGCCGCCGCATGCAACCACCACCGCCGCCCGCCGCCGCCACCGGCACCGCAACACAACCGCGCCACCCACGGCCACCGGCACCGGCAACACCACCGCGCCACCCACAGCCACCACCACGCCACCAGAGACGACCGCCACCGCTCCGCCGTCCTCCACCACCACGCCGCGCCGCCGCCACCTGTGGAACAGAGAGGAGGGAGACGAGATAGGAATAGAGAGAGGGGCGGGAAAGGGGGGGAGAACTTGGAATCCGGGTGGATCCGAGGGAGGGGGAGACGCCGGGAGGGAGTCCGCGCCGGGAGGGAGGCCGGCGGCGGCCGGATCCGCCGCCACCGCGCCTCGCCCCGCCGCTGCTCCCCGCCACAAGGTGAGGGGCGAGCGGAGGGGGAGGAGGGGGGGCGCGCGGCCGCACCGGCGTCGGATGAGCGGAGACCCGGAGGAGGGGGCGCCGCCGTCGGCGTCCGGCGAGCGGAGGGGGGGGGCGAACCGCGCGCCGGCGGGCGCGTCGAGTGGGGGGGGCGGCGGCGGGTCGAGAGGGAGGGCGGTGGCGGGGCTAGGGTTTCGGGTTGGGGGGCGACTTTTATAGAAGAAGGGGCTAGGGTTACCGGGTTGGGTGGGCCGCGGAGAAAATGGGCCGCCGGCCCGAGCGCTTCGCCGAGAGCCCAATAAATGGCTCTCGGCGAAGAATTTTTCTAAAACTTTTTATAATTATTAAAAAATAGCAAATAAATTTAAAAAATCTCAAAAACTTAACATGACACTAGATATGTTATGTATTGCTTATAAAAAACTTGTTGTGGTCAAACTCAAATTTAAATTTCTCTAATATATCAAAACTAGTGACATTAGTTCAAATTCTCTGAAACTTCTCGTGAGATGTTCCGGTTTCTAAACAGCGTGTGTGTCAAAGTGCTCGAAATGTTCTCAACTTTTTATCACAACCTCTACATATGATATAATGAGGGCTCGACAAAATTTGTGATTTTCAAACTTCATTTGAATTTTATATAATTTTAAAACCTTTCTGCGACACGATCTTCATCATGATCAGAGGACAAAATGTTTGAAATTTAGTTTTATTTCGTGTACATGGTCTTAGAGATGTCTCATGAGCACAAATCTCATTTTTCCAACAATTTTACTCTATGATTTCATGCACTTGCAGTTCATATCGACGTCTTCGATAAAATTGCATAGAGTGAAGTAAAATTTTTAAATATAGTAAACAAACATAAATTTGCGTCAAATTTGAACATATCCTTTGTATAAGTGCATGTCGATGATAGAAAAAAATTGAAGGTGAAAAAGTGATTTTTTAAAATTTCTTCGCCGAGAGCAATAAAAAAACTCTCGGCGAAGAATTTCTTCGCCGAGAGCCAGACGGCTTGCTCTCGGTGAAGAATTCTTCGCCGAGAGTATTTTTTTGCTCTCGGCGAAGAATTTCTTCGCCAAGAGTTTTTTCTTCACCGAGAATTTTTTTTTTACTCTCGCCAAAGTGATCTTCGCCGAGAGCTTGAGGTTAAGCTCTCACCGAAGAATATTGCTCTCGGCGAAGACTCGGTTTCCCGTAGTGTCCATCGTGGAGCTAGACTCTCAATTTGGAGCTGAAGAGATGTGTTTGGCAGAGATAACAGCTCCAGCTCCGAAAACAAAGATCATGTTTTGAAAAAGTCAATTTACCTAAATGGACCCACATGTCATCCTCTTTTTTCCTCTTCTTCCTCTCTCTTCTCTCTTCTCCACTCTCTCTCTCTCTTCGTCGCGACGGCCCGGGAATGGCCTCCCTGCCACGACGGCCGCTCCCTAGTCACCACCAGCTGCGCCACCGCGGGGCTCCGGGCACTCACCGCACGTCCCGACCTCCTCGCCGCGGGCACCATCGTCTCTCCTCCCCGCCGCACCCCTCACCGAAGCCCAAAGGCTGCCCGAGCAGCAGCTCCCCGCCGAGCTCGTCTCAGATCACTTCGCCCAGGCGCACCAGACCGTCAGAGCCGCCGCCTCCCATCCGTCGGAGATCGTCTTCTTCGTGCCCGCTGCCACTGCAAGCTCTACAGCCTTCTACTCTTGTAGCGTAAAGTCAACCACGCCGCAGAACGGTTCTTCTTCCCCGGCGGTGGCCCGCGAGCTCGTGACCGTGGTCAACTCGTGCGCCAAGGATCTCGTCCTGTCCGGTACCAAGCCCTGCGGCGGGCTCACCCTCTTCTTCCAGCCCGGCGAGTCCGCGTACCACGTGTGCAACCTCTCCACTGGCGAGCACGTCTCGATGCCGCTGTGCGCACTGGCAAACAACATGCCCAGTCAGTTCTATAGCCCCTACGTGCTCTCAAGCACTGGCATCGGCTTTGACCCGTCGGCCGGCGAGCACATCGTGGTCAGGCTCTTCGAGGACTGGCGCAAACAGCAGCGCGGCCTGAGGTCCAGCGGGTGGCGCCCCTTTGCCGGGCTGGTGCCGCCGTACGCGGCGAAGGGTCTCAACGGCCGGCCGCCGGTGTTCTTGGACCTGGACGGTGGCGGATGCTTCTTCTAGTGGCACATCAACACGGGTTACAACTTTTACGGCATCAGGGAGGAGATGCACTTCAGGACGCCGGAGCCCATCCTGTAGCTCTGCGTTGGCACGGGGTAGTTTCGGTGGGTGCGCCGGGTGCACCACTCGTTCCACCTCACCAAGCTCGACGGCGATCTGTGTGCATTGGTGGACTTGCACTTCGGCGGCACCGAGCAGTATGAGCTCTGGGTTCGGACGACGGCTTCGAATCCCGCCAGAGGCGTAGACCTCGACGCCAGCGACCGCCGCGCTGGCCCCTGAGGGCCACCTCCTCGTCGTCGTGGAAGCGGTGGATGGACCCCCGAGCGTCGGTGCCGGCGAGGCCGCGGCCTAGGATCTTCGCACGGGGGAGACGGGATCGACCACAGGAGGCAACACCGACAAGGCCGCGGTTGCGGCCTTTGCGTTTGGGAGCACCACGCCGGGAGGCGGCACCGGTGAGGTCGCGGTCTAGCCTCACCGCGGGGGAGTATGGAGGGAGCGGCGCGCGACGGGAAGGGGGGCGTCGGAGACGACGGGGGAAAGAAAGATAGATGAACCAGTACGATGTGTAATGAGTGGCAAAGGTGGTTAATTCACACGAGTGAGTAGGAAACCAGTCTTCGTAGAGTACCCCATGAGGTACTTCATGGATTTGGTGGAGTTGGGAGCTAGATCCATGGATTTGGTGGATCTGGAGTTTTTGAAACTGAGGTTTTTGGCAGAAAAAAATTTGAGTGGGGCTATTTTTTTAATCTGCGGTGCTTTGTTAGAAAGAATTATGGGTAGAGGATGGATAGATAACTAAAAAAAATAGGCCCGCACTACAATAAACTTTAGAGAAGCAATTTTAATAACAATATATGCAAATCGCAGCAATTTTAAATCGTTGGAATAGTAGCATGCTTATCATTCAATTTATTGAAATGTATGTCAATATTTTGCGGAGAAATTAACACTTGTAACAAATATACTATAGACACATTTTTGTGCTAATGGTATGCTTGAAAACTGTTTTTGCAACGATATATATTCTTGGCAAAAAGTAATAAAAATCAAGACTAAACAAAACTTGAATTTTGGAATCGAACCAACAATCTAGCAGTGCACTGAAGCTACCTTTTATTCTATATTTTCCTAATGATTCTTTTATTCTTTTTCGTTAAAATTAGAATGCAACAAAGGTAAAAATAGTTGGGAATGTGGCAATAGTTCTCATGTATTATAACATATAAAGTTTTTAGTGCTTCTAATTAACATGAGTCATCCATCAAATAAAATCTAACGGTGGTAGTATCAGGTAGTACTAGTTTGGTAGGCCCAACTACTAATTTTTATTATTTATTTTTTTAAACTAGTTGGTGGGAAAATATTAACACAAGGTACTACACATTACCTCTCGTACTAATTTATATGTTGTTGCAACTTTTTTTCATTGCAAACCGTCATTTTTCTAGTAGCGGAGTATGCAAAGAGTATACATTGCTACCTGAGACGGATTTGAAGGAGATACTAAGCATGGTCTTCTGAAGAATTTATTCGTTCATTGCGACCGAAACTAAATAAATGAGGGACAATTTGATAATGATCGGAGCACAGTTCTTCATGAGGGTCTTTACAAAGGATTATACCTGACAACATTATGAAGAGCATTGTTAAGTTGGGAAGTTGCACTAAGTGAACATAAATCATCTTGTGTCAACACCTGAAAATCACAAATTCAAGAAGCTTCAAGGTGTCTGCAAGGTACGACTTTTGGGGCAGCATTTTGTTTGATTTCATGACCGGAGAGTAGTCCAAGCAATTAATTTCTTCTAGTTAACTCGACGAGATCCCTCCTGAACGAGCATAATAAAACTGATCCTTCAGATTTAACAGAGGCATTGTAAGCAGGAGCGCCATTCCGTTGCCTGTGAAGTGCTCATGTAGTGGCGCCTTTTTGCGTCCAAATTAACTTTGATTCCTTGTGAGAAAACTTACATAGCTTTCATAGATTCCTTCTTTGGTATCTGATCACAACAAGGGTAGCTACAACTCTCTGCTCGTTGATCACATTGGCATTAATTCAAAAGTTGTGGCTGCTCGACCGGCAGTGTGTGAAAAGCATGATCGGCATCAGTATATATTTCCAGTCAGATGGCACTAATTAAGTCGTATTCTGATTTGTAACGCGTTCATATGTTGGTGTGGGGCCCTCGTGATTTAATTAGCTGAGATGGTCTTAGTTGTTATAATAACTAGGGGAATCTCACCCGCGCGTTGCTGCGGGAATTAAGAAAAATGCAATGGTTATAAGAGAAAATTTCTACAACCTCACGCGTTGTTGCGGGTACTTCAAGGATAATCGAACTTTTATTATTGATGATGACTGAATTAAACAAACCTGCAATCATACAATTTCAATCTTCAGAAGCTACCAATGACCAAACTGAACTTGATACCGCAGGACCATGTCGCTGCAAGCTAGCAACTTCATTTCGATTGATAAATCAAAGTAAGAACAGAAACATTTTAAAAAAATTCAGAAGCACACCCCATCCTGCTGATAGCTGTACATTCATGTAACAGTTTTTTATTCTTACTGGGATCAAAATAACTGCAATCACTGAGTAGGTAGCATAACAATTGTTGCTGAAGGAGATAATTTGTGAACACAAACATAGATGCAATCACTGAATAGGCAATATGTTGAAGTCCCTGGACATAGTTAAGCATGTCACGCATCTAACTGAAAGCACATAGAAGCTTCGCGTTGCTGTGGGAATTATGAAAATGCAACGATTTTAAGGAAAATTGACTATGATATCATCTCTTGACGATAAGGACATGAGCATATTATGTAAAGTTGAAATTCCTGAGTATTGAGTATGACTATTTATTCAAACCCAAGTGGCAAGCTATTTGAATTAAAGTTTCTTATCCGAGTATAAACTAATATTGATAACCATCACTTGATGTATCTTGAAAAAAGAACATGTAATTATTTACTAGAGTGAGTCATTGGTAGCATAGATAATTGTATCTCGTCCGTTCTCCATGTTTTATGTTGAAAATAATTTCCTCCCTCAATGGGTCTTCTGTTGTTTTGCTAGAGGGCCAGCTGGAGTGTCATTGTTGAATTCCAACATTCGTTTAGCCTTTGAGTAGCTACAAAATGTATGGAATGTAAAGATGTTAGAATTGTCTTTTCCCTTCTCCATGTTCGAGGACAGAAATATTGAGATTTTTCAAAGCCGTTTCAGATATTTTCAAGATATCCGAATTGCAAGATGAGTTAAGCAAGTACAGTAAATCACGAAACACTAATAAATAATAGCATATCACAAAACATGATTCATCAATTATTTAATGGAGCACGGATGAAATATAACAGAAAGTATTTGGAGACAAAAGGGTAGTTGAAAAGTGCTCCACTATGGGTAGTCAGCCTAGCACAGTTAAAATAAAGCCAAGGTTACCAATAGAAAGACCTAGATCCAATTATATAGAAACTAAATTGTAATGGGAAAATAAATCTCATGTGAACCGTCAGCATGCCTAGTGGTCTTTATATTTTTCATTTTGATTAGAGGGATATGTCACCAGGAGATAACTAAGGCCTTGCAGCAGTAGTTCAGTACTAACAGCTCCATGGCAATTGCTACACAGCAAGTGATTCGCACCTTAATCATTTAAGTTGCCATTAATCTGAATATCCAACAATTAAGAAATTCCACCCTTAAATCTACTATAAGCTAAAGGGGGGCATTTGCATCCATAAAGGAACATACTAAATCTGCAGCATGGCTACCGTGATGAAATCTAACTAAACCAAGCTTAACTCAGTTGTAGCAACCACCAATCAACCATGCTTACATTTAGGATATATAGAATTATTTACCTTTCCTTGGATGTTGATAGCTGTATTGTTTCAGCAGATTCTTTTGTTTGTGTAGTTATTGGAGTCATCTGAGTATTTTTGAGGTTCTCTTCTGCATGTGAGCTGCTCGAAAATTGGAAGAAGCAACATTGTATTTTCAGTAGGCATCAGCAATGAAACAAATCAATGCAACAGTAGCATTTTTTTTGGAAATGATAGGTGCCATGAACCCATGACTACCAGGATCATAGTTAGACTGAAAACATGTTCAGTTAACTATAACTGACCCGAGAAGGGTATTATTTCTCCATGTTATCAATGTATTAGATAAATAGAATTGTTTATTAGCAAGGAATTTATTTAGAGAAATATCAGATATTTCAAATACTTTATAGAAGGGGCATTAATCGGTAAATATGTCATTGAAATTTACCTCCTCTGGCCTGATGCGGACTGTATATCTTTAGTAGATGGAGGTGTGGCTGCTATATCTTCTGTTTATTTTTCCTGTAAAATATCAGTATTAAATGCAGTTGTATAAGATGTATAGTTAGGAATGGTTAATTGTTTTGAAAGATAATATTTTTGTACTGACCTTTGATGGTGTAGCATCCTTGGTTGTTTTCTCAAGGTCTGTTGGTAACTGGTCCTCAATTGTCAAGGATTTCTTAAGGATATATTTGATTGGATTCTTTGTGGAATCTAATGTACTCATTCCTATATTAAACAACCTTTTCTTGCCAATGGCTATTTTGAGAATAGGTGGATGGTTGTCTGGTTCTATTTGCATATTCTGTGAAGCTTCTAGAGCTGTGCATCCAACTAATTCTTCTTCCACATTATAGAAAGCAATACTGGATGATACATCCTTGATTGTGACTGGTAGTCTAAACCTGTTAGTTCCATTTGAAACACAGTTAGGAAAGTATAATTTGATTATTGTCGTTTTTTAGGAAAGAAAAGGAACTGGAGGAGGTGTTGCTTACTGTGGAGATTTAACTGGGTATTTGCATGAGCAACCTAGAGAACCATTAGCCATATTGTATCCTGTTTTGCATTTATTACACGCATGGTAATACCATTTCATGGATTCAAGTATGGCTGTAACCTCTGCAATGCATTTGAATGATTTGCCTCCCTACAATATTTTTAAAGAAGAGGAGGATCAAAAATGATGACTGCTAATATAAAACTGATTATGAGCAGCATGTACCTCAAAAGATTCAGGTGCTTTCTGTACAATCTCTTGGATAGTGTGTAATGTCCCTACTGCTTCTATAGTAGTGACCTGGTTTGTGTTTGGCAACCTCTCTTGAAGGGTAGGTGTTCCCCATTTATAGCTGATGGGCAATGAACCAATAATTATCTCCGAGTTGAAACAAAATGGTGTCTGTAAATTTGGCTATGAATGAAATTTGGATTCTAACCTTGTTTGATAATTGATTACTTCTGGATAATCCAATCCAATGTACACCCGTGTCGCTGAGTTGGATGATGATTCATAGTTACCTGATAGGGCATATATATTTGTTAGCTAAACTTACATGTAAAGATATAATTTTAATAGATTGATTGTTTCCCTATACTATCTGTTAACGGACCTGCAAATTTTGATGAAGTAAGTCCGGCAAATATTCCGATGACAACCCCTTGTCCTGATTTGGTGATAGCTTCTTTCTCATCAAATTTTTCGCCTTCATTGCCCCATAGGACTATGAGTTGGTCTTGCTCACTAAATAATAATGGAAGTTTCATAAAAAAAATAAAGTAAATTAGTGGAAATATTTCTCATAAGAGGGGTTATGTAAATGGGTTTACAACTTTACTCTAGGTTGCGGATCCGTATCTTCCTGTTTTTAATTTGGGATTTTGGGCCAGCAAAACTGTATGGTCCAACGTCGCTGATTACCCCTATTTGAAGGACCGATACGGCGAACCAAAGAAGGGGGGGAGTGGATGGGAGCCGATAAAAATTCTTCTCGAAGGAGATGGGAACTCCAACAAGATGAACACGGCTTCCAACACACGTCTTCGACTCACTACCCAAGTTGGTCAAGCCCACGTAGCCACTGGAGTGCCACTGGACCTAGGAACCAACACACAACGACCTTCCGACCCGATAACGCAGCGGAACACCAAGCCTCGAGTCTACAGACCAACACCGGTCAGACCGGTGAGCACCACCGGTCAGACCGGTCCCTGCTGGTGAGAGTAGGCAACTTCCACTAAGTGGCTTCACACCGGTCAGGCCGATGCAACACACCGGTCAGACCGGTCTAAGCCTGAAAGCCCCCAAATCACCAAATAGGACAACTGACCTCCAAACTGACCCAAACTCGAAACAGCTGCAACACAGGACAACAGCGAACACACCCAGAAGTTCACCTGAGCAAAAACCCACCAAGGGTTGCTTCGGTCAGACCGGTCAAGAGCACCTGTCAGACCGGTGTAGCCTGGGCAACTCGGGATAAACAGCACCCGCGGGTCAACTCCCCCAAATCCAAACCTTGATCTCCCGAATCGCTCCACGGACTTGAACAAGACTTTGGGGATAATAGGAACACCTCATGAGGAGCCCATAGCCAAGTTTAATCCCACCAAAACTTGTCCAAAAAGGAGGAATCGAAGAAATCCCGCCAAGAACACCTCTAACCCTAGAACTCGAAAAACCCCAAAATCGAGCCCCTTTACTCATGGATTTGGGAGGGGAATCACAACCCAAAGAACAACAAAGGGTTCCCACAAATTTCCCCCATCAAATCCCCAAGAGAAAGGTCCCGAAAACAACCCAAGAAAAACACCAAGAAAGGGCTCCAAAAATCACCACCAAGAACAACCGGGAACAACACAACAAGGCCTTGAGGAACCACGCCGAATCATCTATACAAGACACAAAGGTTCATACAAGGTCTATCTTGCCGCCCGATCATCCAACCCTCTCAACAAGATCTCACCATGAAGCTCTCAAGCTAGTCCAATGGAAATCCTAAGAAAATAGGAAGGGAAATAGGAAAGCAAATGAACTAGGGTTCCAAAGCTTGGCTGCCATCCTCTCACCTCTTGGGTTATATGGAGGCAACTGAAAGTCTAAAATACCCTTCCGTAACAACTACGGATACAAGCCCCTCAAGGGTGGTTCTGGAAGGCTTGAAGCTTTCTCCATTGGACGGATGCCCGGCGACCGCAACCTGCTTAGCCTCGACGCAAGCCTTGCAATCCCGACGCGTGTCCTCCACTTCGAAGATTCCGGACTGCGTCGTTGCACACCAGTCAGACCGGTGCTCCTCACCGGTCGACCGGTACCCACCGGGGCCGACCGGTCGGACCCACCGGCCGAGCCGGTCCGGCGCGCCGTTGCGGCTCCGTCTTTGGTTCTTCGGGGCCTTGGCTTTGTGGATCAACCAAGGAACCCAGTGGTTTTCTGTTGAACCACCGGAAACCCCGCGAACTCGGTGTAGCCTCCGCCAATCGCCGCTCATGACTCGGCTCCCACGTAGTCCCGGCTCGACCTTGGTTTTGAGGCTCAACCAAGAAACCATCCACGACTTCATCTTGCTGTTCATGCCACCATGCGGCCCGCACTTGATCCCGCTGGCCACCGGGTCCCTCGAACGAAGCCTACTTGTCTTCTCCACACCTGGAGGCCTCACCGGCGACGACCTTTCGTGCTTGTTATTCACCTGCACCAACATGAGTCAAGCCGCAACCTGCACCTGCAATACTTAGCCAAGAATCAGTCCACGCAACGTTGTCAATCACTTATCACACAAGGAAGCGACCATCCACCGATCCTCGAACCACACATGGTCCTCAATCTCCCCCTTGATGAGTGCATTGACAACACCCACACGAAAGTAACAAGAGAGAAAAGAAAAATAAAAGAAACGAACAAAAAGAAACTCCAACAAGCGATCGAAAGCCAAACAAAGGCAAAGAGCAAGATCACTTGAAGAAGAGAAGTCTCGGGCCCCTTAGGCAAGGGCAACGGCTCGACACATTTGAGACAAAAACAAAGCTCAAGCAAAGAGCGCGAACCACCGAACCAAAGCTCAAACACCACAAAGAGCTCCCCCTGCACACATGCAAGATCCCCCTGGACGAATGCATGCAAACCACTTGAAAACAGGGTAGCTGCAACAACTTCAGCACACACCGGTCAGACCGGTCACCACCACCGATCAGACCGGCGCCCAACATGTGCACAGGACCAGCACTCTGACCGGTCAGATCGGTGATCTTGACCGGTCAGACCGGTGCACAACAGAGCCCAGAAATGGCTCGAAACCACCTGAAAACCTTCTAAATGCATCCAGCAAGCCATTTCAAGCTCAAACTTCTTCCCCTTGTTGGCAATGCATGAATCAAGCCAAAAATGCAAAACTTTCAACCTAGAGCTTCTCAAATAGACAAAATTCAACATAGGATGCTACACGTGTCCAAATGAGCAAGTTAGATGCTCTATAGCTTCGTATCGATCTCAACTACATGATCACCAAGTTTCACAACCATTGGACGAAGCTAAGATGGATTTGGGTAATTTTGCGAAAAACTTGCCTCTCATGAGCAAAGTCCTAAACATGATCAACACATATCAAAATGGCAAAGCCACACAAACTTCATGCTAGCACAGCCATTCTTACCATAAGACCATCACAAACACCCACAAGCACCTCATGTTATGTCAAAGCCACCGAGCCATGTGCCTACTTCTATGTATGAGACTTCTCATTGGTAGGCATCATGCAACAATTTAGCACCAAAGCAAACTAAATTCAGCACATATGACATGGGAGCAGATTTTCCAAGCATTTTACGTTTCATTTTCAGATTCATAATTGGTACATGAAATGTCTTTGCGACAAAAAGAACTTATGCCCCTCCATAAGATGAAGCAAGAGGGCTAAACATTCATGATGGCAAATGAGCCTTTGGCCCCATATGATCAATAAACTAGCTATCCAACCACAAATTAAGCACAACCAAGCCACTAAAACATGTCAAGATCATATAAAGGCATTTAAATATGAGAGAGCATACATGTGACATTTTTCAAAAACATAGCCATCAACCATGGATTATTCATCAAGATCATCAAGAGCTAAGCCACACTATAGCATACCAAACAAGCTCGCAAAGACATATATCTCATTCCATGGTGAACAATGTATATTGGAGAAGCTTTTCCTATCCAATGCATATGATACAAAATGCATGCAATCTAGGATACAAGGATGCCTATACATCATGTTACATATGCCATGCCAAATGCAAGAAATGCACAAAGGAAAGCTAGACATATGCTACAAAGGAGCTCGCACACAAAACTCACAAACCACCGGCTCCTCGAGGGGAGGCAAAAAGGGCTCGACACCACCGGCAAAAGGGCAAAGGAGCACAAAACTCACAAGCTCCCCCTAAACTCATGCATTAAGGCCAAAAAGCCTACAAAGCTCACCTTACACACATGAGATAGGGCAAAGAGCAAAAGAAACCAAGTGGCTTGACCAAAGCCACACACTTTAATGTCACAAATACACATACCTTTATCATTTCTTCACAATTCACTCATCCTTGTCCACCATCCCCGAAAGTGATGCACCTACATGTCACCACCGGGATATGAAGCCGAAGAACCCCCCCGATATCAACCAAATGTTCTCCGGGCAATCCACCTGATACTCAAAACCAAGAGCGAGAGCGAGCAAACGACTCAACACTAGGGTTAGTTCCAAAAGTGTTAAACCAGTGCCTAGCCATTTGCTCGAAAGTGGGGTTAGCACAAACCAAACCATCTTTCCTACCAAAGCTACCTCCACGAGCACTACTACGGTAACCACCATTAGGGAACCAACCCTCTCTACCTGGAGGAGGACCAAAACCATGAAAGAAAGCCCGTGAACTGTCCCTCCTCTCTTTCTCAAAGCTACGGATCCTCCCATCCCCGTATTGAGCATGAGGAGGAGAATGCCTAGCAAACTGACCTCCTGTAAACTCTCCACCAGAACCACGAACTCCAGAACCAAACTTAGCATCTGTACAAGCACGAAACCCAAACCGGCGCCGTCCGTCCAGCTCGCACCGGTCTGACCGGTGCCCCACACCGGTCTGACCGGTGTAGCCCGCCGCCAAGAAGACCTCCAACAGCCTTCCGCTCTCCCCAAGCCCGAACTGTCCTCACACTCGCCTTGGCCCTGGGCAACTGCACATGAGGCTCAAGTACACCATTGGAAGGGTAATACTTGTCCTTGTTAGCCCACTCCTTCGCCATTCTCTCCTCACGCTTCCTCTTGAAGCAAAACGCTCTCTTGTGACCATCCTTTCCACAAAACTCACAATGGAAACGGATTGATCTGAGCTTAGACTTGGGGTGAGGCTCTTCACAAGGCTTCTCACATGGTTTCTCACTAGGCTTTTCACTTGCCTTCTCACTCGGTTTTTCACTTGGTTGGTTTGGCTTGGATGCAAACTTGTCTTTGGGTGTGGGTTCGGTGGAACCGAAACATTCCCAAATTTCCTTTCTCTCTCACCACCGCCCTCACCAACCTTATCCAATCCCAAAGCCCAACCATCAAAGCGCTTACAGCTAGCAATCATCATACCAAGCTGAGGTTCTTGACTCGACAACCAACTCAGCGCTTCACGCAACTTATCATTCTCATCTTGCAAGCGACCAACACATTTTGCAAGATCCAAATTCTTCATAGCATGCAACTCACATGTAGAACAAGAAGTAGGAATAGGCACTTTCAAATCAGCCTCAAGCGAAACAATGCGAGAACGAAGCTCAACAATTTTCTCATGCAAACTAGGGCAAGAAGTGCAAGCACCAAGCAAAGTGGGTCTAGATTGTAGATCAACCAACTCAACCCTAAGCACATCTAGTTCCTCACACTTGGAGGCATACTTCTCCCTAAGATCAGTCAAGTCAGCTAGGAAAGTAGAGCAATCAGCACAATCATTCTCATCGGAAACAACAGGGCTAGCCTTAAGAGAATCAATTTCAAGATTGCTATCAAGAACCTGTGTTTCTAGCTCAGCCACTCTAGTCCTAGCATCCTCTAGCAAAGATCTAAGATCCTTCCTAAGCTTCTTAGCCTCTCTAAGCATGTGATCGCGATTATCAAGCAAGTCAACCAACTCCTCATTCTTCTTGCGCAAAGAAGAGAGCTCATCACATACCTCATCCTCGGAATCCAAGTCCGAGGCGTCCTTCTGGCTTCTCTTGTTGCTCGAACTGCGAGCCATGCCGCAGAAGTCGTCCTTGAGGCTTAGGCCCGTCACACAAAGGTCGTTGAGATACTTGCCAAGGTTCTTCTTCTTCTTCTCTTCTTGTCATCCTCTTCGTCTTCATCATTCGAGCTTGAAGACGTGTCATCGGAATCAGACTCGATGTCGCTCGATCTCTTCATCTTCTCTCGAGACCGCGTCTTCTTTTCATGTCCATGATCCTTCTTCCTGGACTTCTTCTTCTTGTTCTTGAACTTGTGCTTGTCGTGGTTGTTCACCTTTGGACACTAGGCGAAAAAGTGTCCAGCCTTGCCACACTTGAAGCATGTCCTCGTGTTCCTCCTCCTGTTCACTCGGTTCTTGTGCAGCCTCTCGAACCGCCTCGTCAGAAGCGCCAGCTCGTCCTCTCCAATCACGTCGAACTCCTCATCTGTCATCGACATCAAGGAGGACAAAGAGAACATCCTGGTGGATGGGTTAGTGTTAGCCTTTCCTTTCGAACCACCAACGAGGGCAAGACTATGGGAATCAGTCGGACCCTCGAGCTTCGCTGTCATGCCCCTATCCACCTCAACCGACTTGAGCTTTGAGAATAGCTCATTCACCGTCAGAGTGTCATACTTCTCTGACTCCACAATGGCCTCGAACTTTCCGCCCCAAATCGTACGGTCCAAAGAGTGTAAGAGCTTGACCGCTCTATCATGATCATCGTACGGGAGCACGTCCACATTGGCCCTCATGTTGTTCACAACCACCGTGAACCCCCGAAACAAGGCATCGATGGACTCACCGGCGGATGAGTGAAGTTCTCGTACTCTCTCCCGTAGGTCGCATACATCCGTGCCGAACCCGGGCATTCCCAACATGAGCCTCGTTCAAAGACCGTCCAAATTCTACAAGCCAAGTGCTCGGTGTGCACCCGATCGAACTCAGGCTGACACAAAGCACGAAACAAGTAGTTGACCGCCTTATTGTTGGCGAGGAAGTCCATCGGCTGGACATAACCTGTGTCCACCGTGACATCCCAAAGGATCTTACCCTTTCTGCGGAGGAACGCACCCATCCTCTTACTCCACATCTGGTAGTTCTTGCCATCAAAGTGTGGAGGACCCGAACCCCGTTCCTGGTACGCCATCCTTGGATCTTAGACTAGTTAGAGTCAATAAACACCCGAACCGGCTCTGATACCACTTGAAGGACCGATACGGCGAACCAGAGAGGGAAAGAGTGAATGGGAGCCGATAAAAATTCTTCTCGAATGAGATGGGAACTCCAACAAGATGAACACGGCTTCCAACACACGTCTCTGACTCACTACCCAAGTTGGTCAAGCCCACGTAGCCACTGGAGTGCCACTGGACCTAGGAACCAGCACACAACCTTCCAACCCGAGAACGTAGCGGAACACCAAGCCTCGAGTCTACAGACCAACACCGGTCAGACCGGTGAGCACCACCGGTCAGACCGGTCCCTGCTGGTGAGAGTAGGCAACTTCCACTAAGTGGCTTCACACCAGTCAAGCCGGTCTAAGCCTGAAAGCCTCCAAATCACCAAACAGGCCAACCGACCTCCAAACTGACCCAAACTCGAAACAGCTGCAACACGAGACAACAACAACACACCCAGACGTTCACCCGAGCAAAAACCCATCAAGGGTTGCACCGGTCAGACCGGTCAAGAGCACCGGCCGACCGGGTGTAGCCCGGGCAGCTCGGGATGAACAACACCCGCGAGTCAACTCCCCCAAATCCAAACCTTGATCTCCCGAATCGCTCCACGGACTTGAACAAGACTTTGGGGATAATAGGAACCCCTCAAGAGGAGCCCATAGCTCAGTTTAATCCCACCAAAACTTGTCCAAAAAGGAGGAATCGAAGAAATCCCGCCAAGAACACCTCTAACCCTAGAACTTGGAAAACCCCAAAATCGAGCCCCTTTACTCACGGATTTGGGAGGGGAATCACAGCCCAAAGAACCACGAAGGGTTCCCACAAATTTCCCCCATCAAATCCCCAAGAGAAAGGTCCCGAAAACAACCCAAGAAAACACCAAGAAAGGGCTCCGAAAATCACCACCAAGAACAACCGGGAACAACACAACAAGGCCTTGAGGAACCAGCACGCCGAATCATCTATACAAGCCACAAAGTTTCATATAAGGTCTAGCTTGCTGCCCGATCATCCAACCCTCTCAACAAGATCTCACCATGAAGCTCTCAAGCTAGTCCTATGGAAATCCTAAGAAAATAGGAAGGGAAAATAGAAAAGCAGATGAACTAGGGTTCCAAAGCTTGGCTGCCATCCTCTCACCTCTTGGGTTATATGGAGGCAACCGAAAGTCAAAAATACCCTTCCCTAACAACTACGGATACAAGCCCCTCAAGGGCGGTTTTGGAAGGCTTGAAGCTTTCTCCATTGGACGGATGCCCGGCGACCGCAACCTGCTTAGCCTCGACGCAAGCCTTGTGATCCCGACGCGTGTCCTCCGCTTCAAAGATTTCGGACTGCGTCGTCGCACACCGGTCATACCGGTGCTCCTCACCGGTCAGACCAGTCAGACCCACCGGTCAGACCGGTCTGGCGCTGTTGCAACTCCGTCTTCGATTCTTCAGTCTTGGCTTTGTGGATCAACCAAGGAACCCAGTGGCTTTCTGGTGAACCACCGGAAACCCCACGAACTCGGTGTAGCCTCCGCCAATCGCCACTCATGACTCGGCTCCCACGTAGTCCCAGCTCGACCTTGGTTTTGAGGCTCAACCAAGAAACCATCCACGACTTCATCTTGCTGTTCATGCCACCATGCGGCCCGCACTTGATCCCGCTGGCCACCGGGTCCCTCGAACGAAGCCTACTTGTTTTCTCCACACCTGGAGGCCTCACCGGCGACGACCTTTCGCGCTTGTTCTTCACCTGCACCAACACCAGTCAAGCCGCAACCTGCACCTGCAATACATAGCCAAGAATTAGTCCACACAACGTTGTCAATCACTCATCACACATGGAAGCGACCATCCACCGGTCCTCGAACCACACATGGTCCTCACTATTAAATCCAGTGGAATAAATGGTAAAAGAATTAGTAAATTTTGAATATCCAAAATAACTAAATAAGAGAAGGAAGGATTATGTAGTACCTATAAGTGGCTTGGACTGCTTAGTTTTATGTGGGAGATCATCAAAAGAGCAGAAGTTGAATGCAAAAATGTGGGATGTTTTCTCCTCTTGATTTTAAGTGATTGATTTTGCTGGTAGATGTGAATTGGAGGATGTAACTTTGCATATCGTAGGTGTATGCTTTGGTGTATACTTGGTCTTCAGTAAAGTTAGATCTGAACTCTTTTTCTAAATTCCTTGGAATACTTATCTGAGCCGTAGTCCCCTACAAAAAATATCATTATAGGCATCATTATAGCTCTATAAAAATTATTAAAAATGATTTAGGATATTTACATCAACATCTAAAAGAATGCCATCAACGCTGATCAGTGCATTTGAGTTGGCGTATCTTGAATCCCATATCCTTATAAGCCTTCCAAACACTTTGTAATTGTTCTTGCCTGCGACGATATCCTTAAGCTTAGTAGTTTCAGTCATGATGCCATTGTTCCTGCAATTCATAATAATATGGGTTGAGAGAGAGTAAAACATCTAAAATAATTACAATGCAGTGAGAATGAGATCCATATTAAGGTTATATACAAATAATTCCTGTTGTACCTGAGAAGATTATTTTATATTTTTGAGAAAACTTCACTGTAAACTACATTGTGTGTGCAATTTTCATACATGGGTGGGTTGTTTTCAATAAGAATCCGTAAACCATTTGGTGATGTAACTCTTGAAGAAGCCACATAAAGCAAACCATGAGAGAACACGGGGGATGGTAAATAAACACCAACTTTAGCAAGGGTTTGTCCCTGGCTTTTGTTTATTGTCATAGCATAAGAAATCCTCACAGGAAATTGTCGACGTCTCAATTTGAAGGGCCATTTTGTTTTCGCTGAAATAGATATAATGTGAGGGATGTATGATTTTGATCCTCTTGCCTTTCCTATGATTATTTCCCCCCTAAATAACACGATTTGTTAGCTGGGTGACAATAAGCCTAGTCCCATTACAAAGTCCTCTAGATGGGTCTAGATTGCGTAGAAGCATTATGGGTACACCAACCTTTAAATGCAGTAGATGTGGTGGCAGCCCACTTATTGATAAGGTGTTCAGAAACTCTGTAGGGTATAGAGACTCCAGGGCTGAATGGTTTGCACAGTTATCATCAATTGAATCTGAGCTGTAGTATGAAATTTCATCTGTAGTTAAACGGCTAGTCATTGTAGCGTTGATGGCTGAAACAGTTTCATTCGTAGAAGCTAATATGGCACGGTCACATAAGTATGATGACATATTTGGAGATACACAGCCTAAATCATAAACAAATGAAATTAGCCCATCAAGATTTCTACATGACTCTTCAAGCAAAAGCGTTGTAGGAATCTGAATAAACATGTTATTTGGTTCATTTGGAACATCGACAAAAGGTTCTGTACCGTTGCCAACTCTTAACAGCCAATCAGCTAATATTTTCAATTCCTCTCTAGCATTTTCAGAAAGAGAAGGTGCCTTGAGCCTCATATTTTCAGTTAAATTGAGTAAAATACATTGGTGCCACAGATTTGAGTTCACTATGCAAGCCCCGAGAGTAAGTTGTCTATTTGTTGGTTGGAGAACCGGAAGTGTTTGGCGAAAGTCACCACCAAGAACCACAGTAATCCGACCAAACTGCTTGTGCTTATTATCAGGATTTATTTATTTCATTACATCTCTTAAAGTACGATCCAGAGTCTCAAAACAGAACCTATGGTTCACTGGTGCTTCATCCCAAATAATCAGTGAAGTTTTCTCTATCACCTCTGCTATTTTTTTATTTTTATCTTTGTTGATGCCACACACAGAATTTTCCTTTATTTCCAAAGGTTGTTTAAATCTAGAATGAGGCGTTCGACCCCCTGGCAATAATAGAGATGCAATTCCAGAGGATGCAACTGCTTAGGCGATTTTACCTTGACTCCTTATATAATTTAAGAGAGTTGTCCATAAGAAGGTTTTTCCAGTCCCACCATATCCATACACAAAAAAGGTTTTACCTTCATTTTCAAATACTGAGGTAACAGTGGCATCGAAAATATTTTTTTGATTATTGTTTAGTCTTGGAATGTCCTCATCTATAGCAGCTTGCATGGATTGAACATCATAGCTTAGTTCATCTAACAAAATTCTATTTTCTGTGGAGTCATTTACTTCAGGGAGTGGCAAATGGAAATGGGGTAGATCATAACCATTATCTCTTAATACTTTCTCTAATTCGATCAAGAGTAGTCTAGAAGAAGTGTCGCCCTGTGAATTATTGTTGCGCAAACGGTGGACAGTATATTCACTCATCTATGATGCATGATCCTCATACAATTTCCTAGGATTAGTTACTTCACAGAATATCAAGATTGTAACAAAAAGGTGTCTTAACTGATAAGGTAGAGCCCACTCAGAAGCATCATTTATAGCATTAGACCATTCCTGGTCATCACCAAGGAGACCTAGGGCTTGACATGCCACACGATAGGTTGGATACTGGGTGCCTGCTATGTTTCGGATCTCAGAGAAAGATCTAGGGCCTTTGACAATGTGTAGCAGCACTCGTAGATAATATAGTTCTCCTTGGTTTGGGCTGGCATGTGTTATGCATCCAACTTTTCTAAAGGAGCCTTTTCGTTTATCCCATTTTTTGGACCTGCACGCCATGTAAAATTCTCAGGAAATAGAAGGTAGGTGCATTCTCTGGCAGAGGGAATTTCTGCATTTGCTTCTAGCCATGCAGTTAGTTTACTTTTTGTGTTCTTTGGGTTTTCAATAATTTCCTCTAAATCATCTTCCTCTGAGTAGAAAACATTATTCTCTAATGGCAAATGTATATGTAGCCGCTCAACTGTTGGATCTGTATGGTGAATATCATATTGAAGCAAACGCCAAGCAGCCTCATGTGGCGTTATACAGCGGCACTCAAGGAAATTGTTGATTTCATTGATAGGCAGATTTGCTGGCTGAGATGCTGAAGACCTTGAACGTATGACAATCCTAGCGCTATCAAACCCCTTTGTTACATATTTGAAAAGATATTTATGCATTCCATCATAGTTAACCTTCTCCACATTAATATGCGCCTGATACTTTACTACTAAGTCTACATTGTGAGGAACAACAAAGGTGTTATCAATTGCTAAATAATTTTTTGTTGTTGTTAATCCATTGTTTGGACGGGCATACTACGTCGTACCATTATCTAGCACAGTTGTCTTCTCACAATACTGTTTTGGATAAGATTTTGTGCAAATACCCTTTGACATGCACACTGAAGATGGCTTTAGAGAACCAAAAGGTCCATGAATCATAAAAGAAGATACGACATCATATCCAATTTGGTCAACCATCGGATCAGGGAGTTGGGCAGAGACGTAAGAATCTATTTTGTCAGCATCTAGTAGGCTATCTTTTTCTAACCATACTATGATGTGTGCATGTGGTAGACCCCGTTTCTGAAATTCTATTGTGTAAACAACTGCAAAAGGAAAAGGTTAATTTACAATTTGAAATTTAAAAGTTAACCTGATTGGATGCTTTCATTGTATATTTATGTAGGGATTCATACCTACATTTATGGGGACAAAATAATGATGCTTTGTTAGATCGTTCATTAGGAGATCAAGTTTCATTTTGAAAACTCTATCAATAATTTCTACGCGATCAGATGGGTGTTGAGAATTGAAGAGTTCCAAAGCTGTTGTAATCTCAGGCCATGCTGTATTTGCTATGAAAGTTATAAAAGATCTAGGCAGCCATATTTTCTACATATAGCAATAGAGTCTTGGTATTTTTGATATAAATATCGTGGTCCACCAGTGAAAGAGCCCAGCAAAATCACTCTCTGGCCAGTGGAAGATGCAGATGTGACACCACTTGAAACAGATGCCACTAAAGCATTATAGGGTGATGATTTGTATTTTTTTTGGAAGCCTTTTGTTCGGTAATATCTGATTCGTTTGTCTTCAACACAACAATAAGCATCGACTATATAAGCTTGTGTTAACCTTTTGCATTTTAGAGGAGTATTGAATTGCCCAGGCCTATCATGCAATCTATATGCATAATATTGTAAGATCGTTACTTTCGGACGATGTAATGGTGACTTTGCTGTGGCTTGAAGTCGAAGTTCATCATGAAACCCATCTTTCCCAAATGGAAATTATAAAGGATATTGCATGGCCATGAATTTACAGTGATCTTCACTTATTTGCTGCAAATTTGATGCATGATCTTCTATTATAAGGTCTCTACCCACATCAGTGATCCCTATATCACCAACAACTAATCTAACAACTTCAGAGGCCACTGGTGCACTGTAAATGTCTCCATGTGCATCTGGAACACCATATATTCTTATGGAAAAATTATCAGAGGAGTCTTCATCACCAGATGATCTTAACCTCTCTCTGGCAGTTCGGAATAGCTTCACAATGGGTTATGGATATCAAGCATTTGTATTAGTGAGGCAACTATTGTTTCATTTGCTGTAAATGCTTGATTCTTGGAAGAAGCAACATTTGTTCTATTTGCAATTTCATTGGAAGTGTCATATGTGTAGAGCTGTGCATATTCCGGACGACGATTTTCTGCTGGAATTAATGAACCAATCCTATGACAAATCTGACTGCTAATTTTAAATACATATGGACCACGCCCATCATTTATTGAATCATCAATCTTTGCCCCATTGAAGTCATAGCAAACATGGTATTGTATCGCCGTATGTTGTCAAAGAAGTGAGTTATAAGAGGACTGTTTGCAGACGTTAGAAAATCCATGAGCGGCTGAGGAGGTTGATTATATTGTGGCAGCAATATCCTTCCTCCTTTACAACATAAATTATACTGCGGGTTAGGTGTATTCCTTTCTCTACGTATGCGCTCTTGGTACCAGAAAAAAGCACCACAATGTGAGCAATTATGTTGAGGCCCACCAAAGTTTAATGGTGTGAAAACTGTACCTAAAAGAATAGGATTGTGGCAAATTTTATCTGTTAATCTTGGCCTTTATATACACATGATATGTATTGGGAATTGATAGGTGAGCTTACGTTTATGCCTATTGTTTGGAATGGGTGGAAATTCATGGCTTGTAGTACTGAAAGATGTTGGCTGTGAAGAAGATGAAGAAGCAGATGATGACTCCGCTATTCTCGAACTGAACGGCCATGTACTGACAATTATCGTATTGGTATTAGATGTGCATGAAATGAATTTAAAGGGCTTTTGAAGTGACAAAAGAATAACCAAGTGCTATTACCCTGTTGCGCACGTGGCCTACGGGTGCGTGCAGGTGCACCTATAGTACCATGGGATGGTGCAGGCGTAAGTACAGGTCGTTGATTTAAGCGGGGACGGCCACCACGGCCACGGCCACGCTGAGGAGGTAATGAATTGCCTCCACTGTCCATTACTTTTGAAGTCTACAAATGTAGAAAATTCTATATCTGTATAATAAATTTAATTCCTAAATCCTATGTATAATAATTGCACACACAATGGATGATAATTGCTAGGAATTTTATTCCCAGCACAATAAGCAATAATTGCACACACAATGGATGATAATTGCTAGGAATTTTATTCCCAGCACAATAAGCAATTTTTTTGGTCGAATCGTTAAAAGGGCATTTTAGAACAACAATTAATCTGGTGTGTACATGGTTCTGATAGTATAAAAAACAGAACAACATATTTAGAAACTAATAATCCCTATCATATGAATTTAACAATTTAAGTCTATATCCATGGTTATTTCATTTGAAGTTGACTAATGTAAGGCAGCACATCATCAAAAGGCACAAAATGGAAGTATACAAAAGACATATGAGATTGAGAGGAACCTGATTCGAAGAGAGCAGATCTCAATGTTTCCCAGGGCGCGAGGTCGAGCCCAAATTGGCCTTTGGGCCGTGTCAGTGTCTAAATTGAAGAGCAAACACCTCAACGATTATGCATGGAATCTGAAGAGTGCAGCGTCACAATGGGCACAAGTGACACAAATGAAGCAGCCAAGAACTCTATATGAGACCTGCACAAAATTAGAGGGTAATTGCTCATGAGCATGGATGCTACCTTTTTCAAATTGGGAATATGGGCAGTGTAGAAGAAAATCGCACCTGTACGTGCGATGGGGAAGAGAATATGAGAGGACATGGTTATGGGGTGCATCATATAAATCATAGAAGACATGGAAACGAAGAGATACAATCAATTACGATTAATCGATAATCAATGTAATCAGGGGGAGGGCAGCGGCCACTGATTGAATTGCAAATGCATTGAATCTGAGTCCACGCACCTGGTGGAGGGCGATGGACACGCCAGGGAGCCGGTCAGGGAGCCGGTCGGCGCTTGAATCTGAGCCCACGCACCTGGTGGAGGGCGATGGCCACGCCAGGGAGCCGGTCGGCGCGGCATGCACGTGGGCAATCCTCCCTGGACAGCCTTCGTATGCGGCGGCCGCGGAGCAGGATGCGGAGAGGCGGGGAAGGCCGGCCGCCGGCCGGCCACGGGCGGCAACCCAACATTGTGCACCGCGCCGCGAGGGGAGAGGGGAAGAGGCGAGTCCAGGCCGAGGGACCGCAAACGCCCGCGCAAGCGGCACCGGTGTGGATGGGGGCGCAGGGAGAGGAGAAGAAGCGAGTCGAGGCCGACGGACCGGAAACGGCCGCGCAGGCGGCGCCGGGGTGGATGGGGATAAGGTCGACGAAGGGAACTGCGCATGAGCTGGATTGTGAGCGAGACCTGGATTGTGGGGCGAGCGAGACCTGGATTGTGGGCCCTGCGGTACCAACCAATCAGAGGCCAGAGAACTCCTTAAGGAGGCCTAGTGGGGAGCTCCTATATAGGAGTTGTAGATTACCCCCAAACACAAGCTGAAGAAACACAAAGAATTAACTAATCCTTGCTTGTAGAATTGGGTGCCTTCAATAACATGAGGCATAGTACAACTACAACATGACACGGTCTTTCATACAACACTTTGACCATTCATTTATCATATATTATATTAATATTCAAATGATTGATCAAAGATTACAAAGTTTGAATCTTGATATGTGTGCACACTTTATAAAACTAGGAGGGAGTAACTAGCTAGATAACAACAAACAATCCGGCTAATAGGGATCAAGCAAGCAATGCAAAGGCACCACAAATTGATCGGTAAGTTCTGCATCGACCCATGCATGGTGACCACTTGAGGAATCGCACGCTCACTGGTGGCAATGTGTAAGGAATCGGATGCTCGTTAGCCTAAGAGGGGGAGGGGTGAATTAGGCAACTTAAAAACCCAACCTATGGCTTCACTAATATTGCACAAAGGTAAACTAGAACATACTATCTAGATGTGCAACTAAGGTTGTTCTAGTGTGAAACTCCCACCCCAAACCAAGGTTTGCAACCTATAGCAAATCCTAGAATGATACTACTCTAGGATAGTAAAGGCAAGCAAAGATTGCAATAGAGTAAATGCGGAAACGTAAAGGGGATGAGAGGAAGCAAACTCTTGACACGCGATTTATCCCGTGGTATTGGTAGGCACTAAGCCACCCCTAGTCCATGTTGTTGAAGCACTCACACAAGAGTATTGCTTCCCGGTCACCAAATCTCTCCCAAGAGCACCACTTGACTCGCCACAAAGGCTAGCCACTTAGGCACTTGCCAAGCTCCCTTGGTCTCTTTGATGCTGCCTCCACTAAGGAGCTTCTCCACCAAGGCAGGGGGTCTCCACGTCCCCCGCACAAAGTGTCCTCGCCGCTCCACACCAAGCCGGAGGGTCGATGACGATTGCCGGTGAGCCACTTAGGCCATAAGGCTTCCGGCGAACCTTGTACAACTTGATTCACTCAAGAATCACCTCACAAGGTTGGCACAACCTTGCACTCAGCTCTAAGCTAAGCCTAGCACTAAGCACATACACTAAGCATGTACAAGTCTAAGGATGAGCAATTAAGCACTTGGATGGATTGGATATGATCTTCAATGTGTCTTCAACTCCTCTGCACTTCCACGCCATCCAACCACCTCAAATCGGTGAGTGGAGGGGGTATAAATAGCCCAAGGCATCAAACTAGCCGTTGGCTAACGACTGCTGAAAAAGGTAGCATCAGATGAACCGATGCTGTCTTTTTCAAGGCGTCGGTTCATCTGATGCCCCTCCCACATCACTTAGCCGTTGTGATTCTCTGACACAACTACTCCGACGCTATACACCGACGGTGCGTCGGTTCATCCGGTGCTGAAGACCCCGCGACCAAGTCGTCTCTGTTAGCTTCCACGCGACCGTCGGATAGACCGACGCTTCCTCTTGACCAAGGCGTCAGATCATCCGGCGCTGAAAGCTTCGTCTTGGCGTGTCTCTGTCTTGATTCAAACTGAGCGTCGGATAGACCGACGTTGTCCCCACTTAAACCGTCGGATCATCCGGTGCTACTGTCTTCGCTGCTCTTCCTCTGCAACTCGTCTGATGCTACTAGAAATTGGACCGTCGGTTTATCAGATGGTGCCTAGGGTTTTACCCAGTGAACCAACTCGTCCGACGATTGCACCGACGCTTGCTATTTGGGTACTGTCGGTTCATCCGATGGTGACTTCTCTTTTCCTTTCTAGCTCGGTTTTGACCTTTGATCTTCTCATTTTGGTATGTGATATTCTTGCATCCTTGGGACCTAGAAGTGTCTACAAAGACATGCTAAACAATATGGTTAGTCCCATTGATCATGTTGTCATGAATCACCAAAATCAAACTCGAACTAATGGCATATGGGGCCATGTTCGCTACACAATGGTATATGGCCTTGTAGCCTCAGCCAGTGTATGGCTGCCCTGGCACTAGGCACGACAAAATTTGGTAGCCTTGGAGATCAGACAAGACATTCACCCTATTGATAAGGTGAATGGAAGATATGAGCTACCACCAACTAGCTACAATTTGCCACTAGATGACAGGAAGGCAGTTTACAAATCTAGGGATTAAGGTACTAAGTCGATTCTCATCGAACATTAAGAAACTAGTCCCATTGAAAGATCTCGCACTATCAGGCTACAGTTGACATGATTATCATGTGATGCTGACTATGTTCCTGCCAATTGAGCGATCAAGCCGTTATATGTGAAGATGATTATCACTTGGTTAAGTTCTGCAACACAATTTCTCAAAAGGTTTTGATGAAGATGAATTGGAACACATCCAAGAATTTATTGCGGAGACTATGGTGGAGATGGAGATGTGCTTCCCTCTAGGATTTTTCGATATAACAGAACATCTCATGATTCTCATGGTAGATCAGATACGTGCAGTGGGCCCACTTTATCTACATGAAATGTGGACATATGAGTGTTTCATGTCAATTCTCAAAAGATACATTCTGAATCGTGCTTATCCCAAAGGATCCATGGTGGAATGATACAATACAGAGGAAATCATTGAGTCTTTCCTAAGGCCTTCCACAATGTGGAGCGAGGCCTGAAAAAACTACTGAGACCCATTTTTGTCAAGACGAAGCGAAGCCCTGTATACCGCAATGGTTGGCTTCACTATAGCTTTACTCCATGGGACCCACAAAGCTAATTAAAAAACCAACAACAGCTTTTCCCTGCCATCTTTCCTGCTGTCCAGGACGTTAACTCTATGAGCAGTGAAATAAATACACTGGTAGAGAAATACTCTTTGGTACAGCCTTTTAGTCCCGGTTCAACTTTGGAGCCGGACTAAAGGGGTTTCATCCATGTAGCCACTAATGCCATGAGTGCTCATCTCCTTTAGTCCCAGTTGGTAACACCACCCGTGACAAAATGCCCCCCCTCCCTTTAGTCCCGATTGGTGTTACGAACCGTGACAAAGGGTCACCTCCCTTTAGTCCCGATTGGTGTTACGAACCGAGACTAAGGGGGGGGCATTAGTCTCGGTTCGTAACACCAACCGGGACTAAAGGGAGGCCTTTTGTCACGGGTGGTGTTACCAACCGGGACTAAAGGGTCTCCCACGAGTTACTATAAGAGGATAACATCCTATACTCAGTCAGATGTACTGTGTAGGTGAGATGGTGAGGAAGTTACACGTGAGGCTGGAGGTCACGAGTCGATTGCGAGGGAACACAAGCGTCGCTTGACCGCATGGTTGAAGGACTTAAATCTATCAGATGGGGAAACCATGCGGGGAACCATGCATGGAAGATCAAACGATCAAAATATTGGCAGCTGGCCCTTTCTAGCTAGGTTACCTCATGGCATGGGTATGATAATAATGGATATTTGTTATATTCTACCGCGAAGGACAAGAAGGCAGTTTCTAGAACAGTGGTGTATGTATTGATGCCTTAGATGACAGAACCAGGTAAAGTACCACATATCACCCTCAACATGTATTGGCAACTGATGATAAATTTTTGTAGCCAACGTGAGTGGGAGAGTAAACAATAGTTCTCTCAAGACAACACTTCATAGTGGATAAAATGTATGCAAGTGTTAGTGGAAACCTTGTATAGTCAATGTGCACTCTAATGATGTATACTGATTTACTTTTATATTATTTTTTGTATTCTTAATTTTAATTCTGTGTGGATCACTCTAAAATGGGTTCAAATTCACCTACGGGAAAACAGGTTCAACAAATTCAAATTTCAAACGCTGGAAATGTTGGTGGGAATGAAATTTCCAATGGCAGCTGACGCCATCACCCGTCGCCCCTGGAAATGGATTTCCATGGACCGGTCATGTACTCGCTCCTAGAAATTGCTATTTGTAGCAGCTACAATTAGGAGCAGGTGTTCCACCTGCCCCTGGAAATGCAATTCTACCAGCTCCTACAAACCGTTTGTCTTGTAGTGTTATCTGCCAATATGACACTAGATGGAGGAGGCTTCTAGTGGCTTGGATCTTTAAGGAATACACATGGTTAGCCCGAGAACGTTAATGTACAATACCGTGCCAAATGTTTTTGATGAAGATTGAGATGTAAGCCTAGTCACCGCGGAACGGGAACGATGCCGCGTTCCTCGTTCCTGGGTCGTTCGTCCGGGGCGGGAACGACGGGACGAAATCGATCCCACAAGGTAAAAACGGCATAAAAACGTCGTCCCCGTTCCCGGTTCGTCATTCCTCAATCCGTCGTTCCGGGAACTCCGATGACTAGGGATGTAATATTAGAAAATTGCATTCATCAGCCGTGAGACCTTTGCATAGGGCATGCACGGCATGTAGGTTTGTGTGCCGACATGAGGCCATAGCATCAGTGAAGACCAGTGCTATGCAACTGAGCTGAGGAATTTGGCCTAGGCTAATTAACAGTGTGTTAGAGTACTCATTTTGCAATGATCAGGATGATATATCTTATGTACTATGATTGTTATATTTACCGATAAGGTCCGCTTTAATGTGGAAAGTCTTGTCATTCACTTACCTACTCTTATCCTTATCTCAAATGGGTACTCTCATTGCTGGTGGAAATGAATTGGACCAAATTATACTAGAAACCTCATGAGTTGGTTGGGAGTTAATCAGTCGTTCTACATATACAATGTGACAGCTTAATCTTGGTTTCCTTGAAAATTAAACTGGAAATTAGTTATATTCATGGTTTCCATGGAGATGAGATTCATTATTGCCATATGGTATTTCTCCTCACTGTATATTATTTATTTTTAGAAAACATTTATGGGTAGTAGATTGATAGATAACTGCAAAAAAATTGGGTTGGCACTGCCTTAAAGTATATATCATAAATCGCCATCAGTCTTAGGAATTAGTTGCATGCCCTAAAATCCCCCTTAGTACTAGGAAGTACCAGTTTGGTGGGCGCAACAACTATTTTGATTTATTTTTCTATTAAATTAGCTGGTGGGAAAATTTTAACTCAAGGTACTACCGTCCACATTACCTTATGGTAGTAATTTATATGTTGTTGCAATTTTTCTTCATTGCAAACAATCATTTTTCTAGTAGTGGAAGTTGAATGTACCCTCAAAGCGGAGTATGCAAAGAGTATACATAGCAAGCATAGATGGATTAATTTGAAGGAGTTACTGAGCATGGTTTGACGAAAAACAAAAATGCATATATCACAACAAGAAAAACGCCGACTAGTGACAAAAAAAGGTTGTTTCTCGTCATAAACCGCGATTAATGACGCCGGTTGTTACGAAAATGCTACGTCATTAATTGAGTGTCACAAACCGCGATTAATGACAAGGCCTTATTTCACGGTGTCATGAGTTTAATGACGCGTATAAATTCGTAACACTAAGACATCATAAGCTATATGCCACGTCGGACCGAGATGCATCGTGCCTCCGACGTGGTAGTGGGTTATCACGATTTCGTCACAAATTGAGACCCGGTCAATGTAGGAGCCTTTGTGCGCCTACTATTGGTGACCCAATTTTAGCTCATTTCATGTTTTCATGTTTTTTTTGCCATTCCCGAAATGTTTGTTGCATAGTATATTGGGCTATTTTATTTTGGGCCCTAGCAATCAAATGAACCTTGCCCGTCGAACCTTGCCCGTATTGCATTATGCTTGGACATTTGATTTTGGACAATTATCCACAGGGCATTTCCTGGGCCTCGGCCCATATTGCTTTTTTTAGATTAGCCCATATTGCATTTCGTAGGGCATTGTATACTGTTCTGCCTACTGCTGATCACCAGCACATAATCATACAATAAAACAAAACATTTCCCACTTACATATAATTCACACCACATTCAGGGAATAGTTCAACCAGTACTATTGTGTAATTTACATCAATTCAGCATCGAATCGAATCAACATACAACAAGTCATCAGCAACACAAGTTCACCAGAACCACACTTCAGTTGAAAGGAGGATAAACCTGGGTGAAATTTGTCAAGCCTTGGATCAGATTATGCATGTTAGTTGTGCTCTTCTTCAAAGCTTCAAGCGCTTCAGTTTGAGACTTTAATATTGTCTCTTGTTCTTGAGCCTTCAAACTCAGTTCGCTCGTCTCGGCCTCCGGTTCAACAATCTTCTGCCATAGTTGTGCCCCCCTTGATTCTCATTGTTAATTCCAACTCGTATTTCTCACTGGTAGGGAGAGGGGCTTTTGTCCCGGTTAGAGAGGGGTATAGGTCTTTCAAGTCCAACCGGGACTAAAGTTCAGAGACAAAAGGCCCCCCCCCTTAGTCTCGGTTGAACCAACCAGGACTAAATGCTCCTTTAGTCCCGGTTGAACCAACCAGGACTAAAGGCTCCTTTAGTCCCAGGTGGTATTACGAACCGGGACTAAAGGGGGCACGCCAGCACCTGCGCCCACCCCCTTTAGTCTCGGTTGGTAATACCAACCGAGACGAAAGGATCTCATTTCTCTTTTTTTTTGTTTTCGATTTGAGCGTATATTCTAATTGTTGTCTAACCCGTATATGCAGTATACGTATTTGAACATGTATATAGGTATATACCTGTCTATATATACCATATACGCAGTTAGACTTATATATAAAGTTTTTGAAGTTAGACTTATATATAAACTTACATAAACTTAGAAATATACACATCAAAATACATAGTATTTATACATCAAAATATTGTTCACTTCAAATTTCTAGTCTCTAGATTTTTTTGGATGCATCATAATGATGTTTTCCTGTTGGCATAACCACCTCCTTATGGATGAATCCCAAGAGACTTTCTTGAATTGCCGAAAGACGATCCTTCTGAATGACCTCGTCCTTAACCATATTCATCTATATAATGTGCAAATATGTTAATATACTAGGAAATGATGTATTATTAATAGGTTTATTTAATTAACTTACATCATAATTTCCGGACTTTGCACTTGCCAAACATCGTATGTGCTCACAGACATAGTATCCACATAAATTATTTCCTTGTTCCTTTCTCAAACACTAAAGTGGATAGGAGAAAATGTTATGAAATATAAGTGTGATAAATTTAAATTTTCTCAAATATGGATTTGTTATTTGGATTACGTGTCGGATAATCAGTATAGAATGTAATTGTTGGGTTAAATTCACGTTCTTTCTATGCAATGAATTTTGCCAAGCTCTGAGAGAAATTAATGAGATATAATGTGTTAGTAAAAGCATATCTTAAAACAAATATTGAAGGTTTTGGTAACTTGCGGGTAAAAGAATATATATATATATAAATAAATGTATATAATTAAATAACTATATAAATAAATATTGCATTTAAAAGAATGTCTCAAGTAGAATTATTACACTTGAAACATATCTTGAAGGTTTTGGTAACTTGCAGGGTTTTTTCTCAATGAATCCCACACTATGACACTGGTATTGTCGATTTGAATGATCATAAGAATACAGTGGAAACTGTACATACATGGTCATAATAGTCATACAAGTTAGAACTAAATAGAATTAGAAAAGACAATTAGATGGCAATTGCACATACTCGCAACTGTAAGGTAGTAGTATGAGATCCTTGTCATGAAACTTAGACAAGGTCCTATAGATTGTCGCGATTGTTGTGTCTGGTTGATGCTTGACCTCAAACTCGTTGACTTTTGATGGGTCCATGAAACCAATACTAGCAATATTCTTTTTTGTATCTCATGTTTTTGTAGGCTACCAAAAAGGAAATACAAATTTAATTAGTAAATCCACATATGTAATAATTTAATTAATGAACATAAAAAAGATGCCACTTACACACACCAAGCGATGATAAGATCGGTAGTCAGGGCGACTTGATGGTAAACTTCATAAATATCTTTGAAATCCATCCTGACGACCTTGTTGCTTTCAGTGGCAAAATCTTCGGGTGCAACAATCATAGCTATGTTATGTATGCCTTTCAGTGATTGCCGCATGTACCACTCATGAAATTTGTACATCTTAGGTGAGACTTAAGTACTAGTTCCGGCCTAACAAGAGGTTTTTGTCGGGCATACTCCCTGGGTGCCCATACGAGGAAGGATGAAGACGGACTCCTACTAGAATTCCCCTATAATCCTACTAGGACTCCTGCCTTGTAACCGACTAGGAACCCGCCCCCTGGACTATATAAAGGAGGGTCGGGTACCTAGCCGGGAGCCGGGATCTCAACCCAACACCAAGCGCAGGGCGCCGGGATCCCCAGACAGGTCGTAGGGTTCGCCACCTTGGCAGCCCGAACTTGTATAAATCTTGTGTCCCGTGTCCTTGCGCATACCTTCGAGTTCTCGGTCTCCCGATCACGATCCTCACCGCATAATCTACTACATCGGGTACCCCCTTGGTAGGTGTCGGGCATACACCCCGGGTACTCATGCAAGGAAGGAAGAAGAGTAGAAGACGGACTCCTACTAGAATTCCCCAGTAATTCTACTAGGACTCGTTCCGTGTAATCCTACTAGGACTCCTACCTTGTAACCGACTAGACACCCGCCCCCTGGACTATATAAAGGAGGGCTGGGTACCTAGCCGAAGATCCACAATCCCTCCGAGGACAACACCAAGCGCAGGGCGCAATACTACTCTAAACAGGACGTAGGGTAGCTACTCCGGCTACCCGAACCTGTATAAATCTTGTGTCCCGTGTCCTCGTGCGTACCTTCCGGTTCTAGATCATGGCGATCCCCACCTTCTACCTTGCTGTGGGTACCTCCCATGGAGGTCGAGAGGTTTAAACACCGACAGCTAGCGCCCACCGTGGGGCCATCGTCACGATCATCGGGTGAATTCGAAGGACCCTCATCAACAAGATCAATCTACTCGGCAGATCGGCGGTAGACAGTGCATCACATGCCTTCGCATCGTCGCCAATTTCCAATTGAAAGCAAGTCGTCATGGTCCTCCACGGCGGAATCAATTTTCGTTCTCCATCCGCTTACTAGAGGAATCAATCTAATTGCTCGCCGAGAAGCGTGGTTGCTTGCTTCGATCACTAGCTGAATCGGTGGCTCCTCAAAATATCTGTTGGAACTGGCCCCAGATCGACTTGCACTCGTACATCATCAAGATCGAAGCAATATCTTCACGTCACCGAATCCGAAGCAAAATCAATCAGCGGCCGCCGAGTCCGAAGCAGAGCCTGCACTCCACCTCGCCAAGAAAAGCAATGTGTGCACACGTGATGGTCAAGTGCACTAGCTCTTAGCTAAGAGCACACACAAAGACATACCAAGAGACTTCTAGATCTTTGCTTGGTGCACACGGTAAGATGTACGCGACTGCACCTACCTCAGCTACTTGTGAACGGCATCAACGACTCGGCAACATTGGCTACGTCGCATCCCGTGGCCAAGGCGCTACGTCAACCCCGCCGTGCGCCGCGACTACTCGTGATCCGGCCGCACGGGTTCTACCTCAACACTGCTGTGCGCCGCGACTACTCGTCTCCCGGCCACACAGGCTCTACGTCAGCCTTGCCGTGCGCCGCGAGTACTCGTCTCCCGGCCACAACGGCTCTACATCAACTTCGCCGTGCATCCCGACTACTCGTCACCCGGCCGCACAGGCTCTACGTCAACCTCGCCGTGCGCCGCGAGTACTCGTCTCCCGGCCGCAGCGACTCTACATTGACTACGCCGTACACCGCCGCGACATCATCTTCTGGGCGTACGACTACCTCGACTAGTCTCAACCAGAAAACTAGTCGAGGACGGCTCCCACGACATCAACAACTAGTCGGATCCACCTCCGACTAGCCGACTTCAGCAACAACCGTTGCGGCTCCATCACCGACCACCACAGCTTCGTCGACACTCGTCCACGAATCAAGCTAAGTCACTTATTTCAATAATTATTCTTTCTTTGGCTTGCTCTCCACATACAGGAACCAACGCCAAAGACTACTTCATGTACGCCTCTCAATGGCTACCTGCTAGCAGAGCTACATCGTGCCAGTTATTCCTTGGGGATCGTTGACTGACTGTCACAGGCTTGGTACACCAAATTAGGAGGCTCTTGCCACGATGTTTCATGTACTGAGTGCTGGAGGCGCACAACTACACCCTGAGGAGGCACTGCGCAATCCTGCTCTCCGCCATGCGGAACAACGAGCAATCGCGCTCTCTCTTGTCGCCATGCCGACTACCTTTCGTCTACCTCTTAATGGTCTCGCTACAGTAGCACACGCCTTGATCCGCGCAAAGCCTCGGCTCTCCTGTCATGCCTCCACGCCCCCAGCGGCTATGGCTAAACAGGCTCCTCAGAGACCGAGCGCTTAAACCAACTCTCCTGTCATGCCTCCACGCCTTCAGCAGCTATGGCTAAACAGCGACCACAGAGACTGGGTGCTAAACCACATCAGGCTAACTACTCGACGCCTTACGACCGAAACAAGAGCATGACACATGACATTTACATCTATATTCATATTTGTATTTGTCATTTGTAGATTCAATTTCTACAAAAATGCTACATAATGTACGCATCTCTACTTTCAGGTCAAGCTTCGGCGACGACTTCCAGTACGCTCCGCGTACCTCCACCGGCGCGGCTAGTTCCCAAACTCGGGGGCTACGCTCCAAAACACTACTCGACAACAACTCGAGTAGTCTCCGCTAGCTCTCTAGCTCGGGGGCTCAGCACCAACAACTACTCGACGTGTCTCCTGCGGCTCACCTGGCGACGAGCTCGGGGGCTGAACGCTACAAGTATACTCAGATGATGACTTCCGCAAACACTGAAGACCCTTGGATTGATTCTTCAATCGTTCCAAGGCTCGGGGGCTACTAGGCTACACTCATCAGTTGATTTTTTCAAGACGGAAGCAAAATCAAGATTGACCCTTAGCCAGAGTCTACAACTCAACCTAAGGCTCGGGGGCTACTCCATATGGAGTGTGATTTTGCAATCGGACTTCCATATAAATCTTGACTTCAAGACAAATGAGCTGGACCACCTTCCAGCCTCGCGGCAGTTCAAGTACTATTGAAGACTTCTCCAAGCAGTACTCGAGGACGCTCAAGAACTACTCGAAGAGGCTTTAAGACTACTCGAACTACTACTCTCGACTCCAACGTGCTCGGGGGCTTGTCGGGCATACACCCCGGGTACTCATGCAAGGAAGGAAGAAGAGTAGAAGACGGACTCCTACTAGAATTCCACTGTAATTCTACTAGGACTCGTTCCGTGTAATCCTACTAGGACTCCTACATTGTAACCGACTAGGCACCTGCCCCTGCACTATATAAAGGAGGGCCGGGTACCTAGCCGAAGATCCACAATTCCTCTGGGGACAACACCAAGTGCAGGGCGCAATACTACTCTAAACAGGACGTAGGGTAGCTACTCCGGCTACCCGAACCTATATAAATCTTGTGTCCCGTGTCCTCGCGCGTACCTTCGGGTTCTATATCATGGCGATCCCCACCTTCTACCTTGCTGCGGTTACCTCCCATGGAGGTCGAGAGGTTTAAACACCGACAGTAGGTTTGCCGGTCTAAAACACCGACAGCTGGCGCGCCGGGTAGGGGTGATCATCACCACCGGGCGAATTCGAAGGACCCTCGTCAACAAGATCAATCGACTCGTCGACTACGTCGCGCGTCCAGGTGCCTCGGCACATCGCGAGGCTCGTCGCGTCGCTCGTCGTCGACTACTCCACCTCGTGCAGGCTCGTCATCGACTACTTTGCCTACGCCACGCGTCCGGGTGCCTCGGCACGTTGCGTGGCTCGTCGCGCAGCTCGTCGTCGACTACTTCGACTACGCCGCGCTTCCGGGTGCCTCGGCATGTCGCGCGGCTCGTCACGTGGCTTGTCGCGCCGCTCGTCATGCGGCTCGTCGCGTCGCTCCTCGTCGACCACTTCGCCTACACCGAGCGTCCAGATGCCTCGGCTCGTGCGCGGCTCGTCGCACGGCTCGTCGTCGATTACTCCACCTCGCGCAGGCTCGTTGTCGACTACTTTGCCTCCGCTGTGCGTCCAGGTGCCTCGGCATGTCGTGCGGCTCGTCACGCGGCTCGTCTCGCCGCTCGTCGTCGACTACTTCGCCTCGCGCAGGCTCGTCATCGACTACCTCGCCTACGCCGCGAGTCCAGGTGCCTCGGCTCGTCGCGCGGCTCGTCGTCAACTACTCGCCTCACGCGAGGCTCTCGTTAACACCAAAATTTGGTAAGGAGTATGACTGTGGGTCCGATTCGAAAAAGAGTCCGTCCGGTGGAAGGAAGGATATTTCCGAAATTTTCGGCAAAGAGATCCGCGGTCGGCTATTTGCTCCGGTTCGGCAAAGGAACAAGAGAGGCGATTTTGCGGGATTGGACGGTGACGTGGCTCAAATCGGGGAGAGACGAATGGATGGACAGGGCGATCGAGTTTAGTTAGGCAATGAATCCATTCGCAATTGTAATCGGCGGGGTATAAATACGATCCCTGGATGTATGTAACAAAGACGATCATTCTTCAATACACACCGGCCTTGCGCCAAATCCTAGAGTCCTTGTCGTGTCGTCGAGTTCTTCGAGAGGGCCAATCGATCCGTCGACCTCCGTGAGTACCGGCAACCTTGTATCATGTCTAGTATCATGCGGTGGATTTAGATCGATGCAAGTAGTCTTGTTACCATGCTTCGTGTCATGCGGTAGATTCAAGCTTGGTTCAAGAAGGTTTCTTGTTAGATCATGAGTCATGCGGTAGGCTAAGATCTGGCTCGAAGCTAGTTATCGGCTCTATTGGATTTTGGCAAGATCCAATAGATTCATTAAGTTATCCCGTGTTATCTTGAGTTTTACTTTATGTTTTAATTCATGTAACACATCCTTGCCCAATCTAGATGGGTTTGGATCGGCTATATCTCTTTTAAGATCCTTGTGCGAGCGGGTTTCGCGTTTTGACGCGTGGATCTTATGTTCTCGATAGCCGAAACCGAATCGATCTAAGTTGTTACGTGTTGCGGGTTCAATCTTGCTTCGTTTGTATAAATCTTGAAAGAACCGGGTATCATGCGGTAGATGCGGAGTTTTGGGCTGCTTTGGAGCTAGTCATCGGTGGATTAGATTCCCAAATCGTCGATAGATTTATTCACGTGGTAACGTTTGTTCCTTCTTCATGGACCCTGGATCGGTACTGTTCGGCCGTATTCGGTTATGTTTTCACGAGTAGATCACGTGCATTGTTGATGCCTTAAGTGATGTATGCTTTTAGCTTTCCATATTTAGATTGTATCATGCGGTGGATAGATCTATTTGTGGAAAGTGGTACGTTTTTCATGCAAGTCGTATCATGCGGTGGATAGATTTGTTTGTTATCGTACCCGACGGGTTTTAAAGTACCTAGACATGCGGTAGACTAGTGCTTTGGATCTATGCATGCTTATTTAATACATGATCATGTCCGTGCTTTACCTTATTTTATTTAATAAACCTCATGGGGATCGGTCATAACTTCGTGCTTGCATCTTTATTTATACAAAGACCGATCGTCGTCATGCTTACGTCATCCATTCGGCAGTATTCCTTTTTCCTCTGTAATGGTCCGGATGGTTGTGGTTCTTTGACAGATAGCTCTACATAGCTACATGTCATCTTGCTTGGCTTCTTAGCCGTAAATATGGAACTGTCTGGTACCACCCGGCAAGTTCCAAGCTTTGGTATTTAACTGCTTTACCTTTTGTTAATTTTCAGGAAAAATTGACTGGCACGTCACTCGCTCTCTGCGCGTGCAAAGCTAGCTTCGTTCGGCTTGCTGTGTGATTGGCGTTGAGTGCACATTTTACGTCAACACACTTTTTGGCACGCCCGGTGGGACCAACAGCCGAATTAATTCAAGATGCCTGAGATTGCGGACCTTATGGACGTCGACCTAGAGGACCTTTCTCGGAGCGGCGGCGGCGGCTCCAAGACGTCGTAGATCAATTTCAGCGAAGTGCTGCTTGTCATTTAAGAAGAACGAAGCGGTGTCCCATATCTAAAGAATGAGATGCCTAGAGTGCTGCTACGGGGAGAGATTGATGCTACGTCTCGGCGGGGAAAAGGAGGAATGCGCGCGGGTGTTCCAAGAGTCAGCAGATTACATGCTCACCAAGCACAACAAGGCCTTCCTCGGATCGCTCCAGCAGATGATGGTAGCCCTCTTTGGCCCGGGCGTGGAGCAAGCGTTCGGGAAGACGCCCTTTCAGAAGAGCACCATAGATCTGGGTGAGTCAAGGTCTCAGCCGCCGCTACGGAGCCAGCCACAGCAGCCTCCTCCTCAGAGCGCCGGAAGCCAAGCATTCCAACCTCCTCCGCAGGGCGCTGGGGGCAGCCAATTCAGCCCCCGTTACAAGCTTCAGGGAGTCAACCAACCTTGCCGCCACCACGAGTAGCACAGGTCGGCACCCGTGCAACGGCCCGAATCCGTGCCGGCCTACGTACGGAGACCTAGCGTTCGGCTCGTGCGGGGCCCCACTTGACCCCGGTCGGAGGATTGCGCCATCGACCAGCGGCTCCCGGAGAAGAATTTGTACGACGGTGGTTACCATGAAGTGGGAAACTACGGAGCATTCGACGCCTTCCCGCACCCGTGGCGCGGCGGTGCCGGCAGCGCGCAAGAAGATGACGCCCTAGCACGCAAGATGGCCGAATTGATGCGAGAATCGGTTCGGCCTCAAGCCAAAGATGCGGGGGCCCCGCCTACAGGCCACCGTTCCCAGAGTGGTACTATAACGTGCTCTTGCCGCCTAGAGTGAAGCCGCCGAGCGGAATTCACAAAGTTCTCGGGGCGGGGACGAGACAAGCACGGTCGAGCACATCGCCGTTACCTCATGCAGCTTGGGGAATGCTCGGCCGAGGAGACGTTCAGGGTTCGTTACTTCCCCGCCTCACTGACGGGTCCAGCTTTTCAGTGGTTTTCGTCCCTGCCGCCTGAATCAGTGGCCAGATGGAAGGATTTGGAGCGTAAATTCCACGCTCATTACTTCAGCGGCAGTTCTGAGAAGAAGTTGATTGATCTCGCCACCCTGAAACAAAGGCACAGCGAAACACCGCTGGAGTTTCTTAGAAGATTCAGGGAAGTCAAAGGCATGTGCTTCTCGCTGAACTTGCCAGACGATCAGCTCGCTGATATGGCCGTCGCCGGGATGTTGCCGGCCGTGCGCGAGAAGCTATTTGGGATGGAGTTCGAGAACCTGGGCCAACTGTCGCAGAAGTTATCTTTGATGAGCAATCGAGCACATGGCCTCAAGAAGGACCCCAAATTTGGCAAGCGCACGACGTCGCTGACATCTACAACCAATTCTTGGACAAGGCTGATTTGTTCGAGGATTCTGACGACGAATTGGAGATAGCTGCAGCAGAGATCATGTGGGGTAAAGAGCCCTTGACAATGAATCAGCGTTGGGTCAAGCAGACCAAAGGAACTTACGACTTCGACATCACAAAGGCTGATAAGTTGTTTGAGCTCTTGGTAAAGGAAGGCCGAATCAAGCTGCCTGAAGGGCATTCTATGCTTCGGCCTGATGGAGTCAAAGCGAAACGTTACTGTGGCTTCCATGACAGGGACTCACACTCCATCAACGATTGCAGGGTCTTCAGGATGAGGATCCAGAAGGCTATCCAGGAGGGACACCTCAAGTTCGATAACAAGATGAAGCTGGATGGCCACCCCTTTCCTCAGAACATGCTCGGCTTTTCTATCAACGCAATAACAGCCGAGGAAAAGGGAAAGGTCAAGGTCCTGACCTCAGCCAGATCCAAGCAAGGTGGAGCAGTGGACCCGGAGCGCCAGGTGACCCTAGAGCAAGTACAGGGCGACGCCCCCGCGTTCTCAAAAGCCACATCGAGATTGGGGAATCGTCCGAGGCCTAAACCCAAGGTGACGTCACGCATTCTCCTCAACAAATGGCGGCGCCGGATGGAAAAGGAGCGCTACCAGAAGCGTCGTCACGAGGAGGAGCAGCGCAGAGCCGAAGAGGAAGCGCGTAGAAGGGACCAAGAACAGTACACGCGCGAGCAAGCGCGCGCCGGGGATGCGCCTTTTTCAGGCACTGCTGGAATGAGGGCCTAAAGCTGCCCACACTGAAGAACTGTCCTGAATGCAGCGACGGATATGTTGAGTACGGGCCGGAAGCGCAATCGCCGATCCGTCCACGAAAGACTTGGAAGGATCCACCCGAATGGGGATCGGCGTCAAAAAATTGAGGTCATCGATCACCCCAGGAAGCGCCAAGCCGATCTCAGGTGGGCTGATCAGGAAGAGGACGAGGATGTCCACGTCTGGCAGAAGGGGCAGTGGTGCCCGCCCGGTCTACGCAGGAGCCAAAAGAGGCGGGTCCAGCGCTTGAGGAACCGCGAGATGAAACAAGCCGGGATCCAGACGAGGCAGAAGTGGCGCCCCAAGGACCAGCCAGAAGGATCGAAGCGTTCGGCTCCTACATGCATGGTATACTTCCCGCCGAACGAGTTCATGGCTCACCGCTAACCGAGGTTATGCGGGGAGGAAGCTTCCTTTGATGACGAGCGACCCGAGGGGATGATGGCGCAAGCGGGTACCGGCCAAGCGAGGCCATCTTCGACAAGCCGGCCAAGAACCGCCATATGAGGCCGCTGTACCGAGGGGGTACGTCAATGGCAAGCCATTGACCAAGATGTTCGTCGACGGTGGAGCGGCGGTGAATGTGATGCCGTACACCACCTTCGGGAAGCTTGGCATGGGCCCGAGCGATTTGACACCTACAAGCATCATCACGAACGACTTCGCGGGAACCCCTCGGACACCAAAGGATGCGCTCACGTGGACTTGATGATCGGGTCCAAGACGCTGCTCACCACCTTCTTTGTCATCGAAGGCAAGGGGGCCTACGGCTCTTTGCTTGGGCGGGGCCCGGATCCACGCCAAGCTGCTGCGTCCCATCCACCATGCATCAACGGCTTATCCGGTGGGTGGATGATGAGATCGAGGTCGTCCGGGCGGGCGACTCCGTGAGCGTGGCCAACATGGAACCGGCCTTGCGGGAGTACCAAGGCATCGATTGCTTCTCGGGGAAGGAGCGGGGGAGAAGGTCCTGTTGAACCTGTCGGCGGTGACCAACGGCCCGATTCAAGCAGTCGGCTCTTACAGTAATTTTTAATGGAGAACCCCGTGGATGGCACTGATGGCAAGTTGGGGCGAGGATTCATGTCGGCCGATAAGCTGGAAGAAGTTGACATTGGAAGCGGTGATAAGCCAAGGCCGACGTTCATCAGTGCAAATTAGCAACCAGACTTCAGGGGAAACTTAATTGAGCTTCTCAGAGAATATAAAGATTGCTTCGCCTGGGATTACTCGGAGATGCCTGGATTGGATCGTTCCATCGTCGAGCACCGGTTGCCAATCAAGCCTGGTTTCAAACCATATAAGCAACCGCCCGGAAAATCTACAAGGATGAAGTATTGGCCGATGTGAAGAAGGAGATCGAAAGATTACTTGACGCAAACTTCGTTCGGCCGTGCGGATATGCGGAGTGGATTTCCAACATCGTCCCGTGTATAATAAGAATGGAAAAATGAGAGTTTGCATAGACTTCGGGGACCTAAACGAGCTACTCCCATGGATGGATACCCGATGCCTGTTGCCGATTTGTTGATTGACGCCGCCTTTGGACACAAGGTGATTAGTTTCATGGATGGCAACGCGGGATACAATCGGATTTTCATGGCAATAGGGGACATATCAAAGACGGCCTTCGGATGCCCTGGTCATATAGGCCTATTTGAGTGGATAGTCATGACGTTTGGATTGAAAAATGCCGGTGCAACCTATCAGCGGGCCATGAATTACATTTTTCATGAGTTGATCGGCAAAAGCGTGGAAATCTACATCGATGATGTGGTGATCAAGTCCTTAAGTCATGACACCCATCTAGAAGATGTAAAGAAGACCTTGGAATGCACCCGGAAGCATGGCCTAAAGATGAATCCAAACAAGTGTGCATTTGGGGTATCGAGTGGGGAGTTCTTGGGGTTTTTGGTCCACGAAGGGGGAATCGAGGTTGGCAAGAAGAGCATGAAAGCCATTGATGAAGTCGTTCCTCCAACCAACCTCAAGGAATTGCAATCAACTGCTCGGCAAGATCAACTTCGTGAGAAGGTTCATCTCAAATTTATCACGAAGGTGTTTCCATTCTCTCCATTCTTTGAAGCTAAAGAAGGATCGAAATTCACATGGGGCGACGAACAACAAAAGGCTTTTGATGAAATCAAGCAATACATGAAGGAGCCGCCGGTCTTGGTTCCTCCTCGAGTGGACAAGCCTTTCAAGTTGTACGTGGCGGCCGATACCCAAACTATTGGATCGGCCCTTATTCAAGAATTCGAAGGAAAGGAGCGGGTAGTAGCTTATCTTAGCCGAAAACTACTTGATCCTGAAACCAAGTATTCGGCTATTGAGAAACTGTGTCTTTGCGTGTACTACTCGTGTACAAAGTTTCGGCACTACTTGTTGAATGCCGAATGCACCGTATACTCAAAGTTTGATGTGATAAAACATATGTTATCTATGCCAATTTTGAATGGTCGGATTGGCAAATGGATTTTAGCTTTATCAGAATTCGAGTTGAAGTTCGAATCGGCAAAAGCCATCAAAGGTCAGATCATTGCCGATTTCATAACCGAACATCGTGACCCTTCGATTGATCTACTTGAAATTACCCCTTGGGCTTTATTTTTGACGGGTCATCATGTGGCAAAGGTGGGGGAGTAGGGATCCTGCTAATTTCGCCCGAGAGGTGAGATGTTTGAATTCGCTATTCCTATACAACCCATTGTCACAAATAACGAGCCGAGTACGAGGCACTACTTCGAGGGCTTCAATATTTGAGAGAAGGCTGGGGCCGTATCGGTTGAGGTCTATGGAGATTCGAACTAGTAATCAAGCAATTGAACGGCCAATACGAGTGCGGGAGCGAAGCGGCGAGGAGTTACTATGAAGAGTGCGGGGAAATCTTGAAGAGCTTCCCACCGGTAACCCTACAAGACATTCCTAGAGAGCATAACGAAGAAGCAAACAAGCTAGCTCGGAGCGCCTGCGGTTACAAGGAGAGTCAAGAAGCGTTCGCTGTGAAGTGTGTGCCGAGGGGAGGATCTTGCGGAAGATGATTGGAGGAAGGAAATCGTTGATTACTTGAAAGATCCATCCCGAAAAGTCTCCGAGAAACTCGGGTACAAGGCAATCAAGTTCGTTCTTCGGATGATAATTTATTCTATAAATCATTAGATGGGGTATTGCTACGATGCCTGGGTCCAGAAGAAGCCAAGAACATGATGAGCGAGGTGCACGATGGGATATGTGGAGCGCACCAATCGGCCTATCGGATGAAATGGGTTATTAGACAAGTTGGATGCTTTTGGCCGACGATATTAGAGGATTTCTTTGAGTATTACAAGGGATGTCAAGACTGCCAGAGGTTCGGGAATATTCAAAGAGTCCCCGCATCGGCATTGAATCCCATCATCAAGCCATGGCCATTCGGGGGCCGGGGTATAGACTTGATTGGCCAAATTAATCCGCCATCTAGCAAGGGGCATAAGTTCGTGCTTTTGGCTACAGATTACTTCACCAAATGGGTCGAGGCGATCCCACTGAAGAAAGTGACGTCAGAAAACATGATCGAGTTCGTCAAGGAACACATCATCTATCGATTTGGGATCCCTCAGACGATTACCACTGACCAGGGGGCACAATTCGTGTCATTAGAGTTCAGAGATTTTGCCGAAAGCATGGGAATCAAATTGTTTAATTCTTCTCCATATTATGCCCAAGCTAATGGTAAAGCGAGAGGCTTCTAATAAGATCATGATCAAGGCGATACGAGAAGAAGATCGACCGAAGCCAAGGAGATGGCATTCGGTACTCAGTGAAGCGCTGTGGGCTTACCGAATGGCCCCCCATGGAGCTACAAAGACTTCTCCTTACGAGTTGGTTTACGGGCATCATGCAATCCTGCCCTGGGAAATGCAATCAGAGTCAAGGAGAGTAGTGCTGCAAAACGAGTTGAGCTCCAAGGATTACAGTGGCCTAATGATGGATGAGTTAGAAGATTTGCATATGATCCGTCTCAGGGCCCTGGAAAACATCGAGAAAAACAAGCTGCGAGTCGCCAAGTACTATAACAAGAAAGTAAAAGTAAAGCAATTCGCGAGAAGGTAATCTAGTTTGGAAAGCATTATTGCCGATTGGAACTAAATACGGTGAATTCGGCAAATGGTCCCCTAAGCGGGAGGGGCCTTTTCGTGTGGTCGGATGCGTTCCGGTAATGCATACATATTGAAAACTTTGCTAGGGGAAGAATTTTCCGTTGCGATAAATGGAAGATATCGAAGAAGTATTATCCTAGCATTGAGATCGATCGGTGATTACACACATCCGGCACAAAATAGCCGGCGCTCGAGAACGAGGCCGCCTTCGAACAAAATCCATGAACAAGAAAGAATGGCCGGTGCTCGGACGCATTGCCCTTAGCTCAACTACATTACAACTACTTCTTGCGGGATCACATCTAGCAGCCCCGATGACCGGGTCCCCGAGGAGGTGGGAAGCAGAAGGCGTGGAGGAAGAAGCGAAAGTATGATTCAATCTTTTCTTTGCTTCTTCGGCTGCTGCTCCCTCTTCAGTTGTTCCAGGACCACCGTGACGGCGACTTGGAACGCACGAGGATGACCGTGATTGGCGGCCTCTACCAGGCCATCCCAGGCCGCCTTTAGGCTGCTATACCTGTCAGAAACATCTGGAACAGAAGAATCAAGGTTAGAGGCAAGAAATCCGGATGCAAACGTGAAGGGGTCAGGAGCATTTACCCCCTACTAATGCTTCCAGCGCCATGCGACGCTCGCGCTCGGCTTGGCAACGGACGGACATGTCCCTGAGGCCATGCTCCAGGTGCCGTACGCGGCGGCGCGGCCCGATGGTTGGTCATCCGTTCGGGCGTGGCGTCCTCTCGCTTCGAGAGAGGAATCGGAGGAGATGCACTCGGGCACATCCTCGGTCCCGATGACTTCTTCGAGAAGCAAATCAAGGCCGGAAAGGACGAGAGGAAAAACATGAAGCGCAAGATCAAGCGGAAGAACGGGGAGCGGATCAAGAAAACTCACTTCCGAATCGTACGCTTCTTTGATGAGCCGCTCCCCTGAGGTTGTTTACCCTTGTCCATGGCGTTGGGGTTTTTTCCTCTCGGGAGGCAGGGGAAGAGATGAGAAATGATGGAGGAGTGTGTGAATGGATTTGCAGAGCACCCCACAGGCTATTTTATTGACCGGGGAGACGCATTGGGAGTGATGACTGGCCAGTACACACTGTTGGAATACCAAACGGCAGGGTTTTCCACCAAGTGCGAAGGGCTTTCTCTTGAACAGTGTTTACGGATTGCCGAATTGGGATCCTTTGTGGATTTTGCGCCAAGGGGCAGTTGTTCTCGCGCGTTCGGCTAAAGATAGTTCCCGGATGCAATTAAAGAAAACAGAGATGCAAAGGGAAATCATCGCAGAACAGGTGCAGAATTCAAAAGTTCTTCATCTATTGCCGATATTTACACATCCCTAGTACAATCTAGTCGAAGAGCCTGTTCAACACAGATTGGGGATGGGTAATTTCGGCAATGGCGTCGCCGTGGCCGTCAAGGCGCTCCAGGATGAGCTCGATCTCGTCGATGTCCTCCGGCGCGCCGCCCCGAAATCCACGCGGCCTGGTGGAGTAGTCGACGTCCGTATGCGTCGCCATCGCGGCCAGGCCCAAGGTGGTGCCCAAACGAACGCCATGGACGGCCACCTCGTCGACGCGGTGCTCCACCGCGGTTAGGCGCTCCGCCGGCGTGTCGCCGTGGGCATTCACCTTTTCGGCCAACTGCTCTACCAGCGTCTTTAGCTGGTCGAGCTCGGCGTCGCGGGCTACAAAGAGCAAACAGGAAAGATTAGCATCAGAGACCGGGCTAGATCAAGGATCGATCTCAGAGCCATACCGTCAATGGCCTCCAGCAGCTGTTTGCGCTGGTCCTCCCATTCTAGCTCGGCCACACCCGCTTTCTTGGAGACGTCCTCCAGCTCGCGACGGGACGCCTCTAGCTCCTCCTTGAAGCGGATGGCGTCCTCTTCCCCGTACGGTACCGGGGAGTGGCCATCAGACTCCGAAGAGTCATCTGGCAGGGGCTGATTGGCCGGCGCGCGGGGCGGATTCCACTGAATCAGCCTGAAAAGGGGGATGATCGTCAAGGCAAAAGAAGATCAAGAACAGAATCACAGAGGAGAGATTGACGATCGTCACCGCCTGCGCGCATTGGCGCTGCTCCCCTCGGCCTCGTCGGAGGCACGGCGGCGGTTGAGGCGGCGCACCATTGTGGTTTGGGATGTGCACTGTTTGCGAGAAGGCTAAAGATTGGCAAAGATTCGAGAGCTAGAAGGCCTGGTGGAGAGCTAGGGGCACCTATGGCAACATTTATAGGCCTGGCAGGATGAATCGTGGCTTCGAGTCGTGGCTGTGGATCGTGGCGCACGTCCCAATAAAATCGGAAGGTGGAAAGATTTCCTTGACCAGCCCGCCGGCGGGTCGTTTGGAGTTCTAAGCTGGACCGTGCGCAGGTCGATTGGTTCGGCTAAAGGAATTCAAAGTGTCGTTCGGGAGTTAGCGTTTCACTGCCGAATGGGTCGTTCAGCATTACATCTCAAAGTACGCAAAGGAAAGGAAACAAATCACAAGGAGATATTACGAGAGCGACCAGTTCAATTATACATCAATGAGGATTCAGGCATTCAGGAGTTTTGCAAGTACACGACGAACATTGGATATTATCAAGTGGGAATTGTCCAGCATCTCCTGGCAGTCCTTTTGGGCACCAGATAAGTCAGTAAGCTCCGCATCGCATTGCTCTATTCTGGTGACAGCCGATTCTACTTCCGCTTGGGTCTTTGCTATCAATCCAGGAAGTTCGGCTATTTTCTTTTGGTCAATCTCCATCTCCGCTGACAGGCTTCTCAGTTCGGCTTCTAGAGCAGCCTTCCTAGCAGCTTTCAGATCATAAGAAGCTTGCAGGTTAGCCAACGCATCTTTATGGTTCTCTGCTTGGGATTGTGCCCCGTTCATGGCATGTTCAAGCATCGATTTTCCTCTTTTCAATGGTCGGACGGGAGCGCAATCTCCTCCAAGCGCGCCTTAAGGGTACATAAAGGGGCTCCAAGTCATAGACGGATGACGAGAGAAGTTCGATGTCTTCGGGGAGTTCTTGACTAATGGATTCAAACATCTCTTCGAAATGATGAAGATCATTGAACTGATCCTGAACATCTTTTTCTAGCCAGCCGTAATTTCTTTAAGTTTGGGCAACACTTCATCTGGCAGCGGCTGGGATGCTCCTCCCATCACCTCAGCAGCTAGATTGCTCCCTAATGGCAGGCTTGATGATGACAGAGCCTGATCCTGAGAAATGACATCGCCAAGTTAAGAATGCTAAACATCGAGGTACCAAAATTAAGCGCAGGTGGATACCTCGTGGCTGGTTTCTTGAGCAGGGGCGATCACAGGTGAAGAAGACGCTCCAAGAAGAGCCGAAACTTCCGAGCTAGGAGGTGCCGATGCGGCCACTGGCAGCTCGTGGGTTTCTGGCTGGAGAGGAGTCGGGACTGCCGCCTCTGTTGGGTTGGTTATCTCTGCTTGACCAATAGGCGATGGCACCTTGGGAGAACTTGTTGGCTCCAGTTGAGTTGGGAGATTCATCTCTGGAGAATTTATTGCTTCTGGAGAAGGTGATGAAGATGAGATCTCCACCGGGATGGGTAATTCAACCCCGGATGGACTCGCTTGTTGAACCACTGGAACATCTACAAGCTGTTCTTCCACGGCTTCTTCTGCAAATGTCCAATTGAAAGAGTAAGTGCCAGTGCTCATCCTTGAGAAAAAACAGTAAAGGTCATACCAGTGGATGGGGCATCGGCAGGTACTGGCTCTGAAGGCTGCTGGGCTCTGGTCTGAAAATGCACAATGATATGATCCATCAAGAACAGAGTGACCCGGTAATCAAGAAGGTAAAGGGTTTTACCTCAACAAGCACTTTCTTGACAGTTCTTCTCCTTTTAGCACTTGGAGGGGCAATCAGATGCAGACCTTGCCTCCTGTCTGCGGCAAGGCTAGAAAGGCTAGGGTCTGTGGTAGCATACCTGGCCATTAGTTGGTGCAGGGTTGTGGATTTGAACCCCTAGTCTTGAAATTGGGCCTTCGCATTGTAAGCAATTGCCCTAGCTCGAGGGGCGAGCACCGTGTTCGTGAACGGGAAGATAAAGGTCGAACCATGAATAGAGAGGAAGGTCCGATCTAAGGGCTCATTGTATTACCTCCGAAGTTGGCGAAAGTCGGTACCAACTCGCACGTAATACATGAACAGAGCTCACCGAAGATATGGTCATGAAATTCTTGCCACCAGGAGTCAAAGGTGGGGTGAGCTATGGTTGTGGGCACGAAAGGACATGTGTACACCATGGGACTGCACACATAGTTGAAAACTCTGCTGCCCTGCATCAGTTCTTTGATTTCCTCCCTGGGTTTGAGGAATTCGTGCAGAAACAATCTTGGGGGCATCTGGCCGCATCCAAGTTGTCTGGCCATTACATTAGGCTGGTAGTATTCATAAGTGCTGACATTCTGCCTCCCTCCATTGAACTCGGCCGGTAGTATGCATGGGCGGATTGTGATATTAAAGATCTCCAAGAATCCCCTATCTTGATGGCCGGGCTCAAAGGTAAATTCGACAGGGAAGGTCAAAGTGTCATTGCCTAGATAAGGAAGCCAAAGAGGATTGGAGAAGCCTTTGAAGAACAACTCGAAGAGCCGGCCGATGTCTGGTTGGATGAGAACAAGTTGAAGCCGCTTCTCCGTAGTTTTGGCATCCTCTGGTAGCTTGAGGCTCTCCTTCGGGGTGATTGGACAAAGGGAAGAACCTGGAGTTCAAATCGACGCCGACAATCTGATGCATGTGGAGCTGCAGCCACATTTGAACAAACCACCAAGGGCCATTGACGCATGTTATCCTCTGGCTGGTGTACATTTGGGTAACAGTCTGATGAAGCATATGATATACACTGCCCAAGAAGAATTTTCCCGAGAGGGAGGCGATTGACACTAGCCGGATGGATCGCCATTGCGATATGATTCAAAGTGGGTTCGTTGGCCTTGCCACAGAAGACAAATCTGCATAGCCACATGTTCAGAAAGGCTCTGTATTCAACTTCGCCAAGGGGATTATCTTTCATGTGCTTCAGGATATAATGCTTGTAGCCATTCCCTGGCTTTACCCCTGTCTGGCGTGAAGAATTTTTGAAGTTCCAGGGCTGGACAGACCCGGTGATGTCAAGGCCGGTGATCATGTATACATCGGCCAAGGTTGGAGACATTGGGCCATGCTCAAAAAGGAAGGCGTTGACGCCATTTGACCAGAAGTGGCATGCGGCTATCAGAAGATCTTCATTCTTGGGTGTCTCAGCCACGGATAACTCCAGACATTGAGCGATACGGAGAGCATCCGGGTTGGTTAATCCACTCTTATCCGCAAGAATCCTCCGATACCAAGTCTTCCGGCCGCAATTGGGGGCAAAGGCCGGTTCTTGAATGCATCTTGCCACCGAGGAGGTGGAGACAAAGCTGCCTTAAAGGGGATTCTCTGAGATTCAGCGGCAATGAGATCTCGAGGATCAGGATTCCCCACAGGACCAAGGAAATAAGACTGCGAATTGGCCTCGATAGGAATCAAAAGAGCAGTAGAAGGTTCCTGGAAGAGAGCGGAAAAGGAAAATCTCGGTGTAAAATTGAAAACCTAATGCCGAACAAGGTTTGCGGGGGATGAATTTACCCGAGCATCTTGGTTCGAGTCGCCATTGGAGGTTCGAGCTCGGAACAAAGGGATCTAGGGTTGGATCCGGACGAAGATTCCGGCGGATTGCGAAGAACAAAAGGTGTTGACGATTTGACTCAAGGATTCGTGGCCGGAGTCAATTGTGGAACAAAATTACTTTTATCCCACAATTGAAGGGGCATGTGTTAACACCAAAATTTGGTAAGGAGTATGACCGTGGGTCCGATTCGAAAAAGAGTCCGTCCGGTGGAAGGAAGGATATTTCCGGGAAGTTTTCGGCAAAGAGATCCGCGGTCGGCTATTTGCTCCGGTTCGGCAAAGGAACAAGAGAGCTGATTTTGCGGGATTGGACGGTGACGTGGCTCAAATCGGGAGAGACGAATGGATGGACAAAGCGATCGAGTTTAGTTAGGCAATGAATCCATTCGCAATTGTAATCGGCAGGGTATAAATATGATCCCCGGATGTATGTAACAAAGACGATCATTCTTCAATACACACCGGCCTTGCGCCAAATCCTAGAGTCCTTGTCGTGTCGTCGAGTTCTTCGAGAGGGCCAATCGATCCGTCGACCTCCGTGAGTATCGGCAACCTTGTATCATGTCTAGTATCATGCGGTGGATTTAGATCCGATGCAAGTAGTCTTGTTACCATGCTTCGTGTCATGCGGTAGATTCAAGCTTGGTTCAAGAAGGTTTCTTGTTAGATCATGAGTCATGCGGTAGGCTAAGATCCGGCTTGAAGCTAGTTATCGGCTCTATTGGATTTTGGCAAGATCCAATAGATTCATTAAGTTATCCCGTGTTATCTTGAGTTTTACTTTATGTTTTAATTCATGTAACACATCCTTGCCCAATTTAGATGGGTTTGGATCGGCTATATCTCTTTTAAGATCCTTGTGCGAGCGGGTTTCGTGCTTTGACGCGTGGATCTTATGTTCTCTGATAGCCGAAACCGAATCGATCTAGGTTGTTACGTGTTGCGGGTTCAATCTTGCTTCGTTTGTATAAATCTTGAAAGAACCGGGTATCATGCGGTAGATGCAGGTTTTTGGGTTGCTTTGGAGCTAGTCATCCGGTGGATTAGATTCCCAAATCGGTCCGGGTAGATTTATTCACGTGGTAACGTTTGTTCCTTCTTCATGGTCCCTGGATCGGTACTGTTCGGCCGTATTCGGTTATGTTTTCACGAGTAGATCACGTGCATTGTTTATGCCTTAAGTGATGTATGCTTTTAGCTTTCCATATTTAGATTGTATCATGCGGTGGATAGGTCTATTTGTGGAAAGTGGTACGTTTTTCATGCAAGTCGTATCATGCGGTGGATAGATTTGTTTGTTATCGTACCCGACGGGTTTTTAAGTACCTAGACATGCGGTAGACTAGTGCTTTGGATCTATGCATGCTTATTTAATACATGATCATGTCCGTGCTTTACCTTATTTTATTTAATAAACTTCATGGGGATCGGTCATAACTTCGTGCTTGCATCTTTATTTATACAAAGACCGATCGTCGTCATGCTTACGTCATCCATTCGGCAGTATTCCTTTTTCCTCTGCGATGGCCCGGATGGTTGTGGTTCTTTGACAGATAGCTCTACATAGCTATATGTCATCTTGCTTGGCTTCTTAGCCGTAAATATGGAACTGTCCGGCACCACCCGGCAAGTTCCAAGCTTTGGTATTTAATCGCTTTACCTTTTGTTAATTTCCGGGAAAAATTGATCGGCACGTCACTCGCTCTCGCGCGTGCAAAGCTAGCTTTCGTTCGGCTTGCTGTGTGATTGGCGTTGAGTGCACATTTTACGTCAACGAGCTCGTCGTCGACTACTTCGACTACACTACGCGTCCGGGTGCATCGACACGTCGTGCGGCTTGTCATGTGGCTCGTTGCGCCGCTCGTCACGTAGCTCGTCGCGCTGCTCATCGTCAACTACTTCGCCTCGCGCAGGCTCGTCATCGACTACTTCGACTACGCCGCGCGTCCGGGTGCCTCGGCACATCGCGCGGCTCATCACGTGGCTCGTTGCGCAGGCTTGTCGTCGACTACTGCGCCTTCGCCGCGCGTCAGGGTGCCTCAACAAGTCGCGCGGCTCGTCGCGCTGCTCGTCGTCGACTACTCCGCCTCACGCAGGCTCGTCGTCGACAACTCCGCCTCGCGTAGCTCGTCGTCGACAACTTCGCCTCCGTCGCGCGTCCGGGTGCCTCGACACGTCGCGCGGCTCATCACGCAGCTCGTCGCGCCGCTCGTCGTCGACTACTCCGCCTCGCGCAGGCTCTTCGTTGAGTACTCCGCCTCGCGCAGGCTCGTCATCGACAACTACGCCTCGTGCAGGCTCGTCGTCGATTACTTCGCCTCCGCCGCACGTCCGGGTGCCTTGGCACGTCGAGCGGCTCGCCACGCGGCTCATCGCGCAGGCTCGTCGTCGACTACTCCGCCTCGCGCAGGCTCGTTGTCGACTACTTTACCTGCGCTGCTCGTTCGTTTTCTTCGGCACGTCGCGCCGGTCGTCGTCGACTACTCCGTCTCGCGCAGGCTCGTCGTCGAATACTTCGCCTACGCCGCGCGTCCGGGTGCCTCGGCACGTCACGCGGCTCGTCACGGGCTTGTCACGCCGCTCGTCGTCGACTACTCCGCCTCGCACGGGCTCGTCGTCGACTACTTCGCCTCCGCCGCGCGTCCGGGTGCCTTGGCACGTCACGCGGCTCGTCACGCGGCTCGTCGCGCCGCTCGTAGTCGACTACTCCGCCTCGCGCAGGCTCGTCGTCGACTACTTCGCCTCCGCCGCGCGTCCGGGTGCCTCGGCACGTCGCGTGGCTCGTCACGCGGCTCGTCGCGCGCGCTCGTCGTCGACAACTCCGCCTTCTCCGCGCGTCCGGGTGCCTCGGCACGTCGCGCGGATAGTCACGCGGATCGTCGCGCGGCTCGTCGTCGACTACTTCGCCTACACCACGCGTCTGGGTGCCTCGGCATGTCGCGAGGCTCATCGCTTGTCGTCGACTACTTCGCTTACGCCACGCGACCGGCTGCCTCGGCTCGTCACGTGGCTCGTCGCGCCGCTTGTCATCGACTACTTCACCTACGCCGCGCGTCCGGGTGCCTCGGCACGTCGCGCGGCCCGTCACACAGCTCATCGTCGACTACTCCGTGCACCGCGACTTCGTCTTGCGGCCACGCTGGCTCTACTTCAGCCACGCCATGCGTCGTGACTACTTGTCTCGCGGCAACACTGGCTCGACTTCGAGCACGCCGCACGCCGCCACTACGTCATCTTCCAATCGCATCGCGTCGACCATTCATCTCGACTAGTTTTCCAAACTAGTCGAGAACGGCAGTCACGCCGCCAACAACTAGTTGGAATCAACTCTGACTAGTCAACTTCAGCAACAACCCTGGTGGCTCCATCGCTGACCGCCACGGCTTCATCAACAGTCTGCCCAGGCAGCAACAACTAAGTCATTTATTTAAAAGATTACTATTTCCTTTTCTTGGCTTGTTCTCCTCATCATGTAGGACTACTTGCCGGCTACTCATTTGTGTACGCTTCTCGGCGGGTTTTCATGGGAGCTACACTCTGCTGACTACTCTTGGGGTATCAATCAAGTCACCACGAGTCTACTTCATCAACTCGGGGGCTATCCCTAGGAGGCAGCTTCTAAAGTCCGCTCCGTGCGGCAACTTAAAGTCGACTCCGGTCGCATCTTCGCCTGCTTCGATGGAATACTGTGTGTGTAAGCTTCGATGGAACCTAGCTGTTAGTGGCCCTCGGGTTCTGCCGACGATGGAACCTAGCTGCACGTGGTCTTCACACTCTGTACCATGGGTCCTAGTACCCTAAGTACTCGCGCTTCGTACCATGGGTCTGAAATCCATGGCCCAGGTACACAAGTCAACTCCGGTCGCACCTTCAAGTCCACTATGGTGGCACCCGTACCTTGGGTCTGAAATCCATGGCCCAGATACACAAGTCGACTTTGGTCGTACCTTCAAGCCCGCTCTGGCAGCAATCGTACCTTGGGTCTGAAATCCATGGCTCAGGTACTCAAGCCCACTCCGGTGGCACAAGTCGACGCTAACGGTCGCACCCAAGCCCACTCCGGTGGCACAAGTCGACGCTAACGGTCGCACCCAAGCCCACTCCGGTGGCACAAGTCGACGCTAACGGTCGCATCCAAGCACACTCCGGTGGCACAAGACGACTTCGGTCGCAATCTTAAGCCCGCTCCGGCGGCACAACTACTCGTTTTCTCTGATTTTTCATTCGCTTTGGCTTTCCGAAAAGTGCTTTTCGTTTTTTGCATCTTAAGTCCACCCCGCGTGGCACAAAGTCGACTATTATAGTCGCATCTCAAAGTCCGCTCCGCGCGGCGTCCTAAAGTCGACTTCTAAAGTCGCATATCAAAGTCTGCTCTGTGTAGCAACTAAGGTCGACTTAGGTTTTTAAGTCGCAGTTCAAAGTCCGCTCCACGTGGCACAAAGTCGACTTCGATTTTTAAGTCGCATCTTAAAGTCCACCTCGCGTGGCACAAAGTCGACTACTGCAGTCGCATCTAAAGTCCGCTTTACACGGCAATCTAAAGTCAACTTCTTCAGTCGCAACTCAAAGTCCACTTCATGCGACACAAAGTCGACTTCGGTTTTTATGTCGCATTCTAAAGTCCGCACTGCCGGCATCTAAAGTCGACTTCGGTCGCATCTAAAGTCCGCTCTGACAGCATGGCTACTTTTTAAGCTACATGGCTCGACACCAAACTACTATTCGGAATCTCTTCAGCTCGGGGGCTGCACTCAAATCACTACTCGAGGATGACTCCAGTAGACTTCGCTTGCTCGCAAGATCGAGGGCTCCGCACCAATAACTACTCGACGTGGCTCATACGGCTCTCTTATCTCGGGGGTTACACGCTGCAAGAGTACTCGGATGATGGCTTTCGCGAACACTGAAGACCCTTGGATTGATTACCTAATCATTTCAAGGCTCGGGGGCTGCTATGCTACACCCATCATTCAAATTTTTCAAGACGGAAGATTCAGAATCAAGATTGACCCTCAGCTAGAGTCTGAAACTCAACCTAAGGCTTGAGGGCTACTCCATATGGAGTGCGATTTTGCAACCGCACTTCCATATAATCTCGACTTCAAGACTGATGAGCTGGACCACCTTCCAGCCTCGCGGCAGTTCAAGTACTATTGAAGACTTCTCCAAGCAGTACTCGAGGACGCTCAAGAACTAGTCGCAGAGGCTTCAAGACTACTCGAACTACTACACTCGACTACAATGTGCTCGGGGGCTTGTCGGGCATACTCCCTGGGTACCCATACGAGGAAGGATGAAGATGGACTCCTACTAGAATTCCCCTGTAATCCTACTAGGACTCCTGCCTTGTAACCGACTAGGAACCCACCCCCTGTACTAAATAAAGGAGGGTCGAGTACCTAGCCGGGAGCCGGGATCTCAACCCAACAAGCGCAGGGCGCCATACTTGATCCCCAGACAGGACGTAGAGTTCGCCACCTTGGCAGCCCGAACCTATATAAATCTTGTGTCTCGTGTCCTTGCGCATACCTTCGAGTTCTCGGTCTCCCGATCACGATCCTCACAGCACAATCTACTACATCGGGTACCCCCTTGGTAGGTTTGCCGATCTAAAACACCGACAATTTTCCTTGCGGAAAGGGCCATCTATACTCGAAACTTGGACCCCGGGGTGGTTCTTCATGGTTGAGTGCAACACCTAAAGGCATCCTTGTTTCTTCCATGAAACCAAGCAGTTTCACTACTTCTTGTGTAGGCATTTTTGCTACAGCTCGTCCATGTGCATTGAGGCCAGAGGGAACGTAAGTCTGTTTCCTCATCGACGCACCTTCTTTAGACGACGTCGACGCCAGTATGGGCATCATCAACTTCTTGTTGTTTTCACTCCTTAGTTTGCAAAAACCCAAGTTTTGACGGATCTAGTTGTTTGGTCTTCTCTAGCTCCCTCCATTGCTGTTTTGTATTCAGATTGTTGAAAAAATCATGCACATGTTGGGCACTGATCGTTGTTTTTCCTTCTTCTTCTATCGCCTCCCATGCTAGCTTCCTTTTGCTGATGGGCTCTGAAGGACCGATACGGCAAACCAGAGAGGGGGGGGGGTGAATGGGAGCCGATAAAAATTCTTCTCGAAGGAGATCGAAACTCCAACAAGATGAACACGGCTTCCAATACACGTCTCCGACTCACTACCAAGGTTGGTCAAGCCCACGTAGCCACTGGAGTGCCACTGGACTTAGGAACCAACACACCACCTTCCGACCCGAAAAACGCAGCGGAAAAACCAAACCTCGAGTCTACAGACCCACACCGGTCAGACCAGTGAGCACCACCGGTCAGACCGGTCCCTGCTGGTGAAACTGAGCAACTTCCACTAAGTGGCTCTACACCGGTCAGACCGGTGAGACACACCGATCACACCGATGGCAGCCTGAAACCCCCCAAGCCACCAAACAGGCCAACCGACCACCAAACTGACCCAAACTCGAAACAGCAGCAACACGGGACAACAACGAACACACCAAGACGTTCACCCGAGCAAAATCCCACAAGGGCTCGCACCGGTCGGACCGGTCGGGAGCACCGCTCGGACCGGTGTAGCTCGGGGCGGCTCGGGATGAACAAGACCCGCGGGTCAACTCCCCCAAATCCAAATCTCGATCTCCCGAATCGCTCCACGGACTTGAACGAGACTTTGGGGATATCAGGAACACCTCATGAGGAGTCCATAGCCAAGTTTAATCCCACCAAAACTCGTCCAAAAACGAGGAATCGAAGAAATCCCGCCGAAAGCACTTCCAACCCAAGAACTCAAGAAACCCCCAAAATCGAGCATCTTTACTCACGGATTTGGGAGGGGAATCACAGCCCAAAGAACCACGAAGGGTTCCCACAAATTTCCCCCATCAAATCCCCAAGAGAAAGGTCCCAAAAACAACCCAAAGAAATCACCGAGAGAGGGCTCCGAAAATCACCACCAAGAACAACCGGGGAAAACACATCCAAACCTTGAGGAACCACGCCGAATCATCTATACATGAAACAAAGGTTCGTACAAGGTCTAGCAAGCCGCCCGATCATCCATCCCTCTCTACAAGATCTCTCCGTGAAGCTCTCTTGCTAGTCCTAAAGAAAACCTAAGGAAAATAGGTGGAAAATAGGAAAACTAATGAGCTAGGGTTCCAAGAGTTGGCTGCCATCCTCTCACCTCTTGGGTTATATGGATGCAACCGAATGTCTAAAATGCCCTTCTCTAACAACTAGGGATACAAGCCCCTCAAGGGCGGATTTGGAATTTTTGATGTCTTCACCATCGGACGGTTGCCGGCGACCGCACCTCGCGTAGCCTCGACGCATGCCATGCGATCCCGACGCGTGTCCTCCGCTTCGAAGATTCCGGACTACGTCGTCGCACACCGGCCGACCGGTACTCCTCACCGGTCGGACCGGTCCCCACCGTCACACCCGATTTCCGAAGAGGAACCAAGTGCATCTCATATGTGCGCCGGGATCGGTTCACACACATATGATAGACGAAAATGAGTGAAATATCATAAACAGTATTCAAACGTATTTCAAAGTTTAACCTCTTATTACACTCATGCGGGGAGACTCGAAGGTCTCTAACAACGGAAAACGATAACTACTCATCGAGTCCTCGTCTTCCGCTCCCACAGGCACTTGACTGGGGGTCCGCAAGCCTCACAGCTCATCGAAGTCATCATAGAACTCCCCTCCAAAGTTTTCCTCTGAACAGCGATAAGCAAGGCTGAGCACACTTATGGTTGGAGCTCAGCAAGTGGGGGAAAATGCAAGGCTATCAAGGATAGGCTAAGGTTTTGCAGCGGTTAGCATTTTAATGTTGGTCAAGTTTTAATTATAGAACACCTAATTACTAAGTGTAAGTTCGTACCATCCCACTTAAGAAAAACTTAAAAGCTGAAACAACCCAAGCTCAACGAGCTTCACCAACCACGATTTGTCTCATCTTTAGGTTTATTAATCATGTGAGGGTCCAAGCCACTCATAACCGTGAGCACGGCTGATCGATCAGTTTTACACTCTGCAGAGGTTTGCACACTTTACCCACAGCTCGCGTAAAAGCTCCGAAGAACTTTAAACCCAACCATGCGATGCTGGCCAAGCACCATACCACACTTCCGAGGTGTGATTGCATAGGGACGCTACGAAGCCTTTACAAAGGCATGCAAAAGACTAACGACCCGCATAGTTACGGATCGGGCGGACCATAACCCTCCCTAGTGGTCGCACCTTAGCAAAGGCTACTACCCCAAAAGGGCCGGGCTATACCCCCGCAACCCGGATCCCCCTCTCGCTCCTTTCGGAAAAGGGCCACTAGTACGATCACACACCTAATTATTCGGCTAAGGTCGAGCCATGTAACACCGTGGTTGCGCATGTTTTCTTGGGCGGTTCTCCATGTTCCGATTAATTCAAGTGTTCTTGCCTTACCCAAAACATTAACTAATAGCCATATGTCATTTCCATAAAAGACCCATTTAACCAACCCATGTTAAGCAACTAGCGTTTTCTACCCAAAATTTTATTTAAAAGGGCTAGGCCAAGGATCAGGGTAAAAGATCTAGGTAAGTCCTTAAAAAGGTTTTCCCGTCAAATTAATGCAATGATAACATAAAGTAAACATTAATTTGCAATGCAATTATCTAGGACAAAAAGAGAACATGCAGGGGGAGAAGACCACTTGCCTTCCTCAACTACGGTAAAAACTTCCTCCTCTTCGAACAACTGCTCCTGATCGTCCCCGAGAGGTGGCTCAGATGAAACAGGCACGATATCTACGATGCACACATAAAGCATACAATAAATAAAACAGATCACCAATCAATCCTAAAGACTGAAAACATGCTACTAAAACAACGGGCTCGCTGAGACGATCGTAAGGACTACTAGAACGCTAAAAACGGAGCTATAACGGAGAAGTTATGCTAAAAACGAGGTTTAAGGACTAATCTGCGATAAACTAAACTATGCAGGGGCCTAACAGCAAGAAAACAGGGGCTAAAACGTAAATAAACTTAAAAACAGAAGGTTTAAACTAATAAAAGGCTATTCTGGACCTCTCGAGCAAAGTTCTAATAAAAACGAGGGGCTTAAACACAAAATTCGGGACTCGATTTGCAAGGATCTTTAAAGGTGGGAGGACCGGCTTGCGATTATAAAAGAGTTGGGGGTCTCTTTAAGAATTTGTCCTCGGGTTGACCGTTACACACGGTTTGACCCGCAGGGTCCAACGGATCCGAGCCGTGGATGGCCGATCCGATGGCCACCCACGCCCGCGTGCGTCCGAGGGGCGGCGCCCGCGCGCGGCGGCGGCGCGCGGCGGCGCACGGCGGTGGGTCGCCGGCGATGACCAAAACAGGGGCTTCCGGCCACGATTCCGCAAGGAAACAACACCTATGCGTAGCCGGGAACAACGCGAGCCTAAACGGGTGCTTGCACGGGTGGAAAGGGCGACAGCCGAGGCGGGGCGTCCATGGGGGTGGACGGCCGGCGGCCGGCAAGCGGTGGAGCGCGCCGCGATCGGGCTCAAGCAAAAAGGAGGGCGGGGATAGGCTCCTTACGGTGCGTAGAAGCTATGGTGGGCGGGAATTGGACGGAGAAGGCGGCGGCGGCAAAGTTCAACTCCGGCGGCCGGTCTTCACGGGCGGCGACGGCGAGCCGCGACCGGAGTGCACGAGGGCCCGCCGGTTCGAGAGGATGTGATGGTTAGCTTACACGAGTGAAGAAGAACCGATTGAGAGGGTCCGGGGGGCTTCACCGACGGCGGACGAGCTCGGGCGACGGCAATGGCGCGGCGGCGCACGGTTCACCGCGGTGGCGCGGGCGGCTAGGGCACCGGGGAGGTGCCGGGAGCTTGGCGTGAAGCGAAGGGAGAGGAGCGGGGTGCTCTGGGGGTGTTTATATAGGCCCGAGGGGGCACCGGGAGGCGGTTCCCCGGCGGCCTCGCCATTAACGGCCGCGGCTTGATTGGGAGTTAAGGGGGGAGGGGGGAAAAAGGGCGGTAACGGTCGATTGAAGAGGGGGGAGTGATGGGGGAGCTTCAAGGCGGCTTAATGGCGCGGTTTGAAGGCGCGGGGTGCGGGGAGGTGGCCGGTAACGGCCGGCGGCGCACGGGAGCCGGCGCGGTTGACCCGGGCCGAAGGTTGGGGACGGGCCCGACGGCCCGGTCCCCCCGTCGGCCGTCCGGCGCAAAAAGAAAAGGAGAAGGGGCGACTTTGCCGGGCCGGCGGGATTGTGGAGTTGGGCCGCCGGGCCATTGCGGGCGCAAGGAAAGGGAAAAGAAAAAGGCGCGCCGCCGGCCCGGATTGGATGCGGGCCGAGTTAGAGAAAAGGGGAGAGAGAGAGAGAGGGAGAGGGAAAGGGTTTTGTCTTTTTTTCTAAAAAAATTCTTTCAAATTCATTTTCAAACATTCAAACTTCAATCAAACAAAATCCATGCATTCGAATCATGATGCACAAGCACTTATTATTTCAAAATTATTTTAGTGATGTTTAATTATTTTAAAAGCCAATTTGTTTAATGATTTATTTATGTCCTTAAAGGAATTTTTAAACCTAGTCATTTGTTGCTAAATTAATTTAGTGATGGAATTTTTTTAGGGTGTTACAAATCCTACCCCCTTAAAGAGAATCTCGTCCCGAGATTCAGGAAGATTAGAGAACAGCTGAGGGAATTCTTCCTTAAGTTCGTCTTCTCTTTCCCAAGTAGCCTCATCCTCTGAATGGTGACTCCATTGTACCTTGCACATCCTAATGACCTTGCTGCGAGTAGCCCTTTCGGAGGTATCCAAGATCTTGACCGGGTGTTCCTTGTATGTCGGATCATCCTTTACCTCAAGTTCTTCCAATGGTAAATGTTCTACTCGACCTCACTCGTACACTTTTTCAATTGAGACACGTGGAACACATCATGGACACCGCCAAACGTTCGGGTAACTCCAACCGACAAGCTACCTCGCCACGTCTTTCCAAGACTTGAAATGGTCCGATAAAGCGAGGTGATAACTTCCCTCTGATATTAAACCTTCGAAGGCCTCGGATAGGTGACACTCTAAGATATGCATAATCCCCGACTTCAAATATCACTTCTCTTCTCTTAGGGTCTGAGTAACTCTTTTGCCTGGATTGAGCAATCTTGAGATTTTCTCGGATTATCTCCACTTGTCTTTCTGCCTCCTTTATTATTTCTGGACCAAAGAGTTGACTCTCCCCGGTTTGGTTCCAGAACAATGGCGTCCTGCACTTCCTTCCATACGAGCTTCAAATGGTGCCATCTTAAGACTACTCGATAACTATTGTTGTATGCGAACTCCGCGTATGGCAAGCTTTTATCCCAACTTCCACCATGTTTCAAGGCACATACCATTAACATATCTTCCAATATTTGATTCGTTCTTTCGGTCCGACCATCCGTCCGTGAATGATATGCCGAGCTGAAGTTTAACTTCGTATCCATAGACTCATGTAATTTCGCCGAATCGGGACGTGAACCGAGTGCCTCGGCCCGATACTATCTTCTTTGGAACCCCATGTAAGCGAGACTATCTTTGATATGTACAGTTCTGCTAACTTTGTCCCTGAATATGTGGTCTTTACTGGTATGAAATGTGCAACTTTGGTTAACCTGTCCACTATTACCCATATTGAATCGTATCCATCACGTGTTCGTGGCAATCCTACTATAAAATCCATACTAATCTCTTCCCACTTCCATTCCGTACTTGCAAGTGGTTGTAATAACCCCGCCGGCCTTTGATGCTCGCTTTTACTCTTTGGCATATATCACATAGTGCTACATGAGCTGCAACATCTTTCTTCATACCGTACCACCAATATTTCGCTTTAGGTTTTGGTACATCTTGGTACTTCCTAGATGTATAGAGAGGGCTGAATCGTGTGCTTATTTCAATATGACTCACGAAGATGTTTGATTTCCGGTATACGTATCCTGTTCTTAAACCAAATAGTTCCCTGTTCATCCTCTCTCGAATTCCGGAACCTTGCCTTGTTCAATCAACTTCTTATATCCCTTAATCTTTTCATCATCCAATTGCCCTTTTCTAATTTCTTGTTCAAGAGTTGACTTCATTTCTAAGGTCATACTTTCGCTTGGTGCAAGCTATCCCTAGATGGAGTCGTGCCATTTCCCAACACAGTTCCTGGGGCATTAATCGGGCTACTAACATGTTTGCTTGACTCTTACGGCTCAAGGCATCTGCCACCACATTGGCCTTTCCTGGATGATACTGTATGTCCAAATCGTAGTCCTTAATCAGCTCTAACCATCTACGCCGCCCGAGATTGAGATCCCTCTCGGGTGAAGATGTACTTCAAGCTTTTGTGGTCCGTGAATATCTGACACTTATTTCCAATCATATAATGTCTCCAAATCTTCAGTGCGTGCACTATAGCTGCTAACTCCAAATCATGAGTAGGGTAGTTTTGTTCATGCTTCCTTAATTGTCTAGAAGCATATGCTACCACTTTTCCTTCCTGCATCAGAACACATCCTAGTCCTTGCCTTGATGCGTCACAATACACATCAAATCCTTTGTGTATATCGGCATTATTAGTACCGGTGCGGTGGTCGCCTTCCTCTTTAGTTCTTCAAAGCTAGCTTGACACTTATCATCCCAATTAAACTCCTTTCCTTTCTCCAACAAAGAAGTGAGTGGTTTTACGATTCTCGAGAATCCCTCTATAAACCGTCGATAGTACCCTGCCAAACCGAGGAAGCTCCTGATCTCTGGCACATTTCTAGGTGGATTCCAATTCAGTACATCCCGAACTTTACTTGGGTCTACAGCAATTCCTCCGTCCGTGATAATGTGCCCAAGAAACGAGACCTCCTTTAACCAAAAATCACACTTGCTGAACTTAGCGTATAACTGATGCTCTCGAAGTTTCTGCAATACCAGTCTCAAGTGTCCCTCATGTTCCCCTTCATTCTGAGAGAAAACTAGGATATCATCTATAAATACTACCACAAACCTATCAAGATACTCCATGAAAACCTTGTTCATCAGATACATAAAGTATGCTGGAGCGTTGGTCAATCCAAAGGACATCACTGTGAACTCGTATAGACCATATCTTGAGGTGAAAGCTGTCTTAGGAATATCTTCCATACGGATCTTCAGCTGATGGTAGCCAGATCGCAGATCTATCTTAGAGAAAACTTTCGCTCCTCTCATTTGATCGAACAGATCCTCGATCCGGGGTAAAGGATATTTATTTTTGATAGTGACCTCATTGAGAGATCGATAGTCTACACACATCCTCCTAGATCCATCCTTTTTATCTACGAAGAGTGTGGGGGCCTCCCCATGGTGATGAACTAGGACGGATAAACCCTTTACTTAACAATTCCTCTATTTGTTTCTTTAATTCGCCAAATCTTTGACATCCATTCTATACGGTCTTTTGGATATAGGAGCAAGTACCGGGTAAGAGTTCGATATCGAATTCAATGTCTCGGTCGGGTGGCATACCCGGCGGGTCATCGGGAAAGACATCCGGGTACTCATTTACCACCTTAATATCCTCCAAGCACTTTTCCTTTCATTGAATTCACTAACTCCTTCCCGTAGGTGACGGTGTTGCGATAAATTCTATTCCGTCCCCTTGTGGACTAGTCAAGTGAACCGATTTCTCCCGACCGGATAACTCCATCATACTTTCTTAACCAATCCATCCCTAGGATTACATCTATGCCCCAGGATTTGAGGACTACCAGATTGGATGGAAAGTCTATCCCCATGATTTTAAGGTTTACTTGTGGGCACAGATGGCTGGCTTTCATATCACCGCCAGGTGAACTAACAAGCAACGGTTTCTTCATTGGACTCATAGGCATATTATGCTTTGCTACGAACTGATCGGTAATGAATGAATGCGTAGCTCCCGAATCAAATAATACGGTAACAGTACGAGTCGATAGGGAACGTACCAAGTACAGCCCCAGAAGCGTCTTGTGCCTGCTCCACAGTCATGTTGTGCACTCTACTGCGCACATAATTTTGTTGCGCTTTGTTGCCTGGAGTACCTGCATTTCCAGGGCGTGCTGGAGTTGATGACTGTCCAACTTTCTGAATGTTACTCCTCTGGGGAGTCTGCATTCCACGCTTAGGGCAGTTATTAGCATAGTGCCCCAACTCGCCACATTTGAAGCATCCATTGGGCTGCACGGGTGTGGTGTTTCTTGCCGGTGCACCCGGGGGTAGGAGCCGGGCGGTTCGTTGGAAGTTTGGTGTGCGAGGGGTTTGCGGATTGAACCGTTGAGGCTCGCTGGAATGAACGCCGTGTACCGCATATTCTCGTGGGTGCTTACCACCATGTCCCCCGGAGCGGAATGGTGTATTCGATGATAGCCGAAGCGTGGGCGAGTATGGCCGCTGGATCGACCTCGGGATTGAAACTTGCGTTTCGCTCCCCAAGCTCTCTCGCGCTTGTTCTCTAGGCCAATTGCCTTGTTTAACGAGTGGCGAAATGCGGGAAGGTATGGCTGCGGAGCTGGTAATTCAGTGGTCCTATCAACCCATCAAGGAAGCGTTCCTGCCTTTTTGGGTTTGTGTTGACCTCGTCGGGAGCATAACGAGACAACTGAGTGAACTTGTCAAGGTATTCATTTACAGACATATTGCCCTGTTTCAGAGCAAGGAACTCTCTCTGCTTAAGCTTTAATACCCCATCAGGGATGTGGTGAGCGCGAAAAGCATCTCGGAACTGCTGCCATGTGATGGTGTTAGGTGCAGGATGGGCGACTGTGTAGGCATCCCACCAATCGATGCCTGCCCTTCCAGTGCGTCCGGAAGCATAAAGGACCATTTCTCGGTCATTACATTGAGCCCTCTCCAACTTCTTGGTAATGGTTTTCAACCAATCATCAGCATCTAGCGGATCGGTTGAGTGAGAGTAGGTGGGAGGGTGGTGGCTCATAAACTCCTTATGCTTGTCTCTCGGAGCGGGTGGTGGTGGTGGGGGTGGTGCCTGCGGCTGATTCTGCTGGGCTTGTATGTTCTGCACTGCGGCAGTGAGGTTCTGAATCAGCTGCATCTGGGCAGCGAAGAATTGCTGAGTAGCGGGATCCATTGCGGGATTGAGCGGGGGAGGTGGCACCGGGTTTTGCTGGTTGGCTATGTGTGCCCGAACAACTGGTGGGACGTCCTGTCCTCCTCCTGACCTGGTGTTTACCATCTGATTGTTAGAGAAAGATATTTCAGACAAGATTATCGAACTGTTGTATAAAGAAGTGAGTTTGAATTAAGGAATCAGCAAGATTTTCTTTTCTGTGACAGATTTGGTTGGTTCCGATAAAACAGTTGTATCCCATGGTATCCTTCTTCAAAAATTATGAACTTTTGCTAGGCCATGTAGAACCCATTTATGCAATTAACCCCACTGGTTTTATCCCATTTGGAGATCCACAACTTGAGTTAAAATTCGAGTACCGCAGCTGTGTTAGCACGTTTTTACAGATTCTGTTAGCCTCATTGTTCTGTTTATAACTCGCTGTATATTAATCCTTTGATGCTGAATTTTGGACAGAGGTTGATCCACAAAATTTGTGAACCAACCCAACTGGATTTAGGTCAATCGGAGTTCTGTAGCTTGAGTTATGATAAAAACATTGCTGCGCTGTCAAGGAGCTGCGCGAACAGATTTTTGTACGATTGATTTGGTTTGATAAGTAAGGTAGAAGATAACTTGGAATTGAACCCCAACTAACCATTAACTTAACATGATTTTTCTTGTTGCATTTGTGGCCATCACTCCACAATACAACTCACTCAAACAAAGATCCAAATCAAACATGGTTCAATCAACAACTTGTTACAATCGTTCGTCCTCGCAGAAACGTCTACCGGAAAACAAAAAGAGGGTGGATATCCTAATTCCTATTCCACTGAAGACTAGTGGTAGCTGCTGGAGTGCCGTATCGAAGCCTTTTGCGTGGAGGGGAACGGGAAGGACAAGATGCTTCTGCTTCGTCAGGTGGCCGCTGTCGCCGCCACCGAGCTTCCACCGAGCTATCCTCGCCTGTGCATTCTGTAGCTCCTGATGTGTCCTATCCAACTCCGCTGTCGCTCCCTCCAAGTCTCCGTGTTCGGTCTGCTGTCACTCTCGCAAGTATATCAACACGGCTATCTCAGAAGTCCCCCATAGGTATCACGGTGTTTTCTGTACCACTGACTCTGCTGGGGACGAATCGGAAGTCCGTGCCTTCTAAGCGATCGCGGAACGTGTTGCTGATGGACCATAGTGCTCTTCTTGCGGCATCGTTGATAGCAGCTGCTTCTGAGGCAAAGTGTGCTGTGCAGGGGTGAATGGTACGGGTCCTCCATCTTCCTGCCTGTGCAGTGGCAACCCTGACATGGACCTCTGTGGTATAATAATCTCTCATCCCCGGCTCTACATAGTGTTTGGTGATGTACAACGGTCTCACTGCATACTCTATCTCCTGCAACAACTCCTCCAATAGCTCACAGAACGGAGCGTCTGGGCCGATGTATGTGTGTTCATGATACTCAGCCCTGTGATATCTATGCTCATCACCTTGCTGGTCTTCATTTTCATTGTTATTGTTGTTGTTCTCATTCTGATTATCATTGTTGTCTTCTCCATTTCCCACAGCACTGTTGTCATCCTCTAATCCTTCTATGTCCACCTCCTCTTCTTCTTCCTCACTCTCATCATCTTCTTCGCTGGAACTTTCTTCACTACTACTTGAATCATCCCCGGAGTCATCTGGATCATCCCCTGCAGCATTCTGTTCAAGCTCTTCTCCTCCTACCACATCTGGTTCTGGTTCAGCTTCTACCTCTGGTGGAAATATTATGTCTCCATCTTCATTAACCTCCAGAAAAACTCCGTCATATAACTGTGGATGTTCCTCGGTCCCATCATCCTCAAACACTATTTCCTCTGGATCCTCTTCATCATTTTCTTGATCTTTGTATTGCTCGATATCCCCGCTCAATCGCTCCCGCGCAGAATCGTACCGGGTAGTCTCCAACCTCCTGTTGCATCTCCTCCAGCTGTGCCTCCTCCGGGACTACTGGATAGCGTGGAGCCAACTGTCCTGAAGGAAGGCGACCACCAGTGCTCTTGCGGGCAGTAAGACGAGACCTGGCCATCTGTTAAGAAAGAGTGAACTCAGCATAGAGGAAATCAAAATGATGCAAATTTTCAACAAAAGAACAAGAACAAATTAGATTTTTATGCGAAAATAAGGTGGTTTTGAAAGATGACGAGAATGATCTAGAACATGAATCCTTAAATTTCGTCCATTTCTAACTAAGGCTGCGTTCCTACGGTCAACACTGCTCTGATACCATTCCGTCACACCCGATTTCCGAAGAGGAACCAAGTGCATCTCATATGTGCGCCGGGATCGGTTCACACACATATGATAGACGAAAATGAGTGAAATATCATAAACGGTATTCAAACGTATTTCAAAGTTTAACCTCTTATTACACTCATGCGGGGGAGACTCGAAGGTCTCTAACAACGGAAAACGATAACTACTCGTCGAGTCCTCGTCTTCCGCTCCCACGGGCACTTGAGCGGGGGACCGCAAGCCTCACGGCTCATCGAAGTCATCATAGAACTCCCCTCCAAAGTTTTCCTGCGAACGGCGATAAGCAAGGCCGAGCACACTTATGGTTGGAGCTCGGCAAGTGGGGGAAAATTCAAGGCTATCAAGGATAGGCTAAGGTTTTGCAGCGGTTAGCATTTTAATGTTGGTCAAGTTTTAATTAAAGAACACCTAATTACTAAGTGTAAGTTCGTACCAACCCACTTAAGAAAAACTTAAATGCCAAAACAACCCAAGCTCAAAGAGCTTCACCAACCACGATTTATCTCATCTTTAAGTTTATTAATCATGTGAGGGTCCAAGCCGCTCATGACCGTGAGCACGGCTGATCGATCAGTTTTACACTCTGCAGAGGTTTGCACACTGTACCCATAGTTCGCGTAAAAGCTCCGAAGAACTTTAAACCCCACCATGCGATGCTGGCCAAGCACCATACCACACTTCTGAGGTGTGATTGCATAGGGACGCTACGAAGTCTTTACAAAGGCATGCAAAAGACTAATGACCCGCATAGTTACAGATCAGGGCGGACCATAACCCTCCCTAGTGGTCGCACCTTAGGAAAGGCTACTACCCCAAAAGGGCCGGGCTATACCCCTGCAACCCGGATCCCCCCTCTGCTCCTTTCGGAAAAGGGCCACTAGTACGATCACACACCTAATTATTCGGCTAAGGTCGAGCCATGTAACACCGTGGTTGCGCATGTTTTCTTGGGTGGTTCTCCATGTTCCGATTAATTCAAGTGTTCTTGCCTTACCCAAAACATTAACTAATAGCCATATGTCATTTCCATAAAAGACCCATTTAACCAACCCATGTTAAGCAACTAGCGTTTTCTACCCAAAATTTTATTTAAAAGGGCTAGGCCAAGGATCAGGGTAAAAGATCTAGGTAAGTCCTTAAAAAGGTTTTCCCGTCAAATTAATGCAATGATAACATAAAGTAAACATTAATTTGCAATGCAATTATATAGGACAAAAAGAGAACATGCAAGGGGTGAAGACCACTTGCCTTCCTCAACTACGGTAAAAACTTCCTCCTCTTCGAACAATTGCTCCTGATCGTCCCCGAGAGGTGGCTCGGATGAAACAGCACGATATCTACGATGCACACATAAAGCATACAATAAATAAAACAGATCACCAATCAATCCTAAAGACTGAAAACATGCTACTAAAACAACGGGCACGCTGAGACGATCGCAAGGACTACTAGAACGCTAAAAACGGAGCTATAACGGAGAAGTTATGCTAAAAACAAGGTTTAAGGACTAATGCGATAAACTAAACTATACGGGGGCCTAACAGCAAGAAAACAGGGGCTAAAACGTAAATAAACTTAAAAACAGAAGGTTTAAACTAATAAAAGGCTATTACGGACCTCCGAGCAAAGTTCTAATAAAAACGGGGGCTTAAACACAAAATTCGGGACTCGATTTGCAAGGATCTTTAAAGGTGGGAGGACCGGCTTGCGATTATAAAAGAGTTGGGGTCTCTTTAAGAATTTGTCCCCTCGGGTTGACCGTTACACACGGTTTGACCCGCGGGATCCAACGGATCCGAGCCGTGGATGGCCGATCCGATGGCCACCCACGCCCGCGTGCGTCCGAGGGGCGGCGCCCGCGCCGGTGGCGGCGGCGCGCGGCGGCGCACGGCGGTGGGTCGCCGGCGATGACCAAAACAGGGGCTTCGGCCACGATTCCGCAAGGAAACAACACCTATGCGTAGGCGGGAACAACGCGAGCCTAAACGGGTGCTTGCACGGGTGGAAAGGGCGACGGCCGAGGCGGGGCGTCCATGGGGGCGGACGGCCGGCGGCCGGCAAGCGGCGGAGCGCGCTGCGATCGGGCTCAAGCAAAAAGGAGGGCGGGGATAGGCTCCTTACAGTGCGTAGAGGCTACGGTGGGCGGGAATTGGACGGAGAAGGCGGCGGCGGCGCAGTTCAACTCCGGCGGCCGGTCTTCACGGGCGGCGACGGCGAGCTGCGACTGGAGTGCACGAGGGCCTGCGGGTTCGAGAGGATGCGATGGTTAGCTTACACGTGTGAAGAAGAACCGATTGAGAGGGTCCGGGGGGGCTTCACCGACGGCGGACGAGCTCGGGCGACGGCAATGGCGCGGCGGCGCACGGTGCTCGGGCCGGCGAGGATTGTGGAGTTGGGCCGCCGGGCCGTTGCGGGGCGCAAGGAAAGGGAAAAGAAAAAGGCCCCGCCGGCCCGGATTGGATGCGAGCCGAGTTAGAAGAAAGGGGAGAGAGAGAGAGGGAGAGGGAAAGGGTTTTGTCTTTTTTTAAAAAAATTCTTTCAAATTCATTTTCAAACATTCAAACTCCAATCAAACAAAATCCATGCATTCGAATCATGATGCACAAACACTTATTGTTTCTAAATTATTTTAGTGATGTTTAATTATTTTAAAAGCCAATTTGTTTAATGATTTATTTATGTCCTTAAAGGAACTTTTAAACCTAGTCATTTGTTGCTAAATTAATTCGGTGATGGAATTTTTAGGGTGTTACACCACCGGTCGGACCGGTCGACCCACCGGTCGACCGGTGTGGTGCCGCTTTGCACCTCCGTCTTCGGTTCTCGGTCTTGGCTTTGTGGATCAACCAAGGAACCCGGTGGTTTTCTCGGTGAACCCCGGAAACCCCGCGAACTCGGTGTAGCCTCCGTCAATCTCCACTCATGACTCGGCTCCCACGTAGTCCCGGCTCGACCTTGGTTTTGAGGCTCAACCAAGAAACCGTCCATGACTTCATCTTCTTGTTCATGCCACCATGCGGCCCGCACTTGACCCCCGCCGGCCACCGGGTCCCTCGAACGAAGCCTACTTGTCTTCTCCACACCCGGAGGCCTCACCGGCGATGACCTTTCGCGCTTGTTCTTCACCCGCAACAACACGAGTCAAGCCGCAACCCGCACCCGCAATACTTAGCCAAGAATCGGTCCACTCAACGTTGTCAATCACTCATCACACAAGGAAGCGACCATCCACCGGTCCTCGAACCACACATGGTCCTCAATCTCCCCCTTGATGAGTGCATTGACAACACCCACATGAAAGTAACAAGAGAGAAAAGAAAAAGAAAAGAAACGAACAAAAAGAAACTCCAACAAGCGATCGAAAGCCAAACAAAGGCAAGGAGCAAGATCACTTGAAGAAGACAAGTCTCGGACCCCTTAGGCAAGGGCAACGGCTCGACACATCCGAGACAAAGCAAAGCTCAAGCAAAGAGCGCAAACCACCAAATCAAAGCTCGAAAAACCACAAAGAGCTCCCCCTGCACACATGCAAGCTCCCCCTGAACCAATGCACCTCCCCCGGACGAATGCATGCAAGACACCACTTGAAAAAGGGCAGCCGCAACAAAATAGCCCCCGACCGGTCGACCGGTCCACACCACCGGTCGGACCGGTGTGCAACATGTGTACGAGAACCGAAGCACTCACACCGGTCGGACCGGTGCACAACGAGAGCCCGAAATGGCTCGAAACCACCTGAAAACCTTCTAAACACGTCCGGCAAGCCATTTCAAGCTCAAACTTCTCCCCCTTGTTGGCAATGCATGAATCAAGCCAAAAATGCAAAACTTTCAACCTAGAGCTTCTCAAATAGACAAAATTCAACAAAGAATGCTACACATGTCCAAATGAGCAAGTTAGATACTCTACGGCTTCGTATCGATCTCAACTACATGATCACCAAGTTTCACAACCATTGGACGAAGCTAAGATGGATTTTGGCAATTTTGCGAAAAACTTTCCTCTCATGAGCAAAGTCCTAAACATGATCAAAGCATATCAAAATGGCAAAGCCACACAAACTTCATGCTAGGACAGCCATTGTAATCATAAGACCATCACAAACACCCACAAGCACCTCATGTCATGTCAAAGCCACCGAGCCATGTGCCTACTTCTATGTATGAGACTTCTCATTGGTAGGCATCATGCAACGATTTAGCACCCAAAGCAAATTAAATTCAGCACATATGACATGGGAGCATATTTTCCAAGCATTTTTCATTTCATTTTCAGATTTGTAAATGGTACATGAAATGTCTTTGCGACAAAAAGGAACTTATGCTCCTCCACAAGATAAATCAAGAGGGCTAAACATTCATGATGGCAAATGAGCCTTTGGCCCCATATGATCAATAAACTAGCTATCCAACCACAAATTAAGCATAGCAAGGCCACAAAAACATGTCAAGAGCATGTAAAGGCATTTACACATGAGAGAGCATACATGTGACATTTTTCAAAAGCATAGCTATCAACCATGGATTATTCATCAAGATCATCAAGAGCTAAGCCAAACTAACCATAGCATACCAAACAAGCTCACAAAGACATATATCTCATTCCATGGTGAACAATGTATATGAGAGAAGCTTTTCCTAACCAATGCATATGATACAAAATGCATGCAATCTAAGATACAAGGATGCCTATACATCATGTTACATATGCCATGCCAAATGCAAGGAATGCGAAAGGAAAGCTATACATATGCTACCACCGGCTCCTCGAGGGGAGGCAAAACGGGCTCGACACCACCGGCAAAAGAGAGCTCCCACACACCCATCTCAAGAAATCAAACACACACCAAGTTCCCCCCGCACACGAGTGAAAGTTGCTTGATCTAGGGGTTTGGTGAAAATATCGGCTAGTTGGTCATGTGTGGGTACATGGATCAAAGCTATCTTTCCTTTCTCGACGTTGTCTCTCAGAAAATGGTACCTCACTTCTATGTGCTTGGTTTTGGAATGGAGCACTAGGTTCTTGCAACGCTTATGGCACTGGTGCTATCACATTGAAGTGGGACATGGGTATACTCCTCACCAAAGTCACTCATGGTGTAGGTGATCCAAAGGAGCTGAGAGCAACAACTAGCAGCGGCAACATACTTGGCCTCGGTCGTGGATTGAGCAACACTCGAGCGCTTGCGGGAGGACCAAGAGACCAAAGAGGAACCCAAAAACTGGCAAGTCCCAGAAGTGGACTTCCTATCCAACCGACACCCGGCAAAATCCGCGTCTGAAAAACCATGAAGCGCCAAAGAAGAAGACGCGGAGTACCAAAGGCCGAAGTCGGGAGTGTGACGCAAGTACCTGAAAATTCTCTTCACTGCTTGCCGATGCGAAGTCCTCGGAGACGCTTGAAAACGAGCGCACAGACACACCGAGAACGCGTATGTCCGGCCTCGTCGCCGTCAAGTAGAGAGTGACCCGATCATGCTCCGGTACTCCTTCCGGTCCACGTGTTCACCTTTCTCGTCCGCATCAAGAGCTGTAGTCGTACTCATCGGCGTCGTCATAGCCTTGGAGTCCTCCATCTTGAACTTCCTCACGATGTCCTTGGTGTACTTAGCCCGGTGCACAAATGTTCCTTCCTTTGATTGCTTGATTTGTAGCCCGAGGAAGAACTGCAACTCGCCCATCATGCTCATCTCAAACTCCGTGCTCATATCATCTGCAAACCTCGCAACAAGAGAGTTAGACGAGCCACCAAAGACAATATCATCCACGTACACCTGCACAATCAGGATATCTCTGCCCTGCCTCAGCAAAAACAAGGTCTGATCGACCTTCCCCATCTCAAAACCTCTCTCAAACAAGAACCCCCTCAACCTGCCATACCAAGCTCTAGGCGCCTGCTTCAGCCCATACAGCGCCTTCCTCAACTTGTACACCCGGTGGGGGTACCTCTCACTCTCAAACCCCGGAGGCTGCCTCACATACACTTCTTCCTCCAGCACACCATTCAGGAAAGCACTCTTCACATCCATTTGGTGCAACTTGAACCCTTTAGCCACGGAAAAGGCTAGAAGGATCCTAATCGCCTCCAAACGGGCTACGGGAGCAAAGGTCTCCTCGTAGTCGATCCCCTCCTTCGACCGAACCCTTGAGCAACAAGTCTCGACTTGTTCCTCACAACCTCACCCTTCTCTCCCTCTTTGTTTTTCCACACCCACTTTGTACCAATCGGCTTACACCCTGGGGGAGGGTCAACCAACTCCCACACCTGATTCCTCTCAAAGTTCTCCAACTCCTCATGCATCGAGTTAACCCAATTGTGATCAGATAGTGCGTGTCCAATGTCTTTAGGCTCGAAAGAAGCAACAAATGCAGAATGAGCAAAATGAGAGTTGTTCCGAACCCTCGACCGTGTAGTGCGTTCATTCATGTCGCCGATGATCCTCGAAGCTGGGTGATCAACTTGAACTCGCCGGGGAGGTTCTCGCCTCGAAGCTACCTCCCCCTCAACATCAGCTTCTCCTCGTTCTTGATTTGTCGTCGTAGGTGTAGCAGAGGGTCCATCCATCATCGTAGTCGAAGTAGTGGGTACATGTTCGGCGGGGGCACCACACCGCCATCTTCATCATCACCATGTTCATGCTCCTCCTCTCCGAAAAATCTCCTCGCCAAGCTCATCATCACCGCACACTCAAAGACAAGCCGACTACGTGGCTCGTCTCGTCGAAGGTTACCTCGCAAGTCTCCACGATTTGGTTAGTTTCAAGATTGAGCACACGATATGCTCTAGAATGAGATGCATAACCAAAGAAAATGCCATCGACGGACCTAGCCTCAAACTTATCCAACTTCCCGCCTTTCTTCGAATGAAACACTTGCAACCAAAGACATGGAAGTGACTCACCTTGGGTGTGCGACCATGCATCAACTCATAGCATGTCTTCTTCTTGTGCACTCTGAGGTATATCCTGTTCGACACATAGCACGCGGTATTCACCGCCTCAGCCCAATACCTCCTCGGAGTCCTATGCTCATCAAGCATCGTCCGAGCCATCTCGCACAAGGTCCTGTTCTTCCTTTCCACAACACCATTCTGGGGAGGCGTATACGGACTCGAAAAGCGGGTGCTCAAGACCCAAGTCATGGCAAAAGGTTTCAAAACGAGAGTTCCCGAATTCCGAGCCATTATCACTTGCGGATAGCTCGTATGGCATCTCCGTGCCTCTCGTTCCTCAACCTCAAGACTAGATCTCGAACAAAACCAAATGTCTCCCCTTATCCTCGAGAAAGAACACCCACGCATACCGAGAATAGTCGTCCACCACAACAAGGACATACCACTTCCCACCCGCAGATCGCACACGAGCTGGGCCAACAAGGTCCATATGGAGCAGCTCGCATGGACGCTCAGTCATCACATCGGTGAGAGGCGGGTGAGAAGAGGCTACCATCTTGGCATGCCTACACGGTGCACAAACCAACTCTTTCTCAAGCCTCAACTGTGGCAATCCTCAAACCAGATTGAGTTTACTCAAGTGAGACAAAAGGTCAAAGCTCAAGTGACCCAACTTCCTATGCCACCTCCACAACTCACTCAAAGAACCAACCAAGAAACAATGCTCCACACCCGAAGACCGAGAAAAATCAGCACGAAACACCCGACCCTCGGGAACGACCATACAAACAAGGTCCCCTCGAGAGTCCACAATCCGAGAACCACCAGGCCGAAACAACACCTCAAAGCCCTCATCCAACAACCGGGACACGGAAAGCAAATTGTACCCCGGCGATTGAACAAGAGCAACACGCCTCGAGTGATCTTGCACTCACTTTTATCTCACCTTCGAAAGCACACGCCCACGCCCATTGTCCCCAAAGGTGATGTACCTCTTCGTCACCACCGGGACGAGACTTGAGAACCACCCCCCCGTCTCCGGTCATATGCCTCGAACAACCGGAGTCAATCAACCAAATGTTCTTCAAGTCTCCCACCCGAAATTCAAAAACAAGCACGTGAGCGAACAAACAACTCAAGCACTAGGGTTAGTACCAAAAGAGGAAAACCGGTCTTGCCGAGCCATTTGCTCGAAAGTGGGGTTAGCACCAACCAAAGCATCTCTCCTACCAAAGCTACCTCCACAAACACCACCACGGTAACCACCCCGAGGGAACCACCCCTCCTTGCCCGGAGGAGGACCAAATCCATGCAAGAAAGCCCGTGGAACGTCCTTCCTCTCCAACTCAAAGCCACGACTCCTCCGATCCCCGTATTGAGCACGAGGAGGAGAACGCCTAGCAACCGACCACCCGCACCCTTTCCCGGCCCAACCACCGAACCACGACCTCCGAAACAACCCTCGCACCCGTACGTGCTCGAAACCCAAACGGTCGTCTCCGGGCCTCGCACCGGTCGACCGGTGCCCCACACCGGTCCGACCGGTGTGACTCCGGACAGCAAGCACCACCTGCTCCGCCTTCTTCTCTCCCCAAGCACGAACTCGTCCTCACACTCGCCTTGCCCCCGGGCATCCGCATACGAGGCTCAAGTACACCATCGGAAGGGTGGTACTTGTCCTTGTTAGCCCACTCCCGAAGGACCGATAAGGCGACCGAGAGAGGGGGGAGTGAATGGGAGCCGATAAAAATTCTTCTCGAGGGAGATTGAAACTCCGACAAGACGAACTAGCTCGGTCGAACCCCCGAAATCACACGCTCCGCACTTCTACCTCCCGTTTGCCAAAACCACGTAGCCACCGGAGTGCTACCGGTCCTAGGAACAAACTCTACCCAAGCAACCACAACACACACGCAACACCGACAAGGCGGAAACAACTCGAAAGCCGGCTAACCGGAGGGGGCGGTTAGACCGGGCATAGGGGGCGGTTAGACCGCCTCCACCCGGCAACCAAGAAATCCTCCGAAACGCCTCTTCCGAGCACCAAAACACACCACGGTTTCACCAACAGAGATCTCTGGTCAAGGCCATGCTAGCTACCGAAAATCTTGGCGAAAACCAAAACTTCACCCAAGGGCCTAGGGGCGGTTAGACCGGCTACCCGGGGCGGTCTAACCTCCTGTACCCAGCAACGAACCCCGATCAAGAACACCTAGCAAACTACACTAAAACGAGCCAATATTTCACCGGAATGCTCCTCGATCAAGGTGAACAAACTCACGAGAGAAAGGTCCAAAGCAAAATCAAACTTTCTTCGGAAAGGCCTAGGGCGGTTAAACCCGGTGCCGGGGGCGGTTAGACCTCCCTCCCCCCGAGCACAAAGATCCGAGTGAAAACCCAAGCAAACGAACTTGAAACGCTCCAAGATTTCAACCATACAATCCCCTGGTCAAGGCCAACATGCTACCAGAAGATCTCGGCCAAAATCAAAACTTTCTCCGGACGAGCCCGGGGTGGTTAGACCGCCTTTCCTACGCGGTTAGACCGCCCTCCCCAGACAGAACGGGAAAAAGGGGAACCGCGGGTCAACCCTCAACTTTGCATCACCCGATCTCCCGATTCACCCAACGGATTGCAGCGAAACTTTGGGGATGCCGGGTCACCTCATGGACGACCTCTCCCTCAAAGGAATTGCACCGAAACGCTCTCAATCATGGGGAATCGCAAATCTCGTGACCAAACCTCAAGAACTCGAGTTCCAACGAAAACCACCAAATCGAGTCCGATTCAAAGGAGATTTGGGGGCAAAGTCACCAGCCAAAGAGGCACAAAAACCTCATACGTGACACCCACCAAAAACCCCAAGAAATCGTCCTCAAAACACCGCCAAAAAGAGCTCCGAAAATCAACACAAAAGAGACGGGAAAACCACCATGAAGAACCACGCCGAACCTTCTATACATGCCATGAATGGTTCGTACAAGGTCTAGTTTGCCACCCAAACATCCATCCCTCTCTCTAGATCTCACATGAAGCTCTCAAACTAGCCTTCTAAAAACCTAGGGAAAATAGAGAACGAAAATGGAAAAACCAAATGAGCTAGGGTTCCAAGAGTTGGCTGCCATCCACCCCTCTAATGAGTATATATGGAGGCACCCAAAAGACTAAAACGCCCTTCACTAATAACTAGAGATACATGCCCCTCAAGGGCGGATTTGGAATTCTTGATGTCTTCACCATCGGACGGATGCCCGGCGACCGCACCCTGCGTAGCCTCGACGCAAGCCTTGCGATCCCGACGCGTGTCCTCCGCTTCGAAGCTTCTCGGCGCCGGCGGCCAGGGCGGTCAGACCGCCCCCACGGGCGGTTAGACCGGCCCGGTGGATTCGACCGGCCCCCGGGCGGTCCGACCGCCCCTCCGGGCGGTTGAACCCGGCACGGGTGGCCGCACCTCCTCGTCGAGTCTTCGGCCTCGGTTTTGTGGCTCAACCGAGTAACCCGGTGGTTTTTCGGTGAACCACCGCAAACCCCGCGAACTCGGTGTAGCCTCCGCCAATCTCCACTCATGACTCGGCTCCCACGTAGTCCCGGCTCGACCTTGGTTTTGAGGCTCTACCAAGAAACCGTCCACGACTTCATCTTGCTGTTCATGCCACCATGCGGCCCGCACTTGACCCCGCTGGCCACCGGGTCCCTCGAACGAAGCCTACTTGTCTTCTCCACACCTGGAGGCCTCACCGGCAACGACCTTTCGCGCTTGTTCTTCACCTGCACCAACACGAGTCAAGCCGCAACCTGCACCTGCAATACTTAGCCAAGAATCAGTCCACACAACGTTGTCAATCACTCATCACACAAGGAAGCGACCATCCACCGGTCCTCAAACCACACATGGTCCTCAATCTCCCCCTTGATGAGTGCATTGACAACACCCATGATTTGTAACCAAGGAGAAAAAGAAAAGAAAATAAACTACTAAAAGAAAAACTCCAACAAGTGATCGAAAGCCAAAGAAAAGCAAAGAGCAAGATCACTTGAAGAAGAACAAGTCTCGGACCCCTTAGGCAAGGGCAACGGCTCGACACATCCGAGACAAAACCATGTTCAAGCAAAGAGCAAAAACCACCAAAAGCACACAAGGCCACGAGCCAAAAACTCACACAAGAGCTCCCCCCGCACATATGCAAACTCCCCCGAACCAATGCATGCAAGAAGGTCACTTGGAAATGCATGACAAAGAGCAAACCAAGCTCACACCGCATAGGGCGGTTAAACCGCCTGCACAGGCCGGTTAAACCGCCCCTGGTCATGTGACCGCCCCAGGGGAGGTTAGACCGCCCCATGTGACCGCCCTGCAAAAACTTCTCTGAAAATTGCCGAACCACTTTGGACACCTTCCATTAGCTCCCAGGTGCCCAAATCATGCACACACTTCTCCCCCTTGTTGACAATGCATGAATCAAGGCAAAATGCAAAAACTTTCAACATATAGCTTCTCGAATATACAAAATTCATCACAAGGAGCTACACAAGTCCAAAAGAGCAAGTTAGATACTCGACAGGTTCGTAATGACCTTAACTACATGATCACCAAGTTTCACAATCATTGGACAAGGCTAAAAAGGATTTGAGTAATTTTGCGAAAAGTTACTCTCTCATAAGCAAATACCTAAACATGAGCAAAACATATCAAAAAGGCAAAGCCACTCAAATTTCATGCTAGGACAGCCATTCTAATCATAAGACCATCATAAACACCCAAAAGCACCTCATGTCATGTCAAAGCCACCGAGCCATGTGCCTACTTCTATGTATGAGACTTCTCATTGGTAGGCAACATGCAACGGTTTAGCACCCAAAGCAAATTAATTTCAGCACATATGACATGGGAGCATATTTTCCAAGCATTTTTCATTTCATTTTCAGATTTATAAATGGTACATGAAATGTCTTTGCGACAAAAAGGAACTTATGCCCCTCCACAAGATGAAGCAAGAGGGCTAAACATTCATGATGGCAAATGAGCCTTTGGCCCCATATGATCAATAAACTAGCTATCCTAACACAAATTAAGCATAGCAAAGCCACTAAAACATGTCAAGATCATATAAAGGCATTTACACATGAGAGATCATATATGTGACATTTTTCAAAAAATTAGCCATCAACCATGGATCATTCATCAAGATCATCAAGAGCTAAGCCAAACTAACCGTAGCATACCAAACAAGCTCACAAGAACATATATAGCAACCCATGGTGAACAATGTATATAGGAGAAGCTTTTCCTATCCAATGCATATGATACAAAATGCATGCAATCTAAGATATAAGGATGCCTATACATCATGTTACATATGCCATGCCAAATGCAATAAATGCACAAAGGAAAACTATACATATGCTACAAAGGAGCTTCACCACCAACTTAGGAAACCAACCACACACAAAAAGCTCACAAAAGACTGGCTCCTCGAGGGGAGGCAAAAAAGGGCTCGACGCCACCGGCAAAAGAGCAAAGGAGCACAAAACTCACAAGCTCCAACTAAACACATGCACTAGGGCCAAAGAGCATGCAAAGCTCACCCTACACACATGATATAGAGAAGGAGCAAAACAAACCAAGTGACTTGACCAAGGCCACACACTCGAAGGTCACAAAGCACTTACCTTTATCATTTCTTCACAATTCACTCATCCTTGTCCACCATCCCCGAAAGTGATGCACCTACATGTCACCACCGGGGTATGAGGCCGAAGAACCACCCCCGATATCAACCAAATGTTCTCCGGGCCTCCCACCTGCAACTCAAAACCAAGAGCGAGAACGAGCAAATGACTCAACACTGGGGTTAGTCCCAAAAGTGTGAAACCAGTGTCGGGCCATTTCCTCAAAAGTAGGGTTAGCAACATTCATCCTACCCTGCCTATCAATACAGCGATCCATCCTGTCAAACCTATCAAACCTGGAACCACCATGGGAACACCACTCCCGTCTCACTGGAGGAGTACGAGTACCACGAAAAGGAAGGCATGGTCCGTAGCCCCTCTGAGACTCAAAGCTGCGACGTCTCCCAAACTCGTATTGATCTCGAGGTAGAGAACGTCCAGCAAACTCAACACCACCAGACTCAAAGTGTCTACCATCTGGACCATAACCAAGGGAACTGAAACCACCAACATCACGACCTCGGAAACAGAACTGCCCAGAAATCTGGGGAGGGCCGGTCTGACCGCCTAACCAGGCCGGTCTGACCGCCCTTCCCTGGGCAGGGCCGGTCTGACCGCCTAGCCAGGCCGGTCTGACCGCCCTCTCCAGACCACCACCGCGGCTACGGGATTTCTCATATCCCCATGCCGGATCCTTACGCACAAAGCCCTTTCCCTTAGGCAGTGGCATACGAGGCTCAGGCACACCATGAGAAGGGTGGTACCGTCCTTGTTCGCCCACTCCTTAGCCATTCTCGCCTCTCTCTTTCTCTTATAGCAAAACTCTCTCTTGTGACCATCCTTCCCACAAAACTCACAATGGAAAAGGATTGGTTTGGGCTTAGGCTTGGGGTGAGACTCTTCACTTGGTTTCTCACTAGGCTTTTTACTAGGTTGGTTTGACTTGGATGCTAACTTGTCTTTGGGTGTGGGTTGTGGTGGAGCCGAAACATTCCCAAATTTCCTTTCTCTCTCACCACCGCCCTCACCAACCTTATCCAATCCCAAGGCCCAACCATCAAAGCGCTTACAGCTAGCAATCATCATACCAAGCTGAGGTTCTTGACTCGACAACCAACTCAGTGCTTCACGCAACTTATCATTCTCATCTTGCAAGCGACCAACACATTTTGCAAGATCCAAATTCTTCATAGCATGCATCTCACATGTAGAACAAGAAGTAGGAATAGGCACTTTCAAATCGGCCTCTAGCGAACCAATGCGAGAACGAAGCTCAATAATTTTCTCATGCAAACCGGGCAAGAAGTGCAAGCACCAAGCAAAGTGGGTCTAGATTGTAGCTCGACCAACTCAACCCTAAGCACATCTAGTTCCTCACACTTGGAGGCATACTTCTCCCTAAGATCGATCAAGTCGGCTAGGAAAGCAGAGCAATCGGCACAATCATTTTCATCGAAACAACGGGGCTAGCCTTAAGCGAATCAATTTCAAGCTTGCTATCAAGAACCGTGTTTCTAGCTCGGCCACTCTAGTCCTAGCATCCTCGAGCAAAGATCTAAGCTCCTTTCTAAGCTTCTTAGCCTCTCTAAGCATGTGATCGCGATTATCAAGCAAGTCAACCAACTCCTCATTCTCCTTGCGCAAAGAAGAGAGCTCATCACATACCTCATCCTCGGAATCCAAGTCCGAGGCGTCCTTCTGGCTTCTCTTCTTGCTCGAAGCGCGAGCCATGCCGCAGAAGTCGTCCTTGAGGCTTAGGCCCGTCACACAAAGGCCGTTGAGATACTTGCCAAGGTTCTTCTTCTTCTTCCTCTTCTTCTCATCCTCTTCGTCTTCATCACTCGAGCTTGAAGACGTGTCCTCGGAATCAGACTCGATGTCGCTTGATCTCTTCATCTTCTCTCGAGACCGTGCCTTCTTCCCATGTCCATGATCCTTCTTCTTAGACTTCTTCCTCTTGTCCTTGAACTTGTGCTTGTCGTGGTTGTTCACCTTCGGACACTCGGCGAAATAGTGTCCGATCTTGCCGCACTTGAAGCATGTCCTCGTGTTCCTCCTCATGTTCACCGGTTCTCGTGCGGCCTCTCGAACCGCCTCGTCGGGAGCGCCGGCTCGTCCTCTCCAAGCACGTCGAACTCCTCATCCGGCATAGACATCAAAGAGGACAAAGAAAACATCCGGTGGATGGGTTAGTGTTAGCCTTTCCTTTCAAACCACCAACAAGGGCAAGACTATGGGAATCGGTCGGTCCCTCGAGCTTGGCGGTCATGCCCCTATCCACCTCGGCCGACTTGAGCTTCGAGAACGGCTCGTTCACCGTCGAGTATCATACCTCTCCGACTCGACTATGGCCTCGAACTTTCCGCCCCCATATCGTACGATCCAAAGAGTGTAAGAGCTTGACCGCTCTATCATGATCATCGTACGGGAGCACGTCCACATTGGCCCTCATGTTGTTCACCACCACCGTGAACCTGCGAAACAAGGCATCGATGGACTCACCGGGGAGATGAGTGAAGTTCTCGTACTCTCTCCGGTAGGTCGCATACATCCGTGCCCCGAACTCCGGGCGTTCCCAACATGAGCCTCCTTCAACACCGCCCAAATCCTACAAGCCAAGTGCTCGGTGTGCACCCGATCGAACTCGGGGCCGACACAAAGCACGAAACAAGTAGTCGACCGCCTTATTGTTGGCGTCGAATCCGTCCCTCGACCCTGGAGCAAGGAAATCCATCGGCTGGACATAGCATGTGTCCACCGTGACATCCCAAAGCAGCTGACCCTTTCCGCGGAGGAACGCACCCATCCGCTTGCTCCACATCTGGTAGTTCTTGCCATCGAAGTGTGGAGGACCCGAACCCCGTTCCTGGTACGCCATCCTTGGATCTTAGACTGGTTAGAGTCAACAAAGACCCGAACCGGCTCTGATACCACTTGAAGGACCGATAAGGCGACCGAGAGGAGGGGGGGGGAGTGAATGGGAGCCGATAAAAATTCTTCTCGAGGGAGATTGAAACTCCGACAAGACGAACTAGCTCGGTCGAACCCCCGAAATCACACGCTCCGCACTTCTACCTCCCGTTTGCCAAAACCACGTAGCCACCGGAGTGCTACCGGTCCTAGGAACAAACTCTACTAGCAACCACAACACACACGCAACACCGACAGCGGAAACAACTCGAAAGCCGGCTAACCGGAGGGGGCGGTTAGACCGGGCATAGGGGGCGGTTAGACCGCCTCCACACGGCAACCAAGAAATCCTCCGAAACGCCTCTTCCGAGCACCAAAACACACCACGGTTTCACCAACGAGAGATCTGCGGTCACGGCCATGCTAGCTACCGAGAAAATCTTGGCGAAAACCAAAACTTCACCCAAGGGCCTAGGGGCGGTTAGACCGGCTACCGGGGCGGTCTAACCTCCTGTACCCAAGGCAACGAACCCCGATCAAGAACACCTAGCAAACTACACTAAAACGAGCCAATATTTCACCGAACGCTCCCTCGATCAAGGTGAACAAACTCACGAGAGAAAGGTCCAGCAAAATCAAACTTTCTTCGGAAAGGCCTAGGGCGGTTAAACCCGGTGCCGGGGGCGGTTAGACCTCCCTCCCCCGAGCACAAAGATCCGAGTGAAAACCCAAGCAAACGGACTCGAAACGCTCCAAGATTTCAACCATACAATCCCCTGGTCAAGGCCAACATGCTACCGGAAGATCTCGGCCAAAATCAAAACTTTCTCGGGACGAGCCGGGGCGGTTAGGACCGCCCCTCCTACGCGGTTAGACCGCCCTCCCCGAACGAACGGGAAAAAGGGGAACCGCGGGTCAACCCTCAACTTTGCATCACCCGATCTCCCGATTCACCCAACGGATTGCGGCGAAACTTTGGGGATGCACGGGTCACCTCATGGACGACCTCTCCCTCAAAGGAATTGCACCGAAACGCTCTCAATCATGGGGAATCGCAAATCTCGTGACCAAACCTCAAGAACTCGAGTTCCAACGAAAACCACCAAATCGAGTCCGATTCAAAGGAGATTTGGGGGCAAAGTCACCGGCCAAAGAGGCACAAAAACCTCATACGTGACACCCACCAAAAACCCCAAGAAATCGTCCTCAAAACACCGCCAAAAAGAGCTCCGAAAATCAACACAAAAGAGACGGGAAAACCACCATGAAGAACCACGCCGAACCTTCTATACATGCCATGAATGGTTCGTACAAGGTCTAGTTTGCCACCCAAACATCCATCCCTCTCTCTAGATCTCACATGAAGCTCTCAAACTAGCCTTCTAAAAACCTAGGGAAAATAGAGAACGAAAATGGAAAAACCAAAATGAGTTAGGGTTCCAAGAGTTGGCTGCCATCCACCCCTCTAATGAGTATATATGGAGACACCCAAAAGACTAAAACGCCCTTCACTAATAACTAGAGATACATGCCCCTCAAGGGCGGATTTGGAATTCTTGATGTCTTCACCATCGGACGGATGCCTGGCGACCGCACCCTGCGTAGCCTCGACGCACGCCTTGCGATCCCGACGCGTGTCCTCCGCTTCGAAGCTTCTCGGCGCCGGCGGCCGGGCGGTCGGCCGCCCCCCCACGGGCGGTTAGACCGGCCCGGTGGATCCGACCGGCCCCGGGCGGTCCGACCGCCCCCCCCGGGCGATTGAGCCGGCCTAGGTGGCCGCACCTCCTCGTCGAGTCTTCGGCCTCGATTTTGTGGCTCAACCGAGTAACCCGGTGGTTTTACGGTGAACCACGCGCAAACCCCGCGAACTCGGTGTAGCCTCCGCCAATCTCCACTCATGACTCGGCTCCCACGTAGTCCCGGCTCGACCTTGGTTTTGAGGCTCTACCAAGAAACCGTCCACGACTTCATCTTCTTGTTCATGCCACCATGCGGCCCGCACTTGACCCCGGCCGGCCACCGGGTCCCTCGAACGAAGCCTACTTGTCTTCTCCACACTGGAGGCCTCACCGCAACGACCTTTCGCGCTTGTTCTTCACCCGCACCAACACGAGTCAAGCCGCAACCCGCACCTACAATACTTAGCCAAGAATCGGTCCACACAACGTTGTCAATCACTCATCACACAAGGAAGCGACCATCCATCGGTCCTCGAACCACACATGGTTCTCAACTCCTTTGCCATTCTCTCCTCTCGCTTCCTCTTGAAGCAAAACTCCTCCTTATGGCCATCTCTCCCACAATAGCCACAATGGAACCTCACAAGCTTAGGCTTAGGCTTGGGATGTGACTGCTCACTCGGTTTCTCTCCACTCAAACCCTCCACCGGTTTCTCACCACATGGCTTCTCACTCTCCTTCCCAAAGAACACTTTCCCCGAAGTGCTCACAAACTTGATAGGCTTTTGTAGGTCATTTGTGGGTGTAGGAAACACGGGTGGAGCTGGGGTTGTGTCTAGTCGGTTCCTTAGATGGTTAGGTTTTGGTGGGAAATCATTTTTGTGGTGGGTTTTTGGTGGCTCCGGGATATTCTCTCCACTTCCTTCACCAACCTTGTTTGCCCCAAGCCCCTCACCATCTTGCCTCTTAAAGGCCTCGATCATCATCCTCAACTGAGGCTCATGACCGGACAACCAACCCATCAACTTCCTCAAATCATCATTCTCATCCTGCAAACGATCAACATAATGTGCAAACTCCAAATTTTTCAATGCATGCAATTCACAGGTAGAGCAAGATGTAGGCATGGGTTCCTTCAATTTAGCCTCGAGCGAACTAGTGTAAGCATGCATCTCATCAATCTTAGCATGCAAAACACCTAGCAAAGCAGGTCTAGACTTAAGCTCAGCCACTTCAACCCCAAGCACATCTAGTTCCTCACACTTGGAGGCATGCTTCTCCTTAAACAAAGCAAGATCAGCAAGGAATATGGAGCAATCAGCACAATCATTCTCATCCGAGACAACAGGGCTAGCCTTAAGCGAATCAATCTCAAGCTTGCTATCAAGCACCTGTGTCTCTAGCTCAGCCACTCTAGTCCTAGCATCCTCGAGTGAAGCCCTAAGCTCTTTCCTCATTTTCTTGGCCTCTCTAAGCATGTCATCACGGTTATCAAGCAAAGAGCCAAGCCTCTCATTCTCCTAGCGCAAGAAGGGAAGTTCATCACGCACCTCGTCGTCGGACTCGAGTCCGAATCGCTCCGTGTGCTCTTCTTGCTGCCGGAGCTCAGCGCCATGGTGCAGAAGCCATCTCTCGCGAAGCAGCTCAGCCCGCTCAGGTTCTTGGACGACTTCTTGTTCTTGCGGCGATCTCCCTCGTCTTCACTGCTACTCGAGCTTGAGGTGGAGTAAGCGGAACTGGAGTCGACGTCGCTCGCTCCAACCATCGCTCGGGCCTTGCCTCGGCTCTCCTTCTTCCTCGATCGTCGCTCGTCCTTGTACTTGTTCTTGTGCTTGCTCTTGTGGTCGCGCCTCGAACGGTACTTGCCATCGTTCATCCTCGGCTTGTGCTTGTAGCGTACTTGTTCTCGGCCTTCTCCGGGCGGTCGGCGACGAAGTGTCCCGCTTTCCGCACCGGGAAGCAAGTCCTCGTGTTCCTCCTCATGTTCACGCGGTTCTCGTGCGGCCTCTCGAACCGCCTCGTCAACGGCGCCGGCTCATCCTCTCCAAGGTCATCAAACTCCTCATCCGGCATAGACATCAAAGAGGAAAACGAGAACATCCTGGTGGATGGGTTAGAGTTAGTCTTTCCTTTGGAACCACCGACGAGGGCAAGACTATGGGAGTCGGTCGGTCCCTCGAGCTTGGCGGTCATGCCCCTATCCACCTCGGGCGACTTGAGCTTCGAGAACAGCTCGTTCACCGTCAGAGTATCATACCTCTCCGACTCGACTATGGCCTCGAACTTTCCGCCCCATATCGTACGATCCAAAGAGTGTAAGAGCTTGACCGCTCTATCATGATCATCGTACGGGAGCACGTCCACATTGGCCCTAATGTTGTTCACCACCACCGTGAACCTGCGAAACAAGGCATCGATGGACTCACCGGGGAGATGAGTGAAGTTCTCGTACTCTCTCCGGTAGGTCGCATACATCCGTGCCTGAACCTGGGCGTTCCCAACATGAGCCTCCTTCAACACCGCCCAAATCCTACAAGCCAAGTGCTCGGTATGCACCCGATCGAACTCAGGCTGACACAAAGCACGAAACAAGTAGTCGACCGCCTTATTGTTGGCGTCGAATCTGTCCCTCGACCCTGGAGCAAGGAAATCCATCGGCTGGACATAGCCTGTGTCCACCGTGACATCCCAAAGAAGCTGACCCTTTCCGCGGAGGAACACACCCATCCGCTTGCTCCACATCTGGTAGTTCTTGCCATCGAAGTGTGGAGGACCCGAACCCCGTTCCTGGTACGCCATCCTTGGATCTTAGACTGGTTAGAGTCAACAAAGACCCGAACCGGCTCTGATACCACTTGAAGGACCGATACGGCGAACCAGAGAGGGGGGGGAGTGAATGGGAGCCGATAAAAATTCTTCTCGAAGGAGATTGAAACTCCAACAAGATGAACACGGCTTCTAACACACGTCTCCGACTCACTACCAAGGTTGGTCAAGCCCACGTAGCCACTGGAGTGCCACTGGACCTAGGAACCAACACACCACCTTCCGACCCGAGAAACGCAGCGGAAAAACCAAACCTCGAGTCTACAGACCCACACCGGTCAGACCGGTGAGCACCACCGGTCAGACCGGTCCCTGCTGGTGAAACTGAGCAACTTCCACTAAGTGGCTCTACACCGGTCGGACCGGTGAGACACACGGTCACACCGATGGCAACGAAACCCCCCAAGGCACCAAACGAGGCCAACCGACCACCAAACCGACCCAAACTCGAAACGGCGGCAACACGGGACAACAACGAACACACCAAGACGTTCACCCAAGCAAAATCCCACAAGGGCTCGCACCGGTCAAACCGGTCGGGGAGCACCGGTCGGACCGGTGTAGCCTAGGCGACTCGGGATGAACAGACACCCGCGGGTCAACGCCCCCAAATCCAAATCTCGATCTCCCGAATCGCTCCACGGACTTGAACAAGACTTTGGGGATATCAGGAACACCTCATGAGGAGTCCATAGCCAAGTTTAATCCCACCAAAACTCGTCCAAAAAGGAGGAATTGAAGAAATCCCGCCGAAAGCACTTCCAACCCAAGAACTCAAGAAACCCCCGAAATCGAGCACCTTTACTCACGGATTTGGGAGGGGAATCACAGCCCAAAGAACCACGAAGGGTTCCCACAAATTTCCCCCATCAAATCCCCAAGAGAAAGGTCCCGAAAACAACCCAAAGAAATCACCGAGAGAGGGCTCCGAAAATCACCACCAAGAACAACCGGGGAAAACACATCCAAACCTTGAGGAACCACGCCGAATCATCTATACATGAAACAAAGGTTCGTACAAGGTCTAGCAAGCCGCCCGATCATCCATCCCTCTCTACAAGATCTCTCCGTGAAGCTCTCTTGCTAGTCCTAAAGAAAACCTAAGGAAAATAGGTGGAAAATAGGAAAACTAATGAGCTAGGGTTCCAAGAGTTAGCTGCCATCCTCTCACCTCTTGGGTTATATGGATGCAACCAAATGTCTAAAATGCCCTTCTCTAACAACTAGGGATACAAGCCCCTCAAGGGCGGATTTGGAATTCTTGATGTCTTCACCATCAGACGAATGCCCGGCGACCGCACCCTGCGTAGCCTCGACGCAAGCCATGCGATCCCGACGCGTGTCCTCCGCTTCGAAGATTCCGGACTGCGTCGTCGCACACCGGTCAGACCGGTGCTCCTCACCGGTCAGACCGGTCCCCACCGGTCAGACCGGTCTGGTGCTGCTGCACCTCCGTCTTCGGTTCTCCGGTCTTGACTTTGTGGATCAACCAAGGAACCCAGTGGTTTTCTGGTGAACCACCGGAAACCCCGCGAACTCGGTGTAGCCTCCGCCAATCTCCACTCATGACTCGGCTCCCACGTAGTCCCGGCTCGACCTTGGTTTTGAGGCTCAACCAAGAAACCGTCCATGACTTCATCTTCTTGTTCATGCCACCATGCGGCCCGCACTTGACCCCGCGGCCACCGGGTCCCTCGAACGAAGCCTACTTGTCTTCTCCACACCTGGAGGCCTCACCGGCGACGACCTTTCGCGCTTGTTCTTCACCTGCACCAACACGAGTCAAGCCGCAACCTGCACCTGCAATACTTAGCCAAGAATCAGTCCACTCAACGTTGTCAATCACTCATCACACAAGGAAGCGACCATCCACCGGTCCTCGAACCACACATGGTCCTCAGGCTCAACCATTTTCTTTATCGTTGGTGGTTTTGGTGGTTGCACTGGGTTGGAAGATTATGCTCCGACGGTTTTTTTGGTGGTGCTTTCGTGGCTAGGTGGTTTTTTCTGCGGTGGTTTCTTCTGCGGTGGTTTCTTCTGCGGTGGTTTCGTGGTTTTTTCTGATATGCTTTGGTGGTTGGGAGGTTTTTCTGATGTACTTTCATGGCTGGGCGGTTTTTTCTGCGGTGCTGCGGTGTTTTTTTGTGCTTTTGATGGCGCTTGCTTTGCCGCCATCGGTTGTTTCTGCTTTTTTGGAGGTGATTCGGGATTGATGCCAATATCACGGCTGGAGCTTGCACCTCCGGAATTGAATAATGTTTCTTGTGTAGACGGTGAGCGAGGTGATATTGAAGGTCGTGAGGACTAGGAGATGATGCTCGTCGCGACTGCAGGGGATCTGTAGGAGGGATTGGTCCCTCCGTCTGGGGATTATAATGTAATGTTTGGGCCACAATTTGATACCGTGAACCGCATGCTTGAGTGTCCTTTCCCCGTCACCTCCTGGGATGTCTAGCTCTAAATCTTCAAATTGTGGCTGACAAATTTCCTCCACAGAAACCGTGGTGTCGTCGGGTGGAATCAACATGTCGTGGCTAATCTGTTCAGAAAAATGCACAAAAGCACTCTCGTACGCCACCTGCATTGTGATGTTTCCGAATGGCTTGTGCAGCTCACATGGGGTGCACCGACAGAGAAAATCCACTGGGTATTGTTGGTTGTCATCCACTGGAACTCCTTCGATTGCCCTCGGGTCTTCAGGGCCTTCTGTGCAAGCACCCGGTGCATCCTCTATGCAAGCACCTGGTGCAACCTCGGTAGAAGCAAAACTGCTTTTCCGAGCGGAAGGGCTAATAACGGGATCCAGAGGTACTTCGGGAAGTGCTCCAGTTTTGTCGATTTAAGATATCGTTACGGCCAGTTGCCATTTAATCTCTACCAGCATCTTTTCTTCTTGTTCTTTAAGTCTTTTCTCCATCACTTGACGCCAATGCTCCTCTTCACGCTCTTTTCATCTTTTGCGGCTTTTATTGCTATCGAGGTTTCCCTTGAAGGCATACTTCCACGACACCACCCCGTAGCCCCTGCAACATCCTGAGTGTTCTGGATTCCCGAGTGCCACAGTGAGCTCATCCATTTCTCTGTCAACCTTCAATCTACCAGCTTTGACATCTTCTATTTTGTTCATTAACTCAAGTGCCTTCTCTCGTAACGTGGGTGGGAATTCAAGGGTACCATCATCTGGATTCAATCTGCCTCCATGCGCATAATACCAATTCTTCGATCTTTCGGGCCAGTGAAACACTGCTGATATGATACCTTTGGCGATAAGGTCTTGTTCCATCTTCCGCCACTTGGGAATTGCTATTGCGTAACCACCTCGACCAAGATGATGGTTGTACTCCCCTTTCTTACTGGCACTGTTCTTCGCCTGGGCACTTTTTTGGGCAAATGTTTCACTATTCTTGTATTCAACAAAGCACTTCCAGTGATCTTTTATCTTCGGATATTCATCCTAATTTGGAGTTCGCTTGTTCGTGATAAAATCTCTAGTCAACTTCTTCTTGAAATTCTGAAATTGAGTTGCCATCTTCACTAGAGTCCAACCTTTAACAACATTTTCTTCAACGCCTTCAGAAAGTGCGAAGTGTTTTAGCACATCATTCCACAGCTGGTCTTTTACTTAGTCTGGAACCACGTATGGATTACTTGGTTTTACCTTCCATTCTCTATACTTGATGGGCACGTTGTCCCTTACTATTGCCCCGCATTGATACACGAACTTGTCCTTGACTTTTTTGGAGCAACAAGCTGGCCAAGCTCTAACACCTCCATGATACGATACATCACATCGCCGACGATTAGTTGTGCACTACCTCTCTTGGACTTTTTCGTCGTCGATCCAGAAGCCTACAAGAATTAATAGTAATTTTCCATGAATCGACATAAATTTATGAGAATGTACAAGAAATGGGGTTATTGAATTAATACTAATGAACTTAATGCATGATATGTATACCTCGTTGGAACCTTCTGCATTAGCATCCTCAAGGTCGTCATTATTTTCTAAGTCGGCGGCTATGTCTTCCTCGTTATTTGCAAAGTCATCAGCGGCGACGCCTCCTTGACCAATCATATTTAGAATAATTTCCTCGTCCGTGTAGGATGCAAAGGCATTTGCACCGCCAGCAATAATCTCCTCCATAATCCTTTCATCGTTGTCATTGTTATCCATCTAGAATTAACAGAAATTTTCTAAGAGTCGACACGAATTTATGAGAATATACAATAATTTCTATGTATTTCTAGTATCCATGTGGAATAAACACTAATTTTCTATGAATCGACACAAATTTATGAGAATATACAATAATTTCTATGTATTTCTAGTATCCATGTGGAATAAACACTAACTTTCTATGAATCGACACGAATTTATGAGAATATACAATAATTTCTATGTATCTCTAGTATCCATGTAGAATAAACACTATTTTTTTATGTATTTCTAGTATCCATGTAGAATAAACACTAATTTTCTATGAATCGACACAGATTTATGAGAATATACAATAATTTCTATGTATTTCTACGAGAAGGGGAATATACAATAGTGTCACCTACCGCAATTGGCGAGGAGAAGGGGAGCTAGGATCTTAGGGTGCGTCGAGGGAGGCAGTGGGGTGCCGGGGCGAGATGGTGGCGGGATCTTGAGTGCGTCGAGGGAGGCAGTGGGGAGCCGGGGCGAGACGGAGGCAACGATGCTGGGGAGAAAAAAATTTAATTAGAATTATTATAGACATATTTAGTGCAATTTTATACATAAATTAATTCTTTAAAAGAAATTAAAAATATGTTGACGCAAACAATAAATTTGCTTACGTCAGCAAGACCCAATTTGGGGGCAGCCGGGCAGGGTCGGTGTACGCCGGCGGGCGGGGGGGCGAAGGCGCCCCTACCAGCAGGATGAGGTGATGATGCTCAGGATGGCAGGGCGGCAAGGCGCGTGGCGGCGGTGGCGGAGCCCCGGAGGCCGGGGAGAACGGCGCGGAGGAGGAAGATTGGGAGGAGGCCGACGGCGGTAGATCGGTGGTGTGGCGGGGGAGGGGGGGGGGGCGACGGCGTCGGCGGATTTCGGGAGGCCGGCGGCGGCGGAGAATCCCATGGGACAGAGCAACGGGTGCGCTGCGGAAGGCGGCGGTCGGGGAGGATGACGGCAGCGTCGGCGGAGGAGAACAAGACGACGATGATGGCGGCGGATCGAGGATGAAAAAGTGGCTAAGTGCTGGAGGGGGAGGGTCGCTGCTTTTATATATAGACACACCTTTAGTCCCGGGTCGTGTAACAAACCGTGATAAAAGGGGTGCCTTTTGTCACGGTTGATGATACCACCCGGGACTAAAGGGTGATTTCTCGTGGGAGTTTCAAAAGGGAAATTTCCCTCTTTAGTCCCGTGTCGTGTAACGAACCGTGACAAAAGGGTGGCCTTTTGTCTCGGTTCGTACAACCACCCGGGACTAAAGGTCTATTTTGAGCAGGACTATATTTCTTTCCCCATTTTCCCTCCTCATTTTCTCAATCTTTCTCTTCGCAACATTTTAAAAAATGGTAAGTTTAATATTTGAACCATGCAAAATTATATTTAGTTAAGTGCCAACAGCCTTAACTTTCTAATATAAAAAATAATTTAATAGTTGAAATAATTACTTTTTCGGACTCAACAATATTTGTCTCCTAGAACATAAGAAAAATGTCAAACTTTGTGGTTACTTCTCACAGGGCATCTGAAAGTCTTTAACAAGTTTAAGTTCAAATAACTAAAGGAATACACTCATAGAACATTACACAAATGATTTGAACATTAATCATTACAGTACAGTATTGAAGTTTCTTTTCTTGACGAAAGTTCCTTGGTCATGGTCGTGACGTAAGTACGGTGTGTCTTCATTTCCAAGTAGTATGCTTGGGTCAACTTCGACAACGAATGGAGGCATGCCATCGAACTGATCATAGTCATCTGATTTGTCTGTTCTGTCTTCAACTCCCACGATTTTTTCTTTGACCTTGAAGAACAATGTGTCATTTTGGCTCTTATGGTCCTTCGGGATTTTTATTCTTCGGTTTGCTAGTCATATCCTTGACATAGAAAACGTGATGCACATTTTTGGCAAGGACGAATGGTTCATCTTTGAAACCAATCTTGGTCAGGTCAACTATTGTCATTCCATATTGATCTTTCCTTATGCCACCTCCAGTAAGTTTTACCCATTGGCAAAGAAACAGAGGGATGTTAAGTGGCCCGTACTCAAGCTCCCATATCTCTTCTATGACACCATAATATGAGTTCTCATTATTGTTGCTGTCCATGGCATCTATACAGACACCACTATTTTGGTCTGATCTTGGTCTCTTGTGTAAAAAGTATAACCATTTATATCGTAAGCTTAGAATTTGACATTTGTGCTAGAAGGTCCCCTGGCTAACAAAGCGAGTTGTAGGTGAATTGTGGAATCACCAATAACTTGTTCACTCAACCATGAGGGGAAATTTTCCAAGTGATGGCGTGTAACCCATGCTTCGGTTTTGGTTGGATTTTGTGAAGAAATAATCTGCTTGTGTTCCTCAATGTATAGAGTCACCAAGGTTAATTGTTGCAGAACGGCTAGGTGTGCTTTATTGAACAAATCAGTATCATTGCTGAAACATGCTTTCCTTTCAATGGTGCCTTTCCTAGTAGCCTCCCCTCGTGTCGTGATACAGGAACCCTAATCGAGTCAATTGAGTCGACAAAGTCCACACAAAACTCAATGAGCTCCTCAGTTACATATCCTTTGGAGATGCTTCCTTCCGGACGTGCATGGTTAAGAACATATTTCTTGAGGACTGACATGAACCTATCAAAAGGCCACATGTTGTGCAATTATACTGGTCCAAGAATAGTAATCTCTTTCACAAGGTGCGCCAGGAGGTGAGTCATAATATTGAAGAATGAAGGTGGAAATGCCAACTCAAAGCTGACAAGACATGCACAACATCATTTTGTAGCTTCACTAGGTTTCCTAGATCGATTGCCTTCTGTGAAATTGCATTGAGAAATGCACAAAGCTTTACGAGCGCTAATCGTACTTTCTCTAGTAGAACACCCCTCAACGCAACTGGAATTAACTGTGTCATCAACATTTGGCAGTCGTGGGCCTTTAGATTTGTGAACTTCTTGTCTTTCATACTTATTATCCCTTTTATATTCGATGAGTAGCCAGATGGAACCTTCATACTGTTTAGGCAATCAAACATGATGTCCTTCTCTTCCTTGCCCAGGGTGTAACTAGCAGGACCTAAGTAATCTTGTTCTTCCTCCTCAACCTCTTCAGGATCTACTTCTTCCTCATCAACCTCTATAGGAGGTGCTTCATTCCTATGGATATTTTTCAAGTCCCGTCGTGCTTCAATGTATCCTTAGGGTTCTTGTAACAACCCAAGAAGCCTAGGACATTCAGACAAAGATTCTTCGTCAAGTGCATCACGTCAATAGCATTCCGGACCTCAAAAATTTCCCAATAAGGTAACTCCAAAAATATAGATTTCTTCTTCCACATTGGTGCACACCCATTAGCATCATGTGGAACAGGTTCACTACCGTCACCCTTTCCAAAGACAACCCTTAGATCCTTTACCATCTCAAATATCTCCTCACCTTTAAAATGGGGGGGCTTTGTACGATGGTCAGACTTTCCTTTCTAGTGCAAACCTTTCTTCTTTAAGGGATGCTTCTCAGGAAGAAAGCGATGGTGACCCATATAGACAACCTTCTTACAATTTTTCAGATGAATACCGTCTGTTTTATGTAAACAGTGGGTGCAGGCCCGATATCCCTTGTTTGAGTGCCCAGATAGGTTACTTAAAGCAGGCCAATCGTTGATGGTAATGAATGACAATGCTCGTAGGTTGAAGTTCTCTTGCTCATTCTCATCCCACACACGTACACCTTCTTTCTTCCATAGCAGTAATAGTTTATCAACCAATGGTCTTAGATACACATCAATGTTGTTGCCAGGTTGTTTTGGACCTTGGATTAGCACCGACATCATAATGAACTTTCGCTTCATGCACATCCAAATAGGAAGGTTGAACATGCATAGTGTCATAGGCCAAGTGCTATGACCACTGCTAAACTCACCAGATGGATTGAAACCATCTGTGCTTAAACCAAATCTTATGTTTCTTGCTTCCCCAGCAAAATCTTTGTATTTTCTATCAATCTTTCTCCATTGAGACCCATCTGCCGGATGTCTCAGCATGTGGTCTTGCTTGTGATCACTTTTGTGCCATGTCATCAACTTAGCATTTTCTTTGTTCCTGAACAAATGCTTCAAATGTGGTATTATAGGAAAATACCACATAACCTTCGCCTGTACTTTCGTCATCTTGGGAGGTGTCCCCTCGGGAGCACTAGGATCATCATCTCTTTTGATCTTATAACGTAGCGCTTTGCACACAGGACAAGCTTCCAAATTTTCGTGTTCCGTGCCTTGATATAGGATGCAACCATTAGGGTAGGCATGGATCTTTTGAACCTCCAACCCCAATGGGCACACAGTCTGTTTCACTTCATATGTTGTCGACGGTAATTCATTGTTCTCGGGAAGCTTGCCCTTCACAATTTTTAGCATCTCCTCAAATGCTTTATCAGACACACCATATTTTGCCTTCCATTCCAACATTTCAAGTGTAGTACCAAGCTTTTTGTGACCCTGTTTGCAATCTGGGTACAATAGTTTTCTATGATCTTCTATCATACGACACAACTTTGCCTTTTCATTATCATTTTCACAGTCCCTTTGTGCATCTTTTAGAACTTGACCAAGATCATCAACATGGCCGTCTTCCAGTACCTCTTCTTTGTCAGCATCTTCCATTAAAGTATCCGCAAAATCTTGCCCCGCGGCCTAGTCAGGAATGTTATTATCATCCTCCTCATATTCGTTCTCTTCCATCACAACCCCTCTTTCACCGTGCCTGGTCCAGAGCACATAGTTTGCCATGAATCTGTTTTTAATGAAGTGGAGGTGAAGAGTCCCCTAGTCAGAGTAGTCTTTGTTGTTTCCGCACAAAGAGCATGGACAACACATGAATCCCTTTGGGTTCTTGTTGGCTTTGGCCACTTCGAGAAAAGCTTGCATGCCAGCAATGTACTCCGGGGATCGTCTGTCAGCATTCATCCATTGCCGATTCATCTGCATCATATTAAGTCCAATTTTTATATTAAAATGTAAACAAAGAGAAAGATGAAGAAGGGTAAATTCGATGATGTATTCTGTTATGAACTAGATGATGAGAACTGGAGGCCTACCTACATTCTTCCTTAACATGTTGATCATCTCAACACAATACGTGAATTCATAAATGTGTTTGAAGCTGAGGTTCAAAAGCTAGAAGCTGACTAGTTTTTAGCTTGGGGACTTGCGATACAATGACATACAGAGGTCACTTGATGGCCATTTTGATCTCCATTATCAGTGACCATACTTTTTATCAACTAACTTCTATAAAATTAGCTAGATGCAAAATAAGATTAGTTATATGTTCCATTATATTAAAAAGTAAACAAAGAGAAAGATTGAAAAGGGTGAATTCGATGATGTATTCCGTTATGAACTAGATGATGAGAACTGGAGGCCTACCTACATTCTTTATAAACTAACTTCTATAAAATTAGTTGAATGTAAAATCATAATTAGTTCTATGTTTCATTATGTCCAAAAGTAAAATTCAATTTTCTCTACATCAATATAAAAGATAACAAGACAATGCTACTGTTTATCCAACCACATTGTTCTCAATCTAAAGTATATAAATAATAACCTCGTCTCTCATTACCTCCTCCCACCTAGGATTTAAGATTTCTATTTTTTCCATCTCTAAAATATATCAAAACAATTAATCACAACAAATGATGGGAGAAAGAAGAATCAAACCTCGGAAACTCTTTAGAGGAGATAAATATTCATAAATACATGAAGAAAAAATTCAGCAGCACCTCTCTAAGGTTGAGGCGCCATGGAGGAGGAGCTTGTGCTCTTGGTGAAAAATGGCTCGGGCAAGGGAAAGGGGAAGAAGAAGCTGGATTTATAGGGCGTCTTCTATTAGTCCCGGTTGGAGTTACCAACCGAGGCTAAAGGGTACACCTTTAGTCCCGGTTGGTAATTCCACCCGGTGCTAAAAGTGCGCGTCAATCATTGCGGGAAAATGCCGTTGGGGGCAGCCCTTTTGTCACGGTTGGTTATACCAACCGGGACTAAGGGGGGGGGTGTCTCCAGCCAGCATTTCGGGCCACATCGACGAAAGACCTTTAGTCCTGGCTCCAAAGTTGAACCGGGACTAAAGGCCTGAACAAAAACCTCGCTCGCTACCAGTGTCTTGAACCTGAAGTGTAGTAGTAACCCTAGTCTTTTTTATGGAGGGTGGGCGAATGCCAGCAACCTCCCCAAAAGTCCTAGATTGGACAACTTCCGCCACTGCTTCAGCAACGGTCTTTCTTGGTTGGTCGCATTGAGGTTCAGCAACAACTTGTTTCATGTGAAAAATGGAAATAAAATGAAAGGATTCAAATAAAATAGTCACATGTATTTCTGGTATTGTTGCAAAGAAAAATGCAAAAGCAGACAAGTGCTTACAATGGCTACCTGTACTGGAACGGTGAAGACATTCTTGCTGCAGTGGAAGGACTTGAAACAATCAAGTAGACTTGGCCCTTCTCCTTCAACAGTATACTTCTGCCTTTAAATATGTTTTGAAAACAGGAAAAATTGTAAAAGTGCTAGCATTGTAAAATGGTTCATGAAATGAACTATAGAGCAAAAACATGACTTGTTGATCTGCTTACCACACGATTAGCTTGTACAATGTAGCTTCGAGATCCCGTGCGCTAATGGTACTTGACCTTTCCTCAATTACCGGTGTTTGTACTACACCTCGCCTTTATAATAATAAGAACTCGTGTACGAAATAAGATTAAGAACAATATATAAGTACAAGAAAATGCGGTAGTGGCAAGTTGAAGTTCTATCATACCCTGTGCTCAGGGGAAGACCACATGTTAACTACTGCCTTCCATTAGGCATCGGTCAGATTGGGCACAAGAGATTTAGTTGGGACTTCATTTGCTGGAACATCATTGAAATACTTTTGCTTCAAGAAATACCTCGCCTATCTCTGTATCGACTTCAGTATGTTAGTGCATTCCACCCTTACAGGCTCGTTGGTGGTGTCATTGTTGAATTGCCCCTAGCGCAAGACAATTGTTAGAAAAATGGATGACAGGAATGGATGCAAGGAACTATGGTAGTAGATGAGTGGACATATGCACACCGCTAGTTTGCCTATGTTTCTTGAGATGGTCTTTAGTATTTTCACCATGTTGATGGTTCTTCTTTGGCTTTTAGCCCGTCCAGCTAGGAAGGATCGATATGTGCTCATGCACTATGGTCGCACCTTCAGATGCAAACTTTGCAACTTGCATTGGTGCCTCTAGGCCTCGCCATTTAAAGATCTTTCCGTTTATGCCTCGGCTAATTTGATCTAGATCTCTCCCAATCTTCTTGAATTCCGCGACCCCATTGTGCTCTGGAAGGGCATGCATCACCTAACAAGTTTGTTACAACCATACAAGTTAATAATTATTCAGTTGGTAATTAGGACATTTGAATATGAGCTCAAATGACTTGCCTTCTGCAGTCGTCATGTCGATGATGTTCTCATCGTGGGTTGTTATTGCTTGGTCTTTAGTGGACAATTCTTGTGTATGAAGAGTTGTCCCACTCCCATCAGCTAAAGCCAATTCCCTTGCCTTGGTCCTAGTCAGTCTAGAAGGCATTCTGGTAGGGTCATCTAGTGCCTGAATTCTCTTGTTCCCTCTTCCTCCACTTACAGGTATGCTATGAGTGACCTGATTCAACAAAGAAAGAGAAGATCAGAAGCAATACAACATAACTAGTACATGAAATGAGTTCATGATAACATTACCTCTTGTTGACATGTCTCTGGGTCAGATTCATGATCTTCGGAAGGGTTGTACTCCGGATCTGAATCTTGTAATGTTGTATCGTTGGAACCCTTTCTGCTTGGTCGGACAGCTACTGAAACTGCTTTGATTTTCTCGATGCCAAGACTACACAAGAAATTGTGATTCTTCAAAACATTCATGTCCCTTTGCCGCTCGTAATCGCCGCGCTCGTCTAATTCTGTTAGGAAAGCAAAGAAACTTCTATAAGGTTAGCCTACATCTGCAAATAAAACTAAATCTAAACACTTCTATAAGAACCAGTAGGATGTTCCTAGCCGAAATAAGATCCTGAAAAATATGTTCATAGTCAAAACAAGATCCTGGGAAAAAGTAGTGTAGACATGGGATCTGTCAGATCTAAAAACTTCTATAAGAACCAGTAGGATGTTCCTAGCCGAACAAGATCCTGAAAGGATGTTCCTAATCAAACTAAGATCCTAAAAAGAACTAGTGTAGACATAGGATCTACCTCATAAAAAACTAGTGCACACATGGGATCTGCCACATGGGAAAACACGTAAGTACGAATCCACCGGGGAAGCTGAACCAAGGAGGAAAACATTGTACCTTGTTCTCGATATTTCCTTTGTACGACCTTCTCTCCTAGTGCCACTGTGTCATCACCGCTGCTACTACAGAGGCAGATGGGAAAGGTGCTGAAGCTATGAGTGGTAGATTTGAGATGATGGAGGAAAGGAGGTGAAGATTTGGGCTGCCGGCGAGGAGGGAAGGTGAAATGGGGCGGAAAGATTTGAGATGGCTAGGAGAGGAGTAGAAGGGAGGGAAGCAACGGAGGTGGGGGCAATTTATCCATTTCGATGGAGGGCCATGTCAGATTACCAATATACCCTTTTCATTATGGTGTGACTGAAACGGGGTGCATTGGGAAGGGGGAAGCAAAAAGGACATTTAACATCTGCTTTGCCCCTGCTTTGCCCGAGCGTCCGAAATTCCGAATATTTGAATCGCGCGCCGGTTTGTTCTGAGGGCTGGTCAGTGCTATATATTGGCGGCAAAGGATGTTCCTCGTATCAAGATACTACTACATAAGATATTCCTTGATTAGGAACTACTCATTTCATTTATGTACTGCTCCCCTTATATTGATCAACACATCCCTTCCTTCGTTGATTCGATTCGCATAGTACTACATGGTCAAGAGCAAATCACGTTGCATACTCCTCGATCATTCCCACATTGGTGATCAACACATCCCTTCCTTCATCGATTCGATTCGCCTAGTACTACATGGTCATGAGCACGTCACGTTGCATACTCCTCGATCATGCCCACATTGGAGATCAACACATCCCTTCCTTCATCAACTCGATTCGCTTAGTACTACAAGATTATGAGCACGTCACATTGCACACTCCTCAATCATGCCCACATTGGAGATCAACACATTCCTTCCTTCATCGATTCGATTCACTTAGTACTACAAGATTGTGAGCATGTCACGTTGCATACTCCTCAATCATGCCCACGTTGGAGATCAACACATCCCTTCCTTTGTTGATTCGATTCGCCTAGTACTACGAGATTATGAAAACGTGACGTTTCATACTCCTCGATCATACCCACATTGGAGATCAACACATCTCCCTTCCTTCGTCGATTTGATTCGCTCAGAACTAAAAGAATATGAGCACGTCACGTTGCATACTCCTCGATCATGCCAACATTGGAGACCAACACATCCCTTCCTTCGTCGATTCGATTCTTAGTACTACAAAATTGTGAGCACGTCACGTTGCATACTACTCGATCATGCCCACATTGGAGATCAACACATCCATTCCTTCGTCGATTCGATTGGCTTAGTACTACAAGATTATGAGCACTTAACGTTGCATACTCCTCGATCATGCCCACATTAGACATCAACACATCCCTTCCTTTGTCAATTCGATTCTTAGTACTACAAGATTATCAGCACGTCATGTTACATACTCCTCGATCATAACCACACTAGAGATCAACACATCCCTTCCTTCGTCTATCCGATTCTGTTAGTACTACAAGATTATGAGCATGTCAAGTTGCGTACTCCTCGATCATGCCCACATTGGAGATCAACACATCCCATCCTCTCATCAAACATCAGTATTGTGACATGATTCAAGGATTACATCAAAAATTACAAACAAAAGCATGCGTAGGGAGTGTTGGGTTTGTTTTATGCATAGGACAACTCATGCATTGCATGATATCGAGGCCGTAGAACTCTCTGTTTTGGTTGTAGGAATACCGCGTTGATCCAAGCTATTAATCCAATCAGAAGATTCAATCATATGGAAGTCGAAGTCTTCAACATCACGACACAAGTACAATGTTCTATTCTGGAAATGAAATGCTGGTACTTGTATCTCATTCTGCAACCCGGTACAAGGGTATGGGAGTCTTCTGACTCCGGTACAATTTCATCTTGGTCAGCAATTGTGAGGACCTGAGCACAAAGCCTAGGCAAAATGATTATTTGTGGCTGGTTCACACACGTGAAGAAAAATGTATTGTTCAACTCGAATACAACAATCAAATGGAAGCAATGACAATAAAAGGAAGGTTTAATATTCTACCTCTTTTTCGTCGGTGTTCGAAGGAGCCGATGAACAGGATTGTGAAGAGGGTCATCAGGATCTGGAGCTGGAGCTGGAGCAGGAGTAGGAGTAGGAGAGCCTTCTTCGATAGCAGGAGTAGGTGCTGGAGCAGGAGAGCCTTCATTGGTAGCCGAAGCGAGAGCAGGAGAGCCTTCTGAGGTAGCAGGAGCAGGAGAGTCTTCTGTAACCATCTAGGCCCTTTCGCACCTTTGGTAAGGGTGTGTTTCGGTGATAAATGACAACCATATGCTTGTGACTAATCGTTGTTTTGTAGTGGATTTCACATTGGGTTATTGTCGCAAGTAAAGAATGAAATGAGACCCCTCAATTTGAATTCAAGGACTAAAAATGGATGAATACTACAAGGCTAAGGACTTTGTTAGTTCTAAGTGTCACAAGGAGATGAAGGACACTTGGATTGCTAGTTTGTAGTGTTCGACTGTACTATTAAGAGGGGTTTGTACACAAGTAGCTTGAACATGCACTCAAAATCCATAAAAATATGCACACTCAAGTTCCTTGGTTGTCAACTAGCTCAGAGAGTTCATGGAAGCAAGGTTGGAGCAAAAGAATCAATGGAAAACTCAAAGGCGCTTAATTGGACGAGTTAAAAAGAAGTTCATAGCCTTGGATGATCCGACGCCCTGTTTTCTAGATGCGTCGGATGAGTTGCGTGGCCATTGGATTCAAAATGGACCGTCGGATGAACCGATGGTACTGGCATTGGTTCATGCGACACCTTAGGGTTTGGCTACAGTATGGGTCAAGGCTCAGAGCTTCATCGGTTCATCCGACACCTTGACCATCGGTTCATCCGACAGTTTGATTTAAATCATACAGAGATGCGCCAAGTCAAATGCTTCAGCACCGGATGAACCGACGCTTGGATAGGTATACTCAGTGGTTCATCCGACGGTCTAATTCAAATCATACAGTACCGCCCTGAGTGTGAAGTCTTCAGCACCGAATGATCCAATGGGGCGTCGGTGTATAGCACCGGTGCATTGTCTGGGTGTCTTGGTTCAACGGCTATATTGGATGCTATTAGTGACCGGATGATCCGACGCTTTGCAGGGGGGGGACCATCGGTTCATCCGACGGTACTACTTTTTCAGGAAACCTTTTCTAATGGCTAGCCTCCCTTGCTAGGCCTATAAATATGATCCCCCTGCCTCTCTTAAGCTGCCTTTGCCATTCTGAAGATCCATTGCAGCCAAGGAGAGAAGGAGAGTGTGTTCTTGCCATTTGGGATTCTCTTCCTCTTCATTGAGGTGTTCTTTCTTAGTGAGCAAGAGTTTCAAGGTGCATACATGGATTAGCTGAGTGCTCAGGTCAAGTGAAGGTGCGCGGGCTTGTTACTCTTGGAGTTTGACGGCTCCTAGACGGTCTCGGTGTTTGGAGGGTTCTTAGTGAGCTCTTGGAGATTGTGGGAGCCTCAAGACAAGCTTGGTGTACACGGTTCGAGACCCACCGTTCGGAGATAGAGAACGGGTACTCTTAGTGAGCACTTGTGTCTTGGTGACTCAAGGGGGAGTAATACTCTAAGTGAGTGCTCCAACGTGGACTAGGGGGAAGCGTCAACTTCTCGATACCACAGGAAAAATTTCGGTCATCTCTTGTGCTTCTCATTTACTTTCTAGCACTTAATTTCAGCACCTAATATCCGCACTTAAGTTTCCTTGTCTTTTGATTGTGTGCTTCTTATCTTGCCTAGGTTGTTTCTTACCTCCTAGTGTGATATTTGCTAAGGAAACTTTTGTTAGTGTGCTCTAGTAGTAGGAAAGAACTGTTTTAGAATGGGCAACACTAGTTGATAGGCTAAGGTTCCTTGTTTTCCTTAGAGCTTGAAAAGGAAGTCCCATATTCAACCCCCCCTTCTATGTGACTAGATCCTACATCTTCTAAGGTAGCAGGAGCAGGAGAGCCTTCTGAGGCAGCAAGAGCAGGAGCAGGAAAGCCTTCGGACGTAGCAGGAGCTGGAGCAGGATCAGCTGCACAAGAGCCTTTCGAGATAGCTGGAGCAGGATCTTCCGGACCTTGCTGTTGCCGCCAAAGGATCTTCCTTATTCGCTTCCTCTGCTGCAAAATCAGATAGAACTTTGAGTGTTGTTGCATCTGCTTCCTTTTCTTCTTTGGAATCCCTTTCTATCATCCATTGTGAACCAATTGTTGAACTGTGAGGCAATTCATAGACTTTAGATGATTTACCCAAGTTAGCAGGAGGCATGCATAGCAAGGGGGTCTGACCAATAGGTGCGAGTAGAGCGGGCAGTGGTGGTAAGCCATTAACTTGTTGAAGGTGATTGAGTGAAGCATTCACAAAATTCTCCATAGTGCACTATTGTGTTACCATTTGGACTATCTGCTCTGAGTATGTGTGGTTTAACTCCTCCTGTTGTGCCATGCTCATCTCCATCATTGACTAGAACTTTTCTGCTCGCGCTGATTTTCAAGGATCAGTTTCAGAAAGAAGGAAGAGTCCATTGGCTCACTGGTTGTTGCTGGAGTGATTGGAACTATTTCTGTTTTTAGTGGGTAGCGATGCACCATCATGTACTCGGAGATGTCTCACTAGAGACGCCTCATTACCTTCACTGTCTAAGGAATAAATGTCATCAGGAGATAACTCAATTATAGCCCTCAGCCCACGACGTGTGTCTCCTGGTCTCGTAGTCTTGTATTACTTGAAATGTGTCTCGGACATCATGTACTCGGGACGCCAATCTTTGGGTCTGGTTTGCACCCTTTCCCCGTCTTCATCTACTCTGGTAACACAACTCAGGATGAAGGAGATCCAGTGAGCATACGACATATGTTGGGCCATGGTCAACCCATCAAAGATAACATCTTCAATCTCAGTTAAAACGAAGTCCACGATGTTGAAGGGTCGCCCAGTCATGACGTGAAGGAGAAGCCACTACTGAAGACTAGTGATCGACTCTGCATTGCCATCCATGGTAACAATGTCTTCTGTAGTGCCCGGTGAACCACATTTGACTTAGGGGTAAGCATGTCAGGTGTGCAATATGCTCGCCTACAAGTGGTATCAGAGCTAGGCTCCCTTTTGCTTAGCTTAACCACCTAGGGAGATGGGGAAGGGAAGCGGCAATGGCCCTCCTAGGTTGGCGGGGAAGCGCTTCACCATTTGGGCTCATAGAATAGCTAGCTACCTTCAAGCTCAATACCATGATGCGTGGCGCACTACCATGTATCCGTTGCCTACGGTTTCTACCGAGAGTGAAGCTAAGTGGAATGTGCATGCTAGAAACCACATTTTTGAGGCGCTAGATGAGGAGTTGTTTGATCGGGTCTTTTCTTTGCAAACCACCCATGAAGTGTGGATGGAACTCAAGGAGATCCATGTGGGTAACAAAAAGATCTGTGAGGAAAAATATGAGTTGCTCAAGTTGGAACTCAATGAGTTCAAAATGAAGGATGATGAGGGGGTAGAGCAAATGTATTCTAGGATGGGGGTGCTTATTCAAAGTATCAATGCTCTCGATGTTGCTAACAATTCCGAGTAGGAAATCATCCGGAAAATCCTCCAAACGCTCCCTAAGCCAAGATACAACATCGTCAAGGCACTTCTCTTTGAGAAGGACTTCACTACCCTCACCATCACCGAGGTTGTGAGCAAGATCCGCTCACACGAGATGTTTATGATGGAAGACATGGAATCATCTACCTCTCACTCAAGCGCCAAGAAAGATCTTGCACTCAAGGCAAGTGAAAAGGCCAAGTCCAAGAAGATCAATGCAAAGTCTCCTTCTTCCTCAACTGAGAGCGAAGACAAAAGTGATTCAAGTGAAGCGGAGAGCGATGATGCCAAGCTTGCTCTCCTCATGAAGAGAACCACAAGAATGCTCTCCACGGTTGGCAAGAAGGGCTACAATTATGATCCCAAGAAGTAAAAGTTTCGGGCATCAAGAAGAAGTGGTGAGGGAAGCAATCTGAAGTGCTACAATTGTGGAGGTGCCACCGAGCAAACTACGCCGAGGTGGTTCGTGATCCCCGTAGACAATATTATGTACGGATGTCTTATGGTCGTACTTTCCTATTTCCAAATCCCTCAATCCAAGTTTGTCAGCTATATGGTGTCCGAAAAGAGTATACTGGCATCCCTGAAACATGAACAAGATGTACTCCTTAGTATCAGCAAAGTACACAGAAGCATAACAAACTCTCACCCAATCCTCAACATACAGATGATGCATTGAGACCAAATCAGCCAATCCGGGTGATCATCGAAGTATACCTTAACATCCCCTCCTGCGGCCAACGTCATATGATCCCAATTTATAACCCTATGCTGGTACAGTTTCATGGGCAGGTATTTGTAGTTGTAATACAAAGTTTTCTGAACGACATTCCTAAATCTTGGTTCGACCCTTGTGTCCTTGGTTTTGTCCCACCACTGATTCTCAGGCACCCATCTAAGACCTTTAATCATTTCGTAGGTGTGGTTGCGTAGGTCCATCATCTTAAGTGACTCTTCTGGTGGAGGGTGAAGTTGTACCTATTTCTCCTTCCTGGGATCTGGCGCAGGAAACTCTAAAGGGCAGGGTGGGCGACGGCCCACAATTGACCCACCCCATGTGCGACACGAAGGCGCCGAGCTTGACCCACCCCGTGTGCGGGAGGAAGGCGCAGAGCTTGACCCACTCCATGTGTGGCAGGAAGACACCGAGGTTGACCCACCTCTGTGCGGTGTGTAGGGGTAGAGGAAGAATCCTGTGCCGTAGTCCTACACCTTAGCCTCATCTGAGGACCAGACATGCATGCAGAAGTCAGCTGTGACTTTCGTTGTCGCTTTGACAGAGGAGGATCAAGCACCTTTCCATCTCTCTTGCCACCATCTCGACCCATCGCCAATAAATTTCTCGAATTATTTCCATTCCAAGAATTCAGCGGTGGATTGCGGTATCCGCTAGAGCCTGGAGGTGGACGCATACCTTTAATTTCGGCGATGGATTGAGGTATCTGTTGGACGCTGCTGCAGCCGGCGGCGGCGGCAATGGCGGAACCCTACCAAGGGGTTGCGTTGCAAGTGAGGAGGTAGTAAATGGGGGGGTGGTGGGTCAGCACGAGTGACACGCTGTTGGATAAAGCCATAAAGGTGTGTGTAGTGCGTTGTTGGCACCCTATGACCAGGTAATGGGAAGCGCCTTTCGTACGTGTAGTTTACAAGGAAGTTCCTCTGTTATGATGTATACCAGACCGGACCATCCTCCAGACGTATGTTGATGAGTATGAAAGTCATCACAAGATGGTCCTATCGTACATAATACAAAAAACCAGACAATCCATTCGCATACTTAGTCGATCATGTCCACATTGGACATCAACACATCCCTTCCTTCATCGATTCGATTTTCCTAGTACTACATGATCATGAGCAAGTCACGTTGCATACTACTCGATCATGCCCACATTGGAGATAAACTCATCCCTACCCTCGTCGATTCGATTCGCCTAGTACTACATGATCATGAGCACGCCACGTTGCATACTACTCGATCATGCCCACATTAGAGATCAATACATCCCTTCCTTCGTCAATTCAATTCTCCTAGTAGTACATGATCATGAGCACGTCACGTTGCATACTACTCGATCATGCCCACATTGGAGATCAACACATTCCTTCCTTCGTTGATTTGATTTGCCTAGTACTACATGATCATGAGCACGTCACGTTTCATACTCCTTGATCATGCCCACATTGGAGATCAACACATCGCTTCCTTCGTCGATTCGATTCGCCTAGTACTACATGATCATGAGCACGTCACGTTGCATACTACTCGATCATGCCCACATTGGAGAGGATAAGAAATTGATATTTTCTAACCTACCATTCACGTAGCCCAACAGGATGTTCTGTTGTTTTATAATACAACATACCGGATACTCGGTTATCCCCATGTGCGATCATATATTTTGTATAAGTCGCAACAGGAAGTTCCGATGCTACATAATACAGTGAACCGGATAGTAGGCACCTACGACAGGTTTAATATTCAAGAAAGTGCACTTCAACTACTTATAAATTACATATAAATCATAAGATTCACATGATTTTAGTTCAGATCAACATAATTAAACAATTACTGATTTGATATCCTAGTCATCATCACTTTTATCGGCAGCATTTTCATCTTCATCGTCGTATTGCCATAGAGTGTCGTCGTTCTCATCTTCAGAATTGAATCCATCCACATCAGACAGCTCCTGCTGGCGAATTGCGTCAACTTCAGTGGCTGCAACCATAGTCTCCTCGCTAGTAATAGGCACCGGAACCTCAGAACCATCACCGAGACCATCATCAAGTGCAACATCATGCAAGGCTTGGTCAATTTCATCATCTTGATATGCAAGTACCATGCAAGTGGGAGCTATGTCCTCCTCATTTTCACTATAGCTCCACAAATGCCTGTGCTCTAATTTTTGCACCACTCTCCATGGGTGTGGTAGTAGGGTGTCTGGCAAGTAAAAGACCTTCGTTGCTTGTTCAACAAGAATGTAGGCAGGTTTAATATTCAGGAAAGTGCAGTTCAACTACATATCAATCATAAGGTCCACGGATCAACTTAAACATTAACTGATTTGATATCTTAGTCATCGACACTTTCATCAGCACCATTTTTATCTTCATCGACATATTTCCGTAGACTGTCGTCATCCTCATCTTCAAAATTGAATCCATCCACATCAGACAGCTCCTGCTGGCGAATTGCGCCAACTTCAGCGGCTGCAACTATAGTCTCCTCGCTAGTAATAGGCACCAAAACCTCCGAACCATCACCAAGACCATCATCAAGTATAACATCACGCAAGGTTTGGTCTATTTCATCATCTTGATATGCAAGTAACATGCTAGTGGGAGTTATGTCCTCCTCATTTTAATTATAATTCTACAAATGCATGTCCTCAAATTTTTGCACCACTCTCCATGGGTGTTGTAGTAGCATGTCTGGCAAGTAAAATATCTTTGTTGCTTTTTTATCAAGATTGTAGGGATCATCTTGGTACCAGTAATCTCTAGTATTGACGCTTGTGAAGCAACCATCATTTCTAATCTTCGGTTCCTTCTTGGTCCCTTCCATATCATACCAGTCAACCTGGAATAAAACAACAGTCTGATCTCTGTCAAGCTGTTGACGATTCAAAACCGTGATCAAGTTCACCGCAAGCCTATGGGTGACTTGGTGCCTTTTTCACCAAGGAGGGTCCTCCCTAGATTTGCCAATCCAAGAATTGGAAGCAAACTCCTAAGGCTATCTATCTAATCCAATGATCCAACCCTATGTGAAACATTGATTGCATAAAGGTAACATACAAACACAAAAGGATGTATGGATCTCATCCACCTAGACAAAAAGGTAAACACCAAAGGGTAACCTAGCCGATCGTCTTCTTGTTGCCATTCTGGCGAAGGTGACAAACCAATCCAAACATATACTATGATAAGGAGTACACTCGATATGGAGTGGTCCGATACATGTTCATTCGCCGCTTTCTCCTCACCATACTGTCACTACGTAAGGATATTCGTCACCGAACGACAACCTGTGTGTGTGCACTACAATGATGTATCCGCAAGACAAGACTAATCACCATGATTCAATCTAATCCTACTAAAAGCATATGGTAGCTACACATATGAATTAGCACAACTCGTAGTAGATCAAAGTAAGGACACAAATTGATTTATATCACCATCGAATGTCGAAAGTACAAATGCCTTAATGGATCCAAGGCATGGCTCTGAAACTCCACCATGGCTTCACCACGCAGGGCCAACCATGGTAGCTAGGGCATGGCCTAGGCCATCTCCTAGGCAACTCGAGGACTTGCAGCGGCCATCGGCTTCCTCCTGGTGCTTCTCTTTCGTCTCGGCGGCTCTATGATGAATGGATGGATGTGGCAGCCGACGGAGGCGAAGGCAATTTATAGAGGAGTACAAAGGTCAAAGGGCATCGCGAACTGCCACAAAAAGGGGCTAGGACGACCGGCCTGGGCCCGATTCGGCCCCGGTTCACTCCCTGACGCTTCTCGGTCAATTGTTGACTTGCTCCCTTATGCATGTGGCCCCCTGGCGTCGTCATCTCCACGGTTTAGATATAGCTCCTTGTCGCGCAAACTTCAGTATCTTCTGTTCAGGTCCCTAGAGTTTTACGTCTTCATGCTTCGGTCCCTAGGCTATTTGGAGTCATGTTCATCATGTGTCTTGACTTGTGCCGGGCTTCATGATCTTGTCTTGAAGTGTTTGATGAACTTATCACGAAAGTCTCCCTTGAAGCGCCCGTTTCCTACATAAACAACAAACTCCAAAATCGACATGCAAGAGTGAACTTGATACCTCCGGGGGGGTTAGTACCATTAGTTAGAATATCAAATACATGCAAATGTTGATGGTAAACTCATAGCTAGGTGTACCAAAATCAACTGTCAACACAAGCCCCGAGTTGTACCACAGCTCAATAATGTCTCTTAGTGAACCATAAAACTCAATTTTTGCAATGTCTTTATGTGATCCTGTAGTCATGATTCCTCTGTTCTGTGTCTTCCTATTTGTCTCTCGGGCCTTGGTGTGGTACCGGACACAACCTACAGTACTTGTTGTATAAGTTTTTGCTCGCCGGTATGGTTCTATTGGTAATGCATATAGGTTGCTGCCGCTCACTAGATTGTTTGAAATGTGTATAGAAGAGTCATAGTTTTTAATATAATCTTGTGTAAAGGTCCTCACCAGGTAATATAAGCTAGACATCAAACAAAAAATGAATACTAACATGCGATCTAAAACAGTGCCGAAATTCTATAACAATTCGACGATCAATATCCTCGTCCGACACAACTTTCACATTTAGTTCATTCTTGAACACTCTGCAAAGCAGTACCATCTCAAAGTTAGAACGTAATAATTGTAGTTCTATCATTGCAATGGTGATTTACTTACTCGATATATGGCTTCACCTCTTCGCAATTGTTTAGCACATACCAAACCACCATGTCGTACTTTGACCCGAGCCAACAAGTGGTCTCTGCTCCAAGTACTTGAACATTCCGATCCAAATAGGATGGTCCATCTATAGACAAATCAACATTCTCTCTGTTCCTTCCAACCTGATTGAATCGTGTGGCCACATCATCAGCCGCGAAGTACCTAAAGCAAAATGTCAAGGCCTCATTAGCAACACATGCTTCCGCAATGGATCCTTCAAGACTAGCTTGGTTTCTCAGTGAACGCTTCAATGTGCATAGCCTTCTTTCGATGGGATACATCCATCCATATTGTACTAGACCTCTCAGGATTGCTTCCTCAGGAAAATGGACAGCCAAGTGCACCATAACATCAAAGAAGGCAGGAGGGAAAATTTTCTCAAGCTTGCACAAAATTATTGGGATATTTGTTTTTAGTTTTTGCAAGACATCCAACTTCAGAGTTTTGCAACATAGTTGCCAAAAGAAGTTTCCTAATTTTTTAATGGAAGAAGTCCATTTTTGACCAATGAACTATAGCCGAAGTTTGGTTTTGGCCATCGAACCGGAAAACCAGAAATCTTTGGCCACTCAACTCTTAAAACCGTTCGTTTTTGACCATCGGATGGTTTTGGTGGCCGGTTTTGCTGACGTGGACACCAGATGGCAGTGGGGCCCACCTGTCAGCACTCCTCTCTCCACTCCCCTCTTTTTCTCTTTCTTCTCTCCTATCTCTCTCCTCTCACCCCGCCGCCGACCGCCGCTGTCCCCCACGCCTCACCTACACCTGCGCCGGCTGCTCCCCTCCCACCGTGTCGCCCGCCGCCCGCACCGGTCGCCACCCTCCCCGGCGCGCGCCGCCGCCGTTGCGGGCGCGCGGGGTAGCTCGAGGCCGCCGAAGGATCGGATGGCGACTAGAGAGGGGGGGGGGGGTGAATAGGAGCCGGTAAAAATTCTTCCAAAAGAATCCGGCCTATACCCTAGACAAACCCGGTCACACACAAGTGATGGATCGAATCACGCACCAATCGCCAAGACCATGAGGTTATGGATCAACCTCTAGCCTTAGGAACGATTCCTAGAAGCACACGCGGAAGCACTAGAAAGGAAGAGAGGAATCGAACCAAGAAGCAAGGCACACGGGCTCGGCGGACCGTCCGCGCGGGAGGGGCGGACCGTCCGCGCAGCCTCGCGGACCGTCCGACCGAGGCCGCGGACCGTCCGCAACCGCACCGTGGACCGTCCGGCCCAACACCACGGACCGTCCGTTAAAGCACACGGGAACACCGAAGCGACCCGAGAAAACGGACCGTCCGCCGAGGCCGGGCGAGACCGTCCGCGCCACCCGCGGACCGTCCGCTACTCAAGCCCGGACCGTCCGCAAACCGGTTGCAACAAAAACCAAAAGCCAAACCGGATCGAAAACAAAGGCACGCAAGAACATGATGAACACGCGACGAACGGGCTCCTCGCGGACCGTCCGCGACCCACCCGCGGACCGTCCGCGCCACGCGGACGAACGAAACAGCCCGACCCCGAAAGTCAACTCCCCCAAATCATCATCGATTTCCCAAACGGTTGAAGCTATGGAGACAAGGGTTTAGGGACTTGAAAAGCGTCACACAAGGATGCTATAGCCCAAAAATCTTGCCTCGTAACTCCCTAAAACACCGGGAATCGCGAATCCTTTGAGCACCACCAAAAGCTAGAGCATCGAACGAAAACTCACGAATCGAAGTGGTTTCCGGCGTTTGAGGGCACAAGATCAAGCACAAAGATGCACAAGACATCTATCCATGTTTCCCTCAAAGAAATCCGGGGAGAAACCCACTCAAATCCGCGGAATCACACCGGGAACAAAGGCACGAAAACAAGCACGAAAAGCCACGAAAAACAACCCCGAATCTTCTATACAAACCAGGAAAGATTCACAAGGTCTAGCATGCCGCCCTAGCATCCATCCCTCTCAACAAATCTCTCATGAAGCTCTCATGCTAGCCTAGAGAAAATGGGAGGAAAAATAGCTACGAAAATGAGAAAGAGGAGGGAGGAAATGAAACCCTAAGTCGCGGAGAGAGAGAGCCATCAACACACACTCATGGCTTATATATCAGGTCCCGCCGGAGTGGTAAATGACTCGACTACCCCTAACTTAACTGCGGCGATACAACCCGCGTAGGGGCATTTTGGTAATGTTTGTGGGTCTTTCCATCGGACGGCCACGCCTTTGCCGCACCCCGCGTCCCTCCCGACGCAAGCCATGCGATCCCGCCGCGTGTCCTCCGCCTCGAAGCTTCCCGACACGCCGGATCCCGTCTCCGTCGTGTTCGGCCCTCGGACTTGGTTTTGAGGCCCAAACCAAGAAACCGCTCGTCGATGGTTTTGTGGGCAAACCACCAAACCCCGCGTGCCCGGTCCGGCCTCCCGCAAAACCACTTGACTTGACCGCCACCGTGCACCGGCTCGCTTGTCCATGACTTCGTCTTGCTTGTGTCGCCACCATGTGACCCGCACCCGGCCCCGCTGTCCACCGGGTCCCTCGAATCGAGCCTACTTGTCTCTCCATCTCCCGGAGGCCCCTCAAGGTCGAAGACCTTTCGCGCCCGTTCTTCACCCTCGCAACAACACGAACTAGGCCGCGGCCTACACCGCGCACTAAGCCAAGAGTCGGTCCAACACCCGTTGTCAATCACTCATCACCGAGGAGCGGTCATCCATCGACCACCGGGACGCTCCCGGTCCTCAATCTCCCCCTTGATGAGTGCATTGACAACACACAACACGAAATGAAATTCGAGAGAAAGAAAGAAAGAAGAAAGAAAAACAAATAAGCTCAACTCATGACCAAAACCGAAGAAAGGCGAAGAAAGGTCACAAGCCAAGCAAAGCACAAAATCCACACCGAAAACAAGCAAGAAAGCTCCCCCGAACATGTGGATGCAAACTTCCAAATTTCAGCTCACCTCTTCGAATTTTCATTAAGCTCACCTTTTCTCCCCCTTGTTGACAATGTATGAATCAAGGTGAAAATGCAGAAATGCAAAGCAAAGCATATAAACATCTACATGAGCTTCTCAAATAGGCCAAATCTAGTGTCAAAGGCTAAAAATGAGATAAAGATCACACACATGAATCATAGCATAGTCAAAGCATTGCCACAAGTAATATATGAAAATACAAGCATGTGACAAAGCAAAATTTTCAGATTTAAGCAGTTTTACCAAAAGAAGGCTCGCTTCACATGTAAAAGCCTATCCATGTCACACTTGAGCCACAAACATGCATACCATTAAAAGATCATACAAGAATATCCAATTCTTAGCAAACGATCATGGCAAACACCCATAAAGCAAAGCATGTCATGTCAAAGCTCATGAGCCATGTGTCCACTTCGGGGAGACTTCTCGACCGGTGAACATCATGCAACATGTTTAGCACCCATATGTGAAAGATAAGACATTTTAAGCACGGACATGATGGATGGAGCATTTTTCAAGCATTTTACACTTCTTTTCAAGATTAAATCATTTTATGGTACATGAAGTGCCTTTGGCGGCAAAAAGAAGCTTATGCTCCCCCATGAATGCAACATAGGCTAAACATTCACAATGATATTCGGCCTTTGGCCCAAATGCAAGAACAAGGCATCCAAGCACAATCTAAGCATGAAAAGCACATTTAGACCAAACTCGTGACATGGATACACAACTACACACAAGTGGAGCATATTTCATCAAGATTTAGTCAAGATTAGCATTTATTTCAAAAAGGGCTATCTCACTACACATATATCTCAAATATTCCAAGAGCATAGCCTCACATCACCATTTCTCCACACATATGACCAATATCTCACAAATAGCCAAAGAGACTCAAATATGGCATATGAAAGAAGCTCATCATCCTAAAATGCAATATGAGACAAATGCAACATGATATATGACAAGATGGCTATCCTACCATGGTTTATACATCAAGCAAAGCATGTATATACATCAAAATAAACATGGTATGATACATATGATACAAGAAGAAAATCCCCCAAGGATCAACTAGAAAGGGCAACAAACCCCAAGTTCCCCCGCAAGCGCACAAATGTAGCTTGGTCGAGAGGCTTTGTAAAGATGTCGGCTAGGCGATCTTGGGTAGGGACATGGCTCAACACAATAGTTCCTTTCTCCACATTGTCCCCCAAGAAATGATACCTCACCTCTATGTGTTTGGTCCTGGAGTGAAGCACCGGGTTTTTGGCTACGCTTATGGCACCGGTGCTATCACAAAGAAGTGGGATCCGGGTGCACTCCTCACCAAAGTCTCTCAAAGTGTATGAAATCCACAACAAGCGGGAACAACAACTCGCGGTAGCAACATACTCGCCTCCGTGGTAGACCGAGCTACACTAGATCGCTTGCGGGAAGACCATGAGACCAACGAAGACCCAAGAAGCGGCAAGTACCGAAGTAGACTTCCTCTCGACTCGACATCCAAAGCAAAATCCGCATCGGAAAAACCATGAAAAGAAAGAGTCGAGGAGGACGAATACCAAAGGCCAAGACCGGGGGCGGACCGTAGGTACCGAAAATCCTCTTGACGGCCCGTCGATGTAATGTCCTCGGCGAAGCTCGAAAACGAGCGCACGGACACACGCCGAATCGTATGTCCGGCCTCGTCGCCATCAAGTAGAGGAGGGAGCCGATCATGCTCCCGTACTCCCGTTGGTCCACCGGTTCTCCGTCCTCATCCGCATCCAAAGTGGCCGTACTCCCCATGGGAGTCGACATCGGCTTCACATCTTGCATCCGGAACTTCCTCGCATGTCTTTCGTGTACTTGGTCCGGTGCACAAATGTTCCATCCTTCACTTGCTTGATCCGCAGTCCGAGAAACTACCGCAACTCGCCCATCATGCTCATCTCGAACTCCCCGCTCATCTCATCCGCAAACTTGGCAACAAGGTTATGTGACGAGCCACCAAAGACAATATCATCCACGTATATCCGAACAATCGGCAAGTCATTTCCATGCTTGAGGAGAAACAAGGTTCTATCCACGGTACCCATCACAAACCCTCTCGCTCAAAAGAAAACCTCTCAATCTCCCATACCAAGCACGGGGCGCCGTTTCAACCCATACGAGCCCTTTTCAACCCGTATACCCCTGTGTGGGTACAACTCGCTCTCAAACCCGGGTGGCCGGTTCACATACACCTCCTCCTCTATGACCCCATTCGGAAAAGCACTCTTCACATCCATCCGAAACAACTTGAACCCTTTAGCCACGGCAAAGGCTAGAAGGATCCGAATCGCCTCAAGACGGGCCACGGGGAGCAAAGGTCTCCTCATAGTCGATCCCCTCCTTCGACTAAACCCCCGAGCAACAAGTCCGGAATTGTTCCTCACAACCATCCCATTCTCCCCCTCTTTGTTCTTCCAAACCCACTTGGTTCCTATGGGATGGCAATTTGGAGGTGGTTCAACTAACTCGCCACACCGATTCCTCTCAAAGTTTTCCAACTCCTCATGCATAGAATTGACCCGGTTTGCATCGGATAAAGCATGTCCAATGTCCTTGGGCTCAAAAGTAGCAACAAAAGCAAGCATGAGCAAAATGAGAGGAATTCCCGGACCTTGACCGTGTAGTGCGTTCATCGATGTTTCCAATGATCTTCGACGGGGGATGCACTTCTTGAATCCGCCGGGGAGCCTCACGCCTCGAGACTACCTCCCCCTCAACTTCGGCTTCTCTCGCCTCGGTCCTCTTGTTGCACCGTCGTTGTCTATGAAGTAGACGGTCCATGCTCCAAAGTGGTTGTGGGGGAAGTAGTGGGTACATGTTCGGCTTCGGGCGCATGGTTCTCCCCATCATCATCTCCAGCTTCATCTTTCTCCTCTTCAAAGAGGTCCTCGGCCATCTCTTCATCACCCCGCACATTCAAAGCCAAGAGAGGTACATGGCATTGTCTCGTCGAAGGTCACCTCGCAAGTCTCCATGATTTTGTTAGTCTCAAGGTTAAGCACCCTATAGGCTCTAGAGTGGTTAGCATATCCAAAGAAAATACCATCACTAGACCTAGCCTCAAACTTGTCGAGTTTTCCCTTCTTCGAATAAAGCATTTGCAGCCAAAGACTCGGAAATGACTCACCTTGGGTGCCCGACCATGCATATGCTCATAACGGGTCTTCTTCTTGAAAGCTCTCAATAAAATCCGGTTGGAAACATGACAAGTTTGTATTGACCGCCTCAGCCCAATACCTCCTAGGAGTCTTGTGCTCATCGAGCATCGTCCTAGCCATCTCACAAAGAGTTCGATTTTTCCTTTCCACGACTCCATTTTGAGGGGGCACATAAGGGGTCGAATACTGATGTTCAAGACCTAGATCACGACAAAAGGCATTTAAACGAGAGTTCTTGAACTCTGAGCCATTATCACTACGGATGGCTCGAATAGCATTCCCATGCCTCTCGTTTTTCAACCTCACGATCAGATCTCAAACAAAACCAAATGTCTCACTCTTATCCTCCAAAAAGAAAACCCGGGCATAGCGAGAGTAATCGTCCACCACAACAAGAACATACCACTTCCCACCCACCGAGCGAACTCGAGCCGGCCCAACAAGGTCCATATGCAACGGCTCCGTTGGACGCTCGGTCATGACATCGGTCGGGGGTGGATGGGGAGTGGCTACCATCTTACCATGCCTACAAGGAGCACAAACCAAATCCTTCTCAAGCTTCAACCTCGGCAATCCTCGGACAAGGTCAAGACCACTCAAGCGGAAAACCAAATCAAAGCTCAAGTGTCCCAACCGCCTATGCCATTTCCACAAATCGGAAGAAGGACCGGCCATCAAACGGCGAGCGAGGACCCAAAGAACGAGAGAAATCATCCCCGAAAATCGACCCTCGGGGATGATCATACGAGACAAGATCACCCCGAGAATCAAGCAAACGAGACTCGCCGGACTTGAAACGCACCTCAAAACCCTCATCAAGCAACCGAGAAACCGAAAGCAAATTGAAACCCAAAGACTTCACAAGAGCCACTCTCTTCAACGTTACCTTGTCACTCACATGCACAACACCCTCGATGAAGCACCCTACCTCGTCCATTGTCCCCAAATGTGATGTACATCTTTTCCTTCACTGGGGTGAGGCTGGAGAACCACTTCTTATCTCCGGTCATGTGTCGAGAACACCCGGAGTCGATCAACCAAATGTCCTCCAAGCCTCCTGCCTGCAGTCAGAAACAAGAACGAGAGTGAGCTAGCGACTCGACACTGGGGTTAGCACAAAGAAAGTTAAACCAGTGTCGAGCCATCTGCTCAAAAGAGGGGTTAGCAAACATCACTCCCTTGCCACCAAACTTCCCATGTCCCATGGGAGGAGTACGAGCACCACGAGGGGGAAAACGTGGTCCGTAGTTCCTCTGGAACCCAAAGCTGCGATCATCTCCCCTGAACCCGTATTGAGGACGAGTAGGAGGACGTCCAGCAAAACCACCACGAGCCCGACCAAATCTCTCACCAGCACGCACACCATCATCTCTCCTGACAAACCTCTCACCACCACCTCTCTGTGGGAACCTGCCAACACTCCTCACACTTCCCACACCCCGTGGAAGTGGCACTCTAGGCTCAGGAATACCATGAGGCTGGCGATACTGTCCCTGGTTCGCTTGCTCCCTAGCAAGCCTCTCATCCCTCTTCCTCTTGTAGCAAAACTCTGCAAGATGCCTCTCCTTGCCACAATACTCACACACCGAAGGGGATGGGTTTTGGTTTTGGCTCTGGCTTCTCTCTAGGCTTCTCACCCTTCTCACCCACAAACTTCACTGGTTTCTGGAAATCATTTGTCTTAGGTGGGAATTTGGGTGGATCTTGAGTTGTGTCTAGCTTGTTGCAAAGGTGGTTGGGCTTTGGTGTGAAAAAGTTCTTGGGTGCTTTTGGGAGTGGGACTTGGATCTCTCCGATCACCTCAAACTCGGGGTTAGACTCAACACACTTCTCGTACACACTCTCCCCATCGTTCGTCCCACTTTCTCACCCAACTTCTCAAACCCCAAACCACGACCATCAGCTCTCTTGAACTCCTCAATCATGATTTTCAATTGAGGTTCCTGCCCGTACAACCAACCCAACACCTTCCTCAAGTAGTCATTCTCCTCATAGATGACATCCAAACGGGAAGTAAGTTCAAGATTGCGCAATGTAACTTCATCACAGCTAGTGCATGCATTGACAACAGGAGATTTCAAAGATGCTTCCAAAGAACTAATGGTAGAACGAGCATCAACAAGCTTAGCATGCATAGTAGGACATGATTTGCAAGCACCAAGCAAAGTAGGTCTAGCCTTAAGCTCATCATATTCAGTCCTAAGAGCATCTAGTTGAGCCAAAGTAGAAGCATTCTTCTCATTAAGCAGTTTGATCTCATTCAACCATGCATCACACTCAACACATTCAACATCATCAGGAGCAGTAGGAGCAAGTTTCAAAGAGTCATTCTCAAGTTTCAATTCAAGCAATTTTGACTCTAACTCTCCTACTTTCTCGCTAGCATTCTCAAGTTGTGCCCTAAGATCTTTCCTCATCTTTTTGGCATCTCTAAGCACACTATCACGGTTGTCAAGCAAGCCATTCAACCTAGCAATCTCAGCAAGCAAAGAGTCGGGGTCACGGTTTACCTCATCCTCGGAATCGGAGTCGCCGTCTTCCTTCTCGCTCTTCTTGCGCTTGAGCTATGAGCCATGCCACAAAAAGCCCTCGAGCGCCACACGGCTCGCCCCCGCTGAGGTTCCGGCTTGCACTCTTCTTGCCGTTGCGCCTCCCGGCATCTTCATCCTCGCTGCTTGAGCTTGACTGCTCCTCGCTTGAGCTTGAGTCGACGTCGCTCGCACCGGCCACCATCGCTCTTGCCTTGTTCTTCTTGTAGCCGCTCTTGCTCGGACGCCGCTTGTCCTTGTCCTTGCTCTTGGACTTGTTGAAGTGCTTGCCCTTGGAGGAGTACTTGTCTTCACGCCTCGGGTGCGCCTTGTACTCGTTCACCTTGTACTTGTTCTCCTCCGCTTCCGGGCATTCGGCGATGAAGTGGCCACGCTTGCCACACTTGTAGCACGTCCCTGAGCTCCGCCTTGCGTTCCTCCGACTCTCGTGTAGTCGTTCAAACCTTCTTGAGAGCAAGGCCAGCTCCTCCTCGCCCAAGCACATCAAACTCCTCATCCGGAATGGACATGAGAGAAGACAAGGAAAGCGTCGACGGGAAGGGTTAGATTTGCCCTTTGATCCGCCCACAAGAGCAAGACTATGGTCGGTCGAGCCCTCATGCTTGGATTGCAACTTCCTGTCAACCTCGGCCGACTTGAGCTTAGAAAAGAGGTCATCCAACTCAATAGTCAAGTAATGCCCGGACAACTTGATGGCCTCAACCTTAGCACCCCAAACATTTGGGTCCAAGACATGCAAGAGCTTCAAAGCCCGATCATGCTCGGTGTAGGGAAAATCCTCAACATTAGCTTTCATGTTGTTCACGATGGCGGTGAACCTGCGAAACATCGCATCAATGTCCTCACCTAGGAAGTGGAGTGAAATTCTCATATTGCATCCGGTAAGAGACAAAGAGGCGAGCCTTCACATGGTTATCACCACCGTGAGCAACCAATAACTTCTCCCAAATTTGCCAAGCAAGATTCAAATGGCGAACACGCTCAAACTGCGGATCACACAAGCTCGGACCAAGTGATCAACGGCTTTTGCATTAGCCTCATACTTGGCCTTGGCACCGGCATCGGTCACCATAAGAGTATGGATGTTGACCGGAATAGCATAGGTCTTGTCAAGCACAATGAAATCCAACAGCTTCCCACGAAGAAAGATCATCATACGAGCCGCCCACTTGTGGTAACCCTTGCCATCGAAGTGCGGCGGACCGCCCCGCTCAACGTACGCCATCTTAGGATTCGAGACTTGTCAAAGTCGCAAAGAATCCGACACCAAGCTCTGATACCAATTGAAGGATCAGATGGCGACTAGAGAGGGGGGGGAGTGAATAGGAGCCGGTAAAAATTCTTCCAAAAGAATCCGGCCTATACCCTAGACAAACCCCGGTCACACACAAGCGATGGATCGAATCACGCACCAATCGCCAAGACCACGAGGTTATGGATCAACCTCTAGCCTTAGGAACGATTCCTAGAAGCACACGCGGAAGCACTAGAAAGGAAGAGAGGAATCGAACCAAGATGCAAAGCACACAGGCTCTGGCGGACCGTCCGCGCAGGAGGGGCGGACCGTCCGCGCAGGCCTCGCGGACCGTCCGACCAGAGGCCGCGGACCGTCCGCAACCGCACGCGCGCGGACCGTCCGGCCCAACACCGCGGACCGTCCGTTAAAGCACACGGAACACCGAAGCGACCCGAGAAAAACGGACCGTCCGCCGAGGCCGGGCGGGACCGTCCGCGCCACCCGCGGACCGTCCGCTACTCGAGCCCGGATCGTCCGCAAACTCGGCCGCAACAAAAACCAAAAGCCAAACCGGATCGAAAATAAAGGCACGCAAGAACACGATGAACACGCGACGAACGGGCTCCTCGCGGACCGTCCGCGACCCAACCGCGGACCGTCCGTGCCACGCGGACGAACGAGAAACGGCCCGACCCCGAAAGTCAACTCCCCCAAATCATCATCGGATTTCCCAAACGGTTGAAGCTGTGGAGACAAGGGTTTGGGGACTTGAAAAGCGTCACACAAGGATGTTATAGCCCAAAAATCTTGCCTCCTCTCCCTAAAACACCGGGAATCGCGAATCCTTTGAGCACCACCAAAAACTAGAGCACCGAACGAAAACTCACGAATCGAAGTGGTTTCCCGGCGTTTGAGGGCACAAGATCAAGCACAAAGATGAACAAGACATCTATCCATGTTTCCCTCAAAGAAATGCGGGGAGAAACCCACTCAAATCCGCGGAATCACACCGGGAACAAAGGCACGAAAACAAGCACGAAAAGCCACGAAAAACAACCCCGAATCTTCTATACAAACCGGGAAAGATTCACAAGGTCTAGCATGCCGCCCTAGCATCCATCCCTCTCAACAAATCTCTCATGCGGCTCTCATGCTAGCCTAGAGAAAATGGGAGGAAAAATAGCTACGAAAATGAGAAAGAGGAGGGAGGAAATGAAACCCTAAGTTGCGGAGAGAGAGAGCCATCAACACACACTCATGGCTTATATATCGAGTCCCGCCGGAGTGGTAAATGACTCGACTACCCCTAACTTAACTACGGCGATACAACCCACGTAGGGGCATTTTGGTAATGTTTGTGGGTCTTGCCATCGGACGGCCACGCCTTTGCCGCACCCCCGCGTCCTCCCGACGCAAGCCATGCGATCCCGCCGCGTGTCCTCCGCCTCGAAGCTTCCCGACACGCCGGATCCCGTCTCCGTCGTGTTGGGCCCTCGGAATTGGTTTTGAGGCCCAAACCAAGAAACCGCCCGCCGATGGTTTTGTGGGCAAACCACCAAACCCCGCGTGCCCGGTCCGGCCTCCCGCCAAACCACTTGACTTGACCACCACCATGCACCGGCTCGCTTGTCCATGACTTCGTCTTGCTTGTGTCGCCACCATGTGACCCGCACCCAGTCTCGCCGTCCACCGGGTCCCTCGAACCGAGCCTACTTGTCTCTCCATCTCCCGGAGGCCCCTCAAGGCTGAAGACCTTTCGCGCCCGTTCTTCACCTGCAACAACACGAACTAGGCCGCGGCCTACACCGCGCACTAAGCCAAGAGTCGAGTCCAACACCCATTGTCAATCACTCATCCACGAGGAGCGGTCATCCATCGACCACGCGGGACGCTCCTGGTCCTCGGCCGCCACCGCAAGTGCACATAGTGGCGAGGGAGGAGCGGCCGACCGGTGGCGAGGGAGGAGGGGCCGATGCGAGAGCGGGCGGGACCGCCGGCATGGGGGGAGACCGCCGGCGGAGGGAGTTGCCGTCACCATGGCCGCCGGAGCGCGTGGAGGAGGCCGCCATAGGTGCGGCATCACCGGGGGAGGAGGAGCCCGACGCAGGACCTCACCGGGGGGAGGAGGAGTCGCAGGCCGAGAGCACGCCCACGTGCCGCCGGGCTGGAGCTCTGCTCCTCAGCCAGAGCTCCACCATGCGCCGCCGGAGCGCGAGGAGCCGCGGCAGCCGCTGGGGCTCACCCGTGGGGTCGAGCTCGCCCGCCCCTAGACAGCAGGGGCACGGCGGCGCGACAACGTAGGGAGGAGGAGGGAGGCGTTGGAGGTCCCAGCACCTGGCTCGAGATTGAGCTCGCCCGCACGGCTGAGCTCGCCCTCACCCTTCGCCCGTCGGGAGTGGAGGGGGCAGCGCGGGCCAGTGGAGGAGGAGGGGGTGTAGGCCGGATGAGGAGGAGGTGCATGGGCCGGTGGGGGAGGAGCAGGCACCGGCGGCCGGCGGCGGAGGGGACGACACGGTCTAGTGGAGGAGAAGCAGGAGCAGCGGCGATGAGATTGGGGCAGCGACGGGGTGAGAGGAGAGAGATAGGAGAGAACAAAGAGAAAGAGAGGGGAGAGGAGAGAGGAGTGCTGACAGGTGGGCCCCACTACCATCTGGCGTCCACGTCAGCAAAACCAGACACCAAAACCATCTGATGGTCAAAAACGAACGGTTTTAAGAGTTGAGTGGCCAAAGATTTCTAGTTTTCCGGTTCGATGGCCAAAACCAAACTTCGGCTATAGTTCGATGGTCAAAAATGGACTTCTTCCTTTTTTAATAGTTGTGTATATATCTTTGTCCACTAAATCGCGAAGACAAGCCGGAAAAACCCTTTGGAGTAGGATATGCAATCATGAGTTTTCAGTATTTGTAGTTTGCATCCATCTGCAGCAATACACCTAGCTAAGTTTGAAGCATATCCATCTGGGAACTTCACCGAACTTATAAAATCACAAAACAACTTTTGTTTCATTTTTGAAAGTACATACAAAACTTCTGGCATTTTGCATGACTCAGCATCCTCAATTGCCACCATGTTTAGATTTGATCTTACGCCCATATCTTCCCAATCAACCCTAGCATTGATGGTGTCCTTTGTCTTCCCAGCAATTTTAATTAAACAACATTCCAATAAGGTTTTCGCATATGTTTTTTTCAATGTGCATCACATCAAGGTTATGTGCCAACTTCAGAGATGACCAGTACGGCAATTCCCACAAACAAACCCTTCGACTCCAGTGTTGACGTTCCTTATCCTCGCTACTAGGTTTGCACTCACGGCGACGGCGCCAGAAATGCTTGTTGGCACTCGCTAGTGTCTCTACTAGCTTTATACCCCTAGCAATGGAGCTAGGAATGTCTTTGGTAAAACACACGTCATAGAAGGTCCGCAAGCGCACAAATTACTGTTGTAGCACTTCACCTGGTGATATTCAGGTTATCGTATTTATACTTTCCCAGGGGAGGCACTACGGAAAAGATGATTGGATAAACGGTGGAGAGTAACAAGACTCGGTAAAGAGCTATAGTGGGGGTAACAAATAAAGATATTTGGGGATAACTTGACACACACAGGGAGATCTTGATAAAGGCTTAGAGAGGACCTAGTGGGCTGGGAGGACAACAAGACGAGAAAAGATCCTAACACAATCTATCTATTCTTGTCAACTCTAGGTAAAGAACTAAGGCAAAGGATAACCAAGGCGAGCTAATCTCGACAAGCTCTTCTAGTGCTGCAGGGGCATGCAAAGCCACGCTCTCGGACTAGGATGACAAGGGAGAACGACGACACGCTGAATCCTACTGGCCCGAACTAACGTGGTGGACTACTTAGCCTGTCCGGAGCTGTCACCTCCCTAGGGTACCACAACTATTCTATTGAAAGGGACACCAAGCTAAGACTAAGGTAAGCTCTAAGCACCGCACTCACAATGAACCAAAGAACCTTTCCCCAAATATCACGAAGAAAGATCTCTCTCCGCTACTAAGCACAAACGTACTCGGTAGAAGATCAAGCGAAGAACGACCACAACACTATAAGGTAAGATAGAAAGATAACTTGAATTGTACTTGAGTCTAAACAAAGAAAGGATACAAAGTAGTATCGGACCCCTGAAGAAGACTCCTCCGAAACCCCGAGACAAACTCGACTCGACTCTAACTCCCAAACTACACTAATCCTACTCTAAGTGAACGAAAGTGAGAAATGGAGATGCTCTTGTGTTGTGTGTCCATTCCAGCGAGTGTGAGCTGCCTTTTATAGGCAAGGGAGGTCGGTGCAGCGCAGGGGGAAAAACCCCAGGTGCGGCCGGCTCTCTAAGCACGGCTGGCCCTGGGATGTGCCGCCTCTCGCCTTGGACGCTCCTGACAACTGCTCCTGAGGCAGTTGTAGGTCGGCTCCTTGGGTCGGTTTCGCCCGGCACACCAGTTGATAGGTGCGACCAGCCCTACCCCATGCCATGTGATGCACCGACTGTGTTAGTGCCTTGGATCGCCTTTGGATGACGGTTGTGGCGGTTGAGCGATCGGATAAGTGGACCCATTGATCCAAGTGATCCTAGCCTCCACTATTTGATCAAACTAGCATTTCTTCAAGGAATCACGCTCGTCCAAGTTGTGCTCGAGGGAGTGGGGGTGCTCTGGACCAGAGTCGTGCCACAAGGCAGGGTCAGCGCGCCTGGCAAGGCTGGCCAGACCAGGTTGTTGGGCCGTGCCTGGCACATGTGGCGTGTTGATCCCAAATTCTCCCAAATGTGTACTTGTGTATGAAAATCACAATACAACTTGTGGAACTTTATTAGTACTAAAAATGTGCATGAAACTTATCATATACTCCTCTCGACCCTGAGGTTTTGACAGTAAAATTTTTGTTGTAAGGACTGTTAACATCCAACATTGTCCGGATTCCCGCTTCCTTTTCTTTCCTTGAGGTAGAGGATGCTTTCCTTGTCTAACGTGTTTAACCTTCTCCAGTTGCTGCTTCAGCTCCTCATGGTAAACTGCTCTAGCTTTTCTCGGTTTTCAACAGTACCATCAAACTCTGCTCTTTCTTCTACATGGATGGTCAGTTGGAAGGAAATGATGATGCCTAATGTAACATATCTTGTTCTTCAATCTTCCTGAGCAAGGATCCTTGTCGCAGTGCACATAGGCAAAATAGCCTTTCGTGACTCGCCCAGATAATGTGCTCAATGCTGGATAATCATGTATGCACCAAAGAACCACAGCACGCATTTTAAATCCTTTACCCTCAACAACATCGATTGCCCAATCACCCTTCAAAGTTGTTGCAGCTCTTTGACAAGAGGTTCCATGAAGATATCAAAATCCTTTGGTGGAGAACTCGACCCAGGGATCAATAAGGCCATCATGAAGTTTGATTCTTCCATGCATACCCATGGTGGCATGTTATATGGCACAACAAATACTGACCACATACTATATGAGTTGTTCATGTTGCCAAATGGATTGAAACCATCGGTTGCAAGACCAATTCTAAGGTTCCTAGCATCTTCTGCAAATTCAAGCCAACTTTTATTGAATTCTTTCCATGCCTCACCATCAGCTGGATGGCTAAGCTCATTGTTCACTGGTTTTCACTTCGACTGGTGACATCGTGCACCTTTGCTGTTTTTGATGAAAGAAACGTCCTCTTCAGCCTGGAAATCAGCAGAAAATGCCTCAATACCTTTTGAGGAACATGCTTGTTAGTGTCTGCATCCTTCCATCTTGAATCTGCTTCACAACATACTGGGCACACATCAAGTTTGACATACTTCTCCTTGTGAGACAATATACAATTATTTTTGCAAATATGGATTTTTTCATAGTCGAGTCCCATGGAACGTATGTACTTCATTGTTGCATTGAAAGAGTCTGGAAGACATGCTTCTGGGAATCCTTTTTGTAACAAATTCATCGTTGCATTGAATGCAACGTTGCTCATCCAACTAAAAGACTTTATATGAAGTAACCTCACAACAAATGTAAATTATGCATACAAAGATGTCAGTGACACCTCAGATGTTTCGTTAGAAATTCATACATTTTCTCATCGAGCACCTGACCCTTGCCCAAGTCAGCAATCAATTCAGACATCCCATCGTCTAAAGTGGTGTCGGTGTTTTGGACCGGCAACCTACTACGGGGAGTACCCGAAGTAGATGAATGTGACTCGCCGAGATCGGTAACTCGAAGGAAGAGACACGTGGCACACAATTTAGACGAGTTCGGGCCGCGAGGTGCGTAATACCCTACGTCCGTATTTGCGTAGCTACGGATTGATAGGGCACGATTACGGGATGGTGCAATAGTGCGCCGTGAGTTGAGATTGGATGAGATGATCCGAGATCGGTCCCTGCCTCGCCTTATATAGTCGGGAGGCGGGGTTACAAGTCGGAGTAGGGAAGGAGTACTAGTCGAGTACGTCTAGGAGACCTCTACACGGTGTGGAACGTGTACGAGTCCTAACCGAGTACTACTCCTGTGTTGTCCTTGTGCTCCACGCCTTCGGGTGCCGTGTAGCGCAAGCCGGTAGTCCCGGGGGCCCACCGAGTAGTCGGTCCGGTACCCACCGAGGTAGTGGGCCCGGGGGGAGGTCCATACGACAAGCCCCCGAGTACTTTGTAGTCGAGAAGGATAGCTTCAAGTAGTCTTGAAGGCCTTAACAAGTAGTCCTCAAGCGTCCCTGAGTGCTACAAGTCAAAAGTCCTCAAGAGTAGTCGAAGCATCCCGAGGCTGGAATGTACTCCAGCTGATGTTTGAGCAATCTTGAAGTCTTCTCGAGTAGTCCCAAGCGTCCTTGAAATCTGCCTTCGAAGGTCTTCAAAAATGCCTGCCTTGTCTTGAAGCCGGAGCCGTCAAGAAGATGCGATTTGCAGAACCGCCATCCACGTGGAGTAGCCCCCGAGCCTCGAGCCGCGGGCTCTGGCTGAGGATCTATCCGAAGTCTTGGCGAGAAAATCCCGAAAAATCCGGAGAGAAAAAACCGAAGGACACGTGGCACGGAGCCCCCGAGCCTTGAGTCGAGTACTTCCTCTCGAATTGAAGGGTCTTCTTGAAAAATGTGTCCTGAGATGCTCTTGAGACTAGCCGCGTCCCAGGTAGTCGAGTAGAAGTAGCCGAGCCCCCGAGATGAGGCGCGTCGACTAGTGGAATACGAAGAGTCACGCGCGCGTCGGCCGAGTCGGCCGCGCGTGGACTAATCCGGGCCGCCCGTTACGGAGGCGCTTTGGCTTATAAATACAAGCCGAAACCCTTAGGGTTTTTCACCCAAGTGAGCCGCGGTCATTCGCCACTTGAATCTTGAAGTAGATCCACTCCGGTGAGCACCGCCGCCGTAGTAGATCCGAGCGCATCGCCACCCGAAAGCCGTAGGGTAGCCCCCGAGCGAATGCGAGTGAAGACCCCCCTGTTCTTGGAGGATGAAGCCGTCCCCGTCGAAGACGTCGAAAGCCGGCGGAAAGAAGAGGAGCCATGCGAGAGGGTCGCCGCGGCCGGCACCGGAGCGGCGCCGCCCACATCTCCGCCGTGCGGCCGACCCAAGCCACGAGTGGAAAAAATCGAAGGTGAAGACCGAAGACTTGTTGACCCCCGCCGAACGGCGGTTTCATCAGGGAGAAGGAGATCGACATGTGGAGATCCGCCGCAGGAGATCCCTATCCGATGGAGAAGGCACAAGACGAGATCCCGATGTTCTCGCGCTTCGTGGAGCGCGGTCTTGCGCTCCCAGCGAGTGACTTCTTCAAGGGGCTTCTCAGGTACTATGGCATCGAGTACCTCAACTTGAACCCCAACGGTATCTTCCACACTTCCGTCTTCGTCCACTTCTGCGAAGCTTTCTTGGGAATCAAGCCGCACTGGATTCTCTTCGGAAGTTTTTCCGCGTGAAGCCGCAGCCCAGCGCCTCCAACCCCGAGTAGTCGGAGGGGCCGGGATCCACGGCGAGGGAGGATGACGCGGAGCGATGCACGGCGTACAAGCTCGTGGACTCCAACACCGGCCCCGGAAGACGAGGTGGTTCTACATCACGAACCACCATCCCGAGCTACCGAAGCCGAGCGGGCGGCAGCCCGGGCACCAAGAGTGGTGGAACACGGAGCCCACCATGCGGGGAGGGGCTCCGGCTCCCGGAGTTGCTAGCACGCATCAAGACTGCGGGATGCGGGAGCGAGGGCCGAACACGTGGCCTTCAGCTTCATGAAGCGCCGGATCCAGCCGCTGATGGCGAGGGATACGATGGGCTTCGAGTACACCGGCGACGACGACACGTCGCGGATGCCGGGGGGCGAAATTGAGGACAACGACATCATCGAGAGGTTGTCGAGGATCTTCAAGGACATGCGGAGTACACGGCGTGCCTGTCGAGGAGTACTCCGCCGCGCGCCCGCCCAACGAGGTAAGTAGCCGTACCCCCCCTCGTCGGGTAGTAGGCACTTGTAGCAGAGTTGCTGACGCTTTTGTGTCTTTTGCGCAGGATGATGTGAAGCGGTTTGTCTCCGAGCCGCAGCCACCACCGAGCGGAATTGAGATCCCAACGGTGGAGAAGGTGAAGGAGCGCCGAGTAGTCGGAGACGACGACGATCCCGTCATCGTGGAGGATACCTCCGATGACGAAGAAGACGAGGAGACGCTGCAGGACCGCTTCCAGCTGCGGTCGAGGTTTAGCCGTCCGGGCTTGCCTCATGTACCTCTTATCCAAGACCCTCCGGCTAGCCTGGAGGCTAGCCTTGCTGCGCCGCCGAGGAAGCCGCGCAACCCCCGCCAAGAAGCGGGTAGCCAAGAAGATGAAGGTCTCAGAGACCACGCCTCCAGAGGTAAGTCATCTTGAGCAAAGTAGTCGAGTACCCGGTGATCGAGTACGGTGCGACGAGTAGTCGTCCTTGTGTGTAGGAGAGGCCGCCGGCGAGCCCGTGGAGGAAGGCGATGAGGGCATGTGGCCCACGGTGGGGGGAACCGGCCGGAAGCCGAAGTCCGGCCCCCCCCGTCGAAGAACTGCTCGGCGCGGTGGAGCGCCGCCCCGCCCCCGAGAAGGGAGCGAGTACCCGCGACCGCCGCCGTTGAAGAGGTGGAAGCCGCGGGGGCGCGAGAAAACGTCCGCGCCGGCCGTCGCCGCCGTGGAGGAGGCGGTAGTCGGAGAGGCGGAGGAAGAAACGCCCGCCGAGGGTGGACCGGTTGATATTGCCGGCATCCTCGGTGCTCCGGCCGTGACTATCGTCCGGCGAACTTGTAAGTACCACGCCTTCATGAGTAGTACTCATTGTAGTAGTGATTTTATCTGACGACCCTCTGTGGATACTTGTGCAGAAGATCCACGGACTTGAGCTGGGACGGAGAGGAGCCCACGGCAGCAGAAGCAGAAAAGGCCGCGCCGCTCGTCGAGGAGCCCGCTCCAGAAGCCCAAGCCGCGACCGAGCCCCCAGCTGCCGAAGCGCCGCTGCCAGAGGCGGTCGTAGTCGAAGGTGAGTACTCCTCCTGAAGCTATATAGCCCCAAAAAGAGTAGTCGCAGATGCTGATGCGCGTGTTCCTTGGTGACAGGCGCTGAAGGGGGTGACATCCCTGCAGGGGTGCCCATGCAGGAGTTGACACCAGAAGCCCCAGAGGCTGCGGTAGGAGCCCCCGAGCCCATGGGGGAAACCGTCGAGAAGTCCGCCGAGGGGGAGGCGGCTACCACGTCGCCAGGGGTTGCCCTGGAGGTGGCGATCCGATCCCCCGAGATCCAAGACGCGGAGCCTATCCGCTCGGCGCCAATGACGGAGGCTACGCCGAGTAGCCGTGGCGGGATTGAGCTGCTTGCCGACGATCTCGTCGAGCCGGCGGTGTTGGCGCAGCATCTGGAGGCGATGCGGCGAGCCGAACAGTGGATGAAGGTACGTGGCCGTTGCCTCCCTAGTAGTCAGCCCTTTGCGTTGAGTACTCTGCTTGACTTGAACTTGTCTTGTGCAGGACGTCGCGGAGCGATCCCGCGAGAAGTCGAATCTACTGCAAGGCTACGGCGACACGGTACTGCGAGCTGAAGCCCTGGAGGAGCAGCTCATGAAGTCGAGGAAGCACGCGGCCGCCATGCAGTCGAAGCTTGACGCCGCCTTCGCCAAGTACCACAACGATGTGATGGACTTGCGGGCGAAGGGAGACGAGCTGGTGCGAAAGAACAAAGGCCTCTCGCAACAAGAATAAAGGTATGGCTCTTGACTTGTCGAGTACTTGTTGGGAGTCATCAAGCTCGACTCGTTGTTGTGTTCGGTGTTGCGGAACTCGAAGGCCAGTGGAGCGGCGAAGGGCTCGGAGGTCGGCATGAAGAATCTCTTCTACGGGAGCAAGAAGCCCGCCGGGTACTTGAACTCGACTACAAGGAGGCTGGCCTTCGAGTGCGAGAAGCACATGAAGTTGCGAATTGCATCGATAGAGACCTCGTCAAGCTTGCTACAAATCTTTGCGAGAAGTTGAACGAAGACTGCGAGGCGCTTCGGGCCCAGCTGAAGGACCTTGAAGAGGCCGCCCTCCCGATCGCGAGGCTCTGGTGCCGCACCGGGCGGCCCCAAGATCGCTCCGTTGGCGGATCGACTTCGTGAGGCGCCAAGTCGGCTGGCCGCCTACGTGAAGCACATGGCCAAGTCAATCCCGAAGCGAGTGCGGCCTTCATGAAGTCGTACTTCCCGAAGGCCCCGGTGGAGGTAGTCGCCGGCGGGGTAGCCGCCAAGCGCTCGGATGAGCGGTACGCGAGTTGTTGGAGCGAGATGGCTCCCATCGCGGAGCGAGGTAGCCGATAAGTTGAACCTCCGGTAGCCCCCGCATAGATAGCTAGTAGCCGTAGTTGTATAGGAAACGGTTGTAATGAACTTTTTCATATATCAATGAAATGTGATGTTCCAACAATGAGTACTCGTAACCGCGATCTCGAGTGCGGAGCGCCCATCGTGGAGTAGGTGCGAGTAGTAGTACTCGGCTTAGTGGTCCCGTAGCGGGGAGTAGACGGTAAAGAAGTTGATAAACAATCAAGCTTTATTGCGAAGAAGTACACACGGGTGGCCGGGGCCGTAATTACAAGTAGTCGCCGGACCGGAGGCCGCTTCTGACCGAGTGGTCTCTGGAGCGGGTAGCCGCTTGCAGCGAGTGATCCGTAGGTAGCCGTGTAGGCTGGATCGCAGATCCGTAGGTAGCCGTGCGGGGCTGGATCTTGGAGTGTGGTCTCTTGGTAGACCGCTGCTAGAGTCCTTGATGCTCGTTGCAGCCCAGGGTCCGTAGGTAGCCGCACGGGGCTGGACTCGGGAGAGAGTAGTCCGGAGACTTGAAGCCGGGACCGGAGGGTCGCTCGCGGCAAGGGGGGTGTTGATGTAGTCGCGTGGACTTGAACCCGGAGTAGTCGTTTAGACTAGGCGTAGAATCGACAGAGTTGGTCGACGTTCCACGAGTTGTTGACTTCTTCGCCTTCAAGTGTTTGGAGGCGGTAGGAGCTGGCCGGTCACCTTAGCCACGGTGAAGGGGCCTTCCCGGGGAGGAGGTGAGCTTGTGAAGTCCTTCCGTGTTCTGGATACGGCGGAGGACAAGATCTCCAACGTTGAAGGAGCGTTCCTTGACGTTGCGATCGTGGTAGCGTCGGATACCCTCCAGGTACCTTGCTGATTGGACGAGGGCGGCACAGCGAGCTTCTTCGAGGCTGTCGATATCAACTTGTCTGCTGTCCTCTGAGACGCCTTCGTCGTAGTGCTCAGCCGCCGGCGAGTTCCATATGACGTCGGCGGGGAGGATGGCTTCGAGCCATAGACCGGGAAGTAGGGGGATTGCCCCGTTGGCTTGGATGGTTGAGTCCGCGGCCCCCGAGTGCGTTGGGTAGTTCCTTGATCCACTTGCCCCCTTTTGAGTTAGCGGCGTCGTGTAGCCGCTTCTTGAGGGCGTCGAGCACCATCCCATTGGCGCGCTCGACTTGTCCGTTGGCCGTGGATGGGCGACGGAGACGTATCCCGACGTCGATCCCGGCTTGTTCTCGCGGTACTCCCGGAAGCCGGTGGTTGTTGAAGTTGGACCCCGGTGTCCGTGATGATGCGGTGGGGTAGCCGTAGCGGTGCACGAGTTCATCCGGGGAAGTCGAGTACTCTGTCGGCTTTGGGGCATGTGACCAGGCTTGACCTCGATCCACTTGGTGAACTTGTCGATAGCCACCGGTACCCTGTTGAATCCTCCTGGCGCGGTTGGCGGTGGTCCAATCATGTCGAGCCCCCGGCGGGCAAAGGGCCGGGTTGGCGGTATGGTGACTAGCTTGTAGGCGGGGACGCGTTGTTGCTTGGCGAAGAACCGACATCCTTGGCACCTTCGACGAGTTCTTCGGCATCGCCCGGGGGCGTGGGGCCGGTAGAAGGCTCGCCCGAAGGACTTGGCGACCGGCGTGCGTGAGGACGCGTGGTTGCCGCAGATGCCCTTGTGGATCTCCTCCAAGATGTCCTTGCCTTGCTCGCGAGGGACGCATTTCATGAGTACTCCAGAAGATGCGCCTCGCTTGTAAAGCTTGTCGCCGACGAGGACGTAAGACTTGGCGCGGCGGACGAGTTGTTCGGCTGCGTTCTAGTCGGAGGGGACCTTCTGCTCGCTGAGGTAGTCGATGAAGGGTTGCCTCCAGTCCACGTCGATCATCATGACCTCCTGCCCAGCTGGTGGATGGGCTGGGGCAGTGGTCAGTGGCGCCGGCTCCGGGATGGATGGCGCGTGAAGCTCATGGACGAAGACGCCCGCGGGTACTTGGGCGCGGGTGGATCCGAGCTTCGAGAGGACGTCCGCTGCGACGTTGTTGTCGCGAACGATGTGGTGGAACTCGAGACCGTAGAATTTGTTCTCGAGCTTGCGGACTTCTAGGCAGTAGGCGTCCATGTTCTCCTTGTTGCGGTCCCAAGATTTGTTGACTTGATTGATGACCACTCGCGGAGTCGCCGTAGACTAGTAGCCGCTTGATGCCAAGTGAAGCCGCGAGGCGGAGCCCGTGTAGGAGGGCTTCGTACTCGGCTTCATTGTTCGAGACCTTCCGGAAGATGCGGGACGTACTTTAGTTGTTCGCCCGTTGGAGAGATCGAAGCACTCCGCGCCTACGCCCTCGAGGTTGAGTGAGCCGTCAAAGTACATCACCCAATGCTCGGTCGCACGGCGCGGCAGGTAGGCGGTTCTCCCGCCACTCGCCATGAAGTCGACTAGAGCTTGCGACTTGATGGGCGTGCGTGGCTTGAAGTCGATGGTGAGGGCGCCGAGCTCGACGGCCCATTTGGAGATCCTTCGGTGGCGTGCGGGTTCCTCGGGATGTCGCCGAGCGGGTAGTCGGTGACGACGGAGACCGAGTACTCCCGGAAGTAGTGTCGTAGCTTCCGCGAGGTGATGAGTAGAGCGTACGAAGCCACGCACGGGCTGGTAGCGAGCCTTGGACTGCGATAGAACCTCGCCGACGAAGTAGGCGGGGCCGGGACCGGGTAGGCGTGGCCGTCTTCCCCGCCGCTCGACAACGATGGCGATGCGACCACGTGAGTAGTCGCGGCAAGGTAGAGCGAAGGCGCTCGCCCTTGTAGGGAGCCGTGAGGACTGGCGGCTTCGACAGGAAGTCCTTGAGCTGGGCAAGGGCTTGGTCCGCCTCTGCGGTCCACACGAACTTCTCGTGGTGCTTGAGTAGTTTGAAGAAGGGGAGACCCCGTTCTCCTAGCTTCGAGATGAATCTGTTCAATGCCGCCATGCACCCCGTCGGCTTACGGACGTCCTTGATGCTCGTGGGAGCTTTCATGCCGGTGATGGCGGAGATCTTCTCGGCGTTGGCTTCGATGCCGCGGCGGGGCGATGATGAAGCCGAGTAGTTTACCCGAAGGTACGCCGAAGACGCACTTGTTCGGGTTGAGCTTCCGGCGGTACTCGCGTAGTGATGCGAAGGTACGTTCAAGGTCGTCGATGAGGGTAGCGGAGTCCCCGGTTTTGACAACCACGTCATCCACGTAGGCCTCGACGTTCTTGTTGAGTTGCCGCTTGAAGCGAGCCGGATGGCCCGTTGGTAGGTAGCGCCGGCGTTCTTCAACCCGAAAGACATGGTCGTGTAGCGATGACGCGCCAAACGGGGTGATGAACGCGGTCTTCTCCTGGTCTTCCTCCCCGATTGCGATCCGGTGGTACCGGAGTAGCGATCGAGGAAGCGAGAGCGAGTCGCGGCCCGCCGTGGAGTCGATGACTTGATCAATCCGCGGCAACCCGAAGGGGTCTTTGGGGGCGTGCTTGTTGAGGTCGGTGTAGTCGACGCACATCCTCCACTCGTTCGAGTTCTTCTTGCGGACGAGGACGGGGTTGGCGAGCCACTCGGGGTGGAAGACTTCTCGAATGAGCCGGCCGCCGGGAGCTTGGCGAGCTCCTTCTTGATGGCGTCTCGTCCGTCGTCGGCAAAGCGTCGGAGGTGTTGTCGTTTGGGGGTGGCCTTTGGATCGACGTTGAGGTAGTGCTCAATCGGCTCCACGGGCACTCCTCGGCATGTCCGTCGGCTTCCACGCGAAGATGTCGCGGTTAGCCCGAAGGAAGCCGATGAGCGCGTCTTCCTATTTAGGGTCGAGGCCGGCTCCGATGGTGGTGGTCTTGCCTGGGATCGCTTTGTTCCAAGGTCGATCGCCCGACGAGTACCTCCTCGGGTGGGCGAGGCTTGTTGGTCTTTGTCGGACTTCTCCGGAATGTCGAGTTCGCTTGTGGCAAGCTTCTTCGACGCGGCGTAGACCTCCATCATCGGGTTGGGTACTTGGTTTGTTGAAGCGATCACCACGGCCTCTCGTATCGCGGTCGTGAGAGATCTTCAAGTCCCCTTGGAGGGAGAGTACGCCGATTTGGACTTGGCATTTTGAGTACCAAGTATGTGTAGTGGGGCACCGCCATGAACTTGGCGATGGCCGGTCCCGCCGAGGATGGCATGGTAGGAAGTCTCGATATCCGCGACCTCGAACTTGATGTACTCGGTGCGGTAGTTGTCGCGAGACGCCCCGAAGGTAGCGGCGGTACCACCGAGCCTAGTGGGATAGCCGCGTTGCACTGGGACGATGCCGTAGAAAGGCATCTTGCTCTTGTCGAGCATGGGGGTGACGTCAAGGTTCATCTTCTTCGAGTCTTGGTGAAGAGGACGTTGAGCCCGCTTCCGCCGTCGATGAGCACCTTGTTGAGCTTAGAGCCCGCCCATTGTTGGTTTCGGGACGAGAGGGAAACGTCCTGGTTCGGAGAAGGCTGGTCCATTGGTCCGCGCGGGAGAAGGTGATGGGTGTCTCCGACCACCGAGAGGGGTCATAACCGCCGGTTCAATGGACATCACTTCACGGCGAGTAGCCTTTGCTCCCGCCCCGTCGGGTAGTCCGCCGAAGAGGACGTTGACGGTCTTCTCGGGTTCTTGGAAGTCGTCGCCGTCCTTCTTCTTGTTCTTCGATCGTGAGGGTGCGGCGGCTCCGGCGTATCCTTGAGTGCATGCCGAGCCGGTAGCACCTTGCTCGGTAGTGTGGTTGCCGTTTGGATGCCACGGGCACTTCTCCTTCGGCGGGTCTTTGAACCCGCCGGAATTCTTCTTCGAGTTCCCTTTCGGAGGGCGGCGGATAGCCGCGACGGTGTTGTCCGGCTTGCGCTTGCGGTTGGAACCCGAGAAGTTGTTGTTGTTGTTGTTGCGGCCGCCTTGGTTTGGATTCTTGCGCTTGCCGCCGCCCGGTTCTCGCTTGGACTTGCCGCGGATGGCGTCATACTTGGCGTTGGCCTTGTCCTCTTCATCCGCCCGGGATGTGATCATGTCCTTGAGGTGGGGAATGGACCGGGGGCGGCGACGACCGAAGTCTTCGAAGGTGCGGCGATGGTAGAGGCCGTCTGGAAGAGGTCAATGACCTCCTTGTCGGTGACGTCCACGACGGTAGCGCGCTTGTCGAAAAAGCGGCGCATGTACTTGCGGAGGGTCTCGCCTTGTTCTGCTTGATCATGGCGAGGTCCATGCGAGTACCCGAACGGCCCATGGCGCCCGCGAAGTTGCTCGTGAGCTGTTCCTTCGACTGGTCCCACTTGTCGATTGAGTGCTTGTCCGGCGACTCGAGCCACGTGAGTGGGGCTTGGTCCGAGCGAAAGGGAAGTAGAGGCACTTGGTGTCGTTGTTGTCGCCGGCGTTCTCGATGGAGAGAGCGTAGCATCGGAGCCATTGGATAGGATCCGCTTCGCGTCGTACTTGGTGATCCCCAAAGGCTTGAACTTGTCGGGGAGGAGCGAGGGTTGCGAAGCCGGGGTGAGAAAGCGGGGAAGCCGTCGCCTTCGGCGGCGATCGTCGACTTCTTCGCCGCAACTCTTCGATTCTGCGGCGAGCATCGTACCCCGCCGAGAGGCGCCGGAGGCGTGGCTATGCGCGTGGCCGCGGCCGCCGCGGCCGCCGCCGCCTCCGGCTTTCTTGTTGGCCCCGTGGTTGGAGGCGCCGCCGTCGGCTGCCGCCGCCGTCGGGGGTCGTTGCCGCCGCCACCGGCGGAGCACGGTGGGGGACGACTTCTCGGTTCTTTGTTGTCTTGCCGTGACGGTCCGCCGGCGGTGGAGCGTCGACGGTTTGGTTCGGCCCGGGATGTCGCCCGAGTACGGTTAGGACCGGCGTCAACACTTGCGACTAGTAGCTTCGTTGTCGCGAGGCTTAGGCCGGGAGAGGTTGGGCGACTCTCTTGTCGACCCGCATGAAGTAGGCTTCTTCGGCGAGCTTGGCGATGACCTCTCCGGCCCGTATGCCCCGAGCACGGCGTGCGATCGTTGTGATCGACATGAGGCATTGCTCGGGAGTGGTGTGGACTCTGCTCTCAAGCGCCGAGAGCTTCCGCAAGGTTGCGGATGGGAAGGTTGTCTCCCCGAGCCGCCGGCGTCGTTCGTTGCGCTTTCTGTTACGTTCGCGCGGGCGTCCCTCGTTGGCATCGGTCTCGTCCGCGGGGGCATCGACGAGACGGCTCGTACGCGGAGATGTCCTCCAAGTACTTGTCTGCGGCCGTGCCTGAGGTTCCCGGGGTGTCGCTGCGGCCATGAAGACTTGACGATCGGGGGTACCCAAGCTTGGCTCAGAAGGTGCCACCTCAGTTGGTGTGTTTGAGTCAGCCTGGGCTAGTGGTGTTCCCTCCTGGAACGGTAGCGAGTCGATGTAGGCGACGTAGCGTGAGTCCTCCTTTGTCAGCTCAGCGGGCTTGCGGTCTGGCCGGTAGACGTATCTTCCGGCCGGCGTCGATCTTATAACCGGCCCGAGAGGGCGGCCACGACAAGGGAAGCTCGGAGGAGTCATCTTCGGACTCGGGCTCCTCGGGGTCCGACCCGAAGTCGAGCTCGTAGTCCGGGTTCGAGTAGAACTCGGAGAGAGAGGGCGGGAGTCCGAGACGCGGTTGGGGACGGCGTCGGAGTCCGAGTTGTACTCGGTTACGGGCTCCTTGCCGGCCGGCGTGGTGTAGAAGCCTCCGTGCGGGCCCGGCCGGGAACGCGAGGGCCACGCGCGGGAGGGCGGCATGGAGAGGGGACCGCTGCGATGGGCGAGGAGCCGGCTCGCATGCGATGGCCCATGGCGACGTCGGGTTCGAGTTGGAGATGGACTCGAGCTCGAAGTCGGCGTGGAGGTTGGAAAGCGAAATTTCGCCGAACTTGCGGCGAGCTTTCCCGTGACAACTTCGGGGAAGCGTCACAAGGCCTGTCCTCGAGTCGGGTTGCATGATCAAGCGGCGGAAGGAGCCCGCGCCATCGGCGGATGCGGACCCGGGCGCCGAAGACGAAGGTGTCGCCGCGGTTGAAGGCGACGGTTGGCTTGATGTGAACGGAAGCCGTCGAGTTCGCCATGTGATCTCGAGCGAGAGCCCCTACCGGCGCGCCGGTGTCGGTGTTTTGGACCGGCAACCTACTACGGGGAGTACCCGAAGTAGATGAATGTGACTCGCCGAGATCGGTAACTCGAAGGAAGAGACACGTGGCACACAATTTAGACGAGGTTCGGGCCGCGAGGTGCGTAATACCCTACGTCCCGTATCTTTGCGTAGCTACGGATTGATAGGGCACGATTACGGGATGGTGCAATAGTGCGCCGTGAGTTGAGATTGGATGAGGTGATCCCGAGATCGGTCCCTGCCTCGCCTTATATAGTCGGGAGGCGGGGTTACAAGTCGGAGTAGGGAAGGAGTACTAGTCGAGTACGTCTAGGAGACCTCTACACGGTGCGGAACGTGTACGAGTCCTAACCGAGTACTACTCTGTGTTGTCCTTGTGCTCCACGCCTTCGGGTGCCGTGTAGCGCAAGCCGGTAGTCCCGGGGGCCCACCGAGTAGTCGGTCCCGGTACCCACCGAGGTAGTGGGCCCGGGGAGGTCCATACGACAACGGGGCCTTCATCATCCTCCATACCCGATATGTATTGGTTTTCCTAGACCATTTCCTGATCACCACCATCCTGTGGAGTTGCATTATCCACATCCGCAGAATTACGTTATCCTGCACATTTACATCATCGTCAAACATATCCTCCAAAACTTTTCCATGATTGATCCACCTAGTGTAAGTGGTTGCCATCCCACTCACAAGTAAGTGAACTCCAATTCGCTCTATAGTCCATGTAGAGTTATTGAGGCATCGAAGACACGGGCATAGAATTTCTTCGTCTTCGGCATATCTTGTCTGAAGAAATGCCAAGAAATCCTGGACCCCTTTCTCATGATCGGTGGTAAAATCAGTACAACCAGTTATCCAGCGTCTATCCATTTGCAAAGTTTTTGGCGAATCCAACTCAAAATCATGGACCACAGAACGAATCGAAAAGGAGAACATTCTGCGAATGAAATTTTTCGGATTGAACACAAAATTACTTGCCAAATTGACATGCCGCTGCAGCAAGTATCACCCAGGTTGCACCCGTAGGAGTGAGCAGCTGTTGGAAGTCGCAAATCACCGCAGAATGATCCATTTTGGTAGCCTACTCACATCTCTGTTCTTCGTTTTCCCGTTTCGGGGTAGCGGGTTGCGGGAGAACTATTTTTGGCTACAGCCCAGGCTTTTCTCCCACCAACTCATCAGAACAACTACTCTGTGCTGTGGTTGGGATGGAAAGTGTTTCTCATTAAATTGACACAACCAAGGGGTGCTGCAGTGGTATATAGTGTTGTCTCGTTCCTATAGGTCTCTAGTTCGAACCCTTGCTATGACAAATTGTTTTTGCAACATCTCGTGACCGATCGTAGGGTGCAAACAGTTTCGCGATCATTACTCAAGAAGGTCCTTGCAGCAAAACATCAACAGAACAGACTATCAAAACATCAACAAAATAAATTCAGAATGGTGATATGCTTGATTTAATTTGAAACAGATTAAACCAAATTCGCATAATAAGATGGAATCTCATAGAACTCATCATCACAAAGTTCACACCACCAAGTAGAAAACATCATAAGATGATGAGGTAGAAACATGTTTATTAAGATTGCTGTAACTTCTTCAGCTCATTTCTGGCCTCCTGCGACTTCACACTAGTAGCTTCACACTTCATGTTACATTTTTCAACGGGGATATCTTCTCCCGGGTCTCTTCGTTAGACTCTTCCATCAATTTGCAATCCACTTTCAACACATCAGTATGTTCATTCTGTAACTCATTAAATTTTTTCAGTGTGGCGTTCTCCCGTTGTAGGAATAGCAGAGACAAGTCATCCAGCTGCTGTAACGATTGCTTATATTGGCCCTTGTATAGTGCATCCTCTTGCTCTTGGTCTTGTAGGTCTCTCTTCACTTTTTGGAGCTCAGCGATAATGGCTTGAAGCTCCTACAGAAGCTAGTAGAATACGAGAACTAATAAATCCATCAAACGATGCAAATTGGAAACTAACTGAATCTAACACCTATGAGTTGTGCAAAGGATAAGAATCATGGCAGAATCCAGATGTCCCTTCACAGTCTGCAGCTTAAAGATAGTCTATTCAATCTATAAATCCATAAAACAATGCAAATTGAAAATATCAATTGTGCACATTTAGAAAAATCTATAAAACGAGTGGCATGAAGAACATCCGAAGCTACTAAAATATAAGAACCTATCATAAGATGATGTAAATTAAAAACTAACTGAATCTAACACCTATGAATTGTGTATAATCTATCGGATTCTAACACCAAGTGAAGTGCAAACCTAAGAGTGTGATGAAATCTGAATCTAACATATATGATCATCAATCCTGCGGATCACTAAATCTCGATATCCCCAAACCTAGTAAGATAGGGGAACATATAGCGGCTCAAATCGGAGGAGAGGACTGACCACGTCGTGTTGTTTCATCCTCTTGTTGCTTGGATATGGCGGCACAACCATCTTCCCATCGCCGCTAGGATCCGCCATTCCCGCCAAAAGTCTCACCTTGGAATTGCCGATCTACGTAGCAAAAGTCGAGAGTCTTTGCAAATGCAGTGAAGCATTTCGCCTTCGAATTACCAATTTATATTAAAGACTCACATGAAATTTACAGGTGGGATTTGGTCAATGTAAAAATTTTTTCCTTCGATTGGGACCATGGAACTATTTATGATGACTTGGAACACTCTATTTTCGGAAAAATGCTTACATGTGGGACCGAATTTGGTTTATGACGCTGCTGACATGGCAAAAATGCTTATATGTGGGACCCTGGAAAATTTTATGACAACTTGGAACACTCTACTTTCGAAAAAAAATGCTTACATGTGGGACCCCACCTAAATTTCATGATGACTTGGAACGCTCTTTTTTTAAAATAATGCTTACATGTAGGACTAAAGTTGGTTTATGAGGCTATTGCGGAGCTTATGGCGTCACAAAACAAGCATGGAACAGTGAATGCTCGGCTACAGTAGCAACCATTATGATGAAAGTTTTTTATGTCACTAAATTTGCTCGGAAGTCAAATATTATGAAGAGATCAGTCAGGAAGGTCATAAATTAATGACGTCAAAATGTGGTTGCGTCACTAATCAACGATTTTCTTGTAGTGTATGTATACTCATGTTAGCTGATTGTGGAACCTGGAACAGATGTGGGATAATTCAATAATGATCTAAGCACATTTCTCCATGAAGGGCTTTACAAAGGCTTATACCTGGCAAAGCATTATCAAGAGCAGTGTTAATTTGCCAAGTTGCAGTAAGTGACCATAAATCATCTTGTGTTCAATCAATGGCCCTAAAACCACAAATTCACCAGTGCCAGCAAGGCACGACTTTTGGCGCAGCATTTTGTTTGATTTCACAACTTGAGAGTAGTCCAAAGAAATTAAGTTCTTCTGGTTAACTCGACGGGATCGCGTCTGAAGGAGCGTAATAAAACTGATCCTTCGTATGTAACAAAGGCATTGTAAGGAGCACCGTTCAATTATAGTGGTGCCTTTTTGCGCGTTCAAAATTAACTTTGATTCCCAATGAGCAAATTTACAAAGCTTTGGTAGATTCCTTATTTGATCTCTGATCACGGGCTCTTTTACGCCTTGATTCGCAACGAGCAAATTTACAATGCAATATATAGCTATTTTGAAGGATAAATAAGTTTTTTTTGCAAAATTTTAATAAATTTGACAACATCGGGCCGAGAAAAAAATTCGTTATACTACCGAGAAAAATTTTAAAAAAAACATTTTGGAAATTTGAAATGAAAATTTTTATTTTTGAAATTTGGAAATAAAAACTGGTCATACGACCAGAGGGAAATAAAAGAATTGAAAATTTTCGTTTGTGCCACAAAAATAATTTTGAAAAAAAATTATTTTTGTAATTTTAAAAAAGTGGTCATACCACCAAAGGGAAATAAAAAATTTTGAAATGAACAAATCATATATTTCGTTTATGCCACCGAGAAAAAACTTCTAATAATATATCACCTATGTATACCACCTTATACCACAAGTCACTACGGGAAAACGCATGAATGTCGTGCGTTATAATGTTTGTTGTGCGCTTTCTATCGGGTGCACGACAAAGCCCCTCTTTGCCGTGCATTTTTCTAAGGGCGCACAAGAAATAATTACGCACGGTTTCCACTACATTTGTCGTGCGTTTTACGATCGATGCACGGCAAACACCTGTGCTTGCCGTGCGTTCTTAGACCGGCGCACGACAATCCTTGTTCACTAACGGTCGCATCAACAGGCCGGCGTGGCCCCTTCACGGACGTTAACCTTTATCGTGCGCTAAAAGAAAGCGCACGGCAAAGACACAAGGTTTGTCGTGCGTTTGTGCTAGGCGCACTGCAAACACATGCCTTTGCCCTGTGTTTTTTTTGTTAACCCACGGCAAAGGATTTTCAAAAAATGTCTTTTCATACCTTGTTTAAATTTTCCTCCACAATTATATTATTTTGCACTCTATATTTCAATTATGTAATCATATCAATATTTTTGTTATTTTTAACAAATGTTTTTGATTGATAGGATTTTTTCGTATAAATCAAATTCGAACTGCAAGTGCATAAAATAATAAAGTATAGTGCGTGCACAAATGATATTCGTGTAATTTATGCCTTTTTAGGACCTTACCCACGAAAGCACTTGAAAATTCAAACAATTTTGTTTGCGAGGAATGAAAATCCACGTGTGTTTGAAATGTTTTTTAATCTCTTTTCTTAAAGTCCACTCCGCTTTGCTCTCCTCTCCGGGCTCTCGGGCGTACGTGTCGCGCAGACGTTGATTCGGTCGTTTTGCGACAACACCGTCCACATTTATGTGAATCACGAATCTGTCTAACGCGTTCGAACCTCAAAGGTACCACATTTGTGTCTTTTGCAAATAAGACCTTCATCTAACTTTTATTTCTAGGCGAAGAAGAGTAAATTCGATGGTGGTGTCGTTTTCCGAACACCCCCGAGATGTTTTTGCGAACAGCCCCTCCCACCACCCTACCCCCTCACTACCCCCCCCCCCCCCCCCCCGCACGCCGCTCGCCCCTAACCCCTACCTCAGTCCCCTCCCTCGCCTCCTAGTGCCTTGCTCTCCTCTTCCCCGCCGCCACCCTCTCCCTCCCTGCTCTCCGCCGCCGCCACCTCCCCTCCATTTCTCCGGTGGTGCTCGGCGCAGCGCAACCCCGTCGCCCTCTCTCTCCCATTGCTCCCCACCGCCTCCTTTTCTCTCTAGGATCCGGCGCGGGTAGGGGCCATAGACGCCAACAGCATGGAGGAGAAGGGTCGGAGAGGCGGCGGAGAAGGCCGTGGTGGACCACGCTGGCAACGGTCGTCGTTGGCGTAGTTCTCCTCTTCTTGCTAGGGTTCGGTAGGTAGCGGTGGTGACAGTTGTGGGGGTGCCACGTGGCGACAGCGGTGGCGGCGCTGGGGCGGTTCTCCACCTCACCGTCTTTCCCCCGCAGTGGTGCCCTCCTCCCCCTTGTACCCGCCCTACCGCTGCGACTGCCCACCGCCCCTCTCCCTCAAGCCTATCGCCCCAGGTCAGCTGCCTGATCCGAACCCTCTTCTCAGATCTTGCAGTTGTCGCCTAATGTGTTCCTGCAGCCATCCCCTTCTAGGCAGTCTGACCCGAGCTTTTGCTTCTGACGTTTTGACTTAGGTGAAAGCCTGGGCACGCACCATCCGAGCCCATTCATATGAAGTCGTTGGGCTCCAACTTCACCGACGGTGTTAACTTCGCCATCCCAGGGGTCACCATGTTCTCACTGGACCAGTTCATCTTCTTCGAGGAGAGATTCCTCGACTTAAGAGAGGTTCGCTTATCACTTCCACTACAAGAAACTATTTATTATGTGATGTAATCATTCTGTCACAGATTAAACAAAATCCGTCGCAGATCAGCATCTGTGACGATTTAAATTTTCGTGGTGGAATGAGCGTCATTAATTAAACCTGTCGACGTTCCTTAATAAACGTCACGGTCTATGACGTATCTGAATCGTCACGAAGTAGCCCAAAGCCCATGCAGCCCAACTCATAGCTCACTATCTATGACAAAATAAATCATCGCGTATTGCTACTGACATGGCAGCTGACATGGACGTTGACGTGGCATCCTACGTGGACGATGACGTGGCATCCTACTTGGACGATGACGTGGCAGATGATGACATGGCATCCTACGTGGATGATTACGTGGCATCATACGTGGATGATGACGTGGCATCCTACATGGACGATGACGTGACAAAAAAATTTAAGCCCAGAGATACAAATTCTGGCCCACCACAGCCCATTTCAAAATTATATTCCATCATAAAATTAGCAAAATTAGCCCATCTTCAACCCTTTTATCAGAGGGTACATTTTTAACTTACATCATCAAATCAGATACAATCTTTGGGCAAAAAAACCAGCAAACACAATCAGATATTGAAGCAGATAACACATGCTTTCAGATGTCTACCATTCCTGAAACACTACACCTTCCTCTTTGTTATTCTGCTACTCTTTTCTCTTATTCCTTGGGAGATCGTATAAATCCTGAAATAAAAAAAGAACATGTCATGCTTAAACTGTAATTACATTTTAACAAAAATAATAAAAGTTAACTAAAAATATGTTCTAACATATAGGCCTAGCCTAGCATCTAACATTGGGTGGATCACAAATTCACATTTGTACATTTGTTAAATTCAATTAGTAGAGACTTTGCACTAGACGGAACAATCACAAGAAAATAAATAGAAACAGATCCAAGAGTGACAGATTTCCACAAAGGGCCAAACGAAAATCCAGTTAGAAAAAAAACAATCAAATATAGGATAACTCAACTATGAATTTTCTGGCAAGGTATATATAAAGGGAAACCAAACTAAATCTGGAGTTCTAGATAAAGTGTGCATTGTACAATGGAAGTATCACTATAAGCATACAATTGGCACTATTGTTTGAATAAATCAGCAGAATAGGTATGACGCAAAAAGAAGTTTGCTGTGCTAATTTAGCCTATAGTAGAGCATATGAGAGCAATATCTTAAACAACACATGAAATCTGCTCTTGGAAACAAGCTCTACCGACAAACCACATCCATTGATCAATGATCATATGCATGAGCATCAAAAGTTCAGAACAACATAACTTTGTTGACAGCGTACTCAACCATTAGTCCTTGCAAATTATCTTCAATCTGAAAAGAACACATTGTCAAAATGTCAAATACTGCCAACAATATTTGCAATAAAAAGAATTGTGAATCCATGGACTACTATCAAACTGTAACAACAAATAATATCTCTAAGTAGTATCTAATTTGAATAGGTCAATGTAATATCAACTTTACATGGAAAAGTTATTGCTTCATAGTTGTAGCAATAAATTAAGTTACTTTTTTAGGGAAAAAAGAAGAAATAAACAACCAAGAAAGTACTAATTTGATGGATAAAAAAACTTGACAAACAACTTAGAGTACAGTGTGCACATGAAGTGACCAAAAAGAAAATTACTGCTAAAACCAGCCACAAAAGTATTAAGTAACAAAACAAATCTCGACGGTACTCAAACTTAAGCATGCATGCTGAACAAGGAGACAATCACAAGACTCGATATCACAGTTGACTGCACCAATGCAATGCTATGAACTAATTAGTGCCTCACCAACCACAACACTAGATGTCACCTGCCAGTGAAAAACATTCTGAGAAGAACACCAACTAGCATTATGATCTCGATTCTCTGAAGCATCAATATGGAAATAACAACAACAAATCATTCCACTCAACAACTAGCAATGGGTACAGAAGGTCATTAAGCAACCACTAATGAAAATATTGGGTACTCATCACCCTGCTCAGTCAAGAACGAGTTTGATGTCAATGACATGGAACCTGACTGCAGAACTTACAAGCACCGGAAGTAGCATGGTTGTGCCATTGCTCTCAAGCTTCACATTCAAGCACGACCTCAGCAGCTCGTCCTGCCTGCAACACAGACAACAGTCCAACATTTTAATCACGAGTTAACAGTACACTTATTAAGTCATTCATATATTGCAGAAGACTGAGATTCAATAGACACCATTTTCATGCTAACAGTACACTTGTTGAACCAACACAAGCAAACAAGGGTGATATACACTAACCTAGTGACATTTCTGACTACGAGAGATATTCAATGCACTACTACAGCGATCAAATCACTAAACAGTTCACTAACAATTGGAAATTAGCTGTGTTTCAATTCATCTATCATACATACAAGACAACAAGAAGCATTCTGAAATTAGCTGTGTTTCAATTCATCTATCATACATACAAGACAACAAGAAGCATTTTGATTTTTTTGGACATGCCAATTGATGCAAAATAATTCCTCAGCACAAAAACATCACATGAGAGTCCACCTGCAGTAAATATAGAAATATAGAACAGTAGATCACATGGGAGTCTACCTTCAGTAAATAGAAATATAGAGTCTACCTGCAGGTCAAATGGCCAACACTCCAATATGCAAAGAAATAGAAAGCTAATTTATAAAGGATTAAACTAATCATGTGCTGCACAATAAGAGACATGGAAGTGACATTCACAAGAATTCAATCCACGCTGAACTACTACTCTGTATCAAAGTGCAGATGATGGAACTCGTGGATTTTAACCTGAAGAGGAAAAACAATTGAAATGAAATTTATGGGCGTAGATAGATCCTCTAGTCTGACAAATCCTACATCTGGAAAGGAAGCTGCAATTTTCTAAAACAGATCACAGAATTCGACTGAGAAACACTTCACGAGCGTGTATCTGTTCTGACGAGCAACCAATTCCGCACCCCAAACCTCCACTACTCCCATCGAACCAACACCAGAAACACCAAGGCCACAGATTGAATCTCTGGGAGGAGGGGAGATAGAGAGGGGCAGGGAAAGGGCAATTGTCACATGTGGTGGAGGGGGCGAAGAGCAGGAGGCTGTCGTAGAGGTACTGCCCATAGGTCGTAGCAGTGGAGCGAGACCTTAGGATCTCGGTGAGGCGGAAGTCGACCTCGAAGCTGCGCGCCTGGAGGGAGCCGAAGAAGGTCGAGTGTGATGACTGGGGGCAAGAACCCTAGATCCATCTCCGGGTTGCCATTCCCGCCGGATCGATCGGATCAGGCTGCCTGCATTCGGTACCTGCGTTACCGGGCAATCCGGTCTTGCACAGCGCGGCGCGAGCTCACACCGCCCCTCCACTACCTCCCACTTTCTCGACCTCTCCGGATCCGTCGCCGCCCAGCAGTGGGGTGGGGAAGGCGGGAGGAGGGTGGAGGGTGCACTTGTAGAGGAGGGAAGGGAAGGGTGTCGGGTGGAAGAGAGGCGAGGGCATCATGGCGCGCATAGAGGGTCGATGTGGGAGGAGGAAGAAGGAGCAACACGGGCCGTGGGGTGTGGGTGGTGGCAGCGGCGCCGTGGCAGTAGGGTGTGGTGGATCTGTAGAGGGCGTTGGCGGTGCGCGGAGGGGATGAGAGGAGGTGGAGGCGGATGGGGCTGCGCGGAGGGGAGGGAAGGAGGAGGACCGCAACACTAGGGTTTGAGCTGGTTTTATACTGTGTAAATGCGATCAGGGCCATCGAATTGGAGATGGCAGTCACAAATTGTTGGGCCATTTGGGCTGAGACGTTATTACACAAGCCTAATTTGCTACATGTTTTTCTTTTTTTTTTATTTTATTACACCATTGTGAAGTAACAAATAAAAGTTGTGATCATATATACACCAAGTAATATTTTATACACACTATATAACACATAATATGTACTGTAAGAGTTTGAAGAATTTTCGACCATATTTGGTATTTTTGACAATTTAATTGAATTTCTGCATGCTTCTTCAAAGTAATTACAAAGTGGACTAAAAGTATCTCAAATAATTTTAAAAACCTCAAAAATATATTTCAAGTATCTATGTTATATTATTGCTCATATCCCAAAAAAGTAGATGAAGAATTCAAAACTAGATAGTTCATCACATTGTTTCTTATAACTATACTCAAACCTTTGAAGTTTGAGCACCTCATAACATTGTTGAAGTCGTGTGTAGATGAAATTTGGTCACAATCTTATTTTGGTCTTAGTATGATGAAATATGAAGTTACACTATCACTTGTTGTGCAAAAAACTTTTTTTCTATTTTTGAAAACACCTAAATAACACACCCTTTCAAATAACTCAAAAATTCATCATTTTAAATACCACCAATCCATTTTTCACATGTAGAATACAACAAATAAGTTGTGATATATGACTTTCTAAATTTTTAGAATACACTTGTTATTTTCTATCATTTAATTGAATTTCTGCGTGCTTACTGAAAGTAATTCTAAGTTGACCTATGTGCACCTCCAATAAGACTGAAAAAATTCACAAAAATCATATTTAGTCATCTATGTTCCATTCTAGGCCATATTTTGGAGATTGACGACAAATGCAATTTTAGTTATAAGGAACATTCAAACTTTTATGTCAAAAGTGCAACATAATAATCACAATAATATTGGAATTTGGTCAAAAAAAATTCAACAAATTGGCACAACAACATGTTTTTGGTCCACAATCTTGCCATAAAAATTTTAAGTGGTTTCAATGAAGTGGCGACATACACTACTCACAAATGGATACATGACTGGCATAGTTTCTAATAACTCAACACAAACTTTGAGATTTGAGTGGTGATTTACATTTTTGAAGTCATATGAATCTCAAACTTGGCTACAACCTTATGTGTGTCATAACATTAGAAAATATGAACTTATGTTACCATTTGTTATGAAAAAATATCTTTTATTTATTCTCTTTCAGTACAAGAAAAAAAGTTGTATAAAAAGATAAATGAAATAGCTATTAATATGAAAACGAACAGTATTGGATGAAATATCGTGATTTTACAAAAAGATAGAAAAAATCAATGAATTTCGAGTTACTATGAGCGAGAAACACTAGTTTCAGATTTCAATTGTAGATTAAAAAGAAAAAGCGATGGGGGAAACGAGCTCATGGTGCGCCACGTGGTCCCTGCGAAGCAACTCGACTAATCCAGTTCTGGCACGTGGTCCCAAAGCTCCAGCGATCGATATATGAAAGGTTTATTGCCATTCTATATTGTCAACAGCAGCATAGCATAGTGGTAAGGTGCTGCAATCTTATCTCCAGAACCTGTGTTGAAATCCCACCAACACCACATTTTTTGCATTTGGGTTAATTCTAAAGGCCAGCTACAGTTGGGCCAAAATGGTGCTTGTGGGCCATATTAATGTGGTGTGCACTGGGCCAGTGCTGGGCCAATGTGGCGCTAATGGCCCAAACTGCAGCGTGGTATGTGACGGCCCAGTCTTGGTCTGGATGGATGTGGAACTTCAATCCTTTTAATCTTCTGGGTAGATAGATTCAAAGGCATTTAAATGTTAGACATAGTCACAAACATAGTGGTAGCCCAGTGGTAGAAGCACTCGGGTTGAAGCGTGAGGTTTGGGGTTCGAGTCCCCTGAGCTGCAGGTTTTTCTTTTTTACGAGGAACCCATGCCTTGGGTGAGGTGGCGCTTGCGTGGCAGTGAGGTGGGCCCTAGATGCTTGCGTGGCAGTGAGGTGGCGTCGCTTGCGTGGAAGTGAGGTGGGCCCTAGATGCTTGCATGGCAGTGAGGTGACATCTAGATGTGGTGGCACCTGCGTGGTAGTGTGGTGGGCCCTTAGCGCTAGCGTGGTGGTGACGTGGCACCTACGTGGTAGTGTGGTGAGCCCTGGGCGCTCGCGTGGTGGTGACGTGGCGCCTGGGTGAGGTGGCGCCTGCGTGGCAGTGTGGTTGGTCCTAGGTGCTGGTGAGGTGGCTGTTTTTTTACGGATCGCGACGAATCTGCTCAAACGTCGCGGTGTTGTTGGCTGTATTGCGACGAATTTAACAAATCCCCGCGATGGTTTGGGCTTCAATATCCATTGATGCACATTCGTGACGAAAAATAGTAATACGTTGTGGAATCGCGACAAATTAAACAAATTGTCGTAGTGTTTTGGGATTCAATGCACATCCGTGATGAAAAACAGGAATACGTCATAGAATCGCGACGAATTTAACAAATCGTCACAGTGTTGTGGGTTTCAATGCACATTCGTGATGTTTTCTGAAAACATCGCGGAGAATGCGTCATAGATTAAATAGTTTCTTGTAGTGTTCCAATTTCATCAAAACAAGTTATTTTATTCTTTTCTGAATCATACAGTTTTTCAGTTACTTAAAGCGGTGAATCGAAACCGTTCACCCAGGTTCCAAACTGCTCTATACACCATGGACATCAGACACAATGATATCAATGGCGTTCTCCACATGCCCAATAATGAAATGTTTCCCTATCTTCCCCAGATAATTGTTGAAATCAAGAAAGCCATCGACGTAAACTTACTCACAAATATGTACATTACTTCTACATCTGATGTTCTGAAAAATGTAGAAAACAATGTCTGCAAGTAGGATAGCATTTTTTCTGAATTCCCACTGTTTGCTTTTGAAAATCTTCTCCGGCACTATTTATTCAGTAAAATGATTATCAATTCCTTTCGAAACTGCAGAGGTCATAAGAATGGGGCCAACCAAAAGAAATACAGTAAGTTAACCTGCCCCTTTTGTTCTTTTTATTAGTACCTAAAAGGTTAATAGTAGATCATTCTGTAACACAGGAACTATCACTCTATCAGCGAAATAAAGGAACTCGGTCATGCCACAAATTTATTTTTCTGAACTGGAATCATCCTGAACTCTAGAGATGGTGATTTACAATTTCTTTTCTGGATACACTTAGGTACTATGCTGCTAATAAAACTGTTGAGGTAAGCCAGTATTTGCCCCTACTCTATGTTTCTGTCAGAAGATAAATCATTTTTGCTTTGCGCCTACAACGAGATATATAGTGAAAGAAGTTACAGAAAAGATAAGTAAATCCTGCAATTAATAGTCAGGTAGTTTAGTCCATGTATATGATGATGCATGTTTCTTAAACAATAATGTATGCTGTGGTATTCAACTTCTTGGAACTCCTACTTTCTGATTAGGAAATTGTATTCATACATGCAGAATTATTCTGTATAGAATTGTATTCAACTTCTTTAAGCAGTAGAGGCATTCTTCTTTCTTCTGAATATTTCATTTTAAACTTTAAGTTCTGCAATGGAAGCTGCAACAAAAAAAGAGATTGTGTGTTCTTTTGCTTCTCTGACCTTCTGAGTGGCTGTAGGTCATGACATCATGTTGGATTAGGGCATTGGGCTAATGAGGATTCTTGTAGTTGAGGTGGTTTATTTGCAAATCTAAATATAAATTATTTGCAATTTGAAATTTGTAAGTTGCTCTATGAATCTTTTGTTTTATGATCGGAATGCAATAATGTTTCTCTTGATATTCTCAGTTGCCATGACTGCATGAAACACTAAACTTAGGAACTGCAATGTTTTATGAACAAATTTCTGTTCTAAGCCTTATAAAAAGCAATCTTATTGCAAATCTGATCCTGAAAGTTATACCTGAATAGTTGTCTTGTCAGTGGAACTGCCTGCGAAATTATTTAATTGTGTGGGGAGACAAGTCATGGAATGGGGAGAAAGCTCAAGTAGGCGGTGAGTTTCTATCACCATGAAGTGCATGTGACGTTTGCAAGTGGAAGAGCAAGAAGCCCAAGGCACATCTAGATGATGTAAATTAGCCCACAAAATGTGCTCTTCCATTTTATTTTTGTACTACTGAAACATGGTGTTGATTTGGTTGTTTTGCTTTTTAATCTAGTATAAGCAAAATGCAACTAATGTATTTGTAAAAGTGGAATAGAAGTTATGTAAATGTTGAACTACAAATTGAATTGCATGTTGGCTGGTAGGAACTATGTACGTAAGAAATAATATGAGTATTGCATGGTCAGGCTACATGTTGGGTTTTGTGTTGCCTATACTGTTGGGTCATGGACGGTTGGTTCCTTCATTTTGTTGTTCGCACGATAGGGCGCGCGCCGAATGTTCTAGTTGTATTAAATACAAATGGTGTTTGAAAGTCATGAGATTTGTCGAGAGCTCATGATATACTATGGGAAGGTTGTGAAAAAATAGTACAGAGAGGTTTTGAACAATCCGTGGCATATAGTGTTTAGAAACCGAAGCATTCAACTCGAAGTTTCATAGTGTTTAGAGTCATCACACTTGGTTTGTAGTATTAGTGCAATTTGAACTTGGTTTTTGACTTGAAAACTTTTCTCTAGTGAACATAAAGCGTACATTGTCTCATGTTAGTTTATGGTATTTTTTGCATCCATTTGCTAATTTGTTTATATTAACTATAACTAAGTAATTTAAACGGACATGTATTGAATTTGAGTAATAACTTAAAGGAAAACGAAAAAATAGTTGTGAAAAAGACATTTATTGAATACAACGTAAAGCTTCATCTGATTTTGAATATCACATTCACGAAATTTTAATTTTACATCCATGGAACCATAAAAAAAGTTGAGTGTTACTTGTCTTTGCCGTGCGCCAAAGCTAAAGACGCATGACAAAGGTTGCTCTTTGTCGTGCGCCCTTGACCTCAGCGCACGGCAAAGAGGGTGGGCCCCCGTTGCAGTCCTCCGCTAGACATCAAGTGCCACGTCGCCCAAGTATCAAAAAAAGGCCGAGCACTCCTTCGATCCCGATCCAGAACCGCCTCCGCGGCACCGCCTAACACCGCCGCCGGCCGAGCCCACCCTTCGCCTCCGGCACCGACGCACCCGCCGCCGCACCCGCCCCGCCCGCCGTTGCGCCCCGACCCCGCCCACCTCGTCCGGCCCCGTTCTCTCCCGCCCCCGACCGTGCCCACCGCCGACGCCCACCTCCGCAAGGTGTGCTCGCCCCCGCCGTGCCCGACACCACCCGCCATCGCGCCCGGATCCGGCCGCGTACCCAACCCGAGGCCGCCCATGGCCCCCACCGCGCCCGCAACCGGTGACCGCCGCGCCCGCCACCAGTGCCGGTGGGGCGCTCAAGCGGCCCGGATCCGGCATCCAACCCATCCCTTCCCACCGGCGACCATCCCTGCGTCTGCCCCGGTGCGTGCTCCCCTCCCATTTTCTTTTCAAATCAGAGCATTTTCAACATCTAAAATCAGTCGATCAAATTGCTGGTGCTGCTCACAAATTCAGTCGCAAACTATCCATTTGATCGGTTCCTTGAAGCGAGGCACCTTCTTATGAATGAACTCCATGCCCCTAGCAGGCTCTAGTTATAATGGATTAATTTGTAAAACCTTAAATTAATATTCATGATTTCAGAAAAAATGCATTACTGTAACGAACAGTGCAGTTTCAGTTTCAGGGAAGGAGTAGGAAGGGAAGGAGAGGGGGAAGGGGAGGGGAAAAGGGAAGGAGGGCAGGGAACAAGAAGAAGAAGGAGATGGAGAAGGGGTAGGAGACAGCCGAGGGGGACGAGGAAGGGAAGGAGAGGGCCGGAGAACAAGGATGAGAGGGAGGAGGCCGAGGGTGAACAGGGAGGAGGGGTCTGCTCCGGCGATGCTCTCGACACCTTACTCCATCCGATCGGTGAGCAATCTCTCAACTTTTCTCAAATTTTTAGATCAAATTAGTATGATGACCTACCACTTCATAGTTGTTAGATGAAATGAGTATAAAATTAAGTTAAAATTCAAATGAGTATGAAATTTAGTTAAAATTAGTGATGCATAAGTATGTTAGATCAAATTTGAGTATGATGACCTATATGTTTCTTATGCTCAAGTGGAATGTCAAAGAATGGCAAAATATCCGAGTGTCCGGCCATCGAGCTGTGGGAAGAAAAGACTTTTGTGGCCCGACCTTCATGTCATGGTTTTTCTTGCAGGTTTTGGAAACCTCACCGTACGGGGGAAGTGCTGCCGAAATTTTGAATAAACGCTAAGTATTGATCTATTTGTGCAGGAAAGCTCCCATTGCCGTCGATGAAGGAGTAGGAGGCCACGTTGTTGTTGCCTCGGAGTCCTCTTCGGGCTCTGTCTTGCCGCCCGCCCCGTTTCGTTGTCGAGTTACTAGGTGAGCATGTGCAAATGCCCCTTTTCCAATTCATGTACCTAGATGGCTAGATCATGTAACCTAGTTAGGCGTATCCCATTCGAAATAGATACAGTTGGAAATATGCATATGCTTGCATATCTATGACCGTATCTGTTTCGAATTGTCCACGTTTTTTTGGACAGCCTAACGATGTGTAGATGGGTTTAGTTTCCATGGTCTGCTCCGATCTAGGACAGAGTTTCGGCTTCACGTTCCTGTTGTTCTCCGGGTACACAATCTCCTTTCCAGGACGTGTATTGGAGAACAGCGGGGAGGTGCTGCCGAAATTTTGTCTCGGCTAGGAGTAGAGCATGGGAACTAACCCCATCTACACATCCTCGGGTGGGTTTAGGACCTATCTTTACCTACAATGGCATGATAGATATCGTGTAGAAGCATGCATGCCATGTTAACAAATCTTCTAAGAGTTTTGTTTCTTGCACCACCTTGTTATGTGTTTATATCACTAGTTAAAGGATTGATAACCGTAAGTGGATGTACATGGGCTGGAGGAATAAGCGTGACTTCTCCTGTGAATTCGAGCGCAACATCGATGATTTCTGTAAAAAGGCTTTTGACAAAGGACAATATAAAGCGCCTTGTCCATGTAGTTAGTGTGAAAATCAGTCAGACCAAACATAGCTCACCATGGGTAAAGACATTATCACATATGGGTTTGTGGCAAACTATAACCGGTGGATCTACCATGGTGAAGCACATCGTGCGAGATACTAGGTCTTGAGGTAACACATCGAGGAATTTGATGATGAAGCCGGGTGCGGAGACATGTTAGAAGACTTTCATCAAGCAAACTTCGATGAAGGGCCTAACCATGTTATGAAGGAAGCTCCAGAGCCAACCATGAAGGCTTATTACGACATGTTGTCTTTTGCACAGAAACCACTTAATGAGCATACCACTGTGTCTCAACTCGATGCCATAGGACGCTTAATGGCCCTAAAGTGTAAATTGGGAATCAGTCGAGACGACTTTAATGAAATGATGGTAGTTTTTGTCTCCATGTTTCCGACAGATCACATTCTGCCACATAGCATGTACGAGGCACAGAAAATCCTTTGTTTACTTAAGATGCCATACGAGCCGATAGATTCTTGTACAAATGGTTGCATCTTGTTTCGAAAAGACCATGCTGATGGAAAGTACTCCCCCAAATGTAAATCCTCTAGGTACCTGGAGGTAGACTTTGGTGATGGTCATAAGAAGCAATCGGACATCCCGGTGAAAATCTTACGGTACCTCCCATTCATACCGAGGATCCAATGACTATACATGACCGAGGAATCCGCAACACAAATGACATGGCACAAAGATGGCGTACGATACCATCCTGATAACATGGTACATCCAGCTGATGTTGATGCTTGGAAATATTTTGAAGAAACATAGGGACAAAGCTGACAAAGCTCGAAATGTACATGTTGCGTTGGCTACAGATGGGTTCAATCCTTATCGAATGACAGATGCACCACACACTTGTTGGCCCGTGTTTGTTATCCCCCTCAACCTCCCCCTGGCATCATGTTTAAGTGACAGAACATATTTGTGTCATTGATAATTCCTGGATACCCCGGTGATAAAATGAGTGTGTACATGGAGCCTTTGATTGATGATTTGGAAATTACTTGGAAGATCGGGGTACGTACATATGATCGAGCTACTGACACAAACTTCACAATGCACGTGTGGTACACGTACTCCCAGCATGACCATCTGGCGTATGGGCTATTCAGCGGCTGGTGTGTCCACGGGAAGTACCCATGCCCAGTATGCAAGGCTGCTTTAAAGTTTATTTGGTTGGCGAAGAGTACCAAGTATTCTTGTTTCGACCTACACAGACAATTCCTCCCTATGGACCATCAATTAAGATGAGACACCATGAACTTTACAAAAGGTGTCATGGTTGAAGACCCCCCACCGCCGATGTTGATAGGTGCAGATATTCTTGCTCAGTTAACCGCGCTCAAGGAAAAAGCAACAGGTGGTTATGAGGGGTACGGTGAGGAGCATGCTTGGACTCAGAAGTCAGGCTTGTGGACACTACCCTACATGACTGACCTTCTTCTTCCACATAACATTGATATGATGCACAAGGAAAAGAACATCGCTGAGGCACTCTGGTATACAACCATGGAGATTGCTGATAAGTCAAAAGATAACATTATGGCTAGACTTGATCAAGCTAGTGTATGCGATAGACCAAAGTACAACATGAAGCCTCCTAAGCCAGGCAAGAAATGGAAAAAGCCTTCAGCCCCATACCTCCTGACCAGGCCCCAAAGGAAAGGAGTACTACAGTGGTTCCAAACTTTAATGTTCCCGATGGGTATGCAGTGAATCTTAGGAGGGGGTGAACTTAACTACTATGCGAATCAATGGGCTCAAGAGCCATGACTACCACATATGGATTAAGCGGCTTCTTCCGGTGATGGTTCGAGGCTATCTACCTAACCATGTGTGGCAAGTGCTAGCAGAGTTAAGCTATTTCTTCTGCATCCTTTGTGCTAAGGAGTTATCTCGGCCACTTGTTAAAAACTGGAAGATGCGGCTCCGGTGTTGCTTTGTAAGTTGGAGAAAATATCTATCCACCTGGTTTTTTCAATCCAATGCAGCACATGATTTTGCACCTCCCATGTGAGGCACGAATGGAGGGGCATATACATGCGTGTTGGTGCTATTCAATTGAAAGGGTACTAAAGGTCATTCAGACGTTATGTGGAAACAAGAACAAAATTGAAGCTTCCATTGCCGAGGCATATTGTTCCGAGGAGGTGACAAATGTCACAACTAAATGCTATGATGACACCCTTCCAAGCGTGCATAATCCAACCCCTCATTACAATGCTGACAAAAATGAATCGAAACTCAGCCTCTTCAGAGGGCAACTCGGAAGAGAAAGTGTTGTGACTCATAAGAACTTGCAACATGAAGAGTGGCACACTATCACGATGTATGTGCTGAAAAACCTTGAGGAAGTGTTTCCATACGTCGAGTAAGTTCTCAACAAACTAGTTATCCATTATTGCTAGTGTATGGTGTATTCAATGAATAGTACCTAACAACCTCATTCGTACAGTGAATTTACCTATCAATTTTGGCGGAGAAGAAGGGAACCAACCCCGCGGGAAGTTGATAAACTTCTTGAGTACCACGATTTCATTTCTTGGTTCAAGCGGAAGGTACGGTCATTCTAGAGGACCTCATACTTTTTGTTTGAAATTACAAATTCCTCGTAGGTGCGAATGTAACAACGATATGTCTTGCTTCTACTTGCAGGGCCAAAATGATATGTCAATGGATCCTGAGTTCAGACAGGTTTCAGTTGGTTGTGTGGATAGGATCGAGTCATATGGTGCCTATGATGTGAATGGGTACCGCTTTCACACAAAAAGCCATGAGCAAAATCGGCCGAACCGCTGAACTACAAACACCGGAGTTTGTACGACAGGCAATGATGGAAAAGACTATTGTGGAATAATTGAAGAAATATATCAATTGACGTTCCCTGGTTGTAAACATCTAAAACCTGTCGTATTCAAATGCCATTGGTTCGATCTAGAAGCAAAGCGAGAGACCCGAGATATTGGACTAGTCGAAATTCAACAGTCACCCGTCTATGCAGGAGACGATGTCTACATTGTGCTCAACAAGCCACACAAGTGTATTATCTCTCATACCTGTGCAAAACCGACGAACGTCTTCAGGGTTCGGATGTTGTGTACAAGGTATCACCACACGGTAGACTACCTGTCCCAAACAATGAAGATTACAACATAAATCCAAATACATATGAGGGAGAGTTCTTTCAAGAAGATGGGCTACCAGGGGATTCTATGATAGACTTAAACGAAGCATTTAGAACAATGGAAGTAGAAGATGACGATGGAGATGAGGTTGACGGTGAGAGGTACATAGAATTACTTGAGAAAGTTGCAGTCAGGCTTCATGTAGATGCTCCTCCATCGGAGGAATACCTGGACATGGACAGGTGTGATAGTGATGATGAGACTTATGATCCTGATAATCTCCATGAAGATGTTTATTACTAATAAATGTATGCTCCACACTTATTGTATCAATATTTGCAATATCATGTTATTTTAATTATGTCTTACTTCTCTTTTGAAATATCATGTTATTTTTAATTATGCCTTACTTCTCTTTGTTATGTGTTTCTCCGTACTGACTAATTTATTATTTTACTTTCAAGCGATAGAACAAAGATGGTGGGCGGCTCCCTTCAGCGTACGTGCTCGTCTATCATCAGAAGATCCATAGACGTACCTCCGCCATTGCCAGTGGGCACCAGAGGCTGGGGTCAGGGGAAGGGTGGCCCCAAGAAGGGTAAAAGGTCCAGGAGAGCATGACAGCAGCAGGAGGAGGAGCACCAGGAGGAGGAGGAGGAGGAAGAGCACCAGGAGGAGGAGCAGCCCCACGAGGAGGAGTATGTGCCGCTGTCACCTGATGAGGCTAGTGGGGGGAGGAGGAGGATGACACGATAGGTGGTGACTCTAGTGGTACCGTTTGGCAGCGAGGTCGCTCACGACTACCGGATAGGCCGATACCTGTTTCGAAACGACCACTGATTAAACCCAGTGGCAAATGGTAAGTAATTTTAGAGGTTGTAAATGTTTTGTCCTTTGAGAACTTGAAATCACAATAGACACAAATATTTCATCTTTTTCACTTTTTGCAGGAGTTGGGAGGTCGTCGAGGTTGTTGGTCACAACCGCTTGGTCAACAGCATCCTAGGCCTTTTGTGCAGGTTGCACTTCCCAAGCATAGTTCGGATGGGTCAGGGTTATGCTACCAGGTACGAGCTGGCCTGGACGTGGGCACACTACAAAAAAGCCACCGACACTATCGATAGGGACGGCAGATGCTTTGAAAATAAGGCAGAGCGAGTGAAGGCCGAGCTGTGAGTAAGTCTTTCTCGCATACACTGCTCAATTCATCGTAATCATTAGATATTTTTGCGATATTGATTGTATATCATCTGGTTTTAGGAGCAGGCAAATAAGGTGCAGGAGACGGTATGCAAGAAGCTTGTGCTGGACATGCATTATGAGGTGCAAATTCGGTACGTCATAAACTACTCCGCTTCAAAGCTTGCAAAGAAGATGTCAAAAGCAAAAGGAAGAACCAATGAGCTGACCCGGGAGCAATATGAGGAGGTACAATTGTATTTCACTTTGAAGAACAATGCTTAATATGAGATTCTTACATGTGGTTCACTTGATTACTTGTAGACGCCTGCGTGGTGGTGCCGCAACGATTTGGACTGCTGGAAAGTCATAGTGGACAAGTGGTTAACACCGGAGTGGATTGAGAAGCATGATGATGGCCAACAGAAGCGTTTGTTGATGGGAGGCCCATCACACCACCAAGGAAACCTTTCCAAGTCACAGTACAGGGCGAGATGGATACGAAGATCCATTTCTTTGTTGTTAAGCTCAATTATGCTTGACCTATAATGAACTTGTTGTTTTTTCAGTCTTGGGCACATGGAGATAGTGAGTGCAGTGAGGTGATGGGATGGATCTTGTCGCGCAAGGGCAAGGCCACCGCATCCGAGACCACCTACAACCCCGATGACCCACAAGAGGTGTATAGCAATCCCTCCATCCACTCCCGCATCAATGCATACACGGAGACGGGATGACAGATCCATGGACCAGAGTGGAATCTGATCCGTGCGGCGTTTGATGGAGAGGCGGTCATGAGGATGGGTCATGGAAAGAAGCATGGCCATTACTACATGGGTGATAGCATTTTGGACACAGCCACTACTCCCACTCTCGCGATGCTAAAAGCAAGGGACACGGGCAATGCCCCTCCCATACTCCCACGGCCGGCCGCGGCACTGGCCCACGTGGAGTGACCTTAGGTTATTTCTGTTTTACTCATCCTTAATGAATCGCTACATATGTTTCCTTTCAATAGTAACACTTGGATCACCAATTGCGAACGACCTTAAACGCGGTTGAGCTACGTGTGGTCGACCAGCAGCAGCAGATGACCCAGCAGCAGTAGTTGATAACCCAGCAGCAGATGATGATGACCCAGTAGCAACAGCTTTTTGCCGCACATCAGGTGCAGATGTAGCATTGGATGGCGTTGCAGCAACAAATGATGACCGAGCACATGCAAGCTTCCATGCTAGTTGTCTAGAACGGTCAACCGATGCCCCCGATGCCCCTGATGCCCCCAATGCTTGTGATGCCCCTGATGCCCCTGGTGCCCGTCCTTCGGACTCCGGGTGCAACTCTTGAGACTCCTGTGTGAGTTACTTGACATCTTTCTTCTTTCACGTCAATAATTACAGACTTAGAGAACGTAGAGACTTAGACACACTTGAAACCTAGAGAAAGTAGAGACTTATTATAGAACTTGGATTATAACATAGAGAACTTGATTGTGGCCTCACATGCAATTTACTCTTTTTATTGAAAGAATGAATCGGTGGCTTCGAATAATCTACATAGGTCCCTGGGCATGTCACCGCCGATGGCCCCACAGCAGCTCTTCCCTCCTCCTCAGTGAGTCGTGTTTATGTTATTTGAGTTCCTGGACTTTGTGGAGCTTTGTCGATGAATTTGAATAATGCTTGTTGTTGAACTTGTGGACTTGTCGATGAACTTGTGGACTTGTCAATGAACTTGTGGACTTGTCGATGAGTAACGTGTGGATTTATCTATATGTGATGTCTGTGATGATTATTGTGATATATATGATGTTTGTGATGAATATTATGATATATATGATGCCTGTGATGAATATTATGGAATGCATATTATTCCGGTGCTTTTTGGGTATTTTTAAACGTGAAAAACAAAAAACATAAATTGCAATGGCCACTTTGTCGTGCGTTTTCTAGAAGAGGCACGGCAAAGTGACCAAAACCAACAGCAGAAATAGTGCATTTGCCGTGCGTTTATAGGGACACACGGCAAAGGTGCCATTGATTGCCGCGCGTTTTGGACTTCGGCGCACGGCAAAGAGCCCTCTTTGCCGTGTGTTTTCGGCCTCGGCGCACTGCAAAGAGCCCTCTTTGCCGTGCGTTTTGGACTTCGGCGCATGGCAAAGAGCCCTCTTTGCCGTGCGTTTTTTCTCGGCGCATGGCAATGGGGTTTTACCATGCAAAATGCTACCGTGTGCCCTTTGCCGTGCGCCCCAACGAAAAACGCGCGGCAAAGAGTTTGCCGTGCGTTTTAGGGCCTTTGCCGTGCGCCCGTGGCTCACGGCAAATCCACTGTTTCCCGTAGTGAGTGCAAATTGTTGTAGTATACAATTAATATCAACCATCGAGTCTTTTAATACTAATATTTTTGAAACAGTGCTATAGAGTGGTATATTCCATTGTAAAAGAGCACATCACCATGATCGCGACATGGTACCTACTACTCTGTGCTCGTTGATCGCGCTGGGCCTTAATAAAAAACTTAGTGGTTGCTGGACCGACAGTGTGTGAAAAGCATGATCGGCATCAGTACATATATTATTTCCAGTGAGCTGGTCAGATGGCACTAAGCCGCATTCTGATTTGTAAAGCGTCCATACGTTGGTGTGGGCCCGCCTGATTTATCTGATATAGTCTTAGTTATTGTACTAATTACCCCGAACACAAGTTGAAGGAACACAAAGAACTAATCCTTGCTTCTAGTACCGGTAGAACATGAGGCACGGTAGAACATGAACAAGGTCTTCCGTATGACACTTTGACTATTCATTTATCATATATCATATGTCTTACGGTTATGAGTTATAATCATAGTAAAGTACATTTGCTGACGAATTCAACCATATAACTTGATATGTGTGCACCTTCTATAAAAGTGGAAGAGAGTAACTAGCAACAAACACTTCGGCTAGGGATCCGATAAATTAAAGCAGCAAGCAATGCAAAGGCACCACAAATTGATCAGTAAGCTCTGCATCAATCCATGCATGGCTACCACTTGAGGAATTGCATGCTCACTAGTGGCAATGGTATATGGCCTTGCAGCCCCGGCCGGTGTACGGCTGCCCTGCCGCCGGGCACGACCGTAAGCAGGCCGGCTGGCTGGCCGTCAGCACCGCTGGTTTGTTGAAGCCGCCGGCCAGGACGCGGCGGTGCAGCTCCAAGTCCACCGTGAGCTCCGGCGCCACGCCATCCTCCAGCCTCGTCGACATCAGCCGCCGCAGCGCCGCCGCGTCTCCGACCCCAACAACGCCGGATGCGAACGTGGCCTTCATCCCACCGGCGACGGTGGGGCCGGCCAGAGCGAGTAGGACGACGACCCAGGCAAGCACGAGCAAGGAGGCGCACGCCCTCCGCCTGTCCACCATCTTGGCGGGTTTGCAAACTGGGGAGGCGTTGGATCGTAGGTTGTGGATGGTGCTGCGAATCCCACTGGGAAGCTCCACTTATAAATTGGAAGGGGGTTGGTATTGGGCGATGTCAAGGCACGGGCCCGGTTGGATTCGTGTGTCTTGCTTTGACTCCAACTTGTAGCTTCACGTCCTCTAGTTTGTGTCCGAATGCATGATGATGTCAAAGGATGTGCGGCGCAGCACAAAACCCACTACTACAAATTAATAGCTTGTGCCGCCAATCATGGAACCGACAGGTGCACTACTTTTTGCATGTTATCCCTACTACCTATTACGGCTGCCAAGCGCATTAGCACCGACACTTCAGGTAGAATGGTAGATTAGGAATTCGGTGAATTTAAAAGTTGTTAAGCTGGTGGCTTTTTAACGAAGCAGCAGCAGCTAGAATAATGGCAGGTGTGATGTTCGGGACAGTACGAGCAAATCGTCTTGGTGACGAAAAGGCAGCAACAACCTGTTGAACAATTGAGAATCTGACTGCATGTTTTTATCTCGACTAAAAAGGAACTAGCTTCGAACAGCAGAAGATGCATAAGTAATCTGGATTTAACTCTTTTTTTGCAAATAATCTAGATTTAACTCTTGATAGGAACTACGGATGTGCCCGTGCGTTGCTACGGGCCAAGAAACTCTTTTTAACATGAAAATACGGTATTGACATTAACATATTATTTTAAGGCTCACCATGGTTTATAAGTATTACCTTTTACATAAGAGAATAACATAAGGCATGTCATTCAAGCAACAAGAATGCAAATTCACTCGTAGAATCGATAAAACAAAAAGGCATCATACACTACGTGAAAAACTCGTTTTGGTAACGAGCATAGATTCCTTTTGGTAACGGGCGTTTAAGAATCCCGTTACCAGAAGTCCACATTGGTAACGGGCGTTGTGGAAGCCAACCCCGGGGTCGTCCTGGCGCGCTTATAGGTAACGGGCGCCAAACAACAACCGTTACAGATGTGAGTGGATCTAACGGGCTCTTGTAGTGACCTATTTGAGGTTTTCGCGTAGTGAGAACTACTTGTAGTACCGCAATTTACAAGTACAATGATACTGACATACTCGCAGGCAGTAAAAATGACTGACCCACCATGCTTGCTTCAAGTCCATCATGACGTAGTGCTTGCTTCAAGCCTACATCTTCGTCTAGAGAGGTTAGAAGAAGGTTTGTGTTGGTGCTAATTAACTGCAAATCAAGCACAACTCCTCTGCACAAGAAGCAGAGTGTCTTGCTTGCCAAGAATGGTTGCAGCTGACGGTCCAATGGTAGGAAATAGGGATGAAAACGGATCGGATACGAACGGATACTGCGGATACAGATACAGATAGTTTTTATTTCTCGGTCTGAATTCTCGGATCGGATTCGGATATGGACAGTACATATTGTGTCGAATAGTGATATTCATCATAATTGGATCATAGAAATTTAACTTTGAATTTCCGGATACTAATGAAGTACATATAGTTACAGATATTAAATGTCCGGATTCGGATACGGTCTTACCATTTGAGTGTCCGGCCCTTTCGGTCGGTCGGTCGGACGGACAATATCCGTACCATTTTCATCCCTAGTAGGAAACACAAATACACAATTGAAGATTATCTGATGACTTATAAAGGCTTTATATATGGCAAACAACTATGGTGATTTATTTGTGGCAAATTCGATCAGGTTGAGAGGTTGAGAAAATAAGTGACTTCCAAGGAGAACCAGCCCAGCTCGCCAATCAGAGTTGGATCATGTTTTTCCCTGCAAGGTGTATTAAATAAATTGTCTCACAGGGTACTAATAGTAGAATTCAATGGCATAATATTATTTCGGCAAGGGGTATTAAATAAATTGTCCCAAGGGGTACTGATATTTTGGAGTATGTTAGAACTTAGAAGATATTAGCGATGCATATTAACTGTCACAACAAATATGAACGGGCAGCCACACATGACCATTTTCCTGGTATTAAACAAAATTTCAAAGGTCAATCCAAAAGTATTAACTACTTTTGAAATAGCCTTATAGCTATATGAATTCAGCTCGTTTTTTGACAACAATGATTAGACTCTGAACCTACAAACTGGCGGCACACACTCTGCACCTATCTTCACATATAAACAGATGCTATAGCAGATTTCAATTAGAGGATCTGAGAAATCAGTTATATAGGTTCGTGACGGTACTACTGAAATGACAAATAATCAACATAAAGATAAATTCAAGTTAGAGATTACAGTGATACATAAGTCAAAATATTGGGCCCGAACAAATTCCGCAATGGTGGAAAGTAAAGAGCAAATAAGAAGGACCACAATTGTATATCAATGTTTTGAAGCATGTAAGCTTGTGTACAAGCAACAAGGACATAAATACAGACTACACATTTGAGCAGCTCTGCCTACGTACTACTTACAGTTTGAATAACAGGGAGTAACCTTTAAGATGATCAGACCTAGTCTTATCAAGGGAGTAAACTCACATTCCTTGTAGCAACCGACAAGATGTTTTAACTTTTAACTCATGGCAGGTAGTGACAAGTGCAAGATGTTTTAACTTTTAACTCATGGCAGGTAGTAGATAGATGCAACATGGAAAATATAAATTCATATGATAATTCAGTAGGAAATATTAAAATGTAACCAATGAAATAAATTGACCTGACATTGGACATCTTCAACAATTCCTCATCATATTGAATATTCCACCCACATGGATCCCATAGATCTGTGACCAAGCAGATTTTAGGATGATACACAATATATGCCGAAATAATATTATGCCACAATAACGATAAACTACGATATGTAAATCATTCTGAATGAGACTCTAATATCTTGTCAAAAGGTTGAGGACTGCTTGTAACCTCCGAGGTGAGTGACCTGCCTCCACAACCTGGATTCCAACATAGCGAGCAGCCGGTGAGCATATTTAGACGACAATAGATGGAAGTGGCTGTTAACACCAAAAATTGGTACAGGAGAGAAGCTGATTTGTAGGCCTAACTTGGTAACAAATCCCGTTCAGCAGGGGAAGATTTCTTCAGAAGATTTGGCATAGATGCTTGCGGTCGGCAGTTTGTTTCCGTTCGGCAAAAGGAATGTTTGCGCTGATTTCGCGGGATCGCGTGGTGACGTGGCTCGAACGGAAGGGACGAATGGATGGATAAGCATTCACACTTGGGCATTAAATTAGGTATTAAATATTGTGCTCGTAGTCCATCAGGAGTCATGTTGAGACAGGGTATAAATATGAACCCTGGATGTATGTAATTGTAATCGAACATTCTCATAACAAACCGGCTTTACGCCAAACCTTCGAGTCCTCTAGTCGTGTCGTCGAGTTCTTCGAGAGGGTTAATCGATCCGTCGACATCCGTAAGTACCGGCAACCTTGTATCATGTCTAGTATCATGCGGTGGATTTAGATCGTGATGCAAGTAGTCTTGTTACTATGCTTAGTATCATGCGGTGGATTTAAGCTTGGTTCAAGAGGGTTTCTTGTTAGATCATGAGCCATGCGGTAGGCTAAGATCTAGCTTGGAGCTAGTTATCGACTCTATTAGATTTGGCAAGATCTAATAGATTCATTAAGTTACCATGTGTTGCTTTGAGTTTTACTTCATGTTTAAATTCATGTAACACTCTTTTGCCCAATTTAGATTGGTTTGAATCGGCTTTATCTAGTTCAGTGATTCTTATGTAACATGCTCACATCTTTGCCTCAATAAGGCACGTGGATCACGTGTTCTCCAATAGCCGAAACCGAATCAATCTAAGTTGTCACGTGCTGCGGGTTCAAGCTTGTTAATCTTGTGTAAACCTTGACGAACCGGGTATCATGCGGTAGATGCGAGGTTTTTGGGTTGTTTTAGAGCTAATCATCCGGTGCATTAGATTTCGATTCAATCCGATAGGTTTATCATCTTTAGCAATGTTTGTTCCTTCTCCACGGATCCCGATTCGGGCTGCATGTACCGTATTCGGTTATGCTTTCATGAGTAAAACGTGTTTATAAGTTATGTTTTAAATAACGCATGCTTTTAGCTTTACATATTTAGATTGTATCATGCGGTGGATAGATCTTTTTGTGGTTGGTGGTGTGATTTTAAACAAGTTGTATCATGCGGTGGATTAACTTGTTTGAATTCATGCTTGACGGGTTTTAAAGTATCTAGACATGCGATAGATTAGTGCTCTGCGCCTATGCATGCTTGTTCATTACATATTTGTAATCATGCTTTACTTCATTTACTCTTACTGTTATTTATCCTCGAGGATCGGTCATGATTTTATGCATGGGCAACGTTATTTAAACAAAAATCGATCTTTCGTCACGCTTGCGTCATCTATTCGGCTATGTCCTGTTTTATGCTTTGAAGCTTCCGAATGGTTTTCAATCTGTTGACAGATAGCTTCTCATAGCTATATGTCACTTTACATGGCTTTTAGCCGCAAATATGGAACTGTCTGGTACCACCCGGCAAGTTCCAAGCTTTGGCATTTAACTGCATTCCCCTTTGTTAATTTTAGGAAAATTGACTGGCACACTTTGGAATCTGCTCGTGTGTTAAGCCAGCTTGTTCGGCTTGCTGTGTGCTTGGCGCGAGGTGTGGATTTTGTGTCAACACACTTTTTGGCACGCTTGGTGGGACTCTTTAGTTGAATCAAGATGCCTGAAATCGGCGACGTCATGGATGTCACCATTGATGACCTATCTCCAGAACAACAAGCACAGCTGAAAGACGCCATTGACCAATTCCAGATGAAGTGCTTGATGTCGTTCGGCAAGAACAGAAGTGGTGTCCCGTACCTTAAATCTGAAATGCCCAGGGTTCTGTTGCCGGGGAGCCTAATACCACATCTTTTCAAGAGAAAGAAGAGGCTCTGAATGCTTTTCGGGAGACTGCAGAAGCTGTGATGGGAAAGCATCATACGGCTTTCTTGAGCATGTTCAAGCAGATGATGATCGGCGTATTCGGCCCAGGCATGGAAAAGGTGTTTGGTCGAGTATCCCCTCACACATATTCTACAGAAGTCGGAGAAACCAGTTCTGCTCAACCAACTGGAGCTCAACCGCCACTGCAGAGCCAGCCGATCCAGCCTCCTCCACAAAGCGTTGGGAGTCAGCCGATACAACCTCCTCTACAAAGCATGGGGAGTCAGCCAGTCCAGCCGCCTCTACAAAACAATAAAGGTCAACCAGTTCAACAGCCGAACCCGTATCAGCCTACATATGGGGACATGGCGTTCGGTTCGTCTGGGATGCCGCCTAATTCTACTTACAAGATAGCCCCGGCCAATAACAGGTTGCAGAAAAATATGTATGGTGGGGGATATCATGAGGTCATGGATTATGGTGCTATAGATGCTCTCCCAAACCCTGGGTATGGTACAGCTGCAGGAATGCAAGACGATGATATTCTGGTACAGAAAATGGCCGATCTGATGCAAAATCAATTCGGCCTTAAACCTAAAATGCAAGGACCAGCTTATACACCTCCCTTCCCAGAGTGGTACTACAGGGTGATCTTGCCGCCAAGGGTGAAGCCCCCTACAGAGTTTACAAAGTTCTCTGGGCAGGACGATACAAGCACTGTAGAGCATATTGCTCGATATTTAATGCAGCTTGGAGAAGCTTCAGCTGATGAGGCGTTCAGGGTTGAAGGATCAGATGGCGACTAGAGAGGAGGGGAGTGAATAGGAGCCGGTAAAAATTCTTCTAAAAGAACCCGGCCTATACCCTAGACAAATCTCGGTCACACACGAGCGATGGATCGAATCACACACCAACCGCCAAGACAACAAGGTTATGGATCAACCTCAAGTCTTAGGAACGATTCCTTGAAGCACACGTGGAAGCACGAAAAAAGGAGGGAGGAATCGAACCAAGAAACAAAGCTGCCAGGCTCTGGCGGACTGTCCGGCCAGGCGGGGCGGACTGTCCGCAAAGGCCGCGCGGACTGTTCGGCAGGGTATCACGGACTGTCCGCACCCTTGCCGCGGACCGTCCGGCCGAGCCGCGGACCGTCCGGCCCGAGCCGCGGACCGTCCGAAAAAGGCAACGGAACCTCCGGAGACGCACCGCGAATAACGGGACCGTCCGCGGGGGAGCACGCGGACCGTCCGCGCCGATCCACCCGCGGACTGTCCGCCGGAACACGCGGACCGTCCGAAACCTTGCCCAACCAAAGCTTGAAACCACGACGGATCGAAAACAAAGACGAGCAAGAACACGAAGCACACGCGATGAACACGCACGGCGCGGACCGTCCGCCAGGTCCACGTGGACCGTCCACGAGGCACGAACAGAGCAGAAAACTGCTCGACCCCGAAAGTCAACAATCCCAATCCATCACCGGATCTCCCAAACGGTAGAAGCTGATGAGACAAGAGTTTGGGGACATGGAAAGCGTCAACCAAGGATGCTATACCCCAAAAATTTCGCCTCCTAACTTCCTAAATCATCGGGACTCGCGGATCCTTTGAACACCACCAAAAACTAGAGCTCCGAACGAAAATCGTTAAATCGAAGTGGTTTCCCGGCGTTTGAGGGCACAAGATCAATCCCAAAGATGCACAAGACATCCATCCATGTTTCCCTCAAAGAAATCCGGGGAGAAACCCACTCAAATCCGCGGAACCACACCAAGAGCAAAGGCACCAAAAACAAGCACGAAAAAGACCACGAAAAACACAACGCCGAATCTTCTATACAAACTAGGAAAGATTCACAAGGTCTAGCATGCCGCCCTAGCATCCATCCCTCTCAACAAATCTCTCATGAAGCTCTCATGCTAGCCTAGACAAGAAATGGAGAAGAAAAAGTCTCAGGAAAATGAGAAGGAAGATGGGAGAAAATGAAACCCTAAATCGCGGGAAGAGCGCCATCCACACACACTCATGGCTTATATATCGGGTCCCGCCGGTGTGGGAAATAACTCGACTACCCCTAACTCAACTACTGGCGATACAACACACGCAGGGGCATTTATGTAATGTTTGTGGGTCTTGCCATCGGACGGCCACGCCTTCGCCGCACCCCGCGTCCTCCTGACGCAAGCCATGCGATCCCGCCGCGTGTCCTCCGCTTCAAAGCTTCCCGACACGCCCCGATCCCGTCTCCGTCGTGTTGGGCCTTCGGACTTGGTTTTGAGGCCCAAACCAAGAAACCGTCCTCCGATGGTTTTGTGGGCGAACCACCAAACCCCGCGTGCTCGGCCCGGCCTTCCGCCAAGCCTCTTGACTCGGCCGCCACCATGCACCGGCTCGATCGTCCATGACTTCGTCTTGCTCGTCTCGCCACCATGTGGCCCGCACCTAGTCCCGCCGTCCACCGGGTCCCTCGAACCGAGCCTACTTGTCTCTCCATCTCCCGGAGGCCTCTCAAGGCTGAAGACCTTTCGCACCCTTTCTTCACCTGCAACAACACGAACTAGGCCGCAGCCTACACCTGCGCACTGAACCAAGAGTCAGTCCAACACCCGTTGTCAATCACTCATCACTGAGGAGCGATCATCACCGACCACCGGGACGCTCCTGGTCCTCAAGGGTTAGATATTTCCCTCTGTCATTAACAGGCTCAGCATTCCAATGGTTTACTTCTTTGCCTCCTCAGTCAGTCGGCACATGGAGGGATCTAGAACAAAAGTTCCATGCCCATTACTTTAGTGGTAGCACAGAGAAGAAGTTGATTGATCTGGCTACCTTGAAACAGAGGCACAATGAGACACCTCTGGAATTCCTCAGAAGATTCAGGTAAGTCAAGGGCATGTGCTTCTCTTTGACTCTGCCGGATGATCAGCTGGCTGATATGGCTGTTGCAGGGATGTTGCCAGCTATTCGGGAGAAGTTGTTTGGCATGGAATTTGACAACCTTGGTCAGTTTTCTCAGAAGCTGTCATTGATGAGTAATCAGGCCTACGGGTTCAAGAAGGATACCAGATTTGCCAAGCACCATGACATAGCTGATATCTACAACCAGTTCCTCGAGAAGGCTGACCAGGTGGAAAATATTGATGATGACGAGGAAGTGGCCGCCACTGAGATTATGTGGGGCAAGGAGCCCTTGACTGTGAACCAGCGGTGGATAAAGCAAACCAAGGGCACGTATAACTTTGATGTCACCAAGGCTGACGAGCTCTTTGAGTTCTTGGTAAAAGAAGGCCGAATCAATTTGCCTGAAGGGCATTCTATGCTTCGGCCCGATGGGGTTAAAGAGAAACGTTACTGTGGTTTTCATGATAGAAACTCTCACTCCATCAATGATTTGAAATTTGAGGATGAGGATCCAAAAGGCTATCCAGGAGGGGTATTTGAAATTTGATAATAAGATGAAGCTGGATGGCCACCCTTTCCCTCAAAACATGGTTGGCTTCTCTATCAACATGGTAACTGCCGAAGAGAAGGGGAAAGTGAAAGTCCTAACTTCGGCTAAAGCAAAACAAGATGGATCTGTGGATCCTACACGGCAAGTGACGGTGGGACAAGTCCACAGAGAAGCTCCCCGCATCCTCAAGAGCCAGGTTTAAGTTGTGGAATCATCCAGGTCCAAGCCCAAGGTTACCACACGCATTCTCCTTAACAAGTGGTAGCGTCCGCAGGAAAAAGAACGCTACCAAAAGCTGAGATATGAAGAGGAGAGGCGCAAGTTTGAAGAAGAGGCGCACAGGAGAGAACTAGAAGAGCACGCGCGAGAACAGGAGCGTGCACACTGGGGATGCGCGTTCTTTAGACACTGCTAGAATGAAGGCTTGAAGCTCCCCACATTAAAGAACTGCCCTGAATGCAGTGATAAATATTCTGAATATAGGCAGGAAACTGTCAATCGCCGATCCGTCCACGAAAGAATTGGAAGGATACATCCTAATGACCGTCGGCGTCTAAAAATAAATGAGGTCGTTGATCACCCAAGGAAAAGGCAAGCTGACCAAAGATGGGTTGATCAAAAAGAAGAGGAACGCGAGTACATCTGGCAAGAAGGACAGTGGTGCCCGCCTGGCTTGAGGAAAAGCCAAAAGAGAAGGGTTCAACGCTTGAGGAACCGGGAATTGAAGCAGGCGGGAATCCAGAAAAAGCAAGTGTCGCGCCCCAAAGACAAACCTGAAGGATCGGGTCGTTCGGCTCCAGCATGCATGGTATACTTTTTGCCGAATGAGTTCATGGCTCCCGCTAACCAAGTTGTGCAGGAGCAAACATCTCCAGATATCAATGAGGATGAGCAGCTTGGGGAATTAATGGCGCAACTGGTATTGGCTAAGCAGGCCACCTTTGACAAACCGGCCAGGAATCGACACATGAGGCCGTTGTATTTGAAGGGATACGTCAATGGCAAGCCATTGACCAAGATGTTTGCTGATGGCGGAGCTGCGGTCAACGTGATGCCGTACACCACCTTCAGGAAGCTTGGCATGGGCCCGGGAGACTTGACGCCGACAAGCATAATTCTGAATGATTTCGCTGGAAATCCTTCAGATACCAAGGGCTGCGTGCACGTGGACTTGATGATCGGGTCCAAAACTTTGCTCACAACCTTCTTTGTCATTGAAGGCAAAGGAGCCTATAGCTTGCTGCTTGGGCGGGACTGGATCCATGCCAATTGTTGCATCCCATCTACCATGCATCAACAGCTCGTCCAGTGGGTAGATGATGATATTTAAGTGGTCCAAGCAGATGATTCAGTGAGCGTGGCAAACGTCGAACCGGCTTTCTGGGAATATCAAGGCATCGATTGCTTCTCAGGAAAAGACTGGGGTGAAGGTCCTTTTGAACCTGTCAGCAGTGATCAACAGCCGATTCAAGCAGTCGGCTCTTACAGTAATTTTTAATGGATAATCCAGTTGATGGAACTGATGGAAAGTTAGGGCGTGGATTCATGTCGGCTGACAAATTAGAAGAAATTGATATTGGAGATGGTGACAAGCCAAGGCCGACATTTATCAGTGCTACCTTGGAGTCAGGCTTCAGAGAGGAGCTAATCAAGCTATTAAAAGATTATAAAGATTGCTTCGCTTGGGATTATTCGGAGATGCCTGGTTTAGATCGTTCTATTGTTGAGCATCGGTTGCCAATCAAGCCTGGTTTTAGACCTTATAAGCAACCTCCTCAGAAAATCTACAAGGATGAAGTATTGGCCGATGTGAAAAAGGAAGTGGAGAGATTACTTGATGCAAATTTCATTCGGCCGTGCAGATATGTGGAGTGGATCTCAAACATCGTCCCTGTTCACAAGAAGAATGGGAAGATGAGGGTTTGCATAGATTTCAGAGATTTGAATAGAGCTACTCCCATGGATGGATACCCAATGCCTATTGTTGATTTATTGGTTGATGCTGCTGCCAGACATAAGGTTATCAGTTTTATGGATGGTAATGCAGGGTATAACCAAATATTTATGGCAATAGAAGACATATCGAAGACAGCCTTCAGATGTCCTGGTCATATAGGCTTGTTTGAGTGGATAGTCATGACGTTTGGGTTGAAAAATGCCGGTGCAACTTATCAACGAGCCATGAATTATATCTTTCATGAGTTGATCGGCAAAATTGTTGAAATTTATATTGATGATGTCGTGATCAAATCTTTGAATCATGACTCACACTTGGAGGATGTAAAGAGAACTCTGGAGTGCACCCGAAAGCATGGATTGAAGATGAATCCCAACAAGTGTGCCTTTGGAGTATCAGCTGGAGAATTCTTGGGATTTCTGGTACACGAAGGAGGGATTGAAGTTGGCAAGAAAAGCATGAAAGCTATCGACGAAGTTGTTCCTCCAACCAATCTCAAGGAGTTGCAATCACGGCTTGGCAAGATCAATTTTTTGAGGAGATTCATTTCAAATTTGTCACAAAAGGTTTTGCCCTTTTCTCCATTGTTGAAGATCAAGAAGGACCAAAAATTTGCATGGGGTGACAAATAACAAAAGGCTTTTGATGAGATCAAGCGATACATGAAGGAACCACCAGTGCTGGTACCTCCACAGTTGAATAAGCCTTTTAAGTTGTACGTGGCGGCCGATACCCAAACCATTGGATCGGCCCTTATACAAGAGTTTGAAGGAAAGGAGCGGGTAGTAGCGTACCTTAGCCGAAAATTACTTGATCCTGAGACCAGGTATTCGGCTGCGGAGAAGCTGTGCTTGTGTGTTTACTACTCGTGTACAAAGTTTCGGCACTACTTGTTGAATGCCGAATGCGTTGTATACTCCAAGTTTGATGTAATAAAACATATGTTATCTATGCCAATTTTGAATGGAAGGATTGGCAAGTGGATTTTGGCCTTATCTGAGTTTGAGTTGAAGTTCGAATCGGAAAAAGCTATAAAAGGTCAGATTATTGCCGATTTTATACTGAGCATCATGATCCATCAATTAATTTGCTTGAAATTACTCCGTGGGCTTTGTTCTTTGATGGATCCTCATGTGGTAAAGATGGAGGAGTAGGGATTTTATTAATTTCACCCAAGGGTGAGATGTTTGAGTTTGCTATCCCTATTCAGCCTACTGTCACAAATAATCAAGCTGAGTACGAGGCACTGCTTAGGGGGCTTCAATATTTGAAAGAAGTCGGGGCTGTTTCAGTTGAAATTTATGGAGATTCAAAGCTGGTTATAAAGCAATTGAACGGCCAATATGAGTGTAAAAGTGATGCCTGAGGAATTACTACGAGGAATGCAGGGAAATCTTAAAGAGTTTTCAGTTAGTAGTTCTACAGCATATTCCTAGAGAACACAATGAAGAGGCAAACAGATTAGCTCAAAGTGCTTCGGGTTATAGGGAAAATCAAGAAGCGTTTTCCATGGAGGTGTGTGCTTTCGGGAGCGATCTAGTTGAGGATGATTGGAGAAAGGAGATTGTTGATTATCTGGAGGATCCAACCCGAAAGGTTTCTAGGAAGTTCAGGTATAAAGCTATAAAATTTGTTCTTATGGATGGAAGTCTATTTTACAAGTCATTGGATGGGGTCTTGCTGCAATGCCTGGGTCCAGAAGAAGCAAAGAAAATGATGAGTGAGGTGCATGATGGGCTATGTGGAGCACATCAATCGGCTTATCGTATGAAATGGGTTATTAGGCAAACTGGATGTTTTTGGCCGACGATGTTGGAAGATTGCTTTGAGTATTACAAGGGATGTCAAGATTGTCAGAAGTTTGGAAATATTCAAAGGGTTATAGCATCAGCACTGAATCCAATTATCAAGCCATGGCCATTCAGAGGCTGGGGTATAGATTTGATTGGCCAGATAAACCCACCATCTAGCAAGGGGCATAAGTTTGTGCTTTTAGCAACAGATTACTTCACCAAATGGGTTGAGGCAATTCCACTGAAGAAAGTAACATCAGAAAACATGGTTGAGTTTGTTAAAGAACACATCATCTACAGGTTTGGAATTCCTCAAACAATTACAACTGATCAAGGAGCTTAGTTTGTATCCTTGGAGTTCAGGGAGTTTGCCGAAAGTATGGGAATCAAATTGTTTAATTCTTCTCCTTATTATGCCCAAGCTAATGGTCAGGCAGAGGCTTCTAACATGATCATGATCAAGCTTATATAAAAGAAAATCGATCAGAAGCCAAAGAGGTGGCATTCGGTACTCAATGAGGCTTTTTGGGCTTACCGAATGGCTCCTCATGGAGCTACAAAGACTTCTCCTTACGAGTTGGTTTATGGGCATCATGTTGTTTTGCCCTGGGAAATACAATCAGATTCTAGGAGAGTGGTTTTGCAAAAGGACTTAAGCTCCAAAGATTATAGTGGCTTAATGATGGATGAGTTAGAAGATTTGCATATGATTCGTCGTAGAGCCTTGGAAAACATTGAAAAGAACAAGCTGCGAGTTGCTAAATATTACAACAAGAAAGTACAGGTCAAGCAATTTGCAGAAGGGGATTTGGTTTGGAAAGCGCTACTGCCGATTGGAACTAAGTATAGTGCGTTCGGCAAATGGTCCCCGAATTGGGAAGGACCTTTTCGGGTAGTCAGGTGTGTGTCTGGTAATGCTTACATATTGAAAACTTTACTGGGAGAGGAATTCTCTGCGGCAATAAATGGAAGATATTTTAAGAAATATTATTCTAGTATTGAAGTTGATCGTTGATCACAAGCACCAGGATTACAAGCATTTGATACAGAAGGATAGCCGGCATTCAAGAGGAAAGCCGCCTTTAGAACAAAAATCCTGAATAGGGAAATGGCCAATACTAAGATGTATTGCCCTTAGCACGAAGATACATAACATTATAGATGTTTCTTGCAGGCTTTTATTTGACAATCCAGTTACTCAATATTACAAGAGGGTGGGAAGCAGAAGGCCTGGAGGAAGAAGCGAAAGTATGCTTCATTCATCTTTCTTGTTTTGCTTCTTCAGCTCCTCCCTCTTCAACTATTCCAGGACCACCGTGACGGCAACTTGGAAGCTTCGGGGATGACCGTGCCTTGCAGCCTCCATCAGGCTATCCCAGGCAGCTTTCAGGTTACTGTACCTATCGGAGACATCTAAGGGAGAAGAACAGTTGTTAGAAATGAAGATCTGAGCTCAAGCATGGAGTCAAATAAAGATGGAAGTTTTACCCCCTACTAACGCCTCCAAGCTCATGCGGCGTTCGCGTTCGGCATGGCAGCGGGCGGTGATGTGTCGCAGATCGTGCTCCAGATGCCGAACACGGCGGCGCAACTGGTGATTGACCCTCTATTCTGGTGTGGCGTCCTCTTCTTCAAGGGAGGAGTCAGAGGAGATGTACTCAGGCGTTTCTTAAGTCCCAAGGATTTCTTTAGGAAGCAGATCAAGGCTGGAGAAAACAGGGAGGGGTGAACCATATGATTGCAAGTGAGAGCAAGAAACAGATTAAAAGAAAACTCACTCTTGAATGGTATGCTTCTTTGGTGGAATAATGTCCTCCTTGATGGGTTGCTTTCCCTTGTCCACCATGGCTTTGGGGTTTTCTCCTCTAAGCAGGGGGAAGAGGATGTGAAGTGATGGAGGAGTATGCGAGTGGATTTGCAGGGCATCCCAGAGGGCTATTTTATTGACTAAGAGAGCGCATTGGGAGTGATGACTGGTTGGCGTACGTTATTGGAATACCGAGCGGCAGGGTTTTCCTCCCGAATGTGAAGGGTTTTCATTGAACAGTGTTTATGGTTCCCGAACTGGGGATTTTTTGTGGATTTTGCGCCAAGGGGCAGTTGTTTTCACGTATTCGGCTCAAGTAAAGTTCCCGAATACGTTTGAGAAAGGTAAAATTCGCAGTTGCAAACAGGAGGGGATCATCACAATACAAGCATGAAAATTAAAATTCTTTATTTATTGCCGAAGATCAAACATCCCTAGTACAATCTAATCGAAAAGCATGTTTAGCACAGACTGGGGATGAGTGAGTTTGGCAATGGCATCGTCGTGGCCATCGAGGCGCTCCCAGATGACTTCGATCTCGTCGATGTCTTCTGGTGCGCCGCCCTGGAAGCCGCGCGGCTGGATGGAGTAGTCGACGCCGGTGTGCGTCGCCATGGCGGCCAAGCCCAGGGTGGTGCCGAGGCGGATGCCGTGGACAGCCACCTTGTCCACGCGGTCTTCTACCGCGGCGAGGCCCTCCGCCGGCGTGTCTACAGGAGCGTTCACCTTGTCAGCCAATTGCTTCACCAGCATTTTCAACTGGTCAAGCTCGGCGCCGCGGGCTGCGAAGTGCAAGGCAGTGATGGTTAGTATCAAAGCCGAATTGGATAGGAGGGTAATCTAAGGGATATACCGTCGATGGTTGCCAGCAACTGTTTGCGCTGGTCCTCCCACTCGAGTTCGGCGATTCCAGCCTTCTTGGAGACATCCTCCAGCTCGCGTTGGGCCACCTCGAGCTCCGCTTTGAAGCGGAGGGCGTCGAGCTCCCCGTAGGGCACGGGGGAGTAGTTGTTCGACTCCGAGGAGTCATCCGATAGAGCCTGATTCATGGCCGGCGCAGAGGCCGGGTTCCATTGGATGAGCCTGAAACAGAGAAGATCGTCAGAAACAGAGGAAAATCTAGGAAGAATCATGAGGGAAGTTGACGATCACTGCCTCTGACGTGCACCGGTGCGGCTTCCTTCCGCCTCGTCGGCAGCGCGGCGACTGTTGCTGCTACCCGCCATTGGTTCTTGGAGCTGCGCTGGTGGTGGAAAAGCAGGCTTGGGTTGGCAAAGGTTTGAAGGCTAAAGGCTTGATGAAAGGCTAGGGGCACCTACGGTTTTATTTATAGGGATGATGAAGAGATCGTGTAATTGGATCGTGGTGCATATCCCGAGAAACTTGGAAAGAGGAGAGGTTTCCTTAACCGAATCGCCGTCGGGTCGTTTGGAATTCAAGCTGAGTCATATTCGGTTGACTGGCTCGGTTGAGTTGCGGTCGGAGTGCTGTTCGGGTCTAGCACTGTTTGACCATAGTTACTGAATAAATCGTCCAGAGTTGCAAACAAAGTCATGCAGAGAAAAGGAAAATGGTGTTTATAAAAGGCAATGTTACAAGGACGGTTAATTCGGTTACACATTGCTCAGTACAACTAAATGTTCAAGTACTTTGCAATTACACTAGAGGCGTTTGATATTATCTTATTAATGTTCTTCGGCCGTTCTCGATAATCTTTACGAGTATTGGACGGGGGCGGAGAGTTGTGCCTCGAGCTGGTTTGCTTCAATCATGGCCGCTGATGTTTCCTCTTGGGTTTTCTCTATTAATCCAGGGAGCTCAGCTACCTTTTTCTCGTCAGCTTCAATTTCAGCTGACAAATTCCTCAGCTCAGTTTCTAGTGCAGTTTTTCTGGTGATTTTCAACTCAAGAGCGGATTGCAGATTGGTCAATATTTCCTTGTTGCTCTCAATTTGGGCTTGTGAGCTTTTCACAGTTTGTTCAGCTCTGGCTTTCTTTTGCTCGACAACTGGTCGAGAGGATTGGCTCTTCAAGGCCCGCCTTATTGCCACATAGTGAATGTCCAGATCTGAGATAGGCTCCAGGGAAGTTTTGATGTCTTCAGGGAGCTCTTGATCGATGGATTCAAGCATTTCCTCGAAGTGATCAACATCTCTGACTTGATCTCGGGCATCTTTTTGCAGCCAGGAAAAGATTTCTCTGAGCCTTCATGGTTTTCCTCCGACAGAGCCTGATTTGGAGTTCCTCCATCCCATGTTTCAGCAGTTGGGTCATTCACCATAAATGAAGAGCTTGGTGGTGATAAAGTTTGATCCTGAGAAAGAAGGATTGCCGAATTAGGAATGGTTTATTAAAAGGAGATAACAGAGTTGGGTGCATGCGCTTACCTCATGCCTGATTCCCTGAACTGGAGCAAGGACTTGTTCAGGTTCAGGGGGAATTTCTTGGGCAACTAATGGAAGAGGAGTCTGAGGAGTTCTTGGCAAAGCTGAAGCTTCTACTTGAGGGGAAGCTGGTGAAGTCCCTGGTGAATTTGAGGCTTCTGGCTGAAATGAAGGTGGATTTATCCCTGTTGAGACTGGGACTTCTGCTTGGCCAGGGGGAGATTGAACCCTTGGGGAGCTTGAAGCTTCTGTTTGGATTGGTGGGTTCATTTCTAGTGAAGCTGGCTCTTCTGCTTGAGGAGGGGGTGATTGGATCCCTGGTGAAGTTAAGGTCTCTGCTCGAGCAGAAGATGGTTGAGCCCTTGGAGAACTTGGAGGAGTTTCCATGGGTTGATTCACCAATGTTTCTTCTGCAGATGCTAAATAAAGAGTAAATGCCAGTGTGAGTTATGATCTTTGAAAAGAAAGAAGCAATGAAGGTCATACCAACAGGTGGAGCATTGGCAGATTCTGAAGCTGTTGATGGTTGCTGGGTTCTAGTCTAGAATTGCACAAGATGAAATATGTCAGATTAAGAGTAGTCTTGTGTTCAATAAAGAAAGATTATCTCAATGGGGACCTTTTTAGTGGTTCTTTTCTTCTTGGCAGCTGGAGGTGCAACCAGAGGTAGAGCTTTTCTCTTATCAGAGGATGAGCTGATGAGAGTAGGGTCCATTTTAGCATATCTGGCCATCAGCTGAGCCAGAGTTGTGGACTTGAATCCCAAGGCAGAGATTGGGCCTACAACATTATAAGCAATTGCCCTGGCTCGAGGGGCAGGTACTGTATTCTGCAAGGGGTGGCCAAAATCATGATTAGTAGTGAAGAGTATGCCTGGTCAAATAAAACATAAGTATGTTACCTCTGAAGTTGGCTGAAAGTCAGGCATCAGCTCAAGACAGAATGAGTGCACTGGCTCATTGAAGATGTGGTCATGGAACTCTTGCCACCATGAGATAAAGAGAGGGTGAGCTATTGTTGTTGGTGTGAAAAGCCAGGTATAAAGAGTTGGGCTGCAATTGTATTCAAAGATCCTTCTGGCTTGAACGCTCTCTGTGATTTCCTCTCGGGGTTTGAGGAACTCATGAAGAAATATCCTTGGAGGCTTTTGGCCACATCCTAGCTGTCGGGCCATCATATTTGGCTGATAATACTCATAGGTGTTGTGATTTAATCTTCCCCCACAAAATTCTGCTGGTAAGGAGCATGGGTGGATAAAGATATTGAAGATCTCTATAGATCTTGCATCATGGCATCCAGTTTCAAAGGATAATTCAAAGGGGAGAGTCATATTGTCGTTGTTCAGATAGGGGAGCCAAAGGGGATCAGTGAAACCTCTGAAGAAGAGCTCAAAAAGCTGACTGACATTCTGGTCAATAAATATGGTTGAAGCAGCTTCTCCATGGGTTTGGCATCCTCTGGTAATCTGGGCTTCTCCTTCCTTGTGGCTGGATGAAGGGAAAAGTCGATTGTTGAGATTGATACCAACAATCCGGTGCATGTACAGTTGCAGCCACATTTGCACAAACCACCAAGGGCCGTTGACACATGATATCTTCTGGCCGGTGTGCATTTGGGAAATAGTCTGATGGAGCATATGATACACACTCCCTAGGAGATATTTTCCAAGAGAGATGCGATGACCAGTAGCCAAATATGTAGCCATGGCAATATGATTCAAAGTTGGCTCATTGGCTTTACCACAAAAAATAAATCTACACAGCCACATGTTCAGGAACGCCCTGTATTCGACTTCACTTAGAGGTCCGCCTTTCATGTGATTTTGGATATCTGACTTGTATCCACTTCCTGTCTTCACTCCTTTCTGCCTTGTGGAGCCTCTGTATTGGAAGGGATACATGGGTCCTGAAATGTCAATGCCGGTGATCATGTATACATCGGCCAAAGTAGGAGACGTTGTGCCGTGACCAAAGAGGAAAGCATTGACGCCATTTGACCAAAAATGGCAGGCTGCTATCAAAAGATTTTCATTCTTTGGGGTTTCGGCCAAAGATAACTCCAGGCATTGGGCGATGCGGAGGCTGTCCCAATTGCTGGTTTTGCCGCTGTTATCTACAAGTATCCTCTTATACCAATTTCTCCAACCTGCAATTGGGGACAAAGGCCAGTTCTTGAAAGCATCTTGCCACAGAGGAGGCCCTGATAAAGCCGCTTTGAAAGGGATTCTCTTGGATTCGACTTCAATGAACTCGCGGGGATCAGAAGTTCCCACAGGTCCGAGGAAATATGATGTTGAGTTGGCCTCGGTGTGAATCAAAAGCTCGGTGGAAAGCTCCTATCAAGAGAAAACTGAAGGAGAAATCTGAAGTAGAAGTCGGGAAAAATAATGCCGAATGAACCTTAAGGGGATGAAATTTACCTGAGCAGCTTGATTTTGATCCGCCATTGAAGATTTGAGCTTGGGGAAAAGATGACCTAGGGTTTGGATCTGAACGGAGACCCCAATGGATTGCAAGGAGGAAGAATAGGTGTTGAACAGATTTGACTTGAAGACGTTGGCGTTTGCAGTAAATTTCGGAATAAAATCACTTTTATCCCGTAATTGAAGGGGCATATGTCAACACCAAAAACTGGTACAGGAGAGAAGCTGATTTGTGGGCCTAACTTGGTAAGAAATCCCGTTCAGCTGGGGAAGATTTCTTCAGAAGATTCGGCAGAGATGCTTGCGGTCGGCAGTTTATTTCCGTTCGGCAAAAGGATTGTTTGCGCTGATTTCGCGGGATCGCGTGGTGACGTGGCTCGAACGGAAGGGACGAATGGATGGATAAGCATTCGCACTTGGGCATTAAATTAGGTATCAAATATTGTGCTCGTAGTCCATCAGGAGTCATGTTGAGACAGGGTATAAATATGAACCCTGGATGTATGTAATTGTAATCGAACATTCTCATAACAAACCGGCTTTACGCCAAACCTTCGAGTCCTCTAGTCGTGTCGTCGAGTTCTTCGAGAGGGTTCATCGATCCGTCGACCTCCGTAAGTACCGGCAACCTTGTATCATGTCTAGTATCATGCGGTGGATTTAGATCGTGATGCAAGTAGTCTTGTTACCATGCTTAGTATCATGCAGTGGATTTAAGCTTGGTTCAAGAGGGTTTCTCGTTAGATCATGAGCCATGCGGTAGGCTAAGATCTAGCTTGGAGCTAGTTATCGGCTCTATTAGATTTGGCAAGATCTAATAGATTCATTAAGTTACCACGTGTTGCTTTGAGTTTTACTTCATGTTTAAATTCATGTAACACTCTTTTGCCCAATTTAGATTGGTTTGAATCGGCTTTATCTAGTTCGGTGATTCTTATGTAACATGCTCACATCTTTGCCTCAATAAGGCACGTGGATCACGTGTTCTCTAATAGCTGAAATCGAATCAATCTAAGTTGTCACGTCTTTGCGGGTTCAAGCTTGTTAATCTTGTGTAAACCTTGACGAACCGGGTATCATGTGGTAGATGCGGGTTTTTGGGTTGTTTTAGAGCTAATCATCCGGTGGATTAGATTTCGATTCAATCTGATAGGTTTATCATCTTTAGCAATGTTTGTTCCTTCTCCACGGATCCCGATTCGGGTACTGTATGTACCGTATTCGGTTATGCTTTCATGAGTAAAACGTGTTTATAAGTTATGTTTTCAATAACGCATGCTTTTAGCTTTCCATATTTAGATTGTATCATGCGGTGGATAGATCTTTTTGTGGTTGGTGGTGTGATTTTAAACAAGTTGTATCATGCGGTGGACTAACTTGTTTGAACTCATGCTTGACGGGTTTTAAAGTATCTAGACATGCGGTAGATTAGTGCTCTGGGCCTATGCATGCTTGTTCATTACATATTTGTAATCATGCTTTACTTCATTTACTTTTACTGTTATTTATCCTCGAGGATTGGTCATGATTTTGTGCACGGGCAACGTTATTTAAACAAAGATCGATCTTTCGTCACGCTTGCGTCATCTATTCGGCTATGTTCTGTTTTATGCTTTGAAGCTTCCGAATGGTTTTCAATCTGTTGACAGATAGCTTCTCATAGCTATATGTCACTTTACATGGCTTTTAGCCGCAAATATGGAACTGTCTGGTACTACCCGGCAAGTTCCAAGCTTTGGCATTTAACTGCATTCCCCTTTGTTAATTTCAGGAAAATTGACTGGCACGCTTTGGAATCTGCTCGTGTGTTAAGCCAGCTTGTTCGGCTTGCTGTGTGCTTGGCGCGAGGTGTGGATTTTGCGTCAACAGTGGCATCGCTCAGAGAGTGAGAAGAAGAGAGGAATATAAGTTGCGCACTTGAGGCAGATGAAGTACTGGCATTTCATTGCATAAAGGAGAAAATAAGTTCATACCCTGCTTTGATTTTTCCCACCACTCATCAGTAGCATCAATGTTGTTGTATTTCTTCCATATTTCAGAATCACGTCTCAAGTTGGAATATTTAGCCTACAGGTTAATGTACACAACTTTAGTCAGCCATTTACCACATGTCTTAAGCAGTTGAGCTGCCAGTTCTTCCAAGCAAACTTCTAAGAAGATTCTATGCGACCTTCATCGCAACCATCCTTAGGTTGGATGTTTTCCGTCTATAAACACTGCATATATCATGTTATATTTCACGAAGCCCTTGCTTTCATCACCCATTATTTCTTTCTGCACGTAAACTGAAAAACGATTATTTAGCACAAAAATAAGAAGCACAAAGCTAACTCTACATGATAAAATGGAAAGCTAGTAGTGCAACATTAAATAAAAAGCACAGAACCACTACACATGATCCAAGGATTTGTACCTGCAAGTGGAACCTGATAAAGTGAGAGCTCTGATTCTAAAAAGATGTTACTTAGAAGGCGGGATCTTTTCTAGCAGCAACCCATAATCTTCAGGTGCAAGTACTAAAAACAGAGTCAAAGTCATACCATTGGCCAAACATGAAACAAGATATATATCGGAGTTTGAGTACATGCAAAGGCAGGGTAAAACATACAAGTCCTGGACATATGGTAGCAAGGATCCTGTGAGTTTTATCTAGTTAATGGGTAGCTTCACTGAAATGCATAGGAACATTGTCAACATTGACCCATTTCAGAATCTGAGTCAATGAAGTAATGTATCACACCAATCAACATAAGAACTGAGTACATGACTACCGACAAGGATATATACACACGTTTTTACCTGACTTCTTGCTGGAAGATTGCCTGGCAAAAATGCAGAAAGCTCTCCTACCTTCAGTTGATCCACCAAATGGGAAAGCAGTAGACCCTCCACCACTGTTAATTCCGGCAACAGATAAACTGTCAGTTCTTGTAGTTTGCTGCTAGAATGGAGCAGATATAATTTCAAAATTGTCAAACTCAAGTATCATAGTGCATGGGCTATCACAATTTTAAATAAAGAAATCCTATCAGATGAAATTCCATCAAGTTACTACCATGTATTGGATGGATCAGTAAGATTCCACCATGCATGAAAGGAATCAGGTAGTTAAACACCAAACAAAAAATTATCTGCATTTGCAAATATAGGAAGGCCCATCCATGAAAATCAGTTTGGAGCCCCTCACACTCTAAGGCCATTTTAATAAAAACTATAAGGGGAGGAGAGTAGATAGTAGTGTTAAAAACACTAACTAATGTTCGCATTGATAAGATGTATCCACCATGAAATTCCTGCAAAAAAAGGTGAAAGCTTTACCAAATTGATAGATCGCTGTAACAGCAAGCAATTCTACAATCACAGAAGTACAGTTAATTTGATACTTGGTAGTTCTGATTAAAATCGGAAATTAACTGATATATTGGTGGTTTCATATACTCTAAATAAGGAACTTGCTCGAATTGTATGTGCATCAATGCTGAAATTGTATATCAATTGATTGGGAAAAGGAAAAAATCTGGGACTTGGCCAGGCGTTTCAGAGCACTCTCAATCATCTGGATAGATATATGTAGAGCCATGCGTCATTTGCACTGACATGGCTCTGCTATCTAGGTAACCGTCCTTCAAATGCATCCATGAGTGCAACCTATAAATAGATCTGAATCAGAGAGGAAAAAATAAGTTCGAGTCACAGGCTTACCAGTTGAACCAGCTAATTATCCGGGTGATGGCAGAGTCCACGAATGCCGACGGATGTGGCTGGCGGCAAAGGCGGCGTCCACGGGCGAGGTCCAAGAAAAAAATCTTGGACTCTAATCCAATGTTCCTAAAAAAACTGATAAATCCGAGATGCGGAGGATGGGGCAGACCTGGTCACTTGGATGATGTTTCGATGATGGTGACAGGGTCGCGGTCGGTGATGAAGTCGGCGAGGAGGCAAGTGGGGGGCCTGACCTTGGGCAAGTCCTTGAGGAACTGCTCGGTGGCGAGGGCCTGCAACCCAGATTCGCCGTCCAACCACCGACCACGGCCTCCATGCGCGCTCCCCACACGAACAGGACGACGAAGATGCAGATTGGGGGAGGTGGTAGCAGAATTGAGGTCTATTGGTTGAGGGGGTAGTGGAGGGTTCGATGACGTGGGGGTACGCACGACGTGGATGATGTGGGAGAATGGACGGTGGCGGTGCGGGAGGGGGCGGGGGACGGGGGGCGGTGCAGGAGGGGAGGCGGCGTGGGGAGGGGGAAGTGAAGGCGGTGTGCACGGGGGCATAAATGGAATACCATGTTGCGGAGGGAGGGTGGGACCGGGAGGAGCGCGAGGCGTCATGCGGGGGAGGGGACGGACGCACGGAGAACGCACAGAGCGAAAAAAGTAGTAACGGGTTTTTTTCTCCACTTCATACTTTTTAGGAGTAGAGATTATAGCTTGAATCGCTATGTACGAAGAGTTGTGCATCATATTGAGTTATGATCCGAATTCAGCTACATATATAAAAGGTCGACTTCTGACTATCTCATATAAAAGGCCCGTTGTGGTGTGTCCCAAAGATGGGGAGGCGTGCGGGGGGCTTGCCCTCACGATACGGATATCGTTGTTCGCACCCAAAATTGGCAAGTCTGGTTTGACCGGTCAGACCTGTGGGTCCCACATGTCAGACTGTTGTAGTTAATGTCCACAAAATACAATTTGGACTTCACCATTGAATAGATCTCATTGAGTAGATCAAGATTCATATGTGGAACGTCCAAATCGGAGTCCGGACGAAGGAGATACGATTTCTACAAGATCTGCACGCCGGGTGCACCGTCTAACCGGTGCCCATAACCGGTCTGACCGGTGCCCCCCGATTCTGAGCCAAATTGAGGAGTCCTGATAGATTAGGATTATAAAAGGATTTCCTTGCGGGGAAAGATCTCCCCACCCTATAAATATAAAGGGCCACGGCCAATTGAGGGGGAGATCCACAATCGAATCTATCTTTATCGTATTTACCTTTTCGTTCCTCTTTTCCCCTATTTTTCCAACCCTACCATGTTGTTCTTCCTTCATCTCTGTGATGTTTCAAGACATCCTAGCTGGCCTGCCGAGCTAGGACAACCCTGCATGCGCCGCCCCGACGAGATCCTGACCGGACGACGTTCGTTAGTCTCTCGCCGGATCTTCCCGGCGACACCGGTCTGACCGGTGACCCGTACCGGTCTGACCGGTACAGCGTGGAGGTGCTGCAAGAAGCTCCTCCTCGTGCTTGTTAGACTTGAAAAGGTGCCAACAAATTGGCAACTCTGCTTGCCAATTTGTTGGCACAAGTGTACTGCCAACAACAAACACAGAGGGGATCACTGCAGCGCCTCTGCGTAGGTACCGGTCAAACTGGTGTGTGTCACCGGTCAGACCTTTGCCGGGGGTGAACCGGCGGAAGACCTCCGAACGTCGCCCGGGCAGGATCTCGTCAAGGCGGCGCACATAGGGTTGCTCTAGGGTCGGCAAGGCCACCTAGAATGCCCTCAATCGATGTAGAGACGAAGCAGGAACAACAAGTAATAGATTGGAAAAGTATAAGGCAAAGGGAAAAAGTAAAAATATAAAAGTAGATTGATTTGATCGATTGGATACCTCAATCGGTTGTGGCCATTTATATTTATAGGGTGGGGAGGTCTTGCCCGCAAGGAAATCCTTTTACAAGCCTAAATCTATCAAGACTCCTTCATTCGGTTCGGACAGGGGGGCACCGGTCAGACTGGTCATGTGAACCGGTCAGACCGGTGTGCTCGGCGTGCAGATCTTGTATAAGTCATATCTCCCTCATCCGGACTCCGATTTGGACGTTACACATATGAATCTTGATCTACTCGACGAGACCTATCCAATGGAGAAGTCCAAATTGTATTTTATGGTCTTTGACCACACCGTCTGACCGGTGGTACCCATAGGTCTGACCGGTCTGACAAAACGTGCTAATTTTGGGTGCGAACATATGCCCCCCTGTTTTCTGGTAAAGCTTGCTTGCCAGAAAACATTCACAAAGGTAAAAATTGACTAAAGATGATGATCAACAATGCATCGCCCATATGTAAACTCTATATGGACACTATTGTAACCGAAATTGAATCCTATTAATTACAATATGTATAAAACTACTATTTCGGCTTTCCGAATATCAAATCTAACAATTGAAGCTCTGATTTGGCCATGGCGACCAATTGTAACTCCTTGGTGAACCACAAGCATATCTATAGTTGTAAAAGAAAACCAAGGATTATGCCAAAAGTATGGACTATAATTATTTATACCTGAATATGCAGTCCATGGTACATGCATCGATGGTATAAATGATGAAGACCAATGTGACGACCGTCGATGCTTCTTTGCTTTCGGCGATGAACAATTCCACCTTTGCTCTCCTAACCGATTATTTTGCTTGTGTTCGCTATCCTCTGGTATTTATACAATAACTCAGCAAAATTTGGCTTCTTCTTCACCACCTTGCTATTTGGCGGGATACTCTCGGCTCCACCAGATTTTCTGGCGAGACCGGTTAGACCGGTGAGGACACCAGTCAGACCGATGCTTTGAGAAATAGCCACCTTAAGATCATGTTGCCCCCCAGCCGAACATGATTGTTGTTCAGCTATATTATTTATGGCATGCTCATTATTGGGGACAATTTAATCAGTAGAACTAGCCGATGATTTTCCAATAGTCGGCTTTTCTATGTCTAGTGTCAAATCTGAATTTTTATTTAATCTACCATCCTTTTTGACACGATAGACTTGTTTGATCACATTGCACTTATTTTTCTGTGTTGATCGATTCTTATGATCAAAACAGTTATTACGCATAGGTTATGACTCATTAATTACCGACTCCCTATGGGTTTGATAAAAATAACTAGGAGACGGCATATATGAACTATAATACCATGGAGGACAAAAATAATGCATATTAAAGTAAGGTTCCCATGACATAGGCATTGATGATCCATATGGAGGAAATGACATTGATTTGTGAGAGTTACTCCATTGCCGATTCTCGTTATGGAACTTCTCTTTAGGAGAAGATTTTGGGCATTTGGAATTTTTTGACCGACTAGCATCATAGACAATCTTTTGTCTTCGAGACTTAGCCGGAAGTTTCCCATTGGACTTCACCTTTTCTCATTGATGCTTATGACGGCCTTTGGATTCAATTGTTTTCCAAACACCAATCTCGGGGTTTTTAGGCTTAATCATCTTTGGTTTAGATTTATTTTGCGAAACCCTAGATGAGGCAGTTATACCAGGTTGCCCCCCGGTTAGACCGGTTTGGGCACCGGTCAGACCGGTCCGAGCACCGGTCAAACTGGTCACAGCGCAACCGGCACCGATGCCTTTGTTTTGTTACCCCCGAGCGTCGAAGTACTAGATGTAGCCTCTATGCTCTTGTTAGGGGATTTTAGGTCAACAATTTCAGCTAAAGACCGCCGACTTGTTTCTTGACCGACAACATCACAACTAGGCAATTTTTTGCAAGGATTAATAATATCATCGATCGGCTTAATAACCGACTCTAGATTAACACGAATTGAATCTAAACTATCGTCTTTATCAATCAAAGATTTGAGATAACAACTCACGAAATCGGATAGGTTATTAGATAACTTACCTAAGTACTGCATCTCTTTCAATATGTCGATGGTGGATGGTGGCTGCCACTCCTTGATCTCAACGACACCTTGCTTGGTCTTGCAAAAACAGGAAAGAAACAATCTTTTCTCCGCCAAGTCACGCTCTCGCAAGTACTCCTCAGATAGATCGATGCTAGGTTTTGATAGATCAGCCATGGTAGCTTGATCCTCGTTTTCCCAGCGGAGTCGCCAATTTGTTGGCACAAGTGTACGGCCAACAACAAACACAGAGGGGATCGCTGCAGTGCCTCTGCGTAGGCACCGATCAGACCGGTGTGTGTCACCGGTCAGACCTTTGCACACTGGTCAGACCGGTAAAGGTCACCGGTCAGACCTTTGCCGGGGGTGAACCAGCGGAAGACCTCCAAATGTCACCCGGGCAAGATCCCGTCGGGGCGGCGCACATAGGGTTGCTCTAGGGTTGGCAAGGCCACCTAGAACGCCATCAATCGACGTAGAGACGAAGAAGGAACAACAAGTAATAGATTGGAAAAGTATAAGGATGGGAAAAAGTAAAAACATAAAAGTAGATTGATTTGATCGATTGGATACCTCAATCGGTCGTGGCCCTTTATATTTATAGGGTGGGGAGGTCTTGCCCCGTAAGGAAATCCTTTTACAAGCCTAAATCTATCAGGACTCCTTCTTTCGGTTCGGACAGGGGGGCACTGGTCAGACCGGTCAGGTGAACCGGTCAGACCGGTGTGCTCGGCGTGCAGATCTTGTATAAGTCATATCTCCCTCATCGGGACTCCGATTTGGACGTTCCACATATGAATCTTGATCTACTCAATGAGACCTATCCGTCGGTGTTTTAGACCGGCAACCTACTACGGGGAGTACCCGAAGTAGATGAATGTGACTCGCCGAGATCGGTAACTCGAAGGAAGAGACACGCGGCACACAATTTAGACAGGTTCGGGCCGCGAGGTGCGTAATACCCTACGTCCTGTATGCTGCGTAGCTCTGGATTGATAGGGCACGATTACAAGATGGTGCAATAGTGCGCCGTGGGTTGTATGAGAGGAGATTGGATGAAGGGATCGGTCCCTGCCTCGCCTTATATAGTCCGGGAGGCAGGGTTACAAGTCGGAGTAGGGAGAGAGTACTAGTCGAGTACGTCTAGGAGTCCTCTGTACAGTGCGGAACATGTACAGCTTCCTAACCGAGTACTACTCCTGTGTAGTCCTTGTGCTCCACGCCTTCGGTGCCGTGTAGCGCAAGCGGGTAGTCCTGGGGGCCCACCGAGTAGTCGGTCCCGGTACCTACCGAGGTAGAGGTCCATACGACAAGCCCCCTAGTACTTTGTAGTCGAGAAGGATAGCTTCAAGTAGTCTTGACGGCCTTAACGAGTAGTCCTCAAGCGTCCCCGAGCGCTACAAGTCAAAAGTCCTCAAGAGTAGTCGAAGCATCCCGAGGCCGGAATGTACTCCACCGATGTTTGAGCAATCTTGAAGTCTTCTCGAGTAGTCCCAAGCGTCCTTCAAATCGCCTTCGAAGGTCTTCAAGAAATGCCTTTCTTGTCTTGAAGCCGGAGCCGTCGTGGAGATGCGATTTGCAGAACCGCAACCCACATGGAGTAGCCCCCGAGCCTCGAGCCACGGGCTCTTGCTGAGGATCCATACGAAGTCTCGGCAAGAAAATCCCAAAAAATCCGGAGAGAAAAAACCGAAGGACACGTGGCACGGAGCCCCCGAGCCTTGAGTCGAGTACTTCCTCTCGAATTGAAGGGTCTTCTTGGAGAATGTGTCCTGAGATGCTCTTGAGACTAGCCGCGTCCCAGGTAGTCGAGTAGAAGTAGCCGAGCCCCCGAGGTGAGACGCGTCGACTAGTAGAATACGAAGAGTCACGCGCGGCGCACGCGAGTCGGCCGCGCGTGGACTTATCCGGCCCGCCCGTTGCGGAGGCGATTTGGCTTATAAATAGAAACCAAAACCCTTAGGGTTTTTCACCCAAGTGAGCCGCGGTCACTTCCATTTGAATCTTGAAGCAAATCCACTCCCGGCGAGCTGCCGCCGCCGTTGTAGATGCGAGCGCATCGCCACCCGAAGCCTTTAGGGTAGCCCCCGAGCGGATGCGAGTGAAAACTCCTTGCACTTGGAGAATGAAGTCGTCGCCGTTGAAGACGTCCAAGGCCGGCGGGGAAGAAGAGGAGCCGTGCGAGAGGCCGCCGCGGCCGCCCACCGGTGCGGCGCCGCCCCTGTCTCCACCGCGCGGCCGATCCAAGCCGCGAGTGGAAAAAATCGAAGGTCAAGACGGAGGACTCGCCGACCCCCGCCGAACGGCGGGTTCATCGGGGAGAAGGAAGTAGACATGTGGAGATCCGCCGCGCAGAGATCCTTATCCGATGGAGAAAGCCGAAGACGAGATCCCGATGTTCTCGCGCTTCGTGGAGCGCGGTCTTGCGCTCCCGGCAAGCGACTTCTTCAAGGGGCTGCTCGGGTACTACGGCATCGAGTACCTCAACTCCGAACCCCAACGGCATCTTCCACACGTCGGTCTTCGTCCACTTCTCGCGAGGCCTTCCTCGGAATCAAGCCGCACCGGGTGCTCTTCGGAAGTTCTTCCGCGTCAAGCCGCGGCCCGGTGCCTCCAACCCCGAGTAGTCGGAGGAGCCGGGATCCGGGCGAGGGAAGACGCGCGGATCCGCACGGCGTACAAGCTCGTTGACTCCAACACGGACTAGAAGACGAGGTGGTTCTACATCACCAACCACCACCCCGGACCGCCGAAGCCAAGCGGACGGCGGCCCGAGGGCATCGTGAGTGGTGGAACACGAGCCCACCATGCAAGAGGGGATCCGGCTCCCGATCCGCTAGCACGCATCCGAGTGCTCAGAGAAGCTGGACTGAGGGCCGAGCACGTGGCCTTCAGTTTCATGAAGCGCAGGATCCAGCCGCTGATGGCGCGGGATACGCTGGGCTTCGAGTACACCGGCGACGACGACTCGTCGCGGATGCCGGGGGGCGAGTTGGACGACAACGACATCATCGAGAGGTTGTCGCGCATCTTCAAGGACATGCCGCCGTACACGGCGTGCCCGGTCGAGGAGTACTCCGCCGCGCGCCCGCCCAACGAGGTGAGTAGCCGTACCCCCCTCGTCGAGTAGTGAGTACTTGTAGTAGAGTTGCTGACGCCTTGTGTCTTTGCGCAGGATGATGTGAAGCGGTTCGTCTCCGAGCCGCAGCCGCCACCGAGCGGAATCGAGGTCCCGGTGGAGGGGAAGGTGAAGGAGCGCCGCGAAGTCGGTGAAGGCGACGACACCGTCATCGTGGAGGATACCTCCGATGACGACGACGAAGACGAAGAGACTCTTCAGGACCGCTTCCAACTGCGGTCGAGGTTTAGCCGTCCGGGCTTGCCTCATGTTCCACTTGTTCAAGACCCTCCGCTAGCACCGGAGGCTAGCCTTGCCGCGCCGCCACGGAAGCCGCGCAACCCCGCCAAGAAGCGGGTGGCGAAGAAGATGAAGGTCTCAGAGACCACGCCTCCGGAGGTAAGTTATCCCGAGCGAGTAGTCGAGTACCCGCTGTTCGAGTACATTGCTGACGAGTAGTCTTCCTTTGTGTGCAGGAGGTGCCGCCAGCGGAGCCCGTCGAAGAGGGCGACGAGGGTATGTGGGACCGGTGGGGGAACCGGCCGGAAGCCGAAGTCCAGCCCCCCCCACCGTTGAAGAACTCTCGGCGCGGTCGGAGCGCCGGCCCCCTCGCTCCGGCGAGAGAGCGAGAGGACCCGTGGCCGCCACCGTTGAAAGGGTGGTGACCTGCGGAGCGCAGAGACGTCCGCGCCCGCCCGCCGCCGCCGTGGAGGAGGCGTAGCCGAAGAGGCGGAGGAGGAGGCGCCCGCCGAGGGTGGATCGGTTGATATTGCCGGCATCCTCGGTGCTCCGGCCGTGACCATCGTCCGGTCGAGCTTGTAAGTACCATGTTCTCACGAGTAGTGCTTGCTGCAGTAGTCGATTTGTCTGACGACCCTCTGTGAATTCTTCTGCAGAAAATCCACGGATCTGAGCTGGGACGGGGAAGAGCCCTCATCGGCGGTGGCGGAAGAAGGCCGCGCCGCCGTCGAGGAGGCCGCTCCCGAAGCCCAAGCCACGACCGAGCCCCCGGCTGCGAAGCGCCGCCGCGCGGAGGCGGTCGTAGTCGAAGGTGAGTACCCTTCTTGAAGCCGTAGAACTCCCGGGACGAGTAGTCGTAGGCACCGATGCGCGTGTCGTTTGTTGGCGGGGCGCCGAAGGAGGTGACATCCCTGCGGGGGTGCCCATGCGAGGAGTTGACACCGAGAGGCCCCGGGAGGCCGCGGAAGGAGCCCCCGAGCCCGTGGGGGAAGTCATCGAGAAGTCCACCGGGGGGGAGGCGGCCACCACGTCGCCAGGGGTTGCCCTGGAGGTGGCTATCCGATCCCCTGAGATCCAAGACGCGGAGCCCATCCGGTTTGCGCCGATGACGGAGGCTACCTCGAGTAGCCGCGGCGGGATAGAACTTCTGGCGAACGATCTCGTGGAGCCGGCGACGGTAGCCAAGCACATGGAGGCGATCCGTCAAGCCGAACAGTGGATGAAGGTACGTAGCCGTAGCCTCCCGAGTAGTCAATCCTTTGCCGTTGAGTACTCTTCTTGACTTGAGCCTGTCTTGTGCAGGACGTCGCGGAGCGATCCCGCGAGAAGTCGAACCTGCTGCAAGGTTACGGCGACACCGTGCTCCGAGCCGAGGCCCTGGAGGAGCAGCTCGTGAAGTCGCGGAAGCACGCGGCCGCCATGCAGTCGAAACTCGACGCCGCCTTCTCCAAGTACCACAACGACATCATGGAGTTGCAGGCGAAGGGCGACGAGTTGGTGCGGAAGAACAAAGGCCTCCGCAACAAGAATAAAGGTATGTCCTTTGACTTGTCGGGTACTTGTTGGAAGTCGTCAAGCCTCTGACCCGTTGTTGTGTTTCCGTGTTGCGGACCTCGAAGGCCGGGTGGAGCGGTGAAGGCCTCGGAGGTGAGCATGAAGAACCTCTTCTACCGGGAGCGGAAGCCCGCCGGGTACTCGAGCTCGACTACAAGGAACTTGCCTTCGAGTGCGAGAAGCACATGGAGCCGCGGATTGCCTCCGACGGGGATCTCGTCAAGCGCTACAAATCTTTGCGTGTTGAATGAAGATTGCGAGGCGCCGAGGGCCCGACCGAAGGATCTTGAAGAGGCCGCTCTCCCGATCGCGAGGCTTCGGTGCCGCACCGGGCGGCCCCAAGATCGCCCCTCTGGTGGATCGACTCCGTGAAGCACCCAGCCGGCTAGCCGCCTACGTCAAGCACATGGCCAAGTCGATCCCGCGACAAGTCTTAGCCTTCATGAAGTCGTACTTCCCGAAGGCCCCAGTGGAAGTGGTCGCCGGCGGGGTAGCCGCCAACTGCTCGGATGAGCAGTACGCAGAGCTGCTGGAGCAGATGGCTCCCATCGCGGAGCAGGTAGCCGAAAAGCTGAACCTCCAGTAGCCCTGCATAGATAGCTAGTAGCCATAGTTGTACAGGAAACACTTTGTAATGAATTATTCGTGTATCAATGAAATGAAATTTTCCAGCAATGAGTACTCGTAACCGCGATCTCAGAGTGCGGAGCGCCCATCGTGGAGTAGGTGCGAGTAGTAGTACTCGGCTTTAGTAGTCCCGTCGTAGGGAGCAGAACAGTAAACAAGTTGATGAACAATCAAGCTTTATTACTGAAGAAGTACACCTGGGTGGCCAGGGCCGTAGTTACAAGGTAGTCGCCCGGACCGGAGGCCGCTTACGGCTAAGTGGCGCCGGAGCGGGTAGCCGCTTGCGGTCGGTGATCCGTAGGTAGCCGTGTAGGCCGGATCGCGGATCCGTGGGTAGCCGTGCGAGGCCGGATCTTGGAGTGTGGTCTCTTGGTAGACCGCCGCTAGAGTCCTTGACGCTCGTCGCAGCCCCGCAGTCCGTAGGTAGCCGCACGAGCCGGACTCCGGAGAAGAGTAGTCCGGAGACTTGGAGCCAGGACCCGGGGGGTCGCTTGCGGCGAGGGGTGTTGATGTAGTCGTGTAGACTTGAACCCCAGAGTAGTCGTGTAGACTAGGCGTAGAATCGACAGAGTTGGTCGACGTTCCACGAGTTGTTGACGTCTTCGCCTTCAAGTGTTTGGAGGCGGTAGGAGCCCGGCCCAGTCACCTTAGCCACGGTGAAGGGGCCTTCCCAGGGGGAGCCGAGCTTGTGGAGTCCTTCCGTGTTCGGGATACGGCGGAGGACAAGATCTCCAACGTTGAAGGAGCGTTCCTTGACGTTGCGATCATGGTAGCGTCGGATACCCTCCGGTACCTTGCCGATTGGACGAGGGCGGCGCGGCGAGCTTCTTTGAGGCCGTCGATATCAACTCGTCCGCCTGTCTTCCGAGACGCCTTCGTCGTAGTGCTCCACCGCCGGCGAGTTCCATATGACGTCGGCGGGAAGGATGGCTTCGAGCCGTAGACCGGGAAGTAGGGGGATTGCCCCCGTTGGCTTGGATGGTTGAGTCCGCAGCCCCCAGAGTGCGTTGGGTAGTTCCTTGATCCACTTGCCCCCTTTGGAGTTAGCAGCGTCGTGTAGCCGCTTCTTAAGGGCGTCGAGCACCATCCCATTGGCGCGCTCGACTTGTCCGTTGGCCCGTGGATGGGCAACTGAGACGTACCGGACGTCTATTCCACTGTTCTCGCAGTACTCCCAGAACTGGTGGTTGTTGAAGTTGGACCCCGGTGTCCGTGATGATGCGGTGGGGTAGCCCGTAGCGGTGTACGAGTTCATCCAGAAGTCGAGTACTCGTCGCCCTTGGGGCATGTGACCGGCTTGACCTCGATCCACTTGGTGAACTTGTCGATAGCCACCAGCACTCGTTGAATCCTCCCGGCGTAGTTGGCGGTGGCCCAATCATGTCGAGCCCCCGGCGGGCAAAGGGCCGGGTTGGCGGTATGGTGACTAGCTTGTAGGCCGGGACGTGTTCTTCGCTTGGCGAAGAACGCGGCATCCTTGGCACCTTCGACGAGTTCTTCGGCATCGCCCGTGGCCGTGGGCCGGTAGAAGGCTCGCCGGAAGGCCTTGCCGACCGGCGTGCGTGAGGACGCGTGGTTGCCGCGACGCCCTTGTGGATCTCCTCCAAGATGTCCTTGCCTTCTTCGCGAGGGACGCACTTCATGAGTACTCCGAGAAGATGCGCCCCGCTTGTAAAGCTTGTCTCCGACGAGGACGTAAGACTTGGCGCGGCGGACGAGTTGTTCGCTGTGTTCTTGTCGGAGGGGGACCTTCGCTCGCCGAGGTAGTCGATGAAGGGTTGCCTCCGGTCCACGTCGATCATCATGACCTCCTGCCCGGTCGATGGATGGGCCGGGTACGAGTGGTCGGTGGCGCCGGCTCCGGGATGGATGGCGCGTGAAGCTCATGGACGAAGACGCCGCGCGGTACTTGGGCGCGGGTGGATCCAAGCTTCGAGAGGACGTCCGCCGCAACGTTGTTGTCGCGGACGATGTGATGGAACTCGAGACCATAGAATTTGTTCTCGAGCTTGCGGACTTCTAGGCAGTAGGCGTCCATGTTCTCCTTGTTGCGTTCCCGGGACTTGTTGACTTGGTTGATGACTACTGCGGAGTCGCCGTAGACTAGTAGCCGCTTGATGCCCAGTGAAGCCGCGAGGCGGAGCCCGTGTAGGAGAGCTTCGTACTCGGCTTTGTTGTTTGAGACCTTCCAGAAGATCTGCTGGACGTACTTGAGTTGTTCGCCCGTTGGAGAGATCGGGGAGTACCCCCGCGCCGCGCCCTCGAGGTTGAGTGAGCCATCAAAGTACATCACCCAATGCTGCGGTCGCACGGTGGGAGTAGGTAGGCGGTTCTCCCGCCACTCGCCATGAAGTCGACTAGTGCTTGCGACTTGATGGCCGTGCGTGGCTTGAAGTCGATGGTGAGGGCGCCGAGCTCGACGGCCCACTTGGAGATTCTTTCGGTGGCGTCTTGGTTCCTCGGGATGTCGCCGAGCGGGTAGTCGGTGACGACGGAAACCGAGTACTCCCGGGAAGTAGTGACGTAGCTTCCGCGAGGTGATGAGTAGAGCGTACAAAAGCTTCGCACGGGCCGGTAGCGAGCCTTGGACTCGATAGAACCTCGCCGAAGAAGTAGACCGGGCGCCGGACCGGATAAGCGTGGCCGTCTTCCCCGCCGCTCGACAACAATGGCAGATGCGACCACGTGAGTAGTCGCGCCTAGGTAGAGCGAGGCGCTGCTCGCCCTTGTGAGGAGCCATGAGGATTGGCGGCTTTGACAGAAAGTCCTTGAGCCGGGCAAGGGCTTGATCCGCCTCCGGAGTCCACACGAACTTCTCGTGGTGCTTGAGTAGTTTGAAGAAGGGGGAGGCCCCGTTCTCCTAGCCTCGAAATGAATCGTTCAACCGCCGCCATGCACCCCGTCGGCCTTTGGACGTCCTTGATGCTCGTGGGAGCTTTCATGCTGGTGATGGCGGAGATCTTCTCGGGGTTGGCTTCAATGCCGCGCCGGGGCGATGATGAAGCCGAGTAGTTTGCCCGAAGGGACGCCGAAGACGCACTTGTTCGGGTTGAGCTTCCAGCGGTACTCGCGTAGCAATGCGAAGGTCTCTTCAAGGTCGTCAATGAGGGTACCGGAGTCCCTAGTTTTGACAACCACGTCATCCACGTAGGCCTCGACGTTCTTGTTGAGTTGTCGCTTGAAGCAGGCTCCGGATGGCCCGTTGATAGGTAGCGCCGGCGTTCTTCAACCCGAATGACATGGTCGTGTAGCAGTACGCGCCAAACGGGGTGATGAACGCGGTCTTTTCCTGGTCTTCCTCCTTGATTGCGATCCGGTGGTACCCGGAGTAGCGATCGAGGAAGCAGAAAGGTGTCGCAGCCCCCGCCGTGGAGTCGATGACTTGATCAATCCGCGGCAACCCGAAGGGGTCCTTGGGGCGAGTGCTTGTTGAGGTCGGTGTAGTCGACGCACATCCTCCACTCGTTCGAGTTCTTCTTGCGGACGAGGACGGGGTTGGCGAGCCACTCGGGATGGAAGACTTCTCGATGAAGCCGGCTGCGGCGAGTAGCTTGGCGAGCTCCTTCTTGATGGCGTCCCGTCCGTCGTCGGCAAAACGTCGGAGGTGTTGTCGCTTGGGGGTGGCCTTTGGATCGACGTTGAGGCAGTGCTCAATCGGCTCCACGGGCACTCCGGCATGTCCGCTGGCTTCCACGTGAAGATGTCGCGGTTAGCCCGAAGGAAGCTGATGAGCGCGTCTTCCTATTTGGGGTCGAGGCCGGCCCAGATGGTGGTGGTCTTGCTGGGGTCGCCTGTTCCGAGGTCGATCGTCCCGACGAGTACCTCCTCGGGTGGGCGAGGCTTGTTGGCGCCTGTCGGACTTCTCCGGAATGTCGAGTTCGCTCGTAGCGAGCTTCTTCGACGCGGCGTAGACCTCCATCATTGCGTTGGGTACTTGGTTTGTTGAAGCGATCACCACGGCCTCTCGTATCGCGGTCGTGGGAGATCTTCAAGTCCCCTTGGAGAGAGAGTACACCGGCTGGACTTGGCATTTTGAGTACCAAGTAGGTGTAGTGGGGCACCGCCATGAACTTGGCGATGGCCGGTCCGCCGAGGATGGCGTGGTGAGAAGTCTCGAAATCCGCGACCTCGAACTTGATGTACTCGGTGCGGTAGTTATCCCGAGACGCCCCGAAGGTAGCGGCGGTACCACCGAGCCCGGGGGGATAGCCGCGTTGCTCGGGACGATGCCGTAGAAAGGCGTGTTGCTATTGGTGAGCATGGGGGTGACGTCGAGGTTCATTTTCTTCAAGGTTTTGGTGAAGAGGACGTTGAGCCCGCTTCCACCGTCGATGAGCACCTTGTTGAGCTTGGAACCCGCCACCGTTGGCTTCGGGACGAGGGGAACCGTCCTGGTTCGTGAGAAGCCGGTCCATTGGTCCGCGGCAGAGAAGGTGATGGGTACCTCCGACCACCCGAGAGGGGTCGGGACCGCCGGTTCAATGGACATCACTTCACGACGGGTAGCCTTCGCTCCCGCCTTTGGGCGATCCGCCGAAGAGGACGTTGACGGTCTTCTCGGGTTCTTGGAAGTCGTTGTCGTCGCCGTCCTTCTTCTTGCCCTTTTGGTCGTGAGGGTGCGGTGGCTCCGGCGTATCCTTGAGTGCATGCCCGAGCCGGTAGCACTTGCTCGGTAGTGTGGTTGCCGTTTGGATGCCACGGGCACTTCTCCTTCGGCGAGGTCCTTGAACCCGCCGGAATTCTTCTTCGAGTTCCCTTTCGGAGGGCGCCGGATAGCCGCGACGGTGTTGTCTGGCTTGCGCTTGCGGTTGGAACCCGAGTAGTTGTTGTTGTTGTTGTTGCGGCCGCCTTGGTTTGTGTTGCTGCCGCGCCGCCGCCCCGGTTCTCGCTTGGACTTGCCGCGGATGGCGTCGTACTTGGCGTTGGCCTTGTCCTCTTCATCCGCCCGGGACGTGATCATGTCCTTGAGGTGAGGGATGGACTCGGGGCGGCGACGACCGAAGTCCTCGAAGGTGCGGTGATGGTAGAGGCCGTCCCGGAAGAGATCGATGACCTCCTTGTCGGTGACGTCGACGACGGTAGCGCGCTTGTCGAAAAAGCGGCGCATGTACTTGCGGAAGGTCTCGCCTTGTTCTCGCTTGATCATGGCAAGGTCCATGCGAGTACCGAACGGCCCATGGCGCCCGCAAAATTGCTGGTGAACTCCTCCTTCGACTGGTCCCACTTGTCGATCGAGTGCTTGTCCGGCGACTCGAGCCATGTGAGTGGAGCTTGGTCCGGACGAAGGGGAAGTAGAGGCATTTGGTGTCGTCGTTGCCGCCGCGTTCTCGATGGAGAGGGCGTAGCATCGGAGCCACCGGATGGGATCTCGCTTCGCGTCGTACTTGGTGATCCCCAAAGGCTTGAACTTGTCGGGGGAGGAGCGAGGTTGCGAGCCGGGGTGAGAAGGCGGGGGAAGCCGTCGCCTTCGGCGGCGGTGGTCGACTTCTTCCGCCGCGGCTCCTCGATCTTTCGGCGAGCGTCGTACCCGCCGTGGGGAGGCACCGGAGGCGTGGGCTGTTCGCGTGGCCTTGGCCGCCGCGGCCGCCGCCGCCTCCGCGCTCTCTGTTGGCCCCGTGGTTGGAGCCGCCGCCGTCGGCCGCCGCCGCCGTCGGGGGTCGTTGCCGCCGCCACCGGCCGGAGCGCGGTGGGAAACGACTTCTCGGTTGCCTTGGTCTTGCCGTGAAGGTCCGCCGGCATTGGAGCGGCGGCGGTTTGGATCGGCCGGGAGGTCGGCTCGAGTACGGTTGGGGCCGGGGTCGGCGCGCGACTAGTAGCTTCATTGTCGCGGGGTTTAGCTGGGAGAGGTTGGTTGACTCTGTTGTCGACCCGCATGAAGTAGGCTTCTTCAGCGAGCTTGGCGATGACCTCTCCAGCGCGTATGCCCTGAGCCTGGCGTGCGATCGTTGTGATCGACATGAGGCATTGCTCGGGGGGTGGTGTGTACTCGCTCTCGACCGCCTCGAGAGCTTCCGCAAGGTTGCGGATGGGGAGGTTGTCTCCCGAGCCGCCGGCGTCGTTCGCTGCGCTTCCTGTTGCGTTCGCGTCGAGCGTCCCTGTTGGCAGCGGTCTCGTCTGCAGGTGCGTTGGCAGACAGCTCGTCTGCGGAGATGTCCTCCGTGTACTGTCTTCACCGGTGCTCGAGTGTCCTGGGGTTTCGCCGGCAGCCATGAAGACTTGGCGATCGGGGGTACCCAAGCTGGACTCAGAGGGTGCCACCTCAGTTGGTGTGTTTGAGTCGGCTCGGGGCCGGTGGTGTTCCCTCCCGGAACGGTAGTGAGTCGATGTAGGCGACGTAGCGTGAGTCCTCCTTTGCCGTGTCGGCGGGCTTGCGGTCCGGCCGATGGACGTATCTTCGGCCGGCGTCGATTTTATAACCGGCCCGCAGGGCCGGCCCTGACAAGGGAAGCTCAGTGGAGTCATCTTCGGACTCGGGCTCCTCAGGGTCCGACCCGAAGTCGAACTCGTAATCCGGGTTCGAGTAGAACTCGGAGAGAGGACTGGAGTCTGAAGCGTGGTTGGGGACGGCGTCGGAGTCCGAGTTGTACTCGGTCACGGGCTCCTTGCCGGCCCGGCGTGGTGTAGGAGCCCCCGTGCGGGCCCGGCTGAGGACGCGGGGGCCACACGCGGAGCGCTGGCGTGGTGAAGGGGCCGCCGCGATGGCCGAGCAGCCGGCTCGTATGCGATGGCCCATGGCGACGTCGGGTTCGAGTTGGAGACGGACTCGAGCTCGAAGTCGCCGTGGTGGTTGAAGAGCGAAATTTCGCCGAACTTGCCGGCGAGTTCGCCCGTGACGACTTCGGGGAAGCGTCACGAGGCCTGTCCTCGGGTTGGGCCGCATGGTCGCGGCACCGGAAGGAGCCCGCGCCATCGGCGGTGCGGACCGGAGCGCCGAAGACGAAGGTGTCGCCGCGGTTGAAGGCGACAGTTCGCTTGATGTGGACGGAAGCCGTCGAGTTCGCCATGTGATCTCGAGCGAGAGCCCCTACCGGCACGCCGGTGTCGGTGTTTTAGACCGGCAACCTACTACGGGGAGTACCCGAAGTAGATGAATGTGACTCGCCGAGATCGGTAACTTGAAGGAAGAGACACGTGGCACACAATTTAGACGAGGTTCGGGCCGCGAGGTGCGTAATACCCTACGTCCTGTATGCTGCGTAGCTCTGGATTGATAGGGCACGATTACAAGATGGTGCAATAGTGCGCCGTGGGTTGTATGAGAGGAGATTGGATGAAGGGATCGGTCCCTGCCTCGCCTTATATAGTCCGGGAGGCAGGGTTACAAGTCGGAGTAGGGAGAGAGTACTAGTCGAGTACGTCTAGGAGTCCTCTATACAGTGCGGAACATGTACAGCTCCCTAACCGAGTACTACTCCTGTGTAGTCCTTGTGCTCCACGCCTTCAGGTGCCGTGTAGCGCAAGCCGGGGTAGTCCTGGGGCCCACCGAGTAGTCGGTCCCGGTACCTACCGAGGTAGTGGGCCCGGGGAGGTCCATACGACACTATCCAATGGTGAAGTCCAAATTGTATTTTATGGTCTTCGAGCACACCGGTCTGACCGGTAAGACCCACAGGTCCGACTAGTCAGACAAGACGTGCTAATTTTGGTTGCGAACAATCATGTAAGGTTTCTCCTTGGTCATTATCTATTTTTATAAGCCGCCGACTCTTGATATAGTGAAGATTTGCTGGTAATTTTGGTTGCGAACAATCGTGTAAGGTTTCTCCTTGGTCATTATCTATTTTTATAAGCCGCCGACTCTTGATATAGTGAAGATTTGCTGGCTGGCACCTGTGGTTTTTTCCATTAGCATTAGGAGGGTTTCCACGTTATATCTCGTGTCCCCTTGCGGTTTTATCTGTTTTCTTTCATCATTTATTCGTCAATCGTTTATAACAGATCATTGCGTTAAATAGTTATCATATATGAATGTAATCCACACACATCCCAACACGGATTACCTTAGGGCAACATAGTGACCTCGAACACTAGTACTCATGATGTGGGATCCCATATGATAAATTCACAAACTATCCAAGCCTTAAAATTTTATCTGAATATTATTGCTCATGAAGAGTTAGCTTACTCATGAAGTAGCTCCATCCGCAAATGCGCTGTGGAACCATCCCCGGTGCTATGGAGTCCTGGTCTGATGGGGCGCCACCACGTCGGGCCCTTTACAGCGCAAGCACCCCCATCAGCAAGACCCTTGAAGCTACTCCCCGACGAGTACAAAAGCCGCCACGACACCTGCGAGAGCCAGATCCGTCGGACACCTATCAAATCGCAAGCACTGCACACCGGTACTACAATGTTGTACAAAAAACCATGCGGCACGTCTGTAAGCTGCCTCTCCTTGACCTATAAAAGGAGGAGGCGGTCGCCCAGCCGCGGACATCGTTTTTATCCGCACTCACCTACACACTCACTCTCCTGATATTTGCACTCCGCTTCAATCACCTAGCAGGCACTTGGAGGCTTTTCATCCTCTCCCGCCTAGCTTGTAGCCCCCTCTACAGGCACCACGGTGCATCGCAATACAGTGCACAAGCGCAACTTGCTGGACGTATGGCCCCGTGGCCGAAACCAGGATAAAACCGTGTCCTCACATTGCTTAGCACCGGCCATCAAGAGACTGATCATAATGCATTTCACTAGTTAGTGTTAGGACTAATCTCAACACCGACAGTTGGCGCGCCAGGTAGGGGGGTCGCGCTGTGACCGACTCCTCACCAGCAGTCTCGATGGTGACTCTCATCGAGATGACATCCCAGAGGTATGCCATGGGCAGCTCTGACCCTTTCCCAGTCAGATTCGAAATCTAGTTTGTGAGCCTGAACTTTCAGGCCACGGGGAATGACTACCTTATGTGCCTTACCAATCGGGATGAACTCCACCCGTGGCGGTCAACCAAGCCAGGCCTAATACCCGCCACACCAACGCTCGACGCCCCGGCACTGGAACCGATGATGTCGGCAACCGCCTCGACGTCCCGACGCCGTAGGCGCTCCGGTCAGTGTTCGCGCCAGGCGCGCACGGAGCGGCGCCAGGCTGCACGCACCGCCGCGCGGAGACACTCGCCGCCACCGACTGATGCGGCGACACTTCCTGTAGGAGAGCACGCAACCACGGGGCCGTAGTTCCCCCACGGGATGCGAAACTCCGCTGCAACGTATGCCTCATCAATCAACACCGACATGGCCGCGTATGAGGATCTCCCGGGCCACCACCTGCTGTCAATTCGGAACCTCATCGCCACCACCAACGACGAGTCGTACACAGCTCGGCCAGCGAATTGCCACCCGCGACCTCGCACAGCTACGCGGAGTGGGACTTCTCCGGAATACCGGACCCCGTGATGTTCCGGCGATTCCTCGACGTCGCGGACTACTGGTTCGGTTGCTCCGACGACTCCAGCATTGGCAGCTATGACCCCGCATGCCAGTGCTTTGTGGTCGCTATCAACAAACACGCCGACAGGGCAGACGGAGCGGGCGACGAGTACGCACCGTAAGACCCGGAGCCGAACCCACCGCCCACCCCGCTGGTGGGACACGCGGACATCGCCGCGCAGCTAGCCCAGGCGCGCAAGCTCGAGGCAATGCTTGCAGAGGAATACTGGTAGGTGTGGCTCTTGTGTGCCACCATCGCGGGGGAAGCCTCGGCACGCGGCGAACGCATTCGAGAAGCAGGGAGGCAGGCCCGCGAGCGCATCAACGCCGACCTCAATGTCGACGACCCGCACACGCCACCTCAAGCCAGCCAAAAGCTCATCGCGGAAGCGATACTGCTTCGAGCCATGCCCGAGCCGTCGACGCCCGAGGCATGTAACCTACGCCGCGAGGCACAGGTCCTCATCGAGCAGGCGGTTGTGCAGCAAGCCGAGATTTCTGTGTCCCGCATCCGCAACCAGTCTAGTGCGCGAGACGGCAGCGGTGCACATGACCAAGAAGCTTTCGTCCACGCGGGGGGCACAGTGGGATAGCAACGAACCAGGGCAGGTCGCCTGTCAGGGAGTGGATCCTCAACACGCGAGGCCTGGCCCAAGATGGTGATGCTCGCAACATTTTGAATGCCAAGAGAAGGGGCGACGCGGAGGCAAGAATGGCAACAGGCTACCACCCTCAACGTGGTGGTCGCTACGACAGCCGGGAGGACCACTCACCGACGCCAGAACCCCTGGGGACCCGCGTGTTCAGCCGGGAGATCCGCATGGAGAACATCTCCCAATGCTTCTTCCAGCCCACGACCATCACCATGTACACGAGGGAGGCGGACCCTCGAGTATGGCTCAATGATTACCGCCTGGCTTGCCAGCTGGGCGGTGCCACCAATGATGCGGTGATCATCCACATCCTACAGCTACATCTTACGGATTCAGCCCGGACGTGGCTCGAACATCTGCTGGCAAGTCAGATCCACGGTTGGGATGACCTGGTCTGCACGTTCGTGGGAAACTTCCAAGGCACGCACGTGCGCCCCGGGATCTCCTGGGACCTGTGAGGGTGCACCCAGAAACCTGATGAGTCGCTCCGGGACTTCATACAACACTTCTCCAAGAACTATACCGAGCTCCCGAGCGTTGCCCAGTCTGAAATCGTACACGCTTTCCTCGAGGGCACGACCTGTCAGGACCTCGTACACGAGCTTGGAAGGAGCCTGCCAGTAGACTCCAATGAGTTGTTCGACATTGCCACCAGCTTCGCCTCCGAGGAAGAGGTGGTGGGGGCGATTTTCGATGGCAAGAAAGGCAAGCGCGTGGACAAGAAGGGCAAGAAGCCCCACTGTGACACGTGCACACAGGGATGCAGTGAGGATGACGATGAAGCTCTCGCGGTCGACCCTGGCCAAAAGGGTCCTCGAGCCCCCCCCCCCCCCCCCGTCCTCGAGGCCCCGGTGTGTTTGATGACATGCTGAAGAAGCCATGCCCATACCACAAGACTTTGGTCAATCACACCCTCGAGCAATGCGACATGCTCAAGAAATATTACAGTCGCGTCGCCACGAAGGAGGATGAGGCCAAGAAGGATGGGGGTGACAGGGGCGCCGACGGTTTCCCGATCGTGGAGAACATATTCCTCATCTTCGGGGGACTGACGATGCACATGTCCACCAGACAGCGCAAGCACGAGCGGCATGAAGTTCTTGCCACCGAGAAGGCCCATCCTTCCTTCCTCGACTGGTCGGAGGAGGCCATCACCTTCAGCCGCAAGGACCACCCGAACTGCATCCCTAACCCGGGCCAGTACCTGTTGGTCGGCAACCCCGTCATCGGCAATTCGCGATTCTCTGATGTGCTGATGGACGGTGGCAGCAGCCTCAACATCATGTATGCACACACTCTGCAACTGATGAGGATCGGCCTGGATCAGTTGCGGCCCAGCACGATGTCGTTCCATGGCGTCGGGCCGGGCAAACACTTCCAGCCCCTCGGGCAGATTGACCTGCCAGTCTGGTTTGCCACACCGGACAACTTCCGCAAGGAGACCCTCACCTTCGAGGTGATGGGGTTTCGGGATGCATACCATGCCATCCTCAAGCGTCCATGCTACGCCAAATTCATGGCGGTCCCGAACTACGTGTACCTCAAGATAAAGATGTCGGGGCTAAAGGGCATCATCACAGTGGGCTCGTCGATTGAGCATGTGTTCGACTGCGATGTCGTGTGTGTCGAGCACGCCGAGGCACTCACGCTAGACGAATCACTCGTTGCAAACATGGAGAAGCTGGCCAACAAGGGCCCTGACTCCCCCAGCAAGCATGCAGGCAGCTTCGAGACTTCCGAGCAGACCAAGGAGGTGCCCCTCGACGCCGCTGCCCACGAGGGCAAGGTGTTGAGGGTCAGTTCCACCCTCGACCTAAAATAGGAAGTGGTGCTCGTCAACTTTCTCTGTGCCAATGCAGACATCTCCGCGTGGAGCCCCTCAGACATGTCGGGCATTCCGAGGGAGGTCGCCGAGCACTCCCTTGACATCCTACCTCACTCCATAGCGGTGCAACAACGCCTATAGCGCTTTGACGAAGAAAGGCACCGGGCGATCGGAGTGGAGCTGCGTAGGCTCCGTGGCTAGCTAATCACGTACTAGTTAGGAAAAAGAATGGGAAGTGGCGCATGTCTTTAGATTACACCGTGTTAAATAAAGCATGTCCAAGGTCCCTTTTCCTTTGCCACGGATCGACCAAATAGTGGATTCCACTGCGGGATGCGAGCTCTTGTGCTTCCTTGATGCCTATTCGGGTTACCACCAAATAAAGATGAAAGAGTCTGACCAACTCACGACTTCTTTCATCACGCTGTTTGGCATGTTTTGCTACGTGACGATGCCATTTGGTCTTCAAAATGCTGGGGCTACATACTAATGATGTATGCAAACACGTTTTCAGAGATGACATGCGTAGATGACATTTTTGGGCGGGTGATGACATTGTCGTCAAAATCAGGAAGGCAGACGACTTGGTTAACGATTTGCTCATTACGTTCGATTGCCTCCGGGCCAACGAAGTCAAGTTGAATCCCGAAAATGCATCTTTGTGGTGCCGTGCGGCATGCTGTTGGGATTCATTGTCTCCTAGTGGGGCATCGAGCCCAACCCCGAGAAGGTCTCAGCCCTTGACCGAATGTGGCCAATTCAGCAAAGGGGTGTAGAAGGTATTGGGTTGTCTGGCCGCTTTGAGCTGCTTCATCTCACGCCTTGGCGAAAAACGACTGCCCCTCTACCGACTCCTGAACAAGCACTAGCGCTTTCCTGGACCGTCGAGGCCTAGGAAGCACTCGACAAGCTGAAAGCAACGCTTGCACACGCGCCAATCCTCACACCGCCTCAAGATGATGAAACCGTGTACCTCTACGTCGCGGCAACCACCCAGGTGGTCAGCGCGGTCATCGTGGTGGAGAGAACAGAGGAAGGTCACATGCCCTGCCAGTCTAAAGGCCGGTATATTACATCAGCGAGGTGCTATTCGAGACCAAAGCGCGGTACACTCAAATCCAAAAGCTGCTCTACACGGTGGTACTTGCACGGCGCAAGCTGCGACACTACTTTGAGACCCACCCGGTAACTGTGGTCTCGTCGTTCCCACTAGGAGAGATAGTCCACAACCCAAATGCCTCAGGTAGAATCGTGAAGTGGTCCATGGAACTCATGGATGATACTCTCACCTACGCGCCATGCAAGGCTATCAAATCCCAGATTCTAGCGGACTTCGTCGCTGAATGGACAAACACTCAGCTGCCCCCATTACAGATCCAAGCTGAGTGTTGGACCCTCTACTTCGACGGGTCGGTGATGAAAACGGGAGCGGGTGCGGGCTTGCTTTTCATTTCGCCTCTCGGAGAGCACATGAGGTACATGGTGCGCTTGCACTTCCCCGCATCGAAGAATATGGCAGAGTACGAGGCCCTCCTCTGTGGTCTCTGAATCGGCATCGAAACCGGCATCAAGTGCCTCGATGCCACGGGGATTCACATCTTGTGATCAATCAAGTCATGAAGAACGTGAGCTGCCACGACGAGAAGATGGAGGCATACTGCAACACCGTGAGCGCACTCGATGACAAGTTCTACGGTATCGAGCTCAACCACGTCCCACGCAAGTACAACAAGGAGGCAGACGAGCTCACGAAGATTGTCTTGGGGAGAGTCACCATCCCTACAAACGTCTTTGCACGTGATCTCACCAAACCCTCTATCGATCTTGGCAAGGCCCCCTGAGTCCGGAAGAACCCTCGGGGGCTCTCTCGAATCCAGTGAGTGCGGAATCCATCGACGGCGACCCCTCAAATGAAGAATTCGTACTCTCCCTACTCGAGGGGTACGGGGCTAACAAAGTTGAGGCCATGGAGATCGATACGGCCCATCCCGCGGAGGACTGGTGGAACAAGTATCTCACCTGGATCGATCGAGGGGAGCTACCCTCGGACCAAACTGAAGCAAGGCGCATCGCCAGAAAGGCCAATTCGTTCACCTTGATTAGCGGCGAACTGTACAAATGCGCCGCATCAGGAATTTTGCGACAGTGCATACCCATCCCCGAAGGCCGTGAGTTGATCTGGGACATCCACGAGGGTGTATGTTGCCATCATGTAGTGTCGCGCACCCTCGTGGGCAATACGTTCCGCCAGGGCTTCTACTGGCCCACAGCGGTCGCCGATGCCAACGAGGTCGGACGCACCTACGAAGGATGCCAAATCTACGCCCGCAAGACCCACCTTCCGGCTCACGCCCGCAAGACCATACCCATCACGTGGTCATTCGTCGAATGAGGATTAGATATCGTTGGGCCTCTGTGGAAGGCGCCTGGGGGCTACACGCATCTGTTGGTCGTGATCGACAAATTCTCAAAGTGGATCGAGGCACGCCCCATTACCAACCTCATATCCGAACAGGCCATGTCATTCTTCACCGACATCGTCCACAGGTTCAGGGTGCCGAAATCCATCATCACCGACAATGACACCCAATTCACCAGCAGGAAATTCCTGGAGTTCTGCAACAACTACCACATCTGCGTGGTTTGGGCAGCCGTCACAGACACACAGACCAACGGCCAGGTGGAGCGCGCCAACGGCATGGTTCTATAAGGTATCAAGCCTAGGATCTTTGATAGACTGAACAAGTTTGGTCGAAAATGGATTCAAGAGCTACCATCGGTCGTTTGGAGTCTCAGGACCACCCCAAGCAGAGCCATAGGATTCACGTCGTTCTTCCTCATCTATGGCGCGAAGGCTATCCTCCCTGCAGACCTAGAGTACAGATCTCCTAGGCTCAGGGCCTATCAAGAAAGCTCGAACCAACGGGCCCGCGAAGACTCGCTGGACCAAGTGGATGAAGCCTGCAATGTGGCGATCGCGCACTTGGCAAGGTACAGCAAGCACTCAGGCGATACCAAGCTCGGAAAATCTGACGTCAGGACTTCAGTGAGGGCAACCTAGTGTTAAGGCTACGACAAGACAATTGAGGCCGACACAAGCTGTCGTCGCCATGGGAGGGGCCTTACGTCGTCATCAAGGTGCTCAAGCTCGGCATGTATAAGCTTGCAAACGATTAGGGTGAAATCCTCACCAACGCGTGGAACATACAACAGCTACGTCGCTTTTACCCTTAGACCTCCAAGCTTCTTTTGTACATTTCGCACCCGAAATAAAAAGGGCAACTCGGTTTGACCCTCTGTTGACGGTTAATAGTTGTATCAAAGTTCGTTTAGACTTGCAAGCGGACAAGTCTCCCGTCGTAGTCAAGGGACCCTTCTTTCCTCGAGTGGTGAACCCAAGGTATCGAATCCGTGGAACAAATGTGTGATGCAAAAGATGATCTAGTAAAGCCAAGTAACTTCAATATTCGATAAAGAGAAACCCTAATGCATCTAGATAAAGAACACAAAACTAATCTAATCTACTAAAGACCGGAGGTAACAAAGATAGATAGGGTAGATAAACCGATCTAGAGAGATCGGGTTAAGCCTTTTGTTGAAGTTCCAAGCAACAAAAGAAATAGCAAATCGAATCTTATTAGAAGCCTCTTTAAATCGTGGTTTCCCGTCCGACTCTAAAAACACCCACCTTTCAGAACCCCCTTTCTGTCACAACGTATCCCTACTCATGCGGGTAGTCTGGGGCGAGTCCAAGGACAAGTTGAGTTCTTTCGGAAGATCCGTCGTGTACCTCTAGCCACCGCGTCTACAAGAACACCCTATGTGATCTATCTCGAGAATAGATCTAGAATAAGCAAAGCCGATCGACAAACGAAATCATCGAAGAAACTCTTGATCGCTAGAAATAGATTCAACTTGATAATTCAACTAAGACAATGATACATAAACAAGATCACCACCGGGATCCGACCTTGATCTTGCTTCTAGCTCCGGGAACTCCAACGTGGTCTTCCGTGCAAGGTTCCCACGTCGGCTAGGGAGACCCTAGTCAACTAGCTCTACCCTCTCCTCTCCGGGATGGTGTCCCTCTCTTGTCTGCTCGTCGGCGGCCGATGACGAATTGATTCCTGCGTGGCTCTCGACCCTGGGGCTATAAATAGCCCGAATGGCGGCTAGGTCAAAGGAAGGAGGATTGGGCCCTAGACTGGGCTGGGCCAACCGGCCTGGGCCGACCGGCCTAGGCCCATCCAGGCCCAGTTCCCGGCCTCCTTCGCGTGGTGTCGGTTCCCGAGTCTTCTAGATCCTTCCCCTTCTGCATGTAGGCCCTTGTCGTCAGTTTCTCTCCGAATTGGACGTAGCTCCTTGTCCCACAAGATTCGGCACTTTTCTGGTTAGGTCCTCGGAATTTGTCATCTTCTCGGGTTGAGTCCCTGGCTTCTTGGAGTCAAGTTTGCTTCATTGCATGACTTGTACGGGGCTTCAAGGTCTTGTCACAAGGTGCTTGACGAACTTATCTCGGAAGTCTTGCTTTCAACGCTAAAACCCTACATAAACACTAAACTCCAAAACCGACATGCACAAGTGAACTTGTTATACCACGGGGGTTAGTACCAATGGATAAGGTATAAAACTTATGCCAACACCGAAGGTAAACTCATGGCTAGGTTGACGGATTTTCACCGTCAACATCTCCCCCATGCTTAAACCTTGCTCGTCCTCGAGTAAGCCTTCGATGGATATCATCGTTGCCCATCAATGTTTAAACCTTGCACTTGATCATACATGAGAAAACATAATGCTCTCAAAATTTTAATTCATTAAAGTTCCATAATGTACTAGCCTTCACCTCTACGGAGGGTAGATTATTAATTAAGCTTACCCCACAAGTATTAACATGCTCCCAAAATTTAAATAGATCTCAGAAATGTTGAAATGAAGAATGAGATGGAAAAGAGCTAAACCAAGTTCACAAATTTAAACCATCTTGCATATTGCTCATGAACTCTCATCTCATCTTGTCTCTCAAGCCTATATATTCTACTCCTTTCCCTCTCCTAACATATATGTGATAGGCTTTATATGGAGCTTTTTGGGAAAGTTTAGTCCTACCAAGATTTTATAAATGAGGTGTTGTTAAAACAAGACAAGCTTCTCATGGTCTTACCGAGACTCGTCAAAAAGGTCATTGGAAAATAATGTATATCAAGGAGGGGAAAGAGAAAAATACACACACACTTGAGATAGGTGGACATGTGCAAATGGCAAAGAGTGATCCCGAGGCACAAAGGAAGTCCTCGTTATCGGATCGCACATGGTTGGAAAGTGAGCATGGATCTTTTAATCTTGAAGCCTTATTTTTATTTTTATACATACTCACATATTTTTATTCCTAATGCACTTTAGAGAACCGGGGAGCTCACTTTATTTTTATTTTTACACATACTCACATATTTTTTTCTTTTTGTCATATTTCTCTTTCTTTCTTTCTTTTGAATTTTTTTATTTGCTCCCCTTTGAACTCTAATATTACATCGTACCTACCTCCTCCCCCATGCTTAGACGTTACTCGTCCTCGGGCAAAGAGGCGATAAATGAGGTAGGTACCGGAAATATTTTTCCTTCGAGAGATACTTGAATTCTTCAATGTTGGCACTGTCTTGCGATCTTCCTTGAATTGATGATCCATTCTCAACGATAGGTTGTGGTCAAGGAGGTAATCACAAAAGATGATATTTGGTTTTAAGGGTGGATATCCGGCGAGGTTTGTGAGATCTCCCATGCGGGGATACACAATGCACAGATAAAAGGCTAGCAAAAAGATAGATACGCAAAAAACAGAATGACCAGCTTCTTAGTCTCGGGGCAGAGAAATCATGGCCTGCAATAACTCACTCAAAAATAAATCTTGCACACTAAGGTTTATGCACTCAAATATATATAAGGCTCTGGATAGGTTGAGCAACACACAAGTGATATTCATGACAAGGTTAGCGATATTTTTGGGCATAAAAACCATCTTCAATCTATTCATAACTTGAGAGCACATAAAACACTATGGGTCTTTATTTTAATCATAACCTCCACTAAAGATTAAGCTAGAATTTAGATAAATTCAGATTCATATTTTAAGAGAGCACTAGCTTTAACATGCATAAATCAATTACAAAGATAAACAAAGCGGCAATTATAATCATATATCATTATGACACAAATTTTTGTAACTTTTCCAATGATGTAAACAAGGTGGTGTCTTTATTAATGGTGAAAACAAACTGAAATACATGCTGAAAATAAACAAACACACTTGCTGAAATTTAGATAAAAACTGAAAATATTACACAAACACAAGCAAACAAAAGCTGAAAATTACAGAGAAAGGGAAAAGAAAAGAAAACTAAAGTTCCTTCTTCTTCCTAATCCTCCACCGGTGGTTGGTGTTGATAATCTTGATAGTTGTACCCTTGCTCGTAGTAGGGTTGGACATCCCCTCCAACGAATTGACCCGGCTGCACTAGGTGAAGGCGTCCAAGCTCATAGGCAATATTTGCATTGCCCTCACCAAGTTGAGCCACGTTGGTTTGGATGGCTGCGACGTTTTGCATATCTCTCGCAACATACCCTCCAATTATGGCCATGCTTTGTTGTGGTTGGGGATATTGTGCGTAGGGCTCCGCGAAGGTTACGTTGGGCACCACATAATTTGGTGGGGGTACCGGTGCACCACCCCCCATGCTTGCACCTGTGGCCCTCCGTAATAACTTGGCGGAGTAGGAATCCCCCCAAACGGTGGTACATAGTTGGGTTGTGCACCACCCGCTTGTGCGGAGGGGGATCCCTCCTCTACGATTCTTCCTCTTTTATTTTTCTTTGCTGGGACAAGGAGTCCCCCTTCCAACCAATCTTCCTTCCCTTGAATGAAAAGCCTAAGCCTTGCGTCCGGAAGGGGTAGGTTCACCTTGGCCACATGAAAGCCTCCTCTCTCATCTCCACTAATAAATTTCCCTTGTTTCAAATACTCAAGGCCGAGAGAGGTCCCACACAGAAGATGTTCAGGGTTTCTTGTGATCCTCGGCCTTAGGGAGATGGCCAACATAGAGAGGTAGCACCCGAACTGATATCTCCCGATCCCGATGTTGCCTCGCAACACCATCGGTTGATCATAAGGTATGAGGGGTCTATTTGCTGTTTGGCAATTAAAGCCGAGTAGAGCCAATTCAACTCCGTGTCGGTCACCATCGTCTCCCTCATCCTCCCCATAATCCTCTTCCACATCCAAGAGTGGAATACTCGAATATGGGGTTGCGGATGCAATTGCATTGTTGGTGGGCTTCTCCGGAGATTAAGTTCCAAAATCCATCTAACAAGCCGTCCGGCACATCAACTTTCTCCGGAGCTCCCTTTTGGAACCCAAGTAGCTCCATAACATGCTCGATGGGAACTACTTGTTGGATTCCCTCCAAACGGAATGATAAACTTTGCACCCCATCATCAAGGATAGGCACAATGGTCATCAAGATTTCCAAGGCAAACTCCTTGTGGGTGTTTGCCGACACCCCGTTGGAGAATTGCACCCATCCAAGGTGCCCCAACATATAATATATGTCCGTGCCGAAACCCAAGTAGTTGAGTGATTGATCGTCGAAGTCGACGTTGTCCACAAGCCTCTTCTCAAGACGAGAGAGTTTCTTCTCCTCTTCCTCCGACAATATGATGAAGCCATATGTGGAATACCGCGGAGTGTATGGAGGTGGCGCGGATGAACGGGTCGATCGTCGAGGTGGGACGGGCGGCTCCTCTGTGCGCCCTTAAGGTTCGGTAAACCTCATGGACGTGTTCCTTGTTGCCCTCATGCCACCGAGGAGGAGAGCGTCGTTCCTCCTTGGTGGTGTTGTGTCCTCCTCCATGCTCCGAGGAGACTCGGAAACCGAGTGCCTCCTCGAAGACATCGTTGAAGACGGCTTGGATGACGATGACCCCTTCTTCTTGGTGAAGAGACTTGTGGTTTTCTTCCACATGATTGCAACACTCTTCTCTCCACTAAAATTCTGGGTTGCAACCGGTAACTAGGAACTTAAAAACTTACTTCGGAATGTGGACTTTGAGTGAATTAAGGGTGTGAATTGTTTGAGCTATCAAGCTTGGGAAGGTTGGCTATGTCTACGGTGGTTCTGGGCACAAGAACTTGAGCACACAAAATGAGGAAGGAGAGGGATGCTTGCCTGCAGAAGACGGGAGCCGGTGGGCTCCTTTTGTAGGGGAGGCCGGCCGGCCTGGGCCGACTGGCCTGGGTGGCCGCGTGCCTCCCCAGGGCTCCGTTTTCTCCCAGCGTGAACATTTCTCCTCCATGACTTTCTTGCCCGCGTGCTCCATGAGTTGCACCGCCCAAACGCTCTCGTCCACTCCTTTTCTTGCATTATTGGTCCTTCCACTTGATGCTTCATGCTTTGAGTCATGTCCATGCTCCCTTGCTCCACTTGCTTCACATGTCACCATGAATTTCCTGCAAAGTTATGCTTGCTGCCCACCCATGCTTGTCCTTTGCATGTGGTCTTGATGAGAGTTGATGAAAGAGCATCCAATGGTGCATGCATGATTAACTTAAACTAGAATGCCTCCCTCTAAGTATGTTTAAGGCTAAGCACTCCTCTAATTTCGAAAATTAAAAATATTTTCAGAGATATGGAAGAGCTCAAGCATAAATTTGGAGAAGTTTTTAAACCATTAAAAACAAATGTAAGTCAAAAATATTTTCCGACTACGTTGATATCGGTCTCACCGGTATAGTTTGCCTTCATTGGTTGAGAGCAAACTTTTCCCAGCTTGATCATGGGGGCATAGGTTTAGGTTCTAATTTTGGCAAAATGAGAGAGATTTTGAATAAAACAAAATTAAATGAGGCTTAGAAAAATTCTAATCTTAGATAAACCAAGGATATAGATTTTTAAACCAACCAAAAGTTTAGTTTCTAGGTTCACACAAGTCCTACCACGTGCTGGAATTTAATTAACACCTAGGTATAAGCCGTGGCTCTACCCGTGTGTTTTTAGCATGAAAAATAAGTCAACCACAACACCATAATAAGGATGAAGGGTTGAGTTAGGTTCTGAAATTATTTGGTTGTGGTTTCTCGAAAAGAAACAAACAAGCACATAGGAGGGTTCAAGTAAAGGGTTTATGATCAAGCAAAATATTCAACCAAGAATTATGTCTCTAATATTGTTCAACCACTTCTAAGTCTAATGTCTTTGCGTAATAAAGTTCAAAACTAAATTATTAAAAAGACTCGAAAAACCTGGAATAGGGTTGTCCTCCCGGTAGCTTATTCTTGACTCAACGAAACGGGTTGCCTCCCGCCTAGCGCTTCGTTTATAGTCCATAGCTAGACTTCTTCACTTGATTACTTAGGATCAACGCTCTTTGCGGGCATTGCAATCTTGGGTACCGACTTCCGCACCATCTTGGGCACGGGCTTATCTTCCGGCTTAGTCATTTTTTTGGTCTTCACAGGCGGCTTTTCATCCTTTGTCTTGACGGATGCAACACCTTCCTTGATTTTCTTTACGTCCTTCTTCGGCTCTTGCTTCTTTTTCAGCCCTTCCTTCTACCTTGGTTCTTCCTTAACAACGCGACGATGAGGTGGAACATCTTTAACTCCGATCATATTGCATGCCTCGAGTCGTGGTCGGAACTTGAAAGAACTCCTTTCTCCGTTAATGTCGAACATGATCTCCCCCTTTCCAACATCAATAGTGGCTCCCACGGTCTTGAGGAAAGGCCTCCCAAGGATGAGCGGCGGCTTCTCCCTCTCTCCCATCTTGAGCACCACGAAGTCTACGGGGATGAAGTGGTGTCCGACCTTCACGGGTACATCTTCGGCAATGCCCAAGGGATAGCGAATGGAGTTATCTCCCAACTCCAAACACATACCCGTAGGCTCCAACGGTAGGCGTAGCTTCTCGAACACATCTCTTGGCATGACGCTCACACTTGCTCCAAGGTCGCACAACGCCTTCTCGAAATTGAATGAACCAACGGAACATGGAATTGTAGGGCATCCGGGGTCCTTTTGCTTCTCTAGCCCATTAGCAATAGCGGCACTACACTCCTCGGACATCTTGACATGATCTACCCCGAGTGTTGCTATCTCATATTTATTTGCAAGTATGTCTTTAAAGTAACAGAATATGTAGGCACTTGTAGGGCATCTAATAATGGCATGTTGATGCTAAGTCTACGCACAACCTCCACAAACTTCTCAAAGTGGTTGTCAAGTTTACCTCGGAAGTAGCGTGGCTTGAGTTGTGGTATCCTCTTGTCTTCTTCCGGCATCTCAAATTCGGGCTCTTCAGTGATGATCCCCGTAACCTTCTCCTTAGCAATTCCTTCCATCTCGGCGGATGGTTTAGGCTTCCTTGCTCCCGCGAAACGTTCCGGATCTTCGGTCTCCTTTCCTCAACGTGTTCGAATGGCCTTCGCCGATTCAGGACCTTTGGGTTGTCCCGGAAGCTTCCCTTCATCATTAGTGAGGCGCCCGGCAAGCCCACTTGCGTCTCGAGCATCTTCATCATGTTGAGCATTTGATGGTTGGAGCTTCCGACCTCCGTCACTTTGCTATCGATGTTTTCCAACACCTTGTCTATGGCTTTGAATTTGGTGATGGTGTCCTTGTTGATCTTAGCTTGCTCGTCCATGAATTCCTTCAATTGTATACGAAGCAGAACCGAATTCAGAATGGATGAGCTTGCATTAAATTGAGGTCTACCTTGCCCGTAGCGGAAGTTCGGCAATTCTCCCTTCCTCATGTAGTCGAGCACTTTGGCTTCCTCCGGACAATCTTTGTGGACATGGCCTTCGCATGTGGATCTTGCTTCGGTGGCCTTCAAGTCTTGAGCCTCTTTCTTTTCTATCTCCATCTTTTCCAATCTCCTCATGAGTGAATCAATCTTTCCTTCAGTATGTTCTCCTTCTCCACTTGCAAGACTCCCTTGACATTTCCCGTGGGTTGGACCGGATGTAGGCGCCTGGATGACGCCCATGTGTCATTATCCGCGACCTTCTTGAATAGAGTGAAAGCTTTCATCGGTGTAAGCTCGATGATAGATCCCCCGCCGATGCATCGATGATTGTCCTTGACGCCATGGTGAGTCCTTGATAGAACTTTTGCACGAGGTCTTCCTTCGGGAACTTGTGATGTGGAACCGCCCGAGTGTACTCGTTGAAGCGCTCGAATGCCTCCGAGATAGTTTCCGTAGGATATTGAACAAAGGTGGCAATCTTATTACGCAAACTTTGAGTTTTACCCGGCGAGTAGTATTCCTTCATGAAAGCCTTCATCAACGTGTTCCAATTTTGCACCGTCTCCGCCGGTTGAGAGTGGAACCATTGCAAAGCCTTCCCGAGTAGTGAGAACAGAAAAAACCTTGCCCTCATTTGATCTTGAGTCACCCCATCCATGTTGAAAGTCTGACATAGTTGAATGAATGCTTGGAGGTGAAGGTTCGGATCCCCTTTACCGGTGAAGGGTGAATGTTGCACCATGCAGATTGTTGAGGTCTTGATCTCGAACGGTCTTCCGGTCTCCTCAAGATTCAAGATTGGTAGGTCGATGATGTCCGGGGTGCATAGCTCCCCAATCTTGTGCTCTTGCGGTTGGTCACCCATCGGTGGAAGTCGACTCTCCCGAGGGCTTTGAGGTGGTGAATTCTTCGGAGATTCCTTCGATCCTTTGTCTTCCGACTTGGAATCTACAAAATCCAGCTTTTTAGCTTGATGTGCTTCGCGTCTCCTTAGCTTGTAAAGTTTTTCTAGATCATCCACAAAATTATCGGGTTTGTTGGAGAGGTAGCCGTCCATCTCCTGTTAGGGTTAGCAATAAACAAAATATGCAAAAACTAGAAAGTAAAAACAAATCTATGAAAACTAGGGTTAGACAAACTAGATTAGATTTATTTTGAGGATGATCAAAGTTTAGTAGATGCAAAAAGAAAAACTAAAAGAAAACTGAAAATAACAAAAAAGCTATAAAAGATCAAATCTTGATCACTTGCTCCCCGGCAACGGCGCCAGAAAAAGGGGCTTGTTGACGGTTAATTGTTGTATCAAAGTTCGTTTAGACTTGCAAACAGAAAAGTCTCCCATCGTAGTCAAGGGACCCTTCTTCCCTCGAGTGGTGAACCCAAGGTATCGAATCCGTGGAACAAATGTGTGACGCAAAAGATGATCTAGTAAAGCCAAGTAACTTCAATCTTCGATAAAGAGAAACCCTAATGCATCTAGATAAAGAACACAAAACTAATCTAATCTACTAAAGACCGGAGGTAACAAAGATAGATAGGGCAGATAAACCGATCTAGAGAGATCGGGTTAAGCCTTTTGTTGAAGTTCCAAGCAAGAGAAGAAATAGCAAATCGAATCTTATTGGAAGCCTCTTTAAATCGTGGTTTCCCGTCCGACTCCGAAAACCCCCGCCTTTCGGAACCCCCGTTCTGTCACAACGTATCCCTACTCATGCGGGTAGTCTAGGGTGAGTCCAAGGACAAGTCGAGTTCTTTCGGAAGATCTGGCGTGTACCTCTAGCCACCGCAGCTACAAGAACACCCTATGTGATCTATCTCGAGAATAGATCTAGAATAAGCAAAGCCGATCAAAAAACGAAATCACCGAAGAAACTCTTGATCACTAGAAATAGATTGAACTTGATAATTCAACTAAGAAAATGTTACATAAACAAGATCACCACCGGGATCCTACCTTGATCTTGCTTCTAGCTCCGGGAACTCCGACGTGGTCTTCCGTGCAAGGTTCCCACGTCAGCTAGGGAAACCCTAGTCAACTAGCTCGACCCTCTCCTCTCCGGGATGGTGTCCCTCTCTTCACTACTCCTCGGCGGCCGATGACGAATTGATTCCTGCGTGGCTCTCGACCCCAGGGCTATTAATAGCCCGAATGGCGGCTAGGTCAAAGGAGGGGGATTGGGCCGTGGACTGGGCTAGGCCGGCCGGCCTGGACCGACCGGCCCGGGCCCATCCAGGCCCAGTTTCCGGCCTCCTTCGCATGGTGTCGGTTCCCGAGTCTTCTAGATCCTTCCCCCTTCTGCATGTAGGCCCTTGTCGTCAGTTTCTCTCTGAATTGGACGTAGATCCTTGTCCCACAAGATTCGGCACTTTTCTAGTTAGGTCCTCGGAATTTGTCATCTTCTCGAGTTGAGTCCCTGGCTTCTTGGAGTCAAGTTTGCTTCATTGCATAACTTGTACGGGGCTTCAAGGTCTTGTCACAAGGTGCTTGACGAACTTATCCCGGAAGTCTTGCTTTCAACGCTAAAACTACATAAACACTAAACTCCAAAACCGACATGCACAACTGAACTTGTTATACCACGGGGGTTAGTACCAATGGATAAGGTATAAAACTTATGCCAACACCGAAGGTAAACTCATGGCTAGGTTGACGGATTTTCACCGTCAACACCCTCGACCAGAGCTACAGCGCAAACCAAGTCCCCCTCGAGGGCTACGACGGGGTCCCCCCCCCCTCCCCCAGAGTGCCCCGATTCTGTTTCGTAAAATGCCACACTCTCTTCCTTTCTTTCTTTCTTTCTTTCGAAATATGTTAAGTGTTACATCTCGAAGCGTTAGGGAGAATGAAGGCCAAGCACAAACAAGCTAAGCCCAGGGCTAGCCGGGACATGGGACCGCTGACACCTTTGAGAGGATAAGCATCCCTCTCGCTACCCTATGACTAAGTTTGCTCGTGAACGCTAACTCATTGGTCAAAATTCCCTCGAAAGGCCTGAGAAAAAACATGACAACATATAAGATAGAATTCATAAACAAGCGTACACACAGCACGATGCATTGTTTATACAAATAACCAACATTTGTCCAAACATCTAACAAAATACTGACGGGCCTTGAGACCCGGGTCTTTAGGGTGCGAGGGGGCTTGGAGCAGCGTCGGCCTCACCCTCAGCAGTGTCGGGGAACAGGTCCACCTCAAACATGTCAGCCAAGGCTGCGGCGGGCTCCTCCATGGATGTGTCAACACTCCTCCAGCTCGGCATCTTCACCCACGACATCTTTAGGGAGGATGTAGCCGTCCCGTAGCAGGCCGAAGTCGAGGATGTAATGGGTCGAGGTCAATGCCAAGGTATTCTAGATGTTGAGTCGAAGAGCACAGAGCAGGCGCTCGATAACCCGGCCACCAAGGGACCGCAGGCTCCTCGCCACTGAGCTGCCTGAGGCTTCGCCCTCAGCCCCCTCGAGCTCGCAGCACACTTCGAGGGCAGCAGCCTCCAGGGTCTTAAGCTCGCCTTGAGCTTCGTTGTAAGCAACCTAGAGAAATTGCATCTCCCCCGAATGGTCTGTCGTGTTCTTCTGCAGCTCTACAGCACCAAAACAAACGTCAAGCCTCGAAAGAGCGCAACAAACAACTAAGATAAGGATGAGACTTACCCTCGACTCGTTTCTTCTTGGTCTCGAGAGTAGCCCACGTAGCGTCGACGTCATGCCGGAGTTGAGAGATCGAGGCGTCGCGCTGTTGAAGCGTGTCCCTCGTTCCCCCGTGCTCCTCACGTGCATACTTTGTTTGGCTTTTTATCTACTTGAGATATTTTAGTTCAACATTTAAACTTGAACCTTTTAATTCTACCATTTCCCTGATGTTGGACCGTGCCATGAAACTTTTTTCTTTGTTTTTTGTGTTTGTAGCTTTTTCTGTGAAATGGAGAAGTGGAAGAACTCATGAATGCACCATAACTAGAAGAACAGACATCACCATAATTCAAGGTCTAGCCCACAACAGTCGTGCCAATTGTGGATTAGAAGTTTTGGCTTAAAAGAACAATATGTGAGAAACTTCCTTTTATTTCATACCTTTAATTTGGGAGTTTTCTTTACTTTAAAATTTTTTACACTACTGGAAAAATAGGCATTTGTACCGGGTAGGTGTTAGGGCTTGAGAACTGGACAGCTCCGCAAGGGGGCGACCCAAGCGGTTGTAAGTTAATTGAAGGGGATTAGGAACTAAGAGCATAGATGGTAGTTCACGTGTGGAACTCGAAACACGGCAAGAATGGCGATTAACACAGGGGTTTAGACTGGTTCGGGCCTCCGAAGAGTGAAACCCTACGTCTAGTGTGGGGTGGAATTATGCGTGGAAGGGAAGTCCCCTCGAATGGAGCTATAGGCCACCTTATATGGTCAACAGGCTAGGGCTTCCATTCGAGGTTGGTGGACCCTCATTGGGGTCGATTACAAATCAGGAAGGCCATCTGCCTTGATTACAGTGAACATCGTGTGATCTGCGGACCTACAGGCGGCGCCAAGCTGCGATCTAGTAGCTCGTCTTGCGCTCCAATCCCGACAGATCCTCCAAGATCTGGATAAGGTCTTCTGGAGTCTCCCTGGGTTGTCGGTGGTGTAGATAAGGTCTCTGGGCCCACTTGCAGGTCGGTAGGTCTTCTGGTAGGTGAGGACCATGTGTGGTTCGATGACCGGTGGATGGTCGCTTCCTGGTGTGATGAGTGATTGACAACATTGTGTGGACTGATTCTTGGCTAGGTATTGCAGGTGCAGGTTGCGGCTTGACTAGCAATTGGTGCAGGTGAAGAACAAGTGTGAAAGGTCATTGCCGGTGAGGCCTCCAGGTGTGGAGAAGACAAGTAGGCATCGTTCGAGGGACCCGGTGGCCAGTGGAGTCATGTGCGGGCCGCGTGGTGGCAAGAACGGTAAGATGAAGTCATGGACGGTTTCTTGGTTGAGCCTCAAAACCAAGGTCGAGCCGGGACTATGTGGGAACCGAGTCATGAGTGGCGATTGGCGGAGGCTACACCTAGTTGACGGAGGTGCAGCAGCTCCAGACCGGTCTAACCAGTGGGTCTGGCCGGTGGGTATCGGTCTGACCGGTGAGGAGCACTGGTCTGACCGGTGTGCGACGACGCAATCCGGAGACTTCGAAGCGGAGGACAAGCATCGGATCGCAAGGCTTGTCTCAAGGCTAAGCAAGTTTGCGGTCGTTGGGCATCCGTCTGATGGTGTTACGAAGACAATTTCCCAAAGTGCCCTCGGTGGGCATGTATCCTAGTTTAGGCCTTAGGGGTAATTTAGTCTTTCGGGTTGCCTCCATATAACCGAAGGGGTGAGAGGATGGCAGCCATCTCTTGGAACCCCAGCTTATTTTGTTTTGCTATTTTCCTCTTCCTTTTCCCTTGGAATTTCAAGGACTAGCTTGAGAGCTTCATGGTGAGATCTTGTGAGAGGGTAGAATGATCGGGCGGAAGCTAGACCTTGTATGAACCTTCATGGTATGTATAGATGATTCGGTGTGGTTCCTCAAGGCTTGTTTGAGTTCTTCCCCGTTTTCCTTTTTTGGTGATTTTTAGAGCCTTTTCTTGGTGATTTTCTTGGAGTGATTTCGAGGCCTTTCTCTTGGGGATTTGGTGGGGGATGTATGCATGAGCCCCTCGTGGTTCTTTTCCCTTTGATTCCTCTCCCAAATCTGTGAGAAAAGGAGCTCGATTTTGGGGTTTTCGTTATCCTAGGGTTTGTGGTGTCCTTGGCGGAAATCCTTCGATTTCTCTTAATTCAACAAGTTTTGGTGGACCATAAATTGCCTATGGAGTGCCCATGAGGTATTCCTACTATCCCCAAAGTCTTGTTCGGATCCGTAGAGCGAATCGGGAGATCGGGAGTTGGATTTGGAGGAGTTGACCCGCAGGTTCTGTTCAACCCGAGCTGCCCAGGTTCCACGGGTCTGACCGGTGCTCTTGACCGGTCTGGCCAGTGTGTGCCCTTTGTGGGATTTTCCTCGGGTGAGTTGCTTAATCTGTGTGTCTTTGGGTTGTGCGGTTGTTGGTCAGTTCTTGGCCAGTTTGGAGTTGTTTTGCTAGGCTTTGTGTAGGGTTCTTCTTCCTTGCAGGTTGTGTTTTGGGGGTGTTTCTGTTCCAGGGCCTAGAGAAGTCACTGAGGCTCTCTGGAATGTTTGTTGTGCGGCTGCTGCAGCCACCGGCCTGACTGGCTCTGTCCACCGGTTTGACCGGTGTCACCGGTCTGACCGGCGCAGGCCATCGGTCTGACCGATGTAGCACATGCAGCAAGCCGTGCAAGTTTCCGCTGTGTGTGTTCTTGAGTTCTGGTTCGAAAGGTTGTGTGTTGGGTCCTAGGACCAGTAGCACTCCAGTGGCTACATGGTCTTGACCAACTTTGGTAGTTGAGTCAGAGATGTGTGTTTGAAGTCGTGTTCATCTTGTTGGAGCCTCCATCTCCTTCGAGAAGAATTTTTATCGGCTCCCATTCACTCCCCCCCCCTCTGGTTCGCCGTTTCGGTCCTTCAAGTGGTATCAGAGCCAGTTACGGGTCTTGATTGACTCTAACCAGTCTAAGATCCAAGGATGGCGTACCAGGAACGGGGTTCGGGTCCTCCACACTTCGATGGCAAAAACTACCAGATGTGGAGTAAGCGGATGGCGGCGTTCCTCCGTGGAAAGGGTCAGATCCTTTGGGATGTCACGGTGGACACAGGTTATGTCCAGCCCATGAACTTCCTCGCTCTAGGATCGAGGGACATGTTCGACGCTAACAATAAGGCGGTCGACTACTTGTTTCGTGCTTTGTGTCAACCCGAATTCGATTGGGTGCATACGGAGAGCTTGGCTTGTAGAATCTGGTCGGTGTTGAAGAAAGCTCATGTAGGAAATGCTTAGGTTCAGGCTCAGATGTATGTGACTTACCAGAGAGAGTACGAGAACTTCACTCATCTCCCTAGTGAGTCCATCGATGCCTTGTTTTAGAGGTTTACGGTGGTGGTAAACAACATGAGGGCAAATGTGGACGTGCTCCCATACGATGATCATGATAGGGCTGTCAAGCTCTTACACTCGCTGGATCGTACGGTTTGGGGTGGAAAGTTCGAGGCCATTGTAGAGTCAGAGAAGTATGACACTCTGACCGTGAACGAGTTATTCTCGAAGCTCAAGTCGGCTGAGGTGGATCGGGGCATGACAGCCAAGATTGAGGGCTCAACTGACTCTCATAGTCTCGCTCTCCTCGTGGCTCGAAAGGAAAGTCTAACGTTAACCCATCCATCAGGATGTTCTCTTTGTCCTCTTTGATGTCTGTGCCATATGAGGAGTTCGACGTGCTTGGAGAGGACAACATGGCGGTGCTGATGAGGTGATTCGAGAGGATGCACGAGAATCGATTGAACATGAGGAGGAACATGAGGACATGCTTCCAGTGTGGCATGCCGGGACACTTCGTTGCCGACTGCTCTAAGAAGGTCGAGAACAAGGACAGCTACAAGCACAAGTCAAAGACGGATGGCAAGTAAGATCAAGGCGCGACCACAAGCACAAGCACAAGAGCAAGCACAAGGACGAGCGGCAATCGAGGAGGAAGGAGTGCTGAGGCAAGGCCCGAGCGATGGTTGGAGCGAGCGATGTCGACTCTAGTTCCGCTTACTCCACCTCGAGCTCGAGTAGCAGTGAAGATGAAGGTGATCAGCGCAAGGGCAGGAAGTCGTCCAAGAACCTGAGTGGGCTGAGCTTCTTCCCTAGAGATGACTTCTGCACCATGGCGCTTAGCTCCGACAGCAAGAAGATTCACCAGAACGACTTGGACTCTGATTCCGAGGATGAGGTACGTGACGAGCTTCCCTTCTTGCGTCAGGAGAATGAATGGCTTGGCTTGTTGCTTGATAATTGTGATGATATGCTTAGAGAGGCAAAGAAGATGAGGAAGGAGCTTAGGGCCTCGCTTGAGGATGCTAGGACTAGAGTGCCTGAGTTAGAAACACAAAACCTAGATGCTAAGCTTGAGATTGATTCGCTTAAGGCTTCACCTGTTGTTTTTGATGAAGTTGAATGTGCTGATTGTCCTATTTTCCTAACTGATCGTGCTATGTTTAAGGAAAAGCATGCCTCCAAGTGTGAGGAACTAGATGTGCTTAGGGTTGAAGTGGCTGAGCTTAAGTCTAGACCTGCTTTGCTAGGTGCTTGCGGTTCTTGCCCTGTCTTTGAAGGACCGAAACGGCGAACCGCAGAGGGGGGGGGGAGTGAATGGGAGCCGATAAAAATTCTATTCAAGAATTCGGCCTATGAACCCAAATTCACTCGTGCACCTCCGCAAGCTTCTCTTGCCAAGTTCACGTAGCCACCGGAGTGCTACCGAACCTAGGAACAAGACCCGAACAACGGCCTCAACACACACGCGGCGGAAACTCACACGACAAGGCTGGCTGGCGGGCAAGACAAACCGGTCGGGCCGGTTTCGAAACCGGTCGGACCGCTCTGTTGAACTTAGCCTCACGAGGGCGAGGGAAAAACCGGTCGGACCGGTTAGGCAAACCGGTCGGACCGATTCCGTCCGAAACTCCCCAAGACCCCCAAACACTTCAAAAGCCTTTCAACATCCGAACAAACAAAGCCATGGAGCAAGTAAAGACTTCCTTGTTCAAAGATCTTTCTCGACGACCCCATCGGGCGAAACCGGTCGAGACCGGTTTGGGAAACCGGTCGGGCCGGTTTTAGCTCGAACGATCGAGAAGAACACGGCCGCGGGTCAACTCCCCCAAAACCAAATCTCAATCTCCCGAATCGCTCCACGGACTTGAACAAGACTTTGGGGATATCGGGAACACCTCATGAGGAGTCCATAGCCAAGTTTAATCCCACCAAATCTCGTCCACAAAGGAGGAATCGAAGAAATCCCGCCAAAGGCACTACCAACCCAAGAACTCAAGAAACCCCAAAATCGAGCACTTTTCCTCACGAATTTGAGAGGGGAATCACGGCCCAAAGAACCGCGAAGGGTTCCCACAAATTTCCCCCATCAAATCCCCAAAGGAAAGGTCCCGAAAACACCGCAAAGAAGTCACCGAGAGAGGGCTCCGAAAATCACCACCAAGAACAATCGGGAAAAACACATTCAAACCTTGAGGAATCACGCCGAATCATCTATACATGAAACAAGGATTCGTACAAGGTCTAGCAAGCCGCCCGATCATCCATCCCTCTCTACAAGATTTCTCCGTGAAGCTCTCTTGCTAGTCCTAAGGAAAACCTAGAGAAAATAGGTGGAAAATAGGAAAACTAATGAGCTAGGGTTCCAAGAGTTGGCTGCCAACCTCTCACCTCTTGGGTTATATAGGCGGCAACCGAATGTCTAAAATGCCCCTTTCTACTAACTAGGGATACAAGCCCCTCAAGGGAGGATTCGGAATTCTTGATGTATTCACCATCGGACGGATGCCCGGCGACCGCACCTCGCGTAGCCTCAACGCAAGCCTTGCGATCCCGACGCGTTTCCTCCGCCTCGAAGCTTCCGGCGCCCTGCGACCCCAAACCGGTCGACCAGGTTCTCCAAACCGGTCGGGCCGGTTTTGGCCGACGACACACACCGATCTTCGGCCTCGGCTTTGTGGCTCGGCCGAGTAACCCGGTGATTTTACGGTGAACCACCGCAAACCCCGCGAACTTGATGTAGCCTCCGCCAATCACCACTCATGACTTGGCTCCCATGAAGTCCGGCTCGACCTTGGTTTTGTGGCTCAACCAAGAAACCGTCCACCGACTTCATCTTCTTCGTTCTTGCCACCATGCGGCCCGCACTCGACCCCCGCCGGCCACGGGTCCCTCGAACGAAGCCTACCTGTCTTCTCCACACCTGGAGGCCTCACCAGCAACGACCTTTCGCGCTTGTTCTTCACCCGCACCAACACGAGTCAAGCCGCAACCTCGCACCTGCAATACTTAGCCAAGAATCGGTCCACACAACGTTGTCAATCACTCATCACACAAGGAAGCGACCATCCACCGGTCCTCGAACCACACATGGTCCTCAATCTCCCCCTTGATGAGTGCATTGACAACACCCACATGAAAGTCACAAGTGAGAAAAGAAAAAGAAAAGAAACAAACAAAAAAGAAACTCCAACAAGCGATCGAAAACCAAACAAAGGCAAAGATCAAGATCACTTGAAGAAAGCAAGTCTCGGACCCCTTAGGCAAGGGCAACGGCTCGACACATCCGAGACAAAAACCATGTTCAAGCAAAGAGCACCAACCACCAAAGCACACAAGAGCTCCCCTGCCGCAGAAGCAAGCTCCCCCTGATCAAGTGCCAACTCGGGGCACCAACCGGTCAGACCGGTTCCCATAACCGGTCGGGCCGGTTCCACCAAAACCGGTCGGACCGGTTTCCACAACCGGTCGGGCCGATTTCACACGAGCGAGACCACACCCCAAAAGCCAAAAATGCAAAAGAAATGCACAAGCTCCCCCTTGACACTTGGGATAGATTCCAGGGATACAAAACAACTTTTCTCCACCTTCCTTTCTCCCCCTTGTTGCCAATGCATGAATCAAGGCACAAATGCAATCTAGAGCTTCTCAAGTATACAAAATTCATCACAAGATGCTACACATGTCCAAATGAGCAAGTTAGATACTCTACAGGTTTGTATGGACCTCAACTACATGATCACCAAGTTTCACAACCATTGGACAAGGCTAGCAAGGATTTGAGTAATTTTGCGAAAAGTTACTCTCTCACACGCAAAAACCTAGACATGAGCAAAACATGCCAAAATGGCAAAGCCACACAAACTTCATGCTAGGACAGCCATTCTAATCATAAGACCAACACGAACACCCACAAGCACCTCATGTCATGTCAAAGCCACCGAGCCATGTGCCTACTTCTATGTATGAGACTTCTCATTGGTAGGCAACATGCAACGGTTTAGCACCCAAAGAAAATTAAATTCAGCACATATGACATTGGAGCACATTTCCAAGCATTTTTCATTTCAATTTCAGATTTGTAAATGGTACATGAAATGTCTTTGCGACAAAAAAGAACTTATGCCCCTCCACAAGATGAAGCAAGAAGGCTAAACATTCATGATGGCAAATGAGCCTTTGGCCCCATACGATCAATAAACTAGCTATCCAACCACAAATTAAGCATAGCAAAGTCACTAAAACATGTGAAGATCATATAAAGGCATTTACACATGAGAGAGCATACATGTGACATTTTTCAAAAACATAGCCATCAACCATGGATTATTCATCAAGATCATCAAGAGCTAAGCCAAACTAACCATAGCATACCAAACAAGCTCACAAAGACATATATCTCATTTCATGGTGAACCAAGTATATAAGAGAAGCTTTTCCTAACCAATGCATATGATACAAAATGCATGCAATCTAAGATACAAGGATGCCTATACATCATGTTACATATGCCATGCCAAATGCAAGAAATGCACAAAGGAAAGCTATACATATGCTACAAACCGGCTCCTCGAGGGGAGGCAAAACGGGCTCGACACCACCGCAAAAGAAAGCTCCCACACACCCAACTCGGGAAATCAAACACACACCAAGTTCCCCCCGCAAATGAGTGAAAGTTGCTTGATCTAGGGGTTTGGTGAAAATATCGGCTAGTTGGTGATGTGTGGGTACATGGATTAAAGCTATCTTTCCTTTCTCAACATTGTCTCTCGGAAAATGGTACCTCACTTCTATGTGCTTGGTTTTGGAATGGAGCACCGGGTTCTTTGCAACGCTTATGGCACCGGTGCTATCACATTGAAGTGGGACATGGGTATACTCCTCACCAAAGTCACTCATGGTGTAGGTGATCCAAAGGAGCCGAGAGCAACAACTAGCGGCGGCAACATACTCGGCTTCGGTCGTGGATTGAGCAACACTCGACCGCTTACGAGAAGACCAAGACACCAACGAAGAACCCAAAAAGCCGGCAAGTCCCCGAAGTGGACTTCCTATCCAACCGACACCCGGCAAAATCCGCGTCCGAAAAGCCATGAAGCGCCAAAGAAGAGGACGCGGAGTACCGAGGCCGAAGTCGGGAGTGTGACGCAAGTACCCGAAAATTCTCTTCACCGCTTGCCGATGCGAAGTCCTCGAAGACGCTTGAAAACGAGCGCACGGACACACCGAGAAGCGTATGTCCGGCCTCGTCGCCGTCAAGTAGAGGAGTGACCCGATCATGCTTCGGTACTCCTTCGGTCCACATGTTCACCTTCCTCGTCCGCATCAAGAGCCGTAGTCGTACTCATCGGCGTCGTCATAGCCTTGGAGTCCTCCATCTTGAACTTCCTCACAATGTCCTTGGTGTACTTAGCCTCGGTGCACAAATGTTCCTTCCTTTGATTGCTTGATTTGTAGCCCGAGGAAGAACCGCAACTCGCCCATCATGCTCATCTCAAACTCCCTGCTCATATCATCCGCAAACCTCGCAACAAGAGAGTTAGACGAGCCACCAAAGACAATATCATCCACGTACACACCGCACAATCGGGATATCTCCGCCCTGCCTCGGCAAAAACAAGGTCCGATCGACCTTCCCCATCTCAAAACCTCTCTCAAACAAGAACCCCCTCAACCTCGCCATACCAAGCTCTAGGCGCCTGCTTCAACCCATACGGTGCCTTCCTCAACTTGTACACCGGTGGGGGTACTTCTCACTCTCAAACCCCGAGGCCGCCTCACATACACTTCTTCCTCCAACACTCCATTCGGGAAAGCACTCTTCACATCCATTTGGTGCAACTTGAACCCTTTAGCCACGAAAAGGCTAGAAGGATCCTAATCGCCTCCAAACGGGCTACGGGAGCAAAGGTCTCCTCGTAGTCGATCCCCTCCTTCGATCGAACCCCCGAGCAACAAGTCTCGACTTGTTCCTCACAACCTCACCCTTCTCTCCCTCTTTGTTTTTCCACACCCACTTTGTACCAATCGGCTTACACCCCGGGGGAGGGTCAACCAACTCCCACACCGATTCCTCTCAAAGTTATCCAACTCCTCATGCATTGAGTTAACCCAATTGTGATCGGATAGTGCGTGTCCAATGTCTTTGGGCTCGAAAGAAGCAACAAATGCAGCATGAGCAAAATGGGAATTGTTTCGAACCCTCGACCGTGTAGTGCGTTCATTCATGTCGCCGATGATCCTCGAAGCCGGGTGATCCACTTGAACTCGCCGGGGAGGTTCTCGCCTCGAAGCTACCTCCCCCTCAACATCGCCTTCTCCTCGTTCTTGATTTGTCATCGTAGGTGTAGCGAGAGGGTCCATCCATCATCGTAGTCGAAGTAGTGGGTACATGTTCGGCGGGGGCACCACACCGCCATCTTCATCATCACCATGTTCATGCTCCTCCTCCCGAAAGATCTCCTCGCCAAGCTCATCCTCACCGCACACTCAAAGACAAGCCGACTACGTGGCTCGTCTCGTCGAAGGTTACCTCGCAAGTCTCCACGATTTGGTTAGTTTCAAGATTGAGCACACGATATGCTCTAGAATGAGATGCATAACCAAAGAAAATGCCATCGAGAGACCTAGCCTCAAACTTATCCAACTTCCCCGCCTTTCTTCGAATGAAACACTTGCAACCGAAGACATGGAAGTGACTCACCTTGGGTGTGCGGCCATGCATCAACTCATAGCATGTTTTCTTCTTGTGCACTCTGAGGTATATTCTGTTCGACACATAGCACGCGGTATTCACCGCCTCAGCCCAATACCTCCTCGGAGTCCTATGCTCATCAAGCATCGTCCGAGCCATCTCGCACAAGGTCCTATTCTTTCTTTCCACAACACCATTCGGCGAGGCGTATACGGACTCGAAAACCGGTGCTCAAGACCCAAGTCATGACAAAAGGTTTCAAAACGAGAGTTCCGAATTTCGAGCCATTATCACCGCGGATAGCTCGTATGGCATCTCCGTGCCTCTCGTTCCTCAACCTCAAGACTAGATCTCGAACAAAACCAAACGTCTCCCCCTTATCCTCCGTAAAGAACACCCACGCATACCGAGAATAGTCATCCACCACAACAAGGACATACCACTTCCCACACCGCAGATCGCACACGAGCCGGGCCAACAAGGTCCATATGGAGCAGCTCGCATGGACGCTCAGTCATCACATCGGTGAGAGGCGGGTGAGAAGAGGCCACCATCTTGGCATGCCTACACGGAGCACATACCAACTCTTTCTCAAGCTTCAACCGTGGCAATCCTCGGACCAAATTGAGTTTACTCAAGCGAGACAAAAGGTCAAAGCTCAAGTGACCCAACTTCCTATGCCACTTCCACAACTCACTCGAAGAACCAGCCAAGAAACAACGCTCAACACCCGAAGACTGAGAAAAATCAGCACGAAACACCTGACCCTCGGGAACGACCATACAAACAAGGTCCCCTCGAGAGTCCACAATCCGAGAACCACCAGGCCGAAACAACACCTCAAAACCTTCATCCAACAACTGAGACACAGAAAGCAAATTGTACCCCAGCGATTGAACAAGAGCAACACGCCTCAGAGTGATCTTGTCACTCACTTTTATCTCACCTTCTGAAAGCACACGCCCACGCCCATTGTCCCCAAAAGTGATGTACCTCTTCGTCACCACGGGACGAGACTTGAGAACCACCCCCTGTCTCCGGTCATATGCCTCGAACAACCGGAGTCAATCAACCAAATGTTCTTCAAGTCTCCCACCGAAAATCAAAAATAGGCACGTGAGCGAACAAACGACTCAACGATCGGGGTTAGTACCAAAGGAGAAAAACCAGGTGCCGAGCCATTTGCTCGAAAGTGGGGTTAGCACCAACCAAAGCATCTCTCCTACCAAAACGCCTCCACGAACACCACCACGGTAACCACCCACGAGGGAACCACCCCTCTCGCCCGGAGGAGGACCAAAACCACGAAAGAGAACTCGTGGACCGTCCCTCCTTTCCTTCTCAAAGCTACGACTCCTCCCATCCCCGTAGTGAACTCGAGGGGGAGAACGCCTCGCAACCTCGACCACCCGCAAACTCTCCGGCCCATCCACCGAACCACGACCTCCGAAACAACCCTCGCACTTGTATGAGCACGGAAACCAAGCTTGTCATTCCGAGACCCCAAACCGGTCGACCGGTTCCAAAACCGGTCCGACCGGTTTCACTTCTCCAAACAGCACCCTCCGCACTCTTTCGATCACCCCAAGCCGGAACTATCCTCACACTCGCCTTGGCCCCGGGCATCCGCACACGAGGCTTAAGTACACCGCCGGAGGGGTGAAACTTGTCCCCGTTAGCCCACTCCTTCGCCATTTTCTCCTCTCGCTTCCTCTTGAAGCAAAACTCCTCCTTGTGGCCATCTCTTCCACAATAGCCACAATGGAACCTCACAAGCTTAGGCTTAGGCTTGGGATGTGGTCGCTCACTCGGTTTCTCTCCACTCAAATCCTCCACCGGTTTCTCACCACTAGCCTTCTCACTCTCCTTCCCAAAGAACACTTTCCCCGAAGTGCTCACAAACTTGATAGGCTTTTGTAGGTCATTTGTGGGTGTAGGAAACACGGGTGGAGCTGGGGTTGTGTCTAGTCGGTTCCTTAGATGGTTAGGTTTTGGTGGGAAATCATTTTTGTGGTGGGTTTTTGGTGGCTCCGGGATATTCTCTCCACTTCCCTCACCAACCTTGTTTACCCCAAGCCCCTCACCATCTTGCCTCTTAAAGGCCTCGATCATCATCCTCAACTGAGGCTCGTGACCGGGACAACCAACCCATCAACTTCCTCAAATCATCATTCTCATCCTGCAAGCGATCAACATAATGTGCAAGCTCCAGATTTTTCAAAGCATGCATTTCACGGGTAGAGCAAGATGTAGGCATGGGTTCCTTCAATTTAGCCTCGAGCGAACTAGTGTAAGCATGCATCTCATCAATTTTAGCATGCAAAACGGGGCAAGAAGTGCAAGCACCTAGCAAAGCGAGGTCTAGACTTAAGCTCGCCCACTTCAACCCTAAGCACATCTAGTTCCTCACACTTGGAGGCATGCTTCTCCTTAAACAAAGCAAGATCAGCAAGGAATATGGAGCAATCAAAGCACAATCATTCTCATCGAAACAACGGGGCTAGCCTTAAGCGAATCAATCTCAAGCTTGCTATCAAGCACCCGTGTCTCTAGCTCAGCCACTCTAGTCCTAGCATCCTCGAGTGAAGCCCTAAGCTCTTTCCTCATTTTCTTGGCCTCTCTAAGCATGTCATCACGGTTATCAAGCAAAGAGCCAAGCCTCTCATTCTCCGGCGCAAGAAGGGAAGCTCATCACGCACCTCGTCGTCGGACTCGCAGTCCGAGTCGCTCCGTGTGCTCTTCTTGCCGCCGGAGCTCAACGCCATGGTGCGAAGCCGTCTCTCGCGGCGGCTCGGCCCCGCTCGGGTTCTTGGACGACCTCTTGTTCTTGCGGCGATCTCCCTCGTCGTCGCCGCCGCTCGAGCTCGAGGTGGAGTACGCGGAACCGGAGTCGACGTCGCTCGCTCCAACCATCGCTCGGGCCTTGCCTCGGCCCTCCTTCTTCCTCGATCGTCGCTCGTCCTTGTACTTGTTCTTGTGCTTGCTCTTGTGGTCGCGCCTCGAACGGTACTTGTCATCGTTCTTCCTCGGCTTGTGCTTGTAGCCGTCCTTGTTCTCGGTCTTCTCGGGCGGTCGGCGACGAAGTGTCCGGCGCTTGCCGCACCGGAAGCAAGTCCTCGTGTTCCTCCTCATGTTCACGCGGTTCTCGTGCGGCCTCTCGAACCGCCTCGTCAACGGCGCCGGCTCGTCCTCTCCAAGGTCATCAAACTCCTCATCCGGCATAGACATCAAAGAGGAAAACGAGAACATCCGGTGGATGGGTTAGAGTTAGTCTTTCCTTTGGAACCACCAACGAGGGCAAGACTATGGGAATCGGTCGGTCCCTCGAGCTTGGCGATCATGCCCCTATCCACCTCGGCCAACTTGAGCTTCGAGAACGGCTCGTTCACCGTCGAGTATCATACCGCTCCGACTCGACTATGGCCTCGAACTTTCCGCCCCATATCGTACGATCCAAAGAGTGTAAGAGCTTGACCGCTCTATCATGATCATCGTACGGGAGCACGTCCACATTGGCCCTCATGTTGTTCACCACCACCGTGAACCTGCGAAACAAGGCATCGATGGACTCACCGGGGAGATGAGTGAAGTTCTCGTACTCTCTCCGTAGGTCTCATACAACCGTGCCTCGAACTCGGGCGTTCCCAACATGAGCCTCCTTCAACACCGCCCAAATCCTACAAGCCAAGTGCTCGGTGTGCACCCGATCGAACTCGGCCGACACAAAGCACGAAACAAGTAGTCGACCGCCTTATTGTTGGCGTCGAATCCGTCCCCTCGACCCCGGAGCAAGGAAATCCACCGGCCGGACATAGCCCGTGTCCACCGTGACATCCCAAAGCGGTCGACCCTTTCCGCGGAGGAACGCACCCATCCGCTTGCTCCACATCCGGTAGTTCTTGCCATCGAAGTGTGGAGGACCCGAACCCCGTTCCGGTACGCCATCCTTGGATCTTAGACTCGGTTAGAGTCAACAAAGACCCGAACCGGCTCGATACCACTTGAAGGACCGAAACGGCGAACCGAGAGGGGGGGGGAGTGAATGGGAGCCGATAAAAATTCTATTCAAGAATTCGGCCTATGAACCCAAATTCACTCGTGCACCTCCGCAAGCTTCTCTTGCCAAGTTCACGTAGCCACCGGAGTGCTACCGAACCTAGGAACAAGACCCGAACAACGGCCTCAACACACACGCGGCGGAAACTCACACGACAAGGCTACGCGGCAAAGACAAAGCGGTCGGGCCGGTTTCGAAACCGGTCGGACCGCTCCGTTGAACTTAGCCTCACGAGGGCGAGGGAAAAACCGGTCGGACCGGTTAGGCAAACCGGTCGGACCGATTCGTCCGTAAACTCCCCAAGACCCCCAAACACTTCAAAAGCCTTTCAACATCCGAACAAACAAAGCCATGGAGCAAGAAAGACTTCCTTGTTCAAAGATCTTTCTCGACAGCCCACCGGGCGAAACCGGTCGAGCCGGTTTGGGAAACCGGTCGAGCCGGTTTTAGCTCGAACGATCGAGAAGAACACGGCCCCGCGGGTCAACTCCCCCAAAACCAAATCTCAATCTCCCGAATCGCTCCACGGACTTGAACAAGACTTTGGGGATATCGGGAACACCTCATGAGGAGTCCATAGCCAAGTTTAATCCCACCAAATCTCGTCCAAAAAGGAGGAATCGAAGAAATCCCGCCAAAGGCACTACCAACTCAAGAACTCAAGAAACCCCAAAATCGAGCACTTTTCCTCACGGATTTGAGATGGGAATCACAGCCCAAAGAACCACGAAGAGTTCCCACAAATTTCCCCCATCAAATCCCCAAAGGAAAGGTCCCGAAAACTCCGCAAAGAAATCACCGGGAGAGGGCTCCGAAAATCACCACCAAGAACAATCGGGAAAAACACATTCAAACCTTGAGGAATCACGCCGAATCATCTATACATGAAACAAGGATTCGTACAAGGTCTAGCAAGCCGCCCGATCATCCATCCCTCTCTACAAGATTTCTCCGTGAAGCTCTCTTGCTAGTCCTAAGGAAAACCTAGAGAAAATAGGTGGAAAATAGGAAAACTAATGAGCTAGGGTTCCAAGAGTTGGCTGCCAACCTCTCACCTCTTGGGTTATATAGGCGGCAACCGAATGTCTAAAATGCCCCTTTCTACTAACTAGGGATACAAGCCCCTCAAGGGCGGATTCGAAATTCTTGATGTATTCACCATCGGACGGATGCCCAGCGACCGCACCCTGCGTAGCCTCAACGCAAGCCTTGCGATCCCGACGCGTTTCCTCCGCCTCGAAGCTTCCGGCGCCCGCGACCCCAAACCGGTCGGACCGGTTCTCCAAACCGGTCGGGCCGGTTTTGGCCGACGACCCACACCCGATCTTCGGCCTCGTCTTTGTGGCTCGGCCCCGAGTAACCCGGTGATTTTCCGGTGAACCACCGCAAACCCCGCGAACTTGATGTAGCCTCCGCCAATCACCACTCATGACTTGGCTCCCATGAAGTCCCGGCTCGACCTTGGTTTTGTGGCTCAACCAAGAAACCGTCCACCGACTTCATCTTCTTGTTCTTGCCACCATGCGGCCCGCACTCGACCCCGCCGGCCACCGGTCCCTCGAACGAAGCCTACTTGTCTTCTCCACACACGGAGGCCTCACCGCAACGACCTTTCGCGCTTGTTCTTCACCCGCACCAACACGAGTCAAGCCGCAACCTCGCACCCGCAATACTTAGCCAAGAATCGGTCCACACAACGTTGTCAATCACTCATCACACAAGGAAGCGACCATCCACCGGTCCTCGAACCACACATGGTCCTCGGTCTTGCATAAGAAAATTGATGAGATGCATGCTTACACTGTTTCTCTTGAGGTTAAGCTGAAAGAACCTGTTTCCACTTCTTGCTCTACATGTGAAGTACATGCTTTGAAAAATCTGGAACTTGTACATTATGTGGATCATTTGCAGGATGAGAATGATGAGTTGAGAAAAATGATGGGTTGGTTGTCTGGACATGAACCCCAGCTGAGGATGATGATAGAGACCTATAAGCGCCAGGATGGCAAAGCGCTTGGGTCGGAGAAGGTTGGAGAGTCTAGTGGTGAGGGAGGAGAGAAGATTGGTGATATCCTAGCTCCACCGAAAACCTACCACAAAAATGCCTTTGCTCCTAAACCTAACCCACTACGAAACAAACTCGACACAAACCCAGATCCACCCATATTCCCTCACTCCACATATGATTTCCAAAGCCTATCGTGTTCAGGAGCACATTGGGGAATGTGTTCTTTGGGAAAGAAAAAGAGAAGCCGAGTGAGGAGAAACCGGTTGAGAAGTCGAGTGGAGAGAAACCAAGTGAGCAGCCCAACCCAAGCCTAAGCCTAATCCCATAAGGTTTCATTGTGGCTATTGTGGGAGAGATGTCCACAAAGATGAGTTTTGCTTCAAGAGGAAGCGTGAGGAGAGAATGGCGAAGGAGTGTGCAAACAAGGACAAGTACCACCCTTCCAATGGTGTACTTGAGCCTTGTGTGCAGATGCCCAGGGCCAAGGCGAGTGTGAGGATAGTTCCGGCTTGGGGAGCGCGAAAGGCTGCTGGAGGTGTTGCTGGCCGGGCTACACCGGTCAGACTGGTGCTCCACACCGGTTAGATCGGTGCAGGTCTGGGCAGACAGGGGGATAGTTTTTGTGCCTGTGATGAGTTTAGGTTTGATTCAGGAGGTCGTGGTTTTAGTGGTTGGTCTGGAGAGTTTGCAGGTGGTCTGTTTGCTAGGTGTTCTCCCCCTCGTGCTCAATACAGGGACGGGAGGAGTCGTAGCTTTGAGATGGAGAGGAGGAACGGTCCACAGTCTTCTTTTCGTAGTTTTGGTCCTCCTCCAGTTAGAGAGGGTTGGTTCCCTCGTAGTGGTTACCGTGGTGGTGTTCGTGGAGGTAGCTTTGGTAGGAAATATGTTTTGGATTGTGCTAACCCCACTTTGGAGCAAATGGCTCGACACTGGTTTTACTCTTTTGGTACTAGCCCAGTGCTGAGTCGTTTGTTTGCTCACATGCTCGTTTTTGAATTTTAGGTGGGAGACTTGAAGACCATTTGGTTGATTGACTCCGGTTGCTCGAGGCATGTGACCGGAGGCAAGGAGTGGTTCTCAAGTCTCGTCCCGGTGGTGACGAAGAGGTACATCACCTTTGGAGACAATGGGTGAGGGCGTGTGCTGTTAGAAGGTGAGATTAAGGTGAGTGACAAGATCACTCTCAGGCGTGTTGCTCTTGTTCAATCGCTTGGGTACAATTTGCTTTCTGTGTCCCAGCTATTGGATGAGGGTTTTGAGGTGTTGTTTCGGCCTGGTGGTTCTCGGATTTTGGATTCTCGAGGGGACCTTGTCCGTATGGTCGTTCCTGAGGGTCAGGTGTTTCGAGCTGATTTTTCTCAGTCTTCTGGTGTTGAGCGTTGCTTCTTGGCTGGTTCTTCGAGTGATTTGTGGAAGTGGCATAGGAAGTTGGGTCACTTGAGCTTTGACCTTTTGTCGTGCTTGAGTAAACTAAATTTGGTTCGAGGATTGCCACGGCTGAAGTTTGAGAAAGAGTTGGTTTGTGCATCGTGTAGGCATGCCAAGATGGTAGCTTCTTCTCACCCGCCTCTCACTGATGTGATGACTGAGCGTCCATGCGATCAGCTCCATATGGACCTTGTTGGCCCAGCTCGTGTGTTATCTGTGGGTGGGAAGTGGTACGTCCTTGTTGTGGTGGACAACTACTCTTGGTATGCGTGGGTGTTCTTTCTTGAGGAGAAAGGAGAGACGTTTGGTTTTGTTTGAGATCTTGTCTTGAGGTTGAGGAACGAGAGGCACAGAGATGCCATACGAGCAATCCGCAGTGACAATGGCTCGGAATTCAGAAACTCTCGCTTCGAAACCTTTTGTCATGACTTGGGTCTTGAACACCAGTTTTCGAGTCCGTATACGCCTCCCTAGAATGGCATGGTGGAAAGGAAAAACGGAACCTTGTGTGAGATGGCTCGGACGATGCTTGACGAGCATAGGACTCCGAGACGGTTCTGGGCCGAGGCAGTGAATACCGCGTGCTATGTTTCAAGCAGGATCAACCTCAGAGTGCACAAGAAGAAAACCTATTACGAGTTGATGCACAGTCGCACACCCAAGGTGAGTCACTTCCATGTCTTTGGTTGCAAGTGATTTATCCTTAAGAAAGGGAAGAAGTTGGATAAGTTTGAGGCTAGGTCAGTTGATGGTATTTTCTTTGGTTATGCATCTCACTCTAGAGCATATCGTGTGCTCAATCTTGAAACTAACCAAATCATGGAGACTTGTGAGGTAACCTTCGATGAGACACAGCCACGTAGTCAGCTTGTCTTTGAGTGTGCAGGTGATGATGAATTTGGCGAGGAGATCTTTCAGGAGGAGGAGCATGAACATGGAGATGATGAAGATGGTGGTGTGGTGCCATCAAGGTCTAGGCATAGCACCGTTGATCATGGTGACGCTTCTGACGGTGTCTTCCTTCTCCTCCAGGGGTGTCTTGGTAGGGCCTCGACGTCCTCCTCCACCTGTGGTTGCTTCCTTCGAGTAGAGCGATCATTCTTGTGAATGATCTCCCTCCTCTTCTCTCTCTCTAGCTTGTAGACGGCCTCTCGGGCGAATGGCTCTCTCCCTGTGAATGGCGGCGCCTCCATGTACTTAGGGTTGAAACATCTTCACGCTCAAGAAATGGGGGGCCGAACCGACCCTGGAATGAGCCAGGCCGGCTGGCCTGGACCGACCGGCCCAGGCCCATTTCGACCCGGTTCGGTAGCCCATTCGTGCTCGTGGGTCCTCTTGTCATTATGCACTTTTCCCCCTCCATTTGCACCATTTTGACGATGTCATCCTCACGTCCAAGATGGAGGGTCTTCTCGCATGAAGTTCGGTCTTTTACACTTCAATCCTCGGGGATGTTCCTTTGTAACACTTCGGTCCTTGCCACCTTTGGGAGTTATCTCATCAAGCTCTCAAACACGAACGGGACTCCTCAATTGCTCCTTTGAACTTGTTGTGACTCCGTCCTTTATGTTCATGTTTTCCTGCAAAAACATAACACTTCCAAATGCACATACAAAGATGAACTTGTTATATCATTAGTGTGCCTAGTGGCGGGTCAATTCCATAATCAAATCCAAACCAAAGTGTAATGAACTTGTTTGGTGTACCAAAATACAATGTCAACATCTCCCCCACGCTTAGATCTTGCTCGTCCTCGAGCAAGTACTCGTAAAAGAACTTTTGTCCAAGGTGTTGAAATTGTGCTCCGCTAATTCTTTCTTCACAAGTTAGTCAATCCTTTACTACGAGGCACCGATGATGTCCTCGTTGTCAGATTGCACATGGTTGGAAAAAGAATGGAAGTTTCGTCTCTCTACAACAACATGACATCCTTCCTTGCACTTTATTTATCATTCACTTGATTCATCCTCTTCATATCTTTCTTGCCATTCCTCTTTCTTTCTTTTTCTTCTTTTCTCTTCTTTTTTTCTTTTTTTCTTTCTTTTTCTTTTCTTTTCCTTACACATATTTTTTTCTTTACTTCTCTTTCTCTTTAGACACCTTTCCCTTTCTTTCATAGCTCTTTTCTCATCTTACATAAACACAATCTTAATTTAAAATAAAAATAATGCTACAGACGAGACAAAACTTTAAAAATAGGTTGTGTTCAAGAAATACGATGCACAAAAGGGATATTATGGTTTGGGTATGGAATTCAGTGATGTACGGAACTTTCAATGTGAGAGTCTCGTTACCAAGTGCATGACGAGGCTAGCAATAAAAGATAAACACAAGGACATGCTCGAAATTAAAACTTCCGAGAGAGAAGGATCCTAGCCCAACTCATTATGCTAACCGTACTTATGGTGGAGCAAAAATTAAATTGGCTTATAGGATTTTTCTTAGACTCTCAACATAGAAGAAGAGAATTCGCTAACCTTTATTACAAGGGTTTTTTCAATAATTTTCAGAATTAATTTCCTCCAATTTTAGCATCAAACTTAGCACAACCAAAACGAAGATCTAGATCAAAGCATGATGCGGGTACTTTTAAAGGTAAAGACTCCACTAAGCACCTCGGTAAACATTTCAAACCAATCACTTATGGTTATATATAAAAAATTAAAGACAAACATACAAGTAAAGGAAGAAAAGCATTGAAAGAGACAAAAAAAATTAAAGGACACTTTTTATTTGATTTTCTTGACTCGAACACTAAATTTAAGACACTTTAAACTTTGAAAAATTAAAAAAAATAAGACTCTCAAACTCTTGCGAAATCTAAACCAAACCAAACTAATCATTAAAGCAAAAGGATAGCTGGCAAGCTCTCCCCCACGCTAAAACCATACGACGTCCTCATCGTATATTACAAAAAACCTAAAGGGGGGAACTTTATTTCCTAGTGGAACTTTCCACAGCTCTTGCACCACTTGTTCTTCATGTTGCCCACCATGCCAAACAACTTCCGCACGTTCTGATTCAGGAATTTGTAGTCGTCCTCGACCACTCGTTCCAAGTCCTTCATATGTTGCCTCATCGCCTCCATAGCCTGGAAACATTCATTGACCGATGCATAGAGATCCGAGATGGAGTGACGGCAAGCCGAACAACACAACAGATGCATCCCGAAAGGGTCATCATTGCCAGGGTCGTCGTCGTCGCTGTCGCCGCCGTCATCGGGATCACCGCCTCTGTTAGGACCTTCGGGAGTCTTCTCCTTGTGCACCTCTTCCCAAAAGTAGAGGTCGGTGTCCTCCCATCCAGTGGTTGCCCACGAGCTCGGGTTGCGGTCGTCGGAGTAGTCACCCCCCGCACCCCATAATCTTTTGGCTCGGGCGACACCTCCTTGTAATCCTTCCTCTTCATGCTTCGGATGTGCTTCGACCTACAGACGGGAGTAGAGACCCTCTCCTCCTTGACATGGTAGCGAGATGCGATTGGCCCGGTCGGGACACGCCCTCCGCAACAGATGCGGGTGGTCCTCTTGATTTCCATGGGTGGCTTGAGCTCGCATCGCTTCGCCTCCTCTGGCTTCAATGGCTTCTCGGCACCTAGCTTGATCTCCACGCTCCTCGGGGACGTCAAGGCTACTGCTTGGGTGCAAAAGTGTCAGTGCGGAAAGTAGTCCCAACACTAACTAGTAAGAGTGCTGAGATCTATCTCTCGATGGCTGATGCTAAGCAGCACAAGACATGGGTTTATCCTGGTTCCGGCCGTGGGCCGTACATCCAGCAAGGGTGCGCTTAAGGTGTTGTATTGCGTTGCACCGTGGTGCTTGCAGAGTGGAGCTACAAGCAAGGCGGGAGTGGAGGAGAAATCTCCTAGTCCCTGAGGTTTGATTGAGGCGAAGTGCTAATATCGTGGTGAAGGCGGAAAATGTGCAAGTGAGCAGCTATCCGTCGTCCCCCCTGCGGCTAGGGAACTACCCCCTCCTTTTATAGACCAAGGGGAGGTGGTTTATAATCGTGCCACACAGTTCTAAGTGCTACATATGGCGGTATGGCGCACGGTGTCGCGGAATTGACGGTTGTCCTGGTGAATCTTGCTCCTGGCGGGTGTCGTGGCGAGTCCTGTACCCGCCCAGGAGCGGCTTCGAGGGTGGCTGCGTGGGAGCTTCCCATTCTGTCACCGTCCATACGCTGACTAGAGGGCTCAGCAGATGGAAGGTCGTAGGATGCACAGCAGTGGACGTGGCGGCGTCTCGTCGTTCCGGGCTTCCACAGGGCCGGGGATGGTGCTGCAGTGCCTGGGATGGTGGCACAGCGGCAGGGATGGCCGCACAGGGCTAGAGGAGATGGAGGAGACGCGCTCCACTGGTCTGATGTCATGGTGTCGTCCTGCGTGGGCGCGGGGTAGGCATTCGTACCTCTTTTGAGGGTTCCACGGTCCTCTTTCGAGGGGTGCGATGTGGGAGCGTACGGGAGTGGGCGGCACAGTGTCACAGAGTTGACACTGGCCTTCCCGAACAGCTCCCGCACAGTGCTGAGGATGGCTGCACATGGTTGGTTGGCGGAATAGCGCCGGGATATGATTCCCAGGCGGTGTCAGAGGGCCGGCGTGGTGGGGATTCGCTTTTGACTTGGGCGCCCGCGGCACACCAGAGCATTTAATGCTTTGGTCAAGGGAGTGGGTGCAGCATCTCGAGCCTGGGGCGGCCTCAAGCGAGGCGGAGTTTCGCTAGAGGGGGTGTTAGGCCCTCGAGCGAGGCGGAGTTCCGCCCGAGGGGGCGTCAGGCCCTCGAGCGAGGCGGAGTTCCGCCCGAGGGGGCGTCAGGCTCTCGAGCGAGACGGGGTTTCACCCGAGGGGGCATCAAGCCCTCGAGCGAGGCAGTGTTTACACTGTGTGGCGCCCGGTCCTCGAGCGAGGCGGAAACTCGCTCGAGGGGTACCACGGCCGATCGGTTGGCGGGCCGCTGTGGCTTCTTTGGGCCGTGGGCCTTTCCACTTTTGGGTTGTGACTATTCAGAAGGTGCTTTTGGGGTTCGTGGCATGTTCGTTTTGCGTTTTATTATTTTTCGAAAAAGGGGGTTTTCCCTGGTAATTAGGAGACCCTTATGGTTGTCCCCGACAGTAGCCCCCGAGCCTCTGCAGTGGTATCCGTTAGGAACCCGCAGAGGCTGACGCTTGCTGATGGGACTTTCTTCCCTCTCGGTTGCTATGCTATTCCGTGGGGGCGCGCTAGCGCACCCGCGGGTGTAGCCCCTGCAGCCTTGCAGGAGCGTGGGTGCTCCTGCAAGGTTTTTTCGCAACGTCATGTCAGTGTACGAGGTGTTAGTTTCAGTCGGCATCAGCAGTATTTCAGCCGGGCTTGGCGGTGCCATGCGCATGTATCGACATCCGTCTGCATTCCGTGCAAGCCTAGGAGGTGTAGCAGTGCGTTGAGCCCCCGAGCATGGGCCCACTTGAGGCGATCGGGGTGAGCTCTCCGACTTGTCTGTACGCCCCTTCGCCATCCTTTCGCTGGACGGAGGGGTGAGGTGTCCGCGACTCCCATCGAGCGGGTCCCTCGTTCCCCGGTGCTCCTCACACGCATACTTTGTTTGGCTTTTTATCTACTTGAGATATTTTAGTTCAACATTTAAACTTGAACCTTTTAATTCTACCATTTCCCTGATGTTGGACCGTGGCATGAAACTTTTTTCTTTGTTTTTTGTGTTTGCAGCTTTTTCTGTGAAATGAAGAACTCATGAACGCACCGTAACTAGAAGAACGGACATCACCATAATTCAAGGTCTAGCCCACAACAGTCGTGCCAATTGTGGATTAGAAGTTTTGGCTTAAAAGAACAATATGTGAGAAACTTTCTTTTATTTCGTACCTTTAATTTGGGAGTTTTCTTTACTTTAAATTTTTTACACTACTAGAAAAACAAGCATTTGTACCGAGTAGGTGTCAGGGCGTGAGACCTGGACATATCCGCAAGGGGGCGACGGAAGCGGTTCTAGGTTAATTGGAGGGGATTGGGAACTAAGAGCGTAGATGGTAGTTCACGTGTGGAACTTGGAACACAGCAAGAATGGTGATGAACACGGGGGTTTAGACTGGTTCGGGCCTCCGGAGAGTCAAACCCTACGTCTAATATGGGGTAGAATTATGCGTGGAAGGGAAGTCCCCTCGAATGGAGCTCTAGACCACCTTATATGGTCAACGGGCTAGGGCTTCCATTCGAGGTCGGTGGACCCTCATCGGGATCGATTACAAATCAGGAAGGCCATCTGCCTTGATTACAAGGAAAAATCCCGTGATCTTCGGACCTACAGGCGGTGCCAAGCCGCGATCTAGTAGCTCGTCTTGCGCTCCAAGCCCGGCAGGTCCTCCGGGATCTGGATAAGGTCTTCTGGAGTCTTCCTGGGTCGCCGGTGGTGTAGATAAGGTCTCTGGGCCCACTTGTAGGTCAGTGGGTCTTCTGGCAGGTTGGGTCCACTTAGTAGGGACCTCTGGGACCCTGGTCGGTGGGGACCCATGGGTACCCATGTCTCTCAGTAGGAACTCCCATTTGTACTGGGTATCCACCAGGTACAAACCATCTCGCACAAATGTGAGATCACATTTGTACCGAGTATCCCACCTGGTACAAATGTGAAATTTTATACCGGGGTGGATTACGCCTCAGTACAAATGTGATTTCGTCGTCTGCTCCGTTTGCCCCCTTCCCCTTCCACTTTTCTTTTCTTTTCTTTTCTTTTTCTTTTCTTTTCTTTTCTTTTGTTTCTTTTCTTTCTCATCTCATCTCATCAATCACATATTTACACAATCACACATATAAGAATCACATATTCAACCACACATAGGAATCATGAATTCAATCATTCAACCATTCTCAGATTCATCACAGGAACCACGAATCAAAATTCACAAGAACATGTACACAAGAAGCCTCTCCACGAGCCAAACCTCCACCTTACCCATGGTCGCCATGCCGGGGAAGGCAGGCCCACCCACCCGCTCTCGGTCGCGCCCACTCCTAGCCGTGCCCGCCGTCGGGGAGGTCGCCGCTCCCGGCCGTGTGGCCCGCGCCGACCTAGCCGCCCCACGCCCGCCGCCTTGGCCCGCGCCGGCCGGGGCCGTGTCGCCCTGCCCCGCGCGGCCTACGTGGGAGAGAATCGAAGGAGTCAGTAGAGATTCTAGAGAAAAGACAGAAAGGAAGAGATAAAATGGAGAAACTGAGGGGTGGTAATGGAGAATTAAAGGAGGCCTAGGGATGCAGAGGAGGAGAGGCGTCGGTAGAAAATATTCTAAGTCCTCCCTGCGAGATAGATGGAATTAGATTTGTACCGGGTCTTCATTTTAACCGATGCAAATGTCGCCACATTTTTACCGGGTAGTGCCTCCGCCCGGTACAAATGTGCGGCTATTATATTTATACCGGGTGGGTTGGAGGAGGCCCCGACGCGCCCCTGTGAGGGGGCATTTGCACTAGGCGGTAGCTCCAACCGGTACAAATGCCCTCATTTGTATTGGGGGCAAAAATACCCGGTACAAATGAAAAATCGGGACAGGGACAAATACCCCATTCTCTAGTGGTGTTAGATCAAAAAATCTTACTTTTTTTCTAATTTGTGAAATTTTGATGTCATTTGAGAGTTTTTCTATTTATGTGTTTGCACTTTTTCCACGTGAACAAGTAAAGATCAATGGATTGGATAGATACACCAGCAATGGAGCCGCATGGAGTGGGGGTGCATATGCTTGCAGAGTTAAATGGCTAATATTTCTGTAAATAATGTTTACGTCGTGCTCATTAAACAGTTTTGCATTCAGAGCATATATATAGCTTGAGCATTATATATATATATATATATGCCCGAATTGACACTTGAACAATTATTTCAGAACTTTCTGATCATTGAGTTATAAATAGGAATTGTGCATGCTTTTTATGTCAAGTGTTCATATTGGGTACTTCATTAAGAAAATATCAGCTAAAACTAATGAGTTGTATGTTTTTTTTTACGACTAATGAGTTGTATGTTGTTACAGTCATGCCCTCTGGCATAGACAATGCCACATATAGTTCTTTTCGTGATGGTATTTTCCCAGCCATTTCTTTATGCAAAAAGTATGTCTGGTGTTGTATTCTTAAATTAAATATGATGTATATATGTGGATTTGATAAGAACGCTATCATCGTTCTTGCTAAACATTGATCAGCACTAGTACATAGAACATACCAAATGCTGTGTTGTGATTATGAACGTAAAAACGCTAAGTAGTAAATGTAGTCCATAACGGCAGTAAGTTACATATCTATAGGCCGTAAAGATATGTAACGGTAGCATTATTTAAACGCACTGCCTAACAGACCCAGTTCAGTCTATGGTATGAAATGAGTGCAATAGATTTGTGCTACCAGTAAAACCCGAGAATGGAGCATAGCACAAAATGAACTGGACAAAGAGATAAACGTATAGAAAGAATCCGAGGCATGAATTCAATGCATGAACAATCAATCTGTACAGCATTATTGTAGCTGTAGAAATTAATGTATTCCAAATTTCCAGGTATACAGATATACTGTCACATGTTTTTTCCAGCCGATTTATTCCTTCACGTTTAAAACCACTCCGGCTTTCTGCTCATCGTCACCCCAATCTCCTGTTATTTATACCATGGGGAAACCCTTAACTTCTCATAGTTGAAATTGAATGGCGGCTTAGGTTGTTCTCAGTTTCTCACAGCAAGAGGCGTGTTAAACCAGCAATCACACCAGGCTTATACGTCTACCTGTTGAACACCCCCCCCCCCCACCCCCCACCCCACCAGCACCAGACCCCAGCCATTTGGAAGGCATTCTTGCATCAACAACGACAGCAGATCCAATCGACGAAGGTATAACTCCATGGATCAAATAACTTTCTGACTACTATGTTTGTTCTTAAGCAATAGTTTACTCTTGAGATTTTCATGTTCCTTCCACAACTAATGATGTGAAGTATTATGCACGCTAGCCTTAAACCTGAGGGTTCTCATGGATAGGGAACAAATAATTTTGCAAGGTGTTGCGACCTATTCTGTGGAAAATTTAGGAAAATGGACTTTTAGGAAACTTCCCTCGGCAGAGTACACATCTATCTCGAAAAGTTTACTAGCTACTGCAGCATGGATGGCTTCGCAGCAGCTTTCACATTCACACCATCGTCCGTTCAACAAATCCTCGGTGCCATAGTTTAATTATCCGCTTCTTATTAAATACTATCTTCATTTAAAATTGTAGGCCATTTTTACTTTCTAGATCCATAGATATAATCATTATGTATCTAGACATACATCATATCTAGATATAAAAAATACATCATATCTAGATATATAATTGTAGGTCGTTTTGATACTTTATAGATTCATAGATATAATTACGTATGTAGACATATATCATGTGTAGGTGCATGTCAAAAACTATACACCTAGAAAAATCATTGTTACTCTTTGCTTTTGTAATCAGGTTACTATGGAGAATGATGGGCAGCTGAACAACAACAATGAACAAGCTCTTGACCTCACCTTGGGAGACAATACAGCATGGGACAACAACCCTGTGGAATATGATATGGATGCTCTCCTAGGAGAGGATCATAATGTTGAAACTGATCCGAGAACTGATGATGATGACCACCAACCTGAGAGTGAGACAGCGCAATCCAAGCGTCCGAAGCGCTTCAAAGTGCAGCAGGTTCAGGAACTCGAAGCGTAAGACACTACTACCCGTAATCACTAATCAGTGAACCACTATGCACACTTTTAATTTGCTTTGACAGAATGTATAAGATTTATCATATCTCTTCTACTTTGGTGCAGGATGTTCCAGGAGTGTACCCACCCAGATGCGGAACGGCGTCAGCAAATTGGCACAAGAATTGGTTTAGAGGAAAGGCAGGTCAAATTCTGGTTCCAAAACCGGCGCTCCTCAGCGAAGGTAAGTCTAATTTGTTCCTAAATACTCCCTCCGCTTCTCTAATACATGAAGTTTAGGACAGACGAATTATTTCATTTCTAAACTAAAACACCGTATTTTCAGAAACAGAGATAGTATAGTGGTACAAGTCTGTTCTGCTAATCTTCAAAATTCACGAATAAATATGCAGTTGAAGGCATGTGGAGACGAGGTCAAGGAGTTGCAGCAAGAGAATGTGAAGCTGAAAGCTGATAACAGTGAACTCAAGCAATTAATGCTGGATCCAACATGCCTCAAATGTCGTCACCCTGCAGCAGCAATCCAGGCAGCGTCGGAGAGGCAGCTCCTGCTCAGTGAGAATGCAAGGCTCAAGCATGAACTGCAGCGTGCCAGTGCTTACATGAAAAGAAGCATCCGTCAGGCAGAACGTCCTCAATCTATGTCAGCTATGCTTCGATCGCACGCTGAGCGTGCTTTGAAAGAGTTTGTCACGTTGGCAACCAAGGATCAGCCGTTGTGGATGCCGACCGTCGATGGCGAGGTGCTCAGCGACCAGCACTACGATTTGCAAACGTTCCCTGCAGGGTTACTGGGACTGTGCCCATGGGGGTTTGTCGTGGAGGCTACAAGGGACACTGATATGATCAAAGGCGATGCCGAGGACCTCGTCAGCATCCTCACCGATGTGGTAACACACACAGAACAAACTACAATCTATGCATATTACATTAATTCTAGCAATGGTCAACCAGCGTTTTCAGGTGTCTATATATATATAACATCTTTTGCATTGTGTTTTCCCAGGCCCAGTGGTCTGAGATGTTCCCTGATATCGTCTCATATGTGAGGTCCAGCAATGTCATCTCCAGCGGCACTTCCTCTTTACGCGACGGGCTCATTCAACTGGTGAGCTTAATTATACTCTATCTCTTCCGTCTATTATGTTCATTTGATCACGATCTATCACCTAATTTGAACGGTGGTTGATTAACTGATTCCTTGGAGTACTTGCAGATGGATGTAGATTTCTGGGTGCAGACGCCGTGCCTGCCAAACCGCAACGTGAAGTTTCTGAGGTTTAGCAAGATGATGGAGGAGAGGAAGTGGGCTGTGGTAGACGTGTCGGTTGATCTATATCAACAGGGAAGCAACGGAACTAATTGCACGGGCTATAGGTTGCTGCCATCAGGCTGCATCCTTGAGGGCATGAGTGGTGGCTTCAGCAAGGTACTCCACCACAATTCAGAATCAAACTTTTGGACCACTAGCAGCTAGTGGTGTGTGGCATCATATTAATTAGTTTGCTTCAAAGGATATATTTGCACAGCATCTGATTTCCTTTATCTCAATTCTCCAGCCAGCCCATCAAATTCTGTAAGCAAATAGAAAAAATAATATCTATTTCATTATTAACTTTGATGTTTTATAGCTTAATTTTTTGCCTTCCACATTTCGATGTATATCAAATGAGTTCCACAAAAAACTGGTATAATGTGATTACTATATGTATCATCAAATATAGCTAATAACCTGTGATTTCACATAACTCAAATGTATTTTGTAGCTCAGTTGTTCAACCCATGCATCAAATGCAAGAGTATATATCATACATATTCTATGCAAAAGTCTTTGATATCATAACTTCTCTAATAGTATTTAACTCAATTTTCTTTAGGGACACTTCAAGTGGTGTATATATAACTGTATATCTTATGAGTTAAACTTTGGTGATAACTTTGATGTCAACTTTTTAGTAATGCCTAAAAGATAGTTTATGTTTTACTGAATCATACATGTTTTCTGCAAGGACTTTGTGACTTCATAAAATTCGATCGATCTTCTCCATAAAATTCTTGGTGCTTTCCAGGTCACATGGGTTGTGCACGGGGAGTACCTTCAAACCGCTGTTCCAACACTCTTCAGAAAATTTTTCCATTCTGGGCAAGCCTTTGGTGCATGCCGTTGGCTCAAATCGTTCCAGAGGCAGTGTGAGTACATGGCCATTCTGGCTTCCTGCAACCATTTCCCAAGCAGCAGCAGTAGCAGCGCAGGTAAATTTAAGCAAAATCATAGAAAGGAAATAAAATAAAACACTACTAGTGCATTCATTTACACTTGTCTTGAAATTCTCTAGTGGCAGCCACCATATCATCGCTGGGGAAGAGGGGAGTCTTGGAGTTGGCCCAGCGGATGACGGCGAGCTTCTACGCCTCCATCTCCGGGCCGATCACCATTGCATCCACCAACACCATCAACCTGTGGTGTGTTAGCACTAGCAGTGGCGCCACTCCTGGCGAGTTGGTGGACGCACCGGTGCGTATGGTGATGTGGAACTGTGCTGAGATCGTGCCCGGAGAGCCTGCGATCATGGTGCTGAGCGCCGCCACCACAGTCCGACTGCCCGGCGTACTGCCGGTGCGCGTGTTCGAGTACCTCTGCAACTTGCAGCGCCGCGGCGAGTGGGACAATAACCTTGTCAATGGCGTCTCCGTGAAGGAGGTGGGCTATGTTTCCACGTCTACACGCCTCCATGGCAATGCCGTCTCTGTCCTCCGCCCCACTGTGAGTCTGCAAATCCTCTTGATGGAGATCTAAAAACAACTTATGGTCATAAAAATTTCTTGATTTCATCAAACTTGCATTGTGACCAGTATTGTTTTCGTTTCTATTTGCAGGCCGTTGCTCAGGGAAGCCATGGAATGAACAGCAACATGCTGATCTTGCAGCAGTCAAGAACCGACGCGTCAGGCTCGCTGGTGGTGTACAGCCTCATTGAGGAGAACGTGATGCGTGGCATCATGGCGGGTGGCGCCGAGAACAACATCTTCCTCGTGCCCTCTGGATTCGCCATCCACCCAGACGGCTATGGCAAGGCCCGCTACAACGCTGCTCCCAGCAGCTCCTCCAGCAGTGCTCCCATCGGCGACGACAACGACGGTGAAGGAACACTTCTTACTGTGGCGTTCCAAACGATGCTGCCTAGCTCCGCGTCCGGCCGCGACGACAGTGCCACCAACAGGGCCTTCGACGATGCAGGACAGCAGCTCTGCGATGCGATCAAGAAGATCAAGGAAGCCGTCGGGGCCAAAAAGGTCATTGTGAACTGATGCCGGCCTGGCTATTTCAGACGACTAGCTGGAGAATGGCAACAAAAGATAATTAGACTCAAGCAGTTTATGTTTTCATACAATAGTCGTCAAGAACTAATCGATTGTGCTCTAAAGCTTTGCGCTGGGCATGTCGATCGTCGCTAGTAGGTGCATTATTGGCTTAATAATTTCTGAAATACCCTGTCGGACATTATTGTTGTTATTACATTGAACCTAGTGTCATGAATTTGTGTTGGTTGAATTAATTTGCACCTTGATATGTTAGTATGAACTTGACTTCTACGTACCAAGATACATCGATCACATAAGTTTTATCAATGCCAAATCGATTGCTATGTTGCTTATCTGTAATTTTTTGAGACATTATCAATTAGGATCGTCACTGCATTGCTGTGATTCTTTTGTTTGTTTACTAGTATAAGTCCATGGATTTCCCACCTGTTCCCAGCCACATGCTGACTGTATAAATGCTCAGAGGTTGTTGAGGGAGACCAAATCGGTGGAGGTTAAATCGATCCCCATCTCACATTCCCTGCAGGCCTCCAATAACCGCCAGTGGCAAGCAGAGGACAAGCAGAGGATCTGATTAATAAGTATTCTATAACTTATGTGCAGTTTAAATAATAAAATAAAGCTTGGGGTATTTAAAAAATTGTAATCTTCTATTAACAGATGACTTTTTTCAAAAGCAACACATCATGATTTACACATAACAATATCTCTATCTCTATCTCTACTACTAAAAATAATGAAGTTGAGAACAAACTTGGTACATAAAACTCTTCCGCTCCCGCGGCTTCACCCCCTACGCACCGCGCCTTTCTACCTCGCGAAAAAAAGAAACCAACGCCGCTCCGATCCGCCGTCCGCGGTACCAGTTCGTCTGCGCCGCTGCGTCACCCCCGTCGTCTGCGCCGCCATCGTCGGTCGTGGACTTCCCTAAATCCGCAGTGACCGTCGTCCACACCGCCGCGCCGCCCTCGTTCTCTCGCGGCGCCCCCGTCATCCGTGCCGCCGCGCCACCCCCGTTGTCCGAGCCGTCCCCGGCCAGCTCGCAAGTGCCCGTCGTCCACACCGCCGCACCGCCCCTGTTGTCTGCGGCGCCCCCGTCGTCCGTGCCGCCGCGCCGCCCTCATTGTCCGGACCGTCCCCGGCCAGCTAGCTCTCCCCGTCAAGGGTAGGAGCGACCTGAGAGACGGAACAGGGTCGTCATTACGGCAGGAGCAGGGAGGCCGTCATTGGCAGTCTGTATTCCCTTTGATCGTTTCATGGTTGCTTTCGTTGATCTCGTTTCCCTGATCTCGTCGGCAAGAGGGCGACAGTAGGTCAGTCTTCCTCGATTGAATCTAACCAGAACTCTATTTCTTGAATTCTTGTACATGTATATGTGCTATTTGATGCACCTCGTGGTAATCACGGTCAGCAATTCAAACATGTGCTATTTGATTTAATTAAAATCGCTTTTCTTTGGTTTATGTAACTGACGACGTTAGTGCCCTATGTGTACTATAAGAATTAGAAAGTATGAATATGGTGTTGAAAAGCATAAGAAGAAACAAAGGTTAGAAGCTTTTGCTCAATCACAAAAGAGCGCACTTGAAAATGATGTCTTGGGGAAAGATTAGAAGACGTAATTGAAAATTTCATTTCAAGAAATACTAGGCGGATGATACTTTTAGCATTAATATTCCATGTATTTCTAACATACTTAGTTATACTGAATATTTGTTTGAAATATTTAAGGGTTACATTTTGCATTTATCACACCGGCCTCTAATTTCTGGAGAAGGACCTGTTGGTACGGTCAGTGTTTTAAAGATTCTGAAATTGTGTTGCCATTAGCAATTAGCAAGAGTAAAGGTGTAGTGATGAGATAGTCGTTCCTGACTCACTTTGGCTGTCGGCCCATGGCTGAAATAATATTACCCATGTATGGTTGGAAAAATGTTACGAAGGATAAGCTATTTGTTGGTTTTCTTTGCAGCAATTAAAGCTCATAAAGTGAGTTTTTGGTGCAACTCTGTAGCATAAAAATAATGTCATAAGACCATTGGGTGTGACAACAGGTATGTCCTTCATGAGAAAACTTACATGAAACTGTTCTGGTGGCATTGCTTAACTATGTATTGCTCAATTTTGTAAGCCATCGTTAGGCATTGCATATGGCATGCTTTTAACATAGAACCACATCTTTGTGACAACCCGCCCAGGAAAATACCGTACTATCACCTAAAACCAATCCACTTTGGTCATTAAGCAATAGTAAAGTATCATTCTGTCGTTGGTTGCCGGGTTAACGCCCGGTAAATCACTCGGAAATCATACAGAGGATCCGTCGTATGGACCTCCCCGGGCCCACTACATCGGTGGGTACCGGGACCGACTACTCGGTGGGCCCCGGGACTACCGGCTTGCGCCGCACGGCACCCGAAGGCGTGGAGCACAAGAACTACACGGTAGTAGTACTCGGTTAGGGATCCGTACATGTTCCGCACCGTATAGAGGTCTCCTAGACGTACTCGACTAGTACTCTTTCCCTACTCCGACTTGTAACCCCGCCTCCCGACTATATAAGGCGATGCGGGGACCGATCTCTAGCATCCAATCTCCTCTCATACAACCCACGGCGCACTATTGCACCATCTTGTAATCGTGCCCTATCAATCCGAGCTACGCGGCATACGAGACGTAGGGCATTACGCACCTCGCGGCCCGAACCTGTCTAAATTGTGTGCCACGTGTCTCTTCCTTCGAGTTACCGATCTCGGCGAGTCACAATCATCTACTTCGGGTACTCCCCGTAGTAGGTTGCCGGTCTAAAACACCGACAGCTGGCGCGCCAGGTAGGGGCTCTCGCTCGAGATCACATGGCGAACTCGACGGCTTCCGTCCACATCAAGCCAACTGTCGCCTTCAACCGCGGCGACACCTTCGTCTTCGGCGCCTGGGTCTGCACTGCTGACGGCGCGGGCTCCTTCCAGCGCCGCGACCATGCAGCCCAACCCGAGGACAGGCCTCGTGACGCTTCCCGAAGTCGTCACAGGCGAACTCGCCGGCAAGTTCGGCGAAATCTCGCTCTTCAACCACCACGCTGACTTCGAGCTCGAGTCCGTCTCCAACTCGAACCCGACGTCGCCATGGGCCATCGCATGCGAGCCGGCTGCTCAGCCATCGCAGACGGCCCCTTCACCACGCCAGCGCTCCGCGCGTGGCCCCCGCGTCCTCGGCGGGCCCGCACGGGGGCTCCTACACCACGACGGGCGGCAAGGAGCCCGTAACCGAGTACAACTCGGACTCCGACGCCGTCCCCGACCACGTCTCGGACTCCAACCCTCTCTCCGAGTTCTACTCGAACCCGGACTACGAGTTCGACTTCGGGTCGGATCCTGAGGAGCCCGAGTCCGAAGACGACTCCACCGAGCTTCCCTTGTCGGGGCCGGCCTGCGGGGCCGGTTATAAAATCAACACCGACCGGCAGATACGCTCATGCGGCCGGACCGCATGCCCGCCGATGCGGCAAAGGGAGACTCACGCTATGTCGCCTACATCGACTCGCTACCGTTCCAGGAGGGAACACCACTGGCCCAGGCTGACTCCAACACACCAACTGAGGTGGCACCCTCTGAGTCCAGCCTTGGCACCCCTGATCGCCAAGTCTTCATGGCTGCTGGCGACACCCCAGGACCCTCAGGCACGGCCGAAGACAAGTACCTGGAGGACATCTCTGCAGACGAGCTGTCTGCTGATGCACCTGCGGGCGAGACCGCCGCCAACAGGGACGCTCGACGCGAACGCAACAGGAAGCGCAGCGAACGACGCCGGCGGCTCAGAGACAACCTCCCCATCCGCAACCTTGCGGAAGCTCTCGAGGCGGTCGAGAGCGGGGGTACACACCACTCCTGAGCAATGCCTCATGTCGATCACGACGATCGCACGCCAGGCTCAGGGCATACGCGCTGGAGAGGTCATCGCCAAGCTCGCTGAAGAAGCCTACTTCATGCGGGTCGACAACGAAGTCGCCCAACCTCCTCCCGGCTAAGCCGCGCGACAACGAAGCTACTAGTCGCAGCGCCAACGCTGGCCCCAACCGTACTCGAGGCGACATACCAGCTGAGCCAAATCGTCGCCGCTCCCACGCCGGCGGACCTTCCCAGCAGGACCAAGGCAACCGAGAGGTTGTCCCCCACCGCGCTCGGCCGGTGGTGGCGGCAACGACCCCGACGGTGGCGGCGGCGACGGCGGCGCCTCCAACCACGGGGCCAACGAGAGAGCCGGGAGGCGGCGGCGATCGCCGCGGCGGCCGAGGCCACGCGAACGACCACGCCTCCGGCGCCTCGCACGGCGGGTACGACGCCCGCCGAAGATCGAGGAGCCGCGGCGGAAGAAGTCGACCACCGCCGCCGAGGGCGACGGCTTCCCCGCCTTCTCACCACGACTTCGCAACCTACTCCTCCCCGACAAGTTCAAGCCTTTGGGGATCACCAAGTACGATGCGAAGCAGATCCTATCCGGTGGCTCCGATGCTATGCTCTCTCCATCGAGAATGCGGCGGCAACGGCGACACCAAATGCCTCTACTTCCCCTTCGCCCGGACCAGGCACCACTCACATGGCTCGAGTCGCCGGACAAGCACTCGATCGACAAGTGGGACCAGCTGAAGGAGCAGTTCACAAGCAACTTCGCGGGCACCATGGGCCGTTCGGGTACTCGCATGGACCTTTCCATGATCAAGCAGGAACAAGGCGAGACCCTCCGCAAGTACATGCGCCGCTTTTTCGACAAGCGCGCTACCGTCGTCGACGTCACCGACAAGGAGGTCATCGACCTCTTCCAGGACGGCCTCTACCATCGCCGCACCTTCGAGGACTTCGGTCGTCGCCGCCCCAGGTCCATTCCCCACCTCAAGGACATGATCACGTCCTGGCGGATGAAGAGGACAAGGCCAACGCCAAGTACGACGCCATCCGCGGCAAGTCCAAGCGAGAACCGTGGCGGCGGCGGCGCAAAGCAATGCAAACCAGGGCGGTCGCAACAACAACAACAACAACAACAACAACAACAACAACAATAACAACAACAACAACAACTACTACTACTACTACTACTACTACTACTACTACTACTACTACTACTACTACTACTACTACTACTACTACTACTACTACTCGGGTCCCAACCGCAAGCGCAAGCCAGACAACACTGTCGCGGCTATCCAGGCGCCCGCGAAAGGGAACTCGAAGAAGAACTCGGCGGGTTCAAGGACCCGCTAAAGGAGAAGTGCCCGTGGCATCCAAACGGCAACCACACTACCGAGCAAAGTGCTACCGGCTCGAGCATGCACTCAAGGATACGCCGAGCCACCGCACCCTCACGACCAAAAGGGCAAGAAGAAGGACGGCGACAACGACGACTTCCGGGAACCCGAGAAGACCGTCAACGTCCTCTTCGGCGGACGCCGCGGGCGGGAGCAGAAGGCTACCCGTCGTGAAGTGATGTCCATCGAGCCAGCGGTTCTGACCCCTCTCAGGTGGTCAGAGGTACCCATCACCTTCTCCCGCGCGGACCAGTGGACTAGCTTCTCTGAACCAGGACGGTTCCCTCTCGTCCTGAAGCCAACGGTGGCGGGCTCCAAGCTCAACAAGGTGCTCATCGACGGTGGAAGCGGGCTCAACATCCTCTTCACCAAAACCTTGAAGAAGATGAAGCTCGACGTCACCCCCATGCTCACCAAGAGCAAGACGCCTTTCTACGGCATCGTCCCGAGCAACGCGGCCATCCCACCGGGCTCGGTGGTACCGCGCGATTACCTTCGGGGCGTCTCGGGATAACTACCGCACCGAGTACATCAAGTTCGAGGTCGCGGATTTTGAGACTTCTTACCACGCCATCCTCGGCAGACCGGCCATCGCCAAGTTCATGGCGGTGCCCCACTACACCTACTTGGTACTCAAGATGCCAAGTCCAGCCGGTGTACTCTCCCTCCAGGGGGACTTGAAGATCTCCCACGACTGCGATACAGAGGCCGTGGTGATCGCTTCAACAAACCAAGTATCCAACGCAATGATGGAGGTCTACACCGCGTCGACGAAGCTCGCCACGAGCGAACTCGACATCCTAGAGAAGTCTGACAGCGCCAACAAGCCTCAGCCACCTGAGGAGGTACTCGTCAGGACGGTCGACCTCGGAACAGGCGACCCCAGCAAGACCACCACCATCGGGGCCGGCCTCGACCCCAAATAGGAAGACGCGCTCATCAGCTTTCTTCGGGCTAACCGCGACATCTTCGCGTGGAAGCCAGCGGACATGCCGGGGAGTGCCCGGGGAGCCGATTGAGCACCGCCTCAACGTCGATCCAAAGGCCACCCCTAAGCGACAACACCTCCAACGCTTTGCCGACGACGGACGGGACGCCATCAAGAAGGAGCTCGCCAAGCTACTCGCGGTCGGCTTCATCGAGAGAAGTCTTCCATCCCGAGTGGCTCGCCAACCCCGTCCTCGTCCGCAAGAAGAACTCGAACGAGTGGAGGATGTGCGTCGACTACACCGACCTCAACAAGCATCGCCCCCAAGGACCCCTTCGGGTTGCCGCGGATTGATCAAGTCATCGACTCCACGGCGGGCCGCGACCGCTCTCGCTTCCTCGATCGCTACTCCGGTATCACCGGATCGCAATCAAGGAGGAAGACCGAGGAGAAGACCGCGTTCATCACCCCGTTTGGCGCGTCTTGCTACACGACCATGTCATTCGGGTTGAAGAACGCCGGCGCTACCTATCAACGGGCCATCCGGGCACCGCTTCAAGCGGCAGCTCAACAAGAACGTCGAGGCCTACGTGGATGACGTGGTTGTCAAAACCAGGGACTCCAGTACCCTCATCGATGACCTTGAAGAGACCTTCGCATCACTACGCGAGTACCGCTGGAAGCTCAACCCGAACAAGTGCGTCTTCGGCGTCCCTTCGGGCAAACTACTCGGCTTCATCATCAGCCAGCGCGGCATTGAAGCCAACCCCGAGAAGATCTCCGCCATCACCAGCATGAAAGCTCCCGCGAGCATCAAGGACGTCCAGAAGCTGACGGGGTGCATGGCGGCGTTGAACAGATTCATCTCGAGGCTAGGAGAACGGGGTCTCCCCTTCTTCAAACTACTCAAGCACCACGAGAAGTTCGTGTGGACTCCAGAGGCGGATCAAGCCCTTGCTCAGCTCAAGGACTTCCTGTCAAAGCCGCCAATCCTCACGGCTCCTCACAAGGGCGAGCAGCTACTGCTCTACCTAGCTGCGACTACTCACGTGGTCAATGCGCCATCGTTGTCGAGCGGCGGAAGACGGCCACACCTATCCGGTCCGGGGCCGGTCTACTTCGTCGGCGAGGTTCTATCGTAGTCCAAGGCTCGCTACCGGCCGTGCGAAGCTCCCGTACGCTCTACTCATCACCTCGCGGAAGCTACGACACTACTTCCGGGAGTACTCGGTTTCCGTCGTCACCGACTACCCGCTCGGCGACATCCCGAGGAACCAAGACGCCACGGAAGAATCTCCAAGTGGGGTCGTCGAGCTCGGCGCCCTCACCATCGACTTCAAGCCACGCACGGCCATCAAGTCGCAATCACTAGTCGACTTCATGGCGAGTGGCGGGAGAACCGCCTACCTACTCCCACCGTGCGACCGAGCATTGGGTGATGTACTTTGATGGCTCACTCAACCTCGAGGGCGCGGCGCGGGGGTACTCCCGATCTCTCCAACGGGCGAACAACTCAAGTACGTCCTGAGATCTTCCGGAAGGTCTCAAACAACGAAGCCGAGTACGAAGCTCTCCTACATGGGCTCCGCCTCGCGGCCCACCGGGCATCAAGCGACTACTAGTCTACGGCGACTCCGCAGTGGTCATCAACCAAGTCAACAAGTCCTGGGACCGCAACAAGGAGAACATGGACGCCTATTGCCTAGAAGTCCGCAAGCTCGAGAACAAATTCTATGGTCTCGAGTTCCATCACATCGTCCGTGACAACAACGTTGCCGCGGACGTCCTCTCGAAGCTTGGATCCACCCGCGCCCAAGTACCCGCGGGCGTCTTCGTCCATGAGCTTCATGCGCCATCCATCCCGGAGCCGCACCACCGACCACCGCCCCGGCCCATCCACCACCGGGCGAGGAGGTCATGATGATCGACGTGGACCGGAGGCAACCCTTCATCGACTACCTCGGCGAGCGAGAAGGTCCCCTCCGACAAGAACGCGGCCGAACAACTCGTTCGCCGCGCCAAGTCTTACGTCCTCGTCGGAGACAAGCTTTACAAGCGGGGCGCATCTTACGGAGTACTCATGAAGTGCGTCCCTCGTGAAGAAGGCAAGGACATCTTGGAGGAGATCCATAAGGGCGTCCGTGGCAACCACGCGTCTTCACGCACGGCCGGTCGGCAAGGCCTTCCGGCGAGCTTTCTGCGGCCCACGGCCACGGGCGATGCCGAAGAACTCGTCGAAGGTGCCAAGGATGTCGGTTCTTCGCCAAGCGACAACACGTCCCGGCCTACAAGCTAGTCACCATACCGCCGACCCGGCCCTTTGCCCGCCGGGGGCTCGACATGATTGGGCCACCGCCAACCGCGCCGGGGAGGATTCAACGGAGTGCGGTGGCTATCGACAAGTTCACCAAGTCGATCGAGGTCAAGCCGGTCACATGCCCCAAGGCCGACAGAGTACTCGACTTCCGGATGAACTCGTACACCGCTACGGGCTACCCCACCGCATCATCACGGACACCGGGGTCCAACTTCAACAACCACCGGTTGCGGGAATATTGCGAAAACAGCGGGATCGACGTCAGATACGTCTCAGTCGCCCATCCACGGGCCAACGGACAAGTCGAGCGCGCCAATGGGATGGTGCTCGACGCCCTCAAGAAGCGGCTACATGACGCTGCTAATTCTAAAGGGGGCAAGTGGATCAAGGAACTACCCAACGCACTGCGGGGGCCGCGGACTCAACCATCCAAGCCAACGGGGCAATCCCCCTACTTCTTGGTCTACGGCTGCGAAACCATCCTCCCCGCCGACGTCATATGGAACTCGCCAGGCGGTGGAGCACTACGACGAAGGCGTCTCGGAGGACGACGGACGAGTTGATATCGACGACCTCGAAGAAGCTCGGCCGCGCCGCCCTCGTCCAATCGGCAAGGTACCCGGAGGGTATCCGACGCTACCATGATCGCAACGTCAAGGAACGCTCCTTCAACGTTGGAGATCTTGTCCTCCGCCGTATTCGAACACGGAAGGACTCCACAAGCTCGGCTCCCCACGGGAAGGCCCCTTCACCGTGGCTAAGGTGACCGGGCCGGCTCCTATCGCCTCCAAACACTTGAAGGCGAAGACGTCAACAACTCGTGGAACGTCGACCAACTCTGTCGATTCTACGCCTAGTCTACACGACTACTCCGGGTTCAAGTCTACACGACTACATCAACACCCCTCGCCGCAAGCGACCCCCCGGGTCCCGGCTCCAAGTCTCCGGACTACTCTCCTCCGAGTCCGGCCGCGCGGCCTACCTACGGACCACGGGGGCCGCGACGAGCGTCAAGGACTCTAGCAGCGGTCTACCAAGAGACCAAACTCCAAGATCCGGCCCCCCACGGCTACCTACGGATCCGCGATCCGGCCTACACGGCTACCTACGGATCACCGACCGCAAGCGGCTACCCGCTCCGGCGTCACTTAGTCGTAAGCGGCCTCCGGGTCCAGGCGACTACCTTGTAACTACGGCCCTGGCCACCCAGGTGTACTTCTTCAGTAATAAAGCTTGATTGTTCATCAACTTGTTTACTGTCTACTCCCTATGACGGGACTACTAAAGCCGAGTACTACTACTCGCACCTACTCCACGATGGGCGCTCCGCACTCTGAGATCGCGGTTACGAGTACTCATTGCTGGAAAACTTCATTTCATTGATACATGAATAGTTCATTACAAGTGTTTCCTGTACAACTATGGCTACTAGCTACCTATGCAGGGCTACTGGAGGTTCAGCTTTTCGGCTACCTGCTCCGCGATGGGAGCCATCTGCTCCAGCGGCTCCGCGTCTTGCTCATCCGGCGGTTGGCGGCTACCCCGCCGGCGACCACCTCTACTGGAGCCTTCGGGAAGTACGACTTCATGAAGGCCAGGACTTGCTTCGGGATCGACTTGGCCATGTGCTTGACGTAGGCGGCTAGCCGGCTTGGTGCTTCACGAAGACGATCCGCCAGAGGAGCGATCTTGGGGCCACCCGGGTGCGGCACCAGAAGCCTCGCGATCGGGAGAGCAGCTTCTTCAAGATCCTTCAGCTGGGCTCGGAGCGCCTCGCAATCTTCATTCAACTTCTGCAAAGATTTGTAGCGATTGACGAGATCTCTGTCAGAGGCAATCCGTAGCTCCATGTGCTTCTCGCATTCGAAGGCGAGCTCCTTGTAGTCGAGCTCAAGTACACGGCGGGCTTCTTGCTCCCGGTAGAAGAGGTTCTTCATGCTAACCTCCGAGGCCTTCAACTGCTCCACCCGGCCTTCGAGCTCGCAACACGGAAACAAAACAACGGGTCGGAGGCTTGACGACTTCCAACAAGTACCCGACAAGTCAAAGGACATACCTTTATTCTTGTTGCGGAGGCCTTTGTTCTTCCGCACCAACTCGTCGCCCTTCGCCCGCAACTCCATCACATCGTTGTGGTACTTGGTGAAGGCGGCGTCGAGCTTTTGATCGCATGGCGGCCGCGTGCTTCCGCGACTTCATGAGCTGCTCTTCCGGGGCCTCGGCTCGGAGCACGGTGTCGCCGTAACCTTGCGGCGGGGTTCGACTTCTCGCGGGATCGCTCCGCGACGTCCCGCACAAGACAAGCTCAAGTCAAGAAGAGTACTCAACGGCAAAGGATTGACTACTCGGGAGGCTACGGCTACGTACCTTCATCCTTTGTTCGGCTCGCCGGATCGCCTCCGGTGTGCCGGGGCCACCGTCGCCGCTCGACGAGATCGTCGGCCGAAGTTCAATCCCGCCGCGGCTACTCGACGTAGCCTCCGTCATCGGCGCTGAGCGGATAGGCTCCGCGTCTTGGATCTCGGGGGAGCGGACAGCCACCTCCCGAGCAATCTCGGCGACGTGGTGACCCCTTCTCCCCGGCGGTTTTCTCGATGACTTCCCCCATGGGCTCGGGGGCTCCTTCCGCGGCTTCGGGGCCTGCGGTGTCAACTCCTCGCATGGGCACCCCTGCGGCAGGATGTCACCTCCTTCGCCGCATGCCAACAACCGACACGCGCATCGGTGCCTACGACTACTCGTCCCGGGGTTCTACGGCTTCAAGAAGGGTACTCACCTTCGACTACGACCGCCTCCGGCGGCGGCGCTTCGGTAGCCTGGGGCTCGGTCACGGCTTGGGCCTCGGGGAGCGGGCTCCTCGACGGGCGGCGCGACTTCTCCCGCCTCCGCCGTCGAGGGCTCTTTTCCGTCCCGGCTCGGATCCGTGGATTTTACGCGAAGTATTCACAGAGGGTCGTCAGACAAATCGACTACTGCAGCAAGTACTACTCGTGAGGACGTGGTACTTACAAGTTCGACCGGACGATGGTCACGGCCGGAGCACCGAGGATGCTGGCAATATCAACCAGTCCACCCTCGGCGGGCGTCTCCTCCTCCGCCCCTGCGGCTTCTGCCTCTTCCACGACGGCGGCGGTCGGCGCAGATGTCTCCTGCGCCCCCGCGGCCTCCATCTCTCCAACGGCGGCGGCCGTGGGTACTCCTCGCTCCCTCTGCGGAGCGAGGGGGCGGCGCTCCAGCTGCGCCAGGAGTTCTTCAACAGTAGGGGCTGGACTTCGGCTTCCAGCCGGTTCCCCCACCGGGTCCCACACACCTTCGTCGCCCTCTTCGACAAGGCCCGCCGGCGGCACCTCCCGTACACAAGGGAAGACTACTCGTCGCAATGTACTCGAATACCGGGTACTCGACCACTCGCTCAAGATAACCTACCTCCGAGAGGCGTGGTCTGCGAGACCTTCATCTTCTTCGCCCACGCTTCTTGGCGGGGTTGCGCGGCTTCCGCGGCGGCGCGGCAAGGCTAGCCTCCGGGCTAGCCGGGAGGTTCTTGAACAAGTGGAACATGAGGCAAGCCCGGACGGCTAAACCTCGACCGCCACCGGAAGCGGTCTTGAAGCGTCTCCTCATCTTCTTCGTCGTCATCGGAGGAATCCTCCACGATGACGGGATCGTCGTCTTCGCCGACTTCGCGGCGCCCCTTCGACTTCCCCTCCGCCGGGATCTCGATCCCGCTCGGTGGCGGCGCGGCTCGGAGACAAACCGCTTCACATCATCTCGCGCAAAGACACAAGGCGTCAGCAACTCTACTACAAGTACTCACTACTCGACAAGGGGGATACGGCTCTCACCTCGTTGGGCGGGCGCGCGGCGGAGTACTCCTCGATCGGGCACGCCGTGTACGGCGGCATGTCCTTGAAGATGCGCGACAACCTCTCGATGATGTCGTTGTCGTCCAACTCGCCCCCGGCATCCGCGACGAGTCGTCGTCGCCGGTGTACTCGAAGCCCGGTGTATCCCGCGCCATCGGCGGGCCGGATCCTGCGCTTCATGAAAGCGAAGGCCACGTGCTCGGCCCTCGGTCCGGCTTCTCCGAGCACTCGAATGCGTGCTAGCGGCTCGGGGAGCCGGATCCCCTCATGCATGGTGGGCTTCGTGTTCCACCACTCACGATGCCCGGGCCGCCGTCCGCTTGGCCCGGCAGGCCGGGGGTGGTGGTGGGTGATGTAGAACCACCTCGTCTTCCGGTCCGTGTTGGAGTCCACGAGCTTGTACGCCGCAGTGCGATCCGCGGCGTCTTCCCTCGCCGGATCCCGGCTCCTCCGACTACTGCGGGGTTGGAGGCACGCGGGTTGCGGCTTCACGCGGAAGAACTTCCGAAGAGCACCCGGTGCGGCTTGATTCCGAGGAAGGCCTCGCGAGAAGTGGACGAAGACCGACGTGTGGAAGATGCCGTTGGGGTTCGGGGTTGAGGTACTCGATGCCGTAGTACCCGAGCAGCCCCTTGAAGAAGTCGCTTTGTCGGGAGCGCAAGACCGCGCTCCACGAAGCGCGAGAACATCGGGATCTCGTCTTCGACCTTCTCCATCGGATAAGGATCTCCGCGGCGGATCTCCACATGTCGACTTCCTTCTCCCCGATGAACCCACCTGTTCGGCGGGGGTCGGCGAGTCCTCCGTCTTGACCTTCGATTTTTTCCACTCCCGGCTTGGATCGGCGCGCGGTGGAGACGGGGGCGGCGCCGCACTAGTGGCGGCCGCGACGGCCTCTCGCACGGCTCCTCTTCTTCCCGCCGGCCTTGGACGTCTTCGACGGCGACGGCTTCATTCTCCAAGTGCAAGGAGTTTTCACTCGCATCCGCTCGGGGGCTACCCTAAAGGCTTCGGGTGGCGATGCGCTCAGATCTACCACGGCGCCAGCAGGCTGTTGGGGGTGGATTTGTTTCTAGATTCAAATGGGAATGGCTGCGGCTCACTTGGGTGAAAAACCCTAAAGGTTTTGGCTTCTATTTATAAGCCAAATCGCCTCCGCAACAGGCGGCCGGGATAAGTCCACGCGCGGGCTGACTCAGCGGCTGCGCGTGTCTCTTCGTATTCTACTAGTCGACGCGCCTCACCTCGGGGGCTCGGCTTCTTCTACTCGACTACCTGGGAAGCGGCTAGTATCAAGAGCATCTCAGGACACATTCTCCAAGAAGACCCTTCAATTCGAGAGGAAGTACTCGACTCAAGGCTCGGGGGCTCCGTGCCACGTGTCCTTCGCTTTTTTTCTCTCCGGATTTTTCGGGATTTTCTTGCCAAGATTTCGGACGGACCCTCGGCCCGCAGCTCGCGGCTCGAGGCTCGGGGGCTACTCCATGTGGAGTGCGGTTCGCAAATCGCATCTCTACAACGGTTCCGGCTTCAAGACAAGACGGGCATTTCTTGAAGACCTTCGAAGGCAGATTTCAAGGACGCTTGGGACTACTCGAGAAGACTTCAAGATTGCTCAAACATCGAGTGGAGTACATTCCGGCCTCGGGATGCTTCGACTACTCTTGAGGGCTTTTGACTTGTAGCACTCGGGGACGCTTGGGGACTACTCGTTAAGGCCGTCAAAGACTACTTGAAGCTATCCTTCTCGACTACAAAGTACTCGGGGGCTTGTCGTATGGACCTCCCCGGGCCCACTACATCGGTGGGTACCGGGACCGACTACTCGGTGGGCCCCGGGACTACCGGCTTGCGCCGCACGGCACCCGAAGGCGTGGAGCACAAGGACTACACGGGAGTAGTACTCGGTTAGGGATCCGTACATGTTTCGCACGTATAGAGGTCTCCTAGACGTACTCGACTAGTACTCTTTCCCTACTCCGACTTGTAACCCCGCCTCCGGACTATATAAGGCGAGGCAGGGACCGATCTCTAGCATCCAATCTCCTCTCATACAACCCACGGCGCACTATTGCACCATCTTGTAATCGTGCCCTATCAATCCAGAGCTACGCAACATACAGGACGTAGGGTATTACGCACCTCGCGGCCCGAACCTGTCTAAATTGTGTGCCACGTGTCTCTTCCTTCGAGTTACCGATCTCGGCGAGTCACAATCATCTACTTCGGGTACTCCCCGTAGTAGGTTGCCGGGTCTAAAACACCGACAGGATCGACATATGCATTAAAACTCACACGAAGGCGAGTACGAGTACAACACGGATTAAATCCAAATTATTACAAACCATTGTTCCTTACAGAAGTAAAGGTTCGTAGTTCGGAAACAGCGGAAATAAATAAACTAGCGCGACGATACACATCACGAGAGGTCATCCGTGATGTCATCACTCGTCCCCTTCCACCCATTCCAGCCTCCCGGCGGGCGGAATCTCACCGGGACAAACAACACCCGCAACAACATTTTTAAAGCAAGGCTGAGTATACTAATACTCAGCAAGACTTAACTGTCGGGTGATAACTACATCACCAAACTCTAGACATGAGAGGCTTTTTGGCCGGTGGGGTTCTTTTGCTGAAAAGCAACAAAGAGTATGTCCTACATTCATTATTTTAGCACAAGTTCTAGTTGATTATCATTTCTAAGTGTGCCAAGTAACTTAATCAAGAATTGTACAAGCAATTAATTCATACAATAATATTCATCAAGTTCCATCATTACGGGATATCATGGCCTGTTGATTAAGCAGTCTCAGATAACGGTGAGAGACCAACAATCGATTGATTTAAACCTTGCAAGGTAGACCTAAACACACGGAGCGGTGCACCAACAGAGCTGACACCGACCAGGCGGTTCCCAAAAGTCCTCGGTTTGGGATCAAAGCTTACAGTCCCGGGTACAAGGCTATCTGGCATGTCCCACCCAGTACACCCAGCCTCACACATGTACCCACCTCCCGGTTGCAAAGCGGTAGGTGATTACTCAAGAGTAGTTCCCGCACCGTCTCATTAAGGTACTAGGCTTACCTGTCCCATTCCCGACAAGTGCTTAGTACGTTCAAAAGCTTAGCCTACGAAAACCACTAGACCGGAGCCCAAATCCCATGCTCTTACCACATGAGCAATCCTTTTATAAAGATCTTATGATTCCAACATAAGAACCTATTCTCGCGAGTGACGAACATCACTCGACTTCTATCGGGTCCTATAGCATAGCAGCTATCGACCTAGCATACTAGTGATAGAGCATAGGTACCTAGGGATCATGCATCTAGGGTTTCAATTCAACTCCTGAAACGTAAATGCGCAATCATAGCAAAACATAATTGCATAATTTTTAAAAGGCGGGGTTAATGATCCGGGGCTTGCCTTCGCTGGCAAGGTTGGCCTTGGGCCCCTCTAAACTTTGGTCCAGGTCTTGAGCTACGTCCACGTAATGCAGCTCTTCATCAGCTCCATCTCCTCCCTCCGGCACGAGCGTATATCTACTGTCGGGAAGATCTACACGAGGATGCAAATGCAGGGTTTATTTGTCGATTTTTAATTTAATTAACTACAAACAATAAATGACAACCCTGGGGTGCATTGGTTGGGCACATTCACCTAGATAAGAAATACATTCAGCATACTCTTCCAAAAGGAACAATATGCGGCTCTTTATTAAATATTCTTTTTGATAGTGACTGTGTACATATATATGTAAGTAATTTAATTTAACTTCACAAACAGCAGTGGGTGGGTATATTTAGCCTTTTAAAAAGATTTGCAACCACACACAAGGTTAGTAAGGATGGGTTGGTGATTTTTCCCATTTAAAAGACTATTAAGCCCTTAATGGCCTTCATAGCTTTTATTAATGAAATTAATTAATAAAATTCAGTGGAAGGGTGAACACCTATAACAAGCCGCTGGACACACATGCAAGCTTTGGATAGCTAGAAATTAATTATTTTTGAAAATGACAAAAGCTAGCTAGAAGAACAAGGTAAATGCACATAAAAATAAATACTCAACAAAATGATACAAACTTTCTCACACATGTTACATGGTCCAAATCTAACCTAGGAATGCAGCATATACACTTAGAACTACTATGAAACTTGATTTATGCAATTACCAAGAAAAACAAGCATAATTCAGGAATAAATATTTCTGGTAATTATAAAATTGTGATTAATTCACCAGAGGTGTGTTTTGGAATAAAAAGACAGTATGCAAAAGTTGGTTACAAAAATCTAATCATTTTTAGCTACACAAATCATTTATGCAATCATTTGTGCAAGTTTTGGTACAGGAGATAGTCATGACATAACACATAACATATCCAAAAATTGGGTATAGGGAGTTTATAGATTTTGAGATATGGCAGATCTAGGGTTTTTACATTTCTATTTTTCATGCAAAAACTATCCGGAACTAGCTCATGCAAGAATAACAAAACTTCTGGGATTTTTCACCACGAATCCAAAAAAATTGAGTTTGCATTTTTCCAAATTTTCTACGACTTTCTACGCAATTTACAAGAATCAGCAAAATGGCTTTACTATTTGAGATGCGGTTTTGCAGCAGGGTCCCTGGAACTTTCTGATACGTCACAGATATGCCCCTGGTTCATGAAAATCTCCTTGGAAAGAAAGAGGGAGACGCAATTGGGTCCTCAGCCAGGCCAGTGGCAGTCCGGCCACAATTCCGGTCAGTCCGGCGGCGCCCTTGGCCGGGAAAAGGATGGGGAAGGTGCGCGGGCTCACCTAGGACTCGATTGCGACCGAAGCTAGGGCTGTGGTGCTTCCGGCGACGGGGCTCAGCGGTGACGGTCGGTGCCAGCCACGGCGGCCTGCTGTCCGGTGAAGGACGAGTGCGCCCGGAACGACACGCGGCTGCGCGAGCCTTGGTAGGTACTAGAGAAGCTATTAGAGGTGTTGACCGATGAGGGAAACTGGCGGAGGGGTGGGCGCACCGTGGTGGCTGGTGGTGGCACGGGGCAGCTCGGCGCACGCGGGAACGCCCCGGCCTCTTTATAGGCGACGTCCACCGCGAATTCAAGCGATGGGGAAACGAGGGAACGGCTAGCCACGACAGCGGTCGGGCGGCACGCGGCGGCGCGGCAGACGGGGATACGCGCGCGTGCGGGCTCGACACACGACGCGCGAACTCCCATGGCGCTCGGGCCGTGTGCGGCCTCGGGCGCTCGGCCTCGGGGGCGCGGAACCTTAGGAAGGCGCGAGGCCGGCCTCGGGAAGGCGCGTGCGGGGGCGCGATGCCGAGGCGGCGGTACGGCGTGGCGCGGGCGTGGCCGACCGAAATGTGTCACTGTGCCCCTGTTCGAACGCGTAAAACTCCAAAAAGTTGAATAGAAGTGCACAAAGTGGTGAATAGGAAAGTTGTAGATCTCACTACCCTCTACAACTTTTACAAAGGCCGTATGGTGTTTTTCTCAACGGATTTTGCATAAATTGCAGCCAAAATTTGAATGTCACCATGTTTCGGTGAACAGGAGGTACTGGCGGTTGACCAAGTTTTTCACCAATTTCCTCTCAAAATTTGAAATGCCAATCTACATGAAAGTTGTGTCCCTCAACAAATTGGACAACTTTCATATTGGTAGATTTTTAAGTGTTTAGGTGAAATTTGGAGAACGCGGCAAAAGTTCTGGAAGACATTCGCCGACGTCAGCATTTAAGCGGGGTTTGACCGTGTCTTTGACCAAGAGTTGACCACGGGTGCGTGTAGACTTGGTCAAGGGGTTCAATAGGATTTTTCGGTGAGGTTTTCGAGGTGATGACCCAGGTTGACCTAGGTTTGACCAGTGTCGGCCGATTTGACTCAGCTGATTCGGTCATTAGTGTTACAGACGTTAATAAAAAACCTGGGGCGTCACAATCTTCTGTGTGGATTTCTATTTTTTAAGACACTTCTATGTTGGCTGGCATGATGTTTGAGCATTGCATTCTTCTTTTCCATCTCAGAATTAATGGCTGACAATGGGATTTTAAGTTTTTGTTTTCATTGTGTTCATTCAAATAACAAGCATTGTTTCCGATGGATCAACAAACATATATACTAGCTGAAAGCATGCAGCAGTGAAGAGCCCCCTGACATAAGTAAGCAATAAGTTGGAGATCATCGGTGCACTAGATAGTGGCATGACAGTGATATTGGAGGAAAACGGTTTGTGAGGTATGCCTCACCATATTCATAATGAATTTGGTAAAAATTTTGTATTCCATATTTATTTCCTCTTTTTACATTTTTATTGCCCAGTTGGTTCGGTCAGTTTAAAGATTCTGAAATAGTGTTGCCATTAGCAATTAGTTGAGACATGATTAGCAGCTTTTTTTCCTCTTTTTACATTTTTAATGCCCAGTTAGTTGGTACGGTTAGTGTTTTAAAGATTCTAAAATAGTGTTGCCATTAGAAATTAGTTGACACATGATTAGCAGCTTTAACTGGTAAGAACTTAACAGTGTCATATTGATTCTTATTTCTATGGAGCACGTCCGACGCTTATAGACCAAGCCACCGCCACCAAAAATGATTTTTTTTTAGAATCAAACATTGTTGGTGGCCTAGATCGAGATGTCCTAAAGAAAGAAATCCCTCTCTTGGTTTACAGTATTTTGCTCTTAGTGTTTATTAATCACAAGTTTTTCTTGATATTTCAAATTAGTTTCTGAGCCTATCATGTTCTTGAAGGCTTCACTACTCATAAATTTTTAATTCTTTATTTGATTTAATAACTTTAGATTCGTCAATGGGTTAGTACATACTTTATTCTTCTACTATCTTCTGTCAATGGGCATTTTGCCTTATGGTTGCTATTTCAGTTAGTTTTTGGATTAAGCATTTGAGGGTTGATCGATATGCTTGTAGTGTGAACTGGAAACAACAACTTTACATACATCATATTGCTCTAGAAAGAATTCGGGACTTTTAGAATTGCAGGCAGCAAGCAGACTCTCTTTGAGGATGGTTGTACACAAATGAGGCTCCACATGATGCATACCTTTAGTGTTCATGTTGACGTTAGGGATATGCTCTTTATTGGATTTCTCTTTTATCTCCGTGGTGGTCAACTATAATAGAGAATGGTTGATACTTTGATAGCTCATCTCTTTGTGGTGTTTTTTTTCTAAATCTTTGTTACCTGGACAGCAATGTCATTCTTCTGCTTGTTGCTTATTTGTACCAAGTGTTTATTGTGTAAAAAAGCAGATGTTGTTGGAGTGCTTTGCTTATGTCTACTCAAATTTCACACTTTGTGAATTAATGACACTATTGCAGTCATGTTTGCTTTTGAATATGCTTATTTGTACTGTTCATTGTAAAAAATGGTATTGGAGTGCTTTGCTTATGTCCACTCAAATTTCACACTTTTTGAATTAATGGCAGTATTGCAGTCATGTTTCTTTTGAATTTGCACGTTATTGTGAGTCACTGAAAGTGTGATGCTTTAATAAAAGAGAAGGTGTCGACTGAATGATTGTTTCCTTCACTTTTATCATTGTTGTTGAATACTCCATGTATTACACTATATATAAATATTTTTGGCCCGTAGCAACGCACGGTCACGATCCTAGTAATGTAAATATATGTGGGCTGCGCACCCTCCTGTATACCACCACAATAAGAGGAGCAGCATATACCATTGTGATTTTTATGTGCTCGTTATATTTCTTTTTCTACTTCATCCTAATCATAATTCATAACTATATGTTCATAAGGACAGCATTGACACACGGTCTACTACATATGACACAATGACTATACTAGCTAATATATCTGTAAATATAAAATGTTACATAAAAGGATATCATAAATTATTATGAAAGAATTTTTGTGATGAATCTAATAATATAAATATTGTATTGTCGTCCGTTGGGGGGATTCGGAATCAAGCCTTTCGTATACCTAAAAATAAAAAGCGGCCGTGCGAAAGGTTCAACGGCGAAACCCCAGAACCGCGGATTCCTTTTCCACCTTCCGGATTTTGCGTTTCGGCCGTACCCTTCGTCTCCAAAGCAAAGCGGCCAAACGAATCCAAAGATAGCACAGGGTGTTAAAGTCTCGCTTGGCAACTTATTCCATGACGAAACCCCTAAGGCGAGTATTATTCACCCAGGGAGCCTCGGCCTGGGATTCACTCAGGGGGTTTCGTCGTTCCTAACATTTAACGAGTTCAAACTTGAGTGTGGTTTTTGTTTCAGGTGATGAAGAGTGCTAGGCGAAAGGGGGATCTCCAAAGGCTCGGGAGCTTTCACCCTGACAGGCGCACGTGATAAGAGTTGGAAAGGCGCCGCGATTTGCGGCGTGACATCATGAAGCGCCGATTACGTGGAGACCTAATTGGAGATTACCCGAAGATAGCCTAGCACATTCTGTTTCGATTCGTTTTACACGAGGGTGTTCTCGGAATGTAAAAAGTCTGCCCGCCTCCCTATAAAAGGAGATGGACCGGCACTTGTAAAGGGGATCGACTTTTGAGAAATCCACTGTTGAGAAAGAAGCTTTTGTCTGTCCTTTCGCTTTGCATTTTGGCTTTTGGTTCTCGAGCTTTTGTCCCCTCTCATTGTTCGTGTGCGAAAGCTGCGGCTTTCCCCACAACACGATCTTTTGTTTGTCCTTTCGCTTTGCATTTTGGCTTTAGGTTCTCGAGCTTTTGTCCCCTCTCATTGTTCGTGTGCGAAAGCCGCGGCTTTCCCCACAACACAGTCTATCTAAAATTTTAGATGAATACATATATTTTGCTGCAGTGACCCCAAAGCACAGTTGACCTGTATCGGTCAGTCTTATATTTACTTGCTCCTTGATAGTCCTTGTTTTATTTCACTGAAGTTGAAGAGTGATATTGTCTTGCATTGACTGATTGACCAGTTGTGTTGAAGGTTTTGAACTAGCTAGGCGTCTGCCCTGGTTCGCGCATTTCCTTGTTAGTTCAGACAAACGAAAACCGTGAAAGTGAAACGTTGCTAGTTTGTACCAATAATCTTATTTTCAGTGCCTGCGGTATTGTACCTCCAATGTCATGCGTTTGAGTCGGTTCAACTGAATTCAGCCTAAATTTGATAAACATATGCTTCAACATAAGTAAATATATAGTCAGAACTCACATAACACCATCTTACTTTCTTGTCATGCATACATGACTTAAGCTGTTACACCGTCACTAGAAAAACTACTTCCTCAGTTTAAAATTTTAAATCGTTTACCTTTTTACACCATATGCAATATCTAGATGCATAATAATATATATAAAAACTCAGCAAAATCAAAGCAAGATGGATTGCGCACGCACGTAAGTAGTCCATGCGCGATGATACATACCTTGATGCAAATGGTACAGATGATTTTGTTTTTGCTGCAATGGTACACATATATGGTTTGACTCTAACAAAGTAAAAAATATATATATAGACAAAATAAGATATATAGGTTCCCGGTGCAGCTAGGAAGCCCAGGACGCGCGTGCTCAGCCGGAGCACTGGTACACCTTCTGGCAGCCGCGGCCGGTGTAGGCCCCGCCGGCGGCCGGGCAACTACTGAGGCAGGCTGCCTTGTTAGGATCGAGCGAGGACGACCTGACCACGTTGCTGAGCACCCGGCGGCGCACTTGGAACCCCATCGTCGTCGAGGGGGCCATCAGCTGCAGCGCGGCGGCGTACGACTCCGTGCTGGCGAGAGCGACCGCAACGCCGCCGAGCAGCGCGATCAGGAAGATGACGACGCGCATCTTGCTGTCCACCATGCTAGCTACGCGCTGGTGGTTGACTGGTTGCGCGTATACGCGATCGGACACAATTTATATAACCGGAGGTTCTCGGATCTCGGGGTTAGCACAAAATGCAGAGGTTTGGTGTTGGTTGGGGAGTATCGGTTTCCTAGGATGCAGACATATGGATGCTTTTAATTTTTGCCATGTAACTTTTAACGGTTGAGCGTACGCACATCATCTGCCAACCAATTTTCACCACCAATTCATGGAGAGGCGTCTCACTTTTGGTCAAGTACTTTTAGAAAGAAAAAACCACTACACTTTGCGGCAGTGAAATTACAACTTAATAAGGGAAACTAACACTGGAAAAGGAAGCAAGAAAGTATCGAACATTAATTAATTTCAAACAATCTAAATTTTCTCATCATATTTATCTTTGACAGTCATGCATCTTTTATTTCATAAAAGGTGCTTAAACTATACTCCCTCCGTCCCGCAAAGAGTGCCAACTTTGACTTTTTTTCAGTCAAATCATTTTATGTTTGACTAAGTTTATATAAAAATATATCAATGCTTTTGATGTCTAACAAGTTTTATTAGATTCATCATGAAATGTATTTTCATATCATACCTATTTAATATTATAAATATTTATATTCTTCGTTATAAACTTAGTCAAACTTCAAATAGTTTGACTGAAAAAAGTCAAAGTGGACACTCTTTGCGGGACCGAGAAAGTAAGTTTTATATATATCATGAAAATAATTTCATGGCATGTACTCTTCCAATTATTTGATTATATTTTTTATAACTTTTTTCGAACAAATTCCGGGGGTGGGGGGATCTCCACCTACTTTTCATTGATCGAAGAGACCCTGAGAAGGGGCAAATACAATGATCATACAAAGATCATCTCGGCAAGCCGAGGAGAAGAAAATGAGGTCAGCAAAGCCGAAAGAAAAACATTAGATCAAAGAAAAGAGAGGAGAGGGTCTAGCACGTCTCCAAATACCACCCTGAAAGTAAACTACCTATCACTAGAAAGCCCAAATACTAAGAAACTTCCTTGTCAAATCCGCACTAAGCATCCATGATCTTCTTCCCCAATCATTTTCTAACCAAGGTAGGGAAAGAACCCACCCTGATCGTCTGGTCGCCACTCTTCATAATGCCCTTCGACACCCTCCGAGAAGAAAGGTGAGCTTGAAGGGAGAAGGATCATCTTGAAAAGAACGAGGCCCCCATCCTCGCTACCCCAGCTTCAGACCAAAGAGGAGACCACAAAGAGAGCACTTCCTCGAACACGAAAACATCCCATCTACAAACCAAATCAGAGCTTCTCAATCTGCAGCCCGCCGCCATGCTCCATTGAGTTGTGGTAGCTCCAACACGGGGGTTGATGATGCTGCCAGCATCAAGCCATAACAGGGGTAGGCTTCTCAATTTGCAATAAATCGATGTCCCTCCAATGCCCAGTGTGGAGGAAACCCCAAAGGAGGGAGGACCCTTGACGAATACAACCATACATCAACAAGCAGATAGGGTGAAGAAGAAGCAAGGCGCCGAGCACAAGAACTTGCTAGTTCCTGGATGTCACCACCAGAGCAAAGTGGAATAATGACCCAAAAAAGAGATGAGGAGAGGAGAGGAGAGAGGTCACCCGGATTATGAGGGGGAGAGATCACAAAGATGACGCCTCCAAGGAGGTCTACGGCGCTCAAGAGTGTCGCTGTCATCCACCCAACAACATGAATTGGGCATGGCTTTCGCCAGATCTTCTCCAAAGCAACAACCTGCCACACTGACGCCTACTACAATTGGGGCAGCCAACCGCCCAGAGCGAGGCTGCCACAACACTCTGCAGCAAGCACTGTAGGAGCTCCACCATATGCAGACGTGAGCGTGCATCATTCCTGGACGTGAGCGACACCGTTGCTGGGCAGTGGTGTGCCCCGGTCGCTGGCGTATAGTTAGCCGAGCAGGCTGCAGACGACCCGCAAGTAGCCGCAGCTGTCAAATCTCGAGGAGGAGCGACCGGTAGCCACCACGCCCACGCACATTGTCGCCGCCGAAATCTTGGGCTCGAATGAGAAGAGAGGGTTGGGGAGAGGAGAATGCCCAGATCTAGCCCCAGATGGAGTAGATCAAGCATGGGGGACGACTAATCTGCCACCAGCCGACCGGAAAATGGTCGCCATTGCTGGTTGTGGGCGCGGGAGAGAGGGAAGGAAGGGAGGAGAGGGAGGGGGAAACAAGAACAAGTACCCGCCGCCGCCGTCCTTGCGGCCGGTCAGATTCCCAGCGGTGAGCTCTGGCGGCGACGAGGGGAGGAGTAAGGTGGAGGTGGGGCGTGCGGCCAGGGGCTTTCGGGGTTCCCCTCGAGTGGCCTGAAGGAGGACGACGCAAGGGGGGTTTCCTATTTTTTATAACTTGGTTGAAATATTCACATTTTTATACCATATCTGCATTTTAACTACTTACTTGTTATGTTGTTAATGCATATATTCTTCTACCAAATTAAAGTCAGTAGGGATATCTCTGACAAGCTTTTCTTTATATAACTTTTCAGAACTTAGAAATGTCAAATTTGCTCCTCACACAGAATCGAATCCAAAATTGGTAGTTAATACTAGATTACGAACACAGTTGGTGGTAAATCAAACTGTAGACTATGAGTGCTCTACAATGTATCAATAGCTGAAATGGCATATACTTATTCAGTCATACATATACAGAAAAAAAAGCATCACTACTATGTGGTATTTTTTTAATAAAGGATTACAAAATCCGGCCTCTACATTGGAGATGTACGAGGCCAATTATTACTACTATGTGGGATCTGTGATGAAATTTTATTTTGTCATGTACTTCGCGTCGTAGGTTAACTTATATACTGTGCTCATTATGAATTAAAAGGATTTATTACAGTTGTGTCGGAAAACTCCATCACTTGCATCACCTCTTGGGGGATCATTTCCCTGTGCCGAACGCCTGCGTAGTAAAGATACAAGGCAAGGCACCGAGGCGGAGGTGCCGCATTGAGGGCTCTTCGTAGTATTGGGCGAATGCCGTGTTCCTCCTTCCCACCTTCCTCCACCTCCGGATCCGATCCGATCCCGCTCGATCTCCTCCATCACTCCTCAATCCCGCAACAATTCGAGCTTCATCAACTCGCCTCGAACGTTGCCCCGACTCAATCGTCCTCGCCGGATTCGGCCGAACTCGTTGGTAAAATTTTCTCGTTCTTCTTCTCTCGACACCGCCCCCACCGCCCGTTGTTGCCACGCGCCGCGCCGCCCTCTTCCTCGATTTGGGCGCGTCGCTCGCCTCGGTCTCTCCGATTCACCTCCATGACTACCTTTCCACTCCGTGATTTCACCCCCTCCTTTCACTTTCCCTTTCTCAACCTTTTTCTCGCCGCTACCCGCCATGGATGACAAAGCTCCGGACTCCTCGGTCCCCCACCCAATGGAGCATGTTCCTCCCGACCCACCTCCTCCCCCCCACCCATGGCCAACCAAGCGCATCGCACCTTCACCAATCTCCACCCCCACCGTCCAAATCTCGAACTCCCACAGACTACTCCACCCGTGACCCATACCCTTCAAGACAATCAAGAACTCATCCGGGCTCTTCAAGCTCTTCGGTGTCGTACGTGCCCGTGCTCCCCCCGGCTCCGGTGGTCGCCCAAGATCTTTGGGGGATCCAGATTTTCCCAAGCTTCTCCCCGATGGTTGCGGATCGGTCGCAGAACCCCGGGACCACTCCGAAGCCGTTGCTCGTGCGGATCCGACCAATCCGTGGAGAGGTCGCCTCCTATCTCCGGATCGGGTAACGAGAAAATCTATTCCTAGTCGCTTTCGGATCCGAGGCGGACATGATGTCAATAATAAGAGGGCAACCATGGACACTTAGAAATAATAATCGCTCCCGGAGATGTATGTTCAAGGTCGTGCCACTAGTGACTATGCTTTTCAATTCCTTGAGGCCACCGTCAAGCTTTTTGGTATCCCCAAGATGTTTAGAACTCGAAGATCATATCAATGTTATTATCAATCTCATTGGTCACCCATCCGATTGGCACGGACTTAATCCCTGAATTTTTTACCGCCGATCCTTATTTTGTTCTTGTCAAAGTTAAACCGGATGCTACCAAGCTCGTCATAGATAAGATTTTCTACCCGAGTTCCTCCCGTTGGTAATTTGGGAACCATTGTTATCCGGGTGCATTATGCGAAAATCAAGAGGATATGCACTTTCCGTGCCAAATTATTCCACAATGCCGAACATTGTCCCGACCGTATTCGGCGCATCTTGGCAGTCGGGGAAGATATCAACTTTGATCAATATGGTCTTTGGATGACTCGGCTACATAGAATTCCTATGCGGCTTGTTGAAACACGACTCGGCTCGTATCAAGACATCCTTCCAGACCATCATCGGCTCTTTACCGAACCGAGACGGAGCTTTTGCCGGAGTTCGTATGGGTGCTAGTTTGGTTATGCGGACCGGAGGTCCTAATCCCTCCAATGCTTCAACTTCAAGACACGACTTACCACTCCAGCTTTCTTTAGTGCCTTTGCGAGACGACTCATCGTCACCACCGCCGAAGCCATGAATGTTGACAAGTCGGCAATGGTACCCCTCTCGACTATGATGGCCAATCCACCCGATAATATGAATCCGGATACTCCTACCGTGTTACCTCACACCACTTAACCAATCACCGTACTCAAGAACAATCTCGGCCACATCAATAGTCTCGGCCTCATCAACCGAATTCTCATGATCGGCGTCACCATTCCTCCATGCTTCGGTTCAACCAATTCAACATCGACGGACCCAAGTCGAGTTCAAGTTACCACTCAACCTCGCTTTGTGCCCTACTTTAGAGACTAATCACAAGCACTCGACTCACCGCGGCTATCCCCAATTTGGCACTAAACAATTTGATGATGCCCTTGACGGCTCACGACTCCCCTCAACAAGAATCGGATCTTCTCAACCTCCCCGTGGGTCGAATGATAACTCCGCCTACGCGGCGAGCCGCAACAATCTTCCGGGGGCCCAACGGGGGCAATTAGATCTTCCCATCTTACCCCCGGGGCAAATTATAACTCCGCGTACGCGTAGCACCGCAACGAAGCACCGGGGCCCAACGAGAGGCAATTGGGGCAAACTATCGTTCAAAAGGGCAAAAGTGTCTTATCACATGATCCCGAGATGGACCCCCAAACCCTAGTGCACCATATAAATCAACCTTAGCCTTGGCACTGACTCAGTATCCAAACTATTCTCCTCGGCGGCTTCGGGCTTATGAGAACTTGGTGGCTTTGGGTATTCCGGATGGCGTCTCCTACCCGGACCCTACCGTTCGGGATCACCTCATGGAGTGTCCGGATCTTCAAACTCCTCTCCAACCCCGGGGAGCTCCCACGGGAACAACACCCTCCCCGGCAAGCATCCGGTACCCGTTCACACCATCCCCCTTCCTCTCTCTCTCCTCATCCTCCATCACCCGCCCATCCTCCACCGCCCCGCATCCTTCCCCCCTCCCATTTCAAACTCCCCTCGCACACACTCCCACCCCCCCCCCCCCCGCCCCCGGATTCCCCACCTCCTGTTCCTCCACCTCCTCCTCCTCACTGCAGCGCCTCTCCCTCTCATGGCAGACCACCTCGCCAACCACCCCCACCCACCACCCAAGCTCGACCCCCTCGCTCTGCCACCCGCAGAACCCACCTCCCTCCTCAACCAATCACCCGGTCCACGGCTCCCCTCCTCTCTCCCCCGCACACTCGGGAACCGGCAGAACCGGGTCCCCGCCCGTGGAACTCGCGAGCACCTCGGCACCTCCTATGAAGACCCGCTCCCTCCTCCGCGCCGACGCCGAGCCAACTCGGGTGCCGGGATTCGATCCCCGCATCCACCCCCGCCCGCCGGAGCCGACGATCTATTCCTTCCCGCACCGCCGCAAGCGGGAGAGGGAGCGGATCCTTGCTCGCTTCTACATCAACACCGGCGGTGCGGTGTGTCGCCGCCGTTCCCCCTTCGGGGGAATCCGAGGCTCCCGGGGACTCCCTCCCCGGCGCGCCCCCTCCGCATCGACGCCAACCTCTTCGGGGAGGATGTACAGGAGACGACATCGCCACAACACACCGTCATCAACATCGCGGATCTACAACCTCCCAACCGAGAAGAGGTCGCGCAAGGAGAGCAGATCCGGCAAGCTCACCCGCAAGGCAAGAACGAGAGGATCCCATTCCCCTCCCCCATGAGTCCGAACTTCAGGTCGGGCTACTCGCTGGGACAGTGGCTTGGGGTCCCACCAAGCAAGTGGAGGTGTCCGGATCCCTCTTCGGGGGGATTCTGCAGCTGGGCACGGAGATCCCACTCAGCGACTTCCTCGTCAACCCTCTCCAGACCTTCTTTGTCGCAGTCCTGGCTTCAGTGCTGGCGCTAGTGTGGGACATGTGTCTCACCCCATTTCGACAAGCTTGTGCCCGGTGACTCCCGTTGCCGCGCCGACCCACCTCTACTACCCGCCGGGACCATGGCTCCCGGACCCGTGCTCACGACACCGCCTTCTCACGCCGATTTTGACGAGAACATCCACGAGCATGGTATGGCTAGGGGCATTCTCTCCGATGTCCCACACATTCAAACCCATACCGATGTTCGAGATCAAGCCGGTGGCAACCCCGAAGCTAGCACTCCTCCTCGCCACCTACATCGTGTACCCGCTACATCCACAAGCGATCAAGCTATGGCGCCGGCTTCAAGGGCGCCGCGGACGCCATGACACACCTAGCTTGGAGCTGCCGAGGCTCGGGCGGGAGCCTTAGCGGTCCCACGATGCGTCACCTCTCCCGCCTACTGCAATCAACATCACCCCAGGTAATATTTCTATCAGAAACTCGTAATTCTTCCATTTCAGTTTCTTCCCTTGTTAATCATTTCAATATTAATGATGCTTTTGTTGTTCCTTCTCAAGGCCATTCAGGTGGCCTTTGGCTAATGTGGACTGACGAGATAGAGCTCCATATCTTTGACCATAGTCAGAACTACATTCTAGCTGTTTGTAAAAATGCTACCTCCAATCTTAGCTACGGTCTTATCTGCATGTATGGTGACCCCCGCCATAACTCCACGTCTGTAATATGGAACCAAGTTCAGTACTTCGTGTCGCAGAACAGTAATTTGCCTATGCTTTGTATGGGTGACCTTAACGATATTATGCATCCCTCTGAAAAGTATGGTCCTTCCTCTGTAGATTTCAATCGTATGAATGATTTCTATGCGCATGTAAAGAATTGTGGTCTTATCGATCTTGGTTTCAGTGGTCCTGCTTATACTTGGTCAAATAAAAGATTTTCTTCTATACCTACTTACGAACGTCTCGATCGATGTCTGGCTAATGCAGAATGGTGCAGAGTTTTTCCTACCGCTTCAGTTTTACACCTGCCGATGATGTACAGCGATCACGCTCCTATCCTCCTCCTCTCTGTTTCAAATCGTCATCGGCCTAAAAAGCCCTTTCGATTTGAAAATTGGTGGCTCATGGAAGAAGATTTTCAAGATGTTGCTCAAACTAGCTGTAATCGCTCAGCTTCTCACTCCTTTTCTCATAGGACTCGTTTTCTGGCTGCAGATCTTAGGAAATGGCGCAGACTCAAACCGAAAACTCGAGATCAACTCCAATCTATTGAAGAGCAAATTCTCGCAGATCAGTCCCTCCACCCCTCCCAGCAAAATCCCACTCTTCAGCAACAACTCCACCAACAACACCAACATCTTCAAACTAGAGAGGAAATCTATCACATTCAAAGGGCCAAAAAACGTTGGGCTATCAAAGGTGACCGCAACACAGACTTTTTCCACCAATCTATCATTAAGAGAAACCGCAAAAACACCATCTCCTTTCTCTCTAACCCTGATGGCACTCATTCCACAACTCGAGATCAAATAGCTGCTACCCTCACCTCCTACTTTCAATCCATTTTTACTTCCTCTGTTCCTCTCCCCTTCAGTTCACATTCCCATACGGCCAATGCCACAACCCTTTCTCTACCTAATCAAGACCAAGCTGATTTCACCTACTCCACCCCTGATCTAACTGAACTGTATTCTATTATCAAAAACATGAGAAGTAATGCTACCCCTGGTCCTGACGGTCTCAATGCAGCTTTCTACAAAGCCACTTGGAATTGGTCCAAACATGATGTCCATCAGCTGGTCTCTGATTTTTACACCAATTCTACTCTTCCTGCTGACCTCAATAGAACTTTCATTACTCTCATCCCAAAAAAACCGAATCTTGTTATCCCTCAAGATTTCAAACCTATAGGGCTTTGTAATGTCATTTACAAAATTATCTCCAAATCGTTGGCTGACAGAATCAAACCCCATCTCCCTGATTATATTTCTCAATCTCAGTCAGCCTTCATTGCTGGTAGACACATCTCTTCAAATGTTATCCTCACCCAAGAAATCATTCACTCCTTCAAACTCAAAAGCTGGACCTCTCAGGCTTTCCTTCTTAAGATAGATTTAGCTAAAGCTTTTGATCGTCTGGAATGGTCTTTCATATCTCAAGCCCTCACTCGTATAGGTTTGAGTCCTCACTTCATTAACCTTATCTACACCTGCATCTCAACTCCCTCTATTTCAATTCTCATCAATCATGAACCCACCCCCTTCTTCTATCCTCAACGGGGTCTTAGACAGGGCTGCCCTCTCTCCCCCTACCTTTTCGTTATTGCTATTAATGAACTTTCTTTGAGATTGCAGGATGGTATGAATACTTCACGTCTGCAGGGGATCTCTCTAGCTCCAGGAGCCCCCCAATACACTGTCTTCTTTTTGCAGATGATCTGATCATTTGTTGCAATGCCACTCAAGATGAAGTAGCCGCCACCAAAGCAATTCTTTATGACTTCTGCATAGAATCAGGTCAAACCCCCAACCTTAATAAGTCTTTCATTCTCTTTAGTCATAATGTCCCTACTCACATTCAACACCAAATCACCTCTATTTTCCCTGTTCCTAATTTGATTCCGAATACTATGCATTTAGGTCACCCCATGATTTTTACTCACAAAGATAAAAACAGAGCTTACAATTTCATGTTCTCAAAATTTCACGCTAAATTTGCTACCTTAAAAGCCAACAAGCTCAACCATGCAGGTAGACTTCAATACATCAATTCTGTCATGTCCTCTATTCCTATTTATTACATGTCTACTGTGCTTTTCTCTAAAACTTCCATCCACAAAATCAACTCCATCATCAGAAACTTCTGGTGGGCCGGTGTTCAAGCTGAAAATCCCACTAATCCTATTGCTTTTTGTTCTGGGATGAAATCTGTAAACCTAAAAATCAAGGTGGTCTTGGCATCAGAGATATGGAGCTAATTAATAAAAGTTTGCTTATCAACACAGCTTGGAATGTTATTACCGACAAAAACCCTTTTCTTTCCAACATTTTGAAGGCTAAATATTACCCTAACTCCTCCTTTTGGAATGCCTCTAACACGGTACCTCGTTCGTCTCTCCGGTCTTCGTTTTGCAGATTAAACCTATTTTGCAGGAGAACTCTATAATTCAAATTCATGCAGGAAATTCGTCAATCTGGTCAACACCTTGGATGCCTTCTTGGTCCACTATTCATGATCATATTCTTTTGCCAATTACTAACACTCCTTTACCTGCAACAGTTGCTGATTTGTGGTTGCAGGATACAAGAACTTGGAATCAAGACTTGCTCTCAACCACATTCTCTCAACAAGTTGTCCAGATTATCACCAATACACCGATAGTCCACTCTCCAGACCCTGACATCCTCCGTTGGAAACCTTTCCCCAACGGCCAGTGTTCCTCTAAATCTTCCTACAAACTCCTACAACTTCATCAGGCCCATTCTCTTCCCCTCACTGGCTCCAGAGCCCTGTCATCCCACTCCCACTCCATCCTACAAAAAATTTGGAAAATCAAAACCATGCCTCCTCTTCTCAAAACCTTTGCTTGGCGTCTTTTCAGACAAGCCCTTCCTACAGCTGATAGAGTGAGCCGCTTTGTTTCCCACATTGACCGTCATTGCACTTCTTGTGGCCTTATTGAAAATGACCGACATCTCGTTTTTCCTTTGCACTTTACCACACCAAGTCCGGAATCATGCCCCTCTCGCCTCCCATAGCACATCTAATAGACCCTCAAGCCGATGGCATCCAAAGCAAATCCTCCCCGCACATTTTACCTCCGACCATCACGGACCATAACCCGATTTATACTCTTCTTATCCTTTGGTATATCCGGAAAGCAAGGAATGATCACAGATTTCAAAGAAAGGTATGGACTTTTATGCAGGTTCTTCATGCTGCTCATTCACATTTCACAACAAACTCCCAGGCTTGGCATAATGATGTTCATAACACTATTGCACCCCTCCTGCTTACCTCCACTCCTAATTACCATGGTTACAGATGTTATGTAGATGCAGCTACTACTCCAGATTCTCACAACAGCTCACACAAGCCTGCAGGACTTGGGACCTTCATAGTTAATACCGATATTAATCCACCTTTTTCTATTTTTATCAAGGCTTTTCTGCAGGTTTCCTCCTCGGTGTTAATGGCTGAATCGGCAGCCCTGGCTCTAGCTATTTATATATGCAGGAATATGAATTTACAGCAAGTACAATTTTACTCTGACAGTCAACTTTTAGTTGACTGCCTTAATGGGCCTGATTCTTCTAACCCTCCTGATTGGAGGATCAAGCCTTCTACTCACTTTGTTCAGACTACTCTGATCAACTCCTACCAGGTCTTCAAGACTCCCAGAGCTCAGAACTTGATGGCGGATTCTCTTGCTAGGAGAGCTCTCCACAGCCTCCTCTCCTTTCAACCCTCTTCTCCTTTAGTTTGTACTAATCCTGCTCACTGTCACGGGTGCCCTCTTTCTTATGCACTCCGATTTGTACCTTTGAACTCTGTACTTGTTCTCGCAGCATCTTGCTGCTAATATTAATATATAAGCTCCTTGTCAAAAAAAAGATCACATGTAACTAGTAAATGTTGGTTGGAGCATAAACGAAAACGGAAGACCGTATGCAAGTGTTAGTTATTTACACAAAAAAAATGTAAGTGTTAGTTAACAGTTGCACCATTAACATTATGCCCAAGAAATTTCTTTGAAAGGAGGCTGTTCTTTACACAAGGAGCACAAGGTGATGCAGCGTCCTTAATTAACAGCGCCGCACTATCTGTGACACATGACCCTTTTTGACACCTTCAACTTCAATAGACCCAAAGCAATGCAAAGCTGGCCAGGCACAGTTAACTGACGACGTCAGCAGCCACGAGCGGCAAAATGCACTCCACCATTCCGGCCGGCCTGTGGCAACGGCGACGGTGTTGCTGCTTGCACGGTGATATACAAGGGCTCCTGTGTAAATTGAGGAAGCTAACTAAATAACAGTTATTACTATAATAACTTTAAAGATTGTTTGACCCAAATTAGATATGTATATATATACTATAAGAGCGAAAACAATTGAAAACTTTTCTCACCCAATTCGGACCCGTCTTACTCCTCACACCGGACCCACCCATCATCTAATTGTTGGACCGAAAAGGTGAAACGGCCATAAAAATCGTAATTTAGAGAGTGTTTCTGCCAAAAAACTAATGTTTTTGTTACCTAACGTTGTCTTACCCACCCACTTGCCCCATCAGGCCCACTGGTGCACCCCCCCACCCCCCGGCCCTTGGCTGTCCCGTTCTATCCACACACACGTGTAAGAGCAACTTTAGCGAGCCTTCCCTTTCCCATCCCCAATAAAAACGGTGATATAGGGAATCGATGCTAAAAAAACCTCTCCAACGGCTGGCCTCTTATCTCCTTTCCTCTTTTTCTCCATGGACTAAAACTCCCTCTCCATCCCCTTTATAAAGGGAACCTCTCCTCCACCCCCCCGTCGGTGGGACCCACTCGATTCCCCCTCCCGCCTCCACACCGCTACACATGCAAGATTTGGGGAGGGGAGGAGAAGATGATATGGCATTGTGGGACCCACGAGTTGGGAAGGAAAATAGGGAAGCTATTTGGAGCAAGTTGTGTTTTAGGGATGAAAATATTTTTACTCCACCCCCAATAACGTCTTATAGGGGATGAAATTTACTCCATCTCGCCGGAGTTGCTCTAAGACCGATTCGATCCTCCTCCGAGAGTCCGGACACCAGCCGAATCATCAAGGAGCCATCTATTTTTAACGGCATGGCAAAACAAAACCATCAGTCCGGAAACATGTCGCCATTATATATTTTATTAATTACTCCCAGCACCACACCATCACGCTGTGACCTTAATTACTAGAAGTTGTCTGAGCATGATTATTAGCGTCAGAAAGGTAAAGCTCGATGCACAAAAAGTTCAATTTGGATTCTGCTGAGCTCACATACAGTGTCAAAGAAGGTCACAACGTGATTTTAGTTTGGGTGGAATCTTGATTTGGATTGTGGTGAGTCTGCGACCCCAATTCTTACTGTGCGATTTTGATTTGGGTGGTTCATTGTGCGGGATCTCAGTTTTGGAGAGAATGAGTTTGATCCCTTCTATGGGAGATATTAATTTAGGTCTTGTCACACCCGTTTTCCGAAGAAAACCGAATGCATCTCATACGTGTGTCATAATCACAATTTCACACATATGATAGACAAATGAGTGTAATATCATAGTACAATGCTCAAAAACGTACATAGAGAGGTTTATTAATTTATTACACTCATTGATAGACACGAAGGTCTTAACACGAACATCGATAGCTAGACGATGGAACACCGTCTCCAACTTCACAAGCTCCCGATCGGGGGTAACGCGAGCCTCGGAATCCATCGAACTCGTCGAAGAACTCGCTCCGGCATCCTCCTCTCGAACACATATGGCAAGGGTGAGTACACTTATTGTTGGTACTCGGCCCGTGGGGGAAAAATGCAAAGCTATCAAGGATAGGCTAGGGTTTTCAGCGGTAAGCATTTTAAGTTAGTCAAATTTTATTAGCGAGCACCTATTTACTAAATGTAAGTGTATACCACCCCAAAACTTAGCTTTTCAAGACTAATCATCCAAATCGTAAGTAAACCACAATTTGAAATCCATTTCTAGTTAACTATCATGTGAGGGTCCAAGCCGCTCTTGACCGTGAGCACGGCTGATCGATCGTTTTCACTGCGAGAGGTTGTACACTTTACCCACGGTTCGTGTTCCCCATCCTGCCCGGGTTTGCAAAGCCCTTAAACACTTCCGAGGTGAGTGGCAAGGGGTTCACTACGAAGCCTTTACAAAGGCGTGCAAAACACCAATATCCCACGACGATTCTGACTCGGGGCGGACCATAACCCTCCCTAGTGGTCGGCACCTTAGCAAAGGCTACTACCCCAAAAGGACCGGGCTATACCCCCGCAACCCGAGCCCCCCGTGTTCCTTCCGACAAGGGCTATTAGATATTTTACACTCCTAATTAATTGGCTAAGCCGAGCCATGTGGATTTGTGGTTGCACCGTTTTCTTGGGTGGTTCTCCATGTTTTAATTTTTGTGTTCTTGAAATTATCATAAACACAAATTCCATTTAAATTCAACATTTTAAAAGATAACTTCCATTCCCAAAGTATAGCATCTAAGCATTTATCTACCCAAACATTTATTTAAAACAAGGTATGCAAGGTATAAGGATTAAAATCTAGTCATTTCCTTAATAGGCATTTCCCATCAAATTTATGCATAACGATTAAATTTAAAGTGTGATAACATGCATGTTATTAGGACAAAAAGAGTATGCAGGGGGGGAAATCCACTTGCCTTCTTCTCCTAAAAACTGGGGCTCAATCTCTTCAAAAGATGGCTCCTGCTCAATCTCGAACGGCACGTCCTCTACGATCACACAAGAAAAACAAACAATAAATAAAACAGTACATCAAACATTGCTAAAAGTCTAATACAAGCTTCTAAAACTAACGTGCTTGTTGAGACGATCGCGTGGACACCAAAAACGCCTAAATCGGAGCTAGGACGGAAAAGTTATGATTAAAACAAATTCTAGGGACTATTTTGTAAAAGAAAAATGATCCTTAGGGGTTTTCTATAAAAATTCAGGGGCTAAAACATAATTATAAATATAACCTAGAGGTCCTAGGTGCAAAAAAGGGCTTTTTGGATTGCGGTTGAGTAATTTTGAAAGGGCTAGGGGCTTTTCTATAAAAATCGGGGGCTAAACCGTAAGGATTCTATATGGTGGAAGGACCGGGTTGCAAAATACGGAAAAGACGGGGGCTCTTTAGAAAAATGGCCGGCGCAACCCTAGGTTTGACCGGTACCTTTTGTTTGACCGGTGGCTAAAATGAATGCGGGCCGTTGGATGAAGATCTAAGGGTTGCGGGCGGCTAGCGGCTAAGGGTGGCGGCGGCTGGTCATTGGCGGTGGCGGCGCGCGTGGCGGGCGGCGGCGCTCGCCGGCCGGCTCGCCGGAGCAGCCTAAAAGCGCTACGGTGCTCTAAACAACTAGGGGAAAGCACTAAAACGAAGAGGGGGAGGAGGGGAATTCACCAAGCAGCTTGTAGGGGAAGAAGAGGCGGCGGCGGAGTGGATCGGCGGCGAGGCGCGGAGCTCCGGTTCGGTTCCCTGGGGGCGGCGGTGTAGAGGGGAAGAAGAGCTCGATTGAGCGGTGCGAGGTGGAGAGGAGCTCGGGGGCGGCATTTTATAGGTGGTGGGGGAAGCGGAGGAGCCGTGGGCAAGGCGGTGGACGGCGGGCATGGCGGCGGCCGCCATTAATGGCCAGCTCGGTGGGGGCGGCCGTTTCCGGGGAGAGGAAGGGCGCGGGGCGCTTGAGGTGGCGACGGGGTAGTGGTCCGCGCACCGGAGGGAGGGGAAGCGGCGCGGGGAGGCGAGGGGGCGCGGGCGGTGGCGGTGGCCGCGCGGCGGCGGGGAGGCGGGCGGGCGCCCGAGGTGGAAGACGGCCCCGACGGGTGGGCCCCACCGCCGGCCGGCGCGTGGGGGAGAGAGGGAGTTAGCGGGCGGAGGGATTGGATGGGCGTGGCCGTGCGTTTGGGCCGCGCGGTTTAAAAGATAGGTGGGTTGGGGCCGGTGGGCTGGAATGGGTTAGGGTGTCCGTTTGTTTTTTTTTCTCTTTTTTTTTTCAATTCCTTTTTCCCTCATTTCTTTTCCAAACTTTTACTCAAAATCTTTTCAAAATTTTTAAACCAACTTTTGACCACATAATCAAATCAAAAACCATGCATTCAACATGATGCACAAACACTTGGTTTCTCTAAATTAATTAATTATCATTGCATATATTTAAAGGCAAATTTAATTATTCAAATTCATTAACCTTAGAAAATAAAATTCTAATTGTTGCTAGCATTTTTTTTAAGTGATGGAATTTTGGGTGTTACAGGTCTTGTTTAGATCCCAAAGTTTTTATTATTTACCTATCATATAGGATGTTCAACCACTAATTAGAAGTACTAAATGTGAATTAATTTCAAGATTTATTTCATGATCTGGGTAAAATCACGAGATGAATCTATTAAGACTGATTAGGTCATGATTTCACAATGTCGTGCTACATTAAACAATCTCTAATAAAATCTTAATTAGACTTAAAAAATTCGGGTCGCGAAAACCAATCTTGCAGAAGTAATAATTTTTTATTAGTGTCTTAATATCCTTATCCACGTCCCATTTCGATTCACAAAGTTTTTCACCGCTGCAACCTAAATAAAGCCTTAGGCAGAAATCGACAAGTTGCTACCTGACCGGAATACTGCGAAAATAGGTCTTACCGGTCCGGTCCGGTAGCAAAATCAACTGGTTTTCTGACCCCCGACCGAATCGAAAAAATCTCTGCTTCGGTTAACCAGCCAGTGACTTACATATGTGCGGAGACACGGATCGGGATATGCAAGGGAAACATGCAAGCTACAGCCCCATGTGTCGTCGCGCCATGGCCCTCGTCTTCGTTGCGTGACTGCCCACACGCACCACGGCCCCTGCCGCTCGCCAAGAGCTGCATCATGGGAGAGCAATAACGGAGGTGGAGGTTGTGATGTGTTGTGGTTCGTCCAAAGAGGACACGAAGAACGACACGATGGTGTGGTATTGGGAGAAGAAGCACCTGTTTGCGTGCTGTCGTGCAAGTGCGTCATGCGGGTGAGGGCAAATGTGGGGTATGCTGCCGCACTCCGCAACGTCGGGCCCCACTCTCCGACCATGTAACACGCGCGAGCATTGTTGGTTTAATAGGTTGTTTTCCATGAGTATGAAGTTCTTTTAGTATGCATTTTTAAAACACCTAGGCTACTTCAAAACCAAGCATAATGGTTTTACTCATCTATAAGTGCACTTTGGCCATCGAGTTTTAACTTTGATTCGATAGCTCCATCATGCAAGGTTGCATTCACTCATTCCGTCGTGCAACCACGTTTCAAGAAATCTTAATTATCCATCTTCCAAAAAATAGAGACATAAACATCTATAACCCACCAAAAGTCCAATAGCTGCCCGTAACGCCCAAGCCCAACGCTCTTGAGTGCACCGTCGAGCTTGACAGAGGCGCAACCGCGCTTGTCGAAGGTGCTATCGTGGGGCCTTAAGGGTTCAGGATTTTCTGGTGTCTCGGGCCTTAGAAAGGAGGTCGAGTGCGTGGCCGGTTGGCTCGGCAGTGCTGGTAGGAGAGATGGTGGTGGGAGACAACCAGATGGGCATGGTTGGTGGTAGGGGATGACTCGGTGTCTTTGTGTTGAAGGTGACGTGTGTTCAGGCAATGTGGCGGCGGGGATGCCGCTGGCCGTGGACGGTGGAGGATGGTAGCGGGTGCGTCACATCACGTCTAATAGATCTAGAAGGCTGGGACAAATTAGTAGCATAGAAAATAATCCTCCAAATCATTTTTGCGGAAGGGCAATCTAAAAACGAGGTGTTGAATGGTATCATTAGAATTACAGCAGACACATTGCTGGCTCCTTTTCCAATTTTTCTTAGCAAGGTTATCTTTTGTCAAAACGACACCCTTCTGAAGAAACCAAAGAAAAATTTTGATCTTTAGAGGAATTTTCCACTTCCAGATCTTTCTATGCTGAAAAGGTGGATGAGTATCTATGTCATGTAGATACGGTGACCGAACAAAGCAGTGAAAACACCACTTTTTGTCAGCCTCCATTTAAAATAGTCTTTATCATCCACCAGAACAACATTAGAGACCCGAGTTACTAGGTGAAGCCAAAGGATCAGGTTGTTACCCACCAAAGACCGCCTGAAAGAAATGTTAAGGGGCCTAGAGGACAAAACCTTAGAAACCGTGACATGCTTATCCCGCGCAATATGGTATAAGGATGGGTAACAACATTTTAAGATAATAGACCCAACATAGGCGTGGGCCTGGATTATAGAAGGGGCGAATGATCTAGCAATTCTGTTATCATAAGAGTAAGTTTTTTGTTTCTTTGAATTTGCGATGTGGTCACTTTCCTGTACTCTCTTCTCTAGTGTCTGTTTGTTCAAAAGAAAAGAGTAATAGATCCAACATTGGTTAAAACCTAAATCAACATTTTTGGGAAAAACTATGGAGGCTTGCTTCTTCTTCTCTAACGCACTTGTGTGGGCTGCGCTGGCTGGTGGGGCCTGCAGCCCATGAGAGCACCATCGGTCGGGGCACTGGACTACTGGAGCCGCCAGCCAGCTACGACCTGACCTCCTAGCATGTGCCGCCTTCCGGGCCGGCATCGGGCCCGTGCTCTCTACAAGACATTTCCACATTAGCTATAAACAAAATTAATAGTAAATCATTTTCACGTTGGGAACGTATCAGTTGGAAATCAATCACTTCGTGCAAACTATGAAAACTTTAATCTGAACCACACGATGTTGATTCAAAGCAGAGCTCATGGGAGGTGGGAGATGTGATTTGCGAAAGTGCATTTACAAATCATCCCTCCCACCTCTCATGAGTTTTGCACATCACCCCTCCCACCTTTCATAAGTCTTTCCTTGGATCAACATCATGTGATTCAGATTGAAATTTTCATAGTTTGCACGGAGAGTTCCACATGATATGTTCCTTACGTCTACACATCTATCTATGATTGTTTTCAATATCTACACCCATTATAAAAGACAACGATTCAACGTTAGCACCATAATTGTGACCATATATGTGGCCATAGGAAAACTAACAAATAAACAAGACTTGATGTTAGTTCTTGCACACACCGGAAAATAGATAATTGCCTTTGCTATCTTGTGTGGTACGGGACCCATCCAAGCTCCAAGCTCCATGTTGGTGCGGTGGTGCATGGCACCAACCTGCAGAAGAAGATATCTATTTTGTATGACCTCTTCACCGGAGGAGGGAAAAAAGGAACGGAGCACGATTATGGTGACAACCCGTTCAGAAAATATCGTACTATCACCTAAACCAATCCACTTTGGTCATTAAGCGACAGTAAAGTATTATCCCGTCGTTGGTTGCCAAGTCAAGCCCGGTGACACTGGTAGAAAAGGAGGCTTTGGTACGCCCTTTAGTCATGGTTCAACTTTGGAGCCGGGACTAAAGGGGTTTCATTGACGTGGACACTAATGCCATGAGTGCTCACCCTTTAATCTGGGTTGATAACATCAACCGTGACAAAAGACCCTCCTTTAGTTTAGGTTCGTGCTACGAACCGTGACAAAAGGGTCACCCCTTTAGTCTAGCTTCGTGTTACGAACTGAGACTAAAGGCCCCCTTTTGTCACGGTTCGTAACACGAACCTAGACTAAAGGGGGTGACCCTTTTGTCACGGTTGGTAACACCAACCTAGACTAAAGGGAGGTCTTTTGCCACGGGTACTAAAGGGTCTCCCACGAGTTACTATAAGAGGATAGCGTCCTCTACTCAATCAGATGTGCTGTGTAGGTGAGATGATGAGGAAGCTACGCGTGAGGCTGGAGGTCACGAGTTCGAATCCCAACACCTGCGCACATGTATATTTTGCCTGAAAAATCACGTGAATTGTGACTTGCGACGTGCACGTGTGTGGTGGCCTCTCGGGGATTTTCAAATATTTTTTTTGACGCTAGTGTGTTTGCCCCTTCAGTCCCGGTTGGTAATATCAACCGTGACTAAATGCCCCCCTTTAGTCCCGATTCGTTCACCCGTGACTAAAGGACCTCCTTTTTTCTCTCATCATGGATCCCGGTTGAAACTTTAGGGACTTATACCCCTTACCAACCAAGACTATAGGTCATCTCTCTACCAGTGTGAAATCACTTACATCTATACTATAAGGAGTGAAGACAAATGAAAACTTTTCTCACCCAATTCGGACCAAAAGGTGAAACGACTATAAAAATCGAAATTTGGGAAGTGTTTCTGCCAAAAACGAATTATTTTTGTCACCCACCCCGCATCTACCCGCAATCCACACCGGTCGGGCCCACCCCATGCTCGCTCCGATCTCATACGTGTCCCTTCTGTACTCCCGTCGCTCCACGCGTGCGCCCATCCCATCGCTTCTTCCTCCTCGCCAGCGCCCTCAGCGTGTCCTCGGAGCCACGACAATTCTCCACGGTCGCCATCTCCTTGTCTGCGCGCTCATCACCACTGCCGATGCGGCACCCTCGAGAGGGTCCAGGCGTCCAGCTCCAAGATGCACTGCACGTCGCTCCCCGACAGGAAGCAGTTCGAGTACCCTCTCCGCGGAGATCCCATACAAAGCCATCGCCGCCGGCACCAACTTCCTCTGCGGCCTCATGGCCCCCGCCGGCGGCCACGCCACCATGCACTGGTGATCCTTCTCCGAGGAGGCCTTCTTCAACTGCTCCCGCCCCATCTGTCGCTGCCTCTACTGGGCCCCTCACTCCGCTCCCTCAATGCCGGCAGTGCCCACGTCTGCAGCCTCTCCGATGACCATGACCCCACCTACTGGGAGTGGAAGAACTTCACGCTCCCCAAGGGCCTCGACTTCATGCGCATCGTGCTCGGCAAGGATCCTCTGCGACATCCCCAAACCTGACAACACTACCATGAACTACTACGGCGGCATGAAGGCGTCGTTGTTTGCGATGCCGACGCCGGCGGCATTCAAGACCATTGCCGCTGGCCCCCGCCACGCGTGCGCCATCGACACGACGGGCGGCTTCGCGTGCTAGCGCGCTGCTGCTCCCGTGGTGCTACCCGCTGAGCTGCCAGACAGCATGACCGCCATAGCGCTCGGCAACGACACCACCTGCGTCCTTGACGGCCGCGAGGTCACGTGGTGCCGACGTAGTACTGGAGCACGGAGTTCCGGGCGGTCGAGGCCGATGGCGACGCCGTCTGCAGCATCACCATGTACAACTACTCCGTCCTATGTTGGGGGAAGAGTGAACACATGCGCTGAGGCCAGCTCGTGCACAACCCACCATGCTCGGCGCCTGCACACCTCAGTGAACCTGCCCTTGCGGTTTAATCTTGGGGTTAGGAGCGCTCTGTGGCAACGGCGGCGGCCAAGGCGTCGCTAAGCTCGCCGTCTGCCAGCCCTGCTCGCTGCCGATCAACACGTCGAGGATCGTGACCGCCAACGGGATGAGTGCTCCGGCGACACTAGGCAACGAAGATGGCGCAAAGAAGGAGGCACTACCGGAATCGGGGCCTCGCCGAGAGCCGGACCCACTCGGCATAGGGGCCGTTTGCTCTCGGCACGGCCCGTGCCGAGAGGGAGCTCTCGGCGAGCGCTCCCGCACCGCCGGGCCGGCAAAGGCCGCTCCGCCGTGAGCCGGGGCCCAAACTCTCGGCACGGGTACCGTGCCGAGAGCCCACTTAGCTCTCGGCAGAAGGCGTTTTCATAAAACAAAAAAAAAAGAAAATCCAAGGGCGGCGGGCCCACCGCCCACCGCCCCGGCCCCACCACCACCGCCCACCACCACCACCGGATCCGCCGCCACTACCACCGCCGCCGCCCGCCACCACCGCGCCGCCCGCCACCACCGCCGCCGCCCGCCCACCACCGCCGCCGCCGAACACCGGCCACCACCGAACCTCCACCACCACCACCACCACTGTCGTCGCCCACCACCACCACCACCACCGCCCGCCTCCCGCCACCGCGCCTTGGTCGGCGCCACCACCACATCGACCAACGAGAGAGAGAGGGAGGAAGGACTCGGAACCGCCGGCCCTAGATCCGCCGCCGTCCCCGGCCGCATGGCGCCGCCGAGGCTGGAGGAGACGGAGGCCGGCGCGGGGGGTCGACGGGGGGGCGGCGCGGGGTCGACGGAGGGCGGCGCGGGGTCGACGGAGGGCGGCGCGGGGGTCAAATCCGTCACCCCCGCGCGGGGGGATGCGCCGCCGCCCTCGGATCCGCCGCCACCGCGCCTCACCCCCGCCGCCGCTCCTCGCCACGAGGTGAGGGGCGAGCGGAGGGGGGAGGAGGGGGGACGGCGAGGGTGGGGGAAGCGAAGACCGCAGCGGGGAGAGAGGGAGGAGGGCCCTACGGGGGCGGGCCATGGGGGCGGCGGCATGGTGGGAGGCGGCGGCGTGGAGGGGAGAATGGGAGGAGGGGGGGCGGGGGTGGAGGGAGGCGGCGGCATGGAGGGGTTAAATAGCTAGGGTTCGGCGGGGTTAAGTGGGCCGGCGGGGAAATGTGGGCCGGCCGGGGCCGGAAGGGGCGCCGGGTGGGTGTCTTTGCCGAGAGCCACGTCGCCGCTCTCGGCAAAGAGCCCTCGTGCCGGAGAGCCCGCTCTCGGCACATGGAAAATTTTACTAAAAAATAATTACTAAAATAGCAAATAGATTTGAAAATTTTACAAAAACATACAAAGACACTAATTATGTTGTATATTACATGTAGAAAAGTTTTTATAGTCAAACTCAATTTTGAATTTCTCTAGTACCCCAAATCTAATCACATTAGTTCAAATCTTAGAAACTTCTCGTGAGATGTTCCAGTTTCTAAGCAGCGGACGTGTTCATGTGTTCAAAACATTCTCAATTTTTTTTCACAACCTCCTCATATGAGATCATGAGTACTTAACAAATTTAATGATTTTCAAACTTCATTTGAATTTTATACAATTTTTTACCATTCTACCTTACAATCTTCATCACGATCGGAGAACCAAACGTCGGAAATTTAGCTTTATTTCATGTATATGGTCTTAAAGATGTCTCATGAACATGAATATCATGTTTTCACCAACTTTACTATACAATTTCATGCATTTGCCGTTCATATCGGATATATGCGAAAAATTCCTAAAAAGAAGTAAAATTGTTAAATATATCAAACAAAGTTAAAATTATGCCAAATTTGAACATAAGTTTTATATAAGTGTATGTTGAGGATAGGAAAAAATTGGAGGTAAAAAAGTGATTTTTAAAAATTTCTTTGCCGTGAGCGAAAAAATTTGCTCTTGGCAAAGAAATCTTTGCCAAGTGTTTATTTCTTTCCGAGAGTTTTTAGTTTGGCTCTCGGCAAAGAAGCCTCTCGTGTCGAGTGTTTTTTACGTGCCGAGAGTTGTTTATTTTGCTCTCGGCAAAGGCTTCTTTCTTTGAGAGTTTTTATTTAGCTCTCGGCGCGACGAAACGAACTCTGGCAAAGCCTCGGATTCCGGTAGTGAGGCACTAGTGATCACGCTCGGTTTGGTCGGCACTGGTGTCGCGGTGTTCGCGGTGGCTGGGGCGGCATTCTACCTAGTGGCGATAAGAAAGTGGGAGAGGAAGAAGATGCTGCGGCTCGGGGAGTCATCGTCGCGGTGGCTGTGCCGCAAACGTGGAGGCGATGGTGATGCTGACACCACAGGTGTCGCCATTGCGGCCGACACGGCCGCTAGGGTGCGAGGAGTTCATGCTCCGGGACCTATCACGCCTCACTGGCGGCTTATCAGAGGAGAAGAAGATTGGGAGCAGAAGCTTCAGGTCTGTATGCCATGCAAAGCTCCCTGACGACCGCGAGGTCGCCATCAAGCGCTCCGAGCGTGGCGCTGGTGGCACCGAGAGGCGACGACGGCGGTTCGACGCAGAGCACGCGTTCCGAGCGTAGCTCCGGCTGCTGTCGCGCGTGAACCACTGGAACCTGGTGTAGCTGCTGGGCTTCTGCGAGGAGCGCAGCGAGCGCATCCTAGTGTTCGAGTTCATGCCCCACGGCGCGCTCCGAGACCACCTCCACGGCGCGCTCCACGACGGCTCGCCGCTGTTCGCGTCGAAGGAGGCGCGGCTCCGGGTGGCACTAGACGCGGCGTGCAGCGTGGAGTACCTGCATTGCTACACCGTACCGCCCATATCCACCGCGACGTGAAGCCGTCCAACATTCTCCTCGGCGGCGATTGGACAGCCAAGGTCTCCGACTTCAGCCTCTCCCTTGCCAGCGGCGGCGCGGCGGCGGCGGCCGTCGGCACTGTCGGGTACATCTACCCGGAGCTCAGCGTCGTGCTGCTAGAGCTCGTCACCGATCGGAAGGCCATCCACCAGACAAGCCAGGACGGCAGCGGCTCCCCTCGGAACGTCATCGAGTTCGCTGTGCCTACGGTGGAGACGGGAGCGTAGCCAGGATCCTCGACGACCGTGTGCCAATGTAATTTTTTTTTTCATTTTTTTGTCTACACATCTCATATAAATAGAGACGACCAAAGCTAAGTTTGTTCACATGGCAAATGGTGCTCGAGCTTGCAAAGATTGGGCATGTGAAGCTATAAATGATATGGCTGACAAGTATAATGATTTCATAAGTTAAGGAGATGCCGAAATCAAGAGTTTGTTGATTGCTATCCGTGCTGATGTAAGTCATCATCTAGACCCAGTCCAGAAGCTTTGCAAGGATGCAAAAGACAAGACAAATAATTGAAACAATTATTGTGGAAGTCTATTTGAAATATTGTATTCTATATTTGTGCTTTCAAACAATGAAATTTTGAATCTCATTTTGATATATTAATGAAATATATACAGTAACGTTGTTGGATACATGTGCTTAGACCGTGCTTAAATAAAAATATATGACAAAGCTTGTTTCATTTGAAAAAAATATATATTTCATTTTATGTCAAGGAATTTAAAGAACTTGGGTCTGTATTATATATTTGATATATCTTTCAAATTTGGAGATTTTGAATCTTGTTCTGAAGCATCTAAAGTTGTTAAAAATGAAGGAAAAAGATATGACCAAGTTTGTTTCAATTTCAAAATTTTATACAATAAATACGTGCTTGTCGCACATGCACTTTACTAGTAGCAATAAAGGATCGAACATATGCATTAAAACTCATGATGAGGGGACTTCCGCCCTTTTTTCCACCTTCGGACCGCCGCCGGTGGGGGGAGGGGCGCGCCGGCCGCCGCGACGGGCGGCGGAGGAGCCGCGTAGGCGCGACCCACGGCGGTGCGCCCGACCACGGGCGAACTCGCACGCGCGGCGCGACCCATGGCGGCGCGTGTGGCCCGGACGAGCTCGCGCGCGGGGGCGCGGCCGCGGCGGTGCGCGCGAGCTCGCGCGGAGGCGGGTCGCGGCGACGGGGTGGCGGCGGTGGGGTGGGTCACGGGACGGAAGTAGGAGAGAGGGGTGAGGTTAGGGTTTAGATGTAGATCAAACGGTCCGCTGCGACGACCATGGGCCGGCTGACACGCTCTGAATTTTCCAGCAGATCTGCGAATTTTTTTATATATTTAATTTGTCATGATTTTCGAAAAATAATAGGTCGAATCAAAATTTTCGACAAATGTACATCTGGCGCTGTAGCCCACGTCGTCAGGCTCCTGCCGCCGCATCCCACGGCGTTAAGTCCCTGCCGCCGTGTGGCGTGACGGCATGAGTCTATTTCCTGCGCCAGCGCGGTTAGCACGGCGCCAGGACCCTGCCGCCGAGCGGCACGACGGCAGGCACTTAACGCCGTGCCACACGACGACATGATTTTTTTTAGTTTTTGGTTTTTTAGTTTAAAACACTTTTAACTATTTTAAAACGACCAAATATCAAGTGCCAGCATAATCACAAGGGAATATCGTAATCATCGACCAAGGAATAGTCACAAGCGAATATACATAATCACAAAGGGAATAGTTTATACAAAATCACAGTACTACATCTAAATGCGTCGGCCCCCTCTTCCCCCTAACAGCTCTAGCGCCAGCCCAGGTGTGGTCCCGTAGTTTAAAATGAATTATGTGAATTTAAATAATTTTCTACAAGTTGTATAGCAATTTAATCAAATTATATCAACTACAACCATTTCCTAGAAGTTTAAAACAAATTTAAACGAATTATGTGAGTTTAAATAATTTTCTACAAATTTTATAGCAATTTAATCAAATTACGTCAACTATAACCATTTCCTAGAAGTTTAAAACGAATTATGTGAATTTAAATAATTTTCTACAAATTTTATAGCAATTTAATCAAATTATGTCAAATATAACCATTTCATAGAAGTTTAAAATGAATTAAAATGTAAATTTTAACATACCTAAGTTAACTAAACTAAATTTCTAAGCTAAATTTAACTAAACTAGTTTAACTAAATTAAATTTCTAAACTAAACTAGTTTAACTAAACTAATATAACTAATCTAAGTTAACTAACTAACTAATATAACTAATCTAAGTTAACTAAACTAACTACTAATATAAGTAACTAAACTAACTGGACTAAATTTAGAAAACATACCTAAGAAGCGCTCCGAAGAGGTTGAAAGCTGAAGATTTGGAGGGAGGAGTGGGGGCTGGCGGCAGGGGCGCGACCCCTTATATAGGCCGGCGCCAGGTCCTGACGCCGTGGCCCACGATAGGGGTGCAAATTGATTATCAGTCTGTTCGGTTGGCTGGTGGCTGATGGCTGGTCTTTGGTTTGTTACGAGAGAAAATCTTCTTGGCCGTTCTTGGTGGTTGGTTTGTTACGAGAAAAAAATCTGGCTTGGCGGTGGGCGATAAGCCAAGTGAACAGGGCACATGATGTGGTGCACCTCCGAACCTCTTTAGTTCAATTATTTGTACTACTTCAGCTCAATTTTGAAGAAGTAGTACAAATAATTGAACTAAGGAGGTCGGAGGCACCTAATCTGCTACCCCTTTGCGGCCTTAGCCCACGACCCTAGGATTTCCCCGACGCCGTGGGCCGCGGCGTCGTCAGTCCCGGCCCCACCGGCCGCATCGCCGACCGTTGGCGGCTCCCTGCCGCCGTGGCCAAGCGCCGTGGGCCACGGTGCCAGATGTATATTTCTCCAAAATTTTGATTCGACCTATTATTTTTCGAAAATCATGACAAATTAAATATATAAAAAATTCCAGATCTGCGTACCCTCACACTGTGTGTGTCGCAGAATACAAAGATTTGGCCCAGCCCAGCCCAACCCAGCCGACCTTGGGGTTTCAACGGCTCCCTCTCTCCTCGAAGCATCCGCACCGACGACACGCCACACACATCGCCGGCGCCCGCGCCCGATCCCCACCCGAGCTCCTCCTCCCACACGAGCACCAGGTAACCCTCCACGGCCGCCTTCCTCCCGCTCCTGTGGGAAGCTGAAGGCCCTAGATTTTTCGCCCTTCCCTTCAATCCTTCCATCCATCCACGGCTCCTCCAGCTGGACCACACATCCGGGCGCACCTGGTTTCCCCTTATGGTTCGGGGTCAACTCCACCTACCATACTTCAAGAGCTGAAATCGCCTTCTTGGTGGCTGGGGGAGGGTGGGGGACCTGCGATTGTTGGGATTCCGTTCCGTTACCTGGGATTTCTGTAGGGGTATTGCTCAATCAGTAGCGGCGTAGTACTGGGCTTTTGTTTCCTCGATTACCGATTTGCTGTTTTGTTGTGGGAAAAAAAATCTCAATCCGTGCACAATGCGACGTCCGTACTCCGTAGATGCTTCCTGTCTTGTTTTCCCATTAGCACTTGCGTGTTGTCTCCTTTTTGCAATTGAAGTGGTGTGGCGTGTAGCCACTGCCGTTAGGTACACGCATCCTTGAAGCATATAGGAAGTCACGATGATGTATTCTGGAATATGAGTGCTCTCTCGTGTTCGTTCCACTTCTAAATCTGACTTGTTTTTTTATTTGTCGGAGTGGTGTAGGTTGATCTTCAGATAGTTGGCACCTTTCTCCAGCAGAGGGATCGGAAAAGTGTGCAATGGCAAAGAAGTGACATATTGGACAGCAATGAAACGTTTTGTCTACATCAATGATGATTCGCGCCGGCAATCCTACTGTGACAATCGTATATCCAATACCAAATATAATTTATGGAATTTTTTCCCAAAAAACTTGTGGGAACAATTCAGGTTTGCATCTGTTCTTGACTTCCCTATAGTAAAATGATCCCATATCCAGCTTAACCATTTCATTGCTTCAGTAGCTAAGGTATTTGCTGCTTATCAGCTGTTTGGTGTGCTTCCTTTAAATAGTACCTGAGGTTTCTATTATCCGGATGGTCCCAACATATAACACTGTTTGCACAGGTTGATGTAAAGCTTGCTTTTCGTTTCTCTGCATATGAAAATTTTCAGTCATCTTGCCTGAAAGACTAAATTAATATAAGCGCACTTGATGAAGATGATTACTATATATAACCATAAATGATTGAGTTCTTTGTAATTAACTGTCTCTAGAACTTAAAGCTATCCCATTGAATGTGGTGCTCTTACTTGCAACATGAAGAAAAAGACTTCTTGATCATTTTGTTAAAGGGCCCCAGGAACTCCTTGTTTCTATTTATCTAATGAATTTCCGTTTCGTCAGAATTTTAATTTATGTCCATTTTTGTATGTATTTCTATTTCAGGCGTTTTATGAATCAGTATTTTTTGCTAATAGCCTGCCTTCAGTTGTGGTCCCGTATTACTCCTGTTAGCCCTGCAACTACATGGGGTCCACTTATCATCATATTCATTGTTTCTGCTTCAAAAGAGGCTTGGGATGATTATAATAGGTATCTTTCAGACAAGAAGGCAAACGAAAGGGAAGTATGGTTGGTAAAGGATGGCATTCGTAGACAGGTTTTCTCTTTTCTCCATCAGTATTTAATTTGCTTTTATTTCATTAAAAAATCCTCTTGATCTATTGTAAGCTGTAAGCCTACAGCTATTCAACGAATATTGTTTGCCAGGTCTGTTATCTTATTGTGTTCAGGTCACCAACCTACACCACAAATTCATTTTGCATAATGGCATTCTAATTGTGTTCTCTGTTTTAGAAAAAAAGACAACATTTATGAAATCTTGTTTTTTCAAGGCTGTCTTTCCTTATCCAGTCATTCAGCTACTGGTTTGGTCAGTCAGCTTGCCAATGCTATCATAAAACTAACATGGTACTGTTCAGTGCAAATCTTGCTTTTAATTTTTAATGAGAATTGAGAACTGAGAAGTATCATGGAAGTTTCTTAATGGGGAGGAATATCATGTTTCCATATTTGATACATCATTTATCTATTTCGGAGTACCATCATCTTCTGTCTTAGTAACATGGATTAAAAGGCAAACAAAGTAATTCTTCATGGACAGTTATTCAGGTGATAATTTGCTTTCTCTATGTGTTGGAATTAGTTTATTGCGGTATAATTTAAAAACCAAGTAGTCCTATTAGCACTAGTATATGGAAGCATCAAGGTATTGATGAAAGTAGATCAAGCAGGGGGTTGTACCATTCCTGTAGTTTTCTTGGTTATCCATAATATGGAAATCAAATCTCTATTCTCTAATGATGCGTATGAGATCACAATTTTTTTTAGATATTTGAATTTTCTTTCGTTTTGTAGATCAAGGCTCAGGAGATACATGTTGGAGATATAGTGTTGCTCCATGAGAATGATGAGATACCATGTGATCTTGTTCTCATTGGAACTTCTGATCCCCAAGGCATTTGTTATGTTGAGGTAAATGAAATTACCCACTAGCAGCAGCTTGTACGTTTGTTCTTTGTACATATTATTATATGAGTTCATACAGATTACCAGGATGGCTTTAGCCATTGCTTGGACTAAGTAATGAATTTATGTTAAACAAACTGAACCTGACTGGTAGTGATGAATTTACTTCCTAGATTGCCCTAGCCTTAGACTCCATCATATTATGGTGGACTAGAGATTTTCCATGCATGCATATTTTGATCCCATTGCTTGAGTGATCTAGTTATTATATTATATTGTCCTTTAGAATCTGAAACTTATTCCAATTACCTCATCATAGAAACCAAGGACATCTTATAACATGATGAAGCAGTTCCAAAACTTCTGTTTGCTTAGCACTTTCTATTTTCCATGTGGACATTGGTTTCTTCTCCAATAAAATAAGCCAACATGTCATTATACAGTGATGAATTTTCAAAGTCAGGAGTGGTATTTAGAGTTACTAGAATTGTAGAAGTATTGGATATGGCATGTTGAAGGATGTGATGGACATTGCAGTTCACAAAGATCAACATCCCTAATAATATGTTATAGGTTCTTGTCCCATTGCTGCTGCAAGAGCTGAACCTCTGCAAGGAGCCTCCAAGAGTTAGGATGTTTTTATGGCATTTTCCTTAATGCTTGGTACTTTCTCTGATGTTGAGTTGGCCATATGTGTCATAAAGTCGGTTCACGTTAAAACTATTAATACCTTACCAGTGAGCATGCACTCCTCACCAAAATGGCCCAATCTTTCCATCTCTGACTTATTAATATACTGGACTGATTGTTTGATGTTATGGAGATGGTTTTCAACATCAATCCTATGATTCTATGATTTCTGTGAATGTAGTTAATGCCTAACTGTGCTGCCCATGTTTACTTCAGACTTCTGCTTTGGATGGTGAAACTGACTTGAAGACAAGAATTGTTCCTTTGATTTCTGCTAACTTATCAGTAGAGCAGCTGGAAATGGTTAAGGTGAGTCTTTCTGCACTTACTACAACTACAACAACTTAGCCTTTTGTCCCAAGCAAGTTGGGGTAGGCTAGAGATGAAACCCACAAGAAACTTGGCCTTTGAGTCTTTCTGCACTTCTCCTTTGATATTTTTTTTTCTGATTACCTCTCTTTAATTGAGCAGGGTGTAGTTGAGTGCCCAAACCCAGATAGTGACATACGAAGATTTGATGCTAACATGCGCTTGTTCCTTCCTACCATTGACAATGAAAAATGTCCTTTGACCATCAACAACACACTTCTTCAGTCATGTTACTTACGTTACACTGAATGGGCTTGTGGAGTTGCAGTTTACACAGGTAAACACAAAATTTGATAGTTTCATGATTGTCATAAATTTTCTGTCTGAGGCATGTATTGTACAAGTTTCTTACCTGAAGATATTGTGGCGACATGCCAACATGGTTAACCCTCCAATCATCCATTGTAGGCAATGAAACCAAATCAGGGATGAGCAGGGGAACTGCAGAACCAAAACTCACTGCTGCTGATGCGATGATAGACAAGCTCACTATTGCGATATTCATCTTCCAAATTGTTGTTGTACTTGTGATGGGTTATTTTGGGAATATTTGGAAGGACACTCAGGGTCTCAAGGTGCTATTTCCTTTTTTATAAAACCGTCAGTGCGGAAAATCCATTCTAATTTTCATGCATCCTGTGTTGTGCCTTCTCATGCACACTTGCTATCATATCTTGTGATGCAGATAATCTATAAGGAATTGATATATAGTTTTGTTATTTGTTTTCTATGTTCTGATATTCATTTCCTTTATGCAGCAATGGTATCTTATGTATCCTGTGGAGGTACCATGGTATGATTTCTTGGTTATTCCATTGCGCTTTGAGCTGTTGTGCTCCATAATGATTCCAATCTCCATAAAGGTATGCTTTTAGATTGACTTGTTGTTTCCTCTTCCAGTGTTACAAGTCCTAGAGTACACCATATCACCATCTTCAAAGTTTATATTTTAATATACTGTAACAGTTGTCAATCTTGATGTCCTGTGGTTCATTAACCTGAGTTTTGTTGTTGTGATACACCTTGTACTATTTACATCGACTAATACTGCCTTTCATGATTGAGCAAATAGATTTTATGATCATAGCCTAACATCCCACCTGAAGTGAGCAGCAACCCTAGCGTAGGTTTTGTGCCTAGTAGAACTCCTGGCTGCTGGGCTAGATAACTAACTACTATCTCCCGGAGGAGGTGGATCCTTTTGCCTGCGGTGAAACTTCTTGCCAAAGTTGTCCACGACATACAAACATATTATTGGCACTATTATATCAGACCACCTTCTCGGGACCTGCCAAAAAGTTCAGGCCAGTCTACTTAAGGGCATTCCTAGCTTGCTTTGGAGCCCAACATGCAAAACATTCCCTCAAATTCTTGCAAAACCAGCAAACGTCGTAGCAAGACATGAGTTGTGTCGGCGCCGAAGCCAAGGCAGAAAAAAATCGATGCCACACCTGTGGTGGAGTTTTGTGTGGTAGCCTTTGGCTGCCGAAGCTTTTGCAGCAACCAATCAGTAGCCTTGCTACTTGTGGCGAGCAGCAGTTTGGCGTAGCAGAATACGACAGGGAACCAAACACCCCTTTTGGCGGCATGACAGTGTTGTTCACTAATCTATATATTTTTTGGTTAATTGCACATATTTTATCCCCTTACCCCTTGTGAGACATGGGTACCTCTGGTGTCGATGCGGAATGTAGTCCCGACACTAACTAGTAAGAGCGCTGAGATCTATCTCTCGATGGCCGGTGCTAAGCAACTAGTGACACGGAGTTTATCCTGGTTCCGGCCGGGGCCGTACGTCCAGCAGTGGTGTGCTCGAGGCACTATATTGCGTCGCATCGTGGTGCTTGCAGAGGGGAGCTACAAGCGAGGTGGGAGAGGAGGCAGGGCCTCCAGGTCCCTGAGGTTTTTGATTGAGGCAGAGTGCCAATATCGTGGTGAAAGCGGTGAGCGTGTAAGCGTGCTCTCCGTCGCCCCCCCCTCGCGGCAAGGGGACTGCCTCCTCCTTTTATAGGCCAAGGGGAGGCAGTTTACAAGCGTGCCACGCTGTGCTAACCTAACTACGTGTAGCGGTATGGCGCACAGTGTCGTAGAGTAGACGACCGTCCTGGCGAATCTTGCTTCCGGCAAGGGCTCGTGGCGTGTCCTGTACTCGTCCAGGAGCGGCTTCGAGGGTAGTGTAGGAGCCTCTCGTTTAGTCGTCGTCCGTACGTCATTTTGAGGGTCGGGCTGACGGGAGGCCGTAAGGTGCACAGCAGCAGGCGTGGCGGCGTCTTGTCGCCCCGTACTCCCATAGCGTCGGGGATGGCGCTGCAGTGCCCGGGATGGTGTCGCGGTGGCGGGGATGGCCGCACAGGACCGATGGTGACGGAGGAGACGCGCCTCACTGGTCCGACGTCACGGCGTTGTCCTGGGCGAGCGTGGAATAGGCGTCCGTCCCCTTTTCGAGGGTTCCGCCGTCCTCTTTCGAGGGTGCGGCGCTCGGTCCGTACGAGAGTGGGTAGCACAATGTCATGGAGCTGACACCGGCCTTACCACACAGTGCCGTACAGTGGCGGGGATGGCCGCACAGGGCGGAGGTTGGCGGAACAACGCCGGGGTATGATTCCCAGGCGTGTCGGAGGCGTGTCGCGGATTTGTCTTTGACTTGGGCGCCTGCATGTGTCAGAACATTAAATGCCCCGGTCGGGGGAGCAGGCACGGGGGCGGCGAGCACGTGAGAGCCTCGAGCGAGGCGGAGACTCGCTCGAGGGGGCGTCTGGCCCTCGAGCGAGGCGGAACCTCGTCCGAAGGGGCGGCTAGCCCTCGAGCGAGGCGGAATCTTACTCGAGGAGGCGTCCAGCCCTCGAGCGAGGTCGGAGTTTCATTAGTGCGAGCGAAGCGGAGTTTCGCCCGAGGGTGGCTGGGGCTGACCGTTCTGGTGGGCCGCTGGGGCCGCCAGGACCGTGGGCCCCTGCTACTGATCCGCGATTGTTTTAGGCGTGTTTTACGTTTGTGCGTTCGTTTATGTTTTGTTATTTGCGGAAGAAAATGGGTTTTCCCCGGTTATTTAGGGGACCCCTATGGCTGTCCCCGACATCTGGGTCCCCACCGACCAGGCTCATGGCCGTCCCCGACAAGTGGGTACGGCCTACCAGAAGACCCGCTGACCTGACAGAGGGCCCAACAAAACTTATCTGTGGCACACACGACCTCTCGAAGACCTTCTAGAAGATTCTCCAGACGACCTTATCCGATTCGTTCGGGTAACTTGGCGTGCAAGGCAAGGCAGAAGACGTCGGCTGTGCCGCCAGATAGTCCGAAGACCACGGGATTATGTTGTAAATTACCTTAGATAGGTTTCCATGTTGTAACCGACCTGGACTCTGGGTACACCGGCCTTGTCCGTCAGCCAATATAAGGTGGGCAGGGGCATCCTTCCGAGGGCCACCTACTTTCATCCGCAATTCAAACACCAACACCAAGAACTGGATGTAGGGTTTTACTCTCCGGAGGCCCGAACCAGTATAAACTCGCCGTGTCCTCATTGTTCCGTGTGCTCTTGCATAACCTTCGAGTTCTTAGCCCTAGATCTCCTCCCGCTGAGCAAATAAACCACCGGGGTTAACCCCCCTTTGGATTGTTCAGACCTAAACCTCTGACCCCCCGCCCCGCCCCAATTAAACTGCAAGTTAGTTCCTCCAAAAAACCTGCAAGTCTGCCACTAAATTCAATGGTAAATGCAGTTAATTCCATATGGAACCAAACCTCTTTAAATATGTACCATCAATTTTGTTCACTACTTTCTTCAGTGTGTCAGTACATGCTTCATGTTTTCTTGATTGAGAACTTAAGTGCGTAACCGTAATCATTAAATGCATTAAGTGTAGAGCCTAGAAAAAATTCAAGGCATCATATTACTTTAGATGTTGTCTGTTTGTCTTTAAAACAATAAAGTTACTTACGTAGTCAGATTGGCTAGTTTAACTGATCCTTTTTTAGGATCGGAAACAAAATCGCAAAAAGTCAAAATTGAGATGTTATTTTGCTGTTGTGTCTGCAAAAGGCTAAAGAGCTTTGACCGAGTTGAACAAACTTTGACTAGCTTACCAGCATTTTTCCTCTCATGTCACTATGCCTTATGTGACAATGTATGGTGGTAAAATATAAACCTGACATATCCATCCAATACAACTTGGGTACCTCAAGAAAGATTAAAGGAATTACTTATGCTTCAATAATCCAGATACTATTATTAATAATTTTCCATACTTCCAACATCTATATGATTTTAAAATATTTTTATTCTTGGTTTTAGGTTACTCTTGATTTGGCTAAAGGTGTATATGCAAAATTTATTGACTGGGATGAGCAAATGTTCGATTGGGAAACGAATATGCCTGCTCATTCAGCTAAGTGCGTACTCCAATATATTTGTTTTTTTAAAAAACTTTAGTGTTTATTGCACCTACATTCTCTCTTTCTTAAAACTTAGATAAGTGTATCCTTCAGCACAGCTATTAGCGAGGATCTTGGACAGGTTGAATATATTTTGAGTGACAAAACTGGTACACTTACAGAGAATAGAATGATCTTCAAACGATGCTGCATAAGTAATACTATGTATGGAAATGACAATGGAGATGCTTTACAAGGTTATCCACTTACTAATTATGTTCTTTCATCTAATAAGAGACATTGTTTATCCTTTTCTTCACTCTATTTTAGTAGGGCTTAGTATGAAACATGCTTTTTCTGTGTAAATGTGGCATCTTGGTTAGTACTAGAAATACTTGGAGGACGGAAGTGCACACTGCACTGCAATTTGAATATTGCTATATTTAGTCTGTAGTCATACTATGCAAAGCTTTATGTAAGCACAAAAATTAAGCTGTTCATATATAGAGGCTCAGTGAGTTCAGAACTTGTTAATCTTCATGGTATCTGTTTTTCTAGTTGTGCTACTAGACTTCTAGTGCACTTCACAACATCGTGACGTTCTTCGAACTGTACTGTAAATTCTATTCATGGATTTCAAGTAAACATTTTTTTATTGTTATTGGTAAATAACTCGAGCTCTAAATGTGCACCCGAAATTACAAAAGCATACCATTATTTTGGTCACTGACAATTCTCTCTACTTAGATGCACAACTTCAAAATGCGGTCTCAAGTAATGATCCTGATGTCATTAAATTTCTGATGGTGATGGCTCTTTGCAATACAGTGGTTCCCATCAAAAGGCAAGGCACAATTCTCTCAGCACTGTACTCTGCATTTTGTGGTATTAAGTTGTTCCTTATAAAGGTTCCATACTTTCAGCAATGATGATACTGTGTCATACAAAGCACAATCACAAGATGAGGAAGCTTTAGTCAATGCTGCATTAAACCTGAATATGGTGCTTATCAGTAAAGACAGCAGTACTGCTGGTCAGTAAATAGTTTTTGGATTGTGATGAGAAGATCATGCTTTCATTAAACTGCTTGATTGAGTTCTCTGTTCTTTTTACAGAGGTTTGTTTCAATGGGTCTAAGTTTCGGTACGAGTTGTTGGAAATTTTGGAATTCACTTCTGATCGCAAAAGAATGTCTGTTGTGTTAAAGGATGTTCAGAGTGGAAAGATCCTTCTTTTATCTAAAGGTGCTGATGAAGCTATTCTCCCTCGTGCTTATCCAGGTAGCTGTTATAACCATGAAAAACACATTATGTCATTATTCATTCGAAGTATTGAATCTAGCTCATAATGTGTTATGGACAGCTTCTTTGGGAAGCAATTTAGGCGCAGGAATAAAGAAAAGAATAAGATAGTTAGTTAATTGTAATTTGCTATGATCGCCGGATTGTTAGCGGGCACATACTTAGGAAGTCTGTTAGGAGAGAGTCCTATATATCTATAGGACAGTTGAGAGTTAAGGGTAAAGCAGAGATTGAATCCAGAAGACTCAGAGCCTCTTCGGAGGGCGAGTTGGAGATAATCTCCTGCTAGTCTTGTATCCCAGTTCATTACGAGAGCAATCAAACTAGTTTATATCATCTTTGGTATCAGCTGGGATCCTTCCTTGGCACAATCTGCTCCCTCGCACCCAATTCCATCTCGCCGCCTCCCTTGATTTCGCTGCCGCCGCCATGGGTGACAAATTTGTCACCGAGGAGCTCCTCGAGGAAGCCATGAACGGCCTCGTATCCAAAGTGAAGTTCCAAAGCGATGTGGACCGCCTGGTCTCTGGCCTCACCGACGTCAACAAGGCCATCACCGCCCTGACGACCCAGCTCGAGGAACACATCAAGAAGGCGGGACATCGACGCCGGCACCCTCCACCAGGAGACCCGCCGCCTGAACACGAAAATTGACAACGTTCAGAAGCAGGTGTTGGAGAAGCAGGGCCGCTTCGACAAGACCTCCTCCTCGTCATCCGGCGGGGATTCGTTCGGGCCGCCGCCGCCGCCCGTTCACAAACTCTGATTCCCCAAATACGACGGCTCTGAAGATCTGCTGGGCTGTCTCCACAAGTGCGAGCAATTCTTCAGGAATCAAGGCACGCCGCCGGCACAACAAGTATGGACGGCCGCGTTCTATCTGGAGGGCGCCATCGGCCAATGGTACTACCGCCTGGAGAAGAACCACGGCGAGCCATCCTGGGCTGATTTCGTTGATGGAATCAACAATCGCTTCGGGCCGCCGGCGAGGAGCAACCCCCTGGGCGAGCTCACGCACCTGCGATGCGTCGGGTCCGTCGACGAATACCAGGAGCGCTTCCTTCACCCTACTCGCCCGCTGCGACGACGTTACCGAGCACCAACAGATAGCCATCTTCACCGCCGGGCTGCCACCACAGATGGGCATCGACGTCGAACTCCAGAAGCCAGCCTCCCTCGACTACACCATGTCCTTGGCTCGGACCTACGAACACCGCCAGCAGCTCGTGGACGAGGCGCCACGCCTAGTGGTGCGGACGGTCCGCCCGCCGCCTCGCGCGCCGCTACCCGGCTCTTCGGCGCAGCAAGTCGCCGTCCACACCGTCGCCCATGGCCCCTACAGCAGCCACACCTGGCGCCCCAGTCAAGCCCGCACCGCCCGACGCCCGATTCACCAAGCTGCCGCCAGAGGAGATGGCACAACGGCGCCTCGTCGGACTGTGCTACAATTGCCCTGAAAAGTTCTCCCGTGAACACATAAAGCAATGCACCATGAAAGGGATTTATTTCCTTGAAGCCGCAGGCGTGGAGGAACAAGATACGGGCTTGTCAGAGGAAGACATGACCATCTCGGTCTGTGCCCTCACCGGCGTTCAGGCACCGTCCACCCTACAACTCGCCACGGTGGTCCAGGGGGTGTCCTTGGACGCCCTCGTCGACACGGGCTCCACACACTCCATCGATGCCACGACGGCCACCCGCCTGGGACTCGCCATGGAGGAATGTCCCGGGCTCACAGTCGGCGTCGCCAACGGTGACCGCGTTCCAGCTCTGGCGTCTGCCCGAACATCGCCGTTCACATGGGTGCTGAGGAGTTCGCCATCAACCTGTACGTCATCCACTTGGGCGGCTACGAACTGGTGCTGGGGTGCGAATGGCTACGCACCCTGGGACAAATACTCTGGGACTTTGCCCGCCTCTCCATGGCGTTCTGGCGGGACGATCACAAGGTGCATTGGAACGGCGTCAACGCGAAGCAGCTGCTGCAACTGTCCACCATAGAGCTCGACAACCCCTTGTCCCCGTTGCTCGCGGAATTCGCCGACATCTTCACCGAGCCATCAGGACTGCCACACAATGTGCTTGCGATCATCGCATACACCTGCTGCCTGACTCGCCGCCGGTGGCTGTTTGCCCCTACAGATATCCCCAGCTCCTGAAGGATGAAATTGAAGCCCAGTGGGCGGCCATGCTAGAGTTGAGAACCATTAGAGCGAGCACGTAGACCTTCTCGTCTGTGTTGCTAGTGCGCAAGCGGGACGAATTGTGACGCTTCTGTGTCGACTACCGCGCATTGAACACGAAGACGATCCGGGACAAATTCCCGACTCCGGTGGTGGAAGAGCTTCTGGACGAGCTCAAGGGCGCGGTCTTCACCAAATTGGACCTACGCAGTGGCTACCACTAGGTGTGCATGCACCCCGACGACATTCACAAGACGGCGTTCCGCACCCATCATGGCCACTTCGAGTTCTTGGTGATGTCGTTCGGCCTCACCAATGCGTCGTCCACGTTCCAGGCGCTTATGAATGTCATCCTGGGTCCGTTCCTCCGCCGCTGCGTCCTCGTCTTCTTCGACGACATCCTGATCTTCAGCAAGACCTGGACCGAGCACCTTCAGCACGTTTGTGCGGTGCTCTCCACTCTACGCGACAACGGCCTTGTTCACAACCACTCTAAGTGTGCTTTTGGGGAACGTCGGATGCACTGCCTCGGGCACACCATTGCCGACAACGTTGTGTCCATGGACGACGACAAGATATCCGCGGTGCAAGCCTGGCCACGCCCATGCTCTGTCAAGGCGTTGCGGGGCTTCCTCAGCCTCACAGGCTACTACCGTTGCTTCATCGCCAACTACGGCTCCATCGCGCGCCTCTGACAGCGCTCCTGAAGAAGGAAGCATTCGTCTGGACACCTGACGCGACGGCGGCCTTCGACGCCCCAAGGTTGCCCTCACTACTGGAACGGTTTTGCAGCTCTGACACTTCGACGCTCCGTTTATCGTTGATTGCGACGCGTCCGGCACGGGTTTTGGCGCTGTCCTGCATCAGGGGTAGGGCTCCATCGCCTTCTTCAGCCGACCAGTCGCGCCACAGCATGCTAAACTCGTGGCGTACGAGCGGCAGTTGATTGGGTTGGTCCAAGCCGTGCTCCATTGGCGGTGTTAGAATGTATTGCGTACAACCCATGTACGGCCCATATTGGGCTCGCGGCCCATTGGCCTTGTATATTGTAACCCTAGCCTTCTAGGCTATATAATGAAGGTCACCCCCCCGATTAGGGTGTGCGGTGTTTCTCTACATGGTATCACGAGTCTAGGGAATCAATCTTGGGTTTTCCTCCTCTCTCCTTCCACCCCCCCACCGCCCCGGCCGTTGCCGCGTCTCCTTCGGTCGCCGCCGCCGCCGTACCCGCCCGGCCGCCCGTTCGCGCCGCCGTCGCCGCCTCCCCGCGGCGCGCGCGGCCCCGCCGATTCGCGCGCGCCGTCGCCGCCTCTCTGCCGAGGGCGCGCCGGCCCGCCGCCGTCGTCGCCTCCCCGCGCGCGCGCGCCGGCCGCCCGCTCGCGCGCCGTCGCCGGACGCGCGCCTCCCTGCAGGTGTCGCCGTCCGCCCGTCCGCGCGCATCGCCCGGCCATCCGTCCGCGCGCGCCGCCGCCGGCCGCGCGCCTCTGTCGGCGTCGCCGTCCGCGCGCGCGCCGCCGGCCGCGCGCGCCTCTGTCGGCGTGCGCCGTCCGCGCGCCGCCGGTCGCGCCGCCTCCCCGCCGGCGTCGCCGCCGCTCGGGGAGCCGCGCCCCCGGGAGTCGCCCGGGAGCCGCGCCGTCCCCGCTCGGACCGCGCGCGTCCGCCGGCCCTCGCCGCCATGACGACCTCCGCCAACGACTCCGCCACCTCGGTGTCCCGGGGTCCCAATCCTCCGGGACCTCCCTCGCTCTGCCTCCTTCGCCGCCTACGCGTCGGTCAACGTCAGCGCACGTGCCGATCTCCCTCGGCCTCGAGCGCCCCAACTACTCCAAGTGGAAGGCATTCTTCACCGCCCTCTGCGCCAAGTACGGGCTGCTCGGCCACGTCGATGGCACGGAGGATGCACGCCCGACTGACCCCCTGTGGTCTCAGCCTGATGCCTGCATCCGCGGATGGATGTACGGCTCCATCGACGACGCCGTCCTCGACCTCGCCATGGAGCCCAATCAGGATGCCCGTGCCCTGTACGTCTCCATCGAGGCTCTGTTCCAAGCCAACAAGGAGTCTCGCGCGGTCGTCCTTGAACAGGAATTCCACAGCCTGTCCCAGGGCGACCTCTCCGTCGACGCCTACGCTCAGCAGATGAAGCGCACCGCCGACGCCCTGCGGGAGGTTGGTCACACCGTCTCTCCAGCGCAGCTTGTGCTGAATCTTCTGCGCGGCCTCAACCCTCGCTTCGCCAACACCGCCGACATCATCGCCAACACGTCGCCACTTCCTGACTTCAAGTCTGCCACCAACATGCTCCGCGTCAAGGAACTCCGCCTCGGCGCTGCGAGCAAGGAGGCCTCGGCCTCGGCTCTCGGCCGCTTCCCGCGCCCGTCGGCCCGTCCGTCGTCCTCGTGCCCACCCACCTCCAACAAACGTGGGGGGCGGTGGCAAGGGCAAGGGCGGTAAGGGCAAGGGAGGGCGTAGCGGTGGCGGCGGTGGCGGTCGCAACCGCGCGGCACGGTGGTCATCGGCGACGCAAGGCGGCGGTTTCGGCGGGCGCCAGACTCCTCAGCCGGCCGGTCCCTGGGTTTGCTACAACCCTTGGGTCGGCCCGTGGGCTTCCTCGGGCACCCAGTGGTCCCCTCAGCAGTGGGCGCCACCACCACCGCCTCCACAGCAAGCCCACACCGCCTTCGCGCCGTCACGGCTCTCCGCCGCCGGCCCCTGCTCCCGGTAGGCCGGGACGCCGCCGCCCGATCGCCGCCCTCAACCGGTTGGCGGTGCAAGGGTCTTCACCTTGGGTCATGGACGGCGGAGCGACATCCCACATGTCCTCCAACGACGGTATACTTCTCTCCCGTCTCCCGTCACCCCGCATCTTCCATCATCGTTGGTAACGGGCGGTCCATCCCTATTTACGGTCGTGGCACTTCTTCTTTACGCATAGCCGATCGTCTTTTTCATCTTAATAACGTTCTTGTCGCTCCTCAGCTTACTCGCAACTTGTTATCTGTTCGACAGCTTACTCGCGACAATAACTGTTCTATTGAGTTTGACGCCTCTGGTTTTTCTGTTAAGGATCTCCAGACCAAGATGGTCCTCCTTCGGTGCAATAGCGATGGGGACCTCTACACCGTTCCCCACCACATGCCTACTCGTTGTCATGTCGCCGTCGTCTCTCGGAGCTTTGGCATTCTCGTCTTGGGCATCCAGGCACCGGCGGCCGTTCGGACTCTACATAAACTTTTAGCTATCCAAAGTGTAATAAAGCGACTCGCCGCATTTGTCATGCACGTCGGCCTAGGCAAACACGCCAGACTGCCATTTGCTAGTTCGGTCTCTAGTACCTTAGCACCATTTGAACTCCTCCATTGTGATATTTGGACTTCTCCAGTTTTGAGTATTTCTGGTTACAAATTTTATCTTGTGATAGTTGACGATTTTACTCATTACTGTTGGTTTTTTCCCCTGCGCCACAAATCAGATGTTCACGAACACCTTGTTCAGTTCATAGCTTATGCTCACACACAGTTCAGTTCTCCTGTACGCTGTTTTCAGGCCGACAACGGCACGGAGTTCCTCAACAATGCCACCGCTACCTTCCTGGCTGGCCGCGGCATTCTTCTCCGTACTTCGTGTCCTTACACGTCCGCCCAGAACGGCAAGGCTGAGCGCATGCTACGCACACTGAACAACACTGTTCGGACACTCCTGATACATGCCGCCATGCCTCCCTCCTACTGGGTTGAGGCACTTTCCACCGCCGTGTTTCTTATCAACCGGCGGCCCTCATCGTCCATCGCCAACGGTATTCCCTATCACCGTCTTTATCACAAGATGCCAGACTACTCCCTTCTCCGAGTTTTTGGTTGCCTGTGCTACCCGAATCTTAGTGCCACGACTCCCCACAAACTGTCTCCTCGCTCAGCAGCGTGTGTCTTCCTTGGTTATCCTCCTTCTCAGAAGGGTTACCGATGTCTTGACCTTTCCACTCGCAAGATCATCATCTCACGCCACGTTGTTTTTGATGAGACTCACTTTCCGTTTGCGGCTTCGAAGCCTCGACCGGACTCGTTTGATTTTCTGTTACAGGACATACTCCCCGCGCCTGCCCCGTCTACTCTAGACGCTCGGCACACGCGGGCTTCCGTTCCACCGGTCTCGGACGACGCAGGCGACCCCGTCGGGCTGGACCCGGCCATCCTGTGGCACGGTGCCGCTTACCGACCGCCACGGGCGACACCTCCGACGGCGCCGCGCCCTCGGGCCTGCCGCACCGGCCCGGCCGGCGCCGGCATCCTGGCGCGGGCCCCGGCGCGCCGGCCTTCACTACGGCGGGCGTCCGCCCCCGGCGCGGTTCCCCGGCCGTCGCCGGACCGCACCACCGGTTTTCGAGCCGCCGATCGAGTCGTCCACTTCTCCGCTCCCCTCGCGCCCCCGCACGGGCGACCCGTTCACGGACGGGCTCCCCGCCACCGCCCATGCGGCTCTACGGCTTCACCGCGGTCACCTCGGCGTCTCCCCGCCGCCAACACTCGCGCCGCGCTCGCGGATGCGAGGTGGCGTGCCGCGATGGCCGATGAGTACAAGGCACTCGTCGACAATGGCACCGGCGTCTCGTTCCTCGCCCGCCTCGCGCCAACATCATCACCGGCAAGTGGGTCTTCAAGCACAAGTTCCATGCCGACGGCTCCCCGGCACGCCATAAGGCCGGGTGGGTCGTTCGAGGGTTTTCGCGGCGATACGGCATCGACTACGATGAGACGTTCGGGCCCGGTCGTCAAACCGCCCACCATCCGGCTGTTCTCGGCGTCGCCGCCTCCCGTTCCCGGCCGATCCATCACCGGACGTGAAGAACGCCTTCCTCCACGGTCATCTCCACGAGACGATCCTCGTCGGCGGCCGCCCGGATTTGTCAACCCGCCGCCCCCGATCACGTCCGTCTCCCGCAAAAGTCCTTGTATGGGCTCAGCGGGCGCCCCGGCGTGGCACCGGCGCTTCTCGGCTTCGTGCGGCACACCGGCTTCCATCGCTTCGATCTCCAACACATCCCTCTTTGTTTACAAAGAGGGCGCCGACATCGCCTACCGTCGCTCTACGTCGACGACATCATTCCGACGGCCTCGTCGACCCGGCTTCTTTGACGCATCACCGAGTCCCTTCACTCCGAGTTCGCCATGACGGATCTCGGGGATCTTCATCATTTCCTCGGGATTTCGTCACGCGTTCCTCCGACGGACTCTTCCTCTCCCGGCGACGCAGTATGCTACCGCACCCGCCGCGCGGCATGGTTGAGTGTCACTCTACGGCCGACTCCCGTGGACACTCATGCCATGCCGTCGGCCGTGGATGGTGCTCCGGTGGCGCATCCCACTCGGCATCGCGGCCTCGCCGGAGCTCTACGGTATCTCACGCCCGACCCGTCCGGACCTCGCCTATGCAGTCCAGCAGGTGTGTCTTTTCATGCACGACCCGCGAGAGCCTCATCTAGCACTGCTCAAGCGCGTCCTGCGGTACGTCAAAGGCACCCTCTCCACCGGGCTTCACATCGGCACTGGCGCCATCACCAGTCTGACGGCCTACTCCGATGCTGATTGGGCAGGCTGTCCAGATTCTCGGCGCTCTACTTCCGGTTACTGCGTCTTCCTTGGCGACAACTTGGTCTCTTGGTCCTCCAAACGACAGACTACGGTCTCTCGTTCGAGCGCGGAGGCTGAGTATCGTGCAGTTGCGCACGCTGTGGCTGAGACCTGTTGGCTGCGTCAGTTGCTTCAAGAGCTTCATGCACCCATCTCTTCGGCGACAATTGTTTATCGTGACAATGTCGGGCCGTCGTCTACATGACCGCTAACCCGGTCCATCATCGTCGCACGAAGCATATTGAGATCGACATCCACTTTGTCCGCGAGAAGGTTGCTTTGGGACGGAGTTCGGGTGCTCCATGTTCCCTCGTCTCATCGGTTCGCGGACATTATGACCAAAGGGTTACCGTGCAGTTGTTTCATCGACTTTAGGTCCGATCTTTGTGTTCGTGACACTCCCGCTAGGACCGAGGGAGGGTGTTAGAATGTATTGCGTACGGCCGTACATGCCCATATTGGGCTCGCGGCCCATTGGCCTTGTATATTGTAACCCTAGCCTTCTAGGCTATATAATGAAGGTCACACCCCCCCGATTAGGGTGTGCGGTGTTTCTCTACGGGCGGCCATACTTATGGCCGCGAGAGTTCATTGTCCGCATAGATCACTGCAGCCTCAAGCACCTCCTCGACTAATGGTTGTCCATGATCCCCCAGCACACTTGGGTGAGCAAGCTTTTTGGCTATGCGTTTCAGGTGGAGTATAAGCCCAGAGCGCAGAACGCCGCGGCGGACGCCCTCTCTCACCGTGACGAACATGAAGTCCAGGTGTGCCTCCACGCCATCTCCAGACCTGAGTTCGAGCTCTTCGACACGTTCCGCACATAGGCGAAGACCCTACCGGAGGTCGTCGCCAAGCGCCAGGAGATCGCCGACGGCACGGCCGGCGCAACATGGTTCGAGGTGGATGGGTTTCTCATGAAGAACGGCCGCATCTTCGTGCCCTCGTTGTCGGTGTTCTGGCCTCGTGTCTTGGACATAGCTCACAGTACTAGGCATGAAGGCGCGCAAAAGACCCTGCATCGCCTACGCGCCTCATTCTACAACCCCAACGCCACCAAACTGGTTCGTGAGTTTGTCAAGGGCTGCACCGTCTGCCAGCGAAACAAGACCGAGCACGTGCACCCTGCCGGCCTCATGCAGCTGAAGGACCGATTAGGCGACCGGAGAGGGGGGGAGTGAATGAGAGCCGATAAAAATTCTTCTCAAGAACTTGGCCTATGCCCCCAAATCACTTCCGAAGAATCTCGCATACACTTGCCAAGATCACGTAGTCACAACGGACCTACTGACCCTAGGAACAAGTTAGATCAACCCTAAGAACAAAGCGAAAGCAAGCGCCAAACGAACCGAGAGAAAAAGCTAGCGCGAGGCAAACTGCAGCAGAAATTGTCGGTACTACCGGCCCCAGGTCGGTACTACCGATATGGGCTTACTGGCACCTAAAAACCAGGTTATCAGTACTACCGGCACTGTGTCGGTGCTTTTGACTATCGGTACTACCGACCTTGTGTCGGTACTACCGATAAAGACTCTCTGGCAGCTGAAAATCAGGTCATCGGTACTACCTGCACAGTGTCGGTAGTACCCCCCTCCCTAAAAATCAGCCCGCGAAACAGCCCCAAACTTTCGATCGACGGATCTCCCAAACCACTTGGAGTCTTGAGACGAAATTTTGGGGAGATGATGAACACCCCAAGGAGAGGTTATGCCCCAAAAATTACAGCCTCAAACTTCCTACAACTCTCGGAATCGCAAATCTCAAGCCTCTACCTCAAGAACACGAAGAACTCGAAAACCACCAAAATCGAGCCCCTTAACTCACAGATTTGGGAGGGGAATCACAGCCCAAAGAACCACGAAGGGTTCCCACAAATTTCCCTATCAAATCCCCAAGAGCAAGGTCCCGAAAACACCCCAAGAAAACCACCAAGAGAGGACTCCGAAAATCACCACCAAGAACAACAGGGAACAACACAACAAGGCCTTGAGGAACCACGCCGAATCATCTATACATACCAAGAAGGTTCATACAAGGTATAACTTGCCGCCCGATCATCCAACCCTCTCACAAGATCTCACCATGAAGCTCTCAAGCTAGTCCTATAGAAATCCTAAGAAAATAGGAAGGGAAAATAGGAAAGCAAATGAACTAGGGTTCCAAGAGATGGCTGCCATCCTCTCACCTCATGGGTTATATGGAGGCAACCGAAAGTCTAAAATACCCTTACTTAACAACTAGGGATACAAGCCCCTCAAGGGCGGTTTTGGAAGTCTTCAAGTTTTCTCCATCGGACGGATGCCCGGCGACCGCAACCTGCTTAGCCTCGACGCAAGCCTTGCGATCCCGACGCGTGTCCTCCGCTTCGAAGATTCGGACCGCGTCGTCGCACACCGGTCGACCGGTGCTCCTCACCGATCGGACCGGTACCAACCGGTCGACCGGTCCGGAGCCGCCGCAAAGCATCGTCTTCGGTTCTCCGGTCTTGGCTTTGTGGATCAAACAAGGAACCCAGTGGTTTTCTGGTGAACCACCGGAAACCCCGCGAACTCGGTGTAGCCTCCGCCAATCTCCACTCATGACTCGGCTCCCACGTAGTCCCGGCTCGACCTTGGTTTTGAGGCTCAACCAAGAAACCGTCCATGACTTCATCTTGCTGTTCATGCCACCATGCGGCCCGCACTTGACCCCGCTGGCCACCGGGTCCCTCGAACGAAGCCTACTTGTCTTCTCCACACCTGGAGGCCTCACCGGCGACGACCTTTCGCGCTTGTTCTTCACCTGCACCAACACCAGTCAAGCCGCAACCTGCACCTGCAATACTTAGCCAAGAATCAGTCCACACAACGTTGTCAATCACTCATCACACAAGGAAGTGACCATCCACCGGTCCTCGAACCACACATGGTCCTCAGCAGCCCCTGGACGTCCCCTCGTCGATCTGGAGTGACATTGCTATGGACTTCGTCGAAGGGTTTCCAAAGGTGGGCGGCAAGTCAGTGGTCCTCACGGTCGTTGATCGCTTCTCAAAGATGGCTCACTTCATACCATTAAGCCACCCGTACACGGCCATGTCGGTGGCTCAGGCATTTTTCGACAATGTTGTTAAGTTGCACGGCCTGCCATGCTCGATTGTTAGCGACAGAGACCCAGTGTTCACAAGCACGTTGTGGACAGAGCTATTTGCACTTGCCAGCGTAAAACTGTGGCTCAGTTCAGCGTTCCGGCCACAGACAGATGGACAGTCCGAAGTCACCAACAGGGTGCTGGGAGTATATCTTCGGTGCCTAGCCGGAGACCGCCCGCGCAGCTGGCTTCGCTGGCTGCCATGGGCCGGATTTTGTTTCAACACATCCTATCAGTCAGCTCTCAGGACGACGCCGTTTAAGGTGGTGTTCGGTCGAGACCCTCCCACCTTTTGCTGTCTTACCAGCCAGGCACGGTGCGTGTGGTGGCGCTAGACAAGCAGCTGCAGCACAGGGATGAGTTCTTGACGGAGATTCCGGAGCGGCTGTTGCAGGCACAAGATTACATGAAGAACTACTATGACCAGGGGCACCGTGCATTGGAGTTCCAGGAGGGGGACTGGGTGTGGCTTCGCCTGCATCAGCGGTCTGCAGCAGCAATCAGGGACAAGGCCGCAGGAAAATTGGCTCCACGGTATTATGGGCCGTTCCAGGTGACAGAGCGGGTTGGACCCCTCGCATATCGCCTTCGTCTTCCGGCCAAAGCGCACATCCATGATGTCTTCCATGTTGTTTTCCTCAAGAAGTTCGAGGGCGATGCTCCATCAACTGTTGCTCCTCTGCCGCCGGTGCTCCATGGACGTGCTATCCCCATTCCAGCAAAGGTGGTGCGTGTCAGACCCACCCTAGATTCCTGGGAGCTGCTTGTTCGATGGGTCGACCGTGATGCAGGAGATGCCACCTGGGAGCAGCTGGATCAGTTCAAGGAGGCCTACCCAGATTTCAAGCTCGAGGACGAGCTTTTCTGTCAGAAGGGTGGAAGTGTTATGGACAGCTTCTTTGGGAAGCAATTTAGGCGCAGGAATAAAGAAAAGGATAAGATAGTTAGTTAATTGTAATATGTTATGATTGCCGGATTGTTAGCCGGCACATACTTAGGAAGTCTGTTAGGAGAGAGTCCTATATATCTATAGGACTGTTGAGAGTTAAGGGTAAAGCAGAGATTGAATCCAGAAGACTCAGCCTCTTCGGAGGGCGAGTTGGAGATAATCTCCTGCTAGTCTTGTATCCCAGTTCATTACGAGAGCAATCAAACTAGTTTATATCATAATGCTTGGGTTTTGTATGCATTCCCAGATTGGTTTATGTATAAAACTCTTAGATGTACCGATGTTCGTTGCTGAATCTATTCGTCATGAGCTAGAGACACTTGCCAAATCTATCTCATAAATGTCATGCAAAATTATCAAAGAAAATGTTTGGCCTCAATAAACATTCTCTAGACGGGTTATGTCTCAATAAATACCATTGCCCTTTACATTCTATCCTCCTTTTTGTGACTCTTATTGGGTTTCATCAGTCCACACAACTTGCTTGGGATTTAAAATAAAGCATTTGGGTTGCTGTATGTGACTCATGATATTATATGCTCCCTGGACTTTTCGTGATTTTTTTATTAGGAACTTTCATAAAAAATTAAAAAAAAATTACATGCTTCAGGTCCAGAGGACCCCAAGATACAGATCACACAGCCCTGAACATGTTCAGGAGTACTACAGGTAGAACTAGAGTCTACGAGGAGGTCCAACTTTCGCCTGAACTGCCAATTGAGGAGCGACATGATTTTCCTTTCTTGAAATTTTGATGACCTGAAAATTATTAACCAAATGAAGGGCCTGTACTTGTGAAATCCATGACCAAAGTTTCCCTGGAGCCTGCGTCGTTCCATTCTAAAGATGCTTAGACTGCTAAAATGCAGTCAGAGCCTAACCAAAGGAGAGAACCTGCAAAACAGAAGCTATCCTTGCAGCTAAAAGGAGGGCATCAAGTTCTCCCATAGTCACCGAATCCACCTTAGTTTTTGCCAGAAGTTGCAGTTGACAAGAACGTGTAGAAGCCCTGGGAAAGGACTACTCCCAAACCTGCAATTCTAGAGTTATTACTTATTTCCTAGTTCATCTGCTGGAAGAGCCACATCTACGTAGGCCATGACAAAAGGCTGCAAGTCTTGACTGCATTGCAATTCCTGCACCAAAATTGAAGAAGGAACAAAGGGAGCAGAAAGGTCAATGGTATTAGCTGAAGCAACATTTGGACTGACAGATGCCTAGTATCACAGAAATGAGGATCGTTTTGTGAATTGGTTATTCCTATTTAAACATGGTTGAGTTCTATTGCTCTTACTGCATAGTTGTGGCTCCATTTTAGATTATGATGAACCAGAATATTTAAGAGATTGTGACTAGCTCTTGTTTCATTTTATTTTACAAATATACCTTTGTTGTTTTGTGCAGCTTCAGTTTTATTTCAAATAAAAAACATTCATCCTAATTCATATTTTGTATGTATGTATCACAGGACAACAAATACAGAGATATCTTGAGGCAGTAGAAATGTATTCTCAGTTGGGATTGCGAACATTATGTTTGGGATGGCGTGACCTGGAAGAAAATGAATACAAGGAATGGTCCAAAAACTTTCAAGAGGCTAGCTGCTCATTGGACAATAGGGAGGTACTTATTAATTCTGGTTACAATTAGTTTCTCTTTACTTTATTAAGTTCTCTCATTTTTCTCACTAACTCTTACTCTACTCTTAGCTAATATTACTATACTAAATTATGTAGTCTAAAATTGCCGAAGTCTGTCACAGCCTAGAGCGTGACCTTCATATTCTTGGTGTTACTGCCATAGAGGATCGTCTTCAGGTATACCTTGAATGCTAATTTCTGCCTCTAAGACTAACAACCAGTAGAAGAACCTATCACAATTTTACATTTGCTGCCTTGCCTCCCTTATAGATTCTTCTGGCTGGCAGGATGGTGTGCCCGAAACCATTAAGTTGTTACGGAATGCTGGAATTAATGTGTGGATGCTAACTGGAGATAAGCAAAATACAGCAATTCAGATTGGACTACTTTGTAACCTCATAACCTCTGGTACTGTAAACTATCATGAAACATCTGATATTCATTGAATTTAGCCAGTAGTAGCCATGTGCAACCATCTATACGAGTTGCCTTGCAAATGTTTTCTGCATTGATCTTTTGCAAGTTATTGTCCTAGCACAAGATGAATTATGACTAGCATCTCTTTGATCCTTTTGCTGTTGTACCCAAATGCTGGGCTCTCTAACATAAAAATAGAAGACAATTTTAGAGCTCTTTGTTAAAATTGATAATATACCAAAACAATGTTAAAAAAGTTATCCATTTATTTGTTCTTTTCATTCTAGCTTAGTCAAATTATGCATTAAGTAGGCGGAGAGTAATATTTCCAGGATTTCATTACATGGTGGTTCTGTAGGAGCTCATAACTTATGTAACAACATTGTATTTTTCTTTATTTATTATTTTTTGGGTGTAGGGCCACACTTGACCTATTTGTGATATAACCATTAACGCATCTAGCGTTCTTTGTTATGTTCTACCATTGTGCTGTTTTGGTTTGCCACACGGTTTTAATAGTTCGTGATTTGAACATTTTACAAATTTTTACTTCATACTTATCGACCCGTTACCTGTTAGCAAGATTATCACTTAATATCTCACTCCTTCAGAGCCCAATAGTCAACTGTTGTCTGTCAGTGGGAAAACTGAAGAGGACATATTAAGAAGCCTAGAGAGGGCATTACTAATTACGAAGAATACGTGCGAAACAAAGGTATGTATCTTGTATTCCAATTAATTACAAATTACTTGAACAAGTATTTATCAGCTCTTTCCTTCCATGTTCTGTAAGAATATATTCAGCTTTAGCACCAGTCAGTCAGATGCTGAAATAACATCTTGCACAGAACGTATTCCCCTTCCGTATTTGTAGGCTCCTGAGGATCTTTTTTGCTGTCCTGTATTCAACTCAACTATCTGAATCATTTTTGTATTGTATTTTTTGAACATCCCTCTTGAGAGAAGGAGCAAACTGAGACTATTTCATTTTAGATCATGGATTCAATATTTGTTGAACCTGAGTTGTGGAGTGCTTCATCTCAAATCTGTTCATGCAGGATCTTGCATTTGTCTTGGATGGTTGGGCACTTGAAATAATTCTAAAGCATTCCAAGGAATCTTTCACTAGGTTGGCGATGCTGTCAAGAACAGCAATATGCTGTCGAATGACACCTTTGCAAAAAGCACAGGTATTTTGTTGGTTATCATCATTTTTTCGCATTTGACACGTACATCAATCTTGTACAAGTGAATGGTCAGCAATCAGCATATATCATGATTCCATACGAAGATATTGGAATGGCTATGGTTCAGTTGTGTGCAGCTCAATATCTTTTTATCAGAAGTAATAGCTTTAATAAACAAGAATGCAGATAGTTTTGTAATGGACATTGATTTGGACAACTCTTCTGTTTCTTTTGATCCACTTTGAAACATGACACATGGTATTGTTATATGGATGTTGATTGGTTAAAATTATATTGTTTTCATTTGTGCAGCTTGTTGCTATCCTAAAGTCCGTTGGGTACCTAACTCTAGCAATTGGCGATGGTGGTAATGATGTTAGAATGATCCAAGAGGCTAACATTGGAGTAGGGATTAGTGGTAGGGAAGGACTGCAAGCTGCAAGAGCTGCTGATTATAGCATTGGGAGTAAGCATCATTCTTGTTTTGCCAAATTCATTGTATTAGTTATTTTGTTAGGGCAGTCCCAAGGGAGTAAACTAACACGGTTTCCATGGCATAAGAAATCATCTATAGAAACTAATGTTCACCGTGGTAGTGTCTTCGAGTAATTGTTTTCTCTTTCTCTCTCCCAATTTCACCAATGGGGAGCGTTGCCATTAACCACATAGTAATTGCGCATCGGGTCAAGAGTAGACATGGTTTCTCGATGAGGAAACCATTTTTATGATTTGTGCTCTTTTTCCTCATTAATTAGGCTGCCACATCACCATTTTCCTTAGTTGGCAAGCTATTTAATAGGGATAGAAACTACCATTAATAATCCATTTGGGAGTGCCCTTACCTGCTCTGCTGCCTCTGAAAGGTCTTTTCCATAGTCGTTAGGGAATATACATTGTAATTACTTGTAGTTAGTACAGATGAATTCTATGTAGTTCCAGAAATCTGGTAATTTGATTTAATGGAATTTGCCAAACCAGATTCAAACTTGTGCATACATTGTTTTTTATCCATTCTGGATGTACTAACAGTTTCAATCTTTATTACCATTATATGAGTATTCAATGGTTGCAATTGTCACTTTATTACCCTTTTGCACTTTACCTTCAAAGTCAATAAGTTTTTCTTTGGAAAAAATCACATTGTGGATATTTCTTATTTTGCAGAATTCAAGTTTCTGAAGAGGTTGATACTTGTTCATGGTCGTTATTCATACAATCGAACGGCATTTATTTCACAGTATTCCTTCTACAAGTCACTTCTTATATGCTTTATACAAATTCTGTGAGTCTTTGTTCCCTTTTAATTATTAGCTTCTGCTACTGCTTTGCAATTATGCATCAATTTTGTGGCTAAACTGCTCACCTGAGTCCTCTGTCAGGTTTGCCTTCTTTTCAGGGCTCTCAGGAACTAGCTTATTCAACTCAGTTAGCCTGATGGCTTATAATGTTTTCTATACAAGTCTACCTGTGATGACTATAATTTTTGACAAGGATATCTCTGAAACAACAGCTCTACAGTACCCCCAGATTTTACTGCATTCTCAAGCTGGGAGGTAAATAGAATTTTGCCTCTCTGTGCTTTTGATATTTTTTGGTACGCTTATGTGCATCTGCTAATATTATGAATCTCCATCATCTTACCAGACTTCTAAATCCAACTACATTTTGTGGATGGTTTGGGCGCTCACTATATCATGTAAGTGATCCTTTCTCTGTTTCTTGTTATTTTTTGTCCGGCATTGGCTCATTGCACATCTTGAAGATTCTACCAAAGTGGTGCAATTTTTGGGTTATTGAAGACGATCAAGGAGTTCTTTTCCTATCTATTGCTCTGGTACCCGATTCTGTTCATAGACAATGCATGCTACTTACCTCTAATTATTAGCTTCTCATTCTTCAACCTTTGCTCTCCAATAGACATGAGCATGAACTGGATACATGAATTAGTATTGTAAGCATGTATTGTGTGCATCACTGCATTGTACTGACATCTGGATTACAAATAAAAGTTATGCAGTTACTCCATTACTGCATCTAGCACAGATTGTATCTCAATCTGTTAATCTTGCTATATGGGTGAATCGCATATGAACTGCATAGGCATCTGTAGATGTATTTGAACTATATTTTCTTTCATGAGACTAAAATTTTTCAATTCAGGCGCTTGTCGTTTTCTTCATTACGACATGCGCCTACGCAGATGAGAAAAGTGAGATGCAGGAACTCTCGATGGTTGCGCTGTCTGGATGCATTTGGTTGCAGGCTTTTGTCGTGACGACGGACACAAAGTAAGCTCTCATCAGGTACCTATTTTGGATGAGTTTTATTGTAGAACAGCGCTGACATCATCGTTTGCACCTTCAGCTCATTCACTTACCCGCAAATCGCTCTCATCTGGGGAAACTTTGTGGCTTTCTACATGATCAACTTGATACTCAGCGCCATCCCGAGCCTTGAGATGTACACAATCATGTTTCGCCTTTGCGGCCAACCTTCATACTGGATCACCATGGCTGTAAGTCTAGCATCGCTTCTTAACGATGAAGCTATTTATGCATCTGAGCCCAATTCACTACATAACTGTCAATAACTAAAACCGTGTTCTGATCTTATTCTTACCCCTGCTGCACGCAAACGCCTTCTTCCACCCAGCTGACGGTTTCAGTAGCTATGGGTCCAGTGATGGCTTTCAGATACTTCATGAACCTTTACCGGCCCAGCGCCATCAACATGCTTCAGCAGATGGAGCAGAGCAACGGATCTACCCAACCTTCTAGAAATGTGGAGTCAGCGGCTAAGTCTACTAATTTACTTGCCGGTTTGCGTAGAAACGGGGGTTGCAACTACCAGCCTCTGCTTTCAGATTCGACAGAGGCTGCGAGATAATACCCATGGATATGTTTGGCGGACCGCCGCTAGCCTAGGAGCGATCAAAGCTTTATGTACACGAGTACGAAGGTTTGCATGTGAACGGTCTCGAACATGTATGTACCCTACACGTTTGCAGGGCGACTGATGAAATATTTTTTTTCCTGAAAATGATGAAATATTTCATAATAATAATAAGCACGGAATTCGTATGGTTTAAAAACAACAATTATAGTTTACTTCTTAACTGGTTGTTCGTAGCGTTTCTGTGGCTGTTCGGATTACGTTTTTGGTTGATTTCTGTGCGAAAATCGCTAGTGGTGCTGCCATGTGGTAGGCAGAATTTTTCTTAAGAGATGGATGAACGCTAGTAGCTTATGGGTGAACGTCCGGTTTGGAATGAACTGACCTGTGATGAGGGACGTTGCTGTTCATTTTCATTTTGGGTTGACAAAGAAAAAAGACTAATGCATTTGGAGGATCACACGACCAAGAAGACCTTCAATCTTGCGTCCGCGCGCTCCCGTCCACTTCTACAGTTTTTTTCCCGTTCCCGCGGGCGTGCAGTCTCCAGTCTCCACTCCGATGCTCCTCCCGCGGGCCTCCCCACCCTCTCCCGCTTCTCTCCCATGCGAGGAGGCAGCTCCCACGTCCCACCTCGACCGCCTGCCCCTGTCCTCTGCGGAGGCCATGCTCCTCCTCGCATCGGAATGGCTTGCACGGCGCAGACCATTGCGTCCACATCCTGCTCGACGAAATGCCTAGCAAAGGTTGAGATTTCTCAACTTCTTAATCTTTTTTTCCTGCATTCCTCTGACCCTCTCTGTTACAACTTACAACCCTGGGGCACTACTTTGTTAAGATAATTGCTCCAAGCGAGGGAGATATTTTTCTCCTCCTGTTGGTTACTGCTTTTGTTTTTCAGGCTGTGTCTGCCTGCTAGCTGCTACTGCCACGACTCCCGGCCACTACGTTGGAAAACAACCAGCCTACCAGGATTGCACGCCCAAATATCTGAACAAGACAACGTACAGGTATTTGGAATCTCAAATATGTGTTGCTTCTAGCTTGTCTCTATGGTCTGTATACAACACACAGAGGACCTATGAATCATTATTTCAATAACAAGTAAGACTCGCACTCAGCAGATGCAAACTTTTCGCAGCTGCCACTATGAAGGCATGCAGCCGCTGCTACTTGTGCTGCTCTGCCGTTTCTACAACCAGGAGTAATATCAACGCACTATCCACAGTTCCACAATGAGTGATAGCATATGAAACAAGTCAAATAAAAAATAAACATAGCACTCCTGCTCTGGCGGGGCACATGTTATACCTACAAACGAGCTAACTCGACAGAAGAGGATATTACATCACGGAAAATGATATTGCTCACAAGCTCATAAACACAGTATGTAAGTCTATGTTTTTCTACCTCGCAAAAATGCTGTCTCTGTCTATATGTTTTTTACGACTGTACCATCAAGTATGATGTATGGAACATGTGCAATCTTTGGCCAATAAGCTCCATCTTCAGATACCCGAATTCTCAATTCTTGAGTACAGTGGTCAATGTCCAATCTATGAAGACTTGGAGGCAGACCATCCTCTGGCAAGGTTTGTAGTTTGTGCAACCTAACAAGCAATAGTTTTTTGATGGATGTCATTGCAGCCAACGAAGAAGGGAGGCTTCGCAATGTGTAGCAACATGAAATGGTGAGGCACTCGAGTGAGGTCAGCTGCTGGAACCACAGATCCTGCTTCTCTGAGAAATGTGTGGCATTGGATATGTTGAAGAATGACAGACTGCGTAGTGATGGAAGGCTTCCTATTGTCCTGAAGTAATCTCCGGTCATCAAGCTATCATCAGTTCTGAGGTGAGTTAGAGGAATGGCTCCCTCCTGCCACTTCTCATGCGATTCCACTCCAAGGCCAGCTGAGACAGAGGTGAAGGTGGCACTTAAAAGTTCTTGGCAGCCCTCCAGCTGTGCGCTCCTCAGGTTGCTGAAGCACTGGAAGCTGTCAGCCAAGCGTAGACCTTCACATCTGATGAGTTCTAGATTTTCCAGGGACTTTAACTGATGCGCAGACAGTACTACGCTGTGGTGGCAGTACTGAATTTTCAAGGACGTTAGGCATGCCAAGACTTGTAAACAGGCTGGTAACTCCAAGATAAGTATGCAAGTTGAGGCAATTCCCTCAGTGCAGATAAGTATGCAAGTTGAGGCAATTGTCTCAGTGATGGGCAATTCTTCGCTGCAATAGCGATGGGGGTCTTTACACCTTGCCATGCTCCACCCCGGCTGCAACCACCCACGCACTGATCGCTGCCTCCTTCACGCTATGGCATCAACGCCTTGGACATCCGGCGCCTGCTGCTCTAGCTAGTCTCAATAAGTGGCATCTTATTTCATGTAATAAAGTAGCATGTTTCATTTGCCACTCATGTCAGTTGGGCAAACATACGCGTCTACCTTTCAGTTCGTCTAGTTCACACACTGCTGCTCCTTTTGAACTTCTTCATTGTGATGTTCGGACGTCACCTGTTACTAGCATTTCAGGATTTTCCTATTACTTGGTGATTTTGGATGACTACACACATTTTTGTTGGACTTTTCCCCTCAGACGCAAGTCTGATGTCCACCAGCACCTGGTCGACTTTATTGCTTATGCTAATACACAGTTTGGTCTAGTCGTTAAGTGCTTTCAGGCTGACAATGGCACGGAGTTCGTGAATAATGCCACCACAACCTTCTTGGTCGCACGTGGCATTCATCTACGCCTCTTCTGTCCTTACACCTCTCCACAAAACGGCAAGGTCGAACGTGTACTCCGCACGTTGAACAACTCCATCCGCACCCTCCTGTCACATGCATCCATCCCACCATCATACTCGGCTGAAGCTCTAGCCACTGCATGCTACTTGGTTAACAGGCGCCCTTGCTCCTCCATCAACAATGACGTCCCCTTCACTCGACTCCATGGAAAGCCACCACAGTACGATCATCGTCGAGTTTTTCGGGTGCCTCTGCTACCCCAACCTCCAGGCCACGTCCGCGCACAAGCTTGCCGCTTGGTCCACAACATGTGTGTTCCTAGGCTATCCCTCCTCACATAAGGGTTACCGATGCCTCGACCTCTCGTCTCGCCGCATAATCATCTCTCGCCACGTCATTTTCGACGAGTCAACTTTTCCCTTCACCTCGACGGATCCTATCACCGATACTTCCGCCTTGGATTTTTTGTTGGACGTTGATGAGGATACTGTGCATTGCTCTACTAACCCTGCAACTGTCCATTCAGATGGACACCCTCCTGCCTCGGTGGTTGCTTCGTCCCCCTAGGATGTCGAGCGACCGCTCCCTACATAACCACTCTGGCTGTTGCTCCGTCCGCTCAGGACGTGGAGCGGCCGCCCTCTCCAACCTCGACTGTTGCGCCACACGGTTGTGGCCTTGTGCCCCCGTCTAGCTCTGACGTGCTCCTTCTGCGTGCTGGTGGGTGTGGTCCTGTGCCCCCGCCAGTAGCTCCGCGGGATGCTGCTGGCCTGGTGCCCAGTCTCCCGCACTTCTACACGTGACGTCCTGCTGCACCGTCCTCATCCACCGCCACGATCGTACCATCGGCCGCCTCCCCTCCGGCCTCGGCACCTGCTGACCCGCCTGCTGCGGCACGACCTATGACCCGGACACAGACTGGGACCATACCGCACGTGCAGTACAAGGGCCTGATCATCGCCACAGTTTCGTCACCGGTCCCCTCTAACTACCGTAGTGGGCTGGCTGACCCAAACTGGCGTGCGACAATGGCTGAGGAGTACAAGGCTCTCATCGACAACGACACGTGGCGTCTCGTCCCTCGACCTCTTGGTGTCAATGTTGTGACGGGCAAGTGGATCTTCACACTTAAGTACCACTTCGATGGTACTCTTGCTCGTCACAAGGCCCGCTGGGTTGTCCGCGGCAACAACCAGCAAGCTGGTATCGACTATGATGAGACCTTTGGTCCAGTTGTCAAACCGGCGACCATTCAGACCGTATTGAGTATTGCCGCGTCTCATAGATGGCCTCTTCACCAGCTCGACGTGAAGAATGCTTTTCTTCATGGTCACCTTGAGGAGACTGTCTACTGCCAGCAGCCGCCTGGTTTCGTCAACCCTGCCGCTCCCAACCACGTCTGCTTGCTCTAGAAGTCATTGTACAGGCTCAAGCAGGTTCCCTGGGCGTGGTACTAGTGGTTCGCCACGTTCCTTCGACAACTTGGTTTTGTCACCTCCACTTCCGACACCTCCCTCTTTGTTTACGAGAGGGGGCTCAGATCGCCTACTTGCTGCTCTACGTCGATGACATCATCCTCACCGCTTCGTCTACGGCTCTTCTCCAGCATACCATGGCCAAACTCAGTTCTGAGTTCGCCATGACTGACCTCGGCGACCTCCACCACTTCCTCGACTTCGCCATCACTCGCTCCACCGACGGTCTACTTCTGTCCCAGCGACAGTATGTTGTGGACCTTCTGCAGCGTGCTGACATGGTTGAGTGTCACTCTACAGCGACTCCTGTTGACACTCATGCCAAGCTTCAGCATCTGACAGTTGTAACTCCCTAAAATTCCATCATTAAAATAATGTAAGCAACATGGTGTTTAGATTTTATTTACTAAGGAATAATAAATTATCAAATAAATTTGGCTCTAAAATATTTAAATATCATTGTAATAATTTTAGAAGCAATAAGAATTTGTGCATCATGATTTGAAATGCATGGTTTTTGTTTGATAGTGTGTTGTTTTGAAAAGTTTCAAAATAAGTTTGAATTTAAAGTTTGAAAAAGAGTTCAATTTCAAAAGTTTGAAAAATGAGTTTGAAAAGGTTTGAAAAAAAGAAGAAAACTTCCCAAACCCCCCCTCTCTCTTCTCTCCCTCCCTTCTTTCTTTTCTAGCCCGCAGCCCAGCAACCCCTGCAGCCCAGCAGCAATGCGCGGCCCACCTCCCTTCCTCCCTCCTTTCTTTTCCCCGCGCGGCCCACCTTCTCTTCCAGCCCACCAACACCGCCGCCGGCCCACTTTCCCTTCTCCCTCTCCCCTCTCGCTGCCAGGCCGACCCCGCACGTCACGCTTGCCTTCTACCTCCAGCCCCTCCCCTGCTCCGCTACAGCCGCGACCGCCGGCCGTTTCTCCGCATCCACCGCGCCCAACCTTCAGTCGGGGCAATCAAGAGCAGCACCGGCACCCTTCCCACCTTTACTCCCTCCTTTAATCCCCTCAGTTTCTCTTCCGTTTCCCATCCTTCACTCCCTCTAGTAACGGATGGACACTGCTGGCTATTGATGGCCGGCCATGCCGCACCCCCTTCCCCTCCCTCCATCTCTGCCTGCTATAAAGCTGAGCACCCAAGGCCCCTCGCGCGCCTTGCTGCATAGTCCACCGCCTGCGACCCCTTGCTACTCTTCTCGTTCAGTGCCGTCATTGCCCAACCCAAAGCAGAGTGCAGGTTGCCACTCGATTCACTGGCCAGGGGGCATCTCAGAGCAAGCCAGCACCACCACGGGTACCACGACGTAGAGCTGCACCTGTTCCACTTCTTCCTCGTCGCCAAGACCAGCCGGAGCGCCACTGTGACGAGAAGACCGTGCCCCGCCACCAGAAATAGAACATCTTCGTCGGTCGGCCGATTCGTTGCAAGCGCTGCACGTCGAAGCAAGGGAGCACCACCAGAAGTTTCGCCTCTCTCGTTGCACATTCGTCGCTGCTCGTCGTCGTCCGCTCATCGCCGGGACATCGCCATCCGTGGGGACCCAAGCCAACCACGTCTTCTCTGCTGCAGCTTCAAAATCCGGCTGCTGCACCACGTCCTCGTCGCCGGTGAGCGCATCCATGAGCTCTCTTCATCTTCCCCTTTCCGTTATGTTGCACACCGAAACCTCTAGCTCTCTCATTCGCCGGAATTTTGACCGGCCAGAGGCCCTTTGTCCACCGGCCATGGCTTTCCACGAACAACCACGAACAGCCATCGTCTAATGAGATAAGGCATGGCAGTTTTGCCTTCTAGTCCTCATGGAATCTCTAAACCGAAGAGCTTATTCGGCTGATTCGAGGAATAGTGCTCGGCTGGTAGAATGAATAGTGTTATGTGAGAGGAGATAAGTCGGGATAAGCCGAGATAAGCCAAACTGAGATAAGCCGAACGACCTCGAAGTCTTTTAGCATGTGTCTTGCAACTTTTACCCGTACCCCCCTAAAATTATCCCACCTTTCACACATAAATCCCACCGTCTCTTTTTCCCGGTAGCCCCTGTCCTTTGGCTGTTTTGCAAGCACTATTTGTTGTGTCTTGTAAAACTTCCTTGCTGGCCCCTGCCACCTTCGGATAATCGTGTTTAGACCCCTACAACCTTGTTTAGTGCCTAGTTTATACGTTTTAGCTCCGTTTAGTGTCGTTCTTGTAGCCTTAGTCTTGGCTCACACTAAAATATGCGCTAAACATGATGTTCAACATAAAATGTTTTTATGAATTTATCTTAAATTAATTTGATTAATGCCTATTAGAATGCCTTTTCTTAATAACATTTGATTAGGGAATATATAACGGTTTTCATAGATAATGTTAAATTGACTAATCTTGATTAATAATGTTTTCTAAATAAAATGTAATTGGAGCTACCTTTCAGCTTTTCATAATATAAATATTAAATTGGTTAATATTTATTCAATTTGCTTCCTAAATAAAAGCAACATAGGTTATATCCTGAGTTTTATTAATTAAATGTTAATTTGACTAATATGAATATAAATGTGTTTTAAATTATAATATGATTAGAATAACTCGGAATATAAAGATAAACATCTAGATGCTTTCACGTGATTCTTTTAAATTGAATGTTTAAATTGCATAAATCATACTTAAATATTTATAAATAAAATTGAACTAGGCTTATACCGTCATTTAAATATAAAATAACTTGCTTAATTATAAATAGGGTATTTCTTTGAAATAACCTATGCACACAACTTTACTTAATTAAAATATATCAAGCACATAGCTAGCTCGTGTTTGTGATCATACAAAGCTCCCGATAGTTCCTAGTGCTTTTGTGTTCGCGTTCCTAAGCCAACCCTTGTTCTCTTTTAAGCTTTTCATGCTTGGTGTATTGTTTTATTTATTGTATGTATTCTTATGTGCTCGTAGACATCGTGCCAGTTTCAAGTGAGCAGCCAGTTGAAGTGGATCAAGAGCAAGTGTTTGAAGAGGAAGAACCCCAGTGTTTAAGCAAGGAAGGCAAGTGGACTTCTCCCTCTGCATATTCTTCTTTGTCCTAAACAATTGCATGATAACTAAGTTTACATTTAAATGTTGCTATGCATAAACTTGATGGGAAATTACCTTTTTAAGGACCTGACTAGATTTTATCCCTATTACCTTAGACAACCTTTTAAATAAATGTTTTGGGTAGAAATGCTTAGTTGCTATAACTTGGGATGGTTAAAATGAATTTTTACAATATAATGAATGTTGATCATGATAACCTTTGGTGATATGTATGTGTGTGTGCTTATGGATAATTACAAGATCATATGGCTTAATCGGAACATGGAGAACCACCCAGGAAAACAGTGCAACCACAGTCCATATGGCTCTGGCTTAGCCAGTTAACTAGGTGTGTGATTGTACTAGTGACCTTATCCGAAAGGAACACTGGGGGCTCGGGGTTGCAGGGGTATAGCCCGGTTCTTTTGGAGTAGCAGCCTTTGCTAAGGTGCTGACCACTATGGAGGGTTATGGTCCGCCCTGAGCTGTAACTGTCGTGGGTTGTTTGTCTTTTGCATATCTTTGTAAAGGCTTCGTAGCGTCCCTATGCAGGCACACCTCAGTAGTGTGGTATTGTGTCTGATCAACACATGCGTGGTTGGGTTTAAACTTCTTCGGAACTTTTACGCGAGTTGTGGTGAAAGTGTACAGCCTCTGCAGAGTGTAAAACTGATCGATCAGCCGTGCTCACGGTCAAGAGCGGCCTGGACCCTCACATGATAATCAAACATAAAGATGAAATTAAATTGTGGTTTCTTGTGGTTTTTGAGAGGAGATGCTTTCCTAAATGCCTAAGTGGGTTGGTATAAACTTACATCTAGTAATTAGGTGCTTGCTAATAAAATTTGACCAACATTAAAAATGCTAACCGCAACAAACTATTAGCCTATCCTTGATAGCCCTTGCATTTTCCCCCACTCGCTGAGCTTCAACCATAAGAGTGCTCACCCTTTCTTACCGCTGTTCAGAGGAGAACACTGGAGAAGAGTACTTCAGCGACTACAAGGAGTTCTGAGGCTTGCGTGCCCCCAGTCAGGTGCCTGTGGAAGATGAAGATGGAGTTGCGTCTTCATAGTTATCGTTTGATCGTTGTAAAGACCTTCGAGTCTATCGTCTGAGTGTAATAAAGGGATAATGTAATGGTTTAACTCTTGTACGTTTTTATTGCTGTTTTTTGATATTTCACTCATGACGTCTATTATATGTGTGTAAACTTGATCCTGGCGCACATATGAGATGCATTTGGTTTTCTTCGGAAAATCAAGTGTGACAAAGTGGTATCAGAGCAGTAATGACTATAGGACGCAACCTTAAGTTAGAAATGGTCGAAAAGTAAGGATTCATGTTCTAGAAAGCTTGTCATTCTTCAAAATTGACTTATTTACATTTAAAATCTAATTTAATCTTTGTCTTCTTGTTAAAACACATCGTTTTGTTTTGATCTATTCTGAGTTCGGTTCTTGTTCTATCAGCTGGATTTCCACCACCGGTGTTGTCTAATATAAGTTCTTAGTTTGCTTACCCCTTATCAACTTCAATAGAAACGTTTCTGTGAGGACGATCGTTGTGTTAATGTTTGTTGTTTGAACACCTGTTTGATTTGGATCTTTGCTTGTGTGAGTTGCATTGTGGAGTGATGGTCACCAATGCAACAAGAAATAAATTTTTAGGTTAATAAAGATAGTTTGGGGTCTAAATCTGGATGTCTTCTATTTTATCTCTCATGCAAGTTTGGAGCGACGCAAATCTGTTCTCGCGGTTATTTGACATAGCAGTAATGTTTTAATCATATATCGAGCTACAGAACTCCGTTTGATACAAAACCAGTTGGGTTAGTTCACAAATTTTGAGGATGATTTTATATCAAAAATTCAATACCATACAGTATGTATTCTGAGAGTTATGCACAAAGTATTGAGCACATCAGAATCTGTAATTTCTGCTGACACAGTTGCACTGTTTGAATTTTATCTCGAGTTGTAGATCTCCGATTGAGGTGATTCCAGTTGGATTAGTCTCATAATTTTGCACATCATATCCTGGTAATTTTTCATGATTTTTGGATAATGGTACAGAGAGTTACAACTGATTTATTGAGATCAACAGAATCTGTCTTAGATTTGAAATTCATGCCGCTTCATCTTTTTGAGTTCTTATCCTCATGCATCAGTTCAATCTTCTTGTTGGAAATAACTTGCTCTATAACAATCAGATGGTACAAACCAGGTCAGGAGAAGGTCAAGACGTTCCACTTGTTGTCCGTACTTATATTGCTATTCGACAGAATCAAGCACCACCACCTCCACCCCCACTGCTTAACCAAATGGATCCCGCAATGCAACAATTCCTTGCTGCTCAAACCTAGCTATTGCAAAACCTCACTACCACCGTCGAGAACCTGCAAGCTCAATAGAACCAACCAGCACCCCCTCCTCCACCTCCTCCACAGCCGAGGGACAAGCATAAGGAATTTATGAGCTACCACCCTCCTACCTATTCTCATTCCTCTGATCCGTTGGATGCCGATGACTGGTTGAAGACAGTTACCAAGAAACTTGAGATTGTTCAGTGTACCGACCGAGAGATGGTCCTTTATGCTACAGGCAGATTGAAAGGGAAAGCTGCTGATTGGTGGGATGCATATTCGACTACACATCCTAATAGAAACAATATTACTTGGCAGGAATTTAGAGATAACTTCCGTACATATCACATTCCTTCAGGAATGATAAAGCTAAAGCAGAAGGAGTTTCTTGCACTGAAGCAGGGAAACATGTCTGTTACTGAGTATCTCGACAAGTTCACTCATTTGTCCCGTTATGCTCCTGATGAAGTCAACATTGATCCCAAGAGGCAGGAAAGATTCTTGAATGGATTGATTGGACCGCTCAACTATCAGTTGCAGAGCCATACATTCCCCAACTTTCAGATGTTGCTGAACAAAGCTATAGTTTGGAGAATAAATGAATGGAACTTGGTGAACAGAAGCACAAGTTCAAGTCACATGGATAGTCCAGCAACACACACCCTCGCTTCAGCTCATCTCAGAGTTCTTAGTTTTACTCTGGTGGATCAAGTGGAAATTTTACTCCGAATTTACAGTTGCAGCACTCAACTCAACAACCCCAGCATTCCAGCCAGCGGACACCATATGCTCCAAGTCATCATCAAGATCATTCAGAAGCACCAGTGAGAAGTAACTCCCCCGTTCGTCCTAATGGTTGTTTCAATTGTGGAGAATTGGGACATTATGCCAACATCTGTCCGAAGCGCAACATGCAGACTCCTCAGAAAGATAATGGTCAGAGATTTGGACAACCGTTATCACAAGCTCGTATTGGGAATTCTACTTATCAAGGTAATAGAGGTCAACGGAACTATGCACGTGGAAGAGTGAATCATGTGACGACTGAACAAGCTCAAGACGCTTCAGGTGTTGTGCTGGGTACGTTCTGTCAACTCTATACCAGCATCAGTTCTATTTGATTCTGGAGCATCACATTCTTTCATTACTGAACAATTCGTGGCAAAGCATGATATACCTATGAGTTCTATGAAGACACATTTGCTGATTAGTTCCCTGAATGGTGAAATGAAACCCACTTATATATGTCCACGAGTCAATCTTCAAATCAGGGGAATAGATTTTCAAGCTAATCTAGTAGTTCTTACATCAAGTGGAATAGATGTTATTCTTGGAATGGATTGGTTAGGTGAATGTGATGGAATAATTCTGTGTGCCAAGAAGTCAGTGCTCTTAACCAGCCCACAAGGAGATAGGATTGAAGTTGCCACTACTGCCCCGTCCAAGAAGGAAGGAAAAGTGAATTAAGATGAAGGAAAGCAAGAGAAGAAGCTATGACTGCTAGGAGAACTCAGCATGCAAGAGGAGATTATAGAAGTGTACCCTTAGTTTCCTTTCCAATCTCTTCGAATCTCGGGACGAGATTCTTTTTAAGAGGGGTAGATTTGTAACTCCCTAAAATTCCATCATTAAAATAATGTAAGCAACATGGTGTTTAGATTTTATTTACTAAGGAATAATAAATTATCAAATAAATTTGGTTCTAAAATATTTAAATATCATTGTAATAACTTTAGAAGCAATAAGTGTTTGTGCATCATGATTTGAAATGCATGGTTTTTGTTTGATAGTGTGTTGTTTTGAAAAGTTTCAAAACAAGTTTGAATTTAAAGTTTGAAAAAGAGTTCAATTTCAAAAGTTTGAAAAGGTTTGAAAAAAGAAGAAAACTTCCCAAACCCCTCTCTCTCTTCTCTCCCTCCCTTCTTTCTTTTCTAGCCCACAGCCCAGCAACCCCTGCGGCCCAGCAGCAATGCGCGGCCCACCTTCCTTCCTCCCTCCTTTCTTTTTCCCTGCGCGGCCCACCTTCTCTTCCAGCCCACCAACACCGCCGCCGGCCCACTTTCCCTTCTCCCTCTCCCCTCTCGCTGCCAGGCCGACCCCGCACGTCATGCTTGCCTTCTACCTCCAGCCCCTCCCCTACTCCGCTACAGCCGCGACCGCCGGCCGTTTCTCCGCATCCACCGCACCCACTTTCAATCGGGGCAATCAAGAGCAGCACCAGCGCCCTTCCCACCTTTACTCCCTCCTTTAATCCCCTCAGTTTCTCTTCCGTTTCCCATCCTTCACTCCCTCTAGTAATGGATGGACACTGCTGGCTATTGATGGCCGGCCATGCCGCACCCCCTTCCCCTCCCTCCATCTCTGCCTGCTATAAAGCTGAGCACCCAAGGCCCCTCGCGCACCTTGCTGCATAGTCCGCCTCCTGCGACCCCTTGCTACTCTTCTCCTTCAGTGCCGTCATCGCCCAAGCCAAAGCAGAGTGCAAGCCGCCACTCGATTCGCTGGCCAGGGGGCATCTAGGAGCAAGCCAGCACCACCACGGGTAGCACGACATAGAGCTGCACCTGTTCCACTTCTTCCTCGTTGCCAAGACCAGCCGGAGCGCCACTGTGACGAGAAGACCGTTCCCCGCCACCGTAAATAGAACATCTTCGTCAGTCGGCCGATTCGTCGAAAGCGCTGCACGTCGAAGCAAGGGAGCACCACCAGAAGTTTCGCCTCTCTCGCTGCACATCCGTCGCCGCTCATCGTCGTCCGCTCGTCGCCGGGACATCGTCCGTGGGGACCCAAGCCAACCACGTCTTCTCTGCTGCAGCTTCAAAATCCGGCTGCTGCACCACGTCCTCGTCGCCGGTGAGCGCATCCATGAGCTCTCTTCATCTTCCCCTTTCCGTTATGCTGCACACCGAAACCTCTAGCTCTCTGAGCCGCCGGAATTTTGACCGGCCAGAGGCCCTTTGTCCGCCGGCCATGGTTGTCCATGAACAACCACGAACAACCATCGTCTAATGAGATAAGGCACGACAATTTTGCCTTCTAGTCCTCATGGAATCTCTAAATCGAAGTCTTTTAGCATGTGTCTTGCAACTTTTACCCGTGCCCCCCTAAAATTATCCCACCTTTCACACATAAATCCCACCATCTCTTTTTCCCGGTAGCCCCCTGTCCTTTGGTTGTTTTGCAAGCACTATTTGTTGTGTCTTGTAAAACTTCCTTGCTGGCCCCTGCCACCTTCGGATAATCGTGTTTAGACCCCTACAACCTTGTTTAGTGCCTAGTTTATACGTTTTAGCTCCGTTTGGTGTCGTTCTTGTTGCGTTAGTCTCGGCTCACACTAAAATATGCGCTAAACATGATGTTCAACATAAAATGTTTTTTATGAATTTATCTTAAATTAATTTGATTAATGCCTATTAGAATGCCTTTTCTTAATAACATTTGATTAGGGTCTATATAATGGTTTTCATAGATAATGTTAAATTGACTAATCTTGATTAATAATGTTTTCTAAATAAAATGTAAATTAGAGCTACCTTTCGGCTTTTCATAATATAAATATTAAATTGGTTAATATTTATTCAATTTGCTTCCTAAATAAAAGCAACATAGGTTATATCCTGAGTTTTATTAATTAAATGTTAATTTGACTAATATGAATGTAAATGTGTTTTAAATTATAATATGATTAGAATAACTTGGAATATAAAGATAAACGCCTAGATGCTTTCACGTGGGTCTTTTAAATTAAATGTTTAAATTGCATAAATCATACTTAAATATTTATAAATAAAATTGAACTAGGCTTATACCGTCATTTAAATATAAAATAACTTGCTTAATTATAAATAGGGTATTTCTTTGAAATAACCTATGCACACAACTTTACTTAATTAAAATATATCAAGCACATAGCTAGCTCGTGTTTGTGATCATACAAAGCTCCCGATAGTTCCTAGTGCTTTTGTGTTCGCGTTCCTAAGCCAACCCTTGTTCTCTCTTTAAGCTTTTCATGCTTGGTGTATTGTTTTATTTATTGTATGTATTCTTGTGTGCTCGCAGACATCGTGCCAGTTTCAAGTGAGCAGCCAGTTGAAGTGGATCAAGAGCAAGTGTTTGAAGAGGAAGAACCCCAGTGTTTAAGCAAGGAAGGCAAGTGGACTTGTCCCTCTACATATTCTTCTTTGTCCTAAACAATTGCATGATAACTAAGTTTACATTTAAATGTTGCTATGCATAAACTTGATGGAAAATTACCTTTTTAAGGACATGACTAGATTTTATCCCTATTACCTTAGACAACCCTTTTAAATAAATGTTTTGGGTAGAAATGCTTAGTTGCTATAACTTGGGATGGTTAAAATGAATTTTTACAATATAATGAATGTTGATCATGATAACCTTTGGTGATATGTATGTGTGTGTGCTTATGGATAATAACAAGATCATATGGCTTAATCGGAACATGGAGAACCATCCAGGAAAACAGTGCAACCACAATCCATATGGCTCTGGCTTAGCCAATTAATTAGGTGTGTGATTATACTGGTGACCTTATCCGAAAGGAACACTGGGGGCTCGGGGTTGCAGGGGTATAGCCCGGTTCTTTTGGAGTAGCAGCCTTTGCTAAGGTGCTGACCACTATGGAGGGTTATGGTCCGCCCTGAGCTGTAACTGTCGTGGGTTGTTTGTCTTTTGCATATCTTTGTAAAGGCTTCGTAGCGTCCCTATGCAGGCACACCTCAGTAGTGTGGTATTGTGTCTGATCAACACATGCGTGGTTGGGTTTAAACTTCTTCGAACTTTTACGCGAGTTGTGGTGGAAGTGTACGGCCTCTCGCGAGTGTAAACTGATCGATCAGCCGTGCTCACAGTCAAGAGCGGCCTGGACCCTCACATGATAATCAAACATAAAGATGAAATTAAATTGTGGTTTCTTGTGGTTTTTGAGAGGAGATGCTTTCCTAAATGCCTAAGTGGGTTGGTATAAACTTACATCTAGTAATTAGGTGCTTGCTAATAAAATTTGACCAACATTAAAAATGCTAACCGCAACAAACTATTAGCCTATCCTTGATAGCCCTTGCATTTTCCCCCACTTGCTCAGCTCCAACCATAAGAGTGCTCACCCTTGCTTACCGCTGTTCAGAGGAGAACACTAGAGAAGAGTACTTCAGCGACTAGGAGGAGTTCTGAGGCTTGCGTGCCCCCAGTCATGTGCCTGTGGAAGATGAAGATGGAGTTGCGTCTTCATAGTTATCGTTTGATCGTTGTAAAGACCTTCGAGTCTATCATCTGAGTGTAATAAAGGGATAATGTAATGGTTTAACTCTTGTACGTTTTTATTGTTGTTTATTGATATTTCACTCATGACATCTATCATATGTGTGTAAACTTGATCCTGGCGCACATATGAGATAAATTTGGTTTTCTTCGGAAAATCAGGTGTGACAATAGTGCACTTCTCTCTGCGGCTGACGCATCCCACTACTGGAGTATAGTGGGTGCCTTCCAGTACCTCACTTTGACTCGGCCCGACCTGCAGTATGCCGTTCAGCAGGTGTGCCTCTTCATGAATGCCCTGCGTGAGCCTCATCTAGCGTGGTCAAGTGTACTCTTCGCTACATCAAGGGCACGCTCTCTCCGGCCTCCACATCGATACTGGTCCAGTTCAGTCTCTGACAACATATTCAGATGCGGATTGGGTTGGGTGTCCGGACTCTCGACGCTCGACCTCTGGTTTCTGTGTTTTTCTCGGTGACAACCTGATCTCTTGGTCCTCCAAGCGCCAGACCACGGTGTCCAGGTCTAGCGCTGAGGCCGAGTATGGGGTGGTTGCTCACGCTGTTGCCGAGTGCTGCTGGATCCGCTAGCTGCTACAGGAACTCCACGTTCCCCTCACCTCCACCACGGTTGTCTTCTGTGACAATGTGAGTGCCGTCTACATGACGGAAAATCCAGTTCACCATCGGTGCACGAAGCATATCAAGATCGACATTCACTTCGTCCGTGAGAAGGTGGCACTGGGACAGTTTCGGGTTCTTCATGTCCCGTCCTCTCACCAGTTCGCGGACATCATGACCAAGGGACTTCCAGTTCAGCTCTTCACCGAATTTCGGTCCAGTCTTTGCGTCTGATCTCCTCCCGCTGCGACTGCGGGTGGGTATTAGAGATATTGTAGATATCCTAGATAGCATACCTTGTATAGGTGATAGACTTGCCTTGTACACTTGATTGTATCCTTGTATTGCAAGCCTTCTAGTCTAGGCTATATAATGAAGGTCACCCCTCCTCAGGCCTTGTTCGGCTGACAGGTATTTAATACCAAAGGGAACGAATACAGGGAGGGATTGGGTGGATCCCTCCCTTATCATCCAAACCTCTTGGGGATGAACCCCCTGCTTCCCCTGATGATCCCTTGAAACCATGCATTCGTTTAATACAAGTGAGTATTGCTCCCTTCCCATTGGACAGCAGTGTCATTATTCAATTTCACTTAAAAAGAGATTTGTTCAACTTGAAATTTGAAGTAAATGAGTACAAAAAATTAAGCATACAGCTGGAGAACTACATGTTTGGCTAGCAGCTACATCTTTTAGCTACAGCTAGTCATTATGCTCACTTGCCGGTTACAAAAACCGAAACAAACCGGTACACAATTTGATGGACCGCAATGAACATTGCTCCGGCATTCCCGACAAGCTGAGATGGAGATCTCGTCTTGCAAAGATGGTTATCACTCGTCTCACATACCACTTGCAAGGAGCACGAGTAGTGACCAAAAGCCCCGCACTAGCAAACATAGTTGACTTAGACATGTATCTAACATATAGACATAAAGCCAAAAAAAGGCTTACAAGAAAAACTCGAGTTGCTAACTCGTAAACCGAAAAAAATCATTACAAATAGTTAAATCGGAAAGGTAATTACTCAAATCCATCACATTATACAAGTAGCTCTAACCAAACATAGACTCGAACTAGACAAGATCTAACCGAACATTACCCGAACACACATTTGATAAAAATCTAGATAAGATGGTGACAAAATCTCGCCAAAGACAAGGAAACTAAAGAACATTTAAAATAAGTAATCGAGTGTTCAATCCATGCCAAATAGTACATCTTGACCATGAGATTGATAAATCCAACTAGCATATCATAAGTATGAAGTTGAAAAGCGCAAGAAAGATCTGGACTATACGCTCCCTCAAGGCCTATTGTGAACCTTTATCATCAATGGAAGCTAAGCATGGCCAAAAAAATCACAACCTTTATCATTTCAGAACAGTTAGGAGAGGAGGGGGAGGAAGGGAGCATACCTCCTATGCCATCTCGCTTTTCAAACAGAAGGTGGAAGCTCGTCCTCTCCGAGTCGAATTGGTGCAGGGATGATCTGCAAACAAAAGGCAGCAGAAGCAAAGGATAACATCGGTAGGCGTAGAAGTAAAGGATAACATCATTAGGAAGGAAATGTAATCGAAAGACAAAGTTAAAAAACAAGATGTCGGGGACAGCCCTAGGGGTCCCCTTTAACAACTGGGAAATCCCCACTTAAAACCCGCAACGAAGACAAAGCCAAACACGCCTTAATTAACCATGCAGGACATGGCCCACGCCGCGAAGGCCCCAACGGCCCACCAGGCGGCCCACTCGAAAGTCCCCTCGAGCAGGCTTCGCCTCGCTCAAGGATGCGCGCCTCCCTCGGGCGTACTCCGCCCCGTTTGAGGGGGTGCGCCTCCCTCGAGCGGGCTCCGCCTCGCTCGAGGGTCCGCTCCGCCCTCGAACGGGGCTCGCCTCGCTCGAGGGCGCTCCGCACGCGCGCCTGCTCCCGTACGCGGGCATTTAATGCCCCGACATCGGCGGGGGCGGCGCCATCATGCGCCTGGGGCTCGCGCCCGGTGCCGCCGCACCAACTCCCCAGGGGGGAGCCCATCCCCACCACCGTGGGGGACCGTGCGGCGTGGCCGGTGCCGGGCCCCGTGACGCCGCGCCGCCCGCTCCGTGACGGCTAACGCACCGAGCCCTCGAAGGGGGGCCGGCCGCACCCTCGATCCGCTTTTCTTGTGACCCCGGGGGTTAGGTGGAGGCGCTAGGCCGGTGGGACGCCATCCCTGCCACTGTTAACGGTATGGCCGCCGCCCCCGCGCGTACGGGCACACGCCAGGCGCCGTGGCAACAACTCCGACCGTGGAGCGTGCGGGGAACGGGACGCACCTTACCGCCGCTGTGCCTCGTACGGACCGACGTCAGCAACTCCCTCGAGCCTATCTAAAGATATCACGGCCCATCCGCCGCCCTTCTACCCTCGAGTACGCCGCGATTTGTTCGGGTACAAGATACGCCATGATGGCCGGATCGCGCAAGGATCGCCGGGCGGCCGCCTACTCTCTGACATAGCACATCACGCTCCCTCACGTAGCTAAATAGCGCGGCACGCATGGGATCTCTCTCTCTACTTGGTCTATAAAAGGAGGACGAACCCCCTTGCCGCAGGGGACCGGGGACAAGACAACGAGAACCCGGCGGAACACAACACGAGACAAGTCGCACCACGCGCTTGCTCTCCAATTCTCCCACAACATCTTCGCCCACTACACTAGGGACTTGGAAGCCACGCTTCCTCTCCCCGCCTTGCTTGTAGCAGCCCCACTACGAGCACCCCCGATGTTGAGCAATATAGTGCCTTGAGCACACCACTGCCGGGACGTACGGCCCCACGGCGGGAACCGGGATAAACTCGTGCATCTTATTGCTTAGCATCGACCATTGAGGGATAGACCTTGGCGCTTATTACGGTTGGTGTCGGGACCACATTCCGCACCGACGGTTGGCGCCCATTGTGGGGCAATCGAGCGTCTAAGGTCAATCCACCATCAACTCCCTCCATGGTGATCCGCACCGAGTATCGCGGTACGCGTTCGCATGGACGGCTCGGACCCCCCTCCCCGCCGGGTTCGAAATCCGGTTCGGGGGCCTAAACTTTTAGGCCACGGGGAACGGCTACACGATGCGCCTCACCAACCGTGAGGAGCTTCGTGCGCGGCGGCGAGGGCGGGTCCGCTCCGGTCCCCGCTACGCGCACCACCACGACGCGGACGCCCGCCGGCGCACGGATGCGCAGGTCCGTCGGCGCCACGACACCGCCGCCGCTCCGGCCCGGCGTTCACGCCGGGCGCGGTCCGAGCGACGGCAAGCCGAGCACGCCGCCTCACAACGCGACGCGCCCTGTCACCACGGCAGCGCCGCCCCCGGTGGGGACGGCGCACGGTCTCGGACCGCGCTTTCCCATTGGGCCGCGAGGTGCCACGACGGCTTATAACGCCAACGTCAACACCACGATGCGCGGGGTTCCCCCCGGCCGTCACGTCTTCGTCGCCGGGGATCCCGGCGCCTCAGCGGGTGACGAATCGTCCCTGGGTTCCCTCGACGCGTTGCCGCCCGCCAACCTCCACGGGTACGCGGAGTGGGACTTCTCCGGCGTGCGGGAACGGTCATGTTCGGGCGCTTCCTCGACGCTACGGACTGCGGTTCGGTTGCTCCGACGACTCCGGCACCGAGAGCTACGACCCCACGCGAGAGTGCTGTGTCGTCATTGCCAACGACCCGGCCAAACGCCACCGCGCGGTGGGCGCGAGGCGACGGGGGGAGGTCACGCCCTGCCCCGGGGATCGCTCCACGCCCGACCGCGGGACCAAGCACCCCTGTTGGGGCCGACGCCGACGCGCGGCTAGCCCAAGCCCGTGAGCTCGAGGCTAGGCCGGCGGAAGAGTACCAAATGGTGCGGCGCGCTCCGCGCCTCGATGGGCGGGGAAGCCTCCGCGCGCGGCGAACGCGCGCGGGGGCCGGGCGAGACGGGGTCCGCGACCGCATCAACGCCGACTTTAACGTCGACAACCCGGATGCGCCCCCGCGGGCAAGTCGAAGCTCGTCGCCGTCGCGACGCCGGCCGCGCGGCGATGCCGGCACCCTCGACCCCCGAGGCACGAAACCCGCAACGCGAGGTGCGAGGCTCTCATCGAGCAAGCGGCGCGTCCGGCGGCCGAAAGCTCGGCCTCACATATCCGCCGGCGGGGGGGATGCGCGAGTAGACGGGGGCCGCACGGGGGGGCGAACCCTCGGTCCACGCGGTGAAGGCGCGAGGCGTCCTGCCAACTCGGGACGCGCGCGGCCAAGGAGCGGCTCCTTGACACGCGCGAGGACGCCGGACGGTGACGCCCGCAACGTCATCAACGCCCGGCGCACGAGCAAAGCGGATGCGCGAGCGGCGGTGGGCTACCACCCTCGACGGGGTGGACGCTACGACAGCGACGAGGACCGCTCTCCGACGCCGGAACCCCCGGGAACCCGCGTCTTCAGCCGGGAGATTCGCGCGGCGGCCTTCCCCCAACGCTTCCGCCAACCCTCGACCATCGTCAAGTACAACGGGGAGACGGACCCCCGCGTGTGGCTAAACGACTACCGTCGGCATGCCCGGTGGGGGCGGGGCCACCGGCCGACGAGGTCATCATCCACAACTTGCCCCGCACCTCGGCGATTCGGCTAGGGACGTGGCTCGAGCATCCGCCCGCCGGCCCAAATCCACAACCGGGACAATGCGGTCCGCACGTTCGTGGGCAACTTCCGGGGCACGTACGTGCGCCCCGGAAATTCCCCGGGACCGCGCTCCTCGCACTCGAAGCCCGGCGAGTCGGCCGCGGGACTTCATACGGCGCTTCTCCAAGCGCTGCACCGAGCTCCCAAGCGTGGCGCAATCTGAGATTGTGCACGCCTTCCTCGAGGGCACCACGTGCCGGGACCTCGTGCGAGAGCTGGGACGCAGCCCGCCCGCGGACTCCAACGAGCTGTTCGACATCGCCACCAGCTTCGCCTCAGGAGAGGAGGCCGTGGGGGCGATCTTTGACGGCAAGAAGGGCAAGCGCTCGGACGATGCGCCCGTGGAAGGCGGCAAGTCCGGGGGAGCCCCACCGCAAGGACAAGCGAGCAAGAAGGGGAAAGAAGCCGCGCCGCGAGGCGCGCGAGCGAGGGGCGCGGCGGCGATGATGCCGAGGCTCTTCTTGCCGTTGACCCGACTCGACGGGGCCCTCGACCGGCCCCTCGAGGTCCGGGGGTGTTTGACGACATGCTGAAAAAGCCATGTCCTTACCACAAGACCCCAGTAAACCACACTCTTGAGCAATGCGACATGCTCAAGAAGTTCTACGGCCGCGCCGCTGCGAAGGACGCGGAGGCCAAGAAAGACGGAGGGGATGGCGACGCCGGCGGCTTCCCCGCCGTGGAGAATGTGTTCCTCATCTTCGGGGGACCCACCGTCGACATGTCGACCCGCCAGCGCAAGCGGGAGCGGCACGAGGTCCTCGCCGCGGAGAAGGCGCCTCCCTCCTTCCTCAAGCGGTCGGAGGACGCCATCACCTTCGGCGGGAAGACCATCCAAACCGCATCCCCAACTCGGGCCGATGCCGCCGGTGGTCGACCCGATCATTGGGAACGCGCGGTTCTCAAAGGTCTTGATGGACGGAGGCGGCAGCCTCAACATCCTTTACGCGCGTACGCCGCGCTTGCCGGGGATCGGGTTGGAGCAGGCTGCGGCTCGAGCACGACGCCGTTCCATGGCGTCGCGCCAGGCAAGTGAGTCCAGCCCCTCGGGCAGATCGACTGCCGGTCTGGTTCGGCACCGCGAAGAATTTCCGCAAGAAAACGCTCACCTTCGAGGTGGTGGGGTTCAAGGGCGCCTACCATGCCATACTTGGGCGGCCCTGCTACGCCAAATTCATGGCGGTCCCCAACTACATTTACTTGAAGATGAAGATGCCAGGACCGAACGGCATCATCACCGTGGGCTCGTCCATCGAGCACGCATTCGACTGCGACGTCGAGTGCGTGGAGCACGCGGAAGCACGCGGCGCCGGACGAAGCGGCGGTGACCACCCCGGAGAAGATGGTGAACGAGGACCTCGACTCCGGCTCCAAGCACACCGGCGGCTTCGAGGCCGCGGAGCGAACAAGGAGGTGCCCCTCAACCCCGCGGCACCCGAAGGCAAGGCGTTGAGGGTCAGCTCCACCCTCGATCCCAAATAGGAAGTGGTGCTCATCGACTTCCTCCACGCCAACGCCGACATCTTCGCGTGGAGCCCCTCGGATATGCCAGGCATCCCGAGGGAGGTCGCCGAGCACTCCCTTGACATCCTGCCTCACGCCCGCGCCGTGCAACAACGGCTCCGCCGCTTCGACGAGGAGCGGCGACGGGCGATCGGTGCGGAGCTGCGGAAGCTTCTCGAGGCCGAGTTCATTAAGGTGGTGTTCCACCCTACGTGGCTAGCAAACCCCGTACTTGTAAAGAAAAAGAACGGGAAATGGCGGATGTTTATAGACTATACTAGTCTCAATAAAGCATGTCCTAAAGTTCCCTTTCTTTTTCCACGCATTGATCAAATCGTTGATTCAACGGCTGGGTGTGAGTTGCTTTGCTTCCTTGATGCCTACTCCGGGTATCATCAAATAAAGATGAAGGAGTCCGACCAGCTTGCGACTTCGTTCATCACGCCGTTCGGGATGTTCTGTTACGTCACGATGCCGTTTGGCCTCCGAAACGCAGGTGCGACGTATCAACGCTGCATGCAACACGTTTTCGGAGATCACATCGGGCGAACGGTCGAGGCGTATGTGGATGACATCGTCGTGAAAACCAGGAAGGCGGACGACCTGGTTGGCGACCTTGGCATCGCGTTCGGCTGCCTCCGGGCCAATGGGGTCAAATTAAACCCCGAAAAGTGTGTCTTTGGAGTGCCGCGAGGCATGCTCCTGGGATACATCATCTCCCAACGGGGGATCGAGGCCAACCCCGAGAAGGTTGCGGCCCTCGAACGAATGGGCCCAATCCGGGACCTCAAAGGGGTGCAAAAGGTCTTTGGGGTGCCTTGCGGCCTTGAGCCGCTTCATCTCGCGGCTCGGCGAAGAAGGGCCTGCCCCTCTACGCCTACTCAAGAAGCACGAGCGCTTCTCCCGGACCGCCGAGGCCCGGGGATGCGCTCGACAAGCTGAAGGCGTCCTTAACGCACGCCCCGATCCTCACGCCGCCGCGGGATGGCGAACCCCCTGCAGCTCTACGTGGCCGCAACCACCCAGGTGGTCAGCGCCGTGATCGTGGTGGAGCGCACGGAGGAAGGGCACGCCCTGCCCGGTCCAGCGGCCGGTTTACTACATCAGCGAGGTCCTGTCCGACACCAAGACGCGCTACCCTCAGGTCCAGAAGCTGCTGTATGTGGTGGTCCTTGCGCGGCGCAAGCTCCGCCACTACTTCGAGGCCCACCCCCGTCACGGTGGTCTCCTCCCTTCCCGCTAGGGGAAATCATCCGCAATCCCGACGCGGCGGGCAGGATCGCCAAGTGGTCCGTGGAGCCGATGGGCGAGACGCTCACCTATACCCCGCGCAAGGCCGTCAAGTCTCGGATCCGGCGGATTTCGTCGGCCGAGTGGACGGATACGCGGTCCGCCGCCGCCGCGGATCCAAGCGAGTGTCCGGACTCTATATTTCAACGGCTCGGTGATGAAAACAGGGGCGGGCGCGGGCCTGCTCTTTGTGTCACCCCTCGGGGAGCACATGCGATACGCGGTGCGCCTCCACTTTCCCGCATCAAACAACATGGCTGAATACGAGGCCCTCCTTTGCGGCCTCAAGATCGCCATTGAGTTAGGCGTCAAGCGCCTCGACGTGCGGGGGGACTCACAGCTTGTAATCGACCAAGTCATGAAGAACGCGAGCTGCCATGACGATAAGATGGAGGCCTACTGCAAGGCCGCGCGAGCCCTCGAAGACAAGTTTTACGGCATCGAGCTCAATCACGTACCCCGCCGTACAACGAGGAGGCGGACGAGTTGGCCAAGATCGCGTCCGGGCGGATCACCGTCCCCCCGAACGTTTTCGCCCGCGACATCGCTCAACCCTCGGTCGTCCTCGAGCCTCACCCCTCGAGCCACGCGGAACTCTCGGGGGCTCCCCCGGATCCAGCGGGTGCGGAACCCATGGACGAGGACCCCTCGAACGAGGCGTACGTGCTCTCCCTCCTCGAGGGGTATGGCTCCTACGAGGCCGACGTGATGGACATCGAGCCAGCCCCTATCAAGGCCGAGCGGCGCGACAAGTATATCGCCTGGATGGCTCGAGGGGAGCTCCCCTCGGACGGGGGCCGCGGCCGGGCGCATCGCCGGGATGGCCAAGTCCTTTGCCCTCGTCGACGGCGAGCCGCACAAGCGCGCCGCCTCCGGCATCTTACAGCGGTGCGTGCCCATCCCCGAGGGGCGCGAGCTCTGTGGGACATTCACGTTGGGATGCGTGGCCATCACGTCGCGCCTCGCACCCTCGTTGGCAACGCTTTCCGCCAAGGCTTTTTGCGGCCTACCGCGGTCGCGGACGCCAACGAAATCATACGCACCTGCGAAGGGTGCCAGTTCTACGCCCGCAAGTCCAACCTTCCCGCTCATGTCCTGCAGACCATCCCCATAACGTGGCCGTTCGCCGTGTGGGGGTTGGACATCGTCGGGCCCCTGCGGAAGGCGCCCGGGGGCTTCACCCACTTGTTGGTTGCGATCGACAAGTTCTCCAAGTGGGTGGAGGTGCGCCCCATTACGAATCTCAGGGCAGAGCAAGCGGTGACGTTCTTCACCGACATCATCCATCGCTTTGGAGTGCCAAACTCCATCATCACCGACAACGGGTCCCGGTTCACGGGCGGGGAAATTCTTGGAGTTCGCGACAAGTTCCACATCCGTGTGGATTGGGCACCGTGGCACACCCACGGACCAACGGCCAAGTAGAGCGTGCCAACGGCATGATCCTACAAGGCCTTAAGCCTAGAATTTTCGACCGGCTAAACAAATGCGGCCGGAAATGGCTCCAAGAGTTACCAACGGTCGTGTGGAGCCTAAGGACCACCCCAAGCGAGCCACGGGTGCACCCCGTTTTTCCTAGTCCATGGCGCGGAGGCCGTCCTCCCCACGGACTTAGAATACGGGTCGCCCAGGGTTCGAGACTACGACGAGGATGCCAACCAGCGAGCCCGCGAGGACTCGGCCCCGGACCGGTGGATGAGGCACGCCTCGTGGCCTTGATGCACTCCGCGAGGTATCAACAATCCCTCATGCGCTACCAAGCACGCAAGATACGCCGACAGGACTTCAGCGAGGGGGATTTGGTCCTAAGGCTATGCCAAGACAACCGAGGACGCCACAAGCTATCACCTCCATGGGAGGGACCCTATGTCGTGGTGAAGGTACTCAAGCCCGGCACGTACAAGCTGGCCAACGAGGACGGTGAAGAGCTCACCAACGCTTGGAACATCCAACAGCTACGTCGTTTCTACCCCTAACTAGGATTTCCAAGTATTTTGTTGTAAAAATCACATGACCAACGCCCCAGTTGGTGACAACTATGTAAACGCCATAAGTCTAATGAAAAGGGCAACTCGGCTTTCTCCTGAAACCCAAGTTACCCTCGGGGGCTACTGCGGGGGGGCATCCCCCCCCAAAATGGTCCCATTTTCGCGCGAAAACGAAACAACTCACACGCGCTAAGTTTGCTTTCCACTTCGGCCTCGAGCAAAGGTTCGAACAGGGCGAGGGCAGCCTAGCGGAAGGAGCGCGCGAGCCAGAGATAGCCTACGCCTCCGCGAGGATACGGCCCTTCTCTCTCGCCTCCAACCTAGCGGGCCACCCATGAAAACCGAACTCCCCTAACTAGAATCTACTCAGGAAGAAGGAGAAACAAAAAGGCGCAATAAACATAAAACTTCACTTCACATCGGCAAATGTTTACAGCAAGAACAATTTGTTTATTTACAAGGGCCGCGTGGCCGCAGTGCGATACACAAACAAAAACGGGCCTAGCGCCCGGACGGTCTTCGGGGGGCGGGAGGAGTGGCGGCGTCGGCGGCGTCGGGAAGAGGAACTCCTCGAAGGCTTCAGCGAGCGACCCGGCGGCGTCGGCGGCGAGCGCGTCCACGCGCTCCATCGCCACCTCGTCCTCAACACCCTCGGGGACGACGTAGCCCTCCGCCAGCGCCTCGAAGTTAACCTCGTAGTGGGACCGCACCACCCCCGCGGGCCTTGTGGACGCCAAGATGAAGCGCCCGACGCATGCGCCCGGCGACGTGGCCGCCAACGCGCGCGCGGGGGCGGCGGCCGCCCGAGCTCCCCGCCGCGCTTCGCCCTCCTCCACGGCCGGCGGTCTCGAGGGCCGCATTGCGCGGCCTCCTGCAGCCCTCTGCTCGGAGGAGTTGTAGGAGGTTTGCGGTGCCTCGGCCCGCTCGGCCACGTGCCCCGGAGCGGTGCGCAAGCACGGAGTCGCCAAGACAAGGAAGAAATCGAGAAAAAGGGTGCGAACCCCCTAACGGAAAACCGGCGAAACGGGGGAGTTGAACGGCGATTTACCTTCGACCGCTTCCGCTCCATCTCGAAGGCGCGGCGCCCGGCCTCGACCGCTGCTCGAGGCCCCGGACGGTCTCGCCCTGCTCTTGGAGGGCCAGCTCCTGGTTCGCGCTCGTAATGCCGAGCACTATCGGCTCGCCCTCGACCTTGGAGAACTCGGTGTTCCGGTCCTCCCGGCGACATCCGCGCCACCTCGCGAGCGGCGCGCTCCGCTCCGGGGGCCGACCGAGCGTCGACAAGGGCGGCTGCTCTCTCGCTGGAGCCGTCCCTCGGCTTCTTGACGGGCGGTGCGCTCTGCGGGGAGCGGGTCCTCGGCAACGACAAGCGCCGCGACCTTGGCGTCGAGGGCGGCCTTCAAGTCGTCGGCCTCCTTGGCCCTTTGCTCGAGCGCGCGCGCCCGCTCCTCGGCCTGACGCTGCTGCACCTGCGCCCCCTCGAGCGACGAGCGGAGCCCCCGGTTCTCGCTGCGGACGCCGGCCACCTCCGCCTCCCAGTTGGTCGCCAGCGTGCGCATCTTCTCCAGGTCCGAGCGCGCCTGCCGCAGCGCCTCATCCCGGTCGATGAGGGCTGTGCAGACCCGCTCGAGGCTAGAGGGACGCGCCGGGTCCTGCCTCGTGCTCTCATGGAGCTGATCGCGCAAGGCCATGGCCTGGTACGACAACCAGCCGTCCGGAGTCCTGAGGGCGTCGGCAAGCGCGTCGAAGGCGCCGCATCGCTCCCGGAGCTGGTGGAGTTCGGCGTTCACCTGGTCGAAGGCGCCGTACTTGTCGCGGGCACGGCGCTAGAGCTCCTGTCACCCACAAGTCAAAACCCGTATGCATCATGATACAAAGACGGCGCGTAGAAGTGAGAAAAGGAAGAAAACGAGCAGCGATGCCCCACCTGGAAAACGCGCCACGCGGGGCCGCCGTGGACCCTCAGCGCCTCGTTCAACGCACGGTCGAGCGTGGCGCCGTGGCTGCGGAGCTCTCCCCAGAGCTCCTCGCTCCCCCGGGCGTCGGCGAACGCGGGCGGGTCGCCGGCGATCCCCTCCACCACGGGCGGAGTGGCCGGCGCGGGAAGACGAGGCCTCGGCGCCGTGCCCTCGGCCCCCGGCACCATGTGGCCCTCGCGCCGCCTCACGAGGGACCCCCTCTTGAGACTCGGGGGAGAGCGTGGGGACGCTCGCTTATTGATTCCACCCGGGCGGCGGGGAGTCGTCGTGCGGGATCTCCACCACCACCGCCGGGAGCCGCCGGCGGCCGGCCCCCGCGTCGCCTCCGCCGGCGCCTCCACTTGCCCGCCCTCCGTAGCCGCGGGCGCCGGACGCGCGCCGCGGCCACCGCCTCCGGCCGCGCCTCCGCGACCACGAGCGCCGGCCGCCCTCCTCGGCCCACCGCCGCCCGCTCGCCGCCTCCGCCGCGGCCGGCGCCGCGGACCGCGCCTCCATTGGGACGCCCACCGCGGCCGCATCTCCCACCACGGCCGCCGCGGGCTGCGTCTCCACCACGACCGGCGCCCGCCGCTCCTCGACGACCGCCGGCCGCGCGCGCGGCGGCCGATCCGCCGGCCCGAGGCCTCGAGGCCTCGGCCCGCGCCTGCGAGCTCTCGCCCGCCACCGCCACGGTGCTCGCCCCCGCCCGCGGCGCCCTCGACGAGCGCCGCCGGTGGTAACGGACGCGTCCGCCCTCGCACCTTAGCCGGCGCGAGGGCAAGAACGGTTGGCACCACCCCCGCACGAGCACAAGCAAAAAATCGAACGCCCGGGCACCAAAAAACCAAACTCCGCGAGAAGAACGAGCCCCTTACCTCGAAGAGGAGAAGGGCGCGCTTCCTCTTCCTCGAGGCCTCGGTGGATGAGGCCGGCGCGGCCGGCGCGCCCGTCGCCGCGCCTCCCCGACGTCTCCTCCGCGCGCACCTGCGCGCGCGCGCGCCGGGCACCCCTCGCGGCCCTCGCGCCGCTCCCGTTGTCGATTGCCTAGCGGCGGGCGCCGCCCGCCGCGCCCGCCCCGGGGAGATGCCGCCCTTGCCGCCGGGAGCCGGCTCCGGTGACGGGGGCGCGGAGCTCCCACCTATCGGAGGGGGCCACCGCCCCCGGACTTCTTCCTCTTCGTCTACCTCCGAGGACGAGTACTCCTCGGTCCCCGGGGAGGAAAGCCCCGCCCCTCGCGCCGCCGTACTCCTCTCTCCGCCGGCTCGCGGCGCTCGCGGTGCCGCCTCGCGCGCTCCCTCTTGCGCGCCGCCCGCTCCCGCTCCCCGTTCGCTGCGCCGCCGGCCAAGCGCGCGGGAGTCGGGGGGGGTGGGCGGAACGGACTCGCGGCGGCGAAGTTCACCGAGCGCATGCGAGAACGTCAAAGGCGCGTCGGGGGCGGGGGCAACATCAAGAACAAAAACGGGGCCAAGAATCATACTCACCCGGCGGGCCGGTGGGGGAGCATCTCGAGGTCCCACAGGGGACCGATCCGGGCGCGGCATCCGGGTGTCGACGGCATTCCGCGCCCGGGTGAGCGCATACCCCCGCTCGAGGGGGGGGGGGGGGGTTGGGAGCGTCCGCGACCTCGCCCGACGCGACGGGGTCCGCCTCCTCCGTCATCTCGTAGATGCGAGCGGCCTCTACATCGAGGCACGACCCGCCGGTGGTGGAGGAAGGCGAGGACGCCCACCGTGGTCGGCCCGCGCGTCGCCGGGGTTCTTCGGGGCGGCCGGGAGCGAGTCCAACCGCCTCCGATGCCGAGCCGTGGACACCCCGTGGCCCCCGGGAGTTGGGCTTCTCCCGGAGCACCGGATCGGTGTAGGGGGGGGGGAGGCCGGGCTCGGCGTTGCGCGGGTAGAACCATCCCCGCTCCCCCGGTGGCGTTGTTCGTCGTCATGGTGCGGGGGATGTAGTCGTCCTTGAAGCCGCGTCCGCGGGCGAGCGACATCCCGCCGGCGCGCACCGCGCGGCGGGTCCTCTCGCTACGTCGTGGGCTGCGTGAAGAGCTCCGCGCGGAAGAGGTGTATCCGAGCTCCCAATTGAGCGGGATCCCTAGATACCCCTCGCGGACGCCCACGAACGTGGCCGCCGCGAAATCGCGTTCGGCGCGAAGTTATACAACTCCACGCCGTAGCGGTGGCGGAGCGCCCACATGAAGCGGCTCGCCGGCGCGGCGAAGGCGCGCTCATGGAAGCGGATGAAGCTCACCACGTAGCCTTCGGCGGGTTGGGCGTGTGGTCCCCCGCCGGCCGCACGATCCACTCCGCCGGCCGGCCCTCCTCGTTCGCCGCCAGGCGGCGGGCGGAGACCGGCTCGCCAAGGGCCGGCCGGGTCACCGTCGACCGCTCCCGGGCGTACGGGTCGAGGATCGTGAGGGGCGGAAGCGGCGCCATGAGAAAGGACGAGGGACGCGAGAGCGGAGGGACAAGAAGAAGGAGAAGAGCTCTAATGGCGAAGGTGTGCGGTGGCAAGAGCAAAATGAAGGCGAGAGCACGGGGGGGCAAGAACGGCGGAGCGCTAAGGTAAAAAACCGCCGTTTTCCCTCCCCTCGGATTTATAAGCTATGGGCGTGCTCTCACGGGCGGACGCCCCGCGCGCGTGCTTGCGGGGAATCTTTTCTCTCGGCCGACGGACGGGCCCCACCACGGCCGCGGCGGCCACGCCACCGCGAACGAGGCCATCATCACGGCGAAGAATAGCAAGGGCCGTGGCGGGCGATCACGTCCGCCCCGCCCACGCCGCCCACTACGCGCGCGGCCGCGGCGCCTAAAAAGGCGCGCCCGCGACGCAAAACCGCGGCCTCTCTTGTGGAGCATTTAATGGCCGGTTCCTTACAAAGTAAGGAGAACCCTCGGCGGCACGGGCTCTGGCTCGGGGAAAATTTCAACCCTCGAAAGGGTACAAGCGTGAGAAGGTCGCCTCGGGGCCCGTTTGAAAAACGCGGGCACCACAAAGCACCCATGCCGCGCGTGTGCGATCGGCGCCTCGAGGGCTGGCTCGCCCGGGCCCCTCGATGGACGCGATTCCGAGGCCGGGAGCGCTTGGCCGCCGCCCCGCACCATATTTAGCGATCAACGCCTCGAGGGCGGCTCGCCCGGGCCCCTCGAAGGAGCGCGGATGCCGAGGTCGGGAGCGCTTAGCCGCCGCCCCGCACCACTTTGCGATCGGCGCCTCGAGGGCTGGCTCGCCGGGTCCCTCGATGGTCGCGGATGCAAAGACGGGGCCGCCCAGGCGCCACCCCGCACGGCCCTGCGATCGGGGGTTCGAAGCCTGACCCTCGACGGGTTCGAACAGGTGCCCCAGATCACCGAGTCAGGGACGACGAGGGCACACGCATTCGAGCCGTTCCTCGAGCCCGCCGGCTCGAGGGTGCCCCACATGTCGTGTTCGAGAGCCGGCGAGGGCGGCCTAGCGGGGGATCCCACCGAGGGGAGAGCTTCCGCGCCCTCGGTCCCTAGCGAACGGGACCGAGCCCCACCTAGCAAACCCACGCAAGCACTTCAATGGACGTGTCTGCGGACCACGCGGCCCTACCCTTATCGAACGGGGCATGGGCATCCACTCGAACCACCCACTAACGGCTCAACGAGGAATCCGCAATTCGCGACCCGACCGATGGGAGTTGCGGAAACTTCACCCCTCGTCCCGCGGAAGGATGGTGAGGGCGCATTAAAAGACAAGACGTAAAGCTCTACCCGATCGCCTTGAATGGGCCCAGGCTCGGGGGCTTACGCACGGCTACACCTCCTGGATTGCACCCGCCGGGGATAATGCCAGCAGCGCGTGCGTCACCGAAGCCGGGCCGAGACATTGCCGACACCGGTTGAAACATGTACCACGCCTTCGTCCAAGTCTCGCGGTCAACCCCTACGGTAGCGCCTATGCTCTGCGCAGGGGCTCGGGGGGCTAGACCCTCGGGTCCGGCCGACGCGGCCCCACGCGATGGGTTCCGGCATCCGTGGGAGCCTCAATGGCAAACCCACGGATGCTCGGGGGCTACTTGTCGGGGACAGCCCTAGGGGTCCCCTTAAACAACTGGGAAATCCCCACTTAAAACCCGCAACGAAGCCAAAGCCAAACACGCCTTACTTAACCATGCAGGACATGGCCCACGCCGCGGAGGCCCCAGCGGCCCACCAGGCGGCCCACTCGAAGGTCCCCTCGAGCAGGCTTCGCCTCGCTCGAGGATGCGCGCCTCCCTCGGGCGGACTCCGCCCCGTTCGAGGGGGTGCGCCTCCCTCGAGCGGGCTCCGCCTCGCTCGACGGTCCGCTCCGCCCTCGAACGGGGCTCGCCTCGCTCGAGGGCGCTCCGCACGCGCGCGCTGCTCCTGTACGCGGGCATTTAATGCCACGACATCGGCGGGCGGCGCCATCATGCGCCGGGGCTCGCGCCCGGTGCCGCCGCACCAACTCCCCGGGGGGGGAGCCCATCACCACCCGCGGGGGGGGGGGGGGGCGTGCGGCGTGGCCGGTGCCGGTCCGTGACGCCGCCGCCGCCGCTCCGGTATGGCTAACGCGCCGAGCCCTCGAAGGGGGGCCGGCCGCACCCTCGATGCGCTTTTCTTGTGACCCTGCGGGGGGTTAGGTGGAGGCGCTAGGCCGGTGGGACACCATCCCCCGCCACGCGTTAACGGTACGGCTGCCGCCCCCCGCGCGTGCGGGCATACGCCGGGCGCGTGGCAACAACTCCGACCGTGGAGCGTGCGGGAACGGGACGCCACCTTACTGCCGCCGTTGTGCCTCGTACGGACCGACGTCGACAACTCCCTCGAGCCTATCCGAAGATATCACAGCCATCCGCTGCCCTTCTACCCTCGAGGCCACCACTGTTCGGGTACAAGATACGCCATGTTGGCCGGACCGCTGCAAGGATCGCCCGGGCGGCCGCCTACTCTACGACATAGCACATCACGCTCCCTCACGTAGCTAAATAGCGCGGCACGCATGTGATTCGCTCTCTTCTTAGTCTATAAAAGGAGGACGAACCCCCTTGCCGCGGGGGACGGGGGACAAGACAACGAGAACCCAGCAGAACACAACACGAGACAAGTCGCACCACGCACTTGCTCTCCAATTCTCGCACAACATCTTCAGCCACTACATTAGGGACTTGGAAGCCACGCTTCCTCTCCCGCCTTGCTTGTAGCAGCCCCACTACGAGCACCCCCGGTGTTGAGCAATATAGTGCCTTGAGCACACCACTGCTGGACGTACGGCCCCGCGGCCGGAACCAGGATAAACTCTGTGTCTCTTATTGCTTAGCATCGACCATTGAGGGATAGACCTTGGCGCTTATTACTGGTTAGTGTCGGGACCACATTCCGCACCGACACAAGACACACTGTGAAGTATGCTGACTTTTTCTATTTACAGGAAATAACCTAGTGCAATGAATATAAAGGATATAAATTGAAATTCTAGTTAATTTGTTCACTAATTGACTGGTGGAATGAATAAAAATGCAAATAGAGAGGTTGCCCTGTCATGTTACTACCACCAGTTATATTATGTTCCTGTTGAGGTACCACCATGTCAAGCATTTCAAACAGCAGGGAACGTTACCACTCAACCCCTTGGGGATTTAATTTCTCTAATCCCTTTGCCACCGGTACTTGTTTGGTTAGGCAGGGAACGTGTGCTTCAGAGTAAAAAAAAGGACCAGCAATACACTACAGTCACACAAGAAGTACAATATTAGGGCTTCACTAATTACACAGAACAGCCAGAATATTCCATTATAGAACATAGTGGTTGCCACTTGCCAGCATCTCAGGTAGAAATCAGATGGCAGCTTCCAATATTAGTCGGCTAAACTTGTTCAGTTTTGTAAGAATAGTTCAGAACTACAACAGAATGTTTTAGTCAATTAAAAACACTCATCGAGTGTTGTTTGATTACGAAAAAAACAAAACCTGGGCTTGGAGGACACGTGAAATTCCTACATGGAACACTTGATGTTTTATCATGCATCATCAGTAGTAATCAACACTTCGAACAAGGCGCAAATTAACCTCTATGCATGTACGTGGTTTTCGATTGTCTCTACACTACATAATACAGATACAAGATGTTTAAATTACACATGAGATCAGGCAATCGGCAACCTGAATATTGAAGAGATTTTCGCTCAACAGCCATTGGACCATTCCGTTCAGGTGCAGTCCAGGCACAACTTACAGTACTTCACGCCTCTAAAACTGATTTGCCACCACGAGCATAAGTGATAAATCGAGAATCAAGATTCAAGAATCGGCTATTAGCAACTGGATTCTAGATCAGGTCATGTGCATCAAGAACCCTAGCACCTACGGCAGACAAGAGGTGGATGGCGAGGACGGGTGACTCACCGGCGAGAAGACGACCACCGGAAGGGACGAGCTGCCGCCGCCGCTGGAAGACCACGCCGAAGTCGCCGCCGACCTGCCGTGTCGGCGTCAGTTCTCCACTGCCACCGCCGACTAGAGCCGATGTCGGGAGGAGTCGTAGATCGTCGTAGGGAGGGATCACCGTAGCAGTCGTCCGTCCGTCCGTCCTCCTGCTCACCAACCCGCTCCGGCTCCGCCGCCGCCGCCGCCCCGCACCTGCCCTGGCGTCGCGTCGTTTCTTGTCGCGGTGTCACCTCTCATCTCGCGGTCGCATCGAGAGGGGTTTTTTCCACCCCGTCGGAGCCGAGGGTCCATTCCCAGGCCAAATTGGATGGACGAGTGGGTTGTGGGCCGGTATCAAACCCACGAGGGGGGTTAAACAGACACTGTTTTTTTTGTTCGTCCGGTTTCTTTCCCAGGCCGGGGTACCCCGTGGAACAGGTCGCAATACCGGCTGGGGAGGGTGTAACCGAACAAAGCCTCATTAGGGTGTGAGGTGTTCCCCCAAATCCTGTCTCTCCACAGTCCTGTCACTTTGATTTATGGGAACTATCTCTTACAACAGTGGTACTAGGACTTAATTTTTATGCCCACAATTTACAGATGCATGAATGCTTTTTCATAATATTGAAGGCCTGTGAGAGTATGTGCACTTGTAGATGCATATGCGTGGTTTGTGTGTGCCTGATTGATCGGATAAAAATTTACTTTATTGGCTTTGCTTGTCTTAAGCACGAGAGTGAGTGAGTGAGCTCTGAATCTAGTTGATTCTTATATAGCAGAGCTTTTGGTTGGATCGAACAAGCGGCGCCAACTGCTACATGCTATCATCAAGCTCATTACAGATTGTATGGGTGGACAATCTCTTATACTGGAGACAAATTTATTTTCCCGATTCCAGATTTGCATTATTTCTTTCCGACACCAAACACTGAAGCACAAATTTACAAATTCCAGAAACCTGCCATCTGTCCTTTAGTTGAGAATCTGCAACATGAGCCCAATTATTTCTCGTCGCTGCAGGTTTGAAGAAGTAACTGAGCTCATAGCTGTCTGCTTTCTTGAAATATGGGGCAGCATCAATAGCGGAGAGCTCTCACCCAACACGAAATACGCAGCCTATCTCGTCTTCATGTTATTAGTACTGGATCGTATGGCCTCGACTGCCCAACACAAGAGGCATTCATCGTGATCGGCGATCATGATCAGATAGCATCAGTGAAGCGCACCATCTCTTTGCACCCACTCATGATGAAGGATAAACCAAGTGTCACCGGGAGAGGAGACGAAGACGAGCAAGGAGGACGGCGACCATATGAGGAGGAGAGCATCACTGCGAGCTACCCGTGAGAGAGGGATGATGGCTGGATGGAGGTAGAGCTGGGGGAGTTCTATAACCATCAAGGGGACACTAGGATGGTCATTGTCAAACTGGAAGAGCACGTACAGCTCCACTGGAAGAAAGGGCTCATCTTGGAGGGAATCGAAATAAGACCGAAAAAGTAGATTTGGAGGACGCAGGGCCCTGTATGTAATGTATATGTAGATATGCTTGTCCATGCCCCCTTTCGAGTGTCGCTGTTGAACCCAGTACTAATAACAAAGCATTAGTTCGGATTTTGTTTTGTTTGAGATTTTTGTCAAGAAAATGAATGTTTGGTTCTCCATTAGTGAATGATTCATGTGTTGTAATTTGTTTCCCATATGTGTGGAACTTTGGTGGTTCGTAATGTTGCTGAACGAACGTGAATGGAAAAAATAAAAGGCTTATTTGAATCCAACTTGCATGCTATGACATTTATCAAGGAAAATTCCAAATGTGCATCAACAATAAGAGGAAAATATATCAGCAAGAAAAAACCACATGAGTATGTCACATTGGCACAAGCTACAGTCTCGTACTCTCGTGGAGTCATCGTTCCCAAATTCAGACCAATACAAAAACAGAACTACTAGTGACATGGCGATATTCATGAAGGGCACAAGGGTAGCAGTCCTACTAATCTCCTTAGTCCTTGTAGCTTCGGTCATTCCTGCATGCATATGTGGTAATAACAGAGATGGACACACTAGCTCTCTTTTTTTTTCCAAAAAAATCCACAAGTATATGCTATAGTTTCTTTATTATATTGAAAAGGTTATATTTCTCTGTAATTTGCTCTTAATTGAAGGGAAACAGGGTGTCTACGCTAGCGCAAAACAAAATTTTCCCCGCAAAACAGGAACTGCTGCTGTCAGAGATCATGGGATTACCACTAGACGCGCAGATGCAGCGGAACCGTCTCGATGTAGACGAACGCGTCGAGGGTAGCAGGCAGTGCAGTTTCTCACGTCCTTCTTGACTTGCACGCGCGGCTCGTCCGATCCAAGTGCTCCGGATGTAGCACCTCCAAGGTATCCACACGTACGAAGAAGGAAGCGACGCACGCCGGATCGCTAGGTCCGCGAGTGCGACGAGGGAGAGAGCGGCGGCAGCGCGGCTCGCTACTTGAGAAAGTTGTGTCTTTTCGGGGAGGGGTGTGGTCCATATTTATTGGGAGGAAAACCCCCCACACCATCGTCCATTAGCAATACGGGACTAATAGATGGTGTACCCCTTCCAATACTAATGGGCTTTACAACATTTGTGGCCCATAAGGACTTTTACACCATAATGGATCAAATCCATCCGAGCCCACTAGTGGATCAAATCCAGATGACTCTAGGGCATACTTCCAACGAGTCTCCCACTTGCACTAAAGTCAACTATGCAAGTATATTCATCCTCATTCGGCTTCCAACCCCTTAAGTGTGTGACCCTATAGGTTCACATACACATAGACTTGACCCGAGTACATTACTCGATCAATAGTTGATAGCGGCCTCTAGCAAGACGTGTCAACTCCTATGCATACGTAAAGATCTTATCAGACAAACCATCACAACAATTCATACATGCTATTCCCTTTGCCTCACGATATTTGGTCTAGCTCCAAGCGACCTCTCTTTCTCGACACCGTGATTCGGATCATCAAAAGGGGGGTTAACCCTTAACCAAACACGGCCATGCATTTCTTGATCCGATCACTCGAGGGGCCCAGAGATATCTCTCTCAAGTAGAGGGGCAAATTCTATCTTGATTGACCATGCCTCACAAAGCATGCTTCCGACAAACCCGAAAGTCATCTTTATGACTACCCGATTCTACGGAGTAGCGGTTGATGGCCCCTAAGTAGGTCAATTCACATCTTGAGTACATGCGACAATCTCAAGTCTAAGGACATAGCGTATACGTTGTGTAAACGAGAGAACAAGGTCTCAAATTGGGTCGGTCCGGCCCCATGTCATACATGTGCCCACATTATTAGTTATACATCTCCATGTTCATGACTTGTGAAACATAGTCATCAACTAATTCATGTGCTAGTCATTAACTCATACTAGGGACAACTTTTGAATAACCATACAAGTAAAAGAGTTTCACAAACAATTCACATAATTTCCAATGAAATACAAGTCGCCTTTCATGGATATTCAATAAAAGAACCAAGTGACATGGATATAATGAAATATAATAATCTCTATAATTCCTTATAGGACATATTTCTAACATTCTTCCACTTGCACTTGAGCTAATCTAGAATATATCTAATACCCATAGCTCTCATGTGCGCCTCATGCTTAGGCTGTGGAAGGGGTTTTGTCAAAAGATCCGCAACATTCAAATCCGTGTGTACTTTGCATATCTTGATATCACCTCGTCTAACGATCTCTCGTATCAGATGAAATTTCCGCAAGACATGTTTATTCTTTTGGTGGTTCCTTGGCTCCTTTGCTTGCGCAATAGCCCCATTGTTGTCACAATAAAGATCCAACGGGCTAGAGACACTCGGAAACACACCAAGTTCGAAAGGAACTTCCTTATCCAAACACCCTCCTTTACGACTTCCGAAGCCGCGATGTACTCGGCTTCGTTGTAGAATCGACCATCGTCTCCTCGCTTGGAACTCTTCCGACTCACAGCTCCACCATTTATCGTAAATACGTATCCTGATTGCGACTTTGAATCGTCTTGGTCAGTTTGGAAACTAGCATCGGTGTAACCCGTTACAACGAGCTCCTCCTCACCTCCATAGACTAGGAACATGCCTTTAGTCCTTCTTAAGTACTTAAAAACATTTTTAACCGCTGTCCAGTGACCCTCACCGGATCGATTGGTATCTACTTGTAATACTGTGTGCATACGAAATATCTGGACGTGTACATATCATTGCATACATAATAGATCTGATGGCCGAAGCATACGGTATTCTACTCATGCGTTCCCACTCATCAGTTGTCGAAGGACACTGAGTCTTGCTAAGATGTATGCCATGTGACATAGGCAAGAACCCTTTCTTTGCCTATTCCATGTTGAACCTTTTCAACACTTTATCAATGTAAGTGTCTTGGCTTAATCCTATAAGCCTTTTTGATCTATCTCTATAGATTTTGATGCCCAAAATGTATGCCGCCTCACCTAAGTCCTTCATTGAAACACTATTTTTTAATGAGGTCTTAGCGGCCTCAAGCATAGGAATGTCATTTCCAATCGGTAATATGTCATCCACATATAAGATTAGAAATACTACGAGCTCCCACTTGCCTTCTTGTAAACACAAGGCTCTTCTTCACTACGAATGAAGCCAAACCCTTTTACCACCTCATCAAAGCGAAGGTTCCAACTCCGAGATGCTTGCTTCAATCCATAAATGGATTTTTGAAGTTTGCACACCTTTCCAAACATTGGTTGGATCAACAAATCCCTCGGGTTGTGTCATATACACATCCTCGGTCGATTTCCATTTAGGAAAGTCTGTTTTGACATCCATCCGCCATATCTCATAATCGAAATATGCAGCTATAGCTAGAATGATCCGAATAGATTTAAGCATCGCTACGGGTGAGAATGTCTCGTCGTAGTCAACTCCTTGAACCTGTCGAAAACCTTTTGCAACAAGTAGAGCTTTATGGATGTGAACATTTACATCCATGTCCCTCTTCTTCTTATAGATCCATTTGCACTCTATGGGTTTAACACCATACGGCGGGTCAACCAAGTTCCAAACTTGATTGTTATCCATGGAATCTATTTTGGATCTCATGGCACTTTGCCATTTCTCGGAATACGGGTCCATCATTGCTTCCGCATATGTCATAGGTTCATCATTGTCTAACAACAATATGTCGCGCTCTCCCGCGATCATGAGATTGAGCTTATCAGTTGCGCGACGTGCCCTTTCAGACCTTCGTGGTTGTGGTGGTGCTTCTCTTGCCACGGGCATCTCAACTCGTTCGGCTACATTAGCATCAATTGTGAAATCTTGCCCAACCGGCTCATCTTGAACTTCTTCAAGATACACCTTCGTCTACATTTTTCTCTTTTAAGAAACTCTTTCTCAAAGAAAATGTCGTTCCGAGCGACAAACACTTTGCCTTCTGACCGGTTGTAGAAATAATATCCCAAGGTTTCCTTTGGATATCCCACGAATATGCACTTGTCCGATTTAGGTGTTAATTTATCTGATTGAAGTTTCTTCACATAAACCTCACAACCCCAAATTTTCGAAAAGACAACCGGGAGTCTTACCGGTCCACATCTCATATGGTGTCTTAACTATGGACTTAGAAGGTACCCTATTTAAAGTGAAAGCTGCGGTTTCTAGAGCATAACCCCAAAATGACAATGGTAGGTCCGATCGGCTCATCATTGATCGGACCATGTCCACCAAGGTTCGATTACGTCGCTCGGATACACCGTTTCTTTGAGGTGTTCCGGGTGGCGTAAGTTGTGGAACAATTCCGTAACTCTTTAGATGATTGCTAAACTCATGGCTCAAATACTCACCTCCACGATCAGAACGCAAGGTCTTGATTTTCTTGCCACATTGATTTTCTACTTCACTCGAAATTCTTTGAACTTTTCAAAAGTTTCAGACTTGTGCTTCATTAAATAGACATAACCATATCTACTTAAATCATCAGTGAACGTTATGAAGTATTGGTATCCACCTCTAGCTGTCGTACTCATTGGTCTGTACACATCCGTATGTATGAGTTCCAGGAAGTCTGAGGCTCTCTCAGGAAAACCTGAGAAAGGCATCTTGGTCATCTTGCCTAGCAAACAAGCTTCACATGTCTTGTAGGATTCAAAATCAAACGAAGTTAAAAGTCCATCGTTATGGAGCTTCTTCATGCGCTTTTCACTGATGTGACCCAAACGACAATGCCATATGTAGGTAGGACTTAAATCATGAGACCTTTTAGCACTTATGTTACAGATAGGTGAATCATCAAGATTTAAAACAAATAAGCCATTCACAATGGATGCACAAGCCACAAACATATTATCCTTAAAGATCACACAACCATTGTTTTCACTCGCAAATGAATAACCATCCTTCATCAAACATGAAGGGGATAAAATGTTTCGACTCAAACTAGGATCAAAATAACAATTATTCAACTCCATAATAAATCCTGACGGGAGGTGGAGTTGCATCGTCCCGACGGTCAACGCAACAACTCTTGCATTATTGCCCACGCGGAAATCAACTTCTCCTTTTCCAACGCTTCTACTTCTTATCATTCCCCGTGTCGAATTGCAAATGTGATCAACCGATCCGGTATCAAATACCCAAGAATTAATGACAAGTATTAGCGAGGAAAACATGATCCGTAACATAAACATGAAGTGTACCGAAGTGGAAGTACCCTTGCTTCCCTTGTTCTTCAAAGAAGCTAGGTACAACTTGCGGTTTCTTTTCCAATGACCAATTTCTTTACAATGAAAACATTCAGCATTGGCAATTGGACTAGCCTTGGGCGTCCGGTTTGGCATGGGGATCTTATCCTTGTCTTTGCCTTTCTTCTTCCAAGACTTTCCCTTCCTTTTAAAGGTCGGCTTGTTTTGGATCGCCATCACATGACCGCCGCCGTTGCCTTTCTTGATGTCACTCTCTCTTGTCTTTAGCATACCACACAGTTCATTCAAGCCCTTCTCCGCCCCATGCATATGGTAGTTCGAGATGAAGTTCCCATAGCTAGGCGGAAGAGATGTGAGAATGAAATCGGTGGACAACTCCTTGCCAAAGTGGGAAGCCTAGCTTCTCCAACCTTTGAACGTAACCAACCATTTTGATTACATGTGGTCCTACTGGCGCGCCTTCTGCCAATTTGCACTCCACAAAGGCTTTAGAACATTGAACCTTTCAGTCCTAGCCTGTGTGGCGAACATATCATTGAGTGCCACGACCATATCGTGCACATGGACTGACTCAAACTGCATTTGCAAGTCAGGTTCCATACACGCAAGCATAAGGCAACCCACTTCAAGATCGACATCCCATGCCTTCTTGTAAGCGTTCTTTACAGCGAGTGTTGCATTTTCATCAGGCTCATCGGGTAAAGGGGTGTCTAGAACCTCTTCCTTTTTCTCTCGGCCTTGAGAATATTTCTAAGGTTACGAGATCCAATCCGTATAGTTCGTTCCATTCAACTTGTCCTTCTCAAGGATCGTATGCAAAGAAAATTCCTTACTAGGTGCCATCTACAACAAAATAATAAATGCAAAATACCGAGACAAAATATCCATGACCGAGTAAAATAAAATAATTTACTCCCACTAAAATCAATATCCCCACATTGATACTTAGTGATTCAGAATCCACAACTAACAAGTCTACTAGTGAGCTTGCGTCACCGCTAGTAAACAAGGTAGATCGGTAAGCAACTTCTTTGCTAATCATATCACATATGACTCCTGTTGTTGGGTGACATCTCTATGTCTAGGCTCCCAACCTTTATGCCCCAAAATCCTTAACCGTTAAGATGACTTTGATAAGCAAACCAACACTTATGCGTGTAAGTATCCGATACAACCCGTCTAGTCAAGGAAAACTAGTGGCACCCTAATTTCATAGACCCACCACTAATTGTACGAGACGTGGGACGGTGGCAAGTGTTGGGAGGGCATGTTAACTTAAAATTCCAAAGGGATCGTTCTACTCATAACATCACACGCAAGAAAATAACATTGTCGCATGTAAAAGTAGAACGGTAAGAACGACATTCACACAGTTGTAACACGGTATGGCCTATTGTCGCATGGTGATCTCCATCTCCATTGACCTGTACATCATGTTGATCTCCATCTCCATGATCTGTGTGTGCCATCCTCCATGTGATGAGTACTCCAAGAACTATCTAACGCGTGCTAGTAATGAAAGTTACACAATCGCGTATTAGATCATCACAAATTTGGTACGCAGACCATTACATTAATTTTGACAATACATGTGGCTCCAGCCGTATTGCCTTATGCGTGACACGCAGGTCACGAAAAAATTACACACATGCATCACATACACATATAGGCCATATCGATTACAAAACCTGCAAAACAGATTATCGCAATTCCGACGTCCAAACTTAAAACGCCCGAAAACCCATCTTGCAAGCCGAATTTGGCAAAACTAATTTCGCCGAGACCAGCAAAGCTGGTTTATCACGTGTGTAAAATTTTCTGTAGATCAATTTCCATATAGAAAACGTCTTCATCCGAGTTAACCACGAAAAGTTATGACTGTTTTACCGAACAATATATTTTCTGGTTTTTTCCGGGCCGGTAGAGATCCAATCTGCCACCGCCACGCATCCCATGCGCCTGGCACTTGCTAGCTTCGATTCGACCAATCCAATTGATCTCCTTCTCGTTGTGACTGGGTTTACGTGTATCACTTAACTCCTATGGCGGAATTCCGACCGGTAGGAGTAATTCGTTACACGACCATCACGTCAAGAACACGAAGCCGATCAAAACTTTGATCTACATCCGCATATCTCTATATGCACACATCCCGAATCTAAAACTTAGCGGCCTATGGCTCGATACCACCGAAGGGAAACAGGGGTGGCTACGCTAGCGCAAAACAAAATTTTCCCCGCAAAACAGAACCGCCGTTGTCGGAGATCACGGGATTACCACTAGACGCGCGGATGCGGCGGAACCGTCTCGATGTAGACGAACGCGTCGAGGGTAGCAAGGGTGCGGTTTCTCACATCCTTCTTGACTTGCACGTGCGGCTCGTCCGATCCAAGTGCTCCGGATGTAGCACCTCCAAGGTATCCACACGTACGGAGAAGGAAGCGACGCACGCCGGATCGCTAGGTCCGCGAGTGCGACGAGGAGAGAGCGTTGGCAGCGCGGGGGCGCTACTTGAGAAAGTTGTGTCTTTTCGGGAGGGGTGTGGTCCATATTTATTGGGAGGAAAACCCCCCACACCATCGTCCATTAGCAATACGGGACTAATAGATGGTGTACCCCTTCCAATACTAATGGGCTTTACAACATTTGTGGCCCATTAAGACTTCTACACCATAATGGATCAAATCCATCTGAGCCCACTAGTGGATCAAATCCAGTTGACTCTAGGGCATATTTCCAACATTAATGACTCCCTCCGTTCTTGTTTACAAGACGTGAGCTAACATGACACGGTCTTCTAAATCATACTTTGATTATTCATTTCTTTTATATTATATTAGTTATGGTTATGAATTTTTACTCATTGGAAAATACATTTGATTACAAAACCAACCCTGTCAAAAAATTTACATGACAAAAAGAAAAAATTGATAGGCAATTTATTGGTCAAAGATGATCAAGTTTGAATCTTGTTTTACGTGCGCGCCTTATAAATGAGTACGGAGGGAGTAGTTCCAAGTAAAGAAGACATCAAGGGTAACCAGATGAACGGGGAAAATAGCATAATCACTCCCCCATGCCACTAACGGCCATTGTTTTCCGGACTCACTTACGCTGGCCGAGTCTGAATGACTGCGTGCCGAATTGCCCATGTTGCAAAAAGGACACAGAGGCTAACGTTATCCAATCAACAGTCGATCAGCCAGTGTGGCTTATGGCGAAGAAACCAAAAAGATAATTCATAGTAATAGTTTAACTGAAGACCAAAAATAAATAAATTATTTGTTGATGAATATGGGATTTCTAGTAGCTTGTTGGACCACATTCAGATAAATTTTGTGAAGATATATCCTAATTATTCGATAGGAATTGCTAAACTGTAATGAGCTTGATAGGAATGAAGAAAAGAATGGACAAAACTATATTTGGGGGGGGGGGGGGGGGGGGGCTATCCTGAATCATATCATTATTCTGTTTAGCAGTCCCCTAATAAATTAATGTTTCACAATAACTAGTTGATGAGATATCATAGTTTGGGTGAGTTATTTATTGGTTTTTGCTAATAATTATTAGGAAAAAGAAAATGTAGAGTAATATGTCGGAGTACATTTTTTCACAAAACTATCCTAATATGGTAGTTGGATAGGGAAATGTGGATCCGCTCGATATTCTTAGAGTATTTTGTTGACTTGATATATGTTATATGTTTGATAATTGCTAGAAAATGAGATTTTGATTTTTAGATCCTCTGGCATCCATTTATTATTTGCATCTTTGGCACAACTATACGAGTAAAATAAATACTAGAATAATTTGTAATGTTTAGTATATAAAATGACATTCATAAAAAAATCAGAAACTATTGAATTTAATTAGAAGTGTCACATACGACACTTTAATGTTACAACATTTAAAAGGTTACAAACCAACTTCACAATCATCATAGGATTCGTGGCAACAATAGGACAGCTGAATAAAGATAAAGATTAAAGTGGTACCATTCATTAAGGAATTGTTAAGTGAACAATTGTAGCGAACATGGCCTCATTTGCCATTTGTTCGAGTTAATTTTGGTGATTCATGTCAACACAAGTAATGAGACTAACCACATTGTCTAGTATGTCTTTGTAGGCATTTCTAGGTCCCATGGATGTTATCACAAGTTAACATACCACGCTCAAGCTAACATGTCAAACCACAAGTTAACATACCATGGATATGTTAGGTTACTTGTAGCAAAATTGAGGACTTAGTATATATTTTGAGGCTATAAGTAATGACATGTTAAGTATATTACGTATGTTAAGTTGAAGTATAGATCCAAGTTGAAGACGCGAAGAAAAGGAAGGAAACTAATACCGTCGGATGAACCGACGGTACCTAGATAACAAGCGTCGGTGCAATCGTCGGATGAGTTGGTACACTGGGTGAGACCCTAGGCACCGTCGGATGAACCAACGGTCCATTTTCTAGTAGCGTCGGACGAGTTGCAGAGGAAGAGCAGCAAAGACAGTAGCACCAGATGATCCGACGGTCTAAGTGAGGACACCGTCGATCTATCCGACACTTAGTTTGAATCAATACAGAGACGCGCCAAGACAACCTCTTCAGCACCGGATGAACCAACGCCCAGGGTCAGAGATAGCGTCGGTCTACCTGACGGTCACGAAGCAACATACAAAGACGTTTTGGCGAAGCGTCCTTCAGCACCAGATGAACCGACGCACCGTTGGTGTAATGCGTCGGAATAGTTGTGTCAGTGGATCTTCAACGGCTAAGTGATGTGGAGGGCACCGGATGAACCGACGCCCTGGAAAAGCTTAGCATCGGTTCATCCGACGCAACCTTTTTCAGCAGCTTTTAGCGAACAGCTAGTTTGATGCCTTGAGCTATTTATACCCGCTCCACTCACCCATTTGAGGTTGCTGGATTGTGTGGAAGTGCAGAGGAGTTCAAGACACCTAGAAGATCATATCCAATCCATCCAAGTGCTTAATTGCTCATCCTTAGACTTGCATATGCTTAGTGTTTTTGCTTAGTGCTAGGCTTAGCTTAGAGCTGAGTGAGTGCAAGGTTGTGCCAACCTTGTGAGGTGATTCTTGAGTGAATCAAGTTGTACAAGGTTCGCCGAAAGCCTTGGGGCCTAAGTGGCTCACCGGCAATCGTCATCGACCCTCCGGCTTGGTGTGGAGCGGCGAGGACACTTTGTGCGGGGGACGTGGAGACCCCCTTCCTTGGTGGAGAAGCTCCTTAGTGGAGGCGGCATCAAGATGACCAATGGAGCTTCGCAAGTGCCTAAGTGGCTAGCTTTTGTGGTGAGTCAAGTGGTGCTCTTGGGAGAGACTTGGTGACCGGGAAGCAATACTCTGGTGTGAGTGCTTCAACAACGTGGACTAGGGGTGGCTTAGTGCCTACCGATACCACGGGATAAATCGTGTGTCAAGAGTTTGCTTCCTCTCACCCCCTTTACATTTCCGCATTTACTCTATTGCAATCTTTGCTTGCCTTTACTTTCCTAGAGTAGTATCATGCTAGGATTAGCTATAGGTTGCAAACCTTGTTTTGGGATGGGAGTTTCACACTAGAACAATCCTAGATGCACATCTAGATAGTATGTTTTAGTTTACCTTTGTGCAAAAATAGTGAAGCCATAGGTTAAGGTTTTTAGTTGCCTAATTCACCCCCTCCCCCTCTTAGGCTAACAGGCATCCGTTCCTTTCAAGTGGTATCAGAGCCAGGACTCACTTCCTTCACAAGGATACACCAATTCGATTGGTAAATTGTGAAAACCGGCTCATTGGAACGATTAGGCTTCACCACCTTGTGAGTTGCTCTATAGAGGAATGAAAGGGGTGGATACCTTATGTTTGGCTCCACATTTCAATGGTACGGGCTATCCTCGGTGGAAGGTTATCATGGAGGCCTCTCTCCAAGAAAAGGACCTTGATGTTTGGAGAGTCACCGATGAGGACATGAGAAATGGTACTAAGAAGGAAAAACAATTTGATGTGATTTCTAATAGTATCATTTTGTCCTCACTAGATGTAGGCATTTCCAATAGAGTTTTTAATTGTGAAAATGCTCATGAGCTATGGAAAACCATCAAGGAGCAAAATGAGGGTTCAAAAGAAGTTTCTAATGAACGCTACGATTGTCTCCTTGAGGAATTCAATAGCTTTAAGCAACTTGCAAATGAAAATGCCGAATCTATGTACTCACGCCTAAATGTGCTTGTCAATGAGATCAATGCTTTAGGTGTGAAGGACATCACGGTCTTGAACATCAACCGCAAGATCCTTCAAAGTCTCCGGAAGCCTGATTATGACTTGGTGAAGGCAATCATCTATGAGAAGAAGCTCGAAGATTTGAAGCCATCTCATATCTTGAGCAAGATCATGGCACATGAGCTTCAACTCATGCCCAAGTCAAAGAAGGCGCCCCAAGAAAAGTGCCAAGAACCATCTCTCCAACTACAAGCCATGCTCTCTCAAGCCAACAAGAGAAGATGTTGAGTAGGATGGCTACTCATGGAAGCTCAAGCGAGGATGATGGTGATGATGGTGACGATGGAGATTCCTCAAGTGATGAAGAGGTAGAATCCATGGTGGCCGAGTACGTGAAGAAGATCTTCACGTATTAAGAAAGTCAACATGTACGCCTACAACGTCCACTTGAGAGAAGGGCATCATCATCAACACATCAAGTTCACCAAGATCGAGCACAAGCCCAAGAAGAAGATGGTCATGGAAAGGTGACCAAGGCAAGAAGCAACTATCGCCGTCCGTGAGTGGACAAGTGGTGGAGAATCAAGTTCTTCTAGCTCAAGTGGTGAATCAAGAAAGAACTTCACCACCCGCTTCATGCAAGGTCCTTCATCATCACGTCACATGTGCCTTATGGCCCAAGGTATGGAGAGTAATGTAAGTGATGATGAATTCGACACCACCTATCTCGATGATCTTGTTGAACTAGTCCATGAGCAAAAAGGAATGCTTAAGAAACAAGCTAATGAAATTAAAGAACTCAATGCTCTCAATGATCTTAGTGCAACCCTTGCTACAAATTATGAACATTTGTTGTGCAAATTCAAATTGCTTAGCAAGGAGTGTGATGAGCTAAAATCTAAGCTTGAGAGCAATGAGACTAAAACAAGTAATTCCTTTGAGCTTGATGAATCATCTATCCCTTGTGCTATTCCTATCTCCAAGGTAGATGCTTCAACTTCATGCATTGATTTAATTGATCAATCTTGCTCACCATCTTGCAATGAGAATGTTGTTGTAGAAACATGTGATTGTCTCATAGGCAAGAAGTGAAATGGCTCCGAGAGAGGTTGGGAAACTTGATGGGCAAAGGCAAGAGCGATGAGGAACAAGTGGACATATCTCAAGACATGAAGAGCAAAGTCCAACCTTCTCAAGATAACCGTGATCCCATGGTGAAGAAGCTTGAGAAGGGTGCAACCGTGACTTGCTACAAGTGTCATGGAGAAGGACACAAGTTCTACAAATGCCCTCAATTTATCAAGAAGATGGACAACGGCGCAAAGAAGAAGTTGAACCCCACCATCAAGAGCTCCCTCATATACACCAAGCCCAACTGCAAGAACAAGACCAAGAGCAACACCTACGTCATCAAGAAGAAGGCTAATGGCAAAGTGGTTGCACACAAGGTAGGGAAGATGAAGGAGGAGCGGGGTTGGAACCAACCCATTTGGGTGCCCAAGGAAGTCATCATCAGCATGAAGGGGCCACAAATGGTTTGGGTTCCAAAGGCCACTTGAAGGCCTTGAGTGCGGGGACTTAGGAGGCTTGGCACAATGAAAATGTGAAGTTTCAAGCCTAGAAGCCAAGCTTGCAAGTTGGACATGTGTTGCCCTAGTTCCCCGGTTGAGGTAATGGAAACTAGTACCTATCTCTTGTATCATTGTAGCTCCATTGCCTTGTTTAGGTTGCATTTGTTGCAATGTTTACATATGGTAGGTTGCTTGTGCCATGTGTTAACCCATGAGCAACCTACATGGTTTGAGTAGTGTGTAGGAAAGCTACACTAGTTCTTTCATGGTGCAAGATTTCATATATATCTCTTTGTATCATGAGCAAGCTATAGGGTTAGCTTCCCTTTTGTTGTCATAAACAATGTGCATACATTTGGTTGGTGATTCAAACACTAAATGCACACATTTAGGGGGAGCTCATCATATGGTTTGGTTATGGGACTAACATTGTTTCAAACCTATCTTTTGTAGTCCCTTGGCGACGCGTTCCGGTGCGGTACTTCATTCTAAGAGAATGCTATTTCACTCTCAATGTGATCCAACATCTCTAAAAATAGTGAATATAGCAATATGAGCTTCATGCAATTGAGTCATATCCTTGCGAGCTGATGTCTCTATATAAGTTCAAAGGCAATGTACTCATACATTCCTAATCCTTATGGTACCACAAGTGTCTTCTATGAAAGCCTCTTTCAAGTGGTGTCACCTAGTGATATCATTTCCAAGTGGCTCATCTCAATGTGGTGCCAACAAGGTAGAGAGGATCATCCCCCGGAGGTATGCAATAATCAAAAGACTACAAGTGATATCTACTACTGGTAATGTAACAAGAACTCATTTGTCTTATCTCTTGTCCTTTAAGCTACCTCCTTGCATGATATGCTCTAAGCTTTCTTGTCTTACAAGTTTGTAGTTGTGCACTTGATTTTCACTCTATCTTATTGTGCACACACTTAGGGGGAGCTTAGGTTGTATCATGCTAGTCTCATGAACTTGTGATCCACCTTAGTTATTCACACATGTGGTATCTTCATTGATATCATACATATGGATCGTGGTTCATGCGGCTTTCTCCCTTGTATTTAACATTTCTCTTTGAGCTATGTTTGCTAGAACTTGCTAATTTCCTTGGAGCCCTTTTGTTCTGGGACTTTTTGGAGATTTTATTCCAAAGGGGGAGAATGTGGGACCAAAGCAACCTAGTGGTTCCAAAGTAGGAAGAGGCAAGCTATGTGTGAACATAGGAAGAGAAGATCAAAAAGGGGGAAGTTTGATCTAGGGGGAGTTTGGATGATGGTAAGCATCCAAGCAAGTGTAAGTGGTTCTAATTTTGTCAATTCTTGCAAATCTATGCTTGCTTTGCTTGTGTTGTCATAAATCACCAAAAAGGGGGAGATTGTAGCGAACATGGCCTCATTTGCCATTTGTTTGAGTTAATTTTGGTGATTCATGCCAACACAAGTAATGGGACTAACCACATTGTCTAGCATGTCTTTGTAGTCATTTCTAGGTCCCATGGATGTTATCACATGTTAACATACCATGCTCAAGCTAACATGTCAAACCACAAGTTAACATACCATGGACATGTTAGGTTACTTATAGCAAAATTGAGGACTTCGTATAAATTTTGAGGCTATAAGTAATGGCATGTTAAGTATATTACGTATGTTAAGTTGAAGTAAAGATCCAAGTTGAAGACGCGAAGAAAAGGAAGGAAACTGATACCGTCGGATGAACCGACGGCACCTAGATAGCAAGCGTCCACACTGGGTGAAACCCTAGGCACCGTCGGATGAACCGACGGTCCATTTTCTAGTAGCGTCGGACGAGTTGCAGAGGAAGAGCAATAAAGACAGTAGCACCGGATGATTCGACGGTCTAAGTGAGGACACCGTCGGTCTATCCGACGCTTAGTTTGAATCGATACGGAGACGTGCCAAGACAACCTCTTCAGCACCGGATGAACCGACGCCCAGGGTCAGAGATAGCGTCAGTCTATCCGACAGTCACGAAGCAACATACAAAGACGTTTTGGCGAAGCGTCCTTCAGCACTGAATGAACCGACGCACCGTCGGTGTAATGCGTCGGAGCAATTGTGTCAGTGGATCTTCAATGGCTAAGTGACGTGGAGGGCATCAGATGAACCGACACCCTGGAAAAGCTTAGCATCGGTTCATCCGACGCTACCTTTTCAGCAGCTTTTAGCCAACGGCTAGTTTGATTCCTTGGGCTATTTATACCCCCTCCACTCACCCATTTGAGGTTGCTGGATTGTGTGGAAGTGCAGAGGAGTTTAAGACACCTAGAAGATCATATCCAATCCATCCAGGTGCTTAATTGCTCATCATTAGACTTGCATATGCTTAATGTGTGTGCTTAGTGCTAGGCTTAGCTTAGAGCTAAGTGAGTGCAAGGTTGTGCCAACCTTGTGAGGTGATTCTTGAGTGAATCAAGTTGTACAAGGTTCGCCGGAAGCCTTGGGGCCTAAGTGGCTCACCGACAATCGTCATCGACCCTCCGGCTTGGTGTGGAGCGGCGAGGACACTTTGTGCGGGGGACGTGGAGACCCCCTTCCTTGGTGGAGAAGCTCCTTAGTGGAGGCGGCATCAAGGCGACCAAGGGAGCTTGGCAAGTTCCTAAGTGGCTAGCCTTCGTGGCGAGTCAAGTGGTGCTCTTGGTAGAGACTTGGTGACCGGGAAGTAATACTCTTGTGTGAGTGCTTCAACAATGTGGACTTGGGGTGGCTTAGTGCCACCGATACCACGGGATAAATCGCGTGTCAAGAGTTTGCTTCCTCTCATCCCCTCTACGTTTCCGCATTTACTCTATTGCAATCTTTGCTTGCCTTTACTTTCCTAGAGTAGTATCATGCTAGGATTGGCTATAGGTTGCAAACCTTGTTTTGGGATGGGAGTTTCACACTAGAACAATCCTAGATGCACATCTAGATAGTATGTTTTAGTTTACCTTTGTGCAAAAATAGTGAAGCCATAGGTTAAGGTTTTTAGTTGCCTAATTCACCCCTCCCCCTCTTAGGCTAACAGACATCCGATTTCTTTCAACAATACAAAATGTATGTATGCTCCACACACAAAGATGATGTTGATGTCGTGTATTGTTGCTCTAATAATTTTTACTCAACATTCAACACGTTGCCTGTTGAAGAAGTCTCTCTGTTATTTCATAAATTACTTATAGACTTTGGCAACTTCAAAAGCAGAGATTGTATTTGACAACTGCGCCCTGTTCGTTTGTCTTATCAGCCACCAACCAACAGTACTTTTGTCTCAGAACAAACCAGCCATCAACAACCAGCCAATAGTACTTTTCTCTCAAAACAAATCAGCACCAGCCATCAGCCACCAGCCAAACGACACATGCTGCTGAGCTCTATGATCATGTACTAGTATAGTTTTTTAAAATTCTCAAGATAACAAACTTGTGAAAGCATTTTGTAAGTTAAACCACTTGTTCAAACAAAGTGCCTTTTTAAATTATATCCAAGTCAAATTCTTCATGGGCAAGCCAACTGGTTGTATAAATATACATGCTACACATCATTTTAGATTAAGGATATAAATACGGCCTCTATGTCCACAAGTGGATATATACGGCCAACGATTACAATAGAGCTCTTAGGCTCAAACCTCGCACCGAGGTATAGAAGCAAACAACAAAAACCAACCACTACGAAAAAGAAAAAAGAAGACTAAGCTTCCAATTTATTCGCTGACCAAACTCCCAACGCCCAGGACGTCAAAGCACCACAAGCGGCGAAGGTCCATGACCTACAAAGCGACGCCCTCAAGAAGGAAACGGCGCTGATGCCGTCGTCGTCGCTCCTCCGAAGACTCCGAGAAATGTTTCCACCTAGAGGACAACAACCAAAGCAGGAAGCATCCCAACACAACGCCTCCAAGGAGGGCCGCGACGCCCGAAGACGCCACCGATGTTGACACCGACACCACAGCCGGGAAGGCTTTTGCCCGATGCTTCGTCGATGCCGGCCCGATGTCGTCGGAAAAGATGAACCACCACACCGGTCATAACCATCAGAAGCGCGAGGGCTAGCACTTAGGCTCCCCTCAACCAACCAACGACCAACGACACAGAAGAGGTGACACCTTGCCCAACACAACAGAACATCGACGTCGACTGGAAGAGCCCAAATCCACACCAAAGGGCGCCGAAGGACGGAAGTCATCCACTGCAGCCGCCAACCCCCACCGACACCGCCCCGCCCCCCGGGGACCTCCGCTGCACTTAGGCCACGAGATAGGTCCGCCAAACTTGAGTGCCAGACCGACCGAGGTCGCGAACCGCCACAGACAACCGCCAAACTCGCATCGAGCGCGGCCACGTGCGATGAAAACCATCCCCGACACTTAGTCCGAACAGAGTAGTCACCCGGGACAGACACACAACAACGAGCCACCGCCACCCCCTGCAGATCTGAGAAGCTCGACCACCTCCATCACTACCCATGGAGTAGACTCGCCAGACGCCGGAGGCAGCCAGCACCGCCACCGAATGTCCCCATCGAGGAACAGAGACGCAGGACGCCGGCCACCTCCGGGGCGCCATCCGCCGGCCGCAGAGCCCACGTAGTGGGGCACACCGCCAGTTGACAAGCCACCACCGCGGGGACGCGTCGCCGGCCGCCCGCCGGCAACAACCCCGCGCTTGGCGGCGCTGTCGCCGCACCGGCCGGAGCACCAAACCCACCGCCCGGGCCCGGCCTCCAACCAAACCCTATGCCTCCTCCGCGCAGCCTACGGATCCGGCCAAGGCTCCACCGGATCCGAGGGCTCCACCACTCGCCGCTGCGGGGACGTCCCGTCCCGACCCTGCCTCTCTCGTCTACCTTCATCGGAGAAACACCACCCACATTTAGCTCAAAGTTCATGGCTACCGCCGGGAGGCCAACAACCATGCGAGCCATCCAGTACACCGGCTATGGCGGCGGCGCTGCTGCTCTCAAGGTCAGTTAGCTCTGTAATTTGCTTCTATGTCCAGCCTATTTGCAGACTTGATTCTGGTTGTTCTTATTTTCTGTTGCTGAGTTCTACAATTTCTTGCAAAGCTGTATGAATGCGTCCCAACAGACCTTCAGAATCGCTGCATGCTCGTTAATCATTGGTGGGGACAACTTTGTGCATTGCAGTTGTAATACAGTATATTTGTAATGTTTTTTTTAACGATTGTAATGTACTGGGAATAAATAGCACTATTGTGGAAAGGGACTTGTGTTTAGACTTTAGACCCATTTGACAGCTATTGGAAGTTGACTTAGAATGTTCAGTTCCGTGTGCAACGCAGGGGGCATTCAGTCTGATATACCTCTGTCAAGTGCAAAATTTGAGCATGGTTTACTTGAAATTATCCAAAGTTCACATCTTTTCTTCAAGGGAATTAAATTTATCTAGCTATATTTCCGTTTCAGTATGTAGAAATCCCAGTTCCTTCGCCAAGGAAAAATGAGGTCCTTGTGAAAGTGGAAGCGGCAAGCATAAATCCAGCTGACTGGAAGATTCAGAAAGGGATGCTACGCCCATCCTCCCTAAATTCCCTTGTATCCCAGGTAACAAGAATTCCTTTTTCAAAGCAGATGAGTTCCACGTACTACAAGGCAATCTTTAAATCACATATATGTGCTACAAGGCATAAATGTATATATATTAAAAATATGTATTTATTAATGTTTTTATTTATTATATGATTAATTATTAAAATAAATATGGATGACTGTTATGTACTAATACTTTAGTCTTTACATGATTTTTTAATTGCAAATTATCGATAAAAAATTGGTAAATGTTGTCTTCCAAATCGAGTAAATATCTGAATGCGTTTCCGAATTCGAGACATCTGTTTTGTATTCGAGACCATTCGAATCCGTATTCGTATTCGAGTAAAAATATGGTGAAAGGAGGTATCAGAATTCGATTTCATGTGAATCCAAACCGTTTCCATCCTTAAGAGGTATCAATGTGCGGGCCAGTTAGGCACACGCGTTTTTTTTTTGAGGAACATGATCTCTCAATTACTCAGCATCAGAGTTACAGTCATTGGCTGCTGCTTCCTGAAGCCACGGTGGAATGCAGTTCAGCCAGCATATAAAAGGATACTCTATTGAGACCTCCTTTCACATTTATCAGGTAGAGAGTTCGCTTCTCTGTCCTGACTTTAAAACAAACTTTAAAACAAGAAAAAGAACTAAGCAGCTCCTTGATGTCATGACAAAGTCCTGCTATTACTGATCTGTCCATACACGTCGAGGTTAGGGCACTCACCAGCACCGAGCTATCAGATTCCAATATGATCTTGGTAGCCCCTAACTAACCTGCTAGCTGCAGGTCATCATATGCAGCTGCCGCCTCTGCCACAAGGGTTTCTTGCATCGGACCGAGCCATCTTGCTTGTGCCCCCACGGACCTTTTTTTTGAAAATTATGCCCCCCGCACCTGACCAAGATGATCCCGGAGAACTGCTGCCCCAGCTCCCCATCCATTGTAGCTGTCAAACGCTCCATCAGTATCAAGTTTCACCCACCTTTCCGCCGGCGGTCGCCATCTCGCCCTTGCTCTGCGCACTTCTTGCTCGCCACTATTGCTCAGGCATAGCAAACAGATCAGATACGCATGGAATCAGATTCGGATAGCACTTTTTACCACATTTTTACTTGAATACGAACGCGGATTCGAATGTTCTCGAATACGAATACAAAACTGATGTTTCGAATTCGAATATACATTCGGATATCTACTCGATTTGAAAGACAACATTTACCAATTTTCTTTATTGGAAATTTACAATTATTATATCCTGTAAAAACTAAAATATTAGTGCATAATAGACACACTCATTAAAAATATCACATTCATCGTATTTATTTTAATAATTAATCATATAATAAATAAAACTATTAATAAATACATTTTTGAATATATATACACATTTATCAAACAAGTAATAAAAAATACATGAAAAATATTTTCATCAATACATGATAAACTAGAGTGATTAACATTAAACTTTATATTATCTATTTATATTATTAAAAGTAATGATATTATTCATTAAATTATATATAACTTTTGAATTGTTTTATAGATGCAATATTTTTAATATTAAAATTAATGTCATAATCATTAGTTGGATATAATTTGTTTTCAATTATACACTACCATTATTAGTATTCCATTGAACATAATTTGTCGTTAGTTATAGACATAACTTACAATTTTATATAGTCGAATACGGATAGTGCCGGATATTGCCGAATATGCATGGAATCGTATATAGAGAAAAAAGCGACAAAAAACGAGTTCGGATGTATCCACTTTACTACTACATTTGAAGATATCTATATTTATATTTTAGCGAATACGGATATCAGATATTTTGGATTCCATTTCCATATTTCCATCCCTAAGCATATCTTCCACTGGCACGCGCCTTGAATCGGCAGCGCAATGGACAGGAGGTCGTGTGCGTGAGGGCATTCTGGTCCAAAACCGTCGGCCGCTTCTCGTAATATACCAGGACGTCAAGTTTTTTGGAAATTGGCCAAGAGCCCAGTATTTTAGAATTGAGGGAGATTGCTAGTCTGAGGTGCTAGTGTCACCAGCAATTAATTATAGTTTCATCAGCTGTTAATTATATGCCACATGGATAAATCTACCGACATGGCACAGAGTTAATAAAGAGGGAGAAAATAAGAGTGTCGTGCAGATGAAACGGAGTGGCTCCGGTTACCCTGACCACAGTAACCGGACGACACTGCATTAAAGTCTTAAGCTATCCGCACTCGTCGTACTCTAAATCCATCCCCAAAAGAGAATATTACTGCCTGGTCATTCAGATTATGCAGTACAGTATAAATTTTCCTGCACCCGTCATCCCCTATGTTTCATACTCCATACCAATAACCAGCTGCGAGGCCCACTAGTCAGCCTCCCTTATTCCTTCTCCTCATCCTCTCTTCCCGTCCACCAGCCACCTCCATCCTTCCTCATCCTCTCCGCTCGCCCTCCTTTCTCTCTCACTCGATGTCGCCAGCGGAGCTCCGTGAGCGCGTCGACCATGGAGGTCCCGGCGACACCTACTCTTCTGGCTGCGGATCGAGCGGTCGGCTCCTCCCTCTTTGGTCGGCGCACCGAACCCCGCGGCGAGCGAGCTCGGAGGCGCCTCCCGCCGGTGCGAAGTAGAGGAGCGGCGGTGGCAGTTGGGATGGCGTTTGGACGACTTATCCGCGCGCGCCGGCCTCTGGCGGATCGAGTGGGGGCGACCTTCGTCCCCGTCACCGGCATGACGCCACCTTCATTCCTTCACCAATGCGCAGCCCGTCCGCCGGCCCGGACGTGGCGGCGGGTCACTCGCCTCGGCCCCGCGGCGGAGCTGTTGCCGGCTCACTCTCCGGCACCTCCAGATCCCCCAGAGGCAGAGCTCGAGCTCGGGCTCGGCGGCAACGGTGATTCGAGGCTAGATAAAGATCTGGATACCCCGATTCGGCGCGTCGACAGCAGCGGCCACTCCTCGAGCGACGACGGCAAGCTTCCCCGCGGGAGCTGGAGCTGCTGCTGGCTCAAGGACGAGGAGCAGGAGGGCACGACGAAGCTTCCTCCGCCGGCCGCGCAGATCCAACAGTTGCGGGGGACAACTGCTGGCTTGGGCCCTCCTCTCCAGCGGCGCCTTCCTCTCTGAGCGCTCTGGCAGTGACCTCGGGCTCCACCTCCGCCTCTCCCTGTTGCGCCCGTCCGCCGACTACTCTGTTGTGCCCCGCCGGGTGGTTGAGGATGGCGCGCCAGACCGTGGGCATGCGGGCCTCTCCTGCCACGTGGGCTTGTGGCGTATCCGGGTTGCAACCCCAGCAGTAGGGGATCCGAGACACCTGGGTGTCATAGCGTCCCGCTCCCAGTACCCCGGTGCAGGGATTTTCCCCCTAAGGCGTACTGCAGTTCCTATCCAGTACGCTAGTGCTGATAGCCTTAGAGCAACTCCAAGAGGACTCCTATTTCACCACTAAAACTTGTTTTGGGGAGAAAATGGAAGAAATTGAACTCCAACAGTCTGCTAAAACCTTCCCCAAAATCTTCGCAACGCGATGCATCGCGCCCTCGCCCTCAATCCGCCCGCTTCGATCTTTCTCGTGCACAAGCAAGGGATTTGTTGGCACCTTTTCAGGGCCAACAAGCACGTGGAGTAGCTCCTTGCAACGCCTCCACACCATACCGGTCAAACCGGTACGGGTCACCGGTCAGACCGGTGTCGCCGGGAAGATCCGGCGAAAGACCCACGAGCATCACCCGGGCAGGATCCCGTCGGGGCGGCGCACACAGGGTTGTCCTTGGCTCGGAAGGCCAGCTAGGACATCTTCAGACATCACAGAGATGATGGAAGTACAACATGGAAGGGTTGAAAGAGTAGGGTAAAGAGGGACGAAAAGGTAAATATGATAAAGATAGATTCGATTGTGTTATATTCCTCAATCGTCCATGGCCCTTTATATTTATAGGGTGGGGTGGTCTTGCCGCGCAAGGGAATCCTTTTACAAGCCTAATCTATCTGGACTTTTCAATTTGGCTCGGAATCGGGGCGCACCGGTCAGACCGGTGCACTCGACGTGTGGGTCTTGCATAAGTCATATCTCCGTCATCCGGACTCCGATTTGGACATTCCACATATGAATCTTGATCACTCGACGAGACCTATCCAATGGTAAAGTCCAAATTGTATTTTGTGAAGATTGACCACACCGGTCTGACCGTTAAGACCCATAGGTCAGACTGGTCAGACCAGACCTGCCAATTTTGGGTGCAAACATATGCCCCCTGTTTTCTGGTAAAGCTTGCGTGCCAGAAAACATTCACAAAGATCAAAATTGGCTGAAGACGATGATCAATGTGCATCGCCCATATGTAAACTCTATATGGATGTTATTGTAACCGAAATTGAATCCTAGTAATTACAATATGTATAAAACTACTATTTCGGCTTTACGAACATCAAATCAAACAATTGAAACTCTGATTTGGCCATGGCGGCCAATTGTAACTCCTTGGTGCACCACAAGCATATCGATAGTTGTAAAAAGAAAACCAAGGATTATACCAAAAAGTATGGACTATAATTATTTATACCTGAATATGCAGTACATGGCACATGCATCGGTGGAATAAGTGACGAAGACCAATGTGATGACCGTCGATGCTTCTTTGCTTTTGGTGATGAAGAATTCCACCTTTGCTCTCCTAACCGATTGTTTTGCTTTTGCTCAGCTATCCTCTAATATTTATGTAACAATTCAGCAAAACTTGACTTCTTTCTCATCACCTGACTGTTTGATGTGACACTCTGGGCTCTACCAATTTTTTTGGCATGACCGGTCAGAGCGGTCTGGTCACCGGTCAGACCGGTTCCTTCAGAACCAACACTTTGAGGTTATCTTGCCGCCCAGCCGAACATGATTTTTGTTCAGCTATATTATTTGCGACATGCTCATTATTGGGGACAATTTGATCCGTAAAACTAGCCGATGATTTTTCAATACTCGGCTTTTCTATGTCTAGTGTCAAATATAAATTTTTATTTAATCTACCATCTTTTTTGACACGATAGACTTGTTTGATCACCTTGCGCCTATTTTTCTGTGTTGACTGATTCTTATGATCAAAACGGTCATTACACATAGGTGATGGCTCATTAATTACCGGCTCCCTATGGGTAATATAATTTGGACAAAAATAACTAGGAGACGACATATATGAATTATAATACCATGGAGAACAAAAATAATTCATATTAAAGTACGGTTCCCATGGCATATGCATTGATGATCCATATGGAGGAAACAGCATTGATTTCTGAGAGTTACTCCATTGTCAATTCTCATTATGGAACTTCTCTCTAGAAGAAGATTTTGGGTGTTTAGAATTTTTAGACTGACTAGCACCATTGGCATTATTTTGTCTTTGAGACTTGGCCTGAAGTTCATTGACCTTCGTCTTTTCTCTTTGATGCTTATGGTCTTTAGATTTAATTGGTTTTAGGCTTAACCATCTAAGGTTTCGATTTATTTTGAGAAACCCTGGATGAGGCGGTTAGACCAGTAGGCACCGGTCAAGCCGGTACGGGCACGGGTCAGACCGGTCACAAGGCAACTGGCACCGTTGCCTTTGTTTTGTTGCCCCCCGAGCATCGAAGCACTAGATGTAGTCTCTGTGCTCTTGCTAGGGGATTTTGAGTCAACATTTTCGGCTAGAGACGGCTGACTTGTTTCTTGACCAACAACATCACAATTAGGCAATTTTTTTTGCAATGATTAGTAATATCATCAATTGGCTTAATAACCGACTCTAGATTAACAGGAATTGAATCAGAATTATCCTCTTTATCAATCAAAACTTTGAGATGAAAATTCACAAAGACAAATAGAGCATAAGATTAGTTACCTGAGGATTGCATCTCCTTTAATATGTCGATGGTAGACGCCTGCTACAATTCCTTTATCTTGATGATGCCTTGATCAGTTTGATGAAAACATCATAGAAGCAAGTTTTCAACCGCCAGATCGAATTCCATGCTATACTCCGTATGAAATTCTTCATACACCATCATGTGGCTAGGGTTAGATAGATCAGCCATGACAGCCAGATTCTCGTTCCCCAGCGGGGTTGCCAATTTTTTGGCACCTTTTCGGAGCCAACAGGCACGTGGAGGAGCTCCTTGCAGCGCCTCCATGCCATACCGGTCAGACCAGTATGGATCACCAGTTAGACCGGCGTCGTCGGGAAGATCCGACGAAAGACTAACGAACGTCGCCCGGACAGGATCCCATTGGGGCGGTGCATGCAAGGTTGTCGTAGGCTCGACAGGCCAGCTAGGACGTCTTCAGACATCGCGGAGATGAAGGAAGAACAACATGGTAGGGTTGGAAGAGTAGGGTAAAGAGGGACAAAAAGGTAAAGGTGATAAAGATAGATTTGATTGTGTTATATTCCTTAATCGGTCATGACCCTTTATATTTATAGGGTGGGGAGGTCTTGCCCCGCAAGGAAATCCTTTTACAAGCCTAATGTATCAGGACTCCTCAATTTGGCTCCAAATCGGGTGGGGGGGCATCGGTGAGACCGATCACGGGCACCGGTCAGACCGGTGCACTCGGCGTGTGGGTCTTGCATAAGTCATATCTCCCTCATCCGGACTCCGATTTGGACATTCCACATATGAATCTTGATTTAATCGACGAGACCTATCTAATGGGGAAGTCCAAATTGTATTTTGTGGACATTGACCATACTAGTCTGACCGGTGGGACCCACAGGTCAGACCGGTCAGACCAGACCTGCCAATTTTGGGTGCGAACAAGATTCCTACGATTTTCCACTGCGCGTATCTCCGTGAAGTCTCCACTGCAGGCAGTGGTGCTTTGCGGTGGCTACAGCGGCGATAGCGGGGCAATGCAAAGGTGTTAGGGTTTGACGCAATCGTCAGTTTTTGTAGTGGCGGGGCTCGACGGAGGTGGCAGCTACGGCAACGGGGTCTGCGGTCATTACCAGGAGACCTTCAGCAAGGCCGGCCGCCGCATCATCCCCAGCCAGCCTATCGCGATCGACTCCATGGACCGCACATTGTGCATCGCAGCTTTCAAGAAGCAGAAGCTCATCTACATCCTCATCTATGCTGCTGTCATGCGTCTCACCATCTCGTCCCCGCTCGAGGGACACAAGTCCAACACCCCTCACCTTCTCCCTCATCGCGCTCGAGTATGCTGAGTCTGACCACGACCCCACAGCCAAGGGGTAAGCAGTGAACTAGGCACAGAAAGTCCTCACCTTCTACGACCTTGGCCTGGGATGCAAGTATTCAACCATGTCTCCTGCAAAGATCTCTGAGTCGATTGATTGTCCCTAGTAGCACCGAAAGTTCGAGCGTGTAGCGAACATGGCCCCATTTGCCATTTGTTCGAGTTGATTTTGGTGATTCATGCTAACACAAGCAATGGGACTAACCACATTGTCTAGCATGTCTTTGTAGGCATTCCTAGGTCCCATGGATGTTACTACATGTTAACATACCATGCCCAAGCTAACATGTCATACCATAAGTTAGCATACCATGGACATGTTAGGTTATTTATAGCAAAAATGAGGACTTAGTATATACTTTGAGGCTATAAGTGGTGGCATGTTAAGTATGTTAAGTTGAAGTAAAGATCCAAGTTGAAGATGCGAAGAAAAGGAAGGAAAAAGACATCGTCGGAGAATGTGGGACCATCAGTGCAAGCGTCGGAGCACTTGGTACACTGCGCAGAGGCAAAATGAAGTTGGCACCGTCGGCAAGACAGCGACGCGCCAAGACAACCTCTTTAGCACTGGGTGAACCGACGCCTTGGGTCAAAGATAGCGTCGGTCTATCCGACGGACACGAAGCAGCACACAGAGACGTTTTGGCGAGAAGTCCTTCAGCGCCAGATGAACCGACGCACCATCGGTGCATAGCGTCGGAGCAGTTCTGACAGAGAACTTCAGCAGCTACGTGACGTGGGAGGGGCACCAGATGAACCGATGCTCTTGAAAAGTAGGCGTCTGTTCATCCGATGGTCAACTTTTCAGTGAGCCATTAGCAAACGGCTAGCTGAGTGCCTTGGGCTATTTATACCTCCTCACTCGCCCATTTGAGGTTGCTGGATTGTGTGGAAGTGCAGGAGAGTGCAAGACACCTAGAAGATCATATCCAATCCATTCAAGTGCTTAATTGCTCATCCATAGACTTACATATGCTTAGTGTATGTGCTTAGTGCTAGGATTAGCTTAGAGCTGAGTGAGTGCAAGGTTGTGCCAACCTTGTGAGGTGATTCTTGAGTGAATCAATGTGTACAAGGTTCGTCAGAAGCCTTGGGGCCTAATTGGCTCACCGGCAATCGTCATCAACCCTCCGTCTTGGTGTGGAGTGGCGAGGACACTTTGTGCGGGGACGTGGAGACCCCCTTCCTTGGTGGAGAAGCTCCTTAGTGGAGGCGACATCAAGGTGACCAAGGGAGCTTGGCAAGTGCCTAAGTGGCTAGCCTTTGTGGCGAGTCAAGTGGTGCTCTTGGGAGAGACTTGGTGACCGGGAAGCATACTCTTGTGTGAGTGCTTCAACAACGTGGACTAGGGGTGGCTTAGTGCCTACCGATACCACGGGATAAATCACGTGTCAAGAGTTTGCTTCCTCTCATCGCCTTTACGTTTCCGCATTTACTCCATTGCAATCTTTGCTTGCCTTTACTTTCCTAGAGTAGTATCATGCTAGGATTGGTTATAGGTTGCAAACCTTGTTTTGGATGTGAGTTTCACACTAGAACAACCCTAGTTGCACATCTAGATATTATGTTCTAGTTCTAGTTTAGCTTAATGCAAAAATAGTGAAGTCATAGGTTAAGGTTTTTAGTTTGACTAATTCACCCCCTCCCCTCTTAGGCTACGAACATCCGATTCCTTATAAAGCGGGGTTCTTATGTGTAGTGAAATCTCCGTGTTGTCACTGCTGTGCAACAACCAGGGTACCTAGAGGTAGATGTTCGTGCTATCATTTCACAGTGTGGGGAGTCGACAAAACCGTCACTGTGCATGCGCATGGCGAGACTCTTCCTGGTGGCGGCACCACAGACGTCGAGGAGGAGGATAGATGATGACGCGACGGGTGAGGATGTGGGCTGTGCAACTGGGCCCAATTCGGTTGACATGGTCTGTTTTGAAATATTGGGGAATATATATTGGTGTTCTGCTGTGGATGAATATGTTTTAGGAGAAAAATATATTAGCATTGCCCCCAATAAGTGTGTTTTACAATTTTCAGTATACTTTGCTCTCAAGGCCCCCTTCGTTTCATCAGCTAAGCGCGGCGGAGACCCGTGCGCACGCCTTCCCTCCCGCACTATCATCCTCCTGCGCGCTCTCCAGCCCGACCTGCACCTCCTCTCGCTTCCAATCTCGCCTCCCTCCCCTTTCCAATACCCGGCGGCTCCTCTCTCGCCCCCTCTGATGGCTTCTAGAGAGAGAGAGTGCGCAAGAAGCGGACACCACCAACTATTGTGCCATCCCCACCCCCACCACCAGCTGTTGCGCCTCCGAAACCAGGTGGTGACGATTTCGTGGTCTGTGCGATGGAGTTCCAGTGGTCTTTTGACCCTTTATAATTAGCTCCGTGGAAAGTTCATATCTGATTGATTGGATAAAGGGGCAGCTCATTCTTGTTCGTGTCTGGTTGATTTAATTATAGCCGACCAGGTGATGTACCTCTTGATTGAGTGTTGAATAAAAATTAAAAAAAAATTGTGTTTGAGTATGTTCAAGATCCCTTTGGTTGCTAAAACTAGTTGTAGTTTTTTTAAAAAAGTCAGTAGCCCAACCAAAGGGGTACTTTCATCTTCTAGCTTTTAAAGAAATCAACTTTTCCTATGAGGGGCAAAACTTCAACACAATTACCCACCATGCCACTGTCTAGTAACGTACCGGTTCATTCTATTTCTCTCACAGCCGTCGCCCCTCCCTCACGCACTCATGATTAGGGTTCCCCCTGGCGGCGGCCCTTGCCGGTGGCGCTACCTAGTATGTCCGGACTCCCTCCGCCCTCCTTTTCCCTGCCTCATGTGGTCATTTTCTCCCTTATTCCCTAGCTGACCCTGTGCCCCTGTCTAGCCCTGGCACGTGGGATTCCAGCGGCGGCTCCCTGAGCAACTGCGCCCCTGAACAGCGACGACCCGGTCCTCCTTGCTGGTTGTGCCCCTGGACAATGGTGCACAACTCCCGCTCGACCTCCCTCGGCATTCCTCCTCTTGGGAGATCTGTAAGTGACCAAATTGATTCCTCCCTTCATCTGTAGTGACCGAAATCGATTGGATTTGAGTACCATTATGTCAGTTCATGTAGGAATCGTTCAATTTGTGTTGCATTTGTTCGATTTGAGTAGTGGTTGTTGTGCCCAAGTGTCTATGACCATCAGTGAGTGACAAAATATTTTTTGTTTGATTCAAGAATGTCTGATAAGGCAGATTGGTGTGATACCAATGTGAAGCACCTTATTGATGTATGCAAAAAAGAGATAGATGCTGGAAATAGGCCTAATGGACAATACACTACCACTGGTTGGAAAAATCTAAGATCCAAGTATGAAGAAAAATCAGGTTTGAAGAATACAAAAATACAATTGAAGAACAAGTTGGATAATATGAAAAATGAATATAATTGGTTTATGGAGTTCAAAAATCTAGCCACTGGGCTTGGATGGAATGAGACAAAGCAAATTGTTGATGCGCCTAAGGAGTGGTGGGATGAACACCTTGCTGTAAGAATTCGTGCTTGTTATTGTTCATTATTCATTTCTTATACTTGTACGAGGTGAATTGCTAACTTTTACCATTTAATTTCAAAGATGCAACAACCCTGAAAAAGGTATCAAATGCAATCTTGTGAGGTTCAAGAAATAAGGACCCAAGAACCTTGATGATTTGCATGTATTGTTTAAATTGACACATGTTAGTGGGGCTACCGCAACATGTCCTAATGATATTTCATCATCTGATTCTAGTGATGAGGATGCAGATGAGCTACCAAAAATTGATGATCATGTCAAGTTAGCTGCTTTGAAGAAGGAAAAAAATAGGAATAAAGAAACACAAGGACCGCTCTGAAGAGAAGGATGAGAAGAGCCTGTTCTTTCAACTCTACAAGAACACATGTTTGAAGATAGAAACAACAGAATACAATATTTCCACACATGTAGAAGCATCATCAACATCAGCCCCTTCAACCAACCAAGTCCCTAGCATTAAAGAGGCGATGCAGATGGTGAAAGAATGTGGGGTGGAAGAAAAAACTGCTCTAATGCACATAACCACCTTATTGATTATGAAGCCTGAATTTAGGGAGGTCCTTAGCTTACTTGAAACATATGAATGGAGGTTTGATCTACTTGAGAGGGAGCATGCAAAGGAGTTGAAGAGGCTGCAGTAGAACTTTTTATTTGATCTTGAGTCATGTTTGAACCACTCCTGTTATGTGAGAACAATTTATTTGTTGCTAGTACCTGAGGACCATTGTTGTCTATACTCTGAATATTTATGTGCTTGTTATCTAAGAACCATTATGTCCATACTTTCTTGTCTTTGTTGTCCATTTATTTCACTATTATTGTTGTCCATATTTTCTTGTGCTTACTGTCCATATATTTCTTTATCTTTGTTGCCCATATTTTCTTGTGCTTGTTGTCCATATTTTTTTGTGCTTGCTGTCCATATAGTTTTCGATCTTTGTTGCCCATAGATTAATGCATTACTAATGTTTTCTATAGATGGATAGCAACATGGAATATTTGGCCAAAAAGGGTTAGCAAGGACTATTGCATCTAGCTCAGCTTTCCCAGCATGGTGCCATTATTGGTGAAAGGGGGAACCACCATACTAATCATCATCATACAAAACTATATAAGAGCTCCCCACTAAGGAGTACTCTCAACCCTTAGCGTGCCACGTCACCATCCGCTATGTCTTCTCTCAACATGCAAGGTGTCCACATCACTATCCACTAAAATCATCAATTTATTTCTTCTATCGATTTTCTACAGCTAATAGCATCCATGTATGCAATGTGTTGTTTGTAGTAGAATGTTATGAAGCAATCACTTTAGTTTCTTCTTTCAAGTTTTATCTTTAAAATTTGTTGAAAATCACGCAACAACGCACGGGGTATCACTTAATAAGTATTTAAACAAAGGAAAATGCAGGGAAGCACGAGAATATGGAATTCAATGGGCTTTGAGATGCATGAGTCATCCTAGGTACTTCTACAACATGTTTTGGATGAACCCTGATGTGTTCATGGCACTTCATGACTTGCTCATCTTGAACTATGGTTTGATATCAAGTATCAATGTATCATCAGTGAAGTAATTGGCTATGCTCTTGAGGATTGTGGGAGGACTGGGAGACATGGGTGTCCTTGGGTCCCCACTGACCAGACTTAAGGTCGTCCCCGACAAGTGGGTCCGGCCTATCAGAAGACCCACCGATCTGATAGTGAGCCCAACCGACCTAGTGGGTGGCCCACACAACTCTTGAAGTCCTTCCAGAAGATTCCCTAGGCGACCTTATCCAGAACGACTTCAATACTTGGCGAGCAAGACAAGGTAATAGTGGATTCCGACAAGCAGTCCGATGTATATGGTAATGGTTCTAATCAACTAGACATAGGTCTCCTGGTCGTAATCGACTAGGAGTCTGGGCGCCGACCTTGTCCGCTGGTCAATATAAGGCGGGTGAGGCGATCCCTTGTAACATCACGTAATACTCAAGCAATCTACACTTACAACTGGACATAGGGTTTTACTCTCTAGAGGCCTTAACCAATATAAACTCGCCATGTTCTCTGTGTTCAGTGTGCTCGTGCGCAACCTTCGAGTTCTTAGCTCTATATTTCACCCCGCTGAACAAATAAACCACCAGGGTTAACCCCCTATGGGTTGTGCAGATCTAAACCTTTGACAGTTGGCGCGGCAGGTAGGGGAGAATCCAGGGTTCTTCGTGCAACTCGATGGCTTCACCAAGCGACATCATCTTCCCTGAGAGCATGGCGGACATCCTCGCCAATCCTGTCAACATCTGTTTCGGCTCTATGTCGGCGAAATCCAATACTCCAGCCGCCTGCCTCATCATCGAGAGCACCGCGGTCACCACTAATCAGCAGGTCGGATCCGATCAGCTGCACCTATTGCTTGCGACCTAATCACGGGGCTCAATCACGTCGAGGACATGCTCTCCGACACGATCAAGGTCTGTGAATGCATCAAGCGCCCTTGCAGGACCCCTCCACCTTCACCTCACATGCCTCCTGGCCTGCGGAATGCAGCTCATGCAGCATCTCGATACATGAAGAACAAGATCCAGATCGAATCTAGACCCAAGACCCCACAACATGGAAACTACAGCGATAATCTTGACGACCCCTGCCCTGTCCATGAGGACTCTAAACACACAGCCCTCCAGTGTCGTGTGCTTAAAAAGCTTCACCAACCTCTACTCGTGGCTCACCGCCGCCAAGTCAACCGTGTGCCGTCCCCGGACTACTTCGCGTTCCAGATCGCCCATACGACTATCTCCCCCAACAACCCGGGCGACGTGTTCGAGATCCTGGATCGAGAGGTCCTCGTGGTGTCCGCCTACGTACCCCCTCAAGCTGGCGAGACAGATGAGCAGCACCAACAGCGAGAGAACGCTAATGCAGCACGAGCTCTGCATCGTCAGTAGGAGGCAGACGTAGTTGCAGCAGTTGCCTAGGCTCCAGGACAAGCCGCGGGCAACGTCGTACTTGGTGCCGGCGGCCAACCACAGGCAACGTCGTCGATGATGGACCACACCCTGCGACCCAACCGCTCCCTAGCAGTAGCAAAACCGAGATGAGCCTCGCCGACAACGCTTTCGTGCCAGAGACCTCCTGAGGGACTTTGAGCAAGATGGCCAAGAAGTCAGCAACTCTCCTCAAGCCAACCTAGGCACAGCCCTTGTCGAGCTGGGACAATTTGCAGACACTCCTGTGACTCGACATCTACAAGCTCACATCCGTATCGCCACTGCCCAGGTCGAAGAAAGAGGTCCAGGATACAGCAGATCGGCTTCAAGTTCCTACTCCAGGAGTAGGTCGGAGCGACCCTGCCATCATCGACATCACAACGACAATGCCCCCCTTCAGCCTGTGGCTGAAGAGGGAGGTGGTGAGAATGAAGTTGTGCAACCAATCAACGCCAATGCAGCGGCCAATCCAGCTGCCAACGCTGCCAACACCACATGTAATGCTGCCAACAATACTGCCAACACATCGCCAATGCTGCTGGTGTCCAGTAGCAGAACGCTGCTGGCAATGCAGGACAGAACGTTGGAGCTCAACCTCCACCAGCGCAAGCGATCTAGTGAGGTCTACGCAACCAATCCACCAAGACCATCCACCTTCCTCGAAGGTGACTTCCACTACACATTGGACGATGTGTGCCAGTTCCACCACGACACCAAGCACACCATGTGGGAGTGCGATCAACTAAAGCGCGCCCTAGTCATACCTCCGAATCCAAAGAAGACCAAGAACGGCAACAACGATGACCAGAGCAACAACCACTGCTATGACAACCGCAACCGTCGATTTGTTCGACATGAGTAACGTGACCGACGACCTTACCATCGCAATGACGACATGGATCACCAAGATTATCATCGTGACTAGCGCCATGATGATAGACGTGATATCCGCCGCTACGACTACCGCCACAACGACCACCGCAATGACCACCGTGACGACAAGCGTGAGGAGTGATCTAACTACCGTCACTACGACGACCACGACAACAATGCCAACCGTCGGATGGAGCCTTCTCCTCTGCTTCCGCCTAAAGCAAGCAACCCTAATGGCGTATTCAAAATGCTAAAAGGAAGATCAACTTTCGAAGGATCGGATGGCGACTAGAGAAGGGGGGGAGTGAATAGGAGCCGGTAAAAATTCTTCTCAAAGAACCCGGCCTATACCCTAAACAAATCCCGGTCACACACGAGCGATGGATTGAAACACACACCAATCGCTAAGACAACGAGGTTATGGATCAACCTCAAGTCTTAGGAATGATTCCTTGAAGCACACGCGGAAGCATGAAAGAAAGGAGGGAGGAATCGAACCAAGGAACAAAGCTGCCAGGCACTGGCGAACTGACCGGCCAGGAGGGGCGAACTGTCCGCACGGGCCACGCGGACAGTCCGGCCAGGTGCCGCGGACAGTCCGCAAAGGTGCCGCGGACAGTCCGGCCGGGTGCCGCGGACAGTCCGTTAAAGCCAATAGAACCACCAGAAACGAACTAAGAAAACAGACCATCCGCGAAAACCAGGTGGACCGTTCGCGCGAGATCCGGACCGTCCGCTACTGAAGCTCGGACCGTCAGCAAACCAGCTGCAATGAAAACCTAAAACAAAATCGGATCGAAAACAAAGGCGAGCAAGAACACGACGAACACGCGAAGAACTGGGCTGAACAGGCACCTCGCGGACGGTCCGCGGAGAGGGGGCGGACTGTCCGCCAGGTCAAACAGAGCAGAAAAATCCCGAGCTCGAGAAGTCAACTTCACCAACTCATCACCGGAAATCCCAAACGGTTCAAGTTCTTGAGACAAGATTTGGGGGAGATGTTACACACCCCTAGGTGAGATTGTACCCCCAAAATCTCGTCTCCAAACCCACCAAATCACCGGGAATCGCGGATCACACGAGCTCAAGTTCTACTCACGAGTTCATCCAAAGAATCACAAATCTAGGACGATTTGAGGAGTTTGGGGGCAAGAAATCACTTGGAAAAGAGGCACAAGGCACTCAAGGAAGAATCCCCCAAACAAATCCGAGCCAAAACTGCCTAGAAAACGAGAATCAAGAATCACAACGCCCTAGCACAAAAATAGCACAAAAATGACTCCGAAAAACATCACGGGAACCACAACGCCGAATCTTCTATACAAACCAAGAAAGATTCACAAGGTCTAGCGTGCCGCCCTAGCATCCATCCCTCTCAACAAATCTCTCATGAAGCTCTCATGCTAGCCTAGACAAGAAATGGAGAAGAAAATGTCTCAGGAAAAAGAGAAATTGGAGGGGGGAAATGAAACCCTAAGTCACGAAGGGAGAGAGAGCCATCCACACACACTCATGGCTTATATATCGGGTCCCGCTGGTGTGGGAAATGACTCGACTACCCCTAACTCAACTACTGGCGATACAACCCACGCAGGGGCATTTATGTAATGTTTGTGGTCTTGCCATCGGACGGCCACGCCTTCGCTGCACCCCACGTCCTCCCGACGCAAGCCATGCGATCCCGCCGCGTGTCCTCCACTTCGAAGCTTCCCGACACGCCCGGATCCCGTCTCCGTCGTGTTGGGCCTTCGGACTTGGTTTTGAGGTCCAAACCAAGAAACCGTCCTCCTATGGTTTTGTGGGCAAACCACCAAACCCCGCGTGCTCGGCCCGGCTTCCTGCCAAACCTCTTGACTCGACCACCACCGTGCACCAGCTCGATCGTCCACGACTTCGTCTTGCTCGTCTCACCACCATGTGGCCCGCACCTAGTCCCGCCGTCCACCGGTCCCTCGAACCGAGCCTACTTGTCTCTCCATCTCCCGAGGCCCCTCAAGGTCGAAGACCTTTCACACCCGTTCTTCACCTGCAACAACACGAACTAGGACGCAGCCTACACCTGCGCACTGAGCCAAGAGTCAGTCCAACACCCATTGTCAATCACTCATCACTGAGGAGCGGTCATCCATCGACCACCAGGACGCTCCTGGTCCTCAATCTCCCCCTTGATGAGTGCATTGACAACACACAACGCGAAAAGAAATTCAGAGTAAGAAAGTAAGAAGAAAGAAAAAAAGAAGCTCAACTCATGACCAAAACCAAAGAAAGACAAAGAAAGGTCACAAGCCGAGCAAAGCACAAACTCCACACTGAAAACAGCAAGAAAGCTCCCCCTGAACATGTGGATGCAAACTTCCAAATTTTAGATGCATTTTTCTGAATTTTTCATTAAGCTCACCTCTTCTCCCACTTGTTGACAATGTATGAATCAAGGTGAAATGCAGGAATGTAAGACAAAGCATATAAACATCTACACGAGCTTCTCAAATAGGCCAAATCTAGTGTCAAAGGCTAGAAGTGAGACAAAGAGCACACATATGGATCATAGCATAGTCAAAGCGTTGCCACAAGTAATATATGGAAATATAGGCATGTGACAAAGCAAATTTTCAGATTTGAGCAGTTTTATCAAAAGATGGCTCACTTCAAATGTAAAGGCCTATCCATGTCATATTCTAGCCAAAAACATGCATATCATCCAGAGATCATACAAGGATATCAAAATCTTAACAAAAGATCATTGCAAACACCCATAAAGCAAAGCATGTCATGTTAAAGCTCATGAGCCATGTGTCCACTTCGGGGAGACTTCTCCACTGGTGAACATCATGCAACATGTTTTGCACCCATGTGTGAAAGATAAGACATTTTAAGCATAAACATGATGGATGGAGCATTTTTCAAGCATACACACTTCTTTTCAAGATTAATTCATTTCATGGTACATGAAGTGCCTTTGCGGCAAAAAGAAGCTTATGCTCCTCCATGAATGCAACATAGGCTAAACATTCACAATGATATCGGCCTTTGGCCCAAATACAAGAAAGAGACATCCAAGCACAATCTAAGCATGAAAGGCACATTTAGACCAAAAGGTGACATGGATACACTATTACACATGAGTGGAGCACATTTCATCAAATTTAGTCAAGATTAGCATTTGATTCAAAAAGGCTATCTCACAACACATATATCTCAAATATTCCAAGAGCATAGCCTCACATAGCCATTTCTCCACACACATGACCAATATCTCACAAGTAGCCAAAGAAACTCAGATAAGGCATATGGAAGAAGCTCATCATCCTAAAATGCAATATGATACAAATGCAACATGATATATAACAAGATGGCTATCCTACCATGGTTTATACATCAAGCAAAGCATGTATATACATCAAAGGAAACATGGTATGATACATATGGTACAAAAGTAAATCCCCCAAGAATCAACTAGAAAGGGCAACAAACCCCAAGTTCCCCCGCAAGCGCACAAATGTAGCTTGGTCGAGAGGCTTTGTAAAGATGTCTGCAAGCTGATCTTGGGTAGGGACATGACTCAACACAATGGTCCCTTTCTCCACATTGTCTCTCAAGAAATGATACCTCACTTCTATGTGTTTGGTTCTGGAATGAAGCACTGGGTTTTTTGCTATGCTTATGGCACTGGTGCTATCACAAAGAAGTGGGATCTGGGTGCACTCCTCACCAAAGTCTCTCAAAGTGTATGAGATCCACAACAGCTTGGAACAACAACTCGCGGCTGCAACATACTCCGCCTCGGTGGTGGACTGAGATACACTAGACTGCTTGCGGGAAGACCACGAAACCAACGAGGACCCAAGAAACTGGCAAGAACCAGAAGTAGACTTCCTCTCGACTTGGCAACCAGCGAAATCCGCATCAGAAAAACCATGAAGAGAAATAGTCGAGGAGGACGAATACCAAAGGCCAAGACCAGGGGTAGACTGTAGGTACCTGAAGATCCTCTTGACGGCCTGTCGATGTGATGTCCTCGGCGAGGCCTGAAAACGAGTGCACAGACACACACTGAACTGTATTTTTCCGGCCTCGTCGCCGTCGTGTAGAGGAGGGAGCCGATCATGCTCCAAAGACTCTCGCTGGTCCACCGGTTCTCCGTCCTCGTCCGCGTCCAAAGTAGCCGTAGTCCCCATGGGTGTCGACATAGGCTTCACATCTTGCATCTGGAACTTCCTCAGCATGTCTTTCGTGTACTTGGTCTGATGTACAAATGTTCCGTCCTTCACTTGCTTGATCTACAACCCGAGAAAGTACTGCAGCTCGCCCATCATGCTCATCTCGAATTCCCTGCTCATCTCATCTGCAAACTTGGCAACAAGGTTATGTGACGAGCCACCAAAGACAATATCATCCACGTATATCTGCACAACCAACAAGTCATTCCCATGCTTGAGGAGAAACAAGGTTTTATCCACGGTACCCATCACGAACCCTCTCGCTCATCGAAAACCTCTCAATCTCCCATACCAAGCCCGGGCGCCCGTTTCAACCCATACGAGCCCTTTTCAACCCGTACACCCCGTGTGGGTACTTCTCACTCTCGAACCCCGTGGTCGCTTCACATACACCTCCTCCTCTATGACCCCATTCGAGAAAGCACTCTTCACATCCAACCGATACAACTTGAACCCTTTAGCCACGGCAAAGGCTAGAAGGATCCGAATTGCCTCAAGACGGGCCACTGAGTGTCGTATGGGCCTCCCCGGGCCCACTACCTCGGTGGGTACCGGGACCGACTACTCGGTGGGCCCCCGGGACTACCCGACTTGCGCTACACCGGCACCCGGAGGCGTGGAGCACAAGGACAAAGACAGGAGCGCACTCGGTTACGGGCTCGTACACGTTCCGCACCGTGTAGAGGTCTCCTAGACGTACTCGCTAGTACTCCTTCCTTACTCCGACTTGTAACCCCCGCCTCCCGGACTATATAAGGCGAGGGGGACCGATCCCAGGATCACCTCATCCAATCTCAACTCACGGCGCACTATTGCACCATCTTGTAATCGTGCCCTATCAATCCGAGCTACGCAAAGATACAGACGTAGGGTATTACGCACCTCGCGGCCCGAACCCGTCTAAGTTGTGTGCCGCGTGCCTCTTCCTTCGAGTTACCGATCTCGGCGAGTCACATTCATCTACTTCGGGTACTCCCCGTAGTAGGTTGCCGGTCCAAAACACCGACACCGGCGCGCCGGTAGGGGCTCTCGCTCGAGATCACATGGCGAACTCGACGGCTTCCGTTCACATCAAGCCAACCGTCGCCTTCAATCGTGGCGACACCTTCGTCTTCGGCGCTTGGGTCTGCACTGCTGATGGCGCGGGCTCTTTCCAGCGCCGCTTGATCATGCAACCCGACTCGAGGACAGGGCTCGTGACGCTTCCCGAAGTTGTCGCGGGCAAACTCGCCGGCAAGTTCGGCGAAATTTCGCTTTCCAACCTCCACGCTGACTTCGAGCTCGAGTCCGTCTCCAACTCGAACCCGACGTCGCCATGGGCCATCGCATGCGAGCCGGCTCCTCAGCCATCGCGGGCGGCCCTCTCTCCACGCCAGCGCTCCGCGCGTGGCTCCCGCGTTCCCGCCGGGCCCGCACGGAGGCTTCTACACCACGCCGGCCGGCAAGGAGCCCGTAACCGAGTACAACTCGGACTCCGACGCCGCCCCCAACCGCGTCTCGAACTCCAGCCCTCTCTCCGAGTTCTTCTCGAACCCGACTACGAGTTCGACTTCGGGTCCGACCCCCGAGGAGCCCGAGTCCGAAGACGACTTCTTCGAGCTTCCCCTTGTCGGGGCCGGCCTCCGGCCGGGTTATAAGATCGACACCGGCCGGAAGATACGTCTCATCGGCCGACCGCAAACCCGCCGAGCCGACAAAGGACTCACGCTACGTCGCCTACATCGACTCGCTACCGTTCCAGAGGGAACACCGCTAGCCCAAGCCGACTCGAACACACCAACCGAGGTGGCGCCTTCGAGCCAAGCTTGGGCACGCCCGATCGTCAAGTCTTCATGGCCGCCGGCGACACCCCGGAACCTCGGTGCACCCGCCGCGTACAAGTACCCGGAAGACATCTCCGCGTACGAGCCGTTCGTCGATGCCCCCGCGGACGAGACCGACGCCAACAAGGGACACCCGCGCGAACGTAACAGAAGCGCAACGAGCGACGCCGGCGGCTTAGGGATAACCTTCCCATCCGCAACCTTGCGGAAGCTCTCGGGGGCCGAGAGCAGAGTTCACACCACTCCCCGAGCAATGCCTCATGTCGATCACGGCGATCGCACGTCGGCTCGGGGCATACGGGCCGGGGAAGTCATCGCCAAGCTCGCCGAAGAAGCCTACTTCATGCGGGTAGACAAGAGAGTCACCCAACCTCTCCCGGCCTAAGCCTCGCGACAACGAGGCTACTAGTCGCAAGTGTTGACCCCGGCCCCAACCGTACTCGGGCGACATCCCCGCCTGAACCAAACCGTCGACGCTCCACCGCCGGCGGGCCCTCACGACAAGACAACGTCAACCGAGAAGTCGTCCCCCATCGTGCCTCGGCCGGTGGTGGCGGCAACGACCCCCGACGGCGGCGGCAACGACGGCGGCAGCCTCCAACCATGGAGCCAACAAGAAAGCCGGAGGCGGCGGCCGCGGAGGCCGCGGCCACGCGCACGCCCACGCCCCTCCGCGCCTCTCACGGCGGGTACGATGCTCGCCGAGAATCGACGAGTTGCGGCGAGAAGAAGTCGACGACCGCCGCCGAAGGCGACCGGCTTCCCCGCCTTCTCACCCCGCTTCGCAACCTCGCTCCTCCCCGACAAGTTCAAGCCTTTGGGGATCACCAAATACGACGCGAAGCAGATCCTATCCGGTGGCTCCGATGCTACGCTCTCTCCATCGAGAACGCCGGCGGCAACGGCGACACCAAGTGCCTCTACTTCCCCTTCGCGGCCGGACCAAGCCCCACTCACGTGGCTCGAGTCGCCGGACAAGCACTCAATCGACAAGTGGGACCACCGAAGGAGCAATCACAAGCAACTTCGCGGGCGCCATGGGCCGTTCGGGTACTCGCATGGACCTCGCCATGATCAAGCGAGAACAAGGCGAGACCCTCCGCAAGTACATGCGCCGCTTTTTCGACAAGCGCGCTACCGTCGTGGACGTCACCGACAAGGAGGTCATCGACCTCTTCCAGACGGGCTCTACCATCGCCGCACCTTCGAAGACTTCGGCCGACGCCGCCCCAAGTCCATTCCCCACCTCAAGGACATGATCATGTCCCGGGCGGACGAAGAGGACAAGGCCAACGCCAAGTACGACGCCATCCGCGCAAGTCCAAGCGAGAACCAAGGTGGCGGCAGCAGCAAGCAATCCAAACCAAGGCGGCCGCAACAACAACAACAACAACAACTTCTCGGGTCCCAACCGCAAGCGCAAGCCGACAACACCGTCGCGGCTATCCCGCCCTCCGAAAGGGAACTCGAAGAAGAACTCCCGGCGGGTTCAAAGACCCGCCGAAGGAGAAGTGCCCGTGGCACCCGAACGGCAATCACACTACCGAGCAAGCTACCGGCTCGTGCATGCACTCAAAGATACGCCGGAGCCACCGCACCCTCACGACCGAAGAACAAGAAGAAGGACGGCGACGACTTCCAAGAACCCGAGAAGACCGTCAACGTCCTCTTCGGCGGACTACCCCGCGGGGCGGGAGCGAAGGCTACTCGCCGTGAAGTGATGTCCATTGAACCGGCCGGTTATGACCCCTCTCGGGTGGTCGAGACACCCATCACCTTCTCCCGCGCGGACCAATGGACCAGCCTTCTCTCCGAACCAGACGCTTCCCTCTCGTCCCGAAACCAACAAGGGCGGGCTCTAAGCTCAACAAGGTGCTCATCGATGGCGGAAGCGGCTCAACGTCCTCTTCACCAAGACTCGAAGAAGATGAACCTTGACGTCACCCCCATGCTCGACAAGAGCAAAGATGCCCTTCTACGGCATCGTCCCTGTGCAACGCGGCTATCCCACTAGGCTCAGTGGTACTGCCAGTCACCTTCGGGGCGTCTCGCGACAACTACCGCACCGAGTACATCAAGTTCGAGGTCGCGGATATCGAGACTTCCTACCACGCCATCCTCGGCAGACCGGCCATCGCCAAGTTCATGGCGGTGCCTCACTACACGTACTTGGTACTCAAAATGCCAAGTCCAGCTGGCGTACTCTCTCTCCAAGGGGACTTGAAGATCTCTCACGACTGCGACACAGAGGCCGTGGTGATCGCTTCGACAAATCAAGTACCCACCCCAATGATGGAGGTCTACGCCGCGTCGAAGAAGCTTGCCACAAGTGAACTCAACATCCCGTAAAAGTCCGACGAGGCCGCCAACAAGCCTCGGCCACCCGAGGAGGTGCTCGTCAGGCCGGCCGACCTCGAACAGGCGACCCCACCAAGACTACCACCATCGGGGCCGGCCTCGACCCCAAATAGGAAGACGCGCTCATCGCCTTCCTTCGGGCTAACCGCGACATCTTCGCGTGGAAGCCGACGGACATGCCAGGAGTGCCCGGGGAGCCGATCGAGCACCGCCTCAACGTCGACCCAAAGGCCACCCCCAAGCGACAACACCTCCGACGCTTCGCCGACGACGGACGGGACGCCATCAAGAAGGAACTCGCCAAGCTACTCGCCGCCGGCTTCATCGAGAAGTCTTCCATCCCGAGTGGCTCGCCAACCCCGTCCTCGTCCGCAAGAAGAACTCGAACGAGTGGAGGATGTGCGTCGACTACACCGACCTCAACAAGCACCGCCCCAAGGACCCCTTCGGGTTGCCGCGGATTGATCAAGTCATCGTCTCCACGGCGGGGCCGCGACCGCTCGCTTCCTCGATCGCTACTCCGGTACCACCGTATCGCAATCAAGGAGGAAGACCGGAGAAAACCGCGTTCATCACCCCGTTTGGCGCGTCATCGCTACACGACCATGTCTTTCGGGTTGAAGAACGCCGGCGCTACCTACCAACGGGCCATCCGAGCTCGCTTCAAGCGGCAACTCAACAAGAACGTCGAGGCCTACGTGGACGACGTGGTTGTCAAAACCGGGGACTCCAAGACCCTCATCGACGACCTTGAAGAGACCTTCGCATCGCTACGCGAGTACCGCCGGAAGCTCAACCCGAACAAGTGCGTCTTCGGCGTGCCTTCGGGCAAACTACTCGGCTTCATCATCGCCCAACGCGGCATCGAAGCCAACCCCGAGAAGATCTCCGCCATCACCAGGCATGAAAGCTCCCACGAGCATCAAGGACGTCCGAAGCCGACGGGGTGCATGGCGGCATTGAACGTATTCATCTCGAAGCTTGGGGAACGGGGTCTCCCCTTCTTCAAACTACTCAAGCACCACGAGAAGTTCGTATGGACAGCGGAGGCGGACCAAGCCCTTGCCCGCCTCAAGGACTTCCCGTCGAAGCCACCGGTCCTCACGGCTCCCTTCAAGGGCGAGCGCCCATCGCTCTACCTCGCCGCGACCACTCACGTGGCCGCATCGCCATCGTTGTCGAGCGGCGGAGAAGACCGGCCATGCCTACCCGGTCCCGGGGCGCCCGCCTACTTCGTCGGCCGAGGTTCTATCGTAGTCCAAGGCTCGCTACCGCCCGTGCGTGAAGCTCGTACGCTCTACTCATCACCTCGCGGAAGCTACGACACTACTTCCGGGAGTACTCGGTCTCCGTCGTCACCGACTACCCGCTCGGCGACATCCCGAGGAACCCGTACGCCACCGGGAAGGATCTCCAAATGGGTCAGCCGAGCTCGGCGCCCTCACCATCGACTTCAAGCCACGCACGCCCATCAAGTCGCAAGCTCTAGTCGACTTCATGGCGAGTGGCGGGAGAACCGCCTACCTACTCCCACCGTGCGACCGCAGCATTGGGTGATGTACTTCGACGGCTCACTCAACCTCGAGGGCGCAGCGCGAGGGGTACTCCTCGATCTCTCCAACGGGCGAACGGCTCAAGTACGTCCCGCATCTTCCGGAAGGTCTCAAACAACGAAGCCGAGTACGAAGCCCTCCTACACGGGCTCCCGCCTCGCGGCTTCACTTGGCATCAAGCGGCTACTAGTCTACGGCGACTCCGCAGGTGGTCATCAACCAAGTCAACAAGTCCCGGGACCGCAACAAGGAGAACATGGACGCCATCGCCTAGAAGTCCGCAAGCTCGAGAACAAATTCTATGGTCTCGAGTTCCACCACATCGTTCGCGACAACAACGTTGCGGCGGACGTCCTTTCGAAGCTCGGATCCACCCGCGCCCAAGTACCCGCGGCGTCTTCGTCCATGAGCTTCACGCGCCATCCATCCCGAGCCGGCGGCCGCCGACCACCGTCCCGCCTAGCCAACCAGGCCGGGCAGAGGTCATGATGATCGACGTGGACCGGAGGCAACCCTTCATCGACTACCTCGCCGAGCGAAGGTCCCCTCCGACAAGAACGCAGCCGAACAACTCGTCCGCCGCGCCAAGTCTTACGTCCTCGTCGGCGACAAACTCTACCGCCGAGGCGCATCTTCTCGGGAGTACTTATGAAATGCGTTCCTCGCGAAGAAGGCAAGGACATCTTGGAGGAGATCCACAAGGGTGTCCGCGGCAACCACGCGTCCTCCCGCACGCCGGTCGGCAAGGCCTTCCGCGAGCCTTCTACCGGCCCACGCCTCGGGGCGATGCGAAGAACTCGTCGAAGGTGCCAAGGATGTCGGTTCTTCGCCAAGCAAGCAAGCACGTCCCCGCCTACAAGCCGGTCACCATACCACCAACCCGGCCTTTGCCCGCCGGGGGCTCGACATGATCGGGCCACTACCAACGCGCGCCGAGAGGATTCAACAGGTACCGGTGGCTATCGACAAGTTCACCAAGTGGATCGAGGTCAAGCCGGTCACATGTCCCAAGGTCGACGGAGTACTCGACTTCCCGGATGAACTCGTACACCGCTACGGGCTACCCCACCGCATCATCACGGACACGGGGTCCAACTTCAACAACCACCAGCTTCCGGGAGTACCGCGAGAATGCAGCCGGAATCGACGTCGATACGTCTCCGTCGCCCATCCACGGCCAACGGACAAGTCGAGCGCGCCAACGGGATGGTGCTCGACGCCCTCAAGAAGCGGCTACACGACGCCGCTAATTCAAAAGGGGGCAAGTGGATCAAGGAACTACCCAATGCACTCGGGGGGCTGCGGACTCAACCATCCAAGCCAACGGGGCAATCCCCCTACTTCTCGGTCTACGGCTCCGAAGCCATCCTCCCCGCGGATGTCATATGGAACTCGCCGGCGGTGGAGCACTACGACGAAGGCGTCTCGAAGACAAACAGACGAGTTGACATCGACGGCCTCGAAGAAGCTCGCCGTGCCGCCCTAGTCCAATCGGGAAGCAAGGTACCCGGAGGGTATCCGACGCTACCACGATCGCAACGTCAAGGAACGCTCCTTCAACGTTGGAGATCTCGTCCTCCGCCGTATCCAGAACACGGAAGGACTTCACAAACTCGGCCCTCCCCTCGGGAAGGGCCCTTCACCGTGGCTAAGGTGACCGGGCCAGCTCCTACCGCCTCCAAACACTTGAAGGCGAAGAAGTCAACAACTCGTGGAACGTCGACCGGCTCTCGTCGATTCTACGCCTAGTCTACTCGACTACTCCGGGGTTCAAGTCTACACGACCGCATCAACACCCCTAGCCGCATGCGACCCTCCGGTCCCGGCTTCAAGTCTCCGGACTACTCTCCTCCGAGTCCGGCCCCGCGCGGCTACCTACGGACCCCGGGCCGCAACGAGCGTCAAGGACTCTAGCGGCGGTCTACCAAGAAGACCACACCCCAAAGATCCAGCCTGCGCGGCTACTCACGGATCTGCGATCCAGCCTACACGGCTACCTACGGATCACTCACTGTAAGCGGCTACCCGCTCCAGTACTACTCAGCTGTAAGCGGCCTCCGGGTCCAGGCGACTACTTGTAACTACGGCCCTGGCCACCCAGGTGTACTTCTTCAAGTAATAAAGTTTGATTGTTCATCAACTTCTTTACTGTCTACTCCCTGCGACGGGACTACCAAGCCGAGTACTACTACTCGCACCTACTCCACGATGGGCGCTCCGCACTCTGAGATCGCGGTTACGAGTACTCATTGATGGAACTTCACAATTCATTGATATATGAGATAGTTCATTACAACTGTTTCCTATACAACCATGGCTACTAGCTATCTATGCATGGCTACCGGAGATTCAACTTATTGGCTACCTCGCTCCGCGATGGGAGCCATCCGCTCCGGCAACCTCGCATACCGCTCGTCCGAGCGTTGGCGGCTACTCCGCCGCCGACTACCTCCACCGGGCCTTCGGGAAGTACGACTTCATGAAGGCCGCACTCGCTTCGGGATCGACCCGGCCATGTGCTTGACGTAGGCGGCCGGCCGGCTTGGCGCCTCACGAAGTCGATCCGCCAACGGAGCGATCTTGGGGCCGCCCGGTGCGGCACCGGGAGCCTCGCGATCGGGAGGGCGGCCTCTTCAAGGTCCTTCGCCCGGGCCCGAGCGCCTCGCAGCTCTTCGTTCAACTTCGCAAAGATTTGTAGCAGTTGACGAGATCCCGTCGATGCAATTCTCAACTCCATGTGCTTCTCGCACTCGACAGCCGCCTCCTTGTAGTCGAGTTCAAGTACCGGCGGGCTTCTTGCTCCCGTAGAAGAGATTCTTCATGTCGATCTCCGAGCCCTTCGACCGCTCCACCCGGCCTTCGAGTTCGCAACACCGAACACAACAAACGGGTCGAGCTTGATGACTCCCAACAAGTACCCGACAAGTCAAGAGACATACCTTTATTCTTGTTGCGGAGGCCTTTGTTCTTCCGCACCGGCTCGTCGCTCTTCGCCCGCAAGTCCATCACATCGTTGTGATACTTGGCGAAGGCGGCGTCAAGCTTCGATTGCATGGCGGCCGCGTGCTTCCTCGACTTCACGAGCCGCTCCTCCAAGGCTTCGGCTCGCAAGACCGTGTCCCCATAGCCTTGCGACAGATTGGACTTCTCGCGGGACCGCTCCGCGACGTCCCGCAGAGGACAAGTTCAAAATCAAACGCAGTACTCAACGAAAAGGATTGACTACTCGGGGAGGCAACGGCTACGTACCTTCATCCATTTGCTCGGCTCGTCGCATCGCCTCCAGATGCTGCGCCAACACCGCCGGCTCGACGAGGTCGTCGGCAAGCGCCTCAATCCCGCCACGGCTACCCGGCGTGGCCTCCGTCATTGGCGCCGAGCGGATAGGCTCCGCGTCTTGGATCTCGGGAGACCGGATCGCCACCTCCGGGGCAACCCCCGGCAACGTGGCGCCCGCCTCCTCCTCGGCGGACTTCTCGACGGTTTCTCCCACGGGCTCGGGGGCTCCTACCGCGACCCCTCCGGGCCTCTCGGTGTCAAGTCTTGCACGGGCACCCCCGCAGGGATGTCACCCCCTTCGCCCGCCCGTCACCAAGGAACACGCGCATCGCATTCTCGACTACTCTTCTTGGGCTCTACGGCTTCGGGGAGAGTACTCACCTACGACTATGACCGCCTCCCCGGCGCCGCCGCTTCGGCACCGGGGGGCTCGGCCGTGGCTTGGGCTTCTAGAGCGGGTTCCTCGACGGGTGGCGCGGCCTTTTCGCCTCTCGCCGCCGCCGTGGGCTCCTCTCCGTCCCGACTCAAGCTCGGTGGATTTTCTGCACAAAGGGTCCACAAAGGTTCATCAGATAACATCGACTACTACAATGAGTACCACTCATGAAGATGTGATACTTACAAGTTCGACCGGACGATAGTCACGGCCGGCGCACCGAGGATGCTGGCGATGTCAACCAGTCCACCCTCGGCGGGCGTTTCTTCTTGCGCCTCCTCGACTACCGCCTCCTCTACGGTGGCGGCGGTCGGCGCATACGTTCTCTGCGCCCCCGCGGCTCCCACCCCTCCGGCCGGCGGCGGCCGCGGTACTCGCCCCCTTCGGGGGGGGGGCCGGCGCTCCGCTTGCGCCGAAGTTCTTCGACAACGGGGGGAGCCGGACTTCGGCTTCCGGCCCGGTTCCCCCACCGTGGGCCACACGCCCTCATCGCCCTCCTCCACGGCTCCGCCGGCGGCCTCTCCCCGCACACAGGGGATAACTACTCGTCGCCACCGTACTCGATCACCGGGTACCCGACTACTCCGCTCAAGACGACTTACCTCGCGGAGGCGTGGTCTCTGAGACCTTCATCTTCTTGGCTACCCGCTTCTTGGCGGGGTTGCGCGGCTTCCTTGGCGGCGCAGCAAGGCTAGCCTCCATGCTAGCCGGAGGGTCTTGGATGAGAGGCACATGAGGCAAGCCCGGACGGCTAAACCTCGACCGCAAACTCGGAAGCGGTCTGCCAGCCGTCTCCTCATCTTCTTCGTCATCGGAGGTATCCTCCACGATAACGGGATCGTCGTCGTCTCCGACTACTCGGCGCTCCTTCACCTTCTCCACCGTCGGGATCTCAATCCCGCTCGGTGGTGGCCGCGGCTCGGAGACAAACCGCTTCACATCATCCCGCGCAACGGACACAAAGGCGTCGCACCTCGCTGCGGATGCCTACTACTCGACGAGGTGGGTACGACTACTTACCTCGTTGGGCGGGCGCGCGGCGGAGAACTCCTCGACAGGCACGCCGTGTACTCCGCATGTCCTTGAAGATCCTCGACAACCTCTCGACGATGTCGTTGTCTTCAATTTCGCCCCCGCATCCGCGACGTGTCGTCGTCGCCGGTGTACTCGAAGCCCATCGTATCCCGCGCCGACGGCCGGCCGGATCCGCGCTTCATGAAACCGAAGGCCACATGCTCGGCCCTCGCTCCCGCATCCCGCGAGTCTTGATCCGTGCCGGCAACTCCGGAGCCGGATCCCCTCCCCGCATGGTGGGTTCCGTGTTCCACCACTCTTGGTGCTTGGGCTGCCGTCCGCTCGGCTTCGGCAGCTCGGGATGGTGGTTCGTGGTGTAGAACCACCTCGTCTTCCAGTCCGTGTTGGAGTCCACGAGCTTGTACGCCAGGTACTGCTCGGCGGCATCTTCCCTCAACTGGATCCCGGCCCCTCCGACTACTCTGGGGTTGGAGGCGCTGGGCTGCGGCTTCACGCGGAAAAATTTCCGGAAGAGAATCCAATGCGGCTTGATTCCCAAAAATGCTTCGCAGAAATGGACGAAGACAGAAGTGTGGAAGATTCCGTTGGGGTTCAAGTTGAGGTACTCGATGCCGTAGTACCTGAGAAGCCCTCTGAAGAAATCGCTCGCTGGGAGCGCAAGACCGCGCTCCACGAAGCGCGAGAACATCGGGATCTCGTCTTGCGCCTTCTCCATCGGATAGGGATCTCCGGCGGCGGATCTCCACATATCGATCTCCTTCTCCCTGATGAACCCGCTGTTCAACGGGGGTCGCAAGTCTTCGGTCTTCACCTTCGACCTTTTCCACTCGCGGCTTGGATCGCCGCGCGGTGGAGATGTGGGCGGCGCCGCTCCGGTGCCGGCCGCGGCAGCCTCTGCATGGCTCCTCTTCTTCCCGCCGGCCTTCGACGTCTTCGACGGGGACGGCTTCATCCTCCAAGAACAGGGAGTCTTCACTCGCATTCGCTCGGGGGCTACCCTGCAGCTTTCGGGTGGCGATACGCTCAGATCTACTACGGCGGCAGCGCTCGCTGGAGTGGATTTTCTTCAAGATTCAAGTGGCAATTGACTGTGGCTCACTTGGGTGAAAAACCCTAAGGGTTTCGGCTTGTATTTATAAGCCAAAACGCCCCCGCAACGGGCGGCCGGATAAGTCCACGCGCGGCTGACTCAGCCGGCCGCGCGTGACTCTTCGTATTCTACTAGTCGACGCGCCTCACTTCGGGGGCTCGGCTACTTCTACTCGACTACCCGGGACGCGGATAGTCTCAAGAGCATCTCGAGACACCATTCTCCAAAAAAGATCCTCGCCCGCAGCCCGCGGCTCGAGGCTCGGGGGCTACTCCACGTGGATTGCGGTTCGGCCGAATCGCATCTTCTTGACGGCTCCGACTTCAAGACGAGGCGGCATTTTTGAAGACCTTCGAAGGCGCATTTCAAGGACGCTTGGGACTACTCGAGAAGACTTCAAGATTGCTCAAACATCACCGGAGTACATTCCGGCCTCGGGATGCTTCGACTACTCTTGAGGACTTTTGACTTGTAGTACTCAGGGACGCTTGAGGACTACTTGTTAAGGCCTTCAAGACTACTTGAAGCTATCCTTCTCGACTACAAAGTACTCGGGGGCTTGTCGTATGGGCCTCCCTGGGCTCACTGCCTCGGTGGGTACCAGGATCGACTACTCGGTGGGCCCCTGGGACTACCCGGCTTGCGCTACACGCGCACCCGGAGGCGTGGAGCACAAGGACAAAGACAGAGCGTACTCGGTTATGTGCTCCGTACACGTTCCGCACCGTGTAGAGGTCTCCTAGACGTACTCGGCTAGTACTCCTTCCTTACTCCGACTTGTAACCCCGCCTCCCGACTATATAAGACGAGGCGAGGGACCGATCCCAGGATCACCTCATCCAATCTCAACTCACGGCGCACTATTGCACCATCTTGTAATCGTGCCCTATCAATCCGAGCTACGCAAAGCATACGGGACGTAGGGTATTACGCACCTCGCGGCCCGAACCCGTCTAAGTTGTGTGCCGCGTGCCTCTTCCTTCGAGTTACCGATCTCGGCGAGTCACATTCATCTACTTCGGGTACTCCCCGTAGTAGGTTGCCGGTCCAAAACACCGACAACAGGAGCAAAGGTCTCCTCATAGTCGATCCCCTCCTTCTGACTAAATCCCTGAGCAACAAGTCTGGACTTGTTCCTCACAACCATCCCATTCTCACCCTCTTTGTTCTTCCACACCCATTTGGTTCCTATAGGATGGCAATTTGGAGGTGGTTCAACTAACTCCCACACCTGGTTCCTCTCAAAATTTTCCAACTCCTCATGCATAGAATTGACCCAGTTTGCATCAGATAAAGCGTGTCCAATGTCCTTGGGCTCAAAGGAGGCAACAAATGCAGCATGAGCGAAATGAGAGGAATTTCTGGACCTTGACCGCGTGGTACGTTCGTCGATGTCCCCAATGATCTTCGATAGGGGATGCACTTCTTGAATCCGCCGGGGAGCCTCACGCCTCGAGACTACCTCCCCCTTAACTTCGCCTTCTCTCGCCCGGTCCTCTTGTCGCACCGTCGTAGTCCATGAAGTAGACGGCCCACCCTCCATAGTGGTCGTAGGGGAAGTAGTGGGTACACACTCGGCTTCGGGAGCATGGTTCTCTCCATCATCATCTCCGCCTTCATCCTTCTCCTCTTCAAAGAGATCCTCGCCCATCTCCTCATCACCAGCACATTCAAAGCCAAGAGAGGTACATGGCATTGTCTCGTCGGAGGTTACCTCGCAAGTCTCCATGATTTTTTTAGTCTCAAGATTAAGCACTCTTTAGGCTCTAGAATGGTTAGCATATCCAAAGAAAATCCCATCACTAGACCTAGCCTCAAACTTGTCGAGTTTTCCCTTCTTAAGAATAAAGCACGTGAAGCCAAAGACTCGGAAATGACTCACCTTGGGTGCCCGACCATGCATAAGCTCATAACAGGTCTTCCTCTTGAAAGCTCACAATAAAATCCTGTTGGAGACATGACAGGCCATATTGACCGCCTCAACCCAATACCTCCTAGGAGTCCTGTGCTCATCGAGCATCGTCCTAGCCATCTCACAAAGAGTCCGATTTTTCCTTTCCACAACTCCATTTTGAGGGGGCACAAAAGGGGTCGAATACTAATGTTCAAGACCTAGATCACGACAGAAGGCATCAAAACGAGAGTTCTTGAACTCTGAGCCATTATCACTGCGGATAGCTCGAATGGCATTCCCATGCCTCTCGTTCCTCAACCTCATGATCAGATCTCGAACAAAACCAAATGTCTCACTTTTGTCCTCCAAGAAAACACCCAGGCATAGAGAGAGTAATCGTCCACCACAACAAGGACATACCACTTCCCACCCACCGAGCGAACTCGAGCTGGCCCAACAAGGTCCATATGCAACAGCTCTGTCGGACGCTCAGTCATGACATCGGTCAGGGGTGGATGGGGAGTGGCTACCATCTTGCCATGCCTACACGGAGCACAGACCAAATCCTTCTCAAACTTCAACCTTGGCAATCCTCGGACAAGGTCAAGACCACTCAAGTGGGAAACCAAATCAAAGCTCAAGTGACCCAACCGCCTATGCCATTTCCACAAATCAGAAGAAGGACCGGCCATCAAACAGGAAAGCGAGACCCAAAGAACGAGAGAAATCACCGAAAATCGACCCTCGGGGATGATCATACAAACAAGATCACCTCGAGAATCCAACAAACGAGACTCACCGGACTTGAAACGCACCCCAAAGCCCTCATCAAGCAACTGAGAAACCGAAAGCAAATTGAAACCCAAAGACTTCACAAGAGCAACCCTCTTCAACGTTACCTTGTCACTCACATGCACTACACCCTCATAAATCACCCTTCCTCGTCCGTTGTCCCCAAACGTGATGTACATCTTTTCCTTCACTGGGGTGAGGCCGGAGAACCACTTCTTGTCTCCGGTCATGTGTCGGGAATATCCGAGTCGATCAACCAAATGTTCTCCAAGCCTCCCCGCCCGTAGTCGAAACAAGAACGAGAATGAACCAACGACTCGACACTGGGGTTAGCACAAAGAAAGTTGAACCAGTGTCGAGCCATCTGCTCAAAAGAGGGGTTAGCAAACATCATTCCCTTGCCACCATATTTCCCATGTCCCATGGAGGGAGTACGAGCACCACGAGGGGGAAAACGTGGTCCGTAGTTCCTTTGGAACCCAAAGCTGTAATCATCTCCCCTAGACCCGTATTGAGAACGAGTGGGGGACGTCTAGCAAAACCACCACAAGCCCGACCAAACCTCTCACCAGCACGTACACCATCATCTCTCCTATCAAACCTCTCACTACCACCTCTCTGTGGGAACCTACCACCCTGAGCTCCAACTCTACCAACACTCCTCACACTTCCCACACCCCGTGGAAGTGGCACTCTAGGCTCAGGAATACCATGAGACTGGCGATACCTGTCCTGGTTTGCTTGCTCCCTAGCAAGCCTCTCATCCCTCTTCCTCTTGTAGCAAAACTCTGCTAGATGCCTCTCCTTGCCACAATACTCACACCTAAAGGGGATGGGTTTTGGTTTTGACTCTGGCTTCTCTCTATGTTTCACACCCTTCTCACTCACAAACTTCACCGGTTTCTGGAAGTCATTTGTTTTAGGTGGGAATTTGGGTGGATCTTGGGTTGTGTCAAGCTTGTTGCAAAGGTGGTTGGGCTTTGGAGTGAAAGAGTTCTTGGGTTCTTTTGGAAGTGGAACTTGGATGTCTCCAATCACCTCAAACTCAGGGTTAGACTCAACACACTTCTCATACACACTCTCCCCACTGTTTTCTCCCACTTTCTCACCCAACTTCTCAAAACCCAAACCACGACCATCCGCTCTCTTGAACTCCTCAATCATGATTTTCAATTGAGTTTCTTGCCCAGATAACCAACCCAACACCTTCCTCAAATAATCATTCTCCTCATAGATGACATCCAAACGGTAAGTAAGTTCAAGATTGCGCAAAGTAACTTCATCACAGCTAGTGCATGCATTGACAACAGGAGATTTCAAAGAAGCTTCCAAAGTGCTAATGGTAGAATGAGCATCAACAAGCTTAGCATGCATAGTAGGACATGATTTACAAGCACCAAGCAAAGTGGGTCTAGCCTTAAGCTCATCATACTCAATCCTAAGAGCATCTAGTTTAGCCAAAGTGGAAGCATTCTTCGCATTAAGCAATTTGATCTCATTCAACCATGCATCACATTCAGTACATTCAACATCATCAGAAATGGTAGGAGTAAGTTTCAAAGAGTCATTCTCAAGTTTCAATTCAAGCAATTTAGACTCTAACTCTCCTACTTTCTCACTAGCATTCTCAAGTTGAGCCCTAATATCTCTCCTCATCTTCTTAGCATCTCTCAACACACTATCACGGTTGTCAATCAAGCCATTCAACCTAGTGATCTCAGCAAGCAAAGAGTCAGGGTCACAGTTTACCTCATCCTCCGAGTCGGAGTCGGTGTCTTCCTTCTTGCTCTTCTTGCTGCTTGAGCTATGAGCCATGCCACAAAAGCCTCCAAGTGCAACACAGCTCAACCCACTGAGGTTCCGACTTGCATTATTCTTTCCCTTGCGCCTCCCGGCGTCTTCATCCTCACTGCTTGAGCTTGAATGCACGTCGCTTGAGCTTGTGTCAATGTCGCTTGCACCGGCCACCATGGATCTTGCCTTGTCCTTCTTGTGTCCGCCCTTGCTCAATCGTCGCTTGTCCTTGTCCTTGCTCTTGGACTTGATGTAGTGCTTGCCCTTGGAGGAGTACTTGTCTTCACGCCTCGGGTGCGCCTTGTACTCGCTCATCTTGTACTTGTTCTCCTCCGCTTCTGGGCACTTGGCGATGAAGTGTCCACGCTTTCCACACTTGTAGCATGTCCCCGAGCTCCGCCTTGCATTCCTCCGGTTCTCATGTAGTCGATCAAACCTCCTTGAGAGCAAGGCCAGTTCCTCCTCACTCAGCACATCGAACTCATCATCTGGAATAGACATGAGAGAAGATAAGGAAAACTGTTGACAGGAAGGGTTAGTGTTGACTTTGCCCTTTGATCCTCCCACAAGAGCAAGACTATGATCAGTCGAGCCCTCATGCTTGGATTGCAACTTCCTGTCAACCTCAGCCGACTTGAGCTTAGAAAAGAGATCATGCAACTCAATAGTCAAGTATTGCCCGGACTCCTTGATGGCCTCAACCTTAGCACCCCAAACATTTTGGTCCAAGATATGCAAAAGCTTCAAAGCTTAATCATGCTCGGTGTAAGGGAAATCCTCAACATTGGCCTTCATGTTGTTCACGATGGCGGTGAACCTCTGAAACATCGCATCAATGTCCTCACTGGGAAGTTGAGTAAAGTTCTCATATTGCATCCGGTAAGAAACAAAGAGGCGAGCCTTCACATGGTTATCACCACCGCGAGCAACCAACAAATTCTCCCAAATTTGCCAGGCAAGATTCAAATGGAGAACATGCTCAAACTCAGGATCACACAAGCTTCGGACCAAGTGATCAACGGCTTTTGCATTTGCCTCATACTTGGCCTTAGCACCGGCATCGGTCACCATAAGAGTGTGGATATCTGCCGGAATAGCATAGGTCTTGTCAAGCACAATGAAATCCAACAACTTGCCACGAAGAAAGATCATCATTCGGGCCGCCCACTTGTGGTAACCCTTCCCATCGAAGTGCGGCTGACCGCCTCGCTCAACGTACACCATCTTAGGATTCAAGACTTGTCAAAGTCATCACGAATCCGGCACCAGGCTCTGGAACCAATTGAAGCATCGGATGGTGACTAGAGGGGGGGAGTGAATAGGAGCTGGTAAAAATTCTTCTCAAAGAACCCGGCCTATACCCTAAACAAATCCCGGTCACACACAAGCGATGGATCGAACCACACACCAATCGCCAAGACAACGAGGTTATGGATCAACCTCAAGTCTTAGGAACGATTCCTTGAAGCACACGCAGAAGCACGAAAGAAAGGAGGGAGGAATCGAACCAAGGAACAAAGCCGCGTGCACCGGCGGACCGTCCGGCCGGGGAGGGGCGGATCGTCCGCACGGGCCACGCGGACAATCCGGCCAGGTGCCGCGGACGATCCCGCAAAGGTGCCGTGGACGATCCGTTAAAGCCAACAGAACCACTAGAAACGAACCGAGAAAACGGACCGTCCGCGAAAACCAGGCGGACCGTCCGCGCGGGATCCAGACCGTCCACTACTAAAGCTCGGATCGTCCGCAAACCAGCTACAACGAAAACCTAAAACAAAACCGGATCGAAAAAAAAGGCGAGCAAGAACACGACGAACACACGAAGAACTGGGCTGAACAAGCACCTCGCGGACGGTCCGCGGAGAGGGGGCGGACTGTCCGCCAGGTCAAACAGAGCAGAAAAATCCCGAGCTTGAGAAGTTAACTTCACCAACTCATCACCGGAAATCCCAAACGGTTCAAGTTCTTGAGACAAGATTTGGGGGAGATGTTAGGCACCCCTAGGTGAGATTATACCCCCAAAAATCTCGTCTCCAAACCCACCAAATCACCGGGAATCGCGGATCACACGAGCTCAAGTTCTACTCACGAGTTCATCCAAAGAATCATGAATCTAGGACGATTTGAGGAGTTTGGGGGAGAGAAATCACTAAGAAAAGAGGCACAAGGCACTCAAGGAAGAATCCCCCAAACAAATCCAAGCCAAAACCGCCTAGAAAACGAGAATCAAGACGAGCAAGAAAATAGCACAAAAATGACTTCGAAAAACATCACGGGAACCACAATGCCGAATCTTCTATACAAACTAAGAAAGATTCACAAGGTCTAGCATGCCACCCTAGCATCCATCCCTCTCAACAAATCTCTCATGAAGCTCTCATGCTAGCCTAGACAAGAAATGGAGAAGAAAATGTCTCAGGAAAAAGAGAAATGGGAGGGGGGAAATGAAACCCTAAGTCGCGGAGAGAGAGAGAGAGCCATCCACACACACTCATGCTTATATATCAGGTCCCGCTGGTGTGGGAAATGACTCGACTACCCCTAACTCAACTACTGGCGATACAACCCACGCAGGGGCATTTATGTAATGTTTGTGGGTCTTGCCATCGGACGGCCACGCCTTCGCCGCACCCCGCGTCCTCCCGACGCAAGCCATGCGATCCCGCCGCGTGTCCTCCGCTTCGAAGCTTCCCGACACGCCGGATCCCATCTCCGTCGTGTTGGGCCTTCGGACTTGGTTTTGAGGCCCAAACCAAGAAACCGTACTACGATGGTTTTGTGGGAAAACCACCAAACCCCGCGTGCTCGTCCCGGCCTCCCGCCAAGCCTCTTGACCTGACCGCCACCGTACACCGGCTCGATCGTCCATGACTTCGTCTTGCTCGTCTCGCCACCATGTGGCCCACACCTAGTCCCGCTGTCCACCGGGTCCCTCGAATCGAGCCTACTTGTCTCTCCATCTCCCGGAGGCCCCTCAAGACTGAAGACCTTTCGCCCCCGTTCTTCACCTGCAACAACACGAACTAGGCCGCAGACTACACCTGCGCACTGAGCCAAGAGTCATTCCCACACCCGTTGTCAATCACTCATCACTGAGGAGCGGTCATCCATCGACCACCGAGACGCTCCTGGTCCTTAACTTCATCGTCGGAGGCCGCCAAGAAGCCAAGAGCAACAAACAGCAGCGGTCGAATGCAAGAGAGATTGGCCAAGTCAACATTGAAACTCCACAACCTCTGCGGTGGTCGGAGTTCCCCATCACTTTCTCCAGGCAAGATCACTGGTTGGACATACCCGACCCCGAGACCTACCCGCTAGACGTTAACCCTATAGTGGACGACGCCTTCCTACCTAGGAGCCTCATCGACAGGGGCAGCAACCTAAACATCATCTTCACCGAAACGCTGCAGAAGATGGACTTCGACTTCTCCAAAATGACTGCCTGCGACGAGCCCTTCTATGGGGTCGTGCCTGGCAAGCCTACGTACCCCATAGGTTGTGTATGCCTGCCGATCATGTTTGGCAAAGAAGACAACTTCTGCACAGAGTACCTGACATTTGAGGTCGCGGACTTCCGCTCCTCCTACCATGACATCCTCGGTCGACCTATGTTGGCCAAGTTTATGGCCATCCCGCACCACACCTACCTAATCATGAAGATGCCAACGCCAAATGGGGCCCTTTCCATCTACAGCGACATCCTCGTCTCCTACAAATGCGAGAGCGACACTCTCAACCTCGCCAAGGTATCTGCGTGTAAGGCCGCAGCAACGATCATGGTCGCTCAGGCTGCCACGATCGACCAAACTACTCTAGAGATGTATTGACGGTGTATAATCGTATTAAACTTCAAGTAGACTTGCAAGCGGACAAGTCTCCCGTCGTCGTTAAGGGACCCTTCTTCCCTCGAGTGGTGAACCCAAGGTGTCGAATCAATGGAACAATGTGAGATGCAAGAGTTGATCTAATAAAGCCTAGAAACTTAGATCTTCAAGAGATGAAACATATGCATCTAATCTCAAATAACATCTCGAAAACCAATCTAATCTATGAAAGCCGGAGGTAGCAAGAGATATAAGGGGATAAATAAACCAATCTAGAGAGATTGGATCAAGCCTTCGTTGAAGTTCTGAACAAAGGAAGAAGTAACAAGTTCAATCTCATAAAAAGCCTCTTTAAACCACGGTTTACCGTCCGACTCCGAAAACGCCCGCCTTTTGGAGCCACCATTCTGTCACAACGCACCCCTATTTGTGCGGGTTAGTCTAGGGCGAGTCCAAGGACAAGTTGAAATCTTTCAGAAGGTCAGGAATGCTCCTATAGCCACCACGGCTACAAGAATATCCTTGGTGATCTATCTCGAGAATAGATCTTAAGATACGAAAAGCCGATCGAAATCAAAGACGTAGGAGAAACACTTGATCGCTAGAAATCGGATTGCAACTTGATAATTCAACATTACATGATAATTCGATTTGAAAATGTTTGTGGTCGGAGTCAATTCGGAACAAAATCACTTTTATCCCGCAATTGAAGGGGCATGTGTTAACACCAAAATTTGGTAAGGAGTCCGACTTGTGGGTCCGGCTCGATGAGGAGTCCGTCCGGCGGAAGGAAGGTTTCCTCGGATGTATTCGGCGAAAAGATCTCGCGGTCGGCTATCCGCTTCCGTTCGGCAAGGGAACAGTTGAGCCGATTTTGCGGGATTGGACGATGACGTGGCTCAAGCGGGGAAGGACGAATGGATGGGTAAACGATTAAGCTTAGAGATAAGTTAGGCAACAAATCCATTCGAGGTTGTACTTGGCAGGGGTATAAATATGAGCCCCGAATGTATGTAACATACACAATCATTCTCAATACAAACCGGCCTTACGCCAAACCCTAGAGTCCATTTGTCGTGTCGTCGAGTTCTAGATGGGTTTGGATCGGCTTTATCCTTCTTGAGATCCTTATGCAAGTAGAATTCGTGCCTTGGGATAATTTAACATGTGATTCACTTGCTTTCCGATAGCCGAAACCGAATCAATCTAGGTTGTTACGTGTTGCGGGTTCAAGCTTGCCAACGTTGGTATAAATCTTGAAAGAACCGAGTATCACGCGGTAGATGCGAGGTTTTTGGGTTGCTTTGGAGCTAGTCATCCGGTGGATTAGATTCCGAATCAATCTGATAGGTTTATTTCGCTTGGTAATGTTCGTTCCTTCTTCATGGACCCCGAATCGGCTGTTCAGCCGTATTCGGTTATGTTTCTTCACGAGTAGAACACGTGCGTAAATCATGCCTTAAATAATGTATGCTTTTAGCTTTCCATATTTAGATTGTATCATGCGGTGGATAGATCTATTTGTGGAAAGTGGTACGATTCCCATGCAAGTTGTATCATGCGGTGGATAGATTTGTTTGGAATCGTACCCGACGGGTTTTAAAGTGCCTAGACATGCGGTAGACTAGTGCTTTGGACCTATGCATGCTTGTTTATTACATGTTTGCGCTCGCGCTTTACTTTATTTATTTATTTATTTAATGTTAATCGTCATGGGGATCGGTCACGGCTTTGCGCATGTGCATCTTTGCTTAAAACAAAGATCGATCGTCGTCATGCTTACGTCACTCATTCGGTTATGTTACTTTTCCTTTTTTAAATTCCCGAATGGTTTCGGTTTATTGACGGATAGCTTTCCATAGCTATGTGTCATCCCATTTGGCTTTGTAGCCGTAAATATGGAACTGTCCGGTACCACCCGGCAAGTTCCAAGCTTTGGTATTTAACTCGTATTATCTTTTGTTAATTTTCAGGAAAAAATTGAGCGGCACGTCTTGTGATTCTTTGCACGTGTGAAGCCGGCTTGTTCGGCTTCCGTGTGCTTGGCGCTAGGTGCACATTTTGCGTCAACACACTTTTCGGCACGCCCCGTGGGACCACAACCGAAAAGATCAAGATGCTCGACATTGGGGACATCATGGATGTCAACATTGAAGACCTCTCTCCCGAACAACGGCAGCGGCTCCGGGACGCGCGTGGACCAATTCCGACGAGAGTGTCTCGTCGTCCTTCAAGAAGAACGAAGTGGCGTCCGTACCCGAAAAAACGAGATGCCCGGGGTGTTGTTGCCGGGGAGAGAGCGACGCCACGACCCGGCGGGGAAAGGGAGGAATGCCCGCAAGCATTCGGGATTCCGCGGACCACGTCCGAGCGAGGCACCACGGGGGCTTTCCTTGGTGCGTTCAAACAAATGATGGTGGGGTTGTCTTCGGTCCGGGCATGGAGCGAGGCATTCGGCAAGACACCCATCCAAGCGGGCACCGTGGAGTTAGGCGAGTCAAGCTCTCGACCGCCATTACGAGCCGACCAATCCGGCCTCCTCCTCGAGCGCCGGAAGTCAAGCTTTCCGGCCTCCTCCGCAAGGCGCGGGGGGTCGCCGGTTCGGCCCCCCGCTGCGGGCCTCGGGAGGGCGACCAATCCGGCCACCACCGCGAGGCGCATGGGTCAACCTATACAACGGTCGAACCCGTACCGGCCCACATACGGGGAGATAGCATTCGGCTCGCACGGGGCCCCGCTTGCCTCCCGGCCACGGGATTGCTCCGGCAAGCAAGCGGCTACGGAGGAACCTATACGGCGGAGGCTACCACGAGGTGGGAAACTACGGAGCCATTGATGCTTTCCCGCATCCGGGTTACGCACCGAGTGCGGGCACACGAGAGGACGACGCCCGGCGCGAGAAGATGGCCGAGTTGATGCAAAATCAGTTCGGCCTCAAACCGAAAATGCAGGGACCTGCCTACAAGCCGCCGTTCCCAGAGTGGTACTTCAACGTGCTCCTTCCGCCAAGGGTGAAACCTCCGACGGAATTCACGAAATTTTTCGGGCAAGACGACACAAGCACTATGGAGCACATTGCTCGCTACCCGATGCGACTCGGAGAATGCTCACCGAAGAAGCGTTCGGGGTCGGATACTTCCCCGCGTCAGCGATGGGCCCGTCATTCCGGTGGTTCTTATCCTTGCCCCCCGAGTCGGTTAGCGAGATGGAAGGAGGCCGGAACGGAAATTCCACGCCCACTATTTCGGCGGCGGCTCGGAGAAGAAGCCGATCGACCTTGCCACCCCGAAGCGAGAGGCACGGCGAGATGCCATTGGAATTTCTCAGGAGGTTCGGGGAAGTTAAGGGCATGTGCTTTTCGCTCAACTTGCCGGATGACCGGTTGGCCGACATGGCCGTTGCCGGGATGCCGCCGACCGTACGTGAGAAACTATTTGGTATGGAGTTCGAAAACCCGGGCCGGCTGTCCCAAAAGCCGGTCATTAATGAGCAACCAATAGTATGGCTTCAAGAAGGATGCCGGGTTTGGCAAACAAGCATGACGTGGCGGACATCTACAACCAGTTCTTGGACAAGGCCGACCGATAGAAGATTCGATGATGAACCGGATGTGGCCGCGGCCGAAATCATGTGGGGGAAAGAGCCATTAACGATGAATCAACGCCGGGTCAAACGGACCAAAGGCACCTACGATTTCGACATCACAAAGGCTGACAAGCTGTTTGAGCTCCTAGTGAAGGAAGGCCGAATCAGATTGCCTGAAGGGCATTCCATGCTTCGGCCGATGGGGTAAAGGAGAAGCGTTATCGCGGCTTCCACGACAAGAACTCACACTCCATCAACGACTGCAGGGTCTTCAGGATGAGGATCCAGAAAGCCATCCAGGAGGGACACCTCAAATTTGACAACAAGATGAAGCTGGATGGCCACCCCTTCCCTCAGAACATGGTGGGCTTTTCCGTCAACATGGTGACGGCTGAGGAGAAGGGCAAGGTCAAAGTCTTGACCTCGGCCCGGGGGCTAGGCGAGATGGAACGGTGGACCCGGAGTGTCAAGTAACTTTGGAGCGAGGTGCATGGTGAAGCCCCCCGCATTCTCAAAAGCCACATCGAAGCCGGGGAATCATCCAGAACCAAGCCCAGGGTGACCACGCGTATCCTCCTCAACAAGTGGCAGCGCCAGTTGGAAAAAGAGCGCTACCAGAAGCGAAGATACGAGGAGGAGAAGCGCAGAGCTGAAGAGGAGGCACACAGAAGAGACCTGGAGCAATACACGCGCGAGCAGGAGCGCGCGCACTGGGGATGTGCGTTCTTCAGGCACTGTTGGAACGAGGGTTTGAAGCTGCCCACGCTGAGGAACTGCCCTGAGTGCAGTGACAGGTATTTTGAGTATAGGCAGGAGACCGCCAATCGCCGATCCGTCCATGAGAGAATTGGAAGGATCCATCCTAACGAGGATCGGCGCCAAAAAATTGAAATCATTGATCATCCCAGGTAAAAAGGCAAGTTGATTTAAGGTGGGTGATCAAGAAGAGGACGAAGACGAGTACATCCGGCGAAGGGGCAATGGTGCTCGCCCGGCCTAAGAAAAAGTCGAAGCGAAGGGTCCAACGCTTGAGGAACCGTGAACGCGAGGCGGGGCGGGATCCAAACAAGGCGGGTGTGTGTTGACGGTTAATAATTGTATCCGAGGACCATGTGTGGTTCGAGGACCGGTGGATGGTCGCTTCCTTGTGTGATGAGTGATTGACAACGTTGTGTGGAGTCGATTCTTGGCTAAGTATTGCGGGTGCGAGTTGCGGCTTGACTCGTGTTGGTGCGGGTGAAGAACAAGCGCGAAAGGTCGTCGCGGTGAGGCCTCCGAGGTGTGGAGAAGACAAGTAGGCTTTGTTCGAGGGACCGGTGGCCGGCGGGGGTCAAGTGCGGGCCGCATGGTGGCATGAACGACAAGATGAAGTCGTGGACGGTTTCTTGGTTGAGCCTCAAAACCAAGGTCGAGCCGGGACTACGTGGGAGCCAAGTCATGAGTGGAGATTGGCGGAGGCTACACCGAGTTCGCGGGGTTTCCGGTGGTTCACCGGAAAACCACCGGGTTCCTTGGTTGATCCACAAAGCCAAGATCGGAGAACCGAAGACGGAGGTGCGGCGGCACGGACCGGTCCCCCCGGCCGGTGGGGACCGGTCGCCGGTGAGGAGCACCGGTCGACCGTGTGCGACGACACGGTCCGGAATCTTCGAAGCGGAGGACACGCGTCGGGATCGCATGGCTTGCGTCGAGGCTACGCGGGGTGCGGTCGGCGGGCATCCGTCCGATGGTGAAGACATCAAGAATTCCAAATCCGCCCTTGAGGGGCTTGTATCCCTAGTTAGTAGAGAGGGGCATTTTAGACATTCGGTTGCCGCCTATATAACCCAAGAGGTGAGAGGATGGCAGCCAACTCTTGGAACCCTAGCTCATTAGTTTTCCTATTTTCCACCTATTTTCTCTAGGTTTTCCTTAGGACTAGCAAGAGAGCTTCACGGAGAAATCTTGTAGAGAGGGATGGATGATCGGGCGGCTTGCTAGACCTTGTACGAATCTTTGTTTCATGTATAGATGATTCGGCGTGATTCCTCAAGGTTTGAATGTGTTTTTCCCGATTGTTCTTGGTGGTGATTTTCGGAGCCCTCTCCCGGTGATTTCTTTGCGGTGTTTTCGGGACCTTTCCTTTGGGGATTTGATGGGGGAAATTTGTGGGAACCCTTCGTGGTTCTTTGGGCTGTGATTCCCTTCCCAAATCCGTGAGGAAAAGTGCTCGATTTTGGGGGTTTCTTGAGTTCTTGGGTTGGTAGTGCCTTTGGCGGGATTTCTTCGATTCCTCCTTTTTGGACGAGATTTGGTGGGATTAAACTTGACCATGGACTCCTCATGAGGTGTTCACGATATCCCCAAAGTCTCGTTCAAGTCCGTGGAGCGATTCGGGAGATTGAGATGTGGTTTTGGGGGAGTTGACCCGCGGGGCCGTGTTCTTCTCGATCGTTCGAGCTAAAACCGGCTTCGACCGGTTTCCCAAACCGGTCGACCGGTTTCGCCCGATGTTTGCTCGAGAAAGATCTTTGAACAAGGAAGTCTTTTTTGCTCCATGGCTTCGTTTGTTCGGATGTGGAAAGGCTTTTGAAGTGTTTGGGGTCTTTGGGGAGTTTACGGGACGAATCGGTCCGACCGGTTTGCCTAACCGTCCGACCGGTTTTTCCCTCGCCTTCGTGAGGCTAAGTCCAACGGGAGCGGTCCGACCGGTTTCGAAACCGCCCGACCGGTTTGTCCGCCTGCAGCCTTGTCGTGTGTGTTTCCGCTGCGTGTGTGTTGAGGTCGTTGTTTGGGTCTTGTTCCTAGGTTCGGTAGCACTCCGGTGGCTACGTGAACTTGGCAAGAGAAGCTCGCGGAGGTGCACGAGTGAATTTGGGTTCATAGGCCGAATTCTTGAATAGAATTTTTATCGGCTCCCATTCACTCCCCCCCCCTCTCGATTCGCCGTTTCGGTCCTTCAAGTGGTATCGAGCCGGTTCGGGTCTTTGTTGACTCTAACCGTCTAAGATCCAAGGATGGCGTACCGAGAACGGGGTTCGGGTCCTCCACACTTCGATGGCAAGAAATACCGGATGTGGAGCAAGCGGATGGGTGCGTTCCTCCGCGGAAAGGGTCGGTTGCTTTGGGATGTCACGGTGGACACAGGGCTATGTCCGGCCGAGTGGATTTCCTTGCTCCGGGGTCGAGGGACGGATTCGACGCCAACAATAAGGCGGTCGACTACTTGTTTCGTGCTTTGTGTCGGCCCGAGTTCGATCGGGTGCACACCGAGCACTTGGCTTGTAGGATTTGGGCGGTGTTGAAGGAGGCTCATGTTGGGAACGCCCGTGTTCGAGCACGGATGTATGCGACCTACGGAGAGAGTACGAGAACTTCACTCATCTCCCCGGTGAGTCCATCGATGCCTTGTTTCGAGAGGTTCACGGTGGTTGTGAACAACATGAGGGCCAATGTGGACGTGCTCCCGTACGATGATCATGATAGAGCGGTCAAGCTCTTACACTCTTTGGATCGTACGATTTGGGGCGGAAAATTCGAGGCCATTGTGGAGTCGGAGAAGTATGACACTCGACCGTGAACGAGTTTGTTCTCGAAGCTCAAGTCGGCCGAGGTGGATAGGGGCATGACAGCGCCAAGCTCGAGGGTCCGACCGACTCCCATAGTCTCGCCCTCGTTGGTGGTTCCAAAGGAAAGGCTAACTCTAACCCATCCACCGGGATGTTCTCTTTCTCCTCTTTGATGTCTATGCCGGATGAGGAGTTCAATGAGCTTGGAGAGGACGGCCGGCGCTCCCGACGAGGCGGTTCGAGAGGCCGCACGAGAACCGCGTGAACAGGAGGAGGAACACGAGGACATGCTTCAAGTGCGGCAAGGCTGGACACTATTTCGCCGAGTGTCCAAAGGCGAACAACCACGACAAGCACAAGTCCAAGGACAAGAAGAAGAAGTCCGGGGAAGAAGGATCATGGACATGAGAAGAAGACGCGGTCTCGAGAGAAGATGAAGAGATCGAGCGACATCGAGTCGGATTCGAGGACACGTCTTCAAGCTCGAGTGATGAAGACGAAGAGGATGACAAGAAGAGGAAGAAGAAGAAGAACATCGGCAAGTATCTCAACGGCCTTTGTGTGACGGGCCTAAGCCTCAAGGACGACTTCGCGGCATGGCTCGCGGTTCGAGCAACAAGAGAAGCCGAGAAGGACGCCTCGGACTTGGATTCCGAGGATGAGGTATGTGATGAGCTCTCCTCTTTGCGCAAGGAGAATGAGGAGTTGGTTGACTTGCTTGATAATCGCGATCACATGCTTAGAGAGGCTAAGAAGCTTAGGAAGGAGCTTAGATCTTTGCTCGAGGATGCTAGGACTAGAGTGGGTGAGCTAGAGACACGGGTGCTTGATAGCAAGCTTGAGATTGATTCCCTTAAGGCTAGCCCTGTTGTTTCGGATGAGAACGATTGTCTTTGATTGCTCTGTTTTCTGGGCCGACTTGGTGATCTTAGGGAGAAGTATGCCTCCAAGTGCGAGGAACTAGATGTGCTTAGGGTTGAGTTGGGTGAGCTACAATCTAGACCCACTTTGCTTGGTGCTTGCACTTCTTGCCCTAGTTTGCATGAGAAAATTGCTTGAGCTCCGTTCTCGCATTGTTTCGCTTGAGGCTGATTTGAAAGTGCCTATTCCTACTTCTTGCTCTACATGTGAGTTGCATGCTATGAAGAATTTGGATCTTGCAAAATGTGTTGGTCGCTTGCAAGATGAGAATGATAAGTTGCGTGAAGCGGCGAGTTGGTTGTCGAGTCAAGAACCTCGGCTTGGTATGATGATTGCTAGCGTAAGCGTTTTGACGGTTGGGCTTTGGGATTGGATAAGGTTGGTGAGGGCGGTGGTGAGAGAGAAAGGAAATTTGGGAATGTTTCGGTTCCACCACAACCCACACCCAAATACAAGTTTGCATCCAAGCCAAACCAACCAAAAGAAAAACCGAGTGAGAAGGCAAGTGAAACGCCTAGTGAGAAACCAAGTGAGAAGCCTTGTGAAGAGCCTCATCCCAAGCCTAAGCCCAGATCGATCCGTTTCCATTGTGAGTTTTGTGGAAAGGATGGTCACAAGAGAGCGTTTTGCTTCAAGAGGAAGCGTGAGGAGAGAATGGCGAAGGAGTGGGCTAACAAGGACAAGTACCACCCTTTAGATGGTGTACTTGAGCCTCGTGTGCAGTTGCCCAGGGCCAAGGCGAGTGTGAGGTCAGTTCGGGCTTGGGGAGAGCGGAAGGCTGTTGGAGGTGTTGCTGCCCAGGCTACACCGGTCAGACCGGTGTGGGGCACCGGTCAGACCGGTGCAGGCCTGGACAGGCAGCAGTTTGGGTTTCGTGCTCGTACAGGTGCGAGGGTTGTTTCTGGAGGTCGTGGTTCTGGTGGTTGGTCTGGAAAGTTTGCGGGAGGCCGGTTGCTAGGCATTCTCCCCCTCGAGCTCACTACGGGGATGGGAGGAGTCATGGCTTTGAGAAGGAGAGGAGGGATGGTCCACGAGCTTTCTTTCGTGGTTTTGGTCCTCCTCCGGGCGAGAGAGGGTTGGTTCCCTCATGGTGGTTACCGTGGTGGTGTTCGTGGAGGTAGCTTTGGTAGGAAAGATGGTTTGGTTTTTGCTAACCCCACTTTCGAGCAAATGGCTAGGCACTGGTTTTACACATTTGGAACTAACCCCAGTGTTGAGTTGGTTGCTCGCTCTCGCTCTTGGTTTTGAGTTGCAGGTGGATAGCCCGGAGAACATTTGGTTGATATCGGGGGGTGGTTCTTCGGCTTCATATCCCGGTGGTGACATGGAGGTACATCACTTTCGGGGATGGTGGACAAGGATGAGGGAATTGTGATGAAATGATAAAGGTAAGTGTATTTGTGACCTTCGAGTGTGTGGCCTTGGTCAAGCCACTTGGTTTGTTTTGCTCCTTCTCTATCTCATGTGTGTAAGGTGAGCTTTGTACGCTCTTTGTCCTTAATGCATGAGTTTAGGGGGAGCTTGTGAGTTTGGTGCTCCTTTGCTCTTTTGCGGTGGTGTCGAGCCCTTTTTGCCTCCCCTCGAGGAGCCGGTGGTTTGTAAGTTTTGTGTGAGAGCTTCTTTGTAGCATATGTATAGCTTTTCTTTGTGCATTTCTTGCATTTGGCATGGCATATGTAACATGATGTATAGGCATCCTTGTATCTTAGATTGCATGCATTTTGTATCATATGCATTGGTTAGGAAAAGCTTCTCTCATATACATTGTTCACCATGGAATGAGATATATGTCTCTGTGAGCTTGTTTGGTATGCTACGGTTAGTTTTGGCTTAGCTCTTGATGATCTTGATGAATAATCCATGGTTGATAGCTATGCTTTTGAAAAATGTCACATGCATGCTCTCTCATGTGTAAATGCCTTTACATGCTCTTGACATGTTTGTGTGGCCTTGCTATGCTTAATTTGTGGTTGGATAGCTAGTTTATTGATCATATGGGGCCAAAGGCTCATTTGCCATCATGAATGTTTAGCCCTCTTGATTTATCTTGTGGAGGAGCATAAGTTCCTTTTTGTCGCAAAGACATTTCATGTACCATTTACAAATCTGAAAATGAAATGAAAAATGCTTGGAAAATATGCTCCCATGTCATATGTGCTGAATTTAATTTGCTTTGGGTGCTAAACCGTTGCATGATGCCTACCAATGAGAAGTCTCATACATAGAAGTAGGCACATGGCTCGGTGGCTTTGACATGACATGAGGTGCTTGTGGGTGTTTGTGATGGTCTTATGATTAGAATGGCTGTCCTAGCATGAAGTTTGTGTGGCTTTGCCATTTTGATATGCTTTGATCATGTTTAGGACTTTGCTCATGAGAGGCAAGTTTTTCGCAAAATTGCCAAAATCCATCTTAGCTTCGTCCAATGGTTGTGAAACTTGGTGATCATGTAGTTGAGATCGATACGAAGCCGTAGAGTACCTATCTTGCTCATTTGGACATGTGTAGCATCATATGTTGAATTTTGTATATTTGAGAAGCTCTAGGTTGAAAGTTTTGAATTTTTGGCTTGATTCATGCATTGCCAACAAGGGGGAGAAGTTTGAGCTTGAAATGGCTTGTTGGGCGCGTTTAGAAGGTTTTCGGGTGGTTTCGAGCCATTTACGGGCTCGTTGTACACCGGTCGACCGGTGTGAGTGCCGGTCCTGTACATATGTTGGGCACCGGTCGACCGGTGGTGATGACCGGTCCGACCGGTGTAAGGCTGAAATTGCTGCATTGCCACTGTTTTTCATGTGCATGTGGTTTTGCATGCATTCGTCCGGGGGGAGTTGCATTGGTTCGGGGGGGAGCTTGCATGTGTGTAGGGGGAGCTCTTTGAGAGTTTTCGAGCTTTGTTTCGGTGGTTTGTGCTCTTTGCTTGAGCTTTGCTTTGTCTCGGATGTGTCGAGCCGTTGCCCTTGCCTAAGGGGTCGAGACTTGTCTTCTTCAAGTGATCTTGCTCTTTGCCTTTGTTTGGCTTTCGATCGCTTGTTGGAGTTTCTTTTTGTTCGTTTCTTTTCTTTTCTTTTCTCTCTTGTTACTTTCGTGTGGGTGTTGTCAATGCACTCATCAAGGGGGAGATTGAGGACCATGTGTGGTTCGAGGGCCAGGTGGATGGTCGCTTCCTTGTGTGATGAGTGATTGACAACGTTGTGTGGACCGATTCTTGGCTAAGTATTGCGGGTGCGGGTTGCGGCTTGACTGGTGTTGGTGCGGGTGAAGAACAAGCGCGAAAGGTCGTCGCGGTGAGGCCTCCGGGGTGTGGAGAAGACAAGTAGGCTTTGTTCGAGGGACCCGGTGGCCGGCGGGGTCAAGTGCGGGCCGCATGGTGGCATGAACAAGCAAGATGAAGTCGTGGACGGTTTCTTGGTTGAGCCTCAAAACCAAGGTCGAGCCGGGACTACGTGGGAGCCAAGTCATGAGTGGAGATTGGCGGAGGCTACACCGAGTTCGCGGGGTTTCGGTGGTTCACCGAGAAAACCACCGGGTTCCTTGGTTGATCCACAAAGCCAAGATCGGAGAACCGAAGACGGAGGTGCGGCGGCACCGGGGGGCCGGTCCGACCGGGTGGGGACCGGTCGACCGGTGAGGAGCACCGGTCGACCGGTGTGCGACGACGCGGTCCGGAATCTTCGAAGCGGAGGACACGCGTCGGGATCGCATGGCTTGCGTCGAGGCTACGCGAGGTGCGATCGCCGGGCATCCGTCCGATGGTGAAAGCATCAAGAATTCCAAATCCGCCCTTGAGGGGCTTGTATCCCTAGTTAGTAGAGAGGGGCATTTTAGACATTCGGTTGCCGCCTATATAACCCAAGAGGTGAGGAGGATGGCAGCCAACTCTTGGAACCCTAGCTCATTAGTTTTCCTATTTTCCACCTATTTTCTCTAGGTTTTCCTTAGGACTAGCAAGAGAGCTTCACGGAGAAATCTTGTAGAGAGGGATGGATGATCGGGCGGCTTGCTAGACCTTGTACGAATCTTTGTTTCATGTATAGATGATTCGGCGTGATTCCTCAAGGTTTGAATGTGTTTTTCCCGATTGTTCTTGGTGGTGATTTTCGGAGCCCTCTCCCGGTGATTTCTTTGCGGTGTTTTCGGGACCTTTCCTTTGGGGATTTGATGGGGGAAATTTGTGGGAACCCTTCGTGGTTCTTTGGGCTGTGATTCCCTTCCCAAATCCGTGAGGAAAAGTGCTCGATTTTGGGGGTTTCTTGAGTTCTTGGGTTGGTAGTGCCTTTGGCGGGATTTCTTCGATTCCTCCTTTTTGGACGAGATTTGGTGGGATTAAACTTGACCATGGACTCCTCATGAGGTGTTCCTGATATCCCCAAAGTCTCGTTCAAGTCCGTGGAGCGATTCGGGAGATTGAGATGTGGTTTTGGGGGAGTTGACCCGCGGGCCGTGTTCTTCTCGGCTTGTTCGGGGCTAAAACCGGCTCGACCGGTTTCCCAAACCGGTCGGCCGGTTTCGCCCGTGGGATTTGTCGAGAAAGATCTTTGAACAAGGAAGTCTTTCTTGCTCCATGGCTTCGTTTGTTCGGATGTGGAAAGGCTTTTGAAGTGTTTGGGGTCTTTGGGGAGTTTCGGACGAGAATCGGTCGACCGGTTTGCCTAACCGGTCCGACCGGTTTTTCCCGCCTTCGTGAGGCTAAGTCCAACGAGAGCGGTCCGACCGGTTTCGAAACCGGCCCGCTTTGCGGTTTGTCTTGGCTCGCGGCCTTGTCGTGTGTGTTTCCGCCTTGCGTGTGTGTTGAGGTTGTTGTTTGGGTCTTGTTCCTAGGTTCGGTAGCACTCCGGTGGCTACGTGAACTTGGCAAGAGAAGCTCGCGGAGGTGCACGAGCGAATTTGGGTTCATAGGCCGAATTCTTGAATAGAATTTTTATCGGCTCCCATTCACTCCCCCCCCTCTCGCCGGTTCGCCGTTTCGGTCCTTCAACCGGTATCAAAGTTCGTTCGCGACTCGCAAGCGTACAAGTCTCCCGTCGTAGTCAAGGGACCCTTCTTCCCTCGAGTGGTGAACCCAAGGTATCGAATCCGTGGAACAAATGTGTGACGCAAGACTTAATCTTATTAAAGCCGAATAACGCAATCTTCAATAAAGAACCTAATGCATCTAAGTTAAAGACACAAAACAGATCTAATCTACTAAAAACCGGAGAAAACAAAGTAAGATTGGGTAGATAAACCGATCTAGAGGGATCGGGGTAAGCCTTTTGTTGAAGTTCCAAGCAAGAGAAGAAGTAGCAAATCGAATCTTAATAAAAGCCTCTTTAAATCGTGGTTTCCCGTCCAAATCCGAAAACATCCGCCTTTCGAGACCCCCGTTCTGTCACAACGTATCCCTATTCATGCGGGGAGTTTAGGGCGAGTCAAAAGACAAGTCGAGATTCTTTCGGAGGATCCGGCGTGTACCTCTAGCCACCGCGGCTACAAGAACACCCTATGTAATCTATCTCGAGAATAGAATTGGAATAAGCAAAGCTGATCGAAAAAACGAAATCTTCGAGGAAACACTTGATCGCTGGGAAAAGATTCAACTTGATAATTCAACTATAACAATGATACATACACAAGATCACCACCGGGATCCTTCCTTGATCTTGCTTCTAGCTCCGGAACTCCGACGTGGTCTTCCGTGCAAGGTTCCCACGTCGGCTAGGGAAACCCTAGTCAACTAGCTCGACCCTCTCCTCTCCGAGATGGTGTCCCTCTCTTCTCTGCTTCTCGGCGGCCGAAGACGAAATCTTCTGCGTGGCTCTCGGTCAGGGGACTATAAATAGCCCGATTGGCGGCTAGGGCAAAGGGCGACGGGTTTGGGCCCTAAATGGGCCCGGGCCGACCGGCCCGGGCCGGCCGGCCTGGGCCCATTTAGGCCCAGCCCGTGGGCTCCTTCGCCCGAGGTCGGTTCCCTTGCTTCCTGGATGCTTCCCCCCTTCGCATGTAGGTCCATGTCGTCGGTTTCTCTCCGAATTGGACTCAACTCCTTGTCTTGCAAGATTCAGCACTTTTCTGGTCAGGTCCCTGGAGTCTGTCGTCTTCTCGGATCAAGTCCCCGGCTTCTTGGAGTTAATTTTGCTTCATTGCATGACTTGTTCGGGGCTTCAAGGTCTTGTCATGAGGTGCTTGATGAACTTATCCCGAAAGTCTTGCATTCAACACTAAATCCCTGCATAAACATTAAACTCCAAAAACGACATGCACATGTGAACTTGTTATACCACGGGGGTTAGTACCAATGGATAAGGTATAAAACTAATGCCAACACCGAAGGTAAACTCATGGCTAGGTTGACGGATTTTCACCGTCAACATCTCCCCCATGCTTAAACCTTGCTCGTCCTCGAGTAAGCCTTCGATGGATATCATCATTGCTAAACAATGTTTAAACTTTGCACTTGATTACACATGAGAAAACATAATGCTCTCAAAATTTTAATTCATTAAAGTTCCATATTGTACTAGCCTTCATCTCCACGGAGGGTAGATTCTTATTAAGCTTATCCCACAAGTATTAACATGCTCACAAAGTTTTAAATAGATCTCGAATTTTTGAAACGAAGAACGAGATAAAGAAAAGCTAAACCAAATTCACAAATTTAAATCATCTCATGTATTGCTCATGAACTCTCATCTCACTTGTCTCTCAAGCCTATATATTCTACTCCTTTCCCTCTCATATATATGTGGTAGGCTTTATATGGAGCTTTGGGAAAGTTTAGTCCTAACAAGATTTTATAAATGAGGTGTTGTCAAAACAAGACAAGCTTCTCATGGTCTTACCGAGACTCGTCAAAAAGGTCATTGGAAAATAATGTTAAATCAAGGAGGGGAAAGAGAAAAATACACACACTTTAGATGAGTGGACATGTGCAAATAGCAAAAAGTGATCCCGAGGCACAAAAGAAGTCCTCGTTATCGGATTGCACATGGTTGGAAAATGAGAATGGATCTTTTTATCTTGAAGCCTTGAATGCACTCTTAGAGAACCGGGGAGTTCACTTTACGCACAAATATATTTTTTCTTTCTCTTTCTCATATTTCTCATTTTTTTCTTTCTTTCATTCATTTATATTTTTTTCTCGTCATATATTCGGTCCATGACTTTCACAACGAAGTTTTGATTTTTTATACCTTGAAAGTCATGAATATCACCGGATTTTTTTCTTTTTCTTTCATCATTATATATTTTTTTAAAATACTCCCTTTTGAACTCTAAAACTGCACCGTACCTACCTCCCCCCCCCCATGCTTAGACGTTGCTCGTCCTCGAGCAAAGAGGCGAAAAATAAGGTAGGTACCGGAGATATTTTTCCTTGGAGAGATACTTGAAATCTTCAACGTTGGCACCGTCTTGCGATCTTCCTTGAATTGATGATCCATTCTCAACGATAGGTTGTGGTCAAGGAGGTAATCACAAAAAGATGATATTTGGTTTAAGGGTGGATATCCGGCGAAGTTTGTGAGATCACCGATGCGGGGATACACAATGCACGGATGAAAGGCTAGCAAAAAGATAGATACGCAAAAACGGAATGACCAGCTTCTTAGTCTCGGGCCAGAGAAATCATGGCCTGCAATAACTCACTCAAAAATAAATCTTGTACACTAAGGTTTATGCACTCAAATATATATAAGGCTTTGGATAGGTTGAGCAACACACAAGCGATATTTGTGACAAGGTTAGCAATATTTTTGAGCATAAAAGACATCTTCGATCTATTCATAACTTGAGAGCACATAAAACACTATGGGTCTTTATTTTAATCATAACCTCCGCTGAAAATTAAGCTAGTATTTAAATAAATTCAGATCTGTATTTTTAAGAGAGCACTAGCTTAAACATGCATAAATCAACTACAAAGATGAACAAAGCTGCAATTTTAATCATATATCATCATGGCACGAATTTTGTAACTTTTCCAATGATATAATCAAGGTGGTGACTTTATTAATGGTGATATCAAGTTGAAATACACACTGAAAATAAACAAACATGCTTGCTGAAAATTAAATAAAAACAGAAAAATACTACGCAAACACACATAAGCAAAAGCTGAAAATTACGAGAGAAAAAGAAAAGAAAAGAAAACTAAAGTTCCTAAATCTTCTAGTCCTCCGTCGGATTGATTTGGCTCCACAAGGTGAAGGCGTCCAAGTTCAAAGGCAATATTTGCGTTGCCTTCACCGAGTTGGGCTGCGTTAGATTGGATGGCTGCGATGTTTTGAGCATTTCTTGCAGCATACCCTCCAATAATGGCCATGCTTTGTTGTGGTTGGGGATGATGAGCGTAGGACTCCGCGAAGCTAGCGTTGGGCACAACATAATTTTGTGGGGGTACCGGTGCACCACCCCCCCCATGCTTGTTGTTGAGACCCTCCGTAATAACTTGGCGGAGGAGGAACCCCGCCGAATGGTTGCACATTGGGTTGTGCTCCACTCGCTTGTGCGGAGGATGTTCCCTCCTCTACGATTCTTCCTCTTTTGTTCTTCCTTGCAGGGACAAGTAGTCCCTCTTCCAACCAATCTTCCCTTCCTTCGGTGAAAAGCCTAAGCCTCTCATTCGGAAGGGGGAGGTTCACTATGGCCAACCGATAACCTCCTCTCTCATCTCCACTAATGTACTTGCCTTGCCGCAAGTACTCAAAACCGAGAGAGGTACCACGCAAAAGGTGAGCGGGGTTTCTTGCGATCCCCGGCCGCAAGGAAAAGGCCAACATGGAGAGGTAACACCCCGAACCAATATTACCAGCCCCCGATGTTGCTTCACAACACCAACGGTTGATCATGAGGTAAGAGGGGTCAATTGGCTGCCTGGCAATTAAAGCCGAGTATAGCCAATTCAACTCCGTGTCGGTCACCTTTGTTTCCCTCATCCTCCCCAATACCCTCTTGCACATCCAAGAGTGAAATATCCGGATAATGGGGTTGCGGATGCAATTGCGTTGTTGATGGGCTTCTCCGGAGATCATGCTCCAAAATTCCGCCAACATGCCGGGTGGCACGTCAACTTTCTCCGGAGCTCCCTTGTGGAATCCAAGCGGCTCCCTTACGTGCTCGTAGGGAACCACTTGCTCGATTCCCTCCAAACGGAATGACAAGCTTTGCACCCCATCATCATCAACGATGGGTGCAATAGTCATCAAAATTTCCAAGGCGTAACCCAAATGGGTGTCCACCGATATTCCATTGGAGAACCGAACCCACCCGAGGTGCCCCAACATGTAGTATATGTCGGTGCAAAAACCCAAGGTGTAGAGTGCTTGGTCGTCGAACTCGACGTTTGGCACAAGCCTCTTCTCAAGATTGGCGAGCCTATCCTCCTCCTCCGCCGACAAGATGATGAAGCCGTACGAAGATTGTGTCGGGGTGTAAGGAGGTGGTGCGGTTGAGCGAGTCGATCGTCGTGGTGGCGCGGGCTGCTCCTCCGTGTGCCCACGAGGTTCGGTGAACCTCATGGAAGTGCTTCTCGCAGCCCTCATACCACCAAGGAGGAGAGCGTCGTTCCTCCTCGGTGGTGCCGTGTCCGTCTCCATGCTCCGGGGAGACTCGGAAACCGAGTGCCTCCTCGAAGACGTGGTTGATGACGGCTTGGACGACGACGAACTCTTCTTCTTAGAGAAGAGACTTGTGGTCTTCTTCCACATGGTTGCTGCACTCTTTCTTCAACTAAAATTCCGGGTTGCAACCGGTAAACTAGGCACTTAAACTCCTTGCTTCGGATGTGAACTTTGAGTGGATTAAGGATGTGGATTTTTCTTTAGCTATCAAGCTTGGGATGGTTGGCTAAGTCTACGGAGGTTCCGAGCACACAAACTTGAACACACAAACAAGGGAAGGAGAAGGAAGCTTGCTGCGAGAAAACGGGCGCCGGGGGCTCCTTTTATAGGGCGGGCCGGCCGGCTCGGGCCGGCCGGCCCGGGGGTCCTCCGGCTCCTCCTCGGCGCGTCTTTCTCCCGGCACGATCATTTCGCCTCTGCAACTTTCCCTGCCCGCGTGCTCCACGAGTTGCACCGCCCAAACGCTCTCGTCCACTCCTTTTCTTGAATTATTGGTCCTCCCACTTGATGCTCCATGCTTTGGGTCATGTTCATGCTCCCTAGCTCCACTTGCTTCACATGCCACCATGGAAATCCTGCAAAGTTGATGCTTGCTGCCCACCATGCTTGTCCTTTGCATGTGGAATTGGTGAAAGTTGATAAAAGGGGATCCAATGGTGCATGCATGATTAATTCAAACTAGTTGCCTCCATTTAGGTGTGTTTAAGGTTAAGCACTCCTCTAATTCGAAATTTAAAATATTTTTCAGAGCCATGCAAGAGCTCAAGCATAATTTTAGAGAAGTTTTTGAACCATTAAAAACAAATGTAAGTCGAAAATATTTTTCGACTACGTCGATTTTGGTCTCACCGGTAAAGTTTGCTTTCATCGGTTGAGAGCGAACGTTTTCCCGGCTTGATCATGGGGGCATAGGTTTAGGTTCTAATTTTGGCTAAATAAGAAAGATTTTGAATAAAACAAAATTAGAATAGGCTTAGCAAAATTCTAATCCTAGAGAAACCAAGGATAAAAAAATTTTAAAACCAACCAAAAGTTGATTTCTAGGTTCACGCGAGTACTACCACGTGCTGAATTTTATTAACACTTGAACATAAATCGTGGCTCTACTCGTGTGGTTTTAGCATGAAAAATAAGTCAACCTCAGCACCATAATGAGGGTGAAAGGTTGAGTTAAGGTTCTGAAATTATTTGGTTGGGGGGTTTCTCGAAAAGAAAAGAATCAAACAAGCACATAGGAGGGTTCATGCAAAGGGTTTATGATAAAGCAAACATTTAATCAAGAATTATGTCTCTAATATTGTTCAACCACTTCTAAGTCTAATGTCTTTGCGTAGTAAAACTCAAAAACTAAATTATTAAAAATACTCGAAAAACCTGGAATCGGGTTGTCCTCCCGGTAGCTTATTCTTGACTCGACGAAACGGGTTGCCTCCCGCCTAGCGCTTCGTTTATAGTCTATAGCTAGACTTCTTCACTTGATTACTCCGGATCAATGCTCTTCGCGGGCGTTGCAATCTTGGGTACCCACTTCCGCACCATCTTGGGCGCGGGCTTGTCTTTTGGCTTGGGCGGCTTAGTCATTTTTTTTGGTCTTCACGGGCGGCTTCTCTTCCTTTGTCTTGACGGATGCAACACCTTCTTTAATTTTCGTTACGTTCACTTTTTTCGGCTCCTTCTTCTTTTTCAGCCCCTCCGTTTGTTTTGGTTCTACCTTCACTCCAATCATGTTGCATGCCTCAATCCTTGGACGGAACTTGAAGGAACTCCTTTCTCCGTTGATATCGAACATGATCTCCCCCTTGCCAACATCAATAGTAGCTCCCACGGTCTTGAGGAACGGCCTCCCTAGGATGAGCGGCGGCTTCTCCCTCTCTCCCATCTCGAGCACAACGAAGTCGACGGGGATGAAGTGGTGTCCAATCTTCACGGGTACATCTTCGGCAATGCCCAAGGGATAGCGAATGGAGTTGTCACCCGGCTCCAAACATATTCCCGTAGGCTCCATTGGTAGGCGTAGCTTCTCGAACACATCCCTCGGCATGACACTCACACTAGCTCCAAGGTCGCATAACGCCTTCTCGAAGTTGAAAGAACCAACCGAACATGGAATTGTAGGGCACCGGGGTCTTTTTGCTTCTCTAGCCCATAAGCAATAGCTGCACTACACTCCTCGGACATCTTGACATGATCTCCCCCGAGTGTTGCTATCTCATATTTATTTGCAAGTATGTCTTTAAAGTAACGAGAATATGTAGGTACTTGTAGGGCATCTAGTAATGGCATGTTGATGCTAAGTCTACGCACAACTTCCACAAACTTCTCAAAGTGGTTGTCAAGTTTACCTCGGAAGTAGCGTGGCTTGAGTTGCGGTATCCTCGTGTCATCCTCCGGCATCTCGAATTCGGGTTCCTCGGTGACGATCTCCGTAACCTTCTCTTTAGCAACTCCTTCCACCTCGGTGGATGGTTTAAGCTTCCTTGCTCCCGCGGAACGTTCCGGATCTTCGGTCTCCTTCCCCAAACGTGTTTGAATGGCCTTCGCCGATTCGGGACATTTGGGTTGTCCCGAAGCTTCCCTTCATCGTTAGTGAGGCGCCCCGCAAGTTGCCCAACTTGCGTCTCGAGCATCTTCATCATGTTGAGCACTTGATGATTGGAACTTCCGACCTCCGTCACTTTGCTATCGATGTTCTCCAACACCTTGTCTATGGTCTTGAACTTGGTGACGGTGTCCTTGTTGATCTTAGCTTGCTCATCCATGAACTCCTTCAATTGTATCCGAAGTGGAACCGCGTTAGGAATAGATGAGCTTGCATTAAATTGAGGCCTACCTTGCCGTAGCGGAAGTTCGGCAATTCTCCCTTCCTCATGTAGTCGAGCACTTTGGCTTCCTCCGGACAATCTTTGCGGACATGGCCATACTCTCCACATTCTTCGCATGTGGACCTTGCTTCGGCGGCCTTCAAGTCTTGAGCCTCTTTCTTTTCCATCTCCATCTTCTCCAACCTCCTCATGAGCGAGTCGATCTTGCCTTCAAGTATGTCTTCCTTCTCCACTTGCAAGACTCCTTTGACGTTCCCCATGGGTTGAGCCGGATGTAGGCGCCGGATGACGCCCACGTGTCATTATCTGCGACCTTCTTGAATAGCGTGAAAGTTTCCGTCGGTGTAAGCTCGATGATAGATCCTCCCGCCGATGCATCGATGATCGTCCTTGACGCCATGGTGAGTCCTTGATAGAATTTTTGCACGAGGTCTTCTTTCGGGAACTTGTGATGTGGAACCGCCTGGGTGTACTCGTTGAAGCGCTCGAATGCCTCCGAGATAGTTTCTGTAGGATATTGAACAAAGGTGGCAATCTTATTACGCAAGCTTTGAGTTTTACCCGGTGAGTAGTATTCCTTCATGAAAGCCTTCATCAACGTGTTCCAATTTTGCACCGTCTCCGCCGGTTGAGAGTGGAACCATTGCAAAGCCTTCCCGAGTAGTGAAAACGGAAAAAGCCTTGCCCTCATTTGATCTTGAGTCACCCCATCCATGTTGAAAGTCGACATAGTTGAATGAATGCTTGGAGGTGAAGGTTCGGATCCTCTTTGCCGGTGAAGGGTGAATGTTGCACCATGCGGATTGTTGAGGTCTTGATCTCGAACGGTCTTCCGATCTCCTCGAGGTTCAAGATTGGTAGGTCGATGATGTACGGGGTGCATAGCTCCCCAATCTTGCGTTCTTCCGGTGGTTGGTCACCCATTGGTAGACGTCGGTTCTCCCGCGGACTTTGAGGTGGTGAATTCTTCGGAGATTCCTGCGATCCTTTGTCTTCGACTCCGAATCTACAAAATCCGGCTTTTTAGCTTGATGTGCTTCGCGTCTCCTTAGCCTCGTAAAGTTTTTCCGGATCATCCACAAAATTATTGGGTTTGTTGGAGAGGTAGCCGTCCATCTCTGTTAGGGTTAGCAATAAACAAAGTATGCAAGAAAAACTAGAAAACAAAACAAATCTATAAAGACTAGAGTTAGACAAACTAGATTAGATGTATTTTGAGGATGATCGAAATTTAGTAGATGCAAAAATAAAACAAAATCAGTACTGAAAATTACAAAAAAAGCAATAAAAAATCAAATCTTGATCACTTGTTCCCCGCAACGGCGCCGGAAAAAGGGGCTTGTTGACGGTTAATAATTGTATCAAAGTTCGTTCGCGACTCGCAAGCGTACAAGTCTCCCGTCGTAGTCAAGGGACCCTTCTTCCCTCGAGTGGTGAACCCAAGGTATCGAATCCGTGGAACAAATGTGTGACGCAAGACTTAATCTTATTAAAGCCGAATAAGCGCAATCTTCAATAAAGAACCTAATGCATCTAAGTTAAAGACACAAAACAGATCTAATCTACTAAAAACCGGAGAAAGCAAAGTAAGATTGGGTAGATAAACCGATCTAGAGGGATCGGGGTAAGCCTTTTGTTGAAGTTCCAAGCAAGAGAAGAAGTAGCAAATCGAATCTTAATAAAGCCTCTTTAAATCGTGGTTTCCCGTCCAAATCCGAAAACATCCGCCTTTCGAGACCCCCGTTCGTCACAACGTATCCCTATTCATGCGGGGAGTTTAGGGGCGAGTCAAAAGACAAGTCGAGATTCTTTCGGAGGATCCGGCGTGTACCTCTAGCCACCGCGGCTACAAGAACACCCTATGTAATCTATCTCGAGAATAGAATTGGAATAAGCAAAGCCGATCGAGAAACGAAATCTTCGAGGAAACACTTGATCGGCGGGAAAAGATTCAACTTGATAATTCAACTATAACAATGATACATACACAAGATCACCACCGGGATCCTTCCTTGATCTTGCTTCTAGCTCCGGGAACTCCGACGTGGTCTTCCGTGCAAGGTTCCCACGTCGGCTAGGGAAACCCTAGTCAACTAGCTCGACCCTCTCCTCTCCGAGATGGTGTCCCTCTCTTCTCTCGCTTCTCGGCGGCCGAAGACGAAATCTTCTCTGCGTGGCTCTCGGTCGGGGGACTATAAATAGCCCGATTGGCGGCTAGGGCAAAGGGCGACGGGTTTGGGCCCTAAATGGGCACGGGCCGACCGGACCGGGCCGGCCGGCCCGGGGCCCATTTAGGCCCGGCCCGTGGGCTCCTTCGCCCGAGGTCGGTTCCCTTGCTTCCGGATGCTTCCCCCTTCGCATGTAGGTCCATGTCGTTGGTTTCTCTCCGAAGTGGACTCAACTCCTTGTCTTGCAAGATTCAGCACTTTTCTGGTCAGGTCCCTGGAGTCTGTCGTCTTCTCGGATCAAGTCCCCGGCTTCTTGGAGTTAATTTTGCTTCATTGCATGACTTGTTCAGGGCTTCAAGGTCTTGTCATGAGGTGCTTGATGAACTTATCCCGAAAGTCTTGCATTCAACACTAAATCCCTGCATAAACATTAAACTCCAAAAACGACATGCACATGTGAACTTGTTATACCACGGGGGTTAGTACCAATGGATAAGGTATAAAACTAATGCCAACACCGAAGGTAAACTCATGGCTAGGTTGACGGATTTTCACCGTCAACGGTGTGGCGTCCAAAGGATCAACTTTGAAGGGTCAAAGCGTTCGGCTCCAACGTGCATTGTATATTTTTCGCCGAATGAGTTTATGGCTCCCGCTAATCGGGTTGTGCGGGGAGGAGGCGTCCCTAGATGATGAGCAGATCGAGGGGATGATGGCACAGCTGGTGCTAGCCAAGCAGGCCATCTTCGACAAACCGGCCAAAAATCGACACATGAGGCCGCTGTACTTGAGGGGATATGTCAATGGCAAGCCATTGACCAAGATGTTTGTCGACGGTGGAGTGGCGATTAACGTAATGCCGTACACCACCTTCAGGAAACTTGGCATGGGCCCTAGCGATCTAACGCCTACAAGCATAATACCGAACGATTTCGGCGGGGAATCCTTCGGACACCAAGGGATGCGCTCACGTGGATGCGATGATCGGGTCCAAGACACCGCTCACGACCTTCTTTGTTATCGAAGGTAAAGGAGCCTACAACCTCTCGCTTGGACGGGACTGGATTCATGCCAATTGCTGCGTCCCATCCACCATGCATCAGCAGCTCATCCAGTGGGTGGATGATGATATTGAGGTTGTCCAAGCAGACGACTCCGTGAGTGTTGCAAACATGGAACCAGCTTTCTGGGAGTATCAAGGCATTGTCTGTTTCTCAGGGAAAGACTGAGGAGAAGGTCCTGTTGAACCTGTCAGCAGCGATCAACAGCCGATTCAAGCAGTCGGCTCTTATAGTAATTTTTAATGGAGAACCCCGTCGATGGCACCGATGGCAAGTTGGGGCGAGGATTTATGTCGGCCGATAAATTAGAAGTTGATATTGGGAGCGGTGATAAGCCAAGGCCGACGTTCATCGGCGCAAACTTGCAACCGGACTTCGAGAGAGGAATTAATCAAGTCGCTCAAGGAATATAAAGATTGCTTCGCACGGGATTATTCGGAGATGCACGGATCTGGATCGTTCCATCGTTGAGCATCGGTTGCCAATCAAATCTGGTTTCAAACCATACAAGCAACCACCCCGAAAAATCTACAAGAATGAGGTATTGGCCGATGTGAAGAAAGAAGTTGAAAGATTACTTGATGCAAACTTCGTTCGGCCATGCGGATATGCGGAGTGGATTTCTAACATTGTCCCTGTTTACAAGAAGAATGGAAAGATGAGGGTGCATAGATTTCGGGGACACGAACAGAGCTACTCCGATGGATGGTTACCCCATGCCTATTGCCGATTTGTTGATTGACGCGCGCTGGACACAAAGTGATCAGTTTCATGGATGGCAATGCGGGATACAACCAAATATTCATGGCAATAGAGGATATATCGAAGACGGCCTTCGGATGTCCCTGGTCATATAGGCCTATTTGAATGGATAGTCATGACATTTGGGTTAAAAAATGCGGTGCAACTTATCGGCGAGCCATGAATTACATTTTTCACGAGTTGATCGGCAAAAGCCGTGGAAATTTACATTGATGATGTGGTGATCAAGTCCCTAAGTCATGACACACATTTGGAAGATGTGAAAAGGACCTTGGAGTGCACCCGAAAGCATGATTTAAAGATGAATCCAAACAAATGCGCTTTTGGGGTATCAGCTGGAGAGTTCTTGGGATTTTTGGTCCACAAAGGGGGGATTGAAGTTGGCAAGAAGAGCATGAAGGCCATCGATGAAGTGGTTCCTCCAACTAATCTCAAGGAGTTACAATCACTGCTCGGCAAAATCAATTTCGTGAGGAGATTCATTTCAAATTTGTCACAGAAAGTTTTGCCACTCTCTCCACTGTTGAAGCTAAAGAAAGATCAGAAGTTCACATGGGGCGACGAACAACAAAAGGCTTTCGATGAGATCAAGCAATACATGAAGGAGCCACCGGTCTTGGTCCCTCCTCGGTTTGGATAAGCCTTTCAAGTTGTACGTGGCGGCCGATACCCAAACCATTGCATCGGCCCTTATTCAAGAATTCGAAGGAAAGGAGCGGGTAGTAGCATATCTTAGCCGAAAACTACTTGATCACGAGACCGGGTATTCGAGCTGCAGAGAAGGCTGTGCCTATGCGTGTACTACTCGTGTACAAAATTTCAGCACTACTTGTTGAATGCCGAATGCCTTGTGTATTCCAAGTTTGATGTGATAAAACATATGTTATCTATGCCAATTTTGAATGGCGGGATTGGCAAATGGATCTTGGCCTTATCGAATTTGAGTTAAAGTTCGAATCGGCAAAGGCTATTAAGGGACAGATCATTGCCGATTTTATAACTGAACATCGCGATCCGTCAATTGATTTGCTTGAAATTACTCCTTGGGCTTTATTTTTTGATGGGTCATCATGTGGTAAAGGTGGGGGAGTAGGGATCCTACTAATTTCGCCTAGGGTGAGATGTTTGAATTTGCCATCCCTATACGACCCCTTCGTTACAAACAATCGAGCCGAGTACGAGGCATCGCTTCGAGGGCTTCAATATTTGAGAGAAGTCGGGGCCGTTTCGGTTGAAGTTTATGGAGACTCGGAGCTGGTACTCAAGCAATTGAACGGCCAATACGAATGCAAAAGTGAAGCGATGAGGAGTTACTACGAAGAATGTAGGGAAATCTTGAAGAGCTTCCCGTTGGTGACTCTACAAGATATTCCTAGGGAACATAATGAAGAAGCAAACAAAGTGGCTCAAAGCGCCTCGGCTACAAAGAGAGCCAAAAAGCGTTTGCTGCGGATGTATGTGAGCGGGGACGGATCTTGCGGAAGATGATTGGAGAGAAGAGATCATTGATTACTTGAAGGATCCATCCCGAAAGGTCTCTAGGAAGCTCAGGTACAAGGCCATAAAATTCGTTCTTCTGGATGACAATTTGTTCTATAAATCATTAGATGGGGTATTGTTACGATGCCTGGGTCCAGAAGAAGCCAAGAACATGATGAGCGAAGTGCACGATGGGATATGTGGAGCACACCAATCGGCCTACCGCATGAAATGGGTCATCAGTCAAGCTAGGTGCTTTTGGCCGACGATATTAGAGGATTGCTTTGAGTATTACAAGGTATGTCAAGATTGCCAGAGGTTTGGAAATATTCAAAGAGTCCCTGCGTCAGCATTGAATCCCATCATCAAGCCATGGCCATTCGGGGTGGGGTATAGACTTGATTGGCAGATTAATCCACCATCTAGCAAGGGGCATAAGTTCGTGCTTTTGGCTACGGATTATTTTACTAAATGGGTTGAGGCGATCCCACCGAAGAAGGTGACGTCGGAAAACATGGTTTAATTTGTCAAGGAGCACATCATTTATCGGTTTGGGATCCCTCAGACAATCACAACTGATCAAGGGGCCCAATTCGTGTCCCTGGAGTTCAGAGAGTTTGCCGAAAGCATGGGGATCAAATTGTTTAACTCTTCTCCCTATTATGCCCAAGCTAATGGTCAAGCGGAGGCTTCTAATAAGATCATGATCAAGCCGATACAAAAGAAGATCGACCGAAGCCAAGAAGGTGGCATTCGTACTCGGTGAGGCACTGTGGGCTTACCGAATGGCCCCTCATGGAGCTACAAAAACCTCTCCTTATGAATTGGTTTATGGGCATCATGCAGTTCTACCTTGGGAGATGCGGTCAAATTCAAGGAGAGTTGTGTTACGGAAAGATTTGAGCTCCAAAGATTACGGTGGCCTAATGATGGATGAGGTTGGAGGATTTACACATGATCCGTCTTAGGGCCCTAGAAAACATCGAGAAGAACAAGCCGCGGCTTGCCAAGTACTATAACAAGAAAGTAAAAGTCAGGCAATTTGCAGAAGGGGATTTGGTTTGGAAAGCGCTATTGCCGATTGGAACTAAATATAGCGAATTCGGCAAATGGTCCCCTAACTGGGAAGGGCCTTTTCGTGTGGTCAGATGCGTCCCTGGTAATGCATACATATTGAAAACTTTACTAGGAGAAGAATTTTCCGCCGCAATAAATGGAAGATATACGAAGAAATATTATCCTAGTATTGAAATCGATCGATGATCACCGGCGGTGGGGTTACACACATCGACACAGAAACGGCCCGGCGCTCAAGAACGAGGCCGCCTTTAGAACAAAATTCACACACGAAGAAATGGCCGGTGCCTAGATGCATTGCCCTTAGCACAAAACTACATTACAACCGCTTCTTGCAGGTTACATCCAACGACCTTGGTGATCGGGACCTCAAGGAGTTGCTCCGGGACTAATGTGACCGCAACTTGGAATGCATGGGGGTGACCATGATTTGCGGCCTCCACCAAGCTGTCCCAAGCCGCTTTCAAGTTGTTGTACTGTCGAGACATCCGGAACGAGAGGAGTGGATGTTAGGAATCCAAGTGTGGGCGCGAAGTCAAGAAGAAGTCGAAACATCTACCCCCCACTAGTGCCTCCCGAGCCATGCGACGCTCGCGTTCGGCTTGGCAACGAGCGGTGATGTCCCCGAGGCCGTGCTCCGGGTGCGAACGCGGCGGCGCGGTTGATGGCTGGTCCTCTCGTTCGGGCGTGGCGTCCTTTGCTTCGAGGGAGGAATCGGAGGAGATGTACTCGGAGCACGTCTTCGGTCCCGATGATTTCTTCAGGAAGCAAATCAAGGCTGAAAGAGGAAAAGAAGAGGAGGTGAAGCGCAAGATCATATGGAAAACAAGGAGTAAATCAAGGGAAAACTCACCTTCGAATCGTGCGTTTCTTTGGAGGGCTGCTCTCCTGGGGTTGCATGCCTTTGTCCATGGCCTTGGGGTTTTTTCCCTCTGGAGACAGGGGAGGAAATGAGAAGTGATGGATGAGTGTGCGAGTGGATTTGCAGGGCATCTCAGCAGGCTATTTTATTGACCGAAGGGGTGCATTGGGAGTGATGACTGGCCAGCGTACACTGTTGGAATACCAAACGACAGGGTTTTTTTCCCGAGTGCGAAGGGTTTTCGCTTGAACAGTGCTTATGGATTGCCGATTCGGGGATGTTCTGTGGATTTTGCGCCAAGGGGCATCTGTTCTCACGTATTCGGCTCAAGACAGCTCCCGGATACGTTTAAGGAAAAACAAGATTCACGGATGCAAAAAATAAAGAAAAATCATCGCAGTGCAAGCACAGAATTCAAAAGTTCTTTATTTATTGCCGATATTCAAACATCCCCAATACAATCTAGTCAAAAAGCCGGTTCAGCACAGATTGGGGATGAGTGATTTCGGCAATAGCGTCGCCGTGGCCATCGAGGCGCTCCAAGATGAGCTCAATCTCCTCGATGTCTTCTGGCGCGCCGCCCCGGAAGCCGCGCGGCTGGTGGAGTAGTCGACGTCCGTATGCGTCGCCATGGCGGCCCGGGCCCGGGGGTGGTGCCTAGGCGAACGCCATGGGTGGCCACTTCATCAACGCGGTGCTCCACTGCAGCAAGGCGCTCCGCCGGCGTGTCTCCGCGGGCGTTCACCTTGTCGGCCAGTTGCTCCACCAGCATCTTCAGCTGGTTGAGTTCGGCATCACGGGCTGCAAGGTGCGAGAAGAAAGGAGATTAGCATCAAAGGCCGGATTGGATCCGAGAATTGATTTCGAGCCGTACCGTCGATGGTCTCCAGCAGTCTGCTTGCGCTGGTCCTCCCACTCCAACTCGGCTATGCCCGCCTTTTTGGAGACGTCCTCCCGGCTCGCGGCCGGGCCGTCTCCAGTTCCACCTTGAAGCGGAGAGCGTCGAGTTCCCCGTAGGGCACGGGGGAGTGGCCGTCGGACTCCGAGGAGTCGTCGGAAGGGGCCGGCGGCCGGCGCAGGAGACGGATTCCACTGAATCAACCTGAAAAAGGGGATGATCGTCAAAACAAAAGAAGGTCAAAGGTGAATCAAGGAAGAAGGATTGACGATCATTGCCTCCGCGCGCATTGGTGCTACTCCCCTCCGCCTCATCAGAGGCGCGGCGTCGGTTGAGGCGGCGCACCATGTTGCTCCGGGGTGTGTCTTGTTTGGAAAGAAGAAGAGTTGAGATTGGCAAAGATTCGAGAGCTAAAGGCTTGGTGGAGAGCTAGGGGCACCTACGGTTTCATTTATAGGCCGGCAAGACAGATCGTGGCCTCAAGTCGTGGCTCTAGATCGTGGCGCATATCCCAAGAAAATCGGAAGGTGAAAAGGTTTCCTTGACCGGTCCGTCAATGGGCCGCTTAGAGTTCTAGGCCGAGTCATATTCGGTTGGTCGGCTCGGCTAAGAGGAGTCAAAGTGCCATTCGGGAGTTGGCATTTCTTTGCCAAATGGGTCGTTCGACATTACATTTAAGGTTGCGCGAGAAGAAAAAGGAAATAAAATTGCAAGAACGGATATTACAAGAGTGAGCAATTCGGTTTATACATCAATTGAAGCATCTAAATGTTCAAGTATTTCGCAATTACACTACGGACATTTGATGTTGCTTGGCGAAAAGCGTCCAACCGCTCCCGATAATCTTTACGGGCACTAGACAAGGTGGTAAGTTACGCATCGCATTGTTTCACCTTGGCTATAGCCGATATTGCTTCCTCTTGGGTCTTCTTTATCAATCCGGGGAGCTCGGCTATTTTCTTGTTGTCGGCCTCTATCTCGAGTCGACGGGCTTCTCGGTTCGCCTCCGAGAAGCGGCTTTTACGGCAATTTTCAAATCACGAGAAGCTTGCAGATTGGCCAATGTATCTTTATGGCTCTCGGTCTGAGATTGTGCCCCTTTCATGGCTTTTTCGACCTTGGCTCTCTCTTCTTTTCAACAGCCGAGCGGGAGGACACCTTCCTCAAAGCTTGCCTTATGGGCACGTAGTGAATTTCCAGGCCAGAGATAGATGCAAGAGAAGCACTGATGTCCTCAGGGAGTTCTTGGCTAATAGGTTCGAGCATTTCTTCAAAGTGATCGAGATCCTTGAACCGATCTCATGCATCTCTTTCCGGCCAGGCAAAGATCTCCTTGAGCTTTTCTAGCACTTCCTCTCGACGAGTTTGATGCACTCCTTCCCTTGCCTCGGCAAGCGGATTGTTCCCCATTGACGGACTTGATGATGATGGGGCCTGGTCCTAAGGAAGCGGTATTGCCGAAGTCGGGAGTCTTTGAAAGTAAAAGGTAGCAGAGTTAAGTGCAAATGAGTACCTCATGTCGATTTCTTGAGTGGGGGCGGGACTTTGTTCAGGAGCAACCACTGGTGAAGGAGGTGTTCTAGGCGGAGCCGAAGCTTCTAAGTGAGAAGGCGGCGATGCGGTTGCTAGCAACTCGGGGGCTTCGGGCCGAAGAGGAGATGGGTTCACCTCTGCGGGGTTGATGTATCCGCATGACCGGCGGGTGATTGGACCCTTGGAGGACTTGATGGTTCTGGTTGGATTGGGAAACTCATCTCTGGAGAGTTTATTGCTTCTGTTTGAACAGGGGGTGATTGAGTCCCTGATGATGATGAGATTTCCACTGGGACAGGTAACTCAACCCTGGATGGACTTGCTTGTTGAGACACTGGGACGTCCACAAGTTGTTCTTCCATTGTTTCTTCTGCAAGTGCCAAATTAAAAGATAAATGCCAGTGTTCATCCTCAAGAAAGAGGACAGTGAAGGTCATACCAGTGGATGGGGCATTGGCAGGTTCTGGAACTGAAGATTGTTGGGCTCTGGTCTGAAAATGCACAAGATATGATTTATCAGAAACAGAGTAATCTTGTGATCAAGAAAGGAAAAGATTTTTACCTCAACAAGGACTTTCTTGATAGTTCTTCTCCTCTTGGCATTTGGAGGGGCAATCAGAGACAAACCTTGCCTCCTATCGGCGGCAAAGGCTGGACGGACTTGGGTCCGTTGTGGCAAACCTAGCCATTAGCCGAGCCGGGGTTGGGGACCGAATCCCGTCTTTGAGATCGGGCCTACGGCATTGTAGGCAATATTCCCGGCCCGAGGGGCGGCACTATGTTCGTGGGTAAAAGAAGTAAGGTCGGAATCATGGTTGGAAGAGGAAATGTCCGATTCAAGGGTTAATCATATTACCTCGAAGTTGGCTGAAAATCGGGCATCAACTCGCACGCAGAACAAGTGTACGGAGCTCACCGAAGATATGATCGTGGAATTCTTGCCACCGGGGAGTTGAAGGTGGAGTGAGCTATTGTTGTGGGTACAAAAGGCCGGGTGTAGACAGTGGGACTGCACACATAATGAAAGAATCTGCTACTATGCATGAGTTCTTTGATTTCCTCTCCGGGCTTGAGGAATTCATGCGGGAACAGATCTTGGGGGCATGCTGGCCACATCCAAGTTGCCGAGCCATTATGTTGGGCCGATAATATTCATAAGTGCTATAGGTCGGCCTTCCTCCACCGAATTCGGTAGGCAAAATGCATGGGCGGATTATGATGTTGAGGATCTCCAAGAATCTCTCATCTTGGCGTCCGAGTTTCAAAAAAGAGAATTCACAAGGGAAAATCAAATTATCATTGTCCGGATAAGGGAGCCGGAGAGGATTTTGGAAACCTTTGAAGAATAGCTCGAAAAGGCGGGCTGATATCCTGCCGAATAAGAACAGTTGAAGCGAGCTTCTCCATAAGTCCGGCATCCTCCGGAGGCTTGGGGTTCTCCTTCGGGATGATTGGACGAAGGGAAGAGCCGGGTGTTCAAATCAACACCAACAATCGATGCATGTGTAGCTGCAGCCACATTTGAACAAACCACCGGGGACCGTTGACGCATGCTATCCCTCGACCGGTGTACATCCGGGTGACGGTTTGGTGAAGCATATGGTACACACTTGCCTAGGAGGAATTTCCCAAGAGGGAAGCGGTTGCCACCGACCGGTTGAGAAGCCATCGCAATGTGATTCGGGGTAGGCTCATTGGCTTTACCACGGAAGATGAACCTACATAGCACCATGTTCGAAATGCCCCGTATTCAATTTCACCAAGGGGGCCGTCCTTCATGTGGTTCAGGATATAGTTCTTGTATCCGCTCCCTGGTTTCACCCCTGTTTGTCGTGAGGAACCTTTAAAATCCCAGGGTTGGACGGATCGTGTAATATCAAGGACGGTGATCATATACACATCGGCCAAAGTTGGAGACATCGGGCCGTGGCCAAAGAGGAAGGCGTTGACGCCATTTGACCAAAAATGGCAAGCTGCTATCAAGAGGTCTTCATTCTTGGGGGTCTCGGCCAAAGATAACTCCAGGCACTGAGCAATGCGAAGGGTGTCCCAATTCTTGGTCCTGGCACTCTTGTCCGCAAGAATCCTCCGGTACCAATTTTTCCGACTCGCGATTGGGGGCAAGGGCCAGTTCTTGAAAGCATCTTGCCACCGAGGAGGTGTGGACAGAGACACTTTAAAGGGGATCCTTTGAGATTCAGCTGCGATGAAATCTCGAGGATCAGAGTTTCCTACGGGACCAAGGTAGTAGGATCTTGAATTGGCCTCGGTGCGAATCAAAAGCTCGATGGAAGGCTCCTGAAGGAAAGCGGAAAAGAAATCTCAGGTAAAAATTGAAAACCTAAATGCCGAATGAAGCTTACAGGAGGAGAATTTACCTGAGCAGCTTGGTTGTGAGCTGCCATTGGGGTTTTGAACTCAGAACAAGGGGATCTAGGGTTTGGATCTAGACGAGTATTCCGGCGGATTGCGAAGAGAGAGAACAGGTGTTGACAGATTCGATTTGAAAATGTTTGTGGCTGGAGTCAATTCCGGAACAAAATCACTTTTATCCCGCAATTGAAGGGGCATGTGTTAACACCAAAATTTGGTAAGGAGTCTGACTTGTGGGTCCAGCTCGATGAGGAGTCCGTCTGGCGGAAGGAAGGTTTCCTCAGATGTATTCGGCAGAAAGATCTGCGGTCGGCTATATGCTTCCGTTCGGCAAGGGAACAGTTGAGCTGATTTTGCGGGATTGGACGATGACGTGGCTCAAGCAGGAAGGACGAATGGATGGGTAAGCGATCAAGCTTAGAGATAAGTTAGGCAACAAATCCATTCGAGGTTGTACTTGGCAGGGTATAAATATGAGCCCTGAATGTATGTAACATACACAATCATTCTCAATACAAACCGGCCTTACGCCAAACCCTAGAGTCCATTTGTCGTGTCGTCGAGTTCTTCGAGAGGGTTCATCGATCCGTCGACCTCCGTGAGTACGGCAACCTTGTATCATATCTAGTATCATGCGGTGGATTTAGATCGATGCAAGTAGTCTTGTTACCATGCTTCGTGTCATGCGGTAGATTCAAGCTTGGTTCAAGAGGGTTTCTTGTTAGGTCATGAGCCATGCGGTAGGCTAAGATCTAGCTTGAGGCTAGTTATCGGCTCTATTGGATTTTGGCAAGATCCAATAGATTCATTAAGTTACCCCGTGTTGCTTTGAGTTTTGCTTTATGTTTAAATTCATGTAACACCTTTTTGCCCAATCTAGATGGGTTTGGATCGGCTTTATCCCTCTTGAGATCCTTATGCGAGTAGAATTCGTGCCTTGGGATAATTTAACACGTGATTCACGTGCTTTCCGATAGCCGAAACCGAATCGATCTAGGTTGTTACGTGTTGCGGGTTCAAGCTTGCCAACGTTGGTATAAATCTTGAAAGAACCGAGTATCACGCGGTAGATGCGGGTTTTTGGGTTGCTTTGGAGCTAGTCATCCGGTGGATTAGATTCCGAATCAATCGATAGGTTTATTTCGCTTGGTAATGTTCGTTCCTTCTTCATGGACCCCGAATCGGTACTTCGGCCATATTCGGTTATGTTTCTTCACGAGTAGGACACGTGCGTAAATCATGCCTTAAATAATGTATGCTTTTAGCTTTCCATATTTAGATTGTATCATGCGGTGGATAGATCTATTTGTGGAAAGTGGTACGATTCCCATGCAAGTTGTATCATGCGGTGGATAGATTTGTTTGGAATCGTACCCGACGGGTTTTAAAGTGCCTAGACATGTGGTAGACGAGTGCTTTGGACCTATGCATGCTTGTTTATTACATGTTTGCGCTCGCACTTTACTTTATTTATTTATTTAATGTTAATCGTCATGGGGATCGGTCACGGCTTGCGCATGTGCATCTTTGCTCAAAACAAAGATCGATCGTCGTCATGCTTACGTCCCTCATTCGGCTATGTTACTTTTCCTTTTATAAATTCCTGAATGGTTTCAGTTTATTGACAGATAGCTTTCCATAGCTATGTGTCATCCCATTTGGCTTTGTAGCCGTAAATATGGAAGCTGTCGGTACAACCCGGCAAGTTCCAAGCTTTGGTATTTAACTGTATTATCTTTTGTTAATTTTCGGGAAAAAATTGAGCGGCACGTCTTGTGATTCTTTGCACGTGTGAAGCCGGCTTGTTCGGCTTGCTGTGTGCTTGGCGCTAGGTGCACATTTTGCGTCAACGACTTGCACTTGATCATACATGAGAAAACATAATGCTCTCAAAATTTAATTCGTTAAAGTTTCATAATGTACTAGCCTTCATCCCTACGGAGGGTAGACTATTAATTAAGCTTATCCCACAAGTATTAACATGCTCCCAAAATTTAAATAGATCTCAGAAATTTTGAAATAAAGAATGAGATGAAAAAGAGCTAAACCAGGTTCACAAATGTAAATCATCTTGCATCTTGCTCATGGACTCTCATCTCATCTTGTCTCTCAAGCCTATTTATTCTACTCCTTTCCCTCTCATAACATATATATAAGTGGTAGGCTTTATATGGATCTATTTGGGAAAGTTTAGTCCTACCAAGATATTATAAATGAGATGTTGTCAAAACAAGACAAGCTTTTCATGGTCTTACCGAGACTCATCAAAAAGGTCATTGGAAAATAATGTTAAATCAAGGAGGGGAAGCGAAAATACACACACTTGAGATAGGTGGACATGTGCAAATGGCAAAGAGTGATCCCGAGGCACAAAGGAAGTCCTCATTATCGGATTATCTTTTAATCTTGAGTCCTTGAAATTCCTAATGCACTTTGGAGAACCGGGGAGTTCACTTTATTTTACACATACTCATATATTTTTTCTCATACATAAATATCTTTTTCTTTCTTTCTCTTCAAATTTTTTTATTTGCTCCCATTTGAACTCAAAAATTGCATTGTACCTATCTCCTCCCCCATGCTTAGACGTTGCTCGTCCTCAGGCAAAGAGGTGATAGAGATAAGGTAGGTACCAGAAATACTTTTCCTTTGGAAAGATGCTTGAATCATGGCACCATCTTGCAATCTTCCTTGAATTGGTGATCCATTCTCAACGATAGGTTGTGGTCAAGGAGGTAATCACAAAAGATGATATTTGATTTTAAGGGTGGATATCCGGCGAGGTTTGTGAGATCTCCGATGTGGGGATACACAATGCACGGATAAGAGGCCAGCAATAAGATAGATACGCAAAAACGGAATGACCAGCTTCTTAGTCTCAGGCCAGAGAAATCATGGCCTGCAATAACTCACCCAAAAATAAATCTTGTACACTAAGGTTTATGCACTCAAATATTTATAAGGCTCTGGATAGGTAGAGCAACACACAAGTGATATTTATGACAAGGTTAGCATTACTTTTAGGAATAAAAAACATCTTTAATCCATCTAAAACTTGAGAGCATATAAAACATATGGGTCTTTATTTTTATCATAACCTCCGCTAAAGATTAAGCTAGCATTTAGATAATTTCAGATTTGTATTTTAAGAGAGCAATAGCTTTAACATGCATAAAACGAATACAAAGATAAACAAAGCGGCAATTATAATCATATATCATCATGGCATAAATTTCGTAACTTTACCAAAGGTAAAAACAAGGTGGTGACTTTATTCATGATGAAAACAAACTAACACACTTGTTGGAATTTAAATAAAAACTGAAAACACTACGCATACAAAAGCAAACACAAGCTGAAAATTAAAGAAAAAGGGAAAAGAAAAGAAAATTAAAGCTCCTCCTTCTTCTCATCTTCCGCCGGTGGTTGGTATTGATAATCTTGGTAGTTGTACCCTTGCTCATAATAGGTTTGGACATCCCCTCCAATGAATTGATCCGACGGTACTAGGTGAAGGCGCCCAAGCTCATAGGCAATATTTGCATTGCCCTCACCTAATTGAGACGTGTTGGATTGGATGGCTGCAATGTTTTGCATGTTTCGTGCAGCATATCCTCCAATTATGGCCACACTTTGTTGTGGTTGAGGAAATTGTGCATAGGGCTCCGCAAAGGTTACGTTGGGCACCACATAATTTTGTGGGGGCATGGCTGCACCACTCCCCCATGCTTGCATTGGTGGCCCTCCGTAATAACTTGGCGGTGTAGGAATTCCTCCGTACGATGGCACATAGTTCTGTTGTGCACCTTCCTCTTGTGCCGAGGAGGATCCTTCTTCTCCAATTCTTCCTCTTTTATTTTTCCTTGCCGGCACAAGGAGTCATTCCTCCAACCAATCTTCCTTCCCTTGAATGAAGAGTCTTAGTTGTGGATCCGGAAGGGGTAAGTTTACTTTGGCCACTTTAAAGCCTCCTCTCTCATCTCCACTTATATATTTTCCTTGTTCATGTATTCAAATCTAAGAGAGGTTTCGGGTAGAATATGTTCGGGATTTCTTGGAATACCCAGTCTTAAGGAGATGGCCAACATGGAGAGGTAACACCCCGAACCAATATCTCCCGATCCCGATGTTGCTTCACAACACCATCGGTTGATCATGAGGTAGGAGGTGTCTATTGGCTGCCTGGCAATTAAAGTCGAGTAAAGCCAATTTAACTCTGTGTCGGTCACCTTCGTCACCTTCGTCTCCCTCATCCTCCCCAAAATCCTTTTACTCATCAATGAGTGAAATACTTCGATGATGGGGTTCCGAATGGAATTCCTTTGTTGGTGGGCTTCCCCGGAGATTAAATTCCAAAATCCATCCAACATGCCTTCCGGCACGTCAACTTTCTCCGGAGCTCCCTTTTGGAAACCAAGTAACTCCCTAATATTTTCATAGGGAACCACTTGTTGAATTCCCTCCAACCTGAATGATAAACTCGGCACCCCCTCGTCAAGGATAGGCGTCATGGTCATCAAAATTTCCAAGGCAAATTCCTTGTCGGTATTTGCTGACACCCCGTTGGAGAATTGCACCCATCCAAGGTGCCCCAACATATAATAAATGTTCGTGCCAAAACCCAATGAGTTGAGAGCTTGATCATCGAAATCGACGTTTGCCACAAGCCTCTTCTCAAGGCGAGAGAGTTTCTTCTCCTCCTCCTCGGACATAATGATGAAGCCATATGTGGAGTTCCGCGGAGTGTACGGAGGTGGAGAGGATGAACGGGTTGATCGACGAGGTGGGACGGGCGGCTCCTTCGTACGCCCTTGAGGTTCGGTAAACCTCATGGATGAGCTCCTTGTTGCCCTAATGCCACCGAGAAGGAGAGTGTTGTTCCTTCTCGGCGGTGTCGTGTCCTCCTCCATGCTTCGAGGAGACTCGGAAACCGAGTGCCTTCTCGAAGATGTCGTCGTAGATGGCTTGGACGATGACGACCCCTTCTTCTTGGTGAAGAGACTTGTGGTTTTCTTCCACATGATTGCAGCACTCTCCTTTCTAATATAATTTTGGGGTTTTAACCGGTAACAAAGCACTCAAGAATTATTTTGGAGTATGGACTTTGAGTGGATTAAAGGGTGTGATTTGTTTGAGCAAACAAACTTGGGAAGGATGGCTAAGTCTAAGGCAGTTCTGGACTAAAACTTCAAGCACACAAAGAGGGGGAAGAGTTGCTTGCCTGCTGAAGACGAGCACCGGGGGTGCATTTTTATAGGGGAGGCCGGCCGACCTGGGCCGACCGGCCTGGGTGGCTTCGCGCCTCCCCTGGCTCGACTTTCCTCCAGCGTGATGATCTTCCTTTGTGACTTTCGTGCCCGCGTGCTCCACTAGTTGCACCACCCAAACTCTCTCATCCACTCCTTTGCTTGCATTATTGGTCCTTCCACTTGATGCCTTTGCTTTTAGTCATGTCCATGCTCCCTTGCTTCACATGCCACCATGAATTTTCTGCAAAACAATTCTTGTTGCCCCGCCATGCTTGTGCTTTGCATGTGACCTTGATGAAAGTTGTTGGAAGGGCATCCCGTGATGCATCACGGTGCATGTATGATTTAAGGCTAAGCACTTCTCTAATTTCTAAAATTAAAAAATAATTCTAGAGCTATGGAGGAGCTCAAGCAGAAATTTATAGAAGTTTTTAAACCATTAAATACAAATATAAGTCAAAAATATTTTCTGACTACATTTATATCAGTCTCATCGGTATTGTTTACCTTCATTAGTTGAGAGCAAACCTTCCCAGCTTGATCATAGGGGCATAGGTTTAGGTTCTAATTTTGTCTCAATGAGAAAGATTTTGAATGAAATAAAATTAAGTGAGGCTTAAAAAAATTCTAATCTTAGAGAAACTAAGGATATAAATTTTTAAAACAACCAAAAGTTAAGTTTCTAGGTTTACGCGAGTCCTACCACGTGCTGAAATTTAAATAACATCTAGATACAAGTCGTGGCTCTACTCGTGTGTTTTTAGCATGTAAAACAAGTCAACCATAACATCATTAAGAGGATCAAAGGTTGAACTAGGTTCTGAATTTATTTGGTTTTGGTTTCTCGAAAAAGAAGCAAATAACACATAGGATGGTTCATGTAAAGGGTTTATGATCCAAACAAAATATTCAACCAAGAATCATGTCTCTAATATTGTTCAACCACTCTAAGTCTAATGTCTTGCATAGTAAATTTCAAAACTAACTTACTTGAAAAGACTCGAAAAATCTTGAATCTGGTTGTCCTCCCGGTAGCTTATTCTTGACTCGACGAAACGGGTTGCCTCCCGCCTAGCGCTTCGTTTATAGTCCATGGCTAGACTTCTTCACTTGATTACTTCAGATCAACGCTCTTTGCGGGCGTTGCAATCTTGGGTACCCACTTCTGCACCATCTTGGGCACGGGCTTATTCTCCGGCTTAGTCATCTTTTTGGTCTTCACAGGCGGCTTTTGTTCCTTTGTTTTGACGGATGCAACAACTTGCTTGACTTTCTTCGCTTCCTTCTTCTTCTGCTCTTCCTTCTTCCTTGGTTCTTCCTTAACAATGCGACGATGAGGTGGGACATATTTAACTTCAATCATATTGCATACCTCGAGGCGTGGTCGAAACTTGAAAGAACTCTTCTCGCCATTAATGTCGAAGTTGATCTCCCCCTTGCCAACATCAATAGTAGCTCCCACGGTCTTGAGAAAAGGCATCCCAAGGATGAGTGGTGGTTTCTCCCTCTCTCCCATCTCGAGTACCATGAAGTCGACGGGGATGAAGTGATGTCCGACCTTCACGGGCGCATCTTCAGCGATGCCCAAGGGATAGCGAATGGAGTTATCACCCAACTCCAAACACATACCCGTAGGCTCCAAAGGTAGGCGTAGCTTCTCGAACACATCCCTTGGCATGACGCTCACACTAGCTCCAAGGTCGCATAATGCCTTCTCGAACTTGAATGAACCAACGGAACATGGAATTGTTGGGCACTCGGGGTCTTTTTTCTTCTCTAGCCCATTTGCAATAGTGGCACTACATTGCTCGGACATCTTGACATGATCTACCCCGAGTGTTGCTATATCATATTTATTTGCAAGGATATCTTTGAAGTAACGAGAATATGTAGGAACTTGAAGGGCATCCAATAACGGCATGTTGATGCTAAGTCTACGCACAACCTCCACAAACTTCTCAAAGTGATTATCAAGTTTACCTCGGAAGTAGCGTGGCTTGAGTTGCGGTATCTTCATGTCTTCTCCCGGCATCTCAAATTTGGTCTCTTCGGTGATGATCTCCGTAACTTCCTCCTTAGCAAATTCCTCCGCCTCGGCCAATGGTTTAGGCTTCCTTGCTCCCGCGGAACGCTCCGGATCTTTGGTCTCCTTCCCCGAACGTGTTTGAATAGCCTTCGCCGTTTCGGGACCTTTAGGTTGTCCCGGAAGCTTCCATTCACTAGCGGATAGGCGCCCGACAAGTTGTCCCACTTGCGTCTCGAGCATCTTCATCATGTTGAGCACTTGATGGTTGGAGCTTCCGACCTCCGTCACATTGCTATCGATGTTCTCCAACACCTTGTCTATGGCTTTGAACTTGGTGATGGTGTCCTTGGTGATCTTTGTTTGCTCGTCCATGAAGTCCTTCAATTGTATACAAAGCTGAACCAAATTCGGAATGAATGAGCTTGCATTAAATTGAGGTATACCTTTCCCGTAGTGGAAGTTCGGCAAATCTCCCTTCCTCATGTAGTCGAGCACCTTGGCTTCCTCCGGACAATCCTTGTGGACACGGCCATATTCTCCACACTCTTCACATGTGGATCTTGCTTCGGCAGCCTTTAAGTCTTGAGCCTCTTTCTTTTCTATCTCCATCTTCTCCAACCTTCACATGAGTGAATCGATCATGCCTTCAAGTATGTCTTCTTTCTCCACTTGCTAGACTCCTTTGACATTCCCCGCAGGTTGAACCAGAAGTAAGCGTCCGAACGACGCCCACGTATCATTGTCCGTGACCTTCTTGAATAGAGTGAAAGCTTGAGTTGGCATAAGCTCGATGATAGATCCTCCTGCCGATGCATCGATGATCGTCCTTGACACCATGGTGAGTCCTTGGTAGAACTTTTGAACGAGGTCCTCCTTCGGGAACTTGTGATGTGGAACTGCCCGAGTGTACTCATTGAAGCGCTCGAATGCCTCCGAGATAGTCTCCGTAGGATATTAAGCAAAAGTGGCAATCTTATTACGCAAGCTTTGAGTTTTACCCGACGAGTAGTATTCCTTCATGAAGGGCCTCATCAACGTATTCCAATCTTGCACCGTCTCCGTCGGTTGAGAGTAGAACCATTGCAAAACCTTCCCAAGTAGCGAGAACGGAAAGAGCCTTGCCCTCATTTGATCTTGAGTCACCCCGTCCATATTGAATGTCTGACATAGTTGAATGAACGCTTGGAGGTGAAGGTTCGGATCTTGTTTACAGGTGAAGGGTGAATGTTGCACCATGCGGATTGTTGAGGTCTTGATCTCGAACGGCCTTCCGATCTCCGTGAGGTTCAAGATTGGTAGGTCGATGATGTCTGGGGTGCATAGCTCCCCGATCTTGCGTTCTTGCGGTTGATCTCCCATCGGTAGAAGTTGATTCTCCCAAGGACTTTGAGGTGGTGAATTCTTCGGAGATTCCAATGATCCTTCATTTTCCAACTTCGAATCTACAAAATCCAGCTTCTTAGCATGTTGTGCTTCGTGTCTCCTTAGCCTGTAAAGTTTTTCTGGATCATCCACAAAATTATTGGATTTGTTGGAGAAGTAGCAGTCCATCTCCTGTTAGGGTTAGCAATAAACAAAATATTAAAAAACGAAAAAGTAAAAACAAATCTAAGAAAACTAGGGTTAGACAAACTAGATTAGATTGATTTTGAGGACGATCAAAAGTTAGTAGATGCAAAAAGAAAAACCAAAAGAAAACTGAAAATTACACGAAAAGCGATAAAAGATCGAATCTTGATCACTTGTTCCCCGGCAACAGCGCCAGAAAAAGGGGCTTGTTGACGGTGTATAATCGTACTAAACTTCAAGTAGACTTGCAAGCGGACAAGTCTCCTGTCGTAGTCAAGGGACTCTTCTTCCCTTGAGTGGTGAACCCAAGGTATCGAATTCGTGGAACAATGTGAGATGCAAGAGTTGATCTAATAACAATGCCAACCGTCGGAAGGAGCCTTCTCCTCCGCCTCCGCCTAAAGAAAGCAACCCTAATGGCGTATTCCAAAACGCCAAAAGGAAGATCAACTTCATCGTCGGAGGACCCCAAGAAGCCAAGAGCAACAAACAGCAGCGGTCAAATGCAAGAGAGATTGGCCAAGTCAACATTGAAACTCCACAACCTCTGCGGTGGTCGGAGTTCCCCATCACTTTCTCTAGGCAAGACCATTGGATGCACATACCTGACCCTGATACCTACCCGCTGGATGTTAACCCTATAGTGGACGACGCCTTCCTACCTAGGAGCCTCGTCGACAGGGGCAGCAACCTAAACATCATCTTCACCGAAACGCTGCAGAAGATGGACTTCGACTTCTCCAAGATGACTGCCTGTGACGAGCCCTTCTACGGGGTCGTGCCTGGCAAGGCTACGTACCCCATATGTTGTGTATGCCTACCGGTCATGTTTGGCAAAGAAGACAACTTCCGCACAGAGTACCTGACGTTTGAGGTCATGGACTTCCTCTCCTCCTACCATGACATCCTTGGTCGACCTATATTGGCCAAGTTTATGGCCATCCCGCACCACACCTACCTCATCATGAAGATGCCAACGCCAAACGGGGTCCTTTCCATCTACGACGACATCCTCGTCTCCTACAAATGCGAGAGCGACACTGTCAACCTCGCCAAGGTATGTGCGTGTAAGGCCGCAGCAACGATCATGGTTGCTCAGGCTGCCAAGATCGACCAAACTACTCTAGAGATGTGTTGACGGTGTATATTAAACTTCAAGTAGACTTGCAAGCGGACAAGTCTCCCGTCGTAGTTAAGGGACCCTTCTTCCCTCGAGTGGTGAACCCGAGGTATCGAATCCATGGAACAATGTGAGATGCAAGAGTTGATCTAATAAAGCCTAGAAACTTAGATCTTCAAGAGGTGAAACCTATGCATCTAATCTCGAATAACATCTCGAAAACCAATCTAATCTATGAAAGTCGGAGGTAGCAAGACATAGAAGGGGATAGATAAACCAATCTAGAGAGATTGGATCATGCCTTTGTTGAAGTTCCGAGCAAAGAAGAAGTAACAAGTTCAATCTCATAAAAAGCCTCTTTAAACCACGGTTTCCCGTCCGACTCCGAAAATGCCCACCTTTTGGAGCGACTACTGGCGTATGGCGATTCCAAGGTGTTGACGCAAAAATAGGACGTCACCTCCGCGTGCAGCACACGTGACTCCCCGGTCTGTAGCGAGGCGTGCCAGCTAATCTGACCTGTTGATTGACAATGGAAAATCAGCTAGATTCGATGGATCTTCAATGGTGTGTGTATCTGTCAATCGACCGATACAGTAAAACGGGATCGGCAGGCTCGAAAGCAGTCAAAGTGTAAGTATATGTAGAAGGATCGGCCAAGACAGCCGATCGTGACGTCAGCACTCGAATAAACCTAAGCCAGCTGTGAGAATAGATGATATTTTAAGATAATAAAAGCCGACGAGATCTAGATCAAGCTGGATAGATGGATGATAAAAGCTAAAGAAACAAGAATAAGCTTGCTAATCTAGCTGATATCGATAAATTGTGAATAAATCTAGACGAAACCACAACGATACGCCCGGAGGTTAAAGCCTAGATATTATTCGGTAAAGCGGAACTCACCAGAAAACCGAACTCATGAAAGAGAAAAGGTACAAAGGCGAAGTCACCGAAAAGTAGATGCAGTAAAGAAGATGCAATAATTGGTAAAGGAGTGTCCGGAGGCGGTTTTGATATTGATCGTGTGATGATCCTTTACAATGGCTGGGGGCTTATATTTATACCCTGGGTTAGACTCCCTCTGCCGAAAGGGCTCAAGCTTCCTACTTACAAGATTCCTAGTAGATTACGCCAACTAATAGATGCAAACTCTCCTAGTAAATTGACTCTATAAATTCCCTTGTGTAGAGTCATTCTCGATTAAGCTTCCTCCGGACTTGTCTATGAATAGACAAGGCTGTATATAGATACTTGGACTCCTCCCACGTCTAGCCTACAATGTGCTGCAGAATCCATGTTATATACTCCCTCCGTCCCGAAAATAATGACGTTTTAGGATTCAAATTTTGTCTAAAAAGAATGATGTTTTACTTAATTTGGCATGTGTGCATGTGCATGTAGGCATGCAACAATCAATTAGCACCTAATATGGCAAATAAATCGGGGCAATCGAAGTCATTTGACCTCCTTAATGATCTGTCCTAAAATTTTTAGAATGACATTCTTTTTGGGACAGAGGAATATGCATGTTGGCTCTTCCTTCTTGATGTCATCAGGGCTTTCCCTTCTTTACTCTATTTCCTTTAATCATCCCGGTCTGCATTACTCTGGACTCCATGATGCACGGGTACCAAGTCCTCTTGTTCACGTAACCCCATATGGGACATGCTCCTCTTTCCAGATTTATTGTTTGACCATCATTTACTTGGCAGCTTTGCATTGATTTCCCTAAAACGTGTAAGAGCAACACCAAGAGCCTCTCTAAAAATCACTAGTTAAAATCCTGATTTGGCTAGTATGTAAAATGAAATAGCTAGCAAAAAGTTGATAAAATCCAACAGACTCACTAAAATCAACTCTCCATATACTCCACCGCTAGTGGGTCCCTCCTGCCATACTCATGTACGAGGGGATAGCTAGCGGGACTGGCTAGCCAAAGATAGCTAGTGAAGCCTCCGGTTTAGCTAGCGAGGGCAAATTTAGCTAGTCTGTTGGATTGAGTTTTTGGACAAGTTTTATATTTTTTGGCTACTTAATTCAAGATAGCTAGTCTCTTTGAGTTGCTCAGCTATCAGCTAGTTAAAAATATCTTCTGACCATTCCATTATTTGTCAACAGCCGATTATCCTCCTTCCCTTATTCACAGTCACTTTTCTTGATCATGACACGAGCTGGCCATCACCATACATGTATATTTAGCATTTTCGTAAGAATGTTCTGGTCCTTGGTCTTTTGTTGATTAATCAATTCGGCAACAATTCCTTCTTTAACTAACTCCTTTATCAACTTCCAATGCATGTACGTACACAACACCTATCTCCATGTACATCTATGCAACTCCATGCATCATTGTTTGAAAACCATCGACTCTCGCCGATCACGTGGCTCCTTTTGTGCTTCCTTCAAGGCAATATTCTTTTGACTCTGGATTTGGTCAAAATCCGGTGTCAACACAAGGTCGTCATCAAGCAAGTCAACAAGGAGTGGGATTGTGTGAAAGACACAGTGGACGCTTACCGCGCTGAGATCCGGAAGCTCGAAGGCCACTTCAAGGGGATCGAGTTTCAGCACGTGCCACACAACAACAACGTGGCCGCCAATGTTCTATCTAAACTAGGCTGCAAACAAGCTCTAGTCCCGGCAGGTGTGTTTGTCCAAGACCTACGCAAACCATTGATCAAGCTGTTGGATCCGGACAACCCAGACCAAGATCAGCCCGACCAAAAATCCAGTACCTCCCCGAGACGTGCTGATGACAGAAAAGAGGACGATTGGCGCGAGCCGTTCCTAACCTTTCTACTTGACCAGCGAGTCCCAGAAGACAAAGCTGAACGGGAACGCATCACACGGCGTAGTGCTAACTACGTCGTGATCGGCAACGGCCTCTACAGAAAAGCCATCTCTACTGGCTTCTCGATGAAGTGAATCTTGCGATCAGAAGGTCTTCAGCTCCTGGCTCAGATCCATGGCGGTGAGTGTGGCTGCCACCCAGCATCTGCCAATCTGGTCGGCAGGGCCTACCGATTTGGCTTCTACTGGCCCACGACCATGACTGATGCCAAAGACCTCATAAAGAGGTGCAAGGGATGTCAATTCTTTGCCAAACAGTAGCACCTGCCGGCTCAGATCCTGCGCACGATACCCCCATCGTGGCCCTTTGCCATGTGGGGCCTTGATTCCATAGGACTGTTCAGATCCGCCCCTAGCGGCTATAAGCACATCCTTGTGGCCGTCGACAAATTCACCAAGTGGATTGAAATCTGACTTGTCACTAAGGTAACGTTGAAAGAAGCGGCGAAATTCATCCAAGAGATAACACATCGCTTCGGTGTGCCCAATAGAATCATCACCGACCTCGGATCGGCCATTACAGGATCTGCCTTCTGGGATTTTTGCAAGGAAATCATGATTGATGTATATATACATCGGTCGCCCACCCTCGGTGCAATGGCTAGGTCGAACGTGCCAACTAAATGGTTTTTCAAGCTCTCAAAGATCGTATCTTTGATGACACCTCAAATTACGCTTATCGGTGGTTAGCCGAGCTACCACATGTGATTTGGGGTCTGCGGACCCAAGTCAGATCAGCCACGGGCTTCTCGCCCTTCTTATTGGTCTACGGCTCAGAGGCCATCCTACCCACCTATGTCACCTTCGGAGCTCCATGCATACAGTTCTACGAAGAAGGTGAAGCGGAGTAAACTCAACGCGTTGACCTTGACAGCCCCGAGGAACAGAGAGTAGCAGTCGTCATGAGACAAGCTCACCACGATTAGCAGCTTCATCGCTACCACGATTGCAACATCAAAGAGTGCTCCTTCAACGTTGGTGACTTAGTCTTAAGGCGCATCTAGAAGACCGACAACATGCACAAGTTGTCTGCCCCTTGGGAGGGGCCGTTCATCGTCACAGAAGTTATCAGTCCATCTACATATGGCCTCCAGTGGGGCGATGGCCAAGGAGTCCCCAACCCATGGAACATGGAGCATCTCCGCCGATTCTATCTGTAGAATAGTTTTCATTACATCTATGTATTCTTCATCTTTGTACTTCTAGTTAATTAAATACTAGTTTTAAGTAGTCATCTGTTGTGTCTTGAGCTCTATCCTCTTTTCTTTCATGTCATGTACCCTCTCCCTCGACATGCTCGGGGGCTTGGCAAAAGCCAATACAAGGGTCGAAAGACCTGAGGATTGAAGTTTTTGTTCCTCCCCTCCACATGCTCGGGGGTTTGGAAAACCTCCCCTCCACATGCTCGGGGGTTTGGAAAAAACCTACACAAGGGTCGCTCGACCTGAGGACGTCGTCCCTCATGACTACTTACTCTATGTTATTGAGGACCATGTGTGGTTCGAGGACCGGTGGATGGTCGCTTCCTGGTGTGATGAGTGATAGACAACGTAGTGTGGACTGATTCTTGGATAAGTATTGCAGGTGCAGGTTGCGGCTTGACTGGTGTTGGTGCAGGTGAAGAACAAGCGCGAAAGGTCGTCACTGGTGAGGCCTCTAGGTGTGGAGAAGACAAGTAGGCTTGGTTCGTGGGACCCGATGGCCAGCGGAGTCAAGTGCGGGCCGCATGGTGGCATGAACAGCAAGATGAAGTCATGGACGGTTTCTTGGTTGAGCCTCAAAACTAAGGTTGAGCCGGGATTACGTGGGAGCCAAGTCATGAGTGGCGATTGGCGGAGGCTACACCGAGTTCGCGGGGTTTCCGGTGGTTCACCAGAAAACCACTGGTTCCTTGGTTGATCCACAAAGCCAAGACCGAAGAACCGAAGACGGAGATGCAGCAGCTCCAGATCGGTCTGACCGGTCTGACCGGTGGGTACCGATCTGATTGGTGAGGAGCACCGGTCTGACCGGTGTGCGACGAAGCAGTCCGGAATCTTCGAAGCGGAGGACACGCGTCGGAAACGCGAGGCTTGCGAGGCTAAGAAGGTTGCGGTCGCCGGGCATCCGTCCGATGGAGTGATGACAAAGATTTCCAATTTCGCCCTCGAGGGGCATGTACCCCTAATTAGCTAGTAAGGGTATTTTAGACTTTCGGTTGCCTCCATATAACCCAAGTGGTGAGAGGATGGCAGCCATCTCTTGGAACCCTAGGTCATTTGCTTTCCTTTCCGTTCCTATTTTCCCTAGGATTTCTATAGGACTAGCTTGAGAGGTTCATGGTGAGATCTTGTGAGAGTGTTGGATGATCGGCTGGCAAGCTAGACCTTGTATGAACCTCTTTGGTATGCATAGATAATTCGGCGTGGTTTCTCAAGGCTTGGTTGTGTTGTTCTCGTTTGTTCTTGATGGTGATTTTCGGAGCCCTCTCTTGGTGGATTTCTTGGTGTGTTTTTGGGACCTTGCTCTTGGGGATTTGATGGGGGATGTATGTGTGAACCCTTCGTGGTTATTTTCCCTTTGATTCCCCTCCCAAATACGTGAGTTAAGGGGCTCGATTTTGGGGTTTTCAGTGTTATGGGATTAGAGGAGTTCTTGGCGGGATTTCTTTGATTCCTTTTGATTTGGCAAGTTTTGGTGGACATAAACTTGGCTATGGACTCCCCATGAGGTGTTCCTACTATCCCCAAAGTCTTGCGCAAATCCGTGGAGCGATTCGGGAGATCGGGAGTTGGATTTGGGGGAGTTGACACGCTGTTGGTGTTCATCCCGACGAGCTCAAGTCACACTGGTCTGATTGGTGCCTCTCACCGGTCTGACCGGTGCAGACCCCTGTTGGGTTTTGCTCGGGTGAACGTTTGGGTGAGTTCGCTATTGTCCCGTGTTGCTGCTGTTTCGAGTTTGGGTCGTTTTGGAGCTCGGTAGGCCTGTTTGGTGTTTGGGGCTTTCTGGCTTGGACCGGTCTGACCGATGTGCCACACCGGCCTGACCGGTGTAAGGGCTGTTCTGTGGAAGTCGCCAGGTTTCACCAGCAGGGACCGATCTGATCGGTGGTGCTCACCGGCATGACCGGCGTAAGTCAGTGAGGCTCGAGTTTTGTGTTCCGCTGTGTTCTCGGGTCTGTGAGGTCGAGAGTTGGTTCCTAGGTTCAGTAGCACTACAGTGGCCGCGTGGGCTTGGCCAACTTGGGTAGTGAGTCGGAGACGTGTGTTGGAAGCCGTGTTCATCTTGTTCGAGCCTCCAACTCCTTCGAGAAGAATTTTTATCGGCCCCCATTCACTCCCCCCCCTCTATGGTTCGCCGTATCGGTCCTTCAATTATTGCGAGCCTGCTTGGTCGTGTGGTTGCAAAACCAGAGGCCCAGACTCCTCCCCGCGTGCCGATCGCACGTAAGTCTCCCCGCTGAACCGTGGTGATCAGTAAGCCAGCCTCTCCATGAGTAGTAGTCAACAGGGTATGATAAGAACACATTGCTTTAGGGCAACCAAGCTCGTGCAAATATAAATTAAGTATATCATGCAGGCCAAAAGAAGATCACCTATGTTATTTACATGACTGGAGGAGGAGGGGGTACAGCCATACGACTACGACTACTCTTCACCATCATCGCCCTTGTAATCGATGGCATCCATTATCTTCTCAGCAGCCACTCGTACCTCTTCTTCTATGGCCCGAAGATCCTTCATGGCGTCTGGGCCTTCCCTGACCTTGACCATGTCGACCTTGGGGAAGTGCAACTTCACTCGCACTAGCAACTCCGTAGATGCTGTCAAACTTGTCACCCTTAAGAGGCCCACCAACTTCTGGGGCGCAGCCAGAAGCCGATCAATGGATGGCCTAGGCTCCTCCCCAGTGACCTGCGTCTCCACCATGTCCATTACATGGTCGGTGGCGTTCTTCAGATCGTTCACCTCCACCTTCAGCCCTGCAATGATCACTTGGTCATTCCGCAACAACTGCAAAGCTACCTCGAGACTGACCTCATGGACCTTTCGAGCTTGCTTCTCATAAGCCAGCTTCTGGGACACAACATACTCACTGTCCACGGCAACCTTTATTAGTTTCTTCAGCTCCTCACGGCTAGCATCAGCAGCCCGCAAGTCCACCTCAAGGCTTCAGACCCTTTCCCAGGTAACCTTAAGGTCTTCATTGAGCTTGTCCTTGTCTCTGTCAAATTTTGTGATATAAAGAAGTCGTCAGATACAAGACCCAGTTACACAATTTGAGATGCACAAGGTCGTGGGTAGTTGGCCTTACCAGCACTCACAGACGTCAACAGTGTGTCGACGTCACAATTTTTTTGTTGCTCCTCCTTCAGCTCATCTTCGAGCTTCTTCTTATCCACAGCGGCCTCCTCTCAAACTTGCTTGAGCTCCTGCTCAAGCTCCACCACCCGCAGCCGCATAGCTGTGGCATTCCTACACTGGTCAGCCCTGCTCTGGCCATGGTTGGCTAGTGACAAGACAGATCATCAATAACATTAAAGAGATAAGTCTCTTACTACATTCAAAGACAGTTATTTACCGTGAACGTGTCATTAAGTGTCAAGATGGCCCAACGGACCGCTTCATGTCCTCATCGTCCTCGAAGATGTCTCCCTCCCAAGGAGTGCCGCTCCAGTTGATCTCTCGCCTCCTCAAATCTGGCCCCATTGACGTTGAACCCAGTACCTTTCCACCGGCTATTTGTGGGCCCTGCTGCGGCTGCTCGATCTGAGGAGTTGATGTCCGCACATCGCCAAGGAACCCTGAGTTCTGACCTCATGCTCGGATGTCATCATCCTTGTGGGAGAGCCTTGAGCACCTGAGGTGCTCTGAGGTCTAGCATCTGACCTGGAATAGTTTCTTCGTCAATATTCTACGACCTTACAGAGATTATCAATAAACAAGTCCAAGTATTAAGGCCTTACCTCACGACCACTGTCGTGCGCAATTTCGGCCTTGGAGGCCTAGCTCGCACCTTCGTAGCCATCTTTACCTAAGCTCTGATTGTAGCCACCTGTGCTTCCCTGATAATGTGGAGGTCCTCCTCTGTCACCTGCTGCTCCACCTCCCGCCACCTCTTGGTCGCGGGACTAGGCGACCTCGGTGCCACACAGTTACCAATAACCAATGGGTCATCAGTGGTTTCATCCTCCTTCTTGACATCCTGGGATGTCAGGGTGGGTTTCTTCTTCCTCTTCCTCTTCCTCTTCCCCTTCCTCTTCTTCTTTGCGGCCTCAAGCATGGCAATCTTCGCTGCCTCGACCGTCGCAGCAGCCCTCGAGCTTGACTGTTTCACTGTTTCTGCCATCACCTTGTGTCTCGGCCTTGTGGCACTGCTCGCCTCAGGTCGGTTCACCATGTCTTCACCGAGCTCCGGACCGCTGTCTTCATTAGCCCCTACCGATGAATCAGACAGGTAATTCTCTAGTAGCGCAGCTGCTTGAGGTTGGTAGTCTTGCGACCTCAATTTCTGACACAGCTCCTCACCGGTTGGCAGCGGTGCAGGGCACCAGTACTACATCTCCCGGGCCTGGAAAAGACAAGACACAAGGTCTAAGAGGTCTTCCTCTGAGGCACAAAGCAAATAAACACTTCAAAGACGAGCTAGTTAGTCCAAGACTCACTGGATCAGCTGGTCGGGTCAGGGAGTGTGCCTTTAGGCACTTTCTGTTCCGGATCCGCCCAGTGCACGGCTGCGTGACCCTGGCCACCATCTCCTCCTGGGAGACCTTGCGGTTAACTTCACGAGTAGGGTCCGACTGACCCCAATATTCGTCGGTTGATGCACCCGGTCCTTGATCGGCTGAATAAGACGATGATAGAATGACATCGCCACTGAGCCCCCAGTCAGACCCTTCTTCTTGAGGTCGGCTACAAGGGTGAGCAACTCCTTAACATCTTCCGTCTTGCGAGAGGTGACGGACAGGTCCGACTCAGGTATCTTCTCGAGCCTATGCCCAGTTCTCTATGGGAGTGATCAGCAATGTAAAACCACTCCGACCTCCACCCAGAGGTGTTGTCCAGCAGGTCCATATCAATCCATTTTGCCATAAGACTTGGTCTTAAGCAAAACATCACGAGACTACGACACCCATACGCTAGCCAGTGGTCTTGCCATTGAAGAAGTAACGCCACAACAAAAAATGGGGTGGTATGCCCATATACGCCTCGCAAAAGTGGATAAAAGACGACACTCGGTGATACAGTTGGAACGAGGTGTACCAGCTCCAGCTTGTAGTAGTACAGCAGAGCTCAAAAGAAGTCGCCAGCGGGCACATTGAACCCGCGCTCGAAGATGGACGCGAAGACAACCTGTTTTGTCATCCTTCGTCGGGAACGCCTCGCCGGTGGGCGCCTTCCACTCCATCTCCGCCTTGGACCTGAGCAGCCCGTGATTCACCAGCGCCTAGATCTTCTCCTCGCTCATCACTGAGGACTCCCAAACTGTCTCCGGGGCGGGGATTCGGGAAACCGCGGCCGCCATTTCTTTGGGCTCTTTTCATTTGGATCTAAATGTCACAAGGGTTTTTAGGCACATGCAGAGTGGCGTGGCGCACGGGCGCAGTGGTGGCACGCGGTCTGCTAAGGACGGCGGCGGTGAGCTCTGGCTTGGAATGTCGTGGGGTGGATGTGAATGCACGACGGCTAGGGCAAGGAAGCTCCCGGTGGACGGCGAGAGGAAGAAGATGATGATAGGGGAGGGTCAACACATGTCCCTACGGCTGTATTTATATGGGTCCCGCTGCGGACACCCGTTGCGGATCTATCGCCACAACGGATCTGCCGCAACGGCTCTTCACCGCTGATTTCGCGAGACGATCTCGCCGGTTTCACGCCAACAGCTATATGACCAACAGCTAGACAGGCGACCTACACCTCGAGTTTAGGTCGTACATACATCAATGCTAACCAAGTCGTCCTGATAGCAAATTCGATCTCCATGAGGTCAACAAGCCCCCAAAACACATAACTTTAGGTCTTTGATGAATAACTTCTTCAAAATGACCATTACATGACAGAAGAGAGCAAACATCACATGGGAACTTCGAAGATACATAGTTCATCTGCGACCTCATTAGATCCAGAACCTGTTACAAGATACAAACATATTTGAAGACCTGATCTACCTAGAGCAATCTTTGCCATGTTCTTTGCTATAGCGGAGCACATCGCAAGAATTCTTCTAGCCTCAGACCCCCAATGGCGACCTCGAGGTGAATGCCTGCATGATGTTGCGCATAGCAGGTCACACTTTATGCCTGACTATGGGATGCAGATACGAGCCTGCTCTTCGGCGCGTACTGCAAGCCCTCAACTAGCATCTCATGCTTACCAAGAACCTGCAGCATCACCTCGGGCTTCTACATCATCACCTCCAAGCTCTCCAGGATTCGTCACTGAGGCATGGTACAAAGAGTGGGGGAGATACCTACACTTTGCAAGCGTTCTTCTAGATCCAAGCTACTACAAACTCTGCATCCTATGCTCTGGTGGACGGACACATGCCCATGGCATGGCCAAAATACTACTATGTGGCTTCATAGTTTAGCAATGCTTGGCGCTTGCCTCCTTCAGCCTTCCGGTGTTATTTATAGCTGAAACCAGGCCTTTCGTGGCCGGTAAAGTGGTGACACTATTATCACATGATTGAGAGGTCTTGTAGATATGTGGACGATTTGAAGAGATGTCCTTTTCCCCTGCTTCGCGACACCTTTGTCGTTTGTGCATCAATGATGCCTGAGGCTGCTGCGGCGTCACATGGCTACAGTACATATCTTGATCAGTGGTAATCTTGTTGTTTTCTGGGTGGCAAGAGAATCTCTGATCACCATTGACCTGTGACCCTGCAGTTGTCCGGGAGCCTAGAGATCAAAAGCTTCAAATCTACAATTTTCGTCGGGCCCAATGGTCAGTGTGCCTATTACTAAGGCTGTCAATACCTTAGTATCATGGCTATGCTGGATGGCTAGCAGCTATGTTGGTCATCTGGACACCAAAATGATGACCTCCTTGAGGTTAGCGTGCCTTAATACCTAGGTCTTGCATTACCTCGGTATATCTACGGCTCTGCCAACCTAGTTGGGCACCCTGGATGTGTGACCTTCCTAAGGTCGGTGTGCTTTTATAGCTCTGCCACCCTGCTCTGAACACCCAAGATTTTACGTTGGGAATGAAGGCCGCGCTGTGGGGTGCGCACCTTGTGGCCCTGCTAAGTACACCCGGATACTTGGCACTTTTGATTTGAGACCTTCCTGAGGTCGGCATGCCTTGGGTGGCTCTGCTAGACTCTTTGCAACTATGCAGGATATCTTGGTGTCTCTACACTCCATTTGTTCAAGATCAACATTTTTCTACAACTTCATCTTTGATCGTTTTGACCACTACAAAAGACCTCTTCATGCAATGTGCGCCTCAAGATCTAGCTGGGTATCCTCAGATACTGGACATTGTTGATTTAAGTCCTATTTGAGGTCGGCATGCCTACAAGGCCTCCTCGAGGTCGGCCCTACCAGACTCTTTGCAACCATGCTGGGAGATCTGGGTGTCTACACTTCGATCGATCAAGACCATGACTCAGCTTTCTTCTCTTTTTTAGCATCAAAGCAGCCATGCTGCCTGCTTCAATGCTCGAGGACTACTCTACGAGAGCGTCTTCAATACCCTCTTAATTTCTTCGTCAAACCGACCTATTGGGAAACCTGTTTCTCACTAAGTCGTTACTCGACTTACTTTTTCTTCTTTCTTTTTTGGATCATCATACCAGCCATCCTGCCCGCCACGATGCTCGAATACTACTCTATGAGTGCGTCCTTAGCGTCCTCTAAATTTTTTCATCATCATTTCGATCTATGGGAAGCCTGCTTCCTATAGGTCGTCACTCGGCCTTTCATCGTTCAGCAAGACTTTAAACAGGTCGGCTGCTAAGCTGATTTTCTATTTTTCTTTTTGGACCGATGTGCACACTATTCGACCTTTCTATGGCTTCAAGACTTCGTCATGACCTTTTTCGAGGTCGTTGCGCCTACATATCACTCGGGGCTTGTGAGACATGGGTACCCCTAGGTCCCTATTGACCAGGCTCACGGCCGTCCCCAACAAGTGGGTCCGACCTACCGCCAACCTGACAGTGAACCCAACTGACCTAGTGGGTCGCCCACACAACCTCCTAAAGATCGTCCAGAAGATTCCCCAGGTGACCTTATGACTTCAAGACTTGGCAAGCAAGACAAGATAACGGTGGACTCCGACAAGGAGTCCGATGTATTTGGTAATGGTTGTAATCAACTAGACTTATATCTCCTGGTCATAACCGATAGGGAGTCTGGGCGCCGACCTTGTCCGCTGGCCAATATAAGGCAGGAGAGGCGATCCCTTGTAACATCACACAATCCTCAAGCATTCTACACCGACAACTAGACATAGGTTGTTACTCTTCGGAGGCCTGAACCAGTTTAAACTTGCTGTGTTCTCTATGTTCCGTGTGCTCATGCGCAACCTTCGAGTTCTTAACCCTAGATTCCACCCCGCCAAACAAATAAACCATCGGGGTTAACCCTCCTGTGAACTGTGCAGATCTAAACCTCTGACAAGGACCTCAATCATTCTCCCAAGCTGAAAACCATTTTACATGATCACTTTCGATAGTTCACATCAAGTTTCATCAAGTTTTGCGATGTGTGCGAAAGTTAGCAAGAGACTATATCAAGCCAAAAGATCCTAATTTCACTATTGAACATGAAAGGCTCAAAGAGGATCATGTCTGGCCTTATTTCAAAGGTGCTATTGGAGCCATTGATGATACGCATATTGCAGTAGTAGTGCTAGAAAAGGAAGTGATTACCCATACATATCATAATGGGTATACATCTTAGAATGTGCTAGCTATGTGTGATTTTGACATTGAGGACCATGTGTGGTTCGAGGACCGGTGGATGGTCGCTTCCTTGTGTGATGAGTGATTGACAACGTTGTGTGGACTGATTCTTGGCTAAGTATTACAGGTGCAGGTTGCGGCTTGACTGGTGTTGGTGTAGATGAAGAACAAGCGTGAAAGGTCGTCGTCGGTGAGGCCTCCAGGTGTGGAGAAGACAAGTAGGCTTCGTTCGAGGGACCGGTGGCCGGCGGGGGTCAAGTGCGGGCCGCATGGTGGCATGAACGGCAAGATGAAGTCGTGGACGGTTTCTTGGTTGAGCCTTAAAACCAAGGTCGAGCCGGGATTATGTGGGAGCCGAGTCATGAGTGGAGATTGACGGAGGCTACACCAAGTTCGCGGGGTTTCCGGTGGTTCACCAGAAAACCACTGGGTTCCTTGGTTGATCCACAAAGCCAAGACCGAAGAACCGAAGACGGTGCTGCAGCAGTGCCAGACCGGTCTGACCGGTGGGTACCGGTCTGACTGGTGAGGAGCACCGGTCTGACCGGTGTGCGACGACGCAGTCCGGAATCTTCGAAGCGGAGGACATGCGTCGGGATCGCAAGGCTTGCGTCGAGGCTAAGCAGGTTGCGGTCGCCGGGCATCCGTCCGATGGAGAAAGCTTGAAGACTTCCAAAACCGCCCTTGAGGGGCTTGTATCCCTAGTTATTAGGAAAGGGTATTTTAGACTTTTGGTTGCCTCCATATAACCCATGAGGTGAGAGGATGGCAGTCATCTCTGGGAACCCTAGTTCATTTGCTTTCCTTTTTTCCCTTCCTATTTTCTTAGGATTTCCATAGGACTAGCTTGAGAGCTTCATGGTGAGACCTTGTGAGAGGGTTGGATGATCGAGCGGTAAGCTAGACCTTGTATGAACCTTTGTTGCATGTATAGATGATTCGGTGTGGTTCCTCAAGGCCTTGTTGTGTTGTTCCCAGTTGTTCTTGGTGGTGATTTTCGGAGCCTTTCTTGGTGTTTTTCTTGGGTGGTTTTCGGGACCTTTCTCTTGGGGATTTGATGGGGGGAATTTGTGGGAACCCTTCGTGGTTCTTTGGGCTGTGATTCCCCTCTCAAATCCGTGAGTAAAGGGGCTCGATTTTGGGGTTTTCCGAGTTCTAGGGTTAGAGGTGTTCTTGGCGGGATTTCTTCGATTCCTCCTTTTTGGACAAGTTTTGGTGGGATTAAACTTGGCTATGGACTCCTCATGAGGTGTTCCTATTATCCTCAAAGTCTTGTTCAAGTCCGTGGAGCGATTCGGGAGATCGAGATTTGGATTTGGAGGAGTTGACCCGCGGGTGCTGTTCATCCCGAGCTGCCCAGGCTACACCGGTCTGACCGGTGCTCTTGATCGGTCTGACCGGTGCAACCTCTGGTAGGTTTTTGCTCGGGTGAACATCTGGGAGTGTTCGTTGTTGTCCTGTGTTGCAACTGTTTCGAGTTTGGGTCAGTTTGGAGGTCGGTAGGCCTGTTTTGGTGATTTGGGGGCTTTCAGGCTTGGACCGGTCTGACCGGTGTGTCTCACCGGCCTGACCGGTGTGAAGCCACTTAGTGGAAGTCGTCAACCCTCACAAGCAGGGACCGGTCTGACCGGTGGTGCTCAGTGGACTCGAGGTTTGGTGTTCCGCTGCGTTCTCGGGTCGGAAGGTTGTGTGTTGGTTTCTAGGTCCAGTGGCACTCCAGTGGCTACGTGGGCTTGACCAACTTGGGTAGTGAGTCGAAGTCGTGTGTTGGAAGCCGTGTTCATCTTGTTGGAGCTTCCATCTCCTTCGAGAAGAATTTTTATCGGCTCCCATTCACTCCCCCCTCTCTGGTTCGCCGTATCGGTCCTTCAGACATGAGGTTTATCTATGTGGTTGCTTGTTGGCCGAGTTCTGCACATGATTCACGGATCCTAAATCATGCTTTAGCAAACTTTCTTTCATTTCCTGTGCCTCCTAAAGGTACACATATTTTGATACCATCATCATAATTTCTATTGTTATTTGGCTTTGCTAATTTGATTTTATTTATAGGTAAATATTATCTTGTGGACTCTGGTTACCCAAACTGACAAGGATATCTCGCCCCTTTTAAAGGAAGCACATACCATATTCAAGAGTTTTGATTTTGAAATGGGTGTCATCCTCAAGGGAAGTATGAGATGTTCAATTTCTTGCATTCATCTCTTCGAAATTTCCTTAAGCGGTCTTTCGAAGGGGTCTTGAAGCAAAAGTGGCATATTTTGAACAAAGTTCCAAGTTATCCTCCTCATACTCAAAAGTATATAATTGTAGCTTGTATGGAGTTGCATAATTGTATTCGTGATAGTCAACTGCGAGATAAGGTGTTTGATGAATGTGATGCTAATTAGGAGTACATGCTACCAGAACCATCTGCCATGGGGGAAGAAGATGAAGTTGATGATGATGAGCATGAGGAAACCATGAGCACCATTCGCAGTGAGATAGCTGATGCTTTAGGTAGTGCGAGACAGAGGTAGTTATGTTATGGAAGGACATCATTGTATGAACCATATGTTATTATTTTCTGGACTTTCTATCATTGATCGTATCTCAATGGTGAATGCAAAACTTCAAAAAATTACGATTTTCTTTCTAAATGTGTGATTTGCATTCAATTTACCAAACAAAATAATTATTTGCTATCATTTTGAATATCAGCATGGCCTCGGAACTTCATGGGCATTACATACATCTTCCAGCAAACATCAGCTTTTTCCACAGCCACAGTTGTGCCAACCAAACGACTTTCAACTTTCTCACATCTAGCAACCCACAACAACTTTTGCCACAGCTCACGACAACTTTTCTCACAGTCACAGCTCAACCAAACACAACCTTAATTTTATTAAAAAATACTTAAGCAAGAGTGCAGGAACAAATGAGAAAAAGCTACAGAGGCACATCTTGAGATATCAAGAATTAACCTCAAGGTTGTGGATGGGCAACAGAAAGTAAAATTGCAACAAGTGTATATTTCTCTGCTGATTGAGGATACAAGTAAAAAAAACTGATGAAGAGAAGGCTGTGAAGAGATTGCAATGGATGCAAAGAAGATACTGGCTTGCCGGTTAATTAGAAATATTTCAAAATTTTCTCTATAGATGTTTTGAATATGATCTATTTAATTTACTGTGTCAAACCGATCTTGTTTCTCTGAATGTTAACTTATCCAAAAAAAATGTTACATAGTTGCAATGACACAATTGATGACAACACAATCCCCAACTTAAATGTTGCATATACCTATGAAACTATGCACTGAAACTATACGCGAAGTCCAAGAAAATATAATAGCAAAAGTCATTTGTAGAAACTATATCACGTAATTTTAGTCTTCACGTAATCAATATCAGAGTATTTTATCTCGATCTCCCATAGGTGCAGCATGAAACACGGAGCATATAAAAACTAGTGGTTTCCTTCCAATGGTGATTTTGTAGTTTCTTGGTGCATTGGTCCACGTGAGGAGGTGGTTTCTCCGTGAGGAAATCATTTCTTCAAATTTTGTTCTTTTTCTTCATTAATAAGGTTGGGATATTAAATTTTTACTTAGGTGACAGATTAATTAATAGGGACGGAAACCATTTTTAATACACCATTGGGACTACCCTAAGAGTCACAATTTCATCACATCAGTTGAAGTGACTGGGTTGGTAACTGTCTCCATGAGAATTATGTTTGGAGGATGGAAGTCCGAAGATTGAATTGTAACTGTCGATTTGTCATCGATCCTAGTGCGGTGTTGTCCTATTTATTTACATTTGTGTAAATTGTAGTTTCATTGTTTTTTACGAGCCGCAGAGGTATAGTTTCTAGGGTGGCAAAAACCTGCCACACTGACCACTTTTTTTACTTTGGACACCTGTATCAATGTTTTTAGTCCTGGTATAGAAAGATAAATGAAGCCTTGCATTATATGAAAATAAATCTATCAACAAGAGTGACATTATGAGTACGAGCGAACTTGCATTTTTTTAAACCCTAGAATCATCTTCTTTCAAATACACGGGCTCGGCACGTGAAGGTGGTTGAGGAGCATTCTTCATGCCTGTGTGCTAGTGTCAAAGGCCGCATCTTGAACTCTCTCTGTGTGGCGTAACATTAATTAATAGTGAAAGAAACCACGAGCTAGCCTCGCGGAAGGTAGGTCGCAAGAGACAGAGTATGAGTTCGTTGTTCCGTCGAGTTAATGCTTGGACCGCTAACATGGAACATCGAGTGAACTTTGGAACATGTAACTGGATGGTGGTCTCTTAATTTTTGTGGCCACTGCAAGAAACTATTTAATCTGTGACGCATTCGTCATGACGTTTTCAGAAAACATCACGAATGTGCATTGAAGCCCAAAATACTGGGACGATTTGTTTAATTCGTTGCGATTCTACGACGTATTCCTTTTTTCGTCACGGATGTGTATTGAAGCCCAAAACACTACGACGATTTGTTCTGCCACGCAAGCGCCACCTCACCCAGGCGCCATGTCACCTGCACACGAGCGCCTAGGGCCCACCATACTGCCACGTAGGCACCACCTCACCCAAGCACCACGTCACCTCCATGCGAGCGCCTAGGGCCACAATACTGCCACGCAGGTGCCACCTCACCGAAATGCCACGTCATCACCACCTCTCCATCACCAAGTCATATGAGTAACATTTAATTGGTTTTGAACCTTACTATCTATCTATAGAAGAGAGAAAAGATCCATCACCAGGTCAAGCAATTTTTTAAAAATGGCACCGCACACGGTTTCGAACACGAGACCTGAGGCTGCGGTCCGCAGCACGCAACACCACTGCGCTACTCACGGCCTGTTCGTTTGGCTGGTGGCTGGTGGCTGATGCTGATTTGTTCTGAGAGAAAAGTACTGTTGGCTGATTCCTGGTGGCTGGTTTGTTCTGAAAGAAAAGTACTGCTGGCTGGTGGCTGATAAGCCAAACGAACAGGGCGCTCTCTTGTGTTTTTGGTTGACATTCCCCCCTATTTAAAAAATATTTCAACTTATTGGTCACCAACCAAAACTACAGGCTGAAATTCAGCGCGACTTGTACGCCGCCGCCCACCGTTGCTCGGCGGGATGAACAGGACACTGGCGCGCCCTAAGCCCCATTGATACTTCATAGTTTCCTTTTTAATTAGTATTGAAAACGTAAAACTGGTATTGTTTGGTCATTGTAACTTCAATTTTGTTAATTCTTTTTTCTATTTTTTGTAAAATCATTATATTTCATTAAATAGTGTTTGTTTCTATGGTAATATACACAGGTTCGTATTCATGCGGCTTCATTCATTCCACCTAAGAAGATAATAGAACATATATTTTTTCATAGCAATTGGTAATGTAACTTGAAACTATCCAACGATATGGTATACATGGGGTTATATCAAAAGTTGAAGTTCATATGAGTTCGAAAATCTTATGTGATACTTAAATCTCAAAGTTTGAGTTGAGTTGTAAGAAACTATATTAGAGATGTACCTACTTGCAAACAATATGCACTTCAACTTTATCGAAATCATCTATTATTTTTGTGGAAAACTTATAAATCAAAATTATGGTGCCACATCAATTTTTTTTGCTTTTTTAATCACATTTATATATTATAGTGATTATTATGTGGTACTTTGTAGATAAAAAATTGAATTGTCCTCAGAAGGAAATAGGATTTTTCTCTTATATCTAGGACATGATCTACAATGGAACATAGGAGACTAAATACATTTTTTGTGAAAATTATTGCATACTATTGGATCCACATGTAGTTCAATTTAAATTAATTTTGATAACCATGTAGAAATTCATTTAAATGATAGAAATAGCAAATTTACTTGAAAATTGTTGAAACTGCTAGGTGACAACTTATATGTTGCACGTTACATGTGAAAAATATTTTGAGGGTATGTAAGATAAAAATATTTTGAGGGTATGTAAGATAATAATTCGGTTCGAATCCCGCCGGCACCACCCGCACTCGGGCCGTCGCCCAGCGTGCCGCCCCAACACCGCTGTCGGCCACCACGCCGGGAATCCCGTACCCGCCGCGGTCCCGCTGGCCGGTCCGCCTCGCCATCACCGCCACCCGGAATTAACGCCGGTATCTGAGAAACCAAGAAAAATCCGCAAAAATCCTTCTTCACCTCCCTCCTAATTTTTCCCCAGAAATTTCTCCTAATTTTTCTAAACTTTTTCCTATTTCTCTTCTTTTCCTTATCCTATTTTTCTTTTCTTCCTTTTCTCTTTTTCATTTCTTCTTTTCTTTTCTTCTCTTTCCTTTCTTTTTTTTCCTCTCCTTCCTTCTTCTTCCTTCAGCTGACCGCGCCTGGCTCTCCCCCGCGCGCACGCCCTGGCCCAGCGTCGCCCCCCTGACTCCCACGCCGGCCCCCCCTCCTCGGCCCGCGCCGGCCGGCCAAATCGCCGGCGCGGCACGCCATCGCCCCCGCGCCGCCTGCAGGGGCCCCCGCCCGAGCCGCGGCCTGGCGACCGACGACCATTATTAAGTGTAACACCCCATGTGTTTATTAAAGATAAATACCTCAATTAGATGTGCTAATCAAGATTAATTAGTCTATAAGCATGTTTTGCTTGATTGTGCATACTTTTGCACCTAAGCCCTTGGTCAAACTCTCAAGTCACAGTCAAACCCCTAAAGATCCTAAAGAGCTGATTTGGTTTTCTTGCGCGTTCTCCAAATTTCACTATAAAAGTTAAAAATCGACCAATACGAAAGTTGTTCATTATTTCCGGGAACACATTTTTTGTAATTGGCGGACATTCCAATTTTGAGTGCAAATTGGCCAAAAATCGAGTTGAACGCGTTGTGAACAGTAACTTGGGGCCGAGAATTCTGCCAACTTCGGCCGACGTTCCCGGGCAAACGGTTGATCAAAACATATGTCGCCCTTTGGGAAAGTTGTAGGTCTATAGCTCCTCTACAACTTTTATTTTTGGATATTTTCAAGTTAGTTGGCTCTTTTTGAAGTTATGCATTTTCAAAGATGGGTACTTGAAATAGAATCTGGGTGCAGCCACCGGCGTCGCGCGCTCGACGCGTCGCCCCTGCGTGCGCGGCTGGACTTTCGCGTCCACGTGGCACCGGCGGGCATCTCCGACGTACTGACACCTTGACGATCTCGCTGTGGACCGTGGACCCGCTGTGGACCTTCCGCCCTCGATTTTTCTTCCGTAGACCGTGCTCAGGTAGCGTGCAGCGCCAGGCCGGGGCCACGCGCCCAAGCACGGCCGGCGCATGCGGCTGGCCACCTGGCCGCTTTCCTAGCCCCGTCATGCCCCTATCCTTCTACATGTCATGCCATATCGTACGTCCGCCGCCTACTGCTCACCCACCCTCAACCTGGTTCGCACGCACCCGTGTTGTGCCGCATAGAGCAGAGCTCCTCCTGGCAACCACACGGCGCTGCTGTCGCCGTCCAAGTCAAATCCCCGTCGAGCTCGCCGCCCTCCTTCGTTCCCTCTACTCCTAATTCACCCGTGGGGCGAGCCGAGTACCGGCCGTGCGCACCACGATGCTGCACGCCGTAACAGCAACAGTGGCCACCAGCCACCTCCACGCCGTCGGTCGCCCGGAGCGCCTCCTGACCTCCGGACTGCCTCAAATCGAACCCTAGGTGAACCCTCGTCACTTCCCACCACTTCCCCGGTCCATCCCGGCGGCGAGCTTGCCGGATTTTGGATTTCCCCGTCGCTGGCCGCGGCCAGAACTACATTGCGAGGTCTGAGGTCTTTCTAGGGGCCGGAACGCAAAACCCGGGGACTGTTCGTAAGAAATTAGTTTTCGGATCTAGGGTGTCCGAGTCGAACCTTAGAAAATTCATTAAAAATCGTAGAAAATTCAGAAAAATGCAAAACCTATCTTTTCTAGAAAACATGTATAGGGTTGAATTAAAAATTCAAACTCAGTTTGAAGTGTTTTTAATGTGATTTAAAATATACACATGCTATGAACTTGAATTTTGGATATGTTACTCTTTATGGCATGTCTAGATCTGTGGCAAAAGTTTGCATGATTTTGATGTATATATTTTCAGTTATGATTTTTGTAAGCTTTATGCTAGATTAAGTTTTATGCTTTTTATAGCCCCTTTAATGAACTTTTCTGTAACCACATGTGCACTCTAGGGCTTTGACTTGATGAAAGTACCCCTGGTGCGATGGATGTGATTTTAGGGAATTGTTTAATAGATGTTTTAGATTTAATCTTGTGTAAGTGTTTAAATTCAAAATCTGAAAAATAATTTGAATCTGTACTTATGCTTTGGTCAGAAGCTCATTTTTGGCATACATGACCTGTAGGAGAAAGTTGAGATCAAAAAGTTGATTTAATCTTTTTATATGAATTAATGGTGATTTACTAGGCTGAAATTTGTCTTTTTCGTTTAAATTAATGTATAAATGATCTTAAGCCAAATTTTGGTTTGAGAGCTTAATTTAAGCATATGTTGCTGTGTGCAAAAGATTAGGCCCATTTGAGGTGTTTATGATTTAATATGGATTTATGGTTGAAAGGCTTGTTTTAAGTAATTAAAGAAAGAAATGGATAGTAAAGTGTTAAAATTATGAAATCATGTTTTGGTTCTGTTTTTTTATTTTTAATCACATCCCCTTGATGTTTGGTGAAGTTAAGTAACTTAAATTACTTCGATGTGCACACAATCACCATCAAGATTAACTTTAATTAATGCATATGCATGTATACGTGTAGATCTACCCGACGGTACATACACACTCACCCAGGAGGAGGAGGGAGCAGCTAGTGGAGAGCTGAACCAAATTGGTGTGCAGCAAGACCTGGACCAAGTCCAGAAGAGCCCAAGGCTTGTGTTGGTACTGAGTCTGAGGAAGGCAAGCACCGGTTTCATCTAACCCATTTTTGTAAATTAAAATCATGTCTTTTACTTTTCAGTGTTTATGCTTTACTTTGCGCATTTAAGTTTCAGGAGTTGTTTTGAAACCTAGTTGCATGTTCCTTAGGACTTCCTATGCTCTTTTACTAGTATGTTAGGAACGCTAGTGCCATGCTCTAAGGATGCGGTAGAAGTCGAGTAATGACTCATTGCTCGCGAGATATAGGATGCTTATGTCGGAATCATAAGTTGGTTAAATTGACTCGCTCATGTGGTAAGAGCAATGGGTTCGGTCTCGACCGAGTAGCATGGTGTTGGTCTAAGCTATTGAACGTACCAAGTGCTTGTCGGGAATGGGACCGGTAAGCCTAGTACCTAATGAACCAGTGCGGGAATTTTATCGCTACTACTCTTGAGATGCGTCTCCGGTTTGCTCCCGTAGTGCAAGTGTGATCCTAGACGGGCCGTGTGAGGGCATTCCAGGTAACCTTGTACTTAGGACCGTAGCATCTTTTCCTAATGCGGGGAATGACGGGAACCGCCTAGTCGGGGTAGACCCCGCATTTGCTTTTATTTGAATTCTTGGGGTCTACTTCTTCCGTGTATCTTGGGTTTACCTTGCAAGGATATAAATCGATCGATCGTCGGTCACTCGCCATTATCTGAGTCGGCTTGACCACTAGCTACCCCATGTTTATTTGTGGAACATTTTGGATTAATATTGTTACTTGTTTAATATTGTTTGCACAACATGCTTGTTTAGTACACGTGCTCACCTAGACTGATTAACATACTAGAATATGAGCTAAAACTTGAAATAAGGATCAACTCTTAGTCGCTTTTGGCAAAACAAACCCACAAGCCAAAAAGCCATGCATGTCTAGCTGTACTTTATTTTTGTCGGGTAAGTCTTGCTGAATATTAGTACTCAGCCTTGCTTAATTTGTGGTTTTCAGGTAATCCTATCTGGCCTGGTGTTATTCCAGAAGGATGAGAGCTTGAATGGGAGAACAGTGATGAGGAGTGATATGCATGGATGGCCTCCCGTGTGTATCATGCGCTAGTTTTATTTCCGCTGTTTAAACTCTGATCATGTTTACTTTTATGTATGAAAAACCTGGTTTGTAATAATGTTGAACTTGTGAACCTTTTATGTAATGTAATGTTGTACTCTGGTCCCGCCTTCGTGTGGGCTTAGCGCATATCAGCGATCCTGTTGTATGTGATTTACCGGGCTTTACCTGGCGGAAGCGACAGAATAGTTCTTTATTATTGCTTAATGGCCACGTGGACAGGCTTAGGCGATGATACGGAACTATTTTGGGCGGTTCTGTCACATTAAGGCTCTGCTCGACTGGTCACACCACCGCGCCGCGTCACCGTACTTCCCCTCCGCGGCCACAGCGACTCCCCTGCACGACGCGTCAAGTCTCATAGCACCGAATCGACCGCGAATCCCGCCGACTGGAGTCCACGCCGGGATTTTTCCCGAACCACCATTGCCGGCCGTTGGAGCTCCGCGAGCTCAAAATATCGGCCTCGAACCGCCTTCCAGCGCCTATAAAGGCCCTGCGCGGCTTCCCATTGCACATGCTATGAACTTGAATTTTGGATATGTTGCTCTTTATGGCATGTCTAGATCTGTGGCAAATGTTTGCATGATTTTGATGTATATATTTTCAGTTATGATTTTTGTAAGCTTTATGCTAGATTAAGTTTGATGCTTTTTATAGCCCCTTTAATGAACTTTTCTGTAACCACATGTGCACCCTAGAGCTTTGACTTGATGATTAGTACCCCTGGTGTGATGGATGTGATTTTAGGGAATTGTTTAATAGATGTTTTGGATTTAATCTTGTGTAAGTGTTTAAATTCAAAATCTGAAAAATAATTTGAATCTGTACTTATGCTTTGGTCAGAAGCTCATTTTTGGCATACATGACCTGTAGGAGAAAGTTGAGATCAAAAAGTTGATTTAATCTTTTTATATGAATTAATGGTGATTTACTAGGCTGAAATTTGTCTTTTTCGTTTAAATTAATGTATAAATGATCTTAAGCCAAATTTTGGTTTGAGAGCTTAATTTAAGCATATGTTGCTGTGTGCAAAAGATTAGACTCATTTGAGGTGTTTATGATTTAATATGGATTTATGGTTGAAAGGCTTGTTTTAAGTAATTAAAGAAAGCACCCCCCTTTCCCCCTTTCCACCCGAGCCCCCCTCTTTATTTCCTTTCTCATCTATTTCTCCAAATAAGACCCTAGCCCATAAACCAAATTACCAACTAACCCTACCTAATTTCAAGTAGACCCCTGAATTATTCCATCTAAACCTCACCTTAATTATATTTTGCAAATAAGCCCACCCCTATTAAACCTAATTACTAATAGGTCCCTAACTTCTTAATTAGTCCCTTTAACCCTTCATTTCATGCGCACCTTTAGTTCACGTCGCACCCAAAATTCGTCACACCCGTCCCGGGGATACCGCCACCGATCCATTATCTAAAACCCCTTCCATAGCACTTATTCCTCCATTTTATTTACCTATTGTTCCTCGAGCTCAGCCGGGAAAATTGTGTGTGCTTATATTGATTGCATGCTTGCTTGTGTGTGCGCTAGACGGAGTGAACGGAGGAGGGTAGCACGAGCTGGAGCTTGGAGCCGAGTACTGCGAGCAGGAGCCCGAGATCCTGAACACCGAGCCGGAACTCCCCGAGGACTTCGAAGACGGCAAGTTCAATCTCATCCTTTGATGCATGCTTTGGTCCTAGTTTTATAAACATAACCCAATACCCATTTTATAAATTGCATATTGTTTTACTGCGAAAACATGGTAGGATAGCCACCCTCGATTGCTATGCTTGACGTTGGTTTGGCCTAAATGACTACTTTAAAAATGTGTGAGTACTTTGAAAATGGGAATGGGATATTCTGGGAAACGGGTAAAGAATTGGGTAGACGGGATGGACGTGTGTGTCAGGAGTATGGGTGAGCTCGTACCTATGTGGTTTAGCATGTCGGGAGTTGTCCATCTTGTCGTTAAGGACCCGGTTGCATGACATCTCACCTGGCCCAATTATCGTACAACCACTCGACCGTTGTATGTGGCAACGGCTTAGAATAAATCCCACTAGTTAATCTACTTGCCATCTGGTGTGCGGGTGAGCGGTGGGAGACCAAGGAGTAGGGGTATGCTCTGTGTGAGGTACGCCCTGGTTATGTGAGGTAACCCGTTGGTTGCTCCCGAGGTGGCCCGTAGGGTTAGCTAAGGTGGGTAATGGCTTTGATAGGATCTGCGCCGGCACTGAGGTGTTCGTGTGGTGGTACCATACTTGTGGGTAAAGATGTACAACATCTACAGAGTGAAAAACCTATTCGAATAGTTGTGTCCATGGTATTGGACGAGTCACGGTGTGGTCGCAAAACTAGTGTTTGGGTCTGGGATGTTTTATGGCACGAGTGGTTTTCTGGAATAGTATGTGGATGTGTGCCTGGGCTACTGCGGACGGGGAGTCCGGTAGTCCCACAGTGGTTTTCTCAAAACAACTGAGTCACTTGGGTTATAAAATTTGTTTGCGAAAACCTTCTTGAAAATGAACCCCTGCATGAGTAAATGAGTTTGCAAATAAACCTTAACCTGATCCTTGATATATCATTTGCATGATCTGCTTATAAGCCCCTCCGTGGGTGGGGTTGAACTTGTTGAGTACGTATGTGCTCACCCTTGTTTAACTAACTGTTTTTCAGAGGAGGATCCCGACTTCGTTCTCGAAGACGTCGAGTAGGTCGCTGCCCTACACCCAACCAAGCGTGTGTATTCAGGGCCTCCACAAAGAGCTTCCATGGTGTGGTACTCTGATGAGGCTTTGGAAGCCTTCTCTATCATAGTTTTGTCTTAAGCACTTGTGTTGTTCCTTGTGGCGTTGGCCCTCCTGTGCCCACTATGCCGCCGTGATGTAAAAGACTGATCCACCTGTTGTAATATATGTGTTACCAGCCTCCTGGGATTGGTATTTGTTTCACATTTAGTCACCTCTAATGAGGGGATGCTTCAGGTGGTATCAGAGCCGTAGGTTGTCTGTAGGACACGAACCCTAGGATACGAGACCTTCTCTGGTCCCTCTCTAACCTTTCCTTTGCCAAGCTCATCTTTTCCCAAAATCCTTACCCTGATCCTTGCCTGGTTCCATATGGCTAACCTGGAATGGAACGGAGGAGTCTGCCCCGCACAGCCTGGCCTCCCTAACTTGCTATTACTCAGCCTGGAGCGCGTCGGGCGTGAGGGACCCACCGGAGTTCATCTATCGGGAGTACGAGCGCTATGGCACCCTCCGGTGTAAAGTGCTAATCTTCGTGGGTACGAGTACGCTCTACCCCGACATAGAACCCTGGTTCATCTCCACCATTGGGTTTCGCTTCGCTGACACCTACCCAAAGGCTGCTCGGAAGGCCCTGCAATGTCTACGAGTGGTTTATAGGCAGCACCTTAGAAGGACACCAATGGGGTTTTTCCCACCCTCTAGAGGTAGAGGACGCTCATGGATTGACCGCATGAGAGGACTGGAACAAGAGGAAGAGGACCTAGAAGATGCAGTTTCCCACCTATCTATCTACCTCAATGGCCTAGACCACCTCTACGAGGAACAAGCCCAGCAGCTGAAACACCAGATCGACAGAGCAGAAAGAGCGGAGCAAAGGATAGAATTGGAAAGGATAAAGACAACAATGGCGGAAGTCGCCCGAGACAACCTAGAGCAAGATTACCTTAGGGAGCGGGAACGCTCTAAAATATTCCACAAGAAACTATGGGATGAGCTCCACAAGGAATGAAGAAGGAGAGAAGAAGCTGGATTGGAGGAAGATGAACCCGAAGAAACTCATTGGGACAAAGGGACCCAGATCGAGGACGTGATACTGGAGCAAGACCTCCCACCTAAGAAACGTCGCATTCAGACGGAGGAAGAGTCCCCATGAGGATAGACTAGAATGTGTAGGCTAGAGCTGTGTTCTAGTAATAATAAGTGTACCCCGAGGAGTGTACCCCAACCCTGTTGCTAAATAAAACTATCTATCTTTTGTACCCTACCACAACTGGTTCAACTCTACCCTTGTTTTCAGATGGCGGAAGATGGATGGACCCAAGGCGTGTGCCAAGAGAAGCCTGGTTTTGCTCGCCTCTTTATCAACTCCCTGGAGCGCCTCGGTATCACTGAGCGACCTAGGTACTACAACAGAGAGTACGAGCAACTCGGCACTCTTTGCTGTAGGGTGGTCCTCTCCATCGCCAGAAGCAACCGCCACACCAACATCGAGCCATGGCGCGTGACCGCCACAGGGTTTCGACATCGAGACACCTACCCCTTGTCCCTCAGAAAAGTCCTCTGCTACCTGTGTCGGATCTACGAGTAACACCTCATCCCCACACCGATGAGGTATTTTCCTCCCGCCATCAGAACCCCTGTCTGGCAGGCACGCATGAGAAACCTGGAACGACGCCACCACCAAGAAGACCTGCTGTACCACATAGTTGCCTACCTCGTCTCCCTAGACAAACTCTTTGATGACCAAGCCAAGTTCTTAAGGGAGCAAATCAGTCGGGCCGAGCAAGCTGAAGTCACAGTGAAGATGCACCAAGTCCGAGTGGCTCAAGCTGAAGCAAGAACCGCAGCCGCCATAAGCAGTGAAGCCGTTGCCCATGAAAGCCTCAAGCGGATCCAAGACCAGCGCATGCAAGAATGGACCAACAGCGGAACACCCGTTCCAGCCATTGGAGAAGCACAAGTCTTACTTGGGACACCCCTTGTAGGATGGGGAGGAACTATTGAAGCCCCCCCCAGCACCACCGGTGGTCACCGAACAACCAATGGCGACCGCGAAAGCTGCAGCACAGCCCTAAGAGAATGGAAACCCTGAGGGCGAGGACGACGATGAGCTGCTCATTCCGCTGGAAGTGCACTCAACCCCGGAAGATGGCTCTCCTCGCGAGTAGCATACCCCTGTTGCCTTGACCCAGGGATTGAAGTCGTGCTGGTCCGAGTTTAGAGTCGCACCCTTAGCTTTTGACGTAGTCACGTAGTATGTCCGCGTAGTGTCAGTCGCGTAGTCGGGATGTATCCTCCTCACTTGTTCATAATAAAAATTTGTCTGAGCTTACTCGTTTGCTGTGTGCTTATTGAGTGCTTACTGGCAGGAGTAGACCCCGCCTTTTCAAAAAGAAATCCGTCATAATCCACTTAAACATCACATAAAACATAGGTCTCTTAGAAACCCGCTCCTTTATAAATGGTTTCCAAGCGCCCTGCTAGGACCCACCAAGGCTCCGGTCGTATGGACGCAGAAGGATCTCAAGCCGATCTAAGGGAACACCTTAACGATCAGGAAGTGGACCAAGGAGAGGATGGAGGAGAGAACGATGTCCTGCCACCGCCACCCCCTCCCGTAGAACTGGCACAAGTTCTGGACAATCAGACTCTACTGATGGAGGCCATATTCAATGTCGTCAACCGTCCAAGACCCCGAGTTTTGGGCATGAATGAGAAGCTGATAGAATTCCTCAGGAGAAAGCCACCCACTTTTGGCTGGTCCGTGAATCCCTTGGATGCTGATGACTGGCTGAGAGCCATTCTAAGGGAAATGGAGCCCTTCAACTGTGAGGATCGAGACAAGGTTCTTCTGGCCACTCACCAGCTCACCGGGACAGCCCTAGCCTGGTGGGAGAACTATTGTGCAGCAGCCAAGGATCCCTCTGCCATCACTTGTGATGAGTTCGTGGAAGAGTTTCGTCGCTACCAGATCCCAGAAGCCACACTGAAGCGCAAGGCGGACGAGTTCCGTGAACTCCGCCAGGGCAAAAAGTCCGTGGAGGAGTACACTTACCAGTTCAAAGAGCTGGCTCGTTATGCCCCAGAAGAAGTGGACAAGGACTCCAAGAAGCAGGAGATGTTCAAAAAGGGATTGACTCCGGAGCTGAGGACCCTGCTTACCCCTCAGATCTACCCGGATTTCAACACCCTCATGAACATGGCCATACTCACAGAGAGAGCGAGGGCAGAAGAGAAGAAAGAGAACAAGCACAAGTTCATGGAGCACAAGGCCCGGCGAAGCAAGAGCGATCCCGGAGGCGAGAGAAGCTTCGGACACCCCATGTCCGGGTTCCAAGCCCCATGCGATGCGAGAACCCAGTCGCAAGCCACGGGCTCTCAAGGCCCCAGAACCCAGTTCAAACCATACAACAACCAGAACACCATGAAGCCCCCACAAAGAAACACTAGCCAGGTCACTACCAACAACAACAACAGCTCCAGGGTGTGTTTCAACTTCCGCGAGACCGGGCACTTCATTGCCAACTGCCCATACGCCAAGAAGCCAACAGCTTCCGCCTACTCCAACTCAGTGAATGGGCCAAGGCCACTCGTATCTGGAGCCAACCACATGCCGGTACGCAGCAACAACAACTTTGGTAACAACAGCAACAACCAGCAGATGAGGCAGCCCCAACAGTCGTATGGATGAGCCCGCGTCAACCACATCAATGCACAGAAGGCTCAAGAAGCACAAGGCGTAGTGCTCGGTGAGTTCCTGGTCAGCTCAGTCTTGGCAACCATATTATTTGATTCAGGAGCATCACATTCGTTCATATCTTCAAGTTTTGTGGCAAAACATAACATACCTACAGTACTACTAAAAGCACCCCTATTAACTCGAACGCCCGGAGGTGACATCAAGTGTCGACTGGGATGCTCCCGGGCAAGGATCATTTTAAGTGGGGTAGATTTCCTAGCGAACCTAGTGGTAATAAAGTCCAAGGGAATAGATGTGATCCTTGGGATGGATTGGTTAAGCCAACACCATGGTCTCATAAGTTGTGCCGATAAGGTAGTACACCTAACCAACCCGGACGGAATACAAGTGACCCGCCACACCCGAGGACACGGACCGGACATAATGGTTTTCAGCATGGAAGCCAAATCCAGAGAAGATGTCCCAGTAGTGCGGGAGTATCCAGATGTGTTCCCCGAAGAACTCCCCGGAATGCCACCAGATAGGGATATAGAGTTCGTCATTGACCTTATCCCCAGAACCTCTCCCATAGCCAAGAGACCGTATAGGATGGCAGCCCCTGAGTTGGCAGAATTGAAGAAGCAGCTAGGAGAACTCCAGCGAAGCGGACTTATCAGACCAAGCTCATCACCATGGGGAGCCCCAGTGCTCTTCGTAGAAAAGAAGGATAAGAGCATGAGGATGTGTGTGGACTATCACTCGCTAAACGAAGTTACTATCAAAAATAAGTACCCCCTCCCCAGGATAGATGATCTATTCGACCAGCTGAAAGGAGCCAAGTATTTTTCGAAGGTGGATTTAAGGTCAGGATACCACCAACTCAAGATTAGGGAAAGAGACATCTCCAAGACCGCCTTTGTCACCCGTTACGGGCAGTATGAGTTCACAGTAATGTCCTTTGGACTCACCAACGCACCAGCGTATTTTATGAACCTCATGAATAAGGTGTTTATGGAAGAGCTGGACAAGTTTGTCGTAGTCTTCATTGACGACATACTTGTTTACTCCAAGAGTGTGGAGGAGCATGAGCAGCATCTTCGATTAGTGCTAGGGAAACTAAGGGCACACAAGTTGTACGCTAAGTTCAGCAAATGTGAGTTCTGGATGGAGAAAATATCTTTCCTCGGGCATATTCTGACTGTGGAAGGAGTAGCAGTAGACCCCGGGAAAGTCGAAACAGTCTCCAACTGGCGACAACCGACCAATGTGAGCGAGATCAGAAGCTTCCTTGGTTTAGCAGGGTACTACCGGAGATTCATTGAGGGATTTTCCAAGATTGCCCGACCCATGACGGAGTTGCTCAGGAAGGAGAAGAAATTCAACTGGACTAAGTCGTGCGAGAGAAGTTCCAGGAGTTGAAGAGAAGACTGACCACAGCCCCAGTGCTGACCTTGCCAGACATTCAACGGGATTTTGTCGTATATTGCGACGCATCCCGACAAGGGTTGGGATGTGTTCTTATGCAAGACGGGAAAGTAGTGGCATATGCTTCCCGCCAGCTCAAACCCCACGAGCAGAATTATCCCACCCATGATTTGGAGTTTGCAGCCATAGTGCATGCCCTTAAGATTTGGAGACATTACCTGATTGGAATAAGTGCGAGATCTATACCGACCACAAGAGCTTAAAGTACATTTTCACCCGGCCTGACCTAAACCTAAGGCAAAGGAGGTGGTTAGAGTTAGTCAAAGACTATAACCTAGAAATCCACTGCCACCCAGGAAAAGCTAATGTAGTGGCTGATGCCTTAAGCAGAAAGTCCTATGAGAGGGCAGTGCCTAAGAGTACCCAGTTGCAAGAGGAAATGGCACGACTCGACGTGCACGTTGTTCCCCAAGGCTACATCCGCCAACTAAGTGTTCAACCTACCTTGGAGGAAAAGATCAGGAAGGCCCAGGAGACCGATGGGAATCTGATGAAGATCCGCAAGCATACAGGAGAGAATAAGGCCCTTGACTTTAGAGTGGATGATCAAGGCACACTGTGGTATAAGAATAGGATATGCGTGCCGGAAGACGGAGATTTCCGATAGACCATCATGGACGAGGCCCACAACTCGGCATATTCTATCCACCCGGGATCCACCAAGATGTATATGGATTTAAAACAGAAGTATTGGTGGAACGGAATGAAAGCAGACATTGCCCGGTTCGTCGCCCAATATGATACTTGTCAGAGGATTAAAGCTGAGCACCAGAAACCCGCAGGACTATTGCAGCCTTTACCCATCCCAGTGTGGAAATGGGACGAAATAGGCATGGACTTTGTAGTAGGTTTGCCAAAGACTCAGAAGGGACATGATTCCATATGGATAATAGTGGACCGACTCACTAAAGTCACTCACTTTTCGAGAAGTTGGCAAAGCTCTACATAGAGAACATAGTGAAATTGCATGGAGTGCCTAGCAGGGTAGTCTCAGATAGAGGGACCCAGTTTACCTCTAGGTTTTGGAAGAGCCTGCATAAAGCCATGGGTACCAAGCTAGATTTCAACTCAGCATATCACCCGCAGACAGAAGGACAGACCGAGAGGGTAAACCAAATCATGGAAGACATGTTGATAGCATGTGTCCTCACCTATGGTAGAGACTGAGAACAAAGTCTACCGTATGCAGAATTCTCCTACAACAACATCTATCAAGCAAGCCTAGGAATGTCACCGTGCGAAGCATTATACGAAAGGAAATGTAGGACACCCCTGATGTGGTCAGAAGTAGGAGAGCGTGCCCTGGTTGGGCCTGCACTTATAAAAGAAGCCGAGGAGTGAGTAGCCGAGATCCGAGAAAAGTTGAAGGCCGCCCAATCCCGACAAAAGAGCTAGGAAGACAAGAAGAGGCGCGAAACAAGCTTCAATCCTGGAGATTTCGCTTACCTCAAGGTTTCACCTATCCGAGGGACTCGGAGATTTCAGGTGCACGGAAAGTTGGCCCCTCGGTACATTGGACCGTACAAAGTGCTGAAGAGGGTCGGAGCAGTAGCATACCGGTTGGAGCTACCAGAAGAGATGTCTGATATACACCCAGTGTTTCATGTCTCCCAGTTACGAAGATGTTTGAAGGTCCTCGAAGAGAAGCAGTACCGGTAGAGACCATTGATCTACAGCGAGACCTTAGGTACCAGGAAGTGCCCGTCAAAATTTTGGACACAGTGGTCAAAAGAACAAGAACATCAGAAGTACGGATGTGCAGAGTCCAATGGAGCAGACACGGAGTAGAAGAAGCCACGTGGGAACGAGAGGACGCATTGAAGAAAGAGTTTCCTCACCTGTTCGAGAACTAGCCAAATCTCGAGGGCGAGATTCATTTTAAGTGGGGTAGGTTTGTAACGCCCGCGTTTTTAGCTCCTAATAAAACACCTACTAAATCACGTGTGTTTTCAAAACTTTCCCGCTGAGCTCATTTATTCCCTTCGAAACCCCGGTCATCCTTCCCCTCTCTCACACCCGGCGCGCGTGCCGCGAATCCCGCCGGCACTGCCCGCACTAAGGCCGTCGCCCGCCGTGCCGCCCCCAACGCAGTTGTCGGCCACCACGCCGGGAATCCCGCGCCCACCGCGGTCCCGCCGGCCGGTCCGACTCGCCATCACCGCCGTCCCGGAATTAACGCCGGTATCTGAGAAACCCAGAAAAATCCACAAAAATCCTTCTTCACCTCCCTCCTAACTTTTCCCCAGAAATTTCTCCTAATTTTTCTAAACTTTTTCCTATTTCTCTTCTTTTCCTTTTCCTATTTTTCTTTTCTTCCTTTTCTCTTTTTCCTTTCTTCTTTTCTTTTCTTCTCTTTCCTTTCTTTTTCCCCCTCTCCTTCCTTCTTCTTCCTTCAGCCGACCGCGCCTGGCTCTCCCCCACGCGCGCGCCCTAGCTCAGCGCCGCCCCCCTGACTCCCATGCCGGCCCCCTCCTCTAGCCCGCGCCCGACCGACCAAATCGCCGGCGCGACGACGCCATCGCCCCGCGCCGCCTACGGGGGGCCCCCGCCCGAGCCGCGGCCTGGCGACCGACGACCACCATTAAGGCTCTGCTCGACCAGACACACCACCGCGCCGCGTCACCGTACTCCCCCTCCGCGGCCACAACGACTCCCCTGCACGACGCGTCAAGTCTCACAGCACCGAATCGACCGCAAATCCCGCCGGCCGGAGTCCACGCCGGGATTTTTCCCGAACCACCATTGACGGCCATTGGAGCTCCGCGAGCTCAAAATATCGGCCTCGAACCGCCTTCCAGCGCCTATAAAGGCCCTGCGCGGCTTCCCATTGCACTCCGCACCGCCTAGCCGTCTCTCCATTGCTTCCCCGAGCCTCCTAGCGCCACCGCCCCCAACCACCATCGCCGGCCGCCGCCCACGCCGAGGAGCCGCCTCCACAGTCCATCCCCGACCAAGGTAAGAGGCGGAATCGGTTGCCCCCGAGCCCCTCTTCGTTTTGCCCCACCTCCCGACCGCCACCGTGCACTGGGTCGCCGGCGAGCGCCGCCCCTCCACCAGCCAGCCACGGTCAACCCCCCTGTTCTGGATCGGGGGATGAAGAAGGGCGATTTTGCCCAGAGCCCCCCAACCTTTCCCCTTTCTACCCGAGCCCCCCCCCTCCTTTATTTCCTTTCTTGTTTATTTCTTCAAATAAGACCCTAGCCCATAAACCAAAATACCAACTAACCCTACCTAATTTCAAGTAGACCCCTGGATTATTCCATCTAAACCTCACCTTAATTATATTTTGCAAATAAGCCCACCCCTATTAAACCTAATTACTAATAGGTCCCTAACTTCTTAATTAGTCCCTTTAACCCTTCATTTCATGCGCACCTTTAATTCAAATCGCGCCCAAAATTCATCACACCCGTCCCGGGGATACTACCACTGATCCATCATCTAAAACCACTTGCATAGCACTTATTCCCCCATTTTATTTACCTACTGTTGCTCGAGTTCAGCCGGGAAAATTGTGTGTGCTTATATTAATTGCATGCTTGCTTGTGTGTGCACTATAGCCAACGGAGAGAACAAAGGAGGGTACCACGAGCCGGAGCTTGGAGCCGAGTACTGTGAGCAGGAGCCCGAGATCCCGAACACCGAGCCGGAACTCCCCGAGGACTTCGAAGACGGCAAGTTCAATCTCATACTTTGATGCATGCTTTGGTGCTAGTTTTATAAACATAACCCTATACCCGTTTTACAAATTGCATATTGTTTTACTGCAAAAACATGGTAGGAGAGTCACCCTCGATTGCTATGCTTGACCTTGGTTTGGCCTAAATGACTGCTTTAAAAATGTGTGAGTACTTTGAAAATGGGAATGGGATATTCTGGAAAACGGGTAAAGAACTGGGTAGACGGGATGGATGTGTGTGTTAGGAGTATGGGTGAGCTCATACCTGTGTGATTGAGCATGTCGCGAGTTGTCCATCTTGTCGTTAAGGATCGGGTTGCGTGACATCTCACCTGTCCCAATTATCGTACAACCACTCGACCATTGTATGTGGCAACGGCTTAGCATAAATCCCACTAGTTAATCAACTTGCCATCTGGTGTGCGGGTGAGCGGCGGGAGACCAAGGAGTAGGGGTACGCTCTGTGTGAGGTACGCCCTGGTTATGTGAGGTAACCCCTTGGTTGCTCCCGAGGTGGCCCATAGGGCTAGCTAAGGTGGGTAATGGCTTTGATAGGATCCGCGCCGGCACTGGGGTGTTCGTGTGGCGGTACCCTACTTGTGGGTAATGATGTACAACCTCTGCAGAGTAAAAAACCTATTCAAATAGTCGTGTCCACGGTATTGGACGAGTCATGGCATGGTCACAAAACTAGTGTTTGGGTCTGGGATGTTTTCATGGCGTGAGTGGTTTTCAGGAATAGTATGTGGTTGTGTGCCTGGGCTACTGCGAACGGGGAGTCCGGTAGTCCCACAGTGGTTTTCTCCAAACAACTGAGTCACTTGGGTTATAAAATTTGGTTGCGAAAACCTTCTTGAAAATGAACCCCTGCATGAGTAAATGAGTTTGCAAATAAACCTTAACCTGATCCTTGATATATCATTTGCATGATCTGCTTATAAGCCCCTCCGTGGGTGGGGTTGAACTTGTTGAGTATGTATGTGCTCACCCTTGTTTAACTAACTGTTTTCAAGAGGAGGATCCCGACTTCGTTCCCGGAGACGTCGAGTAGGTCGCTGCGCTACACCCAACCGTGCGTGTCTATTCAGAGCCTTCACAGAGAGCTTCCATGGTGTGGTACTCTGATGAGGCTTTGGAAGCCTTCGCTATCGTAGTTTGGTCTTTAGCACTTGTGTTGTTCCTTGTGGCGTTGGCACTCCCGTGCCCACTATGTCGCCGTGATGTAAAAGATTGATCAACCTGTTGTAATAAATGTGTTACCAACCTCCTGGGACTAGTATTTGTGTCACATTTAGTCACCTCTGATGAGGGGACGCTTCAGTTGGTGAGTTGGAGTTCGGAGGCCACTAGCTCGCCCCGACGCCCCTCCCTCCGATTGTTGCGGATTGGGTTCCTGTTGCTGTTGCGTTCATCCGTCCGAGCACTCATGCGGGTTAATTATTTTTTGCCCCCAGATTGTTGGAGACGCTTGGAGATTGCCTAGGACAGCCCCCTGGCACAGAGGGTGCACAGGCCCGGCGGCGAGATGAAGGCTCGTGCTGCTCTTCCTCTGGTGGTTTTAGGTACCCTTGCCTGCCTCTCAACAACCGTTTCAATCCTAGTAATTTAGTCGCCAACTCCCCCCCCCCCCCGCCGTGCTGTGTAATGCAATGAGTTGCCCGTCCGACATGAACTCTGGTTTCAAGTCAAGTGCTCTTAGCTAGCTTCCACTGAATTACTCTGTTTAGCAGCCATCTTACAATCTAGGGCCTAGGTCTGCTGTGTTCTGTGTTGTCTGAAAATTCTGCACATGATTGCCGGACAGTTAACTTGTAACGAAGGGTTTAGTATGGTTTTCAGGCAATTGCTCTATTATAGATCACAACTCATGTTGTAGTAATTTTGTGAAGCTGCTCTCTGGCTATTGTATGCTTCATGATATGTCACTTTTAGTTCTTTATCTTTGGTAGTGGCATGCCGTACTTACATTGTTTCTTCTATTTGTGACTTACATTCAGCATTCATAAACTTACAATTCTTAACCTGCATTTTATATTCTGTTTGTATTTCTTAGATGTCTTTTGGCTAGATGTTTATGTTTTACTCCCTCTCGTTCCAAGGCACGGTTTGACCGCTCAAGTTCATGCTTTGATCGAGAATTATTCATAAGTACCACAAAATTGATAATGTTGGATTCGTAGTAGCATTTAGTGACATATAGTTGTAATACTTATTTTTACAGAAACATAAATTCATCTAATCCGATTCGCCATGCAATTGTCCATATGAGGTGGTTTTAAGGTTCGGTCAAGATCCTAATTAAGTATGCTATTTTTAGTATCAAGGCATCATAAAGTCATGAACATTTTTGAGAAAGAGCCAAGGAACCATAGAGATGTGTTTGTTGCTCCCAATGCAGCAGTCATTGGTGATGTTGAGATTGGACATGGATCGTCAATCTGGTATGGCTCCATTTTGAGAGGTTACACCCTTTGTACAGTATTTGTTGTACATAGATGTTCTATTCAACTGCCATGCTGATAATCATGACAACAGTATTCTCTTTTACATTTAGTGGTTATTGTCATGGATGCATTATATTGCTCTATAGTAGAATACTACTATGTTATGCTCACTGCTTAGTAGATACAACCTGCGTATACTATCTTTGTGTCTCGTGTCTAGTTGGATAAATGATGACAATGTTCATGGAACTGCAAAATGATGACAATGTTGGATAAATTTCAAATTCCTTGAATTGTTGACTTAGTAGCACCTATCATCCCTTGAACAATGCTATTTTGAAATAATATAGAATCCTCTGCTTGTCTCTTTGCACATAAAGTCTGATTGGTTCATTAGGAAGTAAAATTGGCAACTTCGTTTATAGTTTTATGAATCAACATATGTGTTTAGTATTCTTTGTACATACAGTCTGATTTGTAAATTATCTGGTGTTGTGGTCAGCTTGGACTGACCTGATGTGACTCTTATCTTTTTGAGTTTTTTGTTGTGAAGGTGCTGTGGTGCAGGAGGGAGCTGAATCCTAGAATTGCAACTCTGAATCTTGGATCTGATCAAGTGAGTGATTCCTTACCTTCAACGGTGTGTGCTTATGGTCTAAAGTTCATATATTCCATTCCTGATCTTTACGTACATTTACTTGTATACAAATCTGGTTGCCTGGTTAGTGTTTCTGGAGTTCTATGTTTCTCAATTGTTCGATTCTATCTTGTTGATTTGAGACAATGTGCTTAATCTTTGGAATGATTAGTTAACTATATATATCCTAAATGCATGAGCTTTTTTTGTTGATTATTGAGAGGTTTTTTTTGTAATATTCAAGCTCATGCCACAAACACTGATGTTACATTTGGCCTCTTAATTTCAGGAAGAACTGGGAGAATTAGAACAAAATAAAGAGGGGCTAGCAGTGAGAAGTCCTTGTGTGCTAAGACCTAATGATCTATTTTCTATATTTTTAACTGTAATGTTGGATGAAAACTTAGACACGATTGTATTTGTGTGATGCCTTTATGTTCTCTTCATTTTGTTATGGGTACAAAATTATGCAGATGTATGGAATTGTTACATTGGAATTGGGCTTCGTGTCCTGGAATTGTAATTTGAAATGGTTTGGAAAAATTGTGGGCCTGATTTTTTTTGGGCCGGCTGGGCAGCAATTATGGTGACGTCATCATCCACGTATGTGACACATCATCGTCCATGTAGGTGCCACATCATTGTCCACGTAGGTGCCACGTCATCGTCCACATAGGTGCCACGTCATCGTCCACATAGGTGCTACGTGTCATCCACGTAGGCATCCACGTGTCATCCACGTAGGCAGCCACATCAGCATCCATGTTGGCAACCACATAATGATCCATGTCAACATTAATTCGTGACGATTATTTTCGTCGCTAAAGCCGGGCTTTGGGTTAGGCTGCATGGGCCTCGGGCTGCTTCGTGACGATTCAGATACGTCACGGATCGCGACGTTTATTAAGGGAACGTCGAGAGATTTAATCAATGATGCTCATTCCACCACGAAAAAGTAAATCGTCACGGATGTTGATTTGCGACGAATTTTATTTAATCCGCGACAGAATGATTACGTCACAGATTAAATAGTTTCTTGTAGTAGGCTTAGCGTGGTAGCTCCAGTTGCATTGGGTAATGTACGCCCTGCACTTCTCATATTGTGCACAACTTCAGATGATGAAAACACATGTTTGCTCCTTTCCACCAATGTACCTCCATCTAACCACCCATGTGCTCCTACCACTCATTCAGAATCCAAAATAGCATTATACTCTTTACTTATAAATTATTTAATTATTTTACTCATGGGTTTGGAAAGAAGATCCTCATATAAAAATACATGTACAGTTTGAACTTGCTTTCACATTGTTTGTATGGCCTGAGTACAAACACACACTAATAGTACCACAACGTAACCAACTTCCAAATTGATATTTAAATGTGTATGTAACATCGATGGTTATGAAATAATTACACTAAATGAATATAGTGCAACATCCATGGTTATGGAAAAATTACACCAAAATTGAAATGTTGTAAACATGCTATACACATATACAAGAAGTTCCGGTGGATGTACACTGCTCGTGCATCAATTACACTATATCAATGTACTTATGTTGTAATGAATATATCAACACTAATCACTAACACATCTGTTCACACCCACACATAGAGGCGGAGCTAGGGTGGGCCCACGACTAAGGCCAACTAGTGTTACAGTATAGAAATGGCTTACAATATATTCTAAATGCTCTACAATGTACGGATATTAGGCCGACGACTAGGGCCTAGGCATAGGAGGCTTGGGCCGCAACTCCACCTCCGTCCACACACACCGGGATTTATGTGTATTATATTAAGTAGATATATCTAGTTAGGATACCAATGGTACCACACGTTTTCTCTACATGTTCTCATGTATATGCAAATGATAAAAGACTCTTTTAAGAAAAAGTTAGTAAGAAACAAAAATTATATATGTACATAGTTCACGATCTTACACATAATTATAAACTCAAATCTCACAATGCCCCCAAAGAAAAGAAAAGGAAAAATAAACAATCTAATAAAGAAGAGACTATATAGAACGCGGAATTAGAAACTACTAATAACTTTAACTCTTTTAAATCATTTTTACCTTTTGGTCCCGTGCTCACTCATTCATTGATGAAATCCTCCTCCGGGCATTCCTCATCTCATGCAGGCCTCCGCGCGGTGCTCTAACATCGTCCCTCCTCTGGAGCTCCTCCTACGTTGTCAATCGTATGATGCCCCGGCTGGTACTTCACTTTCCTAACTGATTGGCAAAATGAAATCCTCGTGTTCTAACACATAAGTGTGGCGCGAGGATGTGCCACCCTTGAATCTGCCCCGTCAGCCTCGACATCGATCTCTTCCTTCCAGATTCAGATGAGAAGTCATCAATTGCAATCTTAACGGTTGGGCGTGACCTGGGGGCGCCCACAACTTGGACTGAAAGGCCCGACTAGATACAAGGTCAAGTTGTCCCAAAAAAAGGTGACACAACACCTTGTCGTAGTCACACATCATGATCCACGAACCACCTTGGACGAGAACCAAAACGACGATGTCATCATCCCCTTTCTAACCCATACTTATATGTCTTGTTTTGATGTCAGAAGAGGGAGATATGGCGGAAACCGTACAGAGATGTCGGCTGATTCTAAACCAACGTGACAACCGAGTTGTAGACGACCAAAATGTCATCAAAACTTTTGTTAAACACCCTATAAAACCATCCAAAATATCATCAAAACTTTTGTTAATTTTTATTCATTTTGAAATCATTTGAATACTTTTATTTTAAAAATATAAAATAGCGACAGCACCACGTGTCCACCTCCACCAGGCGCGGCCCGTACGCACTCTGCCTCGCCTGTTCGCATGCATGCTCCGCAGAGCTGCGCCGCCGCCGCTCGCCTTCTCGAGACGGCGGCCACCGCCCACCCAGGCGCTCGGGGTCCAGCCACCGCTGCCTTCCCGTGCCACATCGGCTGCGCCTGACCGAGGCGCCGAAGCGTGCGCTAGAGAGCTGAAGAGCGGCACTTTTCTCGCCCACACCGCGGCCGCCGCCCGCAGGCTGTTCGACGGAACGCCCCGCCGGGCTGCGGTCTCATGGAACACCCTTGTCGCCGGCCACGCCAGGAGAGAGAGCGTCCTAGACGCGCTGGACGCTGCCGCGCGGATGCACCGCGCCGGGTTGCTGCTCACGGAAGCCACGTTCGCGCCAGTGCTCGGCGCTTGCGCCCGCGGGCGGTGGTTCCGTGCTGGGGCGCAGGTTCATAGTCAGGTGATCAAGTCCGGGAGCGAGGATTTCCCCGTCGTAGGAGCGTCCCTCCTTGATTTCTACTCCTCGTGCTTCGACCTGACCGCGAGTCGCGCACTATTCAAGTCCCTGCATCAGAAGAACGAGCTGCTGTGGAGTCCGATGGTAGTGGCGCTTGTGAGATTTGGCCTGCTCGGAGAGGCCCTGAACTTGCTCGAGCGTACGCCAGTGCCTCGCGATGTCTTCGCATGGACTGCTGTCATATCAGGCTTCACAAAGGGCACAACCGAGTGCTGCGGCAAGGCACTCGAGCTGTTTGTGAGGTTTCTTGCTGATGGCTCTGTGATGCCTAATGAGTACACTTATGACAGTGTTCTAAGGGCATGTGTGAGGCTGGGAGCATTGGATTTTGGGCGATCAGTTCATGGATGTCTGATTCGAAGTGGGTTTCAGTCGGAGCAGTTAATTACCAGTGCTCTTGTCGATCTCTACTGCCGTTCTGATACTTTGGATGATGCATTGCTGGTGTATAATGACTTGGAAATGCCTTCCTTGATTACATCTAATACACTGATTGCAGGGCTTATATCAATGGGAAGGACAGAGGACGCAAAGATGATTTTCTCACTAATGCCAGAGCATGACTCGGGATCCTACAATCTGATGATTAAGTCATATGCTATGGATGGAAGGCTTGAAGATTGCAGGAGGTTGTTTGAGAAGATGCCTCAGAGAAACATGGTGTCCATGAACTCCATGATGTCAGTGTTGCTCCAGAATGGAAAGATGGAGGAGGGGTTGAAGCTATTTGAACAGATAAAGGATGAGAGAGACACGATAACGTGGAATTCTATGCTTTCAGGTTACATTCAGAATGAGCAGCCTTCAGAAGCTTTGAAGCTATTTGTAGTCATGTGCCGGTTTTCTATTGGATGGAGCCCTTCGACATTCTCTGCTCTATTGCATGCCTGTGCAACTATTGGGACGCTTGAGCAAGGCAAAATGGTACATGGTCACCTCTGCAAGACTTCATTCGACTCCAACGGTCATGTTGGGACAGCTCTTGCTGATATGTACTTCAAATGTGGTTGTGTGAGTGATGCACAGTCTGCATTTGGTTACATCACATCACCTAATGTTGCATCATGGACATCTCTTATCAATGGTCTTGCACAAAATGGTCACTGGATGGAGGCTCTGGTACAATTTGGTAGGATGCTGAGGCATCATGTCAATCCCAATGAAATCACTTTTCTTGGGCTCCTTATTGCTAGTGCCCATGCTGGTTTGGTTAACAAAGGGATGAAAATCTTCCGCTCCATGGAAAACTATGGACTAGCTCCAACTGTGGAGCATTATACCTGTGCTGTCGATCTTCTTGGTCGGACTGGACATACCAGAGAAGCTGAGAAGTTCATCTGTGAGATGCCTGTACCAGCAGATGGTGTTGTCTGGGGAGCCTTACTTACTGCCTGCTGGTATTCGATGGATCTGGAGATGGGTGAGAAAGTTTCTCAGAGGTTGTTTTCCATGGGCACAAAACATAGGTCTGCTTATGTTGCAATGTCCAACATCTATGCTAAATTGGGGAAATGGGAAGATGTTGTGAAGGTAAGAACAAGATTGAGGAGTCTCAATGCAAAAAAGGAACCTGGCTGCAGCTGGATTGAGATCAAGGATATAGTTCATGTATTTTTTGTGGATGACCAGAATCATCCTGAAAGAGATAAAATCTGTTTAATGCTAGAAGAGTTAGTATATCATATGTCAGTACATTCTGATCCTGATAATATGGTTATCCAAAACCTGAATTATTGATTTACTCATTGATTGAAAGAGAGGCTCAAAACAGTCTTTTGTAAAGATTGTGTCTGCCCGTGTGATTACTAACTGTTATGGATTAGTATTTCTGCGGCAGAGAAAGGCTTAAGCCAGGAGTGGCCTTGATGCATGCAGTTCTGCTTTTGATATTCTTGGATGTAAGTTCTACACCGTTTGAAGTTGGAACAACATTTTGTAGTTATTCACTGAATTGCTGGCGGAAACATTCTGTTTCATTTCTTAGGTTAGATGTTTTATGTTTCTAATATATCATATCTGGACTCAGGGCACATGGGAGGCTATTTTCATACTACTTGAACATCAAAGAAAAAGGTCTGTCTACCTTTATAAAAGTTTGTGTATTATTTTTTGTTCTTTACCTCTTTAGAAAGTTTACTCTGGAGTACCTGTTACCTACAAGTCTACTACAGGCTCAACACATTAGCTTGGGTATGTAGTGTATGTATGCCATTTTAGTTGTACTGTTTGTTAGAGAAATATATGTGTGCTTATGACCTTCATAGTTCTGCTTCGGGCAAATGCTGACCCAAAACAGTCACAAGATTGTTTTAACAAAATTTTCTCGTTGCCTATAAATATTAGAGACTCTCAAGTATAACAACTAACAAAGATTATTTCCATTCTAACGACAGCTATGACATGGCTACTACTATTTTTTTCTTATCATCCAAGGTAGTGGCATGATGTTTAAAGTTGAATCCGTTGCATATTTTCATGCTTGTGCCATTTGATTGCCCAGGTGGAGCAATTTGAGTTATAACTGAATGATAAGGTCTAGTTCACTGCAAAGACTTGAATTTGATTATTTAACGAATGGTTGAATGGACAATAAACATCTTTGGGGTATCTATAATTATTAGCAAGTGCAGTCATCAATCAAAATTGAAGTGCAAAGTTTTCTGAACGCGAGCAAGGTACTTTGTAGCACTCAAGATGTGAAAGCTAGCAAAGCTTTCAGGATTACAGGCTCAGATAAATTTGGTTTTATTGGAGATCTTCTCTGCAGCCTATGAAATTCGGGAATCAGGAAAAGTATGGTGCATATACAACCATAGATCGAAGTCAATTCTTGACAACTTTTGATTATGCCTACCATTGATTCTTGTCATATGGCTTCAATTTATGTTTTGCCGTGATGTGATGCTGAAAATGTTATGAGATTACAGTATACAGTTTTGATCTACAGGGCATGAAAGAACAGTGAGATGCTGAAAATGATTGTTTTATGAAAAAAATGCATTCTTATTAATAACAATATGGTCTTGGCGCCAAACTTTACGAATTCACCTATAGCATTTGTAACTGCAATTTCAAAGAAACCATCAACTGGTTTGTCAAAATTCTAGTCGAAATCAACCTTTTATTGTGCTTCGAAATTCACCTTTTCCAATATATTCTCGGATCATTTCAGCAAAAGGGAAAACAGAGTAATCCTTCTTTCAAAATTCCCAGCCATCGTGAACGGGTCCCATCCTTGCATTCTTCTGGAGAGATAGTTTATCGTTGTTTTCAAAAAGGTATTACTAGTTCATTAGTAGTTAGCTATAAATATACATTTTTTAATTTCAGATATGACCTGGCTTGTTGGGTGCACCATACGCGGGGTTTCCCAGAGGCAGGGCGACAGTATCTGGAAGCATCCACGGCCTTCCAAAACTCTCCCGCCCTCGCAACCCGTCTCCAGAAGCATCCACACCAATCAGGCAATCACCTGCCCCGGTCGCCGGCTGAGTCCAGTGTCCGACCGAAGAACACTCCAGAACCGCACGCGCCCCTTATAAAATGCCGATTTGCATCCACCTGGCTCGAGTTGCGAGCAATTCGCAGAACAAGAACGCACTAATCACACCCGCGGAGGACGCACAGCGCGTTAATCTGCAATACAGGAGCGTTTCTTTGGTCGATTGGTTGATCCCGACCGGTCGGAGAAGCAGATGGCGGACGACGCGTTCAACCTCCCCGGTGCCGGCGAGGAGGAGGAAGAGGAGGTGATGGGGGGCCTGGATGAGGACGAGGCCATGAAGGACCTCGACGCCGGGGAGGGGGAGGACGAGGACTTTGACTTCCCTGGGACCATGAAGGTCGGGGAGGAGGAGATCGGGAAGCAGGGGCTCAAGAAGAAGCTCGTCAAGGAAGGCGAGGGGTGGGACCGCCCCGAGACCGGCGACGAGGTAGAAGGTACGAGCCTGCCTCTGCTTCTGGCATTCTGCTAGTTGTTCAGTCGCCGGCGTGCTGGCTGGTTGCCGCCGCCAGCGCAAAATGGTATCAGTGACTGCGGGTTGTCCAATCTTTCTGAACTAACTAGGCTGTTAGCTCCTAGTATCAGTTGAAAGCACTAGTTGGTTATTGCAATTTGCAATTGATGGGCAGAAGTAATTCAGTTTGTTTGAGACTAGTTTCAAAATCGAACTATTTGTTGCAGTGCATTACACTGGCACCCTTATGGATGGGACGAAGTTCGACTCCAGCCGTGACCGTGGAATCCCATTCAAATTCAAGCTTGGGCAAGGTGCGTAGAAGCAGCTGAGGAAAGTATAAGGTTTTGGTTCATCTACATTTGAGTGTTCTAGCATCATAATGTACATCTTTGCAATCTGCAGGGCAAGTGATAAAGGGATGGGATCTGGGTATCAAGACCATGAAGAAGGGTGAGAATGCAGTCTTCACTATTCCGGCAGAGCTCGCCTATGGTGAAACTGGCTCACCACCAACAATCCCACCAAATGCGACGCTTCAGTTTGATGTTGAGCTCCTTTCTTGGGCCAGCGTCAAGGACATCTGCAAGGATGGTGGCATCTTCAAGAAGACAGTTAAGGAAGGGGAAAAATGGGAGAACCCCAAGGATCTTGATGAAGTTTTCGGTAAAAACTTTGTGTGATACTGTACATTTACATTTGTGCTGTTACTCTGTTCTACCGTTCCTGACATGGTTTGCTCAACTAATTCATACAGTGAAGTATGAGGTGAGACTTGAGGATGGAACTGTTGTCTCCAAATCTGATGGTGTTGATTTTGCCGTCAAAGATGGTTTGTATCTTCAGACTTTGAACCCTCCGTATTGTGGGATTCAGCTCTGAATTGTTGGTTCTGTAACTTACAAAAATTTGTACTGTCAGGTTACTTCTGCCCTGCGCTTGCCAAGGCTGTGAAGACCATGAAGAAGGGTGAGAAGGTCCTTCTCACTGTCAAGCCACAATGTAAGTCTCGAATAAATTGTAATTATGCCTGTTTTTGGTATATTTTTTGGAATTGGCAGCAAGCTTTGTTTGCATATATTAACATACACGTACCTATTATGATTATCAGATGGGTTTGGGGAACAAGGAAGACCTGCTTCTGGAGATGAAGTTGCTGTGCCCCCTAATGCTAACCTGCATATAGATCTTGAGCTGGTCTCTTGGAAGACAGTGACACTTATCGGAGATCGCAAGAGGATCTTGAAGAAAGTCCTCAAGGAAGGTGAAGGCTATGAACGACCAAATGATGGAGCAGTAGTGAGAGGTACATGCTAATTCATGATGTCCTCTTCATGGTACCTTCCTAGTCATTGCAATACTTCATTAACACTAATTATTGTTATGATTGTGCAGTGAGGCTTATTGGCAAGTTGGAGGATGGAACCATCTTTGTAAAGAAAGGGCATGATGGTGAAGAGCCATTTGAGTTCAAGACGGATGAAGAGCAGGTTATTGAAGGTCTTGACATAACTGTAGTTAATATGAAGAAAGGAGAGGTTGCTTTGGCAAGAATTCCACCTGAGCATGCATTTGGGTCTGCCGAAACAAAGCAAGATCTTGCTGTGGTTCCTCCTAACTCCACTGTCTTCTATGAAGTCGAGCTTGTTTCATTTGAAAAGGTATGCTAAAAAAATGCCTTGAAATTGACTGTCTACTGTACTTTATTTGCTGTCCTGGATTAGAACGTGTTTATATATGCACCTCTCCTGCAGGACAAAGAGTCATGGGATTTAAAGAGCAATGCTGATAAGATAGAAGCAGCTGCCAAGAAGAAAGATGAAGGCAATGCCTGGTTTAAGATGGGCAAGTATGCCAAGGCCTCCAAGAGATATGAGAAGGTAAATGGTGACATGTTCCTCACACAAAATCTCTGTTACTCGTCTGATCACATGAGACAGATCATTACTGACTCGATTTTCCTATTAATCAGGCTGCAAAGTATATCGAGTATGACAGCTCCTTCAGCGAGGATGAGAAGAAGCAATCTAAGGCTCTGAAGATCAGTTGCAAGCTCAACAACGCTGCGTGCAAGCTGAAGCTGAAAGAGTACAGAGAAGCAGAGAAACTCTGCACAAAGGTATGTCGTCTGTGTTGCAATGCTATTTGCTGTGTGAGTTGGGAGTACTGGAACTGACCATGAGCTCTGGCATTTAGGTTTTGGAACTAGAGAGCACTAATGTTAAAGCCCTGTATAGAAGGGCGCAAGCATACATCGAGCTTGTCGACCTGGAGCTAGCAGAGCTGGATATCAAGAAAGTGCTGGAAATCGACCCTGAAAACAGGTAAAAGTATACTCGTGTTCATTCTGTAGCCAATTGAACTTCTGCCTGAAGTCTGATGGTAGAAGTCTTGCAAAAGATCATAACATGGTGAAGTAAGTCTCGCCTTTGTTTTGTGATGACGCCAGGGACGTGAAGCTGGTGTACAAGACCTTGAAGGAGAAGATGAGGGAGTACAACAGGCGGGACGCCAAGTTCTACGGCAACATGTTTGCGAAGTGGAGGAAGCTGGAGCACATGGACACCAAGGTGAGCTCTCGAGCCCATCCAGAGCCTCTTGACTTGCAATCTCTTCCGCTTCATCTGTGCCATTGAGTTTTACACAACTGTTGCTTCTTGTGATGAACTGCAGAAGCTTCCTGGGAAGCAGGAGCCCCAGCCGATGGCCATCGACAGCGCTGCGTGAAGGCGCCGATCGAGTCACCTGTGCTATCAAATATGTTCTTAGTTTGCTGCGGCGGTGCGCCCAAATATATTAATGTACTCAGCTTGCCTGCGTGCGTGAAGTGTTTGATCGTTTGCTTGCTGTGATATTATTATACTTTGGTGTATGAACTGCAGTAGAGCAAGTAATACTGTGAGCACGCATTTGCGGTGTACGGGACACGCATTTGTATGCTATGGGCCTATGGTCAAAGAAACTTGGTGATTAAATCGATCTTTTGCAGACATTCTTTTGCACTTCTTCCCTGGAACCATACCAATACATCGTTGCTTGTGTGCCGATGTGTGCAATGCAAACCAGCCATGACAGAGGCCCAGATGAACCGTGGGCTGTGTAGATTGGACTATGTTGAGTGGTCGACAGTACAGAACAAACCCCACGAACCACGGGAATCCTATCTTCTCAAAGATAGTTTGCATTTGAACTGTACTAATCAATAACTACCCACTAAGAGTCTAAACATACCTTCTCTCTCCTCTCCCCTTCCTCTGCACGCCGCTGACACCCTCCACGCAAGCTTTGCGCCGCCGCTCGGTGCGTCGCTCCGCCGGCCGACGTGCTTCCCCGCTGCCCTCCCCTCCCGCTTGCTTGCTCCGCGCGCTCGCGCCGTTACGGCCAACCCTGGCCTGCCATAGTCGTGCGCCGCCGCCCCCTATGGAGGCCGCGTCCCACCTCCTGCTCACCGCCGCCCCGTGTGAAGGCTGTGCCGCCTTGGCCGGTTGGGTTTTTTTTTTAAGATGTGCATGACACTTTTTGAGTTACAAATAAGCAACCTTAGGAGAACCCTTAAAGCGCGGCGTTACAAGGAAACACAAAAGAGAGGCGTGAAGACTAACATGGTTAGAGGAAACACCAATGGAAGAAAACACAGAACTACCAAGAGCATGAAGGACATGCAAGATGATGCATCCAAGGAGGGGAACGATATCGACGCCACCATCATCCGTCTGCCCACGCCGAAGCAGACAAAGTTTTCACATGGCAAGAGCCACGCGCTTGTAGCGAACATGGCCCTATTTGTTATTTGTTCGAGTTAATTTTGGTGATTCATGACAACACAAATAATGGGACTAACCACATTGTCTAGCATGTCTTTGTAGGCATTCCTAGGTCCCATGGATGTTACCACATGTTAACATACCATGCACAAGTTAACATACCGTGCCCAAGCTAACATGTCATACCACAAGTTAACATACCATGGACATGTTAGGTTACTTACAACAATTTTAAGGACTTGGTATATATTTGGAGGCTATAAGTAATGGCATGTTAAGTATGTTAATTTGAAGCAAAGATCCAAGTTGAAGACGCGAAGAAAAAGAAGGAAAAGGACACCGTCGGATGAACTGAAGGTACCCAAATAGCAAGCGTCGGTGCAATCGTCGGATGAGTTGATACACCGGTTAAAACACTAGGCACCATCGGATGAACCGACAAGACATTTTCTAGTAGCGTCGGACGAGTTGCGAGAGGAAGAGCGGCGAAGACGGTAGCACAAGATGATCCGACGGTCCGAGTGGGGACACCGTCGGTCTATCCGACGCTCGCCTTGAATTCATACGAGAGACGCGCCAAGACGAAGCCTTCAAAGACCGGATGATCCGACGCCTTGGTCAAGGGGTAGCGTCGGTCTATCCGACGGTCGCGTGGAAGCTAACGAGAGACGACTTGGTTGCGGGGTCTTCAAGACCGGATGATCGACGGACCGTCGGTGTATAGCGTCGGGAGCAGCTTGTGTCGGAGAATCTCAACGGCTATGTGACGTGGGAGGGCCATCGGATGAACCGACGCCCTGGAAAATCTAGCATCGGTTCATCCGACGCTACCTTTTTCAAAGTGGCCATTAGTTTGATGCCTTGGGCTATTTATACCCCCTCCACTCACCCATTTGAGGTTGTTGGATTGTGTGGAAGTGCGGGAGAGTTCAAGACAACTAGAAGATCATAGCCAAACCATCCAAAGTGCTTAATTGCTTATCCATACACTTGCATATGCTTAGTGTATGTGCTTAGTGCTAGGATTAGCTTAGAGCTGAGTGAGTGCAAGGTTGTGCCAACCTTGTGAGGTGATTCTTGAGTGAATCTAGTTGTACAAGGTTCGGCTCGGAAGCCTTGGGGCCTAAGTGGCTCACCCATAGTCACCGAATGTCGGGTCGACTGGATCGAGGGTTGGGGTCGAGGGACGAGGGTCGTAAGTGTCTGGGAACATGGGTCGAAGGGAGTAGTTTGGAACGATTGACCCCAATCAATCTGGGTCGATAAACCCGGGTCGATGAACTATGATTATGATACAAAAGTTCTATTCAACCTAGTAAATAGAAAAAAAATATCAAGAAAAATCTGATCTGGGCTGCGTATGACGGATCACCAAGCCCATTATTCCTCGTACCGTAAGTCCATTATCCTAACATTGGCACTCTTTTTCATCTTCCCTCCCCTGTTGCTCAATACAAATTACTTGATCCATGTTGTGACCCTACTGTTGTGGATCGATGGCCCATGCGTGAATGGGACGATGACCCTGGTTGACCCCGACCCATGATTTGGTATAGTGAACCCGGGTCGAGGAACGCGGCAGCGACCCCGAATTATGTAACTATGGGCTCACCTTAGGCCCACCGGCAATCGTCATCGACCCTTCGGCTTGGTGTGGAGTAGCGAGGACACTTTGTGCGGGGGGCGTGGAGACCCCCTCCTTGGTGGAGAAGCTCCTTAGTGGAGGCGGCATCAAGGTGACCAAGGGAGCTTGGCAAGTGTCTAAGTGTCTAGCCTTTGTGGCAAGTCAAGTGGTGCTCTTGGGACGGACTTGGTGGCCGGGAAGCAACACTCTTGTGTGAGTGTTTCAACAATGTGGACTAGGGGTGGCTTAGTGCCTACTGATACCACGGGATAAATCGCGTGTCAAGAGTTTGCTTGCTCTCATTTCCTTTACGTTTCCGCATTTACTCTTTTGCAATCTTTGCTTGCCTTAACTTTCCTAGAGTAGTATCATGCTAGGAATGGCTATAGGTTGCAAACCTTGTTTTGGGATGAGAGTTTCACACTAGAACAACCTTAGTTGCACATCTAGATAACATGTTCTAGTTTATCTTTATGTAAAATTAGTGAAGCCATAGGTTAAAATTTTAAGTTGTCTAATTCACCCCCCTCCCCTCTTGGACTAACGAGCATCCGATTACTTACAGCGCTGCAAGAGGAGGCGCTGGCCGGTCGGAGAGCCAGGCGTGGCCAGCCCCGACCCCGCCGTCATCATGCACCACTGCAGCCATGGCTGCGCGGCCGCAGGCCCACGCGCCGCTGTACATGGCCGCGGCGGCGCGGCCCACATTCTCGACCGGTGTTGCCGCCGTTGTGGCTGCGCGGCCAGTGCAGCAACCACACTTGTTGGCTGTCGTTGCCGAAGAAGAAGGCCACTAGTGAATCTTGTTGAAAAAAATGTTGGTCCAACATTTCTTTAAAAGATGTTGAAAAAATGATAATTCAATATTTCTTGAAAATGTTGGTGCCCATAAATGTTTGGTCCAACATTTCTTACAATGTTGAAAATAGAAAAATGTTGTCAACATTCTGAAAATGAGTTTGTAGTTGTAATATTTATCAACTTCTGGTAGGTATTTAGGAGCCCCCGAACCACATACAATGGCTTGCTTCGCATCAAGTGGTTTGTTCCCATCAAGGCAACACAGGCCCACGGTATTAGAGTGGGCGGTGAAAAAAGCACCACCGGCAGTTAAAACTACCAACCGGCGGTGATAGGTATCACCGTCGGTTACAAAGAAAATGAATTTGTTAGCTGTTAGAACCAGCGGTGAGAAAAAGTGTTACCGTTAAGTTGGTTCCAACTACCACAACCGACGGGTGATTGCTATCACAACCAGTTTATTATATGGTCCGTTGGTGAAGAGGTTTGGCCGGACCAAAACCATGATAAGGCCCGTACCTACATTTTTTAGGCCCTAGTGCAAAATTTAAAATGAGATCTGTATTTTAAATTTCCTATTACTTGAATTTCTAAAATGTGACCCTCAAAATTATTTGAATTGTCATAATTATTCCCATCATTATCTACCTAAGAAGTATGATCTTCTTGTGTGCTAGTTGGACAGTATTTAACAACAAATCTATCAAGGGCACTATTTCGAGTTTTAGCGGACGATTTAAGCCTCTTTTTTCTTGTGCTTTCTTATTACTAGAATCATATTTTTCCAATCGTAGAACACAGGAGATATAATGAGAACCCACGTTTCACCAAAGTAAAAGCGACAAACTATTAGAATGATATTAGTGACTAAAATTAAAATACTAGTGATTAGAACATCTTTAATCCAGAGTTCCAGTCCTAACTTTCTCATCACCAGCCTACTAGACAAATGCGTAGCATAGATAGTCAGATATCGCAGAAGATGTTTTAAACCATGAGCCATTCATCTGTACATAATAAGCTTATTCGTTTGACTTGGTGGATATTTAGTCTTGATTTGTTACGAGAGAAAAGTATTTGATCGATTCTTTGGTGGCTGATTCTTTGGTGGGCTGGTTTGTTTTAAGAGAAAATTACTTATGTTGGTGTCGATAAGCCAAACTGGCGAATGACACGGACGACCTAACAAAATGTAAACAAATCAAGGACACGGAGATTATACTCAGACAACACCAGTCATACAAGTGCGCTGTTACACTTTGACCATGGGCTTTCGGCGGTGCTGTTGTGGGCCTCGATCGCATGGTGTCAGGCCTGAAAAAATCACACACACCAGCCCAAGTTAATCACGATGGAGGCCTACAAAGATTGGGGGCCTGGTACGGTCGCTCCACTTGCGTGCGCTGGGCCATATACGGGCAGACATATTCAATCTAGTTGAATTTATCTGGTGTCCAACCGCACCTAGCGCCTCACTTATTTGACGTGTTCTCAAAAAAGAAAAAACTTTATTTGACTTCTCTTTGCTCTCTCTCACCCATTGGCCCCCTCTCTCTCCGTCATCTGTGGACGGATCCAAGTGGCAAGGTGGTGTTGCGACCCTTCGACTATATGTCGCTTAAGTGAAAAAAACATCCCATCATGCTGTGGGCCCCACCTGTCAGGTGGTTCTTCCACCTCCAGGCCGCCGATTGCGCTTTGGCCCCGAGCTCCCCTGCAGAGCCGGGTTAGTGTGGCGGTGGGCGGCGCGGGGGCTCGCCGCAGACGAGGTTAGAGATAGGGTTAGGGTTCGGGGTTTGGGGCTTCGGGGGTCCATCTCCATTGTCGGCAACCTTAGAAAGGGGGGTGAGTGGTCGGAGGGAAGCCCAACGATGGAGGCGGGTTGTGGGGAGGAGGGCGGTGCAAGCGAGTCATGGCGAGTTCCTGGTCGAGTCGGGTTAGGGTGGTGACGGGTGGATGGCGGACGACACAACGACGTGGTCGCCACCGGCCGGGGAGGTGGTGGGTGGCGGGGGAACGACGGCTGGGAGGTAAAAGATGAGCGAGGAGGAGGCACGACATTTGTTTTTTGTTGCTTCAGCGGCCTCAAGACGCATCCGTTGCGACAGGCCATGAAAATGGGAGGCTGGCAGGTCGCAGAGGAGGTGCCACAGGCACAGCCGAGCCGTGGTGGCAAGATGCGGTCCGACAGGGCCACAGATTATGAGTTTTTTTAAAAGCATCACTATTAGCGGTTCCAAACCGATGGTGATGGCTTACCCATCACTTGCGACAGAGAGGCGTCGGTTTTGAGAACAGGCAATGAGACTTGGGCCTTTGGGTCCGACGGTCATCTAGCTTTATGTAGTAACGTTGGGAGTGCCTTGATTAGGTAACCTGAGCAACTTCAAGAGACTCACTAAATTAGACTAGCTAAATTCACATTAAGTTAGTAATTTAGCTAGTATTCTTTCTCTATATTTCCTGTTCTTCCAACAGACTGGGTAAAATGACTAGTCATCCCACAACTAGGCCCACATGTCATACCTTATCTCGTCCGCGCAGGAGGGCACCACGCAGGAGGTGGTGGGCCACGAAAAATATCTAGCTGAGGACGCTAGCCATCTTTGGCTAGCGAAGGCACAAGTTTAGTTAGCGAGGATAGCTAGCGTAGTGTTTGGCTACTCTATTGCAATGTTATTTCTGTTGATTTTTTTCTATTTTTAGCTAGTCAAGCCAAGATAGCTAGTCTCTTGGAGAGCAACTCCAGCAGAGGCTACTCCTAAATTTGGAGGCTTGAGACCAAAACTTAACTCCAGCAGGGCCTTCAAATGGGTCTGCATTTTTGAGGCCCCTCCAAGCCTCCATTCGTAGAGGCCCTCCAAATCACCCTCCAAACGTGGGTCTCACCATTTTTATTTTCCTATTTTCCCCTTCCTTTTCCTCTCCTCCTTCCTATCTCTCTCGCCGAGACCGCGTAGCGGCGCAACGTGGAGTGGGCGTCCGCAGCACTTGCGGGGGGCGGGGGGGGGGGGGGGGGTATGCAAGCACGGCGGTGGGTGGTTGCAACGGATGGAGGTCGCCCGCCGGGCACGGCGGGCGGCGGAGGCAGTTGCCGGTGTCGAGGAGAACACCTCCTCACAGCTCGTGGTCGTGACCTCTTCCAGGCACACGGGGCAGGTGAAGGCCTCGCGCACCTAGACCGTCGGCAATGCCGCCACGACCTCCTTCCTCAGTGTTGACGGTGTATTTTGGTACACCAAACATGTTCATTACACTTTGGTTTGAATTTGATTATGGAACTAACCCGCCACTAGGCACACCAAGTTCATCTTCGTGTGTGCATTTGGAAGTGTTATGTTTATGTAGGAAAACATGGACATAAAGGACGGATTCACAATAAGTTAAAAGAAGCAATTAAGGAGTCTTATTCGTGTTTATGAGCTTGATGAAATCACTTCCAATGGTGACAAGGACCGAAGTGTTACAAAGGAACATCCCCGAGGATTGAAGCGTAAAAGACCGGACTTCATGCAAAGAGAACCTCCATCTTGGACGCAAGGATAACATCGTCAAAATATGCAAGTGGAGGGGGGAAAAGTGCATAAATACATGAGGACCCACGGGAGCGAAGGGGCGACCGAACCGGGCCGGGATGGGCCGGGCCGGTCGACCCAAGCCGGCCGGCCCGGCCCACTACTAGGGTTGGTTCGGCCTCCCTTTTCTTGCACCCGAAGGACCTTCATCCATAAGTTTGTGGAGGTGCCGCCATTCGCAAGAGGGAGAGCCATTCGCACTAAGAGGCCATCCGCAAGATAGAGAGAGAGAGGAGGGAGATCGTTCGGGAGAAGGATCGCTCAACTCGGAGGAAGCACCCACAAGTGGAGAATAAAGAAGACACCGTCGGAAGCGTCACCATGATCAACGGTGCCATGTCTAGCACCTTGATAGGGTAATCTTCTCATTTTCGGATATCTATCTATCATCTAGTGTTGAAGAAGCTTTGATGTTTAAGGTTAGCTACCATGCCGTAAAGGGTGTAAGGCCTCAATGCTCCCTTGGATCCATTCAATATGTCGTGTCCATCATAGGTCTAGTCACGAATACCTCCGCGTAGTGACAGTTGGGGGAGGGAAAGGGCGAAACCGTGGTCACAACCCCTGATAGATTAGATTGGTTTTCATGTTTTAAGCGGTTGCATGTTCAAGTATCGTAGACCCTGGGCAAGTATCTTTTACATATCTTGTTAGCTTAATCGTTCTCTCTAGTGTAATGTAGTTGTTTTCTTGTTTAACCATAGAAGTTAGTAAGTGGAGGTAGATCAAACACTTGTAATCCCCTTGCTCCGCGGATTGACAAGAACCTAGGGAATCTCATGGTAAAAAGGTGTAGGTCCGTACGCTTGCGAATCGTAGGTGGATACAAATTTTATTAGTCAACAAGCCCCTTTTCCGGCGCCGTTGCCCGGGAGCAAGCTAGTTTACATCGTTTGGTTTTGCATCTAACTTTGTTTTATATTTAGTTTATCGTTTATTTGCTAATATGTAACCCATATTATCTAGAAAACCACTTTGTTTTGATTTTATTTTTGCTTTTACTTTGTTGTCTAGATGGCGTTCGTCAACCACCCCGTGGAAGAAGCGGAGAAATCGCTAAGGGATTACGCTAGTCCTCGATGTGAAGACATAAAAGTACAAGAGTCGGATTCGAAGCTTGAAGCGACCAAGTATGTAATCAAACCCAAGATCATCGAGATGGCGGTGGCAACCCCGGTTGAAGGGATGGCTACGGAAAACCCATATAGACACATAAGGCATTTCACGACGCTATGCAACACGATGCGTCAAGAAGGAGTTCCCGATGAATGGTTCAAATGGAATCTCTTTCACTACTCACTTGCGGTGAAGGAAAGACGTGGTACTCGTTTGCATCCTTTGTAGTTAAAGGCATTTGGAACAAGTTGACATAAATTTTGCGAGAAGTTTTTTACAATTAGCAAGGTTCAACATCTAAGGAGGCAAGTGATCACTTTCATGCAAGGAGAAGAGGAAGGGATAGACCAAGCTTGGAATAGATTTAATGAGCTGATTGAACAAGGACCAAGACTCGGCTTCTCCGGTGATGTACTCTTGCATACATTTTTCTTTTCCCTAACCCCTAGTTTCATGCAACATGTACAAAAGTGTGCAGGTGGTGATCACATAGAGGAAACACTCATGGAAGCCGCTCAACTTTTACAAGCGATTAGCAAAGCGGCGGCCATGTGAAAAGATTGGGAAACAAGACCCGCAAGAGAGCGGAGCACAATTCAAGGATGAAGGAGTGTGCTGAAATTTCTAAAGAGGCAACCCCGGAAGTCACAAAAGAGGAGCCAATCCCGAAAAAGCTTGAAGAAGAGCACATCAAGTCAAGAACTACCCTTAGCATTGACTTCGCCGAATGAAATGAAACAAATAAGAGATGTCAAGCGCGAAACCATTAAGGGAGTTCGAACAAATGGATTGGGTTCCGATCGATTACGGAGAAGTATTCAACAAGAGATGACCATTCCCTAACCAAAAGGGGATGGTAAGAGCGTTGGAAACGGATTTCCCACCGCAAAAGAAAGCGGAAGATTCATACGACCTTGAAACCACCGTTGAGATCTTTCAAAAGCTCTTTGGTGATGATGAATTGGATCCGGAACACATAGCCGAGGTGAAAAGAATCATGGGGATCAAGCCTGAAGCATCACCATACGCTCACCTCGGCGAAGTTTACGTGATAGGATCCGAAGAAGAGGAGAAGATGGTGCCACACTTGAGTTGCGAGATCAATGGAGTTCAATGCAAAGCTTTGTGCGACATCGAGCCCAAGTAAGTGTCCTATCTTCTAAAATTTACAATAAAGTTCAAGACCACAACCTAGACTTAGCTCCAACATCAACAAAGTTAATCATGTGAGATGGTATAACTATTAGACCTCTAGGTATTGCTTGCAACATTAATGTAATCATCTCTGGAAAATGTATACCAACTGATTTCTTTGTTAGATGCTTACCACAGCAATCATGATCATATAATCCTAGGTAGGCCCTTTCTCAAGTTGGTTGATGCTGTGTTGGATGCCGGAAAAGGCAAAGTAACAATGAACCTTAATGGAAAGAAGTACACATATAATTTTTTCGCATTTCTAAACACCCTTCACCTTTTCCTCCCGAAGACGAAGAAGTAGATGAGGTAGATAGTATTTGTTTTGTTGAAACCCTTAGAGACCCACTGTAAAGGGCGAGGAGAATTAAGCCAATGATCAACAAGATGAAGAACTAGAGAAAGCAACAAAAGGATTAGAACCACAAGATGGAAGCGTGGAGGAAGAAAAATTTGAGGACATAGGAGAAATCAAACCCGAGGAGCCACAAGTGCCCTAGGTGGATCTCAAAACTTTTCCCAAAGGATTAAAGTACGAATTTTTGGGCCCAGACAAGACTTATCCAAGTAATCGTGAGCGATGAATTAAGTCCGAAGAAAATGAGAAGTTGCTGAATTTATTGAAAAAGCATAGGAAGGTGATTGGATATTCGATCAATGATCTCAAAGGACTTAACTTGACCTTTTGCACTCATTGTATACCTATGGAAGACCAATGTAAGCATGTAGTGGACCACAAAAGGAGGCTAACTCATGCCATGCGAGAGGTAGTAAGGAAAGAGGTCACCAAGTTACTTGATGCAAGAATCATCTACCCGGTTACGCATAGCGAATGGGTGAGCCCGGTACATTGTGTACCAAAGAAAGGAGGTTTAAGCTGTGGTGAAGAATGAGAAGAATGAATTGATACGCAAAGAGCCACGAGCGGGTGGCGGATGTGTATCGATTATCGGAAGCTAAACAAAGCAATGAAGAAAGATCACTTCCCCTTCTTGTTCATCGACGAGATGCTCGAGAGATTAGCAAATCACACATATTTTTGCTTTCTTGATGGGTACTCGGGGTTCATGCAAATTCCCATTCACCGGATGATCAACACAAAACAACGTTTACATTCCCTTATGGAACGTTTGCATATAGAAGGATGACCTTCGGTCTATGCAACGCTCCGACCTCTTTGCTTGCTTGAGTTCTTTGCTTTTCTCTAACCCTAGAACTTGTTTGTGCCCGATCTATCAATAGGTTGTGTTCCAACTCATATCTTTGGTTGCATGAGGTTCTCAACTTCTAAACTAAACTCTTGATTCAAGTAGAATTGCTAAAATCGTCTCGCATTTCAAATTTCGTTTTAGAGAACTGTGCCCTGTCGGTAGTACCGACCCTGTACCGAACGTACCGAGCCCCCTCAGTAGTTCCGGCACAACATCGGTAGTAACGATAGTTGTTTTAACCATTGCTTTTATTTCGAAATTTGAAGTGATCTTATTCACCCCCCCCTCTAGACATCACAAGGTCCTTTCAATTGGTATCGGAGCCTAACACCTTGATTTAGGCTTAACCGCCAAGGGATCAAGATGTCGGGGAATGGAGACAACCAATCCGCCGAAGAAATCGCCACCAAGGAAGCTCGAGAGAAAGAGCTTAAGGCAGCCCAAGACATCACCGGGAAGGATCCAAGACGTTCCAATGGAGAGAGCTCCGATGAATCTTCATCCGACTCTGTCTCGGACTCAGACTCAAGTGATGAAGACGTCAAGGATGATGATGATGCGGCAAGAAAGGTGGCTAAGAAGAGAAGAAAGGCTAAGAAGAAGAAGAAGGCCAAGAAGATGGCAAAGAAGCTCCTCAAGAAGATGATCAAGAAGGAGCAAGCCAAGTACACTCACTACGGCTACTATGAAGTGCCCACCACTACACACAATTTTCGGGCAACAACTCTAACAATAAATTTTATACCGTGCATTTGGGAAAGCCTCCTCATTTCGATGGGAAGGTCTATCCCAAATGGGCTTATGATATGCAAATGCACCTCTACGGGCTTCACCCTACTCTTTGGACTATTGTGATTGTAGATGTGACAATCCCCGCCGAAGGAGAAGCCCTCACACTTAAGCATGAGCAAGACCTCCACCACAACGTGCAAGTAACATCCAAATTGCCAAGGTGATTTGGGACACACTCAAGGAAGCACATGAGGGGGACCGACACATGTGAGGCAAGGGAAGATGGACTTGATCAATAGAGAGCTTGAGCTATTCTTCATGAAGGATGGAGAGACCGTGAGAGAAATGTACGATAGGCTCATTGTTGATAGTGAATTTTGGTACACCAAACATGTCCATCACACTTTGGTTTGGATTTCATTATGGAACTAACCCGCTACTAGGAACAATAATGATATAACAATTTCATCTTTGTATGTGCTTTTGGCAATGTTATGTTTTTCGGGAAAACATGAAGATAAAGGACAGAGTCACAACAAGTTCTAAGGAGGAATTGAGGAGTACCATTCGTGTTTGAGCGCTTGATGAGATAACTCCCAAAGGTGGCAAGGACTGAAGTGTTAGAAAGGAACATCCCCGAGGATTGAAACGTAAAAGGCGAACTTCATGCAAGAAGACCCTCCATCTTGGACGTGAGGATGACATCATCAAAATGGTGCAAATGGAGGGGGCAAAGTGCATAATGACAAGAGGACTCACGTGCGCGAAGGGGCGACCAAACCGGGCCGACATGGGCACGGGCCGGTCGGCCCGGGCCGACCGGCCCGGCCCATTCCGGGGGTCGATTCGGGCCCCCATTCTTGAGCGTGAAGATGTTTCAACCCTAAGTACGTGGAGGCACCTCCATTCGTAGGGAGAGAGTCATTTGCCCGAGAGGCCGTCCACAAGCTAGAGAGAGAAGAGGAGGGAGATCATTCGCGAGAAGGATCACTCTACTCGAAGGAAGCAACCACAAGTGGAGGAGGACGTCGAGGCCCCGCTAAGACACCCCGGAGGAGAAGGAAGACACCGTCGGAATCGCCACCATGATCAACGGTGCTATGCCTAGCACTTGGATGGGGTAATCTCCTCTTTTGTCCATGGGTTGTAATCGATCTTGAGATGTAATCGTTACTTTGTACGGTTATCTATCTATCATCTAGTATTGAAGAGGCTTTATTGTTTAAGGTTAGCTACCATGCCATGTAGGGAGTAAAGATCTCAATGCTCCATTGGTACCATTCAATACGCCATGTCCATCATAGGTCTAGTCACGAATACCTCCGTGTAGTGACAGTACGGGGGAGGGAAAGGGCGAAACCGTGGTCACAACCCCCGATTGATTAGATCAGGTTCATATCTTAAGTGATTGCATGTTCAAGTATCGTAGACCCTTGGGCAAGTGTCTTTTATATATCTTGTTGGTTTAATCGTTCTCTCTAGTGTAGCGTAGTAGTTCTCTAGATTAACCATAGATTAGGGTTTGAGTAAGTTAGTAGTAGCGCTAGATCAAACGCTTGTAATCCCCCTTGCTCGCGGATTGATAAGAACCTAGGGAATCTCCATGGTGAAAAAGGTGTAGGTCCGTACGCTTGCGAATCGTAGGTGGATACGTGTTTTATCCGTCAACAAGCCTCTTTGTCCGGCGCCGTTGCCGGGGAGCAAGCCGATTTACATCGTTTGGTTTTGCATCTAATTTTGTTTTAGATTTTGTTTATCATTTATTCCTAACATCTAACCCCTATTACCTAGAAAACCACTTTGTTTTGTTTTGTTTTTATTTTGTTATCTAGATGGCGTTTGTCAACCACCCCGTGGAAGAACCGGAGAAATCACTAAGGGATTACGCTAGTCCTTGGTGTGAAGACATAAAGGTATAAGAGTCGATTCAAAGCTCGAAGTGACCAAGTATGAAATCAAAGCTAGGATCATCGAGATGGCGGCGAGGCAACCCCATTTGAGGGGATGGACACGGAGAACCCATATAGACACATAAGGCATTTCACGACGCTATTCAACACGGTGCACAAGAAGGAGTTCTCGATGAATGGTTCAAGTGGAATCTCTTTCCCTACTCACTTGCCGGAGAAGCAAAGACGTGATACTCGTTTGCATCTTTTGAAGTTGAAGGAAATTGGAACAAGTTGACAAAGAAATTTTGTGAGAAGTTTTTCCAATAAGCATGGTTCAACATCTAAGGAGGCAAGTGATCACTTTCACGCAAGGAGAAGAGGAAGGGATAGACCAAGCTTGGAATAGATTTAATGAGTTTATTGAACAAGGACCAAGACTCGACTTCTCCGGTGACGTACTCTTGCATACATTTTTCTTTTCCCTAACCCCTAGTTGCATGGAACATGTTCAAATGTGTGCAGGTGGGGATCTCATGGAGAAAACACTCACAGAAGCCACTAAACTTTTACAAAAGATTAGCAAGGCGGCGGCCATGCGAAGAGATTGGGAAACAAGACTTGCGGGAGAGCCGAAACACAATTCAAGGACGAAGACGTGTGCTGAAATTTCTAAAGGGGCGACCCCAGAAAGCAAGAAAGAGGAGCTAATCCCGAAAAAGCTTGAAGAAGTGGACATCAAGACAAGAACTATCCCAAGCGTTGACTTCGCCAAGTCAAATGAAACAAACAAAAGGAGTATGTCAAGCGCAAAGCCACTAAGGAAGTTCGAGCATATGGATTGGGTTCCAATCGACTACGGAGAAGTATTCGACAAGAGAAGACTATTCCCTAACCAAAAGGGGATGGCAAGAGCAATGGAAGCGAATTTACCACCGAAAAAGCAAGCAGAAGATTCGTACGACCTTGAAATCACCGATGAGATCTTTCAAAAGCTCTTTAGTGATGATGAAGTGGATTCAGAACACATAGCCGAGGTGAAAAGAATCATGGGGATCAAGCCCGAAGCATCGCCATATGCTCGTCTCGCCGAAGTTTATGCAATAGGATCCGACCAAGAGGAGAAGATGACACCAGACTTGAGTTGCGAGATCAACGGAATTCATTGCAAAGCTTTATGCCACATCGAAGCCCAGGTAAGTGTCCTATCCTCCAAAATTTATGATAAAGTTCAAGACCACAACCTATACTTAGCTCCAACTTCAACAAAGTTAATTATGGGAGATGGTAGAACTATTAGACCTCTAGGTATTGCTTGCAACATTAATGTAATCATCTCTGGAATATGCATACCAACCGATTTCTTTGTTATAGATGCTTACCATAGTAATCATGATCACATAATCCTAAGTAGGCCTTTTCTTAAGTTGGTTGATGTTGTGTTGGATGTTGGAGAAGACAAAATAACAATAAATCTTAATGAGAAGAAGTACACATACCATTTTCTTCGCGTTTCTAATCATCCTTCACCTTTTTCTCCCCGAAGATGAAAAGTAGAGGAGGTAGGTAGTCTTTGTTTTGTTGAAACCCTTAGAGACCCACTGCAAGAGCGATGGAGAATCAATCTAATGATCAAGAAGACGAGGAACTAGAGGAAGTAACGAAGGGATTAGAACCACAAGATGGAAGCATGGAAGAACAAAAATTCAAAGACATAGGAGACATTAAACCCGAAGAGCCACAAGTGCCCGAGGTGGATCTTAAACCTTTGCCCAAAGGATTAAAGTACGAATTTTTGGGCCCAAGCAAGACTTATCCGGTCATCGTGAGTGACGAATTAAGTCCCGAAGCAACCGAGAAGTTGTTGAATCTATTGAAAAAGCATAGGAAGGTGATTGGATATTCAATCATTGATCTCAAAGGACTTAGCCCGGCCTTTTTCACTCATCGTATACCTATGGAATACCAATGTAAGACCGTAGTGGACCATCAAAGGAGGCTAACTCATGCCATGCGAGAGGTAATAAAGAAGGAGGTTATCAAGCTACTTGATGCCGAATCATCTACCCGGTACCGCATAGCGAGTGAGTGATCCCGGTACATTGTGTCTTTGAAGAAAGGAGGCTTAACCGTAGTGAAGAACGAGAAGAATGAGTTAATACCACAAAGAATCGTGACCGGATGGCGGATGTGTATTGATCATCGAAAGCTAAATAAAGCGACAAAAAAAGATCACTTCCCCTTACCGTTCATTGACAAGATGCTCGAGAGATTAGCAAACCACACTTATTTTTGCTTTCTCGATGGGTACTCGAGGTTTATGCAAATTCCCATTCACCCCGATGATCAACACAATACAACATTTACCTGCCCTTATGGAACGTTTGCATATAGAAGGATGCCCTTCGGTCTATGCAATGCTCCGACCTCTTTTCAACATTGCATGATGGTGGTGTTCTCGGAATTCACCAAAGAAATTGTCGATGTGTTTATGGATGATTTTTCCGTTTATGGGAAGACGTTCGTGGATTGCTTCACAAACTTGGATAAGGTCCTCACGAGGTGTGCGGAGGTAGACTTGGTGCTAAATTGGGAAAAATGTCACTTCATGGTTAAGCAAGGCATAGTGCTCGGACATGTTATATCCGAGAGAGGAATTGAAGTGGACAAAGCTAAAGTGAAAACAGGTGAGCAACTCCCACCTCTGACAGATGTTAAGTCCTTGAGGAGCTTTCTAGGCCATGCTGGATTCTATAGAAGATTTATTAAGGACTTCTCAAAGATCACTAAGCCTTTAACGTATCTCCTTCAAAAGGATGTGGCTTTTGACTTCAATGAGAAGTGCTTAGCGGCATTCCGGACCTTGAAAAGTGCATTGGTGAGTGCTCCCATTATTCAACCTCTGGATTGGAGCCGACCTTTCGAGATCTTGTGTGACGCAAGGGACTACGGCGTATGAGCGGTTTTGGGTCAAAGAAAGGAAGGCCGAGTTCATGCCGTTTACTATGCTAGTAAAACTCTTAATGAGGCACAATTAAATTATGCCAATATGGAGAAAGAGTTGCAAGCGGTGGCGAGAGGCGGGCGCGGGATTTGAACCCCGTGTATTCAAAAATCCATGTGGCAAAATTTTTTTTTGGCGACCTAAATTATAGTTTCATAACACGAAATTAAATTGTAGGCGACATCATGATCATAACATTAAAATGTGCAACTACTCAATGGTCATAACATTAAAATGTGCAACTACTAAATGGTCGACATATAAAAATGACATAGTGTAAAATAAAAAGAGCATAAAACAACAATTTGCATCTAGTTTTCATTGGAAGACAGTGTAACACTCTTCGGTTCGAGGTTGTCTCTTCTTTGCGCTTTTTTTGCAAGAAATACCTCAAATCGGTAGTGGGCAGAATTCCTCCTCTTCATGTTTCATACCTACCATTATTCAATTAAGATCCCGAGTATGCTACCGACCTACTTTCATCACAAATTCATAAGTCACCAGCAAATTGAACAATTTAGCAAATTTCTATGCAATAATCTTAATTCCCAATTCTATAGGCAACACATAATAAAAATTAGAAATGCTCATGGCTCACCCGAGAGGCCGGAGGAAGAGAAGAGAGATTGGACGAAGTCGAAGGAGCACCGGCACACCGCCGGATGACCGCCGTCCGCCGTGACCGACGACCGCTCGCCACCGCCGCCGCCTCCGCTTGGCCGCGTGCGCACGCGTCTCACTCTCATCCAATTGCCGGAATCCCCTCAAGGCCTCGCCGAGTCACCGTCGCACCGTCTAGCCGAGACACTTTTGTTTGCCTCCGGCCACCGGCCCGCTCGAGTGTTCGTTAGGGTAGTCTTCAAGCCACCACGGCGGGCGGCCCCCTAGTGGCCGAGTCCCTCCCGACCCGGAGTCGACTCAAGAGTTGTGGGTGGGTGGGATTCAGCCAATTAGGCCATGGGCCGACAAGATGTAAGGAGGAAATGGCCCGAGGTAGGCTGTCCGGTTGGGCCTTTTTCTCTATGTATTCAATTTGAGGGTGTATATTTTGTTTTTTATACACATACCTAAGATACACTATATGTATAAAATTATTTGGCAAAAATATGGGTATTCAACCGAATACCCATGAATACACGTGGGCCCGCCCTTGAGCGGTGGTATTTGCCTTTGAAAAATTCGGATCTTACATCGTGAACTCGAAGTCATTGTTTACACCGATAACGTGGCTATCAATTATCTCTTGGCTAATAAGGATGCTAAACCAAGATTGATTCATTAGATCCTTCTTCTCCAAGAGTTCGATGTTGAAATTCGTGATAAGAAGGGGGTGGAAAACATTGTGGCCGATCATTTGTCTAGGATGAATCGTGGACAAGATGATAAAGAGCCCATAGAAGACAAAATGAGAGATGACCACCTCTATCGAGTACTCGATAAAGATACTTGGATGATTGATATTATTCGAGCAATTCGGAAGATGCCTCTTGATCATTAAGATAAAAACACTCAAAGGAGGATAGTCTCCAAAAGTCGAAAATACTTTTGGGATTCGCCTTACCTCTTCAAACTTGGTAATGATGGAGTCATGAGAAGATGTGTGCCAAAAGAAGAGAGGCTAGAAATTTTGAGAAAGTGCCACTCGGCGGAGTACGGTGGACACTATAGCCATTTTCGGACCCAAGCAAAATTGTGGTCCGGCGGATTCTATTGGCTAGAGATGCATGAAGATACAAAAAGATATGTTGCATCATGCCCCGAATGCCAAAGATCCGGGAATATTTCTCAAAGGAATTCCATGCCCTTGAGATATAATCTACAAATCTACTTATTCGATGTGTGGGGAATAGACTTCATGGGGCCCTTCAAAAACTCTCATGGATTTGAGCATATCCTAGTCATGGTTGATTATGTATCCAAGTGGGTAGCGGCCATGCCATGTCGTAAAGCTTCCACGGAGGAGTCCATTGCAATGAAGAAGAACATGATTTTCCCTCGCTTCGGTACTCCGAGAATCTTGATAAGCGATGGAGGAACTCACTTCACCGGGAAGAATTTCAAAAAGTGCTTGTCCAAGTTAGGAATTGAACATAGGATTTCTACGACCTATCATCCACAAAATAACGGACAAGCGGAAACATCGAATAGGAAAGTAAAGAGCATCCTCAACAAAACCATAGAGAAGGGAGGCAAGGATTGGTCAAAGAAATTAGATGGAGCTTTGTGGGCGTATCGAACGGCGTTCAAGACATCGATAGGTATGACTCCTTATCAATTTGTCTATGGCAAAGTTTTCCACCTTCCGGTTGAGTTAGAGCATAAAGCCTATTGGGCAATTAAAGAGATGAACCTCGATCTAGTCGCCGCGGTTGTAAAGCGAAGAATTGAAATAAGCGAGCTAGAGGAGATGAGGTTGAAAGCATATGAAAATGCGAGCATATACAAAGAGAGGATTAAAGGGTGGTATGACAAAAGATTGAAGAAAAAGGAATTCAAGGAAGGAGATAAGGTCCTCTACAATTCGAGGTTTAAAACCTTCGAAAAAGGGAAATTGCAAAGCAAGTGGGACGGACCTTACATTGTTCATTCGGTGCTCTACAATAGAGCGGTAACCATCATGGATGTGAAAGGTGATCAATTCATGGTGAATGGTCAATGCTAAGGTTTATTACGAACCCGACGTTGTGCCTCTCCACCATATTGATGTCTTCACCATGGAAGAAGAGCCAGAACGTCAAGCCTGGGACGTAAAACAAGGTAAAGATTTTGTAAATAGTTTTTCTTTTATTTTTTTGGAGTTTCTCGCGAAGTTTTACCGAGCCATCTTGTTCTCATGGGATTAAAATGCGAAATAAAAAGGATACGTGGAAAACCGGACCGCACCGGCCCGCAAACCGAGGCAAGCCGGCCGGCCCGGTCCGACCGGCCAAGGGGCCCGGGCGGCGGTTCACCCCCGGTTTCCTGCGGGACGCGTGTTTTTGACTTTTTTCTTTGGTCGGAAAATTTTGAGGGAAGTTTAAAAAAAGGAAAATGTGGTTTCTAGAGTATTCCTTTTCGGACTATTTAATTGGCGAGAGATGGGAGCTCGGGAATCCATCCCAACTCGCATTCTTTTGCACCCACGCAACAGCCATGACATCCCCGAAGAGTGTAGAGTTGAAGCTAGGCGCCAAGGAGTCATCAATGGAGGAGGCAAATCGATGAGAGCTCAAGCTACCCGTGGAGATCAAGAGGACCGCCCGCATTCGTTGTGGAGAGCGTGTCCCGACCGGGAGCAATCGCATCTCGCCGCCCCGTCAAGGAGGAGAAGGTCTCTTCACCCGTTCGAAGGTCGGCGCGCATCCGAGGCATGAAGAGGAAGGATTACAAGGAGGTGTTGCCCGAGCCTAAAGACTATGGGGGGAGTGATTGTTCCGATGATTGTAGCCCGAGCTCGTGGGTGGCCGTCGGAAGGGAAAACAATGACTTGTATTATTGGGAAGAGGTGCCTAAGGAGAAGGCTCTTGAAGGCCCCAACGGCGGCGGCAACAACGACGAAAGCGATGATGGCGACGACGACGGCGGAGACCCTAGCGATGACGTCCCTTTCGGGATGCATCTGATGTGTTGTGCGGCTTGCCATCACTCCATCTCGGAGCTCTACACATCGGTCGACGAGTGTGTCCAGGCTATGGAGGTGATGAGGCAGCGCATGGATGATTTGGAACGCGTGGTTGAAGACGACTATAAATTTCTGAATCGCAACGTGCAGAAGTTATTCGACATGGTGGGGAACATGAAGGGCAAGTGGTGCAATAGCTGCGGGTAGTACCATTAGAGAGAGATTTCCCCCTTAGTTTTTTTGTAAGATACGACGAGGACGTCATATGATTTTAGCGTGGGGGAGAGCTAGCTAGGTAGCCTTTTGGTTTAAGATTAGTTTTGGTTCGGTTTAGTTTTCGCGAGAGTGTGAGAGTCTTAGTGTCTTAAGTTTTAGGAGTGTGCTTTTAAATTTTTCAAAAATTTAAAGTGTCTTAAAGTTATTGTTCATGTCAAAAAAATCAAATAAAAAGAGTCATTTAAATCTTTATCTCTTTTGATGCTTTTCTTACTTTACTTGTTTATTCGTCTTTAATTTTTTATAAATACACATAATTATTTGGTTTGAGACATTTACCGTGGTGCTTAGTGGAGTTTCTACCTCTAAAAGTACCTGCATCGTGCTTTGATATAGAGCTTCATATCTTGTTTGTGCTATGTTTGATGCTAAAATTTGGAGGAAATTAATTCTGAAAATTTTTGAAAAAAAACCTTGTAATAAAGGTTAGAGAATTCTCTTTTTCCAAGTTAAGAGTTTAAGAAAAATCCGATAAAAGCCAAATTTAATTTTCGCTCCACAAAAAGTGTGTTTAGCATGATGAGTTGGGATAGGATCCTTCTCTCCTGGAAGTTTTAATTTCAAGCAATGATAATGTCCTTGTTCTTATCTTTTATTGCTAGCCCCGTCATGCATCCGGTAATGTGTCTTTCACATCGGAAGTCCCGTACATCACCGAATTCCATACCCAAACCTTTATATCTCTTTTGTACATCGTATTCCTTGAACACAACCTATTCTTGAAGTTTCGTCTCGTCTCTAGCATAGTTTTATTTTAAAATTGAGATTGTGTTTATGCAAGAAAGAGATGAGTTGAGGGCTTTGAAAAGAGAGATAAAGACGTTAAGAGAAATAAAAGTAAAGAAAAAAAATATATGTGTATGGAAAAGGAAAAAAAGGAAAAAAAGAAAGAAAAAAAGAAAGAGAAGAAAGAAAGAGGAATGGCAAGAAAGATATGAAGAGGATGAATCAAGTGAAAGATAAATAAAGTGCAAGGAAGGATGTCACGTTGTTAAGAGACGAAGCTTCCATTCTTTTTCCAAGCATGTGCAATCCGACAACGAGGAAGTTATCGGTGCCTCGTAGTCATATTTTCTTTTGCCCTTACACATGTCCACCATTCTATATCTTCTTATCCTTGATATCCCCACATATGGTTTAATTCTCATGATCATTGGCTTTGAAAGGTAGACAACAATTAGAGGAAGTTCTTGGCTTGACGATACTTGTATTGACTCGTGCTAGCCCTACCTATAGCTCCACTTTACATGTTATATGAGAGACTTATGGGAGGTGAGATTTTTATGAAAATTGTTTAGGATAGCCACTTTAAATGAGCGACATGTAAGAACTTGGAGAAAGTTGTTTTGTCTAATACTTGTTGCAGGAATTTATTTTTGAAAATCATGAAAACCATCCAATGGAAGCAAAGAAGTAAGCGTAGAAGACCTCGAGTGAAGAGTTTGAGTTGTTGGGTAAATCTTGATTTGGTAAAAATTTTATACGCCCATGTTTTTGTATGATGATCATTGCTTTATCTTTATTGTATTAAAGATAAATGATTGACTAACTTGTGAAGAGTGAATTAGCGGAGCATGATTACAACACCTTGGACAAAAGATCTTTTACGAGTACTTGATCGAGGACGAGCAAGATCTAAGCCTGGGGGAGATGTTGACGGTGTATTTGGAACACCAAACATGTTCATTACACTTTGATTTGGATTTGATTATGGAACTAACCCGCCACTAGGCACACTAATGATATAACAAGTTCATCTTTGTGTGTGTATTTGGAAGTGTTATGTTTATGTAGGAAAACATGGACATAAAGGACGGATTCACAACAAGTTCAAAGGAGACTTTAAGGAGTCTTGTTCATGTTTATGAGCTTGATGAAATCACTTCCAATGGTGGCAAGGACCGAAGTATTACAAAGGAACATCCCCGAGGATTGAAGTGTAAAAAACCGGACTTCATGCAAGGAGAACCTCCATTTTGGACGCGAGGATAACATCGTTAAAATAGTGCAAGTGGAGGGGGCAAAGTGCATAAATACATAAGGGCATCTCCAATCGTATGAGCTAGCACTAGCTCTAAGCCGATGAATTTAAACGAGAAAAGAGTGCAACAACTAGCTTTGAATATTGTGCGGTGAGAGAGAACAAGTGTATTGGGAATTGAGCGAGCTTATCTCTTCTCTCCTAGTTAGTCTCTTGTCTTTTGCAATGTTTCATGATTAAAAAATTAGTTTCACTAGCTCTAATCTAGATTGTTGGAGACGCCCTAAGGACCCACGGGAGCGAAGGGGCGACCGAACCGGCCGGGATGGGCCGAGCTAGTGGGCCCAAGCCGGCCGGCCCGGCCCACTTCGGGGGGTGGGTTCGGCCCCCCTTTTATTGCACCCGAAGGACCTTCAACCCTAAGTTCGTGGAGGTACCGCCATTCGCAAGAGGGAGAGCCATTCGCACCAAGAGGCCATCCACAAGCTAGAGAGAGGAGGGAGATCATTCGGGAGAAGGATCGCTCAACTCGGAGGAAGCACCCACAAGTGGAGAAGAATGAAGACACCGACGGAAGCGTCACCATGATCAACGGTGCCATGTCTAGCACCTTGATAGGGTAATCTTCTCATTTGTCCATGGGTTGTAATCGATCTTGAGATATAATCGCTACTTTGTTTAGATATCTATCTATCATCTAGTGTTGAAGAAGCTTTGATGTTTAAGGTTAGCTACCATGCCGTAAAGGGTGTAAGGCCTCAATGCTCCCTTGGATCCATTCAATACGCCATGTGCATCATAGGTCTAGTCACGAATACCTCCATGTAGTGACAAGACGGGGGGGAGGGAAAGGGCGAAACCGTGGTCACAACCCCCGATAGATTAGATTGGTTTTCATGTTTTAAGCGAGTTGCATGTTCAAGTATCGTAGACCCTTGGGTAAATGTCTTTTACATATCTTGTTGGCTTAATCGTTCTCTCTAGTGTAGTGTAGTTGTTATCTAGTTTAACCGTAGATTAGGGTTTGGGTAAGTTAGTAAGTGGAGGTAGATCAAACGTTTGTAATCCCCTTGCTCCGCGGATTGACAAGAACCTAGGGAATCCCGTGGTAAAAAAGGTGTAGGTTCGTACGCTTGCGGATCGTAGGTGGATACGAATTTTATCCGTCAACACTCGGCACGCCGAGATCCGGTGGAGCCGCGCCACCCGTGTTCCGAACAACTGATGACGACGCCCTCCTTGCCGCATTTCGTGCCTCCTCCGCTCGTTCCTCGCGCAACACCGGCTTCGGCCCCGAGATGACCGTTGCGGGTGTCACTTCCACGGCCGTCGTCGCTACTCGGGTGAACCGGGACCGGTCCACGGAGGTAGCGTCGTCCATGGGCACCACGGTGGCCGTCCAATAGCGCTTATTGGGCGGGTGGGGGAGCCATGCTAGTACTAGGCCCCTGCTTTTACTGGCACACCCACGCGACGCACGCTACCAAGAACGCATTAGCTAGCCGTCGGGCCGACGCTCCGTCTCTCGCTTCGACCTGCGCCATGGGAACTCGAGCTTGCCGTGGCGCGCAACAGTGAGGTCCACAGCCGCGATGACCTACTCCTCGTTGGTGACATTGTAGTGGGTGTAGGTCACCGCGTCCGCGCCCAGCACGCGGCCCAGGTCGTTGTTAACGGCTGTTAAGTACCACTTTTAGGCCATCAATACCTACATAGAATAAACGAAAAGTGATCATCAACACTATAATAGGGGTTTATACTGACAATTTCCACAAGTGTTGGTGTTTCTATCTTTTGTTGCAGGACACATCGAAATGCACATGGAATGATGCAAGTAAGAGCAAGTAAATTGATGACATGAATATGACATCATCATAAACAGTTCCAAATTCCCATTTGGGCTGCACCATTGTGATGGGCTCGTCGAGACGATCGAAATGGATTTATCATCTGCATACATCGGAGCCCGAATGAGAGAGATATGCTCAGGACATCATGCGGGTCCGGTGGAACCCACACCAGGCCACGTGGCGATGTGCTGGCACGCAAATGCCATGTGTCCATGACACCTCATCAATCCAAGAGAAGCACCTCCCAACAAATCAGACACTGCCACTTGTTCAGCACAAGGATGCAAGGGCCCACAACCCCCGAGTAAACCGCCTCCAACCAACCCATACACCGGGAACCACCTTGGGGACCCACCTGGCAGTCACCCAGACGAAAGGCGGCGCAAACGGAGCCAACCCAGGATCGGTCGACCCCACAGGTCGACCGACCCCACCTTAAGGCGGTTCGCGCCCGTCTTCCAGGTGTCGTCTCCCCATTGGATCCTAAGGGCATTCCCGTAGTGCTTGGGGTGTTCTCGCGCGGTGACCCGGGCCTATAAATAGAAGGGGACGGGGTAAGAATAGGAACACACCACCTCATACAAGGATGAGAGCTTCCCTTCAAAGGAGAGGCCTCTCCTTGGTAGATTAGAGAGTAGGAGAGTGAGAGAGGGATTTGTATCTCTATGGATGCTTTGTTCTTCATTTAGAATAAAGTGAGTATTTCGCTAGTATTCATGCATAGGTGAATAGTTCTTGTGTTCTTCACTTGTTCATGATTTAAGGGCTTGTGTTCTTCATGAGCTTAGCCTTTGATATTCTGGTGTAGTTCATAAGTTGCTAATTTCGTTTGTATGCCTGCTAGTCCAGTTAGAGTAAAGTGGATGCTCCTGCATTATAGTTTAGACCAAAGTCCTTCCATGATGCTTGTATAGATAGCGGTTACCTAAGTGAGTTCTGGTCTCTCCCTCGTGGGTTCGTCGCTCCGTCTGTGTACGGAGTGCTATAGTGTTGTTACGGGTTGACACAAGTAGTCGTGCTATAGTAGTAACCGGTGGTGTAGACGTGGTGTCTAGACAATGGGTTATCCATCGATTGCCCTGTATCCCACAGTTTGTCTTGGGGTAGGCCGCGGTAGTGACAGCCGTTGGACCCTTACAGAATCCCCACGTCCGGATACAGGTGTAGGCAACCATTTGCTGTGAACCAACTGTTATAGTCAGGAGGGTCCGGTGTCCGAAACGAGAGTCCCTAACTGAGAGATTGTTCTCAACTCTGTCCACTGTCAGCAGGGTCCTCTCCATCTTCATCTCATCCTATAGAGTTGTGTCCTTGGACCTTAGCTAGGCTAGGAGGTAGTACATACCGTTCCTTGGATCCGATACCCTTGGGAATAATCCTGAGGTGAAGTGCTACAACAGTGTATCCGTGCACTTGTGGATTCGTTCGCACTCGTCAGTGTACCCGGGTCTTTCTTACACGCTCACACTAACCCGACGCCATAGTGGTGAGGTTAAGAAATACCAACAGTCGTCTTGGACGTCGGCGAAGATGACTCGGGCGCCGTTCCGAATGAACTCCCGTGCATTCGCCATGCCGATGCCGCTGGCCGCGCCGGTGGTGACGACCACCTTTCCCACCAAGCCTCTGCAACTGCGAGTCCGCTGCCCCGGTGGAGAAAATGGATGGCCACAGTAGGCCTCTCTTCTTTCTCCCCTTCCTCCTCGTCCGCAACGCCAGTGGACTCGTCTTTGACCGCGACGACCGCGGTGACAGGTCCCTCCACCATCTACCACACCAGGCGCAACCCCTCTGCCACCTGCAACACAGCGAGCTCCTGGAATGGGACGACTCCGGCCTCTCCAATGAATGCATGACAGTCAGAATCAGACTTATTCGCGGACACTGCCTGCGCCGCCGAAGGAGTGGGTCAGCGCTTGCGACAGCGTAGACGCGGCCTGGGCAAGCGCAGAATGACGACGGCGGGCAGTGGCGAGCGCAGAGGAGGATGCTGAGCACGGAGGTGCAAGCGAGGAGCAACAAGTTGCTCGCAGGGGCAGGGTGGCGGCGGTGGTGGCAGCGCAAGGGCAAGGGAGGCACACATGTATTTATTTCTCCTCTCTCTATGACAGACGAGCCCACATCAAAATAGAGGACTGAGTGGAGTTTTCTGCTCGAGTTGGAATCAAAATATCCTATACATTTAAATTAGGCCTCCAAATAGCTTTTGGAGACCTTAATTTGCAGACTCTTGCCGGAGTTGCTCTTACAACAAACCAACACAAGAATGTAGCGTTCATCTTGATAAATGTCATATGTGTTCTCAGACTAGCCCTTATACATTTCGTGTTATGTTTATGCCGTTAAATCTTGAGAAATTCGCTCCCACGAGGAGTCTAACCCAAGACCTGCATTGCTACCGAGACTCTTGTAACCACTAGACTACATACCCTTTCACACCGGTATATGTTATTTACATAAGCTATACGTCTAAGTTAAAAAATAAATGTATATCTCTCCAGCATCGTTAGCACGAAGCAGGTAGCTAGCTGTAGGTATGTATGGCAGTGCGGCCGTTCTATAAACCCATTGGTAAATTTGAGGTCAAGGTCGTCGGGTGATTTTGCTTGATTGGCTCGTTTCCCCCGTTTCCTTTGCCGGTCTCGCTCGGTTGACACTACGGCCAAGGTTCAACCTTATCCGATGGGGAAACTTACGGTGTCACGAGCGCCAGTCGTGATCAGGGCACTCCCAACCCAGACTCTACCCATGCAGTCTTTGAGCTCAAGACTCTAACACAAAGAAACTATTGTCCCCAATGCAGAAATTGTAATAGTAGTTTCTAGAGATTTACTCAACACAAAACAAAGTGATCAGTTGTGGCATAAACCATGTGATCCACCCTACCGTAGCGAACATGGCCCCATTTGCTATTTGTTCGAGTTGATTTTGGTGATTCATGCTAACACAAGTAATGGGACTAACCACAAGTCTTTGTAGGCATTCTAGGTCCCATGGATGTTACCACAAGTTAACATACCATGCCCAAGCTAACATGTCATATCACAATTTAACATACCATGGACATGTTAGGTTACTTACAAAGCAAATTTGAGGACTTAGTATATATTTGGAGGCTAAGTAATGGCATGATAAGTATGTTAAGTATGTTAAGTTGAAGCAAAGATCCAAGTTGAAGACGCGAAAAAAAGGAAAAAGAGACCGTCGGATGAACTGACGGTACCCAAATAGCAAGCGTCGGTGCAATCATCCGACGAGTTGGTTCACCGGGTAAAACCCTAGGCACCGTCGGATGAACCGATGGTCCAATTTCTAGATGCGTCGAACGAGTTACGGAGTAAGAGCAACGAAAACCGTAGCACCGAATGATCCGACGGTCCGAGTGGGGACACCGTCGGTCTATCCGACGCTCGCCTTGAATCAAGACAGAGACGCGCCAAGACGAAGCCTTCAAGACACGGATGATCCGACGCCTTGGTCAAGGGGTAGCGTCGGTCTATCCGACGGTCATGAAGCAACATACAGAGACGTTTTAGCGAAGCGTCCTTCAACACCGGATGAACCGACACACCGTCGGTGTATAGCGTTAGAGCAATTGTGTCGGGGAACTTCAACGGTCATGTGCGGTGGAGGCAACGGCTAGTAGCACCGGATGAACCGACACCCGTAAAAAATAGCGTCGGATCATTCGACGGTACTACTTTCGACAGCTTTTAGCCAACGGCTAGTTTGATGCCTTGGGATATTTATACCTCCTCCACCCGCCCATTTGAGGTTCTTGGATTGTGTGGAAGTGTATAGGAGTTCAAGACACCTAGAAGATCATATCCAACCCATCCAATTGCTTAATTGCTCATCCTTAGACTTGCATATACTTTGTGTATGTGCTTAGTGCTACGCTTAGCTTAGAGCCGAGTGAGTGCAAGGTTGTGCCAACCTTGTGAGGTGATTCTTGAGTGAATCAAGTTGTACAAGGTTCGCCGGAAGCCTTGGGGCCTAAGTGGCTTACCGACAATCGTCATCGACCTTCCGGCTTGGTGTGGAGTGGCGAGGTTTGTGCGGGGGACGTGGAGACCCCCTTCCTTGGTGGAGAAGCTCCTTAGTGGAGGCGGCATCAAGGTGACCAAGGGAGCTTGACAAGTGCCTAAGTGGCTAGCCTTTGTGGCAAGTCAAGTGGTGCTCTTGGGAGAGACTTGCAGAACTCGGGAAGCAATACTCTTGTGTGAGTGCTTCAACAACGTAGACTAGGGGTGGCTTAGTGCCTACCGATACCACGAGATAAATCGCGTGTCAAGAGCTTGCTTCCTCTAATCCCCTTTACGTTTCCGAATTTACTCTATTGCAATCTTTGTTTGCCTTTACTTTCCTAGAGTAGTATCATTTAGGATTGGCTATAGGTTGCAAACCTTGTTTTGAGATGGAAGTTTTACACTAGAACAACCCTAGTTGCACATCTAGATAGGATGTTCTAAGTTTACTATTGTGTAAAATTAGTGAAGCTACCGTAGGTTAAGGTTTTAAGTTCTAATTCACCCCCTCCCCCTCCTAGCTAACGAAAGATCCGATTCCTTACACCTACACCTCTCAACTATCAAAAGACCACTAAAATCAGTATAGGATTGAACTATACATAAAGCATACACATAAAGAAGTAATCGATAACCATACAGTAGCATATCACTAAAGCTATCTCGTTCACACATCCAACAGTGTAATCCAAAAGCATACAGGATAGCAAATGACCAGAAGCGCAGAGGCGCTAGCCGCACAGCACCGCCACCACTCAGATGCTGAGCTGCCGGACAGGCGGACACCGTCACAGGTTCGATAGCCCGTCGGTGGACGTCACAACGCCCGAGTCGGCAGGGGGGGCGCGCAGGTCGTGGGCTCGCCAGACCCTTCACGGGCTGCGCGTCGGCAACGACCTCAGTAGCCATGGATCTGTACGCCGGCCCCTTGAACAGCCACAACCGCCACCAAAGCGGCCACCTCCAAGCTTGAGCTCCACCGACGAAATCTGCTGCGCACCCGTCAGATTCACCTCCGTCCTCGCCAGATTCGGCCGGCGAGGCCACAGGAATTTGATCTAGTGCCTCGAGTCGACCATTCCACAACTAGGAGCTGCGTTGGGGAAGAGGGAGGCGCGCGGGGTAGGGCCGCTCCATCACGCGCAAGGGGAAGAGAAGCAGCGGCCGATGTACGGGATCCCTGGAGTCGACCGTGTCATCCCCCCAACGCGAGTCCTGTGGAGTCTCACGGTCTCAACGACCCGTCGACGCGACGTCTACATAAGAAACGAAGTCTTATTTATGATGCCACATCAGCAAAAGACAATAAATAGAGGTTAATAAATGAGTTTGGACTCTAGGGTAGAGTTAAGGTTGAGAGTGCCCTCATCTCATGTTCTTTTGCGACAGAAAAATCTGCAGACTGCTACCGCGCTGGTGGCTGGTGTGCCGGAGGCTTCACTGACCATATGAGCGTCTTGGAGGCTTCGCTGACCATGTTGATCGAGTGATTTTTTAAATAAAAAACACAAACGCTGATACTCACATACACGTACGCACATTGGTCCCTACGGATACACACAATTTTACTTTTATGAGCACCTTCCAAAGATTGAGTCGGCTAATCCTCAAAATTGTCAAAGTGATCTATAACACAGAAAGAATAACACCAATTTAATCTTGAAATAAATTTAGAAGAACGTGAGCATCAAAGTTGAGTCTATAGGACCATTCTATGTGGCAAAGAATTCAAAGCAGCAGCCAGAACCCAGAACACAAGCAATGGCGTCCTCCACGAGAACCGCCCGTTTCCTGGCGATTTCTCGTGCCGCCCTACTAATGGTTGTCGTCTTCGCAGTGATCTTGAGCGGCTCCCTCTGCCACGGAGTCCGTGATGATGGTCAGTTCGATTATTCACTTAATCAAATTAGTGAGAAATAGTAAAATTAGCTTATTTTGAGTTATATGGTCCCTCTTATTGCTGATTGGCCCCTCGTACATTGAGTCCTGGCTACGCCCTGCTGCCTCGTCGATACTTGTGCTATCTAGCAACATACGGATAACAATGCTAATTAAGTACTCCTTCCGTCCAGGTTTGATATGCGTATAATTGTGTAACACAAAAACCAAGGATAATTTTAATTCCTCTTTGTGATGAATCGACAAACGAGCGTACCCAACTAAGCAAATCATGACACGATTGGCTCTAACCGGGAATGCACATATCATTCATGGACACTTTTTATTTTGGTATACGAAGATCAAATCGGGACGGAGGGAGTACTAGCCGCGCCGACAAATTACCACGCATGGTTACTTTGATCGATCGCATGTATTTTCAGGGTCCAGAATTGGCGTTGGGGGCCCTGCGCATGCGCGGATTATTGGTGGTCCACCGGTAAAAACTGATGTCCCGCGTCCCTGATCATAAACTCCGCCATCGACGGGACAACTCCGTGCCGGGACACACCATGCACATGTATGTGTGTGCTAGTATCACTAGTAGAGAGCGGGGCTTTGGTTCGGACTAAAGCCCTTTTGTCGACGTGGCCCGAAATGGCCGTTGCGGCCCGGCCTCCCTTTAGTCCCGGTTGGTATTGACAACCGGGACAAAAAGGGGGGGCATCCACCGCCTATTTGAAGCAATAATTGACATCGGCTTTAAGTCCCGGTTGGTGTTACCACCGGGACTAAAGGGTACCCCTTTAGTCCCGGTGGTGTCGGTGTTTTAGACCGGCAACCTATGAAGGATCGGATGGGGACGAGAGAGGGGGGGAGTGAATAGGAGTTGGTAAAAATTCTTCTCAAAGAACCCGGCCTATACCCTAGTCAAATCCCGGTCACACACAAGCGATGGATCGAATCACACACCAATCACCAAGACAACGAGGTTATAGATCAACCTCTAGTCTTAGGAACGATTCCTTGAAGCACACGCGGAAGCACGAGAAAGGAAGGGAGGAATCGAACCAAGAGACAAAGCACTCAGGCTCTGGCGGATCGTCCGGCCAGAGAGGGGCGGACCGTCCGCACGGGCCACACGGATCGTCCGCCCGCGCGCCGCGGACCGTCCGCACACACACCGCGGACCGTCCGGCCCCGCGCCGCGGACCGTCCGAAAAGCAAACGAACCTCCGAGACGACCCCGAATAACGGACCGTCCGCGGGGAGCACGCGGACCGTCCGCCGTGCACCCACGTACCGTCCGCCCCGTAGCGGACCGTCCGAAACTTCGCCCAACGAAAACTCAAAGCCACGACGGATCGAAACGAAAGGCGAGCAAGAACACGAAGAACACCCGACGAACAGGGACGGCGCGGACTGTCCGCCTGGTCCTCGCGGACCGTCCGCGAGGTGCGGACAGAGCAGAAAACTGCACGACCCCGAAGGTCAACTCCCCCAAATCATCATCGGATTTCCCAAACGGTAGAAGCTGTAGAGACAAGGGTTTGGGGACTTGAAAAGCGTCACACAAGGATGCTATAGCCCAAAAATCTTGCCTCCTAACTCCCTAAATCACCGGGAATCGCGAATCCTTTGAGCACCACCAAAAGCTAGAGCTCCGACCGAAAATCCTTGAATCGAAGTGGTTTCCGGCGTTTGAGAGCACAAGATCAATCACAAAGGTGCACAAGGCATCCATCCATGTTTCCCTCAAAGAAATCCGAGGAGAAACCAACTCAAATTCGCGGAATCACACCAAGAACAAAGGCACGAAAACAAGCACAAAAAGACCACGAAAAACACAACTCCGAATCTTCTATACAAACCAGGAAAGATTCACAAGGTCTAGCATGCCGCCCTAGCATCCATCCCTCTCAACAAATCTCACATGAAGCTCTCATGCTAGCCTAGAGAAAATGGAGAAGAAAATAGCTACGAAAAATGAGAAATGGGAGGGGGGAAATGAAACCCTAAGTCGCGGAGAGAGAGAGAGAGAGCCATCCACACACACTCATGGCTTATATATCGGGTCCCGCCGGAGTGGTAAATGACTCGACTACCCCTAACTTAACTACCGGTGATACAACCCACGCAGGGGCATTTAGGTAATGTTTGTGGATCTTGCCATCGGATGGCCACGCCTTTGCCGCACCCCGCGTCCCTCCCGACGCAAGCCATGCGATCCCGCCGCGTGTCCTCCGCCTCGAAGCTTCCCGACACGCCCGGATCCCGTCTCCGTCGTGTTGGGCCCTCGGACTAGGTTTTGAGGCCCAAACTAAGAAACCGTCCTCCGATGGTTTTGTGGGCAAACCACCAAACCCCGCGTGCTCGGTCCGGCCTCCCGCCAAACCACTTGACTCGACCGCCACGGTGCACCGGGCCGATTGCCCATGACTTCGTCTTGCTCGTATCGCCACCATGTGGCCCGCACCTAGTCCCGCCGTCCACCGGGTCCCTCGAACCGAGCCTACTTGTCTCTCCATCTCCCGAGGCCACTCAAGGTCGAAGACCTTTCGCGCCCGTTCTTCACCTGCAACAACACGAACTAGGCCGCAGCCTACACCTTTGCACTAAGCCAAGAGTCGGTCCAACACCCGTTGTCAATCACTCATCACCGAGGAGCGGTCACCCATCGACCACCGGACGCTCCCGGTCCTCAATCTCCCCCTTGATGAGTGCATTGACAACACACAACGCGAAATGAAATTCGAGAGAAAGAAAGAAAGAAAGAAGAAAGAAAAAAAACAGAGAAGCTCAACTCATGACCAAAACCAAAGAAAGGCAAAGAAAGGTCACAAGCCGAGCAATGCACAAACTCCACACGTAAAACAAGAAGAAAGCTCACCCCGAACAAATGCAAGCTCCCCCCGAACATGTGGATGCAAACTTCCAAATTTTAGCTCACCTCTTCGAATTTGCATTAAGCTCACCTCTTCTATCCCTTGTTGACAATGTATTAATCAAGGTGAAAATGCAGGAATGAAAAACAAAGCATATAAGCATCTACATGAGCTTCTCAAATAGGCCAAAACTAGTGTCAAAGGCTAGAAATGAGACAAAGATCACCCATATGAATCATAGCATAGTCAAAGCCTTGCCACAAGTAATATATGAAAATACAAGCATGTGACAACGCAAAATTTTCGGATTTAAGCGGTTTTACCAAAAGAAGACTCGCTTCACATGTAAAAGCCTATCCATGTCACACTTGAACCACAAACATGCATACCGTTCAGAGATCATACAAGGATATCAAATTCTCAAAGCAAAAGATCATTGTAAACACCCATAAAGCAAAGCATGTCATGTCAAAGCTCATGAGCCATGTGTCCACTTCGGGGAGACTTCTCCACTGGTGAACATCATGCAACATGTTTTGCACCCATATGTGAAAGATTAAGATATTTTAAGTATAGACATGATGGATGGAGCATTTTCAAGCATACACACTTCTTTTCAAGATTAATTCATTTCATGGTACATGAAGTGCCTTTGCGGCAAAAAGAAGCTTATGCTCCCCCATGAATGCAACATAGGCTAAACATTCAAAATGATATTCGGCCTTTGGCCCAAATGCAAGAAAAAGGTATCCAAGCACAATCTAAGCATAGAAAGCACATTTAGACCAAAACGTGACATGGATACATGACTACACATGAGTGGAGCACACCAAAAATTAGTCAAGATTAGCATTTATTTCAAAAGGGGCTATCTCACCACACATATATCTCAAATATTCCAAGAGCATAGCCTCACATCACCATTTCTCCACACATATGACCAATATCTCACAAATAGCCAAAGAGACTCAAATAAGGCATATGAAAGAAGCTCATCATCCTAAAATGCAATATGATACAAATGCAACATGATATATGACAAGATGGCTATCCTACCATGGTTTGTACATCAAGCAAAGCATGTATATACATCAAAGTAAAACATGGTATGATACATATGGTACAAGAAGTAACCCCAAGAATCAACTAGAAAGGGCAACAAACCCCAAGTTCCCCCCCGCAAGCGCACAAATGTAGCTTGGTCGAGAGGCTTTGTAAAGATGTCGGCTAGCTGATCTTGGGTAGGGACATGACTCAACACAATGGTTCCTTTTTCCACATTGTCCCTCAAGAAGTGGTACCTCACTTCTATGTGTTTGGTTCCGGGAGTGAAGCACCGGGTTTTTGGCTACGCTTATGGCACCGGTGCTATCACAAAGAAGTGGGATCCGGGTGCACTCCTCACCAAAGTCTCTCAAAGTGTATGAAATCCACAACAATTCGGGAACAACAACTCGCGGCCGCAACATACTCCGCCTCGGTGGTAGACCGAGCTACACTAGACCGCTTGCGGGAAGACCATGAAACCAACGAAGACCCAAGAAACCGGCAAGAACCGGAAGTAGACTTCCTCTCGACTCGACAACCAAAGCAAAATCGCATCGAAAAACCTTGAAGAGAAAGAGTCGAGGAGGAAGAATACCAAAGGCCAAGACCAGAGGGATCGTAGGTACCGAAAATCCTCTTGACGGCCGTCGATGTGATGTCCTCGGCGAAGCTCGAAAACGAGCGCACGTACACACGCCGAACCGTATGTCCGGCCTCGTCGCCGTCAAGTAGAGGAGGGAGCCGATCATGCTCCCGTACTCTCGCCGGTCCACCGGTTCTCCGTCCTCGTCCGCATCCAACGTGGCCGTACTCCCCATGGGAGTCGACATCGGCTTCACATCTTGCATCCGGAACTTCTTCAAGCATGTCTTTCGTGTACTTGGTCCGGTGCATGAATGTTCCATCCTTCACTTGCTTGATCCGCACCCCGAGAAAGTACCGCAACTCGCCCATCATGCTCATCTCGAACTCCCTCGCTCATCTCATATGCAAACTTGGCAACAAGGTTATGTGACGAACCACCAAAGACAATATCATCCACGTATATCCGAACAATCAACAAGTCATTTCCATGCTTGAGGAGAAACAGGGTCCTATCGACGTACCCATCACAAACCCTCTCGCTCACCGAAAACCTCTCAATCTCCCGTACCAAGCACGGGGTGCCCGTTTCAACCCATACGAGCCCTTTTCAACCCGTACACCCCGTGTGGGTACAACTCACTCTCGAACCCGTGTGGTCGCTTCACATACACCTCCTCCTCTATGACCCCATTCGTAAAGGCACTCTTCACATCCATCCGAAACAACTTGAACCCTTTAGCCACGGCAAAGGCTAGAAGGATCCGAATTGCCTCAAGGCGGGCCACAAGAGCAAAGGTCTCCTCATAGTCGATCCCCTCCTTCGACTAAACCCCCGAGCAACAAGTCCGGACTTGTTCCTCACAACCATCCCATTCTCACCCTCTTTGTTCTTCCAAACCGACTTGGTTCCTATAGGATGGCAATTTGGAGGTGGTTCAACTAACTCCCACACTCGGTTCATCTCAAAGTTTTCCAACTCCTCATGCATAGAATTGATCCAAGTTTGCATCGGATAAAGCGTGTCCAATGTCCTTGGGCTCAAAGGTGGCAACAAAAGCAAGATGAGCAAAATGAGAGGAATTTCTCGGACCTTGACCGTGTAGTACGTTCGTCGATGTCCCCAATGATCTTCGACAGGGGATGCACTTCTTGAATCCTCCGGGAGCCTCACGCCTCGAGACTACCTCCCCTCAACTTCGCCTTCTCTTGCCCGGTCTTCTTGTCGCATCGTCGTTGTCCATGAAGTAGATGGTCCACACTCCGCAGGGGTCGTAGGGGAAGTAGTGGGTACACACTCGGCTTCGTGCGCATGGTTCTCCCCATCATCATCACCGGCCTTCATCCTTCTCCTCTTCAAAGAGGTCCTCGACCATCTCCTCATCACCCGCACATTCAAAGCCAAGAGAGGTACATGGCATTGTCTCGTCGAAGGTTACCTCGCAAGTCTCCATGATTTTGTTAGTCTCAAGGTTAAGCACCCTATAGGCTCTAGAGTGGTTAGCATATCTAAAGAAAATACCGTCACTAGACCTAGCCTCAAACTTGTCGAGTTTTCCCTTCTTAAGAATAAAGCACTTGCAGCCAAAGACTCGGAAATGACTCACCTTGGGTGCCCGACCATGCATAAGCTCATAACAGGTCTTCTTCCTGAAAGCTCGCAATAAAATCTCGTTAGAGACATGACAAGCCGTATCGACCGCCTCAGCCCAATACCTCCTAGGAGTCATGTGCTCATCGAGCATCGTCCTAGCCATCTCACAAAGAGTCCGATTTTTCCTTTCCACGACTCCATTTTGAGGGGGCACATAAGGGGTCGAATACTGATGTTCAAGACCTAGATCACGACAGAAGGCATCAAAACGAGAGTTCTTGAACTCTGAGCCATTATCACTGTGGATAGCTCGGATGGCATTCCCATGCCTCTCGTTTCTCAACCTCACGACCGGATCTCGAACAAAACCAAATGTCTCACTCTTATCCTCCAAGAAAAACACCCGACATAGCGAGAGTAATCGTCCACCACAATAAGGACATACCACTTCCCACCCACCGAGCAAACTCGAGCCGGCCCAACAAGGTTCATGTGCAACGGCTCCGTCGGACGCTCGGTCATGATATCGGTCAGGGGTGGATGGGGAGTGGCTACCATCTTGCCATGCCTACACAGAGCACAAACCAAATCCTTCTCAAGCTTCAACCTCAGCAATCCTCGGACAAGGTCAAGACCACTCAAGCGGGAAACCAAATCAAAGCTCAAGTGACCCAACCACCTATGCCATTCCCACAAATCAGAAGAAGGACCGGCCATCAAACAAATGAAAGCGGGACCCAAAGAACGAGAGAAATCGACCACCGAAAATCGACCCTCGGGGATGATCATACGACAAGATCACCTCGAGAATCCAGCAAACGAGACTCGCCAGACTTGAAACGCACCTCAAAGCCCTCATCAAGCAAATGAGAAACCGAAAGCAAATTGAAACCCAAAGACTTCACAAGAGCAACTCTCTTCAACGTTACCTTGTCACTCACATGCACAACACCCTCAGAAATCACCCTTCCTTGTCCATTGTCCCCAAATGTGATGTACATCTTTTCCTTCACTGGGGTGAGGCTGGAGAACCACTTCTTATCTCCGGTCATGTGTCGGGAACATCCGGAGTCGATCAACCAAATGTTGTCCAAGCCTCCCCGCCCGTAGTCGAAACAAGAACGAGAATGAGCTAGCGACTCGACACCGGGGTTAGCACAAAGAAAGTTAAACCAGAGGTGTCGAGCCATCCGCTCAAAAGAGGGGTTAGCAAACATCATTCCCTAGCCACCAAAGTTCCCATGTCCCATGGAAGGAGTACGAGCACCACGAGGGGGGAAAACGTGGTCCGTAGTTCCTCTCGGAACCCAAAGCTGCGATCATCTCCCCTAAACCCGTATTGAGGACGAGTAGGAGGACGTCCAACAAAACCACCACGAGCCCGACCAAACCTCTCACCAAGACACACACCATCATCTCTCCTAACAAACCTCTCACCACCACCTCTCCGTGGGAACCTTCCACCCCGAGCTCCAACTCTACCAACACTCTTCACACTTCCCACACCCCGTGGAAGTGGCACTCTAGGCTCGGGGATACCATGAGACTCGGCGATATCTGTCCCGGTTTGCTTGCTCCCTAGCAAGCCTCTCATCCCTCTTCCTCTTGTAGCAAAACTCTGCTAGATGCCTCTCCTTGCCACAATACTCACACTGAAGGGGATGGGTTTTGGTTTTGGCTCTGGCTTCTCTCTAGGCTTCTCACCCTTCTCACTCACAAACTTCACCGGTTTCTGGAAGTCATTTGTCTTAGGTGGGAATTTGGGTGGATCTTGGGTTGTGTCAAGCTTGTTGCAAAGGTGGTTGGGCTTTGGTGTGAAAGAGTTCTTGGGTGCTTTTGGAAGTGGGACTTGGATGTCTCCGATCACCTCAAACTCGGGGTTAGACTCAACACACTTCTTATACACACTCTCCCCACTGTTCTCTCCCACTTTCTCACCCAACTTCTCAAAACCCAAACCACGACCATCAGCTCTCTTGAACTCCTCAATCATGATTTTCAATTGAGGTTCCTGCCAAGACAACCAGCCCAACACCTTCCTCAAGTAATCATTCTCCTCATAAATGACATCCAAACGGGAAGTAAGTTCAAGATTGCGCAAAGTAACTTCATCACAGCTAGTGCATGCATTGACAACAGGAGATTACAAAGAAGCTTCCAAAGTGCTAATAGTAGCACGAGCATCAACAATCTTAGCATGCATAGTAGGACATGATTTACAAGCACCAAGCAAAGTGGGTCTAGCCTTAAGCTCATCATACTCGGTCCTAAGAGCATCTAGTTTAGCCAAAGTGGAAGCATTCTTCTCATTAAGCAACTTGATCTCATTCAACCATGCATCACACTCAAGACACTCAACATCATCGGGAGTAGTAGGAGAAAGTTTCAAAGAGTCATTCTCAAGTTTTAATTCAAGCAATCGAGACTCTAACTCTCCTACTTTCTCACTAGAATTCTCAAGTTGAGCCCTAAGATCTTTCCTCATCTTCTTAGCATCTCTCAACACACTATCACGGTTGTCAATCAAGCCATTCAACCTAGTGATCTCAGCAAGCAAAGAGTCGGGGTCACGATTTACCTCATCCTCCGAGTCGGAGTCGCTGTCTTCCTTCTCGCTCTTCTTCTTCGCTCGAGCTATGGGCCATCCCACAAAAGCCTTCAAGCGCCACACAGCTCAACCCACTGAGGTTCCGGCTTGCACTCTTCTTGCCCTTGCGCCTCCCGGCGTCTTCATCTTCACTGCTTGAGCTTGACTGCGTGTCGCTTGAGGGATTGCACCGGCCACCATGGCTCTTGCCTTGTCCTTCTTGTAGCCGCCCTTGCTCGGTCGCCGCTTGTCCTTGTCCTTGCTCTTGGACTTGCTGAAGTGCTTGCCCTTGGAGGAGTACTTGTCTTCACGCCTTTGGTGCGCCTTGTACTCACTCATCTTGTACTTGTTCTCCTCCTCTCGCTTCGGGCACTCGGTGATGAAGTGTCCACGCTTGCCACACTTGTAGCATGTCCTCGAGCTCCGCCTTGCATTCCTCCGGCTCTCATGTAGTCGATCAAACCTCCTTGAGAGCAAGGCCGGCTCCTCCTCACCCAAGCACATCAAACTCCTCATCCGTAATAGACATAAGAGAAGACAAGGAAAACTCGTCGACAAGAAGGGTTAGATTTGCCCTTTGATCCGTCCACAAGAGCAAGACTATGGTCGGTCGAGCCCTCATGTTTGGATTGCAACTTCCTGTCAACCTCGGCCGACTTGAGCTTAGAAAAAAAGGTCATCCAACTCAATGGTCAAATATTGCCAGACTCTTTGATGGCCTCAACCTTAGCACCCCAAACATTTGGGTCCAAGACATGCAAGAGCTTCAAAGCTTGATCATGCTCAGTGTAAGGGAAATCCTCAACATTAGCCTTCATGTTGTTCACGATGGCGGTGAACCTCTGAAACATCGCATCAATGTCCTCACCGGGAAGTTGAGTGAAGTTATCATATTGCATTCGGTAAGAGACAAAGAGGCGAGCCTTCACATGGTTATCACCACCGTGAGCAACCAACAACTTCTCCCAAATTTGCCAAGCAAGATTTAAATGGCGAACACGCTCAAACTCGAGATCACACAAGCTCCGACCAAGTGATCAACGGATTTTGCATTTGCCTCATACTTGGCCTTAGCACGGCATCGGTCACCATAAGAGTATGGATGTTGACCGGAATAGCATAGGTCTTGTCAAGCACAATGAAATCCAACAACTTGCCACGAAGAAAGATCATCATACGAGCCGCCCACTTGTGGTAACCCTTCCCATCGAAGTGCGGCCGATCGCCCCGCTCAACGTACGCCATCTTAGGATTCAAGACTTGTCAAAGTCGCAAAGAATCCGCACCAAGCTCGATGCCAATTGAAGGATCGGATGGCGACTAGAGAGGGGGGGGGGGAGTGAATAGGAGCGGTAAAAATTCTTCGCAAAGAACCCGCCTATACCCTAGTCAAATCCGGTCACACACAAGCGATGGATCGAATCACACGCCAATTGCCAAGACAATGAGGTTATGGATCAACCTCTAGTCTTAGGAATGATTCCTTGAAGCACACGCGGAAGCACGAGAAAGGAAGGGAGGAATCGAACCAAGAGACAAAGCACTCAGGCTCGGCGGACCGTCCGGCCAGGAGGGGCGGACCGTCCGCACGGCCACGCGGACCGTCCGCCCGCCGCGCGCGGACCGTCCGCACACACACCGCGGACCATCCGGCCCCCGCGCCGCGGACCGCCCCGAAAAGCAAACAGAACCTCCGGAGACGACCCCGAATAACGGACCGTCCGCGAGGAGCACGCGGACCGTCCGCCGGGGCACCCGCGGACCGTCCGCCCGATACACGCGGACCGTCCGAAACTTCCCCCAACGAAAACTCAAAGCCACGACGGATCGAAACAAAAGGCGAGCAAGAACACGAAGAACACCCGACGAACGGGGACGACGCATCGTCCGCCTCGGTCCTCGCGGACCATCCGCGAGGTGCGGACAGAGCAGAAAAACTGCACGACCCCGAAGGTCAACTCCCCCAAATCATCATTGGATTTCCCAAACGGTAGAAGCTGTAGAGACAAGGGTTTAGGGACTTGAAAAGCATCACACAAGGATGCTATAAAAATCTTGCCTCCTAACTCCCTAAATCACCGGGAATCGCGAATCCTTTGAGCACCACCAAAAGCTAGAGCTCCGACCGAAAATCCTTGAATCGAAGTGGTTTCCCGGCGTTTGAGGGCACAAAATCAATCACAAAAGTGCACAAGGCATCCATCCATGTTTACCTCAAATAAATCCGAGGAGAAACCAACTCAAACCCGCAGAATCACGCCAAGAACAAAGGCACGAAAACAAGCACAAAAAGACCACGAAAAACACAACTCCGAATCTTCTATACAAACCAGGAAAGATTCACAAGGTCTAGCATGCCGCCCTAGCATCCATCCCTCTCAACAAATCTCACATGAAGCTCTCATGCTAGCCTAGAGAAAATGGAGAAGAAAATAGCTACGAAAAATGAGAAATGGGAGGGGGGAAATGAAACCCTAAGTCGCGGAGAGAGAGAGCCATCCACACACACTCATGGCTTATATATCAGGTCCCGCCGGAGTGGTAAATGACTCGACTACCCCTAACTTAACTGCGGCGATACAACCCACGCGGGGGCATTTAGGTAATGTTTGTGGGTCTTGCCATCGGACGGCCACGCCTTTGCCGCACCCCGCGTCCTCCCGACGCAAGCCATGCAATCCCGCCGCGTGTCCTCCGCCTCGAAGCTTCCCGACACGCCCCGCATCCCGTCTCCGTCATGTTGGGCCCTCGGACTAGGTTTTGAGGCCCAAACCAAGAAACCGTCCTCCGATGGTTTTGTGGGCAAACCACCAAACCCCCGCGTGCTCGATCCGGCCTCCCGCCAAACCACTTGACTCGATCGCCACCGTGCACCGGCTCGATTGCCCATGACTTCGTCTTGCTTGTATCGCCACCATGTGGCCTACTTGTCTCTCCATCTCCCGGAGGCCACTCAAGGCCGAAGACCTTTCGCGCCCGTTCTTCACCCGCAACAACACGAACTAGGCCGCGGCCTACACTCGCGCACTAAGCTAAGAGTCGGTCCAACACCCGTTGTCAATCACTCATCACCGAGGAGTGGTCACCCATCGACCACGGGACGCTCCCCGGTCCTCAACCTACTAAGGGGAGTACCCGAAGTAGATGAAAGTGGCCTCGTCGAGATCGGTAACTCGAAGGAAGAGACACGTGGCACACAATTTAGACGAGGTTCGGGCCGCGAGGTGCGTAATACCCTACGTCTGTATGTTGCGTGGTTACGGGATTGATTGGGTGCGATTACAAGATGATGTGATCCGATGCGTATGAGCGAGATGATCTAAAGAGGGGTCCCCGCCTCGCCTTATATAGTCCGGGGGAGGTGGTTACATGTCGGTTTAGGGAGAGAGTACTAGTCGAGTACGTCTAGGAGTCCTCTATACAGTGCAGGACATGTACAGCTTCCTATCCGAGTACTTCTCCTCCGTAGTCCTTGTGCTTCACGCCAACAGGTGTCGTGCAGTGCAAGTCGAGTAGTCCCAGGGGCCCACTGAGTAGTCGGTCCTGGTACCCACCGAGGCAGTGGGCCCAGGGAGGTCCATACGACAAGCCCCCGAGTACTTTGTAGTCGAGAAGGATAGCTTCGAGTAGTCTTGATGGCCTTAACGAGTAGTCCTCAAGCGTCCCCGGGTACTACAAGTCAAAAGTCCTCAAGAATAGTTGAAGCATCCCGAGGCTGGAATGTACTCCAGCTGATGTTTGAGCAATCTTGAAGTCTTCTCGAGTAGTCCCAAGCGTCCTCGAGGGCTGCTCTTGAAGGTCTTCAACAATGCCCGTGTTGTCTTGAAGCCGAAGCTGATATGGAAGTGCGACTGCAAAATCGCACTCCATATGGAGTAGCCCCCGAGCCTTAGGTTGAGTTGTAGACTCTTGCTGAGGGTCCATCTGAAGTTTTGGCAAGAATATCCCGCAAAATCCGGAGAAAAACCGAAGGACACGTGGCACGGAGCCCCTGAGCCTTCAGTCGAGTACTTCCTCTCGAATTGAAGGGTCATCTTGTAGAATGTGTCCTGAGTTGCTCTTGAGTCTTGTCGCTACCCAGGAAGTTGAGTAGAAGTAGCCGAGCCCCCGAGATGAGGCGCGTCGACTAGTAGAAGTTGAAGAGTCAGGCGCCGCCGCTGAGTCAGCCGTCTGGGAACTTATCCATCCGGCCATTGGAGGAGCCGCTGTTGACTTATAAATAGAAGCCAAAACCCTTAGGGGTTTTCACCCCACGCATTTGCAGCCATTCCCAGCAGATCGTGCTAGAAACCACCGCCAGTGCGCACCGCCGCCTTTGAGGGGAGCGTAGATCCGAGCACGCCGCCATCGGGAACCACCACCGAGCCCCCGAGCGAATGCGAGTGAAAACACCGTGTACTTGGAGAATGAAGCCCTCGCCATCGAAGGCCCCGAAGACCGCCGGTGGGGAAGAAGAGGTCTCGTGATGAGGCCACTGGATCCGCCGCGGGAACATCGCCGCCAATGTCTCCACCGCGACCGCATCCGAATCGGGAGTGGAAGAAATCCAAGGCCAAGACCGAAGATCTGCTAGCGCTTCTCAACAGTGGATTCCTGCGGGAGAAGGAGGTTGATATGTGGCGAGCCGCCGCCGGGGATCCGTACCTCATGGAGAAGAACCCGGACGAGATCCCCATGTTCACCGGTTTGTAGAGCGAGGAGCCGTCTCTTCCGGCCGGTGACTTCTTCAAGGGGCTGCCGGGGTACTACGGTATCGAGTACCTCAACCTCAACCCCAATGGTATCTTCCACACCTCCGTCTTCGTGCACTTCGCGAAGCGTTCTTGGGGATCGAGGCCCCATTGAGTTATGTTCCGAAAATTCTTCCGACCGAAGCCCCGCCCGCCGCCAACAATCCCCGAGTAGTGGGGAGAGCGGGGATCCGGATGTGTGAAGACACGCGCAGCAATACCTCTCATACAAGCCGATCGACTCCAACCAAGATTGGAAGTCGAAGTGGTTCTATATCACCAACCACCACTCGGAGCCGCCGAAGCCGAGCGGGAAGCGGCCTCGGCACCGGTCGTGGTGGAACTCGGAGCCAACGATGCGGAGAGGGTATCCAGCTACCCAAACTGCTGGCGAAGATTAAGGCTTTGAGAGAAGCCGGGCTGAGGGCCGAACATGTGGCCTTCAGCTTCATGAAGCGAAGGGTGTAACCGCGATACCCTAGGGACCAGTACACCAGCGACGACGACACGTCACGGATGCCCGGAGATGAAGTTGACGACGACGACATCGTTGATAGGCTGGGCAGGATCTTCAAAGATATGCCGGCGTACACGCCGTGCCCTGTGCCCGAGTACTCCGCCGCGCGTCCACCTAATGAGGTCGGTATCCGTACCGAAGTCGGGTGCGATTATGTAGTAGTAGTCGTACTCATCCAATATGCTTCTTGCGGGACGACGTAGTGAAGTTCGTTTCCGAGCCGATGTCGCCTCCTCGACTTGTCGAGGTCCCGGAGGAAGGGAAAGCCAAGGCTAAGGAGCGGCGCGAAGGTGGTGAAGGAGACGACATAGTAGTCGTCGAAGACACGTCCGAGGAGGATGATGATGAGGAAACGCTGCGGGGAGCGCTTCCACCGCGGTCAAGGTTCGGCCCGCCCGGGTTGCCGCATGTTCCTCTTGTTCGGGATCCGCCGACTAGCCTAGAAGCTAGTTTGCCCGCGCCGCTAAGGAAGGCGTGCAACGTGGCCCGCAAGCGCGTGGCTAAGAAGTTGAAGGTCACGGAGACCACATCTCAAGAGGTAAGCTTCCTTGAGTAGCGTAGTCGAGTACTTGTGTCTCGGTGTAGTGCATTGACGATGAAATTCCCTTGCTTGCAGAGATGCCGCCTTCCGACCCCGTGGAGCAGGGTGACGAAGGCGATTGGGATACGGTGGGGGGAGCCACCGGGGGTAGTCGTAGCCCGGCCCCCCCACCGTGGAGGAGCTCTTGGCGCGGTTGTCACGCCAACCCTCTGCGCGTCGAGGGGAGCACGGGGTCGACCGCTCGCCGTCGCCGAGGAGGCGGCGGCTGCGAGGCGCAAGAGGAAGCGCCCGCCAAGGGTGGACCGGTCGACATTGCCGCATCCTCGGCGCCCCAACCGTGACGGTAGTCCGGTCGAGCTTGTAAGTGCGATGCTTCCCGAGTAGTACATTAGATTTGGTAGTCGTACTTGGGTTGACCACCGGCTTATGTACTTTGCAGAAATCGACGGACTTGTCCCGGGAGGAGGATGAACCCGCCACGGCGGTGGGCCGAAGAGGAAACCGCGCCGCCCGCCGAGGGGTCCACTTCCACTCTTCGAGCGAGAAACCGAAGCGCCGACCGTGGAGGCTACATTGCCCGAGGCCGCATCGTAGAGGGTGAGTACTGCGCTCGGGTGCAAGTGACCCCGAGAGAGTAGTCGTAGCCACCCGGGGATGATTGATCCGTTGTCCTTTGGTTGATAGGCGTCGATGCCGAAGGAAGTGCTATCCCGTCGGCGGTGCCCTTTGAAGAATTGGCACCGAAACCCGAGGGGAGCCGCCGAAGGAGCCCCCGAGCCGATGGAGGTGGCGGTTGAAGAAGCCGCCGCGACACCGGAGGGGAACGCGACGATGTGCCACCGTAACCGGCTGCGGAAGTAGTCATTCGCTCGCCGGAGATCCGGGACGCGGAGCCAATCCGCTCGGCGCCAATGTCCGGGCCGCGACGAGTAGTCGTGGTGGGATCGAGTCGCTAGAGGATGACCATGTCGATCCGGCGACGGTAGCTCGTCACCTGGAGGCGGTGCGCCAGGCCGAGCAATGGATGAAGGTGAGTAGTCGACACCCTTGAGTAGTCAATCTTTTAGTGTTGAGTACCCATTTGACATGTGTTGTCTGTTGCAGGACGTCACAGAGCGGTCTCAGTAGAAGTCTGACATGCTTCAAGGGTACGACGACACGGTGCTCCGGGCCGAGGCCTTAGAAGAACAGCTTGTGAAGGCCCGGAAGCACGCCGGCGCGATGCAGTCAAGGGCCGGGACGGCGCCTTCACCCAAGATCACAATGAAATCCAAGATATGCGGGCGAAGAGCGACGAGCCGGCGCGGAAGAACAAGTCTCTCCGCAACAAGAATAAAGGTACACCGTTGCCGTGCCGAGTACCCATTGATAGTACCTTGAAAGAGTCCGACCCGCTTTGCCTTGTTGATTGCGAGCTTGAGACCCGCGTCGACCACTGAAGGCTTCGAGAGACCGACATGAAGAACCTCTTCTACGGGAGAAGGAGGCCCGTGAGGTATCGGAGTATGATTATAAGCGCCTTGCTTACGAGTGCGACAAGCACATGGAGCTCCGCATTGCATCGGATCGTGACCTCGTCGATCGCTACAAATCTTTGCGAGAAGGCCGAACGAGGACCGTGAGAAGGCGTGGGCCCAACCGAAAGAACTCAAAGAGGCCGCGCTTCCCATCGCGAGGCTACGGTGCCTCACCCGGGAGGGCCGAAGATAGCTCCATTGGTGGACCGGGCCGAGGGAGGCCCCCGGCCACCGGCGACGTATGTGAAACACTTGGCGAAGTCGATCCCCAACCGGGTTACGGCGTTCATGAACTCGTACTTCCCAAGGGCTCCTGTTGACGTAGTCGCCGGCGGACTAGTCGCCAAGCGCACGGACGAGCAAGATGCGGAAGCGCCGGGAGCGAGATGGCGCCATTGCCGAACAAGTCGCCGAGAAGCTCAACCTTCGGTAGTCCCGTAGGGTTAGCTCGTAGTAGTAGTTGTATATAAACAAAGTTGTAATGAACTTGTTTAAGTGCGAATGAAGGAAACTTCCATGGATGAGTACTCGTTGTCGCGGTCTATGAATGCGGAGTCCCATCATGGAGTCATCGCGAGTAGTCGTACTCGCTAGTAGTCCCGTTGAGGGAAGGAGACAGTAAAGTAGTTGATAAAGAATCAAACTTTATTACTGAAAGAAATACACCTGGATGGCCAGGGCCGTTGTAAAAGAGTAGTCGCAAGGATCCGGAGGCCGCCTACGGCTGAGTAGTGCTAGGGCGTACAGCCGCTTACAGCAGTAGATCCATTAGTAGCTGTGTGGGCTGGATCTATGAGTACTTGGTCTCTCAGTAGACCACTGCTGGAGTCCTTTGTGTGCTCAGAGCAGCCCAAGATCCGTTAGTAGCCGTTAGCGCTGGATCTTGGAGTAGAGTAGTCCGGAGAGCGGTACCCGGACCGGAGGCCGCTTACGGCGGAGGGGTCTTTGAGTAGTCGTGCGGACTTGAGCCCCCGGGGTAGTCGTGTAGACTAGGCGTAGAATCGATAGAGTTGGTTGATGTTCCACGAGTTGTTGACGTCTTCGCCTTCAAGCGTCCGGGAGGCGGTAGGAGCCCTATCCGGTCACCTTTGCAACCGTGAAGGGACCTTCCCGGTGGTGAGCCGAGCTTGTGTAGTCCTTCGTGTTCCGGATGCGGCGGAGGACAAGATCGCCAACGTTGAAGGAGCGTTCCTTGACGTTGCGATCGTGGTAGCGTCGGATACCCTCAAGGTACCTTGCCGATTGGACGAGGGCGGCACGGCCGAGCTTCTTCGAGTCCGTCGATGTCAACTCGTCCGCCGTCTTCGATATGCCTTCATCGTATCGCTCCACTCCCGGTGAGTCCCACATGACATCGGCGGGGAGGGTTGCTTCGGAGCCGTAAACCGGGAAGTATGGAGATTGTCCCGTTGGCTTGGAGGGTTGAGTACGTAGCCCCCAAAGTGCATTGGGTAGTTCCTTGATCCACCCGCCTCCTTTGGTGTTGGCGGCATCGTGTAGCCGCTTCTTGAGAGCATCGAGCACCATCCCATTGGCGCGCTCAATTTGTCCGTTGGCCCAAGGATGGGCAACCGAGACATATCGGACGTCGATCCCGGTTGTTCTCGCGGTATTCCCCGGAGCCGGTGATTGTTGAAGTTGGAGCCCAGGTTTGTGATGATGCGATGGGGTAGTCCATAGCGATGTACGAGTTCATCCAGGAAGTCGAGTACTCTGTCAGCCTTGGGGCATGTAACCGGCTTGACCTCGATCCACTTGGTGAACTTGTCGATGGCCACCAGTACTCTGTTGAATCCACCTGGCGCGGTTGGGAGTGGTCCAATCATGTCGAGCCCCCAGCGGGCGAAGGGCCAGGTTGGCGGTATGGTGACTAGTTTGTAGGCCGGGACGTGTTGTTGCTTGGCGAAGTATTGGCACCCTTGGCACCTTCTGACGAGTTCTTCGGCGTCACCCGGAGCCGTGGGCCGGTAGAAAGCTCGTCGGAAGGCCTTGCCGACTAGAGTGCGAGAGGACGCGTGGTTGCCGCGACGCCTTTGTGGATCTCCTCCAAGATGCCCTTGCCTTCTTCTTGGGGAACGCACTTCATGAGTATTCCGAGAAGATGCGCCCCGCCCGTAGAGCTTGTCTCCGACGAGGACGTAGGACTTGGCACGGCGGATGAGTTGCTCGGCCAAGTTCTTGTCCGAGGGAATCTTCGCTCGCCGAGGTAGTCGATGAAGGGCCGCCTCCGGTCCACGTCGATCATCATGACCTCCCGACCATCCGGGGGGGGGGGGGGGTGCGCCGGGTCAGTGGTCGGTGGCGCCGGCTCCGGGATGGACGGCGCGTGAAGCTCGTGGACGAAGACACCCGCCGGTACTTGAGCGCGAGTAGAACCAAGCTTCGACGAGACGTCCGCCGCGACGTTGTTGTTGCGGACGACGTGGTGGAACTCGAGACCATAGAACTTGTTCTCGATCTTGCGGACTTCTAGGCGGAGGCATCCATGTTCTCCTTGTTGCGGTCCCAAGACTTGTTGACTTGGTTGATGACCACCGTGGAGTCGCCGTAGACTAGTAGCCGCTTGATGCCCGGTGAAGCCACGAGGCGGAGCCCGTGTAGCGAGCTTCGTACTCGGCTTCATTGTTTGATACCTTCCAAAAGATCTGCGGGACGTACTTGAGTTGTTTGCCCGTTGGAGAGATCAAGAGTACCCCCCCGCACCCTCGCGCCCTCGAGGTTGAGTGAGCCGTCGAAATACATCACCCAATGCTGCGGGCGCTCGGTTGGAGTAGGCACCGATTCTCCCGCCACTCCGCCATGAAGTCGACTAGTGCCTGCGACTTGATGGCTGTGCGTGGCTTGAAGTCAATGTTGAGGGCGCCGAGTTCGACTGCCCACTTGGAAATTCTTCCAGTAACATCTTGGTTCCGCAAGATGTCGCCGAGCGGGTAGTCGGTGACGACAGAGATCGAGTACTCCTGGAAGTAGTGTCGTAGATTCCGCGAGGTGATGAGCACTTGCGTACGTAAGATTCGCATCGGGCCGATAGCGTGCCTTGGATTCGACAGACCTCGCCGACGAAGTAGACTGGTCGCTGGACTGGGTAGGCATGGTCGTCTTCCTGCCGCTCGACGATGATGGCAGTACTGACCACGTGAGTAGTCGCGGCGAGGTAGAGCGATAGTTTATCGCCTTTGTGAGGAGCCGTGAGGACCGGTGGCTTCGATAGAAAGTCCGTGAGCCGGGCAAGGGCTTGGTCCGCCTCTAGAGTCCACACAAACTTCTCTTGGTGTTTGAGTAATTTGAAGAAGGGGAGCCCCCGTTCTCCAAGCTTCGAGATAAATGCGTTAAGAGCCGCCATGCATCCGTTAGCCTTTGCACGTCTTTGATGCACGTGGGTGCCTTCATGCTTGTGATGGCGGAAATCTTCTCGGGATTGGCTTCGATGCCGCGATGGCCGATGATGAAGACGAGTAGTTTGCCCAACGGTACACCGAAGATGCACTTGTTCGGGTTGAGCTTCCGGCGGTACTCGCGCGAGGATGCGAAAGTCTCTTCAAGATCGGCGATGAGTGTACCGGAGTTTCGGTCTTGACGACCACGTCATCCACGTAGGCTTCGACATTCTTGTTGAGTTGCCTCTTGAAGCGAGCCAAGATAGCCCGTTGGTATGTAGCGCCGGCATTCTACAACCCGAAGGACATGGTCGTGTAGCGAAGACGCGCCAAATGGGGTGATGAACGCGGTCTTCTCCTGGTCTTCTTCCTTGATCGTGATCCGGTGGTACCCGAAGTAGCGGTCGAGGAAGCGAGAGGAGGTCGCGGCCCCCGTGGAGTCGATGACTTGGTCAATCCACGGCAACCCGAAGGGGTCCTTGGGGCAGTGCTTGTTGAGGTCGGTGTAGTCGACGCACATCCTCCACTCGTTCGAGTTCTTCTTGCGGATGAGGATGGGGTTAGCAAGCCACTCAGGATGGAAGACTTCTCTGGTGAAGCTAGCCGCGAGTAGTTTGGCGAGTTCCTTCTTGATGGCATCCCGTCCGTCGTCGGTGAAGCGGCGGAGGTGTTGTCACTTCGGGGTAGCTTTAGGATCGACATTAAGTGAGTGCTCAATCAACTCCCTAGCACCCCCGGCATGTCCGTCGGTTTCCACGCGAAGATGTCGCGGTTAGCCGGAGAAAGTTGATGAGCACGTCTTCCTATTTGGGGTCGAGGCCCGCCCCGATGGTGGTGGTCTTGCTTCTTTGTCGCCCGTCCCGAGGTCAATTGTCTTGACCCGAACCTCCTCGGTGGCTAAGGCTTGTTAGCTTTGTCGACTTCTGCGGGATGTCGAGTTCACTTGGGGCAAGCTTCTTCGACGTAGCGTAGATTTCCATCATTGCATTGAGTACTTGATTTGTGGAGGCGATCTCCACGCCTTCGTGTTGCGGTCGTGCGATATCTTCAAGTCCCCTTGCAGCCGAGAGTACACCCGCCTGGACTCGGCATCTTGAGTACCAAGTAGGTGTAGTGGGGTACCGCCATGAACTTGGTGATAGCCGGTCGCCGAGGATGGCATGGTAGGAGGTCTCGAATTCCGCGACTTCGAACTTGATGTACTCGGTATGATAGTTGTCCCGAGATTCCCCGAAGGTAAGCGGCGGGACCACCGAGCCCGGTGGGATAGCCGTGTTCCTGGGGATGATGCCATAGAAAGGTGAGGTGCTCTTGGTGAGCATGTGGGTGATGTCGAGCTTCATCTTCTTTAAGGTCTTGGTGAAAAGGACGTTAAGCCCGCTTCCACCATCGATGAGGACCTTGTTGAGCCCGGAGCCTCGCGACCACCGGTTTCGGGACGAGTGGGAACCGCCCGGTTCGGAGAAGCTAGTCCATTGATCCGCGCGGGAGAAGGTAATGGGTACCTCCGACCACCTGAGAGGGGTCGGAACCGCTGGTTCAATGCTCATGACTTCTCGACGGGTAGCCTTTTGGACCCGTCTGCTGGGTAGTCCGCCGAAGAGGACGTTCACCGTCTTGTCGGGTTCCTGGAAGTCGCCATTGCCTTCGTCGTTCTTCTTCTTGCCTTTCTTGTCATGAGGGTGCCGTGGCTCTGGAGTATCCTTGAGTGCTCGCCTGAGTTGGTAGCACTGCTCGGTGGTGTGGTTGCCGTCCAGATGCCACGGGCACTTCTCCTTCAGCAAATCTTTGAAGCCGCCGGAGGTCTTCTTCGAGTTATCTTTCTCGTGGGCCGGATAGCCGCGACAGTGTTGTCTGGCTTGCGCTTGCGGTTGGGACCCGAGTAGTTGTTGTTGTTGCGACCGCCTTGGTTCCCGTTGTTGCTGCTGCCACCGCCCGTGTTCTGTTTGCTCTTGCCGCGGATGGCGTCGTACTTGGCGTTGGCCTTGTCTTCTTCATCAGCCCAGGACGTGATCATGTCCTTGAGGTGGGTGATGGAGCTTGGGCGGCGGCGGCCGAAGTCTTCGAAAGTGCGACGGTGGTAGAGACCGTCTTGGAAGAGGTCGATGACTTCTTTGTCTGAGACATCAACTACTGTGGCGCGCTTGTCGAAGAAACGCGCATGTACTTGCGAAGGGTGAAGGATCGGATGGCGACTAGAGAGGGGGGGAGTGAATAGGAGCCGGTAAAAATTCTTCTCAAAGAACCCGGCCTATACCCTAGTCAAAACCCGGTCACACACAAGCGTTGGAACGAATCACACACCAATCGCCAAAACAACGAGTTCTTGAAACACACGCGGAAGCACGAATGAAGGAGGGAGGAATCGAACCAAAGAGCAAAGCAGCCAGGCTCTGGCGGACCGTCCGGACAGGAGGGGCGGACCGTCCGCGCAGCCTCGCGGACCGTCCGGCTTGCCCTCGCGGACCGTCCGCGCCAACCCCGCGGACTGTCCGGCCGTACACCGCGGACCGTCCGTTAAAGCACACAGAACACCAGAAGCGACCCGAGAAAAACGGACCGTCCGCCGAGGCCGGGCGGACCGTCCGCGCCACCCGCGGACCGTCCGCTACTCAAGCCCGGACCGTCCGCAAACTGGCTGCAACGAAAACCAAAAGCCAAACTGGATCGAAAACAAAGGCGCGGAAGAACACGAAGAACACGCGAAGAACACTGTACACGCGGACCGTCCGCCCGGCCCTCGCGGACCGTCCGCCGGTGCGGACGTAGCCGAAAACGCCCGACCCCGAAAGTCAACTCCCCCAAATCATCATCGGATTTCCCAAACGGTTGAAGTTGTAGAGACAAGGGTTTGTGTACTTGAAAAGCGTCACACAAGGATGCTATAGCCCAAAAATCTTGCCTCCTAACTCCCTAAATCACCGGGAATCGCGAATCCTTTGAGCACCACCAAAAGCTAGAGCACCGAACGAAAACTCACGAATCGAAGTGGTTTCCGGCGTTTGAGGGCACAAGATCAAGCACAAAGATGCACAAGACATCTATCCATGTTTCCCTCAAAGAAATCCGGGGAGAAACCCACTCAAATCCGCGGAATCACACCGGGAACAAAGGCACGAAAACAAGCACGAAAATAGCACAAAAAGAGCTCCGAAAAAGCAATAAAAGAAATTCGGGAATAGAAAGATTGGCACAAGATTTAGAGGATGAAATCACTATGAATATCTTGTCCAAACGATTACAAGCCACTCCTAGAAATCAAATCTAAGATGGCAAAAAGCTCCAATCAAAGAGCCACTCTCCCCTCTCTCCCTCTCTCCCAAAGCACTCCAAAATGAAAGAGTACCGCAGCCTCTAGCCCAAGAGTTGGCTGAAAATTCAGCCCCCTCCTCCTATATATAGGCCCTCCGGAAAAGACCGAAGTGCCCCTACACTAGGAGTACAACACAAGCCCTCACAGGGGCGTTTTGGTCAACACATGAAGTTCACCATCGAACGGCCGCGCATCCATCAGGCCTTCACGTCCTCCCGACGCAAGCACCTAGATCATGCCGCGTGTCGCCCGCCTCGAAGCTTCCCGACGCACCCGGATACCGTCTCCGTCACGCCGGGCCCTCGGGCTCGGTTTTGAGGCCCAAACCGAGAAACCCTCCTCCGATGGTTTTGTGGCCAAACCACCAAACCCCCGCGTACACGGCCCGGCCTCACCACGCCAAGCGTCGAGCCCGCCAAGCCTTTCACCTCCCGGCGCCCGGACGGTCTACTCAGTCTTGCCTCGTTCCTTGACTTGGCCACCACCGATGCACCGGCTCCATGTCCACGACTTCGTCTTGCTCTTCTTGCACCATGCGGCTCGCACTTGATCCCGTCGGCCACCGGGTCCCTCGAACCAAGCCTACTTGTCTCTCCACTCCTCGGAGGCCCCGCAAGGCTAAGACCTTTCGCGCTGTTCTTCACCCGCACCAACGCAAACCAAGCCGCAACCAACACCCGCAATACTAGGCCAAGAGGCGGTCCACACAACGTTGTCAACCACTCCTCACGAGTGCATTGACAACACACCACATAAACAATAAGGTAAATACACAAAATAAAACACACACAACACAACTCAACACTACACACACAAAGCTTCAAACCATCCGGTCAATCACTCACCACACACGAACCAAGGTACTTCTCAACTTGGTTCCTCAATCTCCCCCTTGATGAGTGCATTGACAAAAGAAGGTCAAAAAGCAAACAAGAACTCATTCAAGCGCCACAAAGCCAATAAAAAGCAAACAAAAGGCCACTTGAAGTGAGAAGGGATAAAAACATGCTCCGACAAATTCCTCTCGAAACCAAAGCAAGCACAAGGGCTAAGTGCAAATGAAGAGACACACTACCAACATGCAATCCCTAAAAGCCATCAAACCAAAATGCTCAACACAAAGTGCCATAAAACTCTTACCAAAACACTTGTCAACCGCTCATCACCATCAAATCAAGGTTCATATAAACTTGATTTTCCAAATTTCTCCCCCTTGAGGAGCGGATTGACAACAAGTGAGCACAAAGAAAAGGTTTGAGAGGGCAAAGACCGAACACCTCATCCAAGTGAAAGAAAACCACACAAGAGCAAAGAACAAGGTCACTTGGCATGAGAGAAACCACAAAGGCCAACTCAATGTCTCGGTCCCCAAAGACATGGGCAACGGCTCGACACAACCGAGACAAGAATGCATGATCCCTCAAGAAGAGGCACAAAGGGCTCAACACCGATCATGGACAAGCGAAATCACACGATCCCTCAAGAAGAGGCACAAAGGGCTCAACACCAATCATGTGATAATCGAAAACATAAGTCAACCGCCGGCTCCTCAAGAAGAGGCAAAGGGGCTCAACACCACCGGCACAAGAGCACAAAACTCACAAGCTCCCCCCTAAACACATGAACTAGGACAAAAGAGCATACAAATCTCACCCTAAACTCATGAGATAGAGAAAAGAGCACATCAAGCTCACAAGCTCCCCCTAAACACATGCACTAGGGACAAAGAGCATACAAAGCTCACCCTAAACACACGTGATAGAGCAAAAAGCAACCACCAAAGCACAACTCAGGCAAACAAAGGAGACTCATCAAAGCTCCCCCTACACAAATGCAAGCTCCCCCTGAACAAGCGGAGCAAACTCCCAAATTTTAAATGCAGTTTTCTGAATTTTTCATTAAGCTCACCTCTTCTCCCCCTTGTTGACAATGTATGAAGCAAGGTGAAAATGCAGAAATGCAAAACAAAGCATATAAACATCTACATGAGCTTCTCAAATAGGCCAAATTTAGTGACAAAGGCTAGAAATGAGACAAAAAGCACATATATGGATCATAACAAAGTCAAAGCATTGCCACAAGTAATATATGGAAATATAGGCATGTGACAAAGCAAATTTTCAGATTTGAGTAATTATATCAAAAGATGGCTCACTTCAAATGTAAAAGCCTATCCATGTCACACTTGAGCCACAAACATGCATACCATTCAAAGATCATACAAGGATATCAAATTCTCAGCAAAAGATCATGGCAAACACCCATAAAGCAAAGCATGTCATGTCAAAGCTCATGAGCCATGTGTCCACTTCGGGGAGACTTCTCCACCGGTGAACATCATGCAACATGTTTAGCACCCATATGTGAAAGATAATACATTTTAAGCATAAACATGATGGATGGAGCATTTTTCAAGCATGCACACTTCTTTTCAAGATTAATTCATTTCATGGTACATGAAGTGCCTTTGCGGCAAAAAGAAGCTTATGCTCCTCCATGAATGCAACATAGGCTAAACATTCACAATGATATTGACCTTTGGCCCAAATGCAAGAAAGAGACATCCAAGCACAATCTAAGCATGAAAGGCACATTTAGACCAAAAAGTGACATGGATATACTACTACACATGAGTGGAGCACATTTCATCAAATTTAGTCAAGATTAGCATTTGATTCAAAAAGGCTATCTCACAACACATATATCTCAAATATTCCAAGAGCATAGCCTCACATAGCTATTTCTCCACACACATGACCAATATCTCACAAGTAGCCAAAGAAACTCAAATGAGGCATATGGAAGAAGCTCATCATCCTAAAATGCAATATGATGCAAATGCAACATAGGTAGATATGTACATCAAAAGGAACATGATATATGACGGGATGCGAGACACAAATGTCAAACCTACCAAAATCTATACATCATGATATATGATACAAATGCAATGCGAGAATGCATAGGGAGACAAGGAACTTGACTTAACACCAATAAAGCTCACGAGGGATCACACCAACCAAGAATCGCTCCAAGCGAGAGAAGAGCCACCAAAGGTCTCAATTGAGTACCATAGAAAAAGTACCAATTGCAAAACCGCAAAGATCCCAATTGAATACCATAGAAGGAATATCAATTGGAGGATCACAAAGACTCGCCCAAAAAGCCACAACCCTTCTTGGAATCAAATTCCCTATCAAAAGAAGCCAAGCTCCCCCTCATCCAAGGGCAACTAACAAAGCAAAAGCTAGGAAAAGGAAGAGCAAGGTAAAACTCTAAAACCAACCGAAAAGAGGAACAACAACACAACTCGAAGACAAGACAAGCCCAAAACTCCAAGGAAAGCTCACAACATGCTACACAAAGCATTGATAATATCAATTAACATAAATAGAGCATTGTAACATGATTCCACAAATATGAATAAGCATGGGCAAGCAAGTATGTCAACAAGGTACAACACTAAACCAAAAAGATACCAAAGAACAACATGCCAAACAATATACAAGAACTAAACAAAGGCATGATACAAGATCACATGGATCATCCACCAACATATATTACAAAGCTAGCATGACAAGATAGATATGGGGGATAAACATGCTAACAAGAAAGGTACCATTGAGCTAGACAAAAAGATATGGATGAACAACATGACATAACCGAGCAATCAACCATAAAGCATGACATGATGTTCATAAATATCACCCACCATAAAATCATACAAAGATAGCAAGATAGATATTCAAGATCACAAAGCTATCATGAACAAGGTGGCTAGCCTACCATGGTTTTCACACAAGCAAGACACAAGTATATACAAGAGAGTACAAGGGGAAAAGAAAACTCACTATACATGTGTACAAAGACTTTCAAGAGCCATCCAAAACGGTGTGGAGAACCATCATGTCTCCATTGAGCTCATGTTCTCCAACCGCGTCTCCATACCTACACACAAGGAGACAAGAAAGACCGAGCCTTGGATCCCAAAGGGTTAGCAAGCACGTACTTGGGAATCCAAGATTTGGTCACACGGGTAAGTGGTGCACACAAACTATCATGTGGGTTAGCATGATGCAAATGCCGGTTGGAATGAAAAGTCTTTCGAACACCCTTGGAACCATGCCTCAAAGAAGTCACTCGCGAAGAAAGTCGAGTGCTACCACAAGCAAAAAGGCAAAGATCCTTCGGGGTCGTAGGAGAAGAACCAACACAAGCACCACGGGAAGCATGTCGCGGACCAACACAAGAAACACTAGAAGCATGTCCACGAGCATGGCCTAACTCACTAGAAAGAGTGTCATAAAACCCGTCCACAAATCGTGCCTTCTTAGGCTCACAAGTGTTCATGCCATGAGAAGGGCTATGAACAACCAAAGGCCTAGAGACACCTCCTCGCCGTATTCTCCTTGCCCGGCGGTAGCAAAAACTCTCTTGATGCCCATCCTTCCCACAGTGAGAGCAATGGTACAAAGGCCTATCGAGAGGCACGGTCTGAGTGGATGAATCACCATTCTCTTGTAAGTGGGAAGTCCCTTGGGACTTAGAGCATGAAGCATCAACCCCAACATCCAACTTGGTGCCCACATTAGAATCACACGTGCCATGAGAAAGGCTACGTGGCTTCTTAAAAGCTTTAGCACGCACACGTTGCTCGTGCTTGACACGGCGAAAGCAAAACTCAGCGGTATGCCCATCCTTCTTGCAAAAGGTGCATTGGAACCTCGGCTTGGGAATATGAGTTCCAAATATGTGGGAGGCACCCTTTCCATTCAAATCCCCTTGGGCAACACCGGAAGAAGCAACAAGCTTAGGAGTAGCTATGAGAGAGCTATCCATGGCACTAGCACACTTACCACCATCCAAAGACTCACACTCAAGAGAAGAAGTCGACTCCGGTTTAGAAGAAGCAAATTTAGAAGCATCAACATCGGAGTGACAAGAGAAGTGAGAATCCAAACCGTTGGCACTAAGACTCTTGCACCTTGTGCGCAAAACCTCATTTTGAGACTTGAGGCGCTCACAAGTACCACATGTCATATTCCTCAAATTATTGATTTCTTCTTCAATGCATTTAGCATATGTGGTACGCAAGAGTTCATTTTCTTTCTCAAGGTTGGCACTCATCTCATCATGCTCAACCAACTTAGCGCTCATATCCTCGCGCATCTTTTTCAAAGCCAAAACTTCATTTTCCAAATCAATGCATGAGGTGCAAACAAAATCACATGAACAAGCAACATCAATTACATCTCGCAAAGCATTATCATCATTGCAAGAAGTATGGCAAGCATCCTCAACCAGCAACAAAGAACACTTGCTACAAGGCATGGATTTTATATCACAAATTTCAGCCCTAGCATGCTCAAGATCATCTACACATGTGGTGTGAGTCAATTTTAGTTCATTAATTTCAGCAAGCAAAGACTCACAAGAAACACATGGTAGAGAAGCACTTGACTCTAACAAAGCAATCTTACTCCTAGCCATATCAAGTTCATCATTCAAAACAACACAAGAGTTGCAAGGCATAGAAGCATTGGATTTCAACAAGTCAATTTCAGATTGCAAGTTAGCAAGAGATGATCTCAATTCATCATTCTCAAAATCAAGATTGTCGCATGCTCTTCTAAAAGCTTCAACATGCATTTTGCGCCAACTAACTTCATATTTTAATTTCTCATTTTCAGCACACAAGGCATCGCAAGATTTGCAAGGCAAAGAAGCTTTGAAATTTAACACCTTGATTTCAGATTTCAAGCATGCAATGGAAGCAATCAAAGCATCATTTTCAGCATGCATGGTGTTACAAGAAGTGCAAGAATTCAAAGCACGAGACCTCCAATGAGCCATACCACATTTCAACCTAGTAAGAGAGCATTTCATCTTCTCATTCTTCCTACGCAAGGCATCACACAAATCTATGTTTCTCCTATGCAAGTCTCCACAATCACACTCACAATCATCCAACCTATTGCATAGGATCAAGATAGCTTTGGCAAGTGTACCTTGGTTCATGCCTCCTAGCTTGTGGTAGAGCTTGCCTTTCTTGATGTCACCATCTCGATAGTCCTCGATGAGAGATATCATCTCCTCCACTTCGGCTTCCGCCTCAACCTCCATACTCCTCCTGCTCAAAGAACCACATGGAGAAGAACTTGGTGCCATAAACAAAGTACCGGTTAGGATTAGCCGAAACCAAGCTCAAGGAACAAGCAACGATGCAAAGAAAGCGCTCAAAAAGCCTCAATTCTCTAACAACTACTGACGAGTTCAATAGCAAAGGATCTTATCTTTTTCCCAAAATTTTACCACTGAACAAGGAGCACCAAAGATAGAGGCACAAAAAATTTCAGCTCAAGATAAGGTGAAATGAAGCCTAGAGAAAATCCAGAAGAAACAAGACAAAGCCGCAAGAGACATAAATGAGGATTTTTCAATTATCTTGTTGATTTTTTTCTGAATTTTTGAAGACCCCAAAATGATCTTTAGATTATTTTGGATCACCTATAAATGGAGTCACGAAACCGCTGTAAAAATTTGAGCCAAAACGGAGCACCGAGCGAAAAGTTATGCCCGTTTTACTGAAGGTACCTCAAGTTATGGTTTTCCAAGGGCACAACTCCAAATCGTCGGACTCAAAATGTGCAAACCAAGGTCGCAAGCAAAAGCACCACTTTCCTCTAGTCACCCTATGGATTCAAGACTTGTTAGAGCCAAAAGAATCCACAACCGGCTCTGATACCAATTGAAGGATCGGATGGCGACTAGAGAGGGGGGAGTGAATAGGAGCCGGTAAAAATTCTTCTCAAAGAACCCGACCTATACCCTAGTCAAAACCCGGTCACACACAAGCGTTGGAACGAATCACACACCAATCGCCAAAACAACAAGTTCTTGAAACACACGCGGAAGCACGAATGAAGGAGGGGGGGAATCGAACCAAAGAGCAAAGCAGCCAGGCTGCGGCGGACCGTCCGGACGGAGAGGGGCGGACCGTCCGCGCAGCCTCGCGGACCGTCCGGCTTGCCCTCGCGGACCGTCCGCGCCAACCCCGCGGACTCGTCCGGCCGTACACCGCGGACCGTCCGTTAAAGCCCACAGAACACCGCAGGCGACCCGAGAAAAACGGACCGTCCGCCGAGGCCGGGCGGACCGTCCGCGCCACCCGCGGACCGTCCGCTACTCAAGCCCGACCGTCCGCAAACCGGGCCGCAACGAAAACCAAAAGCCAAAACGGATCGAAAACAAAGGCGCTCAAGAACACGAAGAACACGCGAAGAACACTGTACACGCGGACCGTCCGCCTGGCCCTCGCGGACCGTCCGCCAGGTGCGGACAGAGCTGAAAACGCCCGACCCCGAAAGTCAACTCCCCCAAATCATCATCGGATTTCCCAAACGGTTGAAGCTGTAGAGACAAGGGTTTGGGTACTTGAAAAGCGTCACACAAGGATGCTATAGCCCAAAAATCTTGCCTCCTAACTCCCTAAATCACCGGGAATCGCGAATCCTTTGAGCACCACCAAAAGCTAGAGCACCGAACGAAAACTCACGAATCGAAGTGGTTTCCGGCGTTTGAGGGCACAAGATCAAGCACAAAGATGCACAAGACATCTATCCATGTTTCCCTCAAAGAAATCCGGGGAGAAACCCACTCAAATCCGCGGAATCACACCGGGAACAAAGGCACGAAAACAAGCACGAAAATAGCACAAAAAGAGCTCCGAAAAAGCAATAAAAGAAATTCGGGAATAGAAAGATTGCCACAAGATTTAGAGGATGAAATCACTATGAATATCTTGTCCAAACGATTACAAGCCACTCCTAGAAATCAAATCTAAGATGGCAAAAAGCTCCAATCAAAGAGCCACTCTCCCCTCTCTCCCTCTCTCCCAAAGCACTCCAAAATGAAAGAGTACCGCAGCCTCTAGCCCAAGAGTTGGCTGAAAATTCAGCCCCCTCCTCCTATATATAGGCCCTCCGAAAAGACCGAAGTGCCCCTACACTAGGAGTACAACACAAGCCCTCACGGGGGCGTTTTGGTCAACACATGAAGTTCACCATCGAACGGCCGCGCATCCATCGGCCTTCACGTCCTCCCGACGCAAGCACCTAGATCATGCCGCGTGTCGCCCGCCTCGAAGCTTCCCGACGCACCCGGATACCGTCTCCGTCACGCCAGCCCTCGGGCTCGGTTTTGAGGCCCAAACCGAGAAACCCTCCTCCGATGGTTTTGTGGCCAAACCACCAAACCCCGCGTACACGGCCCGGCCTCACCACGCCAAGCGTCGAGCCCGCCAAGCCTTTCACCTCCGGCGCCGGACGGTCTACTCGGCCTTGCCTCGTTCCTTGACTTGGCCACCACCGATGCACCGGCTCCATGTCCACGACTTCGTCTTGCTCTTCTTGCACCATGCGGCTCGCACTTGATCCCGTCGGCCACCGGGTCCCTCGAACCAAGCCTACTTGTCTCTCCACTCCTCGGAGGCCCCGCAAGGCTAAGACCTTTCGCGCTTTGTTCTTCACCCGCACCAACGCAAACCAAGCCGCAACCAACACCCGCAATACTAGGCCAAGAGTCGGTCCACACAACGTTGTCAACCACTCCTCACGAGTGCATTGACAACACACCACATAAACAATAAGGTAAATACACAAAATAAAACACACACAACACAACTCAACACTACACACACAAAGCTTCAAACCATCCGGTCAATCACTCATCACACACGAACCAAGGTACTTCTCAACTTGGTTCCTCAAAGGGTCTCGCCTTGTTCTGCTTCACCATGGCTAGGTCCATGCGAGTACCCGAGCGGCCCATAGCGCCGCGAGGTTCTTCGGTGAACCGCTCCTTCACTCGGTCCCACTTGTTGATCGAGTACTTCTCAAGTGACTCGAGGCATGTGAGCGGTGCCCGGTCCGGACAGAAGGGAAGTAGAGACACTTGGTGTCGTTGTTGCCACCGCCGTTCTCGATGGAGAGGGCGTAGCATCCGAGCCACCGCACGGGGTCTTGCTTCGCGTCATACTTGGTGATTCCCGGAGGCTTGAATTTCTCGCGGGAGGAGTAGGTTGCGAAGTCACGCGGACAAGGCGGGGAAGCCGTCGTTGTCGCTTGATGTGGAAGCCTTCTTCCGTCGTAGTTCTTCAATCTTCTGGCGGGCGTCGAAACCGCCCCGTGAGGCTCCGGATACGTGGCTATTCGCGTGGCCTCGGTCACCGCGATCGCCTCCGCCACCGGCCCTCCCGTTAGTCCCATGGTTGGAGCTTCCGCCGTCGGCCGCCGCCGCCGCCGGGGTCGCGATGAGGGACAACCTCGCGATCGCCGCCGGCCAGCCCGCGCCGCCGTTGCCACCTTGAGAGGGTCCGCAGGCCGTTGCACGCGTACGGTTGGGGTTGGCCGGCAGCTCGGCCTGAGTACCGGTTACGACCGAGGTCCGCACTGCGACTTGTTGCTTCATTGTTGCGGTTCCTGATGGGAGGTGGTTGAGCGACCCTGGTGTTGACTCGCATGAAGTAGGTGTCTTCCGCGAGCTTGGCGATGACTTGTCCCGCGTGCATCCCCTGAGCCTGATGTGCTATCGTAGTGGTAGACATGAGGCATTGCTCTGGGGTAGTGTGTACCCGGCTCTCGATTTGGTCGAGTGCTTCAGCGAGGTTGCGGATGGGGAGGGAGTCGCGGAGACGTCGGCGCTGTTCGCTCCGCTTTCTGTTGCGTTCACGTCGGGCGTCTCTGTTGGCGACGGTCTCGTCGGCGGGCGCGTTGGTGGAGAACTCCTCCACTGAGATGTCCTCAAGGTACTGGTCAGGGACCGTGCCTGAGGGTCCTGGCGTCTCGTTGGTAGTCATGAAGACTTGCCGGTCGGGAGAGCCAAGGCCGGAGTCACCGGTTGCCACCTCGTAAGAGTGTGCTCCCCACCGGAGAAAGCGGTGTTCTCTCCCGGGAAGGGAAGTGAGTCGAGGTAGGCGACACGGTGTGAGTTCCCTTTTTGTCGGTCCGCAGCTTGCGGTCCGGCCGCAGACAAATCTTCCGGCCGGTGTGGATGTTATAACCAAGCCGACACTGGTCCCGACAGGGGGTTGCTGCTCGTGGAGTTGTTCTCAGACTCGGGCTCATCAGGGTCCGACCCGAAGTCGAACTCATAAGAGGAATCCGAGTAGAAGCCGGAGAGAGGGTTGGAGTCCGAGTTGTAACCGGGGGCGGTGTCGGAGTCCGGGTCGTAGTCGGGTACGATCTCCTTGCCGGCCCGGCGCGATGGCTGAGTAGCCGGCTCGCATACGACAGCCCACGGGGACGTCGAGTTCGTGTTGGAGGCGGATCCAAGCTCGAAGTCAGCGTGCTGGTTGAAGAGCGAAATTTCACCGAATTTGCCGGCGAGTTCGCCTATGACTACTTCGGGAAGTGTCACGAGGCCAGTCTCCGGGCTGGGCGGCATGGTGAGGCGACGTTGGAAGGATCCGGCGCCGTCAGCAGTGCAGACCCAGGCGCCGAAGACGAAGGTGTCGCCGCGGTTGAAGGCGACGGTTGGCTTGATATAGACAGAAGCCGTCGAGTTCGCCATGTGATCTCGGGCGAGAGCCCCTACCCGGCGCGCCACCGTTGGTGTTTTAGACCGGCAACCTACTAAGGGAGTACCCGAAGTAGATGAAAGTGGCCTCGCCGAGATCGGTAACTCAAAGGAAGAGACACGTGGCACACAATTTAGACGAGTTCGGGCCGCGAGGTGCGTAATACCCTACGTCCCGTATGCTGCGTGGCTCGGGATTGATTGGGTGCGATTACAAGATGATGCGATCCGATGCGTATGAGCGAGATGATCTAGAGAGGGGTCCCCGCCTCGCCTTATATAGTCCGGGAGGCGGGTTACAAGCTCGGTTCGGGGAGAGAGTACTAGTCGAGTACGTCTAGGAGTCCTCTATACGTGCGGAGACATGTACAACTTCCTATCCAAGTACTTCTCCTCCGTAGTCCTTGTGCTTCACGCCAACGGGTGCCGTGCGGCGCAAGTCGAGTAGTCCTGGGGGCCCACCGAGTAGTCGGTCCCGGTATACGGGACTAAAGGCCGAAGACCCTTTAGTCTCGGTTGTTATTATCAACCCGTACTAAAGGGACCTTTTACTCTCGGGTTGAAACATGACCCGAGACTAAAGAGGTCACGCACCGACAACCTGGTCTCCCCCCGTGACCCTCTCTCTTCTTTATTTTCTTTCTTCCCGTATCCACTCATTCATCTTTTGTTCTATCTCCCTCTTATCCTTTCTCTTCTTCCCTGTGCGGGGAGATGGGCGGCGCGTGGTGCCTCCGGCCGACGCGCGCGGCCTCCCTCCGGCGAGCGCGCGGGGGCGGTGCGGCCTCCCGTCCGGCGGGCGCGTGGAGTCGCGCGCGCGCGGCTTCCCTCCGGCAGGCACGCGGGGGCGGGTGTGAGCACGGGGCCGGCGGCGCGGCCTCCCTCCGTCGTGCTCGCGGGGGCCGGCGGTGCGGCCTCTCGTCCGGCGTGCGCGCGGGGGCCGGGGGCGCGCGGTCTCCCGTCCCGGCGGGCATGCGGGGGCGGGGCGCGCGGTCTCCGTCCGGCGAGCGCACGGGGGCGGCGCGACGGCGGGCTCCCGCGCGGGCTCCGGCGGCATGTAGGGTCGCTCGGTGCGGCGAGCTTCGGTGCGTGTGAATGATTTTTTTTTCATGTGAGTCCGGGTCAAAGTTATGTGATGTGATTTGTGATTTTTGTGTGAAATCGAGCTTGTAATTACGAAATCAAATTCATTTGATTCGTTTGTGATTGGGTTGCGAATCAAATCGAACATATGCTTGTGCTTGTGAGATGAACATATCAATTTGTGGAGCAATCCGTGAAGTGTCAATTGTTTCTTGTTCTTGAGAAATTGTGAAGTGTCGGAACATTGGAAGGGATAGAGATGGGGATGAGGATGAGGATTGGATGGGAGCGTGGCACCGACGCTTTTTTTTGTTTTGAGGTACCGGCCTTAGTCCCGGGTGGTAATACCACTCGAGACTAAAGAGGTTGCACGGTGGGTTGCGGCTGGGGCACCCTTTAGTCTCGGGTGGTACCAGGACTAAAGACCCCTTTTAGTCCCGGTTCATTTAACCGGACTAAAGGGGGAGCCTTTTGTCTCCGAACTTTAGTCCCGGTTGGACTTGAGAGACCTATACACCTTTCCAACCGGGACTAAAGCCCCTTTCCCTACCGGTGTATGATGCTAGTATGAATAAAACTGCTGGAGACATATTTAATGCCTACAATACTATATATAAATATAAATATATATACTCCCTCCATTCATATAGTTCATTTGACTTTTCTTTTTTCAAGTTTGACCACCCATCTTATTTAAAAAACTGTGCAAAACATCATATTTTTTTGTTGTGGTTTGCTTTATTAATAAAAAACTTCTAGAATGGCTTATATTTGGCCATATTTGCACATATTTTTTGAATAAGATGTGTAGTAAAACTTACGGTTAGAAAAGTCAAATGATTTATAATTTGGAATGGAGGGAGTACAACATTAATGCATTTTCTTTGGATTTAGTGGCGAGCTTTCACTTCCAGGATTGAGACTGAGAAGTCGACTTGTATACAAGGAAACATGTTAGGGTCTAAAGCCACGAACGCAAATGGCAATGATAGACTTGTACATAACTACCTCTTTTTATATTGGGAGTGAATGTGTCGTTTCGAAATGACCATTCATGGACATCAGTTACCACCCAGAACAGATGCATCCCTTCAGTGCGGGTGTGCCCACAGTCGGGTCATGAACTCCCATTTCTAATCCTTAAGTGTGATTCTCAATGATCGACACGTCTTGAAAACCGGCGTGTCCATTCAATGTGGGTATGCACACACATTCAATTAATGACTGGTTAATGCCTGGTACCAGTCTTTAACTGCAATTCACAATGATCGACACGTGGATTAACTTGTGGGAGCGTGTTGTCCCGAAAGGCCCATTGGCGGCACCCTTTTGTCTTTTTTTGCATGTTAATTTCACACACACACACACACACACATTGTGTGTACATATATATCGCTTTCCAATTCCATCTTATTCCGTTTTGGCCTTGATGCATCGATCCATTCATCCTGTTTCTCGGTCTTCGAGGCTCGCGGGAAACATCAAGTGCGAATCCACACCATTCGCAAATTTTTTGAATCATGACTAGCAACATATACATGAGAAGGTCTTGTCATGTCATCCTACATCGTGTGTGTGTGACAACATAAGGACCATCCGGTCGATCTTATCGCATTGTGCAACCTTACAACACAAATCTCTTTCTACAGATGCAGTTGACACCTAAAATTATCACAAATCAATAGTGGAGAGTTGTCTTGTAGTTGATGCAGTTAATGCGGCATGAGTTGAAGCAGTTGATGTGATGTGAGTTATCTCACAGAACTTGCTTGTGTTGTGCACCGGACAGTCTTGAGATGAACACATATATGCACACATCAGACTCACCTCGTGACACCTGTCGTGTACACATGAAACTGATGTGCACCATTGAAGATTCTTCCCTATCTATAATCATACCAGGTTTAGGCCTGACTATACTCTGAGCATCTCAGGTTTCCATTGCAAATTTGGCAATGCTAAACCAAAGTCGCGTGCCCGTCGTAGTGTATGGTGTTTTAACCCGGCAAACCTACCAAGGAGGTACCCAAGGTAGTAGATTGTACAGTGGGGGGTCATCAGACCTGGAACCCGAAGGTTAAACGAGGACACGAGACACAGATTTATACAAGTTCAGGCTGCCAAGATAGCGTAATACCCTACATCCTGTTTGGGGGTATGTATATAGCACCCTGCGCTTGGGTGTTGTGGCGTGTTGATGGTTCAAAACCGTATTGAAGTTCACCACAAGCGTACGGGTGACTTGGTGCCTTCTTCACCAAGGAGGGTCCCCAAGGTTTGTCAATCGAAGGATCGGAAGCAAACTACTAAGGTTCTCTACCTTGTTTAGCCAAACTAACCTAACATTAAGTGTTGATTGCATACAAAGATAAACCTAAGAGATATGTATATGATAGCACAAGGTTGATCACATTGACAAACATAGACAAGATAAAGCGCCACCAAGGGGACAACTAAGCCTACCGCCTTCTAGTTGTAGTTCAGACAAACAAGCAACAAATCATGCATCTCATCTAATAGCATCCTTAAACTCCTACCTCCGGTCTTCCTCCCGAAAACATCCGCCTTTCAAAACCTTCATCCTGTCACGACGTGCCCCTATTCATGCGGGGAGTCTAGGGGCACGTCCAAGTGAACGTGTCTACAAACCATGAAGGATCCACATACTAGATCTAATCACCATGATTACATACAGTATGCTAAGTAGTCTAACCATACATTAGACTAAGGAATAAGCATATTCACAATAGGTAGAAGGCATGAACGAAGACATGGAATCACTTAAAAGATTGGATGACAAGATTATCATTGCTCACATAATAATAGATGCGTTTAGATCATCTCCACCGAGTACATACCATTGATGACCTCAACTAGCTCCAGAACTCCACCATGACACAACCACGCAAGGTGGCCAGAGTGGCAAGGGTCGGCCTAGGCCATCTCCTAGACAACTTTGAAGACTCGCGGCGGTCGTTGTCTCGCTCCGGTGCTTGCTTCTAAGTTTCGCCGAGTTGTGATGAATGGATATGAATGGGTCACCATATTGGGGCGCCTAGGGGGTTGTATTTATGCCCTTAGGGAGCCTTGGGGCGTGCTCCACCTTGCCTTGCACGAGATCTTCCTTGGGAGAGAAGACAACTTGGTTTCCATAAACTCAGTCTCGTCCAGATTTTCCTGATTCGCATCCCTTCCTTGACGGCACTGTATCTCCCACGTTCGGACTCCAAATAATGCAAATTCGATGTTCAGGTGTTGGGCCATGAAATTATCTTCAACTTTGGTATTCATTGCTTTGCTTGGAAACAATGATAAGATCCCCAAAACAGCCTCGGAAGATAATCTATCTGATTCCATACTTGTCCGTGCACCCGGTATTTTGGGGGCCATATCTCCTACCTCCTTGACCCGAATTGGGCCTTCCATATGTCTAAATCGAAGCTATCATCGAGGCCCACAACTTTGGTAGTCAAACTTTTGCCATTAGAGGCCGTTTAAGTCTCTGAATCTGCACCGAAAGATCATGTTGTTCTGGACTGCGAGAATATCTCCCGGGCTGAGTTGATCTCGTTGGTAGAACTCCTAGTCCCTGGAGTTTTACGTGTTGATGCTTTGGTCCTTGGGTCATTTGGAGTCATGTTCATCACGTGTCTTGACTTGTGTCGGGCTTCATGATCTTCCTCTAAAGTGCTTGATAACTTATCCCGAAAGTCTCCTCTTTAACGTTGATTTTCTGCGTAAACAATAAACTACAAAAACCACATGCAAGTGTGAACTTTACATCATTAGTATGCCTAGTAGCGGGTTAGTTATAATTCAAGAGAACATATCGGTGGAAACCAACCCCTCCGTGCAAACTATGGAAACTTCAATCGGAGCCACACGATGTTGATCCAACGAGAAAACTTATAGAAGGTGGGAGGGGTGATGTGCAAAACTCATTAGAGGTGGGAGGGATGATTTGCAAAAGAACTTTTGCAAATCACCCCTCCCACCTCCCATGAGTCCTCTTTTGGATCAACATCGTGCGACTCGATTGAAGTTTCCATAGTTTGCACGGAGGGGTTGGTTTCCACCGATACGTTCGATAATTTAAATCTCAAACTGAAGTGCAACAATTGCTCTTGGTTGACGGAAATCGACCGTCAACATGGCGTTGGTTATGGTGTATCCTCCTCCTAGGTACCCGACCCTCCTTTATATAGTCAAGGGGGCGGGTTCCTAGTTGGTTACAAGGTAGGAATCCTAGTAAAATTACATAGTACGAGTCCTAGTAGGATTACAGAGATTTATGATATGAGTCCATATTCTTCCATGCATAGGTACCCAGGGTGTATGCCCGACATAGTGCTCAATAAATAGGCAGATGGCACCTCCACTTCAACTGTTGGCATCGATAGCTCAAAATCAGCTGAACCGCATGGCACCACCTTTTCTTCTGCGGCCCATGCCACCACCTTTGTTGCAACCCATTGAAATGCCAACCCAACGACCAATGCTCATTGAACAAGATGAATCACATGAGATAAAAAATGGTCTATGTTGGCTTGGCTTCAACAGACCAAGCCTGCCCGTGTTGGTGTCCAAGGTATGTGGCTATGCCCTATCTGCTAGAGGAGTCACATGCTGGACAATTCATGACCTCTTGTTACATGCGCATGCATCACCATTTCACCTACCTAGTTGTGGTATACAAGGGTGAGGCATCATGCATTGGAGGAGTATTTGCTCCAGGATGGATGTTTTGCTCCACTTTGTGCATCCATGGGATTGGTGTGAGCCCATGATGGTAGTAGTATGTCTCGTTGTACGTCCACCCACAATGGATCAATCCACCCTCATGTGGAATAATCAATGCCTATGTATGCATTTGTGTCATTTGTACTTGGATTTTGTTGTTTGTAATAAAAATGGTAATGTGTGTCTATGTTCTTAGACAAAATTGGTCAAAGGAGGAAGTGTTCCCTCAATTTCTTAAAGACCGGATGGTAGCGATAGTAATGGGTCTCCTTCATAACATTTTAGTAGTATTCAATTAGACCAGATGAACAAAACGCGAAAGTCTATTCTGTAGTATTCAATCAGACCAGATTAAACTGTCACTGCTACGCAATGATCAAACCAAACATCTTACAAGGAAAAAACAGTGGTAAAATAAAAGATAAACATAGCTGCTACATCTGCTTCTTCTACTACTCCTTCTACTAGTAACACACTACGTGAAAACCTCAAATATGTCACGCAACATTGGTAACGGGTGTACAATGTCCGTTACAAGGTCCCGATTAGTAACCGGCGTCAAAAAACGCCCGTTACCAATAGTCTATGTCCGTTACATATAAGACCTCCAAGGTGCAGCCCAAACTTATCCGTAACGGACGTTCATTAATACCTTACCTTTAATATTAGTGGTAACGCACTACGAGTGTTTGTTACCATTTATATGTCTCGGACCCGAATTTTCTTTTGAATCGCATTAATTTCAACTCGCGTCCGCGTCCACCCAACCCTTCTCGCGTCGCGTCCGCCCCTACCCCCCTCTAAAGGACCGATACGGCGAACCGCAGAGGGGGAGGAGTGAATGGGAGTCGATAAAAATTCTTCTCGAAGGAGATGTAGACTCCAACAAGACAAACACGGCTTCCAACACACGTCTCCGTCTCACTACCCAAGTTGGCCAAGCCCACGCAGCCCACCGAAGTGCTACGGACCAAGGAACCAACAAACAACCTTCCGAGCCAAAACACACCAAAGACGCACAACGGAAACTTGCACGGCTTGTCGTGTCGTGCCGCACCGGTCGGACCGATGGCCCGCGCCGGCCGGGCCGGTGGCACCGGCCGACCGGTGGACGAGCCGGCCAGTGCCGGTGGCTACAAGCAGCCCCCACAACAAGCGTTCCGGAAAGCCTCGTGACTTCTCTAGGCCCTGGAACAAAAACACCCCCAAAACACAACCTGCACGGAAGGAAAACCCTACACAAAACCTAACAAAACAACTCCAAATAGACCAAGAACTGACCATCAACACCAAGACCCAAAGACACACGAGTCAAGCAGTTCACCCGAGGCAAATCCCACAAGTGGCTCGCACCGGCCGACCACCAAAAGCACCGGTCCGACCGGTGTAACCCAGGGGTTCGGGATGAACAAAGACCCGCGGGTCAACTCCTCCAAATCCAAACTTCGATCTCCTGAATCGCTCCACAGACTTGATCAAGACTTTGGGGATAGTAGGAACACCTCATGAGTAGTCCATAGCCACGATTTTGTCCACCAAAACTTGCCAAATCAAGAGGAATCGAAGAAATCCCGCCAAGAACTCCCCTCACCCTAGGACATCAAAACCCCAAAATCGAGCCCCTTAACTCATGGATTTGGGAGGGGAATCAAAGACAAAAGAACCACGAAGGGTTCACACGAATTTCCCCCATCAAATCCCCAAAAGCAAGGTCCCGAAAACACACCGAGAAAACCACCAAGAGAGGGCTCCAAAAATCACCACCAAGAACAACCGGGAACAACACAACAAAACCTTGAGAAACCACGCCGAATCATCTATACATACCAAGGAGGTTCATACAAGGTCTAGTTTGCCGCCCGATCATCCAACCCTCTCACAAAATCTCTCCATGAAGCTCTCAAGCTAGTCCTATGGAAATCCTAAGAAAATAGGAAGGGAAAATAGGGAAGCAAATGAACTAGGGTTCCAAGCATCCCGGTTATATGGAGGCAACCAAAAGTCTAAAATGCCCTTACTTAATAACTACGATACAAGCCCCTCAAGGGCGGTTTTGGAAGTCTTCGGATTTTCTCCATCATACGGATGCCCGGCGACCGCACCCCGTTTAGCCTCGACGCAAGCCATGCGATCCCGACGTGTGTCCTCCGCTTCGAAGATTCCGGACCGCGTCGTCGCACATCGGTCGACCGGTGCTCCTCACCGGCCGGGACCGGTACCCACCGGCCGACCGGTCCGGAGCCGCTCGCAAAGACCGTCTTCGGTTCTTCGGTCTTGGCTTCGTGGATCAACCAAGGAACCCGGGGTTTTCTCGGTGAACCACCGGAAACCCCGCGAACTCGGTGTAGCCTCCGCCAATCGCCACTCATGACTCGGCTCCCATGTAGTCCCGGCTTGACTTTGGTTTGAGGCTCAACCAAGAAACCATCCATGACTTCATCGTGCCGTTCATGCCACCATGCGGCCCGCACTTGACTCCGCCGGCCACCGGTCCCTCGAGCGAAGGCTACTTGTCTTCTCCACACTTGGAGGCCTCACCGACGACGACCTTTCGTGCTTGTTCTTCACCCGCACCGACACCGTCAAGCCGCAACCCGCACCCGCAATACTTAGCCAAGAATCGGTCCACACAACGTTGTCAATCACTCATCACACAAGGAAGCGACCATCCACCGGTCCTCGAACCACACATAGTCCTCAATCTCCCCTTTGATAAGTGCATTGACAACACCCACATAAAGTAACATGAGAGAAAAGAAAAAGAAAAGAAACGAATAAAAACAAACTTCAACAAGTGATCGAAAGCCAAACAAAGGCAAAGAGCAAGATCATTTGAAGAAGCCAAGTCTCGGACCCCTTAGGCAAGGGCAACGGCTCGACACATCGGAGACAAAACTATGCTCAAGCAAAGAGCGCAAGCCACCAAACCGAAGCTCGAAAAACCACAAAGAGCTCCCCCCGCACACATGCAAGCTCCCCCCGAACCAATGCAATTCCCCCCGGACGAATGCATGCAAAACAACCACTTGAAAACAAGGGGCAACCGCAACAACTCAGCCCCCGACCGGCCGTACCGGTCAACACCACCGGTCAGACCGGTGTGCAACATGTGAACAGGGCCAGCACTCTGACCGGTTAGACCAGTGACCTCGACCGTCAGACCGGTGCACACCAGAGCCCAGAAATGGCTCGAAACCACCTGAAAACCTTCTAAATGCATCCAGCAAGCCATTTCAAGTTCAAACTTCTCCCCCTTGTTGGCAATGCATGAATCAAGCCAAAAATGTAAAACTTTCAACCTAGAGCTTCTCAAATAGACAAAATTCAACATAGGATGCTACACATGTCCAAATGAGCAAGTTAGATACTCGATAGCTTCGTATTGACGTCAACTACAAGATCACCAAGTTTCACAACCATTGGACGAAGCTAAGATGAATTTGGGTAATTTTGCGAAAAATTTACCTCTCAAGAGCAAAGTCCTAAACATGATCAAAACATGTCAAAATGGAAAAGCCACACAAATTCATGCTAGGACAACCATTCTAATCATAAGACCATCACAAACACCCACAAGTACCTCATGTCATGTCAAAGCCACCGAGCCATGTGTCTACTTCTATATATGAGACTTCTCATTAGTAGACATCATGCAACGGTTTAGCACCCAAAGCAAATTAAATTTAGCACATATGACGTGGGAGCACATTTTCCTAGCATTTTACATTTCATTTTCGGATTCAAGTTTGGTACATGAAATGTCTTTGCGACAAAAAGGAACTTATGCTCGTCCACAAGATAAAGCAAGAGGGCTAAACATTGATGATAGCAAATGAGCCTTTGGCCCCATTTGATCAATAAACTAGCTATCCAACCACAAATTAAGCATAACCAAGCCACTAAACATGTCAAGATCATATAAAGACATTTACACATGAGAGAGCATTCATGTGACAATTTTCAAAATATATAGCCATCAACCATTGATTATAAATCAAGATCATCAAGAGCTAAGCCAAACCAACCATAGCATACCAAACAAGCTCACAAAGACATAAATAGCATTCCATGGTGAACGATGTATATAGGAGAAGCTTTTCCTATCCAATGCATATGATACAAAATGCATGCAATCTAAGATACAAGGATGCCTATACATCATGTTACATATGCCATGCCAAATGCAAGAAATGCACAAAGGAAACTATACATATGCTACACACCCAACTCAAGAAATCAAACACACACCAAGCTCCCCCCGCAAATGAGTGAAAGTTGCATGATCTAGGGGTTTGGTGAAAATATCGGCTAGTTGGTCATGTGTGGGTACATGTATCAAGGTTATCTTTCCTTTCTCTACGTTGTCTCTCAGAAAATGATACCTCACTTCTATGTGCTTGGTTTTGGAAAGGAACACCGGGTTCTTTGCAACGCTTATGGCACTCGGTGCTTGTCACATTGAAGTGGAACATGGGTGTACTCCTCACCAAAGTCACTCATGGTGTATGTGATCCAAAGGAGCCGAGAGCAACAACTAGCAACGAAGCAACGTACTCGCCTCGGTAGTGGATTGAGCAACACTCGACCGTTTGCGGGAAGACCAAGACACCAAAGAAGATTCCAAAAACTCGGCATGTCCCTGAAGTGGACTTCTTATCCAACCGACACCGGTAAAATCCGCATCCGAAAAACCATGAAGAGCCAAAGAGGAGGACGCGGAGTACCAAAGGACGAAGTCGGGGGTGTGCCGCAAGTACCGAAATTCGCTTCACCGCTTGCCGATGCGAAGTCCTCGGGGACGCTTGAAAACGAGCGCACGGACATACCGAGAACTCGGATGTCCGGCCTCGTCGCCATCAAGTAGAGTAGTGACCCGATCATGCTTCGGTACTCCTTCCGATCCACGTGTTCACCTTCCTCGTCCGCATCAAGAGCCGTAGTCGTACTCATCGGCGTCGTCATAGCCTTGGAGTCCTCCATCTTGAACTTCCACACAATGTCCTTGGTGTACTTAGCTTGGTGCGCAAATGTTCCTTCCTTTGATTGCTTGATTTGTAGACCGAGGAAGAACCGCAACTCGCTCATCATGCTCATCTCAAATTCCCCGCTCATATCCTCTCGCAAACCTTGCAACAAGAGAGTTAGACGAGCCACCAAAGACAATATCATCCACGTACACTCGCACAATTAGAATATCTCTGCCTGCCTCAGTAGAAACAAGGTCTGATCAACCTTTCCCATCTCAAAACCTCTCTCAAACAAGAACCCCTCAACCTACCATACCAAGCTCTTGGCACCTGCTTCAACCCATAAAGCGCCTTCCTCAACTTGTACACCCGGTGGGGGTACTTCTCACTCTCAAACCCTGGTGGTTGCCTCACGTACACTTCTTCCTCCAACACACCATTCAGGAAAGCACTCTTCGCATCCATTTGATGCAACTTGAACCCTTTAGCCACAGAGGAGGCTAGAAGGAACCTTATCGCCTCCAAACGAGCTAGGGAGAAAAGGTCTCCTCGTAGTCGATCCCCTCCTTCCGACTGAACCCCTGAGCAACAAACCTTGACTTGTTCCTCACCACTTCACCTTTCTCTCCCTCTTTGTTCTTCCACACCCACTTTGTACCAATCGTCTTACACCCCGGGGGAGGTTCAACCAATTCCCAAACCCGATTTCTCTCAAAGTTCTCCAACTCCTCATGCATCGAATTAACCCAATTATGATCGATAGTGCGTGTCCAATGTCTCTAGGCTCCAAAGTAGCAACAAATGCATCATGAGCGAAATGAGAATTGTTTCGAACCCTCGACCGTGTAGTACGTTCATTCATGTCGCCGATGATCCTTGAAGCCGGGTGATCCACTTGGGAGGTTCTCGCATTGATGCTACCTCCCCCTCAACCGTAGCTTCTCCTCGATCTTGATTTGTCGTCGTAGGTGTAGGAGAGGGGCCATCAACCACCGTAGTTGAAGTAGTAGGTACATGTTCAACCACGGGCACGACACCGCCATCTTCATCATCTCCAAATTCATGCTCCTCCTCCCCGAAAGATCTCCTCGCCAAGCTCATCATCACCCGCACACTCAAAGACAAGCCGACTACGTGGTTGTGTCTCGTCGAAAGTTACTTTGCAAGTTTCCACGATTTGTTTAGTTTCAAGATGGAGCACACGATATGCTCTCGAGTGAGATGCATAACGAAAGAAAATACCATCGACCGACCTAGCTTCAAACTTATCCAACTTCTTCCCTTTCTTCAGAATAAAGCACTTGCAACCAAAGACATGGAAGTTACTCACCTTGGGTGTGTGACCGTGCATCAACTCGTAGCATGTTTTCTTCTTATGCACTCTGAGGTAGATCTTGTTCGACACATAGCACGCGGTGTTCACCGGCTCGACCCGTAACCTTCTCGGAGTCCTATGCTCATCAAGCATCGTCCGAGCCATCTCACACAAGGTTCTGTTCTTCCTTTCCACAACACCATTCTAGGGAGGCGTATACGGACTCGAAAACTGGTGTTCAAGACCCAAGTCATGGCAAAAGGTTTCAAAATGAAAATTCTAAGCCATTGTCACTGTGGATTGCTCGTATGGCATCTCCGTGCCTCTCGTTCCGCAACCTCAAGACAAGATCTCAAACAAAACCAAACGTCTCCCCCTTATCCTCAAGAAAGAACACCCACACATACCGAGAGTAGTCGTCCACCACAACAAGGACATACCACTTCCCACCCGCATCGCACACGAGCCGGGCCAACAAGGTCCATATGGAGCAGCTTGCATGGATGCTCGGTCATCACATCGTTGAGAGGAGGGCGAGAAGAGGCTACCACCTTAGCATGCCTACACGGCGCACACACCAACTCTTTCTCAAGCCTCAACCGTGGCAATCCTCGGACCAAATTGAGTTTACTCAAGCGAGACAAAAGGTCAAAACTCAAGTGACCCAACTTCCTATGCCACTTCCACAACTCACTCGAAGAACCAGCCCAAGAAACAACACTCAACACCGAAGACCGAGAAAAATCAGCTCGAAACACCTGACCCTCGGGAACGACCATACAAACAAGGTCTCCTCGAGAGTCCAAAATCCGAGAACCACCGAAGCCGAAACAACACCTCAAAACCCTCATCCAATAGCCGGGACACAGAGCACAAATTGTATCCATGGGATTGAACAAGGGCAACACACCCGAGAGTGATCTTGTCACTCACCTTAATCTCACCTTCTAAAAGCACACGCCCACGCCCATTGTCCCCAAAAGTGTTGTACCTCTTTGTCACCACCGGACGAGACTTGAGAACCACCCCTTGTCTCCGGTCATATGCCTCGAGCAACCGGAGTCAATCAACCAAATGTTCTTCAATTCTCCCACCTAAAATACAAAAATGAGCACGTGAGCAAACAAACGACTCAAAGACCGGGGTTAGTACCAAAAGAGTAAAACCGGTGCCGAGCCATTTGCTCGAAAGTGGGGTTAGCACAAACCAAACCATGTTTCCTACCAAAGCTACCTCCACTAACACCACCACGGTAACCACCATGAGGGAACCAACCCTCTCTACCCGGAGGAGGACCAAAACCACGAAAGAAAGCCTATGGACCGTCCCTTTTCTCCATCTCAAAGCTATGGATCCTCCCATGCCCGTATTGAGCACGAGGGGGAGAACTCCTAGCAACCGATCACTGCGGACTCTCCGGCCCAACCACCGGAACCACAACCTCCGTAACCAAACCTCGCACCTATACGAGCACGAAACCCGAACCTCTGCCTCGTCCAGTGCTCGCACCGGTCCGACCGGTGTAGCCCGGCCAAAGCACCTCCAACAGCCTTTCGCTCTCCCCAAGCCGGGACTCGTCCTCACACTCGCCTTGGCCCCGGGCATCTACACACGAGGCTCAAGTACACCATCGAAGAGTGGTACTTGTCCTTGTTAGCCCACTCCTTCGCCATTCTCTCCTCTCTCTTCCTCTTGAAGCGAAACTCATCCTTATGGCCATCTCTCCCACAATAGCCACAATGGAACCTCACAAGCTTAGGCTTAGGCTTGGGTTTGGGCCGCTCACTTGGTTTCTCTCCACTCGGCTTCTCCACAGGTTTCTCCTTACTAGCCTTCTCACTTTCCTTCCCAAAGAGCACTTTCTCGGAAGTGCTCACAAACTTGATAGGCTTTTGGAAATCATTTGGTTGTGGGGAAAACACGGGTGGAGCTAGGGTTGTGTCTAGTCGGTTCTTAAGATGGTTAGGTTTAGGAGGGAAATCATTTTTGTGGTGGGTTTTTGGTGGCTCGGGGATATTCTCTCCACTTCCCTCACCAACCTTGTTTGCCCTAAGTCCCTAACCATCCTGCCTCTTGAATGTCTAGATCATTATCCTCAACTGAGGCTCATGACCAGACAACCAACCCATCAACTTTCTCAGCTCATCATTCTGATTCTGCAAACGATCAACATAATGTGCAAGTTCCAAATTCTTCAAAACATGCAATTCACATGTAGAGCAAGATGTAGGAATTGGTTCTTTCAACTTTGCCTCAGAGAAACAGTGTATGCATGCATCTCATCAATTTTAGCATGCAAGACGAGGCAAGAAGTGCAAGCACCTAGCAAAGCAGATCTAGACTTAAGCTCAGCCACTTCAACCCTATGCACATCTAGTTCCTCACACTTGGAGGCATGCTTTTCCTTAAACAAGGCAAGATCAGCAAATAAAATAGAGCAAACAACACATTCTACATCATCGAAACAACGGTGAAGCTTTCGGAGAATCAATTTCCAGCTTAGCATCCAAATTCCGTGTTTCTAGCTCGGCCACTCTAGTCCTAGCATTCTCAAGTGAAGCTCTAAGCTCTTACCTCATTTTCGTAGCCTCTCTAAGCATGTCATCATGATTATCAAGCAACAAGCCAACTCGTTCAACGCAAGAAGGGGAGTTCATTACGCACCTCGTCGTCGGAATCGCAGTCCGAGTCACTCTGTGTGCTCTTCTTGCCTGCCGGAGCTCGGTGCCATGGTGCGGAGGCCGTCTCTAGCGAAGCGCTCGCCCCGCTCGGGTTCTTGGACGACTTCCTGCTCTTGCGGTGATCACCTTCATCTTCCGCCGCCGCTTGAGCTCGAGGTGGAGTACGCGGAACCGGAGTCGACGTCGCTCGCTCCAACCATCGCTCGGGCCGGCATCGGCTCTCCTTCTTCCTCGATTGTCGCTCGTCCTTGTGCTTGTTCTTGTGCTTGCTCTTGTGGTCGCGCCTCGACCGGTACTTGCCATCCGTTCTTGACTTGTGCTTGTAGCCATCCTTGTTCTCGACCTTCTCCGGGCGGCCGACGATGAAGTGTCCCGCTTGCCGCACCGGGAAGCATGTCCTCGTGTTCCTCCTCATGTTCACCCGATTCTCGTGCGGCCTCTCGAACCTCCTCGTCGGCAACGCCGGCTCATCCTCTCCAAGCACATCGAACTCCTCATCCGGCATAGACATCAAAGAGGACAAAGAGAACAACCTGGTGGATGGGTTAGTGTTGGCCTTTCCTTTCGAACAACCAATGAGGGCAAGACTATGAGTCGGTCGGGCCCTAGATCTTGGGTGTCATGCCCCTATCCACCTCGGCCGACTTGAGCTTCATGAACAGCTCGTTCACGGTCGAGTGTCATACTTCTCCGACTCCACAATGGCCTCAAACTTTCCGCCCCAAATCGTACGATCCAAAGAGTGTAAGAGCTTGACAGCTCTATCATGATCATCATACGGGAGCACGTCCACATTGGACCTCATGTTTTTCATAACCACCGTGAACCTCTCGAAACAAGGCATCAATGGACTCACCGGGGAGATGAGTGAAGTTCTTGTACTCTCTCCGTAGGTCGCATACATCCGAACTCGAACTCCGGGCATTCCCAACATGAACTTCCTTCAACACCGACCGGATTCTACAAGCCAAGTGCTCGGTGTGCACCCAATCGAACTCAAGCCGACACAAAGCACGAAACAAGTAGTCAACCACCTTATTGTTGGCGTCGAACATGTCTCTCGATCCCGGAGCAAGGAAGTTCATCGACTGGACATAGCCGACCCTTTCCACGGAGGAACGCCACCATCCGCTTACTCCACATCCGGTAGTTCTTGCCATCGAAGTGTGGAGGACCCGAACCCCGTTCTCGGTACGCCATCCTTGGATCTTAGACTAGTTAGAGTCAATAAAGACTCGAACCAGCCTCCGATACCACTTGAAAGACCGATACAGGTGAACCGTAGAGGGGGGAGTGAATGGGAGCCGATAAAAATTCTTCTCGAAGGAGATGGAGACTCCAACAAGACGAACACAGCTTCCAACACACGTCTCCTACTCACTACCCAAGTTGGCCAAGCCCACGCAGCCACTAAAGTGCTACCGGAGGAACCAACAAACAACCTTCCGAGCCAAAACACACCAAAGACGCACGGTGGAAACTTGCACAACTTGTTGTCGTGGCCGCACCGGTCAGACCGGTGACACCGGTCAGACCGGTGGACAGAGCCGGTCAGGCCGGTGGCTACAGTAGCCGCACAACAAGCGTTCCAGAAAGCCTCAGTGACTTCTCTAGGCCCTGGAACAAAAACACCCCCAAAACACAACCTGCACAGAAGGAAAACCCTACACAAAACCTAACAAAACAACTCCAAACGGACCAAGAACCGACAAAGACTAAGACCCAAGGACACACGAGTCAAGCATTTCACCCGAGACAAATCCCACAAGTGGCTCACATCGGTCGACCGTATAGAGCACCGGCCGACCGGTGTAACTGGGCGGCTCGGGATGAACAACACCCGCGGTCAACTCCTCCAAATACAAACTTCGATCTCCCGAATCGCTCCACGTACTTGAACAAGGCTTTGGGGATAGTTGGAACACTTCATGAGGAGTCCATAGCCACGATTTTGTCTACCAAAACTTGCAAATCAAGAGGAATCGAAGAAATCCCGCCAAGAGCTCTAACCCTGGAACACGGAAAACCCCAAAATTGAGCCCCTTAACTCACGGATTTGGGAGGGGAATCAAAGGCAAAAGAACCACGAAGGGTTCACACGAATTTCCCCCATCAAATCCCCAAGAGCAAGGTCCCAAAAACACACCGAGAAAACCACCAAGAGAGGGCTCCGAAAATCACCACCAAGAACAACCGGGAACAACACAACAAAGCCTTGAGGAACCACGCCGAATCATCTATACATACCAAGGAGGTTCATACAAGGTCTAGCTTGCCGCCCGATCATCCAACCCTCTCACAAAATCTCACCATGAAGCTCTCAAGCTAGTCCTATGGAAATCCTAAGAAAATAGGAAGGGAAAATAGGAAAGCAAATGAACTAGGGTTCCAAGAGATGGCTCGCCATCCTCTCACCTCATGGGTTATATGGAGGAAACCGAAAGTCTAAAATACCCTTACTTAATAACTACGGATACAAGCCCCTCAAGGTCGGTTTTGGAAGTCTTCGCATTTTCTCCATCGGATGGATGCCCGGCGACCGCACCCTCGCTTAGCCTCGACGCAAGCCATGCGATCCCGATGCGTGTCCTCCGCTTCGAAGATTTCGGACCGCGTCGTCGCACATCGGTCGACCGGTGCTCCTCACCGGCCGACCGGCCGACCCACCGGTCGACCGGTCCGGAGCCGCCGCAACACCGTCTTCGGTTCTTCGCTCTTGGCTTTGTGGATCAACCAAGGAACCCAATGGTTTTCCGGTGAACCACCGGAAACCCCGCGAACTCGGTGTAGCCTCCGCCAATCGCCACTCATGACTCGGCTCCAACGTAGTCCCGACTCGATCTTAGTTTTGATGCTCAACCAAGAAACCGTCCATGACTTCATCTTGTCGTTCATGCCACCATGCGGCCCACACTTGACTCGCCGGCCACCGGTCCCTCGAGCGAAGCCTACTTGTCTTCTCCACACCCGGAGGCCTCACCGACGACGACCTTTCGCGCTTGTTCTTCACCCGCACCAACACCGGTCAAGCCGCAACCTACACCCGCAATACTTAGCCAAGAATCAGTCCGCACAACGTTGTCAATCACTCATCACACAAGGAAGCGACCATCCACCGGTCCTCGAACCACACATAGTCCTCACCCTCCACTCGCGTCCGCCTCCAATCCCCCGTCCACTCGTGTCTTGCGGCCTTCCTCTCCTCCTCACCGCCGCCCCCGCGCAGCGAAACCCTAGCTAGGGTACTACCCGCCGTCACCGCCTCGACCAGACTCGCGAGTGGAGGCCGCAGGCCGCAAGTGGGCCACGCCGGAGGGCGTCAACGGCGCGGTCGGCCCCATGCACCTCCACTCCCCTCGCGCCGGATCCGCGTGCCGGCAAACCATGGAGCTCCCTCCCGGCCGGACCGTCCTCTCCGGCCCCCGAAGCTCCTCCGTCCTCTTCTTCTCCGCCTTCCTCCCTCTCCGCCCCTTCCTCTCTTCGATCCGCATGATGGGAAGCTCGCGGGAGCAGGTGGTGCAAGAAGCTCCCCTCGCGGCCTTGGTTCGCGGCATGCGGCTCGAGGTATGTCACCTCTTGCCCTCCCTTGATCTCCTCCTCAAGCGATTCCTCGTCCTCATCCCCTTTTTCTTGCTAGGGTTCGCCGGATTGGGTACTGTGCTAGGCTCTAGGGCCCAAGCTCTAGAGGCGAGTGGTGGAGTGGCGGCGGCACCACGAGAGCGGGGAGCCGGATGCGGACGGAGGCCGGGGTGGGGATGGCCGCCGCCACGAGGGAGAGGTGGGTTGGTGTTTTGCGTACTCTTTGAGCATGTTCTTTTATTTGCACATGATTATTTTTGTATGCTTTTTTGTCAAATGGGTTTCAATATCCGTACGTGACAATTCAATTAAATTTGCAGTCTATTGAGAGAGTATATGGTCGCAAGCCGTGCATTGGGCCTTGCACTACAAGAGGAGAGGTATGAATAATGATCCGAGGATCAATCAACTTAATAAATTAGCTAAACCATCTTTGCAAGGTGGTTGAAACTGTTCTCTAATGTCTCCTCCGAACATGTTAAGGGTTTCTACTATGATGCTTACTACAATGATCCGACATTGAATGAGGGGCACTTTGATATCCTATTCCATTTACTTTGAGATCTAGTGAAGGTTCACAACTCCTCAATTCTCTTTGCATGCATTTACTTGTAGATTGAGATTTGATATAAGTAGATTTGTGAGTTCATCATGTTTTTTAGTATCGTAGTGGAAAACCGATACACTAAATAATCTTGGTGTTCTTTGTTTCAATGCACCGATACACATGAACTAGTAATAGCTAATCATTTTTACTAGCTCGGTGATTCCTATATTTTCATCTCCTTTTGTGCTAGAACATGGCAGTCCCTTTGCTTTAATTAACTTGACATATTCAATCCATGTAAACAATATTTCAGTTAGAATAAAGTGACATGCTAGGAGGTCTACCGATGCCTAACATTATTTTTGTCTATGTTCAATGATAAGTCATGAATCTTAGTTACTACTTTTTTTCATGCCATTTATGTTCATTGATAAGATCTATGGAGTTTCATTAGCATTGTCTATGAAATTCCTTTAGATTTCCTACAATCCAAACATGGCCTTACATGTGTAATGGCTCGTAGTTTGCTCGAAATTATTTATCCGTGGATGTCTAGCTATCTCCTTCATATTTTAATAGTGCCGCCTATTCTCAATGTGGGGGTGGCCCTCCGGGTCCACTCGATTTGGCCTTGCTCATACTTCTTCTCCCCATTGCTTTGTCGGTAGGTGTTGTGGATCCGAGCCACCTCCTTCTCATCGCCACTCTAGTGTTCATTGATTTGGTCTCGCTCATACTTCTTCTATCTCTGGCCGTGTTGCAAGTGATGTGGATCCGAGCCATATACAGTAACCGATTTGTCCCTCCTACCTACCATTTCTTCACAATTTGTTTGCGATTAACCATGCTTGTTGATTGTACACTTCCGCATCCGTCCTCCTTGATTCTCGCTTGTGATTTTGCTTGGGGCTATCGTATATGAGACATCTAATCCCTCACTCTTCCCCATTAATTTGAGTGAATCTCCTATTAAGTGATGGTGTTGATTTGGATCCGAGCATATGTCACAGTTTATGATGGTGCCAAATTAAATCTAAGCATATGTCACACCCTATTTTTTGCTAAAATTTGGCTTTATTAAAATGTTGCTAGAAACCATTTATTTGCCTAAGGAATATAAGGTTGCTTTATTTATTTTTAGGCATTTAAAACTTTTCTAAAATAAAGTTAATGAAATATAGGGATTATTTGTTGCATTCATGCTGGTGCATTTCTTTTGTTTGCTGGAATTCAAATTCAGGTTTGAATTCTATTTTGGTTTGAAGCCTTTTCAAAACCCAAACCTAAATCCCTAATACCTAAACCTACCCTATCCTTTTTGGCCCCAGCCAGCCCGCAGCAGCAGCGAGCCGCGGCCCGGCCGCAGCCGCGCAGTCGCCGCATCCACGCAGCCAACCCCCGCAGCCCCGGCAGCCGCCCGGCCCTAGCCGGCCTTCGTGCCCAAGCCGCCGCCAGCCCACCGCCCGCTTCCCCGCCTCCCGCGCGCCCGGGTCGGCCGACCCGTGGGCCCCGCCCGTCATCCCTTCCGCGCGCGCTCGTCCTAGCCTCGGACTCCGCCGCCGCCGTGGCCCAAGTCCCGCCGGGAGCACGACGTCCTCGCGTGGCCCGCACGCCAAGGAGACCGCTCGGGCCTTTATAAGCGCCGCCGCCCCCAGACGCCCCTCACCCGAGCCGCCTTGCCCGTGCGCGGCACCGCCACCGCAGCCGCCGAAACCCTAGCCGCCGCCGCTTCCGGTTCCGTCGCCGCCGCCGCTCTTTCGCCGCCGTGAAGCCACCCAGAGACGCGCAAGGAGGTGAGGCACCCGCCGGCGTCACCTCGTTGTCATTCCCGTGCACCGCACCGTCCGAGTTAGCTCGTCGGAGTTTCCTTGCCGCGCCGCCGCGTTGCCGCCGCTCCCGTTGCCTCTCGCTAGCTTCGCCGCCCGCGCGTGTCGAATAGGTGCATTCGGGCCGCCCGAACCGTGGCCCCGGAACTCGAGATCGAGTTTGCCGGCGAGGTCACCGCCCGCGCCGCCACAAGCCCGCTCGCCGCCGACTAATGCCCCGCCGCCGGCCGCATACATGCGTCCGTGGCCGCCGGATTGAAATCCGGTGGCCGCATCCAACCCGCCCGCCCGCCTTAAGCCGCGACCATTAGATCCGCATCCAATGGATCTAAATCAACCCGGCCGGTCAACTAGGTCAACCCCACCGCCGGCTCCCGGCGCTTGCGTAAAAGCCCTTATGTTTTCCAGAATTCACAGATATACCCTTCCACCTTAGAAGTTTCCTTGCAGTTTAGTCCTTTTTCTTTATTTCAGCCCAAAACCTTTTCAAATCTTTACAGTTTAGTCGCTACACCTTCCCTAAGCCATAACTTAGTCGTTTTAGCTCCGATTTTAGCATTCTTTATGTCCATGCGTTCGTCTCGAAGCGTAGATTAGTTTTATGCTACTGTTTAGATCTGTTTGATCTGTTTGGTGACTGTTTCTTATTTATTCTTATTGTATGCTTGTATGTGATGATTGTGGACCGTAGAGAGCGATTCGTTCGAGGGATTTGAAGATCCGGTCGTGCAAGAGTTTGAGCAAAGCAAGGATTTGTTGAAGGCAAGTATTCCTTGATGCATACCCGCTTGTCCTACATAACGTGCATTTAAATTCACCGTCTTTACTTTTCTCGCTTGCGTTAATTTGATGGGAACCTATTAAGGATCATGCCTAGATTTTTACTACCTTTACCTTGATACCGAGTTTATCAAATTAATCTTGTGGTAGCTAGTGCTTAGTATGCTCAACCGGGATTGGTATTAATCACACTTGGATACTTTTTGTTATTCTATGTTCCGTTTATGATCTTTACTTTACAAGACCACTTTAATATGTTAATCGGAACATGGAGAACCACCCAGAAAACAAGACAACCACAAGAACTAATGGGCAATGGTCTTGGCCGAATAATTAGGAACTTTAGCTTGGGATGGTCTTACCCGATAAGGATAAGGGATCGGCGGTACTGTGGGGTATAGACTCGCTCTAGCAGGGGGTTGGGTGAGTTATTCTTTTTATGGTGGGGTATCGACCGCTAGGGGACTTTATACCTTGCTAACTGATCCGGACCTTGTGGGTCATAACTTGCTAGGGAACCTTTGTAAAGGCCATGTAGCGTCCCTATGCAATCACACCTCGGAAGTGTGATATGGTGCCTTGCAAACACCGCATGGTTGGGTCCAAAGTTCTTCGGAGCTTTTACGCCGCTTGTGGGTAAAGATGTACAACCTCGCGCAGTGTTAAACTAATCGATTAGTCGTGCTCATGGTCAAGAGCTGCCCGGACACTCACATGATTAAATTATGGAACTTTAATGTTTAATTGCTGTTTTATTCTTTATTTTATGATGCTTATATCTTGTTAATTGGGTAGGTATGAACTTACACTTTTTAGTAATCAAGTGTTGCTAATAAAACTTGACCAACTAAAATGCTAAAGTGCTTGAACCTTAGCCATCCACCATATGGCCTTGCATGTTATGTTGTTCTCTCTTGCTGAGTACGTCATGTGCTCACGCTTGTTTATTCTCTTGCATCTACAATACCCGGATTTGCTGCTCAGACTGGGAGAACTTTGAAGATATTCCAGGAGATTTCCAGGAGTTCTAGGTGTGCATAGTCTTCAGTCAGCTGCCTGTGGAGGCATTTTGTCCGCTGCGAGAACTCGTTGTTTAAGATTCGTTTAAGACTATGGTTTGTAATAACTCTTTATTCGTGTGGCACTGTTTTTGGTATTCATTATGTCTAAGCGTGTGTGTAACTTGATCCCGGCGCACACGTGATCAATGCATTCGGTTTTGCCTTTAAAACTGGGTGTGACAGAGTGGTACCAGAGCTGTGTTGACTGTAGGAACGCTAGCCTAGATAGAAATGGTCGAACTAAGGATTTTATAATCATAGAAGCTTTCTCTTACATGCTTGCATTATTTTTATTAACCTTATTATTGCCTTTTTGCCTTACTCTTGAGCTACCGCATTCTTTACCTTGTGCTTGCTTTAGCTCTCATCCTTTTTGTCTCACCATCTTTCTCGTTCGCACCGCACTACGTATGGTTCGCAGCTTGAAGACCTCTCAGGCTGGAGCAGTCCATTAGTATGCTCCACAAGAACAGTACAATGACTTCCATGATGGAGACACAGATGAGGAGATTGAGATGGAGCCTGCACCTAGGGTCTTCCCTAACCTTATCATGGTACCTAATGATGAGGAGGATCCAGAGGAGATGATCCCAGAGGAGGATGAGCCAGCTGAACAGCCAAACCTATAGGAGCAAGAACCAAGAGAAGATCAGGATCACCTAGATCAAGAGATGGAGGAAGAAGAACAAGAGCAAGAGGAGGAAGCTGAGGAAGCAATCTGGGAAGTGTACAGCTACAGAGCTGATGGAGTAGGCATTCCCATGGCAGATCACCTAAGAGCAATGGTACTCCGCTTGGGATACGATAAGGCCCATGTCTACCATTGTGAGCTGTGGACTCATCCGTGGTTCCAGCCCTATTGGGAAGTTGCTGCCATCCTGGAGGAGTACATTCCATGCTGTGGAGTGAAGGAGATGTCCAAGCATCATGATGTGGCTCACAGGACTACTATGGATGCTGGTATAGCGAGTCGCTCGGAGGGTGCTCTATGTGCTCTCTCACAAGGAGCGTGACAGATTGGAGGATACCCACCGCCGTTACACACCTTTCGCAGCCGTGGGGGAAGCCAAGACCTACATCGCCCCAACGCCAGCCTATGAAGGAACGCTGAACAATGTCCGGAGTCTACTTGTAGCTGTGAACACCGCACTGGATGATGCCAACAACACTCTATATGCAGCACAGCAGCAGATTTTCACTCTGGAGACGCGAGGCGTGCCTTAGAAGCTGCACTTCAGAATAGGGAGCACCGGATGCCCATGAAGCCACAGAAGGATGTACCTCCCCGTCGCCCAAGAGGCCACACTACGACTCCCCTGACGCCCGCACAGATGCCATGGCAGAAGATAGTCCTTAGGCTTAGGTTAAGAATAGGATCTCTTTGTAATCGCTAGTAGACGATCAGTAAAGTGTGTTTAGTTTAGAGGTGTGGTTGAATGCTTGGTTTTGTGCTTAATGTTTGAGTTGGATTCTTGTTTGAGTGCAATGTGTTGTGGAGTGATGACCACAACGACATTGGTTTAGTAGTAAGTTTGTGGGGGTTAACTTTCAGTCTCAATCGATTATCTATCTTAATCCTTTTGTCCCTTTAAGTTTTCCCTTAATGCAAATTCGAGATCCCTAAATCTGATCGCGCAGCTTTCTGAGTCAGCTGCACTGTTTTAATTTTATCTTGAGCTACAGAGCTCCGATTGCAGTAAAACCAATTGGGAAAGTTCAAGAATTTCCTGACTGATTTTCTGTGAAAAATTCAGAATATTTAGATGGATAATCAGAGTTATGACTGAAACAATACAGCCTCACGAATCTGTTAAACACTGCTGACCTACCTGACTTGTTTATTTTATAACCAGAGTTATACAACTCCGATTGAGGTGATTCCAATTGGAGTAGTTTCGTAATTGCATTACCTTTTATCAGTCCAAAATCCATAATTTTTGGTTACCCACACTGAGAGCTATACCTGATTGTTTGGAGTCAACAGAATCTGTCTTATCTAAATATCATTGTTATCTTATCTTTCTGAGTTTAACCCTTGGTGCAATCATCTAAAATAATGTCCCTAACACTCAGATGGTGAACACAGGTCAGGATCAGGTGTTGATCAACCAGCAGGAAGATCACCCCAGCCAAGACAAATGGATCCCGCTATGCATAGTTCCCGGAGGCACGGACTCGGCTCCTCCGAACTTGACCAACACCGTGACAAACTTGCAAGCCCGGATCAACAACCCACCGGTGCAGCCACCAAAGCACCTCGCAACAAGCACCGGGAGTTTATGAGTCATCACCCCTCCCGTGTTCACTCATGCCGCTGATCCACTTGAAGCCGAAGATTGGCTGAAGACAGTCGAAGATGCTCACTACCCGTCGGTGTGACAACAAGAGAGAAGGTCTTGTATCTTTGCGGCAGACGACTTCAAGGATCGCAGCTCGCTTGGTGGGGATGCGTACTCGCCGCTCATGCCGCACCGTACACCATCACTTGGGAAGAGTTTACCACCAACTTCAGGAGCCATCACATACCCTCCGGAGTCATGAAGATCAAGAAGAAGGAGTTCCTTTCCCGAAGCGAGGAGGAATGTCGGTGGGCGAGTACGAGCAGAGACAAGTTCACCGAGTTGTCTCGCTATGCACTCGAGGAGGTTGCGGAAGACGAGGAAGAAGCATGAGTTGTTCCCGGATGGGTTAGCCGGTTCGCCGTAGTACCACCGATGTCCTATCCTTTCCCTAACTTTCAGCAGCTAGTTGATGCCGCCATCCGCTTGGAGCACAAGCGCAAGGAGCTCAGAGAGCAGAAGAGGAAGGCCGCCAGCTCTGGGCAGTTTGGGAGTGCGTCTCGCCCGCGCTTCAACCCACCGCCGAACACCCCGTTCCGTTTTGGGGGACCGGGTGGAAACTTTGGGTAGCAGCAGCCCCAACGTCCCGCTCGGCGGTTCCAGCGATGCCGCTCGCAGTTTCGGCGTCCCGTTCCTCGGACTCCCCCGCCCCGCTTCCCAGCGAGTCGGCGCAGAGAGCCCTAGTTGGCACACCGTAAGGTCCGTGGCACCACCTAATCCTCGCCACCACTACTTGCTTCAAGTGCGGAGAGCTTGGTCACTATGCCAATGCTTGCCCAAAGAGGAACCCTCCACACACCCCGTGCAGAACCAACAGCGGATCAGAGCGAAGTCGACCCCGCGGACCAACAAAGGGTAATAGAGCTATGCACGAGGCAAGGCGATGCACGTTGATGCTAAAGTCGCTAAGGAGAACCCCGCAGTAGTGCTCGGTATGTTTCCGTCGACTCTACTCCTTCCTCGTTTTGTTTGATTCTAGAGCATCCCATTCTTTCATTACGTCACGGCTCGTAGCTCAACATAATATACCCATCAGTCCCATGTCTCGCCACATGTTAGTTACCTCACACCGGGGGGGGGAATGAAAGCCATATATAAATGTGACAACGTCCATCTCAAGATTGTGGGCGAGAGATTTCCGTGCCAATCTTATAATCTTGGATTCAAAGGGGATTGATGTGATACTGGGAATGGGATGGTTGACCGCGTGTGATGCGGTGATACAGTGTGCTAAGAGATCAATCCTTCTTACAAGTCCAGTTTCGGTGAAAGGTTTGAGTTTGCAGCATCCCGCACCATCAAACACTAGTGCCGTGAATAAGCTTGATGAAGCAGCCTTGGAAGACATACGAGTAGTGTGCGATTATCCCGATGTGTTTCGAGGAGTTGCCGTGTATGCCCCCGACCGAGATGTTGAGTTTGTTATTGATCTTTTACCCGGTATCGCTCCTATCTCTAAGCGCCCATATAGAATGTCTAGTGATCGGTTACAAGAACTTAAAGCTCGGATTAAAGAATTAATGGGTAAAGGGTTCATTCGTGCTAGTTCATCACCGTGGGGAGCACCCGTTATCTTTGTGGGTAAGAAAGATGGCACACAGAGGATGTGTGTTGATTAAGGTGTCCCTCAATGATGTTACCATTAAGAACAAGTATCCTCTCGCCACGTATTGAAGACTTGTTTGATCACATGAGAAGAGCTAAAGTGTTTTCTAAGATCGATCTCGCGATCCGGTTATCATCAGTTGAAGATTAGGCCTTCGGATATTCCTAAGACAGCTTTTACTACCAGGTACGGACTTTATGAGTACACAGTTATGTCCTTTGGGTTAACCAATGCACCCGCATACTTCATGTACTTGATGAACAAGATCTTTATGGAGTATCTGGATAAGTTTGTTGTGGTATTCATTGATGACATTTTGATCTACTCCAAGAATGAGGAAGAGCATGAGGAGCATTTGAGGCTTGTGTTGCAGAAGCTGAGAGAGCATGAGTTATATGCAAAGTTCAGCAAGTGTGAGTTCTGGCTCAAGGAAGTGTCTTTTCTAGGTCATATCATCACCAACGGAGGTATTGCGCAAGAGATCCCAAAGCAAGGTCGGTGATGTACCGAAGTGGGAAGCCCCTCGTACATCGTCCGAGATCGGGAGTTTCCTTGGACTCGTTGGTTACTATCGTCGGTTTATTGAAGGATTCTCCAAGATTGTGAAGCCTCTAACTACATTGCTAGAGAAGGACAAGAGAGTTCAAATGGACCAATTGCATGTTAATCCAGCTTTGAAGAGTTAAAGAAGCGGTTAACCACAACACCTCGTTCTAGTAATGCCCGATCCGCAAAAGAGCTTTGACATCTACCGTGATGCATCTCGACAAGGTCTAGGATGTGTGTTGATGCAAGAAGGTCACGTTATAGCCTATGCATCTCGTCAGTTGAGGAAGCATGAGTTGAACTACCCTACGCATGATCTTGAGTTAGCAGCAGTCATTCATGCATTGAAGATTTGGAGGCACTACAATATGGGAACTAAGTGTCAGATCTATACTGATCACAAGAGTCTGAAGTATATCTTCACTCAGAAGGATCTCAATCTAAGACAACGTCGTTGGTTAGAGTTGATCAAAGACTATGATCTAGAGATTCACTATCATCCTGGTAAAGCAAATCTGGTTGCTGATGCTTTGAGTCAGAAGGGCCATACTAACATGGCTATGATTATTCAGTTTCCTTATGAGCTGGTAAAAGAGTTTGAAAGGCTCAACTTGAAGGTGGTTGCACATGCGAAGGAGTGACTTTGGAAGTACGGTCCACTCGGAGCAAGAGATACGTAAGTGGCGGCTAGAGGATGCCGAATACGTAAAATCAAGGAGAGTATGAAACAAGGAGAAGCCCCATACTTCACGGAAGATGAACAAGGAATCGTGTGGTTTAAGAACCGGATATGTGTACCGAAACGGGAGATCTCGGAGAGACTATCTTGAGAGAAGCTCACAACTCGGCCTTACTCTATCCATCCAGGCAGTACTAAGATGTACCGGGATCTCAAGCAGAGGTATTGGTGGTACAAGTATGAAGAGAGATGTGGCCGCACATGTGGCTTTGTATGACACTTGCCACCGGGTTAAGGCCGAACATCGAGACCCGCTTGTTTGCTTCAACCATTGAAGGTGCTCGAGTGGAAGTGGGAAGAGATCGGAATGGACTTCATAGTGGCTTTACCCCGAACCCGAGATGGTTATGATTTGATTTGGGTCATTGTGGATCGTTTGACCAAGGTAGCTCACTTCATTCCGGTGAAAACTACTTATACAGGAGCTAAGTTGGCGTAGCTATACATGTCTAGGATTGTGTGTTTGCATGGTGTACCGAAGAAGATCGTGTCGACGGAGGTACTCGGCTCACTTCTCGTTTCGGGGGAAGTTGCATGAGTCTCCGGATACTAAGCTAAATTTTAGCTCACCCTATCATCCACGGACGGATGGACGGATAGAGAGAACCAATCAGATACTAGAAGACATGTTGAGAGCATGTGCGCTTAAGCATGGTGGTAGTTGGGATAAGAGCTTGCCGTACGCTGAGTTCTCTTATAACAACGGCTACCAAGCGAGTCTCCAAATGTCACCCTTTGAGGCCTTGTATGGAAGGAAGTGTAGAACCCCGTTATACTGGAGTGAGATAGGCGAAAGGCAGTTATTTGGGGCCGATATCATCAAAGAAGCAGAGAAACAAGTTCAGATCATCTGAGAGAATTTGAGGATTGCTCAGTCTAGACAGAAAAGTTATGCAGATGGTAAGCGAAGGGATGTGGTCTTTCAGGAAGGAGATTATGTGTACTTAAAGGTGTCACCTATCAGAGGTTTGCGTCGATTCAGAGTTAAAGGAAAATTGTCACCTCGGTTTATTGGACCTTTCAAGATCCTTGAGAGAGTGGGAGAAGTGGCTTACAGGTTGGAGTTGCCAGTCCAGCTAGCTGATGTGCATGATGTATTCCATATCTCTCAGTTGAAGAAGGGTTTTGGTCCTCATGACAAGGAGCCGTTACCCTTGGATGATCTAAACGTTAAAGAGGATCTCACTATTGTTGAACACCCTATTCGGATATTGGAAACTATGACAAGGGTCACCAGGAATAGTGTGATTAAGATGTGCAAAGTACAGTGGAGTAATCATGCAGAGGATGAGGCAACATGGGAAAGAGAGGATGAGCTGAAAGCAGAGTTTCCAGATCTTTTTCCCAATCTGTCCGAATCTCGAGGACGAGATTCTTCTTAAGGGGGGTAGGATTTGTAACACCCTAATTTTTGCTAAAATTTGGCTTTATTAAAAAATTGCTAGAAACCATTTATTTGTTTAAGGAAAATAAGGTTGCTTTATTTTTAGGCATTTAAAACTTTTCTAAAATAAGTTAATTAATTATATGAGTTAATTGTTGCATTCATGCTCGGTGCATTTCTTTCATTTGCTGGAATTCAAATTCAGGTTTGAATTCTATTTTGGTTTGAAGCCTTTTCAAAACCCAAACCTAAATCCCTAATACCTAAACCTACCCTATCCTTTTTGGCCCGGCAGCCGTTAAAGAAAGCAGTAGAGCCGCGGCCCGGCCCGCAGCCGCGCAGCCGCCGCATCCACGAAGCCAACCCCGCGGCCCGGCAGCCGCCCGGCCCCACCGGCCTTCCCGCCCAAGCCGCCGCCACCCCACCGCCCGCTTCCCCGCCTCCCCGCGCCCGGGTCGCCGACCCGTGGGCCCCGCCCGTCATCCCTTCGCGCAGCCGCTCGTCCCCGCCTCGGACTCCACCGCCGCCGTCGCCCGAGTCCGGCCGGAGCACGACGTCCTCACGTGGCTCGCACGCCAAGGAGACCGCCCGGCCTTTATAAGCGGCGCCACCCCCCGGACGCCCCTCACCCGAGCCGCCTTGCCCGTGCGCGGCCGCCACCGCAGCCGCCGAAACCCTAGCCGCCGCCGCTTCCGGTTCCGTCGCCGTCGCCGCTCTTTCGCCACCGTGAAGCCACCCAGAGACGTGCAAGGAGGTGAGGCACCCGCCGGCGTCGCTTGTTGTCATTCCCGTGCACCGCGCCGTCCGAGTTAGCTCGCCGGAGTTTCCTTGCCGCGCCGCCGCGTCGACCCGCCGCTCCGCCGCGTTGTCGCCGCTCCCGTGCTGCCTCTCGCTAGCTTCGCCCGCCCGCGCGTGTCGAATAGGTGCATTCAACGCCCGAATCGTGGCCCCGCCGCCGGCCGCTTACATGCGTCCGTGGCCGCCGGATTGAAATCCGGGCCGCATCCAACCCGGGCCCGCCCGCCTTAAGCCGCGGCCATTAGATCGAGATCCAATGGATCTAAATCAACCCGGCCGGTCAACTAGGTCAACCCCACCGCCGCCCCGGCGATTTTGCAGTAAAAGCCCTTATGTTTTTACGAATTCACGGATGTACCCTTCCACCTTAGAAGTTTCCTTGCGTTTAGTCCTTTTTCTTTATTTTAGCCCAAAACCTTTTCAAATCTTTACGCTTTAGTCCCTACACCTTCCCTAAGTCATAACTTAGTCGTTTTAGCTCCGATTTTAGCGTTCTTTATGTCCACGCGTTCATCTCGAAGCGCAGATTAGTTTTATGCTACTGTTTAGATCTGTTTGATCTGTTTGGTGACTGTTTCTTATTTATTCTTATTGTATGCTTGTATGTGATGATTGTGGACTGTAGAGAGCGATTCGTTCAAGGGATTTGAAGATCAAGTCGTGCAAGAGTTTGAGCAAGCAAGGATTTGTTGAAGGCAAGTATTCCTGGATGCATACCCGCTTGTCCTACATAACATGCATTTAAATTCACTATCTTTACTTTTCTCGCTTGCATTAATTTGATGGGAACCTATTAAGGATCATGCCTAGATTTTTACTACCTTTACCTTGATACCGGGTTTATCAAATTAATCTTGTGGTAGCTATTGCTTAGTATGCTCAACTCGGGATTGGTATTAATCACACTTGGATACTTTTTATTATTCTATGTTCCGTTTATGATCTTTACTTTACAAGACCACTTTAATATGTTAATCGGAACATGGAGAACCACCCAGAAAACAAGACAACCACAAGAACTAATGGGCAATGGTCTTGGCTGAATAATTAGGAACTTTAGCTTGGGATGGTCTTACCGATAAGGATAAGGGATCGGCGGTACCGTGGGGTATAGACTCGCTCTAGCGGGGGGGTTGGGTGAGTTATTCTTTTTATGGTGGGGTATCGACCGCTAGGGGACTTTATACCTTGCTAATCGATCCGGACCTTGTGGGTCATAACTTGCTAGGGAACCTTTCTAAAGGCCATGTAGCGTCCCTATGCAATCACACCTCGGAAGTGTGATATGGTGCCTTGCAAACACCGCATGGTTGGGTCCAAAGTTCTTCGGAGCTTTTACGCCGCTTGTGGGTAAAGATGTACAACATCCGCAGAGTGTTAAACTAATCGATTAGCCGTGCTCACGGTCAAGAGCCGCCTGGACACCGACATGATTAAATTATGGAACTTTAATGTTTAATTGCTGTTTTATTCTTTATTTTATGATGCTTATATCTTGTTAATTGGGTTGGTATGAACTTACACTCTTTAGTAATCAGGTTGCTAATAAAACTTGACCAACTAAAATGCTAAAGTGCTTGAACCTTAGCCATCCACCATATGGCCTTGCATGTTATGTTGTTCTCTCTTGCTGAGTACGTCATGTGCTCACGCTTGTTTATTCTCTTGCATCTACAATACCCGGATTTGCTGCTCAGACTGGGAGAACTTTGAAGATATTCCAGGAGATTTCCAGGAGTTCTAGGTGTGCGTAGTCTTCAGTCAGCTGCCTGTGGAGGCATTTTGTCCGCTGCGAGAACTCGTTGTTTAAGATTCGTTTAAGACTATGGTTTGTAATAACTCTTTATTCGTGTGGCACTGATTTTGGTATTCATAATGTCTAAGCGTGTGTGTAACTTGATCCCGGCGCACACGTGATCAATGCATTCGGTTTTGCCTTTAAAACTCGGGTGTGACAAGAACTTATGCCCCTCCATAAGATAGAGCAAGAGGGCTAAACATTCATGATGGCAAATGAGCCTTTGGCCCCATATGATCAATAAACTAGCTATCCAACCACAAATTAAGCATAACCAAGCCACTAAAACATGTCAAAATCATATAGAGGCATTTACACATGAGAGATCATATATGTTACATTTTTCAAAAGCATAGCCATCAACCATGGATATAAATCAAGATCATCAAGAGCTAAGACAAACTAACCATAGCATACCAAACTAGCTCACAAGATCATATATAGCACATCATGGTGATCAATGTATATGAGAGAAGCTTTTCCTACAAAATGCATATGATACAAAATGCATGCAATCTAAGATACAAGGATGCCTATACATCATGTTACATATGCCATGCCAAATGCAAGAAATGCACAAAGGAAACTATACATATGCTACAAAGGAGCTCCCACACACCCAACTCAAGAAATCAAACACACACCAAGTTCCCCCCGCAAACGAGTGAAAGTTGCTTGATCTAGGGGTTTGGTGAAAATATCGGCTAGTTGGTCATGTGTGGATACATGGATCAAATCTATCTTTCCTTTCTCTACGTTGTCTCTCAGAAAATGATACCTCACTTCTATGTGCTTGGTTTTGGAATGGAGCACTGGATTCTTTGCAACGCTTATGGCACTGGTGCTATCACATTGAAGTGGGACATGGGTATACTCCTCACCAAAGTCACTAATGGTGTATGAAATCCAAAGGAGCTAAGAGCAACAACTAGCAGCGGCAATGTACTCGGCTTCGGTAGTGGATTGAGCAACACTCGACCGTTTGCGGGAAGACCAAGACACCAAAGAAGAACCCAAAAGCTCGGCAAGTCCCGTAAGTGGACTTCCTATCCAACCGACACCCGCAAAATCCACGTCCGAAAAACCATGAAGCGCCAAAGAAAAGTACGCGGAGTACCAAAGGCCGAAGTCGGGAGTGTGACGCAAGTACTCGAAAATTCGTTTCACCGCTTGCCGATGCGAAGTACTCGAGACGCTTGAAAACGAGCGCACGACACACCGAGAACCGTATGTCCGGCCTCGTCGCCGTCAAGTAGAGGAGTGACCCGATCATGCTCCGGTACTCCTTCCGGTCCACGTGTTCACCTTCCTCATCCGCATCAAGAGCCGTAGTCGTACTCATCGGCCGTCGTCATAGCCTTGGAGTCCTCCATCTTGAACTTCCGCACAATGTCCTTGGTGTACTTTGCCTCGGTGCACAAATGTTCCTTCCTTTGATTGTTTGATTTGTAGCCCGAGGAAGAACCGCAACTCGCCCATCATGCTCATCTCAAATTCCCTCGCTCATATCATCTCGCAAACCTTGCAACAAGAGAGTTAGACGAGCCACCAAAGACAATATCATCCACATACACTTGCACAATCGAGATATCTCCGCCATGCCTCAGGCATAAACAAGGTCCGATCGACCTTCCCCATCTCAAAACCTCTCTCAAACAAGAACCCCCTCAACCTACCATACCAAGCTCTAGGCGCCCGCTTCCAACCCATACGGCGCCTTCCTCAACTTGTACACCGGTGGGGGTACTTCTCACTCTCAAACCCCGAGGTTGCCTCACATACACTTCTTCCTCCAACACACCATTCGAAAAGCACTCTTCACATCCATTTGGTGCAACTTGAACCCTTTAGCCACGGAAAAGGCTAGAAGAATTCTTATTGCCTCCAAACGGGCTACGGGAGCAAAGGTGTCCTCGTAGTCAATCCTCTCCTTCGACCGACCCCCGAGCAACAAGCCTCGACTTGTTTCTCACAACCTCACCTTTCTCTCCCTCTTTGTTTTTCCACACCCAATTTGTACCAATCGGCTTGCACCCGGGGGGAGGGTCAACCAACTCCCACACCTGATTCCTCTCAAAGTTCTCCAACTCTCATGTATCAAATTAACCCAATTGTGATCAGATAGTGCGTGTCCAATGTCTTTGGGCTCAAAAGTAGCAACAAATGCAAAGCATGAGCGAAATGAGAGTTGTTCCGAACCCTCGATCGTGTAGTGCGTTCATTCATGTCGCCGATGATCCTCGAAGCCGGGTGATCCACTTGTACTCGCCGGGGAGGTTCTCGCCTTGATGCTACCTCCCCCTCAACAACGGCCTTCTCCTCGTTCTTGATTTGTCGTCGTAGGTGTAGTAGAAGGTCCGTCCATCACCGTAGTCGAAGTAGTGGGTACATGTTCAGCCGGGGCACCGCACCGCCATCTTCATCATCTCCATGTTCATGCTCCTCCTCCCGAAAGATCTCCTCGCCAAGTTCATCATCACCCGCACACTCAAAGACAAGCCGACTACTTGGCTCGTCTCGTCGAAGGTTACCTTGCAAGTCTCCACGATTTGGTTAGTTTCAAGATTGAGCACACGTTATGCTCTAGAGTGAGATGCATAACCAAAGAAAATACCATCGACGAGACCTAGCCTCAAACTTATCCAACTTCCTCGCCTTTCTTCGAATGAAACACTTGCAACCAAAGACATGGAAGTGACTCACCTTAGGTGTGCGACCATGCATCAACTCATAGCATGTTTTCTTCTTGTGCACTCGAGGTAGATCCCGTTCGACACATAGCACGCGGTATTCACCGCCTCGCCCCAATACCTCCTCGGAGTCCTATGCTCATCAAGCATTGTCCGAGCCATCTCGCACAAGGTCCTATTCTTTGTTTCCACAACACCATTCGGGGAGGCGTATACGGACTCGAAAACCGGTGCTCAAGACCCAAGTCATGGCAAAAGGTTTCAAAACGAGAGTTTCGAATTCCGAGCCATTATCACTCGCGGATAGCTCGTATGGCATCTCCGTGCCTCTCGTTCCTCAACCTCAAGACTAGATCTCGAACAAAACCAAACGTCTCCCCCTTATCCTCGAGAAAGAACACCCACGCATATCGAGAGTGGTCATCCACCACAACAAGGACATACCACTTCCCACCCGGATCACACACGAGCCGGGCCAACAAGGTCCATATGGAGCGGCTCGCATGGACGCTCGGTCATCACATCGGTAAGAGGCGGGTGAGAGGAGGCTACCATCTTGGCATGCCTACACGGCACAAAAACCAACTATTTCTCAAGCCTCAAAAGTGTCAATCCTCGGACCAAATTGAGTTTACTCAAGCGCGACAAAAGGTCAAAGCTCAAGTGACCCAACTTCCTATGCCACTTCCACAACTCACTCGAAGAACTAGCCAAGAAACAACGCCTAGCAACCCGACCACCTCTCCTTCTCAAAGTTATGACTCCTCCCATCCCCGTAGTGAACTCGAGGGGGAGAACGCCTAGCAACCTCACCGCAAACTCTCCAGCCCAACCACCGGAACCACGACCTCCGGAAACAACCCTCGCACCCGTACGAGCACAAAGACCAAACTTGTCATTTGCGGACCCCAAGGCGGTCCGACCGGTTCCAAAACCGGTCTGGCCGGTTTCACTCCCCCAGCAGCACCTCCTGCACTCTTTCGCTCTCCCCAAGCCGGAACTATCCTCACACTCGCCTTGGCCCTGGGCATCTGCACACGAGACTTAAGTACACCACTGGAAGGGTGATACTTGTCCCTGTTAGCCCACTCCTTCACCATTCTCTCCTTTCGCTTCCTCTTGAAGCAAAACTCATCTTTATGGCCATCTCTTCCACAATAGCCACAATGAAACCTCACAAGCTTAGTTTTGGGCTTGGATTGGGGCTGCTCACTTGGTTTCTCTCCACCTAACTCCTCCACCGATTTCTCCTCACTAGCCTTCTCACTCACTTTCCCAAAGAACACTTTCCCGGAAGTGATCACAAACTTGATAGGCTTTTGGAGATCATTTGTGGGTGTAGGGAATATGGGTGGAGTTGGGGTTGTGTCTAGTCGGTTCCTAAGATGGTTAGGTTTTGGGGGTAAATCATTTTTGTGGTGGGTTTTTGGTGGCTCGGGATATTTTCTCCACTTCCATCACCAACCTTGTTTGCCCCAAGTCCCAAACCATCCTCGCCTTTTAAATGCCTCGATCATCATCCTCAACCGAGGCTCATGACCGGACAACCAACCCATCAACTTCCTCAAGTCGTCATTCTCATCCCGCAAACGATCAACATAATGTGCAAGTTCCAAATTTTTCAAGGCATGCATTTCACAAGTAGAGCATGATGTAGGCATGGGTTCCTTCAATTTAGCCTCAAGTGAACTAGTGTAAGCATGCATCTCATCAATATTAACATGCAAAACGGGGCAAGAAGTGCAAGCACCTAGCAAAGCGAGTCTAGACTTAAGCTCGGCCACTTCAACCCTAAGCACATCTAGTTCCTCACACTTGGAGGCATGCTTCTCCTTAAACAAAGAAAGATCAGCAAGGAATATGGAGCAATCAAGACAATCAACCTCATCCGAAACAACGGGGCTAGCCTTAAGGGAATCAATCTCAAGCTTGCTATCAAGCACTTGTGTCTCTAGCTCGGCCACTCTAGTCCTAGCATCCTCGAGTGAAGCCCTAAGCTCTTTTCTCATTTTCTTGGCCTCTCTAAGCATCTCATCACGGTTATCAAGCAAAGAGCCAAGCCTCTCATTCTCCGGCGCAAGAAGGGAAGTTCATCACGCATCTCGTCGTCGGACTCGCAGTCCGAGTCGCTCCGTGTGCTCTTCTTGCTGCCGGAGCTCGCCGCCATGGTGCGAAGCCATCTCTCGCGAGCGGCTCGGCCCGCTCGGGTTCTTGGACGACTTCTTGTTCTTGCGACGATCACCTTCGTCGTCACTGTTGCTCGAGCTCGAGGTGGAGTACGCGGAACTGGAGTCGACGTCGCTCGCTCCAACCATCGCTCGGGCCTTGCCTCGGCTCTCCTTCTTCCTCGATCGTCGCTCGTCCTTGTACTTGTTCTTGTGCTTGCTCTTGTGGTCGCGCCTCGAACGATACTTGCCGTCCATCCTCGGCTTGTGCTTGTAGCTGTCCTTGTTCTCGGCCTTCTCCGGGCAGTCGGCGACGAAGTGTCCCGGCTTGCCGCACTGGAAGCAAGTCCTCGTGTTCCTCCTCATGTTCACGCGGTTCTCATGCAGCCTCTCGAACCGCCTCGTCAGGAGCGCCAGCTCGTCCTCTCCAAGCTCGTCGAACTCCTCATCTGGCATAGACATCAAAGAGGAGAAAGAGAACATCCTGGTGGATGGGTTAGAGTTAGCCTTTCCTTTGGAACCACCAACGAGGGCGAGACTATGGGAGTCAGTCGGACCCTCGAGCTTGGCAGTCATGCCCCTATCCACCTCAGCCGACTTGAGCTTTGAGAACGGCTCGTTCCACCGTCGAGTGTCATACTTCTCTGACTCCACAATGGCCTCGAACTTTCCGCCCCATATCGTACGATCCAAAGAGTGCAAGAGCTTGACGGCTCTATCATGATCATCGTACGGGAGCACGTCCACATTGGCCCTCATGTTGTTCACAACCACGGTGAACCTACGAAACAAGGCATCGATGGACTCCCGGGGAGATGAGTGAAGTTCTCGTACTCTCTCCGTAGGTCGCATACATCCATGCCTGAACCCGGGCATTCCCAACATGAGCCTCCTTCAGCACCGCCCAAATCCTACAAGCCAAGTGCTCGGTGTGCACCCGATCGAACTCAGGCTGACACAAAGCACGAAACAAGTAGTCGACCGCCTTATTGTTGGCGTCAAATCTGTCCCTCGCCCCTGGAGCAAGAAAGTCCATCGGCTGGACATAGCCTGTGTCCACCGTGACATCCCAAAGGATCTGACCCTTTCCGCGGAGAAACGCACCCATCCGCTTGCTCCACATCTGGTAGTTCTTGCCATCGAAGTGTGGAGGACCCGAACCCCATTCCTGGTATGCCATCCTTGGATCTTAGGCGGTTAGAGTCAACAAAGACCCGAACCGGCTGCGATACTACTTGAAGGACCGAAACGGCGAACCGGAGATGGGGGGAGTGAATGGGAGCCGATAAAAATTCTATTCAAGAATTCGGCCAATGAACCCAATTTCACTCGTGCACCTCCGCAAGCTTCTCTTGCCAAGTTCACGTAGCCACCGAAGTGCTACCGAACCTAGGAGCAACACACGACCAACGGCCTCAACACACACGCGGTGGAAACACACAAGACACGGCTGGCGGAAGCCCAAACCGGTCGGGCGGTTCCGAAACCGGTCAGACCGCTTCTGTTGGACTTAGCCTCACGCAGGCAGGGGAAACCGGTCACACCGGTTTAGCAAACCGGTCAGACCGATTTTGTCCAGAAACTCCCCAAAGACCCCAAACACCTCAAGAGCCTTTCCACATCTGAACAAACAAAGCCATGGAGCAACGAGAGACTTCCTTGCTCAAAAACCCTTCTCGACGGCCCACGGGGCAAAACCGGTCGAGCCGGTTTGGGAAACCGGTCGGAGCCGGTTTTGCACGGACGATCGGGAAGAACACGGCCCCGGGAAAAACTCAACACACCCTCTAATCGATCTCCCGATTCGTTCCACGAACAAAGTGAGACTTTGGGGATAGATGAGGCACCTCGTGGGCTACCCTTGGCAAGAAGGTCGGTCCCCAAAACCCACTCAATCAAGAGGAATCGAAAGTCAACCCTCAAGAGCACTTCCAACCCAAGAACTCAAGAAACCCCAAAATCGAGCACCTTTACTCACGGATTTGGGAGGGGAATCACGCCCAAAGAACCACGAAGGGTTCCCACAAATTTCCCCCATCAAATCCCAAAGAGAAAGGTCCCTCCCGAAAACAACCCAAAGAAATCACCAAGAGAGGGCTCCGAAAATCACCACCAAGAACAACCGGGGAAAACACACCCAAACCTTGAGGAACCACGCCGAATCATCTATACATGAAACAAAGGTTCATACAAGGTCTAGCAAGCCGCCCGATCATCCATCCCTCTCAACAAGACTCTCTCGTGAAGCTCTCAAGCTAGTCCTATGGAAAACCTAAGGAAAATAGGAAGGAAAAATAGGAAAACAAATGAGCTAGTGTTTCAAGAGATGGCTGCCATCCTCTCACCCATTGGGTTATATGGAGGCCACCGAAAGACTAAAATGCCCCTAAAGCCTAAACTAAGATACACGCCCACCAAGGGCACTTTGGGAATTTGTCTTCGTAGCACAATCGGACGGATGCCGGCGACCGCACTTCGCGTAGCCTCAACGCAAGCCTTGCGATCCCGACGCGTGTCCTCCGCCTCGAAGCTTCGGCGCCCTGCGACCCCAAACCGGTCGGACCGGTTCTCCAAACCGGTCGGGCGGTTTCGGCCGAACGACCACGCCGGGTCTTCGGCCTCGGCTTTGTGGCTCGGCCGAGTAACCGGTGATTTTTCGGTGAACCACCACAAACCCCGCGAACTTGATGTAGCCTCCGCTAATCACCACTCATGACTTGGCTCCCATGAAGTCCCGGCTCGACCTTGGTTTTGTGGCTCAACCAAGAAACCGTCCACCGACTTCATCTTCTTCGTTCTTGCCACCATGAGGCCCGCACTCGACCCCCGCCGGCCACCGGGTCCCTCGAACGAAGCCTACTTGTCTTCTCCACACTTGGAGGCCTCACCGCAACGACCTTTCGCGCTTGTTCTTCACCCGCACCAACACAAGTCAAGCCGCAACCTCGCACCCGCAATACTTAGCCAAGAATCAGTCCACACAACGTTGTCAATCATTCATCACACAAGGAAGCGACCATCGACCGGTCCTCGAACCACGGATGGTCCTCACTTTATTATCTAAACTTGAGGCATAAGGCATGTGTAATGATGTTTTAATCTTTATTCTCTAATCCTACATGTGTCCAGTGCGGAGAGCCGGGGCAACCAAATAGACACCCCTGCATGCACTCGGCTGGCCGGGCCGGTGCGAGCCGGGCCGGGTTGGGAAGTGAACCAAACTCGCCCTATATCTCTAATTTTCTCTCGATTTGATTGTGTTCCGACCTAGGGTATGGGCCATGGGGACTGCTGGTGCACCTACAAACCTCACTTGTCGATCCATTTCACATGATATTGCACCTTCTCTCACGGATAATTGCTCTAACTTCAACTCGTGAAATCCCTCTCGATTCTACATCACAAATGGTACCACCTTGTTCTTCGGTCTATTGACAATAGTTTAGCGAGTTGGGGGTTACATTCTTGAAATTAGATCGTATGGCAACTATTCTAGCTACGTGCATCATTGGAGTTCAAAAATCTTTCTACTACTCTATAATGTGGAAATACTCAAACACAATAATATATATCACACTTGAACTTTACCCACAACATTAGTAGTAGGACATAGGAAGTGTAGCAGCGAGTCTCATATCCACATTTAATTAGATGATTGGATGTTGTTTAAGCCTTTTTTATTTCTTGATTCGAGTGGCACTTCATTGAAACAATGAAATGGAACCATGTTTGTTGAACTACCTATTGTTGAATACAATTAGTCCTTGTGGCCCTCGACAATATGGATGCATTCATTTCGTTGAATACCATAGTTTGGTAATAGTTCTACTAATCATAAGCAAATTCTCGTCCTAAGCATATGCCCTCTTATTTGTTTGCCGCGAGATCTAGTATTCATCAAGTTTAACTTTAGTATTGTTCCTTTTTATTCCGGATTCCTTGCTATCGGTACAAGCTCCACGGGTAGAAGCCAATTATGCATATATCTAAGTGTATGGATGTAACTGTATGGTGCAACGAAGCATGTATCTAAGTGTATGGATGTAACTGATCATGTGTGTTTAACGTATATTTGTGTGTATGATGTATGTATAAAATAAAATAATAGAAGATATTTTAATTTCTTTTTTGTTCTTTGATTGCGGATTGGTGACGAGCGTTACCATAATGCCCGTTACCAATGACTGGTATTGGTAACGGGTAGATTGAGGCTCGTTACCTATATCGTGGCCTGGTCACTAGTACCAATAGATTGGTAACGAGCGTCTCTTTAAGGCCCGTTACCTATACTATTATTGGTAACGGGCAAAGATTGTTGCCCGTTACCAATATCGTGGTACCGATAGATTGGTAACGTGCTTCTCTTTAATGCCCGTTACATGTGCCGGTTATTGGTAACGGGCATTTGCCCGTTACCGATGTTGGGCTATTTGTAACCCTTGAAAGGTAACGAGCGCGATGCCCGTTACCAATAGCGATTCACGCCCGTTACCAAAGTGGGTTTTTCACGTAGTGAACAGTTACCACTAATTGAGGTACCTCTTCTTCATCGATGGTGCACCAAGCACCTTGTTGCAGCTAGTCATGGATGAGATTGTTGTTTTGCTACCGCCGCTCGTGGAAGACAACGGTGGACCCTCCTGGGTGTCACCCACAGATGAGGCTATCCCTCCATTGTCGCCGCCTGTGAATGATGGAAATACTCAATGGCAGTCATCAAGGACAAATATGGCACCACTCCATGGCGCGCGGATGATGACGGGCAATCAATGATGTCCTCCACTCAACGAGATGAGCGGTGCAATGAGGATGGTACCTGATGATGGTACTTGGAGACGATAGTTCCTTGGCGAGTGGTGGTGCTTCTACACCCCTAACGCCTTGGCACCTCTTGATGACTTTCAAGGGGTGTAATGTTTCTGAGGCACCTAATTTTGGATTTCAGCTTGTTACACAAACTCTAAATCATTAGAGGATGTGTCACCCCGCACCGAATCTATGAGAAGTAGCTCAACTGCTTTTCCTCCTCTTCATTTACCAGGGAGTCCTCCTCTTCATCAGAGGAGGATGTGAGATACACCATCCCTTTCGGAGACAATGGATCCATGGGGAGAGGAAGAGAGTGTTGTAGCAAAATGGAGTTTTTGTTGGTTGCAAGAGTTGAGTAATGGGGAGAGGAAGAGACACTAGAGTTTTTTGGTTAGCAGAATGAGGTTTTTGGTTGGAGGATTGGGGTATTTATGGGTAGAGGAACCGATGCTTCCATTATTGACAAACTGCCCCACTAGCATTACTTTTTCTATAACGTGGGGTCTCAATTTGGGGGATGAAGGGGGAAGTCTATTTGGCGCTAGTTTGACTGCTTCCTTTATGAACAATAGTAGACTAGAATGTTCTTTTGGTAATACATCAATATACCAAACCTTTGTACCCTCTTCCTCTCACTCGTCATTTGTCTTTTTTGGAGCTATAACCTCTAACTCCATTGTTATTACAAAACCTTGTTTTTAGCTGTCCACTCAATGATACCTCATTCTTGGGCAAATCTTATTCCAGACATTGTTGTAAACACCACCAATAAGATCGGTGATGCAAGAGATTTCATCATGTTCAATGTAGTCTACAAGGGTTGGAACTGTGCTCATTCATGTGAGGCATGCCCATTTGACCCTTGGATTCTGAAATCTGAAGATATTGGTGAATCTGGAGTAGTGACATTCGCATTCGCCGTAGATCTTCGGCTTTTTGAGGTCTCCTTTCCAACATTGGCTGATAAAAGGACTTATTTGGTTGCGGTGGATCTGGCCACCTAGTCGCCTTAGATAGCAGAGATTTGAGCACCATGCTCATGCTAAATCCTTTGTCTCCTCGGGAGCACATTGTTGATGACTATTAAGTGCCTACTTTAGTCGTCAATATACTCATAAGTAAAAGGAGCAAAGAGCATTTCTTACACACATTTAGTTAAGAATAATGTAGTTCCACTTGTCTTGGAGCTTTTGTGATTGTAGGTAAAATAAGCATAAAAGAAGTGAAAACTCACCTCCTATAGATCAAGCCACGTCATCTCAGCTAAGGAAGGGCTCCTACCTAGGATCCCATGCATGCAAGCCATGTCACTGATCCAAGGGAAGCAACCCCAACGAATCAGAGGGCGACACATGGACATTCCAAGGATTGAAGGGCCCACGGTCAGGAAAATCGCCTCAAAACCACGTGGACACCGGGGACCGACCTTAGGACCCATAGAACAGCCACCACACAAAAGCACAGACCAAGGTGGGACCACAAGGGGTCGGCCGACCCCACAGGTCGGCCGAAACTGACCTTGTGTCAGCTCATCGTGGCCTTCCACATGGTGCTTCCTGGTTGGCTCCTTGTCCACTCCCGGGATGCTCAAGCCATTCTCCCGAAGTTGTCCAAGGCCTATAAACAGGAGGGAGGGGACTCATTTCTTACCCAACTCACTTTCCAACTCCTCTCTCATTTTTGGTTTCCAAGGCTAGGAGATAGGCTAGAGTAGTTCTACTTCAGGTTCCAAGTCTACTTTGGGATCTAGGTATGAGTTCTCTTGTATCTTTATTTTATTGTATGACTTTTATCTACTTCAGTTATTCAGCTATTTCATAAAAAGTAGTGTGTTAGCATATATGGGTGATTTGTTCATGTGTTCTTCATTCATTCATCATTTAGAGGCTTCTGTTCTTGATGAACAAGGCCTTTCGATCCACTTGACGAATGATTTACTCATGTCTTCGGTGTTTCTTCATAAGTTAGAGGCTCGTGTTCTTCATGAACACAACCTTTTGATCATGTTGAATAGACATAGTAGAACATGAATCTGTTTGTATGCCTAGCCTAGTTTGATCTAGTTCGATCATGTTTGTGTTGTACAAAGTTTGAGTTCAATCTACGGTACTCGCTGTGAGTGGCTAGTTATCTGATGGCACTGACCTGTGTCACAATAGCCCGGGTCGATCAGTGTCTAGTTAACAACGCAAGCATGGTGCTTGGGTTGAGTAGCTGCGTTGCGTACGAGCATGCCCCATGGATAGTTAGGGGCAGTTGTTGACACTGTTTTTTGGATAAAACAAGTCAAAAGGGGTAAGGAGAAGCACCCGATGAAAAACATAATGTAATCGGCCGATTGAAGGAAGAGAAGGACAGTCAACAAGATTCTTTGATGGTTAGAAGGATTCAAACCTGACAGTGGGCCAGTTGATCAAAGTGATCGGTCGATGGTCAACCAAAAGATTGGCTGAGTGGAGAGAAAGAAGGCGGTAATCAAGGAGATACACCAGAAGGAAGGCATGGTGGAGGCGGGTCAATCTACGATTGGAGACGGGTCCAAAAGACAGTTTTAGGAAGTTTCGACTCCTGCAAGAGTCCTTTTCTATTTTGGTAGTTTTTTGTCTTTAGATGCAAATAAATAGTGCCATGATCATCTAAGAGTTGGGGTTGTCCTCGGGATATAAATAGCGACCCTACATGGTCGGAAAATCTGTACACACCAATATCAAACAAACCACCTCCGGGCAAACCCTTTACTTTACTGCATCGAGTTTACAACATTTACCTTTACATCATCTACTTTTCGGTGACTTCGCTATTGCGATTTTCTCTTTTATACAACGTCGTGCTTCAAATTCGTCGGGCTGCATCAAGCGACCTCGGGAAAGCTTGTGAGTACCGTTTTACCAAATAATCCTAGGATTTAACCTCCGGGCGCATCACCGAGGTTTTGTCTAGTTCTTTATTCACCTCTTACCGATATTAGCTAGATCTACAAGTTTTCGTACCAATTATTGTGGTTTTAGCTATTATCTTTATCATCCACTCGATCTAGATCCTGTCAGCTTCTAATACCGCAGCCGATTCTGACCTATTCTAGTGCTGACATCACGATCGGCCGATCCAGCCGATCTATCTACTCACGCACCTGCGCTTTGGTCGCTCCTGAGCCGACCGATTCCACTTTTACCTATATCAGCCGATTGGCTGGTACACGTGTTTCTACAAGGCCATCGGTTCTCTAGCCAATCCCTAATATTTTCCATTGTCAATCAACAGGTCAAATTGGCTGGCACGTGTCTGTACAAACTGGGGAGTCACGTGTGCTGTGCGCGGATGTGATGTCCTATTTTTCGCGTCAACACACTTTTGGCACACCCGGTGGGACCCGAAAAAGTCAACAATGATGAAGACTATGAAGACTGGTGCTTCTGAGATTGATCCTGACAACATCCAAACGATCACCAGGGATCAACTGAAGGATACAGACAAAGCTGAGTTTGAAGATAATATGAGGCACTATGAAGAGCTTTGCCTAGCATCATACGGTCAGACTAAGAATGAGAACTTTAAGTAGAGTCTGTTACCCACGCCTAAGCAAGTCACCTTCTCAGTGATCCTGAATCACTTCAGGATATGATGACTAAGGTGATGCACCAGACAATGATTGATCAAGCTAAGGTCTTTGCTGATACGGTGCAGAATAGTCTGATTGAAGCACTAAAAAAGGAGCAGAAGGAGGCTACCTGGGGTCTGCATATTTTCAACGAAACCGAACTCCTCCAGGTGTTCGAACAAGACCAATCGACCCACTCGCCGATTGATGATTCAACAAGTACAAGTTACACCATCTCCACGAGTCGCTCCTGGTTCTTCATCGGTCTCCTAGCCGATTCAGAATCAAAGTGGTGATGAAAGCTAAAGACCCAGCTGTCACAATGCTGGTACAATCTAACGTCCATGATCTAATGCTCCTAATACAGAATCAAAATATCCTATGATGAGAGAACAAGACAGAAGGCTTGCAGGATGGGGCTTACCACGTGATCATTTTGAGAATGATATCTCAAATTTTCTTGAGCCTCAGCCTGAAGAAATTCCAAAAGTGAAGTACCCACAGTCTTACCAAGCTACATTTGGGGGTGTTGACACCATTTTTTGGAAAAACATGTCAAAAGGGGTAAGAAGAAGCAGCCGTTGAAAAATAGAGTGTAATCGGCCGATTGAAGGAAGAGAAGGATGGTCAACAAGATTCACCGATGGTCAGAGGGATTGAACCCTGACAATGGGCCAGTTGATCAAAGCGATCGACCGATGATCAACCAGAAGATCGGCCGATGGAGAGGAAGAAGGTGGTAATCAAAAAGATACACCAGAAGGAAAGCATGATGGAGGTAGGTCAATCTACGATTGGCGACGGGTCAGGAGTTAGTTTTTAGGAAGGTTTTTGACTCCTGTGAGAGTCCTTTGTGTCTTTAGTATTTTTTATCTTTCTTTAGATGCAAGTAAACAGTTCCTTTGATCGGCTAGGAGTCGGGTTTGTCCTCAGGACATAAATAGCGACCCTGCATGGTCGGAAAATCTGTACACACAAATATTAAACAAGCTCGCGTCGGGTAAACCCTTTACTTTACCGCATCTACCCTTACAACATCAACTTTTTGGCGACTTCGCCATTGCGATTTTCTCTTTTTTACGACGTCATTCTTCGAGTTGGTTGGGCTGCATCAACCGACCTCCGACAAGCTTGTGAGTACCGCTTTATCGAATAATCTTATGCTTCAACCTCCGGGCACATCGGCGAGGTTTTGTCTTGTTCTTTATTCACCCCTTACTGATATTAGCTAGATCTACAAGTTTTCGTACCAATTCTTGTGGTTTTAGCTATTATCTTTATCATCCACTCGATCTAGATCATATCGGCTTCTAATACTGCACCGATTCCAACCTATTCGAGTGCTGATGTCACGATCGGCCGATCTATCTACTCACGCACATGCGCTTCGGTCGCTCCCGAGCCGGCCGATTCCGCTTTTACCTGTATCGGCCGATTGGCTGGTACACGTGTCGCTACAAGGCCATCGGTGCTCTAGCTGATCCCTAATATTTTCCATTGTCAATCAACATGTCAGATTGGCTGGCACGCCTCGCTACGGACCAAGGTCAGTGAATAAAATGTGCCTAAACAGACAACTGGGCCACCATGCTTATATTATGAAAATGTGGCTCCACCCAAGAGTGTTTGGAAAACTATTTCAAGACTCTATTATGGTATGTAGACAGAGTTTGTGGACTCGAAGTTCATCATGTTTGCCGCCTTGGGGAGCTTTGTTCCCTCTCACTTGAGTGCGGCAGAGCTCAAACAAGTGGTAGAAAGGTTGAAGAAGTGAGAGGAGATCACACACACCTAATATGTTCTTAAGGCTTCATTTGGGTAAATGGGGTTCAGCGTGGAACATGCCCGAAATCCCGCAACATGGGAAACAACACCCACGCTGGGATGACCTCCCCCGCTAGCCCAAAAAACTCATTTGGCAGTTGGGATTAGTTTTTGTCCCAACCAAATCCACTCTGATCCACGCGATTAATGACCTACACCACCACGCACCAGGGACAAGGCACTCGCGCGACGGCTGCACATGGTACTTTCCGCTCGCGGAAGGGGACACCACCACTACTTCTCCCTCGTGAAACCGACAGCGAGCTCGACAAAAATGGACAAGTACATCTCCTCCTCTGTGTCATCCCCTCCCTCCATCTCCTCCTCACCTCATCTCCTCCCCTACTCTTTTTTTCTTGATAGGGTTCTTCAGGTAATAGTGGGTGGCAATGGCACCAGCGACCGTTGCTCCAACTCTGGCCTCAATTTGGTTCCTCCATGTGCATATTATCCTTCTCCCCTCAGCTCTCCTTCTTGTCCTCCCTTCTTAATGGTATAAGTACATGCTCATGTGCTATCCTAGATCTTCCAGGAGAGGGCTTCTTGCTAGGTCGATATTTGAGTTTGCCAAAGTTTCTCCTAGATGTTCGATTAGATTCATCAAGATTAGAACTACCTCAATTGTATTTTGCATTTTTTTCTCGTTCCGAAATTAAGGTTGTTGTTCAGGGGCGAGCTCAAAAGACTTTCCTCACCATGTGATTTATTTGTCTCAGGCATTGATACTGACATGAACAAAAGTTGTTTGTAAAAAATTAATTAATTATCTGTAGCTGTAAGAAGCAAAACTACTACAATTAAATTTATTTGGGTACTGAAACATACCAACATAATCGATTTTTTCAGATAATGATGTCCTTTCTGTTTGTTTAATTTCAATTAGATTGTATCACCTGGAGTTATTCAATTGCAGAACTAGGATACAAATCCACATGAATTTGTGCCAGTCAAACAATTAAAAATCAATCAACAGGACTACAATTGTTGTTCACAGACATTGTCCATTATCGGTTAATGTTCCTATGTACAGCTCCATTTATGAATTGCTCCATCCAGTAAACTTCCGAAAAATATAGACATTGTACACATCTATTAGACAACAATTCTGAGTCTGGTGCTGATAGCAATGTGCTCCATTATTTTACCCTGCTCAGTACTCGATTTCATAGTGAACATTTCATATTCTTGGTTCGCTTATTTGGCGACATGTATGATTGTAGGAGAGGACACTTACCTCAAGGCTTCCTGGTCACTCACTTCAAGACTTGCTTGGCCATTGACCGTGCCAATTACAAAGGTAGCCAACCCCTTCTCCTCCTCTCTTCTCTTCAGTACATATTTGCATGGTCATTGCAATACATTCTCATTTCTTGTCATGAATCACATGCCTTTATTTATTTTTAGTTACTCAGGTTGCTTATGTTTGAGAACTAGTTCATAGTACATAGTGGAAACAATGTTTTGTTATGTTCTGTTTCATGGTACCTGTCACACCATGATTTTTTCTATTAGTTTATACTAGTTCAGACTTATTTTTCATATATGGCTTTTCACTTAATGATTAGTTTAGAGCAGTTAAGATTTATTTTTGTCTTTTGCTTGATGTTGGTTAGAGTAGGTTTAGTGAGCAGTGGCATGGATGAAAAATTATAGGAAAGCTACTAGTTATTGTTATATGCACCTTTATATAGTTCTTTTATGCCGCACTTGGTTTAGATTGGTGAAGTGTCAATAGCTTTGCTTGTCTTGGGTTACTAATGATATGTAATGGATCTAGTTTTGCACAAAAGAACCACAATATAAGTACATTTTATATGTTTTTTTAGAAAAAATGGGTTAAAATGGCTACATAAGACTATCCAAAGGTAAGCTGAAAAGGTACCAATGATATATTAAGGCCCTGTTTGGGGTAGCTGGAGCTTATCCAAAAGCTCTACATGGAAAAGCTCCCGTTGATTTCCTATGAAGCTGCTTTTCAGAGAAGCTAGTCATGCCTGTTTGGGGAAGATTATGAGTGTCGGCATCCACTTGCACAGGAGGGTGCTTGTTGGCACATCAGCCGGGGGGAGGGAGCTTCGGACGGTGGGGGGTGGATCTTCGGCGGGCGCGGCCGTCGGGGAAAGGAGTTCGTACCTCTGCTAGGTTGTGGTGGCCACTAATGGCCGGAGGAGCGGTGGCGGCCCGCGCGCATTGGCATATCTAAAGGGTGGGCGCGTGGGCCACGACCCACCCTAAGATTCAGCCCAAGGGTCACAAACCTTTGATTTTTTCCTTCAAATTGTCTAGTTTATGCCCCTATGACAAAAGTTCAAGTTTGATCTTCTAACTATGAAACCGGAGGTATAACATCCCTAAACTCGCATAAAAAATCCGATTTTACTCCTTGAACTACTAAAGCTACTGTAGATGAAGGAAAAAATTGGCTCTAGACTCACCCTAGCTTGAAATCCTGGATTCACTGCTACCAGCGTGGACAGGGGGCAATGGCGGCCCACACGGACGAGAGGACGGCGGCGGCCCGCATAGACGGGAGGACTACAACATGAATTTGGAGGTCCATCGCCGGTCTTCTCTAGGCTAGGGATGAGGGAGGCGTCCACCAGGAGTCTCCAGGCCTGGGATGAGGGAGGACGGAAGGGGATGGAGGGTGGTGATGGAGGGGCACCGACATTGGTGGCGGTGGTATATGGAAGGAAGGGTAGGGGCATGGTCTGATCCGAAGGGGAAACAATTCGTTCCCGCAAAAACTCTGGAAGCTCGTCTCGACTTGCTTTTCAGATTGTAGTGTAAAGTGAGCTTTTTCAGCTTTTGATTGTGGGAGAATCATATCCGTTTGGGGGAGCTTTTAGCTTTTGAAGATTATGAGAGAATAAAAAGTTGGGGAAGCTGCCCCCAAACAAGGCTAAAAGCTAGCTACAAACTGTTATTTACGCTCTTGAATATACAATGCTAGTTGCATCATATTGATCCATGTTTGAAATGGCTTATGTTATGGCAAGAGTAGAGATGGTATGCTAAGTATTGCGATCTCAGTTGATTATTTCAGGTACTATGTTTTTTTCAACCTTTTACTCGCTATTATAATCTGATTTTTTTCTCCTGATGTGGGTCAAAAAGTAAGGTACAGTTCATGTTTTGTAGAGTTACTTACACCAAATAGTTGTGTGCATGCATAATAGTATTTATCATTCTCATTTGCTTTTAGATACTTTTGCCATTAAGCAGCTAATAGATACTTGTGTCATTTTGATTTCATAATGCTTTAGAGATTCATTTGATGTTCTTTAATTCCTTTACTTATATCATTCTCTGTTCAGGAGATGATCACTTCAAAGCTTGGCTCTTAAAACTGTTGTGACACCTAGTCAAACAATTTTGCTTAAGTTCACAGTTTGGTCCATCCTTTGAATTGCAGGCATATGTTACCAATGATCTTTTGGTTGCAGAATCTATTTTTCCTCTCTATCAAGAGCTTCACTCCTTAATTGCTCCTCATTCCATTGCGTATCCAGTGCTGCAAAGTGTCAACAGTGCAGTTTGGTTTATTAGTTGAATCATTCAGTTCTTGAACTGTTGCTATGTTGCAGTATTGATTTGAATGTCTACTATCCTTGGCGAGACTATTGTTCAAAAAAAAAATCTTGGACGAATTTTGTATCAATGACGTTCAGAGTTCTACTGGTAGTTACTTGTAGGTCTGAAAACTAGGCCTGCTACCGGGGCGGGGGTGGAGTGGGGAATTCGGGGCGGGTCCATGCACGGGGTTTGTCGGGTTGGGTGGGAATGGGTACTAGAGAATGCGGGGGCGGGGTGGGTCGGGGGGATGCGGGTGGAGGCGGTTTGAGCGACTCGAATTCCTTTCGCTGCTGCGACCGCCGAACACCTACCCGGCGGCGCACGGACTTCGGAGGAGGCGGGCTAGGGCGACGGCGGTCGGCGGGGGGTGTGCGTAGCGGCCGGAAGGAATCCATCGCATAGGAGGGCCGGATCCGGGACTCACGGAGGCGGCTGCGGTTGGCGAAGACGGCATCCATGGTGGCCGGCGAAGACGGCGTTCATGGCGCGGACTTCTAGGTGTCGCGACAAGGTGGGGTGAGGCGTCGGGCCTCCTGCCGGTGCGTGCACGCCGCCACCGTCCGTCGCGTGGTGTTCGGACCGGATCCAATGCGGCGGCGGTGTCTCCTGGCGTCGGCACTCGCTCGCCCGCCCGCCGCGCGCCGCGCGCGCGCGCGTCGCCGCCGCGCCGTCGCAGCAACACATGGCCGCCCCGGTGTCGAGCACGCACACGCGCGCGCGCGCTCTCGCCGTGTGCCGTCGCAGCGACGCAAGGTCGCCTCGGCGTCGAGCGCGTCCCGCACCGTGGGGCACGCCCTCCGGGCGTCCGACATTGCCGCCGGCGTGGAACCTGCGTACTAAACCTGCAAAGATGGGGGCGGGGTGGGGGTGGGTTTGTACAATTGCGGGGCGGGTGGGTTGATGAATCCATCATTATGTCATAGTTGTGGGTAGGGGTGGGTTTGGGGCGGGTTAAGCCCCATTAGCAGGCCTACTGAAAACGAAGGTTTTCCCTTTTGTTTTCTTGTGGGCATTATATTTTCTCTAGCTCTTGCTTCTGTTGAACTGCCATAAAAAAACAACCCACATCAAAGTTTCTCCAAATGATAAATAACATGTGCGATGCGGTAATTCGCAACCACCAGTGGATTTGGTGGGCCGAGGGGATCACCTCAACCCCCCTCATGGGTTGATTCACCTGGAAATTGAATCCTCTAACCGCCAAACCAAGCCTAAAAGGTATATTTTGCCTTCCCTTCTTCTCTTCGTCTCATTTCTGTACTAGCTATCTGGTATATCCAATCATTAAATACAAGTTGAGATGGAATTGGATGCAAAAAGCTGCGGGGATTATCATTAATTAAGCCCCAACCCAAGTGCGTCAGCAAGTAAGGCAGATGCCATTCCTAGAGTCGCTCGGTCAAGGTCATCGGTCTCGCATGCGCTGAACCTTTTTATCTGACTGCAAACCTAAGGCGCGCACGAGCACGAGTCGTGAAAATCTCATGTTCTCTTGCGAGAGAAAAATAAAAGCTGGAAAAAGTTTGATGACGATGATGATGAATGGACCACACTTGGTGGCTTCCTCATTGATAAGTTAAATATGCAGCCAGAAGAAGTTTCCGAATTCAAGAGAAAACTTTCTTTTAGCAGAATGGGTAGTAAGAAGAAAGGAAAGCGGGTGGGACTAGAAGATGAAGAGGAAGAATTCTTTGAAGATGACAATGAGTCGGATTCTTCACATGGTAGCCCAGTGTATGCCGAGTCAAGGGATAGCAGCTCTGCCTCTGATGAGGAAGTTGGTGAGTTTCTGTTAAATTAAGCAATTGTGATGCATGGTCAGCAGCATGTAACATTTTTCTTGGTTGCTGCATAATAGGTGTTGATGATGTGGGACGAGATGGATCTGGTGGAGGCAACACTTGCGGTGAGGCTAGTGGGAGTTGTGTCCGTAATCTTAAACCTCACAGTTCAGGGGCTATTATGCGTCCCAGATCGACAAGAATCAAGAAACCAACAGTCAAGATACTCAGAATTTTGGGTTTCCCGAGGGTCCCAATATTTTTTCTTTCCTGGAAGAAAAACCCTGGTTTAGATAAACAAAGATGGACGACGGAGCTTGTGGCTAGTGTTGCCAGCAACCCAGAGAGAAACGCAAAACACAATGGCATTATCCTCCGCCAAAACTGCCCTCTCCTCATGATCTTCCAGTCGCAGTACTGCACGACATCTCCGCGATGATCATGAGCTGCCACCTTTACCATGGAGGCACCTTTGGTGCTAATGGTCTGTAGGTGGTAACTTGGCAATGATACCGCCAGCTGCAAACTTGTTAGGAAAAAGAAAGAAAATGTTTCGGTTCCTTAGTTAAAGCATGAATCTCATGAAAACAGAGCAGTTCTCAACCATTTTGTACTCATAGAGTTGCTCCATGAGATGGAGCTCACTTCCGACATCGGAAACTCCAAATTTATCTTTCGATGCATCCCATAAAAGTTTACCAAATGTGTAAGATATGTAGTTTTTCTCATACTTGTTATGAAGTGCACAAATCACGGCACATCTGAAGAGGTTATCGGTAGTCCGAAATTTAGACTCCTCATCGGTAGTCAAGTTATCGGGCTTCCCCTCTGCGACATGATAGCAATTCATAGCAGTGAACCACAATTCCATCTTAGCACGCCAAATCATGAAATTCTTTCCATCAAAAGTAGTTGCATTGCCTACAAAATGCCAATAAAACCAGTAACGAAAAATTGCCTAGAATTTGGTTTTTAGATTGTTAGAAAACTAAGAAATTTCCACATTATTTTAATTCAGAAAATTGACGGTTTAAACATGATGACATATATATAATTAATCATGATGAAAAGAACAATTTCTAAACATGCATATAAAAAGGAACCATAAAAAACAGAAAGGAAGGACAACACATAAATAAACAGGAGAGATAGAAATAGATACCTAGGATTGCCAGTAGCATTGGAGGAACCCGTCGGATCAACCATGTTGTTGTCGTCGTAGCAGAGTAGTCTTTGCAGGCAGCCTGGAGTCGTCGATGTAGGCAGACATGTGAACGCTCCCAAAAACCAAATCACTTGTACACCCCGAGCAGAAAGGTCCGTCCACCACCCGCCCGAGTACTCTTTCTCAACTTCTCAAACTAATTGGTATCAACTATTGAAGTTGAGTAAAAGACTCTTGGAATTCCCATATGATATTTTGTTATTCTCATTCAAATATTACATACCATAGAGCTAGGCTCAAGTAAAATTCCAACAGGAGTAGGGGCAAGTGCAGGCGTGGGACGTTGGTGCACGCCTGGTTGTTGGGAGCGACTTTCGCGGTGCGAGCTTGGTCTGGTGGCGGGAGCATGGGCCTACTGGGCGAGCTAGGGCCATCGCTCGAGCGCGGGGTCGCACCGAGATCTGGAGCAGGGGCTGCCGCTGGTGTAGGACGCCGGCGCACACTTGGCCGTTGGGAGCGGCGCCCGCAGATCGAGTTGGGCCCGGCAAGATTATGGTCACGTAGCACGAGCTGGGGTTGCCGACCCTCAGGCGTGGGGATGTCGTGGACTCGTGGGCCCAGGCCATACTTTGTCCATTCTTATTTCCCCACGTACTCCCTCATGTTCACTGTTAGAAGTCGTTTTGTACAAGGTTTGAGTCAAACATTGTGAATATAAATCATGAATAACTTTTAAGTCGTTGAGTTTGAAAATGTGAAAATTATACAAATAGATTTGTCTTGAAAATTACTTTCATAAGAATATACATATATAACTTTCTAATAAATATTTTTGTAAAAAAGAGAAGTCAAAGTTGTGCTTTGGTGACCGTGTAGATGTCCTAAACGACCTCTAATACGTAACTGGAGGGAGTATGTCTTTCTCTAGCCTTATCTCTTTTATATATGTTTTGTGCATTCCCTCTCCATCCTTTTTATCGAGTAATTCTTTTGTATGAAATGTATGTGATGAGGATGTATGCAGTTGAATATGTGCGAGATTGTATGTGACGTGGCTTGTGAAATTTTATGAAATCCTTGTGACGAGAAAATGAGAAAGAAAAAGGAAAATGAGAGAAAAAAGATAAGACGACGTCGGACGAACGACATCACATTTTACCGGGTGATAAGAACATCCGGAATTAAATGCCCCCTATTAATACTGGTTATATATCCATTAGGTACTAAAGGCCCTCTCATTTTATTGTCTTGGAGGTTTAATACCGGTACAACAACCGGTACGTTGTGGGGATTATAGTGCCTACCATTCCTGGAGCTACCGAGTCAAGGTCGTTGCCTCGTCGGGTGATTTTTCTACCGTCTTATACTAGGTTGGCTTTGGTTCGTCTGTTTCTTTTGCCGGTCTCGCACGGTTCAGGCCTCATTCATATCCATCGGGTTGATTCCGACCGGAATTGATAAATATAATAAAAAAATCATGATAGCTATTATAAGATCCGGATTTATTTCGGGTCAAAAATTAATTTACTCATGATAGGCACACCATGAGACTAGGAATCAATCCACTAGTCAAGAGGTATGGAATCAATCCGACTCTTCAGTCTATTGTTCTACCTATCATGATGAGTAAATTAAATCTCAATCCGGAATGAATCCGAGACTCTATCACAAATTTCTTGATATATCTATTATTCCGGCCGGATTGAATCCCATAGAAGCGAACAAGCCCTCGGGTGGCTACGGCCAAGGGGCCAATCTTATCTGACTGGAAACCTAGGGCGCACACGACGGCACGAGGACGAGTCGTGATCATTTCATGTTCTTTTGCTAGAGAAAAATCTGCGAAATTTGAGATGAACAAATGGCGGACGAGGGAGGGTGCTTACCTTGTGTTGCCTATAAATGCGGCCTACCTCGGACTATTGAGATGGCAAAGCATCATCAGCCAGAGAGAAACACAAAGCACAATGGCATTATCCTCCGCCAAAACTGCCCCTCTCCTCGTGATCTTTCAGATCGCAGTACTGCTCGTCATCTCCCCGGTGATCATGAGCAGCCCCATCTGCCATGGAGACACCTTTGGTGCTAATGGTCTGTAGTTATCCTCAACTGCTCTTCCTCCTTCTCTTCATCTTTTGTAGACACTAGCTGTAGTAGCTTCTAGAAATATATGTAGGGCGAGGAACCGACAATTCCCTCCCTTCCAAATCATCTCTTGTTTTTATCTTCATATAATATTTTTTACAAATTATGGTGTACATTAAGATACATATATATATATATATTGTATCCAAAAAAACTAAAAACGTCCACAGAAGAAGGTAAGTACTAGCAAAATCATGACCATTCGCGTATGCATTTCCAGGTACGACCACCGCGGGCAGCGAGACCATCATCGGTCACGGGCCGCATCCTTGAAGAAAGAGTTGGCATCTCCGATCATATTATTAACGGTACGACTCGGGACACTCGGGGCTTGTTTGGGAATTAGTGGAATGAATGGGAATGAAGGATATTGGGGTGGAGGAATTTCCATTATAAGTCAAAATTTTCCAAAATCCCCTTTAATCCTCTTCCATCCACTTGATTCCTCCATTTCCCAAACAAGCGCTCACCGTCATCAAATGCTAAGATGTAGCTGCAATATAATATAGTAAATGTAAGCATAGCTTCGTAAACGTGTGTTTTTAGTAGTATTAATAAAACTAGAGACACGATGCTGGCAATAATGCGAGACGCACAACAATGTATTTTTGGTAGTGATTGGGATCAAGATCATCTATTGAAGTCACAAAACTGAAATGATTTGCGTTCCTTCGTTCTTCGACGAATAACCTAACTGTGTGTGTGTTTCGCTATAGAAAAAGAAAAAACAAGATTACGATATGAAAGGCCGTAGCGTAACTAGCACTGGTGGGGAGAGGGTCTTTAGTCCCGGTTGGCAAGGGGAATAGGTCTCTCGTGTCCAGTCGGGACTAATGATGAGAGACAAACACTACAAAATGGAGCTATGGTAACACCAACTTGTGTTACAGTAGCTCAAAAGATGTGTTACTAAGGCACCTAGTAACACAACTTGTTTGTGTTCTCATTTTCAATGTTACCATGGTCCGTTCTTTTGGAACGAATAATATGTGTTACTTTACATTAAAAAAAGTGTTACCACCTGGTAACACTTTTACTATCTAATAGAGCAGTTTTCAAGTGTTACTATGACACTCTTGTGTAACCCTTTTTTCTTGCTCTTGTAACACTTCAAATTTGTGGTTGTAACACTTTGTGAGGTCATAATATGGAAATTTAGGAATGAATAGTTGGTAACACATATTTTATCAATTGTAACACATTATAAAATCTTAAAAATTCAATTAAATATGGCATATAGTATTTACGTGAAATTTTGAAAGGGGCAATGACACACTTGAACAATCACAAAAGTTAAATGATCAAAAAGTTTCATTGATTCGGGGAAGAAAACAACCATACTTCTTTGTTGACATCATCTGATAGGATGTACATAATGACTTAGTTCTAGGGACCACATATATACACGAAGTGGTTGTACAAGTCCAAGCTAGCTACTAGAAATGAAGTGAAAATATAAACAAAATTTTTAATCTATTGCTTCTTGATCCATTGCTGGCCACATGCAAGTATCGACTTCAACCATTAATCATTTCAACTTTGCATGGAGAAATCTAATTATAAAATTAAACACTTAAACTTGCATAGAGAAAGGTATTTGCAACACATTTAGATAAGTAGTAGCGATAACTTACACAAATTGAAGGCCATGCAATTGGTACTCCTTTGGCATGGGCATCACCAATGGTTTTGCATTTGGTAATTGGCCTTACTAATGGCTCATCCTGTAATGTAGGATGATTGATACGCACTTTGTAGAATTGCTTTCCTATCTCAACTCCACCAACATTTTCTTTTGGACTAGAGCTCAAAAGGGTTGCATAGGCCACAAGCTTGTCTTGTTTGTGTAGTTTGAAGTCTTAAGTAGACCTGTGGATCCAACCTACATAGAGTTTACATAATCACTCATTGATCAATAAGCATTTGTTGTATACATGTAATCAAATATGAACAATTGTGGTTATGTGTATCCATCCACCTTAATTTGGGGTTGCATATATTTTGAACTCTTAGGGTTTGCTACCTCATCATGAGTGGTATTTTGTTGTGTCATGGATGCAGTTTCTTGGATCTCTCCTTGGTTCTTACCCATCTAAAATGAAATGTAAAATAGTGCCACATCATGCCACGTTTAGGGTACAAATATTATTATGATAGATGGAGATGTCGATTTATACATACATTCCTTTTTTAATTACTTTAGCATCGGTTGAGTTCCTTCGAGTACTTGGCGAAAGTAAGTGAAATATATAATTATGCAGATTGCAAAAATATTTTTGTATCGAAACATTGCATGCATTCCGATATATCTTTGTCACCGGCAAAGGGGATTGCTATCGTCACCCTTTCTCCGGTGTATGTGAAAGAGAAAAAGTGACGAACTTTTTTTCTTTTCGGTTGGTTGGTCCAAAGAACGAGAGTCGGCTTCCTTAAGTCCGTTCTTCCTCGGTAGCTCGGTGGTAGAGCGGTCGGGTTATGGCCGGCGGTCGTAGGTTCGAATCCTACTTGGGGAGATTTGATTCATTCCGCCAACGAAATGAAGGCCTCGCCCCTTCCGAATGCTTCTCCGATCCTGAAGTTCTCGCGAAGAGAATAAGATGCGGCTCCCCCTCCCTCTGTCTTTTTCCGCTTTGCTAATCTTCCCCTCTAACGCGGGCCCGGCTTAGGCGGGCGCGGGAGGAAGAAAGAAAGTCCGGCGTATATTCGCCAAACAAATCAATAGTGCTCTCATAAAGTTCTGCCGGAATTTGCTCCTTCAAGAAATATTTTGCGGGTTTTCCCTTTCCTATGGGATTGCACGTGTTTACGGATTGAACGAGATTCAAGGCGGGAGAAATGGTGGAATTTGCCATAGAAATCGAAATAGAAATAGAAATAGAAATAGAAATAGAATGATTGATTTTCATTCCCATGGAGAGCGACAAAAGTCCACGGACCGCCTAATTGACACCAACGAGTAAAATCCCCCGTGCTTCGGGCCCCATAGTAGCAACAAAGAGTGTGCTAAACTATTGGCGAGGAGTGGCTATCCGCGTAAATCTTTCTAATCAATATCGTGGGCCGGCCCCTCGCCGGAGTTTCATTGGATTTTCGAGCCACAAGAGCGAGCGGTAAGAAGCTTTCTTATTTGAGTGATTTCCTAGAGTCAAAGATGGGATTCCACTCAAATGAAAGAGGCAAAGGGACAAAACCATACGCATAAGAGTGGAAATCAATATGTTAGATCAAAGAAATATTAGTCGTCCGTAATTAGTGTTACCGTTGTAGGATTAGTAGCCTTTTTCGCGTGAGCCAATCTCGCTAGCCGCTACCGCCGAGTTATATCCCTTCCCCGTCCCATCGAGAAAGAGAATTAACAAATCCTAAGGCAAAGGGAACCGTTGATGGCGGAGTTATTTGCACTGATTTTCCAGCTATATGAAGATGAGGCTAAAAGAAAAATTGACGCGGATAGAACAAATTAGTTAAAAAAAGGCCACAATCGTTAAAGAAAGGGACCTTGATCCTTTCATTGTTTTTGCACTTGAAAAAGAAATTTGCTCGAGTGAAAGATTTAGATAATCTAGCCAACTCCCATGGCCTTACGGTGCTTACCTTAGCAAACAACTTTCTACAAGAGGATATCTTATTGGATGAGGAGATCGGTGTTCTTTCAACATTTCCCATGCTTTCATGGCCATATTATGCATGAAGTACCTTTTCTAATTGAGCTTAAATAGTGTACCTCTTTTTCTCTAGATTGATTTGTAGAACATTGCGGGGAAGATGGTTCTCTTGCTTCATATGATAGTTCCTTGTAATTCGATCATCTTGACGGGGATCATTTGGACACTATTTCCAACACAAATTCAAAGAATTTGAAACATAGGGTCCAAATATCGGAATATAAGCAACTAATAAGAGTTGACTTTTGTTAAAGACAAGGAATAGCTTGACAACCATTCCATTGGACGAGAAATAGATCATCATCATCACTATGTTCGAGACTCACTTCTATGTTTGTTCTAGTAATAGAGTAAGATGTAATAGCATGAATTATTATATTCAAGTATGTGGAGAAGAAATGTTATTATTGTACAAGTAACAAAGTTTACCAAATCGTCTTGCTCTTTATTGATACTGTCTCAATGATTTGGCACTACACATTGAACTCTCTACAAATTTTAAAAAGGTATTAAAGACAAGAAAAAAATCAAAATTATGCGTTTCTCAAAAGAAGATGAAATACCTTTCTTTTAGAATTTCCTACATGCTTTTGAAAATTACCATGATCGGTCGGTATGAAATTGTCTTGAAAATTTGAAAGATACGGTGGTTGAGTAATAATTTGCTGCAAAATGACTAAAGAGCCATTGGTACCATTTCGTTTGTTCATTCTCTTGGTGTCTCTTCTTGTTTTTTAGTTCATTAATTACTTCATCTTGTTTTCTTGCATGCTCTTTGAGGTGCCTTATTTCCTCCAAGCATATGAACCTCTACATCAAATGATGATCCATCTACGATCATTGTATTGATGTCCTTGAAATGGCGTGTTGTTCGACCATAAACTTGTTTAAGAAGCTGGAAGAAGTCCCATGCCATGTTACGATCTAGGTTATTCTTCTCCCAACACTTGATGCAATGCATCACTTTCCCATGCAACTCTTCCCTCACTACTTTGTGCCAACTCGGTTGTTTAAGTATGAGGTTTTCCAACTAAACCTATATGCAAACATTGTACATTCGTAATGTTCTTCTTAGATAAAGTAAAAATACTTGAGATTTGGAAACTTGATGTTCTTGTGCGGATAGCTTACCACAACTTCATTTGTCCCTTGTACCCTTTTCCTATGTGTTGCTAACCTTTGCTCTATGTGGTGGTTTTTTAGTAGGGTCGGCTTGTCTCTAAACATAACAAGAATGCAAGAATGATAAGAAAAGTATAGAAAAAAAGTATGAAACAAAAAAATGGGCTCACCAACTCTTTGCACCCATTATAGGTGTTGTCTTTCTCATTTCACGACTTGCTTTGTTCTTGTCACTAACAGCCTATAGAACAAAATATTTATAAAACACTGGAGACATTATGTTAAGAAACAGGTAACAAAATAATCATCCACTTTTCGCACCTTTCCTTTTGCGGACTTCCAATATTTTATTAGATTCTTCCATTGATCTTCATCAACATCATCGGGGCGAGCTTGTACAAATAAGATTTTTTCTTCTTAGGATTAAATAGTTTACTTTTTAATGTTGAATTGTATTTTCTCCAGTCTCTGCCAATCGATTTCAAAATCCAATTCACACATGAACGAGAATACAAGAACTTTGTCCGGAATCGGACCGGGGATAATGAGTTAAAATAACTATTTGGATCCCCATGTGATGGTTTTAAAATATTATCTTGTAAAATGTTGCAAACCTGAATGACTTGAAGTATGGTGTCACCACTGTCCTTCTTGATCTTTCTCCAATCTTTGATATGTATAGGGAAGTAACCACCATTCCTAGCAATGGTTCCCAAAAATTGGCCTAAAATACCACCTTCTTTTCCAATAGGCTGCCCAAGCTTGCTGCATTTTACTACTATGCGTCAAAACTGTTCCCTTTCTCTTTTCCAAATCTTGAGCATCACCAACAAAATAATCAATTGAAAATAAATTGACGGTACTAATACAGTCCACATATATTAGAATATTTCAATTACATATGTACCTGGTGTTTCTTGGATGGCATCAACCTCCGTTGCTCAATATCATTGGCATATTGTGCTTCGTTTGAATAACATTTAGACGCCTCTTCTTCTTCGCACCCTTGTGTCCTATCTTCTTGTTTGTACCCTTGTGTCCTATGAAGAAATGTGTGACCAAACAAATTAATTTCCGTTATACATTGATTCTCAAACATACACAAAAGACTAAATTGGATTCCATGATTTGGCGTCACAAGATAACAAATTAGGATTCATCATACTACCTTTAGTTTTCTTTGGTGCGGATTTGGCTGGTGCTTTCTTGAACTTGCTAGGTGCTAAAGTGGCAATTCTCTCGCTTTGTCACAAACAAGCTAACCTCCTTCTCGGTCTCATGCTCTTTCACCATTGCCATGACATCGGTATCCAACTGTATTGCAACTAAACCATCGTTTCTCTTGTAGTATAGATAGTCGGTTGATGTGTATCCAACGTCCGGACAAACTCCATCAAGCTGAAATAGCATATCTCATCTCTATCCATTTCCTTTGTCACATGTCCCCGTTCGGAGCTTCCCCCTCGTGGTCAAGATGTAGAGTCCAAATATCCTCCGCCATGGTACAATAATCTGAATTGCCTTTTACCACAAATATAAAATAATATGGTCGGTGAGTCATTGTTATATAAACCTAGAATTTTAGAATACGTAATTTCAGTTGTACGTTTAGAACACGATTAACAACATATTTAGAATGCTCTCCAAATCTGGAATTGTGAAAACATTATCTAAATAATTGGTAATTTGTTCACAAAATGGCACAAAAATTGAATACCGAAGGTTTCGTGAGTCCATTTACGATCATTGATATTCCATTGAGTCAAATAAATCATTTCAGTTCCATCCCAAGTACAAATTTAAGACAAGCTGATAGCCCGAGTTCAAGGTATAATTTGGATGAGCACCCCATAATTGTGATAGGGAAACACGGCCTGGTAGACACAGATTACATGTAGATGCATAAATAATAGAACCAATCATACTAGCCAACGAGTCAAATCTTGTTTGCTTCAATTTCTCAAAAAAATGGACTATCAAAGCTTACTTTTCTAGTCCTCTTGTTTCACGTCAAGTCCAGCAACAAGTGGAGCAATAAATCATTAAATGATTTGCTAGAAATTTTACAACTTGCTCTACCAAATGGTGCCAATTTACCAAGCACATTTGCGAGAGGCTCGGAAGATCATTGCAAAACTTGGTCTAAGTTATGAGAAAATTCATGTATGCCCAAAAAATTATCGGCTCTATAGAGGGGAAAAGAAAGATCATGACTTTTGCTCGAAGTGTGGAGCTTCAAGATGGAAAAATAAAGAAGATAACACAACCTTAACAAAGAAGGAAAGAAGAAAGGCAACCCCTAATAAGGTATTGCGTTACTTTCCAATCGGACCTAGGTTGAAAAGGTTGTTTATGAACAAAGAAAGCAGCTAGGTTAGCTAGATGGCATAATGAGGAGCTTACAAAGGATGGAGCATTTCGCCATCCTATAGATTTAGATGTTTGGAAAGCCATTGATACCGAGCATCATGACTTTGCATTAGAGCCTCGGTACATGAATTTGGAATAGCTAGTGATAGGTTTAATCCATTTGGGAAGTTCAATTTAACCTACGGTTGTTGGCTCGTTGTCTTGGTACCCTACAACTTTCCTCGTGGTTATGCATGAAACCTTCATCTCTAATGCTTACTTTATTAATTCCTGGTTACCCCGGAAAAGACTTCCATACATTTATGCAACCGAGTTTATGATGACCTAAATGAGCTTTTTGATATTGGTACGCATACATATGATGCATTTCGGGATGAGATGTTCCAACTTCATGTTATATCATTGTATACGATAAGTGACTACCCCGGGGCTGGTATATTGGCACGGTTCGGCACTAGACGGCCGGTTGGGGTGCCTTTCTTGTGAAGAAGAAACAAGTTGCATACGCTTGAAACATTGCTACAAGCAATGTTACATGGGACATCGACGATTCCTACCAGTGGCCATGAGTTCCGATATGACGCCAATTCTTTTGATGGAACCGAAGAGCATAGATTGAAACATGTACCCTATTATGTAGAACAAGTTTTGGAAAAGATAAAATCAATACAAGACTCGTGACAAGTCAAAAACATGGAAGGGTGCTTTGGTGGTTTTTTGGTTTGTCTTCTTGGAAGTATAATATGCTCGGCACAACCTTGACTTTATGCACATTGAGAAGAATGTTTGTGAAAATACATATGGGACACTTTTAGAAATGGAGGGCAAATCGAAGGACAATCTACGGGTACGGAAAGACTTGCAAGAAATGAACATCCGATCGGACACTGCATCCACAAAAAAAGGCTAATGATAAGTGTTACTTACCTCCGGCTTTGTATAAATGTCTAAAGGGGAGAAGCAACAATTCTGTAAGGTCCATTTTGATGGTTTATATTCATATTAAACTTCAAGTGAACTTGCAAGAGGACAAATCCTCTGTCGTAGTCAAGGGACCCTTCTTCCCTCAAGTGTGAACCCAAGGTATTGAATACGTGAAACAATGTGTGATGTAAGAACCAATCTAATAAAGCCGAGAACTTCAATCTTCAAAGGAGAATCTAATTCATCTAATCTAGAGAACATCACGGAAATGAATCTAATCTATGAAAATCGAGAGGTAGCAAGAGATAGAGGGGGATAGATAAAGCAATCTAGAGAGAGATTGGATCAAGCCTTCATTGAAGTTCCGAGCAAAGAAGAAGTAAACAAGTTCAATCTCATAAAAAGCATCTTTAAATCACGGTTTCTCGTCCGACTGCGAAAACGCCCGCCTTTTGGAGCCATCGTTCTGTCACAATGCACCCCTATTCGTGCCTTTGGTTAGTCTAGGGCAAGTCCAAAGACAAGTTGAAATCTCACGGAAGGTCGGGCATGCACCACTAGCTACCACGGCTACAAGAACACCCTCGATGATCTATCTTGAGAATAGATCTTAAGATACGAAAAAGCCCATTGAAATCAAAGTCGTAGGAGAAACACTCGATCGCTAGAAATTGGATTACAACTTGATAATTCAACATAGTACATGATGATACATGAATCGAGATCACCACCAGGATCCTACCTTGATCTTGATTCTAGCTTTGGGAACTCCAGGTGTGGTCTTCCTTGCAAGGTTCCCACGTCGGCTAGAGAGATCCTAGTCAACTAGCTCGACCCTCTCCTCTCCGAGATGGTGTCTCTCTCTTCTCTGCTCCTCGGCGGCATATGGCGAATGAATTGATGCGTGGCGCCGGCCTTGGGGCTATAAATAGCCCGAATGGTGGCTAAGTCAAAGAGGGGCCGGCCGGGCCACGAAATGGGCCGGGCCGGCCGGCCGAGCCGGCCGGCCTAGGCCCACTTTGGCCCGGCCCCGTGGCCTCCTTTGCCGGTGTCGGTTCCGAGTCTTCTAGAGTCTTCCCCCATCCGCATGTGGGCCCTTGTCGTCGGTTTCTCTTCGGATTAGATGAAGCTCCTTGTCCGCAAGATTCGGCGAGTTTTCGACCGGGTCCTCGAAGTTTTTCATCATCTCGGGTTTGGTCCTTGGGCTTCTTGGAGTCATGTTTACTTCATTGCTTGACTTGTACCAGGCTTCAAGGTCTTGTCATGAGGTGCTTAATGAACTTATCCGGAAGTCTTGCTTTCAATACTCGCATAAACACTAAATTCCAAAACCGACATGCACAAATGAACTTGTTATACTAAGGGGATTAGTACCAATGGATAAGATATTAAACTCATGCCAACACCGAAGGTAAACTCATGGCTAGGTTGACGGAATTTCACCGTCAACATCTCCCCTATGCTTAAACCTTGCTCGTCCTCGAGTAAGCCCTCGATGGATATCATCGTTTCCCTTCATTGTTTAAACCTTGCACTTGATCATACACGAGAAAACATAATGCTCTCAAAAGTTTAGTTCGTTAAAGTTTCATAATGTACTAGCCTTCATCCCTATAGAGGGTAGATTATCAATTTAAGCTTATCCCACAAGTATTAACATGCTTCCAAAATTTAAATAGATCTCAGAAATTTTAAAATAAAGAACGAGATGAAAAAGAGCTAAACCAAGTTCACAAATTTAAATCATCTTGCATCTTGCTCATGAACTCTCATCTCATCTTGTCTCTCAAGCCTATTTATTCTATTCCTCTCCCTCTCATAATATTCATATAAGTGGTAGGCTTTATATGGAGCTTTTTGGGAAAGTTTAGTCCTACCAAGATATTATAAATGAAATGTTGTCAAAACAAGACAAGCTTCTCATGGTCTTACCGAGACTCGTCAAAAAGGTCATTGGAAAATAATGTTATATCAAGGAGGGGGAGAAAAATACGGACATTTGAGATAGGTGGACATGTGCAAATGTCAAAAAGTGATCCCGAGGCACAAAGAAAGTCCTCGTTATCGGATTGCACATGGTTTGAAAAATGAGTTTGGATCTTTTAATCTTGAAACCTTGAAATTCCTAGTGCACTTTAGAGAACCGAGGAGTTCACTTTATTTTTACACAAACTCATATTTTTTTCTTTTTCTTTATACTCATTTTTTTCTTTATACTCATTTTTTTATTTTTCTTTCTTTCTTTCTTCTTCGTCTCAATAAATGAGGGCATTGTGACAGGATGTCAATCACGTGTATGGTAGGTGCGCTCCCAACCAACGATTAGACCTCACTACTCGCTCTCCCCCACAGTGGCCACATATGGGTGTGAGCAGCAGCAGCCACATATGGGTCCGAGTGGCTGCCTTCTGTCTCTATGAACAAGATAAGGTCGTCAAAAAAAGAAAAAAGGTAAGGGATGACAAGTGCCCCCCTCAATGACAGATGGGTCCACAAAAATACTTTAGTTAACAGTGTTAAAAGTATCATCCATACCATATATCAACCCCACTCAACCAAACAAAAAAGTTACCGTCTCATCTCACAAAATCGAGACTGCATCATCTCATCTCATTTTGTTTTCGAACCAAACACACCCATGTGGAGTTTACAACTTTTATGTTCAACATCACGATGCCACAACATCATGAATCTTCATAATTTCTCTCGATAACATTTATATCTTATCAATTAAACATTGTATTGTCCTCATTTATCTATCAAGTCAAATATAATTTACTATGAGACATGGGTACCCTTGGGTTCCCACCGACCAGGCTCACGTCTGTCCCCGACAAGTGGGTTCGGCCCATTAGAAGACTCACCGACATGACAGTGTGTCCAACAGACCTGATCTGTGGCCCCAAAGGCCTTCCAGAAGATTCCTCCAGACGACCTTATCTGATACAAGTCGGTCACGAGGTCTACAACTCTCCCTAAGCCAACCTTGGTGCTGCTTTGGCCGAGATTGGTCAGCTAGATAACACCCCCATAATGTGTCGAGCTCTTACTCACATCTGGGTCGCAACCGCCCAAGTGGAAGTGCAGAGTCAAGGCTACGGCGAGTCGGCATCAAGCCGGCACTCCCGAGTAGGTCCGTACGCCCGCGCAACAATAACAACGCTAATCCTCCCTTTCATCCCATAGCCGAGGAGGGAGGTGGTGAGAATGAGGTTGTGCAACGGCCCAATGCCGGTTCCCGTGCTCGCCGAAAACGCGAAAGCCAATGTAGGGGTCCGGCCTCCACCGTCGAGAGATGTGCGTCTACTCCGGGACGGTTGTTGACGGTGAAATTCCGTCAACCTAGCCATGAGTTTACCTTCGGTGTTGGCATGACTTTTGTATCTTATCCATTGGTACTAACCCCCGTGGTATAACAAGTTCACTTGTGCATGTCGGTTTTGGAGTTTAGTGTTTATGCGGGTGGTTTTAGCGTTGAAAGCAAGACTTCGGGATAAGTTCATTAAGCACCTCATGACAAGACCTTGAAGCCCGATACAAGTCAAGTAATGAAGTGAACACAACCGCAAGAAGCCCAAGGACCCAACCCGAGAAGATGGAAAACTCCGAGGACCTAGCCGGAAAGTGCGCCGAATCTTGCAAGACAAGGAGCTTCGTCCAATTCGGAGAGAAACTGACGACAAGGGCCCACATGCAAAAGGGGAGAGGATCTAGAAGACTCGGGAAGCAACACCGGACGAAGGAGGCCACGGGCGGGGCCGAAGTGGGCCCAGGCCGGCCGGCCCCGGCCCGTTTCGAGGCCCGGTCGGCCCCCCCCCTTTGACCTAGATGCATCTCGGGCTATTTATAGCCCCCCCGACCGAGAGCCACGCATGAACTAATTCGTCATCCGCCGCCGAGGAGCGAGAGAAGCTCGAGGGACACCATCTCGGAGATGAGGGTCGTGCTAGTTGTCTAGGGTCTCCCTAGCCGACGTGGGAACCTTGCATGGAAGACCACGTCGGAGCTCGGAGCAAGGATCAAGATCGAGGTAGGATCCCGATGGTGATCTTGTTCATGTAATCATTCATGGTGAAGTCTTTAAGTGAATCCGATTTCTAGCGATCATGTGCCTTCTCGATGATTTTGTTTTTTTCTTGGTTATGCTTCTTCCCCAATCTAGTCTATAGCTAGATTACATAGGGTGCTCTTGTAGCCGCGGTGGCTAGAGGTGCAAACCGGACCGACCAAGTGATTTCAACTTGTTCTTATCGAACTCGCCCTAGACTACCCGCATGAATAGGGATACGTTGTGACGAGAACCGGGGTTCGAAAGGCGGGCGTTTTCGGAGTCGGACCGGAGGCCACGATTTAAAGATGCTTTTAATGAGATTCGCTTTTCTATCTTCATCTATCTTGTTTGGAGCTACAACATAAGCATGATCTAGGCTCTCTAGATCGGTTATCTCTTGCTTTCTCTTGCTACCTCTTTAGTAGATTAGATAAGATGTGTTTCCTTTATGAGTTAGTAGATTAGATGCAATTTGGTTCTTCATAAGATAGATTACCTTGTTTTACTAGATTGAATCCTTGCGTTGCACATTGTTCCATGGATTCGATACCTTGGGTTCACCACTCGAGGGAAGAAGGGTCCCTTGACTACGACGGGAGACTTGTCCACTTGCAAGTCTAAACGAACTTTGATACAACTATCTACCGTCAACAAGCCCCTTTTTACGGCGTCGTTGCCGGGGAACAAGCAAGCTAGATCCAATCTAGTATCTCTTATTTATCAGTTTTTCTTTTGATTTTCTTTTGCATCTCTTAAGTTTGATCATCCTCAAAAGAAAAAAAGTCAATCTAATCTAGTTCTTATTTAACCCTAATTTTTCTTTTTTTAGAATTTTGTTTTATTACTAACCCTAACGGAGATGGTTGGCTACCCTCCAAGAAACCCAAACTTTCTTTTGTGGATGATCCGGGGAAAACTTTCAAGCAAAGGAGACGTGCAACACAAGCTAAAGGGTTGGAAACCCTAGATCCAAAAGCCAAAGTTGAAGGACCATCGGAATCTCCAAGGGAATCACCACCTCCAAGTCCAAAGGAAGATCAACCTAAACCGACATCGTTGATCTACCTATCATAAACCTTCAAGACGCGGAAGGCTGTTCAAGATCAAGGTCTTAGCCGTCCGCATGACAATTGCGAGAGCTTTGGAGCGTTTCAATGAATACATACGAGCCGGATTCCTTGAGTGGCATATCGGTTTACTTAAGAGGAGGATGGAGAAGATGGAGATAGAGAAAGAAGCTCAACACCTAAAGGCTACCGAAGCAAGATCCACATGCGAGGAGTGTGAGGAGTACGACCATGTTCAAGGTAAACCCCGATTAATGCAAGTTCGTCCATTCAAGATTTGGTTCCTCTTTGTGCACAATTCAAGGACTTGATAGAAGAGCAAGGCGAGATCAACAAGGACGCCATCACTAAGTTCGAGGCTATGGGAAAAGTATTAGAGAATCTAGATGGCAAGGTGACGGTGGTTGGAAGCTCTATACATGAAGTGTTCATCATGATGAAGATGCTAGAGACGCAAGTGGGACAACTTGTCGGACGCCCGATAGGTAGCAAAAGAGAATATCCGAGACAACCTCAAGGTCCCGAGACGGTGAAGGCTACTCAAACTCATTCGGGAGAGATGGAGGATCACACTAAGGAGACCATGAAGATCACGACCGAAGGACCCGAGTTTGAGATGACGAGCCATTACATGAAGGAAGTTGTTGCATTCGTCAAGACCAAAGAAGAAAGCCGACTGTGAAGACCAAAAAAAAATGACTAAGCCGAAGAATAAGCCCGTTCCCAAGATGGTGCGGAAGTGGGTACCCAAGATTGCAAAGCCCGCAAAGAGCGTTGATCCGAAGTAATCAAGTTAAGAAGTCTAGCCATGGACTATAAACGAAGCGCTAGGCGGGAGGCAACCCGTTTCGTCAAGTCAAGAATAAGCTACGGGAGGACAACTCGATTCCGGGTTTTTCAAGTCTTTTTAATAATTTAGTTTTGAATTTTACTACGCAAAACATTAGACTTAGAATGGTTGAATAATATTAGAGACATAATTCTTGGTTGAATATTTTGTTTTGATCATATACCCTTTATATGAACCATACTATGTGATTGTTTGCTTCATTTCGAGAAACCACAACCAAATAAATTCAGAACCTATCTCAACCTTTCATCCTCTTTATGATGTTGTGGTTGAATTGTTTTACATGCTAAAAACACACGAATAGAGCCATGACTTGTACCTAGATGTTATTTAAATTTCAGCACGTGGTAGGACTCGCGTGAACCTAGGAAACTTGACTTTTGGTTGGTTTTAAAATCTATATCCTTGGTTTCTCTAGAGTTAGAATTTTTCTAAGCCTCATTTAAATTTTATTTCATTCAAAATCTCTCTCATCTAATCAAAATCAGAAACTAAACCTGTGCCCCCATGACCAAGCCGGGAAAAGTTTGCTCTCAACCAATGAATGCAAACAATACCGGTGAGACCAACATAAAAGTAGTCGGAAAATATTTTCGACTTACATCTTGTTTTAATGCTTTAAAAACTTCTCTAAATTTATATTTGAACTCATTAATAGCTCTGATTTTATTTTTTATTTTAGAAATTAGAGGAGTGCTTAGCATTAAAACATGCTTAGAGGGAGGCAATCTAGTTAACCTAACCATACATGCACCATGATACATCATGGGATGCCCCTCCAACATATTTTATCAAACCACATGCAAAGGACAAGCATGGGGGGGGGGGGGGCAGCCAAGGCCTTGTTTTGTAGGCATATCATGGAGGCATGCGAGGCAAGGGAGTATAGAAGTGACTCAAAAATAAATCATCAAGTGGAAGGAGCAATAATGCAAGCGAAGGAGTGGACGAGAACGTTTGGAAGGTGTACGCGGTCACGAAGCAACAAGCATGAATGCACTAGAGAAGAACCGAGCCAAGAGGAGGAGAGAGGTAAGTCTCCCATCCGGCTCTTTGTTCGTGTGCTCTAGTTTGTAGGCCAGAACCACCTTAGACTTAGCCATCCACCTCGTTTGTTTCGTGCAACAAAACACATCCTAATTCCACTCAAAGTCCAGACTCCAAAATAATATTTGTGTACCTTGTTACCGGTTGAAAACCCCGGATATATATTTGTGAGGGAGAGTGCTGCAACCATGGAAGAAAACTACAAGCCTTTTCACCAAAGAAGAAGGGATCATCGTCGTCTAAGCCATCATCGACAACCTCTTCGAGGAGGCGCTCGGTTTCCAAGTCTCCTCGGAGTATTGAGGAGGACACGGCACCGCCGAGGAGGAACCACACTCTTCTCCTCGGTGGCATGAGGGCCACACGAAACTCGTTTATGAGGTTCACCAGACCTCAAGGACATATGGAGGAGGCGCCCGTCCGACCTTGCCACTCGACACGATCATCCGCTCCACCTCCATACGCTCCGCGGTATTCGAGGGGTTTGTCATTATGACGGAGGAGGAGGAGAAGAAGCTCGCTCGCCTTGAGTAGAGGCTTGTAGCGAACGTCGACTTCGACGACCAAGCTCTCCACATATTGGGTTTTCATATGGGACACCGAGGTGGGTGCAATTCTCTAACGGAGTGTCGGCAAACACCCACAAGGAATTCGCCTAGAAAATTCTCATGACCATGGCGCATATCCTTGATGAAGGAGTGCCGAGTCTCTCATTCCGTTTGGAGAGAGCCATTCGTACCAGGAGGCCATCCACAAACTAGAAGCACCCACAAGTGGAGAAGAAGGAAGACACCGTCGGAAGGGTAACTCGATCAACGGTGCTATGTCTAGCACCTTGATGGGTTAATCTCCTTTCATCCATGGGTTGTAATGATCTTGAGATGTAGTCATACTTTGTTGGATTATCTATCTATCATCTTGTGTTGAATATACTTTAATGCTTAAGGTTAGCTACCATGCCATAAAGAGAGTAGAGCTCCAATGCGTCCTTGGATCCATTCAATACGCCGTGTCCATCATAGGTCTAGTCATGAATACCTTCGCGTACCGAGTACGAGAGGAGGGAAAGGGCAAAACCATGGTCACAACCCCCGATAGATTAGATTGGTTTTCATGATCAAAACGATTGCATGATCTAGTATCATAGACTCATGGGCGAGTGTCTCCTATCTTGATTGAACAAGCGGTTCCCTATGTATTAGGGAATAGCTCGGTTTTCAAAAGGGAGCTCCGGAACAAGTGGATGTGCATGAAGGCACAATGAAGGTTTTTGGAGTATGATCGCGGGAGAAGACCATCAATGAAGAAATACTATCTCGGAGCCCCATCATCCAAGAGTTTCACTCATGGATGTGCAAAAGGATTTTTGGGAGAATAAGAGAGACAAAGATAACCGACACGGAGTTGAGTTGGCTTTACTTGGCTTTGATTGCCGGGCGACCAATAGACCCCACTCACCTCATCCGGGTGTTACCTCTCCATGTTGGCTATCTCTTTGAACTCGGGTATTACAAGGAACCCGAAGCATCTCCTACCCGAGACTTCCCTAGGATTTGAGTATATGAAGAAAGGAAAATATATAAGTGAAGATGAGAGAGGAGGCTTCAAAGTGCCAAAGTAAACTTACCCCTTCCGGACGGGAGATCAAGACTTTTTTCTTGAGGGGAAAGAAGATTGGTTAGAGGAAGGACTTCTTGTGCCGGCGAAGAAAAATAAAAGAGAAGGATTATAGGAGAAGGATCTTCTATGGCCCAAGAAGGAGGTGCGCAACAAAATTATGTGCCACCATTTGGAGGAGTTCCGGCGCCACCAAGTTACTACGGTGGTGTACCAATGCAAGCATGGGGGAGTGGTGCAGCCATGCCCCCACCAATTTTGCGGTGCCCGACGTAGCCTTTGTGAAGCCATATGCACACCTTCCTTAACCACAACAAAATGTGGCCACCATTGGAGGATCCGCTGCAAGAAACATGAAAATTATTGCAGCCATCCTAACCAATGCAAACCAAATGGGTGAAGGTAATGCGAACATCGCTTATGAGCTTTGACACCTTCACTTAGCACCGTCATACAATTCATAGGAGAAGCGGTGCAATCCTATTATAAGTAAGGGTACAACAACCAAGACTATCAATATCAACCATGGCGGAAGATTAGAGAGAGGAGCTTTAGTTATCTTTCCTTTACCCCCTCTTCTTTAATTTTCAGATTGTTTGCGCCTATGTATGCGTAGTGTTTTTAGTTTTTACTTTAATTTTCAGCATGTGTGTTTGTTTTATTTTCATCATGAATAAAATCACCACCTAGTTTTTACCTTTGGTAAAGTTACAAGGTTTATGCCATGATGATATATGATTATAACTGCCACTTTGTTTATCTTTGTAATTGTTTTATGCATGTTTAAGCTAGTTCTCTCTTAAAATACAAATCTGAAATTATCTAAATGCTAGCTTAATCTTTAGCGGAGGTTATGATAAAAATAAAGACCCATAGTGTTTTATGTGCTCTCAAGTTTTAAATGGATTAAAGATGATTTATTTTTGTTCTTAAAAGTAATGCTAACATTGTCATAAATACCACTTGCGTGTTGCTCTACCTATCCTGAGCCATATAAATATTTTAGTGCAAAAACTTAGTATACAAGGTTTTATTTTTGGGTGAGTTATTTCAGGCCTTGATTTCTCCGGCCCGAGACTAAGAAGTCTGGTTATTCTCGTTTTTGCGTATCTATCTTTTTGCTAGCCTTTTTATCGTGCATTGTGTATCCCCACATCGGAGATTTCACAATCCTGCACGGATATCCACCCTTAAGACCAAATATCATCTTTTGTGATTACCTCCTTGACCACAACCTATCGTTGAGAATGGATCATCAATTCAAGGAAGATAAATGGTGCAAACATTGAAGATTTCAAGTATCTCTCCAAAGGAAAAGTATTTCCGGTACCTACCTTATCTTTATCACCTCTTAGCCCGAGGACGAGCAAACGTTTAAGCATGGGGGAGGAGGTAGGTACAATGCAATTTTAGAGTTCAAAGGGGAGCAAGTAAAAAAAATTTGATGAGAAAGAGAAAGAAAGAAAGAAAAAGAAAGAAAGAAGAAAAATTATATGTATGAGAAAAAAAGAAAAGAAAAAATATGAGTATGTGTAAAAATAAAAATAAAGTGAACTCCCCGGTTCTCTAAAGTGCATTAGGAATTTCAAGGACTCGGGATTAAAAGATCCATGCTCATTTTCCAACCATGTGCAACCCGATAACGAGGACTTCCTTTGTGCCTCGGGATCACTCTTTGCCATTTGCACATGTCCACCTATCTCAAGTGTGTGTATTTTTCTCTTTCCCCTCCTTGATATAACATTATTTTCCAATGACCTTTTTGACGAGTCTCGGTAAGACCATGAGAAGTTTGTCTTGTTTTGACAACATATCATTTATAATATCTTGGCAGGATTAAACTTTCCCAAAAAGCTCCATATAAAGCCTACCACATATATATGTGTTATGAGAGGGAAAGGAGTAGAATAAATAGGCTTGAGAGACAAGATGAGATGAGAGTTCATGAGCAAGATGCAAGGTGGTTTAAATTTGTGAACTTGGTTTAGCTCTTTTTCATCTCGTTCTTTATTTCAAAATTTCAATTTTGGGAGCATGTTAATACTTATGGGATAAGCTTAATTATTAATCTACCCTCCGTAGGGATGAAGGCTAGTACATTATGGAACTTTAACGAATTAAACTTTTGAGAGCATTATGTTTTCTCGTGTATGATCAAGTGCAAGGTTTAAACAATGAAGGGCAACGATGATATCCATCGAAGGCTTACCCGAGGACGAGCAAGGTTTAAGCATGGGGGAGCCGTTGACGGTGAAATTCCTTCAACCTAGCCATGAGTTTACCTTCGGTGTTGGCATGACTTTTGTATCTTATCCATTGGTACTAACCCTCGTGGTACAACAAGTTCACTTGTGCATGTCGGTTCGGAGTTTAGTGTTTATGCGGGGTTTTAGCGTTGAAAGTAAGACTTCCGGGATAAGTTCATTAAGCACCTCATGACAAGACCTTGAAGCCTGGTACAAGTCAAGCAATAAAGTGAACACGACTCCAAGAAGCCCAAGGACCCAACCCGAGAAGATGGAAAACTCCGAGGACCTAGCCGGAAAAGTGCGTCGAATCTTGCAAGACAAGGAGCTTCATCCAATTCGGAGGGAAACCGATGACAAGGGCCCACATGCAAAAGGGGAGAGGATCTAGAAGACTCGGGAAGCAACACCCGAAGAAGGAGGCCACGAACTAGGCCGAAGTGGGCCCGGGCCGCCGAGCCCGGCCCGTTTCGAGGCCCGGGAGGGCCCCCCTTTGACCTAGATGCATCTCGGGCTATTTATAGCCCCCTGACCGAGAGCCACACATCAATCAATTCATCATCCGCCGCCGAGGAGCAGAGAAGTTTGAGGGACACCATCTCAGAGATGAGGGTCGTGCTAGTTGTCTAGGGTCTCCCTAGCCGACATGGGAACCTTGCATGGAAGACCACGTCGGAGCTCCGAAGCAAGGATCAAGATTGAGGTAGGATCCCGGTGGTGATCTTGTTCATGTAATCATTCATGGTGAAGTCTTTAAGTAAATCCGATTTCTAGCGATCAAGTGCCTTCTCGATGATTTTTTTTTTCTTCTTGGTTATGCTTCTTCCCCAATCTAGTCTATAGCTAGATTACATAGGGTGCTCTTGTAGCCGCGGTGGCTAGAGGTGCATACCGGACCGACCAAGTGATTTCAACTTGTTCTTATCGAACTCTCCCTAGACTACCCGCATGAATAGGGATACGTTGTGACAGAACAGGGGTTCCGAAAGGCGGGCGTTTTCGAAGTCGGACCGGAGGCCACGATTTAAAGATGCTTTTAATGAGATTCACTTTTCTATCTTCATCTATCTTGTTTGGAGCTACAACATAAGCATGATCTAGATTCTCTAGATCGGTTATCTCTTGCTTTCTCTTGCTACGTCTTTAGTAGATTAGATTAGATGTGTTTCCTTTATGAGTTAGTAGATTAGATGCAATTTGGTTCTTCATAAGATAGATTACCTTGCTTTACTAGATTGAATCCTTGCGTTGCACATTGTTCCATGGATTCGATACCTTGGGTTCACCACTCGAGGGAAGAAGGGTCCCTTGACTACGGCGGGAGACTTGTCCGCTTGCAAGTCTAAACGAACTTTGATACAACTATCTACCGTCAACAACGGTCAAAATCAACACCGACCGCTCGTGATGAGCATGAGATTCGACGTCTTGCCAACTATGATCGCGTCAATGGTCCTCCAAACCCTCTCAATGCCAACAACCCTGCGGGCAGAGGCAGCACTCCGCCGGCTCCAAGATGAAGAACTCCGGTGCCGTGCCCAAGACGACCAAGACAACGACGCCCCGCTCGACCTCTACATCATCCCAATGTGTCCTCGTGCTAACTACAACAACAACATGGGTGCGGCCGCAACAAACAACTTTTCGGCCTTCTCACGACATCTCGAGACCCTAAAGCCTAAAGGACTTCAAGCCGGCCATCGATAAATACAATGGTCACTCCAACCCAATTAATTGGATGAAGATGTACACCATTGCTGCCCAGGTTGCAATTGGAAATGAAGACCACATGGCAGGATATTTCCCCCTTGTGATGGGTACAACGCGGCTCTTGTGGCTAAATAACCCGCCCGTGGTGTGCATCACTTCGTGGGTGAGCCTTTCACGATTGTTCACCACGAACTACCAGGTGACCTACGATAATCGCCCCGGCAATACTCAACACCTCGCAAGGGTGCAAATGAAGAAAGACGAAAGTCTCGAACTACACCAACCACTTTTTCGAAAACCGCAACCGCCTTGCGAGCGCCAAGGACAAAGACGTCATCATCTACTACGAGAAAGGTGTCACCAACCTCAAGCTCTTCAAGAAAGATCCATGAGGACAGCGCAACCATGAGGACCATGTGTGGTTCAAGGACCGGTGGATGGTCGCTTCCTTGTGTGATGAGTGATTGACAACGTTGTGTGGACCGATTCTTGGCTAAGTATTGCGAGGTGCGGGTTGCGGCTTGACTCGTGTTGGTGCGGGTGAAGAACAAGCGCGAAAGGTCGTCGCCGGTGAGGCCTCCGTGTGTGGAGAAGACAAGTAGGTCGTGTTCGAGGGACCCGGTGGCCGGCGGGGTCAAGTGCGGGCCGCATGGTGGCATGAACGAAGCAAGATGAAGTCGTGGACGGTTTCTTGGTTGAGCCTCAAAACCAAGGTCGAGCCGGAACTACGTGGGAGCCAAGTCATGAGTGGAGGTTGGCGGAGGCTACACCGAGTTCGCGGGGTTTCCAAGTGGTTCACCAGAAAACCACTGGGTTCCTTGGTTGATCCACAAAGCCAAGACCGAAGAACCGAAGACGGTGCCGCAAGAAGACCGGCACCGGCCTCGACCGGTGGGGACCGGTCTGACCGGTGAGGAGCACCGGTCTGACCGGTGTGCGACGACGTAGTCCGGAATCTTCGAAGCGGAGGACACGCGTCGGAATCGCATCGCTTGCGTCGAGGCTACGCAGGGTGCGGTCGCCGGGCATCCGTCCGATGGTGAAGACATCAAGAATTCCAAATCCGCCCTTGAGGGGCATGTATCCCTAGTTAGTAGAGAAGGGCATTTTAGACATTCGGTTGCCTCCATATAACCCAAGAGGTGAGAGGATGGCAGCCAACTCTTGGAACCCTAGCTCATTAGTTTTCCTATTTTCTACCTATTTTCTCTAGGTTTTCCTTAGGACTAGCAAGAGAGCTTCACGGAGAGATCTTGTAGAGAGGGATGGATGATCGGGCGGCTTGCTAGACCTTGTACGAACCTTTGTTTCATGTATAGATGATTCGGCGTGGTTCCTCAAGGTTTGGATGTGTTTTCCCCGGTTGTTCTTGGTGGTGATTTTCGGAGCCCTCTCTTCGTGATTTCTTTGGGGTGTTTTCGAGGCTTTTCTCTTGGGGATTTGATGGGGGAAATTTGTGGGAACCCTTTGTGGTTCTTTGGGCCGTGATTCCCCTCCCAAATCCGTGAGTAAAAGTGCTCGATTTTGGGGTTTTCTTGAGTTCTTGGGTTGGAGGTGCTTTCGGCGGGATTTCTTCGATTCCTCCTTTTTGGACGAGTTTTTGTGGGATTAAACTTGGCTATGGACTCCTCATGAGGTGTTCTTGATATCCCCAAAGTCTTGTTCAAGTCCGTGGAGCGATTCGGGAGATCGAGATTTGGATTTGGGGGAGTTGACCCGCGGGTCGTTGTTCATCCCGAGTCGCCGGTGCCACACCGGCTCGACCGGTGCTCTTGACCGGTCTGACCGGTGCAAGCCCTTGTGGGTTTTTGCTCGGGTGAACGTCTTGGTGTGTTCGTTGTTGTCCCGTGGTGCCGCCGTTTCGAGTTTGGGTCCGTTTGGTGGTCGGTTGGCTTTGTTTGGTGTCTTGGGGGCTTTCGAGCTATCATCGGCTCCGACCGGTGTGTCCGACCGGTCGACCGGTGTAGAGCCACTTAGTGGAAGTTGCTCGGTTCACCAGCGGGGACCGGTCGACCGGTGGTGCTCACCGGTCCGACCGTGTGGGTCCGTAGACTCGGGGTTTGGTTTTTCCGCTTGCGTTTCTCGGGTCGGAAGGTTGCGTGTTGGTTCCTAGGTCCGGTGGCACTCCGGTGGCTACGTGGGCTTGACCAACCTTGGTAGTGAGTCGGAGACGTGTGTTGGAAGCCGTGTTCGTCTTGTTGGAGTTTTCATCTCCTTCGAGAAGAATTTTTATCGGCTCCCATTCACTCCCCCCTCTCCGGTTCGCCGTATCGGTCCTTCAAGTGGTATCGAGCCGGTTCGGGTCTTTGTTGACTCTAACCGTCTAAGATCCAAGGATGGCGTACCGGGAACGGGGTTCGGGTCCTCCACACTTCGATGGCAAGAACTACCGGATGTGGAGCAAGCGGATGGGTGCGTTCCTCCGTGGAAAGGGTCGGCTGCTTTGGGATGTCACGGTGGACACAAAGGCTATGTCCACCGATGGATTTCCTTGCTCCGGGGTCGAGGGGACGGATTCGACGCCAACAATAAGGCGGTCGACTACTTGTTTCGTGCTTTGTGTCGGCCGAGTTCGATCGGGTGCACACCGAGCACTTGGCTTGTAGGATTTGGGCGGTGTTGAAGGAGGCTCATGTTGGGAACGCCCGGTGTTCGAGCACGGTTGTATGCGACCTACGGGGAGAGAGTACGAGAACTTCACTCATCTCCCCGGTGAGTCCATCGATGCCTTGTTTCAGAGGTTCACGGTGGTGGTGAACAACATGAGGGCCAATGTGGACGTGCTCCCGTACGATGATCATGATAGAGCGGTCAAGCTCTTACACTCTTTGGATCGTACGATATGGGGCGGAAAGTTTGAGGCCATAGTCGAGTCGGAGCGGTATGATACTCGACGGTGAACGAGCCGTTCTCGAAGCTCAAGTCGGGCCGAGGTGGATAGGGGCATGACTGCCAAGCTCGAGGGACCGACTGATTCCCATAGTCTTGCCCTCGTTGGTGGTTCCAAAGGAAAGACTAATTCTAACCCATCCACCAGGATGTTCTCATTTTCCTCTTTGATGTCTATGCCAGATGAGGAGTTTGATGACCTTGGAGAGGACGAGCTGGCGCTGTTGACGAGGCGGTTCGAGAGGCTGCACGAGAACCGCGTGAACATGAGGAGGAACACGAGGACTTGCTTCCAATGCGGCAAGCCGGGACACTTCGTCGCCGACTGCCCGGAGAAGGCCGAGAACAAGGACAACTACAAGCACAAGCCGAGGAAGAACGATGACAAGTACCGTTCGAGGCGCGACCACAAGAGCAAGCACAAGAACAAGTACAAGGACGAGCGACGATCGAGGAAGAAGGAGGGCCGAGGCAAGGCCCGAGCGATGGTTGGAGCGAGCGACGTCGACTCCGGTTCCGCGTACTCCACCTCGAGCTCGAGCAGGAGCCGACGACGAGGGGAGATCGCCGCAAGAACAAGAAGTCGTCCAAGAACCCGAGCGGGCCGAGGCCGCTTCGCGAGAGACGGCTTCGCACCATGGCGTTGAGCTCCGGCGAAGCAAGAAGAGCACACGGAGCGACTCGGACTGCGAGTCCGACGACGAGGTGCGTGATGAGCTTCCCTTCTTGCGCCGGGAGAATGAGAGGCTTGGCTCTTTGCTTGATAACCGTGATGACATGCTTAGAGAGGCCAAGAAAATGAGGAAAGAGCTTAGGGCTTCACTCGAGGATGCTTGATAGCAAGCTTGAGATTGATTCGCTTAAGGCTAGCCCCGTTGTTTCGATGAGAATGATTGTGCTCGATTGCTCCATATTCCTTGCCGATCTTGCTTTGTTTAAGGAGAAGCATGCCTCCAAGTGTGAGGAACTAGATGTGCTTAGGGTTGAAGTGGCCGAGCTTAAGTCTAGACTTGCTTTGCTAGGTGCTTGCACTTCTTGCCCCGTTTTGCATGCTAAAATTGATGAGATGCATGCTTACACTAGTTCGCTCGAGGCTAAATTGAAGGAACCCATGCCTACATCTTGCTCTACCCGTGAAATGCATGCATTGAAAAATTTGGAGCTTGCACATTATGTTGATCGTTTGCGGGATGAGAATGATGATTTGAGGAAGTTGATGGGTTGGTTGTCCTGGCCACGAGCCTCAGTTGAGGATGATGATCGAGGCCTTTAAGAGGCAAGATGGTGAGGGGCTTGGGGCAAACAAGGTTGGTGAGGGAAGTGGAGAGAATATCCCGGAGCCACCAAAAACCCACCACAAAAATGATTTCCCACCAAAACCTAACCATCTAAGGAACCGACTAGACACAACCCCGCCTCCACCCGTGTTTTCTACACCCACAAATGACCTACAAAAGCCTATCAAGTTTGTGAGCACTTCGGGGAAAGTGTTCTTTGGGAAGGAGAGTGAGAAGGCTAGTGGTGAGAAACCGGTGGAGGGTTTGAGTGGAGAGAAACCAAGTGAGCGACCACATCCCAAGCCAAAGCCTAAGCTTGTGAGGTTCCATTGTGGCTATTGTGGGAGAGATGGCCATAAGGAGGAGTTTTGCTTCAAAAGGAAGCGAGAGGAGAGAATGGAGAAGGAGTGGGCTAACAAGGACAAGTACCACCCTTCCAATGGTGTACTTGGGCCTCGTATGCGGATACCCGGGGGCAAGGCGACGCGTGAGGACGAGTTCGGACTTGGGGAGAGAAGAAGGCGGCAGTGGGTGGTGCTGCTGCCCGGTGCCACACGGTCGGACCGGTGTGGGGCACCGGTCGGACCGGTGGAGGCACAGACGGACGGCTTTTCGGGTTTCGTGCTCGTACGGGTGCGAGAGTTGTTTCGGTGGTCGTGGTTACGGTGGTTGGGGTGGAAAAGGTGCGGGTGGTCGGTTGCTAGGCGTTCTCCACCTCGTGCTCAATACGGGGATTGGAGGAGTCGTGGCGGTGAGTTGGAGAGGAAGGACGTTCCACGGGCTTTCTTGCGTGGTTTTGGTCCTCCTCCGGGAGAGAGGGGTGGTTCCCTCGGGGGTGGTTACCGTGGTGGTGTTCGTGGAGGTAGCTTTGGTAGGAGAGATGCTTTGGTTGGTGCTAACCCCACTTTCGAGCAAATGGCTCGGCATCGGTTTTCCTCTTTTGGTACTAACCCCGGTCTTGAGTCGTTTGTTCGCTTGTGCCTATTTTTGATTTTTCGGGTGGGAGACTTGAAGAACATTTGGTTGATTGACTCCGGTTGTTCGAGGCATATGACCGGAGACGGGGGGTGGTTCTCAAGTCTCGTCCGGTGGTGACGAAGAGGTACATCACCTTTGGGGACAATGGGCGTGGGCGTGTGCTTTCGAAGGTGAGATAAAAGTGAGTGACAAGATCACTCGAGGCGTGTTGCTCTTGTTGAATCGCCGGGGTACAATTTGCTTTCGTGTCCCGGTTGTTGGATGAGGTTTTTGAGGTGTTGTTTCGGCCCGGTGGTTCTCGGATTGTGGACTCTCGAGGGGACCTTGTTTGTATGGTCGTTCCCGAGGGTCAGGTGTTTCGTGCTGATTTTTCTCAGTCTTCGGGTGTGGAGCGTTGTTTCTTGGCTGGTTCTTCGAGTGAGTTGTGGAAGTGGCATAGGAAGTTGGGTCACTTGAGCTTTGACCTTTTGTCTCGCTTGAGTAAACTCAATTTGGTCCGAGGATTGCCACGGTTGAGGCTTGAGAAAGAGTTGGTTTGTGCTCCGTGCGTGCATGCCAAGATGGTGGCCTCTTCTCACCCGCCTCTCACCGATGTGATGACTGAGCGTCCATGTGAGCTGCTCCATATGGACCTTGTTGGCCCAACTCGTGTGCAATGCGGGTGGGAAGTGGTATGTCCTTGTCGTGGTGGACGACTATTCTCGGTATGCGTGGGTGTTCTTTCCGGAGGATAAGGGGGAGACGTTTGGTTTTGTTCGAGATCTAGTCTTGAGGTTGAGGAACGAGAGGCACGCCATACAAGCTATCCGCGGTGATAATGGTTCGGAATTCGGGAACTCTCGTTTTGAAACCTTTTGCCATGACTTGGGTCTTGAGCACCGGTTTTCGAGTCCGTATACGCCACCCCGGAATGGTGTTGTGGAAAGGAAGAACGGGACCTTGTGCGAGATGGCTCGGACGATGCTTGATGAGCATAGGACTCCGAGGAGGTATTGGGGCCGAGGCGGTGAATACCGCTTGCTATGTGTCGAACGGGATATACCTCGAGTGCACAAGAAGAAGACATGCTATGAGTTGATGCATGGCCGCACACCCAAGGTGAGTCACTTCCATGTCTTTGGTTGCAAGTGTTTCATTCGAAGAAAGGCGGGGAAGTTGGATAAGTTTGAGGCTAGGTCCGTCGATGGCATTTTCTTTGGTTATGCATCTCATTCTAGAGCATATCGTGTGCTCAATCTTGAAACTAACCAAATCGTGGAGACTTGCGAGGTAACCTTCGACGAGACGAGCCACGTAGTCGGCTTGTCTTTGAGTGTGCGGTGATGATGAGCTTGGCGAGGAGATCTTTCGGGGAGGAGGAGCATGAACATGGTGATGATGAGGATGGTGGTGCGGTGCCCCCAGCTGAACATGTACCCACTACTTCGACGACGATGATGGATGGACCCTCTCGCTACACCTACGACGACAAATCAAGAACGAGGAGAAGCTGATGTTGAGGGGGAGGTAGCTTCGAGGCGAGAACCTCCCCGGCGAGTTCAAGTGGATCACCCGGCTTCGAGGATCATCGGCGACATGAATGAACGCACTACACGGTCGAGGGTTCGAAACAATTCCCATTTTGCTCATGCTGCGTTTGTTGCTTCTTTCGAGCCCAAAGACATTGGACACGCACTATCCGATCACAATTGGGTTAACTCGATGCATGAGGAGTTGGAGAACTTTGAGAGGAATCGAGTGTGGGAGTTGGTTGACCCTCCTCCGGGGTGTAAGCCGATCGGTACCAAGTGGGTGTGGAAAAACAAAGAGGGAGAGAAGGGTGAGGTTGTGAGGAACAAGTCGAGACTTGTTGCCCGGGGGTTCGGTCGGAAGGAGGGGATCGACTACGAGGAGACCTTTGCTCCCGTAGCCCGTTTGGAGGCGATTAGGATCCTTCTAGCCTTTTCCGTGGCTAAAGGGTTCAAGTTGCACCAAATGGATGTGAAGAGTGCTTTTCGAATGGAGTGTTGGAGGAAGAAGTGTATGTGAGGCGCCCTCGGGGGTTTGAGAGTGAGAAGTACCCCCACCGGGTGTACAAGTTGAGGAAGGCGTTGTATGGGTTGAAGCGGGCGCCTAGAGCTTGGTATGGCGGGTTGAGGGGGTTCTTGTTTGAGAGAGGCTTTGAGATGGGGAAGGTCGATCGGACCTTGTTTTTGCCGAGGCGAGGGCGGAGATATCCCGATTGTGCGGGTGTACATGGATGATATTGTCTTTGGTGGCTCGTCTAACTCTCTTGTTGCGAGGTTTGCGGATGATATGAGCGGGGAGTTCGAGATGAGCATGATGGGTGAGTTGCGGTTCTTCCTCGGGCTACAAATCAAGCAATCAAAGGAAGGAACATTTGTGCACCAGGCTAAGTACACCAAGGACATTGTGAGGAAGTTCAAGATGGAGGACTCCAAGGCTATGACGACGCCGATGAGTACGACTACGGCTCTTGATGCGGACGAGGAAGGTGAACACGTGGATCAGAAGGAGTACCGGAGCATGATCGGGTCACTCCTCTACTTGACGGCGACGAGGCCGGACATACAGTTCTCGGTGTGTCTGTGCGCTCGTTTTCAAGCGTCTCCGAGGACTTCGCATCGGCTAGCAGTGAAGAGAATTTTTAGGTACTTGCGTCACACTCCCGACTTCGGCCTTTGGTACTCCGCGTCCTCCTCTTTGGCGCTTCATGGTTTTTCAGACGTGGATTTTGCGGGTGTCGGTTGGATAGGAAGTCCACTTCGGGACTTGCCGAGTTTTTGGGTTCTTCTTTGGTGTCTTGGTCTTCCCGCAAGCAGTCGAGTGTTGCTCAATCCACGACCGAGGCCGAGTATGTTGCCGCTGCTAGTTGTTGCTCTCAGCTCCTTTGGATCACCTACACCATGAGTGACTTTGGTGAGGAGTATACCCATGTCCCACTTCAATGTGATAGCACTAGTGCCATAAGTGTTGCAAAGAACCCAGTGCTCCATTCCAAAACCAAGCACATAGAAGTGAGGTATCATTTCCTGAGAGACAACGTTGAGAAAGGAAAGATAGCGTTGATCCATGTACCCACACATGACCAACTAGCCGATATTTTCACCAAACCCCTAGATCAAGCAACTTTCACTCGTTTGCGGGGGGAACTTGGTGTGTGTTTGATTTCTTGAGTTGGGTGTGTGGGAGCTTTCTTTTGCGGTGGTGTCGAGCCCGTTTTGCCTCTCCTTGAGGAGCCGGTTTGTAGCATATGTATAGCTTTCATTTGTGCATTTCTTGCATTTTGGCATGGCATATGTAGCATGATGTATAGGCATCCTTGTATCTTAGTTTGCATGCATTTTGTATCATATGCATCGGTTAGGAAAAGCTTCTCTCATATACATTGTTCACCATGGAATGAGATATATGTCTTTGTGAGCTTGTTTGGTATGCTACGGTTAGTTTGGCTTAGCTCTTGATGATCTTGATGAATAATCCATGGTTGATAGCTATGCTTTTGAAAAATGTCACATGTATGCTCTCTCATGTGTAAATGCCTTTACATGCTCTTGGCATGTTTTTGTGGCTTTGCTATGCTTAATTTGTGGTTGGATAGCTAGCTTATTGATCATATGGGGCCAAAGGCTCATTTGCCATCATGAATGTTTAGCCCTCTTGATTTATCTTGTGGAGGAGCATAAGTTCCTTTTTGTCGCAAAGACATTTCATGTACCATTTACAAATCTGAAAATGAAATGAAAAATGCTTGGAAAATATGCTCCCATGTCATATGTGCTGAATTTAATTTGCTTTGGGTGCTAAACCGTTGCATGATGCCTACCAATGAGAAGTCTCATACATAGAAGTAGGCACATGGCTCGGTGGCTTTGACATGACATGAGGTGCTTGTGGGTGTTTGTGATGGTCTTATGGTTAGAATAGCTGTCCTAGCATGAAGTTTGTGTGGCTTTGCCATTTTGATATGCTTTGATCATGTTTAGGACTTTGCTCATGAGAGGCAAGTTTTTCGCAAAATTGCCAAAATCCATCTTAGCTTCGTCCAATGGTTGTGAAACTTGGTGATCATGTAGTTGAGATCGATACGAAGTCGTAGAGTATCTAATTTGCTCATTTGGACGTATGTAGCATCCTATGTTGAATTTTGTATATTCGAGAAGCTCTAGGTTGAAAGTTTTGCATTTTTGGCTTGATTCATGCATTGCCAACAAGGGGGAGAAGTTTGAGCTTGAAATGGCTTGGTGGATGCATTTAGAAGGTTTTCGAGTGGTTTCGGGCCATTTACGGGCTCTGTTGTACACCGGTCCGACCGGTGATGGGCACCGGTCCGACCGTGTGAGTGCTGGTCCCTGTACATATGTTAGGCACCGGTCGACCGGTGTGAGCCGAAAGTGCTTTGCGGTACTGTCCCGTTTCATGTGGTTTCTTGCATGCATTCGTCCGGGGGAGTTGCATTGGTTCTGGGGGAGCTTGCAAGTGTGCAGGGGAGCTCTTTGTGGTTTTTCGAGCTTTGTTTCGGTGGTTTGCGCTCTTTGCTTGAGCTTTGCTTTGTCTCGGATGTGTCGAGCCGTTGCCCTTGCCTAAGGGGTCCGAGACTTGTCTTCTTCAAGTGATCTTGCTCTTTGCCTTTGTTTGGCTTTCGATCGCTTGTTGGAGTTTCTTTTTGTTCGTTTCTTTTTTCGTTTCTTTTCTCTCTTGTTACTTTCGTGTGGGTGTTGTCAATGCACTCATCAAGGGGGAGATTGAGGACCATGTGTGGTTCAAGGACCGGTGGATGGTCGCTTCCTTGTGTGATGAGTGATTGACAACATTGTGTGGACCGATTCTTGGCTAAGTATTGCGGGTGCGGGGTTGCGGCTTGACTCGTGTTGGTGCGGGTGAAGAACAAGCGCGAAAGGTCGTCGCGGTGAGGCCTCCAGTGTGGAGAAGACAAGTAGGTCGTGTTCGAGGGACCGGTGGCCGGCGGGGGTCAAGTGCGGGCCGCATGGTGGCATGAACAGCAAGATGAAGTCGTGGACGGTTTCTTGGTTGAGCCTCAAAACCAAGGTCGAGCCGGAACTACGTGGGAGCCAAGTCATGAGTGGAGATTGGCGGAGGCTACACCGAGTTCGCGGGGTTTCCAGTGGTTCACCAGAAAACCACTGGGTTCCTTGGTTGATCCACAAAGCCAAGACCGAAGAACCGAAGACGGTGCTGCAGCAGCACCAGACCGGTCTGACCGGTGGGTCTGACCGGTCTGACCGGTGGGGACCGGTCTGACCGGTGAGGAGCACCGGTCTGACCGGTGTGCGACGACGCAGTCCGGAATCTTCGAAGCGGAGGACACGCGTCGGAATCGCATCGCTTGCGTCGAGGCTACGCGAGGTGCGGTCGGCCGGGCATCCGTCCGATGGTGAAGACATCAAGAATTCCAAATCCGCCCTTGAGGGGCTTGTATCCCTAGTTAGTAGAGAAGGGCATTTTAGACATTCGGTTGCCTCCATATAACCCAAGAGGTGAGAGGATGGCAGCCAACTCTTGGAACCCTAGCTCATTAGTTTTCCTATTTTCTACCTATTTTCTCTAGGTTTTCCTTAGGACTAGCAAGAGAGCTTCACGAAGAGATCTTGTAGAGAGGGATGGATGATCGGGCGGCTTGCTAGACCTTGTACGAACCTTTGTTTCATGTATAGATGATTCGGCGTGGTTCCTCAAGGTTTGGATGTGTTTTTTCCGGTTGTTCTTGGTGGTGATTTTTGGAGCCCTCTCTTCGTGATTTCTTTGGGGAGTTTTCGAGGCTTTTCTCTTGGGGATTTGATGGGGGAAATTTGTGGGAACCCTTTGTGGTTCTTTGGGCTGTGATTCCCCTCCCAAATCCGTGAGTAAAAGTGCTCGATTTTGGGGTTTTCTTGAGTTCTTGGGTTGGAGGTGCTTTCGGCGGGATTTCTTCGATTCCTCCTTTTTGGACGAGTTTTTGTGGGATTAAACTTGGCTATGGACTCCTCATGAGGTGTTCTTGATATCCCCAAAGTCTTGTTCAAGTCCGTGGAGCGATTCGGGAGATCGAGATTTGGATTTGGGGGAGTTGACCCGCGGGTGCTGTTCATCCCGAGTCGCCGGTGCCACACCGGTCTGCGGTGCTCTTGACCGGTCTGACCGGTGCAAGCCCTTGTGGGTTTTTGCTCGGGTGAACGTCTTGGTGTGTTCGTTGTTGTCCCGTGGTGCTGCTGTTTCGAGTTTGGGTCCGTTTGGTGGTCGGTTGGCCTGTTTGGTGTCTTGGGGGCTTTCAGGCTGCCATCGGTCTGACCGGTGTGTCTCACCGGTCTGACCGGTGTAGAGCCACTTAGTGGAAGTTGCTCAGGTTCACCTGCAGGGACTGGTGGTGCTCACCGGTCTGACTGGTGTGGGTCTGTAGACTCGAGGTTTGGTTTTTCCGCTGCGTTTCTCGGGTCGGAAGGTTGCGTGTTGGTTCCTAGGTCCAGTGGCACTCCAGTGGCTACGTGGGCTTGACCAACCTTGGTAGTGAGTCGGAGACGTGTGTTGGAAGCCGTGTTCGTCTTGTTGGAGTTTTCATCTCCTTCGAGAAGAATTTTTATCGGCTCCCATTCACTCCCCCCCCCTCTGCGGTTCGCCGTATCGGTCCTTCAAACCACCATCTCCAACCTCATGGCTTACGTCAACAAGCTTATCAACACTCAAGATGCGGTTGTCTATCACTTCAAGGGCGACAAAGTGGACGACGCCTCCACCGCCATGGAATCCGACGTCGTCGATAGATAGCGCAAGCGGTCCGGCGAGGTCTACATGACTAACGCCCCGGAAGGTCTACCTTCCTTGAAGGCGACCTCAAGCGCACGCCGGATGACACTTGTTAGTTCCACCGTGACGCACAACATACAATGCGTGAATGCGAAGAGCTAAAGCGCGCCCTTGGCGTCCCTCGAGAACCTAAGAAGACCAAAAGCAGCAAAAACGGTGATGGGCGGTTGTTGACGGTCCAAAATCATGCTCAAGTTCACCGCTAGTGTAGGGGTGACTTGGTGCCTTTTTCACCAAGGATGGTCCTCCCTAGATTTGTCAATCCAAGGATCGGAAGCAAACTCCTAAGGCTATTCATCTAATCTATGGATCTAACCTATCATGAAGCGTTGATTGCATAAAGGTAACATAAAAACACGAAGGGATGTATGGATCTCATCCACCTAGTCCTATAGGTAAACACCAAAGGGTAACCCTAGCCTATCATCTTCTTGTTGCCATTCCGGCCAAACTAACAAACCAATCTAAACCTGTACTATGATAAGGAGTACACTCAATATGGAGTAACCCAATATGGAGTGGCACGATACACATTCATTCACCGCTTTCTCCTCCACCGTACTGTCACTACGCAAGAATATTCATCACCGAACGACAACCTCGGTCCGTGCACTACAACGATGTATCCACAAGAGATAGACTAACCACCACGATTAGACCTATTCCTACTAAATCATATTCTACCTACACATATGGATAAAACACTCATCGATGTGGATCAAAGTAGGACAAGATATGATTACATCACCATCAAATGTTGAAGGTACAAATGACTTGACAAATTCAAGTCACGACTCCGGAACTCCACCATGGCTTCACCACGCAAGGCCATCTCCTAGGCAACTCGAGGACTTGCGGCAGCCGTCGGCTTCCTCCAGGTGCTTCTCCTTCGTGTCGGTGGCTCTCGATGAATGGATGGATGTGGCGACCGATGGAGGTAGAGGCAATTTATAGAGGAGCACCTAGGTCAAAGGGTGTCGCGAACCGCCACAAAAAGGGCCTAGGCCGGCCAGCCGGGGTTGACCGGTCCGGGCCCTTTTCAACCCCGTTCGACCCCGATCCGCTCCCCGACGCTTCTCGGTCAATTGTTGACTTGCTCCCTTCTGCATGTGGACCCTTAACATCATCTTCTACACGGTTTAGATAGAGCTCCTTGTCGCGCTAGCTTCAACATCTTCGTTCGGATCCCGGAGTTTTATGGCTTCATGCTTTGGTCCCCGGGCCATTTGGAGTCATGTTCATCATGTGTCTTGACTTGTGTCGAGCTTCATGATCTTCTCTTGAAGTGTTTGATGAACTTATTTTGAAAGTCTCCTCTTTAACATTAGTTTCCTATGTAAACAACAAACTCCAAATTCGACATGCAAGAGTGAACTTGATACCTCCGGGGGGTTAGTACCATTAGTCGAATATCAAATACGAGCTAATGTTGACGGTAAACTCATAGATAGGTGCACCAAAATCGACCGTCAACATACCCCCATGCTTAAACCTCGCTCATGCTCGAGCAAGTCCAAGATCTTTTCTTACCCTTGGAAATCGGCGTTGCCTTTCAATGGCATCCCTCCACTTAGTTATACACAACAAGTAGGGATGAAATTGGTTGGAAACGATCGAAAATATGCATTATCATTTCCTATCCTATTTTTTTCTCGGAAACGATACGCTCGAAAACAATACCGATAACGATAAATCGATACATCGAAACAAAACCATCGGATCGAAAATATGTTGATATCGATCGATAACGGTACCTCAAATCGAAAACACCTAAACCATGAATGGATATATATGCAACATATTCACAACCAAATGAGTGACCAACAGTTCAACATGAATATTACCGCACCATATGCCCATACTATAAACACCTATGACTCACAACTACTAAATTTTGCAGCCAACAAGTTTCTATCAGCGGCCAACCTACGAGGCTAGGGCGGCTAGGGCGCCGGCGATGGTCGTGTCCACGAGTTGGGGACTGCGAGTGGAGAATGAAATTATATACGTAGGGTTGTGTTATTGGGCCACGTTGGGCCTTGGTGTTACCTAGGCTTATGGTCCATCCGACGACAATTCGGAATTCCGACGGAATTTTCCAAGCAAAAATGGTTGATACATGTATTCGGCGGAACAAAGCCACTATCATTTCCATTTCCATTTCCATTTCCACCAAAGTTTTTCTATTTCCATACCATTTTCGGCTCCTACCATTTCCATTTCATTGTTTCTCATATTTTTTCGGAAACAAAGCTCGGTCGATCGGGAATTTCCGTAATCGTTTTCACCCCTAACAACAAGACATATTGCTCTCTCAAGTATTTAGCATTTAAGGTTCAAGTTTTGACTGGCTACTTCATTATGGCGGATAGACTAGCATTAAAGAACATGCCACAATAAAACAAATATAGTGCTCTTAGACTTAAGCAAATTTCAAACCTTAACCTTGTTGCATCGAGAAGAGTTTTCAAAAAGTTGCACATCTAACATAAGTGAGGTTCTCTTGCAAAAGGTCATGGGAACACTCATCTCGTCAAGTCACTCAAGCCTACACTAGATTAATCTCAACCCATTCTACTCATATATATGAAAGTGGAAAGCTTATGTTGAGCTTGGTAGGTAAAAACAATCCTAGCAAAACATTTTACTTGAAATATTTTCAAACTAAGAGAGAGATCTCGTTGGAATTACCGAGACTAGTCAAAACGGCCATGGAAACTAAATGTTAGAACGAAAGATAGATGGAACACAAACATTTAGAAAGGTGGACATGTGCAAGAGGCAAAAGGGTGATCCAATGACACAAATGAAGTTCTTGTTATCGGATTGCACATGGTTGGAAAAGATTGAGTATGGACTTGTCTTCAAAGCTCTCTAAGATTCAAATGAAGCTTTTTTTGCTTTTTTATTTTCTTATTTTTTCAATCCGATTATTCTTTTTCCTTCATTCAATTTTTCCTTCTCTTTTTTTATTCATCATTTTTATGCTCTTCTAAACTTTTAAGCAACATAGTACTTGCTATAGCGAGTCCTCCCCCATGCTTAAATGAGTGCTCCTCGAGCATAGAAGTGAGGGGACCTATGGCTGCTAGAGAAATACAAAATCCTTGTATTCCTTGATAAATGTTTTGAAATCTTCAAGGGCATCCTCCATGTCGAAACTTGCATGATCATTGATGAGTCCCTCCATATGTTATATGTCTTGAAATCTTGCCGAGAAAATCTTCATAAAATTCGTCGAAAGATCATCCGTACTCAATTTGGGTTCTGGTCAAGGAGGCAATCACAAAAGATATTTTGGGTTTAGGTTGGATGACTAGCAAAGTTTGTGCAATTTCCAATGTAGAAACTCACAATGCATGGACAAAAATGGCTAGCATGAAAAAGATATGCAAAGGAATGACCCGCTTCTTAGTCTCGTACCACGTAAATAAATCCTAATCCCACTCATCAAGATATAAGTTTCCAAACTAAGGGTAACATCATGAAAGTACTTGTATGAGTATAGGTTTTTTGTAGGTAGAACCTTGCAAGAGATTCACAAATGTAGATAGCATAATGATTTTAAATAAAACAAGTACAAGGCATAAGTCATCGGTCAACTTAAATCAAACGGCAACATAAACTATGTGGGTCTAGATATTAGTCTTTTAACCTCCACAAAATGAAAGAGGCGGTATTCAATCAATTTAAGTTCCTTTTAATAGAGAGCAAAAAGTCATGTCATATAAAACATCATTCAAGTAAAACAAAGCGGCAACTTTCATCATTTTTCCATAAGCAAGGCATACAAATGATATCATTATGGTAAGCTCAAAAGAGATGGTGATTCACTTATTGAAAAATAAACTAATAAACCTAGGTTGTCCTCCTAGTAGCCATGTTATTGATCGAGAGATAAATACAAAGTTTGTTTATGGTTGAAAGCATATATGTGCAAGCATTTAAAATGAGATGAACAAAGATAAAGTTAAGGGCGAGTTACCATCCTTTTCAATGCTTGAAGTGAAGTGCAGTGTGGCCTCCCCCATGCTTAAGCATTGTTCTTAGCATGGAAAAATAATGATGAACATCTTGTGGTGAAAGTGATCCTTGTACTCCATGTTGCCTTGTTCCCTTCGTCCTTCAAATCCTCCCCCATGCTTAGCTTGTTGCTAAGTGTGGAACAACTTGAATCACTCATAATTCCCTACTGCCATGTGTTTGAAAATCATCTTCACTTCTTGCCTTTGTTACTCATTTGTCCTTCAACTTCTTCTTATATCATCAAGGCATGGTTCCAATCCTTCGTCATATCGTCATCACCGACTTGCATCCCGTCCTTGTTGTTGCCTCTTCTTCCACAAATTTTTTTTTTACTTCTTGAATAGAACATATACTGAAACACCTCTCCAAGTTGAAGTTCATGAAATTATCTTTTCACCGAGCAATCATTCGCATGAAACGGATTCGACCAAGAGAGTTGTGTCTTTTTTATTCCGGCGATGCAATCTGTAATTTTCAGAATGTGCAACGCTTAATGTTTCGTCATATCTCCTTGTACGGGTCTTCAAAATTGATGATCCTTGATGAGTTGGAAAGAAGGTTTGAAGGAGCTTCTGAATATGAAATTTTCTTCCTTTGTACATCTCTGAACACGTGCTCAAACCTTGATGGAAACAACAACTTCCTTCTCAAGCCTTGTAGATGACTAACGATTTTGATTGCAATTAGTCAAGAACTCATGGGAACACTTCGTCATGCCCGCAAAGCAAATCAAATGCACATTCTACTCCCGGGGTGATGGTCGGGAGTAGCAACAATTGCCAGCAAACCAAATACATCCCAAAGATCTAACTTGTGGCATAGCTTACCTAGTAAAAATAAAAGTAAGAACCTAATGAGTGTACGTGCGTGTATGTGAAAAAATGCACATGAAAGGAAGATACATAAACAATGACAATGTTTGCACCATGTTCTAAACACCATTCTTACAACTATATTGCTTTATTTCTTTATAACCATAAAGATTTAACCAAGGTCAAAACACCATGTTCATTTCAAGGTTAATAATTCTTTATGCCACAAGAAAACTAAAGCGTTTTGCAAAGTTTAAAAATTAAACTAATGCAATATGATAACATCGTATATAAAACTGAATGACGGGGTCTCCAATCATGCCTAAACACCTTATTTATGCAAGATAACAAAAGAAAATGCCACACGTGAAGCATTATCATGGCAATAAAGCATTCATCCAAAAGTTTCTCAAAGAAACCAAGCAAATCTATGTAAGATAGAACAAAGGGGTTGATGCAAATTGCAAATGCAAAAACGGGTCAGTAACAAGGGTCATCAATGTTTGAAAAAGGCTTTCGATGTTGTTCTTCAATAATGACAAGCAAGTCACTTTATGAGAGGTAGAATATTGGCAACAAAATTTTTATCAAAAGATGTCACACCTCGCAATTTCTAATTTCATGACATGAATAGGAAGATAATTAAAACAACAATTTTCTCATAAATTTGAAAATTTTCCAACATTTATTTTATTCACGGGGAATATGGTATAAGAAAATCATTGTTTGTTTTCCAAAATAAAATAAATTAATCCTATGAGTTTAATGTTGCATACGGGTGCATCACTTTTGAGTGTTTGAATTTCAATTTGTATTTCAATTCGTTTGTTTGAAGTTCTTTCAAAAAAATTATAACCCTTTTCTTTTAATCCTTTCCATTCCCTCTCTTCGGCCCACCTGTTTTGAGCCCAAGGCTGCGATGTCCTAAAGACGCCCTTCAACACCTTCGCCCGGACGCTTGCCCTCCCTCGGCCCGGCTGTTTAGCCATCGGTTCGGCTGTCACTAGAAATCTGTTCCTCGCCCCTTCCACTCCCTAGCCTTGTTCACCTTTGCACCCTAGCGGGCCGCGGCTCCGCAGCCCTAGCCCCACTTCCGGCCCGGCCCGCGGCCCACTCCACATCCCTCGGCTCGGCGTCGTCGATAGGCGGGCCACACTTGTCATCACCCATCTCTCTTCGGAGCCGGACACGGGAGTCCTGGTCATCTCCGTGTCTGGCGGCCGCCGCCGGGCCTTTGCCTTGGCGTGCGCGCCATGGACGACCCTAAGCCTTGCCCCTACAAAACACGAGTGCCTCGTCCCTCGTGCCATAGCCGACCGCCGCCTCTCGCTCGCACCGCGCTGCCTATATTGGAGCCGAGGCGAGCGCCGCCCGGTTAACACCAAAAAATGGTACAGGAAAGGGACCGACTTGTGGGCCGAGTTTGATGACGAAATACCATTCGGTTAGAAAAAATCTCCTTAGAGGATTCGGCAAAGATGCTTGCGGTCGGCAATACACCATCATTCGGCAAGGGAACTGTTTGCACCTATAAAAGGAAGTTTTCGGGAATGCGTGATGACATGGCCTAATATAAGGAAGGAACGAGTTGATGGCGTATACGAGATGGACATTGGCGTCGAAACATTAATTTAGACATTAAATGTTGTACTCGTAGTCGACCGGGAGTCGTGTTAGGACAAGGGGATAAATATAAACCCTTGATGTACGTAATCGGAATCGAACATCTACACAACAAAACCGGCCCCGTGCCAAACATCGAGTCCTTTAGTCGAGTCGTCGAGTTCTTCGAGTGGAGCCATCGATCTGTCGACCTCCGTAAGTATCGGCAACCTTGTATCATGTCTAGTATCATGCGGTGGATTTAGACCGTGATGCAAGTAGTCTTGTTACCTTGCTTAGTATCATGCGGTGGATTTAAGCTTGGTTCAAGAGGGTTTCTTGTTGGATCATGAGTCATGTGGTAGGCTAAGATCTAGATCGAAGCTAGTTATCGGCTCTATTAGATTTGGCAAGATCTAATAGATTCATTAAGTTACCACGTGTTGCTTTGAGTTTTTGCTTTATGTTTAAATTCATGTAACACTCTTTTGCCCAATTTAGATCGATTGGTTTCGGCTTAACCTTCTCGAGATCCATGCGATGTGCTTTTAAGTCATTGTTTATTATAAAGGATCAAGTGCTCTAAATAGCCGAATTTAGATCAATCTAGATTGTCATGTGTTGTGGGTTCGGGCTTTGACTTTTCAAATGTTTGTTCCTTCTCCACTGAGAACCCGTATTGGCTATACAAGTTGCATTCGGCGGTGCTATCATGAGTAAAACGTGCTCATATGTTTGTTTTAAATAATGTGTGCTTTTAGCCTTCTACATTTAGATTGTATCATGCGGTGGATTAATGTCTTTATGGCTGGTGGTGTGGTTTCAAATAAGTTGTATCATGCGGTGGATTAACATGTTTGTGATCATGCTTGACGGGTTGGAAAGTACCTAGACATGCGGTAGACTAGTGCTTTTGGCCTATGCATGCTTGTTTACTTCATATTTATAATCATGCGTTTACCTTATTTGTTTTAATTGTTATTTATCCTCAAAAATCGGTCACGGTCGTGTGCGAGCAATGCTATCTAAACAAAGACCGATCTTTTGTCAAGCTTACGTCATCCATTCGGCTATGTCCTGTTTTCATGTTTTAAAACTCCCGAATGATATTTAAGCCGCCGACGGATAGCTTGTTGTAGCTATATGTCATTTTAATTGGCTTTCTAGCCGTAAATACGGAACTGTCTGGTACCACCCGGCAAGTTCCATGTTTTATCTAACTATTTTTATCCTTTGTCAGTTTCAGGAAAATTGACTGGCACGCTTTCGGATCGGGCACGTGTTTTAAGCCAGCTTCTTTCGGCTTGCTGTGTGCTTGGCGTGGGGTGCTGATTTTGCGTCAACACACTTTTTGGCACGCCCGGTGGGACCCTCTAGCTGATTCAAGATGCCTGACATTCACGACGTCATGGATGTCGCCTTTGATGAAGCTGTCTCGGAGCAAGAGTGCGGTTGAAGGATGCCATTGACCGGTTTCAACGAAGTGCTTGATGTCATTTGGCAAGAACGAAGTGGTGTGCCGTATCTCAAATCCGACATGCCAAGGGTTGCATTGCACGGGGGAGCCCGACACCACGTACGCTCGGGAGAAACGGGAGGCCTTGGATACTTTTCGGCGGACTATAGAAAGCGTAATGGTCGGACATCATACTCGCTTTCTTGAATATGTTCAAGCGATGATGATAGGAGTCTTTGGCTTTGGTATGGAGAGGACGCTTAATCGGGTAACACCTCAATCATCTACTGTGGAGGTTGGAGAAACTAGTGCTGCTCAACCAGCTCGAGATGCAAGTGCTCAACCGCCTCCGCAAAGTCAACCAATCCAAACACCTCCGCAAAGCGTGGGGAGTCAACCGATCCGGCCGCCTCTACAAAGTATTGGAGGTCGCCCGGCCCAACAACCGAACCCGTATCGGGCAATGCCCAATAGGCCTACATATTTAGATCTAGCATTCGGTTCTTCCGGAGTTCCACCTAACTCCACTTATAGGATAGCCGCGCCCAATAACGAGTGCCGCAGAAGAATATGTATGGCGAGGGGTATTCGAAGTCATGGACTATGGCGCCATTGATGCTTTCCCAAACCTTGGATATGGTGCGAGTTTCGTAGGAATGCTTAATGGACCCGTCGGAAGACCAGGGGACCAAGATGCTAATGATGATCTCATGGTGCGAGAAAATGGCCAATGTTTTGCAAAATCAATTCGGCCTTAAACCTAAGATACAGGGACAAGCTTACACACCTCCTTTCCCAGAGTGGTACCACAGGGTAGTTTTGCCACCGAGGGTGAAACCTCCTACAGATTTCACAAAGTTCTCTGGGCAAGATGATACAAGTATCGTGGAAGACATAGCCCGATACTTGATGCAGCTTGGGGAAGCTTCAGCTGATGAGGCGTTTCGGGTCAGATACTTTCCCTTGTCGTTGACAGGCCCGGCTTTTACATGGTTTGCTTCTTTGCCTGCTCAGTCGATCAGTACCTGGAAGGATTTGGAACAGAAGTTCCATGCTCATTACTTCAGTGGTAGTACCGAGAAAAAGCTAATTGATCTGGCTACCTTGAGGCAGAGGCACAATGAAACGCCCATGGAGTTTCCCGGAAGGTTCGGAGAGACCAAAGGCATGTGCTTCTCTCTCGAATCCGCCGAGATGATCAATTGGGCGACATGGTCGTTGTGGGTATGTTGCCGGCTATTCGGGAGAAGCTATTCGGCATGGAGTTTGACAATCTTGGTCGACTGTCCCGAGAGGTTGTCATTAATGAGCAATCAAGCCCTATCGATTCAAGCACAATGATATAGCCGATATCTACAACCAGTTCCTCGAAAGAGCCGATCAAGTGGAAGAGTTTGATGATGATGAGGAAGTAGGAGCACCGAGATCATGTGGGGCAAAGAGCCGCTAACCGTGAACCAAAGGTGGATAAGGCCAAGGGCACATACAATTTTGATGTGACCAAGACTAACAAGCTCTTTGAGTTCCTTGTGAAGGAAGGCCGAATCAAGTTGCCGGAGGGGCATTCTATGCTTCGGCCGATGGAGTTAAAGAGAAACGATACTGCGGATTTCATGACAGAAACTCTCACTCCATCAATGATTGCAGGGTTTTCAGGATGAGGATCCAGAAGGCTATCCAGGAGGGTCACTTGAAATTTGACAATAAAATGAAGTTGGATGGCAACCCTTTCCCTCAGAACATGGTTGGTTTTTATGTTAACATGGTAACCGCTGAGGAGAAGGGAAAAGTAAAGGTCTTAACTTCAAGCAAGAGCAAAGCAAGATGGATCAGTTGATCCTGCTCAGCAAGTGACAAAGTGGAACAAGTCCATAGGGAATCGCCTCGCATCCTGAGAAGCCAAATTGAAGTAGGGGAATCTTCCAGAACCAAACCCAGGGTGACTACACGTATCCTCCTTAACAAGTGGCAGCGTCAACAAGAGAAGGAACGCTACCAAAAACAGAAATATGAGGAGGAAGCACGGAGGTTTGAGGAAGAGGCGCACAAAAGGAAGCTAGAAGATCATGCACGAGAGCAGGAGCGTGCAGATTGGGGATGTGCGTTCTTCAGGCATTGCTGGAATGAGGGTTTGAAACTTCCTACATTGAACAATTGCCCTAAATGCGGTGGCAAGTACACCGAGTATAGGCGAGGATATCGTCAACCGCCGATCCGTCCATGAAAGAATTGGAAGGATACATCCTAGTGACGAGTCGACGCGTAAAAATAAATGAAGTCAATGATCACCCAAGGAAAAGATATGCTGATCATAAGTGGGTTGATCAGGAAGAAAAGGAGCATGAATACATCTAGCAAGAAGGACAGTGGTGCCCACCTGGCTTGAGGAGAAGCCAAAAGAGAAGGGTTCAGCGCTTGAGGAACCAAGAGTTGAAACAAGCTGGAATCAAGAGAAAGCAGGTGTGGCGTCCAAAAGATAGGCCCGATGGATCCGGTCGTTCGGCTCCAACATGCATGATTTGTTTTTTTCCGAATGAGTTCATGGCTCCAGCTAACCAGGTTGTGCAGGAAGAGGCGTCCCCAGACATCAATGAGGATGAACAACTTGGGTTAATGGCACAACTGGTGTTGGCTAAGCAGGCAACCTTTGACAAACCGGCCAAGAATCGACATATGAGGCCGCTGTACTTGAGAGGATACATCAATGGCAAGCCATTGACAAAAATGTTTGTTGATGATGGGGCTGCAATCAACGTGATGCCATACACCACGTTCAGGAAGCTTGGCATGGGCCCTGGAGATTTAACGCCAACGAGCATAATTCTGAACGATTTTGCTGGGAATTCTTCAGACACCAAGGGCTGCGTGCACGTGGACCCGATGATCGGGTCTAAGACTTTGCTCGCGACCTTCTTTGTCATTGAGGGTCGTTGACGGTGAAAATCCGTCAACCTAGCCATGAGTTTACGTTCGGTGTTGGCACGAGTTTTATACCTTATCCATTGGTACTAACCCCCGTGGTATAACAAGTTCACGTGTGCATGTCGGTTTTGGAGTTTAGTGTTTATGCGGGGTTTTAGTGTTGAACGCAAGACTTTCGGGATGAGTTCATCAAGCACCTCATGACAAGACCTTGAAGTCCCGTACAAGTCATGCAATGAAGCAAACTTAACTCCAAGAAGCCGGGGACTTAATCCGAGAAGACAACAAACTCCGAGGACCCGACCGGAAAAGTGCTTCGAATCTTGCAAGACAAGGAGTTGTGTCCAATTCGGAGAGAAACCGACGACATGGACCTACATGCGAAGGGGGAAACATCCGGGAAGCAAGGGAACCGACGTAGAGCAAAGGAGGCCTCGGGCCGGGCCTGGATGGGCCCGGGCCGGCCGGTCGGCCGAGCCCTCGTCCGGGGCCCGGTGAGGCTCCCCTTTGCCCTAGCCGCCAATCGAGCTATTTATAGCCCCCCGACCGAGAGCCACGCATCATCCAATTCGTCACCGGCCGCCGAGGAGCGAGAGAAGAGAGGGACACCATCTCGGAGAGGAGAGGATCGAGCTAGTTGACTAGGGTTTCCCTAGCCGACGTGGGAACCTTGCACGGAAGACCACGTCGGAGTTCCGGAGCTAGAAGCAAGATCAAGGAAGGATCGCGGTGGTGATCTTGTGTATGTATCATTGTTATAGTTGAATTATCAAGTTGAATCTTTTCCTAGCGATCAAGTGTTTCCTCGAAGATTTTGTTTTTCGATCGGCTTTGCTTATTCCAATTCTATTCTCGAGATAGATTACATAGGGTGTTCTTGTAGCCGCGGTGGCTAGAGGTACACGCCGGATCTTCCGAAAGAATCTCGACTTGTCTTTTGACTCGCCCTAAGCTCCCCGCATGAGTAGGGATACGTTGTGACAGAACGGGGGTTCCGAAAGGCGGATGTTTTCAGATTTGGACGGGAAACCACAGTTTAAAGAGGCTTCTAATAAGATTCGATTTGCTACTTCTTCTCTTGCTTGGAACTTCAACAAAAGGCTTACCCCGATCCCTCTAGATCGGTTTATCTACCCAAACTTACTTTTTTTTCTCCGGTCTTTAGTAGATTAGATTAGTTTCGTGTCTTTAACTTAGATGCATTAGGGTTTCTTTTATCGAAGATTGGAGTTACTTGGCTTTATTAGATTAAGTTTTGCGTCACACATTTGTTCCACGGATTCGATACCTTGGGTTCACCACTCGAGGGAAGAAGGGTCCCTTGACTACGATGGGAGACTTGTCCGCTTGCAAGTCACAAACGAACTTTAATACAACTATTAACCGTCAACAAGCCCCTTTTTCTGGCGCCGTTGCCGGGGAACAAGTGATCAAGATTTGATTTTTTATTGCCTTTTTGTAATTTTCAGTTTTCCTTTTGTTTTCTTTTTGCATCTACTAAATTTTGATCATCCTCAAAATACATCTAATCTAGATTGTCTAACCCTAGTTTTTATAGATTTGTTTTTACTTTCTAGTTTTTGCATACTCGTTTATTGCTAACCCTAACAGGAGATCGACGGCTACCTCTCCAACAAACCCGATAATTTTGTGGATGATCCGGAAAAACTTTACGAAGCTAAGGAGACGCGAAGCACATCAAGCTAAAAAGCTGGATTTTGTAGATTCGGAGTCGGAAGACAAAGGATCGCGAGGAATCTCCGAAGAATTCACCACCTCAAAGTCCTCGGGAGAATCGACTTCCACCAATGGGTGACCAACCACCGCAAGAACGCAAGATTGGGGAGCTATGCACCCCAGACATCATTGACCTACCAATCTTGAACCTTGAGGAGATCGGAAGACCGTTCGAGATCAAGACCTCAACAATCCGCATGGTGCAACATTCACCCTTCATCGGTAAAGAGGATCCGTACCTTCACCTCCAAGCATTCATTCAACTATGTCGGACTTTCAACATGGATGGGATGACTCAAGATCAAATGAGGGCAAGGCTTTTTCCGTTTTCACTACTCGGGAAGGCTTTGCAATGGTTCCACTCTCAACCGGCGGAGACGGTGCAAAATTGGAACACGTTGATGAAGGCTTTCATGAAGGAATACTACTCGCCGGGTAAAACTCAAAGCTTGCGTAATAAGATTGCCACCTTTGTTCAATATCCTACGGAAACTATCTCGGAGGCATTCGAGTGCTTCAACGAGTACACTCGGGCGGTTCCACATCACAAGTTCCCGAAGGAAGACCTCGTGCAGAAGTTCTATCAAGGACTCACCATGGCGTCAAGGACGATCATCGATGCATCGGTAGGGGGATTTATCATCGAGCTTACACCGACGAAAGCTTTCACTCTATTCAAGAAGGTCGCGGATAATGACACATGGGCGTCATCCGGGCGCCTACATCCGGTCCAACCCACGGGGAACGTCAAAGGAGTCTTGCAAGTGGAGAAGGAGAACATACTTGAAGGCAAGATCGACTCGCTCATGAGGAGGTTGGAGAAGATGGAGATGGAAAAGAAAGAGGCTCAAGACCCGAAAACCGCCGAAGCAAGGTCCACATGCGAAGAATGTGGAGAGTATGGCCATGTCCGCAAAGATTGTCCGGAGGAAGCCAAAGTGCTCGACTACATGAGGAAGGGAGAATTGCCGAACTTCCGCTACGAGCAAGGTAGGCCTCAATTTAATGCAAGCTCATCTATTCCTAACGCGGTTCCGCTTCGTATACAATTGAAGGAGTTCATGGATGAGCAAGCTAAGATCAACAAGGACACCGTCACCAAGTTCAAGACCATAGACAAGGTGTTGGAGAACATCGATAGCAAGGTGACGGAGGTCGGAAGTTCCAATCATCAAGTGCTCAACATGATGAAGATGCTCGAGACGCAAGTTGGACAACTTGCGGGGCGCCCGACTAATGATGAAGGGAAGCTTCCGGGACAACCCAAAAGTCCCGAATCGGCGAAGGCCATTCAAACACGTTCGGGGAAGGAGACCGAAGATCCGGAACGCTCCGCAGAGCAAGGAAGCTTAAACCATCCACCGAGGTGGAAGGAGTTGCTAAAGAGAAGGTTACGGGGAACGTCACCGAGGAACCTGAATTTGAGATGTCGGAGGAAGACACGAGGATACCGCAACTCAAGCCACGCTACTTCCGAGGTAAACTTGACAACCACTTTGAGAAGTTTGTGGAAGTTGTGCGTAGACTTAGCATCAACATGCCATTACTAGATGCCCTACAAGTACCTACATATTCTCGTTACTTTAAAGACATACTTGCAAATAAATATGAGATAGCAACACTCGGGGTAGATCATGTCAAGATGTCCGAGGAGTGTAGTGCCGCTATTGCTAATGGGCTAGAGAAGCAAAAAGACCCCGGGTGCCCCACAATTCCATGTTCGGTTGGTTCTTTCAACTTCGAGAAGGCATTATGCGACCTTGGAGCTAGTGTAAGCGTCATGCCGAGGGATGTGTTCGAGAAGCTACGCCTACCAATGGAGCCTACGGGTATATGTTTGGAGTTGGGAGATAACTCCATTCGCTATCCCTTGGGCATTGCTGAAGATGTACCCGTGAAGGTCGGACACCACTTCATCCCCGTCGACTTTGTTGTGCTCGATATGGGAGAGAGGGAGAAGCTGCCGCTCATCCTTGGGAGGCCTTTCCTCAAGACCGTGGGAGCTACTATCAATGTTGGCAAGGGGGAGATCATGTTCGATATCAACGGAGAAAGGAGTTCCTTCAAGTTCCGTCCAAGAATCGAGGCATGCAACATGATTGTTCGAAGGGAGAACCAAAGCAAACGGAGGGGCTAAAAAAGAAGGAGCCGAAAAAAATGAACGTAAAGAAAATCAAAGAAGGTGTTGCATCCGTCAAGACAAAGGAAGAGAAGCGACTCGTGAAGACCAAAAAATGACTAAGCCGGAAGACAAGCCCGTGCCCAAGATGGTGTGGAAGTGGGTACCCAAGATTGCAACGCCCGCAAAGAGCGTTGATCCGGAGTAATCAAGTGAAGAAATCTAGCTATAGACTATAAACGAAGCGCTAGGCGGGAGGCAACCCATTTCGTCGAGTCAAGAATAAGCTACGGGAGGACAACCCGATTCCAGGTTTTTCGAGTATTTTTAATAATTTAGTTTTGAGTTTTATTACGCAAAGACATTAGACTTAGAAGTAGTTGAACAATATTAGAGACATAATTCTTAATTGAATGTTTTGCTTTATCATAAACCCTTTGAACCCTTTGCATGAACCCTCCTATGTGCTTGTTTGTTCTTTTCTTTTCGAGAAACCTCAACCAAATAATTTCAGAACCTAACTCAACCTTTCACCCTCATTATGGTGCTGAGGTTGACTTATTTTTCATGCTAAAACCACACGAGTAGAGCCACGATTTATATTTAGGTGTTAATAAAATTCAGCACGTGGTAGAACTCACGTGAACCTAGAAATCAAAACTTTTGGTTGGTTTAAAAATCAATATCCTTGGTTTCTCTAGGATTAGAATTTTTCTAAGCCTCATCTAATTTTGTTTCATTCAAAATCTCTCTTATTTAGCCAAAATTAGAACCTAAACCTATGCCCCCATGATCAAGCCGGGAAAAGTTTGCTCTCAACCAATGAAGGCAAACTATACCGGTGAGACCGATATCAACGTAGTCGGAAAATATTTTCAACTTACATTTGTTTTTGATGGTTTAAAAACTTCTCTAAAATTACGTTTGAGCTCTTGCATGGCTCTGAAAAAATATTTTAAATTTCGAATTAGAGTAGTGCTTAACCTTAAACATACATAAATGGAGGCAATTTAGTTTGAATTAATCATGCATGCACCATTGGATACCCTTTCATCAACTTTCACCAAATCCACATGCAAAAGACAAGCATGGTGGGCAGCAAGCATCAACTTTGCAGGAATTTCATGGTGGCATGTGAAGCAAGTGGAGCTAGGGAGCATGGACATGACCCAAAGCATGAAGCATCAAGTGGAAGGACCAATAATGCAAGAAAAGGAGTGGACGAGAGCGTTTGGGCGGTGCAACTCGTGGAGCATGCGGGCGGGGAAAGTTGCAGAGGCGAAATGATCATCTCGGAAGAAAGACGAGGCGGGGAGGAGCACCGAGGCCCCCGGGCCGGTCGACCCGAGCCGGCCGGCCTCCCCTACTTAAGAGCCCCCTGGCTCCCGTTTTCTGCAGGCAAGCTTCCCTCTCCTTCCTTTGTGTGTGTGTTCAAGTTTGTGTGCCCAAAACCTCTGTAGACATAGCCAACCTTCCCAAGCTTGATAGCTAAAAAATCCACATCCTTAATCCACTCAAAGTCCACATCCGAAGTAAGAGTTTTAGTGTCAAGTTACCGATTGCAACCCGGAGTTTTAATAGAAGAAAAGAATGCAGCAACCATGTGGAAGAAAACCACAAGTCTCTTCTCCAAGAAGAAGGGTTCGTCGTCTTCCAAGCTGTCATCAACCACGTCTTCGAGGAGGCACTCGGTTTCCGAGTCTCCCCGGAGCATGGAGGCGGATATGGCACCACCGAGGAGGAACGATGCTCTCCTCCTTGGTGGTATGAGGGCTGCAAGAAGCACGTCCATGAGGTTTACCGAACCTCGAGGGCACACAAAGGAGCAGCCCGCGCCACCACGACGATCGACCCGTTCAACCGCGCCACCTCCTTACACTCCGATATACTCTTCGTATGGCTTCATTATCTTGTCGTCGTCGGAGGAGGAGAGGCTCTCTCACCTTGAGAAGAGGCTTGTGCCCAACGTCGAATTCAACGACCAAGCACTCTACACCTTGGGTTTTGGCACCGACATATACTACATGTTGGGGCACCTTGGGTGGGTGCAATTCTCCGGCGGAGTATCGGCGGACACCCACATGGGGTTCGCCTTGGAAATTTTAATGACTATTGCACCTATCCTTGAGGATGGGGTGCAAAGCTTGTCATTCCGTTTGGAGGGAGTCCAACAAGTGGTTCCCTACGAGCACGTTAGGGAGCTACTTGGATTCCACAAGGGAGCTCCGGAGAAAGTTGACGTGCCACCGGGCATGTTAGCGGGATATTGGAATATGATCTCGGAGAAGACCATCAACAACGCAATTGCATCCGCAACCCCATTATCCGGATATTTCACTCTTGGATGTGCAAGAGGGTATTGGGGAGGATGAAGGAGACGAAGGTGACCGACACGGAGTTGAATTGGCTCTACTCGGCTCTAATTGCCAGGCAGCCGATAGACCCCTCTTACCTTATGATCAACCGTTGGTGTTGTGAAGCAACATCGGGGGCGGGAAATATTAGTTCGGGGTGCTACCTCTCCATGTTGGCCTTCTCCTTACGGCCGGGGATCGCAAGAAACCCCGACCATCTTTTGCGTGGTACCTCTCTCGGCATTGAGTATTTGCGGCAAGGCAAATACATTAGTGGAGATGAGAGAGGAGGTTATCGTTTGGCCATAGTGAACCTACCCCTTCCCGATGAGAGGCTTAGGCTTTTCACCGAAGGGAGGGAAGATTGGTTGAAAGAGGGACTCCTTGTCCCCGCAAGGAAGAACAAAATTGGAAGAATCGTAGAGGAGGGAACATCCTCCGCACAAGCGAGTGGAGCACAACCCAATGTGTAACCATTCGGCGGGATCCCTCCTCCGCCAAGTTATTACGGAGGGCCACAAGAGCAAGCATGGGGGGGGTGCACCGGTACCCCCACCAAATTATGTGGTGCCCAACGCTAACTTCGCGGAGTCCTACGCACATCATCCCCAACCACAACAAAGCGTGGCCATAATTGGAAGGTATGCTGCAAGAAACGTCCAAAACATTGCAGCCATCCAAGCTAACGCAGCTCAACTTGGTGAAGGCAATGCAAATATTGCCTACGAGCTTGGAAGCCTTCACCTAGTGGAGCCAAATCAATTCGTCGGAGGGAATGTCCAATCATATTATGAGCAAGGGTATTACTATCAAGATCATCAACGCCAACCACCGGCGGAGGACTAGAAGATTTAGGAACTTTTGTTTTCTTTTCTTTTCTTTTTCTCTGTAATTTTCAGCTTTTGTTTTTGTGTGTTTGCGTAATATTTTCTGTTTTTATTTAAATTTCAGCAAGCATGTTTGTTTATTTTCAGTTTGTATTTCAACTTGATATCATCATTAATAAAGACACCACCTTGATTATATCAGTGGAAAAGTTACAAAAATTTGTGCCATGATGATATATGATTATAATTGCCGCTTTGTTTATCTTTGTAATTGATTTATGCATGTTTAAGCTAGTGCCCTCTTAAAATACGAATCTGAATTTATTTAAATACTTGCTGTGACACCCTAAAAATTCCATCACTAAAATCACTTAGCAACTTAAAATTAGACTTAAGGATTTAAAGAATTTAAATTGCTATTTAAATTGAGCTCTAAAATATTAAATATAATTTAATAAACTTAGAGACAACAAGTGTTTGTGCATCATCAGTTGGCTTGCATGGTTTTTGGTTGCTTGTGTGGTTTCTAAAAAGTTTATAAAATTCTTGAGAAAAAGTTTGAAAAGTTTGATTTGAATTTGAAATGAAAAATGATTTGAAAATGAAGTTTGAAAAAGAAAAAGAAAAAAAAAAAGAAAACAACGCCGGCTTCCCTTTCAGCCCAGATGGCCCAAGCGGCCCATCAAGCCTCCCCGCGCCGGCCCACTTCTCCTCTTCTCCTTTTCTTTTTCCCCGCGGCGCCGACATCCGGGCCCGCCCGTCGGCCCTCCCTTCCCCCCTTTCCTTTCTTCTTCCTCTCGCCATCCAACCGAGACAGGCGCCGCGCGCGATCCCCGCCGCGCCGGCCGCCTCCCCACCTTTCTTTCCTCTCCCCGCCCAATTAAGGCAATCAAACCCCCCCGTGATCAATTGGGACCGTTACTTCCCATCCTTAAACCCTAGCCGTGATGGCCGCGGCCATCAATGGCAAGCCGCCGGCCACCCCGTCCTCTCCCCGCTTCGCCCGCCGCCCCCGCACCCCTATTTAAGCTCGCACACGAGCCCTCGCGCCTCCCTTTGCCTCTCGCAACACACTAACACGCGCGCTCGAGCACCAATCCCCCCGCGCGCCGCCGCCCTCGGGTTCCCGCCGCCGCCGTCGATCCGTCGCCGCCGGTGAAGGATTGGACCCCCCGCCCGTTCTCTTTGATTTTTGGGATCACCAAGAGCTTAACGAGCACGTGCTGTCGCAGGTTCTCGTCCCCGACGCCCGTGGCAGCCGCGCCCCGAGCTCACCGAGCGCCGCCCGAGCCACCGCCGCCGTCGAGCCCCTTCGCCGCCGCCTCCTCTCCGCCCATGAGCCCGCCTTCTTCCTCTCGCACGCGGTGAGAAAAAACCCCCGCCCAATTCCCCTTTATTTCGCGCACGCATCGTCTCCCCGAGCTCGCCGGGAGTAGCCGCGCCACCCCCTTACGGTGCCGGCCGCCGGTGAGGCCCGATCGCCCCCCCGACCCTTTGGTCACGTTCGCAAGCACCCGCACCGCATGTTGCCCCAACCCGTGGTCAAAATGATGGCCGGGAGCGCCGTCCGGTGGCTAGCGCCGGCGAGCCCCCGCCGCGCGTCGCCGCACTCCGGCGTGCTCGCCGTCGCGCCCGCTCGCGCACGCCCGGGGCCGTCAAATCTTGCGCGGACGGCCCGGATCATATACCCCTTCGTTTAAGAGGGACGGTCCACGCGTGGACCCGTGCGCGGGCGCACGGCGCGGTCCACGGTGCACGCGTGCACCCGTGGCCGTTGGATCTGAGATCCACGGCGCTGAGCTGGCTGATTTGTTTAAGAGCCCCTGATCTTTTAAACTTTTGCAAGCCGGTCCTTCCACCTTTAAGAATCTTTACAGTTAGGTCCTGAATTTTATGTTTTAGCCCCTGGCCATCCTAGTTTTCTTTAATAAAGGTCCTTTTTCATCCTTTTAGCAATTAGACCCCTCTGTTTTATTTTGTAATTATGTTTTAGCCCTGATTTTATTTATAAATAGCCCTGTAAACTTAGTTTTCTTGCAGATAGGTCCCTGTAAACTGTTTTAATCATATCTTTCTCATTTTAACTCCGTTTTTAGTGTTCTTTATACCGAAATGATCGTCTCGACGAGTAGAATCTTTTAAACAGTAAATTTACCAGTTTTGTTACTGTTTGGTGTACTGTTTTATTTATTGTTTGCTGTTCATGTTTGACTCGTAGATATCGTGCCTATTTCATCCGAGCTCCCTGTCGGAGGTGATCAGGAAGAGCCTGTTTTCGAGGAGGATTTCACCCAGCTTGTAGAGGAAGGCAAGTGGTTTTCCCCTCTCGCATTATCTTTTTGAACCTATGACACCGCATGCTAAACAATGTTTACTATTCCCGTTGCTATGCATAAACCTGATGGGCAAACACCTAGTTAAGGACTTGACTAGATACTTTACCACTTACCCTTGATCAACCCTGTTTAAACAAATGCTTGGGGTAGATAAATGCTTAGTTTGCTTTACATGAGTCTAGTTATACTTTGTTTATGTTATACATCTCAGTTTCGTTTATATAATGTGCTTTGTGCTTAAAACAAGATAACTTGATTTATAATCGGAACATGGAGAACCACCCAAGATAACAAGACAACCACATCCACATGGCTCGGCTTAGCCAATTAATTAGGAGAGTGGGTTAGCGATAGCTCTTTTCCGAGAGGGGCACAGGGGGCCGGAGTTGAATGGGTATAGCCTCGGTTCTTTTGGGGTAGCGACCTTGGCTAAGGTGCCGACCATTAGGGAGGGTTATGGTCCGCTCCGCCGTCGTGAATCGTTGCGGGCTCGTTGGTTTCTCTTCTTTCCTTTGTAAAGGCTTCATAGTGGACCCATAGCCACTCACCTTGGAAGTGTTTAAGGGTCTAGCTAACCCGGGCAAGATGGGGAACATGAACAAGTGGGTAAAGTGTACAACCTCGAAGAGTGTAAAATCGATCGATCGGCCCGTGCTCACGGACATGAGCGGCTTGGACCCTCACATGATTAATAAACTTGAAGGTTAATGCAAATCATGGGTTTGTGGTTGGTTTGAGGTTTCTTTTAAGGTTAAGTGGGTTGGTATACACTTACACCTAGTAATTAGGTGCTTGCTAATAAAACTTGACCAACTTATAAAATGCTTACCGTTGTGAACCATAGCATATCCTTGATAGCCTTGCATTGTTTCCCCCACTTGCCGAGCACCAACCATAAGTGTGCTCACCCTTTGAAGGATCGGATGGCGACTAGAGAGGGGGGGGGGAGTGAATAGGAGCCGGATAAAAATTCTTCTCAAAGAACCCGGTCACGCACAAGCGATGGATCGAATCACGCACCAATCGCCAAGACCACGAGGTTATGGATCAACCTCTAGTCCTAGGAACGATTCCTAGAAGCACACGCGGAAGCACTAGAAAGGGAGGGGAGGAATCGAACCAAGAAGCAAAGCACACGAGCTGCGGCGGACCGTCCGCGCAGAGGGGCGGACCGTCCGCGCAGCCTCGCGGACCGTCCGGCCGCCCTCGCGGACCGTCCGCGCCAACACCGCGGACCGTCCGGCCGTACACCGCGGACCGTCCGTTAAAGCACACGGAACACCGAAGCGACCCGAGAAAAACGGACCGTCCGCCGAGGCCGGGCGGACCGTCCGCGCCACCCGCGGACCGTCCGCTACTCAAGCCCGACCGTCCGCAAACCGGTCGCAACAAAAACCAAAAGCCAAAACGGATCGAAAACAAAGGCGCTCAAGAACACGAAGAACACGCGAAGAACACCGTACACGCGGACCGTCCGCCCGGCCCTCACGGACCGTCCGCGGTGCGGACAGAGCCGAAAATGCCCGACCCCGAAAGTCAACTCCCCCAAATCATCATCGGATTTCCCAAACGGTTGAAGCCGTAGAGACAAGGGTTTGGGTACTTGAAAAGCGTCACACAAGGATGCTATAACCCAAAAATCTTGCCTCCTAACTCCCTAAATCACCGGGAATCGCGAATCCTTTGAGCACCACCAAAAGCTAGAGCACCGAACGAAAACTCACGAATCGAAGTGGTTTCCGGCGTTTGAGGGCACAAGATCAAGCACAAAGATGCACAAGGCATCTATCCATGTTTCCCTCAAAGAAATCCGGGGAGAAATCCACTCAAATCCGCGGAATCACACCAAGAACAAAGGCGCCAAAAACAAGCACGAAAATAGCACAAAAGAGCTCCGAAAAGGCAATAAAAGAAATTCGGGAATAGAAAGATTGGCACAAGATTTAGAGGATGAAATCACTATGAATATCTTGTCCAAACGATTACAAGCCACTCCTAGAAATCAAATCTAAGATGGCAAAAAGCTCCAATCAAAGAGCCACTCTCCCCTCTCTCCCTCTCTCCCAAAGCACTCCAAAATGAAAGAGTACAACCACCTCTAGCCCCCGAGTTGGCTGAAAATTCAGCCCCCTCCTCCTATATATAGGCCCTCCGGAAAAGACCGAAGTGCCCCTAAACTAGGAGTACAACACAAGCCCTCACAGGGGCGTTTTGGTCAACACATGAAGTTCACCATCGGACGGCCGCGCATCCATCAGGCCTTCACGTCCTCCCGACGCAAGCACCTAGATCATGCCGCGTGTCGCCCGCCTCGAAGCTTCCCGACGCACCCGGATACCGTCTCCGTCACGCCGGAGCCCTCCGGCTCGGTTTTGAGGCCCAAACCGAGAAACCCTCCTCCGATGGTTTTGTGGCCAAACCACCAAACCCCGCGTACACGGCCCGGCCTCACCACGCCAAGCGTCGAGCCCGCCAAGCCTTTCACCTCCGGCGCCGGACGGTCTACTCGCCTTGCCTCGTTCCTTGACTTGGCCACCACCGATGCACCGGCTCCATGTCCACGACTTCGTCTTGCTCTTCTTGCACCATGCGGCTCGCACTTGATCCCGTCGGCCACCGGGTCCCTCGAACCAAGCCTACTTGTCTCTCCACTCCTCGGAGGCCCCGCAAGGCTAAGACCTTTCGCGCCGTTCTTCACCCGCACCAACGCAAACCAAGCCGCAACCAACACCCGCAATACTAGGCCAAGAGTCGGTCCACACAACGTTGTCAACCACTCCTCACGAGTGCATTGACAACACACCACATAAACAATAAGGTAAATACACAAAATAAAACACACACAACACAACTCAACACTACACACACAAAGCTTCAAACCATCCGGTCAATCACTCATCACACACGAACCAAGGTACTTCTCAACTTGGTTCCTCAATCTCCCCCTTGATGAGTGCATTGACAAAAGAAGGTCAAAAAGCAAATAAGAACTCATTCAAGCGCCACAAAGCCTATAAAAAGCAAACAAAAGGCCACTTGAAGTGAGAAGGGATAAAAGCATGCTCCGACAAATTCCTCTCGAAACCAAAGCAAGCCCAAAGGCTAAGCGCAATCAAAGAGACACACTACCAACATGCAATCCCTAAAAGCCATCAAACCAAAATGCTCAACACAAAGTGCCATAAACCTCTTACCAAAACACTTGTCAACCGCTCATCACCATCAAATCAAGGTTCATATCAACTTGATTTTCCAAATTTCTCCCCCTTGAGGAGCGGATTGACAACAAGTGAGCACAAAGAAATGGTTTGAGAGGGCAAAGACCGAACACCTCATCCAAGTGAAGGAAAACCACACAAGAGCAAAGAACAAGGTCACTTGGCATGAGAGAAACCACAAAGGCCAACTCAATGTCTCGGTCCCCAAAGACATGGGCAACGGCTCGACACAACCGAGACAAGAATGCATGATCCCTCAAGAAGAGGCACAAAGGGCTCAACACCAATCATGTGATAATCGAAAACATAAGTCAACCGCGGCTCCTCAAGAAGAGGCAAAGGGGCTCAACACCACCAAGACAAGAGCACAAAAATCACAAGCTCCCCCTAAACACATGAACTAGGACCAAAGAGCATACAAAGCTCACCCTAAACTCATGAGATAGAGAAAAGAGCACACCAAGCTCACAAGCTCCCCCTAAACACATGCACTAGGGACAAAGAGCATACAAAGCTCACCCTAAACACACGTGATAGAGCAAAAAGCAACCACCAAAGCACAACTCAGGCAAACAAAGGAGACTCACCAAAGCTCCCCCTACACAAATGCAGGCTCCCCCTGAACATGTGGAGCAAATTCCCAAAATTTTAAATGCGGTTTTCTCGAATTTTTTCATTAAGCTCACCTCTTCTCCCCCTTGTTGACAAGTATGAATCAAGGTGAAAATGCGGAAATGCAAAACAAAGCATATAAACATCTACATGAGCTTCTCAAATAGGCCAAATTTAGTGACAAAGGCTAGAAATGAGACAAAAAGCACATATATGGATCATAACAAAGTCAAAGCATTGCCACAAGTAATATATGGAAATATAGGCATGTGACAAAGCAAATTTTCAGATTTGAGTCATTATATCAAAAGATGGCTCACTTCAAATGTAAAAGCCTATCCATGTCACACTTGAGCCACAAACATGCATACCATTCAAAGATCATACGAGGATATCAAATTCTCAGCAAAAGATCATGGCAAACACCCATAAAGCAAAGCATGTCATGTCAAAGCTCATGAGCCATGTGTCCACTTCGGGGAGACTTCTCCACCGGTGAACATCATGCAACATGTTTAGCACCCATATGTGAAAGATAATACATTTTAAGCATAAACATGATGGATGGAGCATTTTTCAAGCATTATGCACTTCTTTTCAAGATTGATTCATTTCATGGTACATGAAGTGCCTTTGCGGCAAAAAGAAGCTTATGCTCCTCCATGAATGCAACATAGGCTAAACATTCACAATGATATCGGCCTTTGGCCCAAATGCAAGAAAGAGACATCCAAGCACAATCTAAGCATGAAAGGCATACTTAGACCAAAAAGTGACATGGATATACTACTACACATGAGTGGAGCACATTTCATCAAATTTAGTCAAGATTAGCATTTGATTCAAAAAGGCTATCTCACAACACATATATCTCAAATATTCCAAGAGCATAGCCTCACATAGCTATTTCTCCACACACATGACCAATATCTCACAAGTAGCCAAAGAAACTCAAATGAGGCATATGGAAGAAGCTCATCATCCTAAAATGCAATATGATACAAATGCAACATAGGTAGATATGTACATCAAAAGGAACATGATATATGACAGGATGCGAGACACAAATGTCAAACCTACCAAAGTCTATACATCATGATATATGATACAAATGCAATGCAGAATGCATAGGGAGACAAGGAACTTGACTTAACACCAACAAAGCTCACGAGGGAACACACCAACCAAGAATCGCTCCAAGCGAGAGAAGAGCCACCAAAGGTCCCAATTGAGTACCATAGAAAAAGTACCAATTGCAAAACCGCAAAGATCCCAATTGAATACCATAGAAGGAATATCAATTGGAGGATCACAAAGACCGCCCAAAAAGCCACAACCCTTCTTGGAATCAAATTCCCTATCAAAAGAAGCCAAGCTCCCCCTCAACCAATGGCAACTAACAAAGCAAAAGCTAGGAAAAGGAAGAGAAAGGAAAAACTCTAAAACCAACCGAAAAGAGGAACAACAACAACACAACTCGAAGACAAGGCAAGCCCAAAACTCCAAGGAAAGCTCACAACATGCTACACAATGCATTGATAATATCAATTAACATAAATAGAGCATTGTAACATGATTACACAAATATGAATAAGCATGGGCAAGCAAGTATGTCAACAAGGTACAACAATAGACCAAAATGATACCAAAGAGTAACATGCCAAACAATATACAAGAACTAAACAAAGGCATGATACAAGATCACATAGATCATCCACCAACATATATTACAAAGCTAGCATGACAAGATAGATATGGGGGATAAACATGCTAACAAGAAAGGTACCATTGAGCTAAACAAAAAAAAGATATGGATGAACAACATGACATATCCGAGCAATCAACCATAAAGCATGACATGATGTTCATAAATATCACCCACCATAAAAACATACAAGGATAGCAAGATAGATATTCAAGATCACAAAGCTATCATGAACAAGGTGGCTAGCCTACCATGGTTTTCACACAAGCAAGACACAAGTATATACAAGAGAGTACAAGGGGAAAAGAAAACTCACTATACATGTGTACAAAGGCTTTCAAGAGCCATCCAAAACGGTGTGGAGAACCATCATGTCTCCATTGAGCTCATGTTCTCCAACCGCGTCTCCATACCTACACACAAGGAGACAAGAAAGACCGAGCCTTGGATCCCAAAGGGTTAGCAAGCACGTACTTGGGAATCCATGCCGGTTGGAATGAAAAGTCTTTCGAACACCCTTGGAACCATGCCTCAAAGAAGTCACTCGGGAGGAAAGTCGAGTGCTACCACAAGCAAAAAGGCAAAGATCCTTCGGGGTCGTAGGAGAAGAACCAACACAAGCACCACGGGAAGCATGTCGCGGACCAACACAAGAAACACTAGAAGTATGTCCACGAGCATGGACTAACTCACTAGACAGAGTGTCATAAAACCCATCCACAAATCGCGCCTTCTTAGGCTCATAAGTGTTCATGCCATGAGAAGGGCTATGAACAACCAAAGGCCTAGAGGCACCTCCTCGCCGTATTCTCCTTGCCCGGCGGTAGCAAAAGCTCTCTTGATGCCCATCCTTCCCACAGTGAGAGCAATGGTACAAAGGCCTATCGAGAGGCACAGTCTGAGTGGATGAATCACCATTCTCTTGTAAGTGGGAAGTCCCTTGGGACTTAGAGCATGAAGCATCAACCCCAACATCCAACTTGGTGCCCACATTAGAATCACACGTGCCATGAGAAAGGCTACGTGGTTTCTTAAAAGCTTTAGCACGCACACGTCGCTCGTGCTTGACACGACGAAAGCAAAACTCAACGGTATGCCCATCCTTCTTGCAAAAGGTGCATTGGAACCTCAGCTTGGGAATATGAGTTCCAAATATGTGGGAGGCACCCTTTCCATTCAAATCACCTTGGGCAATACCGGAAGAAGCAACAAGCTTAGGAGTAGCTATGGGAGAGCTATCCAAAGCACTAGCACACTTACTAGCATCCAAAGACTCACACTCAAGAGAAGAAGTCGACTCCGGTTTAGAAGAAGCAAATTTAGAAACATCAACATCGGAGTGACAAGAAAAGTGAGAATCCAAACCATTGGCACAAAGACTCTTGCACCTTGTGCGCAAAACCTCATTTTGAGACTTGAGGCGCTCACAAGTACCACATGTCTTATTTCTCAAATTATTGATTTCTTCTTCAATGCATTTAGCATATGTGGTACGCAAGAGTTCATTTTCTTTCTCAAGGTTGGCACTCATCTCATCATGCTCAACCAACTTAGCGCTCATATCCTCGCGCATCTTTTTCAAAGCCAAAACTTCATTTTCCAAATCAATGCATGAGGTGCAAACAAAATCACATGAACAAGCAACATCAATTACATCTCGCAAAGCATTATCATCATTGCAAGAAGTATGGCAAGCATCCTCAACCAGCAAGGCATGGATTTTATATCACAAATTTCAGCCCTAGCATGCTCAAGATCATCTACACATGTGGTGTGAGTCAATTTTAATTCATTAATTTCAGCATGCAAAGACTCACAAGAAACACATGGTAAAGAAGCACTTGTCTCTAACAAAGCAATCTTACTCCTAGCCATATCAAGCTCATCATTCAAAACAACACAAGAGTTGCAAGGCATAGAAGCATTGGATTTCAACAAGTCAATTTCAGATTGCAAGTTAGCAAGAGATGATCTCAATTCATCATTCTCAAAATCAAGATTGTCGCATGCTCTTATAAAAACTTCAACTTGCATTTTGCACCAATTAACTTCATCTTTTAATTTCTCATTTTCAGCACACAAGGCATCGCAAGATTTGCAAGGCAAAGAAGCTTTGAAATTTAACACCTTAATTTCAGATTTCAAGCATGCAATGGAAGCAATCAAAGCATCATTTTTAGCATGCATGGTGTTACAAGAAGTGCAAGAATTCAAAGCACGAGACCTCCAATGAGCCATACCACATTTCAACCTAGTAAGAGAGCATTTCATCTTCTCATTCTTCCTATGCAAGGCATCACACAAATCTATGTTTCTCCTATGCAAGTCTCCACAATCACACTCACAATCATCCAACCTATTGCATAGGATCAAGATAGCTTTGGCAAGTGTACCTTGGTTCATGCCTCCTAGCTTGTGGTAGAGCTTGCCTTTCTTGATGTCACCATCTCGATAGTCCTCGATGAGAGATATCATCTCCTCCACTTCGGCTTCCGCCTCAACCTCCATACTCCTCCTGCTCAAAGAACCACAAGGAGAAGAACTTGGTGCCATAAACAAAGTACCAGTTAGGATTAGCCGAAACCAAGCTCAAGGAACAAGCAACGATGCAAAGAAAGCACTCAAAAAGCCTCAATTCTCTAACAACTACTGACGAGTTCAATAGCAAAGGATCTTATCTTTTTCCCAAAATTTTACCACCGAACAAGGAGCACCAAATATAGAGGCACAAAAAATTTCAGCTCAAGATAAGGTGAAATGAAGCCTAGAGAAAATCCAGAAGAAACAAGACAAAGCCGCAAGAGACATAAATGAGGATTTTTCAATTATCTTGTTGATTTTTTCTGAATTTTTGAAGACCCCAAAATTTGAGCCAAAACGGAGCACCGAGCGAAAAGTTATGCCCGTTTTACCGAAGGTACCTCAAGTTATGGTTTTCCAAGGGCACAACTCCAAATCGTCGGACTCAAAACGTGCAAACCAAGGTCGCAAGCAAAAGCACCTCTTTCCTCTAGTCACCCTATGGATTCAAGACTTGTTAGAGCCAAAAGAATCCACAACCGGCTCTGATACCAATTGAAGGATCGGATGGCGACTAGAGAGGGGGGGGGGGAGTGAATAGGAGCCGGGATAAAAATTCTTCTCAAAGAACCCGGTCACGCACAAGCGATGGATCGAATCACGCACCAATCGCCAAGACCACGAGGTTATGGATCAACCTCTAGTCCTAGGAACGATTCCTAGAAGCACACGCGGAAGCACTAGAAAGGGAGGGAGGAATCGAACCAAGAAGCAAAGCACACAGGCTCTGGCGGACCGTCCGCGCAGGAGGGGCGGACCGTCCGCGCAGGCCTCGCGGACCGTCCGGCCGCCCTCGCGGGACCGTCCGCGCCAACACCGCGGACCGTCCGGCCGTACACCGCGGACCGTCCGTTAAAGCACCGGAGAACACCGAAGCGACCCGAGAAAACGGACCGTCCGCCGAGGCCGGCGGACCGTCCGCTACTCAAGCCCGACCGTCCGCAAACCGGCCGCAACAAAAACCAAAAGCCAAAACGGATCGAAAACAAAGGCGCTCAAGAACACGAAGAACACGCGAAGAACACCGTACACGCGGACCGTCCGCCCGGCCCTCACGGACCGTCCAGCCAGGAGTGCGGACGAGCCGAAAATGCCCGACCCCGAAAGTCAACTCCCCCAAATCATCATCGGATTTCCCAAACGGTTGAAGCCGTAGAGACAAGGGTTTGGGTACTTGAAAAGCGTCACACAAGGATGCTATAACCCAAAAATCTTGCCTCCTAACTCCCTAAATCACCGGGAATCGCGAATCCTTTGAGCACCACCAAAAGCTAGAGCACCGAACGAAAACTCACGAATCGAAGTGGTTTCCGGCGTTTGAGGGCACAAGATCAAGCACAAAGATGCACAAGGCATCTATCCATGTTTCCCTCAAAGAAATCCGGGGAGAAATCCACTCAAATCCGCGGAATCACACCAAGAACAAAGGCGCCAAAAACAAGCACGAATATAGCACAAAAGAGCTCCGAAAAGGCAATAAAAGAAATTCGGGAATAGAGAGATTGGCACAAGATTTAGAGGATGAAATCACTATGAATATCTTGTCCAAACGATTACAAGCCACTCCTAGAAATCAAATCTAAGATGGCAAAAAGCTCCAATCAAAGAGCCACTCTCCCCTCTCTCCCTCTCTCCCAAAGCACTCCAAAATGAAAGAGTACAACCACCTCTAGCCCCCGAGTTGGCTGAAAATTCAGCCCCCTCCTCCTATATATAGGCCCTCCGAAAAGACCGAAGTGCCCCTAAACTAGGAGTACAACACAAGCCCTCACGGGGGCGTTTTGGTCAACACATGAAGTTCACCATCGGACGGCCGCGCATCCATCGTGCCTTCACGTCCTCCCGACGCAAGCACCTAGATCATGCCGCGTGTCGCCCGCCTCGAAGCTTCCCCGACGCACCCGGATACCGTCTCCGTCACGCCAGGCCCTCAGGCTCGGTTTTGAGGCCCAAACCGAGAAACCCTCCTCCGATGGTTTTGTGGCCAAACCACCAAACCCCGCGTACACGCCCGGCCTCACCACGCCAAGCGTCGAGCCCGCCAAGCCTTTCACCTCCGGTGCCGGACGGTCTACTCGGCCTTGCCTCGTTCCTTGACTTGGCCACCACCGATGCACCGGCTCCATGTCCACGACTTCGTCTTGCTCTTCTTGCACCATGCGGCTCGCACTTGATCCCGTCGGCCACCGGGTCCCTCGAACCAAGCCTACTTGTCTCTCCACTCCTCGGAGGCCCCGCAAGGCTAAGACCTTTCGCGCCCGTTCTTCACCCTCGCACCAACGCAAACCAAGCCGCAACCAACACCCGCAATACTAGGCCAAGAGTCGGTCCACACAACGTTGTCAACCACTCCTCACGAGTGCATTGACAACACACCACATAAACAATAAGGTAAATACACAAAATAAAACACACACAACACAACTCAACACTACACACACAAAGCTTCAAACCATCCGGTCAATCACTCATCACACACGAACCAAGGTACTTCTCAACTTGGTTCCTCACCCTTGCTTACCGCCGTTCGGAGGAGAACGTCGGGAGGCGAGGACGAGTACCGGAGTGACTACGAGGAGTTCTAGGGCATGTGGATCCCCCGCTGATCATGCCTCGTGGAAGTCAAAGATGGAGCCGCTCGTCATTTAGTTATCGTTGTGTTCGGACCTTCGAGTCCACCTCTCTCGTATGTAGTAATGGATATCGTACCGGTTTAACTCTTGAACGTTTTATTACAACAATGGTATTACTCTCGTTTTGTCTATCATGTGTGTGTAAATTGATCCCGGCGCACATATGAGATGCATTCAGTTTTCCTTGTAAGATCGGATGTGACAAAGTGGTATCGAGCCAAGTTGATCGTAGGTCGCAGCCTTAGTTAGAAATGGACGAAATTAAGGATTCATGTTCTAGAAAACCTTATCATGCTTCAAATCATCTTATTTACGCATTAAAAATCTAATTTAATTTTGTTTATCATTTTAAACTCGTCATTTTGATTTATTCTATACTCCGAGATCAATTTTGCTTTGACGGATGGCCGTAACCTACATGACCCCTCGCAAGAGCATCGGTGGGCGCTTTCCTTCTAGATACCGGCCCCTCGCCATCGTCTTGAGGATGTTGAGGAGGAATCGGAGGAGTTCCGGCCCGAGAGGTTGAAGTGTAGGAAGACCCGAGGAGGAGGTCCGGCCGGAAGCCAGAAGAGGAGGATCCTGAAGAGGTTAAGATGGAGGAGGAGGAGCCAGATGAACCATTGGAACAGCCACAGCTGTACGATGGCACAGTGCTGGAGGCAGACGCTGATGGGGACATTGTGATTCCACCGGCGCCTGTGGCCAATGAGGAAGTACCCCCTGCACATGTTGATCCAGTGCCTGATGGTGAAGGAGGTGACCCAGATGACTCTAGTGATGACAGTGTGGGTGAGGATGATGGTGACAATGCTGTTGGCAACCCAGAGGAAGATGAGGAAGAAAACCCCCGCTATCACGGAGCAGAATACCACAAACATTCTACTGAAGCTGAGAATGGACGCTCCGCATTCTTCGTGGGACGTTCGCGGTACACGGGATATACCATAAGGCCTCTCTATGTGACTAAGCACTTCGCCGAGCCGGGAATGAGAGACTACTAACTCCGCAGTCTACATCGGAAGCCTCGAATGATACGGAAGGATGGAGGTATCGCTCATCTCACCATAGCACGCCTCAATTCTCCACGGATGATGCCGCGGTGAATGATGCAGCAAGGAGGGCACTCGGTCAACTCCGCAATGCAAATCGGGTGCGCGTGTTCCACTCGGAGTATCGCCATGTGCCTCGTCGTGCAAGTGGTACAGAAGTGACTGTGGTGCCAGCAGGAGGCAATGATCGCATCGACGTCTTGGCACGTGTGACCGCTGCCCCGAACACGGATCCGGAGGGGGCAACTACCGAAATAAACAAGTATCATGAAGAGTTGCAGTCGCTCGTGTGAAGATAGCACGTCCGGAAGCACAAGCGGCGGGGGACGGCGACTTCCTCAAGAAGTTATGCCATATCGACCACGGCTTCCCCTCCGCGCAAGAGGCTCCGTTACGGCTCCGATGATGCTACTACTCGTCTTGGCTAGGATCCTAGGATACTCGCCCTTATCATTTACCTTTTCGCTAGATCGTTCTCGCGTGAACGTATTGCTTGTAATAATGCATGCTTGTTTGCAAACATGCTTGAGTTGGATCTTTGCTTGATTGTGAATTGTATGGTGGAGTGATGGCCACTATTGTTGACGCAAAATGTGCACTTCAACGCCAATCACACGGCAAGCCGAAGAAGCTAGCTTCGCACGCGCGAGAGAGCAAATGACGTGCCGTCAATTTTTCCCGAAAATTAACAAAAGATAAAGCAATTAGATACCAAAGCTTGGAACGTGTCGGGTAGCACCGCAGCTTCCATATTTATGGCCAAGAAGCCAAGCAAGAATGACATGTAGCTATGCGGAGCTACCCGTCGGAGAATCACAACCATCCGGCCATTATAAAGGGAAAAAGAATACCGCCGAATGGATGACGTAAGCATGACGATGATCGGTCTTTACATAGATAAAGATGCGAACATGAAGTTATGACCGATCCCCGTGAGGTTTGTCATTAAATAAAATGGGGTAAAGCGCGGACATGATCATGTATTAAGTGAGCACGCATAGATCAAAGTACTAGTCTACCGCATGTCTAGGTACTTTAAGATCCGTCGGGTACGATCACAAACAAATCTATCCACCACATGATACAACTTGCATGAAAAAACGTACCACTTCCCGCAAATAGATCTATCCACCGCATGATACAATCTAAAAACGGAAAGCTAAAAGCATACATCACTTAAGGCACGAACGAGGCACGCGATCTACTCGTGAAGATATAACCGAATACGGGCCGAATGTACCGATCCAGGGTCCATGAAGAAGGAACAAACATTACCACGTGAATAAATCTATCGATCGAATTGGAAATCTAGTCCACCGGATGACTAGCTCTAAAGCAATCCAAAAACCCGCATCTACCGCATGATACCCGGTTCTTTCAAGATTTATACGCACAAAGCAAGCTTGAACCCGCAAAGACGTAACAACCTAGATCGATTCGGTTTCGGCTATCGGAGAGCACAAGATCCACGCGTCAAAACACGAAACCTGCTCATGCACGGATCTTAAGAGGAAAGAAGCCGATCCAAACCCATCTAGATTGGGCAAGAGTGTATTACATGAATTAAAACATAAAGTAAAACTCATGACAACACGGGATAACTTAATGAATCTATCGGATCTCGCCAAGATCCAATAGAGCCGATAACTAGCTTCGAGCTAGATCTTAGCCTACCGCATGACTCATGATCTAACAAGAAACCCTCTTGAACCAAACTTGAATCTACCGCGTGACACGAAGCATGGTAACAAGACTACTTGCATCGGATCTAAATCCACCGCATGATACTAGACATGATAAAAGGTTGCCGGTACTCACGGAGGTCGACGGATCGATTGGTCCTCTCGAAGAACTCGACGACACGACAAGGACTCTAGGGTTTGGCGTAAGGCCGGTGTGTATTGAGGAATGAACGTGTCTGTTACATACATCCAGGGATCGTATTTATACCCCGCCGATTACAACCGCGAATGGATTCATTGCCTAACTAAACTCGATCACCTATCCATCCATTCGCTTCCTCCGATCGAGCCACGTCATCGTCCAATCCCGCAAAATCAGCTCTCTCGTTCTTTTGCCGAACCGGAGCAGATAGCCGACCGCGGATCCTTCTCCGCCGAAAATCTCTCGAAAAATATCTTTCCTTCCACCGGACGGACTCTTTTCGAATTGGACCCACATGTCATACTCCTTACCAAATTTTGGTGTTAACACATGCCCCTTCAATTGTGGGATAAAAGTAATTTTGTTCCACAATTGACTCTAGCCACGAATCCTTGAGCCAAACCCTGTCAACACCTGTTCTTTGCAATCCGCCGGATTCTTCGTTCAGATCCAACCCTAGATCCCCTTCGTTCCGAGCTCGAATCTCCAATGGCAACTCGAACCAAGCCGCTCGGGTAAATTCACCCCTCCAAACCTTTGTTCGGCATTAGGTTTTCAATTTTACCCGAGATTTTCCTCTTCCGCTCTCTTCCGGGAACCTTTCTCCTCCTCTTCCGATTCCTATTGAGGCCAACTCGCAGTCTTATTATCTTGGCCCCGAAGGGAATCCCCGATCCCCGAGATTTTATTGCCGCCGAATCTCGGAGAATCCCTTTCAAGGTAGCTTTATCTCCACCTCCCCGGTGGCAAGATGCGTTCAAAAGCGGCCTTTGCCCCCAATTGCGGCCGGAAGACTTGGTATCGGAGGATTCTTGCGGATAAGAGCGGATTGACCAATCTGGATGCTCTCCGCATTGCTCAATGTCTGGAGTTATCCGTAGCTGAGACACCCAAGAATGAAGATCTTCTGATAGCCGCATGCCACTTCTGGTCAAATGGCGTCAACGCCTTCCTTTTTGGGCACGGCCCAATGTCTCCAACTTTGGCCGATGTGTACATGATCACCGGCCTTGACATCACCGGGTCTGTCCAGCCTTGGAACTTCAAAAATTCCTCACGCCAGACAGGGGTAAAGCCAGGGAATGGCTACAAGAATTATATTTCGAAGCACATGAGAGACAATCCCCTTGGCGAAGTTGAATACAGAGCCTTTTTGAACATGTGGTTATGCAGATTTGTCTTCTGTGGCAAAGCCAACGAACCCACTTTGAATCATATCGCAATGGCGATCCATCTGGCTAGTGGCAATCGCCTTCCTCTCGGGAAAATTCCTCTTGGGCGGTGTATACCATATGCTTCATCGGGACCGTTACCCAAATGTATACCGCCCGAGAGGATAACGTGCGTCAATGGCCCTTGGTGGTTTGTTCAAATTTGGTCGCAGCCTTCACATGCATCGATTGTAGGCGTCGACTTGAACTCCAGGTTCTTCCCCTGGTCCAATCCCCCGAAGGAGAGCTTCAAGTTACCGAGAGGATGCCAAAGCTATGGAGAAGCGGCTTCAATCGTTATCATTCAAACAGACATCATCCGACTCTTCGAGTTATTCTTCAAAGGCTTCCCCAATCCTCTTTGGCTTCCTTATCTAGGCAATGACACTCGACCTTCCCTATCGAGTTCTCCTTTGAGCCCGGCCATCAAGATGGGAGATTCTTGGAAATCTTTAACATCATAATCCGCCCATGCATATTACCGGCCGAGTTCAACGGAGGGAGGCAGAATACCAGTACTTATGAGTACTACCAGCCTAATGTAATGGCCAGGCAACTTGGATGCGGTCAGATACCCCCAAGATTGTTTCGCATGAATTCCTCAAGCCCGGGGAGGAAATCAAAGAACCGATGCAATGCGAGCCAGAAGTTTTCAACTATGTGTGCAGTCCCACTGTCTACACATGTCCTTTTGTGCCTGCAACCATAGCTCACCCCACCTTCAATTCATGGTGGCAAGAATTCCATGACCACATCTTCAGTGAACCCGTTCATGTGTTCTGTGCAGAATTGGTGCCCGATTTCCTGCCGATTTCAGAGGTAACACAATGAACCCTTGGATCAAGCACTCCTTCTCCATTCATGGTTTTGACCTTCGTCTTTTGTCCACGAACACGCACCCGCCCCTCGAGCCGGGGTAATCACTTATAATGCCGAAGGCCCGATTTCAAAGATCGGGGTTTAAATCCACAACCCCGCATCAATTAATGGCCGGCGGTACGCTACTACGGATCCCGACCTTTCTAGCCTCGCCGTGCACGGGGAGGCAAGGTCCGCACCTCGATTGCCCCTCCAAGTGCCAAAAGGAGAAGAACTCGTCAAAAAGGTGCTTGTTGAGGTAAAACCCTTTACCTTCTTGATTACCAAGTCACTCGTTCTTGATGGATCATATTCATTGTGCATTTTCGGACCGCAGCCCAACATTCTTCGAACCAGCACTCGCCGATGCTCCATCCTCGGTATGACCTTTGTTGTTCTTTCTCAAGGATGAGCACCGGCACTTATCCCTTCAATTGGACATTTGCGAAGAAACCGTGGGAGAACCGCTTGTAGATGTCCCGGTGGTTCAACAAGCGAGCCCTTCCCAGGGTTGAATTGCCCATCCCAAGAGAGATCTCATCTTCATCACCTTTGCGAAGCAGAGACATTCTCCGGAGATGAATCTCCCAACTCAACTCGGGGCCGCCAAATTCCCCCGGGATGCCATCGCCTATCGGTCAAGGAAGCAATGACCAACCCAACCGAGGAAGATCCAATTCTTCACCGGCCCGAAACTCACGAGTCACCGATGGCCGCATCGGCATCTCCCCGACTTGGAAGTTTCGGCTCTACTCGGGACGCCTCTTCCGTCCGCGATTGCCCCCGCTCAAGAAATCACTCATGAGGTGCCCAACTCCGCTCTTAATTTCGATACTTTGATGCTAGCATTCTCACCTCGGCAATGTTGTTTCCGTGGTCATGCCCCGTCATCTTCAAGCTTGCCATCGAGGGCCCATCAACTCGCCGAGGTGATGAGAGAAATAAACCGGCCCGCCGGATGAAGTGTTGCCCAAACTCAAAGAAATTGCGGCTGGCTAGAAAAAGATGTTCGGGATCGGCTCAATGATCTTCGCCATTTTGAAGAGATGTTTGAACCCATCGGGTCGAAAACTTCCCGATGACATCGAGCTTTCCTATCGTCCGTCTACGACTTAGAGCCCTTTTATGTTCCCTTGAGGCGCACTTGGAGGAAATTGCGCTCCCGTTCGGCCATTGAAAAGGAGAAAACTGATGCTGAACATGCCATGAACGGGGTACAATCCCAAGCGAGAAAGCCATAAAGATGCCTTGGCTGACCTGCAAGCTTCTTACGATTTGAAAGTCGCCAGAAAGGCTGCTCTAGAGGCAGAATTGAGAAGCCTGTCAGCGGAGATGGAGATTGACCAGAAGAAAATAGCCGATCTTCCTGGATTGATAGCAAAGACCCAAGCGGAGGTAGAATCGGCTGTCACCAGAGTAAAGCAATGCGATGCAGAGCTCACTGACTTAGCTGGTGCCCAAAAGGACTACCAGGAGATCTTGGATAATTCCCACTTGATAGTATCCAATGTTCGTCACGCACTCGCAAAACTCCTTAATGCTTGAATGTCCTTATTGATGTATACCTGGACTGGTCGTTCTTGTAATATTTCCTCTGTGATTTGTTTCCTTTCCTTTGCGTACTTTGAGATGTAATGCCGAACGACCCATTCGGTAGTGAAATGCTAACTCCCGAAAAACACCTTGATTTCCTTTAGCCGAAACAATCGATCCGCACGCGTTTCAGCTTAGAACTCCAAACGACCCACCGGCGGGTTGGTCAAGGAAAACCTTCTACCTTCCGATTTTATCGGGACGTGCGCCACGATCCACGCCCACGACTCGAAGCCACGATTACCCCCGCCGGGCCTATAAATGTTGCCATAGGTGCCCCTAGCTCTCCACCAGGCCTTCTAGCTCTCGAATCTTTGCCAATCTCTGGTCTTCTTGCAAACAGTGCACATCCCCAAACCGCAATGGTGCGCCGCCTCAACCGCCGCCGCGCCTCCGACGAGGCTGAAGGAAGCAGCGCTAATGCGTGCAGGCGGTGATGATCATCAATTTCTCCTCGTCGATCCTTCCCTTGATCTTCTTTTGCCTTGACAATGACCCCCCTTTTGCAGGTTGATTCAGTGGAATCCGCCCCGCGCGCCGACCAATCAACCCCTCCCAGATGACTCTTCGAGTCCGACGGCCACTCCCCGCACCGTACGGGGAAGCGGGACGCCATCCGCTACAAGGAGGAGTTGGAGGCATCCCGTCGCGAACCGGAGAATGTCTCCAAGAAAGCGGGCGTGGCCGAGTTAGAATGGGGAGGACCCGGCGCAAAGCACCGCCGGAGGCCATTGACGGTATGGCCCTCGAGATCGATTCTTGGTCCGGCTCGGCTTTTGATGCTAATCCCTTCTGCTTGTCCTTTGCAGCCCGCGACGCCGAGCTCGACCCGCCCAAAGATGCTGGTAGAGCAATTGGCCGAGAAGGTGAATGCCCACGGCCGACACGCCGGCGGAGCGCCCGGCCGCAGTGGAGCGTCGCGTCGACGAGGTGGCCGTTCATGGCGTTCGCCCGGGCACCACCTTGGGCCCTGGCTGCGATGGCGACGCATACGGACGTCGACTACTCCCCCCCAGGCCGCGTGGCTTTCCGGGGCGGCGCGCCGGAGGATATCGACGAGATCGAGCTCATCCTGGAGCGCCTCGACGGCCACGGCGACGCCATTGCCGAAATTACCCATCCCTAGTCTGTGTTGAACAGACTCTTTGATTAGATTGTACTAGGGATGTGTAAATGTCGGCAATATATGATGAACTTTTGAATTCGCATTTGTTCCGTGATATCTCCCTTCGCATTTGCATCCGTGAATTTTGTCTTCTTTGAATGCAATGCGGGAACCGTCTTTAGCCGAACGCTCGCAAACAACCGCCCCTCGGCGCAAGACCCACAAAGGATCCCAATTCGGCAATCCGTAAGCACTTCGTTCAAAAGAAAACCCTTCGCACTCGGTGGAAACCCCCGCCGCTTGGTATTCCAACAGGGCGTGCGGCCGATCATCACTCCCAATGCGCCTCCTTGGTCAATAAAATAGCCCGTGGGGTGCTCGCAAATCCACTCGCACACTCCTCCGTCGCTTCTCGCCTCTTCCCTTGCCGCCGTGAAAAAAAAACCCCAACGCCATGGACAAGGGTAAACAATCTCAGGGGAGTGGTTCATCGAGGAAGCGTACGATTCGGAAGTGAGTTTTTCTTTGATCCGCTCCTCGTTCTCCCTCCTTGATCTTACGCTTCACGTCTTCTTCTCGTCTTTTCGGCCTTGATTTGCTTCCCGAAGAGGTCATCGGGACCGAAGATGTCCCCGAGTACATCTCCTCCGATTCCTCCCCCGGCGAGAGGATGCCACGCCCGAGCAAAGGGCCATTCATCGAGCCCGCGCCGCCGTGCCCGGCACCCGGAGCGCGGCCTCGGGGACATGTCCGTCCGCGTTGCCGAGCGCGAGCGGCCGCATGGCGCCGGAAGCACTAGTAGGGGGTAAACGCTTCGACCCCTTCATGTTTGCATCCGGATTTCTTGCCCCTAACCTTGATTCTTTTGCTCCGGATGTCTCCCGACGAGTACGCAACCTCGAAGGCGGCTCGGGATAGCTTGGTAGAGGCCGCCAATCATGGTCATCCTCGTGCGTTCCAAGTTGCCGTCACGGTGGTCCCGGGAACAAGCGAAGAGGGAGCGAGCACCCGAAGAAGCAAAGAAAAGATTGAATCATACTTTCGCTTCTTTCTCCACGCCTTCGCTTCCCTCCCTTTGGGGGAACCCGACCATCGTGGCTGCTAGATGTAATCTTGTAAGAACAGCTTGTAATGTAGTATTGAGCTAAGGGCAATGCATCGAGCACCGGCCATTTTCTTTTGTTCATGGATTTTTGTTCTAAAGGCGGCCTCATCCTTGGGCGCGGGCGTTTCGTGTCGATGTGTATAATCATCGATCGATCTCAATGCTAGGATAATACTTCTTCGGATATCTTCCATTTATTGCGGCGGAAAACTCCTCTCCTAGCAATGTTTTCAATATGTATGCATTACCAGGAACGCATCCGACCACACGAAAAGGCCCCTCCCGTTAGGGGACCATTTGCCGAATTCATCGTATTTAGTTCCAATCGGCAATAGCGCTTTCCACACCAGTGTCGCCTTCGCAAATTGCCTTACTTTTACTTTCTTGTTATAATATTTAGCGACCCGCGGCTTGTTCTTCTCGATGTTCTCCGGGGCCCCGAGACGGATCATGTGCAAATCTTCTAACTCATCCATCATTAGGCCACCGTAATCCTTGGAGCTCAAATCGTTTTGCAAAGCACTATTCTCCTTGATTCGATTGCATTTCCCCGGGCGAGGATCGCGTGATGCCCGTAAACCAACTCGTAAGGAGAAGTCTTTGTAGCTCCATGGGGGGCCATTCGGTAAGCCCACAATGCTTCACCGAGTACCGAATGCCACCTCCTTGGCTTCGGTCGATCTTCTTCGTATAAGCTTGATCATGATCTTGTTAGAAGCCTCTGCCTGACCATTAGCTTGGGCGTAGTATGGAGAAGAATTAAGCAACTTGATCCCCATGCTTTCGGCAAAATCTCTGAACTCCAATGACACGAATTGTGCCCCCTGGTCAGTGGTAATCGTCTGAGGGATCCCAAATCGATAAATGATGTGTTCCTTGACGAACTCGACCATGTTTTCTGACGTCACTTTCTTCAGTGGGACCGCCTCGACCCATTTGGTGAAGTAGTCTGTGGCCAAAAGCACGAACTTATGCCCCTTGCTAGATGGCGGATTAATTTGGCCAATCAAGTCTATACCCCCCCGCCCCAGCCCCGAATGGCCATGGCTTGATGATGGGATTCAATGCCGATGCGGGGACTCTTTGAATATTCCCGAACCTCTGGCAATCTTGACACCCCTTGTAATACTCAAAGCAGCTCCTCTAAAATCGTCGGCCAAAAGCATCCACTTGCCTAATAACCCATTTCATCCGATAGGCCGATTGGTGCGCTCCACATATCCCATCGTGCACCTCGCTCATCATGTTCTTGGCTTCTTCTGGACCCAGGCATCGTAGCAATACTCCATCTAATGATTTATAGAATAAATTGTTATCCAGAAGAACGAACTTGATTGCCTTATACCTGAGCTTCCTAGAGACTTTTCGGGATGGATCTCTCAAATAATCGATGATCTCTTTCCTCCAATCATCTTCTGTAAGATCCGTCCCTAGTGCATTCACCTCTGCAGCAAATGCTTCTTGACTCTCTTTATAACCAGAGGCGCTTTGAGCCACTGTTTGCTTCCTCGTTATGCTCTCTAGGGATGTGCTCGTAGGGTTACCGATGGAAAGCCCTTCAAGATTTCTCTCGCATTCCTCGTAGTAACTCCTCGGCGCCTCGCTCCCGCACTCGTACCGGCCGTTCAATTGCTTGATGACCAACTCGAATCTCCATAAATTTCAACCGAAACGGCCCCGGCTTCTCTCAAATATTGAAGCCCTCGAAGCGGTGCTTCGTACTCGGCTGGTTATTTGTGACGGTGGGTTGTATAGGAATGGCGAATTCAAACATCTCACCTCCGGGAGAAATTAGTAAGATCCCTACTCCCCCACCTTTGCCACATGATGACCCATCAAAAAATAAAGCCCAAGGGGTAATTTCAAGCGAGTCAACCGAAGGGTCACGATGCTCGGTAATGAAATCGGCAATGACCTGACCTTTGATGGCTTTTGCCGATTCGAACTTCAACTCGAATTCTGATAAGGCTAAAATCCATTTGCCAATCCGTCCATTCAAAATTGGCATAGATAACATATGTTTTATCACATCAAACTTCGAGTATACAGTGCATTCGGCATTCAACAAGTAGTGCCGAAACTTTGTACATGAGTAGTATACGCAAAGACACAGTTTTTCCATAGCCGAATACCTGGTTTCAGGATCAAGTAATTTTCGGCTAAGGTAAGCTACTACCCGCTCCTTTCCTTCGAAATCTTGAATAAGGGCCGATCCAATAGTTTGGGTATCGACCGCCACGTACAACTTGAAAGGCTTGTCCAGCTGAGGAGGAACCAAAGACGGCGGCTCCTTCATGTATTGCTTGATTTCCTCGAAAGCCTTTTGTTGTTCGTCGCCCCATGTGAATTTCTGATCCTTCTTCAGCTTCCAACAACGGGAGAGAACGGCAACACCTTCGTGATAAATTTGAGATGAACCTTCTCACGAAGTTGATCTTGCCGAGCGGTGATTGCAATTCCTTGAGGTTGGTTGGAGGAACGACTTCATCAATGGCCTTCATGCTCTTTTTGCCAACTTCGATTCCCCCTTCGTGGACCAAAAACCCCAAGAACTCTCCACCGACACCCCGAACGCACACTTGTTTGGATTCATCTTTAGGCCATGCTTCGGGTGCATTCCAAGGTCTTCTTCACATCTTCCAGATGGGTGTCATGACTTAAGGACTTGATCACTACGTCGTCAATGTAGATTTCCACGGTCTTGCCGATCAACTCATGAAAAATGTAATTCATGGCCCGCTGATAGGTTGCACCGGCATTTTTCAACCCAAACGTCATGACTATCCATTCAAATAGGCCTATATGACCGGGACACTGAAGGCCGTCTTTGATATGTCTTCTATTGCCATGAAGATCCGATTGTATCCCGCGTTGCCATCCATGAAGCTAATCACCTTGTGCCCAGGCGGCGGCGTCAATCAACAAATCGGCAATAGGCATCGGGTATCCATCCATGGGAGTAGCTCTGTTTAGGTCCCCGAAGTCTATGCAAACTCTCATTTTTCCATTTTTCTTATACACGGGAACGATGTTAGAAATCCACTCCGCATATATGCGGGGCCGAACGAAGTTTGCGTCAAGTAATCTTTCGATTTCCTTCTTCACATCGGCCAATACCTCATCCTTGTAGATTTTCGGGGCGGTTGCTCGTATGGTTTGAAACCGGGCTTGATTGGCAACCGGTGCTCGACGATGGATCGATCCAATCCGGGCATCTCCGAGTAATCCTCGGGCGAAGCAATCTTTATATTCTTTGAGAAGCTCAATTAAGTTCCCCCGAAGTCCGGGCCGCAAATTTGCACCGATGAACGTCGGCCTTGGCTTATCACCGCTTCCAAGGTCAACTTCCTCCGGCTTATCGGCCGACATGAATCCTCGTCCCGGCTTACCATCGGTGCCATCCACGGGGTTCTCCATTAAAAATTACCGTAAGAGCCGACCGCTTGAATCGGGCCGTTGGTCACCGCCGACGGGTTCAACGAGACCTTCTCCCCGCGTCCTTCCCTGAGAAGCAATCGATGCCTTGGTACTCCCAGAAGGCTGGTTCCATGTTAGCCACGCTTACGGAGTCATCCGCCTGGACGACCTCGATTTCATCGTCCACCCATTGGATCAGTTGTTGATGCATAGTGGATGGGACGCAGCAGTTGGCGTGGATCCAGTCCCGCCCAAGCAGCAGGCTGTAGGCTCCCTTCCCTTCGATGACGAAGAAGGTGGTGAGCAGCGTCTTGGACCCGATCATCAAATCCACGTGAGCGCATCCTTTGGTGTCTGAGGGGTTCCCGGCGAAGTCGTTCAGGATGATGCTTGTTGGTGTCAGATCGCTCGGGGTCATGCCAAGCTTCCTGAAGGTGGTGTACGGCATTACGTTGACTGCCGCGCCACCGTCGACGAACATCTTGGTCAATGGCTTGCCATTGACGTACCCCCTCAAGTACAGCGGCCTCATATGGCGATTCTTGGCCGGCTTGTCGAAGATGGCCTGCTTGGCAAGCACCAGCTGCGCCATCATCTCCTCGGGCTGCTCGTCGTCAAAGGAAGCTTCCTCCTGCATCACCTGGTTAGCGGGAGCCATGAACTCGTTTGGTAGGAAGTATACCATGCATGCAGGGGCCGAGCGTTTCGATCCTTCCGGCTGGTCCTTGGGGCGCCACTTCTGCCTCGTCTGGATCCCGGCTTGTTTCATCTCGCGGTTCCTCAAGCGTTGGACCCGCCTCTTCTGGCTCTTGCGTAGACCGGGTGGGCACCACTGCCCCTTCTGCCAGACGTAGACATCTTCGTCCTCCTCCTGGTCAGCCCACCTGAGATCAGCTTGGCGCTTCCTGGGGTGATCTATAACCTCAATTTTTTGCCGCCGATCCCCATTTGGGTGAATCCTTCCAAGTCTTTCATGGACGGATCGGCGATTGGCAGTTTCCTGCCTGTACTCAGCATATCTGTCGCTGCACTCAGGACAGTTCCTTAATGTGGGCAGCTTTAGGCCCTCATTCCAGCAGTGCCTGAAGAAGGCGCATCCCCAGTGGGCGCGCTCCTGCTCGCGCGCGTGCTGTTCCTGATTCCATTTGCGCGCCTCCTCTTCAGCCATGCGCTGCTCCTCTTCGTGACGACGCTTTTGGTAGCGCTCCTTTTCCATCTGGCGCTGCCATTTGTTGAGGAGAATGCGTGACGTCACCTTGGGTTTAGGCCCCGGATGATTCCCCAATCTCGATGTGGCTCCCGAGAACGCGGGGGCGTCGCCCGTACTTGCTCTAGGGTCACCCCGGCGCTCCGGTCAGGACCGATCCATCTTGCTTGGACTCGGCCGAGGTCGGGACCTTGACTTTCCCCTTCTCTTCGGTCGTTATCGCATTGATAGAAAAGCCGAGCATGTTCTCGCGGGAAGGGGTGGCCATCCCGCCTTCATCTTGTTATCGAACTTGAGGTGCCCTTCCTGGATAGCCCCTTCCGGATCCTCATCCTGAAGACCCTGCAATCGTTGATAGAGTGCGAGTCCCTGTCATGGAAGCCGCAGTAACGTTTCGCTTTGACTCCATCAGGGCCGAAGCATAGAGTGCCCTTCAGGCAGCTTGATTCGGCCTTCCTTTACCAAGAGCTCAAACAACTTATCAGCCTTTGTGATGTCGAAGTCGTAGGTTCCTTTGGTCCGCCCGACCCACCGCCGATTCATTGTCGGGGGCTCTTTACCCCACAAGATCTCTCTGCTGCGGCTATTTCCAATTCGTCGTCGGAATCTTCGCACAAATCAGCCTTGTCCAAGAATTGGTTGTAGATGTCGGCGATGTCATGTTGCTTGCCAAACTTGGGGTCTTTCTTGAGGCCATACGCCTGATTGCTCATCAAGGATAACTTCGCGATAGTTGGCCTAAGTTTTCAAACTCCATCCCAAATAGCTTCTCGCGCACGGCCGGCAACATCCCGGCGACGGCCATATCGGCCGGTCGATCGTCCGGCAAGTTCAATGAGAAGCACATGCCCTTGACTTCTCTCGAATCTTCCGAGAAACTCCGGCGGCGTTTCACCGTGCCTTTGCTTCAGGGTGGCGAGATCAATCAACTTCTTCTCGAAGCGCCGCGAAGTAATGAGCGTGGAATTTACGCTCCAAATCTTTCCACCTGGCCACTGATTCAGGCGGCAAGGACGAGAACCACTGAAAAGCTGGACCCGTCAGCCGAGGCGGGGAAGTAGCGAACCCTGAACGTCTCTTCGGCCGAACATTCCCCAAGCTGCATGAGGTAACGAGCGATATGCTCGACCGTGCTTGTCTCGTCCTGCCCAGAGAACTTCGTGAATTCCGTCGGCGGTTTCACCCTTGGTGGCAGGAGCACGTTATAGTACCACTCTGGGAACGGCGGCCTGTAGGTGGGGCCCTGCATCCTTGGCTTGAGGCCGAACTGATTCTGCATCAATTCGGCCATCTTGCGTGCTAGGGCATCTTCCTCCTGAGCGCCTGCAGCCGGCGCGTACCCTGGGTGCGGGAAGGCGTCGAACGCCCCGTAATTTCCCACTTCATGATAGCCACCGCCGTACAAATTCTTCTGGAGCCAGTTGGTCGACGGAGCTATTCTTCGACTGGGGTCAAGCGGGGCCCCAGGTGAGCCGAACGCTAGGTCTCCGTACGTAGGCTGGTACGGATTCGGCTGTTGCACAGGCTGACCCGTGCTTTGCTCCGTGGTGGCGGCGGGATTGGTTGACTTCCGAAGCTTGCGGCGGAGGCCGAACCCGGGCGCCCCCCGGCGCCCGCGGAGGAGGTTGGAATGTCTCGCTCCCGGAGCTTTGAGGAGGAGGCTGCTGCACCTGGCTTCGTAGCGGCGGCCGAGAGCTTGATTCACCCGGCTCACGGTGCTCTTTCCGGCGTACGTCCTTCCAAACGCCTGCCCCCGCCCGGGCCAAAGATGGCCACCATCATCTGCTGGAGCGACCCGAGGAAAGCTTGGTTGTGCTTGGTGAGCATGTTGTCTACCGATTCCTGGAAGATCCGCGCGCATTCCTCTTTTTCTTGTTGGGTTGTGGCGTCGGTCTCTCCCGGCAACAGCACTCTGGGCAAGCCACTCTTCAGATATGGTACACCACTTCGATTCTTCTTAAATGACATGAGACACTTTTGCTGAAATTGATTCACGGCGTCTAGGAGCTGCTGATGCTGCTCTGGAGAAAGCTCTTCGATGTTGACATCCGGGAGGTCCGAGACTTCGGGCATCTTGAACCAATTCGCCGTTTGTCCCCCCCCGGGCGTGCCAAAAAGTGTGTTGACGCAAAATGTGCACTTCAACGCCAATCACACAGCAAGCCGAAGAAGCTAGCTTCGCACGCGCAGAGAGCAAATGACGTGCCGATCAATTTTTCCTGAAAATTAACAAAAGATAAAGCAATTAGATACCAAAGCTTGGAACGTGTCGGGTAGCACCAGACAGTTCCATATTTATGGCCAAGAAGCCAAGCAAGAATGACATGTAGCTATGCCGAGCTACCCGTCGGGAGAATCACAACCATCCGGGCCATTATAAAGGGAAAAAGAATACTGCCGAATGGATGACGTAAGCATGACGATGATCGGTCTTTACATAGATAAAGATGCGAACATGAAGTTATGACCGATCCCCGTGAGGTTTGTCATTAAATAAAATGGGGTAAAGCGCGGACATGATCATGTATTAAGTGAGCACGCATAGATCAAAGTACTAGTCTACCGCATGTCTAGGTACTTTAAGATCCGTCGGGTACGATCACAAACAAATCTATCCACCGCATGATACAACTTGCATGAAAAAACGTACCACTTCCCGCAAATAGATCTATCCACCGCATGATACAATCTAAAAACGGAAAGCTAAAAGCATACATCACTTAAGGCACGAACGAGGCACGCGATCTACTCGTGAAGATATAACCGAATACGGCCGAACGACCGATCCAGGGTCCATGAAGAAGGAACAAACATTACCACGTGAATAAATCTATCGATCGAATTGGAAATCTAGTCCACCGGATGACTAGCTCTAAAGCAATCCAAAAACCCGCATCTACCGCATGATACCCGGTTCTTTCAAGATTTATACGCACAAAGCAAGCTTGAACCCACAACACGTGACAACCTAGATCGATTCGGTTTCGGCTATCGGAGAGCACAAGATCCACGCGTCAAAAACACGAAACCTGCTCGCGCACGGATCTTAAGAGGAAAAGAGCCGATCCAAACCCATCTAGATTGGGCAAGAGTGTATTACATGAATTAAAACATAAAGTAAAACTCATGACAACACGGGATAACTTAATGAATCTATCGGATCCTGCCAAGATCCAATAGAGCCGATAACTAGCTTCGAGCTAGATCTTAGCCTACCGCATGACTCATGATCTAACAAGAAACCCTCTTGAACCAAGCTTGAATCTACCGCGTGACACGAAGCATGGTAACAAGACTACTTGCATCAGATCTAAATCCACCGCATGATACTAGACATGATAAAAGGTTGCGGTACTCACGGAGGTCGACGGATCGATTGGTCCTCTCGAAGAACTCGACGACACGACAAGGACTCTAGGGTTTGGCGTAAGGCCGGTGTGTATTGAGGAATGAACGTGTCCGTTACATACATCCGGGGATCGTATTTATACCCCGCCGATTACAACCGCGAATGGATTCATTGCCTAACTAAACTCGATCACCTATCCATCCATTCGCTTCCTCCGATCGAGCCACGTCATCGTCCAATCCCGCAAAATCAGCTCTCTTGTTCTTTTGCCGAACCGGAGCGGATAGCCGACCGCGGATCCTTCGCCGAAAATCTCTCGAAAAATATCTTTCCTTCCACCAGACGGACTCTTTTCGAATTGGACCCACATGTCATACTCCTTACCAAATTTTGGTGTTAACACATGCCCCTTCAATTGTGGGATAAAAGTAATTTTGTTCCACAATTGACTCTAGCCACGAATCCTTGAGCCAAACCTGTCAACACTTTGTTCTTTGCAATCCGCCGGATTCTTCGTTCAGATCCAACCCTAGATCCCCTTCGTTCCGAGCTCGAATCTCCAATGGCAACTCGGAACCAAGTCGCTCGGGTAAATTCACCCCTCCAAACCTTTGTTCGGCATTAGGTTTTCAATTTTACCTGAGATTTTCCTCTTCCGCTCTCTTCCAGGAACCTTCTCTCGCTCTTCTGATTCCTATTGAGGCCAACTCGCAGTCTTATTATCTTGGCCCCGAAGGGAATCCTGATCCCCGAGATTTTATTGCCGCCGAATCTCGGAGAATCCCTTTCAAGGTAGCTTTATCTCCACCTCCCCCGGTGGCAAGATGCGTTCAAAAAGCGGCCTTTGCCCCCAATTGCGGCCGGAAGACTTGGTATCGGAGGATTCTTGCGGATAAGAGTGGATTGACCAATCCGGATGCTCTCCGCATTGCTCAATGTCCGGAGTTATCCGTAGCCGAGACACCCAAGAATGAAGATCTTCGATAGCCGCATGCCACTTCGGTCAAATGGCGTCAACGCCTTCCTTTTTGGGCACGGCCCAATGTCTCCAACTTTGGCCGATGTGTACATGATCACCGGCCTTGACATCACCGGGTCCGTCCAGCCTTGGAACTTCAAAAATTCCTCACGCCGGACGGGGGTAAAGCCGGGGAATGGCTACAAGAATTATATTTCGAAGCACATGAGAGACAATCCCCTTGGCGAAGTTGAATACGAGCCTTTTTGAACATGTGGTTATGCGGATTTGTCTTCCGTGGCAAGGCCAACGAACCCACTTTGAATCATATCGCAATGGCGATCCATCCGGCTAGTGGCAATCGCCTTCCTCCGGGAAAATTCCTCTTGGGCGGTGTATACCATATGCTTCATCGGACCGTTACCCAAATGTATACCGGCCCGAGAGGATAACGTGCGTCAATGGCCCTTGGTGGTTTGTTCAAATTTGGTCTGCGCCTTCACATGCATCGGATTGTAGGCGTCGACTTGAACTCCGGGTTCTTCCCCTGGTCCAATCCCCCGAAGGAGAGCTTCAAGTTACCGGAGAGGATGCCAAAGCTATGGAGAAGCGACTTCAATCGTTATCATTCGGCGAGACATCATCCAGCTCTTCGAGTTATTCTTCAAAGGCTTCCCCAATCCTCTTTGGCTTCCTTATCTAGGCAATGACACTCTGACCTTCCCTGTCGAGTTCTCCTTTGAGCCCGGCCATCAAGATGGGAGATTCTTGGAAATCTTTAACATCATAATCCGCCCATGCATATTACCGGCCGAGTTCAACGGAGGGAGGCGAATACCGCGTACTTATGAGTACTACCATCCTAATGTAATGGCCAGGCAACTTGGATGCGGTCAGATACCCCCAAGATTGTTTCGCATGAATTCCTCAAGCCCGGGGAGGAAATCAAAGAAGCGATGCGAGTGCAGACGAGTTTTCAACTATGTGTGCGGTCCCACTTGTCTACACATGTCCTTTTGTGCCCGCAACCATAGCTCACCCCACCTTCAATTCATGGTGGCAAGAATTCCATGACCACATCTTCGGTGAACCCGTTCATGTGTTCGTGCGTGAACTGGTGCCCGATTTCCTGCCGATTTCGGGAGGTAACACGATGAACCCTTGGATCAAGCACTCCTTCTCCATTCATGGTTTTGACCTTCGTCTTTTGTCCACGAACACGCACCGCCCCTCGAGCCGGGGTAATCACTTATAATGCCGAAGGCCCGATTTCAAGATCGGGGGTTTAAATCCACAACCCCGCATCAATTAATGGCCGGGTACGCTACTACGGATCCCGGCCTTTCTAGCCTCGCTGAGACAGGAGGCAAGGTCTGCACCTGATTGCCCCTCCAAGTGCCAAAAGGAGAAGAACTGTCAAAAAGGTGCTTGTTGAGGTAAAACCCTTTACCTTCTTGATTACCAAGTCACTCTGTTCTTGATGGATCATATTCATTGTGCATTTTCAGACCAGAGCCCAACATTCTTCAGAACCAGCACCTGCCGATGCTCCATCCACTGGTATGACCTTTGCTGTTCTTTCTCAAGGATGAGCACTGGCACTTATCCCTTCAATTGGACATTTGCAGAAGAAACTGTGGGAGAACCGCTTGTAGATGTCCCAGTGGTTCAACAAGCGAGCCCTTCCAGGGTTGAATTGCCCATCCCAGTAGAGATCTCATCTTCATCACCTTCTGCAGAAGCAGTACATTCTCCGAGATGAATCTCCCAACTCAACCGGGGCCGCCAAATTCCCCCAGATGCCATCGCCTATCGGTCAAGCAGCAATGACCAACCCAACCGAGGAAGATCCAATTCTTCACCGGCCGAGAAACTCACAAGTCAGCGATGGCCGCATCGGCATCTCCCCGACTTGGAAGTTTCGGCTCTACTCGGGACGCCTCTTCCGTCCGCGATTGCCCCCGCTCAAGAAATCACTCATGAGGTGCCCAACTCCGCTCTTAATTTCGATACTTTGATGCTAGCATTCTCACCTCGGCAATGTTGTTTCCGGGGTCATGCCCCGTCATCTTCAAGCTTGCCATCGGAGGGCCCATCAACCGCCGAGGTGATGAGAGAAATAAACCGGCCGCCGCCGGATGAAGTGTTGCCCAAACTCAAAGAAATTGCGGCCTGGCTAGAAAAAGATGTTCGGGATCGGCTTAATGATCTTCGCCATTTTGAAGAGATGTTTGAACCCATCAGTCGAAAACTTCCTGATGACATCAGAGCTTTCCTATCGTCCGTCTACGACTTAGAGCCCTTTTATGTTCCCTTGAGGCGCACTTGGAGGAAATTGCGCTCCCGTTCGGCCATTGAAAAGGAGAAAACTGATGCTGAACATGCCATGAACGGGGTACAATCCCAAGCGAGAAAGCCATAAAGATGCCTTGGGCGACCCGCAAGCTTCTTACGATTTGAAAGTCGCCAGAAAGGCTGCTCTAGAGGCGGAATTGAGAAGCCTGTCAGCGGAGATGGAGATTGACCGGGAAGAAAATAGCCGATCTTCCTGGATTGATAGCAAAGACCCAAGCGGAGGTAGAATCGGGCGTCACCGAGTAAAGCAATGCAATGCAGAGCTCACTGACTTAGATGGTGCCCAAAAGGACTACCAGGAGATCTTGGATAATTCCCACTTGATAGTATCCAATGTTCGTCACGCACTCGCAAAACTCCTTAATGCTTGAATGTCCTTATTGATGTATACCTGGACTGGTCGTTCTTGTAATATTTCCTTTGCGATTTGTTGCCTTTCCTTTGCGTACTTTGAGATGTAATGCCGAACGACCCATTCGGTAGTGAAATGCTAACTCCCGAAAAACACCTTGATTTCCTTTAGCCGAAACAATCGATCCGCACGCGTTTCAGCTTAGAACTCCAAACGACCCACCGGCGGGTTGGTCAAGGAAAACCTTCTACCTTCCGATTTTATCGGGACGTGCGCCACGATCCACAGCCACGACTCGAAGCCACGATTACCCTGCCAGGCCTATAAATGTTGCCATAGGTGCCCCTAGCTCTCCACCAGGCCTTCTAGCTCTCGAATCTTTGCCAATCTCTGGTCTTCTTGCAAACAGTGCACATCCCCAAACCGCAATGGTGCGCCGCCTCAACCGCCGCCGCGCCTCCGACGAGGCTGAAGGAAGCAGCGCTAATGCGCGCAGGCGGTGATGATCATCAATTTCTCCTCGTCGATCCTTCCCTTGATCTTCTTTTGCCTTGACAATCACCCCCCTTTTGCAGGGTTGATTCGGTGGAATCCGCCCGCGCGCGCCGACCAATCAACCCCTCCCGGATGACTCTTCGGAGTCCGACGGCCACTCCCCGCACCGTACGGGGGAAGCGACGCCATCCGCTACAAGGAGGAGTTGGAGGCATCCCGTCGCGAACCGGAGGATGTCTCCAAGAAAGCGGGCGTGGCCGAGTTAGAATGGGGAGGACCGGCGCAAACGGTACCGCCGGAGGCCATTGACGGTATGGCCCACGAGATCGATTCTTGGTCCCGGCTCGGCTTTTGATGCTAATCCCTTCCGCTTGTCCTTTGCGGCCGCGACGGCGAGCTCGACCGGCTAAAGATGCCGGTAGAGCAATTGGCCGAGAAGGTGAATGCCCACGGCGACACGCGGCGGAGCGCCCGGCCGCGGTGGAGCGTCGCGTCGACGAGGTGGCCGTTCATGGCGTTCGCCTGGGCACCACCTTGGGCCGGGCGCGCGATGGCGACGCATACGGACGTCGACTACTCCACCAGGCCGCGTGGCTTTCAGGGCGGCGCGCGGGAGGATATCGACGAGATCGAGCTCATCCTGGAGCGCCTCGACGGCCACGGCGACGCCATTGCCGAAATTACCCATCCCCGGTCTGTGTTGAACAGACTCTTTGATTAGATTGTACTAGGGATGTGTAAATGTCGGCAATATATGATGAACTTTTGAATTCTCGCATTTGTTCCGTGATATCTCCCTTCGCATTTGCATCCGTGAATTTTGTCTTCTTTGAATGCAATGCGGGAACCGTCTTTAGCCGAACGCTCGCAAACAAGCGCCCCTCGGCGCAAGACCCACAAAGGATCCCAATTCGGCAATCCGTAAGCACCGTTCAAAAGAAAACCCTTCGCACTCGGTGGAAACCCCCGCCGCTTGGTATTCCAACAGGTGCGTGCGGCCGATCATCACTCCCAATGCGCCTCCTTGGTCAATAAAATAGCCCGTGAGGTGCTCTGCAAATCCACTCGCACACTCCTCCGTCGCTTCTCGTCTCTTCCCTTGCTGCCAGAAGAAAAAACCCCAACGCCATGGACAAGGGTAAACAATCTCAGGGGAGTGGTTCATCGAGGAAGCGTACGATTCAGAAGTGAGTTTTTCTTTGATCCGCTCCTCGTTCTCCTGCTTGATCTTACGCTTCACGTCTTCTTCTCGTCTTTTCAGCCTTGATTTGCTTCCTGAAGAGGTCATCGGGACCGAAGATGTCCCCGAGTACATCTCCTCCGATTCCTCCCCCGAGCGAGAGGATGCCACGCCCGAGCAAAGGGCCATTCATCGACCGCGCCGCCGTGCCGGCACACGGAGCGCGGCCTCGGGGACATGTCCGTCCGTTGCCAAGCCGAGCGCGAGCGTCGCATGGCGCCGGAAGCACTAGTAGGGGGTAAACGCTTCGACCCCTTCATGTTTGCATCCGGATTTCTTGCCCCTAACCTTGATTCTTTTGCTCCGGATGTCTCGACGGGTACAACAACTTTCGAAGGCGGCCCGGGATAGCTTGGTAGAGGCCGCCAATCATGGTCATCCTCGTGCGTTCCAAGTTGCCGTCACGGTGGTCCCGGAACAAGCGAAGAGGGAGCGACAGCCGAAGAAGCAAAGAAAAGATTGAATCATACTTTCGCTTCTTTCTCCACGCCTTCTGCTTCCCTCCCTTTGGGGAACCTGACCATCAGGGCTGCTAGATGTAATCTTGTAAGAACAGTTGTAATGTAGTATTGAGCTAAGGGCAATGCATCAGGCACTGGCCATTTTCTCTTGTTCATGGATTTTTGTTCTAAAGGCGGCCTCATCCTTGGGCGCCGGCTGTTTCTGTGTCAGATGTGTATAATCATCGATCGATCTCAATGCTAGGATAATACTTCTTCAGATATCTTCCATTTATTGCGGCGGAAAACTCCTCTCCTAGCAAAGTTTTCAATATGTATGCATTACCAGGAACGCATCTGACCACACGAAAAGGCCCCTCCCGGTTAGGGGACCATTTGCCGAATTCATCGTATTTAGTTCCAATCGGCAATAGCGCTTTCCACACCAGGTCGCCTTCGCAAATTGCCTTACTTTTACTTTCTTGTTATAATATTTAGCGACCCGCGGCTTGTTCTTCTCGATGTTCTCCGGGGCCCCGAGACGGATCATGTGCAAATCTTCTAACTCATCCATCATTAGGCCACCGTAATCCTTGGAGCTCAAATCGTTTTGCAAAGCACTATTCTCCTTGATTCTAATTGCATTTCCCGGGGCGGGATCGCGTGATGCCCGTAAACCAACTCGTAAGGAGAAGTCTTTGTAGCTCCATGGGGGGCCATTCGGTAAGCCCACAATGCTTCACCGAGTACCGAATGCCACCTCCTTGGCTTCGGTCGATCTTCTTCTTGTATAAGCTTGATCATGATCTTGTTAGAAGCCTCTGCCTGACCATTAGCTTGGGCGTAGTATGGAGAAGAATTAAGCAACTTGATCCCCATGCTTTCGGCAAAATCTCTGAACTCCAATGACACGAATTGTGCCCCCTGGTCAGTGGTAATCGTCTGAGGGATCCCAAATCGATAAATGATGTGTTCCTTGACGAACTCGACCATGTTTTCTGACGTCACTTTCTTCAGTGGGACCGCCTCGACCCATTTGGTGAAGTAGTCTGTGGCCAAAAGCACGAACTTATGCCCCTTGCTAGATGGCGGATTAATTTGGCCAATCAAGTCTATACCCCAGCCCCTGAATGGCCATGGCTTGATGATGGGATTCAATGCCGATGCAGGGACTCTTTGAATATTCCCGAACCTCCGGCAATCTTGACACCCCTTGTAATACTCAAAGCGAGTCCTCTAAAATCGTCGGCCAAAAGCATCCGGCTTGCCTAATAACCCATTTCATCCGATAGGCCGATTGGTGCGCTCCACATATCCCATCGTGCACCTCGCTCATCATGTTCTTGGCTTCTTCCGGGACCCGGGCATCGTAGCAATACTCCATCTAATGATTTATAGAATAAATTGTTATCCGGAAGAACGGACTTGATTGCCTTATACCCGAGCTTCCTAGAGACTTTTCGGGATGGATCTCTCAAATAATCGATGATCTCTTTCCTCCAATCATCTTCTCGTAAGATCCGTCCCTAGTGCATTCACCTCTGCGCAGCAAATGCTTCTTGACTCTCTTTATAACCGGAGGCGCTTTGAGCCGGCTTTGTTTGCTTCCTCGTTATGCTCTCTAGGGATGTGCTTTGTAGGGTTACCGGTGGAAAGCCCTTCAAGATTCTCTCTGCATTCCTCGTAGTAACTCCTCGGCGCCTCGCTCCCGCACTCGTCTTGGCCGTTCAATTGCTTGATGACCAACTCGAATCTCCATAAATTTCACCGAAACGGCCCGGCTTCTCTCAAATATTGAAGCCCTCGAAGCGTGCTTCGTACTCGGCTGGTTATTTGTGACGGTGGGTTGTATAGGAATGGCGAATTCAAACATCTCACCTGCGGGAGAAATTAGTAAGATCCCTACTCCCCCACCTTTGCCACATGATGACCCATCAAAAAATAAAGCCCAAGGGGTAATTTCAAGCGAGTCAACCGAAGGGTCACGATGCTCGGTAATGAAATCGGCAATGACCCGACCTTTGATGGCTTTTGCCGATTCGAACTTCAACTCGAATTCGATAAGGCTAAAATCCATTTGCCAATCCGTCCATTCAAAATTGGCATAGATAACATATGTTTTATCACATCAAACTTCGAGTATACGGTGCATTCGGCATTCAACAAGTAGTGCCGAAACTTTGTACATGAGTAGTATACGCAAAGACACGCTTTTTCCATAGCCGAATACCTGGTTTCGGGATCAAGTAATTTTCGGCTAAGGTAAGCTACTACCCGCTCCTTTCCTTCGAAATCTTGAATAAGGGCCGATCCAATAGTTTGGGTATCGGCCGCCACGTACAACTTGAAAGGCTTGTCCAGGCGAGGAGGAACCAAGACCGGCGGCTCCTTCATGTATTGCTTGATTTCCTCGAAAGCCTTTTGTTGTTCGTCGCCCCATGTGAATTTCGATCCTTCTTCGGCTTCAAGGCAACGGAGAGAACGGCAACACCTTTCGTGATAAATTTGAGATGAACCTTCTCACGAAGTTGATCTTGCCGAGCGTGATTGCAATTCCTTGAGGTTGGTTGGAGGAACGACTTCATCAATGGCCTTCATGCTCTTTTTGCCAACTTCGATTCCCCCTTCGTGGACCAAAAACCCCAAGAACTCTCCAGCTGACACCCCGAACGCACACTTGTTTGGATTCATCTTTAGGCCATGCTTCCGGTGCATTCCAAGGTCTTCTTCACATCTTCCAGATGGGTGTCATGACTTAAGGACTTGATCACTACGTCGTCAATGTAGATTTCCACGGTCTTGCCGATCAACTCATGAAAAATGTAATTCATGGCCCGCTGATAGGTTGCACCGGCATTTTTCAACCCAAACGTCATGACTATCCATTCAAATAGGCCTATATGACCGGGACACCGAAGGCCGTCTTTGATATGTCTTCTATTGCCATGAAGATCCGATTGTATCCCGCGTTGCCATCCATGAAGCTAATCACCTTGTGCCCGGCGGCGGCGTCAATCAACAAATCGGCAATAGGCATCGGGTATCCATCCATGGGAGTAGCTGTTTAGGTCCCCGAAGTCTATGCAAACTCTCATTTTTCCATTTTTCTTATACACGGGAACGATGTTAGAAATCCACTCCGCATATCGCAGGGGCCGAACGAAGTTTGCGTCAAGTAATCTTTCGATTTCCTTCTTCACATCGGCCAATACCTCATCCTTGTAGATTTTCCGGGCGGTTGCTCGTATGGTTTGAAACCGGGCTTGATTGGCAACCGGTGCTCGACGATGGATCGATCCAATCCGGGCATCTCCGAGTAATCCCGGGCGAAGCAATCTTTATATTCTTTGAGAAGCTCAATTAAGTTCCCCCCGAAGTCCGGGCCGCAAATTTGCACCGATGAACGTCGGCCTTGGCTTATCACCGCTTCCAATGTCAACTTCCTCCGGCTTATCGGCCGACATGAATCCTCGTCCCGGCTTACCATTAGTGCCATCCACGGGTTCTCCATTAAAAATTACTGTAAGAGCCGACTGCTTGAATCGGCTGTTGGTCACTGCTGACAGGTTCAACAGGACCTTCTCCCCAGTCCTTCCCTGAGAAGCAATCGATGCCTTGGTACTCCCAGAAGGCTGGTTCCATGTTAGCCACGCTTACGGAGTCATCCGCCTGGACGACCTCGATTTCATCGTCCACCCATTGGATCAGCTGTTGATGCATAGTGGATGGGACGCAGCAGTTGGCGTGGATCCAGTCCCGCCCAAGCAGCAGGCTGTAGGCTCCCTTCCCTTCGATGACGAAGAAGGTGGTGAGCAGCGTCTTGGACCCGATCATCAAATCCACGTGAGCGCATCCTTTGGTGTCTGAGGGGTTCCCGGCGAAGTCGTTCAGGATGATGCTTGTTGGTGTCAGATCGCTCGGGGTCATGCCAAGCTTCCTGAAGGTGGTGTACGGCATTACGTTGACTGCCGCGCCACCGTCGACGAACATCTTGGTCAATGGCTTGCCATTGACGTACCCCCTCAAGTACAGCGGCCTCATATGGCGATTCTTGGCCGGCTTGTCGAAGATGGCCTGCTTGGCAAGCACCAGCTGCGCCATCATCTCCTCGGGCTGCTCGTCGTCAAAGGAAGCTTCCTCCTGCATCACCTGGTTAGCGGGAGCCATGAACTCGTTTGGTAGGAAGTATACCATGCATGCAGGGGCCGAGCGTTTCGATCCTTCCGGCTGGTCCTTGGGGCGCCACTTCTGCCTCGTCTGGATCCCGGCTTGTTTCATCTCGCGGTTCCTCAAGCGTTGGACCCGCCTCTTCTGGCTCTTGCGTAGACCGGGTGGGCACCACTGCCCCTTCTGCCAGACGTAGACATCTTCGTCCTCCTCCTGGTCAGCCCACCTGAGATCAGCTTGGCGCTTCCTGGGTGATCTATAACCTCAATTTTTTGCCGCCGATCCCCATTTGGGTGAATCCTTCCAAGTCTTTCATGGACGGATCGGCGATTGGCAGTTTCCTGCCTGTACTCAGCATATCTGTCGCTGCACTCAGGACAGTTCCTTAATGTGGGCAGCTTTAGGCCCTCATTCCAGCAGTGCCTGAAGAAGGCGCATCCCCAGTGGGCGCGCTCCTGCTCGCGCGCGTGCTGTTCCTGATTCCATTTGCGCGCCTCCTCTTCAGCCATGCGCTGCTCCTCCTCGTGACGACGCTTTTGGTAGCGCTCCTTTTCCATCTGGCGCTGCCATTTGTTGAGGAGAATGCGTGACGTCACCTTGGGTTTAGGCCTGGACGATTCCCCAATCTCGATGTGGCTCCCGAGAACGCGGGGGCGTCGCCCTGCACTTGCTCTAGGGTCACCTGGCGCTCCGGTCAACTGATCCATCTTGCTTGGACCTGGCTGAGGTCAGGACCTTGACTTTCCCCTTCTCTTCGGCTGTTATCGCATTGATAGAAAAGCCGAGCATGTTCTGCGGGAAGGGGTGGCCATCCAGCTTCATCTTGTTATCGAACTTGAGGTGCCCTTCCTGGATAGCCTTCTGGATCCTCATCCTGAAGACCCTGCAATCGTTGATGGAGTGCGAGTCCCTGTCATGGAAGCCGCAGTAACGTTTCGCTTTGACTCCATCAGGCCGAAGCATAGAGTGCCCTTCAGGCAGCTTGATTCGGCCTTCCTTTACCAAGAGCTCAAACAACTTATCGGCCTTTGTGATGTCGAAGTCGTAGGTTCCTTTGGTCCGCTCGACCCACCGCCGATTCATTGTCGGGGGCTCTTTACCCCACAAGATTTCTGCTGCAGCTATTTCCAATTCGTCGTCAGAATCTTCGCACAAATCAGCCTTGTCCAAGAATTGGTTGTAGATGTCAGCGATGTCATGCTGCTTGCCAAACTTGGGGTCTTTCTTGAGGCCATATGCCTGATTGCTCATCAAGGATAACTTCTGCGATAGTTGGCCTAAGTTTTCAAACTCCATCCCAAATAGCTTCTCGCGCACGGCTGGCAACATCCCGGCGACGGCCATATCGGCCCCACCGATCGTCCGGCAAGTTCAATGAGAAGCACATGCCCTTGACTTCTGCGAATCTTCCGAGAAACTCCGGCGGCGTTTCACCGTGCCTTTGCTTCGGGGTGGCGAGATCAATCAACTTCTTCTCGGAAGCGCCGCTGAAGTAATGAGCGTGGAACTTACGCTCCAAATCTTTCCACCGGCCACCGATTCGGGCGGCAAGGAAGAGAACCACCGAAAAGCGGGACCCGTCGGCGAGGCGGGGAAGTAGCGCACCACGAACGTCTCTTCGGCCGAACATTCCCCAAGCCGCATGAGGTAACGAGCGATATGCTCGACCGTGCTTGTCTCGTCCCGCCCGAGAGAACTTTGTGAATTCCGTCGGCGGTTTCACCCTTGGTGGCGGGGAGCACGTTATAGTACCACTCCGGGAACGGCGGCTTGTAGGTGGGGCCCCGCATCCTTGGCTTGAGGCCGAACCGATTCTCGCATCAATTCGGCCATCTTGCGTGCTAGGGCATCTTCCTCCCGAGCGCTGCGGCGCGCGCGTACCCCGGGTGCGGGAAGGCGTCGAACGCCCCGTAATTTCCCACTTCATGATAGCCACCGCCGTACAAATTCTTCTCGGGAGCCGGTTGGTCGACGGAGCTATTCTTCGGCGGGGTCAAGCGGGGCCCCGGGTGAGCCGAACGCTAGGTCTCCGTACGTAGGCCGGTACGGATTCGGCGTTGCACGGGGCCGACCCGTGCTGCTCGTGGTGGCGGCGAGGATTGGTTGACTTCCGAAGCTTGCGGCGGAGGGCCGAACCGGCCGCCCCCCCGGCGCCTGCGGAGGAGGTTGGAATGTCTCGCTCCGGAGCTTTGAGGAGGAGGCTGCTGCACCTGGCTTCGTAGCGGCGGCTGAGAGCTTGATTCACCCCGGCTCCACGGTGCTCTTTCCGGCGTACGTCCTTCCAAACGCACCGCCCCGCGCCGGGCCAAAGATGGCCACCATCATCTGTTGGAGCGACCCGAGGAAAGCTTGGTTGTGCTTGGTGAGCATGTTGTCTACCGATTCCTGGAAGATCCGCGCGCATTCCTCTTTTTCTTGTTGGGTTGTGGCGTCGGTCTCTCTCGGCAACGGCACTGCTGCGGGCGGGCCACTCTTCAGATATGGTACACCACTTCGATTCTTCTTAAATGACATGAGACACTTTTGCTGAAATTGATTCACGGCGTCTAGGAGCCGCCGATCGTTGCTCCGGAAAAAGCTCTTCGATGTTGACATCCAGGAGGTCTGAGACTTCAGGCATCTTGAACCAATTCGGCTGTTTGTCCCACTGGGCGTGCCAAAAAGTGTGTTGACGCAAAATGTGCACTTCAACGCCAATCACACAGCAAGCCGAAGAAGCTAGCTTCGCACGCGCAGAGAGCAAATGACGTGCCAGTCAATTTTTCCTGAAAATTAACAAAAGATAAAGCAATTAGATACCAAAGCTTGGAACGTGTCGGGTAGCACCAGACAGTTCCATATTTATGGCCAAGAAGCCAAGCAAGAATGACATGTAGCTATGCGAGCTACCGTCGGAGAATCACAACCATCGGGCCATTATAAAGGGAAAAAGAATATTGCCGAATGGATGACGTAAGCATGACGATGATCGGTCTTTACATAGATAAAGATGCGAACATGAAGTTATGACCGATCCCCGTGAGGTTTGTCATTAAATAAAATGGGGTAAAGCGCGGACATGATCATGTATTAAGTGAGCACGCATAGATCAAAGTACTAGTCTACCGCATGTCTAGGTACTTTAAGATCCGTCGGGTACGATCACAAACAAATCTATCCACCACATGATACAACTTGCATGAAAAAACGTACCACTTCCCGCAAATAGATCTATCCACCGCATGATACAATCTAAAAACGGAAAGCTAAAAGCATACATCACTTAAGGCACGAACGAGGCACGCGATCTACTCGTGAAGATATAACCGAATACGGCTGAACAGCCGATCCAGGGTCCATGAAGAAGGAACAAACATTACCACGTGAATAAATCTATCAGACTGAATTGGAAATCTAGTCCACCGGATGACTAGCTCTAAAGCAATCCAAAAACCTGCATCTACCGCATGATACCCGGTTCTTTCAAGATTTATACGCACAAAGCAAGCTTGAACCCGCAGCACGTAACAACCTAGATCGATTCGGTTTCGGCTATCGGAGAGCACAAGATCCACGCGTCAAAACACGAAACCTGCTCATGCACGGATCTTAAGAGGAAAGAAGCCGATCCAAACCCATCTAGATTGGGCAAGAGTGTATTACATGAATTAAAACATAAAGTAAAACTCATGACAACACGGGATAACTTAATGAATCTATCGGATCCTGCCAAGATCCAATAGAGCCGATAACTAGCTTCGAGCTAGATCTTAGCCTACCGCATGACTCATGATCTAACAAGAAACCCTCTTGAACCAAGCTTGAATCTACCGCGTGACACGAAGCATGGTAACAAGACTACTTGCATCGGATCTAAATCCACCGCATGATACTAGACATGATACAAGGTTGCCGGTACTCACGGAGGTCGACGGATCGATTGGTCCTCTCGAAGAACTCGACGACACGACAAGGACTCTAGGGTTTGGCGTAAGGCCGGTGTGTATTGAGGAATGAACGTGTACGTTACATACATCCGGGGATCGTATTTATACCCTGCGCGATTACAACTGCGAATGGATTCATTGCCTAACTAAACTCGATCACCTATCCATCCATTCGCTTCCTCCGATCGAGCCACGTCATCGTCCAATCCCACAAAATCAGCTCTCTTGTTCTTTTGCCGAACCGGGAGCGGATAGCCGGCCGCGGATCCTTCGCCGAAAATCTCTCGAAAAATATCTTTCCTTCCACCGGACGGACTCTTTTCGAATTGGACCCACATGTCATACTCCTTACCAAATTTTGGTGTTAACACTATGCAATCTGAATTTTTAAGTTAATTAAAGAATGGTTTGGGTTTTATCGGTTGTCATTGCTTAATCTCTTATGCAAGATTGATTGGATCAAATCTGTTTTCGCAGTCATATGACATACCAGTAATGTTTTGTTTATAATTCAAGCTACAGAACTCCAAATGACATGAAAACAGTTGGGTTAGTTCACAAATTTAGAGGATGAATTTCTGTCAAAAATTAAATGGTATACAGTACATATTCTGGGAGTTATGCACGAAGTAATGAACAAGTCAGAATCTGTAAATTTCTGCTGATGTAGCTGTACTGTTTGAATTTTATCTCTAGTTATAGATGTCCAAATGAGGTGATTCCAGTTGGGATAGTTCCATAATTTTACACATCATAATCTGGTAAAAATTCGTATTCATTGGATAATTACACAGAAAGTTATACATAATTCTTTGAGGTCAACAGAATCTGTCCTAACTGAAGAACATGCTGTTATTTTATTTTGAGTTATCCTCTTATGCATTGATTCAAGTACAACTATCTGAGATATGATTTTTCTAACGGTCAGATGGTAAACACCAGGTCCGGAGGAGGTCAAGACGTGCCGCTGTGATCCGGGCACATATCGCAAATCAGCAAAACCCAAGCACCACCCCCACCGATCAACCAAGCAATGGACCCAAACATGCGGCAGTTTACGGCAGCGCGGATGCAAGCGATTCGAGAATCTTACCAACACGGTGCAGCAGATGCAAGCTCAACGGAACCAGCCACCACGGCCCGAACCCTCCGCCACCCCCCGCCACCAAGGGACGGGCACAAGGAGTTCATGAGCCACCATCCTCCTACGTTTTCCCACTCGTCGATCCACCGGATGCCGACGGCGGCGGAAAACCATCACCAAGAAGCTGGAGATCATGCAATGCACTGATCGAGAGATGGTCCTGTATGGTGCCGGAAGGCTTGTGGGGCAGGCCGCAGACTGGTGGGATGCGTACTCAGCTGCTCATCCCAACAGGCAGAACATTACTTGGCAGGAGTTCCGTGACAACTTCCGTACTTACCACATCCCTTCAGGGGTTACTAAGCTTAAGCAGAGGGAGTTCTTGTCACCGAGGCAAGGCAATATGTCGGTGGCGAGTATCCGGACAAGTTCACTCACTTGTCACGCTATGCACACGATGAAGTCAACACTAATCCAAAGAGGCGGGAAAGGTTCCTGGATGGCTTGATTGGTCCTTTAAACTATCAAGCTGAGAGTCACATCTTCCCGGACTTTCGGTACGCCGGTGAACAAAGCTATTGGGCCGGAAAGCAAGAGAAAGGAGATGGGTGAACGAAACGCAAGTTTCGGTCTCATGGACGGTCTAGCAAAGCAACACCCGTCCCGTTATAGTTCTTAGCGAGCCCGACTCCATATCGTCCTGGTGGTCAAGGTGGGAGGTACCCACGGAACATGTAGGCTGCGGCGCTCGTTTCAGCCACGGCGCTTCAATCCTCGGACACCCGCAGCTCCTACCCCTCGACCGAGTCGTCCTAGCAATAACTGCGGAGCACACCGTCGAAACACCAACCCTGTTCGGCCTCGGTGGATGCTTCAAGTGTGGAGAGCCGGGGCATTATGCTAACAATTGTCCCAAGAGGGTGATGCAAAATCCGTAGAGAGACAATGGAAACGGGATCGGGCGGCCATTTTTGCGGGCTCGTACTCCACGGACACCTCGCAAGAGAGGCCGGCGAGTCATGTGCGTGGCCGAGTTAATCATGTATCGGTGGAGCAAGCTCGGAATGACGCCGGCGTGGTATTTGGCCGAGTTAATCATTTGATTCGGGAGCATCACATTCATTCATAAGCGATCAATTTGTGGCAAAATATAACTTATCTATGAGGACAATGAAGAACCCACCGATAGTTAGCACTCCGGGGGAGAAATGAAAAGCGGGTCATATATGCCCACAAGTAAAGATTAATATCATGGGGGTAGACTTTCTTGCTAATGCGGTAGTTCTAAAATCATGGGGAATAGATGTCATTCTTGGTATGGATTGGTTAAGAAGTTGTGATGGAGTCATTCGGTGTCGGAAGAGGTCGATCTTGTAACCGGTCCTCAAGGGGAGAGAGTAGAATATGTGAGTGCACCCTCATCCAGCAAAGGAGTTGTGAACTCTATTGAAGGCAAGGCCTTGGAGGATATAAGGATAGTGAATGAATTCCCTGATGTGTTTCCAGAGGATTTGCCAGGTATGCCACCTGATCGTGACATTGAATTTAGTATTGAACTTATACACAGTCTTCGCTCCCATATCTAAAAGACCATGTAGAATGGATGTTAAAGATCTAGCTGAATTAAAGAAACAAATCGAAGAACTACTTAGTAAAGGGTTTATCCGTCCTAGTTCATCACCATGGGGAGCCCCCACACTCTTCGTTGATAAAAAGGATGGATCTAGGAGGTTGTGTATAGACTATCGATCACTTAATGAGGTTACTATCAAGAATAAATACCCTTTACCTCGGATTGAGGATTTGTTTGATCAGATGAGAGGAGCTAAGGCCTTCTCTAAGATAGATCTTAGATCGGGTTATCACCGATTAAAAATCCGAGTGGAGGACATACCAAAGACAGCATTCACATCAAGGTACGGGTTGTATGAGTTCACCGTGATGTCCTTTGGCTCGACCAATGCACCAAAGATACTTTATGTATTTGATGAACAAGGTATTCATGGAGTATCTGGATAAGTTCATTGTGGTATTCATTGATGACATATTGGTATTCTCTCGGAGTGAAGAAGAACATGAAGAACATCTCGAGGCTTGTGTTACGAAGCTACGGGAACATCGGTTGTATGCCAAGTTCGGCAAGTGTGCTTTACGGTTGAAGGAGGTCTCTTTTCTCGGACACATCATCACGGATGGAGGCATAGCAATCGATCTAAGCAAGGTTCGGGATGTATTGAACCGGAGTCCGCCTAAGAATGTGCGGAGATCAGAAGCTTCCTTGGACTTGCAGGATACTATCGGAGGTTCATTGAAGGATTTTCTAAGATAGTGAAGCCACTTACCACTCTGCTCGAGAAAGGAAGAGAATTCAAGTGGGATGAGAAGTGTCAGGCTAGCTTTGAGGAATTGAAGAAGAGGCTGACCACAGCACCTGTGTTGATCATGCCAGACATACACAAGGGGTTTGATGTATACTGTGATGCCTCTCGGCAAGGTTTGGGATGTGTGTTAATGCAAGAAGGAAAGGTAGTAGCTTATGCTTCAAGACAGCTGAGGAAGCATGAGCAGAACTACCCTACTCATGATCTTGAGTTAGCTGCGGTTGTTCATGCATTGAAGATTTGGAGACATTACATGATTGGAAACAAGTGCAAGATCTTTACTGACCATAAGAGTCTAAAGTATATCTTTACTCAGAAGGATTTGAATTTGAGGCAGAGAAGGTGGTTGGAGTTAATTAAAGATTATGATTTGGATATCCAGTACCATCTAGGGAAGGCAAATGTTGTGGCGGATGCTTTGAGTCGGAAGGGACATACTAGCATGCGATAGGACACACGTTACCTCGGGAGCTATGTTGGGAGATGGCACGACTTAACTTGGGAATGGTTGCTTCGAGTGAGACTTTGACATTAGAAATTGAGTCGACACTTGAGCGAGGATATCGTGAAAGGACGATTGATCGATGACAAGATTGCAGAATACGAGAAGTTGATTAAGTTAGGCAAAGTTCGAATTCGGGAGAAGATGAGTAAGGAACAAGTATGGTTTAAGAACGAGAACTGTGTACCGAAATCAAGGAGTTGAGAGAAGTTATCTTGAAGGAAGCACACGATTCAGCTTACTCCATACACCCGGAAGTACTAAGATGTATCGGGATTTGAAGCGAGAGATACCGGTGGTATGGGATGAAGAAAGATGTAGCGACTCATGTAGCTTTATGTGATGTGTGTCAAAGAGTGAAGGCTGAGTATCAAAGGCCAGCAGGATTGCTTCAGCCTCTGAAGGTACCTGAGTGGAAATGGGAGGAAATCGGTATGGATTTCATAGTGGGATTACCTCGTACTCGTGATGGGTATGACTCTATTTGGGTTATTGTGGATAGATTAACCAAGGTAGCGCACTTTATCCCGGTGAAGACGACCTATACGGGGAGTGAAGCTAGGCCGAGTTGTATAATTCAAGGATAGTGTGTTTGCACGGGGTACCGAAGAAGATAGTGTCGGATCGAGGCACACGGTTCACTTCACGGTTTTGGCGGAAGTTGCATGAATCGATGGATACAAAGTTAAACTTCGGTTCGATACCATCCTCGGACGGAGAGGGCGGACGGAGAGAACCAATCAAATACTTGAGGATATGTTGAGAGCTTGTGCGTTGAAGAACGATGGCGAGTTGGGATAAGAGTTTGCCTTATGCGAGTTTGCCTATAACAACGGCTATCGAGTCACAGCATCAAAATGACACCTTTTGAGGCTTTGTATGGAAGGAAGTGTAGAACACCGTTGTTTTGGAACCGGACCGGTGAAAGACAACTCTTTGGACCGGACAAGATACGAGAAGCGAGAAAAGCAAGTTGAAATCATAAGGGAGAATCTTAAAGCGAGACAATCACGTCGGAAGAGTTATGCTCGATCCACGGAGAAGAGAGGTGATTTTGGAAGTCGGTGATTATGCATACCTTAGAGTGTCACCTATTCGGGGATTACAAAGGTTTAATGTCGAGGGAAGTTATCACCTCAATTTATCGGACCTTTCGGGAATTTTGGAACGGAAAGGAGAAGTAGCATACCGATTAGAGTTGCCGGCACGGTTATCGGGAGTTAATGTGTTCCATGTATCACAAGCGAAGAAATGTACAAGTGAGGTTAGGATAGAACCAGGTACGGTTAGAAGATATTCAAATGGTAAATGACACGACATACAAAGAATACCCCTGTTAAGATCTTGGATGTATCGGAAAAGAGTTACCGGGAGTAAGATCATCGGAATGTGTAAAGTACGGTGGAGTCATCATGCGAGGAAGAGGCAACTTGGGAAAGAGAGGATGAACTTAAGGAAGACTTTCCTCGGTTTGTTCTCTAAGTCTTTGAATCTCGGGACGAGATTCTCTTTAAGGGGGTAGGATTTGTGACACCCTAAAAATTCCATCACTAAAATCACTTAGCAACTTAAAATTAGACTTAAGGATTTAAAGAATTTAAATTGCTATTTAAATTGAGCTCTAAAATATTAAATATAATTTAATAAACTTAGAGACAACAAGTGTTTGTGCATCATCGGTTGGTTTGCATGGTTTTTGGTTGCTTGTGTGGTTTCTAAAAAGTTTATAAAATTCGGAGAAAAAGTTTGAATAGTTTGATTTGAATTTGAAATGAAAAATGATTTGAAAATGAAGTTTGAAAAAGAAAAAGAAAAAAAAAAGAAAACAGCACCGGCTTCCCTTTCGGCCCGGATGGCCCAAGCGGCCCATCAAGCCTCCCCGCGCGGAGCCCACTTCTCCTCTTCTCCTTTTCTTTTTCCCTCGCGGCGCCGACATCCGGGGCCCGCCCGTCGGCCTCCCTTCCCCCCCCCCCCCTTTCCTTTCTTCTTCCTCTCGCCATCCAACCGAGCCGGCGCCGCCGCGCGATCCCCGCCGCGCCCGGACGCCCTCCCCACCTTCCTTTCCTCTCCCTGCAGCCAATTAAGGCAATCAAACCCCCCGTGATCAATTGGGACCGTTACTTCCCATCCTTAAACCCTAGCCGTGATGGCCGCGGCCATCAATGGCAAGCCGCCGGCCACCCCGTCCTCTCCCCGCTTCGCCTGCCGCCCTGCACCCCTATTTAAGCTCGCACACGAGCCCCTCGCGCCTCCCTTTGCCTGCGCAACACACTAACACGCGCGCTCGGGCACCAATTTCCCCGCGCGCGCCGCCTCGGGTTCCCGCCGCCGCCGTCGATCCGTCGCCGCCGGTGAAGGATTGGACCCCCCCGCCCGTTCTCTTTGATTTTTGGGATTGCCAAGAGCTTAACGAGCACGTCTTGTCGCGAGGTTCTCGTCCCCGACGCCCGTGGCGGCCGCGCCCGAGCTCACCGGAGCGCCGCCCGGCCGCCGCCGCCGCCGTCGAGCCCCTTCGCCGCCGCCTCCTCTCCGCCCGTGAGCCCTCCTTCTTCCTGCGCACGCGGTGAGCAAAAACCCCCGCCCAATTCCCCTTTATTTCGCGCACGGCATCGTCTCCCCGAGCTCACCGGAGTAGCCGCGCCGCCCCCTTACGGTGCGGCCGCCGGTGAGGCCCGATCGCCCCCCCGACCCTTTGGTCACGTGCGTAAGCGCCCGCGCCGCATGTTGCCCCCAACCCGTGGTCAAAATGATGGCCGGGAGCGCCGTCCGGGGCTAGCGCCGGCGAGCCCCCGCCGCGCGTCGCCGCACTCGGTGTGCTCGCCGTCGCGCCCGCTCGCGCACGCCCGGGGCCGTCGGATCTTGCGCGGACGGCCCCGGATCATATACCCCTTCATTTAAGAGGGACGGTCCACCGTGGACCCGTGCGCCGGGGCGCACGGCGCGGTCCACGGTGCACGCGTGCACCCGTGGCCGTTGGATGCGAGATCCACGGCGCCGAGCCGGCTGATTTGTTTAAGAGCCCCCGATCTTTTAAACTTTTGCAAGCCGGTCCTTCCACCTTTAAGAATCTTTATGGTTAGGTCCGAGTTTTATGTTTTAGCCCCTGGCCGCCCTAGTTTTCTTTAATAAAGGTCCTTTTTCATCCTTTTAGCAATTAGACCCCTCTGTTTTATTTTATAATTATGTTTTAGCCCTGATTTTATTTATAAATAGCCCTGTAAACTTAGTTTTCTTGCAGATAGGTCCCTGTAAACTGTTTTAATCATATCTTTCTCATTTTAACTCCGTTTTTAGCGTTCTATATACCGAAATGATCGTCTCGACGAGTAGAATCTTTTAAACAGTAAATTTACCAGTTTTGTTACTGTTTGGTGTACTGTTTTATTTATTGTTTGTTGTTCATGTTTGACTCGTAGATATCGTGCCTATTTCGTCTGAGCTCCCTGTCGGAGGTGATAGGAAGAGCTTGTTTTCGAGGAGGGGTATAGCCCGGTTCTTTTGGGGTAGCAGCCTTGGCTAAGGTGCTGACCATTAGGGAGGGTTATGGTCTGCTCCTTCGCTGTAACTGTTGCGGGCTATTGGTTTCTCTTCTTTCCTTTGTAAAGGCTTCGTAGTGGACCCCTAGCCACTCCCTTGGAAGTGTTTAAGGGTCTAGCTAACCCCGGCAAGATGGGGAACACGAACCGTGGGTAAAGTGTACAACCTGCGAAGAGTGTAAAGCGATCGATCGGCCGTGCTCACGGACATGAGCGGCTTGGACCCTCACATGATTAATAAACTTGAAGATTAATGCAAATCATGGGTTTGTGGTTGGTTTGAGTTTTTTTTAAGGTTAAGTGGGTTGGTATACACTTACACCTAGTAATTAGGTGCTTGCTAATAAAACTTGACCAACTTATAAAATGCTTACCGTTGTGAACCATAGCCTATCCTTGATAGCCTTGCATTGTTTCCCCCACTTGCTGAGCACCAACCATAAGTGTGCTCACCCTTGCTTACCGCTGTTCAGAGGAGAACGTCGGAGGCGAGGACGAGTACTGGAGTGACTACGAGGAGTTCTAGGGCAGCGGATCCCCCGGTCATCATGCCCGTGGAAGTCAAAGATGGAGTCGCTCGTCATTTAGTTATCGTTGTGTTCGGACCTTCGAGTCCACCTCTCGTATGTAGTAATGGATATCGTATCTGGTTTAACTCTTGAACGTTTTATTACAACAATGGTATTACTCTCGTTTTGTCTATCATGTGTGTGTAAATTGATCCTGGCGCACATATGAGATGCATTCGGTTTTCTTTGTAAAATCGGGTGTGACACTAGCTTAATCTTCGGCGAAGGTTATGATTAAAATAAAGACCCATAGTGTTTTATGTGCTCTCAAGTTATGAATAGATTAAATATGTCTTTTATGCTCAAAAATATCGCAAACCTTGCCATAAATATCACTTGTGTGTTGCTCAACCTATCCAAAGCCTAATATATATTTGAGTGCATAAACCTTAGTGTACAAGATTTATTTTTGAGTGAGTTATTGCAGGCCATGATTTCTCTGGCCCGAGATTAAGAAGGTGGTCATTCCGTTTTTGCGTATCTATCTTTTTGCTAGCCTTTTATCCGTGCATTGTGTATCCTCACATTGGAGATCTCACAAACCTCGCCGGATATCCACCCTTAAAACCAAATATCATCTTTGTGATTACCTCCTTGACCGCAACCTATCGTTGAGAATGGATCATAAATTCAAGGAAGATCGCAAGACGGTGCCAACATTGAAGATTTCAAGTATCTCTCCAAAGGAAAAATATTTACGGTACCTACCTTATTTATCGCCTCTTTGCTCGAGGATGAGCAACGTCTAAGCATGGGGGAGGAGGTAGGTACGGTGCGGTTTTAGAGTTCATAGGGAACAATTTAGAAAAATGTATGAAAGAAAATTCAAAGGCGATGTACGTGACTTCCAAGGTGAAAGTCTCACAAGGAAAAAAATATGTATATAATGAATGAAAGAAAGAAAGAAAGAAAGAAAAGAATGAGAAATATGAGGAAGAGAAAAAAATATATATGAGTATGCGTAAAGTGAACTCCCCGGTTCTCTAAGAGTGCATTTAAGGCTTCAAGTTTAAAAGATCCATTCTCATTTTCCAACCATGTGCAATCCGATAACGAGGACTTCCTTTGTGCCTCGGGATCACTCTTTGCCATTTGCACATGTCCACTCATCTAAAGTGTGTGTATTTTTCTCTTTCCCCTCCTTGATTTAACATTATTTTCCAATGACCTTTTTGACGAGTCTCGGTAAGACCATGAGAAGCTTGTCTTGTTTTGACAACACCTCATTTATAAAATCTTGTTAGGACTAAACTTTCCCAAAGTTCCATATAAAGCCTACCACACATATATGTTATGAGAGGGAAAGGAGTAGAATATATAGGCTTGAGAGACAAGTGAGATGAGAGTTCATGAGCAATATACAAGATGATTTAAATTTGTGAACTTGGTTTAGCTTTTCTTTATCTCGTTCTTTATTTCAAAAAATTCGAGATCTATTTAAACTTTGTGAGCATGTTAATACTCGTGGGATAAGCTTAATAAGAATCTACCCTCCGTAGAGATGAAGGCTAGTACATTATAGAACTTTAACGAATTAAAATTTTGAGAGCATTATGTTTTCTCATGTATGATCATGCGCAAGGTTTAAACATTGTTTGGCAATGATGATATCCACCGAAGGCTTACTCGAGGACGAGCAAGGTTTAAGCATGGGGGAGATGTTGATGGTGAAAATCCGTCAACCTAGCCATGAGTTTACCTTTGGTGTTGGCACGAGTTTTATACCTTATCCATTGGTACTAACCCTCGTGGTATAACAAGTTCACGTGTGCATATCGGTTTTGGAGTTTAGTGTTTATGCGGGGTTTTAGTGTTGAATGCAAGACTTTCGGGATGAGTTCATCAAGCACCTCATGACAAGACCTTGAAGCCCCGTACAAGTCATGCAATGAAGGAAACTTAACTCCAAGAAGCCGGGGACTTGATCCGAGAAGGCAACAAACTCCGAGGACACGACCGAGAAAAGTCTTGAATCTTGCAAGACAAGGAGTTGTGTCCAATTCGGAGAGCGATGACATGGACCTACATGCGGAAGGGGGAAACATCCGGGGAGCAAGGGAACCGACGTAGAGCAAAGGAGGCCTCGGGGCCGGGCCCGGATGGGCCCGGGCCGGCCGGCCCGGGCCGGTCGGCCCGGCCTTGTCCGGGGCCCGGTGAGGCTCCCCTTTGCCCTAGCCGCCAATCAGGCTATTTATAGCCCCCTGACCGAGAGCCATGCATCATCCAATTCGTCATCGGCCGCCGAGGAGCAGAGAAGAGAGGGACACCATCTCGGAGAGGAGAGGGTCAAGCTAGTTGACTAGGGTTTCCCTAGCCGACGTGGGAACCTTGCACGGAAGACCACGTCGGAGTTCCGGAGCTAGAAGCAAGATCAAGGAAGGATCCGGTGGTGATCTTGTGTATGTATCATTGTTATAGTTGAATTATCAAGTTGAATCTTTTCCTAGCGATCAAGTGTTTCCTCGAAGATTTCGTTTTTCGATCGGCTTTGCTTATTCCAATTCTATTATCGAGATAGATTACATAGGGTGTTCTTGTAGCCGCGGTGGCTAGAGGTACACGCCGGATCTTCCGAAAGAATCTCGACTTGTCTTTTGACTAGCCCTAAGCTCCCCGCATGAGTAGGGATACGTTGTGACAGAACGGGGGTTCCGAAAGGCGGATGTTTTCGGATTCGGACGGGAAACCACGGTTTAAAGAGGCTTCTAATAAGATTCGATTTGCTACTTCTTCTCTTGCTTGGAACTTCAACAAAAGGCTTACCCCGATCCCTCTAGATCGGTTTATCTACCCAATCTTACTTTGTTTTCTCCGGTCTTTAGTAGATTAGATTAGTTTCGTGTCTTTTACTTAGATGCATTAGGGTTTCTTTTATTGAAGATTGGAGTTACTTGGCTTTACTAGATTAAGTTTTGCGTCACACATTTGTTCCACGGATTCGATACCTTGGGTTCACCACTCGAGGGAAGAAGGGTCCCTTGACTACGATGGGAGACTTGTCCGCTTGCAAGTCACAAACGAACTTTGATACAACTATTAACCGTCAACAAGGGCAAGGGGGCTTATAGCTTGCTGCTTGGACGGGATTGGATCCATGCAAGCTGTTGCATCCCATCTACCATGCACCAACGGCTTGTTCCATGGGTAGATGATGATATAGAAGTGGTCCAAGTAGATGATTCGGTGAGCGTAGCTAACGTCAAACCGACCTTACGGGGGTATCAAGGCATAGATTGCTTCTCGGGAAAGGACTCGGGGTGAAGGTCCGGTTGAACCGATCGGCGGTGATCAACGGCCGATTCAAGCGGTCGGCTCTTATAGTAATTTTTAATGGATAATCAAATTGATGGAACCGATGGGAAGTTAGGGCGTGGATTCATGTCGGGCCGACAAATTGGAGGAAATTGACATTGGAGATGGTGACAAGCCAAGGCCGACATTTATCGGTGCTAACTTAGATTCAAGTTTCGTAAAGGGATTGATCAAGTTACTGAAAGAATATAAAGATTGCATCGCTTGGGATTATTCGGAGACGCCTGGTTTGGATCGTTCCATTGTTGAGCATCGGTTGCCAATTAAGCCTGGTTTTAAACTTTATAAGCAACCTCCCCGAAAAATCTACAAGGATGAAGTATTGGCCGATGTGAAAAAGGAAGTTGAAAGATTGATCGCTGCAAATTTCATTCGGCCATGCAGATATGCGGAGTGGATCTCTAACATCGTCCCGATTACAAGAAAAATGGGAAGATGAGGGTTTCTATAGACTCTAGAGATTTGAACAGAGCTACTCCCATGGATGGATACCCACGCTCGATTTATTGGTTGATGCTCGCCTTTGGACATAAAGTTATCAGTTTTATGGATGGTAATGCAGGGTACAATCAAATTTTTATGGCAATAGAAGACATATCAAAGACAGCCTTCAGGTGTCCTGGGCATATAGGCCTTTTTGAGTGGATTGTCATGACATTTGGGTTAAAAAATGCTTTGGTGCAAGTTACCAAAGAGCCATGAACTATATCTTTCATGAGTTGATCGGCAAAATTGTCAAGATTTACATTGATGATGTCGTGATCAAGTCTTTGAATCATGACTCACACTTGGATGATGTCGGAAAAACTCTAGAGTGCACCCTAATGCACGGTTTGAAGATGAATCCGAACAAGTGTGCCTTTGGGGTTTCATTTGGAGAATTCTTGGGGTTTCGGTGCATGAAGGAGGAATAGAAGTTGGCGGGAAAAGCATGAAAGCTATCGATGAAATTGTTCCTCCAACCAATCTCAAGGAGTTGCAATCATCGCTTGGCAAGATCAATTTTGTGAGGAGATTCATTTCAAATTTGTCACAAAAGGTTTTCCCTTTCTCTTCGTTGCCGAGGATCAAGAAGGATCAAAAATTTGTATGGGGTGTCGAACAACAAAAGGCTTTCGATGAAATCAAGTAGTATATGAAGGAACCACCGGTATTGGTACCTCCACGGTCGAACAAGCCTTTCAAGTTGTACGTGGCGGCCGATACCCAAACCATTGGATCAGCCCTTATACAAGAATGCGAAGGGAAGGAACCGATAGTAGCGTACCTTAGCCGAAAATTTCTTGATCCCGAGACCGGGTATTCGGCTGCGAAGAAGCTTTGCTTGTGTGTTTATTACTCATGTACAAAGTTTCGGCACTATTTGTTAAATGCCGAATGCGTTGTATATTCAAAGTTTGATGTGATTAAACACATGTTATCTATGCCAATTTTGAATGGAAGGATTGGCAAATGGATTTTGGCTTTATGCGAGTTTGAGCTAAAGTTTGAATCGGCGAAAGCTATTAAAGGTCGGATTATTGCTGATTTCATTACCGGACAACGTGATCCATCAATTGATTTGCTTGAAATTACTCCTTGGGCTTTATTCTTTGATGGATCTTCATGTGGCAAAGGCTTGAAGGCAAAAGACTTGGTGAAAGGTGGGGGCACCTACGGTTTTAGTTATGGGGATGGCAAAGAGATCGTGGCTATGGATCGTGGTGCATATCCCAAGAAATTTGGAAGGTGGAGAGGCTTTCTTAACCGAATCGCCATCGGGTCGTTTGGAATTCAAGCCGAGTCATATTCGGTTGACTAGCTCGGTTGAGTTGCGGTCGGTTTGCTATTCGGGTCTAGTCTTGTTTACTAGAGTTGCCGAATGGATCGTCTAAAATTGCAAACGGGGTGAGACCGAAAATGGAAAGTGAAGTTTGTGGTAAAAAATTACAAGGGCAATCAATCATTCGGTTACAAGTTGTTTGGCACAATCAAATGTTGAAATACTCTGCAATTACACTAGAGTATTGGACGAACGGAAATCTTTGTCTTGAGTGGTTTGATTCAATCATGGTCGCCGAACTTTCCTTTTGGATTTTCTCTGTTAATCCGGGGAGTTCGGCTATCTTCTTCTGTCGGCCTCAATTTCGGTTGTCAAAGTCCGCAATTCGGCTTCTAGTGCGGCTTTCCCGGTAATCTTCAACTCAAGTGCGAGCTGCAGTTTGGCTATCAACTCCTTGTTGCTGCGGGATTTGAGCCTGGGATTCTTTCATGAATTGCTTGACTTTGGCTCTCTTTTTCTCAAGAAGCTGGTCGGGAGGATTGGTTCTTTGAAGCTCGCCTCACCGCCGCATAGTGATTGTCAAGATGAGAGATGGGCTCTAGGGAAGCTTTGATACTACTTGGGAAGTTCTTGATCAATGGATTCAAGTACTTCCATCAAACGATCAACATCCGTAACTTGATCTTGGATATCTCTTTGCAACAAAGAGAAGACTTCTTTTAGTTTTGCTTGATTTTCCTCTCGATAGAGCTTGATTCGAGGATGCCTCATCTCCTTTTTGGGCGGTTGGGTCATTCACAATGAATGGAGGGCTTGATGATGATGCGGCTGGTTTTGGAAAAGAAGAATTTCCGAATTAGGGATGATTTATTAAATGGGAGTGAAAATGCGAGATGTTTACACTTACCTCATTTCTGATCTCCTGAATTGGAGAGGAGGTTTGTTCAGGCTCAAGAGGGATTTCCTGGGTAATCAGCTGAGGAGGAGCTTGAGGAGTTCCTGGTAAAGCTGAAGCTTCTAGTTGAGGGGAAGTTCTTGGAGTCCCCGGTAGGTTTGAAGCTTCGGGTTGAGGTGAAGATGGGTTCATCCTTGGTGAAGCTGGAGCTTCTACTTGAGAGGGGGATGATTGAATCCCTAGTGAAGGTGAAGTTTACGCTTCAGAGAAGATGTTTGGGCCCTTGGTGAACTTTGATTTGAAGCATGTTGAGGAGAAGAAACCTCCACGGGTTGGTTCACCAATGTTTCTTCCGCAAATGACGGGGTAAGTGCCAACGTGAAAAATGGTCTTTGAAAGGAAGTAAAAATAGTAAGGACCATACCGAGTGGATGGGGCATTGGCGGGTTGTTTTGGTTGATGGTTGCTTTGAACTCGGGTCTAAATTACACAAGATAAATTTGTCTAAATGAAGAATGGTCTTGTGTTCAAGAAGGAAGAGATATTACCTCAATGAGAACTCTTTTGGTGGTTCTTTTCTTCTTGGCATTTGGAGGGGCAATCGGAATGGAGCTTTCCTCTTATCGGATGTTGAACCGATAAGATTTGGGTCCGATGTAGCATATCTAGACATCGGTTGAGCCGAGTTGTGGATTTAAATCCTAAAGCGAGAAATTGGGCTGCGGCATTGTAAGAGATTGTCCTGGCTAGAGGGGCGGGCAATCGTGTTCCGCAAGAAGTGACAAAAATCATGATCGGTAAAGAAGGGCATGCTTGGCAAAAGGAAAAGATAAGTGCATTGCCTCTCGAGGTTGGTTGGAAGTCGGGCATCGGCTCAAGACAAAAGTAGTGCACTGGCTCACTGAAGATATGATCATGAAGCTCTTGCCACCAGGAGATGAAAAGAGGATGAACTATTGATGTTGGTACAAAGGACCAAGGATAAATAGTTGGACTGCATTGATATTCAAAGACCCTTCTGGCTTGCAGGTTTTCTTTTATTTCCTCTCTGGGCTTGAAGAATTCATGGAGAAATAGCCTTGGAGGCACTTGGCCACATCCTAGCTGTCGAGCCATCATGTTTGGTTGATAATATTCATAAGTACTATGATTTTGCCTTCCTCCACAAAATTCTGTGGCGGGATGCATGGATGGATGAAGATATTGAAAATTTCTATGGATCTTGCATCATTGCATCCATTCTCAAAAGTTAATTTGTAAGGGAGGGTCAAGTTATCATTTTTCAAATAAGGAAGCCAAAGGGGATTGGTGAAACCTCCGAAAAAGAGTTCAAAGAGTTGATTGATGTTTTGGTCAATGGATATCGTTGAGGCGGCTTCACCATAGGTTTGGCATCCTTTTGTGATCCGAATTTCTCCGTCCTTATAGCCGGATGAAGGAAAAATGTCGATTGTTGAGATTAATGCCAACGATCAAGTGCATATATAAGCTATGAGCCACATCCGTACAAACCACCAAGGACCATAGACGCAAGAGATCTTTTGGCTGGTGTACATCAGATGAGTGGTTTGATGGAGCATATGGTATACACTTCCTAAGAGGTACTTCCCGAGGGGAATGGAATGACCGTAGCCAAATCTTCACCATTGCAATATGGTTCAGGGTTGGCTCATTGGCTTTGCCACAAAAGATAAATCTGCATAGCCACATGTTCGGGAAGGCTCGGTATTCAACGTCGGTTAGAGGGCCATCGGACATATGATTACGGATATATTGTTTATATCCGGATCCCGTTTTTACTCCTCTTTGCCCGATGGAGCTTTTGTACTTGTAAGGATACATGGATCCTGTGACATAAAGGCCGGTCATCATGTATACATCGGCCAAAGTTGGGGACATTGGTCCATGACTAAAAAGGAAAGCATTGACGCCGTTTGACCGGGAATGACAGTCGCAATTAGAAGACTCTCATTCTTGGGGGTTTCGATCGAGAGATAATTCCAAACACTTTGGGCAATGCGGAGGCTGTCCCAATTGCTGGTTTTTACACTCTTATCTTCGAGTATTCTTTTATACCGTTTCTCCAACTCGCAATTGGGGGCGGGGGCCGTTTTTGAAGGCGTCTTGCCACTCATGAGGTCTTGACAAAGCCGATTTAAAAGGTATTCGTTGGATTCGGCTTCAATAAACTCAAGGGGGTCGGGAGATTCCCACGGGACCGAGGAAACAAGATGATGATTTATCCTCGATGGGAATCAAAAGCTCGGTGGATAGAGCCTATCGGAAAAGACAGGAAAGAAATCTAAGGTGAAGATCGAAAAAGTAATACCGAATGGACCTTAAGGGGATGAGATTTACCCGAACGCCTTGATTTTGGTCCGCCGTTGAAGGTTTGAGCTTGGAGATTGATGACCTAGGGTTTGGATCCGAGCGGGGACTCTAACAGATTGCGGGGAAGAAGGAATGAGTGTTAAATGGATTTAGCTCAAAGACGTTGGGCATACATGGTCAATTCGGAATAAAATCACTTTTATCCCGTAATTGAAGGGGCATATGTTAACACCAAAAAATGGTACAAGAAAGGGACCGACTTGTGGGCCGAGTTTGATGACGAAATACCATTCGGCTAGAAAAAATCTCCTTAGAGGATTCGGCAAAGATGCTTGCGGTCGACAATACACCATCATTCGGCAAGGGAACCGTTTGCGCCTATAAAAGGAAGTTTTCGAGAATGCGTGATGACGTGGCTCGATATAAGGAAGGAATGAGTTGATGGCGTATACGAGATGGACATTGGCGTCGAAACATTAATTTAGACATTAAATGTTGTACTCGTAGTTGTGACGCCCCGGGTTTTTAATTACCGTCATTAACGCTAATGACCGGATCGGCCGAGTCAAACCGGTCGAAAACTCGGTCAAACCTAGGTCAACTCGGGTCACCACCCCGAAAACCTCGCCGGTGAACCCTAATGAACCCCTTGACCAAGACTACACACACCCGTAATGGACCCTTGGTCAAAGACACGGTCAAAACCGGCTTAACCGTTGACGTCGGCGAATGTCGTCCGGAACTTTTGCCGTGTTCTCCGAAATTCACCTAAACACTTAAAATTCTACCTTTATTAAAGTTGTCCATCTTATTGAGGGACACAACTTTCATGTAGATTGGCATTTCAAATTTTGAGTCGAAATTGGTGAAAAACTTGGTCAAGCGCGGTACCTCCGTTTTCCGAACGGTAGCCGCATTCAATGTTGGCACGACGTTCCTGCCGAATCCGTGGAGAAAAACACTAGACGACCTTTACGAAAGTTGTAGAGGGTAGTTAGATCTACAACTTTCCTATTCATCTCTTTGTTCACTTCTATTCAATTTTTGGGAGAACATCGCGCTCGAAGTAGTCCGGCCTCGAAGCCGCAAGCGCCGAGCGAGGCCGCGTCGCGCGCGTCGCGCGCGCGGCGCGCGCGCGCGCGCCGGCCGCCGCGGCCGCCGCGGCCTCGGCGCCCGGGGCACCGCACATGTTCCCGAGGCAGGCCGCGCCTTCCCATGGCCGCCGCTCGCCTCCCGATGTCTCGAACCCCGGGAACACCCTAAAACCGAGCCAACCGTACAAACCGCTATGGACCGGCGGTCCCGGCGGCGTCGTCCGGCGTGCGCGCGCCCCAAGGCACCCCCGTCCATCCCCCGGTCACTAGGAGGCTCGCACGTTGCTTTAAAGGCACCGCCGCCCTTCGCCCCCGCGCCGCGGACCCCCTCCCCCGCGGCCGACCGTGCGGCCGGCCGGCACCCCCGCGCTAGCCGCGACGACCTCCGGTCGCGGGCCCATTGCGAACCCCCGTAGCGCTTCTTCATTCGGCCTCCCTTGCGCTTGTAGTCGCTCGTTGCCTCGCTTTTCCTCCCCACCGAGCCACCCTCGCCGGCAAGTGAGCGGCCGCGGCGGGCGCCACCGCGGGCTGCGCGTGCGCGCTCGCCGGCGGACCCTCCACCCCGTCCAACCCATCAAATCGAAGCCTAGGGCACCCCTAGACCCTCCCCGATCCTTCCTCGGCCAAGTCCAGCGGTGTGCTCACCGGAATTTCACCGGAGCCGTGCCGGCAGCGCCCCCAGGGGCTACATTGCAAACACAAAGATCTTTCCAGGGTCCTCACTGCAAAAGGTGAACTCCAATAGTAAAAGTGATTTCCTGATTTTTGTAAATTGCGTAGAAAATCACAGAAAAACTAGAAAAATGTAAAATCAATTTTTTTGGATTCGTGGTGAATTATTCTACAACTTTTGTTATTCTGGCCTGAGCTAATTCCTTTTAGTTTTTGCATGAAAAATACAAATGTGAAAACCCTAGATCTGCAATATCTCAAAAACCATAAATCCTCTGTAGCTAATTTTTGGATATGTTGTGTGTAATGTCATGACTAGCTCCTATGCCAAAAATTGCACAAAGTTATGGTGTAAATATTTTTATAAAAATGTTTTTCATTTCTGGCTGATCTGCATAAATGATTTTTCTAGCTAAAAATAATTAGGTTGTTGCAACCAACTTTTGCACACTGTCTTTCAATGTCAAAACACCCCTGTGGTGAATTAATCACAATTTTATAAATACCAGAAATAATTATTCTTGAATTATGCTTGTTTTTCTTTAAAATTGCACAACTCAAGTTCCACAATAGTTCTAGGTGTATATGCTGCACCACTAGGCTAGTTTTGAGCCATATGACATGTGTGAGAAAGTTAGGATCATTTTGATGGGTAATTATTTTTGTGTGCATTTACCTTGTCCATCTAGCTAGCTTTTGTCTTTTTCAAAAGTAATTATTTTCTAGCTATCCAAAGCTCGCATGTGTGTCCAGTGGCTTATTATAGGCGTTTAGAGTGTAACACACCCATCCAATGAATTTTATTGATTAATTCCATGAATAAAAGACATGTAAATCATTAAGGGCTTAATAGTCATTAAATGGGAAAAATCACCAAATCATCCTTACCAATCTTGGGTGTGGTTGTAAATCATTTTAAAAGGTTGAATATACCTACCCACTACTGTTTGTGAATTTAAAATAAATTGTTTACATATATAGGTACACAATCACCATCAAAAAGAATATTTAAAAAAGAGTTGCATATTGTTCCTTTATGGAAGAGTACGCTAAATGTATTTCTTATCTAGGTGAATGTGCCCAACAAATACACCCCCGATTGTCATTTATGGTTTGTGGTTAATTAAAGTAAAAACCGTCGAATAAATCTTGCATTTTCATCTCCGTGTAGATCTTTCCGCCGTAGACATACGCGCGTGCGGGAAGGAGGAGACGAAGGTGCCGACAAAGAGCCGCCGTGCGTGAACGTAGCTCAAGACCCGGACCCAAGTCCGGAAGGGCCCAAGGCCAACCTTGCCGCCGAAGGCAAGCCTCGGATCATTAACCCCGCCTTTTAAAATTATGCAATTATGTTTGCTATGATTGTGCATTTACGTTTCGGGATTTGATTTGAAACCCTAGATGCATGATCCCTAGGTACCTATGCTCTATCACTAGTATGCTAGGTCGATAGCTGCTATGCTATAGGACCGTTAGAAGTCGAGTGATGTTCGTCACTCGCGGGAATAGGTTCCTAGATAGGAATCAGAAGATATCCTTAAATGGATCGCTCATGTGGTAAGAGCATGGGATTGGGCTCCGGTCCAGTGGTCATGTGGGCTAAGCTTTTGAACGTACTAAACATTCGTTGGGAATGGGACCGGTAAGCCTAGTACCTTAATGAGGCGGCACGGGATCCTACCGTTACTACTCTTGAGAAATCTCCTTACCGGCTAGCTACAGGGAAGGGTGGTGTATGGTGACTCCGGGTATCTCGCGGGGTATGCCGGATAGCCTGCACCAAAGACTGTAAGATTCGATCCCAACCCGAGGATTTTTGGGGACGGCCTGGGAAAGTTGTCCCTTCGGGGCAGCCTACCGTGTGTTCGGGTTTACCTTGCAAGGTTTAAATCAATCGATTGTCGGCCTCTCACCGTTACCCGAGATCGCTTAATCAAGCGGCCATGATATCCCATAATGATGGAACTCGAGAAATATTGTTGTATGAATTAATTGCTTGTCCAATTCTTGATTGGATTAGATGGCACATTTAGAAATGGTAATCAACTAGAACGTGTGCTAAAATATTGAAAGTAAGGATCTACCCTTAGTGGCTGTTCAGCAAAAGAAACTCCACCGGCCAAAAGCCTTTCATGTCTAGAGGTTGGTGATGTAGTCATCACCCGACGGTTAAGTCTTGCTGAGTATTAGTATACTCAGCCTTGCTTTAAAAATTGTTGTTGCGGGTGTGATTGATCGGAAGGGTGACGACAAGTAATGACATCACGGATGGCCTCCGTGATGTTTATTGTTGTGCTAGTTTAAATTTGTTTCCGTTGTATTTTCGAACTCGAACCTTTACTCCATGTCGTGAACAATGGTTTGTAATAAAATGTTTAATTCATGTTGTACTGCGGACTCGCCTTCGCGTGAGTTTTAATGCATGTGTCGATCCTCTGTTCGATGTCCAAGTGATTTACCGGGCGTTAACCTGGCGACCAATGACAGGATGATACTTTACTATGGCTTAATGACCAAAGTGGATCGGTCTTCGGCGATATTACGGTATTTTCCTGGGCGGGTTGTCACAGCTGGTATCAGAGCGACTGCATGCACCAGAGTTTAAATTCACAACCTTAATCACATGATTTTGACTAAAACTTGCCAAGATTGTCTGGTTTGCAAAATACGTTGGTCTGATAAGGATAAACTAGACCGAGAGGCCCTAGAGGGAATTTTTGGTTTCTTTTAGGTGACTTATTAATCTATGGTTTATTTGGCTAACTTTGAGCACAGTCACTTTATGTCAGACTTACTTTCTCGCACAACCAAACTAGGAGCCACGTGTTTTATACGTGTGTTGTTCCGCATCACGGGAATTGCGAGGGTTGATGGAGTGATCCCTTCCACGGATCCCATCTTCGCGTCTGTTTATGAGTTGTGTCTTGCCACATGTTTCATACGTGAGCATTCCGCATGTCGCTCATGCGAGGCAAGGATATACTCCATTCAAACGGAGGATGTCCGAGGTTGGACGCCGTCCATGCGGTGGCATAACGCATGGATGCCGTTTCTATACCGAACGGTAATGTATGTGGACGCTTTCATGAGTGCGGCATGAAAGGTTCGTTGTGTTCGTGATCTTCTACGGGTACGCTAACCTCGTTCGTAAGTCGCTAAGTAAGCATCGACTAGATCTCGACCAGTTATTATAGGGAGATACGTGTATGTGCCATGCCACCGGCGCTAACTTCGAGATTTGGCTTGAATGCCTTGTGAGGACGATTAGGACGCCTTGCATCATGTTAAAAGTCGTGAAAGAACCAAACTGAACTCACGTCTGCCTCCGTGCTCTCTGAGGTAAAATAGTGATAGCGTATTTTGTCTGTTTAGCCTCCTTAGGTTTAGATGTGTTGTCATGCTTAAATTTACTAGAGTTGTTGCTTAGATTGTTGTCCTCGTTCAAGAATCTTTCGTCTAGGTGATCCTAACCTAGGTTGCTCCAATCTAATCCCGTTCGCTCGCCCAAGTTCGCGATCGTAACTTGGTCTACCACAAATTATGCTCGTCTAGTCAACCCTTGTCTTGCCATCTTCCTAGAACCTTTTTGATATCTTGCTTAAATAGTACCTTCCCTAATCCTCTAGCTCAACCTTGCGTACCCAACTTGAGTTCCATAACCTTGCTAAGTTGCTACGCAAATTTGGGTAAGTGTTGGACTCTGGTTTGAGTAGGATGTTCGGTTCCGATTGCCAGACCATGTATCATTGGTATGCCTGCTCGTTCGAGCTCAGCATACGATGGTATTTATGTATGCATGGTTACCCCATACCTTGACCTTACCCGTACTCGTGGATCGAGTTACCTTTGTACACTCGCACCCGCCTGATTCTCACTTTTGTCGTTATGTCCAGATGGACAATGCGGGCTTTACGTCGGCTGATGTGGAATCATGGACTCTCATGGACTACCTCGAGGAGGGTGGTTTTCCTGCACTTTTGTGGGACACCCTGAAGGACTTTGGGTACACCACTTACCCAGAGTACTCGACACGTGAGGTCATGACCACAAGCCATCTCCTTCGTTGTGAAGTGAAGGTGAAGATTTCAGCGTGCCCGACCAATCATGCTTGGGATGAGTGGGAGTGTATGGCACACGGAAGAAACTTGTCCGACACAATGTAGAAGGCTGCTCTCGAAGCACTCACAACTTTCTGTGGAAAGCACCCTGCCGAGATAGCCAACTCTGCAGCCAAAGTAATTCCGGTACCCGAGCGACACATTGCATAGGGTGGTGAACGAGAAACTATCCTCCCAGCCCAGAACAACTCTCACTATAGTCCTGACCTTGTTACCTCAGTCCGCTTTTCGGAAGCCATGTACGACACCTACCAACGAATGGTGGGAGAAAGCGTATTCTATAGACATCAGATCTATAGATACAAAGTTAAGGAGGTGGAGTGTTCAGCTCAAGCGTTGAAGGAAGCCCGAGCAATGATCGCTACTCTCAAGAAGGAAAGACGTAAAGACAAGGCCAAGATACAAGAGTTAACCAAGATCATACATGAGCAGAATTTCTTGTTGCAGCATAATGATCAGTATATGCTTGAACTAGAAAATCAACTAGAAGCTCTAGCCGTCCCACCCCCAGAACCTGTCATTCCTGGACCAGTGCAAGAAGAAGATGTTGAAGATATCCAAGGTGAATGCGGAATTGAGTCCGGACCCGAGTCACCATGGCCTTAGTATGGAGGACCTCACCCTTGGAAGTGGGTCCGTCGGGAATAAAATCCTATGTCTTAAGAGTACGGTGTTGTAAGGAACCCTAGTGTACCATGACCACTTTTGGTCAACTATCACCGTCGGTTGAACTAGGAACCTTGTCATTGCAGCTAGTCTGCCTTGTAATTCCAAATGTTGTTTGGTAATTCTGAAAACCCTCGTCAATGTACTATTTTGATTAAACATCTCTTCTGCAGTAATGTTCGTAAGGCATTATTTACGCTAGTTGTGATCAATCAAGTTCTGTGCTCCACAATTTTCGTGTCAATCAAAGATTCGATCGATTCCTCCTCCCGAACTTATTCTTTTGGTCTTGCTCACAACCTTGTGATTTAAATTAAAAATGTTGCTTGTGAGCATGCCTGCATAGCCCATGCATTTGGGAAACATGGGTATACTAACGTGCATCCGCATGAAACTCCGTACCCCTACTCTACCTCTCTTGTTCGGTGATCTTTGTTACCCCATAGTCAAAGGTGCCGCGATGGAACCTAGGGTATCGTGTGTGCCGCAGCCACCCGACCGCCACTAGGAGCGCGCTAGGTATCTTGGTTGTGAGATAGCAACTTGTCACACGGATCCTCTCTCTACTTTGATTGCCCTTGCAATCACTAACACATATGGGTAGCCGAGCCATTCTAACGTGCATCATGAGCACCATTCCGCACGAGCATGAGCATAGTGTCTTCGCAAGCATATGCATCGCATCAACTTGAAAAGTATCGCACTTTCAAGACAACGAGTTGTCAAAACCTCCAAATTTGCGAAATAAGTAAAGGTGTGAGCAAGATTATTCCTTGAAGTTCCCACTTGAAGTCATCTTTCGTACAGGAGATTATGGAACTCTGTCTTTAGCCTTCCTTTCTTTGTAATGGTCTATTGGAAATCTCTGTCGAATTGGTCCCTTGCCGTGAATCTCGACGACCTTGTAGCATCGATTCCTTTTCCTTCTAGCCAAGTGGAAACAGTAGACGTAGAAATTCTCTTGAGCAGTCAAGGTTCTCGAATAGTCAGTGTGGAGAAGTCATCCATCGTGTATTCATTCTTGGTCCGTGCTCGTAACCTTCAAATCCTCGGAATCGAGCAAGGAAGTACGCCCGGGATCGATCGAAGCCTTTGGCTACACTTCTCTTTGATGCTATCACAAGCGTAAAGCATAGTACACTGAGCTTTTCTCATTTTGCTCCCCATCACGATCGATTATTTAGACCGTTGAGCCCCATCGTCATCAGTGTCACGACCGTACGACGCCATGACGTCGCTCTACCATCAATTTCCGCAACCGTATTCACGACGCCGAAGCCTCCCGGGCTGACCATTGTCGAGCTCCGTGTTGTATACACCAGATACCCGACGGGGTCAACTGACCGTTACAGCCCCGCATCGGTTATAAAATGGGACCGTTTAACCAGAACCGCCGATACGGAAGCTCATTTTCCATCCAAGCTCGGCAGTATCACTGTTCTTGTTCTTCTTCCACCTACTTCAATCCCCTCGAGCAAGCTGTTCTCCCGTGTTCGTTCCCGACGTCGAGAAAAAGCTCAGAGCAGACCGGGAGAAGAACTCAAGCCAAGATGCCACCCATGACTCGTCTTCGGAAGAGCTCGAGTCGTTTCGCTAGACATTGTTAGGGATGTATCTCTCGTATCGTAGGCGGACTATGTCCGCTAATAGCCGTGCATGTGCACATTCATCGCCCGCTCCCTCACGAACGGCGATGAGGTAGTAAAGCAAAGCACATTGTACTTTTTGTTCCACTCGCGTTCCCGATCGTGGGGTGTGTAGACAAAGCTTTACCAAGGTGATATTGTGACCGTTTGGATGTCCGGTTTGCATCGCTTACCATGAACAAGTCTCGTAGAGTATGTTCGAATTATAGGTTTCTGGGTGAGATTCTGAACATGCACTAATTAGGGACTTAAAATTTTCAGATGTTCCGACCGGCATGGATTAACCCCTATGGTTTTGATGCATCGGGTAGTGGTGATCTTACGCTACCGCCACCCAAGATGTTGACCGAAGCTTTCATAGCAGCGCGTACCGAAGTGTTGTGCCAACTCCTGCAAGCGCAACAGCAAATGGCTCAACAACTCCAACAAATGCCACCGATGCAACCGAAGCTTCAACCTCCCAAGCCTTGTTCACCCGAAGTACCCACCCAGAGGGACATAAACGCCATTGTCGGCACAACTCCACTGTTAGAAGGGCAGAATTCCGTGCTGAGCCAGATGGTGTACGATGTTATCCAAGGACGTTATGGGAAACCATATCAGAATAGTTTGACAGACAGTCTCTCTCAGTCCTTATCTACCTCTATGGTCGAACAAGCCCGTTTGTTCAATCTCGTTGGAGCAAGATGTTAATCAAGACCAACACCAAGACTCCGACTCAATATTACCACCTTCTCGACTACCAATGGATCTTAGAGCCGAAGAGAGGGCAAATCGAGGCAACAAACGAGTCTAATCCGAGATAGATGTAAGTGAGTGGGAAATTACCTGTACTGAGACTTGTCCACGTGAAGGAAAACAAAGGTGTAACCCTAGCAAGGCCACTCGACTCCCCGTGGGTAAAACACTGTCGCAAGCCACGAAGTCAGCAAGGAAAAAGGAGAGGAAGAGGCTCTGCCTTATCAAGGAAGCCCAACAACCGATCTCCAAACCCGAGAGATCTTCCACCCCGTTTGTGCTACAATTGTAGACAACCGGGCATTACGCAAAGGTGTGCCCGAACCCAAGAAAGCGAGAACCCCCCGAAGAACCCAAGCGAACCCCCGGATCCGCTATCAACAACAACAAGCCAAGCCCTCAAGTGGAGCGGGGCCAACCGAATTTCTTAGGTAACACCTCTATCCCGGACCCACTCCTCACCTTCCTCTTGTAGTTCGAATCTCATGACGAGATTCTTCTTAAGGGGGGTAGGACTGTGACGCCCCGGGTTTTTAATTACCGTCATTAACGCTAAAGACCGGATCGGCCGAGTCAAACCGGTCGAACACCGGTTAAACCTAGGTCAACTCCGGGTCACCACCCCGAAAACCTCGCTAGTGAACCCTAATGAACCCCTTTACCAAGCCTACACACACCCGTAATGGACCCTTGGTCAAAGACACGGTCAAAACCGGCTTAACCGTTGACGTCGGCCGAATGTCGTCCGAACTTTTGCCGCGTTCTCCGAAATTCACCTAAACACTTAAAATTCTACCTTTATGAAAGTTGTCCATCTTGTTGAGGGACACAACTTTCATGTAGATTGGCATTTCAAATTTTCGGTTGAAATTGGTGAAAAACTTGGTCAACTCCTAGTACCTCCCGTTTTCCGAACAGCCGGCATTCAATGTTGGCACGACGTTCCCGCCAAATCCGTCGAGAAAAACACTAGACGACCGTTACGAAAGTTGTAGAGGGTAGTTAGATCTACAACTTTCCTATTCATCTCTTTCGCACTTCTATTCAATTTTTGGGAGAACGTCGCACTCGAAGTAGTCCGGCCCGAAGCCGCAAGCGCCGGAGCGAGGGCCGCGCCGTGACGTCGCGCAGACGGTGCGCGCCGCGCGCGCCGCGCGCGCCCCCCGCCGCAAGCCGCCACCGCCTCGGCGCCCGGGCCGCCTCCGCATGTTCCCGAGGGCAGCCGCGCCTTCCCAAGGCCGCCGCCGCCTCCCGATGTCTCGAACCCCCGGAACGCCCTAAAACCGAGCCAACCATACAAACCGCTATGGACCGGCGGTCCTCACGCCGTCGTCGTTCGGCGTGCACGCGCCCCCAAGGAACCCCCGTCCATCCCCCGGTCACTAGGAGGCTCGCACGTTGCTTTAAAGGCACCACCGCCCTTCGCCCCGCGCGCGGACCCCCTCCCCCGCGGCCGACCGTGCGGCCCGCCGGCACCCCCGCGCTAGCCGCGACGAGCTCCGGTCGCGGCCCGTTGCGAACCCCCGTAGCGCTTCATTCGGCCTCCCTTGCGCTTGTAGTCGCTCGTCGCCTCGCTTTTCCTCCCCACCGAGCCACCCTCGCCGGCAAGTGAGCCGCCGCGGCGGCCGCCACCGCGGCTATCGGTGCGCCGCTCGCCGGCGGACCCTCCACCCCGTCCAACCCATCAAATCGAAGCCTAGGGCACCCCTAGACCCTCCCCCATCCTTCCCCGCTAAGTCCAGCGGTGTGCTCACCGGAATTTCACCGGAGCCGATTGCGCAGCCGCCCCTAGGGGCTACATTGCAAACACAAAGATCTTTCCGGGGTCCTCATTGCAAAAGGTGAACTCCAATGGTTAAAGTGACTTCCCGATTCTTGTAAATTGCGTAAAAAATCACAGAGAAATAAGAAAAATGTAAAACCAATTTTGTTGGATTCTTGGTGAATTATTCTACAACTTTTCTTATTCTGGCCGAGCTAATTCCTTTTAGTTTTTGCATGAAAAATACAAATGTGAAAACCCTAGATCTGCAATATCTCAAAAACCATAAATCCTCCGTAGCTCATTTTTGGATATGTTGTGTGTAATGTCATGACTAGCTCCTATGCCAAAAATTGCACAAAGTTATGGTGTAAATATTTTTATAAAAATGTTTTTCATTTCTGGCTGATCTGCATAAATGATTTTTCTAGCTAAAAATAATTAGGTTGTTGCAACCAACTTTTGCACACTGTCTTTTAATGCCAAACACACCTGTGGTGAATTAATCACAATTTTATAAATACCAGAAATAATTATTCTTGAATTATGCTTGTTTTTCTTTAAAATTGCACAACTCAAGTTCCACAATAGTGCTGGGTGTATATGCTGCACCACTAGGCTAGTTTTGAGCCATATGACATGTGTGAGAAAGTTAGGATCATTTTGTTGAGTAATTATGTTTGTGTGCATTTACCATGTCCATCTAACTAGCTTTTGTCTTTTTCAAAAGTAATTATTTTCTAGCTATCCAAAGCTCGCATGTGTGTCCAAGGTGGCTTGTTATAGGTGTTTAGAGTGTAACACACCCATCCAATGAATTTTATTGATTAATCTCATGAATAAAAGACATGTTAATCATTAAAGGCTTAATAGTCATTAAATGGGAAAAATCACCAAATCATCCTTATCAATCTTGGGTGTGGTTGTAAATCATTTTAAAAGGTTGAATATACCTACCCACTACTGTTGGTGAATTTAAAATAAATTATTTACATATATATGTACACAGTCACCATCAAAAAGAATATTTAATAAAGAGTTGCATATTGTTCCTTTATGGAAGAGTATGCTAAATGTATTTCTTATCTAGGTGAATGTGCCCAACAAATGCACCCCTGATTGTCATTTATGGTTTGTGGTTAATTAAAGTAAAAACCGTCGAATAAATCTTGCATTTGCATCTTCGCGTAGATCTTTCCGCCGTAGACATACGCATGTGCCGGAAGGAGGAGACGAAGGTGCCGACAAAGAGCTGTCGCGTGTGAACGTAGCTCAAGACCTGGACCCAAGTCCAGAAGGGCCCAAGGCCAACCTTGCCAGCGAAGGCAAGCCCCGGATCATTAACCCCGCCTTTTAAAATTATGCAATTATGTTTGCTATGATTGTGCATTTACGTTTCAGGAATTGATTTGAAACCCTAGATGCATGATCCTTAGGTACCTATGCTCTATCACTAGTATGTTAGGTCGATAGCTGCTATGCTATAGGACCCGTTAGAAGTCGACCGATGTTCGTCACTCGCGAGAATAGGTTCCTAGATAGGAATCATAAGATATCCTTAAATGGATTGCTCATGTGGTAAGAGCATGGGATTGGGCTCCGGTCCAGTGGTCATGTGGGCTAAGCTTTTGAACGTACTAAACATTCGCGGGAATGGGACCAGTAAGCCTAGTACCTTAATGAGGCGGCACGGGATCCTACCATTACTACTCTTGAGAAATCTCCTAACCGGCTAGCTACGGGAAGGGTGGTGTATGGTGACTCGGGTATCTCGCGGGGTATGCGGATAGCCTGCACCAAAGACTCGTAAGATTCGATCCCAACCCGAGGATTTTTGGGGACGGCCTGGGAAAGTTGTCCCTTCGGGGCAGCCTACCGTGTGTTTGGGTTTACCTTGCAAGGTTTAAATCAATCGATTGTCGGCCTCTCACCGTTATCCGAGACTGCTTAATCAACTGGCCATGATATCCCATAATGATGGAACTCGAGAAATATTGTTGTATGAATTAATTGCTTGTCCAATTCTTGATTGGATTAGATGGCACATTTAGAAATGGTAATCAACTAGAACTTGTGCTAAGATATTGAAAGTAAGGATCTACCCTTAGTGACTGTTCAGCAAAAGAAACTCCACCGGCCAAAAGCCTTTCATGTCTAGAGTTTGGTGATGTAGTTATCACCCGACGGTTAAGTCTTGCTGAGTATTAGTATACTCAGTCTTGCTTTAAAAATTGTTGTTGCAGGTGTGATTGATCCGAAGGGTGACGACAAGTAATGACATCACGGATGGCCTCCGTGATGTTTACTATTGTGCTAGTTTAAATTTATTTCCGTTGTATTTTCGAACTCGAACCTTTACTCCATGTCGTGAACAATGGTTTGTAATAAAATGTTTAATTCATGTTGTACTGCGGACTCGCCTTCGCGTGAGTTTTAATGCATGTATCGATCCTCCGTTCGATGTCCAAGTGATTTACCGGGCGTTAACCCGGCGACTAACGACAGGATGATACTTTACTATTGCTTAATGACCAAAGTGATTTACCCGGCGTTAACCCGGCGATAGTACGGTATTTTCCGGGCGGGTTGTCACAATAGTCGACCGAGAGTCGTGTTAGGACAAGGGTATAAATATAAACCCTTGATGTCTATAATAGGAATCGAACATCTACACAACATAACCGGCCCCGTGCCAAACATCGAGTCCTTTAGTCGAGTCGTCGAGTTCTTCGAGAGGAACCATCGATCCGTCGACCTCCGTAAGTACAGCGACAACCTTGTATCATGTCTAGTATCATGCGGTGGATTTAGACCGTGATGCAAGTAGTCTTGTTACCTTTCTTAGTATCATGCGGTGGATTTAAGCTTGGTTCAAGAGGGTTTTTTCTTGGATCATGAGTCATGCGCTAGGCTAAGATCTAGCTCGAAGATAGTTATCGGCTCTATTAGATTTGGCAAGATCTAATAGATTCATTAAGTTACCACGTGTTGCTTTGAGTTTTTGCTTTATGTTTAAATTCATGTAACACTCTTTTGCCCAATTTAGATCGATTGGTTTTGGCTTAACCTTCTCGAGATCCATGCGATGTGCTTTCAAGTCTTTGTTTATTATAAAGGATCAACTGCTCTAAATAGTCGAATTTAGATCAATCTAGATTGTCACGTGTTGTGGGTTCGTGCTTTGACTTTTCAAATGTTTATTCCTTCTCCACGGAACCCGGATCGGGCATGTACAGTTGCATTCGGCAATGCTATCATGAGTAAAACGTGCTCATAAGTTTGTTTTAAATAATGTGTGCTTTTAGCCTTCCACATTTAGATTGTATCATGCGGTGGATTAATCTCTTTATGGTTGGTGGTGTGGTTTCAAATAAGTTGTATCATGCGGTGGATTAACATGTTTGTGATCATGCTTGACGGGTTGGAAAGTACCTAGACATGCGGTAGACTAGTGCTTTTGGCCTATGCATGCTTGTTTACTTCATATTTATAATCATGCGTTTACCTTATTTGTTTTAATTGTTATTTATCCTCGAAAATCGGTCACGGTCGTGTGCGAGCAACGTTATTTAAACAAAGACCGATCTTTTGTCATGCTTACGTCATCCATTCGGCTATGTCCTATTTTCATGTTTTAAAACTCCCGAATGATATTTAAATTGTGACGGATAGCTTGTTCTAGCTATATGTCATTTTAATTGGCTTTCTAGCCGTAAATACGGAATTGTCCGGTACCACCGGCAAGTTCCATGTTTTATCTAACTATTTTCATCCTTTGTCGGTTTCGGGAAAATTGATTGGCACGCTTTCGGATCGCGCACGTGTTTTAAGCCGCCTTCTTTCGCTTGCCGTGTGCTTGGTGTGGGGTCTTTGGTTTTGCGTCAACACCGCCACCGACGGCGTTGCCCTTCGATTTGCCGCCTCCGTTGATCTTCAAGGAAAACAAGCACCACCGGGGGCTTCGCGCCGACAAGCCGCATCCGGGGAGCTCTTCTTCACCTTGGAAATCCACCGGAATGTCGCCACCTTGGAAGACCGAGGCGTCGGCCGCCCGAGCTTCGCCCCTCTTCGGTTTCCGCCGCTCCCCTCCATCTCCATCATCGGTGAGCTGCTCCACTTGATCACCTTGACCTCATCTTTCAATTTTATGCCTCTCCCGAGCTTTTAGGCCATTGGAGCACCACCACCATCGGGAAATAGAGCTGGTCGCCATCCTCCTTGCTCCTTCGCCGCCGGCCGGATTCCGGTCGTCTCCCATCGTCCTTGTACCCGGTGAGCACACCACCTCAACCCTCTCACCCTCCTCCTCCGATTTTGCATCTAGGTCGAACCTCGCAAGCCCCCCCCCCGCCGGCGATTTGAACCGTGCAAGCCTCCCATCCGCCCCTTAACGGAGGAAGAAGACCTCGGCCGTTTTGCGCTTAGACCCCTAGGGTTTCTTGTAAACCTTAGAACCTTTCTTGTGTCTTGGCTGATTTGCTCATAATCCCCTGGATCTTTTAGATGTTTACAAATAGATCCAACCCGAGCTCTTTTATAGATCTAACCCCGGAGATCCATCTATTCGTAGTGACTATTCACCGAGTCTATTGCATCTTCTCTCGTTAGTCCCCGAGATCTATAGTTAATCACATATAGGTCCTTCAATCTTGTTTTATCCACATCTTGCACGTTCTACCTCCGTTTTAATCCATTCCGGTTGTGTTAGATCCATAATAATGTAAAGCACGCGTTAGTGGTGTGTTTTCATGATGCTTGTTTTCTGAAAATAAATTTAATATTAATTTTGTTAATGCTTATTAAACATGTCTTTTCTAAATAAAATCTATACAATGAACCAACGGAACATGGAATTGTGGGGCATCCCGGGTCCTTTTGCTTCTCTAGCCCGGTAGCAATAGCGGCACTACACTCCTCGGACATCTTGACATGATCTACCCCGAGTGTTGATATCTCATATTTATTTGCAAGTATGTCTTTAAAGTAACGAGAATATGTAGGTACTTGTAGAGCATCTAATAATGGCATATCATTGCTAAGTCTACGCACAACCTCCACAAACTTCTCAAAGTGGTTGTCAAGTTTACCTCGAAGTAGTGTGGCTTGAGTTGTGGTATCCTCGTGTCTTCTTCCGGCATCTCAAATTCGGGCTCTTCGGTGATGATCCTCGTAACCTTCTCCTTAGCAATCCTCCCCGCCTCGGCGGATGGTTTAAGCTTCCTTGCTCCCGCGGAACGTTACGGATCTTCGGTCTCCTTTCCCGAATGTGTTTGAATGGCCTTCGCCGATTTGGGACCTTTAGGTTGTCCCGAAAGCTTCCCTTCATCATTAGTGAGCCGGCCCGGCAAGTTGTCCCACTTGCGTCTCGAGCATCTTCATCATGTTTAGCACTTGATGGTTAGAGCTCCCGACCTTCGTCACTTTGCTATCGATGTTCTTCAACAACTTATCTATGGTCTTGAACTTGGTGACGGTGTCCTTGTTGATCTTGGCTTGCTCGTCCATGAATTCCTTCAATTGTATACGAAGCGGAACCGAATTCGGAATGGTTGAGCTTGCATTGAATTGAGGTCTACCTTGCCCGTAGCGGAAGTTTGGCAATTCTCCCTTCCTAATGTAGTCAAGCACTTTGTCTTCCTCCGGACAATCTTTGTGGACATGGTCGTACTCTCCGCATTCTTCGCATGTGGATCTTGCTTTGGCGGCCTTCAAGTCTTGAGCCTCTTTCTTTTCTATCTCCATCTTCTCCAACCTCCTCATGACCGAATCAATCTTGCCTTCAAGTATGTTCTCCTTCTCCACTTGCAAGACTCCCTTAACGTTTCGTTGACGCAAAAAGTGCACTCGGCGCCAATCACGGCAAGCGAAAAGGCGGCTTCGCACGCGCGAGAGAGAGAGTGACGTGTCGGATCAATTTTTCCCGAAAATTAACAAAAGATAAAGGGGAGTTAAATACCAAAGCTTGGAACTTGCCGGGTAGTACCGAGACAGGTTCCATATTTACGGCTAAAGAGCCAAGCAAGATGACATATAGCTACGCAAAGCTATCTGTCAAAGAACCACGACCATTCGGGTAACCGCACAGGGAAAAAGAACATTGCCGAATGGGTGACGTAAGCATGATAACGAACGGTCTTTGGATAAACATGGATGCACGTGCAAAGTTATGACCGATCTTCATGAAGATTAACATTAAACAAATGAAGTAAAGCATGAACATGATCATGTATTAAAATAAGCATGCATAAATCCAAAGCATTAGTCCACCGCATGTCTAATTACTTTAAGATCCGTCGGGCACGATATCAAGCAAATCTATCCACCGCATGATACAACTTGCATGAGAAACGCACCACTTTCCACAAATAGATCTATCCACCGCATGATACAATCTAAATATGGAAAGCTAGAAGCACACGTCTTTTAAAACATAAATAACGCGCGTGATCTACTCGTGAAGATATAACCGAATACGGCTGAACAACCGATCCGGGGTCCATGAAGAAGGAACAAACATTACCACGTGAATAAATCTATCAGGCTGAATTGGAAATCTAATCCACCGGATGACTAGCTCCAAAGCAACCCCAAAACCTGCATCTACCGCATGATACCCGGCTCTTTCAAGATTTATACTAACAAAGCAAGCTTGAACCCACAACACGTAACAACCTAGATCGATTCGGTTTCGGCTATCGGAAAGCACAGGATCCACACACCAAAACACGAAACCTGCTCGTGCAAGGACCTTAGAAGAAATACAGCCGATCCAAACCCATCTAGATTGGGCAAGGGTGTGTTACATGAATTAAAACATAAAGCGAAAACTCATGATAACACGGGGTAACTTAATGAATCTATCGGATCTTGCCAAAATCCAATAGAGCCGATAACTAGCTTCAAGCCAGATCTTAGCCTACCGCATGGCTCATGATCTAACAAGAAACCCTCTTGAACCAAGCTTGAATCTACCGCGTGACACGAAGCATGGTAACAAGACTACTTGCATCAGATCTAAATCTACCGCATGATACTAGACATGATACAAGGTTGCCGGTACTCACGGAGGTCGACGGATCGATTGGTCCTCTCGAAGAACTCGACGACACGACAAGGACTCTAGGGTTTGGCGTAAGGCCGGTGTGTATTGAGGAATGAACGTGTCTTTTACATACATCCAGGGATCGTATTTATACCCTGCTGATTACAACTGCGAATGGATTCATTGCCTAACTAAACTTGATTGCCTCGCCCATCCATTCGTCTCTCTGATTTGAGCCATGTCACCGTCCAATCCCGCAAAATCAGCTCTCATCGTTCCTTTGCCGAACCGGAGCGGGATAGCCGACCGCGGATTCTTCGCCGAAAATCCCCGGAAATATCTTTCCTTCCACCGGACGGACTCTTTTCGACCCGGACCCACGGGTCGGATGCCTTACCAAATTTTGATGTTAACGAGTTTCCCGTGGGTTGAACCGGATGTAGGCGTCGGATGACGCCCATGTGTCATTATCCGCGACCTTCTTGAATAGAGTGAAAGCTTCCGTCGGTGTAAGCTCGATGATAGATCCTCCCGCCGACGCATCGATGATCATCCTTGACGCCATGGTGAGTCCTTGATAGAACTTTTGCACGAGGTCTTCCTTCGGGAACTTGTGATGTGGAACCGCTCGAGTGTACTCATTGAAGCGCTCAAATGCCTGCGAGATAGTTTCCGTAGGATATCGAACAAAGGTGGCAATCTTATTACGCGAGCTTTGAGTTTTACCGGCGAGTAGTATTCCTTCATGAAAGCCATCATCAACGTGTTCCAATTTTGCACTTGTCTCCACCGGTTGAGAGTGGAACCATTGCAAGGCCTTCCGAGTAGCGAGAACGGAAAAAGCCTTTCCCTCATTTGATCTTGAGTCACCCCATCCATGTTGAAAGTCTAACATAGTTGAATGAATGCTTGGAGGTGAAGGTTCGGATCCTCTTTACCGGTGAAGGGTGAATGTTGCACCATGCGGATTGTTGAGGTCTTGATTTTGAACGGTCCTCCGATCTCCTCAAGATTCAAGATTGGTAGGTCAATGATATCCGGGGTGCATAGCTCCCCAATCTTGCGCTCTTGCGGTTGGTCGCCCATCGGTGGAAGTCGATTCTCCTGAGGACTTTGAGGTGGTGAATTCTTCAGAGATTCCTTCGATCCCTTGTCTTCCGACTTCGAATCTACAAAATCCGGCTTTTTAGCTTGATGTGCTTCACGTCTCCTTAGCCTCGTAAAGTTTTTTTGGATCATCCACAAAATTATTGGGTTTGTTGGAGAGGTAGCCGTCCATCTCGTTAGGGTTAGCAATAAACAAAATATGAAAAAACTAGAAAATAAAAATAAATCTATGAAAACTAGGGTTAGACAAACTAGATTAGATTTATTTTGAGGATGATCAAAGTTTAGTAGATGCAAAAAGAAAAACTAAAAGAAAACTGAAAATCACAAAAAAAGCAATAAAAGATCAAATCTTGATCACTTGTTCGCCGCAACGGCGCCGAAAAAAAGGGCTTGTTAACGAGTTAATAGTTGTATCAAAGTTTGTTTAGACTTGCAAGTGGACAAGTCTCCCGTCGTAGTCAAGGGACCCTTCTTCCCTCGAGTGGTGAACCCAAGGTATCGAATCCATGGAACAAATGTGTGGTGCAAAAGATGATCTAGTAAAGCCAAGTAACTTCAATCTTCGATAAAGAGAAGCCCTAATGCATCTAGATAAAGAACACAAAACTAATCTAATCTACTAAAGACCGGAGGTAACAAAGATAGTTAGGGTAGATAAACCGATCTAGAGAGATCGGATTAAGCCTTTTGTTGAAGTTCCAAGCAAGAGAAGAAGTAGCAAATCGAATCTTATTAGAAGCCTCTTTAAATCGTGGTTTCCGTCCGACTACCGAAAACGCTCGCCTTTCGGAACCCCCATTCGTCACAACGTATTCCTATTCATGCGGGTAGTCTAGGGCGACTCCAAGGACAAGTCAAGTTCTTTCGGAAGATACGGCGTGTACCTCTAGCCACCGCGGCTACAATAACACCCTATGTGATCTATCTCGAGAACATATCTAGAATAAGCAAAGCCGATCAAAAACGAAATCATCAAAGAAATGCTTGATCGCTAGAAATAGATTCAACTTGATAATTCAACTAATACAATGATACATAAACAAGATCACCACCGGGATCCTACCTTGATCTTGCTTCTAGCTCGGGAACTCTAACGTGGTCTTCCTTGCAAGGTTCCCACGTCGGCTAGGGAGACCCTAGTCAACTAGCTCGACCCTCTCCTCTCCGGGATGGTGTCCCTCTCTTCTCTACTCCTCGGCGACCGATAACGAATTAATTCATGCGTGGCTCTCGACCCCGGGGCTATTAATAGCCCGAATGGCGGCTAGGTCAAAGGAGGGGGGAATTGGGCCCTGGACTGGGTTGGGCCAGCCGGCCCAGGCCGGCCAGCCTGGGCCCATACAGGCCCAGTTCCTGGCCTCCTTCGCGTGGCATCGGTTCCCGAGTCTTCTAGATGCTTCCCCCTCCGCATGTAGGCCCCCGTCGTCGTTTCTCTCCGAGTTGGACGTAGCTCCTTGTCCCACAAGATTCGGCACTTTTCTGGTTAGGTCCTCGGAGTTTGTCATCTTCTCGGGTTGAGTCCCTGGCTTCTTGGAGTCAAGTTTGCTTCATTGCATGACTTGTACGGGCTTCAAGGTCTTGTCACAAGGTGCTTGATGAACTTATCCCGAAAGTCTTGCTTTCAACGCTAAAACCCTGCATAAACACTAAACTCCAAAACCGACATGCACAAGTGAACTTGTTATACCACGGGGGTTAGTACCAATGGATAAGGTATAAAACTTATGCCAACACCGAAGGTAAACTCATGGCTAGGTTGACGGATTTTCACCGTCAACAAAATATTAATTTGTTTAATAGTTAATTGATCTTTTCTAATTAAAAGTTGATTAGCTTTTACTCGGCTTTATAAATAAATGTTAAATTGATTAATACCAATGTAATGATGTTTTTAATAATAATATGATCCACTCGAATCATAAAGTTATGTTTAGATTATTCATATAGTTTATCTTTTCTAAGTTAAAAGTTTAATTGGTATAATTTATACATGAACATTTATAAATAAAAGATGACTAGTTCTTTACATCGATTTTGCAAATAAAATTTAATTTGCATTAAATCCAACTTAGGATATTTCCTTTATGAAATATCCTTTGCATACATTTTTTTCTAGTTAAAATAAACCTAGCCATAGTCATGTTTTCTAGTCAATGCAAAACATTTGTTAGGCGTTCTTTATCAAGCTCTATCTTAGTGTGATCTTTCCGGTCCTTGCTCAACCTTTCGCAGGCCATCTCTTTAAAGCTAATCAAACTTTTCCCTTCTAAGCACATTTTGTGTGCTTAGGTGATCCATAGAATCAAGCCTATCCCTTTAGTGCGTCCTTTTAAAGCTTTTCTTTTCTTGGTGTATGTTGACGGATAAAAGACGTATCCCTCTACGATCCGCAAGCGTACGGACCCCACACCTTTTTCACCACGGGATTCCCAAGGTTCTTGTCAATCCGCGGAGCAAGGGGATTACAAGCGTTCGATCAACAACGACACACTAGCTACTAAAACCCTAACTACTATTATACTAGAAAACACTAAACTACACTAGAGAGAATGATAAACGATCAAGGTAGAAGACACTCGCCCACGGGTCTACGATACTAGAGCATGCGTCGCTTAAAGACATGAAAACCAATCCAATCTATCGGGGATGTGACCACGGTTTCGCCCTTTCCCTCCTCTCGTCGTCACTACGCGAAGGTATTCATGACTAGACCTTTGATGGGCACGGCGTATTGAATGGATCCAAGGAAGCATTGGATCTCTACTCCCTTTACGGCATGGTAGCTAACCTTAAGCATTAAAGTATATTCAACACAAGATGATAGATAGATAATCCGACAAAGTGCGATTACATCTCACGATCGATTACAACCCATGGACGAATGAGAAGATTACCCCATCAAGGTGCTGATCATGGCACCGTTGATCATGGTTTCCCTTCCGCCGGTGTCTTCCTTCTTCTCCACGAGAGGGTGCTTCCTTCGAGGTGGTTGATCTCCCGCCGGAGATCCTCCTCCTCTCTCTCTAGCTTGTGGATGGCCTTCTGGTGCGAATAACTCCTCCTCCCTGTGTTGGCGGCGCGTCGGGGGTTTTAGGGTCGAAGATCCTTCGAGGGCAAGGAAGACGGGACCGAACCGGTGCCCGAAGTGGGATGGGCCGGCCCGCGGGGCCGGCCGGCCCGAGCCCAATTTCGGCCGGTTCGGTCGCCCTTTTTGCTCCGTGGGTCCTCGCGCACTTATCTACTTTGCCCCCTCCACTTGCATGATTTTGACGCTGTTATCCTCGCGATCAAGATGGAGGCTCTCTTTGCATGAAGTTTGATCTTTTACGCTTCAATCCCCGGGGTGTTCCTCGTAGCACTTCGGTCCTTGCCACCATTGGAAGTGATTTCAGCAAGCTCATGAACACGAACAAGACTCCATGAATGCTCCTTTGAACTTGTTGCGAGTCCGTCCTTTATGTCCATGTTTTCCTACATAAACATAACACTTCCAAATGCATGCACAAAGATGAACTTGTTATATGATTAGTGTGCCTAGTGGCGGGTTAGTTCCATAATCAAATCCAAACCAAAGTGTAATGAACATTCTAGGTGCACCAAAATACACCGTCAACATCTCCCCCACACTTAGCTCTTGCTCGTCCTCGAGCAAGTACTCGTAAAAGAATTTCGTCCAAGGTGTGTAATCGTGTACCACTTATCCTTCTTCACAAGTTAGTCAATCCCTTCATCTTTAATACATAAACACAAAGTAATGATAATCAAACATAAACATGGGCGTTTAGAATTTTTACCACGTCAAGATTCACCCCACAACTCAACCTCTTCACTCGAAGCTTTCAATTTCAGCCATACTTACTTCTTTGTTTCCATCGGAGGGTTTTTATGATTTTCAAAACAAAAATTCCTGCAACAAGTATTAGACAAAAACCTTTCTCCAAGCTCTCTCAAGTCACTCATATGAAGTGGCTATCCTAACCAAATTTTATAAAACTCTCACCTCCCATTAATCTCTCATATATCATGTAAAAGTGGAGCTATAGGTAGGGCTAGCGCAATCAACACAAGTATTGTCAAACTAAGAACTTCCTCTAATGGTTGTCTACCTTTCAAAGCCAATGATCATGAGAATTAACCATATGTAGGGATATCAAGGATGAGAAGATTTAGAATGGTGGACATGTGCAAGGGCAAAAGAAAATTGTGACTTCAAGGCACCAATGATGTCCTCGTTGTCGGATTGCACATGGTTAGAAATAGAGTAAAAGTTTCATCTCACAATCAACGTGACATCCTTCCTTACACTTTATTTTTTTTCTTTTCTTTTACTTGATCCAACCCTCTCATACCTTTATTGCTAACTCATCTTTCTCTTTTTTTCTTTTTTCCTTTCATTCACATATGATTTTTCTTTCTTTCTTTCTTTCTTTCTTTCTTTTCCATACACATACTTTTTCTCTTTATTTTTCTCTCTCTTGACAACTTTTCAAAGCTTTCAATTCTCTCTTCCCTCGCATGCATACAATCTGAAATTTTTAAATAAATCATGCTAGAGACGAGACGAAACTTTGAAAATAGGTTGTGTTCAAGGAATACGATGTACAAAAGAGATGTATAGGGTTGGGTATGGAATTCGGCGATGTACGTGACTTCCGTTGTGAAAGTCACGTTACCGAATGTATGACGAGGCTAGCAACAAAAGATAAGCACAAGGACATGATCATTGCTCGAAATTAAAACTCACCAAGAGAGAAGGGTCCTAGACTAACTCATCGTGCTAATCACACTTATGGTGGAGCGAAAAAAAATAAACTTGGCTTTGGATAGGAATTTTTTCTTACTCTCAACTTGGAAAAAGAGGTTTTGCTAACCTTTATTACAAGGGTTTTAAAATAATTTTCAGAACTGAAATCCTCCAATTTTTAGCATCGAACATAGCACAACTAGCATGTGAAGCTCAAGATCGAAGTGCGGTATGGGTACTTTAAGTAGTAGCGATTCCACTAAGCACCACGGTAAACGATTTTCAAACCACATACTTGTGTTCATATATCAAGAATCGAAGATTAAACAAACAAGTAAATAAAGATAAACAATACATAAAACACAAAGATATATATAAAGACTCTTTTTATTTGATTTTCTTGACTCAACACTAATTTAAGACAATTGCAAAAATTTTAAAATAGACTCAAAAACTAAAGACTCATTAAAACACTAAGACTCTCACACGAAGATTAAACCGAACCTAAACTTTGAAGTTCAAAAGCTAAGGCTAGCGAGCTAGCTCTCCCCCACACTTAAAACATACGACGTCCTCGTCGTATCTTACAAAAATCCTAAGGGGAAAACTAGATCTAGTGGTACTTCAAGCAAGTTTTGCACCACTTGCCTCTCATGTTTCCAACCATGCCGAAAAGTTTGCGCACGTTGCGGTTAAGGAACTTGTAGTCATCTTCAACTACGCGCTCCAAGTCCTCCATACGCCGTTGCTTCATCGCTTCCATGGCTTGGAGACATTCGTCGGCCGACGTGTAGAGATCCGCGATGGATTGACGGCAACCTCGACAAGACACCGGATGCAATCCGAAGGGGTCGTCGTCGCCATAATCTCCACCGTTGTCACCACCGTCGTCGCCACCTCCATTGTCGTTGCCTTCGCCACCGCCGTTGCCGTTGCCGTTGGGGCCTTCGGGAGTCCATTCATTGGGCTGCTCATCCCAATCGTCATCGTCTCTACCGGCAGCCGCCCATGAGCTCGGGCTACGATCGTCGGAGTAGTCGCTATCCCCATAATCCTTAGGCTCTGGCGACACCTCCTTGTAATCTTTACGCTTGATGCCTTGGAGGCGTGCCGACCTTCGAACGGGCGTAGGGACCTTCTCTCCTTCGACGGGGTTGCGAGATGCAAGAGCTCCGGTCGGGACACGTCCTCCGCAACGGATACGTGCGGTCTTCTTGACGGGTAGCTTGACCTCGCATCGCATCGCCTCCTCCATCGATGGCTTCTTGGCTTCTAGCTTCAACTCTAAGCTTTTTGGAGGCTCAATGGCTGCTACAAGGGTGCAACACATTGCTTGAAAGGTTTGATTCTCGAGCTCCCGGTTCGGCCAAATATATAGTCCCGAGAGAAAAGCCACGGGAACCTTATTTTCCTTTTTTACACTTCCCTTAAAATTTTCCGACCAAACAAGGAAGTCAAAAAGGAGCAATTCGGGCGAAATTCGGGGTCATCGGGCGTCGGGCCACCCCCGGGCCGGTCCGCACGGGCCGGCCGGCCCACCCCTGCCTCGGGGGCCGGGCCCGTCCGGGTTTTTGCACACCGCCCTATTTTTTTCTTCCTTAGCCCATGGGAAAAAGTTGGCCCGGTAAATCTTCGCGAAAAACTCCCGAAAGCTAAAAGAAAAATTATTTACGAAGTTGATGCCTTGTTTTTCGTCCTAGGCGGGACGTTCGGGCTCTTCCTCCATGGTAAAGGCGTCAACATGATGAATGGGCACGACATCGGGTTCGTAGTAAACCTTTAGCCGCTGTCCATTCACCACAAATTGATCGCCGTTTATATCCATAATGGTTACCGCTCCGTTGGAGAACACCGAATGCACAACATAAGGTCCGTCCCACTTGCTCGCAATTTCCCCTTTCCGAAGGTTTTAAACCTCGAATTGTAGAGGAGGACCTTATCTCCTTCTTTGAATTCTTTTTTTCTTCAATATTTTATCATACCACCTTTTGATTCTCTCCTTGTATATGCTTGCGTTTTCATATGCTTTCAACCTCAACTCCTCTAGCTCGCTTATTTGAATTCTCCGTTTCACCACCGCGGCATCGAGATCAAGGTTCATCTCTTTAATCGCCCAATAGGCCTTATGTTCCAACTCAACCGGAAGGTGGCAAGCTTTTCCATAGACGAATTGATAAGGGGTCATACCTATCGGTGTTTTAAATGCCGTTCGGTAGGCCCATAAAGCTCCGTCTAATTTCTTTGACCAATCCTTGCCTCCCTTCTCTATGGTTTTGTTGAGTATGCTTTTTAATTGCCGATTTGACGTCTCCGCTTGTCCGTTGGTTTGTGGGTGATAGGCCGTGGAGACCCTATGCTCAATTCCCAACTTGGACAAGCACCTTTTGAAGTTCTTCCGGTGAAATGAGTCCCTCCATCACTTATCAAGATTCTCGGTGTACCGAAACGGGGAAAAATCACGTTCTTGATCATAGTGATGGACTCCTCCGTGGAAGCTTTACGACATGGTATAGCCTCTACCCACTTGGATACATAATCAACCATAACAAGTATATACTTGAATCCAAATGAGTTTTTAAAAGGCCCCATGAAGTCTATGCCCCATACATCGAATATGTCGATTTGCAAGTTGTATTTCAAAGGCATAGAATTTCTTTGAGAGATATTTCCGGTTCTTTGGCATTCGGGGCATGACGCAACATATCTTTTAGTATCTTCATGCATCTCCGGCCAATAGAATCCGCTCGACCATACTTTTGCTTCGGTTCGAAAATGGCCATAGTGCCCACCGTACTCCGCCGAGTGGCATTTCCTTAGAATCTCAAGCCTCTCTTCTCTTGGCACACATCTTCTCATCACTCCATCATTGCCAAGCTTTAAGAGGTATGGTGCATCCCAAAAGTATTTCTTACTTTCGGAAATTATCTTCCTTAGAGTGTTTTTGTCTAGATGATCGAGGGGCATCTTTCGAATTGCTCGAATGATGTCGATCATCCAAGTATCTTTATCAAGCACTCTATAGAGGTGGTCATCTCTCATCTTATCTTCTATGGGCTCTTTATCATCTTGTCCACGATTCATCCGAGACAAATGATCGGCCACAACATTCTCCACCCCCTTTTTATCACGAATTTCAACATCAAACTCTTGGAGAAGAAGGATCCAACGAATCAAACGTGGTTTAGCTTCCTTCTTAGCCAAGAGATACTTGATGGCTGCGTGATCGGTGTAAACAATGACTTTCGAGTTCACGATGTAAGATCTGAATTTTTTGAAAGCGAATACCACCGCTAGCAACTCTTTTTCCGTAGTGGCGTAATTTAATTGTGCCCCACTAAGAGTTTTGCTAGCGTAGTAAACGGCGTGAACTCGGCCTTCCTTTCTTTGACCCAAGACCGCGCCTATGGCGTAGTCACTTGCGTCACACATGATCTCGAAAGGTTGGCTCCAACCGGAGGTTGGATGATGGGAGCACTCACCAACGCATTTTTCAAGGTCCGGAATGCCGCTAGACACTTCTCATCAAAGTCGAAAGCCACATCCTTTTGAAGAAGGTGCGTTAAAGGCTTAGTGATCTTCGAGAAGTCCTTTATAAATCTTCTATAGAATCCGGCATGGCCTACAAAGCTCCTTAAGGACTTAACATCCGTAGGAGGTGGGAGTTGCTCAACCGTCTCTACCTTAGCCTTGTCCACTTCGATTCCTCTCTCGGATATAACATGTCCGAGCACTATGCCTTGCTTAACCATGAAGTGGCACTTTTCCCAATTTAAAACCAAATCTACCTCCGCACACCTTGTAAGGACCTTTTCTAAGTTTGCTAAGCAATCCATGAATGTCTTCCCGTAAACGGAAAAATCATCCATAAACACTTCAACAATTTCTTCGATGAATTCGAAAACACGGCCATCATGCAACGTTGAAAAGAGGCGGAGCGTTGCATAGGCCGAAGGGCATCCTCCTATATGCAAACGTTCCGTAAGGACACGTAAACGTTGTCTTATGTTGATCTTCGGGTGAATAGGAATTTGCATGAACCCCGAGTATCCATCGACAAAGCAAAAATAAGCGTGGTTTGCTAACCTCTCGAGCATCTCGTCTATGAACGGTAGGGGGAAGTGATCTTTCTTCGTCGCTTTGTTAAGCTTACGGTAATCGATACACATCCGCCACCCGGTCACGGTTCTTTGCGGTATCAATTCATTCTTCTCATTCTTCACCACGGTCAAACCTCCTTTCTTCGGTACACAATGTACCGGGCTCACCCATTCGCTATGCGGAACCGGGTAGATGATTCCGGCATCAAGTAACTTGATAACCTCTTTCTTTACTACCTCTCGCATGGCATGGGTTAGCCCTCCTTTGATGGTCCACTACGGAGCTTACATTGGTCTTCCATTGGTATACGATGAGTGCAAAAGGCTGGGCTAATACGTTTGAGATCATTAATTGAATATCCAATCACCTTCCTATGTTTTTAATAAAACCAGCAACGCTTCATTTTCTTCGGGGCTCAACTCGTCGCTCACAATGATTGGATAAGTTTTGTCCGGGCCCAAAAATTCATATTTTAATCCCTTGGGCAAATGTTTAAGGTCTACTTCGGGCACTTGTGGCTCCTCGGGTTTGATTTCTCCTATGTCTTCGAACTTCTCTTCCTCCATGCTACCATCATGCGGCTCTAAGCCTCTTGTCTCTTCCTCTAGTTCTTCATCTTGTTGATTACTAATTTGATTTTCCATCGCTCTTTGCAGCGGGTCTCTAAGGGTTTCAACAAAACAAAGACTATCTATCTCTTCTATTTCTTCATCTTCGGGAGGAAAAGGTGTAAGGTGTTTAGAAGCACGAAGAAAGTTATATGTGTACTTTGTTCCATTAAGGTTCATTGTTACTTTGCCTTCTCCGGCATCTAACACGGCATCAACCAACTTAAGAAAAGGCCTACCTAAGATTATATGATCAGAATTACCATGGTAAGCATCAATAATAAAGAAATCGGTTGGTATATAGTTTCTAGAGATTTTTACTTTCATGTTGCAAGCAATACCTAGAGGTTTGATAGTTCTACCATCTCCCATAATTAATTTCGTTGACGTTGGAGCTAAGTCTAGGTTGTGGTATTGAACTTTATCATAAATTTTAGAAGATAGAACACTTACTTGGGCTCCGATGTCGCATAAAGCTTTGCATTGAACTCCGTTGATCTCGCAACTCAAGTGCGGCGTCATCTTCTCTTCTTCTTCGGATCCTATCGAGTAAATTTCAGCAAGGCGAGCGTATGGTGATGCTTCGGGCTTGATCCCCATGATTCTCTTCACCTCGGCAATATGTTCGGATCCACCACGTCATCTCCAAAGAGCTTTTCAAAAATCTCACCTAGGTGGTTTCGAGGTCGTATGAATTTTCAGCTTTCTTTTCCGGTGGGAAATCCACTTCCAATGCTCTTGCCATTCCCTTTTGATTAGGGAACGGTCTTCTCTTGTCGAATACTTCTCCGTAATCAATGGGAACCCAATCCATTGGCTCGAACTCCCTTAGTGGCTTCGCGCTTGACATGCTTCTCTTGTTCGTCTCATTTGGTGCGGCGAAGTCGACGTTTGGTGTAGTTCTTGACTTGATGTGTTCTTGTTCAGGCTTTTCCATGATTGGCTCCTCTTTTGCGACTTCCGGGGTTGCCTCTTTAGAAAAATCAGCAAGCTTCTCCTTCCTTTATTTGAATTCCGGCTCTTCCGCAAGTCTTGTTTCCCAATCTCTTCGCATGGCAGCCGCTTTACTAACTTTTTGTAGAAGTTGGGCGGCTTCCGTGAGTGTTTTCTCCATGAGATCCCCACCGCACACATTTCGGCGTGTCGCATGCAACTAGGGGTTAGGGAAAAGAAAAATGTATGCAAGAGTACGTCACCGGTGAAGCCGAGTTTTGGTCCTTGTTCGATTAATTCATTAAACCTATCCCAGGCTTGGTCTATCCCTTCCTCTTCTCCTTGCATGAAAGTGATGACTTGCCTCCTTAGATGTTGAACCTTGCTAATTGGAAAGAACTTCTCGCAAAACTTCTTTGTCAACTTGTTCCAATTGCCTTCAACTTCAAAGGACGCAACCGAATACCATGTCTTTGCTTTGCCGGCAAGTGAGTAGGGAAAGAGATTCCATTTGAACCATTCATCGGGAACTCCTTCTTGACGCACCGTGTTGCATATTGTCGTGAAATCCCTTATGTGTCTATATGGGTTCTCCGTAACCATCCTTCAAATGGGTTTTCCGCCACCATCTTGATGATCTTGGATTTAATTTCATACTTGGTCGCTTCGAGCTTCGAATCCGACTCTTGTACTTTTATGTCTTCACATTGAGGGCTAGCGTAATCCCTTAATGATTTCTCCGGTTCTTCCACGGGTTGATTAACGAACTCCATCTAGACAATAAGATAAAAACAAAAACAAAAAAGAAACAAGTGTTTTTCTGGAAAATATACGTTAGATATAGCAAATAAAAGATAAACTAAAATATAAAACTAAGTTAGATGCAAATCAAACGATGTAAACTAACTTGCTCCCCGGCAATGGCGCCAGAAAAAGGGGCTTGTTGACGGATAAAAGACGTATCCCTCTACGATCCGCAAGCGTACGGACCCCACACCTTTTTCACCACGGGATTCCCAAGGTTCTTGTCAATCCGCGGAGCAAGGGGATTACAAGCGTTCGATCAACAACGACACACTAGCTACTAAAACCCTAACTACTATTATACTAGAAAACACTAAACTACACTAGAGAGAATGATAAACGATCAAGGTAGAAGACACTCGCCCACGGGTCTACGATACTAGAGCATGCAATCGCTTAAAGACATGAAAACCAATCCAATCTATCGGGGATGTGACCACGGTTTCGCCCTTTCCCTCCTCTCGTACCGTCACTACGCGAAGGTATTCATGACTAGACCTTTGATGGCCACGGCGTATTGAATGGATCCAAGGAAGCATTGGAGCTCTACTCCCTTTACGGCATGGTAGCTAACCTTAAGCATTAAAGTATATTCAACACAAGATGATAGATAGATAATCCGACAAAGTGCGATTACATCTCACGATCGATTACAACCCATGGACGAATGAGAAGATTACCCCATCAAGGTGCTGATCATGGCACCGTTGATCATGGTTTCCCTTCCGCCGGTGTCTTCCTTCTTCTCCACGAGAGGGTGCTTCCTTCGAGGTGGTTGATCTCCCGCCGGAGATCCTCCTCCTCTCTCTCTAGCTTGTGGATGGCCTTCTGGTGCGAATTACTCCTCCTCCCCGTGTTGGCGGCGCGTCGGGGGTTTTAGGGTCGAAGATCCTTCGAGGGCAAGGAAGACGGGACCGAACCGGTGCCCGAAGGGGGGCCGGGCCGGCCCGCACGGGGCCGGCCGGCCCGTGCCCAATTTCGGCCCGGTTCGGTCGGTCGCCCTTTTTGCTCCGTGGGTCCTCGCGCACTTATCTACTTTGCCCCCTCCACTTGCATGATTTTGACACCGTTATCCTCGCAATCAAGATGGAGGCTCTCTTTGCATGAAGTTTGATCTTTTACGCTTCAATCCCCGGGGGTGTTCCTCGTAGCACTTCGGTCCTTGCCACCATTGGAAGTGATTTCAGCAAGCTCATGAACACGAACAAGACTCCATGAATGCTCCTTTGAACTTGTTGCGAATCCGTCCTTTATGTCCATGTTTTCCTACATAAACATAACACTTCCAAATGCATGCACAAAGATGAACTTGTTATATGATTAGTGTGCCTAGTGGCGGGTTAGTTCCATAATCAAATCCAAACCAAAGTGTAATGAACATTCTAGGTGCACCAAAATACACCGTCAACAGTGTATTGTTCTTAGTTTGCTTGTTTGTCTGCTTTGTATGCTTCTGCTCGATGATTGATGCGAGTAGAGTGAATGTCGTCGAGAAGCTTGAAGAGCTTGAAGTTGAAGACATTCTGAGCAACTACTCTGTGGTTAAAGGCAAGTGTGTCCTTGTTCTTTCGTCCTAAGAACTATATTTCTTCACTTTGCATATGCCTGCTTTTAATATGATGGGACCCATGTTTAAGGATTGACGACTAGTGTTGTTTATCTTGTGCCTTGATTAACATGGGTTTATCTTTTTGTTGGGTAGCAATGCTTAGTTGCTATACTTTGGGATGGTGGTTATAATGAACCTTAATGATGAACATGCTTTATCTTTATGTTATATCTCTAGTTGCTTAATAGAAGATCACATGAATAATCGGAACATGGAGCGACCACCCGGGAAAATTGTACAACCACAAGGCATATGGCTCTGCCTTGGCTAATTAACTAGGGATTCTAGTGTTGGGATGACCTTACCGATAAGGGCAAGGGGGAGCTCTAGTGGGGTATAGACTCACTCTAGTATGGAGTTGGGCTTTTCTAAGATACGGTATCTACTAGGGGATTTTATACTCTACAACGACTCGGAACCTTCGCGGGTTGTTTCACATTGGGGAATCTTTGTAAAGGCTTCGTAGCATCCCTATGAAATCACACCTCCATAGTGTGGTATGATGCCTAGCTAGCATTACATGGTTGGGTCCAAAGTTCTTTGGGACTTTTACGCGACTTGTGGTGAAAGTGTACAACCTCGCGGTCAAGAGCGACCCGGACCCTCACATGATAATTGAACTTCAAGATGGACTTAAATTGTGCTTTCTCGGTTATGCTTGCCATATTCTTATGGTGCATCCTACCTTATGCTTAATGTGGGGTGGTGTATACTTATACTTTATTAGTAATTAGGTGCTAATAAAATTTGACCAAATAAAATGCTAAATGTTAAATGCTTATAGCCCAGTCCACTATAAAGCATTTGCATTCATCCTTTCCCCACACTTGCTGAGTACAACATGTGCTCACCCTTGCTATAAACAATGTTGCTCCGAAAGAGGAAGTCGCTATGAAGTCTTTGTGAAGATGTTGCTTTGAGTTCCGGGCGTACGCAACCCCTAGTCGATCGTTTGTGGAGTTTGGAGCCTTCATTTCCAGGATAAAGCATAATACTCGATAATCTTCCTTTTTCTTATGTGATACTATTTCTACATTCACTTATATGTCACTATATGCATGAAACTTGATCCTGGCATGCATATAGTTATGCACTTGGTTTTCTTTGGAAAAAAAGGTGTGACAAAAGGCCTAATCAAACATGCCAACATGGTTTAAGGTAAGGCTTATGGGCATCCTATATTTTTGGCTTAAGACAAGCATTTTGAAAAGATAAGTCGAGTGAAGAAATTCTATCTAAGGTGGTTTTGAAAAAACAAGAAAAGGAAACAAGGGTTATTAGATTTTTGGATGAAAAGCAAGCCTATGGTTTTATGATTACTAAAGGTATGAGAGGTTTTCCCTAAGGATTGAGGCTAGTCAAAATTTTAATTAGACGGGGATAGAGATAGACTTTGTTTCACTTGACACAAGTTGATCCCCCATTTTGTTGGCTTGGGTGTTAGGTATGGTTTGATAGGAAGGTATAGGCGAAGATGTTTTTTAAGGAGAAAGGTTATAAAAGATGAGATGCAAATGCAACACAATGCAAAGGTGGAGAACAATGTGGAATGAAGTGCAACAATATATGAATAAACAAAATGACATGACATGATATGGTGGTGATCTAAACCAAAAGTTAGTCCCACAAGTTTAGAATCAAAAGGGATCATGCTTCATATTTCTCTCTAAAGACACGAATAAAAAGACTCTAAACACTAATAAGCACACAAAAAATGGTCTACAAGTTTTTCAAATCAAGTAGCATAGTGCTCACTCAATATCTATTTAAAGCATACAACATGTGGTTGTGACATTTGTTAGAGAAATGGTACAATGTTACTTGAAGTTTTCAAATAAAGAGCACAATGTAGACTTGTCATAGTGTTTTTGATTTATATATATATATATATATAAAGATCGGGCTGCCTCCCGCAAAGAGCTTCATTTTAAGTCATAGAGCTCGACTTTCTCATGTACCTTTTCATCGTCGTGAAGACATGGTTACTTTCGCGAGAATCCAAAGTAGCCATGGAGCTTGATGTTGCCTTATGAAATCGGTAGTGGTTCGCTTCCAACATCATCATGTGTTGAGTGGTGCCTATTGTGTCTTCATTCATCCATGCTCTGGAGGGTTTTATTTCTGTCCTTATCTTCTGAATTTCATCATGTACATGTTGCGGAACCGTTGCTCCATCTTCTCTTTATTGACACCATGTCCATCACCTCTATCTTGTCATCATCGCCTTGTTGCTGCCTCTTCTTCGTGGATTTTCCTCTGCATCCAGAACAGAACATATATCAAAATATAGTTCTATTGAAAAAATTATAAAATTACCTTTCCAACGGGTACTCATTCATCTTAATCGGAATCCGAATGTGGGAGCTATGGCTGTTTCACTTCAGCATTGCTTATTGTCCAGAATTTCAGCACGTGCAACCTTTGGTGATTCGGCCATACCCGCTTGTAGGAACCTCTGATTGCCTTGCCGTTTGATTCGTTGGAACGTAGACTTCATGGGGCTTATGAAAATTAAAATATATCCAATGCTTTATGTTGAGGCTCATGCAAGCATCGTGATGACATCGTTATCCTTTCGTCCATCAATCCGATGATGTACGTGTGGTCTTTATCTTGAAGTCTTTTAGGGCACCATGTCACGCATCCCTTGGCTTCAAAAGTCATTACCATCGCTGCATGCGCATGATGGTAATGGAATCCTTCTACATCGTTCTTAACATGGTCGTTTCCAAATCCTATAGCTCGAACATACAAACCTCCAAAAGAAATTAGTCTTAAAAACTTAATTGACACACGTAGGCATACCTTGTTCATCTTTATTTTCTTTGGGTGGGGGCTCAATAGCGGATGTTGGGCCACTAACCAAGGTTAGCACCTATCACTAAAGAGCAAATCTTTGCGTAGCCATCAACTTGGTTGAGCGAGGTTGGACTTGTTGAAGTCCGAATGTTGAAAACTTCTCGATTGCTTTGTGTCTAGGGTTTTACCTACATTCAAGGACACAAACAAGAAACACATGGTATGTGCAATAATAAAATTAGGGTTAGTTAAAATAAAGATAGATCTCCCTCGGGTTCAAGTTGCCGGTCCCCGGCAACGGCGCCAAAAAGGGGCTTGATGGTTCAAAAGCGTGCTCAAGTTCACGCTAGTGTAGGAGTGACTTGGTGCCTTTTTCACCAAGGAGGGTCCTCCCTAGATTTGTCAATCCAAGGATCAGAAGCAAACTCCTAAGGCTATCAATCTAATCTAATGATCTACCCTATCATGAAGCGTTGATTGCATAAAGGTAACATAGAAACACGAAGGGATGTATGGATCTCATCCACCTAACCATAAAGGTAAACACCAAAGGGTAACCCTAGCCTTTCGTCTTCTTGTTGCCGTTCCGGCCAAGTTGACAAACCAATCTAAACCTATACTATGATAAGGAGTACACTCGATATGGAGTAACCCGATATGGAGTGATCGATACATGTTCATTAGCCGCTTTCTCCTCCACCGTCTTCGTCACTACGCAAGGATATTCATCACCGAACGACAACCTCGACCCGTGCATAACAACGATGTATCCGCAAGAGGTAGACTAACCACCAAGATTAGACCTATTCCCGATAAAATCATATTCTAGCTACACATATGGATAAAACACTCATCGATGTAGATCAAAGTAAGACAAGATATGATTACATCACCATCGAATGTTGAAGGTACAAAAGACCTAACGAATTCAAGTCGCGGCTCCGGAACTCCACCATGGCTTCACCACGCAGGGCCAACCATGGCGGCTAGGGCTTGGCCTAAGCCATCTTCTAGGCAACTCGAGGACTTGCGGCGGCCGTCGGCTTCCTCCCGGTGCTTCTCCTTTGTGTCGGCGTCACTCGATGAATGGATGGATGTGGCGACCGACGGAGGCGAGAGACAATTTATAGAGGATCACCTAGGTCAAAGGGCATCGCAAACCGCCACAAAAAGGGGCTGGGCCGACCGGCTCGGGACCGTATCGGCCCGGTTCGGCCGCGGTTCGCTCCCCCGACGCTTCTCGGTCAATTGTTGTCTTGCTCCCTTCTACATGTGAGCCCTTGACGTCGTCTTCTCCACGGTTTAGATAGAGCTCCTTGTCGCGAAGCTTCATCATCTTCTCGTTCATGTCCCAGGAGTTTTACGTGTTGATGCTTCGGTCCTTGAGCTATTTGGAATCATGTTCATCATGTGTCTTGACTTGTGTCGGGCTTCATGATCTTCTCGTGAAGTGCTTGATGAACTTATCCCAAAAGTTTCCTTTTTACGTTAATTTTCTACGTAAACATAAACTCCAAAATTGACATGCAAGAGTGAACTTGATACGTCCGGGAGGTTAGTACCATTAGTTAGAATATCAAATACGTGAAAATATTGACGTTAAACTCATAGCTAGGTGTACCAAAATCGACCGTCAACAACGGTACAATAGCCGCAACAACAACAACCATCTCTATGACGAGCGCTACCACCGATCCGATCGGTGTGACTACCACGACCGACAACCTTACCATCGCGACCAACGCGACGATGACAAAGACCGCTGCGACGACCGCCGCAACGACCACCGCAATGACCGCCGACGACACCGAGCGTCGCAAGGAGCATACCCCTCCTCCCCCACCAAAGGGCGGCAATCCCAACGGTGCCTACCAGCCGCCGATCGGGAGATTAACTTCATCGTTGGTGGTCGCGGGGCCTCCGGAGTAACCTACGGCAACACTCTAGCACGTGAGAGATCGGTCTCGTCAACACGAAACTCTCGCAACCTCTAAGGTGGTTAGAGTACCACATAACCTTCTCCATAGAAGACCATTGGGTGCATATACCGGACCGGGACCTACCCCCTAGTCGTCAACACCGTAGTGGATGGAGCTCGCTACCTAAGACTTCACTCTTTCTCAAGTGCATCAAAAATTATTAAAAATTCCTCAAATTTTCACTCTTTTTTAAATGCGTCAAATCTAATTATCATAAAAAATCAAGCAACATATCCCACGGCAAGGGAATTCACCTAGTTTTTTTGTTTTCTCCTTTTATTAGAGGAAGTGTAGTACGGTAGAGATGGCGACGGGTAGAAACCAATCGGGTAGTGTCATTCCATACCCGCACCGCCAACTCTAACTACCCACAAAAAAACTCATACCCGCATGCGGGTTCAAGTTCTTACACATACCCGTACCCACACGGGTTTTTTACCCGTCGGGTGACCCATACCCGATAGCATACCCGTTGTAAACTAATATAGTTGAGAACATAACACGTGATAAAGTGCATACATCAACGAATTTAATTGATAAAATGGATAAATGATAATGGTTAACAAATTAATAGTCTTATAAAGCATAATTTTTTTGTTAGTTATCAATATAAAGTTATCATTCACTAAAAATGTACAACTTTACATGTTTATCACATATTGTAGACAGGTTTATTTTACCCGCGGGTATGCACCCGCTTACCGGATGGGTACATGATGTTGCTCCTTTATGTACTCACGGGTAGAAATATAATTACATACACATCTCCTTATCGGGTAAAACCCGTCGGGTACTCGGGTTTCGGGTACTCATTGCCATCTCTAAACGCAAGTGAGTCGGCTAGTAGTATTATGGGTTGTCCGTGAGACGTGTTAGGTTGGGCCTGAAATGGAATATCTGGTTGGTGTAAGCGGGCCTTATTAGAAGAGAGTCCAACACAAATCCGTCGGTTTCGTTCGACCACACGATCGATGGGCATGATTAATTAAGTTGTTTATTAGTCTGGGCGTTAGACAGATGTTTAACTAACACAATAGTACCATGCCTGATTAAAAAAAGACAATAGTACCATACCGGCTGGCAAAGTACTAGAAAGGAGCGTTGGAAGAATAAAGGAAGAGGGAGACCCACCATGGAGACTTACATACCTGTACAGGGTCTATGGCTGATCAAGAAGAGTCATGGCATAATTTCGTGACTTCCATTGCACTTGGGAGGAGCATTGGCTTACCGTCTCCTCAAGTACGACAATGGACGTCATAATTTGTGAAAGAGGGGTACCCATTCGCACGGCCCCTGCCAAAACATATTAAATTTTGTTTAAATTAGTTGGTATTGTTATTAATTTTCTTCAATTTATTTAATTAATATGTTTGAGAAATTATAAATATTATTTTGCAATCTAATAATCTCTTTGTATATAATCTTACACGTGGAAGTTTAATTATTTGATGTGATAGATCTCTTGTAGTTACATCTAGAGAGGAACATTGTAGATTAACTAATTATAAAGTGAGTTAATCATAGTGTAGGATCAATGGCCCATAGAAGGGGGGTTGAATATGGGACTTCTTTTGAATTTCTAAAGTGATACGAAAACCTTAACCTATAAACTAGTGTTGCCCATCTAAAAGTTTTTCTCTACTACTAAAGCACACTAACAAGAGTTCCCTTAGCAAGTTTCACACTAAGAGGTATGGAACACCCTAGTCAAGATATGAAGCAAACAAGCAACTTAACAAGAACAAGGGCAAGGAAACTTAAGTGCGGAAATTAGTTGCTGAAATTAAATGCAAGAAAGTAGAGAGAGAGAAGCACAAGAGACGACCGAATTTTTTCCCCGTGGTATCGAGAAGTTGACGCTTCCCCCTAATACATGTTGGAGCACTCACTTAGAGTATTGCTCCCCTTTGAATCACCAAGACTCAAGTGCTCACTAAGAGTACCCGTTCTCCATCTCCGGAATGGTGGGTCTCGAACCGTGTACATCAAGCTTTTCTTGAGGCTCCCACAATCTCCAAGAGCTCACCAAGAACCCCAAAGCACCAAGACCATCCGGGAGCCGTCAAACTCCAAGAGTAACAAGCCCGCACACTTTCACTTGACTTGAGCACTTAGCTAAGTCATGCATGCACCTTATCACCCTTGATCACTAAGAAAGAGCTCCTCAATCAAGAGGAAGAGAATCCCAAATGGCAAGAACACACTCTCCTTCTCTCGTTGGCTGCAGTAGATCTTCGAATGGCAAAGGTATCTCAAGAGAGAGCGGGGGGGTCATACTTATAGGCTATCAAGGGAGGCTAGCCGTTGGAAAAGTTTCACGAAAAGTAGTACCGTCGGATGAACAGTTGGTTCCCCCCTGCGCGGGCGTCGGATCATCCGGTCACTCACAGCGCCGAAATAGCCGTTGAACCAAGCGACTCGGTCAATTGTCACACCCTGAAATTTCCAATTTCAGGATGTGAATAGAAAGAATAATTAAATAACAATTTTCTCATAATTTTAAAACTTTTCCAACATTTATTTTCTTTACAGGAAATATAGTATAGGAAAAATCCTTTGTTTGATTTCCCGAATTAAAACAAAGTTGAGAGTGTTGCATTCATGCCTATGCATCTTGGTGCTTCTTGAGTGCAAAAGGATTCAAAAATGCGTTTAGGTGTTTGTCCAAACTCTTCCGAGAATTTTCGGAATTTATTCTCATTTTCTCTGAGCATTTTCTATTTATTAGAAGGCTCTAAAATCCTTTTCATAAGCTTCAAATGCTTTATTTGGATTGTTCATGTCATAATCTATCTCTAAGAATTTTTCTGGAATTTTTGTGATTTTCAGAATATTTTTCGTGCCTTTAAACAATTTCTAGATTTTTCCTGGAATCGTTTTCACATTGAAAATTAATTTCGAAAAAAATAATAACAAATCCTATCCCCTCTTGGATTGGGCCGAGCCCGTGGGCCCGACCCAACCCGCCCGGCCCGGCCGCAAGCCCGCTAGGCCCATCCGGCCACCTTGGCCGGGCCGGCCATGGCCAATATGGCCGGGCGCCGCCGCCTCTCCTGGGCGTGCGTGCCACCGCAAGCTTGGCCGCGCGCCCCCATAAAAGGGCGGAGCCGAGGCCCGCAAACCCTACCGCGCCCCGCGCCTCGGCTTGCCCCGCCACCGCCGCCCGCAAGCCTTGCCGGTCAAGCCGGAGCTTCGCCGTTGCGGCGGCTAGGGGCCCTCCGGTGCAAGCCGCCGTCGCTACAAGCATCCACGCGCCGAGCCGCATGTGCCGCGCCGTTCTCCATCGTCGGCCATGCACCGGAACACCATCGCCGCGTGAGGCCACCGCCGCCGCCGCCGCCGCATACCGCCGACGGCTACCTTGCCGTCTCTCCCCCTCCAAGGTGAGCACGTCTCCGAGTTCCCCTCGACCTCCTCCCTCTTTTCCCCCATCCGACCGGGACTCTAGCCTCCCGAGTCGCCGGAAACGATGGCCACCGCAGCTACCGGCGGAAGGCCCCCCCCGTCCTCTCGTTTTGGACCGAGGAGGAAGAAGACCGCCGTTTTGCGAATAACCCCCCGAGTTTCCCTCCATCTACTAGATCCAAATTTGTGTCTTGTAAATCTTCCTTATGAACCGGTAATCTTTAGATTCCTTGCAAACAGATCCATCCCATGCCCTTTTATACATCTAACCCTGTCCTTTGCCCTTTTCACGAGCACTATTTGTTGTGTCTCGAAAATTTCCTCTGCTACTCCCTGAAATCTACGGTTAATCATGACTAGGTCCTTTCAATCTTGTTTTGCTCGTAGTTTCTTTGTTTTAGCTCCGTTTTTATCCGTTCAAGTTGCGTTAGGTTCACAATAATGTAAAGCACGCATTAGAGGTGTGTTTTCATCATGCTTGTTTTTTGAAAATAAATTTAACATTAATCTTGATTAATGCTTATCAAACATGCATTTTCTAAATAAAAGCTATATAGATCTATGCACCGTTTTCCATAATCAAATTTAATTTGATTAATGTTTATCTCACATGATTCCGTAAATAAAATCTAATTAGATCTTTTACTCGGTTTTCCATAAGCCAAATATTAATTTATTTAATAATCAATTAACTTTTCTAATTAAAAGTTGACTAGGCTTTTACTCCGGCTTTATAAATAAATGCTAATTTTGATTAATACCAATGAATGTTGTTTTCGGTAACAATATGATCTACTCGAATCATAAAGTTACGTTTAGATTATTCATATAGTTTATCTTTTCTAAGTTAAATATTTAATTGGTATAATTTATACATAAACATTTATGAATAAAACTTAACTAGGTTCTTTCTTCTACGGTTTTGAAAATAAAGTTTAATATGAATTCATTCCAACTTAGGATACTTTTCTTTATGAAATATCCTTTGCCTATTTTTGCTAATTAAAATAAACCTAAGCTTATAGTCTTGTTCTCTCGTATATGCAAGCCGTTCGATAGACGTTATTTATCAAACTCTATCTCAATGTGTCTCGTTGTAGAGCTAGACTTATTTCATGCTCCGGATCTTTCCAATCCTAGTACATGCCATCCTATCATAATTGTCTTTTATGTAAGACAACTACACTCTTTCAGTTCTTCCAATCTTGTGTAGCTATCTTTCTTAGAATCGGTGTCTCCGTCATCTAGCTGTTCTTTCTTCATCCTAGTTCTCCGGTATGCTAGTCTTCCTAGATCCTAGCCTAAGGTTTCTTATGCGCTTGATAGTTCGTTGCTACCGTTCTAGTTCGTTTCACCTTAACCCCGTGCGTTAGCATGTGTATCACATGTTACTTGTTTTTACATCAAAGTTGCATGTTAATCTTGACTCATACTTATTCCATTGCTTTTATAAATAAAAAGTGATTAGGTTCTAATCCAGACTTTCTTTAATCATGATGTAATTGGTTAATCCCTATTCATAACTAGTTTCTCTAAATAAAAGATGTTAGAGCTAAACATCGGTTTTCATAATAAAGTTAATATGCCTAATGACATCATAAATGCCTTTTCAATATTAAATATGTTTAGTTGAACACGTGACGTAAAGTTACTCGTCTAGATATCTTATACTTGCTGTATCTTTCTAAAGTGATTGTTACTTTGACATAACTTCTAGTCGAATGTTATAAATAAAATATAACTAGGTTTATCGTGATTTCTTTAATTAAATGTAACTTGTTTAATGGTAACATAGAGTATTTTTCCGAAATATTCTTTCCACATGATTTCTTAATTAAAATATGCTAAGCGTAGTCTCTTGTTGTTTGATAATGATCTCACAGTAGTTTCGAGCTTAGTTCTGTTTCAGCGTTTCTTGTGCTTGCGTAACCAATAGGATCGAGCTCTATTTCAGTGTGATCTTTCTGGTCCTTGCTCAATCTTTCGCAATCATCTCTTCAGAGTTAACCAAGCCTTTCCCTTCCGAGCACACTTTGTGTTCTTGAGTGATCCATCTAATCAAGCCTATCCTTTAGTGCGTTCTTTTAAAGCTTTCTTTTGATTGGTGTATTGTTCTTAGTTTTGCTTGTTTGTTTGCTTTGTATGCTTGTGCTGGTGATTGATGCGAGTAGAATGAACGTGGTTCAAGAGCTTGGAAGAATGTGAAGGTGAAGATATTCGAGCAACTACTCGTGGTTAAAGGCAAGTGTGCTCTTGATCTTCTCGTCCCAATAACTTTATTAATCATTTTGCATTGCTTTGCATTAACTTTGATGGGTTCCTATTAAGGATGACTAGCCTCTTTTGACCATTATCTTGAACCTGGTTTTTAATTAATTTTGATGGTAGATATTGCTTAGTTTGCCTAAGCGGGATGGTGTTAATCAACTTGGTTACTATTTATGCTCTATGTTCCTTTATGGTAATTTTAATACAAGATCACTATGCATTAATCGGAACATGGAGAACCACCCGGAAAACGAGTACAACCACAAGGACTAAACGGGCCTCGGTCTTCGCTGAATAATTAGGAACTTTAGCTTGGGGTGATCTTACCCGATAGGGACAAGGGATCGGCGGTACTTGCGGGGTATGAACTCGCTCTAGCGGGGGTTGGGTGAGTTATTCTTTTTATGGTGGGGTATTGACCTGCTAGGGGACTTTATACCTTGCTAACTAATCCGGACCTTGTGGGTCACTACTTGTTGGAGAACCTTTGTAAAGGCCTCGTAGTGTCCCTATGCAACCACACCTCGGTAGTGTGGTATGGTGATTGGCGGCATCGCATGGTTCGGTTTAAAGTTCTTCGGGAATTTTACATGACTTGTGGATAAAGATGTACAACCTGCGAGTGTAAAACTAATCGATTAGCCGTGCTCACGGACAAGAGCGCCCTGGACCCTCACATGATAATTGAACTTGAAGATGAACACCAATCATGGTTATGCTTGCCATATGCTTATGGCGTATCTCATCTATCTCTTTATGATAATTGTGGGATGGTATATACTTACACTTGCTAGTAAATAGTTGCTTAATAAAATTGAACCAACTAAAATGCTAAATGCTTAGAGCCCAGTCCACTATAAAGCCTTTGCATTCATTCTTTCCCCACACTTGTTGAGTACGACAAGTGCTCACTTTTGCTATAAACAATGTTGCTCGAAGGAGGAAGCTACTTTGAAGATGTTCTTTGGTTCTAGGCGTACGCAACCCCCGATCGATTGCTTGTGGAGTTTGGTACCTTTGTTTATAGGATTAAGTGTAAACTACGATAATCTTCCTTTTTCTTATGTGATACTATTCTCGTTATTCACTTATGTCTACTACATGCATGAAACTTGATCCGGCATGCATATAGGTTTGCACATGGTTTTCTTTGGAAAAACAGGTGTGACATCAATGCACCGACGCGATGCACCGACGCCTCGTTGGACCATCCGGTCTTGAAGAGCACCCACTCGGGGCGATACTATGTAGTTTAAACGCGCGGCGTCGGATGAACCGGCGGGTTGGATGCGAAGCGTCGTTCATCCGGTCTTTGGAGCAAAAATTTTGGCGCGTCTCTCGTATGATTTAAATGCAAGCATTGGATAGACCGCCGGTCGAGCGTCGTATCATCTGTTGCTAAAGAGGCTGAGCTCTTACTCTTCTTGTTGCCAAACCTAAGGTATCGGATGAACCACTACATATACCGTCGGTTCATACGATGGTCTCTTTTGAATTCTTTAGTCGCTGAACTCATCCAACGAATGTAGAATGTTGACGGTTGAGACACGTAACAACCTTCGATCCGCAAGTGTACGGACCTACACCTTTTTCACCATGGGGTGACCCCCAAGGTTCTTGTCAATCCGTGGAGCAAGGGGTGTCGGTGTTTTAGACCAACAACCTACCAAGGGGAGTACCCGAGGTAGATGAATGTGGCCTCGCCGAGATCGGTAACTCGAAGGAAGAGACACGTGGCACACAATTTAGACAGGTTCGGGCTGCGAGGTGCATAATACCCTATGTCCCGTATGCTTTGCGTAGCTCTGGATTGATTGGGTGTGTTTACAAGATGATGCGTATGAGAGAGAGAAGGGTCCCTGCCTCGCCTTATATAGCCCGGGAGGCAGGGTTACAAGTCGGTTTGAGGAGAGAGTACTAGTCGGGTATGTCTAGGAGTTCTCTACATAGTACATGACATGTATAGCTTACTATCCGAGTACTTCTCCACCGCAGTTCTTGCGCCCCACGCCATCAGGTGCCGTGTGGCACAAGCCGAGTAGTCCCAGGGGCCCACCGAGTAGTCGGTCCTGGTACCCACTGAGGTAGTGGGCCCGGGGAGGTCCATACGACAAGGGGATTGCTAGCGCTTAACCAAACACTAATCTAGTTGATTGGAAAGCCTTGAAAGAAAGGATACTCTAAGGTAAAAGCAATCTAACCTAAGTTAATCTAAGAAGTCTAAGGTTAAACTAGATGGCAAATGGTGGACTCAAGAGAGAGAGGTTAAGATAGATAAGCGTTCCCTCCCTAGGGTTTAGGAACACATGAAGATGCATCTACTACATAAAAAGGGTCTTGCCTACACTAGCTTCATGGCGGTTATGCGGTCGCTAAGCCTTTTCCCTCCACCGTCTTGTCACTACGCAAGGTAATCAAACACTTTCACGTATAACCGCATCTATACCTAAGCATCCATAGGGTTAATCTAATCACCACGATAACAACAAACCCAACTAAGACGACATGTTGCGCAAACATATGTAAACAAAGCATACGCGAAGACATAGACCATAAAGCATTGATTGGCATAAGGTTCATGTATATATTACATATCATGCATCTATCTAACCCTAGGGACAAATGAAGACATTACCCCATCATCTTACATAGATTGAAGCACATAGGGGTGATGGAGACTCGAAGAATATCGTCGATGAAGATGGCGGCGATGAAGCTTGGGAACACCCATAAGCCGGCGGCTTGGAGTTCTCCTCGACTTCCTTCCCTTCGCCGGCGTTAATCCTTGCGACGAGCTCATCCAACTCTCTCCCTCATCTTGCGGCGGTGGTTTTTACGGTGAATGACGTCGGTAGAATGATTTGTTCGATGTAGCGGCGGACGGAGGAAGAGGCAATAAATAGATGAAATCCTAGGGCAAAGGGGGCACCGAACCGTGCCGGAGTGGGCCGGGCCGGTCGGCCCGAGCCCATTTCGGCCCGGTTCGACCCCGGTTTCGTCCCTAGTTGCTTCTCGCGTGATTCCTTATTTGTGTGCACTTGCATGTGGGCCTTTGACGTCGTTTCCTTCATCGATAAGGCTTGAATCCTTGCTATCCAAGCTTCGCCATTTTCTCGGTTGAGTCCCCGAAGACTTGCACGTTGATGCTTCGGTCCTCGGGTCATTTGGAGTCATGTTCATCACGTCTCTTGACTCTTGTCGGGCTTCATGATCTTCTTCCAAAGTGCTTGGTGAACTTATCCCGAAAGTCTCCTCTATAGTGTAGATTTCCTGCGTAAACAACAAACTCCAAAATCGACATGCAAGTGTGAACTTGTTACATCATTAGTATGCCTAGTGGCGGGTTAGTTGCAAATCATAATCAAAACCAATGTATAACAAGTACTCTAGGTTGATGGAAATTCACCGTCAACATCTCCCCCATGCTTAAACCTTGCTCGTCCTCGAGCAAGTAATCCTTGCTTAAAAGGGAAATCGGCGTTGCCTTCAAATGTTATCCCCGCACTTAGTCATTCATGACGAGGCAAATTGATCTCTCTTAAGAATTTATTTTTTAAAGTTCAAGTTGTGACCGGCTTCTTTTCATTATGGAAGATAGACTAACAATAAAGAACAAGCCACATTTAATAAACACGATGCTCTCAAACTTAAGTGAACTTCAAACCGTTACCTTGTTACATGGAAGATTTTTCAAAAAGATGCATATCCAATATAAGTGAAAATCTCTTGCAAAAGCTCATGGAAACACTCACCTCATCAAGTTACTCAAGCCTATACTAGATTGTTTTCAACCTAATCTACTCATATGTGATAGTGGAAGGCTTATGTGGAGCTTGGAAGGTTAAAAACAATCCTAGCAAAACATACATCCGAAATATTGTCAAATTAAGAGAGAGGTCTATTGGAATTACCGAGAGACTCGTCAAAAAGGCCATGGAAAATAAATGTTGGAAAGAGAGATGAAACACACACGGTTAGATAAGTGGACACACACAAGTGGCAAATGGAAGATCCGAGGCACGAGTGAAGTCCTCGTTATCGGATGGCACATGGTTGGAAGATTTGAGTATGGATTTGTCATCAAGGCACTTGAGAACTTATGAAGCAAAAAAAAAGAACCGAGCATCTTCATTATTTTTCTTAATTTTATTTTATTTCCTTCTCATTTTTTTTCTCTTTCTTTTTTCTTTCTTCTTCCTTTTTTTCTTACTTTTCTTTTTTTCTCATCATATTTTGTTTTCATTTTTCATTTTTTTCTTTAGCTCCTCGAACTTTTGCAACATGATAGTTACATAGCATTTGTCGGAGATGATGTAATGACTCCTCCCCCATGCTTGAACGTTGCTCGTCCTCGAGCATAAAAGAGAGGGGAAATGACTTCTAAAATAAGTATAAATTCTATAATCTTGCGAAATATTTGAATCTCCATTGAGAATTTTACTCCATACTCAAATTGGGTTGTGGACAAGGAGGTGGTCACAAAAAGATGTTTTTGGTTTAGGGTGGATGCCCAGCTAAGTTTGTGAAATTTTTGATGTGAAAACCCACAATGCATGGACAAAAAGGCTAGCATGAAAAAGTTACACAAAGGAATGACTAGCTTCTTAGTCTCGAACCATAGAAATCAATCTTAATCCAACTCATCAAAACATATGTTTGCAATCTACAGGTTTTGTTATCATAAAACATATATGTATGTGGCTTTGGTAGGTATAACTTTGCAAGAGCATCACAAATATGTAGGTAGCATAAAAGTTAAGTATTCATAAAAACAATAAGTTATCCGGCTATCCATAAACTTAAATCAAAGAGCAAAGATATGTAAGTGGGTCTAGAGCATAGTCATTTCACCTCCACAAATAAAAGAGCCGGTATTTAAATTAATTTCGGATCATATTATAGAGAGCAATTAGCCAAGCATGTATAACTTCATGTAGGTAAAGCAAAGCGACAACTTTCATCATCTTTCCGTAAACATAGGAAATATAAAACATCAAGGTGAACACATGGTCATGCCTATCTATTGAAATAAAAAGAAATCTAGGATGTCCTCCCAGTAGCCATGTTAGTGTTGGAAGAGAAAAACAAAAGGTTGCACCTAGTTGAGGTTGAAGGCATACTTACAAGCATTTGTGTTTGGAAAAGAGAAGATCTATGGAGGTGTTACCATCCTTTGTAGTTCTTCGTTGCCTTCTTCCGACATCTCCATGTATTGATGTGGCTTTTGCTTTTTCTTGATTTATCAATGCTCCTAAACTTCTGTATTTGATCTTATATGCTTAATGGAGTCATTGGTCGCCCTTCTCTTCAATGTTGTCATCACCATCTCCTCTTTCTTGTTCTCATCATCTCCTTGCTGTCTCTTTTTCATGGATTCCCCCCACTGTTCAGAACAGGACATATATCGAAATATAGCTCTATTGAAAAGTTTATGAAATTACCTTTCCAACGTGTGGTCATTCATCGAAAACGGAGTTCAAACAAGGGAGTTATGTCCGTTTTACTTCTGCGCTGTGTGCTGTCCAAAACTGATTTCAGAACGTGTTGCACTTGGTGATTCGGGCATAACCACTTGTAAGAACCTCCGATTGTCTTGATTCTTGATTTGTTGGAATCATAACTTCATGGGGATTCTAAATATCCAAAATATCCAGTGTTTTCCTCGAGACCACGCAGAATTTTGATGAGATCGGTGGCTTCTTGCGCATTGATCCGGAGATGTTAATGATCTTGATCATTCTATCTTCTAGAGCGTCATGTTGCACTTCCGTGTTGAAGATTCAAGGTCCCCCCCATGATTAGCATTTTGCTAGTCATGGAAGAAGAAGACAAAGCATTTTTATCTTAGCCATCCTTCAATTTCCTTGTAGTGAGAGTCTTTATATTGCCTACAAGACGATTTAAGCGCATATTCTACCCCCACGGTGACGGTTGGGAGTAGATAGAATTGCCAACAATCCAACAATGTCTCCTAAGATTATTAACTTATGGCATAATTAGTCTAATGAGGAATAAAAACCTAATGAGTGTACGTGGTGCAAGGTGTGTATGCACATGAGAGGAGAGCATATAAACAAAGATAATGTTTTCACCTAGTTCTAAACACCATGTTTACAACTAGGTTGCCGAATTTCTCCATAGCCATAAAGGTTTATTTATCAAGGGTTAAAACACCATGTCTATCCCTAAATCAACAACTCTTATAGGACAAGAAAAACTAAGCGCATTGCGAGCTTATAAACTAACCAATGCAACATGAAAACATACGAAAAGCTAGCAAGGTTTATCGAACTTGATGATGGTCCGCAATCATGTTTAAACACCACATTTACACAAGATCACAAAACTAAAATGCCCAGCTGGAGCATTAACGTGGATATGAAAGTATACATCATTGAGCCTTAAAACAACCAACCTAACTATATGCAAAACATGTGCATGCAAAGAAACATCACGTTGATAACAAAATGCAATGCATGCAAATAAATAAATATGAGCACGAACATGATTGTGGTTCTAAAAAAACTAAACTTAGATTAAATACCACAAGTTTATCATCATATGATAGTGTCATTCTTTATTTTCTCTAAGAAAGTAGTAAAAATATAAAGAAACGGGTTGCCTCCCGAAAAGCGCATCATTTAAAGTCATAGAGCTCGACTTTCTCACATACCTTCTTTTCGTCGCATAGCCATGGCCCTTCATACAAGAAGAAAAGGTACCAATGCAGCTTTAATTTACTTCCCATGTTGTGCTTGATCACTTATAGAAGACTTGCTCAAGGCATCCTTTTGTTTCATCGCTATCTCCTTTTATCATCCTTCGGTGCTGCCTTCACTCCATGAATTTTTTTCCTTTAATGTCCAGAACAGAAAGTATAGCCAAGCTCTACTCCATTGCACAGTGCACAAAATTTCTTTTCGAACGAGTCTTTATTTGCCCAAATCGGACTCCGGACAAGAGAGTTACGTCCGTTTTACTTCGGTGATGAAATCTGTCCTGAAATTTCAGAACGCGCAACGCTCAATGTTTTCTCGATAACTCCTTGCACGGGTCTTCAAACTCGTTGGTTCTTGATGCGTTGGAATGGTAACTTGATGGAGCTTCTGGATATCTCATTTTCTTCATTTGTACACCTCTAAACAAGCTCTCAAATTGATAAAGACAGCAACATCCATTGCGGGATTTGGAGAGGTTGATGATTTATCTAGCAACTCTTTTAGGCATGACTTCTTTTTTAATTATTCAAGCCTTCTCTACATGGTTAGTGAAAATTGGGCCTTCTCCCGACATGTACCTTTTTTAATGTCATTAGCTTGACCAAGCGCAAAACATGATCGAGATTTACAAAACTTATTGTAAACATACATGTCCATAATTAACACCACATGTGAATTGTAGCAACAAGTCAAGGTGTAAATAAAAGAAGCATATGTTTCATGCACGGCACTTGGCTCATCATTAGGCAAAGGTTCTTTAGGTGTGAGATTAATTGGATCAAACATAAATGTTTCCTCTTTTTCATTCTCAAGAAAATCTAGCCTATCACCATGATCATTATTGGAACAAGGCATAAAATTTAAACTATCATTCATACTATTGGTTGAGCATGAGTATTTGGATTTATCAACATCAATACCAATAATATCCCGAGATTTCAGCGTGTACCTTTGCCTTAGAGCTTTTTTAACAAGAGTGATATTTGGTTCATCTAGCAGTGTTGAAGACGAATCAATATCAACGAGTGAAGGTGTCTCTTTGTTACCTTTTTGCACCCCTCCATCTCATCATGTGGAACGTGTAATCCATCAACTACATTTGCATTCATCTCTTCTTTGAAGTCTTCATTGTCATCCCAATCTTCATCTCCAAAGTCTTGTATGTTACTTTCTTTATCTCCCATGTACCACATGTTGTCAAGATCGCTCATCGTTGATTCACTCTTTTCTTCATCCTTGAATGCTTCCATGTCTTGATTTGCTAGTGTGTAGGCTTCAATATTAATAGCACGCAAGCTATCACCTTGTGGAGAGGGGCCTTCTTGGAGTACTTGCTCTGTGTCAACTCCTTCCCATTCATCTTCTAGCTTGAGTCCTATCTCCTCCCATTTATCCTTTGAGTCACTACGCTCGTCACGATTGTACTCTTCTCTTTCTTCATCATAAATCCTTGAGTTGTCAAACCGGTCGATCCATCTTTCATCTCCTTCTTCTCTTTCTTCTTCAAATATCTTTTGGATCGATTCTCCGCTCATCTCTTGATCAAATATATCTTCAACTAGTTTGGCAATGTGTCGGTGTTCCTCCTTCCTTCGGTAGTTGATTAGTAGGGCAAAATCAACTTGAATCCAACCGGATTGATTGAACTCCGCCAATGGTCTAGCATTCCACATACTTCGGCCTACATTCATGTTAGTTTCAACATTTTTAACATCCAAAATGACTTCTCTTACCTTGGGAAGTGGATCCTCAATTTCTTGTATGGTCGGTTCATCTTCCTTGACATCCGGTTCATCTTTTTCAGAAATTTCAGCAAGCACCTTGGGATTGCTTTTATCGTTTTGCTCCTCTCGACAACGTCTTTGCCAATCTCGTTGTGTTCTTTGTCCATTGCTTATCCTTTGTAAGATTTGTGCGGCTTCACTAATTTTTTTATCCATTATATCACCGCCGCACGAATGCTTACAAAACGAGACGAGTTAGGGGTTAGTGAAATATAAAAGGTATGCAACATCAATTCACCGGAAAATCCCAAGTTCGGGCCTCGCTCAAGTAGTTCATTAAAATGGTCCCATGATTCATCAATTCCTTCATCCTCTCCTTGCTTGAAAGTGAGCACTTGCCTCCTTAAGTCTTGGACCTTGCTTATGGGAAAGAACTTCAAAAGAAACTTCTTCACTAGCTCATCCCAATTTCCTTTTGCTTCAACGGACGCAAGTGTGTACCACCTTCACGCTTCATCTTCGAGAGAGAATGGAAAAAGATTCCACTTGAACCAAGCGGCCGGAACTCCTTCATGTTGCACCGTGTTGCATATCATCGTGAATTCCTTCATGTGTCTATATGGGTTGTCATCCTCAAATCCTCTAAATGGTTTTGTCGCCACTAACTTGATGATTCTAGGCTTCACTTCATAGTGGGTTGTAGCAAGCGCCAAATCTGATTTTTCCATCTCAATGTCTTCCATTGACGGCATTGCTAGCTCTCTTAGCGACATCTCTTCGTCTTCCAATGGCGAGGTGAATAAATCCATCTAGGCACAAGAAAAGTAGAAAGAAAAACAAAAAAAAGATTTTTTTCTAGAAAATAAGGGTTAGATGTTAGTAATCAACAAAATTAATACTAGATTAAACGTAGCAAACTGGCTTGCTCCCCGCAACGGCGCCGGAAAAAGGGGCTTGTTGATGGTTAAAACACGTAACAACCTTCGATCCGCAAGCATACGGACCTACACCTTTTTCACCACGGGGTGACCCCAAGGTTCTTGTCAATCCGCGGAGCAAGGGGATTGCTAGCACTTAATCAAACACTAATCTAGTTGATTGGAAAGCCTTGAAAGAGCGGATACTTTAAGGTAAAAGCAATCTAACCTAAGTTAATCTAAGAAGTCTAAGGTTAAACTAGATGACAAAGGGTGGACACAAGAGAGAGAGAGGTTAAGATAGATAAGCATTCCCTCCCTAGGGTTTAGGGACACATGAAGACATCTACTACATGAAAAGGGTGTTGCCTACACTAGCTTCATGGCGGTTATGCGGCCGCTAAGCCTTTTACCTCCATCGTCTTGTCACTACGCAAGGTAATCAAACACTTTCATGTAAAACTGCATCTACACCTAAGCATCCATAGGGTTAAGCTAATCACCACGATTACCACAAACCCTACTAAGACCACATGTTGCGCAAACATATGTAAACAAAGCATACGCGAAGACATAGACCATAAAGCATTGATTGGCATAAGGTTCATGTATAGATTACATATCATGCATCCATCTAACCCTAGGGACTAACAGAGACATTACCCCATCATCTTACACGGATTGAAGCACATAGGGGTGATGGAGACTCCAGAGAACGTCGACGATGAAGATGACGGCGATGAAGCTTGCGAACACCCCTAGGTCAACGGCTTGGAGTCCTCCTCTTGCTTCCTTCCTGTTTGAGTATAAGTGAATTGCCCACCTTTCCCTATCGGCTTAAGCTTTTGGGTTTAATTGGTTGGCGCATGCAACTCAATACTTCCCTCCGCCGGTGTTGATCCTTGCGACGAGCTCATCCAACTCTCTCCCTCATCTTGCGGTGGTGGTTTTCCGGTGAATGACATTGGTATAATGATTTGTTCGATGTGGCGACGGACGGAGGAAGAGGCAATAAATAGACCAACACCTAGGGCAAAGGGGGCGCCGAACCGGGCCGGAGTGGGGCTGGGCCGGTCGGCCCGGCCGGTCGGCCCAGGCCCGTTTCGGCCCCGGTTTCCTCCCCGGTTGCTTATCGCGTGATTCCATATTTGTGTGCACTTGCATGTGGGCCTTTCACATTGTTTCCTTCACGGTTAAGGCTTGAATCCTTGCTATCCAAGCTTCGCCGTTTTTTGGTTGAGTCCCCGAAGACTTGAACGTTGATGCTTCGGTCCTCGGGTCATTTGGAGTCATGTTCATCGTGTGTCTTGACTCTTGTCGGGCTTCATGATCTTCTTCCAAAGTGCTTGGTGAACTTATCCCGAAAGTCTCCTCTTTAGCATAGATTTCCTGCGTAAACAACAAACTCCAAAATCGACATGCAAGTGTGAACTTGTTACATCATTAGTATGCCTAGTGGCGGGTTAGTTGCAAATCATAATCGAAACCAATGTATAACAAGTACTCTAGGTTGACGGAAATTCACCGTCAACACCGAATTTGAGGTGCCGGTTCATCCGACGCTATGACTTGAATTCTAACTCATCCAACTCAAATGCCTTTGAGTTTTCCGTCGATTCTTTAGCTTCTACTTTGCTTCCATGAACTCTCCGAGCTAAATAACATCCAAGGAACTTGAGTGTGCATATTTTAATGGCTTTTGGTGCATGGTCAAGCTACTAGTGCATGAACCCCTCTTAATAGTACGGTCAAACACTACAAACTAGCTATCTAATTGTCCTTCATCACCTTGTGACACTTGGAACTATCAAAGTCCCGAGCCTTGTAGTATTTTTTTATTGATCGTCCATAAATTCAAATTGAGGGGTCTCTTTTCATTTGATACTCATGACAATAACCCAATTTATAATCCACTACAAAACAAAGGTTAGTCACAAGTATATGGTTGTCAATTATCACCGAAACACACCCTACCAAAGGTGTGAAAGGGCCTAGATGGTTACAATCTCCCCTATTTCGGTGATAGATGACAACACAAGTGGAGATATACGAAAATTTGAATTTAAAAGCATATAAAATCTACTTCTAATGCATGAAACAAGATATAAGAGATAACACACATGCATAAGGTAAACAAGCACCACAATCATGATTAGACATGTAAACCAACGACATACACAAGATCCAAATACATGTCTCATCATGAAACTTCACAAAAGCGAGAGAGGCAACAAAAACTCAAACTCCTGCACTCTCCCCTAACTCCCCATATCTCTACTCCCCTATCTATCTCCCCTTTTGGCAACGAGCACCAAAAAGGAATCTAATCTGCCGAGGTGGAGAGGAAGGATCCGGCGGTGAGGTAGAGGCTGTCTTTGAAGGTTGAACGGAGAAACCGGAGGCATCGTCGTCATCGGTGTCGTCGCCCGGACCGGGACCAAGGCCGGAGAAGAGGAACCCCGAAGTGGAGGAGGTGGAGTTGTACTCGTCCATGTGCCCGAAGTAGGAGCACGAGTGGCCTCGGGACCTAGAAGCTGCGAGTTGGAGGCGATCGCGGAAGAGATGCGCTCGGTGACAACCCGAAGGTAGTGATCCTCCTCACCCAAACCCTGCGTCCGCGGTGTAGTGAAGCTCGGAAGAGGAGAATTTATCCGCGGACCGGGTAGTGAAGTACGAGCTAGCGTCTCAAACACAAGTGGTCTGTGGTGAGTGGAGACGACAAGCGTGATGACGTCGCGGTGGCCATCCGAAGTTGGTCAAGGAAGGTGGTAGGCGCCACCGAGCGAGGTGTCGTCGTGCGAGGTACCGCGAACATCCCTATACGAAGTAGTGGTGAGCGAGGAAAGGACGCAAGAGGGATGTTCACGAACCCACCGACATGTAGTAGAGGTGCAGTCGGGTCGGCCTGGAGCTGCGGCGGTAGGAAAGCGAGGAATGCCGCAACCCCGACCGCCGAAAGAGCCGGCCGAGGCAACCAGACATGAATGTGAACATCTGAGTGGTCATCATCTGGTGATGGAGCATCTGCTACCTCTCGTGCCTCTTCTTCTTTGTCGGATCCCCTCAAGGATCACCTGCTGAGCCTCCTGGTGCTTCTTTGAAAGCGTGCTCGCATCCGCTGTTGCACACGGACGGTAGCTTGAGTTTGAGCTACTAGAGTCCGGATCGGGGGAGGTGAGCCGGTCCGGGCCGGGTCACCGAGCGGCGGTATTCGAGGAGGAATCGGTGACTCGGCCCTCTCTCGTCCGGCAAAGACGAACCTCCTACCTCGTCATCGTGAGCGTGACAAACTGCGAACAACGGCTCGGGGAGCAGGTACGAAGTCGTCGTCGTCGCTAGAGGACTCGTCGTCTGTCGCAAGTACTGAGGGAGAGGTGACTCTGCTGCTGCAAGTGTAGCGTCCTGTCCGGCTGCCACATCCATCATGGCCTCAGCTACTGCTCGTGCCTGGAGTGTCTCCTCGGCTCTCCTCGAGCTTCTAGGGCCTCGCCTCCTATCACCTGGCATCAGAGTCCGGTAGGTCGGGAAGACAAACTTCGACTACTCTAGCATCCCCACGTACCGCTGAGCCTCAAGTCGGGACAACAACCAGCTGATCCAGTGTGCAAACGGCTGTTGACGTGTCATCCCCCTGCCATCCATAATGGCGTCCTCAATCTCGCTGATTAGTATATCCACTATGTACAAGAGGCGCTTCGCCATCACGTACATCAAGAGCCACTGCTGCACCCCTGTAAGCGACTCAGCGTTCCCCATCCTGTAGAGAAAGGACCTCCGGAGTGCGTAGTGAACAATGTATGCCTCACGGGTCAGACAGTCCGGAGTCCTGGGAGTACCGGGAAGGAACGGCTGGAGGAACAGGAAACTGATCTCGTCGTCCAAGGGTAGCACTGGTGAGTGAGCACGACGTGGAGCCTCGACGTCAGGGTAGGCAAGGTAGTGGATCGAGTCGTCGTGGAGGTCAACCTGAAGTAACTCTGCTATCCACTCTCTAGTGAGCTGTTGCTGCTACCCATGAACATGAAGCGCAGTGAAAGCCTGTCAGCCTCAATGTACACGGTCGCGTAGAACACCCGAACCCAGTCAGGGACGTACCGGGACCTCCTGCTCACCAAGTCTGCCAACCGAAGGTAGTCAAAGTAAGGTAGTATGGGCTCCCCGGCTGCAGCTATTCGAGTGTTGTGAACCGAAGCATCCTGTGCCGACCGAGCCGTGAACCCCGGTGAACGTAGGAACCGTAGAAGATCTCCGTAGGATAGTCCAAAACACGGGGTCACACTCCTCACGCCCACGAGGAAACCACTGCTCCTCTGGCACACTCCTCAAATGCCGAATCTTCGGCCCGGGGAAAGTTCCGCGCAGTCGCGGAGGTAAACAACGAAAGCCTCTACCGTGGACCTCTGGGAACCTGAGGCTCGTGAGCCCGCTGCTCATGCTCAACTATCTCCTTAAACCGCAAAGCACTCCTGCTGCCTCGGAGTCGGCCGTGGTTGTGTTTGTGTTTGTCCTCCACGAGTCCGAGGACCGGACCTGGCAAGTGAAGGAGATGTCTCTGTCGGCTCCGCCTCGCCGACTCCGGCCCGAACGCCGTAATTGCTGTTGTGGTTGCTTGCTTGCTCACCCTGGGGCTGCTCCCCCTGTCTCTGATCACTCTCTCCAATCCGAATGCCCCTGCGTGAGCGATCCCGAGTGTTGGGAACCGCAAGGACACGCTCCCACTCCTCCCGATGTGTCTTGTTCGCTCGGCTCCCGCCATCCGTCAAAGAAACGGTAGAGGATTATAGAATGGCGAGATACGAATAAACAAGATAAGTATCTAAAGGTAAGAATCCTTAAGCATAGCAATAGAGCGAGATATGAGCCTAATCATGAAAAATCTAGAAGAGTTACTGCCACAAGATATGGATATGAAAAATCTAGGCAAGTCCTTAGGTGCTCAAGATGTGTGTGTGTGTGTGTGTGAACAATTTTGAATGAAACTTGTACTCTCCATGAGAAAATGCTCAAAATCATGAAGATAGCAATGGCTATAAAAAATTGAGCACACACATGAGCGAGAGAAGGATAACGAAGGTGACTACTCATGATCACAAACCACTCCATAGCAAGATTATCACCAATGCATTGCCTAATGTAAGCGTAACATTGCATAGATCGGGATGAAAAAGGTGAAATCCTCACCACGGCGAGAGGATGGAGTGCGAGAGGCGGGCTGTGGTGATGGAGATGCTCCTTGCGCACGAAGGTTGCCGACGAGCTCGCGGTGGTGGATGTCCGGAAATCACGGCGCGGCCCAAACCCTAGCTCATGGCGGTGACGACGCGCGCATGCAAAAGGGCACGGGGGGAGCGGTGCAACCGGCTAGCGGCGGGAGCGAGAGGGCCGGTGGAGGGCTCGGCGGGGGAGCACTCATGCGCGAAGTGATCGCCGGAGGCGGTGGGGACGGCGGCGCATGGGTACGGACGGCGGCGGGTGCGAAGTGATTAGGGTTAGAGTTGAGAGATGAGCACCGAGTCTGTTATGACGAGATGGGACCCACGGTTTAGTGTAGCGTCGGATGAACCGACGGATGGAAAAGACAAGCGTCGGTCGAACCGTCGAATTGTTCTCGCTCCTCGGTGAAAATAAGCATCAAATGAACCGATGGCCCGATTTTTAGATGCGTCGAGCGAGTTGAGCGAGGGTCCGTGAAAGAGTTGATTTTCCTTTAGCACCGGATGAACCGCCGGTTAGAAACGCATCGGCGTCGGTTCATCCGACGGTAGGAAAATTTCCAACGAGAGACTAAGCGAGTGCACGGACCCCTTCACCGGATGAAGCGACGCCGAACCTACTAGGCGGCGGTTCATCCGACGGTGACATTTTCGATTTGCTGAACTAAATCTCATTTTTTATCCGACAAATGTCACACACAAGCCAACACAAACACATTTTTGGATCAATCCCGAGTGACAACCTCACCCCTCAAGCACTCCTTTGTAAAATACTTATAGATACACAAATAGCTCTCTAAAAAGGGATAAACCATAGATAAAATAGGAAAATAAGAACCAAAGGAGAGGAGGGAACTCCAAAAAGAAAATGTATGAGTTAATTGCCTTTGAACTTAGAGATAGACACCTTAAGCTCGTTAGGACTTAACTTAATAGGCATTAAGCACAATCATTTGTCTCATCACACCTTAAGAGTTGTTGATTTGCATTGAACGCTAAGCAACTTTCTCATAGTGTGAGCTTCCTTTGTGACTTCTCTCACACAATGCTATGCAAGAACAAATGCATGAAATGAAACATGAGTGCAACCTACATGACAAGCGTAAGTGCAAAGCGAAAAGATAAACTATCTTGCCAAGTTTGAACCCTTGATAAGCTTATTCATGGTTAGCCTTCCAACATGCCTTGAGCGAAACAAGAGAACCACCGGCTCAAACAAGACCCATACTCACCACTATCTCATCAAGGTTAGACAAGCCCCTAATCATGTACATATGCAAAGGCAACCTATATGACAAGCATTACATGATGTTGGACGCATCAAGCACATTTAATTCACTCGAAGCCTACAAAAGGTGTTTTCATTAGGAGGCTTGGTGAATATATCCGCCAATTTATCCTCGGAGCGAACACCACAAAGGACAATGTCCCCTTTAGTAACATGGTCTCGCAAGAAGTTATGACGGGTATCAATGTGCTTGGTGCGCAAGTGTTGAACCAGGTTGTTAGCAATTTTTACGGCACTTTCATTGTCACAAAGGAGAGGAACCCTATCTAGAACCACACCATAATCCAAGAGGCTTTTCTTCATATAAAGTATTTGAGCACAACAAGCCCCCGTGGAAATGTAATCCGCCTCCGCGGTGGATAAGGCCACGAAGTTTTGCTTCTTAGAGGACCAAGAAACCAAAAAGCGACCTAGCAAATGGCACCCACCCAAAGTACTCTTATGGTCTACTCGACATCCGACAAAGTCCGAATCCGAATAACTCAAGAGCTCAAAACAAGCACCATGGGGGTACCACAAGCCAATGCTAGGTGTGTATTTTAAATATCTAAGGATCCTTTTCAAAGAACTTAGGTGAGATTCTTTAGGGTTCGCTTGAAACCGAGCACACATACAAACACTAAACATGATATCGGGCCTAGATGCGGTAAGATAAAGAAGAGAATCGATCATAGAGCGGTAAAGCTTTTGGTCAACTGATTTACCTCCCTCATCTAGGTCAAGATGTCCATTAGTAGGCATTGGAGTCTTGATCGGCTTACAATCATCCATCTTGAACTTCTTGAGAATATCACTAGTGTACTTCTCTTGATGAATGAAAGTCCCTTCCTTCAATTGCTTGATTTGAAACCTAAGGAAGAAACCCAAGGAAGAAGTTGAGCTCTCGATCATTGACATCTTGAATTCCCTAGTCATGAGATCACTAAAGTCCTTGCACACATTGAGGTTAGTAGAGCCAAAGATAATATCATCAACATAAATTTGACAAATGAAAAGCTCACCGTTGATTATCTTTGTGAATAGTGTGTTGTCCACTCTACCAATCTTGAATCCCGCTTCAATGAGAAAATCCCGGAGCCTCTCGTACCATACCCTAAACCATAGGAGCTTCCTTGAGTCCATACAAAGCCTTGTGTAACCTATAGACATGGTTAGGATATGTAGCATCCTCAAAATCGGGAGGTTGCTCCACATAGACTTCTTCATTGATGAAGCCATTCAAGAAAGCACTCTTTACATCCATTTGAAATAATTTTATTTTATGACTAGATGCATATGCAAGGAGGATACGGATAGCTTCAAGACGTGCCACCGGAGAGAAGGTCTCTCCATAGTCCAAGCCTTCTACTAGAGAGTACCCTTTGGCGACAAGTCTTGCATTGTTCTTCACCACAATGCCATGTTCATCTTGCTTGTTCCGGTAGACCCATTGAGTGTCAATCACATTCTTGTTCTTCGGGCGCTCCACCAACTCCCACACCCGATTTCTTGTGAAGTTGTTGAGCTCATCTTGCATAGCCAAGATCAAATCCGGTTCCCCAAGAGCTTCATCTATAGTTGTAGGTTCTACAAAAGAGACAAAAGCATGATGTTTACAAAATGATGCATATTGCTTGTGGTGAGTCCTTGTACCCCCTTTGGGATCACCCAATACAAGATCAATTGGATGGTTTGTTGAAGTCCTTGTACGCCTTCCAAATGTTGTAGAGGTGCGATCATCTTGAGATTGAACTTCCCCCATTTCCTCTACTTGATCTTGAGTGTCTTGTGATATAGGAGGTGGTTCTTGTGAGGAAGATGGACTATCTTATCTTGTGGGGGATGATGTTGCACGCCTTGGTTGATCATCATTGTCATCATCATCGAAGGAGGAATCTTCATGAATGGAGTGAGAATCATCATCCTCCTTTGGCTTGATGTCACCAATAGCCATCTTCTTCATTGCTTCTCGAAGAGGTTCTTTTCCTACATCATCACAACAAAAACCATCTCCTTGGGAGTCATTTCACATGTTTCTTCAATCACTCATGTAGAGTTATTGAATACTCTATATGCCTTGGAGTTAGATGCATAACCAACAAGCATGCCCTCATCTACTATACTCTCAAACTTCCCTAGATGCTTCCTCTTCTTGAATATGAAACACTTACAACCGAACACCCAGAAGTAGGAGATGTTGGGCTTTCTCCCAATGAGTAGCTCATATGGTGTCTTCATCAATAGTCGGTGGAGATACACTCTATTTGAAGCATGACATGTCGTGTTGATAGCTTCCGCCCAAAACCTTTGTGAAACCCCATAGTCATCCAACATAGCTCTTGCAAGAGTGATGAGTGTCTTATTCTTTCTCTCTAACACACCATTTTGTTGTGGTGTATAGGTTGAAGAGAATTCATCCTTGATGCCTTCACCATCAAAATACGCTTCCACTCTTGTGTTGTGGAATTCCGATCCATTGTCACTTCTTATCTTCAACATGGATGACCCAAATTCATTTTGGGCCCTAGTGCAAACTTCTTAAAGATGTCAAAGTATTTCCCTTGTCCTCCAAAAAGAATGTCCAAGTATAGCGTGAGTAATCATCAACAATGACAAGACAATAGAGATTACCACCAAGACTCTTGTATATAGTTGGTCCAAAGAGATACATGTGTATGAGCTCTAATGGTCTTGTGGTAGATACATAGGCCTTCATAGGATGATGACTTGCAACTTGCTTGCCGGATTGACATGCACTACATAACTTGTCCTTCTCAAATGTGACATTCTTCACACCAAGTATCATACCCTTCTTGAAAGCTTTCTTGAGTTGGCTCATGCCTATATGTGAAATGCGTCCATGCCATAGCCAACCCTTGGATGTCTTGGAGATGAGGCAAGTAGTCAAGTTCGCTTCATGGGATGCAAACTCTACAAGATAAAGATTGCCATAGCGGAATCCCTTGAAAACAACTTCATTAGTTTTCTTGTTAGTGATTGTGACCCCTTCATCATCAAAGGTGCATGAAAGACCAATGTTGACGGTGAGTTTTTGTCAACCTAGAGTACTTGTTATACATTGGTTTCGATTAGACATACTAATGATGTAACAAGTTGACACTTGCATGTCGATTTTGGAGTTTGTTGTTTACGCGGGAAATTAACATTAAAGTGGAGACTTTCGGGATAAGTTCATCAAACACTTCAAGAGAAGATCATGAAGCCCATCACAAGTCAATACACGAAGTGAACAAGACTCCAAACAACCCAAGGACCGAAGCATCAACACGCAAAACTCCGGGGACTTGGATGTTTACCAACGAGATCAACTCGGCCCGAGAGATATTCTCGCAGCCCGAGATAGCATGATCTTTCGGTACAGATTCGAAGACTTAAACGGCTTTTAGTGGCAAAAGTTTGACTATCAAAGTTGTGGGCCTCAACGATACCTTCGATTTGGACATGTGGAAGGCCCAATTCGGATAAGGGAGCTAGGAGATATGATCCCCGAAATCCCTACTATGCAGTCAGTCCGAAATCAGAACTGATTATCTTCCAAGACCGATTTGGAGATGTTATCTTCGTTTCTAAGGAAATAAATGAATACCAAAGTTGAAGATAATTTCGTGGCACACAACCTGTACACCGAATTTGCATTATTTGGAGTCCGGACGTAGGAGATATGGCGCCGCTAAGGAAGGGCTGCGAATCAGGAAAATCTGGACGAGGCTGATTTTATGGAAACCAAGTTTGCTTCTCTCCCAAGGAGGATCTCGTGCAAGGCAAGGTGGAGCACGCCCCAAGGCACCCAAAGTACATAAATACAACCCCCTAGGCGCCTCAATATGGTTACCCATTGACATCCATTCATCGGAGAGCCGCCACAAGCCGAGGGATGAGAATAGATGAGTTCGTCACAAGGATCAATGTCGGCGGAGGGAAGGAAGCAAGAGAAGGACTCCAAGCCGCCGGCCTAGGGGTGTTCCCAAGCTTCATCTCCGCCATCTTCTTCGACGATATTCTTCGAGTCTCCATCACCCCTATGTGCTTCAATCTTTGTAAGATGATGGGGTAATGTCTCCGTTCACCCCTAGTGTTAGATGGATACATGCTATGTGATTGCTACTTGATTCGTGGTTTCAATCTATTGCTTTCATGTTGATGATGATTTGATGATTAAGGTTAGCTATCAAGTTTTTCGGGCGTATGATATCCGCTACTCCCATAGATGCCATCAACATACTGCGTCCATCATAGGTCTAGTCACAATTACCTCCGTGTAGTGACAAGAGGGGGGGGGGGGGGAGGGAAAGGGCGAAACCGTGGTCACAACCCTCGGTAGATTGGTTTACCACTCTCGTGTAGTAGATGCATATCCATGATATCCTAGATCCTAGGGAGGGAACGTGTCGTATGGACCTCCCCGGGCCCACTACATCGGCGGGTACCGGGACCGACTACTCGGTGGGCCCCCGGGACTACCGGCTTGCGCTGCACGGCACCTGAAGGCGTGGAGCACAAGGACTACACAGGAGTAGTACTCGGTTAGGGATCTGTACATGTTCCGCACTGTATAGAGGTCTCCTAGACGTACTCGACTAGTACTCTTTCCCTACTCCGACTTGTAACCCTGCCTCCCGGACTATATAAGGCGAGGCAGGGACCGATCTCAGGATCACCTCATCCAATCTCCTACAACCCACGGCGCACTATTGCACCATCTTGTAATCGTGCCCTATTAATCCAGAGCTACGCAGCATACAGGACGTAGGGTATTACGCACCTCGCAGCCCGAACCTATCTAAATTGTGTGCCACGTGTCTCTTCCTTCGAGTTACCGATCTCGGCGAGTCACAATCATCTACTTCGGGTACTCCCCGTAGTAGGTTGCCGGTCTAAAACACCGACACCGGCGCGCCGGGTAGGGGCTCTCGCTCGAGATCACATGGCGAACTCGACGGCTTCCATCCACATCAAGCCAGCGTCGCCTTCAACCGCGGCGACACCTTCGTCTTCGGCGCACGGGTCCGCACGCTGCCGACGGCGTGGGCTCCTTCCGGCGCCGCCCGACCATGCGGCCCAACCCGAGGACATGCCTCGTGACGCTTCCCGAAGTCGTCGCGGGCGAACTCACCGGCAAGTTCGGCGAAATCTCGCTCTTCAACCACCACGGCCGACTTCGAGCTCGAGTCGCGTCTCCAACTCGAACACGGCGTCGCCATGGGCCATCGCATGCGAGCCGGCCGCTCGGCCATCGCGGACGGCCCCTTCGCCACGTCGGCGCTCCGCGCGTGGCCCTCGCGTCCTCGGCCGGGCCCGCACGGGGGGCTCCTACTCCACGACGGGCCGGCAAGGAGCCCGTAGCCGAGTACAACTCGGACTCGACGCCGTCCCCGATCACGTCTCGGACTCCAACCCTCTCTCCGAGTTCTACTCGAACCCGGACTACGAGTTCGACTTCGGGTCGGACCCTGAGGAGCCCGAGTCCGAAGACGACTCCATTGAGCTTCCCCTGTCAGGGCCAGCCTCTGGGCTGGTTATAAAATCAACACCGACCGGCAGATACGTCTACTGGCCGGACCGTAAGCCCGCTGACCTGGCAAAGGGAGACTCACGCTACGTCGCCTACATCGACTCGCTACCGTTCCAGGAGGGAACACCAGCGGCCCGGCTGACTCCAACACACCCACTGAGGTGGCACCTTCTGAGTCCAGCCTTGGCACCCCTGATCGCCAAGTCTTCATGGCTGCCGGCGACACCCGGGACCCTCGGGCACGGCCGAAGACAAGTACACGGAGGACATCTCGCGGACGAGGCGTCCGCCGATGCACCCGCGGGGAGACCGTCGCCAACGGGGACGCTCGGCGCGAACGCAACGGGGAAGCGCGGCGAACGACGCCGGCGGCTCGGAGACAACCTCCCCATCCGCAACCTTGCGGAAGCTCTCGAGGCGGTCGAGAGCGAGTCCACACCACTCCCGAGCAATGCCTCATGTCGATCACAACGATCGCACGCCGGAGCTCGGGGCATACGCGCCGGAGAGGTCATCGCCAAGCTCGGCCGAAGAAGCCTACTTCATGCGGGTCGACAACGAGTCGCCCAACCTCCTCCAGCTAAACCGTGCGACAACGAAGCTACTAGTCGCAGCGCCAACGCTGGCCCCAACCGTACTCGAGGCGACATACCAGCTGACCCAAACCGTCACCGCTCCCACGCCGGCGGACCTTCTCAGGACCAAGGCAACCGAGAGGTTGTCCCCCACCGCGCTCCGGCCGGTGGTGGCGGCAACGACCCCGACGGTGGCGGCGGCGACGGCGGCGGCTCCAACCACGGAGCCAACGGGGAGAGGCCGGAGGCGGCGGCAGTCGCGGCGGCCGAGGCCACGCGAACAGCCACGCCTCCGGCGCCTCGCACGGCGGGTACGACGCTCGCCAGAAGATCGAGGAGCTGCGGCGGAAGAAGTCGACCACTGCTGCTGAGGGCGATGGCTTCCCCGCCTTCTCACCACGACTTCGCAACCTACTCCTCCCCGACAAGTTCAAGCCTTTGGGGATCACCAAGTACGATGCGAAGCAGGATCCTATCCAGTGGCTCCGATGCTACGCTCTCTCCATCGAGAACGGCGGCGGCAACGGCGACACCAAATGCCTCTACTTCCCCTTCGTCCGGACCAAGCTCCACTCACATGGCTCGAGTCGCCGGACAAGCACTCGATCGACAAGTGGGACCGAGCCGAAGGAGCGAGTTCACAAGCAACTTCGCGGGCGCCATGGGCCGTTCGGGTACTCGCATGGACCTTGCCATGATCAAGCGAGGAACAAGGCGAGACCCTCCGCAAGTACATGCGCCGCTTTTTCGACAAGCGCGCTACCGTCGTCGACGTCACCGACAAGGAGGTCATCGACCTCTTCCGGGACGGCCTCTACCATCGCCGCACCTTCGAGGACTTCGGTCGTCGCCGCCCCAAGTCCATTCCCCACCTCAAGGACATGATCATGTCCGGGCGGATGAAGAGGACAAGGCCAACGCCAAGTACGACGCCATCCGCGGCAAGTCCAAGCGAGAACCGGGGCGGCGGCGGCGCGCAAGCAATGCAAACCAAGGCGGCCGCAACAACAACAACAACAACAACAACAACTACTCGGGTCCCAACCGCAAGCGCAAGCCGGACAACAACCTTGTCGCGGCTATCCGGCGCCTGCGAAAGGGAACTCGAAGAAGAACTCAGGCGGGTTCAAAGACCTGCTGAAGGAGAAGTGCCCGTGGCATCCGAACGGCAATCACACTACCGAGCGGTGCTACCGGCTCGAGGCACGCACTCAAGGACACGCCGGAGCCACCGCATCCTCACGACCAGAAGGGCAAGAAGAAGGACGGCGACAACAACGACTTCCAAGAACCCGAAAAGACCGTCAACATCCTCTTCGGCGGAGCGCCGATGGCGGGAGCGAAGGCTACCCGTCGTGAAGTGATGTCCATCGAGCCAGCGGTTATGACCCCTCTCAGGTGGTCAGAGGTACCCATCACCTTCTCCCGCGCGGACCAGTGGACTAGCTTCTCCGAACCGGGACGGTTCCCTCTCGTCCCGAAACCAACGGTGGCGGGTTCCAAGCTCAACAAGGTGCTCATTGACGGTGGAAGCGGGCTCAACGTCCTCTTCACCAAAACCTTGAAGAAAATGAACCTCGACGTCACCCCCATGCTCACCAAGAGCGAGCATGCCTTTCTACGGCATCGTCCCGGAGCAACGCGGCTATCCCACTGGGCTCGGTGGTGCGCCGATTACCTTCGGGGCGTCTCGGGACAACTACCGCACCGAGTACATCAAGTTCGAGGTCGCGGATTTCGAGACTTCTTACCACGCCATCATCGGCGGACCGACCATCGCCAAGTTCATGGCGGTGCCCCACTACACCTACTTGGTACTCAAGATGCCAAGTCCGGCCGGTGTACTCTCCCTCCGGGGGGACTTGAAGATCTCCCACGACTGCGATACAGAGGCCGTGGTGATCGCTTCAACAAACCAAGTACCCAACGCAATGATGGAGGTCTACGCTGCGTCGAAGAAGCTTGCTACAAGCGAACTCGACATCCCAGAGAAGTCTGACAGCGCCAACAAGCCTCAGCCACCTGAGGAGGTACTCGTCAAGACGGTCGACCTCGGAACAGGCGACCCCAGCAAGACCACCACCATCGGGGCTGGCCTCGACCCCAAATAGGAAGACGCGCTCATCAGCTTCCTTCGGGCTAACCGCGACATCTTCGCGTGGAAGCCAGCGGACATGCTAGGAGTGCCCAGGGAGCTGATTGAGCACTGCCTCAACGTCGATCCAAAGGCCACCCCTAAGCGACAACACCTCCGATGCTTTGCCGACGACAGACGGGACGCCATCAAGAAGGAGCTCGCCAAGCTCCTCGCTGCAAGCTTCATCAGAGAAGTCTTCCATCCCGAGTGGCTCGCCAACCCCGTCCTCGTCCGCAAGAAGAACTCGAACGAGTGGAGGATGTGCGTCGACTACACCGACCTCAACAAGCACCGCCCCCAAGGACCCCTTCGGGTTGCCGCGGATTGATCAAGTCATCGACTCCACGGCGGGCTGCGACCTGCTCTGCTTCCTCGATCGCTACTCCGGTACCACCGGATCGCAATCAAGGAGGAAGACCGAGGAGAAGACCGCATTCATTACCCCGTTTGGCGCGTCTTGCTACACGACCATGTCATTCGGGTTGAAGAACGCCGGCGCTACCTACCAACGGGCCATCCGGGCTGCTTCAAGCGGCAACTCAACAAGAACGTCGAGGCCTACGTGGATGACGTGGTTGTCAAAACCCGGGGACTCCGGTACCCTCATCGACGACCTTGAAGAGACCTTCGCATCACTACGCGAGTACCGCCTGGAAGCTCAACCCGAACAAGTGCGTCTTCGGCGTCCCTTCGGGCAAACTACTCGGCTTCATCATCGCCCGGCGCGGCATTGAAGCCAACCCCGAGAAGATCTCCGCCATCACCGGCATGAAAGCTCCCACGAGCATCAAGGACGTCCGAAGGCCGACGGGGTGCATGGCGGCGGCCCGAGCAGATTCATCTCGAGGCTAGGAGAACGGGGTCTCCCCTTCTTCAAACTACTCAAGCACCACGAGAAGTTCGTGTGGACCCCGAGAGGCGGATCAAGCCCTTGCCCGGCTCAAGGACTTCTGTCAAAGCCGCCAATCCTCACGGCTTCTCACAAGGGCGAGCGCCTCTCGCTCTACCTAGCTGCGACTACTCACGTGGTCGATCTTGCCATCATTGTCGAGCGGCGGGGAAGACGGCCACGCCTATCCGGTCCCGGCGCCGGTCTACTTCGTCAGCGAGGTTCTATCAGAGTCCAAGGCCCGCTACCAGCCCGTGCAGAAGCTCCTGTACGCTCTACTCATTACCTCGCGGAAGCTACGACACTACTTCCAGGAGTACTCGGTTTCCGTCGTCACCGACTACCCGCTCGGCGACATCCTGAGGAACCAAGACGCCACCGGAAGAATCTCCAAGTGGGGCCGTCGAGCTCGGCGCCCTCACCATCGACTTCAAGCCACGCACGACCATCAAGTCGCAAGCGCTAGTCGACTTCATGGCGAGTGGCGGGAGAACCGGCTAACTACTCCCACCGTGCAACCGAGCATTGGGTGATGTACTTTGACGGCTCACTCAACCTCGAGGGCGCGGGCGCGGGGGTACTCCCCGATCTCTCCAACGGGCGAACAACTCAAGTACGTCCCTGAGATCTTCCGGAAGGTCTCAAACAATGAAGCCGAGTACGAAGCTCTCCTACACGGGCTCCGCCTCGCGGCTTCACTTGGCATCAAGCGGCTACTAGTCTACGGCGACTCCGCGGTGGTCATCAACCAAGTCAACAAATCCCGGGACCGCAACAAGGAGAACATGGACGCCTTCGCCTAGAAGTCCGCAAGCTCGAGAACAAATTCTATGGTCTCGAATTCCATCACATCGTCCGTGACAACAACGTTGCGGCGGACGTCCTCTCGAAAGCTTGGATCCACCCGCGCCCAAGTACCCGCGGGCGTCTTTGTCCATGAGCTTCACGCGCCATCCATCCGGAGCCGGCGCCACCGACCCCTTGCCCCGGCCCATCCACCGGTGGGCGGGGAGGTCATGATGATCGACGTGGACCGGAGGCAACCCTTCATCGACTACCTCGGCGAGCGAGCGAAGGTCCCCTCCGACAAGAACGCGGCCGAACAACTCATCCGCCGCGCCAAGTCTTACGTCCTCGTCGGAGACAAGCTTTACAAGCGGGGCGCATCTTACGGAGTACTCATGAAGTGCGTCCCTCGTGAAGAAGGCAAGGACATCTTGGAGGAGATCCATAAGGGCGTCGCGGCAACCACGCGTCTTCACGCACGGCGGTCGGCAAGGCCTTCCGGCGAGCCTTCTGCGGCCCACGGCCACGGGCGATGCGGAAGAACTCGTCGAGAAGGTGCCAAGGATGTCGGTTCTTCGCCAAGCGGCGGCACGTCCCGGCCTACAAGCTAGTCACCATACCACCGACCCGGCCCTTTGCCGCCGGGGGCTCGACATGATTGGGCCACGCGCCAAGCGCGCCGGGGAGGATTCAACGCGGGGTACCGGTGGCTATCGACAAGTTCACCAAGTGGATCGAGGTCAAGCCGGTCACATGCCCCAAGGCCGACGAGTACTCGACTTCCTAGATGAACTCGTACACCGCTACGGGCTACCCCACCGCATCATCACAGACCTGGGGTCCAACTTCAACAACCACCAGTTCTGGGAATATTGCGAAAACAGCGGGATCGACGTCAGATACGTCTCAGTCGCCCATCCACGGGCCAACGGACAAGTCGAGCGCGCCAATGGGATGGTGCTCAACGCCCTCAAGAAGCGGCTACATGACGGCGCTAACTCTAAAGGGGGCAAGTGGATCAAGGAACTACCCAACGCACTGCGGGGGCCGCGGACTCAACCATCCAAGCCAACGGGGCAATCCCCCTACTTCTTGGTCTACGGCTGCGAAGCCATCCTCCCCGCCGACGTCATATGGAACTCGCCGGCGGTGGAGCACTACGACGAAGGGGTCTCGGAAGACGACGGACGAGTTGATATCGACGGCCTCGAAGAAGCTCGCCGCGCCGCCCTCGTCCAATCGGCAAGGTACCCGGAGGGTATCCGACGCTACCACGATCGCAACGTTAAGGAACGCTCCTTCAACGTTGGAGATCTTGTCCTCCGCCGTATCCCGAACACGGAAGGACTCCACAAGCTCGGCTCCCCACGGGAAGGCCCCTTCACCGTGGCTAAGGTGACCGGGCCGGGCTCCTACCGCCTCCAAACACTTGAAGGCGAAGACGTCAACAACTCGTGGAACGTCGACCGACTCGTCGATTCTACGCCTAGTCTACACGACTACTCCGGGGTTCAAGTCTACACGACTGCATCAACACCCCTCGCCGCAAGCGACCCCACGGGTCCTGGCTCCAAGTCTCCGGACTACTCTCCTCCAGGTCCAGCCCGCGCGGCTACCTACGGACCCTGGGCTGCGACGAGCGTCAAGGACTCTAGCAGCGGTCTACCAAGAGACCACACTCCAAGATCCGGCCCCACGCGGCTACCTACGGATCGCGATCCGGCCCTACACGGCTACCCACGGATCACCGGCCGCAAGCGGTTACCCGCTCCCGGCGCCACTTAGGCGTAAGCGGCCTCCGGTCCCGGCGACTACCTTGTAACTACGGACCGGCCACCCGGGTGTACTTCTTCAGTAATAAAGCTTGATTGTTCATCAACTTGTTTACTGTCTACTCCCTATGACGGGACTACTAAAGCCGAGTACTACTACTCGCACCTACTCCACGATGGGCGCTCCGCACTCTGAGATCGCGGTTACGAGTACTCATTGCTGGAAAATCTCATTTCATTTATACATGAATAAGTTCATTACAAGTGTTTCCTGTACAACCATGGCTACTAGCTACCTATGCAGGGCTACTGGAGGTTCAGCTTTTCGGCTACCTGCTCCGCGATGGGAGCCATCTGCTCCAGCAGCTCTGCGTACTGCTCATCCGAGCAGTTGGCGGCTACTCCGCCGGCGACCACCTCCACTGGAGCCTTCGGGAAGTACGACTTCATGAAGGCCAGGACTTGCTTCGGGATCGACTTGGCCATGTGCTTGACGTAGGCGGCCAGCCGGCTTGGCGCTTCACGAAGACGGTCCACCAAAGGAGCGATCTTGGGGCCACCCGGGTGCGGCACCAAGAGCCTCGCGATCGGGAGGGCAGCTTCCTCAAGATCCTTCAGCTGGGCCCGGAGCGCCTCGCAATCTTCATTCAACTTCTGCAAAGATTTGTAGCAGTTGATGAGATCTCTGTCAGAGGCAATCCGCAGCTCCATGTGCTTCTCGCACTCGAAGGCGAGCTCCTTGTAGTCGAGCTCGTGTACCGGCGGGCTTCTTGCTCCCGGTAGAAGAGGTTCTTCATGCCGACCTCCGAGGCCTTCCGTGCTCCACCCGGCCTTCGAGTTCGCAACACGGAAACACGACAACGGGTCGGAGGCTTGATGACTTCCAACAAGTACCCGACGGATCAAAGGACATACCTTTATTCTTGTTGCGGAGGCCTTTGTTCTTCCGCACCAACTCGTCGCCCTTCGCCCGCAACTCCATCACGTCGCCGTGGTACTTGGCGAAGGCGGCATCGAGCTTCGACCGCATGGCGGCCGCGTGCCTCCGCGACTTCACGAGCTGCTCCTCCGGGGCCTCGGCTCGGAGCACGGTGTCGCCGTAACCTTGCGGCGGGTTCGACTTCTCACGGGATCGCTCCGCGACGTCCCGCACAAGGCAAGCTCAAGTCGAGAAGAGTACTCAACGCAAAGGATTGACTACTCGGGAGGCTACGGCTACGTACCTTCATCCATTGTTCGGCTCGCCGGATCGCCTCCGAGTGCTTCGGGCCACCGTTGCCGGCTCGACGAGATCGTCGGCCCGAAGCTCAATCCCGCCGCGGCTACTCGACGTAGCCTCCGTCATTGGCGGCCCCGAGCGGATAGGCTCCGCGTCTTGGATCTCGGGGGATCGGATTGCCGGCTCCGGGGCAACCCCCGGCGACGCGGTGGCCGCTTCTCCCCCGGCGGACTTCTCAACGACTTCCCCCTCGGGCTTGGGGGCTCCTTCCGCAGCCTCCGGGGCCTCTGGTGTCAACTCTTGCATGGGCACCCCTGCAGGGATGTCACCTCCTTCAGCGCCTGCCAACAAACAACATGCATCAGTGCCTACGACTACTCGTCCTGGAGTTCTACAGCTTCAAGAAGGGTACTCACCTTCGACTACGACCGCCTACGGCGGCCGGCGCTTCGTGGCCGGGGGCTCGGTCGCGGCTTGGGCCTCGGGAGCGGGCTCCTCGACGGGCGGCGCGACCTCTTCTGCCTCCGCTGGCGAGGGCTCTTCCCCGTCCCAGCTCAGATCTGTGGACTTTCTGCAGAAGTATTCACAGAGGGTCGTCAGACAAATCGACTACTGCAACGAGTACTACTCATGAGGGCGTGGTACTTACAGGTTCGACCGGACGATGGTCACGGCCGGAGCACCGAGGATGCTGGCAATGTCAACCAGTCCACCCTCGGCGGGCGTCTCTTCCTCCGCCTCTTCGGCTACTGCCTCCTCCACGGTGGCGGCGGCCGGCGCAGACGTTTCCTGCGCTTCAGGGGTCACCACCCTTTCAACGGTGGCGGCCACGGGTCCTCTGCTCTCCGTTGGAGCAGGGGGCTGGCGCTCCAGCTGCGCCAGTAGTTCTTCGACAGTGGGGGCTGGACTACGGCTTCCAGCCGGTTCCCCCACCGGGTCCCACACGCCTTCGTCGCCTTCTTCGACAGGCTCCGATGGCGGCACCTCCTGCACACAAGGACGACTACTCGTCAGCAAAGTACTCGACTACCGGGTACTCGACCACTCTGCTCAAGATAACTTACCTCCGGAGGCGTGGTCTCTGAGACCTTCATCTTCTTCGCCACCCGCTTCTTGGTGGGGTTGCGCGGCTTCCGCGGCGGCGCAGCAAGGCTAGCCTCCAGGCTAGCCGGAGGGTCTTGAACAAGTGGAACATGAGGCAAGCCCGGACGGCTAAACCTCGACCGCAGTTGGAAGCGGTCCTGAAGAGTCTCTTCGTCTTCTTCGTCATCGGAGGTATCCTCCACGATGACGGTGTCGTCGCCTTCACCGACTTCGCGGCGTTCCTTCACTTTCCCTTCCACCGGGATCTCGATCCCGCTTGGTGGCGGCTGCGGCTCGGAGACAAACCGCTTCACATCATCTTGCGCAAAGACACAAGGCGTCGGCAACTCGCTACAAGTACTCACTACTCGACGAGGGGGGTACGGCTACTCACCTCGTTGGGCGGGCGCGCGGAGGAGGACTCCTCGGCCGGACACGCCGTGTACTCCGGCATGTCCTTGAAGATGCGCGACAACCTCTCGATGATGTCGTTGTCATCCAACTCGCCCCCCGGCATCCGCGACGAGTCGTCGTCGCCGGTGTACTCGAAGCCCGGCGTATCCCTCGCCATCGGCGGCCGGATCCTCGCGCTTCATGAAACCGAAGGCCACGTGCTCGGCCCTCGGTCCGGCTTCTCCGAGAACTCGAATGCGTGCTAGCGGCTCGGGGAGGCCGGACCCCCTCTTGCATGGTGGGCTCTGTGTTCCACCACTCGCGATGCCGGGCCGCCGTCCGCTTGGCTTCGGCGGTCCGGGGTGGTGGTTGGTGATGTAGAACCACCTCGTCTTCCGGTCCGTGTTGGAGTCCACGAGCTTGTACGCCAGTGACGATCCGTGGTGTCTTCCCTCGCCCGGATTCCGGCCCCTCCGACTACTGCGGGGGTTGGAGGCACCGGGGGCTGCGGCTTGACGCGGAAGAACTTCCGGAAGAGCACCCAGTGCGGCTTGATCCCGAGGAAGGCCTCGCAGAAGTGGACGAAGACCGACGTGTGGAAGACGCCGTTGGGGTTCAGGTTGAGGTACTCGATGCCGTAGTACCCGAGCAGCCCCTTGAAGAAGTCGCTTGCTGGGAGCGCAAGACCGCGCTCCACGAAGCGCGAGAACATCGGGATCTCGTCTTCCGCCTTCTCCATCGGATAAGGATCTCCTGCGGCGGATCTCCACATGTCGACTTCCTTCTCCCTGATGAACCCATTGTTCGGCGGGGTGAGCGAGTCCTCCGTCTTGACCTTCGATTTTTTCCACTCGCGGCTTGGATCGGCACGCGGTGGAGACGGGGGCGGCGCCGCATCGGTGGCGGCCGCGGCGGCCTCTCGCACGGCTCCTCTTCTTCCCGCCGGCCTTCGACGTCTTCGACGGCGACGGCTTCATTCTCCAAGTGCAAGGAGTTTTCACTCGCATCCGCTCGGGGGCTACCCTAACGGCTTCGGGTGGCGATGCGCTCGGATCTACTACGGCGGCGGCGAGCAGTCGCCGAGGGTGGATTTGCTTCTAGATTCAAACGGAAATGACTACGGCTCACTTGGGTGAAAAACTCTAAGGGTTTTGGCTTCTATTTATAAGCCAAATCGCCTCCGCAATGGGCGGCTGGATAAGTCCACGCGCGGCTGACTCAGCGGCTGCGCGTGTCTCTTCGTATTCTACTAGTCGACGCACCTCACCTAGGGGGCTCGGCTACTTCTACTCGACCACCTGGGAAGCGGCTAGTATCAAGAGCATCTCAGGACACATTCTTCAAGAAGACCCTTCAATTCGAGAGGAACTACTCGACTCAAGGCTCGGGGGCTCCGTGCCACGTGTCCTTCGGTTTTTTCTCTCCGGATTTTTCGGGATTTTCAAGCCAAGACTTCAGATGGACCCTCAGCCAGAGCCCGCGGCTCGAGGCTCGGGGGCTACTCCATGTGGATTGCGGTTCTGCAAATCGCATCTCCATAATAGCTCCGGTTTCAAGACAAGACAGGCATTTCTTGAAGACCTTCGAAGGCAGTTTTCGAGGACGCTTGGGACTACTCGAGAAGACTTCAAGATTGCTCAAACATCAGCTGGAGTACATTCCGGCCTCGGGATGCTTCGACTACTCTTGAGGACTTTTGACTTGTAGCACTCGGGGACGCTTGAGGACTACTTGTTAAGGCCGTCAAGACTACTTGAAGCTATCCTTCTCGACTACAAAGTACTCGGGGGCTTGTCGTATGGACCTCCCCGGGCCCACTACATCGGCGGGTACCGGGACCGACTACTCGGTGGGCCCCCGGGACTACCGGCTTGCGCTACACGGCACCCGAAGGCGTGGAGCACAAGGACTACACGGGAGTAGTACTCGGTTAGGGCTCGTACATGTTCCGCACCGTATAGAGGTCTCCTAGGCGTACTCGACTAGTACTCTTTCCCTACTCCGACTTGTAACCCCGCTCTCCGGGCTATATAAGGCGAGGAGGGGACCGATCTCGGGATCACCTCATCCAATCTCCTACAACCCACGGCGCACTATTGCACCATCTTGTAATCGTGCCCTATCAATCCGAGCTACGCAAAGCATACGGGACGTAGGGTATTACGCACCTCGCGGCCCGAACCTCGTCTAAATTGTGTGCCACGTGTCTCTTCCTTCGAGTTACCGATCTCGGCGAGTCACATTCATCTACTTCGGGTACTCCCCGTAGTAGGTTGCCGGTCTAAAACACCGACGAACGCCTATCTTTCTTAATCACTCTCTTGTACCAACCTTTGCCAACTAGCCTAATATTATACTAACATAGATTAGATTGCTTTTACTTTAAGTTTAATCCTCTCTTTAAAGGTTTCCCTAGTCAACTAGATTAGTGCTTAGTTAAGCGCTAGAAATCCCCTTGCTTCGTGGATTGACAAACCTTGGGATCTCCCGTAGGTGAAGAAGGGCATAGGTGACTTGTACGCTTGCGAGTCCAATCGAAATGTTACACGAGTTTTTACCATCAACAACCAAGGTCACAAAATAGTGCAATAGAAAGCAAGTTATAACTACAAGAATCCACAAAGAGAACATTGGAGAGGGATAGATCATTTGTTAGAGAGATTTCACCCAATCCGGAGATCCTTCCTTTAGAGTTATCACCAAATGAAACTTGTTCATGATCTCCCACATCATCCACTAGAGAGGTGAACATTTTTACTTGGTCGGTCATGTGTTGAGTGCAACCACTATCAAGTATCCAATGACTCCCTCTTGCCTTGTAGTTCACCTACACACAAGACATTAGGATTGAGATTTAGGAACCCAAGCTAGTTTGGGCCCCTTGATGTGAGTGACAAGAGCTTTTGGAATCCATAAGCTTCTAGGTGGCTTGACTTTTGGTTTGGCACCAATGAACTTGACCGCAACCTTGCTATTGTTTTTCTTCATCAACAAGAAATGGTTATCATTATACATGGACTTGAAATTGTTAGGCAAGGTGGGCAAAGGGCGAGTAGGTGTTGGGCACTCCCTTGTGTGATGATCGGTGACCTTGCAATGTTGATAATAAGACCCAACCTCATTGATGAAACACCCATATAGCTCCTTAGACCTAGGAGTTTTCTTGATGGGATTTGGGAAAGAGCAAAGTCCCCTTGTCCCATAGTCTCTTGCATTGTAGTAGAGGATTTCCTTGTGTAACTCCTCACCCTTGGCTAAAGTCTTCACACAAGACCTTAGGCTTCTCACTTCTTCTTCAAGAGCTTTCACCCTAGCATGGTTAGTGTTAACACCAAAATTTGGTAAGGAGTCCGACTTGTGGGTCCGGTTCGATAAAGAGTCCGTCCGGTGGAAGGAAGGATATTTTCGAGAGATATTCGGCAAAGAGATGCGCGGTCGGCTATCCGCTCCCGGTTCGGCGGAGGAACAAAGAAAGCTGATTTTGCGGGATTGGACGGTGACGTGGCTCAATCGGGGGGAGCGAATGGATGGATAGGCGATCAAGCTTAGAGATAAGTTAGGCAATGAATCCATTCGAAGTTGTACTTGACGGGGTATAAATATGACCCCCGAATGTATGTAACAAAGACACAATCATTCTTCAATACACATCGGCCTTACGCCAAACCCTAGAGTCCTTTGTCGTGTCGTCGAGTTCTTCGAGAGGGTTCATCGATCCGTCGACCTCCGTGAGTACCGGCAACCTTGTGTCATGTCTAGTATCATGCGGTGGATTTAGATCTGATGCAAGTAGTCTTGTTACCATGCTTCGTGTCATGCGGTAGATTCAAGCTTGGTTCAAGAGGGTTTCTTGTTAGATCATGAGCCATGCGGTAGGCTAAGATCTAGCTTGAAGCTAGTTATCGGCTCTATTGGATTTTGGCAAGATCCAATAGATTCATTAAGTTACCCCGTGTTACTTTGAGTTTTACTTTATGTTTAAATTCATGTAACACACTTTTGCCCAATCTAGATAGGTTTGGATCGGCTTTATCTCTTTTATGATCCTTGTTCGAGTAGATTTCATGTTTTAACATGTGGATCTTGTGCTTTCCGATAGCCGAAACCGAATCGATCTAGGTTGTTACGTGTTGCGGGTTCAAGCTTGCTCATGTTTGTATAAATCTTGAAAGAGTCGGGTATCATGCGGTAGATGTAGGTTTTTGGGTTGCTTTGGAGCTAGTCATCCGGTGGATTAGATTTCTAAATCAATCTGATAGATTTGTTCACTTGGTAATGTTTGTTCCTTCCTCATGGACCCCGAATCGGCTGTTCAGACGTATTCGGTTATGTTTCTTCACGAGTAGAGCACGTGCGTTATTCATGCTTTAAATAATGTATGCTTTTGGCTTTCCATACTTAGATTGTATCATGCGGTGGATAGATCTATTTGTGGAAAGTGGTACGGTTTTTCATACAAGTCGTATCATGCGGTGGATAGATTTGTTTGATATCGTACCCGACGGGTTTTAAAGTAACTAGACATGCGGTAGACTAGTGCTTTGGATCTATGCATGCTTGTTTAATACATGATCATGTACATGTTTTACTTTATTCATTTATTTAATGCTAATCTTCATGGGGATCGGTCATGACCTCACGTACGTGCATTCTTGTCCAAACAAAGACCGATCGTTGTCATGCTTATGTCATCCATTCGGCGGTATTACTTTTTTCTTTTTGCGAGTTCCCGAATTGATGTAGTCCATTGGCAAATAGCTTTCTATAGCTATGTGTCATCCTATTTGGCTTCTTAGCCGTAAATATGGAACTGTCTGCGGTACCACCCGGCAAGTTCCAAGCTTTGGTATCTAACTCGCTTTGTCTTTTGTTAATTTTCGGGAAAAATTGATCGGCACGTCTTTTGCCCTCGCGCGTGTGAAGCCAGCTTTGTTCGGCTTGCTGTGTGTTTGGCGTTGAGTGCACTTTTCGCGTAAACACACTTTTTGGCACGCCCAGTGGGACAACAGCCGAATAGATTCAAGATGCCTGAGATCGGAGACCTCATGGATGTCAACCTTGAAGATCTCTCTCCCGAGCAGCGGCAACAACTCCAGGATGTCATGGACCAGTTTCAGCAGAAATGTCTGCTGTCGTTCAAGAAGAATAGAAGCGGCGTCCCGTATTTGAAGAACAAGATGCCTAGAGTGTTGCTACCAGGGGAGAGCGACACCACAGCTCAGCAGGAGAAAGAGGAGTGCATGCGGGTATTCCAGGAATTTGCGGACTACATGCTTAGCAAGCACAACAAGGCTTTCCTCGGTGCGCTTCAGCAGATGATGGTGGTCGTCTTTGGCCCGGGCATGGAACAAGCGTTCAACAAGGCACCCATCCAGGGGGCCACCGTGGAGCTGGGCGAGTCAAGCTCTCAACCGCCGTTACGGAGCCGGCCACAAGCAACCTCCTCCTCGAGCTGCGGGAAGTCAAGCGTTCCGGGCCCTCCTCCTCCGCAGGCACGCGGGGGTCGCCCGGTCCGGCCCCCATTACAAGCTGCAGGGGGGCAGCCAATTCAGCCACCACCACGGAGCAAAGCACGGGTCGGCCCGTGCACGCGGCCGAATCCGTACCAGCCTACGTATGGAGATCTAGCATTCGGCTCGCCGGGGCCCCACTTGCTCCCGGCCACAGGATTGCCCCGGCGACCAACCGGCCGCGAGAGAAATCCGTACGGCGGAGGATACCATGAAGTGGGAAACTATGGAGCATTTGACGCCTTACCGCATCCAGGATACGCGCCAGCTGCAGGCGCACAAGAGGATGACGCCCTGGCGCGGAAAATGGCCGAATTGATGCAAAATCAGTTCGGCCTCAAGCCAAAAATGCAAGGACCCGCCTATAAGCCGCCTTTCCCAGAGTGGTACTACAATGTGCTCTTGCCGCCTAGGGTGAAGCCGCCAACGGAGTTCACAAAATTTTCGGGGCAAGACGACACGAGCACGGTCGAGCACATCACTCGTTACCTCATGCAGCTCGGGGAGTGCTCAGCTGAGGAGACATTCAGGGTCCGCTACTTCCCCGCATCACTGACAGGTCCAGCGTTCCAGTGGTTCTTGTCCCTGCCCCCTGAATCAGTTGCCAGATGGAAGGACTTAGAGCGGAAATTCCACGCTCATTATTTCGGTGGCAGCTCGGAGAAGAAGTTGATTGACCTCGCCACCCTGAAGCAAAGGCACAGCGAGACGCCGCTGGAATTTCTTAGAAGATTCAGGGAGGTCAAAGGCATGTGCTTCTCGCTTAACTTGCCGGACGACCCGGTTGGTCGATATGGCCGTCGCCGGGATGCTGCCGGCCGTGCGTGAAAAGTTGTTCGGGATGGAGTTTGAGAATCTGGGCCAGCTATCGCAGAAGCTATCACTGATGAGCAATCGGGCGTATGGCTTTAAGAAGGATGCCAAATTTGGCATGCAAGCATGACGTCGCCGACGTCTACAACCGGTTCTTGGACAAGGCCGACCTCGTTCGAGGACTCGATGATGAATTGGATGTAGCCGCAGGAGAGATCATGCGGGGGAAGGAGCCTTTGACAATGAATCGGTCCGGGTCAAGCGGACCAAGGGTGCTTATGATTTTGATATCACAAAGGCTGACAAATTGTTCGAGCTCTTAGTAAAGGAAGGCCGAATCAAGCTGCCTGAGGGGCATTCCATGCTTCGGCCCGATGGAGTTAAAGCAAAACGTTACTGTGGCTTCCACGACAGGGATTCACACTCCATCAATGATTGCAGGGTCTTCAGGATGAGGATCCAGAAGGCCATCCAGGAGGGTCACCTTAAGTTCGACAACAAAATGAAGCTGGATGGCCACCCCTTCCCTCAGAACATGGTGGGCTTTTCTGTTAACGTGATAACAGCCGAGGAGAAGGGAAAAGTCAAGGTCTTGACCTCAGCCAGGTCTAGACAAGATGGAGCAGTGGACCCAGAGCGCCAAGTGACTCTGGAACAGGTGCAAGGTGAAGCCCCCCGCATTCTTAGAAGTCACATCGAAATTGGGGAGTCATCCAGAGCCAAGCCCAGGGTGACATCGCGCATCCTCCTCAACAAGTGGCAGCGCCAGATGGAGAAAGAGCGCTACCAGAAGCGGCGCTACGAGGAGGAGCGGCGCGAGCCGAAGAAGAAGCGCACAGAAGAGACCAAGAGCAAGACACGCGCGAGCAGGAGCGCGCACACCGGGGATGCGCCTTCTTCGGGCACCGCCGGAATGAGGGTTTAAAGCCGCCCACGTTGAAGAAGCGTCCCGAATGCGGTGACGGGTATTTTGAGTACGAGCGAGAAACCGCCAATCGCCGATCCGTCCACGAGAGAATTGGAAGGATCCACCCTAATGGGGATCGGCGCCAAAAAATTGAAGTCATCAATCACCCCGGGAAGCGTCAAGCCGATCTCGGGTGGGCCGATCGGGGAAGAGGACGAGGACGACTACATCCGGCGAAGGGGCGGTGGTGCCCGCCCGGCGCGCAGAGTCGAAGAGACGGGTCCGGCGCTTGAGGAACCGTGAACCGAAGCGGGCCGGGATCCGGATGAAGCAGGTGTGGCGCCCCAACGACCAACCGGAAGGATCGAAGCGTTCGGCTCCAACATGCATGGTATACTTTCTGCCGAACGAGTTCATGGCCCCCGCTAACCGGGCTATGCGACGAGAAGCTTCCTTCGATGATGAGCAGACCGGAGGAATGATGGCACAACTGGTGCTGGCCAAGCAGGCCATTTTCGACAAGCCGGCCAAGAATCGTCATATGAGGCCGCTGTACTTGAGGGGATACGTCAACGGCAAGCCTTTGACCAAGATGTTCGTCGACGGTGGAGCGGCAGTCAACGTAATGCCGTACACCACCTTCAGGAAACTTGGCATGGGCCCGAGCGATCTGACGCCTACAAGCATCATCTTGAATGATTTCGCCGGGAACCCTTCAGACACCAAGGGGTGCGCTCATGTGGACTTGATGATCGGGTCCAAGACGCTGCTCACTACCTTCTTTGTCATCGAAGGCAAAGGAGCCTACGGCCTCGTCGCTTGGGCGGGACCGGATTCATGCCAAGCTGTTGCGTCCCGTCCACCATGCATCAACGGCTTCTCCGGTGGGTGGAAGATGAGATTGAGGTCGTCCGGGAAGATGACTCCGTGAGTGTGGCAAACATGGAACCGGCCTTTCCGGGAATACCAAGGCATTGATTGTTTCTCGGGGAAAGGCGGGGAGAAGGTCCCGTTGAACCCGTCGGCGGTGATCAACGGCCGATTCAAGCAATCGGCTCTTATAGCAATTTTTAATGGAGAACCCCGTAGATGGAACCGATGGCAAGTTAGGGCGAGGATTCATGTCGGCCGATAAATTGGAAGAAGTTGACATTGGAAGCGGTGATAAGCCAAGGCCGACGTTCATCGGTGCAAATTTGCGGCGGACTTCGGGGGGAATTTAATTAAGCTTCTCAATGAATACAAGGATTGCTTCGCCCGGGATTATTCGGAGATGCCTGGATTGGATTGTTCCATCGTTGAGCATCGGTTGCCCATCAAGCCCGGTTTCAAACCATATAAGCAACCACCCCGGAAAATCTACAAGGATGAGGTATTGGCCGATGTGAAGAAGGAAGTTGAAAGATTACTCGATGCAAACTTCGTTTGGCCATGCGGATATGCGGAGTGGATTTCTTACATCGTCCCCGTGTACAAGAAGAATGGAAAAATGAGGGTTTGCATAGATTTCGGGGACCGAACGAGCTACTCCAATGGATGGTTACCCGATGCCTATTGCCGATTTGTTAATTGATGCCGCCGCTGGACACAAGGTGATCGGTTTCATGGATGGCAATGCGGGATACAATCAAATCTTCATGGCAATAGAAGACATTTCAAAGACGGCCTTTAGGTGTCCTGGTCATATAGGCCTATTCGAGTGGATCGTCATGACATTTGGATTAAAAAATGCCGGTGCAACTTACCAGCGGGCCATGAATTACATTTTTCATGAGTTGATTGCCAAAATCGTGGAGATCTACATTGATGATGTGGTAATCAAGTCCCTAAGTCATGACACCCACTTGGAAGATGTAAGGAAGACCTTAGAGTGCACCCGAAAACATGGTTTGAAGATGAACCCAAACAAGTGCGCTTTTGGGGTATCAGCTGGAGAATTCTTGGGGTTTTTGGTTCACGAAGGAGGAATTGAAGTTGGCAAGAAGAGCATGAAGGCCATTGATGAAGTTATTCCTCCAACTAACCTCAAGGAGTTGCAATCACTGCTCGGCAAAATCAACTTCGTGAGAAGATTCATTTCAAATTTATCACAGAAGGTGTTGCCATTCTCTCCATTGCTGAAGCTGAAGAAAGATCAGAAGTTCACATGGGGCGACGAACAACAAAAGGCTTTCGATGAGATCAAGCAGTACATGAAGGAGCCGCCAGTGTTGGTTCCTCCTCAACTAGATAAGCCTTTCAAGTTGTACGTGGCGGCCGATACCCAAACCATTGGATCGGTCCTTATTCAAGAATTTGAAGGAAAGGAGCGGGTAGTAGCATATCTTAGCCGAAAATTACTTGATCCTGAAACCAGGTATTCGGCTGTAGAGAAACTGTGTCTTTGCGTGTACTACTCGTGTACAAAGTTTCGGCACTACCTGTTGAATGCCGAATGCACTGTGTATTCCAAGTTTGATGTGATAAAACATATGTTATCTATGCCAATTTTGAACGGCAGGATTGGCAAGTGGATTTTAGCTTTATCAGAGTTCGAGTTGAAGTTCGAATCGGCAAAAGCCATCAAGGGACAGGTTATTGCCGATTTTATAACTGAACATCGTGATCCATCAATTGATCTGCTTGAGATTACCCCTTGGGCTTTATTTTTTGATGGATCATCATGTGGTAAAGGTGGGGGAGTAGGGATCCTACTGATTTCTCCTAGAGGTGAGATGTTTGAATTTGCCATCCCTATTCAGCCCACTGTCACAAATAATCAGGCTGAATACGAGGCATTACTTCGAGGGCTTCAATACTTGAGAGAAGCAGGGGCCGTTTCAGTTGAAGTTTATGGAGATTCAGAGCTGGTGATCAAGCAATTGAACGGCCAATACGAGTGTAAAAGTGAAGCGCTGAGGAGTTACTACGAAGAATGCAGGGAAATCTTGAAGAGCTTCCCGTTGGTGACTCTACAACACATTCCTAGTGAACATAACGAAGAAGCAAACAGGTTGGCTCGGAGCGCCTCGGTTACAAGGAGAGTAAGAAGCGTTTCTTTGCAGAGGTGTGTGCACTAGGGGCGGTTGCAGAAGATGATTGGAGGAAAGAGATCGTTGATTACTTGAGGGATCCATCCCGAAAGGTCTCTAGGAAGCTCGGTACAAGGCCATAAAGTTCATTCTTCCGGATGATAATTTATTCTATAAATCATTAGGTGGGGTATTACTACGATGCCTGGGTCCAGAAGAAGCCAAGAACATGATGAGCGAAGTGCACGATGCGATATGTGGAGTACACCAATCGGCCTACCGTATGAAGTGGGTTATTAGACAAGCTGGTTGTTTTTGGCCGACGATATTAGAGGACTGCTTTGAGTATTACAAGGGATGTCAGGATTGCCAAAGGTTTGGGAATATTCAAAGGGTCCCTGCATCAGCATTGAATCCCATCATCAAGCCATGGCCATTCAGGGGTTGGGGTATAGACTTGATTGGCCAAATTAATCCACCATCTAGCAAGGGGCATAAGTTCGTGCTTTTGGCTACGGATTATTTCACTAAATGGGTTGAGGCGATCCCACCGAAGAAGGTGACGTCGAGAAAACATGATTGAATTCGTCGAGGAGCACATCATCTATCGATTTGGAATCCCTCAGACAATTACCACTGATCAAGGGGCACAATTCGTGTCACTGGAGTTCAGAGAATTTGCCGAAAGCATGGGGATCAAATTGTTTAATTCCTCTCCCTATTATGCCCAGGCTAATGGTCAAGCAGAGGCTTCTAATAAGATCATGATCAAGTTGATACAGAAGAAGATCGACCAGAAGCCAAGAAGGTGGCATTCGGTTCTCAGTGAAGCACTGTGGGCTTACCGAATGGCCCCCCATGGAGCTACAAAGACTTCTCCTTACGAGTTGGTTTACGGGCACCACGCGGTTTTGCCTTGGGAAATGCAATCAGATTCAAGGAGAGTGGTGCTGCAAAAGGACTTGAGCTCCAAGGATTACAGTGGCCTAATGATGGACGAGCTGGAGGATTTACATATGATCCGTCTTAGGGCCCTGGAAAACATCGAGAAAAACAAGCTGCGGGTTGCCAAGTACTACAACAAGAAGGTAAAAGTAAGGCAAATTGCGAGAAGGCGATCTAGTTTGGAAAGCGCTATTGCCGATCGGAACTAAATACGTGAATTCGGCAAATGGTCCCCTAACCGGGAAGGACCTTTCCGTGTGGTCGATGCGTCCCCGGTAATGCATACATATTGAAAACTTAGCTAGGAGAAGAATTTTCCGCTGCAATAAATGGAAGATATCCGAAGAAATATTATCCTAGCATTGAGATCGATCGATGATTACACACATCTGGCACAGAGATAGCCGGCGCTCAAGAATGAGGCCGCCTTCAGGACAAAAATCATGAACAGAAGAAATGGCCAGTGCCTAGATGCATTGCCCTTAGCACAAAACTACATTACAACTGCTTCTTGCAGGTTTACATCTAACAACCCTGGTGGTCAGATCTCCAAGGAGGTGGGAAGCAGAAGGCGTGGAGGAAGAAGCGAAAGTATGATTCAATCTTTTCTTTACTTCTTCGGCTGCTCCCTCTTCAGTTGTTCCAGGACCACCGTGACGGCAACTTGGAACGCACGGGGGTGACCATGGTTGGCGGCCTCCACCAAGCTTTCCCAGGCCGTCTTCAGGTTGTTGTACCTGTCAGAGACATCTGAAGCGGAGGAATCGATGTTAGGGGGAAGAAATCCAAATGCAAGCATAAGGTCAAGAAGAAGTCAGAAGCGTTTACCCCCTACTAGTGCTTCCAGAGCCATGCGACGCTCGCGCTCGGCTTGGCAACGGGCGGTGATGTCCCTGAGGCCGTGCTCCAGGTGCCGAACGCGGCGGCGCAGTTGATGATTGGTCCTCTGTTCAGGCGTAGCATCCTCTGCTTCGAGGGAGGAATCGGAGGAGATGTACTCAGGCACATCTTCGGTCCCGATGATTTCTTCAGGGAGCAAATCAAGGCTGGAAGAGGAAAAGAAGGAAACATGAAGCACGAGATCATGCGGAAGAACGAGGAATAGATCAAGGAAGAACTCACTTCCGAATCGTGCGCTTCTTTGATGAGCTGCTCTCCTGGGGTTGCTTACCCTTGTCCATGGCTTTGGGGTTTTCTCCTCTAAGGACAGGGGGAGAGATGAGAAATGATGGATGAGTGTGCGAGTGGATTTGCAGAGCATCCCGGCAGGCTATTTTATTGACCGAAGGGACGCGTTGGGAGTGATGACCGGCCAGTACACACTGTTGGAATACCAAACGGCAGGGTTTTCTCCCAGGTGCGAAGGGTTTTTGCTTGAACAGTGTTTATGGATTGCCGAATCGGGATCTTCTGTGGATTTTGCGCCAAGGGGCAGTTATTCTCGCGCGTTCGGCTCAAGATAGTTCCCGGATGCATTCAAAGAAAACAGGATTCACGGATGCAAAATGTAAAGGAAGTCATCACAAAACAAGCACAGAATTCAAAAGTTCTTCATTTATTGCCGATATTTACACATCCCTAATACAATCTAGTCGAAGAGCCTGTTCAACACAGATTGGGGATGAGTAATTTCGGCAATGGCGTCGCCATGGCCATCGAGGCGCTCCAGAATGAGCTCGATCTCCTCAATGTCCTCTGGCGCGCCGCCCCGAAGCCGCGCGGCTCGGTGGAGTAGTCGACGTCCGTGTGCGTCGCCATGGCGGCCGGTGCCCAAGGTGGTGCCCAAACGAATGCCATGGGTGGCCACCTCGTCAACGCCGCGCTCCACCGCGGCAAGGCGCTCCGCCGGCGTGTCGCCGCGGGCGTTCACCTTCTCGGCCGGTGCTCTACCAGCGCCTTCAGCTGGTTGAGCTCAGCATCGCGGGCTGCAAGGAGCAAGAAGAAAAAAAATTAGCATCAAAAGCCGGGTTGAATCAAGAATTGATCTCAGAGCCGTACCATCGATGGCTTCCAGCAGCTGTTTGCGCTGGTCCTCCCATTCCAGCTCGGCTATGCCCGCCTTCTTGGAGACGTCCTCTAGCTCACGCCGGGACGCCTCCAGCTCCTCCTTGAAGCGGAGAGCATCTTCTTCCCCGTAGGGCACGGGGGAGTGGCCGTCGGACTCCGAGGAGTCGTCCGGGAGGGGTTGATTGGCCGGCACGAGAGACGGGTTCCACTAAATCAATGCGAAAAAGGGAATGATCGTCAAGACAAGAAGAAGATCAAAAGTTGAATCAAAGAGGAGAGATCGACGATCAATGCCTCCGGCGCGCGTTGGCGCTGCTCCCCTCTGCCTCGTCGGAGGCGCGGCGGCGGTTGAGGCGGCGCACCATGGTGGTTTGGGATGTGCACTGTTTCGAAAGAGAAAGGACTGAGATTGGCAAAGATTCGAGAGCTAGAGGGCCTGGTAGAGAGCTAGAGGCACCTACGGTTGCATTTATAGGCCTGGCGAAATTGAATCGTGGCTTTGAGTCGTGGCTTTGGATCATGGCTCATATCCCAAGAAAATCGGAAGGTGGAAAGGTTTCCTTGGCCAGCCCGCCGACGGGTCGCTTGGAGTTCTAGGCTGGGCCGCATTCAGTTGATTGGTTCGGCTAAGGAGAATCAAAGTGCCATTCGGGAGTTGGCGTTTCTTTGCCGAATGGGTCGTTCAAAGATTATATTTAAGGGTACGCGAGAAGAAAAGAAACAAATTACAAGAAAATATCACAAGGACGGCCAATTCGGTTATACATCAATGGGGGCATTCAAATGTTCAAATACTTTGCAATCACACCACAAACATTGGATGTTGCTAGACGGAAGCCGTCCAACGACTCTCCGGCAATCTTTTTGAGTACCGGACAAGTTGGTGAGTTCGCATCGCATTGCTCTATCTTGGTGATAGCCGATTTTGCTTCCGCTTGGGTCTTTTCTATCAATCCAGGGAGCTCGGCTATTTTCTCTTTGTCGCCTCTATCTCGGTCGACGGACTTCTCGGTTCTGCTTCTAGAGCGAGCTTTCCCGGCAATTTTCGGATCATAAGAAGCCCGGGGTTAGCCAATGTATCCTTGTGGCTCTCTCGCTCGGGATTGTGCCCCGTTCATGGTGTGTTCGGCATCGGCTTTCTTCTTTTCAATAGCGGGCGGGAGCGCAATTTCCTCAAAGCATGCTCTATGGGCGCATAAAGGGCGTCTAGGCCATAGATAGATGATAGAGAAGCTCGATGTCTTCGGGAAGTTCTTGGGCGATGGATTCGAACATCTCCTCGAAGTGATCAAGATCCTAAATTTGATCTTGTGCATCCCCTTCTAGCCGGGCAACAATTTCTCTAAGCTTCGATAACACTTCATCCGATGGAGGCCGGTATACTCCTTCCGTCGCCCGGCGGTACCGGATTGCTCTCCGATGGCGGGCTTGATGATGATGGAGCTCGATCCCGAGAGGCGTATTGCCGAGTTAAGGGTGCTAAACGTGGAGGTAGCGAGTTAAATGCGGATGAATACCTTATGGCTGATTTCTTGAGCGAGGGGCAATCACGGGTGAAGGAGGTGTTCCGGGTAGAGTGAAGCTTCCGGGTTGGAAGGTGTTGATGCAGTTGCTGGTAGTTCATGGGCTTCGGGGCCGATGAGGAGTCGGGCCTACTTCTGTTGGGATTGGAGTCACTGCATGACCAACAGGTGATTGTGCCCTTGGAGGACTTGATGGCTCCGGCTGGATTGGGGGATTCATCTCTGGAGAATTCATTGCTTCTGCTGAAGGTGATGAAGATGAGATCTCCACTGGGATAGGTAATTCAACCCTGGGTGGACTTGCTTGTTGAGCCACTGGAACATCTACAAGTTGTTCTTCTATTGTCTCTTCTGCAAATATTAAATTGAAAGGGTAAATGCCAGTGTTCATCCTTAAGAAAGGACAGTAGAGGTCATACCAGTGGATGGGGCATTGGCAGGTGCTGGTATTGAAGGTTGCTGGGCTCTGGTCTGAAAATGCACAAAGATATGATTCATCAAGAACAGAGTAATCTTGTGATCAAGAAGGTAAAGGATTTTACCTCAACAAGCACTTTCTTGACAGTTCTTCTCCTCTTGGCATTTGGAGGAGCAATCAGATGCAGACCTTGCCTCCTGTCAGCAGCAAGGCTAGAAAGGCTGGGGTCTGTTGTAGCATACCTGGCCATTAGTTGAGCTAGAGTTGTAGACTTGAATCCCGAGTCTTGAGATTGGGCCTTCGCATTGTAGGTGATATCCCTAGCTCGAGGGGCGAGCAATCGTGTTCGTGGATAAGAAGTTGAAGGTCGAATCATGATTAAAGAGGATATGTCCGATCCAAACATTCATAGTATTACCTCCGAAGTTGGCAGGAAATCGGGTATCAACTCGCACGAGAACACGTGGACGAGCTCGCCGAAGATGTGATCGTGGAATTCTTGCCACCAGGAGTTAAAGTTGGGATGAGCTATGGTTGTGGGCATGAAGGGACGGGTGTAGATAGTAGGACTACACACATATTGGAAGACCCCGTCGCTATGCATACTCTCTCCGATTTCCTCCCTAGGCTTAAGGAATTCATGCGAAATAGCCTTGGGGGCATCCGTCCACATCCAATTTGCCCGGCCATTACATTGGGCCGATAATATTCATAAGTGCGGCATTCGGCCTTCCTCCATTGAACTCAGGTCGGTACTATGCATGGGCGGATTATGATGTTAAGAATCTCTAAGAATCTCCCATCTTGACGACCGGGCTCAAAGGAAAATTCGACAGGGAAAGTCAAGGTGTCATTATCCAGATAGGGAAGCCAGAGAGGATTCTGGAAACCTTTGAAGAACAGTTCGAAAAGCTGGCTGACGTCTTGCTGAATGAGAACAGTTGAAGCCGCTTCTCCATAATTCTGGCATCCCCTGGTAGCATTGTTTTCTCCTTCAGGGCGATTGGACGAAGGGAAGAGCCTGGAGTTCAAATCAACACCAACAATTTGGTGCAGGTGAAGTTGCAGCCATATCTGAACAAACCACCAAGGGCCGTTGACGCATGCTATCCTTTGGCTGGTGTACATCTGGGTGACAGTCTGGTGAAGCATATGGTATACGCTGCCCAAAAAGAATTTTCCCAGGGGAAGGCGGTTGCCACTGGCCAAATGAGACGCCATTGCGATGTGGTTCAGGGTAGGCTCGTTGGCTTTACCACAGAAGACAAATCTGCACAGCCACATGTTCAGAAATGCCCTGTATTCAACATCACCAAGGGGATTGTCTTTCATGTGTTTCAAGATGTAATTCTTGTATCCGTTCCCCGGCTTCACCCCTGTTTGCCGTGAGGAATTTTTGAAGTTCCAAGGCTGAACAGACCCTGTAATGTCAAGGCCGGTGATCATATATACATCGGCCAAGGTTGGAGACATTGGGCCATGGCCAAAAAGGAAGGCGTTGACGCCGTTTGACCAGAAGTGGCAGGCTGCTATCAGGAGGTCTTCGTTCTTGGGGGTCTCAGCTATGGATAACTCCAAGCACTGGGCGATACGGAGGGTATCCAGATTGGTCAATCCACTCTTGTCTGCGAGAATCCTCCGGTACCAAGTTTTCCAGCCTGCGATTGGAGGTAAAGGCCAGTTCTTGAAAGCGTCTTGCCATTGAGGAGGTGGAGACAGAGCTGCTTTAAAGGGGATTCTCTGAGATTCAGCTGCGATGAAATCTCGAGGGTCAGAGTTCCCTACAGGACCGAGATAATAAGATCTCGAATTGGCCTCGGTGCGAATCAAAAGCTCAGTAGAAGGCTCCTGGAGGAAAAGCGGAAAAGGAAATCTCAGGTAAAATTGAAAACCTAAATGCCGAACGAGGCTTACGGGGGATGAATTTACCGAGCATCTTGGTTCCGAGCCGCCAATGGGGATTTGAGCTCGGAATGAGGGGATCTAGGGTTTGGATCCGGATGAAGATTCGGCGGATTGCGAAGAACAAGGTGTTGACAGATTTGATTTGCGGTATTCGTGGCCGGAGTCAATTGCGGAACAAAATTACTTTTATCCCACAATTGAAGGGGCATGTGTTAACACCAAAATTTGGTAAGGATTCGACTTGTGGGTCCGGTTCTATAAAGAGTCCGTCCGGTGGAAGGAAGGATATTTTCGGAGATATTCGGCAAAGAGATCGCGGTCGGCTATCCGCTCCAGTTCGGCGGAGGAACAACAAAGCGATTTTGCGGGATTGGACGGTGACGTGGCTCAATCGGGGGGAGCGAATGGATGGATAGACGATCAAGCTTAGAGATAAGTTAGGCAATGAATCCATTCAAGTTGTACTTGACGGGGTATAAATATGACCCCCGAATGTATGTAACAAAGACACAATCATTCTTCAATACACATCGGCCTTACGCCAAACCCTAGAGTCCTTTGTCGTGTCGTCGAGTTCTTCGAGAGGGTTCATCGATCCGTCGACCTCCGTGAGTACCGGCAACCTTGTGTCATGTCTAGTATCATGCGGTGGATTTAGATCCGATGCAAGTAGTCTTGTTACCATGCTTCGTATCATGCGGTAGATTCAAGCTTGGTTCAAGAGGGTTTCTTGTTAGATCATGAGCCATGCGGTAGGCTAAGATCTAGCTTGAAGCTAGTTATCGGCTCTATTGGATTTTGGCAAGATCCAATAGATTCATTAAGTTACCCCGTGTTACTTTGAGTTTTACTTTATGTTTAAATTCATGTAACACACTTTTGCCCAATCTAGATAGGTTTGGATCGGCTTTATCTCTTTTATGATCCTTGTTCGAGTAGATTTCATGTTTTAACATGTGGATCTTGTGCTTTCCGATAGCCGAAACCGAATCGATCTAGGTTGTTACGTGTTGCGGGTTCAAGCTTGCTAATGTTTGTATAAATCTTGAAAGAGCCGGGTATCATGCGGTAGATGCAGGTTTTTGGGTTGCTTTGGAGCTAGTCATCTGGTGGATTAGATTTCCAAATCAATCTGATAGATTTGTTCACTTGGTAATGTTTGTTCCTTCTTCATGGACCCCGAATCGGCTGTTCAGCCGTATTCGGTTATGTTTCTTCACGAGTAGATCACGTGCTTTATTCATGCTTTAAATGATGTATGCTTTTAGCTTTCCATATTTAGATTGTATCATGCGGTGGATAGATCTATTTGTGGAAAGTGGTACGGTTTTTCATACAAGTCGTATCATGCGGTGGATAGATTTGTTTGATATCGTACCCGACGGGTTTTAAAGTAACTAGACATGCGGTAGACTAGTGCTTTGGATCTATGCATGATTGTTTAATACATGATCATGTACATGTTTTACTTTATTCATTTATTTAATGCTAATCTTCATGGGGATCGGTCATGACCTCACGTACGTGCATTCTTGTCCAAACAAAGACCGATCGTTGTCATGCTTATGTCATCCATTCGGCAGTATTACTTTTTTCTCTTTGCGAGTTCCCGAATTGATGTAGTCCATTGGCAAATAGCTTTCTATAGCTATGTGTCATCCTATTTGGCTTCTTAGCCGTAAATATGGAACTATCCGGTACCACCCGGCAAGTTCCAAGCTTCGGTATCTAATTGCTTTGTCTTTTGTTAATTTTCGGGAAAAATTGATCGGCACGTCTTTTGCCCTCTCGCGCGTGTGAAGCCGGCTTTGTTCGGCTTCTTTGTGTGTTTGGCGTTGAGTGCACTTTTCACGTCAACGTTAGTATTGGACGAAGATACAATATTTTCATCATTAAGCAAGACCTTAGGTTCTTCAATTAGATCATCACATGAGGTAGAGGCATTGGTTGTAGTGACTTCTCTAGCACTTGCATGCCCACTAGAGCCAATGTCCTCATAAGCAAGTGTAAGGAATGGGATGCTCGTTGGCCTAAGAGGGGGAGGGGGTGAATTAGGCAATCTAAAACCTTAACATATGGCTTCACTAATTTTACACAAAGATAAACTAGAACATAATATCTAGATGTGCAACTAGGGTTGTTCTAGTGTGAAACTCCCATACCAAAACAAGGTTTGCAACCTATAGTCAATCCTAGCATGATACTACTCTAGGAAAGTAAAGGCAAGTAAAGATTGCAACAGAGTAAATGCGGAAATGTAAAGGGGATGAGAGGATGCAAACTCTTGACACGCGTTTTATCTCGTGGTATCGGTAGGCACTAAGCCACCCCCAGTCCATGTTGTTGAAGCACTCACACAAGAGTATTGCATCCCGGTCACCAAGTCTCTCCCAAGAGCAGCACTTGACTCGCCACAAAGGCTAGCCACTTAGGCACTTGTCAAGCTCCCTTGGTCACCTTGATGCTGCCTCCACTAAGGAGATTCTCCACTTAGGAAGGGGGTCTCCACGTCCCCCGCACAAAGTGTCCTCGCCACTCCACACCAAGCCGGAGGGTCGATGATGATTGCCGGTGAGCCACTTAGGCCCCAAGGCTTCCGGCGAACCTTGTACAACTTGATTCACTCAAGAATCACCTCACAAGGTTGGCACAACCTTGCACTTACTCATCTCTAAGCTAAGCCTAGCACTAAGCACATACACAAAGCACATGCAAGTCTAAGGATGAGCAATTTAAGAACTTGGATGGATTGGATATGACCTTTTAGGTGTCTTGCACTCTCCGCACTTCCACACAATCTAGCAGCCTCAAATGGGTGAGTGGAGGGGGTATAAATAGCCCAAGGCAACCAAAGAGCCGTTGGCTAACGGCCACCGAAAAACTAAGCGTCGGATGAACCGATGCTATCTTTTTTTAGGCATCGGTTCATCGAATGCCCCTCCCACGTCACTTAGCCATTGAGATTCTCCGACACAAATGCTCGACGCTATACACCGACGGTGTGTCGGTTCATCCGTGCCGAAGACCCCGCGGTGAAGTCGTCTCTCGTTAGCTTACACGCGACCGCCGGATAGACCGACGCTTCACCTTGACCAAGGCGTCGGATCATCCGCTCGCCGAGGACTTCTTCTTAGCACGTCTCTGTCTTGATTCAAACCGAGCGTCGGATAGACCGATGGTGTCCTCACTCGGATCGTCGGATCATTCGGTGCTACCGTCTTCGCTGCTCTTCTCTCGCAACTCGTCCGATGCTACTAGAAAATGGACCGTCGGTTCATCCGACGGTGCCTAGGATTTCACCCGGTGTACAAACTCGTCCGACGATTGCACCGACGCTTGCTATATTGGTACCGTCGGTTCATCCGACGGTGTTTTTTCTTTTTCTTTTCTTTCTCGTTTTTGACCCTTGAAAAATAGACTATCTTCTCAATTTGGCATGTGGTATTTTGGCATCCTTGGGACCTAGAAATGTCTACAAAGACATGCTAAACAATATGGTTAGTCCCATTGATCATGTTGTCATGAATCACCAAAATCAAACTCGAACTAATGGCAAATGGGGCCATGTTCGCTACAATCTCCCCCTTTTTGGTGATTTATGACAACACAAGCAAAGCAAGCATAAATTTGCAAAAATTGACAAAATTAGAACCACTTACACTTGCTTGGATGCTTACCATCATCCAAATCCCCCTAAATCAAACTTCCCCCTTTTTTGATCTTCTCTTCCTATGTTCACACATAGCTTGCCTCTTCCCACTTTGGAACCACTAGCTTTCTTTGGTCTCACATTCTCCCCCTTTCAAATAAAATCTCCAAAAAGTCCAAAACAAAAAGGGCTCCAAGGAAACTAGCAAGTCCTAGCAAACATAGCTCAAAGAGAAATGTTAAATACAAGGGAGAAAGCCGCGTGAATCATGATCCATATGTATGATATCAATGAAGATACCACATGTGCGAATAACTAAGGTGGATCACAAGCTCATGAGACTAGCATGATACAAACTGAGCTCCCCCTAAGTGTGTGCACAAAATGATAATGTGAAAACAAGTGCACAACTACCAACTTGTAAGACAAGGAAGCTTGGAGCATATCATGCAAAGAGGTACCTTAAAGGAAATGAGATAAAACAAATGGGTTCTTGTTACATTACCACTTGTAGATATCACTTGTAGTCTTTTGATCATTGCATACCTCCGGGGGATGATCCTCTTTACCTTGTTGGCACCACATTGAGATCAGCCACATGGAAATGATATCACTAGGTGACACCACTTTAAAGAAGCTTGCATAGAAGACACTTGGGGTACCACAAGGATTAGGAATGTATGAGTACATTGCCTTTGAACTTACATAGAGACATAAGCTTGCAAGGACATGACTCAATAGCATGAAGCTCATATTTATATATTTACTCTTTTTGAGATCTTAGATCATATTGAGAGTGAAATAGCATTCTCTTAAAATGAAGCACCGCACCGAAACGCGTCACCAAGCGACTACACAAGTTAAGCTAGAAACAATGTTAGTCCCATAATCAAACCATAGGATGAGCTCCCCCTAAATGTGTGCATTTAGTGTTTGAATCACCAACCAAATGTATGCACATTGTTTATGACAACCAAAGGGAAGCTAACCCTATGCTTTCTCATGATGCAAAGAGAGATATATATGAAAACATGCACCATGAAAGAACAAGTGTAGCTTTCCTACACACTAATCAAACCATGTAAGTTGCCCATGGGTTAGCACATGACACAAGCAACCTACCATATGTAAACATTGCGACAAATGCAACCTAAACAAGGCAATGGAGCTACAATGATACTAGAGATGGATTATAGTTTCCATTACCTCAACCGGAGAACTTGGGCAACACATGTCCAACTTACAAGCTTAGCTTGTAGAGATGAAATTTCCACAACTTCTTTGTGCCAAGCCTCCCAAGTCCCTTCCCTCATGGCCTTCAAGTGGCCTTTGGAACCCAAACCATTTGAGGCCCCGTCATGTTGATGATGATTTCCTTGGGCACCCAAATGGTTGGTTCCAACCCCGCTCTTCCTTCATCTTCCCAACCTTGTGTGCAACCACCTCGCCATTAGCCTTCTTCTTGATGACGTATGTGTTGCTCTTGGTTTTGTTCTTGCGGTTGGGCTTGGTGTAGATGAGAGAGCTCTTGATGGTGGGGTTCAACTTCTTCTTTGCGCCCTTGTCCATCTTCTTGACAAATTGAGGGCATTTGTAGAACTTGTGCCCTTCTCCATAACACTTGTAGCAACTCACGGTTGCACCCTTCTCAAGCTTCTTCACCATGGGATCACGGTTATATTGAGAAGGTTGGACTTTGCTCTTCATATCTTGAGAGATGTCCACTTGTTCCCCATCGTTCTTGCCCTTGCCTATCAAGTTTGCAAACCTCTCTCGAGCCATTTCACTTCTTGCTTGAGCTCATCATTTTTCATTCCTATGAGGGAATCACATGTTTCTACAACAACATTCCCATTGCAAGATGGTGAGCAAGATTCATCAATTAAATCAATGCAAGAAGTTGAAGCATCTACATCGGAGATAGGAATTGCACAAGGGATAGATGATTCATCAAGCTCAAAGGAATTACTTGTTTTAGTCTCCTTGCTCTCAAGCTTAGATTTTAGCTCATCACACTCCTTTCTAAGCAATTTGAATTTGCACAACAAATGTTCATAATTTGTAGCAAGGGTTGCACTAAGATCATTGAGAGCATTGAGTTCTTTAATTTCATTAGCTTGTTTCTTAAGCATTCCTTTTTGCTCATGGACTATCTCAACAAGACCATCAAGAGTGGTGGTGTCGGACTCGTCATCACTTACATTGCTTTCAATACCTTTGGCCATAAGGCACATGTGTAGTGATGACGAAGGACCTTGCATGAAGCGGGTAGTGAAGTTCTTTCTTGATTCATCACTTGAGCTAGAATAACTTGATTCTCCAACACTTGTCCACTCACGGACGGCGATAGTTGCTTCTTGCCTTGGTCTTCTCTCCTTGACCACCTTCTTCTTGGGCTTGTGCTCGATCTTGGTGAACTTGATGTGTTGATGATGACGCCCTTCTCTCAAGTGGACGTTATAGTCGTACATGTTGACTTTCTTCACATACTTGAAGATCTTCTTCACGTACTCGGCCACCATGGATTCAACCTTTTCATCACTTGAGGAGTCTTCATCATCACCATCATCCTCGCTTGAGCTTCCATGAGTAGCCATCCTACTCAACATCTTTTCTTGTTGGCTTGAGAGAGCATGGCTTGTAGTTGGAGAGGATGGTTCTTGGGGTGCCTTCTTGGACTTTGGCATGATTTGAAGCTCATGTGCCATGATCTTGCTCAAGATATGAGATGGCTTCAATTCTTTGAGCTTCTTCTCATAGATGATAGCTTTCACCAAGTCATAATCGGGCTTCCGGAGACTTTTAAGGATCTTGTAGTTGATGTTCACGTCCATAATGTTCTTCACACCTAAAGCATTAATCTCATTGACAAGCACATTTAGGCTTGAGTATATAGATTTAGCATTTTCATTTGCAAGTTGCTTAAAGCTATTGAATTCCGAAGGATACACCGTAGCATTCATTAGCAACTTCTTTTGAACCCTCATTTTGCTCCTTGATGGTTTTCCATAGCTCATGAGCATTTTCACACGTAAAAACTCTATTGAAAATGCCTACATCTACCGAGGACAGAATGATACTCTTAGCAATCACATAAAATTGCTTTTCCTTCTTAGTACTATTTTTCATGCCCTCATCGGTGACTCTCCAAACATCAAGGTCCTTTGCTTGGAGATAGGCCTCCATGAGTACCTTCCACCAAGGGTAGCCCGTGCCATCGAAATGTGGAGCCAAACCTAAGGTATCCACCCCTTTCATACCTCTATAGAGCAACTCACTAGGTGGTGAAGCCTAACCGTTCCAATGAGCCGGTTATCACAATTTACTAATCGAATTGGCATTTCCTTGTAAAGGAAGTGAGTCCCGGCTCGATAGCACTTGTAAGGAATGGGATGCTAGGGGAGGGGTGAATTAGGCAATCTAAAACCTTAACCTATGGCTTCACTAATTTTACACAAAAATAAACTAGAACATACTATCTAGATGTGCAACTAAGATTATTCTAGTGTGAAACTCCCATCCCAAGACAAGTTTTGCAACCTATAGCCATTCCTAGCATGATACTACTCTAGGAAAGTAAAGGCAAGCAAAGATTGCAAAAGAGTAAAGGCGGAAACGTAAAGGGGATGAGAGGAAGCAAACTCTTGACACACGATTTATCCCGTGGTATCGGTAGGCACTAAGCTACCACTAGTCCACGTTGTTGAAGCACTCACACAAGAGTATTGCTTCCCGGTCACCAAGTCTCTCCCAAGAGCACCACTTGACTCGCCACAAAGGCTAGCCACTTAGGCACTTGCCAAGCTCCCTTGGTCACCTTGATGCCGCCTCCACTAAGGAGCTACTCCACTTAGGAAGGGGGTCTCAACGTCCCCCGCACAAAGTGTCCTCGCCGCTCCACACCAAGTCGGAGGATCGATGACGATTGCCGGTGAGCCACTTAGGCCCCAAGGCTTCCGATGAACCTTGTACAACTTGATTCACTCAAGAATCACCTCACAAGGTTGGCACAACCTTGCACTCACTCGGCTCTAAGCTAAGCCTAGCACTAAGCACATACACAAAGCATATGCAAGTCTAAGGATGAGCGAGTTAAGCACTTGGATGGATTGGATATGACCTTCTAGGTGTGTTGTACTCTCCTGCACTTCCACACAATCCGGCGACTCGAAATGGGTGAGTGGAGGGGGTATAAATAGCCCAAGGCAACCAACCGAAAAAGTAAGCGTCGGATGAACCGATGTTATCTTTTTCAAGGCATCGGTTCATCCGATGCCCCTCCCACGTCATTTAACCGTTGAGATTCTCTGACACAACTGCTCTGACGCTATACACCGACGGTACGTCGGTTCATCCGGTGCTGAAGACCCCGCGACCAAGTCGTCTTTGTTAGCTCTCACGTGACCGTCGGATAGGCCGACGCTTCCCCTTGACCAAGACGTCTGATCATCCGGTGCTGAAGACTTCTTCTTGGAGCGTCTCTGTCTTGATTAAAACTGAGCGTCGGATAGACCGACGGTGTCCTCACTCGGACCGTCGGATCATCCGGTGCTACCGTCTTCGCTGCTCTTCTCTCGCAACTCGTCCGACGCTACTAGAAAATGGATCGTTGGTTCATTCGACGGTGCCTAGATTTCACCCGGTGTACAAACTCGTCCGACGATTGCACCGACGCTTGCTATATTGGTACCGTCGGTTCATCCGACGTTGTCCTTTCTTTTTCTTTTCTTTCTCATTCTCAATTTGGCATGTGCTATTTTGGCATGCTTAGGACCTAGAAATGTCTACAAAGACATGCTAAACAATATGGTTAGTCCCATTGATCATGTTGTCATTAATCACCAAAATCAAACTCGAACTAATGGCAAATGGGGCCATGTTCGCTACAAAGCAAGCTCAAGCTCTTGACATTTCATCTCTAAGATCACATGTTCTTTCTTAAGCTTCTTATGATTTGACTCAAGAGACTTGTTAAGCACTGTTATGTCGTCATGCTTCACGATTAGCTCATTGTGCTTATCAAGCAACTTGTTGTGGTCATCTCTAAGTGACTTGTTGGACACTACCAAAGCATCATGTTCTTTGCTATGGTCATTGTGCTTCACAAGCAACTCATCATTTGAAAGCTTAAGTTTCTCATGAGTCTCTTCAAGTGTCTTGAGCTTACTCTTTTGTTTCTTAATCATGGAAGTGTATTCATCAAGAAGACCCTTAATAGCAAGTGGTGAGAGATCATCATCATCACTACTAGAAGAACCACTACTATCGCTATCGCTCACCTTGGAGTGCTTTGCCATGAAGCACATAGGTGGAGGTGGGAGTGGAGGTTCTTCATCATCCATGATAGTGATACCGGAAATCTTATTGTTCTATTCATCTTCACTTTCATTTGATTCACTTGAAGTTTCACCACCGGTTACCCATTCATTGACCAAGGGAGAACGATGTTTTCTCTTCTTGTGGTAGGGCTTGTTTGATGACTTCTTCTTGGATGAGCTCTTCTTGTAGTACTTGGCATCTTTCTCATCCTCATCATTCTTCTTGCTTGAGCTAGATACTCGCTTGTCGGGCTTGGGGAAATCATATGATAGATGATCATAGCTTCCACAATTACAGCACTTCATATTGCTTCCTCCACCATTTCTTCTTGATGCCCGAAACTTTTGCTTCTTGGGATCATAGTTGTAACCCTTCTAGCCAATATTGGAGAGCATTCTTGTGGTTCTATTCATGAGGAGAGCAAGCTGTGCATCATCACTCTCCACTTCACTTAAATCACTTTTGCCTTCGCTCTCACTTGAGGAAAAAGGAGACTTTGCATTGGTCTTCTTGGACTTGATCTTCTCACTAGCCTTGAGTGCAAGATCTTTCTTGGCGCTTGAGTGAGAGGTAGATGATTCCATGTCTTCCATCATGAACATCTCGTGGGAGCGGATCTTGTTCACAACCTCGGTGATGGTGAGGGTAGTGAAATCCTCCTCAAAGAGAAGTGCCTTGACGATATTGTATCTAGGCTTGGGGAGCGTTTGAAGGATTTTCCGGATGATTTCCTGTTCGGAAAGGTTAGCAACATCGAGAGCATTGATACTTTGAATAAGCACACCCATCCTAGAATACATTTGCTCTACACGCTCATCATCATTCATTTTGAACTCATTGATTTCCACCTTAAGCAACTCATATTTTTCCTCACAGATCTTTTTGTTACCCACATGGATTCCTTTGAGTTGCATCCACACTTCATGGGCGGTTTCCAAAGCAAAGACCCGATCAAACAACTCCTCATCTAGCGCCTCAAAAATATGGTTTATAGCACGTGCATTCCACTTAGCTTCACTCTCGGTAGGAACACTAGGCAACGGATACATGGTAGTGCGCCACACATCATGGTGTTGTGCTTGAAGGTAGCTAGCCACTCTATGTGCCCAAAAGGTAAACTGTTTCCCCGCCAACTTGGGAGGGGCATTGCCAGTACCTTTCCCCATCTCCCTAGGCGGTTAAGCCAAGCAAAAGGGAGCCTCTCTTTGATTCCACTTGTAGGATCAATGGCCCATAGAAGGGGGTTGAATATGGGACTTCTTTTGAATTTCTAAGGAGATAAGAAAACCTTAACCTATCAACTAGTGTTGCCTATCTAAAAAGGCTTTTCTCTAGCACCCTAGTCAAGATATGAAGCAAACAAGCAACTTAACAAGAACAAGGGCAAGGAAACTTAAGTGAGGAAATTAGGTGCTGAAATTAAATGCAAGAAAGTAGAGAGAGGCACAAGAGACGACCGAATTTTTTCCCGTGGTATCGAGAAGTTGACGCTCCCCCTAATCCACATTGGAGCACTCACTTAGAGTATTGCTCCCCCTCGAGTCACCAAGACTCAATTGCTCACTAAGAGTACCCGTTCTCCATCTTCGGAACGATGGGTCTCGAACCGTGTGCACCAAGCTTTTCTTGAGGCTCCCCGGAATATCCAAGAGCTCACCAAGAACCCCCAAAGCACTAAGACCGTCTAGGAGCCGTCAAACTCCAAGAGTAACAAGCCCGCACACTTTCACTTGACCCGAGCACTCGGCTAAGCCATGTATGCACCTTGAACACCCTTGATCACTAAGAAAGAGCTCCTCAATCAAGAGGAAGAGAATCCCAAATGGCAAGAACACACTCTCCTCTCGTTGACCGCGGTAGATCTTCGAATGGCAAAGGCGGCTCAAAGAGGCGAGGGGGTCATATTTATAGGCCTAGCAAGGGAGGCTAGCCGTTGGAAAAGTTTCCTTGAAAAGTAGTACCATCGGATGAACCGATGGTTCCCCTAGCGCGGGCGTCGGATCATCCGGTCACTCATAGGCGCCGAAATAACCGTTGAACCAAGCGACTCGGTCAATGCACCGACACCTCGTCGGACCATCCGGTGCCGAAGAGCAACCACACGGGGCGATCGTGTAGTTTAAACTCGGGCGTCGGATGAACCACCGGGTTGGATCCGAAGCATCGGTTCATCCGGTGCTAAAGCAAAAGTTTTGGTGCGTCTCTATATGATTTAAATGCAAGTGTCGGATAGACAAGGCGGTCGGAGCGTCGGATCATCCGGTGCTGAAGAGGCTGAGCTCTGACCCTTACTGTTGCCAAACCCTAAGGCATCGGATGAACCGCTGCCTATACCGTCAGTTCATCCGACGGTCTCTTTTGAATTCTTTGGCCGCTCATCTGACGAATGTAGAATTTGAGGCGTCAGTTCGTCCAACGCTATGACTTGGATTCTAACTCATCAATTCCGTCAATTCTTTTGCTTCTACTTTGCTTCATGAACTCTTTGAGCTAATTAACATCCAAGGAACTTGAGTGTGCATATTTTCATGGCTTTTGGTGCATGGTCAAGCTATTAGTGCACGAACCCCTCTTAATAGTACGGTCAAACACTACAAACTAGCAATCCAAGTATCCTTCATCACCTTGTGACACTATGGAACTATCAAAGTCCTTAGTCTTGTAGTATTTTTCCATTGATCGTCCATAAATTCAAATTGTGGGGTCTCTTTTCATTTGATACTCATGAAAATAGCCCAATTTGTAATCTACTACAAAACAAAGGTTAGTCACAAGTATATGATTGTCATTTATCACCGAAACACACCCTTACCAAAGGTGCAAAAGGGCCTAGATGGTTACACATAGTGTTGTCTTGCTCCATCAAAATGAGTGGTAATTTACACCGGTGAACATACCCTATTTCCTCTAGAATAATGCGAGTCGACCATAATTTGCTCAATGTGCCCTTTATTCTTATAAATTGTTATTAGATGAACAAATGTTCCCTTGCAAACACATCCGGGAGAACATTAACCGGACATATTAGGTATAGTGTTCGAGCTATCGGTTTAAGGAAGTACTTCCACCGTAGAGTCGGATAACGGCTCGTGGGTTCACCTAGAAGCCTCCGCTAGTGCTCCCGTGTCCGCCTCATCCCTACCCCTCCCTCCCGGCCCCGGCAAGCTCACCCGCCCCCCACCCGTTCTCGTAGTAGGTTGTAGATTTAGCACATAGTAGTATTGCTTGTAGTAGTAGTAGTTTGGTCGTATGGCATCTCACTCGGAGCTCGTCATCACCATTGTCGTCGTCGTTGTTGTCGGATGGTGAGATCCGGATATCCCACATGGGTGTTAATCCTTGTGGTTTAGTTGTTCGGCGGGGGAGGAGTCTAAGGCTAAGAACTTGAAGGTCGCACACGAGTACGCAGAACACGGAGAACACAAGCAAGTTTATGCGGTTCGGGCCTTGAGAGAGTAATACCCTATGTCCAATTGTCGGTGTAGATTGCTTGAGGATTGGATTCGTTGTACAAGGGATCGCCTCGTCCACCTTATATTGGCCGGCGGATGAGGTCGGTTCCCAAACTCTGGTCGGTTACGACCGGGGAGACCTAAGTCTACGTTACACATCTTGCCATATCCCGTCGATCTACTTTGGGTGAAGTCCACCGAGGTCTTTGTCTTCTACACCAAGTCTTGAGGTCGTAGCGGATCGGGTCGTCTAGGGAATCTTCTAGAAGGTCTTCGGGAGGTCGTGTGGGCCGCCAACCGGGTCGGTTGGGCCCACCGACGGAGTCGGCGAGTCTTCTATTAGGCCGGACCCACTTGTCGGGGGTGGTCATGAGCTCGGGTCGGTGGGGACCCAAGGGTACCCATTTCTCACAAGCCCCCGAGCAAGGTGTAGGTGCGGCGACCTTAGAAAGGTCATGACGAAGTCGTAGAGCTATCGATAGGTTGAATAGCATGCACGTCGGTCCAAAAGAAAAGAAAAAATTCAGCTTAGCGACCGACCTCGTTTGAAGTCTTGCCGAACAAAGAGAGGTCGAGTGATGACCTATAAGAAGCGGACTTCCAATAGATCGAAACGATGATGAAAAACTTCGAGAGGGCATCGAAGATGCACTCGTGAGTAGTATTCGAGCGTCGTGGCGGGCGGGATGGCCGGTATGATGGTCCAAAAAGGAAGAAGAGAAAAAAAGTAGGTCGAGTAATGATGTGATGAGAAACGGGTTTCCCAACGAAGTTGGTACGACAAGGAAAACAAGAGGGAATCGAAGACGCACTCATAGAGTAGTCCCCGAGCATTGAAGCGTACAACATGGCTGGTTTGATGCTCCAAAAAAGAGAAGAAAAACCGAGTCATGGTCTCGATCGAACGAAGTGTAGAGACACCCGGATCTCCTAGCATAGCTACAAGGAGTCCGGGGAGAGCCGACCTCAAGGAGGCCTTGTAGGCGTGCCGAACTCAAATAGGCCTTATGTCATTTAATGCCCGCATCCGAGGATACACGGCAAGGTCTTGAAAGGTTCGTCGAAATAAGAAATAGTTGATTACGTCGCAGCTGGAGTTGCGATGTCCGAATTGTTTTACGATGAAGCCAAATAACCCATTGATTTTGAATGTATGGAGTGTAGAGACACCCGGATATCCCGCATAGCCGCAAGGAGACCGGCGAGCCACTCGAGGCGTGCCGACCTTAAGAAGGTCTCAAATCAATAGCGCCCAAGCACCGGAGATACTTGGCAGGGCCACTAGGCGCGCACCCCACGGGGAGGCCTTCATTCCCACGTAAAATCATGGGTGTCCAGAGCAGGCTGGCAGGGCTACGATAGCACACCGACCTCAGAAGGTCACGCATCCGTGGCACCCAACTAGGTTGGTAGAGTCGTAGATATACCGAGGTATTGCAAAACCTAGGTATTTTAAGGCACGCCGACCTCAAGGAGGTCGTTTTGGTGTCCAGATAAACAACATAGCTGCCAACCATCTAGCGGAGCCATGATACTAAGGTATTGGTGACCTTAGCAATAGGCACACCGACCACGGGGGCCCGATGAAATTTGCAGATGCAAAGCTTTTGATCTCCATGGTGTTGCTGATCTCCGGGAACCCGGATGGATTTGGCAGAAGCGACGAGGCACGCCTACCTCGGAAGGTCTTCAATCGAACCTACGGCCATTCTGCTCGGGAAATAGAAATATAGGCTGATTGGAATAGGTCCGTTTACGTGCAGAGCCATAGCGGGTGCACTAGGACGCAGAGCCTAGCGGGTGCAAATAATAGACATCAAGTCGTAGAAGGGGGCCACGAAGTTGTAAAGTCGTCGTCGAAAGGGGGGCTAAGTTAGGCGCAGAGCCATCTGACGCGAGGTCAGGTTTTGTCGTGTAGTGTAGACTGCAGGTCACGGGTCAACAGTGATTGGAGATGCTCTTGCCACCCAGGAAATGACAAACTGCCCACTGATCGAGGGGGTTACTGTAGCCATGTGACCTCTGCGGCGGGGCTCAGGCATCATTGATGCACAAACGACAAAGACGTCGTGAGTCAGAAAAAAGTAATGTCGTCGCCTTTAATCATGCACAGGCTTACAGGTCCCAGTATCACGTGGTGACAGTGTCATCACTTTGCCAGCTACCCGGGGCGCGGCTTGGGCTATAAATAGCTCCTTTGAGGCCGAAGGGGGGCAAGCTCCGAGCGCCGTTGAGCTATGAGGCCGCGGTGTAGCGTTCCCACCATGCCATGGGCTTGTGTTCGTCCTCCAAACCGTAGGTTCTTGTTCTTGTAGATGCTTGGAGCTAGAAGAATTCTCGCGAAGTGTAGGCAACATCTCCATCCTCTGAGCCCAGCCTCTGCGAGGCACCAGGCAGAGTTTGGAGGTGCTGCTATCCGAGCTGGAGCTATGGCAGGACGTCTCTGGGGAGCACCGAGAGCTCACTAGGGCTTGGTTTTCAACGCCGAAGAGAAAGCTCGTATCTCCATTCCAGTAGTTCGAACCGAGCATGCCTTAGGTTGCGTGTCGTCCTGCAGTTGTCTCCCGCAAGGCCGCCATCAAGGTCCTGGTGCTAGGAGAAGTCTCGCGACGTGCTCTGCTTCGGCAAAGTAGGTCGTGGTGACTGCTCTGGGTGGCCCAGACCTTGAAGTAAGTTTATCTCGTGCTTCAGGTTCTGGATCCAATGAGGTCGCAGGCGACTTGTGTACTTTCGGGTTCTGGATCCAATGAGGTCATAGGCGGGCTGTATACCTTCAGATGGTCCATGAAATCTTCACTCTCTTCTGTCATGCACTTGGTCGATTTGGCAAAATGATTTGTCAAAGACCTAAATTAATGTGATGTGGGGGCTTGCAAAATATGTTTGCCATCAGGACGACCTGATGTTGTCTTCTTGTTTGGCTAACGACCTAAACTCGGATTTAGGTCGTGGTTGTAGTCTGCTAGAGAAAAATCCGCCTTAATCTTCTCGCGAACTTCTCGGGATGGAGCCGTTGAGGCGTATTGTATAGTGGAAGGAGCCGCAACGGATAGATTCGGTGGACCCCCTAAAAATAGGGCGGCCCAAGGCGGGGTTGACCCCATTCCCCTTTCGTCTACATCTTATCGTTGTTGCTTCCATCTCTTTCTCTCTCTCACCGCGCCGTAGCGATCTTGCGGCCTGTCGTGCTTCCGCGCCCACATGTCCGGCTTCCAACTCCGCCAATCGTGTGCTAGCGCGCGCCGCTCCGCGCCGTGCTCCTCTTGCGCATGTTAGATCCAACTTGAACCCTAGCGGTGCGATGGCGGCGGAGGCTCCTTGCATCCCGGACCCGCAAGCGAGCGTGGGTCCGGTCGACAATGACCGAGGCAAAGATCCGTGCGCCGGTGAACCACGGCCGCTTCGGCTAAAGGCGGAGGTGGAGTGGAGGGCGGCCGCCGGGGGAACAGCTTCCCGAGCGAGGACGTCAAGGAGCAGGTCGTCTTCACATCTTTCTTCGAGCGTAGCTTCAACCTTTCGGCGGGAGACTTCTTCCGTGGGTTGTTGTACTACTACGGATTGGAGTTGGCACATCTTGTTCCCAACTCCAATACCATAGTGTCAACGTTTATTCACTTCGTGAGGCATATCCGGGAATATCACCTCACTTCTTGTTGTAGAGATATTTCTTCTATGTGAAGAGCACCGGCAAGAGGTCGGGGCCGGTGGGGGTTGTGATGTTAAACTTGAGGTTAGGTCTCAAGGCGGAGTGGATAGACACCGACCTCCCCGACAACACCGCTGGGTGGAGGTTGGAGTGGTTTTATATTGCAGATCAAATTCCTGGTCTTCCACGTCAAACTGGCCATAGGCCAGTGAAAATAAATGAGTGGGATTTAGGTTTGTCATCCTGGGATCTCAAGGGGATCGAGCCAGTGCTGGAGCTTGTCAGCGAGCTGAATAAAAGGGAGTGACGGGGCGCGGTGGTGGCTAGGTCATTCTGTCAGCGAATGATCCAACCGATCAAGGATCGGGTCCACCCGACATACGAGTATTGGGGGGCAATCGGACCCCACGCGCGAGATCAACCGCAAGGTCTCCAAGGAGGAGATGGCGGCTAAAGTTTCCCAGATGTACTCTAGGAAAGTGAAGGTGAAGAAGTGCCCTAAGGCACACTCGGCCGAAGAGGTTGGCGGATCCGATAAGATCCCGAGATCTACCTATAGGTCATTTCACTTCGCTTGTTAGTTGTTTAGGTCGTATAATGTCCTTGCCATTTGTTTGCAAGAGCACGAGCTTCGGATGTGGTGCCCAAGCACCTCTCCCCGAGGGTGAGTAGCACCGGAGGAAGCTTAGGTCGGACAAGTACAAGCCACCGGCAGGTCGTCCGCCGGAGGCTTACGAGTCCGACTCGTCGATGGAGGCCAACGAACATACCGATGCGAGAGGCGGGGACGGACCTAGATGTTGGCGTCGTGAAGTCCGGCGCGAGACCAGGGTTGACGGTTGGAAAGAAGTCGGCTTCGACTGTTGCTATCGCTATCTCTCGTGGTGAAGGCCGCGAGAGCGAGAAGAAGAAAAAGAGAAAGAGGAAGGCGCCTTCCCCTCCGCGGTCGTTACTCCATCAATTTCGACACCTCGCTCGCGGGAGGTCGAGTCGGAAGAGGAGGGAGAGGAGTAGGAGAAGGAGAAGGATGAGGCGATCGAGGAGTTGCCGGTCCCGGAGGATCGACCGGCAAGGAGGTCGGAGAGTCCTGCTGCCAAGAGGCTGCGGGAGCTAGTGCAGAAGACGTCAGAGGATGCCCTCCGGCGTGGATTGGAGGCGCGGCGTAGTGCTGCGGCGGCGCGAGCAAGCATGGCCGCAACGCGATTAAGCTTTGGATTTTTTGGCAGAAGGCTCGGATCCCGGCTGTGACGAGGTAAAGTCTTGAGGGCTGGTTCTGTCTTTTACTTACTATCTTGCTGATTTTTGTCATTACGAGGTGTTTTGCCTTGCAGGCCGGTGACGAGGCCAAAGGGGGGCTAGTTGTCCCATCTTCTCCCTCCCGCACGAGGTCACCTGAGCCACAGGACGTGGGGGAGGCCCTTGCCGATGACGCGCGCACCGCTACTCCGCCACGAGGAGCAAGTTGAGAGCGGGGCGACTTCACCGCCCGTGGCCGTCGCGAGGGTGGAGACTCCCCCGTGGGTTGTTGAAGCGGAAGGAGCTTCCGCCGGGGGTGTCGGGGCTACGACATCCCTAACGATTATTGACGTTGACCCCATCGGTGCGGTGCCCGGTGGGGCCGAGGACCTCGTCGGGGACCACCTCGGATTGACCGGCGCGGGAGGTCCGTAAACATCCGCGCACGGTACCTCCATCTTCATCTTCAAGCCCGAGGTTGCCACGGCGATTAATTAATCGGAATCATACCCCTTGGCGGGAGGATTAGTTTGAAGACAACGAAGACATGTAGGCCTTGCGGACTAGCATCATCACTATCAACTATGCACCGACGGTGAGTGCTCCACGACGTGTTGTTGTTACTTGATCACTATGCAAGTCATTGTAGGGCGTCGCCAACTATGCAATGTCTTGCATAGTCGTTTCAAAAGAAGGGGAGCAAGCAGCGGTCCATTGTTGATCGCCTAGTAGACACTCCTAACGGGCGACTTTTCTAAGGGTGACGATCTTGGCGGGCCGCGCCCGATGCATTGGTGAGAGTTAAGTCTCACTACCCTGACGTCGACATGGCCAAGATCAGGGGAGGTGCTGACACCTCGAAGGACCTCCAGGCCCTGGAGCATGAAGTTGAAGAAGCTGCAAATGAAGTGATGAAGAACATCGACTTTAAAGGCGATGGTGGAAACGCCGGCGACCGTAGTCTTGAATTAGGGGCCGTACCTCCTCCTCCTCTTATAATTTGTAAATAATGCTTCGGGGATATGTTGTAGAAACCTTAATGAAGTACTTGCCTTTTGCCGGTATGAGCTTGGTTAATCTTGTAGATGATGACGTCTTGTGTTTTTGACTCGCTAACCACTACTCACAGAGAGGTCGGGCATCGACCTCCACGGCTCGGCGTGGAGGCTTACGAGAGGTCGGCGCGCGTGGGAGGAGCCTAGGGCTCGGGTTTGGCGACCTTTTCGACCAAGCATGCTCGTCACGGCGGGAGGCTTCATACTCGTTAGGGATGGTGTCCTCGGGTCGAACAACCCTTAGGATGGCTTTGAGCCAAGCCCCCGAGCATGTCAAGGGGGAGGAAAAGGAAAAGAAACTTGGAGCCCCGGGTTTTACAACCCATATGTTGGCTTTAGCCAAGCCCCCGAGCATGTCGAGGGGGGGTTATCGTGTGAGGGAGGAGAAGGTAGTGCTTGACTCATAGCAGATGACTGCTTGAAATATTTATTTATTTAATCTGAAAAAAGGTACAAGAAAAGGAAATACATAGCTTAAGTTTAGAACTATTTTACGGATAGAATCGTCGTAGATGCTCCACGTTCCGGGGGTTGGGTACTCCTTGCCCGTCGCCCCACCGGAGTCAATATGTTGACGGCCGATGACTTCGGTAATGTCACACCCCGAAATTTCCCAATTTCGGGATGTGAATAAAAAGAATAAATAAACAAGAATTTTCTCATAACTTTAAAATTTTTCCAATGTTTTGTACATTAAATAAATGGTTGTGTGTGTTGCATTCATGCCGATGCATCCTAGTGTTTCTTGAGTGCAAAATGTTTTAAAATGGGTTTACACAACCTTTAGGTTCCTCCAAAAATCTTCCAATTTTTTTCAGGCATTTATTCTCCTTCTTCCTAGAGCTAAATCTATCTTCTATAAACTCCAATTTTTTCGTAAGCTCAAAGTCGTCATCTTATTAATAGTCATCTCAACATGTCTTCTTATCTTTTCAAGTTCCTATACAACATCTATAGTAATCCAAAATGTCATGTATTAATCTTTTGTTTTCTGTTTCTATTTCTTTTCATAGTTTTCATCTATCGTTACAATTCCTCCCTGGCCAAACGTGAGGGCACACGGACTATATTGTGTTTCATCTTTTACCGTCCAATTCCATCTTGGTTATGATGTCTACCAGCTGGTCCATCCAGTTGCAACACGAGCATGAGTCGATCTTGACCGAGTTTGTTTCCAACTAGAACCAAGACCGAATAATGGTGCGCGTCCCATAACAAGCATTATATATTTATATATCTTGGGGGTTTTCTTTTCCATCAATTGCTATTCCTCATGTGCCCTAGCTCCTTGGCAAGTCTGCCGTTGTCAAGCTCATCTAATCGCAGAGCCCTAGCGCTGCTGCGGTGCCCCGTCGTCCTTGGCGCTGTCGATCCACCGCATCAGCACCTCCGTCGTCACCACCAGGAGCAGCACCACCAGGAAGTCGTACGTTGTCCTAGATCGATCTCTGCAGCAAGCCGTCTACGACCGTCCATGACTCCATGTGTGCTGGTCGCCGGCCGAGAGGACTTCATCACCACGAGAAGAGCATGTCGACCTGACAGATCATACTGCGCCACCATATTTTTGTCGAGTTTTAGCCGTGCTTGTCACCGGTCGTCGTGGGTGAGCACCCCCCTCGTTTTCCCATCTCTTCCTTTTCTGTTTTTCTGCTGATCTATGCCTCTTGCGTCTCCCATGGCCTGATCGCCTATATACTTCCTATGTGTGCCGCAGCTGCAGAGTATCATAAACGACACGTTCCCTGCTGTGTGCCGTTAGCATCCGGCTCTCTTTTCCTGATGCCACCTGCGCATCAAGCTGTTGCCTCCTGTTGTACTTTGCTAACTGAACTGAGCAACTAACAAGCTGCTCGCCAGACCTTCCAAAGTTATTCAGCATCATCCAAGCAAGCCTACACGTGCGTACGTGTGTAAGCATGGTGAGCAATGTTTCTTATAGCTTTTCCTCCATTGATTGCTGCTGCATGAGTTACGTATGGTCATGCATGGTCACAATCAATTCCTTTACCGGGTTATTTTATTGTCTAAGTGGCTTGATGACATCATGCTTACGTCATGCTTAAGCAATAATGACTCTGTTTATCTCAAATTGCATTCACGCACCATCAGCATGCAATGTGATTAGTTTTAGCTGCCTGTTCTTTTGCCGTGCAGCTATGCAATGCATTTATGGTCACCATCATGTTTATTAGTTATCCTTTTATTCTTAAAATCCATAACTTATTCAGTGCAATTCCAATCTCGGTAATTCTTTCACTAATGTGTTCGTCCTAACGTGTAGACTAGTTTTGTATATTGTTATAGTACGTTTGTGCCGTTATATAGTTTGTTTCACCATAACTTGTGCATTAGCATGCATATCACTTGTTATTGGTTTTAGTATTAAAGTTGCATGTTAATCTTGACTAAATTCTCATTTAATTGGTTTTCTAAATAAAAGTGATTAGATTATACCCCGGATTTCTTGAGATAAGATTTAATTGGTTAATTCTTATTTATAACTAGCTTTTGTTAAATAAAATATGCTTAGTGTTACACATCGGTTTTCATAATAAATTTAATATGCCTAATGGTATTATAATTACCTTTTCAAATTTAATATGCTTAGTTGAACACGCAATATAAAGTTATTCGATTAGATTCTTATACATGCTTTGTCTTCCTAAAGTAATGGTTAATTTGATATAACTTGTACTTAAATATCCGATAATAAAATATGGTTAAGTTTACCGTGTTTTCTTAATTAAACATAACCTGCTTTAAAATATTCTTGCCACATGATTTTGTAACTAAACATATGAAGCACGTAGTCTCTTGTTGTTTGATAATAATCTTTCGCTAGCTTCGACCTTAGTTTTGTTTTTAACGTTCTTTAGTCGTTGCGTAACCATAGAATCGATCATATCCTTTAGTACGCTCCTTTAAAGATTTTCTTTTGATTGGTGCATGTTCTTAGTTATACTTGTTGCTTTGTATGTTGCGCCCGATGTTTGCTTCGAGTAGAAGAAGGATCGTTGTTCGGTTGACTTGAAGATGAAGAGTTTCAAGAAAGCGAGAGCCGAAGAAAGAGCAAGAAGAGTAGCTTTTCGTTGGAGAAAGGCAAGTGTCCCTAACCACCCTTCTATCTATGCTTTATTTACAAGAATACTTTGCATTAATTGGAACATGGAGAACCACCCAGGAAAACAATGCACCACAACACATATGGCTCTGTCTTGGTCAATTAATTAGAAACCTTAGTGTTTGGTATGCTTTGACGGAAAGGGGTTAGGGGGTGCCGGTAGTTGGTGTATATCCCGTCCACGGACCGATCTCGCTCTATGGTAGCTTCGCGATCTCGAGAGAGGTTTATGCATTGCGCTGTCATGTAACCTAGAGAGAGACCTACATTGGGAATCTTTGTTAAGGCCTCGTAGCGTCCCTCTCGCAATCACACCTCGGTAGTGTGGTATGGTTCCTTGCAAGCATCGCATGGTTGGGTCTAATGTTCTTCGGGACTTTTATGCGACTTGTGGGTAAATATGTACAACCTCTGCAGAGTGTTTAAAACTAATCGATTAGCTGTGCTCACGGTCAAGAGTGACCTGTACCCTCACACGATTAATTAAACATAAAGATGGACTTTAAATCGCTTTCTGGTTATTCCTTGTGGCCTGCTGAGTACCAACCATAAGTGTACTCATCCTTGCTTACTGCTGCTCAGAAGCAAAAGGTGTGAAGCTGTTGAAGATGATGATGCTAGGCGTACGCAGCCCCTAGTCGATTGCTTGTGGAGTTGGTGCCGTTTCCAGGATTGAGCTGTATAGCTCTGATAGAATAGTAAGTTTTATTTATGTTCTTTACGTGATACTGTTACTGTTATTCACTATGTCTACTATATGCATGAAACTTGATCCTGGCATGCATATAGGTATGCACTTGGTTTGTTTTTCTAAAACCGGGTCCGACAGAGTGGTATCGCAGCTTGTGCATGTCGTCGGTCTTACGGATGCGTCTAAGGATGAGGTCGCCAACGTTGAAGGAAGTTTCCTTAACGTTGGGATCATGATAGCGTCGAAGCCGTTGGTCGTGACGAGCTTGTCTCATGACGGTGGCGAGTCTTTGTTCCTCAAGGCCGTCGAGGTCGATGTGATGTGTTTGTTCGGCTTCTCCTTCCTCGTAGAACCGGATTCGTGGAGCTCGAAGGCAACGTTGGTAGGTAGAACGGCTTCGATACGTAGACCGTAAAGAAGAGTGAGAAGCCCGTAGCAGTAGCCGACTTGAGTCCCGAGACACCGGATCATGTGTGGCGGCTCGGCTAACCACCGAGGTGGTGTAGTTGGAGGCGTCGTCGTAGATACGGTCCTTGGGAGCTTGGAGCACCATGCCGTTGGCTCTTTCGCCCGGCCGTTGCACCGTGGTGTAAGGAATCGGATGCTCGTTAGCCTAAGAGGGGGAGGGGGTCAATTAGGCAACTTAAAACCTTAACCTGTGGCTTCACTAATTTTACCCAAAGGTAAACTAGAACATACTATCTATATGTGCAACTAGGTTGTTCTAGTGTGAAAGTCCCATCCCAAAAGAAGGTTTGCAACCTATAGCCAATCCTAGCATGATACTACTCTAAGAAAGCAAGGGCAAACAAAGATTGCAATAGAGTAAATGCGGAAACGTAAAAGGGGATGAGAGGAAGCAAACTCTTCACACACGATTTATCCCGTGGTATCAGTAGACACTAAGCCACCCCTAGTCCACGTTGTTGAAGCACTCACACAAGAGTATTGCTTCCCGGTCACCAAGTCTCTCCCAAGAGCACCACTTGACTCGCCACAGAGGCTAGCCACTTAGGCACTTGCCAAGCTCTCTTGGTCACCTTGATGCCGCCTCTACTAAGGAGCTTCTCCACCAAGGAAGGGGGTCTCCACGTCCCCCGCACAAAGTGTCCTCGCCGCTCCACACCAAGCCGGAGGGTCGATGACGATTGCCGGTGAGCCACTTAGGCCCCAAGGCTTCCGGCGAACCTTGTACAACTGAATTCACTCAAGAATCGTCTCACAAGGTTGGCACAACCTTGCACTCACTTAGCTCTAAGCTAAGCCTAGCACTAAGCACATACACAAAGCATATGCAAGTCTAAGGATGAGCAATTAAGCACTTGGATGGATTGGATATGATCTTCAATGTGTCTTGAACTCCTCTCGCACTTCCACACAATCCAAAGAACCTCAAATGGGTGAGTGGAGGGGTATAAATAGCCCAAGGCATCAAACTAGTTGTTGGCTAACGTCCACTGAAAAAGGTATCGTCGGATGATCCGACGATATATTTTCCAGGGCGTCGGTTCATCCGGTGCCCCTCCCACGTCATGTAGCTGTTGAGGTTCTCTGACACAACTGCTCCGACGCTATGCACCGACGCTACGTCGGATCATCCCGTGCTGAAGACCTCGCGTCCAAGTTGCCCTCCGTTAGCTTCCATCGACCGTCGGATAGACCGACGCTTTCCCTAACCAAGGCGTCGGATCATCCGGTGCTCTTGTCTTCGCTGCTCTTCTTTGCAACTCGTCCGATGCTACTAGGAAGTGGACCGTCGATTCATCCAATGGTACCTAGGGTTTGACCCTGTGTACCAACTCGTCCGACGATTGCACCTACGCTTGTTAAATTGATACCGTCGGTTCATCCGACGGTGTCTTTTCTTTTCCTTTTCTTGCTCGGTTTTGACCCTTGTTTTTCTCACTTTGGCATGTGGTTTTCTTGCATTCTTGGGACCTAGAAGTGTCTACAAAGACATGCTAAAACAATATGGTTAGTCCCAATGATCATGTTGTCATGAATCACCAAAATCAAACTCCGAACTAATGGCATATGAGGCCATGTTCGCTACACGTGGGTGGGCGACCTAGGAGTAGTAGACGTTGATAAGGTTATCTTGGCAAAAGTCCTAGAAGACCAAGCCGTTGAAGGCCGCGCCTAGGTCGGTGATGATCCTGTTAGGAACACCGAAACGATGTTTGATGTCTGCGATGAACTTAAGCTGCTTCTTCCGACGTCACTTTCGCAACAGGGTCGGACTTCAATCCACTTGGTGAATTTGTCTACGACAACCGGGATATGTTTGTAGGCGCGGGGGCGGGTACAAAACGGTCCTACGGCGTCGAGACCCCACATAGCGAAGGGCCATGACGGAGGAATAGTGCGTAGGACCCGAGTGGCGAGTCTTCTTGTTTGGCAAAGAATTGGCATCCTTTGCACCTCTTGACGAGGTCTTTAGTGTCGATTACGGTTGTGGGCCAATAGAATCTAGATCGGTATGCTTTGCCAAACAAGTTGGTGGATGCCGCATGGCGGCCACATTTGCCTTGTGGATCTCGGCTAGGGAGCTGGAGACCTTCGATCGTAGGATACACTTCATCAAGATGCCGGTAGAGGCGGCTTTCTGTATAGGTCGAAACCGATCACGACATAGTTAGCACTTCTTCTCGTGATGCGTTCTCGCTTTGCTTTGTCGTCGGGGACAAGGCTGGTCGAGTATGAAGTACGTGAAGGGCTTGCGCCAATCATCTTCTTTTTCGGACATCGGCACACCGCAAGGAGGTGCTGAATTTTGATCATTTGAAGGTGGCTGCGGATTATCGGTATCCAAAAGCTTGATTGAAGGCTTGCGTAGGTCTTGGACGAACACGTCTGCCGGGACTAGAGCTCGACGAGAGCCTAGTTTCGAGAGTACATCGGCGGCTATGTTGTTGCTCGTGGGATGTCTTGGAACTCGATCCCCTCGAAGTGGCCTTCGAGTTTACGAATCTCGGCGTAGTAGCGTCCATCATGTCCTTGACTCGGTCCCACTCCTTGTTGACTTGCTCGATGATGACCTTGGAATCGCCAAAAGCCGATGGTCGCTTGATGCCAAGGGACAACGCTATTCGGAGCCGTGGATCGGGGCTTCGTATTCCGCTCCATTGTTAGAGGCCTTGTAATGAATGCGCGGGACGTACTTGAGCTACTCTCCCCGAGGAGAGATAAGTAACACACACACTGCTCCTTCAAGGTTGAGGGCACCGTCGAAGTACATTATCCGGTGTTCGGGCCGCTCCTTGGGAGGGGGCATACGGATCTCTGTCCACTCGGACACAAAGTCTATGAGGATGCGACTTGATCGCTTGCCTAGGGCAAAACTCAATTTTGAACTCTCCAAGCTCGGCCGACCACTTGACGATGCGGCCATTGGCGTCGCGATTGTGGATGATCTCTCCTAAGGGTAACGAAGACGGAACCACGATCTTGTGAGCTTGGAAGTAATGTCGAAGCTTTCTCACCGTGATCGGGAACGCATAGAGCAGCTTCGAGGTTGTGTGTAACGTGTCTTAGCGTCGGCCGGGACCTCGCTCACGTAATACACGGATCGTTGGACGGGGGTAGGACCGCCCTTCTTCTTCTCGCTCGGCGACGAGAACCGTGCGACCACATTAGTGGTGGCGAGGAGATATAGAGTAGGAGTGTTTCCTTCGGGATTGGAGGTGTCATGAGCGGTGGTGTCGTTAAGGATTCTTTGAGAGCCTCGAATGCTTTTTGGTCTTTGTCGTCCCATACGAACTTGTCGGCCTTCTTCAATAGCTTGAAGAAGGGTAAGCCTTTTTCACCAAGCTTGCTGATGAAACGACCTAGAGCTGCCATCATGTCGGTGAGCTTCATGATGTCTTTCTTGTTGGATGGCTTGGCCATCTTTCGTATAGTGTCAACCTTCACGGGGGTTAGCTTCAATGCCTCGGTGCCGACCATGAAGCCCGAGTAGTCGGAGGGGACACGAAGACACACTTTTTTGGGTTGACCTTCTGCGGAACTCTCGCAGTTGGCGAAGGTTTCGGTGAGGTCGACGATGAGCTTGTCTTCCTTTGTGGTCTTGACGACCACATCGTCTACATAAGCTTCAACGTTCTTTTCGATTTGGGACTTCGAGCACTTACGGATTGCCTTCGGTATGTTGCTCCGGCGTTTCTCGGGCCCAAGGTCATGACCTTGTAGCGGTAGATGTCGTGGGGCGTTATGAATGTCGTTTTGTTTTCGTCGTCGGGATGCGGGGCTATGCGGTGATAGCCGAGTAGCGATCGAGGAAGCGAGTAGGACGCTACCCGGTGGAGTCCACGACCTAGTCAATACGAGGAAGAGGGAACGGATCCTTCGGGTAGTGCTTGTTAAGGTCGGTGTAATCGATACACATCCTTAATCCACCGGTTTTCTTTGGTACAAGAAGCCGGGTTTGCGAGCCAAACCGGGTGTTGACATTCTCTAGTAAAACACCGTAGCTAAGAGCTTACGGGACTTCTACGTCTATAGCTTGTTTTCTATCTTTTGCAAATCGTTGGAGCATTTTCTTGATAGGTCGTGCGGTCTTGTTGACTTCAAGTATGTGCTCGGCCCGGCTCACGGGGACACCGGGCATATCGGATGGACTCCATGTGAAGATGTCGGCGTTGTCCCTAAGGAAGGCAGTGAGCGCGAGTTCCTATTTGTGGTCGAGGTCGGCCCCGATAACGACTTCCTTGGATGCATCGGGCGGGTAAGGCAAACCTTCTTGACGGCTAGACTTGGGTCCAAGGCCGTGCTTGTACGGTTACGCTACGATACTGCGGGGGTAGTTTGGTCGATCTTGGGCGCACGGGGGGACCATGACCGTTCTTTGCGGCTTTGATCGCCGAATCTTTGGAGAGCTCAATGGTGGCACTTTCACAATTGTAGGAGACCATGATGTCCCCGAGGACGGAAAGGATTTTGTTTGGTGCTGGCATCTTCATGATGAGGTAGGTGTGGTGCGGTATAGCCATGAACTTGGCAAGCGTAGGTCGTCCGAAAGATGGCGTGGTATGATGAGCGGAAGTCGCGACCTCGAACGTCGAGGTACTCTATACGGAAGTTCTCCTCTGTGCCAAAGGTGACCGGGGTAGGCATACATGACCTATGGGGTACACAGCTTTGCCGGGCACGACCCCGTAGAAGGGTTCATCACAAGCGGTCATCTTGTTGAAGTCGAACTTCATCTTGCGCGGCGTCTCTGTGAAGATGATGTTTGGGTGCTACCTCCGTCGGTGAGGGTCTTAGGCGGGGAAGGCCCCGTTGACTATGGTGCGACGACCGGTGGGTAAGTACGGGGTCGGGGATGTGAACCCAATGATCTTTCCTGGAGAAAGTGATTGGGAATTCGGACCACCGCGAGAGGTCGTGGGTTTTCGGTGTTGACGTGCCGATATCACTGGCGTTTGATCGGGTGCGTCGGTTGCTTTTGATCGCTTGGCGACCTCGATGATGAAGTTGATCTCGCGATTAGCCTCCGGAACACACCATTGGGGTTGCCCCCTTTGGGCGGTGGCGGAGGGGTGCGCTCCTTCGGTTCTTTGTCTGGCGATTGTGGTTGTCTGGCGACGTTGGTTGTCACGTCGGTCATCTCGTCGGTCGTTTTGACGATCATCATGGCGTTCATCGCGACGATCACTCCTGTGGTCGTCACGCTTGTCGTTGCGGTCATCACGATGGTAGTCGTCACGCCTGCCATCGCGGCGATAGTCGCGGCGGTAATCATGTCAGTCCCTATCATCATTACGAGGATAGGGCCTGCGATCACGGTAATATCGTCGATCGGGTCGATGGTTACGATTGTCGAAGTGTTGACCACCGTTAGAGTCGTCATTGTTGTTGCTTGGTCTTCTTGGAGGTAGACGAGACTCCAAGGGTGCGCTTTGGGCGCTCGCACTCTCATGGTGTGCTTGGGGTCACGGTGGAACTAGCCCGGTCGCCCATGACCATATTGAAAGTCACCTTCGAGGAAGGTGGAAGGTCTTGGTGGATGCTACATAGGCTTCTCCAAATCGCTTACGCGACACGGTGCCTCCATCGTCGTGGTCTTCTCCGTTGAAGTCATGCATCACCGCATCTTGAGTGTCGACCGGTTTGTCGACGTAGGCCATGAGGTCACCAATGGTGTGTGCGTCGGCTTCGTGGATCTTCTCAAACAACTTGATGTTGGTGATCCCCTTCTTGTAGTAGGCGATGACGTCGTCGTCTTTGACACTGCAAGGGTGTTGCGGTTCTCGAAGTAGCGGTTAGTGTACTCACAAAGAGTTTCATCACGTCTCATCCGTACTACGGCGAGGTGGTGAGTATTGGCGGGACGATTATAGGTCGCCTGGAAGTTGGTCATGAAGAGGCGAGACGGAGTTGCCGAGGAGGTGATGCACTCGCGAGGAGATTGTCGAGCCACGGGAGTGGTGCCTTGCCCATCACGAGGGGGAAGTATCCTGCCATGTGGTCTTTATTGCCTCCGGAGGCACGCGCGCTATGCTATACATCTTGAGCCATATAATCGGGTCGGAAGCGACCGTCGTACTTCTCAATAGGCGGCTTGAAGTCTTTTGGGTATGCGATCGTCCGGAGACATCGTGAGAAAGGCTGGAAAATTATTGTGCTCCCGAGGGCTTGCGGGGGATGGGGCGTGGGCGCGTGGGGATGACGTAGAAGTCGTCGGGAGGGCCATTGTCTTGGTCGTGCGAGCACATCGCGGGAGTTCCTAGTCGTGCATGATCACAGGAGATCCGTAGCTTGAATGGGGTTGTTAGCGTCAAGGGCATCAGGGACCCCATGCTCGCGGTCGTAGTTAGCGCGTCGAGCTATCTCGACTTCATCTCTTATGCGGTGACGCTGGCTTCCTTCTACATGATTGGCCTGGACCAGAGGAGGCTGAGCTCCTCTGTTGTGCCTTGGGTTTGGAGCGACGTTTTCCTGAACATTGGCGACATTAGCTGCATTGTTAACGACGTTATCAGCAGCATTGGCTGGAGCATTTGCTGGAGCATTAGCCGCAGGGTTTGCTGGAGCGTTGGCTGCAGCATTAGGCTGCGGCATTGGTAGAGGGGGTTGGCCGGGTTGTGCTACTTCGTTTTCGCCTCGACCTTCTTCGACCACTAGGTCGAGGGGGCCACGGCTACGACATCGTTGGCAAGGACGCTCCGATCTGCTTCTGGAGTAGGAACTTGCTATGGATCCGCTATATCCGGAACCTCTTTCTTCGATGCGAAGCGGTTGCGACGCGGACGTTGGCTTGGAGGCATTGGACCATTGGAGAATCTTCGAGGTGATTTAGAGTGGAAAGAGCGGCTCCCAAGTTGGTTTGTGGTGAATTGTAAACTTCGAGTCCATCGCGCTCGAAGTCCCTAAGAAGGTCTCGTGCATGCGGTCTGGTGGCACGAGGTGGATCATTGTGGCGTCGGTCTTCGTGGGGCGGTGGTGTCACGAGTGCTTGTTGCCGGCGTTGGCATTGACTTGTGCGGTGTTAGCCGGTTGTTGGCACACGCACAGGCGGCAGCGAGCGAGCTCTTGTTGTCGTCGGACGGCTGCGGCGGCATTAGCGTTCTCACGCTCTTGATGTTGCTCATATGTTTCTCGATCTTACGGCGGTACATCGGCGAGAGACGACCAAGACACAGCGATCTAGGGTCTTGAACTCCTCTCCGGATAGTTCGGGGAGATCGTTGTGTGGGTGACTGGAACGCAAGGCGGTCCGGAGACGACTCTTGGTTCAGCCGGCGGCGGTGGGCCGCGGTAGAGGGGTTGACGAAACTTCTTGAGGACACGGCAACGGCGTGCGGTGTGTTTGGACTTCTCATGGATTGAGCGGGGGTTCGTCGAGATGACTCCTGCGGCTTCACGATCTTGGGTCTTGGGTCTAGATTTGATGCGGATCTTGCGTTTCATGTAGCGTGATGTACACGGCTGCGTTGCGCAAGCTAAGAGGCATCTTTGGAGGGCGAAGAGGTCGTGCGAGGGCGTTTGACGCGCTCGCGGAGACTTTGATTGTGTCGAGAGAGCATGCCCTCGACATGTCGATCCCGGCGATTAGGTTGCTTGAGTGGGTGGGTGGGTTTACGTTGACGGATACTGTTTTTGATCGGTGGTTGGTGGTGGCCGTGTTGCCTTCGATGACGAGGTGGCGGGCGGAGCGGTGGATGTCGCCGGCATCGAGCCCCAGCGGTGTCGACGGGGTTGGTGAGGATGTCCGCAATGCTCTGCGGGAAGATGACGTCGTTGGTCGAAGCCATCGAGTTGCACGAAGAACATTGACTCGGCCCTACTGCAGCGAGCCAAGCTGTCGGATGGTGAGATCGGACGACCCACGGGGGGTGTTAATCCTTGTGGTTTAGTTGTTCGGCGAAGAGGAGTATAAGGCTAAGAACTCGATGGTCGCACACAAGTACGCGGAACACGAGAGAACACAACGAGTTTATCTTGGTTCGGGCCTCCGAGTAATAACCTACGTCCGGTTGTCGGTGTAGATTGCTTGAGGATTGGAATCGTTGTACAAGGGATCGCCTTGTAACATAACATCATCATCAACCAACCCTCAAGCAATCTACACCAACAAGCGGGACGTAGGGTATTACTCTCCGAAGGCCCGAACCGGTATAAACTCGCCGTGTTCTGCTGTGTTCCGCGTCCTCGTGTGCGACCTTCGAGTTCTTAGCCTTAGACTCCTCCCCGTCGAACAAATAAACCATAGGGATTAACACCCCCCGTGGGCTGTCATCTCACCATCGCCGGTTGGCGCGCCGAGTAGGGGCCGAGTCAAGGTTCTTTGTGCAACTCGATGGCTTTGACCAACGGCGTCACCTTCCGGGAGAGCACGGCGGACTTCTCACCAACCCCCGTCGACATCCTGCTTCGGCTCGATGCGGCGACATCCACCGCTCCGGCCGCCCGCCTTGTCATCGAAGGCGCCGCGGTCTCCACCAACCAACGGATCGAAATAGATGTCAATGAAGACCCACCCACCCACTCCTAAGCGACCGATCGGCGGGATCGATCGTGTCGGGGATATGATCTCCGATCCAATCAAAATACGTGAGCATGCCAAGCGTCCTTGCATGACTCCTTCAACCTATAGCATGCCTCTCGGCACCGCGCAATGCTTTGCCGCGTAGCATCACGCTACATGAAGCGCAAGACCCCGGATCGAATCCGGACTCTCGCCATTAAGATCGTGGAAGGCTGCGGGGAATCACCTCGATAACTTCTACCATATCCACGAAAACCCCAAGCACACCGCATGCCAATGTCGTGTCCTCAAGAAGTTTTGTCGACCTCTTACCGCGGCTCATCAGGCTTCGGTTGAACTAAGAATCGTCTCCCGACCGCCTCGCGTTCCGGGTCGCTCACACAATGATCGCCTCGAATTATTCGGGAGAAGAAGTCGAGACCCTAGATCGCCATATCTTGGTCGTCTCTGCGGATGTACCACCGCAAGACGGAGAGACGGACGCACGGCGTCAAGAGCGAGAAAACGCCAACGGCGCAGGGCGAGGGCGTTCGACAACAACAAGAGATCGCGAGCCTCGCCCCTTGTGCGGACGCCTTCAATTGGCTAACGGTTGGACAAGTCAACACCAATCTCGAGCAACAAGCACTCGTTGTACCGGCAGCTCCACACCGGCGACGGCACGGCAGATCCACCTCGAGCCAACGGACTACGTGCGCGAGACCTCTGAGGGACTTCGAGCGCGATGGACACAAAGTCTACAACTCACCACGGACCAACTTGGGAGCTGCCCTCGGCCGTCCTAAACCACCTTGAAGATTCTCCGGCCAATCCGGCGCCTTCAAGCCAATGTCCGTGTTGCGGCCGCTCAAATCGAAGAAAGAGGCCACGGATACAACGGATCCGCGGCAAGTTCCTATTCCGAGGAAGCGGATCGGAGCGGCCTCAACGAGCGACGTCGTAGCCAGGGTCCTCTCAACCTGGTGGCTGAAGAAGGGAGAGGCGAAAAAGAAGTAATGCAGCCGGCTAATCCCGCTGCTAACGTTGCAGCCAACGCTACAGCCAACCCAGCGGCTAATGCTCCGGCAAACGCCCCGACTAATGCTAGCAATGCCTCCAACAATGCAGCCAACGCTGCCAATATCTAGGGGAACCCCGCCCAAATCCAAGACGCAATGCGGGAGCTCGGCCTCTTCCCGGTCCGGCCCCTCGATCGAGCGAGAAGGAAGCCGGTGCCACCGTATAAGAGATGAAGTCCGGATAGCTCCACGTGCAAACTACGACCGCGAGCATGGGGCACCTGTCCCCCTCGACGCCAACAACCACATCCAAGCTACGGATCTCGGATCATGCACGACCGGAGAACTCTGCGACGTGCCCGGTACGACCAAGACAATGGCCCTCCCGATGACCTCTACGTCATCCCCGCCGATCATGCTCCATCGGCAAGCCGGGAGCGGTCAACAATTTCCCGACTTTCTCACGACATCTCCGGACGATCGGATATCCCAAAGACTTCAAGCCTTCAATTGAGAAGTACGACGGTCGCTTCCGACCCGAGTATATGGCTCAAGATGTACGGCATAGCCGCGCGTGCCTGCGGAGGCAATGAAGACCACATGGCCGGATACTTTCCTCTCGTGATGGGCAAGGCGCCACTCCTATGGCTCGACAATCTCCCGGCGAGAGTGCATCACCTCCTGTGCGACTTTGTCCCGCCTATTCACAACCAATTATCGGGCGACCTACAACCGTCCCGGCAATACTCACCACCTCGCCGGAGTACGGATGAGAAGAGACGAAACTCTCCGTGAGTACACCAACCGCTACTTCGAGAATCGCAACACCCATGCGGGTGTCAAAGACGACGACGTCATTGCATACTACAAGAAGGGGATCACTAACATCAAGTTGTTCGAGAAGAACCATGAAGCCGATGCCAAAACCATTGGCGACTTCATGGCCTACGTCGACAAACTGATCGACAATCAAGACGCGGTAATGCATGACTTTAATGGAGAAGACCATGACGACGGAGGCACTCGGTCGCGCAAGCGATCCGGCGAAGCCTACGTAACACATCCGCAAAGACCTTCCACCTTCCTTGAAGGTGACTTCAATATGGTCATGGACGACCAATGCCAGTTCCACCGCGATGTCAAGCATAACATGAGGGAGTGCGAGCAAGTTAAAGAGTGCCCTCGGGGTACCATCTACTTCCAAGAAGACTAGGAGCAACAAAGAACGACGACCGCAACGGATGCCAACGCTTCAAGAATCGTAACCGTCGACCGGTCGACAAGATTACTATGACCGCGGACCCTATCCTCGCAACGACGATAGGGATCGACGTGATTACCGCCGCGACTACCGCCGTGATGACGGACGCGACGACTACCATCGTGACGATCGCGCCGATAAACGTGATAGAAGTGATCGCCGTGATGATCGCCATGACGACCGTCACAACGACAGGCGTGACGATAGACGTCGTCAAGATGACCACAACCGCCAAGACAACAACCGCAAGGAGCGGGCACCTCCGCCACCGCCCAAGGGAGGCAACCCCAATGGTGCATTCCGAAGGCGAACCGCAAAATCAACTTCATTGTTGGTGGTCGCCAAGCAATAAAAACCAACCGGCGACCGACCGAACGCCGGGGAGATCGGGCATGTCAACACTGAAAATCCACGACCTCTACGGTGGTCTGAATTCCCAATCACATTCTCCAGGAAAGATCATTGGGTTCACATTCCCGACCTCAGAACCTATCCGCTGGTCTTTAACCCCATAGTTAACGGGGCCTGGCTTCCTAAGACCCTCATTGACGGAGGCAGTAGCCTAAACATCATCTTCACAGAGACGCTACGCAAGATGGAGTTCGACTTCTCCAAAATGACCGCTTGTGACGAACCCTTCTACGGGGTCATGCCTGGCAAGGCAGCATACCCCATAGGTTGTGTATGCCTGCCGGTCACCTTCGGCACGGAGGAGAACTTCGAACGGAGTACGACATTCAAAGTCGTGGACTTCCGCTCTTCATACCACGCCATCTTCGGACGACCTATGCTCGCCAAGTTCATGGCTATACCACACCACACCTACCTCATCATGAAGATGCGGCACCAAACGGAATCCTTTCCGTCCTCGGGGACATCATGGTCTCCTACAATTGCGAGAGCGCTACCGTCGAGCTCTCCAAAGATTCAGCAATCAAAGCCGCTGCAATGGTCATGGTCGCTCGGGCGCCAAGATCGATCAAACTACTCTTCAAGTACGGAGCGAGAAGCGTACGAGCACGACTTTGGACCCAAGTTCGGTGTCAAGAAGGTTTGCCTCGGCCTGCCCGATGCATCCAAGGAAGTTGTCATCGGGGCCGACCTCGACCCCAAATAGGAACTCACGCTCACCACCTTCCTCGGGGACAATGCCGACATCTTTGCATGGAGCCCACCCGACATGCCGGAGTCCCTAGGGAGGCGGGCCGAGCACGGACTCAAAGTCAACAAGACCGCTCGACCTATCAAGAAAAAGCTGCGGCGATTTGCAAAAGATAGAAAACAAGCTATAGAAGTTGAAGTACGTAAGCTCTTAGATGCGGGGATTTATTAGAGAGTGTCAACACCTGGTTTGGCTCGCAAACCCGGTCCTTGTACCAAAGAAAAGCGGGTGGATTAAGAACGTGTATCGATTACACCGATCTTAACAAGCACCGCCCAAAGGATCCGTTCCCTCTACCTCGTATCGACCGGGTCATGGAATCCACGGCGGCGGCGTCCTACTCGCTTCCTCGGCTGCTACTCAAGGTATCATCGATAGCCCCGCATCCCAATGACGAAGACAAGACGGCGTTCATAATGCCCCACGACATCTCTTGCTATAAGGTCATGACCTTTGGCACGAAAAACGCCGAGCAACCTACCAAAAAGCAATTCAAAAGTGCTTGAAGACCCAAATTGGGAAGAACGTTGAAGCCTACATAGATGATGTGGTCGTCAAGACTACAGAGGAAGACAAGCTCATCGCCGACTCCGATAAAAACCTTTGCCAATCTACGCGAGTTCCAATGGAAGCTCAACCCAACAAATTGTGTCTTCGGTGTCCCTTCGGATTCGCTCACGGGCTTCATGGTCGGGCGCCGAGGCATCGAGGCCAACCCAGGAAAGATCGACGCCATACGCAAGATGGCCAAACCATCCAACAAAAAAGACGACATGAAGCTCACCGGCATGATGGTGGCTCTAGGTCGTTTCATCGGCAAGCTCGGTGAAAAGGGACTTCCTTTCTTCAAACTACTAAAGAAGGCCGACAAGTTCGCATGGGATGATGAAGCGCGGCAAGCGTTCGAGGCTCTCAAAGAGTCCTTGACAACACCACCGGTTATGACGCCTCCAATACCGAAGGAAACACTCTTGCTCTACATCTCCGCCACCACTAATGTGGTCGGCACGGTTCTCGTCGCCGAACGAGAAGAAGAAGGGCGGAGCCTATCCTGTTCAACGACACCGTATATTACGTGAGCGAGGTTCGGCCGACACTAAAACACGTTACACACAAGCTCGAAGCTGCTCTATGCACTCCCGATCACCTCGAGAAAGCTTCGACACTACTTCCAAGCTCACAAGATCGTGGTCCCGTCTTCATTCCCCTTGGGAGAGATCATCCGCAACCGCGACGCCAACGGTCACATCATCAAGTGGCCGGTAGAGATTGGAGAGTTTGAGATCGAGTTTTGTCCCGGACAAGCGATCAAGTCACGGATCCTTGCGGACTTCGAGTCCGAATGGACGAGAAATCCGGATGCCCCCTCCCAAGGAGTGGCCGAACAACCGGATTATGTACTTCGACGGCACCCTCAACCTCGAAGGGCGGGCGCAAGAATATTACTCATTTCTCCCCGGGGAGAACAGCTCAAGTACGTCCCGCATTCATTACAAGGCCTCCAACAATGGAGCGAGAATACGAAGCCCTAATTCACGGCTCGCGAATAGCGTGTCCCTTCGCATCAAGCGACTACTAGCTTTCGGTGACTCCAAGGTCGTCATCGAATAAGTCAACAAAGAGTGGGACTGCGTCAAGGACACGATGGATGCTTCGCGGCGAGATTCAAAAACTCAAAGGCCACTTCGAGGGAATCGAATTCCAAGCACGTCCCATGCAACAACAACATCGCCGCCGATGTACTCTCCAAACTAGGCTCACGTCGAGCCCTAGTCCCGTAGGCGTATTCATCCAAGACCTACGCAAGCCTTCAACCAAGCTCCTGGATCCTGATAATCCAGAGAATTCCTCAAAGGACCAAAATCCAGCACCTCACCGTGACGTGCTCAAGACCGAAAAGGAGGACGACTGGCGCAAGCCTTTCATAGAGTTCATACTCGACCAGCTTGTCCCAGACGACAAAACGGAGCGAGAGCGCATCACACGGCGAAGCGCTAACTATGTCGTGATTGGTTCCGACCTATACAGAAAAGCTACCTCAACGGGCATCCTAATGAAGTGCATCCTACGATCGGAGGGTCTACAACTCTTAGGCGAAATACACTGTGGTGAGTGTGGCTACCACGCTGCATCCGCGAACTTGGTCGGTAAAGCATATCGATCTGGATTCTACTGGCCCACGGTCGTAACTGATGCAAAAGACCCCGTCAAGAGGTGCAAAGGATGCTAGTTCTTTGCCAAACACGGCACTGCCAGCTCGGAGCTCGCGCACTATCCTCCATCTTGGCCCTTCGCTATATGGGGACTCGACGCGGTAGGACCGTTGCGTACCACCCGAGGGCGGCTACAAACATATCCTAGTCGCCGTAGACAAATTCACTAAGTGGATTGAGGTCCGACGTGTTGCGAAAGTAACATCAAAAGAAGTAGTCAAATTCATCGGAGAAATCAAACACCGCTTCAAAGTGTGCCCAATAGGATCATTACGGACCTAGGCGTAGCTTTCAACGCTCGGTCTTCCGGGACATCCGCCAAGATAACCTCATTGATGTCTACTATTCCTCGGTCGCCCACCCAAGGTGTAACGGCCGGGTCGAAAGAGACAATGGCATGGTGCTCCAAGCACTCAAAGATCATATCTACGACGACGCTTCCAACTATGCCACCAGATGGCTAGCCGAGCTGCCTCATGTAGTCTGGGGCCTCAGGACTCAAGTCGGCTCCGCGACGAGCTTCTCGCGCTTCTTTCGGGGTCTACGGATGAGAAGCCATACCGCCTACCGACGTCACCTTCGGAGCTCCACGAATTCAGTTCTACGAGGAAGGAGAGGCCGAGCAAACACGTCACATCGACCTCGACAGTCTCGAAGACAAAGACTCACTGCTGTCATGAGGCAAGCCCGTCACGACCAGCAGCTACGTCGCTACCACGATCGCAATGTTAAGGAGATCTCCTTCAACGTTGGCGGCCTCGTCCTCAGACGCATCCAAAAGACTGACGGCATGCACAAGCTCTCTGCCCCATGGGAGGGACCCTTCATCATCACGGAAGTAATCAGCTCGTCGACCTATCGACTTCAGTGGGGTGACGGGCAAGGAGTACCCAACCCTTGGAACGTGGAGCATCTACGACGATTCTATTCGTAGATTAGTTTCTTTTTAAAACTATGTATCTTTCGTTTTGTATTCCTCTTTTTCAAATTAAATAAAAAGTATTTCAAGCAGTCCTCTCATATGAGTCGAGCACTACCTCCTCCTTCCTCACACCATAACCCCCCCCTCGACATGCTCGGGGGGATTGGCTAAAGCCAAACATCCGGGTCGCACGACACCGGGGGGTCCTAACTTTTCTCCGTCCCTTCCCCTCAACATGTTCGGGGCTTGGCTAAAGCCAACCTAAAGGTCACATGACCTAAGGGCTCCGGCCTTAATGAGTACGAAGCCTCCCGCCACCTCGAGTAATGCTTGATAAGAAAGGTCGCCGGACTCGAGCCCTAGGCTCCTCCATCGCGCGCCGACCTCTCGTAAGCCTTCACGTCGAGCGGTAGAGGTCGGTAAGCCGACCTCTCCGTGAGTAGTGGTTAGCGAGCCAAGAAGTCAAAATGTCATCACCCGCAACATCAACCGAACTCGTGCAGGCAAAAGGCAAGTACTTCGTCACGGGTCTATTCACGCTTTTTTACAAGACAAAAGAAGAGGGGGGAGGTACGGCTCCTAGCTACTACTAGTTGCCACCATCACCACCTTCGCCACCAGGCTTCGTCATCACCCTCAAATCGATGCTCTCTGCCACCTCGGTGGCGGCTTCACCAACTTCAAGCTCCAGGGCGTGAAGGTCCTTCGTGGTGTCAGCACCGCCCTTGATCTTGGTCATGTTGACCTCCGGATAGTGGAACTTGGCTTGTCACCTATGCATCGGTCCTAGCCGCCAAGCCGGTTGCCCTCAACAAGGTCAACGGCACCGTTAGGAACATCTACCGGGCGATCAACGATGGACCGCTACCGACCCCCTTCCCCGAGAACGGGTATGCAAGACATTGCATAATTGGCGCACCCTTGAGGTCGCTCGGCTCCACCTCATACCTCGCAATGGTGATTTGGTCACTCTCCAATGACTTCAAAACAACCTCGAACTCGACTTCAAGGGCCCGACGAGTTGCGGTCTCATAAGCCGGCTTTTGAGATATGGCGTACTCACTCTCGGTGGCCTCCTTCATCGACCGTTTGAGTTCCGAGGTCTCCAACCTCGATCTCCGGACCTTGCCCTCCGGGCCATGAATCTTGCTCCTAGAGGTCGCTAGAGCATTATTCGGCTCTTCCTCGCGGTTACGGAAATCTGCACACACAACGGTTAGCTTATAGCTAATGACTCGGTGTTCAAAAAGGGGCGAAGACTAAAAAACTCACCGATGGCCGCAGGTATTAAAGCCGCGCAGGTGGCCTCCACGGCCTTGCGCCTTTCCTCGCAAGCTCGTCCTCGAGCCTCTTCTTGTCGGCGGCCGCCGCCTCACGTACCTCCTTGAGCTCTTGCTCAAGGTCGATAATACGTTGTTCTTTCTCCTCGGCACGCCGCAGTGGTCGGCCCGGGCCCTTGACCCCCTCCGCTAGTGACTATTACAAAACCACAAGGTCATCGGCGATACTTCAAGAGCAAAATAATCAAACAAGTAACAATACATCATAGGCAACTCACAATGAGTGTGTGGTTGATGGTGACGATCTTCGGTTTGCAAAGCCCGCATGTCCTCGTTGTCCTCAAACCAATCATCCCGCCAAGGGGTGCGATCCCAATTAATTGATCGACGTGGCAACCTCATCCTCGAAGTTGAAGATGGATGTACCGTGCGCCGGACACTCCCGGACCTCCCGGCGCCGGGTCGATCCGAGGCCGGTCTTCGCCCACGTCCCTCGCCGCATCGGGTACGGCCACGATAGGGTCGACATCTACGATTGTTGGGGAGGTCACCGCCCCGAGCCCCCGCCGAGGTCTCAACACCCTCAACGGCGTGCGAGGGGAAGAACCCGCCCTCGTGTCGCCCATGGGTGGTGAAGTCGTTGCCCCCTCCGCCACCCCTCGTGTCGGGGTAGCGGTACGGGCATCATCTATAAGCACCTCCCCCACGACCCGTGGCTCGGGCGACCTCGTGCGGGAGGGTGACGATGGCGCAACCGACACCTCCCCTGTGGCCCCGCCGTCGGCTCGCATAGAGCAAATTATACTTCAAAATCTCGTTCGGATAAAAAGTATAAAGATCGCATCGGCTCCTAAGTCCATACCTTGGCGCAACCGGAAGCCGAGCCTTGGCCAAAACACCCGAGGCTTAATAGCCACGGGTATCTTTGCCCACGTTGCCGCAACGACCGTGCCGCGCCTCTAAACCACGTCGGAGAGCCTCCTCGGACGTCTTCGCACCAGCTCCTCGCCGCCTCTTGGCAGCGGGACTCTCGGGCCTCTCCGCCGCCTCGGTCTTCGGGGACCGGCGGCGGCTCTTCAATGGCCTCATCCTTCTCCTTCTCCTTCTCCCGCTCCTTCTCCCCCTCCTCATTCTTCGACCCGACCTCACGAGAGCGAGGCGTCGGAATCGTTGGTGTCGCGACGGCCGGAGGGGAGGCTTCCCTCCTCTTCCTCTTTTTCTTCGCTCTCGCGACCTTCACCACGAGAGGTAGCAGTGGCGACGGCTGAAGCAGACTTTTTCGCCACCGTCGACCTGGTCCTGCACCGGGACTTCGCGGCGCCGACGACTGGATCCGCCCCAGCCTCCGCATCAGTGTCGTCGTCGGCCTCCACCGACGAGTCTGACTCATAATTCTCCAGCAGACGACCTGCTGGAGGCTTATATTTGTCCGACCTCAGCTTCCTCCGCTGTATCTCTCCCTCAGGGAGAGGCGCTGGGCACCACATCTGGAGCTCGTGCACCTGCGAAATAGATGACGTAAACGCTATACGACCTAAGTGAATCAAGAAAGCAAAGCACAACGACCTAAAGACAGATCTCAGGATCTTACCGGATCAGCCGGCCTCTTCAGCGAGTGTGCCCTCGGGCACTTCTTCACCTTGACCTTCCCAGAATATATCTGGGAAACTCTAGCCGCCATCTCCTCCCTGGAGACCTTGCGGTTCACCTCGCGTGTGGGATCCGATTGCCCACAGTATTCATACGCCGGGTGGACCCGATCCTTGATCGGTTGGATCATCCGCCGGCAGAACGACCTAGCCACCGCCGCTCCTGTCACCCCTCGACTCTTCATGTCGCTGACCAACTCCAGCACCCCTCGCAGGTCCTCGAGTTCGCGAGTGGACAATCCCAGATCCCACTCGCTAATCTTCACTGGCTTGTGGCCAGTGCGCCGCGGCAGCCCCGGGATCTGATCCGCAATATAAAACCACTCCGACCTCCACCAGGCGGTGTTGTCAGGGAGGTTTGTGTCTATCCACTCAGCCTTGAGGCCCGACCTCAAGTTGAACATCACAGCCCCACTGGCCCCGACCTTTTGCCAGTGCTCTTGACACAGAAGCAATGCCTCCACAACCCGAAGTGAGGCAGTATCCCTAGATACGCCTCACAGAAATGAATGAAAGTCGACACTACAGTAATGAAGTCAGGAACAAGGTGTACCAACTCCAGTCTGTAGTAATACAGAAGGCCGCGGAAGAAATCTCCCGCTGGGAGGTTGAAGCCGCGCTCGAAGAAGGAACCGAAGACGACTTGCTCCCTGACGTCCTCGCTCGGAAATCTTCCCCGCCAGCGGCCCTCCATGTCGTATGGACCTCCCCGGGCACACTACTTCGGTGGGTACCGGGACCGACTACTCGGTGGGCCCCTAGGACTACCCGACTTGCGCCGCACGGCACCCGATGGCATGAAGCACAAGGACCGGGCAGAGGAGAAGTACTCGGTTAGGAAGATGTACATGTCCCGCATCGTATGGAAGACTCCTAGACGTACTCGACTAGTACTCTCTCCCCGAACCGACTTGTAACCCCGCTCCCGGACTATATAAGGCGAGGCGGGGACCCTCTCTCCATCATCTCATCTTATGGCGTCGGATTGCATCATCTTGTAATCGTACCCAATCAATCCGAGCTACGCGGCATACGGGACGTAGGGTATTACGCACCTCGTGGCCCGAACTCGCCTAAATTGTGTGCCACGTGCCTCTTCCTTCGAGTTACCGATCTCGGCGAGGCCACATTCATCTACTTCGGGTACTCCCCTTAGTAGGTTGCCGGTCTAAAACACCGACAGCTGGCGCGCCAGGTAGGGGCTCTCGCCCGAGATCACATGGCAAACTCGACGGCTCCTGTCTACATCAAGCCAACCGTCGCCTTCAACCGCGGCGACACCTTCGTCTTCGGCGCCTGGGTCTGCACTACTGACGGCACTTGGTCTTTCCAGCGCCGCCTCACCATACAGCCCAACCCGGAGACCGGCTTCGTGATGCTTCCTGAAGTAGTCACGGGCGAACTCGCTGGCAAGTTCGGCAAAATTTCGCTTTTCGACCAACACGCCGACTTCGAGCTCGGATCCGCTTCCAACTCGAACTCGACGTCCCTGTGGGCTATCGCATGCGAGCCAGCTACTCAGCCATCGCATGTGGTTTCATCACCCCGTGAGCGCTCCACGCGTGGCCCCCGCAACCTCAGCAAGGCCCGCACGGAGGCTCCCTCTTCGCGCCGGGCCGGCAAGGAGCCCGTACCCGAGTACAACTCGGACTCCGACACCACCCACGGCCACGCCTCGGACTCCAACCCCCTCTCCGGCTTCTACTCAGACTCCGCGTACGAGTTCGACTTCGGGTCGGACCCTGAGGATCCTGAGTCTGAGGACAACTCTACTAAGCAACCCTTATCAGGGCCAGCTCCCGGGCTAGTTATAACATCCACACCCGCCGGGAGATTCGTCTACTGGCCAGATCGCAAGCCCGCCGACCTGATAAGCAGGGACTCATGCTACGTCGCCTACCTCGACTTGCTTCCGTTCCAGGATGGAACACCACTCGCTCGAGCCGAGTATACTCCAACCGAAGTGGCGAGCTGCGACTCCGTCTTGGCAACCCCGATCGCTAAGTCTTCATGGCTGCCGGTGACACGCCGGGACCTTCGGGGACGACGAGAGGACCGGTACCTTGAAGACATCTCCGCGTACGAGCCGTCTCCGCCGAAGCACCCACGGATGAGACCGACGCCAACAAGGGGACGCTCGACGTGAGCGAAACGAAAGCGAAACGAATGGCGCCGGCGTCTCCGAGACAACCTCCCCATCCGCAACCTCGCGAAGCCCTTGAAGCCGTCGAAAGCGGGGTACACACCACCCCGGAGCAATGCCTCATGTCGATCACGAGCCGCTCGCACGCCAAGCTCGGGGGATACGTGCTGGAGAAGTCATCGCCAAGCTCGCGAGAAGACGCTTTCTTCATGCGAGTCAACAACGGGGTCCCCCGGCCCGCCCCCACCGAGAACCGTGACAATGAAGCTACAAGTCACGGCGCGGACCTCGGCCGTAACACGTACTCGAGCCGAGCCGCCGGCTCGGCCCAACCGTACTCGTGCCAACGCCGGCGGACCCTCTCGGGCGGCAACGCGGCGCGCGGCTGGCGGCGGCGGTCGTGAGATCATCCCTCACCGCGATAGTGGCGGCGGCGGCGGTGACGGCGGAAGCTCCAACCATGGGGCCAACGGGAGGGCCGGTGGCGGAGGCGGTCGCGGTGGCCGAGGCCACGCGAACAGCCACGCCTCCGGAGCCTCACAGGGCGGCTACGACGCCCGCCAGAAAATTGAGGAACTACGGCGCAAGAAGGCTTCTACGTCAAGCGACAACGATGGCTTCCCCGCCTTCTCTGCGCGATTTCGTAACCTCCTCCTCCCAGAGAAATTAAAGCCTCTGGGAATCACCAAGTACGACGCAAAGTAGGATCCCATCCAGTGGCTCAGGTGCTACGCCCTCTCCATTGAGAACGCTGGCGGCAACAACGACACCAAGTGCCTCTACTTCCCCTTCTGTCTGGACCAAGCCCCGCTCACATGGCTCGAGTCGCCGGACAAGCACTCGAGCGACAAGTGGGATCGACCGAAGGAGCGGTTCACCGGCAACTTCGTGGGCGCCATGGGCCGCTCGGGTACTCGCATGGACACGGCTATGGTGGAGCGAGGAACAGGGCGAGACCCTTCGCAAGTACATGCGGCACTTCTTCGACAAGCGTGCCACCGTAGTCGACGTCACCGACAAGGAGGTCATCGACCTCTTCCAAGACGGTCTCTACCACTGTCGCACCTTCAAAGACTTCGGTCGACACCGCCCTAGGTCCATCACTCACCTGAAGGATATGATCACCTCCTTGGCGAACGAAGAAGACAAAGCCAACGCCAAGTACGATGCCATCCGTGGCAAGAGCAAACAGAACACTGGCGGTGGCGAAGCAACATCGGGAACCAAGGCGGTCGCAACAACAACAACTACTCGGGTCCCAACCGCAAGCGCAAGCCAGACAACACTGTCGTGGCTATCCAGCGCCCTGCGAAGGAGAACTCGAAGAAGACCTCTGGCGGCTTCAAAGGCTTGTTGAAAGAGAAGTGCCCGTGGCATCTGGACGGCAACCACACCACCGAGCAGTGCTACCAACTCAGGCGAGCACTCAAGAGTACTCCAGAGCCACCGCACCCTCACGACAAGAAAGGCAAGAAGAAGCATGATGACGGTAATGGCGACTTCCAGGAACCCGACAAGACGGTCAACGTCCTCTTCGGTGGACTACCCAGCAGACGGGAACAAAAGGCTACCCGTCGAGAAGTCATGAGCATTGAACCAGCGGCTCCGACCCCTCTCAGGTGGTCGGAGGTACCCATTACCTTCTCCCGCGCGGATCAGTGGACTAGCTTCTCTGAACCAGAGCGGTTCCCTCTTGTCCTGAAGCCAGTGGTCGCGGGCTCCGGGCTCAACGAGGTCCTCATCGATGGTGGAAGCGGGCTCAACGTCCTTTTCACCAAGACCTTGAAGAAGATGAAGCTCGACATCACCCACATGCTCACAAAGAGCACTTTGCCCTTCTACGGCATCGTCCCCGGGAACGCGGCTATCCCACTTGGGCTCGGTGGTCTTGCCGATTACCTTTGGGGAATCTTGGAACAACTACCGTACCGAGTACGTCAAGTTTGAGGTCACGGACTTCGAGACGTCCTACCATGCCATCCTCGGCGGACCGGCTATTGCCAAGTTCATGGCGGTACCCCACTACACCTACTTGGTACTCAAGATGCCAAGTCCAGCGGGTGTACTTGAAGATCTCGCACGAGCGCGACACGGAAGCGGTGGAGATTTCCTCCACAAATCAAGTACCCAATGCAATGATGGAGATCTACGTCGCATCGAAGAAGCTTTCCCCAAGTGAACTTGACATCCCGTGAGAAGTCGGACAAAGCTAACAAGCCTCGGCCCGGTCGAGGAGGTTACGGTCAAAACAATTGACCTCGAGACGCGACGGCAAAGCAAGACTACCACCATCGGGGCGGGCCTCGACCCCAAATAGGAAGAAGCGCTCATCAACTTCCTCCAGGCTAATCGCGACATCTTCGCGTGGAAGCCAGCGGACATGCCAGGGGTGCCCAGGGAGTTGATCGAGCATTCCCTCAACGTCGATCCTAAAGCTACCCCGAAGCGACAACACCTCCGCCGCTTCGCCGCCGACAGACGGGATGCCATCAAGAAGGAACTCGCCAAACTACTCGCGGTTGGCTTCATTAAAGAAGTCTTCCATCCTGAGTGGCTCGCCAACCCCATCCTCGTCCGTAAGAAGAACTCCAACGAGTGGAGGATGTGCGTCGACTACACCGACCTCAACAAGCCTCGCCCCAAGGATCCCTTCGGGTTGCCGTGGATTGACCAAGTCATCGACTCCACGGCGGGATGCGACTCGCTCTCGCTTCCTCGACCGCTACTCCCGGTACCACCGGATTGCGATCAAGGAAGAAGACCATGTCCTCCGGGTTGAAGAACGTCGGTGCCACATACCAACGAGCTATACGAGGCCTACTTCAAGAGGCAACTCAACAAGAACGTCGAAGCCTACGTGGATGACGTGGTCGTCAAGACTAGAAACTCCGGTACCCTCATCGACGATCTTGAAGAGACTTTCGCATCCTGCGCGAGTACCGCCGAAAGCTCAACCCAAACAAGTGCGTCTTTGGCGTACCGTCAGGAAAACTACTCGGCTTCATCATAAGCCACCGCGGCATAGAAGCCGACCCCGAGAAGATCTCGCCATCACCAGCATGAAAGCTCCCACGTGCATCAAAGACGTCCGAAGCTAACCGGGTGCATGGCGGCCTTGAACAGATTTATCTCGAAGCTTGGAGAACGGGGGCTCCCCTTCTTCAAACTACTCAAGCACCACGAGAAGTTCGTGTGGACTCCAGAGGCGGACCAAGCCCTTGCCCGGCTCAAGGACTTCCTATCAAAGCCACCGGTTCTCACGGCTCCTCGGAAAGGCGAGCGACTCTTGCTCTACCTCGGCTGCGACTACTCACGTGGTCGGATCGCCATCATCGTCGAGCGGCGGGGAAGACGGCCACGCCTACCCGGTCCGGCGACCGGTCTATTTCGTCGGCGAGGTCTTGTCGAATCCAAGGCACTAGAGCGTACGGAAGCTTACGTACGTAGTGCTCATCACCTCGCGGAAGCTACGACACTACTTCCAGGAGTACTCGATCTCCGTCGTCACCGACTACCCGCTCGGCGACATCCCGCGGAACCAAGATGCTACTGGAAGAATCTCCAAGTGGGCAGTCAAACTCGGCGCCCTCAACATCGACTTCAAGCCACGCACGCCCATCAAGTCGCGGACACTAGTCGAGTTCATGGCGGAGTGGTGGGAGAATCAGCTACCTACTCCAACCGAGCGCCCGCAGAACTCGGGTGATGTACTTCGATGGCTCACTCAACCTCGAGGGCTCGGGTGCGGGGAGTACTCTTGATCTCTCCAACGGGCGAACAACTCAAGTACGTCCCGGATCTTCCGGAAGGTCTCAAACAACGAAGCCGAGTACGAAGCTCGCTACACGGGATGCGCCTCGCGGCTTCACTAGGCATCAAGCGGCTACTAGTCTACGGCGACTCCGCGGTGGTCATCAACCAAGTCAACAAGTCCCGGGCCCGCAACAAGGAGAACATGGACGCCTACTGCCTAGAAGTCCGCAAGCTCGAGAACAAGTTCTACGGTCTCGAGTTCCACCACATCGTCCGCGACAACAACGTCGCAGCGGACGTCCTGTCAAAGCTTGGTTCTACTCGCGCTCAAGTACCAGCGGGTGTCTTCGTCCACGAGCTTCACGCGCCATCCATCCCGGAGCCGGCGCCACCGACCATTGTACCGGCCGCATCCCCCGAGCGGCCAAGAGGTCATGATGATCGAAGTGGACGGGAAGCGAGCCCTTCATCGACTACCTCGGCGAGCGAGAAGGTTCCCTCGGACAAGAACTTGGCCGAGCGGCTCATCCGCCGTGCCAAGTCCTACGTCCTCGTCGGAGACAAGCTCTACGGAGTGGGGCGCATCTTCGGAGTACTCATGAAGTGCGTCCCCGGACAAGAAGGCAAGGACATCTTGGAGGAGATCCACAAAGGCGTGCGGCAACCACGCGTCCTCTCGCATGCGGTCGGCAAGGCCTTCCGACAAGCTTTCTATTGCCCCACGGCTACGGGCGATGCCGAAGAACTCGTCAAAAGGTGCCAAGGGTGCTAATACTTTGCCAAGCAGCAACATGTCCCGGCCTACAAGCTAGTCACCATACCGCCAACCCGGCCTTTCGCGTCTTCGGGGGCTCGACATGATTGGGTCACTACCAAGCGCACCGGGTGGATTCAACGAGTATTGGTGGCCATTGACAAGTTCACCAAGTGGATCGAGGTCAAGCCGGTCACATGCCCCAAGGCCGACAAAGTACTCGACTTCTGGATGAGCGGGTACATCGCTACGGACTACCCCACGCATCATCACGGACACGGGCTCCAACTTCAACAACCACCGCTTACGGGGAGTACCGCAAGAACGAGCGGGATCAACGTCCGATACGTCTCGGTTGCTCATCCTAGGGCCAACGGACAAATCAAGCGCGCCAACGGGATGGCGCTTGACGCTGTCAAGAAGCGGCTACACGACACCGCTAACTCTAAAGGAGGCAAGTGGATCAAGGAACTACCCAATTCTCTCTGGGGGCTACGTACTCGGCCCTCCAAGCCAATGGGGCAATCTCCATACTTCCCGGTCTACGGCTGCGAAGCAATCCTCCCCGCCGATGTCATGTGGGATTCACTAGCGGTGGAGCACTACGACGAAGGTGTCTCCGAAGACGACGGACGAGTTGACACCGACGGACTCGAAGAAGCTTGCTTGCGCCGCCCTCATCCAATCGGCAAGGTACGTGGAGGGTATCCGACGCTACCATGATCGCAATGTCAAGGAACGCTCCTTCAACGTTGGTGATCTTGTCCTCCGTCGCATCCCAGAACACGGAAGGACTGCACAAGCTCAGCTCTCCTTGGGAAGGTCCCTTCACAGTTGCAAAGGTGACCGGACCGGGCTCCTACCGCCTTCAGACACTTGAAGGCGAAGAGATCAATAACTCGTGGAACGTCGACCAGCTCTGTCTGTTCTATGCCTAGTCTACACGACTACCTTGGGGGCTCAAGTCTACACGACTACATCAAAGACCCCTCCACCGTAAGCGGCCTCCGGGTCTAGGCACCAGTCTCCGGACTACTCCTTCGCTGTAAGCGGCCTCCGGGTCCAGGCACCAGTCTCCGGACTACTCCTCTCCAAAATCCAGCCCATGCGGCTACCTACGGATCCTGGGCTGCGACGAGCGACAAAGGACTCTAGCAGCAGTCTACTGAGAGACCATGTATTACTAGATCCAGCCTACACGGCTACTTACGGATCTACGGCTGTAAGGGGCTATATGCCCTAGCAATACTTAGCCGTAGGCGGCCTTCGGGTCCTGGCGACTACTCTGTAACAACAGCCCTGGCCATCCAGGTGTACTTCTTCAGTAATAAAGTTTGATTATCCATCAACTACTTTACTGTCTTACTCCCTCAATGGGACTACTGGCGAGTACGACTACTCGCGACAACTCCACGATGGGACTCCGCACTCAAAGATCGCGATAACGAGTACTCATTCATGGAAGTTTTTCTTCATTCATGCTTAAACAATTTCATTACAATTATTTTTGTACAACCACTTTGCTACGAGCTAACTATTACAGGACTACCGGAGATTGAGTTTCTCGGCGACTTGTTCTGCAATAGGCGCCATCTGCTCCCGGCGGCTCCGCGTCTTGCTCGTCGGTGCGGTTGGCGGCTAGCCCGCCGACGACTACATCCACGGGAGCTTTTGGTAAGTACGACTTCATGAAGGCCGGCACACCGGTTCGGGATCAACTTCGCCAAGTGCTTCACGTAGGTCGCCGAGCGGGCCGGGAGCTTCCTTCAACCGATCCACCGGTGGTGCTATCTTCGGACCGCCGGGGGTGAGGCACCGGCGGCCTCGCGATGGGGAGCGCGGCTTCCTCGAGCTCCTTGAGCCGAGCCCGCGGCCTCTTGCGGTCCTCGTTCGGCCTATGCAAGGATTTGTAGCAGTTGACGAGGTCACGATCTGATGCAATACGGAGCTCCATGTGTTTGTCGCACTCGTAAGCAAGCTCCTTATAATCGTACTCCAGTACCTGGCGGGCCTCCTGCTCCCGGTAGAAGAGGTTCTTCAGATCAGTTTCCGAAGCCTTCGGTCGATCTACTCGAGTCTCAAGCTCTGCAATCAACAAGGCACAGTGGGTCAGACTACTTCAAGGTACTTCCAATAAGTACTCAACAAGACAACGATGTACCTTTGTTCTTGTTGCGGAGAGACTTGTTCTTCCGCACCAGATCGTCGCTCTTCGCCCGCATCTCTTGGACGTCATTGTGATACTTGGCGAAGGTGGTGTCCGGCTTTGATCGCATGGCGGCGGCGTGCTTCCGTGACTTCACGAGTTGCTCCTCTAATGTCTCGGCCGGAGCACCCCGTCGCCGTACCCTTGAAGCATCTCGGACTTCGACGGGACCTCTCCGCGACGTCCCGCATAGACAACACACACCAAATGGGTACTCAACACTAAGGGATTGACTACTCAAGAGTGTCGACTACTCACCTTCATCCATTGCTCGGCCCGACGCACCGCCTCCGGTGCCGAGCCACCGTCGCCGGTCGACAAGTTCATCTGCTAACGGCTCGAGCCCGCCACGACTACTCGTTGCGGCTTCGGTCATTAGCGCCGAGCGGATTGGCTCGGCATCCCGGATCTTTGGTGAGCGGACGACCACCTCCGAGAGCGAGGTTCGGCAACGCGTCATCGCCCTCCCCTCCGGCCATCGCGGCGTCTCCTCTGACGGTCACCTCCATTGGCTTGGGGGCTCTTCCGGCGGCCCTCCCGAGTCCCCGGTAGAACATCTTCAACGGGCACCGACGACGGGATCTCGCTTCCCTCGGCCTCGGCACTCGTCGACAAAAGAACAAGTGTATCGGTCATACTTGCGACTACGACTACTCTTCGGGGCTAATTGCACCTGAGAGAGTATTCACCTTCAACGACGCTGGCCTCAGGCAACGTAGCCTCAGCGGCCGGTGCCTCGGGCTCTGCCTGAGGGGCGGGAGCGGACTCCTCAGTAGGCGGCGCGGCTTCTTCTTCCGCCACCTCGCGGCGGGTTCATCCCCCTCCCAGGACAAGTCCGTCGATTTCCTGCAGAGTACACAAGCCGGTTGTCAATCAAGTACGACTACCACATCCAAAGTACTACTCGGGAAGGATCAATACTTAGAAGCTCGACCAGGGCCACCGTCATGGTTGGGGCGCCGAGGATGCGGCGATGTCGACCGGTCCCGCCTCGGCGAGCGCCTCCTTACGCGCCTCCGTGGCCGCCGCCTCTTCGATAGCGGCGGCGGTGGGTTCCGTGCTCCCCGAGCAACGGGGGGCCGGCGCTCCATCCGCGCCAAGAGCTCTTCTACGGTGGGGGGCCGGGCTACGACTACACCCACTGCCTCCCCCACCGTGTCCCCGGTCGCCTTCGTCGCCCGCTCAACGGGCTCGGAAGGTGGCATCTCCCGCAAGCAAGGAAAGTTCATCGTCGGCACACAAACTCGAGACATCGGTACTCGACTACCTTCTTCAAAATGGCTTACCTCTCGGGATGTGGTCTCTCGTGACCTTCAACTTCTTGGCCATACGCTTGCGAGGCCACATTGCGCGGCTTCCTTGGCGGCGCGGGCGGACTAGCCTCTAGGCTATCCGGTGGATCCTAAACGAGAGGGATATGAGGCAAGCCGGGCGGCGAACCTCGACCGCCGCCGGAAGCGCTCCTGCGAGCGTCTCCTCATCGTCGTCCTCATCGGACGTGTCTTCAACGACAACTGTGTCGTCTCCCTCGCCAACTTCGCGCCGCTCCTTGGTCTTGGCCTTCCCTTCCTCTGGGACCTCGACCAGCTGAGGAGGCGACGCCGGCTCGGAGACGAACTTCGCCAAGTCATCCTGCAAGAAGCACTTGCTCATCAGTGCGACTACTCTTATGTAATGAGTATTCGACAACGGATGCGGCTACTAACCTCTTTTGGTGGGCGCGCGGCGGAGTACTCTGGTACTGGGCACGGTGTGTACGCCGGCATGTCTTTGAAGATTACGCCGGCCTATCAACAATGTCGTCGTCGTCGACTTCATCTCTAGGCATCCGCGACGTGTCGTCGTCGCCGGTGTACTCGTACCCCAGGGTGTCGCGGGCCATCAGCGGTTGCACCCTTCGCTTCATGAAGCCGAAGGCCACATGTTCGGCCCTAAGCCCGGCTTCCCTCAGCGCCTTTATCTTCGCCAACAACTCGGGCAGCTGGAGTCCTTCTTGCATCGTCGACTCCGAGTTCCACCATGGCCGGTGCTTGGGCTGCTTCCCACTGGGCTTCGGCAGCTCCGGGTGGTGGTTCGTGACGTAGAACCACTTGGCCTTCCAATCTTGATTAGAATCTATCAACTTGTAGGAGAGGTACTGCTCGGCGGCATCCTCCCTCATCTGGATCCCCGCTCTTCCGACTACTCGGGGATTCTTGGCGCTGGGTTGAGGCTTCACCCGGAAGAACTTCGGAACAAGATCCAATGGGGCTTGATCCCCAAGAAGGCTTCGCAAAAATATACAAAGACGGCGGTGTGGAAGATACCGTTGGGGTTGAGGACCATGTGTGGTTCAAGGACCGGTGGATGGTCGCTTCCTTGTGTGATGAGTGATTGACAACGTTGTGTGGACCGATTCTTGGCTAAGTATTGCGGGTGCGGGTTGCGGCTTGACGGGTGTTGGTGCAGGTGAAGAACAAGCATGAAAGGTCGTCGTCGGTGAGGCCTCCAGGTGTGGAGAAGACAAGTAGGCTTCGTTCGAGGGACCCGGTTGCCAGGGGTCAAGTGCGGGCCGCATGGTGGCATGAACAGCAAGATGAAGTCATGGACGGTTTCTTGGTTGAGCCTCAAAACCAAGGTCGATCCGGGACTACGTGGGAGCCGAGTCATGAGTGGCGATTGGCGGAGGCTACACCAAGTTTGCGGGGTTTCCAGTGGTTCACCGCGAAAACCACCGGGTTCCTTGGATGATCCACAAAGCCAAGACCGAAGAACCGAAGACGGAGGCCGCAGCGGTGCGGGCCGGTCGGACCGGGTGGGTCCGGACCGGGTCCGACCCGTGGGGACCGGTCCGGCCCGGTGAGGAGCACCGGTCGACCGATGTGCGACGACGCGTCCGGAATCTTCGAAGCGGAGGACACGCGTCGGGATCGCAAGGCTTACGTCGAGGCTAAGCGGGTTGCGGTCCCCGGCATCCGTCCGATGGAGAAAGCTTCAAGTCTTCCAAAACCGCCCTTGAGGTGCTTGTATCCCTAGTTGTTAGAGAAGGGTATTTTAGACTTTCGGTTGCCTCCATATAACCCAAGAGGTGAGAGGATGGCAGCCATCTCTTGGAACCCTAGCTCATTTGTTTTCCCATTTTCCTTCCTATTTTCCTTAGGTTTTCCAAATGACTAGCAAGAGAGCTTCATGGAGAGATCTTGTTGAGAGGGATGGATGAGCGGGCGGCTTGCTAGACTTTGTATGAACCTTTGTTTCATGTATAGATGATTCGACGTGGTTCCTCAAGGTTTGGATGTGTTTTCCCGGTTGTTCTTGGTGGTGATTTTCGGAGCCCTCCCTTGGTGATTTCTTTGGGTTGTTTTCGGGACCTTTCTCTTGGGGATTTGATGGGGGAAATTTGTGGGAACCCTTCGTGGTTCTTTGGGTTGTGATGCCCCTCCCAAATCCGTGAGTAAAGGTGCTCGATTTTAGGGTTTCTTGAGTTCTTGGGTTGGAAGTGCTCTTGGCGGGATTTCCTTGATTCCTCCTTTTTGGACGAGTTTTGGTGGGATTAAACTTGGCTATGGACTCCTCATGAGGTGTTCCTAATATCCCCAAAGTCTTGTTCAAGTCCGTGGAGCGATTCGGGAGATCGAGGTTTGGATTTGGGGGAGTTGACCCGCGAGTGCTGTTCATCTCGAGCCGCCGGAGCTACACCGATCTGACCGGTGCTCTTGACCGGTCTGACCGGTGCAACCCTCGGTGGGATTTTGCTCGGTTGAACGTCTTGGTGTGTTCGCTGTTGTCCCGTGGTGTCGCTCGTTTCGAGTTTGGGTCGGTTGGTGGTCGATTGGCTCGTTTGGAGCCTTGGGGGCTTTCGGGCGGTGATCGGTCCGACCGGTGTGTCTCACGGGTCTAGCCGGTGTAGAGCCACTTAGTGAAAGTTGCTCGGTTTCACCGGCGAGAGACCGGTCGGCGGGTGGTGCTCACCGGTCCGGCGGTGTGGGTCGTAGACTCGAGGTTTGGTGTTCCGCTGCGTTCTCGGGTCGGAAGGTTGTGTGTTGGTTCCTAGGTCCAGTGGCACTCCAGTGGCTACGTGGGCTTGACCAACTTGGGTAGTGAGTCGGAGACGTGTGTTGGAAGCCGTGTTCATCTTGTTGGAGTTTCCATCTCCTTCGAGAAGAATTTTTATTGGCTCCCATTCACCCCCCCCCCCCTCTCTCGCTTCGCCGTATCGGTCCTTCAAGTGGTATCGAGCCGGTTCGGGTCTTTGTTGACTCTAACCAGTCTAAGATCCAAGGATGGCGTACCAGGAACGGGGTTCGGGTCCTCCACACTTCGATGTCAAGAACTACCAGATGTGGAGCAAGCGGATGGGTGCTTTTCTCCGCGGAAAGGGTCGGATCCTTTGGGATGTCACGGTGGACACGAGGCTATGTCCCGGCCGATGGACTTCCTCGCTCCGGGATCGAGGGACGGATTCGATGCCAACAATAAGGCGGTCGACTACTTGTTTCGTGCTTTGTGTCGGCCGAGTTCGATCGGGTGCACACCGAGCACCCGGCTTGTAGGATTTGGGCGGTGTTGAAGGAGGCTCATGTTGGGAATGCCCGGGGTTCGGGCACGGATGTATGCGACCTACGGAGAGAGTACGAGAACTTCACTCATCTCCCCGGTGAGTCCATCGATGCCTTGTTTCAGAGGTTCACGGTGGTTGTGAACAACATGAGGGCCAATGTGGACGTGCTCCCGTACGATGATCATCATAAAGCGGTCAAGCTCTTACACTCTTTGGATCGTACGATTTGGGGCGGAAAGTTCGAGGCCATTGTGGAGTCGGAGAAGTATGACACTCTGACGGTGAACGAGCTGTTCTCGAAGCTCAAGTCGGCTGAGGTGGATAGGGGCATGACTGCCAAGCTCGAGGGACCGACTGATTCCCATAGTCTTGCCCTGGTTGGTGGTTCGAAAGGAAAGGCTAACACTAACCCATCCACCAGGATGTTCTCTTTCTCCTCTTTGATGTCTATGCCAGATGAGGAGTTCGACGAGCTTGGAGAGGACGAGCTGGCGCTCCTGACGAGGCGGTTCGAGAGGCTGCACGAGAACCGCGTGAACATAAGGAGGAACACGAGGACATGCTTCCAGTGCGGCAACCCGGGACACTTCATCGCCGATCGCCCGGAGAAGGCCGAGAACAAGGACGGCTACAAGCACAAGGCGAGGATGGACGGCAAGTACCGTTCGAGGCGTGACCACAAGAGCAAGCACAAGAACAAGTACAAGGACGAGCGACGATCGAGGAAGAAGGAGAGTCGAGGCAAGGCCCGAGCGATGGTTGGAGCGAGCAACGTCGACTCCGGTTCCGCGTACTCCACCTCGAGCTCGAGCGGCGGTGAAGACGAAGGTGATCGTCGCAAGAACAAGAAGTTGTCCAAGAACACGAGCGGGGTGGGCCGCCGCGAGAGATGGCTTCGCACGATGGCGGCGAGCTCCGGCGGCAAGAAGAGCACACGGAGCGACTCGGACTGCGAGTCCGACGACGAGGTGCGTGATGAACTTCCCTTCTTGCGCCGGGAGAATGAAAGGCTTGGCTCTTTGCTTGATAACCATGATGACATGCTTAGAGAGGCCAAGAATATGAGAAAAGAGCTTAGGGCTTCACTCGAGGATGCTAGGACTAGAGTGGCTGAGCTAGAGACACGGGTGCTTGATAGCAAGCTTGAGATTGATTCCCTTAAGGCTAGCCCGTTGTTTCGGATGAGGTTGATTGTGCTAATTGCTCCATATTCCTTGCGATCTTGCTTTGTTTAAGGAGAAGCATGCCTCCAAGTGTGAGGAACTAGATGTGCTTAGGGTTGAAGTGGCTGAGCTTAAGTCTAGACCTGCTTTGCTAGGTGCTTGCACTTCTTGCCCTGTTTTGCATGCTAAGATTCATGAGATGCATGCTTACACTAGTTCTCTTGAGGCTAAATTGAAGGAACCCATGCCTACATCATGCTCTACCTTTGAAATGCATGCCTCGAAAAATTTGGAACTTGCACATTATGTTGATCGTTTGCAGGATGAGAATGATGACTTGAGGAAGTTGATGGGTTGGTTGTCTGGTCATGAGCCTCAGTTGAGGATGATGATCGAGGCATTTAAGAGGAAGGATGGTGAGGGACTTGGGGCAAACAAGGTTGGTGAGGGAAGTGGAGAGAATATCCGGAGCCACGAAAAACCCACCACAAAAATGATTTCCCCCCAAAACCTAACCATCGTAGGAACCGACTAGACACAACCCCGGCTCCACCCGTGTTTCCTACACCCACAAATGATCTACAAAAGCCTATCAAAATTGTGAGCACTTCGGGGAAAGTGTTCTTTGGGAAAGAAGGTGAGAAGGCTAGTGAGGGGAAACCGGTGGAGGATTTGAGTGGAGAGAAACCAAGTGAGCAGCCACATCCCAAGCCTAAGCCTAAGTTTGTGAGGTTTCTTTGTGGCTATTGTGGGAGAGATGGCCATAAGGAGGAGTTTTGCTTCAAGAGGAAACGTCAGGAGAGAATGGCAAAGGAGTGGGCTAACAAGGACAAGTACCACCCTTCTGATGGTGTACTTGAGCCTCGTGTGCAGATGCCCAGGGCCAAGGTGAATGTGAGGACGGTTCGGTCTTGGGGAGAGCGGAAGAGGTTGTTGGAGGTGCTTGTTGTCCGGGTCACACCGGTCGGACCGGTGTGGGGCACCGGTCGGACGCGGTGCGAGCTGGACGAGCGGCATTTTGGGTTTCGTGCTCGTACGGGTGCGAGGGTTGTTTACGGGAGGTCGTGGTTATGGTGGTTGGGCTGGAGAGTTTGCAGGTGGTCAGGTTGCTAGGCGTTCTCCCCCTCGAGTTCACTACGGGGATGGGAGGAGTCGTAGTTTTGAGAAGGAGAGGAGGGACGGTCCACAGGTTCTCTTTCGTGGTTTTGGTCCTCCTCCGGGCGAGAAAGGGGTGGTTCCCTCGGGGTGGTTACCGTGGTGGTGTTCGTGGAGGTAGCTTTGGTAGGAGAGATGCTTTGGTTGGTGCTAACCCCACTTTCGAGCAAATGGCTCGGCACTCGGTTTTACTCTTTTGGTAATAAACCCGGTCTTTGAGTCATTTGTTCGCTCACGTGCTCATTTTTGAATTTCAGGTGGGAGACTTGAAGAACATTTGGTTGATTGACTCCGGTTGCTCGAGGCATATGACCGGAGACAGGGGGTGATTCTCAAGTCTCGTCCCGGTGGTGACAAGGAGGTACATCACTTTTGGGGACAATGGGCGTGGGCGTGTGCTTTCAGAAGGTGAGATTAAGGTGAGTGACAAGATCACTCTGAAGCGTGTTGCTCTTGTTCAATCGCTGGGGTACAATTTGCTTTCGTGTCCCGGTTATTGGATGAGGGCTTTGAGGTGTTGTTTCGGCCGTGTGGTTCTCGGATTTTGGACTCTCGAGGGGACCTTGTCCGTATGGTCGTTCCCGAGGGTCAGGTGTTTCGTGCTGATTTTTCTCAGTCTTCGGGTGTGGAGCGTTGTTTCTTGGCTGGTTCTTCGAGTGAGTTGTGGAGGTGGCATAGGAAGTTGGGTCACTTGAGCTTTGATCTTTTGTCTCGCTTGAGTAAACTCAATTTGGTCCGAGGATTGCCACGGTTGAGGCTTGAGAAAGAGTTGGTTTGTGCGCCGTGTAGGCATGCCAAGATGGTGGCTTCTTCTCACCCGCCTCTCACCGATGTGATGAGCGAGCGTCCATGCGAGCCGCTCCATATGGACCTTGTTGGCCCGGCTCGTGTGCGATCCGTGGGTGGGAAGTGGTATGTCCTTGTTGTGGTGGATGACTATTCTCGGTATGCGTGGGTGTTCTTTCTTGAGGATAAGGTGGAGACGTTTGGTTTTGTTCGAGATCTAGTCTTGAGGTTGAGGAACGAGAGGCACGGAGATGCCATACGAGCTATTCGTAGTGACAATGGCTCGGAATTCGAAACTCTCGTTTTGAAACCTTTTGCCATGACTTGGGTCTTGAGCACCGGTTTTCGAGTCCGTATACGCCTCCCCGGAATGGTGTTGTGGAAAGGAAGAACGGGACCTTGTGCGAGATGGCTCGGACGATGCACGATGAGCATAGGACTCCGAGGAGGTATTGGGCCGAGGCGGTGAATATCGCGTGCTATGTGTCAAACGAGGATCTATCTCGAGTGCACAAGAAGAAGACATGCTATGAGTTGATGCATGGTCGCACACCCAAGGTGAGTCACTTCCATGTCTTTGGTTGCAAGTGTTTCATTCGAAGAAAGGAAAGAAGTTGGATGAGTTTGAGGCTAGGTCTATCGATGGTATTTTCTTTGGTTATGCATCTCATTCTAGAGCATATCGTGTGCTCAATCTTGAAACTAACCAAATCGTGGAGACTTGCGAGGTAACCTTCGACAAGACAGAGCCACGTAGTCGGCTCGTCTTTGAGTGTGCGGGTGATGATGAGCTTGGCGAGGAGATCTTTCGGGGAGGAGGAGCATGAACATGGAGACGATGAAGATGGTGGTGCGGTGCCCCCGGCTGAACATGTACCCACTACTTCGACTACGATGATGGACGGACCCTCTACTACACCTACGACGACAAATCAAGAACGAGGAGAAGCTGATGTTGAGGGGGAGGTAGCATCGAGGCGAGAACCTCCCCGGCGAGTACAAGTGGATCACCCAGCTTCGAGGATCATCGGCGACATGAATGAACGCACTACACGGTCGAGGGTTCGGAACAACTCTCATTTCGCTCATGCTGCATTTGTTGCTACTTTTGAGCTCAAAGACATTGGGCACGCACTATCGATCATAATTGGGTTAATTCGATGCATGAGGAGTTGGAGAACTTTGAGAGGAATCAGGTTTGGGAGTTGGTTGACCCTCCCCCAGGGTGTAAGCCGATTGGTACAAAGTGGGTGTGGAAGAACAAAGAGGGAGAGACAGGTGAGGTTGAGAGAAACAAGTCGAGACTTGTTGCTCAGGGGTTCGGTCAGAAGGAGGGGATTGACTACGAGGAGACTTTGCTCCCGTAGCCCGTTTGGAGGCAATTAGGATTTTTCTAGCCTTTTCTGTGGCTAAAGGGTTGAAGTTGCACCAAATGGATGTGAAGAGTGCTTTCCTGAATGGTGTGTTGGAGGAAGAAGTGTATGTGAGGCGGCCTCCGGGGTTTGAGGTGGTGGCTCGTCTAACTCTCTTGTTGCAAGGTTTGCAAGGGATATGAGCGAGGGAATTTGAGATGAGCATGATGGGCGAGTTGCGGTTCTTCCTCGGGCTACAAATCAAACAATCAAAGGAAGGAACATTTGTGCACCGGGCTACGTACACCAAAGACATTGTGCGAAGTTCAAGATGGAGGACTCCAAGGCTATGACGACGCCGATGAGTACGACTACGGCTCTTGATGCGGACGAGGAAGGTGAACACGTGGACCGGAAAGGAGTGCCGGAGCATGATCGGGTCACTCCTCTACTTGACGGCGACGAGGCCGGACATACGGTTCTCGGTGTGTCCGTGCGCTCGTTTTCAAGCGTCTCCGAGGACTTCGCATCGGCAAGCGGTGAAGCGAATTTTCGGTACTTGCGTCACACTCCCGACTTCGGCCTTTGGTACTCCGCGTCCTCTTCTTTGGCGCTTCATGGTTTTTCAGACGCGGATTTTGCCGGGTGTCGGTTGGATAGGAAGTCCACTTCTGGGACTTGCCAGTTTTTGGGTTCTTCTTTGGTGTCTTGGTCTTCCCGCAAACAATCGAGTGTTGCTCAATCCACTACCGAGGCCGAGTATGTTGCCACTGCTAGTTGTTGCTCTCAGCTCCTTTGGATTTCATACACCATGAGTGACTTTGGTGAGGAGTATACCCATGTCCCACTTCAATGTGATAGCACCAGTGCCATAAGCGTTGCAAAGAACCCAGTGCTCCATTCCAAAACCAAGCACATAGAAGTGAGGTATCATTTTCTGAGAGACAACGTAGAGAAAGGAAAGATAGCTTTGATCCATGTACCCACACATGACCAACTAGCTGATATTTTCACCAAACCCCTAGATCAAGCAACTTTCACTCGTTTGCGGGGGGAACTTGGTGTGTGTTTGATTTCTTGAGTTGGGTGTGTGGGAGCTCTCTTTGTGGCATATGTATAGCTTTCCTTTGTGCATTTCTTGCATTTAGCATGGCATATGTAACATGATGTATAGGCATCCTTGTATCTTAGATTGCATGCATTTTGTATCATATGCATTGGTTAGGAAAAGCTTCTCTTATATACATTGTTCACCATGGAATGCTATTTATGCCTTTGTGAGCTTGTTTGGTATGATATGGTTAGTTTGGCTTAGCTCTTGATGATCTTGATGAATAATCCATCGTTGATGGCTATGTTTTTGAAAAATGTCACATGTATGCTCTCTCATGTGTAAATGCCTTTATATGGTCTTGGCATGTTTTAGTGGCTTTGCTATGCTTAATTTGTGGTCGGATAGCTAGTTTATTGATCATATGGGGCCAAAGGCTCATTTGCCATCATGAATGTTTAGCCCTCTTGCTTTATCTTGTGGAGGGGCATAAGTTCCTTTTTGTCGCAAAGACATTTCATGTACCAATTATAAATCTGAAAATGAAATGAAAACTGCTTGGAAAATATGCTCCCATGTCATATGTGCTGAATTTAACTTGCTTTGGGTGCTAAACCGTTGCATGATGCCTACCAATGAGAAGTCTCATACATAGAAGTAGGCACATGGCTCGGTGGCTTTGACATGACATGAGGTACTTGTGGGTGTTTGTGATGGTCTTATGATTAGAATGGTTGTCCTAGCATGAAGTTTGTGTGGCTTTGTCATTTTGATATGCTTTGATCATGTTTAGGACTTTGCTCATGAGAGGCAAATTTTTCGCAAAATTTCCCAAATCCATCTTAGCTTCGTCCAATGGTTGTGAAACTTGGTGATCATGTAGTTGAGATCGATACGAAGTGTAGAGTATCTAACTTGCTCATTTGGACATGTGTAGCATTCTTTGTTGAATTTTGTCTATTTGAGAAGCTCTAGGTTGTAAATTTTGCATTTTTGGCTTGATGCATGCATTGCCAACAAGGGGGAGAAGTTTGAGCTTGAAATGGCTTCTTGGACGCATTTAGAAGGTTTTCGAGTGGTTTCGAGCCATTTCGGGCTCTCCGTTGTACACCGGTCGGACCGAGTGCTTGGTCTTGTGCACATGTTGGGCACCGGTCGACCGGTGGTGATGACCGGTCCGACCGGTGTGAGCTGAGGTTCTTTGCGGCTGCCCTTTGTTTTCGGGCGGTTTGCATGCATTCGTCCGGGGGGAGGTGCATTGGTTCGGGGGGAGCTTGCAAGTGTGCGGGGGGAGCTCTTTGTGGTCTTTCGAGCTTTGCTTTGTTGGTTTGCGCTCTTTGCTTGAGCTTTGTTTTGTCTCGGATGTGTCGAGCCGTTGCCCTTGCCTAAGGGGTCCGACACTTGTCTTCTTCAAGTGATCTTGCTCTTTGCCTTTGTTTGGCTTTCGATCGCTTGTTGGAGTTTCTTTTTGTTCGTTTCTTTTCTTTTTCTTTTCTCTCTTGTTACTTTCATGTGGGTGTTGTCAATGCACTCATCAAGGGGGGAGATTGAGGACCATGTGTGGTTCGAGGACCGGTGGATGGTCGCTTCCTTGTGTGATGAGTGATTGACAACGTTGTGTGGACCGATTCTTGGCTAAGTATTGCGGGTGCGGGTTGCGGTTTGACCGGTGTTGGTGCAGGTGAAGAACAAGCGCGAAAGGTCGTCGCCGGTGAGGCCTCCAGGTGTGGAGAAGACAAGTAGGCTTCGTTCGAGGGACCGGTGGCCAGCGGGGTCAAGTGCGGGCCGCATGGTGGCATGAACAGCAAGATGAAGTCATGGACGGTTTCTTGGTTGAGCCTCAAAACCAAGGTCGAGCCGGGACTATGTGGGAGCCGAGTCATGAGTGGAGATTGGCGGAGGCTACACCGAGTTCGCGGGGTTTCCGGTGGTTCACCAGAAAACCACTGGGTTCCTTGGTTGATCCACAAAGCCAAGACCGAAGAACCGAAGACGGAGTTGCGGTAGCGCTAGACCGGTCGACCGTTGGGTCCGCCCCGGTGGGGACCCGGCCCGACCGGTGAGGAGCACCGGTCCGGCGGTGTGCGACGACGCGGTCGGAATCTTCGAAGCGGAGGACACGCGTCGAGATCGCAAGGCTTGCGTCGAGGCTAAGCGAGTTGCGGTCGCCGGGCATCCGTCCAGATGGAGAAAGCTTCAAGTCTTCCAAAACCGCCCTTGAGGGGCTTGTATCCCTAGTTGTTAGAGAAGGGTATTTTAGACTTTCGGTTGCCTCCATATAACCCAAGAGGTGAGAGGATGGCAGCCATCTCTTGGAACCCTAGCTCATTTGTTTTCCCATTTTCCTTCCTATTTTCCTTAGGTTTTCCATAGGACTAGCAAGACGACTTCATGGAGAGATCTTGTTGAGAGGGATGGATGATCGGGCGGCTTGCTAGACTTTGTATGAACTTTTGTTTCATGTATAGATGATTCGGCGTGGTTCCTCAAGGTTTGGATGTGTTTTCCCTCGGTTGTTCTTGGTGGTGATTTTCGGAGCCCTCCCTTGGTGATTTCTTTGGGTTGTTTTCGGGACCTTTCTCTTGGGGATTTGATGGGGGGAATTTGTGGGAACCCTTCGTGGTTCTTTGGGTTGTGATTCCCCTCCCAAATCCGTGAGTAAAGGTGCTCGATTTTGGGGTTTCTTGAGTTCTTGGGTTGGAAGTGCTCTTGGCGGGATTTCCTTGATTCCTCCGTTTTGGACGAGTTTTGGTGGGATTAAACTTGGCTATGGACTCCTCATGAGGTGTTCCTAATATCCCCAAAGTCTTGTTCATGTCCGTGGAGCGATTCGGGAGATCGAGGTTTGGATTTGGGGGAGTTGACCCGCGGGTGTTGTTCATCTCGAGGCGCCGGAGCTACACCGGTCTGACCGGTGCTCTTGACCGGTCTGACCGGTGCAACCCTCGGTGGGATTTTGCTCGGGTGAACGTCTTTGTGTGTTCGCTGTTGTCCCGTGGTGTTGCTGTTTCGAGTTTGGGTCAGTTTGGTGGTCGGTTGGCTCGTTTGGTGCCTTGGGGGCTTTCAAGCGGTGATCGGTCCGACCGGTGTGTCTCACGGGTCCGACCGGTGTAGACCCACTTAGTGAAAGTTGCTCGGTTTCACCGGCGGAGGGACCGGTCTGACCGGTGGTGCTCACCGGTCCGACCGGTGTGGGTCGTAGACTCGAGGTTTGGTGTTCCGCTGCGTTCTCGGGTCGGAAGGTTGTGTGTTGGTTCCTAGGTCCAGTGGCACTCCGGTGGCTACGTGGGCTTGACCAAATTGGGTAGTGAGTCGGAGACGTGTGTTGGAAAGCTGTGTTCATCTTGTTGGAGTTTCCATCTCCTTCGAGAAGAATTTTTATCGGCTCCCATTCACTCACCCCCCTCTGCGGTTCGCCGTATCGGTCCTTCGGGGATTGAGGTTGAGGTACGTGATGCCATAGTACCCCAGCAACCCTTTGAAGAAATCGCTGGCAGGAAGGGACAGTCCGCGCTCCGCGAACCGGGCGAACATTGGGATTTTGTCCGAATTCTTCTCCATGGGGTACGGATCCCCTGCGGAGGCTCTCCACATGTCCACCTCCTTCTCCCGCAGGAACCCACTGTTGAGAAGGGCCAGCAGGTCTTCGGTCTTCGCCTTGGATTTCTTCCACTCGCGATTTGGATGCGGCCGCGTCGGGAGACACCGACGGCGATGTCCCCGCAGCGGATCCGGCGGCCTCTTCACGGGCCCTCTTCTTCCCACCGGCGGCCTTCGTGGTCTTCGACAGTGAAGGCTTCATTCTCCAGGTGCACGGTGTCTTCACGCTCATTCGCTCGGGGGATACAGTGGTGGCTTCCTACGGCGGCGCACCTGGATCTACGCTCTACTCAATGGCGGCGGTGCGCACCAGTGGCGATTCCTGGCTAGATCTGCTAGGAATGGCTGCAGCTGCGTAGGGTGAAAACCCCTAAGGGTTTTTCCTTCTATTTATAAGTCAACGCGGCCCCTCAATGACCGGATGGATAAGTCTGCGCTCGGGCTGACTCGGCGGCGGCGCGTGACCTTTCAACTTCTACTAGTCTACGTGCCTCACCTCGGGGGCTCGGCTACTTCTATTCGACTTCCTGGGGAGCGACAAGACTCAAAAGCATCACGGGACACATTCTACAAGATGACCCTTCAATTCGAGAGGAAGTACTCGACTCAAGGCTCGGGGGCTCCGTGCCACGTGTCCTTCGGTTTTTTCTCCGGATTTTTCGGGATATTCTTGCCAAAACTTCAGATGGACCCTCAGCCAGAGTCTACAACTCAACCTAAGGCTCGGGGGCTACTCCATATGGAGTGCGATTTTGCAATCGCACTTCCATATCAGTTTCAGCTTCAAGACAACATGGGCATTGTTGAAGACCTTCAAGAGCGGCACTCGAGGACGCTTGGGACTACTCGAGAAGACTTCAGGATTGTTCAGATGTCAGTTGGAGTACATTCCAGCCTCGGGATGCTTCGACTACTCTTGAGGACTTTTGACTTGTAGTACTCGGGGACGCTTGAGGACTACTCGTTAAGGCCATCAAGACTACTTGAAGCTATCCTTCTCGACTACAAAGTACTCGGGGGCTTGTCGTATGGACCTCCCCGGGCCCACTACTTCGATGGGTACCGGGACCGACTACTCGGTGGGCCCACGGGACTACCCGACTTGCGCCGCACGGCACCCGATGGCGTGAAGCACAAGGACTACGAGAGGAGAAGTACTCGGTTAGGAAGCCGTACATGTCCCGCACCGTATGGAAGACCCCTAGACGTACTCGACTAGTACTCTCTCCCCCGAACCGACTTGTAACCCCGCCTCCCGAACTATATAAGGCGAGGCGGGGACCCCTCTCTCCCTCATCTCATCTCACGGTGTAAGATTGCATCATCTTGTAATCACACCCAATCAATCCGAGCTACACAAAGCATACGGGACGTAGGGTATTACGCACCTCGCGGTCCGAACCTGTCTAAATTGTGTGCCACGTGTCTCTTCCTTCGAGTTAGCGATCTCGGCGAGGTCACATTCATCTACTTCGGGTACTCCCCTTAGTAGGTTGCCGGTATAAAACACCGACACTCCACTCCACCTCCGTCTTTGACCGAGCAGCCCCCGGTCCACCGGCGCCGGATCTTGGCCTCGGTCATCGTCGACCGGACCCACGCCGCCCGAGGGTCCGGGATGCAAGCCGCCTCCGTCGCCGTCTCACCGCTAGGGTTTGCGGTAGATCTAATGTGGCGAGTGTCTTGATGCGCATGCGCCGGAGGAGCACTACGGAGAGCGGCGGCGCTAGCACGAGCCTAGCCGGAGGAGGAGGATGGGTGCGTGGACGCGGGAGCAAGGCGGCCGCAAGGTCGCTGTAGCACAAAGAAAGGCGAGAGCGACGGGAGCAAGAAGATGAAGGGAATGGGGTCAAACCCGCCCCGGCTCACCCTATTTATAGGGGGGTCCACCCAATCTATCTGTTGCGGCTCCTTGCTCCGTACAACACGCCCCAACGGCTTTATCCCGAGAAGTAAGCGAGAAGATCAAGGTGGATTTTTCGCCAACAAACCAAGCGCCACGACCTAAACCTGAATTTAGGTCGTCGGCCAAACGAGAAGACAACATCAGGTTGTGCTGATGGAAAACACGATTTGCAAGCCCCCACATCATATAAAATCAGGTCTTTGGCGAATCATTTTGCCAAACGACCAAAATACATGATAGAAGAGAGCGAACATTACATGGACCACCTAAAGTTACAAGCCATCTACGACCTCACCGGATCCGGGATCCAAGGGGGCGTATCGGCCTACGACCTTATCGGATCCGAACTCCAAGGTACAAGCCACCAACGACCTTCTTGGATTCTAAATCGGAAGGTACACAATTCGCCCGTGACCTCATTGGGTGCGAGAACCCGACACGCAAGATAAATATACCACAAGGCACGAGCCACCGGAGCGATCACCACGACCTACTCCGCCGAAGCGGAGCACATCGCGAGACTTCTCCTAGCATCGGGACCTTGATGGCGGACGAGTGGGAGACAACTTCGGGACAAGCACGCAATCTAAGGCATGCTCGGCTGCGTTGACGGTGAAAATCCGTCAACCTAGCCATGAGTTTACCTTCGGTGTTGGCATGACTTTTGTATCTTATTCATTGGTACTAACCCCCGTGGTATAACAAGTTCACGTGTGCATGTCGGTTTTGGAGTTTAATGTTTATGCAGGGTTTTAGTGTTGAATGCAAGACTTTCGGGATAAGTTCATCAAGCACCTCATGACAAGACCTTGAAGCCCGATACAAGTCAAGCAATGAAGTGAACATGACTCCAAGAGCCCAAGGACCAAGCCCGAGAAGATGATAAACTCCGAGGACTAAACCAGAAAAGTGATGAATCTTGCAAGACAAGGAATTGAGTCCAATTCGGAGAGAAACCGACGTCAAGGGCCCACATGCAAAAGGGGAGAACATCTAGAAGACGTGGGAAGCAACACGGGCGAAGCAGCCGCGGGATGGGCCGGGTGGGCCCGGGCCGGTCGGCCCGGCCGGTCGGCCCGGCCGGTCGGCCCGGGCCGGCCGGCCCGGCCCAGTCGGGGCCCAATCGGCCTCTCCTTTGACCTAATTGCTTCTCGGGCTATAAATAGCCCCCCGACCGAGAGCCACGCAGAACCGAAGTCGTAATCGCCGCCGAGGAGCGAGAGAAGCTTGAGGGACACCATCTCGAAGATGAGGGTCGTGCTAGTTGTCTAGGGTCTCCCTAGCCGACGTGGGAACCTTGCATGGAAGACCACGTCGGAGCTCGGAGCGAGGATCAAGATCGAGGGAGGGCCCGGTGGTGATCTTGTTCATGTAATCATTCATGGTGAAGTTTGTAAGTGAATTTGATTTCTAGCGATCAAGTGCCTTCTCGATGATTTTGTTTTCTTCTTGGTTTTGCTTCTTCTACGATCTATACTTAAGATAGATTACATAGGGTGCTCTTGTAGCCGCGGTGGCTAGAGGTGCATACCGGACCGGCCAAGTGATTTCAACTTGTTCTATCGAACTCGCCCTAGACTACCCGCATGAATAGGAATACGTTGTGACAGAACGGGGGTTCCGAAAGGCGGGCGTTTTCGGAGTCGGATGGGAAGGCCATGATTTAAAGATGCTTTTAATGAGATTCGCTTTACTATCTTCATCTATCTTGTTTGGAGCTACAACATAAGCATGATCTAGATTCTCTAGATTGGTTATCTCTTGCTTTCTCTTGCTACCTCTTTAGTAGATTAGATTAGATTCGTTTTCTTTATGAGTTAGTAGATTAGATGCAACTTACCTTCATAAGATAGCTTACCTTGCTTTACTAGATTGAATCCTTGCGTTGCACATTGTTCCACGGATTCGATACCTTGGGTTCACCACTCGAGGGAAGAAGGGTCCCTTGACTACGACGGGAGACTTGTCCGCTTTCAAGTCACTAAGCGAACTTTGATACAACTATTAAACGTCAACAAGCCCCTTTTTCGGCGCGCGTTGCCGGGGAACAAGCAATCAAGATCCGATCTAGTATTGCTTATCTTTCAGCTTTTTCTTTTGATTTTCTTTTGCATTTCTTATGTTTGATCATCCCCAAAAAAAAATTCAATCTAATATAGTTTTGATTAACCCTAGTTTTTATGTTTAGATTTTTGTTTTATTACTAACCCTAACCGGAGATGGTTGGCTACCTCTCCAAGAAACCCAAACTTTTTTGTGGATGATCCGGGAAAACTTTACGAGGCAAAGGTGACGTGCAACACAAGCTAAAGGGGTGGAAACCCTAGATTCAAAAGTTGAAGTCGAAGGATCGTCGAAATCTCCAAGGGAATCACCACCTCCAAGTCAAGACGCCGGAAGGCCGTTCAAGATCAAGAGGAGGATGGAGAAGATGGAGATGGAGAAAGAAGCTCAACACCTAAAGGTCGCCAAGGCAAGGTCCACATGCGAAGTGTTCATCATGATGAAGATGCTAGACGCAAGTGGGACAACTTGCCGGCGCCCGATGGGTAACAAAGAAGAATATCCGAGACAACTCCAAGGTCCCAAGACGGCGAAGGCTACTCAAACTCATTCGGGAGAGATGAAGGATCACACTAGAGACCATGAAGATCACGACCGAAGGACCGGAGTTCGAGATGCCGAGCCACAAGGAAGATGTTGCATCCGTCAAGACCAAAGGACAAAGCCAGCTCGTGAAGACCAAAAAAATGACTAAGCCAAAGTGGGTACCCAAGATTGCAATGCCCGCAAAGAGCGTTGATCCGAAGTAATCAAGTGAAGAAGTCTAGCCATGGACTATAAACGAAGCGCTAGGCGGGAGGCAACCTGTTTCGTCGAGTCAGGAATAAGCTACCAGGAGGACAACCCGATTCCAGGTTTTTCAAGTCTTTTTAAATATAATTCAGTTTTGAATTTTACTATGCAAAACCTTAGACTTAGAATGGTTGAACAATATTAGAGACATAATGCTTGGTTGAATATTTTGCTTTGTCATAAACCCTTTGCATGAACCATCCTATGTGATTGTTTGCTTCTTTTTCGAGAAACCACAACCAAAAAAAAATTCAGAACCTAACTCAACCCTTCACCCTCATTATGGTGCTGTGGTTGACTTGTTTTTCATGCTAAAAACACTCGAGTAAAGCCATGACTTGTATCTAGATGTTATTTAAATTTCAGCATGTGGTAGGACTCGTGTGAACCTAGAAACTTGATTTTGGGTTGGTTTAAAAATCCATATCCTCGGTTTCTCTAAGATTAGAATTTTTCTAAGCCTCACTTAATTTTATTTCATTCAAAATCTCTCTCATCTAATCAAAATCAGGACCTAAACCTATGCCCCCATGATCAAGCCGGGAAAAGCTTGCTCTCAACTAATGAAGGCAAACTATACCGGTGAGACCGAAATCGACGTAGTCGAAAAATATTTCGACCTACATTTGTTTTTAATGGTTTAAAAACTTCTCTAAATTTATGCTTGAGCTCTTGCATGGCTCTGAAAAATATTTTTAAATTTCGAAATTAGAGTAGTGCTTAGCCTTAAACACACTTAAAGGGAGGCAATCTAGTTAACCTAACCATGCATGCACCATGATACATCACGGGATGCCCCTCCAACATATTTAAACCACATGCAAAGTACAAGCATGGGGGGCAGCCAAGGCCTTGTTTTGTAGGAATATCATGGATGCATGTGAGGCAATGGAGTATGGAAGTGAATCAAGCGAAAACATCAAGTGGAAGGAGCAATAATGCAAGCGAAGGAGTGGACGGGAACGTTTGGAAGGTGTACGCGATCACGAAGCAACATGAATGCACTAGAGAAGAACCGAGCCAAGAGGAGGAGAGAGGTAAGTCTTTCATCCAACTCTTTGTTCGTGTGCTCTAGTTTGTAGGCCGGAATCACCTTAGACTTAGCCATCCACCGCGTTTGTTTCGTGCAACAAATCACATCCTTAATCCACTCAAAGTCTAGACTCCAAAATAATATTTGTGTACCTTGTTACCGGGTGAAAACCCCGGATATTTATTTGTGAGGGATAGCGCTGCAATCATGGAAGAAAACTACAAACCTTTTCACCGAAGAAGAAGGGATCATCGTCGTCTAAGCCATCATCGACAACCTTTTCGAGGAGGCACTCGTTTCCGAGTTTCCTCCGGGTATGGAGGAGGACACGGCACCGCCGAGGAGGAATCACACTCTTTTCCTTGGTGGCATGAGGGCCACACGAAACTTGTTTATGAGGTTTACCAAACTTCAATAACATATGCGAGGAGCCGCTCGTCCAACCTCGCCACTTGACACGATCATCCGCTCCACCTCCATATGCTCCGTGGTATTCCGAGGGGTATGTCATCATGACGGAGGAGGAGAAGAAGCTCGCTCGCCTTAAGTAGAGGCTTGTAGCGAACATCGACATCGACGACCAAGCTCTCCACATATTGGGTTTCATACGGGACACCGGTGCAATTCTCTAACGGAGTGTCGGAAAACACCCACAAGGAATTCGCCTAGGAAATTTTCATGACCATGGCGCATACCCTTGATGAAGGAGTGCTGAGTCTCTCATTCCGTTGGAGGGAGCCCACAAGAGGAGAAGAAGGAAGACACCGTCAGAAGGGTAACCTTGATCAATGATGCTATTTCTAGCACCTTGATGGGGTAATCTCCTTTCATCCATGGGTTGCAATCGATCTTGAGATGTGATCATACTTTGTTGGATTATCTATCTATCATCTTTCACCGTGACCATCATAGGTCTAGTCATGAATACCTTCGCGTAGTGAGAGTACGAGAGGAGGGAAAGGGCAAAACCGTGGTCACAACCCCCGATAGATTAGATTGGTTTTCATGTTCGAAATGATTGCATGTTCTAGTATCGTAGACCCATGGGCGAGTGTCTCCTATTTTCAAAAGGGAGCTCCGGAACAAGTGGATATGCATGAGGCACATGGGAAGGTTTTTGGAGTATGATCACGGGAAGAGACCATCAACGAAGAAATACTATCCGGAACCCCATCATCCAAGTGTGTCACTTTTGTGCAAGTGGATTTTTGGGAGAACAAGAGAGACAAAGATAACCAACACGGAGTTGAATTGGCTTTACTTGGCTTTGATTGCCAAGTGTCCAATAGACCCCACTCACCTATGATCAACCGGTGGTGTTGTTAAGCAACATCGAGTTCGGAAGATATTGGTTCGGGGTGTTACCTCTCCATATTGGCTATCTCTTTAAAACCGGGTATTACAAGGAACCCAAATCATCTCCTACCCGGGACTTCCCTAGGAATATATGAAGAAAGGAAAATATAAGAGTGAAGATGAGAGAGGAGGCTTCCGAGTGGCCTAGGTGAATTTGCCCCTTCCGGATTGAAGATTAAGACTTTTCTTGAGGGGAAGAAGATCGGTTAGAGGAAGGACTTCTTGTGCGGCGAAGAGAAAAAAAATATATAAAGGAGAAGGATTATAGGAGAAGGTTTTTCCACGACCCAAGAAGGAGGTGCACAACAAAATTATGTCCCACCATTGGGAGGAACCCCGGCGCCGTCAAATTACTACGGTGGTGTACCAATGCAAGCATGGGGGAGTGGTGCAGCCATACCCCCACCAATTTTGCGGTGCCCAACGTAGCCTTTGCGGAGCCATATGCACACCTTCCTCAACCACAACAAAATGGAGCCACCATTGGAGGATACGCTGCAAGGAACATGCAAATTATTGCAGCCATCCTAACCAATGCAAACCAAATGGGTGAAGGAAATGCAACGTCGCTTATGTGCTTGGACACCTTCACCTAGCACCGTCACACAATTCATAGGAGGAGAGGCGCATTCCTATTACAAGTAAGGGTACAACAACCAAGACTATCAATATCAACCACCGGCGGAAGATTAGAGAGAGGAGGAGCTTTAGTTATCTTTCCTTTACCCCCTTTTCTTTAATTTTCAGCTTGTTTGCGCCTATGTTTGCGTAGTATTTTCAGCTTTGCTTTAATTTTTAGTGTTAGTTTAATTTTTCAGCGTGTGTCTTAGTTTTTATTTTCATCATGAATAATGTCACCACCAAGTTTTTACCTTTGGTAAAGTTACAAAGTTTGTGCCACGATGATATATGATTATAATTGCCGCTTTGTTTATCTTTGTAATTGATTTATGCATGTTTGAACTAGTGCTCTCTTAAAAATACAAATCTGAAATTATCTAAATGCTAGCTTAATCTTCAGCGGAGGTTATGATTAAAATAAAGACCCATAGTGTTTTATGTGCTCTCAAGTTATGAATAGATTAAAGATGTCTTTTATGCTAAAAAAAATATTGCTAACCTTGTCACAAATATCACTTGTGTGTTGCTCAACCTATCCAAAGCCTAATATATATTTGAATGCATAAACCTTAGTGTACAAGATTTATTTTTGAGTGAGTTATTACAGGCCATGATTTCTCTGGCCCGAGACTAAGAAAGTTGGTCATTCCATTTTTGCGTACCTATCTTTTTGCTAGCCTTTTATCCGTGCATTGTGTATCCCCGCATCGGAGATCTCACAAACTTCGCCGGATATCCACCCTTAAAACCAAATATCATCTTTTGTGTTTACCTCCTTGACCACAACCTATCGTTGAGAATGGATCATCAATTCAAGGAAGATCGCAAGACGGTGCCAACATTGAAGATTTCAAGTATCTCTCCAAGGAAAAATACTCCGGTACCTACCTTATTTTTCGCCTCTTTGCTCGAGGACGAGCAACGTCTAAGCATGGGGGAGGAGGTAGGTACGGTGCAGTTTTAGAGTTCAAAAGGGAGTATTTAAAAAAAAATGATGATGAAAGAAAAAAATCCAGCGATAATCATGACTTTCAAGATAAAGAAAAAAAAATATATAATGAATGAAAGAAAGAAAGAAAGAAAGAAAGAAAGAAAGAAAGAAAGAAAGAAAGAAAAGAATGAGAAATATGAGAAAGAAAAAAATATGCGTAAAGTAAACTCCCCGGTTCTCTAAGAGTGCATTCAAGGCTTCAAGTTAAAAAGATCCATTCTCATTTTCCAACCATGTGCAATCCGATAACGAGGACTTCCTTTGTGCCTCGGGATCACTCTTTGCCATTTGCACATGTCCACTCATCTAAAAGTGTGTGTATTTTTCTCTTTCCCCTCCTTGATTTAACATTATTTTCCAATGACCTTTTTGACGAGTCTCGGTAAGACCATGAGAAGCTTGTCTTGTTTTGACAACACCTCATTTATAAAATCTTGTTAGGACTAAACTTTCCCAAAGCTCCATATAAAGCCTACCACACATATATGTTATGAGAGGGAAAGGAGTAGAATATATAGGCTTGAGAGACAAGAGAGATGAGAGTTCATGAGCAACATGCAAGGTGATTTAAATTTGTGAACTTGGTTTAGCTCTTTTCTTTATCTCGTTCTTTATTTCAAAAATTCTGAGATCTATTTAAACTTTGTGAGCATGTTAATACTTGTGGGATAAGCTTAATAAGAATCTACCCTCCGTGAGAGGTGAAGGCTAGTACATTATGGAACTTTAACGAATTAAACTTTTGAGAGCATTATGTTTTTTTTCATGTATGATCAAGTGCAAGGTTTAAACATTGTTTGGCAATGATGATATCCATCGAAGGCTTACTCGAGGACGAGCAAGGTTTAAGCATGGGAGAGATGTTGACGGTGAAAATCCGTCAACCTAGCCATGAGTTTACCTTCGGTGTTGGCATGACTTTTGTATCTTATTCATTGGTACTAACCCCCGTGGTATAACAAGTTCACGTGTGCATGTCGGTTTTGGAGTTTAATGTTTATGCAGGGTTTTAGTGTTGAATGCAAGACTTTCGGGATAAGTTCATTCAAGCACCTCATGACAAGACCTTGAAGCCCGATACAAGTCAAGCAATGAAGTGAACATGACTCCAAGAGCCCAAGGACCAAGCCCGAGAAGATGATAAACTCCGAGGACCGAACCAGAAAAGTGCTTCGAATCTTGCAAGACAAGGAATTGAGTCCAATTCGGAGAGAAACCGACGTCAAGGGCCCACATGCAAAAGGGGGAGAACATCTAGAAGACGTGGGAAGCAACACGGGCGAAGCGAGGCCGCGGGATGGGCCGGGTGTGCCCGGGGCCGGCCGGCCCGGCCGGCCGGCCCGGCCAATTCGGGGCCCAATCGGCCTCTCCTTTGACCTAATTGCTTCTCGGGCTATAAATAGCCCCCCGACCGAGAGCCACGCAGAACCGAAGTCGTAATCCGCCGCCGAGGAGCGAGAGAAGCTTGAGGGACACCATCTCGAAGATGAGGGTCGTGCTAGTTGTCTAGGGTCTCCCTAGCCGACGTGGGAACCTTGCATGGAAGACCACGTCGGAGCTCGGAGCGAGGATAAAGATCGAGGGAGGGCCCGGTGGTGATCTTGTTCATGTAATCATTCATGGTGAAGTTTGTAAGTGAATTCGATTTCTAGCGATCAAGTGCCTTCTTGATGATTTTGTTTTCTTTTTCGTTTTGCTTCTTCTACGATCTATACTTAAGATAGATTACATAGGGTGCTCTTGTAGCCGCGGTGGCTAGAGGTGCATACCGGACCGGCCAAGTGATTTCAACTTGTTCTATCGAACTCGCCCTAGACTACCCGCATGAATAGGAATACGTTGTGACGAACGGGGGGTTCCGAAAGGCGGGCGTTTTCGGAGTCGGATGGGAAGGCCACGATTTAAAGATGCTTTTAATGAGATTCGCTTTACTATCTTCATCTATCTTGTTTGGAGCTACAACATAAGCATGATCTAGATTCTCTAGATTGGTTATCTCTTGCTTTCTCTTGATACCTCTTTAGTAGATTAGATTAGATTCGTTTTCTTTATGAGTTAGTAGATTAGATGCAACTTACCTTCATAAGATAGCTTACCTTACTTTACTAGATTGAATCCTTGCGTTGCACATTGTTCCACGGATTCGATACCTTGGGTTCACCACTCGAGGGAAGAAGGGTCCCTTGACTACGACGGGAGACTTGTCCTCTTGCAAGTCACTAAACGAACTTTGATACAACTATTTACCGTCAACGGGCTCCAACTATTGGAATGGAGATGCGAGTTTGCTCTTCGGTGCGGAACGCCAAGCTCGGTGAACTCCCGGCTCGCACGGGAGCACCTCCAAACTCGCCCGGTACCACGCGGAGGCCGACCCCAACGAGATAGAGATATTGCCCGCACTTCGCGAGAATTCTCCTAGCTTCAAGCATCTACAAGAACGCAGCTCTATATTCGGTGGACGGCCGCATGCCCATGGCATGGCCGAAGAACTACCATGCGGCTTCATAGCTCAACAATGCTCGGTGCTTGCCTCCTTCGACTTCACGGTGCTATTTATAGCCGCTACCGCGCCTTAGGCGGTTGGCAAATTAATGACACTTTCTCCACATGACGAGGGGACTGCGGCACGTGCATCATTAAAGGTGATAACGTTACTTTTCCCGACTCATGATGCCTTTGTCGTTTGCGCATCAATGATGCCTGAGCCCCGCCGCAGAGGTCACATGGCTACAGTAACTTCTCGATCAATGGGCAATTTGTCGTTTTCTGGGTGGCAAGAACATCTTCGACCACTGTTGACCCGTGACCCTGCAGTCTACGCTACAAGACAAAACCTGACCTAGTGTCAGAGGGCTCTGCGCCTACCTTAGCCCCCGCTTCGACGATGACTCCACGACCTTCTTCTACAACCTGATGAATGTTATTTGCACCCACTAGGCCCTGCGTCTTGGTGCACCCGCTATGGCTCTGCACGTAAACAGACCTATTCCAATCGGCCTATATTTACGTTTCCCGAACGGAATGGTCGTAGGTTCGATTGAAGACCTTCCGAGGTAGGCGTGCCTCCCTGCTCGCCGGATCCTTCGGGCGCCCGGAGATTTAAAAATACCACGGATATCGAAGCATCACGGAGATCCATAACTTTCGTCGGGCCCCCGTGGTCGGTGTGCCTATTGCTAAAGTCGCCAATACCTTAGTATCACGGCTCCGTCGGGTGGTCGGCGGCTATGTTGGTCATCCGGACACCAAAATGGCCTCCTCGAGGTCGACGTGCCTTAAATACTCGGGTCTTGCAATACCTTGGTATGTATATGGCCCCGCCAACCTAGTTGGGCGCCCGGATGCATGACCTTCCGAGGTCGGTGTGCTCACGTAGCTGCGCCACCGCTCTCGGACACCTAGGATTTTACGTCGGAACGAAGGCCTCCCCGAGGGGTGCGCTCCCGATGGCCCCGCCAAGTACTTCCGGGCGCTTGGGCGCTATATACCCGAGACCTCCCCGAGGTCGGCAAGCCTCGGGTGGCTTTGCCGGACTCCTTGCGGCTATGCGGGGATATTTGGGTGTCTCTACACTCCATACGTTCAATATCAACATTGTTTTACCGAGCTTCATCGTTGATTTCAAAGACTATAGAAGACCTCTTCATGCGACACACCGTTCAAGACCTTGCCGGGTATCCTCGGATACTGGGCATTATTGATTTCAGGCCTCTTTGAGGTCGGCACGCCTACAAGGCCTCCTCGAGGTCGGCCCTGCCAGACTCCTTGCAGCCATGCTTGGAGATCTGGGTGTCTCTACACTTCGTACCAAGACCATGACTCAGTTTTCTTCTCTTTTTTGGAGCATCAAACCAGCCATGCTGTCTGCTTCAATGCTCGGGGACTACTCTACGAGTGCATCTTCGACGCCCTCTTGTTTTCCTCGTCGTACCGACCTATTGGGAAACCTGTTTCTCATCGTGTCGTTACTCGACCTACCTTTCCTTCCTTTTCTTTTTTGGATCATCATACCGGCCATCCTGCCTGCCACGATGCTCGGATACCACTCATGAGTGCATCTTCGATGCCCTCTGAATTTTTTCATTGTCGTTTCGATCTATTAGAAGCCTGCTTCCTATAGGTCGTCACTCGACCTCTCTTCGTTCGGCAAGACTACAAACACGTCGGCCGCTCGGACCGATTTGTTTCTCTTTTATTTTGGACCAACGAGCATGCTATTCGACCCGTCGATAGCTCTACGATTTCGTCATGACCTCTCTAAGGTCGCCGCGCCTACACCTCGCTCGGGGGCTTGTGAGACATGGGTACCCCCGGGTCCCCGCCGACCGAGCTCACGGCCGTCCCCGACAAGTGGGTCCGGCCCGCTAGACGACCCGCCGACCCGTCGGTGGGCCCAACCGACCTAGTTGGCGGCCCACACGACCACCCGAAGACCTTCCCGGGGAAGATCCCCCCGGACGACCTCGTTCGTCACGACCTCAAGACTTGGCGCACAAGACAAGACAAGACAAGACCTCGGTGGACTTCGCCTAAAGCGGATCGACGGGATATAGCAAGATGTGTAACGTAGACTTAGGTCTCCCGGCCGTAACCGACCAGAGTCCGGGGAACCGACCTCATCCACCGGCCAATATAAGGTGGATGAGGCGATCCCCTTGTAACATAACATCATCATCGACCAACCCTCAAGCAATCTACACCGACAAAGTGGACGTAGGGTATTACTCTCCCGGAGGCCCGAACCAGTATAAACTCGCCGTGTTCTCTGTGTTCCGCGTACTCGTGTGCGACCTTCGAGTTCTTAGCCTTAGACTCCTCCCCACCGAACAAATAAACCATAGGGATTAACATCCCCGTGGGCTGTCCGGATCTCACCATCGACACCTTTAGTCCCGGTTCGTGTTACGAACCGCAACTAAAGGGGGGCTCCCAACGGCTCCATCCGCAATAATTGCCCCCCGCCTTTAGTCCCGCCGGTGTTACGAGTCGAGACTAAAGGGGACCCTTTAGTCTCGGCTCGTAACACCGGCCGGGACTAAAGGCCGGGGGCAATATAACGCCCGCACCATCTTCTTCCTTCCGCCCCCGATCCATTCACCGAGCCATTCACCCGAGCCATTCAAGCTCCTCGCCCCATGGCGACTCAAGCCTAGGGTGGTGCCGTGATTTTTTCTTCATTAGTTTGTGAAGATTTCTCTCCTCCAAGGTGTTGTACGGGTTAGAATCTTCATCCTCCCTTCATTTGTGGTGATTAAATTTTGTTTAATGGTTTAGAGATGGAGAAAATAGAAATGTTAATTAGAGATATGAGATTTTGTATATACACGTGAAGATGTAGTTAGGATGGTACTTGCATTGTTCCTTATTTCATTAAAATCTTGTTTTTCATAATATTGAATTTTTCTTGTATATATAGATATATATATATATAATTTATAAAATATATGCTCATAAAAGAAGACATACCGAAATGTACTAGGTATTTCCATTGTTTCATTGTTTAGAAATGATTTTATTCTAGGTAGCCATTGGAGGAAATAGAAGATTAATTATTTTGTTAAGTATGTTTTTAATTTATATATAGAATAAATGTAAGCATTCTCTTATTTTCTTGTTTTTCATAATTTTGAATTTTACTTGTACATATTTTATAAAATATATGCTCATAAAGAAAAAAATAGACATAGAGAAAATGTAGCTATAGTTTATTTTGTACATATAGTTTATTTCTATTCTTTCATTATTTAGAAATGCTTTTATTTCTAGGTAGCTATAGAAGATTAAATTCTTTTATTAAGTATTTTTTTAGTTTTATATACAATAAATGCAAGCATTTTTTTTTTTTTTATACGGATCCCCACGTCCTAATAAGCTACGGTTTCACCTCGCGGGCTACGTGGGGACTACCCGCAACTCCGCGAGGTGGGACCGTAGCTAGATAGCGAGGTGTAGCGCATGTGTGGTACCGTAAGTGGGAGAGTCGGTGTATATGACGAGGAGGTGAGACTTGTTGTATAGTTCGCGGTGCATCTAGTCTTCCGAGCTATGTATAGTAATAATAGTGTTGAGTTCTATCCCCTTTTGTTTTTTATTTCTAGGCTATAGGAGGAAATAGAAGATTAAATTCTTTTATTAAGTATTTTATTTAGTTTTATAGACAACAAATGTAAGCATTTTCTTTTTTTCTTGTTTTTGATACATAGCCCCACATCCTAATTAGCTACGGTTTAACATCGCGGGCTACGTGTCACACCCGAATTTGAAGGCAAACTCGAATGCATAAATTACATGTGCGTCGGGATCAAGTTACACACGTAATGACTCAGTGAATATCAGACACAGTGCCAAAGCGTAAAAGAGAGTATTAAAACCATTACATGACCGAGAGTCTCAACAACGTATCATCAGAGCGAACAACTAGCAGCGGATCTTCAGAATGGAACTCCACAGGCAGCTGACTGGTGGCACGCACGCCTAGCACTCATCATCAATCTTCGAGTCTGAGCAGCAATCCGGGTTGTGTAGATGCAATAAATAAACAAGCGTGAGCACATGTCGTACTCAACAAGGGAAGAATATCATAATAAACATGCAAGACTGTATAAGTGGATGGCCAAAGGGTTTAAGCAGGTTAGCATTTTAGTTGATCAAATTTTATTAAGCAACTTACTTACTAGCAAATGTAAGTGTATACCATCCCACAATTAAAGTGTAACATCATAACCATGAACATAAAGTAGAGAAATAACTTAAATTCATCTTTCGATAGATTAATCATGTGAGGGTCCAGGCCGCTCTTGACCGTGAGCACGGCTAATCGATTAGTTTTAAACACTGCGAGAGGTTGTACATCTTTACCCACAAGTCGCGTAAAAACTCCGAAGAGCTTTAGACCCAACCGCGCGATGCCGATCGGGCATCATACCACTTTGCTAAAGTGTGATTGCATAGGGACGCTACGAGGCCTTTACAAAGATTCCCCATTGTGCGGCAACCCACTAGGTTTCAGGACGAAGCGGGGCATAAAGCTCCCTAGCGGGTATCGTGTCTTAGCAAAGCCCAACTCCCCGCTAGAGCAGGTCTATACTCCATCAACGCCTCCCCATTTGTCCCTTTCAGGTAAGATCACTACAACACCAAGGTCTCTAATTATTCAGCCAAGCCAGAGCCATATAGCCTTGTGGTTGTACTGTTGTCCTGGGTGGTTCTCCATGTTCCAATTAAACATATGGTCTTGTAATTAACTTACCATCAAAGAGCAGAGAGCATAAACGGGTATCATGTTGTTTATTACCAACCCAGTTGAGCAACTAAGTAGCATCTACCATCAAGATTAATTAAGTAACCCAGTTACAAGGCAACGGTCAAAAGAATCTAGGCATAGTCCTTAATAGGAACCCGTCAAAATTAATGCAAGCAAGAAAGTAAATACAGTGATTAAATGCATGTTCATATAGGATAAAGCGGGTATGACCAAGGACACTTGCCTCTCACAAGATCTGGAATTGCTCAGAGTCTTCAAGTCTTCACCACGAGAAAATCTTCGATCGCTCGTTCTCTACGCATCACACATCCACATGCAAGAGACAATACAATGAAATAAGAAAACAATTCACCAATCAATTCAAACAGGAAAAAAAAATCTTCACTAAACTGATCTACTCGTCGAGACGAACAAATGGATATAAAGAACGCTAAAAACGGATCTATAACGCGTAATCTACAGCCAAAACAAGGTGTAGGGGTTTATCCGCAGGAAAAGCTGGGCTTACGGGGGCCTAACCGCAAAAATCCAAGGGCTAAAACAGAATTATGCTTATAAACATAGGGTCTATAGCACAAAACTTCAAGGGCTGGACTGCGGGCACATATCCTAGAAAAGCTAGGGTTAAAACCATAAAGAACAGGACCTATTTGTAAGGGCTCCTCTATGGGGGAAGGACCGGCCTGCGAACTTTAAAAAGAACAGGGGACTTTTATGCAAAACTACGCCAAACGGATCCGTCGACCGGTACCCCTTCGATTTGACCCCGCGGCTTGGTGCGATCCGGATCGGCCGGCGCCCGATCTAGCGGCCGCCGCGGCTCCGGTGAAAAAGGCGGCGGCGCTCAACGCAAAGGGGCGGCGGCACGCACAAGAACTCGGCGAGCTCCACTAAACCCGAGTTAGGGGACTCGATTCCAAGCGCAGCTCACACCGGGACGACGCCGGCGTCATGCGCGATCGAACTAGGGCATCGGGGCGGACTTTCGGTTGGCGACGGAGGCGCGCAACACGGCGGGCGGCCGGCTCACGACGGAGGGAAAGACGGCGAGCCCGTCTCGGCCGACTCGGAGCACGAGGACGGCAAACCGGTGACTTCCTCACCTAGCGACGGAACTCCGAGGTGGCTTCACGACGGTGGGGGAGGCGACGCGGTGGCGTATCGACGGCGGTGGCCGAGCTAGGGTTCGCGGCGGCGGCGGCCGGGAAACGCGGGTAGCTAAGGTCGGGGGGAAAAATCGACGCGGCGCACGTGGCGGCGGCCTTTATAGGCGAGAGGGAGGCCTTGGCGTGCGGGCCAAGAAGGAGCGGGGGTGCGGGGGGGGACGCGACGCGGCCGAGGTGCGGCGCGCGGTCGGGTTCGGCTCGGGATCCGTGCCGGAGGTCGGGGGATGGCCACCGGGCCCCACCGGCGGCGCCGAAGGAGTAGAGAGGCGGCGCGGGCCGGATTTGTGCCGAAGGTGAGCCGCCCACCGGCTAAGCAAGGCCGGGCCGCGCGGCGAAAAAGGCGAGCCGGGCCGCGGAAACAAGCCGGGCCGCACGGAGGACCTGGGCCGAAGCAAAGAAGGAAAATGGAGGAAAAAAACCTTTTTTGCTATTTTCAAAAGAGCTCACAAAAATTGAATTCAAACACAAATTTGAATTCAAACAAATAAAAACAATGCAACAACATGTGTGCAATAGTAAACTCCTATAGTTCATTAATTTAATTAAAAATAATTAAATGCCTAAAAAATTAAATAAAACCTTAAAAATCCTTAAACAAGCATTTGTTGCTAAGCAAAATTTTATTAAAAAGCAATAATTAAAATTTAGGGTGTTACAAATCCTACCCCCTTAAGATGAATCTCGTCCTCGAGATTCGGAAGGATCAACAAAAAGATCGGGATAATCGCCTCCAATTCGTCCTCTCTTTCCCATGTTGCCTCATCCTCTCGCATGATTACTCCATTGTACCTAGCACATTCCGATCACCCGATTCCTTGTAACACATGCTAAAGTTTCCAAGATCCCGATGGGACGTTCCGTGTAAGTGAGATCCTCCTTGACAGTCAAACCGTCCATAGGTAGTGGCTCTTTATCATGAAGTTGGAGACCTTTTTTCAATTGAGAGATATGGAACACATCATGCACATCCGAGAGCTGATTTGGTAACTCCAACCTGTAGGCTACTTCTCCCACTCTCTCTAAGATCTTGAAGGGTCCGATAAAGTGAGGTGACAACTTTCCCTTCACTTTAAACCCGCGCAAACATCTGATCGGTGACATTTTTAGGTACACATAGTCACCTTCTTGGAGAACCACGTCTCTCCTCTTTCCATCCGCATAACTTTTCTGTCTGGATTGAGCAGCCCTCAAGTTTTCTCTTATGATCTGAACTTATCTTTCTGCTTCCTTAACGATATCGGTTCCAAACAACTGACTCTCTCCGTTTGGCTCCAATACAAAGGTGTTCTACACTTCCTTCCATACAATGCCTCGAAGGGTGCCATCTTGAGACTAGCCCGGTAGCCGTTGTTGTAAGAAAACTCGCCGTAGGGCAAACTCTTATCCCAGCCTACCCCCATGCTTAAGAGCACAAGCTCTCAACATGTCCTCCATAATTTGGTTAGTCCTCTCGGTCCGTCCATCCGTCCGTGGGTGATATGCCGAGCTGAAATTTAACTTCGTATCCAAGGATTCATGAAGCTTTTCCCGTAAACGAGACGTGAATTGAGTACCTCTGTCGACACTATCTTCTTAGGAACACCATGCAAGCACACGATCCCGGACATGTACAACTCGGCCTAGCTTTGCCCCCGTATAGGTGGTTTGCACGGGTATGAAGTGAGCAACCTTTGTTAAACGATCCACTATAACCCATATCGAATCATACCCATCACGAGTACGGGGCAACCCAACAATAAAATCCATGCCAATCTCTTCCCACTTCCACTGCGGCACCTTCAACGGCCGAAGCAATCCCGCCGGCTTTTGATGCTCGGCTTTAACTCTATGACGGGTGTCGCACAAGGCCACATGGGCGGCTACATCCTTCTTCATCCCATACCACCAATACCTCTGCTTGAGATCTTGATACATTTTGGTGCTACCTGGGTGAATGGAATAAGCTGAATCATGAGCCTCTCTTAAGATGGTCTTTCGGAGATCTCCCACATCAGGCACACAAATCCTGTTCCTAAACCATATAGTTCCCCGATCATCCTCTCGTGAAATCCGGGCTTTACCCTTTTCTATAGTCTCTCTCGATTTCTTTTTATCTCTATATCTTCCGGTTGTCCTTTGCGTATCTCCTACTCCAAGACAGACTCTACCTCCAAGGTAACTCCTTCGGTTTGAGCAACCATTCCCATTGAGTTTCTCAAACTCCTTCATCGCCCTCTTTTTCAGTAACCGGAAGGCCAAAGCCATGTTGGCATGTCCCTTCCGACTCAAAGCATCCGCAACCAAGTTTGCCTTCCCGGGATGATAGTGTATCTCTAGATCATAATCCTTGATCGGCTCTAACCAGCAACGTTGTCTCATATTCAAATCTTTCTCGAGTGAAGATGTACTTTAAACTTTTATGATCCGTGTAAATCCGGCACTTGGTTCCCAAAATGTAGTGTCTCCGGATCTTCAAAGCGTGAACCACCGCCGCTAACTCTAGATCATGTGTAGGATAATTCAGCTCATGCTTCCTCAACTCGTCAAGATGCATAGGCTATAACATGATCTTCCCGCATGAGAACACAACCTAAACCTTGTCGGGATGCATCGCAAGAGATATCAAAACTCTTTTGCGGTGTCCGGCATCACTAGGATTGGAGCCGAAGTCAACCTCTTCGTCAATTCCTCAAAAGCGGCTTGACAGGCATCGATCCACTTGAACTCTTTATCCTTCTCTATAGTGATGTAAGAGGCTTTGCTACTTTAGAGAACCCTTCAATGAACCGACGATAATACCCTGCAAGGCCAAGGAAACTCCTGATCTCCTTGACAGTCCGTGGTGGCTCCCACTTCAATACGTCACTTACCTTAGCTGGATCAACTGAAATACCACCATCAGTGATGATATGCCCAAGGAAAGAGACTTCCTTCAACCAGAAATCACACTTGCTAAACTTGGCATACAACTGCTGCTCTCTCAGCTTCTGCAACACAAGCCTCAGATGTTCCTCATGCTCCTCCTCATTCTTGGAGTAAATCAAGATGTCATCAATGAACACCACAACAAACTTATCCAGGTACTCCATAAAAACTTTGTTCATCAGATACATGAAGTAGGCAGGTGCATTGGTCAGTCCAAAAGACATGACGGTGTACTCATAGAGTCCATACCTAGTAGTGAATGCGGTCTTAGGGATATCTGATAATCTGATCCTCATCTGATGATAACCAGAACGTAAATCAATCTTTGAGAACACCTTAGCACCTCTCATCTGATCAAACAAATCGTCAATACGGGGCAATGGATACTTATTCTTGATAGTAACATCATTAAGCGATCGGTAATCCACACACATCCGCTGAGTACCATCCTTCTTCTCCACAAAGATAACCGGTACTCCCCAAGGTGATGAACTAGGACGAATGAATCCCTTTTCCAATAGCTCCTTAATCTGCTTCTTAAGCTCAAGTAATTGATCACTAGACATTCTGTAGGGGCGCTTAGAGATAGGAGCGACCGGGTAAAAGATCAATAACAAACTCAACTTCTCGATCGGGCGGCATACCCGACGACTCATCCGGGAACACATCCGGGTAATCACACACCACCTTAATGTCCTCTCGAAGATTCACCATTCATCCGGTTTATCGAACACCCTTCTACCGATGGTAGCGCGACTACAAATTCAATACGTTCGCCGTCTAAACCGGTGTGGAGAACCGACTTCGTGGCATACCGGATTTCTCCCTTGAACTTACCTAACCATCCCATTCCAAGTACCACATCAATGCCAATAGAATCCAATACTATGGGGTCTCGCTTGAAAATCCTTCCCCAAAATGCGAAGGTTAACATTATTACACCGTATAGTGCATTCATGTCTCCTCTTGCTGAACTAATTAGCATGGGACGTGGCATGGTGCTCATGGGGATGTTAAGTTTAGCCGCACGGTGAGAAGTAATGAAAGAATGAGTTGCTCCGGCATCAAACAAAACCGAAGCGAGGGCGGAGTTGACAAGACACGTGCCGAACACTACTCGGGGGTTCTCCCGAGCGGTCTCTCGCACTCACGTGGTTCACTCGCCACGTGCATAGCTCTCGTTTTCCCCGGGCTGCCCTTCGAGATTCCTCATTTGTTGGCTATGCTAACTGCGTACCGGAGTGTTGGGGGCATTCCTCTTAGGGCGGCATTTACATAATGCCCAACCTTTCCACACTTAAAGCGAGGCGGTACCTCTAGGGGTGCTAGTCTTCTTCGGGGTGACAAGCGGCGCCATCCGACGATTCCGTAGAGAACGGGTTCGTGAAGTCCGCTGCACCGGACACCGATATTGTTGTTGTCCAAAGTCCTCAATGGGGCCTCCAAGGCGATAGGGAGTCTCTTGAGATGGATTAAAGCGGGGGCGAGTGTTACTTCCGGGCTTCGTCCGGGGGTGGTGGCTTTCCTCTTTAGGTCTTCCAACTCCTTGCGATTGTACTCTAAACCAATGGCTTTGTCTAGCAACATCCGGAAGGATGGGAATGTGTGAGATATGAGCTGGTACCGAAGTGGTTCGGCTAATCCCTCCAAGAACAACTCTTGCTTCTTCACATCATCAACAACCTCCTTAGGAGCATAGCGAGACAACTCAACGAACTTGTCCCCGTACTCTATCATAGACGTCTCTCCTCGCTTGAGTGCTAGGAACTCCTTCTTCTTTAACTTCATAAGGCTGGCGGGTATATGGTAGCTCCCGAAGCCGGTGGTGAACTCATGCCAAGTGATAGCATCGGGGGTGGCATGAGCGGCAACGTAGGCATCCCACCAAGCCGACGCTTTCCCCCGAAGTCGACCGAAGCATACAAGACCTTCTCTCTATCGTCGCACCGTGCGATGGTGAGCATCTTCTCCACCGTTTTCAGCCAATCGTCGGCCTCCAATGGATCAACCGCATGAGAAAACACCGGCGGGCAATGGCTCATGAACTGCTAGTGCTTGTCCTTATGTGGCTGGTTCTGATTTATCCGAGCTCGCATGCTTGTCATGTTGGTGAACATGTCCTGGAGAAGCCTGCATTTGTGCGGCCCAGAACCGCTGCATCGCCGGATCCATTTAACTTTGCTGTCGAGTGATACTAGAAGGCCACTCATCCTCCGATGTGGATCCGGACCTAGTGTTCACCATGTGAGTGTTAGGATCATGAGATTTAGATACTAGAGCAAAGAGATAACTCCAAAAGATGAAGCCACACGAACTTCCAGATTAAGACGGATTATGCTTGCCCCAATAAATCAAGTGCAACTATCATTATTGATATCCATAAATTATGAAATTTCTCCAGAATAGGGGGTATGAAATTATGAAACTAACCCAACTGGAATCAATTCAATCGGAGATCTAGAACTTCACATACCAAATGAACAAGTCGACTGGGTCAGCAGAGTTTCCAGATTCTGGTAGCTCCAATGTTTCATTCATAACTCCTAGAATATGCATTTGATGGTGCTGAATTTTTGATAGAAATCATATATGAAATTTGTGAACTAACCCAACTAGTTTCATGTCGATTGGGATTCTGTAGCTTGAGATATAACCAAAACACTACTGCTATGTCAGAGAGCTGCGTGAACAGATTTTGTATCCACAAGATTTGTTGGAGGGACAACGAAGGATAGATAAAGGAAAGATTACTCAAGGTTGTGAGGATTGGGAAAGAATTACACCCCCCACTAACAAACTATCTACCAAACTCGATGTCATTGTGGTCATCACTCCACAACACACCACACTCAAACAAAGATCCAAATCAAGCATTTATCACAAAATCAAACATTCAAACACACCTCTAAACTAAGCACATGATAAGACGCTCGCATCTATCGATTATACTAAGAAAGATCTTAAAGCTCCTATATCCTATTACGAAAGATCTTTGGGATGAACATGATGGGGTTACTTGATTACCGGGAACGATCGGGAACACATGTAGGGTAAGGACAAAGAAAGATTAGAGAGGAGTACGGCAGATGCTAAAGATTCCTTAAGGCAAGAACAAGGAAGTTGAGAGTGAAAAGATTGATCAAGATAAGATAGAGAACAAGTAGATTATGAAGGATGAGGTTAAAAGCAAGGATAAGAATATTAAAATAGAATTAAAGCATAGCATGAAGTGGGAATGGCTTCTATGATGTTATAATCCTTAAATTCGACCATTTTCCAACTAAGCTAACGTCCTACGATCAACACGGCTCCGATACCACTTTGTCACACCCGAATTTGAAGGCAAACTTGAATGCATAAATTACATGTGCGCCGGGATCAAGTTACACACACGTAATGACTCGGTGAATATCGGATACGGTGCCAAAGCGTAATAGAGAGTATTAAAACCATTAGATGACCGAGAGTCTCAACAACGTATCATCGAGCGAACAACTAGCGGCGAATCTTCGAATGGAACTCCACGGCGTACCGACCGGTGGCACGCACGCCTAGTACTCATCATCAATCTTCGAGTCCGAGAAGCAATCCGAGTTGTGTAGATGCAATAAATAAACAATCGTGAGCACATGTCGTACTCGGCAAGGGAAGAATATCATAAGAAACATGCAAGGCTGTATAGGTGGATGGACAAAGGGTTTAAGCAGGTTAGAATTTTAGTTGATCAAATTTTATTAAGCAACTTACTTACTAGCAAATGTAAGTGTATACCATCCCACAATTAAAGTGTAACATCATAACCATGAACATAAAGTAGAGAAATAACTTAAATTCATCTTCCGATAGATTAATCATGTGAGGGTCCAGGCCGCTCTTGACCGTGAGCACGGCTAATCGATTAGTTTTAAACACTGCGAGAGGTTGTACATCTTTACCCACAAGTCGCGTAAAAACTCCGAAGAGCTTTAGACCCAACCAAGCGATGCCGATCAAGCATCATACCACCTTTGTCGAGGTGTGATTGCATAGGGACGCTACGAGGCCTTTACAAATATTCCCCATTGTGCGGCAACCCACTAGGTTTCGGGACAAAGCGGGGCATAAAGCTCCCTAGCGGGTACCGTGTCTTAGCAAAGCCCAACTCCCCGCTAGAGCAGGTCTATACTCCGTCAACGCCTCCCCATTTGTCCCTCCACGGTAAGATCACTACAACACCAAGATCTCTAATTATTCGGCCAAGCCGAGCCATATATCCTTGTGGTTGTCTTGTTATCCTGGATGGTTCTCCATGTTCCAATTAAACATATGGTCTTGTAATTAACTTACCATCAAAGAACATAGAGCATAAACGGGTATCATGTTGTTTATTACCAACCCGGTTGAGCAACTAAGCAAAGCATCTACCATCAAGATTAATTAAGTAACCGAGTTACAAGGCAACGATCAAAAGAATCTAGGCATAGTCCTTAATAGGAACCCGTCAAAATTAATGCAAGCAAGAAAGTAAATACAATGATTAAATGCATGTTCATATAGGATAAAGTGGGTATGACCAAGGACACTTGCCTCTCACAAGATCCGGAATTGCTCGGACTCTCCAAGTCTTCACCATAGAAAATCTTCGATCGCTCGTTCTCTACACATCACACATCCACATGCAAGAGACAATACAATAAAAGAAGAAAACAATTCACCAATCAATTCAAACAGTAACAAAAGCTTCACTAAACTCATCTACTTGTCGAGACTAACAAATGGATATAAAGAACGCTAAAAACGGAGCTATAACGCGTAATCTACGGCCAAAACAAGGTGTAGGGGTTTATCCGCAAGAAAAGCGGGCTTACGGGGGCCTAACCGCAAAAATCCAAGGGCTAAAACAGAATTGTGCTTATAAACACGGGGCCTATAGCACAAAACTTCAAGGGCTGGACTGCGGGCACATATCCTAGAAAAGCTAGGGTTAAAACCATAAAGAACAGGACCTATTTGTAAGGGCTCCTCTATGGGGGAAGGACCGGCCTGCGAACTTTAAAAAGAACATGGAATTTTATGCAAAACTACGCAAACAGATCTGTTGACCGGTACCCCTTCGATTTGACCCTCGCGGCTTGGTGCGATGCGGACCGCCGGCGCCCGATCTAGCAGCCGCCGCGGCTCCGGCGAAAAGGCGGCGGCGCTCAACGCAAAGGGGCGGCGGCGCGCACAAGAACTCCGGCGAGCTCCGCTAAACCCGAGCTAGGGGACTCGATTCCAAGCACGGCTCACACCGGGACGACGTCGGCGGCATGCGCGATCAAACTAGGGCACCGGGCGGACTTTCGGTTGGCGACGGAGGCGCGCAACACGGTGGGGCGGCCGGCTCACGGCGGAGGGAAAGACGGTGAGCCCGTCTCGGCGACTCGGAGCACGAGGACGGCAACAAGCCGCACCGGTGACTTCCTCACCTAGCGACGGAACTGCGAGGCGGCTTCACGACGGCGGGGAGGCGACGCGGTGGCGAATCGACGGAGGCGGCCGAGCTAGGGTTCGCGGCGGCGGCGGCCGGAAACACGGGTAGCTAGGGTTGGGGGAAAAATCGACGCGGCGCACGCGGCGGCGGCCTTTATAAGCGAGAGGGAGGCCTTGGCGTGCGGGCCAAGAAGGAGCGGGGCGCGGAGGACGCGACGCGACCGAGGGTGAAGCGCGCGGTCGGGTTCGGCTCGGGGTCCGGCGGGAGGTCGGGGATGACCACCGGGCCCCACCGCGCGGCGCCTTAAGGAGTAGAGAGGCGGCGCGGGCCGGATTTGGGCCGAAGGTGAGGCCGCGCGGTTGGCTAAGCAAGCTGGGCCGCGCAGCAAAAAGGCGAGCCGGGCCGCGGAAACAAGGCGGGGCCGCGCGGAGGACTGGGCCGGAAGCAAAGAAGGAAAATGGAGGAAAAAGAAAACCTTTTTTGCTATTTTCAAAAGAGCTCACAAAAATTGAATTCAAACACAAATTTGAATTCAAACAAATAAAAATAATGCAACAAAGCATGTGTGCAACAGTAAACTCCTATAGTTCATTAATTTAATTAAAATAATTAAATGTCTATAAAAAATTAAATAAAACCTTAAAAATCTTTAAACAAGCATTTGTTGCTAAGCAAAATTTTATTAAAAAGCAATAATTAAAATTTAGGGTGTTACACTACGTGGGGACCGCCCTGCGGCTACGCGATGTTGGACTATATCTAGATAGGAGGTGTAGTGCATGTGTAGTACTGTAAGTGGGAGAGTCAGGTGTATATGACGGTGAGGTGAGACTGTTGTAGTTCTCGGAGCATCTAGGTCTTCTGAGTCACTGGTTCATAAAGGTTATGTACAGTAATAGTTCCCTTTTGTTTTTCTATTTATGCATATATTGAATCCAATATATATATGCAAACTAATCCTATTTATTGTAAATAATGTGTGTTATTTTGATTTGGATGTATTTTGAGCTAACAATGTCGTCGTCAAGTGATGTTGAAATGGCGTCCGTGGCATGGCATAGTCTGTCGCCGTGGCGGGCGTGGTGGCCGTGGCATTGGCCGTGCGGGTCTCGGTAGCCGTGGAGGTGGTTTGGGGGCCCGGTTGCCTGTACGTCTAGGATTGCACTTTCACCGCGAGATTACCTTGCCAATGGGTGATCCAGGACGTGTAGCTAACTTGGTAATATAGGAACTGAAATTAATTTGCTTTACATAGAACTTTTTCCCATTCACATGGAAAATCTGCAATTTTAGTTACATATATAATTATTGTAGGTTCTCAACAATATCAGATGGCTTAGAGACATTATCGGGGATATGAATGGTACTCCTCCTATAGTGCAAACTGAGCACGTTGATGAGCACATGGCAAGAGTGTATATTTCTTTCACCGTACCCCGCTCGATATGTAGACTACGGCTAGTTGCCAGCAGGTGCACCACACCCGATGGTTGCCATTGCAACAGTTGGCAAAACAACACCTATTCGGTTAACCCGAGAGAGGACTGACGTGGAGAATTGTCTACAACAGCTCCAGAATAATGTTGGGTGCTTCGTGCCGAACCTTTCCTATTTTAAATTAAGGCAACTCGAGACGGGTGAAGGAACCGTGATTGACTACGGAGAGGCTTTGCGGGGCTCATCAAGATGTGGTAACATACATTCATTATTAATTAATTTGTTTTTCGTACATATATATCATCATCATCGATTGTGTGCGGGATCACTCCGGTTCTACCTATGCTTCAATTAGCTTCCGTGCGATTCGAATCAAGTCGTGGAAAGAGTTGGGGTGGATTACTATGGTGGGGAGCCGTTTTTCACCAACAATTGGAAGTGTCAAGCAATTCTAAGTTTCTACAAGCCCGGCGGAACACGAGGCTCCATTATTTGATGTCTGCAGTGGTGTTTGTGACACTCCTCCCCAAGCGGAGGAGAGTGCACTAGTATGCGCTCTAGCTTATTTTGAGGGAGTTCTAGGTGGAGGATTGCGGACATTAACCATGTTCCATATCCGCAAGCACGTCTTTGCTCATCGGTAACATTATGCATGCATGGATCGGGCTTTGTCTTGTACCCTATTATGTGATCTTGTATTAATTATTAGCTAGCTATGTGAACCTTTATGAACTTATTATCAATTATTGTTAATTACGTACTTTATTATGAATTCATGTGTTTGAATTCATACGCGAAATCATAAATGTGTTTGAAGCGAGAGGTTCAAAAGCTAGATCTTGACCGACTTCGACTTGGGACCATCGGGTATTAATTAATGCCTTGCCTTGTAATAACCACTGTACGTATACGTAAGCCATTGTAGTTATATGGATCATTATATCAAAAAGACAATATGCCAAATCATAAATTGGTAAATAAAAAAATAGTAATAATTGTTTCAACTAATATTTTTGAAACATAGATTTTTCTGAGTAGGTTTACTAATGTTTTCAATCTAATTTATTTTCCCCTTCAAATTGTCAACAAAAAATAGAAATATTTGTTTCAACTCTTGAAATAATACGTGCATAGAAAAGAAGGTATTTTTTGTGTTAACATAATATAATTTTTCATGGCACAAATATTATGACTAATGATTTATTTTAAATGTTGAAAGCAAAAAGGAATGACATAATGAGCAAGGAAAAGAGAAAAGCACGCGAATGAGATGAATGAGATAAATGAGCAAGGAAAAGAGCATGTTGATCATTCAAAGACAATTAATTAGAATTCATAAATTTATTTAAACCAGAGATTTTTCGAGTAGGTTTACTAATATTTTCAATTTAATTTATTTTCTCTTCAAATTGTAAACAAAAAATAGTAATATTTGTTTCAACTCTTGAAATAATATGTGCATAGAAAAGTAGGTATTTTTTGTTTTAACATAACATAATTTTGGATGGCAAAAATATTTTGACTAATGAATTTTTTTAATGTTCAAAGCAAAAAGAATGACATAAATGAGCAAGGAAAAGAGAAATATTAATTTCCCGCACAAAAGTCCCCTTTAGTCCCGGGTAGTGTTGCCACCTGAGACTAAAGGACCCCCTTTTGTCACGGGTTGTAACTCCAACCGTGACAAAAGGGCGAAAGTTCGCCTTCAGGGCATCCCGCGCGAATGCCCCTTTTGTCACGGTTTGTATTAGCAACCGTGACAAAAGGGGGGCCTCCCGGGACTAAAGGGCCTTTTGTCACGGTTGCTAATACGAACTCGACAAAAGGTGGGGGTTCCGTATAACCCCCCGGGGAATTTAACTGTTTTCCCCCAAATCGCACCCTTCTTCCTCGACGCGCCCGTCCTCGCCGCCGCCTCTCCTCGTCGCGTCGCGCCGCGCCGCTCCTCCCACGACACACATGCGGTGCGCGTCTCCCGACGCCGATGAGCTCGGCCGCGCCGACGTCCGCCCTCCCCGCGCATCTCCGGTCCACGACGCGGCGGCCCCCCGCGCGCGCGGCGGCCCTCCCCGACACGCCGCCCCCACCGTCCCTCCTCTCCTCGGCGGCGACCCCTCATCTCCTCGGCGGTGACCGCGCTCCGGCCCTCCTCTCCTCGGTAGCGACCCCGCGCCGGCCCTCCTCCTTAGTGGCGGCCTCCTGCGGCCGGTATGCCGCGCCGCCGCCACCGACGCCTCCGCTTGCCGGCCCCCCCTCTGCGGCCGCCGGCCGGCATGCGTATGCCCGATGGCCGGTCGGGGCGCGGGGGGTTTCGCCTTGCCGACTTCGGCCCGTGAAATGCTGGCGTCAGCAAGCATTTATAATTAATTTTATTTGATTTAGTTTATGTTTTGATATTAATTAGAAATTATAGTTGTGTGTAAATTTTTAATATGAAATTTTATTATAGGAATAGAAAGAAAATTAATTAGAAACTTGTACTCCCTCCGTCCCAAAATAAATGCAATTCTAGGACCGAGCACGCAAACCAATGTGAGGTGTAAAATGACCAAAATACCCTTTATTTTTTATGAGAAAGATCTAGCAATTGGCTTGTCTCTTATTTTTGTGTGTATATTTGTGTACAAAAATCTAATTGTTTTGTAATATACAATTTCATAGTTTTGGTTTTTTGAGTTATTAATTGTTTTCCAATACGTATGTAATTCTGAATTCTTAATTGAGTATTTGAGTTCTTAATTGTTTTCTAATATATATATATATATGTAATTTTGAGTTCTTAACTGAGTATTTGATTTCTAATATACAATTTCATTAGTTTGGTACTTCGAAGTCGACGATTGTCACCTCTGTCATTCTCCCACACGGCACCGTCATCAACAAGCATCGTCCGTCCACAAGTTAGTAGAAATATTGTGACTTTTGTTTCTTCAAGAAAATTCGTAATAAATACTTGTTCATTCTAGAAATTCATATACAAACTTGTTGCTTATTCTACAAATTCAAAGAAAATTCTTAGTAAATACTTGTTTAATCTAGAAAGCTTTAGAAATTGTTGAAAATTACATAACTTCATAGAATATTCTTGTTTATTATAGAAATGCATAGAAAATGCGTGTTTATTCAAGAAAATCATATAAAAACTTGTTGATTATTCTAGAAATTCATAGAAAAACTTGTTGCTTATTCTAGAAATTCATAGAAAATTTTTGTTTATTCCGGATGGATGACAACACAAACAACTTTATGGCCGATATTATAGCTAGTGGTACAATTGCAACCTTCACCGAGGAGGAGTGTAGTCGGGCGAACATGTACTTGAACATACCTCCGAATGAGGACACCGCCGCCTTTTGTCATGGACACAACAACTAATATTGAGGATAATTCTAGAAACAATGAGGAAAGGGTTGTGAATGAAAGTATTGAATATGTATGTATGTATGTATGTATGTATGTATGTATGTATGTATGTATGTATGTATGTATGTATGTATGTATGTATGTATGTATGTATGTATGTATGTATGTATGTATGTATGTATGTATGTATGTATGTATGTATGTATGTATGTATGTATGTATGTATGTATGTATGTATGTATGTATGTATGTATGTATGTATGTATGTATGTATGTATGTATGTATGTATGTATGTATGTATGTATGTATGTATGTATGTATGTATGTATGTATGTGTCTATATATGTATATGTATATGTATATGTATATGTATATGTATATGTATATGTATATGTATATGTATATGTATATGTATATGTATATGTATATGTATATGTATATGTATATGTATATGTATATATATCTCATGCATGAACTTCATAGTTCTTATTTTCTAACCTCAATTCTTAGGTACTAATTAATTAAATAACGAATATGCAACTTGTAGGCTTCAGCCTCCAGATCAAAAAAGACAAAGAGAGGGCGTACACAAGTACTCACCGGCCATGTCATGTATCAGATCATAGAAGTATCAGATGATGGCCAACCATGTGCTCCAAACAAATCAAGGACAAGTATGTGTCAGAGTGTGGGGCCATTGTAAGGGACAACGTGCCCATCAACTACAGAGAATGGAAGGGAAAAGCAGATAATCCACACGTGGTTCCAGAATCAGTGAAAAATTTGTTGTGGGATGAAATCCTAAAATACTTCACACTCCTGAAGGTGTTGAACCAGCCAATGTGAAGCGTTGGACTCTCACGAGGATGGCAACACAATTTCAGAAGTTCAAACAGCAACTCGATAAAGATTATATCAAGAAGAATCAAACTTCAAATTGGATTGAATATCCCAAGTTAAAAGAACAGTGGACGTCCTTTGTGGAATACAAGACAAGTGAAGATTTCTCCAAGGCGAGTGCACGAGCAAAGTCGTGCTAAGAAGGAGCATGACCATCATCTTGGTCGAGGTGGATATGCATTTGCAGTTCCCAAGTGGCGGAAGATGAAAGAAGACCTTCTCGCACAAGGTACCATACCAGCGGTCGTTGATTGGCCCGAGCGAGTGAAGAATTGGTATTATGCTCATGGAGGCACAATTAACTCCGAAGATGGTACCCTTGATTACCCACCCTCGTTACGAGAGAGCGCACTTGAAATATTGAAAATACTTGAAGATGTCGAGCGGGCGAGTGAAGGTGACGAGAGAGATCGACGAGCTCACTATGGCGCTCAAGAATCCAAAACACCCAGGACGGTGCAGGGGCTTCGGGGTGGTACCATGGAAATTTGGCTTCGGGGGGAGACATTGCCACCTATAGAAGCCGCAGAAGAAGAATAGAGCGCGAAGAGGAGGAACGGCGGCAAGAGTTAGAAAAAAGGCTTAAAGAACACAAAGAAAAGCCGACGGCAGATATTGAACGGTGAGTGGCCACCGCGTAAATGAGATGGCCCCAAAGACAAGGACTCGCCTCTAGTACAAGTTCCTTCGCTCACTTTTCCGGTTGTGCTTCCGCGGCGGTTCCCGAAGAGCAAAGGGCAATAGAAGGAGTTCAAGTGGACGATCAATGGTACCCCGTGGATGACATCTGTCGGCGCACCGGATATGAGCTTCACAAGCCATTCGGCAACATCAAAATGATGGTATGTCTAATTCATGCTTTTATTACCTCAATAATTGATCACATATATTACTTTGATTTTTGTGGACTTGCATTCACAATGCTAATAATAACTAATTAAATATTTATTCTCAGGTGGCGGATGGAAGTGCTTTTGCACAGTTTCCTGGACAGACGAGCCACGGCATGGCGATTCCACCTGGCTACGCCTCAGTTAGTGTAGAGAGAATATGCCAACCTGATTTTGAAGAGCTAGAGATAGATATCCCAGGAGGTGACGGGGAAAAGACACTTAAGGATGCGCTACACGGTATCATATTATGGCCAAAATGTTACATCGTCATAATCCCCGAGAATGATGGATCTCCGAGAGACCACCTGGAGCCGGGGCAGCCATCGTCTCCGGGGCCGTCATCGGCACTACCTGCTCGCTCACCTTCTCCGCAACAACCATACGACAATTCGGGTGAACGGAGCTCCAGCGATCACGATGATGACATCCCTCCCAATTCACCTCAGCAACCATTCGCCACAAGCTCTCGAGCGCAATCTTTCAGGTCGGTGCAACCACCAAAGAAGAAACGAAAACGATCAGCAAAGAAAAAGGCAGAGGCAAAGTCAGATGAAGAAACAGAAGGGTCTGTACGGAAAGAAGTCAAGGACTTCTTTGAAAAAGTGAAAGAAAGAAGAAAACAGGAAGAACTGGAGGCCAAAAAAATGAAGGTCGTACGGACGGACTCAAGGCTTTCATACACGATAAGGAAACAAAAAGGAGAAGGAAACCGGCCGTTGAAAACGGACTATGAGCGTTCGGTGGACAAGTCTTATGCTAAGAAGAAACGGCGAGGGTCACCGAATAGTTACATCGAGCAAATACTGCGTCGACGTCGAGGACCACCACCATAGACAAGAACAAGGAGATTCCTGCGTCGACGTCGTGGACCGCCACCCCGGACAAGAATGAGGAGATTCTGCGTCGACGACGGGGACCGACGGAAACATCGCAAATACCTTCATCCACGACCCATCGATCGACTTGTTTGCGAGCATCACTCCGAAGTGCAAAACGCTATTGACGCCATGGGTGAAGAGGAAGCGGCTTAGGTCATTAGCTTTTATGAACAAACAAAGCTGCCTATTGGTGGTCTTGTCGGCCTTGAAAACCTACAAGCGAGATAAAAATCAAGAATTTAGATGGCGCTTTGAGCTAGGAAAACCTCTAGTGAAGCCGAGAATTGGTCAACAAGCTCCCAACTAAGATGCGCGATTTCATGACCGGTACTTGAAGAAGTCGGTGAGGGCCTAGAGATATTTGGTATGCTCGTGAGACCCGGAGATTTTGCCCTTCAAAACGAGAAGGTGGACCGGCTCCGATTCGCCGATATCTATGAAATTTACCATCCGGACGCCCCGAATACCGATCTTATGATGCCCCGGTGTCCGTAAGTGACATATTTTCATATGTTTATAAATAACTTTATTACATTTGCCGATCTACTAATTAACATTTGACTCTTCTTGTGTAACCTCGCAACTTATTGAGATGGGAAGGGAGGGTTATTCAAGAATTGCTTTCATGGACCCATCAAAAGTTAACGCAGATGAGATTAAAAACCAATGGAAAACAACAATCGAGGCCATTTTAGGCACTTAGATGAGTTTCATTACAAGAACCTTATACTACCGCCTTACAACTTCAAGTAAGTACGATGTCATCTAATTATCATTGCTAATTCTATTTAGTCAATTCTAATCTCCATGAGGATGCATACAGATTCCACTAGGTTCTTCTCATAATCAGTATCGACAATAGCTACATCAATGTGTATGACTCATTGAGAAAAGACCGCTCAAAATACCAAGACCTTGAAGATGTATTCCACGAGTAATAATTCTATCTATGACATTTTCTTTAATGCAATATATATATTTATCCTTTATACTAACATATTTTATCTTTTATTCTTTTGCCTCGGAGCTTGGACCATGTTCATTGCAAAGCACCGAGGAGCATTTCAACCCAAAATTAGATGGGTGTATGATTTTCCGGTACGTACACAAATAACAACTTCGATTGGGAATATTTAAAATGTATAACACTACAATTTATGCGGGTACTACGTTTGTGAGTTCATACACCATCACGGTGGCAACGCGGATGATGATAGTGTAAGTAAAATAAACCTATAAATAATACATCATTTTTATCCTTTTTGTATATTTAATCGCTTGTTGTATTATATCAACCTATTTGCAAATTACAGAGGACTATAAAAAGGGACGCACTCATTGAGAAGGATCGTCTCTTGGCATTCACGAAGCTCTCGTGGGATTCCTCATGGACGAGGTGGTTAATCCACAAGGAAAACATCATTATGACGACCATCCAATTGACCGACTCACCTCCGAGGAAAGCTAAATTAGACAAGAAATTTGAACTGAATGATATTTTGAATATACTATATGGGGTTTTGATGTATATATACTAGTTTAAGAAAATACTATTTATTTTCATGTGTATAAAATATTATGTGTATATACATTTATAAGTATATATATATGTAGATATATAGGGTTTAATTTTTATATAAGTCTAATCTAAGCGCGTATATGGTATATATATACTCGGTATATACCTATATACATGTTCAAATACGTATACGTGCATATACGGGTTAGACACCAATTAGAATATAAGCTCAAATTGAAAAAAAAAAGAAACGAGACCCTTTAGTCTCGGTGGGCCTGTGTGCCGCCGTGCCCCCCGTTAGTCTCGGTTCGTGATACCAACCGGGACTAAAGGGGGGCCTTTTGTCTCCGAACTTTAGTCCTGGTTAGACTTGAGAGATCTAAACCACTCTCCAACCGGGACTAAAGCCCCCCTCCCTACCGGTGCTACCTCGTTGCCATCATCGACCTCTTCGAAGTACGTCTAAATAAAGAAGTCCCTTTGCTTTCCTCGGCGGTTCTCTCCCCCGCTCCCCCACCCCGCCTCACCAGCTTCACCCTCGAGATCTGCCTCTTTCTCACCCGCATCCGCATCTTCCCCACTCCACCATCAACCTTCCCCTTTCCACTGGCTTGGATTCCCCATTCCTCTTCCTCAGCCCCACAGATCCAAGATGAATCGCATCGAATCCTCCAGTCCTCCATCCGCCTCCGCCCTCGGCCACCGCCCACCAAGCGGCGCTACTTCAATTGGCGTCAAGTCTGCGGGATCCTCCGTCACCGACTCGGCGGGTAGCCTCCCACCGGCTGCGAAGATGACGACCTACTACCCACCGACGCCGGATTCATCCGCATCCTTGGGCCATCGGCGACGTATCTCCTTGATGGCGTCTTCAACCACTTCAAGCCATGGCTCGGCGAGGCCCTTCCGCACCACTGCTTCCACGCGTCCGCGACGCCTTTGCTGCAGCTCACCGGCGGTGATCAGGATATAGATCTAGGGACTTTGTTGTAATTAGCTCCTTTTACAAGGGTCTAAATGTAAGTTTGCTGCTTTAACATAATACATGTGGTTATTGTAAAAAAACTGACAGATTCGTAGTAGTGTGGGTTGTGCATGATACGTGTTAGGTTGGGCCTGGATGGATTACGTGGATGGGCTGTGTAGGAGGTCGTTTTGGAGAAAGAGTCCAACACGAACGAATCCGCCGGGCGTGATTATTAGTATTAGTTAGGATTTTTTGCTCAGGGTGTTAACCAGAAGTTTAGCCAAGAGAATAGTACCTTACCGGCTGCTGAAGAGTTGGAAAGAAGCGTGGGAAGAATAAAGCAAGAGGCTACACATCTTACAAAATTACTTACCTGGACGGGGTCATGGCCTAAGTTAGTGACCTCCATTGCACATGGGAGGAGCATTGTCTTACCATCTCCTTGTAGCAGAGTGGATGTCATAATTTGTGGAAGAGGGGGTCCGCGTTCGCGCAGTCCCTGCCAAAACATATTAAATTTTGTTTAGATTGCTTTGTACTGTATTGAGTATTGATTTTTCAAATAGTAGCTAATTAATAAATAATAATTTTGTTTAGATTACTTGATACATTGTATTGTTTTTTTAAATAGTAGCTAATAAATAATAAAATTATAAACGACACTTAACTTTAGGGTAAGAACTAAGAAATAATAACATATATATGGAAGGTTTGATGCACCCTGCTTTTTCTCTTTTGTTTGGGTTTTGATATGATTTAGGGTGTGTTTGGCAGAGCTCCACGCAGCTCCGGATCCAAAAAACCAACTCCGCTCCAAAAATTGTCGGCCAAACACAACCGGCTCCGGCGGCTCCACCGTGGATGCTAAAAACGGTGGAGCATGCCCCAACTCCATGGTTTTCGTGGAGTACCTCGGGAGGTACTCCACCAAATCCAAGTTTCGTGGAGTTGGATAAATTACCCACCATCGCCACCGGTTACGCAAGAAAAACGGTTCGTTCTAATTTTTTCTCGCGACACTCCTCCCCGACACCGCAAGAGCCTCCTCCCCGCGCCCGACCTCGACCCCTCCTGCTCGGGTCGTCGCGCCCGCCCGGTGAGGCCGTGCGCCCGCCCGCCACCGGCGAGGCCGCGCCCATCCCGTGGCAGGTGGCGGCGAGGCCACACACACCCCCGCTCGGCCTTTCCTCCTCTCCGGTGGGCAAAGACATCCTCTTCGTCTTCCTCACGGCCGGCGAGCTCCTCCGCGGTTGCTCCTCTTTGCCCGTGTGCCCCCCCCGCACAAGCCGCGTGCGGCTATTCCACCCCGGCGAGGTCACACCCATCCCCGGCCGCGCCCCGCGAGGTCCACTTCCCCGGCAAAGTTCGGACATAGGGGCGACGACGGCTGCTCCACTACCTCACGGCGAGATCCCGCCCCCTCGTGCCCGCCCGCGCCATGGCCGCCGTCGGGGTGCCGCGAGGTCGTCCCGCATCGGCCGGCCGCGAGCGCGCGCAAACCGGGAGCGCGAAGGCCGGGTGGCGATGGCGAGCCGGCGCCAAGGCATAGGCGGGCGCGAGCGGAGGAGGTCCACCGCCGCGCCCCGATGGCCTAGTACCTCGCCGGCTCGCTGCGCCCGCCGCGCCGGCGGCGGCGAGGTCTCCCGCTGGTCCGACGAAGGAAGAAGAGGAGTGTTTTCTTTTTTTTTTTTATTCACCGGACATGTGGACCCTATATGCCATAGGCATGATTGGAAATTTGGAGCTGTACCAAATACTTTGCGGATCCGAGATCCACGGTGGAGCTACTCCACGGTGAAATTTCGTGAATGCTGGCTCTAGAGCTATTTTTTGCGAAAGTTGGAGCTCTCCCAGACACGCCCTTATAAGGAAAAGGAAATTATCATGTGCACCTCCTAAACTGGGCTGGCTCGTTATTTTTGGTGGCCCAATATGCAATGTATTCCAGTCAGCGTGTAGTTGGCAATTTTTTGGTGCAGCAATTGCCCATTGCTGCTCACAAAATTAGTCCACAGAGCTCATACCTCCGCTTGCTGTTGATACTAGAATTTTCCTTTGTCCGGCCTTGGATTCGTGCACATCTGGAGCGCAGACGCATACCTGCAGGCTGCAGCGCAGTCGGATAAAGCAAGGCGTCGCCGACGACGCATGCGTGCGCGCGCATGTGATGCGCCAGCAGGAGCCCCGAGGAATGAAGCGCAGGCCGGCCGGCCTGCCAGCTCCCCGCGCCGACGACGTGCTCCTCGTCCTCGGCCGGCCGCGTGCTCGCGCGTCGGGCCGGGCGCTCGAGCACCACCCCGCGCTCGTGGCGAGGGCAGAGCTGAGAGCCGGCATGTGACCCCGCGACGCGGCCCGATCGTGCGCACGCACGCGCGCTGGCAACTGGCATGCCGGCACCACGTGAGCGCGCGCGCCCCTCCGCGCGGCGGCGTCGCGTGCCGCGCCATGTGCAGTGCGTGCGCGCGGCCGTCGTGGCATGCCTCGCCGTCGCCGCTGCCGATGTCCGCGGCGTGGGCGCGCACATGGCGGCCATGCGCGTGCGTGCGTCCGTGCCGTGCGAGGCAGCAGCAAGAGGGCGCGCGCGACCGGGTCAAACTTAGCAGCGCTGCACGAGGAGAAGCATCAGGCCGGGAGGAAAGGGGAGAGCGAAGAAGCATCCTTCATTTGCTGCGTGTGTGCTCGCTCGCGTGGCGTGGCGTACGTCCTTTGTCAGCGACACAGTGCATGGTTAAGCGCGACGGAACATGCCTAGCCTAGCTAATGCCCCCTAGCCAGTGCGTAGCGCGAATCCCTAAGCTGGTATACTAGTTTTGATGCCATGGCTCGTCATCATCCATCTCATGCCTATGCCACACCATGGAGGCAGAGAGTATAAGATACCGCCACAGAGAAACAGACAATTAGATACCTGTAAAGCTACAAACAGCCCATCAATGGGTGGAGCAGTTAGCAATATTAGGAGACATAAGTTTACGAACAAACTTAATTAAAGCCACTTCTACCATTATTAAGTTTATTATCAGCAAACTTAATTTGAGCCGGTAATTCGAAGGATGTATATAGTTTTACTTTTCACTTCATGACGGTTGTGTAATTTAATTGCAGATTTAGAAGGTCACTTACTTAGTTTTCAAATCAACAAGCATATATAATAATATTTAGATAAAGATTAGGGAGTCTACTACTTCAGGTTATTTTTTATAAAATTATGTCAGAAAGGTGTAATTTAGAACAAATCAGATATGATGGTTACTTTTGATCTAAAGGTGTGCATAAGTGCGCTCATAGTGAGTATGTGCGTGTGACAATTCAAGTTTCTATCACGTCTTGAAAAAACTGAAATAATCTTTTTTTTGTAGGATTCCTCAATGAATTATAAAAACACACGCAAAATTGATTGGATTTAGAGTTGAGCCATTAAAATTTTGCGCGATACTTAACTTTATGCTACAGTATTGTGTGAAGATTAGGTCTAATCATAAGCAAAATCCAAAACAAGATCTCAGTTTCTCACTGCACGTGTACTATACTATACCTAGCTCTCATCTGCTATGAACCTATTTCTATCAAGGTTCCTGCATTTTTCAAAATCTTTTAAGAACGCAGTATAATGGTGTATGTCATTTTGTTCGTTGTTTTTTTTTGTCTGTGTCTACCTTTGTTGTACTTCATATACATTTGCTCTGTCAATTTAGTCTAAAAAACGGTACTGAACTTTAATAAGAAGGGAAAAGTAGAAAACAAAGACAACCCCACCTGACTACAGAACAAGGGCGTCAGAGACCCACACAGTGGCAAATATGCGGATGATGTATTAGAATTTCGAACACGGATCCATCTGCACGATGGCACGAGAGCAGCAGATTTTCTGTCGTAAAAAAATCTGCTGTTTTAGCTGCACAAAAATGACGCTGAATATGTTTACCGAATCATACAGAGTCAAGAACTTGAATTCTTGTGAGTAAGTTCTTCCGCCACAAATGCTTTTATCAAAGCACCTCATGCAGATTCAGTAGGCCAAACATATGAACCGCGTGAGCTCTCAGGTCCATATATATGAAATACAGTGCAAAACTCATCTGATGATCAGAAGAAGGAAAAAAAAGAATGTCGTTTGCCAGGTGAAACTGATTTGCTCCTTGCATATTCAGAGTACTTCAGCAGAGTACCAAAGATTTCTAATTAAGCTACAAAACTGATGTTTCTACTCCGTTTACACATGTAAGAAGTCAGAGCGGGCATGCACCATGGGCATGGGGCAGCTGAAGACAGCCGACGACGAGCTCGCGGTGTCGTCGAGCTCGTCCTCATCATCGTCGATGACGATGATCTCTCGGTACTGGCTCGTTGCCGTGACGACGGTGGCCTTCCTCGCGACGACGCCGCCATTAATATTGGCTCCGGCGCCCTGAGAGCTCCGGGACCACGTCGAAGAGTCGCCGAGGCAGCCGGAGCCACCGCGACTGCGCTGGACGCTGGCGGCGGAGCAGCTGCGGCCGCGCTGGTCGTGTCCGTCGTGCTGCGGACGCGGCCGGGGCCCGGAGGACGCGTCGGAGGCCATGGAGTCTTCCTCGCCCTCGTCACCATCGACGCCCCCGTCTGCGCGCGGCAGCACCCACCTCTGCGTCGCGGGCGCGCAGTAAGGGATGCAACGGTGGGCGCCGTCTGAGTGGTCGAGGTAGAGCGTCCAGCCGGACTGGCACCCGCTTCTGCTAGACCGCGACGACGACGGCGAGCTCGCCGGGCCCTCCATGGCGGCTGCGTCGAATGCTGCCATTGCCAAACCTCTCTCCATCTCTCAACAGACGGATCGGTCGACCGACAGCAGCGACGACGACGACCTCTGCTCCGATCCCTCTCTCTGCTCTCAGTTTCTCGATCTCTCGGGGGGTAGTGCACATGCAATGCAAAGCTGGGTGGTCACTTCACTTGGTAGCGAAGGCAGTGAGCGAGGTGAGGTCGTGAGGAGGGGTATAAGAGGAGAGTGGAGTGGGGATCTCGAGGCGTTGTTTTATCTGGGGCGCAGGTGCGCGCAGATGGGGAGGGGAGGCGAGGGAGCTTGGGAGCCATGGCGCATAGTGGGCAGATGGCAGATGGCACGGGCACATGCGTGGCGGACGTGGGAGACCGGGGAGGCGTGCACGCGAGCAAGCCCGTGCACGTGCGCGCGGGGACCGGGGGGCCGGACGGTGAGCCGTACGCCGGGAGATGGATGTCGCATGTGCATGCTGTGCGCGACTGGATCACATAGCAGGCAGCAGCCAAAGTGGTGATGTTCAAGTTCCAGTGCTTCACAACGCAGGTCGTCGTCGCTCCAATTAATACTTGCATTGGAATGAAAGAGAAGTCCCCACTACGGGAGAAGCAATATTCCCCGAGTGCCACGTGCTTCCCGAGTGCCAAAATCGGGCACTCGGGGAAGACAATCTTCCCCGAGTGTTGCACTCGGGGAAGAATTGCTCTCGGGGAAGATGGCCTTCCCCGAGTGCCTAAAAGGGCAAAGCACTCGGGGAACAAAGGCACTCGGGGAAGGCCATCTTCCCCGAGCGCAACACTCGGGGAAGAAAGGCACACAAAAAAGAAAAGGTGCATTTGACGGCGCAAGTAGACGGAGCCGTTTAAAAAAAATTGGAAAAGCTCTTCCCCGAGTGCCTAGACCTAGCACTCGGCGAAGGTTACCTCTTGCCCGAGTGCCTTGTCCCCTGGCACTCGGGAAGGGCCTCTTCCCCGAGTGCCTCGTCACCGGCACTCGGGGAAATATTTTTTTTTTTTTTTTTTTGCCCCAATTTTTTTGTGAGGCCTTCAAACAATATTTAAGACCCTCTGCCCAAATTTGGCTTACTTTTGAAGTTTTTTGTTATATTTCGTTAGTTTTTTCTTTTTCTTGAATTTTTAGGAAAAGTTCAAATTTGAACTACAGGTACATGAAATCATATAATTTGGCGATTCAAAAAATGATATCCATGATATTTGGTGTATATTGAGGCCTTTTCCAACAACTCACATGAAATATCGAGCATCTTGTTGTCGTGACATGACTAACAACATACGGGAAAAGTGTTTCGAATTACGAGAAAATCGGACGAAGTCCGAAAAACACGAAACTTGTCGGGACATCGTGTTATCACATGTAGAGGTTGTGTGCAACAGTTGAGAAGATTTCGAGCAAGTTGCGATGTGTGATGCCTGAAACCCAGACATCTCCACATGTGATCCAAGTGATAACACACCAGGAGATGTGTGAGTTGGAGGCATCAAACGTCGCAGACTTGATCGAAATCTTCTCAGCTGTTGTACACAACCTCTACATGTGATAACACGATGTACCGACAAGTTTCGTGTTTTTCGGACTTCGTCCGGATTTTTTGTAATTTAGAAACACTTTTTCCGTATGTTGTTAGTCATGTCACGACAACAAGATGCCCGATATTTCATGTGAGTTGGTGGATAAGGCCTCAATATACACCAAATATCATGAATATCATTTTTTGAATCGCTAAATTATATGATTTCATGTACATGTAGTTTAAATTTGAGCTTTTCCAAAAAATTCAAGAAAAAAAAAACTAACGAAATATAATAAACAAATTCAAAAGTAAGCCAAATTTGGGCTAAGGGTCTTAAATAATGTGGGAAGGCATCACAAAAAAATTGGGGCAAAAAAACAAAAAAATAAATATTTCCCCGAGTGCCTTGTCCCGAGCACTCGGGGAAGAGCCTCTTCCCGAGTGCCTTGTCCCCGGCACTCGGGGAAGGGCCTCTTCCCCGAGTGCCTTGTCAACGGCACTCGGGGAAATATTTATTTATTTTTGTTTTTGTTGCCCCAATTTTTTTGTGAGGCCTTCAAACAATATTTAAGACCCTCTGCCCAAATTTGGCTTACTTTTGAAGTTTTTTGTTATATTTCGTTAGTTTTTTCTTTTTCTTGAATTTTTAGGAAAAGTTCAAATTTGAACTACAGGTACATGAAATCATATAATTTGGCGATTCAAAAAATGATATCCATGATATTTGGTGTATATTGAGGCCTTTTCCAACAACTCACATGAAATATCGAGCATCTTGTTGTCGTGACATGACTAACAACATACGGGAAAAGTGTTTCTGAATTACAGAAAATCCGGACGAAGTCCGAAAAACACGAAACTTGTCGGGACATCGTGTTATCACATGTAGAGGTTGTGTGCAACAGTTGAGAAGATTTCGAGCAAGTTGCGATGTGTGATGCCTGAAACCCAGACATCTCCACATGTGATCCATGTGATAACACACCGGGAGATGTGTGAGTTGTAGGCATCAAACGTCGCAGACTTGCTCGAAATCTTCTCAAGCTGTTGCACACAACCTCTACATGTGATAACACGATGTCCCGACAAGTTTCGTGTTTTTCGGACTTCGTCCGGATTTTTTTAATTTAGAAACACTTTTCCCGTATGTTGTTAGTCATGTCACGACAACAAGATGCTCGATATTTGATGTGAGTTGGTGGATAAGGCCTCAATATACACCAAATATCATGAATATCATTTTTTGAATCGCCAAATTATATGATTTCATGTACTGTAGTTCAAATTTGAACTTTTCCTAAAAATTCAAGAAAAAGAAAAGAATAACGAAATATAACAAAAAACTTCAAAAGTAAGCCAAATTTGGGCAGAGGGTCTTAAATAATGTTTGAAGGCCTCACAAAAAATTGGGGCAAAAAAACAAAAAAATAAATATTTCCCCGAGTGTCGTATTTGTGGCACTCGGGGAAGTGATGGTTCCCCGAGTGTTTGTTTGCGGGCTCTCGGGGAAGTTTGTTAAAAACAAAATCCGTGCCTCCCTTTACCCCGCCCCGACCGCTTAAAAAACAAAAAAAGCACTCCGGCTCTACCCCCGCCCCCCACCCCGCGTCCCCGAGACCGCCCCCCCTCCCGCGCGCCCCGTCGCCGCCGGCGCGCGCCCCGCCCGGCCCCTCCTCCACGCCCCGCTCCGCCGCCGGCGCGCGCCCCGCCCCGGCCCCTCCTCGACGCCCCGGCCCGCCGCCGGCGCGCGCGCGCCCCCCGCCCGCCGCCGCGGCGCGGTGCGCCGCCACCGCCTCGCGGGGAGCCCCTCCGGCGCGGCCCGGCCGCCGGATCCGAGCCGCCCCGCCCCGGCCCCTGCTGGACGCGCCGCCCCGCCCCGGCCCCTCCGGCGCGGCCGGGCCGGTGGATCCGCCCCGCCCCGGCCCCCTCCTCGCCGCCCCGCGCCGCCCCGGCCCTCCTCGATGCCCCGCCCCGGCCGCTCCTCGATGTGCCGCCCCGGCCCTCCTCGACGCCCCGCCCCGGCCGCTCCTCGAAGCGCCGCCCCGGCCCTCCTCGACGCCTAGGTACTGTCACATGGAGGAATTGTATCTGTTTCAAACATGTGCAGGACCAGGACAAAGTGTCGGTTCCACACCATAATCTTGGACTTTGGAGGCCTCAAATTAGCGAGCTATTATAGCAGAGAATATACAAAGTAGTGGTGGTTATACATGTTAAACACTACACTACTAGTATAGTAGATATTAAACTGACGGAATCCACAGTCACGTATATGTCAGGTTGCGCCTGCAGACAGCAGCCAAGCTCTGATCGATCCATCCATCTGCCCCGGGCAGCCAAACTGATCACCGTTACACAGCAGAGCTGGTTCATTCCGACCAAAATATTTATTAGCAGACCAATGCAATAATTGGATGCTTGCTGTATGTGTTTGATCATTAATTGATGTACTCCTGCTCATCACTAACCAAACCCTAATCACAACTAATAATTATCCGCTAACAAGTCCGTTATTAGCGGTTTGTTCCCATGCTGCCTTACAGTGATAAAACAGAGGCATCCATGGATGCATAGACTTTTTTTTTGCATTGTTTCCTCATCCAACGACAGCTACTAGGAGTCTTACCAAGGGATGACTTATATGTGTAGTCGGCCATCGAGCCGACATCTTTCTTGCAGGTTTTGGAAGCCTCCCCGTGCAGGGGAGGTTCTGCCGAAATTTTGTACTTATAGTGCTGTTTTTTTGTTTTGCAGAGCAGGACCTGTCGGAGGGAACCCGGAGCACCTCGGCTTGTCTCCACCGCCACTCTAGGTATAATTGAGCTCTTTTCATTACCGTTATCGTACGTAGATCGGTGTAGCCCAGTTAGGCGTCTCCCGTCCGAAACAGATACAATTGGAGATATGCGAATCTTTGTATATCTTCATGACTGTATCTGTTTCGGATTGTCCACGTTTTTTGGACAGCCCACGGATGCGTAGATGTGTTAGTTTCCATGCTCTGCTCGGATCTGAGATGGAGTTTCGGCACCACCTCCCCGTTGTTCTCCGGATACACACTCTCCCTTCCAGGACGTGTATCGGGAGAGCAGCGGGGAGGTGCTGCCGAAATTTCGTCTCGGATCAGAGTAGAGCATGAAAACTAACCTCATCTACGCATCCGCGGGTGGGATTAGGACCTATCCTTACCTATTAGGCAATAGGCACGCCATGCAGATGCGTTTGATGGTTATGTTACTACATTATGTGTATATGCTAGAGAATGGATAACCGTGAGTGGATGTACACGGGACGCCCAAGTCAGGCTCAAGTCACTCGTGAATGGATGGATAAGACCGAGAAATTCTTGGACCATGCGTTTAAGGAAGCCAAGGGAGCGGGAGTCACGTTTTGTCCATGTAGCCAATGTAAAAACAAGAAGAAAAAAAGGGAAGTCATGTTGAAGGATCTTTGCAAGTATGGATTTATGTCAAACTATACCCGGTGGGTGTGCCATGGTGAAGCCTATCGTCCCAGAGAGGAGGCCGTGAGACCACGCTTGGAGGCATTTGATGGTGATGGTGGGGTAGCAGGATGGTTAGGTGACTATGAGGATGCGACGTTTGCTGAAAGGCCTACGGAGGACGAGCGAGGATGATAAGGAGGAGGGAGCCGGAGCCGAGTGCTAAGGCGTTCTTGGCCATGATGGAGTCGGCACGAAGCTCCTACATGAGAAGACAACGGTTTCTCAACTTGATGCCATTGGGCGCCTGCGGGGTTGAAGTCCCGGTACAACATGACTCGAGCTCTGCTTCAATGCTATGATGGCGGTTATTGGGGGGACCGCTTCCGGAGGGTCATCATCTTCCGAGCAACTTGTACGAGTCAATGAGACTCCTTCGGGCACGCGAAGATGCCGTATGATCGGATACATTGTTGTCCGAAGGGGTGCGTCCTATTTAGGGAAGAAAACAAGGATGCAAAGTATTTTCCGAAGTGTAAATCCTCTAGGTATGTGGAGGTAGACAAGGGTGATGGAACGAAGGAGCGAGAATGAGAACATCCCCATGAAAGTCCTAAGACATCTTCCGATCGTACCGAGGCTCCAACGGCTATTCATGTCCGAGGAGTCCGCGAAACAAATGACATGGCACAAGGAAGGGGTTCGATACAATCGGGACAAGATGGTACATCCAGCGGATGGTCAAGCATGGAAAACGTTTAATGACAAACATCGTCTAAAACATTTAGAGGCTCGTAATGTACGTGTTGCGGCCGGAAACCGATGGATTCAATCCTTATGGACCGATGTCGGCCCCATACACTTGTTGGCCCGTGTTCGCTATCCCCCTAAATCTCCCTCCCGGGGGTCCTACTTCAACGGCAAAACATATTCTTGACGTTGATAATTCCTAGACACCGGGAAACAAAATGGGTATGTACATGCAACTTTGTCTATGATGAATTGATCAAGGCTTGGAATGAAGGCGTATGGACTTACGACCGAGCTACAAAGAAGAACTTCGAATGTATGTTTGGTACCGGTACTCCATGCATGACTTCCGCATATGGGATATTCGCCGGCCGGGTGTGTCCACGGGAAGTTTCCATGCCGGTATGCAAGGAAGGTGTAGAGTTCATGTGGTTGAAGAAGGGTGGCAAGTTCTCGTCGTTCGACAAGCATCGACGGTTCCTCCCTCTTGACCATGCATTCGGACGAGAGACCAAGAACTTCGAGTAAAAGGTGTCACGGTGACCGGCCCCGCACCTCGGAAGATGACTATTGCTCAGGTTCATGCTCAAATAGATGCTCTTGTGCTACCGACACAGAAAGATAATCCAAAGAAGGGTAAAAGAAGGAAACTTAATCCAAAGAAAGATAAGCCGAAGAAAAATCACTTTGTGGGCTATGGTGAGAAACATACGTGGTCTCATAAGTCGGGATTAGAGAGGCTTCCCTACTTTGATGACCTTCTCCTTCCACATAGCATAGATGTAATGCACACCGAGAAGAATGTCGCCGAAGCACTTTGGGCAACACTCATGGACATTCCCGAAAAGACAAAGGACGGCCCTAAGGCCGAGTAGACACGGCAACACTATGTGATAGACCAAAGCTACACATGATGCCTCCAAGAGATGGCAAACCATGGAAAAGGCCTAAGGCCGATTACGTCTTGGAAAAGCGAGGAGAGGACGGAAGTGATAGAATGGATGCGGACATTAAGTTTCCCCGATGGGTTTGCGGCGAATGCGAGGAGGGGAGCGAACCCAAGTACTGGTCGAGTCTTAGGGATGAAGAGTCATGACTTCCACATATGGATTGAGCGGCTTCTTCCGTCGATGGTTAGAGGCTATGTCCCTGAGCATATCTGGAAGGTGCTGGCAGAGTTGAGATTTTTCTTTCGCCAGCTTTGTGCCAAAGAGATATCTCTAAAAGTGGTTGAGGAGTTGGAAAAAATGGCCCTGAGTTGGTCCGTAAGTTGGAGAAGATCTTCCCCCCTGGCTTTTTCTTGTCGATGCAGCATTTGATTTTGCACCTTCCGACTGAGGTACGATTGGGGGGCCGTGCGGAATCGTTGGTGCTATCCAATCTAGAGAGTGCTAAAGGCTTGTTCGCCAGAAATGTGGAAACAAAGGCAGGATTGAGGCTTCCATAGCAGAGGCATTCCTTCGTGAGGAGGTGTCAAACTTTACAACAACATACTATAGTGACAACCTTCCAAGTGTGCATAATCCATCCACTCGTTACAAAGAGGAAGAAAATCAATCGACCCTCAGCCTATTCAAAGGGCAACATGGGAGATCAAGTGGAGCGACCACAAAGTTCTTGACCAATCCAGAGTGGCGCAAGATCATGCTGTACTTGTTGACGAACCTTGACGAAGTCGACAAGTTTCAGAGGTAAATTCTCAACGAACTTGTTACATACTTCATAAATTTTCCGCATCCAACACCCTTGTTGCTTGTATGTGCAGGGAATTTTTTGATCAATGCGGCATGATCCAAGGCCACCTACTGAACATGAACGAGAAAACCTTCTTCATGAACATGATTTCATTACATGGTTTCAAAAAAAGGTACCTTCGGCCAACTTAGGTCGTTCCAAGTTTGGTGTTGATAGTTGCCTAATTTCATCTCTCTCCTTGAGCTTGCAGTGCAAAAGCGATTTGTCTATAAATGTCGAATTACGACAAGCGGCTAGAGGATTTGACTACAAGGTCTTGTCATTTAACGCTTGTGACGTGAATGGATATCGCTTTCACACAACAAGCTACGAGAAGAGTCGGCCCAATCCAAGGACCACTAATACGGAGTATTTACGCCCGGAGTAGTTGAGGAGCATGAGGAGCCCGAGGACTATTATGGCATAGTTGAAGAAATATACGAGCTCGAATTCCATGGTGAAAATGCACCTAAGCCGGTCATATTCAAATGCAAGTGGTTTGATCCGGAGTATCGAAAAGGTCTCCTAAATTTGGGATAGTCGAAATTAGACGAAATTCCTTCTATCTAGGTGAGGATGTCTATATTGTGGCTCAGCAAGCCAGACAAGTTTATTATTGTCCATATGCTTGCAAAACCGTCCCACGTCTCCAGGGTTGGTATATTGTGCACAAGGTGTCACCACATGGTAAATGTGCTCGCCCAAACGATGACGATTACAACTTGAACCCACCCACGGATAATGAGGAGTTTTATCAACAAGACGAGGGGCTACCAGGGATGCTTGAGATAGACTTAGCGAAGATATTGAAATGGAAGTAGACGAGGAATGGATTGTTGACGAGGAAGCTGCGAGATGAGGTGCATGATCGAGAGACTTGAAAATGCTTGATGGACTACAACTAGACAATGACAGCGATGAGGATGAGGTTGTTGACGATTTGGAGGCTCTTGATAGTGATGATGAGACCTATCGCCGAAATAATCCCGATCATGAAGAATATTAGAAATACATGTAATACTTCTCGTTTTAATACTTGTAAATATTAGAAAAACTTGTGATACTTCTCGTTTTAATACTTGTAAATACATTTTTTTGTTTTGCTTCCTTGCTAATTACTTCTCGTTTACCAAGACTAATACTGGTTTATTTGTTTTAATTGCAGGTGATGGGGCCCACTAGGAGGTGTCGCTCGACTTACTCGAGACAGTGGGAGGCCGGAGCCGGAGCCAGCGACTGGGGAGCCGGAGCCCTCACGAGAGGCAGAGGAGGGCTAGGGGCACAGCCGGAGACGACCTTGGCTCCTCTCGCTCTTCTAGGGGCGAGGACGTCCCTCCGCAGATGTACGACGAGGGGGCCCACACGCGTGCGAGGAGGCGGATCCGCACGCGTACGAGGGGGCGGGGGGTTCGACTTCCTCTACGGCCTCGATACCATACAAGCAAGGTCCCGGCCCAGCTCCCGAAGCGACCGATTCCTGTTGACCGCCGCCCACTGATTGCACCCCAGGGGGATAGGTAATTAAGTAACTTCATATGTTCTTCATTTGATATATAGAAAAATCAGAATAAGAACTAATAATAACTATTGTTAACCACTTGTGCAGGAACTGGATACTTGTTGAGGAGGGGGTGGAGGCTCGCAATGTCAATGGGATCTTGGGACTTCTGTGTAGGGAACACTTCCCTGGCCTGGTGTACAAGTCAGAGGAGGATGTGGAGGGAGAGTTACCCTCGTTTGACCAGTACGCTCTCTTCCCCGCAGATGAACCGTACAGAAACTTAGCGGATCAGGTGATTTCAGAGTTATGGGTAAGCCTTTCTCGCTCTACGACCCTCATTTCATTGCTTTCATTGTTCAAATAAAATAATGGATACCTCCTGTCTTTATGCAGGACTTCTTCAGATGCCGGACCGGGACGGGAGGAAAGGGCGTATCGGGTGGCTTACGCTTCTGTAAAAGACGTGTCTCGGACTTGTATTATGAGGCCCGCCTGCAGGCGCACATTGACTACAACGCCACCTACTGTAATAGAAGAATCAACAGAAAGCAGGCAAGAAGTGACACAGAGATTCTGACAAGGGAGCAGTACCTCCTGGTAAATACAAAACATCTCCTATTGATCTCTTTTTAGATTATTACCTATGCCAATTTGATCTTCTGATGGCTTGTAGGTGATTCCGAGCTGGTGCGCAACCTTTTGCGATTGCTGGGCTGCTATTGTGGAGAAATGGTTGGACGCGGACTGGCAGAAGATGCACCAAGAGAAAAAAGACCACCGTATGCCGATGCGGGTGCACCTCACCACCAGGGCAGCGCCAGCCTCAGCAAATACAAAAAGACATATGTAAGTCGACACCACTTGTCTAATATAGCCGCGTTCAATTCTAATTGATTCCTAACCACATGTTGGATTTCTTGTAGGAGGTGGCGCACGGTGGCCGGCCAATTACCCAACTCGAGGCGTATGCTCTCGCCCACATGGGCCCGACAAAGTCCAACATCGAGTACAACCCCGATGCGGGCCCGGAGGCGTACACAAACTCCGGCGTCCACACCCGCCTTAGTTCATATACGAAGGCATTAAGGTTAGTCCACGGGCCGGACTACGACCGGGGGTCCGAGGAACACCTTGATCCGAGCTAGTGATGAGGATTGGGCAAGGCAAGAAGCATGGACGGTTCTACATTGGCGACGACATCCTCGACACGGCCTCTACTCCTCCTCTCGACCGCCTACGAGCAGCGAGCACGAGCTCTAGTGTGCCCATAAGCCAGCGGCCGACAACGATAATGTCACTCCAGGTAAGTATTCTCACTTTCATTAGTCGTTCTTTGACTTTGACTTTTATGTTCCTTAGCTCTGCATTATTGGAACATTGGTGTCAAATATTGCAGGCCGAGATGCAGCGTCTTCAGCAGCGACAGGAGGCCTTGCTTGCCGAGCGGGAGGCTGAGCGGGCCCAGCGGGAGGGCCGAGCGGGCCGAGCGGGAGGCCGAGCGGGAGACGATGCAAGGTTTGCTCGCGTTCGTGCAACAACTTGGGCAGCGGCAAGGTTTGCGGATCCCGGCCTGGCGCTTGCACCACCACGACCACCTCCACCACCTCGTCGAGAGTCCACCCGGTCACCCGGTGAGTATAAGCACAATTGTTTTACTTTTTGTGCTAATGCTTAGTGTCAAACCTAGTGTCGGCCTTCGTGCACGATGTGTTGATTTGTCGGCCTTCGTGCGGAGTTGTTGATTTGTCGGCCTTCGTGCGGAAATGTGTTTGTCGGCCTTCGTGTCGACCTTCTTGCGAGTGTTTTGGAAACCTCCCCATGTAGGGGGAGGTGCTGCCGAAATTTTCAACATTTCTTTACAACTTGGATTTTTATCTTGTTACTCACGTGCAATTTTTTTTATTCGGCGGCTCTCGGGGGCGTCGTCGAACCATGTCGGAGGGTCCCGGGGATGCACGTCGGGGCATCCCCGGCGGAGCATCGCGGGGTCGCACATCGGGGCGGCCCCGGCCCGGAGCATCGGCCGGGATCCCAGTTGCCGTGAGCCACCCGCGGACTCGTTTATATGTATTGCACTTGTGAACTTGGAATAATGTGTACTTTTGGATATGTGGTTTGTATGTGTACTTTTGGATATGTGGTTTGTATGTGTACTTTTCGATACGTGGTTTGTACTTTTGTGCACTCATTTTTATGTATTCCGGATATATTTGGCCACACTTTTGGATGTGTCGTTTTTCATTTATAAATGTGGTTTGTGAGATATTGAAGTTGAATTGTGATTTATATAAATATGTGTTTTATTTGTCACACGGTAAAGCAAAAGAAAAAAACAAAAAAAACAAAAAAAGGGAAGGGGTCTTCCCCGAGTGCCGGGCACACGGCACTCGGGAAGAGGAAATTAAAAAAATGTCCCCGAGCCTTCCCCGAGTGCCCCGGCACCTGGCACTCGGGGAAGACAAAAATAAAAAAAACCCGAGCCTTCCCCGAGTGCCTTGGCAACTGGCACTCGGGGAAGAATTTTCAAAAAAAACGAATTTCTTCCCTGAGTGTTGCACTCGGGAAGAGGTTAAAAAAAAGAAAATTCTTCCCCGAGTGTTGCACTCGGGGAAGAGTAAAAAAAACCGTTGACGGCGTTAAATCTTCCCCGAGTGCTACCGTGGCACTCAGGGAAGTCTTCCTCGAGTGTACGATTTTTGGCACTCGGGGAAGAGCTCTTCCCCGTGAGAAGCATCCCCGGAAGCTCTTCCCCGAGTGTTGCACTCGGGGAAGGCTTCCCCGAGTGCTTTTGGCTCTTCCCCGAGTGCTTGAGGCACTCGGGGAAGCGGCCGGCTCTGTAGTGCCCAACACAATCCAAGCAAAACACCTGCCACGAAACAAGATCGAAGAGGTGCTGTAGTGCATCTGCCGCCTAGCTAGAATTTGAGTTTTTAGTTGTTTATCAGTTCATCTTAATTCCCTCCCCACCTTAAAAAAGGTTATTTTATTTTTATGCAAGACGAACTATCTTAAGCAAAGCGCATTTTTTATTAAGAGTAGAGAACAAAATTATACGAAACGGCTTAGGGGGGAACCCAAAGCGGGAGAAAGCAAAGATAGAAGTTTAACATGCGACCTAACAACACAAGAAAGGAAGAAACCCACACCACCACCATAAGTGAGAGCTAGAGGGAGAAAAGGAGTGTCGCCCGTTGGACAACAAAGACGCCAAGAGCGCACACACCATCACAGGAAGCCCAAATCCTAGAAGCTAAAGAAGGTCGAGCGAGGATGCCATGCAGGACGATGCCACCAAGGAGGGAACGACGAGAGTGCCGCCATTGTCCGTCTACCGGAGCAGATCAAGCTTTCACCTTGCAGACCAAATGGACTTCGAGCCAAAATGACAACGCCTCCAGCGAAGAAAACTACGTTGACGAACGCAGCCGTTGTCAGCACCGACAGAGATTGGGCGAGGCTTTCGCCAGGCTCCATGAAGCAGACCTTAAGGCTTGGATGAGTGACGATCCGATGGAAAGGAGGCGTGCAACTATGGCGCGAGAACAATGAGGAACAATAGGAGCCCAGCGACCAACCAAACGACCCAAGACGACCAAACCGCGGCGAAGATCGACGACGAAGTAGAGGAGGGGGTGTCTGGTGCTAAAGGGAGAAGTGAAGCTCTTGAAGGGGGAGAGTGAAGCCAAGGTAAATAGCAGCATTGAGGGGAGGCTGCGCACCCCGGGGCATCGGAGGGGACAACCGTTGATAAGGATGTTGTGGCCTGCCCGAGCCAGTCGGGGAATGGTAGCCGAGCAGAGGTGGTGTCAGAGCTCGGTGCCCGACATGACCCGTCAGTGTCAAACAAGAGGCGGTGCACGTTGGAAACCAGGGAGCAGAGCATAGCGCAGCCAGGTCCGCCGACAAGAGGAGGTAGCGGAGGCGGCGGGCGCCACAGCTCCCGACGTAGATCTAGGTCGGAGGAGAGTGAGCGAAGATGGAAAAGAAGGTGGTCGTGGTGGTGACGGTGCCAGAGAAGAGGACGCCCACGCCGCCGGGTCCGACCCGCCCAGATCTAGGGTTCCGGGGAGCCCAAGGAGAGAGGAGGGCGAAGGAAGGAGGGGACATCGAGGGATGGCGACACACGACCAAGAACACGACCCACCGGTAACATCGACGGTCCCGACCACGGTCCGGCCCGCGTCGGGGACGACCGGAGGCGCCGGCTCCAAACGACCGCCAGGGCTGACCGGGGAGCCGCGTCGAGCCACCAAATATCCGCGAGGAGGCCGTACCCGCGCCGGAGTCCGAGCAGACGGATGATGCCAGCGGCGACGACGTAGAGGAAGAGACTGGCACTGCCGGACCTGCTCAGACCAAATCTAAGGTTGGCCCCTAGGCGGCGAGACCAGCACTGAAACTGGCGGGGGACGTCGGTGGCGACGGTGCGGAGGGAGAGGTCGGCGCCACCGGGTCCACCGGCCCGGATCTAGTGTTGGCCCCGAAGCGGTAGGCGGCGAGGGAAGGTGGAGCGAGGAGAAGAGCGCCGCCGGCGACACGGAACCGCGCCGTGGAAACCGAAGCCGGCACCGTGGAGGCGCGTCCCGCCAACGGGCGAGGGGGAGCGACCACAAGCGGTGGCGGTATGGGGGAGGAGAGGAAGGAGGGAGAGAGGGAGAGAGTGAGGAAGGAGGCGAAACGCGGGAGCACCGGTTGTGTGGTGCTGCCGTTGGCCGCCGCCGCCCGGCGGAGGGAGTGGGCGACGGCGGGCGTCGGGCTTCATGGAGGGGGGGGGCGGGGGGTGCGGGGTCGGGGTCCCTCGAGTCGCCTCTAGGGGAGACGACGCGAGGGAGTGTTTGCTACCTTCATTCGTTTAGAAATTTTGGACACTAGTAATTGCGATAAGTGACCATATATATTACCATTAATTGTTATGCTTGGTTTTCTGAATTATGAACAAATGCAATGCATTGTAACCGGAGAAAATGCATCAATTGATCATTTTATTGGCTTGATGCACTTTTCAGTGCACGTTTTTTCGAAGGACGAGTGTTGGTTTTAAATGGACACTCTTTGCAAACTGTAAAAGTTAAATAAACACTCTTTGTGGGACGTAGGGGATATATTATAATGGAAATATATAAAAACTATATAGGTGAGAACCACTACAAGTCATGAATAGATTTCTCTCAACATGCAAGTATTTCATGTCATCGTCCACTATATGTCATGTCAACATCCACTAGATTATATATATGTATGTCTTCAACCGATTTCTGTGGTTAATATCATGCTTTTGTGAGTAGCATGCTACAAAATTCTTGTAGTAAAGAAAATTGTAGGATTAATAATTTAGAATGGTTCTCTCTCAATGTATAATATTGTTGAATGTTGTCATGAAATCATTTTGGTGTTCCTACTTTCACATTACACCTTAAAATTTTGTTTAAAAATTTTTCATAACAACACGTACGGTATCACCTAATATTTTTTATGGTCATTACCAAATTCTGGAATTACCTTTGCGGCCAAAGGCACCGAATATAGGTGAACTGGCAAGTAAATTGCCCCCGGACAGACAACCAACACGGCAGCTATATATTGCTTCAGCAACAATATGGCCACCCGTCACGCCGCGTGGGGGATGGGAGGGATGTATGTTTTCCGTTTTTTTTCATCTTATTTTTTATTTATATTTAATTTCCTTTCTAGGGATGGGGAGTGCCGATGGAACTTTTTTTAATTATATTTCCTTTTTAATATTATTTTTTGTTTCATTTTTTATTTATTTCTTTTTAGTTCTATTTCTTTTATTTTTTTCTTGTTTCTCTTCTACTTCTCTTTTATTTTTACTTATTTATTTTCCATTTTATTTTTCTATTTCCATTTTTTATATATTTTCCTTTTTAAAATTTTTTCTCCATTAATATTTGTTTGTTGGAGATGAGATGTAAATTTGTTTTGGCTATAATAATAAGTTATTCTGCCTATAATAATACCTTGTTTGGGATATAATACAAACTTGTTTCATCCATAATAATAACTTGTTAAGACCCTTGTTCTGATTTGTTCTGACACTACATTTGTTTTTGTTCGGGATCACATACAAACTTGTTCTGGTAATAGGATTTTGTTCTAACATTAGTTTTCATTTGTTCTGGAACTTTATTTTGTTTGGTCGAGATGACATAAAAACCTGTTCTAGCTATAATAATAAGTTGTTTTGGATATAATAATATATTATTCGGGCTAAAATAATAACTTGTTATGACCCTTCTTCTTATTTGCTCTAACACTACACTTGTTTCTATTCGAGATGACATACACTTGTTCTGGCTATATATAATAGGATCTTGTTTTGACAATTGTTTCCGTTTGCTCTGACATTTTATTTTGTTTGTTCGAGATGACATACAAACTTGTTGTGGCTCTAATAATAAGTTGTTCTGCCTATAGTAATATCTTGTTCTGGCTATAATAATAGCTTGTTCAGACTCTTTTTCTGATTTGTTCTGACACTGCATTTTTTATTCCAAATGACATACAAACTTGTTCTGGTTATAATAGGATCTTGTTCTGACAGTTGTTCTCGTTTGTTCTGACACTTAATTTATTTTGTTCTGGCGATAATAAAATATATAACCTGGGAGATCACTGACTCGTCCTTCCTTCGTGAGGAAGCAAAAGGCGAACTGCTCTCCACCACTGCTCGTCAGGCCCCCTCCCGCTCGCCTCCGGCGTTCTCGCCGGAGCGCGCAGGGAGAGGGGCCCAGCCTCCTTTAGTTCCTAGATCTAGTAGTAGCAGCTAGTGCCTTCATGGCTAGTGCCCACCGTGGCAAGTCTTGCTCGACTGGAGTCGCTGCTGTCGCGGTCGCCGTCTTTGTCGGTCACCTCGCCGCCGTCTTCCTCCATGATCAGGTATGGTTAAATAAAATAAATCCACCTCCCCCTCTTGCATATCCCCTCCCCCTCGTCTTCACCTCCGCAACTCCATCCTTTCGCTCCCACCGGGATCTGCTTCTCCATGAATCCACCCCCTTCACCACTGCCCACCTCCTCCACTGCTCCCCCTGCAGCCAAAGTTCTTGCGGATCCACATCCCTCTCCGGCACAACATCATCCAACGCTGCCTCGATGAGTCCGCCATCACCAAGGATTCGACTGCGAGCTTCTTCTTCTACATCTAGCATCGGCAATCCAACTATTCTTCGGTCGCTTGGAATGATCCCCCTCGGCTCGGTTGTCCTACCTACAACCGACGCGATGTGCGGTCCCTCCATCCTGCTGTATGCCAACCTCCCGTCGGCGAGCTCGTCGTTGTCACCGCCGCTGTGTTTTTTGTTGTGCTTATCCAGTGTTTGGACCTTGATGTAATTTGGTCCTCTTTGGAGGTCCTTTCTGTAAGATTAGCTGCTTAATATATATAAAGTTTGCAGTTGTCAAATATATATTTATATAACCTTAATTAAAAATATGAATAACAAAAGTTTGTCAAAATATAGTCAAGTGAGATCTTTCAAGTTTTTATTTTCAGAAATTTAATGGTGCAATCGGAATTTAATTTTAGTACCCGGTTTATGATTTATAGATTTTTCAAATGTTAAACAAGTTGCATATAAAGGTGACATCAACACTTTTGTTTGTTTGCAGATAGTCCACACACTAAGGCAACCCGCCCACGTCCGCACGCCCTCTCGGTGATGATTCGCTAATTTGTCGCTAAGAGGAAACACAATTGGCTTGGCTTCAGACTGCCAAGAATCATTTTCTTGGCAAATTGCCAACAAAATGTTCCAGCCACCAAGTTTAACAACTTTCCTTGACAGCCCTCAATTTCTGTTATATTTCCTGGCAGCCAACAACCGTAAGGAACATCGTTATAAATCATTGCAAACGATGTACCCTGAAACGCCAAGGGGGGCAAATGGCGGTAGGTGCACTGTAGCATCCTACCGCCAGTTCAAACAGTAGTTTTGGTATTGCCGTTTGAACTCGAGATAGGTACGGATTATAGTTTTGAAAAATTTCAAACGATTTCTTGCAAAATAGTAAAAAATAATATACAAAATTAAAAAATCTGGAAATTGGAAGGGTATGAAAAGGCAGCCCACTTACGAGCGAGATGGGCCACATCGTTTAGGTAGAAATGCAATACAATGGGCTGGTAGGCCTTCCTGACGAGATGACACGTTGAAAAAACATCTCAGTCGTTTCATCCGGTCGATGACGAGTTGTATACTACTTTGACTCTTGCAAGGCAGACAGTTTAAGGGTCCCAAAAAAAAAATCACTCAAAAATTAATAAACATATTACTCAAATAAAAATATGGATTTAAATATTCGTCATTCGTCAAGTTAGCATGGTTAGCATTTCTCTTTGTTTACTGACTGCATTCGTTTGGTGGTGGTGATGGTAGTCTTTGGTTTGTTGTGAGAGAAAAGTATTCTTGTTTCGGTTCTTTGGTGGTGGTTTGTTACGAGAGTAAAAATCTTCTTGGTGGTGGTTGATAAGCCAAGCGAACAGGGCAACAATTTTTTCCTCCCATTTTGCTGCAAGAGTAGTTTGGGTAGTTAAAGAAAACTTTGCCATTCCATTTCTTAAAAATGTATGGCCTGGTTTGACTTGCCCGTACTCCAAAAATAATTATATTAGCCAAAAATATCCTCATAAACTGCAATGTTTGCGCCAAGAAAAATCACAACCATGAAAATTAGTATTCTTAAATATAGGAATACAACGACATCATTCTCATCGTAGACAAAAAAAATTGGAAAAATGTGTTTCTTGTAATACTAATTTTTGAGCCGAAAATTACAATGTAGGGAGTTTGAAGTGTACCCGCCATATAAAAGGAAGGTATAGATCTCGGGTAAGCACCCTTTGGGGAGGGTATGGACAAATCCACTTTTGTTCATACCCAAATCCAAATAATTATTATCCACTTCTTACCCTCCCCATTCCCACCCATACCCAATGGATAACTAGTTTTGTACTAGATTCTATACATACCCAATCGATTATTTGCACCCTCCCCACACCCTACCCTCCCCATTTCTTCAATGGATAATTATTTTCTACCCATACCTTCCCCATTTGAGATGGGTGTGGATTTGAATATGGATAATGGATAAAAACAACAGTCATAATCTCGGGCCCGGGGCACACCGGATGACCGGAACATACTGGTCAACTCATACGGCTGCGGGCACGGATTCACAAACCTCATCTATATATATACTATAAGGAACGAAGATATAACAAAGATATGGAAACTTCTCACCCAAATCGGCGCTGTTCGGTTGGCTGGTGGCTGATGGTCAGTGGCTTTGGTTTGTTACGAGAGAAGAGAATCTTTTTGGTGGGTTCTTCTTTGTTGGTTTGTTGTGAGAGAAAAATACGCGTTGGTGGTCGATAAGCCAAATGAACAAGGGCGACCCCTCACGTCGGACCCGCCTGTCATATGTTTTCGGAAGTGGATAGTGTGGAAGGACTATGAAGTACCAAAAACGCAATTTGGAGAGTGTTTCTGTCAAAAACACCAAACTTTTTTCACCCCACCCTCACATACCTGCCCACCTATACCCGCTGGGCCCACCCCAACCACCACCGGACCCAACGCCTCGCTTCATGCGCCCGTCGTTTTACCCGTCTATGTCGTCTATTTTTGCAAAAACACCTCCAGTTCAGCCTACTAACAACCCTCGTCGCCTCGCGAGACTGACGCAAGCGAAGAAGACGACAGCGAGCGGGTTGTACGCCATCGTCTCCTGGACCAGACGACCCGCTCGGATCCCCCACGCCCATGCCAGCTGCGCTCGTGGGAGTTTTAGAAAAGGAAAGTGAGAGAGAGAAACAAGAAAAGAAAGGAAACCACCTGGGAGATTGAGATCCAGTCCTCCCTATCCACCGTAGAGATATTGTAGTGCTTTTTTTTTTACCAGAGAGATATTGTACTGCTGCCTCCTAAACGTGAATACGTGATGGTGGGCTGGTGTTGGTGGCTGTGCGTGTTAGTTTCTACAACTTACAAGTGAATGTAAAAAGGTTGTGTGTGTTGCTACATGTCAAATGGTCACACAATGGTATACACAAAATCACTTGTAGTTGATCTTAAGCTCCATGAAAGCATTAAACAGGTTATAGACTACCATTCTGTCCATGAGTTGTATGAGTTGTCTGTACACCCATCTATATACGCAGTTCGAGGTTCTGCAGATGACCTGCCATCTAAGGGCTGTACATGGCATGAATCGCGTCGCCTCGCTCCGTCGGTGTAGCGGTAAAATTGCAAAAAGCCCTCCGCGCCTCCCTATCGATGACCTCGGTGTCGCCTCGCCAGGCGACGCAGGTGTCCCGTTGCCCGAGATGGAGCAGACGCGAGACGCCGGGTTGTAGAGGACGTCTTCACCAAGCGACAACACACTGGATCCCTCGCGTGGCGCGCGCGGAGGTTAGTTGTTCGCACCAAATCCATAGCCGTAGGAGAGACAGGGGATGCCAGTGGCACGGGGAGGAGCGGTGGCGCCAAGATCCGGCTGGGGGAAGGGGAGATCTAGCCACGGCCACCCCGGATCCCTGTGCCGCCGGCTGTCATCGACCTCACCATCCCGAGTCCCAGCCATCGCAAGCCGCAGGCGCGCTGCTTCGTCCCGCAGTCTACTCCGGTCCAAGCTCGGCATGGCCACACCATGCGGACAACACCTATCCTCTAGCCGGGCGCAACAACGACGGGGCTGAAGAAGGTGGAGACGGGTGCCCGCACGCCAATGGGGGAGGAGGAGCCGGCCGGGAAAGAAGGCCACGGCGTGGGTTGGCTCGCCATGCTCAGCAGCTGCCCGATGCGCCCGCCGACTGGGGGATTAGATGGAGAACCGGGCCGCGACGTGGGGGAAAGTAGAGAGAGATAGAGAGAACGGTGGCATAGCACACAAAGGGAAGAAGCTGCTGGCTTGCTGCCTTGCTCTGCCGACAAAAAAGAACAAGGTGGAGTTTTTTCATGTCCACCGACTAAAAAGGGTGGAGGCATGACGCTATGTGTGTTTTTCTTTTTTCAGAAATGATGCTATTTGTGTTGTTGTGTCTGCTATTGTCGAGTTGTATACAAGTCACACAATTGTATACTATCTTTGTAGTTGATCTTAGACTCTATGCAAAGCATTAAATAGTTTATTGTAAAAAAAAGTATTAAATAGCTTACGGATGGTCTTCTGTCTATGGGTTGTATGAGTTGTGTATATATTTCTCTGTATACACAATTCGAGATTCTGCAGACGACCTGCTGTCTAAGGGTTGTACATGCCTTAAGTGGAAAAAAATTGATCTCTTCTTTTCTTTTCTTTCTCCGACACACTCCCCATTCAACAATAATAGCAGCAAGGTCCATGCAATCGAAAGATTCAAGTTTATCTCATTCGATGATTCAGATTGGTATCTCTACAAGAATGGCTTATTTATATCATGTGTTGTCTGAACTCTAAACTACAGTGGGATTTCTCCGTTCGGATGGTGTGCTTGTGCAACTATTGTACTACTAAAACCATCGCAAACACAAACGTTTGTGTTTGCCTCATTGTCATACTTTTAAAGAATTTTAAAGTTTATTTTACATTCTTTGGTTGTGCTACACGCAAATGGTGTTGTCGGATACATTTGTTTTGAATAATCACTTGTGGACTACTGATCATAATTCAGAGAGCATCATGAGTGCAGCAGAGCTATTTATTTTTAAATCTTTGTAGACATTTCACTCTATTGAAATGCATCAATTCATAATTCATTCTGCGAGGTGCTGATTGTTATGAGTGTGAGTTTTTAAACTGCTGGGATAACAGGTTAATATATGTGTGATTGAATAAAAAATTGAGTGATGTCACTTGACTAATACTTGATAGGTTATTTACACGTGCATGTCGTACGTACACCTTACTAGTAGTAACAAAAGTACCAAACCATATTTATTTGGTTTGCAAAAGGTGTCGGAATGTGTTTGCTTTGCTCGTGTAGAAAACAGTAGGTTACAATAGGTATTTTCCTCAAATACGTAAGAGAATTACATATATTACATTGGTCCTTGGTACAGATCAAAGTCAGTGTGCTGGTCGCATGCGCACCGCGGCGCCTTGTGACGGTGCTCGCGCTCAAGCGCCGTTGATCGACGCCGATGTCAGTCGTGTTGAGGAGGTCGACGATGGACGTAGAAGATGAACGCGCGGCAGGGAGGAAAGGTGAAGAAAAATAAGAAAAAAATAGTGGAACCCACGTTTTTGAGGGGGAATAGAGGCCTTCCCGAAATGAAGGCTGGAAAGGGAAATTTGGAGGGACCTAAAACTACAGGCTCATTTAGAAGGTCTGCTGAAGTTAAGTTTTTGCATCAAACCTCCAAATTTTGGAATAGAGGCCCATATTATTGAAGCCCCTGTTAGATATAGTATATATCGTGTAAAACAGCTTGTATACTTCATGTATATATCATATAATCTAACTGGTTAGTTGCGTGAGATATATTTAGTTTTACCTTGTACTTGGAGATCAAACTACCGACAACCGGATCCTGTAAATCTTTAGGCGATTGCCCCTGTATATCAACATAAATCTTTGGGCGATTGTGTGAGAAAGAATGAGAATGAGATACATCAGCTCTCAGTTGCGTGTTGCTTAAATAGCCCTTAGGCGTGTACAACAGATTACATCTCAACCGAATGGGTTATCTTGACCTACAAGCCAAGCCTACAACAAACCCATGTAACAAACAATTATCCTATCGTCTAATACTCCTCAATCTCAGCCACTTCCAAGGTTGAGATTGCGCTTGAAATCCTTCAGCTTCAATGCTGTGATTGGCTTTGTAAAGCCATCTGCAACTTGATCATTAGTGCTAATGAATCGTATGTCCAACAACTTCTGAGCAACTCTTTCTCTCACAAAATGGAAGTCAATCTCAATGTGTTTTGTCCTTGCATGGAAGACTGGATTTGCTGAGAGATAAGTTGCTCATATGTTGTCACACCATAGCCTTGCAACTGGTGAATGAGGGATCCGCAACTCTGTTAAAAATTGTTGAACCCACATCATTTATGTAGTCGCATTGGCTAGGGCCTTGTACTCTGCTTCAGTGCTAGACCGAGACACAGTAGGCTGCTTCCTTGCACACCACGAGACAAGGTTGGACCCAAAATACACCGCAAAGCCTCCTGTTGAGCGCCGATTGTGACAAAACCGCTCAAATTAATTCCATATTATTGCCTAAACCACTCCTCCTGGCCATTAAGCAATAATATAGAAGTAACTTGTCGTCTCTGCCGGGTCAAACCCGGTAATCACTTACATCAAAGGATCGACAATTGTACATCAAACTCACACGAAGGCGAGTCCAGAGATAAACCAGTCACAAATTATTACATAACATCCTGCAAAGGTTTATTATTACAAACCAAGTCTTCTGCATAAAGGTAAACAGTTCAGAGTTCGAAACACAGCGGAAATGAAGTACTACTCGACATAAGCAACATCACACGAGGCCATCTGTGATGCCACTAAGCACTATCATCCTCCCACTCGTATTCCTAGCCGAGTGGGAGGAACCAGGCCACGGAAAGCCATCCTCACACACATCATCACCTGAAAAGCAACAACAAAAGCAAGACTGAGTATACTAATACTCAGCAAGACTTAACCGTCGGGAGATTGGAGAATCACCAAACCTCTAGACATGCAAGGCTTTATGGCTGGTAGGTTGTTTTGCTGAAAAGTAACAAATAATATGTCCTTACTTACAAATTTTAGCTCCAAATTCTATTCATTTAACCATTACTAGATTAGCCAACTAATTCAAGCAAGAGTTGTACAATACAAATTAAACAAGTATACAAATTCCTTCTCAATTCCATCATTAAGGGACATAAAGTGGATGGTTAAGCAATCTCAGATAACGGTGAGAGGCCGACGATCGATCAATTAGTAACCTTGCAAGGTGGACCTAAACATACGGGGGAATGCATACCCCAAGAATGCCAGATAAAACCAAAAGGGGTGGGGTATACACCAACCAGGCGGTTCCCAACCGTCCTCAGTTCGGGATCAAGTCCACGATCCCCACGGTACAAGGTTGTTCGGCCACGGTATCCGACCGCCCGGGATCCACCTATGTACCACTGCCTAGTATCCGGGGATCACTCCCGGGTGTAGTGGTAGAGAGTTCCCTTGCCGGATCAGGAAAGTACTAGGCTTACCGGTCCCATTCCCGACAAATGCTTAGTACATTCAAAAGCTTAACCACTAACATCTACTGACCGGAGTCAGTCCCATGCTCTTACCACATGAGCTGATAAGTTTAACAATCTTATGATTCCAACATAAGAGACCTATATCTCGCGAGTGACGGTCATCACTCGACTTCTACCGTGGTCCTAAGCATGGCAACTAGCGACCTGACATGCTAGTATTTGAACACAGGGACCTAGGATCATGCATCTAAGGTTTCAATTCAACTCCTGAACGTAAATGCGCAAGCATTGCATAAAAGGAAAAAGTTGCAGGAGTTTAACAAAAGTAGGTGATGCTCCGGGGCTTGCCTTCACTTGCAAAGTCAGAAGCAAGATCCTCTGAACTTTGGTTCGGGTCTTGCTGCACTTCCACCACGTTCACTTCTCCCTCAGCTGGTTCCCCTCCAGACTCAGGCACCAGCTCGTAGTTTCCATCGGGAAGTTCTATACGACATGCAGATGCATTATGATTCAAATATACAAACTTAAGAAGTTAAATTCAGTTCTGAATTCAGAGATAAACGTAGGTGTTCTTGTTGGCCATATTCACCTTAACAAGTTTCGAATTAAACTTTTCTTCACTAAGGACAAGTGGATGGGTGTGAAACTTTATTCTTGTTTGATGGTGATTGTGTGCACATCTAAGTTCATTAGTTAAGTAAGCCTCACTAAAGTGTTTTGGGGCTGTCTAGAGATAGTTTTATAAATTTCAAGCTTGAATTTAAGCTGTCGATGGTGATAGGTCTGTTTTTCCTTTACTTGTTCTTTTAAAGCTCACTTCATAGGAAATTCAATTCTGACGAAAACATACACAAACTGACCACGAAATTTTACCAGCATGCACATAACCGCAATACCTCAGTTTCAACCAAACATGAGGCAAAACAAAGCTATAAAATAATTATGATAAATGTAACAAGTTTAAGCTACTAGGAGCATGAATAAATCATAAAACAAAATATACATAGAATCTGAGGCTATAACTTGACACACAGCATGATAATGACATATTTAGCTCACACACCCAAAATTACATCCATTGCTGTAGTAGAAATATGGATTTGAATTTAACTCAAACTAGCCACCATAAATTAGCGAGTTGAACCTAGACATGTCCAAAATTCATCCTTGATTTATGAAACATACTACTAAGCATTGCGAGCCACGAAGAAAGTTGGAAGGCATTTGATCAACGGATAAATCTAAACAATTCATAAATGGAGAACGAGTTGAAATAAATATAAATTCATAAGCGAAGATACACACATGATTTGAGTGCCATTTTTCTACACAAGTCTAGGAGTGATAATATTGACAAATATCCAAAATTCACATCCGAGAGCATTTATACATTTCATGTTATATCAAATTTATTCAAACTAATCAATTCAATACCATTTAAAACTACTGCGAAATTTGAAAACTTCCTTTCTAGAAAAGTTAGATTTCTTCACAAGGATTCCGAACGAGTTGAGTTTGCATTTTTTTTTATTTTTCTACCATTTACTATGTAATTTACAAGATTCGGGATTTTGAATCTAGGGTTTAAGATTCTTTTTACGGTTAGGCCCTTGGTTCTTATACGCGAGGCCCTTGGGAAGATCTCAATCCTCGCAAGGAGGTCCCCCGGCGGCGGAGCGGGCCGGCCGGCGGCGAGGGACGGCCGGGCTCCGACGAGTAAGCGGCTAGGGTGGGGTTTGGACTCACCCTTTGGCGATTGGCGGGGTTGGTTCGGCGGAAAACGTCTCCGGCGACGGTCGGGCGCGCGGCCGCCGCAAAGGCCGGCGAGCAGGCGAGTCGACCGGCCAATGCGCGTTCACAGGAGTGTCCAAGGGGTGCGGGTGGAGGCTTTTGCTGCGCTCGAACTCGAGTAGGGGCGACGAACCAAGGGGCGCACCGGCGAGCTCTGGCCGGCGGCGATGCCGGGCGTGGGAGGCGGCTGCGAGCAGCGTCCGTGCAAATGTGAGGGAGGGGAGATGCGTGGGGCGTCGGGAGGGCCTAATGGCGTGCATGCGTGCCGGGTGACGGCGCGCGCACGCGCGCGGCCGGCCATCGGCCGCGCACGCCGGGCGGGTGGGCGTGCGGGCGTGCGGGCGTGAGGTCGTGGGCCGGCCACGATGACCGACGCGTGGTCCTCGGCCGTGACGGCGTACGGACGACGGGCGATGCGGGCCCGGCGCGCGGCGCCGGTGCGGCGCCGACGGCGTGACGTCGTGCGCGGGGCGCGCTCCGTCGTCCCGGCCCAAACACGTTTCGCCGTGCCCGACTTTGATCGATTCAAACTCACAAATTTCGAACTAAAGTTCAAATTCGCCAAATACGAAAGTTGTAGACCGGTTAACCTTCTCCAACTTTCGTAAAGTCCGACCGGTCAATTTCTCAACGCATTTGGAGATAATCATCCTCGAAGTTCTGATTTGTATGGCTTGGTCAAAGCGTTTAGCGAGCTTTGACTGGGTTTTTGAGGGTTCAAACCTCAGAATTTGAAATGCCAGCAATGGAATGAAATGTGTTCCCGGAAAAACTGAGCAACTTTGGTGTTGGTCGATTTTGAAGTTCTATAATGAAATTTTGAGAACGCGCAAGAAAACTAATCCAGCATCAAGGAGCACTTGGGCTTTGACCACGGGTTAGGGTGTTGACCAAGGTTCTTTGTGCAAAAGTGTGACCTGCAATGTTAAACATGATTAGGGGCTAATTAATCTTGATCAATAAAGCTAGGTGATGTCATAAGCACAATAAACATCAGGGATGTTACAGCCTACCCCCCTTAACAAGGATCTTGTCCCGAGATCGGAAATTAAAGACAAAGGTTGGGGGAAAGGCACTTACGATTCTGAACTTGTAAGAATCCCGGATAATGAGTGTTAAGGTAGTGTTCAGTTTCCCATGTGGCTTCCTCTTCCGTATGATGACTCCATAAGACCTTGTACATGGTCACTGATTTTCTCCTTGTCTTCCTCTCCTTTGTGTCAAGAATCCGCATCGGATGTTCTACCGCGAAAGATCCGGTGTATCCATGCGTTGGCTTCATCGATAACCCTCATTTCAGGTTCATGGGCGCACTTTCTTAATTGAGACACGTGGAACACGTTGTGTATAGCAGCAAACCGCTCGGGTAGGCGAATGTGATAAGCAACTGGTCCACCAACTTCCGTAATTTCATAAGGGCCAATGTACCTTGGAGCTAACTTCCCTTTTACTCCAAATCTTTGTACCCCTTCTGTGGGTGAAACTCTCAAATACACCTTTTCACCAACTTGGTATTCCCTTACAGTTTTCCCTTGTCATGGTAACTCTTTTGTCTCATTTGCGTGGCTTTTAAGTTTTCTTTTATCACTTCGACCCTCTTCTCGGCTTCTTTAACTAAATTGGGACCAAAGAACTTCCACTCTCCTACCTGAGACCAGTTTAAAGGGGTGCGGCATCTTCGCCCATAAAGAGCCTCAAACGGTGCCATCTTCAAGCTAGCCTGATAGCTGTTATTGTAAGAAAATTCTGCCAGGGCCAAGCATTTGTCCCAACTCTTGTCAAAGTGAATGATACATGCCCGAAGCATGTCTTCGACGATTTGGTTAACTCTTTCCGTCTGTCCATCCGTCTGAGGATGATAGGCGGAACTACGGATTAGCTTTGTTCCCAAGTTTTCATGTAACTGTTCCCAAAAATGAGCTATAAACTGAGGACCTCGATCAGAAATGATGGTCTTAGGAATTCCGTGTAATCGCACTACGCGATCAAGATATATCTCTGCATAGTCTTTGGCTGAGTAAGTACTGTTAACCGCGATGAAGTGTGCAGTTTTGGTTAACCTATCCACCACGACCCAGATAGAATCGTGATTCCTGGACGTGAGTGGCAATCCCACAATGAAATCCATGCTGATGTCATCCCATTTCCAAGAAGGTATAGGCAAGGGTTGGAGAGTACCCGCTGTTTTTAAATGGCTTGCCTTGATTCTGGAACATGTGTCGCACTCAGATTCAAACTTGGCTATGTCGACCTTCATGTTGGACCACCAGAAATTCCCTTTCAAATCTTGGTACATTTTACTACTCCCAGGGTGAATTGAGAATTTGGAGAGATGAGCCTCGTCCAAAATTCTCTTCCTGAGGGTAGGGTCTTCAGGGACAACGAGACGCTGCCCAAACCAAATTGTACCATTGGGGTCTTGTCGGAAACACGTGTATTTTGGATCATTTTGAGACAACCTCTGTTTGATGGTTTTGATTCCCTCATCACTGGCTTGAGCAATTAATAATTGATCCCACAAGACAGACTCTACCGAGATGGCATTCAACATGCCTTGAGGAACAATTTCTAGGCGGAGTTTACTTAGCTCGCTGCACAAAGTATCCCTATAAGATTCTGCGGACAAACAATAGCAATGTCTCTTGCGACTGAGAGCATCCGCAACTACATTGGCTTTGCCGAGGTGGTAGTGCACTTCAAGATCGTAATCCTTAATGAGTTCTAACCACCTCCTTTGACGCATATTCAAATCAGCTTGAGTAAAGTTATACTTAAGACTTTTATGCTTGGTGTAGATGTTGCAACGGGTTCCCATTAAGTAATGCCTCCAGATTTTCAAGGCATGAACGACCGCTGCTAACTCAGGATCGTGAGTTGGATAATTCTTCTCATGTGGGCGGAGTGCTCGAGAAGCATAAGCAATAACTCAGTTTTCTTGCATAAGGACACCTGGCACGCCAGCTGTCGGTGTTTTAGACCGGCAACCTACTAAGGGGAGTACTCGAAGTAGATGAATGTGGCCTCGTCGAGATCGGTAACTCAAAGGAAGAGACACGTGGCACAATTTAGACAGGTTCGGGCCGCGAGGTGCGTAATACCCTACGTCCTGTATACTGCGTAGCTCTGGATTGATTGGATGTGATTACAAGGTGATGCGTAATCTGATGAGTATGAGAGAGGAGGGTCCCTGCCTCGCCTTATATAGTCCGGGAAGCAGGGTTACAAGTCGGTTTAGGGAGAGAGTACTAGTTGTGTACGTCTAGAAGTCCTCTACACAGTACATGGTATGTATAGCTTCCTATCCGAGTACTTCTCCACCGTGGTCCTTGCGCCTCACGCCAACAGGTACCGTGCTGCACAAGTCGGGTAGTCCCAGGGGCCCACCGAGTAGTCGGTCCTGGTACCCACCGAGGTAGTGGGCCCAGGGAGGTCCATACGGCAAACACGGCCCGGACACCGTGCTCGAAGCATCACAATAAACCTCATATGGCTTGGAGTTATCGGGTTGAGCCAACACTTGGGGCGAAGTTAGGCATCGCTTCGAGTTTGGAAGGCATTCTCACATTTTTCATCCCACACGAATTTGACTCCTTTCTTCAACAATTCAGTCATAGGTTTGGCAATTCTAGAAAAATCCGGGACAAAGCGACGGTAATACCCAGCCAACCCAAGAAAGCTTCTAATTTGATGGACGGACTTTGGTGGCTTCCAATCCATCACTTCTTGCACATTACTTGGATCCACGGATATACCTTCATTAGACATGGTGTGCCCTAAGAACTCGACACTATCCAACCAGAACTCGCATTTGGAGAATTTGGCATAGAGTTTATGATCCCTCAAACGTTGAAGAACAATGCGAAGATGTTCAGCATGCTCCTCTTCGTCCTTGGAATAAACCAAGATGTCGTCGATGAAAACCACAACGAATTTATCCAGTTCAGTCATCAACACTGAGTTCATGAGATACATGAAGTAGGCAGGTGCATTAGTAAGACCGAAGGACATAACCAAATATTCATACAACCCAGATCGTGTGGAGAAGGCCGTCTTAGGAATATCGCAAGGCCGAATCTTTATCTGATGATAACTCGACCTAAGATCAATTTTGGAAAAGACCTTGGCTCCAGCTAGTTGATCAAACAACACATCAATGCGGGGTAGGGGGTATTTATTTTTGATAGTAACCGCATTGAGAGGGCGGTAGTCCACACATAGCCTCAAACTACCGTCTTTCTTTTTAACAAAGAGAGCAGGGCATCCCCAAGGAGAAGAACTCGGGCGGATGAAACCCTTGTCCAATAATTCCTGAAGCTGGGTCTTCAAATCAACCAGCTCCTTGGGTGGCATACGATAAGCTCTTTTCGAAATAGGCGTCGTACCTGGTTGTAGTTCAATCACGAACTCAATGTCCCGATCCGGTGGCATGCCCGACAGATCATCAGGAGAGACATCCGGATAGTCACAGACCACTGGGATTTCCTCTAAGTTTGTGGCTATTGAGACATAGGCACTGGGGTCCATAGATTCCCTCAAAGGTAAGTAAAGAGTCGAGACACCGACAGCAGGTGAAGTGATTTCTATTCTTCGTTCAGCAATATCCAAGTTTACTTTATGATGCATCATCCAATCCATTCCCAAAATGACATCTATTCCATCTAGCCCCAAGGTTAAGAGATTGGTCTGGAAGACCTTGCTACCTAGCTGCAACGGTACACTCTTGACTAGTGTGTTGGAGGATATTTTCCCTCCGGGGGTTGCGATCTTAAAATCATTCTTAACTCGAAGCACCTTTAGACCCAAGTTGACTTGTGCACTTTGGTTCATAAATCTATGTGTAGCACCGGAATCAAACAAAATCTTAACAGGTTTGCCATGGATAGAGAAGGTACCCGTCATAACTGCTGCTCCCTCAGGAATTCCCACCATTGTGGTGAAGTTGAGACGACCCTACTTGACTTGCACGGTCTGCTTCTTCCCTTTGTCCTTGTTGTTCCGAGGCCGTCCCCGTCCCCGATTCTCTGTTGCACGGGTTGAGGACAGGCATTCATAAAATGCCCGGGTTTCCCACAATTGTAGTAGCGTCCTTCATTGTTGGTGTGGGCAGGTGGGGTTGCATTGGGCCTAGCATTCTGCTGCTGAAAATTTGGGGAACGGAAATTCCCTTGCTGCTGATTTTGAGGAGGTTTCGCAACCCATTGCCCAGAACGTTGGTTCCGCTGAAAATTCTGCGGTGCCTTCTGAACTATGCGGAACTTGCGCTTAGGCATGTTAACGCAACCTTCCTTTTCTTTGCATTCTGCTCCTTTTTCATTGCATCCTCCTGGGATATGGCCAGGTCCACTATCTCATGATAGCTGTTTGTTTTGATGGGGTTCAGCTTTTCATAGAGCTCAGGATCAAGACCCCTGCGAAAGCGATCCATTTTCTTGGCATCTATATCAACATAGTAGGCACCATACTGACACAGGTTGTTGAATTTCTGTGCATATTGATACACAGAGTCAGAACCCTGCCTCAAGTTCAAGAGCTCATTCAACTTCCTTTCCACCATCCCCTTAGGAATGTGATGATTCTTAAACGCGGTCTTGAATTCTGCCCACGTGATCTCATGCCCATTAGGTTGCATCACTTTGAAGTGATCCCACCAAAGCAGTGCAGGACCACAGAGATACATTGCTGCAAACTTAACCTTTCGCTCCTCGGAGCATGGCGAGGTGAGAACATCCAACTTGGCTTCAATAGCACACAGCCAAGCATCAGCTTCCAATGGTTCCTCCGCTTTGTGAAAAAGCGGCGGTTTCAGTGCAGAGAACTGAGCATAAGTTGCCACTCGAGGATCTTCCTCTAGTTGATCATTACGCCGCTGATTCATCTGTTGTTGATTTTGCAGTATCTGGCGCATCATATCAGCTTGAGCAAGGAGGAAGGTCTTCATAGGCGTCATGTTTGGTGGGGGAGGTGGTGGCGGCAGATCGCTACCACTAGCACCACCAAACCCATGGGGATTTCCGCGCGTCGATCCCTCCATCTGAAAAATTTGTAATGGAGGTTAGCCACATATCCATAATCTTGCCAATATAAGCATAAACAAGAAGAATCATGTGAAAAACGTCCCCTCCATGCACAATTTCCAGAAAAGACAGCCAAGTACTCTGCCGTATAAAGTTCATATCTCGCTGCTCGGTTATCGAAAAATGATAACTTTTGGTCGGTGGTAGCAAAACTTCGATCACTACAACGTTGGTATTCAACTGAACCATGAATTTCGACGTCAACATGCCCGAAAAATAAAAATCCCATCTGTCTGTCCAGCCTGAATTTCAGACTGCAGCCAGTTACAGAAAAATTCATATCTTCCAAACCGTAAAAGCAATGAGGCTGAAATCTTACGAGCATGCACACTAGGTAATTTCCAACAACTTTTGTATTCATTTCACAGCCCAGATCTGAATATAAAGAGGTTCAAACTTCCCATTACATACCGCTGCACCCAGATCGCAGCATTCATCTAGTAGACTTAATTACAACACATTAGCCTAACTTTTAGCAAGTCTTCACCCTAGGTTACATAGGGGTAAATGGTAGCATCAGGCTACCCAAAAGAATACTCATCCTATGTCAGCCTATCCCATTCACGGACCAAAATCAGGCCACCCGTATGAGTATGGACACCAGTCTATCAACATCTAGTAAGCACCATCACCGCCCGAGGTGGCACTAGCAGCAGGCGAACCCTCGTCCATCGGGTCCAGCAGCGGAGCCTCGGTGTCGTCCACCATGGACTGAGCGTCGTCCACCATGGACTGAGCGTCGTCCTGGTCACCCTCCATAGCTCCAGGGGCTGGCGGTGGAACCGGCTGCTGCAGCATCTGGATCATCTCGTTGGCCGCCTCCAGGTCCTGGTCCATGGCCTCAAGCTGCCCATCCATGTCCACCAGTGCCTGGAGGTGAACAAACCTCTCGTCCTTCAGCTGCTCCATCTCCTCTCTCTGCTGCTCCATCTCCTCTCTCTGCTGCTCCCTCTGCTCCTGCAGCCCCACGATGGCATGGAGACGGTCAGTGGGTATGTTGACCCACTGAGCGTCATGCACCACCCAGTTGGCCTCACGGGCCTCAGCTGTCCAACCTGCAGACGTGCCTCGACGAGGTCCCGCTCAAGGCCCATGTAGCCAAACGAGAGAGAGCGCAGGTGGTGGGTGCGCACTCCCAGCTCTCCGGCGGCGTCGAGAGCAGAAGCAGTCACCGCGGTGGAAGCAGCACTGCGAAGGGCCTACAAACGACACGGCCGCACCCTCACGCCGAACCATCTCCGCGGAGCGTCGAGTGGGCGCATGCCGGCCAAAAGGTCGGCCATGTGCCACATGCGGTGCCTCCACGCGGGGTCCTCGGGGTCCACTGTCGGCAGCAGTCCCACCAGTGAGGTGGACACCTCGTCAGGGTGCTGAATGTAGAAGGAGTTAAGCACTCCAAAGCGGCCACCTCCAGCGTCTCCAAAAACTGGACGCTCACGACATCCGTGCTCAGGTCGGCCCACTCCGGGTGGTCCGGGTGGAGCGGCACGGACACCTGAACACGGTAGCGGGGTATTCCCAGTTGCGTGGTCTCCATCGCCTCGTAAGTCGGAGGCGTCGGGTACCCAGACGAGCGGAGGGCGTCCCACAAGATGCGGGCAAACCCCTCAAGGTGCAGCCTGTCAGTACGGACTGAACCGTCCGGACGAACCTCCCAGAAAAGCTGTCCAGCCATCTGCATCACAAAACTCCCACTGGTTAGCGTGAGTTGAGAAATGACAGATTCTGTACAGTGCACAAAAATGCATGTAACTCAAAAACTATTGAGCCAAAAATTCCCAACTTTCATCAGATTCTTGCTGAGACACTGAGACACAAGTTTGGTATTCAAAAGTTGAGCTAAAAACAAAAGGAAAATGGTCAAAAAGCTACAAGTTTAGATTGCTGTCACCCAGAAATTCCAGCCAACAGCACTGCACTAAACAGAGCATAACTTCAATTCCCTTTACTCAAAATTCTTGAATTTTTCACAGCAGATCCACAACAAGATTTAGAGAAACTTTTGTATCTAACACTTTTGCTGGACACTAGATCTTGGGGCCGATAAATTTCAGAACTGAACTGCTGCCAAAAGACAACTAGGTTAAAGCTTAGGAAAGAAATCCTAACTTGAGTTTGGTTAAGCCAAATTTTATGAAATTTTTACAGTATACCCTTTGGGAGATTTGGAACCTTTTTCTTAGATGATTTCTGGATAAAAACTTGTTATATTGATCGGGAAAATAATTCCAGACCAGCAGCATGTTCGCTCGATAGCTAGATGGACCTTATATGCCTTGACAGATTTTGATCAAGTCTTGACTTCAAGTTTTAAAGTTTAAAGTTGTTGTTCACTTATGATTTTTAACATGATGCAAGCACACCTATGCGTCCTCACAGACAATTCCTTTCCTTGTCAACACGAAGTTAGTGCCGGTGGCACGGCATATAATCTCTCGCTATAATAGCTAGTCGAAAGCTAAACCAACTAGTTACCGGATTTAACGAATCGTGGTTAGTGTACCTGCAGAAAATCACAGAATATCCCGAACCTTTCATGCCAGCACTCATGAAAGCGTCCACATACATTACCGTTCACTATAGAAACAGCATCCATGCATAAAGCTGCTGCATGGACAGCATCCTAATTAAGACTCTGACGCGACGTGAGTGCCCTTTGGAATAGGCCTCACTCATCCCTCACGGACTTCCCGTGGTACCATCACGTATAAGACACGTGACGAGACTCAGATGCGACGTGGCACCCATTGGAATAGGTCCCACTAGTCCCTCACAGGACTTTCCTGTGGTACCACCACGTATAAGACACGTGATGAACTAGTATGGTTGTACAAGAAAGTAAATCTTGACTGAAAGTAATGTGCTGGAAGTTAGTCTAGATAAACCATAGTTAACTAGCCACCAGATAAACCCAAAAACCACTAGGGCCTCTCGGACTAAACCATCCTTAGCATCCCTAACGTACTTCGGAAACACACCTTAATCTTGCAAGTTTTATTCTAAAACATGTTATTCAGGGTGTATTAAGACCTCTGGTGTACAAGTCAAGCTCTGATGTCAGCTGTGACAGAACCGCTCAAATTAATTCTATATTATTGCCTAAACCACTCCTCCTGGCCATTAAGCAATAATATAGAAGTAACTTGTCGTCTCTGCCGGGTCAAACCCGGTAAATCACTTACATCACAGGATCGACAATTGTACATCAAACTCACACGAAGGCGAGTCCAGCGATAAACCAGTCACAAATTATTACATAACATCATGCAAAGGTTTATTATTACAAACCAAGTCTTTTGCATAAAGGTAAACAGTTCAGAGTTCGAAACACAGCGGAAATAAAGTAGTACTCGACACAAGCAACATCACATGAGGCCATCTGTGATGCCACTAAGCACTGTCATCCTCCCACTCGTATTCCCAACCGGGTGGGAGAGAACCAGGCCACGGAAAGCCATCCTCACACACATCATCACCTGAAAAGCAACAACAAAAGCAAGGCTGAGTATACTAATACTCAGCAAGACTTAACGGTCGGGTGATTGGAGAATCACCAAACCTCTAGACATGCAAGGCTTTATGGTTGGTAGGTTGTTTTGCCGAAAAGTAACAAAGAATATGTCCTTACTTTCAAATTTTAGCTCTAAATTCTATTCATTTAACCATTACTAGATTAGCCAACTAATTCAAGCATGAGTTGTACAATACAAATTAAACAAGTATACAAATTCCTTCTCAATTCCATCATTAAGGGACATAGAGTGGATGGTTAAGCAGTCTCAAATAACGGTGAGAGGCCGACGATCGATGGATTAGTAACCTTGCAAGGTGGACCTAAACATACAGGAGAAAGCATACCCCAAGAATGCCAAATAAAACCAAAAGGGGTGGGCTATACACCAACCAGGCGGTTCCCAACCGTCCTCAGTTCGGGATCAAGTCCACAGTCCCTGGTACAAGGTTATTCGGCCACGGTATCTGACCGCCCGGATCCACCTATGTACCACTGCCTAGTATCTGGGATCACTCCCGGGTGTAGTGGTAGAGAGTTCCCTTGCCGGATCAGGAAAGTACTAGGCTTACCGGTCCCATTCCCGACAAATGCTTAGTACATTCAAAAGCTTAACCACTGACATCTACTGACCGGAGTCAGTCCCATTCTCTTACCACATGAGCTGATAAGTTCAACAATCTTATGATTCCAACATAAGAGACCTATATCTCGCGAGTGACGGTCATCACTCGACTTCTACCGTGGTCCTAAGCATGGCAACTAGCGACCTGACATGCTAGTATTTGAACATAAAGACCCAGGATCATGCATCTAAGGTTTCAATTCAACTTCTGAACGTAAATGCGCAAGCATTGCATAAAAGGAAAAAGTTGTAGGAGTTTAACAAAAGTAGGATGCTCCGGGGCTTGCCTTCACTGGCATAGTCAGAAGCGAGATCCTCCGAACTTTTGTTCGGGTCTTGCTGCACTTCCACCACGTTCACTTCTCCCTCAGCTGGTTCCCCTCCAGACTCAGGCACCAGCTCGTAGTTTCCGTCGGGAAGTTCTATATGACATGCAGATGCATTATGATTCAAATATACAAACTTAAGAAGTTAAATTCAGTTCTGAATTCAGAGATGAACGTAGGTGTTCTTGTTCGCCATATTCACCTTAACAAGTTTCAAATTAAACTTTTCTTCACTAAGGACAAGTGGATGGGTGTGAAACTTTATTCTTGTTTGATGGTGATTGTGTGCACATCTAAGTTCATTAGTTAAGTAAGCTTCACTAAAGTGTTTTGGGGCTGTCCAGAGATAGTTTTATAAATTTCAAGCTTGAATTTAAGCTGGCGATGGTGATAGGTCTGTTTTTCCTTTACTTGTTCTTTTAAAGCTCACTTATTAGGAAATTCAATTCTGACGAAAATATACACAAACTGACCATGAAATTTTACCAGCATGCACATAACAGCAATACCTCAGTTTCAACCAAACATGAGGCAAAACAAAGCTATACAATAATTATGATAAATGTAACAAGTTTAAGCTACTAGGAGCATGAATAAATCATAAAACAAAATATACATAGAATCTGAGGCTATAACTTGGCACACAACATGATAAGGACATATTTAGCTCACACACCAAAAATTACATCCATTGCTGCAGTAGAAATATGGATTTGAATTTAACTCAAACTAGCCACCATAAATTAGCAGGGCAACCTAAACATGTCCAAAATTCATCTCTGATTTATGAAACATACTACTAAGCATTGCAAAGCTAAAGCAGAAAGTTGGAAGGCATTTGATCAACAGATAAATCTAAACAATTCATAAATGGAGAACAAGCTGAAATCAATATAAATACATAAATGAAGATACACACATGATTTGAGTGCCATTTTTCTACACAAGTCTAAGAATGATAATATTGACAACATATCCAAAATTCACATCCAGAGCATTTATACATTTCATGTTATTTCAAATTTATTCAAACTGATCAATTCAAGATCATTTAAAAACTACTCTGAAATTTGAAAACTTCCTTTCTAGAAAAGTTAGATTTCTTCACAACGATTCCGGAAAAGTTGAGTTTGCATTTTTCTGATTTTTCTACTATTTACTACGTAATTTACAAGATTCAGGATTTTGAATCTAGGGTTTAAGATTCTTTTTACAGTTAGGCCCTTGGTTCTTATACGCAGGCCCCTGGGAAGATCTCAATCCTCGCAAGGAGGTCCCCGGCGGCGGCGTGAGGCCGGCCGGCAGCGAGGGACGGCCGGCTCCGGCGAGTAAGCGGCTAGGGTGGGGTTTGGACTCACCCTCGGGCGATTGGCGGGGGTTAGTTCGGCGGAAAACGTCTCCGGTGACGGTCGGCGGCGAGGGAGGCGGCGGTCGGCGGGGCGGCCGCAATGCCGGCGAGCGGGCGAGTCGACCGGCCAATGCGCATGCACGGGAGTGTCCAAGGGGTGCGGGTGGAGGTTTTTGCGGCGCTCGAACTCGAGTAGGGGCGACGGAGCAAGGGCGCACCGGCGAGCTGCGCCGGCGGCGATGGCGGGCGCGGGAGGCGGCTGCGAGCGCCGCCCCGCAAATGCGAGGGAGGGAGATGCATGGGGCGTCGGAAGGGCCTAATGGCGCGCATGCATGCCGGGTGGCTCGGCCGGGCCCGGGCCCGGGCGTGTGGGGGCGCGGCGTGTGGCCGCGGCGACGCGCGCGCGCACGGCGCGGCCCGTCCGTCGGCCGCGCGCGCGCGGGCGCGCGCGGCGGGCGTGCGGCGCGAGGCCGTGGGCCCGGCCATGATGACCGACGTGTGGTCCTCGCCGTGACGGCGCACGGACGGCGGGCGATGTGGGCCCGCGCGCGCGCGCGCGCGCGGCGGCCGACGGCGCGACGTCGTGCGCAAGGCGCGCTCCGGCGTCCCAGCCCAAACACGTTTCGCTGTGCCCGACTTTGACCGATTCAAACTCACAAATTTCGAACTAAAGTTCAAATTCGCCAAATACGAAAGTTGTAGACCAGTTAACCTTCTCCAACTTTCGTAAAGGCCGACCGGTCAATTTCTCAACGGATTTGGAGATAATCATCCTTGAAGTTACAGATTTGTATGGCTTGGTCAAACTGTTCAGCAGAGCTTTGACTGGGTTTTTGAGGGTTCAAACCTCAGAATTTGAAATGCCAGCAATGGAATGAAATGTGTTCCCGGAAAAACTGAGCAACTTTGGTGTTGGTCGATTTTGAAGTTCTATAATGAAATTTTGAGAACGCGCAAGAAAACTAATCCAGCATCAAGGAGCACTTGGGCTTTGACCACGTGTTAGGGTGTTGACCAAGGTTCTTTGTGCAAAAGTGTGACCCGCAATGTTAAACATGATTAGGGGCTAACTAATCTTGATCAATAAAGCTAGGTGATTGTCGTATGGACCTCCCTGGGCCCACTACCTCGGTGGGTACCAGACCGACTACTCGCGTGGGCCCCCGGGACTACCCCGCTTGCGCTACACGGCACCCGGAGGCGTGGAGCACAAGGACCTGCAGAGGAGTAGTACTCGGTTAGGAAGCCGTACATGTCCCGCGCCGTATGGAAGACTCCTAGACGTACTTGACTTGTACTCTCTCCCTACTCCGACTTGTAACCCCTCGCCTCCCGACTATATAAGGCGAGGCGGGGACCGATCTCTAGGATCATCTCAACACATCTCAACACATCTCATCCCACGGCGCACTATTGCATCATCTTGTAATCGTGCCCAATCAATCCGTAGCTACACAAAGATACAAGACGTAGAGTATTACGCACCTCGCGGCCCGAACCTGTCTAAATTGTGTGCCACGTGTCTCTTCCTTCGAGTTACCGATCTCGGCGAGGCCACATTCATCTACTTCGGGTACTCCCCTTAGTAGGTTGCCGGTCTAAAACACCGACAGCTAGCACGCCAGGCAGGGGATCTCGCCCGAGATCACATGGCGAACTTGACGTCTCCTGTCTACTTCAAGCCAACCGTCGCCTTCAACCGCGGCGACACCTTCGTGTTCGGCGCCCGGGTCCGCACCGCGACGGCGCGGGCTCCTTCCGGCCGCCGCCTAACCATGCGGCCCAACCCGAAGACCGGCTTCGTGACGCTTCCCCGAAGTCGTCACGGGCGAACTCGCCGGTAAATTCGACGAAATTTCGCTCTTCAACCACCACGCCGACTTCGAGCTCGAGTCCGCTTCCAACTCGAACTCGACGTCTCCATGGGCCATCGCATGCGAGCCGGGCCGCTCGCCCATCGCGAGCGATCCCCTCACCTCGCGAGCGCTCCGCGCGTGGCCCCCGCATCCTCGCCCGGGCTCGCACGGGGGCTCCCCCCCCGCGCCGGGCCGGCAAGGAGCCCGTACCCGAGTGCAACTCGGACTCCGACGCCACCCCCGATCGCGCTTCGGACTCCGCCCTCTCTCCGAGTTCTACTCGAACCCGGATTACGAGTTCGACTTCGGGTCGGACCCCCGAGGAACCCGAGTCCGAGGACAACTCCACTGAGCTTCCCTTGTCAGGGCCGGCCTCTGGGCTAGTTATAACATCCACACTGGCTGGGAGATTCTTCTACTGGCCAGACCGCAAGCCTGCCGACCTGATAAGTGGAGACTCACGCTATGTCGCCTACATCGACTCGCTACCATTCCAGGAGGGAACACCCCTAGCCCGGGCTGACTCAAGCACACCAACTGAGGTGGCACCCTCTGAGTCCAGCCTTGCCCCGATCGCCAAGTCTTCATGGCTGCCGGCGACACCCCGGGGCCTTCGAGCACGGCTCGGGACAAGTACCGGAAGACATCTCCTCCGACGAGCTCTCTCGCTGATGCTCCACCGAACGAGAACCCTGCAGACAGAGATGCTCGACGTGAGCGTAACCGGAAGCGCGGCCGAACGTCGCCGTGCCTCCGCGACAACTTCCCCGTCCGCAACCTCGCGGAAGCTCTCAAGGCAATCGAGAGCGAGTACACACTACCCCCCGAGCAATGCCTCATGTCGATCACAGCGATCGCACGCCAGGCTCAGGGCATACGCGCTGGAGAGGTCATCGCCAAGCTCGGCCGAAGACGCCTACTTCATGCGGGTCGACAACGAGAGTCAACCGGCCCTCCTCCGGCCAAACACCGCGACAACGAAGCCACGAGTCGCGGCGCCAACAACGGTCCTAACCGTACTCGAGCCGACCTCCCGGCCGAGCCAAACCGACGTCGCTCCAACGCCGGGTGGACCTTCACGGCGCGACCACGCAACCGAGAAGTCGTCCCTCACCGCGCTCCGGCCGGCGGAGGCGGCAACGATCCCGACGGCGGCGGCGGCCGACGGCGGAAGCTCCAATCATGGGGCCAACGAGGAGGGCCGGGAGGCGGCGGCGTCACGGCGGCCGAGGCCACGCGAACGACCACGCCTCCGGCGCCTCGCAGGCGGCTACGACGCTCGCCGCGAAGATTGAGGAGCTACGGCGGAAGAAGTCGACCACCGCAGCTGAGGGCGACGGCTTCCCCGCCTTCTCACCTCGACTTCGCAACTTGCTCCTCCCCGACAAGTTCAAGCCTTTGGGGATCACCAAGTACGATGCAAAGCAGGATCCCATCCAGTGGCTCAGGTGCTACGCCCTCTCCATCGAGAACGCTGGCGGCAACAGCGACACCAAGTGCCTCTACTTCCCCTTCTGCCTGGACCAAGCACCACTCACTTGGCTCGAGTCGCTGGATAAGCACTCGATCGACAAGTGGGACCAGCTGAAGGAGCAGTTCACAAGCAACTTCGCGGGTGCCATGGGTCGATCGGTACTCGCATGGACCCGGCCATGATCAAGCGAGAACAAGGCGAGACCCTCCGCAAGTACATGCACCGCTTTTCGACAAGCGCGCTATCGTCGTCGACGTCACCGACAAGGAGGTCATCGACCTCTTCCAAGACGGTCTCTATCACCGCCGCACCTTCGAAGACTTCGGGCGTCGCCGCCCCTGAGTCCATCCCCCACTTCAAGGACATGATCACGTCCCGGGCGGATGAAGAAGACAAGGCCAATGCCAAATACGACGCCATCCGCGGCAAGACCAAGCGAGAACCAAGGCGGCGGCGGCGCGGCAAACAACGCGAACCAAGGCGGCCGCAACAACTACTACTACTACTACTACTACTACTCGGGTCCCAACCACAAGCGCAAGCCGTACAACACCTTGTCGCGGCTATCCAAAGACCCCTGCGAAAGGGAACTCGAAGAAGAACTCCGGCGATTTCAAAGACCTCGCCGAAGGAGAAGTGCCCGTGGCATCCAAACAAAGCAACCACACCACCGAACGTTGCTACCAACTCGGGCATGCACTCAAGGATACGCGCGAGCCACCGCACCCTCATGACCAAAAGGGCAAGAAGAAGGACGGCGACAACAACGACTTCCGGGAGCCCGACAAGACCGTCAACGTCCTCTTCGGCGGATTGCCCGGCAGGGCGGGGAGCACAAGGCTACCCGTCGTGAAGTGATGTCCATTGAGCCGGCGGTCCCGACCCCCTCTCGGGTGGTCGTAGGTACCCATCACCTTCTCCCGCGCGGATCGGTGGACCGGCCTTCTCCGAACCGGGACGGTTCCCCCCTAGTCCTAAAGCCGGTGGTGGTGGGCTCCAAACTCAACAAGGTGCTCATCGACGGTGGAAGCGGGCTCAACGTCCTCTTCACCAAGACCTTGAAGAAAATGAAGCTCGACATCACTCACATGCTCACCAAGAGCAACACGCCCTTCTACGGCATCGTCCCCGTAACGCGGCTATCCCACTAGGCTCGGTGGTCTCCGCCAATTACCTTCGGGGCATCTCGGGACAACTACCGTGTACCGAGTACATCAAGTTCGAGGTCGCGGACTTCAAGACCTCCTACCACGCCATCTTCGGCGACCGGCCATCGCCAAGTTCATGGTGGTGCCCCACTACACCTACTTGGTACTCAAAATGCCAAGCCCACCGGGTGTACTCTCCCTTCAAGGGGGACTTGAAGATCTCTCACGACTGCGACACGAAGCCGTGGAGATCGCCTCTACGAACCAAGTACCCAACGCGATGATGGAGGTCCACGCCGCGTCGAAGAAGCTTGCTACAAGTGAACTCGACATCCCAGAGAAGTCTGACCGCACCAACAAGCCTCGGCCCACCCGAGGAGGTACTCGTCAAGACGGTCGACCTCGGAACGGGCGACCCCAAATAGGAAGACCACCACCATCGGGGCTGGCCTCGACCCCAAATAGGAAGACGCGCTCATCAGCTTCCTTCGGGCTAACCGCGACATCTTCGCGTGGAAGCCAGCGGACATGCCAGGAGTGCCCAGGGAGCTGATTGAGCACTGCCTCAACGTCGATCCTAAGGCCACCCCCAAGCGACAACACCTCCGACGCTTTGCCGACGACAGACGGGACGCCATCAAGAAGGAACTCGCCAAACTACTCGCGGCTGGCTTCATCAGAGAAGTCTTCCATCCTGAGTGGCTCGCCAACCCCGTCCTCGTCCGCAAGAAGAACTCGAACGAGTGGAGGATGTGCGTCGACTACACCGACCTCAACAAGCACTGCCCCAAGGACCCCTTCGGGTTGCCGCGGATTGATCAAGTCATCGACTCCACAGCGGGCTGCGACCTGCTCTGCTTCCTCGACCGCTACTCCGGTACCACCAGATCGCGATCAAGGAAGAAGACCAGGAGAAGACCGCGTTCATCACCCCGTTTGGCGCGTACTGCTACACGACCATGTCCTTCGGGTTGAAGAATGCCGGCGCTACCTACCAACGAGCTATCTAGGCCTGCTTCAAGAGGCAACTCAACAAGAACGTCGAGGCCTACGTGGACGACGTGGTCGTCAAGACCAGAGACTCCAGTACCCTCATCGACGACCTTGAAGAGACTTTCGCATCACTGCGCGAGTACCGCTGGAAGCTCAACCCGAACAAGTGCGTCTTTGGCGTACCTTCGGGCAAACTACTCGGCTTCATCATCAGCCAGCGCGGCATCGAAGCCAACCCCGAGAAGATCTCCGCCATCACCAGGATGAAAGCTCCCACGAGCATCAAAGATGTCCGAAGGCGACGGGGGTGCATGGCGGCACCGAACGGATTTATCTCGAGGCTAGGAGAACGGGGGCTCCCCTTCTTCAAACTACTCAAGCATCAAGAGAAGTTCGTGTGGACTCCGGAGGCGGATCAAGCCCTTGCCCGGCTCAAGGACTTCCTATCGAAGCCGGCCGATCCTCACGGCTCCTCACAAGGGCGAGCGCCTCTTGCTCTACCTCGCCGCGACTACTCACGTGGTCGATCATCGCCATCGTTGTCGAGCGGCAAGAAGACGGCCACACCTACCCGGTCCGAAGACCCGGTCTACTTCGTTAGCGAGGTTCTATCGAGAATCCAAGGCATGCTATCAGCCCGTGCGAAGCTCCCGTACGCGGTACTCATCACCTCGCGGAAGCTACGACACTACTTCCCGGCGGTACTCAATATCCGTCGTGACCGACTACCCGCTCGGCGACATCTCGCGGAACCAAGATGCTACCGGAAGAATCTCCAAGTGGGCGGTCGAGCTCGGCGCCCTCACCATCGACTTCAAGCCACGTACGCCCATCAAGTCGCAGGCACTAGTCGACTTCATGGTAGAATGGCGGGAGAATCACCGCCTACTCCCCACCGTGCGACCGAGCATTGGGTGATGTACTTCGACGGCTCACTCAACCTCGAGGGCACGGGTGCGGGGGTACTCCGATCTCTCCAACGGGCGAACAACTCAAGTACGTCCTCGGATCTTCCGGAAGGTCTCAAACAACGAAGCCGAGTACGAAGCTCTCCTACACGGGCTCCGCCTCGCGGCTTCATTGGGCATCAAGCGGCTACCGGTCTACGGCGACTCCGCAAAGTGGTCATCAACCAAGTCAACAAGTCCCGGGACCACAACAAGGAGAACATGGATGCCTCTCGCCTAGAAGTCCGCAAGCTCGAGAACAAGTTCTACGGTCTCGAGTTCCATCACATCGTCCGCGACAACAACGTTGCGGCGGACGTCCTCTCGAAAGCTTGGATCCACCCGCGCTCAAGTACCGGCGGGTGTATTCGTTCACGAGCTTCACGCGCCATCCATCTCGGAGCCGGCGCCACCGACCACCGTCCCCGGCCCCATCCACCAGCCGGGCAGGAGGTCATGATGATCGACGTGGACTGGAGGCAACCCTTCATCGACTACCTCGGCGAGCGAAGGTCCCCTCCGACAAGAACGCGGCCGAGCGGCTCGTCCGCCGCGCCAAGTCCAACGTCCTCGTCGGAGACAAGCTTTACAAGCGGGGCGCATCTTCTGGAGTACTCATGAAGTGCGTCCCTCGTGAAGAAGGCAAGGACATCTTGGAGGAGATCCATAAGGGTGTCTGCGGCAACCACGCGTCCTCACGCACGGCGGTCGGCAAGGCCTTCCGGCGAGCTTTCTGCGGCCCACGCTCTAGGCGATGCCAAAGAACTCGTCGAAGGTGCCAAGGATGCCGTACTTCGCCAAGCGAAGCAACACGTCCCGACCTACAATCTAGTCACCATACCGCCAACCCGGCCCTTTGCCTCGCCGGGGGCTTGACATGATTGGGCCCCCGCCAACCGCGCAGGTGGTTTCAACAGGTACCGGTGGCTATCGACAAGTTCACCAAGTGGATCGAGGTCAAGCCGGTCACATGCCCCAAGGGCCGACGAGTACTCGACTTCCGGATGAACTCGTACATCGCTACGGACTACCCCACCGCATCATCACGGACACGGGCTCCAACTTCAATAACCACCGAGTTCGGGAGTACCGCGAGAACAAGGCGGGATCGACGTCCGATACGTCTCGCTTGCCCATCCACGGGCCAACGGACAAGTCGAGCGCGCCAATGGGATGGTGCTCGACGCTCTCAAGAAGCGGCTACATGACGCTGCTAACTCCAAAGGGGGCAAGTGGATCAAGGAACTACCCAACGCACTCTGGGGGCTACGGACTCAGCCATCCAAGCCAACGGGGCAATCCCCTTACTTCCTGGTCTACGGCTCCGAAGCAATCCTCCCTGCCGACGTCATCTGGAACTCACCAGTAGTGGAGCACTATGACGAAGGCGTCTCAGAAGACAGCAGACGAGTTGACATCGATAGCCTCGAAGAAGCTCGCTGCGCTGCCCTCGTCCAATCAGCAAGGTACCTAGAGGGTATCCGACGCTACCATGATCGCAACGTCGAGGAACGCTCCTTCAACGTTGGAGATCTCGTCCTCCGCCGTATCCGAACACGAAAGAACTACACAAGCTCGCCCTCCCCCCTGGGAAGGTCCCTTCATCGTGGCAAAGGTGACCGGGCCGGGCTCCTACCGCCTCCAAACACTTGAAGGCGAAGACATCAACAACTCGTGGAACGTCGACCAGCTCTGTCGATTCTACGCCTAGTCTACACGACTACTCCGGGGTTCAAGTCTACACGACTACATCAACACCCCCCCCCCCCCGCCGTAAGCGGCCTCCGGGTCCTGGCTCCAATCTCCGGACTTCTCCTATCCAGGCTCCAGCCCGTGCGGCTACCTACGGACCCTGGGTTGCGACGAGCGTCAAGGACTCTAGCAGCGGTCTACTGAGAGACCACACTCCAAGATCCAGCCTACACGGCTACCTACGGATCTACGTTCCAGCCTATACGGCTACTTACGGATCTACTCGCCGTAAGAGGCTACCCGCTCCAGCCTCTACTCGCCGTAGGCGGCCTCCGGTCCAAGCAACTACTGCGTAACTACGGCCCCGGCCATCCGGGTGTACTTCTTCGGTAATAAAGTTTGATCGTTCATCAACTTCTTTACTCGTCTACTCCCTACAACGGGATCACTATCGCCGAGTACGACTACTCGCATCCACTCCACGATGGGGGCTCCGCACTCCGAGATCGCGACTACGAGTACTCATTGCCGGAAATTTTCTTTCGTTGATACTTAAGCAATTCATTACAATTGTTTTTTGTACAACCCCGGCTACTAGCTATCTATTACGGGGGCTACCGGAGATTAAGCTTCTCGGCTACTTGCTCCGCGATGGGAGCCATCTCGCTCCAAGCAGCTGCGCATACCGCTCATCGGTGCGGTTGGCGGCTACCCCGCCGCCGACTACTTCCACCGGGGCCTTCGGGAAGTACGACTTCATGAAGGCCAAGACCGCCTTGGGATCGATCTCGCCATGTGCTTCACATAGGCCGCCACCGGCTTGGAGCTTCCTTGAGGCGATCCACCGGTGGAGCAATCTTGGGGCCACCGGTGCGGCACCGGGGAGCCTTGCGATCGGCGGTGCGGCTTCCTCAAGCTCCTTCAGTTGGGCCCGCAGTGCCTCGCAGTCTTCATTCAACTTCTGCAAGGATTTGTAGCAGTTGATGAGATCGCGGTCAGATGCAATCCGGAGCTCCATGTGCTTCTCGCACTCGAAGGCAAGTTCTTTGTAGTCGAGCTCGAGTACCTGGCGGGCTTCTTGCTCTCGGTAGAAGAGATTCTTCATGCTCGTCTCCGAAGATTTCAGCTGCTCCACTCCGGCCCTCAAGCTCCGCAACACAAACAACGGTACGGCGGGTCGACTACTTCTCGACCTCCAACAACTACCCAACAAGCCCGGCGGCGTACCTTTGTTCTTGTTGCGGAGGCCCTTATTCTTCCGCACCAAGTCGTCGCCCTTTGTCCGCAACTCTTGGACATCGTTGTGGTATTTGGCGATGGCGGCGTCGAGCTTCGACCGCATGGCACTCGCGTGCTTCTCGCGACTTCACAAGTTGCTCTTCCGGCGCCTCGGCTCGGAGCACCGCGTCACCATAGCCTTGCAAGATGTTGGACTTGTCGCGGGACCTCTCCGCAACGTCCCGCATAGACAACTCAAGTCACACGAGTACTCAACGACGAGAGGATTGGCTACTCGAAGCTACGGCTACTTACCTTCATCCATCCTGCTCGGCCCGACGGATCTCCTCCGGATGCTTGGCCACCGTCGCCGGCTCGACAAGATCGTCTCGCGAGCGCCTCTATCCCGCCGCGACTACTCGCGGTGGCCTCCGTCATCGGCGCGAGTGGATGGGCTCGCGTCCTCGGATCTCCGGGGAGCGGATAGCCACCTCCGAGCGACCTCTCGGCGACGTGGTGACCCCCTCTCCCCCGGCCGCCACGGCGGCCTCCTCGACGACTTCCTCCATAGGCTCGGGGGCTCCTCCCGCCGCCCCTCGGGACCTCTCGGTGTCGACTTCTCGCATTGGCACCCCCGGGGATGTCACCACCTTCGGCTTCAAGCACTCGTCAAAGAGAAGACAAGTGCATCGCCGACTACGACTACTCCTCGAGGAGCTCCATAGCTTCAGAAGAGTACTCACCTTCGACTATGCTGGCCTCCGCAACGGTGCTTCGGTAGCCGGCGACTCGGGCACCGCCTGGGAAGCGGGAGCGGACTCCTCGGCGGGCGGCGCGACTTCTTCCGCCACCGCTGAAGAGGGTTCATCCCCCTCCCGGTACGTATCCGTGGATTTCTGCCCGCAAGCACACACAATTGGTCGTCGACCAACTTCGACTACTACAACAAGTATTACTCGGGAAGATGCGGTACTTACAAGTTCGACCGGACTATTGTCACGGCCGGGGCACCGAGGATGCTGGCAATGTCTACCAGTCCACCCTCGGCGGGCGCCTCCTCCTGCGCCCCTGCGGCTACCGCCTCCTCTCGCAAAGAACGGCGGCGGCGCAAGGCTCTCCTCGCGCTCCTGAAGCCACCACCTCTTCAACGGCGGCGGCTACGGGCTCCGTGCTCCCCTGTGGAGCAGGGGGCTGGCGCTCCAACTGCGCCAAGAGCTCCTCAACAGTGGGGGCTGGACTACGACTTCCGCCTGGCTCCCCCACTGTGTCCCATACGCCTTCGTCGCCCTCCTCGACGGCCCGCCGGGCGGCACCTCCCGCATACAAGGAAGACTACCCATCGCGCAAGGGTATTCACACGATGGGTACTCGACTACTCTAGTCAAGACATCTTACCTCCTGAGGCGTGGTCTCTGAGACCTTAAGCTTCTTTGCCACCCGCTTGCGGGCGGGGTTGCACGGCTTCCGTGGCGGCGCAGCCAGGCTAGCCTCCAGGCTAGTCGGGGGTCTTGCACCGAGGCACATGAGGTAAGCCTGGATGGCTAAACCTCGACCGCAACCGAAAGCGGTCCTGCAACGTCTCGTCGTCGTCGTCGTCGGAGGTGTCCTCCACGATGACGGTGTCATCGCCTTCACCGACTTCTCGCCGCTCCTTTGCCTTCCCTTCCTTCGGGATCTCGATCCCACTCGTGGGCGGCCGCGGCTCGGAGATGAACTTTTTCAAGTCATCCCGCAATGGCACAAGACATCAGCAAGTCTACACCAAGCAAGGACTACTCGACTAGAGGAATACGACTACTCACCTCCTTTGGCGGGCGCGCGGCGAGTACTCCCGGACGGGCACGCCGTGTACGGCGGCATATCCTTGAAGATCCGCGACGGCCTCTCGATGATGTCGGCCCGTCGTCCCGCCTCGCCTGCGGGCATCCGCGATGTGTCGTCATCGCCGGTGTACTCGAAGCCCAAGGTGTCTCGAGCCATCAATGGCCGCACCCTCCGCTTCATGAAACCGAAGGCCACGTGCTCGGCCCTCGGTCCCGCTTCCCCCGAGCACCTTGATGCGTGCCGGCGGCTCGGGAAGCCGGATCCCCTCATGCATGGTGGGTTCCGTGTTCCACCACTCACGGTGCTCGGGCCGCCGTCCGCTCGCTTTGGCGGTGTGCGGGGTGGTGGTTCGTGATGTAGAACCACCTCGTCTTCCGGTCGGTGTTGGAGTCAACAAGCTTGTACGCCGATATCGCTCCGCGGCGTCTTCTCTCAACGCGGATGCCGACTCCTCCGACTACCCTTGGGTTGGTGGCACTTGGCCGCGGCTTGACTCCGGAAGAACTTCCGAAAAGGATCCGGTGCGGCTTGATCCCAAGGAAGGCCTCGCGCAGTAAGTGCACAAAGACCGCGGTATGGAAGATACCGTTGGGGTTCGGATTCGGTGTACTCGACTCCATAGAACCCGAGGAGACCCTTGAATAAATCGCCGGCCGGGAGCGCGAGCCCGCGCTCCATGAACCGCGCAAACATTGGAATCTCGTCTTCGGCCTTCTCCATTGGATATGGATCTCCAACGGCGGCCCTCCACATGTCGACTTCCTTCTCCGGATGAACCCGCTGTTCAGGAGGGCCAACAGATCTTCCGTCTTCACCTTGGATTTTTTCCACTCGCGGCTTGGATCAGCCCGCGGTGGAGACATTGGCGGTGCTACTCCGGTGGCGGCCGCGGCGGCCTCTTCGCGGCCCCTCTTCTTCTCGGCGGCCTTCGACGACTTGGATGGTGACGGCTTCATTCTCCAAGTACAGGGCGTCTTCACGCGCATCCGCTCGGGGGCTACCCTAAAAGCTTTGGGTGGCGGCGCACTTGAATCTACTACGGCGGCAGCGAGCGCTGGGAGTGGATCTTCTTCAGATGGAATCGAAATGACTGCAGCTTGGATGGGTGAAAAACCTTAAGGGTTTTGACTTCTATTTATAAGTCAAACCGGCTCCGCAACGGCCGGCTGGATAAGTCCACACGCAGCTGACTCAGCGGCTAAGCGTGACCCTTCGTATTCTACTAGTCGACGCGCCTCACCTCGGGGGCTCGGCTACTTCTACTCGACTACCTGGGAAGCGGCTAGTCTCAAGAGCATCTCAGGACACATTCTTCAAGATGACCCTTCAATTCGAGAGGAAGTACTTGACTCAAGGCTCGGGGCTCCGTGCCACGTGTCCTTCGGTTTTTTCTCTCCGGATTTTTCGGGATTTTCTTGCCAAGACTTCGGATGGACCCTCGGCCCGAGCTCGCGGCTCAACCTAAGGCTCGGGGGCTACTCCATATGGAGTGCGATTTTGCAATCGCACCTCCATAACCGGCTCCGGCTTCAAGACAAGGCGGGCATTTTTTTAAGACCTTCGAAGGCGGTACTCAAGGACGCTTGGGACTACTCGAGAAGACTTCAAGATTGCTCAAACATCACCGGAGTACATTCCAGGCCTCGGGACGCTTCGACTACTCTTGAGGATTTTTGACTTGTAGCACTCGGGGACGCTTGAGGACTACTCGTTGAGGCCGTCAAGACTACTTGAAGCTATCCTTCTCGACTACAAAGTACTCGGGGGCTTGTCGTATGGACCTCCCCGAGCCCACTACCTCGGTGGGTACGAGGACCGACTACTCGGTGGGCCCCCGGGACTACCGGCTTGCGCTACACGGCACCTAGAGGCGTGGAGCACAAGGACCGTAGAGGAGTAGTACTCGGTTAGGAAGCCGTACATGTCCCGCGCCGTGTGGAAGACTCCTAGACGTACTTGACTAGTACTCTCTCCCTACTCCGACTTGTAACCCCGCCTCCCGACTATATAAGGCGAGGCGAGGACCGATCTCTAGGATCATCTCAACACATCTCAACACATCTCATCCCACGGCGCACTATTGCATCATCTTGTAATCGTGCCCAATCAATCCGAGCTACGCAAAGCATACGGAGACGTAGGGTATTATGCACCTCGCGGCCCGAACCCGTCTAAATTGTGTGCCACGTGTCTCTTCCTTCGAGTTACCGATCTCGGCGAGGCCACATTCATTTACTTCGGGTACTCCCCTTAGTAGGTTGCCGGTCTAAAACACCGACAAGTGATGTCATAAGCACAATAAACATCAGGGATGTTACACCGATCATCAACACATCCAGCCCAATCGGCATTAGAGAAAGCACTAACCGTGATAGAAGATGACTTTCTGATTTTGGGACCTACATCCAAGGTCCCCTGAATATAGCTTAGGATCCTTTTTACTGCACTCCAGTGGACAGTGGTAGGGGCATGCAAGAATTGACAAACTTTATTCACCGCAAAGGAGATATCTGGCATTGTAAGTGTGAAGTACTGAAGGGCTCCTACCATGCTCCTGTAGCGTGTAGAGTCCACTGGCCCAGGCCTTACACCATCTGCCAGACTTAGCTTGCCGGTAGTGGATATAGGTGTGTCCACTGGCTTGCTCTTCTCCATGTTTGCACGCTTAATAACATCCTTTGCATATCTTTGTTGAGAGAGTAACAGCCCCTCTGATGACCGCTTCACTTCTATCCCAAGGAAGAAGTGAAGTTCTCCAAGATCTTTAAGAGCAAACTCACTTTCTAGATTCTTCAACAAGGCTTTTGTCGCAACTTCTGATGAACTGGCCACAATAATGTCATCAACATACACAAGCACATACACCATAACTCAATCCTTGTTGAAGTAGAACAAGGAAGTGTCTCCATTCGACGGCTTGAAACCGAGCTGAATAAGCTTACTGCAAAGTCGTGCATACCAGGCACGAGGTGCCTGCTTGAGTCCATAGAGAGCCTTGTCAAGTTTACAAACATAATTTTTCTTCCCTGCTTCCTCATATCCCAGTGGCTGGTACATATAAACTTCTTCATCAAGAATCCCATGCAAGAATGCATTCTGAACATCCAACTACCGAAGTGACCACCCTTTAGTGACAACAACAGACAAAATGAGGTGGATGGTTGCTTCTTTAACTACAGGACTAAACGTATCCTCATAATCGATCCCATACCTCTGCTTGAAACCTTTTGCAACCAGACGTGCCTTATACAGATCAATACTACCATCTGCCTTCCTCTTGATCTTGAAACCATTTTGAGCCTATTATATTCTTTCCTTGGGGCCGAGGTACAAGGTGCCACGTTTTGTTCCTCATCAAGGCATCATACTCTTTGTTCATTGCTTGAACCCACTATTGATCACCAAGTGCTTCCTCAACTGTTGTTGGTTCTCCTAAATGAACAGTACTCATCAAGCCCCACCGTACCGTACCATCAGTGTATGTTTTGGGCTTGACAATCCTGCACTGCAAGGAGTAACCAGGCGATGGAGAACTTCTCATCCTGAATCCAAAAAAAGCAGCAGCATCAGGTGAAGCAGGATCGGACGCTGCACTGGATCCGCTCAGCTCCGTAGAAGATCCGTCGGCAGAGCCATCATGGGATTCTCCCCCTTGCGGCGGATCCCCGTGTGGAGCCACACCAGCAGGAGATGGCGGTGGGGAGGGGATCACGTCCGTAGAAGATCCCCCGCCTGCGCCTGAAACCGACACCGACGTCGTGACGAGTCTGGGCGCCGCCGCCTGCGCCTCGTCTCCCAAGGCCGATCTTCCTGGGATGTCAGTACGAGGTGCAGGAGTATCCACCTCGACGCCTGTTTGGTGTCGTTTCTTCACTGTTTTCCCTGTTTTCTTCTCCTGCATCAACAACAACATCACCACGACTCGGCCCAGGATTAGAAGGTAGAGAATTAATCATAGATTGATCACGCACAGTTGCATTCTCAAATTCGAAAGAGGAATTCTTGAGATCATTAGGGAGAAGCTCTATCTCTTTGCGAAGGCGAGCGCCGACATTTGGGTGTAGCATGGAGAAGGGAAAGACTGTCTCATCAAAGACTACATCCCGAGAAACATAAACGCGACCGGTGGATGGATCCAAGCATTTGAACCCCTTGTGCAAATTGCTATACCCAAGGAAAACACACCGTTTGGACCAGAACTCAAGTTTCCTAGAGTTATAAGGTCTTAAATTTGGCCACACCGCACAGTCAAAAGTCCTGAGGAAGGTGTAATCAGGAGTTTTGCCAAACAAGCGCTGGTAGGGAGTATCGTTTTCAATGACTCGTGAGGGAAGACGATTTATAAGAAAAACGGCGGTGAGAAAAGCCTCATCCCAGAATTTGAGTGGCATGTCAACATGAGCGAGGAGAGAGAGTCCCACTTCAACAATATGTCGATGTTTGCGCTCTGCTGACCTGTTTTGTTGGTGAGCATGCGGGCACGACACATGATGCGCAATGCCTAGGTGTTTGAAGAAAGTATTCAGGCTTTGGTATTCACCTCCCCAATCAGATTGGACGGCAAGAATTTTAGAGTTAAATTGACGTTCTACCATAGCTTGAAACTCTTTAAAGCATGAAAAAACTTCAGACTTGTGTCGCAATAGGTAGATCCATATGAATTTGCTATGGTCATCTATGAAACTCACATAATAATCATGCCTCCCAAGAGAGGTTGGTGCTGGCCCCCACACATCAGGAAAAAAGCTCAAAAGGTTTGGCTGAAACACTATTTGATTTTGGATAGGCCAATTGATGGCTCTTCCCTCGCTGACATGCATCACATATCATGTTATTTTCCTGATCTCTAGAAAACGAAAGTTTGTGGTGGCTAAGTACATGCTGCACGACATTATTAGAAGGATGTCCTAGCCTACTATGCCACATAGAAACGGTGGGCTTGAAAACTCCAAGCACTTGTTTATTCGAAGGAAAATGTTGATGAAGGTGAGGCTTCAAAGGGTAAAGGCCGCGCTCACATCGGCCTTCGAGGAGTGTCGTCCTCGTCTCCTGGTCCTTGAGAAAAAAATGAGTGGGGTGAAACTCTAAAAAGGCATTGTTATCACGAACAAGACGATTGATGGAAAGGAGATTTTTGGTGGCATGAGGAACATGAAGGATATTTCTCAAATGAATCTTACGAATAGGAGAATGCAAAGTACTATGACCAACATGATCGATTCTCATACCGGATCCAGATGTCGTGTGCACCTGATCTCCTCCATGGTACTTGTCACGGATCGTCATCTTCTCAAGCTCCCCGGTCACATGATCTGTAGCCCCGGAGTCCATGTACCAATTTGTATCCACACCATAAGATGTGGTTGCAGTAGCAGCACTCTTCTGTGGCGGCCCGGTCTAGGACGGATCGAACCACTTGAAGCACTTGACGACGTAGTGGCCCTCCTTGCCACATAGCTGGCAGATTGCGCCCGGGATGAAGTTACTCCCGCGGCCGCCTCCATTGGCACGTCCTCCTTTGGATCCTCCTCGCCCGAAGCCGCCACGACCGCCACCAGTGTGGCCTCCTCCGTTCGTACCACCACCATGGCTACCTTTGGAGGCCATGTTGGTGGAGGATTGAGATCCTCCTCCGTGATACTCCATGCGCTGCTCAAAGGCTGTAAGCTGCGTGAACAGCTCTTGAACCGATATTGGTTCCACCCTTGCCGCAATCGCCGACACGACAGGGTTGAATTCCATATCCAAGCCGGTCAGGATGTAGGAGATGAGTTCCTCATCCTCCAACTTGCGCCCAGCATATGCCATCTCGTCTGCCAGCGACTTCATCTTGGCGATGTACTCGGAGACGGTCGCCATCCCCTTCGACGCTGTGGCCAACACCATTCTGGTGGTGATGATTTGGTCCCAAGACCGCGAGGCTAAGATTGCCTTGATCACAGCCCATGCTTCAGCCGCGGTCACGGCATGGGAAACCTGACCGAGAATCTCCTTTGACGGATTGAAAAGGAGATAGTTAAGGACCTGCTGATCCTTGGCCACCCAATCTTCATACTCCGGATTGGGGATGGGCAAGTGTCGTATGGACCTCCCCGGGCCCATTGCCTCGGTGGGTACCGGGACCGACTACTCGGTGGGCCCCCGGGACTACCCGACTTGCGCTACACGGCACCGGAGGCGTGGAGCACAAGGACAACACGAGAGTAGTACTTGGTTAAGGCTCGTACACGTTCCGCACCGTGTAGAGGTCTCCTAGACGTACTCGACTAGTACTCCTTCCCTACTCCGACTTGTAACCCCGCCTCCCGACTATATAAGGCGAGGGGGGGACCGATCCCAGGATCATCTCATCCAATCTCAACTCACGGCGCACTATTACACCTTCCCGTAATCGTGCCCTATCAATCCGTAGCTACGCAAATACAGACGTAGGGTATTACGCACCTCGCGGCCCGAACCTCGTCTAAATTGTGTGCCACGTGCCTCTTCCTTCGAGTTACCGATCTCGGCGAGTCACATTCATCTACTCCGGTACTCCCCGTAGTAGGTTGCCGGTCCAAAACACCAACAACCGGCGCGCCGTGTAGGGGGCTCTCGCTCGAGATCACATGGCGAACTCGACGGCTTCCGTTCACATCAAGCCAACCGTCGCCTTCAACCGCGGCGACACCTTCGTCTTCGGCGCCTGGGTCTGCACCGCAGATGGCGCGGGTTCCTTCCGGCGCCGCTTGATCATGCAACCCGACTCGAGGACAGCCTTGTGACGCTTCCCGAAGTTGTCACGGGCAAGCTCGCCAGGCAAGTTCGGCGAAATTTCGCTCTCCAACCTCCACGCCGACTTCGAGCTCGAGTCCAACTCGAACCCGACGTCGCCATGGGCCATCGCATGCGAGCCGGCTCCTCGCCCATCGCAGGCGGCCCCCTCTCCACGCCGGCGCTCCGCGCGTAAATCCCGCGTTCCCGGCCCGGGCCCGCACGGAGGCTTCTACACCACGCCGGGCCGGCAAGGAGCCCGTAACCGAGTACAACTCGGACTCCGACGCCGTCCCCGGCCCGCGTCTCGGACTCCAGCCCTCTCTCCGAGTTCTACTCGAACCCGGACTACGAGTTCGACTTCGGGTCGGACCCTGAGGAGCCCGAGTCCGAAGACGACTCCTCTGAGCTTCCCTTGTCGGGGCCGGCCTCGCGGGCTGGTTATAAGATCAACGCCGGCCGGGAGATACGTCTACTGGCCAGACCTCAAGCCCGCTGAGCTGACAAAGGAGGACTCGCGCTACGTCGCCTACATCGACTCGCCGCCGTTCCGAGAGGGAACACCACTAGCCCAAGCCGACTCAAGCACACCAACCGAGGTGGCACCTTCGAGCCAAGCTTGGGTACCCCCGATCGTCAAGTCTTCATGGCCTGCCGGCGACACCCCGGAACCTCGTGCACGGGCCGCGACAAGTACCGGAGGACATCTCCGCGTACGAGCCGTCCGCCGACGCCCCCGCGGACGAGACCGACGCCAACGGGGACGCCCGGCGCGAACGTAACAGAAGCGCAACGAACGACGCCGGCGGCTCGCAGACAACCTCCCCATCCGCAACCTTGCGGAAGCTCTCGCGCGTCGAGAGCAGAAGTTCACACCACTCCCGAGCAATGCCTCATGTCGATCACAACGATCGCACGTCGGGCTCGGGGCATACGGGCCGGAGAAGTCATCGCCAAGCTCGCCGAAGAAGCCTACTTCATGCGGGTCGACAAAAGAGTCGCCCAACCTCTCCCGCCCAAGCCTCGCGACAACGAGGCTACTAGTCGCAGCGTTGACCCCCGGCCCTAACCGTACTCGGGGCGACATCCCGGCCGAACCAAATCGTCGACGCTCCACCGCCGGCGGACCCTCACGACAAGACAACGTCAACCGAGAAGTCGTCCCCCACCGTGCTCCGGCCGGTGGTGGCGGCAACGACCCCCGACGGCGGCGGCGGCGACGGCGGCAGCCTCCAACCACGGAGCCAACAAGAAAGCCGGAGGCGGCGGCGGCCGCGGCGGCCGCGGCCACGCGCACGCCCACGCCTCCGCGCCTCTCACGGCGGGTACGATGCTCGCCGCAGAATCGACGAGTTGCGGCGAAGAAGTCGACGACCGCCGCCGAAGGCGACGGCTTCCCCGCCTTCTCACCTCGGCTTTGCAACCTCGCTCCTCCCCGACAAGTTCAAACCTTTGGGGATCACCAAGTACGACGCGAAGCAGATCCCATCCGGTGGCTCCGATGCTACGCTCTCTCCATCGAGAACGCCGGCGGCAACGCCGACACCAAATGCCTCTACTTCCCCTTCGCCCGGACCAAGCCCCACTCACGTGGCTCGAGTCGCCGGACAAGCACTCAATCGACGAGGTGGGACCACCGAAGGAGCAATTCACAAGCAACTTCGCGGGCGCCATGGGCCGTTCGGGTACCCGCATGGACCTTGCCATGATCAAGCAGAACAAGGCGAGACCCTCCGCAAGTACATGCGCCGCTTTTTCGACAAGCGCGCTACCGTCGTGGACGTCACCGACAAGGAGGTCATCGACCTCTTCCAGGACGGACTCTACCATCGCCGCACCTTCGAGGACTTCGGCCGACGCCGCCCCAAGTCCATTCCCCACCTCAAGGACATGATCACGTCCTGGGCGGACGAAGAGGACAAGGCCAACGCCAAGTACGACGCCATCCGCGGCAAGTCCAAGCAGTAACCAAGGTGGCGGCAGCAGCAGCAATCCAAACCAAGGCGGCCGCAACAACAACAACAACAACAACTTCTCGGGTCCCAACCGCAAGCGCAAGCCGTACAACACCGTCGCGGCTATCCGGCGCCCTCCGAAAGGGAACTCGAAGAAGAACTCCGGCGGGTTCAAAGACCCGCCGAAAGAGAAGTGCCCGTGGCATCCAAACGGCAACCACACTACCGAGCAAAGCGCTACCGGCTCGGGCATGCACTCAAGGATACGCCGGAGCCACCGCACCCTCACGATCGAAGAACAAGAAGAAGGACGGCGACGACTTCCAAGAACCCGAGAAGACCGTCAATGTCCTCTTCGGCGGACTACCCCGGGCGGGAGCGAAGGCTACTCGCCGTGAAGTGATGTCCATCGAGCCGCCGGTTATGACCCCTCTCGGGTGGTCGAGACACCCATCACCTTCTCCCCGCGCGGACCAATGGACCGGCTTCTCCGAACCAGGACGCTTCCCCCTCGTCCTGAAACCAACAGTGGCGGGCTCTAAGCTCAACAAGGTGCTCATCGACGGCGGAAGCGGGCTCAATGTCCTCTTCACCAAGACTCGAAGAAGATGAACCTTGACGTCACCCCCATGCTCGACAAGAGCAAGCATGCCCTTTTACGGCATCGTCCTAGGCAACGCGGCTATCCCACTAGGCTCGGTGGTACCGCCGCTACCTTCGGGGCGTCTCGCGACAACTACCGCACCGAGTACATTAAGTTCGAGGTCGCGGATATCGAGACTTCCTACCATGCCATCCTCGGCGGACCGGCCATCGCCAAGTTCATGGCGGTGCCCCACTACACGTACTTGGTACTCAAAATGCCAAGTCCACTCGGCGTACTCTCCCTCCAAGGGGACTTGAAGATCTCTCACGACCGCGATACGCAGGCCGTGGTGATCGCTTCGACAAACCAAGTACCCACCCCAATGATGGAGGTCTACGCCGCGTCGAAGAAGCTTGCCACAAGCGAACTCGACATTCCGGAGAAGTCCGACGACGCCAACAAGCCTCGGCCACCCGAGGAGGTGCTCACCAAGTCGGTCGACCTCGGGACGGGCGACCCCACCAAGACTACCACCATCGGGGCCGGCCTCGACCCCAAATAGGAAGACGCGCTCATCGCCTTCCTTCGGGCTAACCACGACATCTTCGCGTGGAAGCCGGCGGACATGCCGGGAGTGCCCGGGGAGCCGATCGAGCACCGCCTCAACGTCGACCCAAAGGCCACCCCCAAGCGACAACACCTCCGACGCTTCGCCGACGACGGACGGGACGCCATCAAGAAGGAACTCGCCAAGCTACTCGCCGCGGCTTCATCGCAGAAGTCTTCCATCCCGAGTGGCTCGCCAACCCCGTCCTCGTCCGCAAGAAGAACTCGAACGAGTGGAGGATGTGCGTCGACTACACCGACCTCAACAAGCACCGCCCCAAGGACCCCTTCGGGTTGCCGCGGATTGATCAAGTCATCGATTCCACCGGCGGGCCGCGACCGCTCTCGCTTCCTCGATCGCTACTCCGGTACCACCGGATCGCAATCAAGGAGGAAGACCAGGAGAAGACCGCGTTCATCACCCCCGTTTGGCGCGTATCGCTACACGACCATGTCTTTCGGGTTGAAGAACGCCGGCGCTACCTACCAACGGGCCATCCGAGCCTCGCTTCAAGCGGCAACTCAACAAGAACGTGGAGGCCTACGTGGATGACGTGGTTGTCAAAACCAGTGACTCTAGTACCCTCATCGACGACCTTGAAGAGACCTTCGCATCGCTACGCGAGTACCGCCGGAAGCTCAACCCGAACAAGTGCGTCTTCGGCGTACCTTCGGGCAAACTACTCGGCTTCATCATCGCCCAACGTGGCATCGAAGCCAACCCCCGAGAAGATCTCCGCCATCACCAAGCATGAAAGCTCCCACGAGCATCAAGGACGTCCGTAAGCCGACGGGGTGCATGGCGGCATTGAACGTATTCATCTCAAAGCTAGGAGAACGGGGTCTCCCCTTCTTCAAACTACTCAAGCACCACGAGAAGTTCGTGTGGACCGCAGAGGCGGACCAAGCCCTTGCCCGGCTCAAGGACTTCCCGTCGAAGCCGCCGGTCCTCACGGCTCCCTACAAGGGCGAGCGCCCATCGCTCTACCTCGCCGCGACTACTCACGTGGTCGCATCGCCATCGTTGTCGAGCGGCGGGGAAGACGGCCACGCCTACCCGGTCCGGGGCCGCCCCGCCTACTTCGTCGGCCGAGGTTCTATCGTAGTCCAAGGCTCGCTACCGCCCGTGCGAAGCTTCTCGTACGCTCTACTCATCACCTCGCGAAGCTACGACACTACTTCCGTGAGTACTCGGTCTCCGTCGTCACCGACTACCCGCTCGGCGACATCCCGAGGAACCCGCACGCCACCGGAAGGATCTCCAAATGGGCCGTCGAGCTCGGCGCCCTCACCATCGACTTCAAGCCACGCACGGCCATCAAGTCGCAAGCTCTAGTCGACTTCATGGCGCAGTGGCGGGAGAACCGCCTACCTACTCCCACCGTGCGACCGCAGCATTGGGTGATGTACTTCGACGGCTCACTCAACCTCGAGGGCGCAGGGCGTTAGGGGTACTCCCGATCTCTCCAACGGGCGAACAACTCAAGTACGTCCCGCGGATCTTCTGGAAGGTCTCAAACAACGAAGCCGAGTACGAAGCCCTCCTACACGGGCTCCGCCTCGCGGCTTCACTTGGCATCAAGCGGCTACTAGTCTACGGCGACTCCACAGTGGTCATCAACCAAGTCAACAAGTCCTGGGACCGCAACAAGGAGAACATGGACGCCTACTGCCTAGAAGTCCGCAAGCTCGAGAACAAATTCTATGGTCTCGAGTTCCACCACATCGTTCGCGACAACAACGTTGCGGCGGACGTCCTTTCGAAGCTCGGATCCACCCGCGCCCAAGTACCCGCGGGCGTCTTCGTCCATGAGCTTCACGCGCCATCCATCCCGGAGCCGGCGCCGCCGACCACTCGTCCCGGCGAACCAACCAGCCGGGCGGAGGTCATGATGATCGACGTGGACCGGAGGCAACCCTTCATCGACTACCTCGGCGAGCGAAGGTCCCCTCCGACAAGAACGCAGCCCGAACAACTCGTCCGCCGCGCCAAGTCTTACGTCCTCGTCGGCGACAAGCTTTACAAGCGAGGCGCATCTTCCGGAGTGCTCATGAAATGCGTCCCTCGCAAAGAAGGCAAGGACATCTTGGAGGAGCCGGATCCCCTCCCCGCATGGTGGGTTCCGTGTTCCACCACTCTTGGTGCTTGGGCTGCCGTCCGCTCGGCTTCGGTAGCTCGGGATGGTGGTTCGTGGTATAGAACCACCTCGTCTTCCAATCCGTGTTGGAGTCCACGAGCTTGTACGCCAGGTACTGCTCAGCGGCATCTTCCCTCAACTGGATCCCGGCCCCTCCGACTACTCTAGGGTTCGAGGCGCTGGGCTGCGGCTTCACGCGGAAGAATTTCCGAAAGAGAACCCAATGTGGCTTGATCCCCAAGAATGCTTCGTAAATGGACGAAGACGAGAGGTGTGGAATATTCCGTTGGGGTTCAAGTTGAGGTACTCGATGCCATAGTACCCGAGAAGCCCTTTGAAGAAATCACTCGCCGGGAGCGCAAGCCCGCGCTCCACGAAGCGCGAGAACATCGGGATCTCGTCCCGTGCCTTCTCCATTGGATAGGGATCTCCGGCGGCGGATCTCCACATATCGATCTCCTTCTCCCTCGATGAACCCGCTCGTTCAACGGGGTCGGCAAGTCTTCGGTCTTCACCTTCGACCTTTTCCACTCGCGGCTTGGGTCGGGCCGCGCGGTGGAGATGTGGGCGGCGCCGCTCCGGTGCCGGCCGCGGCAGCCCCTCTCGCATGGCTCCTCTTCTTTCCGCCGGCCTTCGACGTCTTCGACGGGGACGGCTTCATCCTCCAAGAACGAGGAGTCTTCACTCGCATCCGCTCGGGGGCTACCCTACGGCTTTCGGGTGGCGATGCACTTGGATCTACTACGGCGGCGGCGCTCGCCGGAATGGATCCGCTTCAAGCTTCAAGTGCGCGAATGACTGCAGCTCGCTTGGGTGAAAAACCCTAAGGGTTCCGGCTTGTATTTATAAGCTGAAACGCCTCCGCAACGGGCGGCTGGATAAGTCCACGCGCGGCCGAGCCGGGCGGGCGCGCGTGACTCTTCGTATTCTACTAGTCGACGCGCCTCATCTCGGGGGCTCGGCTACTTCTACTCGACTACCTGGGACGCGGCTAATCTCAAGAGCATCTCAGGACACATGCTCCAAGAAGACCCTTCAATTCGAGAGGAAGTACTCGACTCAAGGCTCGGGGGCTCCGTGCCACGTGTCCTTCGGTTTTTTCTCTCTGGATTTTTCGGGATTTTCTTGCCAAGACTTCGGATAGATCCTCAGCCAGAGCCCGCGGCTCGAGGCTCGGGGGCTACTCCGTGTGGACTGCGGTTCTGCAAATCGCATCCCCGCGACGGCTTCGGCTTCAAGACAAGACGGGCGTTTCTTGAAGACCTTCGAAGGCAGATTTCAAGGACGCTTGGGACTACTCGAGAAGACTTCAAGATTGCTCGAACATCAACCGGAGTACATTCCCGGCCTCGGGATGCTTCGACTACTCTTGAGGACTTCGACTTGTAGCACTCGGGGGACGCTTGAGGACTACTCGTTAGGGCCGTCAAGACTACCGGAAGCTATCCTTCTCGACTACAAAGTACTCGGGGGCTTGTCGTATGGACCTCCCCGGGCCCATTGCCTCGGTGGGTACCGGGGACCGACTACTCGGTGGGCCCCCGGGACTACCCGACTTGCGTTACACGGCACCCGGAGGCGTGGAGCACAAGGACAAAGACAGAGTAGTACTTGGTTAAGGCTCGTACACGTTCCGCACCGTGTAGAGGTCTCCTAGACGTACTCGACTAGTACTCCTTCCCTACTCCGACTTGTAACCCCGCCTCCCGACTATATAAGGCGAGGCGGGGACCGATCCCAGGATCATCTCATCCAATCTCAACTCACGGCGCACTATTACACCTTCCCCGTAATCGTGCCCTATCAATCCGAGCTACGCAAAGCATACGAGACGTAGGGTATTACGCACCTCGCGGCCCGAACCTCGTCTAAATTGTGTGCCACGTGCCTCTTCCTTCGAGTTACCGATCTCGGCGAGTCACATTCATCTACTCCGGTACTCCCCGTAGTAGGTTGCCGGTCCAAAACACCGACGGGCGCCTCATCCGCCTTGGCGTCCTTCTTGGGCGGCATGAACTCCTCTGGTGCCGCCGCGTCAGCCGCGATGAACCTCGCCAGCCGGGCACCCTTGATCGCCGAGATCACTTGGGACTGCCATTGCTGGTAGTTGGCGCGCGTGAGTTTCTCGCTCGGAGGACAGAAACCAAGAGAGGGAACAACAGATTGCGCGGAAGAAGAAGCCATGGTGAAGCTCATTGGCTAACCTTGCTCTGATACCATGTGAGAAAGAATGAGAACGAGATACATCAGCTCTCTGTTGCGTGTTGCTTAAATAGCCCTTAGGTGTGTACAACAGATTACACAGATTACATCTCAACCGAATGGGTTATCTTGACCTACAAGCCAAGCCTACAACAAACCCATGTAACAAACAATTATCCTATCGTCTAATAGATTGCCCCCTATATATCAACACGGAACCGAGGGCAGAAACCAAGTGGGGTGTGCGCCGCGCCCACCGTGAGCACCCCCACGATGTGTTGTCCGTCCGAAATCCTTCGCCCATGAGACCACAATGCGCCCTGCTGCTGCGACGATTTTCACTTCCGTCAGCGCTGGGCTAGATGCCTCCGAACGGTCCTTGCCTCCTTGGTGCAGATCAAAGCTAGTGTGCCATATTGATTTGGTTTGCAAAAGACGTCGGAATGTGAGTTTGCTTTGATCATGTAGGAAACAGTAAGTCACAGTGGGTATTTTCCTCAAATACGCAAGAGAATTGCTATACAACACATCGGTCCTTGCCTCCTTGTTAGAGATCAAATTCAGTGTGCCGGCATGCTGGACCGACCCCTACACTTTGCCACTTTTCGCCGGCTCATTCGTTTTTCCTGCTGGCCCAGCAGCCCTTTCCCCCGCAAGCAACGCGTTGAATATGATCCGAATTCTTAACATGTGTCTTGTGGGCGCCTGGAGGGCCCACAGTTCGGGTTGTGTGTTTAGCGGATTTGTTTCTATATTTGACTACATTCAGTTTAGTCCACCATATATATACATCTTGTAAGCCACACAGAAGAGCAAGAGGGCTCATTGTATTCCTTGCGTTGTAACTCTCTCATCATAGTGAAGATCACGGATTGGCGCCCATGGTTTTTTCCCGCAAGGGGTTTCCACGTAAAATCGTGTGTCATGTTCGATCTTGTTTTCACATTATTTGCTAACAAGTGGTATCAGAGGTTGGTACGAGATTCGATTGAAAAAAAAATTAGGGTTTCAAGTCCGTGCGCCACTGCCGCCGCCGTTCGTCGCCGAACGCATCTGCTGGCGATTTGGTGGTGCGTCGCTGCAGCGCGTCACTTGCCGTGTATTGTTGCCTCGGCCACGAGGCGCGGCCCGAGGGCATCAGTCGCTGTCTACTCGTAGTCAAACTCACCTTTGGATCTACGGAGTACAAGCCTGCAGCCGGATCATCCTGTGAAAAAAAGTTGTTGCGTGTGCGTCCCTAGGAAACGGAGTTCCTGTTGCACACAGACATACAGATCGAGAAGGACCATCGACAAAGGTATGCTACTGTCTCAGGCGGATGTATTGCTGCGCATAAATCAAGGAGGTGCAAAGCTTCATCTCTCCTGGTCGAAAGCAAAAGACTCGAATTCCTATTGCTACGCGTGGATCCAGGAGAGAATCCATCAGCCTCATATTCCCCTCCTGTCAAGAATCAACTTCTTGAATTTTGGTACGCGTACACGTGAAGATCTACCAGGAGATTCATTAGCTCTTGCTATACGTACACAAAGTTGCACACATGGCTGCAGCTTATTACTAGGGTTACACAGTTAAATACCTAGATTATTTACTGCAGATTTATTTTCTCCTGGTTATTTCTTCCTAATGGCTACTATGAAGTATGATATTCCACTACTTGATCGAGATACAAGGTTCGCATTATGGCAATTTAAGATGCAGGCTGTTTTAGCGCAGCCTGATTTGGATGATGCACTTGATAAATTCGGGAACAAGGATTCAAAGACTTGGTCCGATGATGAGAAAAAGAAAGATCGTAAGGCCTTGTCTCATATTCATCTTCATCTTCATCTTTCAAATAGTATTTTGCAAGAGGTTTTGCAGGAGAAAACTGTTGCTGCTTTATGGCTCAAGTTGGAGTCAATTTGCATGTCAAAAGATTTGACAAGCAGGATGCATATGAAGATGAAGTTATATACCCACAAGTTGCAAGAAGGTGGCTCTGTGTCTACCCATCTCTCGGTCTTTAAGCAGATCATCGCTGACCTACAGTCTATGGAGGTAAAATATGAGGATGAGGACTTGGATCTTATTCCTTTATGCTCACTGCCTAGTTCTTTTGCAAACTTCAGAGACACTATATTGTATAGTCGTCATACTCTAACGGTGAATGAGGTTTGTGAAGCTTTGCAAGCTAAGGAGAAGATGAAAGAAATGGTGTCTTCTGAAGATTCCGCTTCCAATGGAGAAGCATTGTCTGTTCGTGGCAGGACACAAAATAAATCAAATGATGGTTATAGAGGCCAGAGCTCGAATGGCAATAGAGGTCGTTCAAAGTCTAGAGGCAAGGGTGAACTATCAGGATACTCATTCTATTTCTGAGTGTTATAAACTGAAGAACAAGGAAAAGAGAACTAACACTTATAGACCGAAAGGTAATTCTGATGAAGGTAATGCTTCTGTTGCTGCTACTACTAATAGTTCAGATCGTTCTGAGGTTCTTGTTGCTTTTGTTGGATGTGCAAATAATGGTGATGAATGGATTCTTGATTCCGCTGTTTCCTTTCATTTATGCATTAATAGAGATTGATTCATTACTTATGACTCTGTCCAAGGTGGTTCTGTTAAAATGGGTGATGATAGTTCACATCAGATTATTGGCATTGGATCTGTTCAGATTAAGATGCATGATGGAATTATCAGAACTTTGACAGATGTGAGGCATATTCCAGATATGAGTAAGAATCTTATTTCTTTGAGTACTCTTGATGGCAAAGGGTACAAATACTCCGGTGGAGATGGAGTTTTGAAAGTGTCAAAAGGTTCCCTTATTGTTATGAGGGGTGATTTAAAATCTACAAATTTGTATCGTCTTCGAGGTACTACAATTACAGGTGATGCTGCTGTAATTTTTAATTCATTATCTACCTCTAATGCTACTAACCTTTGGCATATGCGTCTCGGGAATATGAGTAAGCTTGGCTTGGCAGTGCTGAGTAAGAGAGGACTTCTCGATGGTCATAGCATCAGCAAGTTGGATTTCTGTGAGCATTGTGTGTTTGGCAAACACAAGAAGGTGAAGTTTAATAGTGCTACTCATTCAAGTAAAGGTATTCTTGATTATGTGCATTATGATTTATGGGGACCATCTCGCAAGCCTTCTCTTGGTGGTGCTTGTTATATGTTGACCATAATTGATGATTATTCTAGAAAGGTATGGCAATATTTCTTGAAAGATAAATCAGAAGCATTTTCAGTATTTAAAGAGTGGAAGACTATGGTTGAAAACCAAACTGAAAAGAAGGTTAAAAAGCTTTGTACTGATAATGGGATGGAATTCTGTTCTCACGAATTTAAGTCATATTGCAAATCGAAGGCATTGTTAGGCACTACATTGTTCCTTATACACCCCAACGAGAATAGTGTAGCCGAGCGTATGAACAGGACTATAATCTCTAAGGCTCGTTGCATGTTGTCTAATTCTGGTTTGAATAAACGTTTTTTTGGGCTGAAGTTGTTTCCATCGCTTGCTATTGGATTAATCGTTCACCCAGTATTGCTATGATAAGAAAACTCCAATTGAGGTATGGTCCGGTTCTCCACTGATTATTCGCAATTAAGAGTTTTTGGTTGTCTCGCTTATGCTCACGTTGATAATGGTAAATTAGAGCCTATAGCCGTTAAGTGCATCTTTCTTGGTTATCAATCTGGTGTTAAAGGCTATAAATTGTGGAATCCACAAACTCAAAAGGTTGTGATTAGCAGGAATGTTATTTTTAATGAATCTGCTATGTTGCCTGACAACCCTTCTACTAGTGCTCCTGTTCAGCAAACTTCAAGTGTGCAGGTGGAGCATTTTATTGATGTTGATAGTACACCAGATAATGATAATGTTGCTGTCCAAGATGCACCTAATGTTGATGATTCTCCAATTGTTGATGATCCATCTATTGTTGAGCATTCTTCTCCAGTTGTGCAGCCTCCACAACATTCAATTGCTAATGATAGACCCAGAAGAGGATCTAAGCCTAGAAAAAGGTTGATTGAAGAATGCAATGTTGCTTATGATTTAAGTGTTGCGAAGTTAGAAGAAGTAATTTATATGGACCAACCTGAAGGTTTTGTTGAATCTGGAAAAGAAAACCTCGTTTGTAGATTGAAGAAATCTTTTTACAGCTTGAAACAATCTCTTAGGCAATGGTATAGGAGATTTGACTCCTTTGTGATCTCTCATGGTTTTTAAACGGTCTCATTATGATAGCTGTGTCTATTTGAAGACAATTAATAGTTCAGCTATTTATTTGCTTCTTTATGTTGATGATATGCTGATATGATGACTAAGCTTGTTCCTACAGCTAAGTTTGAGCTATGCTCAAGCTTGGTTGGGATTAAAGTGTAAGTCCTAGTGACTTTTGGCGCCGGTGATTATTTGTTATCGAAGTGAGTTTATTGATGATACTTCACTCGCTGCAAGATGGAATTCATCTCAAGGTGGAGTTTGTTGGATATGATCCGAACTCTTAACGTGTGTCTTGTGGGGACGCCTGGAGGGCCCACGGTTCGGGAACTCTTAACGTGTTTAGCGGATTTGTTTCCGTATTTGACTGCAGTCAGTTTAGTCCACCATATATATACATCTTGTGAGCCGCACGGAAGAGCGAGAGGGCTTATTGTATTCCCTGCGTTGTAACTCTCTCATCATAGTGAAGATTGCCGATTGGCGCCCGTGGTTTTTCCCGCAAATGTTTTCCACGTAAAAATCGTGTCTCGTGTTCGATCTTGTTTTCGCATTATTTACTAGACACAACGAACACGACTACTAACGACTACACAAGTGTGACGGACCCGGCCGGGCAGTCCGTCCCAACAGGGAGGGTGTCGGTTGACCCCCTGCAGGCCTGGCGGCTGCTGCTGCGTGTCGCCACCAAACGCGGCCGCTGCCGGACCGACCGACCGGCCGGCCGGCCGTGTAGAAACGTCTAGGGTTTCAGCAGGTCGTCCGGCGGCATCCTCTTTACAGCGTGAAGATACACCTACCGCTCCCATCCTATTTTTTTTCTTCAGAAGACACGACGGCTTCACCAACGGTTCCAATTTGGTCAGGGGTGTTTGGTGAGGCGACGAACCAGCGGGATTGCAAGACTTTGTGGGTCGAATTCAAAGACTCTGTCCCCTGCAAAAGATTTCGATTGTCATCTTGCTCTTTATTTGTTTATTAAATAATGTCTCTTTTGCGCTTTATGAAGAAAAAACAGAGCATGTCCTCTGTTCCTGGGAACGAATGTGGTGCGCTGCTTTCTTATGACTGTTGGTGGAAATCGGGCCCGAAGGGTGGACGCCGACACAACAGCCCCCTGAGTTCTCTCCCTCCCTTCGCTTGCTTCCACAAGGCTACTACTTCTACTTGCGCGAGGAGAGGAAATGCTAAAACTTAACAGGACAGTAAAGGAAACAAGGAAATACTCAGCAGACCGAAGACCGAAAGACAGCAGATGCCTTCAGTGCTCTCTTCTCATTACAGTGTGTCCGTTTCATTACAAGGGGTTCACTATTTATAGGAGACCCCTGGGCATAGTCATTTGCCTCAATTACACCTTTTCCGTTCCTGACAAATCGCTTTAAACACTTTACAAGGGTATAACAGTAAGTCCCCGCGTCGTACAGGCCTCCAGCGTGTCTTCGTACGGCCGAAACGCCTTTACACGCGGCCACCCTTGACTCTGCCCCGTCCGGAGCCCACTTTACACGCGTGCCGATAGCCACGTGTCCAGGATCGTCGCACCTTCGGCGCCGAAGTAGCGATCCTGGACTGGGGGCGTCGCGCCTCCGCAGACGCCTTGCCCGCGCCGCCACCGGCCCCGGACGCGATGTCCTCGCCTGGCGCGCCTCGTTGGTCCTCTTGGACCTTCGTCACCGGAGCACGGCCATCCGTACCTTCGGCACTGAAGGTAGGCGCCGCCACATGGGATCATCCCTGCACAACGAAACTCATATGGCATAAGCGGCATTAGTGTTTTGTTAGCGCCCGTGCAGCGAAGGGTTTTCCCACGAGACCGAAGCCGTACGCAGGCCGAGGGTCGCCAGCGTGCCCGGACGAGGGCGATGCTTCCGAAGACCAACTTCCCCGACAATGACCACAACTAAAAGTCCTCTGTCTCCACGGACAGGGCAGCAGCGGCAAGAATTGCAGCCGGGCATTCGACACAGCTGTGCATAGCACTAATGTTTCTCGATGGACGATGGCATTGGCAATGAAAAGCTGAAATACCAAAGCTCATTTTTAAAAAAGGACAACTCGTATCGTTGCTACCAGAAATTTAAATAAAATAAAATAAAATAAAATAAATTGAATGAATTGAATCTCCGGGCATGACCCTTTTGCATGCCCCGGTGGCGATCACGATATATTGTACATCGAGTCCTCCTGATCTCGAACAAAAAAGAACGGCCGTCCCCATCTACGACGGATGGGCAGGCGAAAACTAGTCTACATCGTCCATTTTGATGGCCTGCAGAATGTGTGCTCAGTCAGCCACGTCTGCGGAACACAGGTGTGTACCACCTCGCTGCTGCCCATGCTAAGGATTAGCAGCAGTGGGTGGGTGGGTTGGAGCCCGATTTCTTGTCGCCCAGCATGTCCACCACCATCTGGATGCCGTCGTCCAGCAGCCCCCCTTCACCCCTGAAGGGCCTCGCCGCCGACGCCGTGAGCACGTTGGCGATCTGGATCAACAGCACCAGGAGCAGAACCAGCCTCGCCATCCTCATCGCCGCCGCCGCCATTGTTGCCGTTGTCGCGCACAAGGGAAACAGGAGAGATCTCTGCTGCCGGATGAAGAGGCAGGGGAGAGAGATCTTGAATCGCTGGCGTTTGCTTCGGAGCTCGACGGAGTTCGGTGTTCTTGTTCAGGCTTGTGTACGTCTAGGGTTCTTCCTCTTTGCCGCTGCTGCTGCTGCTTCTTGTTGTTGTGGTTCGAGGGATTGTTGCATGCCGGGGTGGTGCTTTTATAGGTGAGGGGTAGGTGAAGGGGTGGTGGTGGCGCGCTGCATATGCGCATACGTGTAGGCTCCCCCGTTTGTGGCGTGGAAACGGTCGCTGTTCGCCGAGTCTCGTATCGCACCTCGTACTTTTCGCCGGACGGGTTCCAACTTCCGATCCTTGACCCTGCCGTGTCCGCGCGCTTGCGCCTCAGCAGCCTAAAACTGTCTGAATGGTCAGTCAGCATCGTTGATCTCGCGAGCTTTTATTTTAAGTTATTTTCCAATTCAAAACCGACAGCCACGATCGATCATCATGACTCTCCACTTCTCTCAAGTCAAACGTTTCTCATGCGCATGCATTAGGCCGGCCGCTTCACGGAAACTAGGGTACGAGCTCAGATTTAGTACTAGTAGATTAGCATTTGAATACGAAAAGCCTGTCTGGTCCAAATAGAGAAAACTAGCTGCTACAACAACAAGTTCGTTCGTATTTCTTGACCAAGAAAGAACTAGCTTAATTAGTAGTACATGGTGACCGCAGCGCGGAGCAGAGGTACGTACGCATGCTCCTACGTCCAGCCCGTTTCACATTCTCGTTGAACGATCGATCGCCTTCAAATTCTCTCTGTTTGACCGCGAAAAGACATTCAAATATTCAATTCAAAACGCACACATGCACTTTTCGTCGAGCCCAACCAAGCACGCACGCACGCAGGTTCCCGGACAGCCCGCCTGATCTCCGTCCAACAAAGATCGTTCAGCGACTCCCGCGGTTCAGAACGAGTCGCGCACACACACCACGGGCGGCACGGGTTCGTGGCCAAGAACACGCGCGCGAGACTTCAAACCGGGCATGCGACCGCGGCCGTACTGTACCTACCGACCGACCCACCACGAAGCCTATATAGACGAGCTCACCCATCTCAAACTTGAAGCTCCAAACCAAGCTCTCTGAACTCTTTCTGACTCCGGCATTGAGCTTGCCTTCCTGCTTTCTATCTCCACCACGACGACGGCAAGGGCGACGATGACGACGGCGAGGACGGTGCTTCTGCTCGTGGTACTGTCGCACGTCCTGTGCGTCCTGGCGGCGGCAGCGCGGCCGCTGCTGGAGGGCGTCAGCGCCAGCTCCAATACGACGACGACGGCGGCGGGAGCAAGTTGGCTGGGCAGCGGCGGCGGCATCGGGATGGTCACGCAGCTGCTGGGCGGCGCCAAGTCGGGACACAGCCCACGCACGCACTGCTGCTGACGACCGCGATCGATCGTTCTCAAAGCAGAAGCCTCCGCACTGACCAATGATATTTTCTTCTTCCTTCGGTTGAACAATTCATTTTTGCCCTTTTGGTTTCCTGCTGCCCCGTGTCAAGTAACATACGGGACACAAGACGCGGTTAAGCCTTGTGATTAGCATCGTAACCTGTACATGATCCGTTTATTTTCTTTTCAGTTTTTTCTGAATGAGTAATATAATGTAACATTCATTTGGTTCAATTCTTTTGTCCGACGATGAACAACCACTGTGGGTTGGCATCAACGACTACTGCAACCTATTTTTTGGGTGACGAAAGGGGAAAAAGAAAGTTACCCTTATTAGCGTCGTATCCATACCTTTTTCCCTGCGTCATATTTCACGCGAAACGAGTGTCGTTGCATGAAGAAAAACAAATATATTGGCGTATAGTTATTATTAGCAGCATAACACATTATAAATGTGTGCTGTGGGATGAGATTGAAATAGTCAAATACTAGGAAAACAAACTGAACTTGCTACACACGGTGCTACATTTTTTTCCATCGCTACCTTGTCAATGTTTATGTGCGGTCAATGGGTTTGACCATGTGCGAATGCCCACCGCCTCGGCCACCTCCGCACTAAAAGCAAGCAAATAATTAGGTCAACACTCTTTTCGCTTGGCTTATCAGCCACCAGCCAACAGTACTTTTCTCTCAGAACAAACCAGCCACCAGCAATCAGCCAATAGTACTTTTCTCTCAGAACAAACCAGCACCAGCCATCAGCCACCAGCCAAACTAACAGGCTGCAAATTGGCTTTTTCACGCCATGCAGAGGAGTTCAGTTTACATTTGTAGAAAAGCAAACCTACCGTGGACACTGTATTATTGATGTGTCAATATGGTGTATCTTCCCTCTTCCATATTCATTGATTCTATGCTAAGACCTCAAAGCTATAGAATTATTTTCTCATGATCCACATCTTAGAGCAACTCCAATAGCCTCTCTAAAACAAGTTGACTAGGTAAAGTTAATAAAACTGAGGTAAAAAATTGATCCAATAGTCTCTACAAAATCATCCGCTCGCTATCCAGATTGGTATTCATCCGCCTCCGCTGGCTATATTTCGCCAGCACGCTCTACTCACTATCCTCTCCTAACGCAGCAATGACATGGCAGTGCTCCATGGGCGGTTGTGAAAGCGGTGGATGGACCTTGCCGGGGAGGGCCTGCACAACAAGCGAGAGAGGTGAGTAAGTGGCAAAACGGATGTGTGATGGCACATAGAAGCTCCGGCTACAAGGATTGAGCCGAAACTGACTGGCGGTGATGAATCAGGCTGGCGTCATCCGTCGCCCGCCATGGACGAGTGTCCTCCGATGCAGTCATTCCTGCACGCGCCAACCCAGATGGCCTTGGCTTGTCGCTCGTGCCCTGGAGGCGCTCGCTGTGGAGGGAGTCAATACTGGGAGGAAGGGACAGAGGGGCTGTCCAGGGGAGGGATCACCGGTGGAGCATAGTTGCGGGATAGAGCGGATAGAGGTTGTGGGAGAGAAAAAAAGGAAGGGAAAGGGATGAAAGGTGGGACCCACGTGGGGAAGGAAAGAGTTATAGCTAGCATTTTTACAAAAGAGGTACAACTTGCAAATTTAGCTAAAAATATATAGAGACCGCTGGAGTTGCTCTTATGGTGGTGGTCGTGCACTGAGAGCGGGAGTTTCCATGGGTGCCTTTTAGATATCCGACATGCAATTAGTACGCAACAAAGGTTTGGAAGCGTTCGCTCGAGATTGTGTTGAACTTATGATAATTTTAGACAAATATGCATAATGCCCTATCAGTTGGAATCCAATAGAGCCCCTCTAAGACGCTCCTACACATTCGAGAAAGAAGAAGGGAAGGGGAGTCTAAAGAAATAAGAAGTTGAGGAGAGCCCGCTAAAGTTTAGTTCCAGATCCGTTCCTAGATTCAACCCCTTTACATGTTTGTTGCTGCTTGGAAATCACTTGCTTGTAATCTAATGCTTTGTGCGCCAAATCACGGATGGTTTTGCGAAATAGGACACAAGATATATATTGGTTCAGACAACGTGCCCTACTTCTAGTTTGAGTTGCTCTTGTTATTCACTCTGAGTTTGCAGTAAGAGATTACAAACGAGAGACAAAGGGAGGAGATCCCAAGTATTGGATGTAAATCGTGAACGAGTTGGACGTGAACATTGCCTGCCCCTCGCCGGGGGGCTTCATCTTCCCTTTCATCATTTCAAGAGGAGATAGGAGGAGGAGGTGGAGGAGAAAGTCTTCGGCGTGTTCCCCAATCCAATGATGCACATGCCATTTCTTTGTAACGGGGCGCCACCTGGACAGTCCCCAATCTTCTTTAATTTTAATTTCTTTTCCATTCAAAAACCACAGCCATGATTATCATGACTCAGTTCTCGCAAGTCAAACATTTCATGGAAATTAGGGATCGAACTCAGATTTTAGTAAATTAGTATTTGAATATGAAAAGTCAGTCTGGTCCAAATCGAGAAAATTCAGAAGCAGTAGTATTTGTCTGAATAAGATGAGGGCGAATATAATCATCTGATGGTGAAATCAAATTAGCTGCTTGTTGCTGCTGCTTCTGCAACAGCAACAAGTTCGTTCGAATTTCTTGACCAAGCAAAGCACTAATATCTATTCTGGTAAAAAAAGCACTAGTAGCTAGTGGTGTGGTGGCCGCCCGGTGACAGGTCGTTCGTGTCCTCGAGTGTTACGTCCTCAACCACGCGCAGAGCACGAGGGCACTCCCAATGGAACATTAATGATAGTTTCTATTCCTATTAAATAGCTTGCCAACTAAGTAAAAGGATGATGTGACACCCTAATTAATGAGGAAAGAGAGCACAAATCATAGAAATGATTTCCTCATGCAGAAACCATGTCTACTCTTGAACCAATGCACAAGAAACCATGAATTTGCCATTAGGAAGAAACCACTAGTTTCTATGGGGTTAATGCAATGCTCCTCATTGGTGAAATTAGGGAGAGAAAGAGAAAATAATTATTACTTGAAGACACTACCACTGTGGAGAGTAGTTTCTATAGATGATTTCTTATCCAATGAAAACTGTGTTGAAAACTGTGTTGGTTTCCACCATTGGGACTGCCCTGAGGTGCGTACTACGTGCTCCTACGTCTAGCCCGTTTCATATTGTTCTTGAGTAGCCTTGCTTCTTCTAGTTCTTCTACGGTGGCACCTGCACTCTCTATCTAGTCTCACTACTGAGTACGTTAGCCATCATCTCTTGTCTAGCTACTGAGAAAAGAAAGCAATTTTAATTATTTTTTAAAAGAATTGTGTTCTACAAAATATTCAGTGGCATGGGCAGTGGTGGGTCCACTAGCAACATCATGAAAGCCCCTCTAAAAAATTTGAGAAGGAAGAAGAGGTTAGAGGTGTTAGATATTGTGTCGAATATTTGTACAATCTTATTTTGCCAAAATTATATGGATGCCAAGTTTGTTTGCCAAATTGTTGGAGTTGCTCTAAAACAGAATGATAGAAAAAAAACTCAATTTCAATGCAAAAATACCAATAACCACATGGCGTAAAATTAAATTGGAATAATTGGATCATACCATTAAAAGATCTCAAAATTAGATATGTAGCATTGACCCCACACGTCATTGACTCATGTGAACCCTACATGTCTTTGACTTAGCAATGATATATATCTAACTTTAGGACCTTTTAATGGTATGGATCCAAATTTCTAAATTAAATTACTAGTGAAATAAATAAATGTCGTTTGGACCGAGACAATCACATCCTTAGGTCAGTCTCAATGGAGAGGGTCATCGCACAATTACCAAGACTGTAAACTTGAGAACTATGCCAGCAGAGGGTCATGGTGATGACACTCCTCTCTCATTTCATGACACTCTCCCTCCACTCTCCTTATAAATTTGCTGATGTGGCATGATATTTAATGCTTATGACCCTCCTATGACACTTCTCACTAAGACTGATCTTAGAGGGTGTTTGGATACCCTTTAGTCCCATGACTAAAATTAGTCACCATCCTGTTTGGATACCCTAGCTAAAGTGAGATTTAAAGAGCATTAAAGTTCAAAATTCCTCTCCCTCCCCCTTTCCCGCTGCATTGAATGAGGAGAGAGAGGACTAAAACAACTTTTAGTTACCCCCTCCCCTACTAAGGGCATGTACAACAGTGTAGACAACTGTTGTCTTTTAGTACATAAAGACAACGATAAGGACAGTTTATACAATGAATCGTCTATTTAGCCGTGTACATGCTATTTAATGGAGTTTTGATATATGAATGTGGGGCCCACAAATTTATAAAGAAAAAACACCAGTGACCTTATCCACACGGAGCACCACCAAGCTCTCCCTCCTGGCTCCGCTCATCCTTTCTTGCCCACCTGGCCGCCTCATCTCTACCCCTCCTCGGCCAACTACTCCTCACCATGAGATGACCGGCTCGACATGGGTCTGCCTGCGCGTCGCCATCGCATGCGGGCCCATTGCGATGCAGACGGACTTGCCCATGTGCGGAGGTAGCCTGCCACGACGCAAGCAGGTGGCGTCGGCTCGGTCTGGCGCGACGACGAGCTTCAATGCTGGCATATTCCTGCTCCATGGCGCAACAGCGAAGCCCGTCCTCCCTCTGCCGACATAGGGGTGCATCTGGAGTGAGCCGTGGGGCGCTTCGCTTACCTGTTCCTCCTCCGCCGGTGTGCCATGGGAAGTGTGGCCCCTCCTGCTGCTCCTCCGCTGGCGAGCGGCTCGGCCTCCCTCAATGGAGTTGTGACGCATCGTGGTCCTCTACAGGCGGCCTCTCCTCACTCCTTGTCGCGTGTTGGCTTAGATCCGCGGCGACCCAAGCTTGGGGAGGCGGCGGCGACGACCTGAGCTTGGGGAGGTAAAGGCGGCGGTGGCGAAGGTCCCAGCCGCTGCTCTCTGGTGCATGGGTGGACCAATTTGACAGTAGAGGTAACCGCCGATGCTCTCTTGCCCATGGATGGATAGATTTGGTGCCATATTCTCGCGTCAGATGCCGACGCCGCGTGACGGGACGTGCAACGGTGGTGAGGGTCCGTTATGGCATGGGAGCATGAGCCCCGTTGTCTATGGCATGGGAGCATGAGTCCTTGTCATCCTTTCGCGAGATGACGGTGTGGTCGTCGCCACGCTGAGGCGGGAGTTTTCTAGAAAACATTGGCTTGTAGGCGCGTGTTGTACGTTCCCTAAAGAGTTTTAGCTAGGTAACTAGTTTTAGTCACACTTTCTTTAGTACCACATGTTTGAGAATTTTAAGTTCTCAAAGTGACTAAATTTAGTAAAATTAATTTTAGTCACTCCATCTGAACACCCTTAGGCCTCATTCATTTCCATCGGATTGACCAGAATTGATAAATGTAATAAGAAAATCATGATAGTTACTATAAGAGATCCGGATTTATTCCGGGTCGAAAATTAATTTACTCATGATAGGCACACCATGAGCCTCGGAATCAATCCACATGTCAAGAGGTGTGGAATCAATCTGACTCTTCGGTCTCTTGTTTTACCAATCACGATGAGTAAATTAAATCTCTATCCGGAATAAATCGGAGTCCCTATCATAAATTCTATTATTCTGACCGGATTGAATCCGATGGAAGCTAACGGGCCCTTAACAGGTCTCTAGACAGGTGGGCAGCGCATATACCGGCCGCCGCTGCCACCTGTCGGTAGCCATCAGCTGTCGTAGCACTGTGTGTGAGTGACCACTGTAGCAGCATAGCGCTCGGGCACTCGAGTCACGGGAATAATCTAGATCGCACGTTCAAATTCTGTGTGTTTGATTTGTCCGTATAAACATTCGTCGAATACTAAATTCAAAAGGGCAGGCTTTTAAATTCGTCGTGCCCAACAAATTAAGATCGTTCAGCGATGCAGCAGCTAGCACGGTCTGAACTGAACCCCCGCGGCCTGAACAAGTCACGCATCACGGGTTTATTTGCCGTTGAACTTTGAACCCCCGCCCGCCGCGCGGCCGCCACTGGAGTGCAGAGACCGGATCATAAACCGGCCGGCCGTCGAAGAACACGCGCGAGACTTCAAACCCGGGCATGCGATCGCGGCTGTGCTAGCTGTTCCTACCGAACCACCATGACGTCGTACCCGTACGCCTCTGGGAACCCGACGCCATTGCCGCTGGCCCGTTGCGTGTATATATATAAACGAGCTCACCCCTCTCGGCTGCTTGTCTTTCAAACTGCTTCAAGATCCAAACCGACCAAGCAGTCCGACGACTCCGGCATTTGAGGCTAATTCCTTAATTTCTCCACGACAACAAAATTGGGCAGTGATGATGGTGGTGACGGTGAGGGCGGTGCTGCTGCTCGCGGTCCTGTCGCATGTCCTCTGCATCCTAGCAGCAGCGGCGCGGCCGCTGCAGGAGTGTAGGGAATCAGATGCTCGTTAGACTAAGAGGGGGAGGGGTGAATTAGGCGACTTAAAACCTTAACCGATTGCTTCACTATTTTTGCACAAAGGTAAAATAGAACATACTATCTATATGTGCAACTAGGGTTGTCCTAGTGTAAAACTCCCATCCCAAAATAATGTTTGCAACCTATAGCCAATCCTAGCATAATGCCACTCTAGGAAAGTAAAGACAAGCAAAGATTGCAATAGAGTAAATGCGGAAACGTAAAGGGGATGAGAGGTAGCAAACTCTTGACACACGATTTATCCCATGGTATCGGTAGGCACTAAGCCACCCCCTAGTCCACGTTGAAGCACTCACACAAGAGTATTGCTTCTCGGTCACCAAGTCTCTCCCAAGAGCACCACTTGACTCGCCACAAAGGCTAGCCAGTTAGGCACTTGACAAGCTCCCTTGGTCACCTTGATGCCGCCTCCACTAAGGAGCTTCTCCACCAAGGAAGGGGGTCTCCACGTCCCCCGGACAAAGTGTCCTCGCCACTCCACACCAAGCCGGAGGGTCGATGACGATTGCCGGTGAGCCACTTAGGCCCCAAGGCTTCCGGCAAACCTTTTACAACTGGATTCACTCAAGAATCACCTCAAAAGGTTGGCACAACCTTGCACTCACTCAGCTCTAAGCTAAGCCTAGCACTAAGCACATACACAAAGCATATGCAAGTCTAAGGATGAGCAATTAAGCACTTGGATGGATTGGATATGATCTTCAATGTGTCTTGAACTCTTGCGCACTTCCCCACAATCCAGCTACCTTAAATGGGTGAGTGGAGGGGGTATAAATATCCCAAGGCATCAAACTAGCTGTTGGCCAAAAGCTGCTGAAAAAGGTAGCGTCGGATGAACCGATGCTATGCTTTTCTAGGGCGTCGGTTCATCCCGTGCCCCTCACACGTCACGTAGTCATTGAGGTTCTTCTGATATAATTCTAAAATTTGATTCAGTCTCTCTTATGGACTTTAGTCTTTTTGGCAACACCAATGGTATAATTCTAAAATTTGATTCAGTTATATTAATGAACAAATAAGTTATGTACACATGAGAAGAAACTGGTCACAATTAATGACTTTTGTAGGTAAAATGGACCTAGTTAGAGGCAACCCTTAGGTCCATTTTACCTAGTTAGAAGCGAAGATCAAGAGTGCAAGCCTTAGAAGTAACTTATAATATCATTGGAGCAAAAGTCTAGAAAAAGGACACGGGGGGGGGGGGGCATTTTCTAAATATTTGCTCTAGCATTATCTTGGAGTGATGTTAGTCCAAAGGTTTGGTTTATAATTTATAACTTGCTTCTCTGTAAAAATATTCTAACTATAACTTGACACATATTTTGTATATTTGCACTAATCTTTTTAATAAGACGATTAGTCAAATGTTGTGACTAAAATCAACAGTGACAAATAATTTGAGACCTGCCCTGTTTGCTTGGTTTATCAGCCATGAGCCATCAATAACTCAGAACGAACCAGCCACCAGCAACCAGTCAGCAGTGCTTTTGTCAAAAGGGGAAACCCCCCTGATTGCTCTAGTTCCATGAGATGAGTCAGGGTTCTTGAAATTTCGCGGCATACCCTGTGGATGAACAATCTCACCTCCAGCAAAACGGAAATGGTGAGTACTGGTTCAAAGCTCCTGAAAAACATGGTCAGTCTCACAAGAGAACATCTGTTTTCGACCAACTACAAAGGCTACCCAAACTCTGAAGCCAACACACACCGCAATCGTCATGACAGCGCACAGAATTCAATTCCTCAGGCCGGCGCAGCCATTGGTAGTTGTCAATATATACAAACGATGGAGCATTCCGTAGCGAGACACCGATCGATTTGACTAGCCATGCTAATGGGTTGAAATCCTTCCCAACATATCACATATGAACTCATTCCTCAATCATATCCCGCTCCATAATTTTATTACCTAAAACCTAATCCTACCCGCCCCACCAATTGATATAAACACATGTGCTCATAAAAAAAATCATGTAGACGTTGGGAATAAACTAAAACATCATTGTGTACACATCTTAAAATTTTAGAAAAATGATTAAGATTTGTGAAGAATGGTTCATTTTAACAGTCCAGTACTTTGTACAAGGTAGTGTGCCAAAAGACGAATCTTTAAACTAAACTTTGCGGTTGTGAACATTAATATTTTTTTTAAAAAAAGCAACTAAAATTTATTGCAGATGACTACTTTGATAGAACATCTTCAGCAGTTTGTCAAATCGAGTTGCCATATTTGATTTTTTTTGCAAAAAGTTTAAATACTCCTCCAGCAGTTTTGCAAAAGACTTACAATTTTGGCAACTTGGAAAAGCAGCCTCGAGCGCGTAAATATATGCGTGCAACTTGTGGTTGGCATTGTTGTTTCTAGATAGGTGTGAGGGTGAAAAAAGAAATAAATAATAGAGTATGGTTCCTGCTGCAAGTTTTCAAGAGGTGGAAGAACATAAATATAATTTTGTCTCTCTCAGGTCTGTCGATGTAAGTTAGATCTGGATTTGGCAAGTGAACTATGCCAAACGGTTGAAGATAATTTTTTTACTTGCCATATCTTTTTAGAAGTTGGCAAAATACAAGATTTGACAAGTAAAATTTAGCAAACTCTTAAAGATGCTCTTTACTTTGTATACAAAAGTGAATCGACTGGACTTGCGTGTGCCACACATCAAACTTTTTAGAAAAGAACTACTTCCAACCCTATCGCCTTTGCCATACACCCAACCCGTCAAATACTAAAACTCATCATTTTGACCTGTCTCGTTAGGAGATCCAGATTTGGTGATGGACACGGTGCACCGGGTCCGTCAGCCCCGTACGTGTCCGTTGATAATTAGTTTGACGGAATTTTCAGTTTACTACAGTACGTACTTCGTTGGATTCTTGCTCCTCAACACACCACAAGAAACTATTTAATCTGTGACGCTTTCTCCGCGACGTTTTCAGAAAACGTCACGAATGTGCATTGCAGCCCAAAACACTGCGACGATTTCTTTAATTCGTCGCGATTCTACGACGTATTCCTTTTTTTCGTCACGGATTTGCATCGAAGCCCAAAACACTACGACGATTTGTTAAATTCGTCGCGATTCTACGACGTATTCCTTTTTTTCGTCACAAACACTGCGACGATTTGTTTAGTTTGTCGCGATTCTACGACGTATTCATATTTTTTCGTCACGGACGTGCATGGATGGATATTGAAGCCCAAAACATCACGACTTGTTAAATTCGTCGCAATACGGCCCACAACACCGTGACGTTTTAGCAGATTCGTCGCGATCCGTAAAAAAACAGCCACCTCACCAGCACCTAGGACCCACCCACACTGCCACGCAGGCGCCACGTCACCACCACGTGAGCGCCCGGGGCCCACCCACATTGCCACGCAGGCGCCACCTCACCCAGGCGCCACGTCACCACCACGCGAGCGCCCAGGGCCCACCACACTGCCACGCAGGCGCCACGTCACCCAGGCGCCACGTCACCACCACGCGAGCGCCCAGGGCCCACCACACTGCCACGCAAGCGCCACGTCACCCAGTTGCCACCTCACTGCCACGCAAGCATCTAGGGCCCACCACACTGCCACGCAAGCGCCACGTCACCTAGTTGCCACCTCACTGCCACGCAAGCATCTAGGGCCCACCACACTGCCACGCGGGCGCCACGTCACCCAGGCGCCACGTCACGACCACGTAAGCGCCCAGGGCCCACCACACTGCCACGCAAGCGCCACCTCACCCAGATGCCACCTCACTGCCACGCAAGCATCTAGGGCCCACTTCACTGCCACACAAGCGCCAGCTCACCCAAGGCATGAGTTCCTCTAAAAAAGGAAAACCTGCAGCCAAGGGGAATCGAACCCCCGACCTCACGCCTGACCCAGGCGTGCTTCTACCACTGGGCTACATCGTTGTTTGTGACTGTATCTAACATTTAAATGTTTTTGAACCTATCTACCAAAAGGAGTAAAAGGATTGAAGTTTCACATCAATCCAGATGCAGACTTCCCTTCCGCCGCCGCTGCCTACCACCAGCGGCGCCGCCCCGCACCGCCGCCGCCGCCGCCGTCCGTGCCGCCGCCGCCTACCGAACCGACGCCCCGCACCGCCGCCGTTGCCTACCAAGCCGCGCCCCTCGCCAATGCCGCCATCCATGACGCCACCGCCCACCACCCGCATCTCGGCTGCCGCCCTCGCCAATGCTGCCATCCATGACGCCACCGCCCACCACGCCATCCCACGGCCGCCGCCGTCGCCTTTCCTCCCGCCGCCCCTTCCGCCCGAACTCCCGTCGGTACCACGAGCCGAGGAAAGGTACATTTGTTTCTTGACTTTGTTGTACTTATAGATTTGAATTGGTGCGAGAGGTGTTGATTTGTGTCTTTTGTGTAATGCTTGGTTAGATGGATAGAAGATGGGTTCATGGAAGGTTGTTTTCCTGCGAACACATTGATGGAGTCGGACAATTTATGAGCTTCGTTGCGAGAGAAGTTCGGTGACAATGTTGAGATTTTGTGCCCATGTTCAAGATGCTCGAATCACAAGTATCACTTTGTCGACTTTGTTGTGAAGAAGCACATTTTGATGAATGGTATGGATAGTAGTTATACTCGTTGGTTTCATCATGGAGAGGATGTCAATGTAGATGTTGTTGAGCACCCTATTGATGTGCATGACGGTGGTGATAGGGGAAATGTGGGAGAGGATTGCGGTGTTGGTTGTGGGGAAAATGTGGGAGAAGATGGCGGTCTGATCGTTTGGGGAACCTTATAGGAGACCTACATCTTTGCAGCGAAGTAGAAGGAAGAAAGGATGCGAGAAAATGAGGATGCGAGAAAATGAGGATCTTTGCTACGGACCCTCATGACTCGAGTCATTTTTCAAAATAGTCATGAGAGAGGCAAAGCGTCGGCTTTATCCCGGTTGTAGCAAGTTTTCAAGGTTCTTATTTGTGGTTAACCTTCTTCATATGAAGTCCTTGTATAGGATAAGCAATTCGCATTTTCGCAATATTGAAGTTGTTGGTGAAGCATTCCCGGAGGGCAATGCACTCCCCAAATCATACAATGAAGCAAAGAATCTTTTGAAGGAATTAGGTCTTGGATACGAATCGATACATGCGTGCGGCAATAATTGTGTTTTGTTCGTAAAGAGATATGCCCACCTTGACAAGTGTCCGAGTTTGTGGTCTTTCGAGATGGAAGGATGAAGAAAGAAAGAAGATTCCACGAGAAGGTGTTGAGGCATTTTCCGCTAGCACCTAGACCGAAGAGGCTCTTTGCAACCGAGAGAAGCATCACTACTAGCACAATGGCACGACCGACGGCGGCAACCCGGTGAGAAGGAAATGAGTCACCCGGTCGATGGTGATGCATGGCAAGATTTCGACAAAGAATATCCGGAATTTGCTAGAGATGCAAGAAACATCAGGCTTGGCCTTGCTACTGACGGGTTCAACCCATTTTCGAACGGAACACGGGATACAACATGTGGCCTGTGTTTGTGGTGCCATACAACCTTCCACCTTGGGCATGCATGGAGGAGTCCAACTTTATTATGGCTTTGCTTATACCAGGTCCTAAATCCCCCAGGAAGGATTTTGATGTATTTTTGGAGCCTCTGGTGGAAGATTGGATTGAGCTTTGGAAAGTTGTGCGTGCTTGTGATGCCAATACTCGCAAAATGTTTGACCTTCATGCTTTGCAGTTTTGTGGTGCATCCATGATTACCCCGCTTTGAGCACTCTTTCGGGTCGAACCACAAAAGGTTATTTTGCATGTACTCACCGTGACAAGCACCCTCTTTCCTACGGCCTAAGGTCCAAAATTGGTTATTTTGGACACTACCGTTTCCTTCCGGAGGGACATCCATTGCGGAGAAACAATCGTTTGCCGGCCTTCATGAAACCGATGATCCACCAGGTCAATTCACTATGGAAGAGTTGTTAGCCGAACCGGAGAAAGCAATGAATCCACAAGTATGTGGGAAAAGGAAACGTTCAAACTGCGAAGGTGCTCATGTGAAAATATGGAGCCGCATGATGTGCTTATGGAAGTTGCCATACCGGCATAAATTGAAGTTAAGGCACAATCTCGATGTCATGCACATCGAGAAAAACATATGTGAGAGCTCGATTGCGACAATTCTCAATATACTTGGGAAGACAAAGGACACAGTTAAAGCTAGGCTTGATTTGAAAGATCTTGGAATTAGAAAGGAGTTGCAATTTAAAGAGAATGGAGATTCATGTGAGATGCCAAATGCTCGATATACTTTGTCCAAAAAAAGAAGGCGGCCTTTTGTGATTTTCTAAGAGAGGTAAAGTTTCCAGATGGCTTTGCTTCCAATATCTCAAGATGTATAAATGCTGATGGAACCAAGGTACAAGGACTCAAAACGCATGATTGTCATATCTTGTTGCAAAGAATATTACCTGCTGCTATGAGAGGTTTTTTGGACAAGGATATATATGAAGCATTAGCGAGAATTAGGGAAGTTTTTTAGGGAACTACGCAGCAAAACCCTTAACAAGGATGTGTTGGCCGAAATGAAGAAAGAGATCCCTATAATTCCGGTGAAACTTGAGAAAATATTCCCCCCGGCTTTCTTTGATGTGATGATACACCTTGCTGTACATTTACCTGATGAGGCTTTGCTCAGAGGCCCCGTGCGTATGGGTGGATGTACCCAATTGAGAGGCGGTTGTATACTTTGAAGCGCTATGTGAGGAACAGGGCTCGACCAGAAGGGTCTATAGCTGAGGCATATATTGCCGATGAATGTTTGACATTTTGCTCTAGATACTTGGATGGTGTTGAAACAAGATTTAATCGGGAACCAAGGAACATAGGTTTTTCTAATGAAGAGGCCTATGGTGTTGACGTTTTTGGGCATGGAGTTCATTTTATGTCGGCGCCGAGCTTGTATATGATGAAGATTGCTTTGATCAAATGGTGTGGTATGTGTTGAACAACTCTAGTCAAGCTGAAAAATATGTCACGTAAGTTCTGACCATTAAACTCTTGTATGACAGCTTTGTGTATTCTACATATGCTTAGTTAATTTTTTATATATATGCAGAATGTTCAAAGAACAATTAGAGAGACAAGGGGTGGCTAACATTGAAAAAACATCCCGGCTAGGATTCCAGACTTGGTTCAGTAACCATGTGAGTTTACTCCGATAATATTTTAGATAACCATATTTTGTAGTATAGATTTTGATGGGCTGTGTGTTGCATGACAGATCATGAAGTTGAGGAATGATGGTCAAGAAGAGATAGATGCTTGATCTATTTAACTTGGCATGTGGTCCCGATTTCGAGTCAAGAAATACACCTCATGCATAGTGAATGGTGTTCGCTTCAATACCGTTGATCGAGACAAGCAACAAGAAAACACAAAACGGCGGTGTAATGGCACAAGCCTCACATAATAATGAGCTCATTGATTTCTTTGGAACCCCGAAAGAGATAGTGCGGTTAGAATATCCGGAGGATGATAGGTCGGTGGTCTTTGTTTAAATGTGATTGGTATAAACTGGATGGGAAGAAAAGCGAACTTCAATATGATGGTTTTTTTAAAAGCATCAATATTCAAAGTCTATGGTACAAGAATGATTGTTTCATTTTGGCCACTCGAGGCTAGGAAAATCTTTTATTTACCGGACACCAAGTTGGGAAAAAATTGGCAAATTGTCCAAACATTTGACCATAGGCATCTTTTCAATGTGAGGGAAATTGAATCGCACACTATAATGCTCCCGCATATCAAGAGGATGAGTGTTGTGAAGAGGATGGTACACGAGAACCAGTTTCAAGCACTACAACTGATAAGCCCTTGAATAGAGATGATGAACAAGGCCTTATGTTTGAAGCTGCTGATATTGCTCGGTTGATTAAAGATAGAGACGAAGAAGCACAAGTCAGTGGTGGTGAGGAAGAAGAAGATGACACACTTTTGGAGTACTGCAGCGATGAAGAAGCTGGTGCTGCAATGGAGGTTGACAGTGATGATGAATAAATGTAAGTCCATCTTTTCTAGCATTTTGTTGTTATGTGTGAGAACCAATTTGAATAAATGTAAGTCCATGCTATTAATTTTAATTACTTCTTACCACTTTTGATGTGGTGAACCAATTTAGCCGAAAGTCTTTAGTTGTGTGTTTTATTTTCGGTGAGGAGCATCCGTGAAGTTCTTTGGGTGAAACGAGTTGTTAGCATCCGGGGAGGAGCATCGGTGTTCTTTGGGCGTCCATGGCACATGTCCATGAGAGTTGTAACTTATTTACCTAGTTAATAACATGGGAGTTGTAATGCTTGGGTTGTAAGACATGCAGTTCTAAATTATTTGAATGAGAAATTATGCAAGACATGCTGTGTGTAAGACATGTTCATTGTTCATATATATAAGGAATAGATAGCACATGCTGGGAACTGATGAAACAGGCACATGTTCGGTTGTCCAGCACCATCACATAACAATCTGGGAATAGATAGCATATATAAGGAATAGATTTCAGCCATCAGATCAACACACAGAAGGATAGATAATAGGACTAATTTTCATTAAGTTCACTACACTTAGCAGCAACATGTTTCTGATAGCATATATACATGAACCATCATGACACATCACAGAACCAGATCCTTGGTTCTACGACTGATTGCCCTTGACACATCATGACACATCACAGAACACAGAACCAAAAGCAAAAGAAGCTTCACAACTCCCAAATTGCCCTTGACTTAATTATTTATGCTAAGTACTACGACTTTACTACTTGTTGCCCTTGACTTTCAGCTCAAGCTTGCGGATCTTCTTCCCCATCTCATCTAACTTGTCGGCAACGTTGTCCATGAATTCCTTCGGGTGCTCTTCCATGATTTCATGTGTTCCATCAATGTCCGGCCTCGGGTCCTCAATCTGCTCACGCAAATCATCATAGCGATCCTGCAGCTGCCTAACCTGATGGCGTACGGGAATTTTCTGCAGCAAGACAAAACACATAAGTTGTTTGACTTTACAAGCATCAGTAGTAGACAACGCAGCCATACAATGCAGTCCTAGCTCACCTGTCTTTTCGACGGTCCAGCTGCTTCCGATGGCAACGGATTGTTGTTGTTGTCTTGTTCACCATCTGAGTCCGGAATGATGATTCTCACATGCTTGGAACAACCTATCTCACCACTACATGGAAGGAAATTCAAAAATAAACTTGTGAGAAGGAACCGAATGTACCACCGAATTACAAAATTCATCATTAGCATATGACAAACAAAGAATTTAGCCTATGCACTGATTATTAATAAATCTAGCCCATTTAGTAAGAACTTGCAAGTTAGCGATCTTGATGCAAAATTGGTATCTGTTATCAATGCAGAAAAATAATTTAACAATCAGCAAACAGCCATTGAATTTTGACAACACATCTTGTACCCCCTGATAACACATCGAAGAAGACAAGCAGTAGAGATACTCAATGGCCATGACAAACTAAAGAAAAGTGAATGATCGAAGCTAACTTGTGAATTTTGATATCAATTTCTTAACCTCAACAATTATATCAATTTAATAGGTATTATTGATTCAAGTCCATAAACAAGAGGTATGATTCTAGCATACAAACTTTTAGTAAATGTGTATATAGAAGCTGCAGGCAATCTCAACTACGAGGCAACATCAACATCAAACGGCCATTGAATTTTGATAAAACATCTTGAAGAACACAACCAACTTTAGTAAAACTTTACCTCTGTTCACCATGGCCTCGCTTGCGTCCCACTACCGGCTGCCTCCTCTGACCCGATGGATGCTGGCCTTCGGACGACGTGGAGGAGATGACGTGCATCCTGGATGAAGACGAGGACGAGGTTACGGCGCCGTGTGTACCGGAGGACAAAGAGGAGGACGACGTCCTCGGTGTGCCGGAGGTCCCGCGGCGCCCACCGGAGGAGGACGACGTCGGCGGTGTACTAGCCGTGAAACGGCCGCGCGCATCACGCTTCTGCGTGGCGGCGCTGTGGAGGCTACCTCCGCCGCGGCCCTTCACTCCGCCGCGGCCGCGCGCGGCGGATCCATCGGTGCGGGCCCTCCCACCGCCTCGGCCGCGCGCCGAGGATCTCTCGTTGCGGGTCCTCCCTCCGCGACCGCCGCTCACCTGGGTTGCTCCGGTGCGGCCCCTTGATCCGCCGCCGGCCCTCGCTGCGGATCCCTCCTCACTGCGGCCCGCCATCGGGAAGATGGGGAAGATGGGGAAGAGGGGACGGAGACGCCTAGGCTGATCGGGAAGATGGGGAGACGGAGACTAATTAAAGAAAATGGACGGCGCATCTAACTATTTAGATGGGGAGACGGAGGGGACGAAATGGGCCGGCCCAACTAACTATTTCCCCCTTGGCGCATCTCAGTGTAGATTTTAGTCCCACCTCGGCGCCGTAGAAGAGAGCAACCCACCTTAAAAGTGCAGGCGGTACTGGCACTTTCGAATTCCGACATAATATCTATCAGTGCTTGCTTATCCTGCTATGTGGGGCTTAGTGGGCTGCCTCGGCCCACTCGAGCTCCTGTCGCTGGGCTTCACGCTCGCCGGTCGAGCTCGGGTGGGCTGGCTGTGACTCTTCAGCCCCCATAGCACAATTTTTTAAAATTTTCCAAAAATTTAAACCAAAAAATTTGTCCAAAAATTGGGACGAGCCACAACTCGAACTCAAGACCGACGACAACAACTTGAGGAAGTCCCACCACTGCGCCATATGTAAATTCGTTTATAAGTGTTGAAATTAACTTATTTATACAATACACCGTAAGGGCTACCAGGTGTCAGCACCCTATTGGCTCGGCTATCTTGGCAGTGAAGAACACATGGATAGTTGGTATTTATTCTTTTGATCTGGAATTAAATCTTGCAACTAGTATTTCTTCGTCATATATAATCCGATTTCGACGCTTTTTTTTTCCTGAATTTTTCTAAAATCACACTCTTTTCTTTAATGAAGTTTTTTTGTACAGATTCAATTTTGCAGATCTTATTTATGTCCATTTATCTAGTTCCTCAAAAATACCGATTAGAAAAGGAGTTTGTTTTCAACAAATATTAGTAATGTAACTTCGTATTTTGCAATAATGAACTAAGCACAACCTTACGGTCAAGTTTCAAGTTTATGTGAATTCGAAATTTCAGAAAGGTATGATGCACTTGAATGTTCAAGTAACATTTCAAGAAAGTGTGCAAGACATGTATCTGTTTACAAACAACGTGTGTTCCGCCATTATTGAAATCATTTGAAAATTTTATGACAAGTTTATGGACCCAAATTATGTTGCCACGTCAATTCGTAGAACCATCGGAGCATTTTACGATATAATTTGAATTACTACACCGTATATTCGAAGTGTAAGTTTGAATTATCCCTATCAAACTCGTTGCCAAACTAATTATTTACATTTGGATTAGCCATAAGTTTGTAGATATGGATGAGTCTTAAAACTTTGGTATTCATCACTTCTTCAACCTAAATCATTCAGTGTTTCAAAACGTGGTCTGAAACCACGACTTTGAAAAACATTTCAATCTTGAATTGTTAAAACTTCATCACAAATTTGAAATGACAAAAACAAACACATTATATAGATAGATTTCGATTTTAGAAAATTTTAGAAAAAAGAATCAACCAATTTGGAGTTTTTATGAGGCATAAAAATTAGTTACAAGTTTTAATCAAAGATTAAAAAGAGAAACCACAACTGTTCATCCCCAGTTCATAGCAAGTGTAAATTTCTGTTTTTAATCTTCGGATAAAACTTGTAAACTGTTTTTCTTCCTCGTACGAAATCCAAATCGGTTGATTCTTTTTTCTAAATTTTTCTAAATTCAATTTCTACAAGTTTTGTTTTAGTTTGTTCTTCATTCAAGTACATTTTAAATGTGGATTTGTTCAAAGTCAAACACCATACCATTCCAATCTCATCTCAAAACTGGGCCCACCTGTCTGTCCCTCTCGGCAGCCCACCCACCCCCGCTCAGCCCACACTTTAGTGCGACATGAAAACCCACACTTCAGTGGCTGACGTGTGGGCCCAACCAAGTTGGGACCCACACGTCATTGACCCAGTGGCAAGTTCGTCAACGTCATTCGCCCACCCACCGCGGCCGCACAGCGCGGGTGCGGGATATGAAATCTCCCAAATCCCTCCCACCCATCCACTCATTCTCCCCCTCTCCTCTCCTCAGCCGCCTTTGAAACCCTAGCCTCGGCCGCGGGTGCCCGGCCGGTCCGCCCCTCGACGGCGCACGACGCCCGGCCGGGTCCGCCCCTCGACGGCGCACGACGCCCCGGCCGGGTCCGCAACCCTAGCCCCATTTCCCCATCCCGCAGCCGCATTTCCCCATCCCGCAGCCGCATTTCCCCATCCCGCAGCCACGGTGTCGCAACCCTAGATCGATGTCTCGCTTCAAGGACCAACGCTTCAAGGACTCGTCGGCCGTCCATCTACCACTGCCGTGCGGCGCAGCACCGATGGCAGGCGCGACGGCGCGGGGCCGATGGCCGGCGGGTGGTGCGGCATCGAGGGCCGGCACGGCACCGACGGCCGACGCGGCGGCGCAACACCCACAACCGGCGGTCGGCGCCGCACCGACGGATCCGCTGCGCGCGGGTCTCCACCTACCAGAAGATGGCTCCTACCCCAAGACCTCCACCACGCCAACAGCACCACGCCAGATAACTAGTTTGTGCTCCTTCCCCCTACTCCATCGATGTCTTATGTTGCAAGAGCTGCCGTTTGTTTCTTTGTCATATGCAGTAGAATGTTTGTTAGCTGTTTGTTTGTATGCTGCTATGATCCAGATAAAACCTTGTCCTGATTATGTTTGTTAGCAGATGTTTATGTGTTTTCTCTTGGGAAGGTTTGCTTGCTGTTATTTAGTAATTGTCCTGAGTACTGGATAGAAGTAGGTTTAATTGTTCTGAGTACTGGATAGAATGTAGGATGCAAATCTTGTTGTCGGATAGTATATTGAATCTGTGTAAGACATGTTAATCTGGATGTAAATAAATTCGGGGTTGATATTTATTAACCCGATTGTCCGGTTTGCTCACATCCGATTATGAGTACTACTATTTCCGTATTCAAGCATTCAATATGCTTGTGCTATATCGCTATGATTATTGCCTTAAGTTTATTTGTTGACTAAGTTACACTATTGGATTACCGAAGCGGGTGGTGCGGCATCGAGGGCCGGGCCGCGGCACCGACGGCCGACGTGGCGGCACAAAGACCCACAACCGGCGGTCGGCGCGGCACCGATGGCCGCCGCGGCGGGTCCGTTTCGCCATATTGTTTTTTATCCGTTACTTTATACTATTTGTGTAGCTTCGTTGGTTATTTGAGTGAGCCCTTATCTGGAATACATTCTGAGGCCTATGATGATACTTGAATTGATGAACTTGAACTTGTGAGGGACTGGAGCTGTTGGTCGTCTGTTCTGTTTTGCCTATGAAGATGTTTATTTTTCCTGTTCTATTATTCATGTCTGTCATCAAACCATGTGACACGTCCATTCCCAGGCAATCTATCATGACTGGGATGGATGTGTCGCATGGTTCCATGCCTGCCATGACATCCTCTTTGTTACTGCTTTCTATCGTTAAGCTCCAAGTTCAAGTTCAAATGAAATGCAAACATATCTGAGGCCAACATTCTGTGTTCTTCCTTTGCTCCACTTTTGCCTATGATGATGATCAGATGTATATTACCTCTCATGGCACTCATCAAAACGTGTGACACATCCATGCCCATGTTTTTCAAATACTGGCTGGATGTGTCTCACGCTTCCATGGTTGCCATGAACCATTTGTTCTTGCTTTTTATATCAAATCATCCGAGGCCAATTTGTTAACCTTGAGGCAATGATGTAAATGATATGATGTCAATGTCATGAAATATAATTCAATGCGATATTTGTTCGTAATTATTCAATGTTCGGAATTATTCATGTTGTGATGTCAAGTATATTTAATCTGTGTACATGTTAATCGAATGTAAATAAATTCGGGGCTGATATTTTTAACTTCGATTGTCCGGTTTTGCTCACATCCGATTATGAGTACTTGCTATTTCCGTATTCAGCATTCAAAATGCTTCGCTATCTTGCTATGATTATTGCCTTAAGTTTATTTGTGGAGTTTATTTGACTAAGTTACACTAATTGGATTACCAGAAGCGGGTGGTGCGGCGAGCGTACAAGTATCAGAAGATGGCGGCGCGGTCGGTGTACACCTACCACTGGCAAGCTCAAGCTCTTACCCCAAGACGTACTGCACCGACCCCAAGATCTCCAGCGCGAACCAAAAGACCACCAGCACAAAGCCCAAGACCTCCACCATGTCGGCGAAGGGTGGTGCGCAAAAGAAGCCACAAGCACCACGTTAGATCACAAGTTTGTGTTCCTTACACGTACCTCCTCTGTATGGTTTATTCTCCTACTTTTATGATGGGATGAGTGCTTAGGGTGCATAGCTATGATTTACCTGTCAGTGTTAATCTCCTACTTTTATGATGGGATGACTTGCCATTGAATACTTGCATTGCAATGATTTACCTCTGTCAGTGTTAGCTTATGTTTATTTCGCGCAGTGATTTGCAAACCTTTGTCAGTGACTTTCTCAATTAGTCATGGAAGAATGTTAGCATATATTACTATGGTCAAATCCATGTTGAAACATATAACGTTTAATTGACGAGTCTAAAGCCTTATAGGACTGCGAAAACCTGAAACTGGTCATGCATCTGTACCTTTTGGTGTTATATTACAGCTATGATGGTAGCACTGTCTTTGGTAGCATGGAATATTTAATTCTTGTTGAACCATTTGCAAGCTATGGTAAAGTGTAGTACTTTGTTCTAAAACTATGGTAAAGTGTGAGGTACTGATAATAGATGACTTGCCTTACTTGCACTCTACTTGTCGATCGGTTTCTTTTTTTGTGTGTGTGTGCATTGTGGTTGTGGTGGTGGCAGCCAATGCAATATAATGGATCTAGCTTGCTGCACTGGCTTGCTGTATTATTTGCAAGCCATAAATAGACCCAAGAAGACCGGTATATGAAATCATTGGGCCGGCATATATAACTAGTAGCAAGCAAAAGCCGGGGAGTGGTCCGTCTCGCTCATTCCCTCAACTCGGTCTTCACCGAAAGAAACGGCCCAGGGAGTGCGGGGAGAGAGGAGGTGAGATGGGTATAGCTAGCACTATAAACTATTCACACGAAGTAGATAGCTATTATTTACGGGCATCACAACCATCTTTGTGGAGGCCCTAATATGTTCTTGTTTTCTCTTGTCTCTTAGAAACACCGTTGGAGGAGTACGAAGAGCCGCGTCTCCGAAATTGTATGCAAAACGGTGCACGGCTAAAGCAGCTAGGAATCGTTGACAACTATCCATACTTTCGAACATCCGCCATTTCTCAAGGAAATAACAATACCAAACAAAGATAGTGAAAACTCGGAATCCGAATATGATCCTTTACAAGATGATGATCTTGAAGGAGATGCCATCTCATCAAATGGCACCGCAAAGGTGCCAATTCTTCCAACTTCCCAATCCTTTCAATTGTTGTGTGCTTACTAATACATTTTTCCTTCTATGAAAACTCTATTCGGTAATCCATGCTTCTATTTCTACCAAGCCAAGTAAGACGAAGAGATGCTACAGCACTAAGAATCAAACTTCAGTTCCTCCTTCGTGTGGTGTTAGATTTGGGTCTCGTAAGAGGGTTTTTGCACATGAACCACCCACTAGACGTAAAAAGTCAAAGGAAAGCAATGCTCAGCCTGCTGAACCAAGTGACCTCCACCTACACATGCCGGCGGGCCGAACCAAGTGACCATGTGGCAGTACCGCTGAACCAAGTGATCACGTGGCGGTTCGCCGAACCAAGTGACCACATGGCAGCCGCCGAACCAAGTGACCGTGTGGCAGCTGTCCAACCAAGTGATCATGTGCCATTTGCTGCTGAACTAAGTGAGCTTCATGTGCCAGTTGCTGCTCATGGTGAGTACCATGGTTCTTCTATCATTCTGTAACATTTGTTTACATGATTAATGCAATCTAACTTGCTACATCTCTTTAGATGATGCAACTGATGCCATTTCTCAGTCTCACGATCTCACTCATATGGCCAGCGAAGGTGGTTCTTTCTAGTTCCATGTGTGTACCACTCATGCTAACCTTTGATTTGTGATGAATGCTAACTTACATCTTCTTACTAGATGATGGAGGCGATGGCATTCCCCGGAATGATGGTGACGAGGATAACATTGAAGGTGGTTGTTCATTATTTTTCATGTTACATATCACATTGCTGGTTATGTTGCTCGCACGCTAATAGCAATTTCATTGATCATTTATTACAAGGAGTAGAGGTGCCTTGGAATCGAGGAGCTAACATGGGGCATGGCCTCCGGAGGATAAACAGATCTCGCCGTGGCAAGCTACCCATCATTATACCGAAGGAAGCATCGAGGCCCCTCACACCTATCATTGCTTGCCAAGTTTGCCACCGAATGCAATATTGCGTTAGAAACCATGTGCCCGTGTTGTTGCATTGGAAGGAGTACAAGAAAAGACCTGCATTGATTGAAGCTTTTCTGGGATGCCTTCGTGTAAGTTATTCTCTAAACTTTCCGAATCTGCTACCCAATGTGGTAGGAATCATGACATGACTTTTAGCTTACAACTATGTTAAATTAGTGAAATGGTACTCATTTTGTGGCTGCAACTTATACACAACTTTTGAGTTGTTTCTGTTCATGACATGACTGTTTTTAGACATGATAACTGATAAGCTGACGACAATTGTGTACTGTTTGATATTTATCTTATCTGAAAACAATTGATAAGCTGAAGTTAAATGTCCTGCAAGCTATTTCTTTTTTCAAATATTATAGTTCTCATACGTGTTCCATCTGGATAGGCCAAGTTTGACATCAACACTGATGATGCTACAATTAGAAAGGGTTGTGTTGAGATGATGAAAACTGCAGTTCGCCAACAACGACATAGGCTGAAGGAAAATTTTTTTGATCCTTTCCCACTTCATTTGGTCACGAGGACTTCTCCAATGAACCCGCCGACAAGTGATGATGAGTGGCTTCACCTTGTGGAAGCATGGAAGAAACCTGAAAAAATGGTACAAAAAACCAACTATTGCCTTGTACTTCCTACTTCGGCACTTGTCTAACTTTTGTTCTTTATATGATGTAGGCGAGCTGTCAAAAGAACAAAGACAACCGGGATTTGGTCAAATTCCCTGGTACAACTGGATCATGTAGCTATCCAGTTTTTGTAGAGAAACTGGTAAGTTAGCCATGGTTATTTGCAATAATTGAAAACCAGTTTTGTTCAAGTTAACATGCTGTTCTGTTAGGTTTTAGCAAATCAATTATGTTTAATTTCATGCTGCACAAATACAAAGTTCGTTGCTGCACACATGAAGTTTCTTGATGCACAAACCTTAAGTTTCTTGCTGCACAAATATGAAGTTTCTTGCTGCACATTCTTTTCAGGCAGGCGAGAATGAGGGTAATGAATTGGATGCATTTGGTTTGTTCAAGCTGACTCACTTCAGCAAGAGGAAGAAGGGCTACATGCCTAATGTACAATCTGCCATTGTAAGTTCTCCTATGCATGATGTTTTCAGTTGCTTATTTTAAATTGTTCTAAGTTACAAATGTTATTTGCTGATGTCTTGCAAGATTGAAATGGAGAATCGGTTGGCGGCAGCACCAATTGAAGGTGAAGAACCAAGGCCTGCAACTCAGGTTGTAGCTGATGTCCTCAATGAAAAGTGCAAAAACAATACATTCCTTCAGAATGCGGGGATCGTGTCTGGGAAACCAAGATCTAGTGCAAAGAGTGTTCAAGCACGACTAGAATTGGAGATAAGGGCCAATGGTGACCTTCGATCTGTTGTGAGCAGTCAGCGTGTCGAAATTGAAGTTTTGTCAAGGCAACTGCAGGAAATGGAACAAGTAAGGATAAGGGACAAGGAGGATATGGAGAAGAAGCAAGCTGCTTTGGAAGCAAAACTTGAACGTTTGCTTGGTCGTGCATGAGGGTATGTTATATTTTCCTGGAACCAAGAATATGTTGTTTTGCTAGTTGGATTGCCATATGTTGCCCTTTGCTTGTCCTTGTATGGATCTGGATCCTTGTTTTCCTGCACACAGCATGCGAGCATGTTAGCTCTTACTTGTTAGCTTGTTAATACTAACATGATACTTGATGTGGATTTGTGATTTAGATATTTGGGCACATATGTTCCACCTAGTTTTTCTAATATTTGTGTATTTGTGGTCCAGTGGTTCTATATTGTACAAATGGTTCTATATGTTTTTTTCTAAACAATCTGGCATGCTAATAGCTACATAATATTGTTTTTGTCTTGTTAGCACTGCAAGTTAACTGTCTTATTCTTTTGGTTTCGAGGTTCACATCCTGGTGACCTGCTGGTGGCTCATGGTGAGAAGTTGGCTCATGGTGTGATGTACAACTGATGCTCCTGGCGACCTGCATGTCTTTTTTGCATGTCTTTTTTGTTGGAAAATGTGGCTGCTATATAGAGTTTTTTGTTGGTTCATACTTCTGTTTGTGGAGCTTCATTTTTGCCGCTGAATAGATGCTGATGAGGACCTGTTGTATAGATGCTGCTGATGCAAACTTTGCAACAGATAAAATTATGTGATGCAAAATGAGACTGGAAAAGATACACAAATATGTGATTGTCTTATGGGCTGAATTCTGTGATTGTCTTATGGGCTGAATTCTGTATGAAAATTTTTTGTCTATTATTCTGTTGGATAAATGTGATGGGTACTTCTCATGGGCTGAATTGATTTCAGCAGGCTGAAATTCTGGGCCGAAATGTGACCCACTGCTAGAATAAGGCCTGTCACACAAGGGTCCTAAAAATTCCACGTCATCACGCCACGTCATTGTCCACGTCATTGCGGTTGTCCAGGTCAGCTGCCACGTCAGCAGCCATGTGGCAAACTGCGTCATTGTCCATGTCATCAAAACCATCCGAGTCAGCAGCCATGTGGCACGCCACGTCAGCTGCCAGGTGGCACGCCACGTCGGCAGCCAGGTGGCACGCCACATCGTCAGCCATGTGGCACGCCACGTCGGCATCCATGTCACATGAGTCCGTAGCAATCCGTGACGATTTTATTTTGTCACGGATAGTGAGCCATGGGTTGGGCTGCATGGGCCTCGGGCTGCTCCGTGACGATTCAGATACGTCACGGATCGCGACGTTTATTAAGGGAACGTCGAGAGATTTAATCAATGACGCTCATTCCACCACGAAAATGTAAATCGTCGCGGATGCTGATTTGCGACGAATTTTATTTAATCCGTGACAGAATGGTTACGTCACGGATTAAATAGTTTCTTGTAGTGACAAGAAGATCGAGTCACCGTCCTTGTTAAGAGCAGCAAATGTTTTACGCCAGCAGTCGTTTTTATTTTAACCATATGTAGTACATGTCATGCTGTTCTTCAAAACTTGTTAAAAACGAAACAATGAACCATATCCTTTTGTTTGACCTAAAAGCTCATTAGAAATCAGACGAGGTCTCCATCAGAAATCAAGCAGTAGCTACAGCAAATGTTTTACGGAGAGAATTTGTTTATTTTATTTTACCACTAGCTATTTGTACCTGTACGTCATGCTGGTCAGAGGGACCAGCAAGTTCATGCTTGAGAGGGTGTCAAAAAAAAAGTTCTTGCTTGAGAGATTTGCTTGGGTTTGCCACACGATATATGGCAGTTGGCAAATGAAAACTACGTACTTGTTCAAATGAAAATTAACTAATCAAATCATTTTGTTAGGGCTAAAAGCTCATAGGAAATCAAACGATGACCGGGTCTTTAACGGACTCTCTTTGTTCTTAAACAGTTGACAAAACTAATTATCGAAACAACCTTCCGTACCGATTTGGAAAAGTCTTTAGTATCGATTGTCTAACCAATATACTCCCTCCGGTTTGGTAAAAGAAGTCGTTTAGGACAGCGACGCGGTCTTCAAAACACAACTTTAACTTCTTTTTTCTATAAAAATATTTATTAAAAAGTTATATATGTATATTGTTATGAAAAGGATTTTCAAAACAAATCTATTGATATGATTTTCACATTTGTAAACTCAATGCCTTAAAAGTTATTTATCATTGATATTCCCAATGTTTGATCCAAACCTTGTCCAAAATGACTTGTTTTACCAAACCGGAGGGAGTATTAAAGGATCCCATTATTAATACAAAGCAGAGGGGCCAACCGGTATTAATGTGTGCATATTACTGTTGGTTGCGCTCCCCACCCGGTACTAAAAAGGGGTCATCACAAGGGGTTAATGTGAACCGGTGTTGTGACATGGGACGAAAGTTCGTTTTCCTATTAGTGAGCATTGGCTTGTCTTTTCTTGATTCGTTTATTTGTCCATCGATTACCTAGTAGCATAAGACTAGCTATAAGAGAACAACTGATCTATTTCCGCGAGACGAGTCAGAATGCTTGAATTTTCGAGGCATTGCATACCAATACCTGTGCATGAATGAATCTCACCACCAGCAAAACCGAATATGTGCGCGGCCGGTATCCGTTCAATGCTATTGACCTCGAAATGTCTACAAATTTTATTCCACATCCACCTCGGTTCATAGACTCTCTACAGCTTATTTGCTAGCTTGAACGAAGTTCTAGGATTCTTCCTCCTCCAGCGACTCAGGATATCATCTGTGGCTGCCTGCGTGCTGATAGCTAAAAGTCCAATTAAGCATCAGACAAGTTTAAGCTCCGCACATGAGGACTCAAAATCGCGGTGCTCTAAACCGAAATGTCAAGAAATTGAACGGGTCTCGTCTTGCTGTGACGTACTAGCTTTGGTGTTTGAATCCTTCACAACAAATTAACCTGAACTAGTGCAAAACTAGCAGAAGGGATCTCAAGACTTTCAAGCCATCAAGCAGTACTGACAGATCGAACCGTACGTTCAACTGACCGGCGCCCTGCTGCTATATAAACGCTCGAGCTCACCCCATGCAGAGAAGATATAAACCTCTAACCTCCGAGTTGCTTCTCTTGGTATTTTGTCACAAGTAGTACATGGGCAAGGCGATGACCTCGTCGGCGACGGTAGCGAAGGCGGCGCTGCTGCTCCTGCTCGTGGTGCAAGTACTCCTTGCCCTTGGCGTCCTCGCCTCCGCGGCGAGGCCGCTTGCGGGGGACGGGACGACGATGGACGGCTTGCTGCTGGATGACGGGATCGGGATGGTGTCGCAGATACTAGGCGCCGCCAAGTCAGGGCCCAACCCGCCCTCGCACTGCTGCAACTGACGCTCGAGGACGTGAAGAATAATACACGGAAGCGTATGAGAGTTGCTTCTATATTGTTTCAGCGTGTTCTGCGGGACATGGTGAAGCTGTGGTTCTTTCGTTCCATTTGTTTGGAAGAAAACAAATATTTAGGGTGATTATTTGCACATGTTTTTATTTCATATATATAGATAGGTTGCTGCTCAAAGTCTAAAGTGAATCAGAGATTTATTAGAAAGATAAAGGGAAATTAAAGGTGTGTTTGGTTGTATGCACCACATGATGCTTGTATGGTTATGGTGAGGTTTAACTAATTTGCTTCTACCATATATATGCATGGTTCACTTCCACCAGTAGATTAATTAATTAAAGAAGATGGGTTCATCCTGAACAAGTTGGTACAATTAATTCACCCTACCAAACAAAATTATTTCAAACTATTTCATATATGAACCAACAACTTATACACAACAATCAACCAAGGATCACACGTGACGGATGGAGCATACGTACGGAGAGGTATAGTGTTACATATAACTATAGAAGAGAAATTTTAGTGCCTTTGAAAAAAAATGATCTGAGAGCCGTCCATCTAGCAAACACCGTATATGAAATTTTGTCAACGGCTCGTTTTGCATTTTAAAAATAAAAAACAAACACCGTAGACCATCGTTTGTTAGAAGGGGAATTTAAATGCGCTACTTGCTCTGTTTTACCTATTCCAACCTCAACCTTTGTTTGGTTGGGGGAGGGAAAAAACTTCGCTTAGGGCTTGTTCGTTTCCGTGGGATTCAATCCGGTCGGAATAATAAATGTATGAAGAAAATTATGATAGGGGCTCGGATTTATTCCGGATCAAAAATTAATTTACCAATCATGATAGGTAGAACAAGAGACCGTAGAGCCGGATTGGTTCCACACCTCTTGACTAGTGGATTGATTCCGAGCCTTTTGGTGTATCTATCATGAGCAAATTAGTTTTCGACCCGGAATAAATCTGGATCTCTTATAGTTACTATCATGATTTTCTTGTTGTATTTATCCATTCCGATCGGAATTGACCCCGTGGAAACGAATGAGGCCTTAGGGAATCTTGCGTGCATGAAGTACTAAATGAAGTCTATTTGCAAAACCTTTTCACAGATGAGTGTAACTCTGCGTGACGAATCTAATGAGCATACTTAATTGATGATTTGCTACAGTAATGCTACAGTAACCGTTCTTTAATCATGCGGTCAAATACCTCATTAGATTTGTCTCGCGATTTTACACAGGGCTGTGGAGGTAGTTTTGAAAACTGACATTGTTTAACACCCTTAATTAGTGGTCAAAGTGAGGGGGAAATTTTTTCCCTCCCCAACCAAACAAAGCCTCGAGTCCATCTCGCGTACTACAGTAGACTGCATTTTTGGTCTCCCACAGGGGTTCAATTCCCATGAATACGTGCTTCATCACATAGTGGCAGCTCCACGAAAAATATTACAGGTCGGCGGACACTGGTGACTAGTGAGTGAACAAGAACAAGCATGCATGAGGAAAAACACCCTTCTGGCATTGGTATTCTGTTGGAGAAATTTATGCCCAAGATTTCCCCACTTAATCGTGTCCCAAAAAAAGTCATGGCATTCCCTCCTACCGTGAGAAAATATCATGTATTTTATTTGACCTAGAAAGCGCATTAGAAATCAAACTGATGACCGAGCAGTCTTTGATGGAATCTTTGGTCTTACGGTCGTCGAAAGTAGCCTGTCCAATAAAGCCTCATAAAGCATGTTAGTTGTTAGAAATCAGGTTTCTTTGGGGCACTAGGAACGCAGGGAGCACAAGCGCGCAGAGTTAGAGAGGAAGGGGAGGAGCTCTTGTCTATTCTCTTTCACTGGATGTGTCTATTTACAAAGGGGTTAAAGCACCCCTATTTATAAATGAGCATTAGGAGGAGAGTAAATACAGTATTTACTCTGCTCCACATCTCCCACTTCTCATCTCTCATTTCTGACTCCTCATCTCTCCAACTCTCCATTAATTGGCCACATTGATTATGATTCATAACACTCCACCTTGGCCAATTACATACCATGTGTATGCCTCGTTAAAAACTCCCCCAAAAACCCAGTGGAAAAAAAGGTAGGAGAAAAGAGTACATCATAGGCTTTGCTTATGTTGCGCCTGTTGCCTCGTTAAAAACCTTGCATGAGAAAACCCAGTGGGAAAAAACTCATCAAGGGAAAAGGAGTACAACAGTTGATGCTCGAGTCAGGTCTTCAAGACCGAATTGTGATCTTCAGGATCACAAACTTGGGCTATGGCTCTTAGGGTAAGTCTCCCCCTGAACCCTGCAAATCTCTAAGCCGCTTCATTCCAATTCCATAAATGCATTTATAGAAGCTGGAGGCTGGTAAAGATTTTGTGAATAAATCGCAAGATTGCCACATGATCTTGCTTGCAGGATCTTAATTTCCCCACTCTTCCGGAGCTCGTGGGGATAAAAGAGTTTTGGAGCAATATGCTTTGTGAGATTGCTCTTCACATAGCCCATATGCATCCGTGCAACACAAGCAAGCATTATCTTCATAGATAATGGTGGGGGTGTTGACAACGCCCTTACCACATGACTCCCGAATGTGGTTAATCATTCACCGTAGCCAAACACACTCTTGTGTGGCTTCATACGAGGCGATTATCTCCCGAGTGGTTGGTTGATGTGGCAACCTATGTCCGCTTCACGAGACCGCCATGAGATGGCCGCACCACTACAGAGAAACACAAAACCGAGTCCGAGATCCGGCATTATGGGGGTTGGACATATAGCCAGCATCCACATAACCCACCATAGTCGATCCCCACTTTGGAAACCACAACCCAAGGTCCCGAGTGCCTTTCAAATACCCGAGTATGGTTTTCACGTCAACCCAATGTCTTTCGGTGGGTGCGGCACCGTACCCGGCCACAGATTTACCGAAAAAGCAATATCCGTCGTGTGCAATTTGCAAGGTACATTAGTGCCCCAATGGCACTAAGCTATGGAACTTCAGGTCCCAAACCTTGTTCATCCTCTTCCTTGGGTCGGAACGGATCCTTATCTGCTTACAATGATCAGACGATCATAGGGGTTCTCAGAGGGTGGCACTCATCCATATTAAACGTTTCAAGTGCCCTCTTTGTATAAGTAGATTGGTGAACAAACACTCCTTCAGGGAGGTGTTCGAGCTGCAGGCCCAAACAAAGCTTGGTTTTACCCAAGTCTTTCATCTCAAATTCCGTCTTGAGGTAAGCCATCGCTTCCTCAATGTCTCTGGTCGTACCGATGATGTTCAAATCATCGAAGTAGACCGAGATGATGCAAAATCCATCACAAGATTTCTTTATGAAGACACGGGGATAGTCATCATTGTTGATGTAACCTCTCCGCAGAAAAAGTTACTCAACTAGTTGAACCACATCCTTCGGATTGTTTCAACCCATACAAAGACCGCCGCAGCGGACGCTTAACATGTTGCGGTTTTGATTCGGTCCAAGGTGAAGGCATCTAGACCCCTAATTCGTGTTTTGGTAATTAATGACAATCATTATGTACTAACATTTTTTATTTGAGTTATAAGAATAGGTTAGTCCGGTGAAATGATGAGATCATGTGGTATAAACAAGAAAGTCTTGTATGGCATGTGTTGGAAACAACTCAAGGCTAAGGTAAAACATAGAGTTTTATTTTTGCCGGTCATAAGGTGATTAGAGGATGTTCAATGACCGGGTTGATAGGATAGATAGTCGTACTATCAAGAGGGATCAATTTCATTGGCTTGACTTTCCACAAGTGCCACTTGGATCAAAAATTTGCATGCATTGCATTTAGATGTGTGGCGTTTTCTTTTGGTAAAAGGGTTTCATTGAAAATCTTAAGAAAAATTAGTTTTCGAGGTGTTGGGCGGACGGTCCGGGCCCTTGGGGTGGACGATCCGTGGGTTTTAATATTTATTTAATATTTGAGATTTTTGGCAAAAGTTTTCGAGAAAATGCGCTTCCAGGCGGACGGTCCGCGGACCCCAGGCGGACGGTCCGTTATTCTTAACAAAACAGGGTGCAGCTCGGTGGATCGGGCGGGCGGTCCGCGCCCGCCCGCGGACGATCCCGCGGGGCCTAGGCGGACGGTCGCGGGGTCCGGCGGACGGTCCGCCCGCCCAACGGTCGGTCTTGCCGGCCATTGACTTCGCGTTTTACCGTTGGAATTCAAACGCGGGCGGTCCGCGAGGGCATCGCGGATAATCTGCGCGAGGTACGCGTTTTGCCCATAACGGCTAGTAACGGGAAGGGGAGTATATATACTCCAACCCCGGGGTTGGAGTGTCTCTCTTGGCACTTTGAAAGGTCCATACTCCCTTGTAGAGCTCTCCCTCTCCTCTCTCTCACTCGGCTTAGTGGTTGCATTCTTTGTGAGATTGAGAGCTTCTAGTGCATTGCGTCAAGGTTTTGATCTTTGTGGCACTAGGGAATCATCAAGCAAGTGGTTCATTTGTTACTCTTGGAAGTTGCCGCTTCCTAGACGGCTTGGTGGTGGAAGAATCCGTTGAAGCTCGCAAGAAGATTGTGCGTGGCTCCGGATTTCGTCTTGTGATAGGTATTGTGCTCACCTCACGGGAGCGGTGAAGAGCAACTCTAGTGGAATCGAGGTGTGGAGTGGTTCTTTGGTTCTAATCGGCTCAAGATCAAGCGTTGTCTTGATAGAAGAGCGGTTGAACATTGAATCTACCTCAACGTGGATTAGGGGTGACCGACAAGTCATCGATACCACGAGATAAAGTTCATCTCTTGTGCTTGGTTATGTCTTTGCTCAATTTCCTTTCAAGTACTTTACTTTAAGCATTCAATTTCTAGAGATTGTTTTATATCTTGTCACCCTAGGCCACAAACCCCCAACATAGGTATAGAATAGGTAGAGATTTAATTCTCCTTGTGGTTCTAATTAAATTTCTCTAGTGTTGTGCTTTTAGTTTTTAAACCGCCTATTCACCCCCTCTAGTCGGTATCCTAGATCCTACAAGTGGTATCGAGATAAGGACTCCTTATTTGAGAGATTTAACCATCTCGGAGTAGGATAAATGGCCGAGGAAGATAAGTTTCATGTTGGGAAGCCACGGGTCTTTTATGGGAACAATTATGACTATTGGAAGAAAAGAATGGAGGTTCACTTCAAGGCCTTGGGAAGAGAATTATGAAGAATTGTAATGGAAGGATATGTCATTTTGGATCCTAAGAATAAGTCGGATCAAGATGATAAAAATGAAAAACTCAATGATAGAGCGTTGAGTGTACTTTACAATGCTCTTGCTCTTAGTGAATTCAATAGAGTGAAGGGACTTGAGAAGGAAAATGAGATATGGGAGAAGCTTATGGAAATCTACGAGGGAACATCCACCGTTAAAGAAGCAAGGCTCTATGTGTACAAGGGAAAGTTCAATGAGTTCACCATGAAGAAGGATGAAGATGTTTCAACCATGTTCAACCGGTTGAATGATATAGTGAATGTACTCAAGTGTCTTGATTTTGATGTAACAAACAAAGACTTCTCTCACAAGTTCCTTAGATGCCTTCCGGAAAAATATGAGACAATTGTGACCTTGCTTGTGAGGAGTGACTTGAGTAAGATGACTCTTACGGAGGTGCATGGTGAAGTGCAAACTCATGACTTATTCAAGCAATCACAAAAGGAAGTTCAAGGCCAATCAATGAATGAAGAGAAGAAAAATATTGCCCTCAAGGCCAAGGCTACTCAAGAAGAAAATGATGATGAGAACCCGGACATTAACTCCGATGAGGAAATGGCTCTTATTGTAAAAGGGCTTAGAAGAATTATGAAGAAGAAGAAGAAGTTTGGCAAGATGGGGAAATCTTCAAAGAAGAATCCTTTTGAAGGCAAAGATTACTTCAATTGTGGTTAATTGGACATATTTCAATTAATTTTCCAAACAAGAAAGAAGACAAATATGGCAAGAAGAAAGACAAGAAGAGTGTACCTAAGAGGAAGAAATATTACAAGAAGGAGAAAAATGGCCAAGCATACTTTGTTGAGTGGGATTCCGATGCAAGCTCCGATGAAGATGATGATGACAAGCCTTCAAGAGGTCTTGCCGGGGTTGCTATCAGGGAAGCTCCTTCACTCTTCTCCAAGCCATATTGTCTTATGGCAAAAGGTGAATCAAAGGTGAACTATAAAGCCAGAGGAAGACATTGGGTAATTGATAGTGGTTGTACAAACCACATGACCGGCAAAAGAAAAATATTCTCTCATCTTGATGAAGACATTTCCGATTTTGATAACATCACTTTTGGAGATGATAGCAAGGGAGGTGTAAAAGGCATTAGTGAAGTACCCACCTCTAAAGACTATAATCTCTCTAATGTCTTGCTAGTTGATTCTCTCAATTCCAATTTGCTATCTATTGCTCAACTTTGTGACAATGGTTATAAATGTACATTCACTAGCAATGATTGTTGAGGTTACCTCACTTGATGGGAAAGATTATATTTTTAAGGGCTTTCGTCATGAGAGCTTATATCTAGTGCATTTCTCATCTAAGAAGGCTAATTTGACTACTTGCTTATTCTTAAAAGCCTCTATGGGTTGGTTATGGCATAGAAGACTTGGTCATGTTGGTATGAAACAACTCAACCGGTTGGTGAAGCATGACTTACTTCTTGGCTTGAAAGATGTAAAATTTGAGAAAGATAAATTGTGTAGTGCTTGTCAAGCTGGAAAACAAGTTGCCAATTTACATCCTAATAAGAGCACTATGTCAACCACAAGACCATTGGAATTACTACATATGGATTTATTTGGTCCTACTACCTATAGAAGCATTGGTGGCAATACCTATTGTCTTGTAATTGTGGATGATTGTTCAAGATACACATGGGTATTCTTTCTTCATGACAAAGCTATTACTTGTGATATTTTCAAGTCATTTGTGAGAAGAGCCGAAAATTAATTTGAGCTAAAGTTGAAGAAAGTTAGAAGTGACAATGGTAGTGAGTTCAAGAACACAAATGTTGAAGAGTTTTGTGATGAGAAAGGAATCAAGCATGAGTTTTCAACTACATATACACCAGAATAAAATGGTGTAGTTGAGAGGAAAAATGGGACCTTGATTAAGATGGCAAGATCAATGCTAGATGAGTACAAAGTTTCGGATTCTTTTTGGGACGAAGCTATCAACACCGCTTGCCATGCCTCTAATAGGCTATATTGTCATAGATTCTTCAACAAAACACCATATGAACTTCTAAATGGAAGGAAGCCCAATATATCATATTTTCGGGTTTTTGGTTGCAAGTGCTATATCTTGAGGAAAGGATCTCGGATGTCTAAATTTCAAAGCAAGTGTGATGAAGGATTTCTTCTTGGATATTCTTCAAATTCCAAAGCTTATAGAGTATACAACAAGTCCAAGGGATCTCAAGATGAGAAAGAGAATTTAGATGATGTGAGAGTGAGGACCATGTGTGGTTCGAGGACCGGTGGATGGTCGCTTCCTTGTGTGATGAGTGATTGACAACGTTGTGTGGACCGATTCTTGGCTAAGTATTGCGGGTGCGGGTTGCGGCTTGACTCGTGTTGGTGCGGGTGAAGAACAAGCGCGAAAGGTCGTTGCCGGTGAGGCCTCCGGGTGTGGAGAAGACAAGTAGGCTTCGTTCGAGGGACCCGGTGGCCGGCGGGGGTCAAGTGCGGGCCGCATGGTGGCATGAACGAGCAAGATGAAGTCGTGGACGGTTTCTTGGTTGAGCCTCAAAACCAAGGTCGAGCCGGGACTACGTGGGAGCCAAGTCATGAGTGGAGATTGGCGGAGGCTACACCGAGTTCGCGGGGTTTCCGGTGGTTCACCGAAAACCACCGGGTTCCTTGGTTGATCCACAAAGCCAAGACCGGAGAACCGAAGACGGAGGTGCAAGCGGCACCGGACCGGTCCCGACCGGTGGGTCCGACCGGTCCGGCCGTGGTGACCGGTCCGACCGGTGAGGAGCACCGGTCCGACCGTGTGCGACGACGCGGTCCGGAATCTTCGAAGCGGAGGACACGCGTCGGGATCGCATGGCTTGCGTCGAGGCTACGCGGAGGGTGCGGTCGCCGGGCATCCGTCCGATGGTGAAGACATCAAGAATTCCAAATCCGCCCTTGAGGGGCTTGTATCCCTAGTTAGTAGAGAGGGGCATTTTAGACATTCGGTTGCCGCCTATATAACCCAAGAGGTGAGAGGTTGGCAGCCAACTCTTGGAACCCTAGCTCATTAGTTTTCCTATTTTCCACCTATTTTCTCTAGGTTTTCCTTAGGACTAGCAAGAGAGCTTCACGGAGAGATCTTGTAGAGAGGGATGGATGATCGGGCGGCTTGCTAGACCTTGTACGAACCTTTGTTTCATGTATAGATGATTCGGCGTGGTTCCTCAAGGTTTGGATGTGTTTTCCCCGGTTGTTCTTGGTGGTGATTTTCGGAGCCCTCTCTCGGTGATTTCTTTGGGTTGTTTTCGGGGCCTTTCTCTTGGGGATTTGATGGGGGAAATTTGTGGGAACCCTTCGTGGTTCTTTGGGCTGTGATTCCCCTCCCAAATCCGTGAGTAAAGGTGCTCGATTTTGGGGGTTTCTTGAGTTCTTGGGTTGGAGGTGCTCTCGGCGGGATTTCTTCGATTCCTCCTTTTTGGACGAGTTTTTGTGGGATTAAACTTGGCTATGAACTCCTCATGAGGTGTTCTTGATATCCCCAAAGTCTTGTTCAAGTCCGTGGAGCGATTCGGGAGATCGAGATTTGGATTTGGGGGAGTTGACCGCGGGTCTTTGTTCATCCCGAAAGTTCGCCCGAGCTACACCGGTCGACCGGTGCTCTTGACCGGCTCCGACCGGTGCAAGCCCTTGTGGGTTTTTGCTCGGGTGAACGTCTTGGTGTGTTCGTTGTTGTCCCGTGTTGCCTTCTTTGTTTCGAGTTTGGGTCCGTTTGGTGGTCGGTTGACTGTTTGGTGCCTTGGGGGCTTTCGGTGCCGCCACCGGTCCGACCGGTGTGTCTCACCGGTCCGACCGGTGTAGAGCCACTTAGTGAAAGTTGCTCGGTTTCACCGGCAGGGACCGGTCCGACCGGTGGTGCTCACGGTCCGACCGGTGTGGGTCCGTAGACTCGAGGCTTGGTTTTTCCGTTGCGTTTCTCGGGTCGGAAGGTGGTGTGTTGGTTCCTAGGTCCGGTGGCACTCCGGTGGCTACGTGGGCTTGACCAACCTTGGTAGTGAGTCGGAGACGTGTGTTGGAAGCCGTGTTCATCTTGTTGGAGTTTCGATCTCCTTCGAGAAGAATTTTTATCGGCTCCCATTCCCCCCCCCTCTGCGGTTCGCCGTATCGGTCCTTCAAGTGGTATCGAGCCGGTTCGGGTCTTTGTTGACTCTAACCGGTCTAAGATCCAAGGATGGCGTACCGAGAACGGGGTTCGGGTCCTCCCACACTTCGATGGCAAGAACTACCGGATGTGGAGCAAGCGGATGGGTGCGTTCCTCCGCGGAAAGGGTCACTGCTTTGGGATGTCACGGTGGACACGAGGCTATGTCCGGCCGATGGATTTCCTCGCTCCGGGATCGAGGGGACGGCTTCGACGCCAACAATAAGGCGGTCGACTACTTGTTTCGTGTTTTGTGTCGGCCGAGTTCGATTGGGTGCACACCGAGCACTTGGCTTGTAGGATTTGGGCGGTGTTGAAGGAGGCTCATGTTGGGAACGCCCGGTGTTCGGGCACGGATGTATGCGACCTACGGAGAGAGTACGAGAACTTCACTCATCTCCCGGTGAGTCCATCGATGCCTTGTTTCGGAGGTTCACGGTGGTTGTGAACAACATGAGGGCCAATGTGGACGTGCTCCCGTACGATGATCATGATAGAGCGGTCAAGCTCTTACACTCTTTGGATCGTACGATTTGGGGCGGAAAGTTCGAGGCCATTGTGGAGTCGGAGAAGTATGACACTCGACCGTGAACGAGCCGTTCTCGAAGCTCAAGTCGGCCGAGGTGGATAGGGGCATGGCGGCCAAGCTTGAGGGTCCGACCGACTCCCATAGTCTCGCCCTCGTTGGTGGTTCCAAAGGAAAGGCTAACTCTAACCCATCCACCAGGATGTTCTCCTTCTCCTCTTTGATGTCTATGCCAGATGAGGAGTTCGACGAGCTTGGAGAGGACGAGCTGGCGCTCCTGACGAGGCGGTTCGAGAGGCTGCACGAGAACCGCGTGAACAGGAGGAGGAACACGAGGACATGCTTCAAGTGCGGCAAGACTGGACACTATTTCGCTGAGTGTCCAAAGGTGAACAGCCACGACAAGCACAAGTCCAAGGACAAGAAGAAGAAGTCCAGGAAGAAGGATCATGGACATGAGAAGAAGACGCGGTCTCGAGAGAAGATGAAGAGATCAAGCGACATCGAGTCTGATTCCGAGGACACGTCTTCAAGCTCGAGTGATGAAGACGAAGAGGATGAGAAGAAGAGGAGGAAGAAGAAGAACTTTGGCAAGTATCTCAACGGCCTTTGTGTGACGGGCCTAAGCCTCAAGGACGACTTCTGCGGCATGGCTCGCAGTTCGAGCAGCAAGAGAAGCCGAGAGGGACGCCTCGGATTTGGATTCCGAGGATGAGGTACGTGATGAGCTCTCCTCTTTGCGCAAGGAGAATGAGGAGTTGGTTGACTTGCTTGATAATCGCGATCACATGCTTAGAGAGGCTAAGAAGCTTAGGAAGGAGCTTAGATCTTTGCTCGAGGATGCTAGGACTAGAGTGGCTGAGCTAGAAACACAGGTTCTTGATAGCAAGCTTGAAATTAATTCGCTCAAGGCTAGCCCTGTTGTTTCTGATGAAAATGATTGTGCTGATTGCTCTGCTTTCCTAGCTGACTTGACTGATCTTAGGGAGAAGTATGCCTCCAAGTGTGAGGAACTAGATGTGCTTAGGGTTGAGTTGGCTGAGCTACAATCTAGACCCACTTTGCTTGGTGCTTGCACTTCTTGCCCTAGTTTGCATGAGAAAATTGCTGAGCTCCGCTCTCGCATTGTTTCACTTGAGGCTGATTTGAAAGTGCCTATTCCTACTTCTTGCTCTACTTGTGAGTTGCATGCTATGAAGAATTTGGATCTTGCAAGATGTGTTGGTCGCTTGCAAGATGAGAATGATAAGTTGCGTGAAGCGCTGAGTTGGTTGTCGAGTCAAGAACCTCAGCTTGGTATGATGATTGCTAGCTGTAAGCGCTTTGACGGTTGGGCTTTGGGATTGGATAAGGTTGGTGAGGGTAGTGGTGAGAGAGAAAGGAAATTTGGGAATGTTTCGGTTCCACCACAACCCACACCCAAATACAAGTTTGCATCCAAGCCAAACCAACCAAAAGAAAAACCGAGTGAGAAGGCAAGTGAAACGCCTAGTGAGAAACCAAGTGAGAAGCCTTGTGAAGAGCCTCATCCCAAGCCTAAGCCCAGATCGATCCGTTTCCATTGTGAGTTTTGTGGAAAGGATGGTCACAAGAGAGCGTTTTGCTTCAAGAGGAAGCGTGAGGAGAGAATGGCGAAGGAGTGGGCTAACAAGGACAAGTACCACCCTTTCGATGGTGTACTTGAGCCTCGTGTGCGCTGCCCGGGGCCAAGGCGAGTGTGAGGCCGGTTCGGGCTTGGGGAGAGCGGAAGGTCGTTGGAGGTGCCGTCGCCCGGAGTCACACCGGTCGGACCGGTGTGGGGCACCGGTCGGACGGTGCGGGCACCGGGACAGGCGGCAGTTTGGGTTTCGTGCTCGTACGGAGTGCGAGGGTTGTTTCCGGAGGTCGTGGTTACGGTGGTTGGTCCGGAAAGTTTGCCGGAGGCCGGCTTGCTAGGCATTCTCCCCCTCGAGCTCACTACGGGGATGGGAGCGATCTTAGCTTTGAGGAGGAGAGGAGGGACGGTCCACGGGTTTTCTTTCGTGGTTTTGGTCCTCCTCCTGGTAGAGAGGTTTGGTTACCTCGTGGTGGTCACCGTGGTGGTGTTCGTGGAGGTAGCTTTGGTAGGAAAGATGGTTTGGTTTGTGCTAACCCCACTTTCGAGCAAATGGCTAGGCACTGGTTTTACACATTTGGAACTAACCCCAGTGTTGAGTCGTTTGCTCGCTCTCGCTCTTGGTTTTGAGTTGCAGGTGGATAGCCCGGAGAACATTTGGTTGATATCGGGGGGTGGTCCTTCGGCTTCATATCCCGGTGGTGATATGTAGGTGCATCACTTTCGGGAATGGTGGACAAGGATGAGTGAATTGTGAAGAAATGATAAAGGTAAGTGTATTTGTGACCTTCGATTGTGTGGCCCTGGTCAAGCCACTTGGTTTGTTTTGCTCCTTCTCTATCTCATGTGTGTAGGGTGAGCTTTGTATGCTCTTTGGCCCTAGTGCATGTGCTTAGGGGGAGCTTGTGAGTTTTGTGCTCCTTTGCTCTTTTGCCGGCGGTGTCGAGCCCTTTTTGCCTCCCCTCGAGGAGCCGGTGGTTTGTGAGCTTTGTGTGTGGGAGCTCCTTTGTAGCATATGTATAGCTTTCCTTTGTGCATTTCTTGCATTTGGCATGGCATATGTAGCATGATGTATAGGCATCCTTGTATCTTAGATTGCATGCATTTTGTATCATATGCATTGGTTAGGAAAAGCTTCTCTCATATACATTGTTCACCATGAAATGAGATATATGTCTTTGTGAGCTTGTTTGGTATGCTACGGTTAGTTTGGCTTAGCTCTTGATGATCTTGATGAATAATCCATGGTTGATAGCTATGCTTTTGAAAAATGTCACATGTATGCTCTCTCATGTGTAAATGCCTTTGCATGCTCTTGACATGTTTGTGTGGCCTTGCTATGCTTAATTTGTGGTTGGATAGCTAGTTTATTGATCATATGGGGCCAAAGGCTCATTTGCCATCATGAATGTTTAGCCCTCTTGATTTATCTTGTGGAGGAGCATAAGTTCCTTTTTGTCGCAAAGACATTTCATGTACCATTTACAAATCTGAATATGAAATGAAAAATGCTTGGAAATATGCTCCCATGTCATATGTGCTGAATTTAATTCGCTTTGGGTGCTAAACCGTTGCATGATGCCTACCAATGAGAAGTCTCATAAATAGAAGTAGGCACATGGCTCGGTGGCTTTGACATGACATGAGGTGCTTGTGGGTGTTTGTGATGGTCTTATGGTTAGAATGGCTGTCCTAGCATGAAGTTTGTGTGGCTTTGCCATTTTGATATGCTTTGATCATGTTTAGGACTTTGCTCATGAGAGGCAAGTTTTTCGCAAAATTGCCAAAATTCATCTTAGCTTCGTCCAATGGTTGTGAAACTTGGTGATCATGTAGTTGAGATCGATACGAAGCCGTAGAGTACCTAACTTGCTCATTTGGACATGTGTAGCATTCTTTGTTGAATTTTGTCTATTTGAGAAGCTCTAGGTTGCATCTTTTGCATTTTTGGCTTGATTCATGCATTGTCAACAAGGGGGAGAAGTTTGAGCTTGAAATGGCTTGTTGGACGCGTTTGGAAGGTTTTCAGGTGGTTTCGAGCCATTTCTGGGCTCTGTTGTACACCGGTCTGACCGGTGATGAGCACCGGTCTGACCGGTGTGAGTGCTGGTCCTGTACATATGTTGGGCACCGGTCTGACCGGTGGTGATGACCGGTCTGACCGGTGTAAGCTGAAATTGCTGCAGCTGCCCTGTTTTCAGCTGTTTTGCATGCATTCGTCCAGGGGGAGTTGCATTGGTTCAGGGGGAGCTTGCATGTGTGCAGGGGGAGCTCTTTGTGGTGTTCGAGCTTTGTTTTGGTGGTTTGCGCTCTTTGCTTGAGCTTTGCTTTGTCTCGGATGTGTCGAGCCGTTGCCCTTGCCTAAGGGGTCCGAGACTTGTTTCCTTCAAGTGATCTTGCTCTTTGCCTTTGTTTGGCTTTCGATCGCTTGTTGGAGTTTCTTTTTGTTCGTTTCTTTTCTTTTTCTTTTCTCTCTTGTTACCTTCGTGTGGGTGTTGTCAATGCACTCATCAAGGGGGAGATTGAGGACCATGTGTGGTTCGAGGACCGGTGGATGGTCGCTTCCTTGTGTGATGAGTGATTGACAACGTTGTGTGGATTGATTCTTGGCTAAGTATTGCAGGTGCAGGTTGCGGCTTGACTCGTGTTGGTGCGGGTGAAGAACAAGCGCGAAAGGTCGTTGCTCGTGAGGCCTCCGGGTGTGGAGAAGACAAGTAGGCTTCGTTCGAGGGACCCGGTGGCCGGCGGGGTCAAGTGCGGGCCGCATGGTGGCATGAACAACAAGATGAAGTCGTGGACGGTTTCTTGGTTGAGCCTCAAAACCAAGGTCGAGCCGGGACTACGTGGGAGCCAAGTCATGAGTGGAGATTGGCGGAGGCTACACCGAGTTCGCGGGGTTTCGGTGGTTCACCGAAAACCACCGGGTTCCTTGGTTGATCCACAAAGCCAAGACCGGAGAACCGAAGACGGAGGTGCGAGCGGCACCGGCACCGGTCCCGACCGGTGGGCCCGACCGGGTCGGGTCCGCCGGTGGTGACCGGTCCGACCCGGTGAGGAGCACCGGTCCGACCGGGGTGTGCGACGACGCGGTCCGGAATCTTCGAAGCGGAGGACACGCGTCGGGATCGCATGGCTTGCGTCGAGGCTACGCGGGGTGCGGTCGCCGGCATCCGTCCGATGGTGAAGACATCAAGAATTCCAAATCCGCCCTTGAGGGGCTTGTATCCCTAGTTAGTAGAGAGGGGCATTTTAGACATTCGGTTGCCGCCTATATAACCCAAGAGGTGAGAGGTTGGCAGCCAACTCTTGGAACCCTAGCTCATTAGTTTTCCTATTTTCCACCTATTTTCTCTAGGTTTTCCTTAGGACTAGCAAGAGAGCTTCACGGAGAGATCTTGTAGAGAGGGATGGATGATCGGGCGGCTTGCTAGACCTTGTACGAACCTTTGTTTCATGTATAGATGATTCGGCGTGGTTCCTCAAGGTTTGGATGTGTTTTCCCCGGTTGTTCTTGGTGGTGATTTTCGGAGCCCTCTCTCGGTGATTTCTTTGGGTTGTTTTCGGGGCCTTTCTCTTGGGGATTTGATGGGGGAAATTTGTGGGAACCCTTCGTGGTTCTTTGGGCTGTGATTCCCCCTCCCAAATCCGTGAGTAAAGGTGCTCGATTTTGGGGGTTTCTTGAGTTCTTGGGTTGGAGGTGCTCTCGGCGGGATTTCTTCGATTCCTCCTTTTTGGACGAGTTTTTGTGGGATTAAACTTGGCTATGAACTCCTCATGAGGTGTTCTTGATATCCCCAAAGTCTTGTTCAAGTCCGTGGAGCGATTCGGGAGATCGAGATTTGGATTTGGGGGAGTTGACCCGCGGGTGCTGTTCATCCCGAGCCGCCTGTGCTACACCGGTCGACCGGTGCTCTTGACCGGTCTGACCGGTGCAAGCCCTTGTGGGTTTTTGCTCGGGTGAACGTCTTGGTGTGTTCGTTGTTGTCCCGTGTTGCCGCCGTTTCGAGTTTGGGTCCGTTTGGTGGTCGGTTGACCTGTTTGGTGCCTTGGGGGCTTTCGGCGCCACCGGTCCGACCGGTGTGTCTCACCGGTCCGACCGGTGTAGAGCCACTTAGTGAAAGTTGCTCGGTTTCACCGGCGAGGGACCGGTCGACCGGTGGTGCTCACCGGTCCGACCGGTGTGGGTCCGTAGACTCGAGGCTTGGTTTTTCCGCGTGCGTTTCTCGGGTCGGAAGGTGGTGTGTTGGTTCCTAGGTCCAAGTGGCACTCCGGTGGCTACGTGGGCTTGACCAACCTTGGTAGTGAGTCGGAGACGTGTGTTGGAAGCCGTGTTCATCTTGTTGGAGTTTCGATCTCCTTCGAGAAGAATTTTTATCGGCTCCCATTCACTCCCCCCCCTCTCTGCGGTTCGCCGTATCGGTCCTTCGAGAGAGGTGAAGAATTGAGTAAAGCAATGAAGACCATGGCTATCGGGGATATCATGCCTAGAGAAGAAGATGATGATGAAGGTCCATCAATATCTATTCAAGCAAATCCATCTACTTCCACAACAAATGATCATGATCAACAAGAGGGTAACTCAAGCAACAATGACTCACCCCAAGAATATGATCAAATGGCCCATATGACTACACCTTCTCCATTAACTCAAGAACCAATTAATCAACCAAGAATTCATCATCAAGTCGCCAAAGATCATCCCATTGACCAAATTATGGGTGACATTAGTAAGGGTGTTCAAACTCGATCTCGTGTTGCTTCATTTTGTCAACATTATTCTTTTGTTTCTTTTCATGAGCCTAAGCGTGTAGATGAAGCACTTAATGATCCGGATTGGGTTATTTCCATGCAAGAAGAATTAAATAATTTTACTAGAAATGAAGTTTGGGAGTTGGTTGAAAGACCCAAGAATCACAACGTCATTGGTACTAAATGGGTCTTCCGAAAGAGAGAAAATGAAGATGGTATTGTTGTGAAGAACAAGTCTAGATTAGTTGCTCAAGGCTATATCAAGTGGAGGGATTGGATTTTGATGAAACCTTTGCTCCGTAGCTAGACTTGAAGCCATAAGAACCATGCTTGCTTATGCTTGTTCTCGCAATATCAAGTTATATCAAATGGATGTCAAAAGTCTTTGTCTTGAATGGGAAAATTAGTGAACTAGTATATGTTGAGCAACCTCCCGGTTTTGAAGACCCCACAAAGCCTAATCATGTGTACAAGCTCTCTAAGGCATTATATGGGTTAAAACAAGCTCCTCGTGCTTGGTATGAAAGGCTTAGCGACTTTCTTCTTTCAAAGGGATTCAAAATTGGAAAGGTTGATACTACATTTTTCACCAAGAAAATTGGAAATGACATCTTGATTTGTCAACTTTATGTTGATGATATCATCTTTGGTTCAACAAATGAAGACTTTTGTAAAGAATTTGGAGAAATGATGTCTAGGGAATTTGAAACGTCTATGATTGGTGAATTGAGTTTCTTCCTTGGTCTTCAAATCAAAAAATTGAAGGAAGGCACTTTTGTTTGCCAATCTAAGTATGTGAGGGACATCTTGAAGAAATTTGATATGGAAAATGCAAAACCCATCAAAACTCCTATGGCTACTAATGGACATCTTGATCTTGAGGAGGGAGGTAAACCGGTTGACCTTAAGCTTTATAGGTCCATGATTGGTAGTTTGCTTTATCTTACCGCATCTAGGCCCGATATCATGTTTAGTGTGTGCATGTGTGCTAGATTTCAAGCTGCACCTAAAGAATGTCATTTGACCGCCGTAAAGCGGATTATGAGATATTTGAAGTATTCTCCTAACATTGGTCTTTGGTATCCAAAGGGTGCTCAATTTGAGTTAGTAGGCTTTTCTGACTCGGACTATGCCGGTTGCAAGGTTGATAGGAAGAGCACTTTTGGAGGTTGTCAATTGCTTGGGCGATCACTTGTTTCTTGGTCATTTAAGAAGCAAAATTCAGTGGCTCTTTCTACCGCCGAAGCGGAATATATCTCAGCGGCAAGTTGTTGTGCTTAATTGCTATGGATGAAGCAAACACTTCTTGATTATGGTGTGAAATTCAAGGAAATTCTTTTCTTATGTGACAATGAAAGTGTCATCAAGATTGCCAACAATCCGGTTCAACACTCTAGAACCAAGGATATTGATTTTCAGCACCATTTTCTTAGAGATCATGTGAGCAAAGGGGATATCAAGATTGATGGAGTGAGCACAGATGATCAATTGGCGGATATATTTACCAAGCCTTTGGATGAGTCTCGGTTTTGCAAATTGAGAAATGAGCTGAATGTCATTGACATCTCAAATGTGGCTTGAGAGCTAGCACATGTGTTTATCCATATGCATTTGTTTATCTCTCTTATCTATTTCTAGCTTATCTCATGTCTTTTGTTCTTTATTTTTCGTGAAGCTTGTTTTTGCATATTTTTCTAGCATTACTTGATACATTGCATCATTTGACAAATTTCCTTCATTATTCTTGAGCAATGATCCCAAAAGATATTCTTGCAAATCTTTATCTCGAGTTATATCAAGCTAAAATTAAAAGGGGAGGTCAGACCGTCCGCGGCATTGGGCGGGACCGTCCGGATGCTCCTGGCGGACTGTCCGCCAGGGCAGCACGGACCGTCCGCGTGGCTCGTGGAGAGGAGGTGCTTCACTGGACGTTCTGGAAGTAATAACGGACCGTCCGCGCCTTGGGTCCGGACCATCCGCGTGCCTCGCGGACTGTCCGCGATGGCATCGCGGACCGTCCGCAAGTGCCGAGCGCGGGTGGGACCCAGGTCGCGGGATAAATACAAGCAGGACTCTTCTCTTCCCCCAACCCGACCCTAAGTCATCTCCTTTCTCTCTTTCTTGCTCCCTCTCAAAGAAAAGGTCCCTCTTAGGGATTTCAATTGGAGCACTCCCCGGACCGTCCGAGCACATCCCCGGACTCTCCGCGAGATTCTCCACCATGTCATACAGGTATTTTTTTTCGTATCTCTCATTCTATCTCTCGAATTTTGAGCAAGAAGGTGATTAGGGTTTGGAGGTGTGATCTAAATTTCGTCCATGGTTTCATGTTTTTGGCTTGGTGAATGAGTTTGGGATATCAATGTGGTGGTGCGGCAAAATTTTGGTGAACAAATATTGAATTTTGATCAAGTTATGAGGATGGGAAAAATCGGACCTCTCGTTCACGGGCGCTAACCGGCCGGTGGCAAGGATCGTCCCCCGCCTCGCGTGAATGGTCCGCGTGACCCCGGCGGCGGCACCGGTGCCCATTAGCTTCTAGTTTGGGGTTTCACTCTCACTTATAATTATTTCCAACCGTTAATAATCACTCATATATATGGTTTTTGATAGTGCTCGCAAGGCTATCGCTTCACTCACTAGAAAGGTGACCAAAAAGGGCACAACAAAGAAGAAGAGCAAGGATGTTGGGACATCCAAGAGGCGTAGAAAAGATGATACCTCCGAGGAAGAAGAGGAGCCCGACAATCCTAATGACGGTGACTTCGATCCGGCCGATGAAGCGGCCAGTGCCTCATTCATGGTGGATGAAGATGAGATAAATCAAGGGGGGTAATAATGCTGACATCATTGATGTGATTAAATGCACAGCTCCTAGAAGGCAGTGGACACAAAGAGAGTTTGCTATTGCTAGAAATGACAATGCTTATAATCAACCCCGTGACACTCACAATTTGTATTTTCACACCACTGTGCAAGAGTAAGCCTTTTTTAGTAGTTTGATTGAGTGCACAGTTTTTACTCATCAGAGGGTTGATTTTGACTATCTTGAGTCTAAACTTGTCTTAGCTGGGGTGGCAACAAAACTTGAAAATTTGGACTTGAAACCGTTTCTTCAGCATAGATGTGATTGGAATGCTACCATAGTTAGACAATTCTATGCAACATATGAAATGGATTTTATAGGGAAGAAAATGAGGTGGATGACTGGTAAGAGTGAGTATGAGGCCACTTTTGCAGAATTTGCAGCTGCAAATCTTCTTAATAATGAGTATTTTAGTGATGGTGTTGATGTTTATAATGAGGATATTCTTGAAAACACTGTTGTCTTCTATGAGTCCGGCACCTCAAATGCAACTATAATGAAGCTCGGATAGCAAAGCAGGACTTAAACATCATCCGGCTGCCATTAACAACATCATAAGACATACCTTTATGCCTAAAAGTGGTAATAAGGATAAGGTCCGAGAACATTATTGGAATGTGATTGATCACATCATGCATGGAACTAAATTTGATGTTGTGAAGCTTATTCTTGATCAAATGATTTGCAAGAAGCGTCTTGTCAGAGATAGTATTTATTTTGCTCCTTATATTATGTCTTTGATCAAGACCAAGACGGGGTTCAATGGTCTATGTGATGTGAAGCATGAACTTTATCGTCCATTTTACAATGCTAAAGCTTTTCTCAACAAGCCATTGACACCTTATGGGCAGGATGCAGAAGCTCAAAATGTTGCTGAAAATGTTGAGGCTCATGCTAGTGATGATGAAAATGCAAATGTTGGTAACATGGGTTATGCTAATGTTGACGAGGGTGCTTATGCTATGCCACCTCCTCCTCCTCCAGTTCATCCCATGCAGTCACAGTGGGAGCCTCCTGCTGGATACTTTGACTCTTATTTTGCTAATATTCAGCAGTCAATGAACTCTCAATTTCAGCAGATGCAATCTGGGTTCAACTCTCACTTTGAGGTATATGGGCAACGGATGAATGATACATTTCAGACTATGTAGCAAGGTTTTCAGCAACAAATTGACACTAGTTTGAATAATTTTGGTCACCATGTCTATAACACTATGCATGATCCCATGATGCAAAGGTTGAGTGAGATGCAGACAGATCTTCAGAATGACTCAGTACCTTGAATAACAGATTCTCTCAGATGTCCACCTCGGAAGCAAGATCGGCAGCTATATGATCGGCGGACTCGCTTCGAACAATGTCAATGCCCCGAACATCGCTTTTGGAGATTTCGGAGATCATTTTTATCATTACTATCCGGCTCCGGCTCCACCACCACGGTTCGTCCCCCTTCGCCATTCTATCCTCCTTCGCCGCCACCTCGGGATGACTAGACCTTTTGGTATTTGATGCCAAAGGGGGAGAGATTTGGAGGAGTGATGTGTGATCTTTAGGGGGAGCTCACTTTCTTTGCATGCATTTAGAACTCTTGCATTGCACTTGCATGTTTAATTTCGGTTATGCATGAACTTTGGTTGGCTTGTAATAATTTGTGAGACTTACATTTTGGTGTGTGATGTGGTTGAGAACTAGAACTTGTGGTTATCTTGTGGTGATCTATGGTTGTGATCTCGTATTGCTTAACTTATGGCTTGTTCTAATTCCCGTAGTAGTTTTGAGGCTAACCCTTGCTTAATCTTTTTGAATATATATATGTGGTTGTTGCCTTGATCTCTATTTTGTAAGGGAAACTCCGTCAAAATTACTGTATTTATGCATATGTGTGAAAATCAAATGAAAATTATATGCACATATGTAGGGGGGAGTTCTCTCTATATTCTTGTTTTGGAGACATTCACTCTATCTATTTATTGAATTTATTTGAGAAGAGTAAGTGATTCCAAAACACAAAACCTTTCTTATATCACTCCTTTAAATGGTTGTCATCAATTACCAAAAAGGGGGAGATTGAAGGCATCTAGGCCCCTAATTCGTGTTTTGGTAATTAATGACAATCATTATGGACTAACATTTTTATTTGAGTTATAAGAATAGGTTAGTCCGGTGAAATGATGAGATCATGCGGTATAAACGAGAAAGTCTTGTATGGCATGTGTTGGAAAGAGCTCAAGGCAAAGGTAAAAGATATGGTTTTATTTTTGCCGGTCATAAGGCGATTAGAGGATGTTAAATGACCGAGTTGATAGGATAGATAACCATACTATCAAGAAGGATCAATTTCATTGGCTTGACTTTCCATAGTTCCACTTGGATAAAAAATTTGCATGCATTGCATTTAGATGAGTGGCGGTCTCTCTTGGTAAAAGGGTTTCATTGAAAATCTTAAGAAAAATCAGTTTTCAGGTGTTGGGCGGACGGTCCGTGCCCTTGGGGCGGACGGTCCGTGGGTTTTGATATTTATTTAATATTTGAGATTTTTGCAAAAGTTTTCGAGAAAATGCGCTTCGGAGCGGACGGTCCGCGGACCCCCGAGCGGACGGTTCGTTATTCTTAACAAGACAGGGGTGCGGCTCGGTGGACACGGCGGACGGTCGCGGCTCGCCGCGGACGAGTCCGCGGGCCCGTGCGGACGGTCCATGGGGTCCCGGCGGACGGTCCGCTCGGCCCAATGGTCGGTCTTGCCGGCCATTGACTTCGCGTTTTTACCTTTGGAATTCAAATGTGGGCTGTCCGCGAGGGCATCGCGGACAGTCCGCGAGATGCATTTTGCCCATAACGGCTAGTAACGGGAAGGGGGGGTATATATACTCCAAGCCCGGGGTTGGAGAGTCTCTCTTGGCACTTTGAAAGGTCCATACTCCTTTGTAGATCTCTCCCTCTCCTCTCTCTCACTCACTTGGCTTGGTGGTTGCATTCTTTGTGAGATTCGAGCTTCTAGTGAATTGCATCAAGGTTTTGATCTTTGTGTCACTAGGGAATCATCAAGCAAGTGGTTGATTTGTTACTTTGGAAGTTGCCGCTTCCTAGACGGCTTGGTGGTGGAAGAATCCGTTGAAGCTCGCAAGAAGATTGTGTGTGACTCCGGATTTCGTGTTGTGAGAGGTATTGTGCTCACCTCACCGGAGCGTGGGCTCGAGGTGTGGAGTGGTTCTTTGATTCTAACCGGCTCAAGATCAAGCGGTGTCTTGATAGAGGAGCGATTGAACATTGAATCTACCTCAACGTGGATTAGGGGTGACCGGCAAGTCATCGATACCACGGGATAAAATTCGTCTCGTGTGCTTAGTTATTTCTTTGCTCAATTTCCTTTCAAGTACTTTACTTTGAGCATTCAATTTCTAGAGATTGTTTTATGTCTTGTCACGCTAGGCCGCAAACCCCCAGCATAGGAATAGAATAGGTAGAGATTTAATTCACCTTGTGGTTCTAATTAAATTTCTCTAGTGTTGTGCTTTTAGATTTTAAACCGCCTATTCACCCCCCTCTAGTCGGTATCATAGATCCTACACGGGGATCTTGAGTCCTTCGTGGACTCTCATATGGTCTCCGAATCAAGTGACCCATACAATTATGCGGTCACGACATCCATCAACCGCATTTTCAAATTCAAGTTAGCTGCCATAGAGATAAGATATCGGAACGTTATGCCACTCATAACAAGAGAGTATGTCTCATCATAATCAATGCCGGTCTCTGCGTGAACCCTTGTGCCACTAGCCTCGCTTTGTATCTTACCACCCGGCCATGTTGATTCCTCTTCGGAGGAAGACCCATTTGCATCCTACGGGGGATGACATTAGGAGGTCTTGGGACCGTAGGCCCAAAAACCTCTCTTTTACAAAGCGAGCGCAATTCGCCTCGACATCGCTTTCCATGTGTCCCAATCCGAGCGCTTCCGCACTCAATCATGGACTTTGGTTACGGATTCGGATCTAATGAGTCGGCAATTTTTTAGGCAAAATATATGTCGACAACAATGGTCTTTCTATGATATGACTCTCCCGATTCCACATAATTGGTGGCAATCTTCTCATGATCATCCACCCACTCATCATGATTTCCTAAAATGAGCGAGCGGGGTTGTTCCGATTTCCCCATGCGATATTCTTCACGCGACGCATTGGGGTTTCCATCTTCAGGATGGAGTCCTTCAGGGACTTCCTCAACTTCAAGGTTGAGTTGCCACTCGGGGCATTTTCAACTTCAGGTTGAACTTCTTCAACTGATTCTTTAAGTGAGGCAAGGGGCTCAGGTCCTTTCCGCCGCGGAAGTCTCCGCGAGACCTTATCCTTAGCACTCGTAGGTCTCCCTCTCTTCCTAGGATTAGGGGAGACAATAGATTTGGTAGCCTTTTGGGGGTACTTGAACTCTCTCCGGCGCATTTACTGCGGGTATATGCGACCTTGTCACTCTTTTGTGATCGGTGAAGGCATTCGGCAGCTCATTTGCAAGACTTTGCAAATGTATTATCCTCCGAACTTCCAGTTTGATTCACCGGTGCGTGGGTCTAAGGATCGCATCCCGGCTTGCATTCCATTCAATTTCCCGGCATTCTTCGAGATGCCTTTCTCCCCCTAATGCTGGGAAATGGTCTTCATCGAAGACACAATCAGTGTACCAAGCCGTATGAAGATCCCCAGTCATAGGCTCTAAGTACTTGATTATGGACGGAGTCTCATAACCAACATAGGTCCCCAACTTTTGGCGAGGACCTATTGAAGTACACCGAGGCGGTGGTACTGGCACATACACAACACTTCCAAATGTATGCAGATGGGAAATACTGCGTTCTTTCCCACGCACCAACTGTAAGGGGGAGGTATCATGATATGTAGTTGGCCTGAGTTGATTGATCTTTGCAAAGCATGCAATACCGCATGGCCCCAACAACCGGTTGGCGACCTACAATTCCGTAACAATGGCCGGGCAACCCACTTGATCCTTTTGATCAAGGATTCGCCTAGACCATTTTGTGTGTGTGGACATGAGGTACTGAATGCTCTACCTTAATGCCCATGGCTAAACAATACTCATCAAAAGCTTTTGATCTAAACTCACCAGCATTATCCATCCGAATGGACTGGATGCGGCTATCAGGGAAACTTGCTTTTAGACTGATTATCTGGGCAATGAGCTTGGAGAAAGCATGGTTTCTCGTGGACAACATGTCCACATAGCTCCATCTGCTAGACACATCAATCGATACCATGCAGTACCTAAAAGGGCACGACAAGGGCTGAATAGGTCCACAAATGTCACCTTGTATCCTTTGCAAGAACACAGGTGACTCATCCCTAATCTTCAGAAGGGATGGTCTAGTGATTAGCTTATCCTTTGCACATGCGGTGCAAATAAAATCTTCAGGATTTGGGAAGCTTCTAACGTCATGGCCAGCATAATTGTTGATGATCCGTCTCATCATGCTCAACCCAGGATGACCCAAACGGTCATGCCATATTCGAAACGATTCTGTGTTTTGAAATATGGTCTTCATCGCAACATACTCTTCTGTGGGTTTAACATACGTATAGTACAAACCTGATGGTGATGAAGAGAGTCTTTCCACCACTCTCTTTTGGTACCGTCGAATTTAGTAATGAGCAGTATTCGCACCATGCTCAATCTCGGTTTCAACATGGAAACCATTCACACGGATATCTTTGAAACTCAAAAGAGCGCGCTTTGAGTCGGGATACAACAAGGCATCCTTCACAAAGATTTGGGTACCCATGGGGAGAACTAGTGTGGCACTTCCGGTGCCCACAATATGAGCATTGCTTCGGCAATGGTCATAATATTTCCACTTTTCTTTGTTAATGTTTGGAAATATCTCGGTTTCCCTTAGAATTGTATTGGTGGTCGCACTATCAACAAGACAGATCTCGGCTTCGGCCATTCGGTTCCCACAGGTGCTCGTTAAATACCATAATAATAAAACAACTATTTAACATAAGGTACATAACATAAATGAAACAACATTATATTATTCCTGGGAAATATATTACATAAGTTTGGACCTTGTTACAAATGCTCTTCAGGAGCATGACCAAACTCTACATCGCATTGACATGGTATTTTGGAGATTACTGCAGGTCCCCAAAAATATCCATGTCATTGAGAAGGTTTTCCTCACTTCCGTCCATATGGACTTTTTCATCGTTTGCGTTGACGACTATGTCATCACGCTTCTGAGCTTCAGGCTCAGTGATGAAGTGGGACTCATTTTGACCTTTCCCCTTATTCTTGGTCTGTTGGTAGAGGTCAACGAGGTGTTTGGGGGTGCGGCATTTGCGAGACCAATGTCCCCTTGCTCCGCATCTATAGCATTTGAGGACCGGGAGCGTCCCGGTGGTCAATGGATGACCGCTCCTCAGTGATGAGTGATTGACAACGGGTGTTGGACTGACTCTTGGCTTAGTGCGCGGGTGTAGGCCGCGGCCTAGTTCGTGTTGTTGCGAGGGTGAAGAACGGGCGCGAAAGGTCTTCGACCTTGAGGGGCCTCCGGGAGATGGAGAGACAAGTAGGCTCGGTTCGAGGGACCGGTGGACGACGGGGACCGGGTGCGGGTCACATGGTGGCGACACAAGCAAGACGAAGTCATGGACAAGCGAGCGGTGCACGGTGGCGGTCAAGTCAAGTGGTTTGGCGGGAGGCCGGACCGGGCACGCGGGGTTTGGTGGTTTGCCCACAAAACCATCGGCGGACGGTTTCTTGGTTTGGGCCTCAAAACCAAGTCCGAGGGCCCAACACGACGGAGACGGGATCCGGGCGTGTCGGGAAGCTTCGAGGCGGAGGACACGCGGCGGGATCGCATGGCTTGTGTCGGGAGGACGCGGGGTGCGGCAAAGGCGTGGCCGTCCGAAGGGAAGACCCACAAACATTACCAAAATGCCCCTACGTGGGTTGTATCGCCAGTACTGTAGTTAGGGGTAGTCGAGTCATTTACCACTCCGGCGGGACCTAATATATAAGCCATGAGTGTGTGTTGATGGCTCTCTCTCTCCGCGACTTAGGGTTTCATTTCCCCCCTTCTTTTTCTCATTTTCGTAGCCATTTTCCTTCCTATTTTCTCTAGGCTAGCATGAGAGCTTCATGTGAGATTTGTTGAGAGGGATGGATGCTAGGGCGGCATGCTAGACCTTGTGAATCTTTCCTGGTTTGTATAGAAGATTCGGGGTTGTTTTTCGTGGCTTTTTGTGCTTATTTTCGTGCCTTTGTTCCCGGTGTGATTCCGCGGATTTGAGTGAGCTTCTTCCCGGATTTCTTTGAGGGAAACATGGATAGATGTCTTGTGCATCTTTGTGCTTGATCCTGTGCCCTCAAACGCCGGGAAACTACTTTGATTCGCGAGTTTTTGTTCGGTGCTCGAGCTTTTGGTGGTGCTCAAAGGATTCGCGATTCCCGGTGATTTAGGGAGTTAGGAGGCAAGATTTTTGGGCTATAGCATCCTTGTGTGACGCTTTTCAAGTACCCAAACCCTTGTCTCCACAGCTTCAACCGTTTGGGAAATCCGATGATGATTTGGGGGAGTTGACTTTCGGGGTCGGGCTGTTTGTTCGCTCGCTCTCCGTCCGCACCGCGGACGGTCCGCGTGGAGGTCGCGGACGGTCCGCGTGGGTCGAGTTCGTCCCGAGTTCTTCGTGTTCTTGCTCGTCCTTTGTTTCGATCCGTCGTGATTTTGGTTTTTGGTTGGACGGAGTTTCGGACGGTCGCGGTGTTGGGCGGACGGTCCGCGGGTGCTTGGCGGACGGTCCGCGTGCTCCCCGCGGACGGTCCGTGGCACGGGGGGTGGCTTTGGGTCATTCCGTGTGATTTAACGGACGGTCCGCGGCTCGGGCGGACGGTCCGCGGCTCGGGTGCGGACGGCCCGCGATACCCGGCCGGACGGGTCCGCGCGGCTCTTGTGGACGGTCCGCCCCCCCGCGCGGACGGTCGCGCAGCCCGTGTGCCTTGCTTCTTGGTTCGATTCCTTCCTCCCTTTCTAGTGCTTCCGCGTGTGCTTCTAGGAATCGTTCCTAAGGCTAGAGGTTGATCCATAACCTCGTGGTCTTGGCGATTGGTGCGTGATTCGATCCATCGCTTGTGTGTGACCGGGATTTGAGTAGGACATAGGCCGGGTTCTTTGAGAAGAATTTTTACCGCTCCTATTCACTCCCCCCCCTCTCTAGTCGCCATCTGATCCTTCAATTGGTATCAGAGCTTGGTGCCGGATTCTTTGCGACTTTGACAAGTCCCGAATCCTAAGATGGCGTACGTTGAGCGGGGCGGTCCGCCGCACTTCGATGGCAAGGGTTACCACAAGTGGGCGGCTCGTATGATGATATTTCTTCGAGGAAAGTCGTTGGATTTTATTGTGCTTGACAAGACCTATGCTATTCCGGTCAACATCCATACTCTTATGGTGACCGATGCCGATGCCATGGCCAAGTATGAGGCTAATGCAAAAGCCGTTGATCACTTGTGCGGAGCTTGTGTGATCCGGAGTTTGAGCGTGTTCGCCATTTGAATCTTGCTTGGCAAATTTGGGATAAGTTGTTGGTTGCTCACGGTGGTGATAACCATGTGAAGGCTCGCCTCTTTGTCTCTTACCGGATGCAATATGAGAATTTCACTCCACTTCCCGGTGAGGACATTGATGCGATGTTTCGCAGGTTCACCGCCATCGTGAACAACATGAAGGCTAACGTTGAGGATTTTCCGTACTCCGAGCATGATCAGGCTTTGAAGCTCTTGCATGTCTTGGACCCAAATGTTTGGGGTGCTAAGGTTGAGGCCATCAAGGAGTACGGGAATTATTTGACTATTGAGTTGGATGACCTCTTCTCTAAGCTCAAGTCGGCCGAGGTTGACGGGAAGTTGCTATCCAAGCATGAGGGCTCGACCGACCATAGTCTTGCTCTTGTGGGAGGATCAAAGGGCAAATCTAACCCTTCCCGTCGACGCTTTTCTTTGTCCTCTCTTATGTCCATTCCGGATGAGGAGTTTGATGTCTTGGGCGAGGAGGAGCCGGCCTTGCTCTCAAGAAGGTTTGAACGACTACACGAGAGTCGGAGGAATGCAAGGCGGAGCTCGGGGACGTGCTACAAGTGTGGCAAGCGTGGCCACTTCATCGCCGAGTGCCCGAAGCGGAGGAGAACAAGTACAAGGTGAACGAGTACAAGGCGCACCCGAGGCGTGAAGACAAGTACTCCTCCAAGGGCAAGCACTTCAACAAGTCCAAGAGCAAGGACAAGGACAAGCGGCGACCGAGCAAGAGCGACTACAAGAAGAACAAGGCAAGAGCGATGGTGGCCGGTGCGAGCGACGTCGACTCAAGCTCAAGCGAGGAGCGATCCAAGCTCAAGCAGCGAAGATGAAGACGCCGGAAGGCGCAACGGCAAGAAGAGTGCAAGCCGGAACCTCAGCGGGCTGAGCTGTGTGGCGCTTGAGGGCTTTTGTGGCATGGCCCATAGCTCAAGCAGCAAGAAGAGCGAGAAGGAGGACAGCGACTCCGACTCTGAGGATGAGGTAAACCGTGACCCCGACTCTTTGCTTGCTGAAATTGCTAGGTTGAATGGTTTGCTTGATAACCGTGATAGTGTGCTGAGAGATGCCAAAAAGATGAGGAAAGATCTTAGGGCTCAGCTTGAGAATGCTAGTGAGAAAGTAGGAGAGTTAGAGTCAAAATTGCTTGAATTGAAACTTGAAAATGACTCTTTGAAACTTGCTCCTACTCCTCCCCGATGATGTTGAATGTGTTGAATGTGATGCTTGGTTGAATGAGATCAAACTCGCTTAATGAGAAGAATGCTTCTATTTTGGCTCAACTAGATGCTCTTAGGACCGAACATGATGAGCTTAAGGCTAGACCCACTTTGCTTGGGGCTTGCAAATCATGTCCTACTATGCATGCTAAGCTTGTTGATGCTCGCTCTACTATTAGTTCTTTGGAAGCATCTTTGAAATCTCCTGTTGCAAATGCATGTTCTAGCCGTGATGAAGTCACTTTGCGAAATCTTGAACTTACTTCTCGTTTGGATGTCATCTATGAGGATAATGACTATTTGAGGAAGGTGTTGGGTTGGTTGTACGGCGGGAACCTCAATTGAAAATCATGATTGAGGAGTTCAAGAGAGCCGATGGTCGTGGTTTGGGGTTTGAGAAGTTGGGTGAGAAAGTGGGAGAGAACAAGTGGGGAGAGTGTGTACGAGAAGTGTGTTGAGTCTAACCCCGAGTTTGAGGTGATCGGAGAGATCCAAGTCCCACTCCCAAAAGCACCCAAGAACTCTTTCACACCAAAGCCCAACCACCTTTGCAACAAGCTTGACACAACCCAAGATCCACCCAAATTCCCACCTAAGACAAATGATTTCCGTAAACCGAGTGAAGTTTGTGGGTGAGAAGGGTGAGAAGCCTAGAGAGAAGCCGAGTCAAAACCAAAACCCATCCCCTTCGGGTGTGAGTATTGTGGCAAGGAGAGGCATCTTGCGAGTTTTGCTACAAGAGGAAGAGGGATGAGAGGCTTGCTAGGGAGCAAGCGAACCGGAGACAGTATCGCCGGCCTCATGGTATTCCCGAGCCTAGAGTGTCACTTCCACGGGGTGTGGGAAGTGTGAGGAGTGTTGGCGGTGTTCCCACGGAGAGGTGGTGGTGAGAGGTTTGTCGGGAGAGATGATGGTGTGCGTGCCTTGGTGAGAGGTTTGGTCGGGCTCGTGGTGGTTTTGTCGGACGTCCTCCTACTCGTCCTCGCACGAGTTTAGGGGAGATGATCGCAGCTTTGGGTTCCGGAGGAACTACGGACCACGTTTTCCCCCTCGTGGTGCTCGTACTCCTCCCATGGGACATGGGAAGTTTGGTGGCAAGGGAGTGATGTTTGCTAACCCCTCTTTTGAGCGAGATGGCTCGACATCGGTTTAACTTTCTCCGTGCTAACCCCGAGTGTCGAGTCGCTAGCTCACTCTCGTTCTTGTTTCGACCGCAGGGGGAGGCTTGGAGAACATTTGGTTGATCGACTCCGGGTGTTCTCGACACATGACCGGAGATAAGAAGTGGTTCTCCAGCCTCACCCCAGTGAAGGAAAAGATGTACATCACATTTGGGGACAATGGACGAGGTAGGGTGCTTTCGGAGGGTGTTGTGCATGTGAGTGACAAGGTAACGTTGAAGAGAGTGGCTCTTGTGAAGTCTTTGGGTTTTAATTTGCTTTCGGTTTCTCAGTTGCTTGATGAAGGTTTTGAGGTGCGTTTCAAGTCTGGCGAGTCTCGTTTGCTTGATTCTCGAGGTGATCTTGTCTGTATGATCATCCCCGAGGGTCGATTTTCGTGGCCGATTTCTCTCGTTCTTTGGGTCCCGCTCGCCGTTTGATGGCCGGTCCTTCTTCGATTTGTGGAAATGGCATAGGCGGTTCGGACACTTGAGCTTTGATTTGGTTTCCCGCTTGAGTGGTCTTGACCTTGTCCGAGGATTGCCGAAGTTGAAGTTTGAGAAGGATTTGGTTTGTGCTCCTTGTAGGCATGGTAAGATGGTAGCCACTCCTCATCCACCCCTGACCGATGTCATGACCGAGCGTCCGACGTAGCCGTTGCATATGGACCTTGTTGGGCCGGCTCGAGTTCGCTCGGTGGGTGGGAAGTGGTATGTCCTTGTTGTGGTGGACGATTACTCTCGCTACGCCCGGGTGTTCTTCTTGGAGGATAAGAGTGAGACTTTTGGCTTTGTTCGAGATCCGATCGTGAGGTTGAAAAAACGAGAGGCATGGGAATGCTATTCGAGCTATCCGCAAGGATAATGGCTCTGAGTTCAAGAACTCTCGTTTTGATGCTTTTTGTCGTGATCTAGGTCTTGAACATCAGTATTCGACCCCTTATGTGCCCCCTCAAAATGGAGTCGTGGAAAGGAAAAATCGGACTCTTTGTGAGATGGCTAGGACGATGCTCGATGAGCACAAGACTCCTAGGAGGTATTGGGCTGAGGCGGTCAATACGACTTGTCATGTTTCCAACCGCATTTTATTGAGAGCTTTCAAGAAGAAGACCCGTTATGAGCTTATGCATGGTCGGGCACCCAAAGTGAGTCATTTCCGAGTTTTTGGCCGCAAATGCTTTATTCCGAAAAAGGGAAAACTCGACAAGTTTGAGGCTAGGTCTAGTGATGGTATTTTCTTTGGATATGCTAACCACTCTAGAGCCTATAGGGTGCTTAACCTTGAGACTAACAAAATCATGGAGACTTGCGAGGTGACCTTCGACGAGACAATGCCATGTACCTCTCTTGGCTTTGAATGTGCGGGTGATGAAGAGATGGCCGAGGACCTCTTTGAGGAGGAGAAAGATGAAGCTGGAGATGATGATGGGGAGAACCATGCGCCTGAAACTGAGCATGTACCCACTACTTCCCCTACGACCACTTTGGAGCATGGACCGTCTACTTCATGGACAACGACGGTGCAACAAGAGGACCAAGCGAGAGAAGCTGAAGTTGAGGGGGAGGTGGTCTCGAGGCGTGAGGCTCCCCGGCGGATTCAAGAAGTGCATCCCCTGTCGAAGATCATTGGAGACATCAATGAACGCACTACACGGTCAAGATGAGATGAGCAGGGAGTTCGAGATGAGCATGATGGGCGAGTTGCAGTATTTTCTCGGGCTGCAGATCAAGCAAGTGAAGGACGGTACATTTGTGCACCAGACCAAGTACACGAAAGACATGCTGAGGAAGTTCCAGATGCAAGATGTGAAGCCGATGTCGACTCCCATGGGGAGTACGGCCACTTTGGATGCGGATGAGGACGGAGAACCAGTGGACCAGCGGGAGTACAGGAGCATGATCGGCTCCCTCCTCTACTTGACGGCGACGAGGCCAGACATACAGTTCAGCGTGTGTCTGTGCGCTCGTTTTCAGGCTTCGCCGAGGACATCACATCGACAGGCCGTCAAGAGGATTTTCAGGTACCTACAGTCTGCCCCTGGTCTTGGCCTTTGGTATTCTTCCTCCTCGACTCTGTCTCTTCATGGTTTTTCCGATGCGGATTTTGTTGGTTGTCGAGTCGAGAGGAAGTCTACTTCTGGCACTTGTCAGTTTCTTGGTTCTTCGTTGGTCTCATGGTCTTCCCGCAAGTAGTCTAGTGTAGCTCAGTCTACCACGGAGGCAGAGTATGTTGCCGCCGCGAGTTGTTGCTCCCGTTGTTGTGGATTTCATACACTTTGAGCGACTTTGGTGAGGAGTGCACCCGTATCCCACTTCTTTGTGATAGCACTAGTGCCATAAGCGTAGCCAAAAACCCAGTTGCTTCACCCGGAACCAAACACATAGAGGTGAGGTATCATTTCTTGAGGGACAATGTGGAGAAAGGAACCATTGTTTTGAGCCATGTCCCTACCCAAGATCAGCTAGCCGATATCTTTACAAAGCCTCTCGACCAAGCTACATTTGTGCGCTTGCGGGGGGATCTTGGGGTTTGTTGCCCTTTCTAGTTGATTCTTGGGGGATTTACTTTTTGTACCATATGTATCATACCATGTTTTACTTTGATGTATATACATGCTTTGCTTGATGTACAAACCATGGTGGGATAGCCATCTTGTCATATAACATGTTGCATTTGCCATATATTGCATTTTAGGATGATGAGCTTCTGTCATATGCCATATTTGAGTCTCTTTGGCTATTTGTGAGATATTGGTTATATGTGTGGAGAAATGGTGATGTGAGGCTATGCTCTTGGAATATTTGAGATATATGTGTGGTGAGATAGCCCCTTTTGAAATAAATGCTAATCTTGACTATTTTTTGATGAAATTTGCTCCACTCGTGTGTAGTTGTGTATCCATGTCACAGTTTGGTCTAAATGTGCTTTTCATGCTTAGATTGTGCTTGGATGCCTTGTTCTTGCATTTGGGCCAAAGGCCGGATATCATTGTGAATGTTTAGCCTATGTTGCATTCATGGGGGAGCATAAGCTTCTTTTTGCCGCAAAGGCACTTCATGTACCATGAAATGAATTAATCTTGAAAAGAAGTGCATAATGCCTGAAAATTGCTCCATCCATCATGTCTATGCTTAAAATGTCTTTTCTTTCACATATGGGTGCAAAACATGTTGCATGATGTTCACCAGTGGAGAAGTCTCCCCGAAGTGGACACATGGCTCATGAGCTTTGACATGACATGCTTTGCTTTATGGGTGTTTGCCATGATCTTTTGCTGAGAATTTGATATCCTTGTATGATCTTTAAATGGTACGCATGTTTGTGGCTCAAGTGTGACATGGATAGGCTTTTACATGTGAAGCGAGCCTTCTTTTGGTAAACCGCTTAAATCTGAAAATTTTGCTTTGTCACATGCTTGTATTTTCATATATTACTTGTGGCAATCGCTTTGACTATGCTATGATTCATGTGTGTGATCTTTGTCTCATTTTTAGCCTTTGACACTAGATTTGTCCTATTTGAGAAGCTCATGTAGTTGTTTATATGCTTTGCTTTACATTTTTGCATTTTCACCTTGATTCATACATTGTCAACAAGGGGGAGAAAAGGTGAGCTTAATGAAAATTCGAAGAGGTGAGCTGAAATTTGGAAGTTTGCATCCACATGTTCAGGGGGAGCTTGCATTTGTTCAGGGGGAGCTTTCTTGCTGTTTTCAGTGTGGAGTTTGTGCTTTGCTCGGCTTGTGACCTTTCTTTGCCTTTCCTTGGTTTTGGTCATGAGTTGAGTTTCTTTGTTTTTCTTTCTTCTTACTTTCTTTCTCCGAATTTTATTTCACGTTGTGCATTGTCAATGCACTCATCAAGTTGGAGATTGAGGACCAGGAGTGTCCCGGTGGTCGATGGATGACCGCTCCTCAGTGATGAGTGATTGACAACAGGTGTTGGACTGACTCTTGGCTCAGTGCGCAGGTGTAGGCTGCGGCCTAGTTTGCAGGGTGTGAAGAACAAAGCGCAAAAGGTCTTCGCCTTTGAGGGGCCTCCGGGAGATGGAGAGACAAGTAGGCTCGGTTCGAGGGACCCGGTGGACGGCGGGACTAGGTGCGGGCCACATGGTGGCGAGACGAGCAAGACGAAGTCATGGACAAGCGAGCGGTGCACTCATTTCGCGTTGTGTGTTGTCAATGCACTCATCAAGGGGGGAGATTGAGGACCGGGAGCGTCCCGGTGGTCAATGGATGACCGCTCCTCGGTGATGAGTGATTGACAACGGGTGTTGGACCGACTCTTGGCTTAGTGCGCGGGTGTAGGCTGCGAGCCTAGTTCGTGTTGTTGCGGTGGGTGAAGAACGGGCGCGAAAGGTCTTCGGCCTTGAGGGGCCTCCGGGAGATGGAGAGACAAGTAGGCTCGGTTCGAGGGACCCGGTGGACGACGGGACCGGGTGCGGGTCACATGGTGGCGACACAAGCAAGACGAAGTCATGGACAAGCGAGCGGTGCACGGTGGTGGTCAAGTCAAGTGGTTTGGCGGGAGGCCGGACCGGGCACGCGGGGTTTGGTGGTTTGCCCACAAAACCATCGGCGAACGGTTTCTTGGTTTGGGCCTCAAAACCAAGTCCGAGGGCCCAACACGACGGAGACGGGATCCGGCGTGTCGGGGAAGCTTCGAGGCGGAGGACACGCGGCGGGATCGCATGGCTTGCGTCGGGAGGACGCGGGGGTGCGGCAAAGGCGTGGCCGTCCGAAGGGAAGACCCACAAACATTACCAAAATGCCCCTACGTGGGTTGTATAGCCGTAGTGTAGTTAGGGGTAGTCGAGTCATTTACCACTCCGGCGGGACCTAATATATAAGCCATGAGTGTGTGTTGATGGCTCTCTCTCTCCGCGACTTAGGGTTTCATTTCCCCCCTTCTTTTTCTCATTTTCGTAGCCATTTTCCTTCCTATTTTCTCTAGGCTAGCATGAGAGCTTCATGTGAGATTTGTTGAGAGGGATGGATGCTAGGGCGGCATGCTAGACCTTGTGAATCTTTCCTGGTTTGTATAGAAGATTCGGGTTGTTTTTCGTGGCTTTTTGTGCTTATTTTCGTGCCTTTGTTCCCGTGTGATTCCGCGGATTTGAGTGAGCTTCTTCCCGGATTTCTTTGAGGGAAACATGGATAGATGTCTTGTGCATCTTTGTGCTTGATCTTGTGCCCTCAAACGCCGGAAACTACTTCGATTCGTGAGTTTTTGTTCGGTGCTCGAGCTTTTGGTGGTGCTCAAAGGATTCGCGATTCCCGGTGATTTAGGGAGTTAGGAGGCAAGATTTTTGGGCTATAGCATCCTTGTGTGACGCTCTTTTCAAGTACCCAAACCCTTGTCTCCACAGGCTTCAACCGTTTGGGAAATCCGATGATGATTTGGGGGAGTTGACTTTCGGGGTCGGGCTGTTTTTCTCGCTCTCCGTCCGCACCGGCGGGGACGCTCCGCGTGGAGGTCGCGGACAGTCCGCGTGGGTCGAGTTCGTCCCGAGTTCTTCGTGTTCTTGCTCGTCCTTTGTTTCGATCCGTCGTGATTTTGGTTTTTGGTTGGACGGAGTTTCGGACGGTCCGCGGTGTTGGGCGGACGGTCCGAGGGTGCTTGGCGGACGGTCCGCGTGCTCCCCGCGGACGGTCCGTGGCACGGGGGTGGCTTTGGGTCGTTCGTGTGATTTAACGGACGGTCCGCGGCTCGGGCCGGACGGTCCGCGGCTCGGGTGCGGGACGGTCCGCGATACCCGTAGGACGGTCCGCGCGGCTCTTGCGGACGGTCCGCCCCCTCCGCGCGGACGATCCGCAAGAGCCCGTGTGCCTTGCTTCTTTGTTCGATTCCTTCCTCCCTTTCTAGTGCTTCCGCGTGTGCTTCTAGGAATCGTTCCTAAGGCTAGAGGTTGATCCATAACCTCGTGGTCTTGGCGATTGGTGCGTGATTCGATCCATCGCTTGTGTGTGACCGGGATTTGAGTAGGACATAGGCCGGGTTCTTTGAGAAGAATTTTTACCGGCTCCTATTCACTCCCCCCCTCTCTAGTCGCCATCTGATCCTTCAGCATTCACCCTGCTCTTCCCCGCTATGATCACCTCTTTCCTTCTCGGGTTCAGATCTACCTTTGGGCTTCCTTTTCCCCTTGCCTTTGAACAAGGCACCTCTTTTTCCCTTCCATTTCCCCTTTCCCGGGCCCCATTTCCGGTTGCGAGACCTCTCAGCAATGGTAGCATGTGCTTCAGGCACAGCCGTAGAACCAGTGGGCTGGGTAGAATGGTTGCTCATGAGCACCTCATTCTGTTGTTCGGCAACCGATAGTACTTCACTCAGCTCAGAGTACTTCTGGTACTTTGAGTTTCTATATTGTTGTTGCAGTACTATATTGTCGAGGTGGAAGGTGGATAGGATTTTCTCGATCATATCAGCGTCAGTGATCTTCTGGCCACATAGACGCATTTTGGTCACAATCCTATGCAAAGCAGAGTTGTACACTGCCACAGACTTGTAGTCCTGGAAGCGTAGGGTGATCCAAGCTTGTTGTGCTCTAGGGAGCACAATCGTTAGCTGCTGGCTGAAGCGGTCTTTCAGGGACTGCCATAGAACAAGCGGATCTCTCTCCATCATATACTCAGACTTCAGGTCTGGGTGGAGATGGTGTCGCAGAAAATGCAATGCTCTTGCTTTATCAGGCTTTGTGCGCTCATCCTTGCCAGCTTCAGGCTGGACAATGGTATGATCGAGGCTCATGCCATCGAGTTTGATCTTGACGTCGGTAGCCCAAGTGAGGTAGTTGCTGTCGTCCACTGCAAGCACCTCGAACTCCCTCTTTGCTATGTCTGACATGCTTGCACAAAGAATGTACAGGGGAGTTAATGTCGGTGTGTAATCTTCAGGATTACAACTTTGTATAGTCTTCAGGACCATACAATAATTTCCCAGGTGTAATATTTAGGATTACATCAATATTAAATAAATTATTGCGATGAAGTAAATATGCAAGAATTTAAATAAAGTAGTAAATAAATAAATAAATTGCAAGAAATAAATAAATGCAATAAAAGAAATAATATAGTGGGCTTCAGGCCACTAATATTTTGCGGACTTTGGGTCGCACATTTGGGCATTATAGTGGGCTTCGGGCCACTATATTCACATAAAACAATAGGTTTCATGCAATATAATTCGAAATGGGCCTTCAGGGTCCATTCTCTTGTTTAATTGGGCCGGCCCGCTGTGGTTGCTGGTGTCTAGCCATCTGCGGCCGTCGGATCAAGATGGATGGCTCAGATTCATTCGGCTGGATGGGTATATATGGGAAGGGCAAACCCTAATCCCATCCTTATCCTCTTCTCCTACCCAAACTCAGGAAACACAGAGAGAGAGAGAGGGCGGCCATGACCGGCAGCCGGTGGAGCCGCTCCGCGCACGACAGCGGTGGGGGCCCACGCGGTCGTGACGGCCGGCCGAGGAGGGGGCGCCGGCGACCGCACCGCGGGGCCGCGTCGCCCCCCTCGTGCGCCCGCGGCGGGGGCCGCGCGTCCGTAGTGGGACGCGCGCGCCCGCGCCCGGTTCGTGGTGGCGGCGGGGCCCAAGCGGTCGCGACCGGGGGTCCGGACCCGCACTTGCCAACGGCGTGGGCCGCGCGCCGGGGGCGGCGGGGGCCGCACGGTCGTGGCAGTCGTCTGGCCGGCTCTCCGGGCCGCCGTCCCGGCTCGTTCGTGGGCGTGGTGGCTGCACGTCTTCAGGACGGCAGCTGCCCGATCTGCGCTCCTCTTCAGGACGGTGGTGGTTCGGCACTTCGGGGCCGTTCCGTGGCGAGCGGAGGTAGAGCCTTCATTGCATCGCTCTGGTCGTCTACAGCGGAGGACGGTGACGACGACTGAGCCACCTACATGTCAACGGGCACTGCCGAGGCGCCAATGACTTCATGCAGTATAGAAAAAGTGCTTGTGATGTGTATGTGTTTAGGTAGAAGAACTGATTTCTGACTCTTTTACCTTCTTAGCTTGGTAGAACTCGTGCTGATAACGTGTTTGAAATCAGGTTTCTTTGGGGCACTAGGAACGCAGGGAGCACAAGCACACAGAGTTAGAGAGGAGGGGGAAGAGCTCTTGTCTATTCTCTTTCACTGGATGTGTATATTTACAAAGAGGTTAAAACACCCCTACTTATAGATGAGCATTAGGAGGAGAGTAAATGCAGTATTTACTCTGCTCCACATCTCCCACTTCTCATCTCTCATCTCTAACTCCTCATCTCTCCAACTCTCCATTAATTGGCCACATTGATTATGATTCATAACATTAGTTTCCTTTCTCCTCTCATGTTTTTTCCTTCATCCGGTTTCATTTGATGGGCCGGCGGGGTAGAAGAATATCTAAGCAAATGATCTGTTGCATTAATCAGCAGCAAAAGCAAATGTTGGTAATTCTAATCATTTTTGGAAAAAGGGGGAAAAAGTATACCGCAAAAAAGCATCTGCTTTGACCAGAAAACAAAACCTTTTTCAAAGCCATGTATAGCTAGAATGGTAATGACCCCTCCAATTTAGCATAGAAAATTTAAAGTCGGGTCATAATAATATACAATTTTGAGCTAAAAATAGTAGCTTAGTTGGATTGTGAATAATGCATTAGCTAGGGTCATGGCCCATCACCACTCCTATATATAGCACACACGTAGTAGGCACAACATATGTGTGAAGACCAATGGCAGAACTACTTAAGGGGGCTCTTAAGGGGGGCTGACGGGGTGGGCCATGGCCCCCCTCAACAAAAAAAAGAAAAGAAAAAACTCAGTGCAACCCATATCCTTTTGGCATCCTAAGACTCTCTCCAACAACAAACACCCAAAGCTGAGATCCATTCTGAAGTTTGGGTACTGCACAGCAAAAGCTACCACACTCAAAAAATGGAGTTCTCCAACAGCACAGGCAAAAAAAACCACAGACTCATTCACTCGCTCCCATCCCTCTCTCCTTCCGTACGCCGACGCCGCCCGTCCCTCTCTCCGCGTGACCAGAGGTGATGCACTCTGCGAGGGGATTGTCGAGCCACAGGAGTGGTGCCTTACCCATCACGAGGGGGAAGTATCCCGCCATGTGGTCTTCATTTCCTCCAGAGGCACGTGCCATGATGCTGTACATCTTGAGCCATATACTCGGGTCGGAGCGACCGTCGTATTTCTCAATGGCTGGCTTGAAGTCTTTTGGGTATCTGATCGTCCGGAGACGACGCGAAAATGCGGGGAACTTGTTGACCGCTCCCGGGCTTGTTGATGGGGCGTGAGCCGCAGGGATGACGTAGAGGTCGTCGGGAGGGCCATTGTCTTGGTCATATTGGGCATGACGCAGGAGTTCCTGGTCATGCATGATCCGGAGATCTGCTGCTTGGACGGGGTTGTTAGTATCAAGGGCGTCAGGGACCCCGTGTTCGCGATCGTAGTTAGCTCGTCGAGCTATCTCCACTTCGTCTCTTATGTGGTGACGTTGGCTTCCTTCTGCACGATTGGCCTGGACTAGAGGAGGTTGAGCTCCTGCATTGTGTCTTGGATATGGAGTGGCGTCCCCCTAGATGTTGGCAGCATTGACTGCGTTGATGTTGACAGCGGTGTTGGCCGGAGCGTTTGCTGGAGCATTAGCCGCAGGGTTGGCTGGAGCATTAGCTACAGCGTTGGCAGTGAGGTTGACTGGCTGTACTACTTCGTTTTCGCCTCGTCTCTCTTTGGCCACTGGGTTGAGGGGATCCTAGCTGCGACGTCGCTGGTGAGGACATTCCGATCTACTCCTGGAGTAGGAACTTGCTGCAGATCTGCTGTATCCAGGGCCTCTTTCTTCGATCTGTGCAGCGGCGATGTGAACGTTGGCTTGAAGATGTCGGACTGCTGGAGAATCTTCGAGGTGATTTAGAGCGGCAAGAGCGGCTCCCAAGTTGGTTTGCGGCGAGTTGTAAACTTCGAGTCCATCGCGCTTGAGGTCCCTGAGGAGGTCTCATGCACGTAGTCTGTTGGCACGAGGTGGGTCATCGTGGCGCCGCTGCTGCGTGGCAGCTGGTGCCGCAGGTGCTTTTTGCCTAGCGTTGGTGTTGACCTGTCCCACATTGAGCGGTTGTTGGCCTGGTTGTTGGCCTGCACCTAGGGCAGCAACAACGATCTCTTGTTGTCGTCGGACAGCTCTGGCAGCATTGACGTTTTCATGCTCTTGACGTTGGTCATCTGTTTCTCCATCTTGCGGTGGTATATCCGCAAAGACGACCAAGATCTCACGATCTAGAGTCTCGAACTCCTCTCCTGGATAGTTCGGGGAGATGGATGTGCGGGCGATCTGAAATGCGAGGCGTTCTAGAGATGTCTCTCAGTTTAGGCGGCGGCGGGCCGCAGTAAGAGGTTGACGAAACTTCTTGAGGACACGACACTGGCGTGCGGTGTGTTTGGAGTTCTCGTGGATAGGGCAGGTGAAACGAACCGAATTTCCGCGAACGGAAGCCCGACTCTCTGCACCTCCGTGATAGTCCCAGGAAGAGGCTATCACGTGCAATCCCTGTCTCAAGTGGTACAAATCCATACAACACGGGAATAAAAGAAGAATTACATAATATTATTACAACATCAGAGTACAACTCTTCGGCACAAGCCGGGTACAAGTCCGACAGATCGAATCAAGGAAGGTAAAACACCTACGCGAGCGGATCTATCGAAGCGAAGCGTCTCCGGCCTCCACGAGCAAACTCGAGCATAGGACCGGCTCTAGTCTTCACACCTTCGTCGTTGAAGTTGTAGTCATAGACGGTTACCAAGTCTGAAACGCCAGCATCTACCGGATAAGCGGGTAGGTCATGTCAGCTTCCCAACAAAGAGCAAAAGTGGTGGTTGAATCTAATATTCATGGTTAAAACCTACATTTGGCTGTAGAAAGCTATGCATGCAGCAGCGCGTAAGCAACAATCAAGGTATGCAGAATAAGCAGCGAGGTCCACACCTCTGAGGTCCACACCTCCGGGAGGTCTACACCTCTGAGGTCCACACCTCTGGGGTCCACACCCCTCAACAAGGATGTCCACACCAAAACACTGAATCACACCCACGATCCAGCTCCCAACTCTCATCTGCGATGTGGGGCCCACCGCTCCTATCCCCACATCTCAACGGCCTCGAGCCGGGCTCACTCGCTCGGGGGGAGAGAAGAAGCACAAGAAAAGAGTCTAGCCAGAATAACAGATCTCAGGACTGTCCATAACACCGTGGACACGGACTATAGCTATAGGTTTAAACACTGCGAGAGGTTGTACAACTGTACCCGCCCGAATAGAGCCCGGATGGTAGCGAACCACCCGAAACCCTACCATACGGCTAGAGTCCAAGTAAGTGGATAGTACCCTCCTGCGTCTTCGAGTCTGGCGCAGCCTCCGCGGTAGAACTCATACTGCCCGCAAGAGGTCCCTCGAAGCTGTGGAACCCTTCCCCGGCCTCGCCGGGGCGAAGTCTTCTAAGGAGGAAAGAGCCGTCTCCCGACACGATCACACCGATCCGCATACAGGAGGGGTGCTATCCACTACGAGTCTCACCCCGCACCCCCGCCCATAACAAGGCGAGCGGTTTGTACGGTAAGAGTCCAAAGAAGCATGGTTAGTCTGACGACCGGTCCTTAAGGGCCAAGAGCGAGCACTCCCCATCTCCACCCCATACGACACGCCGCTCGGGTTAGAGGCCAGATCGCATCTTCCCGAGGCAGGCGTTCACCGGTAACCAAGCGGCTCGCTCCTGCCAATACACGTCAAGGAGGTACGCACCCAAAACTCACGCTAGAACACACCGAGATCTCCCACATCTCAATCCAAGCCCAGAATACCATCCATAATCAAGCATCAAAAGTATGGATGGTAAGTATATGGGACTAGCTAGGGGTCTGTAGCTAGTCCCGAGGTAGGTAAAGCAAGGAAACAGGATATATCAAATATCAAGGCGTGGCTAAACAAATGGCTATGCAATCCATCAAATCAAGTAACATAAATATAGCACTAGCAACTAATAGCATGCATGGGTTCTACATGGTTGGGAGTGACATGACACCTGCACGGTAGTCGTCGTAGAGTAGTAGAGGTTGAGCGTCCTCTCGGGCAAAGTCGGGGTAGTCGCGCCTCCTCAGTCGTCGTAGCTCGGGTCTTCAACAAGAACACAAGCCTACACGAGATGCGACGTGGAAATAAATAACGAGCATTCATCTAATGCAAAAACATCGATAAGAACCAATTTAGAAGATCCAATTAAACTCAAGAGTAAATACAAACAGCACTGGTTTTATTAATGAAAATAGAGCAATAGGTTTTAAAACAAAAGTAGTTTAAGCAACTAGTTTTTATATCCTAGAAAACAGGGTAGGATCAAGAGTTAGTTCAAAGTTATCTTACGGGTCTTACGGCTAAGATTTTAGGTAATCAAGCCTGCAAGCAGGAAAGCGGAGAGGCTGAGATCAAGCACTTTCTAGGTTTTAGCTCTTGGATGATCAAAGCGGTAGCGCGAAGGGTGATGAAAGCAGAGCGAAGCAAAGATAACTAGAAAAGGCATTATCATGCCAAGATGTGCGGCGACAGCTCAGAGGGGATGAAAGGATCAACTTGTGACCGACATCGGTGGCGATGAGGTAAGGTGTGCTTAAGGGCGGCGCTACGAGGCATGTACTGATGATGCGGCATCGTCCATGGCAAGGAAGCTAGGTTGCAGCTCGGGGTTGCCGTTCGTGAAGCAGTGGCCTCTGCTCACGTCACGGCCATCCATCACGGGCGACATCCTGGCTTCAAGCACACGACACGATACACGCTTCACAGCACGAAGCCAAGTAGAGCGAGAGTGGATATGCGTAAAGCAGCAAAGAGGGAAGGCAAAGGTGTAGAAAAGGTAGGCGATGAGATAATGGGGTAGGATTCCTGTCCGCGACACGCCAATGACTAGTTGCGGGGCTCCGGCGTCCCAGACCCACATAGCGCATTGGCAGGCAGTGGACACGAGTTCTACACCAAGAACACAGGCACGTAGTTGAGTGAAACAACAACTAAGGCGGCGATGAGGCAAGGAAGCGTTGCGCGGCTCTAGCGAGGCACCTGCAAGGACTCGCTCACGGCACAAAGGTCGGAAAGGCGGGCAACAACGACGTGAGCAACGCATGATGTACAGATCCTCGGCACGAAGGCCGTCTCACACAGACCAAACAAAAGGTGAAAGCTCCAGTCACTTATAGGCTCAAGATTTCATTTAGGCGAATCATCGAACAGGTGGTGAGCATGCCATGGCTACAACAGAAGGCATGTTCTACAAAGTCAATGGTGTTTTGGAGGAAACAGAAGCATGCATGCTACGATGGCCAGACATCACAAGCAGGTAAAACGAGATAAAAGGAGGTGGCTTCGGATTATGTTGCTCACCGAAGGGCTGGAGGGCAAGAAGGTCAGTGCTGAGAGATAAGGTTGATGCGGCACAGGCCGGCCGGTGGTCACAGTTCATCTTGCAGCCAGGCGTTGTACACAGAATCGTCGTCTTCAGCTTCTTGGGCTGCTGGTGGACGACGAGCGATGGCAGCAACATCAGCTCCGCCGGCTTGGCCTCCATGGACGTGCGGTCATCATGGGCATCATCACACAAGCAAGCAACACATCAGTTTGGAAGAAAAAGGATCGGGCAGCAAGGTACCAGGCCAGTGGTGGACAGCAAGCAAGAGAAAGGGCTACTGGTACATGCATCTCACCTTAGAGACAAAACATCGAGCATGTCACGGGCGAGGTGGAAAAAGGTCGGGCTAGCTTGCCGTTCTTGGGCAGCGACAGGATCTTCGACTCACGCGCCGGTCGTCGAGCAGGTGGCGGGCATCCTCGGCTTCGTCGTGGTAGTGGGTCAGCAAGAATGTGGAGCTCTTGGCGGCGACGACGTGGCATGGGTGTCCATGGGTCCTCACGGATGGCGGCAGGTGGCAGCACAGGGGGACGTCGGCATGGCGTAGGCGTGTCGACGGCGGCGCCCGCGTTGACTCCAAGACAGTGAAGGTAGGGAGGTCCCGGGCGGCGGAGGACGCGATGCTCCCAGCGCGGTGTGGCACCCCACTGATGCGGCACGGGTGCGACGGCTTCAGCTCCTTCCTGCGATGCTGCTGGTTGGGGCAGCACTGTTTTCCCCCTGGCGACGTCGTCGATGTCCTTGCCTTGGTGTAGTCGTGGAAGAGCAGCGACATCTTCGTGTCGGTGTTGATGGCGTCTCCGAACTTCAGGTTCTCGCGAACGACAGCGAAGGCTCCATGGCGGCGCAGCTGGCGGCCCCAAAGCGCCTCGGTGCGCACCGCGGCAACGACACGGAGCTTCCAGGCGGCAAGGACGTGATGTTCCCTGGCGGCGCTCCAATTTCTTCTTCTTCCTCTGCTTTCCTCCTTCCCTGCTTCTTTCTTTTCCTCTCGATTGACTCTCTTCCTTCAGATACTGGCAGCGGCGGCTTGGGATGGTGAAGAGACTAAGGCGGCCGTGGGTTTTATAGCGCGAGGCTAGGGTTGCAGGGGCGCTCGGCACCAGCGGCGGACGGACGCGATGGCTATGCAGCTTGGCGAGGAGACGTGGAGGACATCCCCGGGTGCCAGCGCAGCAGCAAGGGAGCGAGGCGAGGCCGTAGGGGCGCGCGCAGCGGCACCGGTGCGCGCCGGCGCGGACGAGGCCGTCGCGTCCGTCCCATCGGGTGTGCTCGCGCGGCGTTCGTGCCCTGTACGGACGGAGGTAGAAGACAGTCAACAGGAGGCTGACGAGCGGGCCCGTTTAGTCAGCGGCGCAGCTGCGCGGATGGGCCGACGTCTTGGGCTGGCGAGCGGTGCAGGCCAGAAACAAAGGAAGCAAGGCTTTGCGGTTTAGGATTTTCAAGACTTGTTAGCTGGGGCGGCAGAAGAATGAGGAATGAAGAAATGGACTGCTGCTGGTTCCAAGTTCTTGCAATATGAAAAGAATTAGCAAAGAAAGAAGGAATGCTAACTAGCTTTGTTGGTTGATCATGTACGTGATTGCATAACGGCCGTTAGCGAGGTTTTTAGGTCCAGCTAATCATGTACACAGGATTAGTTGAAAAGATAAGAAGGGGTATAGAAAGATATTAAATGGCTGTGTGATAGCTCAAGATTTAAGATCAAAGAGTCACAGAAGATAGACAGAGAGGTTAGAGGAAGAGATAGCAGGTTTGAACGGATTTAGTGCATGCATGCGTGAACAGCAGCATGCAAGCTGTAGCAAGTCAAAAAGGAAGGAAGCAAACTGGGTCGAGTTGATTAGGTTGGTGCTAAACATGATTAGTTTAAGCACGTGTTAGGAAAGGGTTAGAGGGATAAGTAGATCAAGCCGAGCTAATTGGCTAATATTAGCTCGAGTGCAAAGTTAGAGTTAGTCACACAAAATTTAAGATCTTATTTTAATACTAGCTTTAGTTTGTATTTTGGGATTTAATCCAAAGGTACAAACTCACCCTTGAGATCCAAGTAAATCAAAGAAGATCCAACTCATGATTTAAACTATAATTTGAAAATAAGTTTTATATGGTTTTCTTTTATAAGGAAATATAGATGAGATGCTAGCAAATCGGGGGCAAATCTGGTAGCACACAAGTTCAAACAAAAAGTTTTAAATTTTTGCGAAAATTCACACATGGGAAAGTAGTCAAATTTCGAGTATGTTACAGCAGGGTTCGTCGAGGTAGCTCGTGTGGCTTCCACGATCTTGAGTCTTGGGTCCAGATTCGATCTGGATCTTGCGCTTCATGTAGCGTGACGCCATGTGGGTTGCGTTGCGCAAGCCCAGAGGCATGCTGGTGGTCAATGAAGTCACGCGAGGGCGTTTGACGTGTTCACAGATCTTGACCATGTCGGAGAGCATGCCCTCGACACGATCGATCCTGGTGATCAGGTCGCTAGGAGTGGGTGGGTGGGTTTCCGATGACAGATCTGTTTCGATCTGTTGGTCGGTGGTGACCGCGTTGCCTTCGATGATGAGGCAGGCGGATGGAGCGGTGGATTCCGTCGCCATCGAGTCGAAGCGGATGTCGACGGGATTGGCGAGGAAGTCCGCCATGCTCTCCGGGAAGATGACGTCGTTTGTCGAAGCCATTGAGTTGCACGAAGAACCTTGACTCAGCCCCTACGTGGCGCGCCAACTGTCAGATGGTGAGATCTGGACAGCCCACGGGGGTGTTAATCCCTGTGGTTTAGTTGTTCGGCGGGAGGAGTCTAAGGCTAAGAACTCGAAGGTCGCACACGAGTACGCGGAACACAGAGAACACGGCGAGTTTATACTGGTTCGGGCCTCTGGAGAGTAAAACCCTACGTCCAGTTGTTGGTGTAGATTGCTTGAGGATTGGATTCATTACAAGGGGTCGCCTCGTCCACCTTATATTGGCCAGTGGATGAGGTCGGTTCCCAGACTCCTGGTCGGTTACAACCAGGAGACCTAAGTCTACGTTACACATCTTGCCATATCCCGTCGATCTGCTTTGGTTGTAATCCACCGAGGTCTTGTCTTGTACACAGAGTCTTGAGGTCATGATGAACTAGGTCATCTGGGGAATCTTCTGGAAGGTCTTGAGGAGGTCGTGTGGTCCGCCAACTAGGTCGGTTGGGCCCACTGTGAGGACCATATGTGGTTCGAGGACCGGTGGATGGTCGCTTCCTTGTGTGATGAGTGATTGACAACGTTGTGTGGACTGATTCTTGGCTAAGTATTGCAGGTGCAGGTTGCGGCTTGACTCGTGTTGGTGCAGGTGAAGAACAAGCGCGAAAGGTCGTCGCCGGTGAGGCCTCCAGGTGTGGATAAGACAAGTAGGCTTCGTTCGAGGGACCCGATGGCCAGCGGGGTCAAGTGAGGGCCGCATGGTGGCATGAACAGCAAGATGAAGTCGTGGACGGTTTCTTGGTTGAGCCTCAAAACCAAGGTCGAGCCGGGACTACGTGGGAGCCAAGTCATGAGTGGAGATTGGCGGAGGCTACACCGAGTTCGCGGGGTTTCGGTGGTTCACCGAAAACCACCGGGTTCCTTGGTTGATCCACAAAGCCAAGACCGGAGAACCGAAGACGGAGCCGCAAAGCAGCACCGGACCGGTCCGACCGGTGGGTTTGACTCCGACCGGTGGGGACCGGTCCCGACCGGTGAGGAGCACCGGTCCGACCGGTGTGCGACGACGCGATCCCCAGAATCTTCGAAGCGGAGGACACGCGTCGGGATCGCATGGCTTGCGTCGAGGCTACGCAGGGTGCGGTCGCCGGGCATCCGTCCGATGGTGAAGACATCAAGAATTCCAAATCCGCCCTTGAGGGGCTTGTATCCCTAGTTAGTAGAGAAGGGCATTTTAGACATTCGGTTGCCTCCATATAACCCAAGAGGTGAGAGGATGGCAGACAACTCTTGCAACCCTAGCTCATTAGTTTTCCTATTTTTCCACCTATTTTCCTTAGGTTTTCTCTAGGACTAGCAAGAGAGCTTCACGGAGAGATCTTGTAGAGAGGGATGGATGATCGGGCGGCTTGCTAGACCTTGTACGAACCTTTGTTTCATGTATAGATGATTCGGCGTGGTTCCTCAAGGTTTGGATGTGTTTTCCCGGTTGTTCTTGGTGGTGATTTTCGGAGCCCTCTCTCGGTGATTTCTTTGGGTTGTTTTCGGGACTTTTCTCTTGGGGATTTGATGGGGGAAATTTGTGGGAACCCTTCGTGGTTCTTTGGGCTGTGATTCCCCTCCCAAATCCGCGAGTAAAAGTGCTCGATTTTGGGGTTTCTTGAGTTCTTGGGTTGGAAGTGCTTCCGGCGGGATTTCTTCGATTCCTCCTTTTTGGACGAGATTTGGTGGGATTAAACTTGGCTATGGACTCCTCATGAGGTGTTCCCGATATCCTTAAAGTCTTGTTCAAGTCCGTGAAGCGATTCGGGAGATCGAGAGTTGGATTTGGGGGAGTTGACCCGCGGGTGTCGTTCATCCCGAGGCGCCCGGTGCTACACCGGTCGACCGGTGCTCTTGGACCGGTCCGACCGGTGCGAGCCCTTGTGGGTTTTTGCTCGGGCGAACGTCTTGGTGTGTTCGTTGTTGTCCCGTGTTGCCGCCGTTTCGAGTTTGGGTCCGTTTGGTGGTCGGTTGGCCTGTTTGGTGCCTTGGGGGCTTTCGGTGCCGCCATCGGTCTAACCGGTGTGTCTCACCGGTCCGACCGGTGTAGAGCCACTTAGTGAAGCTCGGTTTCACCGGCGAGGGACCGGCCTCCGGCCGGTGGTGCTCACCGTCCGACCGGTGTGGGTCTCCGTAGACTCGGGGTTTGTTGTTCCGCCGCGTTCTCGAGCTCGGAAGGCCGTGTGTGTTGGTTCCTAGGTCCGGTGGCACTCCGGTGGCTACGTGGGCTTGGCCAACTTGGGTAGTGAGTCGGAGACGTGTGTTGGAAGCCGTGTTCGTCTTGTTGGAGTTTTCATCTCCATCGAGAAGAATTTTTATCGGCTCCCATTCACTCCCCCCCCCCCTCTGGTTCGCCGTATCGGTCCTTCAAGTGGTATCAGAGCCGGTTCGGGTCTTTGTTGACTCTAACCAGTCTAAGATCCAAGGATGGCGTTCCGAGAACGGGGTTCGGGTCCTCCACACTTCGATGGCAAGAACTACCGGATGTGGAGCAAGCGGATGGGTGCGTTCCTCCGCGGAAATGGTCGGCTTCTTTGGGATGTCACGGTGGACACAGGGCTATGTCCAGCCGATGGATTTCCTTGCTCCGGGGTTGAGGGACGCATTCGACGCCAACAATAAGGCGGTCGACTACTTGTTTCGTGCTTTGTGTCAGCCTGAGTTCGACCGGGTGCACACCGAGCACTTGGCTTGTAGGATTTGGGCGGTGTTGAAGGAGGCTCATGTTGGGAACGCCCGGTGTTCGGGCACGGATGTATGCGACCCACGGAGAGAGTACGAGAACTTCACTCATCTCCCGGTGAGTCCATCGATGCCTTGTTTCAGAGGTTCACGGTGGTGGTGAACAACATGAGGGCCAATGTGGACGTGCTCCCGTACGATGATCATGATAGAGCGGTCAAGCTCTTACACTCTTTGGATCGTACGATATGGGGCGGAAAGTTCGAGGCCATAGTCGAGTCGGAGAGGTATGATACTCGACGGTGAACGAGCCGTTCTCGAAGCTCAAGTCGGCCGAGGTGGATAGGGGCATGATCGCCAAGCTCGAGGGACCGACCGATTCCCATAGTCTTGCCCTCGTTGGTGGTTCGAAAGGAAAGGCTAACACTAATCCATCCACCGGGATGTTCTCTTTCTCGTCTTTGATGTCTATGCCGGATGAGGAGTTCGACGAGCTTGGAGAGGACGAGCTGGCGCTCCTGACGAGGCGGTTCGAGAGGCTGCACGAGAACCGAGTGAACATGAGGAGGAAGACGAGGACATGCTTCAAGTGCGGCAAGGATGGACACTATTTCACCGAGTGTCCGAAGGTGAACGACCCCGACAAGCACAAGTTCAAGGACAAGAAGAACAAGTCCAAGACGAAGGATCATGGACATGGGAAGAAGACACGGTCTCGAGAGAAGATGAAGAGATCAAGCGACATTGAGTCTGATTCCGAGGACACGTCTTCAAGCTCGAGTGATGAAGACGAAGAGGATGAGAAGAAGAGGAGGAAGAAGAAGAACTTTGGCAAGTATCTCAACGGCCTTTGTGTGACGGGCCTAAGCCTCAAGGACGACACGCAGCATGGCTCGCGGTTCGAGCAACAAGAGAAGCCGAGAGGGACGCCTCGGATTTGGATTCCGAGGATGAGGTATGTGATGAGCTCTCCTCTTTGCGCAAGGAGAATGAGGAGTTGGTTGACTTACTTGATAATCGCGATCACATGCTTAGAGAGGCTAAGAAGCTTAGGAAGGAGCTTAGATCTTTGCTCGAGGATGCTAGGACTAGAGTGGCCGAGCTAGAAACACGGAGTTCTTGATAGCAAGCTTGAAATTGATTCGCTCAAGGCTAGCCCCGTTGTTTCGATGAAAATAATTGTCTTGATTGCTCGCTTTCCTAGCCGACTTGGTCGATCTTAGGGAGAAGTATGCCTCCAAGTGTGAGGAACTAGATGTGCTTAGGGTTGAGTTGGCTGAGCTACAATCTAGACCCACTTTGCTTGGTGCTTGCACTTCTTGCCCTAGTTTGCATGAGAAAATTGCTGAGCTCCGGTCTCGCATTGTTTCACTTGAGGCTGATTTGAAAGTGCCTATTCCTACTTCTTGCTCTACATGTGAGTTGCATGCTATGAAGAATTTGGATCTTGCAAAATGTGTTGGTCGCTTGCAAGATGAGAATGATAAGTTGCGTGAAGCGCTGAGTTGGTTGTCGAGTCAAGAACCTCAACTTGGTATGATGATTGCTAGCTGTAAGCGCTTTGACGGTTGGGCTTTGGGTTTGGATAAGGTTGGTGAGGGCAGTAGTGAGAGAGAAAGGAAATTTGGGAATGTTTCAGTTCCACCACAACCCACACCCAAAGACAAGTTTACCTCCAAGCCAAACCAACCAAGAGAAAAACCGAGTGAGAAGGCAAGTGAAACGCCTAGTGAGAAACCAAGTGAGAAGCCTTGTGAAGAGCCTCATCCCAAGCCTAAGCCCAGATCGATCCGTTTCCATTGTGAGTTTTGTGGAAAGGATGGTCACAAGAGAGCATTTTGCTTCAAGAGGAAGCGTGAGGAGAGAATGGCGAAGGAGTGGGCTATCAAGGACAAGTACCACCCTTCCGATGGTGTACTTGAGCCACGTGTGCAGTTGCCCAGGGCCAAGGCGAGTGTGAGGTCAGTTCGGGCTTGGGGAGAGCGGAAGGTCGTTGGAGGTGCCTTTGCCCGAGGGCTACCTGGGCCGGTCGGCCGGTGTGGAGCACCGGTCGCCGACGGTGCGGGCCGGACGAGGGCGGCAGTTTGGGTTTCGTGCTCGTACAAGTGCGAGGGTTGTTTCGGGAGGTCGTGGTTACGGTGATTGGTCCGGGAAAGTTTGCAGGAGGTCAGTTTGCTAGGCATTTTCCCCCTCGAGCTCACTACGGGGATGGGAGGAGTCATGGCTTTGAGAAGGAGAGGAGGGATGGTCCGCGGGCTTTCTTTCGTGGTTTCGGTCCTCCTCCAGGCAGAGAGGGTTGGTTCCCTCATGGTGGTTACCGTAGTGGTGTTCGTGGTGGTAGCTTCGGTAGGAAAGATGGTTTGGTTTGTGCTAACCCCACTTTCGAGCAAATGGCTAGGCACTGGTTTTACACATTTGGAACCAACCCCAGTGTTGAGTCGTTTGCTCGCTCTCGCTCTTTGTTTTGAGTTGCAGGTGGATAGCCCGGAGAACATTTGGTTGATATTGGGGGTGGTTCTTCGGCTTCATATCCCGGTGGTGACATGTAGGTGCATCACTTTCGGGGGATGGTGGACAAGGATGAGTGAATTGTGAAGAAATGATAAAGGTAAGTGTATTTGTGACCTTCGAGTGTGTGGCCTTGGTCAAGCCACTTGGTTTCTTTTGCTCTTTGCCTTATCTCATGTGTGTAAGGTGAGCTTTGTATGCTCTTTGGCCTTAATGCATGAGTTTAGGGGGAGCTTGTGAGTTTGGTGCTCCTTTGCTCTTTTGCCGATGGTGTCGAGCCCTTTTTGCCTCCCCTCGAGGAGCCGGTGGTTTGTGAGCTTTGTGTGTGGGAGCTCCTTTGTAGCATATGTATAGCTTTCCTTTGTGCATTTCTTGCATTTGGCATGGCATATGTAACATGATGTATAGGCATCCTTGTATCTTAGATTGCATGCATTTTGTATCATATGCATTGGTTAGGAAAAGCTTCTCTTATATACATTGTTCACCATGGATTGAAATATATGTCTTTGTGAGCTTGTTTGGTATGCTATGGTTAGTTTGACTTAGCTCTTGATGATCTTGATGAATAATCCATGGTTGATGGCTATGTTTTTGAAAAATGTCACATGTATGCGCTCTCATGTGTAAATGCCTTTATATGCTCTTGGCATGTTTTAGTGGCTTGGCTATGCTTAATTTGTGGTTGGATAGCTAGTTTATTGATCATATGGGGCCAAATGCTCATTTGCCATCATGAATGTTTAGCCCTCTTGCTTCATCTTGTGGAGGGGCATAAGTTCCTTTTTGTCGCAAAGACATTTCATGTACCATTTACAAATCTGAAAATGAAATGAAAAATGCTTGGAAAATATGCTCCCATGTCATATGTGCTGAATTTAACTTGCTTTGGGTGCTAAACCGTTGCATGATGCCTACCAATGAGAAGTCTCATACATAGAAGTAGGCACATGGCTTGGTGGCATTGACATGACATGAGGTGCTTGTGGGTGTTTGTGATGGTCTTATGGTTAGAATGGCTGTCCTAGCATGAAGTTTGTGTGGCTTTGCCATTTTGATATGCTTTGATCATGTTTAGGACTTTGCTCATGAGAGGCAAGTTTTTCGCAAAATTGCCAAAATCCATTTTAGCTTCGTCCAATGGTTGTGAAACTTGGTGATCATGTAGTTGAGATCGATACGAAGCCGTAGAGTACCTAACTTGCTCATTTGGACATGTGTAGCATCCTATGATGAATTTTGTATATTTGAGAAGCTCTAGGTTGATTATTTTTGTCGGTGCGGAATATGGTCCCGACACTAACCAGTAGAAAGCGCCGAGGTCTATCCCTCAATGGTCGATGCTAAGTAACAAGTGACACAGGGTTTTTATCCTGGTTCCGACCGAGGGGGCCGTACGTCCAGCAGTGGCGTGCTCGAGGCACTATATTACTTAGCACCGGGGGTGCTTGTAGTGGGGCGGCTACAAGCAAGGCGGGAGAGGAAGCGTGGCTTCCAAGTCCCTGGTGTGTTGGCTGAAGATGTCGTGGGGGAGTTGGAGAATGAGTACGTGGTGCGTCGTGTGTTTCTATTTGTGGCCTTGTGTCCCCCCGCGGCTGGGGGTTCGTCCCCCCTTTTATAGATCAAGGGGGAGGCGGATTACATGCGCGCCGCGCTATCTAGTTACGTGGGGAAGCACGACGTGCTACGCTGTAGAGTGGGCGGCCGTCCGGGCGATCCTTGCAGCGATCTGGTCATCATGGCCTATCTTGTACCTGAACAGTGGCGGTTCGAGGGTAGGAGAGCAGCGGATGGCGGTGATGTCCTCTGACAGGCTCGAGGGAGGTGCTGACGTTGGCCTGTATGGGGCACAGGAGTAGGCAGAACGGCGTCCCTTCCCGACGGACTCCACAGTGTTGGGGTTGTTGCTACAGCGCCAGACGTGCGCCTGTACGCGCGGGGACGGCGGCCATGCTGTTACAGTGGCAGGGATGGCGATCCACCGGCCTAGCGCCTCCACCTAACCATGTAGGGTCACAAGAAAGTGAATCGAGGGTGCAACCGGCCCCCCTTCGAGGGCTCGGCGCGTCAGCCGTACTGGAGCTGGCGCACGGTGTCACGGGACTGACACCGGCCGCGCTGCACAGTCCCTCCCCACAGTGATGGGGATGGGCTCCTCCCTGGGGAGTTGGTGCGGCGGCACCGGGGCGCGAGCCCCGGGCGCATGATGGCTCCGTTCCGCCGGTGTCAGGGCGTTAAATGCCCGTGTACGGGGGCCGGCGCATGCGTGAGGGGCACCCTCGAGCGTGGCGGACCCCGGTCGAGGGTGGGGACGTACCCTCGGGCGAGGCGGAACCTGCTCGAGGGGGAGCGAGCCCTCGAGCGAGGCGGAGCCTGCTCGAGGGAAGTGCTGCCCCTCGAACGGGGCGGAGTCCGCCCGAGGGGGCGCGCGTCCTCGAGCGAGGCGGAGCCTACTCGAGGGGATCTCTAAGAGGGCCGCCTTGGTGGGCCGTCGGGGTCCCTGTGGCGTGGGCCGTTTCCTGCAGGGTTAGGTAAATTGCGTTTTGGCCTTGCTGCGGATTTTAAGTGAGGATCTCCCCGTTGTTTAAGGGGACACCTAGGGCTGTCCCCGACAGTAGCCCCCGAGCATCTGCGGGTTTGCCATTGAGGCTCCCGCAGATGCTGGAACCCACTGATAGGACGTTCTTCCCTCCTTGTTCTGCGAACGCTTTCCGTGGGGCCGCGTCAGCGGACCCGCGGGTCTAGCCCCCGAAGCCCTGCAGGAGTGTAGATGCTCCTGCAGGGGTTTAACCGCATGAACTGGTCAGAGGGCGCGGCGCATGTTTCGACCGGCATCGGCGATATCTCAGCCGGCCTCGGTGGCGCACGCGCTGCTGGCACTGTCTCCGGTGGGTGCAATTTCAAGGAGGTGTAGCCGTGCATCAAGCCCCCGAGCCTGGGCCCGTTCGAGGCGATCGGGCAGAGCTTTACGACTTATTTTTTAACGCGCCCTCGCTGTCCCTCCGCGGAACGGAGGGTGAGGTTTCCGCAACTCCCATCGAGCGGGTCGCGAATTGCGGATTCCTCGTCGAGCTGCTAGCGGGTGGTCCAAGTGGACGCCCATGCCCCGTTCGATAAGGGTAGGCTGCGTGGTCCAGAGACACGTCCATGGAAGCGCTTGCGTGGGTTTGCTAGGTGGGGCTCGGTCCGTTCGATAGGGACTGAGGGCGCGGAAGCTCTCCCTCGGTGGGATCCCCCGACTAGCCGCCCTCGGCGGCTCTCGAACACGACATGTGGGGCACCCTCGAGCCGACGGGCTCAAGGAACGGCTCGAATGCGCGTGCCCTCGTCGTCCCCGACTCGCGATGCGGGGGCGCCCGTTCGAACCCGTCGAGGGTCGGGCTTCGAACCTCGATCGGTAGGGCCGTGCGGGGTGGCGCCTGGGCGGCCCCGTCTTTTGCGTCTGCGGCCGTCGAGGGGTCTGGGCGAGCCAGCCCTCGAGGCGCTGGTTGGTAGCACAGCGCGGCATGGGTGCTCGCGGTGCCTGCTTTACTTCAAGCAGGTCCCGGGCGGCCTTCTCACGCATGTGCCCTTTTTTAGAGAGTTGATATCGTCTCGAGCCAGGGGCTCGTGCCGCTCGAGGGTTTTGCGTGGCATGGGTGCCGCGGCGCCGCCGCTTTACTTCCAAGCGGGGCCCCGGCGACCTTCTCACGTCGATGTCCCTTCGAGGGCTGAAATCGTCTTGAGCCAAGGGCTCGTGCCGCTCGAGGGTTTTGCGTGGCATGGGTGCTCGCGGCGCACCTTTACTTCAAGCGGGGCCCCGGCGACCTTCTCTCGTCGATGTCCCTTCGAGGGCTGAAATCGTCTTGAGCCAAGGGCTCGTGCCGCTCGAGGGTTTTGCGTGGCATGGGTGCCCGTGGCGCCTGCTTTACTTCAAGCAGGCCCCGGGCGACCTTCTCACGTCGATGTCCCTTCGAGGGCTATCTTTGTCTCGAGTCAGGGGTTCGCCCCGCTCGAGGGTTCTCCTTGCTTGGCAAGGGAGTGGGTCATTAAATGCCTTACAGTCGAGGCTGCGGCTCTGTAACGCAGGCGCGTCTTTTTAGGCGCTGCGGCCGCGCGCGCGCGTAGTGGGCGGCGTGGCAGGCGGATGTGACCGCTTGCCTCGGTCCCTGCTAGTCTTCGCCGTGATGATGGTCCGTTCCGCGGTGATGTGGCCGCTGCGGTCGTGGTGGGGCCCGCTCGTCGGCGTGAAGAGAAGATTCCCTGCAGTTAATGCGCGCGGGACATCCGCTCCGGAGAGCTCGCCCGCGGCTTATAAATCTGAGGGAGGGGGAGACGGCGGTTTTTTACCTTAGCGCCTCACCATTTCAGCCCCCTGCGCCTTCGTCTTCGCCTCGCCCTTGTCACCGCGCGGCGTCGCCATTAGAGCTCATCTTCCGTTTCTCGTCCTCCGCTCTCGCATTCCTTTGCCCTCTTCCGATGGCGCCGCTTCCGCCCCTCACGATCCTTGACCCATATGCCTGGGAGCGGTCGATGGTGACCCCGCTGGCCCTTGGCGAGCTGGTCGCTGCCGGCCAGCTGTCGGCGAACGAGGATGGACGCCCGACGGAGTGGATAGTGCCGCCGGCGGCGGACCGCGCGCCCAACCCGCCGGAGGGTTATGTGGTTAGCTTCGTCCGCTTCCACGAGCGGGGCTTCAACACGCCGGCGAGCAACTTCATGCGGGCGTTGTGCCACTACTACGGCGTGGAGTTGCACAACTTCGCGCCCAACGCGATCTCGCAGGCGGCCGCGTTCGTGGGCGTCTGCGAGGGGTACCTGGGAATCCCAGTCAACTGGGAACTTTGGGTACACCTCTTCCAGGCGGAGCTCTTCACGCACCCCACGACGGAGCCGAGGACCCGCCGCGCGGTGCGCGCCGGCGGGATGTCGCTTGCCCTGCTGGGGCAGTTCAAGGACGTCTACATCCCCTGCACCATGACGACGAACAACGTCGGCTGGGAGCGGGGATGGTTCTACTTGCGCAACGCTGAGCCCGGCCTCCCCCGTACACTGGTCGGGTGTTCAAGGAGAGGCCCAGCTCTTGGGGCTACGGGGTGTCCACGGCCCAGCATCGGAGGCGGCAGGACTCGGTCCTGGCCGCCCTGAAGAGCCTGGCGGCGCAGGGGCTGACCGCATTGGGCGTCCTCGCCTTCCTCCATCACCGGCGGATCGTGCCTCTGATGGAGAGGCCGCTCTGCATCTTTGAGATGACGGAGGCGGCCAACCCCGTCGATCTGGCGAGGTCGCGGATGCTCCCGACCCCTCTCGGGTGGGCGTATGCGCTCACCCGGGCGCGGAACGCCGTCGACACCCGGGTGCCGATGCGCCCGGACTGGACCCCGTGGGACCTCGAAATGCTCCCCACCGGCCCGTTGGTGAGTGTGATCTTTGATTTTGTTTCGGTTCTTGGTGTTGCTTCTGCCTCCTGACGCGTCCTGGGTGTTCCTGTATGCAGCAGGTGAGCTTTACTGCCTCCAAGTCCGTCCCGCCCACCCCCGACTCCCGCGCGCTTGGTCGGGCGGCGCAGCAGCGGGAGCAGGAGCGGGCGGCGCGCAGGAGGGAGCGCGCGAGGCGGCACAACGAGCGCCGCGAGCGACGGAGCGCGGAGTACCGTCGGCGCGAGGAGCTGGGGCTCTCCTCCCCGGGGACTGAGGAGTACTCGTCCTCGGAGGAGGACGAAGAGGAAGAGGCCGAGGGGGGAGGCCCCTCGATAGGTGGGAGCCCTCGCCCCCATCGCCGGAGCCGGCTCCGGCGGCATCGCACGGGGGCGGGCGCAACGGCGCCCGTCGCCGGGCAATCGACATCGGGGGGTGGCGCGCGTGTTGACGGATAAAAGACGTATCCCTCTACGATCCGCAAGCGTACGGACCCCACACCTTTTTCACCACGGGATTCCCAAGGTTCTTGTCAATCCGCGGAGCAAGGGGATTACAAGCGTTCGATCAACAACGACACACTAGCTACTAAAACTCTAACAACTATTATACTAGAAAAACAACTAAACTCACTAGAGAGAATGATAAACGATCAAGGAAGAAGACACTCGCCCACGGGTCTACGATACTAGAGCATGCAATCGCTTAAAGACATGAAAAACCAATCTAATCTATCGGGGTTGTGACCACGGTTTCGCCCTTTCCCTCCTCTCGTCGTCACTACGCGAAGGTATTCATGACTAGACCTTTGATGGCCACGGTGTATTGAATGGATCCAAGGAAGCATTGGAGCTCGTACTCCCTCTACGGCATGGTAGCTAACCTTTAAGCATTAAAGTATATTCAACACAAGATGATAGATAGAAAATCCGACAAAGTGCGATTACATCTCACGATCGATTACAACCCATGGACGAATGAGAAGATTACCCCATCAAGGTGCTGATCATGGCACCGTTGATCATGGTTTCCCTTCCGCCGGTGTCTTCCTCCTTCTCCACGAGAGGGTGCTTCCTTCGAGGTGGTTGATCTCCAGCCCGGAGATCCTCCTCCTCTCTCTCTAGTTTGTAGATGGCCTTCTGGTGCGAATAAACTCCTCTCTCGTCCGTTGGCGGCGCGTCGGGGGTTTTAGGGTCGAAGATCCTTCGAGGGCAAGGAAGACGGGACCGAACCGGTGCCCGAAGTGGGCCGGGCCGATCCGAGCGGGCCGGCCGGCCCGGAGCCCGGGTTCGGCCCGGTTCGGTCGCCCTTTTTGCTCCGTGGGTCCTCGTGCACTTATCTACTTCGCCCCCTCCACTTGGATGATTTTGACGCCGTTATCCTCGCGATCAAGATGAAGGCTCTCTTTGCATGAAGTTTGATCTTTTACGCTTCAATCCCGGGGGTGTTCCTCGTAACACTTCGGTCCTCACCACCATTGGAAGTAATTTCAGCGAACTCATGAACACGAACAAGACTCCATGAATGCTCCTTTGAACTTATTGCGAATCCGTCCTTTATGTCCATGATTTCCTACATAAACACAACACTTCCAAATGCATGCACAAAGATGAACTTGTTATATGATTAGCATGCCTAGTGGCGGGTTAGTTCAATAATCAAATCCAAACCAAAGTGTAATGAACATGCTAGGTGCACCAAAATACACCGTCAACATCTCCCCCACACTTAGCTCTTGCTCGTCCTCGAGCAAGTACTCGTAAAAGAACTTCGTCCAAGGCGTGTAATCGTGTACCACTTATCCTTCTCCACAAGTTAGTCAATCCCTTCATCATTAATACATAAACACAAAGTAATGATAATCAAACATAAACATGGGCGTTTAGAATTTTTACCACGTCAAGATTTACCCCACAACTCAAACTCTTCACTCGAAGCTTTCAATTCCAGCCACACTTACTTCTTTGCTTCCATCGGAGGGTTTTTATGATTTTCAAAACAAAAATTCCTGCAACAAGTATTAGACAAAAACCTTTTCCAAGCTCTCTCAAGTCACTTATGAAGTGTCTATCCTAACCAAATTTTATAAAACTCTCACCTCCCATTAATCTCTCATATATCATGTAAAAGTGGAGCTATAGGTAGGGCTAGCGCAATCAACACAAGTATTGTCAAACTAAGAACTTCCTCTAATGGTTGTCTACCTTTCAGAGCCAATGATCATGAGAATTAACCATATGTAGGGATATCAAGGACGAGAAGATTTAGAATGGTGGACATGTGCAAGGGCAAAAGAAAATTGTGACTTCAAGGCACCAATGATGTCCTCGTTGTCGAATTGCACATGGTTGGAAATAGAGTAAAAGTTTCGTCTCACAATCAACGTGACATCCTTCCTTACACTTTATTATTTTTCTTTTCTTTCACTTGATCTATCCCTCTCATATCTTCATTGCTAACTCATCTTTTTTTTTTCTTCATTCACATATGATTTTTCTTTCTTTCTTTCTTTCTTTCTTTTCCATACACATACTTTTTCTCTTTATTTTTCTCTCTCTTGACGACTTTTCAAAGCTTTCAATTCTCCCTTTTCTCGCATGCATACAATCTGAATTTTTTAAATAAATCATGCTAGAGACGAGACGAAACTTTGAAAATAGGTTGTGTTCAAGGAATACGATGTTCAAAAGAGGTGTATAGGTTTGGGTATGGAATTCGGCGATGTACATGACTTCCGTTGTGAAAGACATGTTACCGAATGAATGACGAGGCTAGCAACAAAAGATAAGCACAAGGACATGATCATTGCTTGAAATTAAAACTCACCAAGAGAGAAGGGTCCTAGCCTAACTCATCGTGCTAATCACACTTATAGTGGAGCGAAAAAAACAAACTTGGCTTTGGATAGGAATTTTTTTTTATACTCTCAACTTGGAAAAAGAGATTTTGCTAACCTTTATTACACGGGTTTTAATATAATTTTCAGAACTGAAATCCTCCAATTTTTAGCATCGAACATAGCACAACTAGCATGTGAAGCTCAAGATCGAAGTGCGGTATGGGTACTTTAAGTAGTAGCGATTCCACTAAGCACCACGGTAAACGATTTTCAAACCATATACTTGTATTCATATATCAAGAATCGAAGATTAGACAAACAAGTAAATAAAGATAAACAATACAAAAAAAAACACAAAGATATATTTAAGACTCTTTTTATTTGGTTTTCTTGACTCAACACTAATTTAAGACACTTGCAAAAAATTTAAAAACTGACTCGAAAACTAAAGACTCATTAAAACACTAAGACTCTCACACGAAGATTAAACCGAACCTAATCTTGAAGTTCAAAAGCTAAGGCTAGCGAGCTAGCTCTCCCCCACACTTAAAACATACGACGTCCTCGTCGTATCTTACAAAAACCAAAGGGGAAAATTAGATCTAATGGTACTTCGAGCAAGCTTTGCACCACTTGCCTCTCATGTTTCCAACCATGCCAAAAAGCTTGCGCACGTTACGGTTAAGGAACTTGTAGTCATCTTCAACTACGCGCTCCAAGTCCTCCATACGGCTGCTTCATCGCTTCCATGGTTTGAAGACACTCGTCGGCCGACGCGTAGAGAGCTGCGATGGATTGACGGCAAAATCGACAACACACCGGATGCAATCCGAAGGGGTCGTCGTCGCCATAATCTCCACCGTTGTCACCACCGTCGTCGCCACCTCCATTGTTGTCGCCTTCGCCACCGCCGTTGCCGTTGCCGTTGGGGCCCTCGGGAGTCCTTTCATAGGGCTGTTCGCCCCAATCGTCATCGTCTCTACCAGCAGCCGCCCACGAGCTCGGGCTACGATCGTCGGAGTAGTCGCTATCCCCATAATCCTTAGGCTCCGGCGACACCTCCTTGTAATCTTTGCGCTTGATGCCTTGGAGGCGTGCCGACCTTCGAACGGGTGTAGGGACCTTCTCTCCTTTGACGGGGGTTGCGAGATGCAAGAGCTCCGGTCGGGACACGTCCTCCGCAACGGATACGTGCGGTCCTCTTGACGGGTAGCTTGACCTCGCATCGCATCGCCTCCTCCATCGATGGCTTCTTGGCTTCTACCTTCAATTCTAAGCTTTTTGGAGGCTCAATGGCGCTACAAGGGTGCAACACATTGCTTGAAAGGATTGATTCTCGAGCTCCCAATTCGGCCAAATATATAGTCCCGAGAGAAAAGCCCCGGGAACCTTATTTTCCTTTTTTACACTTCCCTTAAAATTTTTCGACCAAACAAGGAAGTCGAAAAGGAGCAATTCGGGCGAAATTCGGGGACATCGGGCGTCGGGCCCCCCTTGGGCCGATCCGGCGGGCCGGCCGGCCCCACCCTGCCTCGGGGGCGGGCCGGTCCGGTTTTTTGCACACCGCCCTATTTTTTTTTCGTCCTCGGCCCGTGGGAAAAAGTTGGCCCGGCTAATCTTCGCGAGAAACTCCGGAAAGCTAAAAGAAAAATTATTTACGAAGTTGGTGCCTTGTTTTTCGTCCTAGGCGGGACGTTCGGGCTCTTCCTCCATGGTAAAGACGTCAACATGATGAATGGGCACGACATCGGGTTCGTAGTAAACCTTAAGCCGCTGTCCATTCACCACAAATTGATCGCCGTTTATATCCATAATGGTTACCGCTCCGTTGGAGAACACGAATGCACAACATAAGGTCCGTCCCACTTGCTTTGCAATTTCCCCTTTCCGAAGGTTTTAAACCTCGAATTGTAGAGGAGGACCTTATCTCCTTCTTTGAATTCTTTTTTCTTCAATCTTTTATCATACCACCTTTTGATTCTCTCTTTGTATATGCTTGCGTTTTCATAAGCTTTCAACCTCAACTCCTCTAGCTCGCTTATTTGAATTCTCCATTTCACCACCGCGGCATCGAGATCAAGGTTCATCTCTTTAATCGCCCAATAGGCTTTATGTTCTAACTCAACCGGAAGGTGGCAAGCTTTTCCATAGACGAATTGATAGGGGGTCATACCTATCGGTGTTTTAAACGCCGTTCGATAAGCCCATAAAGCGCCGTCTAATTTCTTTGACCAATCCTTGCCTCCCTTCTCTATGGTCTTGTTAAGTATGCTTTTTAATTGCCTATTTGACGTCTCCGCTTGTCCGTTGGTTTGTGGGTGATAGGCCGTGGAGACCCTATGCTCAATTCCCAACTTGGACAAGCACTTTTTGAAGTTCTTCCGGTGAAATGAGTTCCTCCATCACTTATCAAGATTCTCGGTGTACCGAAACGGGGGAAAAATCACGTTCTTGATCATAGTGATGGACTCCTCCGTGGAAGCTTTACGACATGGTATAGCCTCTACCCACTTGGATACGTAATCGACCATAACAAGTATATACTCGAATCCAAATGAGTTTTTAAAAGGCCCCATGAAGTCTATGCCCCATACATCGAATATGTCGACTTGCAAGTTGTATTTCAAAGGCATAGAATTTCTTTGAGAGATGTTTCCGGTTCTTTGGCATTCGGGGCATGACGCAACATATCTTTTAGTATCTTCATGCATCTCCGGCCAATAGAATCCGCTCGACCATACTTTGGCTTCGGTTCGAAAATGGCTATAGTGCCCACCGTACTCCGCCGAGTGGCACTTCCTTAGAATCTCAAGCCTCTCTTCCCTTGGCACACATCTTCTCATCACACCATCATTGCCAAGCTTGAAGAGGTATGGTGCATCCCAAAAATATTTCTTACTTTCGAAATTATCTTCCTTTGAGTGTTTTTGTCTAGATGATCGAGGGGCATCTTTCGAATCGCTCGAATGATGTCGATCATCCAAGTATCTTTATCAAGCACTCTATAGAGGTGGTCATCTCTCGATCTTGTCTTCTATGGGCTCTTTATCATCTTGCCCACGATTCATCCTAGACAAATGATCGGCCACAACATTCTCCACCCCCTTTTTATCACGAATTTCAACATCGAACTCTTGGAGAAGAAGGATCCAACGAATCAAACGAGGTTTAGCTTCCTTCTTAGCCAAGAGATACTTTATAGCTGCGTGATCGGTGTAAACAATGACTTTCGAGTTCACGATGTAGGATCTGAATTTTTCGAAAGCGAATACCACCGCTAGCAACTCTTTTTCCGTAGTAGCGTAATTTAATTGTGCCCCACTAAGAGTTTTGCTAGCGTAGTAAACGGCGTGAACTCGGCCTTCCTTTCTTTGTCCCAAGACCGCGCCTACGGCGTAGTCACTTGCGTCACACATGATCTCGAAAGGTTGGCTCCAATCCGGAGGTTGGATGATGGGAGCACTCACCAACGCATTTTTCAAGGTCGGAATGCCGCTAGACACTTCTCATCAAAGTCGAAAGCCACATCTTTTTGAAGAAGGTGTGTTAAAGGCTTAGTGATCTTCGAGAAGTCCTTTATAAATCTTCTATAGAATCCGGCATGGCCTAGAAAGCTCCTTAAGGACTTAATATCCGTAGGAGGTGGGAGTTGCTCAACCGTCTCTACCTTTGCCTTGTCCACTTCAATTCCTCTCTCGGATATAACATGTCCGAGCACTATGCCTTGCTTAACCATGAAGTGGCACTTTTCCCAATTTAAAACCAAATCTACCTCCGCACACCTTGTAAGGACCTTTTCTAAGTTTGCTAAGCAATCCATGAACGTCTTCCGTAAACGGAAAAATCATCCATGAACACTTCAACAATTTCTTCGATGAATTCCGAAAACACGGCCATCATGCAACGTTGAAAAGAGGCGGAGCGTTGCATAGGCCGAAGGGCATCCTCCTATATGCAAACGTTCCGTAAGGACATGTAAATGTTGTCTTATGTTGATCTTCGGGTGAATGGGAATTTGCATGAACCCCGAGTATCCATCGAGAAAGCAAAAATAAGCGTGGTTTGCTAACCTCTCGAGCATCTCGTCTATGAACGGTAGGGGGAAGTGATCTTTCTTCGTCGCTTTGTTAAGCTTACGGTAATCAATACACATCCGCCACCCGGTCACGGTTCTTTGCGGTATCAATTCGTTCTTCTCATTCTTCACCACGGTCAAACCTCCTTTCTTCGGTACACAATGTCCGGGCTCACCCATTCGCTATGTGGAGCCGGGTAGATGATTCCGGCATCAAGTAACTTGATAACCTCTTTCTTTACTACCTCTCGCATGGCATGGGTTAGCCTCCTTTGATGGTCCACTACGGGCTTACATTGGTCTTCCATTGGTATACGATGAGTGCAAAAGGCTGGGCTAATACCTTTGAGATCGTTAATTGAATATCCAATCACCTTCCTATGTTTTTTTAATAAAATCAGCAACGCTTCATTTTCTTCGGGACTCAACTCGTCGCTCACAATGACTGGATAAGTTTTGTCCGGGCCCAAAAATTCATATTTTAATCCCTTGGGCAAAGGTTTAAGGTCTACTTCGGGCACTTGTGGCTCCTCGGGTTTGATTTCTCCTATGTCTTCGAACTTTTCTTCCTCCACGCTACCATCATGCGGCTCTAAGCCTTTTGTTGCTTCCTCTAGTTCTTCATCTTGTTGATTACTAATTTGATTTTCCATCGCTCTTTGCAGCGGGTCTCTAAGGGTTTCAACAAAACAAAGACTATCTATCTCTTCTATTTCTTCATCTTCGGGAGGAAAAGGAGTAAGGTGTTTAGAAGCACGAAGAAAGTTATATGTGTACTTTGTTCCATTAAGGTTCATTGTTACTTTGCCTTCTCCGGCATCTAACACGGCATCAACCAACTTAAGAAAAGGCCTACCTAAGATTATATGATCAGAATTACCATGGTAAGCATCAATAACAAAGAAATCGGTTGGTATATAGTTTCTAGAAATTTTTACTTTCATGTTGCAAGCAATACCTAGAGGTTTGATAGTTCTACCATCTCCCATAATTAATTTCGTTGATGTTGGAGCTAAGTCTAGGTTGTGGTATTGAACTTTATCGTAAATTTTAGAAGATAGAACACTTACTTGGGCTCCGATGTCGCATAAGGCTTTGCATTGAACTCCGTTGATCTCGCAACTCAAGTGCGGCGTCATCTTCTCTTCTTCTTCGGATCCGATCGAATAAATTTCAGCAAGGCGAGCGTATGGTGATGCTTCGGGCTTGATCCCCATGATCCTCTTCACCTCGGCAATATGTTCCGGATCCACCACATCATCTCCAAAGAGCTTTTCAAAAATCTCACCGGTGGTTTCGAGGTCGTATGAATTTTCAGCTTTCCTCTCCGGTGGGAAATCCACTTCCAATGCTCTTGCCATCCCCTTTTGATTAGGGAACGGTCTTCTCTTGTCGAATACTTCTCCGTAATCAATAGGAACCCAATCCATTGGCTCGAACTCCCTTAGTGGCTTCGCGCTTGACATGCTTCTCTTGTTCGTCTCATTTGGTGCGACGAAGTCGACGTTTGGTGTAGTTCTTGACTTGATGTGTTCTTGTTCAAGCTTCTCCATGATTGGCTCCTCTTTTGTGACTTCGGGGTTGCCTCTTTAGAAAAATCAGCAAGCTTTTTCTTCCTTGAATTAAATTCCGGCTCTTCCGCAAGTCTTGTTTCCCAATCTCTTCGCATGGCAGCCGCTTTGCTAACTTTTTGTAGAAGTTGGGCGGCTTCGTGAGTGTTTTCTCCATGAGATCCCCACCTGCACACATTTCGACGTGTCGCATGCAACTAGGGGTTAGGGAAAAGAAAAATGTATGCAAGAGTACGTCACCGGTGAAGCCGAGTTTTGGTCCTTGTTCTATTAATTCATTAAACCTTTCCCAGGCTTGGTCTATCCCTTCCTCTTCTCCTTGCATAAAATTGATCACTTGCCTCCTTAGATGTTGAACCTTGCTCATTGGAAAGAACTTCTCGCAAAACTTCTTTGTCAACTTGTTCCAATTGCCTTCAACTTCAAAGGACGCAACCGAATACCATGTCTTTGCTTTGCCTGCAAGTGAGTAGGGAAAGAGATTCCATTTGAACCATTCATCGGGAACTCCTTCTTGACGCACGTGTTGCATATTGTCGTGAAATCCCTTATGTGTCTATATGGGTTCTCCGTAACCATCCCTTCAAATGGGTTTTCCGCCACCATCTTCATGATCTTGGATTTAATTTCATACTTGGTCGCTTCGAGCTTCGAATCCGACTCTTGTACCTTTATGTCTTCACATCGAGGGCTAGCGTAATCCCTTAATGATTTCTCCGGTTCTTCCACGGGTTGATTAACGAACTCCATCTAGACAATAAGATAAAAACAAAAACAAAAAAAGAAACAAGTGTTTTTCTGATAATATATGTTAGATAAAGCAAATAAAAGATAAACTAAAATATAAAACTAAGTTAGATGCAAATCAAACGATGTAAACTAACTTGCTCCCCGGCAACGGCGCCAGAAAAAGGGGCTTGTTGACGGATAAAAGACGTATCCCTCTACGATCGCAAGCGTACGGACCCCACACCTTTTTCACCACGGGATTCCCAAGGTTCTTGTCAATCCGCGGAGCAAGGGGATTACAAGCGTTCGATCAACAACGACACACTAGCTACTAAAACTCTAACAACTATTATACTAGAAAAAACAACTAAACTCACTAGAGAGAATGATAAACGATCAAGGAAGAAGACACTCGCCCACGGGTCTACGATACTAGAGCATGCAATCGCTTAAAGACATGAAAAACCAATCTAATCTATCGGGGTTGTGACCACGGTTTCGCCCTTTCCCTCCTCTCGTCTTGTCACTACGCGAAGGTATTCATGACTAGACCTTTGATGGCCACGGTGTATTGAATGGATCCAAGGAAGCATTGGAGCTCGTACTCCCTCTACGGCATGGTAGCTAACCTTTAAGCATTAAAGTATATTCAACACAAGATGATAGATAGAAAATCCGACAAAGTGCGATTACATCTCACGATCGATTACAACCCATGGACGAATGAGAAGATTACCCCATCAAGGTGCTTGATCATGGCACCGTTGATCATGGTTTCCCTTCCGCCGGTGTCTTCCTCCTTCTCCACGAGAGGGTGCTTCCTTCGAGGTGGTTGATCTCCGGCCGGAGATCCTCCTCCTCTCTCTCTAGTTTGTAGATGGCCTTCGGGTGCGAATAAACTCCTCTCTCTCCGTTGGCGGCGCGTCGGGGGTTTTAGGGTCGAAGATCCTTCGAGGGCAAGGAAGACGGGACCGAAGCCGGTGCCGAAGTGGGGCCGGGCCGATCCGGGCGGGCCGGCCGGCCCGGAGCCGGTTTCGGCCCGGTTCGGTCGCCCTTTTTGCTCCGTGGGTCCTCGTGCACTTATCTACTTCGCCCCCTCCACTTGGATGATTTTGACGCTGTTATCCTCGCGATCAAGATGAAGGCTCTCTTTGCATGAAGTTTGATCTTTTACGCTTCAATCCCGGGGGTGTTCCTCGTAACACTTCGGTCCTCACCACCATTGGAAGTAATTTCAGCGAACTCATGAACACGAACAAGACTCCATGAATGCTCCTTTGAACTTATTGCGAATCCGTCCTTTATGTCCATGATTTCCTACATAAACACAACACTTCCAAATGCATGCACAAAGATGAACTTGTTATATGATTAGCATGCCTAGTGGCGGGTTAGTTCAATAATCAAATCCAAACCAAAGTGTAATGAACATGCTAGGTGCACCAAAATACACCGTCAACGAGGCGCGCGCCGGCGGCGAGGCGCCGGGGCGCGCTCCTCGGGGGCGTGCGCGGCGAGCGCGCGCGCGCGCGGCGGCGTCGGGGGCGCGGCGGCGGGGCGCCGCGGCGACCCCGCACGCGGGGGCGAGCGTGCACGCGCGCGCGGCGCGCGCCGTCGGGAGGCGCGGCATCGGGCGTGCCCGTGCGCGGGGCGGGCGCGCCTACGCGCGCGGCGGCGCCGTCGGGGAGCGCGCGGCGGCGGGTGTGCCGAGTGCGCCGGCGCCGGCCTCATCCGGCGAGGCCTCGAGGAAAAGGAAGCGTGCCTTCTCCTCTTCGAGGTAAGGGGGTTCGACCTTATATTTTGGTCTCGGTTTTTTTGATGATCGGGGCGTTCTAACCCTCCGTTCGTGCTGCGCGGGGGGGTGGTGCTAAGCGTGCCTCCCCCTCGCACCGGCCAAGGTGCGTCGAGGACGGACACGTCCATCCCCACCGGCGGCGCTCGTCGAGGGCGTCACGGGCGAGGGCAAGCACGGAGGGCGGCGGGCGAGGGCTCGCAAAGCCCGGGGCCGAGGCCTCGAGGCCTCGGCGGCGGGCCGTCGCCGCCGCGGCGCGGCCGGCGGTCCGCGAGGAGCGTCCGGCGCGGCCATTGTGGGGGCGCGGGCCGCGGCGGCGGCGAGGTGGCGGAGGCGCGGCTCGCCCGCGGAGGCGGAGGGCGTTCGTGGAGGCGCGGTCCATGGCGCCGGCGCGGAGGAGGCGGAGCGGGTGCAGCCCGTGGCGGCGCCCGTGGGCCGGTCGCGGCGCGGCGGAGGCGGTGGCCGTGGCGCCGCGTCGGGCGTCCGCGGCCACGGAGGCGCGGGTGGAGGCGCCGGTGGAGGGCGGCGCAAGGGCGGTGCCCGCCGGCGGTTCCGGGCGGAGGTGGTGGAGGTCCGGGATGACGACTCCCCGCCGCCCGGGTGGGATCAGTGGGGTAGCTTCCCCACACGCTCCCCCGAGCCCCAGGAGGGGGCCCTTGTGAGGCGGCACGAGGGGCACATGGTGGCGGTGGACCGAGGACACGGTGCCGAGGCCTCGTCCTCCCGCGCGGCCACCCCGCCCGGGTGGAGGGGGCCGTCGACGATCCCCCCTGCGTTTGCGACGCCCGGGGGGGAGCGAGGAGCTGCGGGGCGAGCTCCGAGGCCACGGCGCCACGCTCAGCCGCGCGGCGAACGAAGCGCGCATGTCCATGGTGGCCCTGCATGGCGCGTCTTCCGGGTAGGTCGTGGTTGCTTGTTTTTCTTCCATCTCTCGCTTTTTGCGTGTGTTGTCTCCGTGTCGTAGCGCTTACGGGTTTTGATTTGTGGGTGCCGGGAGCTCGAGCGCCGCGCCCACGACAAGTACGACGCCTTCGCCCGGGTGAACGCCGAGGTCCACCGGCTCCGTAAGCGGTGCGGCGCTTTCGATGCGCTTGCGACGCCCTTGGGACGCCGGATGGGCGGGCGGCGTGCGGGCCATGGCGTGGCGCGACGAGCTCCCCGAGAGCTCGAGGCGGGACCGGCGCGCCGCTCGAGCCTTGAGCGGGTCCGCACGGCCCTCATCGATCGTGATGAGGCTGCGGGCGGCGCGCTCGACTTGGAGAAGATGCGGACGGCGGCCACCAATTGGGAGGCGGAGGTGGCCAACGTCCGCGGCGGAGACCGGGAGCTCCGTTCGTCGCTCGAGGGGGCGGCAGGGCGCGGCGCCGGGCGAGGAGCGGGCGCGCGGGGGCGGGAGCGACGGGCCAAGGAGGCCGACGACTTGAAAGCCGCCCTCGACGCCAAGGCCGCGGCTCTCGTCGCCGTTGAGGAGCGGCTCTGCGAGAGCGCACCGCCGCCAAGGGGCGAGGCGGCTCCGGCGAGGGGCGAGGCCGCCGCCCTCGTCGACGCCGGGACGGCGGCGGGAGCGAGGAGCGCGTCGCTCGCGAGGCGGCGCAGAAGTCTTTGGCGGAGCGGGACGACAAGCTCTCCAAGGCCGAGGGCGAGGTGATTATGCTCAGCATTACCAACGCCAATCGGGGAGGCGTCCCTCCGGGAGCAAGGTGAGACCGTCAAGCGCCTCGGGCGGCCGGTCGAGGGCCGTGCGCCGCGACTTCGAGACGGAGAGGAAGCAAGTTGAAGTTGAGCCGCTTGTTTGACTCTTGCCTTGTTGGTTTTTCGTTAGAGGGCTCGCGTTTCCCCTTTCGATTTCTTTCTTGCCTTGGCGTTTCCGGGCTTGCGCACCGCCACGGGGCATGCGGGCGAGCGGGCCGAGGCGGCGCGAGCTTCCTACAACTCCTCGGCCGGGGAGCTGCGGGGAGCTGCGTGGCGCGGCCCTCGAGACCGCGCGCGCGGGGAGGAGGGCGAAGCACGGGCGGCGGCTCGGCGGCCGGCCGCTGCGTGCCCTTGGCGGTCACGTCCCGAGCGGATGTGCGGGCGGCGCATGCGGGGCGTCCGAAGGCCCTCGGAGTGGTGCGGTCCCACTATGAGGTCAACTTCGAGGGCGGCGGAGGGCTACATCGTTCCCGAGGGTGTCGAGGACGAGGTGGCGATGGAGCGTGTGGATGCGCTCGGCTGGCCGCCGCCGCCGGGTTGCTCGCCGAAGCCTTCGAGGAGTTCCTCTTCCCGGACGCCGGCCCGACGCCGCCGCTCCTCCCCACTTTGAAAGCAGTTGGGTACTTGACCCATTTTGATGTGTATCAGTACTCTGGCCTCGTGGCCTTTTGTAAATGAACAAGTTGTTCTTGGACATAAACTTTTGCTGTAATGAAGTCATTTGTCTATCACGCTTTTTGTTTCTCCTTCTTCCTGAGTAGATTCTAGTTAGGGGAGTTCGATTTTCGCGGGGGGCCTGCTGGGTTGGAGGCGAGAGAGAAGGGCCATATCCACGCGGCGTAGGCTATCTCTGGCTCGCACGCTCCTTCCGCTAGGCCGCCTGCACCCTGTTCGAATCGTTGCTCGAGGTTGAAGTAGGAAACAAACTTAGCGCGTGTGAGTTATTTCGTTTTTGCGCGAAAAAATGGGACCATTTTTGGGGGGGGGGTGCCCCCCGCGGTAGCCCCCGAGGGTAACTTGGGTTTCAGGGGAAAGCCGAGTTGCCCTTTTTATTAAATTTAAAGCTTTTACATAGTTGCAACCAACTGGGGCGTTGGCCGTGTGATTTTTACAACAGAAAAAATGAATGCTTGGGAATCCTAGCTAGGGGTGGAAGCGACGTAGCTGTTGGATGTTCCAAGCGTTGGTGAGCTCTTCACCGTCCTCGTTGGCCAGCTTGTACGTGCCGGGCTTGAGTACCTTCACCACGACGTAGGGTCCCTCCCATGGCGGTGATAGCTTGTGGCGCCCTCGGTTGTCTTGACGTAGCCTTAGGACCAGATCCCCTTCGCTGAAATCCCGCCGGCGTATCTTACGTGCTTGGTAGCGCCTGAGGGACTGCTGGTACCTCGCGGAATGCATCAGGGCCACGAGGCGTGCCTCGTCCAGCTGATCCAATGAGTCCTCGCGGGCTCGCTGGCTGGCTTCCTCGTCATAGCCTCGAACCCTGGGCGAGCCGTATTCTAAGTCCGTGGGGAGGACGGCCTCCGCGCCGTGGACTAGGAAAAACGGGGTGAACCCAGTGGCTCTGCTCGGGGTGGTCCTTAGGCTCCACACAACCGCTGGTAATTCTTGGAGCCATTTCCGCCCAGATTTGTTCAGCTGGTCGAAAATTCTGGGCTTTAGGCCTTGTAAGATCATGCCATTGGCACGCTCTACTTGGCCGTTGGTTTGTGGGTGTGCCACAGCTGCCCAATCCACTCGGATGTGGAATTTATCGCAGAACTCCAAGAACTTCTTGCCCGTGAACTGGGACCCATTGTCGGTGATGATGGAGTTTGGCACTCCAAAGCGGTAGACGATGTCAGTGAAGAATGTTACCGCACCGCTCGCCCTTAGGTTCGTGATGGGGCGCACCTCTACCCACTTGGAGAACTTGTCGATCGCGACCAACAAGTGGGTGAAGCCCCCCCGGCGCCTTCCGCAGGGGCCCGACGATGTCCAGCCCCCACACGGCGAATGGCCATGTCACGGGGATGGTTTGCAGGGCATGGGCGGGCAAGTTGGACTTGCGGGCGTAGAACTGGCACCCTTCGCAGGTGCGTACGATTTCGCTGGCGTCGCGACCGCGGTAGGCCAGTAAAAGCCCTGGCGGAACGCGTTGCCGACGAGGGTGCGGGGCGCGGCGTGGTGGCCACAGATCCCCGCGTGGATGTCCCGTAGGAGCTCGCGCCCCTCGGGAATGGGAACACACCGCTGTAGGATGCGGGAGGCGCGCGCGCTTGTGCGGCTCGCCGTCGACGAGGGCAAAAGATTTGGCCATCTGGCGATGCGCTGGCCGCGGCCGGCTCGCGGGGAGTTCCCCTCGAGCGATCCGAGGCGATGTATTTTTCACGCCGGTCCTCCTGGACGGGGAGGCGGCTCGATGTCCATTACGTCGGCCTCGTGGGAGCCGTACCCCTCGAGGAGGGAGAGCACGTACGCCTCGTTCGAGGGGTCCTCATCCATGGGTTCCGCACCCCCGGATTCGAGAGAGCCCCCGAGGGTTCGTTGTGACTCGAGGGGTAGGGCTCGAAGACGGCCGAGGGTTGAGCGATGTCGCGCGCGCGTTCGGGTGGACGGTGATCCGCCGGACGCGATTTTGGCGAGCTCGTCCGCCTCCTCGTTGTAGCGGCGGGGCACGTGGTTGAGCTCGATGCCGTAGAACTTGTCTTCGAGGGCTCGCACGGCTTTGCGGTAGGCCTCCATCTTGTCATCGTGGCGGCTCGCGTTCTTCATGACCCGATCGATCACGAGCCGCGAGTCCCCCCGCACGTCGAGGCGCTTGACGCCTAACTCAATGGCGCAGGACGCGGCGACCCGGCCCACCTAACCCCTAGCGGCCCCGGCGCGGCCCGGCTTTCCACCGCTGCCTCGACGCGCGGGCCCCGCGCGTCGGCTTCCTCCTCCCGCCGCGCCGCTACCGGCTCGGGGTCGAACCCGAGTTCGACACGGACCCGACGCGCGCGCCGCCGCGGGCCCGCGTGCACGTGCCCGCGCGCCTCTGCGCAAGGCGCCGCCACCCTCCCCGTGCCGCCTCACCCGAACCCTGGCGGCTCACCGTGCCAGCCGGCGCGGCCGCCTAACCCTAGCCTTCGGCGCCGCCGCCGCCGGGTTGCCTCGGTCCGCGCCGCCGATCCGCGCCGTCGCCGCCTCGCCATCGAATTGGAGCCGTCGCGCGTTTCGCCTCAAGGTGAGGAGCCCCGGTGCGGTGGTTTGGGTTCCCGTGCGCCGCACCACCGCCTGCGCCGTCGCCGGTCGTGCGCGCCGCCGGTGCCTCGCCGGGCGCGCGTCGTCCGCGTCGTCGCTACCCGTGAGGGCCGCCGGTGGACTCGCTTGCGCGCGCTCGACGTCACGGTGTGTTTCTCGAGCGAGAATGGGGAACCCCGGCCCTTTGTTTCGCCTTGCGCCGCCGCTCGCGCCGCGCGCGCCGCGCCGCGCGCGCTCGCCGCCGGCCGCCTCGCGCGGCGCCGCCTCGCTTGCGCGGCTCCCGGGATCGTCGGATCCTCATCCGGCCGGCCGCCGCTCGCGCCACGCCGCCGGTCAAGCCGGCTATGTGCCGGTCAACCGCGCCTAACCGCGCGCGCTAACCACCGGCCGCCGTCTGGATCCAAGGGATCAGATCTGCTTCCTTATCTTTAACCGCGCATTTTTGCAAATAAAACCCCGGGTTTTCCCTGTTTAACAAAAATACCCTTCCACCTTATAAAACTTTCACAGATTAGTCCTGTTTTCTTCGTTTTAACTCGAAGCCCTAAAATTCTTTACAAATAAGTCCTCGAACTTGTTTTAATCCTAACTTTGTCGTTTTAGCTCCGTTTTTAGCGTTCTTTATATCCACGCGATCGTCTCGACGAGTAGAATAGTTTCCTGTCGCTTTTGTACTGTTTGAGATGATTGGTGTACTGTTTCTTATTTATTTCCATTGCTTGCTTGTATGTGATGTGTGGAGCGTAGCGTACGAGCAATTCGGGGACTTCGTTCTTTGTTGAAGAGTATCAAGACCACTGAGCGGTTTCCGGTGCTTGGTAGAAGGCAAGTCCTTGCTGCATTCCCGTTAAATTCCTATTACAACATGCATTTTAATTACACGAGTTGTTTACTTTTGCTATGCATTAAATTGATGGGTCCTATTGCTAAGGTTCGACTAGCTTTGTTATCCTATGCCTTGATCAACGGGTTTACTTTATGTTGGGTAGCACTTGCTAGCGCTTTACGTGGTTTTGGGATGGTTTAATGAACACTTGATGATATGGCTTTATTTATGTTATCATTTCATGTAATGCAAGAACACTTTACTTTGTTAATCGGAACATTGAGAACCACCCGGGAAAACGGTACTACCACAAGACATATGGCTCTGTCTTGGCTTATTAATTAGTGAACTAGATGTTAGGTATGCTTTACACGATAAGGGTTGGGGGTCGGCGGGTAGTGACGTATGGACTTGCTCGGGCGCGAGGTGTGGGCTTAGCTAAGACACGGTACTCGTCGGGAGCTTTATACGTTGCCTGCGACCGAGGTAACCTAGCGGGCGACCTTCATGCAGGGATCTTTGTAACGGCCTCGTAGCGTCCCTATGCAATCACACCTCGGAAGTGTGGTATGGTGCCTTGCAAACACCGCATGGTTGGGTCCAAAACTCTTTTGAGTTTTTACGCGACTTGTGGGTAAAGATGTACAACCTCTGCCGAGTGTAAAACTAACTAGTTAGCCGTGCTCACGGTCAAGAGCGGCTTTGGACCACGACATGATTAATTCTATGGAAGATGGAACTTTTAAACTTGTGCATTACCTTTTATGGATACTGTTGCATTTTATTATACGGGTTTGGTATATACTTACACTTGCTAGTAGCTGTTGCTTAATAAAACTTGACCAACTAAAATCTTGACTTGCTTATGAGCCAACGACTTCCACCATAAAGCCTTGCATGTGGTTATAGAACTTTTTCCTTCTTTGAGTACGACATGTGCTCACGCTTGTTGTTTATGTATTGCATCTACACTACCGGGCTGCTGCTCGGATGGACGTTTTGAAGACTACGATGATGAGTTTGAGGGGTTCTAGGCGTCCGTTCTCCGGTCGGTACTGTGGAGGACTTCTACGTGTGTTTCCTTTCGGCTGTTAGCTACTCGAACGATTGTTTAGTTGAGACATTCGGTCATGTAATAAGCTGTTTAATACTCTCTTTACGCTTTTACCTTGTGTTTTGGTATTCATTTGCGTCGATGCATGTGTGTAACTTGATCTGGCGCACATGTATTCTTGCATTCGGGTTTGTCCTTAAATCACGGGTGTGACAAAGTGGTACCGAGCCGTGTTGGTAGTAGGACGTTAGCCTAGTTAGAGCGTGGTCGAAAATTAAGGATTTTATAACATTAGAAGCCACACATAGCTTAGCTTGCTTTATTCTATTTTATTACATCTAATCTTGGTTTAATCTTATCCTTATTTGCTTTTGTTATCTAAGCTTGATCTTGTCTCTTTTAGTAATACACTTGCTTGTCTCATCTATCTTAGATGGTTAGATACATTTTGAAGACCACGCGTTCGGGTGCCTCTGGCTTTCCTCGTGCACGAGGAGGACCCGAGGACTTCTACAAGTGCTCAGGGAGTGAGAGGCATCGGGGAAGCTTACGGAGAGGGAAGTGGAGCAAGCTGCGCAGAGAGCAAGCTCCTCCGCCGGCCTTGAGATTGAGATATCGGATGATGAGCCGGCGAAGAGTCGGAGGAAGAGCAAGAGCACGAGGAGGAGTCGGTCGAGGCCCCGAGCAAGGAGATGATCGAGAGGGCCCCTCGGATCTGAGGACTACGACCCCGGAAGATGGAGATGCAGAGGATCACCTGCGCGGAGAGAGGAGTGGAAGGTGGTCATTTGTCATCACGATGGGGGGCATGCACGCTTTCGGGTCTGGGATTGAGGAGGCTCTTCCCGGCGTCTTCGGTGAGCAGTGACCGATCGACTACGTGGGAGTGAAGGGGACTCACCCTCGCTACCCGACCCGGTGGGATGTGTCTGTGCGCATCTGGAAGATAACCCGTTGGATGGGGGAGTGTACGAGGTTGTTGTCCATCAAGCTCTAGCTACCGAGCTACCTTCGCCGGCGGGAAGAGATGATGCAGCTAGAAGGGCTCTATCTAAACAGTGCTACGAGGAGGCTCATCCCCTCACCAACTGCGTAGTAGGGAGATCTACCCCCGCCGTCGCTCTGGAGACGCCAGGGCGGTGAAATTCCAATGGCCAATGAAACTCTTTGGGAGCACGCTATGCCATGCGGAAGTGGGTCACGTGGCAAGCTCTCAATACCAACTTGGATGACACTCTCATGGAGCTTCAAGATCTCCGTGACCAGCAAGAAGACCGCGAGAAGGTCAAGAGGCTCAAAGCGATGATCGCGAGCGGGGATGAAGATGAGGTGCAAGAGCTGATGGAGAGGACTGGCTGCCATGCCGCCAAGACACCGAAGAGCAAGCTATGGTTCACTTGGGTCCCGCGCCGGGGATTATTTGGCCATAGGAGCTAGGTGTTAAGAAGTCTTTATCTTTGTTATCGGGTCCGTAATCGCTAGAAGCGTTACGTTGGAACGATGAGTTAGATAGTGGTGTGCTTGAATGCTTGGTTTGTGAACATCTGTGATTTGGATTTTTGGTTGATTGCAATGTGTTGTGGATTAATGCCACAATGACATTGGTTTAGTAATAGAGTTTGTTTAGTGGGTTTAGTTCTGTTCCCCATCTTTTATCTTATAATTTCGTAATTCTTTATCTATCATATTTTATCTATCTTAAGAGGGAGCATGGTAGTGCTGAATCTGTTCCGTTACTTCCTGGCACAGCAGTACTGTTTTAATTTTATCTCGAGCTACAGAACTCCAAATTAAGTAAAACCAGTGGGGTTAGTTCACAAATTTCATATCTGATTTTCTGTCAAAAAATTCAGCTTTATCCAATTATTATTCTGGGAGTTATGGACGAAACATTGAGCTAACAGAAATCTGTCAATTCCTGTGACATACCTGTCTTCATTATTTTATATCTCGAGTTGTAGACCTCCGATTGAGGCAAAACCAGTTGGGTTAATTCAGTAATTTTATACACCATATCTCCAGAAAAATTCGTGAATTTTGGTTAATGGAACAAGAGAATATCTTGGTTTCTTTACCAGCCCTATCAGAATCTGTCTTATTCTGGAATTCAGCATTATTATCTTTTCAGATTTTCAATTGTTATCATCATCTAAATCGGTGTTTCTAACGCTCGGATAGGTAACCACCAAGTGCGGATCAGGGGTTGATCAGCCTCCGGTGGTTCGCCGAGGTCGAGGCAACAGTTCGAGCAGTGCACCTCCACCTCCACCGCCACCCATGGATCCTATGCGGCGGTTCTTTCGGAGGAATCCAAGCTGCGGTGGCTGCCGGGCTTGACGGACCTTGTGGCCTAGTCTGTAGGCTCAAGCTAACAGTCCGCCACCACCACCGCCACAGCCGCCGGCGCCTATGAACAGGTACCGGGAGTTCATGGAGCCATCGTCACCGGTCTTCACATGCCGCGGATCCATAGCCCGGCGATGATTGACCGAAGGCTGTGGGCAAGATGCTCACTACGGCTCGGTGCGATGACGGAGAGAAGGTTTGTTTGCTAGGTCGACTCCGGGGATACGGGGTGCGTGGTGGGATGCTTACCGACCGCCCATGCTGCACCCAACACCATCACTTGGCGAGGAGTTCACCGAATGTAGGAACCATCATATTCCTGCTTGGGTCATGAGGCTTTAAGAAGAAGGAGTTCCTCTCCCTCAAGCGAGGGAGGGGGGGATGTCGGTGGGCGTGAGTATCGGGACGGGGTTCATTGAGTTGTCTCGCCACGCCTTAGGAGGGGAGGTAGCGGATGATCGAAGAAGCGAGAGCGCTTCTTGGAGGGCTGGGCGGGCCGCTTCGTTACCGGTGACGTCACACACCTTCCGGACTTTCCGGCGGGGCGCCGAGCCAGGCTATTGTTGCAGGTCCATGCGCGAGAGGTTGGGGGAGTTGAAGAGGGAAGGCTATTACTCCGGCGGTCCGAGCCACACTCGCCCGTTTTGCTTCCCGCGGGGAGCCCCGTTCGGGTCCGGAGGCCGTCGAGGGGCTATGGCGCAGCGAGCGGCGGTAGCGGTAGCGGCGCGGCCGTTCCGGCGGTTCCGGCGCACTCGCGGCGGTTTGGCGCCCCGGAGGCCCGCGGACTCCACGCCCCAGCACCCGCGGCCGTCGGGGGTGAAGCTCCCTGTTAGTACGCCGTGAGCCCGGGCGCCCCCACACTCCGCCGAGCAACACTTGTTTCAAGTGTGGAGAGGTCGGGGCATTATGCCACAATATTTGTCCTAGAGAGCACCCCCGGCACCCCGCGCGGAGCCGGCGGATGCGGCCCGGTTGAGGGAGCGGGAACCGATTTCCGCGGGGCAACAAGAGGCCCGCGAATCGAGGACGCGCGCCGAGGTGAATCACGTGAGTACGAGACCAGCTCGGGGAGAATCCACCACGTGGTGCTTGGCATGTTCTTTGTCAACTCTATCCCCGCATCGGTTTATTTGATTAGGAGCCTCCCATTCATTTATATACGCTCGGTTTGTGGCAAAGCATAGCATACCCATGTGTCCCTGAAACAAGCCATACTAGTTAGATCCTCGGGGGGATATAAGGTCTCATCCATGTGTCCTAATGTTAGATTAAAGATCATGGGAGCGATTTTTGGGCAAAGCATTGATAGTCTTTGGAGTCGAAGGATCTTGATGTTATCTGGGCATGGATTGGTTGGGCACTCATGATGCAACGATACGATGTGCTAAGCGTACATTGTTCTTCTCCTTGGTCCTAGCGGGGAAAAGATTGAACTTGTAGGTGATCCGAGTCGGATGCGGGAGGTTCGTACGGCGAGCTTGGATGGCGAGCTTTGGAGAGGATATCGGGGTGGTTAATGAGTTCCGGACGTGTTTCTGAAGGAGTTGCCGGGTATGCCACCTGGCAATGAGATGTTGAATTTTTTATTGATCTATTGCACGATGTACTTGCTCCTATTTCTAAACGTCCATATAGAATGTCTAGTACACAATTGATAGAACTTAAGCAGTTAATGAATTGTTGGAAAAGGGGTTTTATCGCGTCCTAGTTCATCACCTTGGGAGCTTAGGTTATCTTTGTTGAGAAGAAGGATGGTACTCGAGAGGATGTGTGTAGATTATCGATTGCTTAATGGGGTCACTATCAGAGACTAAGTATCCATTGCCTCGCATTGAAGACTTATTTGATCGGATGAGAGGTGCTAAGGTGTTCTCTAAGATTGATTTGCGTTGGTTATCATCGGATGAAGATCAGATGGTCGGATATTCCTAAAGCTGCGTTCACCACCGGGTATGGTAATTTTAGCAGTACAACTATTATGTCCTTTGGGTTGACAAATACTGCCTACTTTATGTATACGATGAACAAGGTGTTTTATGGAGTACTTGGATAAGTTCGTTGTGGTGTTTATTGATGATATCTTGGTTTACTCTAAGGCCCGAGGAGGATCATGCGAGCATTTGAAGGGCTTGTTTTGCGAGAAGTTGAGAGGAAGCGACGAGTTGTATGCCAAGTTCGGCAAATGTGATTTACGGGATTTGAAGAAGTCTCTTTTACGGGGCATATCATCACAGATGGAGGTATCGCAGTTGATCCGGCTAAGGTAGAAGATGTGTTGAAGTGGGAACCGCCGAGGACGAGTTAAGGAGATCGGGGAGTTTCCTTGGACTTGCGGGGTACTATCGACGGTTCATCGAGGGGTTCTCCTAAGATTGTGAAGCCTCTCACCACCTTGCGGGAGAAGGATAGAGAGTTCAAGTGTGAATCGATGCTGTCGGCGAGTTTTTGAGGATTGAAGCGAGAGATTGACGGTTGCTCCGGTGCTTGTGATGCCGAGACTTGCGGAGAAGGGCTTTGATATCTGCGCGTTGCATCGAGGCAAGGTTTGGGTTGTGTTCTTATGCGGGAGGGACACGTCATAGCTTACGCATCAAGGCGGTTGAGGAAGCATGAGCGAGAACTATCCTACGCATGATGCGGGACATGAGGGGCGTGGTTCATGCTTTGAAGATTTGGAGACATTACATCATGGGGACCAAGTGCCGGATCTACACGAGACTACAAGAGCTTAGGAAGTACATATTTACTCGAGAAGGATCTTAATACGAGACAACGCCGATGGTTGGAGCTGATCAAAGTTTACGATACGGGACATACGGTATCATCACAGGAAGGCTAATCTAGTTGCGGATGCTTTGAGTCGGAAGGGACAGGACGATGCGGCTTTGGCGTTCCGAGGGCACGATGAGCTGATGAGGGAGTTTGAGGGACTCAATGCGGGGATAATTTGCCCACACTTTGAGGGAGTCACTTTGGAGGTAGAGTCTCACAGATGAGGCGAGATTCGTGAAGGGGCGGTGGGAAGGATGAGGAGATAGGGGACTCCCCGGGGGACACCATGGGGAGGGGCGGGGGCCGGATTTAAGAGGATGATGAGGGAACGATATGGTTAAGAATCGGATACGTGTGGCCGATGTGGGAGATCTCCGGGAGCCGATCTTGAAAAAGCTCATGATTCGGCTTATTCCATTCATCCGGGCGATTACAAAGATGTATCGAGGATGCGAAGCGAGAGGTATTGGTGGTATGGGATCAAGAGGGATGTAGCCGCTCACGTTGCGTTGTGTGACACGTGCCACGAGTCCAAGGGCGAACATCGAGAGACCGAGCGGGGTTCTTGCAACCATTGAAGGTGCCGAGTGGAAGTGGGGAAGAGATAGGCATGGATTTCATCGTTGGGTTGGCCCGTACCCGTGATGGATATGATTCGATATGGGTTATCGTGGATCGTTTGACCAAGGTTGCTCACTTCATACGGGGTGCGTCGACAGATAGGGGGCAAAGCTAGCCGAGTTGGGCATGACCGAGTTTGAACGCGTACTTGCACGGTGTTCCTAAGAAGATAGTTTCCGACGAGAGGAACTCGATTCCGTCACGTTTGCGGGGCACGCAGGTTTATGGATCGAAGTTGCACTTCGGGCTCGGCCTATCACCGCCGGACGGAGATGGTCGGACAGAAAGGACGGAATCGGATTCTAGAGGACATGTTGAGAGCTTGCGCCCTCAAACATGGTGAGAGTTGGGACAAGAGCTTACGTATGCCGAGGTGCACTGCTTACAACAACGGCTATCAAGCCGGTACGAAGATGGCACCCTTTGAGGCATTGTATGGGAGAAAGTGCGGAAACACGTTGTCTTGGAGTCGGACGAGGTGAGAATGAGTTGTTTGGGACGGGGAACATCATCAAGGAGGCGGAGAGAGGCAGGTTCGGATCATCGAGAGAGAACTTGAGAGTTGCTCGGTCCGAGAGCGAGAAAAGTTATGCAGAGACGGGGAAGAGGAGAGATGTATCTTTCCAAGAGGGCGACTATGTGTACCGAAGGTGTCACCTATCAGAGGTTTGCGCGAGGTTTAAGGTGAAGGGCAAGTTGTCTCCTCGCTACATCGGACCTTTCCCGGATCTTGCAACGAGTGGGAGGGGTAGCCTACGGACTTGAGTTGCCAGCGCGGCTGCGGATGTGCATGATGTGTTCCATATCTCGCAGTTAAAGAGAGGTCTCAAGCCTCTTGATAAGGAACCGTTGCCTATGGATGGGTTGGATGTGAAGGAGGATCTCACCATCAACGAACGGCCTATTAAGATTACGGACGATTGACACGAGTTTTACAAGAAAACGGGACCTTTATAATGTGCGAGGTGCGGTCGATAATCATGCGAGAGGATGAGGCAACTTGGGAGAGAGAAAGAGGAGTTGAAAGCAAGAATATCCACATCTCTTTGATCCATCTGAATCTCGTGGCTGAGATTCATCTTAAGGGGGGTAGGATTTGTAACACCCTAAATTTCAACTTCTGAATTTAATTAAAATTTGCTTAGCAACATTTTGATCTCGCTTAAGGAATATAAGGTTGTTGTGCTTTTATAGGCATTTAATTGTTTTTATTAATTAATTAATGAAATATGAGGGTTCTTGTTGCCGCCTGTCTTTGGTGCATTGCTTTTTGTTGATGGATTAAATCACGGTTTGAATTAATGGTTGTTTGTAGTTTATTTGTTTGGAAAAAGATTTGGATTTGAAAATGAAAAAAAAAAAGAAACTTCTTGCTTAGGACATGACCGACCCGACCCACCCTAACCCCTAGCCGGCCCGGCGCGGCCCGGCCCCTCACATTTGCCTCGGCGCGCGGGCCCGTAGCTCGGCTTCAAAGCCGCCGCGGCGCTGGGGCTCGGGGTCGAAGCCGAGTTCGACACTGGACCGACGCGGCGCGGCGAAAGGCCCCCGTGCACAATGCCCATGTTGCCTCTCGCAAGCGCGCCGCCACCCTCCCCCGTCCTTAGCCTGGGCGAACCCTAGCACTCATTTTAGCGCGTAGCAGAACGCCTAAACCACAGCCTTAGCGCGCCGGCGCCCCCGCGTTGCCTCGGTCCGCGCCGCCGATCGGCGTGCGTCGGCCAGCCTCGCCATCGAATTGGAGCCGTCCGCGCGTTTCGCCTCCAAGGTGAGGGGGGCCGGTGCTGTTGGTTTGGGTTCCCGTGCGCCCCGCACCACCGCCTGCGCGCGTCGCCGGTCGTGCGCGCCCGCCGTGGCGGGCCGGGCGCCCGTCGTGCCGCGTCGTCGCCCCACCGTGAGGGCCGCCGGTGGACTCGCTTGCGCGGGCGCTCGACGTCACGGTGTGTTTCACGAGCGAGAATGGGGAACCCCGGCCCCTGTTTCGCCTTGCGCGGCCAAGCTCGGGGGCGCGCCCGCGCGCGCGCGCGGGCGCCGCCGGCCGCCTCGCGCAGCGCCGCAAGGCATGCGCGGCTGACGGGATGCGTGGGATCCTGGTGCGGCCCCGGCCGCGCGCTCGCGCCCGCCGCCGGTCAAGCTAGGCTATGTCTCGGTCAACGCGACTAACCGTGGCGCCTTCAGCACGGCCGCCGTCTGGATCCAAGGGATCGAATCCTTCCATATCTTTAACCGCGCATTTTTGCAAATAAAACCCGGGTTTTCCCTGTTTAACAAAAATACCCTTCCACCTTATAAAACTTTCACGGATTAGTCTTGTTTTCTTCTGTTTTAACCAGAAGCCCTAAAATTCTTTACAAATAAGTCCTCGAACTTGTTTTAATCCTAACTTTGTCGTTTTAGCTCCGTTTTTAGCGTTCTTTATATCCACGCGATCGTCTCGACGAGTAGAATAGTTTCCTGTCGCTTTTGTTACTGTTTGAGATGATTGGTGTACTGTTTCTTATTTATTTCCATTGCTTGCTTGTATGTGATGTGTGGAGCGTAGCGTACGAACAATTCGGGGACTTATTTCTTTGTTGAAGAGTATCAAGACCACTGAGCGGTTTCCGGTGCTTGGTAGAAGGCAAGTCCTTGCTGCATTCCCGTTAAATTCCTATTACAACATGCATTTTAATTACACCGTTGTTTACTTTTGCTATGCATTAAATTGATGGGTCCTATTGCTAAGGTTCGACTAGCTTTGTTATCCTATGCCTTGATCAATCGGGTTTACTTTATGTTGGGTAGCACTTGCTAGCGCTTTACGTGGTTTTGGGATGGTTTAATGAACACTTGATGATATGGCTTTATTTATGTTATCATTTCATGTAATGCAAGAACACTTTACTTTGTTAATCGGAACATGGAGAACCACCCGGAAAACGGTACTACCACAAGACATATGGCTGCTGTCTTGGCTTATTAATTAGTGAACTAGATGTTAGGTATGCTTTACACGATAAGGGTTGGGGGCTGGCGGGTAGTGACGTATGGACTGCTCGGGCGCGAGGTGTGGGCTTAGCTAAGACACGGTACTCGTCAGGGAGCTTTATACGTTGCAGCGACCGAGGTAACCTAGCGGGCGACCTTCATGCAGGGATCTTTGTAACGGCCTCGTAGCGTCCTATGCAATCACACCTCGGAAGTGTGGTATGGTGCCTTGCAAACACCGCATGGTTGGGTCCAAAACTCTTTTTGAGTTTTTACGCGACTTGTGGGTAAAGATGTACAACCTCGCGAGTGTAAAACTAACTAGTTAGCCGTGCTCACGGTCAAGAGCGGCACTGGACCCTCACATGATTAATTCTATGGAAGATGGAACTTTTAAACTTGTGCATTACCTTTTATGGATCTGTTGCATTTTATTATACGGGTTTGGTATATACTTACACTTGCTAGTAAGCATGTTGCTTAATAAAACTTGACCAACTAAAATGCTTGACTTGCTTATGAGCCAACGACTTCCACCATAAAGCCTTGCATGTGGTTATAGAACTTTTCCTTCTTGAGTACGACATGTGCTCACGCTTGTTGTTTATGTATTGCATCTACACTACCGATGCTTCGCTCGGATGGACGTTTTGAAGACTACAATGATGAGTTTGAGGGGTTCTAGGCGTCGTTCTCCCGGTCGGTACGGTCATGAGCAAGGTTCGACCCGATCATCGATCCACGTGAGCGCATCCCTTGGTGTCCGAAGGATTCCCGCGAAATCGCTCGCATTATGCTTGTAGGCGTCGTATCGCTAGGGCCCACAAGTTTTTTGAAGGTGGTGTACGGCATTACGTTGACCGCCACTCCACCGTCGACAACATCTGGTCAATGGCTTGCCATTGACATATCCCCTTCAAGTACAAGTGCTGGCCTCATGTGTCGATTTTTGGCCGGCTTATCGAAGACTGTTTTACTGGCTAGCACTGCCTGGGCGTTAACCGACCCCTCAACCCGCTCATCATCTCGTGGACGCCTTCTTCCCCGCACAACTCGATTAGCAAGGAGCCATAAATTCATTCGGCAGGAAATATACCATGCACGCTCGAGCCAAACGTTTTGACCCTTCGGTTTATCCTTTGACGCCACACCCTCGCCTTTGTCCGGGATCCCGGCCTGCTCCCGCTCACGGCTCGTCGCTGAACCCTTGGGCTTCCGACTCTTTTCAGGGCCGCGGCACCATTGCCCCTTTTGCCAAATGTACTCGTCCTCGTCTTCCTCCTTGACTGCCCCACCTTAAATCAAACCTTGCCTTTTCCGGGATGACTCACCCATTTCTCCCCAATTTTTTTGGCGCCGATCCTCGCTAGGATGTATCCTTCCAATTCTTTCATGGACGGACATCGGCGATCGCGCCCTCGCCCGTACACGAAATACCTATCACCGCACCGTGCGCTCCCCGCCGTGCGCCAAACCTTCGTTCCACCGCGTTCGAAGAACGCACATCCCCCGTGTGCGCGCCCCCGCTCGCGCGTGTATTGCTCCGTACCCTTCGCGTGCTTCCTCTTTCGGCTCCTCGACACCTCCTCCTCGTATTTCTCGCTTGGTAGCGCTCTTGTCCGTACCGGGCGCCGCCACTTATTGAGGAGGATACGCGTGGTTACCCCGGGCTTGGCTCGGATGACCTCGAGTTTTGTTTTTCGCCAAGATTTTCTCGGTAGCTAGCATGGCCTTGACCAGAGATCTCTCGTTGGTGAAACCGTGGTGTGTTTTGGTGCTCTCAAGAGGCGTTTCGGAGGATTTCTTGGTTGCCGGGTGGAGGCGGTCTAACCGCCCCTATACCTCGGCCTAACCGCCCCTCCGGTTAGCCGGCTTTCGAGTTGTTTCCGTTGTCGGTGCCGCGTGTGTGTTGTGGTTGCCGGTAGAGTTTGTTCCTAGGACCCGTAGGCACTCCAGTGGCTACGTGGTTTTGGCAAACGGGAGGTAGAAGTGCGGAGCGTGTGATTTCGGGGGTTCGACCGAGCTAGTTCGTCTTGTCGGAGTTTCAATCTCCCTCGAGAAGAATTTTTATCGGCTCCCATTCACTCCTGTCACACCCGATTTTACAAGGAAAACCGAATGCATCTCATATGTGCTCCAGGATCACTTACACACACATGATAGACAAAACGAGAGTAATACCATTGCTGTAATAAAACGTACAAGAGTTTAAACCAGTATGATATCCATTATTACATCCATAGGGGTGGACTCGAAGGTCCGAACAAGATGATAACTAAACGACGATGAGCAACTCCATCGCTGACATCCATGAGCATGATGACTGGGGGATCCGCATGCCTAGAACTCCTCGAAGTCACTCCAGTACTCGTCCTCGCCTCCGACGTTCTCCTCTGAACAGTGGTAAGCAAGGGTGAGCACACTTATGGTTGGAGCTCAGCAAGTGGGGGAAACAATGCAAGGCTATCAAGGATAGGCTATGGTTCACAGCGGTAAGCATTTTATAAGTTGGTCAAGTTTTATTAGCAAGCACCAAGTTACTAGGTATAAGTGTATACCAACCCTCTTAACCTTAAAAGAAACCTCAAACCAAACCACCAACCCACGATTTGCATTAGTCTTCAAGTTTATTAATCATGTGAGGGTCCAAGCCGCTCGTAACCGTGAGCACGGCTGATCGATCACCTTTACACTCGCAGGTTGTACACTTTACCCACGTTCGTGTTCCCCATCTTGCCCGGTTCATCGACCCTTAAACACTTCCGAGGTGAGTGGCTAGGGGTCCACTACGAAGCCTTTACAAAGGAAAGAAGAGAATCCAACGCCCCGCAACAAGCATAAAGAACGGCGGAGCGGACCATAACCCTCCCTAGTGGTCAACACCTTAGCCAAGGCTGCTACCCCAAAAGGACCGGGCTATACCCCTTCAACTCCGGCTCCCTGTGCCCCTCTCGGAAAAGAGCTATCAGCTAACCCACTCTCCTAATTAATTAGCTAAGCCAGAGCCATGTGGACTGTGGTTGTACTGTTATCTTGGGTGGTTCTCCATGTTCCGATTATATCAAGTTATCTTGTTTAAAACACAAGCACATAATAAGCGAAACCAAGATGTATAACAGAAACAGAGCATAACCAAACTTATGTTGAGCAAACTAAGCATTTATCTACCCCAACATTTGTTTAAACAGGGTTGATCAAGGTAAAGTGGTAAAGCATCTAGTCAAGTCCTTAGCTAGGTGTTTGCCCATCAGATTTATGCATAACAACAGGAATAGTAAACATTGTTTAGCATGCAGTGTCATAGGTTCAAAAAGATTATGCAGAGGAGGAAAGCCACTTGCCTTCCTCTAAAAGCTGGGTGAAATCCTCCTCGAAGACAGGTTCTTCCTGATCACTTCCGACAGGGAGCTCAGACGAAACAGGCACGATATCTACGAGTCAAACATGAATAACAAACAATAAACAAAACAGTACACCAAACAGTAACAAAACTGGTAAATTTACTGTTTAAAAGATTCTACTCGTCGAGACGATCATTTCGGTATATAGAACGCTAAAAACGGAGTTAAAATGAGAAAGATATGATTAAAACAGTTCACAGGGGCCTATTTGCAAGAAAACTATGTTTACAGGGCTGTTTATAAATAAAATCAGGGGCTAAAACATTTTTATAAATTAAATCAGAGGGTCTAGGTGCAAAAAGAAGTGAAAAGGGCCTAAAACAAAATTATCCAGGGTAGACAGGGGGTAGATTGCAAAAACCAGGACCTATCCGTGAATATTTTTAAAGGTGGAAGGACCGGCTTGCAAATATTTGAAAACTCAGGGGCTCTTAACCAAATCCGCCACTCATCACCGTGGATCTTAGATCCAACGGCGGGCGGTACGCGCGCGCACCGTGGACCCGGCCGTGGGCGCGGTCCACAGGTCCACCGTGGACCACCCCTCTTTAAACGAAGGGGTACGCGATCCCAGCCGTCCACGCGTGATCAAACGGCCCTGGACGCGTGCGTGCGGCGGGCGGCGGCGGCGACGCCGGGGACGCGGCGGCGCGGGCGCGCGCGCGCGCGCGCTTCGCCGGCGCAATCTCTGGAGTGAGCTTCCGGCCACCATTTCGTGCACGAGTGGGTGCAACACACAGAGGAGAAGCTTGCGCACGCATCTAGGGGTTCAGGGGAGGGGCTCGGGCATCCACGGCGGCCGGCGCCGGAAGGGGGCGGAACCGCTGCTCCGGCGAGCCCGTGCGGGTGCTGATGTACACAAGAGAGAGGGGAAAAGGCGGGGCGGTTTTGCTCACCACGCAGAGGCAACGAGTGCGGGCACGCAGTCGACCAGGAGGCGTTGAAAGTGGAGCTCGACGTCGACGGCGAGCTCAGCGGCGATCCGGCGGATGACGACACGGCACAGCTCGGTCCCAAAACGGCGATGCGTCCCTGGAGAAAAGAGAGAGGGAGAGAGGTAAGCCACGCGTGCATAGGAGAAGAAGGGAGGGAGACGGGGTACTTCACCGTCGGCTCTTGCTCCGGCGGCGGCGGAAACAGAGACGGCGGCGCTGTTGGAATTGGGCTCGGGCTCGTGCGGCGGTGAGCTGGGGTTGCAAAAGGGGAGGGCAGGAGCGTGTGCATGAGCTTAAATAGGGCCAGAGGAAGGGAAGGGAGGAAAAAGGAAGCGGCGGCCGTGCCTATGGCCATGGGGCGCCGGCGGCCGTATTCCAATCGATTTGGGGCGGGATTAAAGGAAACCGATGGGAATTAAAAGGGGGGGATTAATCCCTGGTGTTCCGGCGCTTGATTGATTGCCTTGATGGCCAGAGGGAGCAAAGGAAGGCGGGCGGGCGCAACGGGATCCGCGGCGGCGCCGCCGTGCAGAGGAAGGAAAGGGGGAGGGAGAAGGAAGGTGAAGCTGACCAGTGGGTCCCAGCCGTCAGCGGCTCAAAGAAAAAGAAAAGGAAAAGGGGGAGATGGGCTGACGCGGGAGGCCGGCTGGGCCGCCTGGGCCAAAAAGAGCCGGTGCTAGCTTTTGTGTTTTTTTTCTTTTTCTTTTCCTTTTTCAAACTTCATTTTCAAATCCTTTTTCAACTCAAATTCAAATCAAACTTTTGCAAACTTTTCTCAAGAATTTTATAGACTTTTTAGAAACCACACAAGCAACCAAAAACCATGCAAGCCAACTGATGATGCACATACACTTGTTGTCTCTAAGTTTATTAAATTGTCTTTAATATTTTTAGAGCTCAATTTAAATAGCAATTTAATCTCCTTAAATCCCTAAGACAAATTTAAGTTGCTAAGTGATTTTAGTGATGGAATTTTAGGGTGTCACAACTCCCCCCCCCCCCCCCTCTCTGGTCGCCTAATCGGTCCTTCAGAGGCAAAGGCTCAGAAAGATGTCCGAAGAAAAAGTGAAGGTAGTAGAAGATGAAGTACAAAGACTTCAAGACGTGAAAGTAATCAAAGAAGTCTTGTATCTAGTCTAGCTAGCCAACACTGTACCAATGAATAAAAAGAATGGAAAATCAGAGAACTATTGCTATTATTCTTGAACAAGGCATGCAAGAAGGATGATTTTCCTTTGGAGAGGGTAGACAAAATCGTGGATGATGCGGCCAATAGTGAAATGCTCTCACTCCTGGACATGTTCTCAGGATATCACCAAATAAGAGTGCGGAGAGAAGATGAAGAGAAAACAGGTTTCATCACTCCTTTCAGAACATTTTGTTTCGTGAGAATGCCAGAGGGGCTAAAGAATGCAGGGTGCACATTTTCAAGAATGATAGCAATAGTTCTTCACCCTCAACTTCGGAGGAACATTTTAGCATATGTGGATGACATTGTAGTCAAAAGCATTCAAAGAATAGATCACATTAGCGATTTGGTAGAAACTTTTGCGAATCTCAGAGCAGCGAACCTCAGGCTCAATCCTGAGAAATGTGTATTCGGTATTCACAAAGGAAAAGTACTTGGATGCCTCGTTTCAACAAAGGGCATAGAAGTGAATCCCAACAAAATCAAAGCTCTGATCGAAATGCAAGACCCAGTTTCGGTGAAGGATGTGCAAAAATTGACAGGGAGAGTTGCCTCTCTCAACAGATTCATCCCTAGGGTTGTAGAAAGAAGTTTGCCTTTCTTTCAAGTTTTCAGAAGCTCCAAGAACTTTCAATGGTCCGAAACTCAGAAACAAGCTTTTCAAGAACTCAAAGACTATCTGTCGAATATGACTAAGATGTGTCGTCCCGAGCCAAAATCACCACTTCTGCTATATTTGTCTGCCTCAAATTCGGCAGTGAGTGCCATGCTAGTACAAGAGAAGGAAGGAGAAGGGAAGTTCAAACAAATCCCAGTATACTTTGCTTCAGAGGGTCTCTCAGGGTCAAAACTCTTTTACTCAGAGTTGGAAAAGATAGCATATGCAGTTGTCATGGCTGCGAGGAAATTAAGACACTACTTCGATGGTCACAGAATAAGAGTCATCACAAATCAACCACTGAACGATTTGTTCGCGAATAAAGAAGCATCCACCTGAATCATCAAATGGAGCGTTGAATTATCAGAATACACTGTAGACTTCGAGAGAAGAAGCGCGATAAAATTGCAAGTCTTGGCAGACTTTGTAGTAGATTGGACTTCACCAACTCATAATCCTGGTGAAGAAATTCTCACACCATGGGTAGTGCAGTGTGATGGAGCTTGGTGCCACAAGGGGGTCGGAATTTCAGCAGTCGTAACATCTCCAACAGGAATCGTCATAAGATATGCAGCCCGGCTCATATTCGTGAATGACGAACACTCCACGAACAACACAACAGAGTATGAAGCCTTACTTCTGGCATTAAGAAAGATGAAAGCTCTGGGCCAGCAAACCTTCATCATCAAGACAGACTCCAAAGTCATACAGGAACATATCAAAAAAGAGAGCGAAGCAAGAAATTCGGTGTTGATGAAATACATTGAGAAGGTCAGGGAGATGGAAAGACATTTCAAGGGTTATTCAGTGCAACACATTCCAAGAGATGACAATAATGAGGCAGACAAATTAACCAAAGCAGCAGCCAAAAATCAAGAAATGCCTCCCGATGTATTCTTCGAGATCATTAAAGAACTGTCCATCAAGGAAACAAAGCTGAAAATCGTAAATGTTGTAGAGACTCCCGATTGGAGAGCCGAAATCATGGCATACTTGAGGAATCATTACAAACCACAAGATGAGTTGGAGGAAAAAAGATTGAAGCAAAGGGCAAGGGGCTATGCGGTAGTCAATGGAGAGCTGTACAAGTCAGGAGTCACCAAACCATGGCTAAGATGTAACACCTCCGCAAAAGGTCTCGAACTTCTCAAGGAAATCCACAGTGGATTCTGCGGTGCACACATAGGCACAAGGGATCTAGCAGGCAAAGCTATAAAGCAAGGATTTTACTAGCCTACCATAAACATAGATGCAAAAAATTGGTTTGGGAATGTGAAGCATGTCAGAAAACAGCGAATCAGCAAAACTTACCATCCATGTCAGTTCATCTAATTCCACCCTCATGGCCTTTGCAAAGCTGGACCATTGCCAACAGCTCAAGGAAACTGCAAATTCGCAGTTGTGGTTGTGGACTATTTCACCAAATGGGTAGAAGCGAAAGCTTTGGCAAATATCACGACGCCAACAATTCAGAAATTCTTCTGGCAGAACATAGTTTGCAGATTCGGGGTTCCAAGAGAACTGACTGTGGATAATGGGAAACAATTCGATTGTTATTCCTTCAAAATTTTCTTCAGTATACCACCCGCAATCTAATGGGGCTGTCGAAAGAGCAAACGGCTTGGTATTTTCGGGAATCAAAAGGTGTTTGTTCAATAAAAAAGGAAAGTGGACGGATGAATTGCCGAAAGTGATCTGGTCACATAATACCACAGTGTCAAGAGCAACTGGTTTCACACCTTTCCGCCTACTCTTTGGCACCGAAGCAATGACCCCAGAAGAAATCAAGAATGAAAGTATGATAGTGCTGAAGGGAAAAGAAATCAAGGAAGTTGACCAAAAGGTAGAAAAAGACATGATCGAATTAACGATTCTTGAAGCTGCTGAAAACATCGAGAAGTACAAGAAAGAAACAAAAACATGGAGAGACAGAAAAGTGGTCAGAAAAGACATAAAGACCATAGATTTAGTTCTGAAAAGAAAGAAGAATTGGGAAACCCCGGAAAACTCCAAGAACCATGGGAAGGGCCGTTCATAGCCAAGGAAACAAACATGCCAGGGGCTTTTCGCCTGTTGAGCCAAACCGGTGAAGAACTGCCATATTTGTGGAATGCAAACAGCTTGAAGAGGTACTACCCTTGAGAATTCCAAAGTTAGATAGATTTATTTTTGTTCAACATTTCTTTTCGTAAGTTTACATTTTGTAAAAAATTCGAGAAAACCAAACCACGAATCTACAAGTGGTTTCGGGAACAAAAATAGTTACTTTTTCGCAATTTCCTTAGAATACGGAGGACCGTACTCTTTTCCTTGCAAAGGTGGCTCTAAATCAAGAGGCAAGGTTTTTAACGAGGCGGATCCTGTGTAAATACTCTTTGTGATATATATGAAAAGAGTCTTCCCACAATTCGTGCATTTTGTAAATTCTATCGTGTGAAACAAAAGTCCGTGAAAAAGGCTTTGTGATATCCAAAATTCCATCATGTGAAAGAAAAGTTCGTGAAAAGCCTCTGTGATAGCTGAAATTTCATTGTGAGAAAGGAAAGTGTGTGAAGGGGCTCTGTGATAGCTGAAGGCTCCGTGAAAGCCTAAATCCCACCGTCAAAGGGATTCCCACCGAAAGGCCTGAGACAACAACTAGTTGTGGCCTAAATCCCATCGTCAAAGGGATTCCCACCGAAAGGCCTGAGATAACAACAAGTTGTGGCCTAAATCCCACCGTTAAAGTGATTCCCACCGAAAGGCCTGAGACAACAATAAGTTGTGGCCTGAGACATCGTGAGGGATGTTTTACCAAAAGTTCGGAAAAAATTGTGGATTGCGACTAACTAATTATATATGTTTCTGTTAAAGAATATTTATGCATAAAAAGGTGTAAAGTGAAAGTCACGAATGAAATTTATGATGATTCATTTTCCTTCAAGTGGTCAGGGGGCTCGAGTTAACACTTGTAAGTGAGCGTGGTTGAAGCAACTGAAGGTTGCAATATCAACCCGGGCAAGTGTGCCAAGCGAGCAAAGTCCACAAAATTCGCGAAACAAATTTTGTCGACGTACGTTAAAATTCCTGTGATTTCAAAATTAGCGAAAAGATTCACGAAGAGTTCGTGAAACAAAACACTAGACGAGAACGTCCAAATTACAAACTGCCACGAAATTTTGCATGCAAAATGACAAGGTGGGGGAGGGTGACGTTTTTTCTCAAAAAACATCTTTATTGCCTTAATTACATACAAAATTTCGATTAAGTATCATTACATTACATCAATGACCCAAAGGGTTCAATACGACAGTTCAACTATGTATCCTGGATCGCGACTACTGTTTTCTACAACGTCACTGGCATAAGCAAAGTCGAGCCCGTTAGTGATTGGGCTAAGGGGCTTCGTCTTCAAAACCTTCGAAGAACTTGAAGCCGTAGCAGCAGGACTGTCATCCTCATGAAGAAGAAAGAATGTAGAAAGATCAAAGCTATTCATCGAAAAATGAAGCGAAACTTCAAGCCAAAAATCGGAAAAATCTCGCTCAGGATGAGTTTCCTTAAAATGTCGCCAAGCTTCTCCACTGACAACCATATTCCCACGATGAATTCGCAAAGGCATCACATCCTGCACAGGCCCACCTTGCAGGACCTGTGCAGGTTAAGATTTACAAGACAAAATGTTCAGATAAGGGCCCGCAACCCACGAATTCATAAGTTTTGTACAAGACGCCTCAAGGGGCAAGTTTTTGAAACATTTCAGCCGGTGATGTCAACCTTCGGAGAGGATTCCTCATGGTCAGAACTGTCCTTAACATCACCGCTGCTATTGTTGTCATCACCATCTTTGTCAGAATCTTCTTCGGCATTGTCTGTGCCTTCATCATCCTCATATTCGGAAGAAGATTCCGGAACCTCAATGGTTTTTCCTCGTCTTTCCTCTGCAATCAACTGAAAAGAACAAACGAAGAAATCTAAGAAAACCAAGGACAGAAAGTTCGCGAATTTGCAAAAACCGGTAGCGTTTATGAAAAACTAACCTGGTCTAGCTTAGTGCGAGCGATGTTCTTCGCAACTTCCTTCCCACCGGCAAACTAGAATTCCCTTGAGAATTTCGCTTTGATAGCCAAAACATCTTTGTTCGGCCAAAGTCTTGAAGTGCTTGACGCATCGGGAAATTGCAAGAGCTTCTCACGAAACCTCACATGGTCAGCGCAGTCGAAGTCATGAAGTAGCTTCAGGATACTTTCAACTATGAAAGTGGTGCCGAAATCACTAGCACCAGAAATGACCCCAGGAAGCGCTTTGAACTCTGTGTCGATCCATTTCATGAAATCAGAGATTCCTGTGTTGATAGGAAGTGGAGCGGGACGAACACCAAAATCCTTCAAAGTTTTTTCGTACTCCTTAAACAAAAGCTTCAGCTTGTTGTTGATATCTGAAATATCTTTCCCGGAAGCCTCGTCGCGGTCAGCCAATGCCTTCTCAAGATCTTGAATCTTCTGTTCCTTGCTGCTCAATGTCTTTGCAAGATCGGCATTGTTAATTCGGAGATCCTTAGCAGCCTTAGAGGATTTGTCATGATCTTTCCGAAAATTTTCGATCAATCTTAAATCATCATCATGAGTTTTCTGCAGCTTCTCGAGATCATTCATACAATTTTCGAGGGTTTTTTCGGCAGCCCTCTTTCCGTCTTCTGTGACCTGCTTTTCATCTTGGCATCTTCTTAAAGAATTAGCCAGTTCGACAACCTTCTTTTCCAAATCTACATCCGCAGTTTGTGCCAAGTTGAAGTCACGTTTCAGCTTCTTAGACTCCTCAAACAACTTCTTGGTAATCTCCTCCTGCTCTACCAAACGTTGGGAGGCAATTTTTCCAAGAAGTGAAGCCTTTAAGGAGTAAGCTCTCTGGTATTCTTCGATTCTAGAAGCTGGATACGTCCGAAGAAGTGCTTCAAAATCTAGAAAATTAATAAAAGGCCAAAAATAAGTAAGGAATCACAAAATTCAAAAGTTGCAGGAAAAGATAAAACTATAGTCTTGAAGAACAAAAAATTCGCGAACCTTTTCTGCTCAGAGTTTTGACGGTAATGTTATACGAAGAACTAGAGGGTCCCTTTCCAGATTCATGAGGAGTCCCGATAAGTGGTGGAGACATCTGCTTTGAAGCTCCTTCTCCTGTTTCATCCACGATTTTAGACGAGTTCCATAATGTTAGAAGTTTAGAAGTGCCATCTCTCGCATTAATCATTTCATAGCCAACGCTTAGTAGTTCTCCTCGATAAAACGTACCAAAACTTTTGTTGAAAGCAATCATCGAGGGTGAAGGGTCTTGATCCTCAGGAAGATCTTCGCGAGTCTCAACCATAGGAACTTCATGAGCAGGTTCACCCTTGTGAACTGTCATTTCAAGCTCTTTGGTGAATTCGGGAGGGGCCTCATCTTGGCGAACAGAGGGTTGAGGATCAACAACTCCAACAGCGGCAGCAGCGACAGACGTCGTAACTTCTTTCTGGACTTCGGCAACAGCATCTGAAAAAGTTTCAACATCCACGAACTCATTCTCAGAACCTGGAGTACAATGTCTACGAACATTGAAGCTTAAGTCAGGCCACAGGAAAGGGACAAAACCTTTATGGCTGGGTTTGATGATGATGTCATCGTCAAAGGCGGAAGAAACACGCCGAACTTCAGCAATAGTAATTTTCTTCACAGCCTTCTTAGTCTTCTTTCGGCTAAGTTGGGCGAGGCTGGAAGCCGCCTGCATTTCGGTGTCTGAGATGACTTCAGATGATTTTCTCTTCCGTTTACTGGATTCAAGAGATCTAGTCTTCTCAGGACGAACTGTGGAAGAAGATGTTTCATCTGTATTTCCTTTGCCTTTCTTCGAGGATCTTCTCCTTGAGGCTTTCAGAGGTGCGGCCGAGCAGCTGGCCACAACAACAGCAGGAATCTTTATAGGAATGTCTGGGCGTCGAGATCGAAAAGACCTTTCACCGCAAACTTCAGAAAACACCCGATTGATTCTTCTCTTGTGTTTGACAAGTTCTTATAAGCTTTGTATTCGTTCATCGTGGATTCGCCAATCATGGCATTCACCTTTTTCTCCACCTCTTTTATGAAATCTTCGGCACTTTGGCCATCTCGTAGATAAAGACCGTATCGGGGAAAGGGCACTTCTTGAGCTTCCCAGTTCACCCCCACAATTTCAGTAGGGGGCCATCCGTAGGAAATTGGCCAGATTTCTGTAGCAACAAATTCCTCAATAATGTCGCGGCTGCCGAGAATTGTGCCAGCTAAGTGGAATGCATTCTCACAATTTTTGAATCCTATTGCCTGATGGTTGCAAGGAGCAGTAGTAGTGGCAGTCAGTGCTTCAATAGGCGAGCGGAGAGGGTGAGCTGGTCCGTTGTAGCCAGGAATCTTCGACATGTCCACTTTAACATAAAACCAATAAGAACTCCAATCTTTAGAGAAGTTAGTCTTGCAGCAAGGCACGATCTGAATTCGCGTAAGTCCCTTTCGTGTATTTTGTCTACGCATGTTGAAAGCACAACAAGTGTAGTGTGCTTCGTAGTGTTGGCCGTCGTCAAGTCTGATGATGTCCGGCTCAATGACTAGCTCAAACAATCGGGCGAAAACATCGGCACTAAAGTTGCATCTGAAAGTCTTCATAACCCATAAAAACTTGGACAACTCCAAAAATGAGCTTGGTGATAACTGATGAATCCTAACGGAGAATTTATCTAGGATCGCTGGCACAAGGGGTCGCAAGGGAACCTAAGCCCGCAGGTGAAGAAGTCGCGAAAACAACGACTTCATCGGCTTCGGGAGTAGGAATCTACTCATCGAGGGGAGCGCGACCGTCACCCGCAGGAAAGAATCCGGCTGCCTCATATTCCCTGATCAAATCGGTCGTGACCTTAGATTCGCCAAAGACAAAGGACGGAGGGAGTGACTTCGAGTGTTTCATGGCAATAAGCTCTTTCGGGTCAGCATCCAGATCTTCAATATTTTCTCCCTCAGATCCGATCTCACCCTCCACACCGTGTTCAGATCCACCAGCAGCTGGGTTTTCTTCTGGAATTTGAGCATTCTCAGTTTCTAGAACTTCTTCTTCAGCAGGCGGAATACTAGCCATAGCCAACTCTTCGGACGTCATGGGTCTTGCGGTGCTTTTAACGCAGGCCACCTAATTGACAGTAGCACAAGGGCAAGACCTAATATGACATTTATGAAGCAAAATGCGTGAAACAAAAAGTTACGAATTTGAATGTTGAAAAGTAAAAGATGATAATAGAAGAACAAAGAAAGCAATACCTTCCAAAATTGAGAAAGTCTTGAAGCTTCGGAATCTTTGTCACGAAGAGCCTTTCTGCGAAAATGCAAGCAAAAGTTCGGAGAAAGCAAGGGAGCGATGAAAAAATTTTATGGTGCAAACTCTCTATTTATAGGGGCGAGGGGGGGTAGTTCAAGAAAACCGCCTCGATATGACCGTTGCGAGTTTTCCGGAGGACGCTTGTCCACTCCGACGTTCCGAGGGTGACGTTTTTACCAGAATTCAAGAAAATTCGTGGAATCGGATCGTCGGAATCAACCCGCTTACCCGAGGGGCTTGGGGAATTTGGGTAAACCTTACACCCTCGAAATGTCGGGTTTGCCGAAATTCGTGAGATAAGTTCGCAGATCATTATCGGAATGATAATTCCAGTTTCGTGAAAGCGGAACATTCATGAAGGGATCCTGATAAGTTTCAAGTGTTTTTTAGGTTTTCAAATAATGTGCGAAAATGATAGCCGAATCTGGCTCCTTCGCGTGAATCTGCTGTCTATTTCAGGATGGTTGAAACCTGCGAAGTTCTGGAATCAGGAACTTGCGAAGGTCTAGAACTTGCGAATATCGGGAACCTGCGAAGATCTAGAATCTGAAACCTGCGAAGATCTGGAATCTAGAACCTACGAAGTTCTGAAAACAGGAATTTGCGAAGTTCGGGGAATTGATGAAGATCTGATTCGTAAGCCGGAGCAAGCGATGATCTTCGTGAAGAAGAGATTTGGGAATCAGGAAGGAGCAAAGTCAAAGACGTCATCTCAAAAGTCCGGGTTTGAGGTGTGAACTAGTGGCAAGCTTGTAAATATATGAAATTAGCCCCGTAAATCACGGGATGTAAAAGACGTTTGTGTACATGTTCACATTGGGAATAATCCCTAGATTCGAGGGTATTTTCGGAATGTAAAATTCCCTTCGTCTCCCTATAAAAGGGGGCGCATGGGCACGTGTAAAGGGATTCACAACTTTTGAGGTGAGGACAGGCTTTCGGAGATTCTTTATCTCCTAACTCTTCGCGACTTTTGTGCTCTTGTTCCAAACTCTTGTGTTTGGAGATTCCCTTCGATTTTTGGGACCCCCAACACCAAATAATTGCCAAAAATGTAATTTGATACATGGACTACAAGGTGAAAAAAAGGATAGATGGATTATTACAGGCAACAAGAATTCACATGGCAGATGCCAAGAACTCATGTTGTGTTGCCAGAGTCACTACCAATTAAAAACATTTCAGGACACTCCATCAAGTATTTGCATCACTCCAATTAACACTTTTCCTGCGTACAAGGGTCACTCACAATCACCAAGCAATTCAAACTGAACTACACACAATGGGACTAAACACATCAGCACCAATTTTTGACAAACAAAGAAACAATTTTTAGAGTTCCGATGATAATGCACAGTTTGTCAAAGACCATCAGCAATCACAAAACTTGAGACTTTCATTGCTGGGAATTCCTGAAGTAGAACGATTTCCTAACTTGGAGACTTTGTTTGGCTAACATTATGCACATTGCACCAGTAGATATGAGATTAACACCTAAGTGGCAAGACAGCCAGCACCCGCCATATATTATCTGAAAGATCGAAAATATAGCTGCAACACGATGATTCTCAACCTAAAGCTCCAAGAGAAATATAGAATCAATATATGGCATAAAAGAACTGACAAAAGAGACATTTTTACCGTCAAATATAATAGATCCATCAGAAATCTAGTCGCTCATCGTCAGGAGCAGACGCCACACATCCATGCGGGCGCCGTACATCGCCGGCGACGAAACACGATGCCAGTGGCCATCGACATGCCGAATGCACCGTCTGGGCTAACGGATCGGAGAGTGAGGGGTCACAAAAAAAGCCATCTATCCATCTAAGATGAAACAGGAGCACGCAGTGAGTATACAAGTAGTACTGTAGTAGTAGAGGAAAAAGGAAGGATCTGGCTTCCCGGCGGCGCCGGCACTGGTGTGCCACTGGATTTGTAAATGGCACCCAGTGTGCAGGGGACATGGACAAGGAGCAAGAAACCTAGGGTTGGGTTAGAGAAGAAGGAAAGGCATAGTCTAATCGGAGAGAAGGGAACGGTCGCTGTCACCATGTCCGTCGAAAGATGTGCCGCACCCCCACGCCGTAACTTCGCAGGGCCAGGTCGCCACCTTGCGTCGGCCGTAGCCTGGTCGCCCTCCTCACGCGGCACTTCGCGTCTCCCATCTAGGGTTCGATCCAGAGGGTACGACATGGGGTAGCCTGGTCGCCTCTCCTCACGCGGCGCCTCGTGTCGCCCGTCTAGGGTTCGATCCGGAGGGTACGACACGGGGTTTGGACTTGATCGTGGAGTTTTTTTGAACGAAACTTGACCGTGGAGGTGGGCTCAGGAATGAAGCCGAATGCTGAATCTTTTCCGGGCCAGCTCAAAACGAACATCACTTTTCGTGTTTCTCAGGATTGAAACCGGCCCAAGACATTTCCGGTGGATTGGGCTCGTTCCGGAGGAAACAAACGAGGCCTAAGACTATCTCCAACATGCATCCTACAACCCATATCCAACATGCATCCTACAACCCATACCCTTTTGGCATCGCTCACAATGTTTTTGGGTACCAAAATCACGGTCCAACAGAACACCCAAATCGGCGACACATTTTACCTACATGCATCACTGGAACCTGCATCTTCGCTCCACGAATGCAATTCTCTGGAAGGCGTTGGGGTGGGGCTGGCGAGACCTGGCAGGGATCCACCGACTGCTGCTGCTACCTGTGCATTCGCTGTTGGAGAAGTAGATTTTTTGGGGTGTGATGCTTTTGTTGTGCACTACCTAAAACGGGGACTGGGTCTCGCAATACGGGAAACCCAAGGTTTGTCGTGCGCTCGAAACACACTGCAAAGTTCACAAAACGCACGGCAAAGCCTTTGCTGTGCGTTTTTCTCGAAAACGCACAACAAAGGCCGCACGACAGATTTTTGCAGATTTTTGCATGGCAAAGGACTTTTGCCGTGCGTTTTTTGTCACAAGCACGGCAAAGACCCTTTGCCGTGCGTCAAAGACGGTGCACGGCAAAATAAAGGTGCTAACGGCAGGACTGAACAAACGGCGTGGGCGTGCCTTTGCCGTGCGCCTCCAAATAAAATGCACGACAAAGGTTGGGTCTTTGCAGTGCGTTTCCCCCTAAACGCACGACAAACATTTTCTTAAAAAGTAAAAAAAGAGTCAATGCCCCTACCTGACACTAATTGTTGTATATACATATACAAAAAGAACGAACCATTACACATATCACATAAGTACTGATGTATACAGAGGACCAAGTGTAAAAGAAAACACATTGTGTTCAACAAAATTGAAGAATCAAATCAAAAATACCGAGTAAATGTAAGTTTTGTATATCCGGAGTGATTCTTGCATTGAAACATCAATAACGTGCACGGAATCTACATCAACATTTTAATTTTTAACAAATACAATAGCAATTGCAGAGAAACAAGGTGTTAAAAGCACAAGATTGACTGAAGCTGCTGTCCCGGGAACATAATGAGGGTAACCGGTGTTTTACCTGCAAAGGCAAAGATGTATGACACTCCAGGCTTGTTGCTTTCTATGAAAATGTGGTAGACCAAGCCCTTGGTTGAAACACTAAAAGCATCACTCACAAAGTTGTATCGTTCTTGTATCATTCGACTATATTGATATATGTTTTTTCATTATTGTATCAATCATCCAACAAACATATATGCATGTACATGTTTCTGTTTGTCTCTCTGTAAACTTGTAGGCCTAGCTCATCTTAAGAAATAGAATACTCCCTCCGGTTTGGTAAAAAAAAGACGTTTTGGACAAAATTTGAGTCAAGCATTGGGAATATAAATCATGAATAACTTTTAAGTTGTCGAGTTTGAAAATGTGAAAACTACATGAGTAGATTTGTCTTGTAAAATACTTTTATAAAAGTATACATATGTTAGTTTTTAATAATTATTTTTGTAAAAATAGGAAATCAAAGTTGCACTTTGGAGACCGTGTCGCTGTCCTAAACGTCTTCCTTTACCAAACCGGAGGGAGTACTGTAAGACTCCTTTGGAATGTAGTGGTAGACTGATCTCACACACACACAAGTTGTACTTATCTGACTTGTACAAATGCAAGTGGTGTGTCCAAAGGTGTTTCTTCGGATCAGCTAGTTACATGACATGCCATTTTAGTTTATCTTTCTTCCTCGAATTGAATACTTCGAATACAGTTTAAGTTTATGCATGTTATCAAACTTTTAGTTGACCCAATGACTCGAGAAGCCAAAACAAATGGAAGTTGCATCCCAATTGGCTCGTGATCATATCAGAGTAGCAGCTGAACAGAAAATTCGTTTTTTAAGAAAATAGAGATATACACTCTTCATCCTTTCAAATATCCTAGTTAATCGGGTAGTTATGTGCGCTCAGTGTCTCCAACCAATTATCTGCTAGGCTATTTTTCATTTGATCTGAATTTAGTCTCATAGATTATTAATATTGGTGTTGCTTGAAAAAGAACCAATGACTTTATCAATCACAAGAGCTGCCAGGTGCCAGCCTAGTTTGGTTTACCGAACCTTGGTTTTAGTGTATAGTGTTAAATCACAATGCAATGTTGAATGCATGGAAAAATGAAATGGGTAAGAGGCCGCATACCCACACGCAGGCACCTGAAGGAGGAGCTGGACGCTGTGGATCCGCCGCCGCCACCGCTGGGAGGTCGGGCCCGCCGCCTGAAGGAGGAGCTGGATGCTGTCGATCCACCACCGCCGCCAGGAGATCGGGCCTGCCGCCTGAAGGAGGAGGAGCTAGAAGCCGTGGATCCACCGCCACCACCGCCGGGAGGTCGGGTCCGCCACCTGAAGGAGGAGGGGGTGGACGTCGTAGATCCGCCGCTGGCCTTGGGGCCGGCCGTGCCGGGGCCGACCGCACGGCCCTTGGGACCCCGCCTGTGACGCCCCAGGTTTTTAATTAGCGTCATTAACGTTAATGTCCGAATCAGCCAAGTCAAACCGGCTGACGTTGGTCAAACCTAGGTCAACCTGGGTCATCACCTCGAAAACCTCGCCAACAAACCTTATTGAACCCCTTGACCAAGTCCACACACCCTTGTGGTCAACCCTTGGTCAAAGACACGTTCAAACCCCGCTTAAACACTGATGTCGTTGAACATCTTCCGGAACTTTTGCCGCGTTCTCCAAATTTCACCTAAACACTTCAAACTCTCTCAATACGAAAGTTGTCCAGTTTGTCGAGGGACACAACTTTCATGTAGATTGGCATTTCAAATTTTGAGAGGAAATTGGTGAAAAACGTGGTCAACCAACAGCAGCTCCTGTTCACCGGAATGTGGTGACAATCAAAGTTTGGCAGTAATTTGTGCAAAATCCGTTGAGAAAAACACCATACGGCCTTTGTAAAAGTTGTACAGGGTAGTGAGATCTACAACTTTCCTATTGACCACTTTGTGCACTTCTATTCGAATTTTAGGAGTTTTAAGCGTTCAAATAGGGGAGCAATAACACAATTCCGGGCCAGCTGACGCCACGACGTCGTGCGCGCCGCCCGCGCGCGTCGCCCACGCGCCGGCGCCGTGCCGCCTCGGCGTCCGCGCGCGCGCGCTGCTCGAGGCCGCGCCTTTCCCGGGCCGCCCACGCCCTGAGACGCCTTGAGCTCCGCGCAGTGCCCTCACTCGCCACCGACCGCACGCCATTGTGCCCATCGGTCTGTCCGCGTTCCCCCCCCCCTCTGCCGAGCGTGCCTACCAAGGCCGGCAGTCGTACACACGGCATTAATGCCGAGGGTCCTTGGTGACGAACCGCCCCTCGCGCTCCCTGGCTATAAAGCCGCTCGTCGTGCCTCCTCACTCGCGCATGCCGTTGTCGCTCCGCCTGGCACGCCGCCGCCACTGAGGTGTCCCTTCTATGCACTCGCACAGCCCAGCAACATCCTTAGCTCCTCTCCCTTGCACTACCCGAGCTCCCCGTGCTCCTTGTGTCCCAGACGCGCCGGTCTTCTCGCTGGAGCAGCCGCTCCCGCGACGGCCGCTGCTTGGTGCTGCCGTCCACCCCCTCCGGCAGCCTTTCTTCCCCAACCAAGCACACAAATCGAGCTCTGGTGAACCCAAGATCCCCCTCCGCCCCTTCCCCGTCCAGGAGCACCGCCGGCCTCGCCGGATTCCGATGAGGACTGCCACCGGCGGCCCCCGAGGACCCAATTGCGTCTTCCTCCTTCTTCTTGGGGTGTTTTGTGTGAACCGAGGGTATCTTCGTGAGGAATCAAAACTGTCAGGGGCCTGGTCACAAAAGTGAATCTCAAATAGTTTATGTGTTTTGCTGATTCTTGTAAATTCCGTAGAAAATCGTAGAAAAATCGGAAAAATGTAAACCAATTTTATTGGACTCCCAGTGAAAAACACTACAACTTTTGTTAAACTTGTCTAGGTTGTTTCCTGATAAATTTTGCATGAAAAGTAGAAATGTGAAAAACCTAGATATGTTGTATCTCAAAATCTACAACTCCTTTGTGACTAATTTTTGGATATGTTGTGTGTTTTGTTATGACTAGCTCCTGTACCAAAAATTGCACAAAGTTATGTTGTAAATATTTTTATATAAACTTTTTTCTATTTATTCAGAATCTGTCCAAATGATTTTTGTAGATAAACATAATTAGATTTTTGTGCCCATGTTGTATTTTTATGACAAAATACACCTCTGGTGAATTAATCACAATTTTATAGTTGTCAGAAATATTTATTCTTGAAATATGCTTGTTTTTCTTTATAATTGCATAAGTCAAGATTCATAATAGTTCTAGGTGTATATGTTGCATCCCTAACCTAGTTTTGGACCAGAGATCATGTGGTAAAAATTTTAAATCATTTGTATGTGTATTTATTTTTGTATGCATTATTCTTGCTTCATTAGCTAGCTTTTGTCATTTTCAAAATAATTAAATTTCTAGCTATCCTAAGCATGCATGTGTGTCCAGTGTCTTGTTATCGGTGTTTAGTTCTTAATAAACCCTTCCACTGAATTTTATTAATTAATTTTGTGATAGAAGCTATGGAAGCAATTTAAGGCTTAATAGCCAATTAAATGGGAAAAATCACCAACCCACCTTTGATGACCTTGTGTGTGATGAAAATCATTTAAAAAGATAATACCAACCTCTTGATGTTTGTGTAACTTAAACTAAATTATTTACATATATATGTACACAGTCACTATCAAAAAGAATAATTAATAAAGAGCCGCATATTGTTCCCTTTTGGGAAGAGTATGCTGAATGTATTTCTTATCTAGGTGAATGTGGTCGACCATGCACCCCATGGTTGTCATTTGTTGATTGTAATTAATTAAATTAAAAATCGTCAAATAAATCTTGCATTTGCATCTTCGTGTAGATCTTCCCGACGGTAGATATACGCTCGTGCCGGAAGGAGGAGACGAAGGTGTTGACGAAGAGCTGCAGCACGTGTTCGTAGCTCAAGACCTGGACCAAAGTCCAGAAGGGCCCAAGGCCAACCTTGCCAGCGAAAGCAAGCCCCGGATCATTAACCCCGTCTTCTAAAATTATGCAATTATCTTTTGCTATGATTGTGCATTTACGTTTCAGGAGTTGAATTGGAACCCTAGTTGCATGATCCCTAGGTACCTATGCTCTATCACTAGTATGGTAGGTCGATAGCTGCTATGCTATAGGACCCGGTAGAAGTTGAGTGATGTTCGTCACTCGCGAGAATAGGTTCTTATGTTGGAATCATAAGATCTTTATAAATGGATTGCGCATGTGGTAAGAGCATGAGATTTGGGCTCCGGTCCAGTGGCTTTCATGGGATAAGCTTTTGAACGTACTAAGCACTTGTCGGGAATGGGACCGATAAGCCTAGTACCTTAATGAGACGGTGCGGGAACTTACTATTACTACTCTTGAGTAATCACCTGCCGCTTTGCAACCGGGAGGTGGGTACATTTGTGAGGCTGGGTGTACTGTGTGGGGCGCGCCATAGCCTTGTCCCCGGGACTGTAAGCTTTGATCCCAAACCAAGGATTTTTGGGAACCGCCTGGTCGGTGTCAGCTTTGTTGGGGAACTACTCCGTGTGTTTAGGTCTACCTTGCAAGGTTTTAAACCAATCGATTGTCGGCCTCTCATCGTTATCTGAGACTGCTTAATCAACTGGTCATGATATCCCTTAATGATGGAACTTGGTGAATACTTCTGCGTGAATTAATTGTATTGTACAATTCTTGATCGAATTAGATGGCACACTTAGATATGGTAATCAACTAGAAATTGTGCTAAAACATTGAAAGTAAGGACACACCTTTGTTGCTTTTCAGCAAAAGAACCCCACCGGCCAAAAAGCCTCTCATGTCTAGAGTTTGGTGATGTAGTTATCACATGACGGTTAAGTCTTGCTGAGTATTAGTATACTCAGCCTTGCTTTAAAAATGTTGTTGTAGGTGTTGTTTGGCCTTGTGAGATTCCACCCAGCTGGGAGCTGGAATGGATAGAAGAGGATGAGTGATAGCATCACGGATGGCCTCCTGTGATGTGTATCATTGCGCTAGTTTATTTATTTTCGTTGTTTTCGAACTCTGAATCTTTTCGTTCTGTCATGAACAATGGTTGTAATAGTTTGGATTTAATCCGTGTTGTACTTTGGACTCGCCTTCGTGTGAGTTTTAATGCATATGTGATCCTCTGTATGAATTCCAAGTGATTTACCGGGCGTTAACCCGGCAACTAACGACAGGATGATACTTTACTATTGCTTAATGACCAAAGTGGATTGGTTTTAGGTGATAGTACGGTATTTTCCTGGGCGGGTTGTCACACCGCCCGCCGTGGAGAAGAGGGACCCCCGCACGCGCGCCTGCACCGCCGGATCCCGACCGCCATGGAGAGAGGGAGGAGCACTGGGAGAGGAGGGAGGAGCACCAGGAGAGGAGGGCGTCGCAGGGAGGGGTGGCTGAGAGTGGGAGAGAGAGAGGAGAGGAGAGGCTGCGGTGATGGGGGGTAGTGTTTGGTGGAGGGGAGGAGGGCGCTTTTGTATAGATCGTGGGGTGGATTTGGGCTGTTGGATCTAAGGATCAACGTCCCCAATTCGTCAGAGTCGCTGGCAGGTGGGGCCGTGGGTGCGGGGGACGTGTGTGGGGGTGGCGTGGGAGATTGGCTGGGCCGCGGGCGTTTGCCGTGCGCCACGTATCACGCACGACAAAGTCGTTTTGTTTGTCGTGTGCTTTTAGTAAGGCGCACAGTAATATTTTTTTTCCGTGCTTTAACGCACGGCAAACAAATTTTCTATAATTTTGTAAAATTTACAAAAAATATCAAATAAATTTATAAATTTTTTAAAATTTAACACAAGTAAAGTTATGTTGTCTATTGCTTATAGAAACAAGTTTTCAAGTCAAAACTCAATGTGAATGTCGTGTCTCTTACAAATGTAACCATATCTTCCGCAACTCTATGAAATTTCATCGGAGATGTTTCGGTTTCTAATCATAGTACATGAAAACATGTTCAAAACTCATTCCAATTTTTCCTATAACCTTCACATATGATATTATGAGATATTGACAAATATCATAATTTTTAAAGTTAATTTGAATTTTTTAGAATTTTTAAATCATTTGGACATACGATCATGGTCGTGTTTTCTAGTCAAGATGTTCAAATTTTCTTTTGATCTCATGAAAAAAGTCTTAAATTGATCTAAATAGCATTAATATCATTTTTTCACTCATTTTACTCTATTATTTGTATTACTTGTAGTTAAAATTTGACTACTTTCAAAAAATTACTTAAAATACAATTAATTAGTTAAATATAGCAAATGACCACAAAAATCTACCAAATTTTAACAAGATGTATCACATGTTGTATGTATAGAGTAGAAAAAGATTTCAAGGTTAGGAGATTTTTTTAGAAGCAATGGATTTTGAACTTATGGAAAAATACTTAAAGGCTAAAAAAATACTTTTTCGTGCGCATAAAAGAAAGCGCACGGCAAACACATGAGTTTGCCGTGTGTTGGAATTAGAGCGCATGGCAAAGTATTTTATAAAAGATGACATTCGGTTTATTCGGAGAGCCTAAGGGGAGAAAAATACTTTGGTGTGCGCTATAAAAAAAACGCACGGCAAAGAAGATTTTTACCGTGCGTTTTTTAATGACGTCGGGAAACAAAATCTTTGTCGTGCGTTTTTTCGTTTTTTTATAACGCACAGCAAACAAAACATTTGCCGCGCGTTTTTTCTTTGCCATGCGCTGTATAAAAAACGCACGACAAATAAAACCTTTGCCGTGCGCTCGAAAAAAGCGCACGGCAAAGATTTCAACGAGTTTTCCCGTTGTGTCGGTTTTGCATTTCCTGTGTCGGTTTTGCATTTCCAAGGTTGGAGACGGTCTAACATCCGGTTCAAATGCCAATACACACTCATGCACTAGTACCTTCTTGTTTCCCAACGAGGAAGCCATGAACACCGTAGTCCAACATAAATAAACATATAGGAGTATATAACACATGCGCACGTATCCCTGAGGTTCGCGAGTTGCCGCTTGCCGACGCTTCATTTCAGTCTGTTGATGTCCATACCTCCGCAGTGGCACATGATGGCACGGGCGTGAGGCTGGCGCTCGATGGTGACAGCAATAAGGTGATCACGATGGGTGGCAGCGTGGTCGCGAGCCTGCAATGACTATCGATGCACCTCTTCAAACTTGAACTCAAACCGATGTGTTATTATGTCCCCAAACTATTTCTGATTTTATTTCTTGCCTCATAGTAATAGCATATGGTTAATGATATCAGGCAAAATTTATAGTCATGGTTATTAGCTATTATTTGTATGCTTGAAAATTTAGGTAAATTATCGAATTATTGAGTCAGTGAATATTTGTTCGGCCCCTCTAAATTTTCTCAACTGTTCAGCCACCGGTGCTGACTGCGTGCACTTTGGTCACGCTTGTGCAAGTTTCTGGGAAGGATCCGGGCAGCGAGTCTGCCCAGCGAACTACACGTCGTCTACACAAAGTCCATCGACGATCAGGCAAATTTTAATCAACGATTCGAAATGTCAAGAACTTTGATCAACGATTCGACCTCGCACGATTTCCTTGCAGTTACGTACACCCCTTGCGTTTGAATTCATCTTCAAAACACACAGGAAGTCGACCAGCGCAGAAGAGCTAGCAGCAAGAAAAGAGCAAGACTTTCAGGCTCCGATGAAGAACTCTGAAGCTAGCATTGGACGGGCACAGCCGTACGCCCCGACCGTCCGGCTGACCGGCGACCAACCACTGCATCTATATAAGCACGGCGACCGCCATGCAAAAACACACAACAACCCAGCTGCTATAGCACTACCGGAGCTCACCGAAGACTCGGAAGCAGGATATATCCGGCCGTCTTGTCTCTCCGCCGGACTCCGGATTCTTGCTTAGCGTACGTCGTCGTGTCTCTCAAGCTTAATTTGGAAGTAGTTCACATCCATGGCGGCGCTGCTGGTCGTGTTCTTGGTGCAGATCTTGAGCGTGCTCGCGGCAGCGGCGAGGCCGCTGGCGGGGGACGACGGGTCTGACGGCGGCTGGTTGGACGGCGGGCTCGGGGTGGTGGCGGAGATAATCCGGGCCGCCAAATCGGGGCCCGGCCCGCCCTCCCACTGCTGCAAGTAATCGCGTTAATATAGTGCGAGTATTATTAGATTTGAAAAGCCTGCAAATGAAGGGCCGGAGTTGTAATGACCAGAACGTGTACATATATGGATTTTTCTTGGAGATAACCAATTATTTCGTTTGATTTTTGGGGAAAATTTGACTTGGATTCTACTATATGCTATGTATAGGGAAGATATTGCGAAGCACAAGACATTTTACAATGTGCTACCACTTTAAATTATTTATTATCAAGAAATTAGTTCATACCATCAAATATTTAAACAGTTATCTTGTCACCATTTACAGATAAATTAAAGTTGTTGGTAGTACAGTTGGGTTGGCTCATCAATCTCCCTCTCGGCCACATGCATGAAAATGCATGCAAACAAAATGATAGAAGAAATCGGGTGCGGCTAGGTGTTGCTTCACCAACAAAAAAACACCCCGCATCCCAGAAGGTCCGATTCCGGCCTAGCAGCCCATCGGCCCAATGCACCCGACCTTATCTTCTCATCCCTCCCCCGCACCGCGTCGTCTTTCTCCTCTCTTCCCTCGCTAGCGGCGCCTCCACCCTCCTACTCCGTCTCCGACGCCCCCCGACGCCGGATCCGGCAACCGCTGACCTCCCGGGAGCACTAACCCATCGGTTCTCGCGCCGCCGTCCTCCGGATGGCTCTCTGGCTCTCCCCCACCCCGACCTAGCCCGGCTGCCTCTTCCGCCGCCAGCAGGGCCCTAAGCCGCCCCACGACCATCCCCACCGCCTGGACTCCCTGCCTACCCGGCCGGCAGCTTCTAAGGTCGTAGGAGAAGGAAAGGAAGAAGCACATCGGCCGTCGCGAGGGGGAGAAGCTCTGACAGGTGGGGCCCACGACGTGATGAGAATTTTTTTTTTTGCGTCGCTGAAGCACATATAGTCACGACGGAAGAAATCGTTTCTGGCGTTGATCTGCCATTTTCCAAGCTCATTCTATCTTGTCAGCTGGCTTCCCTTCATCCCTAGTATTCAGTTTCCCGCAGGGTCAGGGTGTCGTGCTTGCCACCCTGTCGTTGCCCAGCAAGACAAAGCATGCATCGTCCAACCGTCCCCGTCCTTTCACTCCACAGTCCACACTCCACAGACCACGCACGCGGCCGGCTGTTGAAAAGATACATACTCCTTGTTTGACTGAAACCGCATTTTAAAAGGAGGAAAACCAAAGTCCTTGCATCTGATATGAATCATGCGGCCGGCGGTAAACTTCACCAAGTCACAGTACATACGTGGCCCTTGTTGCATTGTGATACGGCGCAGCACGCAGCAATCAGCAAGGGTACCACGTAACCTTTTCAAGTAGTACGTGCATAGATAGACCGATCTCGTACGTATCTTGTTAAAGTCAAACCGCCAGTATATCAAATTTTGATTACTGATGTATATGTGCAAATTTACAATGCAAATGCACTATTCACCCATCACATCAAGTCGCATCTTCTCTCGTACCATACGTTTCAATGCACACTTTTGCATGACAAATGCACTACCCATCCGTGTAAATCTACGCAGTGCCGGCCCTAAGGCCATGCAACAGAGGCAACCGCCGGGGGGGGGGGGGGGCAAAGAAAGAGGGGGTTATAGGTCACGTGCAAGACTGCTAGTGCTACGGTGTAAAAAAAAAGATTAGCAGGTCACCTTGACTCACGTAAAGGGCTAAAGGATTAGCAGGTCACATCCGTTTCGATAGCCGCAAAAGAAAAGAGCCGCCGCCAGGCACACTCGAGATCGCCGAGTCGTCGCCAGGCACACGCGTAGGTCGCCTCCATGGCGATCGCGTGATAGTAATCAACTGATCACTATTCGCTACCGCTACCGGCCACTTGTCTACTTCCACACCGCCGTCTATCGAGAGACTCTCGTGAGTACGACTGCTGGCCTGCCGCCGCCGCCCGACGATGGTGATTAGCTAGCGAGCAGGTACCAACCGTTCATCCAATCCAGTTGATCATCCAACACGTCTGCCAAAGGTTATTTTTTAAATAATGTTGTTCGTCCTTAAATTAATTTTTTAATAGTTATAATTTACGTTGATAAATTTTCTCATGATAACTCATCAAATGTTGAGATCAATGATTTTTTCAAGAACTAAAGGTGTTGCAAGTGGTTTTGCCAGATTCTAAGATGTCAGCGTCTGAGATTCTAAAGTTTATTATGGATGCAGATTGCTATCCAAATGTTTCAATTGCCTATCGAATTCTCTACTGTAGCTTCAGCTGAAAGGAGTTTCTCAAAATTGAAGTTGCTGAAAAACTATTTGAGATCTATGTCACAAGAAAGGTTAAATAACTTGGCTATGTGCACTATCGAGAGGGAGTCCTTGATGATTTTGCATTAAGAAATGCCCGACACAAATTTTTTCATGACAAGCAAGGGATATATTATTTTTAAGATAATCATATTAGTTCTAGAAGTACAAAGATATTGTTTTTCTAATATTGTTTCTCCATAATTATTAGACTTGCAATATTAAAAATATATTATAAGTTATACATTTTATATATATATATATAGTCTAGAGGGGCCTTTGCGATGAGTTCGCCGCGGGGCACTCGAAAACATAGGGCCGACACTGAATCTACGCATCTAAACAGCTCTCAGTACAAACTATGGAAAGCAGAGTACTAACTTTTGTAACGTTTTATGCATGCTTAGCCATGGCCTAGGACAAACTTTGGCTTGGCATGGTAATAAAGGCATTGCAAAATTGCGGGTGCCCGCACGGAGGGCTGCTAGCGGTCGATCAGCCAGCCGGCCAGCCACACGTGCGTCTGCCCCCTCCTTCCCACTCTCACGTCTGCAACCTGCCAGTTCAACATATGTCTTTCCCCACTCCTCCCACTAACGCTCTCATCTGTTCACATGAAATTAGAAAAAGAAAATTTGCTTACAATTTTTGCAGCGGAAGTTTATGAGAGGAATTTTGTAGAAAAATACAAACAAAATTATAAGGAAAAATTTCTCTAAAACATTTCGAACAAAAAAAATTGTAAAGATGCTTCCAAAATAAAAAAATGAAACAAATGTTGTGAGAAAAAAATTCAAGAAAAAGTTTGTGAAAACATGTGAGAAATAGTTTTTGAAAAAATTGTAGAAAAATTTAAGCAAAACTATATGAAAATTTTCTCTAAAGAACAAAAGATTTTGTAAGAAAATTTTGGAAAGATGCTTCAAAAAATAACAAAATGGAACAGAAGTTGTGAGAAAATTCTGAGAAACAATTGTGAGAAAAAAGTTTGTGAAAAAAGATTGCACCAGTGGAAAGAGAAAAGGAGAGTGGAGAGAGAGGGAAGAAAGGGAGTAGGGACCAGGGTGAAAACGTGAAAGAGAGATGTGGGGGAATTGCAGGGTTCAACCACGTGCTTGTGCTGCTTGGTCAATCGACCGCACGAACAAAAACTCGCGGGCGACAGTAAACTCAATATTGCGTGGTAATAACACCAACCAAACTGGCCACTGATCCTAACAGCCACCATATGTCAGGCAGTGGAACCATTTTTGAAATACAATGTCCAATTTAAAGCAGGTTCTCCTGGGCTAATTTGGCTACACGACGTGCGCACCCCCATTTTTGAGTTCTAGAATAGTGTGCGTGGGCTACATACAGCACACTCAAGCCCATCAAACACATAGGAAACCAGCCCATCCCCACATTAGTCTTTGATACAGCCCAATCTGCAACATTAGTGTATCAATGGTAGGACAGTCCAGTGGCACGCTACCCACCAGGGTTCAAATCCTGGTGCTCGCACATTTTCCAGGATTTTCCAGGATTTACCGGCGTTATGCATTAAGTGGTAAGCGACGTTCCCGTCGACGACGAGGCGCTATTGGTGACTTCGGGAATCTCCAGATCTGCCGGTGCTCAGTCCTTCGGAGGTGCTCATAGGGGTTGTAACACCCTGAAATTTCTTGATTTCAGGATGTATTAGGAAGAATAATTAAACAACAATTTTCTCATTTTTCCAACATTTATTTTGTTACAGGAAATTTAGTGTAGGAAAATAATTGATTGTCTTTCAGAATTAAATAAAATGATTGTTTGAGTGTTGCATTCATTTCGATTGCATTTGTTTTGTTTGAGATAGTGTTTTCAAAATCATAAAAAGATCAAACTCAATTTTCTCTCAATCTTTCTCTGTATCTTTTATGGTCGGACTCATCATGTCTCTCTATATTTTTTCCTATCCCATTCCGGACTCTCTTCTCTGTTAGATCAGTAGTCACGCGCGGCCCACCTTTAATTCTCGTTGGCATGTTTCTCTCAGCTGGCCCAACAGTTAGCTCAATCCATTTCATGGGCCCAGCTTCCTCTCCCTCTCTTCCATAGTCGCTGGCAGTCGGACCCACCCATAAGTTCCATCCTCCACCTATCGTTGGCACCGTGTTGCACTCGTGCTCCTACACCCACCTAGCTCCCGTGTGCCATGCTTCGCACCTGAGTCGTAGATCCTCGTGCACCTACACAGTGCGTCGCCCGCTTGGCCCTCATGTCTGCTTGTCTCTGGTCGTCTACCTCATGCCGCACGCCTGGCTTGGCTCTACGCACCAGTGCACTGCACTGGCGTTCATCCGTGCCCGAGCCGCTCGGCTCTCGTGCGCTAGCCGTGTCTCTCTGTCCGTCGTGCCCGCTCTCCTCCTATGCTGCTCAGCCTCTCTGCACCCTGTCGCTCGAACGACCACCGCTACCGCACTTGTGCTGCCACCGCACTGCGTCCGCATATATATTCTAGGCTCCCCGTACCCGCTCGGATCCTCCTCGTGTGTCGCGACAACCTGGGCCCATGCGTCAGGCCATTCCCAACCTCCGGCTGCACCCGACCATGCCCCAGTCGATCCGCGTCCGGTCGCCATCTTGGCGTGCACGCCTAGCCACTGCCGCTCGTGTGCCGACCGCCCGTGCTCGAGCCGCTTGCCGTGCGCGTGGTCTTTCCGATCCCTCTCTCGTGGCTGCTATCCTCGCCCATCTTCAATGCTTGGTGGAGCATTAGTCCTTCTCTTCACTCCTTTCACGTAACGGCCGCACATAATGGCCATTGATGACCGGTCACGACGCTGCCCCGTCTGTTCCTCTACCCAGTTCGTAACTTCGTAACAGCCATCTCCACCATCCTTCTTCTCCGGCCAGCGCCGACTCGTGCTCATGTCCACCCGTGGCCTGTGCACTGTGCATGCGACGCCACCGCACCCGCTCGGCTGCCGCGCTGCTTGGCTTCGTGTGTTCTCATCTCACCCGCACGTGTTGCGCCGCTGTCGGACTTCGCCTCCGGCCTACGTCACTGCCGCCCATGTCCAAGCCGGCTCGCCTCCCTACCGTGTGCTTGCGCAACGCGCTCTCTCACATGTAGCGTCCCTCTCGCCCTCCAATAGTAAACACTCCACCTCCATGAGGTGGTTAATAGCCTAGCGTGATCATCACCTCCCACGCATGCATGCATGCACCAGCACTAGTAACAGTCTCTTCCCTTCATTTCATAAGTAACGGCAGTTGCCACTATGGCCATATGGTTGGCCATTACGAGCTGACATTTCCTTCCCTCCTACGCCGCCTCCTGCATGCCATTATGGACATCATGGCTGGCCGTTCCACCTCTTTCCATCAATGCACCTGCCGTTTGCTCTCTTCCGTGTTGCCTCCTAGGTGCCTATAAAGCTGAGTGCCCAAGGTCCTTCACACACCTTGCTGCACAGTCCGCAACCCTTGCTGCTCCCCTCGACTAGTGCCTCACCTCGCCTCTCCAGGTCCCTCGCACAGTGTTGCCGTGTTCAGCGCAGACGAAGCCGACGCCACCACAGGCACCACGACATCGTCTGTCGCTCTTGCCGTTTCCGGCCACCCCGTCGTCCGTCGCCGCCGGACGAAGACGCCGCTATCACAAGCATATTCATCTTCGAGCCGAGCTACATCTGTTCTGCCTTATTGTTGCCATTTCGTCTGTCGCCTGCAAGTTTTCGTCCGCTGCACCATCTCCTCGTCGCCGAGACATCACCGGCAACACGTACAGCATACCAGAGCTAGCTGAAGTCGTCCGCCGCTCTGGCCAAGTCCGGCCAACAGTTCTCCGCCCAAAAATCTCTTCGTATCCATCTCTGCCTGCTGACTCACTGTTGCCATGCTCCGGCAAGAATGTTCGCTAAAGCTTCTGTTTCTGCTGCTGTTCGCTAGGACTGAAGCTGCTGCCATGTTTGGAGTCTCACATCGTTTCTGTACCGATCGAACTTGTGCCCGTGCTCCTTCCTCAGCAACTTCCAACTCCTTGTCGTTCACCATCAGTCACCGCATCAGAGGTGAGAAGCTAGCCTCATGCTGGTCTTTTATGTTTTGCGTTGAAACGTCATCACTAGCATATTATCTCTGATGCTCACACCGGCCACCACATGCAGTAGCTGCTGCGTACAAACTTCAATAGAGTTATTCTAGTTAATCGATCTCATAAATATTGCTCATAGTATGGTCTGGTGATGCCTTTCCTTCTTGTATCTTCACGTTACAACATGCCATGTATAGATCAGCACTCTTGTCCATATTTCTCCATGTTTGTCAGCATCATCACGCGTGCATAGCAGCACAACATTCTACATGTGCTAGCATGGTAGCATGCACTCTGTTCAATCCTACACGTACGCTTGCATGCAAGTGTTTGCCACAACCAAGCACACGCCTAGAAAGCAAGTAATCAGTACACATACAATTTCATGATGTAAGCATTACATAATGCTTATGTCATATATATTTGTTTCCTTAAAAAATACAATTCCAGTAATTCCAGCATGCATGTATATTTCAGCAACATATATAACATATATCTTTTCTTTTATCCTCCTCTATCGGTTATCTCTCGTGACCCGTGAATCTTCTTTGATAACCCTTCCGATCCGCAGTTAATCATGATTATATCCCTAATCCTTGTTTAATCCATAGATCCCATGTTTTAGCCCGTGTAAGCTCGTTTGTTGTGTTAGTTCCGTCTCACCATAACTTATACGCTAGTCATGATGTTTACCCTAAAATGTGTTTTAAGAATTTATCAACTTGATTAATATCTATTAAACTTGTTTTTTAAATAAAATATATTAGAGCTACACTTTGTCTTTTCATAATATAAATATTAAATTGGTTAATATTTATTCAATTTGCTTTCTAAATAAAAACAACATAGGCTATCTCGAGCTTTCTAATTAAATGTTAACTTGACTAATATGAATATAAATGTGTTTCTAAATTATAATTTGATTATTTCAACCCGATATATAAAGTTGTATGCTTAGATGTTATACATGCTTCTTTTAAAACTAAATATTTTAATTTGCATAAATCATACTTGAATATTTGTAAATAAAATTGGACTAGGTTCACATCGTCTTTTTAATATAAATATAACTTGCTTAATTCTAACTAAATAGGGTATTTCTCTGAAATAACCTATGCACATTGTTTTATATTCAATTAAAATATATCAAACTCATAGCCTTGTGTGATATAATCCAAATCTCTCTATAGTTTCGAGTGTTTCTTGCGTTCGCGATCCTAGAACCAAACCTTGTTCTCTTTGTAAGCCTTCCTTGTATGGTGTATTGTTCTTAGTTGTTCTTTTTTTGTCTGCTTTGCATGTGTTGTGCCCGATGTTTGCTTCAAGTAGAAGATCAAGTTGTTGTTTGGAAGTCCTGAAGCTTAAGAGTTTTAAAGAGCAAAAGCGGAATAGCAAGAGTAGCTTTTCGTTGGAAAAAGGCAAGTGACCCTAACCATCCTTCTACCTATTCTTTAAACAAGAATACTACGAATTAATTGGAACATGGAGAACCACCCAGGAAAACAGTAAAACCACAAGACATATGGCTCTGTCTTGGCCAATTAATTAGGGAAGTCTTGTGTGGCTATTAGCCTTAGTAGCTTGGGGTACGAAGGAATGCTTTTATGACTCTTCTACTGCGGACGAGTTTTGGAACGGAAGTGCTCTTCTAGGCTAACCTGGTCCGAGGGTAGAAGGAGGGTACGAAAGATAGCCTCTAGGACGTGCTACTATGGACTAATACACATAGGAGGACTCTTTGTAAAGGCCTCGTAGCGTCCCTATGCAACCACACCTCGGAAGTGTGGTATTGTGCCTACTTTTGCACAACATGGTTGGGTTCAAAGTTCTTCGGAACTTTTACGCGACTTGTGGTGAAAGTGTACAACCTCTGCAGAGTGTAAAACTGTTATAACAGCCGTGCTCACGGTCAAGAGCGGCCTGGACCCTCACATGATTAATATACTTAAAGATGGAGTTTAAATTGTTTTCTGGTTAATTTTTGTGGCCTTGCTGAGTACCAACCATAAGTGTACTCATCCTTGCTAAAACGCTGCTCAGAAAAAGAAGAAGGTGTATGATGTCCAGAAGATGGTGCTAGGCGTATGCAACCCCCAGTCGATTGCCTGTGAGTTTGGAGCCTTTGCTTCCCAGGATTCTGCTGTAAATCTCTGATAATCTCCTTTTCTTTATGTGATATTGTTTGTGTTATTCACTAATGATGTCACTATATGTATGGAACTAGATCCTGGCATACATATAGCTAGCACTTGGTTTGTTTTGGAAACCGGGTGTGACAGGGGTAGGGTTTGCGTACGTGTATTCATAGGGGTGAGTGAGTGAGCGTGTTGTGAGCTTCTGCGTTGTACTGTGTCATTCTAAAAAATTTTTGTTAATTTGCACCACCATTAAGATGAGAAATATGTTTACAGATTCATAATACACGTCATCTTCGTTTTCGGAGCTTCTTTAATTTGAGGAATATATTACACAGGAGTACATATGGTCCTAGAATGTCGGGATGCATGGGCAACATATGGTACTAGGAGCGCCCGTTGCTGAACAGCTTGAACTTGTCGGCGTTGAGCACGAGCTTCCTCACCGACGCGACCGCGCCGATGACCCCGAGGCCGACGAAGGCGACGATGATGGCCACGTTCGCGACGTACGCCGGGGACCGCCGCCGCGGCGCGAGCGCCATGTTGTACATGACGACGGGGATGACGACGTCGAGCGGGATGTAGCCGACGGAGCCCACCACGCCCTGGATCTCGCCGAAGAACGGCAGCATCGCGGCCACGAACGCCAGCGCCGCCACGTACGCCGCCCGCAGCGCCACTCGCGGTGCCAGCAGCTGCAGGCTCCGTCGTCCCTGCTTGGACTTGTTGGAGAAGAGGTTCTTCTCCATCATCTCGTACGTCACCTGCAAGTACACCTGCATGATGCATTTTTGCAAGCAAGATCTTCAATCGATCAGCTCCGATCCGATGACATCAATGTTTGTTAATTTTCTAGGATTTGAAGGCTACTAGCTAGATATCTGACCAGGGCGATGGCGATGAGCTGTAGGAGGATGAGGACCACGGCGAGGCCGAGCATCCACGGCGGGGCGAGGGAGGAGCCCGTGTCCGCCGGCAACAGGCTCTGCATCACGTTGGAGCGCACCTGGTTGCCGAACGCCCAGTAGCCGGCGACGGCCGGGGAGTAGAAGGCAAGCACGAACACCAAGTAGGACAGCACCAGCGCCCTGGTCATCTTCCCGCCCGCCGGCGGCGCCAGCGTGGCCTGGATCTCCGGCAAGATGCTGTTGCCGAAGACGGAGGTGAGGATGGACACCGACAGGAACGCGGTGAAGGTCCTCTCCGATCTGGACGTGCTCAGCGAGTAGTCCTTCGCTGGAGCATCCCTCGACAGGCCGGCGCAGATGCAGGAGGCCGACACCAGCATAGTGTAGCCGATGCTGACGACGAGAGAGCCGACGTTGATGTGCCGCAGCGAGTGCAGCGACGGCAGCTGGGAGAGGAGAACCAGGACCACGGCCACCATGATCACGAAGTGGTAGAGCTTCAGGGAGCCGTTCGGCGCCTGCCTAGAGTATGTTAGCTCGAGGCAGTCGGCGGCGAGCAGGATGCTCCCGATGCTGATCCCGACGTTGATGGCAACCTGCACCGTCACCACCAAGAAGGTCGCCCATCTTGATCCTGGAAATTAAACCACGCAATTGAGTTAATTTAATTACTCGCACTGTCGTCAGGTCAGTCAGCAACGTAGGACGACTGACCGAGGACGTCGGCAGCGAGGTCGCGGAAGCGGGCGTGGCGGCGGCCGCCGGCCTCGCAGTGGAGCACCCGGGACACGAGGAAGTAGGCGTAGAAGGTGACGGCGGCGACGGCGGTAAGCGCGGCGAGGCCCAGCGCCCAGCCGAGCCCCCGGAGCGCGTACGGCAGCGACAGCGACGCCGGGCCCAGGGTCGCCGTCGTCATGTGGAACCCGGCCTGCCACCATGTCCCTGCACACACACAACACCCCGGCGTCGCGATCAAATGCCGTCATGATACGCAACGGCAGTACATTCATTCTTTCCAGCTTGCATCAGTAGTTACCTTTGGGTTCGACTTCGGCGCCGGCGTCGACGGCTTGCTGCTTGCCGTTGCCAGCAGCAGCGGTGGCTTCGACGTCGGAGGATGGCATACTGCTGGTAGAGCGAGATAGAGATGGCAAAGTTTTCAAGGGATCCTCTAGCTAGTTGTTGCTACCGTTTCGCTCCCAGAGAAAACGCTTTCAGGGGACCTTATTATTAGCTTGGAGATCGATTGAACGATTGCCATCGTCTTTATATAGACGAAATGTAGAGGCTTGCTCGAGTTTCATGATGCAAATAACACCAGCTTGCGGAGATTGTAGATAGCTAGAATGAAGAATAAGATAACACAAAAGTGAGAGAGAGTTGAGACAAAGTGGAAACGCGTTATGGCAGTGCAAAGTGCAAGCAACCATTTCGTTGCTGGCACCCGGGGGTCTTCTCTCGGCTGTTGTTTTCGACCGCTCGCAGCGTTCCACGGCGCCTGGGGTTTCTTGGCAATCTCCAGTGCGGTGCGGGACAGCGTTGAAGGACGGCGCTTGCGGCAACGGCAACCTGAGGGGACTTGGCCTGCAGCGGACCGCGGCGGGACTTCTCAGCTTGGCTGAAACCTCCCGGTGCGGTACAACGTCGGAAGACGGCGCGGGCGACATCTTCGGTCTTCTAGCTCGATGGCGGCGACTTGCGCGAGGGGGAAGCAACGAAATGATGTGAACCATTGCGGTGATCTGCGGTTTGTTACGGTTACAGGGGGCGGGGCACCTTTTCGTGCTACTTTGACGGCAATCTTGGAGACGAGTCCGGAGCGTGGAGCCATGCGGCGGGTTTGGAGGTCCCCGCGCATGTGAGTGAGGCGTGCTCGAGTGGCGGGTTGGTGGTCCCCGCGCACGCGAGTGTTGCTTCAGACTCGGTGTTCGTCATGCCGTCCGGTGGTCTGTTTGGGTGCAACAGCACTGCGGCGTTGGGTCCTGCACGGCGGTGGCCTCTTCGGTGTGGTGGTGCTTGCCCCTTTGCTCCTTTATCTGCGGCAGTTTTTAGCTCAGTGGTCTTCATTACCCGCTTGTGTGCGGTCCGAGGGTGGAGCGGCGGTTATGCTTGGTCTCTTCTGTTGTCGTTGTGTGTAGAGTTCCTGGCCGTGTTGAGGTCCCAATCCAACCGGCCAGTGCGTATAGTTGTGAGGTAACCCGTGTTGACGTCCCAATCCAACCGGGCGAGTTTAGTTTTTCTTCTTTTTTCTTTTCCCCGCCTATGATCTCCGGGATCATAGTCTTGTTTTTTTTTTCTCTGCTATATCAATGAAACACGCACTATCTTGTGCGGTTCGTTCAAAAAAAAAAAATATCTGTTTGTATGGCCAAAGGAACATCCAGAATAGAAAAAAAATACCTTTCTCATTCTACAATTTTACAAGAATCTAACATGTATATCCACAAGATCTTTTTTATTGCCGCGTTCTAAGAAAAAATAAGTTAACAATTTTTAGTACTTCCTACGTATTAAAATATTTGTTGTCATTGACTATTCAAAAAATTATTTAAAATATGTAAAATGATAAGTCAAACTTAAAATAACAGCAATAATAATGTAATAAACAAAATAGATAGTACTTGCATATTTTTTGAAGACGAATGATCAAAGTTGTGAAACAATATTAATTATCACGAATATTTCGATAGGGGGAGTAATAGTTTTGGCCACATCAGGTTGATTCCAACCCATTTTCTGAATCCTAACAAATTCTGATCTGATTCCGTTTCGTTATGGCAGTCCAAACTGCAAAGTGCGAGCAAGACACATATATTTCGTTGGTATTCTGATTTGTATGGTCAAAGAACATCGAAGTAATACTTTTTGTACTACAATGTTACAAAAACTAAACATGATGTATCCACAAGTTTATTTTATTGCCACGTTAATATAAAAAAAATCTAACAAGTTTAATTTGAGTAGTTATGTTGTGGCCACATCAATTGATTCCAACCCAGCAGCTTTTCAACTCTAAAACTTTTATCTGATTAATTTGGGTTTAGTAAGCAAAAGTCATGTGCTTTCTTTGGTGTCTCGCACCATCTAGCTTGATTGCGCCTTTTCCTTTTTTACCTTTTGCTTTGATCATCATTAATTTGTGTAGATATAGTAGTGTTGCGCGAGTGGTTCAACTAGTTATACAATAAGTCTCTATAACCCAAGTTGTGATCAACGCTTAATCAAGGGAGAATATCTCAAATTTAAACTTCATGTGTATATCTCTCTTTATATTACATGCATATGTGCCAACTATAAAATACGAGACTATAAGATTGTGCATTTCCACGTGAATAGGTGTAACCATCTAGGCCCTTTCGCACCTTTGGTAAGGGTGTGTTTCGATGATAAATGACAACCATATGTTTTTGTAGCAGATTATATATTGGGTTATTGTCATGAGTATCGAATAAAAAGAGACCCCTCAATTTGAATTTATGGACGATCAATGGAAAAATACCACAAGGCTAAGAACTTTAATAGTTCCAAGTGTCACAAGGTGATGAAGGACACTTGGATTGCCAGTTTGTAGTGTTTGACCGTACTATTAAGAGGGGTTCGTGCACTAGTAGCTTGACCATGCACCAAAAGCCATGAAAATATGCACACTCAAGTTCCTTGGACGTTATCACTACGTGAAAACATCAAATAGGTCAAGCAGCATTTGTAACGGGCCCTTAACGCATTACATCCACCCACATCTGTAACGGTTGTTGTTTGGCGCCCATTACCTATAGGCGCGCCAGGACGACCACCGGGTTGGCCTTCACAACGCCCGTCACCAATGTGGACTTCTGCTAACGGGCTTTTTAAACGCCCGTTACATAAATTCTATGTAACAGATGTTAAAAGAACTTGTTACAAATGTCAAACCTATCGGTAACGGGCTTGTAAAGTCCGTTACCGATCAAAGCCCTATCAGTAACGTGCTGCTTAAGTCCGTTACTGATCGCTGCCGTATTGGTAACGAGCTATGAAGTCCATTACCGATAAGTTCGTACTGGAGACGCATGCTTGTAGGATGCGTCTCCTTTGATTGGCACCCAGGGTCGCCTTTTTTCTCACATCGGAGACGCATGTTGTTATCTCGTCTGTGTGTGTGTCTTATCTTTTCGACACCACTCGCTCTCTCCGCAGAAGCTAGGCCACTCCTGTTCCGACAACAACACTCGCTCTCTCTCTCCTCAGAAGGTCACTCGCTCGATCTGTGTGCTCAGATGTCCCCGCCGGCCTGTCCCATTCGCCATCGCCAGCTGCGCGCGCTCTGAGGATTGTGCGACGGCAAAAGGGGCCAGAGAGGATGTCGACCGCGCCGTCCTCCACGCCTCCGATCCTCCTCCTCGGCCGCGCTCGGCTCGTAGAAAGTCCTCATCAAGGTGGAAATTAATTGGCCCATTTTATTGAAATTCTTCAGCTATCTTTTTGTGTGATGAATTATGCTCATTTGGTGTATGGAATGCAGATGACGTCTGCTGTTCGGGCTTGGATGTACAGACAGCCCCAAGAAGATTGGGATAATTTCTTAAGCGGGGTAAATGGTTTTCTAAATCAAGCAGAGGCGGATATGAGAAACCGTGGTGTTCAGGCAATGCTTTGCCCCTGTATTGATTGTCTCAACCAAAAGAAATTCGCACAACGGGGAATCATTTTTCATCATTTGGTCACACGTGGTTTCACAAAACATTACATGTGTTGGAATAAACATGGTGAGGAAGGCCTTAATGAACTCGAAGCAGGCTATCTAAATGAAGGTGAAGTGCGACACCGTGCTAACCATGATGAAGACCTTGATGACAGTGGACTTTTTGTGGGAAATGAACCATTATTCCCACCAAATGTGTTAAGGCCTGAGGATGTCACTAATCAAGAAGTTAGGGGCTTCGATGATGGTGAGGTGTTGCAACATGTGCACAATGTTGATCAAATGTTGCGGGATATTGAGTTTCAACAAGTGTACACACCTTCTGAATTAGCGAGGCTGAAGCAGTTCAGTGAAGATTCAAAGAAACCCCTCTATCCTAATTGCCAGAAGTACTCTCGCCTTTCTGGTGGTCTAAAACTTCTGCAGCTTAAGGTAGATCATGGTTGGAGCAACAAAAGTTTCAAACATCTATTGGATGTTCTTAGAGACATGCTACCTGAAGGAAACCAAATAGCAGAGTCTGTCTATGAGGCGAAGAAGATAATTTGTCCTCTAGGAATAGAGTTGAAAAAATCCATGCATGCAATAACAGTTGTGTATTGTTCCGTGGAGATTATGCAGACCTTGACAAGTGCCCCAAGTGTGGCTATGATTGATACAAGAGGAAAAAGGATGGTGGAGATGATAATAATGCTGATGACGAGAACGAGCCCAGCGAGATCAGAGGCAAGAAGAAGAAGGCAAACAGAGGGGCTCCTGTGAGGGTGGCATGGTATTTTTGCATCATTCCTCGGCTGAGAAGATGGTTCGCAACACGAAAGGAGGCCCAACTCTTGAAAATTGGCATGACGAAGGCCAAAAGGAGCTTAATTATAAGAAAGATGACAAGTTTAGGCACCCCGCAGATGCAGCGCAATGGGGTAATATTAATACCCACTTCCCATGGTTTGACGACGCAAGGAGCATACAGTTTGCTATGAGCACAGATGGCGTGAACCCATTCGGTAACCAGAGCTCAACACATAGCACCTGGCCTGTCGTGCTGTCGTTGTACAACCATCCACCCTGGCTATGCAAGAAACAGAAATATATGATGCTGACAATATTGGTCTCCGGGCCAAAGCAACCTGGCGACCGTATTGATGTCTACTTGAGGCCACTAGTTGATGACTTGAAGATATTGTGGAAGCTCGGTGTGCGGAGGTTTGGGATGAGTACAAGTGTGAGGAGTTCACAATGCATGGCATGTTGTTTACCACCATCAACGACAACCCGGCTCAGCGCAACCTCTCTAGCCAGAGTAAAAGGAAATGTGCAGCTTGCCCACACTGCTTGGAAGATACTTGCGCAATATGGCTAAGACATTCAAAGAAATACTTATTTACGGGGCACCGTCGTTTCCTCGGCAAGAAACATCCATACCGGGCCATGGATTGTCAGTTTAATGGGGAAAAGGAGAATCGAGAGGCACTATTGCATGTGACTGGAGATCTAGTCCACTTGAAAGTCAAGGACATCAAAACTATCGAGGAGTTACCCAAAAACTGAAAAAACCCTTGGCAAAAGAAAGAAACGATATGGTGAAGAAGAAGAAGGAATGTGGAACAAGAAATCAATTCTATGGGAGCTAGAGTACTGGCCGATGTTGGATGTGCGTCATTCGATTGACAACATGCACGTCAAAAAGAATGTGTGTGAAGCTACTTGTGGAACATTGCTACAACTGAAGTCCAAAGAAAAAGATCATAAAATGCAAGGGAGGATCTTAAAGAGCTGGGCATTAGGCCAGAGCTCTATGCAGAGAAAACAGAGACGGGGACGAACCTTCCTGTTGCTGCAACCACCTTGTCAAAAGCAGAAAAGAAAGAATTCTGTCAGTTTTTGCATGATTTGAAAGTACCTTCAGGTTACTCATCAAACTTCAAGAGGCTAGTGTCAGTGAAGGACATGAAAATGAATTTCAACTTGATGAAATCTCATGATTGCCATGTGTTGATGACATCTCTTCTTCCTGTTGCACTTAGAGGTATCAAGACAGAACCGGTTCGCGACGCAGTCATGAGCTTGTGTTTATTCTTCAATGCAATAGAACAGAAGGTGATTGATGAGGAAAAACTATTGGACTTGGAGAGGAGGCATTTTAAGACCCTATACCTGCTTGAAGCTACCTTCCCATCGTCATTCTTTGATCTCATGTTGCATCTAACAGCACATCTCACGAGGGAAATATGGTTCCTTGGCCCATCTTACCTTCATCAGATGTTTCCATATGAGAGGTTCTATGGATTCCTGAAATCATTGGTACATAACCGATTATTTCCGGAGGGAGCCATTGTTCGTGGCTACGAGACCGTCGAAGCAGTGGAGTGGGCCATGGGTTATATGGACCCACAAAACCCCATTGGTGTGCCTCGCTCACAGCATGAAGGTAGGCTTTCAGGTGTTGGGACCATGGGGAAAAGGTCAGTCACTCCGGATGCAGATGCCTTCGAAAAGGCTCATTTCACCGTGATACAACAGCTGCACCTAATTACACCGTTTGCCAATGAGCACAAACGACAACTACGTGAAGACAACCCTAACCGTGGTAGGGCTTGGCTTGCAAAGATGCACATGCAAGGTTTCAGTAGGTGGCTCCGAGATTATGTCGAGATATGCAGCAATAATGCTGTAATTATCGACGAATAAGGAATCTAGCAGCGGGGCCATTGTTTACTGTTACAAGATACGAAGGAATGGATATCAATGGATACACGTTCTACCTCATGACCCAGGATAAAAAGAGTGTCTATCAAAATAGTGGTGTGCATGTACGGGCCGTCGTTGACGACAGTCATGACGATGATGATGACACGGAAATAGACACATATTATGGTCAAATAGAGGAGATACGGGAGCTTGATTATGTAGGATTGAAGGTAGCCTTGTTTCGGTGTAGATGGGTCACCAATGGGAAGAGAGCTGTGAGCAAGGACAAATATGGTTATGTTAGTGTTGATCTCCTGGTCTTTGGTTACAAAAACGAACCATTTGTCTTCGCCAACGATGTTGAGCAAGTGTTCTATGTACCTGACGTTGCAAAGAAGAACTGGTCTGTGGTTATACCTGGAAAAAAAGGATTGTGGGGATTGAAAATGTTGTTGAGGAGGAGGAATACAACTAGTTTGACAAAATTCCATCCTTTGACACTTCATACAAGCTCCAACTCTTCGGAATTAACAAAACACCGTACTTGTGAAGCGACCGTAGTGAAAAAATCCATATACAGAAATCAAGGAAGAAAAAGCAAGCCTGATTTTTGCTGAATCCTTGTTGTAATGCAGGAGGATGTGTCTATTGATGGAAATGGAATCCGTTTTGTAATATAAAGGATGCGATGTATTGGTGGTATTTCAATCTTTTTGTAATATATGGGATGTGGTGGAATTTGAATCCTGCTTGTAATATATTATACCAAAGATACTATATATACTCTATTTATATTCTGCTTCAGTTCGGTAACGGGCAAGAGACGAGGACTAACGAACCAACATCACCTTTGTTACGGGCAAGAGACGAGGACTAACGAACCAGCGTTGCCTTTGTTACGGGCAAGAGACGAGGACTAACGAACCAGCATCGCTTTTGTTATTGGCAAGAAGATATGCGAAATCACGAACAGATTACATCGAAAGAGACACGAATTAGAGCATCTCCAAGAGTTTGCCAAATTTTACTTGGCAAATCTTGTGCTTTGCCAACTTATAAAAATATATGCCAAGTAAAAAATAAGTTCATCTCCAACAATCTGGCATAATTTCACAAAAGCATGTCTCTTGAGATGCAAAATCACACACACACAGATTACAGTCATCATTGATACATCAGAACAAGGTTACAATGTGGCCATATATTCATGACGAGATATGCAAAATCACACACAAACATCGATCTTGCTCGCAGGTCGTCGATCTTGCTGCACGTGGTCATCGAACAAGCTCCACTTCTACTGACGGCTGAGACTTGATTCCTTGCATGACTAATTAAAGAAAGCTTTTGTCTAGCAACCCTAATTTTGGTTTGACAAAAGCTTTCCATAATTATGCTCATCTTACAAGGAAAAATAATGAGATATGCTCCATCCAGATTCTGGCTGCTTCCTCATCTTCCAAGTGAACACAAGAGAAAGATACAGAGAGGGTGGAAACATATCCCTTAAAAAATCCCTCCTCCTAGAGGAGAAGGGGAAAGCAAAAGGAAGCCCAAGTGTGATGGAAAAGCTGCAGCAAGCTTTCTGTCGGCTTGTACATCCTGATGCCAGGAGGTTCTGGGCTACCTTCCCCGGACACGGCTGCGAGCAAGGGGTATGTCACAAGGATTCTTCCGGCAGCTGTGTTCGAGGTATGAGCAACCCAATCACCCCCTATCACAAGAATTCTTCTAGCAACTGAGAGATCGAGGAGGAGGAATAAGAGAGAAAAGCAAAAGCTTGCGCCCTACAAGATCTATTCTTTGCGCCATAGCTAGATCTAGATCTAGAGAAGAAGGAAGCAAGTGACTTGCTTTATTGTATCAGAAGAAGGAACCATATAGATAGATTTAGATCTAGATAAGAAGGAAGCAACTTGAAGTGAGGAGGATCGATAGGCGTTGGTGCCTTTTTATAGAAAAAACAAGGAAGGGATAAGATCAAGAGCACAGGAATGGATGGGAAGGTTCCCAAGACGGTCAAGACGGCCGAGAAACTGTTGCTAGTCAACGGCTGAGAGCAGAGCTGCAGAGGTAGTGATTCCAATGTAGAATTAAATGATATGCGGAGTAAGCAAACATCGTCTCCAATGACCGTGTTTGGATGGTAGATGTTAGTGTTACTGTTAGTGGTAGTTTTTAACACCTCCAAATTAACACATGTGTTTGGCTCCAAAGTGTTAGTTTTGGTGTTAGTTTGCTACAAACTAACACTAACACCTCTATCCAAACATCCAATGTAATCATCATCTCCAAAAAAAAGAGAGGAAGGGATAAGCGATCAAGAGCACAGGAAACGGGAAGAGGTTCCCAAGACGGTCAATGGCGAAACTGTTGCCAGTCAATGGCTGAGAGCAAAGCTGCAGAGGTAGTGATTCCAATGTAGAATTAAATGATATGTGGGGTAACGAAACATCGTCTCTACGCGGATTAGCCAAACGTCGTTTCTAATGGAGAATTAAATGATAATGCGGATTAGCCAAACGTCATCTCCATTGCATACTTAAACCGTGTTTGGAAACAAATCTCATGTATCTTCTCCTTCCAAAATAATTAGATCCCCTGCCCCTTCATCTCTACCCGCGAAAAACAGCAACTGCCTACTCCTCATCGTCACCATTCCGAGCCAGATATGGATAGCATGCCGAGAAGAAGCACGCGGCACCAGCCGTCATCGCTGCTGCTGGGCCTCCCTCAAGACCTCCGCATTGAGATTGCGGCACGCGTCGGTGCGACCTCGGAGCGGCCCTTGGCTGACCTCCACAGCCTACGCGGTACTTGCTCGACCATGCGCCGCGTGTGCGGCCACGGTGACGTCTGCCGATGTTTGTCGATCGAGGGGATACGAGATGAGATTTCTTGGGTGTAGAACCTCACCTCTTACAAAGCATTCCTTGCTATGATGAGCGGTCTCGGGAATCCGGAGGCTTGTTTCCTCTCCGGAACCAAAGCCTTCCTCATCAAGCACAGGGGATACAATGATCTCCGGTGCGCCGCCGAGGGTGGGCACGATGCGGCGGCCTATCTATACGCCATCTTGCTCTACAGAGACAATGGCGGTGCCGCCGCCGAGGACACCACGAAGGGGTACATGAGGCGGGTCGCGGGCTGCGTCAGTACGACGTTGTCGAGATGGTTGAGCAACGAGGGGTGTCTGCCTTTACGTGAGAAGGTCGTGCATGCGCTCCACTACTCGATTTGGCGCATTTGGGGTGAACCGTTGCCGCCTCCGGCACAGGTGCGCGGCGATCAGTCGTGCGCAGGCACCGGCGGCAGCTGCGGTGTGGAAAAAGGATGGCTTCGAATTTCTCTGTTTTGCATCGAAGACTGTAGGCTGCGCTGCGAAATGATGAAGTCCGCACAGAGAATAAAAAATCAGTAGTAGATTAGCTTTTGTATGATGCTCGAATTATCTGTGTAAAATTTTGGGAGAGCAGCAAATCCGACGTGGGTTATCGGCCCCGCGTCACTAATCACTATGGGGGCCCAGTTCTATTCAAGTGAAGAACAGTTCCCATTTCTCCTTTTAATCTGCAATCAAATGTTGTAACAAGTATTTCTTCGTCGTTATTATTCCAAATTTGATACTTTTTTGCTAAATTTTTCTAAAATCACCATCTATTCATTAATTTCATTGTTTAGTGTACATTATGTTTATTGAGTGATGTTTATATGCCTTATTTTGTTCTTTGTAAGTACAACATACAAATAATATTTGTTTTACACAACCATTACTGATGGAACTTTACATTTCGTAACCTTAATGTGAACACAAGGTTTTGTTAAGTTTTCAAATGCATATGAGTTCGAACATGTTGCAAAGTGTGGAAAACTTCAATGTTCAAGCAAACATTCTAGGAAACTATGTGAGAGATGAAGACATTTGTACACAAGTATATTATTCCTTCATCGATACCACTTGAAATTTCGAAGATAAGTTTAGGTACCCAAATTATGTTGCCAAGTCAATTTGTAGATTTTTTAGAGCAAATTCGATGTTATTAGAATTATTATATAATTACCATGGGGTGTAAAACCGAAATATATGAATTTTGGGCACACAAGTTTGACTGTTGATATTTTACTCAAATACTGAATGTCCACGTACGAATTGTTCGTATTTTTATGATTTTTATGTGCTGTTTTATGGGCTCTAATAATTCATGGAAGCAAGTTTCATTCAAAAAAATTTGTGACAGGCCCACGCGTCAGCGTCACCAGCCAATATGAAAAAGATAACTGTTGCCTGCCCGCCCGGACCCAACTGCCAACAAATGCAATCCGGGTTCACTAACCATCGTCGCCAATGACACTAGCCCACGCGTCAGCGTCAGTAGGCTAACCTGCGTCGGCAATGACTACTCTAATAAGATCTAATTCATCACAACAGAACACAGTTCATCACAACGCGGTTGGATCTACTCGCGTATATTAGATCGAGTTCATGACATACAAAATCTAACAACCAAGCTAATTAACTCAGCAGTTCATGTCCAAGAACTGGACGAAGACACAAAAGCACACAGACATTATTATTACTAATTGGTAGAGGAGTCTATCAATTAGTCGGAGTCCCACCGTCGCCGCCGTGGTTGCCGTCATCGCCGCCGTCGGAGCCGCCATCGTCGAAGAAGAAGTGCGGTGGGCAGCCAGCTTGACCATGGGGAGGTTCTTGAGCTTCTCAGCCAACTCGTGGATCCTGAAGGCGAGACCCTTCAAGGTCGGGTCCTTGTACACATCATGATGCGCCTTGATGTCGAAGGCCTCGCCAACACCTTGAAGCTTTCTGAAGGCGCTCCTGAGTAGCTCGGCGGCGAACTTATTGTCGTCGAAGAGCGGTTCCTAGTCGGCGTCCTTGGCCGCCGGCTCCTTCCCCTTCTCCAACTTCTTCTAACAGCGGCTTTCGTCGTTGTCGTCCTCCCTTCGTCCCCGCTTCGACGGCGGTGGGCTACTCGACACCATCTCCTCCTTCTCTTGGTGACCGAAGATTTGTAGTGGTGAAATAAACTTAATTTGGGTACCTAAACTTATCTGCGGCACCTTCTGGCGCATCTGCAACTCCGATGAGGTACTACTGCACGTGTCGCTGCGTGATCTTCGTTCGACGTGCAAGAATCGCTACGTCAGGTCGTGCTTTGAGCGGTGCTTCCGCGAGGCCAATCATCCGGAGGCATTGTGCTTCGAGGGGATGGTGAGGTTGATGAGGCAGCGGAAACCTGATAAGGGTCTGAAGCTCATCGGAGATGCCGCCGCTGCTGAAGACTCCAGTGCCAAGTACTTTTTAGCGATGCTGAAGTATCGTTGCAACCCGGCGGACCCCGAAGCCATGGCACTACTCCAGGAAATCAGTGGCGGCCCGTCGCCCCCTGATGGTCGATGGAAGAACCACAACTTGCGGCGGCTACGCTACCTCGTCAAGCAGGATCTCGACAACATTGCGTGGTTGTACTGGCTTGATGACGGCGACGACGATGACGACATTCCGTTGCTGCCCGTCCAGAACCCCCACATCTGCATTTGGGAAGCGGGGTGTAGGCGCTACGGGCCGGATACCAAAGAGATCATCCACTATTGTAGCGCCGAGTGTCGCATCCGTCATGAGTTCGACCTCTGGACGCGTAAATTCCGCCCCGTCGTGGAGTACGTGGTCAGCAGGATGAACATCGCGATGTAGGCGCAAGCATCAATATGAACATTATCTATCTTGAATGTAAATTATTAGATATTACTAAACGCGGATTTGATTTTATCGGGATGTCGGCGGCGGCGGGCGGCGGTGCCCTCTGCTTCCTCCTTTGTTCTATTCAAATGACTGTGGGGGCCAGTTCTATTGAAATGAAGAATAGTTCCCATTTCTCCTTTTAATCTGCAACCAAATGTTGGAACAAGTATTTATTCTTCATTTTTAGTCCAAATTTGATACTTTTTTTCTAATTTTTTGTAAAATCACCATCTATTCATTAATTTCATTGTTTAGTGTACATTCCGCTTGTTGAGTGATGTTTATATGCCTTATTTTGTTCTTTGTAAGTACAACATACAAATAATATTCATTTTACACAACCATTAGTGATGGAACTTGACATTTCGTAAGCTTAAGGTGAACACAAGGTTTTGTTACGTTTTCAAATGCATATGAGTTCGAACATGTTGCAAAGTGTGGAAAACTTCAATGTTCAAGCAAACATTCTAGGAAACTATGTGAGAGATGTAGACATTTGTACACAAGTATATAATTCCTTCATCGAAACCATTTGAAATTTTGGAGACAAGTCTAGGTACCCAAATTATGTTGGCATGTCAATTTGTAGATTTTTTAGAGCACACTAGATGTTAGTAGAATTATTACATCATTAACATGGGATGTGAAAACAGATTCTAAGAATCTTGGGCATACAAGTGTGACTATTGATATTTTATTCAAATACTAAATGTCCAAATATGAATTGTTCGTATTTTTATGATTTTTTAGGTGTTGTTTTATGGGCTCTAATAAATCAGGGAAGCAAGTTTCATTCCAAAAAAAATTGTGTCAGGCCCACGCGTCAGTGTCAGCAGCCAATATAAAAAATATAACCGCTGACCCAACTCCCAACAAAGGCGATCCGGGTTCACTAACCATCGTCGCCCATGACACTGGCCCACTTGTCAGCGTTAGCAGGCGAACCGTGCGCGGGCTGCTCAAAATTTCCCACCTATATTTACTATAGTGCCCATGAAATTCCAATTGCTGCACAGAGCCGTTAAGGGTACGCCAGTAGTTTCATTAAACACAGTTACGTGCGCCATTCATATTCGGCTCCTCGCCAGACAGATCCACAACGCCCGCATTCTCCCCACCGCCGCCGCCAGTCGCCCCGCTCGCCTTCGCCGCTCTCTCCACGCCGCATCCCTGCTCTTCTCCAGCCCCACCGCTCCCTGCGTGACGACGGTGACGAGGATGCGGTTACTGGCGTGTGGACGTACGTCCCGCCAACCTAAAGACGGTTGACGCGAATCCATCGACATCGTCCCCGGCCACGACGACGAGCCGGCTGGCTGCCTCAGGCCATGAGCCGTCGTGGATCCGGCCCCTCCGACCATCACGAGAACAACTACTTCATTCGCGATAGAGGTTAGTCCTGCTTGAACCCCCAATGCCCTCTCTCTCATCGGCCACCAAAATCGATCTGCTATATATTCGTGTCAATGTGGAATAATTAGGGAGACATGCCTAGATAGTTCATCTTTAATTGATTGACTGTGGTTTTGATTGATGGATTTTGTTGCCACAAGTCTATTTTGAATAAATTGTTGCTAACAGATGAAGCTATATGAATTGTTGAAATTCATTTTCATGTTCCTGGTGCTATAATTTTTGCACTGCAAATTCATGAAAAGCATCAAGGATGTTAGCATACTTTAATTCTGCTATGTTTTGAATGTACCAGATCGACACTTATGCTTTAGACCTATTAGCATACTTTAATTCTGCTATGCTCTGAATGTACCAGATCGACAGTTATGCTTTGGACCTGTTAGCATATTTTAATTCTGATGGCCACATAAATGTCGTTGGGAATTGCATCGCAGTGGTTTATAATGTAGTCCACCCAATCTACTATATATTCATGTCAAGGTGGATTAGGGGGACTTGCCTTAATAGTTCATCTTCAATTGATTGACTGTGGATTTGATGGATGGATTTTGTTGCTCCAAGTCTATTTTGAATAAATTGTTGCTAACAGATGAAGTTATATGTAATGTTGAAATTCATTTTTCATGTTCCTAGTGCTATAATTTTTGCACTGTAAATTCATGAAAAGCATAAAGGATGTTAGCATACTTTAATTCTGCTATGCTCTGAATGTACCAGATCGACACTTATGCTTTGGACCTGTTAGCATACTTTAATTCTGATGGCCACATAATGTTAGTGGGAATTGCATCGCAGTGGTTTATAAGGTAGTGATAACTAGACTGTCTTATGCTTTGTTGTGAGTGTTAATTGTTTCACTATTGTCATATATATTGTTATTGTTGGTGTCATGATGTGTTGTGAGTGTTGTTTCACTACTGTCATATATAATGTCATGACCATTGCTTTATCCTCCTGTTGCATGTACATATGGAACACACAATCCATCGCTGCTCAAGTTGGACAAGGAACCAGTTGAAGGAATTTATTCTCTGCTTTGATATATAAGCATATTGTTGTGTTCCTATCAAAATGGTTAGCACCTATCCCTGTATGCTAATTAAGTAAAATATAAACTGTGTATGTCTGTATGAAGTTCACAGAGGTTTGGTATCTAGATTCTGCTAAACAACATCCCCCGCTAAAGTTCCCAGACCTCCAAAATGTTTTGAACAGGTCAGTTTCTTGTAGGTTTTGTTCACAAAAATTCAATCTCTTAGTGTTTCTAATTGGTATTGCTGACCGTGCAGGACCCTTGGTACAATATTTTTTGTTCACAAAAATCAATCTCTTAGTGTTTCTAATTGGTATTGCTGATCATGCAGGGCCTTTGGTGATGCACAGTACAGAGTGACGGACGGAAAGAAAAAAAGCCAAAAGCCACACTCAAGCACAAAACAAATCTCGTTGTAAGACCGAGGTTTTTTATGGTCCCTTCTTACCTATTTGGTACTGCATTAACTTGTCATTTTGGTACCTCGATGCAGTGTGCTCAGCGGCCACGGGGGTCCTCTTTTTTGTGAATTCCATGTGGCATTCCATATGTTAAGACTACTCAATGCTGTAAGTAGATAATAATGCTCAACCTTGTCTCTGCTCATATTATCCATCTGATTTTAGAAAATGATTTCTACTTGTATTCTCATAAATGATTGTATTTTGTAGGATTTCAAACCTCCTGTAGATGCCTCCATAGAAGATGTAAAGCGTGTCCGAGAGATGTTGTGCGAGTACATTCCTAAGGAGGCCATCGACCGAAAGGGCAACTTGTACAGTGGTGCACCGTGAGTTTATTGTGACCAGAAACTTGAAACTCATTTAGTCTTCTTTAGTCAGGTGTTGTTGCCTGAGAAACCATCTTGGCTTGCTTGGTTGGGGTCAGATACTACCTGGTTCAGTCTGTTTTCTCATGACTCCATCCAAACAAGCCCTGATGAGAGTAACTTGAAACTTGATGTGATCCTAGATAGCTTGTCCATAAATGTGATCTTGCTTTATTTGCCAATATCTGTGATGTGAGAATGTGTTTGTGATGTCTCCTTGCTGTGGTGGCTGCCATATCCTGGCTGGTTCCAGGATGCAGCTCCTGGTGGCTGCCAAATCCTGGCTGGTTCCAGGATGCCGCCAGCAACCGGGCAGGTTACTGTAGGGGTGGCCACCGTATCTGTAATGGGCATTAATTAAAGCTCGTTATAAACACTGATCAGTAAGTAACGTGCTTCATTCGGAAAGCCCGTTACAAAAATGCCCACAATGTAACGGGCAATGTAAAAGTCCGTTACTAGTCCTGACCGGTGGGCCCCAGGACCTGGCCTTTCATCGAGATATAGGAGACGCAGGTTGAAATCAAGCGCCTCCTTTAATAGAGAGAAAGCAGACACGTGTAGAAACAGATGCGTCTCATTTCGTCGAGACAGTGGAGACGCCGGTTCACAGAATGCGTCTCTAATGTTAATTTAACAGTAACGGGCTCTATTTCATGCCCGTTACCAAAGTTCCATGTGGGCCCAGAGAAACAGCCATTTCACGTGGCTGGTGACTAGTTGTGGTAACGGTCGTTGTTTGATGCCCGTTATGAATACTAGTTGAGCTGAGACGCGCGTGAAATAGACGCGTCTCATTTCGTCAAGATAGTGGAGAAGCAGATGCACATCAGGCGTCTCTGATATTGAGCTTCTGTAACGGGCTTTGCTTTGGTGCCCGTAACGAAAGTTCCCTGTGGGCCTAGAAAAACAGCCATTTCATGTGACTGGTGGCTAGTTGTGGTAACGGTCGTTGTTTAATGCCCGTTACGAATATGTCTTATCAGTAACGGGCATCTGACCGTTACCTTTCTTGGCTTATTTGTAACACTTGATCGGTAACGGGCGCATTGCCTGTTACCAAAGGCGATATACGCCCGTTACCAAAGATAGTTTTTCACGTAGTGTATTTAGCTCAAAGAGTTCATGGAAGTAAAGTAGAAGCAAAAGAATCGAAGAAAAACTCAAAGGTGTTTGAATTGGATGAGTTGGAATTCAAGTCATAGTGCCAGATGAACCGACGCCATCATTTTTACATTCGTCAGATGAGTTCAACGGCCCAAGATTTCAAAAGAGACCGTCGGATGAATCAACGGTATAGGCAGCGGTTCATCCGATGCCTTAGGGTTTGGCAACAGTAAGGGTCAGAGCTCAGCCTCTTCAGCACCGGATGATCCGACGCTCTGACCAGCGGTCTATCCGACGCTTGCATTCAAATCATACAGAGACGTGCCAAAATATTTGCTTCAGCACCGAATGAACTGACACTTCATAGTCAACTCAGCAGTTCATCCGACGCCACTGTTTGGACTACACAGTATTGCACCGAGTGGGTGCTCTTCAGCACCGGATAGTCCGACGAGGCGTCGGTGCATAGCATCGGTGCATTGACTGGGTCACATGGTTCAACGGCTATATTGGCTCCTGTGAGTGACCGAATGATCCGACGCCTGCGGAGGGGGAACCATCGGTTCATCCGACGGTACTGCTTTTTTAGGGAAACTTTTCCAACGGCTAGCCTCGCTTGCTAGGTCTATAAATATGACGCCCTGCCTCTCTTGAGCTATCTTTGCCATTCTGAAGATCTACTGCAGCCAAGAAGAGAAGGAGAGTGTGTTCTTACCATTTGGGATTCTCTTCCTCTTCATTGAGGAGCTCTTTCTTAGTGATCAAGGGTTTTCAAGGTGCATACATGGCTTAGCTGAGTGCTCAGGTCAAGTGAAGGTGTGCGAGCTTGTTACTCTTGGAGTTTGACGGTTCCTAGAAGGTCTTGGTGCTTTGGGGGTTCTTGGTTAGCTCCTGGAGATTGTGTGAGCCTCAAGAAAAGCTTGGTGTACACGGTTCGAGGCCCACCGTTCCGGAGATGGAGAATGAGTACTCTTAGTGAGCACTTGAGACTTGATGACTCAAGGGGGAGCAATACTCTAAGTGAGTGCTCCAACGTGGATTAGGGGGAAGCGTCAACTTCACGATACTACGGGAAAAAATTCGGTTGTCTCTTGTGCCTCTTTCTCTACTTTCTTGCATTTAATTTCAGCACCTATTTTCCGCAATTAAGTTTCCTTGCCCTTGTTCTTGTTAAGTTGCTTGTTTGCCTCATATCTTGACTAGGGTGTTCCATATCTCTTAGTGTGATATTTGCTAAGGAAACTCTTGTTACTGTGCTTAGTAGTAGAGAGAAACCTTTTTAGATAGGCAACACTAGTTGATAGGCTAAGGTTTTTATTAATGCTTTAGAAACTCAAAAGAAGGCCCATATTCAACCCCCCTTCTACGGGCCATTGATCCTACAAGTGGTATCAGAGCTAGGCTCCCTTTTGCTTGGCTTAACCGCCTAGGGAGATGAGGAAATGTAGTGGCAATGGCCCTCCTATGTTGGCGGGGAAACGGTTTACCTTTTGGGCACATAGAATGGCTAGCTACCTTCAAGCACTACACCATGATGTGTTGCGCACTACCATGTATCCGTTGCCTAGTGTTCCCACTAAGAGTGAGTGTAACACCCCGTGTTTTTGCTCAGTGGTGATTTGTGTTAATGACCCTCTTAACACCTCCTCTAACTACCCATGAGAGCCTTAGGTTAACCCATGGTCAAAACCCTAACTCAAAAACCCTAGTGTCCCTTTGACCTCCTTCTGTTAGTCTAGAACTTGAGCACGTTCTCCAAAATTTCCCTAAACACTTCAAAATCGCCCAAAGGGAAAAATGTGTAGAATGTCAAGGCACACAACTTTGTTGTTGATTGGCATTTGAAATTCGAAGAAATTCTTGGTGAAAACGCATTTGAATGTGCCCTGCTCCTGTTCACCGGCGCCGAGAAAATTGCCAAGTTGGCATGTAGTTCCTGCTCAATCCCTTGGGTAAAATCCCTACCAGCCTTTGCAATTATGGAAGAGGGATACTTGATCTACAACTTTGCTGTTCAGTGGAAGGCACAGTTTAGTTTCAAAATTCTGAGAAAATCGTGTTTGAAAACTGTATCAGTGAATTGAAAATGCCTTGTAACGCTGGAGCGCGCTCTGCCGTGACGTCGCACGCGGCCATGTCGGCAAGCCGCCGTACGTGTCGTACCCGCGTTGGGCGCGCACACCGAGGCACCAGAGCGACCACTGGTCACTGCGCTGTGACGGCGGGAACCTCCCCGTGACGCCCGTGGCAAGTGGACCGCGCTAGGTGGCGCCAATCCACCTGCCGGCGCATCGCCCGTGGCGCGCCATTGGCCGCCGGAGCGACGCACGTCGCCGGCCATGTCGTGGCTTCTCCACGCGTGCGTGCATCACCGGCGTGACCCCACTATCTCCCAACCGACCTCCCGCGGGTATAAAACCAGCCCCGTTCCCCTGCCTCACGCGCATGCACTCCGCCTCCGAGCTTCGCCGTCCGCCATTGATGCCGCCTCGGTGAGCTCATCGCCCCGTCCACTTCCCTGGCCGCTTGAGCACGTCTAGACCCCCTCCTCGCACACACCGAGCTTTCACACCCAGATGTTGGCCTAACCAAACTGCCTGCTCACTGGAGCCCAAGCTTCCGCGGCTGCCGCCGGATCACCATTGCCGAGCTCGCCCCTCCGCTGATCCCCCAAGCCCAGGGACCCACCTAGCACCTTCCCTAGGACACATGGAAGCTACCCGTGCAACACATTGTTGAGCCACGCCCCTATCTTCACCGCCGACCGAGCCTCCGCGGCCGCGCCGCTTCTGCTCCGCCGCCGCCGCTCGCCGGCGACCTCCACCCCGAACCTTCACCACCAATCGATCGAGGGTAAGGACAATCGCACTCCCTGCCCGCTTGTTTGCCTCCTCAGGCCCCACCTCACCGCCGGCAAGCGTGCCACTGCCGTCGGGTATGGTGGGGGAGAACCGAGGGCACATTTGTGAAAGATTTAAAACTTCCAGGGGCATGTGTGCATAAAGATTGTATCCCCTTCTCTATGTGTTGGCTGAAACTTGTAAAATCGATATAAAATCGTAGAAAAATCCAAAAATGGCAAACTCAATTTAGTGGTGCTATGTGTAACAAGAACTACAATTTTCGCCAAATATGTATATACTTTTGAGCTATAGTTTTTGCTTGAAAAATTGAAAAGTAAAATACCTAGATCTGTGATTCTGCAAAATCCACACATGATCTTGAGCTGGATTTTGGATATATTTTGGGAACTAGCATTTTTATGTTCTGTGCCAAAATTTGCACAAAGTTACTCAAGGAATCTTTTTATATAAATTATCTTTTGATATTGATAAATCTGCCTAGATGATTTTTGTAGCTTAAAATATAATTACTCTTAAGCCCAACTTCTGGCTATTGTCATGTTATACCAAAATGCATCCATGGTGAATTTACCATGATTTTATCTCTGTTAGAAATATTATTTCCTAATTTATGCTTGTTTTTATTCATAAATGCATAGATCAAGATCAAGAATAGATCCAGGTGTGTTTGTTGGTTATTTAGGCTTGTTTTGGACCAAAGCATGTGTAGGAGAAAGTTTGGGTTCTTTTCTATTATATTTATTTTAATATGCTTTAATCCTCTATTTGCTAGCTAGAAATGCTTTTATTTATGTGCATTTAACTTCAATGGTGCAAACTAGTTGCTTGCTGTCCAGAGGAGTGTTTCCTGGTCATTAGGACCAGTGGGCACTATTGGGCAAGTTTGAAGTAGGATTGGTTGATTAAAAGGGTGCAAACTAGATTAATCTAGTAAAGGAAAAATAGGAAAATACATCCTCTTGTGCATAAGTTAAATAAATGAGATAGGAAAGTAAATTTGTGGCGCAAAAGTAATTTTCCTTGCTGTTTGTATTTAAATAAAATATTCTTTTATAGATGTGTACAATCACCATCATGAAAGTGTTGTATAGTCTTTTTGTGTTTACTTTAAATGAGTAAATGTTAAATGCTTCTTTAAAGTGAATATGGCCAACCCTGTACCTCTTGTGGCTGTTGCTACAGTTTTGTTATGTGAATCAAATTAATTCATTTGTATATATATGTACACATCCACCGTTAAAAAGTCTAGCTAATAAAGCATCACACAGTGCTCCTTTTTAGGAAGAGTATGCTGAATGTATCTTTATCTAGGTTAATGTGGTCAACCATGCACCCCATGGTTGCCAAAAGTTGTTTTGTGATGAATTAACTCAATCTGTCAATTAAGTCTTGCATTTGCACTCTCCGTGTAGAAGTCCCCGACGGTAGCTATACGCTCGTGTCGGCTGACAAGGACGAGGGAGCAGGAGGAGATGTGCACTACGTGACCGTAGAGCAAGACCCGGACCAAAGTCTGGAAGGTTGTGTGTCTGCTTGTGCTGACGAAGGCAAGCCCCGGTTTAATCATTAACCCATGTGTTTACTTTCAATCTTCTAAATTTATCATTGTTATCTTATGTGCATTTACGTTCAGGAGTTGATTGAAACCCTAGTTGCATGACCCTTAAGTACCAATGATCTTTTACTAGCATGCTAGGTCGCTAGTTGCTATGCTTTAAGGATCCGGTACTAGTCGAGTGATGTTCGTCACTCGCGAGAATAGGATCTCCTTTTTGGAATCACCTTATTTGGTTAAATGGATTGCTCATGTGGTAAGAGCATGGGATTTGGGCTCCGGTCCAATGGCTTCATTGGTTAAGTGTTTGAAAGTACTAAACACTTGTCGGAAATGGGTACGGTAAGCCTAGTACCTAAATGAGGCGGTACGGGGTTTTACTATCACTACTCTTAGGGTTGCAGCCCCGGGCTCACCACCCGAGTGCATGCATGAGGCTGGGTGGCCTTAGTGGCGTAGCCCAAATAAACCTTGTACTTAAGACTATGAGCTATTATCCCCAAACCGAAGAATGACGGGAACTGCCTGGTTGGTGAACTCTTAGTGAGGGCACCTCCCGTGTGTTTTAGGTCCACCTTGCAAGGTATGAATCAATCGATTGTCGGCCTCTCACCGTCATCTGAGACTACTTACCCGACTGGCCATGATATCCCTTTGTGATGGAACTTTGTGAATATTACTACTTGATTAATTGTTTGTACAACTTTGGTTGCAATAGTTGCTTATCTAGTAATGGTTACTTCTACTAGAACATGAGCTAAAATATTGAAAGTAAGGATTCACTACTTAGCAGCTTTTTGGCAAACAAACCCACTAGCCAAAAGCCATGCATGATTAAAGGTAAAGTCTTGCTGAGTATTAGTATACTCATCCTTGCTGTATAAATGATGTTTCCAGGTAACGCATGTGATGTGTGGCCCAGAGAACTTCCACCCGGCTGGGAGCTGGAATGGGTGGATGACGAGGAGTGATTGCATCATGGACAGGCCTCCTATGATGTGGCCGTATCGTTTAGTTATCTTCCGCTGTTTTCAATAAACTCTGAACCATTTGTTTTCATGTCAAAGAACTATGTTTGTAATAATGGACCCTACAGGGACTTGATGTTAATTTGTAAGGCACTCTGGACTCTCCTTCGTGGGAGTTTTAATGCATACGTTCGATCCTCTCTGTGTTGTCAAGTGATTTACCGGGCGTTAACCCGGCAACACTCAACGGGATACTTCTTTATTATCGCTTAATGACCAAAAGGAGTGGTTTAGGCGATAGTACGGAATTATCTTGGGTGGGGTTGTCACAGTTGGTACTAGAGCATCCGTATGCACCGGAGTGATTAGATTAATACTAATCACATGATTTACAATAAAACTTGCCAAGATTGATTGGATTTTGAAAATCCGTTGGATCGTTAAGGAAGGATCTAGATCGAGAGGCCCTAGAGGGAAATTTTGGGTTCTTTTAGGTGGCTTAAGAATCTATGGTTTATTTTGCTAACTTCCAGCACCTTACTTTATGTCTGACTTACTTTCTTGTACAACCAAACTAGATGAGCCACGTGTTTCATTCGTGTGTTGTTCCGCATCACGGGAATTGCGAGGGTTGATGGAGTGATCCATTCCACGGATCCCATCTTCGTGTCTAGGTATGAGTTGTGGTGTTGCCACGTGTCTCATACGTGTGCATTCCGCATGTCGATCATGCGAGGAAAGGATACACTCCATTCAAACGGAGGATGACCGAGGTTGGACGTTGTCCATGCAGCGGCTTGACGCATGGATGCCGTTTCTATAAGTAAACGGTAATGTATGTGGACGCTTCCGTGACGTGCTGGCACGGAAGGTTCGTTTTCTGCAGGTACACTAACAACGTTCGTAAGTCGTTAAGTGCGAATCGAGTAGCTCCGACTAGTTATTATAAGGAGAGCCGATTATAAGCTTGCCACCGGTACTAACTACGTCTTTTGGATCCATGTGTGTGAGGTCGTTTAAGCCGTGTGCATTCATAATTAAAATCTTGTTCAACCTAAAAATTGGTCCTTGCTTGTTGAGTAATCTTTCCTAGGGTGATTGCTTGATCTTAGATAAGGTTTTCCTCTCTTTTGATCTTAGGAAATTTCTGGCAGATTCTGTCTCTGTCATTTCTCAATTTTTGTAGCCAAATCTGTAAGGAATCTGACTATACATCCTTTAGGAAAGTTGTTTCTTATCAAATTGAGCATCTACTGTGAAATTTCCAGGATTTTAGGAATTTTCTGCAGAGAGTTATGCTCACTTTGTTCATACCTATCTGCATCGAAAGTTTTCAAAGCAGCACTTCTCTGCAAATGAAATTTTTCGAGCTTGTTCAATCCAATCTAGATCTACCTTTGAATACCAAAAGCATGCATAATCATGTCATTGAGTTGCTGCGAAAATTTGGGAATTTTAGGGGCCCTGGTTTTTATGTTATGAATTTTGTTCATACCTACCAGATTTTACCCTTTTGCTCGTTTGATGTCGATTGATATCTAACGTGTAGTTCCTAATTTTTGTACAGATGGCGCAGCCACCGATCTACGAGATCGACGCGGACGGTACTATTCGTACCGATGCCCTTCACTGGGAGGGTTTTCCCCGCATTTTGTGGGAGACCCTCAGTGAGGTGGGCTACACTACGCCACCGTTGTACGAGGTGGTCTCTTTTTGGGACCAGGGTGTTCCCTACGCCTGCATGACCGCTACCGTGCTCCCCCACCCCGAGCACCCGGAGTGGGCGGACTTGAGCATGATGTTCTTTGCTCACTGTGGTGTCGAGTCGGTTGAGTCCGCGGCCATGCGGATCCTTCACACCTTCTGCGAGCAGCACCCGGACGAGGTGATGCTCACTACGCTGGGTTTGTTCCCGGCCATGAACCCATTCGACCCGGCTTGGCGTGAGCGTATCTCGCTCACCGACGTGTTGCTCATGATGGACCCTCCAGAGGTTGTTGTGCGCTAGCTTCTGAGGTTATTAGAGGCGGTGTACAACATGCAGGTGTTTCGTCTTTCCACTCAGGGTATGCTCTCACTTGTGTTGATGGACTCCACAGCGATGAGGGATTCCTTACCCTCGACCTTCAGTTCGAGAGACAGACCGTTGCTCACCTCCAGCAGGAGATTGTTGCGCTTCAGGATGAGCGTATCCAGTGGCACCAGGAGCGTGCCGAGTTTACCAAGAAGTTGTTCGCCCGAGACCACTCCCTCGAGATGACTCAGGTGCAGCTAGCTCACACTGAGGCCCAGCATTTTGCCTTGGTGCAGAACGTGGTTGAGATGCAAAACTAGCTTGATGAGATGGAGATAGAGGTGGAGGTGTGGCAGGCGATGGCCCACCAGGGGCAGCAGCTGCTAATTGCACCACCAGCTGCACCTGCCGCTCCGGACGAGCTACAGGGAGTTTCCGGCTTGAGCGAGGACAGTGTGGGTGGTCCCCCACCCGATTCTCCGGATACTAGCGCTGGCTCCGTTGCGGGCTACTAGTGGGTTAGCAGTTGTCGTTTGGAGGATAATCATGTACTCTTAGTTTAGCCTCCTCAGCTGGCTTTTGTGTAAGGGTAGAGGCGGTTCGGAGAGTACGGATGATGACCTTTTGTTGTACATAAGTGTGTAGTCAAACCAAAGACTCCGCATCATGTAATGCTTGGATGAACACTTTATGTGTCATTCCTTAATGAATGTTTTAGGGTTGTTGTGATCAAAGTTTTGCCTTGTGTTGAATACCAACCTTGTGTGTTATGTTGTAGATATCATGCTCACCAAAATTCACCACCAAAGCATAAGCGTACCGAGAATTATAGCGGAAATTGTGCAGTTCGGCCTCCAGCAAAAACAGCTAGGCAGAACCTCGGTGTTGGAATTTTTCGGGCATGTTAACGTTGGAATTGGACCTCGGGTTGAATACCAATGTTGGAGCTCATTAAATTTTGCACTTGCTGACCAAAAATGGGAGCTTTTACTATTAAGGGCAGAGAGTTATGAATTTTCTAGTAACTCAGCTGTGCTGTCCGGTTTTCACCGAATTGATGCTATGAGTTTTCGTTTCGCATATTCTTCTTGGATGTTGTAAACAAGCTTGTGAATATGTAACTAATGAAAACCTCATGGATTTCAGATGGTGGGACAAACTCGTGCTTCTCCCAATGGCTTTGGTGCAAGTGGGAGTGACGCTCCGCCCCCTCCTTCCAACATGACCATTCAAGAGCAATTTATGGTCACCAAAACTGAGGTGATGCGGCAGCTCTTGCAGACACAGCAGCAGCTTGCTCAGCAACTGCAGAACAATCCCCGTGGGGAAAACATCGACGGCCAGCCTCGAGTCACCAAATATGAGCATTTATATGCCATGAAGCCCCCGACCTTCGAAGAGGCCAAGGAGCCACTGGCTGCCGATGCGTGGATCAGGGTCACTGAGGCCAAGTTCTCTGTGTTCACCCTGCCCTGCTCGGAGGAGCGTAAGGCCAGCTTCGCTGCCCTCCAACTCCGTGGTGCAGTGTTGATATGGTGGGAGAACTTCAATACCATGATTTCCGCGGGACATCAAATCACGTGGGCTGAATTCAAACAAGCCTTCAAGGAGCATCACATTCCTAAAGGTCTCATGGATAGAAAGATGAAGAAGTTGCTTGCTCTAAAGCAAGGCTCTGACACGATGTATGAGTATGCTAAGAAGTTCAATGCCTTGTGTCAGTATGGTGGGCATCATGTTGACAACGATGCCAAGAAGATAGAGCGTTTCTGTGATGGGCTACACGGGGATCTCTATGAGAGGCTTAATCTTTATGAGCCTAACAGTTATCAGGACCATGTGACAAGGCCATTTCTCAATAGGATGCCATGTCCAAAGCCCAGAAGGATAGAAAGAGGCAGGTCGGATTCACCGCTACTGGTGGGTCAGGCAAGAAATTCCGCTTTGTCAAGAAAGGTACTCAGGGTCCTCCCCAGTCATCTTCAACTGGACACTGGAGGGTGACCCCGTCTCAGAACAAGCCATCTGGGAACTTCCAGTTCCGTAAGGCACAGCAACAGCCATACAAGCCTAGTGCACCCCCAGCCAACAACAATAACAACAGTGCTATCAAGGATCGATGCTGTTATAATTGTGGGCAGCCCGGGCATTACATCAATGAGTGCCCCAAGCCCAGGCAGAACAAGCAGAGTGAAAGCTCAGGATTCCGTCATGGGAACCAAGGCAAGAAGCCCATGGTGCAAGTCAAGCAGGGCAAACTCAACTTCACCACCTTGGTTGACGTCCCGAGAGGGAGCGAGCGGTCTTGTGCGACGGTACATTCTCTATCCGTGATCACCCCGTTAAAATTTTGTTTGATTCTGGAGCAACCCATAGTTTCATAAGTGAAAGTCTAGTGAGCAAGTTGGGGTTACATTCTTTCCATACCAAAGATTCCTTCGTAGTAGCCACGACGGGAGGAAGAATCCTCTCCAACACTATAACCAAAGTTGTACCTTTGCAGCTTGGCAACAACACTTTCTTAACCAATCTGATTCATTTGGGGTTGGGAGGTCTAGATGTAATTCTAGGAATGAATTGGTTGACCCAACATCAAGTTATTTTGGACATTGCCACTAGAATGGTAGAAATCCATTCCCCTACCAGTGGTCATACCACCTTGTACTTACCCAAGGTAGAAGGCATAAATCCTTGTTCCTATGCTGCCGACATTCCAGTAGTGTGAGTATCTAGATGTCTTTCCCGACGACTTGCCTGGTATGCCACCAGACAAGGACGTCGTATTTGTCATAGAGCTTCAACCAGGCACCGCACCGATATCTAAAAGGCCTTACCGAATGCCACCCAAAGAGCTGGCTGAGTTGAAAATTCAATTGCAAGAATTGCTTGATAAGGGGTATATCTGCCCAAGTTCTTCTCCTTGGGGAAGCCCCGCTCTTTTTGTGAAAAAGAAGGATGGTAACTTGCGGATGTGTGTTGACTATCGTCCACTCAATGCGGTGACAATCAAAAATAAATATCCGTTGCCCCGCATTGATGTGCTCTTTGATCAATTAGCTGGTGCCCAAGTCTTTTCCAAGATCGATCTCCGATCGGGCTATCATCAAATTAAGATTCGGGCAAGTGACATTCCAAAGACAGCCTTTTCCACCCGATACGGCCTTATGAATTCCTAGTGATGTCTTTTGGTCTCACCAATGCACCTGCCTATTTCATGTACCTTATGAACTCAGTCTTCATGAATGAATTGGACAAGTTCGTAGTGGTCTTCATTGATGATATTCTCATTTATTCCAAGAGCAAAGCCGAGCATGCGAAGCATCTTCGTATTGTCTTGCAGCGATTGGGAGACCACAAACTCTATGCCAAATTCTCTAAATGTGAGTTCTGGCTGGATAGTGTGAAGTTTTTGGGTCACACTATTTCCAAGAATGGTATCTCTGTGGATCCTAGCAAAGTGTAGGAGGTCATGGATTGGAAGCCACCCAATTCAGTACATCAAATCCGTAGTTTTCATGGTCTAGCAGGCTATTACCGTCAGTATATTTCGAATTTCTCCAGAATAACTAAACCTATGACTGAATTATTGAAGAAGGGTGTCAAGTTTGTGTGGAGTGAGGAGTGTGACCAAGCTTTCCATACCTTGAGGAAACACTTAACCTCAGCTCCCGTATTGACTCAATCGGATATGTCCAAACCGTTTGAGGTGTTTTGTGATGCTTCGGGTACTGGTCTTGGTTGCGTGCTTATGCAAGAAAACCGAGTCATTGCCTATGCCTCACGGGCACTTCGACCTCATGAGAAGAACTATCCTACTCATGATCTTGAGCTACCAGCAGTCGTGCATGCCTTAAAACTTTGGCGGCATTACTTGATGGGTAATCACTGCAATATCTACACCGACCACAATAGTCTCAAGTACATTTTCACTCAATCTGATCTGAATATGAGGCAAAGAAGATGGTTGGAATTAATCAAGGATTATGATTTGGAAGTCCATTATCATCCCGGCAAAGCTAACGTGGTTGCAGATGCGCTTAGCCGCAAGCATTGCAACTATGTGGCGTTAGAGCCGAATAACGAAACTTTATGTGAAGAAACGAGGAAGCTTAACTTGGAATTGGTCGAGCATGGCAAGCTTCATGTTGTCTCGATCGAATCTCTTCTCCATGAGAGAATTGTTATAGCTCAACTCATCGATGAAGAGGTTCAGAAAATCAAACAGAGATTAGAAGAAAGAGACCCCAAGTATGATTGTTTCCAGAGGGACGACAAGGGAGTTGTTTGGTTCGGACAAAGACTAGTGGTACCTCGGGATCAAGACTTAAAGAAGGAAATTTTAGATGAGGCCCATCTCTCTAAGTTCACCATTCATCCCGGAAGCACCAAAATGTACCGAGACCTTAGGGAAAACCTCTGGTGGTCAAATATGAAGGGTGAAATAGCCGAGTATGTGTCTGGATGTGATACATGTCAAAGAATCAAGGCTAGTCACCTAAAGACCATAGGTCAAATGCAACCATTGTCCATTCCTGCATGGAAGTGGGACGATATCAGCATGGATTTCATTGTCGGGTTACCTCTCACACCCCGGAAGCATGATTCCATTTGGGTAATAGTGGACCGACTTACCAAGACCGCTCACTTTATCCCCGTTCACACTACCTTTTCAGCCGAGCGCTACGCGGAAATCTATATTGATCTCGTAGTGTGCTTACATGGTGTTCCCAAGACTATCCTGTCAGATCGAGGCACTCAATTCGTTGCTCGCTTTTGGGCACAAGTGCACAAATCTTTGGGAACCAAGCTAATCCATAGATGCAGCTATCATCCTCAAACTGATGGTCAGACGGAAAGAGTAAATCAAATAGTAGAAGATAGGTTGAGAGCTTGCGTCATTCATTTTGTCAAATCTTGGGACAAATGCCTAGCCCTAGCAGAGTTTGCTTATAACAATAGTTACCAAGCTAGTTTGAAGATGGCCCCGTTTGAAGCCTTGTATGGAAGAAGGTGTCGTACCCCTTTGAATTGGTCACAAGCAGGTGAGCGAACCTTATTTGGTCCTAAGCTAGTACAAGAAGCCGAAGAGAAAGTGAGTGTGATTAGAGAACATTTGAGAGCAGCTCAGATGAGGCAAAAGAGTTACCATGACAAAGCTAATGCTCCCCGAGAGTTTGAAGTTGGTAATTATGTATACCTAAAGGTATCTCCGACCAAAGGCGTACAACGCTTTGGAGTAAAAGGGAAATTAGCTCCACGCTATATTGGTCCTTATGAAGTCACCGAGAAGTTTGGTATGGTTGCCTACCGTATTCGACTTCCTGACCGATTGGCTGCAGTGCACGACGTGTTTCACGTCTCGCAATTGAAGAAGTGTGAGCAGATTCCGGAGGCCCAAATAATTGAGGAGACCAATGCAGAAATAGAACCAGATCTATCCCTAGCAGAGTATCCAATGAGAGTACTGGATCATAAAGAAAGACAAACTAGGAGACAAAAGGTGAAGATGTACAAGATACAATGGAGACCACACCAAAGAAGAAGCTACATGGGAGACCGAGCAATTTCTAAACACCAAGTACCCCGACTTTCTTCCAAGTCAAACTCGTAAGTGGATTTTCCTCACGTACTCTTGATTTTGAATCTCGAGACGAGATTCCCGTTAAGGGGGGTAGGCTGTAACACCCCGTGTTTTTGCTCAGTGGTGATTTGTGCTAATGGCCCTCTTAACACCTCCTCTAACTACCCATGAGAGCCCTAGGTTAACCCATGGTAAAAACCCTAACTCAAAAACCCTAGTGTCCCTTTGACCTCCTTGTGTCAGTCTAGAACTTGAGCACGTTCTCCAAAATTTCCCTAAACACTTCAAAATCGCCCAAAGGGAAAAATGTGTAGAATGTCAATGCACAAAACTTTGCTGTTGATTGGCATTTGAAATTCGAAGAAATTCTTGGTGAAAACGCATTTGAATGTGCCCTGCTCCTGTTCACCGGCGCCGAGAAAATTGCCAAGTTGGCATGCAGTTCCTGCTCAATCCCTTGGGTAAAATCCCTACCAGCCTTTGCAATTATTGAAGAGGGATACTTGATCTACAACTTTGCTGTTCAGTGGAAGGCACGGTTTAGTTTCAAAATTCCAAGAAAATCGTGTTTGAAAACTGTATTAGCGAATTGAAAATGCCCTGGAACACCGGAGCGCGCTCTGCCGCGACGTCGCGCGCGGCCACGTCAGCAAGCCGTCGTACGTGCCGTACCCGCGTCGGGCGCTCACGCCGAGGCGCGGAGCGACCACCGGTCGGCCGCGCCGCGACGGCGGGAACCTCCCCGTGACGCCCGTGGCAAGTGGGCCGCACCGGGGTGGCGCCAATCCACCGGCCGGCGTACCGCCCGTGGCGCGCCATTGGCCGGCCGGAGCGACGCACGTCGCCGGCCATGTCGTGGCTTCTCCACGCGTGCATGCGTCACCGGCGTGACCCCACTATCTCCCAACCGACCTCCCGCGGGTATAAAACCAGCCCCATTCCCCTGCCTCACGCGCACGCACTCCACCTCCGAGCTCCGCCGTCCGCCATTGATGCCGCCTCGGTGAGCTCATCGCCCCGTCCACTTCCCTGGACGCCTGAGCACGTCTAGACCCTCTCCTCGCACACACCGAGCTTGCACACCCACGTGTTGGCCTAACCAAACTGCCTGCTCGCCGGAGCCCGAGCTTCCGCGGCCGCCGCCGGATCACCATTGCCGAGCTCGCCCCTCCGCCGATCCTCCAAGCCCAGGGACCCACCTAGCACCTTCCCTATGACACATGGAAGCTACCCGTGCAACACATTGTTGAGCCCCACCCCTATTTTCACCGCCGACCGAGCCTCTGCAGCCGCGTCGCTTCTGCTCCGCCGCCACCGCTCGCCGGCGACCTCACCGGTCGAACCTTCACCACCAATCGATCGAGGGTAAGGCCAATCGCACTCCCTGCCCACTTGTTTGCCTCCCCAGACCCCACCTCACTGCCGGCGAGCGCGCCACCGCCATCGGGTACGGTGGGGGAGAACCGAGGGCACATTTGTGAAAGATTTAAAACTTCCAGGGGCCTGTGTGCATATAGATTCTATCCCCTTCTCTATGTGTTGGCTGAAGCATCACACAATGCTCCTTTTTAGGAAGAGTATGTTGAATGTATCTTTATCTAGGTGAATGTGGTGAACCATGCACCCCATGGTTGCCAAAAGTTGTTTTGTGATGAATTAACTCAATCTGCCAATTAAGTCTTGCATTTGCACTCTCCGTGTAGAAGTCCCCGACGGTAGCTATACGCTCGTGCCGGTTGACGAGGACGAGTGAGCAGGAGAAGACGTGCACTACGTGACCGTAGAGCAAGACCCGGACCAAAGTCTGGAAGGTTGTGTGTCTGCTTGTGCTGACGAAGGCAAGCCCCGGTTTAATCATTAACCCATGTGTTTACTTTCAATCTTCTAAATTTATCATTGTTATCTTATGTGCATTTACGTTCAGGAGTTGATTGAAACCCTAGTTGCATGACCCTTAAGTACCAATGATCTTTTACTAGCATGCTAGGTCGCTAGTTGCTATGCTTTAAGGATCTGGTACTAGTCGAGTGATGTTCGTCACTCGCGAGAATAGGATCTCCTTTTTGGAATCACCTTATTTGGTTAAATGGATTGCTCATGTGGTAAGAGCATGGGATTTGGGCTTCGGTCCAATGGCTTCGTTGGTTAAGTGTTTGAAAGTACTAAACACTTGTCGGAAATGGGTACGGTAAGCCTAGTACCTAAATGAGGCGGTACGGGGTTTTACTATCACTACTCTTAGGGTTGCGGCCCTGGGCTCGCCAACCGAGTGCATGCATGAGGCTGGGTGACCTTAGTGGCGTAGCCCAGATAAACCTTGTACTTAAGACTGTGAGCTATTATCCCCAAACCGAAGAATGACGGGAACCGCCTGGTTGGTGAACTCTTAGTGAGGGCACCTCCCGTGTGTTTAGGTCCACCTTGCAAGGTTATGAATCAATCGATTGTCGGCCTCTCACCGTCATCTGAGACTACTTACCCGACTGGCCATGATATCCCTTTGTGATGGAACTTTGTGAATATTACTACTTGATTAATTGTTTGTACAACTTTGGTTGCAATAGTTGCTTATCTAGTAATGGTTACTTCTACTAGAACATGAGCTAAAATATTGAAAGTAAGGATTCACTACTTAGCAGCTTCTTGGCAAACAAACCCACTAGCCAAAAGCCATGCATGATTAAAGGTAAAGTCTTTCTTTTAGATGGGTAAGTCTTGCTGAGTATTAGTATACTCAGCCTTGCTTTATAAATGATGTTTCCAGGTAATGCATGTGATGTGTGGCCTGGAGAACTTCCACCCGGCTGGGAGCTGGAATGGGTGGATGACGAGGAGTCATTGCATCATGGACAGGCCTCCTATTATGTGGTCGTATCGTTTAGTTATCTTCCAATGTTTTAAATAAACTCTGAACCATTTATTTTCATGTCAAATAACTATGTTTGTAATAATGGACCCTACGGGGACTTGATGTTAATTTGTAAGGCACTCTGGACTCTCCTTCGTGGGAGTTTTAATGCATACGTTCGATCCTCTTTGTGTTGTCAAGTGATTTACCGGGTGTTAACCCTGCAACACTCAATGGGATACTTCTTTATTATTGCTTAATGACCAAAAGGAGTGCTTTAGGCGATAGTACGGAATTATCTCGGGTGGGGTTGTCACAGTGAGGCTAAGTGGAATGCGCGTGCTAGAAACCATATTTTTGAGGCTCTAGATGAGGAGTTGTTTGATCGGGTCTTTGCTTTGGAAACCGCCCATGAAGTGTGGATGCAACTCAAAGAAATCCATGTGGGTAACAAAAAGATCCGTGAGGAAAAATATGAGGTGGAACTCAATGAGTTCAAAATGAATGATGATGAGGGTGTAGAGCAAATGTATTTTAGGATGGGTGTGCTTATTCAAAGTATCAATGCTCTCGATGTTGCTAACCTTTCCGAGCAGGAAATCATCTGGAAAATCCTTCAAATGCTCCCCAAGCCTAGATACAACATCATCAAGGCACTTCTCTTTGAAAAGGATTTCACTACCCTCACCATCACCGAGGTTGTGAACAAGATCTGCTCCCACGAGATGCTCATGATGGAAAGACATGGAATCATCTACTCTCACTCAAGCACCAAGAAAGACCTTGCTCTCAAGGCTAGTGAGAAGATCAAGTCCAAGAAGACCAATGCAAAGCCTTCTTCTTCCTCAAGTGAGAGTGAAGGCAAAAATGATTCAAGTGAAGTGGAGAGTGATGATGCAAGGCTTGCTCTCCTCATGAAGAGAACCACAAGAATGCTCTCCAAGATCGGCAAGAAGGGTTACAACTATGATCCCAAGAAGCAAAAGTTTCGGGCATCAAGAAGAAATTGTGAAGGGAGCAATAGGAAGTGCTATAATTGTGGAAGCTATGATCATCTATCATATGATTGCCCCAAGCCCGACAAGTGAGTATCAAGCTCAAGAAAGAAGAACGATGAGGATGATAAACATGCCAAGTACTACAAGAAGAGCTCATCCAAGAAGAAATCATCAAACAAGCCCTACCACAAGAAGGGTGAACATCGTTCTCTCTTGGTCAATGAATGGGTAACCTGTGGTGAAACTTCAAGTGAATCAAGTGAAAGTGAAGATGAAAAGAACAAGAAGATTGTCAGTATCGCTATCATGGATGATGAAGAGCCTCTACTCCCACCTCCACCTATGTGCTTCATGGAAAAGCACTCCAAGGTGAGCGATAGCGATAGTAGTGGTTCTTCTAGTAGTGATGATGATGATCTCTCACCACTTGCTCTTAAGGGTCTTCTTGATGAATACACTTCTATGATTAAGAAACAAAAGAGTATGCTCAAGGCACTTGAAGAGACTCATGAGAAACTTAAGCTTTCAAATGATGAGTTGCTTGTGAAGCACAATGACCTTAGCAAAGAACATGATGCTTTGGTAGTGTCCAACAAGTCACTTCGAGATGACCACAAGAAGTTGCTTGATAAGCACAATGAGCTAATCGTCAAGCATGATGACATAATCGTGCTTAACAAGTCTCTTGAGTCAAATCATAAGAAGCTTAAGAAAGAACATGTGATCTTAGAGATGAAATATCAAGAGCTTGAGCTTGCACATGAGGCATTGGCTCTAGTGGGCATGCAAATGCTAGAGAAGTCACTAAAACCAATGCCTCTACCTCATGTGATGATCTAATTGAAGAACCTAGGGTCTTGCTTAATGATGAAAATATTGCATATTCCTCCATAACTAACCATGCTAGTGTGAAAGCTCTTGAAGAAGAAGTGAGAAGCCTAAGGTCTTATGTGAAGACTTTAGCCAAGGGTGAGGAGCTACATAAGGAAATCCTCTACTACAATGCAAGAGACTATGGGACAAGGAGACTTGGTTCTTTCCCAAATCCCATCAAGGAAACTCCTAGGTCTAAGGAGCTATATGGGTGTTTTATCAATGAGGTTGGGTCTTATTGTCAACATTGCAAGGTCACCGGTCATCACACAAGGGAGTGCCCAACACCTACTCACCCTTTGCCCCACCTTGCCTAACAATTTCAAGTCCATGTATAATGATAATCATTTCTTGTTGATGAAGAAAAACAATGGCAAGGTTGCGGTCAACTTCATTGGTGCCAAACCAAAAGTCAAGCCACCTAGAAGCTTATGGATTCCGAAAGCTCTTATCACTCACATCAAGGGGCCCAAACTAGGTTGGGCTCAATCTCAATCCTAATTTCTTGTGTGTAGGTGAACTACAAGGCCGGAGGGATTCATTGGATACTTGATAGTGGTTGCACTCAACACATGACCGGCCAAGTAAAAATATTCACCTCTCTAGTGGATGATGCGGGAGATCATGAACACGTTTCATTTGGTGATAACTCTAAAGTAAGGATCTCTGGATTGGGTGAAATCTCTCTAACAAATGATCTATCCCTCTCCAATGTTCTCTTTGTGGATTCTTGTAGTTATAACTTGCTTTCTATTGCACAATTTTGTGACCTTGGTCTTTCATGCACCTTTGATGATGAAGGGGTCACAATCACTAACAAGAAAACTAATGAAGTTGTTTTCAAGGGATTCCGCTATGGCAATCTTTATCTTTTAGACTTTGCATCCCATGAAGCAAACTTGACTACTTGACTCATCTCCAAGACATCCAAGGGTTGGCTATGGCATCGATACATTGCTCATATAGGCATGAGCCAACTTAAGAAAGCATTCAAGAAGGGTATGATACTTGGCGTGAAGGATGTCTCATTTGAAAAGGACAAGTTATGTAGTGCATGTCAAGCCGGCAAGCAAGTTGCAAGTCATCATCCTATGAAGGCTTATGTATCTACCACAAGACCATTGGATCTCATACACATGGACCTCTTTGGACCTACTACATACAAGAGTCTTGGTGGTAATCTCTATTTTCTTATCATTATTGATGATTACGCACGCTATACTTGGACATTCTTTTTGGAGGACAAGGGCAAGACATTTGACATCTTCAAGAAGTTTGCTACTAGGGCCCAAACTGAGTTTGGGTCATCCATGGTGAAGATTAGAAGTGACAATGGATCGGAATTCCGCAACACAAGAGTGGAAGAGTATTGTGATAGTGAAGGCATAGAGCATGAATTCTCTTCAACCTATACACCACAACAAAATGGTGTGGTAGAAAGAAAGAACAAGACACTCATCACTCTTGCAAGAGCTATGTTTGATGACTATGGGGTTTCACAAAGGTTTTGGGCGGAAGCTATCAACACGGCATGTCATGCTTCAAATAGAGTGTATCTCCACCGACTATTGATGAAGACACCATATGAGCTACTCATTGGGAGAAGCCCAACATCTTCTACTTCTGGGTGTTTGGTTGTAAGTGTTTCATATTCAAGAAGAGGAAGCATCTAGAGAAGTTTGAGAGTAGAGTAGATGGGGGCATGCTTGTTGGTTATGCATCTAACTCCAAGGCATATAGAGTATTCAATAACTCTACATGAGTGATTGAAGAAACATGTGACGTGGAGTTTGATGAATCTAATGGCTCCCAAGGATATGGTTTCTGTTTTGATGATGTAGGAAAAGAACCTCTTTGAGAAGCAATGAAGAAGATGGCTATTGGTGACATCAAGCCGAAGGAGGATGATGATTCTCACTCCATTCATGAAGATTTCTCCTCTGATGATGATGACAATGATGATCAACCAAGGCGTGCAACAACATCCCCCACAAGACAAGATAGTCCATCTTCCTCACAAGAACCACCTCCTATATCACAAGACACTCAAGATCAAGTAGAGGAAACGGAGGAAGTTCAATCTCACGATGATCCCACCTCTACAACATTTGGAAGGCATACAAGGACTTCAAAAACCATCCAATTGATCTTGTATTGGGTGATCCCAAAGGGGGTACAAGGACTCGCCGCAAGAAATATGCCTCATTTTGTAAACAACATGCTTTTGTCTCTTTTGTAGAACCCACAACTATAGATGAAGCTCTGGGGAATCGGATTGGATCTTGGCTATGCAAGATGAGCTCAACAACTTCACAAGAAATCAAGTGTGGGAGTTGGTGGAGCGCCCCAAGAACAAGAATGTGATTGGCACTAAGTGGGTCTACTGGAACAAGTAAGATGAACATGGCATTGTGGTGAAGAACAAGGCAAGACTTGTCGCCAAAGGGTACTCTCAAGTAGAAGGCTTGGACTATGGAGAGACCTTCGCTCCGGTGGCATGTCTTGAAGCTATTCGTATCCTCGTTGCATATGCATCTAGTCATAAAATTGAAATTATTTCAAATGGATGTTAAGAGTGGTTTCTTGAATGGCTTCATCAATGAAGAAGTCTATGTGGAGCAACCTCCCGGTTTTGAGGATGCTACATATCCTAACCATGTCTATAGGTTACACAAGGCTTTGTATGGACTCAAGCAAGCTCCTAGGGCATGGTATGAGAGGCTCTGGGATTTTCTCATGGAAGCGGGATTCAAGATTGGTAGAGTGGGCAACACACTATTCGCAAAGGTAATCAACAATGAGCTTTTCATTTGTCAAATTTATGTTGATGATATTATCTTTGGCTCTACTAACCTCAAAGCGTGCAAGGACTTTAGTGATCTCATGACTAGGGAATTTGAGATGTCAATGATCGGAGAGCTCAACTTCTTCCTTGGGTTTAAAATCAAGCAATTGAAGGGAGGGACTTTCATTCATCAAGAGAAGTACACTAATGATATTCTCAAGAAGTTCAAGGTGGATGATTGGAAGCCGATCAAGACTCCAATGCCTACCAAAGGACATCTCGACCTAGAAGAGGGAGGTAAATTGATTGACCAAAAGCTTTACCGCTCTATGATCGGTTCTCTTCTTTGTCTGACCGCATCTAGGCCCAATATCATGTTTAGTGTTTGTATGTGTGCTCGGTTTCAAGCCAACCCTAAAGAATCTCACCTAAGTGCTTTGAAAAGGATCCTTAGATATTTAAAATACACACCTAGCATTGGCTTGTGGTACCCCCATGGTGCTTGTTTAGAGCTCTTGGGTTATTCGGATTCAGACTTTGCCGGATGTCGAGTAGACCGTAAGAGTACATTGGGTGGGTGCCATTTGCTAGGCCTCTCTTTGGTTGCTTGACCCTCTAAGAAGCAAAACTCCGTGGCCTTATCCACCGCGGAGGCGGAATAAATTTCCGCGGGGGGCTTGTTGTGCTCAAATCCTCTATATGAAGCAAAGCCTCTTGGATTATGGTGTGGTTCTAGATAGGGTTCCTCTCCTTTGTGACAATGAAAGTGCCGTAAAAATTGCTAACAACCTAGTTCAACACTCACGCACCAAGCACATTGATATCTGTCATCACTTCTTGTGAGACCATGTTGCTAAAGGGGACATTGTCCTTTGTGGTGTTCGCTTAGAGGAGCAATTGGCGGATACATTCACCAAGTCTCTTGATGAAAACACCTTTTGTAGGCTTCAGAGTGAATTAAATGTGCTTGATGCGTCCAACATCATGTAATGCTTGTCATATAGTTTGCATTTGCATATGTACATGATTAGGGGCTTGTCTAACCTTGATAAGATAGTGGTGAGTATGGGTCTTGCTTGAGCCGGTGGTTCTCTTGTTTTGCTCAAGGCATGTTGGAAGGCTCACCATGAATAAGCTTATCAAGGGTTCAAACTTGGCAAGATAGTTTATATTTTCTCTTTGCACTTATGCTTGTCATGTAGGATGAACTCATGTTTAATTTCATGCATTCGTTCTTGCATAGCATTGCCATTGCATGAGAGAAGTCAAAAAGGAAACTCACACTATGAGAAAGTTGCTTAGCGTTCAATGCAAATCAACAACTCTTAAGGTGTGCTGAGACAAATGATTGTGCTTAATGCCTATTGAGTTAAGTCCTAATGAGCTTAAGGTGTCTTCTCTAAGTTCAAAGGCAATTAACTCATACATTCCCTTTTTGGAGTTCCCTCCTATCCTTTGGTTCTTTATTTGCCTATTTTATCTATGGTTTATCCCTTTTTAGGGAGCTAATTGTGTATCTATAAGTATTTGACAAAGGAGTGCTTGAGGGGTGAGGTTGCCACTCAGAATTGATCCAAGAATGTGTTTGTGTTGGCTTGTGTGTGACATTTGTTGGATAAAAAATGAGTTTTAGTTCAGCAAATCGAAAATGTCACCGTCGGATGAACCGCTGACTAGTAGGTTCTGACATCAGTTCATCCGGTGAAGGGGTATGTGCACTCAGTTTGTCTCTGTTAGAATGTTTTCCTACCGTCGGATGAACTGACGCTAATGCGTTTCTATCCAGCGGTTCATCCGGTGTTGAAGGAAAATCAGCTCTTTCCTAGACCCTTGCCAAACTGCTCCGACGCATCTATCTTCGAGGCCATCGGTTCATCCGATGCTCACTTTCACTGCGGAGCATAACTATTCCGACGGTTCGACCGACGCTCACTTTTTCAAGCCGTCGGTTCATCTGGCGCTACACTGATGCGTTGGTCCTACCTGTCATATCTGTTCGGCGCGGCATCTCCTGCATTCGAACCCTAACCGTCTCGACGCCGCATCCGCCGCCCGTGCGTCGCCACCTTCACCATCTCCGGCCACCTCTCGCGTACGTGTGCCTCCCCACTCCCTCCGCCGTCCCTCTGCGCCCGCCGCTAGCCGCTAGCGCTGCTTCTTCGTGCAGATTTCACACGCACCGCCACCGTCGCGCCCTAGCTAGGGTTTGGCCCGCCGGCAAATTCCGGCCAGGCGCCACCGCGGGAGCTCGTCGGCAACCTTCTGTGGGTGCGCAAGAGCATCTCCATCTCCACAGCCGCCTCTCGCGCTCCATCCTCTACTGTGTTTAGCTTCTCCCACATTCATCCCCTCTGTACACTGGTTCAATTCAAATTAAGGATGAATTGGAGAAGTGCTTATGTGGATTTCATTGTGATCTTGAGCAGTATAGTTTTCTCCATCTTGTGCTCCTGCTCATAGCATTTATGCTCATACCTTTAGTGAATTTGAGCATCTGTTGGTCACTTTTGTACCTTTGCATACAGTGCCATGATCTTGTTCTTACACACTCACATCTTGTGCACCTAAGGATCTCCTAGACTTCTTTTTGAGCAGTACTTCTTCTAGTTTTTCATCTTTAGGCTCATATCTATTCACTTGCTATGCTTAAGGACCCCTTATCCTTAGTTACATATCATGTTTATCCTCGTATCTCGTCGTTCTATAATCTTCTGCCATTTCTTTGACATATGGCAGGCGACAAGAGGAAGGGTAAGGTGGCAGCTGAGCCAAAGAAGAAGAAGACCCGACAGGAGGAGTGGGAGAGAGTTCTTTCTATGCCAGACACTCAGGGTCAGCCACAGAGGGGCATCAGGATTGGAGAGAGTGCTCGGAGGTAGGGGAGTAGCCCCAGGGTGAGCAACAACAGTTACGGCGTTTAGGCCGGAGTCAGCAGCCAGAGCCGACAGAGACACCTCCTTCACTTGCCACGTCCGGTCCTCGGACTCGTGGAGGACACACACAGCTACAGCCGACTCCGAGATAGAAGAGAGCTGCTGTTGAGGAGATAGTTGAGCGTGAGCAGCAGGCTCACGAGCCTCAGGTTCCCAGAGGTCCACAGGCAGAGGCTTTCGGTGTTTACCTCCGCGACCTGCGGAACTTGCCCGGGTTGAAGATTCAGCGTTTGAGGAGTGTGCCAGAGGATCAGTGGTTTCCTCGTGGGCGTGCGGAGTGTGACCCCAGATTTTGGACTATCCCGCAGGAGAGCTTTTACGCTTCCTACATTCACCGGGGTTCACAGCTGAGTCAGCACCAGATGCTTCAGTTCACAGCCCTCAGAGCAGCAGCAGCCGGGGAGACCATACTTCCTTTCTATGACTACCTTCGGGGCTTGACTGACTTGGTGAGCAGGAGGTCTCGGTACGTCCCCGACTGGGTTCGGGTGTTCTACACGACTGTGTACATTGAGGCTGACAGGCTTTCACTCCGCTTCATGTTCATGGGTCAGTAGCAGCGGCTCACCAGAGAGGGGATAGCAGAGTTACTTCAGGTTGACCTTCACGACGACTCGATCCACTACCTTGCCTACCCCGACGTCGAGGCTCCCCGTCGTGCTCACTCTCCAGTGCTACCCTCGGACGACGAGATCAGCTTCTTGTTCCTCCAGCTGTTCCTCCCCAATACTTCCAGGACTCCGGACCGTCTGACCCGTGAGGCGTATGTTGTTCACTACGCGCTCCAGAGGTCCATTCTCTACAGGATGGGGAACGCCACGTCGCTTACAGGGGTGTAGCAGTGGCTCTTGATGTACGTGATGGTGAAGCGCCCCTTTGACATAGTGGATATTTTGATCAACGAGGTTGAGGACACCATTATGGATGGCATGGGGATGACACGACAGCAGCTGTTTGCACACTGGATCAGTTGGATGTTGTCCCATCTTGAGGCTCAGTGGTACATGGGGATGCTAGAGCAGTCGAAGTTCGTCTTCCCGACCTACCGGCCTCCGATGCCCAGTGACAGGAGACGAGGCCCGAGAGGTTTGAGGACAGTTGTGGAGACTATCCAGGCATGAGCAGCAGCTAAGCCGTGATGGATGAGGCAAGCCGACAGGACCCTACACTTGCAGCAGCAGAGGCACCTCTCCACCAGTACTTTGCGACAGATGACGAGTCCTCTAGCGACGACAACGACTTCGTACCTGCTTCTGAGCCCGTGTTCAGAGTTCGCCGCGCTCACGACGACGAGGCCGGAGGTTCTTCTTTGCCAGGACAGAGAGAGGCTGAGTCACCGATTCCTCCTCGGATTACCACTGCTCAGGTTGCCCAGCCAGACCAGCTCACCTCCCTAATCCAGACTCTGGCAGCTCAGACTCAGGCTACCCTCCAGGTGCAGCAGCAGATGCAGGCACAATTTCAGCAGCACCAGGAGACTCAGCAGGTGATCCTTGAGGGGATCCGACAGCAGCAGGAGGCACAAAGGAAGCAGATGCTCCAGCACCAGATGATGACCACTCAGATGTTCACGTTCATGTATGGTTGCCTCGGTCAGCTCTTCCAGCAGTCAGGGTTGCAGCTTCCTTAGTTTCCTACGACTCAGCAGCTCCAGGCCGACCTGATGCTCCTCTACCGCTGCCGGTAGGTTCGTGAACATCCCTCTTGCGTCCTTTCCTCAGTCACCACTACTTCAGACAGGGATGTTCGCAGTACCACAGACGACGACACCTCAGTCAGTGGCAGCTACCACCTTCCTTGGCCAGCTTCAGATGGCCACTCCGACGTCGTCACAGCTGCCATCTCCTTTCACACCTTTGGTAAGGGTGTGTTTCAGTGATAAATGACAACCATATGCTTGTGACTAACCTTTGTTTTGTAGCAGATTATATATTGGGTTATTGTCATGAGTATCGAATGAAAGGAGATCCCTCAATTTGAATCTATGGACGATCAATGGAAAAATACTACAAGGCTAAGGACTTTAATAGTTCCATGTGTCACAAGGTGATGAAGGACACTTGGATTGCCTGTTTGTAGTGTTTGACCGTACTATTAAGAGGGGTTTGTGCACTAGTAGCTTGACCATGCACCAAAAGCCATGAAAATATGCACACTCAAGTTCCTTGGATGATCCGACACTTTGACCAGCGGTCTATCCGACGCTCGCATTCAAATCATACAGAGACGCGCCAAAATATTTGCTTCAGCACCGGATGAACCGACACTTCATAGTCAACTTAGCGGTTCATCCGACGCCACTGTTTGGACTACACAGTACTGCACCGAGTGGGTGCTCTTTAGCACCGGATGGTCCGACGGGGCGTCGGTGCATAGCGTCGGTGCATTGACTAGGTCACATGGTTCAACGGCTATATTGGCTCCTGTGAGTGACCGGATGATCCGACGCGTGCGTAGGGGGAACCATCGGTTCATCCGACAGTACTAGTTTTTCAGAGAAACTTTTCCTGGCTAACCTCCCTTGCTAGGCCTATAAATATGACCCCCTGCCTTTCTTGAGCTGCCTTTGCCATTCTGAAGATCTACTGCAGCCAAGAAGAGAAGGAGAGTGTGTTCTTACCATTTGGGATTCTCTTCCTCTTCATTGAGGAGCTCTTTCTTAGTGATCAAGGGTTTTCAAGGTGCATACATGGCTTAGCTGAGTGCTCAGGACAAGTGAAGGTGTGCGAGCTTGTTACTCTTGGAGTTTGACGGCACCTAGAAGGTCTTGGTGCTTTGGGGGTTCTTGGTGAGCTCTTGGAGATTGTGGGAGCCTCAAGAAAAGCTTGGTGTATGCGGTTCGAGACCCACTGTTCTGGAGATGGAGAACGAGTACTCTTAGTGAGCACTTGAGTCTTGATGACTCAAGGGGGAGCAATACTCTAAGTGAGTGCTCCAACGTGGATTAGGGGGAAGCGTCAACTTCTCGATACTACGGGAAACAATTCGGTTGTCTCTTGTGCCTCTGTCTCTACTTTCTTGCATTTAATTTCAGCACCTATTTTCCGCAATTAAGTTTCCTTCCCATTGTTCTTGTTAAGTGGCTTGTTTGCCTCATATCTTGACTAGGGTGTTCCATATCTTTTAGTGTGATGTTTGCTAAGAAAACTCTTGTTAGTCTGCTTAGTAGTAGAGAAAAAACATTTTTAGATGGGCAACACTAGTTGATAGGCTAAGGTTTTTATTAATGCTTTAGAAACTCAAAAGAAGGCCCATATTCAACCCCTTCTACGGGCCATTGATCCTACAATAGGCCGGTGCATGCAGTGTGAGCTTCTGTACTATGCTGATTTTCAAATAATTCATAATCGGCCAAAAAGCTTCATTTCTGCACATGTAACTCCTTGCCATGCCCCTTATTCCATGAAGTTGCTGGTATATCTGCACTCTTGATTGCCGTCACCACCTCCAATGTTCACTACCCTGGATTAAATCTTTTGTGATATATAGTGCATCTTGGATTATAACATTTTTTGAAGCCCATGAAACATGATAATCGAAGGCACAGTGGAAGAAAACTACATGAATTGCAAGTGTTTTGATGGTAATCGATGGCATATTTCCAACTTCAGACATTCTCTTTTAAGAATGCATTAGCCATAATTGTTTTAAGAAAAGTAACATCAAAATCTCCATGTACAATAGCAAATAAACAACCAAAATGAATGGATAGGAAGTTGAAAGTCTCCAATCTGCAACTTCAGTATCCTTCTTTTGTGGCTGTTTCGTAAAGTTGACTCCAAATAAACTAACATTGCCACAATTTGGATAAATGTAGAACTGAAGCTCAAGCCAAATCAAATCCAACATACGGAAGAAAGCAACTCCAAATTGAATCAAAATGGAGAAAATAGAGCACCTTTTGCTATCTCACCCTTGTTGCTAGTAAAGTAATAGCCCATGTTATCATTTAGAATTATATTTAATACGGATTTTAACTGTAGACATCACTGTTTTAGATGGTGCTTGGATACCTTTTAGTCCCATGACTAAAACTAGTCATGCTAAAAGTTGTTAGTCTCACCTATGCTTGGATCCAAATCCTAAAGAGACTAAAATGTAGTAAATGAGTATTAATTATCTCTCTTCCTCTCTCCCTTTTCTCCCTCTCCAGCCAATAGATGGGGCATGCTACAAATTTCTATGAAATTAAATGGAGAGAAAGAGCTAAAACAAAATTTAGTATGGTTCCCCTTACTAAAATGTTTTAGTCCCGTGACTAGTTTTAGCCCCTCTTTGGTATGAAATCTAATATCAGGTAGTTTCGAGGAAGTATGCATTTGGTGGGTCCAACAATTAATTTTATTTACTTATTTATTAAGTTAGCTGATGGAAAATCTTAACACAAGGTATACTAACCAGTACCTTTCGGCACTACCCAAGTACTATAACAAAGCTCTATGTTTTTTTAATATTACAAGATAAAGAAAGACAGCTTCCACCCCATGCATAAAATTTCGTTTTCCATGGAAGGATTTTGTGTTTTGCTAATATATAACGAGTAAAGTCTGATAGCATAAATTTTGGTAATCAATTTGTACACCCAGCACAATCCAGCATACTTGACTTCGTTCATAGCTGACAGAAAGTAGTGATGAGAACAGCTCAGCAGTGTACCTGCAGCTAGGCACATTTCAATGGTTATTACCACCTCCGTTCTTAAATATATGACACCATTGACTTTTTTTGTTCGTTTGACTATTCGTCTTTTCTACAAATATTTCAACAAATTGGTCAACCAACAAGTTAAATCTAAAATATATTGGATAATAGATATAATGATATACATTTTGCTTTAGTTAACTAATTTGTTCAATATATATTTGTGGTCAAAGTTGAAGTAAAAAGTCAACAATGCATATATTTAAGAACGGGGGAGTACAAGCTACAAATAATACGTCCGTTCAACCACTTTTGAGTTCTGTTTCCATGTTTTTAAAAAGTTCGGCTTTTTACAGGATATGACCCTCTATGTTTGGCAATGATTCAGCACTCACCTTGTTTATTTGTTCCAAGTTCCGATCCGTTCACGTGCCCAAAAGCAAAATGTTATATATAAAAAAAACTGGAGCAGGAATACAAAAATGCATTACTGACTAATGTGTCCAGGCGTGCATGCTCCACATTGAGATGAAGCTTTTGGTTCTTTATCAGTGGGTATTGTTACAGGTCAGTTCATTGTTGGAGCTGTCTATCAAGAACTGCGCTTTTGATTGCGTACACCGACCCTAGCAATACTCAGTGGGGGCAGGAAGAAATCACTCTGCGTGGGACGCGCTCATTTGGTAACTTCAGATTGTTTATTTCCGGTGCGGCCTTATTAAATGACCCTCACTAAAATGTGATCATATAACAATGTTCTTTACAGTCAACGTTGTTGATGTTTAAGTTATATAGACTCATATATTTTGGAAACACCAGTGATGTGGATCGGTGGTACAATAACCAGCAGAGGTAGTAGCTAATGCACCTGCTAGAACAAGTTCATATGAATGTTCAGATTTCTATTTATGTCCCAATATAATGATGTAATAACTCTAGCCATGTTGAGGCACCAATTTATACATGTTTTGCAGCAACCTGCCTCCATTTGAGTACGAAAGCTCGTGGCAAATTTCGATAAATTAACCCAAAATTCGGTAGGTGAAACACAACAAACATCAGAACTAGATGTAATTTGGGGATGGGGGCAACTACCAACTGGTATGCTTGGAGAAACCCAATTTGTACCTAGCGAGTAGTCATGCAAACGGTGTGGAGCGGAGCGCTCCTGCTGCCGACCCGCTGCTCGGTTCGCACCAAGCAGGTTCGAGGGGTGCCCCGCTCCATGTGGAGAGCCGACCCACCTGATCCGTGGGTCTCCGGGGCTCGCCCCTGGCACGGCGTCCTTAGCGTCCCCCGCCTTCTTCCCTACCTCTGCAGCATTCAGTTACATGCAGTGGCGCGCGTCGTCAGCAGTCAGCACCGGTACGACGGCAAGCTCAGCTTCGAGACGGAAAATGGTATGGCGGCGGCGGCTTGAATTAATTAATCACGATTTCTTACTGGAGGCGGCGTGCCGGGCGGACTCGCGCGCGGTCCTCTTCTCGAGCAGGTGTGAGCACCGCTTCCTCTTCCCCGCGCAGGCGCAGCGCATCCGCAGCAGCCAGCCACGCTTTCAGCTTGGGGCGCGGAGAGGGGAAAAGCAAAACGGACCCCGGCGCGGAGCTCGGTCCACAGGGGCGTCGGTCCCTTGGCGCGGGCGCATCACCTGGCTCCTCTTTCTTTCCCCTGCTGCAGATGCAATGCCAATGAAGGAATGCAACGCATGGTGGACGGCGGCGTCGACCCAGCTCAGCCCCCTCAATCGGCGGCTCGAGACGCGCCCCCTGCCTCCGCCTCCACGTCATGACCTGCGCGGCGCTCGCTACCGCCCGCTCTCCTCCGACCACCGCGGCCGTGCAGCGACCACGACTCCGCCTCCCCTAGCTACCGAGGTGGCGCGGCCCCCGCTCAAGCTCTCCACCAAGCTCCACGACGACGCGCACGGCGCGACCCTCTCTTCCACCCAGGGTTACACTTACCGAACCGGAGGCCCTAACCGCCGGCCTCCGGTAACGGTTTACCGCTCGGTAAGCCGCGGTTACCGCTGCTTACCGAGCAAATTCAAATTTTCAAATTTAACAGCAAGTCATTCGGTAACCCATCGGTTTACCGACCGGTTTGGACCGGTTACCGATCGGTTAGGTCGGTAAGCCGCGGCTAAACACAGAAAAACCGACCATGCATTTGTGCTTCTCCGGTGATGAATTAATGAAAATATTAGCTTGTTTTATGCATAACTTAATGTAAAGAACATCACAAAACCCCACCATAGGAAAAATAACATAGTTTTGCATACAAACAATGTCATAGTAATAATTGTGCATACAATACCATAATGATAGTGCTAATCGTGCATACAAATACAATACCAAAGTCATAGACTCATAGTAATAAAAGATCAACGCTGTAGAAATGGGAAGACCCCCATTTGGGTCGCCATCTGGTACTCGGCGGTGGACATGACATTCAAACCTTGCACTCTAAGCGGCTCGGCCTTGTAGTCTTGCCAAGTTTGCCCCGTCCCACTGCGCGTCGCCTGCCATTCTTTGAAGTAACATATTGTAGAAATGTGGATCTTCCCATTCGTGCCCCAGAACATTTCTGGAGTTGGATCCATCATAAAAGCATGCCTTGGATGTAAGCAAGCGGTACGCAAAACATAAATCATTTCAAATATTCGAAACAATGCATGTGGAGAGTAGAGATTCAAAAAAGAGGAGTAATACAATCTTACTCGAACCAACATATGTGCCCCGGTACACATCACGAATCCTATTGTCCAAAATCTCCTTGTACTCATTCCAAGTGTGAACATTGGAGCCAAAGTAAGACTCCAACTCCGCTTTCATCGACTGGAAGGCCATCACAACATCTCCCATGTTGGGTTTCTTGTCCTGATCAGCGAATCGTAGCATCTTGTAAATTGGTTCAACTGTCTTGATGATATAATCCATTCCCTCCCAAAACTCGATACTTGATAACCTCACTTGCGCAAATCGTCCTTCAGCGGTTTTGGCCCACTTGCTATCTAAAAACGCTGGAGATGTCATCCACTGCATGAATCTATCACGTTTGCGATGTAGGCTCTCTAAGAACATATAGTTAGTCCCAAATCGAGTGGCATTCCACTTGACCAACTCACCACCAATAGCCTCCCTCATCATTGCATTTAGCTGGGCATGATTATGTAACCAAGCTGAAATCCGCTTGCAGTTAGTGATCATACCTTGATGTTCGGGCCTCTGACCAATATCCTTCAACATCAAATTGACAGTGTGTGCCAGACATGGTGTCCACACAATGTGTTCATACACCTCTTTCAATTGCCTACATGCTTTCTTGTAGTTGGAGCCATTGTCGGTGACTATATGGACGATATGCTGTGGACCAATCTCATCCACCACCTTTCGAATCTCCTGAAAAAAAATATGCACAAACTTTAGTAATCCTTGAACACATAATCAATGTCAGTGGCAGTGTTTAGTTACTACCTTGAGCAAAAATTTGGAATCCTGAGATTTACCAGTCGCATCAATGGACTTGTGGAACCACGTGACCCCATTACAATATATCAAAAAGTTTATGACACTCATCCTCGTCGGGCCTGTCTCCCAGGTACTCCCGCGATATGGAAGAATTTTGACCAAGCTTTACCAATAGCTTCCTTTGCATTCTTACCCTTCTGTGTCCAGGATCCTGTATCAATCCTTGGTTGCGTCATTCCTCTTCTCCCACCTGCAGCCAAGTTATAGTCCTCCACCACCACAGGAGTGTCCCTTCGCGAACCACTTCTTCGCAACATCCTTTGCAAAGGATTTTCCCTCGTGGAACCCGAACCACTACCCCCTCCATGCTCATATGCACCACCTCTCTGTTCCACTCCCTGACGGTACAATTCTTCAGCTCTCGATAGGTGGATGGCACGCTCCAATTGAGCCTCCTCATCATCTTCTGCAGTAGGATAGTTTCCCTCGGCTGCAACCGCCTCCTTTCTCAACCTCTTTTTATTCCGTTCGTACGTTGCCTTCTTAGTCCTCTCAATCTCACGCTGAAAGTACTCCCGCACAGGTGGTGGCACATTCCTGCAATGGACCACCTGGGTCCCTCTTCCAGCCAAATGTTGTTTGAACCTAGTCGCACCACCTCCACTTTTGTAAGTACGACAATAGTTGCATCGCCATCCGGGTTGATGATTTTCACCGTGTTCCCACACAACATCTCTAGATGCCATTTTGTATCTGCATAAATGGACAACATCCACAAATCATTCACATAAATCATATAAAGTTTTAAATAACATACCTAAAATCAAACCTAAAATCTACACCCTAAATCAAATCATATATACCTCCTCAATCAAACCCTATCTACATCCTAAATCAAATCCTATCTACATCCTAAATCAAACCCTATATACACCCTAAATCAAACCCTATCTACATACTAAATCAAACCCTATCAGCACCCTTAATCAAATCCTATCTACATCCTACAACAAATCCTATCTACAACCTACATCCTACAACAAATCTCATCTACAAGCAAGAAACATACCTGCCCTCGGAAACCGGTGGAACCGCGGCGGATTACCGCGCGTCCGGGTCGGTAAACCGACCACGCGCCTCGGCTTACCGACGCCCAGGCTTGGATCCGCGCTCGGCCGGCTTACCGCGCTAACCGCGCGGTGGCCGCCGCCGGGCGGCGGTTGCGCGCCGCCGGCGGCCGGTCGGAGACACGGGGGGGCGGACGGGGGGCGGAAGGGGGCGCGGGGAGGCTCTGGTAGCCTCGGTTAGGTTTGGGGTTGTTTTGACCCCCCTCCCCCCGGTTGGGCCTATGTGGGCCGAGCTGGGCCGCCTGTTTTTTTTCTTTTTCTTTTTTGGTTTAACTTCTTTTGGTTGAAATTTATACTAAATAAACTAAGTTTGCAACAAATTTGACACCATTAGACTCAATAAATCACGAAGTATTTTTAGGGATTTTTTCCACAATTTTCAATTTTTGGAATTCAAATTCAAAAATTCCTAACCCTAACGGTTGGTTACCGGCCGGTACCGTAACCGGTCCAGGCCGGTAAGGCCGGTAACTGCGGTAAACCGGCCGGTAACCGTCGGTAAGTCTAACCCTGCTTCCACCTCAGCGACGGGAACGGGGAGGACGGGGTGATTGGTTCGACCCGCGGGTCACCTCGGGTCAACAGACATCAACACCATCTCGATCTTTTTTCTTCGTGGGCCGGCCCGCTTCGAACCGTGATCCAAATTCAGGAGCGGGGCGACTTTGAAAAAGGGTCGACCCGAACCCTTGCCAGGCCTACTAGAGAGAAATAAAGCATGTGTATTGCACAGCCACATCGATGCTGAAATAGTTAGGCTATATGTGAGTATTGATTATTTGATTCCACAACCACAACTACACCATTGCATCATTCTCTTGTTTAAGCATGTGTTTTAGCCATGAAAATTGACCTATTTTTCTTCATTTGCTCAATCAATCATTCCTTATTTGGGACAGGCCCAAATTCCACACCACTGAGATGGGCCTGCAGTGTTGAGTACTTTAGGCCCATCAAACAAGGCCTACGATAGCCCATTGCTGAAGAGTTTGAACCGGTCCGCGTTGATCGCGAGCTTCCGCACCGACGCGACGGCGCCGATCACCCCGAGGCCGGCGAACACCACCATGATGGCGGCGTTGGCGAGGTACGCCGGAGACCGCCGCCTCCGACCACCGCCGCGCGGGACCAGCGCCATGTTGTACATGACGACAGGGATCACGACGTCGAGCGGGATGTACCCGACGGCGCCCACCACGGCGATGACCTCGCCGAAGAAGGGCAGCATCGCCGCCACGAGCGCGCACCCGGCGACGTACGCCGTCCGGAGCGCCACCCGCGGGGCCAGGTTCCTCCGCGAGAACCGCCCCCGCGCCGCGTCCGCTGACTTGGCCTCGATGATCTCGTACGCCACCTGCGAGTACACCTGCCGCACGTATTTGAATTTCGTGCATCAATTCCGCGTTCGGAGCTGGTGTCGTTGGATCTTTGCGAAATCACCACAACATGGATATTCATATACATGTATATATGTTTATATACATGTTCCATGACATGAATTGGATATGGAGGATGTGCATGTGCTTTACCAGGGCGATGGCAATGAGCTGGAGGAGGACGAGGACGACGGCGAGGATGAGGAGCCAGGACGGGGCGAGCCAGGGGCCCGTGCCGGGCATGAGGCTCTTGAGAAGGTTGGAGCGGACCTGGTTGCCGAAGGCCCAGTAGCCGGTGATGGCCGGGAAGTAGAAGGTGAGGGACAGCACGGAGTAGCACAGCACCAGCGCCTTCGCCATCTTCCCCGACGCCGGCGGCGCCAGCGTGGCCTGCGCGGTCATGCACATGCCCAGCGCAAAGCCGTCAGGTTTTATCATTTCTCAATCACGGGAATCAGGCATGCGTCTCTGGAAGTTCTGAAGATTGCGATCGGAGTCTGAATTTATCAACCTGGATTTCAGGAAGAATGCTGTTGCCGAAGACGGAGGCGAGGATGGAGATGGAGAGGAACGCGTTGAAGGTCCTCGCCGACTTGGATGGGCTCAATGAGTAATCCTTGGGTGGAGCATTACTCGACAAACCTGTGTGCATGCATCGGATGGTGGCATCACTGATCTTTGCCACCATGATCAGATTAGGAATGAATCATCTGAGAACGTACCGGCACAGATGCAAGCCACAGACACGAGCACGGTGTAGCCGACGCTGACGACCAGCGAGCCAAAGTTGATGTACCGCAGCGAGTGCAGCGACGGCATCTGCGACAGGAGCGCCAGCACCACGGCGACGAAGATGACGAAATGGTACAGCTTCAGGTGGCCATGGGGCGCGACGTGCGTGTAAATTATCTGAAGGCAGTCGGCGGCAAGCAAGATGCTCCCAATGGTAACCCCGGTGTTGATCGCAGTTTGCACGACGAGCACCAGGTAGGACGCCCATTGGGATCCTATAGAAAATTGAACAAACAATCGAACACTCAAATGATGTTAATTGAGTAGCTAAATTTAAGCATGTTATGAATATGATGTACTATATACCGAGGACGTCGGCGGCGAGCTCGCGGAAGCGGATGTGGCGGCGGCCGGCAGCCTCGCAGTGGTCGAGCACCCTGGACACGAGGAGGTAGCAGTAGAAGGTGACGGCGGCGAGCGCGGTGAGCGCCGCGACGCCGAGCCACCACCCGAGCCCCCGGAGCGCGTACGGCAGCGTCAGCAGCGCGGGGCCCACGGTCGCCGTCGTCATGTGGAACCCCGCGTGCCACCACGTCCCCTTGGACTCGAGCACGAAGGCCGCGCCGGCGTTGGCGGCGGCAGTGGCTGGCTTGACGTTGCCGTTGGCGGCGGCGGTCTTGACGTCGGTGGACGGCGGCATGCTGGCGTGGACGGTGGTCGTTGTCGGTTCGTGGCCGAGGCGAGGGTGTCCTCTGTATGTCCTCCGATTCTTGCTTTCAAGGGCGTGGTGGTTCAGAGAGGCCAAGCTCTTAGGAGGGGCACGTTCAGATTTCAGAAGCTTCATGTCAATTAATAAGGTTAAAAAGAAGAATCCTCGCACATGATGATTCAACACAAGAAAAAGCTTCATGTCAGTGCAGTGGATATATAACAAGCTACAGTCGTGTATGGTAAGTTATCCTTCAACCACTTTTGACCTTCCCACATCATAGCAGCCTCGAGTAATACTAAATGTGAACTGATCACAGCAGTAATCTTTTCCATCTGTAGTTCCAAGCTGTTCACATGCATGCCACCGTACCAGCAGGTAACAGCTTTGACTTAAAAGACATTCATGCTTTTCCTCTTCTTTGAATGGGTATAGCTTATCAGCTGATCTCCAGATAAATACACATGACGTTCAGGACAAGGCAGTTAGTTAAAAAATGAACAGTCTTGTTTAAACGTTATATATTTTGAGAACACAAGGAGTACCTTAGATCGAATACGGACCAAGTCATGCTCATATAACATGGATCAGAATATAAATCTTCAAATAAAGCAAATATGAACGGCGATTCGGATAAAATGGACTCTCTTCATGTGCATTGCCTATTATTCCTACCATCAATCGATGTGGGAATGTCATTGTAGCTTGTACGCTGGTAGTAACCTTGGCCGATTATTGTCAAAAAGAAAAAAAAACCTTGGCCGACGAAATTTGTCATGTAACTGACTGCGTCAAAGGTGTCAGCCATCAGCCAATCCATGACATAACAGAGCATGGGTGACATGTCTGCGTTGATCTTTGGAGCTCTAGTTGTATGCGTCATGCTGTACATGTGGCGGTCAAATTAAGCGAGGAATATATATGTTCTCTTGGTCTGAAACAGCTGGATATCATGCTTGACCGTTGTCAGAAAACACCATTCAAAGGATTCAAGCGTGCAAGTCATGCGCGCTAGCTAGCAGCGGAGGAAGGCTGCTATCGATCGATCTGCTCAGCCTGACTCTGTAAAATATAATGTTACGTAGTCACTCGTGTCACCATTGGGAATCCAAAGAGTTGGGTTTAATTTGTTTTTCCCATTCGAGCGTCTTAGTATCATTTGATGCAATGTTGCTCAAATTCTTGCATAATTTTTTCTCCAAGGCTAACATTCCCTAGGTTAATCAGTTTGGGATTATTACTATCCAAATAGGAGGCTCCCAAGGCAGCAGAAAAAAGGTTCCTTTTGGTGGAAGGATATAGTTAAACTTTTGGACAAATTCAAAGGAATCGCCTCAAGTCATGATTGGAGATGGCTCAAATATTCTTTTTTGCTATGATCTCAGGAATGGGGTCATTCCAGCACAAGTTTATCCAGAGGTTTTCTCTTTTGCTAAGAAGCCTGGTGTTTCTTTTAAAGAGATTACCTTGAGTGATGATTTTGCTGATCATTTTAATCTGTCACTCTCAATCCAAGCCCACTAGCAGTTTCTGGAACTTCAGCACTCTATTGCTAATACTCCTCTGACAGGCAATCCAAATAAGTGGTTATACACTTGGGGAAATGCACTGTTCTCCACATCCAAGGCTTACAAATCCTTAACTGGCCAAAGAATCACTCATCTTGTTTATAGATGGCTTTGGAAATCTGAATGTCAAATGAAACACAAGTTTTATTTTCTGGCTTCTCCAAGACAGAATCAATACAAGAGACTTGCTTAGAAGGAAGAACATGGATTTGGATAGTTATACTTGTGACCTTTGTAGTCTTCAGAAACTGGAATCGGTAGCTCATCTCTTCTTGAGATGCAACTTTGCTAAAGCATGTTGGCAAGCGATTGGGGCATCTGTCCCAACAACCAGAACAGTTCCTCAGATTTTAAATCTCATTAGACAGAAATTGGGAGTTTGCTTCTTCATGGAGATCATTTTTTTGGTGACTTGGAGTATTTGGACAACAAGGAATGACTGGATGTTCAATGGCATTGACCCATCGGTACAACTTTGCTTGCAGAAATTCACCACTGAATTCTCCTTGCTGCTCCTTAGAATCAAACCTGACAAAGTCCCCCCTATGGAAGTTTGGTTGCAAACTTTGTAATCCCTTTGTCTTTGTCTTTCTTTTTTAGTTCCAGCCTTTATAACCTTTTAATCTCTTGCTTATTCTCTATACCTGTTATTAAACGGTTTTTGCTTTCTTTAATATATTTTCAGTAGGGGCCAGTTCTCTCTCTCAAAAAAAAATTGCCAACCCTCTCGTTAATTTTTTCTGCGTCCGAAGAAAAAGTATGACAAGGCTAAGGCTAGTACTGTGTATTAATGTCATCATATTGAAAGCATGGCATTTCAGAATTCAGATTAGCCAGATCGGCCGCCGGACTTGCGTTGTTTAATTAGCCTTCCGTGTGGCTTAATTTCATGTCAATCTGGATTTGATCCACATCACTCGACAGTGGAACGAGTCACGATCGACCTGGTCGTCTCTCCTGGTCCTATATATGATGGCAGAATGGGTCTTTGTTAGATAGATTTCTCCACGTACAAGAAACAGCCAGCCGAGCCACCGGGTCATGGGGAGGGAGCTCCAGTTCGTAAGCTGTATGGTTTGGTTATTCTTCTGACTTCTGAGACGGGCAAGAGTCCCTGAATACTGAGTACTATCAGAGTCAACGCCTGCTGCATTCCTTTTTTTCAGACCATGCTGCATTGTGCCTGTGCAAACATTTGTCCTGTCAGAGTTAATAACTGATCCACAACGACGCAACTAATCATATTTTTCACATTAAAACATGGTGAATATAAAAAAATTAGCGACTACAAAAAAAAGTCGGTCCACATAAAAAATTGCGGGTGTGACTATCAAGAAATGTTAGTAACAATTAAGTCAGTCATTTTTAAATAATGTTGATAAATATCAATAAATGTTTATGATGCTAAAAAAAGCTATATATTAACTTAATATGGACATTAAAGATGGCAAAACATCTAGTACAAATTACTTTCCCTGGTGGAAACGTGAAAATCCTTAAAAATGAAACGATGCACATCATTGTGTATCTATGTATCTATTTTGTTGCAAAAGTTGAGATGCAAACTCAATGTAGAAAACTTGTCGGAAATATAAAAAAATTAAAGTGCATGTGCACCAGTAGACAAAATTCCTGGGCATGTGTATTTTAGTTCACATGCATGTTTTAAAAAATACTAAACACGATTTTTCAAGAGGTTTTTATGTTTCCACCGAGAAGGTGGTTTGGAGGAGGTTTTTATGAGCTACCTTCCGCCGGAAGATACCTAGGAAGCAAAATGGGTTATAGTTTCAATCCATACTAACTTACAGTTTCAATCCATACTAACTTACGGAAGGTATATAGGTCTCTCAGGAAGGTGGATAAATATTTAAACTATAAATCCACCCATCCCACTAAAGTCAGCCCACCCCACCAAAGCCACTGGCCCACTAATATCCAACCAGTAATAATACATTCAATATTTTTAAATGATGAAAAATGTTGACCAACATTTTAAAAAATGTTGTCAACATTTTTGGGACCAATAGTTTTTTCAAAGTTTTTAATTAAATGTTGGGTCAACATTTCTCAACTTTTTGAAAAAAGTTTAACCAAAATTTTTAGAATGTTGATCCAAAATTTTTCCAACAATTTTCAATAAATGTTGAACCAACATCTTTTCAGAAAATGTTTTTTGAGCACAACCGTGGGGGAGATCCCCATAGCACCAAAACATTTTATAAATAAAGGCAACAGGACAGTACAGGGGTTCTTACAGAGCAATTAACTAAAAGCATCTAGCCAAAAGCAGAAAGCTGACCGCAAGTCAGAGCTAAATCTAATTGACTGAGAGGAACACTGGTTTTTGAAATTTTGAAACCACCTCTGCTGGCTTGGTGGCTGTATGTTGAAGTTCAGATCATTTCTGATTTTCCAGAGCTCCCAGGCTGCTAACATAGAAGCTTCTAGGAAGAAAGGCAACCCACTGTCATGGCATGCCTGAACAAGTCTCTCTTCAATGCTGAGGTTGATGTTCCAGTTAAAACCAAGACGATTCCAGCACTGAGCTGCAAAGGGACAAAGAAAGAAGAGGTCCTCCAGGGTCTCATTCTCACTCAGATTGCATAAAACACAGTGATCATTAGTTCTTTCTCCAATCTGTCTCCTGGATAACATTGTTTTGTGTTCAGCCTATCCACTAGAATAATCCAAATGAAGAATTTTACTCTTGGAGTGCACCTTGATTTCCAAATTGCTTTGAATATTGGATGGGCTTGAATAAGATCATAGATCAGGTTATAGAATTTCTTGACTGAATAATCATTACCTCAAACAGGCTTCCACAGATCTCTGGAATTACCATCAAGCAGGATATGTGGCAAGGTCTCTTGTAGCAGTTCCAAGTCCTGGAAAGCTTCTTGTGAGGAAGCAAGACTACTGCACCAAGGTCCTCAGCTTCTAAGACTTCTTTAACAGAAGCAGCACTGTTTAGAGCAAATGAGGCAAGTCTAGCGAAGGAAGTAGCAAGTAAAGACTCAGAGCATCTATCTTCCCAAAAGCAGGCAGAGACCCCATCACCAATGTCACACTGGGAAAAGCCCCTATAAATCCCATTTAATCTCAGGATATCCTTCCACCAAAAGGAACCCAATTCCCTTGTTGCATGTGGCACTTTGTTTTGATAGTATTTGAACCAAACCAAATCAACCCAGGGTAGTGATTCTCTGTTATAAAATTTGTGTAGATGCTTGAGCAGCAGGGCATCATTCTGCAATCTTAAATTGATAACACCCAGGCCTCCTTTCTCTTTTGGCTTCTGAACTGTTTCCCAAGCTACTAAGTTTTCTCCTTTTTTCTTTTCAGAATTCCCCCTCCGCAAGCACTGCTTTCTCATTTTGTCTATATTATCTATTACTCCTCTGGAAAGTCTGATTGTGCACACTGCATAAGTTGTGATTGGGGTGACTGCTGCATTCAGCATTTGCAGCCTCCCAGAGTATGAGAGCCAGGTGGTACATCCTGAAAGTTTCCTTTCCACTATCCATTATTGGGGTGAGATCTTCAAATCTAGGTTTGGTGGTTCCCATGGGCAAGCCTAGGTAGGTGAATGGGAAGGATCCAACTGAGGAGCCATAGGTGAGAGCAAGTCTCTGAATTTTTTCATCTGAAACATATATTGGGAGCATTTGGGATTTCTGATAATCAACCCTTAAGCCAGTGGATTGAGCAAAGCAGTTCAAAAGTGATTTAATGAAAAAAAGATGTTGAGCATCTGTTTTCATAAACAGCAGAGTATCATCTGGATATTGCACTATGGGGAAGTCATCCATTGGCTGAGCAATTGGAGCCTGGATGATGTTCTGGGAGACTGCCTGATTAATTATGACTTGTAAAAGCTCAGCAGCCAGTACAAAAAGAAGAGGAGACAAGGGGTCACCCTACCTAACACCCCTCTTGCAGCTGAAGAATTTCCCAGGGACCCCATTGAGAAGGACTGTTGTTGAGGCTGAACTCAGAATTTTGGTGACCCAATGGATCTAATTAGCTGGAAGCCCTAGACTTGTCATTACCTGGATGATTGCCTGATGCTCAACTAGATCAAAAACCTTTTCGAAATCCAGCTTTAAAATAATGATTTACCTTCTGGATTGATGACATTGATGTAGATATTCAAAACACCAGGCCAGACAGTCATTTCAGAAAATGTTGGATCAACAATTTTTAACATTTTTTTTAAAAAATGTTGAACCAACATTTTTTAAAATATTGACCCCACATTTTTTTCCAACTATTTACGACAAATGTTGGACAAACATCTTTTCAAAAATATTGGATTAATATTTTTTCAACATTTTCAAAAAAAAACAAAATTTAGATCGACATTTTCAGCATGTCCCACTTCTTTTCTGTGTCTAGCTGCCGGCGAGGTCGGCAGTGCGGCAGCCTAGACACGGCGACTGCGATCGTAGGAGCGTGCTAGGTCGCCGCGGCAGCTGATCCCGCCTATGACAGCGCGCTGGGCGGTAGGGCCATCCTGGAGGCTTGTCGGCCACCACGCGGCGGGACAGCTGCAAAGGAGGGGAGGGCGTGATGGCGGTTGGGAGGGCGAGCCGGTGGCGTGGGAAGCCCACAAATGTAGAGCTTGTGAATTAATGGTGTGCTCTTGCCTGGCACCTATGTTTGTCTAGGTTGTTGCTTGTGCTTTCAATCTTTCAGTTCATCTCATGTATCATAAATGGCACAAGCCCTTATTTTGATTAAGGAAAATGGCACAAGCCGTAGGCTTTCTCTTCTCTCATTAACCGTTGAGATTTAAGCACCATAGTTTATTTGAGGTGTCTTGAGTCCTGTGTGGTGTGTATTACTGCAGCATTGGAACCTTTTTTGCACCTTGTGTTAGCTATTTGAAATTCATTCAGTGTTATGTAGCTATTTGAAATTCATTCAAATGAAAGTAGATAATGAAAAATGAGCCTAACTTGTTTTGTTGTCTATGTTTCATAATCAGCGAATGTAGATAGGAAGATGGTGGTTCTGTTGTCTTAATCTCTTGGATAATGAGGTCGTTCCAGAAAGTGTGATGAGATGCTATAATTTATTATATAGCAAATATTGCTAGATCTTAGTTGGTATAAACTGTAATATATGTGGATGTATGGACCAAGGAATAACAGTTTGTGTGATGGAGTGTAAGTCAAGGTGGATGCATATTTATAGCTATGTGATATTAAACTCCATCATTGAGCACACATGTATCATTGATATTTTTTCTGATGTTTTTTGTTCACTGTTTGTACTTTATAAATAACGGTAACAGAGAAGTAGTAGTGGCAATGGGTGGGGAAGTAGCAGCGGTAGTGGGCGGGGGGAGGGTGGGGCTGAGCTTCCAAACGACCACAGGGGAGAGGGGGACAACAAAGCCATCTGGTGGAGGGGATAGGAAAGTCAGAGAAAATCCCATAGGGTCTTTCTTCTCGAGCCTAATTTGCCCCGACCATCTAAACCACATATATATATGGAAAGAAAACAATATACTGTGGGCGTCAACTGACCCAGGTTCTATCCTGCTTCTTAATCCATGATGAACTGATTAACAGTCAAAAAGATCAATACGACAATAATGCAAAGAAAATAATACTAATTAATGCATAGTAACGACTACATTCATCCTAATTTTTTTCTAGAATGATCCTAATAACAATTCTGCCTACAATATCCACTTAGCAGCAATGGCTCTTGGGATCAGACCTCGAGTCCAGCATCTGCATCACCATCTTCATCGACGCATTCTCCGCCCCACCTCTACCCTCCATCGGTCTCGCCACCACGGTGGCAACGACAAGGAGGGTGATCATGATCAATAGAAGCAACATTCCCACCTTTGCTTCACCCGCCATGGCTTAGCTTGATGGCTTTCGTTGTCTACACCACCAAACAGTAATGTAGCTAGCCGGAGAGGCTCGTTTGAACTGATGGCATTTTATTTGAGCAATTGGTATCCTTTTAAGTCGAGGTGATCATACATGGGGTCAACTTCGAATTCGTTCAAACTTAACCGAGCTTGTGTTTTGAAAATTTATATTGTCCAACAAGAATTATACCGATCGAATTTTCTGCATAAAAAAATTGTAAAAGAAGTCGTTCATTGGTTGCTCCCGGAAGACTTGAATTTGTTAGAAATCAAGTTTCTCAAGCACTTAGAACACACACGCTATTTGGATGAACACAAGAACAAAGCACACAAGCAGGATAGGAGAAGGAGAGGGAGAGCTTTTGTATTTTCACTTCAACTCATGTATCATCTACAAAGGGGTAAACCCCCTCTATTTACAGAGGGAAGAAGATGGAGGACTAAATACTCATAATTCATCTCTAACTTCTCATCTCTCCATCCTCTACTCCTCCCCTCTCAAACTCTCCATTAATTAGCCACATTAATTATGATTCATAACAGAATTGTTCAGTTTTTTGACGATTTTTAGTCTTACAGTGCAACTTGGTCTGCCATGCTTTGGACTGGAGCCGTGGTATCTGCGAGGGAACGGAATTGTATGAGAGTAGAATTTGATGCGTGCATGTCATGTTAGACTGCAATTATAGCTGGTGAGGTTTGTCAAGACATGTGCTGATACTGCCGTGAAGTTGGATCAAATAATGTGTGTATCAGTTTTTTCCAGTTGAACTGCCAATGATACAGCATAAAATTGTCACTATACTTTACTTTTTCCACTCGATTATTGTTTGAACTTTTGAAAGTATTTTTTGTGTTTGAATGTTCGTATTGATTACACATGTTCGCGTTAAAAAAACTTTTATTTTGAATAAAGTCGTTTTTTCAGTGCATACTCCATATGTTAGCGAGTTGCGAGTAATTTCAAAGGACGGAATGGCCCAATAAGTGCACACCGTCGCGTTCGAAGCCTTAAAAATATGGGAAATGCAAACTCTTTCTGATACGCAACTAATAAAAAAATGCTGATCTGCTGCCGGTCTTGACCATACAACAGGAGTTCTGTTTCAGCAGCAAGCCTCAGTTTTCCTTCTCGAAGACCAGCAGGTCATTAATTAGAGACCGCTGACCTTCGGGGAAAAAGAAAAAAATATCGTTACTTAATTATCTATCATACCTCCAATAATATGACATTTTGACAGACAATTTTATTACACTATTTCAAGAAAGTAAAGGATATAGTAATATATTGTATACTATAAGGAGCGAAGACAATTGAAAATTTTTCTTACCCAATTCGGATCCGTCTTACCCCTCACGCCGGACCCACCCGTCAGGTTGCGTAATGACCAAAAAGGTAGTGCGACTATAAAAATCACAATTTGGGGAGTGTTTCTGCCAAAAAGCTAGTCTTTTTCACCTACCCTCACCCTACCCGCTGGCGTATACCCGCTAGGCCCGCTTTCTACATCCTCGCGTACAGCAGGGAGAGGGAGGCCGCGGCCGCTCGCCGTCAGGCACGGCCAGTTATCTTGGTCGGCCCGCCACCGCCGTTTACCAGCCGTCGGGCATCGGAGGAGCTCCCCAGCGGGGAGGAGCACCGCAGCAGGGGCGGCGGATCTCGAGCCACTGCAGGAGAGGCAGGGGAGCCCCGCCTGCACGCCCCCTCCAGCCTCGGTCGAGCCCCACCGCTTACAATTTTGTGTAGGGCGCGTTCGGTGCACGTAGGCGCCGAACACATTCTGTTAGCAGGGGTCGGACATGGTGTGTGCGAGAGGCTAGCTCAGCGGCGCCTGTGTTCGTTAGGTCAAGTTGGAGTCTATTGGATTAGTGGTGTGCGTGGAGTTGATCCGAACGGGGGTGGCTGTGTCATCCGGAGAGCATGCGGCTCACGAAAACGTCGTGCGCGATGTTCAGATTGTGGCGCGAAGGCCGGAAGAGGAAGCTGGGCGGGGAATCATAAAACCCGTTTGGCACAGCTCAGCTTCACCTGTAGGTCGGTTTTGTAGAAAACAACTCCACGAAGAACCGTGAGCGGGGGGAGAAGCATGTTTTGGCGGCTTCACCATGTGATTAACTCGTGAGAGTGAGTTTTCGAGCAGAAGTTCGGCGGGCAGAGTTGGGCGAGAGAGTTAGTTGTTTGGCTATTGAAGTTGTAAAGGCTGGCTCGTGGCTCGCTAATGGTTCGTACCAAACGGGCCCATATGCGTCGCTTCAGCGACAGTTTGGCGATGTGTCGCTGAAGCGGCGCGGCGTGGGAGGGCGCGATGGTTTTTCTTTCTTTATTTTTCTGATTCTTTCCTTTTTTATTTATTTCTTTTCTTTTTTCCTTTTCTATTTTTTGTTTCTTTTTTATTTCTTTTTCTTTATTCTTTATCTTGTTTTTTTGTTTATTATTTCTATTATTATTTTATTTTTTCTATTTTTATTTTTATTTCTTGTTTCTTTTTATATATTTTTTCTCTTGGTGAATATTTTGTCTCTTTTCCAATAAAATTTTCCACTAAGTGAATATTTGTTTGTTTATTTCTTTATTTTTATTTTCTTTTCATTATTTTCCTCTTCCGTAATTTAGTTGGTTTTATATTTTTTTCATACTTTTCCCTATTCTTCATGATTTTTCCTTTTTCTTCTGTAACACTCTAATTTTCAAAAATTCGAACTTTTATAAAATTTATTAACAACCTTTAATTTGCTCTTAAGGACTATAACGTTTTCTTTAATTTCTTTTAGGCATTTAATAATTTTCAAAATAAAATAAATTAATCATAGGAGTTTGGCGTTGCATACATGTTGATGCATTGTTTTTTAGTGTTTGAATTCAAATTTGGGTTTGAATTCATTTGATTGTTGCTTTTAAAATTAGAAAAAAATCCTCTCTCCTTTATTCTCTTCCCCCTCTCTATTTCTAGCCCGCTTTGCTTTGAAGCCCAGTGCCCGAAAGTCTGCTACCGCACCCCTTGACGGTGTATAATCATATTAAACTTCAAGTAGACTTGCAAGCAGACAAGTCTCCCGTCGTAGTCAAGGGACCCTTCTTCCCTCGAGTGGTGAACCCAAGGTATCGAATCCGTGGAACAAATGTGTGATGCAAGAGTTGATCTAGTAAAGCTGAGAAACTTCGATCTTCAAGAGGTGAAACCTATGCATCTAATCTTTAAGAACATCTCGAAAACGAATCTAATCTATTAAAGACAGGAGGTAGCAAGAGATAGAGGGAGATTGATAAACCAATCTAGAGAGATTAGATCAAGCCTTTGTTGAAGTTCCGAGCAAAGAACAAGTAGCAAGTCCAATCTCATAAAAAGCCTCTTTAAACCACGGTTTCTCGTCCGACTCAGAAAATGCCCGCCTTTTGGAGCCACCGTTCTGTCACAACGCACCCCTATTCGGGCGGGTTAGTCTAGGGCGAGTCCAAGGACAAGTTGAAATCTTTCGGAAGGTCAGGCATCCACATCTAGCCACCACGGCTACAAGAACATCCTCGGTGATCTATCTCGAGAATAGATCTTAAGATACGAAAAGCCGATCGAAATCAAAGACGTAGAAGAAACACTCGATCGCTAGAAATCGGATTGCAACTTGATAATTCAACATTACACGATACATGAATCAAGATCACCATCGGGATCCTACCTTGATCTTGCTTCTAGCTCTGGGAACTCCGACGTGGTCTTCCTTGCAAGGTTCCCACGTCGGCTAGGGAGACCTAGTCAACTAGCTCGACCCTCTCTTCTCCGAGATGGTGTCCCTCTCTTCTCTGCTCCTCGGCGGCCGATGACGAATGAATTAATATGTGGTTCTTGGCCTCGGGGCTATAAATCGCCCGAATGGCGGCTAGGTCAAAGGGGGGTCGCCTGGGCTTCGAAATGGGCTGGGCCGACCGGCCTGGGCCCACTTCGGCCCAGCCGACGGCCTGCTTTGCCTGGTGTCGGTTCCCGAGTCTTCTAGACCCTTCCCCCTTCTGCATGTGGGCTCTTGTCATCAGTTTCTCTCCGAATTGGATGAAGCTCCTTGTCCCGCAAGATTCGACACTTTTCTGACTAGGTCCTCAGAGTTTTTCATCTTCTCGGGTTTGGAGTCATGTTCACTTCATTGCTTGACTTGTACCGGGCTTTAAGGTCTTATCACGAGGTGCTTGATGAACTTATCCCGGAAGTCTTGCTTTCAACACTAAAACCCTGCATAAACACTAAACTCCAAAACCGACATGCATGAATGAACTTGTTATACCAAGGGGGTTAGTACCAATGGATCAGATATAAAAGTCATGCCAACACCGAAGGTAAACTCATGGCTAGGTTGACGGAATTTCAACGTCAACACACCCTGAGCTCTTTCTCCACAGTCCCTCACCACTCGCTCGCCCTGCTTGCTTCATTTCGCTCAGCCCGTCACCGGAAGTCCACCTGCGCCCCCTTATCTCCTTTGCTCGACCGCCTTCGCACCGCAGCAAGCCCCAACCCATGCCTCCTTACGGCCCATCGCCGGCCCGCTCCGCCTCCCCCTCTCTTACTGGTTGACACGCGGGCCCGCGCCATCATCCCTAACCTTGCGTCGTGCTGAAGCCGGACATGGGAGACCCAGTCTATCCCGCCTCGAGTGCCGCCTCCTAGGCGTGGCCCGCACGCCGAGACGTCACCCTTGGTCTATAAAGTAGCTACGGCCTTTGCGCGCCTGTATTCCCTAACCCTAGCCGCCCGGAGCTCTGCCCGTGCGCCGCGAAACCCTAGTTGATCGCCGCCATCGATCCCCGCCGTCACCGCCTCCCCACTGACAAGGAGACCACGTGGAGCACCGCAAGGTGAGTGTTGACAGTGAATTTCCGTCAACCTAGAGTACTTGTTATACATTGGTTTCGATTATGATTTGCAACTAACCCGCCACTAGGCATACTAATGATGTAACAAGTTCACACTTGCATGTCGATTTTGGAGTTTGTTGTTTACGCAGGAAATTAATGTTAAAGAGGAGACTTTCGGGATAAGTTCATCAAGCACTTCAAGAGAAGATCATGAAGCCCGTCACAAGTCAAGACACGAAGTGAACATGACTCCAAACAACCCAAGGACCGAAGCATCAACACGCAAAACTCCGGGGACTTGGATGTTTACCAACGAGATCAACTCAGCCCGAGAGATATTCTCGCAGCCCAGGATAGCATGATCTTTTGGTGCAGATTCAGAGACTTAAACGGCCTTTAATGGCAAAAGTTTGACTACCAAAGTTGTGGGTCTCGACGATACATTCGATTTGGACATGTGGAAGGCCCAATTCGGATAAGGGAGCTAGAAGATAAGGCCCCCGAAATCTCTGCTGCGCAGTCAGTCAGAAATCAGAACAGATTATCTTCCAAGGCTGATTTGGAGATCTTATCTTCGTTTCCAAGAAAAGAAATGAATACCAAAGTTGAAGATAATTTCGTGGCACACAACCTGGACACCTAATTTGCATTATTTGGAGTCCTGACGTGGGAGATATGGCTCCGGCAAGGAAGGACTGCGAATCAGGAAAATCTGAACGAGGCTGATTTTATGGAAACCAAGTTCCCTTCTCTCCCAAGGAAGATCTCATGGAAGGCAAGGTGGAGCACGCCCCAAGACTCCCCAAAGGCATAAATATGACCCCTTAGGCACCCAAGGAGGAGTTACCATTCAGATCCAATCATTCTACCAACCTCTATTCGTCATCCGCCGCCACAAGACCGAGAACAGAAGCAGATTGGATCGCGAAGGGAGCACTCGTGGCCTTCATCTACTTCGAGGGATTCTACACCATGATCAGCGCTACAATGAGTAACATTATGGGGTAAAGTCCTTGTTTGTCCTAGGGGTTGAAGGGGGATCTTGAGTTGTAATCACCAAACCTATGTTTTGAATCTTTTACTATCATATTCATGTTCATGTTGATAGTGCTTTAATCTTATTGGTCGGCCGGCTTGCTTTGGGGATACATCGCTCGTAGCTTCGGTATCGTGTTCCTTTTGTTCTGTATGCGATTACCATCGTGTAGTGACAGTGCACGGGAGGGAAAACATAATGAACTTGGTTCACACATTTGATCGTGCATGCCTAGAACACATCAACGTCTTGTGCACTTGGTGTTCGATCACGGAGTACCCTCGTGTAGTGACTAGTATGCGAGAGGGAAAGGGTTAGACTCTGTGCACTTTTACCTTTGATAGATTAGATCGGGTTGTTCTTGCTAGGTGGTTACATCTTCAAGTGATCCTAGATCCCTTGGACAAGCATTCTACGTTATTGAGACCTCCTTTCCATCACTCTCCACTTTGTCTTCTTTAACCTAGATTAAATTAGATTAAGTTCCTTACACATATTTGATAAAGAGTTTTAAATCAACAACATTAGTGCTTAGTTGAGCATAGCAATCCACTTGTTCCACGGATTGATTAACCTTAGGGGAATACTCTAAGGGAAAAGCTACAACCGACCCGAGCACTTGCGGATCGTAACTTGACATGTTATTTAACCGTCAACAGCGAGGCAACCGCTAGTGTTTCTTGTTTTCGTCCTCTCGCCTTGCTTCATCCGCGAGACCTTGTCGGAGTTGGCACCCCGTGCTATCTGCCGCGCCGAGCTATTCGTCACCTTCGTCGCCTTCGTCACCCGTGCCAGTGTCGTAGCCGTGTCCCTCGTGCCTTCTGCTTTGTTCTCGTGCAAACTGCATCTTCAATCGTGTCTGGGAACTCAAGATCAAGTTCCGCCAGCGAGTCCGCCGCCGAGCGCCGCCCGCTGGCCGCTGCCCGCCGCCCTGTCCTCGCCGCCGGTCGCTTATACATGTGCATGGCCGTCGGATCCCAATCTAACAGCTTGGATTAGATCTAATCGAGTCAAACACTGGTCAACCCAGCCTTGTTCTGGTCGTTTTATAGTTAAGCCCCTGCGCTCTTTAGATTTGCAAGTGTGTCCTTGTTCTTTTGTCCCAAAAACTATATTTAATTACTATTGCATATGCTTTGCATTTAATTTGATGGGTCCTATTAAGGATTATCCTAGTGTTCATTATCATTCCTTGTCAACCTGGATTTACCTTTTTGTTGGGTAGTACTTGCTTATTTGCTATACTTGGGTTATGGTGGTTAATATGAACATTAATGTTAAACTTGATCTGCTTGGATGATATATGTTCTACCTCTGATTATATAAGATTACCTTTGTTAATCAGAACATGGAGTGACCACCTAGGAAAATCATACTACAACAAGGCATATGGCTCTGTCTTGGCCAAGTAATTAGGGAAGTCTTTTGTGGGGATTAGTCGTGGTAGCTTGGGTACGGAGGAATGCTTTTATGGCTCTTCTACTCCGGATAGGTTTTGGTACGGAAGTGCTCTTCTATGGCTACCTAGTCCGTGGGTAGAGGTGTGGTACGAAAGATGGCCTCTATGGCGTGCTACTATGGACTAATACACATAAGAGGACTCTTTGTAAAAGCCTCGTAGCGTCCCTATGCAATCACACCTCGGTAGTGTGGTATGGTGCCTAGCTAGCATCACATGGTTGGGTTTAAAGTTCCTAGAACTTTTACGCGACTTGTGGGTAAAGATGTACGACCTCCGCATAGTGTAAAACTAACTAGTTAGTCGTGCTCACAGTCAAGAGCGGCCTGGACCCTCACATGATTAACTCTATGGAAGATGGACTTTATAAACTTGTGCATTACATATTTTGGTTCTTATGCATCTTTTAAGTGGGTTTGTTATACACTTAACAAGTAATAGTTGCTTAATAAAACTTGACCAACTAAAATACTGACCTGCTTTGCAACCACAAGCCTTCCACCATAAAGTCTTGCATGTTGTTATAGTATATTTCCCTTGTTGAGTATGACATGTGCTCATGCTTGTTGTTTTTATATTGCATCTACACAACCCGACTGCTGCTCAGACAGACATTTTGAGGACTATCCTGGTGGATTCGACGAGTTCTAGGTGTTCGCTCCTTCAGTCAGTTGCCTGTGGAGGACTTCCGCGTTTACTTTTTCCGCTGCTAGCTACTCGGTGTGTTAGATTAAAGACTATCGGTCATGTAATATTGTTTTAATACTCCCTTTACGCTTTCGACACTGTTTTTTGTATTCACTGAGTCGACGCTTGTGTGTAACTTGATCCTAGCGCGCATGTGTTTTATGCATTCGGGTTTATCCTTAAATCCGAGTGTGATATTTTCTTTCATGTTTTTTCATATATTCCTTTCTCTCCTTCTCTATTTTTCTGTTTTCCCTTTTTCATTATTTTTCTCTATTCAGTTTATTTTTCTCTTTCCTCTCGTTATTTATTTACTTACTTACTTATTTATTTTCAACCCTTCATCTTTTTTATGTTTATTATTTTTCCTATTCTTTATGATTTTTATCTTTTACATATTTGTTCGGCTTCTGTAAATATTTGTTTGGCTATAATAGGATCTTGTTCTCACAGTTGTTCTCATTTGTTCTGACACTTTATTTTGTTCGAGATGACATATAAATTTGTTCTGGCTATAATAATAAATTGTTCTTGCTATAATAATAACTTGTTCTCTCTATAATAATAACTTGGTCTAACCCTTTGCTCTGATTTGTTTTGTTCGGGATGACATACAAACTTGTTCTGGCTATATTTCTTCTTCCTCAGTGAATATTTGTTCCACATTAGGGAATCTTTATTCTGATACTTTATTTGTTTGTTTAAGATGACATACAAACTTGTTTCGACTAAATTAGGATCTTGTGCTGAGAACAATTAGGATCTTGTGCTGACATTTATTTTGTTCGTTCGAGAAAACATACAAAGTTGTTCTGACTAGAATAATAAGTTGTTTTGGCTATAATAATACATTATTCTAACTATAATAATAGCTTGTTCCGTGTTCTCACAGTTATTCTCATTTGTTCTGACACTTTATTTGTTTTGTTCTGGCTATAGTAATATCTTTTTTGTCTATAATAATAACATATTCTGATTCTTGTTCTGACACTACATTTGTTGTTCAGGATGACATGCAAACTTGTTCTAACGGTTATTCTCGTTTGTTCTGGCACTTCATTTGTTTTGTTCTACGATAACAGTACATATACCCTTAATTAAAAAATATGAATAAAAAAGTTTGTCAAAATATAATAAAGTGAGATCTTGTTTCGAAGTTTTTATTGTCAGAAATTCAATGGTGAAATCAAAATTTAATTTTGATACTCGGTTTGTGATTATAGATTTTTTAATTTTCAAATAACTTGGTAACATCAACTTTTTTATCTGTTTTACATGCACTATTTCAGAGGATTGCAGGTGGCGACTAAGCTCCCTAATGTCCTCTAAGATCATCCCAGTCTCTGACCTTGAGTTCCTGGTCATCCATAGCTTGGCCAACTCAAGCAGACCATCACGGCATGTTTCTGCCTCTACCACAAGCACAGAGGCTACCACAGGGAGCCATCTAGCAGCTGCCACATAGAAGTCACCTGCTCAGTTTGCTAATATGTACATTATGCATAATGTGGAAAAGCACATGTGTATATATCTAGCCAGTCAAAAGTCATCCAATATTACAATATCCCTCAGATGCATTTAGTTGTTTGCAACACACTAGCTAATATCCTACAGTAAGAAAAATGATTTTTCTAATATTCATTCTTGAGATTCAAACACAAAATAGACAAAACAGGATGACCAGAGACCTACTGGTTGTGTATGAATAATATTAACTGTGAAAAATAAAACTCAAGAGCGTTATTCCTAAGAGAGATATATTTAAGATCACACACAATATATCAACTGTGTCCGGCTTCCACAAGAAATTTGAACTTTTCAGGTAACAACTTTATGTATTTCTGGCATGTCTCTTTCTTTGAGAAGAGAGAGATCAGGAATTCAATGGTTGAAGCTTCAAGTGTAAAATTCTTCTCTCCAATTTTAGAAAGATAACTTCCAGCCCTGATTATATCACCATTCTTCAGTAACAGCCTGACCACAAGATTTAGCATTTTGGAGTCAGGAGCACAGCTAGTCTTCTCCATTGCTGAAAAGATATAATCCGCCTCTGCCAGCAATCCTTCTTTTATGAAATTTGTCATCATTATTTTGTAAGTCACAACAGAAGGCACCAGCCCATTATTTGGGATGCTAGCAAACATTTCCTTGGCTTCTTCTATTCTCTTGGTTTTAAACATCGCATAAATCATAATATTCATAGTTATGATATTAAACTTCACACTCATAGCTCGTAATTTCTCAAACAGCTCCATTGCTTCAGTAACACTGTTATTTTGACAAAACCCAATAAGAACTGTATTGTATGTGTCAATGCCCACTTGTATGCCACTTTCAATCATTGTATAAAATTTTTCCTTTGCAGGAACTGTTCTCCCTGCGCGAAACAGCCCATCAAGTATGATGTTGTAAATAAAAGTTGTGGGCTTAACCCCCTGGAGTGGCATTTCCCTGAAAAGGCTTAAAGCATCGTCAATCCTTCCAGTTTTACAATATCCATTGAGAAGTGTACCATAAGTAAAAGCATCAGGTTTGAGGCCAGCTGACTCCATAGCATCAAGTACTCTGAGTGCTTCCTCCATCTGGCCAACAAGGCAATATCCATCCATCAGTGAATTGTACACAGCAACATCAGGCTGCTGATCTATACTTATGATGAAGCCAAACATATCTTGTGCCTCTGTTACCCTTCCTTCTTTGCACAGGTTGTTTATTACAGGAAGGAACAACTCATTATTAGTACACAAACCTTTGTTAACTGCTTCAGATATCAATTCCTTAGCTTTCCCAAAATCACCAAGCGAGCAAGAACCCAGAACCAGGCATCCATAAACACCTATGTCAGGTGATACTCCCTGATCAACCATCTCACTGAATTTTTCCATAGCATCATCCAGCCTACCCATTTTGCAAAGTGCGTCAATTACTGTTAGGTAGGTGACTACATCTGGGTTCACTCCTTGCTGCAGCATATCTTCAAACATAAGCATAGCATCATCCATCATCCCACGTGCAGCATATGCTTTGATGAGTATGTTGAAAATTTTGTGGTTAGGGATGATACCATTTTGTACCATGGAATTGAAGAGATCAGCCATTTGATCAAAACATCCTTTTGTGGCGTACCCATGAAGCATGATAGTGTAGGAGATAACATCATGCTTTTGGGCTTTCAAAACCATAGAATCAAAAACATCTCTAGCTTCGTTTATCCTTCCACTTTTGCAAAGTGAAGACATGAATGTGTTCCACACAGCAACATTTGGCTGAAAGCCTAGACTTGCCATTTCTCTGAATATCCTAACTGCCTTCTTCCACTGGCCCAAAATGGAATATTCATGGATCAGGCTATTATATGTCACGACGGTGGGGTGAACACCTTTCTCAACCATCTGACGAAGAATTACCTCTGCATTGTCCATTGCTCTAGCTTTGCATAGTGCATCAATAACTATGTTGTAAATCACCACATCAGGTTGAACTCCTTGCTGGATCATCTCATTGAAGAGATTGCACGCTTTTTCTACTTTTCCTTCTTTAAAGAAGCCATTGATGACTATACTGAATGAGAAGACATTAGGCTTACAGTCTAGTTCAGGGGTCGAGTTGAGGCTGAGCAGCATGTCCAAAGCCTCTTCTGTACGCTTTGACTGGCAGAGTCCCTTGAGGAGGTTACTGGAGGCGAAGGCATTCAACCGCAGCCCCGACCTGAGGAGGCGGCCAAAGAAGGCAAGTACCATGTCTGGGCGGCGTGTGCGGCAGCAGCAGTCCATGAGGATGGAATAGATGCAGTCCGTGGGCCCCACTACCCGTTGGCCAGCGCCTCGAGACATACGGTTGAAGAGGGTGATGGCGAGTGCAGGGCCATATCTCTGCAGGCGGCAGAGGGCCCCGCGCGGGCGAGTGCGGCAAGGAAGTTGTTCAGTGCACGCTCCGGGACGGGGTGGTCTGCCTCAGCAATTCGTCGACCAGGTTGTGGGCGTCGTCCGGGCTGAGCGTCCCGTCCCTCACGCGCTTCGTGGCGACGGCCAAGGCGGCCTGGGGAGCGCGCTGCAGAGGCGCCGATGAGGAGGTGGGGAAGGCGATGGCCGTGGATAGGCGGGCGCGGGACATTGCATCCGGAGATTTGGGCTACCTTGCCCTCGTTCCTCTCGGGCGGCGCTGACCACGCTCCGCCTCTAGCCGGGAACGGCGCGCGCAACTGCAAGCGCCACCATCCTTGGTGAAGCGGGCTCGCCGCCGCTAGCCATCATCGTCGAACGCCTGTGCCGGTAAGGAGGAGGGGCGGCGCCACTGGAGGATAGTGACAAAGCGGACGAATCACCGCCGGAGGATCAGCAGATTGGTTTGGGGCCGATTCAGATCCTCTACAGTCGCGTATTGACTGCTTTTCTGCATTCGCGCTCCATCTTCACGTCCCCCTACGAATTATATTTTCTAATTTTGTCTTTAATCCATATTTAATACTCCTAATTAGTATCCAGAGATTAATGTGACAGTGAAAAAACATAAAAAGAAGTTGTAGAAAATTATATTAGTAAGGCACCTTTTGGCAGGGCTCCACGAGCAGCTGCAAAACCGGCTCCAAACGTAGCCCTGCCAAACGGCGCGGGGCGGAGCGGCTTCGCGCTCGGGCTCCATAGAGCTAGAGCCGTTTTGCACTACGAGTGGGCGGAGTTACAAAAGAGCAGTTCCGCCGCTCCGGCTCCGGCTCGGCCTCACGGGAGCCTCCCAAAAGTCAACAACAACTCACATGATTCGTGAATGAGAGTCCAGTAACGATCTTTACTCTTTTTTCCCTTAAAAAAGCATATGTAGATTTTTTTACTCACTCTTTGACAAGAAAGATAAATTAGTAAACAGTCAAAGGACAACTCACACGATTCGTGAATAGCAATCTAGTGATGCTAATCAACCTTACTTCTTTCTAAAAAATTAATAAATATTGAACAGTGCTTGAAACGTGAAAAACTTAAATCATGGTAAACTCAGTTAGCATATATTATATTTCCTAAATAAAATTCCATAAATTAATTTTATCACAATAATTGGCTGCCTACGAGGCTCCACCATGGTTGTTCCTACTGTACTTCTAGCTAGGCACATGATGAGAAGCATAGATAGAGAGTTCAGGGATTGGCGTTCGTTTTTCACTCACCTGCCGATCAGATCTTGTAAAACCCCACACGCATATGCGCATCTCAGTTCCCTGCCCATCCTTTTACTGTTGTCACTATGGCCTCGATCAACAAACACATGCATATTATCAAGAGAGGTTACAGAGATAATCTGAGGAAGACGATGTTTACCCATGACTTAACAGATTCCATGTAGATAGTGAAGTGGAGTACGTATGGGTAATAGACCAGTTGTTGACTTGTTGCGTCGGCATAAGTATCATCCACACAACGTAGGTGATGCGGTGAGGAAGGTTTCTCGTGAAGTGGTGGAGGGATACAAGGATGGCACTAAATACTTTTTGGGGGAAGCCTTCAATCATGCATTAGTGAAAGAAATCAAGGAAAACTGTAAATAAAAGCAAGCAACATTAGGTTGCATGGACCAATCAAGCTTGACTAATGGACATGTTACGCAGTGATTAAGGCAATCAAAAAGGAACAAAAGTAGGAAAAAAATCTCATGCCTGATTAACGACAGGTCAATGAAAGGATTAGCTAGATTAGAAAGTGGTAATGAGCAATATTAGCGAGATTACCATTTACCACCTACTGTCGCAGGTATAGATGGAAGGATTAGCGAGATTAGAGGATGGTGATGATTTGCAACGTGAAACAATCAGGAAAGGAGTGGGGGCATGCATGCATAGATGGAAGGATTAGCGAAATTAGCGAGATTACCATTTACCACCTATGGTCGCTGGCATAGATGGTAGGATTAGCGAGATTAGAGGATGGTGACGGGCAACGTGAATCAATCCATATAGTAGGTGGACGTGGTGAGATTGTAAGATTGGACATCGTGACATGTGGATCCAAGCTAAGGTGGGTTGATGTGAGAGCAAAAGTTTTCGATCCTTATTTAACCCTATGTTCGCAGGCCTCTCCTGAATTGACCATAAGTTCGCAACCTTTTCGAAATTTAACCCCGGGCCACACGAACTCTTTGATTCGGGGGGTTTTCACTCCTTTTCAGGATTTCATGATTTTCTTTCTCATTTTCCATCTCCAACCCAAGTGGAAGGACCTATTTGGCATGTATTTCTCATTTAACACGATTGGAGGCCGTCGGCTGCTATTCCACGGGAGGAGGGTGCCGACGGGGAGCAGGTAGTCGACACCTGTGGGGAATGAGGAGACCGCCGGGGTCACAGGTCGTCAGGCTGCGTAGCTCGCCTCCGTCTGCGGAGGCTAGGATGTCGGCCTCCACCCCACCTCCATCATCGGAGAAGGAGGCTTGCTAGCGGCGTGAAGGCGGTCCGCCACTAGGTGGCTCACGCGCAGGGTGCGAGATGGGTGGAGGCATGGATGGGATTTTGCTGGTGGAGAGGAGATACAAGTGGGACTTTGGGAGGGGAGACGGTAGGGAGGGGAGTTTACTGGCATCACAGGGGCAGCGATGGAGCTGCATCTCGGTGACGACGCTGCCGGGAGGCCGGGCTGCCGCTCCACGAGACCAGGCCGGGAGCTCCGTTGGGACGTCATGCCACGAGGCCGAGCTACACCCCTACGTCGGGTCGGTCCCTCTTCCCATCAACGGTGATGGCACCAGGCCCTCCTCCCGTCGGCGGCGGTGGCACCAGGGCACCAGGGCCTCTCTCCCGACAGTGGATGCCCCCACATCAGCAATGCGCATAGTACCCAAAGCAGGTGTACAGCCTGGACTTTGCTAGCATCGGCTCGCCGCCACCACCCTAGAGTAGCAGCAGCTCGCGGGCATCCGGGTGCAACACCTTGGGCTAGAGGAGGTCTGACCGATCGGTGTCGGGTCGAAGAGAGGGGGTAGAAGAGAGGTTGAAGAAGACCCAGGATGTGAGACCCACATGTCAGTGGTGGAGGAGGAGAGAAGGGCAGGGGCAAAACGGTCCATCAGTTGAGCTTAAGATAGAAAATGCGAAAGAAAATCCCGAAATTCCAAAAAAATGTTGGAAATCCTCCTAATATAAGAGTTCGCATGGCCCGAGGTTATATTTTGAAAGGCTTGTGAACTTAGGATCATTTCTGATGAAGCCTGCAAACATAGGATTAAATTTCAAAATATCTCATTGTGGTGGTGTTGCTGGTTCAGGCTATGGCCCATGGAATTAGGCCCATCACAGACCCTAACACAATTGGCTCTTAGGAAACCAGGAATCCTATCTTTTGGAATTTTTTCTCTAAATAACTTTTGGTGTTTGATATTGGTGCACACAATATAATCATTGGATTCTCATCTTCCCGACCCTAACTTTCTTCCACACATCCACTGTTGCCGAAGCATGTGTCGCCACGGCACCCGCGAGTCGTGCCCGTGCGGCCCCCACTACCACTGGAGCGCGCCACCGCAGCCCCCTAAGCCGTGCCCGCATGGCATCGTGTGTCACTGCTGTAGTGTGTCACCGCATCCCCATGGAATGTGACGTGCGACCCTCGTGCACCGCCGCTAGAGCGCACACCTTGCCTGCATGGCCCCCGTGTGCCGCCGTCGGAATTGGTGTCGTCAGGCTGGCATGTTGTCTCAAGGAGGAAGACGACGAAAATTAGATGATGAATATTTGTTGTCCGAATGTTGAATCTTTGTTGATGAAATGTTGAATCTTTTATCAAATGTTGAAATAGATATTGATAAATGTTGAATGCTGACAAAAATGTTGAATGTTGAATAGTGCGTCCAAAATGTTGATTTAACAGTTGAAAACGTTTCTCACCTGATTCGAATCTACATTACCCCTCATGTCAGATCTACCCGTCATCTATTTGAGAAGTATGTAGGGTGGAAGACCCATAAAAATCATAATTTGAAGTGTGATTCTTCCCAAAAGCTAATTCTTTTTTCACATGCGATCTTACCCACCCTTGCTGCCCGTACACACCCACGACTCTGCCTGTCTGGCCAATCGTGGATCCTTGGTCCTTTGGTCTTCTTGCCGCGTTAATCACAATTCCTTCCTTCTGTGTCCTCAAATTCTTTTTATTGTTGCGTGCCAGGCTGCCAGCCAACAAGAGGCGGACCCAAAGAGACCCCAACGAGGGCACCTCTACTTCGCTGAGCCATGTGCCGGCAACAACATGTTGTAAATGATGGCGAATAATGATGAAAATAAAGAAATCAAACCGAAAAAAGACATGAGATTTAACGTGGAAATCCCTCAACACGAGAGGGAAAAAACACGGGCACCAGCCAACCAACAAGAACTTCACTATGATCGGAGTTCGGTTACAACACCAACGACGGCGGCTTAAAGAAGATGAGAGAATCAATCTTAAATAGAAAACCCTAACGACTATATATGACCCATACCGTACCGCGGGGTGGATCATCACTCAACACGACGTGTGTCGTCCTTCACTGGTAGAGAAAGAGCCTTTGCTATGCCCCTTTAGTCCCGATTCAATTTTGAAGTCGTGAATAAAGGGGTTGCGTCAACATGACCACTAATGTCAGGAGTGCTCACCCCCTTTAGTTTCGGTCCGTAACACCAACCTAGACTAAAGGGGGTTGACCCTTTTGTCTCGGTTCGTAACACGAACCTAGACTAAAGGGGACTAAAGGGGCCCTTCAGTCTGGGTTGGTGTTTGAGAGACATGGGTACCTATGGGTCCCCAACGACCAGGGTCCCGGAGGTCTCTGTCAAGTGGACCCGACCTGCTAGAAGCCCCGCCGACCTGCAAGTGGGCCCGGAGACCTTATCCACAACAACGGCGACCTTGAACGACCTAATCCAGATTACGGAAGACCTACCGAGCTTGTGGCGCAAGCTTCTCCCTAAATCGCAGTGTGGTGCCGCCAATAGGTCTGAGGATCACGAGATCCTTTCTGTAATCACGGAAGGAGACCTTCCTAATCTGTAACCGACTCCAATGAGGATCCACCGACCTCGAATGGAAGCCCTAGCCCGCCGGCCATATAAGGCGACCTAGAGCTCCATTCGAGGGGACCTCCCCTTCCACGCATAATTCCATCACAATGGACGTAGGGTTTTACTCTCCGGAGGACTGAACCAGTCTAAAACCACCGTGTCCTTGCCATTCTCGCTGAAGGACCGATACGGCGAACTAGAGAGGGGGGAGTGAATGGGATCCGATAAAAATTCGTCTCGAAGGAGATGGAGGCTCCAACAAGATGAACACGGCTTCCAACACACGTCTCTGACTCACTACCCAAGTTGGTCAAGTCCACGCAGCCACTGGAGTTCTACTGGACCTAGGAACCAACTCCCAACCTCACAAACCAAAGAACACAGTGGAACACTAAACTCGAGACTCACTAACCTACACCGGTCAGGCCGGTGAGCACCACTGGTTAGACCGGTCCCTGCTGGTGAAACCTGGCGACTTCCACAGAACAGCTCTACACCGGTCAGGCCGATGCAACACACCGGTCAGACCGGTCCCAGCCAGAAAGCCCCAAAACACCAAACAGGTCTACCGAGCTCCAAACTGACCCAAACTCGAAACAGCAGCAACACGGGACAACAGCGAACTCACCCAAACGTTCACCCGAGCAAAACCCAACAGGGGTCTGCACCGGTCAGACCGGTGAGAGGCACCGATCAGATCGGTGTGACCTGAGCTATCGGGATGAACAACACCCGCGGGTCAACACCCCCAAATCCAAACCCCGATCTCCTGAATTGCTCCACGGACTTGCGCAAGACTTTGGGGATAGTAGGAACACCTCATGAGGAGTCCATAGCCAAGTTATTGTCTACCAAAACTCGCCAAATCAAGAGGAATCGAAGAAATCCCGCCAAGAACTCCTCTAACCCTAGAACACCGAAAATCCCAAAATCGAGCCCCCTTAACTCACAGACTTGGGAGGGGAATCAAAGGAAAAAGAACCACGAAGGGTTCTCACATACATCCCCCACCAAATCCCCAAGAGCAAGGTCCCGAAAACACACCAAGAAATCCACCAAGAGAGGGCTCCAAAAATCACCACAAAGAACGAACGGGAACAACACATCAAAGCCTTGAGGAACCACGCCGAATCATCTATACATCACAAGAAGGTTCATACAAGGTCTAGCTTACCGCCCGATCATCCAACCCTCTCATAAGATCTCACCATGAAGCTCTCAAGCTGTCGGTGCGGAATGTAGTCCCGACACTAACTAGTAATAAGCGCTGAGATCTGTCTCTCGATGGTCGGTGCTAAGCAACTAAGGACACTTGGTTTATCCTGGTTCCGGCCGGGGCCGTACGTCCAGTAGGGGTGTGCTTGAGGCACTATATTGCTTCACACCGAGGTGCCTGTAGTGGGGCGGCTACAAGCGAGACGGGAGAGGAGGCGTGGCCTCCAAGTCCCAAGTGGAGTGATTGAGGCGAGTGCCAATATCATGGGGAAGACGGGGAGCGTGTGAGCGATCGGTATCCGCTGTCCCGTGTCTAATGTCTTCTCCCCCCGCGGCGAGGGGGATCACCTTCCTTTCATAGACCAAGGAGAGGGCGATTTACAGGCATGCTGCACTATTTAGCTACGTGTGGAGGTATGGTGTACAGCGTCGCGGAGCTGACGGCCGTCCTGACGAATCTTGCTCCAATTACGGCGTCGTGGCGTGTCCTGTGCCTGAACAGGGGCGACTTTGAGGGTGGAGGCATAGCGGTTGACCAGGGCGTCTCCACGCGGGCTCGAGGGAGCCGTCGACGGTGATCCGTACGAGGTACAGTGGCAGGCGTGGCGGCGTCCCGTCCCCGCGTGCTCAACAGCGTCGGAGTAGTTGTAGCAGTGCACGGCGTGGCGCTGCAGGGGTGGGGATGGCCGCACAGGACTGACAGCGACAGGGATGGCGCTCCCGCCGGTCTGACGTCACGGTTTGACCCTGCAGAGTCACGAGAGGAGGGTTCGAGGGTGCGACCGGCCCCCCTTCGAGGGCGCGGTGCGTTAGCCGTATGAGAGTGGGCGGCACAGTGTCACGGAGCTGACACCGGCCTCGTCGCACAGTCCCCCACAGCGGCGGGGATGGGCTCCCCCTAGGGAGTTGGCGGAACGGCGCCGGGGCGTGATTCCCAGGCACGTAGTGGCGCAGCTCTGCTGTGTCAGAGTATTAAATGCTCATACCCGTGTGCGGGAGTAGGTGCGCTCGTGAGGGAGCCTCGAGCAAGGCGGAGCCCGCTCGAGGGAGGCGGGGACCCTCGAGTGAGGCGGAACCCGCTCGAGGGAGCGTGAGCCCTTGAGCGAGGCGGAGCCCGCTCGAGGGGGTGCCTTGTTGGGCCGCTCTGGTGGGCTGCGGAGGCCATCGCGGCGTGGGCTGTGCTGTGTGCGTATGTTTCGTGTTATGTTTGTGTTTTGTGTTTTTTGCAGGTTTTAGGCAGGATTCCCCCGGTTTTTTAGGGGACCCTCGTGGCTGTCCCCGACAGTAGCCCCCAAGCATCTGTGGGCGTACTGGTCAGGTTCCCCCAGATGCTGGAGCCTACTGATAGGACGTCCTTCCCTCCCGGTTGCAGATGTCTTTCCGTGGGGCCGCGTCAGCGGACCCGCGGGTCTAGCCCCCGAAGCCTTGCAGGAGCGTGAGTGCTCCTGCAAGGGTTTTTTCGCGGAATTTCATCAGCGGGCATGGTACATGTCTCAACCGGCATCGGCGGTGTTGCAGCCGGCTTCGGTGACGCACACGCAACTGATGTCTTTCGCGTTCGGCGCATCCCAGGAGGTGTAGCCGTGCGTCGAGCCCCCGAGCCTAGGCCCATTCGAGGCGATCGGGGCGAGCTCTTCGTCTTATTTTAAACGCTCCCTCGCCGTCCCTCCGCGGGACGGAGGGTGAGGTCTCCACAACCCCCATCGATCGGGTCACGGATCGCGGATTCCTCGTCGAGCTGTTGGCGGGTGGTTCAAGTGGACGGCCATGCCCCGTTTGATGAGGGTAGGCTCGTGGTCCGGAGACTCGTCCATTAAAGTGCTTGCGCGGGTTTGCTAGGTGGGGCTCGGTCCCGTTCGCTAGGGACCGAGGGCGCGGAAGCTCTCCCTCGGTGGGATTCCCCCGGCTAGCTGCCCTCGCTGGCTCTCGAACACGACATGTGGGGCGCCCTCGAGCCGGTGGGCTCGAGGAAAGGCTCGAATGCGCGCGCCCTCGTTGTCCCTGACTCTGGTGATCTGGGGCACCTGTTCGAACCCGTCAAGGGTCAGGTTTCGAACCCCTGATCAGTAGGGCCGTGCGGGGTAGCAGCGGAGTGCTCCCGTCTTTTCGCATCTGCAGGTTTCGAGGGTTCTTGGGCGTGCCAGCCCTCGAACCGTTGATCAGTAATTTTTGTAGATCGAGGGGACCTGTGGCGCCCGTTTATTTCGAATGGGCTTCGAGGCCACTGGTCTGTATTCGCACCCTTCGTGGGTCGGTCTTATTTGAGCCTGGGGCTCGGGCCGCTCGAGGGTCTTCCTTACTTGGTAAGGGACCGGGGCATTTAATGCCCGCAGTCACGGCTATAGTCTTGCGCTGCGGGCGCGCTTTTTCAGGCACCGTGGCCGCGCGCGTAGTGGGCGAAGTGGGCAGGCGGACGTGACTGACTGACGCGGCCCTCCGGTTACCGCGCCGTGATGATGGCGCGCGTGCAGATGTGCGGCCGCCGCGGTCGTGGTGGGCCCCGCTTGTCAGTGAGGGAATATTTCACTTGCAGTTAATGCGCGCGGGGCGTGCACTCTGGAGAGCACGCCCCGTGGTCTATAAATCCAATAGGCGGAGGAGGGGCGGTTTTTACCTTTGCACTTAGCATTTGCCATCCCTGCCTCTTGCGCTTCAGCTGCCGAGCCTTTCTTGCCTTTGCGCCTCTGCTCTCGGAGCCGCTCTTGCTTCCCGTTCCTCGTTCCCCCGCCCACTCGTATGGCTCCCCAGCAGCCCATCACCGTCATCGACCCACCGGCGTGGGAGTGCTCGACGGCCACGACATTGTCTCTGGGTCTGCTGGTGGCCGACGGTCAGCTGGCGGCGAATGTGGATGGGCAGCCCACGGAGTGGATCGTGCCGTCGGAGAGGGACCGAGTTCCCAACCCACCGTACGGCTACGTCGTCAGCTTCGTCCGCTTCCACGAGCGCGGCTTTGTGGCGCCGGCGAGCCGCTTCATGCGGGGTCTGTGCTACCACTACGGCGTGGAGCTGCACAACTTCATGCCGAACGCGATCTCGCAGGCGGCCACGTTTGTCGGTGTCTGCGAAGGCTTCCTGGGGATCCCGGTAAATTGGGATCTCTGGGTCCACCTCTTCCCCGTGGAATTGCATACGCTGTCCACGACGGAGTCGAGGACTCGCCGCGTGGCACGCGCCGGCGGCTTGGTGCTCGCGTTGCGGAGCTCGAGTAGGGAGGAGTACATCCCCTGCACGATGACCTCCAACAACGCGGACTGGGAGCGGGGGTGGTTCTACCTCCGCAACGCCGACCCCGGCCTCCCCCCTACACCGGCAAGGTGCTGAGGGAGAAGGCCGCCTCCTGGTACCATGGGGTATCTCCGCCCTCGCACCAGGCGCGGCTGGACTCGCTCCTGGACGCGTTGAAGAACCTGGCGGACCGCGGGCTGACCGCGGGATGCGTCCTCGCCAACCTCCACCACCGGCAGATCGTCCCCCTAATGGAGAGGCGGCTCCGCATCTTCGAGATGAGCGAGGACGCGGACCCCATCGCGTTGGCGGAGTCGCAGCTGCTGCGGGACCTCTTCCCGCGGGAGTACGCGGCCACCCAGGCGCGGCGTGCCATCGACCTCAGGGCGGGTCGTTGCGACGACGTGTCCCTGTGGGCGTTCGCCATGCTCCCGGTCGGCCAATTGGTGAGTGAATTTCTTGCATTCCTTTCTTGTTCTGCTGGTTTTTGGGTCATCGGCGTGTTTTGAGGCTTTGCCAAATCCCCGCAGATGGTGCGCGTGAACGCCGCGCGGTCCGACCCGCCCACGCCCCGGTCTCACGCGCACGCGCGCGCGGCGCAACGGCGAGAGCAGGAGCGGGTGGCGCGCAGAAGAGAGCGGAATACGTGGCGCTGGGAGCGCCGGGAGCGGAGGAGCAAGGAGTTCCGGCTGCGCGATTAGCAGGGACTTTCCTCGCCCGGGACAGAGGAGTACTCTTCGTCGGACGAGGAAGAGGAGGAGGAGGAGGAAGAGGATAGGGGGCAGGTTCTCCCCGACAGGTGGGAGCCTGCACCCCCGTCACCAGAGCCGACTCCGGTGGCAAGAGAACCATCGCCTGGGGCGGGCACAGGGGCGCCCACCACCAGGCGGTCTATGACGGAGGCGGCACGAGCCGCGGAGGCGCCGGTGCGCGCGGCGAGCCGCGCGCGCGCGGTGGAGGCGGCAAGAGGCGCGGCGGCGGCCGCGCCGGCCGCGCCCGCGGTGTCAGAGGGGACCTCGAGGAAGAGGAAGCGGGCCTTCTCCTCCTTGAGGTAAGGATTTGCCTTTCGAGGGGTCGCGTGCTCGACGGGCGGGGATATGACACTCTGTTTTCATGTTTGCAGGGTGACGCCAACCGTTCCCCCCTCGCACCGGCCAAGGTGTTGAGGGCGGATGTGTTCGTCCCCACCAGGCGGCGCTTGTCAAGGGCGATGCAGGCGGCGCGAGCACGGCGGCGGCGGCAAGTGGGAGCTCGCAAGGCGCGGCCGAGACCTCGGGGCCGCGGCGGCGACGTCGCCCACCGGGCCGCGGCCGGCGGTCGCGGAGGCACGGCGAGGCGCCGGCCGCGGTGGAGGTGCGGCCGGTGGCGGAGGTACGACCGACGGTGCCGGTCGCGGCGGCGCGGCCCGGCGGCGTCGGCCGCGGAGGTGCGTCCGGCACCCGCGACCGCCGAGGCGCGCGGCGGAGGCGGCGGTCACGGCGCCGCGGCGGGAGAGACCACGGCCGCGGAGGCTCGGTCGGAGGCGGTAGTGGTGGTGCAGCGGGAACCCACCCTCGCCGGCAGCTCCCTGGCGACGGCGGTGTAGGTTCCTGACGACGACGTCCCGCCGCCTGGGTAGGACCAGTGGGCAAGCCTGCCTACGCCAGCCCCCAAGCCCCAGGCGGGGGCGCTTGTGAGAAGGTGGGACGGCCACATGGTGGCCGGGTGCCCGAGGCATGGCGTTGAGGCCTCTACATCCCGCGCCGGCCCCCCTGCCTCGGGCGAGGAGCACGTTGATGCGCCGCCCCCCCACTTCGCCGACGCCCAAGAGGAGCAGCAGCTGTGGGAGGAGCTCCGCGATCACGGCGCCTCGCTCAACCGGGTGCTGAACGAGGCGCTGCGGATTCACGGCGGCCCGGTGTGGCGTGTTTTCCAGGTGCGTCGGTGTTCTCACATTGTTCCGTTAGCTTGTTGCTTTCTTCTTTGCTCCGTTGTTCTCGCGTTCGTCTTTGCAGTGCGGCACTAATGGATTTTGTCCGCTGGTGACAGGAGTTGGAGCTCCGTGCCCGCGATAGGTACGGCGCCCTCGACCAGATGAGCGCTGAGCTCCGCCAGCTCCGGGAGCAGCGCGACGCTCTCGATGCCCTCACCGAGGCCCTAAGGACCCGGGACGGCTGGTTGGCGTACCGGGCGGAGGCCCTGTGCGACCAGCTCTTGGAGGTGGAGGGGCAGTCCACAGCACACCCCTCTGCCATCGAGCGGATTCGCACGGCCCTCATCGACTGGGACGAGGTGCTGCAACAGGCGAGAGGGGACCTGGAGAGGGCGCTCACCGTGGCGGCGGACTAGGAGGCAGAGGTGGTCTCCGTCCGGACCCAGAACTGGCAGGTCCGCGGGGAGCTCGAGGAAGCATGGTCCCGGCTAGGCTGGGCCGAGGAGAGGGCGAGGGAGGCCGAGCAGAAGGCCAAGGAAGCCGAAGAGTTGAAGGTCGCCCTTGCCGCTAAGGTCGCCGCGGTTGCCGCAGCGGAGGAGCGACTCCCGGCGAGAGCGCGCGCCGCCCGCGGAGGGCGAGGGTCGGCTCCGGCGAGGAGCGGGCCGCCCTCGTTGATGCTCGGACGGCGCTCGAGCGGGAGCATGCTGCTCTTGAGAGGGCGCAGGCGTCGCTGAAGGAGCGGGAGGACGAGGTCTCGAAGATCGACGGGGAGCTGATCGCCCTCAGCATCTCGAACGCGGACCAGCTACGGACCCTCGAGGAGCAGAGCGCCACGGTCGTCAGCTTGCAGCAGGCGGTCGAGAGCGGGTGCCAAGCTCTTGAGGGGGAGAGGAAGCTGGTTGAAGGTGAGTCGCCGCTTCGTTCCTTTGTTTTGTTGATCTTCCCTTCGGGGATTCATTCCCTTTTTGAATTTCCTTGCTCGTGGTATCCAGGCCTGCGCACCGCGCTGGGGCGTGTGACCGATCGGGCCGAGACGCTACAGGCTGCCTACGACTCCTCCGAGCGGGGGCTGGTAGAGCTGCGCGCTGCGGCCCTCGAGACCTGCCAGGAGGTCGAAGAGGGCGGGGCGCAAGCCGGAAGCTCGTTGGCCAGCCGTGTACGCACCCTTGGTGGGCAAGTCTCGAGGCGCATGCGTCGCGCGCTTCACCTAGGCGTCCAAAAGGCCCTCGGTGTGGTGCGGTCCCACTACGAGGTGAACTTCGAGGCCGTGGCGTCAGGCTACGTTGTCCCGGAGGGCGTCGAGGATGAGGTGGCGATGGAGCAAGTGGATGCGCTTGCCGCTGATGCCGCCGAGGCGCTCACCGAGGACTTCCTGGAGTTCCTGTTCCCGGATGCTGCTGACGCCGACGCGCCTCAAGCCTGAAGATCGCTGGGCACTTGGCCCATTTTTTGTTTAAACGTTAGTGTCTGGGCCACGCGGCTGTGTAAATGAACAAGTATTTTATTGGAGTGTTAAACATTTGTAAATGGTATCTCTTGTTTCATTTATCGCGCTGTTCTATTTCTCCCTTTGCTTGGGCGAAATCGGGTTGGGGGAGTTTGATTTTCGTGAGTAGCCCGCTGGGCCGGAGGCAAGAGAGAAGGGCCGTATCCTCGCGAAGGCGTAGGCTATCTCTGGCTCGCGCGTCCTTTCCACTTGGCCACCCGCGCCCCGCCTTGATTCACTCGAGACCAAGGTCGAAACATACTTAGCGCGTTTGCGAGTTGAATTTTTTGCGAAAAAATGGGACCATTTTTTTGGGGGGGGGGATACCCCCCGCAGTAGCCCCCGAGGGTGACTTGGTTTTCAGGGGAAAGCCGAGTTGCCCTTTAACTTTATTGAATTGCTGTTATTTACATTGTGCTGCCAACTGGGGTGTTGGGCATGTAATTTACAACAAAAAACTTGGAAATCCTAGCTAAGGGTAGAAGCGACGTAGCTGCTGGATGTTCCAAGCGTTGGTGAGTTCTTCGCCGTCCTCGTTGGCCAACTTGTACGTGCCGGGCTTGAGCACCTTCACCACGACGTAGGGTCCTTCCCATGGGGTGACAGTTTGTGGCGGCCTCGATTATCTTGGCGTAGCCTTAGGACCAAGTCCCCTTCACTGAAGTCCCGCCGCCGCACCTTCCGAGCTTGGTAGTGCCTTAGGGACTGCTGGTACCTTGCGGAGTGCATCAGGGCCACGAGCCGTGCTTCATCCAACTGGTCCAGTGAGTCCTCGTGGGCTCGCTGGTTGGCACTTTCGTTGTAGCCCCGAACTCTGGGTGACCCGTATTCCAAGTCAGTGGGGAGGACGGCCTCCGCGCCATGGACCAGGAAGAATGGGGTGAACCCGGTGGCTGTAACACCCGAAAATTCCATCACAATAAAATATTGTTAGCAACATGGTTTAGTTTTATTTTCTAAGGATTTAATAAATTTGAATAAATAAATTTGCCTTTAATTAAATTAAACATCATTTAATAATTAGAAATCACCCAAGTGTTTGTGCATCATGTTGAAATGCATGAGTTTTGGTTGTGGTGTGATTTTAAAAGTCTTAAAAAAATTTTGTGAAAAGTCCTTAAAAATAATTGTGAAAATTGGTGTAAAAGTTTGAAAGAAAAATGAAAGTTTGGATTTAAAAATGTTTGAAAAGTTGTTTAAAAGGTTTTCTAAAAGTCTTAAAATAGTTGGAGAATTTGTGTTAAAATTTGAATTTGAAAACATGTAAAAAATTTGAATTTAAAAGGTTTGAAATTGGTTTTAAAAGGATTTGAAAAGAAAAGGAAGAAAAAAAAAGAAAAGAAAAAATAAAAACAAAACCAATCTAACGAACCAACCGGCCCAATCCCGCGGCCCAGCCAACTTAAGGCCCACCGCCGCGCCCGCCCCTCCCCTCCCTCTCTCTCTCACGCGCCCACCGACGGGTGGGGCCCACTGTCGGGGCCGTCTTCTACCTCTCGCCCGCGCCCATCCCCGCATCGGCCGCCGGCCTCCCGCGCCGCGCCGCCGTTCCCCGGCCGCCCCGCGCCCGTCCGCCTCCTCCACTCCGCCATCAAGGCGTCGCCCCACTCACCTACCACCTCCCCGGCCCCTTCCCCTCCCCCGAAACCGCCGCACCGAGCGCCGCCGCCATTAATGGCACCGGCCACCGCCGAACCGCCGCGCCACCGCCTCACCGCGTCCTCTCCACGTCCCTCTCCGCCCTATAAAATGCGAGCCCGAGCCTCACCTCCTCCCCGCACCACATCCCGGCCATCTCCTTGCGCGGCGCCGCCGCCGCCGAGCGCCGACCGCCGCCGGAGCTCCGCCGCCCGATATCCTTCTCCGCCGCTCCTCTCACCGTTCCAAGCCCCATGGTAAAATCCTCGTGTCCTCCTCCTTCTCTTGGTGTATTTCCCGTGCGATCCGGTGACCGGGAGCTCATTTTTCACCGTTCTCCGGCGAGCCCGCCGCCACCGCCGCCGCAAACCGCCGCCGGCCGGCCGTCCGCCGCCGCCCGTCGCCCGCATGCGATCGGTGGCCGTCCGATCGGCGCGGACGGCCCAGATCGAAAGGGAGGCGTACCCCTTCAAGCGGTCCACGGTGGACCGGGTCCACCGCGCCGGTCCACCGCTGACGTCAGCAGACACGTCACGCTGACGTCACCGCTTGCGTCCGCCCAGCCAATAGCAACCCGCCGCGTGGCGTCACCACAGCTCATCCGCCGGCCGCCCAGACAACTTTGCAAATAAGCCCCTCCATTTCTGGAAATTACATAAATACCCTTCCACCTCCAAAAACTCTTGCAGTTAGGTCCAGTTTTTCTCGGTTAAGCCCTTGAGCTTCTTAGGTTTTCCATCCGAGGTCCAAACTTTGTCCTTTTGCATCTAAACCCTTCTAGTTTCACACATAATTATGTTTAGATCCCTGAAATCTTGCAGAAAACTCCATAAACTTTCAAATATTCACAATTTAGTCTTTGAATCTTGTTTCAGCCATATCTTTTTCATCCTAGCTCCGTTTTACGCGTTCTTAGTGTCCACGCGATCGTCTCTCTGAGCCCGTCATTTCTAAAAGCTTGTTTTAGTCTTTTGGTAATGTTTGATGTATTGTTTTATTTATTGTATGTTTTCTTGCATGATCGTAGCCGACGCGCCGTTCGAGGAAGAACAAGTGCGAGCTTTGCGGATAAGGAAAGTAGCTTATCGTTGGAGAAAGGCAAGTGACCCTAACCACCCTTCTACCTATGCTTTAATCAAGAATACTATAAATTAATCGGAACATGGAGAACCACCCGGGAAAACGAGGGCAACCACAGTCCATATGGCTCGGCTTAGCCAATTAATTAGGTGTGCGATTGTATTGACGACCCTATCCGAAAGGAACACGGGGGGCTCCGGGTTGCGGGGGTATAGCCCGGTTCTTATGGGGTAGCGACCTTTGCTAAGGTGCCGACCACTAGGGAGGGTTATGGTCCGCCCCGAGTCAGAATCGTCGTGGGTTGTTGATGCTTTTGCATATCTTTGTAAAGGCTTCGTAGCGTCCCTAAGCAATCACACCTCGGAAGTGTGGTATTGTGCACGATCAAGCACATGCGTGGTTGGGTTCAAAGTTCTTTGGAACTTTTACGCGAACCGTGGGAAAAGTGTGCAACCTCTGCGAGTGTAAAAGCGATCGATCGGCCGTGCTCACGGTCAAGAGCGGCCTGGACCCTCACATGATTAATTGAACTTAAAGATGGATTAATATTGCTTTCCGGTTATTCTGTGGCCTTGCCGAGTACCAACCATAAGTGTACTCATCCTTGCTTACGCTGTTCGGAGAAGAATCCCGGAGTGGAGTACTTCACCGACTACGAGGAGTTCTGAGGATGCGATCAACCAGTCAGAAGCCTGTGGAAGATGAAGATGGAGTCGCGTCTTCATAGTTATCGTTGTTCGTGTAAAGACCTTCGTGTCTACCTTCGTGAGTGTAATAAAAGTTAATAAAACCTTTTCTGTACGTTTTGAGCAATGTCTTGTGATATTACACTCATAAGTCTATCATATGTGTGAAATTGTGATCCTGGCACACATATGAGATGCATTCGGTTTTCTACGGAAAATCGGGTGTGACAGAGTGGTATCAGAGCATGCTGACTGTAGGACGCAGCCTCAGATAGAAATGGTCGAGATTAAGGACTCTCTTTCTAGAAAGCCTTTCCAGCATTCAAAATATCTTATTTACGCTTAAAAATTATATTTTATTCTTTATCCTCTAACAAAATCAAATCTTTTGTTTTCTTCTACACTGAGTCTGATTCTTGTTCTTCTACCTTGAACTACCACACGTGTTTATAGGATAGTTTCTTATGTTGCCTACCCCTTTTGTCAGTTTCGTTTCGATAGAGCCGTTCTTGTGAGGACGTGCGATGTTAATGCTTGTTGATTGTAAACATGCATGATTTGGATCTTTGACTTGATTGAAATGTTTTTGTGGAGTGATGGCCACAAATACATCAATAAAATAATTAAAGTTAAAATTTGAATCTTATCCCCTTTTCTCTGATTCACCTTTATCAATTCAACTTCTTATCGGAAAACTTCTCTCTCTAACAATCAAATGGTCAACATCAGGTCAGGAGCTGGACCGGTTATTCCGTTCGTGCTCACATTGTCAATCAGCTGAATCAAGTTCCCTCCTCCACCACAAGAATTAACAATGGATCCCACGATGCAGCAGTTCTTTACGGAACAGATGCAATTAATTCGAACCTCACCGCCACTGTCCCGAATCTACGAGCACAGTAGAACCGGCCCGCCACCTCAAGGACCCCCACCACCTCCACCACCGGTGAACAAGCATAGAGAATTCATGAGCCACAACCCGCCCACTTACTCTCATTCAGTGGATCCCCTCGATGCCGATGATTGGCTCAAGACCATCAACAAGATGCCGAATATCACCCAATGTAATGATCGTGAGAAGGTTTTGTATGCCTCGGCCGTCCGGAAGGTGCGAGGCATCCGATTGGTGGGATGCTTACACCGTCGCGCATGCCGTCGCTGGCGACACCATTACGGCGGGAGTTCCGGGAAAGTTTTCGTACACATCACATCCCGACTTGGTGTGAAAAAGCTGAAGAAGAAGGAATTTCTAGCTCTAAAGCAAGGCAACATGACAGTTAGTGAGTATCTGGATCAGTTTACTCATTTGTCCCGCTATGCACCAGATGAAGTCAACACGGATGCTAAGAGACAAGAATGTTTTCTCGATGGATTGATAGGGCCACTTAACTATCAGTTGCAGAGCCACACATTTCTTAACTTTCAGACGTTACTCAATAAGGCTATAGGCTTGGAGAATAAACGCAAGGAACTTCGTGAACAGAAGCGCAAGTTTCAATCTCAGGGTCAGTCTAGCAGTAACACCCGCCCTCGTCACAACTCATCGCAAGACTCTCAGTTTCGTTCTAGGACACAAGGCAGAAATCATGGACAGAGTCAGCGGTATCGTTTGTTTGATGAAACCGAAGAATCCAACCCAATGACACCACAGGCTCCAAATCCTCATCAGAACCGCTCAGGTGCACAAGTAAGGAACACTACTCCAGTTCACCCCAGTGGATGCTTCAACTGCGGAGAATTGGGACACTACGCCAGTATTTGCCCTCAACGCAATATGCCGACACCCCAGAGAGATAACGAGAGGCCAACGAGAACTATATGCATGGTAGAGTGAACCATGTGACGTACCGAAGAAGCTCAAGGAGACAAAGATGTTGTGCTTGGTATGTTTCTTATCAAACTCGTACACGCAATGTTTTATTTGATTCGGGGCATCGCATTCATTTATTACCGAACGATTCGTGACAAAGCATGATGTACCCAAGAGTTCCATGAAGACACATTTGCTAATTAGTTCCCCAAACGGTGAAATGAAATCCACCTATGTATGCCCACAGTCAATCTTAAGATCGGAGAGATAGATTTTGAAGCGGAGACTTAGTGATTCTAACATCCAGTGGAATAGATGTGATCCTTGGTATGGATTGGTTAAGCAAGCATGATGGAATCATTTTGTGTGCCAAGAAGTCGGTGCTCTTAACTACCCCGCAAGGAGATAGGATTGAGTTTGCCGCCACAAGCCCGAAGAAGAAGAGAAGTGAACAAGCTCTGTGGTAGTAAACCATCATCTTTCAAGAACATCTTGTATCTCCTCTTGTTTCCCGATCCCTCCGAATCTCGGGACGAGATTCTTTTTAAGGGGGTAGGATTTGTAACACCCGAAAATTCCATCACAATAAAATATTGTTAGCAACATGGTTTAGTTTTATTTTCTAAGGATTTAATAAATTTGAATAAATAAATTTGCCTTTAATTAAATTAAACATCATTTAATAATTAGAAATCACCCAAGTGTTTGTGCATCATGTTGAAATGCATGAGTTTTGGTTGTGGTGTGATTTTAAAAGTCTTAAAAAATTTTTGTGAAAAGTCCTTAAAAATAATTGTGAAAATTGGTGTAAAAGTTTGAAAGGAAAATGAAAGTTTGGATTTAAAAATGTTTGAAAAGTTGTTTAAAAGGTTTTCTAAAAGTCTTAAAATAGTTGGAGAATTTGTGTTAAAATTTGAATTTGAAAACATGTAAAAGATTTGAATTTAAAAGGTTTGAAATTGGTTTGAAAAGGATTTGAAAAGAAAAGGAAGAAAAAAAAGAAAAGAAAAAATAAAAACAAAACCAATCTAACGAACCAACCCGGCCCAATCCCGCGGCCCAGCCAACTTAAGGCCCACCAGCGCGCCCGCCTCCCCTCCCTCTCTCTCTCTCACGCAGCCACCGACAGGTGGGGCCCACCTGTCGGGGCCGTCTTCTACCTCTGCCCGCGCCCATCCCCGCATCGGCCGCCGGCCTCCCGCGCGCCCGCCGTTCCCGGCCGCCCCGCGCCCGTCCGCCTCCTCCACTCCGCCATCAAGGTGCCGCCCCACTCACCTACCACCTCCCCGCCCCTTCCCCTCCCCGAAACCGCCGCATCGAGCGCCGCCGCCATTAATGGCATCGGCCACCGCCGGAACCGCCGCGCCACCACCTCACCGCGTCCTCTCCACTTCCCTCTCCGCCCTATAAAATGCGAGCCCGAGCCTCACCTCCTCCCGCACCACATCCCGGCCATCTCCTTGCGCAGCACCGCCGCCGCCGGAGCTCCGCCGCCCGATCTCCTTCTCCGCCGCTCCTCTCACCGTTCCAAGCCCCGTGGTAAAATCCTCGTGTCGTCCTTCTTCTCTTAGTGTATTTCCCGTGCGATCCGGTGACCGGGAGCTCATTTTTCACCCTTCTCCGGCGAAGCCCGCCGCCGCCGCCGCAAACCGCCGCCGGCCGGACGTCCGCCGCCGCCCGTCGCCCGCGTGCGATCAGGGCCGTCCGATCGGCGCGGACGGCCCAGATCGAAAGGGAGGCGTACCCCTTCAAGCGGTCCACGGTGGACCGGTCCACCGCGCCGGTCCACCGCTGACGTCAGCAGACACGTCACGCTGACGTCACCGCTTGCGTCAGCCCAGCCAATAGCAACCCGCCGCGTGGCGTCACCACAGCTCATCCGCCGGCCGCCCAGACAACTTTGCAAATAAGCCCCCCCATTTCTGGAAATTACATAAATACCCTTCCACCTCCAAAAACCCTTGCAGTTAGGTCCAGTTTTTCTCGGTTAAGCCCTTGAGCTTCTTAGGTTTTCCATCCGAGGTCCAAGCTTTGTCCTTTTGCATCTAAACCCTCCTAGTTTCACACATAATTATGTTTAGGTCCCTGAAATCTTGCAGAAAACTCCATAAACTTTCAAATATTCACAATTTAGTCCCTGAATCTTGTTTCGGCCATAACTTTTCCATCCTAGCTCCGTTTCACGCGTTCTTGGTGTCCACGCGATCGTCTCTCCGAGCCCGTCATTTCTAAAAGCTTGTTTTAGTCTTTTGGTAATGTTTGATGTATTGTTTTATTTATTGTATGTTTTTCTTGCATGATCGTAGCCGATGCGCCGTTCGAGGAAGAACAAGTGCAGAGCTTTGCAGATAAGGAAAGTAGCTTATCGTTGGAGAAAGGCAAGTGACCCTAACCACCCTTCTACCTATGCTTTAATCAAGAATACTATAAATTAATCGGAACATGGAGAACCACCCAGGAAAACAGTGCAACCACAGTCCATATGGCTCGGCTTAGCCAATTAATTAGGTGTGCGATTGTATTGACGACCCTATCCGAAAGGAACACAGGGGGGCTCCGGGTTGCGGGGGGTATAGCCCGGTTCTTATGGGGTAGCGGCCTTTGCTAAGGTGCCGACCACTAGGGAGGGTTATGGTCCGCCCCGAGTCAGAATCGTCGTGGGTTGTTGATGCTTTTGCATATCTTTGTAAAGGCTTCGTAGCGTCCCTAAGCAATCACACCTCGGAAGTGTGGTATTGTGCTCGATCGGCACATGCGTGGTTGGGTTCAAAGTTCTTTGGAACTTTTACGCGAACCGTGGGAAAAGTGTGCAACCTCGCAGTGTAAAGGCGATCGATCGGCCGTGCTCACGGTCAAGAGCGTCCTGGACCCTCACATGATTAATTGAACTTAAAGATGGATTAATATTTCTTTCCGGTTATTCCCGTGGCCTTGCCGAGTACCAACCATAAGTGTACTCATCCTTGCTTACGCCGTTCGAGAGAAGAATCCGGAGTGGAGTACTTCACCGACTACGAGGAGTTCCGAGGATGCGATCAACCGATCGAAGCCTGTGGAAGATGAAGATGGAGTCGCGTCTTCATAGTTATCGTTGTTCGTGTAAAGACCTTCGTGTCTACCTTCGTGAGTGTAATAAAAGTTAATAAAACCTTTTCTGTACATTTTGAGCAATGTCTTGTGATATTACACTCATAAGTCTATCATATGTGTGAAATTGTGATCCTGGCACACATATGAGATGCATTCAGTTTTCTACGGAAAATCGGGTGTGACAGTGGCCCTGCTTGGGGTGGTCCTGAGGCTCCACACAACTGTCGGCAGCTCCTGGAGCCATTTCCGACCAGACTTGTTCAGCTGGTCGAAAATTCTGGGCTTGAGGCCTTGTAGAATCATGCAGTTGGCGCGCTCTACTTGGTCGTTGGTCTGTGGGTGCGCCACGGCTGCCCAGTCCACGCGGATGTGGAACTTGTCGCAGAACTCCAGGAACTTTCTGCCCGTGAATTGGGACCCGTTGTCGGTGATGATGGAGTTCGGCACTCCAAAGCGATAGACGATGTCGGTGAAGAACGTCACTGCCTGCTCCGCCCTGAGATTTGTAATGGGGCGCACCTCCAACCACTTGGAGAACTTGTCGATTGCGACCAACAGGTGGGCGTAGCCCTCGGGCGCCTTCCGCAAGGGCCCAACGATGTCCAGCCCCCACACGGCGAAACGCCACGTGATAGGGATGGTCTGCCGGACGTGCGCGGGGAGATTGGACTTGCGAGTGTAGAACTGGCACCCTTCGCAGGTGCGCACGATCTCGCTGGCGTCAGCGACCGCGGTGGGCCAATAAAAGCCCTGGCGGAACGTGTTGCCCACGAGGGTGCGGGGTGCGGCATGGTGGCCGCACACGCCCGCGTGTATGTCTCGGAGGAGCTCGCGCCCCTGGGGGATAGGCACACATCGGCGCGCGAGATGCCGGAGGCGGCGCGCTTGTACAGCTCGCCGTCGACGAGGGTGAAGGACTTGGCCATCCTGGCGATGCGCCTGGCCTCGGACCGGTCCGAGGGGAGTTCCCCTCGGTCCATCCAGGTGATATACTTGTCGTGCCAGTCCACCTCGCTGGGGGCTGGCTCGACGTCCATGGCTTCGGCCTCGTTGGCGCCGTACCCCTCGAGGAGGGAGAGTACGAATGCCTCGTTCGAGGGGTCCTCGTCCATGGGCTCTGCGCCCGCTGGATTCGAGGGAGCCCCCGAGGGTTCTGTGCAGTTCGAGGGGTGCGGGTCGAGGGTGACGGATGGTTGGGCGACATCCCGAGCAAAGACGTTCGGGGGGACGGTGATCCGGCCCGACGCGATCTTGGCGAGCTTGTCCGCCGCCTCGTTATACCGGCGGGGCATGTGGTTGAGCTCGATGCCGTAGAACTTGTCCTCGAGGGCCCGCACGACTTTGCAGTACGCCTCCATCTTATCGTCGTGGCAGCTCGCGTTTTTCATGACCTGGTCGATCAAGAGCTGCGAGTCCTCCCGCACATCGAGGCGGTTGATGCCTATCTCGACGGCATCTTGAGGCCGCAAAGCAGGGCCTCGTACTCAGCCATGTTGTTTGATGCGGGGAAGTGGAGGCGCATAGCGTACCGCATGTGCTCCCCGAGGGGTGAGACGAAGAGCAGGCCCGCGCCCGCCCCTGTCTTCATCACCGAGCCGTCGAAGTACAGAGTCCAACATTCCGCCTGGATCTGTGGCGGCGGCAATTGCGTGTCCGTCCACCCGGCTATGAAATCTGCCAAGATTTGGGACTTGATGGCCTTGCACAGGGCGTAGGTGAGCGTTTCACCCATCAGCTCCACTGACCACTTGGCAATCCTACCCGCCGCATCCGGGTTACGGATGATTTCCCCTAACGGAAAGGAGGAAACCACCGTGACCGGGTGAGCCTCGAAGTAGTGGTGGAGTTTGCGTCACGTGAGAACCACTACGTAAAGAAGCTTCTGGACTTGCGGGTAGCGTGTCTTCGTGTCGGACAAGACTTCGCTAATGTAGTACACCGGCCGCTGAACCGGCAAAGCTTGTCCCTCCTCCGTGTGCTCCACTACGATGTCGGCGCTGACCACCTGGGTGGTCGCAGCCACATAGAGGTACAAAGGTTTGCTGTCTTGCAGCGGTGTGAGGATCGGGGCATGGGTAAGGGACGCCTTTAGCTTATCAAGCGCCTCCTGGGCCTCGGCGGTCCAGGAGAAACGCTTGTGCTTCTTGAGGAGCCGGTAGAGGGGCAAGCCTTTCTCGCCGAGCCGCGAGATGAAGCGGCTCAAGGCGGCAAGGCACCCCAGCACCCTTTGGACCCCCTTAAGATCCCGAATCGGACCCATCCACTCAAGGGCTGCAACCTTTTCAGGGTTGGTCTCGATGCCTCACTGGAAGACGATGTATCCTAAAAGCATACCCCGCGGCACGCTAAAGACACATTTTTCAGGGTTTAGCTTCAACCCGTTGGCCCGTAGGCAGCCGAACGCGACGCGACGGTCGTTAACCAGGTCGTCCACCTTCCTGGTTTTTACGACTATATCATCTACGTATGCCTCAACGGTTCGCCCGATGTGGTCTCCGAACGGCATCATGACGTAGCAGTACATTCCAAACGGCGTGATGAACGAAGTCGCGAGCTGGTCGGACTCCTTCATTTTTATTTGGTGGTACCCGGAATAGGCATCAAGGAAACAGAGTAGTTCGCGCCCAGCGGTTGAATCAACGATCTGATCGATACGCGGCAAATGAAAAGGAACTTTAGGACATGCTTTATTAAGACTAGTGTAGTCTACACACATCTGCCACTTCCCATTCTTTTTCTTCACTAATACAGGATTAGCTAGCTAAGTAGGGTGGAACACTTCCTTGACGAATCCAACCTCGAGGAGCTTCTGTAGCTCCGCTCCGATTGCCCAGCGCCGCTCCTCGTCAAAGCGGCGCAGCCGTTGTTGCACGACGCAGGAGTGAGGTAGGATGTCAAGGGAGTGCTCGGCGACCTCCCTCGGGATGCCTGGCATGTCCGAGGGGATCCACGCGAAGATGTCTGCGTTAGCGTGGAGAAAGTCGACGAGCACCACTTCCTATTTCGGGTCGAGGGTAGAACTGACCCTCAATGCCTTGCCCTCGGGGGCAGCAGGGTCGAGGGGCACCTCCTTGGTCTGCTCAGCAGCCTCGAAGCTGCCGGCATGCTTGGTGGTGGAGTGGAGGTCCTCGTTGACCATCTTCTCCATGTTGGCCACGAGCGCTTCGTCCAGCGCTAGGGCCTCGGCGTGTTACAAGCACTCAACGTCGCAGTCGAAGGCGTGCTCGATGGATGAGCCCATGGTGATGACGCCGTTGGGCCCCGGCATCTTCATCTTGAGGTAGGTGTAGTTGGGGACCGCCATGAACTTGGCGTAGCAGGGCCGCCCAAGTATGGCGTGGTACGTGCCCCTGAACCCCACCACCTCGAAGGTGAGCATCTCCTTGCGGTAGTTGTCCGGCATGCTGAACAAGACTGGCAGGTCGATCTGCCCAAGGGGCTGGACGCGCTTGTCCGGCGTGATGCCATGGAATGGCGTCGTGCTGGGCCGCAGCTGATCCAACCCGATCCCCAGCAGGCGCAGCGTGTGCACGTATAGGATGTTGAGGCTGCTGCCTCCGTCCATCAGGACCTTCGAGAACCGCGCGTTCCCGATGTCTGGGTCGACCACCAGCGGGTATTGACCCGGGTTGGGGATGCGGTTCGGGTGATCCTTGCGGCTGAACGTGATGGCGTCCTCCGACCAGTCGAGGAAGGAGAGAGGCGCCTTCTCCGCAGCGAGAACCTCGTGCCGCTCCCGCTTGCGCTGGCGGCTGGACATGTCGATGGTTGGCCCCCCGAAGATAAGGAAGACGTTCTAGACGGCGGGGAAGACGCCAGTGTCGCCATCACCACCGTCCTTCTTGGCCTCGTCGTCCTTCGCGGCGGCGAGGCCGTAGAACCGCTTGAGCATGTCGCACTGCTCGAGGGTGTGGTTGACCGGCGTTTTGTGGTAGGGACATGGCTTCTTTAGCATGTCATCGAACACTCCCGGGCCTCGAGGGGCCGCTCGAGGGCCCCACCGAGCCGAGTCAACAGCAAGAGCTTCGCCGTTGTTGTCGTCGTGCCCCTGCTCGCGCGCCTCGTAGCGCGGCTTCTTTCCCTTCTTGCCCCGCTTGTTCTTCTGGCGGGGCTCCTTGGACTTGCTGCCCTCTGCGGGCGTGTCGTCCACGTGTTTGCCCTTCTTGCCGTCGAAGATCGCCCCCACCACCTCTTCGCCTGAGGCAAAGCTGGTGGCGATGTCGAACAGCTCGTTCGAGTCGACTGGCAGGCTGCGCCGAGCTCGCGCACGAGGTCCCAGCATGTGGTGCCCTCGAGGAAGGCGTGCACGATTTCTGACTGTGCGACGCTCGGGAGCTCCGTACAACGCTTGGAGAAGCGTCGTATGAAGTCCCGAAGCGATTCGCCGGGCTTCTGGGTGCAAGAGCGCAAGTCCCAGGAGTTCCCAGGGCGCACGTACGTGCCCTGGAAATTTCCCACGAACGTGCGGACCAGGTCGTCCCAGTTGTGGATCTGGCTGGCCGGCAGGTGCTCGAGCCACGTCCGCGCCGAGTCGGCGAGGTGCAGGGGGAGGTTGCGGATGATAACCTCGTCGCTGGTGGCTCCGCCCAGCTGACACGCCAGGCGGTAGTCGTTGAGCCACACACGGGGGTCCGTCTCCCCGTTGTACTTGACGATCGTCGTGGGCTGGCGAAAACGCTGGGGGAAGGTTGCCGTGCGGATCTCCCGGCTGAACACGCGGGTTCCCGGGGGCTCCGGCGTCGGTGAGCGGTCCTCATCGCTATCGTAGCGTCCACCCCGTCGAGGGTGGTAGCCCGCTGCCGCCCGCGCCTCCGCTTTGCTCGTTCGTCGGGCGTTGATGACGTTGCGGGCATCGCCATCTCGGGCTTGCCCGCGCGTGTCGAGGAGACGTTTTTTGGCCGGCGTGCGCCCCGGTTTGGCGGGGCGCTCAGCCGCGCCGCCCGCGTGTACCGAGGGCTCGGGGCCTTGCACACCCCCATCGTCCCGCGTGCTCCCCCGCCGGTGGATGCGGGACGCCGTGCTTTCGGCCCGTTGGACGGCCGCTTGCTCGATGAGCGCCGCGCCTCGCGGTGCGAGTTCCGCGCCTCGGGCGACGAGGGGGCGGGCATGGCCCGCAGCAGTGTTGCGGCAGTGATGAGCTTTTGGCTCGCTCGCGGGGGCGTGTCCGGGTTGTCAACGTTGAAGTCGGCGTTGATGCGATCGCGGGCTTGTCTGCCCAGCTCACGCGCGCGTTCGCCGCACGCGGAGGCTTCCCCTGCGATAGAGGCGCGAAGCAACCGCACCGTGCGGTACTCTTCCGCCAGCTTGGCCTCGTGCTTGCGTGCTTGGGCCAGCTGCGTGTTGATGTCGGCCCCCTCGGCGGCGAGGGGGGTGGGGTGCTCGGCCCCGCGGCCGGGCGCGGTCCGGTTCCCGGCAGCGGGTGGGACCTCCCCGTCGCCGGCTCCCGCCGCGTCGGCGGCGTTCGCTGGGTCGTTGGTGATGACAACGCAGCACTCCCGCGCGGGGTCGTAGCTCCCGGCGCTGGAGTCGTCGGAGTAGCCGAACCAGTAGTCCGCGGCGTCGAGGAACCGCCTGAACATCACTGGGTCCGGCTCGCCGGAGAAGTCCCACTCCGCGAATCCGTGCGAGGAGGCGGGTGGCAGCGCGTCGACGGAGCCTAGGGATGACTCGTCGCCGGCGGAGGCGCTAGGGTCCCTGGCGACCAAGATGTGGCGACCAGGGGGAACCCTGCGCATCGTTGTGTTGGCGTTGGTGTTGGCGACATAGGCCACCGTGGTGCCGCGCATACCGATGGGGAAGCGCGGTCCTGAGACTGAGCGCTCTCCCGCCGGGGCGGCGACCGTCACGCCGGTGGGCGCGTCGCGTTGCGAGGCGACGTGCGCAAGCATGCCGGCGCTCCGACCGCGCCTCGTCGTGAACGCCGGCCGGAGCGACGGCGGCGCCGTGGCGCCGATGGACCCGCAACGTCCGTGCCGGCGGGTGTTGGTGTCGTGGCGACGAGTGCGGCGGCGACCGGGGGGTGGACCCGGCTTGGCGCCGCGCGCGGAGTTCCTCGCGGTTGGTGAGGCGCATCAGGTAGCCGTTCCCCGTGGCCTGAAAGTTCAGGCCCCCGAACCGGTGACGAGGCGCATCGAGAGAGCTGGTGACGAGTTGATCCTCAGCGTAGAGCCCCACGGTGGGCGCCAACTGTCGGTGCGGAATGTAGTCCCAACACTAACTAGTAATAAGCGCTGAGATCTGTCTCTCGATGGTCGGTGCTAAGCAACTAAGGACACTTGGTTTATCCTGGTTCCAGCCAGGGCTGTACGTCCAGCAGGGGTGTGCTCGAGGCACTATATTGCTTCGCACAGGGGTGCCTGTAGTGGGGCGGCTACAAGCGAGGCGGGAGAGTTGGCGTGGCCTCCAAGTCCCAAGTGGAGTGATTGAGGCGAGTGCCAATATCATGGGAAAGACGGGGAGCGTGTGAGCGATCGCTATCCACTGTCCCGTGTCTGATGTCTTCTCCACCCGCGGCGAGGGGGATCACCTTCTTTTTATAGACCAAGGAGAGGGCGATTTACAGGCATGCCACACTATTTAGCTACGTGTGGAGGTATGGTGTACAGCGCCGTGGAGCTGACGGCCGTCCTGACGAATCTTGCTCCAATTACGGCGTCGCGGTGTGTCATGTGCCTGAACAGGGGCGACTTCGAGGGTGGAGGCATAGCGGTTGACCGGGACGTCTCCATGCGGGCTCGAGGGAGCCGTCGACGGTGATCCGTACGAGGTACAGTGGCAGGCGTGGCGGCGTCCCGTCCCCGCGTGCTCAACAGTGTCAGAGTAGTTGTAGCAGTGCATGGCGTGGCGCTGCAGGGGCGGGGATGGCCGCACAGGACTGACAACGACGGGGATGGTGCTCCTGCCGGTCTGACATCACGGTTTGACCCTGCAGAGTCACGAGAGGAGGGTTCGAGGGTGCGACCGGCCCCCCTTCGAGGGCGCGGTGCATTAGCCGTATGGGAGTGGGCGGCACAGTGTCACGGAGCTGACACCGGCCTCGTCGCACAGTCCCCCACAGTGGCGGGGATGGGCTTCCCCTAGGGAGTTGGCGGAACTGCGCCGGGGCGTGATTCCCAGGCGCGTAGTGGCGCAGCTCTGCTGTGTCAGAGCATTAAATGCTCATACCCGTGTGCGGGAGCAGGTGCGCTCGTGAGGGAGCCTCGAGTGAGGAGGAGCCCGCTTGAGGGAGGCGGGGACCCTAGAGCGAGGCGGAATCCGCTCGAGGGGGTGCCTTGTTGGGCCGCTCTGGTGGGCTGCGGGGCCATCGCGGCGTGGGCTGTGCTGTGTGCGTATGTTTCGTGTTATGTTTGTGTTTTGTGTTTTTTTGCAGGTTTTAAGCAGGACCCCCCCCCGGTTTTTTAGGGGACCCTCGTGGCTGTCCCCGACACAAGCTAGTCCTATGGAAATCCTAAGAAAACAGGAAAGGAAAATGGGAAAGCAAATGAACTAGGGTTCCAAGAGATGGCTGCATGCCCCTCGAGGGCGAAATCGGAAATCTTTGTCATCGCTCCATCGGACGGATGCCCAGCGACTGCAACCTACTTAGCCTCGACGCAAGCCTTGCGATCCCGACGTGTGTCCTCTGCTTCGAAGTCTCCGGACTGCATCGTCGCACATCGGTCAGACCGGTGCTCCTCACCGGTCAGACCGGTACCCACCGGTCCGACCGGTCTGGAGCTGTTGCATCTCCGTCTTCGGTTCTTCGGTCTTGGCTTTGTGGATCAACCAAGGAACCCCGTGGTTTTATGGTGAACCACTGGAAACCCCACGAACTTGGTGTAGCCTCCGCCAATCTCCACTCATGACTCGGTCCTCACGTAGTCCCGACTTGAACTTGCTATTGAGGCTCAACCAAGAAACCGTCCATGATTTCATCTTGCTGTTCATGTCACCATGCGGCCCGCACTTGACTCCGCTGGCCACCGGGTCCCTTGAACGAAGCCTACTTGTCTTCTCCACACCTAGAGGCCTCGCCGGCGATGACCTTTCGCGCTTGTTCATCACCTGCACCAACACCAGTCAAGCCGCGACCTGCACCTGTAATACTTATTCAAGAATCAGTCCACATAACGTTGTCAATCACTCATCACACCAGGAAGCGACCATCCACCGGTCCTCGAACCACACATGGTCCTCAATCTCCCCCTTGATGAGTGCATTGACAACACCCACAAATAGTAACACGAGAGAAAAGAAAAGGAAAAGAAATGAATAAAAAGAAACTCCAACAAGCGATCAAAATCCAAACAAAGGCAAAGAGCAAGATCACTTGAAGAAGACAAGTCTCGGACCCCTTAGGCAAGGGCAATGGATCGATGTTGGGGGATACCCGAAAAATTCGGATAACTGCCCAAACACGGATGGAGTTCTCAACACGTTCAGGTACAAGATTAGGGCGCAAAGAGACTGTGAAGCTCTCTGCAAGTAGCACAAGTCCCAAAAAAGTCTGAATCCGTTTACACGTGCCCTTGCGCCCCCTTTTATAGGGAGACGAAGGGACTCTTACATGCCGATAACACCCTCGGGCTCGGAGAATATTCCTAATGTGAACACACACAAGAATGTCTTTTCCCACCCAACATATTTACAAGTCCGCCACCGTTCACACTCTAAACCTGGACTTTTTGGGACTACAACTTTGACTTTGCTTCTCCCGTGATTCGTGAATGTCTTCGCCCAAAATCCCCGAACTAGGTCTTCAGCAGATTCCCGAATCGGCAGTTCCCCGAAGTTCGGACCATCAGCAGTTGAGATTCCGGGCTCCCGCATGTTCGTGACTCCGCCTTTTCGCCGAATCCAGATTCCCGAATTCTGCACATCCGCGAATTCGTGACTTCGCAGGTTCCAGGTTTCCGAGAATCGCGTATCCCCTGCTCCTGAAAAACATACTTTGAGAACTTTGTTAAGCTTTACGTTTCGAGGGTGACGGGTTTTCCTGAATTCCCCAACACTAGCCCCTCGGGGAAGCGGGTTGACTCCGACGATCCGATTCCACGAACAATTCGGAAATTTAGTAAAAAACGTCACCCTCGGAACGTCGGAGGGGACACGCGTCACCCGGGAGCCAAAAGCGGTTAGATCGAGGCGCACTTCGTGGAACTACCCCTCCCCGGCCCTATATATAGTGAGCCGCTCGTCGTTAAAAAAAAATTTTTACCGCTCTCGAGCTTTTCACGATTCGCGCATCTTTCTCTCTTCGCGGAATCTGGTTTTCTACTTGAAAACTTACGAACTCCAGGCGTTGCTCGCGATTCCCTAAGGTATTCCTTTATCTAAGCTTCGTTGATTCGTTAGCTTGTTAAATTTAGGTGTAGTGACATCGCGGTTTCGCGAGTTTTATTCCCGAACATTATTCTCACCTGTTTGAATGTTTGTGATTTGTGGTTAGGTGGCTCGCGTTAAAAGCACAGCTAGGCCCATGACTACCGAAGAGCTCGTCGCTGCCGGTCTCCCACTCGACCCAGCTGCCGAAATCGCTACACCGGCTGAGGATCCTGGTTCGCCCAGCGGCTGGTCTGATGTTGGCGAAGAAGTTGGGGAAGTAGACGCCGATGTTGACGATCTTGTCATGCTGAGGACTTCCGGCCCATTGCCGCCTTCGCTCGCATTCGGGGAATCTAAGGTCACAAGCAACATGATTCGAGAGTACGAGAAGGCCGGGTTCTTCTCCCCTGGCGCTGGGCGCGCCCCTCTCGACGAGCTGATTCCCACTCCCAAAGAGGGAGAGATTGTAGTGTTTCGGGACTTCTTCGTTTGTGGTCTGAGGTTTCCTTGTGATCCCGTCCTGCCGGCGATTCTTGACGCTTTTTCGGTGAAGATCCACCAGCTCACCCCTACATCCTTCCTTGAAGTGTCGAAGTTTGTTTGGATCCTGAAAACCTTCGGCTGCAATCCTATCGTCGACGGTTTCACTCGGTTTTATGAGCTGGTGATCACCCCCGAAGTTATCAAGGGCGACGACGGGCAGTTCTACCATAGTCAGCACGCGTGCTGCACCTTCAACACGCGACGCCAGAACACCCGACAGGGGATCACTCGAATCCAGATCGCTCCTTGCTGCAAGACCAACCTCACAGACGATTGGAGGTCTTATTGGTTTTACTTGAAGGTTGATGAGCCGAAGATGTCGAGCCCGATCACACCCCTTGCTGCAGTGAATGTCGGGAGATACAACCAGCGGGCCTTGGGAATCAGAAGTTGCGAAAGTGCATTTCATCTGGCCAGCACGATACTTGGCGGCCGTGACATTATTGAAGAATTTGTCGCCACGCGAATCTGGCCTATCTCGAACGGCTGGTCCCCTTCCGAACTCGTATACTACAACTTTAACTGGGCAGATCAGAGTGTGCCTTTCCCGAAGTTCGGGATCAAACTTCGCGAGGGCCAGAGCGCCAAGGACTTCATGGACGAAGTGGAGACGAGGGTCACCGTCATGGTAGGCGAATACACCATGAACGAGTACAAGGCGTACAAGGCTCTGGTGAAGCACAAGAAGAAGATTAATCGCGTCTTTTCGGAGATCAGCGGTGATAAATTTTTTGACTCTCGAGGTCCTGGCCCCAAACTGAAAATTCCCGCCGTTGCTGTGGCCAGTTGTTCAGCCGCCCCCATCAACGCTCCCCGAATCAGATCGTCGAAGCGCAGCTCGTCGCCTGCCACCGAGGGAACCTCTTCGGGAATGAAACCTTCAAGAACCAGATCTCTTGAGTCGTCGAAGCGGAAGCGAAAGACCTCCGAATCTCAAACCTCGGAAGCTGAACTCCAAGCTGCTTCAGGGCTTGCCAAGATGAGCCGTAAAAGATTGAAGAAAGCTGTGAAGAAAGTTTCCTCTACTGGAGTTCGGCGGGTCCCATCCGCCTTTGACGACGACACCCTCACGAAGACAGATAGCTTTAAAGGTGTTTTCCTCTGGCCATTATTTAACTTTCGAGACAGTTGTCCTGCTGGTTCCGAAAATGAATTCGTGGATGTTGATTCCTTTTCAGATGATACTCCCGAAGTCCGAAGGGAGCCGTCTCCTGCTGTTGCTGAGAAGCCCATTATTGCTTCCGAAGTTGTTGTTCACACTGAATCCCCTGCTGCTGCCAAGACCCCTGTTGTTGAGGTCGCTGCTGCTGATCAAGTTTCCTCCGAATTCGCCCGGGACCTTGAGCGCACTATTCAAAGGGAGAGCCACCCTGACGAAAATATTCCTTTGGTCGAAGTTCGGGAGATGGTCCCCGAAGACCAGGCGCCTTCTCCTTCCTTAGCCGCTTTTAACAAAAGCTTTGGTACGTCTCATCGCGGCAAGCTATTGCGTGTTGGTTTCGAGACAAGTGGCGTCGAGGGCAAGACGTCCAGATTTTTAACTCTATGGAAATCGTCCGCAATTGTTGATGAAACAGGAGAGGAGGCGTCGGAACGACCCGAAGAAGCGGCTCGAAGCCCCGAAATGAGGCCTCTCTCCATCTCCGAAACTACTCCTTCGCCTCAAGGGAGGGCCTCTTCGGGTTCGACTAAACAAGTCACCATGCAGCACTTTAGCAAGCAGGGTTCGTTCACCCTCGCTGCCCCTTCGTGTCATTCACGATTTTTGAATCTTTGTCTGAGATTTATTCTTGAATTTTTCAGAATTCAAAGATCTGTTGCATTCTTACTCTCCCTCCAAGCTTGCACGCTTCCATGAAGATTATACCCTCAAGTATTCTATGCTTGGAAAAGTTGCCATAGAGCGGCTCTCGGAACAGGAAAAGATCAACAAACAACTTGCTCAAAAGTCCAAGGAGTTGGAGCGTAACTTTTCTCTTGCGGAATCTACGAACCTGGAACTTGAAAGGAAGGTGGCTGAGCTGGCAGAAGCTTTGAAAAGAAGTCATGATGAGAAGAAAGTCGCAGAGGCCGCGCTCGAGGAAACCAAGAAAGAACCGGAGAAAGCTCGTAAATCCCACGAAGATGATCCGAGTGTGATCGAAAAGCTTCGGCAACAACACGAGCGGGCCACGAAAATTGCCGAGGATCTTCGCATCAACAACGCCGGCCCTCGCCAAGTCATTGAGCTCGAAGGATCGGAAAATCGTGGATCTTGAGAAGGCACGCGGCGAGCAAGGTGAAGCTTCGAAGAAAAACACTTCGGAAATTTTGGGGAAGCTGAAATTGCTTTATGCCGAGTACCGAAGTCCCCCGAATGAGTACGGTGTTCGTCCGGCCCGCCTCCCGGATGACATTGATATCCCCGATTTCATGGATTGGCTTGAGGAAGAATTCAAGGCTCTTCCTGAAGTGATCTCTGGTGCCAGCAACTTCGCCGTATCTTTTTCTGTGGAGAGTATTCTGAAGGTCCTTCACGATTACGATTGTGTGGACTTGGCGAAGTTTCGCGCGAATCTTTCTCAGTTCCCAAGCGTTACCAGTGATACAATACTTCAAGACAGCCCTGACATTGTGGCTATAAAGTTGAAGTTCGCGAAGGAATTCTGGATGGTTGGCGGGGCGGATATGGCTAAGACTGTTGCGCGGGCAAAGCTTGACGAGGTAATTTCTTTTTGCTCGATTTCGTGACTTATGTTCGTCGCAGGTGTTCCAGTTTCTTAAACTTTTCTCACTTTTTCCTTCCTTTCTCAGCTGAGGGAAGAGGAGAACCGAAAAGGCACTACCGCGTCTCCCGAAGGATCGGCCTCCGACGAGAGTTCGAGCGAAACCGGCGAGGGTTCAGATGGCAGCAGCAGCAGCAGTAGCAGCAATGATGGCGACGATGGCGAACAAGTCCCCGAACGGGAGGAGGATTCACCGAAGGTGGATGTCACGAACTGAACGACATGCTTGAACATTTGGGTGAACTGTAGATTGGTTGTACATTCATGTGGGTGTGTTAATTTTTTCTGAACAGATGTTTTGTATATTTTAACCTGCGCAGGTCCTGCAAGTTGGGCCTGCGCAGGACGTGCTACCCCTGCGAATTCATCGGGATAAAATGTTCATTAGTGGTGAAGCGTGGCGTCTATTCAAGCGGGCACATCCCGAACAAGATTTTTCCGATTTTTGGCTTGAGGCTTCGCTTAAGTTTTCTATAAGTTGTTTTGACCTTTCCTCGTTTTTCTTACTTCGTAAGAAGGTTCGTTCCGCGTCGTCTACTCCGCCGCCCGCGAAGGTTCCCAAGATGGAGCCCCTTAGCCCCTTAGCCGATGCATCTGACTTCGCCTATGCTAGTGATACGGCTGAAGACATGTTGTAGAGCTTTCGTTTTGAATTTTGCACCGAATGTTGTAATTGTCGAGAGACTGTTCGGAAGTTTTTATGCGAATAAGGCAGTGAATACGTTTTTTCTTTGAAAAAACGTCACCCTCCCCCACCTTGCCGTTTCGCATGAAAACTAGATTGCAGGTTCACGAACTTTACTATTCTCGAATTTCTAGCATATCTTTCTAGGAGAAGTCTTCCTTAGCTTTTTGTGAACCTCGATTGCTACTGCGCAAGTCGACAAAATTTGTTCCGAATTTTGTGGACTTGACCCGACTGGCGACTTGCCTCGGTTGATACGGCAAAGAACCCTCGGTTGCTTCAACCAAGGTTTTTCTCGCGATCGCCTGCTTGGAGCCCCTTGCCCTTTTCTTACAATGATGATACTTGAAAAATTTTCAACAATCTATACCGAGTGAGAATACACGAGCAAATCCTTAGACATTCACTTTCTCGAAATCATCATGCGAATTTTTCGATGGGAATCCCTTCGTGGATGGGATTTTTCTAGGCCACAACTTGTTGTTGTCTCGGAGCCTTTCCGGTGGGAATCCCTCGATGGATGGGATTTTTCTAGGCCACAACTTGTTGTTGTCTCAGGCCTTTCCGGTGGGAATCCCTCGATGGATGGGATTTTTCTAGGCCACAACTTGCTGTTGTCTCAGACCTTTTCGGTGGGAATCCCTTGATGGATGGGATTTCAGCTATCAGGAAGCCTTTCTCACGAACTTTTTTCTTTTTTCACGATGGAATTTCGGCTATCAGGGAGCCTTTCTCACGAACTTTTTTCTTTTTTCACGACGGAATTTCGGCTATCACGGAGCCTTTCATACGAACTTTTTTCTTTTTTCACGATGGAACTCTGGCTATCACGGAGCCTTTCATACAAACTTTTTTTTCTTTTTTCACGATGGAATTACGGCTATCAGGGAGCCTTTCACACGAACTTTTTTCTTTTTTCACGATGGAATTTCGGCTATCAGGGAGCCTTTCTCACGAACTTTTTTCTTTTTCACGATGGACTTTCGGCTATCACGGAGCCTTTCTCACGAACTTTTTTCTTTTTCACGATGGAATTTCGGCTATCACGGAGCCTTTTTCACGAACTCATTCTTTTTTCACGATGGAACTCTGGCTATCAGGAAGCCTTTTTCACGAACTCATTCTTTTTTCACGATGGAACTCTGGCTATCAGGAAGCCTTTTTCACGAACTCATTCTTTTTTCACGATGAAACTCTGGCTATCACGAAGCCTTTTTCACGAACTCATTCTTTTTTCATGATGGAACTCTGGCTATCACGAAGCCTTTTTCACGAACTCATTCTTTTTTCACGATGGGATTCTCGAGACGGAAAATACGAAACATGCGATGTGGGGGAAGACTCTTTTCATATATATATTAGAAAGAGTATTACACGGGAGCCGCCTCGTTAAAAACCTTGCCTCTTGATTTAGAGCCCCCTTTGCAAGGAAAAGAGTACGGTCCTTCTTATTTTAGTACGACTAGAAAAAGGAAAGCTAATTTTTTCTCCCGAAATTACTTATAGACACGTTATTCGGATTTTAGGTTTTTAGAATTCGAACTTACGAAAATAGAGAAAGTACTGTATATTACATCTAGATGCAATTGGGATTTCACGAGTAATACCTTTTAGACTGTTGGCATTCCACGGACTGCGGGTGATAGATTGACGAAAATTTCGCTTGAGTGCCCAAGTTTTTGCAGTATTCTTTGAAGGTGAAACAGTCAAATTGTTTTCCATTGTCATCCGTTAGTCCTCTGGGAACCCTGAACCTGCATGCTGTGTTCTGCCACAGCAGAAGTGGCGATTTTGGTTCAGGAGGACAAAGTTTGGTTATGGTCATCGGCTGTTCTCAGCTGGTATACGTTTGTTTGTCCAGGTGTATGTCCCTTTTCTATGTTTCTGGCCTCTTGTTGATTGCCATACACTGTGATGACTCCCTTAGGTGCGGGCATTTTCATACATAGGAACTGTTGCCTTATGACTGCGTCGAACTTGTTCATGAACCCTCTGCCAAAAATCGCGAGGTATGGATGGTAGATGTCGACTACATCGAACGTGAGACTCTCTCGTTGCGGCATTCTCGAGATCTCCGAAGGAAACCGGGAGCGATATTTTTCCGGCCGGCTTGATGGGCTTTCCCTCCGAACCCTTGCGGTGGGTGATTCGGGGGGTCTAACATGTGCTGGCTCAGATTCATCTTTTCGAAAGCCTTCAGGAATAGGATGTCCGCTGAACTCCCATTGTCAACTAGGACTTTTCCTATGACCCACCCAGCGATATTCACCTCAATGACCATGGCGTCATTGTGTTTCGCAGACTTCAGCCTGAAATCTTCTTCTGTGAAAATGATTGGCACCTTTGCCCACTCCGGGCGTGCAGCTGGGCCGTCATTGATGATAGCGTTCACAGATCTGAAGTAATTGCTTCTCTGCTTCTTGGTTTCGAATTCCATAGCAGATCCGCCCGTGATTGGCATGATAGTCCCGAACGATGGCAATGCCTTGGAGTTCTGAGGTCCCGAACCTGACTGGGGTCTTGACGAACTTTCTGGAGGTGGTGGCAAGATTTCCCGAATGGGTTGTGGTTGCTGGATTGACTGGATTGCTTGCGACTGAGAGAAAAATTGTTGCGACGGCTGCCATGCTGACTGTGGTTGCGGGAATTGCTGAACTGAGACAGAACTCGACTGTGGATTCGCGAATTGCGGCTGCCAGAAATTCGGACGAAACTGGCCTGACATTGAGGATGCGATGCTCATTAGTGCCTTCTCTTGCTGGATTCTTGCCATGTTCTTCTTTGTTTCTGGACACCCTTCGGTGTTGTGACCCCTCCCATGATACTGGCAATAGAAGTGAGGATCTTTTGGGTTGTGGTTCGTGAGTCCGGGGGGGGCCTCTCGCACTCTTCCCCTTCCTCTGGGATTGAATCCTCCCCTGGTGCTTGGACTGTTGCCTTGTGCTGGTTGCGGGTTTCCGACATTGTTGACGTTTCGCGGATGTTGGGGTGGTGCCTGCCATGCCATGTCTCTGTTGCCCTGTCTTGCCTCGTTTCGCTCAGCTACCCTCTTGCGATGGTCGTCATCAGACAAAATGTAATCCTCCAATTCCCGAAATAGTTCTTCAACTGTCTCAGGCTTCTTTCTTGTGAGGTGGGAAGCCGTTGGCCCTGGGGTGAGACCTTTGATCAGTGCCTTGATCGTTGTCTTGTCATCGGCGTCGGGAATGCGAGACCTCTCGTTGCATGAACCTTCTCATGAAGTTCCGCGGTGGTTCCCCGTCCTTCGCGCTTGCGGTTGTACGGATCCGAGGCTTCGGTACGTTGCGTCATGGAACATCCGAAATGCTTGCATGAACTTTGTTTTGAGATCTACCCGGCTATAGATCGAGTGTGGAGGCGCGGTGAGTACTAATTCAGATCGGTCCTTCGCAAGCTATGATGAAGGATTTGGCGAGTGCAACATCATCTCCTCCGCCGAATTCACGGTCGACTCGTATCTCATGAGAAACCGCCCGGAGTTTCCGAAGCCGTTGTACTTTGGAAGAGAGACACGCTTGAACTTCGGCGGCCAAGGTCTTGTTTGCGGCCCTATTGACGACGGCGATTCGGAATCCACGAAGTGTGAGACTCCGTTTCCCGCGAAAAAGTTTTCTTTCGGGGATTCTCTTGCGGGCGCGGGGGTTGTCTTTGCGGTGTTTCTTGCCACGGGGAGCCGTTCTCTTGTTCTTTCATTTCGTCAATTTCTCTCTGTATTGCTTGTATCCGCTCTTTTGCTTTGTTCGTTTGCTCTAGTTTTTCGAGAGATTTTTCTCTTCGCCTGCAACTGAGCCGCGAACTTTTCTTTGTCTTTCTGTAGCTGCTGTATCTTTTGGTGAACCAAGGATAGCTGCTGTCTATGGTATCATCATCATCAACATTCTCGAACTCTTGCTTTGTTCGGCGGAGTTGTTCTTGGATGTGAGTCGTCTTTTCGCTCTTGCCTTCATGAGGGCCTCGAGCTTTTCTCTTCGTTCTTGGTCTGTTATGTTCGAGGATTCAGGGATGAACGAGGTTTCATTTCCTTGGGTGGGGAGGCGATCATCTGGTTTGCACATCGTTTGGAGCATTCTTCTTGGATTTCTTTTGAGGTGGCATCGTGAGTTTCTTTTTCGGCTGAGACATGGTGGGCGCCAATGTTGGGGGATACCCGAAAAATTCGGATAACTGCCCAAACACGGATGGAGTTCTCAACACGTTCAGGTACAAGATTAGGGCGCAAAGAGACTGTGAAGCTCTCTGCAAGTAGCACAAGTCCCAAAAAAGTCTGAATCCGTTTACACGTGCCCTTGCGCCCCCTTTTATAGGGAGACGAAGGGACTCTTACATGCCGATAACACCCTCGGGCTCGGAGAATATTCCTAATGTGAACACACACAAGAATGTCTTTTCCCACCCAACATATTTACAAGTCCGCCACCAGTTCACACTCTAAACCTGGACTTTTTGGGACTACAACTTTGACTTTGCTTCTCCCGTGATTCGTGAATGTCTTCGCCCAAAATCCCCGAACTAGGTCTTCAGCAGATTCCCGAATCGGCAGTTCCCCGAAGTTCGGACCATCGGCGATTGAGATTCCGGGCTCCCGCATGTTCGTGACTCCGCCTTTTCGCCGAATCCAGATTCCCGAATTCCGCACATCCGCGGGTCGTGACTTCGCAGGTTCCAGGTTTCCGAGAATCGCGTATCCCCTGCTCCTGAAAAACATACTTTGAGAACTTTGTTAAGCTTTACGTTTCGAGGGTGACGGGTTTTCCTGAATTCCCCAACACTCGACACATCCGAGACAAAACTATGCTCAAGCAAAGAGCGCAGACCACCAAACCAAAGCTCGAAAACCACAAAGAGCTCCCCCTGCACACATGCAAGCTCCCCCTGGACAAATGCATGCGAATCACCTCAAGAAACAGAGCAGCTGCATCAGCTGAGCTCTTACTGGATAGACCGGTCACCCTCACCGGTCAGACCGGTGGACAAGATCGCCCAGCACCTGGGAACTACACTGGCCAGACCAGTGCCCTCCATCGGTCAGACTGATGCCACCTAGGAAACTGCAAGAGCTCAAAAATAGCTCGAAACTACTTGGAAACCTTCTAAATACGTGCATCAAGCTTTTTCAAGCTCAAACTTCTCTCCCATGTTGACAATGCATGAATCAAGCCAAAAATGCAAACAATTCAACCTAGAGCTTCTCAAATAGACAAAATTTAACATAGGATGCTACACATGTCCAAATGAGCAAGTTAGATACTCTATAGCTTCGTATTGACATCAACTACATGATCACCAAGTTTCACAACCATTGGACGAAGCTAAGATAGAATTGAGCAATTTTGCGAAAAATTACTCTCTCATGAGCAAAGTCCTAAACATGAGCAAAACATGTCAAAAGGAAAAGCCACACAAACTTCATGCTAGGACAACCATTCTAATCATAAGACCATCACAAACACCCACAAGCACCTCATGTCATGTCAAAGCCACCGAGCCATGTGCCTACTTCTGTATATGAGACTTCTCATTGGTAGGCATCATGCAACGGTTTAGCACCCAAAGAAAATTAAATTTAGCACATATGACATGAGAGCACATTTTCAAAGCAATTCACATTTCATTTTCAGATTCACATTTGGTACATGAAATGTCTTTGCGACAAAAAGGAACTTATGCCCCTCCACAAGCTAAAGCATGAGGGCTAAACATTCATGATGGCAAATGAGCCTTTGGCCCCATATGATCAAAATAAGCTATCCAACCACAAATTAAGCATAGCTAAACCACTAAAACATGTCAAGATCATATAAAGGCATTTACTCACAAGAGAGCATACATGTGACGTTTTTAAAAAACATAGCCATCAACCATGGATATAAACCAAGATTATCAAGTGCTAAGCCAAACTAACCATAGCTTACCAAACAAGCTCACAAAGACATATATATCATTCCATGGTGAACAATGAATATAGGAGAAGCTTTTCCTAACCAATGCATATGATACAAAATGCATGCAATCTAAGATACAAGGATGCCTCTACATCATGTTACGTATGCCATGCCAAATGCGAAGAATGCACAATCGAAAGCTATACATATGCTACAAAGGAGCTCCCACACACCCAACTCAAGAAATCAAACACACACCAAGCTCCCCCCGCAAACGAGTGAAAGTTGCCTGATCTAGGGGTTTGGTGAAAATGTCGGCTAGTTGGTCACGTGTGGGTACATGGATCAAGGTTATCTTCCCTTTCTCTACGTTGTCTCTCAGAAAATGATAACTCACTTCTATGTGCTTAGTTTTGGAATGAAGCACTGGGTTCTTTGCAACACTTATGGCACTGGTGCTATCACATTGAATTGGGACATGGGTATACTCCTCACCAAAGTCACTCATGGTGTATGTGATCCAAAGGAGCTGAGAGCAACAACTAGCTGCGGCAACGTACTCTGCCTCGGTAGTGGATTGAGCAACACTCGACTGTTTGCGGGAAGACAAAGACACCAAAGAAGATCCCAAAAACTGGCAAGTCCCAGAAGTGGACTTTCTATCCAACCGACACCCGGCAAAATCCGCATCTGAAAAACCATGAAGCGCCAAAGAAGAAGACGCGGAGTACCAAAGGCCGAAGTCGGGAGTGTGATGCAAGTACCTGAAAATTCGCTTCACCGCTTGCCGATGCGAAGTACTCGGAGACGCTTGAAAACGAGCGCACAGACATACCGAGAACTTGATGTAGTCATACTCCTTCTGGTCCACGTGTTCACCTTCCTCATCCGCATCAAGAGCTGTAGTCGTACTCATAGGCATCGCCATGGCCTTGGAGTCCTCCATCTTGAGCTTCCTCACAATGTCCTTGGTGTACTTAGCTTGGTGCACAAATGTTCCTTCCTTTGATTGCTTGATTTGTAGCCTGAGGAAGAACTACAGCTCACCCATCATGCTCATCTCAAATTCCCTGCTCATATCTTCTGCAAACCTTGCAATAAGAGAGTTAGACGAGCCACCAAAGACAATACCATCCACATACACCTGCACAATCAGGATATCTCTGCCCTGCCTGAGTAAAAACAAGGTCTGATCGACCTTTCCCATCTCAAACCCTTGCTCAAATAGGAACCCCCTCAACCTACCATACCAAGCTCTAGGCGCCTGCTTCAACCCATACAACACCTTCCTCAACTTGTACATCCGGTGGGGGTACTTCTCACTCTCAAACCCCGGTGGTTGCCTCACATACACTTCTTCCTCCAACACACCATCCAAGAAGGCACTCTTCACATCCATTTTTTGCAACTTGAACCCTTTAGCCACGGAAAAGGCTAGAAGGATCCTAATCGCCTCCAAACGGGCTACGGGAGCAAAAGTCTCCTCGTAGTCAATCCTCTCCTTCTGACTGAACCCCTGAGCAACAAGCCTTGACTTGTTTCTCACCACTTCACCTTTCTCTCCCTCTTTGTTCTTCCACACCCACTTGGTACCAATCGTCTTACACCCTGGGGGAGGGTCAACCAATTCCCAAACCTGATTCCTCTCAAAGTTCTCCAACTCCTCATGCATCGAATTAACTCAATATGATCAGATAGTGCGTGTCCAATGTCTTTGGGCACAAAAGTGGCAACAAAAGCAGCATGAACAAAATGAGAATTGTTCCGAACCCTCAACCGTGTAGTACGTTCATTCATGTCGCCGATGATCCTCAAAGCTGGGTGATCCACTTGTACTCACCGGGGAGGTTCTTGCCTTGATGCTACCTCCCCCTCAACAACAGCTTCTCCTTGATCTTGGTTTGTCGTCGTAGGTGTGGGAGAGGGGTCGTCCATCACCGTAGTTGAAGTAGTGTGTACATGTTCAGCCGCAGGCATCTCACCGCCATCTTCATCATCTCCATGTTCATGCTCCTCCTCCTGAAAGATCTCCTCGCCAAGTTCATCATCACCTGCACACTCAAAGACAAGATGACTACGTGGCTGTGTCTCGTCAAAGGTTACCTCGCAAGTCTCCACGATTTGGTTAGTTTCAAGATTGAGCACACGATATGCTCTAGAGTGAGATGCATTGTAACAACCCGGGAATTTAGGTGTGCAAATTTTGCGAAAATTTAAAACTTTTTGCTTGCATTTGAGTGCTATCAATTTTTGAGCCAAAATTGCTAGCCTCTCACTAAATTCTCCACTAAACTATCCTATTTATAAAACTTATGTTTAAAATATGGTATAATTTGTGAGTTGGTTTTTCATTGGTTTTCTTGGAGTTCAATTGAGTGAAGTTTGAATTTGAAAGGGGATCAAATTCAAACTATTTTTTTCAAATTCTAGTCCAAACATATCCGTTTTATTAGGTAAAAAGCGACTAAGATTGTTGGGCCGTATCTCTTCTTCCCTTGCGTTGCAGCGGCCCAACCCAAGGCGCCTTTCGGCCCATTAACCCGCGCCGCACCCTTTCCCCTTCTCTATCTCTGCCGCGCGGGTCCCATTCGTCAGCTCCCTCTCTTTCCCCTTTCTTTCCCTTATCCCTTTGACCACCGCGCCGGTCGGCCCGAGCCGGGCGAGGGGAGCGCCGCCGGTCCGGCCCCACCGGCTCGCGCGGGGGTGGCGCGCGCGGCCGAGCCACCCGGGCCGGCACGCACGCCAAGGACCGGCGCGCGCGCGCGGGCGGGGGGGGGGGGGGCGACCCGGGGAAAAAGGCAAAGGACGCCACCGCCCCTTCCCATGCGCATCCGAGGCGGGCGGGACTCCCACCGCGGGCGCCACCGCCCCGCTCGGCGGCGGTGCCAAGGGCACGGAGGACCTTTCCCCCTCGAGGCCCCGCGGCGCGATTCAAAAGGGGGAGGAGGCGGTGTGGGGCCGGAGGCAAGGCCAACCACCCCCTCTTGGGGTTTCCTCTACCTCCGCTCGGCTGCGTGCCGGAGTAGAAGGAGAAAGCGGGCGCGCGCGCCGCCGCGCCGCGCCGTTGGGGGGGAGGCGTCGCGCGGGGAGAAGTGACATCGCCGTCGCGCCGCACCGGGGAGGGGAAGGAGCCGGGAACCGAGTGGCGGCGGGAGCACGGACCACGACGTCGAGCCGGGGGGAGGAGCGCGACGACGTGAACACCGCGCCACCGGGGAAGCGACTACCTCGCCGGGACGCCTTCACGCCGGAACACCAACGACACGCCTTCGTCGGGCCGGCCACGACTACACCGTCGCCCCCCACCGTGAGCACCGCGGCCTTTCTCTTCTCTTCTCCCCCTTGGATTCTTCCGTGTTGGCACCCCATGTTTGGAGACGCATCGCTATGGAAGTTCTTGCCTGTGTGCGGCCTTCGTGCCGCGGGATTGCCGTGCCGCGGCGGATGGGGGCTCTTGGGCCGGTTGTGCCTGCGAGCTCCGCCATCGCCGCGCGAAGAGCGATGCGGGCTCGGGTGGAATAGGTGAGCGGGGGGGGAGGCGTCGCGCCGCGGCTACCCCAAGCCGGGCGGGCGAGCCCTCCCGGTGCACGCCGTCGCCGTGCGTGGTAAGAATGTGTGTTTGGCCGTCGAGCCGTGCTCTCTGTGCGGGGTTGTTGGTCGGCCCGGCCTTCGCGCGGACTTCATGTGCGGGGACCGAGCGTCGCCGTGACGCGCGGCGCGGCGCGCGCGGTTACCGGGGGCGGCCACGCCGGGGCGAACGGGCCGGACGTGCGGGGGCGTGGGGGCGTGCGGGCGTCGACCCGAGGGTTCTGCGGGGGGGGGAGTTTTGGGGCCGTCGCGCCGTGGCGCGCCGGCGGCGGCGGCACCGTGCCGGCTACGGGACGGCGCGCCGCTCGCCGCGCGCGAGGCCACGGGGTTGAGCGCCCGCCCGGCGGCTCACCCCGAGCCGCGCCGTGATGTGCACCACGGCCGGGATACGTTGAGCGGGGGCGAGAGGCACCCGAACCCGGCGCCGGCGGCGCACCGCGCGGTCGCGGCGCCGCCAAGGCAAATCGTCGAGCACCGGGCCGGGCAACCGGCGAGCCGCGCCGGGTTAAAGGGGGGAAAACAGGCCGACGGCCGGGATTGGGCCCTAGGCCCGGTTATCCGCGCGGGCAGCCGGCCGCCCGACACGGGTTAAGAGCGAGGAGGGGGTAAACCGGACTTTGAACGCCTCCTCTAGTGGGGCTGTGCGGTGCGGGCCGTCTTGGGCCGAAACCAACCCACGGGCGAAATCGAGTCCGCCGGGCCGCCCACGGCCCGGCGGCACTTCCGGCCATGTTGCGGCCCGTCAAACACGGAAGGGCGACGTCATGCGACGTCGGCGGCTCTTTTTCCGGAAATTCCCTTTTTCTTCGTTTAAAAACTCCGGAAAATGTTTTTGACCTTTAAAAATTCATAATAAATTCTAGGAAGCTCGAGAAAAATACAAAACTAATTTCTATAAATCCGTATTTGCAAAACCTTGCTGATTGTAGGTAGTTTGGGTTCATTTGGATCTTTTAAATTGGATTTTAATTTGAAGTTATTGTTAGATGTGCACCGTTATCTTATTTTCGCGTCGAATCTCGTGCCGCGGACCCGAGCTTCGACCGGGAGGACGTGGAGGACCCCGAGTACACTTGCTCCGGACGAGCGGCGCCTTCAACGGCAACGAAGGTGTCATGTCACTCCCAACCATATAGATCCTATGTTGCTTTGTAGTCGCTAGTGCTTTACTTTAATGCATTGATCGATGAATTGCATAACCCATTTATTAGCCACGCCTTGATGCTTTGTTATACCCTGTTTCCTTGTTCTTCTACCTGCGGGACTAGCTACGGACCCCTAGCTAGTCCCTTACCTCAACTATCCATACTTTTGTTGCTTGATTATGGATGGTGCTGCGGGTTTGGACCGAGATGTGGGTATCTCGGTGAGATTCTAGCGTGCGTTACGGGTGTGTACCTCCTTGCTTGTGTTTTGGCGGGAGCGAGCCGCCGGTAACTTGTGAACGGCGCCGAGGGAAGATGCGATGCGGCCTCTTACCCGAGGGTCGTGTCGTGTGGGATGGAGATGTTGAGTGCTCGCTCTCGGCCCCTTAAGGACCGATCGTCAGTTGACCTTGTTTCGGATGACTATTTTCGTACAGACCGCCCGCCTTGTTTTGGGCGGGGGTGCGGGGTGAGACTTGTAGTGGATAGCACCCCTCCTGTAGGAGGATCGGTGTGATCGTGTCGGGAGTGGTCTTTCCCTCCTTAGTAGACTTTGCCCGGCGAGGCTAGGGAAGGGTTCCACGGCTTCGAGAGACCTCTCGCGGGTAGTATGAGCTCGCCGCGGAGGGCGGGGCCGGACTCGGAGATGCAGAAGGGTACTATCCACTTACTTGGGCTTCGGCCGTATGGTAGGGTCGGACACGGTGACGGCCGGTTCCGGACCTATTCGGGCGGGTACGGTTGTACAACCTCGCGAGTGTTAAACCTATAGCTATAGTCCGTGTCCACTGGTTATGGACAGTCTTTCGATCTCTCACCTGACTAGCTACACTTCTCTTGTGCTTCTTCTCTCCCCCGAGCGTGTGAGCCCGGCTTCGGCCGTTGAGATGTGGGGATAGGAGCCGGTGGGCCCCACATCGCAGATGAGAGTTGGGTTACGGATCGTGGTTGAGATCCGGTGCTTTTGTGTGGTATTCCTTGAGCGGGGTGTGGACCCCGAGGTGTGGACCTCGGAAGCGGAAGCTTCCCGAGGTGCGGACCTCCTAGCCGTATTCTCGCTTACCTTGTACGTGGCACTTCTGCTTTGCTTAAGCCTTCTACGGCCCGCATTAGGGATATCTCATGCATAGTAGAATATACACCGCTTTTGCCTCTTTGTTGGGAAGTCGACATGACCTACCCGCTTATCGGGTAGACCCCGGTGACTCGACGCGAGCCGGACTACGACTTCGACAACGACGGTTGGGTGGACTAGAGCTCTTCCTACACTTGAGCCGCCCGCGGATATGGAGTTTCCCGCACTTTCATGGAGCCGTTGCTAGACGTTTTATTTATGTTTGATTCAGTCTCCGATGGACTTGTACCGGCATGTGCCGAAGAGATGTACTACGGTTAATGTAATAAAACAAATGTTGTACTCTACTTTATTGTTTTTACCTTTACGTATGGATTTTGGAATCGGCGAGACGAGGATTGCACGTGGTAGCTCTCCACGGGACTACCACCGAGGTGCTAAGATTCGGGGGTTCCGTTCGCGGAAATCCGGGTCGTTTCGGTTGGTACCGAGCCATGCTTGATCGTAGGACGAGCCCCGGGGAATGGTCGATAGTATAGGAAGCCGTTTCGAACCTTGGAACTTTATATAGACCCCTTGGCTTCCGTATGTATATAACTATACTTATATATATGCATTACCTTGATTAACTTTCACTAACTACCTTACTAACTACGCTCTAACAACGTTGTGCAGATGGCGGAGTCTACGTGGGTTCCTTTGGAGTCGGACGGCAAGAGCTACGGAGGCTTCTGCCGCTTGCTGAGAGAGTGCCTGGAGGCAGCTGGAGTGGAGACCGACGGAGTCAGCTACAAGGGGAGGGCCATGGGGCACTTGGAGCAGACCCCCACTTACCTGGCCGTCACGGTGCCGGCAGACCCACGGGTGCCGGAGTTTGAGGAGGTTGAGGTGCACTGCTTCGAGAGTTCAGTCACAGAGGCACACCAGACTGGCGCACGCAGGGCTCTCAAGAAGGTTTGTGTCCAGCTCAGGGAGAGGCTGAAGGACACTCCGTTCAGCGTGCTTCCGACAGAGATCTACGACCCGGGTCGCTGGGACTCGAGCGACCGGGCACGGTACTTGGAGGTGACTTCAGTGGAGGAGGATCAGATGTTGCACGCAGCCAGACGGTGCATCCTGGCTCAGGACCGAGACGCGTGCTGGGCAGACGGTGAGGTCGCGTACCTTCGGTGGAGGTGTGACGCTGCCCTGCGGCAGGTTCGGGACCTGGAGGTGGAGAGAGAGGATATACTTGACGAGTTGGAGGCGTCGCACGTGAGGAACGGAGAGCTAGTGCAGCTTGGACCGGCAGCGGCCGCAGCCAGCACTGAGAGGGATGCCCGGAGGATCGCTACTCTGGAGGCACGGCCGAGGGCGAGCGGGGGCCGCACCGGGCTTCGGTGGAGGCCTCGCGTGAGGACGGGGGTGAGGCTAGCGAGAGGCGAGAGATCGCTTGGAGTCGGTCGGAGGGCTGCCGGCCGCCGACTATCAAGTCAAGGTGTGGGATCTACGGGAGGCGAGTCGGCACAACTACCACCACTTGTGTTACCTTGGAGGACGGTCTACGAAGAGAGGGACGAGCAGCCGGGGATTCGCGCGGCTTGGGAGCGGTCGACCGGCGGAGAGGGCCGGCGTAGCCGGAGGCGCTCTCCCGCACGGCTACCACCCAAGAAGAGGCCCGGAGCGAGGACGAGAGACTTTCGAGCTTCCCCCGACGCTCCTACCACGAGTGCGGCCATACCCGAGTGGTTCGCAGGACACAGTGGAGATGGATCGTGCTCTCCAGGACACTCGTGACTACTACGGGGGACCGGCGATCAGGGTGCCGGGTTACCCAGGAGTCCACTCACCGCCGTTCTACTCGGTTCCACCGGACACCGGCTCCGAGGCACCTTAGAGTACTCAGTGACGGGAGTAGAGTCTTCGCTGTAGATTCTGAGTCGTTGTAATAAGATAGATGTGATGCTGTCGCTCTTGTTGTCATGACCTTAGCAGCTACCCCATGATGTACCATGCGTTAGCGTGACGTGTTGCCGTGCACCCTCGAAGGTCGTTGGAGTAAACCTCGAGGTGCACCCCTTTTGTATGGTGGCATTGATTGAGTGACATGGATCTTCATGGTTTCTTTCGGATTTCATGCTTCTTTATGTCTGTCTGAAATTTCGTGACTATTAGCAGGATTACTCCATTATAGCTAATAACCACGATTAAATACATTCTCCCTACCACTACTAACTCTTGCAACCGGAACGGATGTCGGGGGCAAGGAGGTCGGGGCGACTCTTGGCCCGTTTCGAGGAGGTCGGCCCGGGGACGACGGAGGGGAGGATGCCCCTAACCGGGGGGGGGAGCGAGAGGCGGGGGACGCCGTGGAGGTCACGCGCCACGAGGCGGGCTCCGCGGAGGCACGGCGGGGCCGCGGGGGCCGAGGAGGCCGAGTTGGTGGTCGAGGAGCCGCGCGCGACGACGAGGGAGCTCGGGGAGCGGGGAGCTCGATCACGAGCAGGTACCCCGGCCCGAGGGAGGAGCGGGGCCGGGCTCGGGGACACGAGGTACCACCACCGCCACCTCCCCCGAACTTGGCCGACGTGATGGCAGTGCAGACTCAGCTGATGCAGACGATCACCCAGATGCTAGCTCAGAACAACAACAACAACAACCACAGGGGTCAGAACCGCAACGCTCCAGAGGGTTTCCAGAAGAAGGTTGAGAACTTCAACAAGCTGCGACCGCCTACCTTCGACCACTCAGCTGACCCGATGGACGCAGACAACTGGCTACGTGAGATTGAGAAGAAGGCCGGAGCTAAGCGAGCTTACAGAGGAGGAGTGTGTGACCGTGGCCGCGCACCAGCTGGTTGGCACAGCCAGTGCGTGGTGGGACAGCTACTGTGACTCGCACCGGGACCCGTTGCACATCGGGTGGGACGAGTTCGTGGAGGCCTTCAGGAGTCACCACATTCCGGATGCAGTGATGGACGGGGAAGGCTGACGAGTTCAGGCACCTCAAGATGGGAAACATGTCAGTGCAGGAGTACGCCAACCGCTACCAGGAGCTGATGAGGTACGTGCCAGAAGACACCGACACGAGAGAAGAAGAAGGTCTGCGGGTTCGGAAAGGGGCCGCACAAGGGGATGGCACACCACTTGTCCGCGCACGACGGCCCGACACTTCGCTCCATTATCGACAAGGCAGCGATCGTGGAGAGGTCAAGGCTTGAGTACATGGAGGTTCGTGGAAGCAAGTCCAAGCGCTCGGACCGAGCGAGGACGCACGGGACCACCTCGGAGGCAAGAGGACGAGGTTACACTCGGGGCCACCGGTCACGGCGGAGGCACCAGCGTCTCTCGGTCTCGGCCGCGAGAGCGAGCCAACCCGGGCGGGAGTGGAGGCCGAACAGGCGGAAACCGAGGCCACCACCGCGGTCGGCAGACAGATCCAAGGTGACTTGCTTCAGCGCCGCCGAGGTTGGGCACAAGTCGTTTGAGTGTCCGCGGCGAGGCGCCACCGGGGAGTCGAACCGCGGCTCTTAGTTCCGGACCCCGGCCAAGCCACCGCACCGGGGAGGACGGCCACCTCGTACTCGGCGGGAGGACCCGCTCGGCCGCCGGCTACTCGAGGCCGTCGAACCACCTCACCGCCGAGGATGCGGCAGCCGCACCCGACGTCACACTTGGTGAGTTTCTTGTTGACTCAGTTTTGGCAACTGTTTTGTTCGATACTGGAGCTCAGTTTTCGTATATTTCTACCAAGTTTGCTAAAGAAAGGTCTTTACCAACTAAGCCTCGACCAAGGCCTATCTTGACTAGCTCTCCGCTAGGAGAGAAGAGGAGTACGTTAGAGTGCAGGGGAGTGAGGATGGTGTTTGAGGGGCTACCGTTCACGGCAGACTTGACAGTTTTGGAGTCTACCGGGATAGACGTGATCCTAGGGATGGATTGGTTGGCGAAGCACAACGGGATAGTCTCTTGCAACCCCAGAGTGATACAGCTAGAACACCCCAGCGGAACTACAGTGCGGATCGAGCCACAGAGTCCGAAGGTTGCCACGATGATGTGCAACATGAGTGGGAAAGAGATTGAAGAGATCCCAGTGGTCCGTGAGTTTCCGGACGTGTTCCCAGAGAAGCTTACGGAGTTACCCCCAGACCGGGACGTGGAGTTCGTGATTGAACTGATGCCAGGGGCGGGGCCCGTTGCAAAGAGTCCGTACAGGATGTCGTCCGACGAGCCGGACGAGTTGAAGAAACGGCTCAAGAAGTTGCTTGAGCAAGGGTTTGTTAGGCCAAGTGCCTCACCGTGGGGTTCACCGGTGCTCTTCGTGGAGAAGAAAGACGGCACAAAGAGGATGTGCATTGACTATCGCACGCTCAACTCGATGACAATCAAGAACAAGTACCCACTACCCGGGAATCGAGGATTTGCTTTGGATAGACTCAAAAGGGCAAGGTTCTTCTCCAAGATCGACTTGAGGTTAGGATACCACCGGATGAAGATCCGAGAGCGGGGATATACCCAAGACGACCTTCACCACACGCTACGGCTTGTACGAGTTCGTGGTGGTTTCTTTCGGCCGACCAACGCCTCGCTTACTTCATGAACTTGATGAACAAGGTCTTCATGGAAGAGTTGGATAGGTTTGTAGTGGTGTTTATCGACGATATCTTGATCTACTCGAAACCACCGAGGAGCACGAGGAGCACCCGAGAGTCGTGCTGGAGAGGCCGAGGCGGCGAAACGTGTACGCTAAGTTCAGCAAGTGCGAGTTCTGGATGGACAAGGTCGCGTTCTTGAGACACGTGTTGTCAGCAGAGGGGATAGCCGTGGACCCGTCCAAGGTAGAGTCAGTGACCAAGTGGGAGCAGCCGTTAAACGTGTCAGATGTCAGAAGCTTCCTTGGGTTGGCAGGTTACTACCGGAGGTTCATTGAGAACTTTTCCAAGATTGCAAAGCCAATGACCGAGTTGCTCAAGAACAACACGAAGTTCGAGTGGTCAGAAGCGTGTGAGAAGAGCTTCCAGGAACTGAAAAAGAGACTCACCACAGCTCCGGTGCTTACCTTGCCGGATATCAAGAAAGACTTTGTGGTCTACCGTGACGCTTCAAAGCAAGGACTTGGTTGTGTCTTGATGCGGGAAGGGAAAGTTGTGGCTTATGCTTCCAGGCACGGTGAAGAAACACGAGGAAAACTACCCGACACACGACTTGGAGGTGGCATTTGTTGTGCATGCGCTCAAAATGCGGAGACACTACCTAATAGGGAACAAGTGTGAACTGTTTTCCGACCACAAGAGCCTGAAGTACTTCTTTACACAGACCGAGCTGAACATGAGGCAGAGACGGTGGTTAGAGCTGATCAAGGACTACGACGTCGAGATCAACTACCAACCAGGCAAAGCTAACGTCGTGGCAGATGCACTGAGCCAGAAAACATATTGCAACAACCTCATGGTAAAGGAAGAGCAACCAGTCCTGCATGAAGAGCTAGAGAAGCTGAGAATCGAAATTGTAGACCAAGGCCAAGTCAACGCGATGCAAGTGACTTATGACCTGGAGGAGCGAATCCGTACAGCCCAGAGGGGAGTGTGCGAGAAATCAAAGTCTTTGCGAGAACTAATGAAGCGGGGCAAAGCGAGAGGACTACCGGGTTGATGAACGGGGCACCGTGTGGTTGAAAGAACGGATCCGTGTACCACAAGACAAGGCACTCCGGGAGCGGATCATGAGAGAAGCTCACGACTCGAGGTACTCGATTCACCCGGGGAGTACCAAGATGTATAGAGATGCGAAGGTCGGTGCGGGTGGAAGGACATGAAGAAGGACATAGCACACTACGTGGCCTGTTGCGACACACAGCGCGAGTAAAGATTGAACATCGAAACCCTGCTTGGTTTGTTGAAGCCGTTGGATATCCCGGTATGGAAGTGGGAGGACATTTCCATGGACTTTTTGGTGGGACTCCCTAGAACACCAAAAGGAAACGACTCGGTTTGGGTCATAGTGGACGGATCGACCAAAGTGGCTCACTTTGTGCCGGTGAAGACTAGGTATGCAACCGAGAAGTTGGCGAGCGTACGTAGAGCACATACTCGGGTTGCACGGGGCACCCGAAGTATTGTATCCGATCGAGGACCACGGTTGTCTCCAAGTTTTGGCGAGCTTCCACAAGCTTATGGGCACCACACTCGGCTACGGCACGGCTTTTCACCCACGGACGGATGGTCGGACGGAGAGGGTTAACCGGGTCCTGGAGGACATGCTACGAGCTTGTGCACTCACCTATGGTGCGATTGGGAGAGCGGTTGCCGTTTGCGAGTTCTCGTACAACAACGGCTTTCAAGCAAGTCTTCGGATGGCACCCTTCGAGGCACTTTACGGTCGAAAGTGCGGACCCCGCTAGCTTGGTCGGAGGTTGGAGAGCGAGCTCTGTTTGGGCCAGCAATCATTGAGGAAGCAGAGGAGAAAGTTGAGAAAGTTCGCGAGAACACGAAAATCGCTCAAAGTCGTCGAAGAGCTATGCGCGACAAGAGAAGGAGAGAGTTGACCTTTGCGGTTGGCGAGAGGGGGTACTTGAAAGTCTCACCACTCCGAGGAACTAAGAGGTTCTTGGTGAAGGGAAAGCTTGCACCGAGGTACGTGGGACCGTACCCTATCACCCGTAGGATTGGAAGTTTGGCCTACCGGCTTGCACTACCCGAGACGATGGCGGGAGTTCACCCGGTGTTTCACGTGTCACGACTCGAAGAAAAGTGAGAAGGCGGTGGAGGCAAAGCAAGTGCCCATGGAGTTGCTTGACTTGCAAGACAACTGGAGTATACGGAATATCCCTGAGAAAACCTTGGGCGGAGGAAGCTGTCAAGGAAACAAGGAGGACTACCATCCCTTTTTGTAAAGTGCTTTGTGGAGCAACCATACGGAGCGAGAGGCAACATGGGAGAAGGAAGCGATCTCGGGAAAGAGTACCCACACTTGTTCACGGAGGAGGTCGAGGACTAAATCTCGAGGACGAGATTCTCGGTGGTGGGGGAGAATGTAACAACCCAGGAATTTAGGTGTGTAAATTTTGTGAAAATTTAAAACTTTTTGCTTGCATTTGAGTGCTATCAATTTTTGAGCCAAAATTGCTAGCCTCTCACCAAATTCTCCACTAAAATTACCCTATCTATACAACTTATATTCAAAATATGGTATAATAAGTGAGTTGGTTTTTCTTTGATTTATTTGGAGTTCAATTGAGTGAAGTTTGAATTTGAAAGGGGATCAAATTCAAACTCTTTTTCAAATCCTAGTCCAAGCTTATCTGTTTTAATAGGTAAAGAGCAGCTAAGAGCTTTGGGCCGTATCTCTTCTTCCCTTGCGTTGCAGCGGCCCAACCCAAGGCGCCTTTCGGCCCATTAACCCGCGCAGCACCCCTTCCCCCTTCTCTACCTCTGCCGCGCGGGCCCCATTCGTCAGCTCCCTCTCACCCCCCTTTCTTTCCCTTATCCTTTTGACCGCCGCGCCGGTCAGCCGAGCCAGGCAGGGGAGCGCCGCCGGTCCGGCCCCACCGGCTCGCGCGGGGTGGCGCGCGCGGCCGAGCCACCCGGCCGGCACGCACGCCAAGGGCCGGCGCCGCGCGCGCGGGGGGGGGGGGGGGGGGGGGGCGACCGGGGAAAAAGGCAAAGGACGCCCCCGCCCCTTCCCATGCGCATCCGAGGCGGGCGGGACTCCACCGCGGGCGCCACTTGCCCCGCTCGGCGGCGGTGCCAAGGGCACGGAGGACCTTTCCCCCTCGAGGCCCCGCGGCGCGGATTCAAAAGGGGGAGGAGGCGGTGTGGGGGGGTGGAGGCAAGGCCAACCACCCCTCTTGGGGTTTCCTCTACCTCCGCTCGGCTGCGTGCCGGAGTGGAAGGAGAAAGCGGGCGCGCGCGCTACCGCGCCGCGCCGTTGGGGGGGGGCGTCGCGCGCGGGGAGAAGTGACATCGCCGTCGCGCCGCACCGGGAGGGGAAGGAGCGGGAACCGTAGCGGCGGGAGCACGGACCACGACGTCGAGCCGGGGAGGAGCGCGACGACGTGAACACCGCGCCACCGGGGAAGCGACTACCTCGCCGGGACGCCTTCACGCCGGAACACCAACGACACGCCTTCGTCGGGCCGGCCACGACTACACCGTCGCCCCACCGTGAGCACCGCGGCCTTTTTCTCTTCTCTTCTCCCCCTTGGATTCTTCCTGTGTTGGCACCCCATGTTTGGAGACGCATCGCTATGGAAGTTCTTGCTGTGTGCCGGCCTTCGTGCCGCAGGATTGCCGTGCCGCGGCGGATGGGGGCTCCTGGGCCGGTTGTGCCTGCGAGCTCCCGCCGTCGCCGCGCGAAGAGCGATGCGGGCTCGGGTGGAATAAGTGAGCGGGGGGGAGGCGTCGCGCCGCGGCTACCCCAAGCCGGCGGGCGAGCCCCTCTGGTGCACGCGTCGCCGTGCGTGGTAAGGATGTGTGTTTGGCCGTCGAGCCGTGCTCTCTGTGCGGGGTTGTTGGTCGGCCGGCCTTCGCGCGGACTTCATGTGCGAGGGAGCGAGCGTCGCCGTGACGCGGCGCGGCGCGCGCGGTTACCGCGGGCGGCCGCGCCGGCGAACGGGGCCGGACGTGCGGGGCGTGGGGGCGTGCCGGCGTCGACCCGAGGGTTCTGCGGGGGGGGAGTTTTTGGGGGCCGTCGCGCGTGGCGCGGCCGGCCGGCGGCGGCACCTTACCCGCTACGGGACGGCGCGCGCTCGCCGCGCGCGAGGCCACGGGGTTGAGCGCCCGCCGGCCGGCTCACCCCGGAGCCGCGCCGTGACGTGCACCACGGCCCGGGGATACGTTGAGCGGGGGCGAGAGGCACTCGAACCCGGCGCCGGCGGCGCACCGCGCGGTCGCGGCGCCGCCAAGGCAAATCGTCGAGCACCGGGCCGGGCAACCGGGCGAGCCTGCGCCGGGTTAAAGGGGGAAAACGGGGCCGACGGCCGGGATTGGGCCCTAGGCCCGGTTATCCGCGCGGGCCGCCGGCCCGCACGGGTTAAGAGCGAGGAGGGGGGTAAACCGGACTTTGAACGCCTCCTCTAGTGGGCTGTGCAGTGCAGGCCGTCTTGGGCCGAAACCAACCCACGGGCGAAATCGAGTCCCGGGGGCCGCCCATGGCCCGGCGGCACTTCCGGCCATGTTGCGGCCCGTCAAGCCCGGAAGGGCGACGTCATCTTGTCGTCGGCAGCTCTTTTTCTGGAAATTCCCTTTCTCTTCTGTTTAAAAATTCCAGAAAATGTTTTTGACCTTTAAAAATTCATAATAAATTCTAGGAAGCTCAGAAAAATACAAAACTAATTTCTATAAATCCGTATTTGCGAAACCTTGCTGATTGTAGGTAGTTTGGGTTCATTTGGATCTTCTAAATTGGATTTTATTTGGAGTTATTGCTTAGATGTGCACCGTTATCTTATTTTCGCGTCGAATCTCGTGCCGCGGACCCGAGCTTCGACCGGGGAGGACGTGGAGGACCCCGAGTACACTGCTCGGACGGCGGCGCTTCAACGGCAACGAAGGTGTCATGTCACTCCCAACCATATAGATCCTATGTTGCTTTGTAGCCGCTAGTGCTTTACTTTAATGCATTGATCGATGAATTGCATAACCCGTTTATTAGCCACGCCTTGATGCTTTGTTATACCCTCGTTTCCTTGTTCTTCTACGCGGGACTAGCTACAGACCCCTAGCTAGTCCCTTACCTCAACTATCCATACTTTTGTTGCTTGATTATGGATGGTGCTCTGGGTTTGGACTGAGATGTGGGTATCTCGGTGAGATTCTAGCGTGTGTTCTGGGTGTGTACCTCCTTGCTGTGTTTTGGCGGGAGCGAGCCGCGCGGGTAACTTGTGAACGGTCGCCGAGGGAAGATGCGATACGGCCTCTTACCCAAGGGTCGTGTCGTGTGGGATGGAGATGTTGAGTGCTCGCTCTCGGCCCCTTAAGGACCGATCGTCAGTTGACCTTGTTTCGGATGACTATTTTCGTACAGACCGCCCGCCTTGTTTTGGGCGGGGGTGCGGGGTGAGACTTGTAGTGGATAGCACCCCTCCTGTAGGAGGATCGGTGTGATCGTGTCGGGAGTGGTCTTTCCCTCCTTAGTAGACTTTGCCCTGGCGAGGCCAGGGAAGGGTTCCACAGCTTCGAGGGACCTCTCGCGGGTAGTATGAGCTCGCCGCGGAGGGCCGGGCCGGACTCGGAGATGCGAAGGGTACTATCCACTTACTTGGGCTTCGGCCGGGTATGGTAGGGTCGGACACGGTGACGGCCGGTTCCGGACCTATTCGGGCGGGTACGGTTGTACAACCTCTGCGAGTGTTAAACCTATAGCTATAGTCCGTGTCCCTTGGTTATGGACGATCTTTCGATCTCTCACACGACTAGCTACACTTCTCTTGTGCTTCTTCTCTCCCCGAGCGTGTGAGCCGGCTTCGGCCGTTGAGATGTGGGGATAGGAGCCGGTGGGCCCCACATCGCAGATGAGAGTTGGGTTCTGGATCGTGGTTGAGATCCGGTGCTTTGGTGTGGTATTCCTTGAGCGGGGTGTGGACCCCTGAGGTGTGGACCTCGGAAGCGGAAGCTTCCCCGAGGTGTGGACCTCCTAGCTGTATTCTGCTTACCTTGTACGTTGCACTGCTGCTTTGCTTAAGCTTTCTACAGCCAGATTAGGGATATCTCATGCATAGTAGAATATACACCGCTTTTGCCTCTTTGTTGGGAAGCTGACATGACCTACCCGCTTATCGGGTAGACCCTGGTGACTCTGACGCAGAGCCGGACTACGACTTCGACAACGACGGTTGGGTGGACTAGAGCTCTTCCTACACTTGAGCTGCCTGCGGATATGGAGTTTCCCGCGCTTTCATGGAGCCGCTGCTAGACGTTTTATTTATGTTTGATTCAGTCCTGATGGACTTGTACCCGGCATGTGCCGAAGAGATGTACTATGATTAATGTAATAAAACAAATGTTGTACTCTACTTTATTGTTTTTACCTTTACGTATGGATTTTGGAATCGCGAGACGGGGATTGCACGTGGTAGCTCTCCCGAGACTACCACCGAGGGTGCTAAGATTCGGGGTTCCGTTCGCGGAAATCCGGGTCGTTTCATGCATAACCAAAGAAAATACCATCAACCAACCTAGCCTCAAACGTATCCAACTTCTTGCCTTTCTTAAGAATGAAACACTTGCAACCAAAGACATGGAAGTGACTCACCTTGGGTGTGCGACCGTAAATCAACTCATAGTAGGTTTTCTTCTTATGCACTCTGAGGTAGATCCTGTTCAACACATAGCCCGCGGTATTCACCGCCACAACCCAGAACCTTCTCGGAGTCCTATGCTCATCAAGCATCGTCCGAGCCATCTCACACAAGGTCATGTTTTTCCTTTCCACAACACCATTCTGAGGAGGCGTATACGGACTCGTAAACTGGTGTTCAAGACCCAAGTCAAGGCAAAAGGTTTCAAAACGAGAGTGTCAAAATTCTGAGCCATTGTCACTGTGGATTGCTCGTATCTTTGTGCCTCTCGTTTCTCAACCTCAAGACAAGACCTCGAACAAAACCAAACGTCTCCCCTTTCTCCTCAAGAAAGAACACCCACGCATACCGAGAGTAGTCATCCACCACAACAAGGACATACCACTTCCCACCCGCAGATCGCACATGAGCTGGGCCAACAAGGTCCATATGGAGCAACTCGCATGGACGCTCAGTCATCACATCGGTGAGAGGCAAGTGAGAAGAGGCTACCATCTTGGCATGCCTACAAGGAGCACAAACCAACTCTTTCTCAAGCTTCAACCGTGGTAATCCTCGAACGAAATTGAGTTTACTCAAGCGAGACAGAAGGTCAAAGCTCAAGTGACCCAACTTCCTATGACACTTCCACAACTCACTTGAAGAGCCAGCCAAGAAACAACGCTCAACACCAGAAGACTGAGAAAAATCAGCACGAAACACCTAACCCTCAGGAACGACCATACAGACAAGGTCCCCTCGAGAGTCCAAAATTCGAGAACCACCAGGACGAAACAACACCTCAAAACCCTCATCCAACAGCTGGGACACGGAAAGCAAATTGTACCCAAGCGATTGAACAAGAGCAACATGCCTGAGAGTGATCTTGTCACTCACCTTAATCTCACCTTCTGAAAGCACGCGCCCACGCCCGTTGTCCCCAAAGGTGATGTACCTCCTTGTCACCACCGGGACGAGACTTGAGAACCACCCCTTGTCTCTGGTCATATGCCTCGAGCAACCGGAATCAATCAACCAAATGTTCTTCAAGTCTCCCACCTGAAATTCAAAAACAAGCACGTGAGCGAACAAATGACTCAGCACTTTGGTTAGTACCAAAAGAGTAAAACCAGTGCCGAGCCATTTGCTCAAAAGTGGGGTTAGCACAATCCAAAACATCTTTCCTACCAAAGCTACCTCCACGAACACCACCACACTAACCACCATGAGGGAACCATCCCTCTCTAACTGGAGGAGGACCAAAACCACGAAAGGAAAATCGTGGACCGTCCCTCCTCTCTAACTGAAAGCTACGACTCCTCCCATTCCCGTATTGAGCACGAGGGGGAGAACACCTAGCAAACTGACCTTTTGCAAACTCTCCAGCCAAAACACCAGAACCACGACCTCCAGAACCAAACCTAGAACCTATACGAGCACGAAAACCAAACTGCTGCCTGTCCAGGCCTGCACCGGTCTGACCGGTGCCTCTCACCGGTCTGACCGGTGTAGCCTGGCCAGCAGCACCTCCAACAGCCTTTCGCTCTCCCCAAGCCAGAACTGTCCTCACACTAGCCTTGGCCCTGGGCATCTGCACACAAGGCTCAAGTACACCATTTGGAGGGTGGTACTTGTCCTTGTTAGCCCACTCCTTCACCATTCTCTCCTCTCGTTTCCTCTTGAAGCAAAACTCATCCTTATGGCCATCTGTGAGACATGAGTACCCCTGGGTCCCCACCGACCAGGTTCACGGCTGTCCCTGACAAGTGGGTCCGGCCTACTAGAAGACCCGCCGACCTATCAGTGGACCCAACCGACCTAGTTGGCGGCCCACTCGACCTCCTGAAGACCTTCCAGAAGATTCCCCAGACGACCTAAACCATCATGACCTCAAGACTCGGCGTACAAAACAAGACCTCGGTGGATTACGACCAAAGCAGATCGACGGGATATGGCAAGATATGTAACGTAGACTTAGGTCTCCTGGTCGTAACCGGCCAGGAGTCTGGGAACCGACCTAGTCCGTTGGCCAATATAAGGCGGACGAGGCGACCCCTTGTACAATCAATCCAATCCTCAAGCAATCTACACCAACAACATGACGTACGGTATTACTCTCCGGAGGCCCGAACCAGTATAAACTTGTCGTGTTCTTTGTGTTCCGCGTACTCGTGTGCGACCTTTGAGTTCTTAGCCTTAGACTCCTCCCCGTCGAACAAGTAAACCACAGGGATCAACACCCCCCGTGGGCTGTCCAGATCTCACCATCTGACAGTTGGCACGCTAGGTAGGGGCTGAGTTAAGGTTCTTCATGCAACTCGATGGCTTCGACCAACGACGTCATCTTCCTAGAGAGCATGTCGGACATCCTCGCCAACCCTGTCGACATCTGCTTTGGCTCGATGCCGGCGACATCTACCGCTCCAACCGCCTGCTTCATCATCGAAGGCAACGCGGTCACCACCAACCAACGGATCGAAACAAATCTGTCGTCAAACACCCACCCATCCACTCCTAGCGCCCTGATCGCCGAGATCGATCGTGTCGAGGGCATGCTCTCTTACACGATCAAAGTCCGTGAGCACGTCAAACGCCCACGCACGACCTCGTCACCCTCCAGCATGCCTCTTGGCTTGCGCAATGCAGCCCATGTAGCATCACGCATCATGAAGCGCAAGATCCAGATTGAATCTGGACCCAAGACTCAAGATCGTGTAAACTGCAGGAATCACCTCGACGAACCCTGCCGTATCCATGGAAAGTCCAAACACAATGTGCGCCAGTGCTGTGTCCTCAAGAAGCTTCGCCGACCTCTCACCACGGCTCACCACCGACGGATGAACCAAGAGTCGTCTCCGGACCGCCTTGCGTTCCAGGTCTCCCACACAACGATCTCTCCGAATTATCCGGGAGAAGAGTTCCAGACTTTAGATCGCCAGATCTTGGTCGTCTCTGTGGATGTACCGCTGCGAGATGGAGAAACAAATGAGCAACGTCAACAGCGTGAAAACGCCAATGCTGCCAGAGCCGTCCGGCGACAACAAGAGCTCGCTATTGCTGCCCCAGGTGCAGGCCACCAACCGGCTAACGCCGGACAAGTCAACACCAACGTCGGGCAACAAGCACCTGCGGCACCAGCTCATAGCAGCGACACCATGATGATCTACCTCGTGCCAACAGACTGCGTGCGCGATACCTCCTCAGGGACTTCGAGCGCGATGGACTTGAAGTCTACAACTCACCGCAAACCAACATGGGAGCTGCTCTTGCCGCTCTGAATCACCTCAAAGATTCCCCAATGGTCCGACGTCTCCAAGCCAACGTCCGCGTTGCCACTGCTCAGATCTAAGAAAGGGGTCCTGGATACAGCAGATCCGCAACAAGTTCCTACTCCAGAAGCAGATAAGAGCGCCCTCGCCAGCGACATCGTAGCCAGGGTCCCCTCGACCCGGTGGCTGAAGAGGGACGAGGTGAAAACGAAGTAGCGCAGCCGGTCAACCCTGCTGCCAACGTTGCAGCTAACGCTCCAGCCAACCCTGCGGCTAATGCTCCAGCAAATGCTCCGGCCAATGCTGCTGGAAATGCCGCCAATAATGCAGCCAACGCTACCAACATCCAGGGGAATGTCGCCCCACATCCAAGACACAATGCGGGAGCTCAGCCTCCCCTGGTCCAAGCCAATCGTGCTGAAGGAAGCCAGCGTCACCGTATAAGATATGAAGTGGAGATAGCTCGACGGGCTAACTACGACTGCGAACACGGGGTCCCCGACGCTCTTGACGCCAACAACCCCATTCAACCTACGGACCTCCGGATCATGCACGACCAGCAACTCCTGCGCCGTGCCCAATACAACCAAGACAATGGCCCTCCAGACGACCTCTACATCATCCCTGCTGCTCACGCTCCATCAGCAAGCCCGGGAGTGGTCAACAATTTCCCGGCATTCTCACGTCATCTCCGCACGATCAGATACCCCAAGGACTTCAAGCCAGCCCTTGAGAAGTATGACGGTCGCTCCGACCCAAGTATATGGCTCAAGATGTACAGAATCGTGGCGCACGCCTCTGGAGGCAACGAAGACCACATGGCGGGATACTTCCCCCTTGTGATGGGCAAGGCACCACTCTTGTGGCTCGACAATCTCCCAGCAGAGTGCATAACCTCCTGGGCAACATTGTCTCGCCTTTTCACGACCAACTACCAGGCGACCTACAATCGTCCTGGCAATACTCACCACCTCGCCAGAGTACGGATGAGACGTGATGAAACTCTCCGTGAGTACACTAACCACTACTTCGAGAACCGCAACACCCTCGCAGGTGTCAAAGACGAAGACGTCATCGCTTATTACAAGAAGGGGATCACCAACATCAAGCTGTTCCAGAAGATCCACGAAGCTGACGCACACACCATTGGTGACCTCATGGTCTACGTTGACAAATTGGTCGACACTCAAGATGCGGTGATGCAAGACTTCAACGGAGAAGACCACGACGATGGAGGCACTAGGTCGCAAGCGTTCTGGCGAAGCCTATGTGATAGATCCACCAAGACCTTCCACCTTCCTCGAAGGTGACTTCAATATGGTCATGGACGACCAATGCCAGTTCCATCGTGACGCTAAACACACCATGAGGGAGTGCAAGCAACTAAAACGCGCCCTTGGAGTCCCCTCTACCTCCAAGAAGACCAGAAGCAACAACAACGACGACTGAAGCGGTGGTCAACGCTTCGACAATCGTAACCGTCGACCTGATCGATGAGATTACCGCGATCGCAGGCCCTATCCTCGCAATGACGGTAGGGATCGACATAATTACCGCCGCGATGACAGGCGCGACGACTACCTCGCGATGACCGCAATGACAGGCGCGACGACCACAGAAGTGATCGTCGTGATGATCGCCATGATGATCATCACAATGACCGACGTGATGTCCTTGCGACAACAACCAGAAGGAGAGAACTCCACTGCCACTGCCCAAAGGGGGCAACCCCAATGGTACGTTCCAGAAGGCTAACAGCGAGATCAACTTCATTGTTGGAGGTCGCGAAGCGATCAAAAGCAACCGGCAAACTCGATCAAACGCCAGAGAGATCGGGCACATCAACACTGAAAACCCGCGACCTCTGCGGTGGTCTGAATTCCCAATCACTTTCTTCAGGAAAGATCATTGGGTCCATACCCTGACCCCGGGACCTACCCGTTGGTCGTCAACCCCATAGTCAACAGGGCCTGGTTGCCTAAGACCCTCATCGATGGGGGCAACAGCCTAAACATCATCTTCACAGAGACGCTGCGCAAGATGGAATTCGACTTCAGCAAGATGACCGCTTGTGATGAACCCTTCTACAGGGCTGTGCCCGGCAAGGCTGCGTACCCCATAGGTCGTGTATGCCTACCGGTCACATTTGGCACAGAGGAGAACTTCCGTACAGAGTACCTGATGTTCGAGGTCGCGGACTTCCGCTCTTCGTACCACGCTAACTTCGGATGACCTATGCTCGCCAAGTTCATGGCTATACCGCATCACACCTACCTCATCATGAAGATGCCAGCGCCAAATGGAATCCTTTCCGTCCTTGGGGGCATCATGGTCTCCTACAACTGTGAAAGTGCCACGGTCGAGCTCTCCAAGGATTCAGCGATCAAAGCCGCAGCAACGGTCATGGTCGCCCAGGCAGCCAAGATCGACCAAACCACGTTGCAGGTACCAGAGCAGAAGCGTACAACCACAGCTTTAGACCCAAGTCCAGCTGTCAAGAAGGTTTGCCTCGGCCAGCCCGACACATCCAAGGAAGTCGTCATCAGGGCCGACCTCGACCCCAAATGGGAACTCGCAGTCACCAGCTTCCTCAGGGACAACATTGACAACTTTGCATGGAGTCCATCCGACATGCCTGGTGTCCCCAGGGAGCTGGCTGAGCACAAACTTGAAGTCAACAAGACCGAATGACCTATCAAGCAAAAGCTCTAGTGATTTGCAAAAGATAGAAAACAAGCTATAGAAGTAGAAGTTTGTAAGCTTTTAGCTGCAGGTTTTATTAGAGAATGTCAACACACGGTTTGGCTCGCAAACCCGGTTCTTGTACCAAAGAAAACTGGCGGATTAAGAATGTGTATCGATTACACCGATCTTAACAAGCATTGTCCTAAGGATCCTTTCCCTCTTCCTTGTATCGACCAGGTCGTGGACTCCACGGCTGGTAGCGTCCTACTTTGCTTCCTCGACTGCTACTCAGGGTATCACCTGATAGCCCTGCATCCCGACGACGAAGACAAAACGGCGTTCATAACGCCTCATGGCATCTACTGCTACAAGGTCATGACCTTTGGCCTTAAAAACGCTGGAGCAACATACCAGAAGGCAATTCAGAAGTGCCTCAAGTCCCAAATCGGGAAAAACGTCGAAGCCTACGTAGACGATGTTGTCGTCAAAACCAGAGAGGAAGACAAGCTCATCGCCGACCTCACTGAGACCTTCGCCAATCTACAGGAGTTCCAGTGGAAGCTGAACACAACCAAGTGCATCTTTGGTGTGCCTTCCGGGTTGCTCCTGGGCTTCATGGTCGGACACTGAGGCATTGAAGCCAACCCGGCCAAGGTCGACGCTATTCGCAAGATGGCTAGGCCATCCAACAAGAAAGAAGTCATGAAGCTCATGGGTATGATGGCGGCCCTAGGTCATTTCATCAGCAAGCTCGCCGAAAAAGGCTTACCCTTCTTCAAGCTATTGAAGAAGGCCGACAAGTTTGTATTGGACGATGAAGCCCAGAAAGCTTTCGGGGCCCTCAAAGAGTCCCTGACGACGCCACCAGTCATGACACCTCCAATCCCGAAGGAAACACTCCTACTCTACATCTCTGCCACCACTAATGTGGTCAGCACGTTCCTCGTCGCCGAGCGAGAGGAAGAAGGGTAGGCCTATCCTGTTCAACGACCTATGTATTACGTGAGTGAGTCCTAGCCAACGCTAAGACACGTTACACACAATCTCAGAAGCTGCTCTATGTGCTCCTGATCACATCGAGAAAGCTTCGTCACTACTTCCAAGCTCACAAGATCGTGTTTCCGTCTTCGTTCCCCTTAGGAGAGATCATCCGCAACCGCGACGCCAACAACCACATCGTCAAGTGGTCAGTCAAGCTTAGAGAGTTCAAAATCGAGTTTTGCCCCAGGCAAGCGATCAAGTCGTAGATCCTCGCAGACTTTGTGTCTGAATGGACAGAGATCCAGATGCCCCCTCCCAAGCAGCGGCCTAAACACTGGATAATGTACTTTGATGGTGCCCTCAACCTCGAAGGGGCGGGCGCAGGGGTGTTACTTATCTCCCCTCAGGGGGAACAACTCAAGTACGTCCTGCAGATCCACTACAAGGCCTCCAACAATAGAGCAGAGTATGAAGCCCTGATCCACGGGCTCCGAATAGCAGTGTCCCTTGGCATCAAGCGACTACTGGGTTTTGGTGATTCTAAGGTCGTCATAGAGCAAGTCAACAAAGAGTGGGACTGCGTCAAGGACACGATGGATACTTACTGCGCTGAGATTCGAAAACTCGAATGCCACTTCGAGGGGATCAAATTCTAGCATGTCCCGCGGAACAGCAACATAGCTGCCGATATACTCTCCAAACTAGGCTCTCGTCGAGCTCTAGTTCCAACAGGCATGTTTGTCCAAGACCTACGCAAGCCTTCAATCAAGCTTCTGGATCCTGATAATCCAGAGCCACTTCCAAACGACCAAAACTCAACACCTCCCCGCGACTTGCTAATGTCGGAAAAAGAGGATGATTGGCGCAAGCCCTTCATAGACTTCATACTCGACCAGTTTGTCCCCGACGACAAAGCAGAGCGAGAACGCATCACGTGACGAAGTGCTAACTACGTCGTAATTGGTTCCGACCTCTACAGGAAAGCTGCCTTTACTGGTATCTTGATGAAGTGTATCTTAAGATCAGAGGGCCTGCAGCTCTTAGCTGAGATTCACAGTGGCAAGTGTGGCTGCCACGTGGCATCCACCAACTTGGTCGGCAAAGCGTACCGATATGGATTCTATTGGCCCATGGCCATATCTGACACTAAAGACCTCGTATAGAGGTGCAAGGGATGTCAATTCTTTGCAAACAGCAGCACTTGCCAACTCAAGTCCTGTGTACTATTCCTCCATCGTGTCCCTTCTCTATGTGGGGTCTCGACGCTGTAGGACCATTTCGTACCGCCTCGAGTGGCTACAAACATATCATGGTTGTCATTGAAAAATTCACCAAGTGGATTGAAGTCCGACCTGTTGCGAAAGTAACATCGGAAGAAGCAGTGAAGTTTATCGGAGACATCAAGCATCGCTTCAGTGTTCCTAACAGGATCATCACCGACCTAGGTAAAGCTTTCACTGGCTCGGTCTTCTGGGACTTTTGCCAAGACAACCTTATCGACGTCTACTACTCCTCGGTCACCCACCCACGGTGCAATGGCCAGGTCGAAAGAGCCAACGACATGGTACTCCAAGCTCTCAAAGACCATATTTACGACGACTCCTCTAATTACGCCACCCGGTGGTTAGTCGAGCTGCCACATGTGATTTGGGGTCTCAGGACTCAAGTCAGCTCTGCCACGGGCTTTTCACCCTTCTTTCTGGTCTACGGATCAGAAGATGTACTTCCTACCGACGTCGCTTTCGGAGCTCCATGGATACAGTTCTACGAGGAAGGAGAGGCCGAGCAAACACGCCGCATCGACCTCGACAGCCTTGAAGAACAAAGACTCACTGCTGTCATGAGACAAGCTCGCCACGACCAACAGTTACGTCATTACCATGATCACAACGTTAAGGAAGCTTCCTTCAACATTGGCGACCTCGCCCTTAGACGCATCCAGAAGACCGATGGCATGCACAAGCTCTCTGCCCCTTGGGAGGGGCCCTTCATCGTCACCAAAGTTATCAGCCCGTCAACATATCGACTCTAGTGGGGCGATGGGCAAGGAAAACCCAACCCCTGGAACGTGGAGCATCTACGACGATTCTATCCGTAGAATAGTTATAAATTTAAGCTATGTATTTTCTTTCCTTGTACCTTTCTTCAGATTAAATAAATAAATATTTCAAGCAGTCATCTGCTATGAGTCGAGCACTACCTCCTCCCCTACTCATACAATAAACCCTCCCCCTCGACATGCTCGGGGGCTTGGCTAAAACCAACATATGGGTTGCAAAACCCGGGGGTTCCGAGTCTCTCTTTTATCCCTTTTCCTCGACATGCTCGGGGGCTTGGCTCAAAGCCAACCTAAGGGTTTGTCGCATGGACCTCCCTGGGCCCACTACCTCGGTGGGTACCAGGACCGACTACTCGGTGGGCCGCTGGGACTACTCGGCTTGCGCTACATGGCATCTGATGGCGTGGAGCACAAGGACTACAAAGGAGTAGTACTCGGTTAGGGAGCTGTACATGTTCCACACTGTATGGAGGACTCCTAGACGTACTCGACTAGTACTCTCTCCCTACTCCGACTTGTAACCCTGCCTCCCGGACTATATAAGGCGAGGCAGGGACCTTTCTCTAGCACCCCCAATCCAATCTAACTCAACTCACGGCGTACTATTACACATCCTGTAATCGTACCCTATCAATCCAGAGCTACGCAGCATACAGGACGTAGGGTATTACGCACCTCGCGGCCCGAACCTGTCTAAATTGTGTGCCACGTGTCTCTTCCTTCGAGTTACCGGTCTCGGCGAGTCACATTCATCTACTTCGGGTACTCCCCTTAGTAGGTTGCCGGTCTAAAACACCGACAGCTGGCGCGCCAGGTAGGGGCTCTCGCCCGAGATCACATGGCGAACTCGACGGCTCCTGTCTACTTCAAGCTAACCGTCGCCTTCAACCGCGGCGACACCTTCGTCTTCGGCGCCTGGGTCTGCACCGCTGACGGCGCGGGATCATTCCAACGCCACCTCACCATGCCGCCCAACCCGGAGACCGGCTTCGTGACGCTCCCAGAAGCTGTCACAGGCGAACTCGCCGGCAAGTTTGGCGAAATTTCGCTCTCCAACTCGAACTCGACGTCTCCATGGGCTATCGCATGTGAGTTGGCTGCTCAGCCATCACAGGCGATCCCCTCACCCCGTGAGCGCTCCGCGTGTGGTCCCCGCGTCCCCAGCCAGGCCCGCACGGGGGCTCCCTCTTCGCGTCGGGCCGGCAAGGAACCCGTACCTGAGTACAACTCGGACTCCGACACCGCCCCCGGCCACGCTTCGGGCTCCAACCCCCTCTTCGAGTTCTACTCGGACCCCGCTTACGAGTTCGACTTCGGGTCGGACCCAGAGGATCCCGAGTCCGATGGCAACTCCACTGAGCACCCCTTATCAGGGCCGGCCTCTGGGCTGGTTATATCATCAACACCGGCCGAGAGATTTGTCTACTGGCCAGACCGCAAGCCCGCTGACCTGATAAGTGGGGACTCATGCTACGTCGCTTACATCGACTCGCTCCCGTTCCAGGAGGGAAAACCATTGGCCCAGGCTGACTTGAGCACACCAACTGAGGTGGCGCCTTCTGAGTCCAGCCTTGGCACCCCTGATCGCCAAGTCTTCATGGATGCCGGTGACACACCAGGACCCTCAGGGACGGCTCCAGACAAGTACCTTGAGGACGAGACCCCCGCCAACAGAGACGCTCGACGCGAGCGTAACAGGAAGCGCAACGAACAGCGCCGACGTCTACGGGACAACCTCCCCATCCGCAACCTCGCGGAAGCTCTCGAGGCGGTCGAGAGCAGAGCACATACTACCCCTGAGCAATGCCTCATGTCGATCACGGCGATCGCACGTCACGCTCAGGGCATACGCGCTGGAGAGGTCATCGCCAAGCTCGCTGAAGACGCTTACTTCATGCGGGTCGACAACAGAGTCAACCAACCTCCTCCCGCCAGGCACCGCGACAACGAAGCTACAAGTCGCAGTGCCAACCACGGTCCCAACCGTAGACGAGCTGAGCTCCCAACTCAGCCCAACCGTACTCGCTCCAACGCCGGCGGACCTCCACAGGATGGCAACAGCAACCGCGAGGTTGTCCCCCACCGTGCTCCGGCCGGCGGCGGCGGCGGCGGCGGCGGAAGCTCCAACCATGGAGCCAACGGGAGGGCCGGCGGCGGCGGCGGTCGCGGCGGCCGCGGCCACGCGAACGACCACGCCTCTGCGGTGCCTCACAGGGCGGCTACGACGCCCGCCAGAAGATTGAGGAGCTGCGGCGGAAGAAGTCGACCACTGCAGGCGACAACGACGGCTTCCCCGCCTTCTCACCTCGACTTCGCAACTTACTCCTCCCCGACAAGTTCAAGCCTTTGGGGATCACCAAGTACGATGCGAAGCAGGACCCCATTCAGTGGCTCAGGTGCTACGCCCTCTCCATCGAGAACGCTGGCGGCAACAACGACACCAAGTGCCTCTACTTCCCCTTCTGCCTGGACCAAGCTCCACTCACATGGCTCGAGTCGCTGGACAAGCACTCGATCGACAAGTGGGGCCAGCGAAGGAGCGGTTCACCGGCAACTTCGCAGGCGCCATGGGCCGATCGGGTACTCGCATGGACCTGGCCATGGTCAAGCTGGAACAAGGCGAGACCCCCCGCAAGTACATGCGCCGCTTCTTCGACAAGCGCGCTACCGTCGTCGACGTCACCGACAAGGAGGTCATCGACCTCTTCCAAGACGGCCTCTACCACCGCCGCACATTCGAAGACTTCGGTCGTCGCCGCCCCAGGTCCATCCCCCACCTCAAGGACATGATTACGTCCCGGGCGGATGAAGAAGACAAGGCGAATGCCAAGTACGACGCCATCCGTGGCAAGACCAAGCAGAACGCGGGCAGCGGCAGCGGCAGCAACGCGAACCAAGGCGGTCGCAACAATAACAACAACTACTACTACTTGGGTCCCAACCGCAAGCGCAAGCCAGACAACACTATCGCGGCTATCCAGCGCCCTGCGAAGGAGAACCCGAAGAGGAACTCCGGAAGCTTCAAAGACCTGCTAAATGAGAAATGCCCGTGGCATCCAAACGGCAACCACAACACCGAGCAGTGCTACCAACTCAGGCATGCACTCAAGGATACGCAGGAGCCACCGCTCCCTCACAACAAAAAGGGCAAGAAGAAGGACGGCGACAACAACGACTTCCAGGAAGCCGACAAGACTGTCAACGTTCTCTTCGGCGGACTGCCCAGCAGGCGGGAGCAGAAGGCTACCCGTCGAGAAGTCATGAGCATTGAACCAGCAGTTCTGACCCCTCTCAGGTGGTCGGAGGTACCCATCACCTTTTCCCGCGCGGATCAATGGACCAGCTTCTCCGAGCCAGGATGATTCCCTCTTGTCCTAAAACCAGTGGTCGCGGGCTCCAAACTCAACAAGGTCCTCATCGACGGTGGAAGCGGGCTCAACGTCCTTTTCACCAAGACCTTGAAGAAGATGAAGCTCGACATCACCCACATGCTCACCAAGAGCAACACGCCCTTCTACGGCATCGTCCCCGGTAACGCGGCTATTCCACTGGGCTCAGTGGTCCTGCCAGTTACCTTCGGGGAATCTCGGGACAACTACCGTACCGAGTACGTCAAGTTCGAGGTCGCGGACTTCGAGACTTCCTACCATGCCATCCTCGGCAGACCGGCCATCGCCAAGTTCATGGCGGTGCCACACTACACCTACTTGGTACTCAAGATGCTAAGCCCAGCGGGTGTACTCTCTCTCCAAGGGGACTTGAGGATCTCCCATGACTGCGATACAGAAGCCGTGGAGATCGCCTCCACAAATCAAGTACCCAACGCGATGATGGAGGTCTACGCCGCGTCGAAGAAACTTGCTACAAGTGAACTCGACATCCCTGAGAAGTCTGACAACTCCAACAAGCCTCAGCCAGCTGAGGAGATCCTGGTCAAGACGATCGACCTCGGGACAGGCGACGCCAGCAAGACCACCACCATGGGGGCCGGCCTCGACCCCAAATCGGAAGACACGCTCATCACCTTCCTCCGGGCTAACCACGACATCTTCGCATGGAAGCCAGCAGACATGCCAGGAGTGCCCAGGGAGCTGATTGAGCATTGCCTCAACGTCGATCCTAAGGCCACCCCCAAGCGACAACACCTCCGACGCTTTGCCGACGACAGACGGGACACCATCAAGAAGGAACTCGCCAAACTACTCGCGGCTGGCTTCATCAAAGAAGTCTTCCATCCTGAGTGGCTTGCCAACCCTGTCCTCGTCCGCAAGAACTCGAACGAGTGGAGGATGTGCGTCGACTACACTGACCTCAACAAGCACTGCCCCAAGGACCCCTTCGGGTTGCCGCGGATTGATCAAGTCATCGACTCCACGGCGGGCTGCGACCTGCTCTGCTTCCTCGACTGCTACTCCGGGTACCACCAGATCGCGATCAAGGAGGAAGACCATGAGAAGACCGTGTTCATCACCCCGTTTGGCGCGTACTGCTACACGACCATGTCCTTCGGGCTGAAGAACGCTGGTGCAACGTATCAACGAGCTATCCAAGCCTGCTTCAAGAAGCAGCTCAACAATAACGTCGAGGCCAACGTGGATGATGTGGTCGTCAAGACCAGAAACTCCAGTACCCTCATCGACGACCTTGAAGAGACTTTCGCATCCCTGCGTGAGTACCGCTGGAAGCTCAACCCGAACAAGTGCGTCTTCGGCGTACCTTCAGGCAAACTACTCGGCTTCATCATCAGCCAACGCGGCATCGAAGCCAACCCCGAGAAGATCTCCGCCATCACCAGCATGAAAGCTCCCACGAGCATCAAAGACGTCCAGAAGCTGACCGGGTGCATGGCGGCGCTGAACAGATTTATCTCGAAGCTTGGAGAACGGGGTCTACCCTTCTTCAAACTACTCAAGCACCAAGAGAAGTTCGTGTGGACTCCAGAGGCAGATCAAGCCCTTGCCCAGCTCAAGGACTTCCTATCAAAGCCACCGGTCCTCACGGCTCCTCGCAAAGGCGAGCAGCTACTGCTCTACCTTGCTGTGACTACTCACGTGGTCAGTACTGCCATCATCGTCGAGCGGCAGGAAGACGGCCATGCCTACCCAGTCCAGCGCCCTCCGAGTCCAAGGCACGCTATCAGCCTGTGCAGAAGCTCCTGTACGCAGTACTCATCACCTCGCGGAAGCTACGACACTACTTCCAGGAGTACTCAATCTCCGTCGTCACCAACTACCCGCTCGGCGACATCCTGCGAAACCAAGATGCTGCTGGAAGAATCTCCAAGTGGGCGGTCGAGCTCGGCGCCCTCACCATCGACTTCAAGCCACGCACGGCCATCAAGTCGCAGGGCTATAGTCGACTTCATGGCGAGTGGCGGGAGAACCGGCAACCTACTCCAACCGTGCGACCGAGCATTGGGTGATGTACTTCGACGGCTCACTCAACCTCGAGGGCGCGCGGTGCGGGGGGTACTCCTGATCTCTCCAACGGGCGAACAACTCAAGTACGTCCTGCAGATCTTCTAGAAGGTTTCAAACAACGAAGCCGAGTACGAAGCTCTTCTACACGGGCTTCACCTCGCGGCTTCACTGGGCATCAAGCGGCTACTAGTCTACGGCGACTCCGCAGTGGTCATCAACCAAGTCAACAGGTCCTGGGACCGCAACAAGGAGAACATGGACGCCTACTGCCTAGAAGTCCGCAAGCTCGAGAACAAGTTCTACGGTCTCGAGTTCCACCACATCGTCCGCGACAACAACGTTGCAGCGGACGTTCTCTCGAAGCTTGGATCTACCCGCGCTCAAGTACCAGCGGGTGTATTCGTTCACGAGCTTCACGCGCCTTCCATCCCGAGCGGCGCCCACCGACCCCTTGTCCCAGCCAACCCACCGGCCGGACAGGAGGTCATGATGATCGACGTGGACTGGAGGCAACCCTTCATCGACTACCTCAGCGAGCAGAAGGTTCCCTCGGACAAGAACTCGGCCGAGCAGCTCATCCTCCGTGCCAAGTCCTACGTCCTCGTCGGAGACAAGCTTTACAAGCGGGGCGCATCTTCTAGAGTACTCATGAAGTGCGTCCCTCGGCAAGAAGGCAAGGACATCTTGGAGGAGATCCACAAGGGCGTCTGTGGCAACCACGCGTCCTCCCACACGCTGGTCAGCAAGGCCTTCCGACGAGCCTTCTATTGGCCCACTGCTCTGGGCGACGCTGAAGAACTCGTCAGAAGGTGCCAAGGATGCCAGTACTTCGCCAAGCAGCAACACGTCCCGGCCTACAAGCTAGTCACCATACCGCCAACCCGGCCCTTCGCTTCTTGGGGGCTCGACATGATTGGGCCACCGCCAAGCTGTGCCGGAGTGGTTTCAACAGAGTATTGGTGGCCATCGACAAGTTCACCAAGTGGATCGAGGTCAAGCCGGTCACATGCCCCAAGGCAGACAGGGTACTCGACTTCCTGGATGAACTCGTGCATCGCTACGGACTACCCCACAGCATCATCACAGATCTGGGCTCCAACTTCAACAACCACCAGTTCTGGGAGTACTGCGAGAACAGCGGGATCGACGTCCGATATGTCTCAGTTGCCCATCCTCAGGCCAATGGACAAGTCGAGCGCGCCAACGGGATGGTGCTCGGCGCTCTCAAGAAGCGGCTACACGACGCTGCTAACTCCAAAGGAGGCAAGTGGATCAAGGAACTACCCAACGCACTCTGGGGGCTATGAACTCAGCCCTCCAAGCCAACGGGGCAATCCCCTTACTTCCTGGTCTACGGCTCCGAAGCAATCCTCCCTGCTGACGTCATATGGAACTCACCAACAGTGGAACACTACGACGAAGGCGTCTCGGAAGACAGCAGACGAGTTGACATCGACAGCCTCGAAGAAGCTCGCTGCGCTGCCCTCGTCCAATCAGCAAGGTACCTGGAGGGGATCCGACGCTACCACGATCGCAACATCAAGGAACGTTCCTTCAATGTCGGTGATCTTGTCCTCCATCGTATCCAGAACACGGAAGGACTACACAAGCTCAGCTTCCCCTGGGAAGGTCCCTTCACAATTGCAAAGGTGACCGGGCCAGGCTCCTACCGCCTCCAAACACTTGAAGGTGAAGGCATCAACAACTCGTGGAACATCGACCAGCTCTGTCGATTCTACGCCTAGTCTACACGACTACTCTGGGGTTCAAGTCTACACGACTACATCAAAACCCCTTCGCCGTAAGCGGCCTCCGGGTCCTGGCTCCAGTCTCCGGACTACCCCTTCGCTGTAAGCGGCCTCTGGGTCCAGGCACCAGTCTCCGGACTACTCCCCACCAGGATCCAGCCCGCGCGGCTACCTACGGATCCTGGGCTGCGACGAGTGACAAAGGACTCTAGCAGCGGTCTACTGAGAGACCATCTACTCCAAGATCCAGCCTACACGGCTACCTACGGATCTACTGTTGTAAGCGGCTACTCGCCCTAGCACCACTTAGCTGTAAGTGGCCTCCGGGTCCAGGCGACTACTCTGTAAACTACGGCCCTGGCCATCCAGGTGTACTTCTTCAGTAATAAAGTTTGATCATTTATCAACTTCTTTACTGTCTACCTCCCTCAACGGGACTACCGCCGAGTACAACAACTCGCGACAACTCCACGATGGGACTCCGCACTCTGAGATCGCGACTACGAGTACTCATTGATGGAACTTTTCTTTCATTCATACTTGAACAATTACATTACAAGTGTTCTTTTATATACACTGCCATGAGCTAACTACTACAGGACTACTGGAGGTTTAGCTTCTCGGCGACTTGCTCCCCAATGGGCTCCATCTGCTCCAGCAGCTCCGTGTACTGCTCAACAGTACAGTTGGCGGCTACCCCGCCAGCGACTACATCTACCGGCGCCTTCGGGAAGTACGACTTCATGAAGGCGAGCACCTGCGTCGGGATCGACTTCGTGAGATGCTTCACGTATGCCGCCAGCCGGCTGGGGGCTTCCTTGAGGCGATCCACGAGTGGTGCTATCTTGGGGCCGCCAGGATGAGGCACCAAGAGCCTTGCAATCGGGAGCGCGGCCTCTTCAAGCTCGTTCAACTAGGCCCGCAGCGCCTCGCAATCCTCGTTCAGATTCTGCAATGATTTGTAGCAGTTGACGAGGTCACGATCAGAAGCAATTCGAAGCTCCATGTGCTTGTCGCACTCGAAGGCAAGCTCCTTATAGTCAAGCTCGAGTACCTGGCGGGCCTCCTGCTCCCAGTAGAAGAGGTTTTTCATATCCTTCTCTGAGATCCTCAACTGCTCCACCTGGGTCTCAAGCTCTGCAAAAACAACAAGGCACAATGGGTCAGACTGCCTCTCGACCTCAAATGACTACTCAACAAGTCAAGCGGTGTACCTTTGTTCTTGTTGCGGAGCGTCTTGTTCCTCCGCACCAAGTCGTCGCTCTTTGCCTGCATGTCCTGGATATCATTGTGGTACTTGGCAAAGGCGGCGTCGAGCTTGGACTGCATGGCGGCCGCGTGCTTCCGCGACTTCAAGAGCTACTCTTCCAACGCCTCAGCCCGGAGCACCGTGTCGCCGAAGCCTTGCAACATGCTCGACTTCTCACGGGGCCTCTCCACGACGTCCTGCACAGACAACACATGTCAAAATGAGTACTCAACAACAGAGGATTGACTACTCAGGAGTTCAAACTACTCACCTTCATCCATTGCTCGGCACGGCGGGACCGCGTCCGGGTGCACGGCTGCGTCGCCGGGTCCACCAAGTCGTCGGCCAGCAGCTCTACCCCGCCACGACTACTCGCGGCGGCTACCGTCATCGACGCAGAGCGGATGGGCTCTGCGTCCTAGATCTCCGAGGAGCGGATAGCCACCTCCAGAGCGATCTCTGGCGACGTGGTGACTTCCTCTCCTCCGGTCGCCGTGGCGGCCTCCTCGGCGGCTACGTCCATTTGCTCGGGGGCTCCACCGGCAGCCTCCGGCACCTCTGGTGTCAGCTTCTGCATTGGCACCCCCGCAGGGATGTCACTCCCTTCGGCCTCGGCACCTTTCTAAGAGAAGACAAGTGTATCAGCGACTACGACTACTCCTCGAGGAGCACTACAGCTTCAGAAGAGTACTTACCTTCGACCATGCTGGCCTCAGGCAACGCAGCCTCAGCAGCTTGCGCTTCGGGCACCGTCTGGGGAGCAGGAGCGGACTCCTCGGCGGGCGGCGCGACTTCTTCCGCCACCGCCGTAGAGGGTTCATCCCCCTCCCAGGACGGATGCGGTTGATTTCTCGCGAGAAGCACACACAATTGGTCGTCAGTCAACCTCGACTACTACAACAAGTACTACTCGGGCAGATGCAGTACTTACAAGCTTGACCGGACTATCATAACGGTCGGAGCCCTGAGGATGCTGGCAATATCCACCAGTCCACCCTCGGCGGGCGTTTCTTCTTGCACCTTGGCGGGTACTGCCTCCTCCGCAACGACGGCAGCCGATGCAGCGTCCTCCTGCGCTCCTGTGGCCACCACCTCTTCAACGGCGGCGGCTGCGGGCTCCGTGCTCCCCTGAGGAGCAGGGGGCTGGCGCTCCAACTGCGCCAGAAGCTCTTCAACAGTGGGGGCTGGGCTACGACTCCCAGCGGGCTCCGCCACTGTGTCCCACTCGCCTTCGTCGCCCTCATCAATGGGCTCCGTTGGCGGCACCTCCTGCATACAAGGGGGCTCAGTCATTAGCAAGTCAACTCGAACGACTACTACTCGACTACACTAGTCAAGACAACTTACCTCTTGAGGCGTGGTCTCTGAGACCTTCACCCTCTTCGTCACCCGCTTGCGGGCGGGGTTGCGCGGCCTCCGCGGCGGCGCAGCGAGACTAGCCTCCAGGCTAGCCGGTGGGTCTTGCACGAGGGGCACGTGCGGTAAGCCAGTACGGCTGAACCGCGACCGCAGCTGGAAGCGGTCCTGCAGCGTCTCCTCGTCGTCGTCCTCGTCGGACGTATCTTCTACGACCACGGTGTCGTCCCCTTCACCGACTTCTCGCCGCTCCTTGGCTTTGGCTTTTCCCTCCTTCGGGACCTCGACTTCCTGAGGAGGTGGCTGCGGCTCGGAGACGAACCTCTTCAAGTCGTCCTACAAGACACAAGACATCAGCACGACTACTCACACAAATGAGTACTCGACTAGGGGGTACGACTACTTACCTCCTTCGGCAGGCGTGCAGTGGAGTACTCCGGGACCGGACACGCCGTGTACGGTGGCATGTCCTTGAAGATACGCGTCAGCCGATCAACAATGTCGTCGTCGTCGACTTCATCTCCTGGCATCCGCGACGTGTCGTCGTCGCCGGTGTACTCGAAGCCCAAGGTGTCGCGGGCCATCAGCGGCTGCACCTTGCGCTTCATGAAGCTGAAGGCCACGTGCTCGGCCCTCAACCCGGCTTCTCTCAACATCTTGATGCGCGCCAACAGCTCGGGGAGCTGGATCCCCTCTTGCATCGTGGGCTCCGTGTTCCACCAGGCGCGGTGCTTGGGTTGCTTGCTGCTCGGCTTCGGCAACCCAGGGTGGTGGTTCGTGACGTAGAACCATCTTGCCTTCCAATCTTGGTTGGAGTCGATGAGCTTGTACTCGAGGTACTGCTCGGCCGCATCCTCCCGCATTTGGATCCCTGCTCCACCAACTACTCGAGGGTTGCTGGCGCTCGTCTGCGGCTTCACCCGGAGAACTTCCGGAACAAGATCCAGTGGGGCTTGATCCACAGGAATGCTTCACAAAAATGGACGAAGACTGTGGTATGGAAAATACCGTTGGGATTGAGGTTCAGGTACTCAACTCTGTAGTACCCGAGGAGGCCTTTGAAGAAGTCGCTGGCCGGAAGCGCGAGTCCACGCTCCGCGAAGCGCGCGAACATCGGGATCTCATCCTCGGCTTTCTCCATTGGGTACGGATCTCCAGCGGCGGCTCTCCACAGATCGACCTCCTTCTCCCGGATAAATCCGCTGTTGAGAAGGGCCAACAAATCCTTGGTCTTCACCTTCGACTTTTTCCACTCGCGGCTTGGATCTGGCCACGGTGGAGACATTGGTGGCGCTGCCCCCGTGGCAGCCACGGCAGCCTCTTCGCGGCCCCTCTTCTTCCCGGCGGTCTTCGCGGACTTGGACGGTGATGGCTTCATCCTCCAAGTGCACAGCGTCTTCACGCGCATCCGCTCGGGGGCTACTCCGGCAGCTCTGGGTGGCGGCGCGTATGGATCTACAGCGGTGGCGGCACACGCAGATCTATTCGAATGGCTACAGCAGCGATGGGTGGAAAACCCTAAGGGTTTTGGCTTCTATTTATAAGTCAAAACGGCCCTCCAACGGCCAAATGGATAAATCCGTGCTCGGCTGACTCAGCGGCCGCGCGTGACTCTTCGTATTCTACTGGTCGACGCGCCTCACCTCGGGGGCTCGGCTACTTCTACTCGTCAACCTGGGAAGCGACAAGTCTCAAGAGCATCTCAGGACACATTCTACAAGATGACCCTTCAATTCGAGAGGAAGTACTCGACTCAAGGCTCGGGGGCTCCGTGCCACGTGTCCTTCGGTTTTTTCTCTCCGGATTTTTCGGGATATTCTTGCCAAGACTTCAGGTGGACCCTCAGCCTGAGCCTACGACTCAACCTAAGGCTCGGGGGCTACTCCATATGGAGTGTGATTTCGCAATCGCACTTCCATATCAACTTCAAGACAACACGGGCAGTTTTTGAAGACCTTCGAGGGCAGCACTCGAGGACGCTTGGGACTACTCGAGAAGACTTCAAGATTGCTCAGATATCAGCTGGAGTACATTCCAGCCTCGGGATGCTTCGACTACTCTTGAGGACTTTTGACTTGTAGTACTCGGGGACGCTTGAGGACTACTCGTTAAGGCCGTCAAGACTACTTGAAGCTATCCTTCTCGACTACAAAGTACTCGGGGGCTTGTCGTATGGACCTCTTTGGGCCCACTACCTCGGTGGGTACCAGGACCGACTACTCGGTGGGCCCCTGGGACTACTCGGCTTGCGCTACATGGCATCTGATGGCGTGGAGCACAAGGACTACAAAGGAGTAGTACTCGGTTAGGGGAGCCGTACATGTTCCACAGCGTATGGAGGACTCCTAGACGTACTCGACTAGTACTCTCTCCCTACTCCGACTTGTAACCACCGCTCTCCGGACTATATAAGGCAAGGCAGGGACCTTTCTCTAGCACACCCAATCCAATCTAACTCAACTCACGGCGTACTATTACACATCCTGTAATCGTACCCTATCAATCCAGAGCTACGCAGCATACAGGACGTAGGGTATTACGCACCTCGCGGCCCGAACCTGTCTAAATTGTGTGCCACGTGTCTCTTCTTTTGAGTTACCGGTCTCGGCGAGTCACATTCATCTACTTCGGGTACTTCCCTTAGTAGGTTGCCGGTCTAAAACACCGACAGGGTCATCCGACCTAAGGACACCATCACTAACGAGTATGAAGCCTCTTGCCACTACGAGCATGCTTGGTTGGAAAGGTCGCCAGACCTGAGCTCTATGCTCCTCCCTCGCGCGCCGACCTCGCGTAAGCCTCCACGCTGAGCTGTGGAGGTCGGTAAGCCAGCCTCTCCGTGAGTAGTGGTTAGCGAGTCAAGAACACAAGATATTGACAAGATCAACCAAGCTCATGTAGGCAAAAGGCAGGTACTTCGTTAAAGTTTTTCCAACATATCCGTGAAGCATTATTTACAAGTTTTGAGAGGTGGAGGAGGTACAGCTCCTAACTCAAGACTACTGGTCACCACAAAGTCAATGTTCTCCATAACCTCCGTGGCGGCCTCGTCAACCTCAAGCTCCAGGGCCTCGAGGTCCTTTGTGGTGTCGGCACCTCCCTTGATCTTGGCCATGTCGATGTCAGGATAATGAGACTTAACTCTCACCAACGCATCGGTCGCTGCCGCCAAGCCAGTCGCCCTTAGCAAAGTCAACAGCCTGTTAGGAGTGTCTACCAGGCGATCCACAATGGACTGCTGCTCCTCCCCCTCCGCCGGAACAGCTATGCAAGCCATTGCATAGTTGGCAGCACCCTTGAGGTCGTTCAGCTCCACCTCATACCCTGCAATGGTGATTTGGTCACTCTGCAATGACTTCAAAACAACCTCGAATTCGGCTTCAAGGCCCCGACGAGCTCCTGTCTCATAAGCCAGCTTTTGGGTTATGGCGTACTCACTGTCAGTAGCTTCTTTCATCACCCGTTTGAGCCCCAGGCCTCCAGCCTCGATCTCACGGACCTTTATCTCCAAATCCCGAACCTTGCTCCTAGAGGTCGCTAGAGCGTTCTTCAGCTCCTCCTCACGGTTACGGAAATATGCAAGATACAACAGTTAGCACACAGCTAACGACCTTCTTCTCAAAACGGATCGTCAACTTGATGATTCGACCTACCAGTAACATGATATTGAACTGCGTGGTAGCCTCCATGGCCTTGCGCTTCTCCTCGGAGAGCTCATCCTCGAGCCTCTTCTTCTCAGCAGCTGCCGCCTCGCGGACCTCCTTGAGCTCTCGCTCAAGGTCGACAATCCACTGCTCTTTCCCCATCGCATTCTTCAGCAGGTCGGCCCGGCCTTTGGCCCTCTCTGCTAGCGACTATCAAAGCACAACAAGATCGTCAACATCATTTCAAACACATATAATCAAGTGACAGCAACATGTCGTGGTCAACTCACCGTCAGCGCGTTATTGATGGTGACAATGCTAGTTGGCAAGGCCCGCATGTCCTCGTTGGCTTCAAACCAGTCCTCCTGCCAAGGGGTGTGATTCCAGTTAATCGATCGTTGTGGCAACCTTGGGCTCGAGGACGAAGATGGAGGTACCTGCGCGCCAGATGTTTTTGGACCTCCTGGCGTGAAGGACTGATACGGCAAACCAGAGAGGGGGAGTGAATGGGAGTCGATAAAAATTCTTCTCGAAGGAGATGGAGACTCCAACAAGACGAACACGTCTTCCAACACACGTCTTCGAATCACTACCCAAGTTGGCCAAGCCCACGCAGCCACTGAAGTGCTACTGGACCTAGGAACCAACAAACAACCTTCCAAGCCAAAACACACCAACACGCACAGCGGAAACTTGCACGGTTTGCTGCCTATGCTGCACCGGTCAGACCGATGGCCTGCGCCGGTCAGACCGATGGTCTGCGCCAGTCAGACCGGTGGACAGGACCGCTCAGGCCGGTGGCTACAGCAGCCGCACAACAAGTGTTGCAGAAAGCCTCAGTGACTTCTCTAGGCCCTGGAACAAAAACACTCCCAAAACACAACCTGCACGGATGGAAAACCCTACACAAAGCCTAGCAAAACAACCCCAAACAGACCAAGAACTGACCAGAAGCACCACGAGCCAAAAACACACGAATCAAGCAATTCACCCAAAGCAAATCCCACAAAGGGTTCACACCAGTCAGACCAGTCAAGAGCACCGGTCAGACCGCTGTAACCTGGGCAGCTCGGGATGAACAACACCCGCGGGTCAACACCCCCAAATCCAAACCTCTATCTCCCGAATCTCTCCACAGACTTGTGCAAAACTTTGGGGATAGTAAGAACACCTCATGAGGAGTCCATAGCCAAGTTTTTGTCTACCAAAACTTGCCAAATCAAGAGGAATCGAAGAAATCCTGCCAAGAACTCCTCTAACCCTAGAACACTGAAAATCCCAAAATTGAGCCCCTTAACTCACGGATTTGGGAGGGGAATCAAAGGCAAAAGAACCACGAAGGGTTCACATGAATTTCCCCCATCAAATCCCCAAGAGTAAGGTCCCGAAAACTCACCGAGAAAACCATCTAGAGAGGGCTCCGAAAATCACCACCAAGAACAACCGGGAACAACACAACAAAGCCTTGAGGAACCACGCCAAATCATCTATACATACCAAGGAGGTTCATACAAGGTCTAGCTTGCCGCCTGATCATCCAACCCTCTCACAAGATCTCACCATGAAGCTCTCAAGCTAGTCCTATGGAAATCCTAAGAAAATAGGAAGAGAAAATAGGAAAGCAAATGAACTAGGGTTCCAAGAGATGGTTGCCATCCTCTCACCTCATGGGTTATATGGAGGCAACCGAAAGTCTAAAATACCCTTACTTAATAACTAGGGATACAAGCCCCTCAAGGGCGGTTTTGGAAGTCTTCAGATTTCTCCATCGGACGGATGCCCGGCGACCGCACCCTGCTTAGCCTCGACACAAGCCATGCGATACCGACACGTGTCCTCCGCTTCGAAGATTCCAGACTACGTCGTCGCACACCGGTCAAACCGGTGCTCCTCACCGGTCAGACCAGTACCCACCGGTCAGACCGGTCTAGAGCTGCTGCAGCACCATCTTCGGTTCTTCGGTCTTGGCTTTGTGGATCAACCAAGGAACCCAATGGTTTTCTGGTGAACCACTGGAAACCCCGCGAACCATTTATTTTGCACAAACATTGCTAATGTAACTTCGTATTTGAAATAATAAGCTAAACACAAGGTTATGGTAAAGTTTGAAGTGCATATGAATTCGAAAATTTCAAAAGGTATGATACACTTCAATGTTCAAGCAGTGTTTTATCAAACTATGTGAGACATGTATCCATTTCTAAACAACGTAGGTCCCACTATTACCGGAATCATTTGAAAGTTTGATCACAAGTTTATAGACCAAATTATGTTTCCACGTCAATTCGTAGAACCATTAGAGCATTGTATGATATTATTTGAATTATGATAGTGTAAGTTCGAGATGTAAGTTTGAATTACCCCTAATAAACTACTGTCGAAATCAATTTTCATTTGTTAAAGTTGTAGATCTTGGTAGAGAACGATTTTTTTAGAAAAAAGAATCATCGAATTTGGAGTTAGTATGAGGCAGAAAAACTAGTTACAAGTTTTAGTCAAAGATTAAAAAGAGAAAACACACTTGTTCATCTCAGTTCATAGCAATTGCAATTTCTGTTTTTAATTTTCGGATAAAACTTGTAAACTGTTTTCTTCCTCATAAGAACTCTAAATCAGTTGATTCTTTTTCCTAATTTTTTTCTAAAATCGAGATGTTTTACTCAGTGCCATTTGTTTGTATCTTAATTACTATTTCTTGATTGCTTTTCATACAACATAACTTTTCCAACTAAAAAGAGAATATAAAAAACATGTTTTTTCATAATAATTGCTAATATAACTTAATATTCTCTAATGTTATGGTCAACATGAGATGGTGTCAAAAATTGAGGTGCATACAAGTTCGGTCACGTTATTAGTTGTTCAAATCTCAAAGTTTGTTTTCAATTGTAGGAAACTATGTGAGTCTTGTGTCCTATTTGTGAACAACTATAATCTCACTTTATCAAAACCATATGAATTTTTTATAGGAGCATTATACGCTTCAAATATGGTTCATGTCAATTTGTAGAATGTTTTTGAACAAAATTAAATATTGTTATTATTATTTTACAACAAGGTGAATAGTACAAGTTTGAGTTTTTCATATAAGTAAATTGATTTTTTGTCAATCTCCAAGATGTGTGCTAGAATGGACCATAGGTAACTCTATCTAACATTTTTTTAAAAGTATGATACACTTCAATGTTCAAGTAGTGTTATATGAAACTATGTGAGACATGTATCCATTTCTAAACAACGTAGGTTCCATTGTTATCGGAATCGTTTGAAATTTTTATCACAAGTTTATGGACCCAAATTATGTTACCATTTTATGTTATTATTTGAATTATTATATTGTAAATTCGAGATGTAAGTTTGAATTATACCTAATAAACTTTTGAATATTTCAATGATCTCCGGGACATGAGTTATAATGGAACATAAGAGCATAGATATAATGTTTTTACATTTTTTAGAATCATATTGGACATACACATAGTGCATTTTATTTATACAACATTCATCATCTTGTTATTTAAGTTCAATATTTGTTACATGATAGTGATCAATGTTATTTTATTAAAATACTTAAAAACCAATGACGAATTTTTGATATTTTTTATGAATTTTTATGTGCTATTTTCAGGGCTCTAAAATTAGTGGAACCATTTAATTTGGGTTGTTTTTCTTTTTGAGTTGTCATCAAACCATAGAAAATCAGAGGGCAATACATGTCTTATATTGTATCTATATTTTTTATCTTCCTAGAAAAATTTTACGTTGAATTTTTTGGACTCGAGTAGCTAGGTATTTGAAGGATGCAAAGTTTAATTCAGAGAAATTGACATTGGACCCATGCGTCAACCTCTTTGAACTTCTAAAACCTTTCAAAAAAAATCAAAACTGAGCGGGTGCCCAGCCAAGCCGCGCGCGCTGCGGAACGAAAATCCCCACATAAATCGACAGTAGTACCCATGGATTTCCACCTGCACCACATTCATTCGAGGGCACACTAGTAATTTCCGCACCACCACTCGTCTTATCCCCACCACCTCCCCTCCCATCACCTCCCTGCAGATCCACTGCCCCCTCTCATCCCAATCCCCATCATCCCCCCCGCTCCTCCAAACCCTAGCCACCCCCACCGCCGGCCCAGATCCCGCCGGCTCCCCCAGCCCGCGCCACGCGCGTCGGCTCCCCAGATGGACCCCGCGGCCGTGAATCCCACCGGATCGGGCGCGCCGCCGCCCAAGGTCTGTGCCCCCCCCCCCCCCCCCCCCGTCGCGTAACCTGTGCTCGGTTCTTCGTCTGGGGACCGAATCCTCTGTTCTCCTCCGATCTCCTCATCCTCCCCACCGCGGCCGAACCCTAGCAACCAGATCGCCGGCGGCGGTCATGGAGAGCTGGGCGACCTGGGTCGGGGCGAGCGTCTCCTCCGCCTTCTTCGCCTCCCTCGAGCGCTGCTCCTGCATCAACCTCTCTGACGACGACGATGACCGCGACGACGAGGAGGAGGCCAAGGACCGGCCCCTCATCCTCTCCTCCGCGCCCCGCCACGACAACGCCACCGAAGCCACCACCGCCACCGCTAAGCCCGCCGATCTCGACCCCATCCACCACGCCGCCGCCGCCGCCGCTAAGCCCGCCCACCTCGACTCTAGGGACCAGAAGAAGCAGGAGCAACCGCCCTTGCCGCCCGTATGAACGGATCGCTCTGCCTTCTTCTCGTCACTTTCGTATCATATCCCCTAGCAGTTCCTTTTCTAATTCTTCTTCTACTACTACTAGTTCCGTACTCGTCCTGTTATGAATGGATTCGTCAACTCTGCTAGCTGATGTCCCTCCAAAATAAGTCGTGTGCTCTTTTCTTAGTGTGCAATCATGTGCCCCTCGGTGTGAATATCTTGTGTAACCCTGTTGTTTCAGTTGACTCGGCACCATCAAACCGTCGTTCATCCTGTTGTCGATTGAATTTCAGTTAGAATCAACATATGCATCTGGTCCATGCGTTGTCTTTCCTTTATTAACGCAATGACAAGTTGACAGTTGAGGAACAAGCGGTTTGTCAGATTTAGATTTAGCTGCACGGCGTGCCTAGTATCTGCCATTTCAACAGATTCAACTGTACGATTCGGATAAACCTGTGTTATGCTGATAGTTTTTCTGATTACCAATCTGAAAGCGTTTGCATTTGTCACCTGGGAGTGACTTCCCGATATTTCCATCGTTACAAGTATCTTCTTCTAATTGCAATTCACATTGCATTTGGTACCATACAGTTCCAAAATTTATTAGTTAAACTGTGCTTCTGATGCCACACCCATCTCCAAAATGGCAAGTCGGCACTATAAGACTACAAGTCGTCCTAGCTATGTATGGTAACTGGACTACGAGCTCTGTTAACCCATAGGGTGTGCTATATGTTGTGGAAGTACAATCCTTGTAAAGTTCTTCACATATATTTGTAGATATATAAGCACCTAAGCTTGTATTCTGATAGTGTTTCTTCTCCATACTGATACTACATGAGTTAAATTTGTTGGCAGGAAGAAGAAGGCAGTTCACAAGACCACAACCATAGATGACAAGAGGCTCCAAAGTACTTTGAAAAGAATCGGGGTGAACACTATTCCTGGCATTGAGGAGGTCAACATTTTCAAGGATGATGTTGTTATCCAATTTCAGAACCCTAAAGGTGACGTCTTGCCATGCTATCGCATTAACTTGTATAAACTATTAACTTTGTCTAACAGTGTCGATCTTTCTGTTTCCTATCTGACACCTGCATCTGACACTTGCATCTTGTTTAGTGTTTATAGTGTTTACATCTCGCCTTCTTAGTCATGCACATTGGTATATTCTGTGATGCCTGGGCAACCATGGGATTGTTTCACAGTGTACTGTGTTGACAACTATTTTGCTATCTTGTCTTAAGTTCTTGAGAATCCTGCTAGTTAATTTGTTCCATCCTCTACCTGTACTTGGCACTGAACTTCCAATGTAGTTTTTTAAATACATAAAAATCTAAATTTGTTCTATTTACATGGTTTGATTTCCCTCCTCATATATGTAGTTTGCAGCAACTTGCATCATGCTACTGTATAACATGTCTTATTTATTATTTAGTGCTAATTTCTGTTTTAGAGCTCAAGCCTGTAGCACAACTGCACTAGTTTGTGTGATGCTAAACACTGCTTTGGGTGATGCTTCAACTAATGTCGTGTACACGATGTCAGATATCTTCCTTCGCCACTCTAATTTCTTGCTGTCTGATCTAAAGATCCAAAAATTTAATTGAAGTTGTACTAAGTGAAGCTCCAAATCTTAAACTAATGCTTACTGTACTTAGCAAATAGCTGTTGTCATATCCGGATTTCGAATCGGATATTTAGACACTTGAATTTATTATTTAGATATATCGGTTTCACAATATGTTCTTTTCCACTGTTGATTGCTTTTTATGCATTTCGGATGCTTGATGGATGATCAAGGCACACGAGTGGTGGACTGCAGATGAGCAATTGCATGAAAAGTAGTATCACTGCTTGACCCCTAACAAGCAGTTAAAATTAAAAGAGACCTCATATGCTATGCTGCACTGCTAGTGATGATAGATTAGCAAAATGTGTGTGATCAGTTTGATGTGAATGTGATTCTATATTAAATTATATATGTGATGCTACCATTTGTGGGCCGGAAAAGAGCATCCAAAAAGAATGCACATGTAATATGTCAAAAACCTTTTATCTCTCTTTGCATTGACAAGGAACATGTACTCCTTTTCGAGAAGGTTCATATTTGCCTTTTGAATGTCAATGAATTTTATTTCTACAACTTTTGTTTAACTAATGCATGTCAATGATTTTTCAGGAGGAATCTTGAGCTTCAGAAGGAGCATGCGAATGTTGGGAAGATGGCCATCAATGGAACCTTTGCTGCTAAAACATTAGTCTTTTCAGTACAATAAGTTCAAACAATTGTGCGTGGTGGCCGCATTATTATGTGTTAAGCTACGTACTTGTGTTCTCAATGATCTTGACACTCGGTGTCTTTGGTTTCATTCTGTATGAACAAATTTTATTTGGGTTTAATGGATGTTGATGCCTCATTCATTACATATTTCTCAATTTGTGATTCTATTCAATAATTAAAACAACACATTTAATTATTCATATATATGAATCTGGCGTCACAATATACGTTTGAAATCAACCAAAATTTCGTTCCAATAGACTCACATATAATAACTACATTTAAATGTGGCAATAGGTACAACTATCGTGGCAAAACATATACATTATCTTGCAACTACAAAAAGGCGACTGTGGCAATTGAGAACCTATCTATAGCAACCATTCAGTATCATGGCAATAGATAACCTAACTGTAGCAACCAACCTAAGTATTGTGGCAATAGCATATGTCTCCTATAGCACCATTTGGAAACGTGGCAATAGAGGACCTATCTGTAGCAACGAACCTCCCAAAACGTTGCAATATCCTAAGACAACTATAGCAACCATTTAGTTGATGTGGTAATAGAGACACTTTATTGCAATGATTTCTACGCGTAGCAAACAAGTCTATTGCAACACCTATGTTCTGTGGCCACTGCATTGTGTTGCTACACAACTAACGTGTCGCAATACGTGTCACTAGCAACGTCTCGTTCGTTGCGATTGGTACCATTGCAACACCCATAGTGGTTGCAATGGCCTATGTTACAACGTTCACCAAGTGTTGCAAAAGAGTCAACATTGTTGCAATAGATGGGTACTGTATCGCTACTAAAACGTAAATTATTGCATTAAGCTATTGCTACGGTTACAAGTGCAACGACTTTTAACCAAAATAATATGGTAGCGAAAGTACTATTACTACCATTTTTCGGCCTATTGCAACACTTTTTCGGCGTTGATTTTGATACAAAACCTTGTAGTGATGAAATGTCTTTGCAACAAAAAGGAACTTGTGCCCCTCCACAAGATAAAGCAAGAGGGCTAAACATTCATGATGGCAAATGAGCCTTTGGCCCCATATGATCAATAAACTAGCTATCCAACCACAAATTAAGCATGACCAAGCCACTAAAACATGTCAAGATCATATAAAGGCATTTACACATGAGAGAGCATATATGTGACATTTTTCAAAAACATAGCCATCAACCATGGATTATAAATCAAGATCATCGAGAGCTAAGCCAAACTAACCATAGCATACCAAACAAGCTCACAAAGACATACATATCATTCCATGGTGAACAATGTATATAGGAGAAGTTTTTCCTAACCAATGCATATGATACAAAATGCATGCAATCTAAGATACAAGGATGCCTATACATCATGTTACATATGCCATGCCAAATGCAAGAAATGCACAAAGGAAACTATACATTTGCTACAAAGGAGCTCCCGCACATCCAACTCAAGAAATCAAACACACACCAAGCTCCCCCCGCAAATGAGTGAAAGTTGCTTGATCTAGGGGTTTGGTGAAAATATCGGCTAGTTGGTCATGTGTGGGTTCATGGATCAAAGCTATATTTCCTTTCTCTACATTGTCTCTCAGAAAATGATACATCACTTCTATGTGCTTGGTTTTGGAATGGAGCACTGGATTCTTTGCAACGCTTATGGCACTGGTGCTGTCACATTGAAGTGGGACATGGGTATACTCCTCACCAAAGTCACTCATGGTGTATGTGATCCAAAGGAGTTGAGAGCAACAACTAGCAGCGGCAACGTACTCTACCTCGGTAGTGGATTGAGCAACACTCAACTGTTTGCGGGAAGACCAAGACAACAAAGAAGATCCCAAAAACTGGCAAGTCCCAGAAGTGGACTTCCTATCCAACCGACACCCGGCAAAATCCGCATCCGAAAAACCATGAAGAGCCAAAGAAGAGGACGCGAAGTACCAAAGGCCAAAGTCGGGAGTGTGATGCAAGTACCTGAAAAATTTGCTTCACCTCTTGCCGATGTGAAGTCCTTGGAGACGCTTGAAAACGAGCGCACAGACATACCGAGAACTGGATGTCCGGCCTCGTCGCCGTCAAGTAGAGGAGTGACCCGATCATGCTCCGATACTCCTTCTGGTCCACGTGTTCACCTTCCTCATCCGCATAAAGAGTTGTAGTCGTACTCATCGACATCGTCATAGCCTTGGAATCCTCCATCTTTAACTTCCACACAATGTCCTTGGTGTACTTAGCTTGGTGCACAAATGTTCCTTCCTATGATTGCTTGATTTGTAGCCCGAGGAAGAACTGCAATTTGCCCATCATGCTCATCTCAAATTCCCTACTCACATCCTCTGCAAACCTTGCAACAAGAGAGTTAGACGAGCCACCAAAGACAATATCATCCACGTACACCTGCACAATCAGGATATCTCTGCCCGGCCTAAGTAGAAACAAGGTCAGATCAACCTTCCCCATCTCAAAACCTCTCTCAAACAAGAACCCCCTCAACCTACCATACCAAGCTCTAGGCGCCTGCTTCAACCCATAAAGCGCCTTCCTTAACTTGTACACCCGGTGGGGGTACTTCTCACTCTCAAACCCTGGTGGTTGCCTCACATACACTAATTCCTCCAACACACCATTCAGGAAAGCACTCTTCACATCCATTTGGTGCAACTTGAACCCTTTAGCCACGGAAAAGGCTAGAAGGATCCTTATCACCTCCAAACGGGCTACGGGAGCAAAGGTCTCCTCGTAGTCGATCCCCTCCTTTTGACTGAACTCCTAAGCAACAAGCCTTGACTTGTTCCTCACCACTTCACCTTTCCCTCCCTCTTTGTTCTTCCACACCCACTTTGTACCAATAGGCTTACACCCTGGGGGAGGGTCAACCAATTCCCAAACCTGATTTCTTTCATAGTTCTCCAACTCCTCATGCATCGAATTAACCCAATTATGATCAGATAGTGTGTGTCCAATGTCTTTGGGCTCAAAAGAAGCAACAAATGTAGCATGAGCGAAATGAGAATTGTTTCGAACCCTCGACCGTGTAGTACGTTCATTCATGTCGCCGATGATCCTTGAAGCTGGGTGATCCACTTGTACTCGCCGGGGAGGTTCTCGCCTTGATGCTACCTCCCCCTCAACAGCAGCTTCTCCTTGATCTTGGTTTGTCGTCGTAGGTGTGGGAGTGGGGTTGTCCATCCCCGTAGTCGAAGTAGTGTGTACATGTTCAGCTGCGGGCACCACATCGTCATCTTCATCGTCTCCATGTTCATGCTCCCCTCCTGAAAGATCTCCTCGCCAAGCTCATCATCACCTGCACAATCAAAGACAAGCTGACTACGTGGCTGTGTCTCGTCGAAGGTTACCTCACAAGTCTCCATGATTTTGTTAGTTTCAAGATTGAGCACACGATATGCTCTAGAATGAGATGCATAACCAAAGAAAATACCATCGACCGACCTAGCCTCAAACTTATCCAACTTCTTCCCTTTCTTCAGAATAAAGCACTTGCAACCAAACACATGGAAGTGACTCACCTTGGGTGTGCGACCATGCATCAACTCGTAGCAGGTTTTCTTCTTATGCACTCTGAGATAGATCCTGATCGACACATAGCACGCGGTATTCACCGCCTCAGCCCAGAACCTTCTCGGAGTCCTATGCTCATCAAGCATCGTTTGAGCCATCTCACACAAGGTTCTGTTTTTCCTTTCCACAACACCATTCTAGGGAGGCGTATACGGACTCGAGAACTGGTGTTCAAGACCCAAGTCATGGCAACAGGTTTCAAAACGAGAGTTTCTGAATTCTGAGCCATTGTCACTGCGGGTTGCTCGTATGGTATCTTTGTGCCTCTCGTTTCTCAACCTCAAGACAAGATCTCGAACAAAACCAAACGTCTCCCCCTTATCCTCGAGAAAGAACACCCACGCATACCGAGAGTAGTCGTCCACCACAACAAGGACGTACCACTTCCCACCCGCAGATTGCACACGAGCTGGGCCAACAAGGTCCATATGGAGCAGCTCGCATGGACGCTTAGTCATCACATCGGTGAGAGGCGGGTGAGAAGAGGCTACCATCTTGGCATGCCTACACGGCGCACAAACCAACTCTTTCTCAAGCCTCAACCGTGGCAATCCTCGGACCAAATTGAGTTTACTCAAGTGAGACAAAAGGTCAAAGCTCAAGTGACCCAACTTCCTATGCCACTTCCACAACTCACTCGAAGAACCAGCCAAGAAACAACGCTCAACACCAGAAGACTGAGAAACAATAGCTCGAAACACCTGACCCTTGGGAATGACCATACAGACAAGGTCCCCTCGAGAGTCCAAAATCCGAGAACCACCAAGCCGAAACAACACCTAAAAACCCTCATCTAAGAACTGGGACACAGAAAGCAAATTGTGTCCAAGCGATTGAACAAGAGCAACACGCCTGAGAGTGCTCTTGTCACTCACCTTAAACTCACCTTCTGAAAGCACACGCCCACGCCCATTGTCCCCAAAAGTGATGTACCTCTTCGTCACCACCGGGACGAGACTTGAGAACCACCCCTTGTCTCCGGTCATATGCCTCGAGCAACCGGAGTCAATCAACCAAATGTTCTTCAAGTCTCCCACCTGAAATTCAAAAAACGAGCACGTGAGCGAACAAACGACTCAGCACTGGGGTTAGTACCAAAAGAGTAAAACCAGTGCCGAGCCATTTGCTCAAAAGTGGGGTTAGCACAATCCAAAACATCTTTCCTACCAAAGCTACCTCCACAAACACCACCACAGTAACCACTATGAGGGAACCAACCCTCTCTACCTGGAGGAGGACCAAAACCATGAAAAGAGTCCCATGGACCATCCCTCCTCTCCATCTCAAAGCTACGACTCCTCCCATCCCCGTATTGAGCACAAGGGGGAGAATGCCTAGCAAACTGACCTCCTGCAAACTTTCCAGCCCTACCATCAGAACCACGACCTCCAGAACCAAACCTCGCACCTGTACGAAATCGAAACCCGAACAACTACCTGTCTAGGCCTGCGCCGGTCTGACCGGTGTCCCTCGCTGGTCTGACCAGTGTAGCTCGGCTAGCAGCACCTCCAACAACCTTTCGCTCTCCCCAAGCTGGAACTGTCCTCACACTCGCCTTGGCCCTGGGCATCTGCACACGAGGCTCAAGTACACCATTGGAAGGGTGGTACTTGTCCTTGTTAGCCCACTCCTTCACCATTCTCTCCTCTCGCTTCCTCTTGAAGCAAAACTCATCCTTATGGCCATCTCTCCCACAATAGCCACAATGGAACGTCACAAGCTTAGGCTTAGGCTTGGGTTTGGGCTACTCACTTGGTTTCTCTCCACTTGGCTTCTCCACCGGTTTCTCCTCACTAGCCTTCTCACTTTCCTTCCCAAACAACACTTTCCCGGAAGTGCTCACAAAGTTGATAGGCTTTTGGAAATCATTTGTTTGTGGAGGAAACACGGGTGGAGTTGGGGTTGTGTCTAGTCGGTTCCAGAGATGGTTAGGTTAGGAGGGAAATCATTTTTGTGGTGGGTTTTTGGTGGCTCTGGGATGTTTTCTCCACTTCTCTCACCAACCTTGTTTGCCCTAAGTCCCTCACCATCCTGCCTCTTGTATGTATCATATTATCCTCAACTGAGGCTCATGACCAGACAACCAACCCATCAACTTTCTCAACTCATCATTCTCCTCCTGCAAACGATCAACATAATGTGCAAGTTCCAAATTCTTAAAAGCATGCAATTCACAGGTAGAGCAAGATGTAGGAATTGATTCTTTCAACTTTGCCTCAACAAAAACTATGTAAGCATGCATCTCATCAATTCTACCATGCAAGACAGGGCAAGAAGTGCAAGCACCTAGCAAAGCAGGTCTAGACTTAAGCTCAACCACTTCAACCCTAAGCACATTTAGTATCTCACACTTGGAGGCATGCTTTTCCTTAAACAAGGCAAGATCAACAAGGAAAATAGGACAATCATCACATTCAACTTCATCAGAAACAACAGGTGAAGCTTTCAGAGAATCAAGTTCAAGCTTAGCATCCAAATTCTGTGTTTCTAGCTCAGCCACTCTAGTCCTAGCATCCTCGAGTGAGGCCCTTAAGCTCTTTCCTCATTTCCTTGGCCTCTCTAAGCATGTCATCACGATTATCAAGCAACAAGCTAAGCCATTCATTCTCCTGATGCAAGAAGGGAAGTTCATCACGCACCTCGTCATCGGAATCGGAGTACGAGTTGCTCTGTGTGCTCTTCTTGCTGCCGGAGCTCAGCGCCATGGTGCAGAAGCCGTCTCTCGTGAAGCAGCTCAGCCCGCTCAGGTTCTTGGATGACTTCCTGCTCTTGCGACGATCACCTTCATCTTCACTGCTGCTTGAGCTCGAGGTGGAGTACGCGGAACTAGAGTCGACGTCGCTCGCTCCAACCATCGCTCGGGCCTTGCCTCGGCTCTCCTTCTTCCTCGATTGTCGCTCCTCCTTGTGCTTGCTCTTGTGGTCACGCCTCGACCGGTACTTGCCATCCGTTCTTGACTTGTGCTTGTAGACATCCTTGTTCTTGACCTTCTCCGGGCAGTCGACGACGAAGTGTCCCGGCTTGCCGCACTGGAAGCATGTCCTTGTGTTCCTCCTCATGTTCACCCAGTTCTCGTGCAGCCTCTCGAACCTCCTCGTCAGCAATGCTAGCTCGTCCTCTCCAAGCACCTCGAACTCCTCATCTGGCATAGACATCAAAGAGGACAAAGAGAACATCGTGGTGGATGGGTTAGCGTTAGCATTTCCTTTCGAACCACCGACAAGGGTGAGACTATGAGTCACTCGGGCCCTCGATCTTGGCTGTCATGCCCATATCCACCTCAGCCGACTTGAACTTCGAGAACAGCTCGTTCACGGTCAGAGTGTCATACTTCTCCGACTCCACTATGGCCTTGAACTTTCCGCCACAAATCGTACGATCCAAAGAGTGTAAGAGCTTGATAGCTCTATCATGATCATCGTACGGGAGCACGTCCACATTGGCCCTCATGTTGTTCACAACCACTGTGAACCTCTGAAACAAGGCATCGATGGACTCGACAGGGAGATGAGTGAAGTTCTCGTACTCTCTTCAGTAAGTCGCATACATCCGAGCCTGAACCTGGGCATTCCCAACATAAGCTTCCTTCAACATCGACCAGATTCTACAAGCCAAGTGCTCGGAGTGCACCCAATCGAATTCAGGCTGACACAAAGCACGAAACAAGTAGTCGACCGCCTTGTTGTTGGTGTCGAACATGTCCCTCGATCCTGGAGCAAGGAAGTTCATCGGCTGGACATAGCCTGTGTCCACCGTGACATCCCAAAGGATCTGACCCTTTCCGCGGAGGAACGCCACCATCCGCTTACTCCACATCTGGTAGTTCTTGCCATCAAAGTGTGGAGGACACGATCCCCGTTCCTGGTATGCCATCCTTGGATCTTAGACTGGAGAGAGTCAATAAAGACCCGTAACTGGCTCTGATACCACTTGAAGGACCAATACGGCAAACCAGAGAGGGGGAAGTCAATGGGAGCCGATAAAAATTCTTCTTGAAGGAGATGGAGACTCCAACAAGACGAACACGACTTCCAACACACGTCTTCGACTCACTACCCAAGTTGGCCAAGCCCACGCAGCCACTGAAGTGCTACTGGACCTAGGAACCAACAAACAACCTTTCGAGCCAAAACACACCAACACGCACAGCGGAAACTTGCACGGCTTGCTGTCTGTGCTGCACCGGTCAGACCGGTGGACAGCGCCGGTCAGGCCGGTGGCTACAGCAGCCGCACAACAAGTGTTCCAGAAAGCCTCAGTGACTTCTCTAGGCCCTGGAACAAAAACACTCCCAAAACACAACCTGCACAGAAGGAAAACCCTACACAAAGCCTAGCAAAACAACCCCAAACAGACCAAGAACTGATCAGAAGCACCACGACCCAAAAACACACGAGTCAAGCAATTCACTCGAGGCAAATCCCACAATGGGTTCACACCGGTCAGACTAGTCAAGGGCACTGGTCAGACCGGTGTAACCTGAGCAGCTCGGGATGAACAGCACCCGCGGGTCAACACCCCCAAATCCAAACCTCGATCTCCCGAATCGCTCCACGGACTTGCGCAAGACTTTGGGGATAGTAAGAACACCTCATGAGGAGTCCATAGCCAAGTTTTTGTCTACCAAAACTTACCAAATCAAGAGGAATCGAAGAAATCCCGCCAAGAACTCCTCTAACCCTAGAACACCGAAAACCCCAAAATTGAGCCCTTAACTCACGGATTTGGGAGGGGAATCAATGGCAAAAGAACCACGAAGGGTTCACACAAATTTCCCCCATCAAATCCCCAAGAGCAAGATCCCGAAAACACACCGAGAAAACCACCAAGAGAGGGCTCCGAAAATCACCACCAAGAACAACCGGAAACAACACAACAAAGCCTTGAGGAACCACGCCGAATATCTATACATATCAAGGAGGTTCATACAAGGTTTAGCTTGCCGCCCGATCATCCAACCCTCTCACAAGATCTCACCATGAAGCTCTCAAGCTAGACCTATGGAAATCCTAAGAAAATAGGAAGAGAAAATAGGAAAGCAAATGAACTAGGGTTCCAAGAGATGGCTGCCATCCTCTCACCTCATGGGTTATATGGAGGCAACCGAAAGTTTAAAATACCCTTACTTAATAACTAGGGATACAAGCCCCTCAAGGGCGGTTTTGGAAGTCTTCAGATTTTCTCCATCGGACGAATGCCCGGCGACCATACCCTGCTTAGCCTCGACGCAAGCCATGTGATCCCGACGCGTGTCCTCCGCTTCGAAGATTCCAGACTACGTCGTCACACACCGGTCAGACCGGTGCTCCTCACCGATCAGACTGATTTGGAGCTGCTGCAGCACCGTCTTCGGTTCTTCGGTCTTGGCTTTGTGGATCAACCAAGGAACCCAGTGGTTTTCTGGTGAACCACTGGAAACCCCGCGAACTCGGTGTAGCTTCCGCCAATCGCCACTCATGACTCGGCTCCCACGTAGTCCCGGCTCGACCTTGGTTTAGAGGCTCAACCAAGAAACCGTCCATGACTTCATCTTGCTGTTCATGCAACCATGCGGCCCGCACTTGACCCTGCTCGCCACCGGGTCCCTCGAACGAAGCCTACTTGTCTTCTCCACACCTGGAGGCCTCACCAGCGACGACCTTTCACGCTTGTTCTTCACATGCACCAACACCAGTCAAGCCGCAACCTGCACTTGCAATACTTAGCCAAGAATCAATCCACACAATGTTGTCAATCACTCATCACACAAGGAAGTGACCATCCACCGGTCCTCGAACCACACATGGTCCTCATGGCTCCAGGTCAATTTGAGGCTGGTCCCTGACCAGGTCCTCCGCCCCACCAGGGACTGCACTGATGGGGTCGGCGTCGATGATCATGGAGGAGGTCGTCGCCCCGACGTCCCCAGCGGAAGTGCCTCCTGCATCAGCAGCGTGTGGGGGTGTCTCCACCCTCGCGACCACCACAGGAGGTGAATCCGCCCTGCTCTCAACTGATCCTCGTGGAGTAGCAGCAGTATGCGCGTCATCTGCAAGCACCTTCCTCATGACCCGTGGCTCAGGCGACCTCACGCTGGAGGGGGAAGATGGGGCACCTAGACACCCTTGCGGCCTCGTCACCGGCCTACATGGAAAAACACCTCGTCAAGACAAGAACTTGAGAGATACTAAGTAAAAGACACAACTAAGCCATCAAGACCTTACCTCATCACGGCTGGGAGCCGAGTCTTCGGCCGAAACACCTGAGGCTTAATCGTCGCAGGCATCTTTGCCTGCGCCGCTGCAGCAGTGTGTTGCGCCTCCAATCCACGCCGAAGGGCTTCCTCCGACGTTTTCTGTACTAGCTACCGCTGCCTCTTGGCAGCAGGACTCTTCGACCTCCTCGTCGGTCGCTCCTCAGGGACTGGCAACTCCTCGATCGCTTCATCCTTCTCCTTCTCCTTTTCCGACTCTTCCTCCTCCTCTTCCGACTCGATCTCCCACGAGCGGGGCGTCGGAATCGATGGAGTAACAACCGCCGGAGGGGGAGCAGCCTTCCTCTTCCTCTTCTTCTTCTTCTGCTCTGCGGCCTTCACCGCAGAGATAGCTGCAGCAACAACTGAAGCCGACTTCTTCCCAACTGTCGACCTAGTTTTGCGCCGGGACTTCACGGCGCCACCAGCATCTAGGTCTGCCCCAGTATCTGCATTAGTATCTTCCTCGGCCTCCACCGATGAATCAGACTCGTAAGCCTCCAACAGACGACCTGCTGGTGGCTTGTACTTGTCCGACCTAAGCTTCCTACAGTGCTGCTCACCCTCAGGGAGAGGTGTCGGGCACCACGTCTGAAGCTCGTGCTCCTACAGATAGACGATCAAGATGTCATACGACCTAAACAACTAACAAGCAAAGTGAAATGACCTTAAGGTAGATCTCAAGATCTTACCAGGTCAGCTGGCCTCTTCACCGAGTGTGCCTTAGGCCACTTCTTCACCTTCACCTTCCCAGAATATATTTGGGAAACCCTGGCCGCCATCTCCTCCTTGGAGACTTTGCGGTTGACCTCGCGCATGGGGTCCGATTGCCCCCAATACTCATACGCCGGGTGGACCCGATCCTTGATCGGCTGGATCATCTGCCGGCAGAACGACCTAGCCACCACCGCTCCTATTACTCCTTGCTTCTTCAGCTTGCTGACGAGCTCCAGGACCGGCTTAAGCTCTGCAAGATCGTGGGATGACAACCCCAAGTCCCACTCATTCATCTTCGCTGGCTTATGGCCAGTGCGACGTGGAAGATCAGGAAGCTGATCTGCTACGTAGAACCACTCCGACCTCCACCCGGCAGTGTTGTCGGGGAGGTCGGTATCTATCCACTCCGCTTTGAGGCCCGGCCACAAGTTGAACATCATAGCCCTCACTGGCCCAGACCTCTTGCCAATGTTTTTGACACAGAAAAAATACCTCCATAACAAGAAGTGAGGCGATATCCCCAGATACACCTCACAGAAATGAATGAAAGTAGAAACTACAGTTATGGAGTTGGGGACGAGGTGTACCAGCTCTAGCTGATAGTAGTACAGAAGACCGCGGAAGAAATCTCCCGCCGGGAGGTTGAAGCCGTGCTCGAAGAAGGAGGCAAAGACGACAAGCTCCTTAATGTCCTCGCACGGGAACTGCTCCCCGGCGACGGCCCTCCACTCCACCTCCGCCTTTGGTCAGAGCAGCCCACAGTCAACCAGTGCCTGGATCTTGACCTTGGTCATCGTCGACCGGACCCACGCCGCCAGCGGGTCCGGGATGGAAGCTCCCTCCGCCGCGATTTCGCTGTTAGGGTTGGTGGTGGATCTAATATTGCACAAGGTTTTCACACGCATGTGCGAGAGAAGCACGGCGCGGAGCGGCGGCGGTAGCACGAGCCTAGCCGGAGTTGGAAGCTGGACGGATGGGCGCGGGAGCAAGGCGGTCGCAAGATCTTTACGGCGCACGTGAGAGAGAGAAAGCGACGAGAGGAAGATGAAGGGGAATGGGGTCAACCCTTCCTCGGCCGTCCTATTTATAGGGGGGTCCACCGAATCTATCTGTTGCGGTTCCTTCCACCGCACAATGCGCCTCAACGGCTCTATCCCGGGAAGTTCGCGAGAAGATTAAGGCAGACTTTACGCTAAACAAGCTACAGCTACGACCTAAATCTGAGTTTAGGTCATTAGCCAAAAAGACAACATCAGGTCATCCTGATGGAAAAATATTGTCCAAGCCCCCGCATCACGTTAAATTAGGTCTTTGACAAATCATTTTGCCAAATCGACCAAATACATGACAGAAGATAGCGAACATTACATGACCACTCGAAGGTATACAAGCCGCCTACGACCTCACTGGATCCAGAATTCGAAGGTACACAAGTCGCATGTGACCTCATTGGACCCAGAACCTGATACACAAAATAAACATACTACAAGGCCTAGGCCACCCAGAGCAGCCACCACGACCTACTTTGCCGGAGCAGAGTACATCGCGAGACTTCACCTAGCACCAGGACCTTGATGGCGGCCTTGCGGGAGACAACTGCTGGACGGCACGCAATCTAAGGCATGCTCAGCTCCAACTATTGGAATGGAGACATGAGATTGCTCTTCGGCGTTGAAAACCAAGCCCTAGTGAGCTCCCGGTGCTCACCAGAGACATCCTGCTATAGCTCCAGCTCGAACAGCATCACCTCCAAACTCTACCTCGTACCCCGCAGAGGCAGGGTGTGTGGAGTGAAGGCGTTGCTTTCCTTTCGCGAGAATTCTCCTAGCTCCAAGCATCTACAAGAACAAAGCTCTACAATCCGGTGGACGAACGCCTGCCCACGGCATGGTGGAAATACAACACTGCGGTTTCATAGCTCAACAGCACTCGGAGCTTGCCTCCTTCAGTCACAACCGTGCTATTTATAGCCAAAGCCGCGCCCTGGGCAGCTGGCGAAGTGATGACACTGTAACCACATGATATCGGGACCTGTAGCCTGTGCATAATTGAAGGCGAGGATATTACTCCTTCTGACTCAAGACGTCTTTATCGTTTTTGCATCAATGATGCCTAAGCCCCCACCGCAGAGATCACATGGCTACAGTAACTCCCCTCGATCAGTGGGTAGTTTGTCATTTTTTGGGTGGCAAGAGAATCTCCGACCACTGTTGACCCGTGACCCTGCAAAACCTGACCCTGCGTCGGATGGCTCCACGCCTAACTTAGACCCTTTTCGACGATGACTGCACTACCTTCCTTTACGATCTGATGTCCTTTATTTGCACCCGCTAGGCTCTGCGTCCTGGTGCACCCTCTATTGCTTTGCATGTAAACGAACCGTTTCCAATCCGCCTATATTTCTGTTTCCTGAGCAGAATGGTCGTAGGGTCGATTGAAGACCTTCCGGGGTAGGCGTGCCTCACTGCTCTACCACATCTGTCTGGGCGCCTGGAGATTAGTAGCACCATGGAGATCAGAAGCATCGCGGAGATCTACAAATCCCGTCGGGCCCCCGTGGTCGGTGTGCCTACTGCTGAGGTTGTCAATACCTTGGTACAATGGCTCCGCTGGATGGCTAGCAGCTATGTTGGTCGTTTGGACACCAAAACGACCTCCTTGAGGTCGGCGTGCCTTCATACCTAGGTCTTCCAAATACCTTAGTATGACTCTGGCCCTGCCAACCTAGTTGGGTGCCCCATATACGTAATCTTTCGAGGTCGGTGTGCTCTCATAAGCCCTGCCAGCCCGCTCTGGACACCCAGAATTTTTATACGTCAAGAATGAAGTCCTCCCTGTGGGGTGCGTGCCTAGTGGCCCTGCCAAATACTTCTGGGTGCTTGGGCGCTTTTGACTTGAGACCTTCCCAAGGTCGGCATGCCTTGGGTGGCTCTGCCAGACTCCTTGCTGCTATGCAGGATATCTGAGTGTCTCTACACTCCATTTGTTCAAAAATCAATAATGCTTTGGCAGATTCACTGCTCACAACCTCTTCATGCGACGCACCTTTCAAGATCCTGATGGGTATCCTCGGGATTCTGGGCATAGTTGAATTGAGGCCTCTTCGAGGTGGCACGCCTACAAGGCCTCCCTGAGGTTGGCCCTGCCAGACTCCTTGTAGCTATGCTTGGAGATCTGGGTGTCTCTACACTTCGTTCGATCAAGACCATGCCTTAGTTTTTCTTCTCTTTTTGAGCATCAAACCAGCCATGATGTCTGCTTCAATGCTCAGGGACTACTCTACGAGTATGTGTTCGACGCCCTTTTGTTTTCTTTGTCGTACCGACCTGTTGGGAAACCCATTTCTCATCACGTCATTACTCGACCTACTTTCTCTTCTTCTTTTTTGGACCATCATACTGGCCATCCTGCCCGCCACGATGCTCGGATACTACTCATGAGTGCATTTTTGATGCCCTCTGAAATTTTTCATCGTCGTTTCGATCTATTGGAAGCCCGCTTCCTATAGGTCGTCACTCGACCTCCCTTTGGTTCGGCAAGACTTCAAACAGGTCGGCTGCCAAGCTGACTTGTTCTTTTTTTTGATCGACGTGCATGCTATTCGACCTGTCGATAGCTCTACGACTTCGTCATGACCTTTCTAAGGTTGTTGCGCCTACACCTCGCTCGGGGGCTTGTGAGATATGGGTACCCCTGGGTCCCCACCGACCAGGCTCACGACCGTCCCCGACAAGTGGGTCCGGCCTACTAGAAGACCCGCCGACCTGTCAGTGGACCCAACCGACCTAGTTGGCGGCCCACTCGACCTCCTGAAGACCTTACAGAAGATTCCCCAAACGACCTAAACCATCACGACCTCAAGACTCGGTGTACAAAACAAGACCTCGGTGGATTACGATCAAAGCAGATCGACGGGATAAGGCAAGATATGTAACGTAGACTTAGGTCTCCTGGTCGTAACCGACTAGGAGTCTGGGAACCGACCTCTTCCATTGGCCAATATAAGGCGGACGAGGCGACCCCTTGTACAATCAATCCGATCATCAAGCAATCTACACCAACAACAAGACGTAGGGTATTACTCTCCGGAGGCCTGAACCAGTATAAACTCGTCGTGTTCTCTGTGTTCTGCGTACTCGTGTGTGACCTTCGAGTTCTTAGCCTTAGACTCCTCCCCGCCGAAGAACTAAACCACAGGGATTAACACCCCCCGTGGGCTGTCCAAATCTCACCATCTGACACCATCTCTCCCACAATAGCCACAGTGGAACCTCACAAGCTTAGGTTTAGGCTTGGGATGGGGCTGCTCACTTGGTTTCTCTCCACTCGGCTTCTCAACCGGTTTCTCCTCATTAGCCTTCTCACTCTCTTTTCCAAAGAACACTTTTCCCGAAGTCCTCACGAACTTGATAGGCTTTTGGAAATCATTTGTTTGTGGGAGAACACGGGTGGAGCTGGGGTTGTGTCTAGTCGGTTCCTAAGATGGTTAGGTTTAGGAGGGAAATCATTTTTGTGGTGGGTTTTTGGTGGCTCTGGAATATTCTCTCCACTTTCCTCACCAACCTTGTTTGCTCCAAGTCCCTCACCGTCCTGCCTCTTGTATGTCTCGATCATTATCCTCAACTGAGGCTCATGACAAGACAACCAACCCATCAACTTTCTCAACTCATCATTCTCATCCTGCATATGATCAACATAATGTGCAAGTTCTAGATTCTTCAAAGCATGCAATTCACAGGGAGAGCAAGATGTAGGAATTGGTTCTTTCAGCTTAGCCTCAAGGGAAACAGTATAAGCATGCATCTCATCAATTTTTCCATGCAAAATAGGGCAAGACGTGCAAGCACCTAGCAAAGCAGATCTAGACTTAAGCTCAGCCACTTCAACCCTAAGCACATCTAGTTCCTCACACTTGGAGGCATGCTTTTCCTTAAACAGGGCAAGATCGTCTAGAAAGATAGGACAATCAGCACATTCAACTTCATCAGAAACAACACGTGAAGCTTTCAGAGAATCAATTTCAAGCTTAGCATCCAAATTCTGTGTTTCTAGCTCAGCCACTCTAGTCCTAGCATCCTCAAGTGAGGCCCTAAGCTCTTTCCTCATCTTCTTGGCCTCTCTAAGCATGTCATCACGATTATCAAGCAACAAGCCAAGACGTTCATTCTCCAGATGCAAGAAGAGAAGTTCATCACACACCTCGTCGTCGGAGTCAGTCTGAGTCGCTCTGTGTGCTCTTCTTGCTGCCGAAGCTCATCACCATGGCGCAAAAGCCATCTCTACCGAAGCAGCTCAGCCCGCTCAGGTTTCTGGACGACTTCCTTCCCTTGCGATGATCACCTTCATCTTCACTGCTGCTCGAGATCGAGATGGAGTACACGGAACTGGAGTCGACGTCGCTCGCTCTAACCATCGCTCGGGCCTTGCCTCGGCTCTCCTTCTTCCTCGATCGTCGCTCGTCCTTGTGCTTGTTCTTGTGCTTGCTCTTGTGTTCACGCCTCGACCGATACTTGCCATCTGTCCTTGACTTGTGCTTGTAGCTGTCCTTGTTCTTGACCTTCTCCGGGCAATCGGAGACGAAGTGTCCCGGCTTGCCGCACTAGAAGCATGTCCTCATGTTCCTCCTCATGTTCACCCAGTTCTCGTGCAGCCTCTCGAACCGCCTCGTCAGCAACGTCAGCTCGTCCTCTCCAAGCACGTCGAACTCCTCATCTGGCATAGACATCAAAGAGGACAAAGAGAACATCCTGGTGGATGGGTTAGCGTTAGTCTTTCCTTTCGAGCCACCGATGAGGGTGAGACTATGAGAGTCAGTCAGGCCCTCAATCTTGGCTGTCATGCCCCTATCCACCTCAGCCGACTTGAGCTTCGAGAACAGCTCGTTCATGGTCAGAGCATGTCCACATTGGCCCTCATGTTGTTCACAACCACCGTGAACCTATGAAACAAAGCATCGATGGACTCACCGGGGAGATGAGTGAAGTTCTCATACTCTCTCCGGTAAGTCGCATACATCCGAGCCTGAACCTGGGCACTTCCAACATGAGCTTCTCTCAACACCAACCAAATTCTACAAGACAAGCTCTCCATGTGCAGCCGATCGAATTCAGGCTGACACAGAGCATGAAACAAGTAGTCGACCACCTTGTTATTGGCGTCGAACATGTCCATCGATCCTGGAGCAACGAAGTTCATCGGCTGGACATAGCTTTTGTCCACCATGATATCCCAAAGGATCTGACCCTTTCCATGGAGGAACGCCGCCATCCGCTTACTCCACATCTGGTAGTTTTTGCCATAGAAGTGTGGAGGACCCGAACCCCGTTCCTGGTACGCCATCCTTGGATCTTAGACTGGTTAGAGTCAATCAAGACCTGAACCAGCTCTGATACCAATTGAAGGACCGATACGGCGAACTAGAGAGGGGGGAGTGAATGGGACCCAATAATAATTCTTCTCGAAGGAGATGTAGGCTCCAACAAGATGAACACCGCTTCCAACACACATCTCCAACTCACTACCCAAGTTGGTCAAGTCCACACAGCCACTGGAGGGCTAATGGACCTAGGAACCAACTCCCAACCTCACAAACTAGAGAACACAACGGAACACCAAACTCGAGACTCACTGACCTACACCGGTCAGGCCAGTGAGCACCACCGGTCAGACCGGTCCCTGCTGGTGAAACCTGGCGACTTCCACAGAACAGCTCTACACCGGTCAGGCCGGTGCAACACACCGGTCAGACCGGTCCCAGCCAGAAACCCCCAAAACACCAAACAGGTCTACCGAGCTCCAAACTAACCCAAACTCGAAACAGCAGCAACACGGGACAACAGCGAACTCACCCAAACATTTACCCGAGCAAAACCCAATAGGGGTCTGCACCGGTCAGACTGGTGAGAGGCACCGGTCAGACCGGTGTGACCTGAACTCGTCGGGATGAACAGCACCCGCGGGTCAACACCCCCAAATCCAAACCCCAATCTCCCGAATTGCTCCACGGACTTGCACAAGACTTTGGGGATAGTAGGAACACCTCATAGGGAGTACATAGCCAAGTTATTGTCCACCAAAACTCACCAAATCAAGAGAAATCGCAGAAATCCCGCCAAGAACTCCTCTAACCCTAGAACACCGAAAATCGCAAAATCGAGCCCCTGGACTCACGGATTTGGGAGGGGAATCAAAGGGAAAAGAACCACGAAGGGTTCGCACATACATCCCCCACCAAATCCCCAAGAGAAAGGTCCCGAAAACACACCAAGAAATCCACCAAGAGAGGGCTCCGAAAATCACCACAAAGAACGAACGGGAACAACACATCCAAGCCTTGAGGAACCACGCCGAATCATCTTTACATCACAAGAAGGTTCATACAAGGTCTAGCTCACCGCCCGATCATTCAACCCTCTCACAAGATCTCACCATGAAGCTCTCAAGCTAGCCCTATGGAAATCCTAAGAAAATAGGAAGGGAAAATAGGAAAGCAAATGAACTAGGGTTCCAAGAGATAGCTGACATCCTCTCACCTCTTGGGTTATATAGGAGGCAACTGAAAGTCTAAAATACCCTTAATACCTAATTAGGGATACATGCCCCTCGAGGGTGAAATCGGAAATCTTTGTCATCACTCCATTGGACGGATGCCCAACGATCGCAACCTGCTTAGCCTCGACGCAAGTCTTGCGATCCCGACACGTGTCCTCTACTTCGAAGTCTCCGAACTGCGTCGTCGCACACCGGTCCGACCGGTACCCACCGGTCAGACTGGTCATACCCACCGGTCAGACCGGTCTGGAGCTTCTGCTTCTCCGTCTCCGGTTCTTCGGTCTTGGCTTTGTGGATAAACCAAGGAACCCAGTGGTTTTCTTTCTTTTCTTCTTTCAATTCGATCTCAACTGCTATTGCATTTGGATTGGCTTGCCAAGTTTATTCTAATCTATTATTTTTTCCCTACATGATGCATGCAAGGTCTGCCGCATGGCACCTTGCCTTCCTGCATGCAGACGTCTCGATCTGCGCTAGCTAGGCTCTGGCCATGCATTGCAGCTGCCGCGACAGAAGTTTAAGAATCCATCTACATCAGCAACGAAGATGGCGCCGACTCCATATTCGTCTCGGTCGAGTTCATGCACGTCCTCGTGCACAACATGGCCGGCGGTCTCCGGCCCCGATGAGACCACTACGTCATGCATCGCTGCTCCGACAGCCTACATCGTCAGTCACGTCGCTCGACCTCTTCGAACAATCTACAAGGCCACGTGAATCCATCGATCTCGTGAACAGGAAAGTCTTTCCTTTAATTATTATTATTATTTTTTCTTTCTTTCTTAAGTATCCGATCTTGTTTGATTCGGTCGGCAAGATTCTTCTCATCAATTTTCTTTTTTCTGCATGGTCACGTACTGTGTATTAGACGGCACAACACGGCGGGTCAGCAGTCGATCTACGCGCAGTTGCGTACCCTGCTTCAAGCATGGCGAATACATCCTCGACAACTCGGCAGCTCGTCCCAGCGACCTGCTGCACCAACGCGTATACCGTCGACCTCCAGTGGCTTATCAACGACCTCTTCGGCGTCTCGAGCTCCCCACGTCGACCTCGGCCACAACGACTCCACGATCCCACTTCGGCAAAGCTAAGTGTTATTTTCAATTTGATATTTCTACAGCTTTAACTTTCGTTGATCGTCTCGTATTCTCCGGTCTTCGTGACCTTCGCCGACCTGCTCTAGATGCTTTTTCTTGCTCCCTTTTCCCTCCCCCTTCGACACGCTCAGGGGCTTGGCGTAGCCGACCTCGATACACTCGGGCTTGGCTTTGCCAATTTAAGGGTCGTCAGACCTGAGGGACTTAATTAACTTCTGTGTGTTTCCCTTTAAATGTCTTTTACTTATTATGTAAATTCTTAAGTCGTGTGGTTGCGAGACCTTGGGTCCAAGGCCCTCCTCCGTGCGCCGGCTGCACCTAAGCCTCCACGCTGAGTCGTGCAGTCGGTAAGTCGTTCCTCCACTGAGTTGGGTTAGTAGAGGGGACACGTTTTGCATCTTCATAGCATTTGAGTTCGGATGATTTGCGCTTGGCGCGATGAGGGGAATGCTTTCTCAAACAAAACAACATGCATATGTCTAGCCCGGGCTACGATTTCGTTATACTTTGATAGATTGATACACCATCTTTGCATCTTCTTTGTTCCACAGGGCCAGCTCTTTGTCCAGCTTTCGGAGTACTTCTATGGATGTGTCTCCTGTTGCCTAGCGGACCTCTCTGGCTCACGGCGGGAGGCGATTCGGCACTTCCACGACTCATCCAGCTTCCACACTCGGGGGGCTCGTCACCTGCTATAGGTCTACAGACGTCCCGACGATTCCCTCATCGCTCGTTGGAGGTCTACATACCTCCCGGTGTCTCCGTCGTCGCCTGCTGTAGGTCTACGGACCTCCCAGCGACTCCTTCGTCGCCTGCTGTAGGTCTACGGACCTCCCGACGTCTCCGTCGTCGCCCGCTGTAGGGCTATGGACCTCCCGGCGGTTTCCTCGTCGCCACAGTAGGTCTACGGACCTCCCGGCGGCTCTCTCGTCGCCCGCTGTAGGTCTATGGACCTCTCGGCGGCTCCCTCGTCGCCCTCTTTAGGTCTATGGACCTCCCGGTGTCTCCGTCGTCGCCTGCTGTAGGTCTACGGACCTCCCAGCATCTCCGTCGTCGCCCACTGTAGGTCTACGAACCTCCCGATGGCTCCCTCGTCACCCGTTGTAGGTCTACGGACCTCCTGGCGTTTCCGTCGTCGCCCACTATAGGTCTACAGACCTCCCAGCGGCTTCCTCGTCGTCGTCTATAGGTCTACGGATCTCCCGGCGTCTCCATCGTCGCCTGCTGTAGGTCTACAAATCTCCGGACGTCTCCGTCGTCGCCTGTTGTAAGTCTACGGACCTCTTAGTGGCTCCGTCTTCGCCCGTTGTAGGTCTACGGACCTCCCGGTGGCTCCCTCGTCGCCCATTGTAGGTCTACTGACCTCTCGGCGGCTCCGTCGTCGCCGTCTGTAGGTCGCCAGACCTCCCGGTGTCTGCATCGTCGTCCACTTCAGTAGAAGGCTGTCGCAGAAGCTCCTTTGTGTTACCTGATCCAGGTCAGGTCGGCGGTTCTTCAAGATTGGTGTGTCGCCCCATGCCGCGTCCCCCGAGCGCACCGCGTCGGGCCCGGCCGCGCCGCACGTCGGCCGGCCGCGCGCGCCCCTAGGCCAGTCCGCCCCCCAATGTTCGTGCATCGTAGGATCGAGGCGAAGGCGTGAAGCTGTTGACGGTGTATTTTGGTACACCAAACATGTTCATTACACTTTGGTTTGGATTTGTTTATGGAACTGACCCGCCACTAGGCACACTAATCATATAAAAAGTTCATCTATGTGCATGCATTTGGAAGTGTTGTGTTTATGTAGGAAAACATGGACATAAAGGACGGATTCACAACAAGTTCAAAGGAGAATTTACGGAGTCTTGTTCGTGTTCATGAGCTTGATGAAATCACTTCCAATGGTGGCAAGGACCGAAGTGTTACGAAGAAACACCCCCGGGGATTGAAGCGTAAAAGACCGAACTTCATGCACGGAGAACCTCCATCTTGGACGTGAGGATGACATCATCAAAAACATGCAAGTGGAAGGGGCGAAGTGCATAATCAGCTGAGGACCCACGGGAGCGAAGGGGCGACCGAACTGGGCCGAAATGGGCCTGGGCCGGTCGGCCCAGGCCGGCCGGCTCAGCCCACTCCGGGGGTCGGTTCGGCCCCCCTTTCCTTGCACCCGAAGGATCTTCAACCCTAAAGTTCTGGAGGTGCCGCCATTCGCAGAGGAGAGAGCCATTCGTACCAGGCGGCCTAGAGAGAGAGGAGGGAGATCTCCGGAGGGGGATCGACCACCTCGAAGGAAGCACCCACAAGTGGAGAAGAAGGAAGACATTGTCGGAAGGGTGACCATGATCAACGGTGCTATGTCTAGCACCTTGATGGGGTAATCTCTTTATTCGTCCATGGGTTGTAATCAATCTTGAGATGTAATCGTACTTTGTTGGATTATCTATCTATCATCTTGTGTTGAATATACTTTATGCTTAAGGTTAGCTACCATGCCGTAAAGGGAGTAGAGCTCCAATGCTCCCTTGGATCTATTCAATACGATGTGTCCATCATAGGTCTAGTCACGAATACCTTCGCGTAGTGACAGTACGAGGGGAGGGAAAGGGCGAAACCGTGGTCACAACCCCCGATAGATTAGATTGGTTTTCATGTTTAAAGCGATTGCATGATCTAGTATCGTAAACCCATGGGTGAGTGTCTTTTATCATCATAGCTTAATCGTTCTCTTTAGTGTAGTTTAGTTGTTTTCTAGTTTAATCATTGTTAGGGTTTGAGTAGTTAGTGAGTAGAGGTAGATCAAACGCTTGTAATCCCCTTGCTCCGCGGATTGACAAGAACCATGGGAATCCTGTGGTGAAAAAGGTGTAGGTCCGTACGCTTGCGGATTGTAGGTGGATACGTCTTTTATCTGTCAACAGAAGCACTGCGCATTGCTCGCCTAGCCTATAAAAGGCACCGCACGGGCCCCTCACGCGAGACTGCGCATCCAGCGTCTGCCATTACTGCCACCACAGCGAGCTCCCCGTTCCGAGCCGCGAGCGGCCAATTTGAGCACTCTAGCATCGCCTCGAACGCCCAGCGCAGCTTCCCGTGTCGCTCCTTTGTCCCGGCCGTGCCCGTCCGCGCCGGAGTCGCCGCTCCAGCGGCCACCGCCGCCGGGTGTTGCCGTGCGCCGTCACCGGCACTGTTTCCGCCCCGCCTCCGGTCCCAAATCAGTCCATGGAGAGCCCCTGAGCCTTCCCCGCCGTTCCCCGGCCGAAGTCCGGCGAGGGATCGTCGGAATTTCTGGCCGGACTGCCGCTGGCCGCTCTCGGGGACAACATTGCGAGCCAACTTATCTTTCTAGGGGCCTGAATGCGAGGCAAGGACCTATTTGTAAGGAATCAAAAACTTCCTGGGACTTCCTTGAGACTTGCATGTTAAATAGTGAACTCAGTTTTGCTGATTCTTATAAAATTCGTAGAAAATCGTATAAACTTCAGAAAAAATCAAACTCAATTTTTTTGGATTCCTTGCGAGAAACCCTACAACTTTTGTAAAGCACGACCATAGTTTGTCCTGATAGTTTTTGCATGAAAAATAGAAGACTGAAAAACCTAGATCTATTGTATCTCAAAATCTACAAGTGATCTATAGCTAAATTTTGGATATGTTGTATGCTATGTTATGTCTCGCTCCAGTACCAAAAATGGCACAAAGTTATGTTGTAGGTATTTTAATATAAATAGTTTTCTATTTATGCAGAATCTGTCTGAATAATTTTGTAGATGAAAATAATTAGATTTTTGTGCCCAACTTCCGCATGTTGTCTCGTTATGCCGAATACACCTCTAGTGAATTAAACACGATTTTATAATTGTCAAAAATATTTATTCTAGAAATATGTTGGTTTTTTGTAAATGCATAACTCAAGATATATAGCAGCTCTAGGTGTATATGTTCAATGCCTAGCTTAGTTTTAGACCATAGACCATGTGTGAGAAAGTTGGGATCTTTTTTATGTGTATTTATTTTTGTATGCATTTATCTTGCTCAAGAAACTAGGTTTTGTTATTTTTGGTATATTTAATTTCATAGCTCTTTTAAGTGTGCATGTGTGTTCAGTGACTTTGCCTAGTGTTATAGAGCTTGGAAAACACCCCACTGAATTTTATTAATTTATTTTATGAATAAAAGCAATAGAGGCAATTAAAGTTTATTATTAAGCTTAATTAGAAAAATCACCTTTACTTTCTTAATGACTTCTTTTAAATGATTGTGTAGCTTATTTAGGGTTTATGAAATCACCCTTGGTGTTCTATGAATTTAAATGAAATTAATTGTATAGATGTTCATGCAATCACTATTAAAAAGATTGAAGGAATAATAAGCTCTCAAATATAATTATAATAAGCCTAATGAAAAAGAATTAGTAATTAAAGATTTATCTAGGTGAATATGGCAAACAAGAGTTGGGTAAAATAAATAACCTCTCACTCCACCTGAACCTTGCATTGCATGTCGTGTAGAACTCCCCGACGGTAACTACGCTCTCGTGCCGGAAGCCGAGGAAGGAGGAGCTAACGCGGAGTTGCAGTACGTGGAAGTGAGCGAGGACACCGAGGACCAGCAGATTAACTGTGCTGATGAAGGCAAGCCCCAGAGCATTAACCAAGTGTTTTAAACTCTTATGCAACTATCTATGAATGTTTGTGCATTTACGTTCAGGAGTTGGAATGAAACCCTAGATGCATGATCCCTAGGTACCTATGTCCTTACTAGTATGATAGGTCAGTAGCTACTATGCTATAGGACCGGTACAAGTCAATTGAGGATCGTCACTCGCGAGAATAGGTTCTTATGTTGGATTCGTAAGATCTCTTTACATGGATTGCTCATGTGGTAAGAGCATGGGATGTGGGCTTCGGCCCAATGGCTTTCGTAGGTTAAGTGTTTGAATGTACTAAACACTTATCAGAAATGGGTGTGGTAAGCCTAGTACCTAAATGAGGTGGTGCAGGAACTTTGCGCTACTACTCTTAGGGTTGCGGCCCCGGACTCGCCACCTGAGTACATGTGTGAGGCTAGGTGACCTTGGTGGCGTAGCCTAGGAAGCCTTGTACTTAAGACTGTAATAGCTGATCCCAATCCGAGGAATGACGGGAACTGCCTGGTGGTTGTCCTCGCGGGGGCACCCTACCGTGTGTTTAGGTCCACCTTGCAAGGTTTAAATCAACTAGTTTTTGGCCTCTCACCATTATTAGAGACTACTTATCTGACTGGCCATGATATCCCTAATGATGGAAGTTGATGAATATTTATGCTTGATTAATTGTCTTGCATAACTCATGCTTGCGATAGCTTGCTAACTTAGAAAAGAATAATCTACTAGAACTTGAGCTAAAACTTGAAAGTAAGGATCTGCTCTTTGTTGCTTTTCAGCTAAAGAAACCCCAGTGGCCAAAAAGCCTCTCATGTCTAGAGTTCGGTGATGTAGTTATCACCCGAAGGTTAAGTCTTGTTGAGCATTAGTATACTCAGCCTTGCTTTAATCTGTTGTTCCAGGTAATGCATTTGTTGATGTGTGGCTGGAGAGATCCCGCCTGGCTAGGAGCTGGAGTGGGTGGAAGATGATGATTGAAGGCATCATGGCAGGCCTCCCGTGATGTTCCTTGCTTCGCTTAGTTTCTTTTCCGCAGTTTTCAAAACTCTGAACTTTGTTGTCATGTTAAAGACTCCGGATTGTAATAATTAAACCGCTCGATGTGGACTTGGATGTTAATGATGTTTTGTCTCTGGACTCGCCTTCGTGTGAGTTTTAATGCATATATGTCGATCCTTGTTGCTATGTAAGTAATTTCACCGGGCATTAACCCAGCAACTAACGACAGGATGATACTTTATTATTGCTTAATGACCAAAGTGGATTGGTTTAGGCGATAGTACGGTATTTTTCCTGGGCGGGTTGTCACAATTGCGCTAATTTATTTTATTTCACTGTTTTCGAACTCTGAACTTTTACTTTTCATGTCATGAACAAGAGTTTGTAATAATCTAACGTGTAAAATGCACCAGCGGTCCTCAAACTTGTGCGGGTGTGTCATGCCGGTCCACGAATTTAAAAAGTGTGTCGTCGCGGTCCCTAATCGCTATTTGGGTCTCATTACACGTCCAAACGGGTCTAAACCCGTGACCTGTGACGACGTGGCATTCTTATGTGGCAAATCTCCATCTACTAGGCCCCTCGATCCACATCTTCTTGACCCCTAGTTCTTTTTCTCTTCCCCTCCCCTCGCCTGCTTGCACACCGCCAACCCCATCGCCATGGCCACGCCGGCAAGCTCTTCTTCCTCAACGATTAGGCGTCGAGTGCATCCCGAGATCCCTCTCATAACCTGCCCAGATTGCGGACGGTACATGGTTTCAGAGCGGGTGGTGAAGACCGATGAGAATGGGCACAAGGGGCGGGTGTTCTACAGGTGCCCTGGTGGAAAGGTAGTGATTGGAGTAGCTTTTCTTGCGATTTGATTTGTGTGGTTCTCGATTTCATCATTTTGTTGGGATTTGATTTTGGATTTGCAGCGTGGCATTGGCTGCCAATACTACCGGTGGGTAGAGGACTATGTGTCGGAGCTGCATACCAAGGAACAGAAGAAGGAAAGTGAAGAGCAGAACAAGGGCCTGGATGAACAAAGGATCAGCCATATGGAACTCAAGATGAACACATTAGTAGAAATGATGAAAGATGTAGTGTTGTTGTTGAAGTGTACTGCACTTGTTTGTGTGTGTGGTATGATCTGGAATGTATGTGCTGGTATGAGGAGGTGAAATATGTATCATGTATATGTGTTTCCTCTGAATTGATCAATCAATGAAAGGCACTTTGCTGCTGGAGTTCTGAATGTCTGTGAATGCATCAATGAATGTGTGTGAATGGATCAATGAAGGAATTGATCAACATTAACATGAAGCATTAATCCATATTTTGAACTGACAGTTAAGAAATCAATCACATGCTTAGGGAAACACACCGGATTGAGAAATATTTTCAACACTGACAATTAAGAAACCATTTCACAAGCATTCACAAGCATTCAGCCATAATGCAGTTAAGAAAGCATTCACATGCTTAGGCATAACATTCAGCCATAACCAGCATTCACATGTTACATGGATGCTTCAACATGGTTAACAAAATTAAGGGGCAAGTTTCACATCTATCTTGCACAAAAGGTCTATGTCACTAGCACTTTTCAGTTCTTGCTCTTCTTGGCAGCTGCAGACTTGGTTGTGGTTCTAGTGGCCTTCCTCTTCTTTGCAAGTGCTGCCTTCCCTGCCATGGAGGTGGTGGTCAATAGCACTGGTCTTTGGAGCAATTGGTTGGAAGAAATGAACTGACAATCTGGCAATTGGCCAACAGGCTGTGAAAGTGCAGAAACACCCTGGCTGACCTCTTGTGTCATCTGACTTAACATGTTTGTGCTTCCTTGTGTATCCTACATTTTGTAACCATCTTAGAGAATTGCTTGTGGCATTGGTCATTAGATCAGAGAAATGAGATTTGAAAGAAAAAAAATACCTGGATAGGAATATTGGAGGTGTTCTGGGTAACATCATCTGGCTGAACATTGCTTGTGCCCTGCCCAACATCACCAACTTGGGTAATTGTCTCAGTTGCTTCAACAGTTGCTTGTTCAGCTTCCTGTTGTAGTGTTGCTTTGGTATTTGCAACTAGCTTCTTGGCATCTTCAGAGCTGTAACCCATTTTTTTGAACTTGCACCCTCTAGTGTTGTGACCTGCATCTGTGCAATGGCTGCAGTGGATGGTGATTCCATGCCTTGACAATTTGGTGCCATGTGGACCTTGCACTTCATGAGGTGCCTTTTTCCTTGACTTTGGTGGCCTACCAACCTTCTTCTCATAAACAGGTGGAAGAATTTCATCACCCTCAACATGCTGCCACATGGTTTTATCCCTGCAAGGCCAGATGTTATGACCATATGCATTGTTGTAAGCCTCAATTGAGTAGCAGTGAGGAAGAACACTCTCAGGTGGCACTCTATCATGCCTTAAAGCAGATATTGCATGGGAACATGGTATCCCTGTCAATTGCCACCTTCTGCAATCACATGTCTTGGTAGCTATATCTACAATGTGTTGGTACTCATATACTGAAACCTGAAATATTCCAGAACCTGATGGCTGTGCATAGCAAATGTTAGCATATTCAGCATTTTTTAGCAATTTCTTTCTGATTTTGGGACAGAAAGATCCACTGAATTCATTTGCCAGCTCTTGCTTCTTGTTGAAGTGCCTTGTCATCAGCTGGGTCTTAATCTTCTCAAACATGCTCAAAATAGGCAACTCTCTAGCTTCTAGGATGTAACTATTGAAAACTTCACAATTGTTGTTCAACAAAATGTCACATTTTGGGAACTCAGAGAAATATGCTCTGACCCATGTGTTAGGAGCAAGTTTGTTCAACCAAATCATAAGCATCTTTGTTCGGTGCTTTCATCCTCTCCATGTTCCTTTCAAAAGATTGCACAGAGGAAGCTCTTGCACAAGTCCACAATTGATTCTTTAGCACCTCACCCTTGAATTTTTCATTGAAGTTGGCATACAAATGTCCGACACAAAACCCGTGTTCCGATTCATTGAAAACCCGCCGCACCGCCGGAATTAATCCCTTTTGCTTATCTGTCATAATTGTCCATGGGTATGTATTATCAATTTTAAGGTCATCCTTCAAAGTTTCCAGAAACCATTTCCAAGTCACAAGTGACTCATTCTCAACAACAGTCATAGCAATTGGGAAGATACAATCATTAGGATCCATTCCAACTGCTGTCAATAGTTGCCCTCCATATTTTGTCTTGATGAAACACCCATCCAGGCATATTATAGGTCTGCATCCTCCCAAAAATCCCCTCTTGCATGCATCAAGTGACATATAACATGTGCTAAATAGATTGCCTGCAAGGTTTATGTATAGAGATCTACCAGGATTACTTCTCATCAGTTCTGCCCCATAGTCCCTCAGCATCCTCCATTGCTGATCCTCATCACCATGTATTTTCTTCATGATCAATCTCCTTGCTCTAGCCAACTTGCTCCTAGAAGGTGTCCGTTGAAATCTTTTTGTACTGTCCTCCCTAAACTGGTGATGCTCATCTTGTCATTGGCTCTAAATGCCTCCAAGTAATTTTCAGCCAACCATTTTGATGTGCATTTCCTCAGCTTCCATTTCTTTTGACAAGTGTGCCTCCCATAGTAAGTCTTGATCACAAATGATTTCACTCTGCTATCCTCGGAAGCATACAAGTTCCATGGGCATCCTTGTGCACAATGAGCCTTTAACCTTTTCCTGTCATTCCTGGGCATCTTAATTTCTGTTGACGCAAAATATGCACCTAGCACCAAGCACACAGCAAGCTGAACAAGCTGGCTTCACACGTGCAGAGAATCACGAGACGTGCCAGTCAATTTTTTCTGAAAATTAACAAAAGACAAAGTAGTTAAATGCCAAAGCTTGGAACTTGCCGGGTGGTACCGCATAGGTTCCATATTTACGGCTACGAAGCCGATGGGATGACATATAGCTATAGAAAGCTATCCGCAACAAACCGAAACCATTCGGAGCTTTAAGAAGGAAAAAGTAACATAGCCGAATGGATGACGCAAGCATGACGGCGATCGGTCTCTGTTTAGACAAAGGTGCACGTGCGCAAGACCGCGACCGATCCCCGTGGTGATCAACATTAAATAAATAAATAAATAAATAAATAAAGTAAAGCACAAGCATAAACATGCAATAAACAAGCATGCATAGATCCAAAGCACTAGTCTACCGCATGTCTAGGTACTATAAAACCCGTCGGGTACGATGCCAAACAAATCTATCCACCGCATGATACAACTTGCATGGGGATCGTACCACTTTCCATAAATAGATCTATGTACCGCATGATACGATCTAAATATGGAAAGCTAAAAGCATACATTATTTAAAGCATAAATTACGCACGTGTCCTACTCGTGAGAAACATAACCGAATGCGGCTGAACAACCGATTCGGGGTCCATGAAGAAGGAACGAACATTACCAAGTGAGATAAATCTATCAGATTGATTTGAAATCTAATCCACCGATGACTAGCTCCAAAGCAACCCAAAAACCTGCATCTACCGCGTGATACTCAGTTCTTTCAAGATTTATACAAACGTTGGTAAGCTTGAACCCGCAACACGTAACAACCTAGATCGATTCGGTTTCGGCTATCAAAGAGCACATGATCCACGCGTTAAAATAGCTATAAGAACGAACTTGACTCGCATGAGGATCATCAAAAGGTATAAAGCCGATCCAAACCCATCTAGATTGGGCAAAAAGTGTTACATGAATTTAAACATAAAGCAAAAACTCAAAGCAACACGGGGTAACTTAATGAATCTATTGGATTTTGCCAAAATCCAATAGAGCCGATAACTAGCTTCAAGCTAGATCTTAGCCTACCGCATGGCTCATGACCTAACAAGAAACCTTCTTGAACCAAGCTTGAATCTACCGCATGACACTAAGCATGGTAACAAGACTACTTGCATCAGATCTAAATCCACCGCATGATACTAGACATGATACAAGGTTGCCGATACTCACGGAGGTCGACGGATCGATGAACCCTATCGAAGAACTCGACGACACGACAAATGGACTCTAGGGTTTGGCGTAAAGCCGGTTTGTATTGAGAATGATTGTGTATATCTGTTACATACATTCAGGGCTCATATTTATAGCCTGCCAAGCACAACCTCGAATGGATTTGATACCTAATTTATCTCTAGGCTTGATCGCCTATCCATCCATTCGTCCTCTCCGCTTGAGCCACGTCATCGCATAATTCCGCAAAATCAGCTCAACAGTTCCTTTGCCGAACGGAAACAGATAGCCGACCGCGGATTTTTCTGCCGAACGCATCTGAAGAGACCTTCCTTCCACCGGACGGATTTCTCACTGAGTTGGACCCACAAGTCAGACTCCTTACCAAATTTTGGTGTTAACACATGCCCCTTCAATTACGGGATAAAAGTGATTTTTATTCCGGAATTGACTCCAGCCACCAACGTCTTCAAATCGAATCTGTTCACACCTATTCTCTCTCTTCGCAATCCGCCGGAATCTTCGTCTATATCCAAACCCTAGATCTCCTTGTTCTGAGCTCGAATCCCCAATGGCGGCTCAAAATCAAGCTGCTCAGGTAAATTCCCCTTCCATAAGCTTCATTCGGCATTTAGGTTTCCAATTTTTTACCTGAGATTTCTTTTCCGCTTTACTTCAAGAGCCTTCCACCGAGCTTTTGATTCGTACCGAGGCCAATTCAAGATCCTACTACCTTGGTCCTGTGGGAAACTCTGATCCTCGAGATTTTATCGCAGCCGAATCTCGAAGGATCCCCTTCAAAGCGGCTCTGACCACACCTCCTCAGTGGCAGGATGCTTTCAAGAACTGGCCCTTGCCCCCAATCGCAGGCTGGAAAAATTGGTACCAGAGGATTCTTGCAGACAAGAGTGCCAGGACCCAGAATTGGGATACCCTCCGCATTGCTCAATGCTTGGAGTTATCTTTGGCCGAGACCCCCAAGAACGAAGACCTCTTGATAGCAGCTTGCCACTTCTGGTCAAATGGCGTCAACGCCTTCCTCTTTGGTCACGGCCCGATGTCTCCAACTCTGGCCGATGTGTACATGATCACCGGCCTTGATATTACAGGCTCTGTTCTCCCCTGGGATTTCAAAGGTTCCTCAAGAAAAACAGGGGTGAAACCAGGGAGCAGATACAAAAACTATATCCTGAACCATATGAAGGACGGCCCCCTTGGTGAAATTGAATACAGGGCGTTTCTGAACATGTGGCTATGCAGGTTCATCTTCTGCGGTAAAGCCAATGAGCCTACCCTGAACCATATTGCAATGGCTTCACACCTAGTCAATGGCAATCGCTTCCCTCTTGGAAAATACCTCCTAGGCAGTGTGTACCACATGCTTCACCAAACTGTCACCCAGATGTACACCAGCCGGAGGATAGCATGTGTCAACGGTCCCTGGTGGTTTGTTCAAATGTGGCTGCAGCTGCACATGCATCAGATTGTTGGTGTTGATTTGAACACCCGGCTCTTCCCTTCATCCAATCATCATGAAGGGGAACCCCAAGCCACCAGAGGATGCCAAACTTATGGAGAAGTCGCTTCAATCGTTCTTATCCAAATAGAATGTCAGCCAGCTCTTCGAGCTCTTCTTTAAAGGTTTCCAAAATCCTCTCTGGCTCCCTTATTTGGATAATGACAATTTGACTCTCCCTTGTGAATTTTCTTTTGAAACTGAACGCCAAGATGGGAGATTCCTGGAGATCTTCAATATCATTATCCGCCCATGCATTCTGTCGGCTGAATTCAGTGGAGGAAGGCTGAACTATAGCACTTATGAATATTATCAGCCCAACATAATGGCTCGGCAACTTGGATGTGGCCAGATGCCCCCAAGACTGTTTCTGCATGAATTCCTCAAGCCTAGAGAGGAAATCAAAGAACTTATGCAAACTAGCAGAGTCTTTCAATATGTGTGCAGTCCTTCTGTTTACACCTGGCCTTTCGTACCCACAACAATAGATCACCCCACCTTCAACTCCTGGTGGCAAGAATTCCATGATCATATCTTCAGTGAGCCTGTACACTTGTTCTGTACAGAGTTGATGCCTGATTTCCAGCCAACTTCAGAGGTAATATGATTAACCCTTAAATCAGACATTTCCTCTTCCAATCATGATTCTGATCTTATTTCCTTTGCCCACGAACACAATGCCTCGCCCCTCCGGCCGGGGAGATCGTTTGCAATGCAAGAGGGCCCAATCTCAGCATTGGGATTCGTATCACCAACCCTAGCTCGCTTAATGGCTAGGTATGCCACAACGGACCCAACTCGTCCGGCCTTTGCCGCCGACAGAGGCAAAGCTTGTCTCTGATTGCTCCTCCAAATGCCAAGAGGAGAAGAACTATCAAGAAAGTCCTTGTTGAGGTAAATTTTTTTCCTTCCTTGATCACAGGATTACTCTGTTTCTGATAAATCATATCTTGTGCATTTTCAGACTAGAACTCAGCAATCCTCAGCTTCAGAACCTGCCAATGCTCCATCCACTGGTATGACTTTTACTGTCCTTTTTCTTCTGCGCATTCTCAAATGCAATGCTGAACAACCCATTCGGCAAAGAAATGCCAATACCCGAATGGCACTTTGACTCCTCTCAGCCGAGCCAGTCAAAAGAATATGACTCGGCCTAGAACTCCAAACGACCCATTGGCGGACTGGTCAAGGAAACCTTTCCACCTTCCGATTTTCTTGGGATATGCGCCACGATCCAGAGCCACGACTTGAGGCCACGATCTGTCTTGTCAGGCTTATAAATGAAACCGTAGGTGCCCCTAGCTCTCCACCAAGCCTTTAGCTCTCGAATCTTTGCCAATCTCAAGTTTCTTCTTCTCCAAACAGTGCACATCCTAGAGAAGCATGGTGCGCAGCCTCAACCGACACCGCGCCTCTGATGAGGCGGAGGGGAGCCGCGCCAGTGCGGGCCGGAGGCAATGATCGTCAATTCCTCTTCTCTGACTCATCTTTGATCTCCTTTTGTTTTGACGATCACCCCTTTTTCAGGTTGATTCAATGGAATCCATCTCCCGCGCCGGTCGGTCAGCCCCTACCGGACGACTCCTCGGAGTCTGACGGCCACTCCCCCGTGCCCTACGGGGAACTCGACGCTCTCCGCTTCAAGGCGGAACTGGAGGCGGCCCAGCGCGAGAGGAGGTCTCCAAAAAGGCTGACATAGCCGAGTTGGAGTGGGAAGACCAGCGCAAGCAGCTGCTGGAGACCATCGACGGTACGGCCCTGACACTGCTCTTTGATCCAATCCGGCCTTTGATGCTAATCTCCCTTTCCTTGCACTTTGCAGCCCGTGATACCGAGCTCAACCAGCTAAAGACGCTGGTGGAGCAATTGGCCGATAAGGTGAATGCCCGTGGAGACACGCCAGCGGAGCGCCTTGCTGCGGTGGAGCTCCGCGTGGACGAAGTGGCCACCCATGGCGTCCGCTTGGGTACCACCCTGGGCCTGGCTACCATGGCGACGCATACCGACGTCGACTACTCTACCAGGCCGCACGGCTTCCGGGGCGGCGCGCCAGAAGACATCGAAGAGATTGAGCTCATCTTGGAGCGCCTCGATGGCCACGGCGACGCCATTGCCGAACTCACTCATCCCCAATCTGTGTTGAACATGCTCTTTGACTAGATTGTATTAGGGATGTTTGAATATCGGCAATAAATAAAGAACTTTTGAATTCTGTGCTTGCACTGCGATGATTTTCTTCATGTTTGCATCCGTGAATCTTATTTTTCCTTAAACGTATCCGGGAACTGTCTTGAGCCGAACACGCGAAAACAGATGCCCCTTGGCGCAAACTCCACAGAAGATCCCTGAATCGGCAATCCGTAAGCACCGTTCAAGCGAAAACCCTTCGCATTCGGGAAGAAAACCCTGCCGTTTGGTATTACAATAGTGCACGCCGGCCAGTCATCACTCCCAATGCACCCCCTCGGTCAATAAAATAGCCTGCTGAGATGCCCTGCAAATCCACTCGCACACTCATCCATCACTTCTCATTTCCTCCCGCGTCCTCAGAGGAGAAAACCCCAAGGCCATGGACAAAGGCAAGCAACCCCAGGAGAGCAGGGCTCCGAAGAAGCGCACGATTCGAGAGTGAGTTTTCCCTTGATTTACTCCTTGTTTTCCATATAATCTTGCGCTTTACCTCCTCTCTTCCTTTCCTCTTTCAGCCTTGATTTGCTTCCTGAAGAAATCATCAGGACCGAAGACATGCCTGGATACATCTCCTCCGATTCCTCCCTCGAAGCAGAGGGTGCCACGCCTGAACAGAGAACCAGCCATCGGTTGCGCCGCCGCGTTCGGCACCTGGAGCACAACCTCAGGGACATCACCGCTCGTTGCCATGCCGAGCGCGAGCGTTGCATGGCTTTGGAGGCATTAGTGGGAGGTAAATGTTTCTGACCCCTTCTTGACTTCACGCTCACATCTGGATTTCTTGCCCCTAACACCCACTCCTCTGTTTCAGATGTCTCTGACAGGTACAACAACCTGAAAGCGGCTTGAGACAGCTTGGTGGAGGCCGCAAATCATGGTCACCCCCGTGCATTCCAAGTTGCCGTCACGGTGGTCTTGGAGCAACTGAAGAGGGAGCAGCCGAAGAAGCAAAGAGAAGATTGAATCATACTTTCGCTTCTTTCTCCACGCCTTCTGCTTCCCACCTCCTTGAAGTCCTGATCACCAGGGTTGTTGGATGTAAACCTGCAAGGGGCAGTTGTAGTGTAGTTTTGTGCTAAGGGCAATGCGTTTAGGCACTGGTCGTTCCTTCTGTTTGTGAATCTTTTGTTCTAAAGGCGGCCCCGTTCTTGAGCGTCGGCTATTTCCTGTGTCAGATGCATGTAATCCCACTGCTGGTGATCATCGATCGATTTCAATAGTAGGATAATATTTCTTCAAGTATCTTCCATTTATTGCAGCGGAAAATTCTTCTCCTAGTAAAGTTTTCAATATGTATGCATTACCAGGGACGCATCTGACCACGCGAAAGGGCCCTTCCCAGTTAGGGGACCATTTGCCGAATTCACTGTATTTGGTTCCAATCGGCAATAGCGCTTTCCAAACCAAATCCCCTTCTGCAAATTGCCTGACTTTTACCTTCTTGTTATAATACTTGGCAACCCGCAGCTTGTTCTTCTCGATGTTTTCCAGGGCCCTGAGACGGATCATGTGTAAATCCTCTAGCTCATCCATCATTAGGCCACTGTAATCTTTGGAGCTTAAATCTTTCTGTAACACGATTCTCCTGGAATCTGATTGCATTTCCCAAGGTAGAACCGCATGATGCCCACAAACCAATTCGTAAGGAGAAGTCTTTGTAGCTCCATGAGGGGCCATTCGGTAAGCCCATAGTGCTTCACTGAGTACTGAATGCCACCTCCTCGGCTTCTGGTCGATCTTCTTTTGTATCAGCTTGATCATGATCTTATTAGAAGCCTCTGCCTGACCATTAGCTTGGGCATAATAGGGAGAAGAATTAAACAATTTGATTCCCATGCTTTCGGCAAATTCTCTGAACTCCAGGGACACGAATTGGGCCCCTTGATCAGTTGTGATTGTCTGAGGGATTCCAAACCGATAGATGATGTGCTCCTTAACGAATTCAACCATGTTTTCCGACGTCACCTTCTTCAGTGGAATTGCCTCGACCCATTTAGTAAAGTAATCTGTAGCCAAAAGCACAAACTTATGCCCCTTGCTAGATGGTGGATTAATCTGGCCAATCAAGTCTATTCCCCAGCCCCTGAATGGCCATGGTTTGATAATGGGATTCAATGCTGACGCGGGGACCCTTTGAATATTTCCAAACCTCTGGCAGTCTTGACATCCCTTGTAATACTCAAAGCAATCCTCTAATATCGTCGGCCAAAAGCACCCAGCTTGCCTGATAACCCATTTCATGCGGTAGGCCGATTGGTGTGCTCCACATATCCCATCATGCACTTCACTCATCATCTTTTTGGCTTCTTCTGGACCCAGGCATCGTAACAACACCCCATCTAATGATTTGTAAAATAAATTGTCATCCAGAAGAACGAATTTTATGGCCTTGTACCTGAGCTTCCTAGATACCTTCCGGGATGGATCTTTCAAATAGTCAACGATCTCTTTTCTCCAATCATCCTCCGCGAGATCCGTTCCTAGCGCACATACATCTGCAACGAACGCTTCTTGACTCTCTTTGTAACCAGAGGCGCTCTGAGCCAACCTGTTCGCTTCTTCGTTATGTTCCCTAGGAATATGCTGTAGAGTTACCAATGGAAAGCTCTTCAAGATCTCCCTGCATTCTTCGTAGTAACTCCTCAGTGCTTCGCTTTTGCATTCGTATTGGCCGTTCAATTGCTTAATCACCAACTCTGAATCTCCATAAACCTCAACCGAAACGGCCCCGACTTCTCTCAAATATTGAAGCCCTCGAAGCAATGCCTCGTACTCGGCTCGATTGTTTGTAACGAAAGGTTGTATAGGGATGGCAAATTCAAACATCTCACCTGCGGGTGAAATTAACGAACCCTACTCCCCCACCTTTACCACATGATGACCCATCAAAAAATAAAGCCCAAGGAGTAATTTCAAGCAAATCAATTGGCGGGTCACGATGCTCGTTATAAAATCGGCAATGATCCGACCTTTAATAGCTTTTGCCGATTCGAACTTTAACTCAAACTCTATTAAACCAAGGTCCATTTTCCCATCCTCGCCATTCAAAATTGGCATAGATAACATATGTTTTATTACATCAAACTTGGAATACACAGTGCATTCGGCATTCAACAAGTAGTGCCGAAACTTTGTACACAAGTAGTATACGCACAGGCACAGTTCTCTGCAGCCGAATACTTGGTTTCAGGATCAAGTAATTTTCGGCTAAGATATGCTACTACCCGCTCCTTTCCTTCGAATTCTTGAATAAGGGCCGATCCAATGGTTTGGGTATCGGCCGCCACGTACAACTTGAAAGGCTTATCCAACTGAGGAGGGACTAGCACTGGTGGCTCCTTCATGTATTGCTTGATCTCATCAAAAGCCTTTTGTTGTTCGTCGCCCCATGTGAACTTCTGATCTTTCTTTAATTTCAGCAATGGAGAGAATGGCAAAACCTTCTGTGACAGATTTGAAATGAATCTCCTTACAAGATTAATTTTGCCGAGCAGTGATTGCAATTCCTTGAGATCAGTTGGAGGGACAACTTCACCAATGGCCTTCATGCTTTTCTTGCCAACTTTGATCCCCCCTTTGTGGACTAAAAATCCCAAGAACTCTCCAGCTGATACCCCAAAAGCGCACTTGTTTGGATTCATTTTCAGGCCATGTTTTCGGGTGCACTCCAAGGTCCTTTTCACGTCCTCCAAATGTGTGTCATGACTTAGGGATTTGATCACGACATCGTCAATGTAAATTTCAACAACTTTGCCGATCAACTCGTGAAAGATGTAATTCATGGCTCGCTGATAAGTTGCACCGGCATTTTTCAACCCAAATGTCATGACTATCCATTCAAACAGGCCTATATGACGAGGACATCTGAAGGCCGTCTTTGATATATCTTCTATTGCCATAAAAATTTGGTTGTATCCCGCATTGCCATCCATGAAACTGATAACTTTGTGCCCAGCAGCGGCGTCAACCAACAAATCGGCAATAGGCATGGGGTAACCATCCATCGGAGTAGCTCTGTTCAGATCCCTGAAATCTATGCAAACCCTCATCTTTCCATTCTTCTTGTAAACAGGGACAATGTTAGAAATCCACTCCGCATATCTGCATGGCCGAACGAAGTTTGCATCCAGTAGTCTTTCAACTTCTTTCTTCACATCGGCCAATACCTCATCCTTGTAGATTTTCCGGGGTGGTTGCTTATATGGCTTGAAACCAGATTTGATTGGCAACCGATGCTCAACAATAGAACGGTCTAGTCCAGGCATCTCCGAATAATGCCAGGCGAAGCAATCTTTATATTCCTTGAGTAGCTTGATTAATTCCTCCCTGAAGTCTGATTGCAAGTTTGCGCTGATGAACGTCGGCCTTGGCTTGTCACCGCTTCCAATGTCAACTTCTTCTAATTTATCGGCCGACATGAATCTTCGCCCCAACTTGCCATCAGTACCATCGACGGGGTTCTCCATTAAAAATTACTATAAGAGCCGACTGCTTGAATCGGCTGTTGATCGCTGCTGACAGGTTCAACAGGACCTTCTCCCCGTCTTTCTCCCGAGAAACGTCAATGCCTTGATACTCCCGTAAAGCTGGTTCCACGTTTGCAACGCTCACGGAGTCATCTGCTTGGACCACCTCAATATCATCATCCACCCATTGGATGAGCTGCTGATGCATGGTGGATGGGACGCAGCAATTGGCATGAATCCAGTCTCGTCCAAGCAGTAGGCTGTAGGCTCCTTTACCTTCGATAACAAAGAAGATCGTGAGCAGTGTCTTGGACCCGATCATCAGATCCACGTGAGCGCATCCCTTGGTGTCTGAAGGATTCCCGGCGAAATCGTTCAGTATTATGCTTGTAGGCATCAGATCGCTACGGCCCATGCCAAGTTTTCTGAAGGTGGTGTACGGCATTATGTTGACTGCCGCTCCACCGTCGACAAACATCTTGGTCAATGGCTTGACATTGACATATCCCTTCAAGTACAACGGCCTCATGTGTCGATTTTTGGTCGGTTTGTCGAAGACGGCCTGCTTGGCTAGCACCAGCTGCGCCATCAGCCCCTCAACCTGCTCATCATCCAGGGACGCCTCTTCCTGCATAACCTGATTAGCAGGAGCCATGAATTCATTCGGCAGAAAATATACCATGCATGTTGGAGCCGAACGCTTTGACCCTTCAGGTTGATCCTTTGGACGCCACACCTGCCTTGTCTGGATCCCTGCCTGCCTCAGTTCACGGTTCCTCAAGCGTTGAACCCTTCTCTTCTGAATCTTCCTTAGGCCAGGCGGGCACCATTGCCCCTTTTGCCAGATGTACTCGTTCTCGTCTTCCTCTTGGTCAGCCCACCTTAAATCAGCTTGCCTTTTCCTGGGATGATCAATGATTTCAATTTTTTGGCGCCGATCCTCGCTAGGATGTATCCTTCCAATCCTTTCATGGACGGATCGGCGATTGGCAGTCTCCTGCCTATACTCGAAATACCTATCACTGTATTCAGGCCAGTTCCTCAGCGTGGGCAGCTTCAAACCTTCGTTCCAACAGTGCCTGAAGAACGCACATCCCCAGTGCGCGCGCTCCTGCTCGCGCGTGTATTGCTCCAGATCTCTTCTGCGTGCTTCCTCTTCGGCTCTGCGCCTCTCCTCCTCGTATTTTCGCTTCTGGTAGCGCTCTTTTTCCAGCTGGCGCTGCCACTTATTGAGGAGGATACGCGTGGTCACCCTGGGCTTGGCTCTGGATGATTCCCCGATTTCGACGTGGCTCTTGAGAACGCGGGGGGCTTCACCATGCACCTGCTCCAAAGTTACTTGACGCTCCGGGTCCACTGCTCCGTCCTGCTTTGCCCTGGCTGAGGTCAAGACTTTGACCTTGCCCATCTCCTCAGCTGTCACCATGTTGACGGAAAAACCCACCATGTTCTGAGGGAAGGGGTGGCCATCCAGCTTCATCTTGTTATCAAATTTTAGGTGTCCCTCCTGGATGGCTTTCTGGATCCTCATCCTGAAGACCCTGCAGTCGTTGATGGAGTGCGAGTTCCTGTCGTGGAAGCCACAGTAACGTTTCTCCTTTACTCCATCGGGCCGAAGCATGGAATGCCCTTCAGGCAATCTGATTCAGCCTTCCTTCACCAGGAGCTCAAACAGCTTGTCAGCTTTTGTGATGTTGAAATCGTAGGTGCCTTTGGTCTGTTTGACCCAGCGCTGATTCGTAGTCAATGGCTCTTTTCCCCACATGATTTCGGTCGCAGCCACGTCCGGTTCATCATCAGAATCTTCCATCAGGTCGGCCTTGTCCAGGAACTGGTTGTAGATATCTGCCACGTCGTGCTGTTTGCCGAACCTGGCATCCTTCTTGAAACCATATGCTTGGTTGCTCATTAACGACAGCTTTTGGGACAGCTGGCCCAGGTTATCGAACTCCATGCCAAACGCTTCTCACTCACGGCGGCGGCATCCGGCAACGGCCATGTCGGCCAACTGGTCATCTGGCAGGTTGAGCGAAAAACACATGCCCTTAACTTCCCTGAACCTCCTGAGAAATTCCAAGGGCGTCTCACTGTGCCTCTGCTTCAGGGTAGCGAGGTCGATTAGCTTCTTTTCTGAGCTGCCGCTGAAATAGTGGGCGTGGAATTTCCGTTCCAGCTCCTTCCATGTGCTAACTGATTTAGGGGGCAAAGATGAAAACCACTGGAACGCCGCGCCCGTCAGTGACGCGGGGAAGTATCTGACTCTGAACGCTTCTTCAGCTGAGCACTCTCCAAGCCGCATCGGGCGGCGAGCAATGTGCTCCACCGTGCCCGTGTCGTCTCGCCCGAAAATTTTGTGAATTCCGTCGGAGGTTTTACCCTAGGCGGAAGGATCACGTTGTAGTACCACTCCGGGAACGGCGGCGTGTAGGTAGGTCCTTGCATTTTCGGTTTGAGGCCGAACTGATTCTGCATTAAATCGGCCATCTTCTGCGCCAGGACGTCGTCCTCTTGCGCGCCTGCAGCTGGTGCGTAACCCGGATTCGGGAAAGCGTCGATGGCTCTGTAGTTCCCCACCTCGTGGTAGCCTCCGCCGTATAGATTCCTCTGTAGCCAGTTGGTTGCTGGAGCAATCCTGTGGCCGGAAGCAAGCGGGGCCCCAGGCGAGCCGAATGCCAACTCCCCGTACGTGGGCTGGTACGGGTTCGGCTGTTGCACAGGTTGACCCGTGCCGCCCGCGGTGGTGGTGGCCGGACCGGTCGCCCTCCTCCGCGCCTGCGGGGGGGGGCCGAACCGGGCCGACCCCCAGCACCTTGTGGAGGAGGCTGGAAAGCTTGACTCCCAGCGGTCTGAGGAGGAGGCTGGGCTGGCTGGCTCTGCAATGGCGGTTGAGAACTGGACTCGCCCAACTCCACGGTGCCTCCTTGCATGGGTGTCTTGTTGAACGCCTGCTCCATGCCTGGGCCGAAGACAGCCACCATCATTTGTTTGAATGCACCAAGAAAAGCTTTGTGGTGCCTGCTCAAGACGTGGTCCGCGGCGTCTCGGAACGCCTGTATGCATTCCTCCCTCTCCCCGTCGGGTCGTGGTGTCGCTCTCCCCGGCAACAATACCCACGGGCATCTCATTTTTCGAGGTACGGGACGCCACTCCTGTTCTTCTTGAAGGACAAGATACACTTCTCGTCGGGGAATTGGTCACGGCGTCCGGAGCCGCCGCCGTTGTTCGGAGAGAGAGGTCTTCAATGTTGACATCCATGATATCCCCGATGTCAGGCATCTTGATTTTCGGCTGTGTCCCACTGGGCGTGCCAAAAAGTGTGTTGACGCAAAATGTGCACCTAGCGCCAAGCACACAGCAAGCCGAACAAGCTGGCTTCACACGTGCAGAGAATCACGAGACGTGCCAGTCAATTTTTTCTGAAAATTAACAAAAGACAAAGTAGTTAAATGCCAAAGCTTGGAACTTGCCGGGTGGTACCAGACAGTTCCATATTTACGGCTACGAAGCCAGATGGGATGACATATAGCTATAGAAAGCTATCTGCCAACAAACTGAAACCATTCGGGAGCTTTAAGAAGGAAAAAGTAACATAGCCGAATGGATGACGCAAGCATGACGGCGATCGGTCTCTGTTTAGACAAAGGTGCACGTGCGCAAGACCGCGACCGATCCCCGTGGTGATCAACATTAAAGAAATAAATAAAGTAAAGCGCGAGCATAAACATGCAATAAACAAGCATGCATAGATCCAAAGCACTACTCTACCGCATGTCTAGGTACTTTAAAACCCGTCAGGTACGATGCCAAACAAATCTATCCACCGCATGATACAACTTGCATGGGGATCGTACCACTTTCCATAAATAGATCTATCTACCGCATGATACGATCTAAATATGGAAAGCTAAAAGCATACATTATTTAAAGCATAAATTACGTACGTGTCCTACTCGTGAGAAACATAACCGAATGCGGCTGAACAACCGATTCGGGGTCCATGAAGAAGGAACGAACATTACCAAGTGACATAAATCTATCAGATTGATTTGAAATCTAATCCACCGGATGACTAGCTCCAAAGCAACCCAAAAACCTGCATCTACCGCGTGATACTCAGTTCTTTCAAGATTTATACAAACGTTGGTAAGCTTGAACCCGCAACACGTAACAACCTAGATCGATTCGGTTTCGGCTATCAAAGAGCACGTGATCCACGCGTTAAAATAGCTATAAGCACGAACTTGACTCGCATGAGGATCATCAAAAGGTATAAATCCGATCCAAACCCATCTAGATTGGGCAAAAAGTGTTACATGAATTTAAACATAAAGCAAAAACTCAAAGCAACACGGGGTAACTTAATGAATCTATTGGATTTTGCCAAAATCCAATAGAGCCGATAACTAGCTTCAAGCTAGATCTTAGCCTACTCGCATGGCTCATGACCTAACAAGAAACCTTCTTGAACCAAGCTTGAATCTACCGCATGACACTAAGCATGGTAACAAGACTACTTGCATCAGATCTAAATCCACCGCATGATACTAGACATGATACAAGGTTGCCGGTACTCACGGAGGTCGACGGATCGATGAACCCTATCGAAGAACTCGACGACACGACAAATGGACTCTAGGGTTTGGCGTAAAGCCGGTTTGTATTGAGAATGATTGTGTATATCTGTTACATACATTCAGGGCTCATATTTATACCCTGCCAAGCACAACCTCGAATGGATTTGATACCTAATTTATCTCTAGGCTTGATCGCCTATCCATCCATTCGTCCTCTCCGCTTGAGCCACGTCACCGCATAATTCCGCAAAATCAGCTCAACAGTTCCTTTGCCGAACGGAAACAGATAGCCGACCGCGGATTTTTCTGCCGAACGCATCTGAAGAGACCTTCCTTCCACCGGACGGATTTCTCACCGAGTTGGACCCACAAGTCAGACTCCTTACCAAATTTTGGTGTTAACAATTTCCACCCTGTTTCTGACACTATACTCTGTAAGTGCTTCTCTCAGCTTCTGCACATTAGGAAACATAAGACCAACTGAGAATGTGAGATCATTCAAGTCCTCATCTTTGAATGACTTCAATCTGAAACTTTCACCTTCCCCATCTGAATCTAGCAGTTGTAGATCATCTTCTTCTGACTCTTCATCTAACAGCACCTCAGGTCGACTTGTGCAATATGTCCTCAGTTTGCTTCCTCTTGCTTTCTTGTTGCCTTTTCTTTGTCCACCTGCTCTCCCACTTCATCATCAACGTGCTCCTCAAATAGGTCATCATCTTCTCGCCTCCAAGTCATACTCACCGTCCTCAAAATCCTCATACTCGTCACCGTCACATCCACGCCATCCGCCACTACCACTGCCATGGTCACTCTCTTCCTGTTGATTTTGCTCAACTCTTCTATTTCTGATGTCAGTGTAGAACACTGGTAGCTTCTCACCAGGCTTACTGCGTACATACTCAACTTTGTGGGGACTAATTACCTTTGGCAATGGTGACATTGGATTGACAACCACATCATCCCAATCATGGCCTCCAATGTTATCATCATGATCAAAGTACACAACCAATGTCTTGTGTTTCTCAGCAACAGATGACATCACATTGATATCATGATCCCCTGATATGATTCTAAGCCCATCTGCCAAAGTTTTCCCAGGTAAAAGCCAATAAATCTTCAACATCTTATCAATTTTGTATCTTAATTGCTCCTGAAAGTCCTCAAACCATAACAGTGACCAGGTGTCTGTCTCAACATGATCGAACCAATCTATCTTTCCATCCACATAAGAACGCAGCTCACCATATCCAACAAAAAACTACCATGGTGAAGCTTTATGGTGAATTCATCCCTATTGTCACCTACATTGCACACAAAAAAGAACAAATTTTTTGACTGAGTAAAACCCTAAAATCCCCAAAATCGACATCCACAAATGAAAACGATAAAATGTCTTCATCCCACAAGTGTGCTACGACTACGAAATCACTACGTATTCGAAGAACACCAGCAAGTTTGAGGGGAGATCAAACTCACCATACACGGGTTCCGCCTCCCCTTTGCGCCGCAGTCGTGCCACCATCCTTGTCCGACCCAGCGATTCGCCAGCGCGATTGCTACTTGCTTGGGTTCGCTCTTCACCCTCTCGATCCGGTGGACGAGGGTCGCCTCCAGGCGCCGCGCCGCCTTCGTCCTCTCCGCCTCCCCCACTGACGAGGGAAACGAAGAGACCGGAATGGCCAGGAATGTGAGAAGCCCAAAAGACCAGGGTCATCTTTGCGATTTTGATTCTTGACTCGGGGACCATGTCCACGGCAGTAGTCCACGTTGGCGGTCCACCTCGACAGTAATCACCTTTAAACATCCGTTTGGACCTTAATGAGACCCAAATAGCGATTAGGGACCGCGACGACACACTTTTTGAATTCGTGGACCGGCATGACACACCCGCATAAGTTCGAGGACCGCTGGTGCATTTTACTCTAATCTAACCCTTCGAGGCAGAATTGGATTTAATTTGTGTTTGTACTCTGGAGTCTGGACTCTCCTTCGTGTGAGTTTTAATGCATGTGTTCGGTCCTCTATGTGAAATCCAAGTGATTTATCGGGTGTTAACCCGGCAACTAACGACGGGATGATACTTTACTGTCGCTTAACAGCCAAAGTGGATTGGTTTAGGCGATAGTACGGTATTTTCCTGGGCGGGTTGTCACACGCGGCCCCGCATCAGGAGGACGCTGCTCGTCCCCGACTCACTTGTCCCAGCAGGCCTGCAGAGAGAATCATGAGGGAGTTAGAAAGATAGAGTTAAAGAAGAGAGAGATGTGGTTGGGATTGGGATGTTGCGTGGGGTAGTAAAGAAAGAGAGAAGTGAGGGGAGGATGGGGAACGATCGAGGGCAGAGAGCATCAGTGTCGGGTCTTTCTTGACCCGATATTAATGTACTCCTTTTTAGTATCAGAGACTTTCTTGACCCGATACTAATGGGTGTCTAACCTTTTAGTACTAGGTGTAGAAAAGCTCCGGTACTAAATGGGTGGTCATTATCACACCGCATTTACAGAGAAAATTGAATGCATCTCATATGTGCGCCAGGATCAAGTTTACACACATATGATAGACATCATGAGTGAAATATCATAAACAACATTCAAAATGTACTAAGGTTTAATAACATTATTACATTATCGTTATTACACTCAGACGATAGACACGAAGGTCTTTAACTCGAACAAATGATAACTAAGACAAACAACTTCGTCTTCAGCTTCCACAGGCACTAGATTGGGGAATCGCAAGCCTCAGTACTCATCGTAGTCATTGTAGTACTCCTCAACATTGTTCTCCTATGAACAACTGTAAGCAAGGGTGGGTACACTTATGGTTAGTACTCAGCAAGTGGGGGAAGATTCAAGGCCACAAGAATAGGCTAAGGTTTACAACGTTTAGCATTTTAATGTTGGTCAAATTTTTAATCAACAAGCACCTTTTTACTAGATGTAAGTTCAAACCAACCCACTTAAACATTTATAAAACATATCATCTCAAAAGCATAAGAAACCACAGTTTACTTCTATCTTTAATTTTGATTATTATGTAGGGTCCAAGCCGCTCATAACCGTGAGCACTGTGGATCGATGAGTTTTAACTCTGCAAATGTTGTACACTTTACCCACAGCTCGTGTTCCCTTGTTGCCTGGGTTTGCGAGGCCCTTAAGCACTTCTGAGTTGAGTTTCTACAGGTCCACAGCAAAGCCTTTACAAAGGCATGCAAAAGACCAACAACCCGTATATTTACATATCAAGGCAGACAATAACCCTCACTAATGGTCAGCACCTTAGCCAAGGCTGCTACCTCAAAAGAACCAAGCTATACCCCTACAACCCGGATCCCCCTCGGCTCCTTTCGGATAAGGTCATCAGTTCATTCACACACCTAAGTAATTGGCCAAGCCATAGCCATTTGGACTATGGTTGTACTGTTTTCTTGGGTGGTTCTCCATGTTCCGATTAAATAAGGTGTTCTTGTATTAACTGAAAGCATCATCATTAAGCATAAAACCTTTGTCCATAAAAACGATTTTTATCCAACTCGAGTCAAGCAACTAAGCATTGTCTACCCAAAAGATTTATTAAATCAGGTTGTTACAAGGATCATGGGTAAAAATCTAGATATGTCTTTAAAAAGGTGTTCCCATCAAATTTATGCAATAACAATAAGATAACTTAATTATCATGCCATTATATAGGATAAAATAAAACATGCAGGGGGAGAAGACCACTTGCCTTCCTCGCCTAAAAACTCATATTCCTCTTCCTCGAGAAGCTATTCTTGCTGGGACGGCCGTATAGACACCTAAAACGCTAAAAATGTATCTCAGACAGTAAAAATACAACCTAAACAAAGTGCAGGGTCTTAACTGTGAGAAAACTAGCCAACAAGGGCTAAACTGAAAGAACTAGGGGCTAAAACCTAATTACTGGTATAAACCAAAGGTTTATAATTGTTGACGGTAGATTATCGTATCAAAGTTCATATGGATTTCCAAGAAGACAAATCCACCATAGTAGTCAAGGGACCCTTCTTCCCTCGAGTGGTGAACCCAAGGTATCGAATCTGTGGAACAATGTGCAACGCAAGGATTCAATCTAGTAAAGCGAGGAAAGCTATCTTAAGAAGAACCAAAATGCATCTAATCTAAGATATCATCAAGAAAACGAATCTAATCTAATCTACTAAAGAGGTAGCAAGAGAAAGCAAGAGATAACCGATCTAGAGAATCTAGATCATGCTTATGTTGTAGCTCCAAACAAGATAGATGAAGATAGAAAAGCGAATCTCATTAAAAGCATCTTTAAACCGTGGCCTCCGGTCCGATTCCGAAAACGCCCGCCTTTCGGAACCCCCGTTCTGTCACAACGTATTCCTATTCATGCGGGTAGTCTAGGGCGAGTTCGATAAGAACAAGTTGAAATCACTTGGTCGGTCCGGTATGCACCTCTAGCCACTGCGGCTACAAGAGCACCCTATGCAATCTAGCTATAGACTAGATTGGGGAAGAAGCAAAACCAAGAAGAAAACAAAATCATCGAGAAGGCACTTGATCGCTAGAAATCGGATTCACTTAAAGACTTCACCATGAATGATTACATGAACAAGATCACCACCGAGATCCTACCTCGGTCTTGATCCTTGCTTCGGAGCTCCGACGTGGTCTTCCATGCAAGGTTCCCACGTCGGCTAGGGAGACCCTAGACAACTAGCACGACCCTCATCTCCGAGATGGTGTCCCTCAAGCTTCTCTGCTCCTCGGCGGCGGATGACGAATTGATTGATGCGTGGCTCTCGGTCAGGGGGCTATAAATAGCCCGAGAAGCATCTAGGTCAAAGGGGGGCGACTGGGCCTCGAAACGGGCTGGGCCGGCCGGCCTGGGCCCACTTCGGCCCAGTTCGTGGCCTCCTTCGCCCGGTGTTACTTCCCGAGTCTTCTATATCCTCCCCCTTCTGCATGTGGGCCCTTGTCGTCAGTTTCTCTCCGAATTGGACTAAGCTCCTTGTCTTGCAAGATTCGGCACTTTTCTGGCTAGGTCCTCGGAGTTTTCCATCTTCTCGGGTTGGGTCCTTGGGCTTCTTGGAGTCGTGTTCACTTTCATTGCTTGACTTCTACCGGGCTTCAAGGTCTTGTCGTGTGGTGCTTAATGAACTTATCCCGGAAGTCTTGCTTTCAACGCTAAAACCCTGCATAAATACTAAACTCCAAAACCGACATGCACAAGTGAACTTGTTACACCACGGAGGTTAGTACCAATAGATAAGATACAAAAGTCATGCCAACACCGAAGGTAAACTCATGGCTAGGTTGACGGAATTTCACCGTCAACAATAATGCAAAACAACCTATTAAGGACCTCAGGCACAAAAACTAAACGGATCAGGGGCCTAAACAAAAGAAACATGACCTAACTGCAAGGGTTTATAAAGGTGGAAGGGTATGGATGTGAAAAAGAGAAAGATGGGGTCTCTTTTAGGATCTAGTTGACCGTTATTTCAACGGTTTACCAAGCTTGGGGACTATTTGAGCCATCCATGATTACTTTGCAGGCGATCGAGCGGCGGTGCACGACGGAGCCGATGGTAGAGTTCGCCGGAGAAACTCGAGCTATAGGGCTCGGTTTGGGACGCAGCTTGGTCCTAAGCGTAGTAGGGGAAGCGGTGAACCTAACTGGGGTGTTAGGAAGGCGGCTCGGGTGGCCATGGTGGCGCGCACCGCAAAGAGGGAGACGCGGCTTACTCCGACGAGCGTGGAGCGACAGAGCTATGGGTCTCAGCACAAGGGAAAAACAAGGAGGGGTGTGAGTTGCTCACCACAACACGGAACTCCTAGTGCAGAGAAGGGTGACGAATAGGAAGCGGTGATGGAGATCGATAGCGACGGTTCGAGCTCAGGCGACGCTCCGGGGAAGAAGACAGGGAGCTCCAGCACGCAGCTCCATGGGGTGAAGCACCGCAGGGGAAGGAGGGACGGGGTGGACGCCGGGGAAGGAAAGACAAGGTGCCCACCTTCGGCGTCGCCGGTTACGCCGACAAGCCCACAACCGCCAGATCCCGCTGGGAGAAGAAGAGATCTGACCCCGGCCACCCTGAATGCGAGTGCCGCCGCCTCCGTCGACCTCGCCGCCGCGAGCCACGGTCGGTCGCTCCGCGCCGGCCGCGATGTCTTTGCGGCGGCGGCCTCGCTCCGCCCGGCCGCGAGTGCCTCGCCGCGCCCGCCACCCGACCGAAGTCATCCCGGCGTCTAGGAGGAGCGTGTTGTCTAGTAGGAGGCTAGGAGCTCGCTGCACCAGTCGCGGAGCAGCTCGCCAGAACCGGTAGGGAGGGGCGTCGCGATAGGAGGAAGGAGCCCGGGAGCACGAGAGGGAGGAGCCTTCGCCGGCCACTCGAGCTCGGCAGCGCTCACCACCACCGCCCACCACACGCGGCGACTGGACTCTGGATGAGGACAACACGGTAGATGCTGCTCGATTTTTATGTGGACGGTGTATCCCACGAAGAAAACTTGGACATGCTTACTCCACGTTCTAGAGACATCCTTGCTCCACGTAGTTTGTTTTGGTGCGTTTTTCTTCGCCAATTACTGCACGTGAATGGTAAATATGAATGGACAATGTGAATGGTAAATACGAATGGCTCTTAATTATATATAATAATATTATTATTTTATTATTTTTATTGTTTTTAAATTATTGTAATTATGTTTGTATTATTTATGCTTGATGCGTATTATTCAATCACATAGCCACACAATGGTATACATAAAGGTATTTGCAGTTGATCTTAAGCATCATGCAAATCATTAAACAGCTTACAGACGGTCTTCCTGTCTATGGGTTGTATGACATGTCTGTAATCTGTCTGTATCCTAAAATCGAGATTCTGTAGACGACTTGCCGTCTGTGGGTTGTACATGCCATTAGAACAAGTCCAAAAGATCCCTCAAAACCTCCCAAAACATGCATGTTAATAGTAGCATGCTAATAATCTGAGACTGAACGCTAAAGATCGAATGCTCCCACTTCAACGATTAGTTAGCTAGCTAGCTAGGATCCAAAGATAGCTAAGTTGAAATTTAGCTTGTTAAACTTTAGGTGCTAATTAATTTTTAGTTATATTAGGATGGATCCAAACATATCGGAATTTTAACTATAGTCAACTAATGAAGTATAGTTCGGTACATCCTCGTCGTTCCACGAGACCTTATAAAAGACACATGTACACCTATTCCGTAATCCCCGGCACACTCAAAGTTTATACCAAGCCGTTGACAAAACGAAAACCAAAAATACCTTCGTACTCAAATCTGAAAATTCCCCAAACTCATCACTGCCGAATGTGTCCCACGTACGGGCAGCCGGGCAGGCTCATCAGACTGTGTGCTTTCGGGCCGTGTCAGCACGCTCCATGCATGGCGCGCCCATGCTGCTCGATGCCACGCCACGCGCAGGAACAGATCACAGTGAGCCGCCGGGTGCAGGCAGGCCGGTGTCTCGTCGATCGCTGCCTTTTTTTCCCCGTGGGCGCGCGCGGTTTCGTCTGGACGTCTGGTCTCGTCGTCCTTGTCTCGGCAGCCGAGGGGGGACGAAAAAAGCCTGAGACCCAGGCGGCGTCGGGTCGTCGGAGGGCGCGCGCGCGCGGGGAGGCGGCGGCCGCAATTAATGAAGAACCCGCCGGAGTCCGGCCGGCCGTGCGCCCGGGCCGGCGACGCGCCGGATCAGCCTGCTCCCACCCGCCAGCCGCCAAAGCAATTTACTAACCCCCCACGCGCTGGCACTGTGCTGCTGGCTTAACGCCTAACAGTGCCCCGGCCGGCCCAGCACGGAATGGGTGGTGGTGTCGTCAGCCCGTCCGCCATGCACGCACAGTCCCCGCGATCGACCTTCGCCTCGCCCGACGAGGCGACGAACCCCCCTTGTCTCTTACCTTCGGCGCCATTCCAGACCCATGGATTTTGGCTCGTTTGCGCAGTTTCTCTTCGATTTCATCTCACTTGGCAATGTAGGGAAGCGTCTGTCTGCAAACAAAGGACAAGATAAAGAAAGAGAGCAGGTGAAAAGCTACTGTTTTTTCCCTTTCGCCGACTCCAACTTGACTTCTTTTTTTTATAGGGAGGAGCCATTTTGAGATTATACTCCCTACGTCTCGGTATATAAGCATTCATAGGATTCAAACTTTGTATCAAAATGTAAGTATTTATAGAGATAAGACAAAACTAAATGTATAAATGTGAGTGGGTAGAGAGTTGGTGGGTGGGTAGTGTAAAATGAAGGGTATAAAGATCTCTTAGCAGTTCTGCTATTTCTTGAGTTTGAATGTTATGAATGCTTACATTCCGGGAAGGAGGAAGTAGATTGTAGTAAAAAAGTCGGATTAGAAAACTAAATCATTTTACACTCAAATTTTCGTCACATGTCACGATAGCATCGATGGCGGAACTGGAGAGAAAAATTAAAAGGGTCATACAAATATTTTCTGAATCAAGAATTTGATAAATTACCAAATTTTTATACAATATCCAAACAAGCATAGTACACTAGGGCAGGCTAACCATGACTGTATATATAGAAACGACAATACACAAAAAATAAATAGCTTGCAAAAGTGGTCAATATATTCCATTGAAAATTCATGGTATGATTCTTCATCGTATTGCGATCGTGACCTTCATTTCAATCTCTTTTACGGTACAAGATAAGAAATAATCAAAAATAGTTTACAGTATATAAATTAGGGAAAATAGATTAGCTTACATTGTTTTGAGTTGAGTTGAAGGTGGAACATCGAAAAAGTTTGCTGATCATGGACTGACAAAGAAGCTAGTAAAAAATAATGTAAAATATCACATTTTTGTTGTAGTTTTCTGTATAAATAAAAGTTCTTCAAGAATGACTTACATTTGACTATATTTGTATAAATTTTTTGATTAAGAAGAGAGGTCAAACTTGGATAAAAAAACCAAACAAATTATAATTTGGAACAAAGTGAGAGATCATAGTGGAATATTTTTGAGCTAGACATGACAAATGTGTCGCAATAAGTTGCACGGCCTGCAAACTTTTATTTGAGGCTTCAACAGTATCGCCCACCTGAACTTCATTGCAAAAGGGCAAGAGCCCGGGTTTTACATGGCCGACGCTAAGCGGCAGGCATTACAGCAGGAGGGGGGTGACAGCACCAACACCCGTGATTACAAAACAAAGGAGGCACACCAAGAGTCTAGGGGCACGCAGTTGAGCCGGCGTGGCGCCCGGACCGCCCAAAGCCTGGCGTGCGACACCGCGGCTGCCACCAAAGCCGCCAGGGGTTGCGCCAGAGCGTCGAACACCATCATGTTCATGCTCTTCCAGATAATCCAGATCAGGAGGAGAGCAGCAGTGTTGTGCAGTACCCCATGGGGGAGAGGGATCGATGCCACTAGGGCCTATAAACTGTGTGGTGGGGACGCCCGGGGGCAGACATGCCCCCAGAACGCCGCCACCCAGGGACACTCGAAGAAGAGGTGGTCAAGGTCTTCCTCCGCATCAGGACAGAAGGGGTAGTGCTCATCAGCGAGCACGCCGTGGCGGTGAAGGAAGTTCCGGGTTCTGATGTTACCATGCCGGATGGCCCAGAAAAAGACACGGACTTTGACGGGTGCGAAGTTGTCCCAATTGATCTCTGCGAGTGGAACGGAGCAGCCGGTGGTCTTCAACATTTTGTAGATGGTGCCGGACTGGAAGCCCCGCTCAGCGCCCCCAGAGCAGGTGCCAGGCGTCGCCCCAGGCGGAGGCCGGCGAGTTTGGCGCCCAAGGCCGCCAACTCCTATGCGGCCACCGAGCTGAGCCGATCTTGCAGGGGGAGCACCAGTGCTCCCAAGCTGAACGCTCGCGCCACGGTGACGGTGGGGTCGATGTAGTGGGAAAACAGGGCAAGGAGAGCGGCGGCGAGGACTCCGGTGGTGGACCAATTGTCGAACCAGAAGGACGTGGCATGGTCGTCGCCGAGGGTGACGTCAGTGATACCCCGGTAGGTGTCCAAGAGGCCCTGGAACATGGCCTAGGAAGCTGTCGGGAATGCGCAGCGTTCCGGTGTGTACCAATGCCGCACCCAATCCGCCCAAGGTTTGCGGTGGCTGGAGACGAGCTTGTCCATGATCTTGAGGAGGAGGAAGGTGTTCTGAGTCTTGATGTCGATGATGCCGACGCCGTCCTCCTCCTTGAGACGGCGCGCGGTCGTCCAGGCGGCCTGGCAGTCGCCGCCGGAGCACTTAGCCGCGCCTTTCCAAAACATGCCCCGGCGCGGCTTGTCAATCCGGTCGATGGTGATTCTGGGCAGGCGGATCGCCGCCATAGCATACACTGGCTTGAGCGACATAACCGCATTGGTGAGAGTGAGACGGCCGCCGCGGTTGAGGGTGTGGACGCGCCACCCAGGGATGCACCGCTCCACCGGGATAGCGAGGGCGTCGAGGACGCACACAGGGAGCTTGGTGTTGGAGAGGGGGAGCCCCAAATAGGTCTGGGGGAAGCTTTCCATAGCGCAGTCGAGGATGCCCGCCAACGAGGACGCAAGGTCAGTGTCGATGTTGATTGGCACGAACGTGCTCTTGGAGAAGTTGATTGCCAAACTAGTGGCCACCGCGAAAGCATCAAGGACCTCTTTGAGCCGCCACACCTGTGGCTCGTCGGCGTGGAGGAGGACCAGCATGTCATCCGCATACTGGATTACGGGGCACTGGAGATCCTCAACGAGGGGTGGCGGAGCCCGGTCGGCGCAGTCTCGTCAGTGATCATTTGGTGCAGCAGATCGGCGACAATGATGAAGAGGTAGGGGCTCAGGGGGTCGCCCTTCCGTAGGCCGCGGCGACACTCGATCCACGCCCGGGGCCTGCAAAATTACGTGTCACATGCGGTAATTTCAAAGATTTGACTTTAAAAGGCCCCCATTATCAATGAACTAAATAGTACATGACTTTTGGGTCGTTTGCCTTATCGGTTGTTGTGGCGTTTGGTTGTCGCCCCCGAACCCAAATTAACAACATATATATGCTCGACACGGTGATGCTGCAAGGTCGAAGATGAGCGCTGCAAGGTCGAAGATGAGCAAGGAGGACGCTAGCTATGCACCACCCCTTTTTGCAAAGCACAAAATACTCCTAGATGATTTGGACAAAACTTAGAACAATGTTGCCACATTTTTTTTATTTTTTTGCTGCTCATTGGAACAATTGTACAGCCCCTTTTAAATTCTCACTGTTTTTTGATTCAAAAGACAGGCTGCAACCCCGCGCTGTCTTTTTCCTGTGTTCTTACCGTGCGATGATGCTTCTCGGGCAGTGTTGTCCCCACCAATACGGTTACTCTTCTCTCTTCTTATATAACGGTCAACTACCGGCTACCGCTCCCCCTCCACTCGCCCCCCTCCTTCCCTATTCCAGACACAGCAGCTCCGGCGTCCTCTCCCCGCCTCCTTCCTCCTCGCCCGCGCCAACCGCCGCGTCGTGATGGCCGACGAGCACTTCTTCCCTGGCCCCGGCGAGTTCCCCACCGGCCTCGGCGCCGCGCCTTTCTGCGGCTCGGCTTCTTCCTACTACGCGCCGCAGGGGCTCGACGCCGCTGCCGCCGCGATGCAGGGGCTCGGCGGCTTCGCGTGGGCGGCCGACCTGCAGCTGCCCGACTCATCCGCCGCCGCCGCCGCGCACTTCGACTCCGCGCTCAGCTCCCTCGTCTCGTCCCCGTCCCACAACGGCGCCGGTGGCTACTACGACGGCGCCGACGACGTGGCCATCATCGGCGACCTCATCGGCCGCCTCGGCGGCATCTGCGGCGCCGCCGCGGCTGCTGCCAGCGCCAGCAACTCCTGCTACAGCACGCCGCTCAGCTCCCCGCCCCGCGGAAGCGCGGCGTCGCCGGCCTTCCGGGGCGTCAGCTGCGGCGGCTACCACGGTGGTGGTGGAGCCGCCGCCGCCCTCGATACGCCCGGTACCGGCGGCAGGCTGTCCCGCGTCGCCAGCAGCAAGTCGCTCGGCGCCGGCGCAGCGACGCCGGGAATAATGGGGAGCCCCGAGGCGGAGACGAGGACCGACATGCGCAGCGGCGGCAGCGCCGAAATGCGGGAGGCCGCCGCGCCGCCGCCGCCGCCGGCGAAGGGCGGCGGTGGCTCCGCGCGGAAGCGCAAGGCCTCCGGGAAGGGCAGGGCCACGGCCACCTCTTCAGCCATGGTACGCTACGCACGGCCTGACTGATCCATCAAGTTCGTATCTTGTCCGTCCTCCGCCGGCCGGCTAGCTAAGCAACTCGTTGGCGAAACTAAATCAATGCAGACCACCCCGGATACGGCGGCGGCCAATGCGAGCTCGAAGCGGTCGAAGGTCGCTGCGGGCGTCGGCGCCGAATGCAAAGACGACGATGGCATCGACACCGCCGGGGACAATGCAGCGCCGCCGGCGGCGGCGGAGCCGGACAAGGGTTACATCCACGTCCGGGCGCGGCGTGGGCAGGCCACGGATAGCCACAGCCTCGCGGAGAGGGTACGCGTACGCCGCGTTGTTCCTCGATCGTTCACTGAATCACAATGCGCGCACATCTCATCTCGCTGATTGCGGCTGCTTCTCTATTGGTAGGTGCGGCGGGAGAGGATCAGCGAGAGGATGAAGATGCTGGAGTCCCTCGTGCCAGGCTGCAACAAGGTAATAACGACCCCGGCCGTGTGAACACGCACTTATTATTAGCATGCACATGCAGCAATTTCCTAGCTCCTCTCTCGTCCTCTGTCCAAACGCGCATTACACTACATTTGGTTACATTGATGCCAGTAATTAACCTCGAGCATTAGCATTGGACAAGCTCTTCATTTAACATCGTCATACTATGCATACAAGAGAGTATGAAAATCGAACAATATGCATGCATGACGATAAATATATGTCTGAGGAGGAAAAAATGAGCCTACTACTAGTTCACATTTTTCATATAAGAGAGTAATTTGTGCCGGATTTCACGTCGTAGTTGATCACTCTAGCTCGGCACAGTAATTTTGGCTAGCCTTCTTTTTTTTAAAAAAAAACTGGACTCCCTAGTTGGACTTTTGTGAGGGTAAGTACTGCTAAAAATGTGTTTGCGGCGGTAGCAGCAGCAGTAACTTTGACCGTGGTATTGTACTAGCAGCGTGGCAGTCCAAGGCTCATGTGGTCCAAATCCAATAATCCGACACTAAATTATTGATGCACTAATCAATTGAGCACAATCAATTGATTGATTAATCAGGCGGCGATTAATGAATTGGTAGGGGCACGGCCTGTGGGGTGGTGGTTCCGGTGGGGTGGTGGTGGCGCGGGCCGGGATTAGTGCCCAATTATTGTCTAGTGCCTCTCTGGTGGGTGGTGGTCAAACTAGAATTTCCTTTTGGCTCCTCTTTTAAAATTAAAATAGAGAGGGTTATTAATAGTCGATTAAATTCAGTATAACCAACCATTGGGGGAGTTGGTTAATTAATCAATTAATTAATGTAATGTGCGGTGCGGCGGACAGATCACGGGGAAGGCGCTGATGCTGGACGAGATCATCAACTACGTGCAGTCGCTGCAGCGCCAGGTCGAGGTAATAACAACTGGAGTACAGTAGTTGGTAAATCAGCTGATTCTTTTTTACCCTTTTTTATTGATCCTGGTAAACAAAAAAGCGAAATTTTCTGAGCTCGATCGCGTTTGGAATGTGGCTTTGGATCCCTCTGGCAGTTCCTGTCGATGAAGCTGTCGACGATGAACCCTGAGGTGGGCGTGGACGCGCGCTACCACCAGACGGCGGCGGCGGCCACGGCGATGCTGGTGGCGCCGCCACACCACCACCGGCCAGCCGGACGCCGCCGTCGCGTTCCCCTCCTACGCCGCCACCGCCCACCCACGGCGGGTGGACTCGTGCGCCGCCGGTCGTCCTTCCGCCCCCGACCGGCGGCCGGGAGGCGCGGGACCTCCGGAGCGTCGTCGCGCGCCACAACCACGCCGCCGCCGCCGTCCACGGCCACGACATGTCGTACGCGCTGCCGACGTCGCCGGCGACGGCGGCACACGACAGCAATTTCACAGGCAAGTGAAATAAACCCGAGAAAATTCAGCGATAGTGTTTCTTCCTGTTGGGCCGCACAGTGACTGAGGGCTCGATCGATTGCAGCAGCAGGACCGGGACGAGCGGCCGCCCGGCGGCAACGGGGGCGGCGGCAGCGAGCCACATGAAGCTCGGGCAGCAGCCATAAATGCGCTCTCACCGGCCGCCGCGCCGCCGCCGCCTGTACATATGCGAGCCGCACCGTACGGCACCGGCACACTTCCCGCCCTCTTCTCCAACAGCAGCGGCGGCAGAAGCAGGAGCAGGAGGCGGCGGCGTCTCGATCGGGAGCGACGAGCAATGATTGCCATGGGAGGACTGGCATGCCATGCCATCTGTATGATTGTACCCTCTCTCTCTCTCTCTCATCAGAAGTGGGACCGCAACTGGAAGCGCCGAAGAAGGGGAGAGTGGGCCAACCTGCCGGGTCCGTCTCGGAGGAGGAGGGGAGATCGAGTCGCCATTGGCAACCTGCAGAAGCCACCGTTGAGCCTGCACAGGTGCCCAATGTAGAAACTAGAAAGTGGCCTGGTGGGGCGTTCTGGCCTTTCGTGGGATGCCGATGCCTATCTTCTTGCCACTACACAAGGAACTAATTTGATAGATGTGGTAGAGTAGTGTGTTTGGATAATTGGATCTAAGGCAACCACTACGGAGTTGGAACACAATGGCTTGTATATGTTCAATTGTTCATGATATCCCTAATGCCCCCATGACCCCATATGCATTATGAGGAAAAGCTAGCATCATATCCATTTCTATGGCTAGTATAGGCTCAGAGATCCTACAATCTAAAACATAAAACATCATTGAACAAACTGTCACTTATGGGGAAAATAGCACCAATTCACCAACGATAAAAGCATAGATATTTCCTAGTCAACAGGAAATTTAACCACGGTTGCATAAAAAGTTGATCATCTTAATCCATCAAATCCTAATCTAACCGTCAGAAACCAATAAACCATCATGCCCATCTCCATCTTCGATCTTCTTAATTTCTTTTACCATGCGAACCATCTCAGCTATATTGACTCCGGCGATCGACCTTGTCGCAATGTTGCACCATGCTCCCCGTTATACTAATCTAACTTTCCCGGACCATTTTCATATCAACCCTCTGATTTAGGCCGTCAATGGTGGAACTTGAAAACAAATCTAGGGGTTTCATGGTAGAGGTTGTTTTGTGCATTGATTCAAATGGTGAAATTAAATTCAATATTGGGGGTGGAGGGGAGGGGCCATATGGTCCCCTTTAGGGATTGTTTGAGAAATGGGGGGTTGAAGAGGATGGAAGGGGGTTGAAGAGGATTTTGAGAGATGCACACGATACTGACCATGAAGCGATGCACCACCTCCTATATTACTTGTTTGTTACTAGTGGCATTGCCACAGCTTCACCAACCTAACTCCTCACCTGAGCTAGCATGCATCTCCGACTTCTCTTATGCTCTAGTATGTGTAGGTTCTCTCATAATTGAATAATTGTAAGTAATACGGATTGTTCATAATATGTGGATGTATTGTTTGGCCCCATGGGCTGATTATATATGAGTGCATAACTTGGAAGGAAAGTAGTTTCTCCTAGAATTAAGAAAGGTTATGTATGATATATGAATATAGTGCTTGAACCCCAAAGTGATTTTTCCACGACTGGTAGGTGCATCCCTGTTTATCCTGTGGTCATCATTGCTTCAAGATTCGTGGAGTCAAACTACCACAACACATGTGTGTGGTCGCGAGCAGCTTGTCGTTTCTCGTTTCTCGCGAGAAATCCCGCATGTCAGCTGCACCTGTGCACTCTCCTTCACTCGCTTGAATGTTGAAATCCTTCCATCGATCTTTGTCTCCCCCATTGCCCCAACGACCACCTCCTATTCTCTCTCTATCTCTCTCTCCCTGCTGCTCCAAGATGGGGTGACAGGCGAATCTCGAAAGGAACAAGATGGGTAGCCTAGAGGAGAGGGAGGGGAGCTCAAGGATGCAACAATGGAGTATCTGGCGTGTGCCACCAAAATCTGCACCTGCTGTCATTGGAGACGGAAGAACCGTATCGCGGGGAGAGCAAGGTATCTCCAGTGAGTGCTCTGGTGGTTCGGCGAAGAAGGAGAGGGGAGGTCGGAGAGAGGAAACTGAGGAGAGGTAGAGGATACCGAGGAGAGAGGAAGCTCGATGGATGCTGCGATAGGCACGAGTTGGCTGGTGGTCACCGCCACCGCCTGGATGCATCCGCCGTGACACGGGTAGCACGACTGCAGCTTCAAATGTCAGTGGTGGTGCGGCCGACGACAGCATAGTCGTTGCTCAGCAAGAAAACGAGCCTAGAAATCGCGAGATGTGGAGCGAGGCACGAGGAAAGAGCGGTCCACAGCCATGGACAGATGGCAAGCACAGGGTGAATCAAGGATTGCTGTTGAACGGTGGGTGATAACGACAGGTGCACCTACCGGTTGTGGGATGTATTCACCGGCTTGAACCCCATGTGTTGATTTAGTACATGGTTTGGTGGCCTCTAATAGAGATACATAAGTTCAATTTGGGATAACAGTCAATCCTAAAGTAACCATATCAGGAGTTGCTTAATAGTGTACGTACTTTAACACAAACGGCTTAAAATAACTCCATTTTCAGTTATACAAAGATTGAGTTTGTGTTATAATACTATTATGGAGGGCCTACAAGACAGTATTTTTTACTCCCTCCATCCAAAATTATTATTCATTTTGACTTTTTTTCTGACTACATGACTTTTGTTACTTATCTAGACATACTATATATCTAGCCTGATAATAAGAATTTTAAATTTAGAAAAGTTAAAACAAATAAAAATTTAGGAAGTACTTTTACCTGTATTGGTAGTTGGCACTGAAATCCACTTGCACTACCATGTTGAATATGTTACCATTAATCATGCATGATGGGGGCTTCTAGTCTATATGAATCTCTCCGTCCATTTCACGGCGGCAACAATGATTGAACATGGGAGCAGGGAAGGTTTCTTTGTTGGCTGGCTTGGCCTGTTGTTAGTTGTTGCCATCTCTTAATCACAAAGCAGGGAGCTAGCTAGCTAGCTTTTTAGTTCGTGTGCGCCCGCTGTCATTGTCGTATGGAATCTAGACCTCCCCCGGCCCGACCGGCCGGCGGCCAGCAACAAATGCCAGAGGCGGGGGGCCTTTCTCCGAACCAAGCTGGCGTGTGGGCCCCACCCATGCTGACATGGCAAGTACTGGCAGTACGTACAAATGATAAACATGTGTGGTATCTGGTGGTGTGATGTGACAATGGAGACATCGTCGTCTCTGCGCTGTCTCTGCAAGTCCTCGAGGACGACACCTTTGTGCAGACACTGCACTGCGCCGGTGACGGTGTCTCTGAACGTGTCTTTGTACTCTCATCTTGGGAGAGAGATAGCAAGATGTCAAAAGTTCTTCATCAGCTAGTAGTCAATAGCAAGAGGTGTAGGAATATGAACGAAAATGGAGGCAATGCAGGGCTGGCAAAGCCGGCCGGTCAAACCGAGACCAAGATTCATGTACTCACCGAAGGGTTCGTTGGCTTCGGTTACGGTTTAAAATTAAAGAATGCAAAGAATATGCATGCTTGCACATGGTTTAGTTTCCTCCTATATGTATAGAAAATTTGAATCACAATGAACTCCATGCTATTATACCAATAATCTCTGCTAATTCGTCGGAATCTTACCTACCGATTATCCCTGATCAATAATCAATCAACAAACACTTGCAACATAATACTCTCGGATGTCTTCGTTTTTAAAATTATAAGCAGAGAGCTCACGATTTTAAGAAGCATGGCAGCGTATGATTTACCATCAAATTAAGCTAGCCGACCTAAGGTTGTCTACCAGGAACAAGGCAGTTTGGCGGATGACACCGAAGCATTGCGACCGTAGATGGAACATCCGAAATGGGTGCCGAACTGCCGATCGGACTCATCCGCCGCGCCGTACAAAAAGGAGAGGAGACTCTCCTTAAAAAGAAAACGTATAATGCAGCTTATTAATATATATCCATGTCAAAGGATCATTATTGATCGGCTCTTTTGATAACCTAAGAGCAAGTACATTGGTACACGTCAGCAGTTCCATAGGTCGTCCTATGCAGTGCCACATAGGATTTTTGATGATGCGGAGGAGAGAGACCAAGGAGAGAGAAAGAGACCGTTGCCTCGCGAAACAATCACCTCATGAACGAAATAACTACCACATGAGACAACTCCACAATTGTTGTATGAGTTGTTGTTGCCATGCAACTCATAATATTCCTTTTTATGTGCACAAATTAAGGATTATATAGATCCACCAGACGACTTACCAGACAACTCATTGTATAGGTTGTCTGTTGAGTCAAATCAAGATTACGTATAAATGCATGGGACAGCCTATCAGACCACACCAATGTACTTGCCCTAAGTCAAGTTGAAGCTGAGTGGTTTTACACTGTCGTCACAACCCGACCAAATGTGGACGGCATGCATGGATGCTTTATTCAAATCTACGCCACTAGTGGGTATGTCTTTACCCTTGGAGGTGGCGCAATGTCATAGAGGTCTTGCAAACAGACTACTTTTAATAAATCAACCATGGAAGCTGAACTTACAACTTTGGATACAGCATATGCAGAGGTAGAGTGGCTACGTGAGCTCTTGTCTGACTTGTCGGTGGTTGAAAAAACCAATACCGGCTATCCTTATAAACTGTGATAATCAAATAGTAATCACTAAAAGTGAATAGTGCTAAGGATAATGCGAAGTCAACAAAACACGTTAAAAGACATTTGAAGACTGTCAGGAAGTTGAGAAACTCCGGAGTTATTACTGTATCTTATATACAAACAAACAAAAACCTGGCAGATCCCTTTACAAAAAGGCTATCACGGAATGTGATAGAAATTGCATCCAGGGAGCTGGGTATGAAACCCATGTGAGTTTATAGTAGTAGTAACCCAACCTTTTTGATCGGAAATCCCGTGACTAAGGACCTGAGAAAAACAAGCTATTGGTAAACTGATGAGAGTATAATGGTAACCCTCTCTATGTGAAGATGCAATACTCTCAGAGCAATGAGGCACTGTGAGGTAGGTTGGCAAGGATGCCTTAATATGTTCTGTTGACTTTAAAAAGTGAAGATGCTGTCCTACAGTGCATTCTTGAAAGAACATACCTATATGAGTTTGACTGTTAAACGTCGCAGTCTACGAGACTTGGGTGATCTCTAGTAAACTCAAGAAGAGACTAAGGAGTATGACGTATATGCTCCACCCACGGGGTAAGGCTACTGGCAGCCAAGTACTAGTTTGGCTTTGAGTAAAGCTTGTTCGCACAAAACTTGCAATTCAAGGCGTAGTCCATTGTTCAAGTTGTGAATAAGTGTAGCTTGTAGTTCTAGGCGGAAGTTCAACCTAACAGTCTCTGCCGAAACACGTGTATATCGAACAGTAGTGAGAACAGACAAATCTATAAATGAGCATTTGAGATCTGGTGGGGGTTGTTAGAATTTATGTGGACTTGGCCCAATAATTAATTCAGAATTTCTTAAATAAATCTCAAAGGCCATACACATGAGTGCATAGGGGAGTAGTGGAATCCTTTAGTGCCACCTTGCTAGTGGAAGGTGGAGGGAACCAACTTATATGTGGAAGTTGGTCTCATCTTCTAAAGACTAGTATGAGGAGGAGAAAGGAAGTCCACACGCGTGCGCTCACTCGCCTTGCCTCGCCAGGCGTGGCGAAGGGTGTGAATGGTCCGCCGAAATCCGGCTTCTCGCCTTGCAGGAGCACGGTCTCCTTTTGCAGTTTTAGTTTTTGGTCCTTTGGTTTGCTGAGTCCTAAACGGACTCAACTTAGAGTCCTACTCGTGATTGTGTTTCACGAGGTCGGTTTCTCGGACTATATAAGTAGACCGCCGGCCACGCTAAAACGTACCGAATCAACAACTAGAGTTTTGCCTCTACTTACTATTGTGCCGCCGCCGCCAAGACTCCAGCCCGATCGTTATCGTTGTCGTATGGACCTCCCTGGGCCCACTACCTCGGTGGGTACCAGGACCGACTACTCGGTGGGCCCCTGGGACTACCCGTCTTGCGCTACACGGCACCTGATGGCGTGGAGCACAAGGACTACGGAGGAGAAGTACTCGGTTAGGAAGCTGTACATGTCCCGCACTGTATGGAAGACTCCTAGGCGTACTCGACTAGTACTCTCTCCCTACTCCGACTTGTAACCCTGCCTCCCGGGCTATATAAGGCGAGGCAGGGACCGTTCTCTAGAACAACTCATCTCATCCAATCCACGGCTCACTATTACACCATCTTGTAATCGTGCCCAATCAATCCAGAGCTACGCAGCATACAGGACGTAGGGTATTATGCACCTTGCGGCCCGAACCTGTCTAAATTGTGTGCCACGTGTCTCTTCCTTCGAGTTACCGATCTCGGCGAGGCCACATTCATCTACTTCGGGTACTCCCCTTAATAGGTTGCCGGTCTAAAACACCGACAGCTGGCGCGCCAGGTAGGGGATCTCGCCCGAGATCACATGGCAAACTCGACGGCTCCCGTCTACTTCAAGCCAACCGTCGCCTTCAACCGCGGCGACACCTTCGTGTTCGGCGCCTGGGTCTGCACTGCAGACGGCGCAGGCTCTTTCCAGCGCCGCCTCACCATGCCGCCCAACCCGAAGACTGGCCTCGTGACGCTTCCTGAAGTTGTCACAGGCGAACTCGCCGGCAAGTTCGGCGAAATTTCGCTCTTCAACCATCACGCTGACTTCGAGCTCGAGTCCGCTTCCAACTCGAACTCGACGTCCCCATGGGCTATCGCATGCGAGCCGGCTGCTCAGCCATCGCGTACGGTCCCGCCACTCAGCGATGAAAGTGCATCTAGGCCCCTAAATGGATTTGGTGAATTGAATGACAAGGCGATTAAAGGACTAATGTTTTTGTCTAAGGTTGTGAGCAGGTTTTCTTTATAGATTCATGAGCAACCATTGAAGTATCTTAATTATGGATGTATTTTATGGCTCACATCTACAAAGACAAGTATATGGTGCAAGACTTCATGAGTTTATCGAAAGAGAACAAGTTGATGAGTGTACACACCATGGTTCTAAAGATGGAAGCTTGCATATCCGTTGTCAATCAAGATCAAGCATTTGAAGTGGGATTTTCAAATGAAGGTTAATTGCGTGTGAAGCAAAGTGGAACTCAAAAGTGGATTGGATAAGTGATGAAGAGATCAACCGAGATGCCTAGGGTGAGGGACTAAGCAATCTTTGGGGCCGTAGCTAAGCCACCATTCGTGTTTTGCTAAGGTGAAGGTCTAGCATCTGTGGGGTCTTCAAGTATCATGTTCAAACCTTAACCGAGGGAAGCTTTGCAAGTCATCAACTCGATAAGATTGGCAACATGGAGTGACCATGGATCCAAGTGTGCATTCTTATGCTATATGGAAAGATCCTAAGTCACTAGCTCAAGTATGGACATGCTCAAGTCAAAGGCTATGTTGAAAGCCCTCAAGTGGTTATTGATCAAGTATGGCAAGAATTGAAGTTGTTCAAGCTCAAGAGGTCATCGAAGCTCTGTTATTCTTTTCTTGAGTATAGGTATGCCGTACTATCAAGAGGGATGCAACTTAGCGAGTTGACCCAGTCAAAGTGCTCTTTAGTTGACCTAAGTGAGAATTAGCCTTAGAGTGTGCTAACAAACCCTCCTAACCTAACCTGGGTCATTTCATCTTAGTGGTGAAGTGCTAGCTTCTTTAAAAAGGTTTTGGAGTTATCTCGGGCCTGACCGGTCTGACCGGTCAGAGGCACCGGTCTGACCGGTGCCGCTAGCCCAACGGCTAGTTTTTCGAACACCGGTCGGCCGGTCTTTGCCGGGACTAACGGCTAGTTTTCTCCTTTGAGGGGTATAAATACCCCAAGCCTTCTTCAAGTGTGGGTTGTTGTTTCTAGTGAGTTTGCTTTGAGGTCCCAAGCCATTTCTAACTAGCTCTAAGCCTTAGTGGCTCTCCCCAACCATCTCTTTGTGAGATTTGTGGATTCAAGCCATCATCTTTGTGTTGGGTTGAGGAAGTGAGATTAAGAGTGACCTTGTGAGCTAACAAGAGCAATTTCCATAGCTTGAGCACTTTGGTTTCGCGTCTACAAACTTTGGAGCATTTGTTACTCTTGGAGGTTTGCCTCCTAGACGGCTAGGTGTCGCCGGCTAGCTCCCAAGGTTGTGGTGAGCAGCAGGAAGTTGGTAAGGGCTGCGATCTTGCCTCTTCGTGGAAAAGATCACCTTAGTGGAAAGGAGGAAAGTGGTTGAAAGAGACCCGACTTGTTGTGGGAATTGTCCCTTACAAGCTCCTCAACGGAGACATAGCCATTCCTCAGTGGGTGGTGAACTTCGGGAAACAAATCCTTGCTTCTTCGTGTGGTTCGACTCTCTAAGTTGTTCATTCTAGCATATTACATTTGCTTCCGCTTCGATCTACTTGGATGTGTTACTTGTGTGTGCAGGGCTCATTACTCTGCTTGTGATCATCTACAAAGGCCACACCCTGAGTTTAGTTCGTGCTAGAAGCCAAGAGGTGCTTGAAGTTGTTTTTGCAGGTTCTCTGTGCTACACCGGTCTGACCGGTGAGGCGCACCGGTCTAACCGGTGTCATCTGTGAAGTTCAGTGCCTGACCGGTCACCACCACCGGTCTGACCGGTGGTGCACTGTCAACTCAAGTGTTTGGGGGAAAAGAGTTTAAACTGGTCGTCTCGCCTATTCACCCCCCTCTAGGCGACATCAAGGTCCTTTCAAGCGAGCTCTCCGCGCGTGGCCCCCGCATCCTCAGCCAGGCCCGCACAGGGGCTCCCTCTTCGCGCCGGGCCGGCAAGGAGCCCGTACCTGAGTACAACTCGGACTCCGACGCCGGCCCCGGCCACGCTTCGGACTCCAACCCTCTCTCCGAGTTCTACTCGAACCCCGCATACGAGTTCGACTTCGGGTCAGACCCTGAGGAACTCGAGTCCGAGGACAACTCCACTGAGCATCCCTTGTCAGGGCCGGCCTCTGGGCTGGTTATAACATCCACACCAGCCGGGAGATTCGTCTACTGGCCAGACCGCAAGCCTGCTGACCTGATAAGTGGAGACTCACGCTACGTCGCCTACATCGACTCGCTACCGTTCCAGGAGGGAACACCACTCGCCCAAGCGGACTCGAACACCCCAACTGAGGTGGCGCCTTCTGAGTCCAGCCTTGGCACCCCCGATCGCCAAGTCTTCATGGCTGCCGGCGACACCCCAGGGCCTTCAGGGACGGCCCAGGACAAGTACCTGGAAGACATCTCCTCCGACGAGCTCTCTGCTGATGCTCCACCAAACGAGACGCCTGCAGACAGAGACGCTCGACGTGAGCGTAACCGGAAGCGCAGCGAACGCCGCCGGCGCCTCCGCGACAACTTCCCCGTCCGCAACCTTGCGGAAGCTCTCGAGGCGGTCGAGAGCAGAGTACACACCACCCCTGAGCAATGCCTCATGTCGATCATAGCGATCGCACGTCAGGCTCAGGGCATACGGGCTGGGGAGATCATCGCCAAGCTCGCTGAAGATGCCTACTTCATGCGGGTCGACAACAGGGTCAACCAACCTCCTCCCACCAGGCACCGCAACAACGAGGCTACAAGTCGCAGCGCCGGCAACGGTCCCAACCGTACTCGAGCTGAGCTCCCAGTTGAACCCAACCGCACTCGCTCCAACGCCGGCGGACGTCCCCAGGGCGGCAACAGCAACCGCGACGTCGTCCCCCACCGTGCCCCAGCTGGCGGCGGCGGCCATGATCCCCGACGGCGGCGGCGGCCGGCGGCGGAAGCTCCAACCACGAAGCCAACGGGGAGGGTCGGCGGCGGCGGCGTCGCGGCGGCTGAGGCCACGCGAACAGCAACGCTTCTGGCGCCTCACAGGGCGGGTACGACGACCGCCAGAAGATTGAGGAGCTGCGGCGGAAGAAGTCGACCACCGCGGGGCGACGGCGGACGGCTTCCCCGCCTTCTCACCTCGACTTCGCAACTTGCTCCTCCCCGACAAGTTCAAGCCTTTGGGGATCACCAAGTATGATGCGAAGCAGGACCCCATCCAGTGGCTCGGGTGCTACGCCCTCTCCATCGAGAACGGCGGCGGCAACAACGACACCAAGTGCCTCTACTTCCCCTTCTGCCTGGACCAGGCTCCACTCACATGGCTCGAGTCGCTGGACAAGCACTCGATCGACAAGTGGGACCAGCTGAAGGAGCAGTTCACCAGCAACTTCGCGGGCGCCATGGGCCGATCGGGTACTCGCATGGACCTGGCCATGGTCAAGTAGGAACAAGGAGAGACCCTCCGCAAGTACATGCGCCGCTTCTTCGACAAGCGCGCTACCGTCGTCGACGTCACCGACAAGGAGGTCATCGACCTCTTCCAAGACGGCCTCTACCACCGCCGCACCTTCGAAGACTTCGGTCACCGCCGCCCCAGGTCCATCCCCCACCTCAAGGACATGATCTCGTCCTGGGCGGATGAAGAGGACAAGGCCAACGCCAAGTACGACGCTATTCGTGGTAAGAACAAGCAGAACCAGGGCGGCGGCAGCGGCAGCAACGCGAACCAGGGCGGTCGCAACAACAACAACTACTACTAGTACTCAGGTCCCAACCGCAAGCGCAAGCCAGACAACGCTGTCGCGGCTATCCAACGCCCTGCGAAAGGGAACTCGAAGAAGAACTCCGGCGGTTTCAAAGACCTGCTGAAGGAGAAGTGCTCGTGGCATCCAAACGGCAACCACACCACCGAGCAGTGCTACCAACTCAGGCATGCACTCAAGGATACGCCAGAGCCACTGCACCCTCACGACCAAAAGGGCAAGAAGAAGGACGGCGACAACAACGACTTCCAGGAACCCGACAAGACCGTCAACGTCCTCTTCGGCGGGCTGCCCAGCAGACGGGAGCAGAAGGCTACCCGTCGCGAAGTCATGTCCATTGAGCTAGCGGTCCCGACCCCTCTCAGGTGGTCAGAGGTACCCATCACCTTCTCCCCCGCGGATCAATGGACCAGCTTCTCCGAACCAGGACGGTTCCCCCTCGTCCTGAAGCCAGTGGTCGCGGGCTCCAAGCTCAACAAGGTTCTCATCGACGGTGGAAGCGGGCTCAACGTTCTTTTCAGCAAGACCTTGAAGAACATGAAGCTCGACATCACCCACATGCTCATCAAGAGCAACACGCCCTTCTACGGCATCGTCCCCGGCAACGCGGTTATCCCACTGTGCTCAGTGGTCCTGCCAGTTACCTTCAGGGAATCTCGGGACAACTACCGTACCGAATACATGAAGTTCGAGGTCGCAGACTTCGAGACTTCCTACCACGCCATCCTCGGCAGACCGGCCATCGCCAAGTTCATGGCGGTGCCCCACTACACCTACTTGGTACTCAAGATGCCAAGCCCAGCGGGTGTACTCTCTCTCCAAGGGGACTTGAAGATCTCCGACGACTGCGACACAGAAGCCGTGGAGATCGCCTCTACGAATCAAGTACCCAACGCGATGATGGAGGTCTACGCCGCGTCGAAGAAGCTTGCTACAAGTGAACTCGACATCCCGGAGAAGTCTGACAGCACCAACAAGCCTCAGCCACCTGAGGAGGTACTCGTCAAGACAATCGACCTCGGAACAGGCGATCCCAGCAAGACCACCACCATCGGGGCTGGCCTCGACCCCAAATAGGAAGACGCGCTCATCAGCTTCCTTCGGGCTAACCGCGACATCTTCGCGTGGAAGCCGGCGGACATGCCGGGAGTGCCCGGGGGCCGATTGAGCACGCGCCTCAACGTCGATCCTAAGGCCACCCCCAAATGACAACACCTCCGACGCTTTGCCGACGAAAGACGGGACGCCATCAAGAAGGAACTCGCCAAACTACTCGCGGCCGGCTTCATCAGAGAAGTCTTCCATCCTGAGTGGCTCGCCAACCCCGTCCTCGTCCGCAAGAAGAACTCGAACGAGTGGAGGATGTGCGTCGACTACATCGACCTCAACAAGCACTGCCCCAAGGACCCCTTCGGGTTGCCGCGGATTGATCAGGTCATCGACTCCACGGCGGGGGCTGCGACTGCTCTGCTTCCTGCGCTACTCCGGTACCACCGGATCGCGATCAAGGAAGAAGACCGGGAGAAGACCGCGTTCATCACCCCGTTTGGCGCGTCTTGCTACACGACCATGTCCTTCGGGGCCGAAGAACGTCGGCGCCACCTACCAATGAGCTATCCGGGCACCGCTTCAAGAGGCAACTCAACAAGAACGTCGAAGCCTACGTGGATGACGTGGTCGTCAAGACCAGAGACTCCAGTACCCTCATCGACGACCTTGAAGAGACTTTCGCATCCCTGCGCGAGTACCGCTGGAAGCTCAATCCGAACAAGTGCGTCTTCGGCGTACCTTCGGGCAAACTACTCGGCTTCATCATCAGCCAACGCGGCATCGAAGCCAACCCCGAGAAGATCTCCGCCATCACCAGCATGAAAGCTCCCACGAGCATCAAAGACGTCCAGAAGCTGACCGGGTGCATGGCGGCACTGAACAGATTTATCTCGAGGCTCGGAGAACGGGGGCTCCCCTTCTTCAAACTACTCAAGCATCAAGAGAAATTCGTGTGGACTCCAGAGGCGGATCAAGCCCTTGCCCAGCTCAAGGACTTCCTATCGAAGCCGCCGGTCCCCACAGCTCCCCACAAGGGCGAGCAGCTACTGTTCTACCTCGCTGCGACTACTCATGTGGTCAGTACTGCCATCGTCGTCAAGCGACAGGAAGACGGCCACGCCTACCCAGCCCAGCGCCCAGTCTACTTCGTCAACGAGGTCCTATCAGAGTCCAAGGTGCGCTACCAGCCCGTACAGAAGCTCCTGTACGCAGTACTCATCACCTCGCGGAAGCTACGACACTACTTCCAGGAGTACTCGATCTCCATTGTCACCGACTACCCGCTCGGCGACATTCTACGGAACCAAGATGCTACTGGAAGAATCTCCAAGTGGGCAGTCGAGCTCGGCGCCCTCACCATCGACTTCAAGCCACGCACAACCATCAAGTCACAGGCACTAGTCGACTTCATGGCGGAGTGGCGCGAGAACCAGTTGCCTACTCCAACCGTGCGACCAAAGCATTGGGTGATGTACTTCGATGGCTCACTCAACCTCGAGGGCGCAGGTGCCGGGGTACTGCTGATCTCTCCAACGGGCGAACAACTCAAGTACGTCCTGCAGATCTTCTGGAAGGTCTCGAACAATGAAGCCGAGTACGAAGCTCTCCTACACGGGCTCCCTCTCGCGGCTTCACTGGGCATCAAGCGGCTACTGGTCTACGGCGACTCCGCAGTGGTCATCAACCAAGTCAACAAGTCCTGGGACCGCAACAAGGAGAACATGGACGCCTACTGCCTAGAAGTCCGCAAGCTCAAGAACAAGTTCTATGGTCTTGAGTTCCGCCACATCGTCCGCGACAACAACGTTGCAGCGGACGTCCTCTCGAAGCTTGGATCTACCCGCTCTCAAGTACCAGCGGGTGTCTTCGTTCACGAGCTTCACGCGCCATCCATCCTGGAGCCGGCGCCACCGACCACTGTCCCGGCACACCCACCAGCTGGACAGGAGGTCATGATGATCGACGTGGATGGGAGGAAACCCTTCATCGACTACCTCAGCGAGCAGAAGGTTCCCTCCGACAAGAACTCGGCCGAGCAGCTCATACGCCGCGCCAAGTCCTACATCCTCGTCGGCGACAAGCTTTACAAGCGGGGCGCATCTTCTGGAGTACTCATGAAGTGCGTCCCTCGGCAAGAAGGTAAGGACATCTTGGAGGAGATCCACAAGGGCGTCTGCGGCAACCACGCGTCCTCACGCACGCTGGCCAGCAAGGCCTTCCGGCGAGCTTTCTGCGGCCCACGGCTGCGGGGCGATGCCGAAGAACTCGTCGAGAAGGTGCCAAGGATGCCGGTACTTCGCCAAGCGACAACACGTCCCGGCCTACAAGCTAGTCACCATACCGCCAACCGGCCCTTTGCCTCGCGGGGGCTCGACATGATTGGGCCACTACCAAGCCGCGCCGGGTGGTTTCAACGGGAGTATTGGTGGCCATCGACAAGTTCACCAAGTGGATCGAGGTCAAGCCGGTCACATGCCCCAAGGCCGACGAGTACTCGACTTCCGGATGAACTCGTGCATCGCTACGGACTACCCCACCACATCATCACAGATCTGGGCTCCAATTTCAACAACCACCGGTTGCGGGGAGTATGCGCGAGAACAGCGGGATCGACGTCCGATACATCTCAGTTGCCCATCCTCGGGCCAACGGACAAGTCGAGCGCGCCAATGGGATGGTGCCCGACGCTCTCAAGAAGCGGCTACACGATGCTGCTAACTCCAAAGGAGGCAAGTGGATCAAGGAACTACTCAACGCACTCTGGGGGCTACGGACTCAGCCATCCAAGCCAACGGGGCAATCCCCTTACTTCCTAGTCTACGGCTCCGAAGCAATCCTCCCTGCCGACGTCATATGGAACTCGCCAGCAGTGGAGCACTACGACGAAGGGGTCTCAGAAGAAAGCAGACGAGTTGACATCGACAGCCTCGAAGAAGCTCGCTGCGCTACCCTCGTACAATCAGCAAGGTACCTGGAGGGTATCCGACGCTACCACGATCGCAACGTCAAGGAACGCTCCTTCAACGTTGGTGATCTCGTCCTTCGTCGTATCCAGAACACGGAAGGGCTACACAAGCTCAGTTCCCCTTGGGAAGGTCCTTTCACCGTGGCAAAGGTGACCGGGCCGGGCTCCTACCGCCTCCAAACACTTGAAGGCGAAGACGTCAACAACTCGTGGAATGTCGACCAGCTCTGTCGATTCTACGCCTAGTCTACACGACTACTCCGGGGTTCAAGTCTACATGACTACATCAACACCCCTCTGCCATAAGCGGCCTCCCGGTCCCGGCTCCGGTCTCGGACTACTCCTCTCCGGGATCCGGCCCGCGCGGCTACCTACGGATCCTGGGGCTGCGACGAGCAACAAAGGACTCTAGCGACGGTCTACTAAGAGACCATACTCTAAGATCCGGCCTACACGGCTACCTACGGATCTCTTTGCGCAGCGGCTACTCGCCCTAGCACTACTCAGCAGTAAGCGGCCTCCGGGTCCAGGCGACTACTCTGTAACTACGGCCCTGGCCATCCAGGTGTACTTCTTCAGTAATAAAGTTTGATTGTTCATCAACTTCTTTACTGTCTACTTCCCTCAACAGGACTACTGCCGAGTACGACTATTCGCATCCACTCCACGATGGGGTTCCGCACTCTGAGATCGCGACTACGAGTACTCATTGCTAGAAATTTTCTTTCATTAATACTTAAGCAATTACATTACAATTGTTTTTGTACAACTCTGGCTACTAGCTAACTATTACAAGGCTACTGGAGATTGAGCTTATCAGCTACTTGCTCCGCGATGGGAGCCATCTGCTCCAGCAGCTCCGCGTACTGCTCATCGGTGCAGTTGGCGGCTACCCCGCCAATGACTACTTCCACAGGGGCCTTCGGGAAGTAGGACTTCATGAAGGCCAAGACTTGCTTCGGGATCGACCTTGCCATGTGCTTCACATATGCTGCCAGCCGGCTGGGGGCTTCCCTGAGGCGATCCACGAGCGGAGCGATCTTGGGGCCGCCCGGATGAGGCACCAAGAGCCTTGCGATCGGCAGCGCGGCTTCTTCAAGATCCTTCAGCTGGGCCCGCAACGCCTCGCAATCTTCATTCAACTTCTGCAACGATTTGTAGCAGTTGACGAGATCACGGTCAGAAGCGATCCGAAGCTCCATGTGCTTCTCGCACTCGAAGGCAAGTTCTTTGTAGTCGAGCTCGAGTACCTGGCGGGCCTCCTGCTCCCGGTAGAAGAGGTTCTTCATGCTTATCTCCGAGGACTTCAGTTGTTCCACCTGGGTCTCAAGCTCTGCAACACAGCAAGGCGCAGCGGGTTAGACTACCTCTCGACCTCCAACAACTACCCAACAAGTCAAGCGGTGTACCTTTGTTCTTGTTGCGGAGGCTCTTGTTCTTCCGCACCAAGTCATCGCCCTTTGCCTGCAAATCTTGGATATCATTATGATACTTGGCAAAAGCGGCGTCGAGCTTGGACTGCATGGCAGTCGCGTGCTTCCGCGACTTCAAAAGCTGATCCTCCAGTGCTTCAGCCCGGAGCACCGTGTCACCAAAGCCTTGCAGCATGTTGGACTTCTCGCGGGACCTCTCCGCAACGTCCTACACAGACAACTCATGTCACACGAGTACTCAACGACAGATGATTGACTACTCAGAAGTTAAGACTACTTACCTTCATCCACCGCTCAGCCTGGCGGACCGCCTCCAGGTGCCTGGCCACTGTCGCCGGGTCGACCAGATCGTCCGCGAGCAGCTCTATCTCGCCACGACTACTCGTGGCGGCTTCCGTCATCGGCGCAGAGCGGATGGGCTCCGCATCTTGGATCTACGGGGAGCGGATAGCCACCTCCAGAGCGATCTTTGGCGACATGGTGACCTCCTCTCCTCCGGCCGCCACGGCGGCTTCCTCGACTACTTCCTCCATGGGCTCGGGGGCTCCTCCGGTAGCCTCCGGCGCTTCTGGCATCGACTTCTGCATTGGCACCCCCGCAGGGATGTCACTCCCTTCGGTCTCGGCACCTGTCAAGGAGAAGACAAGTGTATCAGCGACTACGACTACTCCTCGAGGAGCTCTACAACTTCAGAAGAGTACTTACCTTCGACCACGCTGGCCTTAGGCAACGACGCCTCAGTAGCCGGTGCTTCGGCCACCGCCTGGGAAGCAGGAGCGGACTCCTCGGCGGGCGGCGCGATTTCTTCTTCCGCCACCGCCGTAGAGGGTTCATCCCCCTCCCAGGACAGATCTGTTGATTTCCTACAGAAGTACACACATTTGGTTGTCAGCCAAGCGCGACTACTACAACAAATACTACTCGGGAAGATGCAATACTTACAAGCTCGACCGGACTATCGTCACGGCTGGGGCACCGAGGATGCTGGCAATGTCTACCAGTCCACCCTCGGTGGGTGCCTCCTCTTGCACCTCTGCAGCCGCTGCCTCCTCTACAGCGACGGTAGCCGGTGCAGCGCTTTCCCGCGCTCCTGCGGCCACCACCTCTTCGACGGCGGGGGCTGCGAGTTCTGTGCTCCCTTGAGGAGCAGGGGGCTGGCGCTCCAGTTGCGCCAATAACTCTTCAACAGTGGGGGCTGGGCTACGACTCCCAATAGGCTCCCCCACTGTGTCCCACTCGCCTTCGTCGCCCTCCTCGACGGGCTCCGTTGGCGGCACGTGCTGTATACAAGGAAGATCAGTCATCAGCAAGTGAACTAGTACAATGGGTACTCGACTACACAAGTCAAGACTTCTTACCTCTTGAGGCGTGGTCTCCATGACCTTCAACTTCTTCGTCACCCGCTTGCGGGCGGGGTTGCGCAGCTTCCGTGGAGGCGCAGCCAGACTAGCCTCCAGGCTAGTCGGCGGGTCTTGCACGAGAGGTACATGAGGCAAGCCGGGACGGCTAAATCTCGACCGCAGCTGGAAGCGGTCTTGTAACGTCTCGTCGTCGTCGTTGTCCTCCTCGGACGTGTCTTCCACGATGACGGTGTCATCGCCTTCGCCGACCTCTCGCCGCTCCTTGGCTTTGGTTTTACCCTCCTTCGGGATTTCGATTCCCTGAGGGGGCGGCTGCGGCTCGGAGACGAACCTCTTCAAGTCATCCTGCAAGGCACAAGACATCAGTGCAACTACTCACAAGCAAGGACAACTCGACTAGGGGGTACGACTACTTACCTCCTTTGGCGGGCGCGCGGCGGAGTACTCCTCGACGGGACACGCCGTGTACGGCGGCATGTCCTTGAAGATGCGCGTCAGCCTCTCCACGATGTCGTCGTCATCGAATTCACCTCCTGGCATCCGCGACGTGTCGTCGTTGCCGGTGTACTCGAAGCCCAGGGTGTCGCGGGCCATCAGCGGCTGCACCCTCCGCTTCATGAAACTGAAGGCCACGTGCTCGGCCCTCAGTCCAGCCTCTCTAAGCACCTTGATGCGTGCTAGCAGCTCGGGGAGCTGGATCCCCCCTGCATTGTGGGCTCTGTGTTCCACCAATCCCGGTGCCTGGGCTGCCTCCCGCTCGGTTTCGGCAGGCCGGGGTGATGGTTCGTGACATAGAACCACCTCGCTTTCCAATCGGCGTTGGAGTCAATGAGCTTGTACGCCAGGTACTGCTCAGCGGCGTCTTCTCTCATCTGGATGCCAGCTCCTCCGACTACTCGAGGATTGCTGGTGCTCGGCTGTGGCTTCACCCGGAAGAATTTCCGGAACAAGATCTAGTGCGGCTTGATTCCCAAGAACGCTTCACAAAAATGCACGAAGACTGCGGTATGGAAAATGCCGTTAGGGTTGAGATTGAGGTACTCAACTCCGTAGTACCCGAGGAGGCCCTTGAAGAAATCACTGGCTGGAAGCGCGAGCCCGCGCTCCGCGAAGCGCACGAACATCGGGATCTCGTCTTCAGCTTTCTCCATTGGGTATGGATCCCCGGCGGTGGCTCTCCACATATCTACCTCCTTCTCACGGATGAACCCGCTGTTGAGGAGGGCTAGCAGATCCTCCATCTTCACCTTCGAGTTCTTCCACTCGCGGCTTGGATCTGGCCGCGGTGGAGACATCGGCGGCGCTGCCCCAGTGGTAGCCGCGGCGGCCTCGTCACGGCCTCTCTTCTTCCCGGCTACCTTCGAAGACTTGGACGGTGAAGGTTTCATTCTCCAAGTACACAGAGTCTTCACGCGCATTCGCTCGGGGGCTACCCTAGTAGCTCTGGGTGGCGGCGCGCTTGGATCTACTGCGGCGGCGGCGTGTGCTGGAAGCGGATCTGGCACAGATCTATTCGGAATGGCTCTAGTAGTGAAGGGTGAAAAACCCTAAGGGTTTTGGCTTCTATTTATAAGTCAAACTGGCTTCGCAACGGCCGGCTGGATAGGTCCACGCCCGGCTGACTCAGTGGCTAAGCGCGGCTCTTCGTATTCTACCAGTCGACACGCCTCACCTCGGGGGCTCGGCTACGGCTACTCGACTACCTGGGAAGCAACAAAATTCAGGAGCATCTCAGGACACATTCTTCAAGATGACCCTTCAATTCGAGAGGAAGTACTCGACTCAAGGCTCGGGGGCTCCGTACCACGTGTCCTTCGGTTTTTTCCTCTCTGGATTTTTCGGGATATTCTTGCCAAGACTTCAGATGGACCCTCAGCCAGAGTCTACAACTCAACCTAAGGCTCGGGGGCTACTCCATATGGAGTGCGATTTTGCAATCGCACTTCCATATCAGCTCCGGCTTCAAGACAACGCGGGCGTTTTGAAGACCTTCGAGGGCAGCACTCGAGGACGCTTGGGACTACTCGAGAAGACTTCAAGATTGCTCAGATATCGGTCCGGAGTACATTCCCGGCCTTGGGATGCTTCGACTACTCTTGAGGACTTTTGACTTGTAGTACTCGGGGACGCTTGAGGACTACTCGTTAAGGCCGTCAAAATTACTTGAAGCTATCCTTCTCGACTACAAAGTACTCGGGGGCTTGTCGTATGGACCTCCCCGGGCCCACTACCTCGGTGGGTACCGGGACCGACTACTCGGTGGGCCCCGGGACTACCGGCTTGCGCTACACGGCACTCGATGGCGTGGAGCACAAGGACTACGGAGGAGAAGTACTCGGTTAGGAAGCTGTACATGTCCCGCACTGTATGGAAGACTCCTAGGCGTACTCGACTAGTACTCTCTCCTTACTCCGACTTGTAACCCTGCCTCCCGGGCTATATAAGGCGAGGCAGGGACCGTTCTCTAGAACAACTCATCTCATCCAATCCACGGCGCACTATTACACCATCTTGTAATCGTACCCAATCAATACAGAGCTACACAACATACAGGACGTAGGGTATTACGCACCTTGCGGCCCGAACCTGTCTAAATTGTGTGCCACGTGTCTCTTCCTTCGAGTTACCGATCTCGGCGAGGCCACATTCATCTACTTCGGGTACTCCCCTTAGTAGGTTGCCGGTCTAAAACACCGACAATCGTGCACCAGCGACCGGGCGAGCAGGTCTCCGGAACCGTCGTCTTTGCGATCCTGCACCGGGAGAAGGCGAATAAGGTTTTTGGGAAGCGCTTTCCACGCGACTGCTACCAAACGACTATTTCATCTGCTTCTTGGTGGCCTACTGTACGACTACTTCCTGGCGGTTGTTCGAGGGACTACGCTGCGTACATCTTACTGCATTGACTTTGTACGACTACATCGACTAAGGTCCTTCCACGGTTAGTATGGCTAATCCAGAGAATAATGGCACATCCGTTGCCTCCGGTAACCGCCCCGCCTTTGGATACACTCCCATCTTGCTGTGGTTTTGTTTGTCATCATGATCAATCTGCCTTATCTGTCTAGTGTATGAATCGTGCTTACACTAGTTACTTTGATCTGTGATATGAGTTTTCTACACATGCTTAATCTAGTTGCTCAATTTGTCATGATTTATATTCTGGTTTTAATCTGGAAATTGCCTAATATTTCAACACATCCTAGTATCTGCAAGAAATTTATACTGTTTTGCCTGTGGTGTCGGGATAGATCCCACATACTAGTAGCTGCATGAAACTTGTACTCCTATTAGAACTTGTACGAGAACTCACTAAATTCCTCCTCTTGAAGTATATAAAGGAGGGTAGGATCTCTAGATTGGCAACTTCAACCAAGGATCGCCAAACAACATCAAAACGGAGAGCGCAATGTACTCCACCCAGACATAATGTAGGTTATTACCCTGCTCTGGGTGAGCCTCTCAAAATATGTACCTTGTACTATCAAGCTTCAGTTCCGGTGACCCCCTGCCAACCAATGCAATCTACTGTATGGGAATTGTGTATGGGAATTGTATTGCAGATTCTACTTTCAAAGTTCATCTTAAAAATTTTCTTAAAAATAATACAAGACGTGATGTATCATTACTAAGGGCCTGCTTGGTTGGCACCGCAACCCGCCTCGCCACGCGCGCCCTTGCCACGGAACAGTATTTTCCGTGGCGGGCAAAACGGCCGCCGCGGCCTGGTGGCGAGAGAGGCTGTGGCGTGGCGAACTATAGCTGGGGAACCAAACATCCCCTAAATATAAGCTAAATGCATGTCATAATATGATCGAAAAATTCTCTCAAATCCTACAACAACACGCAAAAAATTATGTGATCGCGCGCGCAGCGCCCCAACTATAGCTAGCAGGCTATCTAGCGGCATCGGCCGGCCTGCTAGCATGCTTCCGCTAGTTAGCTACGAAGTTATGGCGAGGATCTCTTTTCACTCCGCACGCGTGGATCCATGTACATGTGATGCTTTGTCCACCATAAGGGTTTGTTTGGGAAGTAGTGAAATAAACGAGAATGAAGGGCTTGGGTTAGATGAATTTCCACTATAAGTCAAAATTTGCCAAAATCCCCTTCAATTCTCTTCCATCCACTTGAATACTACATTTCCCAAACAAGCCTTGAAGAATTGGGGGGTGTGGGGGGCAACCGGGTGTTGATCTAAACTCTGCTCCATTCATCAGTTCATCCTTTTGATATCGTACAGCATGTAGCGACGTCCAAATTACAAACCGCAAGCTAACAAGGATAGACAGCTAAGATCCATGAAAGCTAACAAGCTTAGCTAGTCATCCCAATAATGTTGCTTCCCATGGTGCTTCAGATAATTGTACACATGCGTTTCTTTGTCCGTGCCCGGTCTTTTGGACAGGCCGGTGACCAGCTCTCGCACACTCTTTAGCTACACACTCGCCACAACCAGGCAACCTCTTTAGCTAGAGTAGCCAACAAATTTAGCGAGAAGGAACAAGCTTCGCAAATTTCGTTCCAAATACAGACCAAGCAAACAAATAATTTTTTGTTTCTGAAACAAACATCTGAAGTAAACCTTGGTGTAGCCGCATGGGTGGCGTTTCCTCTTTCTTTTAATAAAGAAATATCAAAAGAAGGAACTTCGTTTTTTTCCTCTTCCAACAGGCACAAAAATCCTTGCAATAGTTTTGCGTGTTCTTTTTAAAAATGGCTAGAATTTGCGAGTTATGGAAAAGGAGACGGACGGCATCATATCACCTTCTTTGTAGTACCGTCCGCCGGAAAGGCTCGGCCAGGAGACGAACCTAAACTAGGGAGTGCTAACTGCTAGCTGCACAACTCACTGCCCTCTAGCTAGCTAGTACGGGGTAGCAAGCTTTGCAGGCAATTAGCCATGGCTGCTGCCTGCTGGGCAGGGTCCGTCGGAAACGATTCCGACACGTGATCGGCGTGGCTCATCAACAAGCACCGACCGACCCCCACACGCCGCCGTCGTCACATCTCAGCGTCCCAGCTCGCACGTTCGATTGGCCGCGGAGCACTTGGAGCAGTTCACTGCTGAGGTTGAGGGCATGTTTGAATCACCTTCAGTCTCATGACTAAAATTAGTCAGATTAAAAAGTTTTAGTCACCCCCTAGTTTGGAAGCAAGAGCTAAAGTGTATTAAAAGAGCATTAAAGTTTCTATTTCTCTCTCCCTTTCTCTTCTCTCTCCTCTCCCTTTCTCTTCTCTCTCCTCTCCCTCTCTCCTCTCCCAAGGTGGACATGGCTTGGAGCTATTGGCAGCATGCATGTGGTCATTAATGAGGAAAGAGGACGAGGAGATTTTAGTCCCTTTTAACTCCCCCACCCCCTACTAGTAAAATTTAGCCTCAAGACTAATTTTAGCCTCATTTTAGCCTCAACTGTTTGGAAGTTTAGCTCATACTGGAGACTAATTTTAGTCAGGCTAATTTTAGTCCCTATTATCCAAACATGCTCTTAATTTGAGGGGGCCAACGCATGAGGGAAAACTTGCAAAGGAAAACCTCTTGTTCCCGAAAAGCCAAGCAGGCGAACCAACCAGCAACTCGATGTGCTACTTTCCCGAAAAGTAGCAGAAACTTTTGCCACCTACGATGAATAGAAAAAGTTTACCAGGAGCAGAGCATAATTCGGCAAAAAAAAAAAACTCTGGAGCTTTTGAAATTACTCCAGCTCACCAGCTGGCACGAAGGTTCATCACCAGAGAACGAGAAGGGGGTTTAGGAGTATCTGACCTGTAGGTGCAGCCGTGCAGGACATCCGGGCGAGACACTGAACAATGACCAACCATACCTTGTCGTGACCAACAACTTGAGGTTTATTTGCAAGGATACATCAACAGTATCGCCACTTTAATAATGTAAAAGGGAAAAAAAATGTCCATCTAGATTTACAAAACAAGGATACAACTTCGTCTAGGATCTGAAAGGATCTGGGCGAGCGTGCACCTCACAAGATGGTGAGGAGGCACCAGCATCTCCAGGAGGGGTATACATCCTTCCCCTTCTCTCTGCTTTTTACCAGGTGTACAACATTATACTAACACCATTTGATGGATGGTACAATATAGGACCGAGCGAAATGAACACCGTATCCTCAGATGTTACACTTGTCGTATCCGTAGAACCACGAGTTGAGGTCCGTGCTCTTGGATACCTCGAATGATCCGCCTTGTGGCAAGGTGTCCAACTCCACCTTCCATTGCTGGCTGCCGCTGGGGCTACCAGCTGTGTCATACCTAGGAGGCTCCAAATCGCTCGGTTCTTCTGGCTGCACGGCTCCATCCTTGCACTGACACTGCGAGGACTCAGCAAGACGCTGGTTTAGCGAGAGGATTTCCTGGTCATAGTTCTTTTTCAACTTATCAATCTCCTGATACGCCTTCTCGGTCTCCTGCTCTGCCATAAGCCTCCGTTTCTGCAACAAACGAAGACAAAGCTTTGTATTACTTTTTTTTTACAGAAACTGAAAAAATCTAAGATCAAGTTGCTGACAGGCGATGTGCCAGGGCTGACAGACGATGTGACAGAATTCCACATTTTCATCCTAAAGTTCAGAAATTCTGTTGTATTCTCAACTGCCTATATTGATCCTACTCTTTTATCTGCCTAAATGTAAGGTTGGAGCAAATGTCAAGAAGCCATAAATGTAAGGTTGGAGCAAATGTCAGGAAGCCATACCTTTGCTAGTGCTTCAGCTTCCTCTGCATCCTTCAATCGTACAAGTAATTCACCAGCTGCTTGAACAGCTTCAGCAGTATCCCTTAGCTGGCCCTGAAGGCCTTCATTTTGTGTTTTTAGAACTGAGATTTCAGCTGCAAGGGCATTGATGAAGCGCAATTCAGCACCTTTAATACCAGCTTTTTCTGCTCTCATCTTCACATCCTCAACACCCTCACGCATCCTCCTATGCAACGCAAGCAAACGGAAATGGTTCTCTTGGAGATCAGCATACTGTTCCAGGTGTCTTGCAGCTCCCTGAATTGCTGTTTGTACTGCCTCCTTCAGTTCTTCTGAGCATTTCTTCTCGGATTCCAATTCTGACTGCAACTTCCCGACAAGGGACTTTGTTGCTTCAAGTTCGACTCTAAGCTCTTCTGTGAGTGTAATCCATTTACTCTCAGCTTCAGTCCAATCAGGAGCATCACCAACATTAGTATCTCCATCCTTATCTTTTGTGCCAGGGCCAGAATTAGCTCCCTGAGACATTGGCACTGGAGCCAACAGTCTACGAATTGATGTTGATGATGAAAGCATATAATGCAACTGATTTTTCAGGTCCTGTATCTCCTCCTGTAGAACTTCTTTCTCATCTCCGGAGTTCCTGAACATGTCCAATTCTTCCTGGAGTCTTTTTACCTCAATTTCAGCACGCAAAACATCAGGGTGGTTTTCATATTTCTTTTGGAGGATCTGAATTTGTTAGTGTACCAGAAAAGCTAATCAGTAAATGCAGGCTTCAACAAGAAAATGTAGTAACTTGAGTACAACGGGAATTGGGAAATTATGCTACCTTATGCTCATTCATAAGTGACAAATACTCTTCATTCATGAATTCTTCAGTTGGTAAAGTTCCATCCATGAGACTCTCGAGCCTAGCAATTTTTCCTTCCAGTGTTTGTGCAATTACAGCATTACATTCTCGTTCATGCTTATATTGTTGCACCTGCAAAACCAGAATGATTAGCACAGAGGAACGTATATATTCTTGTTTCATGTATAGAGAGAAAATACTGACCAGGCGATTTAGTTGTTGAATTTCTGCAGCTTGCTTTGCACACTGTTCATCACGTGCCATCTCTCGTCTGATAGCTCCAGCCAAGACCTTCTCCACAGCCTATATAGACATAAGATATGCATGAGCATTGTACACTCAACTTCACCATATATAAACTCGTGCATCAATCTGCTGCTGCTCTAACTTACTTTCAGAAAGTGTTGCTGCTTTTGGTCATCAGATGGTACTGCCCCATCAGCTGGTACCAATTGCAGATCTTTACAAGCACTGGGATCCCTACTCACATTCACAGAAGCTTCAAGTAGACAGCTAGGAATCAGAGCTAGAGGGTTATCTCTGGCTTCAGATTCTTCAGGATCGGTTTGAATTGCAACATCAACCTTGCAAGGCTGAATATCCATGATTCTAGCATTTAACCCAACAGATGCTCTCCGCCATGCACTATTGTTCTGGTGACTTTCAATGATTTGAAGTCCCTTCTGTATACTGGCTGCAAGGTTTAACTTGCATTTGCCATCTCCAAATTCAGCACCAGTGCTAAATTTATTAGCATCACAGCAAGACCTTTTTGTGGTTATCAGATTCTTATCCTCCTCAAGAGCTTGAACATGTGAAGTGCCCGCACTTGCATCCCTCGAAGCTTGTAGACCATTAGAATCTTTACCTTTAATAGGAGATATTGCCATATTATCATGATTGTAGGGTTTCTCCACATCATTCTCATCAATTTCCATTTCCTCATCACTATCTTCTTTGATAGCTTGGAATGTTGTAGGACGACCCAAGCTCATTTTCAGCAGATGCAAACTGCGCCTAGGGTTCCATCCAGTGGCATTACTGCCATTGTTTCCTTCTAAGCCTCCATTAGACTTCACCCTGTGAAGCTCATCCTGCAGTGTAAGATATAGGAAATAAGATATTATTTATGAAACATGAATCAATTGAGCAAAACATCATAGAGAATCTTGGTTGTCAAATGAGACACAATCATACCTTCAACTGCCTAATTTGCTCACGCAGCGCATTTACATCCTCAACTTTTTCTTCATTAACTATAGCATTGTTTTTGATAGCTTTTGCACGTTGAGCAAATCTAAGTGTGCTTAATGTTTCATTCTTACAACTGTATAAGAACAAAGAAGTGCAGTGAGGAAACAAGTAACCAACACTAACTAGCCAGAGAATAAACATATTGCTGTTCAGATCAGATAGTACCTTTGGGATGGCGAAACAGCACAAATCATTGCAAGTTTTGCATTGCCTCCTAGGGATTCTTGTAACAGAAATGTGAGCTTGGAATCACGATATGGAACATGGTGCCTTTGTTTTCCAGACTGCGATATTTCTGCTAGTATATTAATCAAGTTTCTGCAGCAAACAAAAGTATAGTTGTATCAGAACCTTGAATCTTCATTTCACAACTATATCCAATTGCTGTAAAATTACAACATAAATTTGTGTTAGTTCTTACCAATAGCCTTCACTTAAATTCAACATCATTTTTTTGCCTTTTATTGTCTGTCCCAAGATTTTAGACATGCTATTTAATGATACTAAGAATTATACATGCAATAATAAAAAACTAATAACAAAAAGTGCAAACAACAAATCATAAAGAGGTTTGCAATAAGAATTCTACATGCTTGTGCAGATAATTCATATAAACAAAAGTGAGAATAAAACTACGTAATTGCAGAAAAAACTAGCAACAAACAATTTCTTTTACAACAATCTCATATCTAGACCTCATCATGTAAAATGTTGAAATCAAGAGATAATTCCCCTATTATAAAATTTGGAAACCTTTATGAACAAAACTGAACTTATGATAGGCGTGATAGCCACTCATGTTTGCCAACTGATGCAGTCATAAGTAAATGTGCTATGCAGCTCTAGTTTCAGGACATCCACAGTGCAGTAAAACCATATGCAGCATTACTTAAAAAGAATTAAACTGAGTTCAGCTATTAGCCATTGTCTAAAGAACTTAGCAAAATCCTTGCCTAAAATTACTTGAACCTGTTCTTTTAATTTAAATTACAAAGAGAACCTTACCCAAGCTGTGAAAGTGAACGGTTTATATTCCCGGCTTCTTTTAATCGGTCACCAGCTGCGTGTGTTAGTTTTTGCCGCTCTGATCCAGCAAGATCCACCAAGTTTATCCTGCTTGACCTAGTGCTGCTTGATCCATCCTCTGGATTCTATATAATAATATCAAACAAGTAAATAACTAACAGAAGCATCTAAAATGAAACCAACAATAATTTAGACAGCAGTTAGTGGCTTGGACAACAGATACATTTTCAATGTATTCGTATAAGCAAAGCAAGCAAAGTGTTTCTTTATTTTAACGTAAACCTTGTTTCCATCAGTGCATAAACATCCACTTGTTTTTAAAGGTGTTAGCATGATTAATAAATATAAAGTACCATTGGGCAAAAATTCAGTGAGTACCTTAGATTCTGACTTAATGACACATGTAAAGACACAATGCGAGCGTGAGCTATCAGCATTTGCACTCGTTGCTCCTGTCCTCCGATTTGCCAGGCCCTGCATTATTTGTAATAAATCTGTTGAACAGAGAATTAAGGAAGAAAGTCTGTATTTATAGATGTGTAGACCTAACAGAAATAGATCCATCTTTAATTAAGAGGCACTCAATGTTGTGATCAAATTTTGCAGAATAAGTGCAATGCAGCTTGGTACATCAAGATATGCCACAAACTCCTTCCATGATTGTAAAACTATGTCCAGTGACAGATATAACTCAGGCAATTTTCACCCTCTCTACATAATATACAGTGATAAAATTATTATGTACCACTAAGAGTTATTAAGTGATAAAATTATTATGTACTACTGGTTAAGTGATAAAATTATTATGTACTACTAAGAGTGGTATGTACTAAAAACCACTGTCCGAAATTGGGTTCAATGCCATCAGAACAAATAAATGGTGAGTCGGTGACAGAATATATGTTAGTAGATCTTTTAGATGCCAACATTGAGGTACACACCTTTACCAACAGCTGAGTTATATCCTTCATAGTGAAAACGTACTGCTTTGTCAATGATTCAACATAAACACAGGCGGTTCTAACATCTTCTCTGATCTGCAAAGAAATAGGTTATATATTAACAAAATGAGTAAATGGTTTGATGCTGTGCTACTATGCTTCCCCATTTGTTTTTTCACCTGAAGATTCTTCTGAGAGGGATCTAGCAAATCAGTTATCTGTTCATTGTAGATCTGCACATTATAATAAAACTGAATCACATTTCCTGGGCCAAACAAGAATGAATGCATTATGTTCTATGTACTAAAGCAGAATTTGCCTCAAGAAACGAGCAGACACAGTTATAAGTTAGCTCTTTATCTGCATGTTTAACTTGTTCCTGCAAATGGGACAGCAAGTTTCAGCTTCAACTCAGAGAAATTCTTGAAAGAAAAGATAGTTTAGAAAACATTATCACATTACCTCTTTAATGCGGGAGAACAACTGCTCAAATACGCGGGGTGTCAGCCCCCTCTCACTGCTTACTGAATCTTCTGATAGCGCAGACAGAGGCCCCCACATAGTGTAGGTTTTTCCACTGCCAGTCTTTGAAAGTGACAACATAAGAACGAGGGAAGTATCAGTCAATTTAATTCCAGGTCCCGGACATAAATGTTCAACTGAAGATAAAATTACCTGTCCGTAGGCAAATATGGAGCTGTTAAAGCCTGATAAGCAATTTTCCACAAGTGGCAACCCAACAAGGTTAAATATATCCTCCTATAAAAGAATATACATATTAAGCACATATAGACCAACACAATCACAACACAATATAATATAATATAATATAATATAACTCTGCAGTGAAATGATCAAAGACAGAGAAACTTAATAAATGAATCAGACCGTCCAGAGAAAGGTACACAGTACTGTCTATTTGGCATGCTCAGGACGAATCTAGCCCCTAACCAAATTGCTGCAATATGAAAACATTCACAGCAATAACAACTAACATTAGCTATGTGTGCGAAAACCTGACCTCGACCCTGGCCTCTCCCAAATCACATCACAACCGTGCCATAATAGGCAGTGGAGAAAAGTTTCTGGTTACATTGATCCACAAGTGCAAACTTCACCTCAGAAATGTACTAAATAAGACAATACCAGCACCAGTTCTCTCAAATCGTACTCAGATATAAATTAAATGAAACTATTTAAACAAATCGTTTACCAGATAACACATCCACATTTGTAACCCGAAAGTTGAGCTAAGCCCTATCGTGTCCGTCCACAGAATCCCCAATCTCAGTGAAAATAGCACCAAAACCGGACGCAAAATTTCACCCAGGCTCACCTGCGTGGAGACTGCGTCGGCGACGGCATCGAACGTGAAGTCCTGCCCGTGGATCGCGACCGAGTTGATCGCCGTCTTGCGCACGCAGGCCTCCGGCCCCCGCCCATCCTCTCCGGCGTCCTCCTCGTCGACCCGGCACGGCGGCCGTATCCTCACCACCACCTGCCAAAAAACCGGCAGAGCCAGCACCCGTCAAGCTAGAACCATCGTCCCCAGCACCGGATCCCTGGAATCGTCCGGGAAACCCTAAGCCGTACCTGGACGCCGGAGTCGGGCGCGGGCGCAGAGCTGTCGTGCGGTTGGCCCGCCGCGGCAGCCGCGGATGAGACGTCGAGCTTCCTCTTGAGCGGGTTCGAGGACGGCGGCCGCGGGGGCAGCAGGCGGTTGCGGGCGGAGAGCGGCTTGGCGGCGGAGGACGGGGAGCGGAACGGGGAGGCGCCGTGGTCGTGGTGCGCCGGGGAGGAGTAGGAGGAAGGGTCAACGTTCTCCTTGGGGAGGCGGCGCCGCGGCGGGGTCTCGCCGCCGCCGCCGCCGGAGAAGGAGGGCGGCGGCGGTGTGGTGGGGTGGCGCGCGTGTCGCGAGAAGAGGGAGAGGGACCGCATGGCTGGGCCTGGGCTGCCTGCGGAGGCCGCGGCCGGAGAGAGAGGGGTGGGGAGAGGAGAGAGACGTTGGGGAGAGGAGGTGAGGGGGAGGGGATTTGAAATTTTTCGAACGGCTCGGGTGGGAGAGGAGAGGATGGGTCCGCTTGGGCGATGGGATCTGGCCTCGGGCCCGGTGTCTGTCTGCGGGTTGGGGTGGAGCAGAGAGAGTGACCAGTCAACGGGGGGCCGGCTGGCGAATCATCGAGCGCCATGTGTGGGGCCCTTATGACATGGGCTGCGGACGTCAGGTGCGCCTGTCTTTTTTAAAAATCTCTATCTCTATCTCTATAATATTAAAGCAAGGATTGATTCTGCCCCAAAACTTCGTCCGTCACGTGGAACCGGTGGAAAACCCCGTGAACCGGGGCATAGAATAAAAAACGAAGAAAAACCGTGACCCTTTCCTGTGAACCGATTGGAAAACTGCCGCTCACGTATAAAACCGAAGAAAAACCGGCAGCCCACGAGCCAGCCTACTGAGGGGCACGCGAAGAAAAACGGGAAGCCCACCACAGCTCCTTGAGGCCCATCAGTCAAACAAACTTGTCTTCGTTTGATTAAAAACAACTTATAAGCCCACGAAACCAGAAGTCAACGTGGTAGGGCGCCGATGGGTTGTGAGTGGATAAGAAAACGGTACACTAAAAAAGGTTGGTCACGTGTGGTAGAAAATGATGCAGTGGTGAAGAAAAAGAAAAACGATGGAGCAAGAGGAAAAAAATGAAATGTGAATTAATAAAAAATGGTGAGTGAGATTAAAGTGGCGTAGATGCAAGGAACAACGATGAGGTCGGGAAAGTGGGGGTAGGAGGAACAACGATGAGGTCGGGAAGGTGGGGGTAGGTTCTACGTGGGCACGACGACGGATGAGGTCGAGGTGGCGTGAGCGCCACAGTGACGCCGAGAAGGTAGGGATGACGACGCCTATGTGAATGATGGTGAGGCTGGGAGGCACAGATGACAGCAGTCGACGATATGGTGACACATTGGTGATGAGAAAAACGACATGGACGGGAAAGGTGAGGTCAGGCAGACGTTGGCGAGGTCAGGGCAAACAACAGTGAGATTTGGGAGACACAGATGTGCGGCAGTGTTAGCGTGTTGCATGGGACGACGAGGATAGCGCCGAGGTTAGGATGTTGCCGGGACGGTGAGGTGACATTACAACCGAGATTAACGACGATGCAACGAGCAATGTTTTCTTCCGTTGCAACGCACGGGCATTGTTGCTAGTATATATATAAATACGGAGTAGCATGGCACAAGTTAGTGTGCGGTGACGACGTGAGGCTCGCAACCAAATAACCCCTGATTGTTGTGAGAGAAGATGTGATAGATATGTTGGGTGAATAATACATATTTCACCTCTTTTTTAGGAAGGTGTTTGATTTGGTGAATTGAGTGGAATGAATAGTGAGTGAATAATAGAAATTTGGATTGGATGCGTTTAGGCCATGTTTCAAATTTCCACTCACCCCATGGCATCCCCACCAATTATTTCTAACTAAATACCTACAATTTTTCACAATTCATCCACTATCCATCACAGTTCTTTTCATCCATCTAAACAACCCCTTAGTTTGCAAGAATTTTTCCAACTACAATCGAGTATTAAACGTGGATTAATGACAAAACTCATTTCATAACTCTCCTAATTTTTCGGGATGAATCTAACGAGTGAGCCTAATTATGCTATGATTAGACAACATGTGCTATAGTAAACAATCTCTAATGATAGATCAATTAGTCTTAATGGATATGTCTCGTGATTTTCTCGTCCATTCATGTAATTAGTTGTGTAATTGGTCTACGTTTAATACTCTTATGAGGCCTTGAAAGGGGGATGCAAAAAAATTCCAAAAAAACCACCCAACTAAATATAGTCGAAGGTATGTTGACGGTGAAAATCCGTCAACCTAGCCATGAGTTTACCTTCGGTGTTGGCATGAGTTTTATACCTTATCCATTGGTACTAACCCCCGTGGTATAACAAGTTCACGTGTGCATGTCGGTTTTGGAGTTTGATGTTTATGCGGGGATTTAGTGTTGAATGCAAGACTTTCGGGATTAGTTCATCAAGCACCTCATGACAAGACCTTGAAGCCCCGAACAAGTCATGCAATGAAGCAAAATTAACTCCAAGAAGCGGGGGACTCGATCCGAGAAGACGACAAACTCCGGGGACACGACCGGAAAAGTGCTCGAATCTTGCAAGATAAGGAGTTGAGTCCAATTCGGAGAGAAACCGACGACATGGACCTACATGCGAAGGGGGAAACATCCGGGAAGCAAGGGAACCGACGTGGGGCAAAGGAGCCCACGGGGCCGGGCCTAAATGGGCCCCGGGCGGCCGGCCCGGCCCGGTCGGCCCGGGCCCATTTTGGGCCCAAACGTGCTCTCCTTTGCCCTAGCCGCCAATCGGGCTATTTATAGCCCCCCGACCGAGAGCCACGAAGGGAAGATTTCGTCTTCGGCCGCCGAGAAGCGAGAGAAGAGAGGGACACCATGTCGGAGAGGAGAGGGTCGAGCTAGTTGACTAGGGTTTCCCTAGCCGACGTGGGAACCTTGCATGGAAGACCACGTCGGAGTTCCGGAGCTAGAAGCAAGATCAAGGAAGGATCCCGGTGGTGATCTTGTGTATGTATCATTGTCATAGTTGAATTATCAAGTTGAATCTTTTCTTAGCGATCAAGTGTTTCCTCGAAGATTTCGTTTTTCGATCGGCTTTGCTTATTCCAATTCTATTCGCGCGATAGATTACATAGGGTGTTCTTGTAGCCGCGGTGGCTAGAGGTACACGCCGGATCTTCCGAAAGAATCTCGACTTGTCTTTTGACTCGCCCTAAGCTCCCCGCATGAATAGGGATACGTTGTGACGAACGGGGGTCTCGAAAGGCGGATGTTTTCGGATTTGGACGGGAAACCACGATTTAAAGAGGCTTCTATTAAGATTCGATTTGCTACTTCTTCTCTTGCTTGGAACTTCAACAAAAGGCTTACCCCGATCCCTCTAGATCGGTTTATCTACCCAATCTTACTTTGTTTTCTCCGGTCTTTAGTAGATTAGATTTATCTTTGTTTTGTGCTCTTATCTAGATGCATTAGGGTTTCTCTTTTACCAAAGATTGAAGTTACTTGGCTTTACTAGATCAACTCTTGCGTCACACATTTGTTCCACGGATTCGATACCTTGGGTTCACCACTCGAGGGAAGAAGGGTCCCTTGACTACGACGGGAGACTTGTCCGCTTGCAAGTCACAAACGAACTTTGATACAATTATTAACCGTCAACAAGGTAAAAATGATGGGATGTGATGGAAGAATAATGCATTGGGGCACGTGCTATGAGAGAGGATGTAATGTGTGAAAGGACATGAGTGTTTAGTTTGGAAAACATGGTGAGGATGTGATCAGAGTGAATAGTAGATTGAAGTGGCATTTTCTCAAGAGTTAAATCGATAGCCTCTTTTCTAAATTACTCGGCAGAGCAAATAAAGCACAACAAAATTAATTTAAGGGTTAGGTTCTGGCTCGAGGTTGTTGGGGGAGGGCTCCATCACCGACGAGTTCAAAGGGACGATAGGTGGCAGTGGCGCGGAGGTGGAGGTGTGGGTGGACATTGAGTAGTTAGTGTATGCGACGGGAACACCAAAGAGGAGATGGGTTACAAGGGTGGGTGGCGGCAGGAGGCGAGCAAACGGCATGACGATGAGGTCGCCGCCTATCGTGGAGCAGTGTGGAGACCGGCGGGGTGGTGTTAGAGCATTGCAACCAATGAAGATAGCCGTCGGCGTCAAGCATCATAAGGATGATAGTGAAATTTCTCAGATTTGAATGTCCTTGAAGGTGTTAGAGGCGACATCTGCGAAGCAAGGCAGGTTGGAAGAGGCGGGGTCTACGAGAAGAAACGGAGGAAGTGGACGGAAGCCAAGGGTAAAGGAAGATGATGAGTGATTTTCTTCTTCCCCCCATCAATAAGTATGGCTGCCTAGAGGGAGGACTCTTTACCTATCATTAGAGAGAGCCCTCTCACCAAATCTTCTCTAGTCTACTTGGTTAGAGGGGCTGAGGTATGGTGGTAACCAGAAGACCCAGGTCCGATTCCTCATTGGAGCGAATTATGAAGCTGATTTTTTTTAAAAAAATCCCCTGGTGAAGTCGGGGTTTGCGGGTTTTCTAGACCTGGAGAAGGTTCCTTCTTCTTAATGAAAACCCGTGGGGGTAGTCTTCTTCTGGAGAAGGTTCCTTCTTCTTAATGAAAACTCGTGGGGTAGTCTTCTTCTTAATGAAAACTCGTGGGGGCGGTCTACCTACCGGGCCTAGTTTTTTGGGGAGAACCCTCTCCGTCGAGTTGCCTCATTTTTCTTTGGAAAAAAGTCTAAATTACCTTTGATTCCTCGTTGGAGCGAATTGTGAAGCTGGTTTTTAAAAAACCCCTCGCTGGTGAAGTCGGGGTTCGCAGGTTCTAGGTCAGGAGAAAGCTCCTTATTAATGAAACCCCATGGGGCAGTCTTACCCACTGGGCCTAGGTTTTTTTTGGAGAGCCCTCTCCGTCGAGTTGCCTCATTTGTCTTTGGAAAAAAGTCTAAATTACCTCTAATCATAACAAAAGTTTTAGATAATCTTCTAAAGCATTTCTTGATTCAGTTTACCTCCCGATACTATGCCATTTGGTTCAATGTACCTCTTAAGGTAATTTGTCTTTTTTGTTTCTCCAAGCACATGTGGAGTTTTAAGTTCAAATTTTGCAAATATATAGCAGACAACATAAGATATGTCAAATCAATATTATAAATTTTCCATCACTCTTTTGATAGGGCAAGATATTTAAGAAACAAAAGCATACTTAAGATACAACATTATATATAAATAGTGATAAAAAGCATCAAATTTTTAAATATAGATTTTGATGTCCACTACCATCATGCAAAGTCTCAAATTAAAATTCAACTTGTATGTTGAGAAAAAAAATTGCATTATGAGGTAAGTTTAACCAAATAGTTTAGGGGATAAATTGAACCATAACATAGTTTAGTGGGTTATCTAGACTGATCACTATACTTAAAGGGAGTAATTTGGAGATTCCCTTTTTTATATTTTTTGTACCTTTATTTTGCAAAAATAAATGGTCCGTCAGAAATTTTGCAAAATTATACATCTACCGCCGTGGGCCACAGTGGTAGGGGTCCTACCGCTGTGCGACATGGCGGCAGGGGCTGTGGCCCCCTGGCAAGGGCACATACCACCGTGGGGTCACGGTCGGCAGCGTGACCTCCAGGTAGCGCCGCAGGCCACGGCGGTATGTATGGACCTACCTGTGACAACCCGCCCAGGAAAATACCGTACTACCGCCTAAACCAATCCACTTTGGTCATTAAGTAGTAATAAAGTATCATCCTGTCGTTAGTCGCCGGGTTAACGCCCGGTAAATCACTTATATAGCAACAAGGATCGACATATATGCATTACAACTCACGCGAAGGCGAGTCCAGAGATACAACATAAATAACATCCGAAATTTACCCCGAAGGGTTTAATTATTACAAAACGAGTCTTTGACATGACCACGTAGTTCAGAGTTTTTAAAACAACGGAATTAAACTAAGCGGAAAGCGAGAACACCATGGGAGGCCAGCCATGATGCCTTCAGTCGTCGTCCTCCACCCACTCCAGCTCCCAGCCGGGCGGGATCTCTCCAGGCCACACATCACCAAAGGCATTACCTGGAGCAACAGATTATAGCAAGGCTGAGTATAATAATACTCAGCAAGACTTACCCGTCGGTGATAACTACCTCACCAACTCTAGACATGATAGACTTTTTGCCAGTAGGTTTCTTTTGCTAAAAAGTAACAAAGAGTATGTCCTTACTTTCAAGATTTTAGCACAAGTTCTAGTGGGTTTATTCTCTTCTAAATTAGCCATCTAGTAACGATAAGGTTGTACAATACAATTAAACAAGCATAATATTCATCAACTTACATCATTAGGGATCTCATGGCTAGTGGAGTAAGTAGTCTCAGATAACGGTGAAAGGCCGACAATCGATTAATTTAAACCTTGCCAGGTAGACCTAAACACACGGTGGGATGCCCTCGCGAGGACAACCACCAAGCGGTTCCCAAAACTCTTCAGGTCGGGATCGAATCTTACAGTCTTTGGTGCAGGTTATCCGGGATACCCCGCGAGGCGCCCGGATTCACCATACACGACCGGTAGCTAGCCGTGAGACACATCCCAAGATGAGTAATAGTAAGATCCCTCACCGCCTCATTAAGGTACTAGGCTTACCGTTCCCATTCCCAACAAATGCTTAGTACGTTCAAACACTTAACCCACAATAGCCATTGGACCGGAGCCCACATCCCATGCTCTTACCACATGAGCAATGCATTTAAGGGGATCTTATGATTCCTACCTAGGAACCTATTCTCGCGAGTGGCATCATCACCCGACTTGTAACGGTCCTATAGCTTAGCAGCTATCGACCTATCATACTAGTAAGGACAGAGGTACCTAGGGATCATGCATATAAGGTTCCATACAAAACCTGAACTTAAATGCACAAGCATCCATAGATATTTAGATAGTAAATTTGAAAAAGCTATGTTAAATGCACCGGGGCTTGCCTTCGTCAGCAATGTTAGCCTGAGCACCCTCGGTGTCTTCGAGTACTTCCACGTACTGCAGGGCAGCTTCCGCTTCTCCTTCCTCGGCTTCCGGCATGAGCGAATAGTCACCGTCAGGAAGATCTACACGGAATGCAATGCAGGGTTCAGGCGATGTGATGGATTGGTTATTTATCTTATCCAACTCTCGTTGGCCATATTCACCTTAACAATGAATTAATTATTAATTTCTTTTCATGAAGGTTATTATTAATATATGTTTTATTCTTTTAATTTAAACACTTAATTAAGGTTCCCTTTTATAAATTGCAATTTTACGTGAAGATTTAGTGCTTCACCTTTCACTAGTAAAGGTGTGTGCAAAGATAATTAATTACCTTTAATACCTTAAATAGCACAATGCATTCTTAGATCTTAATTAAGTTTTGCAAATATTTCACAAGAGGGGTATAAAGAAATAAAAGGCATTTTCCTATTTAACGAAACATTAATCTATAAAAGCCTCCAAAGCTTTTATTTAAACAATAAACCACTAAAATTCAGTGGAGGGTTTCTTAAGCACCAAACACCTATACTAAGCCACTGAACACACTTGCAATGCTTGGAAGGCTAGAAAAATAATTGTTTTGAAAATAACAAAAGCTAGCTTAGCAAAACAAGTTAAATGTATACAAAATTAAATAAGCACCCAAATGCTCCAAACTTCCTCACACATGCTCTCTGGTCCTAAACCATCCTAGAAAAGCAGCAAGCACACATAGAACTACTACTGATCTAGCATTAAACAATTACAAAGGAAAACATGCATATATTAAGAATAATTACTTCTGATCATTCAAAAATTATGATTAATTGACCAAAGGTGTAACTTGGCATAACAAGACAGCATGCAGAAGTTGGGCTCAAGAACCTAATTATTTTTAGCTACAAAAATCATCTAGGCAGATTCTGCATAAATGGAAAACAATTCATATAAAAAGATTTACATCATAATTTTTTGCAACTTTTGGTACAGGCGCTAGTCATAACATCGCACACAACATATCCAAAAATTAGATACAGAGGACTTGTACATTTTGAGATATCATGGATTTAGGTTTTTCACATTTCTATTTTTCATGCTAAAAATATCAAGAAACAACCTAGGTGAGTATAACAAAAGTTATAGTGCTCCTCACCAGAAGTCTAGAAAAATTTTGTTTGCAAATTTCCAAATTTTCTACGATTTTCTAGAGATTTTACAAAAATCAGCAAATGTGTTATACTATTGAAGTTACCCTTTTGCACCGAGGACCCTACAAAGAACTGAAACCTCACAACTATGCCTCTGGTTTACGGAAAACACCCTAGAAAGACTCAGGGGTTGCAATGCCACCCTTGGTCGTGGGTGCGGCTCGGCCGATTCCGGCGAGGCCGGCGGCGCTCCCGGTCGTGCAGGGGCGCGGGGAGGAGGGCATGCTCACCAAGGGGTCGTTGGTACTTAGAGTTTTGGTGGGGAGGCACCCTACGGTGGCGCACGACAGCGACCGGCGGTGACGGCCGCGGTGGCCGCAACTCCGGCGAGTGCAACGCACTGGTTGAACCACAAGCGATGCTAGGGGCACCAAGAGGTCTTATGGACGGCGCCCGAGTGATTTGGTGGCTAGGACGTCACGGAACTAGTGCTCGGCAGCGACGGCGTCCATGGTGGGCGGCGGGGCAAGGGTGGGGCGGCTCGGCATGGCGCGCACAAGGAAGGGAAGCGACCTTAAATAGGCGCTCGGCGGTGACTGTGACAGAACCGCCCAAAATAGTTCCGTATTATAGCCTAAGCCTGTCCACGTGGCCATTAAGCAATAACCAAGAATTCATATAGGCCATAGCGAGTAGAGAAAGCTGTCTTGGGAATATCACTAGGCCGGATTTTAATTTGATGATAACCCGACCGAAGATCGATCTTAGAGAAGACCTTAGCTCCAGCCAATTGGTCAAATAGCACGTCGATGTGGGGCAACGGATATTTGTTTTTGATAGTCACCGCACTGAGAGGTCGGTAGTCCACACACAACCTCAGGCTACCATCTTTCTTTTTCACAAAGAGGGCGGGACAGCCCCAAGGAGAAGAGCTTGGGCGGATATAGCCCTTATCAAGCAACTCTTGAAGTTGTTTCTTTAATTCAGCAAGTTCTTTGGGTGGCATTCTATAAGATCGCTTAGAAATAGGAGCAGTACGAGGCTGTAGCTCAATGACAAAATCAACATCTCTGTCTGGTGGCAAGCCAGACAATTCATCAGGAAAGACATCCATGTACTCACATACTACTGGAATGTCCTCAAGTTGAGTAGTTATGGCTGCATACACACATGAGCCTTTATGGCCTGTTGGGGGAAGGTAAATAATTGAATTCCCGACCGAAGGTGAGTTGATTTCTAACATTCTCTCAGAAATATCCAGGACAACTTTGTGCCGAGTCATCCAATTCATGCCTAGGATAACATCTACCCCATCCAGACTTAATGTGACAAGATGGGTTGGAAAAGTCTTGCTACCTATTTCGAGTGGTACTCTCAAGGCTACTTGATTTGAAGCAACCTTTCCACCCGGTGTGGCAACCATATAGGCCTGATTAGTATGACACCACTTCAAATCCAAATTACTCACGGTTTTCACATTAATAAAGCTATGAGTAGCACCAGAATCAAATAATATAGTAACTAGACGACCACAGATAGAAAATGTACCCGTCAAGACTGGTGCACCCTCTGGCAGATCAACCACTGTGGCGAAGTTTAAACGGCCTTGCTTCACTTGCACAGTTTGTTTCTTTCCCTGCTGTCCAGCCTTAGAGCCTTGCCCCTGACTTTGCTGATGTTGCTGTCGAGGGCGTGTGCACTTGTTAGCATAGTGCCCCAGCTGTCCGCAGTTGTAGCAACGACGATCATCATTGTTGCGGGCAGGTGGGGTGCACTAGGCCTAGGAGCGGTCTGCTGAGTGCTGCGATAGCCAAAGTTGCCAGACGGCTTAGACTGAGATTGCCTCATCACCCAGCGTCCAGCTGAAGATGGCTGGGTGGCACCCTGCACATTCTTCTTCACAAATTTAAATTTCTTGCCTTGGCCACTTCCTGAAGCTTGATTAAACTTCCTCTTTCTATCCTGTTGAGCCCTCTTCATGGCGTCCTCCTGAGAGATGGCCAAATTCACTAACTCAGGATAGCTATCAATTTTGATTAAGTTCAACCTCTCATAGAGCTCTCCATCAAGCCCTTCACGGAAGCGCTCCATCTTTTTCTTATCAGTATCAACATGATAGTCCCCATACTGACAGAGACTATTAAACTTCTGAGCATACTGATAGACTGAGTCAGAGCCTTGCTTGAGATTCATTAGCTCTCTCATTTTCCTATCGACAAGATCCTTAGGAATATAATGCTCTTTAAAGGCTTTCTTGAATTCTGCCCAAGTAATCTGGTGACCCTGTGGCTGCATGGATTTGAAATGCTCCCACCAGATTAATGCTTCACCCCTCAGTCGCTAAGCAGCGAAGCCTGCCTTATGTTCTTCTGAGCAAGGCAGTGTGAAGATGGAAAACATGGCCTCTAGGGCCCTGATGAAAGCATCAGCCTCTAGGGGCTCCTCTGCCTTGGTGAAGAGGGGTGGCCTCATTGCTCTGAATTTTTCATAGGACATGACTGCATTAGGCCCATCCTGATTATGGCCTTGATTGTGCACAGGCTGCTGCAATCTTTGTGCAATTTGCTGCCGAGTCTGCAGAATTTGGCGCAACACTTCGGTCTGCGCAGCAATGAAAGCTTCTGCGGGTGTCATGGGTGGAGGTGGAGGAAGAGGAACATCCCCACTGCCTCCCGCACCCCGAGAGTCATTCTGTGTGTTATCAGACATCTGAAAAGTTGAACTTTCATTAGATACATATTCAAAGCTTGCTTAAAAAAGAATACAAGAAGAATATGCATACGAAAATTCAGACTTATTGTAATTTCAGAATTCAGACGGCATCACAGTCCTGAGTAAATAAATCATAACTCTCTGTACAGAAGTCAAAAATTCATAAAATTTGGTCAGCATGTGTAGAATTTTATAAGCTTCAACTTTGGTATTCAACTCCAGATCAGATTCATCCTTTACAGGGGTCGAAAAATTCAGTTTCCAAAGTTTTGTCTAGCAGTTTGGACAGCAGCCAACATCTTACTAAAAATTCGATATTTCTTAAACTACACATGCAAAAATGCTGAATTTTGGTGAGCATGACCATTATAAAATTTCAAACAACTTTGGTAGTCATTGAAAAATCCAGAAATGACCATAACTTTCTTCATTTCATTTCTTAGGCAGATTGCTGCCGGAAAGGTGTTTTTCCACCATAATTACAAGATTACAAAATTTGGTGGATCACCATTACATAGGAGTCACTATGTAGCTTCTAGCTACACAAAAGAATACTCTAAGTTAGCCTAGCACCAAAATCCAACCAAAAGGGCTAACAAAGAGTACATGTCAAGTTTTCTACTACAACATCTAGGATCTAGGTCCTATGTACAAACTATGGAGAGTTCCCCGCGACATGTAATAGAGCACCAAGCTCCTCTAATCGAGTCCGGGAACGTCCTGAACCTCCTCTGGGTCCAGCTGGATCTCCATCTGCTCATCGTCAACAATAGCCGGTGGGTGGTGCACCTACTGGAGCATAACCACAACACCCTCCAAGGCCTGTATATCGAGCTCGAGGCCCCCAACCTGCTCCTGCAAATCCTGGATGTGCTCAAGGTGCAGAAGCCTCTCAGTATCCCTATTATCCAACTGAGCCTGCAGACCCTGCTGCCCAGCCTGTAAGTCCAGAATCTACTGCAAATGGTCACCTCTCTCAAACAGAAACTGGTGTGCCTGACCCTGGAGCTCCTGTATCTGATCCTGAAGGTCAGCAATAGTCTGCACAGCCTGAGTGTACTTAACATACTGCTCGGTGAAGAGACTGACAACCCAGTAGATGTACCAAGTAGCTCCAGTGAGACGACCAGCCAAGTCATCCGCGATAACTCGACGAAGGTCCTGTAGAGCGTACAAGGCCCTCAAGCACGTGCCCAAAGTCTGTACGGTGTCGTAGGGTGCCACATCTCGAGAAGTGTGGCTATATTGGCCATCCGGCCTAGCCACAAAGGATCGTTGGGGTCCAAAGCTGGAACCAACCCCAACGGTGTCTGAAGCATCTTCTGCGGTCTGTGGGTGGAGAGAGTGTGGAGCACCATTAAGGCTGCCGACTCCACTGCCTCGGCAGCGCGGAAACAGAGGAGCTCCATGCTCAAGTCTGCCCACTCGGGGTGGCCCGGGTGGGGGAGCACAGTCACTCGAACTCTGCAGCTCGGTACGCCCAACTCCTCGTACTCCACCCCCTCGTAGAAGGGAGGGGTGGTGTAGCCGACAGCATACAAGGCTCTCCACGCAATGCGTGTGAAGCCCTCCCACCGCAAGCCGGTGGTGGCAAACGTGCCATCAGCGCCCACCGCAACAAACCCAGGGGCAGCCATCTGTAAAATAATTACAAACACATGTTAGAACCCAAAAATATGAGTTTAACATGCAATATGGCAAAACTGGCAGTTCTGAACAAAAATTCATAACTGAAAAACCAGTACCCAAAAATTCCAACTTTTTGTGAGCAACTCGACAATGTTATAACTCACATTTTTTGTATTCAAAGGTCGAACCAATTCAGATTGGAAAAGGGTGCAAAAGGTCCATTTTCAGAGTGCTGTTGCCCAGAAATTCAGCAGGGCAGAGCTTCACTAAAAAGACCATAACTCAATACATGAGTACCCAATTACCATGAAATTTTTACAGCATGATCTATGCTAGATAATGAACATTTTTGCTGTAGATTCTCAGGTCAAATTCTTTTTGGAACTATAGGTAAAGATTCGACTTTTCTGCCTAACTCAGAATTTTGACAGCAATTCAGCAAGACCTTGCCTAGCGAATTTAATCCTAACTTCAGTTTTAAGTATCCTAAAATCATGGGAGATTCAGAAAAAAAATTTATCTAGGTGATGAACAAATTCCCTAAAGAGCACCTAGCCAGAAATTTTCTAGATAATCCTTAGAAAAATTTGGACAGCAACTAGTTAAAAATTTTGCTTAATCACCACATGAAAGCATCAAACTAGCATGATTGGTCCTTAAGAAGCACAATTTAACTAAAGACCAAATGACACATGATTTAAGTTCATTTTTGGTTCAATAGCTTTTACATGATGCAAAAGCGGCCTAAACTTCCTCACAAAGCTTTTAAGTTTAAAAACGAAGTTAGTGCCGGTGGCAGGGCATATATAAACGTCTCTCCCTATAATAACTAGTCGGAAGCTATTCGTTTCTTAATTACCGTGCCTAACAACCGTGGTTAGTGTACCTGCAGAAAATCACAGAACATTCAGAACCTTTCGTGCCAGCACTCACGAAAGCGTCCACATTCATTACCGTTCACTATAGAAACGGTATCCATGCATCAAGCCGCTGCATGGATAGCGTCCAACCTCGGACACCCTCCGTTTAAATGGAGTGTACCCTTGCCTCGCATGAGCGACATGCGGAATGCACATGTATGAAACACGTGGCGACACACAACTCATAAACAGACGCAAAGATGGTATCCGTGGAATGGATCACTCCATCAACCCTCGCAATTCCCGTGATGCGGAACAACACACGTATAAAACACGTGGCTCATCTAGTTTGGTTGTGCAAGAAAGTAAGTTTTGACATAAACAAATGTGCTGGAAGTCAGACTAAATACACCATAGAATACTAGCCACCTGAAAGAACCCAAAATTCCCTCTAGGGCCTCTCAGACTAGATTAAACCTTAACGTCCTACTCTTTTAGCAAGATTAATAATCTTGGCAACTTTTATTCCAAAAACAAGTTTGTTAAGGTATTTTAATTACTCTGGTGCATATCATCGCTCCGGGTACCACCGTGTGACGAACCGCCCAAAATAGTTCCGTATTATCGCCTAAGCCTGTCCACGTGGCCATTAAGCAATAATAAAGAACTATTCTGTCGCTTCCGCCGGGTAAAGCCCGGTAAATCACATACAACAGGATCGCTGATATGCGCTAAGCCCACACGAAGGCGGGACCAGAGAACAACATTACATTACATAAAAGGTTCACAAGTTCAACATTATTACAAACCAGGTTTTTCGTACATGAAAGTAAAGGTGTTCAGAGTTTAAACAGCGGAAAGTAAACTAACGGGTGATACACACAGGAGGCCATCCATGCATATCACTCAACATCATCGTTCTCCCATTCGACCTCCCATCCCTCTGGAATAGCACCAGGCCAGATAGGATTACCTGAAATCAACAAATTAAGCAAGGCTGAGTACTAATACTCAACAAGACTTACCCGACAAAAATAAAGTACAACTAGACATGCAGGGCTTTTTGGCTTGTGGGTTTGTTTTGCCAAAAGCGACTAAGAGTTGATCCTTATTTCAAGTTTTAGCTCATATTCTAGTACGTTAATCAGTCTAGGTGAGCACCCATACTAAACAAGCATGTTGTGCAAACAATATTAAACAGATAACAATATTAATCCAAAATGTTCCATAAATAAACATGGGGTAGCCAGTGGTCAAGCCGACTCAGATAACAGCGAGTGACCGACGATCGATCGATTTATATCCTTGCAAGGTAAACCCAAGAAACACGGAAGAAAGTAGACCCCAAGAAATCAAATAAAAGCGAATGCGGGGTCTACCCCGACCAGGCGGTTCCCGTCATTCCCCAGATTAGGAAAAGATGCTACAGTCCTAAGTACAAGGTTACTGGAACGCCCTCACACGGCCCGTCTAGGATCACACTTGCACTACCGGGAGCAAACCGGGAGACGCATCTCAAGAGTAGCAGTGATAAAATTCCCGTACTGGTTCATTAGGTACTAGGCTTACCGGTCCCATTCCCGACAAGCACTTGGTACGTTCAATAGCTTAAACCAGCACAATACTACTCGGTCGAGACCGAACCCATTGCTCTTACCACATGAGCGAGTCAATTTAACCAACTTATGATTCCAACATAAGCATCCTATATCTCGTGAGCAATGAGTCATTACTCGACTTCTACCGTGACCTTAGAGCATGGCACTAGCGTTCCTAACATACTAGTAAAAGGGCATAGGAGTCCTAAGGAACATGCAACTAGGTTTCAAAACGACTCCTGAAACTTAAATGCACAATTTAAAACAATAAAGTGCTGAAAAGTAAAGGACATGATTTTCATTTATAAAAGATGGGTTAGATGAAACCGGTGCTTGCCTTCCTCAGACTCAACACCAACACAAGCCTTGGGCTCTTCTGGACTTTGGTCCAGGTCTTGCTGCACACTAGCTTGATTCAACTCTCCACTATCTGCTCCCTCCTCCTCCTGGGTGGGCGTCTACGTCCCGTCAGGTAAATCTACACGTATACATGCATATGAATTAATTAAGCAAATTAAGTTACTTAACTTCACCAAACAGCAAGGGGGTGTGATTAAAAAAAATCAAAAACAGAACCAAAACATGATTTCACAAATTTAACACTTTAATATCCAGTTCCTTCTTTAATTACTTAAAACAAGCCTTTCAACCATAATTCCAAATTAAATAAAAAACACTTCAAATGAGCCTAATCTTTTTCACACAGCAACATATGCTTAATTTAAGCTCTCACACCAAAATTTAGCTTAAGATCATTTATAAATTAATTTAAATGAAAAAGACAAATTTCAGCCTAGTAAATCAACATTAATTCATATAAAAAGATTTAATAAACTTTTTGATCTCAACTTTCTCCTACAGGTCATGTATGCCAAAAATGAGTTTGTGACTAAAGCATGGTTGCAGATTCAAATTATTTCAGATTTTGAATTTAAGCTCCTACACAAGATTAAATCCAAAACATCTATTAAACAATTCCCTAAAATCCCATCCATCATACCAGAGGTACTAATCATCAAGGCAAAGGCCTAGGGTGCACTTGTGGTTGCAGAAAAGTTTATTAAAGGGGCTATAAAAAGCATCAAACTTAATCTAGCATAAAGCTTAAATAAATCATAACTGAAAATATATACATCAAAATCATGCAAACTTTTACCACAGATCTAGACATGCCATAAAGAGAAACATATCCAAAATTCAAGTTCATAGCATGTGTATATTTTAAATCACACTAAAAACACTCCAAACTGAGTTTGAATTTTTAATTCAAAAACTGTACAGAAAAACCCTATACATGTTTTCTAGAAAAGATAGATTTCTTCACCACGAATCCAACAAAATTGGTTTTGCATTTTTCTGATTTTCCTACGAGTTTTAATGATTTTTCGAAGTTGCTGCTGTAACCCTAAAACTGCTTTTACAGCCGGGTCCCTGGAATCTTACGTTGGGAACCCTGAAAAGAGTCGAATCAAAGCAATGTAGTCCCCGGGGCGGTCTGCCCGCGCCGGCGGCCAAATCCCCAGCCGGCGGCGGCCGATCTTGGCTGGAGGGCGGCCCCTGGAGCTTCTACCGACCGAGCTTGGGCTGGAGGTGGCCTTGGCGGTGGCGGCAGGGCGGTGGCGGCGGCCACGCGGCGGCGGCGGTGCGGTGCGCCCGCCGCGGCTTGCTTCCGGGCGGCGGCGGCCACGCGCGGCGCGGGGGGCAACGCTAGAGGCTTCGGAGGGGGCTAGGGAAGGAGCGAGGGGGTGGAAGGGCGGCGGTGGTTTGGCGCGGAAGGCGGGGTTCGGCGACGCCGGCGGCTCTGTCGGCCGGCGGACAGGAAACGGAGAGGACGACGAGTCCCGGTTCGATTTCAGGGAGGGGGTAAGCGTGCGCATCGACGTAGGGTGGTCGAGTGCTCGGCTTGGCCAGCTGGCCCTGCGTGCATGCGCGCGACGCACGCGGCGGCGGCGTGCGACGGCACGTGGCGGGCGGGCCGCGACCGGTTCGCGGACTCGCGCCCGGGCGTGGTGCGGTGGGCCTAGGGTCAGGCGGAGCACCCACGGAGGTGCAGGTCCACCGCGGAGGCTCCGAGGGGGCCGTACACCGGAGGCCTGGGCGACCTCGCGCTCTGGAGCGCGAGTGCGCGCGTCAAGGCACCAGTTTCAACTTCGTTTTGCCTTCTTCCAAATTGCGAAACTCCAAAAAGTGCCAACTAAGTTGAAAATCTCCAAAAAGCAAAGTTGTAGAGGAGCCATAGATCTACAACTTTCCCAAAGGGCGACATATGTTTTGATCAACGGTTTGCCCGGGAACGTCGGCCGAAGTTGCAGTTTTTCCACGGCTCGAGTTACTGTTCACGGCGCAGTCAAACCGATTTTTGGCCAATTTGCACTCTAAATTGGAATGTCCGCCAATTACGAAAAATGTGTTCCCATAAATAATGAACATTTTTAGTATTGGCTGATTTTGAACTTCTATAGTGAAATTTGGAGAACGCGTAAGAAAACCATTTCAGCCTTAAAGGGATCTAGGGTTTGACCGTGATTTGGGACTTTGACCAAGGTCTTTTGTGCAAATTTGTGACAAAACATGTCAAACATGCTTAGAAGCTAATTAACCTTGATTAACACATCTTATTAAGGTCATTAGCACAAACAAACATCAGGGATGTTACAGTGACGGGGTGCTGACGACGAAGATGCCGCCGTGGTACGGCGGCGTCTCGACCGACACACGTACGGCAGGCGCGCGGGTCGGACCGGCGATCCGCCCGGTGCGTGGCGCGGGTGCGGCGCGACGGTGAGGCGACACTCGCGCGGCTAAAAATGAGGCACATCGGGGGTGCGGACGCCTAGGGACGCGGCGACCTCGGTCGGCGGGGCCTCGGGGCCGCGCGTGGCGTGGATGCCAAGGCCGGCCGGCGCGCGGGCGCGGCCTCGAGGGCGCGCGCGACGTCGCGGCGGCGCCCTAGCCTGAACATTTTGCTAGTCCACTGTTTGAAATTAAATAACTCCAAAAATTTGTATAGAAGTGCATGAAACTTTGAATACGAAAGTTGTAGATCTCAATACCACCTACAACTTTCACAAAGGCCATAAGGGGTTTTTCTCAACAGATTTTGCAAAAGAAGCTTGCTAACTTTGAGTGTCAATCTGTGTCCATGAACAGGAGGTACTGTCATTTGAGCAAGTTTTTCATCATTTTCAACTCAAAATTTGGAATGCCAATCTACATGAAAGTTGTGTCCCACAACTAGCTGGACAACTTTCATAAAGGTAGATTTTTAAGTGTTTAGGTAAATTTTGGAGAACGCGACAAAAGTTCCGGAAGACATTCGGGGTCACTAGGGTTTAGGTGGGGTTTGACCAAGATTTTGACCAAGGGTTGACCAGACATGTGTCCACTTGATCAAAGGTGTCATTAGGGTTGGTTGGTGAGGTTTTCGAGGTGAGGACCCATGTTGACCGTGATTTGACCACTATCAGCAAAGTTGACCGACGATTAAGGTTAATTACAAACCTGGGGCGTCACAGCCTACCCCCCTTAAACGGAATATCGTCCCGAGATTTGATTTAAGAAAAACAAGATAGGCAGGAAAAACTCATGATTTCGAGATTACAGGAAGCCCGGGTACTTGGTGTTGAAGTATTCTTCCGTCTCCCAAGTCGCTTCTTCTTCTGTGTGGTGACTCCACTGTATCTTGTACATTCTTGAAGGATCGGATGGCGACTAGAGAGGGGGGAGTGAATAGGAGCTGGTAAAAAATTCTTCTCAAAGAACCCGGCCTATACCCTAGACAATTCCCGGTCACACACAAGCGATGGATCGAATCACACACCAACCGCCAAGACAACAAGGTTATGGATCAACCTCAAGTCTTAGGAACGATTCCTTGAAGCACACGCGGAAGCACGAAAGAAGGAGGAAGGAATCGAATCAAAGAACCAAGCTGTCAGCCTCGGGCGGACTGTCCGGCCAGGCGGGGCGAACTGTAAGCAAAGGCCGCGTGGACAGTCCGGCCAGGTGCCGCGGACAGTCCGCAAGGGGACAAAGCGGACCGTCCGGCCGGGAGCCACGGACCGTCCGTTAAAGACAACGGAACCACCGAACCGACCCGAGAAAACGGACCGTCCGCGAAGACCGAGTTGACCGTCCGCGGGTCCCGACCGTCCGCTGCTGAAGCTCGGACCGTCCGCGAACCGGCTGCAACGAAAACCTAAAACAAAACCGGATCGAAAGCAAAGGCGTGCAAGAACATGACGAACACGCGAAGAACACGCAGCCCGCGGACCGTCCGCCACCGCCTCGCGGACCGTCCGCGCCGCATGGACAGAGCAGAAAACTGCTCGACCCCGAGGGTCAACTCTCCCAATCCATCACCGGATCTCCTAAACGGTAGAAGCTGTTGAGACAAGAGTTTGGGGACATGAAAAGCGTCAACCAAGGATGCTATACCCCAAAAATTTCGCCTCCTAACTTCCTAAATCATCGAGAATCGCGGATCCTTTGAACACCACCAAAAACTAGAGCTCCGAACGAGAATCCTTGAATCGAAGTAGTTTCCCGGCGTTTGAGGGCACAAGATCAATCCCAAAGATGCACAAGACATCCATCCATGTTTCCCTCAAAGAAATCCGGGGAGAAACCCACTCAAATCCGCGGAATCACAGCAAGAACAAAGGCACCGAAAACAAGCACGAAAAAGACCACGGAATTCACAACGCCGAATCTTCTATACAAACCGGGAAAGATTCACAAGGTCTAGCATGCCGCCCTAGCATCCATCCCTCTCAACAAATCTCTCATGAAGCTCTCGTGCTAGCTTAGAGAAAATGGAGAAGAAAATAGTCTAGGAAAATGAGAAAGAGGAGGGGGGAAATGAAACCCTAAGTCGCGGAGAGGGAGGGCCATCCACACACACTCATGGCTTATATATCGGGTCCCGCCGATGTGGGAAATGACTCGACTACCCCTAACTCAACGACTGGCGATACAACCCACGCAGGGGCATTTATGTAATGTTTGTGGGTCTTGCCATCGGACGGCCACGCCTTCGCCGCACCCCGCGTCCTCCCGACGCAAGCCATGCGATCCCGCCACGTGTCCTCCGCTTCGAAGCTTCCCGACACGCCCGGATCCCGTCTCCGTCGTGTTGGGCCTTCGGACTTGGTTTTGAGGCCCAAACCAAGAAACCGTCCTCCGATGGTTTTGTGGGCAAACCACCAAACCCCGCGTGCTCGGCCCGGCCTCCCGCCACCGTGCACCGGCTCGATCGTCCATGACTTCGTCTTGCTCGCCTCGCCACCATGTGGCCTGCACCTAGTCCCGCCGTCCACCGGGTCCCTCAAACCGAGCCTATTTGTCTCTCCATCTCCCGGAGGCCCCTCAAGTCTGAAGACCTTTCACGCCCATTCTTCACCTGCAACAACACGAACTAGGCCGCAACCTACACCTACGCACTGAGCCAAGAGTCAGTCCAACACCCGTTGTCAATCACTCATCACTGAGGAGCGGTCATCCACCGATAACCGGGACGCTCCTGGTCCTCAATTCTTACGGTCACAAGCCGAGCAAAGCACAAACTCCACACTGAAATCAGCAAGAAAGCTCCCCCTGAACAAATGCAAGCTCCCCCTGAACATGAGGATGCAAACTTCCAAATTTTAGCTCACCTCTTCTGAATTTGCATTATGCTCACCTCTTCTCCCCCTTGTTGACAATGTATGAATCAAGGGGAAAATGCAGGAATGAAAAACAAAGCATATAAACATCTACATGAGCTTCTCAAATAGGCCAAATCTAGTGTCAAAGGCTAGAAATGAGACAAAGAGCACATATATGGATCATAGCATAGTCCAAGCGTCGCCACAAGTAATATATGGAAATATAGGCATGTGACAAAGCAAATTTTCAGATTTAAGCAATTTTATCAAAAGATGGCTCACTTCAAATGTAAAGGCCTATCCATGTCATATTCTAGCCAAAAACATGCATATCATCCAGAGATCATACAAGGATATCCAATTCTCAACAAAAGATCATTGCAAACACCCATAAAGCAAAGCATGTCATGTTAAAGCTCATGAGCCATGTGTCCACTTCGGGGAGACTTCTCCACTGGTGAACATCATGCAACATGTTTTGCACCCATGTGTAAAAGATAAGGCATTTTAAGCATAAACATAATGGATGGAGCATTTTTCAAGCATACACACTTCTTTTCAAGATTAATTCATTTCATGATACATGAAGTGCCTTTGCGGCAAAAAGAAGCTTATGCTCCTCCATGAATGCAACATAGGCTAAACATCCACAATGATATCCAGCCTTTGGCCCAAATGCAAGAAAAAGACATCCAAGCACAATCTAAGCATATAAAGCACATTTAGACCAAAACGTGACATGGATACACTACTACACATGAGTGGAGCACATTTCATCAAATTTAGTCAAGTTTAGCATTTGATTCAAAAAGGGCTATCTCACAACACATATATCTCAAATATTCCAAGAGCATAGCCTCAAATAGCCATTTCTCCACACACATGTCCAATATCTCACAAGTAGCCAAAGAGACTCAAATAAGGCATATGAAAGAAGCTCATCATCCTAAAATGCAATATGATATATAACAAGATGGCTATCCTACCATGGTTTATACATCAAGCAAAGCATGTATATACATCAAAGTAAACATGGTATGATACATATGGTACAAAAGTAAACCCCCAAGAATCAACTAGAAAGGGCAACAAACCCCAAGTTCCCCCCGCAAGCGCACAAATGTAGCTTGGTCGAGAGGCTTTGAGAAAATGTCTGCAAGCTGATCTTGGGTAGGGACATGGCTCAACACAATGGTCCCTTTCTCCACATTGTCTCTCAAGAAATGATACCTCACCTCTATTGTTTGGTTCTGAAGTGAAGCACAGGGTTTTTCGCTACGCTTATGGCACTGGTGCTATCACAAAGAAGTGGGATCTGGGTGCACTCCTCACCAAAGTCTCTCAAAGTGTATGAAATCCACAACAAACTCGGGAACAACAACTCGCGGCCGCAACATACTCGCCTCGGTGGTAGACCGAGCTACACTAGACCGCTTGCGGGAAGACCACGAAACCAACGAGGACCCAAGAAACCGACAAGAACCGAAGTAGACTTCCTCTCGACTCGACAACCAAAGCAAAATCCGCATCGGAAAAACCATGAAGGGAAAGAGTCGAGGAGGAAGAGTACCAAAGGCCAAGACCGAGGGCGGATCGTAGGTACCGAAAATCCTCTTGACGGCCCGTCGATGTGATGTCCTCGGCGAAGCTCGAAAACGAGCGCACGGTACACACACTAAACTGTATGTCTGGCCTCGTCGCCGTCAGATAGAGGAGGGAGCCGATCATGCTCCGGTACTCCCGCTGGTCCACTGGTTCTCCGTCCTCGTCCGCATCCAAAGTAGTCGTACTCCCCATGGGTGTCGACATAGGCTTCACATCTTGCATCTGGAACTTCCTCAGCATGTCTTTCGTGTACTTGGTCTGATGTACAAATGTTCCGTCCTTCACTTGCTTGATCTGCAGCCCGAGAAAGTACTGCAACTCGCCCATCATGCTCATCTCATCTGCAAACTTGGCAACAAGGTTATGTGACGAGCCACCAAAGACAATATCATCCATGTATATCTGCACAATCAACAAGTCATTTCCATGCTTGAGGAGAAACAAGGTCCTATCCACGGTACCCATCACGAACCCTCTGCTCAACAGAAAACCTCTCAATCTCCCATACCAAGCCCGGGGCGCCTGTTTCAACTCATACGAGCCCTTTTCTACCCGTACACCCCGTGTGGATACTTCTCACTCTCGAACCCCGGTGGCTGCTTCACATACACCTCCTCCTCTATGACCCCATTCAGAAAAGCACTTTTCACATCCATTTGAAACAACTTGAACCCTTTATCCACGGCAAAGGCTAGAAGGATTCAAATTGCCTCAAGACGGGCCACAGGAGTAAAGGTCTCCTCATAGTCGATCCCCTCCTTCTGACTATAACCCTGAGCAACAAGTCTGGACTTGTTCCTCACAACCATCCCATTCTCACCCTCTTTGTTCTTCCAAACCCATTTGATTCCTATAGGATGGCAATTTGGAGGTGGTTAACTAACTCCCACACCTGGTTTCTCTCAAAATTTTCCAACTCCTCATGCATAGAATTGACCCAGTTTGCATCAGATAAAGCGTGTCCAATGTCCTTGGGCTCAAAGGAGGCAACAAATGTAGCATGAGCGAAATGAGAGGAATTTCTAGACCTTGACCGTGTAGTACGTTCGTCGATGTCCCCAATGATCTTCGATAGGGGATGCACTTCTTGAATCCGCCGGGGAGCCTCATGCCTCGAGACTACCTCCCCATCAACTTCAGCTTCTCTCGCCTGGTCCTCTTGTCGCACCGTCGTTGTCCATGAAGTTGACGGTCCACCCTCCGTAGTGGTCGTAGGGGAAGTAGTGGGTACACACTCAGCTTCAGGCGCATGGTTCTCTCCATCATCATCTCCAGCTTCATCCTTCTCCTCTTCAAAGAGGTTCTCGACCATCTCCTCATCACCTGCACATTCAAAGCCAAGAGAGGTACATGGCATTGTCTCGTCGAAGGTTACCTCGCAAGTCTCCATGATTTTGTTAGTCTCAAGGTTAAGCACCCTATAGGCTCTAGAATGATTAGCATATCCAAAGAAAATCCCATCACTAGACCTAGCCTCAAACTTGTCGAGTTTTCCCTTCTTAAGAATAAAGCACTTGCAGCCAAAGACCCGGAAATGACTCACCTTGGGTGCCCAACCATGCATAAGCTCATAACAGGTCTTCTTCTTGAAAGCTCGCAATAAAATCCTGTTAGAGACATGACAAGCCGTATTGACCGCCTCAGCCCAATACCTCCTAGGAGTCCTGTGCTCATCGAGCATCGTCCTAGTCATCTCACAAAGAGTCCGATTTTTCCTTTCCACAACTCCATTTTGAGGGGGCACATAAGGGGCCGAATACTGATGTTCAAGACCTAGATCACGAGAGAAGGCATCAAAACGAGAGTTCTTGAACTCTGAGCCATTATCACTACAAATAGCTCGAATAACATTCCCATGCCTCTCATTTTTCAACCTCACGATCAGATCTCGAACAAAACCAAATGTCTCACTCTTGTGTTCCAAGAAAAACACCTAGGCATAGCGAGAGTAATCGTCCACCACAACAAGGACATACTACTTCCCACCCACCGAGCAAACTCGAGCTGGCCCAACAAGGTCCATATGCAACAGCTCTGTCGGACGCTCGGTCATGACACCGGTCAGGGGTGGATGGGGAGTGGCTACCATCTTGCCATGCCTACACAGAGAACAAACCAAATCCTTCTCAAACTTCAACCTCGGCAATCCTCGGACAAGGTCAAGCCCACTCAAGCGGGAAACCAAATCAAAGCTCAAGTGACCCAACCTCCTATGCCATTTCCACAAATCAGAAGAAGGACCAACCATCAAACAGCGAGCAGGACCCAAAGAACGAGAGAAATCAGTCCTGAAAATCTGACCCTCGGGGATGATCATACAAACAAGATCACCTCGAGAATCCAGCAAACGAGACTCACCAGACTTGAAACGCACCTCAAAGCCCTCATCAAGCAACTGAGAAACCGAAAGCAAATTGAAACCCAAAGACTTCACAAGAGCAACCCTCTTCAACGTTACCTTGTCACTCACATGCACCACACCCTCAGAAATCACCCTTCCTCATCCATTGTCCCCAAACGTGATGTACATCTTTTCCTTCACTGGGGTGAGGCTGGAGAACCACTTCTTATCTCCGGTCATGTGTCGAGAACATCCGGAGTCGATCAACCAAATGTTCTCCAAGCCTCCTGCCCGTAGTCGAAACAAGAACGAGAATGAGCTAACGACTCGACACCGGGGTTAGCACACGAAAGTTGAACCGGTGTCGAGCCATCTCGCTCAAAAGAGGGGTTAGCAAACATCATTCCCTTGCCACCAAACTTCCCATGTCCCATGGAAGGAGTACGAGCACCACGAGGGGGAAAACGTGGTCCGTAGTTCCTCTGGAACCCAAAGCTGCGATCATCTCCCCTAAACTCGTATTGAGGACGAGTAGGGGGACGTCCAGCAAAACCACCACGAGCCCGACCAAACCTCTCACCAGCACGCACACCATCATCTCTCCTATCAAACCTCTCACCACCACCTCTCTGTGGGAACCTACCACCCTGAGCTCCAACTCTACCAACACTCCTCACACTTCCACCACCCCGTGGAAATGGCACTCTAGGCTCAGGAATACCATGAGACTGGTGATACCTGTCCTGGTTTGCTTGCTCCCTAGCAAGCCTCTCATCCCTCCTCTTGTAGCAAAACTCTGCTAGGTGTCTCTCCTTGCCACAATACTCACATCTGAAGGGGATGGGTTTTTGTTTTGGCTCTGGCTTCTCTCTAGGTTTCTCACCCTTCTCACTCACAAACTTCACGGGTTTCTGGAAGTCATTTGTTTTGGGTGGAAATTTGGGTGGATCTTGGGTTGTGTCAAGCTTGTTGCAAAGGTGGTTGGGCTTTGGTGTGAAAGAGTTCTTGGGTGCTTTTGGAAGTGGGACTTGGATGTCTCCAATCACCTCAAACTCGGGGTTAGACTCAACACAATTCTCATACACACTCTCCCCACTGTTTTCTCCCACTTTCTCACCCAACTTCTCAAAACCCAAACCACGACCATCAGCTCTCTTGAACTCCTCAATCATGATTTTCAATTGAGGTTCCTACCCAGACAACCAACCCAACACCTTCCTCAAGTAATCATTCTTCTCATAGATGACATCCAAACGGGAAGTAAGTTCAAGATTGCGCAAAGTAACTTCATCACAGCTAGTGCATGCATTGACAACAGGAGATTTCAAAGAAGCTTCCAAAGTGCTAATGGTAGAACGAGCATCAACAAGCTTAGCATGCATAGTAGGACATGATTTACAAGCACCAAGCAAAGTGGGTCTAGCCTTAAGCTCATCATACTCAGTCCTAAGAGCATCTAGTTTAGCCAAAGTAGAAGCATTCTTCTCATTAAGCAACTTGATCTCATTCAACCATGCATCACATTCAGGACATTCAACATCATCAGAAATAGTAGGAGCAAGTTTCAAAGAGTCATTCTCAAGTTTCAATTCAAGCAATTTAGACTCTAACTCTCCTACTTTCTCACTAGCATTCTCAAGTTGAGCCCTGAGTTCCTACCTCATCTTTTTGGCATCTCTTAGCACACTATCACAGTTGTCAATCAAGCCATTCAACCTAGTGATCTCAGCAAGCAAAGAGTCGGGGTCACGATTTACCTCATCCTCCGAGTCGGAGTTACTGTCTTCCTTCTCGCTCTTCTTGCTGCTTAAGCTATGGGCCATGCCACAAAAACCTTCAAGCGCCACATAGCTCAATCCACTGAGGTTCCGGCTTGCACTCTTCTTGCCCTTGCGCCTCCCGGCGTCTTCATCTTCAATGCTTGAACTTGACTGTGCGTCGCTTGAGCTTGAGTCGACGTCGCTTGCACCGGCCACCATAGCTCTTGCCGTGTCCTTCTTGTAGCCACCCCTGCTCGGTCACCGCTTGTCCTTGTCCTTGCTCTTGGACTTGCTGAAGTGCTTGCCCTTAGAGGAGTACTTGTCTTCACGCCTCGGGTGCGCCTTGTACTCGCTCATCTAGTACTTGTTCTCCTCCGCTTCCGGGCACTCGGCGATGAAGTGTCCACGCTTGCCACACTTGTAGCATGTCCCCAAGCTCCGCCTTGCATTCCTCCGGCTCTCATGTAGTCGATCAATCCTCCTTGAGAGCAAGGCCAGCTCCTCCTCGCCCCGCACATCAAACTCCTCATCTGGAATAGACATAAGAGAAGACAAGGAAAACTGTCAACAGGAAGGGTTAGTGTTGGCTTTGCCCTTTGATCCGCCCACAAGAGCAAGACTATGATCAGTCGAGCCCTCATGCTTGGATTGCAACTTCCTGTCAACCTCAGCCGACTTGAGCTTAGAAAAGAGGTCATCCAACTCTATGGTCAAATATTGCCCAGACTCCTTGATGGCCTCAACCTTAGCACCCCAAACATTTGGGTCCAGATATGCAAGAGCTTCAAAGCTTGATCATGCTCGGTATAAGGAAAATCCTCAACATTGGCCTTAATGTTGTTCATGATGGCGGTGAACCTCTGAAACATCACATCAATGTCCTCACTGGGAAGTTGAGTAAAGTTCTCATATTGCATCCGGTAAGCCAACAATTTCTCCCAAATTTGCCAAGCAAGATTCAAATGGCGAACACGCTCAAACTCAGGATCACACAAGCTTCAGACCAAGTGATCAACGGGTTTTGCGTTTGCCTCATACTTGGCCTTAGCGCTGGCATCGGTCACCATGAGAGTGTGGATTTCAGCCGGAATAACATAAGTCTTGTCAAGCACAATAAAATCCAACAACTTGCCACAAAGAAAGATCATCATACGAGCCGCCCACTTGTGGTAACCCTTCCCATCAAAGTGCGGTGGACCGCCCTGCTCAACATATGCCATCTTAGGATTCAAGACTTGTCAAAGTCACAAAGAATCCGGCACCAAGCTCTGATACCAATTGAAGGATCGGATGGCGACTAGAGAGGGGGGGGGGAGTGAATAGGAGCCGGTAATAATTCTTCTCAAAGAACCCAGCCTATACCCTAGACAAATCCCGGTCACACACGAGCGATGGATCGAATCACACACCGACCGCCAAGACAACAAGGTTATGGATCAACCTCAAGTCTTAGGAATGATTCCTTGAAGCACACGCGGAAGCACGAAAGAAGGAGGGAGGAATCAAACCAAGGGACAAAGCTGCCAGGCACCGGCGGACGGGGCCCGGCCGGGTGGGGGCGGAGCGTCCGCAAAGGCCACACGGACAGTCCAGCCAGGTGCCGCGGACAGTCCGCAAGGGCCACGCGGACCGTCTGGCCAGAAGCCTTGGACCATCCGTTAAAGCCAACAGAACCACCAGAACCGACCCGAGAAAACGGACCGTCCGCGAAGACCAGGCGGACCGTCCGCGCGGGTTCCGGACCGTTCGCTACTGAAGCTCGGACCGTCCGCAAACCGGCTGCAACGAAAACCTAAAACAAAACCAGATCAAACCAAAACAAAACAAGAACACGAAGAACACCACAACGAACTGGGCTGAACTGGCTCCTCGCGGAAAGTCCGCAGGGGGCGGGCGGACAGTCCGCTAGTTCAAAACAGAACAGGAAAAGCCCGAGCTCGCGAAGTCAACTCCACCTACTCATTTCCGGATCTCCCAAACGGTAGAAGCTGTAGAGACAAGAGTTTGGGGACATGATAAGCGTCAAACAAGGATGCTATACCCCAAAAATTTTGCCTCCTAACTCCCTAAATCATCGAGAATCGCAGATCCTTTGAACACCACCAAAAACTAGAGCTCCGAACGAAAATCCTTGAATCGAAGTGGTTTCCCGGCGTTTGAGGGCACAAGATCAATCCAAAAGATGCACAAGACATCCATCCATGTTTCCCTCAAAGAAATCCAGGGAGAAACCCACTCAAATCCGCGGAACCACACCAAGAACAAAGGCACCAAAAACAAGCACGAAAAAGACCACGAAATTCACAACGCCGAATCTTCTATACAAACCAGGAAAGATTCACAAGGTCTAGCATGCCGCCCTAGCATCCATCCCTCTCAACAAATCTCTCATGAAGCTCTCATGCTAGCTTAGAGAAAATGGAGAATAAAATAGTCAAGGAAAAAGAGAAATGGAAGGGGGGAAATGAAACCTTAAGTCGCGGAGAGAGGGAGCCATCCACACACACTCATGGCTTATATATCGGGTCCCGCCGGTGTGGGAAATGACTCGACTACCCCTAACTCAACTACTGGCGATACAACCCACGCAGGGGCATTTATGTAATGTTTGTGGGTCTTGCCATCGGACGGCCACGCCTTCGCCGCACCCCGCGTCCTCCCGACGCAAGCCATGCGATCCCGCCGCGTGTCCTCCGCTTCGAAGCTTCCCGACACGCCCGGATCCCGTCTCCGTCGTGTTGGGCCTTCGGACTTGGTTTTGAGGCCCAAACCAAGAAACCGTCCTCCGATGGTTTTGTGGGCAAACCACCAAACCCCGCGTGCTCGGCCCGGCCTCCCGCCAAGCCTCTTGACTCGACCGCCATGTGCACCGTCCATGACTTCGTCTTGCTCATCTCGCCACCATGTGGCCCGCACCTAGTCCCGCCGTCCACCGGGTCCCTCGAACCGAGCCTACTTGTCTCTCCATCTCCCGGAGGCCCCTCAAGGTTGAAAACCTTTCGCGCCCGTTCTTCACCTACAACAACACGAACTAGGCCACAACCTACACCTGCGCGCTGAGCCAAGAGTCAGTCCAACACCCGTTGTCAATCACTCATCACTGAGGAGCGGCCATCCATCGACCACCGGGACGCTCCTGGTCCTCAATTGCACAGACGACCAGTACAAGGAGCAGATGGCGCCTATCATGGAACAAGTCGCGGAGAAGCTGAACCTTCAGTAGTTGTCCTGTAGGGTTACCTTACATCAGCATATGTAATATAAACAAAGTTATGATGAACTTGTTTAAGTTTGAATGAAAATCTTCCATGATATATGACTGAAATGAGTACTCGTTGTTGTTGTTTGTATATGCGGAGTGCTCATCATGGAGGTATTGCGAGTAGTAGTACTCGACAGTAGGTCCATTGGAGGAAATCATAGTAAATGAGTTGATTAGTAGTCAAACTTTATTACTGAAAAAGAGTACACCTGGATGGCCAAGGCCGTTAAGTGTAGTCGCCTGGACCGGAAGGCCGCCTACGGCTTTAGTAGTGCTAGGACCCGTGGCCGCTTACAGCTGTAGATCCGTTAGTAGCCGTATAGGCTGGATCTAAGAGTACATGGTCTCTTGATAAACTGCTGCTAGAGTCCTTGATGCTTTGAGAAGCCCGAGATCCATTAGTAGCCGTTGACGCTGGATCTTGGAGTAGAGTAGTCCGGAGACTAGTGCCTGGACCCGGAGGCCGCTTACAGCGAAGAGCCCAGGAGTAGTCGTGTAGACTTGGACCCCCAGAATAGTTGAGAGACTATGCGTAGAATTGATGGCGTTGGTCGATGTTCCATGAGTTGCTGACGTTGTCGCCTTCAAGTGTTTGGAAGCGGTATGAGCCTGGTCCAGTCACCTTTGCGAACGAGAAGGGACCTTCCCATGGCGAGCTGAGCTTGTGTAGTCCTTTCGTGTTCTGGATGCGTCGGAGGACTAGATCACCAACGTTAAAGGAGCGTTCCTTGACGTTGCGATCATGATAGCGTCGGATACCTTCAAAGTACCTTGCTGAGTGGACGAGGGCGGCACAGCGAGCTTCTTCGAGTCCATCGATATCAGCTCGTCTGTTGTCTTCTGAGATGCCTTCGTCGTACTGCTCTACTGCTGGCGACTCCCACATGACGTCGGCAGGTAGAATAGACTCAGAGCCGTAGACCAGAAAGTAGGGTGACTGCCCTATAGGCTTGGTAGGTTGAGTACGAAGCCCCTAGAGTGCATTAGGCAGTTCCTTGATCCACTTGCCCCCCTTTGTGTTAGCAGCATCGTGCAGTCGCTTCTTGAGAGCGTTGAGTACCATCCCATTGGCGCGCTCGACTTGTCCGTTGGCCCGTGGATGGGCGACTGAGACATACCGGACATCAATCTCGTTGTTCTCGCAGTACTCCCAGAACTGGTGGTTGTTGAAGTTGGAACCCAGGTCTGTGATGATGCGGTGGGGTAGTCCGTAGCAGTACACGAGTTCATCCAAGAAGTTGAGTACCCTGTCGACCTTTGGACAGGTGACCGGCTTGACTTCGATCCACTTAGTGAACTTGTCGATGGCCACCAGAACTTTGTTGAATCCTCCTGGCGCAGTCGGGAGAGGCCCAATCATGTCGAGCCCCCAGCAGGTGAAAGGCCAAGTTGGTGGTATAGTAACTAGCTTGTAGGCCGGGACGTGCTGTTGCCTGGCGAAGTACTGGCACCCTTGGCACCTTCTGACGTGTTGCTCAGCATCGCCCAAAGCTGTGGGCCAGTAGAAAGCTCGTCGAAAAGCCTTGCTGACCAGCGTGCGAGAAGACGCGTGGTTGTCGCAGACGCCTTTGTGTATCTCCTCCTAGATGTCCTTGCCTTCTTCTCGGGGAACACACTTCATGAGTGCTCCAGAAGTGGTGCCCTGCCTGTAGAGCTTATCTCCTACTAGTGCGTAGGACTTGGCCCGGCGGATGATTTGCTCGACCAAGTTCTTGTCAGTGGGAACCTTCTGCTAAGGGTTGTCGCCAGTCCACGTCTATCATCATGACCTCCTAGCCAGCTTGAGAAGGCGCTGGGTCAGTGGTCATGGGAGCCGGCTCCGGGATGGATGGTGCGTGAAGCTCGTAGACGAAGACTCCCGCTGGTACTTGTGCGTGAGTAGAACCAAGCTTTGACAGGACGTCCGCTGCAACGTTGTTGTCGTGGACGATGTGATGGATCTCGAGACCATAGAATTTGTTCTTGAGCGCTTGCGGACTTCTAGGTAGTAGGCGTCCATGTTCTCCTTGTTGCGATCCCATGACTTGTTGACTTGGTTGATGACCATTGCGGAGTCGCCGTAGACTAGTAGTCGCTTGATGCCCAATGATATTGCGAGACGGAGCCCATGTAGCAGAGCTTCGTACTCGGCTTCGTTGTTTGAGACCTTTCAGAAGATCTGCAGGACGTACTTGAGTTGTTCACCTTTTGGAGAAATCAAGAGTACCCCTGCACCCGCGCCCTCGAGCTTGAGTGAGCCGTCGAAGTACATCACCCAATGCTCTGGTCGCTCGGTTGGAGTTGGTAGCTGATTTTCCTGCCACTCTGCCATGAAGTCGACTAGTGCTTGCGACTTGATGGTTGTTCATGGCTTGAAGTCGACGTTGAGAGCGCCGAGTTCGACAACCCATTTGGAGATTCTTCTAGTAGCATCTTGGTTTCTTAGGATGTCGCCGAGCGGGTAGTTGGTGACGACGGAGATCGAGTACTCCTGGAAGTAGTGTCGTAGCTTCCGCGAGGTGATGAGCACTGCATACTGGAGCTTCTGTGCTGGTTGGTAGCGTGTCTTAGATTCTGACAGGACATCACTGACGAAGTAGACTGGTCGCTGGACTGGATAGGCGTGGCCATCTTCCTGCCGCTCGACAATGATGGCAGTACTGACCACGTGAGTAGTCGCAGCAAGGTAGAGCAGTAGCTGCTCCTTTTTGCGAGGAGTCGTGAGGACTGGAGGCTTGGATAGGAAGTCCTTGAGCTGAGCTAGGGCTTGATCTGCCTCTTGGGTCCACACAAACTTCTCTTGGTGCTTGAGTAGTTTGAAGAAGGGTAGTCCCTGTTCTCCAAGCTTTGAGATGAATCTGTTCAGGGCCGCCATGCACTCGGTGAGCTTCTGCACATCTTTGATACAGGTGGGAGCCTTCATCTTGGTGATGGCGGAGATCTTCTCGGGGTTGGCTTCGATGCCGCGATGGCTGATGATGAAACCGAGTAGTTTCCCCGAAGGTACGCTAAAGACACACTTGTTCGGGTTGAGCTTCCATTGGTACTCCCGCAGAGATGCGAAAGTCTCTTCAAGATCGGCGATGAGCGTGTCGGAGTTTCGGGTCTTGACGACCACGTCATCCACATAAGCCTTGATGTTCTTGTTGAGTTGTTTCTTGAAACATTTCTGGATAGCTCGCTGGTAGGTAGCGCTGGCGTTCTTCACCCCAAACGACATTGCCGTGTAGCAGTAGGCGCCAAACAGGGTGATGAACGCGGTCTTCTCCTGGTCTTCTTCCTTGATAGCGATCTGGTGGTACCCGGAGTAGCATACGAGGAAGCAGAGCAGGTCGCAGCCCGCTGTGGAGTCGATGACTTGATCAATCCGCGGCAACCCGAAGGGGTCCTTGGGGAAGTGCTTGTTGAGATCGGTGTAGTCGACACACATCCTGCACTCATTCGTGTTCTTCTTGCGGACGAGGACGGGGTTGGCAAGCCACTCCGGATGGAAGACTTCTCTGATGAAGCCGGACGTGAGTAGTTTGGCGAGTTCCTTCTTGATGGTGTCCCGTCGGTCATCGGCAAAATGGCGGAGATGTTGTCGTTTGCAGGTAGCTTTAAGATCGACGTTGAGTGAGTGCTCGATCAGCCTCCTGGGCACCACTGGCATGTCCGCTGGCTTCCAAGCGAAGATTTCTCAGTTAGCCCGAGGGAAGATGACGAGCGCGTCTTCCTATTTCGGGTCAAGGCCAGCCCCGATCATGGTAGTCTTGCTGCTGTCGCCTGTCCCCAGGTCGATTGTCTTGACTTGCACTGGCTTAGAGGGTTGAGGCTTGTTGGCTGTGTTAGACTTCTCTGGGATCTTGAGTTCGGTTGGGGCAAGCTTCTTGGATGCAGCGTAGATTTCCATCATTGCATTGGGTACTTGATTGGTAGCTGCGAGTTCCACAGCCTCTGTGTCGCAGTCGAAGGATATCTTCAAGTCCCCTTGCAGTGAGAGTACTCCGGCTGGACTTGGCATTTTGAGTACCAAGTACGTGTAGTGTGGTACCGCCATGAACTTGGCGATAGCTGGTCTGCCGAGGATGGCAAGGTAGGAAGTCTCGAAGTTTGCAACCTCGAACTTGATGTACTCGGTGTGATAGTTCTTTCTAGTTTCCCCGAAGGTAACTGACAGGATCACTAAACCCAGTGGAATAGCCGCATTCCTAGGGGCGATGCCGTAGAAAGGCGATGTGCTCTTGGTGAGCATGTGAGTAATGTCGAGCTTCATCTTCTTCAAGGTCTTGGTGAAAAGGACATTGAGCCTGCTCCCACCGTCGATGAGTACCTTGTTGAGTCTGGAGCCCACGACTACTGGTTTCAGGACGAGTGGAAAATGCCCTGGCTCGGAGAAGCTTGTCCATTGATCTGTGCGGGAGAAGGTGATGGGTACCTCTGACCACCTGAGAGGGGTCGGGACCGCTGGTTCAATGTTCAAGGCTTCCCATCTGGTGGCCTTCTGAGACCATCTGGTGGGTAGTCCGCCGAAGAGGACATTCACCGTCTTGTCGGGTTCTTGGAAGTCCGTTGCCCTCATCGGCTTTTTTCTTGCCCTTCTTGTCGTGAGGAGGCCGTGGGTCTGGAGAGTCCTTGAGTGCTCGCTGGAGTTGGTAGCACTGCTCGGTGGTGTGGTTGCCCTCCAGGTGCCACGGGCACTTCTCTTTCAGCAAGTCTTTGAAGCCGCCAGAGGTCTTCTTCGAGTTGTCTTTCGCAGGGCGCTGGATAGCCACGACTGTATTGTCTGGCTTGCGCTTGCGGTTAGGACCCGAGTAGTTGTTGTTGCTGCGACCCCCTTAATCCCTATTGTTGTTGTTGTTGTTGTTGTTGTTGTTGCTTCCACCCATGTTTTGCTTCCTCTTGCCGCAAATGGCGTCGTACTTAGCGTTCGCCTTGTCTTCTTCGTCAGCCCATGAGGTGATCATGTCCTTAAGCTTGGTGATGGAACTCGGGCGGCGGCGACCGAAGTCTTCGAAGGTGTGACGATGGTAGAGACCGTCTTGGAAAAGGTCGATGACCTCCTTGTCGGTAACATTGACTACAGTAGCGCGTTTGTCGAAGAAACGTCGCATGTACTTGCGTAGGGTCTCGCCTTGTTCCTACTTCACCATTGCTAGGTCCATGCGAGTACCAGAGCGTCCCATGGCACCTACGAAGTTGCTGGTGAACTGATCCTTGAGCTGGTCCCACTTGTCGATCGAGTACTTGTAGAGTGACTCGAGCCATGTAAGTGGTGTGAGTACCACTAGAGGTTTGAATTTCTCTGGGAGAAGCAGATTGCGAAGTCGAGCAAAGAAGGCAGGGAAGCCATTGTTGTCGCCTGTTGTGGAGGACTTCTTGCGTCGTATTTCTTCAATTCTGTGGCGGGCATCGTAGCCCCCCCGTGAGGCGCCGGTGATGTGGCTGTCTGGGTGGCCTCGGCCTCCGCGATCGCCTCTGCCACTGGCTCTCATGCCAGCCCCGTGTGAGGAGCTCCTGCCGCTGATACCTCCGCCACAAGCGTCACCATGATCTGCAGCGCCGCGACTACCATCAGCGCCGCCAGCACTGTTACCACCCTGAGAAGGTCCTCCAGCTGATGCCCTAGTACGGTTGGGGTTCTGTGGGAGTTCTCCTCGAGTACAGTTGCGTCCATTAGCTGGACTGCAACTTGTGGCTTCATGGTTATCGTTCTGAGGGGAGGTACTTGAGTGACTCTGTTGTCGACGCTCATGAAGTAGGCGTCCTCCGCAAGTTTAGTGATGACTTCACCCGCGTGTATCCCCTGAGCTTGACGTGCTATCGTGGTGATAGACATGATGCACTGTTCGAGGGTTGTGTGCACCTGGTTGGCGACTTGGTCGAGGGTCTCCGCGAGGTTCCGTACAGGGAGGGTCTCGCGGAGACGTCTGCGCCATTCGTTTCACTTCCTGTTGCGCTCACGTCAGGAATTTTTGTCGTCGTTGGTTTCATCTGGGGGTGCATTGGCAGACAACTCGTCTGCTAAGATATCTTCGAAGTACCGGTCAGGTCGGGTCCCTGAGGGTCCTGGCGTCTCGCCAGCAGCATGAAGACTTGGTGATCAGGGGTGCCGAGACCGGAGTCAGTAGTCGCCACCTCTGTTGGAGTGTGCTCCTCTGTTGGAGCTAGGGGTGTTCCCTCCTGGAAGGGAAGTGAGTCGAGGTAGGCAACACAGCACGAGTTCCCATCTGTCAGGTCTACAGGCATGCGATCTGGCCAGTAGACGAATCTCCCGGTGGGTGTAGATGTTATAACCAAACCGGTAGCTGGTCCTGACAGTGGTTGCTCGGTCGTGGAGTTCTCGGACTCGGGCTCGTCAGGGTCCGACCCGAAGTCGAACTCGTAGGAGGAGTCCGAGTGGTAGCCGGAGGCGGGGTTGGAGTCTGAAGAGTAGTCGGAGACGATCTCCTTGCCGGTCCGGCGTGTAGCGAGAGCTTCCGCATGGGCCCTGCTAGCATTGCAGAGGCCATATGGGAAGTGCTCATGGAGTGGGGCGTCAACACACGATGGCTCAGTAGCCGACTCGCATGTGGTGACCCACGGGGACGTCAAGTTCGAGTTGGAGGCGGATCCGAACTCGAAGTCGACGTGTTGGTTGTAGAGCGAAATTTCTCCGAATTTTCCGACGAGATCGCCCGTGATCACCTCGGGAAGTGTCACGAGCCCGGTCTTCGGGTTGGGTGTCATGGTGCGGCGGCGTTGGAAGGATCCAACGCCGTCAGCGGTGCAGACCCAGGACTCGAAGACGAAGGTGTCGCCGCGGTTGAAGGCGACGGTTGGCTTGATGAAGATTGAAGTCGTCGCGTTCGCCATGAGATCTTCGGTGAGAGCCCCTACCTGGTGCGCCAGCTGTCGGTGTTTTAGACCGGCAACCTACCAAGGGGAGTACCCGAGGTAGATGAATGTGGCCTCACTGAGATCGGTAACTCGAAGGAAGAGACACATGGCACACAATTTAGACAGGTTCGGGCCGTGAGGTGTGTAATACCCTACGTCCTATATGCTGCGTAGCTCTGGATTGATTAGGTATGTTTACAAGATGATGCGTATGAGAGAGATAGGGGTCCCTGTCTCGCTTTATATAGTCCGGGAGGCAGGGTTACAAGTCGGTTTGAGGAGAGAGTACTAGTCGTGTACGTCTAGGAGTTATCTACATGGTACAGGACATGCACAGCTTCCTATCCGAGTACTCCTCCACCGTAGTCCTTGCGCCCCACGCCATCAGGTGTCGTGTGACCCAAGTCGAGTAGTCCCAGGGGCCCACCGAGTAGTCGGTCCTGGTACATACGACAAACATGTCTGATGTATATGAGTTATAAAAAAGTTTTTGTGGTCAAACTCCAATCAAAATCTTAGAAACTTCCTCTGAGATGTTCCAGTTTCTAAACAGTGTACATGTACAGGTGTTCAAGCACTCTCAATTTTTTTCACGACCTCCTCATACGATATCATGAGTACTTGACAAAATTTGTAATTTGCAAACTTCATTTGAATTTTATATAATTTTGAAACCTTTCTACCTCACGATCTTCATCATGATCAGAGAACCAAATGCTAGAAATTTAACTTCATTTCATGTACATGGTCTTAGAGATGTCTCGTGGACATGAATATCAATTTTTCACCAACTTTACTATATAATTTCATGCACTTGCAATTCATATCAGACGTATGCAAAAAATACCTAGAAAGAAGTAAAATTATTAAATATAGCAAACAAAGTTAAATTATGCCAAATTTTTTTATATATTTTTTCTATCTCTATTTTTAAAAAATAAATGGCCCGCCAGAAATCTTGCAGAACTATACATCTGCCGTCGTGGGCCACGGTGGCAGGGACATACCGCCGTGGGGCACAGCGGTAGGGGCCGCCAGAAGTGGGCCCGTAGCGTGCGACGGACATACCGCCGTAACCCACTGCGGTAGGGACATACTGTAGTGGGCTACGGCGGCAGGTCCTAGCGCCGTAAGCCACGGCGGCAGCAAGCCTTCTACCGTCATGCCCCACGGTGCTAGGATCTGCTGCCTATATAACACCAAAATTCAGCCGAAAATTTCATAATAATTCGAAAAAAGAAAGAGAGGGGGACAGGAGAAGGGAGTGAGGAGGAGGTGGTGAAGGTGCGAAGCTCTGCCGGTTTTTCGTCTCGTTAGAGGTAATACTCTGGTACTTAATAGTTTGAACTGTGACAATAGTACATCAACTAACTCGAGGATGTTGTCATCTTCAACCTGAGGCAAGAACTCGCGTCGGCATTGGCTTCTCCAGATCCGACATCTACCAACGACGACAACGGACCGGTGACCGGACCAATGGTGGTGAAGACGAACACAGGTTGTGAGGACGAATTCTGTTGTTGTCCGTGCCACGAGAAGAAGGACAACACCCCACCAACAACTCCACCCCCGCCACCTTCTGGTCCAACTCCACCCCCGTCGGGGTACTACATGCCCTCCCAGCACTCCGGCGGGTCTATGACGTCCGGGTTCTCCGGGTACTATTCGTACAACTAGACTACAAATGTTGTAATCGTTTATCTAAATTCTCTAAGGCACGTTAGGACTAGGAGCGACACAAAGCTAGGGTGCTTGTGTCGCACATGCCATTGCTTGTTTCTGTAATTCGTCGTTAAGTATTAATGGTTCGTCGTTTTATCAATGATTCAAAAATTGAAATTTACCAAAAAAAAATCCTACCGCCGCAGAAAAAGTGCAAGTGATAAGGGAGAATTTGAAGATGGCTCAGATAAGGCAAAAGAGTTATCATGAAAAGGGAACGGCACCCTGCACTTTGAAGTGGGAGATTATGTGTACCTAAAAGTTTCCCCCACCAAAGGTGTGCAAAGGTTCGGTGTTAAAGGGAAGTTAGCTCCGCGCTACATTGGACCTTATGAAGTCACAGAAGTATGTGGGCCAGTGGCTTATCAGACTCAATTACCGGAATGTTTTCCGCGGTCCACAATGTGTTTCATGTGACCCAATTAAAGAAGGGAATGCCTGTGCCAGAAAATGAGGTAATCACAGAAGCTCATTCTTGGATTGAGCCGGATTTCTCGCTCATCGAGCATCCACTGAGAGTGTTGGACCAAAAGGAGAGAAAGACCAGAAGACAGACCGTGAGAATTGAGGACCAGGAGCGTCCCAGTGGTCGGTGGATGACCGCTCCTCAGTGATGAGTGATTGACAACAGGTGTTGGACTGACTCTTGTCTCAGTGCGTAGGTGTAGGCTGCGGCCTAGTTCGTGTTATTGCAGGTGAAGAACGGGCGCGAAAGGTCTTCAGTCTTGAGGGGCCTCCGGGAGATGGAGAGACAAGTAGGCTCGGTTCGAGGGACCCGGTGGACGGCGGGACTAGGTGCGGGCCACATGGTGGCGAGACGAGCAAGACGAAGTCATGGACGATCGAGCTGGTGCACGGTGGTGGGAGGCCGGGCCGAGCACGCGGGGTTTGGTGGTTTGCCCACAAAACCATCAGAGGACGGTTTCTTGGTTTGGGCCTCAAAACCAAGTCCGAAGGCCCAACACGACGGAGACGGGATCCGGGTGTGTCGGGAAGCTTCGAAGCGGAGGACACGCGGCGGGATCGCATGGCTTGCGTCGGGAGGACGCGGGGTGCGGCGAAGGTGTGGCCGTCTGATGGCAAGACCCACAATACATAAATGCCCCTGCATGGGTTGTATCGCTAGTAGTTGAGTTAGGGGTAGTCGAGTCATTTCCCACACCGGCGGGACCCGATATATAAGCCATGAGTGTGTGTGGATGGCCCTCCCTCTCCGCGACTTAGGGTTTCATTTCCCCCCTCCTCTTTCTCATTTTCCTAGACTATTTTCTTCTCCATTTTCTCTAGGCTAGCATGAGAGCTTCATGAGGGATTTGTTGAGAGGGATGGATGCTAGGGCGGCATGCTAGACCTTGTGAATCTTTCCCGGTTTGTATAGAAGATTCGGCGTTGTGAATTTCGTGGTCTTTTTCATGCTTGTTTTTGGTGCCTTTGTTCTTGGTGTGATTCCGCGGATTTGAGTGGGTTTCTCCCCGAATTTCTTTGAGGGAAACATGGATGGATGTCTTGTGCATCTTTGGGATTGATCGTGTGCCCTCAAACGCCAGGAAACCACTTCGATTCAAGGATTCTCGTTCGGAGCTCTAGTTTTTGGTGGTGTTCAAAGGATCCGCGATTCCCGATGATTTAGGAAGTTAGGAGGCAAAATTTTTGGGGTATAGCATCCTTGGTTGACGCTTTTCATGTCCCCAAACTCTTGTATCAACAGCTTCTACTGTTTGGGAGATCCGGTGATGGATTGGGAGAGTTGACCCTTAGGGTCGAGCAGTTTTCTGCTCTGTCCGTGTGGCACGGACGGTCCGCGAGGCGGTGGCGGACGGTCCGCGGGCTGCGTGTTCTTCGTGTGTTCATCGTGTTCTTGCGCGCCTTTGCTTTCGATCCGGTTTTGTTTTAGGTTTTCGTTGCAGCCGGTTCGCGGACGGTCCGAGCTTCAGTAGCGGACGGTCCAGGACCCGCGCGGACGGTCCGCCCGGTCTTCGCGGACAGTCCGTTTTTCTCGGGTCGGTTTTGGTGGTTCTGTTGTCTTTAACGGACGGTCCGTGGCTCCCGGCCGGACGGTCCGCGTGTCCCTTGCGGACTGTCCGCGGCACCTGGCCGAACTATCCGCACGGCCTTTGCGGACAGTCCGCCCCGCCTGGCCGGACAGTCCGCCCGAGGCTGACAGCTTGGTTCTTTGATTTGATTCCTTCCTCCTTCTTTCGTACTTCCGCGTGTGCTTCAAGTAATCGTTCCTAAGACTTGAGCTTGATCCATAACCTTGTTGTCTTGGCGGTTGGTGTGTGATTCGATCCATCGCTTGTGTGTGACCGGGAATTGTCTAGGGTATAGGCCGGGTTCTTTGAGAAGAATTTTTTACCGGCTCCTATTCATTCCCCCCTCTCTAGTCGCCATCCGATCCTTCAATTAGTATCAGAGCTTGGTGTCGGATTCTTTGTGACTTTGACAAGTCTTGAATCCTAAGATGGCGTACGTTGAGCGGGGCGGTCCGCCGCACTTCGATGGCAAGGGTTACCACAAGTGGGCGGCTCGTATGATGATCTTTCTTCGTGGCAAGTTGTTGGATTTCATTGTGCTTGACAAGACCTATGCTATTCCGGCCAACATCCATACTATTATGGTGACCGATGCCGGTGCTAAGGCCAAGTATGAGGCAAATGCAAAATCCATTGATCACTTGGTCTGGAGCTTGTGTGATCCTGAGTTTGAGCGTGTTCGCCATTTGAATATTGCTTGGCAAATTTGGGAGAAGTTGTTGGTTGCTCACGGTGGTGATAACCATGTGAAGGCTCGCCTCTTTGTCTCTTACCAGATGCAATATGAGAACTTCACTCAACTTCCCGGTGAGGACATTGATGCGATGTTTCAGAGGTTCACCGCCATCGTGAACAACATGAAAGCCAATGTTGAGGATTTCCCTTACACTGAGCATGATCAAGCTTTGAAGCTCTTGCATATCTTGGAGCCAAATGTTTGGGGTGCTAAGGTTGAGGCCATCAAGGAGTCCGGGCAATATTTGACCATTGAGTTGGATGACCTCTTTTCTAAGCTCAAGTCGGCTGAGGTTGACAGGAAGTTGCAATCCAAGCATGAGGGCTCGACTGATCATAGTCTTGCTCTTGTGGGCGGATCAAAGGGCAAAGCTAACCCTTCCTGTCGACAGTTTTCCTTGTCTTCTCTTATGTCTATTCCAGATGAGGAGTTTGATGTGCTGGGCGAGGAGGAGCTGGCCTTGCTCTCAAGGAGGTTTGATCGACTACATGAGAGCCGGAGGAATGCAAGGCGGAGCTCGGGGACATGCTACAAGTGTGGCAAGCGTGGACACTTCATCGCCGAGTGCCCGGAAGCGGAGGAGAACAAGTACAAGATGAGCGAGTACAAGGCGCACCCGAGGCGTGAAGACAAGTACTCCTCCAAGGGCAAGCACTTCAGCAAGTCCAAGAGCAAGGACAAGGACAAGCGGCGACCGAGCCAGGGTGGCTACAAGAAGGACACGGCAAGAGCTATGGTGGCTGGTGCAAGCGACGTCGACTCAAGCTCAAGCGACGCACAGTCAAGTTCAAGCATTGAAGATGAAGACGCCGGGAGGCGCAAGGGCAAGAAGAGTGCAAGCCGGAACCTCAGTGGATTGAGCTATGTGGCGCTTGAAGGTTTTTGTGGCATGGCCCATAGCTTAAGCAGCAAGAAGAGCGAGAAGGAAGACAGTAACTCCGACTCGGAGGATGAGGTAAATCGTGACCCCGACTCTTTGCTTGCTGAGATCACTAGGTTGAATGGCTTGATTGACAACTGTGATAGTGTGCTAAGAGATGCCAAAAAGATGAGGTAGGAACTCAGGGCTCAACTTGAGAATGCTAGTGAGAAAGTAGGAGAGTTAGAGTCTAAATTGCTTGAATTGAAACTTGAGAATGACTCTTTGAAACTTGCTCCTACTATTTCTGATGATGTTGAATGTCCTGAATGTGATGCATGGTTGAATGAGATCAAGTTGCTTAATGAGAAGAATGCTTCTACTTTGGCTAAACTAGATGCTCTTAGGACTGAGTATGATGAGCTTAAGGCTAGACCCACTTTGCTTGGTGCTTGTAAATCATGTCCTACCATGCATGCTAAGCTTGTTGATGCTCGTTCTACTATTAGCACTTTGGAAGCTTCTTTGAAATCTCCTGTTGTCAATGCATGCACTAGCTGTGATGAAGTTACTTTGCGCAATCTTGAACTTACTTCCCGTTTGGATGTCATCTATGAGGAGAATGATTATTTGAGGAAGGTGTTGGGTTGGTTGTCTGGGCAGGAACCTCAATTGAAAATCATGATTGAGGAGTTCAAGAGAGCTGATGGTCGTGGTTTGGGTTTTGAGAAGTTGGGTGAGAAAGTGGGAGAGAACAGTGGGGAGAGTGTGTATGAGAAGTGTGTTGAGTCGAACCCCGAGTTTGAGGTGATTGGAGACATCCAAGTTCCACTTCCAAAAGCACACAAGAACTCTTTCACACCAAAGCCCAACCACCTTTGCAACAAGCTTGACACAACCCAAGATCCACCCAAATTTCCACCCAAAACAAATGACTTCCAGAAACCCGTGAAGTTTGTGAGTGAGAGGGGTGAGAAACCTAGAGAGAAGCCAGAGCCAAACCCAAAACCCATCCCCTTCAGATGTGAGTATTGTGGCAAGGAGAGACACCTAGCAGAGTTTTGCTACAAGAGGAAGAGGGATGACAGGCTTGCTAGGGAGCAAGCAAACCAGGACAGGTATCGCCAGTCTCATGGTATTCCTGAGCCTAGAGTGCCACTTCCACGGGGTGGTGGAAGTGTGAGGAGTGTTGGTAGAGTTGGAGCTCAGGTGGTAGGTTCCCACAGAGAGGTGGTGGTGAGTGGTTTGATAGGAGAGATGATGGTGTGCGTGGTGGTGAGAGGTTTGGTCGGGCTCATGGTGGTTTTGCTGGACGCCCCCTACTCGTCCTCAATACGAGTTTAGGGGAGATGATCGCAGCTTTGGGTTCCAGAGGAACTACGGACCACGTTTTCCACCTCGTGGTGCTCGTACTCCTTCCATGGGACATGGGAAGTTTGGTGGCAAGGGAATGATGTTTGCTAACCCCTCTTTTGAGAAGATGGCTTGACACTGATTCAACTTTCTGTGTGCTAACCCCAGTGTCGAGTCGTTAGCTCATTCTCGTTCTTGTTTCTGACTACAGGCAGGAGGCTTGGAGAACATTTGGTTGATCGACTCCGGATGTTCTCGACACATGACCGGAGATAAGAAGTGGTTCTCCAGCCTCACCCCAGTGAAGGAAAAGATGTACATCACTTTTGGGGACAATGGACGAGGAAGGATGATTTCTGAGGGTGTGGTGCATGTGAGTGACAAAGTAACGTTGAAGAGGGTTGCTCTTGTGAAGTCTTTGGGTTTCAATTTGCTTTCGGTTTCTCAGTTGCTTGATAAGGGCTTTGAGGTGCGTTTCAAGTCTGGTGAATCTCGTTTGCTGGATTCTCGAGGTGATCTTGTCTGTATGATCATCCCCGAGGGTCAGATTTTCAGGGCTGATTTCTCTCGTTCTTTGGGTCCTCTTTCGCCGTTTGATGGCCGGTCCTTCTTCTGATTTGTGGAAATGGCATAGGCGGTTGGGTCACTTGAGCCTTGATTTGGTTTCCCACTTGAGTGGTCTTGACCTTGTCCGAGGATTGCCGAGGTTGAAGTTTGAGAAAGATTTGGTTTGTGCTCCGTGTAGGCATGGCAAGATGGTAGCCACTCCCCATCCACCCCTGACCGATGTCATGACCGAGCGTCCGACAGAGCTGTTGCATATGGACCTTGTTGGGCCAGCTCGAGTTCGCTCGGTGGGTGGGAAGTGGTATGTCCTGGTTGTGGTGGACGATTACTCTTGCTATGCCTGGGTGTTTTTCTTGGAAGACAAGAGTGAGACATTTGGTTTTGTTCGAGATCTGATCGTGAGGTTGAAAAACGAGAGGCATGGGAATGCTATACGAGCTATCCACAGTGATAATGGCTCAATGTTCAAGAACTCTCGTTTTGATGCCTTTTGTCGTGATCTAGGTCTTGAACATCAGTATTCGACCCCTTTTGTGCCCCCTCAAAATGGAGTTGTGGAAAGGAAAAATCGGACTCTTTGTGAGATGGCTAGGACGATGCTCGATGAGCACAGGACTCCTAGGAGGTATTGGGCTGAGGCGGTCAATACGGCTTGTCATGTTTCCAACAGGATTTTATTGTGAGCTTTCAAGAAGAAGACTTGTTATGAGGTTCTGCATGGTCGGGCACCCAAGGTGAGTCATTTTCGAGTCTTTGGCTGCAAGTGCTTTATTCTTAAGAAGGGAAAACTCGACAAGTTTGAGGCTAGGTCTAGTGATGGGACTTTCTTTGGATATGCTAATCATTCTAGAGCCTATAGGGTACTTAACCTTGAGACTAACAAAATCATGGAGACTTGCGAGGTAACCTTCGACGAGATAATGCCATGTACGTCTCTTGGCTTTGAATGTGCAGGTGATGAAGAGATGGCCGAGGATCTCTTTGAAGAGGAGAAGGATGAAGCTGGAGATGATGATGGAGAGAACCATGCGCCTGAAGCTGAAGGTGTACCCACTACTTCCCCTATGACCACTACGGAGGGTGGATCGTCTACTTCACGGACAACGACGGTGCGACAAGAGGACCAGGCGAGAGATGCTGAAGTTGAGGGGGAGGTAGTCTCGAGGCGTGAGGCTCCCCGGCGGATTCAAGAAGTGCATCGCCTATCGAAGATCATTGGGGACATCGACGAACGTACCACGCGGTCAAGGTCTAGAAATTCCTCTCATTTCGCTCATGCTGCATTTGTTGCCACCTTTGAGCCCAAGGACATTGGACATGCTTTATCTGATGCAAACTGGGTCAATTCTATGCATGAGGAGTTGGAAAACTTTGAGAGGAACCGAGTGTGGGAGTTAGTTGAACCACCTCCAAATTGCCATCCTATAGGAACCAAATGGGTTTTGAAGAACAAAAAGGGTGAGAATGGGATGGTTGTGAGGAACAAGTCCAGACTTGTTGCTCAGGGATATAGTCAGAAGGAGGGGATCGACTATGAGGAGACCTTTGCTTCTGTGGCCCGTCTTGAGGCGATTTGGATCCTTCTAGCCTTTGCCATGGCTAAAGGGTTCAAGTTGTTTCAAATGGATGTGAAGAGTGCTTTTCTGAATGGGGTCATAGAGGAGGAGGTGTATGTGAAGCAGCCACCGGGGTTCGAGAGTGAGAAGTATCCACACAGGGTGTACGGGTTGAAAAGGGCTCGTATGGGTTGAAACGAGCACCCGGGCTTGGTATGGGAGATTGAGAGGTTTTACGTTGAGCGAGAGGGTTCGTGATGGGTACCGTGGATAGGACCTTGTTTCTCCTCAAGCATGGGAATGACTTGTTGGTTGTGCAGATATACGTGGATGATATTGTCTTTGGTGGCTCGTCACATAACCTTGTTGCCAAGTTTGCAGATGAGATGAGCAGGGAATTCGAGATGAGCATGATGGGCGAGTTCCAGTACTTTCTCGGGTTGCAGATCAAGCAAGTGAAGGACGGAACATTTGTACATCAGACCAAGTACACGAAAGACATGCTGAGGAAGTTCCAGATGCAAGATGTGAAGCCTATGTCGACACCCATGGGGAGTACGACTACTTTGGATGCGGACGAGGACGGAGAACCAGTGGACCAGCGGGAGTACAGGAGCATGATCGGCTCCCTCCTCTACCTGACGGCGACGAGGTTAGACATACAGTTCAGTGTGTGTCTGTGCGCTCGTTTTCAGGCTTCACCGAGGACATCACATCGACAAGCCTTCAAGAGGATCTTCAGGTACCTACAGTGTGCCCCTGGTCTTGGCCTTTGGTATTCTTCCTCCTCGACTCTTTCTCTTCATGGTTTTTCTGATGTGGATTTTTCTTTGGTTGCCGAGTCGAGAGGAAGTCTACTTCGGTTCTTGTCAGTTTCTTGGGTCCTCGTTGGTTTCGTGGTCTTCCCGCAAGCAGTCTAGTGTAGCTCAGTCTACCACCGAGGCGGAGTATGTTGCAGCCGCGAGTTGTTGTTCCCAGCTGTTGTGGATCTCATACACCTTGAGAGACTTTGGTGAGGAGTGCACCCAGATCCCACTTCTTTGTGATAGCACCAGTGCCATAAGCGTAGCGAAAAACCCAGTGCTTCATTCCAGAACCAAACACATAGAAGTGAGATACCATTTCTTGAGAGACAATGTGGAGAAAGGGACCATTGTGTTGAGTCATGTCCCTACCCAAGATCAGCTTGCAGACATCTTTACAAAGCCTCTCGACCAAGCTACATTTGTGCGCTTGCGGGGGGAACTTGGGGTTTGTTGCCCTTTCTAGTTGATTCTTGGGGGATTTTCTTTTGTACCATATGCATCATACCATGTTTACTTTGATGTATAAACTATGGTAGGATAGCCATCTTGTTATATATCATGTTGCATTTGTATCATATTGCATTTTAGGATGATAAGCTTCTTTCATATGCCTTATTCGAGTTTCTTTGGCCACTTGTGAGATATTGGTCATATGTGTGGAGAAATGGCTATGTGAGGCTATGCTCTTGGAATATTTGAGATATGTGTGTTGTGAGATAGCCCTTTTTGAATCAAATGCTAATCTTGACTAAATTGATGAAATGTGCTCCACTCATGTGTAGTAGTGTATCCATGTCACGTTTTGGTCTAAATGTGCTTTCTATGCTTAGATTGTGCTTGGATGTCTTTTTCTTGCATTTGGGCCAAAGGCCGAATATCATTGTGAATGTTTAGCCTATGTTGCATTCATGGGGGAGCATAAGCTTCTTTTTGCCGCAAAGGCACTTCATGTACCATGAAATGAATTAATCTTGAAAAGAAGTGTGTATGCTTGAAAAATGCTCCATCCGTCATGTTTATGCTTAAAATGTCTTATTTTTCACACATGGGTGCAAAACATGTTGCATGATGTTCACTAGTGGAGAAGTCTCCCCGAAGTGGACACATGGCTCATGAGCTTTAACATGACATGCTTTGCTTTATGGGTGTTTGCAATGATCTTTTGTTGAGAATTTGGTATCCTTGTATGATCTATGGATGATATGCATGTTTTTGGCTAGAATATGACATGGATAGGCATTTACATTTGAAGTGAGCCATCTTTTGATAAAACTGCTCAAATCTGAAAATTTGCTTTGTCACATGCCTATATTTTCATATATTACTTGTGGCAATGCTTTGACTATGTTATGATCCATATATGTGCTCTTTGTCTCACTTCTAGCCTTTGACACTAGATTTGGCCTATTTGAGAAGCTCATGTAGATGTTTATATGCTTTGTCTTACATTCCTGCACTTTCACCTTGATTCATACATTGTCAACAAGGGGGAGAAGAGGTGAGCTTAATGCAAATTCAGAAGAGGTGAGCTAAAATTTGGAAGTTTGCATCCACATGTTCAGGGGGAGCTTGCATTTGTTCAGGGGGAGCTTTCTTGCTGTTTTCGGTGTGGAGTTTGTGCTTTGCTCGGCTTGTGACCTTTCTTTGCCTTTCTTTGGTTTTGGTCATGAGTTGCGCTTCTTTGTTTTTCTTTCTTCTTACTTTCTTTCTCTGAATTTCATTTCGCGTTGTGTGTTGTCAATGCACTCATCAAGGGGGAGATTGAGGACCAGGAGCGTCCCGGTGGTCGATGGATGACCGCTCCTCAGTGATGAGTGATTGACAACGGGTGTTGGACCGACTCTTGGCTCGGTGCGCGGGGTGTAGGCTGCGGCCTAGTTCGTGTTGTTGCAGGTGAAGAACGGGCGCGAAAGGTCTTCAGCCTTGAGGGGCCTCCGGGAGATGGAGAGACAAGTAGGCTCGGTTCGAGGGACCCGGTGGACGGCGGGACTAGGTGCGGGCAACATGGTGGTGAGACGAGCAAGACGAAGTCATGGACGATCGAGCCGGTGCACGGTGGCGGTCGAGTCAAGAGGCTTGGCGGGAGGCCGGGCCGAGCACGCGGGGTTTGGTAGTTTGCCCACAAAACCATCGAAGGACGGTTTCTTGGTTTGGGCCTCAAAACCAAGTCCGAAGGCCCAACACGACAGAGACGGGATCCGGGCGTGTCGGAATGATTCGAAGCGGAGGCACGTGGCGGGATCGCATGGCTTGCGTCGGGAGGACGCGGGGTGCGGCGAAGGCGTGGCCGTCCGATGGCAAGACCCACAAACATTACATAAATGCCCCTGCGTGGGTTGTATCGCCAGTAGTTGAGTTAGGGGTAGTCGAGTCATTTCCCACACCGGCGGGACTCGATATATAAGCCATGAGTGTGTGTGGATGGCTCCCTCTCTCCGCGACTTAGGGTTTCATTTCCCCCCTTCCATTTCTCTTTTTCCTAGACTATTTTCTTCTCCATTTTCTCTAGGCTAGCATGAGAGCTTCATGAGAGATTTGTTGAGAGGGATGGATGCTAGGGCGGCATGCTAGACCTTGTGAATCTTTCCTGGTTTGTATAGAAGATTCGACGTTGTGAATTTCGTGGTCTTTTTCGTGCTTGTTTGTGGTGCCTTTGTTCTTGGTGTGGTTCCGCGGATTTGGGTGGGTTTCTCCCCGGATTTCTTTGAGGGAAACATGGATGGATGTCTTGTGCATCTTTTGGATTGATCTTGTGCCCTCAAACGCCGGGAAACCACTTCGATTCAAGGATTTTCGTTCGGAGCTCTAGTTTTTGGTGGTGTTCAAAGGATCCGCGATTCTCGATGATTTAGGGAGTTAGGAGGCAAAAGTTTTGGGGTATAGCATCCTTGTTTGACGCTTATCATGTCCCCAAACTCTTGTCTCTACAGCTTTTACCGTTTGGGAGATCCGGTGATGAGTAGGTGGAGTTGACTTCGCGAGCTCGGGCTTTTCCTGTTCTGTTTTGAACTGGCGGACTGTCCGCCCGCCCCCTGCAGACTGTCCGCGAGGAGCCAGTTCAGCCCAGTTCGTTGTGGTGTTCTTCGTGTTCTTGTTTTGTTTTGGCTTGATCCGGTCTTGTTTTAGGTTTTCGTTGCAGCCGGTTTGCGGACGGTCCGAGCTTCAGTAGCGGACGGTCCGGAACCCGTGCGGACGGTCTGCCTGGTCTTCGCGGACGGTCCGTTTTTCTCGGGTCGGTTCTGGTGGTTCTGTTGGCTTTAACGGACGGTCCGTGGCTTCTGGCCGGACGGTCCGTGTGGCCCTTGCAGACTGTCCGTGGCACCTGGCCGGACTGTCCGTGTGGCCTTTGCGGACAGTCCGCCCCACCTGGCCGGACAGTCCGCCGGTGCCTGGCAGCTTTGTCCCTTGGTTCGATTCCTCCCTCCTTCTTTCGTGCTTCCGCGTGTGCTTCAAGGAATCGGTCCTAAGACTTGAGTTTGATCCATAACCTTATTGTCTTGGTGGTCTGTGTGTGATTCGATCCATCGCTCGTGTGTGACCGGGATTTGTCTAGAGTATAGGCTGGGTTCTTTGAGAAGAATTTTTAACGGCTCCTATTCACTCCCCCCTCTCTAGTCGCCATCCGATCCTTCAGCAATTGGCGGCTAATCCTCCTGCGACTACATCTACCGGGGCCTTGGGGAAGTACGACTTCATATACGCTAAGACCTGGTTGGGGATGGACTTCGCCAGATGCTTCACATAAGCGGTTAGATGACCGGGGGCTTCCTTCAGCTGATCAACCAGTGGAGCTATCTTGGGCCCGCCTAGATGAGGTATTAGCAGTCTTGCAATTGGGAGTGCGTCTTCTTTAAGCTCCTTGAGTTGGCCGCGCCGCTTCTCGCAATCTTCATTGAGCTTCCACAGAGATTTATAGCAATTGACCAGATCACGATCTGAGGCTTCCCGAAGCTCCATGTGCTTGACGCACTCATGAGACATCTACTTATATTCATATTCAAGCACCTCTCGGGCATCTTTTTCTCGGTAGATGATGTTCTTCAGATTGGTCTCCGATGCCTTTAGCTGATCTACACGGGCCTCAAGATCTGCAAAAGCTCAAAGAACACATGTCAGACTACTACAAGGTACCCTCAATAACTACTCGACAAGGCTGATGGCGGCTTACCTTTGTTCTTCTGGTGCAATGGCTTATTCTTCCGAAGTAAGTTGTCACTTCTCGCCTGCATCTCTTATACCTCATTATGGTACTGGGTGAAAGCTCCATCCAGCTTGGATTGCAACATGGTTGAGTGCTTCCTGGCCTTATTGAGCTCCTTCTCTAGCGACTCCGCTCGGAGCACTGTGTCGCCATACCCTTGGAGTATGTCTGATTTTTGTCGGGATCTCTCCACGACATCCTGCACAAGGCAGCAACCATCATTGAGTACTCAATTCTTGTGGAATTCGACTACTCAAGCGTACTGTCACGTACCTTCATCCACTGCTCAGCCCGACGCATCAACTCCAAGTTACGGGCCACTACCACCGGGTCGACAAAGTCATCTGCCAGAATCTCCAGCCCGCCACGACTAGTTGCCGCTGCCTCTGACATCGGTGCCGAACGGATTCGCTCTGCGTCTTAGATTTCTGGCGACCTCACGACAACGTCCAAGCTCGACTTCGGGAGCGCGTCATTGTGCACCTCTTCCGTGGTCTCGGGGGCTATTGGTACCTCTGGTCCGGTAGCCGTTCCCTCCAGCACATCGGCTTCCGGCATGACGCCTTCAACTGGCATGGCTTCGGGGATTGCGGTCCCCTCGACTTATGCTTCTATCAGCACAACGCACACGACATCAATATCTGGGGGCTACGACTACTACATGGTGTTAACACCAAAATTTGGTAAGGATTCTAACTTGTGGGTCCAGCTCGGTGAGGAATCCGTCTGGTGGAAGGAAGGTTTCTTCAGATGCATTCGGCAGAAAAATCCGCGGTCGGCTATCTGTGTCCGATCGGCAAGAGAACAGTTGAGCTGATTTCGCGGGATTGTATGGTGACGTGGCTTAAGCAGGAAGGACGAATGGATGGATAAGCGATCAAGCTTAGAGATAAATTAGGTATCGAATCCATTCGAGGTTGTGCTTGGCAGGGTATAAATATGAGCCCTGATTGTATGTAACAGATATACGTAATCATTCTCAATACAAACCGGCTTTACACCAAACCCTAGAGTCCATTTGTCGTGTCGACGAGTTCTTCGAGAGGGTTCATCGATCCGTCGACCTCCGTGAGTACCGGCAACCTTGTATCATGTCTAGTATCATGCGGTGGATTTAGATCTGATGCAAGTAGTCTTGTTACCATGCTTAGTGTCATGCGGTAGATTCAAGCTTGGTTCAAGAAGGTTTCTTGTTAGGTCATGAGCCATGCGGTAGGCTAAGATCTAGCTTGAAGCTAGTTATCGGCTATGTTGGATTTTGGCAAGATCCAATAGATTCATTAAGTTACCCCGTGTTGCTTTGAGTTTTGCTTTATGTTTAAATTCATGTAACACTCTTTTGCCCAATCTAGATGGGTTTGGATCGGCTTTATATCTTTTAGTGATCCTTATGCGAGTCAAATTGGATCCTTTGGTTATTTTAACACGTGGATCACGTGCTCTTCGAATAGCCGAAACCGAATCGATCTAGGTTGTTACGTGTTGCGGGTTCAAGCTTGCCTATGTTTGAATAAATCTTGAAAGAACTGAGTATCACGCGGTAGATGCAGGTATTTGGGTTGCTTTGGAGCTAGTCATCCGGTGGATTAGATTTCAAATCAATCTGATAGATTTATCTCACTTGGTAATGTTCGTTCCTTCTTCATGGACCCCGGATCGGCTGTTCAGCCGCATTCGGTTATGTTTCTCACGAGTAGAACACGTGCATAATTCATGCTTTAAATAATGTATGCTTTTAGCTTTCCATATTTAGATCGTATCATGCGGTGGATAGATTTGTTTGGCTTCGTACCCGACGGGTTTTAAAGCATCTAGACATGCGGTAGACTAGTGCTTTGGATCTATGCATGCTTGTTTATTACATGTTTATGCTCGTGTTTTACTTTATTTATTTACTTGATGTTGATCTCCATGGGGATCGGTCGCGATCTTGCGTACGTGCATCTTTGCCCAAACAAAGACTGATTGTCGTCATGCTTACGCCATCCATTCGGCTATGTTACTTTTTCTTTCTTCAAGTTCCAGAATGGTTTCAGTTTGCTGGCAGATAGCTTTCTATAGCTATATGTCATCTCACCTGGCTTTGTAGCCGTAAATATGGAACTGTCTGGTACCACCCGGCAAGTTCCAAGCTTTGGAATTTAACTACTTTATCTTTTGTTAATTTTCAGGAAAATTGACTGGCACGTCTTGTGATTCTCTGCACGTGTGAAGCCAGCTTGTTCGGCTTGCTGTGTGCTTGGCGCTAGGTGCACATTTCGCGTCAACACACTTTTTGGCACACCCAGTGGGACCACAGCCGAAAATCAAGATGCCTGATATCGCGGATGTCATGGAAGTCGACATTGAAGACCTCTCTCCTGAACAACGGCAGCAGCTCCAGGACGCCGTGGACCAATTCCAGCAGAAGTGTATGCTGTCCTTCAAAAAGAACAGGAGTGGCGTCCCGTACCTGAAAAATGAGATGCCCAGGGTATTGTTGCGGGGGGAGAGCGACGCCACGACCCGGCGGGGAGGGGGAGGAATGCATACGGGCGTTCGAGATGCCGCGGACCACGTCTTGAGCGAGGCACCACAAAGCTTTCCTTGGTGCGTTCAAACGGATGATGGTGGCTGTCTTCGGTCCGGGCATGGAGCGGGCATTCGGACAAGGCACCCATTCAAGGAGGCACGCGTGGAGTTGGGCGAATCCGGTTCTCAACCTCCATTGCGAGCCGGCCCGGCCCGGCCTCCTCCTCGAGTGCTTTGGGAGTCGAGGACCATGTGTGGTTCGAGGGGCCGGTGGATGGTCGCTTCCTTGTGTGATGAGTGATTGACAACGTTGTGTGGACCGATTCTTGGCTAAGTATTGCGAGGTGCGGGTTGCGGCTTGACTCGTGTTGGTGCGGGTGAAGAACAAGCGCGAAAGGTCGTTGCCGGTGAGGCCTCCGGGTGTGGAGAAGACAAGTAGGCTTCGTTCGAGGGACCCGGTGGCCGGCGGGGGTCAAGTGCGGGCCGCATGGTGGCATGAACGAGCAAGATGAAGTCGTGGACGGTTTCTTGGTAGAGCCTCAAAACCAAGGACGAGCCGGGACTACGTGGGAGCCGAGTCATGAGTAGAGATTGGCGGAGGCTACACCGAGTTCGCGTGGTTTGCGGTGGTTCACCGAGAAAACCCCGGGTTACTCGGTTGAGCCACAAAACCGAGGCCGAAGACTCGACGAGGAGGTGCGGCCACCCGGGCCGGTTCAACCGCCCGGGAGGGGCGATCGGACCGCCGGGGTCGGTCGGATCCCGGGCCGGTCTAACCGCCGCGGGGGGGGCGGTCCGACCGCCACGGCCGCCGACGCCGAGAAGCTTCGAAGCGGAGGACACGCGTCGGGATCGCAAGGCTTGCGTCGAGGCTACGCGGGGTGCGGTCGCGGGCATCCGTCCGATGGTGAAGACATCAAGAATTCCAAATCCGCCCTTGAGGGGCATGTATCCCTTGTTAGTAGAGAGGGGCATTTTAGACATTCGGTTGCCGCCTATATAACCCAAGAGGTGAGAGGTTGGCGACCAACTCTTGGAACCCTAGCTCATTTCGTTTTTCCATTTTCGTTCTCTATTTTCCCTAGTTTTTTAGAAGGCTAGTTTGAGAGCTTCATGTGAGATCTAGAGAGAGGGATGGATGTTTGGGTGGCAAACTAGACCTTGTACGAACCATTCATGGCATGTATAGAAGGTTCGGCGTGGTTCTTTATGATGATTTTCCCATCTCTTTTGTGTTGATTTTCGGAGCTCTTTTGGCGGTGTTTTGAGGACGATTTCTTGGGGTTTTTGGTGGGTGTCACGTATGAGGTTCTTGTGCCTCTTTGGCTGGTGACTTTGCCCCCAAATCTCCTTTGAATCGGACTCGATTTGGTGGTTTTCGTTGGAACTCGAGTTCTTGACCTAGAGAAGCGATTTCTTCGATTCCTCTTGATTGTGAGCGTTTCGGGTCGATTCCTTTGAGGAAGAGGTTGCCCGGGGAGGTAACCCGACTATCCCCGAAGTTTGGCTGCAATCCGTGGAGTGATTCGGGAGATCGGGCGTGAGGAAGTTGAGGTTTGACCCGCGGGTTCGTTTTTTCGGGAAGGGGCGGTCTAACCGCCTACGGGGGCGGTCTAACCGCCCGGGGTATTCCGGGTCAAAGTTCTGTTTCGCCGGATTTTCCTCCGTGAGTTTGTTCGCCTTGATCGGAGGAGTGTACGGGTGAAATTTGGGGTCGTTCTCGTGCGGCTTGCTAGGTGTTCTTGTTTGGAGTTCGGCTGCCGGGTACGGGGAGGTTAGACCGCCCCCGGTAGCCGGTCTAACCGCCCCTAGGCCCTTGGGTGAATTTTGGTTTTCGCCAAGATTTTACGGTAGCTAGCATGGCCTTGACCGAGAGATCTCTGTTGGTGAAACCGTGGTGTGTTTTGGTGCTCGGAAGAGGCGTTTCGGAGGATTTCTTGGTTGCCGGGTGGAGGCGGTCTAACCGCCCCCTATACCCGGTCTAACCGCCCCCTACGGTTGGCCGGCTTTCGAGTTGCTTCCGGCTTGTCGGTCTTTGCGTGTGTGTTGTGGTTCTTGGTAGAGTTTGTTCCTAGGACCGGTAGCACTCCGGTGGCTACGTGGTTTTGGCAAACGGGAGGTAGAAGTGCGGAGCGTGTGATTTCGGGGGGTTCGCCAAGAGCTAGTTCGTCTTGTCGGAGTTTCAATCTCCCTCGAGAAGAATTTTTATCGGCTCCCATTCACCCCCCCCTCTGCGGTCGCCTTATCGGTCCTTCAAGTGGTATCGAGCCGGTTCGGGTCTTTGTTGACTCTAACCGGTCTAAGATCCAAGGATGGCGTACCGGGAACGGGGGTTCGGGTCCTCCACACTTCGATGGCAAGAACTACCGGATGTGGAGCAAGCGGATGGGTGCGTTCCTCCGCGGAAAGGGTCGGACTACGTGGGATGTCACGGTGGACACGGGATATGTCCGGCCGATGGATTTCCTTGCTCCGGGGGTCGAGGGACGGATTCGACGCCAACAATAAGGCGGTCGACTTCTTGTTTCGTGCTTTGTGTCGGCCGAGTTCGATCGGGTGCACACCGAGCACTTGGCTTGTAGGATTTGGGCGGTGTTGAAGGAGGCTCATGTTGGGAACGCCCGGGGTTCGAGGGCACGGTTGTATGCGACCTACGGAGAGAGTACGAGAACTTCACTCATCTCCCCGGTGAGTCCATCGATGCCTTGTTCCGAGAGGTTCACGGTGGTTGTGAACAACATGAGGGCCAATGTGGACGTGCTCCCGTACGATGATCATGATAGAGCGGTCAAGCTCTTACACTCTTTGGATCGTACGATATGGGGCGGAAAGTTCGAGGCCATAGTCGAGTCGGAGAGGTACGATACTGCGACGGTGAACGAGCCGTTCTCGAAGCTCAAGTCGGGCCGAGGTGGATAGGGGCATGAGCGCCAAGCTCGAGGGACCGGCCGATTCCCATAGTCTTGCCCTCGTTGGTGGTTCCAAAGGAAAGACTAACTCTAACCCATCCACCGAGAATGTTCTCGTTTTCCTCTGCGATGTCTATGCCGGATGAGGAGTTTGATGACCTTGGAGAGGACGAGGGCGGCGCCGTGACGAGGCGGTTCGAGAGGCCGCACGAGAACCGCGTGAACATGAGGAGGAACACGAGGACACTGCTTCCGGTGCGGCAAGCGGGACACTTCGTCGCCGACCGCCGGAGAAGACCGAGAGCAAGGACGGCTACAAGCACAAGCCGAGGAAGAACGACGACAAGTACCGTTCGAGGCGCGACCACAAGAGCAAGCACAAGAACAAGTACAAGGACGAGCGACGATCGAGGAAGAAGGAGGGCCGAGGCAAGGCCCGAGCGATGGTTGGAGCGAGCGACGTCGACTCCGGACCGCGTACTCCACCTCGAGCTCGAGCGATGGCGACGACGAGGGAGATCGCCGCAAGAACAAGAGGTCGTCCAAGAACACGAGCGGGGCTGAGGCCGCTTCGCGAGAGACGGCTTCGTGCCATGGCGGCGAGCTCCCGGCGGCAAGAAGAGTACACGGAGCGACTCGGACTCGAGTCCAACGACGAGGTGCGTGATGAACTTCCCTTCTTGCGCCGGGAGAATGAGAGGCTTGGCTCTTTGCTTGATAACCGTGATGACATGCTTAGAGAGGCCAAGAAAATGAGGAAAGAGCTTAGGGCTTCACTCGAGGATGCTAGGACTAGAGTGGGTGAGCTAGAGACACGGGTGCTTGATAGCAAGCTTGAGATTGATTCGCTTAAGGCTAGCCCGTTGTTGTTTGATGAAAATGATTGTCTTGATTGCTCCATATTCCTTGCTGATCTTGCTTTGTTTAAGGAGAAGCATGCCTCCAAGTGTGAGGAACTAGATGTGCTTAGGGTTGAAGTGGCTGAGCTTAAGTCTAGACCTGCTTTGCTAGGTGCTTGCACTTCTTGCCCTGTTTTGCATGCTAAGATTGATGAGTTGCATGCTTACACTAGTTCGCTCGAGGCTAAATTGAAGGAACCCATGCCTACATCCTGCTCTACTTGTGAAATGCATGCATTGAAAAATTTGGAGCTTGCACATTATGTTGATCGCTTGCAGGATGAGAATGATGACTTGAGGAAGTTGATGGGTTGGTTGTCGGTCATGAGCCTCGGTTGAGGATGATGATCGAGGCCTTTAAGAGGCAAGATGGTGAGGGGCTTGGGGCAAACAAGGTTGGTGAAGGAAGTGGAGAGAATATCCGGAGCCACCAAAAACTCACCACAAAAATGATTTCCCTCCAAAACCCAACCATCTTAGGAATCGACTAGACACAACCCCAGCTCCACCTATATTTCCTACACCCACAAATGATCTCCAAAAGCCCATCAAGTTTGTGAGCACTTCGGGGAGAGTGTTCTTTGGGAAAGTGAGAGAGAAGGCAAGTGAGGAGAAATCGGTGGAGGAGTTGAGTGGAGAGAAACCAAGCGAGCGGCCCCAATCCAAGCCAAAACCTAAGCTTGTGAGGTTCCGTTGTGGCCATTGTGGGAAGGAGGGTCACAAGGATGAGTTTTGCTTCAAGAGGAAGCGGGGAAGAGAGGATGGCAAAGGAGTGGGCGAACAAGGATAGGTACAACCCCTCCCATGGTGTACCTAAGCCTCGTATGCCACCGCCGGGGGTAAGGGTGTGGTGAGAAGTGTTCGGCATGCGGAGACGCGAGTTCTCGCGGCCGAGGAGCTGTTACGGAGGGGGCGGTCGAGGCCGGCCCGGCTAGGCGGTCGGGCCGGCCCCGGCCCGAAGGGGGGCGGTCGGGCCCGGCCACGGCTGGGCGGTTTGACCGCCCCCCCCCCATTCGGGCGGAGTGGTTTTCGAGGTGGTGAGTCGAGAGGTTTCGGGTACGGAGGTGGAGTTGCTTTGGTGGTTGGTCCGGAAAGACGGCGGGTGTTCGGTTGCTAGGCATTCTTCCCCTCGAGGTCACTACGGGGATGGGAGGAGTCGTAGCTTTGAGAAGGAGAGGAGGAACGTTCCACGGGTTGTCTTCCGTGGTTTTGGTCCTCCTCCAGGCAGTGAGGGGTGGTTGCCTCGGAGTGGTTACCGAGGTGGTGTTCGTGGAGGTAGTTTTGGTAGGAGAGATGCTTTGTTTGGTGCTAACCCCACTTTCGAGCAAATGGCTCGGCACTGGTTTTCCTCTTTTGGTACTAACCCCGGTCTTTGAGTCGTTTGTTCGCTCACGTGCTTGTTTTTGAATTTCAGGTGGGAGGCTTGAAGAACATTTGGTTGATTGACTCCGGTTGTTCGAGGCATATGACCGGAGACGGGGGGTGGTTCTCAAGTCTCGTCCGGTGGTGACGAAGAGGTACATCACTTTTGGGGACAATGGGCGTGGGCGTGTGCTTTCGAAGGTGAGATAAAAGTGAGTGACAAGATCACTCTGAGGCGTGTTGCTCTTGTTCAATCGGGGGGGGTACAATTTGCTTTACGTGTCTCAGTTGTTGGATGAGGGTTTTGAGGTGTTGTTTCGGCCTGGTGGTTCTCGGATTGTGGACTCTCGAGGGGACCTTGTTTGTATGGTCGTTCCCGAGGGTCAGGTGTTTCGTGCTGATTTTTCTCAGTCTTCGGGTGTTGAGCGTTGTTTCTTGGCTGGTTCTTCGAGTGAGTTGTGGAGGTGGCATAGGAAGTTGGGTCACTTGAGCTTTGACCTTCTGTCTCGCTTGAGTAAACTCAATCTGGTCCGAGGATTGCCACGTTTGAGACTTGAAAAAGAGTTGGTTTGTGCTCCGTGTAGGCATGCCAAGATGGTGGCCTCTTCTCACCCGCCTCTCACCGATGTGATGACTGAGCGTCCATGCGAGCTGCTCCATATGGACCTTGTTGGCCCAGCTCGTGTGCGATCTGCGGGTGGGAAGTGGTATGTCCTTGTTGTGGTGGACGACTTTTCTCGGTATGCGTGGGTGTTCTTTCTTGAGGAGAAGGGGGAGACGTTTGGTTTTGTTCGAGATCTAGTCTTGAGGTTGAGGAACGAGAGGCACGGAGATGCCATACGAGCTATCCGCAGTGATAATGGCTCGGAATTCAGGAACTCTCGTTTTGAAACTTTTTGTCATGACTTGGGTCTTGAGCACCAGTTTTCGAGTCCGTATACGCCTCCCCAGAATGGTGTTGTGGAAAGGAAGAACGGGACCTTGTGCGAGATGGCTCGGACGATGCTTGATGAGCATAGGACTCCGAGGAGGTATTGGGCGAGGCGGTGAATATCGCATGCTATGTGTCGAACGGAATATACCTCGAGTGCACAAGAAGAAGACATGCTATGAGTTGATGCATGGTCGCACACCCAAAGTGAGTCACTTCCATGTCTTTGGTTGCAAGTGTTTCATTCTCAAGAAAGGCGGGGAAGTTGGATAAGTTTGAGGCTAGGTCTGTCGATGGCATTTTCTTTGGTTATGCATCTCATTCTAGAGCATATCGTGTGCTCAATCTTGAAACTAACCAAATCGTGGAGACTTGCGAGGTAACCTTCGACGAGACGAGCCACGTAGTCGGCTTGTCTTTGAGTGTGCGGGTGATGATGAGCTTGGCGAGGAGATCTTTCGGGGAGGAGGAGCATGAACATGGTGATGATGAAGATGGCGGTGCGGTGCCCCCGGCTGGACATGTACCCACTACTTCGACTACGATGATGGATGGACCCTCTGCTACACCTACGACGACAAACCAAGAACGAGGAGAAGCTGATGTTGAGGGGGAGGTAGCTTCGAGGCGAGAACCTCCCCGGCGAGTTCAAGTGGATCACCCAGCTTCAAGGATCATCGGCGACATGAATGAATGCACTACACGGTCGAGGGTTCGAAACAATTCCCACTTTGCTCATGCTGCGTTTGTTGCTTCTTTTGAGCCCAAAGACATTGGACACGCACTATCTGATCACAATTGGGTTAACTCGATGCATGAGGAGCTGGAGAATTTTGAGAGGAATCAGGTGTGGGAGTTGGTTGACCCTCCCCCAGGGTGTAAGCCGATTGGTACAAAGTGGGTGTGGAAAAACAAAGAGGGAGAGAAGGGTGAGGTTGTGAGGAACAAGTCGAGACTTGTTGCTCAGGGGTTCAATCAGAAGGAGGGGATCGACTACGAGGAGACCTTTGCTCCCGTAGCCCGTTTGGAGGCGATTAGGATCCTTCTAGCCTTTTCTATGGCTAAAGGGTTCAAGTTGCACCAAATGGATGTGAAGAGTGCTTTTACGAATGGAGTGTTGGAGGAAGAAGTGTATGTGAGACGACCTCGGGGTTTGAGAGTGAGAAGTACCCCCCACCGGGTGTACAAGTTGAGGAAGGCGGCTGTATGGGTTGAAGCGGGCGCCTAGAGCTTGGTATGGCGAGGGTTGAGGGGGTTCTTGTTTGAGAGAGGTTTTGAGATGGGGAAGGTCGATCGGACCTTGTTTTTGCTGAGGCGGGGCGAGAGATATCCGATCGTGCGGGTGTACGTGGATGATATTGTCTTTGGTGGCTCGTCTAACTCTCTTGTTGCGAGGTTTGCGGATGATATGAGCGGGGAGTTCGAGATGAGCATGATGGGTGAGTTGCAGTTCTTCCTCGGGCTACAAATCAAGCAATCAAAGGAAGGAACATTTGTGCACCAGGCTAAGTACACCAAGGACGTTGTGAGAAAATTCAAGATGGAGGACTCCAAGGCTATGACGACGCCGATGAGTACGACCACGGCTCTTGATGCGGACGAGGAAGGTGAACATGTGGACCAGAAGGAGTACCGAAGCATGATCGGGTCACTCCTCTACTTGACGGCGACGAGGCCGGACATACGGTTCTCGGTGTGTACGTGCGCTCGTTTTCAAGCGTCTCCGAGGACTTCGCATCGGCAAGCGGTGAAGCGAATTTTCGGGTACTTGCGTCACACTCCCGACTTCGGCCTTTGGTACTCCGCGTCCTCTTCTTTGGCGCTTCATGGCTTTTCGGACGCGGATTTTGCCGGGTGTCGGTTGGATAGGAAGTCCACTTCGGGACTTGCCGAGTTTTGGGTTCTTCGTTGGTGTCTTGGTCTTCTCGTAAGCGGTCGAGTGTTGCTCAATCCACGACCGAAGCCGAGTATGTTGCTGCATTGCTAGTTGTTGCTCTAAGCTCCTTTGGATCACCTACACCATGAGTGACTTCGGTGAGGAGTATACCCATGTCCCACTTCAATGTGATAGCACCGGTGCCATAAGCGTTGCAAAGAACCCGGTGCTCCATTCCAAAACCAAACACATAGAAGTGAGGTATCATTTCCGAGAGACAACGTAGAGAAAGGAAAGATAGCGTTGATCCATGTACCCACACATCACCAACTAGCCGATATTTTCACCAAACCCCTAGATCAAGCAACTTTCACTCGTCCGCGGGGGGAACTTGGTGTGTGTTTGATCTCTGAGTTGGGTGTGTGGGAGCTTTCTTTTGCCGGTGGTGTCGAGCCCGTTTTGCCTCCCCTCGAGGAACCGGTTTGTAGCATATGTATAGCTTTCCTTTGTGCATTTCTTGCATTTGGCATGGCATATGTAACATGATGTATAGGCATCCTTGTATCTTAGATTGCATGCATTTTGTATCATATGCATCGGATAGGAAAAACTTCTCCTATATACAATGTTTACCATGGGTTGCTATATATGTTCTTGCGAGCTTGTTTGATTTGCTACGGTTAGTTTGACTTAGCTCTTGATGATCTTGATGAATGATCCATGGTTGATGGCTAATTTTTGAAAATGTCACATACATGCTCTCTCATGTGTAAATGCCTATATATGATCTTGACATGTTTTAGTGGCTTTGCTATGCTTACTTTGTGGTTGGATAGCTAGTTTATTGATCATATGGAGCCAAAGGCTCACTTGCCATCATGAATGTTTAGCCCTCTTGCTTAATCTTGTGGAGGGGCATAAGTTCCTTTTTGTCGCAAAGACATTTCATGTACCATTTACAAATCTGAAAATGAAATGAAAAATGCTTGGAAAATATGTTCCCATGTCATATGTGCTGAAATTAATTTGATTTGGGTGCTAAACCGTTGCATGATGCCTACCAATGAGAAGTCTCATACATAGAAGTAGGCACATGGCTCGGTGGCTTTGACATGACATGAGGTGCTTTTGGGTGTTTATGATGGTCTTATGATTAGAATGGTTTGTCCTAGCATGAAATTTGAGTGGCTTTGCCATTTTGATATGTTTTGCTCATGTTTAGGTATTTGCTTGTGAGAGAGTAACTTTTCGCAAAATTACTAAAATCCTTTTTAGCCTTGTCCAATGGTTGTGAAACTTGGTGATCACGTAGTTAAGGTCCTTACGAACCTGTCGAGTATCTAACTTGCTCATTTGGACTTGTGTAGCTCCTTGTGATGAATTTTGTATATTCGAGAAGCTATATGTTGCAAGTTTTCGCATTTTGCCTTGATTCATGCATTGTCAACAAGGGGGAGAAGTTTGTGCATGTTTTGGGCACCTGGGAGTGTTTGGAAGGTGTTCCAATTGTTTCGGGCAATTTTTGGGCAGTTTGGTGCAGAGCCGGTTTCTTTGGGCGGTCTAACCGCCCCCCGGCGGTCAAGTCGGGCGGGCGGTCTAACCGCCCCGGGTAGGCGGTCTAACCGCCCCGGGCGTGTGAGCGAGGTTTTGCTCTTTGTTGCATTCCGAGTTGCATTGATGCATGTGTTCGGGGGGGAGTGTCTTGTGGCTCGGGGGGAGCTTGCATTTGTGCGAGGGGGAGCTCTTTGTGGTGTTCGAGTTTTGCTTTGGTGGTTTGCGCTCTTTGCTTGAGCTGCGTTTTGTCTCGGATGTGTCGAGCCGTTGCCCTTGCCTAAGGGGTCCGAGACTTGTCTTCTTCAAGTGATCTTGCTCTTTGCCTTTCTTTGGCTTTCGATCGCTTGTTGGGGTTTCTTTTTATTTGTTTCTTTTCTTTTCCTTTTCTCTTATGTTACTTCATGTGAGTGTGTTGTCAATGCACTCATCAAGGGGGAGATTGAGGACCATGTGTGGTTCGAGGACCGGTGGATGGTCGCTTCCTTGTGTGATGAGTGATTGACAACGTTGTGTGGGCGATTCTTGGCTAAGTATTGCGGGTGCGAGGTTGCGGCTTGACTCGTGTTGGTGCGGGTGAAGAACAAGCGCGAAAGGTCGTTGCGGTGAGGCCTCCGGGTGTGGAGAAGACAAGTAGGCTTCGTTCGAGGGGACCGGTGGCCGGCGGGGGTCAAGTGCGGGCCGCATGGTGGCATGAACGGCAAGATGAAGTCGTGGACGGTTTCTTGGTAGAGCCTCAAAACCAAGGACGAGCCGGGACTACGTGGGAGCCGAGTCATGAGTAGAGATTGGCGGAGGCTACACCGAGTTCGCGGGGTTTGCGGTGGTTCACCGAGAGAAAACCACGCGGGTTACTCGGTTGAGCCACAAAACCGAGGCCGAAGACTCGACGAGGAGGTGCGGCCACCCGGGCCGGTTCAACCGCCCGGGAGGGGCGGTCGGACCGCCCCCGGGGTCGGTCGAATCCTTGGGCCGGTCCTAGCCGCCCGGGGGGGCGGTCGACCACCACGGCCGCCGACGGCGAGAAGCTTCGAAGCGGAGGACACGCGTCGGGATCGCAAGGCTTGCGTCGAGGCTACGCGAGGGTGCGGTCGCCGGGCATCAGTAAGATGGTGAAGACATCAAGAATTCCAAATCCGCCCTTGAGGGGCATGTATCCCTAGTTAGTAGAGAGGGGCATTTTAGACATTCGGTTGCCGCCTATATAACCCAAGAGGTGAGAGGTTGGCAGCCAACTCTTAGAACCCTAGCTCATTTCGTTTTTCCATTTTCGTTCTCTATTTTCCCTAGTTTTTTAGAAGGCTAGTTTGAGAGCTTCATGTGAGATCTAGAGAGAGGGATGGATGTTTGGGTGGCAAACTAGACCTTGTACGAACCATTCATGGCATGTATAGAAGGTTCGGCGTGGTTCTTTATGATGATTTTCCCATCTCTTTTGTGTTGATTTTCGGAGCTCTTTTGGCGGTGTTTTGAGGACGATTTCTTGGGGTTTTTGGTGGGTGTCACGTATGAGGTTCTTGTGCCTCTTTGGCTGGTGACTTTGCCCCCAAATCTCCTTTGAATCGGACTCGATTTGGTGGTTTTCGTTGGAACTCGAGTTCTTGACCTAGAGAAGCGATTTCTTCGATTCCTCTTGATTGTGAGCGTTTCGGGTCGATTCCTTTGAGGAAGAGGTTGCCCGGGGAGGTAACCCGACTATCCCCGAAGTTTGGCTGCAATCCGTGGAGTGATTCGGGAGATCGGGCGTGAGGAAGTTGAGGTTTGACCCGCGGGTTCGTTTTTACGGGAAGGGGCGGTCTAACCGCCTACGGGGGGCGGTCTAACCGCCGGGGGTATTTCCGGGTCAAAGTTCTGTTTCGCCGGATTTTCCTCTGTGAGTTTGTTCGCCTTGATCGGAGGAGTGTACGGGTGAAATTTGGGGTCGTTCTCGTGCGGCTTGCTAGGTGTTCTTGTTTGGAGTTCGCTTCTTTGGGTACGGGGAGGTTAGACCGCCCACGGTAGCCGGTCTAACCGCCCCTAGGCCCTTGGGTGAATTTTGGTTTTCGCCAAGATTTTACGGTAGCTAGCATGGCCTTGACCGAGAGATCTCTGTTGGTGAAAGCCGTGGTGTGTTTTGGTGCTCGGAAGAGGCGTTTCGGAGGATTTCTTGGTTGCCGGGTGGAGGCGGTCTAACCGCCCCCTATACCCGGTCTAACCGCCCCCTGCGGTTGGCCGGCTTTCGAGTTGCTTCCCGCTTGTCGGTCTTGCGTGTGTGTTGTGGTTCTTGGTAGAGTTTGTTCCTAGGACCGGTAGCACTCCGGTGGCTACGTGGTTTTGGCAAACGGGAGGTAGAAGTGCGGAGCGTGTGATTTCGGGGGGTTCGGCCGAGGCTAGTTCGTCTTGTCGGAGTTTCAATCTCCCTCGAGAAGAATTTTTATCGGCTCCCATTCACTCCCCCCCCTCTCCGGTCGCCTTATCGGTCCTTCGGAGTCAAGCTTTCCGGCCTCCTCCACAAGGTGCTGGGGGTCGGCCGGCTCGGCCCCCCTTGCGAGCTGCGGGGAGGACGACCGGTCCGGCCACCACCACGGGGCGGCACGGGTCAGCCGTGCAAGCGGCCAAACCCTTACCAGCCCACGTACGGGGAGTTGGCGTTCGGCTCGCCTGGGGCCCCGCTTGCTTCCGGCCACAGGATTGCTCCAGCAAGCAACTGGCTACAGAGGAATCTATACGGCGGAGGCTACCATGAGGTCGGGAACTACGGAGCCATTGACGCTCTTCCAAATCCAGGTTACAGACCAGCTGCGGGCACGCAGGAGGACGACGCCCTGGCACAGAAGATGTCCGATTTGATGCAGAGTCAATTCGGCCTCAAACCAAAAATGCAAGGACCTACCTACATGCCGCCGTTCCTGGAGTGGTACTACGACGTGATCCTTCCGCCAAGGGTAAAACCTCCGACGGAATTCACAAAGTTTTCGGGACAGGACGACACGCACGGTGGAGCACATTGCTCGCTACCTGATGCAGCTTGGAGAATGCTCAGCCGAAGAAGCGTTCAGGGTCAGATACTTCCCCGCGTCATTGACGGGTCCGACGTTCCAATGGTTTTCATCTTTACCCCCGCAATCAGTCAGCACGTGGAAGGAGCTGGAGCGGAAATTCCACGCCCACTATTTCAGCGGTAGCTCAGAAAAGAAGCTCATCGACCTCGCTACCCTGAAGCAGAGGCACAGTGAGACGCCCTTGGAGTTCCTCAGGAGGTTCAGGGAAGTTAAGGGCATGTGCTTTTCGCTCAACCTGCCAGACGACCAGTTGGCCGATTTGGCCGTTGCCGGGATGCTGCCGGCCGTGCGTGAGAAGCTGTTTGGCATGGAGTTTGATAACCTGGGCCAGCTGTACCAAAAGCTGTCGTTAATGAGCAACCAAGCATACGGCTTCAAGAAGGATGCCAGGTTCGGTAAGCAGCACGACGTGGCGGATATTTACAACCAGTTCCTGGACAAGGCCGACCTGGTGGAAGATTCTGATGATGAGCAGGACGTGGCTGCGGCCGAAATCATGTGGGGAAAGGAGCCATTGACTATGAATCAACGCTGGGTCAAACAGACCAAAGGTACCTACGATTTCGACATCACGAAAGCTGACAAGTTGTTTGAGCTCCTGGTAAAGGAAGGCCGAATCAGATTGCCTGAAGGGCATTCCATGCTTCGGCCCGATGGAGTAAAGGAGAAACGTTCTTGTGGCTTCCACGACGGGGAACTCGCACTCCATCAACGGCTGCGGGGTCTTGAGAATGAGGATCCAGAGGGCCATCCAGGAGGGGCACCTCAAATTTGATAACAAGATGAAGCTGGATGGCCACCCTTTCCGTTAGAACATGGTGGGTTTTTCGGTCAACATGGTAACAGCTGAGGAGAAGGGCAAGGTCAAAGTCTTGACCTCCGCCAGGGCAAGGCAGGATGGAGCAGTGGACCTGGAGCGTCAGGTGACTTTGGAGCAAGTGCATGGTGAGGCCCCCCGCGTTCTCGAGAGCCACATTGAAATCGGGGAATCATCCAGAGCCAAGCCCAGGGTGACCACGCGTATCCTCCTCAACAAGTGGCAGCGCCAGCTGGAAAATGAGCGCTACCAGAAGCGGAAGTATGAGGAGGAGAAGCGCAGGGCTGAGGAGGAAGCACGCAGGAAAGACCTGGAGGAATACACGCGCGAGCAGGAACGCGCGCACTGGGGATGTGCATTCTTCAGGCACTGCTGGAACGAAGGGTTGAAGCTGCCCACGCCGAGGAACGGCCTTGAGTGCAGCGACAGGTATTTTGAGTACAGGCAGGAGACTGCCAATCGCCGATCCGTCCATGAAAGAATTGGAAGGATACATCCTAGCGAGGATCGGCGTCAAAAAATTGAAGTCATTGATCATCCCAGGAAGAGGCAAGCTGATTTAAGGTGGGCTGATCAAGAGGAAGACGAGGACGAGTACATCGGCGAGAAGGGGCAATGGTGCCCGCGGCCTAAGAAAGAGTCGAGAAGCGAAGGGTTCGGCGCTTGAGGAACCGTGAGCGAGGGCGGTGGGATCCGGACAAGGCGGGTGTGGCATCCAAAGGACAAACACGAAGGGTCAAAGCGTTCGGCTCCGGCATGCATGGTATACTTTCGCTGAATGAATTTATGGCTCCTGCTAATCGGGTTGTGCGGGGAAGAGGCGTCCCTGGATGATGAGCGAGGTTGAGGGGGCGATGGCACAAGCGGGTGCTAGCCAAGCAAGCCGTCTTCGACAAACCGGCCAAAAATCGACACATGAGGCCGCCGTACTTGAAGGGATATGTCAATGGCAAGCCATTGACCAAGATGTTTGTCGACGGTGGAGCGGCGGTCAACGTAATGCCGTACACCACCTTCGAGAAACTTGGCATGGGCCACGGCGATGCGACGCCTACAAGCATAATGCGGAATGATTTCGGCGGGAATCCTTCGGACACCAAGGGATGCGCTCACGTGGATGCGATGATAGGGTCCAAGACACGCTCACGACCTTCTTTGTTATCGAAGGTAAAGGAGCCTACAACCTCTCGCTTGGACGGGACCTGGATTCATGCCAATTCTTGCGTCCCATCCACCATGCATTAGCGAGCTCATCCAATGGGTGGATGATGATATTGAGGTGGTCCAAGCGAGATGACTCCGTGAGCGTTGCAAACATGGAACCAACTTTACGGGAGTATCAAGGCATTGGTTGTTTCTCGGGAAAGGCGGGGAGAAGGTCTGTTGAACTGTCGGCGGCGATCAACGGCCGATTCAAGCAGTCGGCTCTTATAGCAATTTTTAATGGAGAACCCCGTCGATGGTACTGATGGCAAATTGGGGCGAGGATTCATGTCGGCTGATAAATTAAAAGAAGTTGACATTGGAAGCGGTGACAAGCCAAGGCTGACGTTCATCAGCGCAAACTTGCAATCAGACTTCAGGGAGGAATTAATCAAGCTACTCAGGCAGTATAAAGATTGCTTCGCCTGGGATTATTCGGAGATGCTTGGACTGGATCGCTCCATCGTTGAGCATCGGTTGCCAATCAAATCTAGTTTCAAACCATACAAGCAACCACCCCGGAAAATCTACAAGGATGAGGTATTGGCCGATGTGAAGAAAGAAGTTGAAAGATTACTTGATGCAAACTTCGTTCGGCCATGCAGATATGCGGAGTGGATTTCTAACATTGTCCCTGTTTACAAGAAGAATGGAAAGATGAGGGTCCGCATAGATTTCGGGGATTTGAGCGAGCTACTGCGATGGATGGTTACCCCATGCCTGTTGCCGATTTGTTGGTTGACGCCGCCGCTGGGCACAAAGTCATCAGTTTCATGGATGGCAATGCGGGATACAACCAAATCTTTATGGCAATAGAAGATATATCGAAGACAGCCTTCAGATGTCCTGGTCATATAGGCCTGTTTGAATGGATAGTCATGACATTTGGGTTAAAAAATGCCGGTGCAACTTACCAGCGGGCAATGAATTACATCTTTCATGAGTTGATCGGCAAAGTTGTTGAAATCTACATTGATGATGTCGTGATCAAGTCCCTAAGTCATGACACACATTTGGAAGATGTGAAAAGGACCTTGGAGTGCACCCGAAAGCATGGTTTAAAGATGAATCCAAACAAATGTGCTTTTGGAGTATCAGCTGGAGAATTCTTGGGATTTTTGGTCCACGAAGGGGGGATTGAAGTTGGCAAGAAGAGCATGAAGGCCATTGATGAAGTTGTCCCTCCAACTAATCTCAAGGAGTTACAATCACTGCTCGGCAAAATTAATTTCGTAAGGAGATTCATTTCAAATCTGTCACAGAAGGTTTTGCCGTTCTCTCCATTGCTGAAGCTAAAGAAAGATCAGAAGTTCACATGGGGCGACGAACAACAAAAGGCTTTTGATGAGATCAAGCAATACATGAAGGAGCCACCAGTGTTGGTCCCTCCTCGAGTGGATAAGCCTTTCAAGTTGTACGTGGCGGCCGATACCCAAACCATTGGATCGGCCCTTATTCAAGAATTCGAAGGAAAGGAGTGTAACACCCTAATTCTATTAAAATTTTGGCTTTATTAAAATTTGCTAGCAACCATTTAATTGCTTAAGGAATATAAGGTTGTTTATTTATTTTAGGCATTTAAAAACTTTTCTAAAATAAAGTTAATAAAATATAGGATTTGTTTGTTGCATACATGCTGGTGCATTTCTTTTGTCTGCTGGAGTTCAAATTCAGGTTTGAATTCTTTTTGTGTTTGAATCCCTTTCAAAACCCAAAACCAAATTCCTAAACTATCTACCCCTACCCTACCTTCTAGCCCAACCCGGCGGCCTGCGCGGCCCGGCGACCGCGCATAGCCGCCGCGGCCCACCGGCCGCGCGGCTTCGGCGGCCGCCACGGCCCGGCGGCTATAGCGAGGCCGCCGCGCTCGCTTCAGCCCGCCGGCTCGTTTCGGCCCAGGCGGCCGACCCGGCAAGCCGCGCCGGCCCGCTCCTCTCACCCGCGCCGAGTCGCTAACGGGGAGGGGCCCACTTGTCATCCCTCCCTCGCGTCGTCCCCGGGCCGGACTCGCCTTCGAGTCCGAGCCGCGCCGCCGCCCGCGGATCGGGCCGCGCACGCCTCGGACGCGTGGCCCGCACGCCGGGGGCCCGCACCGGGCTATTTATAGCCGCCGCCGCCCCCTTGGAATCCCTCACCGGGAGCCCCAAGCCGCTGCATCGGCGCCGCCGAAACCCTAGCCGCGCCGCCGCTTTCGGGTTTCGCCGCCGCCGTCGCTTCGTCGTCGAGGAGCCGCACCGAGGGACGCGCAAGGAGGGTGAGGAACCCGCCGGCATCACGTGTCGCCGTCCCCGTGCACCCCGTCGCCCTAGGCCCGTCGCCGGAGTCCGCGCCTCGCGCGCCGCGTCTTCGCTCGAGCCGCCGCCCTAGATAGGCTCGCCGGCTCGCGCGCATCACGTAGATGCCATCCGCGCCTCGAATCGTGGCCGAAACCCCTAAATCCGGGGTCCCCGCCGGCGAGTCCGCCGCCGCCCCCGCCGCTCGCCGCCGCCGCCCGCCGCGTGCCGCCGCCCCGCCGCGTGCGCGAGACCCCAGCCGCCGGATTGAAATCCGACGCCCCAGATCTAAGCCGCGCCGCCGCAAACCGCCACAGCCATCAGATCTAGATCCAACGGATCTAGATCGGGTCAACCCGAGTCAGCCGGTCAAACCCGCCGCCAGCCCTGGAAATTTTGCAGAGAAACCCCTGAGTTCCTAATATTAACAAAAATACCCTTCCACCTTAGAAGTTTTCTTACAGTTTAGTCCTTTTTCTTTATTTTAGCCCAAAACTTTTTCAAATCTTCGCAGATTAGTCCCTAAACCTTCCCGAAGCCATAACTTAGTCGTTTTAGCTCCGATTTTAGCGTTCTTTATGTCCACGCGTTCGTCTCGAAGCGTAGATTAGTTTTATTCTACTGTTTAGATCTGTTTGAGCTGTTTGGTGACTGTTTCTTATTTATTCTTATTGTATGCTTGTATGTGATGATTGTGGACCGTAGAGAGTGATTCGTTCGAGGGATTTGAAGATCAAGTCGTGCAAGAGTTTGAGCAGCAAGGCTTTGTTGAAGGCAAGTATTCCTTGATGCATGCCCGCTTGTCCTACATAACATGCATTTAAAATTCACTGTTTTTACTTTTCCGCTTGCATTAATTTGATGGGAACCTATTAAGGATCATGCCTAGCTTTTTACTACCTTTACCTTGATACCGGGAATTAAATTAATCTTGTGGTAGTTGTTGCTTAGCATGCTCATCTGGGTTTTGGTATTAATCAACTTGGTTACCTTTTATATTCTATGTTCCGTTTATGATCTTTTACTTTACAAGACCACTTTAATGTGTAATCGGAACATGGAGAACCACCCAGGAAAACAGTACAACCACAAGAACTAATGGGCAATGGTCTTGGCTGAATAATTAGGAACTTTAGCTTGGGATGGTCTTACCTGATAAGGACAAGGGATCGGCGGTACTGTGGGGTATGGACTCGCTCTAGCGAGGGGGTTGGGTGAGTTATTCTTTTATGGTGGGGTATCGACCTGCTAGGGGACTTTATACCTTGCTAAGCGATCCGGACCTTGTGGGTCATAACTTGCTAGGGAACCTTTGTAAAGGCCTTGTAGTGTCCCTATGCAATCATACCTCGGAAGTGTGATATGGTGTCTTGCAAACACCGTATGGTTGGGTCCAAAATTTTTCGGAGCTTTTACGGCTGCTTGTGGGTAAAGATGTACAACCTCTGCGAGTGTTAAACTAATCGATTAGCCGTGCTCACGGTCAAGAGCGGCTGGACACTCACATGATTAAATTATGGAACTTTAATGTTTAAATTGTGGTTTTATCCTTTATTTATGATGCTCATATCTTATTAATTGGGTTGGTATGAACTTATACCTTTAGTAATCAGGTTGCTAATAAAACTTGACCAACTAAAATGCTAAAGTGCTTGAACCTTAGCCATCCACCATATGGCCTTGCATGTTATGTTGTTTTCCCTTGCTGAGTACGATATGTGCTCACGCTTGTTTATTCTCTTGCATCTACAATACCGGATTTTTTGCTCGGGCGGGAGAACTTTGAAGACGTCCCAGGAGATTTCCAGGAGTTCTAGGTGTGCGTAGTCTTCAGTCAGCTGCCTGTGGAGGCATTTTGTCCGCTGCGAGAACTCGTTTATTTAAGTTTCGTTTAAGACTATGGTTTGTAATAACTCTTTATTCGCGTGGCACTGTTTTTGGTATTCATAATGTCTAAGCGTGTGTGTAACTTGATCCTGGCGCACACGTGTAACGCCCGCGTTTTTAGCTATAAATAAATCACCCGAGTAAATCATGCGTATTTTCAAAGCCGACCCGCCGAGCTCAATTATCAATCAAACCCCGGCCAACTTTGTTTTCCCCTCTCTCTCCCCGACGCGCGTGCCGCGAATCCCGCCGCACCGCACCTCGGCCGCAACCTGCCGCGCCTTCCCCAACGCCGCGGTCGGCCACCGGCCGGAATCCCCGCGCACGCCGCGGTCCCGCCGGCCCGGTCCGCCTCGCCATCACCACCGTCCCGAAAAACCCGCCGACGTCCCGGGAAAGACGGGAAAACCCCACAAAACCCTCCCTTAATTTCCTAACGATTTTTCCTAATTTCCTAAATTTTTCCCAATTTCCTCCCTATCTTTTCCCATTTTCTTTTCTTTTCTTCCTTTTTCTTTCTTTTCTTCCTTTTTCTTCCCTTTTTCCTTTTTCCTCTTTTCTTTTCCCTTCCTTTCTTTCTTCTCTCTTCTCTTTCTCCCTTCTCCTTCTCCCTCCCGCGACGGACCGCGTCGCGCGCGCGCGCGATTGACCGCGCCGGGCGCACCGCCCGCGCCGGCCGCGGCGGCGTGCCCCGTCCTCCCCCACCGCCCGGTCCGCGCCGGCCGGCCGGCACGACGGCACCGGGTGCACCGCCGCGGGGGCCCCGCCGAGCCGCGGCACGGCAACCGGCGACCGCCATTAAAGGCGTGCTCGCCGGAACACGCCACCGTGCCGCTTTCCCCTCCGCGAGCGCCGCACGAAGGGTCCAATCACACGAGCACGCCACCGCCTCCCCCCTCTCTTCTTGCTCGCACCGGCCGGCCGCCGAGCCGTCGCATCCGGCGGTCGGCTCGCCGCCCGCCGCGCCGCCCGCCACCCCCGCCGACGGGTCCCGTCCAATCTCCCCCTCCTCGCACAATTTGACCCGCAACAGGGCAACCCGTCGCGTCGTCAACGCCGCACAGACCGGCCGGACTTCGAGAAGGAGCCCGAGCCGCCGGCGACTCCCCCCCCCCTTCGCCGGAAAAAATCTAGCCCCGAACCGCCATTCGTCGCCTATAAAAGGAGCCGGCCGCCCACCGGGCCGTCGCACCACACCAAGACCGCCGTCTCCCCTTGCCTAAGCTTTAGAGCACCGCCGCCCCTCCCTCAGCGCCGTCGCCATTTGCGCCGCCGCCGCTCCCTGTCCACCACCGATCCGCCGCCTCACCCCGCTATAACCGAAGGTGAGCACGGGTATGAGTTGCCCTAGCCCTCCTCGCTCTTTTCCCCCTATCTCCGGCCGCCACCAACCCGGGGGCTCGCCGCCCCGCCGCCGACCGAGGCCGGCGCGGCCGCGTCCCTCCCCCCCCCGTTCGTCCGGTTCGAAGGGGGAAAAGGGGGGAAGGGGATGGGCGCTTTTGCCAAGAACCCCCCTGTCTCCCCTTATTCCTTCAAACCGAGCCCATTTTTCCTATTTCTCTTTATTCCTTTCCAAATAAGTCCCCGAGTTAATGGTTAATCAAAGGTTAAACACCGTTATACCTAGAATAAATTACAAAATGACCCTAACTTAGTTTATATTAGCATAAACACCCTTCTTACCATTTGTAGGGATTGCTAATAGGTCCCTAACTCCTATACCACCCCGGGACCCAACATTTACGATTAAACCCAGACCTCGCCCCGCTATTCCCCAGTGGTACACCACTGAACCACCACCCCCTAGGGCTTATATATACCCCCTCTCCACTCACCTCCCCCTCCCCGAGCTCAGTCGGAAACGTGTATGCTAATATTGCTTGCTTGTGTGTGTGCCATAGCCGACGGAGTAGACGGAGTAAGGTACCCTGAGCAGGAGATCGAAGCCGGCTACTGCGAGCAGGAGCCCGAGGTCCTGAACGCCGAACCGGCCCTCCCCGAAGACTACGAAGACGGCAAGTTCAACCTCCCCCTTTGATGCATGCTTCTGTCCTAGTTTTAAAAATATATCCTATACCCGTTTTATAAATTGCATATTGTTTTACTGCAAAACATGGTAGGATAGCCACCCTTGATTGCTATGATTGAACTTTGTTTTGGCCTAAATGAGTGCTTTAAAAATGTGTGAGTGCTTTCAAAATGTGTGAGTGCTTTAAAAATGGGAATGGGATATTTTTGGAAAATGAGTACGGGCGGGTAGACGGGATGGACGTGTGTGTCGGGAGTATGGGTGAGCTCGTACTGTGTGGTTGAGCGTGTTGGGAGTTGTCCATCTTGTCGGTTAAGGACCGGGTTGCGTGACATCTCACACGACCCAAATCATCGTACAACAACTCGACCGTTGTATGTGGCAACGGCTTAGCATAAACCCCACTAGTTAATCTACTTGCCATCGGTGTGCGGGTGAGCAGCGGGAGACCAAGGAGTCGGGGTACGCTCCGTGTGAGGTACGCCCGGTTATGTGGTATAACCCCTTGGGTGCTTCCGTGATGGCTCGTAGTGTTAGCTAAGGTGGGTAATGGCTATGATAGGATCCGTACCAGCGCCGAGGTGTCCGTGTGACGGTACCCTACTTGTGGGTAAAGATGTACAACCTCTCGCAGAGTGTCAAACCTATTCGAATAGCCGTGTCCACGGTATTGGACGAGTCACGGTGTGGTCACAAAAACTAGTGTTTGGGATGGGATGCTTTCGGGTGTGAGTTGTTTTCGGTGGGTGTGTGTGTGGCGTGTGCACGGGCTACGACGGACGGGAAGTCCGGTAGATCCACGGTGGATTTTCCTAAAACAATTGAGTTACTCGGGTTATGGTAACGATTTGTGAAAACCTTTTTGAAATGAACCCCTGCATGTGTAAGTTTGCAAAATGAACCTTATCCTGATCCTTGTTATACCTTATGCATGATACTGCTTATAAGCCCCTCCGCGGGTGGGGTTGGATTTGCTGAGTACGTATGTGCTCACCCTTGTTTTACTAACTATTTTACAGAGGAGGATCCCGATTACATCCCAGAAGACGTTGAGTAGGTCATTGCCCTACACCCAACCGTGCCTGTGTACCAGGGCCCTACCTAAAGCTTCCATGGTGTGGTACTCTGAGGAGGCTATGGAAGCCTTTGCTATCGTAGTGTGGTCGCTAGCGTTTGTGTTGTTCATTGTAGCGTTGGCACTACCGTGCCCTTTCTGTAACCGTAATGTAAAAGACTGATTCCACCTGTTGTAATAAATGTGCTACCAGCCTCCTGGGACTGGTATTTGTGTCACATTTAGTCACCTCTGATGAGGGGACGCTTCAACACGTGATCAATGCATTCGGTTTTGCCTTTAAAACCGGGTGTGACAGAGTGGTACCAGAGCTGTGTTGACTGTAGGAACGCTAGCCTAGATAGAAATGGTCGAATTAAGGATTTTATACTCATAGAAGCTTTCTCTTACATGCTTGCTTTATTCTTACTAACCTTACTCTTGCCTTTTTGCTTCACTCTTGAGCTGTCTGCATTCTTTATCTTGTGCTTGCTTTAGCTCTCGTCCTTTTTACCTTACCATCTTTCTCATTCTGCACTACACTACAGATGGCTCGTAGCTTGGAGATCTCTCAGGATGGAGCAGTCCATCAGTATGCTCCACAGGAACAGTACCATGATTTGCATGATGGAGATACAGATGAGGAGATTGAGATGGAGCCTGCACCTGTGGTTTTCCCTAACCTTATCATGGTGCCTGACGATGAGGAAGATCCGGAGGAGATGATCCCAGAGGAGGATGAGCTAGCTGAACAACCAAACCTAGAGGAGCAAGCACCAGAAGAAGATGAGGATCACTCAGATCAAGAGATGGAAGAACAAGAGCAAGAGGAGGAAGATGTGGAAGCGATCTGGGAAGTGTACCACTACAGAGCCGATGGAGTAGGTATTCCCATGGCAGACCACCTGAGGGCAATGGCACTTCGCCTGGGCTATGATAAAGCCCCTGTCTACCATTGTGAGCTGTGGACTCATCCGTGGTTCGAGCCCCATTGGGAGGTTGCTGCCATCTTGGAGGAGTACATTCCATGCCGTGGAGTGAAGGAGGTGTCCAAGCATCATGATGTGGCTCACAGGACTACTATGGATGCTGGGATAGCAGAGTCAGCTCGGAGGGCGCTCTATGTGCTCTCTCACAAGGAGCGTGACAGGTTGGAGGATACCCACTGCCGTTACACACCTTTCAGAGCAAGTGGGGAAGCTAAGACTTACATTGCCCCAGCACCAGCCTATGAAGGAAGCTCAACAACGTCCGGAGTCTACTTGCAGCTGTGAACACTGCATTGGATGATGCCAACAACACCTTATATGCAGCACAGCAGCGGATTTTCACTCTGGAGACGCAGAGGCGTGCCTTAGAAGCTGCACTTCAGAACAGGGAGCAGCCAGAAGCCCATGAAGCCACAGAAGGATGTACCTCCCCATCACCTAAGAGGCCACACTACGACTCCCCTGACGCTCGCACAGATGCCATGGCGGAAGATAGTCCTTAGGTTTAAGATTAGGGATAGGACTTCTTTGTAATCGCTAGTAGACGTTCGGTAAAAATGTGTTTAGTTTAGAGGTGTGGTTGAATGCTTGATTCTGTGCTTAATGTATGAGTTGGATTTTTGGTTGAGTGCAATGTGTTGTGGAGTGATGACCACAACGACATTGGTTTAGTAGTAAGTTTGTGGGGGTTATCTTTCAGTCTCAATCAGTTATCTATCTTAATCTTTTTGTCCTCTTAAGTTTTCCCTTAATGCAAATTTGAGATCCCAAAAATCTGTTCGCACAGTTTTCTGAATCAGCAGCACTGTTTTAATTTTACCCCGGGCTACAGAACTCCGATTGCAGTAAAACCAATTGGAAAAGTTCAAGAATTTCGTGACTGATTTTCTGTGAAAAATTCAGAATATTTGGATGGAAAACCACAGAGTTATAACTGAAACAGTACAGCCTTACGAATCTGTTAAACACTGCCGACCCACCTGATTTGTTTATTTTATAACCAGAGCTACACAACTCCGATTGAGGTGATTCCAGTTGGAGTAGCTTCGTAATTTAATTACCTTTTATCTATCCAAAATCCATAATTTTTGGTTACTCGTACAGAGAGCTATGCCTGATTGTTTGGAGTCAACAGAATCTGTCTTATCTGAATGTCATTGCTACCTTATCTTCCTGAGTTTAACCCTTGGTGCAATCATCTAAAATAATGTCCCTAACACTCAGATGGTGAACACCAGGTCAGGATCAGGTGTTGATCAACCAGCAGGAAGAGCACCCCAGCCAGTACAAATGGATCCCGCTATGCAGCAGTTCCTGGAGGCACAGACCCAGCTCCTCCAGAACTTGACCACCACCGTGACAAACTTGCAAGCCCAGGTCAACAACCCACCGGTGCCGCCACCCGCGCCTCGCAACAAGCACCGGGAGTTCATGAGTCATCACCCTCCTGTGTTTACTCACGCCGCTGATCCACTAGAAGCTGAAGATTGGCTAAAGACAATACTGAAGATGCTCACTACCTGTCAGTGTGACGACAGAGAGAAGGTCCTGTATGCTGCGGGACGACTTCAAGGATCTGCAGCCGCTTGGTGGGATGCGTATTCTGCCGCTCATGCCGCCCCAGACACCATCACTTGGGAGGAGTTTACCACCAACTTCAGAAGCCATCACATACCCTCTGGAGTCATGAAGATCAAGAAGAAGGAGTTCCTTTCTCTGAAGCAGGGAGGAATGTCAGTAGCTGAGTATAGAGACAAGTTCACTGAGCTGTCTCGCTATGCCGCTGAGGAGGTTGCTGAAGATAGGAAGCAGGAGCTGTTCTTGGATGGGTTAGCTGGTTCGCTGCAGTACCAGCTGATGTCCTATCCTTTCCCTAACTTTCAGCAGCTAGTTGATGCCGCCATCCGCTTGGAGCACAAGCGCAAGGAGCTCGGAGAGCAGAAGAGGAAGGCCGCCAGCTCTGGGCAGTTTGGGAGTGCGTCTCGCCCGCGCTTCAACCCACCGCCGAACACCCCGTTCCGCTTTGGGGGACCGGGTGGAAACTTTGGGCGGCGGCTAGTCCCGGCGTCCGCTCGGCAGTTCTAGCGTCCGCTCGGCGGTTTCGGCGTCTGTTCCTCGGACTCCCCGCCCGGCTTCCCGGCGGAGTCGGCGAGAGAGCCCCGGTTGGCACACCCGTAAGGACCGTGGCACCACCCAATCCTCGCCACCACTACTTGCTTCAAGTGCGAAGAGCTTGGTCACTACGCCAATGCTTGCCCAAAGAGGAACCCTCCACACACCCCGGTGCGGGAACCGGCCAGCAGACAAGGAGTGGAAGCCAAACCCCGCGGTCTAACAAAGGACAACGAGCTATGCACGAGGCAAGGCGATGCACGTTGATGCGAAGTCGCCCGAGAGAACCCCGAGTAGTGCTCGGTATGTTTCTAGTCAACTCTACTCCTCGCCTCGTTTTGTTTGATTCACGGAGCATCCCATTCTTTCATTACATCCCAGTTCGTAGCTCAACATAATCTACCTATCAGTCCCATGTCTCGCCACATGTTAGTTACCTCACCTGGGGGGGGAATTGAAAGCCATCTATAAATGTGATAACGTCCATCTCAAGATTGTGGGCCGAGATTTCCGTGCCAACCTTATAATCTTGGATTCAAAGGGAATCGATGTGATATTGGGAATGGGATGGTTGACCGCGTGTGATGCGGTGATACAGTGTGCTAAGAGATCAATCCTTCTTACAAGTCCAGCTGGTGAAAGATTTGAGTTTGCAGCAGATCCCGCACCATCAAATGCCAGTGCCGTGAATAAGCTTGACGGAGCAGCCTTGGAAGACATACGAGTAGTGTGCGATTATCCTGATGTGTTTCCCGAGGAGTTGCCGGGTATGCCCCCGACCGAGATGTTGAGTTCGTTATTGATCTTTTACCCGGTACCGCCCCTATCTCTAAGCGCCCATATAGAATGTCTAGTGATCGAGTTACAAGAACTTAAAGCTCAGATTAAAGAATTATTGGGTAAAGGGTTCATCCGTGCTAGTTCATCACCCTGGGGAGCACCCGTTATCTTTGTGGGTAAGAAAGATGGCACACAGAGGATGTGTGTTGATTACAGGTCTCTTAATGATGTTACCATCAAGAACAAGTATCCTCTGCCACTTATTGAAGATTTGTTTGATCAGATGAGAGGAGCTAAAAGTGTTTTCCAAGATCGATCTGCGATCTGGTTATCATCAGTTGAAGATTAGGTCTTCAGATATTCCTAAGACAGCTTTTACTACCAGGTACGGACTTTATGAGTACACAGTTATGTCCTTTGGGTTAACCAATGCACCCTCGTACTTTATGTACTTGATGAACAAGATCTTTATGGAGTATCTGGACAAGTTTGTTGTGGTATTCATTGATGACATTTTGATCTACTCCAAGAATGAGGAGGACCATGAGGAGCATTTGAGACTTGTGTTGCGAAAGCCGAGAGAGCATGAGTTATATGCGAAGTTCGGCAAGTGTGAGTTCGGCTCAAGGAAGTGTCTTTTCTAGGTCATATCATCACCAACGGAGGTATTGCGGTGGATCCCAGGCAAGGTTAGTGATGTATTGAAGTGGGAAGCCCCTCGTACGTTGTCCGAGATTCGGAGTTTCCTTGGACTTGCTGGTTACTATCGTCGGTTTATTGAAGGATTCTCCAAGATTGTGAAGCCTCTCACTACATTGCTAGAGAAGGACGGGGAATTCAAATGGACCAGGTGCATGTCGATCCGGTTTTGAAGAGTTAAAGAAGCGGTTAACCACAAAGACTGTTCTAGTAATGCCCGATCTACGAAAGAGCTTTGACATTTATTGTGATGCATCTCGACAAGGTCTAGGATGTGTGTTGATGCAAGAAGGTCATGTTATAGCCTATGCATCTCGTCAGTTGAGGAAACATGAGTTGAACTATCCTACGCATGATCTTGAGTTAGCGACAGTGGTTCATGCATTGAAGATTTAGAGACACTACATTATGGGAACTAAGTGTCGGATCTATACCGATCACAAGAGTCCGAAGTATATCTTCACTCGAAGGATCTTAATCTAAGACAGCGTCGATGGTTAGAGTTGATCAAGGACTATGATCTAGAGATTCACTATCATCCGGGTAAAGCGAATCTGGTTGCTGATGCTTTGAGTCGGAAGGGCCACACTAACATGGCTATGACCATCCAGTTTCCTGACGAGTTGGTAAGAGAGTTTGAAAGGCTCAACTTGAAAGTGGTTGCGCATGCAGAAGGAGTGACTTTGGAAGTACAGTCCACTCTGGAGCAAGAGATACGTAAGTGGCAGTTAGAGGATGCTGGAATACAAAAGATTAAAGAGAGTATGCAACAAGGAGAAGCCCCAGATTTCACAGAAGATGAGCAAGGAACCGTGTGGTTTAAGAACCGGTTGTGTGTACCAGAGACAGGAGATCTCAGAGAGAAGATCTTGAGAGAAGCTCACGACTCAACTTACTCTATCCATCCAGGCAGTACTAAGATGTACCAGGATCTCAAGCAGAGGTATTGGTGGTACGGTATGAAGAGAGACGTGGCCGCACATGTGGCCTTGTGTGACACTTGCCACCGGGTTAAGGCCGAACATCGAGACCCACCGGTTTGCTTCAACCATTGAAGGTGCACGAGTGGAAGTGGGAAGAGATCGGAATGGACTTCATAGTGGGTTTACCCCGAACCCGAGATGGTTATGATTCGATTTGGGTTATCGTGGATCGTTTGACTAAGGTAGCTCACTTCATTCCGGTAAAGACTACCTATACAGGAGCTAAGTTGGCAGAGCTATACATGTCCAGGATTGTGTGTTTGCATGGTGTACCAAAGAAGATCGTGTCAGACAGAGGTACTCAGTTTACTTCTCGTTTCTGGGGGAAGTTGCAAGAATCTCTGGATACTAAGCTAAATTTCAGCTTAGCTTATCATCCACAGACAGATGGACAGACAGAGAGAACCAATCAGATCCTAGAAGACATGCTGAGAGCATGTGCGCTTAAGCATGGTTGTAGTTGGGACAAGAGCTTGCCGTATGCTGAGTTCTCTTACAACAACAGCTACCAAGGTAGTCTCAAAATGTCACCCTTTGAGGCCCTATATGGAAGGAAATGTAGAACCCCATTATATTGGAGTGAGACTGGCGAAAGGCAGTTATTTGGGGCAGATATCATCAGAGAAGCAGAGAAACAAGTTCAGATCATCAGAGAAAATTTGAGGATTGCTCAGTCTAGACAGAAAAGTTATGCAGATGGCAAAAGAAGGGATGTGGTCTTTCAGGAAGGCGATTATGTGTACCTAAAGGTGTCACCTATCAGAGGTTTGCGTCGATTCAGAGTTAAAGGAAAGTTGTCACCTCGGTTTATTGGACCTTTCAAGATCCTTGAGAGAGTGGGAGAAGTGGCTTATAGATTGGAGTTGCTATTCCAGCTAGCTGATGTGCATGATGTATTCCATATCTCTCAGTTAAAGAAGGGTTTTGGTCCGCATGACAAGGAGCCGTTACCCTTGGATGATCTAAATGTGAAAGAGGATCTCACTATTGTTGAACACCCTGTTCGGATATTGGAAACAATGATAAGGGTCACCAGGAATAGTGTGATTAAGATGTGCAAAGTACAGTGGAGTAATCATGCAGAGGATGAGGCAACATGGGAAAGAGAGGATGAGCTGAAAGCAGAATTTCCAGATCTTTTTCCCAATCTGTCCGAATCTCGAGGACGAGATTCTTCTTAAGGGGGTAGGATTTGTAACACCCTAATTCTATTAAAATTTTGGCTTTATTAAAATTTGCTAGCAACCATTTAATTGCTTAAGGAATATAAGGTTGTTTATTTATTTTAGGCATTTAAAAACTTTTCTAAAATAAAGTTAATAAAATATAGGATTTGTTTGTTGCATACATGCTGGTGCATTTCTTTTTTCTGCTGGAGTTCAAATTCAGGTTTGAATTCTTTTTGTGTTTGAATCCCTTTCAAAACCCAAAACCAAATTCCTAAACTATCTAGCCCTACCCTACCTTCTAGCCCAACCCAGCAGCCTCTGCGGCCTAGCGACCCGCGCATAGCCGCCACGACCCACCGGCCCGCGGCTTCCGCCGGCCCGCACGGCCCGGCAGCCTATAGCAGGGCCGCGGCGCTCGCTCCGGCCCGCCGCCGCATTTCGGCCCAACCGGCCGACCCGGCAAGCCGCGCCAGCCCCCTCCTCTCACCAGCGCCCTGAGTCGCTGACGGGAGGGGCCCACTTGTCATCCCTCCTGCCGCGTCGTCCCCAGGCCGGACTCGCCTTCGAGTCCGACCGCGCCGCCGCCCTTGAATCTGGGCTGCGCACGCCTCGGACGAGTGGCCCGCACGCCAAGGGACTGCACCAGGCTATTTATAGCCGCCGCCGCCCCTTGGAATCCCTCACCCGAGCCCCAAGCCGCCTGCATCAGCGCCGCCGAAACCCTAGCCGCGCCGCCGCTTTCGGGTTTCGCCGCCGCCGTCGCTTCGTCGTCGAGGAGCCGCACCGAGGGACGCGCAAGGAGGTGAGGAACCCGCCGGCATCACGTGTCGCCGTCCCCGTGCACCCCGTCGCCCTAGGCCCGTCGCCGAGTCCGCGCCCCACGCCGCCGCGTCGGCCGCCCGCGCCGCCGCGTCTTCGCCCGAGCCGCCACCCTAGATAGGCTCGCCGGCTCGCGCGCATCACGTAGATGCCATCCGCGCCTCGAATCGTGGCCGAAACCCTAAATCCGGGTCCCCGCCGGCGAGTCCGCCGCCGCCCGCCGCCGCTCGCCGCATCCGGCCTTCGCGTGCCGCCGCCCCGCCGCGTGCGCGAGACCCCAGCCACCGGATTGAAATCCGACGCCCCAGATCTAAGCCGCGCCGCCGCAAACTGCCACAGCCATCAGATCTAGATCCAACGGATCTAGATCGGGTCAACCCGAGTCAGCCGGTCAAACCCGCCGCCAGCCCTGGAAATTTTGCAGAAAAACCCCTGAGTTCCTAATATTTACAAAAATACCCTTCCACCTTAGAAGTTTTCTTACAGTTTAGTCCTTTTTCTTTATTTTAGCCCAAAACTTTTTCAAGTCTTCGCAGATTAGTCCCTAAACCTTCCCGAAGCCATAACTTAGTCGTTTTAGCTCCGATTTTAGCGTTCTTTATGTCCACACGTTCGTCTCGAAGCGTAGATTAGTTTTATGCTACTGTTTAGATCTGTTTGAGCTGTTTGGTGACTGTTTCTTATTTATTCTTATTGTATGCTTGTATGTGATGATTGTGGACCGTAGAGAGTGATTCGTTCGAGGGATTTGAAGATCAAGTCGTGCAAGAGTTTGAGCAGCAAGGCTTTGTTGAAGGCAAGTATTCCTTGATGCATGCCCGCTTGTCCTACATAACATGCATTTAAATTCACTGTTTTTACTTTCCGCTTGCATTAATTTGATGGGAACCTATTAAGGATCATGCCTAGCTTTATACTACCTTACCTTGATGCCTGGAATTAAATTAACCTTGTGGTAGTTATTGCTTAGCATGCTCAACAGGGTTTTGGTATTAATCAACTTGGTTACCTTTTATATTCTATGTTCCGTTTATGATCTTTTACTTTACAAGACCACTTTAATGTGTAATCGGAACATGGAGAACCACCCAGGAAAACAGTACAACCACAAGAACTAATGGGCAATGGTCTTGGCTGAATAATTAGGAACTTTAGCTTGGGATGGTCTTACCTGATAAGGACAAGGGATCGGCGGTATCGTGGGGTATGGACTCGCTCTAGCGGGGGGTTGGGTGAGTTATTCTTTTATGGTGGGATATCGACCGCTAGGGGACTTTATACCTTGCTAACTGATCCGGACCTTGTGGGTCATAACTTGCTAGGGAACCTTTGTAAAGGCCTTGTAGCGTCCCTATGCAATCATACCTCGGAAGTGTGATATGGTGTCTTGCAAACACCGCATGGTTGGGTCCAAAGTTCTTCGGAGCTTTTACTCTACTTGTGGGTAAAGATGTACAACCTCTGCAGAGTGTTAAACTAATCGATTAGCCGTGCTCACGGTCAAGAGCGGCCTGGACACTCACATGATTAAATTATGGAACTTTAATGTTTAAATTGTGGTTTTATCCTTTATTTATGATGCTCATATCTTATTAATTGGGTTGGTATGAACTTATACCTTTAGTAATCAGGTTGCTAATAAAACTTGACCAACTAAAATGCTAAAGTGCTTGAACCTTAGCCATCCACCATATGGCCTTGCATGTTATGTTGTTTTCCCTTTGCCGAGTACGATATGTGCTCATGCTTGTTTATTCTCTTGCATCTACAATACCCGGATTTGTTGCTCGGACCGGGAGAACTTTGAAGACGTCCCGGGGAGATTTCCGGGAGTTCTAGGTGTGCGTAGTCTTCGGTCACCGCCCGTGGAGGCATTTTGTCCGCTGCGAGAACTCGTTTATTTAAGTTTCGTTTAAGACTATGGTTTGTAATAACTCTTTATTCATGTGGCACTGTTTTTGGTATTCATAATGTCTAAGCGTGTGTGTAACTTGATCCTGGCGCACACGTGATCAATGCATTCAGTTTTGCCTTTAAAACCGGGTGTGACAAGGAGCGGGTAGTAGCATATCTTAGCCGAAAACTACTCGATCCTGAGACCAGGTATTCGGCTGCAGAGAAGCTGTGCTTGTGCGTGTACTACTTGTGTACAAAGTTTCGGCACTACTTGTTGAATGCCGAATGCATTGTATACTCCAAGTTTGATGCAATAAAACATATGTTATCTATGCCAATTTTGAATGGCAGGATTGGCAAATGGATATTGGCTTTATCAGAGTTTGAGTTGAAGTTCGAATCGGCAAAAGCTATCAAAGGTCAAATCATTGCCGATTTTATAACTGAGCATCGTGATCCGTCAATTGATTTGCTTGAGATTACTCCGTGGGCGTTATTTTTTGATGGATCATCATGCGGTAAAGGTGGGGGAGTAGGGATCCTACTGATTTCGCCTAGAGGTGAGATGTTTGAATTTGCAATCCCTATACAGCCCACTGTCACAAATAATCAGGCTGAATACGAAGCATTACTTCGGGGGCTTCAATATTTGAGAGAAGCCGGGGCCGTTTCAGTTGAGGTTTATGGAGATTCAGAGTTGGTGATCAAGCAATTGAACGGTCAATACGAATGCAAAAGTGAAGCACTGAGGAGTTACTACGAAGAATGCAGGGAAATCTTGAAGAGCTTTCCGTTGGTAACTCTACAACATATTCCTAGGGAACACAACGAAGAAGCGAACAGGTTGGCTCAGAGCGCCTCTGGCTACAAAGAGAGTCAAGAAGCGTTTGCTGCAGATATATGCGCACTGGGAATGGATCTTGCAGAGGATGATTGGAGAAAAGAAATCGTTGACTATTTGAAGGATCCATCCCGAAAGGTCTCTAGGAAGCTCAGATACAAGGCCATAAAATTCGTTCTTCTGGATGACAATTTGTTTTACAAATCATTAGATGGGGTGTTGTTACGATGCTTGGGTCCAGAAGAAGCGAGAAGATGATGAGTGAAGTGCATGATGGGATATGTGGAGCACACCAATCGGCCTACCGCATGAAATGGGTTGTCAGGCAAGCTGGGTGCTTTTGGCCGACGATATTAGAGGATTGCTTTGAATATTACAAGGGATGTCAGGATTGCCAGAGGTTTGGAAATATTCAAAGGGTCCCCGCATCAGCGTTAAATCCCATTATCAAGCCATGGCCATTCAGGGGCGGGGTATAGACTTGATTGGCCGATTAATCCACCATCTAGCAAGGGGCATAAGTTTGTGCTTTTGGCTACAGATTATTTTACTAAATGGGTTGAGGCGATCCCACTGAAGAAGGTGACGTCGGAAAACATGGTTGAATTTGTCAAGGAGCACATCATCTATCGGTTTGGAATCCCTCAGACAATCACAACTGATCAAGGGGCCCAATTCGTGTCCCTGGAGTTCAGAGAATTTTCCGAAAGCATGGGGATCAAATTGTTTAATTCTTCTCCCTATTATGCCCAAGCTAATGGTCAGGCAGAGGCTTCTAATAAGATCATGATCAAGCTTATACAAAAGAAGATCGACTAGAAGCCAAGGAGGTGGCATTCGGTACTCAGTGAGGCGCTATGGGCTTACCGAATGGCCCCTCATGGAGCTACAAAGACTTCCCCTTACGAATTGGTTTATGGGCATCATGCGGTTCTACCTTGGGAGATGCAATCGGACTCCAGGAGAATCGTGTTACAGAAAGATTTGAGCTCCAAAGATTACAGAGGCCTAATGATGGAGAAGCTAGAGGATTTACACATGATCCGTCTCAGGGCTCTGGAAAACATCGAGAAAAACAAGCTGCGGGTTGCCAAGTATTACAACAAGAAGGTGAAAGTCAGGCAATTTGCAGAAGGGGATTTGGTTTGGAAAGCGCTATTACCGATTGGAACCAAATACAACAAATTCGGCAAATGGTTCCCTAACTGGGAAGGACCCTTTCGCGTGGTGAGATGCGTCCCTGGTAATGCATACATATTGAAAACTTTACTGGGAGAAGAATTTTCTGCTCCAATAAATGGAAGATATTTGAAGAAATATTATCCTAGTATTGAAATCAATCGATGATCACCAGCGGTGAGATTACACACATCTGACACAGGAAATAGCCGGTGCTCAAGAACGAGGCCGCCTTCAGAATAAAAATTCATAAACAGAAGGAACGGCCAGTGCCTAGATGCATTGCCCTTAGCACAAAACTACATTACAACTGCCTCTTGCAGGTTTACATCCAACAACCCTGGTGATCAGGACATCGAGGAGGTGGGAAGCAGAAGGCCTGGAGGAAGAAGCGAAAGTATGATTCAATCTTTTCTTTGCTCCTTCTTCGGCTGCTCCCTCTTTAGTTGCTCCAAGACCACCGTGACGGCAACTTGGAATGCACGGGGGTGACCATGGTTTGCGGTCTCCACCAAGCTGTCCCAAGCCGCTTTCAGGTTGTTGTACCTGTCAGAGACATCTGAGACAGAGGAGTGGGTGTCAAGGGCAAGAAATCCAGATGTGAGCGCGGAGACAAGAAGGGGTCGGAAACATTTACCTCCCACTAATGCCTCCAAAGCCATACGATGCTCGCGTTCGGCCTGGCAGCGAGCGGTGATGTCCCTGAGGTCATGCTCCAGGTGCCGAACGCGGCGGCGCAATTGATGGCTGGTCCTCTGTTCAGGCGTGGCGTCCTCTGCTTCGAGGGAGGAATCGGAGGAGATGTACTCAGGCATGTCTTCGGTCCCGACGATTTCTTTAGGAAGCAAGTCAAGGCTGAAAGGGGAAAGGTAGAGAAGAGGTAAAGCGCAAGATCATATGGAAAACAAGGAGTGAATCAAGGGAAAACTCACTCTCGAATCGTGCGTTTCTTCGGAGCGCTGCTCTCCTGGGGTTGCTTGCCTTCGTCCATGGCCTTGGGGTTTTCTCCTCTAAGGACGGGGGAGGAAATGAGAAGTGATGGATGAGTGTACGAGTGGATGTGCAGGGCATCTCAACAGGCTATTTTATTGACCGAAGGGGTGCATTGGGAGTGATGACTGGCCAGCGTACACTGTTGGAATACCAAGCGGCAGGGTTTTCTTCCCGAGTGCGAAGGGTTTTCGTTTGAACAGTGCTTATGGATTGCCGATTCAGGGATCTTCTGTGGATTTTGCGCCAAGGGGCATCTATTCTCGCGTGTTCGACTCAAGACAGTTCCCGGATACGTTTAAGGAAAAAACAAGATTCACGGATGCAAACATGAAGAAAAATCATCGTAGTGCAAGCACAGAATTCAAAAAGTTCTTTATTTATTGCCAATATTCAAGCATCCCTAATACAATCTAGTCAAAAAGCCTGTTCAGCACAGATTGGGGATGAGTGAGTTCGGCAATGGCGTCGCCGTGGCCATCGTGGCGCTCCAAGATGAGCTCAATCTCCTCGATGTCTTCTGGCGCGCCGCCCCGGAAGCCGCGCGGCCTGGTGGAGTAGTCGACGTCGGTGTGCGTCGCCATGGCAGCCAGGCCTAGGGTCGTGCCCAAGCGGACGCCATGGGTGGCCACTTCATCAACGTGGTGCTCCACCGCAGCAAGGCGCACCGCCGGCGTGTCTCCGTGGGCGTTCACCTTATCGGCTAGCTGCTCCACCAGCATCTTGAGCTGGTTTAGCTCAGCATCACGGGCTGCAAAGTGCAAGAAAAAGGGAGATTAGCATCAAAGGCCGGATTGGATCAAAGAGCGGCGTCGGGGCCGTACCGTCGATGGTCTCCAGCAGCTGCCTGCGCTGGTCTTCCCACTCCAACTCGGCTATGCCAGCCTTTTTGGAGACCTCCTCCAGCTCGCGCTGGGCCACCTCCAGTTCCCCTTTGAAGCGGAGAGCATCGAGTTCCCCGTAAGGCACGGGGGAGTGACCATCGGACTCCGAGGAGTCGTCCGGCAGGGGCTGAACAGCCGGCGCGGGGGACGGATTCCATTGAATCAACCTGAAATAGGGGTGATCGTCAAAACAAAAGGGGATCAAAGATGAATCAGAGAAGAGGAATTGACGATCATTGCCTCCGACGTGCATTGGCGCTACTCCCCTCCGCCTCATCAGAGGCGCGGCGTCGGTTGAGGCGGCGCACCATGCTGCTCTGGGATGTGCACTGTTTGGAAAGAAGAAGAAGAGTTGAGATTGGCAAAGATTCGAGGGCTAAAGGCCTGGTGGAGAGCTAGGGGCACCTACGGTTTCATTTATAGACCTGGCAAGACAGATCGTGGCCTCAAGTCGTGGCTCTGGATCGTGGCGCATATCCCAAGAAAATCGGAAGGTGGAAAGGTTTCCTTGACCAGTCCGCCAGTGGGTCGTTTGGAGTTCTAGGCTGAGTCATATTCGGTTGACTGGCTCGGCTGAGAGGAGTCAAAGTGCCATTCGGGTATTGGCATTTCTTTGCCGAATGGGTCGTTCAGCATTACATTTAAGAATGCGCAGAAGAAAAAAGGGAATAGGATTGCAAGAACAAATATTACAAGAGCGACCAATTCGGTTACACATCAATTGAAGCGTCTAGATGTTCAAGTATTTCGCAATTACACCACGGACATTTGATGTTGCTTGGCGAAAACTTTCCATCCGCTCTTGATAATCTTTCTGAGCGTTGGACAGGGTGGTAAGTTCTGCATCGCATTGTTTCACCTTAGCTATAGCCGATATTGCTTCCTCTTGGGTCTTCTCTATCAATCCAGGGAGCTCGACTATTTTCTTGTCATCGGCCTCTATTTCAGCTGACAGGCTTCTCGCGCCCGCCTCCAAAGCGGCTTTTCTGGCGATCTTCAATTCACGAGAAGCTTGCAGATTGGCCAATGTATCTTTATGGCTCTCGGTCTGAGATTGTGCCCCTTTCATGGCTTGTTCAGCACCGTCCCTCTTCTTTTCAACAGCTGGGCAGGAAGATACCTTTCTCAAAGCTTGTCTTATGGGCACGTAAAGAATTTCTAGACCGGAGATAGATGCAAGAGAGGCACTGATGTCCTCAGGGAGTTCTTGGCTAATGGATTCGAGCATTTCTTCAAAGTGATCGAGATCTTTGAACTGATCTCGCGCATCTCTTTGCAGCCAGGCAAAAATCTCCTTGAGCTTTTCTAGCACTTCCTCTGACAGAGTTTCAGGTGCGCCTTCCCTTGCCTCGGCAACTGGATTGTCCCCCATTGATGGACTTGATGATGATGGGACCTGATCCTAAGAAAGCAATATTGCCGAGTCAGGAGTGCTGGAAGTAAAAGGTAGCAGGGTTAAATGCAAATAAGTACCTCATGTCTGATTTCCTAAACTGGGGCAGGATTTTGTTCAGGGGCAGCCACTGGTGAAGGAGGTGTTCCAGGCAGAGCTGAAGCTTCTGTGTGAGAAGGCGTTGATGCAGTTCCTGGCAACTCAGGAGCTTCTGGCTGAGGAGGAGATGGGTTCACCTCTGCTGGGGTTGATGTCTCTGCATGACCAGTGGGTGATTGGGCCCTTGGAGGACTTGATGGCTCTGGTTGGATTGGGAAGCTCATCTCTGGCGAGTTTGGTACTTCTGCTTGAACAGGGGGTGACTGAGTCCCTGATGAAGATGAGATTTCCACTTGGACGGGTGGTTCAACCCTGGGTGGACTTGATTGTTGAGACACTGGGACGTCTACAAGTTGATCCTCCGTTGTGTCTTCTGCAAATACCAAATTAGGAGTGAATGCCAGTGTTCATCCTCAAGAAAAAGACAGTAAAAGTCATAGCAGTGGATGGGGCATTGGCAGGTTCTGAAGCTGAGAATTGCTGATTTCTGGTCTGAAAATGTACAAGATATGATTTATCAGAAACAGAGTAATCCTGTGATCGAGAAAGAAAGAAATTTTATTTCAACAAAGACTTTCTTGATAGTTCTTCTCCTCTTGGCATTTGGAGGAGCAATCAGAGATAAGCCTTGCCTCCTGTCAGCAGCAAGGCTGGACAGAGTCGGGTCTGTTGTGGCATACCTAGCCATTAGGTGGGCCAGGGTTGGTGATCTGAATCCCAATGCTGAGATTGTGCCTACTGCATTATAGGCAATATCCCTGGCCAGAGGGGCAGGCACTGTGTTCTGAGGGCAAAAGAAATAAAATCAGAATCATGATTGGAAGAGGAAGTGTCTGATTTAAGGGTTAAACATATTACCTCTGAAGTTGGCTGGAAGTCAGGCATCAACTCTGTACAGAACAAGTGTACAGGCTCACTGAAGATGTGATCATGGAATTCTTGCCAACAGGAGTTGAAGGTGGGGTGAGCTATTGTTGTGGGAATGAAAGGCCAGGTGTAAACAGAAGGACTGCATACATATTGAAAAACTCTGCTAGTTTGAGTAAGTTCCTTGATTTCCTCTCTGGGCTTGAGGAATTCATGCAGAAACAGTCTTGGGGGCATCTGGCCACATCCAAGTTGCCGAGCCATTATGTTGGGCTGATAATATTCATAAGTGCTATAAGTGAGCCTTCCTCCACTGAATTCAGCCGGCAGGATGCATGGGCGGATAATGATATTGAAGATCTCCAGGAATCTTCCATCTTGGCATTCAGTTTCAAAGGAGAACTCACAAGGGAGAGTCAAATTGTCATTATCCAAATAAGGGAGCCAGAGAGGATTTTGGAAGCCTTTGAAGAAGAGCTCGAAGAGCCGGGCCGATATTCTCGCCGAATGAGGACAGTTGAAGCAGCTTCTCCATAAGTCTGGCATCCTCTCGTGGCTTGGGGTTCCCCTTCATGATGAGTGGATGAAGGGAAGAACCGGGTGTTCAAATCAACACCAACAATCTGATGCATGTGCAGCTGCAGCCACATTTGAACAAACCACCAGGGACCGTTGACACATGCTATCTTCTAGCTAGTGTACATCTGGGTGATGGTTTGATGAAGCATATGATACACGCTGCCTAGAAGGTATTTCCCAAGAGGGAAGCGCTTGCCATTGACTAGATGTGAAGCCATTGCAATGTGATTCAGGGTAGGCTCATTGGCTTTACCACAGAAGATGAACCTGCATAGCCACATGTTCAGAAATGCCCTGTATTCAATTTCACCAAGGGGGCCATCCTTCATATGGTTCAGGATATAGTTTTTGTATCCGCTCCCTGGTTTCACCCTTGTTTGTCTTGAGGAACCTATTAAATCCTAGGGGTGAACGGATCCTGTAATGTCAAGGCCGGTGATCATATACACATCGGCCAGAGTTGGAGACATCGGGCCGTGACCAAAGAGGAAGGCGTTGACGCCATTTGACCAGAAGTGGCAAGCTGCTATCAAGAGGTCTTCATTCTTGGGGTTCTCGGCCAAAGACAACTCCAGGCACTGAGCAATGCGGAGGGTATCCCAATTCTGTGTCCTGACACTCTTGTCTGCAAGAACCCTCCGGTACCAATTTTTCCAGCCTGCGATTGGGGGCAAGGGCCAGTTCTTAAAAGCATCCTGCCACTGAGGAGGTGTGGACAGAGCCGCTTTGAAGGGGATCCTTTGAGATTCGGCTGCGATAAAATCTCGAGGATCAGAGTTTCCCACAGGACCAAGGTAGTAGGATCTTGAATTGGCCTCGGTGCGAATCAAAAGCTCGGTGGAAGGCTCCTGAAGGAAAGTGGAAAAGAAATCTCAGGTAAAAAATTGAAAACCTAAATGCCGAATGAAGCTTGTGGTAGGGAAATTTACCTGAGCAGCTGGATTTTGAGCCGCCATTGGGGATTCAAGCTCAGAACAAGGGGATCTAGGGTTTGGATCTAGGCGAAGACTCCGGCGGATTGCGAAGAGAGAGAGCAGGTGTTGAGCGGATTCGATTTGAAGACGTTGGTGGCTGGAGTCAATTCCGAAATAAAAATCACTTTTATCCCGTAATTGAAGGGGCATGTGTTAACACCAAAATTTGGTAAGGAGTCTGACTTGTGGGTCCAGCTCAGTGAGGAATCCGTCTGGTGGAAGGAAGGTTTCTTCAGATGCATTCGGCAGAAAAATCCGCGGTCGGCTATCTGTGTCCGATCGGCAAGAGAACAGTTGAGCTGATTTCGCGGGATTGTATGGTGACGTGGCTTAAGCAGGAAGGACGAATGGATGGATAAGTGATCAAGCTTAGAGATAAATTAGGTATCGAATCCATTCGAGGTTGTGCTTGGCAGGGTATAAATATGAGCCCTGATTGTATGTAACAGATATACGTAATCATTCTCAATACAAACCGGCTTTACGCCAAACCCTAGAGTCCATTTGTCGTGTCGTCGAGTTCTTCGAGAGGGTTCATTGATCCGTCGACCTCCGTGAGTACCGGCAACCTTGTATCATGTCTAGTATCATGCGGTGGATTTAGATCTGATGCAAGTAGTCTTGTTACCATGCTTAGTGTCATGCGGTAGATTCAAGCTTGGTTCAAGAAGGTTTCTTGTTAGGTCATGAGCCATGCGGTAGGCTAAGATCTAGCTTGAAGCTAGTTATCGGCTATGTTGGATTTTGGCAAGATCCAATAGATTCATTAAGTTACCCCGTGTTGCTTTGAGTTTTGCTTTATGTTTAAATTCATGTAACACTCTTTTGCCCAATCTAGATGGGTTTGGATCGGCTTTATATCTTTTGGTGATCCTTATGCGAGTCAAATTGGATCCTTTGGTTATTTTAACACGTGGATCACGTGCTCTTCGAATAGCCGAAACCGAATCGATCTAGGTTGTTACGTGTTGCGGGTTCAAGCTTGCCTATGTTTGAATAAATCTTGAAAGAACTGAGTATCACGCGGTAGATGCAGGTTTTTGGGTTGCTTTGGAGCTAGTCATCAGGTGGATTAGATTTCAAATCAATCTGATAGATTTATCTCACTTGCTAATGTTCGTTCCTTCTTCATGGACCCCGGATCCGCTGTTCAGCCGCATTCGGTTATGTTTCTCACGAGTAGAACACGTGCGTAATTCATGCTTTAAATAATGTATGCTTTTAGCTTTCCATATTTAGATCGTATCATGCGGTGGATAGATCTATTCGTGGGAAGTGGTACGATCCCCATGCAAGTTGTATCATGCGGTGGATAAATTTGTTTGGCTTCGTACCCGACGGGTTTTAAAGCATCTAGACATGCGGTAGACTAGTGCTTTGGATCTATGCATGCTTGTTTATTACATGTTTATGCTCGTGTTTTACTTTATTTATTTACTTGATGTTGATCTCCATGGGGATCGGTCGCGATCTTGCGTACGTGCATCTTTGCCCAAAGACTGATTGCCGTCATGCTTACGCCATCCATTCGGCTATGTTACTTTTTCTTTCTTCAAGTTCCCGAATGGTTTCAGTTTGCTGGCAGATAGCTTTCTATAGCTATATGTCATCTCACCTGGCTTTGTAGCCGTAAATATGGAACTATCTGGTACCACCCGGCAAGTTCCAAGCTTTGGAATTTAACTACTTTATCTTTTGTTAATTTTCAGGAAAAATTGACTGGCACGTCTTGTGATTCTCTGCACGTGTGAAGCCAGCTTGTTCGGCTTGCTGTGTGCTTGTTGCTAGGTGCACATTTCGCGTCAACACATGGGGCAGACGACATTGCTGAAGTTTACGTACCTTCCACTATGGTGGCTTCTGGCGGCGTAGCCTCTGCACCTTGAGCAATGGTCTCAGCCTGAGGAAGCGCTGCGGACTCCTCAACAGCTGGCGACGGGTCTTTGTCATCAGCTGTTGCACTGGGTTCCTCGCTCTCCCAGGACAGATCAGTAGATTTTCTGCAAAGTACAAATTCGGTGATCAGCCATTTCAAGATTACCAATAAGTACTTCTCGAAGATAGACTTGACTTACAAGCTGGACCGGACAACAGCCACGGTCGGAGCGCAAAGTAAACTGGTGATATCAACAAGCTCGGCTTCCGCGGTGTCACACGCGATTTCCTGAGGGAAACCAGATGCATCACATATGTGTGCCAGGATCTAGTTCCACACATATGATAGACGAAATGAGTGTAATATCATAGACAGTAAAACGTAACAAGGGGTTTAACAACTTACTACACTCATTCGGAAGACACGAAGATCTTTAACATCGAAAAACGATAACTACACGACGAGTCTTCGTCTTCCACTTCCATAGGCACTTGACTGGGGGAGACGCAGGCCTCAGAACTCCTCAAGGTCGCAGTAGAACTCTTCACCATTGTTCTCTTCTGAACAGCGGTAAGCAAGGCTGAGTACACTTATGGTTGGTACTCAACAAGTGGGGGAATATGCAAGGCTACCAAGGATAGGCTATGGTTTTGCAGCGGTTAGCATTTTAATGTTGGTCAAACTTTTAATTAAAGAACGCCTAGTTACTAGATGTAAGTATATACCAACCCACTTAAGAAACTTTTAAGCAAAACAACCCAAAGCTCATCGAGCTTCACCAAACCACGATTTATTCTCATCTTCAAGTTTATTAATCATGTGAGGGTCCAAGCCGCTCATGACCGTGAGCACGGCTGATCGATCAGTTTTACACTCTGCAGAGGTTTGCACACTTTACCCACAGCTCGCGTAAAAGTTTCGAAGAACTTTGAACCCAACCATGCGATGCTGATCAGGCATCATACCACACTTCCGAGGTGTGATTGCATAGGGACGCTACAAAGCCTTTACAAAGGTATACAAAAGACTAACGACCCGCATAGTTACAGATCAGGGCGAACCATAACCCTCCCTAGTGGTCAGCACCTTAGCAAAGGCTGCTACCCCAAAAGGACCAGGCTATACCCCTGCAACCCGGATCCCCCTCTGCTCCTTTCAGAAAAGGGCCATCAGATCAATCGCACACCTAATTAATTGGCTAAGGTCAGAGCCATGTAACACTGTGGTTGCGCATGTTTTCTTAGGTGGTTCTCCATGTTCCGATTAAATCACATGATCTTGTATTACCAAAAGCATCATCGTCATAAAACATATACACATTTATCTTCGAAAACAATTTTTATCCAACCCAAGTTGAGCAACTAGCATATTCTACCCAAAAATATTTGTTAAACCGGGTTGATCCAAGGATTGTGGATAAAAGTCCAGGTAAGACCTTAAAAAGGGTGTTCCCATCAATTTAATGCAATATCATAATAATTATAAACTTAGTTGTCATGCAATTACATAGGATAAAATAGAATCATGCAGGGGGAGAAGACCACTTGCCTTCCTTGCTTAAACACTAAGGTTCTTCTTCTTCAAACACTTGCTCTTGATCTACTTCAAGCTGGTCGCTCGCTTGAAAGTGGCACGATGTCTACGAGCACACAAGAATACATTCAATAAACAAAACAATACACCAAGCATGAAAAGCTTAAAGGGAAAACAGGGTTTGGGTTTAGGAAAGCGAACACAAGGAACACTCGAAACTATCGGGAGGTTTAGATGATCACAAACAAGAGCTAGCTATGCGTTTGTTATCTTTTAATTAAGTAAAAACATGTGTATAGGTTATTTCAGAGAAATACCCTATTTATAATTAAGCAAGTTATATTTGTATTTAAAATACGATGTAGGCCTAGTCCAATTTTACTTATAAATATTCAAGTATGATTTATGCAAATTAAACATTTAATTTTAAAAGAAGCATGTAAAAGCATCTAGGCGTTTATCTTTATATTTCGAGTTATTCTAATCAAATTATAATTTAAAAACACATTTATATTCATTTTAATCAAATTAACATTTAATTAAGAAAACTCGGGATATAGCCTATGTTACATTTTAGTAGAAAGCAGATTGCATAATCATTAATCAAATTAAGTTTGACTATAAAAACCGAGATATACATCAAATTAACTTTTAATTAAAAGAAATATTTAATTAGTATTATTCATATTAACTTTCTTATGAAAACATGTGTTAAACTTCTAATTAGATTTAATTAGAAAAGCATGTGTAATAGGATTTAATCATATTTAATATTTCAATAAAATATAAAACAAAGAACATGTTCATCATTGCTCCTAACGCGTACTTTGAGTTGATATGATCCTAACGCAACTTGAAACGGTGGAATCGGAGCTACAACGCAGAAGATGCGGCCAGAACAAGGTTCTAAAGCTGGCGGGCTTGAAAAGACGGTCGCATGGACACCAAGAACGCTTAAAACGGAGCTGAGACGGAAAAGATATGGTTGAAACAAGGTTTAGGGACTAAATTGTGAAATATCTGGAAGTTTAGGCGGTTTTCTGTAAGATTCCAGGGACCTAGACATAATTATGTGTGAAACTAGGAGGTCTAACATGTAAACGATCAAGGGTGGGCTTTAGAATAGAGAAACCAAGAACTGCAGGGGCCTAAGCATAAAAGAAAGGACTTAGTTGAAAGGCTTTTATATAGGTGGAAGGGTATATTTGTGAATTCTGGAAACTGGGGGTTCTTTTTGCAAAATTACCAGGGCGGCCGGCGGAGAGGCTGCGGTGGCGCCACGTGGCGAGCTGCGATTGGCTATGCTGATGCGAGCATGACGCAAGCTTGACGTGGCTGCTGACACCAGCGGTGGACCGCGCCCGTGGACCCAGTCTATCGGTCCACCGGGGACCGCCCAAGGGGTATAAGGCCCCTTTTAATCTGGACCGCCCGCGCCGATCGGATGGACCTGGTCGCACGCGGGCGAGGCCGGCGGGGAGGCGGCCGGCCCGCGGTGGCTCCCGGCGGCGTGCGCCGGTGAGGCTCGCCGGCGATGGCCGGATCGGCCATTCGAGCACCTAATCGCGCGGAAATAACTCCGGGAGGAAGAGGGGAAGATGAGGAAGCTCACCGGGGGGCTCGGAGGGGGAGGGAATCACGGCGGAGGAGGAGATCGGGCAGCGGCTCCGGCGGCGGCGCTCCGGCTCCGGCGAGGACCGTGCTGTGCACGCGGAGGGAGCAAGCAAGGGAGCGGTGCGGGTGGAAGAGGTCTCGAGGGCGCCTTATATGGGTCGGAGGGGGAAGGGGAGAAGGTGACCGAGGCGGTGGGGGGCGCACTCCGGCGGCGGCCATTAATGGCGGCGGTCCGCGGTGGCGACGCGTGTAGAGGTGGGGAGAGGGTGTGGGAGCGCGATTGAGCAAAGGAGATGAGGCAGAGGCTCTACCCTCCCCTTTATAGGCCAGGGAGAGGGTGAAGATTTGACGACCGGAGGGGAAATGCCATCAATGGCCATGGCGGTTTCAAGGCAATAAAGAGCGGGCTCTTGATTAGGGAAACCGAAGGGGATTAAGAGGGGGGGGAGTGAAGCCGGGCTTCAAAGCTCTTGATTGCCCCAATTGAAGGAGGGGGAGGCGCGGGAGACGTGGGAATGGCCGGCGGCTGGCGCGGGAAGAAAGGGGAGGGCGGAGCTGGAGGTTGAAGAAGGTGCCGACAGGTGGGCCCCACCTGTCGGTGACCGCGTGAGGGAGAGGGAGGGGAGCGGGGCACTGGGCCGCGTGGGCCGGAAGTGGAACTGGGCCGCGGCGGGGTTGGTTAGATAGGTTTCTTCAATTCTTTTCTTTTTTTCAAACCTTTTCAAACTCACATTTCAAACTTTTGAAATTGAACTCTTTTCAAAACACCAAAATTTTCAAAACATTTTTTTAAAAGCTTTTAAAACTTCACACAAACAAATAATAAAACCATGCATTCAAATCATGATGCACAAGCACTTATTGCTTCTAAATTATTAAAATGATATTTAAATATTTTAAAGGCCAAATTTATTTGATAATTTATTTAATCCTTAGAAAATTAAAACTAAAACACCTTGTTGCTTATATTAATTTGATGATGGAATTTCAGGGTGTTACACGCGGGCGCCTCTTCTTCAACATGGGCCACTACTGACTCCACGGTTCCAGTAGTCGTGGAGGGCTCTAGCCTCCACTCCTGTGTCGACGCTCGTGGCTCGTCGGCACCAGACGTCTGTTGTGCCGACTCTGGCACGACTTCTTCAATGGTGGGGGCTACACTAAGGATCCTCTCAGTCGCTCCGCCCACCGTGTCCCAGTTGTCCTCTTTGTCAGAGTTTTATATCCGGCAACCTCCATAGGGGGTACCCGTCGGAGAGTAGATAGTAGGAATCGCCAGACCTGGAACTTGAAGGTATGCGCAAGGACACAAGACATGACATTTATACAGGTTCGGGTAGCCAGAGTAGCATACCCTACATCCTGTTTGGAGTAGTATTGCGCCCTGCGCTTGGGTGTTGTTCCCCGGAGGGATTGTGGATGTGTTCCTAGGTACCCGACCCTCCTTTATATAGTCCAGGGGGTGGGTGCCTAGTCGGTTACAAGGTAGGAGTCCTAGTAGGATTACAGGGGAATTCTAGTAGGAGTCCGTCTTCATCCTTCCTTGCATGAGTACCCAGGGTGTATGCCCGACAAGCCCCCAAGCACATTTGTCGGTGCGGAATGTGGTCCCGACACTAACCAGTAATAAGCGCCGAGGTCTATCCCTCAATGGTCGATGCTAAGCAATAGAAGACACAGAGTTTATCCTGGTTCCGGCCGGAGGGGCCGTACGTCCAGCAGTGGTGTGCTCAAGGCACTATATTGCTCAGCACCGGGGGTGCCTGTAGTGGGGCTGCTACAAGCAAGGCGGGAGAGGAAGCGTGGCTTCCAAGTCCCTAGCGTAGTGGCTGAAGATGTTGTGGGAGAATTGGAGAGCAAGTGCGTGATGCGGCTTGTCTCGTGTTGTGTTGTCTGTCCGTGTCCCCTGCGGCAGGGGGGTTCGTCCTCCTTTTATAGACCAAGGAGAGAGCGAATCACATGCGTGCCGCGCTATTTAGCTACGTGAGGGAGCGTGGTGTGCTATGCCGTAGAGTAGGCGGCCGCCCGGACGATCCTTGCAGCGATCCGGCCATCATGGCGTATCTTGTACCCGAACAGTGGCGGCTTCGAGGGTAGAAGAGCAACGGACGGCTGTGATGTCTTTATTTGGGCTCGAGGGAGTTGCTGACGTCGGTCCGTACGAGACACAGTGGCAGGTAAGGCGGCGTCCCGTTCCCGCACGCTCCACAGGCTGGAGCTGTTGCCACAGCGCCCGGCGCGGGTTCGTACGGGCGGGGGCGGCAGCCATGCCGTTAACAGTGGCATGGATGGTGCCCCACCGGCCTAGCGTCTCCACCTAACCCTGCGAGGTCACAAGAAAGCAAGTCGAGGGTGCGGCCGGCCCCCCTTCGAGGGCTCGGCGCGTCAGATGTACCGGAGTAGGCGGTGCAGCGTCACGGGGCTGGCACCGGCCGTGCCGCACAGTCCCCCCACAGTGGTGGGGATGGGTTCCCTCCTGGGGAGTTGGTGCGGCGGTGCGGGGCGCGCGCCCCAGGCGCATGATGGCGCCACCCCACCTTTGTCGGGGCATTTAATGCCCGCGTACGGGAGCGGGCGCGCGCGTGCGGAGCGCCCTCGAGCGAGGCGGACCCCGTTCTAGGGCGGAGCGGACCCTCGAGCGAGGCGGAGCCCGCTCGAGGTAAACGTACCCCCTCGAGCGGGACGGAGTCCGCCCGAGGGAGGCGCGCATCCTCGAGCAAGGCGAAGCCTGCTCGAGGGGATCTTCGTGTGGGCCGCCTTGGTGGGCCGTTGGGGCCTCCGCGGCGTGGGCCGTGTCCTGCATGGTTAGTCGAGGCGTGTTTGGCTTTGTTGCGGGTTTTAATTGGGGATTTGCCAGTTGCTTAAGGGGACCCCTAGGGCTGTCCCCGACAGTAGCCCCCGAGCATATGTGGGTTTGCCATTGAGGCTCCCGCAGATGCTGGAGCCTACCGATGGGACATTCTTCCCTCCTGGCCTTGCGAACGCTTTCCGTGGGGCCACGTCAGCGGACCCGCGGGTCTAGCCCCCGAAGCCCTGCAGGAACGTGGGCGCTCCTGTAGGGGTTTACCGCGAGACTTGGTCAGAAGGCGTAGTATATGTTTCAACCGGCGTCGGCAATGTCTCAGCCGGCTTCGGTGACGCACGCGTTACTGGCGCTGTCCCCGGCGGGTGCAACCCAAGAGGTGTAGCTGTGCGTCAAGCCCCCGAGCCTGGGCCCGTTCAAGGCGATCGGGTAGAGCTTTACGACTTGTTTTTTAACGCGCCCTCGCTGTCCCTCCGCGGGACGGAGGGTGAGGTTTCCGCAACCCCCATCGAGCGGGTCGCGGATTGCGGATTCCTCGTTGAGCTGCTAGCGGGTGGTTCGAGTGGACGCCCATGCCCCGTTCGATAAGGGTAGGCTGCGTGGTCCAGAGACACGTCCATTGAAGCGCTTGCGTGGGTTTGCTAGGTGGGGCTCGGTCCCGTTCGCTAGGGACCGAGGGCGCGGAAGCTCTCCCTCGGTGGGATCCCCCGGCTAGCTGCCCTCGCTGGCTCTCGAGCACGACATGTGGGGCACCCTCGAGCCGGCGGGCTCGGGGAACGGCTCGAATGCGCGTGCCCTCGTCGTCCCCGACTGCGCGTGATGCGGGGCGCCTGTTCGAACCCATCGAGGGTCAGGCTTCGAACCTCTGATCAGTAGGGCCGTGCGGGGCGGCGGCTAAGCGCTACGGCACGGCATCCGCGACAATCGAGGGGCACGGGCGAGCCGGCCCTCGAGGCGCCGATCGGTAAAAATGGTGTGGGGCGACGGCCAAGCGCTCCCGGCACGGCATCCGCGACCATCGAGGGGCACGGGCGAGCCGGCCCTCGAGGCGCCGATCGGTAAAAATGGTGCGGGGGCGGCGGCTAAGCGCTCCCGGCCTGGCATCTGCGACCATCGAGGGGCACGGGCGAGCCGGCCCTCGAGGCGCCGATCGTAAAAATGGTGCGGGGCGGCGGCTAAGCGCTCCCGGCACGGCATCCGCGACCATCGAGGGGCACGGGCGAGCCGGCCCTCGAGGCGCCGATCAGTAAAAATGGTGCGGGGCGGCGGCTGAGCGCTCCCGGCCTGGCATCTGCGACCATCGAGGGGCCTGGGCGAGCCAGCCCTCGAGGCGCTGATCAGTAAAAATGGTGCGGCATGGGTGCTTTGCGGTGCCCGTTCTGTTTCAAACGGGCCCCGAGGCGACCTTCTCACACCTGTACCCTTTCGAGGGTTGAAATCTTCCCGAGCCAGGAGTCCGTGCCGCTCGAGGGTTCTCCTTACTTTGTAAGGAACCGGGCCATTAAATGCTCCACAGCCGAGGTTGTGATTTCGCTTCGCGGGCGCGCCTTTTTAGGCGCCGCGGCCGCGCGCGTAGTGGGCGACGTGGGCAGGCGGACGTGACTGCCTGCCACGGCCCTCGCTTATTCTTCGCCGTGATGATGGCCTGTTCGCGGTGGCGTGGCCTCCGCGGTCGTGGTGGGGCCCACCCGTCAGCGGGAGAAAAGATTCCCTGCAGTTAATGCGAGCGGGACGTGCGCCCCGGAGGGTACGCCCATGGCTTATAAATCTGAGGGGAGGGAAAAACTGCGTTTTTTTACTTAGCGTTCCACCATTCTTTCCCCCTGCGCTCTCGCCTTCGTCCCGCTCTTGCCACCGCGGCCCTTCGCCATTAGAGCTCTTCTTCTTCTTCTCGTCCTCCGTTCCCGGATCCCTTGTCCTTTCTCATGGCGCCACTTCCGCCCCTCACGATCCTCGACCCGTACGCATGGGAGCGGTCGTCGGTGAACCGGGCGGCCCTCGCCGACTGGTCTCTCGCCGCCAGCGGCGGCGAACGAGGAGGGCCGGCCGGCGGAGTGGATCATGCCGCCGGCGGGGGACCACGCGCCCAACCCGCCGGAAGGCTACGTGGTGAGCTTCGTTCGCTTCCACGAACGCAGTTTCGCGGCGCCGGCGAGCCGCTTTATGCGGGCGCTCTGCTACCGTTACGGCGTGGAGTTGCACAACTTCGCGCCGAACGCGATCTCGCAGCGGCCACGTTTCGTGGGCGTCTGCGGGGGTATCTAGGGATCCCGGTCCAATTGGGATCTGCGGGTACACCTCTTCCGCGCGGAGGCGTTCACGCGGCCCGACAACGGAGCAGAGGACCCGCCGTGCGGTGCGCGCCGGCGGTATGTCGCTCGCCTGCGGGACGCGAGACAAGGACGACTACATCCCTTGTACCATGATGACCAACAACGCCGGCTGGGAGCGGGGGTGGTTCTACCTTCGCAACACCGAGCCCGCCCTCCCCCCTACACCGGTCTGGTGCTCCGGGAGAGGCCCAACTCCTGGGGCCACGGGGTGTACACGATCCAGCATCGGAGGCGGCTGGACTCGCTCCTGGCCGCCCTGAAGAACCTGGCGACGCGCGGGCTGACCGCGGCGGGCGTCCTCGCCTTCCTCCACCACCGCGGATCGTGCCTCGATGGAGAGGCCGCTGCGCATCTTCGAGATGACGGAAGAGGCGGACCCCGTCGCGCCGGCGAGGTCGCGGATGCTCCCGACCCCCCTCGAGCGGGCGTATGCGCTCACACGGGCGCGGAGCACCGTCGACACCCGGATGCTGCGCCCGGACCGGCCCCCGTGGGACCTCGAGATGCTCCCCACCGGCCCGCTGGTGAGTGTGATTCTTGGCCCTGTTTTCGTTCTTGATGTTACCCCTGGCTCCTAACGTGCTTTTGACGTTCTCGCCTGCAGCTGGTGAGCGTGAGCGCCGCGAAGTCCGTTCCGCCCACCCCTGACTCCCGCGCGCTCGGCCGGGCGGCGCAAAGAACGGGAGCGGGAGCGGGCGGCGCGCAAGAGGGAGCGCGCGAGGCGGCACCGCGAGCGCCGCGAGCGGCGAGCGAGGAGTGCCGACCGCGCGAGCAGCAGGGGCTCTCCTCTCCGGGGGATCGAGGAGTATTCGTCCTCGGAGGAGGACGAGGAGGAAGAAGGGCGGGGGGCGGGGCCCCTCCGATAGGTGGGAGCCGCCCCCCCGTCGCCGGAGCCGGCTCCCGGCGGCAAGGGCGGCATCGCCGGGGCGGGCGCGGCGGCGCCCGCCGCCGTGCAATCGACGACGAGAGCGGCGTGGGCCGCGGAGGTGCGGCGCGTGCCGCGGGAGGCCGCGCGCGCGCGCGCGGGCGGGGCCCCGCGCGCGGCGGAGACGTCGGGGAGGCGCGACGGCGGGCGCGGCGGCCGCGTCGGCCTCATCCACCGAGGCCTCGAGGAAGAGGAAGCGCGCCTTCTCCTCTTCGAGGTAAGGGGCTTGCTCTTCTGAGGGGTTTGGTTTTTGGCGACGAGGCGTTCTGATTTTTTGTTTGTACTTGTGAAGGGTGATGCCGACCGTGCCTCCCCTCGCACCGACCAAGGTGTTGAGGGCGGACGTGTCCGTTCCCACCCGGCGGCGCTCGTCGAGGGCGCCGCGGGGCGGGGGCGAGCACGGCGACGGCGGCGGGCGAGAGCTCGCGGGGGCGCGGGCCGAGGCCTCGAGGCCTCGGCCGGCGGATCGGCCCTACCGCGGCGCGGCCGGCGGTCGTCGAGGAGTGGCGTGCGCCGGTCGTGGCGGAGGCGCGATCCATGGCGGCGGGCGTGGCGGAGACGCAGCCCGCGGTGGCGGCCGCGATGGAGGCTGTTGACGGTGTATTTTGGTGCACCTAGCATGTTCATTACACTTTGGTTTGGACTTGATTATGGAACTAACCCGCCACTAGGCACACTAATCATATAACAAGTTCATCTTTGTGCATGCATTTGGAAGTGTTGTGTTTATGTAGGAAAACATGGACATAAAGGACGGATTCGCAACAAGTTCAAAGGAGCATTCACGGAGTCTTGTTCGTGTTCATGAGCTTGCTGAAATCACTTCCAATGGTGGCGAGGACCGAAGTGCTACGAGGAACACCCGGGGATTGAAGCGTAAAAGATCAAACTTCATGCAAAGAGAGCCTCCATCTTGGACGCGAGGATAACAAGGCATCAAAATCATGCAAGTGGAGCGGGCAAAGTACATAAGTGCACGAGGACCCACGGAGCAAAAGGGGCGACCGAACCGGGCCGGGTGGGCACGGGGTGGCTGGCCTAGGCCGGCCGGCCCAGCCCAGTTCCGGCACCGGTTCGGTCCCGTTTTCCTTGCCCTCGAAGGATCTTCAACCCTAAAACTCCCGAGGCGCCGCCAACACCGAGGGGAGGAGTTATTCGCACCAGAAGGCCATCCACAAGCTAGAGAGAGAGGAGGAGGATCTCCGGCGGGAGATCAACCACCTCGAAGGAAGCACCCTCTCGTGGAGAAGAAGGAAGACACCAGCGGAAGGGAAACCATGATCAACGGTGCCATGATCAGCACCTTGATGGGGTAATCTTCTCATTCGTCCATGGGTTGTAATCGATATTGAGATGTAATCGCACTTTGTCGGATTATCTATCTATCATCTTGTGTTGAATATACTTTAATGCTTAAGGTTCGCTACCATGCCGTAGAGGGAGTACGAGCTCCAATGCTTCCTTGGATCCATTCAATACGCCGTGTCCATCAAAGGTCTAGTCGTGAATACCTTCGCGTAGTGACAGTACGAGAGGAGGGAAAGGGCGAAACCGTGGTCACATCCCCGATAGATTAGATTGGTTTTCATGTCTTTAAGCGATTGCATGCTCTAGTATCGTAGACCCGTGGGCGAGTGTCTTCTACCTTGATCGTTTATCATTCTCTCTAGTGTAGTTTAGTGTTTTCTAGTTTAATAGTAGTTAGGGTTTTAGTAGCTAAGTGTGTCATAGTAGATCGAACGCTTGTAATCCCCTTGCTCCGCGGATTGACAAGAACCTTGGGAATCCCGTGGTGAAAAAGGTGTGGGGTCCGTACGCTTGCGGATCGTAGAGGGATACGTCTTTTATCCGTCAACAAGCCCCTTTTTCTGGCGCCGTTGCCGGGGAAGCCGTTAGTTTACATCGTTTGATTTGCATCTAACTTAGTTTTATATTTAGTTTATCTTTTATTTGCTATATCTAACATATATTATCTAGAAAAACACTTGTTTCATTTTTGTTTTTGTTTTTATCTTATTGTCTAGATGGAGTTCGTTAATCAACCCGTGGAAGAACCGGAGAAATCATTAAGGGATTACGCTAGCCCTCGATGTGAAGACATAAAAGTACAAGAGTCGGATTCGAAGCTTGAAGCGACCAAGTATGAAATTAAATTCAAGATCATCAAGATGGTGGCGGAAAACCCATTTGAAGGGATGGTTACGGAGAACCCATATAGACACATAAGGGATTTCATGACAATATGCAACACGGTGCGTCAAGAAGGAGTTCCCGATGAATGGTTCAAATGGAATCTCTTTCCCTACTCACTTGCCGGCAAAGCAAAGACATGGTATTCGGTTGCGTCCTTTGAAGTTGAAGGCAATTGGAACAAGTTGACAAATAAGTTTGCGAGAAGTTCTTTCCAATTAGCAAGGTTCAACATCTAAGGAGGCAAGTGATCACTTTCATGCAAGGAGAAGAGGAAGGGATAGACCAAGCCTGGGATAGGTTTAATGAATTAATCGAACAAGGACCAAAACTCGGCTTCACCGGTGACGTACTCTTGCATACATTTTTCTTTTCCCTAACCCCTAGTTGCATGCGACACGTTGAAATGTGTGCAGGTGGGGATCTCATGGAGAAAACACTCACGGAAGCCGCCCAACTTCTACAAAAAGTTAGTAAAGCGGCTGCCATGCGAAAAGATTGGGAAACAAGACTTGCGGAAGAGCCGGAATTCAATTCAAGGAAGAAGAAGCTTGCTGATTTTTCTAAAGAGGCAACCCCATAAGTCACAAAAGAGGAGCCAATCATGGAAAAGCTTGAACAAGAACACATCAAGTCAAGAACTACACCAAGCGTCGACTTCGCCACACCAAATGAGACGAACAAGAGAAGCATGTCAAGCGCGAAGCCACTAAGGGAGTTCGAACCAATGGATTGGGTTCCTATTGATTACGGAGAAGTATTCGACAAGAGAAGACCGTTCCCCAATCAAAAGGGAATGGCAAGAGCATTGGAAGTGGATTTCCCACCGGAGAAGAAAGCTGAAAATTCATACAACCTCGAAACCACCGGTGAGATTTTTGAAAAGCTCTTTGGAGATGACGTGGTGGATCCGGAACATATTGCTGAGGTGAAGAGAATCATGGGGATCAAGCCCGAAGCATCACCATACGCTCGCCTCGCTGAAATTTACTCGATAGGATCCGAAGAAGAAGAGAAGATGACGCCGCACTTGAGTTGCGAGATCAACGGAGTACAATGCAAAGCTTTATGCGACATCGGAGCCCAAGTAAGTGTTCTATCTTCTAAAATTTACGATAAAGTTCAATACCACAACCTAGACTTAGCTCCAACATCAACGAAATTAATTATGGGAGATGGTAGAACTATCAAACCTCTAGGTATTGCTTGCAACATGAAAGTAAAAATCTCTAGAAACTATATACCAACCGATTTCTTTGTTATTGATGCTTACCATAGTAATCATGATCATATAATCTTAGGTAGGCCTTTTCTTAAGTTGGTTGATGCCGTGTTAGATGCCGGAGAAGGCAAAGTAACAATGAACCTTAACGGAACAAAGTACACATATAACTTTGTTCGTGCTTCTAAACACCTTACACCTTTTCCTCCCGAAGATGAAGAAGTAGAAGAGATAGATAGTCTTTGTTTTGTTGAAACCCTTAGAGACCCGCTGCAAAGAGCGATGGAAAATCAAATTAGTAATCAACAGGATGAAAAACTAGAGGAAGAAACAAAAGGCTTAGATCCGCATGATGGTAGTGTGGAGGAAGAGAAATTCGAAGACATAGGAGAAATCAAACCCGAGGAGCCACAAGTGCCCGATGTAGACCTTAAACCTTTGCCCAAGGGGTTGAAATATGAATTTTTGGGCCCAGACAAAACTTATCCAGTCATTGTGAGCGACGAGTTGAGTCCTGAAGAAAATGAAGCGTTGCTGATTTTATTAAAAAAACATAGGAAGGTGATTGGATATTCAATTAATGATCTCAAAGGTATTAGCCCAGCCTTTTTCACTCATCGTATACCAATGGAAGACCAATGTAAGCCCGTAGTGGACCACCAAAGGAGGCTAACCCATGCCATGCGAGAGGTAGTAAAGAAAGAGGTTATCAAGTTACTTGATGCCGGAATCATCTACCCGGTTCCGCATAGCGAATGGGTGAGCCCGGTACATTGTGTACCGAAGAAAGGAGGTTTGACCGTGGTGAAGAATGAGAAGAACGAGTTCATACCGCAAAGGACCGTGACCGGGTGGCGGATGTGTATCGATTACCATAAGCTTAACAAAGCGACGAAGAAAGATCACTTCCCCCTACCATTCATAGACGAGATGCTCGAGAGGTTAGCAAACCACGCTTATTTTTGCTTTCTCGATGGATACTCGGGGTTCATGCAAATTCCCATTCACCCGGAAGATCAACATAAGACAACGTTTACATGTCCTTACGGAACGTTTGCATATAGGAGGATGCCCTTCGGCCTATGCAACGCCCCGGCCTCTTTTCAACGTTGCATGATGGCCGTGTTTTCGGAATTCATCGAAGAATTTGTTGAAGTGTTTATGGATGATTTTTCCGTTTACGGGAAGACGTTCATGGATTGCTTAGCAAATTTAGAAAAGGTCCTTACAAGGTGTGTGGAGGTAGATTTGGTTTTAAATTGGGAAAAGTGCCACTTCATGGTCAAGCAAGGCATAGTGCTCGGACATGTTATATCCGAGAGAGGAATTGAAGTGGACAAGGCTAAGGTAGAGACGGTTGAGCAACTCCCACCTCCTACGGATGTTAAGTCCTTAAAGAGCTTTCTAGGCCATGCCAGATTCTATAGAAGATTTATAAAGGACTTCTCGAAGATCACTAAGCCTTTAACACATCTCCTTCAAAAGGATGTGGCTTTCGACTTTGACGAGAAGTGTCTAGCGGCATTCCGGACCTTGAAAAATGCGTTGGTGAGTGCTCCCATCATCCAACCTCCGGATTGGAGCCAACCTTTCGAGATCATGTGTGACGCAAGTGACTACGCCGTAGGCGCGGTCTTGGGTCAAAGAAAGGAAGGCCGAGTTCACGCCGTTTACTACGCTAGCAAAACTCTTAGTGGGGCACAATTAAATTATGCCACTACGGAAAAAGAGTTGCTAGCGGTGGTATTAGCTTTTGAAAAATTCAGATCTTACATCGTGAACTCGAAGGTCATTGTTTACACCGATCACGCAGCCATCAAGTATCTCTTGGCTAAGAAGGAAGCTAAACCACGTTTGATTCGTTGGATCCTTCTTCTCCAAGAGTTTGATGTTGAAATTCGTGATAAAAAGGGGGTGGAGAATGTTGTGGCCGATCATTTGTCTAGGATGAATCGTGGACAAGATGATAAAGAGCCCATAGAAGATAAGATGAGAGATGACCACCTCTATAGAGTGCTTGATAAAGATACTTGGATGATCGACATCATTCGAGCAATTCGAAAGATGCCCCTCGATCATCTAGATAAAAACACTCAAAGGAAGATAATCTCCGAAAGTAAGAAATATTTTTGGGATGCACCATACCTCTTCAAGCTTGGCAATGATGGAGTGATGAGAAGATGTGTGCCAAGGGAAGAGAGGGTTGAGATTCTAAGGAAGTGCCACTCGGCGGAGTACGGTGGACACTATAGCCATTTTCGAACCGAAGCAAAAGTATGGTCGAGCGGATTCTATTGGCCGGAGATGCATGAAGATACTAAAAGATATGTTGCGTCATGCCCCGAATGCCAAAGAACCGGAAACATCTCTCAATGAAATTCTATGCCTTTGAAATACAACTTGCAAATCGACATATTTGATGTATGGGGCATAGACTTCATGGGGACTTTTAAAAACTAATTTGGATTCGAGTACATCCTTGTTATGGTTGATTATGTATCCAAGTGGGTAGAGGCAATACCATGTCGTAAAGCTTCCACGGAGGAGTCCATTACTATGATCAAGAACGTGATTTTTCCCCGTTTCGGTACATCGAGAATCTTGATAAGTGATGGAGGAACTCATTTCACCGGGAAGAACTTCAAAAAGTGCTTGTCCAAGTTGGGAATTGAGCATAGGGTCTCCACGGCCTATCACCCACAAACCAACGGACAAGCGGAGACGTCAAATAGGCAATTAAAAGGCATACTCAACAAGACCATAGAGAAGGGAGGCAAAGATTGGTCAAAGAAATTAGACGGAGCTTTATGGGCTTATCGAACGGCGTTTAAAACACCGATAGGTATGACCCCTTATCAATTCGTCTATGGAAAAGCTTGCCACCTTCCGGTTGAGTTGGAAGATAAAGCCTATTGGGCGATTAAAGAGATGAACCTTGATCTCGATGCCGCGGTGGTGAAACGAAGAATTCAAATAAGCGAGCTAGAGGAGTTGAGGTTGAAAGCTTATGAAAACGCAAGCATATACAAGGAGAGAATCAAAAGGTGGTATGATAAAAGATTGAAGAAAAAAATAATTTAAAGAAGGAGATAAGGTCCTCCTCTACAATTCGAGGTTTAAAACCTTCGGAAAGGGGAAATTGCAAAGCAAGTGGGACGGACCTTATGTTGTGCATTCGGTGTTTTCCAACGGAGCGGTAACCATTATGGATATAAACGGCGATCAATTTGTGGTGAATGGACAGCGGCTCAAGGTTTACTACGAACCCAATGTCGTCCCCCTTCACCATGTTGACGTCTTCACCATGGAGGAAGAGCCCGAACGTCCCGCCTAGGACGAAAAACAAGGCATCAACTTTCGTAAATAATTTTTCTTTTAGTTTTTCGGGAGTTTTTCGCGAAGATTTATCGGGCCAACTTTTTCCCATGGGCTAAGGAAGAAAAAATAGGGCGGTGTGCAAAAAACCGGACCGGCCCGCCCCCGAGGCGGGGTGGGCCGGCCGGCCCGGGCGGACCGGCCCGAGAGGGGCCCGACGTCCGATGACGCCGAATTTCGCCCGAATTGCTCCTTTTTGACTTCCTTGTTTGGTCAGAAAATTTTAAGGGAAGTGTAAAAAAGGAAAATAAGGTTCCCAGGGCTTTTCTCTCAGGACTATTTATTTGGCCGAATTGGGAGCCCGAGGATCAAACCTTTCAAGCAATATTTTGCACCCTTGTAGCAGCCATTGTGCCCCCAAGGAGATTAGAGTTGAAGCTAGAAGCCAAGAAGCCATCGATGGAGGAGGCGATGCGATGCGAGCTCAAGCTACCCGTCAACAGGACCGCACGCATCCGTTGCGGAGGGCGTGTCCCGACCGGAGCTCTTGCATCTCGCAACCCCGTCGAAGGAGAGAAGGTCCCTACACCCGTCCGAAGGTCGGCACGCATCCAAGGCATCAAGCGCAAAGACTACAAGGAGGTGTCACCAGAGCCTAAGGATTATGGGGATAGCGACTACTCCGACGATCGTAGCCCGAGCTCGTGGGCGGCCGCCGGTAGAGATGATGATGATTGGGATGAGCAGCCCAAGGAAAGGACTCCCGAAGGCCCCAACGGCGACGGCAACGACGGCGGCGAAGGCAACGACAATGGAGGTGGCAACGACAGTGGTGACAACAGTGGAGATTATGGCGACGACGACCCCTTCGGATTGCATCTGATGTGTTGTCGAGTTTGCCGTCAATCCATCGCGGATCTCTACACGTCAGCCGACGAATGTCTCCAAGCCATGGAAGCGATGAAGTAGCGTATGGAGGACTTGGAGCGCGTAATTGAAGATGACTACAAGTTCCTTAACCGTAACGTGCGCAAACTTTTCGGCATGGTTGGAAACATGAGAGGCAAGTGGTGCAAAACTTGCTTGAAGTACCACTAGATCTAGTTTTGCCCTTAGGATTTTTGTAAGATACGACGAGGACGTCGTATGTTTTAAGTGTGGGGGAGAGCTAGCTCGCTAGCCTTAGCTTTTGAACTTCAAGTTTAGGTTCGGTTTAATCTTCGTGTGAGAGTCTTAGTGTTTTTAATGAGTCTTTAGTTTTTGCGTCTCGTTTTAAAATTTTTGCAAGTGTCTTAAATTAGTGTTGAGTAAAGAAAACCAAACAAAAAGAGTCTTTATATATATCTTTGTGTTTTATGTATTGCTTATCTTTATTTACTTGTTTGTTTAATCTTCGATTCTTGATATATGAACACAAGTATGTGGTTTGAAAAACGTTTACTGTGGTGCTTAGTGGAATTGCTACTACTTAAAGTACCCATACCGCACTTCGATCTTGAGCTTCACATGTTAGTTGTGCTATGTTCGATGCTAAAAATTGGAGGATTTCAGTTCTGAAAATTATCTTAAAACCCTTGTAATAAAGGTTAGCAAAACCTCTTTTTCCAAGATGAGAGTAAGAATTCCTATCCAAAGCCAAGTTTTTTTCGCTCCACCATAAGTGTGATTAGCACAATGAGTTAGGCTAGGACCTTTCTCTCTTGGTGAGTTTTAATTTCGAGCAATGATCATGTCCTTGTGCTTATCTTTTGTTGCTAGCCTCGTCATACATTCGGTACGTGACTTTCATAATGAAAGTCATGATCGTCGCTGGATTCCATACCCAACCCTATACATCTCTTTTGTACATCGTATTCCTTGAACACAACCTATTTTCAAAGTTTCGTCTCGTCTCTAGCATGATTTATTTAAAATTTCAGATTGTATGCATGCAAGGAAAGAGAGAATTGAAAGCTTTGAAAAGTTGTCAAGAGAGAGAAAAAGTATGTGTATGGAAAAGAAAGAAAGAAAGAAAGAAAGAAAGAAAAATCATATGTGAATGAAAGAAGAAAAAGAAAAAGAGAAAAAGATGAGGTAGCAATGAAGGTATGAGAGGGATGGATCAAGTGAAAGAAAAGAAGAATAATAAAGTGTAAGGAAGGATGTCACGTTGATTGTGAGACGAAACTTTTACTCTATTTCCAACCATGTGCAATCCGACAACGAGGACATCATTGGTGCCTTGTAGTCACAATTTTCTTTTGCCCTTGCACATGTCCACCATTCTAAATCTTCTCATCCTTGATATCCTTACATATGGTTAATTCTCATGATCATTGGCTTTGAAAGGTAGACAACCATTAGAGGAAGTTCTTAGTTTGACAATACTTGTGTTGATTGCGCTAGCCCTACCTATAGCTCCACTTTACATGATATATGAGAGATTAATGGGAGGTGAGAGTTTTATAAAATTTGGTTAGGATAGCCACTTTATATGAGTGACTTGAGAGAGCTTGGAGAAAGGTTTTTGTCTAATACTTGTTGCAGGAATTTTTGTTTTGAAAACCATAAAAACCCTCCGATGGAAGCAAAGGAGTAAGCATGGCTGAAATTGAAGACTTCAAGTGAAGAAGTTTGAGTTGTGGGGTAAAACTTGACGTGGTAATGATTCTAAACGCCCATGTTTATGTTTGATTATCATTACTTTGTGTTTATGTATTAAAGATGAAGGGATTGACTAACTTGTGAAGAGGGATAAGTGGTATATGATTACAACACCTTGGACGAAATTCTTTTACGAGTACTTGCTCGAGGACGAGCAAGAGCTAAGTGTGGGGGAGATGTTGACGGTGTATTTTGGTGCACCTAGCATGTTCATTACACTTTGGTTTGGATTTGATTATGGAACTAACCCGCCACTAGGCACACTAATCATATAACAAGTTCATCTTTGTGCATGCATTTGGAAGTGTTGTGTTTATGTAGGAAAACATGGACATAAAGGACGGATTCGCAACAAGTTCAAAGGAGCATTCACGGAGTCTTGTTCGTGTTCATGAGCTTGCTGAAATCACTTCCAATGGTGGCGAGGACCGAAGTGCTACGAGGAACACCCCCGGGGATTGAAGCGTAAAAGATCAAACTTCATGCAAAGAGAGCCTCCATCTTGGACGCGAGGATAACAAAGATCAAAATCATGCAAGTGGAGCGGGCTAAGTACATAAGTGCACGAGGACCCACGGAGCAAAAGGGGCGACCGAACCGGCCGAGTTGGGCTCGGGGCCGGCCGGCCCGGCCGGCCGGCCCGGCCCGGTCCGGCACCGGTTCGGTCCCGTTTTCCTTGCCCTCGAAGGATCTTCAACCCTAAAACCCCCGAGGCGCCGCCAACACCGAGGGGAGGAGTTATTCGCACCGAAGGCCATCCACAAGCTAGAGAGAGGAGGAGGATCTCCGGCGGGAGATCAACCACCTCGAAGGAAGCACCCTCTCCTGGAGAAGAAGGAAGACACCGGCGGAAGGGAAACCATGATCAACGGTGCCATGATCAGCACCTTGATGGGGTAATCTTCTCATTCGTCCATGGGTTGTAATCGATATTGAGATGTAATCGCACATTGTCGGATTATCTATCTATCATCTTGTGTTGAATATACTTTAATGCTTAAGGTTCGCTACCGTGCCGTAGAGGGAGTACGAGCTCCAATGCTTCCTTGGATCCGTTCAATACGCTGTGTCCATCAAAGGTCTAGTCATGAATACCTTCGCGTAGTGACAGTACGAGAGGAGGGAAAGGGCGAAACCGTGGTCACATCCCCGATAGATTAGATTGGTTTTCATGTCTTTAAGCGATTGCATGCTCTAGTATCGTAGACCCGTGGGCGAGTGTCTTCTACCTTGATCGTTTATCATTCTCTCTAGTGTAGTTTAGTGTTTTCTAGTTTAATAGTAGTTAGGGTTTTAGTAGCTAAGTGTGTCATAGTAGATCGAACGCTTGTAATCCCCTTGCTCCGCGGATTGACAAGAACCTTGGTAATCCCGTGGTGAAAAAGGTGTGGGGTCCGTACGCTTGCGAATCGTAGAGGGATACGTCTTTTATCTGTCAACAGAGGCGCGGTCCGCGGCGCCGGCCGCGGTGGAGGCAGAGCGGGCGGCGGTGGGCCGAGGAGGGCGGTCGGGCGCCCGTGGTCGCGGAGGCGCGGCCGGCGGCGCGTGGCCACGGCGCCGCGTCGGGCGCCCGCGCGCGCAGGCGCAAGTGGAGGCGCCGGCGGAGGCGACGCAAGGGCCGGCGGCCCGCCGGCGGCTCCCGGGCGGTGGTGGTGGAGATCTCGGACGACGACTCCCCGCCGCCCGGGTGGGACCAGTGGGTGAGCTTCTCCCTGCCGTCCCCCGAGTCCCAGGACGGAGCCCTCGTGAGGCGGCGCGACGGCCACATGGTGGCAGGGGGCCGAAGGCACGACGCCGAGGCCTCGTCTTCCCGCGCCGGCCACTCCGCCCAGGTAGAGGGGATCGGCGGCGATCCGCCCGCGTTCGCCGACGCCCGGGGGGGAGCGAGGAGCCGGGGGGGGGAGCTCCGCAACCACGGCGCCGCGCTCGACCGGGCGTTGCACGAGGCACTGAGGATTCACGGTGGCCCCGCGTGGCGCGTCTTCCAGGTGGGGTGCCGTTGCTTGCTTCCCTTTTTTCTTCGTTTCTGCGCGCTTATCCTTGTAGCATGATGCTCACGAGTTTTGGCTTGTGGGTGACAAGAGCTCGAGCGCCGTGCCCGCGACAAGTACGGCGCCTTCGACCAGGCGACCGCCGAGCTCCACCAGCTCCGGGAGCGGTGCGACGCATTCGACGCGCTCGCGACGCCCTCGAGACCCCCGGCGGCCGGGCCGTCGTGTCGGGCCATGGCCCTGCGCGATCAACTTCACGAGAGCGCGAGGCAGGACCCGGCGCACCCCTCCGGTCTCGAACGGGTCCGCGCAGCCTCTCATCGACCGGGGATGAGGCGCGCGGCGGCGCGCTCGGACCGGGAGAAGATGCGTACACCGGCGGCTAAGCGGGAGGCGGAGGTGGCCGGCGCCCGCAACGACAACCGGCGGCTCCACTCGTCACTCCAGGAGGCGCAGGCTCAGCAGCGCAAGGCCGAGGAGCGGTCGCGCACGCTCGAGCAGAAGGCCAAGGAGGCCGATGACTTGAAGGCCGCCCTTGACGCCAAGGTCGTGGCGCTCACCGCCGCCGAGGGCCGCGCTCCCCGGCAGAGCGCACCGCCCACCAAGGGGCCGAGGGGTGGCTCCGGCGGAGAGCGAGCCGCCCTTGCCGACGCCCGGTCGGCGCCGGGAGCGAGAGCGCGTCGCTCGCGAGGCGCGCGCGGGTCGCCGGGAGGGCGAGAAGCGCGGAGCTCTCCAAGGTCGAGGGCGAGCTGATAGTGCTCAGCATCACGAGCGCGAACCAGGAGCTGGCCCTCCAGGAGCAAGGCGAGACCGTCAGGGGCCTCGAGCAGGCGGTTAAGGCCGAGCGCCGCGCCCTCGAGGTGGAGAGGAAGCAAGTCGAAGGTGAGCCGCTGTTTGACTCCTATTTTGTTGGGTTTCCCTCAGAGGGTTCGCACTCTTTTTCTGATTTCTTTCTCGTCTGGCAACTCCAGGCTTGCGTACCACGCTGGGGCACGCGGCTGAGCGGGCTGAGGTGCTGCAGACCTCCTACAACTCCTCCGAGCAGGAGCTGCAGGAGTTGCGCGATGCGGCCCTCGAGACCTGCCAGGCCATGGAGGAGGGCGAGGCACAGGCCGGTAGCTCGCTGGCCAGCCGCCTGCGTGCCTTCGGCGGCCACGTCACCGAGCGCATGCGCCCGGCGCTGCATCTTGGCGTCCAGAAGGCCCTCGGGGTGGTGCGGTCCCACTACGAGGTTAACTTCGAGGCGCTGGCGGAGGGCTACGTCGTCCCCGAGGGTGTTGAGGACGAGGTGGCGATGGAGCGCATGGACACGCTCGCCGCCAACGCCGCCGGGACACTTGCTGAAGCCTTCGAGGAGTTCCTCTTCTCGGACGCTGCTGATGCCGCCGCTCCTCCCGCCTGAAGACAGCCGGGTGCTAGGCCCGTTTTTGTTTATGTATCAGTATGCTGGCCGTGCGGCCCTTGTAAATAAACAAATTACTTTTGCCATAAACATTTGCCAATGTAAAGTGAAGTCTTTTGTTTATTACGCTTTTTTGTTTCTCCTTCTTCCTGAGTAGATTCTAGTTAGGGGAGTTCGATTTTCGCGGGTGGCCTGCTGGGTTGGAGGCGAGAGAGAAGGGCCGTATCCTCATAGAGGCGTAGGCTATCTCTGACTCGCGCGCTCCTTCCGCTAGGCTGCCTGCGCCCTGTTCGAATCTTTGCTCGGGGCCGAAGTAGAAAACAAACTTAGCGCGCGTGAGTTGTTTCGTTTTTGCGCGAAAATGGGACCATTTTGGGGGGATGCCCCCCGTAGTAGCCCCCGAGGGTAACGTGGGTTTCAGGGGAAAGCCGAGTTGCCCTTTTCATTAGACTTATGACGTTTACATAGTTGTCACCAACTGGGGCGTTGGTTATGTGAGTTTTACGACAAAAACACTTGGAAATCCTAGCTAGAGGTAGAAGCGACGTAGCTGTTGGATGTTCCAAGCGTTGGTGAGTTCTTCACCGTCCTCGTTGGCCAGCTTGTACGTGCCGGGCTTGAGTACTTTCACCACGACGTAGGGTCCCTCCCACGGAGGTGATAGCTTGTGGCGTCCTCGGTTGTTCTGGCGTAGCCTTAGGACCAAATCCCCTTCACTGAAGTCCCGCCAGCGTATCTTGCGTGCTTGGTAGCGCCTGAGGGATCGTTGATACCTTGCGGAGTGCATCAAGGCCACGAGGTGTGCTTCGTCTAGCCGGTCCAGGTGAGTCCTCGCGGGCTCGGCGGGTTGGCGTCCTCGTCGTAGCCTCGAACCCTGGGCGACCCGTATTCTAGGTCTGTGGGGAGGACGACCTCCGCGCCATGGACCGGAAAAAACGGGGGTGAACCCGGTGGCTCGCTCGGGGGTGGTCCTTAGGCTCCACACGACCGTCGGTAACTCTTGGAGCCATTTCCGACCGGATTTGTTCAGCTGATCGAAAATTCTAGGCTTAAGGCCTTGTAGGATCATGCCGTTGGCACGTTCTACTTGGCCGTTAGTCTGCGGGTGTGCCACAGCTGCCCAATCCACACGGATGTGGAACTTGTCACAGAACTCCAAGAATTTCCTGCCCGTGAACTAGGACCCGTTGTCGGTGATGATGGAGTTCGGTACTCCAAAACGATGGACGATGTCGGTGAAGAACGTCACCGCTTGCTCCGCCCTGAGATTCGTAATGGGGCGCACCTCCACCCACTTGGAGAACTTGTCGATCGCAACCAACAAGTGGGTGAAGCCCCCGGGCGCCTTTCGCAGGGGCCCGACGATGTCCAGCCCCCACACGGCGAACGGCCATGTTATGGGGATGGTTTGCAGGGCATGAGCGAGAAGGTTGGACTTGCGGGCGTAAAACTGGCACCCCTCGCAGGTGCGTACGATCTCACTGGCGTCCACGACCGCGGTAGGCCAGTAAAATCCTTGGCGGAAAGCATTGCCAACGAGTGTACGAGGCGCTGCGTGATGGCCACAGATCCCCGCGTGGATGTCCCGCAGGAGCTCGCGCCCCTCAGGGATGGGCACGCACCGCTGCAATATGCCGGAGGCGGCGCGCTTGTACAGCTCGCCTTCGACGAGGGCAAAGGACTTGGCCATCCTGGCAATGCGTCTGGCCGCGGCCCGGTCCGTGGGGAGTTCCCCTCGGGCCATCCAGGCAACATACTTGTCACGCCAGTCAGCCTTGACGGGGGCTGGCTCGATGTCCATCACATCAGCCCCGTAGGCGCCATACCCCTCGAGGAGGGAGAGCACGTACGCCTCGTTCGAGGGGTCCTCATCCATGGGTTCCACACCCGCTGGATTCGAGGGAGCCCCAGAGGGTTCTGCGTGGCTCGAGGGGTGAGGCTCGAGGACGACCAAGGGCTGGGCGATATCACGGGCAAAAAGGTTCGGGGGGACTGTAATCCGCCCGGACGCGATTTTGGCCAGCTCGTCCGCTTCCTCGTTGTACCGGCGGGGCACGTGATTGAGCTCGATGCCGTAGAACTTGTCCTCGAGGGCTCGCACGGCCTTGCAGTATGCCTCCATCTTGTCGTCATGGCAGCTCGCGTTCTTCATGACTTGGTCGATTACGAGCTGCGAGTCCCCCCGTACGTCGAGGCGCTTGACGCCTAACTCGATGGCGATCTTGAGGCCGCAGAGGAGGGCCTCGTATTCAGCCATGTTGTTTGATGCGGGGAAGTGGAGGCGCACCGCGTATCGCATGTGCTCCCCGAGGGGTGATACAAAGAGCAGGCCCGCGCCCGCCCCTGTTTTCATCACCGAGCCGTCGAAATACAGAGTCCAGCACTCTGCTTGGATCTGTGGCGGTGGCGCCGCGTATCCGTCCATTCGGGCCGACGAAATCCGCCGGATCCGGGACTTGATGGCCTTGCGCGGGGCATAGGCGAGCGTCTCGCCCATCAGCTCCACGGACCACTTGGCGATCCTGCCCGCCGCGTCGGGATTGCGGATGATCTCCCCCAGCGGGAAGGAGGAGACCACCGTGACGGGGTGGGCCTCGAAGTAGTGGCGAAGCTTGCGCCGCGCGAGGACCACTGCATACAACAACTTTTGGACTTGAGGGTAGCGCGTCTTGGTGTCAGACAAGACCTCGCTGATGTAGTAGACCGGCCGCTGGACCGGCAGGGCGTGCCCTTCCTCCGTGCGCTCCACCACGATCACGGCGCTGACCACCTGGGTGGTTGCGGCTACGTAGAGCTTCGAGGGGTTCGCCGCCCGCGGCGGCGTGAGGATCGGGGCGTGGGTCAAGGACGCCTTCAGCTTGTCGAGCGCATCCCGGGCCTCGGTGGTCCGGGAGAAGCGCTTGTGCTTCTTGAGGAGTCGATAGAGGGGCAGGCCCTTCTCGCCGAGCCGCGAGATGAAGCGGCTCAAGGCGGCAAGGCACCCCAGCACCTTTTGCACCCCTTTGAGGTCCCGGATCGGGCCCATTCGTTCGAGGGCCGCAACCTTCTCGGGGTTGGCCTCGATGCCCCGTTGGGAGACGATGTATCCTAGGAGCATGCCTCGCGGCACTCCAAATACGCACTTTTCGGGGTTCAATTTTACCCCATTGGCTCGTAGGCAGCCGAACACGATGCCAAGGTCTCCAACCAGGTCGTCCGCCTTCCTGGTTTTTACGATGATGTCGTCCACGTACGCCTCGACCGTCCGCCCGATGTGATCTCCGAAAACATGCTGCATGCAGCGTTGGTACGTCGCACCCGCATTCCGGAGGCCGAACGGCATCGTGACGTAGCAGAACATCCCGAACGGCGTAATGAGAGAAGTCGCGAGCTGGTCGGACTCCTTCATTTTGATTTGATGATACCCGGAGTAGGCATCAAGGAAGCAAAGCAGTTCACACCCAGCCGTTGAGTCAACAATTTGATCAATACGTGGCAAAGGAAAAGGAACTTTAGAACATGCTTTATTAAGACTAGTGTAGTCTATACACATCCGCCACTTCCCATTCTTTTTCTTTACAAGTACGGGGTTTGCTAGCCACGTTGGGTGGAACACCTCCTTGATGAACCCGGCCTCGAGAAGCTTCCGTAGCTCCGCTCCGATAGCCCGTCGCCGCTCCTCGTCCAAGCGGCGCAGCCGTTGTTGCACGGCGCGGTCGTGAGGCAGGATGTCAAGGGAGTGCTCGGCGACCTCCCTCGGGATGCCTGGCATATCCGAGGGGCTCCACGCGAAGATGTCGGCGTTGGCGCGGAGGAAGTCGACGAGCACCACTTCCTATTTTGGATCGAGGGTGGAGCTGACCCTCAACGCCTTGCCCTCGGGGGCAGCAGGGTCGAGAGGCACCTCCTTGGTCTGCTCCGCGGCCTAGAAGGTGCCGGTGTGCTTGGTGGTGGAGTCGAGGTCCTCGTTGACCATCTTCTCCAAAGTGGTGACCAGCGCTTCCGCGTGCTCCACGCACTCGACGTCGCAGTCGAACGCGTGCTTGATTGACCAGCCCACGGTGATGATGCCGTTTGGTCCCGGCATCTTCATCTTCAAGTAGGTGTAGTTGGGGACCGCCATGAATTTGGCGTAGCAGGGCCGCCCAAGAATGGCGTGGTAGGCGCCCTTGAACCCCACCACCTCGAAGGTGAGAGTTTCCTTGCGGAAATTCTTCGCGGTGCCGAACCAAACCGGCAGGTCGATCTGCCCGAGGGGCTGGACTCGCTTGCCGGGCGCGACGCCATGGAACAGCGTCGTGCTAGGGCCGCACTCGGTCCAACCCAATCCCCGGCCAAGCGCGGCCGTATGCGCGTAGAGGATGTTGAGGCTGCCGCCCCCGTCCATCAAGACCTTTCGAACCGCGCGCGCGTTCCCAATGATCGGGTCGACCACTAGCGGGTACTGGCCCGGGTTGGGGATGTGGTTCGGATGGTCTTCCCTGCTGAAGGTGACGGCGTCTTCCGACCAGTCGAGGAAGGAGGGAGGCGCCTTCTCCGCGGCGAGGACCTCGTGCCGCTCCCGCTTGCGCTGGCGGGTCGACATGTCGACGGTGGGTCCCCCGAAGATGAAGAACACGTTCTCCACGGCGGGGAAGCCGCCGGCGTCGCCGTCTCCTCCGTCCTTCTTGGCCTCCGCCTCCTTCGCGATGGCGCGGCCATAGAACTTCTTGAGCATGTCGCATTGCTCAAGGGTGTGGTTTACTGGGGTCTTGTGGTAAGGACATGGCTTTTTCAGCATGTCATCAAACACCCCCGGACCTCGGGCGGCCGAGGGCCTCGTCGAGCCGGATCAACAGCAAGGGCCTCGGCATCATCGCCGTCGCGCCCATGCTCGCACGCCTCGCAGCGCGGCTTCTTTCCCTTCTTGCCCCACTTGTCCTTCCGGTGGGGCTCCCTGGACTTGCTGTCCTCCGCGGGCGCATCGTCCGAGCGCCTGCCCTTCTTGCCGTCGAAGATCGCCCCCACAGCCTCCTCTCCTGAGGCGAAGCTGGTGGCGATGTCGAACAGCTCGTTGGAGTCCGCGGGCGGGCTGCGTCCCAGCTCCCGCACGAGGTCCCGACACGTGGTGCCCTCGAGGAAGGCGTGCACAATCTCGGATTGGGCCACGCTGGGGAGCTCTGTACAGCGCTTGGAGAAGCGCCATATGAAGTCCCGCAGCGACTCGCCGGGCTTCTGGGTGCAGGAGCGCAGGTCCCAGGAATTTCCAGGGTGTACGTACGTGCCCTGGAAGTTTCCCACGAACGTGCGGACCAGGTCGTCCCGACCGTGGATCCGTCGGCGGGCAGGTGCTCGAGCCATGTCCGGGCTGAATCGCCGAGGTGCAGGGGCAGGTTGCGGATGATGACCTCGTCGCTGGTGGCCCCGCCCAGCTGGCACGCCAGGCGGTAGTCGTTGAGCCATACGCGGGGATCCGTCTCCCCGTTGTACTTGACGATGGTCGAGGGTTGGCGGAAGCGTTGGGGGAAGGCCGCCGCGCGGATCTCCCGGCTGAACACGCGGGTCCCCGGGGGTTCCGGCGTCGGGGAGCAGTCCTCCTCGCTGTCGTAGCGCCCACCCCGTCGAGGGTGGTAGCCTGTCACCGCTCGCGCGTCCGCCTTGCTCGTGCGCCGAGCGTTGATGACGTTGCGGGCGTCGCCATCCAGCGCCCTACGCATGTCAAGGAGCCGCTCCTTGGCCGGCGCGCGTCCTGGGTTGCCGGGTCGCTCCGCAGCTTCACCTGCATGGACCGAGGGTTCGCCCCCCTGTGCAGCCACGTCTCCTCGCGCATCCCCCTGCTGGCGGATACACGAGGCCGAGCTTTCGGCCTGCTGGACGACCGTCTGCTCGATAAGAGTCTGCACCTCGCGGTGCAGGTTCCGCGCCTCAGGGGTCGAGGGTGCCGGCATAGACCGCAGCAGCGTCGCGGCGGCAATGAGCTTTTGGCTCGCCCGCGGAGGCGCGTCTGGGTTGTCGACGTTGAAGTCGGCGTTGATGCGGTCGCGGGCCTGTTTGCCCAGCTCCCGCGCGCGTTCGCCGCGCGCGGAGGCTTCCCCCGCCATTGAGGCACGGAGCAGACGCACCGTTCGATACTCCTCCGCCAGCTTGGCCTCGAGCTCGCGAGCCTGGGCTAGCTGTACATCAATGTCGGCCCCAGCAGGGGTGCTTGGCCCCGCGACCAGGCGTGGGGCGATCCCTGGGGCAGGCGTGACTTCCCCGTCGCCGGCGCCCACCGCGCCGGTGGCGTTGGCTGGGTCGTTGGCGATGACGACGCAGCACTCCCGCGCGGGGTCGTAACTCCCGGTGCTGGAGTCGTCGGAGTAGCCGAACCAGTAGTCCGTAGCGTCAAGGAAGCGCCTGAACATGACCGGGTCCGGTACGCCGGAAAAGTCCTACTCCACGTACCCGTGGAGGATGGCGGGTGGCAACGCGTCAAGGGAGCCTAAAGATGACTCATCGCCTGCGGAGGCGCCAGGGTCCCTGGCAATGAAGACGTGACGGCCAGTGGGAACCCAGCGCATCGTCGTGTTGGCGTTGGCGTTGTAGGCCGTCGTAGCACCGCGAAGGCCGATGGGGAAGCGCGGCCCGGTGACCGTGCGCTGCCCCGTCGGAGCGATGGTTGTTGTGCTGACGGGTGCGCCACGTTGAGAGGCGGCACGTTCAGCTTGCCGCCGCTCGGACCGCGCCCGGCGCGAGCGCCGGCCGGAGTGGCGACGACGTCGTGGCGTCGACGGGCCCGCAGCGCACCGCGCCGGCGGGCATCCGCGCCGTGGTGGTGCGCGCAGCGGGGACCGGAGCGGACTCGGCCTGGCGCTGCGCACGGAGCTCCTCACGGTTGGTGAGGCACATCAGGTAGCCGTTCCCCGTGGCCTGAAAGTTCAGGCCCCTGAACCGGATTTCGAACCCGGCGGGGAGGGGTCGGAGCTGCCCATGCAGTAGCGCGTACCGCGGTACTCAGTGCGGATCACCATGGAGGGAGTTGACGGTGGATTGACCTTAGGCGCTCGATTGCCCCACGGTGGGCGCCAACTGTCGGTGCGGAATGTGGTCCCGACACTAACCAGTAATAAGCGCCGAGGTCTATCCCTCAATGGTCGATGCTAAGCAATAGAAGACACAAAGTTTATCCTAGTTCCGGCCGGAGGGGCCGTACGTCCAGCAGTGGTGTGCTCAAGGCACTATATTGCTCAGCACCGGGGGTGCCTGTAGTGGGGCTGCTACAAGCAAGGCGGGAGAGGAAGCGTGGCTTCCAAGTCCCTGGCGTAGTGGCTGAAGATGTTGTGGGAGAATTGGAGAGCAAGTGCGTGATGCGGCTTGTCTCGTGTTGTGTTGTCTGTCCGTGTCCCCTGCGGCAAGGGGGGGTTCGTCCTCCTTTTATAGACCAAGGAGAGAGCGAATCACATGCGTGCCGTGCTATTTAGCTACGTGAGGGAGCGTGGTGTGCTATGCCGTAGAGTAGGCGTCCGCCCGGACGATCCTTGCAGCGATCTGGCCATCATGGCGTATCTTGTACCCGAACAGTGGCGGCTTCGAGGGTAGAAGAGCAACGGACGGCTGTGATGTCTTTATTTGGGCTCGAGGGAGTTGCCGACGTCGGTCCGTACGAGACACAGTGGCAGGTAAGGTGGTGTCCCGTTCCCGCACGCTCCACGGCGGCCGCTGAGCCGCGCGCGCCCGGCACGGGTTTGTACGGGCGGGGGCGGCAGCCATGCCGTTAACAGTGGCAGGGATGGTGCCCCACCGGCCTAGCGTCTCCACCTAACCCTGCGAGGTCACAAGAAAGCAAGTCGAGGGTGCGGCCGGCCCCCCTTCGAGGGCTCGGCGCGTCAGCCGTACCGGAGTAGGCGGCGCGGCGTCACGGGGCTGGCACCGGCCGTGCCGCACAGTCCCCCCACAGTGGTGGGGATGGGTTCCCTCCTGGGGAGTTGGTGCGGCGGTACCGGGGGCACACGCCCCAGGCACATGATGGCGCCACCCCACCTTTGTCAGGGCATTTAATGCCCGCGTACGGGAGCAGGCGCGCGCGTGCGGAGCACCCTCGAGAGAGGCGGACCCCGTTCGAGGGCGGAGCAGACCCTCGAGCGAGGCGGAGCCCGCTCGAGGTAAACGTACCCCCTCGAGCGGGACGGAGTCCGCCCGAGGGAGGCGCGCATCCTCGAGCGAGGCGAACCCTGCTCGAGGGGATCTTCGTGTGGGCCGCCTTGGTGGGCCGTTGGGGCCTCCGCGGCGTGGGCCGTGTCCTGCATGGTTAGTCGAGGCGTGTTTGGCTTTGTTGCGGGTTTTAAGTGGGGATTTCCCAGTTGCTTAATGGGACCCCTAGGGCTGTCCCCGACAACATTGTAGTTGAGAGTAGCAGTCCGAGTAGTCTTGAAACCTCTTCGAGTAGTTCTCGCGCGTCCTCGAGTACTGCTTGGAGAAGTCTTCAATATTACTTGAATTGCCATGAGGCTGGAAGGTGGTCTAGCTCATCAGTCTTGAAGTCGAGATTATATGGAAGTGCGATTGCAAAATCGCACTCCATATGGAGTAGGCCCTAAGCCTTAGGTTGAGTTGTGGACTCTGGCTGAGGGTCAATCCTGATTCTGCTTCCGTTTTGAAAAAATCTACTGATGGGCGTATCCTAGTAGCCCCCGAGTCTTAGAACATTAAAGAATCAATCCAAGGGTCTTCAGTGTTCGCGAAAGTCATCATCTGAGTACTCTTATAGCGTTCAGCCCCCAAGCTCGTCGCCAGTGAGCCGTAGGAACCACGTCGAGTAGTTGTTGGTGCTGAGCCCCCGAGCTAGAAAGCTAGCAGAGACTACTCGAGTTGTTGTCGAGTAGTAATTTGGTGCATAACCCCCAAGTTTGGGAACTAGCCGCGCCGGTGGAGGTACGCAGAGCATCCTGGGAAGTCATCGCCGAAGCTTGCCTGAAAGTAGAGATGCGTACATTATGTAGCATTTTTTGTAGAAATTGAATCTACTAGTGAGAAATACAAATATGAATATGAATATAAATGTAAATGTCATGTGTCATGCTTTTGTTGTGGTCGTTAGGCGTCGAGTAGTTAGCATGATGCGGTTAAGCACCCAGTCTCTTTTGTCGCTGTTTAGACATAGCCGCTGGGGGCGTGTAGGCATGACAGGATAGTTGGTTTAAGCGCCCGGTCTCTGAGGAGCCTGTTTAGCCATAGCCGCTGGGGACGTGGAGGAATGACAGGAGAGCCGAGGCTATGCACGGATCAAGGTGTGTGTGCTACTGGAGCGAGACCATTAAGAGGTAGACAAAGGTAGTTGGCAAGGCGACAAGAGAGAGCGCGATTGCTCGTTGTTCCGCATGGCGGAGAGCAATATTGCGCGGTGCCTTTTCAGGGTGTAGCCGTTGTGTGCCTCCAGCACTCAGTACACGAAACGTCGTGGCAAGAGCTTCCTAATTTGGTGCACTAAGCCTGTGGCAGTCAGTCAACATCCCCAAAGAATAATTGGCACTGTGTAGCTCTGCTGGCAAGTATCTGTTGAGAGGCGTACACGAAGTAGTCTTTGGCGTTGGTTCCTGTACATGGAGAGCAAGCCAAAGAAAAAATAATTATTAAAATAAGTGACTTAGCTTGATTCACGAACGAGAGTCAACAAAGACGTGGCGGTCGGTGATGAAGCCACGACGGTTGTTGCTGAAGTAGACTACTCGGAGGCGAATCCGACTAGTTGTTGATGCCGCGGGAGCCGTCCTCGACTAGTTTTCTGGTTGAGACTAGTCAAGGTAGTCGTCGGTGAGTCGATGCAGCTGGGAGTTTAGGTAGATTTATTCACGTGCATCACTTGTATGAGCCAAGTAATGATCTTTAGGTCTCCTGGTGCGCCTTCGTGTGTGTGCGTAGTAATGCTCCACAAATTAATTTTTAAGCACTCAGCAAGGGAGGGACGTGGCAGCTCTGTCTCTCTTGATGAGTACGAACACGGCTAGTGTTGTGCTGCAGCTTTCGACTTGACATCTCAAGATCGTGCTCTGGTCGGACTTGGACTCCGAGATGGCAAAAAATGATGTGGATTCCGCCTCGGTCTTGGACTCTTGGTACGCTACGCTTGAATCCTATTCAGAAAATTCTGCTGGCACACGAACTCTTGGTGATTTCGACCTATCCGTGAATACGGAATCAAATCTGCCGAACTTGGTCCTGATGACGTGCAATAGTGCGCCGACTCGCCGATTGGTCGTTGTAGAAGCTATGGAGATGAGTAGATTGATTTCGAAGAAGAGGTCCTTCAAATTCGCCTGATGATCGTGACGATTGCCCCACGATGGGCGTCAATGTTGGAGTTTTATATCCGGCAACCTCCATAGGGGGTACCCGTCGGAGAGTAGATAGTGGGCATCGCCAGACCTGGAACTCGAAGGTATGCGCGAGGACACAAGACACAAGATTTATACAGGTTCGAGCAGCCAGAGTAGCACACCCTACGTCCAGTTTGGAGTAGTATTGCACCCTGCGCTTGGGTGTTGTTCCCTAGAGGGATTGTGGATGTGTTCCTAGGTACCCGACCCTCCTTTATATAGTCTAGGGGTGGGTGCCTAGTAGGATTACACAGAACAAGTCCTAGTAGGATTACAGGGGAATTCTAGTAGGAGTCCATCTTCATCCTTCCTTGCATGAGTACCCGGGGTGTATGCCCGACACTCTTCCCCTGATCCACGGGGTCGGACGATGGAATGTCCTGCGACAACTCCAAATTCAACTGTCAACATACAATGCTTCAAGAAAAGTACTCGATTACTTTACTCGAGGAACTCACCTTGTGGGAAGTGGTCTCTGTCACCTTCAGCTTCTTGGCGACGCGCTTCCGTGCCACATTGCACGGCTTTCTCGGCGGCGCGAGGAGACTAGCCTCCAAGCTAGTCGGTGGATCATCAACGAGGGGGATATAGGGCAGTCCAGGTCGACTGAATCTGGACCGTAGCTAAAACCGCTCCTAGAGCATTTCCCCATCCTCCTCATCGGACGTATCTTCAATGGTGACGGTGTCGTCACCCTCGCCGACTTCGTGGCATTCCTTCACTTTCCCCTTGCCCTCCTCTGGAATCTCTTCAAGACGAGGAGGGGGAGTTGGGTCGGAGACAAACTTCGCAATGTCATCCTGCAGCAAACAACTCGGGTTAGCGCGACTACTCAAGGCCAATCAGTACTCAGAGGCAGAAGTCACAACCACGTACCTTGTTCGGCGGACGAGCCGCGGAGTACTTGGAAACTGGGCAAGGAGTGTACGGTGGAATATCCTTGAATATCTTGCCCAGCCTCTCGACAATTTCATCATCGTCGACTTCATCGCCGGGCATCCTTGACATATCTTCGTCGCCCATGTACTTGTACCCGAGGGTGTCGCGAGCCATCAGTGGCTGCACCCCTCCTCTTCATGAAACTGAAGGCCACATGCTCGGCCCTCAGCCCGGCCTCCCTAAGGGCCTTAATCTTCTTCATCAGCTCGGGTAGTTGGATACCCTCTTGCATGGTGGGTTCGGTGTTCCACCACACCCTGTGCTTCGGCTGCTTCCTGCTCGGCTTCGGCAGCTCCAGATGATGGTTACATGTGTAGAACCACTTCGACTTCCAGTTTTGTTTTGACTCAATCAACTTGTATGACAAGTATTGGTCAGCTGCATCCTCTCGCATCTGAATGCCTGCTCCACTGACTACTCGTGGGTCGTTGGTGCTTGGCTGCGGCTTCACTCGGAAGAACTTTCGGAACAGGATCCAATTGGGCTTGATTTTGATGAATGCTTCGCAGAAGTGCATGAATACAGAGATGTGGAAAATACCATTGGGGTTCAAATTCAAGTACTCAATACCGTAGTACTTGAGAAGACCCTTGAAGAAATCGCTGGCGGGAGTGCTAGTCCGCGCTCCATGAACCTGGCGAACATTGGCACCTCATCCAGATTCTTCTCCATGGGGGTCGCCCGCGGCGGCGCACCACATGTCCATCTCCTTCTCCCGCAGGAACCCGCTATTCACCAGGGCTAGCAGATCCTCTTGTCGTATGGACCTCCCTGGGCCCACTACCTCGGTGGGTACCAGGACCGACTACTTGGTGGGCCCCTGGGACTACCCGGCTTGCGCTACACGGCACCTGATGGCGTGGAGCACAAGGACTATGGAGGAGAAGTACTCGGTTAGGAAGCTGTACATGTACTGCACTATATGGAAGACTCCTAGACGTACCCGACTAGTACTCTCTCCCTATTCCGACTTGTAACCCTGCCTCCCGGACTATATAAGGCGAGGCAGGGACCCTTCTCTAGCATCTCATCTAATCCACGGAGCACTATTACACCATCTTGTAATTGTGCCCAATCAATCCAGAGCCACGCAGCATACAGGACGTAGGGTATTACGCACCTCGCGGCCCGAACCTGTCTAAATTGTGTGCCACGTGTCTCTTCCTTCGAGTTACCGATCTCGGCGAGGCCACATTCATCTACTTCGAGTACTCCCCTTAGTAGGTTGCCGGTCTAAAACACCAACAGCTGGCGCGCCAGGTAGGGGCTCTCGCCCGAGATCACATGGCGAACTCGACAGCTCCGGTCTACTTCAAGCCAACCGTCGCCTTCAACCGCGGCGACACCTTCGTGTTCGGCGCCTGGGTCTACACCGCAGACGGCGCGGGCTCCTTCCAGCGCCGCCTCACCATGCCGCCCAACCCGAAGACCGGCTTCGTGACGCTTCCTGAAGTCGTCACAGGCGAACTCGCCGGCAAGTTCGGCGAAATTTCGCTCTTCAACCATCACGCTGACTTCGAGCTCGAGTCTGCTTCCAACTCGAACTCGACATGCCCAAGGGCCATCGCATGCGAGCCGGCTGCTCAGCCATCGCAGGCGGTCCCCTCACCCCGTGAGCGCTCCCCGCGTGGTCCCCGCATCCTCAGCCGGGCCCACACAGAGGCTCCCTCTTCGCACCGGGCCGGCAAGGAGCCCGTACCCGAGTACAACTCGGACTCCGACACCGCCCCGGCCACGCTTCGGACTCCAACCCTCTCTCCGAGTTCTACTCGAACCCCGCATATGAGTTCGACTTCGGGTCGGACCCCGAGGAACCTGAGTCCGAGGACAACTCCACCGAGCACCCCTTGTCAGGACCGGCCTCTAGGCTGGTTATAACGTCCACACCGGCCGGGAGATTCGTCTACTGGCCAGACCGCAAGCCTGCCGACCTGATAAGTGGAGACTCACGCTACGTCGCCTACATCGACTCGCTACCGTTCCAGGAGGGAACACCCCTAGCCCGGGCTGACTCGAGCACACCAACTGAGGTGGCGCCTTCTGAGTCCAGTCTTGGCACCCCTGATCGCCAAGTCTTCATGGCTACTGGCGACACTCTAGGGCCTTCAGGGACGGCCCAAGACAAGTACCTGGAAGACATCTCCTCCGACGAGCTCTCTGCTGATGCTCCAGCAAAAGAGAACCCTGCAGACAGAGACGCTCGACGTGAGCGTAACCGGAAGTGCAGCGAACGCCGCCGACGCCTCCGCGACAACTTCCCCGTCCGCAACCTTGCGGAAGCTCTCGAGGCGGTCGAGAGCAGAGTACACACTACCCCTGAGCAATGCCTCATGTCGATCACAGAGATCGCACGCCAGGCTCAGGGCATACGCGCTGGAGAGGTCATCGCCAAGCTCGCTGAAGACGCTTACTTCATGCGGGTCGACAACAGGGTCAACCAACCTCCTCCCACCAGGCACCGCGACAACGAAGCCACAAGTCGCAGCGCCAACAACGGTCCCAACCGTACTCGAGCTGAGCTCCCGGCCCGAGCCGAACCGTCCTTGCTCCAACGCCGGCGGACCTCCACAGCGTGACAACAGCAACCGCGAGGTGGTCCCCCCACCGCGCTCCGCCGGCGGCGGCGGCCACGACCCGACGGCGGTGGCGGCGACGGCGGAAGCTCCAACCATAGAGCCAACAGAAGGGCTGGCAGCGGCGGCGGTCGCGGCGGCCGAGGCCACGCGAACAGCCACACCTCTGGTGCCTCACAGGGCGGCTACGATGCCCGCCAGAAGATTGAGGAGCTGCGGCGGAAGAAGTCGACCACTGCAGGCGACGGCGACGGCTTCCCCACCTTCTCACCTCGACTTCGCAACTTTGGGGATCATCAAGTACGACGCGAAGCAGGACCCCATCCAGTGGCTCAGGTGCTACGCCCTCTCCATCGAGAACGCTGGCGGCAACAACGACACCAAGTGCCTCTACTTCCCCTTCTGCCTGGACCAGGATCCACTCACATGGCTCGAGTTGCTGGACAAGCACTCGATCGACAAGTGGGACCAGCTGAAGGAGCAGTTCACCAGCAACTTCGCGGGCGCCATGGGCCGATCGGGTACTCGCATGGACCTGGCCATGGTCAAGCAGGAACAAGGCGAGACCCTCCGCAAGTACATGTGCCGCTTCTTCGACAAGCGCGCTACCGTCGTCGACGTCACCGACAAGGAGGTCATCGACCTCTTCCAAGACGGCCTCTACCACCGCCGCACCTTCGAAGACTTCGGTCGTCGCCGCCCCAGGTCCATCCCCCACCTCAAGGACATGATCACGTCCTGGGCGGATGAAGAGGACAAGGCCAAAGCCAAGTACGACGCCATCCGTGGCAAGAACAAGCAGAACCAGGGCGGCGGCAGCGACAACAACGCGAACCAAAGCAGTCGCAACAACAACAACAACTACTACTCGGGTCCCAACCGCAAGCACAAGCCAGACAACACTGTCGCGGCTATTCAGCGCCCTGCAAAGGAGAACTCGAAGAAGAACTCCGGCGGCTTCAAAGACCTGCTGAAGGAGAGGTGCCCGTGGCATCCAAACGGCAACCACACCACCGAGCAGTGCTACCAACTCAGGCATGCACTCAAGGATACGCCAGAGCCACCGCACCCTCACGACAAAAAGGGCAAGAAGAAGGACGGCGACAACAATGACTTCCATGAACCCGACAAGACCGTCAATGTCCTCTTCGGCGGACTGCCCAGCAGGCGGGAGCAGAACGCTACCCATCGAGAAGTTATGTCCATCGAGCCAGCGGTCCGGACCCCTCTCAGGTGGTCGGAGGTACCCATCACCTTCTCCCGCGCGGATCAATGGACCACCTTCTCCAAACCAGGGCGCTTCCCCCTCGTCCCGAAGCCAGTGGTCGCGGGCTCCAAGCTCAACAAGGTCCTCATCAACGGTGGAAGCGGGCTCAACGTCCTTTTCACCAAGACCTTGAAGAAGATGAAGCTCGACATCACCCACATGCTCACCAAGAGCAACACGCCCTTCTACGACATCGTCCCCGGCAACGCGGCTATCCCACTGAGCTCAGTGGTCCTGCCAGTTACCTTCGGGGAATCTCGGGACAACTACCGTACCGAGAACATCAAGTTCGAGGTCGCGGACTTCGAAACTTCCTACCACGCCATCCTCGGCAGACCGGCCATCGCCAAGTTCATGGCGGTGCCCCACTACACCTACTTGGTACTCAAAATGCCAAGCCCAGCGGGTGTACTCTCTCTTCAAGGGGACTTGAAGATCTCCCACGACTGCGACACAGAAGCCGTGGAGATCGCCTCCACGAACCAAGTACCCAACGCGATGATGGAGGTCTACGCCGCGTCGAAGAAGCTTGCTACAAGTGAACTCGACATCCCGGAGTAGTCTGACAGCGCCAACAAGCCTCAGCCACCTGAGGAGGTTCTCGTCAAGATGATCGACCTTGGAACAGGCGACCCCAGCAAGACCACCACCATCGGGGCTGGCCTCGACCCCAAATAGGAAGACTCGCTCATCAGCTTCCTTCGGGCTAACCGAGACATCTTCGCGTGGAAGCCAGCGGACATGCCAGGAGTGCCCAGGGAGCTGATTGAGCACTACCTCAACGTCGATCCTAAGGCCACCCCCAAACGACAACACCTCCGACGCTTTGCCGACGACAGACGGGACGCCATCAAGAAGGAACTCGCCAAACTACTCGCGGCCGGCTTCATCAGAGAAGTCTTCCATCCTGATTGGCTCGCCAACCCCGTCCTCGTCCGCAAGAAGAACTCGAACGAGTGGAGGATGTGCGTCGACTACACCGAGCTCAACAAGCACTGCCCCAAGGACCCCTTCGGGTTGCCGCGGATTGATCAAGTCATCGACTCCACGGCGGGCTGCGACCTGCTCTGCTTCCTCGACTGCTACTCCGGGTACCACCAGATCGCGATCAAGGAAGAAGACCAGGAGAAGACCGCGTTCATCACCCCGTTTGGCGTGTACTGCTACACGATCATGTCCTTCGGGTTGAAGAACACCGGCGCCACCTACCAACGAGCTATCCAGGCCTGCTTCAAGAGGCAACTCAACAAGAACGTCGAAGCCTACGTGGATGACGTGGTCGTCAAGACCAGAGACTCCAGTACCCTCATCGACGACCTTGAAGAGACTTTCGCGTCTCTGCGCGAGTACCGCTGGAAGCTCAACCCGAACAAGTGCGTCTTCGGCGTACCTTCGGGCAAACTACTCGGCTTCATCATCGCCCGGCGCGGCATCGAAGCCAACCCCCGAGAAGATCTCCGCCATCACCAAGATGAAAGCTCCGACGAGCATCAAAGACGTCCGTAAGCCGACCGGGTGCATGGTGGCACTGAACAATTTATCTCGAAGCTTGGAGAACGGGGGCTCCCCTTCTTCAAACTACTCAAGCACCAAGAGAAGTTCGTGTGGACTCCAAAGGCGGATCAAGCCCTTGCCCAGCTCAAGGACTTCATATCGAAGCCGCCGGTCCTCACAGCTGCCCACAAAGGCGAGCAGCTACTACTCTACCTCGCTGCGACTACTCACGTGGTCAGTACTGCCATCATCATCGAGCGGCAGGAAGACGACCACGCCTACCCAGTCCAGCGCCCAGTCTACTTCGTCAGCGAGGTCCTATCAGAGTCCAAGGCACGCTACCAGCCTGTGCAAAAGCTCCTGTACGCAGTACTCATCACCTCGCGGAAGGTACGACACTACTTCCAGCAGTACTCGATCTCCGTCGTCACCGACTACCCGCTCGGCGACATCCTTCGGAACCAAGATGCTACTGGAAGAATCTCCAAGTGGGCAGTCGAGCTCGGCGCCCTCACCATCGACTTCAAGCCACGCACAGCCATCAAGTCACAGGCGCTAGTCGACTTCATGGCGGAGTGGCGGGAGAACTAGCTACCTACTCCCACCGTGCGACCAGAGCATTGGGTGATGTACTTCGACGACTCACTCAACCTCGAGGGCGCAGGTGCAGGGGTACTCCTGATCTCTCCAACGGGCGAACAGCTCAAGTACGTCCTGCAGATCTTCTGGAAGGTCTCAAACAACGAAGCCGAGTACGAAGCTCTCCTACACGGGCTCCGCCTCGCGGCTTCACTGGGCATCAAGCGGCTACTAGTCTACGGCGACTCCGCAGTTGTCATCAACCAAGTCAACAAGTCCTAGGACCGCAACAAGGAGAACATGGACGCCTACTGCCTAGAAGTCCGCAAGCTCGAGAACAAGTTCTATGGTCTCGAGTTCCACCACATCGTCCGCGACAACAATGTTGCAGCGGACATCCTCTCGAAGCTTGGATCTACCCATGCTCAAGTACCAGCGGGTGTCTTCGTTCACGAGCTTCACGCGCCATCCATCCCGGAGCCGGCGCTGCCGACCACTGTCCCAGCACACTCACCGGCTGGACAGGAGGTCATGATGATCGACGTGGACTGGAGGCAACCCTTCATCGACTACCTCAGCGAGCAGAAGGTTCCCTCGGACAAGAACTCGGCCGAGTAGCTCATCCGCCGTGCCAAGTCCTACGTCCTCGTCGAAGACAAGCTTTACAAGCGGGGCACATCTTCTGGAGTACTCATGAAGTGCGTCCCTCGGCAAGAAGGCAAGGACATATTGGAGGAGATCCACAAGGGCGCCTGCGGCAACCACGCGTCCTCCCGCACGCTGGTTAGCAAGGCCTTCCGGCGAGCTTTCTACTGGCCCTCTGCTCTGGGCGACGCTGAAGAACTCGTCAGAAGGTGCCAAGGATGCCAGTACTTCGCCAAGCAGCAACACGTCCCAGCCTACAAGCTATTCACCATACCGCCAACCCGGCCCTTTGCCCGCCGGGGGCTCGACATGATTGGGCCACCGCCAACCGCGCCGGGTGGTTTCAACAGAGTATTGTTGGCCATCGACAAGTTCACCAAGTGGATCGAGGTCAAGCCGGTCACATGCCCCAAGGCTGACAGAGTACTCGACTTCCTGGATGAACTCGTGCATCGCTACGGACTACCCCACCGCATCATCACAGATCTGGGCTCCAACTTCAACAACCGCCAGTTCTGGCAGTACTGCGAGAACAGCGGGATCGACGTCCGATACGTCTCAGTTGCCCATCCTCGGGCCAACGGACAAGTCGAGCGCACCAATGGGATGGTGCCCGACGCTCTCAAGAAGCGGCTACACGATGCTGCTAACTCCAAAGGAGGCAAGTGGATCAAGGAACTACCCAACGCACTCTGGGGGCTACGTACACAGCCCTCCAAGCCAACGGGGCAATCCCCTTACTTCTTGGTCTACGGCTCCGAAGCAATCCTCCCTGCTGACGTCATATGGAACTCGCCAGCAGTGGAGCATTACGACGAAGGGGTCTCAGAAGACAGCAGACGAGTTGACATCGACAACCTCGAAGAAGCTCGCTGCGCTGCCCTCGTCCAATCAGCAAGGTACCTAGAGGGTATCCGATGCTACCACGATTGCAACGTCAAGGAACGCTCCTTCAACGTTGGTGATCTTGTCCTCTGTCGTATCCAGAACACGGAAGGACTACACAAGCTCAGGTCCCCTTGGGAAGGTCCCTTCACCGTGGCAAAGGTGACCGGGTCGGGCTCCTACCGCCTCTAGACACTTGAAGGCGAACAACTCGTGGAACGTCGACCAGCTCTGTCGGTTCTACACCTAGTCTACACGACTACTCCGGGGTTAAAGTCTACACGACTACATCAACACCCCTCTGCCGTAAGTGGCCTCCGGGTCCTGGCGCCAGTCTCCGGACTACTCCTCTCCAGGATCCAGCCCGTGCGGCTACCTACGGATCCTGGGCTGCGACGAGCGACAAAGGACTCTAGCAGCGGTCTACTAAAGAGACCATGTACTCCAAGATCCAGCCTACACGGCTACCTACAGATCTACCGCTTTAAGCGGCTACTCGCCCTAGCACCACTTAGCTGTAAGCGGCCTGTTGACGGATAAAACTCATATCCACCTACGATCCGCAAGCGTACGGACCTACACCTTTTTCACCACGGGATTCCCAAGGTTCTTGTCAATCCGAGGAGCAAGGGGATTACTAGCGCTTAACCAAGTACTAATCTAGTCGAATGGAAAACCTTTGAAAGAGAGTATTAATCTAAAGGTAGAGGCAATCTAACCTAAGTTAATCTAAGTTAAGTTGATCAAACAAATCTAGGGTTAAACTATATGGTAAAGGGTGAACACAAGAGAGTGATTAAGAAAGATAAGCGTTCCCTCCCTAGGATCTAGGATAACATGGTATGCATCGTTGACGGTGTATTTTGGTGCACCTAGCATGTTCATTACACTTTGGTTTGGATTTGATTATTAAACTAACCCGCCACTAGGCACACTAATCATATAACAAGTTCATCTTTGTGCATGCATTTGGAAGTGTTGTATTTATGTAGGAAATCATGGACATAAAGGACGGATTTGCAATAAGTTCAAAGGAGCATTCATGGAGTCTTGTTCGTGTTCATGAGCTCGCTGAAATTACTTCCAATGGTGGTGAGGACCGAAGTGCTACGAGGAACACCCCGGGGATTGAAGCGTGAAAGATCAAACTTCATGCAAAGAGAGTCTCCATCTTGATCGCGAGGATAACGGCGTCAAAATCATCCAAGTGGAGGGGGCGAAGTAGATAAGTGCAAGAGGACCCACGGAGCAAAAAGGGCGACCGAACCGGCCGAACCGGGCACGGGCCGGCCGGCCCCGGTCGGATCGGCCCGGCCCACTTCGGCACCGGTTCGGTCCCGTCTTCCTTGCCCTCGAAGGATCTTCGACCCTAAAACCCCCGACGCGCCGCCAACGGAGAGAGAGGAGTTTATTCGCACCGAAGGCCATCTACAAACTAGAGAGAGAGGAGGAGGATCTCCGGCTGGAGATCAACCACCTCGAAGGAAGCACCCTCTCGTGGAGAAGGAGGGAGACACCGGCGGAAGGGAAACCATGATCAACGGTGCCATGATCGGCACCTTGATGGGGTAATCTTCTCATTCGTCCATGGGTTGTAATCGATCGTGAGATGTAATCGCACTTTGTCGGATTTTCTATCTATCATCTTGTGTTGAATATACTTTAATGCTTAAAGGTTAGCTACCATGCCGTAGAGGGAGTACGAGCTCCAATGCTTCCTTGGATCCATTCAATACACCGTGGCCATCAAAGGTCTAGTCATGAATACCTTCGCGTAGTGACAGTACGAGAGGAGGGAAAGGGCGAAACCGTGGTCACAACCCCGATAGATTAGATTGGTTTTTCATGTCTTTAAGCGATTGCATGCTCTAGTATCGTAGACCCGTGGGCGAGTGTCTTCTTCCTTGATCGTTTATCATTCTCTCTAGTGAGTTTAGTTGTTTTTCTAGTATAATAGTTGTTAGAGTTTTAGTAGCTAGTGTGTCGTTGTTGATCGAACGCTTGTAATCCCCTTGCTCCGCGGATTGACAAGAACCTTGGGAATCCCGTGGTGAAAAAGGTGTGGGGTCCGTACGCTTGCGGATCGTAGAGGGATACGTCTTTTATCCGTCAACAAGCCCCTTTTTCTCGGCGCCGTTGCCGGGGAGCAAGTTAGTTTACATCGTTTGATTTGCATCTAACTTAGTTTTATATTTTAGTTTATCTTTTATTTGCTTTATCTAACATATATTATCGAAAAACACTTGTTTCTTTTTTTGTTTTTGTTTTTATCTTATTGTCTAGATGGAGTTCGTTAATCAACCCGTGGAAGAACCGGAGAAATCATTAAGGGATTACGCTAGCCCTCGATGTGAAGACATAAAGGTACAAGAGTCGGATTCGAAGCTCGAAGCGACCAAGTATGAAATTAAATCCAAGATCATGAAGATGGTGGCGGAAAACCCATTTGAAGGGATGGTTACGGAGAACCCATATAGACACATAAGGGATTTCACGACAATATGCAACACGGTGCGTCAAGAAGGAGTTCCCGATGAATGGTTCAAATGGAATCTCTTTCCCTACTCACTTGCTAGCAAAGCAAAGACATGGTATTCGGTTGCGTCCTTTGAAGTTGAAGGCAATTGGAACAAGTTGACAAAGAAGTTTTGCGAGAAGTTCTTTCCAATGAGCAAGGTTCAACATCTAAGGAGGCAAGTGATCAATTTTATGCAAGGAGAAGAGGAAGGGATAGACCAAGCCTGGGAAAGGTTTAATGAATTAATAGAACAAGGACCAAAACTCGGCTTCACCGGTGACGTACTCTTGCATACATTTTTCTTTTCCCTAACCCCTAGTTGCATGCGACACGTCGAAATGTGTGCAGGTGGGGATCTCATGGAGAAAACACTCACGGAAGCCGCCCAACTTCTACAAAAAGTTAGTAAAGCGGCTGCCATGCGAAGAGATTGGGAAACAAGACTTGCGGAAGAGCCGGAATTTAATTCAAGGAAGAAAAAGCTTGCTGATTTTTCTAAAGAGGCAACCCGGAAGTCACAAAAGAGGAGCCAATCATGGAGAAGCTTGAACAAGAACACATCAAGTCAAGAACTACACCAAACGTCGACTTCGTCGCACCAAATGAGACGAACAAGAGAAGCATGTCAAGCGCGAAGCCACTAAGGGAGTTCGAGCCAATGGATTGGGTTCCTATTGATTACGGAGAAGTATTCGACAAGAGAAGACCGTTCCCTAATCAAAAGGGGATGGCAAGAGCATTGGAAGTGGATTTCCCACCGGAGAGGAAAGCTGAAAATTCATACGACCTCGAAACCACCGGTGAGATTTTTGAAAAGCTCTTTGGAGATGATGTGGTGGATCCGGAACATATTGCCGAGGTGAAGAGGATCATGGGGATCAAGCCCGAAGCATCACCATACGCTCGCCTTGCTGAAATTTATTCGATCGGATCCGAAGAAGAAGAGAAGATGACGCCGCACTTGAGTTGCGAGATCAACGGAATTCAATGCAAAGCCTTATGCGACATCGGAGCCCAAGTAAGTGTTCTATCTTCTAAAATTTACGATAAAGTTCAATACCACAACCTAGACTTAGCTCCAACATCAACGAAATTAATTATGGGAGATGGTAGAACTATCAAACCTCTAGGTATTGCTTGCAACATGAAAGTAAAAATTTCTAGAAACTATATACCAACCGATTTCTTTGTTATTGATGCTTACCATGGTAATTCTGATCATATAATCTTAGGTAGGCCTTTTCTTAAGTTGGTTGATGCCGTGTTAGATGCCGGAGAAGGCAAAGTAACAATGAACCTTAATGGAACAAAGTACACATATAACTTTCTTCGTGCTTCTAAACACCTTACTCCTTTTCCTCCCGAAGATGAAGAAATAGAAGAGATAGATAGTCTTTGTTTTGTTGAAACCCTTAGAGACCCGCTGCAAAGAGCGATGGAAAATCAAATTAGTAATCAACAAGATGAAGAACTAGAGGAAGCAACAAAAGGCTTAGAGCCGCATGATGGTAGCGTGGAGGAAGAAAAGTTCGAAGACATAGGAGAAATCAAACCCGAGGAGCCACAAGTGCCCGAAGTAGACCTTAAACCTTTGCCCAAGGGATTAAAATATGAATTTTTGGGCCCGGACAAAACTTATCCGGTCATTGTGAGCGACGAGTTGAGTCCCGAAGAAAATGAAGCGTTGCTGATTTTATTAAAAAAACATAGGAAGGTGATTGGATATTCAATTAACGATCTCAAAGGTATTAGCCCAGCCTTTTGCACTCATCGTATACCAATGGAAGACCAATGTAAGCCTGTAGTGGACCATCAAAGGAGGCTAACCCATGCCATGCGAGAGGTAGTAAAGAAAGAGGTTATCAAGTTACTTGATGCCGGAATCATCTACCCGGTTCCACATAGCGAATGGGTGAGCCCGGTACATTGTGTACCGAAGAAAGGAGGTTTGACCGTGGTGAAGAATGAGAAGAACGAATTGATACCGCAAAGAACCGTGACCGGGTGGCGGATGTGTATTGATTACCGTAAGCTTAACAAAGCGACGAAGAAAGATCACTTCCCCCTACCGTTCATAGACGAGATGCTCGAGAGGTTAGCAAACCACGCTTATTTTTGCTTTCTCGATGGATACTCGGGGTTCATGCAAATTCCCATTCACCGGAAGATCAACATAAGACAACATTTACATGTCCTTACGGAACGTTTGCATATAGGAGGATGCCCTTCGGCCTATGCAACGCTCCGGCCTCTTTTCAACGTTGCATGATGGCCGTGTTTTCGGAATTCATCGAAGAAATTGTTGAAGTGTTCATGGATGATTTTTCCGTTTACGGGAAGACGTTCATGGATTGCTTAGCAAACTTAGAAAAGGTCCTTACAAGGTGTGCGGAGGTAGATTTGGTTTTAAATTGGGAAAAGTGCCACTTCATGGTTAAGCAAGGCATAGTGCTCGGACATGTTATATCCGAGAGAGGAATTGAAGTGGACAAGGCAAAGGTAGAGACGGTTGAGCAACTCCCACCTCCTACGGATATTAAGTCCTTAAGGAGCTTTCTAGGCCATGCCGGATTCTATAGAAGATTTATAAAGGACTTCTCGAAGATCACTAAGCCTTTAACACACCTTCTTCAAAAAGATGTGGCTTTCGACTTTGATGAGAAGTGTCTAGCGGCATTCGGACCTTGAAAAATGCGTTGGTGAGTGCTCCCATCATCCAACCTCCGGATTGGAGCCAACCTTTCGAGATCATGTGTGACGCAAGTGACTACGCCGTAGGCGCGGTCTTGGGACAAAGAAAGGAAGGCCGAGTTCACGCCGTTTACTACGCTAGCAAAACTCTTAGTGGGGCACAATTAAATTACGCTACTACGGAAAAAGAGTTGCTAGCGGTGGTATTCGCTTTCGAAAAATTCAGATCCTACATCGTGAACTCGAAAGTCATTGTTTACACCGATCACGCGGCTATAAAGTATCTCTTGGCTAAGAAGGAAGCTAAACCTCGTTTGATTCGTTGGATCCTTCTTCTCCAAGAGTTCGATGTTGAAATTCGTGATAAAAAGGGGGGTGGAGAATGTTGTGGCCGATCATTTGTCTAGGATGAATCGTGGGCAAGATGATAAAGAGCCCATAGAAGACAAGATGAGAGATGACCACCTCTATAGAGTGCTTGATAAAGATACTTGGATGATCGACATCATTCGAGCGATTCGAAAGATGCCCCTCGATCATCTAGACAAAAACACTCAAAGGAAGATAATTTCGAAAGTAAGAAATATTTTTGGGATGCACCATACCTCTTCAAGCTTGGCAATGATGGTGTGATGAGAAGATGTGTGCCAAGGGAAGAGAGGCTTGAGATTCTAAGGAAGTGCCACTCGGCGGAGTACGGTGGGCACTATAGCCATTTTCGAACCGAAGCCAAAGTATGGTCGAGCGGATTCTATTGGCCGGAGATGCATGAAGATACTAAAAGATATGTTGCGTCATGCCCCGAATGCCAAAGAACCGGAAACATCTCTCAAAGAAATTCTATGCCTTTGAAATACAACTTGCAAGTCGACATATTCGATGTATGGGGCATAGACTTCATGGGGCCTTTTAAAAACTCATTTGGATTCGAGTATATACTTGTTATGGTCGATTACGTATCCAAGTGGGTAGAGGCTATACCATGTCGTAAAGCTTCCACGGAGGAGTCCATCACTATGATCAAGAACGTGATTTTTCCCCGTTTCGGTACACCGAGAATCTTGATAAGTGATGGAGGAACTCATTTCACCGGGAAGAACTTCAAAAAGTGCTTGTCCAAGTTGGGAATTGAGCATAGGGTCTCCACGGCCTATCACCCACAAACCAACGGACAAGCGGAGACGTCAAATAGGCAATTAAAAAGCATACTTAACAAGACCATAGAGAAGGGAGGCAAGGATTGGTCAAAGAAATTAGACGGCGCTTTATGGGCTTATCGAACGGCGTTTAAAACACCGATAGGTATGACCCCCTATCAATTCGTCTATGGAAAAGCTTGCCACCTTCCGGTTGAGTTAGAACATAAAGCCTATTGGGCGATTAAAGAGATGAACCTTGATCTCGATGCCGCGGTGGTGAAACGGAGAATTCAAATAAGCGAGCTAGAGGAGTTGAGGTTGAAAGCTTATGAAAACGCAAGCATATACAAAGAGAGAATCAAAAGGTGGTATGATAAAAGATTGAAGAAAAAAGAATTCAAAGAAGGAGATAAGGTCCTCCTCTACAATTCGAGGTTTAAAACCTTCGGAAAGGGGAAATTGCAAAGCAAGTGGGACGGACCTTATGTTGTGCATTCGGTGTTCTCCAACGGAGCGGTAACCATTATGGATATAAACGGCGATCAATTTGTGGTGAATGGACAGCGGCTTAAGGTTTACTACGAACCCGACATCGTGCCCGTTCATCATGTTGACGTCTTTACCATGGAGGAAGAGCCCGAACGTCCCGCCTAGGACGAAAAACAAGGCACCAACTTCGTAAATAATTTTTCTTTTAGCTTTACGGGAGTTTTTCGCGAAGATTAACCGGGCCAACTTTTTCCCACGGGCCGAGGACGAAAAAAATAGGGCGGTGTGCAAAAAACCGGACCGGCCCGCCCCCGAGGCGGGGGTGGGCCGGCCGGCCCGATAGGATCGGCCCGGGCGGGGCCCGACGCCCGACGTCCCCGAATTTCGCCCGAATTGCTCCTTTTTGACTTCCTTGTTTGGTCGGAAAATTTTAAGGGAAGTGTAAAAAAGGAAAATAAGGTTCCCGGGGCTTTTCTCTCGGGACTATATATTTGGCCGAATTGGGAGCTCGAGAATCAATCCTTTCAAGCAATGTGTTGCACCCTTGTAGCAGACCATTGAGCCTCCAAAAAGCTTAGAGTTGAAGGTAGAAGCCAAGAAGCCATCGATGGAGGAGGCGATGCGATGCGAGGTCAAGCTACCCGTCAAGAGGACCGCACGTATCCGTTGCGGAGGACGTGTCCCGACCGGAGCTCTTGCATCTCGCAACCCCGTCAAAGGAGAGAAGGTCCCTACACCCGTTCGAAGGTCGGCACGTCTCCAAGGCATCAAGCGTAAGGATTACAAGGAGGTGTCGCCGGAGCCTAAGGAATATGGGGATAGCGACTACTCCGACGATCGTAGCCCGAGCTCGTGGGCGGCTGCCGGTAGAGATGATGATGATTGGGGCGAGCAGCCCTACGAAAGGACTCCCGAGGGCCCCAACGGCGACGGCAACGGCGGTGGCGAAGGCGACAACAATGGAGGTGGCGACGGCGGTGGTGACAACGGTGGAGATTATGGCGACGACGACCCCTTCGGATTGCATCCGGTGTGTTGTCGATTTTGCCGTCAATCCATCGCAGCTCTCTACGCGTCGGCCGACGAGTGTCTTCAAACCATGGAAGCGATTGAGCAGCGTATGGAGGACTTGGAGCGCGTAGTTGAAGATGACTACAAGTTCCTTAACCGTAACGTGCGCAAACTTTTCGGCATGGTTGGAAACATGAGAGGCAAGTGGTGCAAGGCTTGCTCGAAGTACCATTAGATCTAGTTTTCCCCTTTGGTTTTTGTAAGATACGACGAGGACGTCGTATGTTTTAAGTGTGGGGGAGAGCTAGCTCGCTAGCCTTAGCTTTTGAACTTCAAGATTAGGTTCGGTTTAATCTTCGTGTGAGAGTCTTAGCGTTTTAATGAGTTTTTAGTTTTCGAGTCGCTTTTTAAATTTTTGCAAGTGTCTTAAACTAGTGTTGAGTCAAGAAAACCAAATAAAAAGAGTCTTATATATATCTTTGTGTTTTATATATTGTTTATCTTTATTTACTTGTTTGTCTAATCTTCGATTCTTGATATATGAACACAAGTATGTGGTTTGAAAATCGTTTACCGTGGTGCTTAGTGGAATCGCTACTACTTAAAGTACCCATACCGCACTTCGATCTTGAGCTTCACATGCTAGTTGTGCTATGTTCGATGCTAAAAATTGGAGGATTTCAGTTCTGAAAATTATATTAAAACCCGTGTAATAAAGGTTAGCAAAATCTCTTTTTCCAAGTTGAGAGTATAAAAAAAAAATTCCTATCCAAAGCCAAGTTTGTTTTTTTCGCTCCACTATAAGTGTGATTAGCACGATGAGTTAGGCTAGGACCCTTCTCTCTTGGTGAGTTTTAATTTCAAGCAATGATCATGTCCTTGTGCTTATCTTTTGTTGCTAGCCTCGTCATTCATTCGGTAACATGTCTTTCACAACGGAAGTCATGTACATCGCCGAATTCCATACCCAAACCTATACACCTCTTTTGAACATCGTATTCCTTGAACACAACCTATTTTCAAAGTTTCGTCTCGTCTCTAGCATGATTTATTTAAAAAATTCAGATTGTATGCATGCGAGAAAAGGGAGAATTGAAAGCTTTGAAAAGTCGTCAAGAGAGAGAAAAATAAAGAGAAAAAGTATGTGTATGGAAAAGAAAGAAAGAAAGAAAGAAAAAATATATCATATGTGAATGAAAGAAAAAAAAGAAAAGAGAAGGATGAGTTAGCAATGAAGATATGAGAGGGATGGATCAACTGAAAGAAAAGAAAAATAATAAAGTGTAAGGAAGGATGTCACGTTGATTGTGAGACGAAACTTTTACTCTATTTCCAACCATGTGCAATCCGACAACGAGGACATCATTGGTGCCTTGAAGTCACAATTTTCTTTTGCCCTTGCACATGTCCACCATTCTAAATCTTCTCGTCCTTGATATCCCTACATATGGTTAATTCTCATGATCATTGGCTCGAAAGGTAGACAACCATTAGAGGAAGTTCTTAGTTTGACAATACTTGTGTTGATTGCGCTAGCCCTACCTATAGCTCCACTTTTACATGATATATGAGAGATTAATGGGAGGTGAGAGTTTTATAAAATTTGGTTAGGATAGACACTTCATATGAGTGACTTGAGAGAGCTTGGAGAAAGGTTTTTGTCTAACACTTGTTGCAGGAATTTTTGTTTTGAAAACCATAAAAACCCTCCGATGGAAGCAAAGAAGTAAGTATGGCTGAAATTGAAGGCTTCGAGTGAAGAGTTTGAGTTGTGGGGTAAATCTTGACGTGGTAAAAGTTCTAAACGCCCATGTTTATGTTTGATTATCATTACTTTGTGTTTATGTATTAATGATGAAGGGATTGACTAACTTGTGAAGAAGGATAAGTGGTACACGATTACACGCCTTGGACGAAGTTCTTTTACGAGTACTTGCTCGAGGACGAGCAAGAGCTAAGTGTGGGGGAGATGTTGACGGTGTATTTTGGTGCACCTAGCATGTTCATTACACTTTGGTTTGGATTTGATTATTAAACTAACCCGCCACTAGGCACACTAATCATATAACAAGTTCATCTTTGTGCATGCATTTGGAAGTGTTGTATTTATGTAGGAAATCATGGACATAAAGGACGGATTTGCAATAAGTTCAAAGGAGCATTCATGGAGTCTTGTTCGTGTTCATGAGCTCGCTGAAATTACTTCCAATGGTGGTGAGGACCGAAGTGCTACGAGGAACACCCCCGGGGATTGAAGCGTAAAAGATCAAACTTCATGCAAAGAGAGTCTCCATCTTGATCGCGAGGATAACAGCGTCAAAATCATCCAAGTGGAGGGGGCGAAGTAGATAAGTGCAAGAGGACCCACGGAGCAAAAAGGGCGACCGAACCGGGCCGAAAGCGGGCTGGGCCGGCCGGCCCGGTCGGATCGGCCCAGCCCACTTCGGGCACCGGTTCGGTCCCGTCTTCCTTGCCCTCGAAGGATCTTCGACCCTAAAACCCCCGACGCGCCGCCAACGAGAGAGAGAGAGGAGTTTATTCGCACCGAGAAGGCCATCTACAAACTAGAGAGAGAGGAGGAGGATCTCCGGCTGGAGATCAACCACCTCGAAGGAAGCACCCTCTCGTGGAGAAGGAGGAAGACACCGGCGGAAGGGAAACCATGATCAACGGTGCCATGATCAGCACCTTGATGGGGTAATCTTCTCATTCGTCCATGGGTTGTAATCGATCGTGAGATGTAATCGCACTTTGTCGGATTTTCTATCTATCATCTTGTGTTGAATATACTTTAATGCTTAAAGGTTAGCTACCATGCCGTAGAGGGAGTACGAGCTCCAATGCTTCCTTGGATCCATTCAATACACCGTGGCCATCAAAGGTCTAGTCATGAATACCTTCGCGTAGTGACAGTACGAGAGGAGGGAAAGGGCGAAACCGTGGTCACAACCCCGATAGATTAGATTGGTTTTTCATGTCTTTAAGCGATTGCATGCTCTAGTATCGTAGACCCGTGGGCGAGTGTCTTCTTCCTTGATCGTTTATCATTCTCTCTAGTGAGTTTAGTTGTTTTTCTAGTATAATAGTTGTTAGAGTTTTAGTAGCTAGTGTGTCGTTGTTGATCGAACGCTTGTAATCCCCTTGCTCCGCGGATTGACAAGAACCTTGGGAATCCCGTGGTGAAAAAGGTGTGGGGTCCGTACGCTTGCGGATCGTAGAGGGATACGTCTTTTATCCGTCAACAAGCATCTACTACACGAAAGCGGTAAACCAATCTACCGGGGGTTGTGACCACGGTTTCGCCCTTTCCCTCCTCTCGTACCGTCACTACGCGAAGGTATTCGTGACTAGACCTATGATGGACACGGTATGTTGATGGAATCTATGGGAGTAGCGGATATCATACGCCCGAAAAACATGGTAGCTAACCTTAATCATCAAAGCATCATCAACATGAAAACAATAGATTGAAACCACAAATCGAGTAGCGATCACATAGCATGTATCCATCTAATCCTAGGGATGAACGGAGACATTACCCCATCATCTTACACGGATTGAAGCACATAGGGGTGATGGAGACTCCGGAGAACGTCGTCGATGAAGATGACGGCGATGGAGCTTGGGAACACCCCTAGGCCAGCGGCTTGGAGTCCTCCTCTTGCTTCCTTGTCTCCGCCGGCGTTGATCCTTGCGACGAGCTCATCTAACTCTCTCCCTCATCTTGCGGCGGCGGTGTTCGATGATTGGCGTCGGTAGGATGATTTGTTCGATGGGTCACCATCTTGTGGTGCCTAGGGGGTTGTATTTATGTCCTTGGGATGCCTTTGGGCGTGCTCCACATTGCTTTGCACGAGATCCTCCTTGGGAGAGAAGCAAACTTGGTTTCCATAAAATCAGCCAGATTTCCTGATTCGCAGTCCTTCCTTGCCAGCGCCATATCTCCCACGTACGGACTCCAAATAATGCAAATTCGGTGTCCAGGTTGTGTGGCACGAAATTATCTTCAACTTTGGTATTCATTTCTTTCCATAAAAACGAAGATAAGATCTCCAAATCGGCCTTGGAAGATAATCTGTTCTGATTTTGGACTGACTGCGCAGCAGTGATTTCGGGGGCCATATCTCCTAGCTCCCTTATCCAAATTGGGCCTTCCACATGTCCAAATCGAAGGTATCGTCGAGGCCCACAACTTTGGTAGTCAAACTTTTGTCATTAAAGACCGTTTAAGTCTCCGAATCTGTACCGAAAGATCATGCTGTCCTGAGCTGCGAGAATATCTCTCGGGCTGAGTTGATCTCGTTGGTAAACATCCAAATCCCCGGAGTTTTGCGTGTTGATGCTTCAGTCCTTGGGTTGTTTGGAGTCTTGTTCACTTCGTGTCTTGACTTGTGACGGGCTTCATGATCTTCTCTTGAAGTGCTTGATGAACTTATCCCGAAAGTCTCCTCTTTAACGTTAATTTCCTGCGTAAACAACAAACTCCAAAATCGACATGCAAGTGTGAACATGTTATATCATTAGTTTGCCTAGTGGCGGGTTAGTTGCAAATCATAATCGAAACCAATGTATAACAAGTACTCTAGGTTGACGGAAATTCACCGTCAACATCTCCCCCATGCTTAAACCTTGCTCGTCCTCGAGTAAGTGGTCCTCGCTTAAAAGGGAAATCGGCGTTGCCTTCCAATGTTATCCCCGCACTTAGTCATTCATGACGAGACAAATTGCTCTCTCTTAAGAATTTATTTTTAAAGTTCAAGTTGTGACCGGCTTCTTTTTCATTATGGAAGATAGACTAACAATAAAGAACAAGCCACATTTAACACGATGCTCTCAAACTTAAGTGAACTTCAAACCATTACCTTGTCACATGGAAGATTTTCAAAAAGATGCATATCCAACATAAGTGAAAATCTCTTGCAAGAGCTCATGGAACACTCATCTCATCAAGTCACTCAAGCCTATACTAGATTATTTTCAACCTACTCTACTCATATGTGATAGTGGAAGGCTTACGTGGATCTTGGAAGGTTAAAAACAATCCTAGCAAAATACACATCCGAAATATTGTCAAATTAAGAGAGAGATCTATTGGAATTATCGAGACTCGTCAAAAAGGCCATGGAAAATAAATGTTGGAAAGAGAGAAGGATGAAACACACACACATTTAGATAAGTGGACATGTGCAAGTGGCAAATGGATGATCCCGAGGCACGAGTGAATTCCTCGTTATCGGATTGCACATGGTTGGAAGATTTGAGTATGGATGTGTCATCAAGGCACTTGAGAACTTATGAAGCAAAAAGATCCGAGGAGCATCTTTATTTTTTTCTTTATTTTATTTCCTTCTCATTTTTCTCTCTTTCTTTTTTTCACTTTATTCTTCCTATTTTTCTTACTTTTCTTTTCTTCTTATCATATTTTTTTCATTTTTCATTTTTTTCTTTTTTTCTTTTGCTCCTCAAAACTTTTTACAACATAATACTTACATAGCATTTGTGTCAGAGAATGACTCCTCCCCCATACTTGAACGATGCTCGTCCTCGAGCATAAAAGAGAGGGGAAATGACTGCTAAAGTAAGTATAAATTCCATAATTGAATCTCCATCGAGGATTTTTACTCCATACTCAAATTGAGTTGTGGACAAGGAGGTGATCACAAAAAGATGTTTTTGGTTTAGGGTGGATGCCCAGCGAAATTTGTGAAATTTTCGATGTGAAAACCCACAATGCATGGACAAAAATGCTAGCATGAAAAAGTTACACAAAGGAATGACCAGCTTCTTAGTCTCGAACCATAGAAATCAATCCTAATCCAACTCATCAAAACATATGTTTGCAATCTACGGGTTTTGTTATCATAAAACATATATGTATATGGCTTTGGTAGGTAGAACTTTGCAAGAGCATCAAAATATGTAGATAGCATAAAAGTTAAGTTTTCATAAAAATAACAAGTTATCCGGCTATCCATAAACTTAAATCAAAGAGCAAAGATATGTATGTGGGTCTAGAGCATAGTCATTTCACCTCCACAAATAAAAGAGCCGGTATTTAAATTAATTTCAGATCATATTATAAAGAGCAATTAGCCAAGACATGTATAACTTCATGTAGGTAAAACAAAGCGGCAACTTTCATCATCTTTCCGTAAGCATAGGCAATATAGAACATCGAGGTGAACACATGGTCATGCTTATCTATTGAAAGTAAAAAGAAACATAGGTTGTCCTCCTAGTAGCCATGTTATTGTTTGAAGAGAAAAACAAAAGGTTGCACCTAGTTGATGTTGAAGGCATACTTACAAGCATTTGTGTTTGGAAAAGAGAAGGTCCATGGAGATGTTACCATCCTTTGTAATTCTTCGTTGCCTTCTTCCAACATCTCCATGTATCGATGTGGCTTTTGCTTTTGTCTTGATTTATTAATGCTCCTAAACTTCTGAATTTGATCTTGTATGCTTAATGGAGTCATTGGTCACCCTTCTCTTCAATGTTGTCATCACCATCTCCTCTTTCTTGTTCTCATCATCTCCTTGCTGTCTCTTTTTCATGGATTTCCCCCTCTGTCCAGAACAGAAAATATATTGAAATATAGCTCTATTGAAAAGTTTATGAAATTACCTTTCCAACGTGTGGTCATTCATCGAAAATGGAGTTCAAACAAGGGAGCTATGTCCATTTTACTTCAGCGCTGTGTGCTGTCCAAAACTGATTTCAGGACGTGTTGCACTCGGTGATTCGGGCATAACCGCTTGTAGGAACCTCCGATTGTCTTGATTCTTGATTTGTTGGAATCGTAACTTCATGGGGCTTCTAAATATCCAAAAATATCCAGTGTTTTCCCTTTGAGACCATGCAGAATTTTGATGAGATTGGTGGCTTCTTGCGCATTGATCCGGAGATGTTAACGATCTTTATAATTCTATCTTCTAGAGTGTCATGTTGCACTTCTGTATTGAAGATTCAGGGTCTCCCCCATGCTTAGCATTTTGATAGTCATGGAAGAAGAAGACAAAGCACTTCTTAGTCATCCTTCAATTTCCTTGTAGTGAGAGTCTTTATCTTGCCTGCAAGACATTTTAAACGCACATTCTACCCCCAAGGTGACGGTTGGGAGTAGATAGAATTGCCAACAATCCAACAATGTCTCCTAAGATTCTTAACTTGTGGCATAATTAGTTTAATGAGGAATAAAAACCTAATGAGTGTACGTGGTGCAAGGTGTGTATGCACATGATAGGAAAGCATATAAACAAAGACAATGTTTTCACCTAGTTCTAAACACCATGTTTACAACTAGGTTGCCGAATTTCTCCATAGCCATAAAGGTTTATTTATCAAGGGTTAAAACACCATGTCTATCCCTAAATCAATAACCCTTATAACACAAGGAAAATTAAGCGCATTGCGAGCTTATAAACTAACCAATGCAACATGAAAACATATGAAAAGCTAGCAAGGTTTATCAAACTTAATGATGATGGTCCGAAATCATGTTTAAACACCACGTTTACACAAGATCACAAAGGGAAAATGCCCAGCTGGAGCATTAACATGGATATGAAAGCATACATCATTGAGCCTTAAAACAACCAAGCCAACTATATGCAAAACATGTACATGCAAAGAAACATCATGTTGATAACAAAATGCAATGCATGCAAATAAATAAATATGAGCATGAACATGATGGTGGTTCTAAAAAGAAAACTAAACTTAGATTATTAACCACAAGTTGATCATCATAAGATGGTGTCATTCTTTATTTTCTCTAAGTAGTAAAAATATAAAGAAACGGGTTGCCTCCCGAAAAGCGCTTCATTTAAAGTCATATAGCTGGACTTTCTCACATACCTTCTTTTCGTTGCATAGCCATGGACCTTCATGCAAGAAGAAAAGGTACCAATGCAGCTTTAATTTACTTCCCATGTTGTGCTTGATCACTTATAGAAGACTTGCCCAAAGCATCCTTTTGTTTCATCGTTATCTCCTTCTCTATCATCCTTCAGTGCTGCCTTCACTCTATTATTTTTTTAATGTCCAGAACAGAAAGTATACTCAAGCTCTACTCCATTGCACAGTGCACAAAATTTCCATTCCAACGAGTCTTCATTTGCTCAAATCGGACTCCGGACAAGAGAGTTACGTCCGTTTTACTTCGGCGATGAAATCTGTCCTGAAATTTCAGAACGTGCAACGCTCAATGTTTTCTCCATAACTCCTTGCACGGGTCTTCAAACTTGTTGGTTCTTGATGCGTTGGAATGGTAATTTGATGGAGCTTCTGAATATCTCATTTTATTCATTTGTACACCTCTGAACAAGCTCTTAAATTGATGAAGACAGCAGCATCCATCGCGGGATTCGGAGAGGTTGATGATTTATCTTGCAACTCTTTTAGGCATGACTTCTTTTTTTCATTATTCATGCCTGTCTACATGGTTAGTGAAAATCGGGCCTTTCCCGACATATGATTCTTTAAGGTCATTAGCTTGACCAAGCGCAAAGCATGATCGAGATTTACAAAAGTTATTGTAAACATACGCGTCCATAATTAACACCACATGTGAATTGTAGCAACAAGTCAAGGTGTAAATAAAAGAAGCATATGTTTCATGCATAGCACTTAGCACATCATTAGGCAATGGTTGTTTAGGTGTGAGATTAATTGGATCAAAAATAAATGTTTCCTCTTTTTCATTCTCAAGAAAATCTAGCCTATCAACATGATCACTATTGGAACAAGGCATAGACATTAAACTATCATTCATACTATTGGTTGAGCATGAGTATTTGAATTTATCAACATCAATACCAATAATATCTTGAGATTTCAGCGCGTACCTTGGCCTTAGAGATTTTTCAACAAGAGTGATATTTGGTTCATCAAGCGGTGTTGAAGGCGAATCGATCTCAACAAGTGTAGTTGCCTCTTCATCACCATCTTGCAATTTCTTCAACTCATCATGTGGAACATGTAATCCTTCAACTATGTACGGATTCATCTCTTCTTTGAAGTCTTCATTGTCATCCCAATCTTCGTCTTCAAAGTCTTGTATGTTGCTTTCTTTATCTTCCATGTACCACATGTCGTCAAGATTGCTCATCGTTGATTCACTCTTTTCTTCATCCTTGAGTACTTCCATGTCTTGATTTGCTAGTGTGTAGGCTTCAATAGCACACAGGCTATCATCTAGCTTGAATCCTATCTCCTCCCATTTATCCTTTGAGTCACTAGGCTCATCACGGTTGTACTCTTCTCTTCCTTCATCATAAATCTTTGAGTTGTCAAACCGGTCGATCCATCCTTCATCTCCTTCTTCTCTTTCTTCTTCAAACATCTTTTGGATCGACTCTCCACTCATCTCTTGATCAAATATATCTTCAATTAGTTTGGCAACGTGTCGGCGTTCCTCCTTCCTTCGGTAGTTAATTAGTGGGGCGAAATCAACTTGAACCCAACCGGATTGAATGAACTCCGCCAATGGTCTAGCATTCAACATACTTCGGCCTACATTCATGTTAGTTTCAACATTTTTATCATCCGAAATGACGTCTCTTACCTTGGGAAGTGGATCTTCAATTTCTTGAATGGTCAGTTCATCTTCCTTCACCTCCGGTTCATCTTTTTCCGAAATTTCAGCAAGCACCTTGGGCTTGCTTTTGTCGTTTTGCTCCTCTCGACAACATCTTTGCCAATCTCGTATTGTTCTTTGTCCATTGCTTATCCTTTGTAAGATTTGTGCGGCTTCACTAATTGTTTTATCCAATATATCACCGCCTGCACACATGCTTACAAAACGAGACGAGTTAGGGGTTAGTGAAAAATAAAAGGTATGAAACATCAAGTTACCGGAAAATCCCAAGTTCGGGCCTCGCTCAAGTAGTTCATTAAATCGGTCCCATGCTTCATCAATTCCTTCATCCTCTCCTTGCTTGAAAGTGAGCACTTGCCTCCTTAAGTCTTGAACCTTGCGTATGGGAAAGAACTTCAAAAGAAACTTCTTCACTAGCTCATCCCAATTTCCTTTTGCTTCAACGGACGCAAGTGTGTACCATCTTCGCGCTTCATCTTCGAGGGAGAATGGAAAAAGATTCCACTTGAACCAAGCGGCCGGAACTCCTTTTTGTTGCACCGTGTTGCATAACATTGTGAATTCCTTAATGTGTCTATATGGGTTGTCATCCTCCAATCCTCTAAATGGTTTTGTCGCCACTAACTTGATGATTCCAGGCTTCACTTCATAGTGGGTTGTAGCACACGTCATATCTGATTTTTGCATCTCAATTTCTTCCATTGACGGCATTGCTAGCTCCCTTAACGACATCTCTTCATCTTCCAATGGTGAGGTGAACAAATCCATCTAGGCACAAGAAAAGTAGAAAGAAAAACAAAAAAATATTTTTTTTCTTTTTTAAGAAAATAAGGGTTAGATGTTAGCAATCAACAAAATTAATAGTAGATTAAACGTAGCAAACTGGCTTGCTCCCCGGCAACGGCGCCAGAAAAAGGGGCTTGTTGACGGATAAAACTCGTATCCACCTACGATCCGCAAGCGTACGGACCTACACCTTTTTCACCACGGGATTCCCAAGGTTCTTGTCAATCCGCGGAGCAAGGGGATTACTAGTGCTTAACCAAGTACTAATCTAGTCGAATGGAAAACCTTTGAAAGAGAGTATTAATCTAAAGGTAGAGGCAATCTAACCTAAGTTAATCTAAGTTAAGTTGATCAAACAAATCTAGGGTTAAACTATATGGTAAAGGGTGAACACAAGAGAGTGATTAAGAAAGATAAGCGTTCCCTCCCTAGGATCTAGGATAACATGGTATGCATCTACGCACGAAAGCGGTAAACCAATCTACCGGGGGTTGTGACCACGGTTTCGCCCTTTCCCTCCTCTCGTCCGTCACTACGCGAAGGTATTCGTGACTAGACCTATGATGGACACGGTATGTTGATGGAATCTATGGGAGTAGCGGATATCATACGCCCGAAAAACATGGTAGCTAACCTTAATCATCAAAGCATCATCAACATGAAAACAATAGATTGAAACCACAAATCGAGTAGCGATCACATAGCATGTATCCATCTAATCCTAGGGATGAACGGAGACATTACCCCATCATCTTACACGGATTGAAGCACATAGGGGTGATGGAGACTCCGGAGAACGTCGTCGATGAAGATGACGGCGATGGAGCTTGGGAACACCCCTAGGCCAGCGGCTTGGAGTCCTCCTCTTGCTTCCTTGTCTCCGCCGGCGTTGATCCTTGCGACGAGCTCATCTAACTCTCTCCCTCATCTTGCGGCGGCGGTGTTCTGATGATTGGCGTCGGTAGGATGATTTGTTCGATGGGTCACCATCTTGGGGTGCCTAGGGGGTTGTATTTATGTCCTTGGTATGCCTTTGGGCGTGCTCCACATTGCTTTGCACGAGATCCTCCTTGGGAGAGAAGCAAACTTGGTTTCCATAAAATCAGCCAGATTTCCTGATTCGCAGTCCTTCCTTGCCAGCGCCATATCTCCCACGTACGGACTCCAAATAATGCAAATTCGGTGTCCAGGTTGTGTGGCACGAAATTATCTTCAACTTTGGTATTCATTTCTTTCCTTAAAAACGAAGATAAGATCTCCAAATCGGCCTTGGAAGATAATCTGTTCTGATTTCGGACTGACTGCACAGCAGGGATTTCGGGGGCCATATCTCCTAGCTCTCTTATCCAAATTGAGCCTTCCACATGTCCAAATCGAAGGTATCGTCGAGGCCCACAACTTTGGTAGTCAAACTTTTGCCATTAAAGACCGTTTAAGTCTCCGAATTTGTATCGAAAGATCATGCTGTCCTGAGCTGCGAGAATATCTCTCGGGCTGAGTTGATCTCGTTGGTAAACATCCAAATCCCGGAGTTTTGCGTGTTGATGCTTCAGTCCTTGGGTTGTTTGGAGTCTTGTTCACTTCGTGTCTTGACTTGTGACGGGCTTCATGATCTTCTCTTGAAGTGCTTGATGAACTTATCCCGAAAGTCTCCTCTTTAACGTTAATTTCCTGCGTAAACAACAAACTCCAAAATCGACATGCAAGTGTGAACATGTTATATCATTAGTATGCCTAGTGGCGGGTTAGTTGCAAATCATAATCGAAACCAATGTATAACAAGTACTCTAGGTTGACGGAAATTCACCGTCAACACGGCCTCCGGGTCCAGGCGACTACTTTGTAACTACGGCCCTGGCCACCCAGGTGTACTTCTTCAGTAATAAAGTTTGATCGTTCATCAACTTCTTTACTGTCTACTCCCCTCAACGGGACTACTGCCGAGTACGACTACTCGCATCTACTCCACGATGGGGCTCCGCGCTCTGAGATCGCGACTATGAGTACTCATTGCTGGAATTTTTCTTTCATTAATACTTAAGCAATTCATTACAATTGTTTTTGTACAACTTTGGCTACGAGCTAACTATTACAGGGCTACTGGAGACTGAGCTTATCAGCTACTTGCTCCGCAATGGGCGCCATCTGCTCCAGCAGCTCCGCGTACTCCGCATCAGTACAGTTGGCGGCTACCCCGCCAGCGACTACCTCCACGGGCGCCTTCGGGAAGTAGGACTTCATGAAGGCCAAGACTTGCTTCGGGATCGACCTCGCCATAGGCTTCACATAAGCAGCCAGCCGGCTGGGGGCTTCCCTGAGGCGATCCACGAGCGGAGCGATCTTGGGGCCCCCCGGGTGCGGCACCAAGAGCCTTGCGATCGGCGCGCGCGCTTCTTCAAGATCCTTCACCTGGGCCCGCAGCGCCTCGCAATCTTCATTCAACTTCTGCAACGATTTGTAGCAGTTGACGAGATCGCGGTGAGATGCAATCCGAAGCTCCATGTGCTTCTCGCACTCGAAGGCAAGTTCTTTATAGTCGAGCTCGAGTACCTGGCGGGCCTCCTGCTCCCGGTAGAAGAGGTTCTTCATACTTGTCTCCGAGGACTTCAACTGCTCCACTTGGCACTCAAGCTCTGCAATACAACAAAGCGCAACGGGTTAGACCACCTCTCGACCTCCAACAACTACTCAACAAGTCAAGCGGCATACCTTTGTTCTTGTTGCGGAGTGTTTTGTTCTTCCGCACCAAGTCATCGCCCTTTGCCTGCAAATCTTGGATATCATTATGATACTTGGCAAAAGCGGCGTCGAGCTTGGACTGCATGGCAGCCGCGTGCTTCCGCGACTTCAAAAGCTGATCCTCCAGTGCTTCAGCCCGGAGCACCGCGTCACCAAATCCTTGCAGCATGTTGGACTTCTCACGGGACCTCTCCACGACGTCTTGCACAGACAACACACGTCAACGAGTACTCAACAATAGAGGATTGACTACTCAGAAGTTAAGACTACTTACCTTCATCCACTGCTCAGCCTGGCGGACCGCTTTCAGGTGCCTGGCCACCGTCGCCGGGTCGACCAGATCGTCCTCGAGCAGCTCCACTCCGCCGCGACTACTCGCGGCGGCCTCCGTCATCGGCGCAGAGCGGATGGGCTCTGCGTCCTGGATCTCTGGGGAACAGACAGCCACCTCCAGAGCAACTTCTGGTGGCACAGTGGCCTCCTCTACTCCGGTCGCCACGGCGGCTTCCTTGGCGACCTCCTCCATCGGCTCGGGGGCTCCCTCAGCAGCCTCCGGCGCCTGTGGTGTCGACTTCTCCATGGGCACCGATGTAGGGATCTCGCTCCCTTCGGCCTCGACGCCTGACAAGAAGACGTCAAGCTCATCACCAACTACGACTACTCTATGGGGAAGATTAAAGCCTCAGTAGAGTACTCACCCTCGACCACGCTGGCCTCGGGCAACGCAGCTCTAGCGGCTGGCACTTCTGACTCCGCCTGAGGGGCTGGGGTAGACTCCTCGGTGGGCGGCGCGACTTCTTCCGCCACCGTCGCGGTGGGCTCATCTCCCTCCCAAGACAAGTCTATTGATTTCCTGCAGAAGTACACAATTGGTTGTCATTTAAGCTCGACTACTACACCAAGTACTACTCGGGAAGCTCAGCACTTACAGGTTTGACCGGACTATCGTCACGGCCGGGGCACCGAGGATGCTGGTAATATCCACCAGTCCACCCTCGGCAGGCGCCTCCTCTTGCGCCTCTGCAGCCGCTGCCTCCTCTACAGCGACGGTAGCCGGTGCAGCACCCTCCTGTGCTCCTGTGGCCACCACCTCTTCGACGGCAGGGGCTGCGGGTTCTGTGCTTTCTCGACGAGCAGGGGGCTGGCGCTCCAACTGCGCTATGAGTTCTTCAACAGTGGGGGCTGGGCTACGACTCCCAGCCGGCTCCCCCACTGTGTCCCACTCGCCTTCGTCGCCCTCCTCGATGGGCTCCGTCGACGGCACCTCCTGCATACAAGGAAGATCAGTTACCAGCAAGCGTTCTCGCACGACGGGTACTCGACCACACTAGTCAAGACATCTTACCTCTTGAGGCGTGGTCTCTGAGACCCTTAGCTTCTTCGCCACCCTCTTGCGGGCGGGGTTGCACGGCTTCCGTGGAGGCGCAGCCAGACTAGACTCCAGGCTAGTCGGCAGATCTTGCACAAGGGGTACATGAGGCAAGCCGGGACGGCTGAACCTCAACCACAGCTGGAAGCGGTCCAGTAGCATCTCCTCGTCGTCGTCGTCGTCGTCGTCGGACGTGTCTTCCACGATGACGGTGTCATCGCCTTCGCCGACTTCTCGCCGCTCCTTGGCTTTGGCTTTCCCTCCTTCGGGATCTCGATTCCCTGAGGGGGCGGCTGCGGCTCGGAGACGAACCTCTTCAAATCGTCCTGCAAGACACAAGACATCAGCGCGATTACTCACAAGCACTGACTACTCGACTAGGGGGTACGACTACTTACCTCCTTTGGCGGGCACGCGGCGGAGTACTCTTGGACCGGGCACGCCGTGTACGGTGGCATGTCCTTGAAGATGCGCGTCAGCCGATCAACGATGTCGTCGTCGTCGACTTCACCTCCTGGCATCCGCGACGTGTCATCGTCGCTGGTGTACTTGAAGCCTAGGGTGTCGCGGGCCATCAGCGACTGCACCCTCCGCTTCATGAAACTGAAGGCCACGTGCTCGGCCCTCAGTCCAGCTTCTCTAAGCTCCTTGATGCGCGCCAAGAGTTCGGGGGAGGCCGGATTCCCTCTGCATTGTGGGCTCCGTGTTCCACCGGTCCGGTGCCTGGGCTGCCTCCCGCTCGGCTTCGGCAGGCCAGGGTGGTGGTTCGTGACGTAGAACCACCTCGCCTTCCAATCGGCGTTGGAGTCAATGAGCTTGTACGCGAGGTACTGCTCAGCGGCGTCTTCTCTCATCTGGATGCCGGCTCCTCTGACTACTCGCAGATTGCTGGCGCTCGGCTGCGGCTTCACCCGAAAGAATTTCCGGAACAAGATCCAGTGCGGCCTTATCCCCAGGAATGCTTCACAAAAATGGACGAAGACTGCGGTATGAATTATGCCGTTAGGGCTGAGATTGAGGTACTCAACTCCGTAGTACCCGAGGAGGCCTTTGAAGAAATCGCTGGCCGGAAGCGCGAGTCCGCGCTCCACAAAGCGCGCGAACATCGGGATCTCGTCTTCAGCTTTCTCCATTGGGTACGGATCTCCGGCGCCGGCTCTCCACATATCCACTTCCTTCTCCCGGATAAATCCGCTGTTGAGAAGGGCCAACAGATCCTCGGTCTTCACTTTCGACTTTTTCCACTCGCGGCTTGGATCTGGCCGCGGTGGAGACATCGGCGGCGCTGCCCCCATGGCAGCCGCTGCAGCCTCGTCACGGCCTCTCTTCTTCCCTGCGACCTTTGCAGACTTGGACGGTGAAGGCTTCATTCTCCAAGTACAGGGCGTCTTCACGCGCATCCGCTCGGGGGCTACTCTGGAAGCTCTGGGTGGCGGCACACTTGATCTACTGCGGCGGCGGCGTGCGCTGGAAGTGGATCTACCTCAGATCGATTCGAAATGGCTACAACAGTGATGGGTCAAAAACCCTAAGGGTTTTGGCTTCTATTTATAAGTCAAACCGGCCCTCCAACGGCCAGATGGATAAATCTGCGCTCGGCTGACTCAGCGGCCGCGCGTGACTCTTCGCATTCTACTAGTCGACGCGCCTCACCTCGGGGGCTCGGCTACTACTACTCGACTACCTAGGAAGCGACAAGACTCAGGAGCATCTCAGGACACATTCTTCAAGATGACCCTTCAATTCGAGAGGAAGTACTCGACTCAAGGCTCGGGGGCTCCGTGCCACGTGTCCTTCGGTTTTTTCTCTCCAGATTTTTTGGGATTTTCTTACCAAGACTTCAGATGGACCCTCAGCCAGAGCCTGCGGCTCAACCTAAGGCTCGGGGGCTACTCCATATGGAGTGCGATTTTGCAATCGCACTTCCATATCAGCTCCGGCTTCAAGACAAGACGGGCATTTTTTGAAGACCTTCGAGGGCAGCACTCGATGACGCTTGGGACTACTCGAGAAGACTTCAAAATTGCTCAAACATCAGCTGGAGTACATTCCAGCCTCAGGGTGCTTCAACTACTCTTGAGGACTTTTGACTTGTAGTACTTGGGGACGCTTGAGGACTACTCGTTAAGGCCGTCAAGACTACTTGAAGCTATCCTTCTCGACTACAAAGTACTCGGGGGCTTGTCGTATGGACGTCCCTGGGCCCACTACCTCGGTGCGTAACAGGACCGACTACTCGGTGGGCCCTTGGGACTACCCGGCTTGCGCTACACAGCACCTGATGGCGTGGAGGCCGTCCAGTGTTTTTCTCAACGGATTTTGCAGGAACGTCGTGCCAACATCGAATGCCGGCCTGTCCTGGAAAACAGGAGGTACTGTCAGTCGATCAAGTTTTTCGCTAATTTCCACCCAAAATTTGAAATGCCACTCTACATAAAAGTTGTGTCCCTCAACAAGATGGACAACTTTCGTAAAGGTAGATTTTGAAGTGTTTAGGTGAATTTTGGAGAACGCGGCAAAAGTTCCGGACGACATTCGCTGACGTTAACGGTTAAGCCGGTTTTGACCGTGTCTTTGACCAAGGGTCCACTACGGGTGTGTGTCGGCTTGGTCAAGGGTTTTATTGGGGTTCATTGGTGAGGTTTTCGAGGTGATGACCCAGGTTGACCTAGGTTTGACCGGTGTTTGACCGGTTTGACTCGGCTGATCCGGTCATTAGCGTTAATGACGGTAATTAAAAACCTGGGGCGTCACACAACGCTACCTACCAGCGAGCTATCCAGAAATGTTTCAAGAAACAACTCAACAAGAACGTTGAGGCTTATGTGGATGACATGGTCGTCAAGACCCGAAACCCCGACATGCTCATCACCCATCTTGAAGAGACTTTCGCATCTCTGCGGGAGTACCAGTGGAAGCTCAACCCGATCAAGTTCGTCTTCGGCGTACTTTCGGGGAAACTACTCGGTTTTATCATCAGCCATCGCGGCATCAAAGCCAACCCTGAGAAGATCTCCGCCATCACCAAGATGAAGGCTCCCACCTGCATCAAAGACGTGCAGAAGCTCACCCGGTGCATGGCGGCCCTGAACAGATTCATCTCGAAGTTTGGAGCACGGGGACTACCCTTCTTTAAACTACTCAAGCACCAAGAGAAGTTCGTGTGGACCCAAGAGGCAGATCAAGCCCTGACTCAGCTCAAGGACTTCCTATCCAAGCCTCGAGTCCTCACGGCTCCTCGCAAAAAGGAGCAGCTACTGCTCTACCTCGCTGCGACTACTCACGTGGTCAGTACTGCCATCGTTGTCGAGCAGCAGGAAGATGGTCACGCCTATCCAGTCCAGCAACAAGTCTACTTCGTCAGCAAGGTCCTGTTGAAATCGAAGGCACGCTACCAACCAGTACAGAAGCTACTGTATGCACTGCTCATCACCTCGTGGAAGCTACGACACTACTTCCAGAAGTACTCGATCTCCGTCGTCACCGACTACCCGCTCGGCGACATCCTACGGAACCAAGATGCTACTGGAAGAATCTCCAAATGGTCAGTCAAACTCGACGCCCTCACCATCGACTTCAAGCCACGAATAGCTATCAAGTCGCAAGCACTAGTCGACTTCATGGCGGAGTGGCGGGAAAATCAGCTACCAACTCCAACCGAGCGACCAGAGCATTGGGTGATGTACTTCGACGGCTCACTCAAGCTCTAGGGCACGGGTGCAGGGGTACTCTTTATTTCTCCAAAAGGCAAACAACTCAAGTACGTCCTGTAGATCTTCTGGAAGGTCCCAAACAACGAAGCCGACTACGAAGCTCTGCTACATGGGCTCTGTCTCGCAATATCATTAGGCATCAAACGACTACTAGTCTATGGCGACTCCGCAGTGGTCATCAACCAAGTCAACAAGTCCTGGGATCGCAACAAGGAGAACATGGACGCTTACTGCCTAGAATTCCACAAGCTCGAGAACAAATTCTATGGTCTCGTGTTCCATCACGTCGTCCGCGACAACAACGTTGCAGCGGACGTCCTGTCAAAGCTTGGTTCTACTCGCGCACAAGTACTAGCAGGTGTCTTCGTCCACGAGCTTCACGCGCCATCCATCCCGGAGCTGGCACCCATGACCACTGACCCAGCACCTTCTCAAGCTGGCCAGGAGGTCATGATGGTAGACGTGGACTGGCGACAACCCTTCATCGACTACATCTGCGAGCAGAAGGTTCCCACTGACAAGAACTTGGCTGAGCAAATCATCCGCCGGGCCAAGTCCTACGTACTAGTCAGAGACAAGCTCTACAGGCGGGGCGCCACTTCTGGAGTACTCATAAAGTGCATTCCCCGGGAAGAGGGCAAGGACATCTTGGAGGAGATCCACATAGGCATCTGCGGCAACCATGCTTCTTCTCCCACGCTGGTCAGCAAGGCTTTCCGATGAGCTTTCTACTGGCACACAGCTTTGGGCCATGCTGAGGAACTCGTCGGAAGGTGCCAAGGGTGCCAGTACTTCGCCAAGCAACAACACGTCCTGGCCTACAAGCTAGTCACTATACCACCAACTTGGCCTTTCGCCTGCTGGGGGCTCGACATGATTGGGCCTCTCCCGACTGTGCCAGGAGGATTCAACAGAGTTCTGGTGTCCATCGACAAGTTCACTAAGTGGATCGAAGTCAAGCCGGTCACCTGCCCAAAGGCCGACAGAGTACTCGACTTCTTGGATGAACTCGTGCACCGCTACAGACTACCCCACCGCATCATCACAGACCTGGGTTCCAACTTCAACAACCACCATTTCTGGGAGTACCGCGAGAACAGCGGGATTGACGTCCGGTATGTCTCAGTCGCCCATCCACGGGCCAATGGACAAGTCGAGCGCGACAATCGGATGGTACTCGACACTCTCAAGAAGTGACTGCACGACGCTGCTAACACAAAGGGGGGCAAGTGGATAAAGGAACTACCTAATGCACTCTGGGGACTTCGTACTCAACCTACCAAGCCAACAGGGCAGGCACCCTACTTTTTGGTCTACAGCTCCGAGGCTATTCTACCTATCGACGTCATGTGGGAGTCGCCGGCAGTAGAGCAGTACGATGAAGGCATCTCAGAAGACAACAAACGAGTTGATATCGATGGACTCGAAGAAGCTCGCTGTGCCGCCCTCGTCCAGTCAGCAAGGTACCTTGAAGGTATTCAACACTATCATGATCGCAACGTTAAGGAACGCTCCTTTAAAGTTGGTGATCTAGTCCTCCGACGCATCCAAAACATGGAAGGACTACACAAGCTCAGCTCACCATGGGAAGGTCCCTTCTCGATCGCAAAGGTGACTGGACCAGGCTCATACCGCCTCCAAACACTGAAGGCGATAACGTCAGCAACTCGTGGAACATCGACCAGCTCTATCGATTCTACACGTAGTCTCTCGACTACTCTGGGGTCCAAGTCTACACGACTACTCCTGGGCTCTTTGCTGTAAGCGGCTCCGGGTCCAGGCACTAGTCTCTGGACTACTCTACTCCAAGATCCAGCTTCAATGGCTACTAACAGATCTCAGGCTACTCAGAGCATCAAGGACTCTAGCAGTGGTCTATCAAGAGACCATGTACTCTCAGATCCAGCCTATACGGCTACTAACGGATCTACAGCTGTAAGCGGCCATGAGTCCTAGCACTACTCAAGCCGTAGGCGGCCTTCCGGTCCAGGTGACTACACTTGTAAACGGCCCTAGCCATCCAGGTGTACTCTTTTATAGTAATAAAGTTTGACTCCTAATCAACTCATTTACTGTGATTTCCTCCAATGGACCTACTGTCGAGTACTACTACTCGCAACATCCCCATGATGAGCACTCCGCATATACAAACAACGACAACGAGCACTCCTTTCAGTCATATATCATGGAAGATTTTCATTCAAACTTAAACAAGTTCATCATAACTTTGTTTATATTACATATGCTGCTGTAAGCTAACCCTACAATACAACTACTGAAGGTTCAGCTTCTCCGCGACTTGTTCCGCGATGGGCGCCATCTGCTCCAGCAACTCCTTGTACTGGTCCTCTGCGCAATTGGCGGCTATTCCTCCCGCGACTACATCTACTGGGGCCTTGGGGAAGTACGACTTCATATACGCCAAGACCTAGTTGGGGATGGACTTCGCCAGATGCTTCACATAAGCTGCCAGACGACCGAGGGCTTCCTTCAGCCGATCAACCAATGGAGCTATCTTGGGCCTGCCTGGATGAGGTACTAGCAGTCTTGCAATCGGGAGTGCGGCTTCTTCAAGCTCCTTGAGTTGGCCGCGCAGCTTCTTGCAATCTTCATTGAGCTTCTGCAGAGATTTATAGCAATTGGCCAGATCACGATCTGAGGCTTCGCGAAGCTCCATGTGCTTCATGCACTCATGAGACAACTGCTTATATTCATATTTAAGTACCTCTCGGGCATCTTTTTCTTGGTAGACGATGTTCTTCAGATCGGTCTCTGATGCCTTCAGCTGGTCTACACGGGCCTCAAGATCTGCAAAAGCTCAAAGAACACATGTCAGACTACTACAAGGTACCCTTAATGAGTACTCGACAAGGCTGATGGCGGCTTACCTTTGTTCTTCTGGCGCAACGACTTGTTCTTCCGAATCAAGTCGTCGCTTCTCGCCTGCATCTCTTGTACCTCATTATGGTACTGGGTGAAAGCTCCATCCAGCTTGGATTGCAACATGGCTGAGTGCTTCCTAGCCTTATTGAGCTCCTTCTCTAGCGAATCCGCTCGGAGCACTGTGTCGCCATACCCTTGGAGCATGTCTGATTTTTGTCGGGATCTCTCCACGACATGCTGCATAAGGCAACAACCATCATTAAGTACTCAGTTCTTGTGGAATTCGACTACTAAAGCGTACTGTCACGTACCTTCATCCACTGCTCAGCCCGACGCATTGACTCCAAGTTACGTGCCACTACCGTCGGGTCGACAAGGTCATCTGCCAGAAGCTCCAGCCCGCCACGACTAGTCGCCACTGCCTCTGACATCGGCGCCGAACGGATTGGCTACGCATCTTGGATTTCTGGCGACCTTATGACAACGTCCATGCTCGACTCCGGGAGCGCGTCATCGTGCACCTCTTCCGTGGTCTCGGGGGCTATTGGTACCTCCGGTCCGGTAGCCGCTCCCTCCAGCACATCGGCTTCCGGCACGACGCCTTCAACTGGCATGGCTTCGGGGATCGCGGTCCCCTCGACTTGTGCTTCTATCAGAACAACACACACGACGTCAGTATCTGGGGGCTACGACTACTACATGGGGCAGACAACATCACCGAAGTTTACGTACCTTCCACTACGGTGGCTTCTGGCGGCGTAGCCTCTACGCCCTGAGCAATGGCCTCAGCCTGAGGAAGCGCTGCGGACTCCTCAACAGATGGCGTGGGTCTTTGTCAGCTGTTGCACTGGGTTCCTCGCCCTCCCAAGACAGATCAGTAGATTTTCTGCAAAGTACAAATTCGTTGATCAGCCAAAGCAAGATTAGCAATAAGTACTACTCGAAGATAGACTTCACTTACAAGCTGGACCGGAGAACAGTCACGGTCGGAGCGCCAAGTAAACTGGCGATATCAACAAGCCGGGCTTCCGCGGATGCCTCTTCTTCAACATGGGCCACTACTGGCTCCACGGTTCCAGTAGTCGTGGAGGGCTCGGGCCTACTCTCCACTATTGACGCTCGCGGCTCGCCGTGCACCAGACGCCTATTGTGCCGACTCTGGCACGACTTCTTCAATGGTGGGGGCTGGACTGAGGCTCCTTTCAGTCGCTCCACCCACCGTGTCTCAGTTGTCCTCTTCCCTCTGATCCACGGGGACGGACGATGGAATGTCCTGCGACAACTATAAATTCAACTGTAAGCATGCAATGCTTCAAGACAAGTACTCGATAACTTCACTCGAGGAATCACCTCGTGGGAAGTGGTCTCTGTCACCTTCAGCTTCTTGGCGATGCACTTCCGTGCCACATTGTGCGGCTTTCTCGACGGCGCGGGGAGACTAGCCTCCAAGCTAGTCGGTGGATCATCAACGAGGGGGATATGGGGCAGTCCAGGTCAACTGAATCTGGACCGTAGCTGAAACCGCTCCTGGAGCGTTTCCCCATCCTCCTCATCGGATGTATATTCAATGGTGATGGTGTCATCACCCTCACTGACTTCGCGGTGTTCCTTCACCTTCCCCTTGCCCTCCTCTGGAATCTCTTCAAGACGAGGAGGGGGAGTTGGGTCTGAGACAAACTTCGCAATGTCATCCTGCGGCAAACAACTTGGGTGAGCGCGACTACTCCAGGCAAATCAGTACTCAGAGGTAGAAGTCACAACTATGTACCTTGTTCGGCGGATGAGCCACGGAGTACTCGGGGACTGGGCAAGGAGTGTACGGTGGAATATCATTGAATATCTTGCCCAGCCTCTTAATAATGTCATCATCGTCGACTTCGTCGTCGGGCATCCTTGACGTATCTTCGTCTCCCGTGTACTGGTACCCGAGGGTATCACGAGCCATCAGTGGTTGCACCCTCCTCTTCATGAAACTGAAGGCCACATGCTCGGCCCTCAGCCCAGCCTCCCTAAGGGCCTTGATCTTCTTCATCAGCTCGGGTAGTTGGATACCCTCTTGCATGGTGGGTTCGATGTTCCACCACACCCTGTGCTTCGGCTGCTTCCCGCTCGACTTCGACAGCTCCGGATGATGGTTACATGTGTAGAACCACTTCGACTTCCAGTCTTGATTTGACTCAATCAACTTGTACGGCAAGTATTGGTCAGCTGCGTCCTCTCGCATCTGAATTCTTGCTCTACCGACTACTCGCGGGTCGTTGGTGCTTGGCTGCGGCTTCACTCGGAAGAACTTTCGGAACAAGATCCAATGGGGATTGATTCCGACGAATGCTTTGCTGAAGTGCATGAATACAGAGACGTGGGAGATACCATTGGGGTTCAAGTTCAAGTACTCAGTACCGTAGTACTTGAGAAGACCCTTGAAGAAATCGCTGGCCGGGAGCGCTAATCCGTGCTCCAGGAATCTAGCGAACATTGGAACTTCATCTGGATTCTTCTCCATGGGGTACGGGTCGCCTGCGGTGGCGCGCCACATGTCCATCTCCTTCTCCTGTAGGAACCCGCTATTCACTAGGGCTAGTAGATCCTCTGTCTTCATCTTGGATTTCTTCCACTCCTTGGTCGTATTGGGATGCGGGGGAGATGTTGGCGGCAACGACCCCTGAGCAGATCCCTCTGCTTCGCTATGGGACCTCTTCTTCCCGGCACCAGCCTTCGAGCCCTTGGACGGAGATGGCTTCATTCTCCAAGAGCAGGAGGTCTTCACTCGCATCCGCTCGGGGGCTACGCCGGTGGCAAGTGGTAGCGGCGCGTGTGGACTTTCAATCTCTTGCGCGGCAGCAGAAGCAGCAGTAGATGGAAACTTGGATAGATCTATTCAAGTGGCTGCTGCTGCGGGGAATGAAAAACCCTAAGGGTTTCGGCGTCTATTTATAACCTAGCAAGCGGCACCGCAACGACCGAATGGATAAGTGCTGGCGGGTGACGGCTGCCTGACCCTTCGGCTTCCAGGACTCAATACAGCCCATCTTGAGGGCTCCGCTACATCCGCCTGGTCCAATGGGTGATGACGAGACTCAAGATCCATTCAGGACACATTCTACAGTCAAGATGACCCTTCAATTCAAGAGGAAGTACTCGACTCAAGGCTTGGGGGCTCCGTGCGACGTATCCTCCGGTTTTTTTCTCCGAGTTTTATGGGATAAGCTTGGCAGAACTTCAGATTGACCCTCAGCTTGAATCTACAATTCGACCTAAGGCTCGGGGGCTACATTTCATATGGAATGCGATTCTTCGAATCGCATTTTCCATATGGTTTCTTCTTCAAGACGACATGGGTACTATTGAAGACCTTCAAGAGGAGAACTCGAGGATGCTTGGGAACTACTCGAGCAGACTTCAAGACTACTCAAGGATCAGCTGGAGTACCTTCCATCCTCGGAATGCTTCAAGTATTCTTGAGGACTTTTGGCTTGTAGTACTCGGGGATGCTTGAGGACTACTCATCAAGGCCATCAAGACTACTCAAATCTATCTTGCTCGACTACAAAGTACTCGGGGGCTTGTCGTATGGACCTCCCTAGGCCCACTACCTCAGTGGGTGCCAGGACCGACTACTCGGTGGGACCCTGGGACTACTCGACTTGGGTCACACGGCACTTGATGGCGTGGGGCGCAAGGACTACGGTGGAGGAGTACTCGGATAGGAAGCTGTGCATGTCCTGTACCATGTAGAGAACTCCTAGACGTACACGACTAGTACTCTCTCCTCAAACCGACTTGTAACCCTGCCTTCCGGACTATATAAGGCAAGGTAGGGACCCCTATCTCTCTCATACGCATCATCTTGTAATCACACCCAATCAATCCAGAGCTACACAACATACAGGACGTAGGGTATTACTCACCTCGCGGTCCGAACCTATCTAAATTGTGTGTCATGTGTCTCTTCCTTCGAGTTACCGATCTCGGCGAGGTCACATTCATCTACCTCGGGTACTCCCCTTAGTAGGTTGCCAGTCTAAAACACCGACACCAGTTGCCTGCCTCCGTCGCGTGGCGTCGGTTCCCGAGTCTTCTCGATCCTTCCCCCTTCTGCATGTGGGCCCTTGTTGTCAGTTTCTCTCCGAGTTGGACGAAGCTCCTTGTCCCGCAAGATTCAGCACTTTTTCGACTAGGTCCTCGGAGTTTGTCATCTTCTCGGGTTAGGTCCCTGGGCTTCTTGAAGTTAAGTTTGCTTCATTGCATGACTTGTACCGGGCTTCAAGGTCTTGTCAAGGTGCTTGATGAACTTATCTCGGAAGTCTTGCTTTCAACGTCAAAACCCTGCATAAACACTAAACTCCAAAATCGACATGCACAAATGAACTTGTTATATCAAGGGACTTAGTACCAATGGATAAGATATAAAACTCATGCCAACACCAAAGGTAAACTCATGGCTAGGTTGACGGAATTTCACCGTCAACATCCCCCCCATGCTTAAACCATGCTCGTCCTCGAGTAAGCCTTCGATGGATATCATCATTGCCCTTCATTGTTTAAACCTTGCACTTGATCATACATGAGAAAACATAATGTTCTCAAAATTTAATTTTTTAAAGTTTCATAAGGTACTAGCCTTCATCCCTACGGAGGGTAGATTATTAATTAAGCTTATCCCACAAGTATTAACATGCTCCAAAGATTAAATAGATCTCAGAAATTTTGAAATAAAGAACGAGATGAAAAAGAGCTAAATCAAGTTCACAAATTTGAATCACCTTGCATATTGCTCATGATTTTTCATCTCACTTGTCTCTCAAGCCTATTTATTCTAATCCTTTCCCTCTCATATATATGTGGTAGGCTTTATATGGAGCTTTTGGGAAAGTTTAGTCCTACCAAGATATTATAAATGAGATGTTGTCAAAACAAGAAAAGCTTCTCATGGCCTTACCGAGACTCGTCAAAAAGGTCATTGGAAAATAATGTTAAGTCAAGGAGGGGAAAGAGAAAAATACACACACTTGAGATAGGTGGACATGTGAAAATGGCAAAGAGTGATCCCGAGGCACAAAAGAAGTCCTCTTTATCGGATTACACATGGTTGGAAAATGAGTATGGATCTTTTAATATTGAAACCTTGAAATTCCTAATGTACTTTAGAGAACCGGGGAGCTCATTTTATTTTTACTCATACTCACATTTTTTTCTCTTTCTCATACATATATTTTTTCTCTTTTTTCTTTCTTTCTCTTTCTCATTTTTTCTTTTTCTTTCTCATCAAATTTTTTATTTGCTCCCCTTGAACTCTAAAATTACATTGTACCTACGTCCTCCTCCATGCTTAGACGTTTGCTCGTCCTCGGGCAAAGAGGTGATAAGGATAAGGTAGGTACCGGGAATACTTTTCTTTTGGAGAGATACTTGAAATCTTCAATGTTAGCACCGTCTTGCGATCTTCCTTGAATTGATGATCCATCCTCAATGATAGGTTGTGGTCAAAGGAGGTAATCACAAAAGATGACATTTGGTTTTAAGGGTGGATATCTGGCGAGATTTGTGAGATCTCCGATGTGGGGATACACAATGCACGGATAAGAGGCTAGCAATAAGATAGCTACGCAAAAACGGAATGACCGGCTTCTTAGTCTCGGGCCAGAGAAATCATGGCTTGCAATAACCCACTCAAAAATAAATCTTGTACACTGAGGTTTATGCACTCAAATATTTATAAGGCTCTGGATAGGTAGAGCAACACACAAGTGATATTCATGGCAAAGCATTACTTTTAAGAATAAAAATCATCTTCAATCTATCTAAAACTTGAGAGCACATAAACACTATGGGTCTTTATTTTAATCATAACCTCCACTAAAGATTATGCTAGCATTTAGATAAATTCAGATTTGTATTTTAAGAGAGCCCTAGCTTTAACATGCATAAATCAAATACAAAGATAAACAAAGCGGCAATTATAATCATATATCATCATGGCATAAATTTCATAACTTTACCAAAGATAAAAACAAGGTGGTGTCTTTATTCATGATGAAAACAAACTAACATACAAGCTGAAAATAAACTAACACACTTGCTGAAATTTAAATAAAAACTGAAAACACTACGCAAACACAAGCAAACAAAAGCTGAAAATTACAAAGAAAGGGAAAAGAAAAGAAAACTAAAGCTCCTCCTCCTTCTTCCTAATCTTCCGCCGGCGGTTGGTGTTGATAATCTTGGTAGTTGTAATCTTGCTCATAGTAGGTTTGGACATCCCCTCCAACGAATTGATACGGCGGTACTAGGTGAAGGCGCCCAAGCTCATAGGCAATATTTGGATTGCCCTCACCAAGTTGAGCCGCGTTGGATTGGATGGCTGCGACGTTTTGCATATTTCTCGCAGCATACCCTCCAATTATGGCCATGCTTTGTTGTGGTTGGGGGTATTGTACATGTGTATAGGGCTCCGCAAAGGTCACGTTGGGCACCATATAATTTTGTGGGGGCATGGAGGTGGAGCGGATGAACAGGTCGATCGACGAGGTGGGACGGGCGGCTCCTCCGTACATCCTTGAGGTGGTAGACGTCATGGACGAGCTCCTTGTTTCCCTCATGCCACCGAGGAGGAGAGTGTCGTTCCTCCTTGGCGGTGCCGTGTCCTCCTCCATGCTTCAAGGAGACTCTAAAACCGAGTGCCTCCTCGAAGACGTCATCGAAGATGGCTTGGACGATGACGACCCCTTCTTCTTGGTGAAGAGACTTGTGGTTTTCTTCCACATGATTGCAGCACTCTTCTCTCTAATAAAACTTCATGTTTCAACCGGTAACTAGGCACTTCAAAAATTACTTTGGAATGTGGACTTCGAGTGGATTAAGGGTGTGAATTGTTTGAGAAAACAAGCTTGGGAAGGATGGCTATGTCTATGGTGGTTCTGGACTCGAAAACTTGAGCACACAAATGGAGGAAGGACAAAGAGCTACTTGCCTGCAGAAGACGGGCATCGGGGGGGTGCCTTTTATAGGGCAGGCCGGCCGGCCTGGGCCGACCGGCCCTGGTGGCTGTGTGCCCCTCCGGCTCGGTTCTTTCTCCCAGCATGATCATCTCCCCTTTGTGACCTTTGTGCCCGCCTGCTCCACTAGTTGCACCGCCCAAACGCTCTCGTCCACTCTTTTTCTTGCATTATTGGTCCTTCCACTTGATGCTCTTGCTTTGAGTCATGTCCATGCTCCCTTGCTCCACTTGCTTCACATGCCACCATGAATTTCATGCAAAGTCATGCTTGCTGCCAACCCATGCTTGTCCTTTGCATGTGGTCTTGATGAAAGTTGTTGGGCATCCATTGATGTATTATGGTGCATGCATGATTAACTTAACTAGATTGCCTCCCTCTAAACATGTTTAAGGCTAAGCACTCCTCTAATTTCGAAAATTAAAAATAATTTCAGAGCTATGAGAGAGCTCAAACATAAATTTAGAGAAGTTTTTAAACCATTAAAAACAAATGTAAGTCGAAAATATTTTCCGACTACATTTATATCGGTCTCACCGGTATTGTTTGCCTTCATTAGTTGAGAGCAAACTTTACAGGCTTGATCATGGGGCATAGGTTTAGGTTCTAATTTTGGTTAAATGAGTGAAAATTTGAATGAAATAAAATTAAATGAGGCTTAGAAAAATTCTAATCTTAGAGAAACCAAGGATATAGATTTTGAAACCAGCCAAAAGTCTATTTAGGTTTGAATTTTACTACGCAAAGACATTAGACTTAGAAGTGGTTGAACAATATTAGAGACATAATTCTTGATTGAATATTTTGCTTGATCATAAACCCTTTACATGAACCCTCCTATGTGTTTGTTTGCTTCTTTTCAAGAGACCACAACCAAATAAATTCAGAACCTAACTCAACCATTCATCCTCATTATGATGTTGTGGTTAACTTGATTTTCATGCTAAAAACACACGAGTAGAGCCACGACTTGTACCTAGGTGATAATTAAATTTCAGCACGTGGTAGGACTCGCGTGAACCTAGAAACTAAATTTTTGGTTGGTTTAAAAATTTATATCCTTGGTTTCTCTAAGATTAGAATTTTTCTAAGCCTCATTCAATTTTATTTCATTCAAAATATCTCTCATTTAGCCAAAATTAGAACCTAAACCTATGCCCCCATGATCAAGCCGGGAGAAGTTTTGCTCTCAACCAATGAAGGCAAACTATATCGGTGAGACCAATATCAACGTAGTCGGAAAATATTTTCGACTTACATTTGTTTTTAATGGTTAAAAACTTCTCTAAATTTATGCTTGAGCTTTTCCATAGCTCTGGAAATATTTTTAATTTTTGAAATTAGAGGAGTGCTTAGCCTTAAACATACTTAAAGGGAGGCAATCTAGTTAAAATTAATCATGCATGCACCATTGGATGCCCTATCAACAACTTTCATCAAGACCACATGCAAAGGACAAGCATGGGTGGGCAGCAAGCATATCTCAACAGGAAATTCATGGTGACATGTGAGGCAAGTGGAGCAAGGGAGCATGGACATGACTCAAAGCATGAAGCATCAAGTGGGAGGACCAATAATGCAAGAAAAGGAGTGGACGAGAGCGTTTGGGCGGTGCAACTCGTGGAGCACGCGGGCAAGGATGTCATGGAGGAGAAATGATCGTGCTGGAAGAAATCCGAGGCAGGGAGGAGCACGCGGCACCCCAGGCCGGTCGGCCTAGGACGGCCGACCTCCCCTATAAAAGGAGCCCCCTGGCTCCCGTTTTCTGCAGGCAAGCATCCCTCTTATTCCTCTATTTGTGTGCTCAAGTTTTCATGCCCAGAACCACTGTAGATATACCAACCTTCCCAATCTTGATAGCTCAAACAACTCACACCCTTAATCCACTCAAAATCCACATTCCGAAGTAAGTTTTTAAGTGCCTAGTTACCGGTTGTAACCCGGAATTTTAGTAGAGAGAAGAGTGCTGCAATCATGTGGAAGAAAACCACAAGTCTCTTCTCTAAGAAGAAGGGGTCATTGTCGTCCAAGCCATCTTTGATGACGTCTTCGACGAGGCACTCGGTTTCCGAGTCTCCTCGGAGCATGGAGGAGGACACGGCACTGCCAAGGAGGAACGACACTCTCCTCCTCGGTGGCATGAGAGCAACAAGGAGCACGTCCATGAGGTTTACCGAACCTCAAGGGCGTACGGAGGAGCCGTCCGTCCCACCGCGATGATCGACCCGTTCATCCGCACCACCTCCATACACTCCGCGGTACTCCACATATGGCTTCATCATATTGTCGGAGGAGGAGGAGAAGAAACTCCCTCGCCTTGAGAAGAGGCTTGTGGCAAACGTCGATTTCAACGATCAAGCTCTCAACCCATTGGGTTTTGGCACGGACATATATTATATGTTGGGGCACCTTGGACGGGTGCAATTCTCCAACGGGGTGTCGGCAAACACCCACAAGGAGTTTGCCTTGGAAATCTTGATGACTATGGCGCCTATCCTTGATGAGGGGGGGTGCAAAGTTTATCATTTCGTTTGGAGGGAATCCAACAAGTGGTTCCCTACGAGTACATTAGGGAGCTACTTGGGTTCCAAAAGGGAGCTCCGGAGAAAGTTGACGTGCCGGATGGCATGTTGGATGGATTTTGAAATTTAATCTCCGGAGAAGCCCACCAACAACGCAATTCCATCCGCAACCCCATTATCCAAGTATTCCACTCTTGGATGTGCAAGAGGATTATGGGGAGGATGAGGGAGACGAAGGTGACCGACACGGAGTTGAATTGGCTCTTCTCGGCTTTAATTGCCAAGCACCCAATAGACCCCTCATACCTTATGATCAACCGATGGTGTTGCAAGGCAACATCGAGATCGGGAGATATTGGTTCGGGATGCTACCTCTCTATGCTGGCCATCTCCTTAAGGTCGGGGATTACAAGGAATCCCGAACATCTTTTACGTGGAGGAGGGTCTCCTTTTCCCGGCAAAGAGGAATAAAAGAGGAAGAACTGTAGAGGAGGGATCTTCCTCCGTGCAAGCGGGTGGTGCACAACCAAACTATGTGCCACCATTCGGAGGAATCCCTACTCCGCCAAATTATTACGGAGGGCCAACAATGCAAGCATGGGGGAGTGGTCCAGCCATGCCCCCACAAAATTGTGTGGTGCACAACATAACCTTTGCGGAGCCCTACGCACAATACCCCCAACCACAACAAAGCATGGCCATAATTGGAGGGTATGCTGCGAGAAACATGCAAAATGTCACAGCCATCCAAACCAATGCGGCTCAACTTGGTGAAGACAATGCAAATATTGCCTATGAGCTTGGGCGTCTTCACCTGCTAGTACCGCCGGAACAATTCGTTTGAGGGGATGTCCAAACCTACTATGAGCAAGGGTACAACTACCAAGATCATCAATACCAACCACCGGCAGAGGATTAAGAAGAAGGAGGAACTTTAGTTTTCTTTCCTTTTACCTTTTTCTGTAATTTTCAGTTTGTGTTTGCTTGTGTTTGCGTAGTATTTTTCAGTTTTTATTTAATTTTCAGCAAGTGTGTTAGTTTATTTTCAGAATGTACTTCAACAAGTTTTCATCATTAATAAAGACACCACCTTGTTTATACCTTTGGAAAAGTTATGAAATTTGTGTCATGGTGATATATGATTATAATTGCTGCTTTGTTTATCTTTGTAATTGATTTATGCATGTTAAAGCTAAGTGCTCTCTTAAAATACAAGTCTGAATTTATCTAAATGCTAGCTTAATCTTTAGCGGAGGTTATGATTAAAATAAAGACCCATGGTGTTTTATGTGCTCTCAAGTTTTAGATAGATTAAAGATGGTTTTTATTCTTAAAAATAATGCTAACCTTGTCATAAATATCACTTGTGTGTTGCTCTACCTATCCAAAGCCTTATATATATTTGAGTGCATAAACCTTAGTGTACAAGATTTATTTTTGAGTGAGTTATTGCAGGCCATGATTTCTCTGGCCCGAGACTAAGAAGCTGGTCATTCCGTTTTTGCGTATATATCTTATTGCTAGCCTTTTATCCGTGCATTGTGTATCCCCATATCGGAGATCTCACAAACCTCGCCAGATATCCACCCTTAAAACTCAATATCATCTTTTGTGTTTACCTCCTTGACCACAACCTATCGTTGAGGATGGATCATCAATTCAAGGAAGATTGCAAGACGGTGCCAACATTAAAGAACTCAAGTATCTCTCCAAAGGAAAAGTATTTCTGGTACCTACCTTATACCTATCACCTCTTTGCCCGAGGACGAGCAACGTCTAAGCATGGGGGCGGAGGTAGGTACGATGCAATTTTAGAGTTCAAGGGGAGCAAATAAAAAAATCTGATGAGAAAGAAAAAAGAAAAAATGAGAAAAGAAAGAAAAAGAATATATATATATATATGAGAAAAGAAAAAAATATGAGTTGTGTAAAAATAAAATAAAGTGAACTCCCCGGTTCTTTAAAGTGCATTAGGAATTTCAAGGCTTCAAGATTAAAGATCCATACTCATTTTCCAACCATGTGCAATCCGATAACGAGGACTTCCTTTGTGCCTCAGGATCACTCTTTGCCATTTGCACATGTCCACCTATCTCAAGTGTGTGTATTTTTCTCTTTCCCCTCCTTGATATAACATTATTTTCTAATGACCTTTTTGACAAGTCTCAGTAAGACCATGAAAAGCTTGTCTTGTTTTGACAACACCTCATTTATAAAATCTTGGTAGGACTAAACTTTCCCAAAAAGCTCCATATAAAGCCTGCCACATATATATATATGTTATGAGAGGGAAAGGAGTAGAATAAATAGGCCAGAGAGACAAAGTGAGATGAGAGTTCATGAGCAATATGCAAGATGATTTAAATTTGTGAACTTGGTTTAGCTCTTTTCCATCGTGTCCTTTATTTCAAAATTTCTGAGATCTATTTAAACTTTGGAGCATGTTAATACTCGTGGGATAAGCTTAATAAGAATCTACCCTCAGTAGAGATGAAGGCTAGTACATTATGGAACTTTAACGAATTAAAATTTTGAGAGAATTATGTTTTCCCATGTATGATCAAGTGCGAGGTTTAAACAATGAAGGGCAATGATGATATTCATCGAAGGCTTACTCGAGGACGAGCAAGGTTTAAGCATGGGGGAGCTGTTGATGGTGAAAATTCGTCAACCTAGCCATGAGTTTACCTTCAGTGTTGACATAAGTTTTATACTTTATCCATTGGTACTAACCCCCTTGGTATAACAAGTTCATTCGTGCATGTCGGTTTTGGAGTTTAGTGTTTATGCAGGGTTTTGACGTTGAAAGCAAGAGTTTTGGGATGAGTTCATCAAGCACCTTGTGACAAGACCTTGAAGCCCCGTACAAGTCATGCAATGAAGCAAACTTGACTCCAAGAAGCCAAGGGACCAAACCCGAGAAGATGACAAACTCCGAGGATCTACCCAGAAAAGTGCCGAATCTTGCGGGACAAGGAGCTACGCCCAACTCGGAGAGAAACTGACAACAAGGGCCTACATGCAGAAGGGGGAAGGATCTAGAAGACTCGGGAACCGACGCCACGCGAAGGAGGCAGGGAACTGGGCCTGGATGGGCCCAGGCCGGTCGGCCCAAGCCGGCCAGCCCAGCCCAGTCCAGGGCCCATTTGCCTCCTCCTTTGACCTAGCCGCCAATCGGGCTATTTATAGCCCCGGGGTCGAGAGCTACGCATCGATCAATTCGTCATCGGCCACCGAGGAGCAAAGAAGAGAGGGACACCATCCCGGAGAGGAGAGGGTCGAGCTAGTTGACTAGGGTTTCCCTAGCCGACGTGGGAACCTTGCAGGAAGACCACGTCGGAGTTCCCGGAGCTAGGAGCAAGATCAAGGTAGGATCTCGGTGGTGATCTTGTTCATATATCATTGTACTAGTTGATGTATCAAGTTGAATCCGATTCTTAGCGACTAAGTGTTTCTCCGAAGTCTCCGTTTTCAATCGGCTTTTCTTATTTAGATATATTCTCGAGATAGATCACATAGGGTATTCTTGTAGCCGCGGCGGCTAGAGGTGCACGCCTGACCTTCCGAAAGAACTCGACTTGTCCTTGGACTCACCCTAGACTACCCGCATGAATAGGAGTACGTTGTGACAGAACGGGGGCTCTGAAAGGCGGGTGTTTTTGGAGTCGGACGGGAAACCACGGTTTAAAGAGGCTTCTAATGAGATTCGATTTGCTACTTCTTCTTTCGCTTGGAACTTCAACAAAAGGCTCAACCCGATCTCTCTAGATCGGTTTATCTACCCCCTCTATCTTTGTTACCTCCGGTCTTTAGTAGATTAGATTCGTTATTGTGTTGATTCTTATGATTAGATGCATTAAGGTTTTATCTATCGAAGATTGAAGTTACTTGGCATTAATAGATCATCTTTTGTGTCACACATTTGTTCCACGGATTCGATACCTTGGGTTCACCACTCGAGGGAAGAAGGGTCCCTTGACTACGATGGGAGATTTGTCCGCTTGCAAGTCTAAATGAACTTTGATACAACTATTAACCGTCAACATAGTCCATGGCTAGACTTCTTCACTTGATTACTTCGGATCAACGCTCTTTGCGGGCGTTGCAATCTTGGGTACCCACTTCCGCACCATCTTGGGCACAGGCTTATTCTCCGGCTTAGTCATCTTTTTGGTCTTCACAGGTGGCTTTTGTTCCTTTGTCTTGACGGATGCAACATCTTCCTTGATTTTCTTCACGTCCTTCTTCTTCGGCTCTTCCTTCTTCTTCAGCTCTTTCTTCTTCCTTGGTTCTTCCTTAACAACGCGATGATGAGGTGGAACATATTTAACTTCAATCATATTGCATACCTCGAGGCGTGGTCGAAACTTGAAGGAACTTTTCTCGCCATTAATGTCAAAGTTGATTTCCCCCTTGCCAACATCAATAGTAGCTCCCACGGTCTTGAGGAACGGCCTCCCAAGGATGAGTGGTGGCTTCTCCCTCTCTCCCATCTCGAGTACCACAAAGTCGATAGGGATGAAGTGGTGTCCGACCTTCATGAGCACATCTTCGGTGAATAGAGTTATCACCCAACTCCAAACACATACCCGTAGGCTCCAATGGTAGGCGTAGCTTTTCGAACACATCCCTTGGCATGACGCTCACACTTGCTCCAAGGTCGCATAACGCCTTATCAAACTTGAACGAACCAAAGGAACATGGAATTGTTGGGCATCTGGGGTCCTTTTGCTCCTCTAGTCCATTTGCAATAGCGGCACTACATTGCTCGGACATCTTAACATGATCTACCCCGAGTGTTGCTATCTCATATTTATTTGCAAGTATGTCTTTGAAGTAACGAGAATATGTAGGAACTTGAAGGGCATCCAATAACGGCATGTTGATGCTAAGTCTACGCACAACCTCCACAAACTTCTCAAAGTGATTATCAAGTTTACCTCGGAAGTAGTGTGGCTTGAGTTGCAGTATCTTCGTGCCTTCCCGGCATCTCAAACTCGGGCTCTTCGGTGACGATCTCCGTAACTTCCTCCTTAGCAAATTCCTCAACATCGGTGGATGGTTTAGGCTTCCTTGCTCCCGCGGAACGTTCTGGATCTTCAGTCTCCTTTCCCGAACGTGTTTGAACCGCCTTCGCTGTTTTGGGACCTTTAGGTTATCCGGGAAGCTTCCCTTCATTAGTAGTGAGGCGCCCGACAAGTTGTCCCACTTGCGTCTCGAGCATCTTCATCATGTTGAGCACTTGATATTTAGAGCTTTCGACCTCTGTCACTATGCTATCGATGTTCTCCAACACCTTGTCTATGGCCTTGAACTTGGTTACAGTGTCCTTGTTGATCTTAGCTTGCTCGTCCATGAAGTCCTGCAATTGTATACGAAGCGGAACCGAATTTGGAATGGATGAGCTTGCATTAAATTGAGGTCTACCTTGCCCGTAGCGGAAGTTCGGCAAATCTCCCTTCCTCATGTATTCGAGCACCTTGGCTTCCTCCGGACAATCCTTGTGGACATGGCCATACTCTCCACACTCTTCACATGTGGATCTTGCTTCGACAGCCTTTAAGTCTTGAGCCTCTTTCTTTTCTATCTCCATCTTCTCCAACCTTCGCATGAGTGAATCGATCTTGCCTTCAAGAATGTTTTCCTTCTCCACTTGCAAGACTCCTTTGACATTCCCCGTGAGTTGAACCGGAAGTAAGTGTCCAGATGACGCCCACGTGTCATTGTCCGCGACCTTCTTGAATAGAGTGAAAGCTTCTTGAATGATCGATCCTCCCGCCGATGCATCGATGATCGTCCTTGATGCCATGGTGCGTCCTTGGTAGAACTTTTGCATGAAGTCCTCCTTCGGGAACTTGTGATGTGGAACCGCCTGAGTGTACTCATTGAAGTGCTCGAATGCCTCCGAGATAGTTTCCGTAGGATATTGAGCAAAAGTGGCAATCTTATTACGCAAGCTTTGAGTTTTACCAGACAAGTAGTATTCCTTCATGAAGGCCCTCATCAACGCATTCCAATTTTGCACCGTCTCCGCTGGTTGAGAGTGGAACCATTGCAAAGCCTTCCCGAGTAGCAAGAACGGAAAGAGTCTTGCCCTCATTTGATCTTGAGTCACCCCTTCCATGTTGAATGTCTGACATAGTTGAATGAACGCTTGGAGGTGAAGGTTCGGATCCTCTTTACCGGTGAAGGGTGAATGTTGCACCATGCGGATTGTTGAGGTCTTGATCTCGAACGGGCTTCCGATCTCCGCGAGGTTCAAGATTGGTAGGTAGACGATGTTCGGGGTGCATAGCTCCCCGATCTTGCGTTCTTGCGGTTGTTCTCCCATCGGCGGAAGTCGATTCTCTCGAGGACTTTGAGGTGGCGAATTCTTCGGAGCTTCCAACATCATCCTTCGTCTTTCGACTTTGAATCTACAAAATCCAGCTTTTTAGCTTGATGTGCTTCGCATCTAATTAGCGTGTAAAGTTTTTCTGGATCATCCACAAAATTATTGGGTTTGTTGGAGATGTAGCCATCCATCTCCTGTTAGGGTTAGCGTTAAACAAAATATACAAAAACAAAAGGTAGAAACCAATCTAAGAAATCTAGGGTTAGACAAACTAGATTAGATTGATTTTGAGGATGATCAAAAAGTTAGTAGATGCAAAAAGAAAAACTAAAAGAAAACTGAAAATTACACAAAAAGCAATAAAAGATCAAATCTTGATCACTTGTTCCCCGGCAACGGCGCCAGAAAAAGGGGCTTGTTGACTGTGTATAATCGTATTAAAGTTCAAGTAGACTTGCAAGCGGACAAGTCTCCAGTCGTATTCAAGGGACCCTTCTAACCTCGAGTGGTGAACCCAAGGTATCGAATCCATGGAACAAATGTGTGATGCAAGAGTTGATCTAGTAATGCCGAGAAACTTCGATCTTCGAGAAGTGAAACCTAATGCATCTAATTGAAGAACATGAAAAGCGAATCTAATCTACTAAAGACTAGAGGTAGCAAGAGATAGAGGGGGTAGATAAACCGATCTAGAGAGATCAGATCTAGCCTTTTGTTGAAGTTCCAAGCAAAATAAGAAGTAGCAAATTTAATCTCATTAGAAGCCTCTTTAAACCATGGTTTCCGGTCCAACTCCGAAAACGCCCGCCTTTTGGAGCCACCATTCTGTCACAACACACCCCTATTCGTGCGGGTAGTCTAGGGCGAGTCCGAGGACAAGTCGAGATCTTTCGGAAGGTCAGGCGTGCACCCCTAGCCACCACGGCTACAAGAACACCCTATGTGATCTATCTCGAGAATAGATCTAAGATAAGAAAAGCCGATCGAAAATGAAGACTTCAGAGAAACACTTAGTCGCTAAAAATAGGATTCAACTTGATACATCAACTAGTACATGATAAACGAACCAAGATCACCACCAGGATCCTACCTCGATCTTACTTCTAGCTCCGGGAACTCCGACATGTTCTTCCTTGCAAGGTTCCCACGTCAGCTAGGGAGACCCTAGTTAACTAGCTCGACCCTCTCCTCTCTGAGATGATGTCCCTCTCTTCTCTGCTCCTCGGCGGCCGATGACGAATGGATTGATGCGTGGCTCTCGACCTCGGGACTATAAATAGCCCGAATGGCGGCTAGGTCAAAGGGTGAGGTGACTGGGCCCCGGGATGGGCTTGGCCAGCCGGCCTGGGCCGACCGTCCTAGGCCTACCTCGGCCCAGTTGCCTGCCTCCTTCGCGTGGTTTCGGTTCTCGAGTCTTCTAGATCCTTCCCCCTTCTGCATGTGGGCCCTTGTTGTCAGTTTCTCTCCGAGTTGGACGAAGCTCCTTGTCTCGCAAGATTCAGCACTTTTCCGACTAGGTCCTCGGAGTTTGTCATCTTCTTGGGCTAGGTCCTTGGGCTTCTTGACGTTAAGTTTGCTTCATTGCATGACTTGTACCGGGGTTCAAGGTCTTGTCAAGGTGCTTGATGAACTTATCCCGGAAGTCTTGCTTTCAACGTCAAAACCTTGCATAAACACCACACTCCAAAACCGACATGCACGAATGAACTTGTTATATCAAGGGGGTTAGTACCAATGGATGAGATATAAAACTCATGCCAACACCGAAGCTAAACTCATGGCTAGGTTGACGGAATTTCACCATCAACAACGGCACCACCTCCTCGTCCTAGTGCGAGGTGGAGGTGCTGGTGGCGGGCGATGGTGAGTTGTGGTGGCACTAGTGTGACACCCCAGGCTTTTATTTAACCCTAATTGTCGGTCAATTCTGCTGACAGTGGTCAAATCACGGTCAACCTGGGTCCTCACCTAGAAAACCTCACCAACCAACCCTAATGACCCCATTGATCAAGTTGACACACATGTGTGGTCAACCCTTGGTCAAAGTCATGGTCAAACCCCGCCTAAACCCTAGTGACTCAGAGTATCTTCCGGAACTTTTGCCGCGTTCTCCAAAACTCACCTAAACACTTAAAAATCTACCTTTATGAAAGTTGTCCAGTTTGTTGAGGGACACAACTTTCATGTAGATTGGTATTTCAAATTTCGAGGGGGAAAAGGTGAAAAACTTGGTCAACTAACAGAACCTCCTGTTCACCGACACACTTTGGCATTCAAAGTTGGCAAGCTTCTTGAAGGACCGAAATGGCGACCGAGAGGGGGGAGTGAATGGGAGCCGATAAAAATTCTTTCTCGAAAGAACTCGGCCTATATCCCAATCACAACACCGAGAGTCGACACGAACAAGCGGAAGCACACACAACCCTCTCTTGATACCTTAGGAACAAGGCTTGAAAGGCTAGGAAGCAAAGCGAGAAGCAAGCACGAAAGAACTTGAGCAACAACTAAGAAGGCCGAGACCTACGGGTCAACCAGGCACAAGTGACCGGTCACCCCGAGCCCTACGAGCCGCACCGGGTCACCCGGCACAAGTGACCGGTCAACCTACCCCCCTCCGGTCACCCGCATAGGTGACCGGATCACCCGGACAGCCCGTAAAACCGCCGCGAAATCGCCCCAAACTTTAGATCAAAGGATCTCCCAAACCACTTGGAGTCTTGAGACGAAATTTTGGGGAGATGATGAACACCCCAAGGAGAGGTTATGCCCCAAAAATTATGGTCCCAAACTCCCTACAACTCCCGGAATCGCAAATCCTTGCCAAGAACACAAAGACCTAGGGTTCATCCAAAAGTCAACGAATCGAAGGCCAAATCCGGGCGTTTGAGGGGTCAAGATCATCACCAAAGGTGCGCAAGGCATCCATCCATGTTTCCCTCAAAGAAATCCGGGGAGAAACCAACTCAAATCCGCGGAATCACACCGGGAACAAAGGCACGAAAATAAGCACAAAAAGCCACGAAAAACAACCCCGAATCTTCTATACAAACCAGGAAAGATTCACAAGGTCTAGCATGCCGCCCTAGCATCCATCCCTCTCAACAAATCTCTCATGAAGCTCTCATGCTAGCCTAGAGAAAAATGGAAGAAAAATGGCTACGAAAATGAGAAAGAGGAGGGGGGAAATGAAACCCTAAGTCACCGAGCGAGACCACCATCAACACACACTCCAGGCTTATATATCAGGTCCCGCCGGAGTGGTAAATGACTCGACTACCCCTAACTACACTACTGGCGATACAACCCACGTAGGGGCATTTTGGTAATGTATGTGGGTCTTGCCATCGTACGGCCACGCCTTTGCCGCACCCCGCGTCCTCCCGACGCAAGCCATGCGATCCCGCCGCGTGTCCTCCGCTTCGAAGCTTCCCGACACGCCGGATCCCGTCTCCGTCGTGTTGGGCCCTCGGACTTGGTTTTGAGGCCCAAACCAAGAAACCGTCCGCCGATGGTTTTGTGGGCAAACCACCAAACCCCGCGTGCCCGGTCCGGCCTCCCGCCAAACCACTTGACTTGACCGCCACCGTGCACCGGCTCACTTGTCCATGACTTCGTCTTGCTTGTGTCGCCACCATGTGGCCCGCACCCGATCCCGCCGTCCACCGGGTCCCTCGAACCGAGCCTACTTGTCTCTCCATCTCCGGAGGCCCCTCAAGGCCGAAGACCTTTCGCGCCCGTTCTTCCACCGCAACAACACGAACTAGGCCGCGGCCTACACCGCGCACTAAGCCAAGAGTCAGTCCAACACCCGTTGTCAATCACTCATCACTGAGGAGCGGTCATCCATCGACCACTGGGACGCTCCTGGTCCTCAATCTCCCCCTTGATGAGTGCATTGACAACACACAACGCGAAATGAAATTCAGAGAAAAAGAGAAAGAAAGAAGAAAGAAAAACAAAGAAGCTCAACTCATGACCAAAACCGAAGAAAGGCGAAGAAAGGTCACAAGCCAAGCAAAGCACAAAATCCACACCGAAAACAAGCAAGAAAGCTCCCCCCGAACAAATGCAAGCTCCCCCCGAACATGTGGATGTAAACTCATGCAAACTCCCAAATTTCAGCTCACTTCTTTCGAATTTTCATTAAGCTCACCTTTTCTCCCCCTTGTTGACAATGTATGAATCAAGGTGAAAATGCAGAAATGCAAAGCAAGGCATATAAACATCTACATGAGCTTCTCAAATAGGCCAAATCGAGTGTCAAAGGCTAAAAATGAGACAAAGATCACACATGTGAATCATAGCATAGTCAAAGCATTGCCACAAGTAATATATGAAAATACAAGCATGTGACAAAGCAAAATTTTCAGATTTAAGCAGTTTTACCAAAAGAAGGCTCGCTTCACATGTAAAAGCCTATCCATGTCACACTTGAGCCACAAACATGCATGCCATTCAAAGATCATACAAGGATATCAAATTCTCAGCAAAAGATCATGGCAAACACCCATAAAGCAAAGCATGTCATGTCAAAGCTCATGAGCCATGTGTCCACTTCGGGGAGACTTCTCCACTGGTGAACATCATGCAACATGTTTTGCACCCATATGTGAAAGATAATATATTTTAAGCATAGACATGATGGATGGAGCATTTTTCAAGCATTATGCACTTCTTTGCAAGATTAATTCATTTCATGGTACATGAAGTGCCTTTGCGGCAAAAAGAAGCTTATGCTCCCCCATGAATGCAACATAGGCTAAACATTCACAATGATATTCGGCCTTTGGCCCAAATGCAAGAACAAGGCATCCAAGCACAATCTAAGCATGAAAAGCATATTTAGACCAAACTGTGACATGGATACACAACTACACACGAGTGGATCAAAATTTCATCAAAAGTTAGTCAAGTTAAGCATGTATTTCAAAAGGGGCTATCTCACCACACATATATCTCAAATATTCCAAGAGCATAGCCTCACATCACCATTTCTCCACACATATGACCAAAATCTCACAAATAGCCAAAGAGACTCACATATGGCATATGAAAGAAGCTCATCATCCTAAAATGCAATATGACACAAATGCAACATGATATATGACAAGATGGCTATCCTACCATGGTTTATACATCAAGCAAAGCATGTATATACATCAAAGTAAAACATGGTATGATACATATGGTACAAAAAGGAAATCCCCCAAGAATCAACTAGAAAGGGCAACAAACCCCAAGTTCCCCCGCAAGCGCACAAATGTAGCTTGGTCGAGAGGCTTTGTAAAGATGTCGGCTAGCCGATCTTGGGTAGGGACATGGCTCAAAACAATGGTTCCTTTCTCCACATTGTCCCTCAAGAAATGATACCTCACCTCTATGTGTTTGGTTCCGGAGTGAAGCACCGGGTTTTTGGCTACGCTTATGGCACTAGTGCTATCACAAAGAAGTGGGATCCGGGTGCACTCCTCACCAAAGTCTTTCAAAGTGTATGAAATCCACAACGGTGGGAACAACAACTCGCGGCGGCAACATACTCCGCCTCCGTGGTGGACCGAGCTACACTAGAGCGCTTGCGGGAAGACCATGAGACCAACGAAGAACCAAGAAACCGACAAGTGCCGAAGTAGACTTCCTCTCGACTCGACAACCGGCAAAATCCGCATCCGAAAAACCATGAAGAGACGAGTCGAGGAGGAAGAATACCAAAGGCCAAGACCGAGGGCGGATCGTAGGTACCGAAAATCCTCTTGACGGCCGTCGATGTGATGTCCTCGGCGAAGCACGAAAACGAGCGCACGGACACACGCTGAACTGTATGTCTGGCCTCGTCGCCGTCAAGTAGAGGAGGGAGCCGATCATGCTCCCGTACTCCCGCTGGTCCACTGGTTCTCCGTCCTCATCCGCATCCAATGTTGCCGTACTCCCCATGGGAGTCGACATCGGCTTCACATCTTGCATCCGGAACTTTTTCGAGCATGTCTTTCGTGTACTTGGTTTGGTGCACAAATGTACCGTCCTTCACTTGCTTGATCGCGTGCCGAGAAAATCTCGCGGCTCGCCCATCATGCTCATCTCGAACTCCCTGCTCATCTCATCTGCAAACTTGGCAACAAGGTCATGTGACGAGCCACCAAAGACAATATCATCCACGTATATCTGCACAATCAGCAAGTCATTCCTATGCTTGAGGAGAAACAAGGTTCTATCCACGGTACCCATCACAAACCCTCGGCTCAAAAGAAAACCTCTCAATCTCCCATACCAAGCACGGGGCGCCTGTTTCAACCCATACAGAGCCCTTTTCAACCTGTATACCCTGTGTGGGTACAACTCGCTCTCAAACCCGGTGGGCGCTTCACATACACCTCCTCCTCTATGACCCCATTCGGAAAAGCACTCTTCACGTCCATCCGAAACAACTTGAACCCTTTAGCCACGGCAAAGGCTAGAAGGATCCGAATTGCCTCAAGACGGGCCACGGGGAGCAAAGGTCTCCTCATAGTCGATCCCCTCCTTCGACTAAACCCCCCGAGCAACAAGTCCGGACTTGTTCCTCACAACCATCCCATTCTCTCCCTCTTTGTTCTTCCAAACCCACTTGGTTCCTATGGGATGGCAATTTGGAGGTGGTTCAACTAACTCCCACACCCGGTTCCTCTCAAAGTTTTCCAACTCCTCATGCATAGAATTGACCCGGTTTGCATCGGATAAAGCATGTCCAATGTCCTTGGGCTCAAAAGTAGCAACAAAAGCAAGATGAGCAAAATGAGAGGAATTCCGGACCTCGACCGTGTAGTGCGTTCATTGATGTCTCCAATGATCTTCGACGGGGGATGCACTTCTTGAATCCGCCGGGGAGCCTCACGCCTCGAGACTACCTCCCCCTCAACTTCGGCTTCTCTCGCTTTGGTCCTCTTGTTGCACCGTCGTTGTCCATGAAGTAGACGGTCCATGCTCCAAAGTAGTCGTAGGGGAAGTAGTGGGTGCATGCTCGCCTTCGGGCGCATGGTTCTCCCCATCATCATCTCCGGCTTCATCTTTCTCCTCTTCAAAGAGGTCCTCGGCCATCTCTTCATCACCCGCACATTCAAAGCCAAAAGAGGTACATGGCATTGTCTCGTCGAAGGTCACCTCGCAAGTCTCCATGATTTTGTTAGTCTCAAGGTTAAGCACCCTATAGGCTCTAGAGTGGTTAGCATAACCAAAGAAGATACCATCACTAGACCTAGCCTCAAACTTGTCGAGTTTTCCCTTTTTCAAAATAAAGCACTTGCAGCCAAAAACTCGGAAATGACTCACTTTGGGTGCCCGACCATGCATAAGCTCATAACAGGTCTTCTTCTTGAAAGCTCTCAATAAAATCCGATTGGAAACATGACAAGCTGTATTGACCGCCTCAGCCCAAAACCTCCTAGGAGTCCTGTGCTCATCGAGCATCGTCCTAGCCATCTCACAAAGAGTCCGATTTTTCCTTTCTACGACTCCATTTTGAGGGGGCACATAAGGGGTCGAATACTGATGTTCAAGACCTAGATCACGACAAAAAGCATCAAAACGAGAGTTCTTGAACTCAGAGCCATTATCACTGCGGATAGCTCGAATAGCATTTCCATGCCTCTCATTTTTCAACCTCACGATCAGATCTCGAACAAAACCAAAAGTCTCACTCTTATCCTCCAAGAAGAACACCCAGGCATAGCGAGAGTAATCGTCCACCACAACAAGGACATACCACTTCCCACCCACCGAGCGAACTCGAGCTGGCCCAACAAGATCCATATGCAACAGCTCTGTCGGACGCTCGGTCATGACATCGGTCAGGGGTGGATGGGGAGTGGCTACCATCTTACCATGCCTACAAGGAGCACAAACCAAATCCTTCTCAAGTTTCAACTTCGGCAATCCTCGGACAAGGTCAAGACCACTCAAGCGGGAAACCAAATCAAAGCTCAAGTGTCCTAACCGCCTATGCCATTTCCACAAATCGAAGACGGACCGGCCATCAAACGGCGAGCGAGGACCCAAAGAATGAGAGAAATCAGCCCCGAAAATCCGACCCTCGGGGATGATCATACGACAAGATCACCTCGAGAATCAAGCAAACGAGACTCGCCGGACTTGAAACGCACCTCAAAACCCTCATCAAGCAACCGAGAAACCGAAAGCAAATTAAAACCCAAAGACTTCACAAGAGCCACTCTCTTCAACGTTACCTTGTCACTCACATGCACAACACCCTCGAAAGCACCCTACCTCGTCCATTGTCCCCAAATGTAATGTACATCTTTTCCTTCACTGGGGTGAGGCTGGAGAACCACTTCTTATCTCCGGTCATGTGTCGAGAACACCCGGAGTCGATCAACCAAATGTTCTCCAAGCCTCCTGCCTGCAGTCGAAACAAGAACGAGAATGAGCTAGCGACTCGACACTGGGGTTAGCACAGAGAAAGTTAAACCAGTGTCGAGCCATCTGCTCAAAAGAGGGGTTAGCAAACATCACTCCCTTGCCACCAAACTTCCCATGTCCCATGGGAGGAGTACGAGCACCACGAGGGGGAAAACGTGGTCCGTAGTTCCTCTGGAACCCAAAGCTGCGATCATCTCCCCTAAACCCGTACTGAGGACGAGTAGGAGGACGTCCAGCAAAACCACCACGAGCCCGACCAAACCTCTCACCAGCACGCACACCATCATCTCTCCTGACAAACCTCTCACCACCTCCCCTTTGTGGGAACCTGCCAACACTCCACACACTTCCCACACCCCGTGAAAGTGGCACTCTAGGCTCAGGAATACCGCGAGACTGGCGATACCTGTCCTGGTTTGCTTGCTCCCTAGCAAGCCTCTCATCCCTCTTCCTCTTGTAGCAAAACTCTGCAAGATGCCTCTCCTTGCCACAATACTCACACCCGAAGGGGATGGGTTTTGGTTTTGGCTCGGCTTCTCTCTAGGCTTCTCACCCTTCTCACCCACAAACTTCACCGGTTTCTGGAAATCATTTGTCTTAGGTGGGAATTTGGGTGGATCTTGGGTTGTGTCAAGCTTGTTGCAAAGGTGATTGGGCTTTGGTGTGAAAGAGTTCTTGGGTGCTTTTGGGAGTGGAACTTGGATCTCTCCGATCACCTCAAACCCGGGGTTAGACTCAACACACTTCTCATACACACTCTCCCCACTGTTCTCTCCCACTTTCTCACCCAACTTCTCAAACCCCAAACCACGACCATCAGCTCTCTTGAACTCCTCAATCATGATTTTCAATTGAGGTTCCTGCCCAGACAACCAACCCAACACCTTCCTCAAATAATCATTTTCCTCATAAATGACATCCAAACGGGAAGTAAGTTCAAGATTGCGCAAAGTGACTTCATCACGGCTAGAACATGCATTTGCAACGGGAGATTTCAAAGATGCTTCCAAAGAGCTAATAGTAGAGCGAGCATCAACAAGCTTAGCATGCATAGTAGGACATGATTTGCAAGCACCAAGCAAAGTAGGTCTAGCCTTAAGCTCATCATGTTCGAGTCCTAAGAGCATCTAGTTGAGCCAAAACAGAAGCATTCTTCTCATTAAGCAGTTTAATCTCATTCAACCAAGCATCACATTCAACACACTCAACATCATCGGGGAGGAGTAGGAGCAAGTTTCAAAGAGTCATTCTCAAGTTTCAATTCAAGCAATTTTGACTCTAACTCTCCTACTTTCTCGCTAGCATTCTCAAGCTGAGCCCTAAGATCTTTCCTCATCTTTTTGGCATCTCTCAGCACACTATCACGGTTATCAAGCAAACCATTCAACCTAGCAATCTCAGCAAGCAAAGAGTCGGGGTCACGGTTTACCTCATCCTCCGAGTCGGAGTCGCTGTCTTCCTTCACACTCTTCTTGCTGCTTGAGCTATGGGCCATGCCACAAAAGCCCTCGAGCGCCACACAGCTCAGCCCGCTGAGGTTCCGGCTTGCACTCTTCTTGCCACTGCGCCTCCCGGCGTCTTCATCTTCGCTGCTTGAGCTTGACTCCTCACTTGAGCTTGAGTCGACGTCGCTCGCACCGGCCACCATCGCTCTTGCCTTGTTCTTCTTGTAGGTGCTCTTGCTCGGTCGCCGCTTGTCCTTGTCCTTGCTCTTGGACTTGTTGAAGTGCTTGCCCTTGGAGGAGTACTTGTCTTCACGCCTCGGGTGCGCCTTGTACTCGTTCACCTTGTACTTGTTCTCCTCCGCTTCGGGCACTCGGCGATGAAGTGGCCACGCTTGCCACACATGTAGCACGTCCCTGAGCTCCGCCTTGCGTTCCTCCGACTCTCGTGTAGTCGTTCAAACCTTCTTGAGAGCAAGGCCGGCTCCTCCTCGCCCAGGCACATCAAACTCCTCATCCGGAATGGACATAAGAGAGGACAAAAGAAAACGTCGACGGGAAGGGTTAGATTTGCCCTTTGATCCTCCCACAAGAGCAAGACTATGGTCAGTCGAGCCCTCATGCTTGGATAGCATCTTCCTGTCAACCTCGGCCGACTTGAGCTTAGAAAAGAGGTCATCCAACTCAATAGTCAAATAGTTCCCAGACTCCTTGATGGCCTCAACCTTAGCACCCCAAACATTTGGGTCCAAGACATGCAAGAGCTTCAAAGCTCGATCATGCTCGGAGTACGGAAAATCCTCAACATTAGCCTTCATGTTGTTCACGATGGCGGTGAACCTCTGAAACATCGCATCAATGTCCTCACCGGGAAGTGGAGTGAAATTCTCATATTGCATCCGGTAAGAGACAAAGAGGCGAGCCTTCACATGGTTATCACCACCGTGAGCAACCAACAACTTATCCCAAATTTGCCAAGCAAGATTCAAATGGCGAACACGCTCAAACTGCGGATCACACAAGCTCCGGCACAAGTGATCAACGGCTTTTGCATTAGCCTCATACTTGGCCTTGGCATCGGCATCGGTCACCATAAGAGTATGGATGTTGACCAGGAATAGCATATGTCTTGTCAAGCACAATAAACTCCAACGACTTTCCTCGAAGAAAAATCATCATACGAGCCGCCCACTTGTGGTAACCCTTGCCATCGAAGTGCGGCGGACCGCCCCGCTCAACGTACGCCATCTTAGGATTCGAGACTTGTCAAAGTCGCAAAGAATCCGGCACCAAGCTCTGATACCAATTGAAGGACCGAATTGGCGACCAGAGAGGGGGGAGTGAATGGGAGCCGATAAAAATTCTTTCTCGAAAGAACTCGGCCTATATCCCAATCACAACACCGAGAGTCAGACACGAACAAGCGGAAGCACACACAACCCTCTCTCGATACCTTAGGAACAAGGCTTGAAAGGCTAGGAAGCAAAGCAGAAGCAAGCACGAAAGAACTTGAGCAACAACTAAGAAGGCTGAGACCTACCGGGTCAACCGGCACAAGTGACCGGGTCACCCTGAGCCCTACGAGCCGCACCGGTCACCCGGCACAAGTGACCTGGTCAACCTACCCCCTCCGGGTCACCGGCACGGGTGACCGGATCACCGGGACGACCCCGAAAAGCGCCCGCGAAATCGCCCCCAAACTTTAGATCAAAGGATCTCCCAAACCACTTGGAGTCTTGAGACGAAATTTTGGGGAGATGATGAACACCCCAAGGAGAGGTTATGCCCCAAAAATTATGGTCCCAAACTCCCTACAACTCCCGGAATCGCAAATCCTTGCCAAGAACACAAAGACCTAGGGTTCATCCAAAAGTCAACGAATCGAAGGCCAAATCCGGCGTTTGAGGGGTCAAGATCATCACCAAAGGTGCGCAAGGCATCCATCCATGTTTCCCTCAAAGAAATCCGGGGAGAAACCAACTCAAATCCGCGGAATCACACCGGGAACAAAGGCACGAAAATAAGCACAAAAAGCCACGAAAAACAACCCCGAATCTTCTATACAAACCAGGAAAGATTCACAAGGTCTAGCATGCCGCCCTAGCATCCATCCCTCTCAACAAATCTCTCATGAAGCTCTCATGCTAGCCTAGAGAAAAATGGAAGAAAAATGGCTACGAAAAATGAGAAAGAGAAGGGGGGAAATGAAACCCTAAGTCGCCCAGAGAGCCAGCCATCAACACACACTCCAGGCTTATATATCAGGTCCCGCCGGAGTGGTAAATGACTCGACTACCCCTAACTACACTACTGGCGATACAACCCATGTAGGGGCATTTTGGTAATGTTTGTGGGTCTTGCCATCGGACGGCCACGCCTTTGCCGCACCCCGCGTCCTCCCGACGCAAGCCATGCGATCCCGCCGCGTGTCCTCCGCTTCGAAGCTTCCCGACACGCCGGATCCCGTCTCCGTCGTGTTGGGCCCTCGGACTTGGTTTTGAGGCCCAAACCAAGAAACCGTCCGCCGATGGTTTTGTGGGCAAACCACCAAACCCCGCGTGCCGGTCCGGCCTCCCGCCAAACCACTTGACTTGACCGCCACCGTGCACCGGCTCACTTGTCCATGACTTCGTCTTGCTTGTGTCGCCACCATGTGGCCCGCACCCAGTCCCGCTGTCCACCGGGTCCCTCGAACCGAGCCTACTTGTCTCTCCATCTCCCGGAGGCCCCTCAAGGCCGAAGACCTTTCGCGCCCGTTCTTCACCTCGCAACAACACGAACTAGGCCGCGGCCTACACCCCGCGCACTAAGCCAAGAGTCGGTCCAACACCCGTTGTCAATCACTCATCACCGAGGAGCGGTCATCCATCGACCACCGGGACGCTCCCGGTCCTCACTTCTTTTGCAAAATCTATGGAGAAAAACCCCATATGGCCTTTGTGAAAGTTGTAGGGGGTAGTGAGATCTACAACTTTCGTATTCAAAGTTTTGTGCACTTCTATTCAAATTTTTGGAGTTATTCATGTTCAAACGGAGGCTCAGCAAAACAAACGGGCCGGCCGCGCTCTGCGCTGCGACGCCGCGACGTCGCGCCCGCGCCCCTCGGCGTCCGCGCCCGTGCGCCGCCCGAGGCCGCCCGCCGTCCCGGGCACGCGTAGCTCCCTAGGCCGTCAAGCTCCCCGCGACACGCGGGAGTCCGCGCCACGCGCCGGCACGTCATCCACGCCGTACCGGCCGGACGCGCACCACTCAGCCCATCGGTCCATCTGTGGCCTCCCCTCCCTCGTGCGCCGTACTACGGCCGGAGCCGTCACGGCCTCGTCACCGCCGGTCGAGTCCCGCCCTATTTAAGGCGGCTGCCTTCTCCTCGCGCCCGCACCGACACTCCACCGCGCCATCCGCAGCGCCGCCGGTGAACTCACCTTCCCCGTCCTTCTCCAGCGCGCCCAACCATCTGTGACCCTTCCCTAGACCCCATAGAACCTACACAAGCCGCTTGTTGTCCGGGCCGAGCGCTTGCCGTTGCCGGAACCAAACCATCGCGGTCCCCGCCGGCGGCCATCGCTGTGCGCCCACACCGGTGACCCCTTTGTCCCGACTTCGGCTACCCCAAGCCCTAGGTGAGCATGTGGTCATGCCCCACTACCTCCCCGGCCGGGAGCGCCGCCGGCTCGCCAGAATCCGGCCGGTGCCGCCACCGCCCCCATGCCAAGGGCCCAATTGCAAGGCCCTCTTTCTTTCTAGGGTGTTAACTGCAAACCGAGGGCATGGTTGTGACGTTTTAGTTCTTGTAGGGTCCTCGGTGTAAAAGTGTATATTCACTAGTGTATTCAAATTGCTGATTCTTGTAAAACCTCTAGAAAATCGTAGAAAATTCGGAAAAATGCAACTCAATTTTGCTAGACTCCTGGTGAAGAGTACTACAACTTTTGTTATTCTTGGCTAGGTTGTTTCCTAATATATTTGGCATGAAAAATAGAAAGGTGAAAAACCTAGATATGTGATATCTCAAAATCCATAAGTCCTCTGTATCTAATTTTTGGATATGTTGTGTGTTATGTTATGAATAGCTGCTGAACCAAAAACTGCACAAAGTTATGATGCAAATCTTTTTTTATGAATTGTTGTCCTTTTATGCGCAATCTGACTAGATGATTTTTGTAGCTAAAAATAATTATGTTTTTGTGCCCAACTTCTGCATTTTTTCTAGTTATGCCATGTTGCACCTCTGGTGAATTAATCACAATTTTTGAATGGTCAAAAGTATTTATTCTTAATATATGATTATTTTCCTTTGTAATTTAATAATGTAAGATCAGTGGTAGTTCTAGGTGTACTTACTGCTTCCTAGGATAGTTTTGGACCTGAGAACATGTGTGAGGAAGTTTGGAGCAATTGGATGCTTATTTATTTTTATATGCTTTTATCTTTTTTATGTGGCTAGCTTTTGCATTAATTGGTATAATTAATTTTCTTGCCTTTCCAAGCATGCATGTGTGTTCAGTGGCTTAGTATATGTGTTTTGGTGCTTAAGAAAACCTCCACTAAATTTTAGTGATTTATTTTTTAAATAAAAGCTTTGGAGGCCTTTATAGATTTAAGGTTTTGTTAAATAAGAAAATGTACCTTTTTCCTTGTAACCCTTAATAAAATGGTTGCAAAGATTATTTAAGACCCAAAAATACACCCTTGCTGTTTAAGAAGTTAAATGTAATTAATTACAATTTATGCACACCTTGCTAATGAAAGATGGAATGACAAATCCTCACATGAAATAACAATTATAAAAGAAAACATTAATTAAGTGTTTAATTAAAAGAATAAACACATATCAATAATAACCTTCATGAAAAGGAATTAATAATTAATTATTTGTTAAGGTGAATGTGGCCAACAAGAGTTGGATAAGATAAATAATCTATCACATCATCTGAACCCTGCATTGCATTACGTATAGACCTTCCCGACGGTGACTACTCGCTCATGCCGGAAGCTGAGGAAGGAGGAACGGAAGCTGCACTGCAGTACGTGGAAGTACTCGAAGACACCGAGGGTGCTCAGGCTAACACTACTGACGAAGGCAAGCCCCGGTGCATTTAACCCGGTGTTTCAAAATTATATTGCAATTATCTATGGATGATTGTGCATTTACATTCAGGAGTTGATATGGAACCTTAGATGCATGATCCCTAGGTACCTTTTCCTTACTAGTATGGTAGGTCGATAGCTACTATGCTATAGGACCGTTACAAGTCAAGTGATGATGTCACTCGCGAGATTAGGTTCTTATGATGGAACTATAAGATCTCCTTAAATGGATTGCTCATGTGGTAAGAGCATGGGATGTGGGCTCCGGTCCAATGGCTTTCGTGGGTTAAGTGTTTGAACGTACTAAGTACTTGTCGGGAATGGGACTGGTAAGCCTAGTACCTTAATGAGGTGGTGAGGGATCTTACTATTACTCATCTTGGGATGCGTCTCACGGCTAGCTACCGGTGGTGTATGGTGAGTTCGGGTGCCTCGCGGGGTATGCCGGATAGCCTGCACCAAAGACTGTAAGATTCGATCCGGATTCGAAGATTTTTGGGAACCGCTTGGTGGTTGTCCTCGCGGGGGCATCCCACCGTGTGTTTAGATCTACCTTGCAAGGTTTTTAAATCAATCGATTGTCGACCTCTCACCGTTATCTGAGACTACTTAATCCACTAACCATGAGATTCCTAATGATGGAAGTTGATGAATACTATGCTTGAATAATTGTATTGCTCAACTTATGCTTGTGATAGATGGATAATCTAGAAAAGAGTAACCCCACTAGAACTTGTGCTAAAATCTTGAAAGTAAGGACATACTCTTTGTTACTTTTCAGCAAAAGAAACCCAATGGACAAAAAGCCTATCATGTCTATAGTTGGTGAAGTAGTTATCACCTACGGGTAAGTCTTGCTGAGTATTAGTATACTCAGCCTTGCTTTAATCTGTTGCTCCAGATAATGCCTTTGGTGATGTGTGTCCCAATTAAACCCTTCGGGGTAAATTTCTGTTGTTAATTATGTTGTATCTCTAGACTCGCCTTCGCGTGAGTTTTAATGCATATATGTCGATCCTTGTTGCTATATAAGTGATTTACCGGGCGTTAACCCGGCGACAGGATGATACTTTATTATTGTTTAATGACCAAAGTGGATTGGTTTAGGCGATAGTATGGTATTTTCCTGGGCGGGTTGTCACAGTTGGCATCAGAGCAATTATATGCACCAGAGATTAATTAATAACTTTAATCACTGGTTTTTGATTAAAAATTGCCAAGATTGCTTGGATTTGCAAAATACGTTGGCCTGTTAAGGATAAACTAGACCGAGAGGCCCTAGAGGGATTTTGGGTTCTTTCAGGTGGCTTATTAACCTATGGTTTATTTTGATAACTTCCAACACATTACTTTATGTCAGACTTACTTTCTTGCACAACCAAACCAGATGAGCCACGTGTTTTATACGTGTGTTGTGCCGCACTAGGGGAATTGCGAGGGTTGATGGAGTGATCCATTCCACGGATCCCATCTTCGCGTCTGGTTATGAGTTGTGTGTCGCCACGTGTTTCATAAGTGAGCATTCCGCATGTCGAATATGCGAGGCAAGGATACACTCCATTCAAACGGAGGGTGTCCGAGATTGGATGCTGTCCATGCAGCGGCTTGACGCATGGATGTCGTTTCTATAGTGAACGGTAATGTATGTGGACGCTTCCGTGACGTGCTCGCACGGAAGGTTCGTTTTCTGCAGGTACCTCACATCGCTTCGTTAGTCGCTAAGCGAGTACCGAGTAGCTCTCGACAAGATATTATAGGGAGAGACGAATAAAAGTCTTGCCACCGACACTAATTTCGATTTTTGTCTTGATCGTCGTGTGAGGTCGAATAGGACGTCTTGCATGCATGTTAAAAATCGAAACAACCTAAATTGGACCAAAAACAGAACCTTGTATTCTCTCTAAGGAAGATTTGCTAGTTTGTGCTATTTATAAACTAGAATACCTCTCATGCATAGGTGTTGTGCTGCCCAAATTTTGTAAGAATTTGTTCGCCTTCTTTGCACCATGTTCTAGGAGTAATTAGAATAGATGTTCTAAACCAAGTTTCTCCAGGGTTAATCTAGCTTTTGCTTGCAAAAATTTCTTGACCATAGCTTCTTTCAATCTTGAGTTGCACCCTTCTAAGCAAACCTAGGTCTTGTTGTTTTTCCGAATCAGCACCTCAAACCTTGCATCTCCTCACCTTGTTCCTTTTTGATCCAACTCAACCTTTGAATACCAAAAATGTGTATAAAAACCATGCGGAGTAGCCTATGAAATTTGGGAATTTATGGGGTTCTAGATTTTTAGTTATGAATTTTTATTCACAGTTGCCAGAACTTCACCATTTGACATGTTGTTCTCGTTGAGACCTAACATGTGTTACATCTTTTGTACAGATGGCTTTCCCCGTGTTTCACGAGTATGACACTGACGGTACGATACGTACCAACAGGTTGCACTCGGAGGGTTTTCCACACCTTGCGTGGGAAGCACTCAGCGCCGCTGGGTACACCACTCCGCTGACCTACGAGGTGTTCGAGCTTGAGCGCTTAGGCGTTTCTCGTTGCAGAGTGATCGTCACTGTGCTACCACACCCGGACCACGGCGTTTGACTTGAGCTTCATCTGGGGGTTTCGTGGGCACGAGTCTGTCGAGTCAGCCTCTCTTCGGGTACGGACGGACTTTTGCAACAACAACCCTACAGTGGTAGCTCTCTCTCCGTTCGGGTTGTTTCCACCTGTGAGTCCTCACGACCCGGCACGACTAGATTGTATGGATCACCTCCGGGAGCTGCTTATGCTAGCCGAGCCGCTGGATCGTATGGATCCACTTGCCTCTCGGCATAGGGCTCTTTGTCGGCCCAGCCGTGCCGAGTGCTCTGTGCCGAGTATCTCGCTCTCGGCAAAGGCTGCGAATCTGGTAGTGGAGCTAAGTAAGGATGGATTGGGATTGGGATTGGGATTGGATGAAATACGTAGGGAATTGAATTCTATAGCACTATTTACCATACTTAAATTTCATTTTGTATACATATATGAATATTATTGGATAAAAATACAAAACAAATAGTTGAAATTCGATATTTACTCGATTTGGCGGCGAGTACCAATTTGCTCTATCTCTGATCTTATAGTAGAACAAAATCATGGTACAACTAGTGAGTAAATTATTATGATATGAGTATATTACATAATATATATTTTATAAAAAATAGTATATTTGCTATTAAATATTTTAGCAAAATTAGATATATGAACATATATATAATGACTATATAAAACATATAATAAGAAAACAAGTCTATATAAATATAATTTATTAACTAAATAAATAAAATTCAATAATAGATTAACATAATTAGTCATTTGTCCTAGATATCTTTTAATAGTTTAAGTGTTGTACATCATTTGTTTATTAGTAATACTAGGCTTAACATAATTTTTCTTTTCACCACCCAACTGTATGATTAAACTTGAATTAAATACAACAATAATAAATTCATGAATGCATATTACATGGTAAAAATAACTTATCTTAAAATGCTAAAACGGTACCTACAATTTGAAATGAATCAAGTCGGTACAGTTTGAATTGGCATTTAATTTCTGAAACGCGGCTGCTGCAGTATTTCTGTCTCCATCATCACGCATATCGATCCTTGTAGCATGAAAAACGACAGGAGCACGCCCATCCGGGCGGCTCCGCATGCAAGCAGCAGCAAGCTGCTCGTCGTCGTACCCATGCTCACCTTCTCATTGGGCTTCGTTCTCGGCATGACCTCCAACGCCAGGTTCCCAAACTTCTACCTCCCTTTCGTGCCGCCATTGCTCGCTGCCACTGCGCCATCACCGCCTCCGCGGCCGCCACCACTGCAGCCTCCACCGTCACCACCACCTCCGCCTGCTGCACCATCGACGACGCCAGCATTCCTTGCGCCGCCGAGCGATGGCGCCATCGTCAAGAGCAGCAGCAACATGACGGACGAGGAGCTGCTGTGGTGGGCGTCCATGGCGCCCAAGGTGCGGGGCACGCCGCCGTTCCACCGCGTGCCCAAGGTCGCCTTCTTGTTCCTGGTGAGGGGCCAGATGCCGCTACGGCCGCTGTGGGAGAAGTTCTTCCAGGGGCACGAGGGCCTCTACTCCATCTACGTGCACACGTATCCCTCCTACACCGGCTCGCCGCCAGAGGACTCGGTGTTCTACGGTCGCAGGATTCCCAGCCAGGTAATTAAAAATAATATATCGGTACATTGTCACATACTAGTATATACATAGGATGTTTTTGATAGAATTTAATGGAAAAGATATATATGAAAGTTGTATGTCGATCGTGTATATATGATACAGCTTGGCATGATATCTTATATTCTGGCATAGTTTCATGCAATTAATTGTCTTCCATATATTGAAGTATTATACTGCATACGTATTTCTTGATGATATATATCTTCCTGCTAGTATTATATTATATCTTCATCTTATTTCAAGTTGCGTGTCATTTTGTTTACCTAATTCAAGACCTGTGTTACATCGCCACACAGAGGCGAAGCTAGAGCAAATTAGAGGGGTGTATTTTCCTTGCATAACCACTGTTTTTATAATTTTTTGGGGTGCATTAGCACCCCTAAGAGCATCTCCAAGAGTCTTTCTATAGTTTACTCTCTGAATCATCATTTAGAGAGTCATTTGCATAGAAATCGTTTTCTATATCTTTTCGCTTTCCAACAATTTTTCTATTTCTTATGTGCACTCTAAAGATGGCTATATTTGGATAATTATTTAAATTAAATAAGCTGTTGAATGCATTTTTTCACAAAAATCTCTATTTGTACAATTTAAAAAGAATATAGAGAGTCTCTTGGAGATACTCTTATCACACTATACATCCACCCATGTCTAGACGGATAATAAAAGAAAATTTATAATATATAAAATTTAGCAGAGCGAATACTTTTCATAGCAGCCTTAATATTATTGAGAGTAAAATGCACCAGCGGTCCTCAAACTTGTGCTGGTGTGTCATGCCGGTCCACGAATTCAAAAAGTGTGTCGTCGCGGTCCCTAATCGCTATTTGGGTCTCATTACACGTCCAAACGGGTCTAAACCCATGACCTGTGACGACGTGGCATTCTTATGTGGCAGATCTCCATCTACTAGGCCCCTCGATCCACATCTTCTTGACCCCTAGTTCTTCTTCTCTTCCCCTCCCCTCGCCTGCTTGCACGCCGCCAACCCCATCGCCATGGCCACGCCGGCAAGCTCTTCTTCCTCAACGATTAGGCGTCGAGTGCATCCCGAGATCCCTCTCATAACCTACCCAGATTGCGGATGATACATGGTTTCAGAGCGGGTGGTGAAGACCGATGAGAATGGGAACAAGGGGCGGGTGTTCTACAGGTGCCCTGGTGGAAAGGTAGTGATTGGAGTAGCTTTTCTTGCGATTTGATTTGTGTGGTTCTCGATTTCATCATTTTGTTGGGATTTGATTTTGGATTTGCAGCGTGGCATCGGCTGCCAATACTACCGGTGGGTAGAGGACTATGTGTCGGAGCTGCATACCAAGGAACAGAAGAAGGAAAGTGAAGAGCAGAACAAGGGCCTGGATGAACAAAGGATCAGCCATATGGAACTCAAGATGAACACATTAGTAGAAATGATGAAAGATGTAGTGTTGCTGTTGAAGTGTATTGCACTTGTTTGTGTGTGTGGTGTGATCTGGAATGTGTGTGCTGGTATGAGAAGGTGAAATATGTATCATGTATATGTGTTTCCTCTGAATTGATCAATCAATGAAAGGCACTTTGCTGCTAGAATTCTGAATGTGTGTGAATGGATCAATGAATGAATTGATCAACATTAACATGAAGCATTAATCCATATTTTGAACTGACAGTTAAGAAATCATTCACATGCTTAGGGAAACACACCAGATTGAGAAATATTTTCAACACTGACAATTAAGAAACCATTTCACAAGCATTCACAAGCATTCAGCCATAATGCAGTTAAGAAAGCATTGACATGCTTAGGCATAACATTTAGCCATAACCAGCATTCACATGTTACATGGATGCTTCAACATGGTTAACAAAATTAAGGGGCAAGTTTCACATATATCTTGCACAAAAGGTCTATGTCACTAGCACTTTTCAGTTCTTGCTCTTCTTGGCAGCTGCAGACTTGGTTGTGGTTCCAGTGGCCTTCCTCTTCTTTGCAAGTGCTGCCTTCCCTGCCTTGGAGGTGGTGGTCAGTGGCACTGGTCTTTGGAGCAATTGGTTGGAAGAAATGAACTGACAATCTGGCAATTGGCCAACAGGCTGTGAAAGTGCAGAAACACCCTGGCTGACCTCTTGTGTCATCTGACTTGACATGTTTGTGCTTCCTTGTGTATCCTACATTTTGTAACCATCTTAGAGAATTGCTTGTGGCATTGGTCATTAGATCAGAGAAATGAGATTAGAAAGAAAAAATTACCTAGATAGGAACATTGGAGGTGTTCTGGGTAACATCATCTGGCTGAACATTGCTTGTGCCCTGCCCAACATCATCAACTTGGGTAATTGTCTCAGTTGCTTCAACAGTTGCTTGTTCAGCTTCCTGTGGTAGTGTTGCTTTGGTATTTGCAACAAGCTTTTTGGCATCTTCAGAGCTGTAACCCATTTTCTCAACTTGCACCCTCCAGTGTTGTGACCTGCATCTGTGCAATGGCTGCAGTGGATGGTGATTCCATGCCTTGACAATTTGGTGCCATGTGGACCTTGCACTTCATGAGGTGCCTTTTTCCTTGACTTTGGTGGCCTACCAACCTTCTTCTCATAAACAGGTGGAAGAATTTCATCACCCTCAACATGCTGCCACATGGTTTTATCCCTGCAAGGCCAGATGTTATGACCATATGCATTGTTGTAAGCCTCAATTGAGTAGCAGTGAGGAAGAACACTCTCAGGTGGCACTCTATCATGCCTTAAAGCAGATATTGCATGGGAACATGGTATCCCTATCAATTGCCACCTTCTGCAATCACATGTCTTGGTATCTGATGTCAGTGTAGAACACTAGTAGCTTCTCACCAGGCTTACTGCGTACATACTCAACTTTGTGGGGACTAATTACCTTTGGAAATGGTGACATTGGATTGACAACTACATCATCCCAATCATGGCCTCCAATGTTATCATCATGATCAAAGTACACAACCAATGTCTTGTGTTTCTCAGCAACAGATGACATCACATTGATATCATGATCCCCTGATATGATTCTAAGCCCATCTGCCAAAGTTTTCCCAGGTAAAAGCCAATAAATCTTCAACATCTTATCAATTTTGTATCCTAATTGCTCCTGAAAGTCCTCAAACCATAACAGTGACCGGTGTGTCGTCTCAACATGATCGAACCAATCTATCTTTCCATCCACATAAGAATGCAGCTCACCATATCCAACAAAAAAACCACCATGGTGAAGCTTTATGGTGAATTCATCCCTATTGTCACCTACATTGCACACAAAAAAGAACAAATTTTATGACTGAGTAAAACCCTAACATCCCCAAAATTGACATCCACAAATGAAAGCGATAAAATGTCTTCATCCCATAAGTGTGCTACGACTACGAAATCACTACGTATTCGAAGAACACCAGCAAGTTTGAGGGGAGATCAAACTCACCATACACGGGTTCCGCCTCCCCTTTGCGCCGCAGTCGTGCCACCATCTTTGTCCGACCCAGAGACGGACTTCGCCAGTGCGATTGCTACTTGCTTGGGTTCGCTCTTCACCCTCTAGATCCGGTGGAGGAGGGTCGCCTCCAGGCGCCGCGCCGCCTTCGTCCTCTCCGCCTCCCCCACTGACGAGGGAAACGAAGAGACCGGAATGGCCAGGAATGTGAGAAGCCCAAAAGACCAGGGTCATCTTTGCGATTTTGATTCTTGACTCGGGGACCATGTCCACGACAGTAGTCCATGTTGGCGGTCCACCTCGACAGTAATCACCTTTAAACATCCGTTTGGACCTTAATGAGACCCAAATAGCGATTAGGGACCGCGATGACACACTTTTTGAATTCGTGGACCGGCATGACACACCCGCACAAGTTCGAGGACCGCTGGTGCATTTTACTCTATTATTGAACTATAATGTTGTGGATTGGGATTAGTCTAATCGTCTAGAGCATACAAACTGGGAATAATGATTCATCTAATTAGAACTTGCATCTCCAATAAAACTGAAATGAGCTTGACACTCTCGCATTGGCTCTGCAGAAAGCATTCTGGGGAAGCGTGTCCTTGGTCTCAGCTGAGCGGCGTCTGGTGGCGAACGCGCTCCTGGACGTCGACAACGAGCGCTTCACGCTGCTCTCGGAGTCGTGCATCCCCATCTACAACTTCACCACTGTGCACGCCCTCCTCACCGCCTCCAACACCACCTTCGTCGACAGCTTCGTCAGCCACGACAGCCAGGTGCGCTACGATCCCTTCTTTGGCAGCCGCCCCTCCGCCGCCGCCGGCGGCGGCGGAGGTAACATCGCGCTCGCGCAGTGGCGCAAGGGCACACAGTGGTTCGAGATGGACCGCGCCCTCGCGCTAGAGCTCGTCGCCGACGGCGCCTATCTCTCGGCGTTCGTCGAGTTGTGCGCGCACCGGCGGTTCTACTTCGTGGAGGAGCACTACCTGCCGACACTGGTGAGCATGCTGGGGTGGGGGCGGCTCAACGCCAACCGGACGCTCACGTACGCCGACTGGAGGGGCGGCGGGTACCACCAGTGGCGAAGCCAGCCCCACATCTTAGGGGAGCTGCTTCTTCTTCCTCCTCTAGCCCCTTTTCCTCCTCTTCTTCTACCTCCAGCCTAGGGGCTTAGGGGGGCTCTATGGTGGTGGCAGCGGTAGGGGGGCTCTAGCCCCGGCCGCCCCACCGCTGCCTTCGCCACTGGGTACCACTACCACCCGCGCACCCACGACGTGCGGGAAGTGACGGAGGAGCTCATCGGGGAGATCCGGGCGCGGCGAGGAGGTAGCGGCGTCGGCGAGAACTGCACCGGCTACCGTGACGGGGCCAGCGGCGTGTGCTACCTGTTCGCGCGCAAGTTCGCGCCAGACACACTCGAGCCGCTGTTGCGCTTGGCTCCCAAGATTATGGGCTTTGGGGTGAGCCGGTGAGGTATTATAGGGTGCGTTTGGTTCGCGTTTCTGGGCCAACCAGGCTCACGGGGTGCAGCCGAGCGGCGTTTGGTTGCCTGCACCACCCCCAGAGCCAGGCTCTTCAGATGCAATTTCCCTCCTCTTGCCTGCATCCCCAGAAACGCCGAAACGACCGTTTACGCGAGCCGAGGCTCGGCTCATGCGATTGTTTCTCTCACTAATGATGTATTAGTGTATAATTAGTAAATATCAAGTGATATTAATGTATTTTACGGATAATTAAGACATGATTAGATAAAATAAGTCCTCTAAAACTGTATTTGTACAAAATAAAAATTACAATCATAATTTTTTAATATTTTTTATCTCATGCGACTTATCTCGTACAAGCAACCAAACGCCTGCTCTCTCTAGCCTGACTCTGGATGTGCACGCAACCAAACAACGACACTATGCATGTTGACAGCCTGGCCGGAGGGAGCCTGGCCGGAGGGAGCCTGGCCAGGAAAACAGAGAAGCCAACCAAACACACTCATAGTGATCAAGACCGTGGGTTTAATTTGTATTCTTCCTTGCGTCTGGTTGATGATGACGGGTAATGTAATTTTTAGTGGCAAATTACACTCACTGTAAGTTCGATCGGATTAAATGGAACCTCAACAAGATTGGTATTTACTTCATCCATTTTAGATTGTAGGTGGTTTTGGAGTTTTTCCACATATTTTTCTACATATAATAAACATATATAGTAGTGTATCATTATTTTTTGTTCACAACATAATTATAAATCTTGAAAAGTCAAAACGACTTGTAATTTGTGACGGAAGGAGTCCTCAGAAAACTCAATGTATAAGTTCCTTCGCAACAATGGTGTTCAAATGTGAAGATAAGAAACCTGGCTTATGAGATTACCTTTACTTGAGAGTCAAAATTAATCTTTATGTGGTATCTCATAAAGAAGGGGTTATCCTTACTAAAGACAATCTAGTCTAGAGAAAATGGACTGAAAGTAAACTATACATGTGGCTTTTGTAGTCGTCCTAAAACCATTCAACTTTTTCTTTATTGTCATTATGCTAAGTTCCTTGGGTTGGAGTTTAGAGTTGTTGCATTTAATATAGCATGAGGACTTCAGCCATGCATTGACTCAATTTCGCGCGCACAAGATATGTACCATGACCTAGCAATCACTCTCTTCATTGGCGTAATCCAGAACTAATCACTAGTTAAATTTAGTGCTGATAGTCTTGGATTTAAAATCGAGCAAATTGTTGGCTTCGATAGCTTCTTAATGCGTCTAAGCCTCCTCTAGACCTGACTACTCAAGCTCTTGACCTCTTGAATATATAGCGATAGAGGACCACCACTATGTAAGAGACACAAAGACGCGGGTTAACTATGAAAGGGCACGCGTAAAAAACACGTCTCTAAATTTGCGTCTCTAATGACAAGTCATATGAGACGTGTTTTTTATGCGTCTCCTTTTAGGGGAGTCAAAGGAGACACATTTTTACCAACACGCCTCTCCAATGACAGACCTCAAAGGAGACACTTGTTGTCAACCTGCGTCTCCTATGTGAGTCATAGGAGACACGTTTTACGACCCGCGTCTCCTTTGAGAGGGTCATTGGAGACGCTTATTGGCAACCTGCGTCTCCTTTGATGAATTAAAAAAACAAAAAAATAAAAAACAACAGCAATTACAAACAAGTCCTTGCTCATTTATTACACATGCCTTTTTACAAACAGCCCCTTGAAGAAATCAGAAATTACAACACATGCCTCAAAACACATCTCCAGAGTCTAAAGCACAACAGTTTGATAACTCTTTTACAAACAAATTCCTGCAGAAATAGAAAATTACACCACATGCCTTAACACATCCTACAACCTTCCATTTCGAAACTACCAGAGAGGAGACCGTTTGACCTTCCATTTCTATCAGAAGCTAGAACAAACACAAAAATGAAAAGCAGGTTCAGTCTTCGAAGACTACACATAAGGCATGAATAAAAAATGAGTTATAAATTTCAGCTAGGCTCTACACTGAAATGAGTAAACACATGCATCTATTATTTTACAAAACACATCAAAAAGCCTAAAGACGCTCATGTGGCTTGTTTGGCTGACACTCATTAAGACAGTAAAGGACTAAAGGCAGTAAATAGCAAGAAACCTGAAATGAAATACAACCAATAATCAAAGATTCAGTCAGACTTCCAGTTGTAGAGAAGATCAGCGGACTCACCTCAGAAGCACATGGCCAGGGTGGTCAACGGCGAGCAACAAGCAGGTGGTACAGAGGCAAGCAACCTCCGCTACACCTATATCTATTGGAAATATGCCCTAGAGCCAACTGGATTTGATCCACTAGTGGACTCAGATGGATTTGATCCATTATGGTGTAAAAGTCCTAATGGGCCACAAATGTTGTAAAGCCCATTAGCGTTGTAAGTGGTACACCATCTATTAGTCCCATATTGCTAATGGACGATGGTGTGGGGGGGTTTTCCTCCCAATAAATATGGACCACACCCCTCCTGAAAAGACACAACTTTCTCAAGTAGCAGCCGCGCTGCCAACGCTTCCTCCTCGTCGCACCCGCGGACCTAGCAGTCCAGCGTGCGTCGCTTCCTTCTCCGTACGTGTGGATACCTTGGAGGTGATGCATCTGGAGCACTTGGATCGGACGAGCCGCACGTGCAAGTCAAGAAGGACGTGAGCAAGCCGCACCGCTCGCTACCCTCGACGCGTTCGTCTACATCGAGACGGTTCCGCCGCATCCGCGCGTCTAGTGGTAATCCCGTGATCTCTCGACGGCAGCAGTTCTCGTTTTGCGGGGAAAATTTTGTTTTGCGCTAGCGTAGCCACCCCGTTTCCCTTCGGTGGTATCGAGCCGTAGCTGCTAAGTTTTAGATTCGGGATGTGTGCATATGGAGATATGCGGATGTAGATCAAAGTTTTGATCGGCTTCGTGTTCTTGACGTCATGGTCGTGTAACGAAGTGTAACGAATTACTCCTACCGGTCGGAATTCCGCCATCGGAGTTAAGTGATACACGTAAACCCGGTCACAACGAGAAGGAGATCAATTGGATTGGTCGAATCGAAGCTAGGTCAAGTGCCAGGCGCATGGGATGCGTGGTGGTGGCAGATTGGATCTCTACCGGCCGGGAAAAACCAGAAAATATACTGTTCGGTAAAACAGTCATAACTTTTCGTGGTTAACTCGGATGAAGACATTTTCTATACGAAAATTGATCTATAGAAAATTTTACACATGTGATAAACCAGCTTTGCTGGTCTCGGCGAAATTAGTTTTGCCAAATTCGGCTTGCAAGATGGGTTTTCGGGCGTTTTAAATTTGGACGTCGAAATTGCGATAATCTGTTTTGCAGGTTTTGTAATCGGTATGGCCTATATGTGTATGTGATGCATGTGTGTAATTTTTTCGTGACCTGCGTGTCACGCATAAGGCAATACGGCTGGAGCCACATGTATTGTTAAAATTAATGTAATGGTCTGCGTACCAAATTTGTGATGATCTAATACGCGATTGTGTAACTTTCATTACTAGCACGCGTTAGATAGTTCTTGAAGGACTCATCACATGGAGGATGGCACACACAGATCATGGAGATGGAGATCAACATGATGTACAGGTCAATGGAGATGGAGATCACCATGCGACAATAGGCCATACCGTATTACAACTGTGTGAATGTCGTTCTTACCGTTCTACTTTTACATGCGACAATGTTATTTTCTTGCGTGTGATGTTACGAGTAGAACGATCCCTTTGGAATTTTAAGTTAACATGCCCTCCCAACACTTGCCACCGTCCCACGTCTCGTACAATTAGTGGTGGGTCTATGAAATTAGGGTGCCACTAGTTTTCCTTGACTAGACGGGTTTGTATCGGATACTTACACGCATAAGTGTTGGTTTGCTTATCAAAGTCATCTTAACGGTTAAGGACTTTGGGGCATAAAGGTTGGGAGCCTAGAGATGTCACCCAACAACGAAGTCATATGTGATATGATTAGCAAAGAGTTGCTTACCGATCTACCTTGTTTACTAGCGGTGACGCAAAAGCTCACTAGTAGACTTGTTAGTTGTGGATTCTGAATCACTAAGTATCAATGTGGGAATATTGATTTTAGTGGGAGTAAATTCTTTTATTTTACTCTGTCATGGATATATTATCTTAGTGTTTTGCATTTATTATTCCGTTGTAGATTAAAGGCACCTAGCAACACCACATCGTTTACCTTGCATTCGGTCCTTGAGAAGGACAAGTTGACTGGAACAAACTTTACGAATTGGATTCGTAATCTGAGAATTGTTCTCAGAGCTGAGAAAAGAGGAGTTCTAGGCACCCCCTTACCAATAGATGATAACGTTAAGAAAAGCACGGGCAGTAGTCATGTGATGGCGATCCAAAACAAGCCGATCTTTAAAAGGAAGGGCAATTCTTGGAAGAAGAAAGGTAAGGCCAAGGACAAGATCCCAATGCCAAACCAGGCGCCCAAGGCTAGTCCAGCTGCCAAGGCTGAATGTTTTCATTGTAAGAAAATCGGTCACTGGAAAAGAAATTGTAAGTTGTACTTAGCTTCTATGAAAAGCAAGGGAAGTAAGGGTACTTCCACTTTAGGTACACTTAATGTTTATGTTACAAATATTTTCCTCGCTGATTCTTATACTAATTCTTGGGTATTTGATACTGGATCGGTTGCTCATATTTGTAACTCGATGCAAGGAATGATAAGAAGTAGAAGTGTGGAACGAGGAGAAGTTGATTTCCGCGTAGGCAATAATGCAAGAGTTGCTGCATTGAGCGTCGGAACGATGCAACTCCACCTCCCGTCAGGATTTATTATGGAGTTGAATAATTGTTATTTTGTTCCTATTTTGAGTCAAAACATTTTATCCCCTTCATGTTTGATGAAGGATGATTATTCATTTGCGAGTGAAAACAATGGTTGTGTGATCTCTAAGGATAATATGTTTGTGGCTTCTGCATCCATTGTGAATGGCTTATTTGTTTTAAATCTTGATGATTCACCTATCTGTAACATAAGTGCTAAAAGGTCTCGACCTAATGATTTAAGTCCTACCTACATATGGCATTGTCGTTTGGGTCACATCAGTGAAAAGCGCATGAAGAAGCTCCATAACGATGGACTTTTAACTTCGTTTGATTTTGAATCATACGAGACATGTGAAGCTTGTTTGCTAGGCAAGATGACCAAGATGCCTTTCTCAGGTTTTCCTGAGAGAGCCTCAGACTTACTGGAACTCATACATACGGATGTGTGCGGACCAATGAGTACGACGACTAGAGGTGGATACCAATACTTCATAACGTTCACCGATGATTTAAGTAGATATGGTTATGTCTATTTAATGAAGCACAAGTCCGAAACTTTTGAAAAGTTCAAAGAATTTCGAGTGAAGTAGAAAATCAACGTGGCAAGAAAATCAAGACCTTGCGTTCTGATCGTGGAGGTGAGTATTTGAGCCATGAGTTTAGCAGTCATCTAAAGAGTTGCGGAATTGTTCCACAACTTACGCCACCTGGAACACCTCAAAGAAACGGTGTATCCGAGCGACGTAATCGAACCTTGTTGGACATGATCCGATCATTGATGAGCCAGTCGGACCTACCATTGTCATTTTGGGGTTATGCTCTAGAAACCGCAGCTTTCACTTCAAATAGGGTACCTTCTAAGTCCGTAGTTAAGACACCATATGAGATGTGGACTGGTAAGACTCCCAGTTTGTCTTTTCTGAAAATTTGGGGTTGTGAGGTTTATGTGAAGAAACTTCAATCAGATAAATTAACACCTAAATCGGACAAGTGCATATTTGTGGGATATCTAAAGGAAACCTTGGGATATTATTTCTACAACCGGTCAGAAAGCAAAGTGTTTGTCGCTCGGAACGGCGTTTTCTTTGAGAAAGAGTTTCTTGAAAAGGAAAAATGTAGACAGAAGGTGTATCTTGAAGAAGTTCAAGATGAGCCGGTTGGGCAAGATTTCACAATTGATGCTAATGTAGCTGAATGAATTGAGATGCCCGTGGCAAGAGAAGCACCACCACAACCACGAAGGTCTGAAAGGGCACGTCGCGCAACTGATAAGCTCAATCTCATGATTGCGGGAGAGCGCGACATATTGTTGTTAGACAATGATGAACCTATGACATATGCGGAAGCAATGATGGACCCGTATTCCGAGAAATGGCAAAGTGCCATGAGATCCGAAATAGATTCCATGGATAACAATCAAGTTTGGAACTTGGTTGACCCGCCGGATGGTGTTAAACCCATAGAGTGCAAATGGATCTATAAGAAGAAGAGGGACATGGATGGAAATGTTCACATCCATAAAGCTCGACTTGTTGCAAAAGGTTTTCGACAAGTTCAAGGAGTTGACTACGACGAGACATTCTTACCCGTAGCGATGCTTAAATCTATTCGGATCATTCTAGCTATAGCCGCATATTTCGATTATGAGATATGGCGGATGGATGTCAAAACGACTTTCCTAAATGGAAATCGACCGAGGATGTGTATATGACACAACCTTGAGGGATTTGTTGATCCAACCAATGCCGGAAAGGTGTGCAAACTTCAAAAATCCATTTATGGATTGAAGCAAGCATCTCGGAGTTGGAACCTTCGCTTTGATGAGGTGGTAAAAGGGTTTGGCTTCATTCGAGTGAAGAAGAGCCTTGTGTTTACAAGAAGGCAAGTGGGAGCTCGTAGTATTTCTAATCTTATATGTGGATGACATATTACCGATTGGAAATGACATTCCTATGCTTGAGGCCGCTAAGACCTCATTAAAAAATAGTTTTTCAATGAAGGACTTAGGTGAGGCGGCATACATTTTGGGCATCAAAATCTATAGAGATAGATCAAAAAGGCTTATAGGATTAAGCCAAGACACTTACATTGATAAAGTGTTGAAAAGGTTCAACATGGAAGAGGCGAAGAAAGGGTTCTTGCCTATGTCACATGGCATACATCTTAGCAAGACTCAGTGTCCTTCGATAAGCGATGAGCGGGAACGCATGAGTAGAATACCGTATGCTTCGGCCATCGGATCTATTATGTATGCAATGATATGTACACGTCCGGATATTTCGTATGCGCACGGTGTTACAAGCGGATACCAATCGATCCGGGTGAGGGTCCTTTGGACAGCGGTTAAAATGTTTTTAAGTACTTAAGAAGGACTAAAGGCATGTTCCTAGTCTATGGAGGTGAGGAGGAACTCGTTGTAACGGGTTACACCGATGCTAGTTTCCAAACTGACCAAGACGATTCAAAGTCGCAACCAGGATACGTATTTACGATAAATGGTGGAGCTGTGAGCTGGAAGAGTTCCAAGCAGGAGACAGTGGCTGATTCTACAACAGAAGCCGAGTATATCGCGGCTTCGGAAGCTGCAAAGGAGGGTGTTTGGATAAGGAAGTTCCTTTGTGAACTTGGTATGTTTCCGAGTGTCTCTAGCCCATTGGATCTTTATTGTGACAACAATGGGGCTATTGCGCAAGCAAAGGAGCCAAGGAACCACCAAAAGAATAAACATGTACTGCGGAAATTTCATCTGATACGAGAGATCGTTAGACGAGGTGATATCAAGATATGCAAAGTACATACGGATTTGAATGTTGCAGATCCTTTGACAAAACCCCTTCCACAGCCTAAGCATGAGGCGCGCATGAGAGCTATGGGTATTAGATTTATTCTAGATTAGCTCAAGTGCAAGTGGAAGAATGTTAGAAATATGTCCTATAAGGAATTATAGAGATGATTATATTTCATTATATCCATGTCACTTGGTTCTTTTATTGAATATCCATGAAAGGCGACTTGTATTTGATTGGCAATTATGTGAATTGTTTGTGAAACTCTTTTACTTGTATGGTTATTCAAAAGTTGTCCCTAGTATGAGTTAATGACTAGCACATGAATTAGTTGATGACTATGTTTCACAAGTCATGAACATGGAGATGTATAACTAATAATGTGGGCACATGTATGACATGGGGCCGGATCGACCCAATTTGAGACCTTGTTCTCTATTTACACAACGTATACGTTGTGTCCTTAGACTTGAGATTGTCACATGTACTCAAGATGTGAATTGACCTACTTAGGGGCCATCAACCGCTACTCCGTAACTGGGTAGTCATAAAGATGACTTTCGGGTTTGTCAGGAAGCATGCTGTGAGGCATGGTCAATCAAGATAGAATTTGCCCCTCTACTTGAGAGAGATATCTCTAGGCCCCTCGAGTGATCGGATCAAGAAATGCATGGCCGTGCTGGGTTAAGGGTTAACCCCCTTTTTGATGATCCGAATCACAGTGTCGAGAAAGAGAGGTCAGCTTGGAGCTAGACCAAATATCGTGAGGCAAAGGGAATAGCATGTATGAATTGTTGTGATGGTTTGTCTGATAAGATCTTTACGTATGCATAGGAGTTGACACGTCTTGCTAGAGGCCGCTATCAACTATTGATCGAGTAATGTACTTGGGTCGAGTCTATGTGTATGTGAACCTATAGGGTCACACACTTAAGGGGTTGGAAGCCGAATGAGGATGAATATACTTGCATAGTTGACTCTAGTGCAAGTGGGAGACTATTGGAAATATGCCCTAGACCCAACTGGATTTGATCCACTAGTGGACTCAGATGGATTTGATCCATTATGGTGTAAAAGTCCTAATGGGCCACAAATGTTGTAAAGCCCATTAGCGTTGTAAGTGGTACACCATCTATTAGTCCCATATTGCTAATGGACGATGGTGTGGGGGGGTTTTCCTCCCAATAAATATGGACCACACCCCTCCTGAAAAGACACAACTTTCTCAAGTAGCAGCCGCGCTGCCAACGCTTCCTCCTCGTCGCACCCGCGGACCTAGCAGTCCAGCGTGCGTCGCTTCCTTCTCCGTACGTGTGGATACCTTGGAGGTGCCGCATCCGGAGCACTTGGATCGGACGAGCCGCACGTGCAAGTCAAGAAGGACGTGAGCAACTGCACTGCTACCCTCGACGCGTTCGTCTACATCGAGACGGTTCCGCTGCATCCGCGCGTCTAGTGGTAATCCCGTGATCTCTGACAGCAGCAGTTCCTGTTTTGCGGGGAAAATTTTGTTTTGCGCTAGCGTAGCCACCCCGTTTCCCTTCAATATCCTACAGTCAAACAAAAAGGAGGACAAACTAAGTTACAATCGACATGTACTAACATGATGGGTATGCATCAGGCTAGGAGATGATGAAGAATACTCTGTAAAATACAGTAGAAGCTTGAACAGAAATTTAGTGTGTAACTGACATGGTACACTAGTGTTTTCATGATATATTAAGCATAAGGTATACGTGGAATATTGGAGTGGGCTGTAATTATTTTAATTAACGCGCCCGCCAGGAGAACTCCAGACCTCTGGCTTTGGTACCATATTGAGTTGCATGCACCAACCAGTTCAACCCAAAAGCTTAAATTGATAGGGAAATTAAAGGTGGACGATTCACTTATACTCCAACAGACACCCTCATTCTAACTTCTATGCATGTAACTGAATCAAATTTCACTTCACATAGTAGCAGATTGGATTAAACATTCTATCCTTGTTAACTGTTCGAACTTAAAGTTGAACTAACAGGCACCACAAATTCTCATGTCTAGAATAAAATCAATGTTAATCATCATCATACGAATACTAAGGAGAAAATACTATATACCTGTCATTAGTAAGGTTAGTGGGAGGAGAAATCAATATATCTTTCCTGCTCCTGGACACCCTTTCCTGCACACACATCATTCAACAACTTTGAAAAATAAATCAGAGAGAAAGAGGGAGCATACACAAATAGTATCAAAAATAAAAAATTGAAGTCATCAACAATTATATTAGTAGCCATAGTCTATACATGTGGCGCAAGACTTGAGCCAAAAGTTTCCGGTTGATCCTGGAGCCTCATGTGTGTCTGCAAGTTGGTCATGCCCAAAACAAGTTGCAAGTTAACATGGTCAGAGGAAACAAATAAAATCTCGTAAGAGGAAACACACAAACATACACAACTGATTATGACAGATGCACCCACCAAAATATGATAGGAAAGTATCTATGTTTCTCTTCATAATCACTAATGTGGCATATAAATCTAGAAGGGAGAGATATGAATTAACAGCATATACTGCAAATTATTCACACAGTTTCACACATTCCAATCTGTTAAACTACAATATCCTGCTCAAAATTACTTAGCACCTCACAGTTTCACACATTTTTCCCCCTTCATATCATGAACAAAAGCAGGGAGTAGGAGGTGAGCAATCCCAATTCTCACCAGACGCAACTGCTTCATGAACTCTAGCATCTCAGTCTTCACCACCTGTTCCAGAGCGTGGGGATGGAAAGGATTGAACACCCAGCAGGGGGAAATTAAACCAAAATAGATCCGGGAAGGAGAATGTTGGTGTAAATTGGGACCCAAGAGGGCTCCCACACCACAGTGCTCTTCTCCTCCGGATGGGCAAAGGACCGAAGGGCCCCTTCGGAGGACTGCTGCTTCCTCTCATTACTACCGCTATATATCTCTACTTCTACCTCTACTACTACTACAAAGCAGAAGGTAAATAAGCAACAAAATATCAAACTACTACTTCGGAGCTCTCTACTCATTCAATGCTTGTCCCATCAATCACAATGACCCTCCTATATATAGAGATGGGGCAGATGACAATTTTATCCCCAAGCCCCTAGTGGTTATTTTCTTCTAAGCCCCTGGCGGACGCGATATTTACAAGAAGCCCCTCAAGCTCACACAAAAAGCCCATTAACTCCTACATGGGTTGGGCCATTCCCCCAACAGTAGCCCCTCAGCTACTTCGGTTTGGCTGGCACAACAAAGCGGAGTAGCTAAATACATATGGACTGGCCCAGACCTCCCTGCACCTTCGGTTCGCCATGAGGAACGCCCTCAGGACCCTCCGCTCGTACGCCTCACTAAAAATTCCATTCCGAAAAACCCAGTGGGAAAAACTGGAGTGGAGAAAAGAGCACGTACGCCTAGCGGGCTTGCACGCACACCGACCTTACTAATGGCCGTCTTCGGTCTCGCTTCGTCATTGTCACTAAGATGGCCTTTATCCTCAACGCTTCTCCTCCATCTGCTTCAGTCTTGCCTTCGGAGCCTCCATGCATTTCTCTTTTCGCTCGTGTTCTTCTTTCAAAACGCTGTCGAATGATCATGAGCCAGCCCTTCCCCTTCAGTCACGATCATCGGGCAAGACTTCATGCTTCAGGGTGACGTCGCTCATCCTGATGCCACCATAGCCCCTCTTGTCCAGTGATTGTGACGAAGGCCCTGATGGCGTACACTACGTGCGACGAAGTACGTGTTGATGAAAGCGAAGCCAGAGTTGATGTCGGTGTGGTAGACGATGAAGCCCCTTGAGCCACAGCCCAGTCGGCGTTGGTGTAATAGACGCCGAAGACGAAGTCAAAAGTCAAAGTCGATGAGGTAGACGATGAAGCGCCTTGAGCCACAGCCCAGTCGGCGTTGGTGTAGTAGACGCCAAAGAAAAAGTCGAAAGTGGATGTCGACGAGGTAGATGACAAAGCCCTGCGAGCCGGAGTCCTGTCAACGTCGTGCAGTAGACGCGAAAGACAAAGTCAAAAATCGATGTCGACGACGAAGCCCCTTGAGCCGAACGCATGTCGACGAAGAGGTAGTCGAGGAAGCCCCTTGTGTCGAACCGTGTCGACGAAGAGGTAGTCGAGGAAGCCCCTTGTGCCGAACCGTGTTGACGAAGAGGTAGTGGAGGGAGCCTCGTGTGTCGAACTGTGTCGACGAAGAGGTAGTGGAGGGAGCCCCCTATGTCGAACCATGTCAATGAAGAGGTAGTGGAGGGAGCCCCCTGTGCCAGATATCCATCGAGCTGGCCCTGTCGTCGACGAAGTAAACAATATAGACGAAACACCTACTTTACATTTCAGCCCTACATTCAAGGCAAATTATTTTTATTCAAGAAACTCAAAAGCTTGTTAGACAAGAAACAATCTATCTCAATTTGCATCGCGCAAACAAATCCGAAGGCACTGTCGGGCTTTCGGAGTGTCTTAGATCCGAAGCCATTCTCGTGCCTTCGGTGTGTCTCAGCTCTGAAACGGCTCTCGGGCGTTCAGTGTGTCTCAACTCAACTCCGGTCATCACACGACCGGTTGTTTGCTTCCTGCAAACGGAACCTCAGCTACGACGGAGCCAGTTACTTTCCCTTGCAAGTTGAACTTCGGTCATTACGGGACCGATCATTTGCTTCCCGCAAATGATACTTCAGCTATAACAGAGCCAAATACTTGCCTTCGCAGGTTGAACTTCGGTCATCACGAGACCGGTCGTCTGCTTCCCTCAAACGATACTTCAGCTATAACGGTGCCAGCTACTTGCCTTTTCAAGTTCAACTCCGGTCATCACGGGACCGGTCGCTTGCCTCATGCAAACGATACTTCGGCTATAACGGAGCCAACTACTTGCCTTTGCAATTTCAACTCCGGTCATCACGGGACCGGTCATTTGCCTCATGCAAATGATACTTCGGCTATAACGGAGCCAGCTACTTGCCTTTGCAAGTTCAACTTTGTTCATCACGGGACCGGTCGTTTGCCTCATGCAAACAGAGCCTTTGACGACACTTGGGCCTTCGACGTGAGCACTCTCGGCTCCACGCTTCGGTGCTGTGCATGTATATATGTATAAAAGTGTGTACGAAAGTATGCTCTTGGATGAAGGCTAGGATGAAAAGGTTAGCCAAAATAATGCAAAGGGCATCCATTGATCAATTTCTCAACTTGAGTGGTGAAATCATGAGATGACCGAAACCCGATAATACCGGAGTCCATATGGAAATCCAAGCAATCACTCGATGAAGTTGAATAAACAATGAAACCAATTGATATGGCCTAGCCATTCCCAAGTCAATAATAGAATAAAACAACCACGAGAGTCACTATCTTCGGGGTGAAAACCACTAACTCAAAAGCTATAACCTGCAATAGACGTGACGAAGTGCACATACAAAACATAATATCTCCATACAACAGAGTCATTATGAACAGGGTACGAAGTACAACTAAGAAAAGGCCCTTAGCACATGCGAGATGAAGGTGCGAGAGCATATGAAATGCGAAGGGTTAGAGTACACGCTAAGGATGGAACAAGGGTACAAGAGAAGGAGCAATTGTGCAAAAATAAGACTGAGGTGTATAGGATAGGTAGTTGGCCCTGCATTCAAGAGATATAAATACTTTGTATATAGAGTTAGTTCATGGGGGCGACGAGGTACTTACATTGATTGACGGCACCTGCATGTAAGTGGCAAAAACGAATTCGGAAGAAACATGAATAACAACCCCTCACTCACTAGCGAAGTATTTATATCTCTTGAAACACTGTCAAGTGCTACTACTTAGCACACCCTGATGAAACATTGTCGCAAAGTGAAAAGCCTTCGTGTAGAAGGTATACGTCGGCCATAACGAGACCGATGCCATGACAAATGTTAGGTGACATGTGGCTCCTGGATGCCACCTCAGGCCTTCGGGAGCCACCGTTACCTACCCAACAAAGTTAAAGACCGAAGACTACGCCGCCCACACCATGGAGGGGGTTGTTGCTTCGGCAACGTGTGAACGAAAATATACACGGAACTTTCAAGGAAAAACGCCTTTGCGAAAAGCATCAACCTTTGAGTAATGCTAAGTACTCGGGCTTTAAGGCCAAGGATTAGTCTGTTAAAACTAGAGAAGAAGGGAACTTCATCACTACACCGAAAGAGGTTTTTTAGCAGCCAAAAGCAAAGCACCGACCACACCAAGCACTAGCTCACGACGATGATAAAATTGTATAATAAAATAACAACATAATGTCCCTTCGGTGGTTTCTAAATGAAGGTTAAGCAAGCAATCTGCAGATAGTTCTAGTAAGCAAGGGATAGCAATGTATCGAAGGGATACTTTCCTAGTGCATACTCTATTTTTTATATGCCGAAAGAAGCTAAGCACTTGTGTAACAAGCATGAGGTTCGGCCCGAAGGGTAAGAAATTATGATTGGTGCTAAAAGCTGTAAGGAATCGGATGCCCGTTAGCCTAAGAGGGGAGGGGGTGAATTAGGCAACTAAAAACCTTAACCTATGGCTTCACTAAATTTACACAAAGTTAAACTAGAACATACTATCTAGATGTGCAGCTAAGGTTGTTCTAGTGTGAAACTTCCATCCCAAAAGGAGGTTTGCAACCTATAGCCAATCCTAGCATGATACTACTCTAGGAAAGTAGAGGCAAACAAAGATTGCAATAGAGTAAATGCGGAAACGTAAAGGGGATGAGAGGAAGCAAACTCTTAACACGCGATTTATCCCGTGGTATCGGTAGGCACTAAGCCACCCCTAGTCCACGTTGTTGAAGCACTCACACAAGAGTATTTCTTCCCGGTCACCAAGTCTCTCCCAAGAGCACCACTTGACTCGCCACAAAGGCTAGCCACTTAGGCACTTGTCAAGCTCCCTTGGTCACCTTGATGCCGCCTCCACTAAGGAGCTTCTCCACCAAGGAAGGGGGTCTCCATGTCCCCCGCACAAAGTGTCCTCACCGCTCCACACCAAGCCGGAGGGTCGATGACGATTGCCGGTGAGCCACTTAGGCCCCAAGGCTTCCGGCGAACCTTGTACAACAGGATTCACTCAAGAATCACCTCACAAGGTTGGCACAACCTTGCACTCACTCAGCTCTAAGCTAAGCCTAGCACTAAGCACATACACAAAGCATGTACTAATCTAAGTATGAGCAATTAAGAACTTGGATGGATTGGATATGATCTTGAATGTGTCTTGAACTCCTCTGCACTTCCACACAATCCAGCAACCACAAATGGGTGAGTGGAGGGGGTATAAATAGCCCAAGGCATCAAACTAGTCGTCGGCTAAAAGCTGCTGAAAAAGGTACCGTCGGATGACCGACGCTATGCTTTTCCAGGGCGTCGTTCATCCGGCGCCCCTACGTAGCCGTTGAGGTTCTCTGACACAACTGCTCCGACGCTATGCTCCGACGCTACGTTGGATCATCCGGTGTTGAAGACCCTGTGTCCAAGTCGCCTCTGTTAGCTTCCAATCGACCGTGGGATAGACCGACGCTACCTCTTGACCAAGGCGTCGGATCATCCGGTGCTGAAGGCTTCGTCTTGGCGCTTCTCTTTATGAATTCAAACTGAGCGTCGGATAGACCGACGAGTTCCATACTCAGACCGTCGGATCATCCGGTGCTACTGTCTTCCTTGCTCTTCCTCTGCAACTCGTCCGATGCTACTAAATAATGGACCGTCGGTTCATCCGACGGTACCTAGGGTTTGACCCTGTGCACCCACTCGTCCGACGATTGCACCGACGCTTGTATTTGAGGGACCGTCGATTCATCCGACGGTGTCTTCTCTTTTCTTTTTCTTGCTCGGTTTTGACCCTTGTTCTCTACATTTTTGCATGTAGTTTTCTTGCATCCTTGGGACCTAGAAATGTCTACAAAGACATGTTGAAACAATAAGGTTAGTCCCAATGATCATGTTGTCATGAATCACCAAAATCAAACTCCGAACTAATGGCATATGAGGCCATGTTCGCTACAAAAGCAACGATAAGATAAATACTGCCGCTATCAAAATAACCAGGTGCAAAGCGATAGTAAAGTTGAAAAGTTGTGACCCCTTCGGCTCCGAAGGGTGCCTTTGTTTGAAGATGGGCTTCGGAGCATTAGCTCTTACTAGTGTGAAAGATATGTGAGGATTACTAAGCAGCAAGCGAGCGCACTAGTCACATACGAAAGAGTGCAACTGGCTCAAAAAGCTGGACTGCCGCAGCCCACAAAACGACCGAAGGTAAGGTGTAACCTTGCTTCGTTGACCCAACCTAAAGTGCTCAACAACTTTCCCTTGCCAACATGCAGCACTGCATCGTACTTGGCTATGTAAAAAACGGCCTAGAGAAAGATAAATGACCCGAAGGGCTCAAATGCTCTACGGCCTAAGAGCACTGAACTAGGCCACCCTCTGAGGGTCTGGTTTTCTTATTAGGCTACACTAGAAAAATGCATGTGCGAAGCCTGCTTCTTCCGTGCATGCAAACTTTTACAGCATGCATGCTAACAAATACAAAGTTCAGTTCTAACTACTTGTGATTGCACGTGAGCAAGTGACCAGGAAAAAATAAAAAAGCCAGAAGAAATTACATCCTAGCCCCATAAGAGGCAATTTACTTTTCCAGCTTCGGAATTTAGATGAATCATACTTTGCCTAAATATTATATGCAGATACTGATAGGACTTCATAGTCGGTCGTTGCTGAGAGTTGATGGCCATACGACACTGTACCAATGAATATAGTAGCGAAAGACCATATCAGCTGCTAGCGTGAGTTGAGGGGACCTTTGGAGCAAAAACCTCTTTGCCTGGATATAATTGGATTTCGTAACCTTGACTGACAAAGCTGAGACGAGACACTGAGTAGCTCGGCTGAAGATGATTCCGTGAAATCCCGCTGAGATAATTCCGAAAGGTAATAAAAATTGCACCGAGATGATTCCGAAGGTGGTAATACCAACCGAGACCAAAAGGGTTTGCAAAAAACAAAAAAAGTCCCTGCACCTGCCTCGCACCCATCCCCCATCCCCCATTATGAGACATGAGTACCCCTGGGCCCCGCCGACCAGGCTCACGCCCGTCCCCGACAAATGGGTCCGGCCTACCAGAAGACCCGCCGACCTGTTAGTGGACCCAACCGACCTAGTTGGTGGCCCACACGACCTCCTGAAGACCTTCCAGAAGATTTCCCAGACGACCTAATTCATCACAACCTCAAGACTTGGCGTATAAGACAAGACCTCGGTGGATTTCGACCAAAGCAGATCGACAGGATATGGCAAGATGTGTAACATAGACTTAGTTCTCCTGGTCGTAACCGACCAGGAGTCTGGGAACCGACCTCATCCGCTGGCCAATATAAGGCGGGCGAGGTGACCCTTGTACCATACGCAATCCCCAAGCAATACAAACCGAAGAACTAGATGTAGGGTTTTACTCTACAGAGGCCCAAACCAGTATAAACTCGATGTGTTCTCTGCGTTTCGCATACTCATGTGCGATCTTTGAGTTCTTAGCCTTAGATTCCACCCCACCGAACAACTAAACCACTAGGATTAGCACCCCGGTGGGCTGTCCAGATCTCACCATCTGACAGTTAGCACGTCAGGTAGGGGTGATTGCGAGCTCTTCGTGTAGCGTGATGGCAATTCGCTCTGGCGACGTCTTCGGTGACGACACGAAGGATATCTCCGCAGCGACCTGCTCGCTGCTACCCTCCGATCTAATCGCGAGGTCGACGTTTCTGTTCTGTGGATGGCGCGCCAGAAAATTTCTCGCGGCGACCCACCCACCCACACCGTTCTCTTCATTCAGCAAGATGCGATTCACTTGATGTAATTCGATGATGAAACCCCGGTGTCTCGTATGCAAGCAGCCCTGCATGGGTGGATTGGTCGTATATCCGTCATACGCATGCCGGTCGTCTCGACTCGTCTAACCTCCTAAGCACGGCTTCCGGACAAGGGTACTGTTTGGATGTTGGGGGTAAATATTTACCCCAAGGAAAATGATTTGCCCCTCCCATTTACCCCTACTAATATTTGCCCCTTAAGGTGTTTGGATGGAGGGGTAAATGTGGATGTGGATGAGAGAGGGAGAGCGGGGCCCACCAAAAATTTGCTCCAATTTGCTACCTTTTAGGGGTAAATGGAATTAGGGGGGCAAAACATTTGCCCCACCACATTTGCCCCACATGTTTGGCACATTAGAGGTAAATTCGGGATAAATTTGCCCCTTTTACCCTATTTACCCCACCATCCAAACAGGCCCAAGGTGCCCCAGATTCAAATTGATGACGGGAGGACTAAGGTCTCCGTGCTCAATCAATCTACTAGCTTACGTGTAAACAGGGTAGTCATCATTGCCTTTTATTTTTTTCACTTATTCTATTTCGATTTATTACCCTGGCAACCGTTCAATGTACTGTGTCTTCGTGATTTGTTTTCAAAATAATACGACTTCACGAGCTCGGCAGGAAGCGGATGGCACGACCTTTGGCCTGCATGACCTCTACCGACCTCCAGTTTGCGTCCTCAACGCATCACTGACCTCTAAAGGTCTATCGCTGACCTGCCGGATTCTTCGACGACCTCTTCAACGTCGACGTCTAGCGTTGGGCACGACTCTAGGTCGTGTCGCCGTCTACCTAGATAGTTCGGCTTCTGCTCCATCGACCACGTCGATCTCTTCGGCTACTCGCAAGGTAAGTGCCACTTTTAATTAAAATATTTTACCATTTCAATTTAATTCGTAGACCTACACTTCATGTTTTGTCTGCTCTTCCAATCCCTCACCCTCGACATGCTTGGGGGCTTGGCAATGCCAACACGAAGGTCGCCAGACCTGAGGGTTCAAATTTTTTATCTTGTACTATGCCCCCCACTCGACATGCTCGGGGGCTTGGCCATGCCAATATAAGGGTCGCCAGACCTGTGGGATCTTACCTTTTTTCTGTGCGTTCTTCCTTAACTGCTTGACACTCGTTATGAAGATTCATGTTGTGTCGTTGCAAAACCTGAGTCCCAGACTCTTCCCCGTGCGTCGGCTACATCTAAAGCTCCCTGCTGAGTATTGTAGAGGGGTGAAACACTTTGTAGCTTCATAACTTTTTGAATTCGAATAATGCGTGCCTGACACGATAAGGGGAATGCCTTTCTTATAAAACGAAACATAGCACAAGAATGTTCAGCTCCGGCTAACATTATTCAATATCTACTTGTTTAGCTCAGGCTAATTTTTCATCATATTCATATTCGACAGATTGATACACCGACCTGGTGTTTATTTTATTTTACAGAACCACCTCTTTGCTCCAGTGTTGTCTTCATCAGGTCGCTAGACCTCTCTCCAGCTCCTACGTCACCTTTGGCGAACCTTCGTGGTGGCTCCGTTGTCGTCTTCGTCTGGCCGCTAGACCTTCCTCCGGCTCCGTGGTTGTCTTCGTCAGGTCGCTAGACCTTCCTCCGGCTTTGTGGTTGTCTTCGTCAGGTCGGTAAACCTTCCTCCAGCTCTATCGTCGTCTTCGTTAGGTCGCGCTAGACCTTCCTCCGGCTCCATCGTCGTCTTCGTCAGGACTCCCGGCGTCTCCATCATTGTCGTCTTTAGGTCGGCGGACCTCCCTATGGCTCTATCGTCGCCGGCTTTAGATCGTTAGACCTCTCGATTTTCATCATCGCCATCATCAGGTCGCTAGACCTCCCTGCGGCTCCCTCGTTGCTGACGTCAAGTCGCTAGACCTCCCTGCGGCTCCCTCGTTGCTGACGTCAGGTCACTAGACCTTCCTACGGCTCCGTCGTCGCCTTTTGTCAGCTTCGTCGTTGCCTTCGCCAGCTCGGAAAACCTCCCTAGGATTTTACGTCGGGAATGAAGGCCTCCCTATGGGGTGTGCGCTTGATGGCCCTGCCAAGTACTTCTGGGTGCTTGGGCGCTTTTTTGTTTTGAGACCTTCTCGAGGTCGGCATGCCTCGGGTGGCTCTGAGTGTCTCTACACTCCATTCGGTCTAGATCAATAGATTTCTGGCTTCATTGTTGACTACTTCAACCACTACAGAAGACCTCTTCATGCTACGCTCCTTTCAAGGTCCTACTAGTATCCTCGGATATTGGGCATTGTTGATTTGAGGCCTCTTAGAGGTCGGCACGCCTATAAGATCTCCTCGAGGTCAGCCCTGCCAGACTCCTTACAGCTATGCTAGGAGATCTGGGTGTCTCCACACTTTGTTCGATCAAGACCAACATCTCCTCGCGACTTCGTCAGCATCAACTTTGTCAGGTCGCTAGACCTCCCTCTATCTCTGGTGTCACCTTTGGTGAACCTTCTCGGTGGCTCCGTCGTCATCGGATTGAGGTAGGCGGACCTCTCAGCTTTTTCGTCATTGTCGTCTTCAGGTCGGCGAACCTCCCTACGGCTCTGTTGTCGCCTTCGTCAGGTCGCTAGACCTTCTGGCAACTCCGTCACCATCTTTCTTTATTTTCTTTTTTGGATCATCATACCAGACATCCTGCCCACCACGATGCTCGGATACTACTCTATGAGTGCATCTTCAATGCCCTCTGAATTTTTTCATCATCGTTTCGATCTATTGGAAGCCTGCTTCCTATAGGTCGTCACTCGACTTCTCTTCGTTCGGCAAGACTACAAACAGGTCAGTTGCAAAGCTGATTTGCTCTTTTTTCTTTTTTGGACGGACGTGCATGTTATTCGACGATGGAGCCGAAGGAAGGTCTAGCGACCTGACGAAGACAACCACGGAGCAGGAGGAAGGTCTAGCGACCTGACGAAGACAACCACGGAGCCAGAGGAAAGTCTAGCGACCTGACGAAGACGACGACGGAGCCACACAAAGGTTCGCCAAAGGTGACGTAGGAGCTAGAGAGAGGTCTAGCGACCTGATGAAGACGACACTGGAGCAAAGTGCTGGTCCTGTAAAATAAAATAGACACCAGATCGGTGTATCAATCTGTCGAATATGAATATGATGAAAAATTAGCTTGAGCTAAACAAGTAGATGTTGAATAATGTTAGCCGGAGCTGAACATTCTTGTGTTATGTTTCGTTTTAGAAGAAATGTAGTCCCCTTATCGTGCCAGGCACGCATTATTCGAATTCAAAAAGCTCTAAAGCTACAAAGTGTTTCACCCCTCTACAATGCTCAGCAGGGAGCCTTAGATGTAGCCGACGCACGGGGAGGATTCTGGTACTTAGGTTTTGCAACCACACAACATGAATCTTCATAACGAGTGTCAAACAGTTAAGGAAGAACGCACAAGAAAAAGGTAGGACCCCACAGGTCTGACGACCCTTAGATTGGTATGGTCAAGCCCCCCAGCATGTCGAGTGGGAGGGGAACATAGCACAAGATAAAAAATTTGAACCCTCAGGTCTGTCGACCTTCGTGTGGGCATTGCCAAGCCCCCGAGCATGTCGAGGGTGAGGGATCGGAAGAGCGGAAAAAACATGAAGAGCAGGTCTACGAATTAAATTGAAACCGTAAAATATTTTAATTAAAAGTGGCACTTAGCTTGCGATTAGCCGAAGAGATCGTTGTGGTCGATGGAGCAGAAGCCGAACTATCGAGGTAGACGGCGAAACGACCTAGAGTCGTGCCGAACGCTAGACGTGGACGTTGAAGAGGTCGTCGATGAATCCGGCAGGTCAACGATAGACCTTTAGAGGTCGGTGATGCGTTGAGGATGCAAACTGGAGGTCGGTAGAGGTCATGCAGGCCACAGGTCGTGCCATCCGCTTCCTGCCGAGCTCGTGAAGTCGTATTTTGAAAACAAATCACAAAGACACAGTACATTGAACGGTTGCCAGGGTAATAAATCGAAATAGAATAAGTAAAGAAAATAAAAGGCAATGATGACTCCCCTGTTTACACGTAAGCTAGTATATTGATTGAGCACGAAGATCTGAGTCCTCCCGTCATCAATTTGAATCTGGGGCACCTTGTCCGGAAGCCATGCGTAGGAGGTACGACGAGTCGAGACGACACGTACACACGTGGCATGTGGACGACGGATACACGACCAATCCAACCATGCAGGGTTGCTTGCATACGAGACACCGGGGTTTCATCATCGAATTACATCGAGTAAATCACATCTTGCTGAATGAAGAGAACGGTGAGAGTGGGTGGGTCGCCGCGACAAATTTTCTGGCGCGCCATCCACGGAACAGAGACGTCGACCTCGCGATTAGATCGGAGGGTGGTAGCGAGAAGGTCGCTGCGAAGATATCCTTCGTGTCGTCATCGAAGACGTCGCCAGAGCGATTTTCCATCATGCTAAACGAAGAGCTCGCGATCACCCCTACCTGGTGCGCCAACTATCAGATGGTGAGATCTGGACAGCCCACCGGGTGCTAATCCCAGTGGTTTAGTTGTTTGGCGGGGTGGAATTTAAGGCTGAGAACTTGAAGATCGCACACGAGTACGCGGAACGCAGAGAACACAACGAGTTTATACTGGTTCAGGCCTCTGGAGAGTAAAACCCTACGTCCAGTTCTTCGGTTTGTATTGCTTGGGGATTGCGTATGGTACAAGGGTCGCCTCGCCCGCCTTACATTGGCCAGCGGATGAGGCCGGTTCCCAGACTCATGGTCGGTTACGACCAGGAGAACTAAGTCTACGTTACACATCTTGCCATATCCTGTTGATCTGCTTTGGTCGAAATCCACCGAGGTCTTGTCTTGTACGCCAAGTCTTGAGGTCGTGATGAATTAGGTCGTTTGGGGAATCTTCTGGAAGGCCTTCAGAAGGTCATGTGGGCCACCAACTAGGTCGGTTGGGCCCACTAACAGGTCGACGGGTCTTCTGGTAGGCGGGACCCACTTGTCGGGGACGGTCGCGAGCCTGGTCGGTGGGGACCCAGGGGTACCCATGTCCCCGGAGACGAACGAAACGCTGCTCCGAAAGTCTTTCCCTTGATAAGCTAGAATACTCTACTCCTACTGCTAGACTGACTGCCACTTCTACTTGATTGTACTAAGAGAAAACAGAATTCACAAACCGAAAGCACAAGAAACAAACAGGAGCCTTCAGAGCTCTCTTCTCATTGATGTGTGCCTGTTCAGTTACAAGGAAACCTCTATTTATAAGAGGCCCTGGGGATGCTCAATCCCCCCAATTACACCTTTTCCACTCCTGACAAATGGTTTTACACACTTTTGAAGGGTATAACAGTAACTCCTTGCTTCGTGCGGCCCACCAGCGTGTCTTTGCACGGTCGAGCCCCCTTTACATGCGTCGCCTTTTGTCTCTCCTTCGTACGGCGCCCTTTACACGTTCGGCACGCTTATGCGTGGCGTGCTCCTCTGACGAGACCGGGGCCACCACACGCGCCGTACCTTCGGCGTCGAAGTGACCCACGACATCGTTGCAGCCACGGGAGGTCTCCAAGGCCTCCCATATGACCCCTTCCCATTCATCACCAGAGCCTTCTCAACGAGTGGGGTTCCTGATCGATCCGCATCTTCGGCGCCGAAGCCCCGTAACGTTGAATCCACCGTGGGCAAGTCAGCACCTGCGAACAGTACTCATGCACTTTAAGTAAAGTTAGCGTTCTCGTTAAATCATCATTGCATATACTGAAGCCCCTTTCGTACAGATGGTTCGAAGTTGGCGATCCTGGCCGGCCGTGAGTGTCGTATGGACCTCCCTGGGCCCACTACCTCGGTGGGTACCAGGGCCGACTACTCGGAGGGCCCCTGGGACTACCCGGCTTGCGCTACACGGCACCTGAAGGCGTGGAGCACAAGGACAACACAGGAGTAGTACTCGGTTAGGACTCTGTACACGTTCCGTACCGTGTGGAGGTCTCCTAGACGTACTCGACTAGTACTCCTTCCCTACTCCGACTTGTAACCCTGCCTCCCGGACTATATAAGGCGAGGCAGGGACCGATCTCAGGATCACCTCATCCAATCTCAACTCACGGCGCACTATTACACCATCCCGTAATCGTGCCCCATCAATCCGAGCTACGCAAAGCATACGAGACGTAGGGTATTACGCACCTCGCGGCCCGAACCTCGTCTAAATTGTGTGCCACGTGTCTCTTCCTTCGAGTTACCGATCTCGGCGAGTCACATTCATCTACTTCGGGTACTCCCCGTAGTAGGTTGCCGGTCCAAAACACCGACACCGGCGCGCCGGGTAGGGGGTGTCGCTCGAGATCACATGGCGAACTCGACGGCTTTCGTTCACATCATGCCGACCGTCGCCTTCAACCGCGGCGACACCTTTGTCTTCGGCGTCCGGGTGCCGCACGCCGATGGCGCGGGCTCCTTCCGCCGCCGCTTGATCATGCAACCCGACTCGAGGACGAGCCTTGTGACGCTTCCCGAAGTTGTCACGGGCAAGCTCGCCGGCAAGTTCGGCGAAATTTCGCTTTCCAACCTCCACGCTGACTTCGAGCTCGAGTCCGTCTCCAACTCGAACCCGACGTCGCCATGGGCCATCGCGTGCGAGCCGGCTCCTCGGCCATCGCGGGCGGTCCCCTCTCCACGCCGGCGCTCCGCGCGTGGCCCTCGCGTTCCCGGCCCGGGCCCGCACGGAGGCTTCTACACCACGCCGGCCGGCAAGGAGCCCGTAACCGAGTACAACTCGGACTCCGACGCCGCCCCCGGCCGCGTCTCGGACTCTAGCCCCTCTCTCCGAGTTCTACTCGAACCCGGACTACGAGTTCGACTTCGGGTCGGACCCCGAGGAGCCCGAGTCCGAAGATGACTCCTCCGAGCTTCCCTTGTCGGGGCCGGCCCTCGGGCCGGTTATAAGATCGACGCCGGCCGGAAGATACGTCTGCGGCCGGACCGCAAGCCTCGCCGAGCCGACAAAGGAGGACTCGCGCTACGTCGCCTACATCGACTCGCTACCGTTCCGGGAGGGAACACCGCTAGCCCGGCCGACTCAAACACACCAACCGAGGTGGCACCTTCGAGCCAAGCTTGGGTACCCCCGATCGTCAAGTCTTCATGGCCGCCGGCGACACCCCCGGGGAACCTCGGGCACGGCCGCGGACAAGTACACGGAGGACATCTCCGCGGACGAGGCCGTCCGCCGATGCCCCCTGCGGACGAGACCGACGCCAACAGGGACGCCCGGCGCGAACGTAACAGGAAGCGCAACGAACGACGCCGGCGGCTCAGAGACAACCTTCCCATCCGCAACCTTGCGGAAGCTCTCGAAGCAGTTGAGAGCAGAGTCCACACCACTCCTGAGCAATGCCTCATGTCGATCACAACGATCGCACGTCAGGCTCAGGGCATACGGGCTGGAGAGGTCATCGCCAAGCTCGCTGAAGAAGCCTACTTCATGCGGGTCGACAAGAGAGTTAGCCAACCTCTCCCCGGCTAAGCCTCGCGACAACGAAGCTACTAGTCGCGGTGTTGACCCCGGTCCTAACCGTACTCGGGGGCGACATCCCGAGTGAACCAAACCGTCGACGCTCCACCGCCGGCGGACCCTCACGGCAAGACAACGGCAACCGAGAAGTCGTCCCCCACCGTGCCCCGGCCGGTGGCGGCGGCAACGACCCCGACGGCGGCGGCGGCGACGGCGGCAGCTCCAACCACGGGGCCAACAAAAAAGCTGGAGGCGGCGGCAGCCGCGGCGGCCACGGCCACGCGCATAGTCACGCCTCCGGCGCCTCTCAGGGCGGGTACGATGCTCGCCAGAGAATCGAAGAGTTGCGGCAGAAGAAGTCGACGACCGCTGCTGAAGGCGACGGCTTCCCTGCCTTCTCGCCCCGGCTTCGCAACCTGCTCCTCCCCGACAAGTTCAAGCCTTTGGGGATCACCAAGTACGACGCGAAGCAGGATCCTATCCAGTGGCTCCGATGCTACGCTCTCTCCATCGAGAACGCTGGTGGCAACAGCGACACCAAGTGCCTTTACTTCCCCTTCGCTCGGACCAAGCCCCACTCACGTGGCTCGAGTCGCCGGACAAGCACTCAATCGACAAGTGGGACCGGCTCGAAGGAACGGTTCATGAGCAACTTCGCGGGCGCCATGGGCCGTTCGGGTACTCGCATGGACCTTGCCATGATCAAGCGGGAACAAGGCGAGACCCTCCGCAAGTACATGCGCCGCTTTTTCGACAAGCGCGCTACCGTCGTGGACGTCACCGACAAGGAGGTCATCGACCTCTTCCGGGACGGGCTCTACCATCGCCGCATCTTCGAGGACTTCGGCCGACGCCGCCCCAAGTCCATTCCCCACCTCAAGGACATGATCACGTCCTGGGCGGACGAAGAGGACAAGGCCAACGCCAAGTACGACGCCATCCGCGGCAAGTCCAAAGCGAGAACCAAGGTGGCGGCAGCAGCAGCAATCCAAACCAAGGCGGCCGCAACAACAACAACAACAACAACTTCTCGGGTTCCAACCGCAAGCGCAAGCCAGACAATACCGTCGCGGCTATCCAGCGTCCTCCGAAAGGGAACTCGAAGAAGAATTCCGGCGGGTTCAAAGACCTGCTGAAGGAGAAGTGCCCGTGGCATCCAAACGGCAACCACACTACCGAGCAGTGCTACCAGCTCAGGCATGCACTCAAGGATACGCCGGAGCCACCGCACCCTCACGATCAGAAGAACAAGAAGAAGGACGGCGACGACTTCCAAGAACCCGAGAAGACCGTCAACGTCCTCTTCGGCGGACTACCCGACGGGCGGGAGCGAAGGCTACTCGCCGTGAAGTGATGTCCATTGAACCGGCGGTTATGACCCCCTCTCGGGTGGTCGGAGACACCCATCACCTTCTCCCGCGCGGACCAATGGACCGGCTTCTCCGAACCGGGACGCTTCCCCCTCGTCCCGAAACCAACAGGTGGCGGGCTCTAAGCTCAACAAGGTGCTCATCGACGGCGGAAGCGGGCTCAACGTCCTCTTCACCAAGACTGCGAAGAAGATGAACCTTGACGTCACCCCCATGCTCGACAAGAGCAAGCATGCCTTTCTACGGCATCGTCCCGAGCAACGCGGCTATCCCACCGGGCTCGGTGGTACCGCGGTTACCTTCGGGGCGTCTCGCGACAACTACCGCACCGAGTACATCAAGTTCGAGGTCGCGGATATCGAGACTTCGTACCATGCCATCCTCGGCGAGACCGGCCATCGCCAAGTTCATGGCGGTGCCCCACTACACATACTTGGTACTCAAAATGCCAAGTCCAGTGGCGTACTCTCCCTCCAAGGGGACTTGAAGATCTCTCACGACCGTGATACGAGAGGCCGTGGTGATCGCTTCAACAAATCAAGTACCCACCCCAATGATGGAGGTCTACGCCGCGTCGAAGAAGCTTGCCACAAGCGAACTCGACATCCCGGAGGAGTCCGACGGCGCCAACAAGCCTCGGCCACACGAGGAGGTACTCGTCAAGTCGGTCGACCTCGGAACGGGCGACCCCCACCAAGACCACAACCATCGGGGCCGGCCTCGACCCCCAAATAGGAAGACGCGCTCATCGGCTTCCTTCGGGCTAACCGCGACATCTTCGCGTGGAAGCCGACGGACATGCCGGGAGTGCCCGGGGAGCCGATCGAGCACCGCCTCAACGTCGATCCAAAGGCCACCCCCAAGCGACAACACCTCCGACGCTTTGCCGACGACGGACGAGACGCCATCAAGAAGGAGCTCGCCAAGCTACTCGGCCGCCGGCTTCATCGGAGAAGTCTTCCACCCCGAGTGGCTCGCCAACCCCGTCCTCGTCCGCAAGAAGAACTCGAACGAGTGGAGGATGTGTGTCGACTACACCGACCTCAACAAGCTTCGCCCCAAGGACCCCTTCGGGTTGCGCGGATTGATCAAGTCATCGACTCCACGGCGGGCTGCGACCGCTCTGCTTCCTCGACCGCTACTCCGGTACCACCGGATCGCAATCAAGGAGGAAGACCGGGAGAAGACCGCGTTCATCACCCCGTTTGGCGCGTCATTGCTACACAACCATGTCTTTCGGGTTGAAGAACGCCGGCGCTACCTACCAACGGGCCATCCGGGCACTGCTTCAAGCGGCAACTCAACAAGAACGTCGAGGCCTACGTGGATGACGTGGTTGTCAAAACCGGGGACTCCGGTACCCTCATCGACGACCTTGAAGAGACCTTCGCATCGCTACGCGAGTACCGGCGGAAGCTCAACCCGAACAAGTGCGTCTTCGGCGTACCTTCGGGTAAACTACTCGGCTTCATCATCGGCCCGGCGCGGCATCGAAGCCAACCCCGAGAAGATCTCCGCCATCACCGAGCATGAAAGCTCCCACGAGCATCAAGGACGTCCGAAGTTGACGGGGTGCATGGCGGCATTGAATGATTCATCTCGAAGCTAGGAGAACGGGGTCTCCCCTTCTTCAAACTACTCAAGCACCACGAGAAGTTCGTGTGGACCGCCGAGGCGGACCAAGCCCTTGCCCGGCTCAAGGACTTCCGTCGAAGCCGCCGGTCCTCACGGCTCCCTACAAGGGCGAGCGCTCATTGCTCTACCTTGCCGCGACTACTCACGTGGTCGATGCGCCATCGTTGTCGAGCGGCGGGGGAAGACGACCACGCCTACCCGGCCCGGGCGCCCGGTCTACTTCGTCGGCGAGGTCCTATCGAGTCCAAGGCTCGCTACCGGCCGTGCGGAAGCTTCGTACGCTCTACTCATCACCTCGCGAAAGCTACGACACTACTTCCGGGGAGTACTCGGTCTCCGTCGTCACCGACTACCCGCTCGGCGACATCCCGAGGAACCCGGACGCCACCGGAAGGATCTCCAAATGGGCCGTCGAGCTCGGCGCCCTCACCATCGACTTCAAGCCACGCACGGCCATCAAGTCGCAAGCTCTAGTCGACTTCATGGCGAGTGGCGGGAGAACCGGCTACCTACTCCCACCGTGCAACCGAGCATTGGGTGATGTACTTTGACGGCTCACTCAACCTCGAGGGCGCGGGCGCGGGGGTACTCCCGATCTCTCCAACGGGCGAACAACTCAAATACGTCCCTGCATCTTCCGGAAGGTCTCAAACAACGAAGCCGAGTACGAAGCTCTCCTACACGGGCTCCGCCTCGCGGCTTCACTTGGCATCAAGCGGCTACTAGTCTACGGCGACTCCGCGAGTGGTCATCAACCAAGTCAACAAGTCCGGGACCGCAACAAGGAGAACATGGACGCCATCGCCTAGAAGTCCGCAAGCTCGAGAACAAATTCTATGGTCTCGAGTTCCACCACATCGTCCGCGACAACAACATTGCGGCGGACGTCCTCTCGAAGCTCGGATCCACCCGCGCCCAAGTACCCGCGGGCGTCTTCGTCCATGAGCTTCATGCGCCATCCATCCCGGAGCCGGCGCCACCGACCACCGCCCCGGCCCATCAACCGGGCCCCGGGCGGGGAGGTCATGATGATCGACGTGGACCGGAGGCAACCCTTCATCGACTACCTCGGCGAGCGAAGGTCCCTTCCAACAAGAACGCGGCCGAACAACTCGTCCGCCGCGCCAAGTCCTACGTCCTCGTCGGCGACAAGCTTTACAAGCGAGGCGCGTCGTCCGGCGTACTCATGAAGTGCGTCCCTCGCGAAGAAGGCAAGGACATCTTGGAGGAGATCCACAAGGGTGTCGCGGCAACCACGCGTCCTCCCCGCACGCCGGTCGGCAAGGCCTTCCGGCGAGCCTTCTGCGGCCCACGGCCCGGGCGATGCCGAAGAACTCGTCGAAGGTGCCAAGGATGTCGGTTCTTCGCCAAGCGGCAACACGTCCCTCGCCTACAAGCTAGTCACCATACCGCCAACCCGGCCCTTTGCCCGCCGGGGGCTCGACATGATTGGGCCACCGCCAACCGCGCCGGTAGGATTCAACGGGGTGCGGTGGCTATCGACAAGTTCACCAAGTGGATCGAGGTCAAGCCGGTCACATGCCCCAAGGCCGACGAGTACTCGACTTCTGGATGAACTCGTGCACCGCTACGGGCTACCCCGCCGCATCATCACGGACACGGGGTCCAACTTCAACAACCACCGTTCCGGGAGTACTCGCGAGAACGGCGGGATCGACGTCGGATACGTCTCCGTCGCCCACCCACGGGCCAACGGACAAGTCGAGCGCGCCAATGGGATGGTGCTCGACGCCCTCAAGAAGCGGCTACACGACGCGCTAACTCAAAAGGGGGCAAGTGGATCGGGGAACTACCCAACGCACTCGGGGGCCGCGGACTCAACCATCCAAGCCAACGGGGCAATCGCCCTACTTCCGGTCTCCGGCTCCGAAGCCATCCTCCCCGCCGATGTCATATGGAACTCGCCGGCGGTGGAGCACTACGACGAAGGCGTCTCGGAAGACAACGAGACGAGTTGATATCGACAGACCTCGAAGAAGCTCGCCGTGCCGCCCTAGTCCAATCGGCAAGGTACCGGAGGGTATCCGACGCTACCATGATCGCAACGTCAAGGAACGCTCCTTCAACGTTGGAGATCTTGTCCTCCGCCGTATCCGGAACACGGAAGGACTTCACAAGCTCGGCTCCCCTCGGGAAGGGCCCTTCACCGTGGCTAGGGTGACCGGGGCCGGGCTCCTACCGCCTCCAAACACTTGAAGGCGAAGAAGTCAACAACTCGTGGAACGTCGACCGGCTTTGTCGATTCTACGCCTAGTCTATACGACTACTGCGGGGGTTCAAGTCTACACGGCTACATCAACACCCCTTGCCGCAAGCGACCCTCCGGTCCCGGCTCCAAGTCTCCGGACTACTCTCCTCCGAGTCCGGCCCCGTGCGGCTACCTACGGACCCCGGGCCGCAACGAGCGTCAAGGACTCTAGCGAGCGGTCTACCAAGAGACCACACTCCAAGATCCGGCCGCGCGGCTACCTACGGATTGCGATCCGGCCTACACGGCTACCTACGGATCACTCATCGTAAGCGGCTACCCGCTCCGGTACTACTCGAGCCGTAAGCGGCCTTCGGTCCGGGCGACTACTTGTAACTACGGCCCCGGCCACCCTGGGTGTACTTCTTCGCAATAAAGTTTGATTGTTCATCAACTTCTTTACTGTCTACTCCCTGCGACGGGACTACTAAGCCGAGTACTACTACTCGCACCTACTCCACGATGGGTGCTCCGCACTGCGAGATCGCGGTTACGAGTACTCATTGATGGAACATCACATTTCATTGATATATGAAAAAGTTCATTACAACTCGTTTCCTATACAACTACGGCTACTAGCTATCTATGCGGGGCTACCGGAGGTTCAACTTATCGGCTACCTGCTCCGCGATGGGAGCCATCTCGCTCCAAAGCAACTCGCGCATCGCTCATCCGAGCGGTTGGCGGCTACCCCGCCGGCGACTACCTCCACCGGGGCCTTCGGGAAGTACGACTTCATGAAGGCCGGCACACCGCTTCGGGATTGACTTGGCCATGTGCTTCACGTAGGCGGCCGGCCGGCTTGGCGCCTCACGAAGCCGATCCGCCAACGGAGCGATCTTGGGGCCGCCGGGTGCGGCACCGGGAGCCTCGCGATCGGGAGGGCGGCCTCTTCAAGGTCCTTCGGTGGGCCGGAGCGCCTCGCGGTCTTCGTTCAACTTCGCAAAGATTTGTAGCGATTGACGAGGTCTCTATCAGATGCAATTCGCAACTCCATGTGCTTCTCGCACTCGAAGGCCAGCTCCTTGTAGTCGAGTTCAAGTACACGGTGGGCTTCTTGCTCCCGGTAGAAGAGATTCTTCATGCGTCGATCTCCGAGCCTTTTCGGCCGCTCCACACGGCCTTCGAGTTTCGCAACATCGGAACACAACAACGGGTCGAGCTTGATGACCCCCAACAAGTACCCGACAAGTCAGGTGACATACCTTTATTCTTGTTGCGGAGGCCCTTGTTCTTCCGCACCGGCTCGTCGCTCTTCGCCCGCAAGTCCATCACATCGTTGTGATACTTGGCGAAGGCGGCGTCCAAGCTTCGACCGCATGGCGGCCGCGTGCTTCCTCGACTTCATGAGCTGCTCCTCCGGGGCTTCGGCTCGCGTGACCGTGTCGCCGTAGCCTTGCAGTAGATTCGACTTCTCGCGGGATCGCTCCGCGACGTCCTACACAAGACAAGTACAAGTCAAGCAGAGTACTCAACGCAAAGGATTGACTACTCGGGAGGCAACGGCTACGTACCTTCATCCATTGTTCGGCTCGCCGCATCGCCTCCAAGTGCTGCGCCAACACCGCCGGTTCGACGAGATCGTCGGCAAGCAGCTCGATCCCGCCACGGCTACTCGTTGTAGCCTCCGTCATTGGCGCCGAGCGGATAGGCTCCGCGTCTTGGATCTCCGGGGATCGGATCGCCACCTCCAGGGCAACCCCTGGCGACGTGGTAGCCGCCTCCCCCTCGGCGGACTTCTCAACGGTTTCCCCCATGGGCTCGGGGGCTCCTACCGCGGCCTGCGGGGCTCTCGGTGTCAACTCCCGCATGGGCACCCCCGCGGGGATGTCACCCCCTTCGCCGCCCGTCACCAAGGAACACGCGCATCAGTATCTACGACTACTCTTTTTGGGGCTCTATAGCTTCAGGAGGAGTACTCACCTTCGACTACGACCGCCTCGGCGGCGGCGCTTCGGCGACTGGGGGCTCGGTCGCGACTTGGGCTTCTGGAGCGGGCTCCTCGACGAGCGGCGCGGCCTTTTCCGCCTCTGCTGCCGTGGGCTCCTCTCCGTCCCAGCTCAAGTCCGTGGATTTTCTGCACAAGTATCCACAGAGGGTCGTCAGATAAAATCGACTACTACAATGAGTACTACTCATGAAGGCGTGGTACTTACAAGTTCGACCGGACGATAGTCACGGCCGGAGCACCGAGGATGCTGGCGATGTCAACCAGTCCACCCTCGGCGGGCGTTTCTTCCTCCGCCTCTCCGACTACCGCCTCCTCCACGGCGGCGGCGGCCGGCGCAGAAGTCCTCTGCACCCCAGCGGCTTCCACCTCTTCAACGGCGGGGGTGGCGGGTACTCGCTCCCTGCGGGGCGGGGGGGCGGCGCTCCGGAGCCGCGCCGGAAGTTCTTCGACGGTGGGGGGGGCCGGACTTCGGCCGCCGGCCGGTTCCCCCCACCGTGGGCCACACTCCCTCATCGCCTTCCTCCACGGGCTCGCTGGCGGCCTCTCCTGCACACAAGGACGACTACTCGTCAGCACCGTACTCGATCACTGGGTACTCGACTACTTTGCTCAAGATGACTTACCTCTGGAGGCGTGGTCTCTGAGACCTTCATCTTCTTGGCTACCCGCTTCTTGGCGGGGTTGCGCGGCTTCCTCGGCGGCGCAGCAAGGCTAGCCTCCAGGCTAGCCGGAGGGTCCTGGATGAGAGGTACATGAGGCAAGCCCGGACGGCTAAACCTCGACCGCACCGGAAGCGGTCTGCGAGCGTCTCCTCGTCTTCCTCGTCATCGGAGGTATCCTCCACGATGACGGGATCGTCGTCGTCTCCGACTACTCGGCGCTCCTTCACCTTCTCCACCGCTGGGATCTCAATTCCGCTCGGTGGTGGCTGCGGCTCGGAGACAAACCGCCTCACATCATCCTGCGCGAAAGACACAAAAAGCGTCAGCAATTCTGCTACAAGCACCTACTACTCGACGAGGCGGGTACGGCTACTTACCTCGTTGGGCGGGCGCGCGGCGGAGTATTCCTCGACAGGGCATGCCGTGTACTCCGGCATGTCCTTGAAGATCCTCGACAACCTCTCGATGATGTCGTTGTCCTAAATTTCGCCCCCCGGCATCCGCGACGTGTCGTCGTCGCCGGTGTACTCGAAGCCCATCGTATCCCGCGGCGACGGCGGGCCGGATGCGGCGCTTCATGAAAGCGAAGGCCACATGTTCGGCCCTCGGTCCCGCATCCCGCGGGGTCTTGATGCGTGCCGGCAACTCCGGGAGCCGGATCCCCTCTTGCATGGTGGGTTCCGTGTTCCACCACTCTTGGTGCTTGGGCGCCGTCCGCTCGGCTTCGGCGGCTCGGGATGGTGGTTCGTGGTGTAAAACCACCTCGTCTTCCGGTCCGTGTTGGAGTCCACGAGCTTGTACGCCGTGTGCGCTCGGCCGGCATCTTCCCTCAAGCGGATTCCGGCCCCTCCGACTACTGCGGGGTTGGAGGCGCGGGCCGCGGCTTCACGCGGAAGAATTTCCGGAAGAGAACCCAGTGTGGCTTGATCCCCAAGAATGCTTCGCAGAAATGGACGAAGACAGAAGTGTGGAATATTCCGTTGGGGTTCAAGTTGAGGTACTCGATGCCGTAGTACCTGAGAAGCCCCTTGAAGAAGTCACTCGCTGGGAGCGCAAGACCGCGCTCCACGAAGCGCGAGAACATCAGGATCTCGTCTTGTGCTTTCTCCATCGGATAGGGATCTCCTGCGGCGGATCTCCACATATCGATCTCCTTCTCCCCCGATGAACATCTTCGTTCAACGGGGGTCAGCAAGTCTTCGGTCTTCACCTTCGACTTTTTCCACTCGCGGCTTGGGTCAGCGCGCGGTGGAGATGTGGGCGGCACCGCTCCGGCGCCGGCCGCGGCAGCCTCTGCATGGCTCCTCTTCTTCCCGCCGGCCTTCGACGTCTTCGACGGGGGCGGCTTCATCCTCCAAGTGCAAGGAGTCTTCACTCGCATCCGCTCGGGGGCTACCCTACAGCTTTCGGGTGGCGATGCGCTTGGATCTACTACGGCGGCGGCGCTCGCTGGAGTGGATCTACTTCAAGATTCAAGTGGCGAATGACCGCGGCTCACTTGGGTGAAAACCCCTAAGGGTTTCGGTTTGTATTTATAAGCCAAAACGCCTCCGTAACGGGCGGCTGAACAAGTCCACGCGCGGCCGACTCGGCGGCCGCGCGTGACTCTTCGTATTCTACTAGTCGACGCGCCTCATCTCGGGGGCTCGGCTACTTCTAATCGACTACCCGGAACGCGACAAGTCTCAAGAGCATCTCGGGACACATTCTCCAAGAAGACCCTTCAATTCGAGAGGAAGTACTCGACTCAAGGCTCGGGGGCTCCGTGCCACGTGTCCTTCGGTTTTTTCTCTCCGGATTTTTCGGGATTTTCTCGCCAAGACTTCGGATGGACCTCAGCCAGAGCTCGCGGCTCGAGGCTCGGGGGCTACTCCACGTGGATTTCGGTTCTGCAAATCGCATCCTCTTGACGGCTCTGGCTTCAAGACAAAGCGAGGCTTTTTTTGAAGACCTTCGAAGGCAGATTTCAAGGACGCTTGGGACTACTCGAGAAGACTTCAAGATTGCTCAAACATCAGCTGGAGTACATTCCCGCCCTCGGGATGCTTCGACTACTCTTGAGGACTTTTGACTTGTAGCATTCAGGGACGCTTGAGGACTACTTGTTAAGGCCGTCAAGACTACTTGAAGCTATCCTTCTCGACTACAAAGTACTCGGGGGCTTGTCGTATGGACCTCCCTGGGCCCACTACCTCGGTGGGTACCAGGACCGACTACTCGGTGGGCCCCTGGGACTACCCGGCTTGCGCTACACGGCACCTGAAGGCGTGGAGCACAAGGACAACACGAGAGTAGTACTCGGTTAGGACTCGTACACGTTCCGTACCGTGTGGAGGTCTCCTAGACGTACTCGACTAGTACTCCTTCCCTACTCCGACTTGTAACCCCGCCTCCCGACTATATAAGGCGAGGCGGGGACCGATCTCGGGATCACCTCATCCAATCTCAACTCACGGCGCACTATTACACCATCCCGTAATCGTGCCCCATCAATCCGAGCTACGCGGCATACGGGACGTAGGGTATTACGCACCTCGCGGCCCGAACCTCGTCTAAATTGTGTGCCACGTGTCTCTTCCTTCGAGTTACCGATCTCGGCGAGTCACATTCATCTACTTCGGGTATTCCCCGTAGTAGGTTGCCGGTCCAAAACACCGACGGTGAGGGAATGCTTCCGAAGGCCATGTTCCCCAACAGTAGCCCCGCGTCAGTGAGGGCCGTCCCGCTCCTTAGATGGGCCGAACTTACGAACACTCTTTATAGGGCGAATATGGGCTTCCGAACTCCCACGGATTGAGAAAGACACGAATTGCCCTTAAGGAAGTGATCGTTAAGAGACTGGCATATCGGGTAAAAGGGTAAAATCGTGTGTTAACCGCGAGATTATCGGGGGCGCCGCACTATAAAAGGGGGCATGACCTTTGGCCTGCCCCACTCTACTGCTGCGGTCCATGACGAGAGACTTGCACCTTCGTAGTAGCACTGTAAGGCTCCCTTCGTGTGCCAACTTTTCTTTGTTTCTCCCTAGTTCATAGCCATGGCTCCGAAGTGAAGGCGTGATGTTTCCACGAAAGAACTCCCGAGGACGTACACCTTCGGACGGAGCTTGATAGATGGGGGGACGTGTCATCCCTGCAGAAGAACCGGATGATCGGGATAGTGAGGGCTCCCAGGAGAGAGACCGTGTCGAAGCCTCGGGAGAATGAGGTTGTTATCTTTCGGGATTTGTTGTTTGCCGGCCTTCGGTTTCCCCTTCATCCCTCTCTTGTCGATATCCTCTGGTATTTCGACATGTATCTGCATCAACTCACACCCAACTTCATCCTGCGCCTTTCGGTGTATATGTGGATATGACGAACTACCAAGATCAAGCATTCGACTGACGGTTTCACTTTGGCGCATCAGGTGCATCATCAGCGTCGCACTGTTTTCGAAGAGGAAGGGAACGACACCGTGAAGAAGGACTGCCAGTTCGGCTGCCTGAACTTCTCGTACAAGTCCGGTGTTGTCAGCCCCATGACCGCGTACCACAACAAGTTGCCTTCGGATTGGCAACAACACTGGTTGTACCACACCGTGACTCCGTTGGTCCCAGGGAGCCGCATCCGTTGGCTACGAGGGAGTTGCCTCCTCTTCACGATTCATACACGTAGAACCCAGCTTGTCTTGAAGGGGACAAGTTTATAATGATGCTCCGCTGGTTCGCTCGTAAGTATAGCACCCGCGACATTGTGGAGGAGCAACGTTGCATTCCAGTGTGCCCGTTGCTGGATGGGTGGGCGGTGGCCGACGATGCCTGGGCGGCTGAGATTGGCGGCATCCCCTATCCTGATTGGATAAAGGTTTTTGGCTTCATCTTGACCTGTGAGTTTTCTTTCCCTTTGTTAACCCCCTGATTTGGTGTGTGGTTTGCATGTTGCCCGGGTTCACCTAACGGTCGCTTCTAATTGTTTGTGCGCAGTGCTGAAGAAGAGGAAGGTGGAGGATCACAACGACTTCATCCTTGGCCCCGTGTCGCCGAAGGAATACAAGGACACGGTGGCAGAGCTGAATGGTTCTCGAACGAACCGCGTGTTCGAGTTTTTCAAGATTACCGTGCCCGAGCGCCTTGGCTTCGCTAAGCATCGCGAGGCGGCCGAGAGGAAAGCTGCCTCGCTTGCTGCCACCGAAGTTGACACTGCCGAGACCGCGTCGTCTCCTCGCACCGGTGGCGCGCTTTCGAAGAAGACCACAAAGAGGGATGCTCCCGCCGCTGCAGCGACGGTTGCAGCCGAAGGAAAAGCCTGGAAGAAACAGGGCGCTCAGCCGACAGACTCACCTCTGACAGCCAAAAAGACACGCTTCATTGATCTTGATACTAGCGTTGTGGGAGCCGTCATTGCCGCTGTGCCTTTGTGCGCTGCTGCACCTTCGGGAGGTGGTGGTGGAGAGACTGGCGGCCCATTGCTTCTGCTGTTGAGCCCGAAGGAGAAGGACAACAACAATGACAGTGATGTTCGGGTGGTGTCCTCGGTTGGTGACGCCCCTCGTGACCAAAGCCCTCCGACCCTCGGTTCCGAAGCCCCTTGCGATGAAGGAAAGTCCAGCTCGGCATCCAGCGGTTCTTCAAGTTCATCGACGGAAAATACCGGCCAGTCCGCCTCTCCATAAGTCACGAGAGCCAAAAAGAATGACTTTGTTGTCGAGGCCGAGGAGGAAGAGGAGCCCGAAAGAAGCAACTATAGTGTCACGCCGGAGGGGCCTCAAGCTGCTGCTGCTCGGCTCTAGATCCCGACGAAGGCGAAGCTGATTGGTGGGAAGCAGATCCGCTTTTTAGGATTGATGAGTGGTGGTCACGAGCGCAAATTCTTGGAAGAGGTTGGGCCAAGCATTGCGATCCCTCATGAAGAGAAGTACTTCAGTGGTTTCAGCTCCGAAGACCTAGTGACTGCTTGTGGGGACCTAGCGTTGAAAAGTTGCATCGCGTCACGGTGTCTTGCCCGAAAACTGGAGCGGGGGGAGAAGGAAGCGAAGGACTCATCGGCCGCGGCGATCGCATCGTTGCAAGCCTGGGTGATCGAGCTTGAAAAATTGCTGGCCACAGAGCAAGACCGAAGCAGGCAGCTCCAGCAGGAGAAGGAGGATAATGCGAAAATGTCGCAGGCCGCTCTCGAATCACTTCGCACCGATGTGGAGAGGCTAACCAGTGCGAAGAAGGACTTGAGTGGCCAACTTCGCGACAAAAACACCGAACTGGCTGGTACAAAGAGTGAGGCAAGCTGCCTGAACGATGTCTTGGAGAGGTACTGGACTCAGCATATACGAAGTGCGGAAGTGCTGTGTGATGAGGTATTGGAACTGCTAGCGCAATGCAACCTTGAAGCCCCCCAACCTCATTTCCTCAGTGCATCGTCGGCTCTTTTTAGGAGTGGGTGAGTTCTTCTTTCGATCTGGTTGCAATGAACACCAAGATCTTCGGTGAGCTTGGGGCTGCGGTCGGTGTTCACACACTGGCGTACTCCATGTGCTTATTGGTTCCCGTGGACCACCCTTCGTTAGAGAAGACCATCAGCAAGAGCGACATCTGGCGTCTGACGAAGGATGACTACGAGTAGCCTAGGGATGCGGAGTTGGATGTGTCGAAGCTCCCTGTGCTTGCCAAGAATATGGCCAAGAATTTCATTAACACTTTCTTCGCCGAACGTGGGTCCCATCTCACCCTTGACAAATTTGTTCGTCTGAGCGCTCAGGTGCGACCAAGTGACTTGTGTTTTTGTCTTGTTGTATGTGTCCGCTTTTGATTTGCGATGATGTGATTGTATTCTTTTGCTGTCTTGCAGATAGGGCCTCGTATCCAGGCACGGGTTGCGGTGCGCCTTCGGTCTCGCCATCCCGTTGGGGGGTTGCCTCCGCCTTCGTTCATGGAGGAGGGCAACTAGATTGACATGGCCGGGATCCCACTGATCGCCGCTGAGGGTGTTGTCGTTGAAGATGGGGCCGCCGAGGACGTGGAAGGCGGAGCTGTGGAAACGGGGCATAACGGTGAAGCTAAACAAGGCGCCGAAGCTGCACATGATGAAGGGGTGGAGCGTATCGTCCCTTCGGAGGAGAATCCTGCAAGTGACGCGGAGTGCGTCGCGTGGCTGAGCATGCTAAGACCACGGCTGATACCTCCCCTGTAGCCGATGTCGCGAGTGCTGAAGGTGCTTCTCACATGTCGGTCGAGCAAAAGGGTGAAGCCTCATGCGGGCTATCAGGGGGAGATGCTAATGATGAGGCGCACGCGGCCGAGCTTGAGGCAGCGCTCCTTGCCGTCAGCTCTCCAGGACGCGAAGCTCACGCCGACGCGGAACCTATCCAGACAGCCCCCCTACGGCCAGTGCTGCTAAGGCTGAGGTCTGAAGGGTTGAGATTTCAGTGAACTGATCTACTTTTGCCCTTGCGGTTGTACTCAAAAACTAATATAGGGAGTCTCTGCGCAAGTCCCTTTGGTGGTGCCTGCGCAGGGAACCGAAGGTGCGAGTGACCCACCCTTGTCACTGAATTCATTTTTTGTTGCGCCGAACGTGTGGACAAAGTTTAGCATCTTCCATACTGACGTGTCATATTCTGAGTTTTTGTCATACCACACGCAACGCTATAGGGTTCGAAATGAGTCTGCTAAATGTTTTTTTGCGGAGTTTTCTAAGGATCCGGAGCGTCATGACGCAATTCTTAGGGAGTGCATCGCCCGTCGAGCGGTGAAGCGTGGTACTGTAGATCCCTTCATAGATAAAGGGGTGGTTCCCAAGTTGGAGCCTGTTGAGGAGGGGGTTATCGGGCCTCCTGAGTATGTGTATTTAATTTCCGACGCTTCGCTAGGAGGCGTGGCGGTTGCAAAAACTGAGCAGGTGTGAGCGCTCGCGCGCCTGACTGTGATCCTGTCTTCGGCGCAAGATGTATGCCTTTAGAAGAGTAGTTGCGCCATATGGCGCTGGAAATAATAGATGTGGCGGCGCTTCGGTTGATTGAAGAAATTTGTGAAGTTGTGCCAAATGAGAACTAGCCCCTTGGTGTGTACCTTTGAAGGCATCTAGGCCCCTAATTCGTGTTTTGGTAATTAATGACAATCATTATGGACTAACAATTTTATTTGAGTTATAAGAATAGGTTAGTCTGGTGAAATGATGAGTTCATGTGGTGTATATGAGAAGGTCTTGGATGACTTGTGTTGGAAAGGGCTCAAGGCAAAGGTAAAAGATAGGGTTTTATTTTTACCGGTCATAAGGTGATTAGAGGATGTTAAATGACCAGGTTAATAGGATAGATAGCCGTACTATCAAGAGGGATCAATTTCATTGGCTTGACTTTCCATAGTGCCACTTGGATCAAAAATTTGCATGCATTGCATTTAGATGAGTGGCGGTTTCTCTTGGTAAAAGGGTTTCATTGAAAATCATAAGAAAAACAAGTTTTCAGATATCTGGCGGACAGTCCAGGTCCTTCGGGCGGACGGTCCGTGGGTTGTTGGTTATTATTTAATACCTGAGTTTTTGGCAAAAGTTTTCAAGAAAATGCGCTTCCGGGCGGACGGTCCGCGGGGTCCAGGCGGAAGGTCCGCGGGGCAAGACGGACGGTCCGCGAGGACCGGCGGACGGTCCGTTCTGCGTAACAGAACGAGGTGCTGCTCGGTGGACAGGGTGGACGGTCCGCGGCCGGCCCGCGGACGTCTACGTGGCCCGGGCGGATGGTCCGCGTGGCCGTGGCGGACGGTCCGCCCGGCCCAACGGGCAATCACCCCAGCTGTTGACTTCGCGATTTTACCGTTGGAATTCAAACGCGGACAGTCCGCGAGGGCATCGCGGACAGTCTGCGAGGCACGCGTTTTGTTCCTTACGGCTAGTAACGGGAAGGGGGAGTATTTATACTCCAAGCCCGGGGTTGGGGAGTCTCTCTTGGCACTTTGAAAGGTTCATACTCCCTTGTAGAGCTCTCCCTCTCCTCTCTCTCACTCACTTGACTTAGTGGTGGTATTCTTTGTGAGATTGAGAGTTTCTAGTGCATTGCATCAAGGTTTTGATCTTTGTGGCACTAGGGAATTATCAAGCAAGTGGTTGATTTGTTACTCTTGGAAGTTGCCACTTCCTAGACGGCTTCGTGGTGGAAGAATCCATTGAAGCTCGCAAGAAGATTGTGCGTGACTCCGGATTTCGTGTTGTGAGAAGTGTTGTGCTCACCTCACCGGAGCGGTAAAGAGCAACTCTAGTGGAATCGAGGTGCGGATTGGTTCTCTTGTTCTAACCGGCTCAAGATCAAGTGGTGTCTTGATAGAGGAGCGGTTGAACATTGAATCCACCTCAACGTGGATTAGGGGTGACCGGCAAGTCATCGATACCCCGGGATAAAATTCGTCTCTTGTGCTTGGTTATCTCTTTCCTCAATTTCCGTTCAAGCACTTTACTTTGAGCATTCTATTTCTAGAGGTTGTTGTTTATCTTGTCACCCTAGGCCGCAAAACCCCCAACATAGGAATAGAGTAGGTAGAGATTTATTTCTCCTTGTGGTTTGTTGGGGAATTCAGGAAAACCCGTCACCCTCGAAACGTTAAGTTTGACAAAGTTCTTGAGACATGTTTTTCAGGGACAGGAAACTCACGATTTTCGGAAGCCTGGAACCTGTGAAGCCTCGGATTCGCGAATGTGTGAAATTCGGGGATTGTGGTTCGTGAAGAGGTAGACTCACGAACATGCGGAAGCCCGGAATCTCGAGCTGGCAATGGCGCGAACTTCCGAAGATGGCCGATTCGGGAATCTATCGGGGACCCAGTTCGGGAGTCACGCGCGGAGACATGCACGAATCTTCGAAGAAGCGAAAGCCGAAGTCGGGAATTTGTCGAGGGCCTGGTTCGGGGGTCACACGTGAAGACATTCACGAACCAATGGAGAAGCAAAGTCAAAGTTGTTGTCCCAAAAAGTCCGGGTTTTGAGTGTGAACTAGTGGCAGATTTGTAAATATGTTAGACGAAAAAGACATTCTTGTATGCGTTCACACTAGGAATATTCCCTGAGCCTAAGGGTGTTGTCGGTATGCAAAAGTCCCTTCATCTCCCTATAAAAGGGGGCGCGAGGGCACGTGTAAACAGATTCAGACTTTTTGGAACTTGTGCAATCGGCAGAGGGAATTACAGTCTCTCTGTATTCTAACTGTGTGCTTGAACGTGCTAAGAACTCTCTCTCTCTCGCGTGTTCGGGGAATCATCCAAATTTTTCGGGTAAGCCCCCAACATTGGCGCCCACCGTGTTCCAGCCGAAGAGAAACTCACGATGCCACCACAGAAGAAATCCAAGAAGAACATTCCAGCAGAGGCAAATCGAGACTATCACCATCCTACCCAAGGGAATGAAACCTCTTTTGTTCCTGAATCTTCTAACATAGCAGACCAAGAACGGAGAGCAAAGCTTGAAGCTCTCATGAAGGCAAGAGCAGAAAAAACAGCTCATACCCAAGAACAACCTGTTGAACAGCAAGAGTTTGAGAATGTGGATGATGATGATAACACCATAGATATGGAGCTAGAAATGGTTCAGCAAAAGATACAGCAGCTGCAGAAAGACAAAGAAAAGTTCGCAGCTCAATTGCAGGTGAAGAGAAAAATCTCTGAAAAGCTAGAGCAGCTAAACAAAGCAAAAGAGCAAATCGAAGCGATACAGAAAGAAATTGATGAAATGAAAGAACAAAAGAACAGTTCCCTGTGGAAGGAGTCACCGCACCAGAACTCTGGGCCAGCAAGAGAACCCTCGAAAGAAAACTTCTTCGCGGGAAATGGAGTCTCACACTTCGTGGATTCTGAATCGCCGCTGTCTATTGGGATGCAAACAACACCTTGGCCGCCGAAGTTTAAGCCTGTCTCTCTCCCCAAATACAACGGCTTCGGAAACTCCAGGCAGTTCCTCATGAGATATGAATCAGCTGTGAATTCTGCAGGAGGGGATGATGTTGCACTAGCCAAATCCTTCATCATCGCTTGCGAAGGACCAGTACTGAATTGGTACTCATTGCTGCCTCCACATTCAGTCTATAGCTGGGTAGATCTCAAGACAAAGTTCATGCAAGAATTTTAGATGTTCCACGACACAACAGCGGAAGCATCAGATTTGTATAACTGCAAGCAGAAAGACAGAGAGCCACTGCGGAACTTCGTGAGAAGGTTCATGCAACAAAGGTCTCAAATCCCCGAAGCTGATGACAAAACAACGATCAACGCACTGATCAAAGGTCTCACTCCAGGGCCAACAGCTTCGCATCTCACGAGAAAGAAACCCAAGACGGTTGAGGAACTCTTTCGTGAATTGGAGGAGTACATTTTGTCAGATGATGACCATCGCAAAAGAGTGGCCGAGCGGAACGAGGCAAGATAGGGCAACAGAGAGATGACATGGAGGGCACCACCCCAACATCCGCGAAATGTCAACAACGTCGGAAATTCACAACCTGAACAAGGCAACAGGCCAAGCACCATGGGAGGGTTCAATCCCAGAGGAAGGGGGAGAGGCAGAGGACCCCCAGCACTCACGAACCACAACCCAAAAGATCCTTACTTCTATTGCCAGTATCATGGAAGGGGCCATAGCAACAAAGGGTGCCCAGAAACGAAGAAGAACATGGCAAGAATTCAGCAAGAGAAAGCACTAATGAGCATCGCATCCTCAATGCCAAGCCAGTTTCGCCCGAATTTCTGGCAGCCGCAATTCGCGAACCCACAGTCAAGTTCTGTCCCAGTTCAGCAATTCCGGCAACCACAGTCAGCGTGGCAGCCGTCGCAACAATTTTTCCCTCAGTCGCAAGCGATCCAGGCGATCCAGCAACCGCAACCCATTCCGGAAATCTTGCCGCCACCTCCAGAAAGTTCGTCAAGGCCTCAGTCAAGTTCGGGACCTCAGAACTCCAAAGCATTGCCATCGTTCGGGACTATCATGCCAATCACGGGCGGGTCAGCCATGGAATTCGAGACCAAAAAGCAAAGAAACAATTACTTCAGGTCTGTGAACACTATCATCAATGACGGCCCAGCTACACGCCCGGAGTGGGCAAAGGTGCCAATCACCTTCACAGAAGAAGATTTTAGGCTGAAATCCGCGATTCACAATGACGCCATGGTCATTGAGGTGAACATAGCTGGATGGGTCATAGGAAAAGTCCTAGTTGACAATGGGAGCTCGGCAGATAACCTGTTCTTGAAGACTTTCGAAAAGATGAATCTGAGCCAGCACATGTTGGACCCCCCAGAGTACCCGCTGCAGGGGTTCGGAGGAAAGCCCATCAAGCCGGTTGGAAAAATATCACTCCCGGTTTCCTTCGGAGATCTCGAGAATGCCAGAACGGAGAGTCTCACTTTCGATGTAGTTGACATTTACCACCCATACCTCGCGATTTTCGGCAGAGGTTTCATGAACAAGTTTGATGCTGTCATAAGGCAACAGTTCTTATGCATGAAGATGCCTACGCCCAAAGGGGTCATCACGGTATTCGGCAATCAGCAAGAGGCCAGAAACATAGAAAAAGGCCACACGCCTGGCCAAACGAACGTGTACCAGCTGAAAGCAGCTGACGAGAAGAAGGAAACCTACGAAGAGCCTAAGCGGGACAAGGAAAAAATTGAAATAGCTACAGATGGCGAAACCAAGAAAATGTATCTGGATGACATGCTTGATAGAGCAGTCACAATAGGAGCGCACCTCAGCGCCGAAGAGGACAGAGATCTCGTACAATTCCTGAACAAGAACAAGGATGTTTTCGCATGGTCAATAAGGACCTGCAAGGTGTGGATAGAGACATCATCGAACATGCCTTGGAGATAGACAAAAAAAATACCTCCCAAGAAGCAGAAACTTCGGAAAATGTCCGAAGAAAAAGTGAAAGCAGTGGAAGCTGAAGTTCAGAGATTGCAAGACGCGCAAGTAATCAGAGAGGTGAAGTACCCGGTCTGGCTAGCCAACATAGTACCAGTCAAGAAGAAGAATGGAAAGTGGAGGATGTGCGTGGACTTCAGAGATTTGAACAAGGCATGCAAGAAAGACGATTTTCCCTTGGAAAGGGTAGACAAAATCGTAGATGATGCAGCCAACAGTGAGATGCTCTCGCTCTTGGACATGTTCTCTGGGTATCATCAGATCAGGGTTCGCAAGGAGGACGAAGAAAAAACAAGTTTCATCACTCCCTTCGGGACATTTTGCTTCGTAAGAATGCCAGAGGGGCTAAAGAACGCAGGATGTACATTCTCAAGAATGATAGCAATAGTACTACACCCACAAATTCGGAGAAACATCTTGGTGTATGTGGACGACATAGTCGTCAAAAGTGTTCAGAGGAAAGACCACATCAGTGACCTGGCGGAAACATTTGCGAACATGAGGGCAGCGAATCTGAAGCTGAATCCGGAGAAATGTGTATTCAGCATTCACAAGGGGAAAGTTCTTGGATGCCTAGTTTCAACGAAAGGCATAGAGGCAAATCCCGACAAAATCAAGGCTCTAGTGGAAATGCAAGATCCAGTCTCAGTAAAAGATGTGCAGAAGCTGACAAGAAGAGTAGCTGCCCTTAACAGATTCATTCCCAGAGCCGCAGAAAGAAGCTTACCATTCTTCCAAGTCCTCAGAAGTGCTAAGAACTTCCAGTGGTCTGAACCTCAGAAGCGAGCCTTCCAAGAATTGAAGGATTACTTGTCCACCATAACCAAACTTTGTCCTCCCGAACCGAAATCGCCACTTCTGATATACGTGTCCGCATCAAACTCGGCAGTAACCGCAGTGCTAGTGCAGGAAAAAGAGGAAGAAGGAAAGCTCAGACAAATTCCTGTATATTTTGCTTCTGAAGCATTGTCTGGTTCCAAGAACTTCTATTCCGAGCTGGAAAAAATCGCATATGCGGTCATCATGGCAGCAAGGAAGCTAAGGCATTACTTCGAGGGTCACAGAATAAGAGTCATCACCAACCAGCTGCTGAATGATTTGTTCGCAAATAGAGAGGCATCCACCCGAATCATCAAGTGGGGCACTGAGCTTTCTGAGTACGTGGTAGACTTCGAGAGAAGAAGTGCAATAAAATCGCAAGTTCTATCAGATTTTGTCGTGGACTGGACTTCTTCTATTCAAAACTTTGAAGAAAATGCACCTGAACCTTGGATAGTACAGTGTGATGGGGCTTGGTGTTACAAGGGGGTCGGAATTTCGGCTGTTGTGACGTCCCCGACGGGCGTAGTCATAAGATACGCAGCTCGGCTCGTATTCGCGAACAACGAACATTCCACGAACAACACAACGGAATACGAAGCTCTTCTGTTGGCATTAAGGAAAATGAGAGCCTTGGGGCAGCAGACCTTCATAATCAGAACGGATTCGAAAGTGATCCAAGAACATATCGAGAAAGAAAGCGAGGCAAGGAATCCCGTTCTCATGAAGTATCTAGAAAAAGTAAGGGAAATGGAAAAACATTTCAAAGGCTATTCAGTCCAGCATATCCCAAGGGATGACAACAATGAGGCAGATAAGCTGGCGAAAGCAGCAGCCAGAAATCAAGAACTACCCTCGGATGTGTTCTTCGAAATCATCAGAGAGCTCTCCATCAAGGATTTGAGGGCCAAAATCGTGAATGTAGTAGAGACTCCTGATTGGAGAGAAGAAATCATGGCTTATCTGAGAGGACACTACGAACCACAAGATGAGTTAGAGGAGAAAAGATTGAAGCAAAGGGTTCGGGGCTATACAGTAGTAAATGGAGAACTATACAAATCAGGAGTCACTGAACCTTGGCTGCGGTGCATCACCTCCGAAAAAGGTCAAGAACTTCTAAAGGAAATCCACAGCGGATTCTACGGGGCGCACATAGGCACTAGTTCTTTGGCCGAAAAGGCGATAAAACAGGGATTCTATTGGCCCACCATAAACATTGATGCCAAGACGTTAGTTCGGCAGTGTGAAGCATGCCAGAAAACGGCAAATCAATAGAATCTGCCTTCAATGCCAGTTCACCTAATTCCACCGACTTGGCCTCTGCAAAGGTAGGGAATGGATTTAGTGGGGCCGTTGCCAACAGCTCAGGGCAACTGCCGATTCACAGCTGTTGCAGTCGATTATTTCACAAAGTGGGTGGAGGCAAAACCACTTGCGAATATTAAAGCAACAACAATTTAGAAATTCTTTTGGCAAAACATAGTCTGCAGGTTCGGGGTTCCTAGAGAACTAATGGTTGACAATGGCAAACAGTTCGACTGCTACACCTTCAAAGAATATTGCAAAAGCTTGGGCACCCAGGCGAAATTTTCGTCAGTATATCACCCACAGTCTAATGGGGCAGTTGAAAGAGCCAATGGCCTAATTTTTTCGGGAATCAAGAAATGCTTGTTCGACCAGAAAAAGGGAAAGTGGGTGGATGAACTTCCGAAGGTGATCTGGTCTCACAACACCACAGTATCAAGAGCAACAGGTTTCACGCCTTTTCGCCTACTTTTCGGCACTGAGGCTATGACACCGGAGGAAATCAAGAATGAAAGCATGAGAGTCTTGAAAGGAAAAGAGATAGAGGAAATCGATAAGAAGGTGGAAAAGGACATGATCGAGCTGACAATCCTTGAAGCCGCAGAAAACATTGAGAAATACCAAAGAGAAACAAGGGCGTGGAGAGACAAGTAGGTGGTCCGAAAGGACATCAAAACTGGTTATCTTGTGTTGAAAAGGAAGAAAAATTGGGAAAACCCAGGAAAACTTCATGAGTCATGGCAAGGGCCTTACATCGCCAGAGAAACAGACATGCCAGGGGCTTTTCGCTTAATGGAGCAAACTGGCGAAGAGTTGCCGTATTCGTGGAATGCTGACAGACTAAAAAGGTATTATCCATGAAAACCCCAGTTGTAGCTAGATGTAACATATAGTAGTTTTTCAATTTTCGTAAGTTTGTTTTCTAGAAGACTAAAAAATCCGAATCACGTGTCTATAAGTGATTTCGGGAGAAAACATTAGCTTTCCTTTTCATAGTTGTATTAGAATAAGAAGGATCGTACTCTTTTCCTTGCAAAGGGGGCTCTAAATCAAGAGGCAAGGTTTTTAACGAGGCGGATCCTATGTAAATACTCTTTGTGATATATGTATAAAAAGAGTCTTCCCCCAAATCGCGTATTTTCAGAATTCCATCGTGAAAAAAGAAAGTTCGTGAGAAAGGCTTCGTGATAAGCCAGAATTCCATCGTGAAAAAAGAAAGTCCGTGAGAAAGGCTTCGTGGTAGCCAGAATTCCATCGTGAAAAAAGAAAGTTCGTGAGAAAGGCTTCGTGATAGCCAGAATTCCATCATGAAAAAAGAAAGTTCGTGAGAAAGGCTTCTTGATAGCCAGAATTCCATCGTGAAAAAAGAAAGTTCGTGAGAAAGGCTTTGTGATAGCCAGAATTCCATCGTGAAAAAAGAAAGTTCGTGAGAAAGGCTTCGTGAAAGCCAGAATTCCATCGTGAAAAAAGAAATTTCGTGAGAAAGGCTTCGTGATAGCCAGAATTCCATCGTAAAAAAACAAAGTTCGTGAGAAAGGCTTCGTGATAGCCAGAATTCCATCGTGAGAAAAAAGAAAAAAGTTCGTGAGAAAGGCTTCGTGATAGCCTGAATTCCATCGTGAAGAAAGAGGCCTGAGACAACAACAAGTTGTGGCCTAGAAAATCCCATCCACTAAGGGATTCCCACCCAAAAAGGCCCGAGACAGCAGTGAGTTGTGGCCTAGAATCCCATCCACGAAGGGATTTCCACCGAAAAGGTCTATATGACAATTTCGAGAAAGTGAATGCGTAAGGGGTTGCCTACAGATTTTTATTTGGCATAGACTGCTGAAAAGTCTTTTGTGATAACATCGTTGCAAGAAAAGAGCAAGGGGCTCATGCGGAAAATCGTAGAAAATCTTGGTTGAAGCAACTGAAGGTTGCAGTATCAACCGAGGCAAGTCTGCCAGTCGGATCAAGTCCACAAAATTCGAAAACAAATTTTGTCGACTTGCGCGACGACGGTTAAATTTTTTTTTTAAAAAAAACTAACGAAGATTTCTCCTAAAAGTATGCTCTACCGAAATGCGCGAACAGTAAGCTTCATCAATCCGCCTTCAAGTTTTCATGCAAAACGGCAAGGTGGGGGAGGGTGACGTTTTTTCAAGAAAAAACGTATTCATTGCCTTATTCGCATAAAAACTTCGGAATAGTTCATCAACGATTACAACATTTAGTGCAAAATTTAGAATGAAAGCTCCACAACATGTCCTAGTTTACAAACATTGTCTTCGGCAATATCAAGAGCATAAGCGAAGTCAGACACACCTGCTGAGGGGCTTAGGGGCTCCGTCTTCGGAAAATTTGCGGAGCGCGAAGTAGCGGATGCAGAACGTTCCTTCTTACGAAACAAGAAAAAGGAAGAGAGATCAAAACAGTCCATAGAAAATTTAAGCGAGGTTTCAAGCCAAAAATCAGAGAAGTCTTGTTCGGGATGAGCCCGCTTAAACAGGCGCCACGCTTCGCCGCTAACAAACGTCCTATCTCGATGAATTCATAGTGGCATCACGTTTTGCCCAGGCCCAGCTTGCAGGACCTGCGCAGGTTAAAGTTTACAAAACATTTGTTCAGAGAAGCTAAGTGAATTTACAAAATGTACAGACAGCCTTGAGGGCGTGCAAGGTTCGGACAAAACATCTAATTCGTGACATCCACCTTCGGAGAACTGTCATCGCGCCCGGAAGCTTGCCCGTCGTTGCTGCCCTCATCACCGCACCGCTTTGCCGCTGCCGCCCGAACCCCCTTCGCCTGAGTCGCTGGAATCTTCGCCGGAAGATGACCCTTTGGGGGATGCAGCGATATTCTTGCGATCCTCTTCCTCGTTCAGCTGAAAAGGAAAGAAAGCAAATGTAAAGGAAACTCGAGAGACTGAAACATCGATAGCCGGTACAAGTGATGAAATCGTATGAAAATTTACCTCAGCAAGTTTAGCGCGCGCAATGACCTTGACGATCTCCTTCCCTCTAGTCAGCCAAAATTCCCTCACGAACTTGTTTTGATAGCCTGAACATCGGCATTGGCCCGAATTATCGAGGTGCTTGTGGCGCTAGGGAATTGGGAGATCTTGCCGCGAAACTTTGCCAAGTCGGCGCAGTCGAAGTCATGGAGAATCTTCAATATGCTTTCCACGGAGAAAGCAGCCGCGAAGTCGCTGGCGCTGGAGATTACCTCAGAGAGGGCCTTGGACTCAGTCTCCATCCAATCCATGAATTCGGGAATCTCAATATTATCTGGAAGAGGAGCTGGACGAACGTCGAACTCGTTCAGTGAGTTCTTGTATTCCTCATAAAGGAGTTTCAACTTTTCCAGAATTTCGGAAGTGCTCCTCTTCGAGGCTGCGTTCTGCTCCGCCAGCGCTTTTTCAAGATCCTGGATTTTACGATCTTTCGCGCTTAGAGACTTAGCGAGACTGGCGTTGTTAGTGCGAAGATCTTCGGCAATTTTTGTAGCCCTCTTGTGTTTCTCCCGAAGATTTTCGATTAAGCTGAGAACATCTTCGTGGGCCTTCTGAACTTTTTCCAACTCCTTTCTACACTGCTCAAGTGCTACCTCCGCGGTCTTCTTTTCGTCTTGATTAGTCTTCAAGGCATCCGCCAACTCAGCCACCTTCTTCTCAAGTTCTATGTTCGCAGATTGTGCGAGGGCGAAGCTGCGCTTGAGTTCCTTAGACTTCTGGGAAAGCTGCATGTTCACCTTTTCTTGTTCAGCGAGCCGCTCTACGGCAACTTTCCCGAGCATAGAATGCTTGAGTGCATAGTCCTCTTGAAAACGCGCTAGCTTCGTAGGAGAGTAAGAGTGGAGAAGATCCTTGAATTCTAAAAAATTCAAGATTAAAGTCTCAGATCAAAATTCAAGAATCGGAAAAAGCATGAAAAAGTAGTGAGAAGGAACGAACCTTGCTTACTGAAGTGCTGCATGGTGACCTGTTTCGCCGAACCAGAAGAAGCCTTTCCCCGAGACGAAGGGGTGGCTTCGGGAGTAGGGTGAGGCCCTTTCTCAGAGTCCTGAGCAGCTCCTTCAGGTTGTTCCGAGCTCTCCCCTCCTGATTCATCAACAGTCACAGGCGATTTCCACAGTGTTAAAATCTTGGAAATCTTGCTCCCAACGCCAGTTGTCTCGAAACCAACACTTAATAACTTGCCGCGATGAGACGTACCAAAACTCTTGTTGAAAGCTGCCAAAGAAGGAGAGGGAGCCTGATCTTCGGGAACAACCTCCCGAACTTCGACCAAGGGGGCATGTTCGGTAGGATTCTCTCCCTTTGAACGATGAGTTCAAGTTCCTTGGCGAATTCAGGGGAGGCTTCGTCCCAGGAGCAAGTGGGTAGAGAGATATCGGCAGCAGGGGCTTCGGCAGTAGCGGGGGCCTCAGCAGGGGCAGTAGCTTCAACATCGACAGTGGTCTCATCAGCAGCAGCAGGTACAGCATCCTTGCGAACTTCGGGAGCAGCATCTGAAAAGGAATCAACATCCACGAATTCATTCTCAGAACCCGACGGACAGTTGTCTCGAAAGTTAAACAGAGGCCAGAAGCAAACACCTTTCCGGCTATCCGCTTCCACGAAGGCATCGTCGTCAAAGGCGGATGGAACTCGCCGAACCCCGACGGAGGAAACCTTCCTCACCGCCTTCTTCAACTTCTTGCGACTCATCTGGGCTAGGCCAGAAGCCGCCTGAAGCTCGGCATCCGAAGTTCGGTCAGAAGTCTTGCGCTTACGCTTCGACGACTCCAGAGATCTTGTCCTGGAAGGCTTAACCCCAGAGGAAGTGCCCTCGCTGACAGATGATGAGCCTCGCTTCGATGACCTTATTTGTGGGGCATTGATCGGGGCAGCCGAACAACTGGCCACGGCAACTGCGGGAACCTTCAGCTTGGGACCCGGGCCTCGAAAACTGAAAGATTTGTCCCCGCAAACTTCGGAAAACACACGGTTGATCCTCTTCTTGTGCTTCACAAGAGCCTTGTACGCCTTATACTCGTTCATGGTGTATTCGCCTACCATGACGTTCACCCTCTTTTCTACTTCAATCATGAAGGCGTCAGCGCTCTGATCCTCACGAAATTTAATCCCGAACTTCGGGAAAGGTACCTTTTGAGCTGCCCAGTTTACGTTGAAGTATACGATCTCAGTGGGAGACCAACCACTCGAAATAGGCCAGACCCGGGCAGCGACGAACTCTTCAATAATGTCACGTCCACCAAGTATAGTGCTGGCAAGGTGAAATGCACTTTCGCAGTTTCTAATTCCCACTGCCCGCTGATTGAATTCGGCAACGTTCACCGCGGTCAGGGGCGCAATTGGGCAGGATAATTCCGACATGTTGACCTTCAAATAGAACCAATGAGAGCCCCAATCGTCGGTGAGGTTAGTCTTGCAACAAGGAGCAATCTGAATTCGGGTAATCCCCTTTCGGGTGTTCTGACGTTGGGTGTTGAAGGTGCAACATGCATGTTGGCTGTGATAGAATTGCCCGTCGCTGCCCTTGACGACCTCGGGGATAATCACCAGTTCGTAGAATCTGGCGAAGGCATCGACATTGGGATTGCAGCCGAAGGTCTTCATGATCCAAATGAACTTCGACACCTCAAGGAAAGACGTTGGCGAAAGTTGGTGGATCTTCACCGAAAAGGCATCTAGAATAGCCGGTAGGATTGGGTCACAGGGGAACCTCAGTCCGCAAATGAAGAAGTCACGAAAGACGACAACCTCTCCGTCCCTAGGGGTAGGGATTTTCTCATCAAGCGGGGCTCGCCCAGCGCCCGGAGGGAAGAACCCAGCTCTCTCATATTCCCGAACCATGTTGGTTGTGACCTTGGACTCTCCGAAAGCGAGTGAGGGGGCAGTGGGCCGGCGGTCTTCGCTCTAACCAGATCACTGACGCCGTCATCCACGTCCCCGATATCTTCGCCGTCATCAGATTGGACTTCCCCGTCTTCGCGACTCCTGGAGCTGCTAGGAGAGCCGGTATCTTCGGTTGGTGCAGCATGCTCAGCACCTTCGACAACAGGGTCAACTGGAAGACCAGCTGCAATGAGTTCTTCGGTAGTCATGGGTCTGGCCGTGCTTTTAACTCGAGCCACCTAACCAACAGAGACAAACATACGAACCAATAAGAACAACATTCGAGAATGAAGCTCATAGAACAAAGACACCACTGCAGCAAAGTATGACAAGTAAGAATTGAAAAGAGAGAAATAAGATAATACCTTAGAGAGATGCGAAGAGAACCGGAAGTTCGCGAACTTTTCAGTAGAAGACTAAATTCCGCGAGCAAGAAAGATCCACGAATCGTAAAAAGCAGGAAGGCCGTAAAATTTTTTAACAGTGGCAGCCTCCTATTTATAGGGGCGGGGAGGGGTAGTTCCGCGAAACCCACCTCGATCTAACCGTTCTAGGGTTCCCGGGCGACGCGTGTTCCCTCCGACGTTCCGATGGTGACGTTTTTTACTAAATTTCCGAAAGGTTCGTGGAATCGGATCGTCGGAGTCAACCCGCTTCCCCGAGGGGCTAGTGTTGGGGAATTCAGGAAAACCCGTCACCCTCGAAATGTTAAGTTTGACAAAGTTCTTGAGACATGTTTTTCAGGGACAGGAAACTCACGATTTTTGGAAGCCTGGAACCTGTGAAGCCTCGGATTCGCGAATGTGTGAAATTCGGGGATTGTGGTTCGTGAAGAGGTAGACTCACGAACATGCAGAAGCCAGGAATCTCGAGCTGGCAATGGCACGATTTCCAAAGATGGCCGATTCGGGAATCTATCGGGGACCCAGTTCGGGAGTCACGCGCGGAGACATGCACGAATCTTCGAAGAAGCGAAAGCCGAAGTCGGGAATTTGTCGACGGCCTGGTTCGGGGGTCACACGTGAAGACATTCACGAACCAACGGAGAAGCAAAGTCAAAGTTGTTGTCCCAAAAAGTCTGGGTTTTGAGTGTGAACTAGTGGCAGATTTGTAAATATGTTAGACGAAAAAGACATTCTTGTATGCGTTCACACTAGGAATATTCCCTGAGCCTAAGGGTGTTGTCGGTATGTAAAAGTCCCTTCATCTCCCTATAAAAGGGGGCGCGAGGGCACGTGTAAACGAATTCAGACTTTTTGGAACTTGTGCAATCGGCAGAGGGAATTACAGTCTCTCTGTATTCTAACTGTGTGCTTGAACGTGCTAAGAACTCTCTCTCTCTCTCTCTCTCTCTCTCTCTCTCTCTCTCTCTCTCGCGTGTTCGGGGAATCATCCGAATTTTTTGGGTAACCCCCCAACATGGTTCTAATTAAATTTCTCTAGTGTTGTGGTGTTAGTTTTTAAACCGCCTATTCACCCCCCTCTAGTCGGTATCCTAGATCCTACAAGTGGTATCAGAGCCGAGGACTCCTTGTTTGAGAGATTTAACCATCTCGGAGTAGGATAAATGGGTGAGGAAGATAAGTTTCCTGTTGGGAAGCCACCGGTCTTTGATGGGAACAATTATGACTATTGGAAGAAAAGAATGGAGGTTCACTTTAAGGCCTTGGGCAGATAATTATGGAAGATTGTAATGGAAGGATATGTTATTTTGGATTCTAAGAATAAAATGGATCAAGATGATAAAAATGAAAAACTCAATGATAGAGCTTTGAGTGTACTTTACAATGTTCTTGCTCTTAGTGAATTCAATAGAGTGAAGGGTCTTGAGAAGGCTAATGAGATATGGGAGAAGCTTATGGAAATTTATGAGGGAACATCTATGGTTAAGGAAGCAAAACTTTATGTGTACAAAGGAAAGTTCAATGAGTTCACCATGAAGAAGGATGAAGATGTTTCAACCATGTTCAACCGGTTGAATGATATAGTGAATGAACTCAAGTGTCTTGATTTTGATGTATCAAACAAAGACTTCTCTCACAAGTTCCTTAGGTGCCTTCTGGCAAAATATGAGACAATTGTGACCTTACTTGTGAGGAGTGATTTGAGTAAGATGACTCCTACGGAGGTGCTTGGTGAAGTGCAAACCCATGATCTATTCAAGCAATCACAAAAGGAAGTTCAAGGCCAATCAATTAATGAAGAGAAGAAAAATATTGCTCTCAAGGCCAAGGCTACTCAAGAGGAAAATGATGATGAGAACCAAGATATTGACTCTGATGAAGAAATGGCTCTTATTTTAAAGGGACTTAGAAGAATCATGAAGAAGAAGAAGTTTGGCAAGATGGGGCAATCTTCAAAGAAGAATCCTTTTGAAAGAAAAGATTGCTTCAATTGTGGTGAAATTGGACATATCTCAATTAATTGTCCAAACAAGAAAGAAGACAAATATGGCAAGAAGAAAGACAAGAAGAGTGTACCTAAGAGGAAGAAATATTACAAGAAGGAGAAGAATGGTCAAGCATATTTTGTTGAGTGGGATTCCGATGCAAGCTCCGATGAAGAAGATGATGACAAGCCTTCAAGAGGACTTGCCGGGGTTGCTATCAAGGAAGCGCCTTCTCTCTTCTCCAAGCCATATTGTCTCATGGAAAAAGGTGAATCTAAGGTAATAATCGACGATGACGATGATGATTGTGATAGTGATAATGATGATAATGCTTTATCTTATGATGATCTTGTCACCATGATTATTAAGTCCGATGACAAATTGCGCTTGGAGAGATCAAAGTTGAAGGATTTGGAGCTAAAGACTACTCATGAAAATCTAAAGACTTCCCATGAAACACTTAACATTTCTTGGGAAACTCTAAAAGATGAGCATGAGAAGCTTAAGGAAGCTCACAACTCTCTCCTTGCACAAGAAGTCAAAGGAAAAATGAGTATGGGTGTTGAATGTAATATATTGAATGCTCCTCTTTGTTCATCTAACCCATCTTGTAGCACAAGCACTAGCTCTTGCATTAGTGAGGATATGTCTTATGACTCTCTATTATTGGAGAATGAATCTTTGAAGAAGGATATTGAGTGCTTATCTAATGATCTTGCACGGTATTTTGGAAGTCATGTTCGGTTTAATCATATTTGGACAAATCAAAAATTCACCTTAAATAAAGATGCACTTGGTTACTTGCCCAAGAAAGGAAAAGAGGCTTTCATTTCTAAGGAAAGTATGTTTGTAAATTCAAATGTTTCCTTTGAGGAAGAAGAAAAGATTAAGATGTGCCATAACACTACTAGATTTCCCCCCTAATGCAACGCACAAAATGTGTTGCAATATGCCATATTTGGTTGCAATAGACACAATTGCAACCAAATTGTTCCGTGGGCCATGGGATGCGAAAGGCCGCGTTGCATTAGGGTATTGCGTCGTTGTCCATCTAGTGGTTGCCAAAGTTTTTTTGTTGCAACGTAACGCAACGTTGCAATTAGGGTTTTTTACAACACTTGTTTTGGTTGCAAAGTGTACTATTGCGACACATCTGCGGTGTTGCCAAAGGTGCAATTGCAACGTTTACGTTTCGTTGCAAGTTATAGTATTGCTACGCACTGACTTTGGTTGCTATTGGTTGAACCTCGTCTATTACCACGAAAGTAATTTGGTTGGAATATGTAGTATTGTCTGATGCCACGAAATTGGTTAGTTGCTATAGGTGGTCTCCTCTATTGCCACAAAAGTTGATTTCGATGTGATAGGTAGCATTGTCTGATGCCACGATATTGGTTACGTTTCTTTAGGTGGTATCCTCTATTGCCACGTAATTTGATTGGTTGTAATATGTGGTCCTCTATTATTGCTTCGAAATTTGGTTGGTTGCCATAAGTTAAAGTCTTTATTACAACGTTTCTATTAGGGTTGCTACAAGTGCACTATCTATTGCCACGCTCATTTTGTGTTGCTACAAGTTGAACTTCTTATTACCACGTTCCTATTTAGGGTTGCTTCAAGTACACCATACTATTGCCACGTTCCCTTTGTGTTGCTACAAGTTGAATTTCTTATTACCACGTTCGTATTAGGGGTGCTACAAGTGCACCTTACTATTGCCACGCTACTTTTTGGCAACGAAAAACACCGATGTATTTACGCCACGCTCATTTATGTAGCAAGCAGTAATTGCAGCATTAATTAACATCACAGATAAATATAACAATGCATCTATAGTTAATTAACCAACATTGAACCATCCACCGAGTTAATTACATGACTCATGAAGTACTTAAATACCGAAAAGTTTGGCACGGGACATTGTTTCAACACATAGTAGACAAATTTGCTAGGACATGAAGAACTTGGTCCGCCAATTGTTACTTGGAGATGATCCCAACACTTGATCAAGCAAAGGGGGATTCAATGCAAGGAGGTGTCATCACCGTAAAGAATCAACAAAATTTTTAAGCTAGCATCAATTAATCTCTAATATTGGAATTTGTGAAACAACAACATATAGCAAACCAAAGATTGATTGTGATTCATAAAAATAGCATAATGACATCAAATAATTACCACAACCATAAACACACTTTGACAAATTGAAACATGAATTACATTCGCAGCAAGAAGAGTTGTTGAAAAAAGCTTCACCTCATGTCTTTTTGGTGCTTTGTCGTCTCCTTTGTGCAACTTGTACCCGTAGCCGTTGAGAAGAAATTTGTCTAACGGTGGATTGAGTTTCGGGATTGTTAACACCACCTTTAGTGCTTCGGTTTTGCGAAATACTTGTTTTCGATATTCTTCGGATTCCTTCTCCTATGAACCAATCATTTGGAAGGACAAGATTAGGCGTAATTTCATCAAGAATCGATGATATGTACTAGTAAAAAGTTGTGAATTCGAGAACAACTCGAGTACACGAGAGCACATTCCCGGAGTCCGGTTGTACATTCCCGGATGTAGGAATTGATGGTTCCGCCGCCACGTTGTCTGCGGATTCAGCGACAAGGTTGTTTTGCCGGGTGATTGATGCAACCGCCGCCACGTCGGCGGATTCGGTGACATTGTTGCTTGGGCATGGTTGTACAGATATTGGCTGGTCAACCTACCAAAGGATACAAACATTCATATATAGAACCCAAGGAAAGAAACACATTCATGCAAATAGCTTGACCAGTACCTGTGGAACTTGTGACTGTCCATTTGATGCTTGCGGCATTGATAGGAACTCTTGCCTAAGCCGTTGTAGTTCCGCTCTCGCCTTCTCTTTTCACTTTCTTCAAGTTGGCGTGCATGTTCTCTCTCTCCTTTTCGCTTCCCTTTCTTTTTCCCATCCCGACATTTTTTCTTGTAGCTGCCCAAATGCGTCCATGAGCTCGACGTGTTCCTCATGCCGTAGCTCTTCCCTACGAATTTGTTCCTCGCGCTCCGCATTGAGCGGTACCGCCTTCTAGTTGGGTTTTTTGCCAGTACCCGTTTCCATGCAACTTGGTTGATTTGCACTTCGTGACTTCTTTGTAGGCTTTTTGGAACATCTCGTTTTTTTCCTTTTGGGAAACAAAGTTGTTGTCTCGCATTTGACTCCGCCTCGGCAATAACGCCGCTTGCGGTGTCCTAACATTTGCAAGGCACGAGTGGAGGAGTTAGTTGAACAAGAGATTGGTTGCATTCTATAGTTGCATAAGCCTATGTATAGTAATGTATGTACTAATTCATTGAGAACTCACATAGACATTTTTAGATTGTTCGTCTGTCCAAGACCCCCGGTTAGTGTGAGTTATCCACCAAAGTTCCATATCATTGGGCTCTTCACCGGTTTCGGGTCTCTCTCGTTATGCCAAGAAAATAACAAATTAATGTTCTTCATCCCGCAAGACAGATTGGAGATGTGCTTGTCCAGTTATTACCTTCTCATAGCCGCGCTCGAGAATAAGGCTTAGCGCCCGACAAATGTCTTGTCATTTGTTGGCATCGAATCGCAGAATTTTGTGTGCTCCTTTCCTATACAATGAAAAGTTATGAACAAAAATCTTAAAGACTCGGACATCGCCATTTGAATGAAAAATGTAGTGGTCGAAATCGTAATTAACAATGTGGAACAAACCTTGAATTTAGCAAGATCTGAAATACTTCAACGGATAGTGCCATTTAACAATATCTAATTTCGTAGGCTTATGTAACATTCTCTCGGTGGTAGCCGTTGTATGTCTTGGCCGTAGCACCGAAAGTTGAACGCCATCCTTTGTAACGCTCCCTAGCAATGGCCCATATCTTTTCCCTTGATTCAAAGCATTATCCTCCATGTCCCACTTTGCTCGTTATATAATCACAATAGCATTCAAATATTGTGTGAGTTCATATGTTAGTTTTTATTTGAATTGTACCGAAAAGCAAAGTCTATTATTACCAATACATCGGTTGCTATTGCGTTTTTGACTTCTTCCCTAACATTTTTCCATGATTTCACTCCAATGATAGGAGCCCTTTTCCTTGTATACATGACCACTTCATCAACGAATGAGCGGTAGTTATCACCTACCGGTCCTCCATGTTTAGAGAATTGAATGTCTAGCTCGTCGCTTGCCCGCCTTGATTCTCTTGGCGATTACCGTCAATGCTCTTACGGGACCGCGTCCTCTTTTCTTAACTTTTTGTGAGCCTATTCCATGCGAACAACATGCATGTGATAATACCCACAAAATAACTGTATGCACAGACAGGTAATTTCTATGGAACACATGTTACCAGATCCTTGCTCCTGTTGTTTCCAACGCCGAGCATGAGATGGAGGCTGCACTGCAGGTGTTGGGTTCATTTCATTCCTGTGTTGCAAAATGAAGGTGGGGTCCACGTACCGTTCTGCAGAGAATTTAGTGGCATATGATGACCGATCATATTTTGTAGTCTGACAAAAAATGGTAATTTGCTTGCAAATTAGGAGAGGGATATTACCGATGTCTTCAAGCGACCCCGCAACATTCGGGTATTCTCTCGTATGTATCGATTGTGTCATCCCTGAAAATGTCTTTTAATTCTGAAATATAATCCATAATTAATTTCATTCATGTGACTGAACATGCAAATTCAGGAGTATAAGTACACAAATATTTGGCTGAAGCATATCTTACCCAAGGCTTTCTTCTCTTGATGCAAATCAGCTAGCCAAAGTTTGTATTCATCTAAGTCACATTCTTCTACTTCTTCTTCATCATCAGCATTTATGTAAGCACTTTTGGATTTCAAAGGTGTTATGGCCATGGTATGGTTTATAGGTATTGGCTCTCTGGAGATAACTAATCTGATCACCATCTCCTCCTCGTGAATCTGTTTCATTCTTTCTACGTCGACGTCGTAGTCGATCTCAGTGAGTGTTGCTTCCGCAGGAGAGTCAGGAATTCTAGTCTTGTAGTAAACAATGTCCCTCATCCTGTACCCCAGTTTTTGTTTCAGGTTGTTTATGGTTTGTAGGGTGATTTGTGAACCACGAGGGTGACAAGTATGTGTTGTATCTGGCTCCCCATCTATACCCTTCTCAATCATATATACGGTCCAAGACTGATCATCTAATGATCTGCGCATTCATTTCGATGTCATATCAATAACATGTGCAGAAATTTGGTGTACAAATCGCGTGATCAAATGCATGAAATCTAGGGTACCAGGTGCGTGCACGGATGCATGAGATGTTGGATGCGGTACGAACGAGGGGAAAGATGGAACCACGATACGGCGTACCCGGCCTCGGTCGTCTCGTCCCGAGATGAAGGTAAAACATCGGGGTCCGCACCTATGTCCACGTCGACGCGTGCTTCATCGTCGCCCGAAGGTGATGATGACCCAAAGAGAGCCCCCGTCGCCCTAGGCCTAGGGGCCATGGTGGCGGTAGGTTCACCAATCGCCGCACCAGGGGTTGTGAACATTCTAGGTAGCATGGCCGACGACGGTGTGCGCTGCGCTTCAGAGGACGTAGGGGTCACCCTTGCCGGCTCCCTCGACGACGGCATCCTCGTGTACGCGCGGCGAGAAGCAGCTTGGCGGCGGCGGCGGCGGTAGTCGTATTGTCTACCCGGCCCCTAACTGACCGAGTTGTAGATTTGTTTTGCGAGGGGATTCAGGAGGGAAAGTAAAGACGCGCGACTTTTTAATCTTGTAACCGGCGTGGTGGCCCCAGTCATGGTTGCGCGGTAGTTTGGGCGAAAGTTAAATAATTCGGATGGGAAAAAACTGGCGCCACATTCCAAATCGCTGGCTACCCATTTTTTCTGAACGTTTGGCGTATTTGAGGGATGCATTTTGGTGTGGCCACTGACGGGTGGGTCCCACAAAGTTTACTTCTTGTTTACCACAAAGTTATTGTATATTGGTTACACATTTTTTGATGTGGTCAGAGTAAATTTACGAATGTCATATTTGTATAAACTTTAGCAGACTACCATAAACCCTTTATCAGATTTGTACCAGAGTAAAATGCATCACACAAATATGTGTAACAAACATAAAGATCGGGTAGCAATCGGTAAGATTTATGACAACCGAGTTTTCACAGAGCTAGCTACCCGAGTCACGTTGACACCACACCAACTAAGGATCATCAAAAACAAGCTCTACAAGGACACAAATTGTAAAGACACATACATAGTCGAAAGACACAACTTGAGAGACATGCTTTGTGTTTATTAGCTGGATTTCTTCAAAGATGTGACTGAAATGACGCCAGAGCCTCTCTGCAAGGTCCCTCGTCACTTGCAGATAAATTTCCTGAACATGAAGAAAGCATTAAACGAACTGTCAGAACAAATGATAACTCAAATCTTGTGCACTAAAACAATGTTTAGCAATCTGCTGAACTTGTAAAACACAAGAAAGAACGCAAACATGTACACTGAAATCCAGAATGTCTTTTAGGGTGCATCATGTGTGGAACTAATTTATCAAGAAATATCAGCAATCACAACTTTTATACCTTCCTTCAGATCATTAACGCTTCCTTGAGTGTGTAGAAGAACCAATCACACTCGTTTCGGATCCTACACTCCTCGGCTGAGAACCTACGCCACGAGTACCAAGCATGCCATCTCGCGTGGTCGCCACACCCGTGACCCGCACACCGCAAATCGTCGTGGCGAGGTACGGGCGCCGGCACCGGCGACACGGCAATCGCATTTGCATCCGTAAGCGGGGTAGTGCCACGTCGACGCAATGATCCCGGGAGCGGCGTTTTGTGCAAGTCAAATTTATCCAAGGAAGCACCGTCGCCCCCTCTTGGGGTGCCTCGACCAAGCGCAGAGCCGCCCGGCCTCGTCGTCGTCGGCCTCGCCGCTGTTGGGTCTATAGAGGAAGAGGGAGAGGGCATACATCGATTCCTTGTGACCCGCCTCCGCGGCGCGCCGTAGCCGGGTCGAGGCACGGCGTTATGACGCCACATGTGTTCCCCGATCGCGCGGCGCAAGCCGCCCCCGGAACAAGGCCTCCGGGTTGCCGACGTTGGCCGGTGTGTTGACGAGCGCCGCGCGATACTCGTGGCCGAGGTAGAATCGACGCCGCGAGACGCGTTTCGGGGCTAGGCGTCGTCCGACCGTGGCGCGCGCCGCCCACCACGCACATTGCCTTGCATGTTGCGCGCGAGGTTGCGGAGATCCACAATGGCATCCTCCGACCGCGCGGCCGACGCGGGAGACGATGTCAATCGTCGGCTTCGTCGGCGAGTTCCGGCGGCCTCGACGACGCCTCGTAGCGAGCCACGGAGATCTTTTCCATGGAGTGGTTGCGGTTCGTCACGCACGGTGGGTAATTGGATGTGCGACGCCGTTATCCCCGGCGAGGATGAGGGGAGATGGAAAAGAACCGCCGCCTCCGGATCATGTTGTAGATTGAATTTGGGGGGTCGCGGGGTTCATTGGGTTTTAAGGAAGCCGCGCTTTCATAGGGAGGACACGGAATCACGGGGTCAATGACGGGTGTACCCGGGCACTAGTTGGCCCACAAATCGTCCGTACGGAAATTTGACCCCATCCGTGGACGGAGTTGCGGGACCCACGTAGGATTGTTGCGCCAAGCGTCGGCTCGAACCCGCGAGAGATTTCCCCATTGGACGAGTTGTGGGCCCCACTGTCGGCACCCGCATTGGGATGTGTTCTTGAGTTGTTCATGTTCATAATGAACTTGATCATTTGTATCGTTTAATCATAACTTCAAAGTTGTTTATATTTGTCAAATGACGTCCAAATCGGGAAATTTTTTTTCCTACATTCTTATGACAACATAATCTAGATCATGGTGTCCACTCCATATCGTGTCACGGCGTACGAGCAATAATAATTTGAAAATAGAACATTTCATAACTAGATTCAAGATTTTCAATCGATGAGACGACGTCAATTTGAAATGAGATGAATACCAAAGTTTCATAGCTCGTCGAGATGAACAATCTTTATATTGGTTGGATTCTCATTTGAAGAAGTGGTCCTACACATTGTTAGTTAATCCTAGGTTCACTCTCATTGTTTAAGAAACTTGGTCGGAGACATGTCATTTTTGTTCTACGTGATCGTACCCCTTCTTCAAATGAGAATCCAACCAATATAAAGTTTGTTCATCTCGACGAGCTATGAAACTTTGGTATTCATCTCATTTCAAATTGACGTCGTCTACTGATTGAAAATCTTGAATCTAGTTATGAAATGTTCTATTTTCAAATTATTATTGCTCAGACGCTGTGACACGATATGGAGTGGACACCATGATCTAGATTATGTTGTCATAAGAATGTAGGAAAAAATAATTCCTGATTTGGACGTCATTTGACAAATATAAACAACTTTGAAGTTATGATTAAACGATACAAATGATCAAGTTCATTGTGAACATGAACAACTCAAGAACACATCCCAATCTGGGTGCCGACAGGTGGGGCCCACAACTCTGTCCAATGGGAAAATCTCTCGCGGGTTCGGAGCCGAGCGCTTGGCGCAACAATCCTACCGACAGTGGGTCCCGCAACTCGTCCACGGATGGGGTCAAATTTCCGTACTGCATCGATTTGTGGGCCAACAAGTGGCCGGGTAGACCCGTCATTGACCCTTGGTAACCGCCCCCACCCCGCCGAGTTAGTGGGGTCGCGTCCCCGCAATGGGATATTCTGCCTTTTAGTCATTGATCTGTGGGCCCCACACGGCGCGGGTACGAATGCAGTTGCCCCGACGCGAGTTATATAACCGCGGGGCCTCGCTGTGTTTTCCAATCCCGCTCCTTTGCACCGCGCCGCTCTCGTCGATCTTGAGTAGCCGCTCGTCTCCCGGCCCCCTCGACTCCCTGCGCGCATCTATGGCCGGAGAGAAGCGCCCCGCAGAAGAGGCCCCTGGGGGTTCGTCGCCGTCGGTCCCGCCGCGTCTCCGTCGGTTGCTTTCTCGCCGGGGTGAGTGTCTTCCGTCTCCATAATTTCGTACTCGCCGAGGATCCGATGTCGTCATTCTTCTTCGTTTCCTAGTGCGACATATGGCCCGGGTCCTTCAGCCGGCGCGGCGCCTCCGTCCGGTGGATCTTCGTCGTCGGAATCCTCGGAGCTTGTCTTCTTCCTCGTCTCGGGCGACGCCCCCGTTCGTCGGAGGCCGGGGACTCGGGCAGAGGAACCGGCGACGACGCGGCGTCGTCTAGACGACGCGGCCGCGCAAGGTACGGGACCGGAGGGGACCGGGATGCAATGCACACCGCCCTTCGGGCGGGCCGAGACGGAGACGGACCCAAGTTCGCGGCGCCAAGGCCGATGTGGAGGCCCGCTCGCTTTGGTGAGTTCCCGTATTCCGTCGGTGCACACCGCCCACTAGGCTCTTGTTTGACTCGTCGCCATTGTTTCTTGCCTCGCCCGAGGAGGCGGAGGCGTCTTTCCGCCGCGAGCGAGGGCGGAGGGAGCCGCGCCGCCGCCCGAACGATCCGGGAGGATGGCCACGATGAACTTACGCGCGCGGCGGAGGTCGCCGTCACGGTGGTCGGCCCGGGGCTCCCGGCCGCCCGACCGTCTTCGCGCGCTCCCAAGGCGTGTCAAGGAGGCGGTGCGTGCCGGTGCGCGCCGGGGGAGCCGCCCGCGCGCTCGCGACGGCGGACGCGCAAGTCGACTTTCCCTTGGGCGATCGCGGCCGGAGTGGCCGTTCCCGCCGGAAAGACCGGCACTACGCACCGCACTTCCCCATTGCGGCCGATGCCGCCGCCGCGGGGGTTGACATCGACGGCGTGCTTCGCGACGGCGCCGCCGCCGACATTGGCGGCCCGTAACTCACCTTTCTAAGATTAATTTGTACCGGCCCCTCGTGGTCGAGGAAATCGAACTTCGCATTGTTCCTTGTTTGTGCCATTGCGATTTTTGTTCACCGCCGGCGGGGGGGGGGGCGTGGTCGGGTGTACGAAGCAAACTACTCCGCCCCCGTGCCGTCTTGTCACCCGTCACGGCCAGCCGACGCGTGCGCAGATAGGAGGCTAGGAGCTTCGTTGAACAAGGGCGTCCGGGGCACTCGAGTAGAGTACGTAGGGACCGAACGCGTGGGAGATCGCGAGGCGCGGCGGCTGCGTTTCTTCTTCCGTTCGCATCTAAATAAAATTAGCCCCAAGAATCTTTCATAAATGGAACACTAAATATAATTTATTTGTAAAACCTTTTCACGTGTCGGCGTAACTTTGTGTGACGAATCTAATGAACCTACTTAATCCAGGTATTTAGCTACGGATTTTGAAAGTAGTTTTGAAAATAACTTACTATAATACTTGTAATTAATGGTGCACCTCCATGGAGTAGTAAATGTAGATGAAATCTAAAACTACATAAATAATTTGGATCTACTTTGCGATACAGAGCTTTACGCAAACCTTTTCAGACATCAAACCCTTAGTGTGATTTTGCATGCAACTATCCGGTGCAGGTGAAGCGTTGCGGCCAGACCACGACTCCCCAGGCGCGCGTGCGTGTAGCAGTTAATTAGGAACTGCCGCCCCTTCGTCTTGCCGGTTGTCTTCAAATCTTGCCATGCCCATTGCTTCGGCAACCAAGACATCGATTTGACCTGTATATGAAGCCGAAACGACAGCATAGAATATACTAGTTTAGCCTCTTCCCTACCCCGCCCCACCCACTCGCTCCCACTGTCGCATCGAAGGAGAAGGGGTTTTCTTGCCTGCCGCCATTGCCGGCGACCCCCCCAAAGCTTGCAATCTCTGCAACCGCCATCGCAAGCGACCTCGAAACAGCGGCGATGACCCGAAGCGACGCATCGGGTGACGGCGGCGCCCCACAAATGAAGGGGGATGCCGTAGAGGCCACCGCCGCCGCCGGCCTCTACAGTAACCTAGGTGATGCGGGCGGAGCAATCCCGGCCGCGTCAGCAGAGAGCGTCGCTTCGAAGGTTAGTCCTGCAAGGCACAATCAGTTGCTAGCTAGTCGTGGATTTGTCACGAGGTTGAAGATTCGGAACTTTGTTTTCTTGGTTTGGGACTGCAGGGTGGCAAGCGTGTCGCCCTCAACCCATGGGAGGTCGCCGTTGATCCAGCCGACGTTCAAGATCGGAGCGGCTGGGAGTGGGACGAATGGCGCCCCGCCGTCGTCCGTCCACGACTTTCGGAGGAGCAGGGACCGCCCCCAACTACCATGCACGAGGTTGAATTCTTCAAGGAGCGGTACCCGAGCATCAAGACCATCGTCACTTGCGACGCCGGAGTAGTGGCGGAGTACATCGACGAAATCAAAGGTAGCCCTCCTCCAGAATGTTTGCTCGTTGGATTGGACACCGAGTAGATTCAGCTTCGCAGTGGCGGGTACAAGCTCGCATTGCTGCAATTGTGTGTCGGTTCGAGCTGCCTTATTTACCAGGTGCACCATGCCGGCTACAAGCTTCCTGATGTCCTGAGAAAGTTTCTTAGCGATGAAGGCCACATCTTTGTGGGAGCGCATATCACCAACGATGCTGAACGCCTACAGGAGGACTGCGGCGTCAAGATTTCTAATTGGAAAGACCTTCAACTGATTGTTGTCGACGTTGATGAGAAGTATAGCCATCCGTACCGAAATGGTTACGGGTCGTCACCGGAGAATATTGGAAATCGAGTACCGGAGCTACCTCGTACAAGGACGAAATGTGAACCACAGGCTTTGGGGTTTGAGGGTGTTGCACGAATGGCAGGTGCAATACGCCGCCAAGGATGCATTTCTGTCTTTTGAGATTGCTAATCAGCTTGAGATCAAGCATGGTTACCGATTTCTGCCAGATGCTCATTTGTAGAATCATGTAAATAATGTACTAACCAAAAGTAGCAAGTAGAATTTCTTGGTTTTCGGAACAAGTATATGTGTACATATTAGTAGTAATTCAGTGATGGATTGAAACTAGGAGGCCTTGTTTATTTGGGCAATTTTGACAGATAACTTCCATATTACTCTAATTATTTGTTGATTTACTAAAGATTAATTTGTATCATTTGTTAGTCAATTTTTTATTTTCTATATCAACATATTAAAAGCAACAAAGCACATATGCAAATTATCAATGTGCCCTTTTGTTAGAAAAGGATTGCGTCCGAGATTGGGCCGGCCCATTTGTCCTTATTACTTCCGGTGTGTGCGAAGCGCCGCACGGCAGAAGACATCAAGCATAATCTTTAGTGCCACACCGCTACCTCAAGCGGGCGCACCACAACTTATAAGGCGAGGCGTGCTTGCCATCCCGAACTCCTCTCGAACCTTGCTTCCTCTCTACTAACCTCCGGGCTTGTTGGGCGGGCCGGCCCATCGGCTCCCGCTCGCCGGGCTTCACGCTCGCCGGTAGAGCTCGTTGGTGACCCGGCCCGCCCTACGGCCCCCTATTTTTGTTTGTCATACCAATTTTTAGATTCATATTTTAAATATTAAGATTTATGCAAAAGTCTTCCGAAGTAGTAAATAATGGCAACATAGAAGTCATGACTACGGTCGAGTAAGTATCAATTGAAAAACTCATCATCTTGGGCATCTTGAACTATTGGTGCAACAATTCCATCATCAATGTACGTGTCATCCGCATCATGTTCATCATCAACATCAAATACTTTGTCGTTTGGTTCGTCAACCGCCTCGGCCCGAACCCGATTAATAATCGAGACATCGCCGGTTGTGCCTTCCTTGTCCGATCTAGACCAATTTGTCAAAACCCGGTGTTCACCGAGCAAATTAATACCTTCGATACCCACAAAGCAAGTGAGTCCTCGACATCTAATTCGGGCATGGCAAACAAGTTCCTTGGTTTCATTGAAATAACACTCGCTCCCGGCCCAGTTTGTTCACCGGATTCACATAAAACACCGGTTCGCCCGTGTTGCCGTAATATAGGGTTCATTGCTAAACTTGTGTCGAGTAGTATCGATGTCAATGACCCCATATTTATCTTTACTGTATCCTCTGCCTCTGTTGGTACTTGTGACAAAAGGCACATCAAACCAGTCACACTGGAACGGAATAACTTCTTTTTGTCCAGGGAATTCCAGTGAGATCATTCTTTTAATCACCCCATACCAATTTGTGCCTTCTGCCTCACCCTTGACAAGCACACCACTGTTTTGTGTCACAAGGGTTCTCTCGATGTTAACGGTACGAAACAACCAATTGTTGATATGACATCTATTCAATGTACGAGGTCGGGGATCCGGTCCTTGAGCAAGTGCAAACAAATCTGAACTTACTTCCCCTCTAGCATGTAAACCTGTGATCTTGCTTTCAAACCATCTTACGAGTTGAGCCTCATGTCGCTTATCAAGATTTCTGGATCCATGTGCCCTCAGTTCTTCCAAATGCTCGCTGCACACAAAAGAATATTACCGTTAGTTTGATATTTAAAATTAAAAGCAATAATGATGTTCAGTAGTGCATCTTACTCGACATATGGTCTAGCTTCATCACAATTGCAAATTATGTAGTGCCTCATCTTCCGAAACTCATTTGGTGGTATTTCTTCAACCGTCTGTCCTCTCCTCTTGTAATCCATTTCTGAAAAAATGCTCAAACCAGATGGTGGCTCATTAACAAGAATCGTTTCATGTCGATCAACACGATTGTCTTTGGTGTCCACGTCCAAGAGTCTTGAGCAGAATGTAAGGCACTCCTCGAGTATGTATCCCTCAAGAATTGAACCTTCGGGTGAGCCTTGTTCCTCACATATCCTTTCACAAGTGCGTAGGTACCGTTCCACCGGGTACATCCATCCGTAACACACCGGCCCCCCAAGTTTAGCTTCTTCGACTAGATGAACGGGCAAATGGATCATGATATCAAAAAATGCAGGTGGGAATATCATCTCAAGTCGACAAACAGCCTCCCTAATTGAACAAATTGAGCTCGTCCAATTTCGATTCCACCAACTCCTTTGAACATAGTGCATCGAAGAAATTACTAAGCTGAATCAATCCAATGACAACAAACTTCCGGCAAAATCCTACGCACCACTAAGGGTAAAAGTTTCGTAGAATTAGATGGTAGTCATGCGTTTTCAAGCCCGACACCTTACGTGACTTTACATCAACACATCTTCTTATATTCGAGGAAACCCCATCGGGCATCTTCACTCCATATAGAAATTCACACAAACTTTCCCCGGCATCCTTATCTAACTCGTACAAGGCCGATGGCAAGGTATACTTATCATCTTTAATCACAGGGGTGCCGGATCCGGTCGTATCCGTAGATGCTCCATGTCAAGCCGAGCATTCTCCCCCGTCCTTACATTTGCCATCCAACTTAAGCAGAGTGCCTAGTATGCTCTCGCATATATTTTTCTCAATGTGCATCACGTCCAAATTATGCCTGATGAGCAAAGAAGACCAGTAAGGGAGCTCAAAAAAAATACTCTTCTTCCTCCAGTTGTGCCATCTGTTGTCTTCGTCACGCTTCCTTTTTTTTGATAACAATGTCTTTCCAAATTCTACTTGTTCAAAAGTAGAATATCGCTCAAGTACCCGTGCACCGGATAGTGGTTCCGGTGCCTCCTCGGTTTCGACCTTGTTGTTGAAGCCGACCGCATTGTTGCGCCATGGATGGTCGGGGGCCAAAAAACGTCGATGTGCCATGTAGCAGTTGCTTCCACCCATGTTTCAACCACAAATACTCGGTATGTTTGTGGCGGTATGGACATGCAAACTTTCCTTTAGTGCTCCAACCGGACAACATAGCATAGGCCGGAAGTCATTAATTGTCCAAAGAAGTATAGCACGCAATCTAAAATTCTTCTTAGTCCCCGCATCTCTTGTTTTAACACCATTATTCCAAAGCTCCTTGAGCTCCGTATCGGGGGCCTCAAATATACATCAATATCCATTCCAGGAGATTTTGGACCAGGAATCAACATTGACAAAATCCGGTTAGATTGTTTCGACACATCCATGGAGGCAAATTGTAAGGAACCAGGATGACGGGCCAAATGGAATACGTAAGACTTTGCATGCCAAAGGGATTGAACCCATCGAAGCAAGACCCGGCCTAACGTTACGACCTCCTCCTTCGAAAACCATTTAAACTGCGAATCCACGTGCTTCCATGCCTTTGAGTCGCGAGGTGACGCATTTTCGCATCATTCACCAATTCATTCTTGTGCCACCGCATATCCTTTGACATTTTCTTTGACATATACATTCTTTGAAGCCGAGGAATAAGAGGAAAGTAGCGTAGGATCTTAATCGGTAACCGCTTCTTAACGAAGTAGCACCCACCGCACCGCAATTATTATCGAGGTTTTATCTACAACTTTCCACCTTGACTCCTTACAAATGGGACATGTTTCCGGATTTGCGTATTTATCAAAAAATAACACACAATCATTTTGGCATGCGTGTATCTTGACATAGTCCAAGCCCGAGTCTCGAATCACCCTTTGCACTTTATCCAAGGAGTCGGGAATACAATGCCGGTCGGGGAGAACCTTTCCAAAGAGCTTAAGTATGGCCTCCAATGACGCGTTACTTAAGCCATACATGCACTTTATCCGAAAAAGCTCCACAATAAAAGAGACCTTCGTTGCATTTTTGCATCCTGGATACAATTCCTTCTTTGCCTCGCTCTAATAGTTTCAAAAAGATCTCTGCTCGCTTATCCGCCTCTTCCTCATCTCCGGTTTGTCCATGATGTATAGTGCCACCGATAATGTTTCTAATCGAGTATTGGTGGCAAGCAGGGTTATCATCCAAACCATCTTCTTCATCGTCTTCTACAAATAAATGTGTTGTATCATCACCGTAGGTAGTGCATCATGATTATTGAGATCAGCAAGTAACATCTTGATTCACGGGACCCCGAGAAGAAGTATTAGTTTGGTCTTGAATGTTACCAAGCATCGATGAAACAATCAGCAAACCCTCTATTGAGTAAATGAATTTGAATGCGACCCACGGTGGAATGTCTGATCATGCATTGACACAATTTACATGGACACGCAATAGATCCACCTCGCGCTGATGAGGCCGTAAATTTTTGCAAAAAAATTCGAAAATTGTCTCTGCCAATCCGCTGAGTGTCGAGGCAAGCGCATCCAACTTCGATCTTCGTCTGATGCCATTAGTTAATCTGCATTGTTCATGTTTAATTTCAATCGACCTTGATCACGATATATATACCAATATGCATATATATGCAGCGAACGATTGGATATATATACGAGATCAAGACATCGGTACGTACCGGCCGTGGCCGTAGCGCCGCTCAGATCTCCGCAACAATAATCACGTGGAGATCGCCGTGGAGATCGATCCCCTAGAGGCCCTCGTGGAGATCTCCGCAACAATAACCAGGTTGTCGAAGACGGAATTTTGGAATGGTCCAGATCGGAAGAGCCCCTATCCGATCGTGGCAATACATACACGATAGACAAAATTTTAGTACAACCAAGGAATACCCGGTTTCAAAATTTCCGAGGTTGTACGTAGTATGACCTTTCTCGGGGTTTTCAACATATGCGTAATTCATTATTTTTCTTTTCTGATCGGCTACTATAGAGGCTAACAATAATACACAAAATTCGGGAGTTCTAGTGAAGAGTCTCCAAATTGTTGATCACAATGCTTTGTGAACATTCACATGAATAGCATAAACAATAGCATGATGCAATTCTCGAAAACGGACGGATGGTTAGTCCAAATATGCATGACGGGACCCAACAGATTTCAATTTGTGTCACTCATGAGTTCAAATATTTTGCAAGGGCTCATCCGGATCCAAACACATAGACATACGAAGATGCATGTATAAATGTTCAAAGTTATTACTTAGATGTTGCCACATACACATCCATTCTTAGACCATTCATCAAGCATCGCATAACATTCACCTAGGACCTCGGTTATGTTACGTACTAAGCTAGATTACTACTACTTGCGATTGACTTTATCCCGAAGCTTGCGGATCTTCTTCGCCATCACTTCTAACTTGTCGACAACGGTATCCATGAATTCCTTCGGGGTCATCTCCATGTCTTCCTGCGTTCCAGGCAATGTCGACGCTTAGGTTCTCAATGCGCTCCCGCAAATCATCATAGCGCTCCTTCATTTGTTGAACCATTTGGCGCAAGGGTATTTGCTATGGCGACAACAAACACAAGTTACTAACATGAAATGTGTTACAACAAACTGTGGCCAATGCAGCAAATTAGTCAAAAAATGCACCTTTCTTTTCGATGATCCCGAAGCTTTTGATGGAGACGGTTTCTTGCTATTGTCCTGCTCAGCATCCGAGTCTGGAATGATGATCCTCACCTGATTAGCAGTGTTCACTAGCCTGAGCAAACAAAACAATTTGCTGTTTTTCAGTTTTAAACAGCCTATTCAATCTCTTGACTCATAATGTATACCAATTTACCCGTGATCCCCCGACTACCTGCCAGAAAAGGCCTAACCTACTAAATGGGACAGCCTGCGTTCATTTGGCTAGCTTTGTTTTCAGGATTGTGATCAAATGTACACAGGTCAGATTCACAGCAAAAGATGGCAAGAAATCAAGCCAATTATCATTATCATTATCTAGTATGGGGTGAGATGGATGCACACAAAAAACACAATTACCATTATCTAGTATGAAATTTTGATTACTATGAACTACTAACATTTTTCTAATTGCAAAAGGAGTCACACGATTCCCCGGAAAATCAAAGAGGGTAGGGCAAGTGTACCTCACTTCTCTTCTCGGAACGCTTGCATCCGACTAGGGCCTGCTTACCCTTACCGGATGGATCGACTTGGCGATGCGGGCCGTCAGACGACGACGACGAGGTGGCGGTGTCGTCCGTACCAGAGGACGACAGGGTTGGGGTGCCGCCGACCATACCGGAGGACGACGAGGTAGGTGGTGTGGAACACTTGAACCGCCCGCGTGCATCGCGCTTCTGCGTGGTGGAGTAGTGGCACCTCCGTACGCCGCCGCCGCTCGCCTGAAAACCCTCGGTGCGGCCCCCGCCGTCCGCTGCCGCCGCTCTCCAGGATCCCCTCGATGCGGCCCCCGCTGCCGTGGCGGCTGCTCGGCTGTGTTACGGCGCTGCGGCCCCTTCGTCCGCGCCCGCCACTGGTCTGGGAAGGCTCGATGCGGCCACTCCGGCCGCTGTCGCCGCTTGCCGCAGGGGAAACCGCGATGCGGGGCATCTCGATGTGGACGCGACGGTCAGAGCCGACGAGGGGGATGGTTGGGAGCAACAGTGTATTGGGGGTGGGGGAGCTGTAAGTTATAGACGATTTGGGCCGGCATATCCTTGTTTTTATTACTCTCATCGGCCCATTTGACATTTTCACATCCTAGTCTCCAATGCCTTTAGTGCCACCCCGTAAACTGAGAAGGGGGTATCCCAGCTTAAAAAAAGAGGCGTGCCTGCGCTTTCGAACTCTGTATTACCATCATCAACTAATGCTTGCTACTTGCGCTCTGGGGCTTAATGGGCTGGCTGGTCCACTCAGGCTCCCGCTCGCTGGGCTTTACGCTCGCCGGTTGAGCCTATTGTGGTCTGGCTTAGCCCACATCCCCATAGAACACAATTTTTTTTCCTCTCTTTTTTTCATAATAAAATTTATTTATTAAATCGCATTTTAAATTTCGCTACAACCCCATAGCAGCTTTTTTTCATCTAAACAAATTTTGTGGCAATACGTACACAATATTCCTCCTTGAGGCTAGAAATGAAGCAAAAGTAGCCTTCCTTGTATTGCAACAACGCAAAAAGATATTTGCAACCCAAATAAGACGTTGCGTAAGGCCGTTCAAACGCAACCAACCCTAGTATGGTAGCCATAGCAAGTTTATATTGCAACACTCGAATTTCTAGTGCAACGCAGAAGTAGGGTAGCAATATTTCCCACCAAATGCAACACAATTATGAATAATGGGTGCATTAGCGCCAACTTGTTGCAACATCGCAAAGATATATTTGCAACCAAAATTCTACGTTGCGACATACTTGTTCAAACGCAACCATCCCTAGTATGGTGGCTATAGCATCTTTCTCGTTGCAACGTAAGAAATGCTAATGCAACACAAAATTGGGGTGGCATTAGTTCCAACCAAATGCAACGGAAATCCTAAAAAAGGGCGCATTAGCGTCAACATGTTGCAACCGAACAAATAGATAATGCAACTCAAATTTTGTGTTGCAATAGACACACAAATTGCAACCAAATCACCGTTTCGGTGCAATAGTACCCCCCTATTGCAACCGAAATAGTGGTGTTGCCTAAGGGATTTGTTGCAATAGGGGGAAAACCTTGTAGTGTAAGTGTAAGACAAGGGTTAATGTGGATCACCAATGCAAGAGCAAGAAGACTATATCCTTGGATCCTTAATATATTCTTAAGAAAGATTCTAAGGGAGTTGTTTGTGCTAAATATGTTGGTCGTTCTCTCGGTAGTAGTAAAAAGAAATCTATTTGGGTGCCTAAAATTTTGGTCACTAACATTGAAGGACCCAAGAAAATTTGGGTACCTAAAACAAAGTAATTTCTTTTGTAGGTGAACTATAAAGCCGAAGGAAGACATTGGGTAATTGATAGTGGTTGTACAAACCACATGACCGGCGAAAGAAAAATATTCTCTCATCTTGATGAAGACATTTCCGATTTTGATAACATCACTTTTGGAGATGATAGCAAGGGAGGTGTAAAAGGCATTGGTGAAATACCTATCTCTAAAGACTATAATCTCTCTAATGTCCTACTAGTTGATTCTCTCAATTTCAATTTGCTATCTATTGCTCAACTTTGTGACAATGGCTATAAATGTACTTTCACTAGCAATGATTTTGAGGTTACCTCACTTGATGGGAAAGATTCTATTTTTAAGGGCTTTCGTCATGAGAACTTATATCTAGTGGATTTCTCATCGAAAAAGGCAAATTTGACTACTTTCTTATTCTCAAAGGCCTCTATGGGTTGGTTATGGCATAGAAGACTTGGCCATGTTGGTATGAAACAACTGAACCGATTGGTGAAACATGACTTAGTTCTTGGCTTGAAAGATGTAAAATTTGAGAAAGATAAATTATGTAGTGCTTGTCAAGCCGGAAAGCAAGTTGCCAACTCACATCCTAACAAGAGTACTATGTCAACCACAAGACCATTGGAATTACTACATATGGATTTATTTGGTCCTACTACCTATAGAAGCATTGGTGGCAATACCTATTGTCTTGTAATTGTGGATGATTATTCAAGATACACATGGGTATTCTTTCTTCATGACAAAGCTATCACTTGTGATATTTTCAAGTCATTTGTGAGAAGAGCCGAAAATGAATTTGAGCTAAAGTTGAAGAAAGTTAGAAGTGACAATGGTAGTGAGTTCAAGAACACAAATGTTGAAGAGTTTTGTGATGAGAAAGGAATCAAGCATGAGTTTTCAACTACATATACACCGGAACAAAATGGTGTAGTCGAGAGGATAGGACCTTGATTGAGATGGCAAGATCAATGCTAGATGAGTACAAAGTTTCGGATTCTTTTTGGGCCGAAGCTATCAACACCGCTTGCCATGCCTCTAATAGGCTATATTGTCATAGATTCTTCAACAAAACACCTTATGAACTTCTAAATGGAAGAAAGCCAAATATTTCATATTTCCGGGTTTTTGGTTGCAAGTGCTATATCTTGAGGAAAGGATCTCGGTTGTCTAAATTTCAAAGCAAGTGTGATGAGGGATTTCTTCTTGGATATTCTTCAATTTCCAAAGCCTATAGAGTATACAACAAGTCTAAAGGATTTGTTGAGGAGGCATATGATGTGCAATTTGATGAAACTTTGGGCTCTCAAGATGAAAAGGAGAATTTAGATGATGTGAGAGGTGAAGAATTAAGCAAAGCAATGAAGACTATGGCAATTGGGGATATCATGCCTAGAGAAGAAGATGATGATGAAGATCCATCGGTATCTATTGAAGTTAACCCATCTACTTCCACAACAAATGATCATGGTAAACAAAATGGTAACTCAAGATGGCACATATGACCACACCTTCTCCATCAACTCAAGAACCAATTGATCAACCAATAATTAATCATCAAGTCGCCAAAGATCACCCTATTGATCAAATCATGGGTGACATTAGTAAGGGTGTTCAAACTCGATCTCGTGTTGCTTCCTTTTGTCAACATTATTCTTTTGTCTCTTTCCATGAGCCTAAGCGTGTAGATGAAGCACTTAATGATCCGGATTGGGTTATCTCCATGCAAGAAGAATTAAATAATTTCACTAGAAATGAAGTTTGGGAGTTGGTTGAAAGACCCAAGAATCATAATGTTATTGGTACTAAATGGGTCTTCCGAAACAAACAAAATGAAGATGGTATTGTTGTGAAGAACAAGTCAAGATTAGTTACTCAAGGTTATACTCAAGTAGAGGGATTGGACTTTGATGAAACTTTTGCTCCCGTAGCTAGACTTGAGGCCATAAGAATCTTGCTTGCTTATGCTTGTTCTCGCAACATCAAGTTATATCTAATGGATGTCAAAAGTGCTTTCTTGAATGGGAAAATTAGTGAACTAGTATATGTTGAGCAACCTCCCGGTTTTGAAGATCCCACAAAGCCTAATCATGTGTACAAGCTCTCTAAGGCATTATATGGGTTGAAACAAGCCCCTCGTGCTTGGTATGAAAGGCTTCGAGACTTTCTTCTTTCAAATGGCTTTAAAATTGGAAAGGTTGATACTACATTGTTCACCAAGAAAATTGGAAATGACATCTTTATTTGTCAAATTTATATTGATGATATCATCTTTGGCTCAACAAATGAAGATTTTTGTAAAGAATTTGGAGAAATGATGTCTAGGGAATTTGAAATGTCTATGATTGGTGAATTGAGTTTCTTCCTTGGTCTTCAAATCAAACAATTGAAGGAAGGCACTTTTGTTTGCCAATCTAAATATGTGAGGGACATCTTAAAGAAATTTGGCATGGAAGATGCAAAACCCATCAAAACTCCTATGGCTACTAATGGACATCTTGATCTTGATGAGGGAGGTAAACCGGTTGATCTTAAGCTTTATAGGTCCATGATTGGTAGTTTGCTTTATCTTACCGCATCTAGGCCCGATATCATGTTTAGTGTGTGCATGTGTGCTAGATTTCAAGCCTCTCCTAAAGAATGTCATTTGACCGCCGTAAAGCGGATCTTGAGATATTTGAAATATTCTCCTAACATTGGTCTTTGGTATCCAAAGGGTGCTCAATTTGAGTTAGTAGGGTTTTTGGTCTCGGATTATGCCGGTTGCAAGGTTGATAGGAAGAGCACTTCCGGAGGTTGCCAATTGCTTGGACAGTCACTTGTTTCTTGGTCATCTAAGAAGCAAAATTCAGTGGCTCTTTCAACCGCCGAAGCGGAATATATCTCGGCGGGGAGTTGTTGTGCTCAATTGCTATGGATGAAGCAAACACTTCTTGATTATGGTGTGAAATTCAAGGAAATTCCTCTCTTATGTGACAATGAAAGTGCTATCAAGATTGCAAATAATCCGGTTCAACACTCTAGAACCAAGCATATTGACATCCGACACCATTTTCTTAGAGATCATGTGAGTAAAGGAGATATCAAGATTGATGGAGTAAGCACGGATGATCAATTGGCGGATATATTTACCAAGCCTTTGGATGAGTCTCGGTTTTGCAAATTGAGAAATGAGCTAAATGTGATTGACATCTCAAATGTGGCTTGAGAACTAGCACATGTGTTTATCCATATGCTTTTGTCTATCCCTCTTATTTATTTCTATCTTAACTCTTGTCTTTTATTTTCGTGAAGCTTTCTTTTGCATATTTTTATAGCATTACTCAGTACATCGCATCATTCAATAAATTTCTCTCATTATTCTTGAGCAATGATCCCAAAAGAAATCCTTGAAAATCTCCTTCTAGAGTTATTTCATGCTGAATTTAAAAGAAGAGTTCGGACTGTCCGCAGCAACAGGGCGGACTGTCTGGCTGCTCCTGGCGGACTGACCACCAGGGCAGCGCGGACCATCCGCGTGGCTCGTGGGGCGAAGGTGCAGCTCTGGTCGTTCTGTAAGCAATAACGGACCGTCCGCGCGCCTCGCGGACCGTCCATGGGGGTGTAGCAGACTATCCGCCCGTGTCGCGCGCGGGTGGGTCCCAGGCCGCGGGATCAAATCGATCCAGCCTCTTCTTTCCTTCCTCCACCGAAGCAGTTCGTCCCTTTCTCCTTTCTCTTGCTCCCTCTCAATGTGATAGCCCCCCTCTTAGGGATTTCTCTTGGGGCACTCCCCGGACCGTCTGAGCACATCCCCGGACACTCCGCGAGGTTCTCCACCATATCATCCGGGTATTTTTTCGAATCTCTCTGTCTATCTCTTGGATTTTGAGCAAGGAGGTGGTTAGGGTTTGGAGGTGTGATCTAAAATTCGTCCATGATTTCAAGATTTTGGCTTGGTGAATGTGTTTGGGGTATCAATGTGGTGTTGTGGCAAAATTTTGGTAAAGAAATATTAGATTTTGATCAAGTTGTGAGGTTGGCAAGAATTGGTGGTACTGTTCACGGGCGCCTTCTGTCCCGGACCGGGCGGACTATCCGCCGCCTCTACGAGGATGGTCCGCGCGGCCCCGGCAGCAGCCCCGTGTCCAGTAACATCTAGTATGAGGATTCATGCTCACTTCTAATCGCTTCAAATTGTCAATACTCATTGAAATGTATGGTTTTTGACAGTGCTCGCAAGGCTATATCTTCACTCACTAGAAAGGTGACCAAAAAGGTCACATCAAAGAAGAAGGGCAAGGATGTTGGGACTTCGAAGAGGCGGAGAAAAGATGATACCTCTGAGGAAGAAGAGGAACCCGACAATCCAAATGACAGCGACTTTGATCCGGCCGATGAAGCGGCAAGTGCCTCATTCATGATGGGTGAAGATGAGATAAGTTAAGGGGGCGGTAACAATGTTGAAATCATTGATGTGGTTAATTACACAGCTCCTAGAAGGCAGTGGACACAAAGAGAGTTTGCTATTGCTAGAAATGAAAATGCTTATAATCAACCCCGCGACACCCACAATTTATTCTTCCACACTCTTGTGCAAGAACAAGCATTTTTCGGTAGTTTGATGGAGTGCACAGTTTTCTCTCATCAAAGGGTTGATTTTGATTATCTTGAGTCTAAACCTGTCCTTGCTGGGGTGGCAACAAAATTTGAGAATTTGGGGTTAAAACCATTTCTTCAGCATAGATGTGACTGGAATGATACAATAGTTAGACAATTCTATGCAACTTATGAAATGGATTTCATAGGGAAGAAAATGAGATGGATGACTGGTAAGAGTGAGTATGAGGCCACATTTGCAGAATTTGCGGCTGCTAATCATCTTAACTATGAGTATTTTAGCGAGGGTGTTGATGTTTATAACGAGGATATTCTTGAAGATACAGCTGTATTCTATGAGCCTGGCACCCCGAATGCAACTATAATGAACTGCTTATCAGCAGGACTTAGACACCATCCGGCTGCCATCAACAACATCATTAGGCACATTTTATGCCTAAAAGTGGTAATAAGGATAAAGTTCGGGAACATTATTGGAATGTGATTGATTATGTTATGAATGGAACTAGATTTAATGTTGTGAAGCTTATTCTTGATCAAATGATTTGCAAGAAGCGTCTTGTTCGAGATAGTATTTATTTTTCTCCCTATATTATGTCATTGATCAAGATCAAGACGGGGTTCAATGGGTTATGTGATGTGAAGCATGAACTTTATCGTCCATTTTACAATGCTAAAGTCTTTTTGAACAAGCCATTAACACCCTATGGACAGGAAGCAGAGGCTCACAATGTTGCAGAAAATATTGAGGCTCATGGTGGTGATGATGAAAATGCAAATGTTGGCAACATGGGCAATGTTAATGTTGATGAGGGTGCTTATGCTATGCCTCCTCCTCCTCCTCCAGTTCCTCCCATGCAGCCATAGTGGGAGTCTCCAGCTGGATATTTTGATTCCTATTTTGCTACTATTCAACAGTCAATGAACTCTCAGTTTCAGCAAATGCAGTCGGGGTTTCAATCTCACTTTGAGGCATATGGAAAGCAGATGACTGATACTTTTCAGACTATGCAGCAGAATTTTCAGCATCAGATTGATACTAGTCTGGATACCTTTGGTCATCATGTCTATAATACTATGCGTGACCCATATGCAGACTGATCTTCAGAATGACCTCAGTGCCCTCAATGATAGATTCTCTCAGATGTCCACCTCCGAGCAAGATCGGCGTAGTTGCATGATCGGCGAGACACGGCTTCAAAGACGATGTCCATGCCCAGAACACAGCTTTTGGAGATTTCAGAGATCATTTTTATCATTACTATCCGACTCCAGCTCCACCACCACAGTTCTGTCCGCCTCCGCCATTCTATCCTCCTCCGCCGCCGCCTCAGGATGACTAGGCCCTTTTGGTATTTGATGCCAAAGGGGGAGAGAGATTTGGAGGAGTGTGTGATCTCTAGGGGGAGCTCACTTTGCTTGCATGAATTTGGAACTCTCTTGCATTGCATCTACATGATTAATTTCGGTTTTGCATGAACTTCGTTTGGCTTGTAATAATTTTGTGAGACTTACGTTTTGGTGTGTGATGTGTTTGAGAACTAGAACTTGTGCCTATCTTGTGATGTTCTATAATTATGATCTTGTTTTGTTTATCTTATGGCTTGTTCTAGTTCTCGTAGTAGTTTTTGATGCTAACCCTTCCTTAATCTCTTTGGATATATATATGTGGTTGTTGCCTTGATCTCTATTTTGTAGGGAAACTCCGTCAAAATTTATTATGTTTATGCATATGTGTAAAAATCAAATGGAAATTACATGCACATATGTAGGGGGAGTTATCTCTATATTCTTGTTTTGGAGACATTCACTCTATCTATTTATTGAATTTATTTGAGAAGAGTAAGTGATTCCAAAACACAAAACCTTTCTTATATCACTCCTTTAAATGGTTGTCATCAATTACCAAAAAGGGGGAGATTGAAGGCATCTAGGCCCCTAATTCGTGTTTTGGTAATTAATGACAATCATTATGGACTAACAATATTATTTGAGTTATAAGAATAGGTTAGTCCGGTGAAATGATGAGTTCATGTGGTGTATATGAGAAGGTCTTGGATGACTTGTTTGGAAAGGGCTCAAGGCAAAGGTAAAAGATAGGGTTTTATTTTTACCGGTCATAAGGTGATTAGAGGATGTTAAATGACCGGGTTAATAGGATAGATAGCCGTACTATCAAGAGGGATCAATTTCATTGGCTTGACTTTCCATAGTGCCACTTGGATCAAAAATTTGCATGCATTGCATTTAGATGAGTGGCGGTTTCTCTTGGTAAAAGGGTTTCATTGAAAATCATAAGAAAAACAAGTTTTCGGTATACGGCGGACGATCGGGTCCTTGGGGCGGACGGTCCCGTGGGTTGTTGGTTATTATTTAATACACGAGTTTTTGGAAAAAGTTTTCAAGAAAATGCGCTTCTGGCGGACGGATCGCGGGGTCCGGGCGGACGGTCCGCGGGGCAAGACGGACGGTCCGCGAGGACCGGCGGACGGTCCGTTATTCGTAACGAACGAGGTGCGCTCGGTGGACGGGGGCGGACGGTCCGCGGCCGGCCCGCGGACGTCCGCGTGGCCCGAGCAGACGGTCCGCGTGGCCCCGGCGGACGGTCCGCCCGCCCAACGGGCGGCCACCCCGGCCCGTTGACTTCGCGATTTTACCGTTGGAACTCAAACGCGGACAGTCCGCGAGGACACGCGTTTTGTTCCTAACGGCTAGTAACGGGAAGGGGGAGTATTTATACTCCAAGCCCGGGGTTGGAGAGTCTCTCTTGGCACTTTGAAAGGTTCATACTCCCTTGTAGAGCTCTCCCTCTCCTCTCTCTCACTCACTTGACTTAGTGGTGGTATTCTTTGTGAGATTGAGAGTTTCTAGTGCATTGCATCAAGGTTTTGATCTTTGTGGCACTAGGGAATCGTCAAGCAAGTGGTTGATTTGTTACTCTTGGAAGTTGCCGCTTCCTAGACGGCTTGGTGATGGAAGAATCCATTGAAGCTTGCAAGAAGATTGTGCGTGACTCCGGATTTCGTGTTGTGAGAGGTGTTGTGCTCACCTCACCGGAGCGGTAAAGAGCAACTCTAGTGGAATCGAGGTGTGGAGTAGTTCTCTTGTTCTAACCGGCTCAAGATCAAGTGGTGTCTTGATAGAGGAGCGGTTGAACATTGAATCCACCTCAACGTGGATTAGGGGTGACCGGCAAGTCATCGATACCACGGGATAAAATTCGTCTCTTGTGCTTGGTTATCTCTTTCCTCAATTTCTGTTCAAGCACTTAACTTTGAGCATTCTATTTCTAGAGGTTGTTGTTTATCTTGTCAACCTAGGCCGCAAAACCCCCAACATAGGAATAGAGTAGGTAGAGATTTATTTCTCCTTGTGGTTCTAATTAAATTTCTCTAGTGTTGTAGTGTTAGTTTTTAAACCGCCTATTCACCCCCCTCTAGTCGGTATCCTAGATCCTACAACCTTGTACTCCTTCGCTGCTGATGTCTTCTTGTAAATGAAAGAGGCTTCGTGTCACATCTATGCAAGCCGCGAAGACTTCAAGAGGCCTGCTTTGGAACTCCCCCCGGAAGTGTTTGCGGCTGACTAGAGTGACATGACCCGAGATGGCGTGTGATGTGTAAAATGAAACTTGTATCGATTTGTTATACCTTGTTGTATGGTAATAAATTGAAAATAATGATTTCACAATTGTGAGTTTTACTATCACGTTGTTTGTTCATAGAGCTGCTCGTGGCGTTATCTTGTGATTCCCGTGCTAGGTTGCGTTGTGACCGACGCACCATCATTCTATCCCGAGCGCGTCTGAACTTCGGCCGTGATGGGCCCGACGCACCGCTAAAAACGGTTTTATTTGCGGCCACAACAAACCCAACGTAAAGCCCCACGCGAGCTCTCACCTTGGGTCATGACGGTACCGACGCACTGCATGAAGCGGGAGTTCACCTTCGGCCATGACGGGGATGGCGTGCCGCTTCAAGCAGACTTTCCACCTTTGGCTATGATGGGACCGACGCACTGCTTCAAGCGGGCTTTCAACTTAATCCATAACGGGGCCATCGTGCCGCTTCAAGAGGACTTTCCACCTTCGGCCATGACGGGACCGACGCACCGCTTCAAGCGGGCTTCCAACTTAGGCTATAACGAGGCCATCATGCTGCTTCAAGCAGACTTTTTACCTTCGAACTAGAGAATAGGTGACAGGCATAACTCGGGTATGCTTAATGCTATCCGACTACGCCCTTACTTACCTCGACTGACCCGCTTCGAAGACTATGCCCCCCGAAGCGTATAGGGAGAGCATAGCTTCGGTAAGGCTGCGAAGATTCATTCGAAAAAGACTGGACACCGAGCTTGGGGGAAAGACTGACTTATATTACACGTCAAAAGGGTACACGGGTTCGCCTCGTTAAAAACCCACACTTCGCGGAACTAGTGAGAAACTGTGAAGCTTCCCCCGTGAAGAGAAGAGTACGTCCCCCTTCTTATTGTTCATATATTACAAACTTGAAAACGGAAATAAATAAAACTAAGATGAAGCTACAAAAGGCCACAACTTCGGCGCGGTTCAGACGAAGTACTTCTGGAGCATGTCCACGTTGCACGTGTAGGGCTTTTCTTCACCGCTCATCTTGCGCAGCTTGAAGGCTGCTTCGTTTGCCGTCGCGGTTCCTATGAATGGACCTTCCCACTTGCAGTGCATTTTGCCCTTCGACTTGCCCTTCAGAATCTTGTGTAGAACAAGGTCTCCTGACCGTATAAGCTTCGGTCGGATCTTCTTGTTCTTCCATCTTCAGGTTTCCTCCTGGTAGGTCAGCAGGTTGGCTCCGGCTTGCAGACGTGCCTCCTCAATGTTCTGGACCGAAGCCTTGAGTGCTTCATCAGTGGGAGGGGCGTCCCTCCAGGTTCCTAGACACAACTCTTCGGGGAGCATGGCTTCCTCACCATAAATCAGCTTGAAGGGTGAGAATTGCGTAGTTCTAGAAGTTGTGGTGTTATGAGACCATATCACCCTAAGTAGCTCTTCGGCTCATTTGCTTTTTGGTAGCTGAGTGATGTTCCTTTTGATATCGGCAAAAATGACGTCGTTAGCTCGCTCTACTGCCCCGTTGGATAGCTGATGATAGACCAAAGCAAAACGCAGCCTGGTGCCCAAGTAAGTGCAGAATTCCTTGAAGTCGGAGCTGTCAATTTGCTTGCCATTGTCCACGGTGACTTCGTACAAAACTCCAAAGCGGCACACGATGTTCTGCCAAAAGAACTTCTATATCGTCGCTGAAGTGATGCTTAATAACAGTTTTGCCTCTACCCACTTGGAGAAGTTTTCCACTGTGACTACTGCATGGGTGTAGTTGCGTGCCGCTGTTGGTAGCGGGCCAATGATGTCTATTTTCCACTGAGCGAAGGGCAACACTGGGGGTATCAGTTGTATCTCGTTGGAGGCGAACTTATTGTGTGGAGCATGGCACTGGCATTCTGGGCAATGGCGCACGATGTCGTGTGTATCAGCTACTGCCGAAGGCCAGTAGAACACATAGCGGAAGGCCTTCTGTACCAGGGCTCTCGTACCAATGTGATGCGAGCACATGTCGTTGTGTATCTCGTGGAGCAGTTGCTTGCCTTCGGTTGCTAATATGCACTTGAGCAATGGAGCACACACTCCCTTTCGGTACAAGTTGTCATCAATGATATGATAGTTTCTTGCCCTGATGGCAACTCTTTTGTCGACCACCCCATCTTCGAATTCGTAGTAGCCCTTGATTGCCGCTACTATTGGGGCGCGCCAATCTTCACTGTGTATGGCGTTCACAAACTTGGGGGGTGCCTCTTCGTTAGCGGTGGATCTCACAGTCGTTGTCTCGTAAAAGACATCTGGTGGCAGGGGCTCTTGCGAGGCCGTTGCTTTTTCTATGGCGTCGGCTTCCTTGTTGTAGATCCTAGGAAAACTCTTGACCACTATGCCGAGGAAGAATTTTTCCATGCTTCACACTGCTTACAGGTACTTCATCATGTCTGTCTTCTTGGCATTGTAGGTTTTGCCAATGTGTTCGGCTACCAGCTCGGAGTCTGTCAAGATGACAAGTCTCCTTGCTCCAACTGCCCTGGCCTTCCGAAGTGCAAGCAGCAGACCTTCGTATTCTACCATGTTGTTGGTGTAGTTGTCGTAGTTCAGCCGCAATGCATACCGAAGCTTGATACCAGAGGGCGACTTGAGAACTGCCGCTGCTACCAATCCCAAATGACAATATGCTCCATCGCATTGAACTTCCCATACCGGCTCTGAGATTACGAGATCCCCCTTCGTGACTGAAGGTGTCCAGTCAGCAACAAAGTCCGCCGAGACCTGAGATTTGATTGCACTGCGGGAGACGAAGTTTATGACGTGCCCAGCTAGTTCTGTGGCCCATTTGCCTTTCCTTCCCATTGATTCTTTGTTTTCAAACATGTACCGAAGGGGGAATGTGGTGGGTACTGATACGTTGTGGCTCTGAAAATAGTGTTGAAGCTTCCTTTTGGCCATTACAACTGTGTATGCCATCTTCTCATCTCTGAGTAAAAAAGCTTCGAACCGCTCAAGGCTTCGGAGACATAATAGATAGGTAACTGCTTCAGAGTGTCTGCCTCCATTATTTCCTCTACCAGGACAGCGCTGACTACTGTGTCGGTTGTAGCGATGTGCAACAATAGGTCGGCCTTTGGGGATGGCTTGTACATGACCGCGACCTCTTCCAAGTAGTTTCTCAGATCTTCAAAGGCTTGCTGTTGCTCTGCACCCCACCGAAAAGTTGTGTTGGTGTGAAGCACTTTGAGGAAAGGTAGGCTTCATTCAGTTGCCCTGGAGACGAATCTGTTCAGTGATGCGGTTTTGCCCGTCAGCCTTTGCACCTCCTTTCTGCTGCTTGGTGGCTGCATTCTGCGTAGTGCTTTAATTTTCTGAGGGTTGTCCTGTATGCCCCGTTTTGACACCATGCAGCCTAACAGCTGTCCCTTGTGGATACCGAAGATCACTTCTCCGGGTTTAGCTTGAGCCCATTACGCCTCATGTTGTTAAAGGTTTCAGTCAGGTCCGCGATGTGATCCGTCTCTTGTGAGGACCATGTGTGGTTCGAGGACCGGTGGATGGTCGCTTCCTAGTGTGATGAGTGATTGACAATGTTGTGTGGATTGATTCTTGGCTAAGTATTACAGGTGCAGGTTGCGACTTGACTTGTGTTGGTGCAGGTGAAGAACAAGCGCGAAAGGTCGTTGCCGGTGAGGCCTCCAGGTGTGGAGAAGACAAGTAGGCTTCGTTCGAGGGACCCGGTGGCCAGTGGAGTCAAGTGCGAGCCGCATGGTTGCAAGAATGACAAGATGAAGTCATGGACGGTTTCTTGGTTGAGCCTCAAAACCAAGGTCGAGCCGGGACTACGTGGAAGCCGAGTCATGAGTGGCGATTGGCGGAGGCTACACCGAGTTCACAAGGTTTTCGGTGGTTCACCAGAAAACCACTAGGTTCCTTGGTTGATCCACAAAGCCAAGACTGAAGAACCGAAGACGGAGGTGCAGCAGCATCGGACCGGTCAGACTGGTGGGTCTGACCGGTCTGACCGGTGAGGAGCACCGGTTTGACCGGTGTGCGACGACACAGTCTGGAGACTTCGAAGCGGAGGACACGCGTCGGGATCGCAAGGCTTGCGTCAAGGCTAAGCAAGTTTGTGGTTGCTGGGCATCCGTCTGATGGAGCGATGACAAAGATTTCCAATTTCGCCCTCGAGGGGCATGTATCCCGAGTTAGCTATTAAGGGCATTTTAGACTTTCGGTTGCCTCCATATAACCCAAGAGGTGAGAGGATGGCAGCCAACTCTTGGAACCCTAGCTCATTTGGTTTTCCTATTTTCCCTAGGATTTCTATAGGACTAGCTTGAGAGGTTCATGGTGAGATCTTGTCAGAGGGAAGGATGATCGGGCGGCAAGCTAGACCTTGTATGAACTTCTTTGTGATGTATAGATGATTTGACGTGGTTCCTCAAGGCTTGGATGTGTTGTTCCCGTTCATTCTTTTTGTTGATTTTTGGAGCCTTTTCTTGGTGATTTTCTTGGAGCGATTTCGAGGCCTTTCTCTTTGGGATTTGGTGGGGGATGTATGCATGAACCCTTCGTGGTTCTTTTCCCTTTGATTCCCCTCCCAAATCCGTGAGCAAGGGGGCTTAATTTTGGGGTTTTTGGTGTTCTAGGGTTAGAAGAGTTCTTGGCGGGATTTCTTCGATTCCTCTTGATTTAGCAAGTTTTGGTGGACAAAATTTTGGCTATGGAGTGCCCATGAGGTGTTCCTACTATCCCCAAAGTCTTGCACAAATCCGTGAAGCGATTCGGGAGATCGGGAGTTTGATTTGAGGGAGTTGACCTGCGGGTGCTGTTCATCCCGAGAGCTCAGGTCACACCGGTCTGACCGGTGCAGACTCTTGTTGTGTTTTGCTCGGGTGAACGTCTGGGTGAGTTTGTTGTTGTCCCTTGTTGCTGCCGTTTCGGGTTTGGGTCAGTTTGGAGCTCGGTAGGCCTGTTTGGTAGATTTGGGATTTCCTGGCTTGAACTGGTCTGACCGGTGAGCTACACCGGCCTCACCGGTGTAGGGGCCTTCCTGTGGAAGTTCCCAGGTTTCACTAGCAAGGACCGGTCTGACCGGTGGTGCTGTCGATGTTTTAGACCGGCAAACCTATCGAGGGGGTACCCGAGGTAGTAGATTGTGCGGTGAGGATCGTGATCGGGAGACCGAGAACTCGAAGGTATGCGCAAGGACACGGGACACAAGATTTATACAGGTTCGGGTTGCCAAGGTGGCGAACCCTACGTCCTGTTTGGGGGATCAAGTATGGCGCCCTGTGTTTGGTGTTGGGTTGAGATCAAGTGCCCGGCTAGGTACCCGACCCCCCTTTATATAGTCCATGGGGCGGGTTCCTAGTCGGTTACAAGACAGGAGTCCTAGTAGGATTACACGGAACGAGTCCTAATAGGATTACAGGGGAATTCTAGTAGGACTCCGTCTTATTCCTTCCTTGCATGAGTACCCGGGGATTATGCCTGACAAGCCCCCGAGCACATTGTAGTCGAGAGTAGTAGTTCGAGTAGTCTTGAAGCCTCTTCGAGTAGTTCTTGAGCGTCCTCGTGTACTGCTTGGAGAAGTCTTCAATAGTACTTGAACTGCCACGAGGCTGGAAGGTGGTCTAGCTCATCTGTCTTGAAGTCGAGATTATATGAAGTGCGATTGAAAAATCGCACTCCATATGGAGTAGCCTCCCAGCCTTAGGTTGAGTCACGAACTCTAGTTGAGGGTCAATCTTGATTATGAGTCTTCTGTCTTGGAAAAATTGAATGTTGGGTGTAGCATAGCAGCCCCCAAGCCTTGAAATGATTAGGTAATCAATCCAAGGGTCTTCAGTGTTCGTAAAAACCATCATCCGAGTACTCTTGTAGCGTGTAGCCCTCGAGATAAGAGAGCCATATGAGCCACATCGAATAGTTGTTGGTGCGGAGCCCCCGAGCTTGAGAGCGAGCGAAGCCTGCTGAAGTTATCCTTGAGTAGTAATTTGAGTGCAGCCCCCGAGCTGGAGAGATTCCGAGTAGTAGTTTCGCGTCGAGCCGTGTAGCATAAAAAGTAGCCATGCCGTCAGAGCGGACTTTAGATGCAACCGAAGTCGACTTTAGATGCTGGTAGTGCGGACTTTAGAATGCAACTTAAAAACTAAAGTCGACTTTGTGCCGCGCGGAGCGGACTTTGAGATGCGACTTGAAAACCGAAGTCGAGTTTGTGCCGCGTGGAGCGGACTTTGGAATGCGACTGAAGAAGTCGACTTTAGATTGCCGTGTGAAACGGACTTTAGATGCGACTACAGTAGTCGACTTGGCGCCACACGGGAGTGGACTTAAGGTGCAAAAAACGAAAAGCACTTTCCGGAAAGCAAAAGCAAAAAAATCAGAGAAAACGAGTAGTTTTGTCGCCGGAGCGGGCTTAAGATTGCGACCAAAGTCGGCTTGTGCCACTGGAGTGGGCTTGGATGCGACCGTTAGCGTCGACTTGTGCCACCGGAGTGGGATTGGGTGTGACCATTAGCGTCGACTTGTGCCACCGGAGTGGGCTTGGGTGCGACCGTTAGCGTCGACTTGTGCCACCGGAGTGGGCTTGGGTGTGACTGTTAGCGTCGACTTGTGTACCTGGGCCATGGATTTCAGACCCAAGGTACGGAGCGCGAGTGCTTAGGGTACCTGGACCCATGGTACAGAGCGTGAAGACCACGTGCAGCTAGGTTCCAGCGTCGCCAGGACCCGAGGGCCACTTACAGCTAGGTTCCATCGAACCTTACACACGTAGTATGCCACCGAAGCAGGCGAAGATGCGACCTGAGTCGACTTTAAGTTGCCGCACGGAGCGGACTTTAGAATGCGACTTTAGAAGTCGACTTTAGATTGCCGCGCGTAGCGGACTTTAGAAGCTGCCTCCTAGGGATAGCCCCCGAGTTGATGAAGTAGACTCGTGGTGACTTGATTGATATACCCAAGAGTAGTCAGCAGAGTGTAGCTCCCGTGAAAACCCGTTGAGAAGCGTACACAAATGAGTAGTCGGCAAGTAGTCCTACATGATGAGGAAAACAAGCCAAGAAAGAAAAAAGTAATCATTTAAATAAATGACCTAGCTGTTGCTGCCTGGGCAGACTGTTGCTGAAGCCGTGGCGGTCGGCGATGGAGCCACGACGGTTGTTGCTGAAGTTGACTAGTCAGAGTTGATCCCGACTAGTTGTTGGGGGCGTGGCTGCCGTTCTCGACTAGTTTGGGAAACTAGTCGAGATGAATGGTCGACGCGATGCGACCGGAAGACGACGTCGTGGCGGCGCGCGGCGTACTCGAAGTAGAGCTAGTGTTGCCACGAGACAAGTAGTCACGACGCACGGCGTGGCTCAAGTAGAGCCAGCGTGGCCACAAGACGAAGTCGCGGCGCACGGAGTAGTCGACGATGAGCCGCGTGACGGACCACGCGACGTGCCGAGGCACCCGGACGCGCGGCGTAGGCGAAGTAGTCGACGACGAGCGGCGCAACGAGCCACACGACGAGCCGTGCGACGTGCCAAGGCACCCGGTCGCGTGGTGTAGGCGAAGTAGTTGACGACAAGCGATGAGCCGCGCGATGTGCCGAGGCACCCAGACGCGCGGCGTAGGTGAAGTAGTCGATGACAAGCGATGAGTCGCGCGACGATCCGCGTGACGAGCCGTGCGACGTGCCGAGGCACCCGGACGCACGGCGGAGGCGAAGTAGTCGACGACGAGCCTGCGCGAGGCAGAGTTGTCGATGACGAGCCTGCACGAGGCGGAGTAGTCGACGACGAGCCGCGCGACGATAAGCGTGATGACCCGCGCGACGTGCCGAGGCACCCGGATGCACGGCGGAGGCGAAGTAGTCGACGATGAGCGATGAGCTGCGCGATGTGCCGAGGCACCCAGATGCGCGGCATAGGTGAAGTAGTCGACGATGAGCCTGCGCGAGGGGGAGTAGTCGACGACGAGCCTGCGCGAGGCGGAGTAGTCGACAACGAGCGGCATGACGAGCCGCGTGACGAGCCGCGCGACGTGCCGAGGCACCCGGACATGCGGCGAAGGCGAAGTAGTCGACGACGAGCCGCGTGACGCGGAGTAGTCGACGATGAGCGATGAGCCGCGCGACGTGCCGAGGCACTCAGACGCGCGGCATAGGTGAAGTAGTCGACGCCGATCCTGTGCGAGGCGGAGTTGTCGACGACGAGCCTGCGCGAGGCGGAATAGTCGACGACGAGCCTGCGCGAGGCGGAGTAGTCGACGATGAGCCTGTGTGACGCAGAGTAGTCGACGACGAGCGGCGCGACGAGCCACGTGACGAGCCGCGCAATGTGCCGAGGCACCCGGACGTGCGGCAGAGGCGAAGTAGTCGACGACGAGCCTGCGCGAGGCAGAGTAGTCGACGACGAGCAGCGCGATGAGCTGCGAGACGAGCCGCGTGACGCGGAGTAGTCGACGACGAGCGGCGCTACGAGCCGAGTGACGAGCCGCACGACGTGCCGAGGCACCCGGACGCGCGGCAGAGGCGAAGTAGTCGACGACGAGTCTGCGCGAGGCGAAGTAGTCGACGATGAGAGGCGCGACGAGCTGCGGGACAAGCCGCGTGACGCGGAGTAGTTGACGACGAGCGGCGCGACGAGCCGCGTGACATGCCGAAGCAACCTGATGCGCGGCGTAGAAAAATTTATTCCATTTTGACAAGAGCAAGGAGACTTGCTTCAATGGATCTCGGCGAGTCGACGAGTAGATTGATCTTGTTGACGATGGTCCTTCGAATTCGCCCGGTGGTGATGATCACCCCTACCTGGCGCGCCAGCTGTCGGTGTTTTAGACCGGCAAACCTACCGAGGGGGTACCCGAGGTAGTAGATTGTGCGGTGAGGATCGTGATCGGGAGACCGAGAACTCGAAGGTATGTGCAAGGACACGGTATACAAGATTTATACAGGTTCGGGTTGCCAAGGTGGTGAACCCTACGTCCTGTTTGGGGGATCAAGTATGGCGCCCTGCGCTTGGTGTTAGGTTGAGATCAAGTGCCCGGCTAGGTACCCGGCCCTCCTTTATATAGTCTAGGGGGCGGGTTCCTAGTCAGTTACAAGACAGGAGTCCTAGTAGGATTACCCAGAACGAGTCCTAATAGGATTACAGGGGAATTTTAGTAGGAGTCCATCTTATTCGTTCCTTGCATGAGTACCTGGGGAGTATGCCTGACAGGTGCTCACCAGCCTGACCGGTGTAGGTCAGGGAGGCTCGAGTTGGTGTTCCGCTGCGTTCTCGGGTCCGTGAAGTTGGTTGTTGGTTCCTAGGGCTAGTAGCACTCCAGTGGCTGCGTGGTCTTGGCCAACTTGGGTGGTGAGTCGGAGACGTGTGTTGGAAGCCGTGTTCATCTTGTTGGAGCCTCTATCTCCTTCGAGAAGAATTTTTATCAGCTCCCATTCACCCCCCCCCCCTCTCTGGTTCGCCGTATCGGTCCTTCATCTTGCTCGCTCATGATGACTATGTCGTCCACGTAGGCCGAAGAATTGCAACCCAACTGAGTGTCGAGGATTAGCTTCATCATCCTGTTGAAAGTGGGGCCAACATTACGAAGGCCCTTTGGCATTCTGATGAAACAGAAAACTCCGAAGGGGGTTGTGAACCCCGTTTTTGCCTCATCCTCCCTTCGCATTCACACCTGGTGATACCCAGAGAAGCAATCGAGCAAGCTTAGCATCTCGCAGCCGGCTGCCTAGTTGATAATAATGTCGATTCTTGGAAGTGGGTAGGGGTCCTTTGGGCACGCTTTGTTGAGCTCTGTGAAGTCGATACACATGCGCGTGTTTCTTCTTTGGTACCATTACAACATTGGCCACCCACACCGGGTACCGCACCTCCCTTATGATTCTTGCGTCAAGCAGTTTCTGCACTTCGGCTTCCGCAGACTTGATCCTATCGGCTGACATTGGCCTCTGCCGTTGCAGCTTCGGCTTCACCTTCAGGTCGGTGTTTAGAGCATGCTCTATGACGGATCGATGGACCCCTTTCAGGTCTGACTTGGACCATGCAAATATGTCCTGGTTGTGATGAAGGAACTCTAGGAGTCTGTCTTCCTCCTCCTTGCTGACTTCGGTGCTGATCATGACGGTTCTGCTTGGTACGTTTGCACACAAGGGAACTGTTCTGGTGTCGTCAACTACTTTCATATGTTTAGTTTCGACTTGTTTCATCAATTGCCTCATCTACGCTTCGGCCTTCTGCTCAGCCTTTGGCAAGACTTCATTGCCTTCGACCTCACCAATAACGTGCACTTGCCTGTTGTGCACCGAAGTGTTCCACTCAGCTCGTCGATCCTCTTCCTGGCTGCCATACACTGAATAATCCCAGCCGCGGTTGGTATCTTCATTAGCAGGTAGCCTTGGTGAATGACGGCTGCGAATTTATTGATTGTGTTGCGCCCGAAGATGGCGTTGTATGGGTACACAAAGTCAATGACATCAAAGTTGATGACCTCGGTTCTCATGGTGGCATTGTGCCCGAAGGTCACGTTGACATCGATTTTGCCAAGCGCCTCGATTCTCTTATTGCCGAAGTCGTATAACGGGTGCTCTACTTTCTGCAAATACTCTTTCTTGAAACCCATGTAGGAGAAGCACTATCAAGTTAAGATATTCGCTGAGCTTCCATTATCCACCAAGACTCGACCAACGTCGTTGCCAAAGTAATACTTTGTGTTCTTGCCAATGTTCGCCCTTATGACGAGGGGGTCATTGTGAGGGTAATGTTGCAACCAGATATCGGCAGCTGTGAAGGTTATTGGTTTGTGGGACCATGGCAGGTGGAAGTATTTTTCCGAGCAGATGTGCTAGACGCTTCGGTAGTACTTCTGCCTCTGACGCTTCATCGTGTGCACCGGTTCATTTGAGCCCCCTAAAATTGCATTGATGATGTTGACCATGCCCATCAGGCCCGGGCCACTATAATCAGGTGCTTCTTGCTTCGGTGGTGGCGGTGGCTGCTGCGGTGGCCGGCTGTAAGCTACTTGGTGAGCGGGTGGGTTCGACCACGAAGGTATAAAGACCAAAGGTTGTTGTGTATGTATGGGTGGAGGTGGGGGCAGCTAAGGTGCCGAAGGGGCGAACATCTGTGGTGGTTGGAACGCCTGCATTGGCGCCGAAGGTTGGAAAGATTGGGGTGGGTGGTATGGTGGTGGTAAGGCCTTGAACTGCCCCGTGTTCTGGTACTTCATAACGTGGTTTACGGCCAGCCCCACGGCCTTGGCCTTCTCCTTGGCTTCCCATTCGATTTTCTTCTTGATTGCCGAAGGGCATTGGTGAGTGTGGTGATATGCATTGATCCCATGGAGCCAACAGAAATGCTTGTCACTGCCCCTTGAGGCGGTGGGGGTGGCTGTGTGGGCTTCGGTCCCCTATTGCTCTTATGCCCCCCTTTGTGTCCTCCGCTGCCTTTGCTTTGGTTGTGGTCGGTTGGAGTAGACACATTATTGACCTGCCGGTACGATTGCTTCGGTGGGTGGTTCTGCCATCCTTTCGGTGCATCCCACTGGCCCTGTTGCTTTTGCTTCTTGGCTGCATTGGCTCAGTCCAACCTTCGGCGACGGCCTTTGTCAGACTTGCAATATTCTTGCATAACTCTTGGAGGGACTTTGGTTTGATTCTGTCGAGCACATCCTGACAGTTTCCTACTCTTAGGCCCCCCCACGATGGCATCAATGGTACTGCTTTCAGACACTACAGGTGCTCGCATCGTTAGCTTGACTACTCTGTGCATATACTCTTGCAGCGACTCCTTGTCCCCTTGTATGCACATGTTGAAGAGGTCGTTAGAATCAAGCTCTTCGACCTGCATGCCCTTGAAGCTGGACAACAGCTTGTTGCGGAGCTGAAACCATGAGGTTATGTGACCCTTAGGTATGTTGGCATACCAGTACTGGACTTCGCCTTTCGGGGCCATCACGAGCGCTTTGGCCTTTGCTGTGGCATCGACACCATTGGATTCTACTGCAGCTTCGAACTTCATGAGGAACTCTTTGGGATTGTAGTCCCATCGTACGAAGGCAGGGTGTTGGCATTGAAGCGACGAGGCCATGGTGCACTCTCGAGCTCGACAGAGAGCAGGGACACCGGGACAATGTTGCAGCACGGGGACTCGTTCAGCTCGAAGTGTTCCCGTCGGTGTCCGTGCTCTTGTCGGTGTCCGTGCTCTTGTCGGTGTCCTATGCTCTGGCCTTCAGATGCGTCTTTCTGCTACCTCCATTGGTCCAGCTGAGCTTGCATGTCCTGGAGGGTGTGCCAGACGTGCTACTGGGACGCCCTGCGTGGCGGCTGCTGGTGCTGGGGTGGCTGGCGGAGGAGCTGTGTGCTGTTGTGGCAATGCACGGGTGATTTCCCCTGCAGTAGGGCGAAGTAATGCTCAGCCTACCTGATGTTGAAGTCGACGTCGCCGGCTGCTGCCCGCGTCAGTGCCCTGTCCGGTTGCTGGGGCGGCTGTGCTTGGAATGAAGACGGTCGAGCTTCCTACTCTTGTTGGGCTGCTACGGACTTGCCGGTAATGAGGACCCGTAACCTTCGTAGCGCTTCTATGTCCTGTGCCGAAGCTCCGAGCCCCTCAAGGCTAACCTCGAACACCCCCTGTGAGACATGGGTACCCACGGGTCCCCACCGACCAGGGTCCCAGAGGTCCCTGTCAAGTGGACCCGACCTGCCGAAGCCCCCGCCGACCCGCACTGTCGTATGGACCTCCCTGGGCCCACTACCTCGGTGGGTACCAGGACCGACTACTCGGTGGGCCCCTGGGACCACCGGCTTGCGCTACACGACATCCGAAGGCGTGGAGCACAAGGACTACACAGGAGTAGTACTCGGTTAGGAAGCTGTACATGTTCCGCACTGTACAGAGGACTCCTAGACGTACTCGACTAGTACTCTCTCCCTACTCCGACTTGTAACCCTGCCTCCCGGACTATATAAGGCGAGGCAGGGACCGATCCCTTCATCCAATCTCTTCTCATACAACTCACGGCGCACTATTGCACCATCGTGTAATCGTGCCCTATCAATCCGAGCTACACAAGGCATACGGGACGTAGGGTATTACACACCTCGCGGCCCGAACTCGTCTAAATTGTGTGCCACGTGTCTCTTCCTTCGAGTTACCGATCTCGGCGAGTCACATTCATCTACTTCGGGTACTCCCCGTAGTAGGTTGCCGGTCTAAAACACCGACAGCTGGCGCGCCAGGTAGGGGCTCTCGCTCGAGATCACATGGCGAACTCGACGGCTTCCGTTCACATCAAGCCAACCGTCGCCTTCAACCGCGGCGACACCTTCGTCATCGGCGCCTGGGTCTGCACTGCTGATGGCGCGGGCTCCTTCCAGCGCCGCCTGACCATGCAGCCCAACCCGAGGACAGGCCTCGTGACGCTTCCCGAGGTCGTCACAGGCGAACTCGCCGGCAAGTTCGGCGAAATTTCGCTCTTCAACCATCACGCTGACTTCGAGCTCGAGTCCGTCTCCAACTCGAACCCGACGTCGCCATGGGCCATCGCATGCGAGCCGGCTGCTCAGCCATCGCAGGCGGCCCCTTCACCACGCCAGCGCTCCGCGCGTGGCCCCCGCGTCCTCAGCCGGGCCCGCACGGGGGCTCCTACTCCACGCCGGGCCGGCAAGGAGCCCGTAACCGAGTACAACTCGGACTCCGACGCCGTCCCCGACCACGTTTCGGACTCCGGCCCCTCTCTCCGAGTTCTACTCGAACCCGGATTACGAGTTCGACTTCGGGTCGGACCCTGAGGAGCCCGAGTCCGAAGATGACTCCTCTGAGCTTCCCTTGTCAGGGCCAGCCTCTGGGCTGGTTATAAAATCGACGCCGGCCGGAAGATTCGTCTACTGGCCAGATCGCAAGCCTGCTGACCTGGCAAAGGAGGACTCACGCTACGTCGCCTACATCGACTCACTACCGTTCCAGGAGGGAACACCACTGGCCCAGGCTGACTCAAACACACCAACTGAGGTGGCACCCTCTGAGTCCAGCTTGGGTACCCCCGATCGCCAAGTCTTCATGGCTGCCGGCGAAACTCCAGACCCTCGAGCACGGCCGAAGGACGAGTACACGGAGGACATCTCCGCAGACGAGCTGTCTGCCAACGCACCCGCAGACGAAACCGCTGCCAACAGGGACGCTCGACGCGAACGCAACAGGAAGCGCAGTGAACGACGCCGGCGGCTCAGAGACAACCTCCCCATCCTCAACCTTGCGGAAGCTCTCGAGGCAGTCGAGAGCGAGTACACACCACCCCCCGAGCAATGCCTCATGTCGATCACAACGATCGCACGTCGAGCTCGGGGCATACACGCCGGAGAGGTCATCGCCAAGCTCGCCGAAGAAGCCTACTTCATGCGGGTCGACAACGAGTCAACCAACCTCTCCCGCCTAAACCCCGCGACAATGAAGCTACTAGTCGCGGCGCCGACCCCCGGCCCCCAACCGTACTCGAGCCGACCTCCCGGCGGATCCAAACCGCCGCCGCTCCAACGCCGGCGGACCTTCACGACAAGACCAAGGCAACCGAGAAGTCGTTTCCCACCGCGCTCCGGCCGGTGGCGGCGGCAACGACCCCGACGGCGGCGGCGGCCGACGGCGGCGGCCTCCAACCACGGGGCCAACGAGAGGGCCGGAGGCGGCGGCGCCGTGGCGGCCACGGCCACGCGAACAGCCACGCCTCCGGTGCCTCTCATGGCGGGTACGATGCTAGCCGGAAGATCGAGGGAGCCGCGGCGGAAGAAGTCGACCACCGCTGCTGAAGGCGACGGCTTCCCCGCCTTCTCACCCCGACTTCGCAACCTGCTCCTCCCCGACAAGTTCAAGCCTTTGGGGATCACCAAGTACGACGCGAAGCAGACCCCATCCAGTGGCTCCGATGCTACGCCCTCTCCATCGAGAACGGCGGCGGCAACGGCGACACCAAATGCCTCTACTTCCCCTTCTGTCTGGACCAAGCTCCACTCACATGGCTCGAGTCGCTGGACAAGCATTCGATCGACAAGTGGGACCGGTGAAGGAGCAGTTCACGAGCAACTTCGCGGGCGCCATGGGCCATTCGGGTACTCGCATGGACCTTGCCATGATCAAGCGAGAACAAGGCGAGACCCTCCGCAAGTACATGCGGCGCTTCTTCGACAAGCGCGCTACCGTCGTCGACGTCACCGACAAGGAGGTCATCGACCTCTTCCGGGACGGCCTCTACCATCGCCGCACCTTCGAGGACTTCGGTCGTCGCCGCCCCGAGTCTATTCCCCACCTCAAGGACATGATCACGTCCCGGGCGGATGAAGAGGACAAGGCCAACGCCGAGTGCGACGCCATCCGCGGCAAGTCCAAACAGAACCGGGCGGCGGCGGCGCAAAGCAATGCAAACCAAGGCGGCCGCAACAACAACAACAACAACTACTACTACTCGGGTTCCAACCGCAAGCGCAAGCCGGACAACACCGTCGCGGCTATCCGAGGCACCCTCCGAAAGGGAACTCGAAGAAGAATTTCGGCGGGTTCAAGGACCCGCCGAAGGAGAAGTGCCCGTGGCACCCAAACGGCAACCACACTACCGAGCGGTGCTACCGGCTCGAGCACGCACTCAAGGATACGGCCGAGCCACCGCACCCTCACGACAAAAAGGGCAAGAAGAAGGACGGCGACGACAACGACTTCCAAGAACCCGAGAAGAACGTCAACGTCCTCTTCGGCGGACCGCCCGGCGGGCGGGAGCGAGAAGGCTACCCGTCGTGAAGTGATGTCCATTGAACCGGCGGTCCCGACCCCCTCTCGGGTGGTCGGAGGTACCCATCACCTTCTCCCGCGCGGACCAATGGACCAACTTCTCCGAACCGGGATGGTTCCCCCTCATCCCGAAGCCAACGGTGGCGGGTTCCAAGCTCAACAAGGTGCTCATCGACGGTGGAAGCGGGCTCAACGTCCTCTTCACCAAAACCTTGAAGAAGATGAACCTCGACGTCACCCCCATGCTCACCAAGAGCAGCACGCCCTTCTACGGCATCGTCCCAGGCAACGCGGCTATCCCACTAGGCTCAGTGGTACTGCCAGTTACCTTCGGGGCGTCTCGGGATAACTACCGCACCGAGTACATCAAGTTCGAGGTCGCGGATTTCGAGACTTCTTACCACGCCGTTCTTGGCAGACCGGCCATCGCCAAGTTCATGGCGGTGCCCCACTACACCTACTTGGTACTCAAGATGACAAGTCCAGCCGGCGTACTCTCCCTCCAAGGGGACTTGAAGATGTCCCACGACTGCGATACAGAGGCCGTGGTGATCGCCTCCACGAACCAAGTACCCAACGCAATGATGGAGGTCTACGCCGCGTCGAAGAAGCTCGCCACGAGCGAACTCGACATCCCAGAGAAGTCTGACAGCACCAACAAGCCTCAGCCACCTGAGGAGGTACTCGTCAGGACGGTCGACCTTGGAACGGGCGACCCCGGCAGAAGACCACCACCATCGGGGCCGGCCTCGACCCCAAATAGGAAGACGCGCTCATCGGCTTCCTTCGGGCTAACCGCGACATCTTCGCACGGAAGCCGGCGGACATGCCGGGAGTGCCCGGGGAGCCGATTGAGCACCGCCTCAACGTCGATCCAAAGGCCACCCCCAAGCGACAACACCTCCGACGTTTTGCCGACGACGGACGGGACGCCATCAAGAAGGAGCTCGCCAAGCTACTCGCAACCGGCTTCATCCGAGAAGTCTTCCATCCCGAGTGGCTCGCCAACCCCCGTCCTCGTCCGCAAAAAGAACTCGAACGAGTGGAGGATGTGCGTCGACTACACCGACCTCAACAAGCACGCCCCAAGGACCCCTTCGGGTTGCCGCGGTGTTGACGGTTAGTAATTGTATCAAAGTTCGTTCGTGACTCGCAAGCGTACAAGTCTCCCGTCGTAGTCAAGGGACCCTTCTTCCCTCGAGTGGTGAACCCAAGGTATCGAATCCGTGGAACAAATGTGTGATGCAAGACTTAATCTATTAAAGCCAAGTAATCTTCAATAATCGATAAAAGACCTAAGTAAAGACACAAAACGAATCTAATCTACTAAAAACCGGAGAAAACAAAGTAAGATTGGGTAGATAAACCGATCTAGAGGGATCGGGGGTAAGCCTTTTGTTGAAGTTCCAAGCAAAAGAAGAAGTAGCAAATCGAATCTTAATAAAAGCCTCTTTAAATCGTGGTTTCCCGTCCAAATCCGAAAACATCCGCCTTTCGAGACCCCCGTTCGTCACAACGTATCCCTATTCATGCGGGGAGCTTAGGGCGAGTCAAAAGACAAGTCGAGATTCTTTCGGAAGATCCGGCGTGTACCTCTAGCCACCGCGGCTACAAGAACACCCTATGTAATCTATCTCGAGAATAGAATTGGAATAAGCAAAGTCGATCGAAAAACGAAATCTTCGAGGAAACACTTGATCGCTGGGAAAAGATTCAACTTGATAATTCAACTATAACAATGATACATACACAAGATCACCACCGGGATCCTTCCTTGATCTTGCTTCTAGCTCCGGGAACTCCGACGTGGTCTTCCTTGCAAGGTTCCCACGTCGGCTAGGGGAACCCTAGTCAACTAGCTCGACCCTCTCCTCTCCTAGATGGTGTCCCTCTCTTCTCTGCTTCTCGGCGGCCGAAGACGAAATCTTCTCTGCGTGGCTCTCGGTCAGGGGACTATAAATAGCCCGATTGGCGGCTAGGGCAAAGGGCGACGGTTTTGGGCCCAAAATGGGCTTGGGCCGACCGGATCGGGGCCGGCCGGCCCGGGCCCATTTAGGCCCGGCCCCGCGGGCTCCTTTGCCCGAGGTCGGTTCCCTTGCTTCCCGGATGCTTCCCCCTTCGCATGTAGGTCCATGTCGTCGGTTTCTCTCCGAATTGGACTCGACTCTTTGTCTTGCAAGATTCAGGCACTTTTCCGGTCGGGTCCCCGGAGTCCGTCGTCTTCTCGGATCAAGTCCCCGGCTTCTTAGAGTTAAGTTTGCTTCATTGCATGACTTGTTCAGGGCTTCAAGGTCTTGTCATGAGGTGCTTGATGAACTTATCCCGAAAGTCTTGCATTCAACACTAAATCCCCGCATAAACATTAAACTCCAAAAACGACATGCACACGTGAATTTGTTATACCACGGGGGTTAGTACCAATGGATAAGGTATAAAACTCATGCCAACACCGAAGGTAAACTCATGGCTAGGTTAACGGATTTTCACCGTCAACATCTCCCCCATGCTTAAACCTTGCTCGTCCTCGAGTAAGCCTTCGATGGATATCATCATTGCTAAACAATGTTTAAACTCTGCACTTGATTACACATGAGAAAACATAATGCTCTCAAAATTTTAATTCATTAAAGTTCCATAATGTACTAGCCTTCATTTCTACGGAGGGTAGATTCTTTTTAAGCTTATCCCACAAGTATTAACATGCTCACAAAGTTTTAAATAGATCTCAGAATTTTTTGAAATGAAGATCGAGATAAAGAAAAACTAAACCAAATTCACAAATTTAAATCATCTCGTGTATTGCTCATAAACTCTCATCTCACTTGTCTCTCAAGCCTATATATTCTACTCCTTTCCCTCTCATATATATGTGGTAGGCTTTTATATGGAGCTTTGGGAAAGTTTAGTCCTAACAAGATTTTATAAATGAGGTGTTGTCAAAACAAGACAAGCTTCTCATGGTCTTACCGAGACTCGTCAAAAAGGTCATTGGAAAATAATGTTAAATCAAGGAGGGGAAAGAGAAAAATACACACACTTTTAGATGAGTGGACATGTGCAAATGGCAAAGAGTGATCCCGAGGCACAAAGGAAGTCCTCGTTATCGGATTGCACATGGTTGGAAAATGAGAATGGATCTTTTTAACTTGAAGCCTTGAATGCACTCTTAGAGAACCGGGGAGTTCACTTTACGCACATATATATTTTTTCTGTTTCTCATATTTCTCATTCTTTTCTTTCTTTCTTTCTTTCTTTCTTTCTTTCTTTCTTTCTTATATATATATATATATATATATTTTCTTTCTTCACCTTGGAAGTCACGTACATCGCCGAATTTTTTCTTTCATCATTATATATATTTTTTTAAAATACTCCCTTTTGAACTCTAAAACTGCACCGTACCTACCTCCTCCCCCATGCTTAGACGTTGCTCGTCCTCGAGCAAAGAGGCGAAAAATAAGGTAGGTACCGGAGATATTTTTCCTTGGAGAGATACTTGAAATCTTCAACGTTGGCACCGTCTTGCGATCTTCCTTGAATTGATGATCCATTCTCAACGATAGGTTGTGGTCAAGGAGGTAATCACAAAAAGATGATATTTGGTTTAAGGGTGGATATCCGGCGAAGTTTGTGAGATCACCGATGCGGGGATACACAATGCACGGATAAAAGGCTAGCAAAAAGATAGATACGCAAAAACGGAATGACCAGCTTCTTAGTCTCGGGCCGAGAAATCATGGCCTGCAATAACGCACTCAAAAATAAATCTTGTACACTAAGGTTTATGCACTCAAATATATATAAGGCTTTGGATAGGTTGAGCAACACACAAGTGATATTTGTGACAAGGTTAGCAATATTTTTGAGCATAAAAGACATCTTCAATCTATTCATAACTTGAGAGCACATAAAACACTATGGGTCTTTATTTTAATCATGACCTCCGCTGAAAATTAAGCTAGCATTTAAATAAATTCAGATCTGTATTTTTAAGAGAGCACTAGCTTAAACATGCATAAATCAACTACAAAGATGAACAAAGCTGCAATTTTAATCATATATCATCATGGCACGAATTTTGTAACTTTTCCAATGATATAATCAAGGTGGTGACTTTATTAATGGTGACATCAAGTTGAAATACACACTGAAAATAAACAAAACATGCTTGCTGAAAATTAAATAAAAACAGAAAATACTACGCAAACACACATAAGCAAAAGCTGAAAATTACAGAGAAAAAGAAAAGAAAAGAAAACTAAAGTTCCTAAATCTTCTAGTCCTCCGCCGGTGGTTGATGTTGATAGTCTTGATAATAATACCCTTGCTCATAATATGGTTGGACATTTCCTCCGTCGAATTGATTTGGCTCCACAAGGTGAAGGCGTCCAAGTTCAAAGGCAATATTTGCGTTGCCTTCACCGAGTTGGGCTGCGTTAGATTGGATGGCTGCGATGTTTTGAGCATTTCTTGCAGCATACCCTCCAATAATGGCCATGCTTTGTTGTGGTTGGGGATGATGAGCGTAGGACTCCGCGAAGTTAGCGTTGGGCACAACATAATTTTGTGGGGGTACCGGTGCACCACCCCCCCATGCTTGTTGTTGAGACCCCCCGTAATAACTTGGCGGAGGAGGAACTCCGCCGAATGGTTGCACATTGGGTTGTGCTCCACTCGCTTGTGCGGAGGATGTTCCCTCCTCTACGATTCTTCCTCTTTTGTTCTTCCTTGCGGGGACAAGTAGTCCCTCTTCCAACCAATCTTCCCTTCCTTCGGTGAAAAGCCTAAGCCTCTCATTCGGAAGGGGGAGGTTCACCATGGCCAACCGATAACCTCCTCTCTCATCTCCACTAATGTACTTGCCTTGCCGCAAGTACTCAAAACCGAGAGAGGTACCACGCAAAAGGTGAGCGGGGGTTTCTTGCGATCCCCGGCCGCAAGGAAAAGGCCAACATGGAGAGGTAACACCCCGAACCAATATTACCGGCCCCCGATGTTGCTTCACAACACCAACGGTTGATCATGAGGTAAGAGGGGTCAATTGGCTGCCCGGCAATTAAAGCCGAGTATAGCCAATTCAACTCCGTGTCGGTCACCTTTGTTTCCCTCATCCTCCCCAATACCCTCTTGCACATCCAAGAGTGAAATATCCGGATAATGGGGTTGCGGATGCAATTGCGTTGTTGATGGGCTTGTCCGGAGATCATGCCCCAAAATTCAGCCAACATGCCGGGAGGCACGTCAACTTTCTCCGAGCTCCCTTGTGGAATCCAAGCAGCTCCCTTACGTGCTCGTAGGGAACCACTTGCTCGATTCCCTCCAAACGGAATGACAAGCTTTGCACCCCATCATCATCAACGATGGGTGCAATAGTCATCAAAATTTCCAAGGCGTAACCCAAATGGGTGTCCACCGATATTCCGTTGGAGAACCGCACCCACCCGAGGTGCCCCAACATGTAGTATATGTCGGTGCAAAAACCCAAGGTGTAGAGTGCTTGGTCGTCGAACTCGTCGTTTGGCACAAGCCTCTTCTCAAGATTGGCGAGCCTATCCTCCTCCTCCGCCGACAAGATGATGAAGCCGTACGAAGATTGTGTCGGGGTGTAAGGAGGTGGTGCGGTTGAGCGAGTCGATCGTCGTGGTGGCGCGGGCTACTCCTCCGTGTGCCCACGAGGTTCGGTGAACCTCATGGAAGTGCTTCTTGCAGCCCTCATACCACCAAGGAGGAGAGCGTCGTTCCTCCTCGGTGGTGCCGTGTCCGTCTCCATGCTCCGGGAGACTCGGAAACCGAGTGCCTCCTCGAAGACGTGGTTGATGACGGCTTGGACGACGACGAACTCTTCTTCTTAGAGAAGAGACTTGTGGTCTTCTTCCACATGGTTGCTGCACTCTTTCTTCAACTAAAATTCCGGGTTGCAACCGGTAAACTAGGCACTTAAACTCTTTGCTTCGGATGTGGACTTTGAGTGGATTAAGGATGTGGATTTTTCTTGAGCTATCAAGCTTGGGATGGTTGGCTAAGTCTACGGAGGTTCCGAGCACACAAACTTGAACACACAAATAAGGGAAGGAGAGGGAAGCTTGCCCGCGAAAACGGGCGTCGGGGGGCTGCTTTATAGGGCGGGCCGGCCGGCCGGGCCGGCCGGCCCGGGGTCCTCCGGCTCCTCCTCGGCGCGTCTTTCTCCCAAAGCACGATCATTTCGCCTCGCAACTTTCCCTGCCCGCGTGCTCCACGAGTTGCACCGCCCAAACGCTCTCGTCCACTCCTTTTCTTGAATTATTGGTCCTCCCACTTGATGCTCCATGCTTTGGGTCATGTCCATGCTCCCTAGCTCCACTTGCTTCACATGCCACCATGAAAATCCTGCAAAGTTGATGCTTGCTGCCCACCATGCTTGTCCTTTGCATGTGGAATTGGTGAAAGTTGATAAAAGGGAATCCAATGGTGCATGCATGATTAATTCAAACTTGATTGCCTCCATTTAGGTGTGTTTAAGCTTAAGCACTCCTCTAATTCGAAATTTAAAATATTTTTCAGAGCCATGCAAGAGCTCAAGCATAATTTTAGAGAAGTTTTTAAACCATTAAAAACAAATGTAAGTCGAAAATATTTTTCGACTACGTCGATTTCGGTCTCTCCGGTAAAGTTTGCTCTCATCGGTTGAGAGCGAACGTTTTCCGGCTTGATCATTGGGGCATAGGTTTGGGTTCTAATTTTGGCTAAATAAGAAAGATTTTGAATAAAACAAAATTAGAATGGGCTTAGAAAAATTCTAATCTTAGAGAAACCAAGGATAAAGATTTTTAAAACCAACCAAAAGCTTTGATTTCTAGGTTCACGCGAGTCCTACCACGTGCTGAATTTTATTAACATTTAAACATAAATCGTGGCTCTACTCGTGTGGTTTTAGCATGAAAAATAAGTCAACCTCAGCACCATAATGAGGGTGAAAGGTTGAGTTAAGGTTCTGAAATTATTTGGTTGGGGGGTTTCTCGAAAAGAAAAGAATCAAACAAGCACATAGGAGGGTTCATGCAAAGGGTTTATGATAAAGCAAACATTCAATCAAGAATTATGTCTCTAATATTGTTCAACCACTTCTAAGTCTAATGTCTTTGCGTAGTAAACTCAAAAACTAAATTATTAAAAATACTCGAAAAACCTGGAATCGGGTTGTCCTCCCGTAGCTTATTCTTGACTTGACGAAACGGGTTGCCTCCCGCCTAGCGTTTCGTTTATAGTCTATAGCTAGACTTCTTCACTTGATTACTTCGGATCAACGCTCTTTGCGGGCGTTGCAATCTTGGGTACCCACTTCCGCACCATCTTGGGCGCGGGCTTGTCTTTTGGCTTGGCTGGCTTAATCATTTTTTTGGTCTTCACAGGCGGCTTCTCTTCCTTTGTCTTGACGGATGCAACACCTTCTTTAATTTTCGTTACGTTCACTTTTTTCGGCTCCTTCTTCTTTTTCAGCCCCTCCGTTTGTTTTGGTTCTCCCTTCACTCCAATCATGTTGCATGCCTCAATCCTTGGACGGAACTTGAATGAACTCCTTTCTCCGTTGATATCGAACATGATCTCCCCCTTGCCAACATCAATAGTAGCTCCCACGGTCTTGAGGAACGGCCTCCCTAGGATGAGCGGCGGCTTCTCCCTCTCTCCCATCTCGAGCACAACGAAGTCGACGGGGATGAAGTGGTGTCCAATCTTCACGGGTACATCTTCAGCAATGCCCAAGGGATAGCGAATGGAGTTGTCACCCAACTCCAAACATATTCCCGTAGGCTCCATTGGTAGGCGTAACTTCTCGAACACATCCCTCGGCATGACACTCACACTAGCTCCAAGGTCGCATAACGCCTTCTCGAAGTTGAAAGAACCAACTGAACATGGAATTGTAGGGCACCCGGGGTCTTTTTGCTTCTCTAGCCCATAAGCAATAGCCGCACTACACTCCTCGGACATCTTGACATGATCTACCCCGAGTGTTGCTATCTCATATTTATTTGCAAGTATGTCTTTAAAGTAACGAGAATATGTAGGTACTTGTAGGGCATCTAGTAACGGCATGTTGATGCTAAGTCTACGCACAACTTCCACAAACTTCTCAAAGTGGTTGTCAAGTTTACCTCGGAAGTAGCGTGGCTTGAGTTGCGGTATCCTCGTGTCATCCTCCGCATCTCGAATTCGGGTTCCTCGGTGACGATCCCCGTAACCTTCTCTTTAGCAACTCCTTCCACCTCGGTGGATGGTTTAAGCTTCCTTGCTCCCGCGGAACGTTCCGGATCTTCGGTCTCCTTCCCTGAACGCGTTTGAATGGCCTTCGCCGACTCGGGACATTTGGGTTGTCCCGGAAGCTTCCCTTCATCATTGGTGAGGCGCCCCGCAAGTTGTCCAACTTGCGTCTCGAGCATCTTCATCATGTTGAGCACTTGATGATTGGAACTTCCGACCTCCGTCACTTTGCTATCGATGTTCTCCAACACCTTGTCTATGGTCTTGAACTTGGTGACGGTGTCCTTGCTGATCTTAGCTTGCTCATCCATGAACTCCTTCAATTGTATCCGAAGCGGAACCGCGTTAGGAATAGATGAGCTTGCATTAAATTGAGGCCTACCTTGCCCGTAGCGGAAGTTCGGCAACTCTCCCTTCCTCATGTAGTCGAGCACTTTGGCTTCCTCGGACAATCTTTGCGGACATGGCCATACTCTCCACATTCTTCGCATGTGGACCTTGCTTCGGCGGCCTTCAAGTCTTGAGCCTCTTTCTTTTCTATCTCCATCTTCTCCAACCTCCTCATGAGCGAGTCGATCTTGCCTTCAAGTATGTCTTCCTTCTCCACTTGCAAGACTCCTTTGACGTTCCCCATGGGTTGAGCGAGGTGTAGGCGCCGGACGACGCCCACGTGTCATTATCCGCGACCTTCTTGAATAGCGTGAAAGCTTCCGTCGGTGTAAGTTCGATGATAGATCCTCCCGCCGATGCATCGATGATCGTCCTTGACGCCATGGTGAGTCCTTGATAGAACTTTTGCACGAGGTCTTCTTTCGGGAACTTGTGATGTGGAACCGCCCGGGTGTACTCGTTGAAGCGCTCGAAGGCCTCCGAGATAGTTTCGTAGGATATTGAACAAAGGTGGCAATCTTATTACGCAAGCTTTGAGTTTTACCGGTGAGTAGTATTCCTTCATGAAAGCCTTCATCAACGTGTTCCAATTTTGCACCGTCTCCGCCGGTTGAGAGTGGAACCATTGCAAAGCCTTCCCGAGTAGTGAAAACGGAAAAAGCCTTGCCCTCATTTGATCTTGAGTCACCCCATCCATGTTGAAAGTCTGACATAGTTGAATGAATGCTTGGAGGTGAAGGTTCGGATCCTCTTTGCCGGTGAAGGGTGAATGTTGCACCATGCGGATTGTTGAGGTCTTGATCTCGAACGGTCTTCCGATCTCCTCGAGGTTCAAGATTGGTAGGTCGATGATGTCCGGGGTGCATAGCTCCCCAATCTTGCGTTCTTCCGGTGGTTGGTCACCCATTGGTGGAAGTCGGTTCTCCCGCGGACTTTGAGGTGGTGAATTCTCCGGAGATTCCCGCGATCCTTTGTCTTCCGACTCCGAATCTACAAAATCCAAAGCTTTTTAGCTTGATGTGCTTCGCGTCTCCTTAGCCCTCGTAAAGTTTTTCCGGATCATCCACAAAATTATTGGGTTTGTTGGAGAGGTAGCCGTCCATCTCTCGTTAGGGTTAGCAATAAACAAAATATGCAAAAGAAACTAGAAAACAAAACAAATCTATAAAGACTAGAGTTAGACAAACTAGATTAGATGTATTTTGAGGATGATCAAAATTTAATAGATGCAAAAATAAAACAAAATCAGTACTGAAAATTACAAAAAAAAGCAATAAAAAATCAAATCTTGATCACTTGTTCTCCGGCAACGGCGCCAGAAAAAAGGGGCTTGTTGACGGTTAATAATTGTATCAAAGTTCGTTCGTGACTCGCAAGCGTACAAGTCTCCCGTCGTAGTCAAGGGACCCTTCTTCCCTCGAGTGGTGAACCCAAGGTATCGAATCCGTGGAACAAATGTGTGACGCAAGACTTAATCTATTAAAGCCAAGTAATCTTCAATAATCGATAAAAGACCTAATGCATCTAAGTAAAAGACACAAAACAAATCTAATCTACTAAAGACCGGAGAAAACAAAGTAAGATTGGGTAGATAAACCGATCTAGAGGGATCGGGGTAAGCCTTTTGTTGAAGTTCCAAGCAAAAGAAGAAGTAGCAAATCGAATCTTAATAAAAGCCTCTTTAAATCGTGGTTTCCCGTCCAAATCCGAAAACATCCGCCTTTCGAGACCCCCGTTCGTCACAACGTATCCCTATTCATGCGGGGAGCTTAGGGCGAGTCAAAAGACAAGTCGAGATTCTTTCGGAAGATCCGGCGTGTACCTCTAGCCACCGCGGCTACAAGAACACCCTATGTAATCTATCTCGAGAATAGAATTGGAATAAGCAAAGCCGATCGAAAAACGAAATCTTCGAGGAAACACTTGATCGCTGGGAAAAGATTCAACTTGATAATTCAACTATAACAATGATACATACACAAGATCACCACCGGGATCCTTCCTTGATCTTGCTTCTAGCTCGGGAACTCCGACGTGGTCTTCCTTGCAAGGTTCCCACGTCGGCTAGGGTAACCCTAGTCAACTAGCTCGACCCTCTCCTCTCCTAGATGGTGTCCCTCTCTTCTCTCGCTTCTCGGCGGCCGAAGACGAAATCTTCTCTCGCGTGGCTCTCGGTCGGGGGACTATAAATAGCCCGATTGGCGGCTAGGGCAAAGGGCGACGGTTTTGGGCCCAAAATGGGCACGGCCGGGCCGACCGGACCGGGGCCGGCCGGCCCGGGCCCATTTAGGCCCGGCCCCCGCGGCTCCTTTGCCCGAGGTCGGTTCCCTTGCTTCCCGGATGCTTCCCCCTTCGCATGTAGGTCCATGTCGTCGGTTTCTCTCCGAATTGGACTCAACTCCTTGTCTTGCAAGATTCAAGACTTTTCCGGTCGGGTCCCCGGAGTCCGTCGTCTTCTCGGATCAAGTCCCCGGCTTCTTGGAGTTAAGTTTGCTTCATTGCATGACTTGTTCGGGGCTTCAAGGTCTTGTCATGAGGTGCTTGATGAACTTATCCCGAAAGTCTTGCATTCAACACTAAATCCCCGCATAAACATTAAACTCCAAAAACGACATGCACACGTGAACTTGTTATACCACGGGGGTTAGTACAAATGGATAAGGTATAAAACTCATGCCAACACCGAAGGTAAACTCATGGCTAGGTTGACGGATTTTCACCGTCAACACGCGGATTGATCAAGTCATCGACTCCACGGCGGGCCGCGACTCGCTTTCGCCGCTTCCTCGATCGCTACTCCGGGTACCACCGGATCGCAATCAAGGAGGAAGACCGAGAAAAGACCGCGTTCATCACCCCGTTTGGCGCGTCTGCTACACGACCATGTCATTCGGGTTGAAGAACGCCGGCGCTACCTATCAACGGGCCATCCAGCTCGCTTCAAGTGGCAACTCAACAAGAACGTCGAGGCCTACGTGGATGACGTGGTTGTCAAAACCGAGGACTCCGGTACCCTCATCGACGACCTTGAAGAGACCTTCGCATCGCTACGCGAGTACCGCCGGAAGCTCAACCCGAACAAGTGCGTCTTCGGCGTCCCTTCGGGCAAACTACTCGGCTTCATCATCGCCGCCGCGGCATCGAAGCCAACCCCCGAGAAGATCTCCGCCATCACCGAAGCATGAAAGCTCCCACGAGCATCAAGGACGTCCAGAAGCTGACGGGGTGCATGGCGGCGTTGAACGGATTCATCTCGAGGCTAGGAGAACGGGGCCTCCCCTTCTTCAAACTACTCAAGCATCACGAGAAGTTCGTGTGGACTCCGAGAGGCGGATCAAGCCCTTGCCCGGCTCAAGGACTTCCCGTCAAAGCCACCAATCCTCACGGCTCCTCACAAGGCCGAGCGCCTCATCGCTCTACCTAGGCCGCGACTACTCACGTGGTCGGCATCGCCATCGTTGTCGAGCGGCGGGAAGACGGCCACGCCTATCCGGCCCCGGGCGCCCGGTCTACTTCGTCGGCCGAGGTCCTATCGAGTCCAAGGCTCGCTACCGCCCGTGCGAAGCTCCCGTACGCTCTACTCATCACCTCGTGGAAGCTACGACACTACTTTCGGGAGTACTCGGTCTCCGTCGTCACCGACTACCCGCTCGGCGACATTCTCGAGGAACCAAGACGCTACCGAAGAATCTCCATGTGGGCCGTCGAGCTCGGCGCCCTCACCATCGACTTCAAGCCACGCACAGCAATCAAGTCGCAAGCGCTAGTCGACTTCATGGCGAGTGGCGGGAGAACCAGCTACCTACTCTCACCGTGCGACCAGAGCATTGGGTGATGTACTTTGATGGCTCACTCAACCTCGAGGGCGCAGCGCAGGGGTACTCCCCGATCTCTCCAACGGGCGAACAACTCAAGTACGTCCCGCGGATCTTCCGGAAGGTCTCAAACAATGAAGCCGAGTACGAAGCTCTCCTACACGGGCTCCGCCTCGCGGCTTCACCGGGCATCAAGCGGCTACTAGTCTACGGCGACTCCGCAAAGGGTCATCAACCAAGTCAACAAGTCCCGGGACCTCAACAAGGAGAACCCGGACGCCATCGCCTAGAAGTCCGCAAGCTCGAGAACAAATTCTATGGTCTCGAGTTCCATCACATCGTCCGCGACAACAACGTTGCGCGCGGACGTCCTCTCGAAGCTTGGATCCACCCGCGCCCAAGTACCCGCGGCGTCTTCGTCCATGAGCTTCACGCGCCATCCATCCCGGAGCCGGCGCCACCGACCACCGTACCGGCTCATCCACCACCGGGCAGAGGTCATGATGATCGACGTGGACTGGAGGCAACCCTTCATCGACTACCTCAGCGAGCAGAAGGTCCCCTCCGACAAGAACGCAGCCGAACAACTCGTCCACCGCGCCAAATCTTACGTCCTCGTCGGAGACAAGCTTTACAAGCGGGGCGCATCTTCTGGAGTACTCATGAAGTGCATCCCTCGCGAAGAAGGCAAGGACATCTTGGAGGAGATCCACAAGGGCGTCTGCGGCAACCACGCATCCTCACGCACGCTGGTCAGCAAGGCCTTCCGACGAGCTTTCTACTGGCCCACGCCCGGGCGATGCCGAAGAACTCGTCGAAGGTGCCAAGGATGCCGGTTCTTCGCCAAGCAGACAACACGTCCCGGCCTACAAGCTAGTCACCATACCGCCAACCCGGCCCTTCGCCCGCCGGGGGCTCGATATGATTGGGCCACCGCCAACCGCGCCGGGAGGATTCAACAGGTACCGGTGGCTATCGACAAGTTCACCAAGTGGATCGAGGTCAAGCCGGTCACATGCCCCAAGTCCGACAGAGTACTCGACTTCCGGACGAACTCGTACACCGCTACGGGCTACCCCACCGCATCATCACGGACACGGGGTCCAACTTCAACAACCACCGGCCCGGGAATATTGCGAGAACAGCCGGGATCGACGTCGGATACGTCTCGGCCGCCCATCCACGGGCCAACGGACAAGTCGAGCGCGCCAATGGGATGGTGCTCGACGCCCTCAAGAAGCGGCTACACGACGCCGCTAACTCCAAAGGGGGCAAGTGGATCAAGGAACTACCCAACGCACTATGGGGGCCGCGGACTCAACCATCCAAGCCAACGGGGCAATCCCCCCTACTTCTCGGTCTACGGCTCCGAAGCCATCCTCCCCGCCGACGTCATATGGAACTCGCCGGCGGTGGAGCACTACGACGAAGGCGTCTCGGAAGACAGCGAGACGAGTTGATATCGACGGCCTCGAAGAAGCTCGCCGCGCCGCCCTCGTCCAATCGGAGCAAGGTACCCCGGAGGGTATCCGACGCTACCATGATCGCAACGTCAAGGAACGCTCCTTCAACGTTGGAGATCTTGTCCTCCGCCGTATCCAGAACACGGAAGGACTTCACAAGCTCGGCTCCCCACGGGAAGGCCCCTTCACCGTGGCTAAGGTGACCGGCCGGCTCCTACCGCCTCCAAACACTTGAAGGCGAAGACGTCAACAACTCGTGGAACGTCGACCAACTCGTCGATTCTACGCCTAGTCCGCACAACTACTCCGGGTTCAAGTCCAATCGACTACATCCGCACCCCCTCGCCGCAAGCGACCCTCCGGTCCCGGCTCCGGGTCTCCGGACTACTCTCCTCCAGGGTCCAGCCCGTGCGGCTACCTACGGACCATGGGCTGCGACGAGCGTCAAGGACTCTAGCAGCGGTCTACCAAGAGACCACACTCCAAGATCCAGCCCCGCGCGGCTACCTACGGATCTGCGATCCAGCCTACACGGCTACCTACGGATCACCTGCTGCAAGCGGCTACCCGCTCCAGCGCCACTTAGCTGTAAGCGGCCTCCGGGTCCAGGCGACTACTTGTAACTACGGCCCTGGCCACCCAGGTGTACTTCTTCAGTAATAAAGCTTGATTGTTCATCAACTTGTTTACTGTTCTGCTCCCTACGACGGGACTACTAAAGCCGAGTACTACTACTCGCACCTACTCCACGATGGGCGCTCCGCACTCTGAGATCGCGGTTACGAGTACTCATTGCTGGAAAATTCCATTTCATTGATACATGAATAATTCATTACAAATGTTCCCTGTACAACTATGGCTACTAGCTACCTATGCAGGGCTACTGGAGGTTCAGCTTCTCGGCTACCTGCTCCGCGATGGGAGCCATCTGCTCCAACAGCTCGCGCATCGCTCATCCGAGCAGCTGGCGGCTACCCCCGCCGGCGACCACCTCCACCGGAGCCTTCGGGAAGTACGACTTCATGAAGGCCGGGACTTGCTTCGGGATCGACTTGGCCATGTGCTTGACATAGGCGGCCGCCCGGCTTGGTGCTTCACGAAGACGATCCGCCAGAGGAGCGATCTTGGGGCCGCCCGGTGCGGCACCGGAGCCTCGCGATCGGGAGAGCAGCTTCTTCAAGGTCCTTCACCGGGCCCGGATCGCCTCGCAATCTTCATTCAACTTCGTAAAGATTTGTAGCGATGGACGAGATCTCCGTCGAGGCAATCCGCGCCTCCATGTGCTTCTCGCACTCGAAGGCGAGCTCCTTGTAGTCGAGCTCAAGTACCTGGCGGGCTTCTTGCTCCCGGTAGAAGAGGTTCTTCATGCTGACCTCCGAGGCCTTCAGCTGCTCCACCTGGCCTTCGAGTTCTGCAACATGGAAACACAACAACGGGTCAGAGGCTTGACGACTTCCAACAAGTACCCGACAAGTCAAGGGACATACCTTTATTCTTGTTGCGGAGGCCTTTGTTCTTCCGCACCAACTCGTCGCCCTTCGCCTGCAACTCCATCACGTCGTTGTGGTACTTGGCGAAGGCGGCGTCGAGTTTTGACTGCATGGCAGCCGCGTGCTTCCGCGACTTCACGAGCTGCTCCTCCAGGGCCTCGGCTCGGAGCACGGTGTCGCCGTAACCTTGCAGCAGGTTCGACTTCTCGCGGGATCGCTCCGCGACGTCCTGCACAAGACAAGCTCAAGTCAAGAAGAGTACTCAACGGCAAAGGACTGACTACTCGGGAGGCTATGGCTACGTACCTTCATCCACTGTTCGGCTCGCCGGATCGCCTCCAGGTGCTGGGCCACCGTCACCGGCTCGACGAGATCGTCGGCCAGAAGTTCAATCCCGCCGCGGCTACTCGACGTAGCTCCGTCATTGGCGCAGACCGGATGGGCTCCGCATCTTGGATCTCAGGGGAGCGGATAGCCACCTCCAGGGCAACCCCTGGCGACGTGGTGACCGCCTCCCCCCCGGTGGACTTCTCGACGACTTCCCCCACGGGCTCGGGGGCTCCTTCTGCAGCCTCTGGGGCTTCTGGTGTCAACTCCTGCATGGGCACCCCTGCAGGGACGTCACCTCCTTCAGCGCCTGCCAACAAACGACACGCGCATCAGTGCCTACGACTACTCGTCCTGGAGTCCTACGGTTTCAAGAAGGGTACTCACCTTCGACTACGACCGCCTCTGGCAGCGGCGCTTCGGTAGCCGGGGGCTCGGTCGTGGCTTGGGCTTCGGGAGCGGCCTCCTCGACGGGCGGCGCAGTTTCCTCCGCCACTGCTGATGAGGGCTCGTCTCCATCCCAGCTTAGATCTGTGGATTTTCTGCAGAAGTGTTCACAGAAGATCGTCAGGCAATCATCGACTACTGCAGCTAGTACTACTCGTAAGGACATGGTACTTACAAGCTCGACCGGACGATGGTCACGGCCGGAGCACCGAGGATGCTGGCAATATCAACCAGTCCACCCTTGGCGGGCGCCTCCTCCTCTGCCTCTTCGGCTACTGCCTCCTCCACGGCGGCGGCGGCCGGCGCACCTTCACCTTCCGCTCCAGAGGTCACCACCCTTTCAACGGTGGCGGCCACGGGTCCTCTGCTCTCTGCTGGAGCAGGGGGCTGGCGCTCCAGCTGCGCCAGGAGTTCCTCGACAGTGGGGGCTGGACTTCGGCTTCCAGCCGGTTCCCCCACCGTGTCCCACATGCCCTCGTCGCCCTCTTCGACGGGCTCCGCTGGCGGCACCTCCTGCACACAAAGGAAGACTACTCGTCAGCAATGTACTCGAACAGCGGGTACTCAACTACTCTGCTCAAGATAACTTACCTCCGGAGGCGTGGTCTCTGAGACCTTCATCTTCTTCGCCACCCGCTTCTTGGCGGGGTTGCGCGGCTTCCGTGGCGGCGCAGCAAGGCTAGCCTCCAGGCTAGCCGGAGGGTCTTGAACAAGTGGTACATGAGGCAAGCCCGGACGGCTAAACCTCGACCGCAGTTGGAAGCGGTCCTGAAGAGTCTCTTCGTCTTCGTCATCGTCATCGGAGGTGTCCTCCATGATGACGGTGTCGTCGCCTTCACCGACTTCGCGGCGCTCCTTCACCTTCCCCTCCGTCGGGATCTCGATCCCGCTCGGTGGCGGCTGCGGCTCGGAGACGAACCGCTTCACATCATCCTGCGCAAAGACACAAGGCGTCAGCAACTTCACTACGAGTACTCACTACTCGACGAGGGGGGTACGACTACTCACCTCGTTGGGCGGGCGCGCGGCGGAGTACTCCTCGACCGGACACGCCGTGTACGGCGGCATGTCCTTGAAGATACGCGACAACCGTTCGACGATGTCGTTGTCGTCCAACTCGCCCCCCGGCATCCGCGACGAGTCGTCGTCGCCGGTGTACTCGAAGCCCAGCGTATCCCGCGCCATCAGCGGCTGGATCCTGCGCTTCATGAAACTGAAGGCCACGTGCTCGGCCCTCAGTCCAGCTTCTCTGAGCACTCGAATGTGTGCTAGCAGCTCGGGGAGCTGGATCCCCTCTTGCATGGTGGGCTCTGTGTTCCACCACTCACGATGCCTGGGCTGCCGTCCGCTCGGCTTCGGCAGGCCAGGGTGGTGGTTCGTGATGTAGAACCACCTCGTCTTCCAGTCCGTGTTGGAGTCCACGAGCTTGTACGCCAGGTACTGATCCGCGGCGTCTTCCCTCAGCTGGATCCCGGCTCCTCCGACAACTCTGGGGTTGGAGGCACTGGGCTGCGGCTTGACGCGGAAGAACTTCCGGAAGAGCACCCAGTGCGGCTTGATTCCGAGGAAGGCCTCGCAGAAGTGGACGAAGACCGACGTGTGGAAGATGCCATTCGGGTTCAGGTTGAGGTACTCGATGCCGTAGTACCCGAGCAGCCCCTTGAAGAAGTCGCTTGCTGGGAGCGCAAGACCGCGCTCCACGAAACGCGAGAACATCGGGATCTCGTCTTCGGCCTTCTCCATCGGATAAGGATCTCCGGCGGCGGATCTCCACATGTCGACTTCCTTCTCCCTGATGAACCCGCTGTTCAGCAGGGTCAGCAGGTCCTCCGTCTTGACCTTCGATTTTTTCCACTCGCGGCTTGGATCAGCGCGAGGTGGAGACAGGGGCGGCGCCGCACCAGTGGCGGTCGCGGCGGCCTCTGCACGGCTCCTCCCGCCGGCCTTGGACGTCTTCGACGGCGACGGCTTCATTCTCCAAGTGCAAGGAGTTTTCACTCGCATCCGCTCGGGGGCTACCCTAAAGGCTTCGGGTGGCGATGCGCTCGGATCTACTACGGCGGCAGCAGGCGCTGGAGTGGATCTACTTCAAGATTCAAATGGAAATGACTGCGGCTCACTTGGGTGAAAAACCCTAAGGGTTTTGGCTTCTATTTATAAGCCAAATCGCCACCGCAACGGGCGGCTGGATAAGTCCACGCGCGGCTGACTCAGCGGCTGCGCGTGACTCTTCGTATTCTACTAGTCGACGCGCCTCATCTCGGGGGCTCGGCTTCTTCTACTCGACTACCTGGGACGCGGTTAGTCTCAAGAGCATCTCAGGACACATTCTCCAAGAAGACCCTTCAATTCGAGAGGAAGTACTCGACTCAAGGCTCGGGGGCTCCGTGCCACGTGTCCTTCGGTTTTTTCTCTCCGGATTTTTCGGGATTATCTTGCCAAGATTTCAGATGGACCCTAAGCCAGAGCCCGCGGCTCGAGGCTCGGGGGCTACTCCATGTGGAGTGCGGTTCTGCAAATCGCACCTCCATGACGGCTCCGGCTTCAAGACAAGACAGGCATTTCTTGAAGACCTTCGAAGGCAGATTTCAAGGACGCTTGGGACTACTCGAGAAGACTTCAAGATTGCTCAAACATCAGCTGGAGTACATTCCAGCCTCGGGATGCTTCGATTACTCTTGAGGACTTTTGACTTGTAGCGCTCAGGGACGCTTGAGGACTACTCGTTAAGGCCGTCAAGACTACTTGAAGCTATCCTTCTCGACTACAAAGTACTCGGGGGCTTGTCGTATGGACCTCCCTGGGCCCACTACCTCGGTGGGTACCAGGACCGACTACTCGGTGGGCCCCTGGGACCACCCGGCTTGCGCTACACGGCATCTGAAGGCGTGGAGCACAAGGACTACACGAGAGTAGTACTCGGTTAGGGAAGCCGTACATGTTCCGCACCGTACGGAGGACTCCTAGACGTACTCGACTAGTACTCTCTCTCCCTACTCCGACTTGTAACCCTGCCTCCCGGACTATATAAGGCGAGGCAGGGACCGATCCCTTCATCCAATCTCTTCTCATACAACTCACGGCGCACTATTGCACCATCGTGTAATCGTGCCCTATCAATCCGTAGCTACGGCAAATACGGGACGTAGGGTATTACGCACCTCGCGGCCCGAACCTGTCTAAATTGTGTGCCACGTGTCTCTTCCTTCGAGTTACCGATCTCGGCGAGTCACATTCATCTACTTCGGGTACTCCCCGTAGTAGGTTGCCGGTCTAAAACACCGACTGCTTCGGGCCGAGATCAACTTGTTTACTGTTCTGCTCCCTACGACAGGCCTCGTGACGCTTCCCGAGGTCGTCACAGGCGAACTCGCCGGCAAGTTCGGCGAAACTTCGCTCTTCAACCATCACGCGGACTTCGAGCTCGAGTTCCTCTCCAACTCGAACCTGACGTCGCCATGGGCCATCGCATGTGAGCCGGCTGCTCAGCCATCGCAGGCGGCCCCTTCACCACGCCAGCGCTCCGCGTGTGGCCCCCGCGTCCTCGGCCGGGCCCGCACGGGGGCTCCTACTCCACGCCGGGCCGGCAAGGAGCCCGTAACCGAGTACAATACGGACTCCGACGCCGTCCCCGACCACGTTTCGGACTCCGGCCCTCTCGCCGAGTTCTACTCGAACCCGGATTATGAGTTCGACCTCGGGTCGGACCCTGAGGAGCCCGAGTCCGAAGATGACTCCTCTGAGCTTCCCTTGTCAGGGCCAGCCTCTGGGCTGGTTATAAAATCGACGCCGGCCGGAAGATTCGTCTACTGGCCAGACCGCAAGCCCGCTGACCTGGCAAAGGAGGACTCACGCTACGTCGCCTACATCGACTCACTACCGTTCCAGAGGGAACACCACCGGCCCGGTGCCGACTCAAACACACCAACCGAGGTGGCACCCTCTCGAGTCCGCCCTTGGGTACCCCCGATCGCCAAGTCTTCATGGCCGCCGGCGAAACTCCGGGACCCTCGGGGCACGGCCGAAGACAGTACACGGAAGACATCTCCGCGTACGAGCCGTCCGCCAACGCACCCGCGGACGAGACCGCGCGCCACAGGGGACGCTCGACGCGAACGCAACAGAAGCGCAGCGGGAACGACGCCGGCGGCTCGAGACAACCTCCCCATCCGCAACCTTGCGGAAGCTCTCGAGGCGGTCGAGAGCAAGAGTACACACCACCCCCCGAGCAATGCCTCATGTCGATCACAACGATCGCACGTCGGGCTCGGGGCATACGCACCGGGAGAGGTCATCGCCAAGCTCGCCGAAGAAGCCTACTTCATGCGGGTCGACAACGCAGTCAACCAACCTCTCCCCGCCTAAACCCCCGCGACAATGAAGCTACTAGTCGCGGAGGCCGACCCCGGCCCCAACCGTACTCGAGCCGACCTCCCGGCCGATCCAAACCGCCGCCGCTCCAACACCGGCGGACCTTCACGACAAGACCAAGGCAACCGAGAAGTCGTTCCCCACCGCGCTAGGGGCCGGTGGCGGCGGCAACGACCCCCGACGGCGGCGGCGGCGACGGCGGCGCCTCCAACCACCGGGCCAACAGGAGGGCTGGAGGCGGCGGCAGCCGCGGCGGCCACGGCCATGCGAACAGCCACACCTCCGGTGCCTCTCATGGCGGGTACGATGCTCGCCGAAGATCGAGGAGTTGCGGCGGAAGAAGTCGACCACCGCTGCTGAAGGCGACGGCTTCCCCGCCTTCTCACCCCGGCTTCGCAACCTGCTCCTCCCCGACAAGTTCAAGCCTTTGGGGATCACCAAGTACGACGCGAGCAGATCCCATCCGGTGGCTCCGATGCTACGCCCTCTCCATCGAGAACGGCGGCGGCAACAGCGACACGAAATGCCTCTACTTCCTCTTCGTCCGGACCAAGCTCCACTCACATGGCTCGAGTCGCCGGACAAGCATTCGATCGACAAGTGGGACCACCGAAGGAGCAAGTCCACGAGCAACTTCGCGGGCGCCATGGGCCGTTCGGGTACTCGCATGGACCTTGCCATGATCAAGCAGAACAAGGCGAGACCCTCCGCAAGTACATGCGCCGCTTCTTCGACAAGCGCGCTACCGTCGTCGACGTCACCGACAAGGAGGTCATCGACCTCTTCCAGACGGCCTCTACCATCGCCGCACCTTCGAGGATTTCGGTCGTCGCCGCCCCCCGAGTCCATTCCCCACCTCAAGGACATGATCACGTCCCGGGCGGATGAAGAGGACAAGGCCAACGCCAAGTACGACGCCATCCGCGGCAAGTCCAAACGAGAACCAAGGGCGGCGGCGATGCAGTAATGCAAACCAAGGCGGTCGCAACAACAACAACAACAACAACAACAACAACTACTCGGGTTCCAACCGCAAGCGCAAGCGTACAACACCGTCGCGGCTATCCGGGCGCCCTCCGAAAGGGAACTCGAAGAAGAATTCGGTGGGTTCAAGGACCTGCCGAAGGAGAAGTGCCCGTGGCACCCAAACGGCAACCACACTACCGAGCAAGTGCTACCGGCTGGGCACGCACTCAAGGATACGCCCGAGCCACCGCACCCTCACGACCAAAAGGGAAAGAAGAAGGACGGCGACGACAACGACTTCCAAGAACCCGAGAAGACCGTCAACGTCCTCTTCGGCGGATCGCCGCGGCCAGGGCGGGAGCAGAAGGCTACCCGTCGTGAAGTGATGTCCATTGAACCGGCGGTCCCGACCCCTCTCGGTGGTCGAGGTACCCATCACCTTCTCCCCGCGCGGACCAATTGACCAACTTCTCCGAACCGGACGGTTCCCCCCTCGTCCCGAAGCCAACGGTGGCGGGTTCCAAGCTCAACAAGGTGCTCATCGACGGTGGAAGCGGGCTCAACGTCCTCTTCACCAAAACCTTGAAGAAGATGAACCTCGACCTCACCCCCATGCTCACCAAGAGCAGCGCGCCCTTCTACGGCATCATCCCGAGCAACGCGGCTATCCCACCGGGCTCGGTGGTACCGCGGTTACCTTCGGGGCGTCTCGGGATAACTACCGCACCGAGTACATCAAGTTTGAGGTCGCGGATTTCGAGACTTCTTACCACGCCATTCTCGGCGGACCGGCCATCGCCAAGTTCATGGCGGTGCCCCACTACACCTACTTGGTACTCAAGATGACAAGTCCGCCCGGCGTACTCTCCCTCCAAGGGGACTTGAAGATCTCCCCACGATCGCGATACGAGGCCGTGGTGATCGCCTCCACGAACCAAGTACCCAACGCAATGATGGAGGTCTACGCCGCGTCGAAGAAGCTCGCCACGAGCGAACTCGACATCCCGCAGAAGTCCGACGGCACCAACAAGCCTCGCCCACCCGAGGAGGTACTCGTCAGGACGGTCGACCTTGGAACAGGCGACCCCAAAGAAGACCACCACCATCGGGGCCGGCCTCGACCCCAAATAGGAAGACGCGCTCATCGCCTTTCTTCGGGCTAACCGCGACATCTTCGCCCGGAAGCCGGCGGACATGCCGGGGAGTGCCCGGGGAGCCGATTGAGCACCGCCTCAACGTCGATCCAAAGGCCACCCCCAAGCGACAACACCTCCGACGTTTTGCCGACGACGGACGGGACGCCATCAAGAAGGAGCTCGCCAAGCTACTCGCGGGCGGCTTCATCCGAGAAGTCTTCCATCCCGAGTGGCTCGCCAACCCCGTCCTCATCCGCAAAAAGAACTCGAACGAGTGGAGGATGTGCGTCGACTACACCGACCTCAACAAGCACCGCCCCAAGGACCCCTTCGGGTTGCCGCGGATTGATCAAGTCATCGACTCCACGGCGGGCCGCGACCTGCTCTCGCTTCCTCGATCGCTACTCCGGTACCACCGATCGCAATCAAGGAGGAAGACCGGGAAAGACCGCGTTCATCACCCCGTTTGGCGCGTCTTGCTACACGACCATGTCATTCGGGTTGAAGAACGCCGGCGCTACCTATCAACGGGCCATCCAGGCCTGCTTCAAGCGGCAACTCAACAAGAACGTCGAGGCCTACGTGGATGACGTGGTTGTCAAAACCAGGGACTCCAGTACCCTCATCGACGACCTTGAAGAGACCTTCGCATCGCTACTCGAGTACCGCTGGAAGCTCAACCCGAACAAGTGCGTCTTCGGCGTCCCTTCGGGCAAACTACTCGGCTTCATCATCAGTTAGCGCGGCATCGAAGCCAACCCCGAGAAGATCTCCGCCATCACCAGCATGAAAGCTCCCACGAGCATCAAGGACGTCCAGAAGCTGACGGGGTGCATGGCGGCGTTGAACGCATTCATCTCGAGGCTAGGAGAACGGGGCCTCCCCTTCTTCAAACTACTCAAGCATCACGAGAAGTTCGTGTGGACTCCGGGAGGCGGATCAAGCCCTTGCCCAGCTCAAGGACTTCCGTCAAAGCCACCAATCCTCACGGCTCCTCACAAGGGCGAGCGGCCCACCGCTCTACCTAGCCGCGACTACTCACGTGGGTCGCATCGCCATCGTTGTCGAGCGGCAGGAAGACGGCCACGCCTATCCGGTCCCGGCGCCCGGTCTACTTCGTCGGCCGAGGTCCTATCGAGTCCAAGGCTCGCTACCGGCCCGTGCGTAAGCTCCCGTACGCTCTACTCATCACCTCGCGGAAGCTACGACACTACTTCCAGAGTACTTGGTCTCCGTCGTCACCGACTACCCGCTCGGCGACATTCTGAGGAACCAAGACGCCACCGGAAGAATCTCCAAGTGGGGGCCGTCGAGCTCGGTGCCCTCACCATCGACTTCAAGCCACGCACAGCCATCAAGTCGCAAGTGCTAGTCGACTTCATGGCAGAGTGGCGGGGAGAACCGGCCTACCTACTCCCACCGTGCGACCGAGCATTGGGTGATGTACTTTGATGGCTCACTCAACCTCGAGGGCGCGAGCGCAGGGGTACTCCCTGATCTCTCCAACGGGCGAACAACTCAAGTACGTCCGCGCATCTTCCGGAAGGTCTCAAATAATGAAGCCGAGTACGAAGCTCTCCTACACGGGCTCCGCCTCGCGGCTTCACCGGGCATCAAGCGGCTACTAGTCTACGGCGACTCCGCGGTGGTCATCAACCAAGTCAACAAGTCCTGGGACCGCAACAAGGAGAACATGGACGCCTACTGCCTAGAAGTCCGCAAGCTCGAGAACAAATTCTATGGTCTCGAGTTCCATCACATCGTCCGCGACAACAACGTTGCAGCGGACGTCCTCTCGAAGCTTGGATCCACCCGCGCCCAAGTACCCGCGGGCGTCTTCGTCCATGAGCTTCACGCGCCATCCATCCCGGAGCCGGCGCCACCGACCACTGTACCAGCTCATCCACCAGCTGGGCAGGAGGTCATGATGATCGACGTGGACTGGAGGCAACCCTTCATCGACTACCTCAGCGAGCAGAAGGTCCCCTCCGACAAGAACGTGCCGAACAACTCGTCCGCCGCGCCAAATCTTACGTCCTCGTCGGAGACAAGCTTTACAAGCGGGGCGCATCTTCTGGAGTACTCATGAAGTGCGTCCCTCGCGAAGAAGGCAAGGACATCTTGGAGGAGATCCACAAGGGCGTCTGCGGCAACCACGCGTCCTCACGCACGCCGGTCGGCAAGGCCTTCCGACGAGCTTTCGACCGGCCCACGGCCCCCGGGCGATGCCGAAGAACTCGTCGGAAGGTGCCAAGGATGCCGGTTCTTCGCCAAGAGCAACATCGTCCCGGCCTACAAGCTAGTCACCATACCGCCAACTCCGGCCCTTCGCCCGCCGGGGGCTCGATATGATTGGGCCACCGCCAACCGCGCCGGGAGGATTCAACGAGTATCGGTGGCTATCGACAAGTTCACCAAGTGGATCGAGGTCAAGCCGGTCACATGCCCCAAGTCCGACGAGTACTCGACTTCCTGGACGAACTCGTACACCGCTACGGGCTACCCCACCGCATCATCACAGACCTGGGGTCCAACTTCAACAACCACCAGTTCTGGGAATATTGCGAGAACAGCGGGATCGACGTCAGATACGTCTCAGACGCCCATCCACGGGCCAACGGACAAGTCGAGCGCGCCAATGGGATGGTGCTCGACGCCCTCAAGAAGCGGCTACACGACGCTGCTAACTCCAAAGGGGGCAAGTGGATCAAGGAACTACCCAACGCACTATGGGGGCTCGCGGACTCAACCATCCAAGCCAACGGGGCAATCCCCCTACTTCTGGTCTACGGCTCCGAAGCCATCCTCCCCGCCGACGTCATATGGAACTCGCCGGCGGTGGAGCACTACGACGAAGGCGTCTCGGAAGACGACAGACGAGTTGATATCGACGGCCTCGAAGAAGCTCGCCGCGCCGCCCTCGTCCAATCGGCAAGGTACCCGGAGGGTATCCGACGCTACCATGATCGCAACGTCAAGGAACGCTCCTTCAACGTTGGAGATCTTGTCCTCCGCCGTATCCCGAACACGGAAGGACTTCACAAGCTCGGCTCCCCTCGGGAAGGCCCCTTCACCGTGGCTAAGGTGACCGGGCCGGGCTCCTACCGCCTCCAAACACTTGAAGGCGAAGACGTCAACAACTCGTGGAACGTCGACCAACTCGTCGATTCTACGCCTAGTCCGCACGACTACTCCGGGGTTCAAGTCCAATCGACTACATCCGCACCCCCTCGCCGCAAGCGACCCTCCGGTCCCTGGCACCGGTCTCCGGACTACTCTCCTCCGGTGGTCCGGCCCGTGCGGCTACCTACGGACCATGGGGCCGAGACGAGCGTCAAGGACTCTAGCGGCGGTCTACCAAGAGACCACACTCCAAGATCCGGCCCCGCGCGGCTACCTACGGATCCGCGATCCGGCCTACACGGCTACCTACGGATCACCTGCCGCAAGCGGCTACCGTCGGTGTTTTGGACCGGCAACCTACTACGGGGAGTACCCGAAGTAGATGAATGTGACTCGCCGAGATCGGTAACTCGAAGGAAGAGGCACGCGACACACAATTTAGACGAGGTTCGGGCCGCGAGGTGCGTAATACCCTACGTCCCGTATGCTTTGCGTAGCTACGGATTGACGGGGCACGATTACACGATGGTGCAATGGTGCGCCGTGAGTTGAGATTGGATGAGATGAGGTCGAGGTGATCCTGGGATCGGTCCCCTCGCCCCGCCTTATATAGTTTGGGAGGCGGGGTTACAAGTCGGAGTAGGGGAAGGAGTACTAGTCGAGTACGTCTAGGAGACCTCTATACGGAGCGGAACGTGTACGAGCCCTATCCGAGTACTACTCCCCGTCTTTGTCCTTGTGCTCCACGCCTTCGGAGTGCCGTGTAGCGCAAGTCGGGTAGTCCCGGGGGCCCACCGAGTAGTCGGTCCTGGTACCCACCGAGGTAGTGGGCCCAGGGAGGTCCATACGACAAGCCCCCGAGTACTTTGTAGTCGAGAAGGATAGCTTCAGGTAGTCTTGACGGCCTTAACGAGTAGTCCTCAAGCGTCCCTGAGTGCTACAAGTCAAAAGTCCTCAAGAGTAGTCGAAGCATCCCGAGGCTGGAATGTACTCCGGTTGATGTTTGAGCAATCTTGAAGTCTTCTCGAGTAGTCCCAAGCGTCCCCGAAATCTGCCTTCGAAGGTCTTCAAAAATGCCCTTGTCTTGAAGCCGGAGCCGTCAAGAAGATGCGATTTGCTGAACCGCAATCCACGTGGAGTAGCCCCCGAGCCTCGAGCCGCGGGCTGCGGGCGAGGATCTATCCGAAGTCTTGGCGAGAAAATCCCAAAAAATCCGGAGAGAAAAACCGAAGGACACGTGGCACGGAGCCCCCCGAGCCTTGAGTCGAGTACTTCCTCTCGAATTGAAGGGTCTTCTTTGTAGAATGTGTCCCGAGATGCTCTTGAAACTAGCCGCGTCCCGGGTAGTCGAGTAGAAGTAGCCGAGCCACCGAGGTGAGGCACGTCGACTAGTAGAATACGAAGAGTCACGCGCGGTGGCCGAGTCGGCCACGCGCGGACTTATCCGGCCGCCCGTTACGGGGGCGATTTGGCTTATAAATTCAAGCCGAAACCCTTAGGGTTTTTCACCCAAGTGAGCCGCAGTCATTCGCCACTTGAATCTTGAAGTAGATCCACCCCAACGAGCACTGCCGCCGCAGTAGATCCAAGCGCACCGCCACCCGAAAGCTGTAGGGTAGCCCCCGAGCGGATGCGAGTGAAGACTTCCTGTTCTTGGAGAATGAAGCCGTCCCCGTCGAAGACGTTGAAGGCCGGCGGGAAGAAGAGGAGCCATGCAGAAGGCTGCCGCGGCGGTGCACGGAGCGGCGCCGCCCACGTCTCCACCGCGCGCTGACCCAAGCCGCGAGTGGAAAAGGTCGAAGGTGAAGACCGAAGACCTACTGACCCTGTTGAACTCCGGGTTCATCAGGGAGAAGGAGATCGATATGTGGAGATCTGCCGCGCAGAGATCCCTATCCAATGGAGAAGGCGCAAGACGAGATCCCGATGTTCTCGCGCTTCGTGGAGCGCGGCTTGCGCTCCCAGCGAGCGATTTCTTCAAAGGGCTTCTCAGGTACTACGGCATCGAGTACCTCAACTTGAACCCCAACGGAATCTTCCACGCTTCGTCTTCGTCCATTTTCGCGAAGCATTCTTGGGGATCAAGCCGCATTGGATCCTATTCCGAAAATTCTTCCGCGTGAAGCCGCAACCCGGCGCCTCCAACCCCGAGTAGTCGGCGGGGCCGGGATCCGGTTGAGGGAAGATGCCGCCGAGCGCACGGCGTACAAGCTCGTGGACTCCAACACGGATTGGAAGACGAGGTGGTTCTATACCACGAACCACCATCCGGAGGCCGCCGAAGCCGAGCGGACGGCGGCCCAAGCACCAGGAGTGGTGGAACACGGAACCCACCATGCAAGAGGGGATCCGGCTCCCGGAGTTGCCGGGAAGAATCAAGGCCCCTGCGTGATGCGGGACCGAGGGCCGAGCATGTGGCCTTCGGCTTCATGAAGCGTCGGATCCGCCCGGCCGGCGCGCGCGGGATACGATGGGCTTCGAGTACACCGGCGACGACGACACGTCGCGGATGCGGGGGGCGAGATTGAAGACAACGACATCGTCGAGAGGTTGTCGAAGATCTTCAAGGACATGCCGGAGTACACGGCGTGCCTGTCGAGGAGTTCTCCGCCGCGCGCCCGCCCAACGAGGTAAGTAGCCGTACCCGCCTCGTCGAGTAGTAGGCACTTGTAGCGAGTTGCGACGCCTTTTGTCTTTTTGATGCGGGACGATGTGAAGCGGTTTGTCTCGAGCCGCAGCCACCACCGAGCGGAATTGAGATTCCGGCGGTGGAGAAGGTGAAGGAGCGCCGAGTAGTCGGAGACGACGATCCCGTCATCGTGGAGGATACCTCCGATGACGAAGAGGACGAGGAGACGTCGCAGATCGCTTCCGGTGCGGTCGAGGTTTAGCCGTCCAGGCTTGCCTCATGTGCCTCTCGTCCAAGACCCTCCGGCTAGCACCGGAGGCTAGCCTTGCCGCGCCGCCGAGGAAGCCGCGCAACCCCGCCAAGAAGCGGGTAGCCAAGAAGATGAAGGTCTCAGAGACCACGCCTCTTGAGGTAAGTCATCTTGAGCAGAAGACGTCGAGTACCCAATGATCGAGTACGGTGCTGACGAGTAGTTATCCCCATGTGCAGGAGAGACCGCCAGCGGAGCCCGTGGAGGAGGGCGATGAGGGCACGTGGCCCACAGTGGGGGAACCGGCTGGAAGCCGAAGTCCAGCCTCCCCCGTCGAAGAGCACGGCGCGGCTGGAGCGCCCGCCCCCGCCCCCGAAGGGAGCGCAGTACTGCGGCCGCCGCCGTTGGAGAGATGGAAGCCGCGGGGACGCGAGAAGACGTTCGCGGCCGGCCGCCGCCACCGTGGAGGAGGCGTATGCCGAGGAGGCGGAAGAAGAAACGCCCGCCGAGGGTGGATCGGTCGATATCGCCGGCATCCTCGGTGCTCGGCCGTGACTATCGTCCGGTCGAACTTGTAAGTACCACACTTCGTGAGTAGTACTCATTGTAGTAGCCGATGTTGTCTGATGAACCTTTGTGGATACTTGTGCAGAAAATCCACCGACTTGAGCTGGGACGGGGAGGAGCCCGCGGCAGCAGAGGCAGAAGAGGCCGTGCCACCCGTCGAGGAACCCGCTCCAGAGGCCCAAGCCGCGACCGAGCCCCCAGCTGCCGAAGCGGCGCTGCCAGAGGCGGTCATAGTCGAAGGTGAGTACTCTTCCTGAAGCTGTAGAGCCCAAGAAGAGTAGTCGAGAATGCTGATGCGCGTGTTCCTTGGTGACAGGCGCTGAAGGTGGTAACATCCCCTGCAGGGGTACCCGTGCGGAGAGTTGACACCGAGAGGCCCCGAGGCTGCGCGGCGAGAGCCCCCGAGCCCATGGGGGAAGCCGTCGAGAAGTCCGCCGAGGAGGAGGGCGGGCCGCCACGTCGCCGGGGGCTGCCCCGGAGGTGGCGATCCGGTCCCCGGAGATCCAAGACGCGGAGCCTATCCGCTCGGCGCCAATGACGGAGGCTACGACAAGTAGCCGTGGCGGGATCGAGTTGCCGGCCGACGATCTCGTCGAGCCGGCGGCTGGCCGGCGCGCATCCGGAGGCGATGCGGCGAGCCGAACAATGGATGCGGCGAGCCGGCGGTGCTGGAGCGGATGGCTCCCATCGCGGAGCGAGGTAGCCGATAAGTTGAATCTCCGGTAGCTCCGCATAGATAGCTAGTAGCCATGGTTGTATAGGAAACGGTTGTAATGAACTATCTCTTATATCAATGAAATGTGAAGTTCCAGGCAATGAGTACTCGTAACCGCGATCTCGAGTGCGGAGCGCCCATCGTGGAGTAGGTGCGAGTAGTAGTACTCGGCTTGGTAGTCCCGTCACGGGGAGTAGACAAGAAAGAAGTTGATGAACAATCGAACTTCATTGCGAAGAAGTGCACACGGGGTGGCCGGGGCCGTAGTTACAAGTAGTCGCCTGGACCCGGAGGCCGCTTACGGCTGAGTAGTACTGGAGCGGGTAGCCGCTTACAGTGAGTGATCCGTAGGTAGCCGTGTAGGCTGGATCGCAGATCCGTAAGTAGCCGCGCAGGCTGGATCTTAGAGTGTGGTCTTCTTGGTAGACCGCTGCTAGAGTCCTTGACGCTCGTTGCAGCCCAGGGTCCGTAGGTAGCCGCACGGGCTGGACCTGGAGGAGAGTAGTCCGGAGACTTGAAGCCAGGACCCGGAGGGTCGCATGCGGCTAGGGGTGTTGATGCAGTCGCGTAGACTTGAACCCCGGAGTAGTCGAGTAGACTAGGCGTAGAATCGACAGAGCTGGTCGACGTTCCACGAGTTGTTGACTTCTTCGCCTTCGAGTGTTTGGAGGCGGTAGGAGCTCGGCCCGGTCACCTTAGCCACGGTGAAGGGGCCTTCCCGAGGGGAGCCGAGCTTGTGAAGTCCTCCCGTGTTCTCGGGATACGGCGGAGGACGAGATCTCCAACGTTAAAGGAGCGTTCCTTGACGTTGCGATCGTGGTAGCGTCGGATACCCTCCGGTGTACCTTGCCGATTGGACGAGGGCGGCACGGCGAGCTTCTTCGAGGGCTGTCGATATCAACTCGTCCGTGTCTTCCGAGACGCCTTCGTCGTAGTGCTCCACCGCCGGCGAGTTCCATATGACATCGGCGGGGAGGATGGCTTCGAGCCGTAGACCGGGGAAGTAGGGGGATTGCCCCGTTGGCTTGGATGGTTGAGTCCGCAGCCCCCGCAGTGCGTTGGGTAGTTCCTTGATCCACTTGCCCCCTTTTGAGTTCGCGCGCGTCGTGTAGCCGCTTCTTGAGGGCGTCGAGCACCATCCCGTTGGCGCGCTCGACTTGTCCGTTGGCCCGTGGATGGGCGACTGAGACGTATCTGACGTCGATTCCGCTGTTCTCGCGGTACTCCCGAACGTGGTGGTTGTTGAAGTTGGACCCCAGGTCTGTGATGATGCGGTGGGGTAGCCCATAGCGGTGTACGAGTTCATCCAGGAAGTCGAGTACTCTGTCAGCCTTGGGGCATGTGACCGGTTTGACCTCGATCCACTTGGTGAACTTGTCGATAGCCACCGATGCCGGTTGAATCCTCCCGGCGCGGTTGGCGGTGGCCCAATCATGTCGAGCCCCCCAGGCAAAGGGCCGGGTTGGTGGTATGGTGACCGGCTTGTAGGCGAGGGGACGTGTTGCCGCTTGGCGAAGAACCGACATCCTTGGCACCTTCGACGAGTTCTTCGGCATCGCCCGGGCCGTGGGCCGGTAGAAGGCTCGCGGAAGGCCTTGCTGACCAGCGTGCGGGAGGACGCGTGGTTGCCGCAGACACCCTTGTGGATCTCCTCCAAGATGTCCTTGCCTTCTTCGCGAGGAACGCATTTCATGAGTACTCCGGAAGATGCGCCTCGCTTGTAAAGCTTGTCGCCGACGAGGACGTAAGACTTGGCGCGGCGGACGAGTTGTTCGGCTGCGTTCTTGTCGGAGGGGACCTTCTGCTCGCTGAGGTAGTCGATGAAGGGTTGCCTCCAGTCCACGTCGATCATCATGACCTCCTGCCCAGCTGGTTGGTTAGCTGGGACAGTGGTCGGTGGCGCCGGCTCCGGGATGGATGGCGCGTGAAGCTCATGGATGAAGACGCCCGCGGGTACTTGGGCGCGGGTGGATCCGAGCTTCGAAAGGACGTCCGCCGCAACGTTGTTGTCGCGAACGATGTGGTGGAACTCGAGACCATAGAATTTGTTCTCGAGCTTGCGGACTTCTAGGCGTAGGCGTCCATGTTCTCCTTGTTGCGGTCCCGGGACTTGTTGACTTGGTTGATGACCACCGCGGAGTCGCCGTAGACCGAGGCCGCTTGATGCCAAGTGAAGCCGCGAGGCGGAGCCCGTGTAGGAGGGCTTCGTACTCGGCTTCGTTGTTCGAGACCTTCCGAGAAGATCGCGGGACGTACTTGAGTTGTTCGCCCGTGGGGGGAGATCGGGAGTACCCCCCGCGCCTCGCGCCCTCGAGGTTGAGTGAGCCGTCGAAGTACATCACCCAATGCTCGGTCGCACGGTGGGAGTAGGTAGGCGGTTCTCCCGCCACTCGCCATGAAGTCGACTAGAGCTTGCGACTTGATGGCCGTGCGTGGCTTGAAGTCGATGGTGAGGGCGCCGAGCTCGACGGCCCCATTTGGAGATCCTTCGGTGGCGTGCGGGTTCCTCAGGATGTCGCCGAGCGGGTAGTCGGTGACGACGGAGACCGAGTACTCATGGAAGTAGTGTCGTAGCTTCCGCGAGGTGATGAGTAGAGCGTACAGAAGCTTCTGCACGGGCTGATAGCGGGCCTTGGACTCTGACAGAACCTCGCTGACGAAGTAGACGGGGCGCCGGACCGGTAGGCGTGGCCGTCTTCCCGCCGCTCGACGACGATGGCGATGCGACCACGTGAGTAGTCGCGGCGAGGTAGAGCGAGGCCGCTCGCCCTTGTAGGGAGCCGTGAGGACCGGGGGGCTTCGACGAGAAGTCCTTGAGCCGGGCAAGGGCTTGGTCCGCCTCTGCGGTCCACACGAACTTCTCGTGGTGCTTGAGTAGTTTGAAGAAGGGGAGACCCCGTTCTCCTAGCTTCGAGATGAATCATGCTCAATGCCGCCATGCACCCCGTCGGCTTACGGACGTCCTTGATGCTCGTGGGAGCTTTCATGCTGGTGATGGCGGAGATCTTCTCGGGGGTTGGCTTCGATGCCGCGTTGGGCGATGATGAAGCCGAGTAGTTTGCCCGAAGGTACGCCGAAGACGCACTTGTTCGGGTTGAGCTTCCGGCGGTACTCGCGTAGCGACGCGAAGGTCTCTTCAAGGTCGTCGATGAGGGTAGCGGAGTCCCTGGTTTTGACAACCACGTCATCCACGTAGGCCTCGACGTTCTTGTTGAGTTGCCGCTTGAAAGCGAGCTCGGATGGCCCGTTGGTAAGTAGCGCCGGCGTTCTTCAACCCGAAAGACATGGTCGTGTAGCAAGACGCGCCAAACGGGGTGATGAACGCGGTCTTCTCCCTGGTCTTCCTCCTTGATTGCGATGCGGTGGTACCCGGAGTAGCGATCGAGGAAGCAGAGCAGTCGCAGCCCGCCGTGGAGTCGATGACTTGGTCAATCCGCGGCAACCCGAAGGGGTCCTTGGGGGCGTGCTTGTTGAGGTCGGTGTAGTCGACGCACATCCTCCACTCGTTCGAGTTCTTCTTGCGGACGAGGACGGGGGTTGGCGAGCCACTCGAGATGGAAGACTTCTCCGATGAAGCCGCAGCGAGTAGCTTGGCGAGTTCCTTCTTGATGGCGTCCCGTCCGTCGTCGGCGAAGCGTCGGAGGTGTTGTCGTTTGGGGGTGGCCTTTGGGTCGACGTTGAGGCGAGTGCTCGATCGGCTCCCCGGGCACTCCTGGCATGTCCGTCGGCTTCCACGCGAAGATGTCGCGGTTAGCCCGAAGGAAGCCGATGAGCGCGTCTTCCTATTTGGGGTCGAGGCCGGCCCCGATGGTGGTAGTCTTGGTGGGGTCGCCGTTCCGAGGTCGACCGTCTTGGTGAGCACCTCCTCGGGTGGCCGAGGCTTGTTGGCGCCGTCGGGACTTCTCGCGGGATGTCGAGTTCGCTTGTGGCAAGCTTCTTCGACGCGGCGTAGACCTCCATCATTGGGGTGGGTACTTGATTTGTCGAAGCAATCACCACGGCCTCGTATCGCGTCGTGAGAGATCTTCAAGTCCCCCCGGAGGGAGAGTACGCCGCCCGAGGGGACTTGGCATTTTGAGTACCAAGTATGTGTAGTGGGGCACCGCCATGAACTTGGCGATGGCCGGTCTGCCGAGGATGGCATGGTAGGAAGTCTCGATATCCGCGACCTCGAACTTGATGTACTCGGTGCGGTAGTTGTCGCGAGACGCCCCGAAGGTAGCGGCGGTACCACCGAGCCCGGTGGGATAGCCGCGTTGCACGGGACAATGCCGTAGAAAGGCATCTTGCTCTTGTTGAGCATGGGGGTGACGTCAAGGTTCATCTTCCCGAGAGTCTTGGTGAAGAGGACGTTGAGCCCGCTTCCGCCGTCGATGAGCACCTTGTTGAGCTTAGAGCCCGCCACCGTAGGTTGCGGGACGAGAGGGAAGCGTCCCTGGTTCGGGAGAAGGCGGGTCCATTGGTCCGCGCGGGAGAAGGTGATGGGCGTCTCTGACCACCTGAGAGGGGTCATAACCGCTGGTTCAATGGACATCACTTCACGGCGAGTAGCCTTCTGCTCCCGCCTGCAGGGTAGTCCGCCGAAGAGGACGTTGACGGTCTTCTCGGGTTCTTGGAAGTCGTCGCCGTCCTTCTTCTTGTTCTTCTGATCGTGAGGGTGCGGTGGCTCGGCGTATCCTTGAGCGCATGCCTGAGCTGGTAGCACTGCTCGGTGGTGTGGTTGCCGTTTGGATGCCACGGGCACTTCTCCTTCGGCGGGTCTTTGAACCCGCCGGAGTTCTTCTTCGAGTTCCCTTTCGGAGGGCGCTGGATAGCCGCGACGGTGTTGTCTGGCTTGCGCTTGCGGTTGGAACCCGAGAAGTTGTTGTTGTTGTTGTTGTTGTTGCGGCCGCCTTGGTTTGCATTGCCGCCGCTGCCGCCGCCCTGGTTCTGCTTGGACTTGGCGCGGATGGCGTCGTACTTGGCGTTGGCCTTGTCCTCTTCATCCGCCCGAGACGTGATCATGTCCTTGAGGTGGGGAATGGACCATGGGGCGGCGCCGGCCGAAGTCCTCAAAGGTGCGGCGATGGTAGAGCCCGTCTGGAAGAGGTCGATGACCTCCTTGTCGGTGACGTCCACGACGGTAGCACGCTTGTCGAAGAAGCGGCGCATGTACTTGCGGAGGGTCTCGCCTTGTTCCCGCTTGATCATGGCAAGGTCCATGCGAGTACCCGAACGGCCCATGGCGCCCGCGAAGTTGCTTGTGAATTGCTCCTTCCACTGGTCCCACTTGTCGATTGAGTGCTTGTCCGGCGACTCGAGCCACGTGAGTGGGGCTTGGTCCGGGCGAGAAGGGGAAGTAGAGGCACTTGGTGTCGCCGTTGCCGCCGGCCGTTCTCGATGGAGAGAGCGTAGCATCGGAGCCACTTTGGATGGGATCCTGCTTCGCGTCGTATTTGGTGATCCCCAAAGGCTTGAACTTGTCGGGGGAGGAGCAAGGTTGCGAAGCCGGGGTGAGAAGGCGGGGAAGCCGTCGCCTTCGGCGGCGGTCGTCGACTTCTTTCCGCCGCAACTCTTCGATTCTGCGGCGAGCATCGTACCCGCCGTGAGAGGCGCCGGAGGCGTGGCTATGCGCGTGGCCGCGGCCGCCGCGGGCCGCCGCCGCCTCCGGCTCTCTTGTTGGCTCCGTGGTTGGAGCCGCCGCCGTCGCCGCCGCCGCCGTCGGGGTCGTTGCCGCCACCACCGGCCGAGGCACGGTGGGGGACGACTTCTCGGTTGACGTTGTCTTGTCGTGAGGGTCCGCCAGCGGTGGAGCGTCGACGGTTTGGTTCATTTGGGATGTCGCCCCGAGTACGGTTAGGACCCGGGTCAACACTGCGACTAGTAGCCTCGTTGTCGCGAGGCTTGGGCGGGGGAGGTTGGGCCGACTCTCTTGTCGACCCGCATGAAGTAAGCTTCCTCGAGCGAGCTTGGCGATGACCTCTCCGGCCCGTATGCCCCGAGCCTCGCCGTGCGATCGCCGTGATCGACATGAGGCAATCGCTCGGGGAGTGGTGTGAACTCTGCTCTCGGCGGCCGAGAGCTTCCGCAAGGTTGCGGATGGGGAGGTTGTCTCCGCGAGCCGCCGGCGTCGTTCGTTGCGTTTCTGTTACGTTCGCGCCGGGCGTCCCGGCGGCGTCGGTCTCGTCCGCGGGGGCCTCGGCGGACGGCTCGTCCGCGGAGATGTCCTCCAAGTACTTGTCCGCGGCGCGTGCTCGAGGTTCCCGGGGTGTCGCCGGCAGCCATGAAGACTTGACGATCGGGGGGTACCCAAGCTTGGCTCGAAGGTGCCACCTCGGTTGGTGTGCTTGAGTCGGCTTGGGCTAGTGGTGTTCCCTCCGGAACGGTAGCGAGTCGATGTAGGCGACGTAGCGTGAGTCCTTTGTCGGCTCGGCGGGTTTGCGGTCCGGCCGATGACGTATCTCCCGGCCGGCGTTGATCTTATAACCAGCCCCGAGGCCGGGCCGACAAGGGAAACTCGGAGGAGTTGTCTTCGGACTCGGAGCTCCTCGGGGTCCGACCCGAAGTCGAACTCGTAGTCCGGGTTCGAGTAGAACTCGGAGAGAGGGCTGGGAGTCCGAGACGCGGTTGGAGACGGCGTCGGAGTCCGAGTTGCACTCGGTTACGGGCTCCTTGCCGGCCCGTCGTGGCGCGAAGCCTCCGTGCGGGCCCGGCGGGAACGCGAGGGCCACGCACGGAGCGGCGACGTGGAGAGGGGACCGCCTGCGATGGCCGAGGAGCCGGCTCGCATGCGATGGCCCATGGCGACGTCGGGTTCGAGTTGGAGACCGGATTCGAGCTCGAAGTCGGCGTGGAGGTTGGAGAGCGAAATTTCGCCGAACTTGCCGGCGAGCTTGCTCGTGACAACTTCGGGAAGCGTCACAAGGCTCCGTCCTCGAGTCGGGTTGCATGATCAAGCGGCGGCGGAAAGAGCCCGCGCCATCGGCGTGCGGACCCAAGCCCCCGAAGACGAAGGTGTCGCCGCGGTTGAAGGCGATGGTTGGCTTGATGTGAACGGAAGCCGTCGAGTTCGCCATGTGATCTCGAGCGAGAGCCCCTACCTGGCGCGCCAGCTGTCGGTGTTTTGGACCGGCAACCTACTACGGGGAGTACCCGAAGTAGATGAATGTGACTCGCCGAGATCGGTAACTCGAAGGAAGAGGCACGCGACACACAATTTAGACGAGGTTCGGGCCGCGAGGTGCGTAATACCCTACGTCCCGTATGCTTGCGTAGCTACGGATTGACGGGGCACGATTACACGATGGTGCAATGGTGCGCCGTGAGTTGAGATTGGATGAGATGAGGTCGAGGTGATCCTGGGATCGGTCCCTGCCCCGCCTTATATAGTCGGGAGGCAGGGTTACAAGTCGGAGTAGGGAAGGAGTACTAGTCGAGTACGTCTAGGAGACCTCTATACAGTGCGGAACGTGTACAAGCCCTAACCGAGTACTACTCCTGTGCCTGTCCTTGTGCTCCACGCCTTCAGGTGCCGTGTAGCGCAAGTCGGGTAGTCCCGGGGGCCCACCGAGTAGTCGGTCCCGGTACCCACCGAGGTAGTGGGCCCGGGGAGGTCCATACGACGGCTACCCGCTCCAGCGCCACTTAGCTGTAAGCGGCCTCCGGGTCCAGGCGACTACTTGTAACTACGGCCCTGGCCACCCAGGTGTACTTCTTCAGTAATAAAGCTTGATTGTTCATCAACTTGTTTACTGTTCTGCTCCCTACGACGGGACTACTAAAGCCGAGTACTACTACTCGCACCTACTCCACGATGGGCGCTCCGCACTCTGAGATCGCGGTTACGAGTACTCATTGCTGGAAAATTCCATTTCATTGATACATGAATAATTCATTACAAATGTTCCCTGTACAACTATGGCTACTAGCTACCTATGCAGGGCTACTGGAGGTTCAGCTTCTCGGCTACCTGCTCCGCGATGGGAGCCATCTGCTCCAGCAGCTCTGCGTACTGCTCATCCGAGCAGTTGGCGGCTACCCCGCCGGCGACCACCTCCACTGGAGCCTTCGGGAAGTACGACTTCATGAAGGCCAGGACTTGCTTCGGGATCGACTTGGCCATGTGCTTGACATAGGCGGCCAGCCGGCTTGGTGCTTCACGAAGACGATCCGCCAGAGGAGCGATCTTGGGGCCGCCCGGGTGCGGCACCAGGAGCCTCGCGATCGGGAGAGCAGCTTCTTCAAGGTCCTTCGACTCGGGCCGGATCGCCTCGCAATCTTCATTCAACTTCTGCAAAGATTTGTAGCAGTTGACGAGATCTCTGTCAGAGGCAATCCGCGGCTCCATGTGCTTCTCGCACTCGAAGGCGAGCTCCTTGTAGTCGAGCTCAAGTACCGGCGGGCTTCTTGCTCCGGTAGAAGAGGTTCTTCATGCGCGACCTCCGAGGCCTTCGGTGCTCCACCCGGCCTTCGAGTTCCGCAACATGGAAACACAACAACGGGTCGAGGCGTGACGACTTCCAACAAGTACCCGACAAGTCAAGGGACATACCTTTATTCTTGTTGCGGAGGCCTTTGTTCTTCCGCACCAACTCGTCGCCCTTCGCCTGCAACTCCATCACGTCGTTGTGGTACTTGGCGAAGGCGGCGTCGAGTTTTGACTGCATGGCAGCCGCGTGCTTCCGCGACTTCACGAGCTGCTCCTCCAGGGCCTCGGCTCGGAGCACGGTGTCGCCGTAACCTTGCAGCAGGTTCGACTTCTCGCGGGATCGCTCCGCGACGTCCTGCACAAGACAAGCTCAAGTCAAGAAGAGTACTCAACGGCAAAGGACTGACTACTCGGGAGGCTGTGGCTACGTACCTTCATCCACTGTTCGGCTCGCCGGATCGCCTCCAGGTGTTGGGCCACCGTCGCCGGCTCGACGAGATCGTCGGCCAGAAGTTCAATCCCGCCGCGGCTACTCGACGTAGCCTCCGTCATTGGCGCAGACCGGATGGGCTCCGCGTCTTGGATCTCGGGGAGCGGATAGCCACCTCCCGGGGCAACCCCTGGCGACGTGGTGACCGCCTCCCCCCGGTGGACTTCTCGACGACTTCCCCCACGGGCTCGGGGGCTCCTTCGCAGCCTCGCGGGGCTTCGGGTGTCAACTCCCCGCATGGGCACCCCTGCGGGGACGTCACCTCCTTCGGCGCACCGCCAACAAACGACATGTGCATCAGTGCCTACGACTACTCGTCCTGGAGTCCTACGGTTTCAAGAAGGGTACTCACCTTCGACTACAACCGCCTCCGCGGCGCCGGCGCTTCGGTAGCCGGGGGCTCGGTCGTGGCTTGGGCTTCGGGAGCGGCCTCCTCGACGGGCGGCGCGGTTTCCTCCGCCACTGCTGATGAGGGCTCGTCTCCATCCCGGCTTAGATCGTGGATTTTACGCAGAAGTGTTCACAGAAGATCGTCAGGCAATCATCGACTACTGCAGCTAGTAATACTCGTAAGGACATGGTACTTACAAGCTCGACCGGACGATGGTCACGGCCGGAGCACCGAGGATGCTGGCAATATCAACCAGTCCACCCTTGGCGGGCGCCTCCTCCTCCGCCTCTTCGGCTACTGCCTCCTCCACGGCGGCGGCGGCCGGCGCACCTTCACCTTCCGCTCCAGAGGTCACCACCCTTTCAACGGTGGCGGCCACGGGTCCTCTCGCTCTCTCGCCGGAGCGGGGGCCGGCGCTCCGAGCCGCGCCGAGAGTTCCTCGACAGTGGGGGCTGGACTTCGGCTTCCAGCCGGTTCCCCCACCGTGTCCCACATGCCCTCGTCGCCCTCTTCGACGGGCTCCCGCCGGCGGCACCTCCCGCACACAAAGGAAGACTACTCGTCGGCAATGTACTCGAACAGCGGGTACTCAACTACTCGCTCAAGATAACTTACCTCACGGAGGCGTGGTCTACGAGACCTTCATCTTCTTCGCCACCCGCTTCTTGGCGGGGTTGCGTCGGCAACTTCACTACGAGTACTCACTACTCGACGAGGGGGGTACGACTACTCACCTCGTTGGGCGGGCACGCGGCGGAGTACTCCTCGCCGGGACACGCCGTGTACGGCGGCATGTCCTTGAAGATACGCGACAACCGTTCGACGATGTCGTTGTCGTCCAACTCGCCCCCCGGCATCCGCGACGAGTCGTCGTCGCCGGTGTACTCGAAGCCCAGCGTATCCCGCGCCATCAGCGGCTGGATCCTGCGCTTCATGAAACTGAAGGCCACGTGCTCGGCCCTCAGTCCAGCTTCTCTGAGCACTCGAATGCGTGCTAGCAGCTCGGGGAGCTGGATCCCCTCTTGCATGGTGGGCTCCGTGTTCCACCACTCACGATGCCTGGGCTGCCGTCCGCTCGGCTTCGGCGAGCCGGGGGTGGTGGTTCGTGATGTAGAACCACCTCGTCTTCCGATCCCGTGTTGGAGTCCACGAGCTTGTACGCCGGTGCGATCCGCGACGTCTTCCCTCGGTCGGATCCCGGCTCCTCCGACAACTACGGGGTTGGAGGCCTTTCCGGGGCGCCGCGGCTTGACGCGGAAGAACTTCGGAAGAGCACCCGGTGCGGCTTGATTCCGAGGAAGGCCTCGCGAAGTGGACGAAGACCGACGTGTGGAAGATGCCATTCGGGTTCGGGTTGAGGTACTCGATGCCGTAGTACCCGAGCGGCCCCCTTCGAAGAAGTCGCTTGCCGGGAGCGCAAGACCGCGCTCCACGAAACGCGAGAACATCGGGATCTCGTCTTCGGCCTTCTCCATCGGATAAAGATCTCCGGCGGCGGATCTCCACATGTCGACTTCCTTCTCCCTCGATGAACCCGCCGTTCGCGCATGGTCGGCGGAGTCCTCCATCTTGACCTTCGATTTTTTCCACTCGCGGCTTGGATCAGCGCGCGGTGGAGACAGGGGCGGCGCCGCACTGGTGGCGGCCGCGGCGGCCTCTGCACGGCCCCTCTTCTTCCCGCCGGCCTTGGACGTCTTCGACGGCGACGGCTTCATTCTCCAAGTGCAAGGAGTTTTCACTCGCATCCGCTCGGGGGCTACCCTAAAGGCTTCGGGTGGCGATGCGCTCGGATCTACTACGGCGGCAGCAGGCGCTGGAGTGGATCTACTTCAAGATTCAAATGGAAATGACTGCGGCTCACTTGGGTGAAAAACCCTAAGGGTTTTGGCTTCTATTTATAAGCCAAATCGCCACCGCAACGGGCGGCTGGATAAGTCCACGCGCGGCTGACTCAGCGGCTGCGCGTGACTCTTCGTATTCTACTAGTCGACGCGCCTCATCTCGGGGGCTCGGCTTCTTCTACTCGACTACCTGGGACGCGGTTAGTCTCAAGAGCATCTCAGGACACATTCTCCAAGAAGACCCTTCAATTCGAGAGGAAGTACTCGACTCAAGGCTCGGGGGCTCCGTGCCACGTGTCCTTCGGTTTTTTCTCTCCGGATTTTTCGGGATTATCTTGCCAAGATTTCAGATGGACCCTAAGCCAGAGCCCGCGGCTCGAGGCTCGGGGGCTGCTCCATGTTGAGTGCGGTTACGCAAATCGCACCTCCATGACGGCTCGGCTTCAAGACAAGACGAGCATTTCTTGACGACCTTCGAAGGCAGATTTCAAGGACGCTTGGGACTACTCGAGAAGACTTCAAGATTGCTCAAACATCGGCGGAGTACATTCCGGCCTCGGGATGCTTCGATTACTCTTGAGGACTTTTGACTTGTAGCGCTCGGGGACGCTTGAGGACTACTCGTTAAGGCCGTCAAGACTACTTGAAGCTATCCTTCTCGACTACAAAGTACTCGGGGGCTTGTCGTGTGGACCTCCCCGGGCCCACTACCTCGGTGGGTACCGGGACCGACTACTCGGTGGGCCCACGGGACCACCGGCTTGCGCTACACGGCATCCGAAGGCGTGGAGCACAAGGACTACACGGGGAGTAGTACTCGGTTAGGAAGGCCGTACATGTTCCGCCTTGTACGGAGAGGACTCCTAGACGTACTCGACTAGTACTCTCTCCCTACTCCGACTTGTAACCCTGCCTCCCGGACTATATAAGGCGAGGCAGGGACCGATCCCTTCATCCAATCTCTTCTCATACAACTCACGGCGCACTATTGCACCACCGTGTAATCGTGCCCTATCAATCCAGAGCTACGCAGCATACAGGACGTAGGGTATTACGCACCTCGCGGCCCGAACCTGTCTAAATTGTGTGCCACGTGTCTCTTCCTTCGAGTTACCGATCTCGGCGAGTCACATTCATCTACTTCGGGTACTCCCCGTAGTAGGTTGCCGGTCTAAAACACCGACATAGAGACCTTATCCGCAACCCCGGCGACCTTGGAATACCTTGTCCAGACTCCGGAAGACCTGTCGGGCTTGTGGAGCAAGCCTCTCCCTAGATCACGGTGGCGGCACCACCAGTAGGTCCGAGGATCACGGGATCCTCTCTATGATCACGGAAGGAGACCTTCCTAAATCTATAACCAACCCCAATGAGGGTACATCGACCTCGAATGGAAGCCCTAGCCCGCTGGACATATAAGGCGGCCTGGAGCTCCATTCGAGGGGACTTCCCTTCCACGCATAATTCCACCACACTGGACGTAGAGTTTTACTCTCCGGAGGCCTGAACCAGTCTAAAACCACAGTGTCCTTGCCATTCTCGCTGAGTTCCGAGTTCATCCAAGAACTACCATCTACGCTCTTAGGTCCTGATCCCCCCATTAGTCAACCTACAACCGCTTGGGTAGCCCCCTTGCAGATCTGTCCAGGTCTCATCCCCTGACTGTTGGCGCGCCAGGTAGGGGAGATCGGGAACTCACTATGCAGCATGGTGGCTCGATCTGGTGTCGTTTTCCTGGCGAGCATGGCAGACATCCACGCCAACCTCGTGGAAATCTGCTTTGCATCCTTCACGGCGACCTCGACCATGCTGGCGGCGGTGACCTACCAACGGCCCCCATGAAGGCTCCGACGACGCTTGACGCTGCCCCCAGCTCCAGCAAGAAGTTGAAGACCCACCCGCTCAAACCCTATGATATCGTCTAGGGGATGGAGCGCGTCATCGACATGATGGAGGAAACCCTCCAGATCTACGAAATAGCCTAGCACTCAACGTAAGATGCGTCGAACCGCAAGACCTTCCCCTTCAATCTGCGGCCACCCAGCAACGTGTACACTCGACAGGCGGCGAAGTCGATCCGGATCCAACCTGGGCGACAACAACCATCTGGCGACCTCAAGGTCGAAACTCGCGCCCGTCGCGACCCACTAGACGTACCTTGCATCTACCACAAGGGCGCACGACACATTCTCCATGGCTGTCGGCTACGGAAGAAGATCGACCAGGATCGCGACGCCTCACGCGCCGTACGGGCTCCCACGTCTCCGGACGACGGCGAGTTCCAAAAGGCCCGAATCCGCATCTCCCCCAATGACCAGAGATCCACCTGGTGGCACGTCTTGGTGGTTTCAGCAAACGACCCACCGCGGATCGGCGTGACGGATTTCGAGGAGGCACGTCGAATCTAAGCCAATGCGAACCGCACCCAAAGGTGGGCGGTGGAGCAGTGCCAGGCGGTACCCCCGTGTGCCCGCGATCTACGCCTCGAGTTGGAAGAGGCAGGACTACCGACGTTCAACAACCCCCAGGCCAACCTAGGTGTCGCATTGGCACGTCTCTAGCAGGACAATCCTTCGCCCAAGGCCGACGCAGCCATGGCCTACGTTTGGGTTGCCACAGCTCTGGTGGAGGAGAGGAGCGCGACGTCCAAGTTGGCGGCATCTACGTCGAGCCGGCACTTGCGCAACCGATCTAATCGTCCTACGCACAAAAAGCTCCCCACAATCCAGGAGGAGGTCAACCAACCCCGAGCGAATGCCGCGCCAGGCGTTGACCTACGCGCCAACCTCAACAAGAACCGTGTCGGGGACAGCCCTAGGGGTCCCCTTAAACAATGGGGAAAACCTCACTTAAAACCCACAACGAAACCAAAAAACGTTAAGTCTAACCATGCAGGTGCCTAACCATGCAGGACACAGCCCACGCCACAGGGACTCTGACGGCCCATCGGGACCGCCCACTTAGAGATCCCCTCGAACAGGTTCCGCCTCGTTCGAGGATGCGTGCTCCCCTCGGGCGGGCTCCGCCCCGATTCGAGAGGCAGCACTTCCCTCGAGCAGGCTCCGCCTCGCTCGAGGGTACGCCCCGCCCTCGGCCAGGGTCCGCCACGCTCGAGGGCACCCCTCACGTGTGCGCTGGCTCCCGTACACGGGCATTTAACGCCCCGACGCCGGCGGGGCGGCGCCATCATGCGCCGGGGCTCGCACCCCGGTGCCGCCGCACCAACTCCCCGGGGAGGAGCCCATCCCCGCCACCGTGGGAGGGGAGCGTGCGGCACGGCCGGTGTCAGTCCCGTGACACCGTGCGCACGCTCTAGTACGGCTAACGCGCCAAGCCCTCGAAAGGGGGCCGGCGCACCCTCGATTCACTTTCTCGTGACCCTACAGGGTTAGGTGGAGGCGCTAGGCCGGTGGAGCGCCATCCCTTCAGCGTAGCGGCGTGGCCGCCGTACCCGCGCGTGCAGGAGCATGCCTGGCGCTGTAGCAACGACTCCGGCCCTGTGAGGCGCATCGGGGAAGGAACGCCGTTCGCCTACTCCCGTACTCCGTACCGGGCTCGCGTCGACACCTCCCTCGAGCCTATCGAAGACTTCACCACCATCCGTGCTCTACTACCCTCGAACCGCCCTTTGTTCGGGTACAAGTCGAGCCATGATGACCGGATCGGCTGCGAGGATCGCCCGGACGGCCGCCCATTCTACAGCGTAGCACGTCGCACTCCCCCCACGTAGCTAGATAGCGCGGCGCGCATGTAATTCGCCTCCCCCTTGAGCTATAAAAGGGGAGCGAACCCCCCAGCCGCAGGGGACGGAAAAAAGGAGAACACGAAGACAGGTTCACTCAGACCTGAACTCACCACGCACTACATACTCGCTCACTCATCCTCCCACAACATCTTCAGCCAGGGACTTGGAAGCCTCTCTTCCTCTCCCGCCTTGCTTGTAGCCGCCCCACTACAGGCACCCCCGGTGCTGAGCAATATAGTGCCGAGAGCACACCCTGGACGTACGGCCCCCTCGGCCGGAACCAGGATAAAAACCTTGTGTCACTTGTTGCTTAGCACCGACCATTGAGGGATAGACCTCGGCGCTATCTACTGGTTAGTGTCGGGACCATATTCCGCACCGACAGTTGGCGCCCACCGTGGGGCAAAGCGAGCGCCTAAGGTCATTTCGCCAACTCCCTCCATGGTGATCCGCACTGAGTACCGTGCTACACGCTACTGCATGGGCAGCTCGGACCCCCTCCCGGCCGGGTTCGAAATCCGCTTCGGGGACCTGAATTTCCAGGCCACGGGGAACGGCTATCTCATGCGCCTCACTAACCGTGAGGAACTCCGCGCGCGGCGCCAGGCCAGGTCTGCCCAGACCCCTGCCGCACGCACGACTCCGGCGCGGGCGCCCGCGAGGCACGGATGCCGCGGGTCCATCGACGCCACGACGCCGTCGTCGCTCGGGACGGCGCTCGCGCCGGGCGCGGTCCGGCGGCGGCGGGCCAAGCACGCCGCCTCCCGGCGCGGGGCGCCCCCGCCATCACGACCGCCACCGCCCCGAGGGGACAGCGCACGGTCTCCGGACCGCGCATCCCCATCGGGCTGCGTGGCGCTATGACGGCCTACAACGCCAACGTCAACACGACGATGCGCAGGGTTCCACCTGGTCGCCACGTCTTCGTCGCCAGGGGTCCCGGCGCCTCAGCAGGAGACGAATCATCCCTGGGCTCCGTCGACACGCTACCACCCGCCAACCGCCACGGGTACGCGGAGTGGGATTTCTCCGGCGTGCGGACCCGGTTGTGTTCGGCGTTTCCCTAGACGCCGCGGACTGCGGGTTCGGCGCTCCGACGACTCCGGCACGGGAGTTACGATCCCGCGCGGGAGTGCCGCGCCGTCATCACCAACGACCCGGCCAACGCCGCCGGTGCGGCGAGCGCCGGGAGACGGGGGGGGAAGTCACGCCTGCCCCCGGGGATCGCCACGCGCCGGCCGCGGGGCCAAGCGCTCCTCGCCGGGGCCGACGTCGACGCACGACCTGGCCCAAGCCCGCGAGCTCGAGGCCAAGGTGGTGGAAGAGTACCGAACGGTGCGGTTGCTCCGCGCCTCAATGGCAGGGGAGGCCTCCGCGCGCGGCGAACGCGCACGGGAGCTGGGCCGACAGGTCCGCGACCGCATCAACGTCGTCCCCAACGTCGAAAACGCGGACGCGCCCCCGCGAGCAAGCCAAAAGCTCATCGCCGCCGCGACGCTGCTGCGGGCTATGCCGGCACCCTCGACCCCTGAGGCTCGAGACATGCACCGCGAGGTGCAGACTCTCATCGAGCAAGCGGCCGTCCAACAGGCCGAGAGCTCGGCCTCACGCATCCGCCCGCGGGGGGGGATGCGCGGGGCGATGAAGCGGCACCGGGAGGCGAACCCTCGGTGCACGCGGGGCGACCCACCGAGCAAGGGCGCACGCCGGCCAAGGAGCGACTCCTTGACGAGCGCAGGGCGCTGGATGGTGACGCTCGCAACGTCATCAACGCCAGGCGCACCAGCAAGGCGGACGCTCGAGCGGCAAGGGGTTACCACCCTCGACGGGGTGGACGCTACGACAGCGGCGAGGATCGCTCCCCGACGCCGGAGCCCCCGGGCACCCGTGTGTTCAGCCGGGAGATCCGAGCGGCAGCGTTTCCCCAACGCTTCCGCCAACCCTCGACGATCGTCAAGTACAACGGGGAGACGGACCCCCGCGTGTGGCTCAACGACTACCGCTTGGCTTGCCGGTGGGCGGGGCCACTAGCAACGAGGTCATCATCCGCAACTTGCCCCCGCATCCGGGCGACGCGGCCCGACATGGCTCGAGCACTTGCCCGCCGGCCGGATCCATACGCGGGACGATCTAGTCCACACGTTCGTGGGCAACTTCCAGGGCACATACGTGCGCCCTGGAAACTCATGGGACTGCGCTCCTGCACGCGGAAGCCCGGCGAGTCGTTGCGGGACTTCATACGGCGCTTCTCCAAGCGCTGCACGGAGCTCCCCAGCGTGGCACAGTCCGAGATCGTGCACGCCTTCCTCGAGGGCACCACGTGCGGGACCTCGTGCGGGGAGGCGGGACGCGGCCCGCCCGCGGACTCCAACGAGCCGGTTCGACATCGCCACCCGGCTTCGCCTCGGGGAAGAGGCCGTGGGGGCGATCTTCAACGACAAGAAGGGCAAGCGCTCCGAGGATGCGCCCGCGGAGGCGGCAAGTCCAAGGAGCCCCACCGCAACGACAAGCGGGGCAAGAAGGGGAAAGAGGGGGAAAAAGCCGCGCCGCGAGGCGCGCGAGCGAGGGCGCGGACGGCGGCAACGCCGAGGCCCTCGGCTGTCGACCCGGCTCGACGGGGCCCTCGACCGGCCCCTCGAGGCCCGGGGGTGTTCGACGACATGCTGAAAAAGCCATGTCCCTACCACAAGACTCCCGTGAACCACACTCTTGAGCAGTGCGATATGCTCAAGAAGTTCTATGGCCGTGCCGCCGCGAAGGAGGCAGAGGCCAAGAAAGACGGAGGCGATGGCGACGCTGGCGGCTTCCCTGCTGTCGAAAACGTGTTCCTCATCTTCGGGGGGCCAACTGTCGACATGTCGACACGCCAGCGCAAAAAGGAGCGGCACGAAGTCCTCGCCGCTGAGAGGGCGCCTCCGGCCTTTCTTAATTGGTCGGAGGACGTCATCACCTTTAGCCGGGAGGACCACCCAAACCGCATCCCCAACCCGGGCCAGTACCCGCTGGTGGTCGATCCCATCATTGGGAACGCCCGGTTTTCGAAGGTCCTCATGGACGGAGGCAGCAGCCTCAACGTCCTCTTCGCGCATACATTGCGCCTAATGGGGATCGGGTTGGATCAGCTGCGGCCCAGCACGAAGCCGTTCCACGGCATCGCGCCGCAAGCGGTGTTCAACCCCTCGGGCAGATCGACCTGCCGGGGGTCCGGTTCGGCACCCCTAAGAACTTCCGCAAGGAGACGCTCACCTTCGAGGTGGTGGGGTTCAAAGGGGCCTACCATGCTATACTTGGGCGACCCTGTTACGCCAAATTCATGGCGGTCCCCAACTATACCTACCTGAAGATGAAGATGCCCGGGCCAAACGGCATCATCACCGTCGGGTCGTCCATCGAGCACGCATTCGACTGCGACGTCGAGTGCGTGGAGCACGCAGAGGCACTGGCGCTGGATGAAGCGCTGGTGAACACGCTGGAGAAGATGGTCAACGAGGACCTCAACTCCGCCGCCAAGCACGTCGGCACCTTCGAGGCCGCGGAGCAGACCAAAGGGGTCCCCCTCGACCCTTCAGCCCCCGAGGGCAAGGCGTTGAGGGTCAGCTCCACCCTCGACCCCAAACAGGAAGCGGTGCTCATCGACTTCCTCCGCGCCAACGCCGACATCTTCGCGTGGAGCCCCTCGGACATGCCAGGCATCCCGAGGGAAGTCGCCGAGCACTCCCTCGACATCTCGCCAAACGCCCGCGCCGTGCAACGGCGGGGCTGCGCCGCTTCGACGAGGAGCGGCGACGGCAATCGGAGCGGAGGGCCGCGGAAGCTTCTCGAGGCCGGATTCATCAAGGAAGTATTCCACCCTACGTGGCTAGCTAATCCCGTGCTTGTAAAGAAGAAGAATGGGAAGTGGCGGATGTGTGTAGACTACACTAGTCTTAATAAAGCATGTCCTAAAGTTCCTTTTCCTTTGCCACGCATTGATCAAATCATTGATTCAACGTTTGGGTGCGAAGTGCTCTGTTTCCTTGATGCCTATTCCGGATACCACCAAATAAAAATGAAGGAGTCCGACCAGCTCGAGACTTCGTTCATCACACCGTTCGGGACGTTCGCTACGTCACGATGCCGTTTGGCCTCGAACGCGGGTGCGACATACCAGCGCTGCATGCAGCACGTTTTTGGGGATCACATCGGGCGGACGGTCGAAGCATACGTGGATGACATCGTCGTGAAGACCAGGAAGGCGGACGACCTGGTTGGCGACCTTGGCGTCGCGTTCAGCTGCCTACGGGCCAATGGGGTCAAGTTAAACCCCGAAAAATGTGTCTTTGGAGTGCCGCGAGGCATGCTCCTGGGGTACATTGTCTCCCAGCGGGGAATCGAGGCCAACCCTGAAAAGGTCGCGGCCCTCGAACGAATGGGTCCGATCCGGGACCTCAAAGGGGTGCAGAAGGTGTTGGGGTGCCTTGCCGCCTTGAGCCGCTTCATCTCGCGGCTCGATGGAGAAGGGCCTCCCCCTCTACCGCCTACTCAAGAAGCACGAGCGCTTCTCCTGGACCACCGAGGCCCAGGATGCGCTCGACAAGCTGAAGGCATCTCTAACGCACGCCCCGATCCTCACGCCGCGCGGGACGGCGAGCCCCCGCAACTTTACGTGGCCGCAACCACCCGGTGTGGCCGGCGCCGTGATCGTTGTGGAGCGCGCGGAGGAAGGGCACGCCTTGCCCGTGCGGCCCCGGCCGGCCTACTACATCGACCGAGGTCCTCTCGGACACGAAGACGCGCTACTCCCGGGTCCGAAGTTGCTATACGCGGTAGTCCTCGCGCGGCGCAAGCTCCGCCACTACTTCGAGGCCCACCCCGTCACGGTGGTTTCTTCCTTCCCGCTAGGAGAAATCATCCGCAACCCCGACGCCGCGGGAAGGATCGCCAAGTGGTCCGTGGAGCTGATGGACGAAACGCTCTCCTACGCCCCACGCAAGGCTATCAAATCGCAAATCCTGGCGGATTTCGTCGCTGAGTGGACAGACACGCAGCTGCCACCCCCACAAATCCAGGCAGAGTGCTGGACTCTGTTCTTCGACGGCTCAGTGATGAAAACGGGAGCAGGCGCGGGCCTGCTCTTCGTGTCACCCCTCGGGGAGCATATGCGCTACGCAGTACGCCTCCACTTCCCCGCGTCCAACAATATGGCAGAATACGAGGCCCTTCTCTGTGGCCTCAAAATCGCCATTGAGTTGGGCGTCAAGCGCCTCGACGTGCGGGGGGACTCGCAGCTCGTGATCGATCAAGTCATGAAGAACACGAGCTGCCATGATGACAAGATGGAGGCCTACTGCAAGGCCGTGCGGGCCCTCGAGGACAAGTTCTACGGCATTGAGCTCAATCATGCGCCCCGCCGGCACAACGAGGAGGCGACGAACCGGCAAAGATCGCGTCCGGCGGATCACCGTTCCCCCGAACGTCTTTGCACGCGACGCCGCGCAGCCCCCGGTCGTCTTCGAGCCCTACCCCTCGAGCCACGACGGACCCTCGGGGGCTCCCTCGAATCCAACGGGTGCGGAACCCATGGACGAGGACCCCCTCGAACGAGGCGTACGTGCTCTCCCTCCTCGAGGGGTACGGCTCCCCACGAAGCCGATGCGATGGACATCGAGCCGGCCCCTGTCCAAGCGGATTGGCGGGAAAAAATACATCGCCCGGATCGCTCGAGGGGAGCTCCCCCGCGGACAGGGGCGCGGCTAGGCGCATCGCTAGGATGGCTAAATCTTTTGCCCTCGTCGACGGCGAGCCGGACAAGCGCGCGCCCTCCGCATCCTACGGCGGTGCGTGCCCATCCCCGAGGGGCGCGAGCTCCCACGGGATATCCATGCGGGGATCGTGGCCACCACGCCGCGCCCCGCACCCTCGTCGGCAACACGTTCCGCCAAGGCTTTTACTTGCCCACCGCGGTCGCGACGCCGCCGAAATCGTACGCGCCGCGAAGGGTGCCGGGGTCTACGCCCGCAAGTCCAACTTGCCCGCGCATGCCCTGGGCGACCATCCCCGTAACATGGCCGTTCGCCGTGTGGGGCCGGACATCGTCCGGCCCCTGCGAAGGCGCCGGGGGCTTCACCCACTTGCTAGTCGCGATCGACAAGTTCTCCAAGTGGGTGGAGGTGCGCCCCATCACGAACCTAAGGGGCCGAGCAGGCGGTGACATTCTTCACCGATATCGTCTACCGCTTTGGAGTACCAAACTCCATCATCACGACAATGGGTCCCGTTCACGGGTCGGAAGTTCCCGGAGTTCTCGCGACAAGTTCCACATCCGTGTGGATTGGCGGCCGTGGCGCACCCACGGACCAATGGCCAAGTGGAGCGTGCCAACCCGCATGATCCTACAGGCCTTAAGCTCCGAATCTTCGATCGCCCTCAACAAATCCGGGCGAAAATGGCTCTAAGAACTACCCCGCGGTCGTATGGAGCCCAAGGACCACCCCTGCGCAGCCACCGGGTTCACCCCATTTTTTCTAGTCCACGGCGCGGAGGCCGTCCTCCCCACGGACTTAGAATACGGGTCGCCCAAGGTTCGAGGCTATAACGAGGATGCTAACCAGGGGCCGAGCTCCGCGAGGACTCGGGGGACCGGGCTCGGGACGAAGCACGCCTCGTAGCCTTAATGCATTCCGCGAGGTATCACAGCCCCTAAGACGCTACCAAGCACGCAAGGTACGTCGACGGATTTCGGTAGCCGAGGGGGATCTGGTCCTAAGGCTGCGCCAAGATAACCGAGGGCGCCACAAGCTATCGCCCCCATGGGAAGGACCCTACGTCGTGGTGAAGGTGCTCAAACCGGGCACATACAAGCTGGCCAACGAGGACGGTGAAGAGCTCACCAACGCTTGGAACATCCAACAGCTACGTCGCTTCTACCCTTAGCTAGGATTTTCCAAGTAATTTCTTTGTAAAAATCACATGGCCAACGCCCCAGTTGGCAACAACTATGTAAATACTTCAAGTCTGAATGCAAAGGATAACTCGGCTTTCCCCTGAAACCCAAGTTACCCTCGGGGGCACGCGGGGGCACCCCCCCCCCCCCCCAAAATGGTCCCATTTTTTCGCACAAAAACCAAAACAACACGCGCTAAGTTTGTTTCCTACTTCAACCTCGAGCCACGATTCGAACAGGCGCGTGCGGCACGGCGGAAGGAGCGTGCGAGCCGGGAGATAGCCTACGCCGCGTGGACATGGCCCTTCTCTGTCGCCTCCAACCCAGCAGGCCCCCTGCGAAAATCGAACTCCCCTAACTAGAATCTACTCAGGAAGAAGGAGAAACAAAAAGCGTGATAAATAAATGACTTCATTTACAGCAAATGTTTATGTTCATGAAACGACTTGGTTATTTACAAAAGGCCACGAGGCCAGAATATTGATACACATCAAAAAATGGGCCTAGCGCCCAACTTCTTTCAGGTGGGAGGAGCAGCAGCGTCAGCGGCGTCCGGGAAGAGGAACTCCTCGAAGGCCTCGGCAAGCAACCCGGCGGCGTCGGCAGCGAGCGCATCCACACGCTCCATGGCCACCTCGTCCTCGACGCCCTCGGGAACGATGTAGCCCTCCGCCGGCGCCTCGAAGGTTAACCTCGTAGTGGGATCGCACCACTCCGAGGGGCCTCTCGGACACCCGGTCGCAACGCCCCGCGCATCCGCTCGGTGACATGGCCACCAAGGGCACGCGACGGCCGGCCGTGAGCCGCGCGGCTCGGGCCTCGCCCTCCTCGCACCGGCGCGGCAGTCTCGAGGGCCGCATCGCGCCAGCCTCCCGCGGCCCCTGCTCGGAGGGTTGTAGGAAGCACGCAACGCCTCGGCCGCTCGCCCGCGTGCCCCCGGGCGGTGCGCAAGCTCTAGAAACGCCAAGGCAAGAAAGAAATCGTAAAAAAGGGAATGCGAGTTCCCAAAAGAAAAACCAACAAGCAAGAGTCAAATAGTGGCTCACCTTCGACTCGCTTCCTCTCCATCTCGAGGGCGCGGCGCTCGCCCGACCGCCCCCTCGAGACGCTCGACGGTCTCGCCTTGCTCCCGGAGGGACATCTCCCCGACCGGCGTTGGTGATGCCGAGCATAATCACCTCGCCCCGGCATCGGAGAGCTTGGCATCTCGAACCGCCAAGGTCTTCGCGTCACCTCGTGGGCGGCGCGCTCCCGCTCCGCAGCCGCACGGGCGTCGGTGAGAGCGGCCTCGCCCCCCTACCGGAGCCGTTCCTCGCCCCCTTGGCGGGCGGTACTCTCTTGCGGCGAGCCGCTCCTCGGCGACAACGAGGGTCGCGGCCTTAGCGTCGAGGGCGGCCTTCGGGTTGTCGGCCTCCTTGGCGCGCGCGCCCGGCCCCGCGCGCCCGCCCCCGCCCCCGCGCGGCCGCGCATGCGCCCCCTCAAGCGACGTGCGGAGCTCCCGGGTTTCCGGCGCGAGCGGTGGCCACCTCCGCCTCCCGGTTGGCGGCCGCCGTCGCGCGTCTTCTCCAAGTCCGAGCGCGCGTGCCACGGCGCCTCATCACGATCGATGAGGGTCGCGCGGACCCGCCGAGGCTCGAGCGGTGCGCCGTGTCCCGCCCGAGCTCTCGGGGAGCTCGTCAGCCGAGCCGGGGCCCAAGGACGCCAGCCCCGCCGTCCGGGACCTCGAGGGCGGCGGCGAGCGCGTAGAAAGCGGCGCACCGCTCCCGGGGAGCCGGTGGACCTCGGCGTTCACCGGTCGAACGCATCATACTTGTCGTGGGCGCGGCGCCGAGCTCCCGGCATCCCGCACACCAAAATCCGTAAGCACTACGACACGAAAGCAACACACGAAGAGAAGAAGAAGAGGAAAGCAAGCGACGACACCCCTAACTCCGAAAGACACGCCATGCGGGGCCGCCGTGGACCTCGCAACGCCTCGCTCGGGGCCGTGCGGCTGAGCGTAGCGCCGTGGCTCCGAGCTCGCCCGAGCTCCCTTGCTCCCCCGGGCGCGGCAAACGCCGGGGGATCATCGATGGCCCCCCTCCACCTAGGCGGGGCGGCCGGCGTGGGAGGACGAGGCCTCGGCGCCGTGTCCTCGACCCCCCACCACCGTGTGACCCTCGCGCCACCTCACGAGGGCCCCCTCCGGGGCTCGGGGAACTCGGGGGCCGGCGGCCCACCGATCCCACCCGTGGAGGTGGGGAGTCGTCCGAGACCTCCACCACCTCCGCCGCGAACCGCCGGCGGGCGCCGCCGCTTGAGCCGCCCTCCACCGGCGCCCCCACTTGCGCCTCCCCGGCCGGGGCGCCCGGCACGCGCCCGCGACCACCACCTCGGGCCGTGCCGCCGCATCCACGGGCCGCCACAGTTGCGCCCGCTCCGCCTCCCTCCGGTAGCCGCACCACGGCCGTGCCTCCGCAGCGGCGCCCTCCGCGGGCGCACCCCCACCACGGCCGCCGCCGCGGCCGCGTCCCCACGACGGCCGGCGCCGGCCGCCTCCTCAACGAACTGCCGGCTCCGCCATGGCGGGCCGATCCGCCGCCGAGGCCTCGAGGCCTCCGCCGGACCCTACGAGCTCTCGCCCGCCGCCGCCGTGCTCGCCCCCGCCCGTGACGGCCTCGACGAGCGCCGCCGGTGGGAATGGATGTGTCCGTCCTCCGCACCTTGGCCGGTGCGAGAGGAGGCACGGTTGGCATCACCCTCGCGCGAGCCGCAAACGAAGGGATTAGAACACCCGGACATCAACCAATCAAACCAAGCGTAAAAGACAAACTCCTCACCTCGAAGAGGAAAAGGCCCGTTTCCTTTCCTCGAGGCCTCGCCGACGAGACCGGGGCGGTTGGCGCGCCCGCCGCGGCGCCTCCCGACGGCCGCCGCGCGCTCCCCGGAGCAGACGGCCGCGCGCGCGGGCACGCTCGCCTCCCCGCCGCCCGCGGGCGCGCACGCTTGCCGTAGCGCCGCCCGACGACACCGCCGCGCTCGCCGCAGCACGCTCGCCCCGCGCGAGGACGCGCTCGCCCCGTGCGCAGCACGCTCGATGCGCGCACAGCGCGCGCCCGCCGCGCGCGCCTCCGTGGCGCGCGCGGCACCTCCGCGGCACGCGCCGTCCCCCGATGCTCGATAGCCCGCGGCGGGCGCCGTTGCGCCCGCCCCAGAGATGCCGCCCTCGCCGCCGGCGCCGGCTCCGGCGACGGAGGCGCAGCCGCCACCGTCGAGAGGGGCCCTCCCCCTCGCCCCTCCTTCCTCTTCGTCCTCCTCCGAGGACGAGAACTCCTCGGGCCCCGGGGAGGAGAGCCCCGCGCTCTTCGCGCCGCCGATACCCGCGGCCCGCCGGCCGCGGCGCGCTGATGTCGCCTCGCGCGCTCCTCTTGCGCGCCGCCCGCTCCCCGCCGGCGCCGGCCGCGCCGCCGCCGAGCGCGCGGGAGTCGGGGGGTGGGCGGAACGGACTTGGCGATGGTGAAGTTCACCAGCTGCACACAGGAGCAACAATGGCGCGTCGGGAGACAGAAGCGAGACCAAGAACCAAAACAAAATTAAAAGCCAAACTCACCGGCGGGCCGGTGGGGAGCATCTCGATGTCCCATGGGGGCCGACCGCCAGCGGCGGCACCGGGTGGCCACCTCGCGCTCCGCGCCCGGTGAGCGCGTACGACCGCTCGAGGGGCGTCGGGAGCATCCGCGACCTCGCCAGTCGACGGGATTGGCCGCCCGTCATCTCGAAGATGCAGAGCGGCCTCTCCATCAACGGCACGATCCGCGGTGATAAAGGAAGGCGAGGACGCCCATCGCGTTCGCCCCCATCTTCGCCGGCGCCGCAAAGGCGGCCAGACCGACCCCCGCCGCCTCCGATGCCGGGACGTTGTTGACGGGCGACCAACCGAACAACGACCCACAACGACAACCAATCAGGAGCAAAGACCGACGACAGGGGAGAGGAGAGAGCAGCGTTATCCAAAATCCGCAGCGGCGGTAGCAGGCGCAGGGGTGCCGGGAACGTCCAAGACCCCTCGTAGCCGGTGCGTCGGGACAACGTAAGGCCCAACACCAGGCCCAACTCATTATATAGTACTCGGTACTTGCTAGAAAGAACTCCAACCGTTTACAAACCAATCAAGATCCATATAATTTTGCCAAAACAAGCAAAAATCGCCTCCAACAACATTGACAAACCAACTCTAAGAAAAATAAACTTGGCAAAACTCACCCTCCCACGCGCATATATGCGCGCGCGGATCGTGGTTGCCATCGTTGTTTCCCCTGGTGCGTATAGCGAAAATAAATAAAGAATAGAGAAGGATTCCCGATGTAAGTTTTTCAAGAGGTGTAAGGACAATATACATAATTTTGTTTCTCTCCGAGATTCCTCGATGTTAGATCCGGATTTGGCAAGTGAATTATGCCAAACTGCTGGCATTTAATTCTTTTACTTCGCATGTTTTGTAAGCTGTGAAAATTACGCATTTGCCGCAAATTTTGGCAAACTCTTGGAGATGCTCTTATAGATGTGCATTTAACCGTGCTAGCTCTACCTCGTACAATGCGTGGGCCGCCATCCCGGAAGAATCGGCGTCGCCCGACACGAAACTAGCCAACTGCCTGCATAATCCTAATACATATGCAAACAAACGACAAACCTTAACTCCTTACTGCTCCCTCCACCCCGCATCCTCCTCTCTCCCACCCCCTAGTCACCTCTCTTCCACTCTCGCGAGGCCGTTGGTGCGCCACCGCCGCCTCTCTCCCTCACTCGCGGCCTACCGCTTCTCCTCTCGAGCCGGCCGCGTGGACGCCGGCCCCATCCCCTCGCCGCGCCGCTCCCCGATCTGAGGCGGAGGCACGACGAGGCATGGGTGGCGCGCCATTGGCCATCCGCCCGCGACGGAGGCCACCTCCCCGCCCTACGACGCAAGCCGACGCCCTCGCTTGCGCTCCCCCCCCGCCCTCCACCGCCGCGCGACATCACTTCCCCTCTTCCCCTACACGGTCGGCGACGACGCGAGGCGCCACCCTGCAACCCCTCCTTCTGTGATCGGATGCTGCCACCTCTCCTTTGCTCCCTCCCCTTCTCTCACAATGACGACCATGATCTCCTCGCCCGCAGACCGCCGCCTTCGCCCGCCCGCCCGCCCGCCGGCGGCGAGCCGGTGCGGCTTCAGCCGCTCATGTGCGTGTGTAGAGCCGGGCTATTTCGGTCTGGCCCGACACGAAAGTGACTCGTGGGCCTGGGCTTGGGCTGTCGGTCTATCCCGTGGGCCAACACGACACGACACGATAGGAAATAGTGCTCGCTAGGCCGCACGAAGTTCATCGGGCATGCGGGGCCCGTGCCGTGGCCGGCCAGGCGCTCGAATGGACATATATATCCGTACTAGACAGAGATGAGAATTTAAATGATTCCTTAGTTGACACTAGAAGATTATTCCTTTCTTGGACACTAAATTTTTCGTTCTTTACAGACACTCGAGTTGAACTTTTTATTTCTTATTTGACATTTTCATTACTTTTTTTATGTAAGTTGAAAAAAATCAAACTACCTCTAAAATTTGTGAAACTTATTTTAATAATAGAAAAAATTAATATGAGTTCGTTTTGCTCAAACACGTACATGTAGCTTTGCTATTTTCAAATTAAAATTCACTGAATTTGACTACTTTTGAAGCACATTTTTTATTTTTTTTAAGTTGCCAAAACACTTTCCAAACATTATAGAAAAATAAATAATATTCCTTACAAGAGATGTAGTCACCGTCGTGTTTTAGACCTAAGCAACCTACTACGGGAGTCTGAAGTAGATGATTGTGACTCGCCGAGACGGTAACTCGAAGGAAGAGACACGTGGCACACACAATTTAGACAAGTTCGGCCGCGAGGTGCGTAATACCCTACGTCCCGTATGCCGCGTAGCTCGGGATTGATAGGGCACGCATTACAAGATGGTGCACAGTGCACCGTGGGTTGTAGGGGATTGGATGAGATGAGGTGATCTGGCCCTCGCTCGCCTTATATAGTCCGGAGGCATACAAGCTCCGAGTAGGGAGAGAGTACTAGTCGAGTACGTCTAGGAGTCCTATACAATGCGGAACATGTACACTTCTCCCTAACCGAGTACTACTCCCCGTGTAGTCCTTGTGCTTCACGCCTTCAAAAGCCGTGTAGCGCAAGCCGGCGTAGTCCTGTGGGCCCACCGAGGCCGCCCGTCCCGCACCCACCGATAGACGCGCCCAGGGAGGTCCATACGACAAGCCCCGATACCTTTGTAGTCGAGAAGGATAGCTCCAAGTATTCTTGACGGCCTTAACGAGTAGTCCCCAAGCGTCCCTGAGTGCTACAAGTCAAAAGTCCTCAAGAGTAGTCGAAGCATCCCGAGGCCGGAATGTACCATGCCCACGTTCGGGCACCAAGTCTTCTCGAGTAGCCCAAGCGTCCTTGAAATCCGCCTTCGAAGGTCTCTCAAGAAATGTCCGTCTTGTCTTGAAGCCGCAGCCGTCGTGGGAGGTGCGATTTGCGTAACCGCGGTCCACATGGAGAAGCTCCCGAGCCTTGGAGCCGCGGCTCGGGCCGGGGGTCCATTCAAATCTTGGCAAGAAAATCCCGAAAACCGTGAGAGAAAACCGAAGGACACGTGGCAAGGAGCCCCCCGAGCCTTGAGTCGAGTACTTCCTCTCGAATTGAAGGGTCTTCTTGAGAATGTGTCCCGAGATGCTCTCGAGACTAGCCGCTTCCCAGGTAGTCGAGTAGAAGTAGCCGAGCCCCCGAGGTGAGGCGCGGCCGACTAGTAGAATTCGAAGAGTCACGCGTGTTCGCCGAGTCGCCCGCGCGTGACCCCATCCGGGCCCGCCCGTTTCGAGCCGATTTCCAGCTTATAAATAGAAGCCAAAAGCCCTTAGGGTTTTTCACCCATTCGAGCCGCGCCTATTCCATTTGAATTGAAGCGAATCCACTCCCGAAAGGCCGCCGCCGCCATAGTAGATCCGAGCGCGCCACCACCCGAAGCCTTTAGGGTAGCCCCCGAGCGGATGCGAGTGAACACCTTGTACTTGGAGGATGAAGCCGTCGCCGTCCAAGACGCTCCAAGGCCGGCGGGAAGAAGAGGGGCCGCGAAGAGGCTGCTGGCCGCCAGACGAGCGGCCGCTACTCTCCACCGGCGGCCGATCCGAGCCGCGAGTGGAAAAAATCCAAGGTAAGACGGAGGAACTGTTGACTTCCGAACAAGGGATTCATCGTGGGAGAAGGAAGTGGACATGTGGAGATCCGCCGGCGGAGATCCATATCCGATGGAGAAAGCCGAAGACGAGATCCCGATGTTCTCGCGTTCGTGGAGCGCTGGGCCTGCGCCTCCCGCCGACTCTATTCAAGGGGCCGCTCGGTACTACGATGATCGAGTACCCGAACCCGAACCCCGACCCGCATCTTCCACACCCCTATTTTCGTCCACTTCGCGAAGCCTTCCGAATCAAGCCGCACTCGGGTGCTCTTCCCAAGTTCTTCCGCGTCAAGCCGCAACTGCGGCCTCCAACCCCGCAGTAGCGTTCCGAGGGGGCCGACATCCACCGAGGGAGGACGTCGCGGAGCAAGACTCGGCGTACAAGCTCGTCGACTCCAACACCGATCGGAACACCAGGTGGTTCTACATCACGAACCACCACCCCGGCCCGCCGAAGCGAGCGGATCGCTGCCCCGTGCACCGTGAGTGGTGGAACACGGAAAGCCCACCATGCAAGAGGGGATCCAGCTCCGAGCCGCTAGCACGCATCAAAGTGCTCAGTGGCTGACCCAGGGCCGAGCATGTGGCCTTCGGGCCATGTAGCGCAGATCCAACCGTACGATGGCCCTGGGAGACCCCGGGCTTCGAGTACACCGCGACGACGACACGTCGGCGGAGCGGCCGGGAGGCGAGCCGGACGACAACGATATCGGCCGAGAGGTTGTCGCGGATCTTCAAGGACATGCCGCCGTACACGGCGTGCCCGGTCGAGGAGTACTCCGCCGCGCGCCCGCCCAAGGAGGTGAGTAGTCGTACTCCCTTCGTCGAGTAGTGATTACTTGTAGTAGAGTTACTGACGTCTTGTGTCTTGCCAGATGATGTAAGGCGGTTCGTCTCCGGAAGCCGCGCCGCGACCGAGCGGATCGAGATCCCACGGAGGGGAAGGTGAAGGAGCGTCGCGAAGCCTGGGTGAAGGCGACGATACCGCCATCGTGGAGGATACCTCCGATGACGACGACGAAGACGAAGAGACGCCGCAAGACCGCTTCCGCCCGGCGGCCGGTTTAGCCGCCCGGGCTTGCCTCACGTTCCGCCGGTACAGACCCTCCTGGGCCACCGAGGCTAGCCCGCCGCGCCGCCACGAAGCCGCGCAACCCCGCCAGAAGCGGTGACGAAGAAGCTAAAGGTCTCGAGACCACGCCAGAGGTAAGTCATCTTGAGCAAGAGTAGCCTAGCACCCGTTGCTCGAGTACATTGCCGACGAGTAGCATTCCTTGTAGCAGGGAGGTGCCGCCGGGGCCGAGCCCGTCGAAGAGGGCGACGAGGGCGGGGACCTGCAGAACCGCCGGTAGCCGAAGTCCACCCCCCACCGTTGAAGAACCTCGGCGCAACTAGAGCGCGCCCTCGCTCCAAGAGAGCGTAGACCCATGGCCGCCACCGTTGAAGAGGTGGTGGCCTCGTGGAGCGCCAGAGACGTCGGCGGCCGCCGCCGCCGCCGTGAGGAGGCAAGAGGCCGGCAGAGCGGAGGAGGAGGCGCCCTCGCCGAGGGTGGACCGTTGATATTGCCGCATCCCTCTGCTCCGGCCGTGACTCCATCGTCTCGGTCGAACTTGTAAGTACCATAGCCTCACGAGTAGTACTTCGCGCGCAAGAGGTCGATATTGTCTAACGACCCTTCGTGAATATTTTCGCGTGGGAAAATCCACCCCGACCGCCCCGGGACGGGGACGAGCCCTCGCGACCGTGGCGGAAGAAGTCGCGCCGCCCGTCGAGGGACGGCTCGATGCCCAAGCCGGCGACCGAGCCCCCGCTGTCAAGCGCCATCGGCCGAGGCCAAGCAGTAGTCGAAGGTGAGTACCCTTCGTGAAGCCGCGAGCTCCAGAAGAGTAGTCGAGACATTGATGCACATGTCGTTTTGTTGATAGGCGCTAAAGGTGGTGACATCCCTGCGGGGGTGCCGATGCAGGAGTTGACACCGTAGGCCCCGAGGTCGCGAAGGAGCCCCCGAGCTCGGCTATGAGGTCGTCGAGAAGACCGCTCTGGGAGAGGCGGCCACCACGTCGCCAGAGATTGCTCGGGAGGTGGCTATCCGCTCCCCCGAGACCCAAGACGCGTGCAGCCCATCCGTTCCCCGCGCCGATGACGGAGGCCACTCCTGGTAGCCGCGGCGGGATAGAGCTCCTTGCGACGACCATCGAGCCGCGATCGTAGCCAAGCACCCGGAGGCGATCCGCCGTCGTCGAGCAAAGGATGAAGGCGCAGGGCCGTAGCCTTGGAGTAGTCAATCATTTATCGTTGAGCACTCTTCGTGACTTGAGTCGTCTTGTGCAGGACGTCGCGGAGCGGTCCCGCGAGAAGTCGAACCCCGCGTGGATATGGCGACACCGTGCCCGAGCGAGGCGCCGGAGGAGCAGCTCGTGAAGTCGCGTGCCACGCGCCGTCATGCACCGTAGCTCGACGCCGCCTTCGCCAAGTACCACAACGACGGCCATGGAGTCACAGGCGAGTGGCGACGACTTGGTGCGGAAGAACAAGGGTCTCCGCAACAAGAATAAAGGTATATCCTTCGACTTGTTGAGTACTTGTTGGAGGTCGAGAAGCATCTGACCCGCTCGCTGCATTGCCGTGGCCGTGCAGCTTGAGGGCTGTGTGGAGCACGAAGGCCTCGAGGTGAGCATGAAGAACCTCTTCTACCGTGAGCAAGAAGCTCCGCCAGGTACTCGAGCTCGACTACAAGGAGCTCGCCTTCGAATGCGAGAAGCATATGGAGGCCATGATTGCTTCGACGAGGGATCTCGTCAATCGCTACAAATCTGCGAAATTGAACGAGGACCGCGAGGCATTGCGGGCCCGCTTGAAGGAGTCGAGGAACGCCCGCCGATCGCACGCTCCCGGTGCCGCACCCGGCGGCCCTAAGATCGCTCCGCCGGTGGATCGACTTCGTGAAGCTCCGAGCCGCCGGGCCGCCTACGTCAAGCACATGGCCGGGGTCGATCCTGGGAAGACAAGTCTTGGCCTTCATGAAGTCGTACTTCCCGAAGGCTCCAAGTGGAGGTGGTCGCCGGCGGTAGCCGCCAACCGGCCGACAGAGCAAGATGCGGTAGCCGCCGGGAGTGATGGCTCCCATCGCGGAAAGGTGTAGCCGAGAAGCCGAACCTCCAATAGCCCCGTAATAAGTAGCTAGTAGCCATAGTTGTACAGAAAACAATTAAATGAATTGTATCAAGTATCAATGTAAGAAATTTTTCCAAAGAATGAGTACCGTAACCGCGATCTCGGAAAGTGAGCGCCCATCGTGGAATGAGGGTGAGTAGTAGTACTCAGCTTTAGTAGTCCCGTTGTAGGGAATAGGCGTAAATAAGCTGATGAACGATCAATCTTTATTACCGAAAAAGGATATCCGGGTGCCGTGGCCGTAGTTACAAAGTGGTCACTGACTACGGGAGGCCGCTTACCGAGTGGCGCTCTGAGCGTGGCCGGCTGCGGTGCTGTGTGATCCATAGTAGTCGTGTAGGCCGGATCGTTGCATCCGTAGGTAGCCGCGCAGCCGGGATCTGGAGTGTGGTCTCTTGGTAGACCGCTCGCTAGAGTCCTTGACGCTCGTCGTGCCTCGATTCCGTGGGTAGCCGCGCTGGGCCGGACCCTCGAGGGAGTAGTCCGAGACCGGAGCCGCATCCGTGGGTCGCTTGCGGCGAGGGGTGCCGATGGTGCAAATGTGTAGACTTGAACCCCAGTCGTGTAGACTAGGCGTAGAATCGACGTAGTTGGTCGACGTTCCACGAGTTGTTGACGTTTCGCCTTCAAGTGTTTGGAGGCTGAGGAGCCCGCCCGTCACCTTAGCCACTATGGAGTGGCCTTCCTGTGGGGAGTCGAGCTTATGAAGTCCTTCCGTGTTCCGGGATACGGGGCGGGAGGACGAGATCTCCAACGTTGAAGGAGCGTTCCTCGACGTTGCGATCATGGTAGCGCGCTCTGAGCCCTCCGTGCACCTTGCCGACGGACGAGGGATGCGCGTGCCGAGCTTCTTCGAGGTCGTCGATGTCAACTCGTCCGGGCCGTCTTCCGAGACGCCTTCGTCGTAGTGCTCCACCGCCGGCGAGTTCCATATGACGCTCTGGCAGGGAGGATGGCTTCGCAGCCGTAGACCAGAAGTAGGGGGATTGCCCCGTTGGCTTGGATGGTTGGAGTCCGGGCAGCCCCCCGTGAGTGCGTTGGGTAGTTCCTTGATCCACTTGCCCCCTTTGGAGTTGGCAAACGCGTCGTGTAGCCGCTTCTTGAGGGCGTCGAGCACCATCCCATTGGCGCGCTCGACTTGTCCGTTGGCCCGTGGATGGGCGACCGACGCATTGGACGTCAATCCCGCCGTTCTCAGTGACTCCTTAACCGGTGGTTGTTGAAGTTGGACCCGGTGTCCGTGATGATGCGGGGTATTCTGAGGCTGGGTGTAACAGCAGTTCATCCAGAAGTCGAGTACTCGTCGCCCTTGGGGCATGTGACCGGCTTGACCTCGATCCACTTGGTGAACTTGTCGATAGCCACCCGCACCCCCGTTGAATCCTCCCGGCGCAGCTTGCGTTGGCCCAATCATGTCGAGCCCCCCGTTGGTGCAAAGGCCGTTGGCGGTATGGTGACTAGCTTGTAGGCCGGGACGTGTTGCCGCTTGGCGAAGAACTCCGGCATCCTTGGCACCTTCGACGAGTTCTTCGGCACCGCCCAAGGCCGTGGGCCGCGAAAGCTCGGCCGAAGGCCTTGCCGACTCGCCGTGCGTGAAGACGCGTGGTTGCCGCACGCCCTTTCGTGGATCTCCTCCAAGATGTCCTTGCCTTCTTCACGAGGGGCGCCCACCAAGAGTACTCCAGAAGATGCGCCCGCTTGTAAAGCTTGTCTCCGACGAGGACGTAAGACTTGGCGCCGACGGACGAGCTGTTCCTGGCCGCGTCTTGCTCCGAGGGTACCTTCTCGCTTCGCCGAGGTAGTCGATGAAGGGTTGCCTCCACTCCGACGTCGATCATCATGACCTCCTCGCTCTCGGCCGGTGGATGGGCTGGGACAAGGCCCAGGTGGCGCCGGCTCCCGGGATGGATGGCGCATGGTGTCTGCGGACGAAGACGCCCGCCGGTACTTGAGCGTGTGATCCAAGCTTTCGAGAGGACGTCCGCTCGCAACGTTGTTGTCGCGACAATGTGATGGAACTCGAGACCATAGAATTTGTTCTCGAGCTTGCGGACTTCTAGGCGTAGGCGCCATGTTCTCCTTGTTGCGGTCCCAAGACTTGTTGACTTGGTTGATGACCACTCATGCGAGTCGCCGTAGACTAGTAGCCGCTTGATGCCCAAAGGAAGGCCGGGCGAGGCTGAGCTCCGTGTAGGAGAGCTTCGTACTTGGCTTCGTTGTTTGAGACCTTCCGTAAGATCTCATAGACGTACTTGAGTTGTTCGCCCGTTGGAGAGATCAGAGTACCCCCGCGCCTCGCACCCTCGAGGTTGAGTGAGCCATCAAAGTACATCACCTAATGCTTCCGGTCGCACTACGAGGCGTCGGTTCTCCCGCCACTCGCCATGAAGTCGATTAGTGCTTGCGACTTGATGGCCGTGCGTGGCTGGAAGTCAATGGTGAGGGCGCCGAGTCGGCGGCCCACTTGGAGATTCTTCCGGCGGGCGTCTGCCCCTCGTGATGTCGCCGAGCCGGTAGCCTGGGTGACGACGAAACCAGTACTCCCCGGGAAGTAGTGTCGTAGCTTCCGCGAGGTGATGAGTAGAGCGCATGTGAGCTTCGCACGGGCCGGTAGCGAGCCTTGGACTCGATAGGACCTCGCCGACGAAGTAGACCGGGCGCCGGACCGGTAGGCGTGGCCGCCCTTTCCCCGCCGCTCGACAGATGCGGCGTACCGACCACGTGAGTAGTCGCGCCTGTGCAGGCGCGCAAATGCCGCCCTTGTGAGGATCCGTGAGGATTGGTGGCTTTGACAGGAAGTCCTTGAGCCGGGCAAGGGCTTGATCCGCCTCTCGGAGTCCACACGAACTTTCATGATGCTTGAGTAGTCGGAAGAAGGGGAGGCCCCGTTCTCCTAGCCTCGAGATGAATCTCTGCTCACCGCCATGCACCCCGTCGCCTTCGGACGTCCCGATGCTCGTGGGAGCTTTCATGCCGGTGATGGCGGAGATCTTCTGTTGGCTTCAATGCCGCGCCGTCGATGATGAAGCCGAGTAGTTTGCCCGAAGGGACGCCAAAGACGCACTTGTTCTAGTTGAGCTTCCACGTACTCGCGTAGCGATGCGAAGGTCTCTTCAAGGTCGTCGATGAGGGTACCGGAGTCCCCGGGTTTTGACAACCACGCCATCCACGTAGGCCTCGACGTTCTGTTGAGTTGCCGCTTGAAGTAGGCCCGGGATGGCCCGGCTGATAGGTAGCGCCGCGTTCTTCAACCCGAATGACATGGTCGTGTAGCAAAGACGCGCCAAACGGGTGATGAACGCGTTCTTTTCCGGTCTTCCTCCTTGATTGCATCCGTGGTACCCGTGAGTAGTGGCCGAGGAAGCAAAGCAGTTGCGCCCGCCGTGGAGTCGATGACTCGATCAATCCGCGCAACCCGAAGGGGTCCTTAGGCGCTGCTTGCTGAGGCCTGGGTAGCTCCACGCACATCCTCCACTCGTTCGAGTTCTTCTTCTTGCGACGAGGACTCGGTTGGCGAGCCACTCAGATGGAAAACTTCGATGAAGCCACCGGCGAGTAGCTTGGCGAGCTCCTTCTTGATGGCGTCCCGTCCGTCGTCTGCGCAAAACGTCTGAGGTGTTGTCGCTTGGGGTGGCCTTTGATCGACGTCGTTGAGGCAGCTGCTCAATCGGGGCCTCCCCGGACACTCCCCGCATGTCCGCTCGGGCTTCCACGCGCGAAGATGTCGCGTGGGGCCCGAAGAAAGCCGATGAGCGCGTCTTCCTATTTGGGGTCGAGGCCGTCCCCGATGGTGGTGGTTCTGCCGGGGTCGCCCGTTCCGAGGCTGCTCCACCGTCCCGACGAGTACCTCCTCAGTGGCCGAGGCTTGTCGGCGCCGGTCGCACTTCTCCTCGGGAATGTCGAGTTCGCTTCGTGGCAAGCTCTTCGACGCGGAAGACTCCAACCCCGTTGGCGAAGGCTTTCCCAACAATGCGGTCCGAGTTCCCCGTTGGGAAAGAACCAATCGCGTTTAAGTGATGGGAAAGAGCTCTTCGCCAACAGGAACGCGGGCCCTATTGGGAAAGCTTCGCCAACAGCCACGTGTACCGTTGGCGAAGGGGGACGCCATCGGCTCGGCCGCCGTTACGTTCGCCAACAAAGGGAAGCGACGACCGTTCCAAGAAGGGTCCGCATGGCAAAGGGCTTTGCTAACAAAGATGGGCCGAAGGCATTGGCAATGCCGGCCCGCTTCCAGGGGGAAAGCCCAGCTTTGCCAACAACCCCGGGCTCGCCGCGACGCCTTTGCCAACAACTCCGGGCCGCCGCGATGCGCTTTGCCACTGCCTTTGGCCCATGCTCGTTGGCAAAGCCGGGAATTTTTCCCCTTTTCTTTTGCCGTTTTCTAGCCTTTAATTCACACATCAAATCCACACATCGATATGAACCAATACCACATATATCAACAATATAGCATATGAACCACATTTCAGCATCGGTTTCGATCTCAACATGAATCCACACATCAAATCCATCGATACATGTCCATAATACACATAAAGTCACGAAACGAGTGCATACATGTCCAACATACACCAGGATGTCCAACATACATGTCCAAAATGTCCGACAAGTCCAACATACATGTCCAGGGGTCTAACATGCATCGCTACTAGTCCATAAGAGGTAGTCACAGGTACCTAGCTCGTGACGCCGTTCCCAGGGGTCTCTGTGAATAACAAATCAGATATATAAGCCTTCCTTTTTTATTTTTTATTTTCTGTGAGAATAACACACCTCGCACGCTACATAGGAGTCCGGCACAATTTCTGGTAGGTTAATTTGCAACAACAACCTGAACAATTGGCTACATTAAGTTAAATGGAAATCTTGGCTCCTCAGTAGGGAAATTCATGAGCACTTTGTGCACTGATAAAAGTCAGGGCATGATTTGTAAACTATTTTAGGTGTCATGGACATTCCATGGGATACACGACGTCTGTCCACCCCAACTACAAAGAGTTATGGTTTCGTTATACGTATACGTTAGCATTAGTTGTTAACTCTGCTATCTCATGTCATGGGCTTATGGCAAAACGAAGGCATATCCTTCATGTGTTCTTGAGCTACATTGTGTATAATCCCAACAAGTACGCTGTATATTCTGGTTCGAGTAAGCACCTGAGTATAGGAATAGATTGCAGCAACATAGTCCCCCTTTGTAAAAGCTTCCTTTCCTTCTGACTTGGCATCAACTATTTGTTTTGCCACTGACTCCTAAACACAGTAGCACATGTTCAGTTAATTCATGAGGTTCCAACAATACTGTCACCGAAATTTGCTCCTATAGCCAAATTCATAGAATCAAAATCATGCAAGTTTTCCTAACTTAGCTTTGGGAAAATGTGTAACATACCTGAGGCTCGAGACGTAGATATTTCATAGTTCTAATAATCCCATCAGGATTCCAGTCTGGAATAGATGGGATTGGTTTTGTCAAAGGAAGTAGAATATTGACAAGCTCATGTTGCTCATGACCAGCTGTTAGCATGATTGGTAAATTCCCACACTGCATTATAACAATAAACATGGAAGTGGTGATACAGTCCAGCAAGAAAGCTATAAACACTAGAAATTTCCCTCAGCAAAAAAGAATAGAGATTTGAAAGTTAAGATTTTTGTGAATTCATATAGATGGCATACATAGCCCCATATATTGTAAATGCATATAAATTAATTTGAAGGCAAACTAGCAAAAATTGCTCTCAGAATCTCAGACACCTTGGGTTTATTTACCACTCACCGGGAATAATCAGATTAAAGGGCAATGAAATGATACATACATCTTATACTAAACCACCAAAGTAAAGAGCACTGTTTGATCATATTTGAAGGAGAAGCATGCAGTGTTTTTACATCCACTGTGATACATAAATGGAACATGAAGGAGAAGCATGCAGTGTTTTTACATCCACTGTGATACATAAATGGAACATGAAAACTCATGGTGCTCTAACATAGTCCTAACCATAGTCGCGAAGTTTTCGGGTCGAATGGGTCGAGGAACGGGGTCGAGGATCGAGGGTCGATACTTTTGAGTGTGTTTTACAAGGCAGGGGCGAAAATGACCTCATGTTACCGGGTTGGGATCGACGTTCCCAGGTCAAGGGTCGATAACATCGACCCCGTTTTATGACTATGGTCCTAACCCACCCACATGTCTCCACAGGCCTTTCAAGACCACAAAGCGAATGCTACCAATTAATTGTTGAAAATACATATGAACATCATAAATGGTTTTTAGAGTGGAGTGAAACTAGTTCAGAATCTGAGACCTTGGCTTTATTCTACCACCAGACCATCAAAAATGCAAAGAGCAATGTGATTGTACGCCTCAGATATAAGCATCAAAGTAAATAAACAGGAAGCACAAAGAAAGAGCAATGATTACCCCATCATTAATGTTAGGTTCACTCTCAAAATCTCTAGCAAGAATTTTACAATGTCCATCATGCCATCTTCAACTTCCCTGAATAAAACAGTCTCCCCGACGGACTTTTGAAGTTCACATCAGCACCACCCTACAAAATTAAGAACACAAGTAGCTTCGTAAACAACAGCTCAGATAAGGGCCCGTTTGGTACAGATTTTCATGAGAAAGCCTTCACGAGCAAATGTTCTTCACAACTTCAATAGCCAAACAAACCCAACTCTCTCGCCCAACTCTCGCCGCCTTCTCTCGAAAACTCACTCTCACAGTTAAGCACATGGTGAAGCTGCCAAAACATGGCTCTCTCCCCCGCTCATGAAGTTGCTCATGGAGTTGTTTTCTAAAAAACAGCTCTACAGGTGAAGCTGAGCTGTGCCAAACGGGCCCTAAGATGGTAGATCTGACTGGTATGCAGGTTCACTAACAAGACCATGGTCACACTTGTAGTTTGTAATGCAAAGAGATTGCAATGCCCCCAGAATCAGGCCAAGGTACTATAGATTATTCACTTTGTTATCATACCAAACTACAAATATTAAGTGGACACATCCCATCACAGAGCAACATCCTATAACCAATTTCTTAACAACATGATAACGAGTGAGTGGCTGAAGTTAACAGGTCAAAATGCTAAATAATTGTTGTATATTTACACAAATCTATGCAGTGAAATCAGGGACTCCATCCTGATTTATCAGAGCAGCTGAGCGAGAGACAAGCTCGATATCATTGCCATCAAGAATGAGCTCATCCTTGACATTCTCAGAACGCAGGATGGTCACACCATCAAGCATGTCAACCTTCTGCACCTGCAGCAAAATAGCAGCAGCATGATATAAGAGATCGACACCCCAGCCTGACTGAGCCAAATTTGGACACAGGTAGATCGAGACCCTTGAGAATTACAGGCTATGTATAGCACTGATATCACTGTCGGTGTTTTAGACCGGCAACCTACTACGGGGAGTACCCGAAGTAGATGATTGTGACTCGCCGAGATCTGTAACTCGAAGGAAGAGACACGTGGCACACAATTTAGACAGGTTCGGGCCGCGAGGTGCATAATACCCTACGTCCTGTATGCTGCGTAGCTCTGGATTGATAGGGCACGATTACAAGATGGTGCAATAGTGTGCCGTGGGTTGTAGGGGATTGGATGAGGTGAGGTGATCGGTCCCCTCGCCTCGCCTGATATAGTCCGGGAGGGCGGTGGTTACAAGTCGGAGTAGGGAGAGAGTACTAGTCGAGTACGTCTAGGAGCCCTCTATACAGTGCGGAACATGTACAGCTCCCTAACCGAGTACTACTCCTGTGTAGTCCTTGTGCTCCACGCCTTCAGGTGCCGTGTAGCGCAAGCCGGTAGTCCCCGTGGGCCCACCGAGTAGTCGGTCCTGGTACCCACCGAGGTAGCGGGCCCAGGGAGGTCCATACGACAAGCCCCCGAGTACTTTGTAGTCGAGAAGGATAGCTTCAAGTATTCTTGACGGCCTTAACGAGTAGTCCTCAAGCGTCCCTGAGTGCTACAAGTCAAAAGTCCTCAAGAGTAGTCGAAGCATCCCGAGGCTGGAATGTACTCCACGAATGTTTGGGCAATCTTGAAGTCTTCTCGAGTAGTCCCAAGCGTCCTTGAAATCTTCCTTCGAAGGTCTTCAAAAAATGCTTGTCTTGTCTTGAAGCCGGAGCGACATGGAGGTGCGATTTGCGGAACCCGCACTCCACATGGAGTAGCCCCCGAGCCTTGAGCCGCGGCTCGGGCCGAGGGTCCATCTCGAAATCTTGGCAAGAAAATCCCGAAAAATCCGAGAGAGAAAACCGAAGGACACGTGGCACGGAGCCCCCGAGCCTTGAGTCGAGTACTTCCTCTCGAATTGAAGGGTCTTCTTGGAGAATGTGTCCTGAGATGCTCTTGAGACTAGCCGCGTCCCCAGGTAGTCGAGTAGAAGTAGCCGAGCCCCCGAGGTGAGGCGCGTCGACTAGTAGAATTCGAAGAGTCACGCGCACCCACCGAGTCGCCGCGCGTGGACTTATCGGGCCGCCCGTTACGGAGCCGATTTGGCTTATAAATAGAAGCCAAAACCCTTAGGTTTTTCACCCATTCGAGCCGCAGCCATTTCGTTTGAATCTTGAAGCGAATCCACTCCCCAGCGCCGCCGCCGCCGTAGTAGATCCAAGCGCGCCGCCACCCGAAGCCTTTCGGGTAGCCCCGAGCGGATGCGAGTGAAGACACCTTGTACCTGGAGGATGAAGCCGTCGCCATCCAAGATGTCCAAGGCCGCTGGGAAGAAGAGGGGCCGCGAAGAGGCCGCCGCGGCTGCCACCGGAGCGGGGCCGCCAATGTCTCCACCGCGGGCTGATCCGAGCCGCGAGTGGAAAAAATCCAAGGTGAAGACGGAGGATCTGTTGACCCTCCTGAACAGTGGGTTCATCAGGGAGAAAGAAGTTGACATGTGGAGATCCGCCGCGGGAGACCCATATCCAATGGAGAAAGCCGAAGACGAGATCCCGATGTTCTCGCGGTTCGTGGAGCGCGGTCTTGCGCTCCCAGCCAGCGACTTCTTCAAGGGGCTGCTCGGGTACTACGGGATCGAGTACCTGAACCTGAACCCCAACGGCATCTTCCACACTTCGGTCTTCGTCCACTTCCCCGCGAGCCTTCCTCGGAATCAAGCCGCACCGGGTGCTCTTCCGAAGTTCTTCGCGTCAAGCCGCAACCAAGTGCCTCCAACCCCAGAGTAGTCGGAGGGGCCGGCATCCAACTGAGAGAGGACGCCGCGGAGCAGTACCTGGCGTACAAGCTCGTCGACTCCAACACGGATCGGAAGACCAGGTGGTTCTACATCACGAACCACCACCCCCGGCTCCGCCGAAGCCGAGCGGACGGCGGCCCGGTGCACCGTGAGTGGTGGAACACGGAGCCCACCATGCAAGAAGGGATCCGGCCTCCCCGAGCCGCTAGCACGCATCAAAGTGCTTAGGGAAGCGGGACCGAGGGCCGAGCACGTGGCCTTCGGCCATGAAGCGCAGATCCGGCCGCCGATGGCTCGGGGAGACCCTGGGCTTCGAGTACACCGGCGACGACGACGTGTCGCGGATGCCGGGAGGCGAGCTGGACGACAACGACATCGTCGAGAGGCTGTCGCGGATCTTCAAGGACATGCCGCCGTACACGGCGTGCCCAGTCGAGGAGTACTCCGCCGCTCGCCCGCCCAAGGAGGTGAGTAGTCGTACTCCCTTGGTCGAGTAGTGATTACTTGTAGTAGAGTTGCTGACGTCTTGTGTCTTGCGCAGGATGATGTGAAGAGGTTCCTCTCCGAGCCGCAGCCGCCACCGAGTGGGATCGAGATCCCGGTGGAGGGGAAGGTGAAGGAGCGCCGCGAAGTCGGTGAAGGCGACGACACCGTCATGGTGGAAGATACCTCCGATGACGACGACGAAGACGAAGAGACGTTGCAAGACCGCTTCCAGCTGCGGTCGAGGTTTAGCCGCCCGGGCTTGCCTCATGTTCCGCTGGTACAAGACCCTCCGGCTAGCCTGGAGGCCAGCCTTGCTGCGCCGCCGCGGAGGCCGCACAACCCCGCCAGGAAGCGGGTGGCGAAGAAGATGAAGGTCTCAGAGACCACGCCTCTGGAGGTAGGTTGTCTTGAGCAGAGTAGTCGAGTACTCGTTGTTCGAGTACAGTTGCCGACGATTGATCTTCCTTGTGTACAGGAGGTGCCGCCAGCGGAGCCCGTCGAAGAGGGCGACGAGGGCGTGTTGGACCCGGTGGGGGAACCGGCTGGAAGCCGTAGTCCAGCCCCCACTGTTGAAGAACTCCTGGCGCAACTAGAGCGCCAGCCCCCTGCTCCACAAAGGGGTGCGGGACCCGTGGCCGCCGCCGTGGAAGAGGTGGTGGCCTCAGGAGTGCAGGAGACGTCTGCGCCGGCCGCCGCCGCCGTGGAGGAGGCGGTAGCCGCAGGGGCGGAGGAGGAGGCGCCCGCCGAGGGTGGACTGGTTGATATTGCCAGCATCCTCGGTACTCCGGCCGTGACCATCGTCCGGTCGAACTTGTAAGTACCATATCCTCACGAGTAGTACTTGCCGCGGTAGTCGATGTTGTCTAACGACCCTCCGTGAATATTTCTGCAGAAAATCCACGGATCTGTCCTGGGACGGGGACGAGCCCTCAGCAACGGTGGCGGAAGAAGTCGCGCCGCCCGTCGAGGGGACGGCTCCCGATGCCCAAGCCGCGACTGAGCCCCCGGCTACCGAAGCGCCGCTGCCGGAGGCCAGTGTAGTCGAAGGTGAGTACCCTTCGTGAAGCTGCGGAGCTCCAGGAAGAGTAGTCGTAGGCACTGATACACATGTCGTTTTGTTGACAGGCGCCGAAGGTGGTGACATCCCTGCGGGGGTGCCAATGCAGGAGTTGACGCCAGAGGCCCCGGAGCCTGCGGAAGGAGCCCCCGAGCCTGTTGCGGAGGTCGTCGAGAAGACCGCCGGGGAGAGGCGGTCACCACGTCGCAAGAGATTGCTCTGGAGGTGGCTATCCGCTCCCCTGAGATCCAAGACGCAGAGCCCATCCGTTCTGCGCCGATGACGGAGGCCGCCTCGGGTAGCCGCGGCGGGATAGAGCTCCTTGCAGACGATCTCGTCGAGCCGGCGACGGTAGCCAAGCACCTGGAGGCGATCCGTCGAGCCGAGCAATGGATGAAGGTAAGTAGCCGTAGCCTTGGAGTAGTCAATCCTTTGTCGTTGAGTACTCTTCGTGACTTGAGTTGTCTTGTGCAGGACGTTGCGGAGCGGTCCCGCGACAAGTCGAACCTGCTGCAGGGTTATGGCGACACCGTGCTCCGAGCCGAGGCCCTAGAGGAGCAGCTCGTGAAGTCGCGGAAGCACGCGACCGCCATGCAATCAAAACTCGACGCCGCCTTCGCCAAGTACCACAATGACGTCATGGAGCTGCACGCAAAGGGCGACGACTTGGTGCGGAAGAACAAGGGTCTCCGCAACAAGAATAAAGGTATATCCTTCGACTTGTCGAGTACTTGTTGGAAGTCGAGAAGCATCTGACCCGCTGTTGCATTGCTGTGTTGCAGAGCTTGAGGGCTAGGTGGAGCGTCGAAGGCCTCGGAGACGAGCATGAAGGATCTCTTCTACCGGGAGCAAGAAGCCCGCCAGGTACTCGAGCTCGACTACAAGGAACTCGCCTTCGAGTGCGAGAAGCATATGGAGCCGCGGATTGCTTCGACAGAGATCTTGTCAATCGCTACAAATCTTTGCAGAAATTGAACGAAGACTGCGAGGCATTGCGGGCCCAGTTGAAGGAGTTGGAGGAGGCCGCTCTGCCGATCGCGAGGCTCCTGGTGCCGCACCCGGGCGGCCCCAAGATCGCTCCTCTGGTGGATCGCCTTCGTGAAGCTCCAAGCCGGCTGGCAGCCTACGTCAAGCACATGGCCAGGTCGATCCCAAGACAAGTCTTGGCCTTCATGAAGTCCTACTTCCCGAAGGCTCCAGTGGAGGTGGTCGCCGGCGGGGTAGCCGCCAACTGCTTCCGATGAGCAAGATGCGCAGCCGCCGGAGCAGATGGCTCCCATCGCGGAGCAGGTAGCTGAGAAGCTGAACCTCCAGTAGCCCTGTAATAGGTAGCTAGTAGCCATAGTTGTACAAGAAAACAATTGTAATGAATTGTATCAAGTATCAATGAAAGAAATTTTTCCAGCAATGAGTACTCGTAACCGCGATCTCAGAGTGCGGAGCGCCCATCGTGTAGTGAGTGCGAGTAGTAGTACTCGGCTTTAGTAGTCCTGTTGTAGGGAGTAGGCAGTAAATAAGTTGATGAATAATCAATCTTTATTATCGAAGAAGGACACCTGGGTGGCCAGGGCCGTAGTTACAAAGTGGTCGCCTGGACCCGGAGGCCGCTTACAGCTAAGTAGAGCTGGAGCAGTGTTAACACCAAAATTTGGTAAGGAGTCTGACTTGTGGGTCCGGTTCGAAAAGAGTCCGTCCGGTGGAAGGAAATATATTTCCAGAGATTTTCGGCAAAGAGATCGCGGTCGGCTATCCGCTCCGGTTCGGCAAAGGAACGAGAGAGCCGATTTTGCGGGGATTGGACGGTGACGTGGCTCAAATCGGGAGAGACGAATGGATGGACAGACGATCGAGTTTAGTTAGGCAATGTATCTATTCGCAGTTGTACTCGACGGGGTATAAATACGATCCCCGGATGTATGTAACAAACACGATCATTCTTCAATACACACCGGCCTTACGCCAAACCCTAGAGTCCTTGTCGTGTCGTCGAGTTCTTCGAGAGGGCCCATCGATCCGTCGACCTCCGTGAGTACCGCAACCTTGTATCATGTCTAGTATCATGCGGTGGATTTAGATCCGATGCAAGTAGTCTTGTTACCATGCTTCGTGTCATGCGGTAGATTCAAGCTTGGTTCAAGAAGGTTTCTTGTTAGATCATGAGCCATGCGGTAGGCTAAGATCCGGCTTGAAGCTAGTTATCGGCTCTATTGGATGTTGGCAAGATCCAATAGATTCATTAAGTTATCCCGTGTTATCTTGAGTTTTACTTTATGTTTTAATTCATGTAACACATCTTTGCCCAATCTAGATAGGTTCGGATCGGCTATATTTCTTTCATGACCCTTGTTCGAGCAGGTTTCGTGTTTTGACGCGTGGGTCTTGTGCTCTCCGATAGCCGAAACCGAATCGATCTAGGTTGTTACGTGTTGCGGGTTCAAGCTTGCTATGTTCGTATAAATCTTGAAAGAACCGGGTATCATGCGGTAGATGCAGGTTTTTGGGTTGCTTTGGAGCTAGTCATCCAGTGGATTAGTTTCCCAAATCAGTCTGATAGATTTATTCACGTGGTAATGTTTGTTCCTTCTTCATGGACCCTGGATCGGCTGTTCAGCCGTATTCGGTTATGTTTCTTCACGAGTAGATTACGTGCATTATTTATGTTTTAAATGATGTATGCTTTTAGCTTTCCATATTTAGATTGTATCATGCGGTGGATAGATCTATTTGTGGAGAGTGGTACGTTTTTCATGCAAGTCGTATCATGCGGTGGATAGATTTGTTTGATATCGTGCTCGACGGATTTTAAAGTAACTAGACATGCGGTAGACTAGTGCTTTGGATCTATGCATGCTTATTTAATACATGTTTATGTCCGTGCTTTACTTCATTTATTTAATGTTAATATTCATGGAGATCGGTCATAACTTTGCACGTACATCTTTGCTTATACGAAGACCGGTCGTTGTCATGCTTACGTCGTCCATTCGGCAGTGTTCTTTTTCCCTTTGCGGTTGCCCGAATGGTTGTGGTTCTTTGACAGATAGCTTTACATAGCTATGTGTCATCTTGCTTGGCTTTTTAGCCGTAAATATGGAACTGTCTGGTACCACCCGGCAAGTTCCAAGCTTTGGTATTTAACTGCTTTATCTTTTGTTAATTTTCAGGAAAAATTGACTGGCACGTCATTTGCTCTCTGCGCGTGCGAAGCCAGCTTTGTTCGGCTTGCTGTGTGATTGGCGTTAAGTGCACTTTTTGCGCCACACACTTTTTGGCACGCCCAGTGGGACCAACAGCCGAGCTGATTCGAAATGCCTGAGATTGCAGACCTTATGGATGTCAACTTGGAAGATCTTTCTCCGGAGCAGCGGCAGCAGCTCCAAGACGTCGTAGATCAATTTCAGCAGAAGTGCCTGCTGTCGTTTAAGAAGAACAGAAGCGGCGTCCCATATCTAAAGAACGAGATGCCTAGAGTGCTGCTACCGGGAGAAGTCGATGCTACGTCTCAGCAGGAGAAGGAGGAATGCGCGCGGGTGTTCCAAGAGTCAGCAGACTACATGCTCACCAAGCACAACAAGGCCTTCCTCGGATCGCTCCAGCAGATGATGGTGGCCATCTTCGGCCCGGGCATGGAGCAAGCGTTCGGGAAGACGCCTTTCCAGAAGAGCACCGTGGAGCTCGGTGAGTCAAGCTCTCTCGGCCGCCGCTACGGAGCCGGCCACGGCAGCCTCCTCCTCGCAGCGCCGGAAGCCAAGCGTTCCAACCTCCTCCACAGGGCGCTGGGGGGCAGCCGGCTCAGCCCCCGTTGCAAGCTCCAGGAAGTCAACCAATCTTGCCGCCACCATAGAGCAGCACAAGTCAGCCTGTGCAACAGCCGAATCCGTACCAGCCTACGTACGGAGACTTAGCGTTCGGCTCATCTGGGGCCCCACTTGACCCCGGTCGGAGAATTGCTCCGTCGGCCAACTGGCTCCAGAAGAATTTGTACGGCGGTGGTTATCACGAAGTCGGAAATTATGGAGCGTTCGACGCCTTCCCGCACCCAGGATACGCGCCAGCTGCAGGCGCGCAAGAAGATGACGCCTAGCGCGCAAGATGGCCGAATTGATGCGGGGAATCGGTTCAGCCTCAAGCCAAAGATGCAAGGCCCCGCTTATAGGCCGCCGTTCCCGCAGTGGCACTATAACGTGCTCTTGCCGCCGCAGGGTGAAGCCACCGACGGAATTCACAAAGTTCTCGGGGCAGACGAAACAAGCACGGCCGAGCACATCGCCCGTTACCTCATGCAAGCTTGGGGAATGCCTCGGCCGAGGAGACGTTCGGGTTCGCTACTTCCCCGCCTCACCGACGGGTCCGGCTTTCCGGTGGTTCCTCGTCCCTCGCCCCCGAATCGGGGGCCGATGGAAGGATTTGGAGCGTAAATTCCACGCTCATTATTTCAGCGGCGGCTACGAAAAAGAAGTTGATCGATCTCGCCACCCCGAAGCAGAGGCACGGCGAAACGCCGCTGGAATTTCTTAGAAGATTCAGGGAAGTCAAAGGCATGTGCTTCTCGCTGAACTTGCCGGACGATCGGCCTGGCCGGATATGGCCGTCGCCGGGATGTTGCGGCCGTGCGCGAGAAGCTATTTGGGATGGAATTCGAGAACCTGGGCCAGCTGTCGCAAAAGTTATCTCTGATGAGCAATCAGGCATATGGCCTCAAGAAGGACCCCAAATTTGGCAAGCAGCACGACGTCGCTGACATCTACAACCAATTCTTGGACAAGGCTGATTTGTTCGAGGATTCTGATGACGAATTGGAGGTAGCTGCAGCAGAAATCATGTGGGGTAAAGAGCCCTTGACAATGAATCAGCGTTGGGTCAAGCAGACCAAAGGGACTTACGACTTCGACATCACGAAGGCTGATAAGTTGTTTGAGCTCTTGGTAAAAGAAGGCCGAATTAAGTCGCTCGAGGGGCATTCTATGCTTCGCCCGATGGAGTCAAAGCGAAACGTTACCGTGGCTTCCATGACGGGGATTCACACTCCATCAACGATTGCAGGGTCTTCAGGATGAGGATCCAGAAGGCTATCCAGGAGGGACACCTCAAGTTCGATAACAAGATGAAGCCGTATGGCCACCCCTTTCCTCGGAACATGCTCGGCTTTTCACGTCAACGCGATAACGCCCGAGGAAAAGGGAAAAGTCAAGGTCCCGACCTCGACCAGGGTCCAAGCAAGGTGGAGCAAAGTGGACCCGCAGCGCAGGTGACCCTGGAGCAAGTACAAGGCGACGCCCCCCGCGTTCTCAAGAGCCACATCGAGATTGGGGAATCGTCCAAGCCTAAGCCCAAGGTGACGTCGCGCATTCTCCTCAACAAATGGCAGCGCCAGATAGAGAAGGAGCGCTACCAGAAGCGTCGTCACGAAGAGGAGCAGCGCAGAGCTGAAGAGGAAGCGCGCAGAAGGGACCAAGAACAAGACACGAGCGAGCAGAGAGCGCACACCGGGGATGCGCCTTCTTCGAGCACCGCTGGAATGAGGGCCTTAAGCTGCCTACATTGAAGAACTGTCCTGAATGCGGCGACGGATATGTTGAGTACGGGCAGAAAGCGCCAATCGCCGATCCGTCCACGAGAGACTTGGAAGGATCCACCCGAATGGGGGATCGGCGTCAAAAATTTGAAGTCATCGATCATCCCAGAAAGCGCCAAGCTGATCTCAGGTGGGCCGATCGGGGAAGAGGACGAGGATGTCCACGTCTGGCAGAAGGGGCAGTGGTGCCCGCCCGGTCTGCGCAGGAGCCAGAAGAGGCGGGTCCGGGCCGCTTGAGGAACCGCGAGATGAAACAGGCCGGGATCCAGACGAGGCAGAAGTGGCGCCCCAAGGACCAGCCAGAGGGATCGAAGCGTTCGGCTCCTACATGCATGGTATACTTCCTGCCGAACGAGTTCATGGCTCCCGCTAACCGAGGTTATGCGAGAGGAAGCTTCCTTTGACGACGAGCGGCCCGAGGGGATGATGGCACAACCGGTGCCGGCAGCGGTGCCATCTTCGACAAGCCGGCCAAGAATCGCCATATGAGGCCGCTGTACTTGAGGGGGTACGTCAATGGCAAGCCATTGACCAAGATGTTCGTCGACGGTGGAGCGGCGATCAACGTGATGCCGTACACCACCTTCGTGGAAGCTTGGCATGGGCCCGAGCGATTTGACACCTACAAGCATCATCCCGAACGACTTCGCGCCGGAACCCCTCGACACCAAAGGATGCGCTCACGTGGACTTGATGATCGGGTCCAAGACGCTCCTCACCACCTTCTTTGTCATCGAAGGCAAGGGAGCCTACGACCGCCGCTTGGGCGGGACCGGATTCATGCTAATCGCCGCGTCCCATCCACCATGCATCAACGGCTTATCCAAGGGGGTGGATGATGAGATCGAGGTCGTCCAGGCGGATGACTCCGTGAGCGTGGCCAACATGGAACCAGCCTTCTGGGAGTACCAAGGCATCGATTGCTTCTCAGGGAAGGACTGGGGAGAAGGTCCTGTTGAACCCGTCAGCAGTGACCAACAGCCGATTCAAGCAGTCGGCTCTTATAGTAATTTTTAATGGAGAACCCCGTGGATGGCACTGATGGCAAATTAGGGTGAGGATTCATGTCGGCTGACAAACTGGAAGAAGTTGACATTGGAAGCGGTGATAAGCCAAGGCCGACGTTCATCAGTGCAAATTTGCAACCAGACTTCAGGGGGAACTTAATTGAGCTTCTCAAAGAATATAAAGATTGCTTCGCCTGGGATTACTCGGAGATGCCTGGATTGGATCGTTCCATCGACGAGCACCGGTTGCCAATCATGCCTGGTTTCAAACCATATAAGCAACCGCCCCGGAAAATCTACAAGGATGAAGTATTGGCCGATGTGAAGAAGGAAATCGAAAGATTACTTGACGCAAACTTCGTTCGGCCGTGCAGATATGCGGAGTGGATTTCTAACATCGTCCATGTGTATAAGAAGAATGGGAAAACGAGGGTTTGCATAGACTTCAGGGACCTAAACAGAGCTACTCCCATGGATGGATACCCGATGCCTATTGCCGATTTGTTGATTGACGCCGCTGCCGGACACAAGGTGATTAGTTTCATGGATGGCAACGCGGGATACAATCAGATCTTCATGGCAATAGAAGACATATCAAAGACGGCCTTTAGATGTCCTGGTCATATAGGCCTATTTGAATGGATAGTCATGACATTTGGGTTGAAAAATGCCGGTGCAACCTATCAACGGGCCATGAATTACATTTTTCATGAGTTGATCGGCAAAACTGTAGAGATCTACATCGATGACGTGGTGATCAAGTCCTTAAGTCATGACACCCATCTGGAAGATGTGAAGAAGACCTTGGAGTGCACCCGGAAGCATGGTCTGAAGATGAATCCAAACAAGTGTGCTTTTGGGGTATCAGCTGGGGAGTTCTTGGGGTTCTTGGTCCACGAAGGGGGAATCGAAGTTGGCAAAAAGAGCATGAAAGCCGTTGATGAAGTCGTTCCTCCAACCAACCTCAAGGAATTGCAATCACTGCTCGGCAAGATCAACTTCGTGAGGAGATTCATCTCAAATTTATCACAGAAGGTGTTGCCATTCTCTCCATTTGCTGAAGCTAAAGAAAGATCAGAAATTCACATGGGGCGACAAACAACAAAAGGCTTTTGATGAGATCAAGCAGTACATGAAGGAGCCGCCGGTGCTGGTTCCTCCTCAGCTGGACAAGCCTTTCAAGTTGTACGTGGCGGCCGATACCCAAACTATTGGATCGGCCCTCATTCAAGAATTCCAAGGAAAGGAGCGAGTAGTAGCCTACCTTAGCCGAAAACTACTTGATCCCGAAACCAGGTATTCGGCTATAGAGAGACTGTGTCTTTGCGTGTATTACTCGTGTACAAAGTTTCGGCACTACTTGTTGAATGCCGAATGCACCGTATACTCAAAGTTTGATGTGATAAAACATATGTTATCTATGCCAATTTTGAATGGACGGATTGGCAAATGGATTTTAGCTCTATCAGAATTCGAGTTGAAGTTCGAATAGGCAAAAGCCATCAAAGGTCAGGTAATTGCCGATTTTATAACTGAACATCGTGACCCTTCAATTGATCTGCTTGAAATTACCCCTTGGCCTTTATTTTTTGATGGGTCATCATGTGGCAAAGGTGGGGGAGTAGGGATCCTACTAATTTCGCCCAGAGGTGAGATGTTTGAATTCGCCATTCCCATACAACCCACCGTCACAAATAACCAGCCGAGTACGAGGCACTACTTCGAGGGCTTCAATATTTGAGAGAAGTCGGGGCCGTCTCGGTTGAGATCTATGGAGATTCGGAATCGGTAATCAAGCAATTGAACAACCAATACGAGTGCGGGAGCGAAGCGCTTAGGAGTTACTACGAAGAGTGCAGGGAAATCTTGAAAAGCTTCCCATTGGTGACCCTACAAGACATTCCTAGAGAGCATAACGAAGAAGCAAACAAAGCTAGCTCGGAGCGCCTCCGGTTACAAGGAGAGTCAAGAAGCGTTTGTCGTGTATGTATGCACTAAGGGCAGATCTTGCAGAAGATGATTGGAGGAAAGAAATCGTTGATTACTTAAAAGATCCATCCCGAAAAGTCTCCAGGAAACTCAGGTACAAGGCAATTAAGTTCGTTCTTCTGGATGATAATTTATTCTATAAATCATTAGATGGGGTATTGCTACAATGCCCGGGTCCGGAAGAAGCCAAGAACATGATGAGCGAGGTGCACGATGGGATATGTGGAGCGCACCAATCGGCCTATCGGATGAAATGGGTTATTAGACAAGCCGGATGCTTTTGGCCGACGATATTAGAGGATTGCTTTGAGTATTACAAGGGATGCCAAGATTGCCACAGGTTTGGGAATATTCAAAGAGTCCCTGCATCAGCATTGAATCCCATCATCAAGCCATGGCCATTCGGGGGCCGTGGTATAGACTTGATTGGCCAAATTAATCCGCCGTCTAGCAAGGGGCATAAGTTCGTGCTTTTGGCTACAGATTACTTCACCAAATGGGTCGAGGCAATCCCACTGAAGAAGGTGACGTCAGAAAACATGATCGAATTCGTCAAGGAACACATCATCTATCGATTTGGGATCCCTCAGACGATTACCACTGACCAGGGGGCACAATTCGTGTCGTTGGAATTCAGAGATTTTGCCGAAAGCATGGGAATCAAATTGTTTAATTCTTCTCCATATTATGCCCAAGCTAATGGTCAAGCAGAGGCTTCTAATAAAATCATGATCAAGCTGATACGGAAGAAGATCGACCAGAAGCCGAGGAGGTGGCATTCGATACTCAGTGAAGCGCTGTGGGCTTACCGAATGGCCCCCCATGGAGCTACAAAGACCTCTCCTTACGAGTTGGTTTACGGGCATCATGCAATCCTGCCTTGGGAGATACAATCAGATTCAAGGAGAGTAGTGCTGCAAAACGAGTTGAGCTCCAAAGATTACGAGGGGCCTAATGATGGATGAGTTAGAAGATTTGCATATGATCCGTCTCGGTGGCCCCGGAGAACATCGAGAAAAACAAGCCGCGAGTCGCCAAATACTATAACAAGAAAGTAAAAGTAAAGCAATTCGCAGAAGGTGATCTAGTTTGGAAAGCGCTATTGCCGATTGGAACTAAATACGTTGAATTCGGCAAATGGTCCCCTAACCGGGAGGGGCCTTTTCGTGTGGTCGATGCGTTCGGTAATGCATACATATTGAAAACTTTGCTAGGAGAAGAATTTTCCGCTGCAATAAATGGAAGATATCTGAAGAAGTATTATCCTAGCATTGAGATCGATCGATGATTACACACATCTGGCACAAAAATAGCCGGCGCTCGAGAATGAGGCCGCCTTCAGAAAAAAATCCACGAACAAGAGAAAATGGCCAGTGCCTGGATGCATTGCCCTTAGCTCAATACTACATTACAACTGCTTCTTGCAGGATCACATCTAACAACCTTGATGGTCAAGTCCCCAAGGAGGTGGGAAGCAGAAGGCGTGGAGGAAGAAGCGAAAGTATTCAATCTTTTCTTTACTTCTTCGGCTGCTGCTCCCTCTTCAGTTGTTCCAGGACCACCGTGACGGCAACTTGGAACGCGAGAGGATGACCGTGATTGGCGGCCTCTACCAAGCTATCCCGGTGCCGCCTTCAGAGTTGCCGTACCGTCGAGACATCTAGAGCAAGGAGAAATCAAGGTCGAGGCAAGAAATCCGGGGGCGGTGCATGAAGGAGTCAGGAGCATTCACCCCCTACTAGTGCTTCCAGAGCCATGCGACGCTCGCGCTCGGCTTGGCAACGGGCGGACATGTCCATGAGGGCATGCTCCAGGTGCCGGACGCGGCGGCGCAGCTGATGGTTGGTCCTCTGCTCAGGCGTGGCATCCTCTGCTTCGAGAGAGGAATCGGAGGAGATGTACTCAGGCACATCTTCGGTCCCGATGACTTCTTCGGGAAGCAAATCAAGGCTGAAAAGGACAAGAGGAAAACATGAAGCGCAAGATCAAGCGGGAGAACAAGGAGCAGATCAAGAAAGAACTCACTTCCGGATCGCACGCTTCTTTGATGAGCCGCTCTCCTGAGGTTGTTTACCCTTGTCCATGGCATTGGGGTTTTCTCCTCTAGAGGTAGGGGAAGAGATGAGAAATGATGGAGGAGTGTGCGAGTAGATTTGCAGAGCACCCCACGGGCTATTTTATTGACCGGGGGAGGCGCATTGGGAGTGATGATTTGGCCAGTACACACTGTTGGAATACCAAGCGGCAGGGTTTTCCACCAGGTGCGAAGGGTTTTCTCTTGAACAGTGTTTACGGATTGCCGAATTGGGATCCTCTCGTGGATTTTGCGCCAAGGGGCGGTTGTTCTCACGCGTTCGGCTAAAGATAGTTCCGGATGCATTCAAAGAAAAATTCGCGGATGCAAAATGCAAAGGGGAGTCATCGCGGAACAAGTGCGTAATTCAAAAGTTCCTCATATATTGCCGATATTTACACATCCCTAGTACAATCTAGTCGAAGAGCCTATTCAACACAGATTGGGGATGGGTAATTTCGGCAATGGCGTCGCCGTGGCCGTCAAGGCGCTCCCGAGATGAGCTCGATCTCATCGATGTCCCTCCGCGCGCCGCCCGAAAGCCACGCGGCCCGGTGGAATAGTCGACATCCGTATGCGTCGCCATCGCAGCCCAAGCCCAAGGTGGTGCCCAAACGAATGCCATGGACGGCCACCTCGTCGACGCGGCGCTCCACCGCGGCCGGGCGCTCCGCCGCGTGTCGCCGCGGGCATTCACCTTCTCGGCCAATTTCTCTACCAGCGCCTTTAGCTGGTTGAGCTCAGCATCGCGGGCTGCAAAGAGCAAACAGAAAGGATTAGCATCAAAGGCCGGGCTGGACCAAGAATCAATCTCAGAGCCATACCGTCGATGGCCTCCAGCAGCTGTTTGCGCTGGTCCTCCCATTCTAGCTCGGCCACGCCCGCTTTCTTGGAGACGTCCTCCAGCTCGCGACGGGACGCCTCTAGTTCCTCCTTGAAGCGGATGGCGTCTTCTTCCCCGTACGGTACCGGGGAGTGGCCATCGGACTCCGAGGAGTCATCTGGGAGGGGCTGATTGGCCTGCGCACGGGGCGGATTCCACTGAATCAGTCTGAAAAAGGGAGATGATCGTCAAGGCAAAAGAAGATCAAGAACAGTAATCACGGAGGAGAGATTGACGATCATCACCGCCCGCGCGCATTGGCGCTCGCTCCCCTCGGCCTCGTCGGAGGCACGGCGGCGGTTGAGGCGGCGCACCATTGTGGTTTGGGATGTGCACTTGTTTGCGAGAAGGTCAAGATTGGCAAAGATTCGAGAGCTAGAAGGCCTGGTGGAGAGCTAGGGGCACCTATGGCAACATTTATAGGCCTGGCCAGATGAATCGTGGCTTCGAGTCGTGGCTGTGGATCGTGGCGCATATCCCAAGAAAATCGGAAGGTGGAAAGGTTTCCTTGGCCAGCCCGCCAGCGGGTCGCTTGGAGTTCTAGGCTGAGCCGCGTGCAGATCGATTGGTTCGGCTAAAGGAAATCAAAGTGCCGTTCGGGAGTTGGCGTTCCGCTACCGAATGGGTCGTTCAAAGATTACATCTAAAAGTGCGCAAAAGAAAAGAAACAAATCACAAGAAGATATGACGAGAACGACCAATTCGGTTATACATCAATGAGGATATTCGAGCATTCGGGAGTTTGGCAAGTACACGACGAACATTGGATATTATCAAATGGGAATTGTCCAAGCATCTCCTGGCGGTCCTTTTGGGCACCGGATAAGTCGTTGAGTTCCGCATCGCATTGCTCTATTTTGGTGATAGCCGATTTTACTTCCGCTTGGGTCTTTGCTATCAATCCGGGAAGTTCGGCTATTTTCTTTTTGTCAATCTCTATCTCCGCCGACGGGCTTCTCGGTTCGCTTCTAGAGCAGCCTTCCTAGCAACTTTCGGATCATAGGAAGCTTCCGGGTTAGCCAATGCATCTTTATGGTTCTCTCGCTTGGGATTGTGCCCCGTTCATGGCATGTTCAAGCATCGGTTTTCCTCTTTTCAATGGCGGACGGGAGCGCAATTTCCTCCAAGCGCGCCTTAAGGGTACATAAAGGGGCTCCAAGTCATAGACGGATGATAGAGAAGCTCTGATGTCTTCAGGGAGTTCTTGACTAATAGATTCAAACATCTCTTCGAAATGATGAAGATCATTGAACTGATCCTGAGCATCTTTTTCTAGCCAGGCTGCAATTTCTTTAAGTTTGGGCAACACTTCATCCGGGCGATGGCTGATATGTTTCTTGCATCACCTCGGCAGTTGAACTGCTCCCTAATAGCAGGCTTGATGATGATGGAGCCTGATCCTGAGAAACGACGTTGCCGAGTTAAGAATGCTAAACATCGAGGTACCAAAATTAAGCGCAGGTGGATACCTCGTGGCTGGTTTCTTGAGCAGGGGCGATCACAGGCGAAGGAGATGCTCCAGGCAGAGCCGAAACTTCCGAACTGGGAGGTGCCGATGCGGCTGTCAGCGGCTCGTGAGTTTCTGGCTGATGAGGAGTCGGATCCGCCTCTGTTGGGTTGGGTATCTCTGCTTGACCAACAGGTGATGGCACCCTTGGGGAACTTGGTGGCTCCAGTTGAATTGGGAGATTCATCTCTGGAGAATTTGCTGCTTCTGCAGAAGGTGATGAGGATGAGATCTCCACTGGGTTAGGTAATCCAGCCCCGGGTGGACTTGCTTGCTGGACCACTGGAACATTTACAAGCTGCCCTTCTATTTTTTCTTCTGCAAATGCCAAATTGGGAGGGTAAATGCCAGTGTTCATCCTCAAGGAAAAAGCGGTAGAAGTCATACCAGTGGATGGAGCATTGGCAGGTACTGGGTCTGAAGGCTGCTGGGCTCTGGTCTGAAATGCACAGTAATATGATTCATCAAGAACAGAGTGACCTGGTAATCAAGAAAGTAAAAGGGTTTACCTCGACAAGCACTTTCTTGACAGTCCTTCTCCTTTTAGCACTTGGAGGGGCAATCAGATGCAGACCTTGCCTCCTGTCTGCAGCAAGGCTAGAAAGGCTGGGATCTGTGGTAGCATATCTGGCCATTAGTTGATGCAGAGTTGTGGACTTGAATCCTAGTGCTGAAATTGGGCCTTCGGCGTTGTAAGCAATTGCCCTGGCTCGAGGGGCAGGCACTGTGTTCTGTGGACAGAAAGATGAAGGTCAGGACCATGAATAAAGAGGGAAGGTCTGATCTAAGGGCTCATTGTATTACCTCTGAAATTGGCAGAAAGTCAGGTACCAACTCTGCACAGAATACATGAACAGGCTCACTAAAGATATGGTCATAAAATTCTTGCCACCAGGAATTGAAGGTGGGGTGAGCTATGGTTGTGGGCACAAAAGGACATGTGTAGACCGTGGGGCTGCACACATAGTTGAAAACTCTGCTGCCCTGCATCAGTTCTTTGATTTCCTCCCTGGGTTTGAGGAATTCATGCAGGAACAATCTTGGGGGCATCTGGCCGCATCCAAGTTGTCTGGCCATTACATTAGGCTGGTAGTATTCATAAGTGTCGACATTCCGCCTCCCTCCATTGAACTCGGCCGGTAGTATGCATGGGCGGATTATGATGTTAAAGATCTCCAAGAATCCCCTATCTTGATGGCCGGGCTCAAAGGAGAATTTAACGGGGAAGGTCAAGGTGTCGTTGCCTAGATAAGGAAGCCAAAGAGGATTGGGGAAACCTTTGAAGAACAACTCGAAGAGCCGGGCCGATGTCTCGTTGGATGGAAACGATTGAAGCCGCTTCTCCGTAGTTTTGGCATCCTCTCGGTAGCTTGAGGCTCTCCTTCGGGGTGATTGGACGGAGGGAAGAACTTCGAAGTTCAAATCGACACCGACAATTTGATGCATGTGGAGCTGCACGGCCACATTTGAACAAACCACCAAGGGCCATTGACGCATGTTTGAGGACCATGTGTGGTTCGAGGACCGGTGGATGGTCGCTTCCTTGTGTGATGAGTGATTGACAACGTTGTGTGGACCGATTCTTGGCTAAGTATTGCAGGTGCGAGTTGCGGCATGACCGGTGTTGGTGCGGGTGAAGAACAAGCGCGAAAGGTCGTTGCGGTGAGGCCTCCGGGTGTGGAGAAGACAAGTAGGCTTCGTTCGAGGGACCCGGTGGCCGGCGGGGTCAAGTGCGGGCCGCATGGTGGCATGAACGACAAGATGAAGTCGTGGACGGTTTCTTGGTTGAGCCTCAAAACCAAGGTCGAGCCGGGACTACGTGGGAGCCAAGTCATGAGTGGAGATTGGCGGAGGCTACACCGAGTTCGCGGGATTTCCGGTGGTTCACCAGAAAACCACTGGGTTCCTTGGTTGATCCACAAAGCCAAGACCGGAGAACCGAAGACGGAGCTGCGCAGCGGCACCAGACCGGTCTGACCGGTGGGTCTGACCGGTCTGACCGGTGGGGACCGGTCCGGCCGTGAGGAGCACCGGTCCGACCGTGTGCGACGACGCGGTCCGAATCTTCGAAGCGGAGGACACGCGTCGGGATCGCATCGCTTGCGTCGAGGCTACGCGAGGTGCGGTCGCCGGGCATCCGTCCGATGGTGAAGACATCAAGAATTCCGAATCCGCCCTTGAGGGGCATGTATCCCTAGTTAGTAGAGAGGGGCATTTTAGACATTCGGTTGCCGCCTATATAACCCAAGAGGTGAGAGGTTGGCAGCCAACTCTTGGAACCCTAGCTCATTAGTTTTCCTATTTTCTACCTATTTTCTCTAGGTTTTCCTTAGGACTAGCAAGAGAGCTTCACGGAGAGATCTTGTAGAGAGGGATGGATGATCGGGCGGCTTGCTAGACCTTGTACGAATCCTTGTTTCATGTATAGATGATTCGGCGTGATTCCTCAAGGTTTCGATGTGTTTTCCCCGGTTGTTTTTGGTGGTGATTTTCGGAGCCCTCTTCCGGTGATGTCTTTGGAGTGTTTTTGGGGCTTTTCTCTTGGGGATTTGATGGGGGAAATTTGTGGGAACCCTTCGTGGTTCTTTGGGCTGTGATTCCCCTCCCAAATCCGTGAGGAAAAGTGCTCGATTTTGGGGTTTCTTGAGTTCTTGGGTTGGAAGTGCTTCCGGCGGGATTTCTTCGATTCCTCCTTTTTGGACGAGTTTTGGTGGGATTAAACTTGGCTATGAACTCCTCATGAGGTGTTCATGATATCCCCAAAGTCTTGTTCAAGTCCGTGGAGCGATTCGGGAGATCGAGATTTGGATTTGGGGGAGTTGACCGCGGGTCTTGTTCATCCCGAGCCGCCCGAGCTACACCGGTCGACCGGTGCTCTTGACCGGTCCGACCGGTGCAAGCCCTTGTGGGTTTTTGCTCGGGTGAACGTCTTGGTGTGTTCCTTGTTGTCCCGTGTTGCCGCTCGTTTCAAGTTTGGGTCCGTTTGGTGGTCGGTTGGCCTGTTTGGTGCCTTGGGGGCTTTCGAGCTGCCATCGGTCCGACCGGTGTGTCTCACCGGTCCGACCGGTGTAGAGCCACTTAGTGGAAGTTGCTCGGTTTCACCGAGCGGGGACCGGTCTCGACCGGTGGTGCTCACGGGTCCGACCGGTGTGGGTCCGTAGACTCGAGGCTTGGTTTTTCCGCCGTGTTTCTCGGGTCGGAAGGTGGTGTGTTGGTTCCTAGGTCCAGGTGGCACTCCGGTGGCTACGTGGGCTTGACCAACCTTGGTAGTAAGTCGGAGACGTGTGTTGGAAGCCGCGTTCGTCTTGTTGGAGTTTTCATCTCCTTCGAGAAGAATTTTTATCGGCTCCCATTCACTCCCCCCCCTCTCTCGGTTCGCCGTATCGGTCCTTCAAGTGGTATCGAGCCGGTTCGGGTCTTTGTTGACTCTAACCGGTCTAAGATCCAAGGATGGCGTACCGGGAACGGGGTTCGGGTCCTCCACACTTCGATGGCAAGAACTACCGGATGTGGAGCAAGCGGATGGGTGCTTTTCTCCGCGGAAAGGGTCGGATCCTTTGGGATGTCACGGTGGACACGGGCTATGTCCGGCCGGTTGATTTCCTCGCTCCGGGATCGAGGGGACGGCTTCGACGCCAACAATAAGGCGGTCGACTACTTGTTTCGTGCTTTGTGTCGGCCGAGTTCGATCGGGTGCACACCGAGCACTTGGCTTGTAGGATTTGGGCGGTGTTGAAGGAGGCTCATGTTGGGAACGCCCGAGGTTCGAGCACGGTTGTATGCGACCTACGGAGAGAGTACGAGAACTTCACTCATCTCCCCGGTGAGTCCATCGATGCCTTGTTTCGAGAGGTTCACGGTGGTTGTGAACAACATGAGGGCCAATGTGGACGTGCTCCCGTACGATGATCATGATAGAGCGGTCAAGCTCTTACACTCTTTGGATCGTACGATATGGGGCGGGAAGTTCGAGGCCATAGTCGAGTCGGAGAGGTATGATACTCGACGGTGAACGAGCCGTTCTCGAAGCTCAAGTCGGGCCGAGGTGGATAGGGGCATGACCGCCAAGCTCGAGGGTCCGACCGACTCCCATAGTCTCGCCCTCGTTGGTGGTTCCAAAGGAAAGGCTAACTCTAACCCATCCACCGGGATGTTCTCTTTCTCCTCTTTGATGTCTATGCCGGATGAGGAGTTCGACGAGCTTGGAGAGGACGAGCCGGCGCTCCGACGAGGCGGTTCGAGAGGCCGCACGAGAACCGGGTGAACATGAGGAGGAACACGAGGACATTCTTCAAGTGCGGCAAGACTGGACACTATTTCGCGGAGTGTCCAAAGGTGAACAGCCACGACAAGCACAAGTTCAAGGACAAGAAGAAGAAGTCCAAGAAGAAGGATCATGGACATGAGAACAAGACGCGGTCTCGAGAGAAAATGAAGAGATCGAGTGACATCGAGTCGATTCCGAGGACACATCTTCAAGGTCGAGTGATGAAGACGAAGAGGATGAGAAGAAGAGGACGAAGAAGAAGAACATTGGCAAGTATCTCAACGGCCTTTGTGTGACGGGCCTAAGCCTCAAGGACGACTTCTGCGGCATGGCTCGCAGTTCGAGCAGCAAGAGAAGCCAGAAGGACGCCTCGGACTTGGATTCCGAGGATGAGGTATGTGATGAGCTCTCCTCTTTGCGCAAGGAGAATGAGGAGTTGGTTGACTTGCTTGATAATCGCGATCACATGCTTAGAGAGGCTAAGAAGCTTAGGAAGGAGCTTAGATCTTCACTCGAGGATGCTAGGACTAGAGTGGCTGAGCTAGAAACACAGGTGCTTGATAGCAAGCTTGAGATTGATTCCCTTAAGGCTAGCCCTGTTGTTTCGGATGAGAACGATTGTGCTGATTGCTCTGTTTTCCTGGCTGACTTGACTGATCTTAGGGAGAAGTATGCCTCCAAGTGTGAGGAACTAGATGTGCTTAGGGTTGAGTTGGTTGAGCTACAATCTAGACCCACTTTGCTTGGTGCTTGCACTTCTTGCCCTAGTTTGCATGAGAAAATTGCTGAGCTCCGTTCTCGCATTGTTTCGCTTGAGGCTGATTTGAAAGTGCCTATTCCTACTTCTTGCTCTACATGTGAGTTGCATGCTATGAAGAATTTGGATCTTGCAAAATGTGTTGGTCGCTTGCAAGATGAGAATGAAAAGTTGCGTGAAGCACTGAGTTGGTTGTCGAGTCAAGAACCTCAGCTTGGTATGATGATTGCTAGCCGTAAACGCTTTGACGGTTGGGCTTTGGGATTGGATAAGGTTGGTGAGGGCGGTGGTGAGAGAGAAAGGAAATTTGGGAATGTTTCAGTTCCACCACAACCCACACCCAAAAACAAGTTTGCATCCAAGCCAAACCAACCAAGAGAAAAACCGAGTGAGAAGGCAAGTGAAAAGCCTAGTGAGAAACCAAGTGAGAAGTCTTGTGAAGAATTTCATCCCAAGCCTAAGCCCAGATCGATCCGTTTCCATTGTGAGTTTTGTGGAAAGGATGGTCACAAGAGAGTGTTTTGCTTCAAGAGGAAGCGTGAGGAGAGAATGGCGAAGGAGTGGGCTAACAAGGACAAGTACCACCCTTCCGATGGTGTACTTGAGCCTCGTGTGCAGTTGCCCAGGGCCAAGGCGAGTGTGAGGTCAGTTCGGGCTTGGGGAGAGCGGAAGGCTGTTGGAGGTGCTGCTGCCCAGGCTACACCGGTCAGACCGGTGAGGGGCACCGGTCAGACCGGTGCAGGCCTGGACAGGCAGCAGTTTGGGTTTCGTGCTCGTACAGGTGCGAGGTTTGGTTCTGGAGTTCGTGGTTCTGGTGGTTGGGCTGGAAAGTTTGCAGGAGGTCAGTTTGCTAGGCATTCTCCCCCTCGAGCTCACTACGGGGATGGGAGGAGTCATGGCTTTGAGAAGGAGAGGAGGGATGGTCCACGAGCTTTCTTTCGTGGTTTTGGTCCTCCTCCAGGCAGAGAGGGTTGGTTCCCTCATGGTGGTTACCGTGGTGGTGTTCGTGGAGGTAGCTTTGGTAGGAAAGATGGTTTGGTTTTTGCTAACCCCACTTTCGAGCAAATGGCTAGGCACCGGTTTTACACATTTGGAACTAACCCCAGTGTTGAGTCGGTTGCTCGCTCTCGCTCTTTGTTTTGAGTTGCGGGTGGATCGCCTGGGAGAACATTTGGTTGATATGGGGGGGTGGTTCTTCGGCTTCATATCCCGGTGATGACATGAGGTACATCACTTTCGGGGATGGTGGACAAGGATGAGGGAATTGTGAAGAAATGATAAAGGTAAGTGTATTTGTGACCTTCGAGTGTGTGGCCTTGGTCAAGCCACTTGGTTTCTTTTGCTCTTTGCCTTATCTCATGTGTGTAAGGTGAGCTTTGTACGCTCTTTGGCCTTAATGCATGAGTTTAGGGGGAGCTTGTGAGTTTTGTGCTCCTTTGCTCTTTTGCCGGTGGTGTCGAGCCCTTTTTGCCTCCCCTCGAGGAGCCGGTGGTTTGTGAGCTTTGTGTGTGGGAGCTCCTTTGTAGCATATGTATAGCTTTCCTTTGTGCATTTCTTGCATTTGGCATGGCATATGTAGCATGTTGTATAGGCATCCTTGTATCTTAGTTTGCATGCATTTTGTATCATATGCATCGGTTAGGAAAAGCTTCTCTCATATACATTGTTCACCATGGAATGAGATATATGTCTTTGTGAGCTTGTTTGGTATGATATGGTTAGTTTGGCTTAGCTCTTGATGATCTTGATGAATAATCCATGGTTGATAGCTATGCTTTTGAAAAATGTCACATGTATGCTCTCTCATGTGCAAATGCCTTTACATGCTCTTGACATGTTTTTGTGGCCTTGCTATGCTTAATTTGTGGTTGGATAGCTAGTTTATTGATCATATGGGGCCAAAGGCTCATTTGCCATCATGAATGTTTAGCCCTCTTGATTTATCTTGTGGAGGAGCATAAGTTCCTTTTTGTCGCAAAGACATTTCATGTACCATTTACAAATCTGAAAATGAAATGAAAAATGCTTGGAAAATATGCTCCCATGTCATATGTGCTGAATTTAATTTGCTTTGGGTGCTAAACCGTTGCATGATGCCTACCAATGAGAAGTCTCATACATAGAAGTAGGCACATGGCTCGGTGGCTTTGACATGACATGAGGTGCTTGTGGGTGTTTGTGATGGTCTTATGGTTAGAATAGCTGTCCTAGCATGAAGTTTGTGTGGCTTTGCCATTTTGATATGCTTTGATCATGTTTAGGACTTTGCTCATGAGAGGCAAGTTTTTCGCAAAATTGCCAAAATCCATCTTAGCTTCATCCAATGGTTGTGAAACTTGGTGATCATGTAGTTGAGATCGATACGAAGCCGTAGAGTACCTAACTTGCTCTTTTGGACATGTGTAGCTTCCTTTGTTGAATTTTGTCTATTTGAGAAGCTCTAGGTTGAAAGTTTTGCATTTTTGGCTTGATTCATGCATTGCCAACAAGGGGGAGAAGTTTGAGCTTGAAATGGCTTAGTGGATGCATTTAGAAGGTTTTCAGTGGTTTCGAGCCATTTACGGGCTCGTTTTACACCGGTCTGACCGGTGAAGAGCACCGGTCTGACCGGTGTGAGTGCTGGTCCTGTACACATGTTAGGCACCGGTCGACCGGTGGTGATGACCGGTCCGACCGGTGTGAGTCGGAAATTGCCGCGGCCTGCCCCGTTTTCGTTGTTTTGCATGCATTCGTCCGGGGGGAGTTGCATTGGTTCGGGGGAGCTTGCATGTGTGCGGGGGGAGCTCTTTGTGGTTGTTCGAGCTTTGTTTTGGTGGTTTGCGCTCTTTGCTTGAGCTTTGCTTTGTCTCGGATGTGTCGAGCCGTTGCCCTTGCCTAAGGGGTCCGAGACTTGTCTTCTTCAAGTGATCTTTCTTTTTGCCTTTGTTTGGCTTTCGATCGCTTGTTGGAGTTTCTTTTTGTTCGTTTCTTTTCTTTTTCTTTTTCTCTCTCGGTTACTTTCGTGTGGGTGTTGTCAATGCACTCATCAAGGGGGAGATTGAGGACCATGTGTGGTTCGAGGACCGGTGGATGGTCGCTTCCTTGTGTGATGAGTGATTGACAACGTTGTGTGGATCGATTCTTGGCTAAGTATTGCGGGTGCGAGGTTGCGGCATGACCGGTGTTGGTGCGGGTGAAGAACAAGCGCGAAAGGTCGTTGCGGTGAGGCCTCCGTGTGTGGAGAAGACAAGTAGGCTTCGTTCGAGGGACCCGGTGGCCGGCGGGGGTCAAGTGCGGGCCGCATGGTGGCATGAACAAGAAGATGAAGTCGTGGACGGTTTCTTGGTTGAGCCTCAAAACCAAGGTCGAGCGGGACTACGTGGGAGCCAAGTCATGAGTGGAGATTGGCGGAGGCTACACCGAGTTCGCGGGGTTTCCGGTGGTTCACCGGAAAACCACCGGGTTCCTTGGTTGATCCACAAAGCCAAGACCGGAGAACCGAAGACGGAGGTGCAGGCGGCACCGGACCGGTCTCCGACCGGTGGGTCCGACCGGCCCGGCCGGTGGGGACCGGCTCGGCCGGTGAGGAGCACCGGTCGACCGGTGTGCGACGACGCGGTCCGGAATCTTCGAAGCGGAGGACACGCGTCGGGATCGCATCGCTTGCGTCGAGGCTACGCGAGGTGCGGTCGCGGGCATCCGTCCGATGGTGAAGACATCAAGAATTCCGAATCCGCCCTTGAGGGGCATGTATCCCTAGTTAGTAGAGAGGGGCATTTTAGACATTCGGTTGCCGCCTATATAACCCAAGAGGTGAGAGGTTGGCAGCCAACTCTTGGAACCCTAGCTCATTAGTTTTCCTATTTTCTACCTATTTTCTCTAGGTTTTCCTTAGGACTAGCAAGAGAGCTTCACGGAGAGATCTTGTAGAGAGGGATGGATGATCGGGCGGCTTGCTAGACCTTGTACGAATCCTTGTTTCATGTATAGATGATTCGGCGTGATTCCTCAAGGTTTCGATGTGTTTTCCCCGGTTGTTTTTGGTGGTGATTTTCGGAGCCCTCTTCGGTGATGTCTTTGGAGTGTTTTTGGGGCTTTTCTCTTGGGGATTTGATGGGGGAAATTTGTGGGAACCCTTCGTGGTTCTTTGGGCCGTGATTCCCCTCCCAAATCCGTGAGGAAAAGTGCTCGATTTTGGGGTTTCTTGAGTTCTTGGGTTGGAAGTGCTTCCGGCGGGATTTCTTCGATTCCTCCTTTTTGGACGAGTTTTGGTGGGATTAAACTTGGCTATGAACTCCTCATGAGGTGTTCATGATATCCCCAAAGTCTTGTTCAAGTCCGTGGAGCGATTCGGGAGATCGAGATTTGGATTTGGGGGAGTTGACCGCGGGTCGTTGTTCATCCCGAGTCGCCCGTGCTACACCGGTCGACCGGTGCTCTTGGCCGGTCCGACCGGTGCAAGCCCTTGTGGGTTTTTGCTCGGGTGAACGTCTTGGTGTGTTCCTTGTTGTCCCGTGTTGCCTCTTGTTTCAAGTTTGGGTCCGTTTGGTGGTCGGTTGGCCTGTTTGGTGCCTTGGGGGCTTTCGTGGCGCCATCGGTCCGACCGGTGTGTCTCACCGGTCTGACCGGTGTAGAGCCACTTAGTGGAAGTTGCTCAGTTTCACCAGCAGGGACCGGTCTGAACGGTGGTGCTCACCGGTCTGACCAGTGTAGGTCTGTAGACTCGAGGCTTGGTTTTTCCGCTGTGTTTCTCGGGTCGGAAGGTGGTGTGTTGGTTCCTAGGTCCAGTGGCACTCCAGTGGCTACGTGGGCTTGAGCAACCTTGGTAGTGAGTCGAAGACGTGTGTTGGAAGCCGTGTTCATCTTGTTGGAGTTTCCATCTCCTTCGAGAAGAATTTTTATCGGCTCCCATTCACTCCCCCCCTCTCTCGGTTCGCCGTATCGGTCCTTCAATGTTATCCTCTGGCTGGTGTACATTTGGGTAACAGTCTGATGAAGCATATGATATACGCTGCCCAAGAAGAATTTTCCCAGAGGGAGGCGATTGCCACTAGCCAGATGAATCGCCATTGCGATATGGTTCAAAGTGGGTTCGTTGGCTTTGCCACAGAAGACGAATCTGCACAGCCACATTTTCAGAAAGGCTCTGTATTCAACATCGCCAAGGGGATTGTCTTTCATGTGCTTCAGGATATAATGCTTGTAGCCATTCCCTGGCTTTACCCCTGTCTGGCGTGAAGAGTTTTTGAAGTCCCAGGGCTGGGCAGATCCGGTGATGTCAAGGCCAGTGATCATATATACATCGGCCAAGGTTGGAGACATTGGGCCATGCCCAAAAAGGAAGGCGTTGACTCCATTTGACCAGAAGTGGCATGCGGCTATCAGAAGATCTTCATTCTTGGGGGTCTCAGCCACGGATAACTCCAAGCATTGAGCGATACGAGAGAACATCCGGGTTGGTCAATCCACTCTTATCCGCAAGAATCCTCCGATACCAAGTCTTCCAGCCTGCAATTGGGGGCAAAGGCCAGTTCTTGAATGCATCTTGCCACTGAGGAGGTGGAGACAAAGCTGCCTTGAAGGGTATTCTCTGAGATTCAGCGGCAATGAGATCTCGAGGGTCAGGATTCCCCACAGGACCAAGGTAATAAGACTGCGAATTGGCCTCGACAGGAATCAGAAGAGCAGTAGAAGGCTCCTGGAGGGAAGCGGAAAAGGAAAATCTCAGGTAAAATTGAAAACCTAATGCCGCAACAAGGTTTGCGGGGGATGAATTTACCCGAGCAGCTTGGTTCTCGAGTTGCCATTGGAGGTTCGAGCTCGGAACGAGGGGATCTAGGGTTGGATCTGAACGAAGATTCCGGCGGATTGCGAAGAACAGGTGTTGACAGATTTGATTCAAGGATTCATGGCTGGAGTCAATTGTGGAACAAAATTACTTTTATCCCACAATTGAAGGGGCATGTGTTAACACCAAAATTTGGTAAGGAGTCTGACTTGTGGGTCCGGTTCGAAAAAGAGTCCGTCTGGTGGAAGGAAAGATATTTCCAGAGATTTTCGGCAAAGAGATCTGCGGTCGGCTATCTGCTCCGGTTCGGCAAAGGAACAGTAGAGCTGATTTTGCGGGATTGGACGGTGACGTGGCTCAAATCAGGGGAGACGAATGGATGGACAGACGATCGAGTTTAGTTAGGCAATGTATCCATTCGCAGTTGTACTCAACAGGGTATAAATACGATCCCTGGATGTATGTAACAAACACGATCATTCTTCAATACACACCGGCCTTACGCCAAACCCTAGAGTCCTTGTCGTGTCGTCGAGTTCTTCGAGAGGGCCCATCGATCCGTCGACCTCCGTGAGTACCGGCAACCTTGTATCATGTCTAGTATCATGCGGTGGATTTAGATCTGATGCAAGTAGTCTTGTTACCATGCTTCGTGTCATGCGGTAGATTCAAGCTTGGTTCAAGAAGGTTTCTTGTTAGATCATGAGCCATGCGGTAGGCTAAGATCTGGCTTGAAGCTAGTTATCGGCTCTATTGGATTTTGGCAAGATCCAATAGATTCATTAAGTTATCCCGTGTTATCTTGAGTTTTACTTTATGTTTTAATTCATGTAACACATCTTTGCCCAATCTAGATAGGTTCGGATCGGCTATATTTCTTTCATGACCCTTGTTCGAGCAGGTTTCGTGTTTTGACGCGTGGGTCTTGTGCTCTCCGATAGCCGAAACCGAATCGATCTAGGTTGTTACGTGTTGCGGGTTCAAGCTTGCTATGTTCGTATAAATCTTGAAAGAACCGGGTATCATGCGGTAGATGCAGGTTTTTGGGTTGCTTTGGAGCTAGTCATCCGGTGGATTAGTTTCCCAAATCAGTCTGATAGATTTATTCACGTGGTAATGTTTGTTCCTTCTTCATGGACCCTGGATCGGCTGTTCAGCCGTATTCGGTTATGTTTCTTCACGAGTAGATTACGTGCATTATTTATGTTTTAAATGATGTATGCTTTTAGCTTTCCATATTTAGATTGTATCATGCGGTGGATAGATCTATTTGTGGAGAGTGGTACGTTTTTCATGCAAGTCGTATCATGCGGTGGATAGATTTGTTTGATATCGTGCTCGACGGATTTTAAAGTAACTAGACATGCGGTAGACTAGTGCTTTGGATCTATGCATGCTTATTTAATACATGTTTATGTCCGTGCTTTACTTCATTTATTTAATGTTAATCTTCATGGAGATCGGTCATAACTTTGCACGTACATCTTTGCTTATACGAAGACCGGTCGTTGTCATGCTTACGTCGTCCATTCGGCAGTGTTCTTTTTCCCTTTGCGGTTGCCCGAATGGTTGTGGTTCTTTGACAGATAGCTTTACATAGCTATGTGTCATCTTGCTTGGCTTTTTAGCCGTAAATATGGAACTGTCTGGTACCACCCGGCAAGTTCCAAGCTTTGGTATTTAACTGCTTTATCTTTTGTTAATTTTCAAGAAAAATTGACTGGCACGTCATTTGCTCTCTGCGCGTGCAAAGCCAGCTTTGTTCGGCTTGCTGTGTGATTGGCGTTAAGTGCACTTTTTGCGCCAACAAGCGGGTGGCCGCTTGCAGCAGTTGATCCGTAGGTAGCCGTGTAGGCTAGATCGTAGACCCGTAGGTAGCCGTGCAGGCTGGGTCTTGGAGTGTGGTCTTTTGGTAGACCGCTGCTAGAGTCCTTGACGCTCGTCGCAGCCCAGGGTCCGTAGGTAGCCGCACGGGCTGGACCCTGGAGAGGAGTAGTCCGGAGACTGCAGCCAGGACCCGGAGGGTCGCTTGCGGCAAGGGGTGTTGGCGTAGTCGTGTAGACTTGAACCCCAGATTAATCGTGTAGACTAGGCGTAGAATCGACAGAGTTGGTCGACGTTCCACGAGTTGTTGACGTCTTCGCCTTCAAGTGTTTGGAGGCGGTAGGGGCCCGGCCCTGTCACCTTCGCAACGGTGAAGGGACCTTCCCAGGGGGAGCTGAGCTTGTGAAGTCCCTCCGTGTTCTGGATACGGTGGAGGACGAGATCTCCAACGTTGAAGGAGCGTTCCTTGACGTTGCGATCATGGTAGCGTCGGATACCCTCTAGGTACCTTGCTGATTGGACGAGGGCAGCACAGCGAGATTCTTCGAGGCTGTCGATGTCAACTCGTCTGCTGTCTTCTGAGACGCCTTCGTCGTAGTGCTCCACTGCTGGCGAGTTCCATATGGCGTCGGCAGGGAGGATTGCTTCGGAGCCGTAGACCGGGGAAGTAGGGGGATTGCCCCGTTGGCTTGGATGGTTGAGTCCGTAGCCCCCAGAGTGCGTTGGGTAGTTCCTTGATCCACTTGCCCCCTTTGGAGTTAGCGGCGTCGTGTAGCCGCTTCTTGAGGGCGTCGAGCACCATCCCATTGGCGCGCTCGACTTGTCCGTTGGCCCGTGGATGGGCGACTGAGACGTATCGGACGTCAATCCCGCCGTTCTCGCGGTACTCCCGAACCGGTGGTTGTTGAAGTTGGACCCCGGTGTCCGTGATGATGCGGTGGGGTAGCCCATAGCGGTGTACGAGTTCATCCGGGAAGTCGAGTACTCGTCGACCTTGGGGCATGTGACCGGCTTGACCTCGATCCACTTGGTGAACTTGTCGATAGCCACCGGTACCTCGTTGAATCCTCCCGGCGCCGTTGGCGGTGGCCCAATCATGTCGAGCCCCCCGGCAGGCAAAGGGCCGGGTTGGCGGTATGGTGACTAGCTTGTAGGCCGGGACGTGTTGGTGCTTGGCGAAGCATGCGGCGTCCTTGGCACCTTCGACGAGTTCTTCGGCATCGCCCGGGGCCGTGGGCCGCAGAAAGCTCGCCGGAAGGCCTTGCCGACCGGGGCCGTGCGCGAAGACGCGTGGTTGCCGCAGACGCCCTTGTGGATCTCCTCCAAGATGTCCTTGCCTTCTTCACGAGGGACGCACTTCATGAGTACTCCAGAAGATGCGCCCCGCTTGTAAAGCTTGTCTCCGACGAGGACGTAAGACTTGGCGCGACGGACGAGTTGTTCGGCTGCGTTCTTGTCGGAGGGTACCTTCTGCTCGCTGAGGTAGTCGATGAAGGGTTGCCTCCAGTCCACGTCGATCATCATGACCTCCCCGCCCCGGCGGGTGGATGGGCTGGGACAGTGGTCGGTGGCGCCGGCTCCGGGATGGATGGCGCATGAAGTTCATGGACGAAGACGCCCGCTGGTACTTGAGCGCGGGTGGATCCAAGCTTCGAGAGGACGTCCGCTACAATGTTGTTGTCGCGGACGATGTGATGGAACTCGAGACCATAGAATTTGTTCTCGAGCTTGCGGACTTCTAGGCAGTAGGCGTCCATGTTCTCCTTGTTGCGGTCCCAGGACTTGTTGACTTGGTTGATGACCACTGCGGAGTCGCCGTAGACTAGTAGCCGCTTGATGCCCAGTGAAGCCGCGAGGCGGAGCCCGTGTAGGAGAGCTTCGTACTCGGCTTCGTTGTTTGAGACCTTCCGGAAGATCCGCAGGACGTACTTGAGTTGTTCGCCCGTTGGAGAGATCGGGGAGTACCCCCGCGCTCGCGACCTCGAGGTTGAGTGAGCCATCAAAGTACATCACCCAATGCTCGGTCGCATGGTGGGAGTAGGTAGCCGGTTCTCCCGCCACTCGCCATGAAGTCGACTAGTGCTTGCGACTTGATGGCCGTGCGTGGTTTGAAGTCGATGGTGAGGGCGCCGAGCTCGACGGCCCCACTTGGAGATTCTTCCGGTGGCGTCTTGGTTCCTCGGGATGTCGCCGAGCGGGTAGTCGGTGACGACGGAGATCGAGTACTCCCGGAAGTAGTGTCGTAGCTTCCGCGAGGTGATGAGTAGAGCGTACGAGGAGCTTCTCGCACGGGGCCGGTAGCGAGCCTTGGACTCCGATAGAACCTCGCCGACGAAGTAGACTGGGCGCCGGACCGGGGTAGGCGTGGCCGTCTTCCCCGCCGCTCGACAACGATGGCGAAGACCGACCACGTGAGTAGTCGCAGCTAGGTAGAGCAGTAGCTGCTCGCCCTTGTGAGGAGCCGTGAGGATTGGCGGTTTTGAGAGGAAGTCCTTGAGCTGGGCAAGGGCTTGATCCGCCTTTGGAGTCCACACGAACTTCTCGTGATGCTTGAGTAGTTTGAAGAAGGGGAGGCCCCGTTCTCCTAGCCTCGAGATGAATCTGTTCAATGCCGCCATGCACCCCGTCGCCTTCGGACGTCTTTGATGCTCGTGGGAGCTTTCATGCTGGTGATGGCGGAGATCTTCTCGGGGTTGGCTTCAATGCCGCGCTGGCTGATGATGAAGCCGAGTAGTTTGCCCGAAGGGACGCCGAAGACGCACTTGTTCGGGTTGAGCTTCCAGCGGTACTCGCGTAGCGATGCGAAGGTCTCTTCCAGGTCGTCGATGAGGGTACTGGAGTCCCTGGTTTTGACAACCACGTCATCCACGTAAGACTCGACGTTTTTGTTGAGTTGCCGCTTAAAGCAGGCCTGGATGGCCCGTTGATAGGTAGCGCCGGCATTCTTCAACCCGAATGACATGGTCGTGTAGCAGTACGCGCCAAACGGGGTGATGAACGCGGTCTTTTCCTGGTCTTCCTCCTTGATTGCGATCTGGTGGTACCCGGAGTAGCAGTCGAGGAAGCAGAGCAGGTCGCGGCCCGCCGTGGAGTCGATGACTTGATCAATCCGCGGCAACCCGAAGGGGTCCTTGGGGGCAGGCTTGTTGAGGTCGGTGTAGTCGACGCACATCCTCCACTCGTTCGAGTTCTTCTTGCGGACGAGGACGGGGTTGGCGAGCCACTCGAGATGGAAAACTTCTCGATGAAGCCGCTGCGAGCGGCTTGGCGAGCTCCTTCTTGATGGCGTCCCGTCCGTCGTCGGCAAAACGTCGGAGGTGTTGTCGCTTGGGGGTGGCCTTTGGATCGACGTTGAGGCGCGTGCTCAATCGGCTCCCCGGGCACTCCCGGCATGTCCGTCGGCTTCCACGCGAAGTTGTCGCGGTTAGCCCGAAGGAAGCTGATGAGCGCGTCTTCCTATTTGGGGTCGAGGCCGGCCCCGATGGTGGTGGTCTTGCCGGGGTCGCCTGTTCCCCGGGTCGACCGTCCCGACGAGTACCTCCTCGTGTGGCCGAGGCTTGTTGGCGCTCGTCGACTTCTGCGGGATGTCGAGTTCGCTTGTTGCAAGCTTCTTCGACGCGGCGTAGACCTCCATCATCACGTTGGGTACTTGATTAGTGGAAGCGATCACCACGGCCTCTCGTATCGCGATCGCGGGAGATCTTCAAGTCCCCTTGGAGGGAGAGTACACCGGACTTGGCATCTTGAGCACCAAGTAGGTGTAGTGGGGCACCGCCATGAACTTGGCGATGGCCGGTCTGCCGAGGATGGCGTGGTAAGAGGTCTCGAAGTCCGCGACCTCGAATTTGATGTACTCGGTGCGGTAGTTGTCCCGAGACGCCCCGAAGGTAATCGGCGTACCACTGAGCCCAGTGGGATAGCCGCGTTGCCTGGGACGATGCCGTAGAAAGGCGTGCTGCTCTTGGTGAGCATGGGTGTGACGTCGAGCTTCATTTTCTTCAAGGTTTTGGTGAAAAGGACGTTGAGCCCGCTTCCACCGTCGATGAGCACCTTGTTGAGTTTGGAGCCTGCCACCGTTGGCTTCAGGACGAGGGGGAACCGTCCTGGTTCGGAGAAGCTGGTCCATTGGTCCGCGCGGGAGAAGGTGATGGGTACCTCCGACCACCTGAGAGGGGTCGGGACCGCTGGTTCAATGGACATCACTTCGAGACGGGTAGCCTTCGCTCCCGCCGCCGGGCGTCCGCCGAAGAGGACATTGATGGTCTTCTCGGGTTCTTGGAAGTCGTTGTTGTCGCCGTCCTTCTTCTTGCCCTTTTGGTCGTGAGGGTGCGGTGGCTCCGACGTATCCTTGAGTGCATGCCCGAGCCGGTAGCTTGCTCGGTGGTGTGGTTGCCATTTGGATGCCACGGGCACTTCTCCTTCGGCGGGTCTTTGAAACCGCCGAGTTCTTCTTCGAGTTCCCTTTCGCAGGCGCCGGATAGCCGCGACGGTGTTGTCGGCTTGCGCTTGCGGTTGAGACCCGAGTAGTAGTTGTTGTTGTTGTTGTTGTTGCTGCGGCCGCCTTGGTTTGTATTGCTGCCGCCGCCGCCGCCCTGGTTCTGCTTGGACTTGCCGCGGATGGCGTCGTACTTAGCGTTGGCCTTGTCCTCTTCATCCGCCCAGGACGTGATCATGTCCTTGAGGTGGGGGATGGACTCGGGGCGGCGATGACCGAAGTCCTCGAAGGTGCGGCGATGGTAGAGGCCGTCCTGGAAGAGGTCGATGACCTCCTTGTCGGTGATGTCGACGACGGTAGCGCGCTTGTCGAAAAGCGGCGCATGTACTTGCGGAGGGTCTTGCTTTGTTCCTCGCTTGATCATGGCGAGGTCTATGCGAGTACCCGAACGGCCCATGGCGCCCGCGAAGTTGCTCGTGAAGCGCTCCTTCGGCTGGTCCCACTTGTCGATCGAGTGCTTGTCCGGCGACTCGAGCCATGTGAGTGGTGCTTGGTCCGGACGAAGGGAAAGTAGAGGCATTTGGTGTCGCTCTTGCCGCCAGCGTTCTCGATGGAGAGGGCGTAGCATCGGAGCCACTGGATGGGATCCCGCTTCGCGTCGTACTTGGTGATCCCCAAAGGCTTGAACTTGTCGGGGGAGGAGCAAAGTTGCGAAGCCGGGGTGAGAAGGCGGGAAAGCCGTCGCCCTCGGCGGCGGTGGTCGACTTCTTCCGTCGCAACTCCTCAATCTTCTGGCGAGCGTCGTACCCGCCGTGCGAGGCGCCGGAAGCGTGGCCGTTCGCGTGGCCTCGGCCGCCGCGACCGCCGCCGCCTCCCGGCCTCTCTGTTGGCCCCGTGGTTGGAGCCGCCGCCGCCGCCGGCCGCCGCCGTCAGGGTCGTTGCCGCCGCCACCGGCCGGAGCGCGGTGGGGAACAACTTCTCGGTTGCCTTGGTCTTGCTGCGAGGGTCCGCCGGCGTTGGAGCGGCGGCGATTTGGGTCGGCTGGAAGGTCAGCTCGAGTACGGTTGGGGCCAGCGTTGGCGCTGCGACTAGTAGCTTCGTTGTCGCGGGGTTTAGCTGGAGGAGGTTGGTTGACTCTGTTGTCGACCCGCATGAAGTAGGCTTCTTCAGCGAGCTTGGCGATGACCTCTCCAGCGCGTATGCCCTGAGCCTGGCGTGCGATCGTTGTGATCGACATGAGGCACTGCTCAGGGGTGGTGTGTACTCTGCTCTCGACCGCCTCGAGAGCTTCCACAAGGTTGCGGATGGGGAGGTTGTCTCTGAGCCGCCGGCGTCGTTCGCTGCGCTTCTGTTGCGTTCGCGTCGAGCGTCCCCGTTGGCGGCGGTCTCGTCTCGCGGGTGCGTTGGCGGGGCCGGCTCGTCCGCGGAGATGTCCCTCCGTGCACTGTCCTCGGCCGTGCCTCGAAGGTCTGGGGTGTCGCCGGCAGCCATGAAGACTTGGCGATCGGGAGTACCCGCCAGCCGGGACTCGAGAGGGTGCCACCTCGGTCGGTGTATTCGAGTCGGCCCGGTTAGTGGTGTTCCCTCCGGAACGGTAGCGAGTCAATGTAGGCGACGTAGCGTGAGTCTCCCTTTACTAGGTCGGCGGGCTTGCGGTCTGGCCAGTAGACGTATCTCCCGGCCGGCGTTGATTTTATAACCGGCCCCGCAGGGCGGCCCCCGACAAGGGAAGCTCAGTGGAGTCGTCTTCGGACTCGGGCTCCTCAGGGTCCGACCCGAAGTCGAACTCGTAATCCGGGTTCGAGTAGAACTCGGAGAGAGGGCTAGAGTCCGAAACGAGATCGGGGACGGCGTCGGAGTCCGAGTTGTACTCGGGTACGGGCTCCCTTGCCGGCCGGGCGTGGAGTAGGAGCCCCCGTGCGGGCCCGGCTGAGGATGCGGGGGCCACGCGCGGAGTGCTGGCGTGGTGAAGGGACCGCCGCGATGGCCGAGCGGCACCGGCTCGCATGCGATGGCCCATGGCGACGTCGGGTTCGAGTTGGAGACGGACTCGAGCTCGAAGTCGCATGGTGGTTGAAGAGCGAAATTTCGCCGAACTTGCCGGCGAGTTCGCCTGTGACAACTTCAGGAAGCGTCACGAGGCCTGTCCTCGGGTTGGGCTGCACGGTTAGGCGGCGCTGGAAGGAGCCCGCGCCATCAGCAGTGCAGACCCAGGCGCCGAAGACGAAGGTGTCGCCGCGGTTGAAGGCGACAGTTGGCTTGAAGTGGACGGAAGCCGTCGAGTTCGCCATGTGATCTCGAGCGAGAGCCCCTACCTGGCGCGCCAGCTGTCGGTGTTTTAGACCGGCAACCTACTACGGGGAGTACCCGAAGTAGATGATTGTGACTCGCCGAGATCGGTAACTCGAAGGAAGAGACACGTGGCACACAATTTAGACAGGTTCGGGCCGCGAGGTGCGTAATACCCTACGTCCTGTATGCTGCGTAGCTCTGGATTGATAGGGCACGATTACAAGATGGTGCAATAGTGCGCCGTGGGTTGTAGGGGATTGGATGAGGTGAGGTGATCGGTCCCTGCCTCGCCTTATATAGTCTGGGAGGCAGGGTTACAAGTCGGAGTAGGGAGAGAGTACTAGTCGAGTACGTCTAGGAGTCCTCTATACAGTGCGGAACATGTACAGCTCCCTAACCGAGTACTACTCCTGTGTAGTCCTTGTGCTCCACGCCTTCAGGTGCCGTGTAGCGCAAGCCGGGTAGTCCTAGGGGCCCACCGAGTAGTCGGTCCCGGTACCCACCGAGGTAGCGGGCCCGGGGAGGTCCATATGACAATCACTACATAAGAAACCATGCACATCTCAAAACAACCGAGATCGTCAATTCATTCATATATACCCCACCACTACGGAAACGAGTCCTTTGCCGAGCGCTTGAAACCGTCGGCAAAGACGTAGAAACCGTCGGCAAAGCCTTTGCCGACGGCCGCACTCGGCACCGTACTCCCGGAAAAATTTTTCTCGGCCAAGGATCTTTGCCGAGAGCCTGAGGTCCAGACCCTCGGCAAAGTCTCTGCCGAGAGCCCACGGCGGGCCGTCGGAGGAAAACAGTAACCGTTACGAACTGACGGATTTTCAAATCCTCTTTGCCGACGGCCGGACGCTAGGCCGTCGGCACAGAGGTTTAGGTTTGTTTTTTAAAAAAACCAAACCGCGCCGACGGCTTTCCCCGTGCCGTCGGCAAAGATTGCATCTTTGCCGACGGCCAACTCTCGGCAAGACCGGGAGACCCGGATCGGGTGCTCCCACCGTGCCGAGTGCCTGTGCAAGTACACTCGGCACAAGCGGGAACAACCGAGAAGGGGTCGGTTTCCCTGTGTGTGCCAAGTGTACTTGCGCAAAACCCTCGGCAAAGGTGGCTTTGCCGACGGCCGCGCTCGGCAAAGCGGTCATCCTTTGTTTATTTTTTTTGCTTCCAAATTTCAACCAAATGCATATCACCGCAAACACACATATATCACACCGCAAACCCACATGCAAGCAAAGACATATCACATATATATCACATCCACAAGTTCACACATCACAATACTTCACACATCCACAAGTTCACACATCCACACAAGTCCACAAGTCCACAAATCCACATAACATCCACAAGTCCATCGAAACAAGTCCATGGTAGATCCACAAGGCCTACGGTGACCTTGCTCGGGCGGCGGGAAGGGTGTGAAAGCCGGCATCCGAGTGACGGGCGAGTGGTGGACTTGATTGCCACTTGGAGCCTCGCCGATTTGAACCCGCCGAGAAAGGCCGCACAAAGGAGACAAGATTGCAAGTGTTAGATATGATTAGCCACAAAACCGAAAGTCTTTGGTATCATACTCACGGGACTACCGAGAACTTGCGGCGTAGGAGACACCCGTGGAGCGATCGAGTGATAGGAGCTAGGAGCCCCGGTGGTAGAGCCATACCACCCGACGTCACCAAGTAACCTAGTAAGTTCCTCGAACTTACTCGCCATTGCCCGCCGCCGAGCCCGCTCCCGTGCTAGCCGCTCGCTAGCCGCCGATGTAGACTCCGCTCCTCTCGCTAGCTCGACCTAGAACATTTAACTTAAATGTTTCGGTAATGCAAATCTAAGAATGTGTTTCAACATTAATATACCATGTTTAGTGGATAGTGCATACCTCAAGGACGTTCAACCGGCCCATCCCCACGCTCGGCCGTGCCCGTATCTGGGGGTCAGACTCCGTCCTCCGTGCCCGGACGTCGGAAAGTCTCAAGCCGGAACTCGTCGATGATGCCATCGCCAATCCACAACCTCCCGTGCTTCTTTCCTCCACCCAAGGCCATGACTATGTCCGTATCAATGTCATGCTCGCCCGGGTTGTAGTCTTCCCCATACTTGTGCTTACATGCCTCCGTGTACTCAGCAATGCGGTGGCCGAAAGACGGGTTGTTGTATGCCTCCGGCCCGTCGCTCACGCTGTAGGACACATCGGACGTCGCCTTGGCCTTGTGTGCCATGCACAAGGCATCGAAGTCCGAGCATTCCCTTCCGGGATGTGCCTTTTGCCGCAAGAAAAGCGAGACGAAAATTAGTGTGATGAAACAAGTTTGAGCCTTTGCCGACTTAGAAAGAAAGGCGTACCCATAGCTCCTTGTACTCCGGAAGGCTCCGCCGGCCTTGGTGGTGTGATGGGCCCTCCATCATCAAACGTCGCTCTCGTGCGGTGATGCCAAAACTCGCCTCGGATCGGACCGGGACATGGAAACTAAGTCATCTACGGATCCGCGGGGCCGTCCGGAGAACGTGGACAATCCGAAACGAGATACGGTCGAGGTATGCACGAAATGCATACCTCCGACCGTATCTCTTTCGGACGGGGAGACACCTAACTAGGTTGCGCGATCTACGACCATACGACCGGGAAGACGGGTTATTCATACCTAGGGCCCGACGGTGACAAGGCGCCGCGGTGCGTGCGCATCCGCAACGCCAACGAAGAAGATCAAGGTCGTCGAGGTACTCCGGCTTGCCTTCCACTAGCCCATCTCTGAAAAAAAGAAAATACAACTTAGGTCAAAATTTCGGCAAAGCACCTCCCCTGCACGGTGAGGTGTCAAAACCTGCAATTAAACATTCGACACGAAGGCCGACAACAGAGATATGCATTCTAATCGAACTCAACAAGGCGGTGCCAATTCTACCGTAGTTATTCTATCACTAGTGATATATGCATTCTAATCGAACTCAACAAGGCGGTGCTAATTCAACCACTAGTCATTCTACCACTACTCACATTCCTCGCTTCGGCTCACCTTGCACGGGCGGACGACGACGGCGGGGCCGTCCCCCGGGCTTGGGCGTCGCCCCGGGCTTCTCCTCCCTCTCCTTCTCCTATCCCCTTCTCCTCCCTCTCCTTTTCTTCCAACTCCTACTCCATTGCTCCTCTCCCTTCGTTTTCTTCTCGGGCGGGGGAGGGAGGACGGGTTGGTGGTCGGCGGAGGGGAGGGAGGGCGGGAAGGGGGGCGGGCGGTGGCGGGCGGGGGGAGGGAGGGCGGCGGCGGGCGGGGGGGACGGGCGGGGGAGGGAGGGGCCGCGGCGTGCGGGGGGGCGGGCGGCGGCGGCGGGGGAGGGAGGGCGGCGGCGGGCGGGGGGGGCGGGCGAGGGGAGGGAGGGCCGCGGCGTGCGGGGGGGGGGCGGGGGAGGGGCGGTGGGCGGTGGCGGTGGTGGAGGCGAGGAGGAGCCGGCGGGCCGGAGGTGGCGGTGGCGGAGGCGAGGAGGACCCGGCGGCGGTGACGGGTCGGGCCGGCGGCCGGCGGCCGGCGGCGAGCCGGCGGCGGGGAGGTGGAGGTGGCGGAGCCGGCGGCGGGAGGTGGAGGTGGCGGTGGAGGCGGCGGGAGGGCGCGGGGGCGAGATGGGTTGTGCAAATGGCTAAGTGTTTCGGGGGGCCGGGGGGGTAACTGCATGTCTTTGCCGACGGCCAGATCAAGGGGGCCGTCGGCAAAGAGTGATCCCTCGTCAAAGGCCTGCCCCCTGTTGACCGCGTTGAAAACCTAGTTGACCGGCCTTTGCCGAGAGCCCGGCCTGGCCGTCGGCACACGGAGCTGTGCGGACGGCCCGCGCTCGGCACGGCGTTCTTTGCCGAGGGCCCCACAAGGCCCCTCGGCAAAGAAATAATTTTCTTTTTGTTTTTGCTTTGAGTTTTTCTTTGGTAAAGGTACATGACCTAGAGATTGATTTGCAATTTGGTATGATTTTTGACACATGTTTACTATATTTTATGTATTTTGATCTTTGTTTTGAGTTTCTCTGCATATTTCAAATTTGAACTGCAAGTCATCAAAACAGTGCATGTATGTGACGGGAAAAATGATATTCTTGCTTTTTAGTGTGAGTTTAGTCCTAATCTAGGTCCACGTGCCAAAATTCAAACATCTTTGGGCGGATCGCATGTCCACTCACTTTCCCGCGAATCGTTTTCAAATTATATAAAATGGAAATATAGTCGAAAAATCACGAAATGTGACGAGTGGTCGTTATATCACATGTGTAGTCAGTGGTAAAAACCTGGAATGATTTCGTGCATGTTTCCGTTCACCTTAGCACAAACCTGGAGATCTCCTTAGCACAAACCTGGACAATGTCTAGGAGATCTCCTGGGTTGTGATCAGGTGAACGAAAACATGCACGAAATCATTCCAGGTTTTTACCACTGACTACACATGTGATATAACGACCACTCGTCACATTTCGTGATTTTTCGACTATATTTCCATTTTATATAATTTGAAAACGATTCGCGGAAAGTGAGTGTACATGTGATCCGCCCAAAGATATTTGAATTTTGGCACGTGGACCTAGATTAGGACTAAACTCACACTAAAAAGCAAGAATATCATTTTTCCCGTCACATACGTGCACTGTTTTGATGACTTGCTGTTCAAATTCGAAATATGCAGAGAAATTCAAAACAAAGACCAAAATACATAAAATATAGTAAACATCTGTCAAAAATCATACCAAAATTGCAAATCAATCTCTAGGTCATGTACCTTTACCAAAGGAAAAACCTCAAAGCAAAAACAAAAAGAAAATTATTTCTTTGCCGAGGGCCTGTTGGGGCCCTCGGCAAAGAACGCTGTGCCGAGCGCGGGCCGTCGGCACAGGCCAGTCAACTGGGTTTTCAACGCGGTCAACAGGGGGCAGGCCTTTGACGAGGGATCACTCTTTGCCGACGGCCCCCTTGATCTGGCCGTCGGCACAGTGTGCGACAGTCAAATGTAACGGCCGTCCGTTCTTCTCCGACGGGCTGTTATGTCCCGAGAGCTAACCCTCGGCAAAGAAATCGGCTTGCCGAGGGTCGTGCTGTGCCGACGGTCCGGCCGTCGGCAAAGATGGTTGTGTCGTGAGTCAACCTGTGCCGACGGCGGCACTCGGCACAGATTAACTCTGCCGAGGGCCCGACAAAATGCCCTCGGCAAAGCCTGAGTTTCCCGTAGTGCACATGCTGAGATGTCTAGTTTTTGAGCATCCGACGCGGTAACTTGCTCCAAACTTTCTCAAATGTTTATCGTAGCATCCACATGCGATAACAAGACACCCCGACAAGTTTCGTGATTTTTCGACTTCGTTTGGATTTTATATAATTAAAAAACAGTTGTACCACACCTGGACCGTCGTGTTACGTGGACAAGGAATTCGAAATTTTGGATGAGCTTTGGGACACGGCCTCAAAACACACTCCCCATCATGAATATCATTTCTTCGAACGCCTAGGTTTCATTAATTCACGCACCTGCAGTTCAAATTTGGATTATGCCAGAAAATTCAAGTGAACGAAAATAATTAACGAAATATAGCTAAATGTTGCAAAAAGGGCCCACATTTAACCATGTGGTTGTAAACAATGTAGCAAGGCTACCAAAAAAGTTTGAATTCAAAATTCGAAAAAATGAAAATTCTTTGCCAACGGCATGCACATGTTGTTGGCAAAGAGCAATCTTCGCCAACAGACCTACAAGGCTGTTGAGAAAGAAGGGTCTTTGCTAACAGCGTGGTAGCCCTGTTCGCGAAGGGCTGTTCCCTTTGCCAACAGCTAACGGCGAAGCTGTTGGCGAAGTGGACGGCGTCGGCACCGTTTGGCCGCGCCGGGGCTTCGCCAACCGCTTTTCTTTCCCAACAGGAATGCTGTTGCGAAAGAACTCCTTCGGCAACAGCCGAACTTTGCCATCAGTCTTTGGATTTTGGGCTGTTGGCGAAGATTTCTTTCCCGACAGCGGAGTTTTCCTGTTGGGAAAGAGTTTCTTCGCCAACAGCTCAGGTCTTGGCTGTTGGGAAAGCTCTGGACTGTTGGCGAAGCCACAGTTTCCTGTTGTGTATATAGAAAATCAAAATAACCTACAGCTTGACATGAACAGGTCCACTCGACTGCCAGTCAGCCACCTTCTACCGCATTCATAGCTTACCCACAAATATAGCCCATCTGATCTGCCCAACAGAATCAGAAGATTTTTTTTTATGCCGAACACGAGTAGTAATAAGTAATAGTAAAAGAACAAGTAATGATAAAACACAATGCAATCTGAATGCAGGACGATGACACAACTAACTCAAAGAGAAGCCACGAGGAAAGTGACCCATCGACAAAAGTGGAAAAATATTGAAATTCCGTTCACGCGGAGACCATTCACCAGAAGACTCAAGTCCGAGGATCCTCCGCGTCCCTGGCCTAGCTTTAAAGCTCCACTGCCGTGCTTTATTAACGCGCTAATTGAGTCATAATTTAATCCTCGTTTCGTTTCACCAAACACAGCAGTGCCACACACCATCTCGTTCAGTATTTCCGCCGCATGCAGTTGTATATATGTAGACTATCTAACCTTCTTGACAACCAAATCTGATACAGTATTACTCCAGCTCTCTGCTGCAAGAAAATGGGCGGAGTCCTCGGAGCATACATAGAGAGGCGCCATGGGAAGCCAGCGTCGTCGTCGGCCACCGCCATCGGGCTGGTGCTCGGCAACGACGACCTGCTGCGGGAGGTGCTCCTCCGCCTGACCCTCCCCACCGCGCTCGTCCGCGCAGCTTGCGTCTGCAAGCGCTGGCTTCGCGTCGTCTCCAGCCCTGCCTTCCTCCGCGACTTCCGCGTCCTCCACCCGCCTCCTCTCCTCGGCTCCTTCCCCGACGACCCCACATGGCGCCCCCCCAAGCTCCTCCCTCGCCGCGGGCTGCTGCCGCTGCCCGACGCCGACGCCGAGCTCATCACGGCCATGGTCCGCCGCACCAACGCCTACCTCTCCACCACGATTTCCCATGGGAGATACGAGATCCTAGACGTACGCAACGGCCGCATGCTCTTGTACGTGACGGACATGTGCGATCCGACTGAACTCACCACCATCATGGTCTGCAGCCCACTGATGCGGCGGTCACCGCCGGCGAACCTCCCATTTCTGCGTCTTGGGACGAGATTTGTCGGGGGTGCCGACGACCCCGACGCCGTCGAGGTCGTCAACACTTTCGAGTTCCAGCCCGAGGATGGAGGCGATGGCATGTCCTACTTTGAGGTGATCTTCGCAAACCACCGTAGCAACCCCAACGCTGTGTTCGCGACCGTAGTTACCTGCCAAGCTGGAATCGACAGAGAACGCCGGGCAACGCCGCCGCTCGTGCTCCCGAAGCGTCTCCGCCGGTCGTCTTGCTCGAAGCGGGGTTTGCTCTGCGGCGGCGGCACGTTCTACGTGGTATCCAAGGATGGGTACGTTCTTGGGCTGGATCTTGCCGCCATGAGCTTGTTCCGCGTCTGCTTACCGGACGAACTGCTGCTGCAAGTGCAAGACAGCAGCACGACGGAGGCGGCAGCAGAGCACGACGGTGACGACGACCTGAGAAATGTTTGCCTTTCTCGTGGGGAAGGTTCCAAGTTCTACGTCGTCTGCATCAAGGGGTTCAAGGTTTTTGTCTGGCTTCATGATGCAGATCAGCGCGGCAGCAGCAATGCAAGCGGTTGGGCGTTGGTCGACACTATCTGTCTGCTCCAGGTGTTTGCGGAGTATGACTTGAGTTCAGGTGGTTGCAGGATCCATCTTCTGGAGCAGAGTGGGGATCGTGCCGAGTTTGTGTACTTGAGCATAGTAAACACCACAGGTGAATGCTCACGAACAGGCTACTTCTTGTTGCATGTTAAGAGCAGGGCAGTGGAGAAGGTGTTTGACGAGGAGGATTCGCGCAGGACATATCTGATTACTCCCTTCATCATGGTTTGGCCTCCCGCCTTCCCAGCGGTGAGCGGTGAGCGATAACCATGCATAGTCCTAATGAGCTGTATAGTATGTGTAGTTGTGTCTCATGGGTCGTGCAGTGCAAGTCCAGTAGTGTCAGCACTTAGTGAGAGTTTGACATTTGTCAGTTACTCTATATATACTACCTTCGTTTGCTAACATATGATAGATTAGTTAGTTCCTTTTTTGAGCTAGTCAATGTCATTTTTGTTAATATATTTCTATGTATTTAGGGGGAAATCTTTTTTACTTTCATTACCTATCCAGCTTGTTTGTTTAATTTAACCCCTAACAAAAATTTGGCTCACTTCACTCGCATGAAGTATTTCGTTTGATCCAATCGACTCCATTCATATGAACATCTGTGGGCCCATTACTCAGGTGGGTAACAGGACCGACTACTCAGTGGGCCCATGGGACTACTCGACTTGTGCTACACTGTACCTGCTGCATGAAGCGCAAGGACTATAGAGGAATAGTACTCGGTTAGGAAGCTACACATGTCCGGATCCATGTAAAGTACTCCTAACTGTACACGACTAGTACTCTCTCCTCAAACCGACTTCTAACCCTGCCTCCTAGACTATATAAGGCGAGGCAGGGACCCCTCTCTCATCATCCGCATCATCTTGTAAACACACCCAATCAATCCAGAGCTATGCAGCATACAAGACGTAGGGTATTACACACCTCGCGGCCCGTGTCATGTGTCTCTTCCTTCGAGTTACTGGTCTCGGCGAGGCCACATTCATCTACCTTTAATACTCCCCTTGGTAGGTTGCCGGTCTAAAACATCGACAGCTAGCACGCCGGGTAGGGGATCTCGCCGAAGATCTCATGGCGAACTCGGCGACTTCCATCATCATCAAGCCAACCGCCGCTCTCAACCGCAGCGACACCTTCGTCTTCGGCTCCTGGGTTTGCATCGCTGACGGCGCTGGATCCTTCCAACGCCACCTCACCATGACCCCGAACCCGAAGACTGGGCTCGTGACACTTCCCGAAGTCGTCACGAGCACACTCACCGAAAAATTTGGCGAAATTTCGCTCTACAACCAACACACCAACTCCGAGTTTGGATCCGCATCCAACCCGAACTCGACATCTCCATGGGTCATCGCATGCGAGTCGGCTCATGAGCCATCGTGTGAGATGGATACACTTCACGAACATTTCCCATATGGCCTCTGCAACGCCAGCAGGGCCCATGCGGAAACTCTCTTGCATGCCGGGGGGGCAAGGAGACCGCCTCCGACTACTCCTCGGACTCCAACCCCGCCTCCGGCTACTACTCGGACTCTTCGTATGAGTTCAACTTCGGGTCGGACCCTACTGAGGCTGAGTCCGAGATCAACACAACCGAGGAACCGCTGTCAGGCCCCGCTACCGGCTTGGTCATTACATCTACCCATGCCGGAAGATTCGGCTACTGGCCCGATCGCAAGCCCATAGACCTGACGGATGGCAACTCACACTACGTTGCTTACCTCGACACACTTCCCATCCAGGAGGGGACCCCGCTGGCTCCAAACGAGGAGCATACTTCAACCGAGGTGGCAACTACTGACTTTGGTCTATGTACTTCTGACCGTCAAGTCTTCATGGCTGCCGGCGATGCAGGACCTTCAAAAACTCGACCTGACCGATATCTTGACGACATCTCAGAAGATGAGGTGTCTGCCAATGCACCCCCTAATGAGACCACCGACGACAAGAATGCTCGGCGTGACCACAATAGAAAGCGGAATGAACGGCGTAGGCGTCTCCGAGAAGCTAGCTCTCCCTATACAAAACCGCAACGAGGCTCTAGATCAAGTCGCCAGCTGAGTCATACCACTCTTGAGCAGTGCCTCATGTCTATCACCACGATAGTACGACAAGCTCAGGGCATCCGTGCGGGTGAGGTCATCGCCAAGCTCGCTGAAGACGCCTACTTCATGAGGGTTGACAACAGGGTCACCCAGGTACCCCCCCATCAGAACTCATGAAGTTAGACAGCACGAAGCTACCAGTCGCAGCCTGGTAGACGGCAGACGCAACCGTGTTCGCGGAGAACAACATCTAAACCCCAACCGCTCTAGGGCCTCAACTGGAGGAATCTCTCGGGGCGGCGCTAGTCGCGGCGACGGCGGCGGAGGTGGTAGCGATGGCAGGAGCTCATCCCACGGTGCTGGCAGAAGAGCCGGTGGCGGCGGCGATCGCGGAGGCCGAGGCCACGCGAACAGCCACGTCACCGGCAACTCATGTGGTGGCTACGATGCCTGCCATAGGATTGAGGAGATCTGTCGCAAAAAAGGCCACTGAAGCAAGCGACAGCGACGGCTTCCCCACCTACTCCGCGCGGCTTCACGATCTACTTCTTCCTAAGAAGTTCAAACCCCTCGAGATCAGCAAGTACGACGCGAAGCAAGACCCAGTTCGGTGGCTCAGGTGCTATGCCTTATCCATTGAAACGCTGGTGGCAACAACGACATGAAGTGCCTCTACTTCCCCTTCTGCCTCGACCAAGCCCCACTCACCTGGCTCGAGTCCCTCAACAAGAAATCGATCGACGAGTGGTACCAGCTCAAGGCTCAGTTCACCAGCAACTTTGCGGGCGCCATGGCGCACTTGGTATTAGTGGTGGCAGAGATGTAGAGTAAGAGTGTTTCCCTCGGTATTGGAGGTGTCATAACTGGTGGTGTTGTCAAGGACTCTTTGAGAGCCTCGAACGCTTTCTGGGCTTTGTCGTCCCATACGAACTTGTCAGCCTTCTTTAGTAGCTTTAAGAACGGAAGTCCTTTTTCACCGAGCTTGCTGATGAAATGACCTAGAGCCGCCATCATTCCGGTGAGCTTCATGACGTCTTTCTTGTTGGATGGCTTGGCCAACTTGCATATAGCGTCGATCTTCGCTGGATTGGCCTCGATGCCTCGGTGCCCGACCATGAAGCCCAGGAGCAATCCAGAAGGGACACCGAAGACACATTTTGTTGGATTGAGCTTCCATTGGAACTCTCGTAGATTGGCAAAGGTTTCTGTTAGGTCGGCGATGAGCTTGTCTTCCTCTGTAGTCTTGACGACCACATCGTCCACATAGGCTTCGACGTTCTTCCCGATTTAGGTCTTCAAGCACTTTTGAATTGCTTTTTGGTAGGTTGCTCCGACGTTTTTCAGGCCAAAGGTCATGACCTAATAGCAGTAGATGCTGTGGGGAGTTATGAACGTTGTCTTGTCTTCGTCGTCGGGATGTAGGGCTATCTGATGATACCCTAAGTAGCAGTCGAGGAAGCAGAGTAGGACGCTGCCGGCCGTGGAGTCCACGACCTGGTCGATACGAGGGAGAGGGAACGGATCCTTTGGGCAGTGCTTGTTAAGATCGGTGTAATCGATACACATTCTTAATCCACCAGTTTTCTTTGGTACAAGAACCGGGTTTGCGAGCCAAACCGGGTGTTGACATTCTCTAATAAAACCTGCAGCTAAGAGCTTACAGACTTCTACTTCTATAGCTTGTTTTCTATCTTTTGCAAATCGCCGGAGCTTTTGCTTGATAGGTCGAGCGGTCTTGTTGACTTCGAGTCTGTGCTCAACCAGCTCCCTAGGGACTCCAGGCATATCGGACGGACTCCATTCGAAGATGTCGGCGTTGTCCCTGAGGAAGCTGGTGAGCGCGAGTTCCTATTTGGGGTCGAGGTCGGACCTGATGATGACTTCCTTGGATGCGTCGGGCAGACCGAGGCATACCTTCTTGACGGCTGGACTTGGGTCCAAAGCTGTGCTTGTACGCTTCTGCTCCGGTACTTGAAGAGTAGTTTGGTCGATCTTGGCTGCCTAAGCGACCATGACCGTTGTTGCAGCTTTGATTGTTGAATCTTTTGGAGAGCTCGACGGTAGCGCTTTCGCAATTGTAGGAGACCATGATGTCCCCGAGGACAGAAAGGATTCCATTTGGCGTCGGCATCTTCATATGATGAGGTAGGTGTGATGTGGTATAGCCATGAACTTGACAAGCATAGGTCGTTCGAAGATGGCGTGGTACGAACAGCGGAAGTCCGCGACTTCAAACGTCAGGTACTCCGTTCTGAAGTTCTCCTCCGTGCCGAAGGTGACCGGCAGGCACACGCGACCTATGGGGTATGCAGCCTTGCCGGGCACGACCCCATAGAAGGGTTCATCACAAGCGGTCATTTTGGATAAGTCGAACTCCATCTTGCGTAGTGTCTCTGAAAAAATGATGTTTAGGCTGTTGCCTCCGTCGATGAGGGTCTTAGGCAACCAGGCCCCGTTAACTATGGGGTTGACGACCAGCGGAAAGGTTCCAGGGTCGGGAATGTGAACCCAATGATCCTTCCTAGAGAAAGTGATTGGGAATTCAGATCATCCTAGAGGCCATGGATTTTCAGTGTTGACGTGCCCCGATCTCTCTGGTGTTTGATCGATTTTGCCGGTTGGTTTTGATCGCTTGGCGACCACCGACGATGAAATTGATCTCGCGGTTGGCCTTCTGGAATGCACCACTGGGGTTGCCCCCTTTGGGTGGTGGTGGAGGTGTCCGCTCCTTGCGGTTGTTGTCTTGGCGGCTGTGGTCGTCCTGGCGGCGTCGATCGTCGTTGCGATCATCACGACGATCACTTCTATCGCGCTTATCAGTGTGGTCGTCACGACGGTAGTCGTCGCGTCTGTCATCGCGACGATAATCACGTCGATCCCTATCGTCATTGCGAGGATAGGGTCTGCGGTCACGGTAATCTCGTCGATCAGGTCGACGGTTGCGATTCTCGAAGCGTTGACCACCATTGCGGTCGTCATTGCTGTTGCTCCTGGTCTTCTTGGAGGTAGAGGGTACCCCGAGGGCACGCTTTAGCTGCTCGCACTCCCTCATGGTATGTTTGGCGTCGCGGTGGAACTGGCACTGGTCGTCCATGACCATATTGAAGTCACCTTCAAGGAAGGTGGAAGGTCTTGGCGGATCTGTTACATAGGCTTCACCGGATCGCTTGCGCGACCTGGTGCCTCCGTCATCATGATCTTCTCCGTTGAAGTCATGCATTATCGCGTCTTGCGTGTCAACCAGTTTGTCGACGTAGGCCATGAGGTCACCAATGGTTTTGGCATCAGCTTCGTGGATTTTCTCGAACAACTTGATATTAGTGATTCCCTTTTTGTAGTATGCAATGACGTCGTCGTCTTTGACACCTGCGAGGGTGTTGCGGTTCTCGAAGTAGCGGTTGGTGTACTCATGGAGAGTTTCTTCTCTTCTCATCCGTACTCTAGCGAGGTGGTGAGTATTACCAGGACGATTGTAGGTCGCCTGGTAGTTGGTCGTGAATAGGCGGGACAAAGTCGCCCAGGAGGTGATGCATTCTGCCGGGAGATTGTCGAGCCACAGGAGTGGTGCCTTGCCCATCACGAGAGGTAAGTATCCGGCCATATGGTCTTCATTGCCTCTCGAGGCACGTGCCGCTATACTGTACATCTTGAGCCATATACTCGGGTCGGAGCGACCGTCGTACTTCTCAATAGAAGGCTTGAAGTCTTTAGGGTATCTGATCGTCCGGAGACGTCGTGAGAAAGCTGGAAAATTGTTGACCGCCCCCAGACTTGTTGATGGAGCATGATCAGCAGGGATATGTAGAGGTCGTCGGGAGGGCCATTATCTTGGTTGTACTGGGCGCGTCGTAAGAGCTCCTGGTCGTGCATGATCCGGAGATCTGTAGCTTGGATAGGATTGTTTGCGTCGAGGAGGGCAGGTACCCCATTCTCGCGGTCGTAGTTTGCGCGCCGAGCTATTTCGACTTCATCTCTTATGCGGTGACGCCGACTTCCCTCTGCATGATCGGCCTGGACCAAAGGAGGCTGAGCTCCTGCATTGCGTCTTGGATTTGGTGGAGGGTTTCCCTGGATGTTAACAGCATTGGCTGCATTGTTGGCGGCATAGCCAGCGGTATTAGCCGGGGCGTTTGGTGGAGCATTAGCCGCTGGGTTGGCTGGAGCATTGGCTACAGTGTTAGCAGCGGGGTTACCCGGCTGCATTACTTTGTTTTCACCTCTTCCTTCTTCAGCCACCGGGTCGAGGGGACCCTGGCTACGACGTTGCTGGCGAGGACGCTCCGATCTGCTTCTGTAATAGGAACTTGCCGCAGATCTACTGTATTCAGGGCCTCTTTCCTTGATCTGAGCAGCTGCAACACAGACGTTGCCTTGTGTCACACCTGATTTTCCGAAGGAAACCAAGTGCAAACCTATATGCATGCCAGGATCAAGTTTCATGCATATAGCTGACATAAGTGAATAACAGAAACAATATCACAAAAGAAAAAGGGAGATTATCAGAGTTTACTCTTAATCCTGGAAACGAAGGCACCAAACTTCACAAGCAATCGACTGGGGGTTGCGTACGCCTAGAACCAGCAACATCTTCACAAGACTTCAAAGTAGCTTCCGCCTTCTGAGCAACATTGTTTATAGCAAGGATGAGCACTTGTCGTACTCAGCAAGTGTGGGGAAAAGAATGAATGCAAAGGCTTTATAGTGGACTGGCTCAAAGGCTTTAGCATTTTAGTTGGTCAAATTTTATTAGCACCTGATTACTAATAAAAGTATAAGTTTATACCAACCCACAATTAAGCATAAAGATAAGAGATACACCATGAGCACATGGTAAGCATAACCATAACACAAATCACAATTTAAGTCCATCTTCAAGTTTAATTATCATGTGAGGGTCCAGGCCGCTCTTGACCGTGAGCACGGCTAATCGATTAGTTTAACACTGCGAGAGGTTGTACACTTTCACCACAAGCAGCGTAAAAGCTCCAAAGAACTTTGAACCCAACCATGCGATGCTGATCAGGCACCATACCACACTACCGAGGTGTGGTTGCATAGGGACGCTACATGGCCTTTACAAAGGTTCTCCAACAAGTTGTGACCCACAAGGTCCGGATCAGTTAGCAAGGTATAAAGTCCCCTAGCAGGTCGATACCCCACCATAAAAAAAATAACTCACCCAACCCCCTGCTAGAGCGAGTCCATACCCCGCAAGCACCGCCGATCCCTTGTCCTTATCAGGTAAGATCACCCCAAGCTAAAGTTCCTAATTATTCAGCCAAGACCATTGCCCATTAGTTCTTGTGGTTGTACTGTTTTCCTGGGTGGTTCTCCATGTTCCGATTAATGCACAGTGATCTTGTATTAAAATTATCATAAAGGAACATAGAGAATAAAATGATAACCATGTTGATTATTACCAACCCAGTTGAGCAAACTAAGCAATAGCTACCATCAATATTAATTAAGAACCAGGTTCAAGATAATGGTCAAAAGAGGCTAGTCATCCTTAATAGGAACCCATCAAAATTAATGCAAAGCAATGCAACAGTGATTAATAAAGTTATTAGGACAAAAGATCAAGGACACACTTGCCTTTAACCAAGGAGTAGTTGCTCAGAATATCTTCACCTTCACATTCTTCCAAGCTCTTGAACCACGAACAACGTTCACTCTAATCGCATCAATCATCGGGCACAAACATACACAAAGCAGACAGACAAACAAACAAACTAAGAACAATACATCAATAAATCAAAGCTTTAAAGAACGCACTAAGGAATAGGCTTGATTGGATGGATCACTAAAGAACACAAAGTGCTTGGAAGGGAAAGGCTTGGTTAACTTTGAAGAGATGATGGCGGAAGATTGAGCAAGGACCGGAAAGATCACATTGAGATAGAGCTCGATCCTATTGGTTACGCAAGCGCAAGAAACGCCGAAAACAGAACTAAGCTCGAAACTATCGTGAGATCATTATCAAACAATAAGAAACTACGCTTGGCATATTTTAATTAAGAAATCATGTGAAAGAATATTTCAGAGAAATACTCTATGTTACCATTAAACAAGTTACATTTAATTAAAGAAATCACGATAAATCTAATCATATTTTATTTATAACATTCGAGTAGAAGTTATGTCAAATTAACAATTACTTTAGAAAGATAAAGCAAGTATGAGACATCTAGGCGAATAACTTTATGTCACGTGCTCAACTAAACATATTTTAATATTGAAAAGGCATTTATGATGTCATTAGGCATATTAACTTTATTATGAAAACCGATGTTTAACTCTAACATCTTTTATTTAGAAAAACTAGTTATGAATAGGGATTAACCAATTACATCATGATTAAAGAAAACCGGATTATAACCTAATCACTTTTTATTTATAAAAGAATTGGAATAAGAATTAGTCAAGATTAACATGCATTTTTAGTATTAAAACAAGTAACATGTGATACACATGCTAGCGTACAAGTTAAGGTGAAACGAACGAGAACGGTAGCAACGAACTATCAAGCGCATAAGAAATCTTAGGCTAAGATCTAGGAAGACTAGCCTACAAGGAGAACTAGGATGAAGAGAGAACGCTAGATGACAGAGACACTGATTCTTAGAAAGATAGCTGCACAAGGTTGGATCAAAGAACTGAAAGAGTATAGTTGTCTTACATAAAAGACAATTACGGTAGGATGGCATGTACTAGGATTGGAAAGATCTGGAGCTTGAAAGAAGGCTAGCTCTACAACAGAGACACAATGAGACAGAGCTTGAGCTAACACTATAAAGATTCAGAGCTTCAGATAGACTTGATCAAAAGAGATACTGGGGTAAAGAACGTCTAACGATTGATTTGCACATGTGAGAGAGCAAGACTATAAGCTTAGGTTTATTTTAGTTAACAAAATATATGTAAGGATATTTCATAAATAAAATACCCCATGTTGGAATTAAAGTAAATTAAACTTTATTTGCAAAACCGGTGTAAAGAACTAATCAAGTTTTATTTATAAAGATTCATATATGAATTAATTAATTAATTATTTAATTTAGAAAAATAGACCATATGAACAATCTAAACGAAACTTTGTAATTCGAGTAGATCATATTATTATTAAAAACATTATGGTATTGGCATTAATCAAATTAATATTTATTATAAAAGCCGATGTAAAAGCCTAATCAAATTTTAATTAGAAAAGATTAATTAATTATTAAACAAATTAACATTTGGTTTACGAAAACCGAGATAAAGATCTAATTAACTTTTATGTACAAAAACATGTGATAGAAACATTAATCAAATTAAATTTGCTTATGAAAAACGATATATAGATCTATATTGCTTTTATTTGGAAAAGTCGTGTGTAACTAGACATTAATCAAAATTAATGTAAAATTTATTTTCAGAAAGCAAAACATGATGAAAACACTCCGCTAACGCGTGCTTTACCTCATTATGGACCTGACGCAATTCGAACGGTTGAAATCGGAGCTAAAACGAAGAAGATACGAGGAAAACAAGATTAAAGGATCTATTCGTAATTAACTATAGATTTTAGGGGCTAGCAAGGGAGAATCCCGAGACACATCAAACAAGTGCTGCGAATAGATCTAATGCGGGGGTTAGATCCGTAAAAGGGTGTGGGTGGGCTTTATGTGTGTAAGGGGAATCTTTGTAGGGGGTTCTCTGCAGTTTTGCCAAGGCACAGATCAGATCTAAGGTTTACAAGAAAATTCAGGGACTTAATCGCAAAACTGCCAGGCCTTTCTTCTTCCTTTGGACTGGGCGCACAGGAGCACACAGGGGGGCGGTGGCGGCGCTAGGGGGGTGGCGGCGCCGGCGTCCTAGACTGCCAGCTGCTCGGGTAAGTAAGGAAAACGAAGAGGAGATTGATACGGTCGCAGGCGTGTGCTCACCTCGAGCGGAGAAGGACAGGAGGCACCGGATTTTGAGAAGGGGCGGCGACGGGGTTGGCGGCCGGCGGCTCGGCCTCCAGGCACGCGCGACGCTCCGACGTTGGGCCGGCGGCGGGGAGAGGCCGGGGAGGCGCGGCGCTTCCACGCGAACCCCGGGCGGCCTCGGCTGACCCGGCGGACGGCGGAGGCGGCGGACCGGGCGGCGACCGGCTCGGGGCGGACACGGGCGGCGCGCGTGGTGTTCTTGGCCGGCGACGGCGGCCGCGCGATGAGGGAGGCGGCGCGCGAGGGAGGCTCGAGGCGGCGCGCGCTTATAGGCGCGCGGCTTGCCGTGCTTGGCACCGGAAGCCAAGGCGTGCGGCGCCGGACTCCGGTGGCGCCGAGTTCGGGCGGACCGCGCCGGGCCCGGATGGGCTTCGCGGGCGGGCTCGGGTCCGGGCTGGTGCGGGCCACGGCGGGTTGGCGGGTTGGGTCGGTGCGGGCGGAGCGGGCCGGAGCTGGGCTGAGTTGGGCCGAAAAGACGGCACGCGAGCAATAAGTCCGGGGAGCAACAACGGACTTCTGGAATTGGGCCTCAAAGAAGAATGGGCTGCTGGTAGAGATGATGCAGGCAAAGCAAGAGGAGTTAAGGGGCCTTTTCCGTACTTCGGTTGCTGGGCCGAAAGCCTCGGAATAGATTTCTTTACTATTTTTCCGAAAATACTTTAAGTGCGAAAACAATTCCAGGAAATTCCTTTAAAATGTTTTGAAGCACGAAAAATACTCAGAAAATTCCAAAAATCCCAGGAAAATTCCCGGAGATAGATTGAGACACGAACAATCCAAATAAAGTATTTGGAGCTCATGAAAAACATTTTAGAGCCTTCTAATAAATAGAAATAGCTCAAGGAAAATGAGAATAAATTCCAGAAAAATCCAGAAAATTCTCGAAAGAGTTTGGACAGCACCTAAACGCACTTTTTGAAACCTTTTGCACTCAAGAAGCACCAAGATGCATCGGCATGAATGCAACACGCAGAACCATTTATTTAATTTTCGAAAAACAAACAAAGGTTTTCTCTATACTATATTCCCTGTAAAGAAAATAAATGTTGGAAAAATTTTAAAATTATGAGAAAATTGTTATTTAATTATTCTTTCTATCCACATCCTGAAATTGGAAATTTCAGGGTGTGACAGCTTGGAGGTGCCGGATCGCTGGAGAATCTTCAAGGTGGTTTAGGACGGTGAGAGTGGCTCCCAAATTGGTCTGCGGTGAGTTGTAAACTTCATGTCCGTCGCGCTCGAAGTCCCTGAGGAGATCTCGCGCACGTAATCTGTTGGCACGAGGTGGATCGTCTTGGCGTCGCTGTTGTGGAGTAGCTGGTGCCACAAGTACTTGTTGCCCGGCGTTGGCGTTGACCTGTCCGGCGTTGGCCAGTTGTAGGCCTGCACCTGGGGCAGGGGCAGCGATCTCTTGTTGTCGTGGGACATCTCGGGCGGCGTTAGCGTTTTCACGCTCTTGACACTGCGCATCTGTTTCTCCGTCTTGCGGTGGTACATCTGCAGAGACGACCAAGATCTGACGATCCAGAGTCTCGAATTCTTCTCTCGGATAGTTCGGAGAGATCGTTGTGTGGGTGACCTGGAACGCAAGGTGGTCTGGAGATGACTCTTGGTTCAACCGGCGGCAGTGAGCCGCGGTAAGAGGTTGGCGAAACTTTTTGAGGACACGGCACTAGCGTGCGGTGTGCTTGGCGTTTTCATGGATAGGGCAGGGCTCGTCAAGGTAGTTCTCGTAGCTTTCACGATCTTGAGGGTAGAGTCCAGATTCGATCTGGATCTTGCACTTCATGTAGCGGGATGCTACGTGAGCGGCATTGCGCAAGCGAAGAAGCATGCTGGAGGTCGAAGGAGTCGTGCGAGGGCGTTTGACGCGCTCACAGACTTTGATTGTGTCAGAGAGCATACCCTCGACACGATCAATCCCAGCGATCAGGTCGCTGGGAGTGGGTGGGTGGGTTTTCTTCGACATATCTATTTCGATCTGTTGGTTGGTGGTGACCGCGTTGCCTTCAATGACGAGGCAGGCAGCTGGAGCGGTGGATGTTGTCAGCATCGAGCCAAAGCAGATGTCGACGGGGTTGGCGAGGAAGTCCGCCATGCTCTCTGAGAAGATGATGTTGTTGGTCGAAGCCATCGAGTTGCACGAAGAACCTTGACTTACCCCTACCTGGCGCGCCAACTGTCAGATGGTGAGATCTGGACAGCCCACGGGGGTGTTAATCCCTGTGGTTTATTTGTTCGGTGGGGATATATCTAAGGTTAAGAACTCGAAGGTCGCACACGATTACGCGGAACACAGAGAACACAGCGAGTTTATACTGGTTCGGGCCTCCGGAGAGTAATACCCTACGTCCAGTTGTCGGTGTAAATTGCTTGAGGATTGGTCGAGGTCGAGTTACAAGGGAGATCGCCTCGTTCGCCTTATATTGGCCAGCGGATGAGGTCGGTTCCCAGACTCCTGGTCGGTTACGGCCAGTAGACCTAAGTCTACGTTACTCAAAGACTTCTGGCGGCTTCAAAGACTTCCTCAAAGAGAAGTGTATGTGGCATCTGGAGGGCAATCACACCACCAAGCAGTGCTGCCAACTCCGGCGAGCACTCAAAGATACACTAGACCCTTGGCCTCCTCACGACAAGAAGGGCAAGAAGAGAGTCGACGAAGGCAACGACGAATTCTAGGAACCCAACAAAACATTGAACGTCCTCTTTGGCGAACTACCCACCAGACGGTCTCAGAAGGCCACCCGACGGGAAGTCTTAAACATTGAACCAGCGGTGCCGACACCTCTAAGGTGGTCGGAGGTACCCATCACCTTCTCCTGCGCGGATCAATGGACAAGCTTCTCCGAGCTAGGACGTTGTCCACTCATCCTGAAACCAGTAGTCGCGGGCTCCAGACTCAACAAGGTACTCATTGATGGCGGAAGCGGTCTCAACGTCATTTTCACCAAGACCTTGAAGAAGATGAAGCTCGACATCACCGACATGCTCACCAAGAGCGCGTCACCCTTCTACAACATCATCCCCGGTAACACGGCTATCCCACTAGGCTCAGTGGTCCTGCCAGATACCTTCGGGGAAATAAGGGAGAACTACCGCACCGAGTACATCAAGTTCGAGGTTGCGGACTTTGAAATCTCCTACCATGCCATCCTCGGCAGACCAGCTATCGCCAAATTCATGGCGGTACCCCACTACAACTACTTGGTACTCAAGATGCCAAGTTCTGCTGGAGTACTAACACTGCAAGGGGACTTGAAGATATCCTTCAACTGCGACACCGAAGCCGTGGAACTCGCAGCAACCAATCAAGTACCCAATGCAATGATGGAAATTTTCACTGCATCCAAGAAGCTCGCTCCAACCGAACTCTAGATCCTAGAGAAGACCGACACAACTAACAAGCCTCAGCCATTAGAGGAGGTACAAGTGAAGGCCATCGACCTCGGGACGAGTGATAACAGCAAGACTACCATGATTGGGGTGGGTCTCGATCCGAAATAGGAAGACGCGCTCATCAGCTTTCTCTGGGCCAACCGAGACATCTTCGTGTGGAAGCCAGCAGACATGCCAGCGGTGCCCAGGAGGCTGATCGAGCACTCACTCAACGTCGACCCTAAAGCTACCCCCAAGCGACAGCACCTCCACCGCTTCGCCGACGACCGACGGGATGCCATCAAGAAGGAACTCGCCAAACTACTTGCAGCTGGCTTCATCCGTGAAGTCTTCCATCCTGAGTGGCTTGCAAACCCCGTACTTGTCCACAAAAAGAATACCAATGAATGGAGGATGTGCGTCGACTACACCGACCTCAACAAGCACTGCCCCAAGGACCCCTTCGGGTTGCCGCGGATTGACCAAGTTATCGACTCCATGGCGGGTTGCGACCTGCTCTGCTTCCTTGACTGCTACTCTGGGTACCACCAGATCGCCATCAAGGAAGAAGACCAGGAGAAGACCGTGTTCATCACCCCGTTCGGTGCCTACTGCTACACGACGATGTCGTTCGGGCTAAAGAACGTCGGCACCACCTACCAGCGAGCTATCCAGGCCTGCTTCAAGAAGCAGCTCAATAAGAACGTCGAAGCCTACGTGGATGACATGGTTGTCAAAACCTGAAATTCCGACACACTCATCGCCGATCTTGAAGAGACTTTCACATCTCTGCGAGAGTATCAGTGGAAGCTCAACCCCAACAAGTGCGTCTTCGGCGTATCCTTAGGGAAACTACCCAGTTTCATCATCAGCCACTGCGGCATCGAATCCAACCCCGAGAAGATCTCCGCCATCACCAACATGACAACTCCCACCTACATCAAGGATGTACAGAAGCTGACCAGGTGCATGGCGGCCCTGAACAGATTCATATCAAAGCTTGGAGAATGGGGACTCCCCTTCTTCAGATTAATCAAACATCAAGAGAAGTTTGTATGGACCACAAAGGCTGATCAAGCTCTGGCGCAGCTCAAAGACTTCTTATCCAAGCCACCAGTCCTCACGACTCCTCGAAAAAAGGAGCAACTACTGCTCTACCTCGTTGCGACTACTCACATGGTCAGTACCACCATTGTTGTCGAGCGGCAGGAAGACAGCCATGCCTACCTAGTCCAGCCACCAGTCTACTTCGTAAGCAAGGTCTTGTCAGAATCAAAGGCATGCTACCAGCCGGTATAGAAGCTACTCTACGTAGTGCTCATCACCTCGTGGAAGCTACGACACTACTTCCAGGAGTACTCAATCACCGTCATCGCCAACTACCCGCTCAGTGATATTCTGCGCAATCAAGATGCTACTGGAAGATTCTCTAAATGGGCAGTCGAACTCGGCGCCCTCAACATAGACTTCAAGCCACACATAGGCATCAAGTCTCAAGCACTAGTCGACTTCATGGCAGAATGACGGGAGAATCAGTTTCCAACTCCAACTGAGCGGCCAGAGCATTGGGTGATGTACTTCGACGGCTCACTCAAGCTCAAGGGCGCAGGTGCAGGGGTACTCTTGAATTCTCCAAAGGGCGAACAACTCAAGTACGTACTGGAGATCTTCTGGAAGGTCTCAAACAATGAAGCCGAGTATGAAGCTCTTCTACACGGGCTCCTCCTCGCAATCTCATTGGGCATCAAATGACTACTGGTCTATGGCGACTCCGCAGTGGTCATCAACCAAGTCAACAAATCTTGGGATCGCGACAAGGAGAACATGGATGCCTATTGCCTGGAAGTCCGCAAGCTCGAGAACAAGTTCTACGGTCTCGAGTTCCACCATGTCGTCTGCGACAACAACGTTGCAGCGAACGTCCTATCGAAGCTTGGTCCACTCACACACAAGTACCCGTCGGAGTCTTCATCCATGAGCTTCATGCGCCATCCATCCCGGAGTCGGTGCCCACGACCACTGATCCAGCACCATCACAGCCTGGTCAGGAGGTCATGATGATCAACGTTGACTGGCGACAACCTTTTATCGACTGCATCTGCGAGCAGAATGTTCCCTCCGACAAGAACATGGCAGAACAACTGTCCGTCGAGCTAAAACCTACGTACTAGTCGGAGACAAGCTCTATAGGGGAGGTGCTACTTCTGGAGTACTCATAAAGTGTGTACCCCGGGAAGAAGGCAAGGACATCTTGGAGGAGATCCACAAAGGTGTCTGCGGAAACCACATGTCTTCTCACACGTTGGTGAGCAAAGCTTTCTGACGAGCTTTCTACTGGCCCACAGCTCTGGGCGATGCTGAAGAATTCATCAGAAAGTGCCAAGGGTGCCAATACTTCGTCAAGCAACAACACGTCCCGACCTACAAGCTAGTCACCATACCACCAACCTAGCCCTTCGCCTGCTGGGGACTCGACATGATTGGGCCTTTGCCAACTGTTCTAGGAGGATTCAACAGAGTCTTGGTGGCCATCGACAAGTTCACCAAGTGGATCGAAGTCAAGCCGGTCACCTGCCCAAAGGCCGATAGAGTACTCAACTTCTTGGATGAGCTCGTGCATCACTATGGGCTACCGCACCGCATCATCACAGACCTGGGTTCCAACTTCAACAACCATCAGTTATGGGGCCACTACGAGAATAGCGGGATCGACGTCCGGTGCATCTCAGTCGCCCACCCCCGTGCCAATGGACAAGTCGAGCGCGCCAATGGGATGGTACTCGACACCCTCAAGAAGTGACTGCACGACACAGCTAACACCAAAGGAGGCAAGTGGATTAAGGAACTACCCAATGCACTATGGGGGCTTCATACTCAACCTACCAAGCCGACAGGGCAGTCGCCCTACTTCCTGGTCTACTGCTCCGAAGCTATTCTACCTGCCAACATGATGTGGGAATCCCCGGCAGTAGAACAGTACGCCGAGAGCATCTTAGAAGATAGCAGAAGAGTTGATATCGACGGCCTCGAAGAAGCTCGCTGTGCCGCCCTCGTCCAATGAGCAAGGTACCTCGAGGGCATCCGACGCTATCATGATCGCAACATCAAGGAACGCTCCTTCAACGTCGGTGACCTAGTCCTCCTTCGCATCTAGAACATGGAAGGACTACACAAGCTCAGCTCGCCATGGGAAGGTCCGTTCTCAGTCTCCAAGGTGACCGGACCTGGCTCCTATCGCCTCCAGACACTTGAAGGCGACGACATCAGCAACTCGTGGAACGTCGACCAACTGTGTTGCTTCTACGCGTAGTCGTTCGACTACTCTAAGGGTCCAAGTCTACACGACTGCTCCCGGGCTCCTCGCTGTAAGCGGCCTTTTGGTCCTGGCACTATTCTACGGACTACGCTTCTCCAAGATCTAGCGTCAACGGCTACTAACGGATCTTAGGTTGCTTAGAGCACTGAGGATTCTAGCGGCGGTCTACAAGACCATGTACTCTAGATCCAGCCTATACGGCTACTAACGGATCTCTATGTAAGCGGCCTCAAGTCCTAGCGTCACTTAGCCATAGGTGGCCTACGGGTCTTGGCAACTACATTTGCAAACACCCTGACCATCTAGATGTATTCACTCTTCAGTAATAAAGTTTGATTATTATTCAACTTATTTGGTGTGTCTCCTGATCAGGCATCTACTACCGAGTACTACTACTCGCATGAGTTCCTCAGCTGGCTGCTCCGCACACTTCGCTGCAAGTGGCGACAACGAGTACTTATTTTTGCAGATACATCGTGGATAACTCTTATTCATAATTCATACAAGCACTAACAAACTCCGTTTATCTTACAACCAACTACTCTAAGCCATGCCTACAGGTACTCCTACTGAAGGTTGAGCTTCTCCGCCACTTGTTCAGCAATTGGCGCCATCTCCTCCAGCAGGGTCTTGTACTGGTGATCGGTGTAGTTGGCTGCGAGTCCATCAATGACTACATCCACTGGAGCCTTGGGGAAGTACAACTTCATGAACGCCAAGACTTGGTTTGGGATCGACTTCGCCAAGTGCTTCACGTATGTCGCCGAACGCCCGGGGGCTTCCTTCAAGCGGTCCACCAGTGGATCAATTTTAGGCCTGCCTGGGTGTGACACCAACAGCCTAGCAATGGGGAGCGCGGCTTCTTCAAGCTCCTTCAATTGGCCTCGCGGCCTCTCGCAGTCTTCGTTGAGCTTCTGTAGGGATTGATAACAATTCACAAGGTCACGATCTGAGGCTTCATGAAGCTCCATGTGATAGATGCACTCATGAGCCAGCTTTTTGTACTCATACTCAAGTACCTCTCGGGCATCGGTCTCCCGGTACACGACGTTCTTCAAGTCGGTCTCTAATGCCTTCAGCTGGTCAACTCGTGCCTCAAGCTTTGCAAACAACTTAGCACAACATCAGATTACAATAAGGTACCCCAATAAGTACCCAACGGCTTTGGCGGTACCTTTATTCTTCTAGCGCAATGACTTGTTCATATGGACCAAGTCTTCGTTCTTCGCCTGCATCTCTTGCACCTCATTGTGGTATTGGGCGAAGATGCCATCGAGCTTGGACTAGAGTAGAGCAAAATGCTTCTTTGCCTTGTCCAACTCTTTCTCCAAAGCATCTGCGCGGAGCACTGTGTCACCATATCCCTGAAGCAGATCGGACTTCTGCCGGGATCTCTCAATTGCGTCCTACAAAGGGCAACACAGTAAACAAGTACTCACTGCTACGCAAGACAAGGCTACTCAGGGTATTCGCAACATATCTTGATCCACTGCTGTCGGTGTTTTAGACCGGCAACCTACTAAGGGGAGTACCCGAAGTAGATGAATGTGGCCTCGCCGAGATCGGTAACTCGAAGGAAGAGACACGCGACACACAATTTAGACAGGTTCGGGCCGCGAGGTGCGTAATACCCTACGTCCCGTATGCCGCGTATCTCCGGATTGATTGGGCACGATTACAAGATGGTGTAATTGTGCGCCGTGAGATGAGATTGCATGAGATGCCGTAGAAGGGTCCCCGCCTAGCCTTATATAGTCCGGGAGGCAGGGTTACAAGTCGAAGTAGGGAGAGAGTACTAGTCGAGTACGTCTAGGAGTCTTCCATACAGTGCGGGACATGTACAGCTTCCTAACCGAGTACTTCTCCTCCGCAGTCCTTGTGCTCCACGCCATCAGGTGCCGTGTAGCGCAAGCCGGGTAGTCCCAGGGGCCCACCGAGTAGTCGGTCCTAGTACCCACCGAGGTAATGGGCCCAGGGAGGTCCATACGACAAGCCCACGAGTACTTTGTAGTCGAGAAGGATAGCTTCAAGTAATCTTGACGGCCTTAACGAGTAGCCTCAAGCGTCCCCGAGTACTACAAGTCAAAAGTCCTCAAGAGTAGTCGAAGCATCCCGAGGCTGGAATGTACTCCAGCTGATGTTTGAGCAATCCTGAAGTCTTCTCGAGTAGTCCCAAGCGTCCTCGAGTGCTGCCCTCGAAGGTCTTCAAAAATGCCCGCCTTGTCTTGAAGCCGAAGCTGGTATGGAAGTGCGATTGCAAAATCGCACTCCATATGGAGTAGCCCCCGAGCCTTAGGTTGAGCCGTAGGCTCTGGCTGAGGGTCCATCTGAAGTCTTGGCAAGAATATCCCGAAAAATCCGGAGAGAAAAAACCGAAGGACACATGGCATGGAGCCCCCGAGCCTTGAGTCGAGTACCTCCTCTCGAATTGAAGGGTCATCTTGTAGAATGTGTCCTGAGATGCTCCTGAGTCTTGTCGCTTCCCAGGTAGTCGAGTAGAAGTAGCCGAGCCCCCGAGGTGAGGCGCATCGACTAGTAGAATACGAAGAGTCACGCGTGTCCGCTGAGTCAGCCGAGCGCTAACATATCCATCTGGCTGTTGGAGGGCCGTTTTGACTTATAAATAGAAGCCAAAACCTGTCACACCTGTTTTTCCAAAGAAAACCAAGTGCAAACCTATATGCATGCCAGGATCAAGTTTCATGCATATAGCTGACATAAGTGAATAACAGAAACAATATCACGTAAGAAAAAGGGAGATTATCAGAGTATTACGCTATATCCCGGAAACGGAGGCACCAAACTCCACAAGCGATCGATCGGGGGTTGCGTACGCCTAGAACCAGCAACATCTTCAAAAGACTTCGAGTAGCTTCCTCCTTCGAGCAACATTGTTTATAGCAAGGGTGAGCACTTGTCGTACTCGGCAAGTGTGGGGAAAGTATGAATGCAAAGGCTTTATAGTGGACTGGGCTATAAGCATTTAGCATTTTAGTTGGTCAAATTTTATTAGCACTCGATTACTAATAAAGTATAAGTTTATACCAACCCACAATTAAGCATAAAGACAAGAGATACACCATGAGCACGTGGCAAGCATAACCATAACACATATCACAATTTAAGTCCATCTTCAAGTTCAATTAATCATGTGAGGGTCCAGCCGCTCTTGACCGTGAGCACGGCTAATCGATTAGTTTAACACTGCGAGAGGTTGTACATCTTTACCCACAAGCAGCGTAAAAGCTCCGAAGAACTTTGGACCCAACCATGCGATGCGTTGCGCGAGCACCATATCACACTTCCGAGGTGTGATTGCATAGGGACGCTACATGGCCTTTACAAAGGTTCCCTAGCAAGTTATGACCCACAAGGTCCGGATCGATTAGCAAGGTATAAAGTCCCCTAGCAGGTCGATACCCCACCATAAAAGAATAACTCACCCAACCCCCCGCTAGAGCGAGTCCATGCCCCACGGTACCGCCGATCCCTTGTCCTTATCGGGTAAGATCATCCCAAGCTAAAGTTCCTAATTAATCGGCCAAGACCATTGCCCATTAGTTCTTGTGGTTGTACTGTTTTCCTGGGTGGTTCTCCATGTTCCGATTAAACATATAGTCTTGTATATTAAACATCACATAAAGGAACATAGAGCATAAAATGATAACCATGTTGATTATTACCAACCCAAGTTGAGCACACTAAGCAATATCTACCCTCAAAATTAATTGAAACCGGGTTCAAGATAATAGTCAAATGAGGCTAGTCATCCTTAACAGAACCCATCAAAGTTAATGCAAAGCAATGCAATAGTGATTAATAAAGTTATTAGGACAAAATATCAAGGACACACTTGCCTTTAACCAAAGTGTAGTTGCTCAGAATACTTCACCTTCACGCTCTTCAAAGCTCTCGAACCACGAACAACGTTCACTCTAATCGCATCAATCATCGGGCACAAACATACACAAAGCAAACAAACAAGCATATACTAAGAACAAAGCACCAATCAAAAGAAAACTTTAAAAGAACGCACTAAATGACAGGCTCGATCAGATGGATCACTAAAGAACACAAGGTGTGCTTGAAAGGGAAAGGCTTGATTAGCTTTGAAGAGATGATTGCGGAAGATTGAGCAAGGACCGGAAAGGTCACACTAAGATAGAGCTGGATCCCAAAGGTTACGCAAGCGCAAGAAACGCTGAAACAGAACTAAGCTTGAAACTATCATGAGATCATTATCAAACAACAAAAGACTACGCTTGGCATATTTTAATTAAGAAATTACGTGAAAGAATATTTCAGAGAAATACTCTATGTTACTATTAAACAAGTTATATTTAATTAAACAAATCACGATAAACCTAATCATATTTTATTTATAACATTCGAGCAGAAATTATGTCAAATTAACAACTACTTTAAAAAGATAAAGCAAGTATAAGACATCTAGGCGAATAACTTTATGTCACGTGTTCAACTAAACACATTTTAATATTGAAAAGGCGTTTATGATGTCATTAGGCATATTAACTTTATTATGAAAACCGATCTTTAACCCTAACATCTTTTATTTAGAAAACTAGTTACGAATAGGGATTAACCAATTACATCACGATTAAAGAAAACCGGATTAGAACCTAATCACTTTTTATTTATAAAAGCAATGGAATAAAAATTAGTCAAGATTAACATGCGGTTTTAGTGTTAAAACAAGTAACAGGTGATAGACATGCTAACGTATAAGTTAAGGTGAAGCAAACGAGAGCGGTAGCAACGAACTATCAAGCGCATAAGAAATCTTAGGCTAAGAACTAGGAAGACTAGCCTACAAGGAGAACTTGGATGAACAACTGACACACTAACCAAGGGTGAACTGATCTGACAGGTGAAGCAGATAACAGGGTAAACTCTAAAGAAAGATAGCTACGATAGATTTGGCACAAGAACACAACTGATTCGTAAAGAGACAAAACCTAATTGAGATAGGATAGACATAAACTAGATATTGATGAACGAGATTCTACAAGAAACATGAAACAAGAGTGGTAAGATTACTTGATAGGCAAATGAGCAGTGCAAACTACTCACACGGGTAAAGCTACTAAGTTAAGCAGAAACTCTAAGGCTTGATTAGATGCACACGGTTTAGCTCAGGCTAACACTAGAAAGGTTTAGAGCTTCTGATAAACTTGATCGAGAGAGATAAAGCTGATACCAAACGTCTAACGAATTATTTGCATATGAGAGATCAAACTATGAGTTGGATTTACTTTAATTAACAAAGTATATGTAAGGATATTTCATAAATAAAATACCCCATGTTGGAATTGAAGTAAATTAAACTTTATTTGCAAAACCGGTGTAAAGAACTAGTCGAGTTTTATTTATAAAGATTCATATAAGAATTATTCCAATTAAACATTTAATTTAGAAAAACTAACTATATGAACAATCTAAACGTCACTTTGTATTCGAGTAGATCATATTATTATTAAAAACAGCATTACATTGGTATTGATCAAAATTAACATTTATAAAGCCGGAGTAAAAGCCTGATCAACTTTTAATTGGAAAAGATTAATTAACTATTAAACAAATTATCATTTGATTTACGAAAACCGAGATAAAGATCTAATTAACTTTTATGTGTAAAAACATGTGATAGAAACATTAATCAAATTAAATTTGCTTATGAAAAACGATATATAAATCTATATTACTTTTATTTATAAAAGACATGTGTAAATAGACATTAATCAAAATTAATATTAATTTTATTTTCAGAAAACAAAACATGATGAAAACTCACCACTAACGCGTGCTTTACATCATTATGGATCTAACGCAACTTGAACGGATGAAATCGGAGCTAAAACAAAGATTTTATGAGGTAAACAAGGTAGCGAGGGACCTAAACGGAATTAACCGTAGATCCGGAGGGCTAGCGAGAAAAGATTCTTGAGACACCTCAAACGGTGCTTGCAAAAGTGATATAGCTCGGGGTTAGATCTGTAAAAGGTGCTTGGGATGGATCTGGTTGTGAGCATCTAATAGATCTAGGGGTTATCCGTGAAAAGAGTTGGACACATAAAAGCATCTAAGATTAAAAGAGATTACGGGGGCCTAAACGCAAAGTTGCCAAACCTTTCTTCTTCCTTCGGTTCGGACACGCGGGGGGAACGGGGGATTTCCCCCCAAGCGATTTCCGGCCGGTGGCGGTACCGGCTCGATCTCGCTGCGGAGGCGGCGCTCCCGCGACTCGGCGGCGCGGGCGACGGCGGCCCGGGGTCCGCGGCGTGCGGGGGGGGGTGCGGGTCCCGCCGGCGGCGAACGAGGGGTGGCCGGCGGCGCGGGTTCAAGGGGTGGCGGCGCTGCGGGGCTCCTCCGGCGATGGGGAAGCGGTGGAATAAACTCGGCTCGGTGCGTGGATGCTCGTGATGACGGCGGCTCGCTCCGGGAGGACCCCTAGCCGGCGAATCGGGGCGGCGGCCGGTGGCGGCGCTCCACGCGAGCGGGGGCGCACGGGCGCTCGGGTTTCGCTCGGCCGGTGCCGGGCTGCGTGCGGCGGGGGGCGGTGGGGTTCGCGGCCGGCGTGCGGCCTTTAAAGGGGCGGCGGATGCCTGGCCGTGGCGCGCACGCCAAGGCAAGGCGCGGCGGCGGCGCGGGCGTGTCCGCCATGGACACCCCGGTCGTGGAGGCCATGGCCGGGGAACGCCGGCCCGGATGGGCCTCACGCGGGCCTAGGCCGGGCCGGTTGCGGGCGAAGGGAAGATGGGTCGGGCCTTCGGGCTCGGCCCATTAGGATAGGTTTGCTTTTCTTTTTTTCGGATTTATTTTCAATGCGAAACAATTTCGAAAAAACAATCCAGAAATTGTTTAAAGCACGAAAAATACTCCGAAAATCACAAAAATTCCAGGAAAATTCCTAGAGATAGATTAGGTCATGAACAATCCAAACAAAGCATTTGGTGCTCATGAAAAAGATTTTAGAGCCTTCTAATAAATAGAATTAGCTCAAGAAAAATGAGAATAAATCCCAGAAAATTCTGGAAAATTCCCGGAAGGATTAGAACAGCTCCTAAACGCATTTTTGAAACCTTAAGCGCTCAGGAAGCACCAAGATGCATCGGCATGAATGCAACACTCACAACTTTTTATTTGCTTAAGAAAATCAAACAAGGATTTTTCCTATCCTATATTTCGTAAAGAAAAAAAATAAATGTTGGAAAAATTTTAAAATTATGAGAAAATTGTTATTTAATTATTCTTTCTATTCACATCCCGAAATTGGAATTTCGGGGTGTGACAACTCTACCCCCTTAAAAGGAATCTCGTCCCGAGATTCGAAAAAGGTTAGCAAGAAACAAAGGCTCATGGGGGTATTATCCAAAGCTTATCAACTTTCTTCATATCAACCTTCCTTACACTCGCATACCAAACATGCTCTTCTATTCTTCATAGCTTGTTGGACTTGTATAGGAGTATATAGTCCGGTCCCTCTTATAACTTATCCATTCTTCTTCATTGTGATTTCTCCACTCTTCGCTTTGCTCTATCATAGTCCTTGGTAGATCAACTTGCGCTTCGAGATTCTTCTTGATGGGAGTGACAAACATAGGTCGAACAATCTTAGGCTGGGGTTTGTTGGAACCAGGTTCCGTACCATTATCTTCCCATAGATGTGATAACTTCTTCTTTCGTCTCGTTCTACGATTTTGTTTATTAGATCACTTGCATCTACCAGGTTTGTATTCCTTGCAAGTGATAATCCAATCATCAAGGTTTAGGGTTTGAGGATGACCTTCAGCTTGAGAACCTTCTTCTTGAGTTGAGTTTTAGGTGGACAACATCTTCTCGCTTATCAATATCTATAGGGTTATGTTGGCGAGCTTCTCTTGTCATAAGACCGGCTTCCATCTAGGGCATGAAAGACCATGGTACTCACCACACGGACACATATCCGGAGCCTTTTTTTAACCTCATATTGTTTCTCCATTGTTAGTTTTAGTGCTTCATGCTTCTTCTTCTTTCTTTAATTATTCCATGCTTCGACAACTTGCCTCTTTCTTGGCCCAATGGAAACTCGTCGCCGGCCATCTCATTACGAAAGTAGGTTGGGCTAGAGCGCATCCTTCCTTGTAAGACTTTAGTCTACATAGCCGATAGCTTCTCTTTATCAAATGATGGAGGAGTCATGTTTTGATGGTTATCATTGGTGACAGTATTGTGGTCTTTAGGGAGTGAAGCTTGCCCGTATTGGAGTCGATGAATCTTAACCATGGTTTGGGCCATTGCTTGCGAACACGGGTTTGTGCAGCGATATACTCCATCATCTTGCGCTTCAATGCTGAGGTTTCAAGAGGAATGTTGATGTTCCCTTTGTTATCTTTATCTTCATGATTTGTGTTGGAGCTCTCCATCTGACTGGGTATTTGTGATAGGACCGAAGAGATAGGCGAAGAGTAGAGAGAAAGAATGGGAAGAGCAAGGAGGTGGGAGATACAAAAGAAGAACCCAACTAAGCAACTGATGTTATTGCAGATGTAAGATCCACAATACACCAACACTCACTGCAAAGAAACAAATCAATCAGGGTCATAAAACCAAGCATCATCATGCAAGCACTCAATTCCACCAACCAAGGCATATCTAAGGGAACGATACTACACGTTGTTAATTAAGTCAAAGGGTATCCTCCTAATAAATCAGATGTAGCTCCAAGCAGGGATCTCCAAAAATAAGGGATTTTTCCCAGATCAAGGAGGCCAAAATTATGAGTTCAACCCAACTGGAATCACCTCAATCGGAGGTTTGGAACTCGAGATATGAATTAAACAAGATGGCTATGTCAGCAGTGTTGACAGATTTGAGAACCTCCAAAGTTTCGGGCATAAGTCTCTGTATATACAACCAAAATTGATAAATTTTGGACAGAGTGAAACTTATGAAATTCCTGAACTACTCCAATTGGATTTATCTCAATCGGAGGTCCATAGCCCGAGATATAAAATAACGAAGGTAACTGAGTAAGCAGAGTTTACAGATTCTGATAGCTCCAATGTTTCGATCATAGCTCCTGAAATATGTACTGGATAGGTCTGAATTTTTGATAGATATTAACTTATGAAATTTAGGAACTAACCCAACTGGTTTCATGTCAATCGGAGTTCTGTAGCTTGAAAAAGAATTAAAACAGCGCTGATGTGTCAGAGATCTGCGCGAAAAAAAGATAGAATATCAAGGGTAACAGTTCTACCAAGAAATCAAGGGGTGTTTATTGCTTGAGAGAAGTGGAAGAGAGACAAGATCAAGACCAAGGGAAGGGTAAATAATTAGGCAAGGGTAGAGATCATAATCATTTGCGAAACAATGATGTGCAAATGAAAATGTGACAATCAAAGGTGAGCTATTAAGGAGGATTGATGAAGGATATGGTTTAAGAAGCGAGAATATTCATTCAAGAGCTCAAGGGAAAGGTGGCGATGATTTTTTTTAGATAAAAGGAAACCATAAGAAACGACCATTACTATCTAGGCTCACGTCCTACAGTCGATACAGCTCTGATACCACTCTGTCACACCTGTTTTTCCAAAGAAAACCAAGTGCAAACCTATATGCATGCCAGGATCAAGTTTCATGCATATAGCTGACATAAGTGAATAACAGAAACAATATCACGTAAGAAAAAGGGAGATTATCAGAGTATTACGCTATATCCTGGAAACGGAGGCACCAAACTCCACAAGCAGTCGACTGGGGGTTGCGTACGCCTAGAACCAGCAACATCTTCACAAGACTTCAGAGTAGCTTCCTCCTTCTGAGCAACATTGTTTATAGCAAGGGTGAGCACTTGTCGTACTCAGCAAGTGTGGGGAAAGTATGAATGCAAAGGCTTTATAGTGGACTGGGCTATAAGCATTTAGCATTTTAGTTGGTCAAATTTTATTAGCACCTGATTACTAATAAAGTATAAGTTTATACCAACCCACAATTAAGCATAAAGACAAGAGATACACCATGAGCACGTGGCAAGCATAACCATAACACATATCACAATTTAAGTCCATCTTCAAGTTCAATTAATCATGTCAGGGTCCAGGCCGCTCTTGACCGTGAGCACGGCTAATCGATTAGTTTAACACTCTGCAGAGGTTGTACATCTTTACCCACAAGCAGCGTAAAAGCTCCGAAGAACTTTGGACCCAACCATGCGATGCTGCGCAGGCACCATATCACACTTCCGAGGTGTGATTGCATAGGGACGCTACATGGCCTTTACAAAGGTTCCCTAGCAAGTTATGACCCACAAGGTCCGGATCAGTTAGCAAGGTATAAAGTCCCCTAGCAGGTCGATACCCCACCATAAAAGAATAACTCACCCAACCCCCTGCTAGAGCGAGTCCATGCCCCAAAGTACCGCCGATCCCTTGTCCTTATCAGGTAAGATCATCCCAAGCTAAAGTTCCTAATTAATCAGCCAAGACCATTGCCCATTAGTTCTTGTGGTTGTACTGTTTTCCTGGGTGGTTCTCCATGTTCCGATTAAACATATAGTCTTGTATATTAAACATCACATAAAGGAACATAGAGCATAAAATGATAACCATGTTGATTATTACCAACCGAGTTGAGCACACTAAGCAATATCTACCCTCAAAATTAATTGAAACCAGGTTCAAGATAATAGTCAAATGAGGCTAGTCATCCTTAACAGGAACCCATCAAAGTTAATGCAAAGCAATGCAATAGTGATTAATAAAGTTATTAGGACAAAATATCAAGGACACACTTGCCTTTAACCAAAGTGTAGTTGCTCAGAATACTTCACCTTCACGCTCTTCAAAGCTCTCGAACCACGAACAACGTTCACTCTAATCGCATCAATCATCGGGCACAAACATACACAAAGCAAACAAACAAGCATATACTAAGAACAAAGCACCAATCAAAAGAAAACTTTAAAAGAACGCACTAAATGACAGGCTCGATCAGATGGATCACTAAAGAACACAAGGTGTGCTTGAAAGGGAAAGGCTTGATTAGCTTTGAAGAGATGATTGCGGAAGATTGAGCAAGGACCGGAAAGGTCACACTAAGATAGAGCTGGATCCCAAAGGTTACGCAAGCGCAAGAAACGCTGAAACAGAACTAAGCTTGAAACTATCATGAGATCATTATCAAACAACAAAAGACTACGCTTGGCATATTTTAATTAAGAAATTACGTGAAAGAATATTTCAGAGAAATACTCTATGTTACTATTAAACAAGTTATATTTAATTAAAGAAATCACGATAAACCTAATCATATTTTATTTATAACATTAGAGTAGAAATTATGTCAAATTAACAATTACTTTAAAATGATAAAGCAAGTATAAGACATCTAGGCGAATAACTTTATGTCACGTGTTCAACTAAACACATTTTAATATTGAAAAGGCGTTTATGATGTCATTAGGCATATTAACTTTATTATGAAAACCGATCTTTAACCCTAACATCTTTTATTTAGAAAACTAGTTACGAATAGGGATTAACCAATTACATCACGATTAAAGAAAACCGGATTAGAACCTAATCACTTTTTATTTATAAAAGCAATGGAATAAAAATTAGTCAAGATTAACATGCGGTTTTAGTGTTAAAACAAGTAACGGGGTGATAGACATGCTAACGTATAAGTTAAGGTGAAGCAAACGAGAGCGGTAGCAACGAACTATCAAGCGCATAAGAAATCTTAGGCTAAGAACTAGGAAGACTAGCCTACAAGGAGAACTTGGATGAACAACTGACACACTAACCAAGGGTGAAGGCGATCCGACGGGTGAAGCGGATAACGGGGGTAAACTCTAAAGAAAGATAGCTACGATAGATTTGGCACAAGAACACAACTGATTCGTAAAGAGACAAAACCTAATTGAGATAGGATAGACATAAACTAGATATTGATGAACGAGATTCTACAAGAAACATGAAACAAGAGTGGTAAGATTACTTGATAGGCAAATGAGCAGTGCAAACTACTCACACGGGTAAAGCTACTAAGTTAAGCAGAAACTCTAAGGCTTGATTAGATGCACACGGTTTAGCTCAGGCTAACACTAGAAAGGTTTAGAGCTTCTGATAAACTTGATCGAGAGAGATAAAGCTGATACCAAACGTCTAACGAATTATTTGCATATGAGAGATCAAACTATGAGCTGGATTTACTTTAATTAACAAAGTATATGTAAGGATATTTCATAAATAAAATACCCCATGTTGGAATTAAAGTAAATTAAACTTTATTTGCAAAACCGGTGTAAAGAACTAGTCGAGTTTTATTTATAAAGATTCATATAAGAATTATTCCAATTAAACATTTAATTTAGAAAAACTAACTATATGAACAATCTAAACGATACTGTGTACTGCGAGTAGATCATATTATTATTATTAAAAACAGCATTTACGTTGGTATTAATCTAAATTAACATTTACTTATAAAGCCGGAGTAAAAGCCTAATCAACTTTTAATTGGAAAAGATTAATTAACTATTAAACAAATTATCATTTGATTTACGAAAACCGAGATAAAGATCTAATTAACTTTTATGTGTAAAAACATGTGATAGAAACATTAATCAAATTAAATTTGCTTATGAAAAACGATATATAGATCTATATTACTTTTATTTATAAAAGACATGTGTAAATAGACATTAATAAAAATTAATATTAATTTTATTTTCAGAAAACAAAACATGATGAAAACTCACCACTAACGCGTGCTTTACATCATTATGGATCTAACGCAACTTGAACGGATGAAATCGGAGCTAAAACAAAGATTTTATGAGGTAAACAAGGTAGCAGGGACCTAAACGGAATTAACCGTAGATCTGGAGGGCTAGCAGAAAAGATTCTTGAGACACCTCAAACAGTGCTTGCAAAAGTGATATAGCTCGGGGTTAGATCTGTAAAAGGTGCTTGGGATGGATCTGGTTGTGAGGATCTAATAGATCTAGGGGTTATCTGTGAAAAGAGTTGGACACATAAAAGCATCTAAGATTAAAAGAGATTACAGGGGCCTAAACGCAAAGTTGCCAAACCTTTCTTCTTCCTTCGGTTCAGACACGCAGGGGAACGAGGGATTTCCCCCCAAGCGATTTCCGGCCGGTGGCGGTACTGGCTCGATCTCGCTCTGGAGGCGGCGCTCCCGCGGCTCGGCGGCGCGGGCGACGGCGGCCCGGGGTCCGCGGCGTGCGGGGGGGTGCGGAATCCGGCCGGCGGCGAACAGGGGTGGCCGGCGGCGCGGGTTCAAGGGGTGGCGGCGCTCTGGGGCTCCTCCGGCGACGGGAAGCGGTGGAATAAACACGGCTCGGTGCGTGGATGCTCGTGATGACGGCGGCCTGCTCCGGGAGGACCCCTAGCCGGCGAATCGGGGCGGCGACCGGTGGCGGCGCTCCACGCGAGCAGGGGCGCGCGAGCGCTCGGGTTTCGCTCGGCCGGTGCCGGGCTGCGTGCGGCGGGGGCGGCGGGGTTCGCGAGCCGGCGTGCGGCCTTTAAAGGGGGCGGCGGACGCCGGGCCGTGGCGCGCACGCCAAGGCAAGGCCTGGCGGCGGCGCAGGCGTGTCCGCCATGGACACCCTGGTCGTGGAGGCCATGGCCAGGAACGCCGGGCCCAGATGGGCCTCACGCGGGCCTAGGCCGGGCCGGTTGCGGGCGAAGGGAAGATGGGTCGGGCCTTCGGGCTCGGCCCATTAGGATAGGTTTTGCTTTTCTTTTTTTTCGGATTTATTTTCAATGCGAAACAATTTCAGAAAAACAATCCAGAAATTGTTTAAAGCACGAAAAATACTCCGAAAATCACAAAAATTCCAGGAAAATTCCTAGAGATAGATTAGGTCATGAACAATCCAAACAAAGCATTTGGTGCTCATGAAAAAGATTTTAGAGCCTTCTAATAAATAGAATTAGCTCAAGAAAAATGAGAATAAATCCCAGAAAATTCTGGAAAATTCCCGGAAGGATTAGAACAGCTCCTAAACGCATTTTTGAAATCTTAAGCGCTCGGAAAGCACCAAGATGCATCGGCATGAATGCAACACTCACAACTTTTTATTTGATTAAGAAAATCAAACAAGGGTTTTTCCTATCCTATATTTCCTGTAAAGAAAAAAAAAATAAATGTTGGAAAAATTTTAAAATTATGAGAAAATTGTTATTTAATTATTCTTTCTATTCACATCCTGAAATTGGAATTTCAGGGTGTGACAAAACCCTTAGGGTTTTCCACCCATCGCTGCTGTAGCCATTTCGAATAGATCTTGGCCAGATTCACTTCCAGCGCACGCCGCCGCCGCTGTAGATCCAAGCGCGCCGCCACCCAGAGCTGCCAGAGTAGCCCCCGAGCGAATGCGCGTGAAGACGCTGTGCACTTGGAGAATGAAGCCGTCACCGTCCAAGTCTGCAAAGACCGCCGGGAAGAAGAGGGGCCGCGAAGAGGCCGCCGTGGCTGCCGCGGGGGCAGCGCCACCGATGTCTCCACCGCGGCCAGATCCGAGCCGCGAGTGGAAAAAGTCGAAGACGAAGACCGAAGATCTGCTGGCTCTCCTCAACAGCGGATTCATCCGTGAAAAGGAGATGGACAGTTGGAGGGCCGCCGCCGGGGACCCGTACCCCATGGAGAAGAGCGAGGACGAGATTCCAATGTTCGTGCGCTTCGCGGAGCGCGGACTCGCACTGCCGGCAAGCGACTTCTTCAAAAGCCTTCTGGGGTACTACGGCGTCGAGTACATCAATCTCAACCCCAACGGTATTTTCCATACCGCTGTCTTCGTTCACTTCTGTGAGGCGTTTCTGGGGATCAAGCCCCACTGGATCCTGTTCCGGAAGTTTTTCCGGGTGAAGCCACAGCCGAGCGCCAGCAACCCGCGAGTAGTTGGAGGAGCGGGCATCCAGATGCGGGAGGACGCGGCCGAGTAGTACCTCTCATACAAGCTCATCGACTCCAACCAAGATTGGAAGGCGAAGTGGTTCTACGTCACGAACCACCACCCAAGGTTGCTGAAGCAGAGTGGGAAGCAGCCCAGACATCGCACCTGGTGGAACACGGAGCCCACGATGCAGGAGGGGATCCAGCTCCCCGAGCTGTTGGCACGCATCAAGGTGCTAAGAGAAGCCGGGCTGAGGGTCGAGCACGTGGCCTTCAGCTTCATGAAGCGCAGGGTGCAGCCTCTGATGGCCCGCGACACCCTGGGCTTCGAGTACACCAGCGACGACGACATGTCGCGGATGCCTGGGGGAGAAGTCGACGATGACGACATCGTCGATAGGCTGACGCGCATCTTCAAGGACATGCCACCGTACACGGCGTGCCCAGACCAGGAGTACTCCGCTGCGCGCCCGCCAAAGGAGGTAAGTAGCCGTGCCCCCTAGTCGAGTAGTCATTGCTTGTGAGTAGTCGCGCTAATGTCTCGTGTCTTGCAGGACGACTTGAAGAAGTTCGTCTCCGAGCCGCAGCCGCCCCCTCAGGAAGTCGAGATCCCGGAGGAGGGAAAGACCAAGGCCAAGGAGCGGCGGGAGGTCGACGAAGGAGATGACACCGTCATCGTAGAAGATACGTCCGACGAGGACGACGACGAGGAGACGCTGCAGGACCGCTTCCAGTTGCGGTCGAGGTTCAGCCGTCCCGGCCTACCTCACGTGCCCCTCGTACAAGATCCACCGGCTAGCCTGGAGGCTAGTCTGGCTGCACCGCCACAGAAGCCGCGCAACCCCGCCCGCAAGCGGGTGACGAAGAAGCTGAAGGTCTCTGAGACCACGCATCAAGAGGTAAGTCGTCTTGAGTAGTGTAGTCGAGTACTAGTAGCACGAGTTCACTTGCCGATGACCAAGCTTCCTTTGCTTGCAGGAGGTGCCGCCGACGGAGCCCACTGATCAGGGCGACGAAGGCGAGTGGGACACAGTGGGGGAGCCCGCTGGGAGTCGTAGCCCAGCCCCCACTGTTGAAGAGTTATTGGCGCAGCTAGAGTGCCAGCCCCCTGCTCCTCAAGGGAGCACGGAGCCCGCAACCGCTACTGCTGAAGAACTGGTGGCCGCAGGAGCGCAGGAGGGCGCTGCATCGGCTGCCGTCGCTGCCGAAGAGGCAGTGGCCGCCGAGGCGCAAGAGGAAGCACCCGCCGAGGGTGAACTGGTAGACATTGCTAGCATCCTCGGTGCCCCGACCGTGACGATAGTCCGGTCAAGCCTGTAAGTGCTGAGCCTTCCCGAGTAGTACTTGGTGTAGTAGTCGAGCTTGATTGACAACCAATTGAGTACTTCTGCAGGAAATCAACAGATCTGTCCTGGGAGGGAGATGAACCCTCTACGGCGGTGGCGGAGGAGGAAACCCGCGCCGCCCGCCGAGGAGTCCACTCCTGCCCCCCAGGCGGAGTCCGAGGCGCCGGCTGCCGGAGCTGTATTGCCTGAGGCCAGCGTGGTGGAAGGTAAGTACTCTGCAAAGGCTTTAGTATTCCCCATAGAGTAGTCGTAGTTGCTAATGCACTTGTCTTCTTCTTGACAGGTGCCGAGGCCGAAGGGAGCGACATCCCGGCGGCGGTGCCCATACATAACTTGACACCACAGGAGCCGGAGGCTGCTGAGGGAGCCCCCGAGCCGATGGAGGAGGTCGCCGAGGAGGCCGCCGTGGCGTTCAGAGGACAGGAGGCCACCGTGCCGCCAGAGGTTGCTCTGGAGGTGGTTGTCCACTCCCCGGAGATCTAGGACGCAGAGCCCATCCGCTCTGCGCCGATGACTGAAGCCGTCGCGAGTAGTCGTGGCGGGGTGGAGTTGTTGGCAGACGACCTGGTCGACCCGGCGACGGTGGCCAGGCACCTAGAGGCGGTCCGCCAGGCTGAACAATGGATGAAGGTGAGTAGTCTTAGCTCCTGAGTAGTCAATCCTCTATTGTTGAGTACTCGGTTGACATGTGTTGTCTGTGCAGGACATCGTGGAGAGGTCCCGCGAGAAGTCCAACATGCTACAAGGCTTCGGCGACGCGGTGCTCCGGGCTGAAGCGCTTGAAGATCAACTCTTGAAGTCGCGGAAGCACGCGGCCGCCATGCAGTCCAAGCTCGACGCCGCCTTTGCCAAATATCACAATGACATCCAGGATATGCAGGCAAAGAGCGAAGACTTGGTGCGGAAGAACAAGACACTCCGCAACAAGAACAAAGGTACACCGCTTGACTTGTTGAGTAGTCGTTGGAGGTCGAGAGGTAGTCTAACCCGCCGCGCCTTGTTGTTTTGCAGAGCTTGAGACCCGGGTGGAGCAGTTGAGGACCTCAGAGACAGATATGAAGAACCTCTTCTACTGGGAGCAGGAGGCCCGCCAGGTACTCGAGCTTGACTATAAGGAACTTGCCTTCGAGTGCGACAAGCACATGGATCTTCGGATTGCTTCTGATCGTGATCTCGCCAACTGCTACAAATCATTGCAGAAGCTGAACAAAGACTGCGAGGCGCTGCGGGCCCAGCTGAAGGAACTTGAAGAAGCCGCGCTTCCGATTGCAAGACTCTTGGTGCCTCATCCTGGCGGCCCCAAGATCGCGCCGCTCGTGGATCACCTCAAGGAAGCCCCCAGCCGGCTGGCGACTTATGTGAAGCATCTGGCGAGGTCGATCCCGAATCAAGTGCTAGACTTCATGAAGTCTTACTTCCCGAAGGCGCCCGTGGAAGTAGTCGCTGGCGAGGTAGCCGCCAACTGTACAGATGAGCAGTACGCGGAGCTGCTGGAGCAGATGGCGCCCATTGCAGAGCAAGTCGCCGAATAGCTTAACCTCCAGTAGTCCTGTAATAGTTAGCTCATAGTAGCATGTGTACAAAAACATTTGTAATGTAATTGTTCAAGTGTTAATGAAAGAAAAGTTCCATCAATGAGTACTCGTAGTCGCGATCTTAGAGTGCGGAGCCCCATCGTGGAGTTGATGCGAGTACTCGTACTCGGCGGTAGTCCCGTTGAGGGAAGTAGACAGTAAAGAAGTTGATGATCGATCAAACTTTATTACTGAAGAAGTACACCTGGATGGCCAGGGCCGTAGTTACAGAGTAGTCGCCTGGACCCGGAGGCCGCTTACAACTAAGTGGTGCTAGGGCGGGTAGCCGCTTACAGCAATAGATCCGTAAGTAGCCGTGTAGGCTAGATCATGGAGTACATGGTCTCTTAGTAGACCGCTGCTAGAGTCCTTTGTCGCTCGTCGCAGCCCAGGATCCGTAGGTAGCCGCACGGGCTGGATCCTGGAGAGGAGTAGTCCGGAGACTGGAGCCAGGACCCAGAGGCCACTTACGGCAGAGGGGTGTTGATGTAGTCGTGTAGACTTGAACCCCGGAGTAGTCGTGTAGACTAGGCGTAGAACCGACAGAGCTGGTCGACGTTCCACGAGTTGTTGATATCTTCGCCTTCAAGTTTCTGGAGGCGGTAGGAGCCCGGCCCGGTCACCTTTGCCACGGTGAAGGGACCTTCCTAGGGGGAGCTGAGCTTGTGTAGTCCTTCCGTGTTCTGGATACGACGGAGGACAAGATCACCAACATTGAAGGAGCGTTCCTTGACGTTGCGATCATGGTAGTGTCAGATACCCTCCAAGTACCTTGCTGATTGGACGAGGGCAGCGAGCTTCTTCGAGGCTATCGATGTTAACTCGTCTGCTGTCTTCAGAGACGCCTTCGTCATAATGATTCACTGCTGGTGAGTTCCATATGACATCAGCAGGGAGGATTGCTTTGGAGCCGTAGACCAGGAAGTAAGGGGATTGCCCTGTTGGCTTGGAGGGTTGAGTCCGTAGCCCCCAGAGTGCGTTGGGTAGTTCCTTGATCCACTTGCCTCCTTTGGATTTAGCAGCGTCGTGTAGCCGCTTCTTGAGAGCGTCGAGCACCATCCCGTTGGCGCGCTCGACTTGTCCGTTGGCCCGAGTATGGGCAAGGCGAGACGTATCGGACGTCGATCCCGGCTGTTCTCGCGGTACTCCCCGGAAGCGGTGGTTGTTGAAGTTGGAGCCCGGATCCGTGATGATGCGGTGGGGTAGTCCGTAGCGATGCACGAGTTCATCCAGAAGTCGAGTACTCGTCGCCTTGGGGCATGTGACCGGCTTGACCTCGATCCACTTGGTGAACTTGTCGATGGCCACCAATACTCTGTTGAAACCACCTGGCACAGTTGGTAGTGGCCCAATCATGTCGAGCCCCCAGCAGGCGAAGGGCCAGGTTGGCGGTATGGTGACTAGCTTGTAGGCTGGGACGTGTTGCTGCTTGGCGAAGTACTGGCATCCTTGGCACCTTATGACGAGTTCTTCAGCATCACCCAGAGCAGTGGGCCAGTAGAAAGCTCGCCGGAAGGCCTTGCTGACCAGCGTGCGGGAAGACGCGTGGTTGCCGCAGACGCCCTTGTGGATCTCCTCCAAGATGTCCTTGCCTTCTTGCCGAGGGACGCACTTCATGAGTACTCCAGAAGATGCGCCCCGCTTGTAAAGCTTGTCTCCGACGAGGACGTAGGACTTGGCGCGGCGGATGAGCTGCTCGGCCAAGTTCTTGTCCGAGGGAACCTTCTGCTCGCTGAGGTAGTCGATGAAGGGTTGCCTCCAGTCCACGTCGATCATCATGACCTCCTGTCCAGCTGGTGGGTGCGCTGGGACAGTGGTCGGTGGCGTTGGCTCCGGGATGGATGGCACATGAAGCTCATGAACGAAGACACCCGCTGGTACTTGAGCGCGGGTAGATCCAAGCTTCGACAGGACTTCCGCTGCAACGTTGTTGTCGCGGACGATGTGGTGGAACTCGAGACCGTAGAACTTGTTCTCGAGCTTGCGGACTTCTAGGCAGTAGGCGTCCATGTTCTCCTTGTTGCGGTCCCAGGACTTGTTAACTTGGTTGATGACCACTGCGGAGTCGCCGTAGACTAGAAGCCGCTTGATGCCCAGTGAAGCCGCGAGGCGGAGCCCGTGTAGGAGAGCTTCGTACTCGGCTTCGTTGTTTGAGACCTTCCAGAAGATCTGCAGGACGTACTTGAGTTGTTCGCCCGTTGGAGAGATCAGGAGTACCCCTGCACCTGCACCCTCGAGGTTGAGTGACCCGTCAAAGTACATCACCCAATGCTCTGGTCGCACGGTTGGAGTAGGTAACTGGTTCTCCCGCCACTCCACCATGAAGTCGACTAGCGCCTGCGACTTGATGGTTGTGCGTGCCTTGAAGTCGATGGTGAGGGCGCCGAGCTCGACTGCCCACTTGGAGATTCTTCCAGTAGCATCTTGGTTCCGCAGGATGTCGCCGAGCGGGTAGTCGGTGACGACGGAGATCGAGTACTCCTGGAAGCAGTGTCATAGCTTCCGCGAGGTGATGAGTATTGCGTACGAAGCACGCACGGGCCGATAGCGTGCCTTGGACTCGATAGGACCTCGCCCGACGAAGTAGACCGGGCGGCCGGACCGGGTAGGCGTGGCCGTCTTCCCCGCCGCTCGACGATGATGGCGATGCGACCACGTGAGTAGTCGCAGTGAGGTAGAGCAGTAGTTGCTCGCCCTTGCGAGGAGCCGTGAGGACCGGCGGCTTCGATAGGGAAGTCCTTGAGCTGGGCAAGGGCTTGATCCGCCTCCGGAGTCCACACGAACTTCTCTTGGTGCTTGAGTAGTTTGAAGAAGGGGAGCCCCCGTTCTCCAAGCTTCGAGATGAATACGTTCAATGCCGCCATGCACCCGGTCGGCTTACGGACGTCTTTGATGCACATGGGAGCTTTCATGCCGGTGATGGCGGAGATCTTCTCGGGGGTTGGCTTCGATGCCGCGTTGGGCGATGATGAAGCCGAGTAGTTTGCCCGAAGGTACGCCGAAGACGCACTTGTTCGGGTTGAGCTTCCAGCGGTACTCGCGCAGGGATGCAAAAGTCTCTTCAAGGTCGTCGATTAGGGTACTGGAGTTTCTGGTCTTGATGACCACGTCATCCACGTAGGCTTCGACGTTCTTGTTGAGTTGCTTCTTGAAGCGAGCCCGGATAGCTCGTTGGTAGGTGGCGCCGGCGTTCTTCAACCCGAAGGACATGGTCGTGTAGCGAAGACGCGCCAAACGGGGGTGATGAACGCGGTCTTCTCCCGGTCTTCTTCCTTGATCGCGATCCGGTGGTACCCGGAGTATCGGTCGAGGGAAGCGAGTAGGTCGCGGCCCGCCGTGGAGTCGATGACTTGATCAATCCGCGGCAACTCGAAGGGGTCCTTGGGGCGGTGCTTGTTGAGGTCGGTGTAGTCGACGCACATCCTCCACTCGTTCGAGTTCTTCTTGCGGACGAGGACAAGGGTTGGAGAGCCACTCGAGATGGAAGACTTCTCCGATGAAGCCAGCCGCGAGTAGTTTGGCGAGTTCCTTCTTGATGGCGTCCCATCTGTCGTCGGCAAAGCGTCGGAGGTGTTGTCGCTTGGGGTGGCCTTAGGATCGACGTTGAGGCAGTGCTCGATCAACTTCCTGGGCACTCCTGGCATGTCCGCTGGCTTCCACGCGAAGATGTCGCGGTTAGCCCGAAGGAAGTTGATGAGCGCGTCTTCCTATTTGGGGTCGAGGCCGGCCCCGATGGTGGTGGTCTTGCTGGAGTCACCTGTCCCGAGGTCGATCGTCTTGATGAGAACCTCCTCAGGTGGTTGAGGCTTGTTGGCGCTGTCAGACTTCTCCGGGATGTCGAGTTCGCTTGTAGCAAGCTTCTTCGACGCAGCGTATACCTCCATCATAGCGTTGGGTACTTGATTCGTAGAGGCGATCTCCACGGCTTCTGTGTCGCAGTCGTGGGAGATCTTCAAGTCCCCTTGAAGAGAGAGTACACCCGCTGGGCTTGGCATCTTGAGTACCAAGTAGGTGCAGTGGGGCACCGCCATGAATTTGGCGATGGCCGGTCTGCCGAGGATGGCGTGGTAGGAAGTCTCGAAGTCCACGACCTCGAACTTGATGTACTCGGTATGGTAGTTGTCCCGAGATTCCCCTAAGGTAACTGGCAGGACCACTGAGCCCAGTGGGATAGCCGCGTTGCCGGGGACGATGCCGTAGAAGGGCGTGTTGCTCTTGGTGAGCATGTGGGTGATGTCGAGCTTCATCTTCTTCAAGGTCTTGGTGAAAAGGATGTTGAGCCCGCTTCCACCGTCGATGAGGACCTTGTTGAGCTTGGAGCCCGCGACCACTGGCTTCAGGACGAGGGGGAACCGTCCTGGTTCGGAGAAGCTGGTCCATTGATCCGTGCAGGAGAAGGTAATGGGTACCTCCGACCACCTGAGTGGGGTCGGGACCGCTGGTTCAATGCTCATGACTTCTCGACGGGTAGCCTTTTGCTCCCGCCTGCTGGGTAGTCCGCCGAAGAGGACGTTGAAGATCTTGTCGGGTTCCTGGAAGTCGTTGTTGTCTCCGTCGTTCTTCTTCTTGCCCTTTTTGTCGTGAGGGTGCGGTGGCTCTGGAGTACCCTTGAGTGCATGCCTGAGCTGGTAGCACTGCTCGGTGGTGTGGTTGCCGTTCAGATGCCACGGGCACTTCTCCTTTAGCAAGTCTTTGAAGTCGCCGGAGTCCTTCTTCCGGTTCTCCTTTGCAGGACGCTGGATAGCTGCGATAGTGTTGTCTGGCTTGCGCTTGCGGTTGGGACCCGAGTAGTTGTTGTTGTTGCTGCGACCGCCTTGGTTCCCGTTGTTGCCGCTGCAGCCGCCTGCGTTCTGCTTGTTCTTGCCACGGATGGCGTCGTACTTGGAGTTGGCCTTGTCTTCTTCATCCACCCAGGACGTGATCATGTCTTTGAGGTGGGGGATGGACTTGGGGCGGCGACGACCAAAGTCTTCAAAGGTGCGGCGGTGGTAGAGGCCGTCTTGGAAGAGGTCGATGACCTCCTTGTCGGTGACGTCGACTACGGTAGCGCGCTTGTCGAAGAAGCGGCGCATGTACTTGCGCATGGTCTCGCCTTGTTCCTGCTTGACCATAGCCAGGTCCATGCGAGTACCCGATCGGCCCATGGCGCCCGCGAAGTTGCTGGTGAACTGCTCCTTCGCCGGGTCCCACTTGTCGATCGAGTGCTTGTCCGGCCGACTCGAGCCATGTGAGTGGAGCTTGGTCCGGGCGAAGGGGAAGTAGAGGCACTTGGTGTCGTTGTTGCCGCCAGCGTTCTCGATGGAGAGGGCGTAGCACCTGAGCCACTGGATGGGATCCTGCTTCGCATCGTACTTGGTGATCCCCAAAGGCTTGAACTTGTCGGGGAGGAGCAAGTTGCGAAGTCGAGGTGAGAAGGCGGGGAAGCCGTCGTTGTCGCCTGCGGTGGTCGACTTCTTCCGCCGCAACTCCTCAATCTTCTGGCGGGCATTGTAGCCGCCCTATGAGGCACCAGAGGCGTGGCTGTTCACGTGGCCACGACCGCCGCGACTGCCGCCGCCGCCGGCCCTCCTGTCGGCTCCATGGTTGGAGCTTCCGCCGTCGGCCGCCGCCGCCGTCGTGGGTCGCGGCCGCCGCCGCCGGCGGAGAGCACGGTGAGGGACGACGTCGCGGTTGCTGTTGCCACCTTCTGGAGGTCCGCCGGCGTTTGAGCGAGTGCGGTTGGGCTGAGCCGGAAGCTCAGCTCGAGTACGGTTGGGACCGTTGTTGGCACTGCGACTTGTAGCTTCGTTGTCGCGGTGCCTGGCGGGAGGAGGCTGGTTGGCCCTGTTATCGACCTGCATGAAGTAGGCATCTTCAGCAAGCTTGACGATGACCTCTCTAGCGCGTATGCCCTGAGCCTGACGTGCGATCGCTGTGATCGACATGAGGCATTGCTCAGGGGTAGTGTGTACTCTTCTCTCGACTGCTTCGAGAGCTTCCGCGAGGTTGCGGATGGGGAGGTTGTCTCGGAGGCGCCGGCGCCGTTCGCTGCGCTTCCTGTTGCGCTCGCGTCGAGCATCTCTGTCGGCGGGGGTCTCGTTTGTCGGTGCGTCTGCAGACAGCTCGTCGGAGGAGATGTCTTCAAGGTACCTGTCTTGAGCCATCCCTGAAGGTCCTGGGGTGTCTCCGGCGGCCATGAAGACTTGGTGATCAGGGGTGCCAAGGCTGGACTCAGAAACCGCCACCTCAGTTGGGGTGTTCGAGTCAGCTCGGGCAAGTGGTGTTCCCTCCTGGAACGGGAGTGAGTCGATGTAGGTGACGTAGCGTGAGTCTCCGCTTATCAGGTCAGCAGGCTTGCGGTCTGGCCAGTAGACGAATCTCCCGGCCGGTGTGCATGTTATAACCAGCCCAGGGGCCGGCCCAGACAAGGGATGCTCAGTGGAGTTGTCTTCGGACTCAAGCTCCTCTGGATCCGACCCGAAGTCGAACTCGTATGCGGAATTCGAGTAGAACTCGGAGAGGGGGTTGGAGTCTGAAGCGCGGCCGGGGGCGGTGTCGGAGTCCGAGTTGTACTCGGGGACGGGCTCCTTGCCAGCCCGGCGCGAAGAGGGAGCCTCTGTGCGGGCCGGGCTGAGGATGTGGGGACCACACGCAGAGCACTCACGCGGTGGTGGGACCACATGCGATGGCTGAGCAGCCGGCTCGCATGCGATGGCCCATGGAGACGTTGAGTTCGAGTTAGAAGCGGACTCGAGCTCGAAGTCAGCGTGGTGGTTGAAGAGCGAAATTTCGCCGAACTTGCCGCCGAGTTCGCCTGTGACAACTTCTGGAAGCGTCACGAAGCCGGTCTTCGGGTTGGGCGGCATGGTGAGGCGACGCTGGAAAGATCCCGCGCCGTCAGCAGTACAGACCCAGACGCCGAACACGAAGGTGTCGCCGCGGTTGAAGGCGACGGTTGACTTGAAGTAGACGAGAGCCATCGAGTTCGCCATGTGATCTCGGGCGAGATCCCCTACCTGGCGCGCTAGCTGTCGGTGTTTTAGACCGGCAACCTACTAAGGGGATTACCCGAAGTAGATGAATGTGGCCTTGCCGAGATCGGTAACTCGAAGGAAGAGACACGCGACACACAATTTAGACAGGTTCGGGCCGCGAGGTGCGTAATACCCTACGTCCTGTATGCTGCGTAGCTCTGGATTGATTGGGCACGATTACAAGATGGTGTAATTGTGCGCCGTGAGATGAGATTGCATGAGATGCCAGAGAAGGGTCCCTGCCTCGCCTTATATAGTCCGGGAGGCAGGGTTACAAGTCGAAGTAGGGAGAGAGTACTAGTCGAGTACGTCTAGGAGTCATCCATACAGTGCAGGACATGTACAGCTTCCTAATCGAGTACTTCTCCGCAGTCCTTGTGCTCCACGCCATCAGGTGTCGTGTAGCGCAAGCCGGGTAGTCCCAGGGGCCCACCGAGTAGTCGGTCCTGGTACCCACTGAGGTAGTGGGCCCAGGGAGGTCCATACGACAACTGCTCCGCACGGCGCATCGACTCCATGTTACGAGCAACGACGGCCGGGTCCACAAGGTTGTCATCCAACAGCTCCAGACCACCATGGATTGTTGACGTCACCTCTGACATGGGCACCGAGCGGATAGGCGCGGTTTCTTCTATCTTGGGTTCGCACACAACTACATCTGTGCTCATTCTCGGGCGTGAGTCGACGTGCGCCTCCATCCTTACCTCGGGGGCTATTGCAGCTCCTAGCTCGGGGGTTATTCCCTCCGTCACCCCAGTCGCCGGTGCTAAGAGATCGGCTCCCACCGTGGCTAACTCCATAGCCACAGCCTCAGGGATCGCGGATCCTTCAACTTGTGCTCCTATAACAATGAGTACGATAAGTCAATTTCAACGACTGTGACTACTGCACACAATGGCTACTGGTCTTACAGTGCGCATACCTTCCATCAAGGTGGCTTCCTCTAGCGTTGCCTCCACTGTGGCTTCAGTCTGTGGCGGTGGCGTGGGTTCACACTCCACCGAATGGTCCTCTCCACCGGCCGGAGCACTGGTCTCCTCGTCGTCCCATGATAAGTCTGTGGATTTCCTGCATCACACAACAGCTTCGTCAATGACACAAGGATGGTTGTCTACTTGACTACTCGAAGATTCAGAAAGAGACTTACAAGGTCGACCGGACAACAGTCACGGTCGGGGCACCCAGAATGCTGGCGATATCCACAATCCCAGCTTCCGTGGTCACCGCGTCTTCTGCTTGGGCCTCCTCCGGCTGCTCCATTAACGCAGTCGGCGAAGGATTATGCCTTCCTTCTCTAGCTGATGCCTGCGAGTTGTCGGCGCCTGTCCCTTGTTGTGCCGACTCCGGCACGACTTCTCCAGTGGTTGGCGATGGGCTGATACACTTCTCGACCGCCGCCCCCACCGTGTCCCAGATCTCTTCTTCGTCCTGGTCCGCTAGGTCCGACGGAAGAATGTCGTGCGACAACATGACTGAAACCGTCAGAACACAGTACTCATAGGAAGTACTCGACTACACCACTCACAGTTCTCACCTCTTGGCTGGTTGTCTTGGTGATTTTCAACTTCTTCGCGGTGCGCTTTCGCGTCGCGTTACACGGCCTCCTCAGCGGCACTGGTTGCTAGCTTCAAGACTAGCTGGCTTCTCGACAATGACTAGTATATTGGGCATCCCAGCCCGGCTGAACCTTGACCGCAGCTGGAATCGCTCCTGCAATGTTTCCTCATCTTCATCGTTAGAGGTATCTTCTATGGTGACAGTGTCGTCACCTTCACCGACTTCGCGGCGCTCCTTCGCCTTGCCTTTTCCTTCTCCCAGCACATCTTCTAGTCGTGGAGGGGAAGGTGGGTCAGAGACAAACCTCACAACATCATCCTGCAATACACAACATATACGAGTATGACTACATCAGGAAAATCAGTACTCGGGGGCTATCGTCATGACTATTGACCTTGTTTGGTGGACGCGTCGCGGAGTACTCGGGTACTGGACACGGTGTGTAAAGTAGCATGTCTTTGAAGATCTTGCCCAATCTCTCAATGATATCATCATCATCAACTTCAAATCCAAGCATCTGCAATGTATCTTCGCTGCCTGTGTACTGGTACCCGAGGGTATCGCAAGCCATCAGCGGCTGAACTCTCCTCTTCATGAAGCTAAAGGCCACATGTTCAGCCCTCTGCCCGGCTTCTCGTAAGGCCTTGACCTTCTTCAGCAGTTCGGGTAGTTGAATACCCTCCTGCATTGTGGGCTCCGTGTTCCACCATGGCTTGTGCTTCAACTGGTTCCCACTCGGCTTCGGCAGCTCTAGATGGTGATTGCTTTTATAAAACCACTTGGCCTTCCAGTCTTGGTTTGATTCTATCAATTTGTAGCCTAAGAACTGGTCGGCAGCGTCTTCATGCATCTGGATGTCGGCACCTCCAACTACTCGTGGGTCGTTGGTACTCGGCTGCGGCTTCAACTAGAAGAATTTTTGAAACAAGATCCAGTGGGGATTGATACCCACAAACGCCTCACAGAAGTGGACGAAGACGGAGACGTGGAAAATGCCATTAGGGTTGAGATTGAGGTACTCAATACCATAGTACCTGAGCATGCCCTTGAAGAAATCACTGGCGGGCAGTGTCAGTCCATGCTCCACGAACCGGGCGAACATTGGGATCTCGTCCGGGTTCTTCTCCATTGGATACGGATCGCCGGTGGTGGGGTGCCATAGATTCATCTCCTTCTCCCAAAGGAAACCGCTATTGACGAGGGCGAGTAGATCTTCAGTCCTCAGTTTTGCTTTCTTCCACTCCTTTGCCGGATTGGGATGAGGGGTGGACGGCGGTGACAATGCTTGGCCAGCATCTTCGGCTTCACTGCGGCTTCTTTTCTTCGAGCCGCCGGTCTTCAAGCTCTTGGCTGGGGATGTCTTCATCCTCCAAGTAACGGGCGTCTTCACTCTCATTCGCTCGGGGGCTACTCTGGCGCCAGACTACGACGGCACGTATAGATCTAATCTATTACGCGGCGGCGGTGGTGGCGGCGGTAGAGGAGCAGAAGAGCACAAGTGCAGATGTATTTGGCAAAGGAAACTGCTGGGAGTGAAAACCCTAAGGGGTTCAACATTTATTTATAGGCCATCAAGCGACACACGGCTGACTGAGCGGATAAGTCCCTGACGGGTAACTTAGCGGCAACATGACTCTTCAACTTCTAGTACTCGATGCTCTCCATCTCGGGGGCTCGACTACGCCAGATGGACTAAGTGGGCAACCATCCAGATTCATGACCCACTCAGGACACATTCTACAGTCAAGATGACCCTTTAATTCGAGAGGAAGTACTCGACTCAAGGCTCGGGGGCTCCATGTCACGTGTCCTTCGGTTTTTTTCTCCGGATTTTACGGGATAAGATTGACAAAACTTCATATTGACCCTCAGCTTGAATCTACAATTCAACCTAAGGCTCGGGGTTACATTCCATATGGAATGCGATTCTACGAATCGCATTTTCCATATGGTTTCTTCATCAAAACAACATGAGTACCATTGAAGACCTTCGAGAGAAGAACTCGGGATGCTTGGGAACTACTCGAGAAGACTTCAAGACTACTCAAGGATCAGCTGGAGTACCTTCCAGCCTCGGGATGATTCAAATGCTCTTGTGGACTTTCGGCTTGTAAAACTCGGAGACGCTCAAGGACTACTCGCCAAGACCATCAAGAGTACTCGAAGGTATCCTGGTCGACTACAAAGTACTCAGGGGCTTGTCGTATGGACATCCTTGGGCCCACTACTTAGGTGGGTACCAGGTCCGACTACTCGGTGGGCCCCTGGACTACTCAACTTGTGCTACACGGTACCTACTGGCATGAAGCGCAAGGACTACAGAGGAATAGTACTCAGTTAGGAAGCTACACATGTCCAGATCCATGTAAAGTACTCCTAACCATACATGACTAGTACTCTCCCCTCAAACCGACTTGTAACCCTGCTTCCCGGACTATATAAGGTGAGGCAGGGACCCCTCTCTCATCATCCGCATCATCTTGTAAACACATCCAATCAATCCAGAGCTACGCATCATACAAGACGTAGGGTATTACGCACCTCACGACCCGAACCTGTCTAAATTGTGTGCCATATGTCTCTTCCTTCGAGTTACCGATCTCGACGAGGTCACATTCATCTACCTCAGGTACTCCCCTTGGTAGGTTGCCGATCTAAAACACCGACAACCCCCTTATTAGATGTATATTTAAGAGGTTATTGCCTCAAGTTTAAGTTGTTTTTGAAGTATTAGTAGTGGGTAATTTTGACAAAACTTTAGTCTATTTAGTGGTAGATTTATATAGATGGGTAATTTAAATATAGAACTAGGTTATTACTTAAGTCTATTTTCACAATGTCATAGGTGGATAACTCTTTTTTTAAAAAAATAGTACCAATGGCTATAATGATTTAAGTCTACTCAGTGATGACTATAGACATTTTACTTTTTTTTGAGAATTGTAGAATTTATCTCTTTTCTATAGTATTATCTAATCAAGGTCCTATGTGACTTCACCTGGAACTTCCAAAAGAAATCTCCAATTAGAAATAATAGTAGAATACTCTACTTCCAAGATTCTTTTTACCCAACGAGTAGTAAGTAAACAAAAGAACAAGTAATGATAAAATACTTTGCAGTCTAGATGCAGGACAATGACACAACTAACTAAAACAGAAGCCAGGAGCAAGTGACCACATAACTGAGACGCAAATCGGACCCTAATTCAACTACCCTTCATCAAGAAGATTTTTTTAAAAAAGTTGAACTTTAAAAAATATATTTTTAAAAACAAATCCACCCAAACTTTATTTTCACCCAGTGACTCTTTTGCTCACGCCATGTGTCGTAGCACGGTTGATACACACTAGTATCTCTGCCCATAATATTGACGTGTAGAACTTGTTGCATAGTTCAATTTATTTGAGTTGGTGATGCAAATATCTAGTGTACATGGTATTGGTAGATCAAACTTAAACCATAACAATAATATGTACTTATGTTATCGTATGGCATAGTATAATTCATCAAATTCTTTAGATCTCGTAGACGAATCATTAAGTTCATATGTTTCATGGTGGGATTGTGAAAGAAAATGATGAATTTGAAAATATGAATGAGGTAGTGGAAATGTTCAATGATCGTCCAATCTTTAAGGATTTAGTTAATTCAGCGATACAGAAGTATGGATGTGGAGTACGTGACGTGACATTGAGAAGTCATTTTGATTGTGAGAAAGATAGACCCATTATGTTTTTATGTGCTTGTCGAGCGAGGATAATTGAAACCATTATAAGGAAGTAGTTGAGGAAGCTAGTGTTTCATGTTTGGAGGTAGTACTTGAGGCATAGTGCAAATGTTAACTTGACCGACAAAGTCCGGTTAAGGGTTGAAAATGGTACCCAATAGTCTACAATTGTAGAGCACGATTTGGATATGTCAAACTATTAGATTTGTTTATAACAAAATGGTGATGTTGTCATTCCTTATTTTTGACCTACTATATGGAGGTAATAGAGTAGTTGCTCCAAATGTGAGGGTGTGCCACTTCATATAGTGGATCCATGACTTCATCAATTCAGTCCAGATTCGTTTCACGAAGATGAAGGATAGGGAAAAGGAAGCGAAAAGAGCAACACGTCATGCTGAAATGTTTTGACCTAATGAGGCATTGAAGAAGGAACTAGATGATATTAGAATGGGAAGGGCATGCTTGATGTAAAGTATATATCACATATGTCATTGCCAATTTATTTTCAACATGGAATGTTAGGTTTAGTTGAGGCACATGTGCCGAACATGCCACTGCAAACTTGTGTGATTTAAATTCTCTAAGGCATGTTCGAATTAGTATTGGCACATGTGTCATAATGCCACTGCAAACTAGTTCTGTATGGCACTACCAAATTGTGTAGCAAAGGTCAGGGTGTTGTCAAATCAACTGACCTACCACTGAATGGTGAAATGATGGCTCACTAAAAAGCCTGGATGTTCTGAGTAGTTTTTTCAGTCCTTGAAATAGGCTTTTCAGCGCTACCGGGTGTAGGTGTAAGGTCATTTCATCTGTTAGTAAGGATAGATGGTGAAATGATCGATCACTAAAAAACCTCAAGATTCTAAGTAGCCTTTTTACTATCCTACAAATAGCCTTGTACGCATCCACACAATGGTTTCAATGGCTGGAGGATCGTCTAGTGGAAAGGGTTTCAGCCCTAGGAGAGGAAAGCGGGGTAGGAAAGGGAACACCATTTGTGTGGGAGGGGTCTCTTGATCTTGCCATATTTGGAGAAGTTGTGTTTGAGTTCCCTGTTCATTTCACCAAAGAAAACCCCCTCTAAGGATAAATGTACAGAAGTTCAGATCTGAAGGGAGGGAGGAGGCATGCAAGCAAATGTATGCTGCGTGCTGCCACACCAGGCGGTCGGATGGCGTGTCAAGGCTTCTACACGAATGCATGCGGTGCGACAATAGTTGACCATACCAGCGCAGCTCTGCCCCAGATCCCCTTGCCGCGCGCTAACATGGCTGGCCTGCCGTGCTAGTGCATGTGGCATGGAAGAGGCTATAAGCCGTGCCACGGCGCATGGTGCGAGCAAAAGGGTCACTGGGTAAAAGTAAAATTTGAGTGGAGCACTTTGTAGAAATATATTTTTAAAAAGTTAAGATTAAAAGAAATTCCACGATGGAAAATATTACAAGTTGGTTCGCACCGAGACCGTTTAGAAGACTCAAAGTCAGATGACGATCTGCGTCCGGGCCTAGCTAATTTTTAACTCACTTTACTCCCCAAAGTATTTTGTTTGGTCTAATCGACCTCCTAATTATATGTAAACTTAAGGGGTTACTTTAAGTTAAGTTATTATTTAAGTACTAGTGGTGGGAAATTTAGTTGCAAATTTAAATGGTTATTTTAAATATTATTTATAATGACACATGTGGGGTAGTTTTGTTGAAACTTAGTGTGTTAATTACTTTAGTTTATTTTTATATAATGGTATATGTGTGTAACTTTGATGTAGATATATGTGGTTACTTTAGTGTATTTTCATAATAGCATATGTGAGTATTTTTTTAGAAAAAGTAATAGAACCAATGACTATGATGATTTAAGTCTATGGACATGTTTTGTTTTCTAGAATTTCTATGATTTCTTCCATTTTCTAGAAAGTCTTGTTTAGTTACATTTAATACACAATAACAAAGTGTCATATTGAGTTTTCGGATGCTAATTTGGAGGACCAAATATGCTACTATGACTATAATTCGTGTGACGAATATATTAAGCCTAATTAAGCCATTATTAGAAGATGTTTACTTAGCATCATATTGTTTGAACATGACGTAATTATTCTTAATAGATTCGTTTCACAATTTTACCTCGGAGTTATGAAATGAGTTTTGTCATTAATATACATTTAATACTCATAATTAGTGTCCAAGTACATAGGTGAACAGTAGAAACTTTGCAATCCAAGCAATGCCTAACTTCATTTGTAAGCTTCAAAGCAACTCCAATTAATAATAGATAGTGAGATACTCCACTTCTAAGATTTTTTTAATGCCCAACGAGTAGGAAGTAAATAAAAAAACAAGTAATGATAAAACACATTGCAGTCTGAATGGAGGACAATGACCCACCACCCAGACCCTAATCCAAGCACCCTTCAACAAGAAATGGAAAATATTACAAGTCGGTTCACGCGGAGACCGTTCAGAAGACTCAGTCGGAGGATCCGCGTCCCCGGCCTAGCTTTATAGCTCCACTCCCGTGCTTTATTCTTGAAGGAAGCAGTGCCAACTGCCCACACCATCCACACATCTCGTTCAGTATTCCCGCTGCAGTTGTATATATGTATCTCCAGACAACCCCATCATCTCCCCGATCAAATCTGATCCATTATTTTTCTCCAGCTCTCTGCTACACGAAAATGGGCGGAATCATCGGAGCATGCATCGAGAGGCGCCATGGGAAGCCAGAGTCGTCGTCGTCGGCCACCGCCGTCGAGCTGGTGCTCGGCAACGACGACCTGTTGCGGGAGGTCCTCCTCCGCCTTTCCCTCCCCACCGCGCTCGTCCGCGCAGCTTGCGTCTGCAAGCGCTGGCTTCGCATCGCCTCCAGCCCTGCCTTCCTCCACGACTTCCGCGTCCTCCACCCGCCTCCTCTCCTCGGCTCCTTCCCCAACGACCCCACATGGCGTCCCAAGCTCCTCGCTCGCCGCGGGCCCGACGCCGAGCTCACGGACATGGCCCGCCGCACCAATGCCTACCTCTCCTCGATTTCCCAGGACGAGCGCGGCAGGTACGAGGTCCTAGACGTACGCAACGGCCGCGTGCTCTTCTACGTAACCGACGTAAGCGATCCGATTCGGCTCGGCACCATGGTCTGCAGCCCACTGATGCAGCGGTCACCGCCGGCGTACCTCCCATTTGAGTGGCTTGGAACGAGCTCCGGCGGCGTCGTCGCCGACGACCCCGACGCCGTCGAACACATCAACACCTTCGAGTTCCTTCCCGAGGATGGAGGCGATGGCCTGTCCTACTTCGAGGTGATCTTGGCTAACCGCCTCAGGGGCAGAGGCAACCCCAACGCTGTGTTCGCGACCGTAGTTGCCTGCGAAGCTGGGATCGCCGGAGAACGCCGGGCAACGCCGCCGCTCGTGCTCCCGAAGCGTCTGCGCCGGTCGTCCTGCTCGAAGCGGGGTTTGCTCTGCGGCGGCGGCAAGTTCTACGTGGTATCCAAGAATGGGTACGTTCTCGGGCTGGATCTTGCCGCGGTGAGCTTGTTCCGCATCCGCTTACCGGACGAACTGCTGCTCCAAGACGGCACGTCGACGACTGATGAGGCGGTAGAGCACGACGACGACTATCTGAGAAATGTCTGCCTTTCTCGTGGGGAGAGCTCCAAGTTCTACGTCGTCTGCATCAAGGGGCTCAAGGTTTTCGTCTGGCTGCTTCGTGATGCAGAGCGTGGCAGCAATGCAAACGATTGGGTGTTGCTCCACGCTATCTGTCTGCTCCAGGTGTTTGCTCCTGCTGTTGTCGCGGAGCATGACTTGAGTTCAGGTGGTTGCAGGGTCCATCTTCTGGAGCAGAGTGGGGATCGTGCCGAGTTTGTGTACTTGAGCGTACTAGACATGAGCACGACTGCAGAAGGTTGCTCACGAACATGCTACTACTTGTTTCATGTTAAGAGAAGGGCAGTGGAGAAGGTGTTAGAGGTTGAGGAGGAGGAGGCGGCTTCGCACAGCCGAACGACATACTATCTGCTTAATCCCTTCACGATGGTGTGGCCTCCTGCATTCCCACCAGCATTGAACGATGGCTACGCTTGGTCATAATAACGATGAGCTGGAGTTTGTGTCTCAGCTAATGCATGGGTGCAGTGCAATGCGAGTCACGTTAGTGCCAGCAATTAGTGAGATCGAGTCTGTCGCTCTTTTAGATATAATAAGAATAATAACTACGCACGCGGTCGGTTTTGTTGCGATATACTACTCTCCCTCGTTAAAATTATATAATTCACTTTGTAATTTTTATACCCTAATTAGTCAAATTTGATCAGATTTATATAAACAATAAAATAAAGTTATTCCTATGTAAAGTATATACTACATACATTCTTTCTATGTATCTAGCACAAAAAAATGTATCTAAAAAAATTAAAATGACAAGTAATTAGGACGGTAAATATTAGGATGGAGGGAGTATAAACGGGAGTAGTATAAACCAATGAGGAAGAGGAAATAAAAGGGCAGACAAAACAAAATGTGAGAAGATCGACACGAATCAACGACCAGAAGTTGCGACCGGCCGACGACAGCTACATATATACTCCATCGCTAATCTATGGCTTTATAATATATATTCACTACCGCTGCGTGCATGCATCATCACCAAGTGCTTGTGCGAAAGGCAGAATTTATACGTACTTCAGTCACGCACGCGCCGTTACCCGTATCTCCAATCCAGCGCACCAGCGTTCCTTTATTTCATTTCACACGGCAGCATGCAGGATCATTCACACCGCACCTAACGCGCGCGAGGCACCTTCTTTTAATTACTTTATTTTGTGTCAACACTTCTCTAAGTTGTGTCAATGCGTACCACGTAAACATTGTTTTTAAAGGGAGATGCATTCATCTTAGTGTATTACACAGGTCCTTTTACAAATAGGACCCAAAAAAAGAAAAATACATAGAAATTTAAAACTCCTGTTCATCTTTCTCAAAGCTTTCAGAGATCTGTTCGTCACTGCCGGCGAATCTGCTTCCCAATCGTCGTAGGGCACCAGAGCCAATCTCCATAAGGTGGAGGCCCGAGAGGAGGGTTTACATCTAAGTGAATTAGCCGAGTACACTGCCTCCCAGGCACATTGACCGACTACAGTACCCACAACGCATCCTTCGATTCCACCGCCGGTAACCCGAGCAGAGCTCAGATTTTCACCAAAGATTATTGTTGACGGCTGTTAAGTGCTTACTTTAGCTGTCAATTTACTCATGAATAAATGAGGCAAAGGCATTTCTTACACGCATTTTAGTTAAGAATAATGTAGTTCCACTTCTCCTTGGAGATTATGTAATTGCAGGAAAATAAGCATAAAGAAGTGGCAAACTCACCTTCTAGGATTCATGCCATGTCACCTCAGCCAAGGAGTAGCTGCCACTTCATGAGCCATGCATGCAACCCATGTCACCAATCCAAGGGAGGAAAGCCCCGATGAATTAGAGCATGACACATGGACTTCACATGGATCCATGAGGCCACCAGAGCGACTAAACCGCCTCAAGAGCATGTGTACACCGGGGACCGACCTAAGGGCCCACAGGTGTTGACACCGTTTTTTTGGAAAAACATGTCAAAATGGACAAGGAGAAACAACCGATGAAAACAGAGTGCAATCGGCCGATTGAAGAGAGAGAAAAGAGTGGCCAACATGGCTCACCGATGGTCAGAGGAGTTCAACTCTATCAAACAAATTGGCGAGTCAACCAATCGGACGATGGTCAACCGGGGGATTGGCTCATGGATAGAGAGAAGGCGGTAACCGAGGAGATATGCCAGAAGGAAAGCACGGTATAGGTGGGTCAATCCATAGTTGACAGCGGGTCAAGAGTCAGTTTTTATAGAGTTTTTTGACTCCTGCGAGAGTCATTTTCTATTTTAGTAATGTTTGTTTTCTTTAGATGCAAGAGTGCCGTGATCAGCCAGGAGTCGGTTGTCCTCAGGACATAAATAGTGACCCTGCGTGGTCAAAAAAAGAGTGTGCACACCAATATCAAACAAACCGCCTCCGGAAAAACCCTTTACAATTTACAACATCTACTTTCGGCAACTTCGCCATTGCATTTTTTCTCTTTTCTACAACGCCATTCGTCAAGTTCGTGAGCACCATTTTACCGAATAATCCTAGGCTTTAACCTCCGAGCGCATTGCTGAGATTTCGTCTAGTTCTTTATTCACCCCATACCGATATTAGCTAGATATGCAAGTTTTTGTACCAATTCTTGTGTTTTTTAGCTATTATCACCAAATACCCCACTCGATCTAGATCCTATCGGCTTCTAACACTATAGCCGATTCCGACCTGTTCGAGTGCTGATGTCACGATCAGCCGATTTCAGCCGATCTATCTACTCTCACACCCACGCTTCGGTCGCCTTTGAGCCGGCCGATCCCGCTTTACTTGTATCAGCCAATAGGCTGGTACACGTATCGCTAAAAGGCCATCGGTTCTCTAGCTGATCCCTAATATTTTACATTGTCAACAACATATTAGATTGGCTGGCACGCCTCGCTACAGACCGGGGAGTCACGTGTGATGCGCACAGAGGTGACATCCTATTTTCGCATCAACACACTTTTGTCACGCCTAGTGGGACACGAAGAAGTCAACAATGACGAAGAACACGAAGAGTGGTACTCTCGAAATTGACCCAGACAACGTCCAAACAATCACCAGGGATCAGCTGAAAGATGCAGACAAAGCTGAGTTCGAAGCTCACATGAAGCATTATGAAGAGCTTTGCCTGGCATCATACGGCCATACTAAAGGTGGCATCATACGGTCATACTAAAGGTGGAGTCTTCAAGAAGAATCCTTTGCCAACACCTAAGCAAGTCACCTTCTCAGCCGATCCTGGTGGGCTTCAAGACATGATGACTATGCATCAAACGATGATTGAACAATCTAAGGTTTTCGCCAATACCATTCAGAATTGTCTGATTGAAGCACTCAAGAAAGGAGCAGAAGGAGCATACCTAGGACCTACATATTTCCAACCAAATCAAACTCCTCCGGTGTTCCAACATAACCAATCGGCTTTCCCACCAATTGATGACCCAACAGTAAGGGTTTCACTGTCTCCACACAGTTCGGTTCATATCTACCGTTGGTGTTAAAGGGAGAACTGCGAGGAGCCAACCCTGGTACGAGAGGACTGGGTTGGGTCAACCTATGGTGTACCGGTTGTTATGCCAATAGCAGCGCCGGGCAGCTAAGTTAGTATGGAAGAACTGCTGCGCCGCGGGAAATCCTTCTCTATACAAGTTCTCATACGAGGTTTTTGAACAGAACTTCGGGACTATATTCCTGGGGTGGAAGATCATAGCGTATCAGATGCTATAAATGGTGGTTTTTAAGGGTATTTTTTTTGCAAGATAGGTCTCAGGCAAGGAGATCCTTTCTCACCTTGAAAATCATTTTCCTACTATCTTTGTGTGGAGAAATATACCCTACTCTGACACACTCTCCTATGGGCCTGGTCTCTTCATGACTGACTTTGGAAGCTAAAGATCCTTTTATTGGGATATGGTACTAGCTCTCTTTATCAATGCAACTGCCCCTGGTTCTTCATCGGATTCTCAACCGATTCAGAATCGGAGTGTTACAATGCGTGTTACAATGCGTGTGATCTAAACTCACTCAACACAGTCCAACGTCCAAGATCAGACGTTCTCAGTGCAGAATCAGCATCAGAAGTATCCTACAATAAGATATCAGGAGGAAAAGCTCGCAGGATGGGATTTACCTCGCAATCATTTTGAGACTAACATCTCAAATTTCTTCGAACCTCAGCCTGAGGAAATTCCAGAGGTGAAGTACCCGCAATCTTATCAAGCCATGTTTGGAGGTACTCCAGGGACTGTGCACATGAACAAGGAAGGGGTAGAGTTTATCTACTTCAATCACGGGAGCAAGGCTTTTGAAAGGGTTAAGATCAGTCCAGCTCATGCCCATATGGTCATACCAACAGAGAGGAAAGATCCTGTTCAACCTCAGAAATCGGCTCAACAGCCGACACTAGGAATTCTCGTGCAGACTGCTCCACTACGACAGTCAACACCATTGCAGCTTGTCTTAACCCCGGCTAATACGATGGCTCATACAAGATCACTGCCTCAACAGCCGATCAACCAAGGGGTGGCAAGACAGCTAGCAATTCCACAGGTGGATCCTACACATGTACTACAAATGCTCCTAAATCAATTGGTTATCTCAAGCCAATTGAATTTGTAGCTGCTAGCTCCATCGGCTGGTCAGCCGATCGGACAAATCCCACCTGTAACGGGTCAATCAAACACACAAGGTTCTTTCGAGGCAAGGACGTCAACATCACCAAATCCACAACCAAGAAACTCAAAAGATCAACATCCAGAGACTCCATCACCTGAAATGCAAGCAATTGAACAAGTATCTGCTGAATTGAAGTCTCACGTAAAGCAGGAGTTGATCGACCACTTCTCAGAGATGCTGCAGAAGCAATACGGGATAAAACCCAAGGAGCAGTCCTGCATGTTTAGGACACCGTATCCATCTGGCTATGATCAAATACAGTTCCTTCCAAGATTCAAGGTGCCAGACTTCACCAAGTTATTTGGGCAAGATGAAACATCCACAATGGAGCATATCACTCGATTCATCATACAATGTGGAGAAGCAGGGAATGTTGATGCACTCAGGATACGGTTGTTCTCTTCATCTCTATTGTGTCCAACATTCTCATGATTTGCCTCGCTGCCAGCTAATTCCATTATCAAGTGGTCCAATTTGGAACAGTAGTTCCACAACTATTTCTTCTCTGGTATTCATGAGATGAAGATTACTGATATGACTAGACTCAAGCAAAGGAACGATGAAACAATTGTTGCATTTGTTCAGAGATTCAGAGAGGTCAGAAACAAGTGCTATAGTCTGAACCTGGGAGATGAACAACTGACTGAGTTGGCTTTCCAAGGTCTCTTGCCAACCTTGAGGGAGAAATATGCATCACATGACTTCAAGAGTCTCAGCCAACTGGTCAGTCGGATGAGTCAGGAAACTGCAAAGTCCTATAAGCCTAGAAGAAACTTTCAGAAGAAGGTGTCTTATGTGGATTACTCTGTCTCAGAAGACGAAGATAACATGATAGGACTTGCAGAGTGGGTCAAAGGCAAGAAGACTATTTCTCGTACCTTTGGCAAGAAAGAACCAGAAAAATTTGGCTTTGATATTACTAAGGCCGATAAGATATTTGATCTGTTGCTTCAACAAGGGAAGATCAAACTCTCCCAGTTCCATACCATACCGTCTGCAGAGGAGGTAAAGAGGATGAAGTATTATATTTGAAATGGCACAATGCAATGTCGCACGACACTAATGATTGCAAGATCTTTAGACAATAGATCCAATCAGCTATTGAGCAAGGGAGGCTTAAGTTTGAAACCCCTGCCAAAGCTGAAAAGCCGATGAATATTGATCAGCACCCCTTCCCTACTAATACAGTTGAGGTGCCTAGCAAAGACACGCCACGTGTCAAGCTGCTAACGTCTGATTCGGCTCAAAATAAAGGAGTTGTCAATCCCAAGGTACAAGCAACCGCTGCCGATGTCAAAGGAAAAGGATTCTTACTTGAAGAAAGAGACTTGACGCCACACCGACCTGTCACGTCCCAGATGCTGATCAATAAAGTCCAGCGCCGACAAGATAAGGCAAAGGGAGGAGAAGAGTGGGCACATCGCAGTGAGGGATATTGGAGAAGTCCATTCTTCAAGTACTACTGGGAAAAAGGAATCAAGCTACCAACAGCAAGAAATGTCCAGAATGCAATGGGGCTTACAACAACAACTCATCTAAGAGAGTTTTCTTCGATGACAGAAGAATTGCAGCTAGAGATCACTGTGAATTCAGCAATCAACGTATCTCAGTCTATGACCGGCTGGGGCGCAAGGATAGCATCCATGATCGGTTGGGGGGCAAGGATAACATTCATAATCAGCTGGGAAGCCGAGTCAATGAGGAGTCAAACAATCGACTGGAAGAGATGGCCAATTCTCTAGTACTAGACGAAGATATCATGTGTCGAGGCTCCTGAACGTCGACGCATGCTACAACTGGATGATGAAGGATCAAGCCAAACACGTAAGAAGCCCAATCCACAATGGTGTCCAGATGGCTTTACCAAATCCTAGAAAAGAAGAGTCCAGCACCTTCGCCAGCTAGAATAGCAAGAAGAAGCACAGAGACACGTGTTGGACATGAAGAAGGTTCAGTCTAAAGTTGGGCGCCCAAAGCCTAAAGCCGATGATGGGAAAGATGACAAACCACGAGCTGATATAAACATGGTTGTCTTCGTGCCAAAAGAGTTCATGGATCTAGTTGATTCAGATGTGTCCGATGAAGAACGTGGCATGGCTAAATTAACATTGGAGCCTACGCAAGCTATCTTTGAAAGGCCAGAAAATGAGAAGAGACAACATTTGAAGGCATTATTTCTCAAAGGTTTTGTCAATGGGAAACCAGTCACCAAGATGCTAGTAGATGGAGGAGCAGCAGTCAATCTGATGCCATACACCATGCTGCGCAAGATTGGGAAGTCCAAATAATATTTAACCCAGACCGACGTGATGCTAGTGGACTTTGAAGGCAACGTCTCTCCGGCTCAAGGAGCAATCTGCGTGGAGCTCACCATCGGTAGTAAGACCCTTCCAACTGCTTTCTTTGTCATTAAAGGGGGGATCTTATAATCTAATGCTGGGTCGAGATTGGATACATGCCAACTGCTGCATACCATCTACAATGCACCAATACATCATCCAATGGATTGGAGATTCAGTGGAAGTGGTCCAAGGAGAAACCTCCTTGACATTGGCAGCTGCAGAAGCACAAGGATGGACCTATGATCGAGTAAGCTGCATATCTGGAAAAGCATGAGATACCAAGTATCTCAAAGTGTTCGATTTTGGACTAAAGTCGGTTCAAGCAGTCGGCTCTGATGACAAGATTTAATGGATCAGTTCATTGAAGATGAAGGGAAGCTTGGGCATGGATTTACATCGGCTGACGAGTTGGGGAAGATAGATCTTGAGATGGAAGCAAACCAAGGTCGACATACATCATTGCTAAACTAGATGTGGAATACAAGAAAGAACTGATTGCACTGTTAAAGGAGTTCAAGGATTGTTTTGCCTGGGAGTATTATGAGATGCCTGGTTTAGACCGATCCATTGTTGAGGATCGATTACCTATTAAGCCAAGGTATCGACCTTTCAGCAACATCCTAGGCAGTGTAATCCAAAGATCTACCCTGATATAAAAGCCGAGATAACAAACTTACTCGAAGCTGATTTTATTCGGCAATGTCGGTATGCTGAATGGATATCTAACATAGTCCCCATCTACAAGAAAAATGGTAAACTACATGTATGCATTGATTTCAGGGGCTTGAACAAAGCAACGTTGATGGACAGATATATGATGCCAGTAGCTGATGCATTGGTCAACCCTACTGCAGGGCACAAAGTCATCAGCTTTATGGATGGTAACGCTGGATACAATCAAATATTCATGGCCATAGAGGATATTGCAAAAACTACTTTCAGGTGCCCTAGCCACGTTGGATTGTATGAGTGGATTGTCATGAGTTTTGGACTGAAGAACACCGGTGCCACATATCAGAGGGCTATGAACTATATATTCCACGAGCTCATCGGCAAGATAGTAGAAATCTACATTGATGACGTAGTTGTCAAGTAAAAAGGTTACAAGGAACATCTGGCTGACCTACGGAGAACATTGGAATGCACAAGGAAGCATGGTTTAAAGATGAACCCCAACAAGTGTGCTTTTGGTGTTTCAACTGGTCAATTCTTGGGTTTTTTAATACATGAAAGAGGAATCGAGGTTGGACAGAAATCAATCAGCGCAATAGACAAAATAGAAGCACCATCAAATAAGAAAGAGCTTCAGTCATTGATCAGCAATATCAATTTTATTAGAAGATTTATATCTAACCTATCTAAGAGGATTCAGTCGTTCACACCTCTACTGAAGCTCAAAGCCAATCAGAAATTCGTATGGGGAGAAGAACAACAAAAGGCTTTAGATAACGTCAAGCAGTACTTGAAATCTCCACCTGTCCTAATGCCACCTCAAGACAAAAAGCTGTTCAAATTATATTTATCAGCTAATGAGGAGGCTATTGGATCAGCCCTTGTACAAGAGTTCGAAAGAAAAGAGCGAGTCATATACTTCCTAAGCAGAAGACTCTTGGATGCAGAAACTAGATATTCAGTAGTGGAAAGATTGTGCTTACGCTTATATTTCTCATGCACAAAATTGAGGCCTTACTTATTAACTAATGAATGCACCGTGATTTGCAAAGACGATGTGGTCAACTATATGTTGTCATTACCAATCTTGAAGGGTAGGATCGGAAAGTGGATCTTAGCTTTGTCAGAATTTGACTTGACCTATCAATCGGCCAAAGCAATTAAAGGGCAAGTGATGGCCAATCTGGTAACTCAGCATTGTGGACCTGAGGTTGCAATTGTAGAACCTATTCCGTGGACTATGTTATTTGAAGGATCATCATGTGGAGTAGGAGCTGGGATTGGAATCATCCTCATCTCACCCCAAGGAGCAAATTATGAGTTTTCCATCCCAATTGAAAAGACTTCAACAAACAATCAAGCTGAGTACCAGGCAATGTTAAAGGGGATGAAGCTACTGCGAGAAGTCAATGCTGAGGTTGAGATATTTGGAGATTCTCAACTCGTGATAAATCAATTGGCAGGAGAATATGAATGCAAAAATGACATATTAAGGATCTATCATGAAGAATGTCTTCGGCTACTTCGAGAGTTCAAGATAGTAAAACTTGAACATATCCCTAAGTGTCACAACAGTGAAGCTAATCAGCTGGCTCAAGGGGTGTCAGGTTATCGACCGATTCTAACTATGGAGTTACCAGCCGAGGATTGGAGGAAGGAGATAGTGGATTATCTGAAAGATCCGTCCAAGAAGGTTGATAAACAATTAAGGTACAGGGCCATTAAATACGTTTGTTAGAAGATGAGTTGTACTATCGTACCATCGATGGGGTTCTACTCAAATGTCTTGGTGAAGAGAAGAGGCTAAAACCTTAATGGAGGAAATTCATGAGGGAGTCTGTGGAGCCCATCAATCAGCGTTTAAGATGAAGTGGATGATCAGAAATAATAACTATTATTGGCTGACGATATTGGAAGACTGCTTCAAGTACTACAAACGATGCTAAGAGTGTCAGAAGTTTCGAAGCATTCAAAGAGTTTCAGCATCGACAATGAACCCAATAATCAAGCCATGGCCGATCAGGGGGTGGCAATTGATCTGATTGGACATATATATCCACCATCAAGCAAGGGTCATAAATTCGTACTGGTGGCTACAGATTACTTCACCAAATGGGTTGAAGCCATCCCAATCAAGACTGTGACATCAGGCAACATGATTGATTTTGTTAAGGAGCATATTTTCTATCAGTTTGGTATACCTCAGACCATCACAATCGATCAAGGGAGTTAATTCACTTCAAGGGAATTCAAAGAATACGCAAACTCCTTGGGGATCAAGCTACTGAACTCATCTCCCTACTATGCTCAAGCAAACGGACAAGCAGAGGCAGCAAACAAAAGCATCATCAAATTAATCAAGCGCAAGATCGATGAAAATCCCAAGCAGTGGCATACGATCCTTATTGAAGCACTATGGGCATACAGGATGGCATGCCATGGGCAACCAAAGTATCACCATATTAACTGGTATACGGTCATGATGTTGTATTGCCTTGGGGGTTAAAAACCAGATCCAGAAGGACTTCTTTGCAAGATCAGCTATCAACCGATGATTATTTAGCCATGATGAAAGAAGAACTAGAGGACCTTGTTGGTAATCGACTGAGAGCCTTGGAGAATATCGACAACAATAAAAGTAGGGTAGCCAGATGGTATGATAAAAAGTCAAAATTAAAGAATTTGCCGAAGGGGATCTGGTTTTGAAACTCATATTACCAATCGGCTCTAGAGATCCAAAGTATGGGAAGTGGTCGCCGACTTGGGAAGAGCCGTATCGAATCAGCCAATGTGCACCAGGAAATGCATATATCTTAGAAACATTGGGAGGAGAAAAGTTTGCTAGAGCGTTGAAAGGAAAGTACTTGAAGAAATACTATCCAAGCATATGGGTAGATGCTTAGTCAAATCAGAGCCTGAAAACAGCCGATTAAAGTCTCAAGTTACAACCGATTGCAAGTATAATCGTCTTCAACATGGGATAGCCGATCATCAAAACATGTTCAGTTTTAGGTTTGACCGATGTACAAATTGCCCTTACAACAAATATATATATATATGCGAGAATAGATTCCTAGATAGGAATCACAATATATCCTTAAATGGATTGCTCACGTGGTAAGAGCATGAGATCTGGGCTCCGGTCCAGTGGTTATGTGGGCTAAGTTTTTGAACGTACTAAGCACATGTCGGGAATGGGACCGGTAAGCCTAGTACCCTAATGAGACTGCTAGGGATGGAACTGTCACTACTCTTGGGATTCGCTCTCACGGCTAGCTACCGGTGGTGTATGGTGACTCTGGGTATCTCGCGGGGTATGTCGGATAGCCTGCACCAAAGACTGTGGCCTTTCATCCTGACCCGGGGATTTTTGGAAACGGCCTGGGACAGCTGTACCTTTGTGGGCAGCCTACCGTGTGTTTGGGTCTACCTTGCAAGGTTTAATCAATCGATTGTCGGCCTCTCACCGTTATCCGAGACTACTTACTCCACTAGTCATGAGATCCCTAATGATGGAAGTTGATGAATATTATGTGGATTAATTGTATTGTACAACTTTTTTTGTACAAGTTGGCTAATGTAGTAAAGATTAAACCTACTAGAACTTGTGCTAAAATCTTGAAAGTAAGGATCTACTCTTTGTTACTTTTTAGCAAAAGCAACCCAGTAGCCAAAAAGCCTTTCATGGTCTAGATTTGGTGAAGTAGTTATCACCGACGGGTAAGTCTTGCTGAGTATTAGTATACTCAGCCTTGCTATAATGTGTTGATCCAGGTAATGCATTCAGTGATGTGTGGCCCGGAGAGATCCCGCCCGGCTGGGAGCTGGAGTGGGTGGAGGACGACTACTGAAAGCATCATGGATGGCCTCCCGTGGTGTCTTCGCTTCCGTTAGTTAAATTCCGCTGCTTTCAAAACTCTGAACTATTTCGTCATGGCAAAAACTATGGTTTGTAATAATTAAACCCTTCGGGGTACGAATTTGGATATTAATGGTGTTGTATCTCTGGACTCGCCTTCGAGTGAGTTTTAATGCATATATTCGATCCTTGTTGCTTTTCAAGTGATTTACCGGGCGTTAACCCGGCAACTAACGACAGGATGATACTTTATTATTGCCTAATGACCAAAGTGGATCGGTCTTAGGCGATAGTACGGTATTTTCCTGGGCGGGTTGTCACATATTTGTATTTAAATTGTGTAATGTACTCTTGACCCCACCTTCGTGTGAGTTTTAATGCATATGTTTGATCCCTTGTTGTTATGTATGTGATTTCACCAGGCTTGACCTAGCAACAACGACAAGCTACTCCTGTGTTATTGCTTAAGTGCCAAATGGATTGGTTTAGGCAATAATACAAGATTATATTGGGTGGGGTTGTCACATCTGGCTTGTGGGTCATAGTGCAAGACAGTGTGGATATTGACGGTGAATTTCTGTCAACCTAGCATGAGTTTACCTTCGGTGTTGGCATGAATTTTATATCTTATCCATTGGTACTAACCCCCTTGGTACAACAAGTTCGTTGGTGCATGTCGGTTTTGGAGTTTAATGTTTATGCAGGAATTTAGCGTTGAAAGCAAGACTACCGGGTAAAGTTCATCATGCACCTCGTGACATTACCTTGAAGCCGGGTACAAGTCAAGCAATGAAGTGAACATGACTCCAAGAAGCCCAAGGACCAACTCGTGAAGACGGAAAACTCCGAGGACTTGAACAGAAAATGTTGAATCTTGCGGGACAAGGAGCTTCATCTAAACCACGGAGAAACTGACGTCAAGGGCCAACATGCAGAAGGGATAATACTCTAGAAGACTCGGGAAGCATCACCAGCAAATGAGGCTGCGAGATGGGCCGAAATGGGCCTAGGTCGGCCGGCCCAGGCTGACCAGCCCAACTCATTTCGGGCCCCATTCGCCACCCCCTTTGACCTAGCCGCATCTCAGACTATTTATAGCCCCCTGGCTGAGAGCCACGCATCAACTCATTCGTCATTCGTCGCCGGGGAGCAGAGAAGAGAGGGACACCATTCCGGAGAGGAGAGGGTCGAGCTAGTTGTCTAGGGTTTCCCAAGACGACGTGGGAACTTGCAAGGAAGACCATGTCGAAGTTCCAGGAGATAGAAGCAAGACCAAGGTAGGATTCCGGTGGTGATCTTGTTTATGTACCATGTACTATGTTGAATTATCAAGTTGCAAACCGATTTCTAGTGATCGAGTGTTTCTTCTACGACTTTGATTTCGATTGGCTTTTCTTACTTTAAGATCTATTCTCGAGATAGATCATAGAGGGCGTTCTTGTAGCCGTGGTGGCTAGAGGTGCATGCCTAACCTTCCAAGAGATTTCAACTTGTCCATTGGACTCTCCCTAGGCTGACTCGCATGAATAGGAGTGTGTTGTGACAGAACGGTGGATCCAAAAGGTGGACGTCTTCAGAGTTGGACGGGAAACTGTGATTTAAAGATGCTTTTTATGAGATTCCACTTGGTTATTTCTTCTTTGCTCGGAACTTCAACAAAAGCTTGATCCAGTCTCTCTAGATTGGTCTTACCTACCCCTCTCTTCCTCTTGCTACCTCTGGCTTTCATAGATTAGATCCATTTCTTTCGATGTTCTTTAGATTAGATGCAAAAGCATTCCCTTTTGAAGATATAAGTGTTCTCGGCTTTAATAGATAGGATTTTGCATCACACATTTGTTCCACGGATTCGATACCTTGGGTCACACTTGAGGGAAGAAGGGTCCCTTGACTACGACGGAGGACTTGTACACTTGCAAGTCCAAACGAAGTTTGATACGCATATACGCCGTCAACAGTGGACTACAAGGTGTTGGTGTTTTGGACCAGCAACCTACCAAGGGGAGTACCCGAGGTAGATAAACGTGGCCTCGCCGAGATTGGTAACTTGAAGGAAGAGACACGTGGCACACAATTTAGACAGGTTCGGGCTGCAATGTGCGTAATACCCTACGTCCTGTATGCTGTGTAGCTCTAGATTGATTGGGTGTGATTGCAAGATGATGCGTATGAGAGAGGTAAGGGTCCCTGCATCGCCTTATATAGCCCGGGAGGCGGGTTACAAGTCGGTTCGGGGAAAGAGTACTAGTCACGTACGTCTATGTATTCCCCACATGGAGCCGGTCATGTACAGTTTCCTATCCGAGTACTCCTTCACCAAAGTCCTTGTGCTCCACGCCATCAGGTGTCGTGCAGCTCAAGTCAGGTAGTCCTAGGGCCCACCGAGTAGTCGGTCCTGGTACCCATCGAGGTAGTGGGCCCAGGGAGGTCCATACGACAAGCCCCCGAGTACTTTGTAGTCGAGCAGGATAGTTTCGAGTAGTCTTGATGGCCTTGACGAGTAGTCCTCACGTGTCCCCGAGTACTACAAGCCAAAAGTCCTCAAGAATACTTGAAGCGTCCTGAGGCTGGAAGGTACTCCAGCTGATCCTTGAGTAGTCTTGAAGTCTTCTCGAGTAGTCTCCAAGCATCCTCGAGTTCTCCTCTTGAAGGTCTTCAATAGTACTCGCTTTGCTTTGAAGAAGAAGAAACCATGTGGAAAATGTGATTCAAAGAATCGCATTCCATATGGAATGTAGCCCCCGAGCCTAGGTCAAATCGTAGATTCAAGCTAAGGGTCAATATGAAGTTCTGCCAAGCTTATCCCATAAAATCCGAAGAAAAAACCGAAGGACACGTGGCACGGAGCCCCCGAGCCTTGAGTCGAGTACTTCCTCTCGAATTGAAGGGTCATCTTGATTGTAGAATGTGTCCTGAGTGGCTCTTGAGTCTTGTCCTCACCCATTAAATCTATCAAAAATAGTCGAGCCCCCGAGATGTATTGCATCAAGTACTGGAAGTTGAAGGGTCAGGCAGTCGCCGCTAAATCGACCTGCTGCCATGTATCTGTTCAGCCGTTGTGGTGACGATTGTTGGGTTATAAATAGATGTCGAAACCCTTAGGGTTTTTCATTTTCCCCAGTAGTGGCCACTTGAATAGATCTATTCGAGCTTCCCTCCCTTGTCGCCTCTGCTGCCGCGCGAGAAAAAGAAAATCCATGCGCGCCGCCACCACCTGCCACCAGCGCAGCCCCCGAGCGGATGCAAGTGAAGACTCCCTGCTCTTGGAGGATGAAGGTGTCTCCGTCCAAGGGCTCGAAGACTAGTGGAGGAAAGAAGAGGTCCCGCAGCAAGTCAGAGGGATCTGCTCAAGAGTCGTCGCTGCCAACATCTCCTCCGCATCCCAATCCGGCCAAGGAATGGAAGAAGTCCAAACTGAAGACAGAAGATTTGCTGGCCTTGGTGAATAGCGGGTTCTTGCAAGATAAAGAGATGGATCTATGGCGTCCAGCCGCTGGTGACCCATATCCAATGGAGAAGAATCCAGATGAAATTCCGATGTTCGCCAGATTCGTGGAGCGCGGACTAGCAGTTCCAACTAGCGACTTCTTCAAAGGTCTACTCAGGTACTACGGCAACGAGTACCTGAATCTTAATCCCAACGGAATATTCCATGATTTCGTCTTTGTGCATTACTGCGAAACATTTGTGGGAATCAAACCCCACTGGATTCTCTTCCGAAAGTTCTTCTGTGTGAAGTCGCAGCCAAGCACCAATGACCCACATGTAGTCGGAGGGGCAGGCATTCAAATGCGTGAGGATGTGGCCGAGCAGTACTTGTCGTACAAACCGATAGAGTCAAACCAAGACTGGAAGTCCAAGTGGTTTTATATATGCAACCTCCATACGACAGATGCCGAAGCCGAGCGGAAAGAAGCCCAAGCACAAGGCGTGGTGGAACGCCAAGCCAACATTGCAAGAGGGTATCCAACTACCCGAGTTGATGAAGAAAATCAAGGCCCTTAGAGAGGCTAGGTTGAGGGCCGAGCATGTGGCATTCAGCTTCATGAAGAGGAGGGTGCAGCCACTGATGGCTCGCGACACCCTCGGATACCAGTACACGGGCAACGAGGACACGTCGAGGATGCCCAGCGATGAAGTCGATGATGAAGACATTGTCGAGAGGCTGGGCAAGATATTCAAGGACATGCCACCTTACACTCCTTGCGCAGTACTCAGCGGCTCGTCTGCCAAAAAAGGTTAGTAATTGTGACCGCTGCCTCTGAGTACTGATTCGCCTGGTGTAGTCGCACTCACCCAAGTTGTTGTCTGTAGGATGACATCGCCAAGTATGTCTCCGACCCAACTCCCCCTCCTCGACTTGAAGATGTACTGGAGGAAGGGAAGGGCAAAGTGAAGGAACGCCGCGAAGTCGGCGAGGGTGACGACCCCATCACCATTGAAGATACCTCCGACGAGGAGGATGGGGAAACGCTCCAGGAGCGGTTTCATCTGCGGTCCAGATTCAGCCGTCCTGGACGGCCCCATATCCCCCTCATTGTTGACAGAGCAACTAGCTTGGAGGCTAGTCTTCCCACGCCGCCGAGAAGGCCGCGCAATGTGGCACGAAAGCGTGTCACCAAGAAGCTGAAGGTGACAGAAACAACTGCCCACGAGGTGAGTTCCTCGAGTAGTGTAGTCGAGTACTTGTCAAGGAGTATTGCATGCTGACAGTTGATTTCGGAGTTGTCACAGGATATTCTATCGTCCGACCCTGCGGATCATGGGGAAGAGGACAACTGGGACACAGTGGGAGGAGCGACTGAGAGGAGCCTCAGTCCAGCCCCTACCGTTGAAGATACCATGCTGGAGATGGCACAACAGGAGACTGTTACTGCCAAGCCGCGGGTGCCGGCAGAAGAAAGGAGGCCAGAGCCCTCTGCGACTACTGGAACCGTGGAGCCAGTAGTAGCCCATGCTGAAGAAGAGGCTCCTGCGGAAGTCGGGCTTGTTGATATTGCCAGCATACTTGGCGCTCCGACCGTGACTGTTGTCCGGTCCAGCTTGTAAGTAAAATCTATCTCCAAGTAGTGCATGTAGGTTGGTAATCTTGCTTGGCTGATCACCAAAGTTGTACTATGCAGGAAATCCAGCGATCTGTCCTGGGAAGGTGAGGAACCTAGTGCAGCAGCTGGTGAAGAGGGCCGGGCAGCAACAGTTGAGGAGTCTGCACCCCTTCCCCAGTCCGAGATGGTGAGCAAGACTCATCACTTAAATCAATGCAAGAAGTTGAAGCATCTATCTTGGAGGTAGGAATTGCACATGTCAAGGAAACTACACCGTTAGAGGTCACCATAGTTGAAGGTACGTAGACTGCACTGATGTTGTTCGCCCCGTGTAGTGGTCGTAGCCCCCAGATACTGACTTCGTGTACTTTGTGGTGACAGAAACACAAGTCGAGGGGACCGCGATCCCTAAAGCTGTGGCAATTGAAGGCGTCGTGCCCTAAGCCGATGTGCTAGGAGGAGCAACTTCCGGTCCGGAGGTTCCAATAGCCCTCGAAATCACGGAGGAGGTGCATGACAATGCGCTCCCGGAATCTAGCATAGTTGTCCGATCACCAGAGATCCAAGGCGCGGATCCAATCCGTCCGGTGCCGATGTCAGAGACAGCGACGACTAGTCGTGGCGGATTGGAGCTTCTGGCTGATGACCTTATCGACCCAGTGATGGTGGCCCGTAACTTGGAGTCGATGCGCCGTGCTAAGCAGTGGATGAAGGTACGTGGCAGTACCCTTGAGTAGTCGAATTCCGCAAGAATTGAGTACTCGATAATGATTGTTTCCTTGTGCAGGATGTCGTGGAGAGGTCCCGACAAAAATCTGACATGCTCCAGGGATACAGCGACACAGTGCTCTGAGCAGAAACATTGAAGAAGGAGCTCAATAAGGCCAGGAAACACTCCGCCTTGTTGCGATCCAAGCTAGATGGAGCCTTCTCCCAGTACCACAACGAGGTACAAGAAATGCAAGCGAAGAGTGACGACTTGATTCGGAAGAACAAGTCGTTGCGTCAGAAGAACAAAGGTATGCCACCGTCAGCCTGTTGAGTACTTATTGAGGGTACCTTATAGTAGCCCGACATTTGTCCTTGAGCTTTTTGCAGAGCTTGAGGCCCGAGTAGACCGGTTGAAGGCATCAGAGACCAATCTGAAGAACATTGTCTACTGGGAAAAGGATGCCCGTGAGGTACTTGAGTACGAATATAAGCAGTTGTCTCATGAGTGCGTTAAGCACATGGAGCTTCGCGAAGCCTCAGATCGTGATCTGGTCAATTGTTATAAATCTCTGCAGAAGATGAATGAGGACTGTGAGAAGCTGAGCAGTCAGCTGAAAGAGCTTGAAGAAGCCACACTTCCAATTGTGAGACTGCTGGTGCCTCATCCAGGCGGGCCCAAGATAGCTCCATTGGTGGATCGGCTGAAGGAAGCTCCCGGGCGTCTGGCGACCTATGTGAAGCATCTGGCAAAGTCTATCCCTAACCAAGTCTTGGCGTACATGAAGTCGTACTTCCCCAAGGCTCCAGAGGATGTAGTTGCTGGAGGACTTGCCGTGAACTACACAGATGATCAATACAAGGAGCTGCTGGAGCAGATGGCGCTGATCGCGGAACAAGTTGCCGGGAAGCTCGACCTTCAGTAGTTATCCTGTAGGGTTAGCTTTTGGTAGCATATGTAACACAAATGAAGTTATGAAGAACTTGTTTAAGTTTGAATGAAAGACTTCCATGATATATGTTTAAAATGAGTACTAGTTGTCGTTGTTTTGTATGTGCGGAGTGCCCATCCGTGCGAGTAGTAGTACTCAGCATTGGATCCTTTGCAGGGAGACATAGTAAGTAAGTTGATTGTAAATCAGACTTTATTACTGATAAAAAGGGTATACCTGGACGGCCAGGGCCGTTTACAAGTGTAGTCGCTTGGACCCGGAGGCCGCCTATGTCTTAAGTAACGCTAGGACTGTTGGCCGCTTATAGCTGGAGATCCGTTAATAGCCGTATAGGCTGGATCTAAAGTACATGGTCTTGGAGACTGCCGCTAGAGTCCTTGACGCTCTAAGCAGCCCGAGATCTGTTAGTAGTCGTTGACGCTGGATCTTGGAGTGGAGTAGTCCGTACACCAGTGCCTGGATCTGAAGGCCGCTTACGGCGAGGAGCCCGAGAGTAGTCGTGCAGACTTGGACTTTGTGGTAGTTGAGCGACTATGCGTAGAATCGACAGAGCTGGTCGATGTTCCACGAGTTGCTGACATTGTTGCCTTCAAGTGTCTGAAGACGGTATGAGCCTGGTCGGTCACCTTGGTGATTGAGAAGGGACCTTCCCATGGCGAGTTGAGCTTGTGTAGTCCTTCTGTGTTCTGGATGCGGCGGAGGACTAGATCACCGACGTTGAGGGAGCGTTCCTTGACGTTGCGATCGTTGTAGCATCGGATACCATCAAGGTACCTTGCTGACTGGACGAGGGCGGCACAGCGAGCTTCTTCGAGTCCATCGATATCAACTCGTCTGTTGTCTTCTGATATGCCTTCATCGTACTTCTCTACTGCCGGTGATTCCCACAATATGTCGACAGGTAGGATAGCTTCAGAGCCATAGACCAGGAAATAAGGTGACTGCCCTGTCGGCTTGATAGGTTGTGTACGAAGCCCCCAGAGTGCATTTGGTAGTTCCTTGATCCACTTGCCCCCTTTTGTGTTAGCAGTGTCGTGCAGTCGCTTCTTGAGAGCGTCGAGTAGCATCCTATTGGCACGCTTGACTTGTTCGTTGGCCCGAGGGTGGGCGACTGAGACGTACCGGACGTCGATCCCGCTGTTCTCGCAATACTCCGAGAACTGGTGGTTGTTGAAATTAGAGCCCGGGTCTGTGATGATGCGGTGCGGTAGTCCGTAGCGATGCACGAGCTCGTCCAAGAAGTCGAGGGCCCTGTCGGCCTTTGGGCAGGTGACTGGCTTGACTTCGATCCACTTGGTGAACTTGTCGGTCGCCACCAGAACTCTGTTGAACCCTCCTGGCGCAGTCGGGAGAGGCCCAATCATGTCGAGCCCCCAGTCGACGAAAGGCCGGGTTGGTGGTATTGTGACTAGCTTGTAGACTGGGACGTGTTGTTGCTTGGCGAAGTACTGGCACCATTGGCACCTTATGACGAGTTCCTCGGCATCACCCAGAGCTGTGGGCCAGTAGAAAGCTCGTCGGAAAGCCTTGCTGACCAGCATGCGGAAAGACGCGTGGTTACCGCAGACGCCTTTGTGGATCTCCTCCAATATGTCCTTGCCTTCTTCGCGGGGGATGCACTTCATGAGTACTCCAAAAGTGGTGCCCCTCCTGTAGAGTTTGTCTCCAACTAGTACATAGGACTTGGCGCGGCGAACGAGCTGCTCGGCCAAGTTCTTGTCCGTCACACCCGAATTCCGAAGAGGAACCAAGTGCATCTCATATGTGCGCCGGGATCGGTTCACACACATATGATAGACAAAAATGAGTGAAATATCATAAACAAGTATTCAAACGTATTTCAAAGTTTAACCTCTTATTACACTCATGCGGGAGACTCGAAGGTCTCTAACAACGGAAAACGATAACTACTCGTCGAGTCCTCGTCTTCCGCTCCCACGAGCACTTGACTCGGGGATCCGCAAGCCTCACGGCTCATCGAAGTCGTCATAGAACTCCCCTCCAAAGTTTTCCTGCGAACGGCGATAAGCAAGGCTGAGCACACTTATGGTTGGAGCTCAGCAAGTGGGGGAAAAATGCAAGGCTATCAAGGATAGGCTAAGGTTTTGCAGCGGTTAGCATTTTAATGTTGGTCAAGTTTTAATTATAGAACACCTAATTACTAAGTGTAAGTTCGTACCATCCCACTTAAGAAAAACTTAAGTACCAAAACAACCCAAGCTCAACGAGCTTCACCAACCCCGATTTATCTCGTCTTTAAGTTTATTAATCATGTGAGGGTCCAAGCTGCTCATGACCGTGAGCACGGCCGATCGATCGGTTTTACACTCGCAGGTTTGCACACTTTACCCACGGTTCGCGTAAAAGCTCCGAAGAACTTTAAACCCAACCATGCGATGCCGGCCAAGCACCATACCACACTTCCGAGGTGTGATTGCATAGGGACGCTACGAAGCCTTTACAAAGGCATGCAAAAGACTAACGACCCGCATAGTTACGGATCGGGCGGACCATAACCCTCCCTAGTGGTCGGCACCTTAGCAAAGGCTACTACCCCAAAAGGGCCGGGCTATACCCCCGCAACCCGGATCCCCCCCTCCGCTCCTTTCGGAAAAGGGCCACTAGTACGATCACACACCTAATTATTCGGCTAAGGTCAGAGCCATGTAACACTGTGGTTGCGCATGTTTTCTTGGGTGGTTCTCCATGTTCCGATTAAATCAAGTGTTCTTGCATTACCCAAAACATTAACTATTAAACATATATCATTTCCATAAAAGACCCATTTAACCAACCCATATTAAGCAACTAGCGTTTTCTACCCAAAACTTTATTTAAAAGGGCTAGGCCAAGGATCAGGGTAAAAGATCTAGGTAAGTCCTTAAAAAGGTTTTCCCGTCAAATTAATGCAATGATATCATAAAGTAAACATTATTTATAATGCAATTATATAGGACAAAAGAGAACATGCAGGGGGAGAAGACCACTTGCCTTCCTCAACTACGGTAAAAACTTCCTCCTCTTCGAACAATTGCTCCTGATCGTCCCCGAGAGGTGGCTCAGATGAAACAGGCACGATATCTACGATGCACACATAAAGCATACAATAAATAAAACAGATCACCAATCAATCCTAAAGACTGAAAACATGCTACTAAAGCGACGGGCTCGCCGAGACGATCGTAAGGACTACTAGAACGCTAAAAACGGAGCTATAACGGAGAAGTTATGCTAAAAACAAGAATTAAGGACTAATGCGATAAACTAACCTATACGGGGACCTAACAGCAAGAATACAGGGGCTAAAACGTAAATAAACTTAAAAACAGAAGGTTTAAACTATAAAAAAGGCTGTTCGGGACCTCGGGTGCCAAGTTTTATTAAGGTCGGGGGCTTAAACATAAAATTCGGGGACTCGATCCGCAAGAATTTTTAAAGGTGGGAGGACCGGCTTGCGATAGAAACGAAACCGGGGGTCTCTTTAACAAAAGAGCCCCTGGTTGACCGTTACGCGCGGGCTTGACCCGCGGGTCCAACGGCCCGGGGCCGTGGATGGCCGATCGGACGGCCGGCCACGCCCGCACGCGACTGAGGGGGCGGCGCTCGCGCGCGGCGGCGGCGCGCGCGGCGGCGCACGGCGGCGGGGTCGCCGGCGATGACCAAAACAGCGCTCCCGGCCACGAAATCGTGCGGGGAAAGCATCTACGCGCAGCTGGGAACAATGCGAACCTAACCACGTGCTTGCACGGATGGAAAGAACGGCGGCCGAGGCGCGGCGTCCATGGGGGCGGACGGCCGGCGGCCGGCGAGCGGCGGCGTGCGCTACGGTCGGGCTCTAGTGAAAAGAAGGGCGGGGATAGGGTCCTTACATTGGGTAGGAGCTGCGGTGGGCGAGAATTGGATGGAGAAGGCGGTGGCGGCGAAGTTCAACACCGGCGGTCGGTCTTCACGGGCGGCGACGGTGAGCTTCAAAAGGGGCGCACGGGAGCCCGCGGATTCGATAGGATGCAAGGGTTAGCTCACACGTGCGAAGGAGAAACGAATGGGAGGGTCCGGGGAGCTTCACCGGAGGTGGAAGAGCATGGGCGACGGCAATGGCGCGGCGGCCGGCGGTTCAATGCGGTGGCGCAAGCGGCTAGGCCACGGGAGGCGCGTGGGCTTGGTGTGAAGCGAAGGGGGAGGTGCGGGTCGCTCGCGGGGGTGCTTAAATAGGCCCGGGAAGCTCCGGGAGGCGGTTCCCCGGCGACATGGCCATTAACGGCCACGACCTTGATGTGGAGTTAAGGGGGACGGGGGATTAAGGGGGGCGGGAATCGTCGATTGAAGAGGGGGAGTGATGGGGGAGCTTCATGGCGGCTTAATTGCGCGGTTTGAAGGCGCGGGGCGCGGGGAGGCGGCCGGTAACGGCCGGAGGCGCACGGGAGGGAAGCGCGGTTGACCCGGCCGGGAGGTTGGGGACGGGCTCGACGCCGGTCCCACCGTCGGCCGACCGGAGCTAAAAGAAAAAGGGGGAGAGGCGTGCTGGACCGGTGGGGTGGCGGATTGGGCCAACTTGGGCCGTTGCACGCGCGGGAAAGAGAAAAAGAAAAGGCCTGCCGGCCTGGGTTGGTTGCGGGCCAAAAGTGAAGGGAGAGAGAGATAGGGAGAGGGAAAGGGGTTTTGCCTTTTTTTTCAAATTCATTTTTCAAACATTCAAACTTCAATCAAACAAAATCCATGCATTCGAATCATGACGCACAAGCACTTATTATTTCTAAATTATTTTAGTGATGTTTAATTATTTTAAAAGCCAATTTGTTTAATGATTTATTTATGTCCTTAAAGAAATTTAAACCTAGCCTTTTGTTGCTAAATTAATTTAGTGATGGAATTTTTTTAGGGTATTACAAATCCTACCCCCTTAAAGAGAATCTCGTCCCGAGATTCGGGAAGATTAGAGAAAATTTCGAGGGAATTCTTCCTTAAGTTCGTCCTCTCTTTCCCATGTAGCCTCATCCTCTGAATGGTGACTCCATTGTACCTTGCACATCCTAATGACCTTGCTGCGAGTAGCCCTTTCGGAGGTATCCAAGATCTTGACTGGGTGTTCCTTGTATGTCAGATCATCCTTTACCTCAAGTTCTTCCAATGGTAAATGCTCTACCCTGACCTCACTCGTACACTTTTTCAATTGAGACACGTGGAACACATCATGAACACCTGCCAAGCGTTCAGGTAACTCCAACCGATAAGCTACTTCGCCACGTCTTTCCAAGACCCGAAAAGGTCCAATAAAGCGAGGTGACAATTTCCCTCGATATTAAACCTTCGAAGACCTCGGATGGGTGACACTCTAAGATATGCATAATCTCCGACTTCAAATATTACTTCTCTTCTCTTAGGGTCTCCGCATAACTCTTTTGCCTAGATTGAGCAATCTTGAGATTTTCCCGAATTATCTCCACTTGTCTTTCGCTCTCCTTTTTATTTCGGGACCAAAGAGTTGACTCTCCCCCGTCCGGTTCCGAACAATGGCGTTCGCACTTCCTTCCATACGCAGCTTCAAACGGTGCCATCTTGAGACTACTCGGTAACTATTGTTGTATGCGAATTCCGCGTATGGCAAGCTTTTATCCCAACTTCCACCATGTTTCAAGGCACATGCCCTTAACATATCTTCCAAGATTTGATTCGTCCTTTCGGTCTGACCATCTGTCTGTGGATGATATGCTGAGCTGAAATTTAACTTCGTATCCATGGACTCATGTAATTTCGCCGAATCGGGACGTGAACCGAGTGCCTCGGCCGATACTATCTTCTTTGGAACCTCATGCAAACAGACTATCTTTGATATGTACGGTTCTCGCTAACTTTGTCCCCGAATATGTGGTCTTTACCGGTATGAAATGTGCAACCTTTGTTAATCGTCCACTATTACCCATATCGAATCATATCCGTCACGTGTATGTGGTAATCCCACTATAAAATCCATACCAATCTCTTCCCACTTCCATTCGTGTACCCGCAAAGTGGTTGTAGTAACCCCCGCCGGCCTTTGATGTTCGCTTTTACTCTTTGACATATATCACACAGTGCTACATGAGCCGCAACATCTTTCTTCATACCGTACCACCAATATTTCGCTTTAAATCTTGGTACATCTTGGTACTTCCGGATGTATAGAGAGGGCTGAATCGTGCGCTTCTTTCAATATGGACTCACGAAGATGTTTGATTTCCGTATACGTATCCTCGTTCTTAAACCAAATGGTTCCCCGTTCATCCTCTCCGAATTCCGGAACCTTGCCCCGTTCAATCAACTTCTTATATCCCTTAATCTTTTCATCATCCAATTTCCCTTTTCTAATCTCTTGTTCAAGAGTTGACTCCATTTCTAAGGTCATACTTTCGCTCGATGCAGCCTATCCCTAGATTGAGTCGTGCCATTTCCCAACACAGTTCCTGGGGCATTAATCGGGCTACTAACATGTTTGCTTGACTCTTACGGCTCAAGGCATCCGCCACCACATTGGCCTTTCCGGATGATACCGTATGTCCGGATCGTAGTCCTTAATCAGCTCTAACCACCTTCGTTGTCCGAGATTGAGATCTCTCCGGGTGAAGATGTACTTCAAGCTTTTGTGGTCCGTGAATATCCGACACTTATTTCCAATCATATAGTGTCTCCAAATCTTCGGTGCGTGCACTATAGTCGCTAACTCCAAATCATGAGTAGGGTAGTTTTGTTCATGCTTCCTTAGTTGCCTAGAAGCATATGCTACCACCTTTCCTTCCCCGCATCGAACACATCCTAGTCCTTGCCTTGATGCGTCACAATACACATCAAATTCTTTGTGTATATCGTGCATTATCGATCGGTGCGGTGGTCAGTTTCTTCTTTAATTCTTCAAAGCTAGCTTGACACTTATCATCCCATTTAAACTCCTTTCCTTTCTCCAACAAAGAAGTGAGTGGTTTTACAATCCTCGAGAATCCCTCTATAAACCGTCGGTAATACCCTGCCAAACCGAGGAAACTCCTGATCTCTGGTACATTTTTAGGTGGATTCCAATTCAGCACATCCCGAACTTTACTTGGGTCTACAAGAATTCCTCCGTCCGTGATAATGTGCCCAAGAAACGAGACCTCCTTCAACCAAAAATCACACTTGCCGAACTTGGCGTATAACCGATGCTCTCGAAGTTTCGCAATACCGAGCCTCAAGTGTCCCTCATGTTCCACTTCATTCCGAGAGAAAACTAAGATATCATCTATAAATACTACCACAAACCTATCAAGATATTCCATGAAAACCTTGTTCATCGGATACATGAAGTATCTCTGGAGCGTTGGTCAACCCAAAGGACATCACCGTGAACTCGTATAGACCATATCTTGATGTGAAAGTCGTTTTAGGAATATCCTCCATACGGATCTTCACTGATGGTAGCCGCATCACGGATCTATCTTAGAGAAAACTTTCGCTCCTCTCATTTGATCGAACAGATCCTCGATCCGAGGTAAAGGATATTTATTTTTGATAGTGACCTGATTGAGAGATCGATAGTCTACACACATCCTCCTAGATCCATCCTTTTTATCTACGAAGAGTGTGGGGGCTCCCCATGGTGATGAACTAGGACGGATAAACCCTTTACTTAACAATTCCTCTATTTGTTTTTTTAATTCGCCAAATCTTTGACATCCATTCTATACGGTCTTTTGGATATAGGAGCAGTACCGGGTAAGAGTTCGATACTGAATTCAATGTCTCGGTCAGGTGGCATACCTGGCAGGTCATCAAGAAATACATCCGGTACTCATTCACCACCTTAATATCCTCCAAAGACTTTTCCTTTCATTGAATTCACTAACTCCTTTCCGGTAGGTGACGGTGTTGCGATATATTCTATTATGTCCCCTTGTGGACTAGTCAAGTGAACTCGATTTCTCCCGACCGGATAACCCCATCATACTTTCTTAACCAATCCATCCCTAGGATTACATCTATGCCCCAGGATTTGAGGACTACCGGGTTGGATGGGAAGTCTATCCCCATGATTTTAAGGTTTACTTGTGGGCACGGATGGTCGGCTTTCATATCACCGCCGGGTGAACTAACAAGCAACGGTTTCCTCATTGGACTCACGAGCATATTATGCTTTGCTACGAACCGATCGGTAATGAATGAATGCGTAGCTCCCGAATCAAATAATACCGTAGCGGTACGAGTCGATAGGGAACGTACCAAGCACAACCCCCGAAGCGTCTTGTGCCTCGCTCCACGGTCATGTTGTGCACCCTACTATGCACATAATTTTGCCGTGCTTTGTTGCTCGGAGTACCCGCACTTCCGGGTGTGGCCGGGGTTGATGACCGTCCAACTTTTCGAATATTACTCCTCCGGGGGAGTCCGCATTCCACGCTTAGGACAGTTATTAGCATAATGCCCCAACTCGCCACATTGGAAGCATCCATTGGGCTGCACGGGAGTGGTGTTTCTTGCCGGTGCACCCGGGGTAAGAGCCGGGCGGTTCCGCCGGAAGTTTGGTGTGCGAGGGGTTTGCGGGTTGAACCGTTGAGGCCGCTTTGGAATGAACGCCGTGTACTCGCATATTCTCGTGGGTGTTTTCCACCATGTCCTCCAGGGCGAAAGGGGGGTATTCTCGTTGGTAGCCGAAGCGTGGGCGAGTATGGCCGCCGGATCGCCCCCGGGATTGAAACTTGTGTTTCGCTCCCCAAGCTCTCTCGCGTTTGTTCTCTAGGCCGATTGCCTTGTTTAACGAGTGGCGAAATGCGGGAAAGGTATGGCTTTGGAGCCGATAATTCGGTGGTCCTATCAATCCATCAAGGAAGCGTTCCGCCTTTTTTGGGTCCGTGTTGACCTCGTCGGGAGCATAACGAGACAACCGAGTAAACTTGTCAAGGTATTCGTTTACGTACATATTGCCCCGTTTCGCAGCAAGGAACTCTCTCTCGCTTAAGCTTCAATACCCCGTCGGGGATGTGGTGAGCGCGAAAAGCATCTCTGAACTGCTGCCATGTGATAGTGTTAGGCGCAGGGTGGGCGGCCGTGTAGGCATCCCACCAATCCGATGCCTGCCCTTCCAGGCGTCCAGAAGCATAAAGGACCATTTCTCGGTCATTACACTGAGCCCTCTCCAACTTTTTGGTAACGGTTTTCAACCAATCATCAGCATCTAGCGGATCGGTTGAGTGGGAGTAGGTGGGAGGGTGGTGGCTCATAAACTCCTTATGCTTATCTCTCGGAGCGGGTGGTGGTGGTGGGGGTGGTGCCTGCGGCTGATTCTGCTGGGCTTGTATGTTCTGCACTGCGGCAGTGAGGTTCTGAATCAGCTGCATCTGGGCAGCGAAGAATTGCTGGGTAGCGGGATCCATTGCGGGATTGAGCGGGGGAGGTGGCACCGGGTTTTGCTGGTTGGCTATGTGTGCCCGAACAACTGGTGGGACGTCCTGTCCTCCTCCTGACCTGGTGTTTACCATCTGATTGTTAGAGAAAGATATTTCAGATAAGATTATCGAACTGATGTACAAAGAAGTAAGTTTGAATTATGGAATCAGCATGATTTTCTTTTCAATGACAGATTCGGTTGATTCCGATAAAACAGTTGTATCCCCTTAGTATCCTTCTTCAAAAATTATGAACTTTTGCCAGGCCGTGTAGAACCCATTTATGAAACTAACCCCACTGGTTTTATCCCATTTGGAGATCCATAATTTGAGATAAAATTCGAACACCGCAGCTGTGTTAGCATGGTTTTACAGATTCTGTTAGCCCCATTGTTCTGTTTATAACTCGCTGTATATTAATCCTTTGGTGCTGAATTTTGGACAGAGGTTGATCCACAAAATTTGTGAACCAACCCAACTGGATTTAGATCAATCGGAGTTCTGTAGCTTGAGTTATGATAAAAACATTGCTGTGCTGTCAAGGAGTTGCGCGAACAGATTTTGTACGATTGATTTGGTTTGATAAGTAAGGTAGAAGACAACTTGGAATTGAACCCCAACTAACCGTTGACGGTTAGTAGTTGTATCAAAGTTCGTTTGTGACTTGCAAGCGGACAAGTCTCCCGTCGTAGTCAAGGGACCCTTCTTCCCTCGAGTGGTGAACCCAAGGTATCGAATCCGTGGAACAATGTGCAACGCAAGGATTCAATCTAGTAAAGCAAGGTAAAGCTATCTAATGAAGACAAGATGCATCTAATCTACTAACTCATAAAGAAAACGAATCTAATCTAATCTACTAAAGAGGTAGCAAGAGAAAGCAAGAGATAACCAATCTAGAGAATCTAGATCATGTTTATGTTGTAGCTCCAAACAAGATAGATGAAGATAGAAAAGCGAATCTCATTAAAAGCATCTTTAAATCGCGGCCTTCCCATCCGACTCCGAAAACATCCGCCTTTCGAGACCCCCGTCTCGTCACAACGTATCCCTATTCATGCGGGGAGCTTAGGGCGAGTTCGATAGAACAAGTTGAAATCACTTGGCCGGTCCGGTATGCACCTCTAGCCACCGCGGCTACAAGAGCACCCTATGTAATCTAGCTGCAAACTAGATCGTAGAAGAAGCAAAACCAAGAAGAAAACAAAATCATCGAGAAGGCACTTAATCGCTAGAAATCGGATTCACTTACAAACTTCACCATGAATGATTACATGAACAAGATCACCACCGGGATCCTACCTCGATCTTGATCCTCGCTCCGGAGCTCCGACGTGGTCTTCCATGCAAGGTTCCCACGTCGGCCAGGGAAACCCTAGACAACTAGCACGACCCTCATCTTCAAGTTGGTGTCCCTCAAGCTTCTCTGCTCCTCGGCGGCGGAATACGACTTCGGTTCGCGTGGCTCTCGGTCGGGGGGCTATTTATAGCCCGAGAAGCAATTAGGTCAAAGGAGAGGCCGATTGGGCCCCGAATTGGGGGCCGGGCCGGCCGGCCTGGGCCCAATTCGGCCCATCCCGCGGCCTGCTTCGCCCGGTGTTGCTTCCCACGTCTTGTAGATTTTCTCCCCTTTTGCATGTGGGCCCTTGACGTCGGTTTCTCTCCGAATTGGACTCAACTCCTTGTCTTGCAAGATTCAGCATTTTCTGATTCAGTCCTCAGAGTTTATCATCTTCTCGGGCTTGGTCCTTGGGCTCTTGGAGTCATGTTCACTTCATTGCTTGACTTGTATCGGGCTTCAAGGTCTTGTCATGAGGTGCTTAATGAACTTATCCCGGAAGTCTTGCTTTCAACGTTAAAACCCTGCATAAACACATAACTCCAAAACCGACATGCACAAGTGAACTTGTTATACCACGGGGGTTAGTACCAATGAATAAGATACAAAAGTCATGCCAACACCGAAGGTAAACTCATGGCTAGGTTGACGGATTTTCACCGTCAACATCTCCACCATGCTTAAACCTTGCTCGTCCTCGAGTAAGCCTTCGATGGATATCATCGTTGCCAAACAATGTTTAAACCTTGCACTTGATCATACATGAAAAAAAACATAATGCTCTCAAAAGTTTAATTCGTTAAAGTTCCATAATGTACTAGCCTTCACCTCTACGGAGGGTAGATTCTTATTAAGCTTATCCCACAAGTATTAACATGCTCACAAGGTTTTAAATAGATCTCAGAATTTTTGAAATAAAGAACGAGATAAAGAAAAGCTAAACCAAATTCACAAATTTAAATCATCTCGTGTATTGCTCATGAACTCTCATCTCACTTGTCTCTCAAGCCTATATATTCTACTCCTTTCCCTCTCATATATATGTGGTAGGCTTTATATGGAGCTTTGGGAAAGTTTAGTCCTAACAAGATTTTATAAATGAGGTGTTGTCAAAACAAGACAAGCTTCTCATGGTCTTACCGAGACTCGTCAAAAAGGTCATTGGAAAATAATGTTAAGTCAAGGAGGGGAAAGAGAAAAATACACACACTTTTAGATGAGTGGACATGTGCAAATGGCAAAGAGTGATCCCGAGGCACAAAGGAAGTCCTCGTTATCGGATTGCACATGGTTGGAAAATGAGAATGGATCTTTTAAACTTGAAGCCTTGATTGCACTCTTAGAGAGCCTAGGGAATTTACTTTACGCACATTTTTTTTTCTTTCTCATATTTCTCATTCTTTTCTTTCTTTCATTCATTCATTTTTTTCCTCGTCATATATTCAGCCCATGACTTCCACAATGAAGTTTTGATTTTTTATACCTTGAAAGTCATGAGTATCGCTGGATTTTTTTTTCTTTCATCATTTTTTTTAAAATATTCCCCTTTGAACTCTAAAACTGCACCGTACCTACCTCCTCCCCCATGCTTAGACGTTGCTCGTCCTCGAGCAAAGAGGCGAAAAATAAGGTAGGTACCGGAATATTTTTCCTTGGAGAGATACTTGAAATCTTCAACGTTGGCACCGTCTTGCGATCTTCCTTGAATTGATGATCCATTCTCAACGATAGGTTGTGGTCAAGGAGGTAATCACAAAAAATGATATTTGGTTTAAGGGTGGATATCCGGCGAAGTTTGTGAAATCTCCGATGTGGGGATACACAATGCACGGATAAGAGGCTAGCAATAAGATAGATACGCAAAAACGGAATGACTAGCTTCTTAGTCTCAGGCCAGAGAAATCATGGCCTGCAATAACTCACTCAAAAATAAATCTTGTACACTAAGGTTTATGCACTCAAATATATATAAGGCTCTGGATAGGTTGAGCAACACACAAGTGATATTTATGACAAGGTTAGCAATATTTTTGAGCATAAAAGGCATCTTTAATCTATTCATAACTTGAGAGCACATAAAACACTATGGGTCTTTATTTTAATCATAACCTCCGCTGAAGATTAAGCTAGCATTTAGATAATTTCAGATTTGTATTTTTAAGAGAGCACTAGGTCAAACATGCATAAATCAATTACAAAGATAAACAAAGCGGCAGTTATAATCATATATCATCATGGCACAAACTTTGTAACTTTACCAAAGGTAAAAACTTGGTGGTGAAATTATTCATGATGAAAATAAAAACTAAGACACATGCTGAAAAATTAAACTAACACACTTGCTGAAATTTAAATAAAAACTGAAAACACTACGCATACATAGGTGCAATCAAGCTGAAAATTAAAGAAAAGGGGTAAAGGAAAGATAACTAAAGCTCCTCCTCTCTCTAATCTTCCGCCGGTGGTTGATATTGATAGTCTTGGTTGTTGTACCCTTACTTGTAATAGGAATGCACCACTACTCCTATGAATTGTCCGACGGTGCTAGGTGAAGGTGTCAAAGCACATAAGCGACGTTTGCATTTCCTTCACCCATTTGGTTTGCATTGGTTAGGATGGCTGCAATAATTTGCATGTTCCTTGCAGCGTATCCTCCAATGGTGGCTACATTTTGTTGTGGTTGAGGAAGGTGTGCATATGGCTCCGCAAAGGCTACGTTGGGCACCGCAAAAATGGTGGGGGTATGGCTGCACCACTCCCCCATGCTTGCATTGGTACACCACCGTAGTAACTCGGCGGCGCCGGGGTTCCTCCCAATGGTGGGACATAATTTTTGTTGTGCACCTCCTTCTTGGGTCGTGGAAGCTCCTTCTCCTATAATCCTTCTCCTTTTATTTTTTTTCTTCGCCGGCACAAGAAGTCCTTCCTCTAACCGATCTTCTTCCCCTCAAGAAAAGTCTTAATCTTCAATCCGGAAGGGGCAAATTCACCTAGGCCACTCGGAAGCCTCCTCTCTCATCTTCACTCTTATATTTTCTTTTCTTCATATATTCCTAGGGAAGTCCCGGGTAGGAGATGATTTGGGTTCCTTGTAATACCCGGTTTTAAAGAGATAGCCAATATGGAGAGGTAACACCCCGAACCAATATCTTCCGAACTCGATGTTGCAACAACACCACCGGTTGATCATAGGTGAGTGGGGTCTATTGGCCACTTGGCAATCAAAGCCGAGTAAAGCCAATTCAACTTTGTGTTGGTTATCTTTGTCTCTCTTGTTCTCCCAAAAATCCACTTGCACAAAAGTGACACACTTGGATCATGGGTTCCGGATAGTATTTTTTTTCTGTTGATGATCTCTTCCCGTGATCATACTCCAAAAGTCTTCCCATGTGCCTTCATGCACATACTTGTTCCGAGCTCCCTTTGGAAAGTAGGAGACACTCGCCCATGGGTCTACGATACTAGACATGCAATCGTTTCGAACATGAAAACCAATCGATCTATCGGGGATTGTGTTGAATGGATCCAAGGAAGCATTGGAGCCCTACTCCCTTTATGGCATGGTTGCTAGCCTTAAGCATTAAAGTATTTTCAGCACAAGATGATAGATAGATAATCCAACAAAGTGTGATTACATCTCAAGATCGATTACAACCCATGGATGAAAGGAGATTACCCCATCAAAGTGCTAGAAATAGCATCGTTGATCAAGGTTACCCTTCCGACGGTGTCTTCCTTCTTCTCCTCTTGTGGGCTCCCTCCAACGGAATGAGAGACTCAAGCACTCCTTCATCAAGGGTATGCGCCATGGTCATGAAAATTTCCTAGGCGAATTCCTTGTGGGTGTTTGCCGACACTCCGCTAGAGAATTGCACCGGTGTCCCTTGTGAAACCCAATATGTGTGAGCTTGGTCGTCGATGTCGACGTTCGCTACAAGCCTCTACTTAAGGCGAGCGAGCTTCTTCTCCTCCTCCGTCATGATGGCATACCCCTCGAAATACCGCGGAGCATATGGAGGTGGAGCGGATGATCGTGTCAAGTGGTGAGGTTGGACGGGCGGCTCCTCCATATGTTATAGAAGTTTGGAAAACCTAATAAACGAGTTTTGTGTGGCCCTCATGCCACCAAGGAGAAGAGTGTGATTCCTCCTCGGCGGTGCCGTGTCCTCCTCCATACTCCGAGGATGCTCGGAAACCGAGCGCCTCCTCGAAGAGGTTGTCGATGATGGCTTAGACGACGATGATCCCTTCTTCTTCGGTGAAAAGGCTTGTAGTTTTCTTCCATGATTGCAGCACTCTCCCTCACAAATAAATATTCGGGGTTTTCACCCGGTAACAAGGTACACAAATATTATTTTGGAGTCGGACTTTGAGTGGATTAAGGATGTGATTTGTTGCACGAAACAAACGCGGTGGAAGGCTAAGTCTAAGGTGATTCCGGCCTACAAACTAGAGCACATGAACAAAGAGTTGGATGAAAGACTTACCTCTCTCCTCCTCTTGGATCGGTTCTTCTCTAGTGCATTCATGTTGCTTCGTGATCGCGTACACCTTCCAAATGTTCCCGTCCACTCCTTCGCTTGCATTATTGCTCCTTCCACTTGATGTTTTCGCTTTGAATCACTTCCATAATCCCTTGCCTCACATGCATCCATGATATTCATACAAAACAAAGCCTTGGCTGCCCCCCATGCTTGTACTTTGCATGTGGTTTAAATATGTTGGAGGGGCATCCCGTGATGTATCATGGTGCATGCATGGTTAGGTTAACTAGATTGCCTCCCTTTAAGTGTGTTTAAGGTTAAGCACTCCTCTTATTTCGAAATTTAAAAATATTTTTCAGAGCCATGCAAGAGCTCAAGCATAAATTTAGAGAAGTTTTTAAACCATTAAAAACAAATGTAAGTCGAAAATATTTTTCGACTACGTCGATTTCGGTCTCACCGGTATAGTTTGCCTTCATTAGTTGAGAGCAAGCTTTTCCCGCTTGATCAAGGGGGCATAGGTTTAGGTCCTAATTTTGATTAGGTGAGAGAGATTTTGAATGAAATAAAATTAAGTGAGACTTAGAAAAATTCTAATCTTAGAGAAACCAAGGATATGGATTTTTAAACCAACCAAAAATCAAGTTTCTAGGTTCACGCGAGTCCTACCACGTGCTGAAATTTAAATAACATCTAGATACAAGTCGTGGCTCTACTCGTGTGTTTTTAGCATGAAAAACAAGTCAACCACAACATCATAAAGAGGATGAAAGGTTGAGTTAGGTTCTGAAATTTTTTTTCTTTTTGGTTGTGGTTTCTCAAAAAAGAAGCAAACAATCACATAGGATGGTTCATGTAAAGGGTTTATGATCAAGCAAAATATTCAACCAAGAATTATGTCTCTAATATTATTCAATCATTCTAAGTCTAAGGTTTTGCGTAGTAAAATTCAAAACTGAATTAGATTTAAAAAGACTTGAAAAACCTGGAATCGGGTTGTCCTCCCGTAGCTTATTCTTGACTCGACGAAACGGGTTGCCTCCCGCCTAGCGCTTCGTTTATAGTCCATGGCTAGACTTCTTCACTTGATTACTTCGGATCAACGCTCTTTGCGGGCGTTGCAATCTTGGGTACCCACTTTGGCTTAGTCAATTTTTTTGGTCTTCACGGTGGCTTTGTTCTTTGGTCTTGACGGATGCAACAACTTCCTTGTGGCTCGGCATCTCGAACTCCGGTCCTTCGGTCGTGATCTTCATGGTCTCTAGTGTGATCCTTCATCTCTCCCGAATGAGCTTGAGTAGCCTTCGCCGTCTTGGGACCTTGGAGTTGTCTCGGATATTCTTCTTTGTTGCCCATCGGGCGCCGCAAGTTGTCCCACTTGCGTCTAGCATCTTTATCACGATGAACACTTCACGCTCCTTGCATGTGGATCTTGCCTTGGCAGCCTTTAGGTGTTGAGCTTCTTTCTCCATCTCCATCTTCTCCATCCTCCTCTTAAGTAAACCGATATGCCACTCAAGGAATCCGGCTCGTATGCATTCGGCTCTCGCAATCGTCATGCGAATAGTTGAGACTTTGATCTTGAACGGCCTCCCGGCGTCTTGAAGGTTTATGATAGGTAGATCAACAATGCCCGACGTGCATAGCTTGATCTCGCGCTCCGTGGTTGAGGTTGATCTTCCTTTGGACTTGGAGGTGGTGATTCCCTTGGAGATTTTGATGGTCTTTCGAGCTTGTGTTGCACGTCACCCTTGCCTCGTAAAGTTTTCCTGGATCATCCACAAAAAAGTTTTGGGTTTCTTGGAGAGTTAGCCAACCATCTCCGGTTAGGGTTAGTGATAAAACAAAAATCTAACAAAAGAAAAATTAGGGTTAATCAAAACTAGATTAGATTGATATTTTTTTCTTTTGAGGATGATCAAACATAAGAGATGCAAAAGAAAATCAAAAGAAAAAGCGAAAGATAAGCGATACTAGATCGGATCTTGATTGCTTGCTCCCCGGCAACGGCGCCAGAAAAAGGGGCTTGTTGACGGTTAGTAGTTGTATCAAAGTTCGTTTGTGACTTGCAAGCGGACAAGTCTCCCGTCGTAGTCAAGGGACCCTTCTTCCCTCGAGTGGTGAACCCAAGGTATCGAATCCGTGGAACAATGTGCAACGCAAGGATTCAATCTAGTAAATCAAGGTAAAGCTATCTAATGAAGACAAGATGCATCTAATCTACTAACTCATAAAGAAAACGAATCTAATCTAATCTACTAAAGAGGTAGCAAGAGAAAGCAAGAGATAACCAATCTAGAGAATCTAGATCATGCTTATGTTGTAGCTCCAAACAAGATAGATGAAGATAGAAAAGCGAATCTCATTAAAAGCATCTTTAAATCGCGGCCTTCCCATTCGACTCCGAAAACATCCGCCTTTCGAGACCCCCGTTCGTCACAACGTATCCCTATTCATGCGGGGAGCTTAGGGCGAGTTCGATAGAACAAGTTGAAATCACTTGGCCGGTCCGGTATGCACCTCTAGCCACCGCGGCTACAAGAGCACCCTATGTAATCTAGCTGCAAACTAGATCGTAGAAGAAGCAAAACCAAGAAGAAAACAAAATCATCGAGAAGGCACTTAATCGCTAGAAATCGGATTCACTTACAAACTTCACCATGAATGATTACATGAACAAGATCACCACCGGGATCCTACCTCGATCTTGATCCTCGCTCCGAGCTCCGACGTGGTCTTCCATGCAAGGTTCCCACGTCGGCCGGTGGAAACCCTAGACAACTAGCACGACCCTCATCTTCAAGTTGGTGTCCCTCAAGCTTCTCTCGCTCCTCGGCGGCGGAATACGACTTCGGCTCGCGTGGCTCTCGGTCGGGGGGGCTATTTATAGCCCGAGAAGCAATTAGGTCAAAGGAGAGGCCGATTGGGCCCCGAATTGGGCCGGGCCGGCCGGCCCGGGCCCAATTCGGCCCATCTCGCGGCTCGCTTCGCCCGGTGTTGCTTCCCACGTCTTCTAGATGTTCTCCCCTTTTGCATGTGGGCCCTTGACGTCGGTTTCTCTCCGAATTGGACTCAACTCCTTGTCTTGCAAGATTCAGCATTTTCTGGTTCAGTCCTCAGAGTTTATCATCTTCTCGAGCTTGGTCCTTGGGCTCTTGGAGTCATGTTCACTTCATTGCTTGACTTGTATCGGGCTTCAAGGTCTTGTCATGAGGTGCTTAATGAACTTATCCCGGAAGTCTTGCTTTCAACGTTAAAACCCTGCATAAACACATAACTCCAAAACCGACATGCACAAGTGAACTTGTTATACCACGGGGGTTAGTACCAATGAATAAGATACAAAAGTCATGCCAACACCGAAGGTAAACTCATGGCTAGGTTGACGGATTTTCACCGTCAACACTAACCATTAACTTAACATGATTTTTCTTGTTGCATGTGTGGCCATCATTCCACAATACAACCCACTCACACAAAGATCCAAATCAAACATGGTTCAATCAACAACTTATTACAATCATTCGTCCTCGCAGAACGTCTACCGGAAAAACAAAAAAAGAGGGTGGATATCCTAGTTCCTATTCCACCGAAGGCTAGTGGTTGCTCGCTAGAGTGCCGTATCGAAGCCTTTTGCGTGGAGGAGAACGGGAAGGACAAGATGCTTCGCTTCGTCGGTGGCCGCCGTCCCGCCACCGAGCTTCCACCGAGCTATCCTCGCTTGTGCATTCCGTAGCTCCCGATGTGTCCAATCCAACTCCGTTGTCGCTCCCTCCAAGTCCGTGTTAAGAGCTGCCGTCACTCTAGCAAGTATATCAACACGGCTATCTCGGAAGTCCCCCATTGGTATCACGGTGTTTTCTCGTACCACCGACTCGCCGGGGGACGAATCGGAAATCCGTGCCTTCTAAGCGATCGCGGAATGTGTTGCTTGATAGACCATAGTGCTCTCCTCGCGGCATCGTTGATAGCAATCGCTTCGAGGCAAAATGTCGTTGTGCAGGGGTGAATGGTACGGGTCCTCCATCTTCCCGCCCGTGCCGTGGCAACCCCGACATGGACCTCTCGTGGTATAATAATCTCTCATCCCCGGCTCTACATAGTGCTTGGTGATGTACAACGGTCTCACTGCATACTCTATCTCCTGCAACAACTCCTCCAATAGCTCACGAACGGAGCGTCTGGGCCGATGTATGTGTGTTCATGATACTCAGCCCTGTGATACCTATGCTCATCACCTTGCTGGTCTCCATTTTCATTGTTATTGTTGTTGTCCTCATTCTGATTATCATTGTTGTCTTCTCCATTACCCACAAGATCGTTGTCATCCTCTAATCCTTCTATGTCCACCTCCTCTTCTTCTTCCTCACTCTCATCATCTTCTTCGCTGGAACTATCTTCACTGCTACTTGAATCATTCCCGAGTCATCTTGATCATCCCCCGCAAGCATTCGTTCAAGCTCTTCTCCTCCTACCACATCCGGTTACGGTTCGGCTTCTACCTCTCGGTGGAAATATTATGTCTCCATCTTCATTAACCTCCGAGAAAAACTCCATCATATAGCCGTGGATGTTCCTCTCGTCCCATCATCCTCAAACACTATTTCCTATGGATCCTCTTCATCATTTTCTTGATGTTGTACTTGCTCGATATCCCCGCTCAATTGCTCCCGGCCAGTAATCGTACGGGTAGTCTCCAACCTCCCGTCGCATCTCCTCCAAACTGTGCCTCCTCCGGGACTACCGGGTAGCGTGGAGCCAACGCGTCCCGAAGGAAGGCGACCACCGGTGCTCTTGCGGGCGGTCGACGAGTCCCGGCCATCCGTTAAGAGAGAGTGAACTCGGCATAGAGGAAATCAAAATGATGCAAATTTTCAACAAAAGAACAAGAACAAATTAGATTTTTATGCGAAAATAAGGTGGTTTTGAGAGATGACAGAATGATCTAGAACATGAATCCTTAAATTTCGTCCATTTCTAACTAAGGCTGCATTCCTACGCTCAACACGCTCCGATACCACTCGTCACACCTGATTTCCGAAGAGGAACCAAGTGCATCTCATATGTGCGCCAGGATCAGTTCACACACATATGATAGACAAAAATGAGTGAAATATCATAAACAGTATTCAAACGTATTTCAAAGTTTAACCTCTTATTACACTCATGCGGGAGACTCGAAGGTCTCTAACAACGGAAAACGATAACTACTCGTCGAGTCCTCGTCTTCCGCTCCCACAGGCACTTGACTGGGGGTCCGCAAGCCTCACAGCTCATCGAAGTCGTCATAGAACTCCCCTCCAAAGTTTTCCTCTGAACAGCGATAAGCAAGGCTGAGCACACTTATGGTTGGAGCTCAGCAAGTGGGGGAAAAATGCAAGGCTATCAAGGATAGGCTAAGGTTTTGCAGCGGTTAGCATTTTAATGTTGGTCAAGTTTTAATTATAGAACACCTAATTACTAAGTGTAAGTTCGTACCATCCCACTTAAGAAAAACTTAAGTACCAAAACAACCCAAGCTCAACGAGCTTCACCAACCCCGATTTATCTCGTCTTTAAGTTTATTAATCATGTGAGGGTCCAAGCTGCTCATGACCGTGAGCACGGCTGATCGATCAGTTTTACACTCTGCAGAGGTTTGCACACTTTACCCACAGTTCGCGTAAAAGCTCCGAAGAACTTTAAACCCAACCATGCGATGCTGGCCAAGCACCATACCACACTTCCGAGGTGTGATTGCATAGGGACGCTACGAAGCCTTTACAAAGGCATGCAAAAGACTAACGACCCGCATAGTTACGGATCGGGGCGGACCATAACCCTCCCTAGTGGTCGGCACCTTAGCAAAGGCTACTACCCCAAAAGGGCCGGGCTATACCCCCCGCAACCCGATCCCCCTCTGCTCCTTTCGGAAAAGGGCCACTAGTACGATCACACACCTAATTATTCGGCTAAGGTCAGAGCCATGTAACACTGTGGTTGCGCATGTTTTCTTGGGTGGTTCTTCATGTTCCGATTAAATCAAGTGTTCTTGCATTACCCAAAACATTAACTATTAAACATATATCATTTCCATAAAAGACCCATTTAACCAACCCCTGTTAAGAAACTAGCGTTTTCTACCCAAAACTTTATTTAAAAGGGCTAGACCAAGGATCAGGGTAAAAGATCTAGGTAAGTCCTTAAAAAGGTTTTCCCGTCAAATTAATGCAATGATATCATAAAGTAAACATTATTTATAATGCAATTTTATAGGACAAAAAGAGAACATGCAGGGGGAGAAGACCACTTGCCTTCCTCAACTACGGTAAAAACTTCCTCCTCTTTGAACAACTGCTCCTGATCGTCCCCGAGAGGTGGCTCAGATGAAACAGGCACGATATCTACGATGCACACATAAAGCATACATTAAATAAAACAGATCACCAATCAATCCTAAAGACTGAAAACATGCTACTAAAGCGACGGGCTCGCCGAGACGATCGTAAGGACTACTAGAACGCTAAAAACGGAGCTATAACGGAGAAGTTATGCTAAAAACAAGAATTAAGTACTAATGCGATAAACTAACCTATACGGGGACCTAACAGCAAGAATACAGGGGCTAAAACGTAAATAAACTTAAAAACAGAAGGTTTAAACTATAAAAAAGGCTGTTCGGGAGCTCGGGTGCCAAGTTTTATTAAGGTCGGTGGGCTTAAACATAAAATTCAGGACTGATCTGCAAGGATTTTTAAAGGTGGGAGGACCGGCTTGCGATAGAAAAGAAACCGGGGGTCTCTTTAACAAAAGAGCCCCGGGTTGACCGTTAGGCGCGGGTTTGACCCGCGGGTCCAACGGCCCAGGGCCATGGATGGCCGATCGGACGGCCAGCCACGCCCGCACGCGACCGAGGGGCGGCGCTCGCGCCGGCGGCGGCGGCGCACGGTGGCGCACGGCGGCGGGGGTCGCCGGCGATGACCAAAACGAGCGCTCCCGGCCACGAAATCGTGCGGGGAAAGCATCTACGCGCGGCCGGGAACAATGCGAACCTAACCACGTGCTTGCACGGATGGAAAGAACGGCGGCCGAGGCGCGGCGTCCATGGGGGCGGACGGCCGGCGACCGGCGAGCGGCGGCGTGCGCTACGGTCGGGCTCTAGTGAAAAGAAGGGCGGGGATAGGGTCCTTACATTGGGTAGGAGCTGCGGTGGGCGAGAATTGGATGGAGAAGGCGGCGGCGGCGAAGTTCAACACCGGCGGCCGGTCTTCACGGGCAGCGACGGTGAGCTTCGAAAGGGGCGCACGGGAGCCTCGCGGATTCGATAAGATGCAAAGGTTAGCTCACACGTGCGAAGGAGAAACGAATGGGAGGGTCCAGGGAGCTTCACCGGCGGCGGAAGAGCATGGGCGACGGCAATGGCGCGGCGGCCGGCGGTTCAATGCGGTGGCGCAAGCGGCTAGGGCACGGGAGGCGCGTGGGCTTGGCGTGAAGCTAAGGGGGAGGTGCGGGGTGCTGCGGGTGCTTAAATAGGCCCGGGAAAGCTCCGGAGGTGGTTCCCGGCGGCATGGCCATTAACGGCCGCGACCTTGATGTGGAGTTAAGGGGGAGGGGGGATTAAGGGCGGAATCGTCGATTGAAGAGGGGGGAGTGATGGGGGAGCTTCATGGCGGCTTAATTGCGTGGTTTGAAGGCGCGGGGCGCGGGGGGGGGCGGCCGCAACGGCCGGCGGCGCACGGGAGGGAAGCGCGGTTGACCCGGCTGGAGGTTGGGGACGGGCCTGACAGCCGGGTCCCCCGTCGTCGCCGACCGGAGCTAAAAGAAAAGGGGGAGAGGCGTGCTGGACCGGTGGGGTGGCGGATTGGGCCAACTTGGGCCGTTGCACGCGCGGGAAAGAGAAAAAGAAAAGGCCTGCCGGCCTGGGTTGGTTGCGGGCCAAAAGTGAAGGGAGAGAGAGATAGGGAGAGGGAAAAGGGTTTTGCCTTTTTCTTTTAAATTTTCTTTTCAAATTCATTTTTCAAATATTCAAACTTCAATCAAAGAAAATCCATGCATTCGAATCATGATGCACAAGCACTTATTATTTCTAAATTATTTTAGTGATGTTTAATTATTTTAAAAGCCAATTTGTTTAATAATTTATTTATGTCCTTAAAGGAATTTAAACCTAGCCTTTTGTTGCTAAATTAATTTAGTGATGGAATTTTTTTAGGGTGTTACATTGTCTGAAGGAACCTTCTGCTCGCGGATGTAGTCGATGAAGGGTTGTCGCCAGTCCACGTCTAACATCATGACCTCCTGACCGGGCTGAGAGGGCGCTTGGTCAGTGGTTGTGGGCGCTGGCTCCGGGATGGATGGCGCGTGAAGCTCGTGGACGAAGACTCCCGCTGGTACTTGTGCGCGAGTAGAACCAAGCTTCGACATGAGGTCCGCTGCAACATTGTTGTCGCGGACGACGTGATGGAACTCGAGACCATAGAATTTGTTCTCGAGCTTGCGGACTTCTAGGCAGTAGGCGTCCATGTTCTCCTTGTTTCCATCCCAATACTTGTTGACTTGGTTGATGACCACAGCGGAGTCGCAGTGGACTAGTAGTCACTTGATGCCCAATGATATTGCGAGGCGGAGCCCGTGTAGCAGAGCTTCGTACTCAGCTTTGTTGTTTGAGACCTTCCAAAAGATCTGCAGGACGTACTTGAATTGTTCGCCCTTTGGAGAAATCAAGAGTACTCCTGCACCCGCGCCCTCGAGCTTGAGTGAACCGTCAAAGTACATCACCCAATGCTCTGGCCACTCGGTTGGAGTTGGTAGCTGATTCTCCCGCCATTCTGCCATGAAGTCGACTAGTGCTTGTGACTTGATGGCTGTTCGTGGTTTGAAGTTGATGCTGAGGGCACCGAGTTCGACTGCCCATTTAGAGATTCTTCCAGTAGCATCTTTGTTTCGAAGGATGTCACCGAGCGGGTAGTCTGTGACGACGGTGATCGAGTACTTCTGGAAGTAGTGTCGTAGCTTCCGCGAGGTGATGAGCACCGCATAGAGTAGCTTCTGCACTGGTTGGTAGCGTGCCTTGGATTCTGACAGGACCTCACTGACGAAGAAGACTGGTCGCTGGACTGGGTAGGCTTGGTCGTCTCCCTACCGCTCGACGATGATGGCAGTACTGACCACATGAGTAGTCGCAGCAAGATAGAGCAGTAGCTACTCGTTTTCACGAGGAGCCGTGAGGATAGGTGGCTTAGACAGGAAATCCTTGAGCTGGGCTAAGGCTTGATCTGCCTCCGTGGTCCACGCGAACTTCTCTTGGTGTTTGAGTAGTTTGAAGAAGGGTAGCCCCTGTTCTTCGAGCTTTGAGATAAATCTGTTCAAGGCCGCCATACACCCGGTGAGCTTCTGTAAATCTTTGATGTAGGTGGGAGCTTTCATTTTGGTGATGGCGGAGATCTTCTCAGGATTGGCTTCGATGCCGTGATGGCTAATGATGAAGCCGAGTAGTTTCCCTGAGGGTACGTCGAAGACGCACTTATTCGGGTTGAGCTTCCATTGGTACTCCCGCAGAGATGCAAAAGTCTCTTCAAGATCGGTGATAAGCGTGTCGGAATTTCATGTCTTGATGACCACGTCATCCACATAGGCTTCAACGTTCTTGTTAAGCTGTTTCTTGAAACAGGCCTGGATAGCTCGCTGATAGGTGGCGCCGGCGTTCTTCAACCCGAACGACATCGTTGTGTATCAGTAGGCGCCAAACGGGGTGATGAACGCGGTCTTCTTCTGGTCTTCTTCCTTGATGGCGATCTGGTGGTACCCGGAATGGCAATTGTCGTTTGGGGGTAGCTTTAGGGTCGACGTTGAGTGAGTGCTCGATCAGCCTCCTGGGCACCCCTGGCATGTCCGCTGGTTTCGAAGCGAAGATGTCTCGGTTAGCCCAGAGGAAGTTGACAAGTGCGTCTTCCTATTTCGGGTCGAGGCCCGTCCCGATCATGGTAGTCTTGCTGATGTTGCATGTCCCAAGGTCGATCGCCTTGACTTGCACTTCCTCAGATGGTTGAGGCTTGTTGGCTGTGTCTGACTTCTCTGGAATCTTGAGTTCGGTTGGGGAAAGCTTTTTGGATGCAGCATAGATTTCCATCATTGCATTGGGTACTTGATTGGTAGCTGTGAGTTCCACAGCTTCTGTGTCGCAGTCGAAGGATATCTTCAAGTCCCCTTGTAATGAGATTACTTCGGCAAGACTTGGCATTTTGAGTACTAAGTGAGTGTAGTAGGGTACCGCCATGATCTTGGCGATAGACGATCTGCCGAGGATGGCATGGTAGGAAGTTTCGAAGTCTGCAACCTCGAACTTGATGTACTCGGTGCGGTAATTCTCCCTGGTTTCCCCGAAGGTAACTGGTAGGACCACTGAACCTAGTGGAATAGTCGCGTTCCCAGGGACGATGTCGTAGAAAGGTGATGTGCTCTTGGTAAGCATGTGGGTAATGTCGAGCTTCATCTTTGTCAGATGGTGAGATCTAGACAGCCCATTAGGGTGTTAATCCCTGTGGTTTATTTGTTCACGCGGAGGAGTCTAAGGATAAGAACTCGAAGGTCGCACACGAGTACACGAAACACGAAGAACACGACAAGTTTATACTGGTTCGGGCCTCCGAAGAGTAATACCCTACGTCCAGTTGATGGCCAGTATGATGGTCCAAAAAAATAAGAGAAGGGAAGAAAAATAGGTCGAGTAACGACATGATGAGAAACTGGTTTCCCAACAGGTCGCTACAATGAGGAAAACAAGAGGGCGTCGAAGACGGACTCATAGAGTAGTCCCCGAGCATTGAAGCAGACAGCATGGCTGGTTTGATGCTCCAAAAAGAGAAGAAAAACGAAGGCATGGTCTTGATCGAACGAAGTGTAGAGGCACCTAGATTTCTGAGCATAGATGCAAGGAGTCTAGCAGGGCCGACCTCAGGGAGGCCTTTGTAGGCGTGCCGACCTCGAAGAGGTCTTAAACAACAATGCTCAGTCTGAGGATACCCAGCAAAGTCTCGAAAGTCGCGACGTGTGTAGAGGTTGTCAACAATGATATCGTAGCTGTAGTTTTGATGTCTGTAGCCGGTCGACGATGAAGCTGGTCGAAATAACATTGATCTTTGATAGTGTGGAGTGTAGAGACATCCAGATATCCTGCATAGCTGCAAAGAGTCTGGTAGAGCCACTTGAGGCATGCCGACCTTCGGAAGATCTCAAGTGCAAAGCACCCAAGCACTCAGAAGTACTTGGCAGGGCCATTAAGCGCGCACCCCACAGGGAGGCCTTCATTCCCGACGTGAAATCCTTGGTGTCTAGAACGGGCTGGCAGGGCTACAATCGCACACCGACCTCGGGAGGTCACATATCCAGGGCGCCCAACTAGGTTGGCAGAGCCGTAATCATACCGCGGTATTGTAAGACCTAGGTATTTAAGGCACGCCGACCTCGAGGAGGTCGTTTTCGTGTCCAGACGACCAACATAGCTGCTGGTCACCCAGCGGGGCCATGATAATAAGGTACTGTCGACATTAGCAACAATAAGCACACCGACCACGGGGGCCCGACAAAAATTGTAGATCTCTGTGAACACTCCTGATTTCCATGGTATTGTTGATCTTTAGGCGCCCAGAAGGATCTGGTAGAGCAGCGAGGCACGCCTACCTCGGAAGGTCTTCAATCGAACCTACGACCATTCTGCTCAGGAAACAAAAATATAGGCTGATTGGAATAGGTCCATTTACGTGCATAGCCATAGCGGGTGCACTAGGACGCAGAGCCTGGCGGGTGCAAATAATAGTCATCAGGTCGTAGAAGGAAGGTCGTGGAGTCGCTGTCGTGAGAGGGCTAAATTAGGCGCGGAGCCCTCTGACACAGGGCCAGGCTTTGTCTTGTAGCGTAGACTGCAGGATCACGGGTCAACCGTGGTCGGAGATACTCTTGCCACCCAGAAAACGACAAGCTGCCCACTGATCGAGGGGGTTACTGTAGCCATGTGACCTCTGCGGCGGGGCTCAGGCATCATTGATGCACAAACGACAAAGACGTCGTGAGTCAGGAAAAGTAATGTCATCGCCTTTAATGATGCACAGGCTACAGGCCCCATTTTCACGTGGTAACAGAATCATTACCTCACCAGCTGCCTGTGGCGCGGCGTCGGCTATAAATAGCACTGTGAGACTAAAGGAGGCAAGCACCGAGCATTGTTGAGCTATGAAGCCGCAGAGTAGTTGTGAGGCCATGCCATGGGCATGCGACCATCCACCAGAATGAAGAGTTGTGTTCTTCTAGATGCTTGGAGCTAGGAGAATTCTCGCGAAGTGTAAGCAACATCTCCATCCTCTGAGCCCAGCCTCTGCGTGGTACTAGGCAGAGTTTGGAGGTGATGCTGGTCGAGCTGGAGCTATAGCAGGACGTCTCTGGTGAGCACCAGGAGCTCACCGGCGGTTGGTTTTCAACGCCGAAGAGCAAGCTCGTATCTCCATTCCAATAGTTGGAGCCGAGCGTGCCTTAGATTGCGTGTTGTCCTGCAGTTGGCTCCCGCAAGGCCGCCATCAAGGTCCTGGTGCTAGGAGAAGTCTCGCGACATGCCCTGCTTTGGTAGAGTAGGTCGTGATAACCACTCTGAGTTGCTTAGGCCTTGATGTATGTTTATCTTGTGTGCCGGATTCTGGATCTAGTGAGGTCGCAGGCGACTTGTGTACCTTCAGATTCTGGATCCAATGAGGACGTAGACAGTAGGTACCCTGGGGATAATCCGTGTAATGTTCACTCTCTTCTGTCCTGTAATTGGTCGATTTGGCAAAATGATTCACCAAAGACCTAATCTTGAAGGATGGGGAGCTTGCAAATTGTGTTTGCCATCAGGACGACCTGATGTTGTCTTCCTGTTTTGCTTACGACCTAAACTCAGGTTTATGTCATAGCACTCGGTCTGTTTAGCGAAAAATCCGCCTCAATCTTCTCGCGAACTTCTCGGGATAGAGCCGTTGGGGCGTGTTGTATGGAGCAAGGAGCCGCAACCGATAGAATCGGTGGCCCCCCTATAAATAGGGTGAGCCGGGGCGGAGTTGACCCCATTCCCTTCATCTTCTTCCTCTTGCTCCCGTCGCCTTCACTCTCTTTTGCGCTACAGCAATCTTGCGACCGCTGTGCTCCCACGCACGCGTGCCCATCTTCCTCCTCCGGCTAGGCTTGTACTAGCTCCACCGCTTCGCACTGTGCTCCTCCGGCATATGTGTGTTAAGTCCCTGTGCCACATTAGATCCACCGCAAACCCTAACCGTGAGATGGCGGTGGAGACGGCTTGCATCCAGGACCCCCAGGAGTTGTGGGTCTGGTCAACAATGACCGAGGCCAAGATCCAGGCGCTGGTGGACTGGGGGCTGCTCTGGCCAAAGACAGAGGTGGAGTGGAGGGCGGCCGCCGGGGAAGATTTCCCGAGCGAGGACGTCAAGGAACAGGTCGTGTTCGCTTCCTTCTACGAGCGCGGCTTCAACCTCCCGGCGGGAGATTTCTTCTGCGACCTGCTGTACTACTACATGCTGGAGCTGGTACACCTCGTTCCAAACTCCATCACTGTAGTTTCAACCTTTATCCATTTTTGTGAGGTGTATCTGGGGATATCGCCTCACTTCACTTTGTGGAGGTATTTTTCTGCGTCAAGAGTACTGTCAAGAGGTCGGGGCCAGTGGGGGCTGTAATGTTTAATTTGAGGTCAGGCCTCAAGGCCGAGTGGATAGAGACCGACCTCCTCGACAGCACTGCCGGGTGGAGGTCGGAGTGGTTCTACATTGCAGACCAGATTCCAGGTCTTTCGCGATGCACTGGCCATAAGCCAGTGAAGATTAATGAGTGGGATCTAGGGCTCCCCACTCACGACCTCGAGGACCTCCAGGGGGTCCTGGAGCTTGTCAGCGACATGAATAAATGAGGAGTGACGGGAGAGGTAGTGGTGAGGTCGTTCTGCCGGCGGATGATCCAGCCGATCAAGGATTCGGTCCACCCGGCATATGAGTACTGTGGACAATCAGATCCCACATGCGATAGGTGAACCGCAAGGTCTCCAGGGAGGAGATGGCGGCGAGAGTTTCACAGATGTATTCTGGGAAAGTGAAGGTGAAGAAGTGCCCGAAGGCACACTCGTTGAAGAGGCCAGCTGAACCGGTAAGATCCTGAGATCTGTCTTTTAGGTCGTTGTACTTTGCTTTCTTGATTCACTTAGGTCGTATAACATCTATGTCATCTGTTTTGTAGATGAGCGAGCTCCAGATGTGGTGCCCGGTGCCTCTCCCTGAGGGGGAGACACATCGGAGGAAACTGGTCGGACAAGTACACACCTCCAGCATGTCGTCTATTGGAGAATTACGAGTCTGACTCATTGGTGGAGGCCGACGAGGACACTGATGTGGAGGCTGGGGTGGACCCAGCTGCTGGCATCTCGAAGTCCCGGCGCAGGACTAGGTCGATGGTAGCGAAGAACTCTGCTTCGGCCGATGCCGCTGCAATCTCTGCGGTGAAGGCCGCAAAGCAGAAGAAGAAGAAGAAGAAGAAGAAGAGGAAGAAGAAGATGATGATGATGATGATGATGATGATGATGATGATGATGATGATGATGAGGAAGAGGAGGGCTGCATCCCCTCCGGTCGTCGCTACTCCAACGATTCTGACACCTTGCTCGTGGGAGGTCAGGTCGGAAGATGAGGAGGAGGAGGAGGAGAAGGAGAAGGATGAGGCCGTCGAAGAATTGTCGGTCCCTGAAGACCAGGCGGCGAGGAGCTCGGAAAGTCCTGCTGCCAAGAGGCAGCGGGAGCTGGTGCAGAAGACGTCGGAGGAAGCTCTACGACGTGGTTTGGAGGCACAGTGCTGCGGCGGTGCAGGCAAAGATACCTGCGGCCATTAAGCCTCAGGTGTTTTGGCCGAAGACTTGTCTTCCGGCTGTGCCGAGGTACAAACTCGAGAGCTGATGTTGTCTTTATAATTTTTATCTGAACTTTTGTCTTGACAAAGTATTTTGCCGTGCAGGCTGGTGGCAAGACCACAAGGGGTGCCGGTTTCCCCATCATCTCCCTCCCGCACGAGGTCGCCTGAGCCACAGGTCGCAGGGGAGGTGCTTGCAGATGATGCGCATACCAGTACCCCGCCACGAGGAGTAGCGGAGGGGGTGGCGACTTGGCTGCCCGTGACTGACACGGGGGTTCTCCCCTGCGCACCACTGAGGGTGTCGAGACCTCAGCTGGGGAGGTCAGGGCGTCGACCTCTCCAACAATCATAGACGTCGACCCCATCAGGACTGTTCCTGGTGGGACTGAGGACGTGGTCGGGGACCAGCCTCAGATCGACCTGGCGCCGGGAGGTCCAGAAACATTTGGCGCACATGTACCTCCATCTTCAATTTCAAGCCCAAGGTTTCCACGTCGATCAATTAATTGGAATCACACCCCTTTGTAGGAGGATTTGTTCGAAGACAATGAGGACATGCAAGCCTTGCGGACCAGCATCGTCACCATCAACAACGCACTCACGGTGAGTTGCCTATGATATATTATCATTGCATGATTGTTTTGCTTTTGAAGCATTGCTGACGACCTTGTGACTTTGTAACAGTCGCTAGCAGAGAGGGCCAAGGGCCGGGCCGACCTGCTGGAGCATGCTGAGGAGAAGGAACAACGGATTGTTGACCTTGAGCGAAAGCTCAAGGAGGTTCGTGAGGCGGCAGCCGCCGATAAGAAGAGGCTCGAGGATGAGCTCGCTGAGGAGAGGCGCAAGGCCGTGGAGGCCACTGCACAGTTTAACACTGCGGCTACTGGTAGGCTTTTAGTCTTTATCCCTTTTTGAACAAGAGGTCGTTAGCTGTCAGCTAACTATTGTGTGCGTAGATTTCCGTAACTGCGAAGAGGAGCTGAAGAATGCTCTGGCGACCTCTAGGAGCAAGATTCGGGACCTAGAGGTCAAGGTCTGAGAGATCGAGGTTGGGGCCTGGAACTCAAATGGGCGATGAAGGAAGCCATCGACAGTGAGTACGCCATATCTCAAAAGCTGGCTTATGAGACCGCAGCTCGTCGGGGCCTTGAAGTCGAGTTCGAGGTTGTTTTGAAGTCATTGTAGAGTGACCAAATCACCATTGCAGGGTATGAGGCGGAGCTGAACGGCCTCAAGGGTGTTGCCAATTATGCAATGTCTTACATACCTGTTACGGAGGAAGGGGATCAACAGCAGTCCATCATCGATCGCCTGGTAGACACTCCTAATAGGTTGTTGCTTTTGTTGAGGGCAACTGGATTGGCGGCTGCGACCGATGCGCTGGTGAGAGTCAAGTCCCACTATCCTGAGGTCGATATGACCAAGATCAAGGGCGGTGCTGACACCACAAAGTACCTTCAAGCCCTGGAGCTCGAAGTTGATGAGGCCGCCACCGAGGTGGCGGAGAGCATCAACTTTGAAGGCAATGGTGGAGCCGGCGGCGAAGGTGGCGATGGCGGCAACCAGTAGTAGCTAGGAGCTATACCTCCCCCTCCCCTCATGACTTGTAAAAACTTCTAGAGACATGTCAAAGAAAACTTTAACGAAGTACTTGCCTTTTGCCTGCACGAGTTTGGTTGGTCTTTGTAGATGACGACGTATTGTTTTCTTGACTCTCTAACCACTACTCACGGAGAGTCTGGCCTGCCGACCTCTACAGCTCAGCGTGGAGGCTTACGAGAGGTCGGCGCGTGAGGGAGGAGCCTAGGGCTTAGGTCTGGCGACCTTTTTGACCAAGCATGCTCGTGGCAGCGGGAGGCTTCATACTCTTTTGAGATGATATCCTGAGGTCGGGCAACCCTTAGGTTGGCTTTTTAACCAAGCCCCCGACCATATCGAGGGGAAGGAATAAGGAAGACTTGGAACCCCCAGGTCTTGCGACCCAGATGTTGTCTTTAGCCAAGCCCCCAAGCATGTCAAGGGGGGTGTTTATGGCATGAGGAAGGAGAAGGTAGTGCTCGACTCATAGCAGAGGACTGCTTGAAATACTTATTTATTTAATCTGAAAAAGAGAGATACAAAAAAGGAAAATACATAGCTTGAATTAAAAAACTAATCTACGGATAGAATCGTCGTAGATGTTCCACGTTCCAAGGGTTGGGCACTCCTTGCCTGTCGCCCCACTAGAGTCTATATGTTGATGGGCTAATTACTTCCGTGACGATGAAGGGTCCCTCCCAAGGGGCAGAGAGCTTGTGCATGTCGTCGGTCTTTTGGATGCGTCTAAGGACGAGATCGCAAATGTTGAAGGAGGTTTCCCTAATGTTGCGATCATGATAGCGACGTAGCTGTTGGTCATGACAAGCTTGTCTCATGACAGAGGCGAGTCTTTGTTCTTCGAGACTGTCGAGGTCGATGCGACGTGTTTGCTCGGCCTCTCCTTCCTCATAGAACTGAATCCGTGGAGCTCCGAAAGTGACGTCGGTAGGAAGTATGGCTTCTGATCCGTAGACCAAAAAAAAGGGCGAAAAGCCTGTGGTAGAGCTGACTTGAGTCCTGAGACCCCAGATTACATGAGGCAGCTCGGCTAACCATCTGGTGGCGTAGTTGGAGGCGTCGTCGTAGATACGGTCCTTGAGTGCTTGTAGCACCATGTCGTTGGCTCTTTCGACTTGGCCGTTGCACCGTGGGTGGGTGACCAAGGAGTAATAGACGTCAATGAGGTTGTCTTGGCAGAAGTCCCAGAAGACTGAGCCAGTGAAAGCTTTGCCTAGGTCGGTGATGATCCTGTTAGGCACACTGAAGCGGTGTTTGATATCTCCGATGAATTTAACTGCTTCTTCCGATGTTACTTTCGCAACAGGTCAGACTTCAATCCACTTGGTGAATTTGTCTACGACAACCAGGGTATGTTTGTAGCCGCCCAGAGCGGTACGAAACGGTCCTACCACGTCAAGGCCCCACATAGCAAAGGGCCATGATGGAGGAATAGTGCGCAGGGACCTGAGCTGACAGGTGCTACTGTTTGGCAAAGAACTGACATCCTTTGCACCTCTTGACGAGGTCTTTAGCGTCAGTTACGGCCGTGGGCCAATAGAATCCAGATCGATACGCCTTACTGACCAAGTTCGTGGTTGCCGCGTGGCAGCCACCCTCACCGCTGTGAATCTCAGCTTAGAGTTGTAGACCCTCTGATCGTAGGATAGACTTCATCAAGATGCCAGTAGAGGCAGCTTTCCTGTATAGGTCAAAACCAATCATGACGTAGTTGGCACTTCGCCACGTGATACGCTCTCGCTCCGCTTTGTCGTTGGAGACAAGCTGGTCGAGTATGAAGTCTATGAAGGGCTTGCGCCAATCGTCCTCTTTTTCAGACATGAGCACGTTGCAGGGAGGTGCTGAATTCTGGTCATTTGAAGACGACTCTGGATTATCAGGATCTAGGAGTTTGATTGAAGGCTTGCGTAGGCCTTGGACGAACACACCTGCTGGGACTAGGGCTCGACGAGAGCCTAGTTTGGAAAGCACATCGGCGGCGATGTTGTTGTTGCGTGGGACGTGCTGGAATTCGATCCCCTCGAAGTGGCCTTCGAGTTTACGAATCTCAGCGCAGTAAGCGTCCATCTTTCCTTGACACAGTCCCACTCCTTGTTGACTTGCTCAATGACGACCTTGGAATCGCCAAAAGCCAGTAGTCGCTTGATGCCAAGGGACACTGCTATTCGAAGACCGTGGATCAGGGCTTCGTACTCTGCTCCGTTGTTGGAGGCCTTGTAATGAATCTGCAGGACGTACTTGAGCTACTCTCCCTGGGGAGAGATAAGTAACACACCTGCGCTTGCTCCCTCGAGGTTGAGGGCGCCGTCGAAGTACATTATCCAGTGTTCAGGCCGCTCCTTGGGAGGGGGCATCTGGATCTCCGTCCACTCAGATACGAAGTCTGCGAGGATCTGCGACTTGATTGCTTGCCTGGGGCAAAACTCAATTTCAAACTCTCCAAGCTCGAATGACCACTTGACGATGCGGCCGTTGGCGTTGCGGTTGCGAATGATCTCTCCCAAGGGTAATGAAGACGGCACCACGATCTTATGAGCTTGGAAGTAGCGTTGAAGCTTTCTTGACGTGATTAGGAGCGCATAGAGCAGCTTCTGAGGCTGTGTGTAACGTGTTTTAGCGTCGGCCAGGACCTCGCTCACGTAATACACAGGTCGTTGAACAGGGTAGGCCTGGCCTTCTTCTTCTCACTCGGCAATGAGAACTGTGCTGACCACATTAGTGGTGGCAGAGATGTAGAGTAGGAGTGTTTCCTTCGGTACTAGAGGTGTCATAACTGGTGGTGTTGTTAAAGACTCTTTGAGAGCCTCGAAAGCTTTCTGGGCTTCGTCATCCCATATGAACTTGTCAGCCTTCTTCAATAGCTTGAAGAAAGGTAGTCCTTTTTCACCGAGCTTGCTGATGAAACGACCTAGAGCCGCCATCATACCAGTGAGCTTCATGACGTCTTTCTTGTTGGATGGCTTGGCCATCTTGCATATGGCGTCGATCTTCGCTAGGTTGGCCTCGATGCCTCGGTGCCCGACCATGAAGCCCAGAAGCAATCCAGAAGGGACACCGAAGACACACTTGGTTGGATTGAGCTTCCATTGGAACTCTCGTAGATTGGCGAAGGTTTCGGTGAGGTCGGTGATGAGCTTGTCTTCTTCTGTAGTCTTGACGACCACATCGTCCACATAAGCTTCGACGTTCTTCTCAATTTGGGTCTTCAAGCACTTTTGAATTGCCTTTTGGTAGGTTGCTCCGACGTTTTTCAGGCCAAAGGTCATGACCTTATAGTAGTAGATGTTGTGGGTGTTATGGATGCTGTTTTGTCTTCGTCGTCAGGATGCAGGGCTATCTGATGATACCCTGAGTAGCAGTCGAGGAAGCAGAGTAGGATGATACCGGTCGTGGAGTCCACGACCTAGTCGATACGAGGGAGAGGGAACGGATCCTTCGGGTAGTGCTTTGTTAAGGTCGGTGTAATCGATACACATCCTTAATCCACCAGTTTTCTTTGGTACAAGAATCGGGTTTGCGAGCCAAACCGGGTGTTGACATTCTCTAATAAAACCTGCAGCTAAGAGCTTACAGACTTCTACTTCTATAGCTTGTTTTCTATCTTTCGCAAATCGCCGGAGCTTTTGCTTGATAGGTCGAGCGGTCTTGTTGACTTCAAGTCTGTGCTCAGCCAGCTCCCTGGGGACTCCAGGCATATCGGACGGACTCCATGCAAAGATGTCAGTGTTGTCCCTGAAGAAGTTGGTGAGCACGAGTTCCTATTTGGGGTCGAGGTCGGCCCCGATGATGACTTCCTTGAATGCGTCGGGCAGGCCGAGGCAAACCTTTTTTACGGCTGGACTTGGGTCCAAAGCCGTGCTTGTACGCTTCTGCTCCAGTACTTGAAGAGTAGTTTGGTCGATCTTGGCTGCTTGGGCGACCATGACCATTGCTGCGGCTTTAATTGCTGAGTCTTTGGAGAGCTCGGCGGTGGTGCTTTCACAATTGTAGGAGACTGTTGACGGTGTAAAACTATGCTCAAGTTCACCGCAAGCCTACGGGTGACTTGGTGCCTTTTTCACCAAGGAGGGTCCTCCCTAGATTTTTCAATCAAAGGATCGGAAGCAAACCACTAAGGTTCTCTATCTAACCTACCGTTCTAACCCTATGTGAAGCATTGATTGCATAAAGGTAATCATACAAACATGAAGGGATGTATGGATCACATCCACCTAGCCATAAAGGTAAGCAAACCAAAGGTAAACCTAGCCAATCGTCTTCTTGTTGCTGTTCCGGACAAGGTAATAAACCAATCTAAACCTATACTATGATAAGGATTACAATCGATATGGAGTAACCCGATATGGAGTGGTCTGATGCACATTCACTCGCCGCTTTCTGCTCCCTCGTACTGTCACTACGCGAGGATATTCATCACCGAGCAACAACCTAGGTCGGTGCACTACTACGGTGTATCCGCAAGACAAGACTAATCACCATGATTCGATCTAGTCCTACTAAAGGCATATGGTAGCTACACATATGAATAAGCACAACTCATAGTAGATCAAAGTATGACAAGATATGATTACATCACCGAATGTTGAAGGTACAAGTGACTTGACGAATTCAAGTCGCGGCTCCGGAACTCCACCATGGCTTCACCACGCAGGGCCAACCATGGCGGCTAGGGCATGGCCTAAGCCATCTCCTAGGCAACTCGAGGACTCATGGCGGCCGTCGGCTTCCTCCCGGTGCTTCTCCTTCGTCTCGGTGGCTCTCTGATGAAAGGATGGATTTGGCGGCCGGCGGAGGAAGAGGCAATAAATAGACAAGCACCTAGGGCAAAAGGGGGACGCGAACCGGGCCCCGAGTGGGCTGGGCCGGTCGGCCGAGCCCTTTCGGCCGGTTCGGCCCCGGTTTCCTCCCCGGTTGCTTCTCGCGTGATCCCTTATTTGTGTGCAATTGCATGTGGGCCTTTGACGTCGTTTCCTTCACGGTTAAGGCTTGAATCCTTGCTATGCAAGCTTCGCTATTTTCTGGTTGAGTCCCTGAAGACTTGCACGTTGACGCTTCGGTCCTCGGGTCATTTGGAGTCATGTTCATCGCGTGTCTTGACTTGTGACGGGCTTCATGATCTTCTCTTGAAGTGCTTGATGAACTTATCCCGAAAGTCTTCTCTTTAGCATAGATTTCCTGCGTAAACAACAAACTCCAAAATCAACATGCAAGTGTGAACTTGTTACATCATTAGTATGCCTAGTGGTGGGTTAGTTGCAAATCATAATCAAAACCAAGTACTCTAGGTTGACGGAAATTCACCGTCAACATCTCCCCCATGCTTAAACCTTGCTCGTCCTCGAGTAAGTTTTCAATGGATATCAGCATTGCCTTTCATTGTTCATACGCTGCACTTGATCACACATGAGAAAGCATAATGCTCTCCAAGTTTATATTTGTTAAAATTCCACAATGTAACTAGCTTTCATCTCTATGGAGGGTAGATATAATTTAAGCTCTTTCCACAAGTAATTAATCATGCTCCACAAAATTCGAATAGGTCTTAGAAACTTTTGAAGTGAAGATCAAGGTGAATAAAAGAGCTAAACCAAGTACAAAAATTTAAACCTTCTTGAATCTTGCTCATGAACTCTCTCATCTCACAACACTCTCAAGCCTACTTGATCTATATCCTTTCCCTCTCATATTTGTAGGTGGAAGGGTTTTATTTCGAGCTCATAGGAAAGTTTTTATCCTACCAAGATGCTAAAGTTGAGACTATTATCAAAACAAGGCAGGCTTCTCATGGACTTATCATGACTCGTCAAAAAGGTCATTGGAAAAATAATGTTCACAAGAAGGGGGAAGAGAAAGAACTCACACTTTTAGATAGGTGGACATGTGCAAATGGCAAAGAATGATCTCGAGGCCCCAACGAAGTCCTCGTTATCGGATTGCACATGGTTGGAAAAATGAGTATGGGTCTTGATCTTGAAGTCCTTGGAAAATCCTTAAGCAACTAGAGAACCAGGGGAGATTATTATTACTCTATTTGTTCCTTTTTCTTTTTTCTTATTTTCCTCCTTTTTCCTTCTTTTTTTTGACATGTGAGGTACTTTGAATTTTTTTGTTTCGTCCTCTTATCTTATTCATTTTTTTTATTTCTTTTGTTGCTAGCCTCGTCATGCATATCTCCATCTTTCGTCTTTTATCTCCCCTAGAACTCTACTTTGCATAGTACCTACCTCCTCCCCCATGCTTAGACATTTGCTCGTCCCCAAAGAGGAAGTGGTGTTAAGGTAGGTACCGGATGTCTTGATGAGAGGGAACTTGAATCTTCCCTTTTGAAGCACCTTCTTGTGATGTGTCGTCTCCATACTCAAGTGATAGGTAGGTAGGTCAAGGAGGTTAACATAAAAGATGATGTTGGTTTAAAGGGTGGATATCCGGCGAGATTTGCAAAGCTTGCGATGTGGGAGCTCGCAATGCGCGGATAGAATAGGCTAGTAAAAGATAAGTTACGCAAAAAACGGAATGACCAGCTTCTTAGTCACGAGCCAAAGAATCGAGCCTTGAATCAATTCACCCAACAATAACTCTTGTAATCTATGGTTGCACTCAATATATAAGGCTTTGGATAGGTAGAACAAAATGCAAGAGGTATCAATGACAAGGTTAGCATGACTTTTAAAAGCAAAAAGTAATATGTTCTTCAACCCATCCAAAGTTGAGAGCATGAAAGAAACCATTTATTTTTATCATGACCTCCACAAATGGTTAAGCTAGTAGTTAATTAATTTCAGATTGGTATTAGAGAGAGCAATAGCTTAATCATACATAAACAAGCACAAAGTTTAAACAAAGTGGCAACGATCATCATATATCAACGAGCAAGATCAAGCCAAAATTATTTCATCATGGTGAGCACAAGGTGATGACAATAAACAAAAACTAAAACTAGGTTGTTCTCCTAGAAGCCATGTTATTTAATGAGAGACATACAAAAGTTGCATCTAAGGTTGTTGAAGGCATATACATATATACAAACATTTAGAAAGACAAGGACAAAGAGAGGATTGAGGAATTGTTACTGTCCTTTGATGTTCGTGATGTAGCGCACCCTCCCCCATGCTTAAGCATTGTGCCAAGCATGGAAGAAAGAAGATCGGCATCCGTAGCAACCGTGATCCTTGAACTCCATGCGGTCTTCTTTCGTCCATCAAGTCTTCCCCCATGCTTAGCATGTTGCTAGGCACGGAAGATGATGAACCATCTTAAAATTCTTAAAGTCCCACCACCATGCGTGGAGATCATAATCACATTGTTGCCTTTGTTCGTCCTTCAATGTCCGCCCTTTTGCCACGAGCCTTGCTCCCAAATGTTTCTCATCTCATCTTCTCCTCCTTCCATGTTGTCCTTTATTGCTGGTTCATCTTCCACGAGTTTTTCTTCTACTTCCAGAACTGAGTATGTACTGAATAATAGCTCCATTGCAAAGTGCTTGAAATTATCTTTCCAACAAGTGGTCATTCATCCCGATCGGACTCCGAACAAGAGAGTTACGCCCTTTTTACTTTGTTGGTGCAAGCTGTCCCAGACTGATTTCAGAATGTGTGACGCCCAAAGATTTGGTTGTAACTTCTTGCACAGGTCTCCTAAAATGTTGATTCTTGATGCATTGGAAAGTAGACTTAATGGAGCACTTGAATATCTGATTTTTCCCTTTTGTACATCTCTGAACATGTGCTTAATCTTGATGAAAACAGCAGTGCTCCTTTCGGGATTTTGGAGGTGTTGATGATCTTGATTTCAGCTTTTATCATGAACTCATGGGAGAGATTCACCATGCCTGCAAAATAACTATAATGCACAAAGTACCCCCGAGGTAACGGTCGGGAATACTCACCCTATGCCAACAAACAATGACATCCCTACGATCTTCACTTGTGGCATAGTTAATCTAGCGAAAATCCTAATGGGTGTACGTGAGTACAAGCGTGCATGCAAACGATAGGATGGTATAAAAACAAAACAATGTTTACACCAAATTCTAAGCTCCATGCTTACAAAGTGGTTGTCAAACTTTCTATTCCCATAGAGATTTATTAACCAAGGTCAAAACACCATGTTCATCCCAAGATCAATAATTCTTTATAGTGCAAGAAAAGTATGCCGCATTGCTAAGTTTATAAACCAACTAATGCAACATGATAGCTCAGGATATAAGACTAAATGATGGTGGTCTCCAATCATGTCTAAACACCATGTTTACACAAGATTGCAAAAAGTAGTAACGCTTTCCGGCAAGCATTAACATGGATATGAAAGCATTCATCATAAAGTTTCACAAAAGGTCCCAAGCTAACATAAAGTGGATGATGACAAAGAGATGGATGTAAAATACAAATGCAGAAAGTTAGCACAAACAAACATTAGCAAGGTTTGAAAAACACTTTCGATGTGGTCCGTAATAAGCAAAGGACAAAGCTTGATCTCACACTTCATACAAAGTAAGCATTGTCAACAAGGAAGTCACCCATCGAAAAGAATCAATCAACCAAACTAACAAGGTTTAAGGGTAGGTTATGGGTATCTTATAGTTTTGGCTCAAACGAGGATTTTGAAGAGAGAAAGTCAAGTATAGAAATTCTAACTAAGGTGGTCCTAGAGTCTTTCTACAAACCTATGGTTTTAGGATGGCTAAAGGTGTGAAAGGTTTTCCTAAGGATTTTATGGGGAGGCTAGTCAAAGTTTTTAGTTAGAATAGAGGAAAGAGATAGACTTGTGCAACCCAGACACGGTCAACACAATCAATCCTACCTCTATTGGCTATGGGTTTTGGTGGGAGTTATAGGAAGGCTTAGGTTGGTTGGACGAAAAGTTAGATCAAATCAAACATGCAATGCAACATAACATGGATGAACAAAACAACATGATATGAAGGTTATCTAAAGCAAAAACAAAAGTTAGCCTAAATTAACTAGCCGCAAGTTTAGAATCAAAGGATGGTGCCAACTTCATATATCTCTCTAAAAGACACAAAAGAAAAACACTCTAAACTCTAATAGGCACACAAAAAGGTCTACAAGTTTTCCAAGATCAAATAACAAAGCCTCCCTCTAAAGCAATTAGATCATACAACATGGTGTTGTGGTTTTTATTAGAGCAATGGTACAATGTTAATTGTTGGTTGAATTAAAGAGCACAATGTAGATGGTCATGTATAGATATAAATAAAAACCGGGTTGCCTCCCGCAAAGCGCTTCATTTACAGTCATAGAGCTCGACTTTGTCACATACCTTCTTATTGTGCGGAGCCATGATCCTTCATTCAAGATTTGAAGGTGTTCATGCAGCCTTGATCCACTCTCCATGCTTGACATGATCACTTATGCTCGATGAGAAGCTTGCCCAATCATCTCATTGCATCATCATCATCACCATCTCCATCGCACTTTATCGCTGCCTCTTCTTTCACAAATTTTCCTCTCTGTCCAGATCAGACAATGTAAAGAACAATAGCTTCCATGCGTGGTGCATGAAATTATCTTTCCATCAAGTATTTATTCACCCCCAACGGACTCCGATCGAGTGAGTTATGCCCGTTCTACTCCGGCGCTGCAATCTGTTCAAAAGTTGATTTCAGACTGCACATTGCTCAATGTTTTTGCCATAACTCCTTGTACGGGTCTTCAAATTCATCGATCTTGGATGTGTTGGAACCGGCACTTGATGGAGCTTCTGATTTTCAACTTTTTATTCCTTGAACATGTCTGATCAGGTCCTCAAAATTGATGAAAACAGCGACGTCCATTTTTGAGGTTGGGTGACAGTGATGCACGGGTTTGCAATTCCTTAGGGTATGATTTCTCTCATCTTAATTTATATTTAATGCCCTGCATGGTTAGTGAAACTTGGGATTTCTCCCACAATTTGCTCTTTTAGGGTCACTAGCTTGACCGAGCACAAAGCAAGTTCAAGATTTACAAATCATATTGCAAACAAACGCTTCCATAACCACAATTTATGACAAAGTAAGTTGTGATTAATTATAGCATAAGTTTTCTTGCTCAGCACTAAGCTCTCATTAGGAAAAGGTTCATTAGGCATGTAACAAATTTTAAGCACAACAAAGCCTCTTTATCACTCTCAAGAAACTCTAGCCTATCATGATTATCATAAGAACAAGGCATAGAATTGAATCAACCTCACTATCAGATATGAATCATAGATATATCAAAGGAATATTATCAGCTCCAAAAGTGTCTTGAGAGGTTAATTTGTACCTTGGCCTTCGAGCTTTTCATCATGAGTGGTCTCTCGGAGTTGAAAGCAAATAATCTTCAATGATCAGTGGCTTGCATTGTCTTTTCGCAATTCCTTCATTCGTGCCACACATCATCAAGGTTGCCTTGTGTGGACTCACTCTTCTTATTCATTTGTAGGACTTCACACATGTCTCAAATATCTTCATGTAACTCCATAATCCTTCGTGTGAGAGCCCAGAGTATTCGCGCCATTGGATGCTATCATTTGTGTGTAATCCATGGTGATTTGCTTCTAACATCTCCTAGCGTCGGATGTTGCCAACTTGTGCCTTCTTTTGCCAATGCTCTTGGAGTCTTTGTTTTGTTCCAAACTTCTGAATTTCATCTTGCGTGGTCTAATGGAAGCATTGCCCAAGCTTCTCTTTGTTGTCGTCGTCCTCATCTCCACTATCTTGTTCTCATCATGTTGCTGCTGCCTCTTTTTCGTGGATTTTCCCCTGTGTACATAACAGAACATATACCAAAATATTGTTCTATTGAAAACTTTATAAAATTAACTTTCCAACAGGTACTCATTCATCTTAATCGGAGCCCAAATGAGGGAGTTATGGCCGTTTTGTTTCCGCTCTTGCATGCTGTCCAGAATTCAGAACGTGCAACCTTCGGTAATTCGGCCATACCCGCTTGTAGAAACCTCCGATTGACTTCATTCTTGATTCGTTGGAAGCGTAACTTCATGGGGCTTCTAAATATCCAAAGATATACTGTTGTTCTCCCTTGAGTTTGTGCAGAAATTGATGGGAACAGAAACTTGTGAATTGATCCGAATATGTTGACGACCTTGATCTTGTGGTCTTCGGGGCGTTACATCGCGTCTCCTTTGGCTTTAAGTCGTCACCATTGCTGGACCAGCAAGTAGCATGATGGCAATGGTGTGTCTTCTTCATGATTTTGCTTTAGCCAAAGTGACGGGTGCTTCTTTCGCACGTGATTGAACACCTATTGATTGGACAAACAAACCTCCACGAAACATCAGCCTTAAAACATTAATTGACACATTGACATACTTTGTTCAACATCACTCGTGTAGGGTGTGCACCCAATAGCGGATGATGGGACACTAACAAAACTTAGTACCTACCACAAAAGAGTGAATCTTGATGTGTCATCTTGTCAGAGTGGATGTGAACTTCTTGAACGTCTTGTGTCTAGCTTTTCACCTACTTTCAAGGACACAAACAAGAAAGCAAGCATATATGCAATAATAAAAATTAGGGTTAGTTAAAAGAAAGATAGATCGCCTTAGGGTTCGAGTTGCCGATCCCCGGCAACGGCGCCAGAAAAAGGGTCTTGTCGACGGTGTAAAACCGTGCTCAAGTTCACCGCAAGCCTACGGGTGACTTGGTGCCTTTTTCACCAAGGAGGGTCCACCCTAGATTTGTCAATCCAAGGATCGGAAGAAAACCACTAAGGTTCTCTATCTAACCTACCGGTCTAACCCTATCTGAAGCATTGATTGCATAAAGGTAATCATACAAACACGAAGGGATGTATGGACACATCCACCTAGCCATAAAGGTAAGCAAACCAAAGGTAAACCTAGCCAATCGTGTTCTTGTTGCTCTTCCGGCCAAGGTGATAAACCAATCTAAACCTATACTATGATAAGGATTACACTCGATATGGAGTAACCCGATATGGAGTGGTCCGATGCATGTTCACTTGCCGCTTTCTCCTCCCTCGTACTGTCACTACGCGAGGATATTCATCACCGAGCAACAACCTAGGTCCGTGCACTACTACGGTGTATCCGCAAGACAAGACTAATCACCATGATTCGATCTAGTCCTACCAAAGGCATATGGTAGCTACACATATGAATAAGCACAACTCGTAGTAGATCAAAGTATGACAAGATATGATTACATCACCGAATGTTGAAGGTACAAGCGACTTGACGAATTCAAGTCGCGGCTCCAGAACTCCACCATGGCTTCACCACACGGGGCCAACCATGGCGGCTAGGCCATGGCCTAAGCCATCTCCTAGGCAACTCAAGGACTCACGGCGGCCGTCGGCTTCCTCCCGGTGCTTCTCCTTCGTCTCGGCGGCTCTCTCGATGAAAGGATGGATTTGGCGGCCGGTGGAGGCAGAGGCAATAAATAGACAAGCACCTAGGGCAAAAGGGGGGACCCGAACCGGGCCCGAATGGGATGGGCCGGTCGGCCCGAGGCCGGACGGCCCGGGCCGGCCGGCCCGGAGCCCTTTCGGCCCAGTTCGGCCCCGGTTTCCTCCCCGGTTGCTTCTCGTGTGATCCCTTATTTGTGTGCACTTGCATGTGGGCCTTTGACGTCGTTTCCTTCATGGTTAAGCCTTGAATCCTTGCTATCCAAGCTTCGCTGTTTTCTGGTTGAGTCCCTGAAGACTTGCACGTTGACACTTCAGTCCTCGGGTCATTTGGAGTCATGTTAATCGCGTGTCTTGACTTGTGACGGGCTTCATGATCTTCTTTTGAAGTGCTTGATGAACTTATCCTGAAAGTCTTCTCTTTAGCATAGACTTCCTGCGTAAACAACAAACTCCAAAATCAACATGCAAGTGTGAACTTGTTACATCATTAGTATGCCTAGTGGTGGGTTAGTTGAAAATCATAATCGAAACCAATGTATAACAAGTACTCTAGGTTGACGGAAATTCACCGTCAACAGAGACCATGATGTCCCCAAGGATGGAAAGGATTCCATTTGGCACCGGCATCTTCATGATGAGGTAAGTGTGATGTGGTATAGCCATGAACTTGGCGAGCATAGGTCGTCCGAAGATGGTGTGGTATGATGAGCGGAAGTCCGCGACCTTGAACGTCAGGTACTCCGTTCAAAAGTTCTCCTCCATGCCGAAGGTGACCGGTAGGCACACGCGACCTATGGGGTACGCGACCTTGTCGGACACGAACCCATAGAAGGGTTCATCACAGGCGGTCATTTTGGTGAAGTCAAACTCCATCTTGCGCAGCGTCTCTGTGAAGATGATGTTTAGGCTGCTGCCTCCGTCGATGAGGGTCTTAGGCAACCAGGCCCCATTGACTATGGGGTTGACGACCAGCAGATAGGTTCTGGGGTCGGGGAGGTGAACCCAATGATCTTTCCTGGAGAAAGTGATTGGGAATCCAGACTACCGCAGGGGTCGCGGGTTTTCAGTGTTGACGTGCCCGATCTCCCTGGCGTTGGATCGAGTTTGCCGGTTGGTTTTGATTGCTTGGCGACCTCCGACGATGAAGTTGATCTCGCAGTTGGCCTTCTGGAAAGCACCATTGGGGTTGCCCCCTTTGTGCGGTGGCGGAGGTGTCCACTCTTTACGGTTGTCGTCTTGGTTGTCGGTGCGGTTGTCGCAACGGTAGTCGTTGCGTCGTTCGTCGCGGCGGTAGTCGCGGTGATAATCACGTCGATCCCTATCATCATTGCGAGGATAGGGTCTATGGTCACGGTAATCTCGTCGATCAGGTCGACGGTTACGATTGTCGAAGCATTGACCACCATTGCGGTTGTACCCCAAGGGCACGCTTTAGCTGCTCGCACTCTCTCATGGTGTGCTTGGCATCACGGTGGAATTGGCACTGGTCGTCCATGACCATATTGAAGTCACCTTCGAGGAAGGTGGAAGGTCTTGGTGGATCTGTTACGTAGGCTTCGCCGGATCGCTTGCGTGACCTGGTGCCTCTGTCATCGTGGTCTTCTCCATTGAAGTCGTGCATTACCGCATCTTGAGTGTCGACCAGTTTGTCGACATAGGCCATGATGGCATCGGCTTCGTGGATCTTCTCAAACAACTTGATGTCGGTGATTCCCTTTTTGTAGTAGGCAATGACGTCGTCATCTTTGACACCTTCAAGGGTGTTGCAGTTCTGAAAGTAACAGTTAGTGTACTCACGAAGAGTTTCATCACTTCTCATCCGTACTTTGGCGAGGTGGTGAGTATTGCCAGGACAATTGTAGGTCGCCTGGTAGTTGGTCGTGAATAGGCGGGACAGAGTCACCCAGGAGGTGATGCACTCTGCTGGAAGATTGTCGAGCCACAGGAGTGGTGCCTTGCCCATCATGAGAGGAAAGTATCCGGCCATGTGGTCTTCATTGCCTCCTAAGGCACGCGCTGCTATACAGTACATCTTGAGCCATGTTTCTCGGGTTGGAGCGACCGTCGTACTTCTCAATGGCTGGCTTGAAGTCTTTTGGGTATCTGATCATCCGGAGACGCCGTGAAAAAGCTGGGAAACTGTTGACCGCTCCCGGCCTTGCGGACGGGGCATCAGCCGCAGGGATAAAGTAGAGGTCGTTGGGAGGGTCGTTGTCTTGATCGTACTGAGCACGTTGCAGGAGTTCCTGGTCGTGCATGATCCAGAGATCTGTAGCTTGGATGGGGTTGTTGGCGTCAAGGGGGTCAGGGACCCCGTGCTCACAATCGTAGTTAGCACGTCGAGCTATCTCGACTTCATCTCTTACGCGGTGGCGTTGGCTTCCCTTCGCACGATTGACTTGGATCGGAGGAGGTGGAGCTCCTGTGTTGTGTCTAGGATTCGGAGCAACATTTGCCTGAACATTGGCAGCATTGGCTGTGTTGTTGGCAATGTTACCAGCACCGTTGACTTGATTGTTTGCTGGGGCGTTAGCCACAGGATTGGCTGGAGCGTTGGCCACAGCATTGGCAGCAGGGTTGACCGGCTGTGCTACTTCATTTTCGCCTCATCCTTCTTCAGCCACCGGGTCGAGGGGACCCTGGCTACGACGTCACTGGCGAGGACGCTCCGATCTGCTTATGGAATAGGAACTTGCTGCAGATCTACTGTATCCGGAACCTCTTTCCTCGATCTGAGTAGCTACAACACGGACATTGGCTTGGAGGCACCAGATCACTGGAGAATCTTCAAGGTGGTTTAGGACGGCGAGAGTGGCTCCCAAATTGGTCTGCGGTGAGTTGTAAACTTCGAGTCTGTCGCGCTCGAAGTTCCTGAGGAGATCTCGCGCACACAGTCTGTTGGCACGAGGTGGATCATCTTGGCGTCGCTGCTGTGGGGCAGCTGGTGCCACGAGTGCTTGTTGCGCAGCATTGGGGTTGTCTTGGCGAGCATTGGGATTGACCTGCCCGACATTGGCATTGACCTATCCGTTGTTAGCCGGTTGAACGCCTGCACCTGGGGCAGCAGGTGCGATCTCTTGTTGTCATCGGACAGCTCGGGCGGTGATGGTGTTTTCATGCTCTTGACATTGCACGTCTGTTTCTCCATCTTGGGTTGGTACATCCGCAAAGACGAACAAGATCTGACGATCTAGAGTCTCGAGCTCTTCTCCCGGATAGTTCGGGGAGATCGTTGTGTGGGCGACCTGGAACGCAAGGCGGTCCGAAGATGACTCTTGGTTCTACCGGGGCGGTGAGCCGCGGTGAGAGGTCGGCGAAGCTTCTTGAGGACATGGCACTGGCGCGCGGTGTACTTGGAGTTCTCATGGATAGGACAGGGCACATCGAGGTGACTCCCGCAGCTTCCACGATCTTGATGGTAGAGTCCAGATTCGATCTGGTTCTTGCGCCTCATGTAGCGTGATGCTACGCGAGCAGCATTATGCAAGCCAAGAGGCATGCTGGAGGTAAAAGGAGTCGTGCGAGGGCGCTTGACGCGCTCACAGACTTTGATTGTATCAGAGAGCATATCCCCGACACGATCAATCCCAGCGATCAGGTCGCTAGGAGTGGGTGGGTGGGTCTTCTTCGACAGATCTATTTCAATCTGTTGGTGGGTGGTGACCGTGTTGCCTTCGATGACGAGGCAGGCGGCTGGAGCGGTGGATGTCGCCGGCATCGAGCCGAAGCAGATGTCGATGAGGTTGGCGAGGAAGTCCGCCATGCTCTCCGGGAAGATGACGTCGTTGGTCGAAGCCATCGAGTTGCACGAAGAACCTTGACTCCCCCCTACCTGGCGCGCCAACTGTCAGATGGTGAGATCTGGATAGCCCACGGGGGTGTTAATCCCTGTGGTTTATTTGTTCGGCGGGGAGGACTCTATGGCTAAGAACTCGAAGGTCGCACACGAGTACGCGGAACATAGAGAACACGGCGAGTTTATACTGGTTCGGGCCTCCGGAGAGTAACACCCTATGTCCGGTTGTCGATGTAGATTGCTTGAGGATTGGTTGAGGTGAAGTACAAGGGTCACCTCGTCCGCCTTATATTGGCCGACGGATGAGGTTGGTTCCCAGACTCCTGGTCGGTTACGACCAGGAGACCTAAGTCTACGTTACACATCTTGCCATATCATGTCGATCTGCTTTAGGCGAAGTCCACCGAGGTCTTGTCTTGTCTTTGTACGCCAAGTCTTCAGGTCGTGATAAACTAGGTCGTCTGGGGAATCTTCTGGAAGGTCTTCAGGAGGTCGTGCGCCACCAACTAGGTCGGTTGGGTCCACAGACAGGTCGGCAGGTCTTCTACTAGTCTGGACCCACTTGTCGGGGACGGCCGTGAGCCTGGTCTGTGGGGACCCAGGGGTACCCATGTCTCACAATCTTCTTCAAGGTCTTGGTGAAAAGGATGTTGAGCCCGCTTCCGCCATCGATAAGCACCTTGTTGAGTCTGGAGCCCGCGACTACTGGTTTCAGGACGAGTGGGAAATGTCCTGGCTCGGAGAAGCTTGTCTATTGATCCGCGCGGGAGAAGGTGATGGGTACCTCCGACCACCTGAGAGGGGTCGCGACCGCTGGTTTAATGTTTAAGACTTCCCGTCTGGTGGCCTTCTGAGACCGTCTGGTGGGTAGTCCGCCAAAGAGGACGTTCACCGTCTTGTCGGGTTCTTGGAAGTCGTCGTTGCCCTCGTCGGCTTTTTTCTTGCCCTTCTTGTCGTGAGAAGGTCGTGGGTCTGGAGTATCCTTGAGTGCTCGCCGGAGTTGATAGCACTGCTCGGTGGTATGATTGCCCTCCAGGTGCCACGGGCACTTCTCTTTCAGCAAATCTTTGAAGCCGCCAGAGGTCTTCTTCGAGTTGTCTTTCGCAGGACGCTGGATAGCTGCGACTGTGTTATCTGGCTTGCGCTTGCGGTTAGGACCCGAGTAGTTGTTGTTGTTGCGACCCCCTTGATCCCTGGTGTTGTTGTTGCTGCCGCCCGTGTCGTGCTTGCTCTTGCCGCAAATGGCATCGTACTTGGTGTTTGCCTTGTCCTCTTCGTCAGCCCATGAGGTGATCATGTCCTTGAGCTTAGTGATGGAACTCGGGTGGCAGCGACCGAAATCTTCGAAGGTGCAGTGGTGGTAGAGCTTGGAAATGGTCGATGACCTCCTTGTCGGTGACATCGACTACCGTAGCACGCTTGTTGAAAAAGCATCGCATGTACTTGCGTAGTGTCTCGCCTTGTTCCTGCTTTACCATTGTTAAGTCCATGCGAGTACCTGAGCATCCCATGGTGCCCACGAAGTTGCTGGTGAACTGAGCCTTGAGCTGGTCCCACTCGTCAATCGAGTTCTTGTCGAGTGACTCGAGTCAGGTGAGTGGTGCTTGGTCCAGGCAGAAAGGGAAGTAAAGGCACTTTGTGTCGTTGTTGCCACCAGCATTTTCGATGGATAAGACGTAGCATCTGAGCCATTGAACTGGGTCTTGCTTCGCGTCGTACTTTGTGATCCCCAGAGGTTTGAATTTCTCTGGGAGAAGGAGATTGTGAAGTCGAGCGGAGAAGGCGGGGAAGTCGTCGTTGTCACCTGCCTCAGAGGACTTTTTACACTGTATTTCTTCAATTATGCGGTGGGCATCGTAGCCGTCGCGCGAGACACCAGTGACGTGGCTGTCTGCGCGGCCTCGGCTTCCGCGATCGCCTCTGCCACCGGCTCTCCTACCAGCCCCGTGTGAGGATCTCCCGCCGCTGCTGCATCCACCACCAGCGTCGTCGTGACTAGCGGCACCGCGGCTTCCGTCGGCGCCACCGGCATTGTTGCCACCCTGTGAAGGTCCTTTAGTTGATGCCCTGGTGCGGTTGGGATTCTGTGGTTGTTCCCCTCAGGAACGGTTGCGTCCACCATCCGCTGGACTGCGACTAGTGGCTTCGTGGTGCGCGTGGTCATGAGTTCTGGGGGTAGGTACTTGAGTGACTCTGTTGTCAACCCTCATAAAGTAGGCGTCTTCCGCAAGCTTGGCGATGACTTCGCCCACGCGTATCCCCTAGGCCTGACGTGCTATCGTAGTGATAGACATGAGGCACTGTTCGGGGGTAGTGTGCACCCGGTTGGCGACTTGGTCGAGGGTCTCGGCGAGATTCCGGATGGGGAGGGATTCGCGGAGACGTCTACACCATTCGTTTCGCTTCCTATTGCGTTCACGTCGGGCGTTCTTGTCGTCGTTGGTTTCATCAGCGGGTGCATTGGCAGACAACTCGTCTGCTGAGATGTCGTCGAAGTATCGGTCAGGTCGGGTCCCTGAAGGTCCTGGCGTCTCGCTAGCAGCCATGAAGACTTGGCGATCAGGGGTACCGAGATCGGAGTCAGTAATCGCCACCTCGGTTGAAGTATGCTCCTCTGTTGGAGCTAGGGGTGTTCCCTCCTGGAAGGGAAGCGAGTCGAGGTAGGCGATGCAGCGTGAGTTCCCGTCTGTCAAGTTTGCAGGCTTGTGGTCTGGCCGGTAGACGAATCTCCCGGCAGGTGTAGATGTTATAACCAGACCGGTGGCTGGTCCTGACAGCGGTTGCTCAATCGTGGTGTTCTCGGACTCAGGCTCGTCAGGGTCCGACCCAAAGTTGAACCCGTAAGAGGAGTCCGAGTAGTAGCCGGAGGCGGGGTTGGAGTCCGAAGAGTAGTCGGAGATGATCTCCTTGCCAGCCCGGCGTGTAGCGAGAGCCTCCGCATGGGCCCTGCTAGCATTGCAGAGGCCATATGGGAAGTGCTCATGGAGCGGGACGTCGGCACACGATGGCTCAGTAGCCGACTCGCATGCGATGGCCCATGGGGACGTCGAGTTTGAGTTGGAAGCGGATCCGGACTCGAAGTCTGCGTGTTGGTTGTAGAGCGAAACCTCGCCGAATTTTCCGGCGAGGTTGCCCGTGATAACCTCGGGAAGTATCACAAGCCCGGTCTTCGGATTGGGCGTCATGGTGAGGCGGCGTTGGAAGAATCCAACGCCGTCAGCTGTGTAGACCCAGGACCCGAAGACGAAGGTGTCACCGCGGTTGAAGGCGACAATTGGCTTGATGAAGATTGAAGCCGTCGAATTCGCCATGAGATCTTCGGCGAAATCCCCTACCTGGCGTGCAAGCTGTCGGTGTTTTGGACTGGAAACCTACCAAGGGGAGTACCCGAGGTAGATAAATGTGGCCTCGCCGAGATCGGTAACTCGAAGGAAGAGACACGTGGCACACAATTTAGACAGGTTCGGGCCGCAATGTGCGTAATACCCTACATCCTGTATGCTGCGTAGCTCTGGATTGATTGGGTGTGATTACAAGATGATGCATATGAGAGAGATAAGGGTCTATAGCCCGGGAGGCAGGGTTACAAGTCGGTTCAGGGAAAGAGTACTAGTCGCGTACGTTTAGGTATTCTCCACATGGAGCCGGTCATGTACAGTTTCCTATCCGAGTACTCCTTCACCGAAGTCCTTCTGCTCCATGCCATCAGGTGTCGTGCAGCTCAAGTCAGGTAGTCCCAGGGGCCCACCGAGTAGTCGGTCCTGGTACCCACTGTTGACGCAAAATCTGCACCTCACGCCAAGCACACAGCAAGCCGAAAAAGCTGGCTTCACACGCGAAGAAATCACAAGACGTGCCAGTCAATTTTTCCTAAAAATTAACAAAAGATAAAGTAGTTAAATTCCAAAGCTTGGAACTTGCCGGGTGGTACCAGACAGTTCCATATTTACGGCTAGAAAGCCAAATGAGATGACATATAGCTATAGAGAGCTATCTGCCAACAAACTAGAAACCATTCGGGAGCTTCAATGCGCAAAAAGTAACATAGCCGAATGGATGATGTAAGCGTGACGATAGACCGGTCTTTATTTGGATAAAGATGCACATGCGCAAGGCTATGACCGATCCTCGTGGTAAATAACATTAAACAATAAAATGAAGTAAAGCATGGTCATAAATATGTAATAAACAAGCATGCATAGGTCCAAAGTACTAGTCTACCGCATGTCTAGATACTTTAAAACCCGTCAAGCATGATATCAAACAAATCTATCCACCGCATGATACAACTTGTTTGAAATCAAACCACCGTCCACAAATAGATCTATCCACCGCATGATACAATCTAAATGTGGAAAGCTAAAAGCATACAATATTTAAAACATAACTTATAAACACGTTTTACTCGTGAAAGCATAACCGAATACGGCTGAACAGCCGAATCGGGATCCATGAAGAAGGAACGAACATTACCAAAGCAGATAAATCTATCAGATTGAATCAGAAATCTAATCCACCGGATGACTAGCTCCAAAACAACCCAAAAACCTGCATCTACCGCATGATACTCAGCTCTTTCAAGATTTATACAAGATCTGGTAAGCTTGAACCCACAACACGTAACAACCTAGATCGATTCGGTTTCGGCTATTAAGGAACATGTGATCCACGTGCTATTAAAGCTATGGGTACGAACTTGAATCGCATAAGGATCATCCAGGGAGACAAAGCCGATCCAAACCAATCTAGATTGGGCAAAAAGGTGTTACACGAATTTAAACATAAAGTAAAAACTCAAAGCAACACGGGTAACTTAATGAATCTATTGGATCTTGCCAAAATCCAATAGAGCCGATAACTAGCCTCAAGCTAGATCTTAGCCTACCGCATGGCTCATGATCTAACAAGAAACCCTCTTGAACCAAGCTTGAATCTACCGCATGACACTAAGCATGGTAACAAGACTACTTGCATCAGATCTAAATCCACCGCATGATACTAGACATGATACAAGGCTGCCGGTACTCACGGAGGTCGACGAATCGATGAACCCTCTCGAAGAACTCGACGACACGACAAAGAACTCAAGGGTTTGGCGTAAAGCCGGGTTGTATTGAAAAATGTTTCGAATCTCTGTTACATACATTCAGGGTCCATATTTATACCCTGTCAAGCATGACCTGGAATGGATTTGATACCTAATTTATCTCTAAGCACGATTGCTTATCCATCCATTCACCCCTTCCGCTCGGGCCACGTCATCATGCAATCCCACAAAATCAGCGCAACAGTCTCCTTGTCGAACGGAAGTAAATTGCCGACCGCAGGCTCCTTTGCCGAATCCATCTGAAGAAACCTTCCTTCCTCCGGGCGGATTTTTCACCGAGTTGGACCCACCAATCAGACTCCTTACCTTACCAAATTTTGGTGTTAACACCCACCGAGGTAGTGGGCCCAGGGAGGTCCATAAGACACAAGGCAACTCTGGACTATTACTAGATTAGGAAAGCTTATCATGTACACCGTCTAGGTTTCTCCTAGTCGTACTCGACTAGTACTATATCCCCTAAACCGACTTGTAACCCTGTCTCACGCGATATATAAGGCGAGGCAGGTACCCCCAAACGACACATGAACCTTACGCAATCAATCAATAGCTACACAACATACAAGACAGAGGGTATTGCACACATCGCGGCCTGAACCTGTCTAATTGTGTGTCTTGCGTCTCACCTTTGAGTTCCTGATCTCGGCAAGCCCCACCACAATCATCTACCTCGGGTAACCCCCTTGGTAGGTTGTTGGTGGGTCTAAACACTGACAACAAGTACTTGACTCAATGGGACTACTGATCGACCGTGATGACCCAAAAAATAGTAGTAATTATGCCTTATTTGACACATTTCTATTATATCTTATGGGTCTTAATTATTATTTTAATTCTTAGATGATACATAAATATCACAACACATAAATGGGTAGTTCAAGTGATGCTGAAATTATCGATACTATACCAGAAGCACCTCAACCATCTGCTACAATAGTATTGGATAGAAAGGAACTGTTGCATCGGTTAAGCACAAACATAAGTTCAATTGACTGGTTGAGCACATACATATGTTCACTTGACGATCCAAGTGTTTAGAGTAAGTTTTATAATAAATTGCACAATATACTAATACTTGTTGGATCAACTATTGTTTTTCTAACACATAGATCAACTTATTTTTGTTCTGATTCCTTGTTTTTAGTGAATGGGTCCGAAGCAGTAGCACGTGCCAATCTCTATAACTCTCAGAACAATTAGAGATACTTTGGATGCAAACAAACCGATGGATCGTGATTTCTTTAACAAGGTCGTTCGGATGGTTGCGTGCAACATTTCCAGGTTGATTGTAGACGAAATATATCACTTCATGGACCTCAAATTCTTTGTAAGTTGGTACACTTGTTCTATTGTTGGGTATATAATTGTTTATCTAATCAAATAATTATAACTTTTGCAAACATCAACAGGATATATCTCAGATTGGAAGAGAAACACAGTGTTGTGATAATATAGACTACCAAGAACGAACACAATTGCTTGAATGTTGGCCTAACATGTGCTACGATGTTCAAGATTGCAGCACTGTAAGATATATGTTCCATAAACTCCTTTAAATTTTCTTTTCTCATTTTGCACTTATAGTGGTGTTTGTTACATGTTTTATTGTCATATCATCAAGATAGACTATACATTTTATTCATAATAGATATGAGTAAAACAATTGTGTACATTATGGTTCGACTTCCGCCAAATCTAAAGTACACAGGGTCTGATAGAACCATGTCATATATATTACGTAAGAGCAACTCCAACAGTCTCTTTAAATTGTTTTGGATCAGTAAAAATAAGAAAATCACTATAATTGTTCTTTCCAATAGACTTGGTAGAATACAACATCGTCATCTCGCTCGCAAAATCCTCCATCCCGCTCGTCAAATATAGAAAAGGTGTCCCCCTCGCTATTGCCCCTATCGCGCGTGGAGGCTGGGGCGCAGGTGTTGACGGTCGATTTTGGTACACCTAGCTATGAGTTTACCATCAACATTTGCACGTATTTGATATTCTAACTAATGGTCCTACCCCCCCCCCCCGAGGTATCAAGTTCACTCTTGCATGTCGATTTTGGAGTTTGTTGTTTACGTAGGAAACTAGCACTTAAAGGGAGACTTTCGGGATAAGTTCATCAATCACTTGAAGAGACAATCATGAAGCCCGGCACAAGTCAAGACACAACATGAACATGACTCCAAAGGGCCCAGGGACCGAAGCATGAAGCCGGAAAACTCCAGGGACCTAGACAGAAGATGTTGAAGCTTGCGCGACAAGGAGCTCTGTCTAAACCGTGGAGAAGACGACGTCAAGGGCTCACATGCATAAGGGAGCAAGTCAACAATTGACCGAGAAGCATCGAGGAGCGAGATGGGGACGAACCGGGCCGAAACGAGCCTGGGCCAGTCGGCCCAGGCCGGCCGGCCTGGCCTGTTCGGGGCCGGTTCGCACCCCCCTTTTGCCCTAGGTGCTTGTCTATTTATTGCCTCTGCCTCCGCCGGTCGCCACATCCATCCATTCATTAGAGAGTCGCCGACACGAAGGAGAAGCACGTAAGGAAGCCAACGGCCACCGCAAGTCCTCGAGTTGCCTAGGAGATGGCCTAGGCCATGCCCTACCCGCCATGGTTGGCCCTGCATGGTGAAGCCATGGTGGAGTTCCGGAGCCGCGACTTGAATTCGTCAAGTCGTTTGTACCTTCAACATACGATGGTGATATAAATCTATTCGTGTCTTTACTTTGATCTACTACGAGTTGTGCTTATTCATAGTGTATCTACCATATGCCTTTAGTAGGATTAGATCGAATCATGGTGATTAGTCTTGTCTTGCGGATACACCGTAGTAGTGCACGGACCTAGGTTGTTGCTCGGTGATGAATATCCTTGCGTAGTGACAGTATGGTGGAGGAGAAAGCGGCGAGTGAACGTGTATCGGATCACTCCATACCGAGTGTAATCCTTATCATAGTATAGATTTAGATTGGTTTGTCACATTGGCCGGAACGGCAACGAGAAGACAATAGGATAGGCTTACCTTTTGGATGCTTACCTTTATGGCTAGGTGAATGTGATCCATACATCCCTTCATGTTTGTATGTTACCTTTATGCAATCAATGCTTCACATGGGGTTAGACCGGTAGGTTAGATAGAGAACCTTAGTGGTTTGCTTCCGATCCTTGGATTTACAAATCTAGGGAGGACCCTCCTTGGTGAAAAAGTCACTAATTCACCCGTAAACTTGAGCACAGTTTTACACCGTCAACAAGCCCCTTTTTCTGGCGCCGTTGCTGGTGATCGGCAACTCAAACCCTAGGGTGATCTAACCTTCTTAACCCTAATTTTATCATTGCATATACACTTGCTTTCTTGTTTGTGTCCTTGAAAGTAGGTGGAAAGCTAGACACAAAGCGATTGAGAAAACCTTTCAACATTCGGACTTCAACAAGTCCAACCTCGCTCAACCAAGTTGATGGATACACAAGATTTGCTCTTTAGTGGTAGGTGCTAACCTTGGTTAGTGGCCCAACATCCGCTATTGAGCCCCCACCCAAAGCAAACAAAGATGAACAAGGTATGCCTAGGTGTGTCAATTAAGTTTTTAAAACTAATTTCTTTTGGAGGTTTGTATGTTCGAGCTATAGGTTTCGGAAATGACCATGTCAAGCACGATGGAGAAGGAATCCATTACCATCATGCTCATGCAGCGATGGTAATGACTTTTGAAGCCAAGGATGCTCGACATGGTGCCCTAAAAGACTTCAAGATGAAGACCACATGTACATCTCCGGATCGATGGACGAAAGGATAACGATGTCATCATGATGTTTGAATGAGCCTCAATAAAAACAATTACATATATTTGGATTTTCAGAAGCTCCATGGAGTCTATGTTCCAACGAATCAAGCGGCAAGGCAATCGGAGGTTCCTACAAGCGGATATGGCTGAATCACCGATGGTTGCACGTGCTGAAATTCTGGACAGCAAGCAGTGCTGAAGTGAAACAGTCATAGCTCCCTCATTCGGACTCCGATTAAGACGAATGAGTACCCATTGGAAAGGTAATTTTATTAATTTTCAATAGAACTATATTTTTGTATATGTTCTGTTCTAGATGCTGGGGTAAATCCACGAAGAAGAAGCAGCAACAAGGTGATGACGACAAGATAGAGGAGATGGACATGGTGTCAATAAAGAGAATATGGGGCAATGGTTCCACAACACGTACATGATGAAATTCAGAAGCTAAGGACTAAAACAAACCCTCTATATCTTGGATGAATGAAAACACAACAGGCACCACTCAACACATGATGATGTTCGAAGCGAACCACTACCGATTTCATAAGGCAACATCAAGCTGCATGGCTACTTTGGATTCTCGCACAAGTAACCATGACTTCATGACGAGAAAAAGGTACGTGAGAAAGTCGAGCTCTATGACTTAAAATGAAGCGCTTTGTGGGAGGCAACACGATCTTTTTATATATCTATATAAACTATGACAAGTCTACATTGTGTTCTTTATTTGAAAACTTCAAGTAGCATTGTACCATTGCTCTAATAAATGTCACAACCACATCTTGTATGCTTTAATAGATATTGAGTGAGCACTTTGCTACTTGAATTTTGGAAAACTTGTAGACCCCTTTTTGTGTGCTTATTAGTGTTTAGAGTCTTTTTATTTGTTTTTTTAAAAGTAATATGAAGCATGCTCCCATTTGATTCTAAACTTGTGGCTAGTTAACTTAGGTTAATTTTTGTTTTTGGTTTAGACCACCACCATATCATATCATGTCGTTTTGTTCATTCATATAATGTTGCACTTCATTCCACTTTATTCTCAACCCTTGCATTTTGTTGCATAATGCATACCATATCTAAAACCCTCTTTAAAAAAATCTCATCTTTGCCTAAACCTTCCTATCAAACCACACCTAGAACCTAGGCCAACAAAGGGAGGAATCGACTTATGTCAAGTCAACACAGTCTATCTCTATCCCTTTTCTAAAATTTTGACTAGCCTCATCCTAAACCCTTAGGCAAAACCTCTCATACCTTTAGTAATCCTAAAACCATAGGTTTGTTTTTCATCCAAAAATCTTACCCTTGTTTTCTTTTCTTCTTTTTCAAAACAACCTTAGATAGAATTTCTTCACCTGACTTATCTTTTCAAAATTCTTATCTTAAGACAAGAAAATGTAGGATATCCATAAGCCTTACCTTAAAACCTTGCTAGCATGTTTGATTAGGTCTTTTGATAAAAGGTAAGGAACAATATTGAAAGCCTTTTTCAAACATTGCTGACCCTTTTCACTAATTCCTTTTTGCATTTGTATTTTGCATCAACTCCTTTGTTCTATCATGCATAGTTTAAGCTTGGCTTCCTCATGAAACTTTTTGATGAATGCTTTATTTCAATGATAGTGCTTCACTAGTGGCTTTTTCTTTAGCAATCTTGTGTAAACATTGTGTTTGGACTTGATTTCCGACAATCATCATTTGAGTTTTTAAAGCCTTGTTGATTTATATTGCATTAGGTTGGTTTATAAACTTTGCAATGCGCTTTAATTTTCTTGCAGCATGAAGAATTTTTAACCTTGAAATGAACATGGTGTTTTGACCTTGGTTAAATCTTTGTGGTTATATAGAAATAAAGCAATCTAGTTGTAAACATGGTGTTTAGAACTTGGTGCGAACATTGTCATTGTTTATATCCCTTCCTTTCATTTGCATTTTCACCTACACGCACGTACACTCATTAGGTTCTCTTTTCTTTTTACTAAGTAAGCTATGCCACAAATTAAGATCTTAGGGATGTATTTGGTTTGTTGGCAATTGTTTCTACTCCCGACCATAACCCCGGGGGTAGGATGCACATTTGATTTGTTTTGCAGGCATGACGAATTGTTCCCATGAGTTCTTGACCGATTGCAATCAAGGTCATTAGTCATCTACAAGACTTGAGAGGGAAGTCGCTGTTTCCATCAAGATTTGAGCACATGTTCAGAGATGTAAAATAGAATAAAAGTTAATATTCAGAAGATCCTTCAAACCTTCTTTCCAATGCATCAAGAATCATCAATTTTGAAGACCCGTACAAGGAGATTTGGCAGAAATATTGAGTGCTGCGCAGTCTGAAATCAGCCTTGGACAGATTGCATCGCCGGAGTAAAATAGGCACAACTCTCTTGTTCGGAACCCGTTTCATGTGTACGATGGCTCGTTGGAAATATAATTTCATGAACTTCAACTTGGAGGGTGTTTCAGTACATGTTCTGTTCTGGTGGAAAAAGAAAAACTGTGAAAGATGAGGCAGCTACAAAGGACGGCATTGAAGTCGGTGATGACGATAAGACGAAGGATTGGAACCATGGCTTGATGATAATAAAAAGAGGTTGAAGGACAAATGAGTCACAAAGACAAGTGAAGATGATTCTTAAACACATGGCAATAGGGGATTACAAGCAATTCAAGTTCTTCCACACTTAGCAACATGCTAAGGATGGGGGAGGATTTGAAGGACGAAAGGGAAAAGGCCACATAGAGTTCAAGGATCACCTTCACCACAAGATGTTCATCATTATTTATCCATGCTAAGCAAAATGCTTAAGCATGGGGGAGGCCACGCTGCACTTCTCTATGAGCGTCAAAAAGGACGGTAACTCTCCCTTAACTTTATCTTTGTTCATCTCCTTTTAAATGCTTGCACATATGCTTTCAACCATAGACAACCTTTGTATTTATCTCTCGATCAATAACATGGCTACTAGAAGGACAACCTAGGTTAGTTAGTTTTTACTTTTCAATAAATGAATCACCATCTCTTTTGAGCTTACCATGATAATATCATTTGTATGTCTTACTTATGGAAAAATGATGAAAGTTGCCGCCTTGTTTTACTTGCATGATGTTTTATATGACATGACTTTTTGCTCTCTATTAAAAGGAACTTAAATTGAATCAAATACCGGATCTTTCATTTGTGGAGGTTGAACGACTAATTTTTAGACCCACATACTTTATGTTGCTCCTTGATTTAAGTTTACCGTAGACCTATGCCTTGCACTTGTTTTATTTAAAACCTTTATGCTATCTACGTTTGTGAATCTCTTGCAAGGCACTACCTACCAAAGCCTATACACATACAAGTTCTTTAATGATATAACCTTTAGTTTGCAAACTTATATCTTGATGAGTTGGATTAGGATTGATTTCTGTGGTATGAGACTAAGAAGCTGGTCATTACTTTGTGTATCTTTTTCATTCTAGCCATTCTTGTCCGTGCATTGTGAGTTTCTACATTGGAAATTTCACAAACTTCGTTGGGCATCCACCCTAAACCCAAAATATCTTTTTGTGATTACCTCCTTGACCACAACCCAAATTGAGTATGGATGATCTTTCGATGAATTTTCTGAAGATTTTCTGGCAAGGTTTCAAGACATATAACATATGGAGGGACTCATCAATGCAATTAAGTTATTAGGAGTTTCAACATGAGGATGCCCTTGAAGATTTCAAAAGATTTATAGAGGAACACAAGAATTTTGTACTTGTTTAGCAGCCACAGGTCCCCTCACTTCTATGCTCGAGGACGAGCAATCATTTAAGCATGGGGGAGTACTGCTATAGCAGTACTATGTTGCTTAAAAGTTCGGAGGAGCATAAAAAATGAAGAATAAAAAAATAATAATAAAATATATAAGAGAAGAAAAAATGAAGGAAATAAAGAAAGAAAAAAGAAGAAGAAGAAGAAAGAAAAAATAATAAGAAATGAAAAAAGAGAAAAATAAAAATGCTCCTCGGTTCTTTTTAGCTTCATTTAAATCTTAGAGCTTTGAAGACAAGTCCATACTCAATCTTTTCCAACCATGTGCAATCTGATAACGAGAACTTCATTCGTGTCTCGGGATCACCCATTTGCCACTTGCACATGTCCACCTTTCTAAAATGTGTGTGTTTCATCTCTCACTCTTTCCAACATTTATTTTCCATGGCCTTTTTGACTAGTCTCGGTAAGTCCAATAGATCTCTCTCTTAGTTTAACAATATTGCAAATATAATGTTTTGCTAGGATTGTTTTTACCTACCAAGCTCCACATAAGCTTTCCACTTTCATATATGAGTAGAATAGGTTGAGATTAATCTAGTGTATGCTTGAGTGACTTGACGAGATGAGTGTTTCCATGAGCTTTTGCAAGAGAACCTCACTTATGTTAGATGTGCAACTTTTTGAAAACTCTTCACGATGCAACAAGGTAAAGGTTTGAAGTTTTCTTAAGTTCGAGAGCACTATATTTGTTTTATTATTGCATGTTCTTTAATGATAGTATATCTTCCATAATGAAGTAGCCGGTCAAAACTTGAACCTAAAATGTTAAATACTTGAGAGAGCAATATGTCTTGTTGTGTATAACTAAGTGTAGGGAAGACATTGAAGGGCAACGCTGATTTCCAAGTTAAGCAAAGATCTTGAACTTGCTCGAGGACGAGCAAGGTTTAAGCATGGGGGTATGTTGACGGTCGATTTTGGTACATGAAGGACCGAAACGGCGAACCAGAGAGGGGGCGTCAATGGGAGCCGATAAAAATTCTTCTCGAAGGAGATGGAAACTCCAACAAGATGAACACGGCTTCCAACACACATCTCCGACTCACTACCCAAATTGGCCAAGCCCACGTAGCCACTGGAGTGCCACTGGACCTAGGAACCAACACACAACCTTCCGACCCGAGAACACAGCGGAACACCAAACCTCGAGTCTAGAGACCAACACCGGTCGGACCGGTGAGCACCACCGGTCGACCGGTCCCCGTCGGTGAAACTCGGCAACTTTCACTAAGTGGCTCCACACCGGTCGACCGGTGAGACGCACCGGTCGGACCGGTCACGACCGAAAGCCCCCAAATCACCAAACAAAGCCAACCGACCTCCAAACGGACTCAAACTCGAAGCCGGCAACACGGGACAACAACGAACACACCCGGACGTTCACCCAAGCAAAAACCCACCAAGGATTGCACCGGTCGGACCGGCCAAGCGCACCGGTCGGACCGGTGTAGCACGGGCGACTCGGGATGAACAAAGACCCGCGGGTCAACTCCCCCAAATCCAAAACTTGATCTCCCAAATCGCTCCACGGACTTGAACAAGACTTTGGGGATATTAGGAACACCTCATGAGGAGTCCATAGCCAAGTTTAATCCCACCAAAACTCGTCCAAAAAGGAGGAATCGAAGAAATCCCGCCAAGAACACCTCAAACCCTAGAACCCGGAAAACCCCAAAATCGAGCCCCTTTACTCACGGATTTGGGAGGGGAATCACAACCCAAAGAACCACGAAGGGTTCCCACAAATTTCCCCCATCAAATCCCCAAGAGAAAGGTCCCGAAAACAACCCAAAGAAATCTCCAAAAGAGGGCTCTGAAAATCACCACCAAGAACAACCGGGAACAACACATCCAAACCTTGACGAACCACGCCGAATCATCTATACATGCAACAAAGGTTCTTACAAGGTCTAGCTTGCCGCTCGATCATCCAACCCTCTCACAAGATCTCGCCATGAAGCTCTCAAGCTAGTCCTATGGAAATCCTAAGAAAATAACAAGGGAAAATAGGAAAGCAAATGAGCTAGGGTTCCAAGGCTTAGCTGCCATCCTCTCACCTCTTGGGTTATATGGAGGCAACTGAAAGTCTAAAATACCCTTCTCTAACAACTACGGATACAAGCCCCTCAAGGGCGATTTTGGAAGACTTGAAGCTTTCTCCATCGGACGGATGCCCGGCGATCGCAACCTGCTTAGCCTCGACGCAAGCCCTGCGATCCCGACGTGTGTCCTCCGCTTCGAAGATTCCAGATCGCGTCGTCGCACACTTGGTCGACCGGTGCTCCTCACCGGTCGGACCGATACCCCTCACCGGTCGGACCGGTCCGCCTTCGTTGCAAAGACCGTCTTCGGTTCTTCGGTCTTGGCTTTGTGGATCAATCAAGGAACCTAGTGGTTTTCTGGTGAACCACTGGAAACCCCGCGAACTCGGTGTAGCCTCTGCCAATCTCACTCATGACTCGGCTCCCACGTAGTCCCGGCTTGACCTTGGTTTTGAGGCTCAACCAAAAAACCGTCCATGACTTCATCTTGCTGTTCATGCCACCATGCGGCCCGCACTTGACCCCGCTGGCCACCGGGTCCCTCGAACGAAGCCTACTTGTCTTCTCCACACCTGGAGGCCTCACCGACAACGACCTTTCGCGCTTGTTCTTCACCTGCATCAACACCAGTCAAGCCGCAACCTTCACCTGTAATACTTAGCCAGGAATCAGTCCACACAACGTTGTCAATCACTCATCACACAAGTGACCATCCACCGGTCCTCGAACCACACCTGGTCCTCAATCTCCCCCTTGATGAGTGCATTGACAACACCCACACGAAAGTAACAAGAGAGAAAAGAAAAAGAAAAGAAACAAACAAAAAGAAATTCCAACAAGCGATAGAAAGCCAAACAAAGGCAAAGAGCAAGATCACTTGAAGAAGACAAGTCTCAGACCCCTTAGGCAAGGGCAACGGCTCGACACCTCCGAGACAAAACAAATCTCAAGCAAAGAGCGCAAACCACCAAAGCAAAGCTCGAAAAACCACAAAGAGCTCCCCCTACACACATGCAAGCTCCCCCTGAACCAATGCACCTCCCCCTGGACGAATGCATGCAAACCACTTGAAAACAGGGCAGTTGCGACAACTTCAGCTCACACCGGTCAGACCGGTCATCACCATCGGTCAGACCGGTGCCTAAGATGTGCACAGGATCAGCACTCACACCGGTCAGGCCGGTGACCGCGACCGGTCAGACCGGTGCACAACAGAGCCCAGAAATGGCTCGAAACCACCTGAAAACCTTCTAAATGCATCCAGCAAGCCATTTCAAGCTCAAACTTCTCCCCCTTGTTGGCAATGCATGAATCAAGCCAAAAATGCAAAATTTTCAGCCTAGAGCTTCTCAAATAGACAAAATTCAACAAAGAATGCTACATGTGTCCAAATGAGAAAGTTAGATACTCTACAGCTTCGTATCGATCTCAACTACATGATCACCAAGTTTCACAACCATTGGACGAAGCTAAGATGGATTTGGGCAATTTTGCGAAAAACTTGCCTCTCATGAGCAAAGTCCCAAACATGATCAAAACATATCAAAATGGCAAAGCCACACAAACTTCATGCTAGGACAGCCATTCTAATCATAAGACCATCACAAACACCCACAAGCACCTCATGTCATGTCAAAGCCACCGAGCCATGTGCCTACTTCTATGTATGAGACTTCTCATTAGTAGGCATCATGCAACGGTTTAGCACCCAAAGCAAATTAAATTCAGCACATATGACATGGGAGCACATTTTCCAAGCATTTTTCATTTCATTTTCAGATGCATATATGGTACATGAAATGTCTTTGCGACAAAAAGGAACTTATGCCCCTCCGCAAGATGAAGCAAAAGGGCTAAACATTCATGATGGCAAATGAGCCTTTGGCCCCATATGATCAATAAACTAGCTATCCAACCACAAATTAAGTATAGCAAAGCCACTAAAACATGTCAAGATCATGTAAAGGCATTTACACATGAGAGAGCATGTGACAATTTTTCAAAAACATAGCCATCAACCACGGATTATTCATCAAGATCATCAAGAGCTAAGCCAAACTAACCATAGCATACCAAACAAGCTCACAGAGACATAAATAGCATTCCATGGTGAACAATGTATATAGGAGAAGCTTTTCCTAACCAATGCATATGATACAAAATGCATGCAATCTAAGATACAAGGATGCCTATACATCATGTTACATATGCCATGCCAAATGCAAGAAATGCACAAAGGAAAGCTATACATATGCTACAAAGAGAGCTCCCACACACCCAACTCAAGAAATCAAACACACACCAAGTTCCCCCCGCAAACGAGTGAAAGTTGCTTGATCTAGGGGTTTGGTGAAAATATCGGCTAGTTGGTCATGTGTGGGTACATGGATCAAAGCTATCTTTCCCTTCTCTATGTTGTCTCTCAGAAAATGATACCTCACTTCTATGTGCTTTGTTTTGGAATGGAGCACTCGGGTTCTTGGCAATGCTTATGGCACCGGTGCTATCACATTGAAGTGGGACATGGGTATACTCCTCACCAAAGTCACTCATGGTGTATGAAATCCAAAGGAGCCGAGAGCAACAACTAGCAGCGGCAACATACTCGCCTCGGTAGTGCATTGAGCAACACTCGACCGTTTGCGGGAACACCAAGACACCAAAGAAGATCCCAAAAAGCGGCAAGTCCCGAAGTGGACTTCCTATCCAACCGACACCCGGCAAAATCCGCGTTTGAAAAACCATGAAGCGCCAAAGAAGAGGACGCGGAGTACCAAAGGCCGAAGTCGGGAGTGTGACGCAAGTACCTGAAAATTCGCTTCGCCGCTTGCCGATGCGAAGTCCTCGGAGACGCTTGAAAACGAGCGCACAGACACACCGAAAACTGGATGTCCGGCCTCGTCGCCGTCAAGTAGAGGAGTGACCCGATCATGCTCTGGTACTCCTTCTAGTCCACGTGTTCACCTTCCTCGTCCGCATCAAGAGCTGTAGTCGTACTCATCGGCGTCGTCATAGCCTTGGAATCCTCCATCTTGAACTTCCGCACAATGTCCTTGGTGTACTTAGCTTGGTGCACAAATGTTCCTTCCTTTGATTGCTTGATTTGTAGCTCGAGGAAGAACTGCAACTCGCCCATCATGCTCATCTCAAATTCCCTGCTCATATCCTCTGCAAACCTTGCAACAAGAGAGTTAGACGAGCCACCAAAGACAATATCATCCACGTACACCCGCACAATCGGGATATCTCCCGCCCCGCCTCGGTAGAAACAAGGTCTGATCGACCTTCCCCATCTCAAAACCTCTCTCAAACAAGAACCCCCTCAACCTGCCATACCAAGCTCTAGGCGCCTACTTCAACCCATACAGCGCCTTGCTCAACTTGTACACCCAGTGGGGGTACTTCTCACTCTCAAACCCCAGAGGTTGCCTCACATACACTTCTTCCTCCAACACACCATTCAGAAAAGCACTCTTCACATCCATTTGGTGCAACTTGAACCCTTTAGCCACCGAAAGGGCTAGAAGGATCCTAATCGCCTCCAAACGGGCTATGGGAGCAAAGGACTCCTCGTAGTCGATCCCCTCCTTCTGACTGAACCCCTGAGCAACAAGCCTCGACTTGTTTCTCACAACCTCACCTTTCTCTCCCTCTTTGTTCTTCCACACCCACTTTGTACCAATCGACTTACACCCTGGGGGAGGGTCAACCAACTCCCAAACCTGATTCCTCTCAAAGTTCTCCAACTCCTCATGCATCGAATTAACCCAATTGTGATCAGATAGCATGTGTCCAATGTCTTTGGGCTCAAAAGTAGCTACAAACGCAGCATGAGCGAAATGAGAATTGTTCCGAACCCTTGACCGTGTAGTGCGTTCATTCATGTCGCCGATGATCCTCGAAGCTGGGTGATCCATTTGTACTCGCCGGGGAGGTTCTCGCCTCAATGCTACCTCCCCCTCAACATCGGCTTCTCTTCGTTCTTGATTTGTCGTCGTAGGTGTAGGAGAGGGTCCGTCCACCACCGTAGTCGAAGTAGTGGTTACATGTTCAGCCGGGGGCACCACACCGCCATCTTCATCATCTCCATGTTAATGCTCCTCCTCCTGAAAGATCTCCTCGCCAAGCTCATCATCACCTACACACTCAAAGACAAGCTGACTACGTGGCTCTGTCTCGTCGAAGGTTACCTCGCAAGTCTCCACGATTTGGTTAGTTTCAAGATTGAGCACACGATATGCTCTAAAATGAGATGCATAACCAAAGAAAATACCATCGACAGACCTAGCCTCAAACTTATCCAACTTCTTGCCTTTCTTCAGAATGAAACACTTGCAACCAAAGACATGGAAGTGACTCACCTTGGGTGTGCGACCATGCATCAACTCATAGCATGTTTTCTTCTTGTGCACTCTGAGGTAGATCCTGTTTGACACATAGCACGCGGTATTCACCGCCTCAGCCCAATACCTCCTCGGAGTCCTATGCTCATCAAGCATCGTCCGAGCCATCTCGCACAAGGTCATGTTCTTCCTTTCCACAACACCACCACGGTAACCACCCTAAAGGAACCACCCCTCTCTGCCTGGAGGAGGACCAAAACCATGAAAGAAGGCCCGTGGAACGTCCCTCCTCTCCTTCTCAAAGCTACGACTCCTCCCATCCCCGTAGTGAACTTGAGGGGGAGAATGCCTAGCAACCTGACCACCTGCAAACTCTCCAGCCCAACCACCAGAACCACGACCTTCAGAAACAACCCTCGCACCTGTACGAGCTCGAAACCCAACCGCCGCTGCTGTCCGATCCCGCACCGGTCGGCCAGGTGCCCCACACCGGTCTAACCGGTGACTGGCGTAGCACCGCCAACAGCCTTCCGCTCTCCCCAAGCCCGAACTGTCCTCACACTCGCCTTAGCCCTGGGCATCTGCACACGAGGCTCAAGTACACCACCAGAAGGGTGGTACTTGTCCTTGTTAGCCCACTCTTTCGCCATTCTCTCCTCTCGCTTCCTCTTGAAGCAAAACTCATCCTTATGGCCATCTCTCCCACAATAGCCACAATGGAACCTCACAAGCTTAGGCTTAGGCTTGGGTAGTGGCTGCTCACTTGGTTTCTCTCCACTCAACTTCTCCACCGGTTTCCCCTCACTAGCCTTCTCACTTTCTTTCCCAAAGAACACTTTCCCCGAAGTGCTCACAAACTTGATAGGCTTTTGTAGATCATTTGTGGGTGTAGGAAACACGGGTGGAGCTGGGGTTGTGTCTAGTCGGTTCCTAAGATGGTTAGGTTTTGGGGGAAAATCATTTTTGTGGTGAGTTTTTGGTGGCTGCGGGATATTCTCTCCACTTCCCTCACCAACCTTGTTTGCCCCAAGTCCCTCACCATCCTGCCTCTTAAATGCCTTGATCATCATTCTCAACCGAGGCTCATGACCGGATAACCAACCCATCAACTTTCTCGGCTCATCATTCTCATCCCGCAAACGATCAACATAATGTGCAAGTTCCAAATTTTTCAAAGCATGCATTTCACGGGTAGAGCATGATATAGGCATGGGTTCTTTCGACTTAGCCTCAAGAGAACTAGTGTAAGCATGCATCTCACCAATCTTAGCATGCAAAACGAGCAAGAAGTGCAAGCACCTAGCAAAGCGAGGTCTAGACTTAAGCTCAACCACTTCAACCCTAAGCACATCTAGTTCCTCACACTTCGAGGCATGCTTCTTCTTAAACAAAGCAAGATCGGCAAGAAAGATGGAGCAATCGGCACAATCAACCACATCCGAAACAATAGGGCTAGCCTTAAGGGAATCAATCTCAAGCTTGCTATCAAGCACATGTGTCTCTAGCTCAGCCACTCTAGTCCTAGCATCCTCGAGTGAAGCCCTAAGCTCTTTTCTCATTTTCTTGGCCTCTCTAAGCATGTCATCACGATTATCAAGCAAAGTGCCAAGCCTCTCATTCTCCGGCGCAAGAAGGGAAGTTCATCACGCACCTCGTCGTCGGACTCGAAGTCCGAGTCGCTCCGTGTGCTCTTCTTGCTTCGCCGGAGCTCGGCGCCATGGTGCGAAGCCATCTCTCGCGAAGCGGCTCGGCTGCTCGGGTTCTTGGACGACTTCTTGTTCTTGCGATGATCACCTTCATCTTCACTGCTGCTGGAGCTCGAGGTGGAGTACGCGGAACTGGAGTCAACATCACTCGCTCCAACCATCGCTCGGGCCTTGCCTCGGCTCTCCTTCTTCCTCGATCGTCGCTCGTCCTTGTACTTCTTCTTGTGCTTGCTCTTGTGGTCGCGCCTCGACCGGTACTTGCGATCCATCCTCGACTTGTGCTTGTAGCCGTCCTTGTTCTCGGCCTTCTCCGGGCAGTCAGCGACGAAGTGTCCCGGCTTGCTGCACTGGAAGCATGTCCTCGTGTTCCTCCTCATGTTCACCCGGTTCTTGTGCAGCCTCTCGAACCTCCTCGTCAGCAACGCCAGCTCGTCCTCTCCAAGCACGTCGAACTCCTCATCTGGCATGGACATCAAAGAGGACAAAGAGAACATCCTGGTGGATGGGTTAGTGTTAGCCTTTCCTTTCGAACCACCAACGAGGGCAAGACTATGGGAATCAGTCGGACCCTCAAGCTTGGCAGTCATGCCCCTATCCACCTCAGCCGACTTGAGCTTCGAGAACACTCATTCACCGCCAGAGTGTCATACTTCTCTGACTCCACAATGGCCTCGAACTTTCCTCCCCAAATCGTACGATCCAAAGAGTGTAAGAGCTTGACCGCTCTATCATGATCATCGTACGGGAGCACGTCCATATTGGCCCTCATGTTGTTCACAACCACCGTGAACCTCTGAAACAAGGCATTGATGGACTCACCGAGGAGATGAGTTAAGTTCTCGTACTCTCACCGGTAGGTCGCATACATCCGTGCCTGAACCTGGGCATTCCCAACATGAGCCTCCTTCAGCACCGACCAAATTCTACAAGCCAAGTGCTCGATGTGCACCCGATCGAACTCGAGGCCAACACAAAGCGCGGAACCGGTAGTCGACCGCCTTATTGTTGGCGTCGAATCTATCCCTCGATCCTGGAGCGAGGAAGTCCATCGGCTGGACATAGCCTGTGTCCACCGTGACATTCCAAAGGATCTGACCCTTTCCGCGGAGGAACGCACCCATCCGCTTACTCCACATCTGGTAGTTCTTGCCATCGAAGTGTGGAGAACCCGAACCCCATTCCTGGTACGCCATCCTTGGATCTTAGACTGGTTAGAGTCAATAAAGACCCGAACCGGCTCTGATACCACATGAAGGACCGAAACGGCGAACCAGAGAGGGGGGGAGTGAATGGGAGCCGATAAAAATTCTTCTCGAAGGAGATAGAAACTCCAACAAGATGAACACGGCTTCCAACACACGTCTCCGACTCACTACCCAAATTGTCCAAGCCCACGTAGCCACTGGAGTGCCACTAGACCTAGGAACCAACACACAACCTTCCGACCCGAGAACGCAGCAGAACACCAAACCTCGAGTCTACAGACCAACACCGGTCAGACCGGTGAGCACCACCGGTTAGACCGGTCCCTGCTGGTGAAACTCGGCAACTTTCACTAAGTGGCTCCACACCGTCGGACCAGGTTAGACGCACGCCGTCGGACCGGTCCACGACCGAAAGCCCCCAAATCACCAAACGAGCCAACCGAGCCTCCAAACAGAGACCCAAACTCGAAAGCACTGCAACACAAAACAACGGCGAACACACCCAGACGTTCACCCGAGCAAAAACCCACTGAGGGTTGCACCGGTCAGACCGGTCAAGAACACCGGTCGGACCGGGGGTGTAGCTCGGCGCTCGGGATGAACAACACCCGCGAGTCAACTCCCCCAAATCCAAAACTTGATCTCCCGAATCGCTCCACGGACTTGAACAAGACTTTGGGGATATTAGGAACACCTCATGAGGAGTCCATAGCCAAGTTTAATCCCACCAAAACTCGTCCAAAAAGGAGGAATCGAAGAAATCCCGCCAAGAACACCTCAAACCCTAGAACCCGGAAAACCCCAAAATCGAGCCCCTTTACTCACGGATTTGGGAGGGGAATCACAACCCAAAGAACCACGAAGGGTTCCCACAAATTTCCCCCATCAAATCCCCAAGAGAAAGGTCCCGAAAACAACCCAAAGAAATCTCCAAAAGAGGGCTCTGAAAATCACCACCAAGAACAACCGGGAACAACACATCCAAACCTTAACGAACCGCGTCGAATCATCTATACATGCAACAAAGGTTCTTACAAGGTCTAGCTTGCCGCCCGATCATCCAACCCTCTCACAAGATCTCACCATGAAGCTCTCAAGCTAGTCCTATGGAAATCCTAAGAAAATAAGAAGGGAAAATAGGAAAGCAAATGAGCTAGGGTTCCAAGACTTAGCTGCCATCCTCTTACCTCTTGGGTTATATGGAGGCAATCGAAAGTCTAAAATACCCTTCTCTAACAACTACGAATACAAGCCCCTCAAGGGCGGTTTTGGAAGACTTGAAGCTTTCTCCACCGGACGGATGCCCGGCGACCGCAACCTGCTTAGCCTCGACGCAAGCCTTGCGATCCTGACACGTGTCCTCCGCTTCGAAGATTCCAGAATGCGTCGTCGCACACCGGTCAGACCGGTGTTCCTCACCGGTCAGACCGGTACCCCTCACCGGTCAGACCCACCGGTCAGACCGGCCCGCACTGCTTTGCGGCAAAGACCGTCTTCGGTTCTTCGGTCTTGGCTTTGTGGATCAACCAAGGAACCCGGTGGTTTACTCGTTGAACCACCGGAAACCCCGTGAACTCGGTGTAGCCTCCGCCAATCTCACTCATGACTCGGCTCCCACGTAGTCCCGGCTCGACCTTGGTTTTGAGGCTCAACCAAGAAACCATCCATGACTTCATCTTGTTGTTCATGCCACCATGCGGCCCGCACTTGACCCCGCTGGCCACCGGGTTCCTCGAACGAAGCCTACTTGTCTTCTCCACACCTGGAGGCCTCACCGGTGACGACCTTTCGCGCTTGTTCTTCACCTGCACCAACACCAGTCAAGCTGCAACCTACACCTGCAATACTTAGCCAAGAATCAGTCCACACAACGTTGTCAATCACTCATCACACAAGGAAGCGACCATCCACCGATCCTCGAACCACACATGGACCTCAACCTAGCTATGTGTTTACCGTCAACATTTGCACGTATTTGATATTATAACTAATGGTACTAACCCCCTAGAGGTATCAAGTTCACTCTTGCATGTCAATTTGGAGTTTGTTGTTTACGTAGGAAACTAGCACTTAAAGGGAGACTTTCGGGATAAGTTCATCAAGCACTTCAAGAGACGATCATGAAGCCCGGCACAAGTCAAGACACATCATGAACATGACTCCAAAGGGCCCAGGGACCGAAGCATGAAGCCGAAAAACTCCAGGGACACGGACGGAAGATGCCGAAGCTTGCGCGACAAGGAGCTCTGTCTAAACCGTGGAGAAGACGACGTCAAGGGCCCACATGCATAAGGTAGCAAGTCAACAATTGACCGAGAAGCATCGGGGAGCGAGACGGGGCCGAAACAGGCTTGGGCCGGTCGGCCCAGGCCGGCCGACCTGGCCCGGTTCGCGCCCCCCTTTTGCCCTAGGTGCTTGTCTATTTATTGCCTCTGCCTCCGCCGGCCACCACATCCATCCATTCATCAGAGAGTCGTCGACACGAAGGAGAAGCACCAGGAGGAATCTTACGGCTGTCGCAAGTCCTCGAGTTGCCTAGGAGATGGCCTAAGCCATGCCCTAGCCGCCATGGTTGACCCTGCGTGGTGAAGCCATGGTGGAGTTCCGGAGCCGCGACTTGAATTCGTCAAGTTGTTTGTACCTTCAACATACGATGGTGATATAAATCTATTCGTGTCTTTACTTTGATCTACTACGAGTTGTGCTTATTCATAGTGTAGCTACCATATGCCTTTAGTAGGATTAGATCGAATCATGGTGATTAGTAGGTTGTTGCTCGGTGACGAATATCCTTGCGTAGTGACAGTACAGTGGAGGAGAAAGCGGCGAGTGAACGTGTATTGGACCACTCCATATCGGGTTACTCCATATCGAGTGTAATCCTTATCATAGTATTGGTTTACATTGGTTTGTCACCTTGGCCGGAATGGCAACGAGAAGACGATAGGCTAGGCTTACCTTTTGGATGCTTACCTTTATGGCTAGGTGGATGTGATCCATACATCCCTTCATGTTTGTATGTTACCTTTATGCAATCAATGCTTCACATAGGGTTAGACCGGTAGGTTAGATAGAGAACCTTAATGGTTTGCTTCTGATCCTTGGATTGACAAATCTAGGGAGGACCCTCCTTGGCGAAAAAGGCACCAAGTCACCCGTATGCTTGCGGTAAACTTGAGCATGGTTTTACACCGTCAACAGCAGGATCGGCGCCCTGGTTCGAGCTCCCCTACGCCATGGCCGCCGGTGCAAGAGCCACGAACGCTGTCGTCGATCTCCTCCATCAGTCCGTCTTGATTCAATTGGTTCGACGGTGAGCACTCCCACACCATCCCTTGTCTCTCCCAAGCCTGGCCCCTCGCTTTCCATGCCCGAGCAGAGCTCCCCACGAGCTCACCGGCCGCCACCCATGGTCGTTCATGACCCCTCATTTTTCTGCAATAGCTCCTGTCGGGAAGCCCCAAAATCGAATGTCCTTTCCTTCCTCTTTCTAACCATGCCCTCAGATTTGAAAACATTGAACTATAGCTCGATTCGGGCAAAAGCTCAGGTGAGGCAGCTGCTACTCGTGACCCTTTCACGTAGAGTTGGGGAAGAAGGAGGATTATAGGTGGGTCTTATGTGTCATTGAGTGATTGGTGGGATTTAGAAAATAGAAAATTGCTAGTCTGTTGGATTACTCAATAGAATTATGAAGTTTTCTATTTTTATAAAGAGCTAAATCTCCAAATTTAGCTACTAAAAATAAAGAGAATGCCAATCATTTGAACCTTGCTTAAAATTGGTAAATCCTGTGTGGAATGATGATATCTATAACTGGTATCGTGATTTCCCGAAATGGCTTCCTAGAAGTAATAACTAGTAATAATATGTATTTTTTTCACGTTTCTTATGAAAATAGAGATTTCATTTACTTGCAACAACTAAGGGCCCCTTTGGCAGGGCTTCGGCTGTGGCTAAAACGGTTGTGGCTGTGGCTACTCTAATAAAATGGCTTCTTTGGTGAAGCTGAAGCCATTTTGTAAAGTGTTTGGCAAAATGGCTGTGGTTGTGGCTTCTCTGTCACATGTGGGGAAGAAGCCGCGGGAAGCCACTATTTTTGGCTTCACCTCCATAGTACAAATTGCAAAATGGCTTCTTCATGGCTTCAGCTTGGAAGCCGTTTTTTGTTAGGGGTTTGGCAGGGCTTCTGTAGAAGCCATTAGAGAAGCACTTGGAAAAGCCCTGCCAAAGGGCCCCTAATAGTTCCCTCTTTTTCAGGAAATTATCCGGCTTTCTTGTATACAGTCGCTTAGAGCAACTCCAACAATTTCTTTATTTTTGTTAGCTAAATTTGAAGTTTGAGCCATTTGTAAAAATACAATACTTCATATTTTTATAGAATGATCCAACAGACTCTTAAAACAAAACTCTCTATAATAAGTGGAGCCCACATGTCATTCTCTCACCCCACCCACCCAAACCTTATCCATCTCCCCACCACACAAAAGGATCGCAAGCTATACCATCCATGGCTGCAGTCGAGCAGGTGAGTTTGGCGACTTCGACGCTGTCGTGGCGAACTCCACACGCACCGCGGACCGCCGGTGACCCGCTCTGGGCGGGCGTGTGCCCCCACCTGCGCCATCTGATGCACGACGTCGGCAACGCTGGGAGGGTCGTCGTTGCCCCGCGGGAGGCCGCACTCCGTAAGTTGTCCGCCTTGAGCCGTTGTCTAGCCTGAAACTAGTGGAACTAGTAGGCTGCCACACCTTATCATTGACATCAATGGTGAACTCATGAACGGCGTTCATCCACGACGAGGAGTGGAAGCTCGGAGAAGTGCAAGATGAGGGCCTACCGCGGGACTCGCGTCGGGGCCGTGTCGGCCGCTGCGCCCATGGGGGAGGCCGTGCGGCGGCCGCCGTGCACCGAGGGAGGTCGCCCGCCACCGGCCGGGGCATGGAGCTCACCCTTCGTCACATCTCTAGTGAGCGTGCCAAGGAAGCATGCCCGCGCGCGGCTCGCCAGCCGGCCTAAGCACAGCTCCACGCCCGTCGCCCACAAGTTCGCCAGCTGTTCGTGAATGAAGCGAGGGCGAGCAGTATCCGGGGAGATGTGGCGGTGCTTCGACAGCAAGGCAACGTGAGGAACAGAGGTCACGGACTCCCTCGCTCCCTGGCGCCCGTCGCGCGCGGCGATGAGCAATGGCGCCGGCTCGTAGACGTGCCTTGCGAGCCCCGCGTGCCCGCGGCCGACGACGTGTAGCGTCGTGCTCCCGCCGCTGCTCTAGTCGTCATGCATGCGGCCGGCGGCGCAGCCATCGGAGCGTCTTCCTCGACGGTGTGCTCCAGACCTCCACCTCCCATTGCGCCTCCACCTCACTTCAGCGCGGGCGCCCACATGGCTCAGCTTCCTCCTCCACCTCCCCGCGGCGCGGGTCAACAGGCGTGTCTCGGCGTCGTCTTCCACGGCTGCACCTCCTCAGGGTGCGGGCAGGCGGCGACGCATCCCCCTGGGCGGCCCAACGGCATGATCCTCCACCTCCCTGCGAGGCCGCGACGACCGAGCAAGGCAGTGAACAAACCCGCGAAGACCGGAGGATGGGACCATGCGCGTAATCCGGGAAGATCGCGAGCCAGACTGCCTCGCCATACATCGCGAGCGGAGGGGGCCGAATAGCGAGGGGGATCGCGAGTTTTGCTTTTTATCGTTGGATTCATGATTTTTGTGTTTTTTCTATTTTTTTACAGATGGAAAAGGTTTTAAAGAAGCTGTTGGAGTTGCTCTTAAGTTGGACGGCGTAAGATTGCTACTCAACCGGGTAAGCATATATATTCTCTACTAGCAATTGTGCCCGTGCGTTGCAACAGGTGGAACAAAATACGCACACCCCTAGCCCTTCAAATTTTAGGTGTTATCTTAATTGATTTTATGAATCGTTTTAATTATTTCTAAACAAACTTAAAATTTGTGTACAGATAGATCCATGAACATGAATCTTCCATAGGCTAGAACAACAAACAACCACGACAACAACGTGTTATTGGGAAAACATGACTCGTGGGTTCTTCCCCCTCCTTTTATTTTGAAATTTGAATTAATCAAATAAATATAAATTTGAATATAACCCAAAATTAATAACGTTTCATCTAATGGTGTTCTACACATCAAGGAGGCTGGACAATTTTTCTCTACAAATTAAAGCAAGACCGTTGAACATTGTACATCGTTTGCTGATTGCACGGTGCACCACGTAGCCAACCGAGTCCTATTAGTAATTGCTTTGTGCAAATCTTTGCTGCAGGGTTGCTGCTGTGGACCGCGCACAACAGCACACATGCACCGGTGTTCAGCCAGCAGTGCTGACACATGGCAGGCCCACTCCAAAGACACGTGGAGAGGAGAAGGGCACGTGGAGCTCTGCCTCGAACGCGTGCATCGATCGCGGTGGTGGCAGGCTGTGAAACCAACTCTCTTGTCTGGCAGTCCGCTCATGGTTGCCTCGATCTGTTGGTTGTTGCTGCTTGTTCATGGACTCGGCTCTTTCATCTTTCTCAGCATCCCCTCACTCTTGTGTGCGTCCTTCATGGTTCCTCTCTCACTTATCTACACCCTCTCACCCTGTGTGTGTGCACGTTCTCTACATCATGGAGGCAGTTGGCGAGCATCGCGGTTGGGCATAGCACACCCACGACGACACGCGAGGGAGGCCGCTCAACCGTTCATCAAGGATAGATTTTGGCTGCCCCCTTCTAAATCTAGGTGGTTTTATTGCTCTTTTTTCAGATTCTCAAAATTTACAGGATTATTACTCCGTGAATATCTTTGGAATCTGGCATCTCAACTTTCGTTTATTCTGTTGATGATTTCCCGGTGTCGAGGCTCTCGCGGATCCCGTGTACTGTGTACACCGTCTGAAACAGGAGACAGCGAGATGGATTTTGAGGCGCCATTGCTGACCATGCAGGTGACCAAGGTCAAGCACGCAAGCCTCGTCCTTGGGCTCGCCATGAACCACTGCCTCACCGATGACTTGTCCGCCATCGAGTTCCTCCGCTGCTAAATAGGTTCTAGGGCAACACCCAGCTTCGCCTGCTGCATCTCCGACGCCGGTGACCTGCACGTCAGTCAGCGGCAGCCTGTTCCATCCAAGGCACCGACGCGGTGTTCATCTACATTGATGAGCAGGACCGAGGCGCACACCCGTCGTTGACGACGACGACGCTAGTCACAGCTTGGAGCTTGATACCGCCGATTTTAGGCAGGGTTAGGCAATCCACTCGGGTCCGGCTGAGCTCCCGTGGAACGAGATCGTCATGATCCTTAGAGAGATCGAGGGGACAGAGAGATAGTGAGACAGGAATCGAAGACGGGAAGGAGGAGCCGAGGAGGCATGCTGGCAGCGGGGGAGAGGGAGGAAAAGATCGAAAAAAACGGGTGAGGGAGGCCGCGAAGGCGGCGGGGGAGGAACGGACGGTGGAGGCGCGCAGGCGGATGTGTGAGATAGGAAGCTCGCGACGCGGGGGAGCGAGAAAGAGAGATAGACAGATCATCTAACAGGTGGGTCCCACCTGTCAGGACGGACCAAAAAAATTGACAGAAACGATCTTTGCTTTAATATTAGGTAGAGATGTATGTATATTTGGTGGTCTGTGTGCTTAAAAAGTTATTAATTTACTACTTGTCATACAGAGCAATCATATTTAATGAGAATGGAATTCTTGATGGACATTCCGAAGAGCCATGCGGATGAATGTTCAGATGTTTTCCCTAAAGAACTGTAAGAACTACTTAACAAGATATAATTTATTTGGAGGATGTGAGACATGACTTAAGTATGAGTGATTTTTGCTTGAGACTTTTGAATCTCTTTGCACGAGAATTATGTAATGAAAACTTTGTCGTTAGTGTGGACATTGTATTATGAATGGTAAACATCTTATGTGAGGTGCCTTTATTACGTGCATTTAGCTGTCTGTGGAACGTGCGGAGCATTACACGTAAAAAAAAGATTTCGTATCCCTACGGGCTACAGCGCAAATTTAAGAACGGAAATGCTCAGGGCGGGACGTCCGATGCCGTGGTAAAAATCAGACGCGGGACCCGCGACTCCACCTTATCCTTTCACCTGCGGTTCCTTTTCTTCCTTTTTTCGTTTTCTCGCCACCTGCAGTTCACGGACGGGGACGACGTCTACGGACGGAGACGAGCCACACCGGCCGCGGCGCTGCTCGTCGTGGCCTAGGGTGGACGAGCCGCGTCGGTCGGCGCCGGCCTCCGTGATCGTGGGCGGGCGAGGCGCGCCGTCCCCCGCGGCATGGCCGGCCGTCGTTCCCTCGCCGCATGGGCGGGCACACCGACCACTCCCCTGCGGCCGGATCCGGTGGCCGGCCGAGCTCCTTCCCCCACCCTAAGGCCGGATCCGGCGGGTGGAGCAAGCGATGTTGGTCAACGCGCGGCAGCGGAACTCCTCCAGCTGCCGATGGCGAGCTGCACGGTGGGTGCGCACTGCTCCATGGCCGAGGGCAGGCTCCCCGTCGGCCGACGGTTGTGATGATTCCATCTGACGGTTCCTGATGCATCGATGTTCTCGATATGTTGCAAGTGTCTCATGCGAATGTTTCAAAATTAGATATAAATTTTTCGATGTTGTAAACATTAATTTTCGATGTTGCAGATGTCAAGTTTTAATGTTGCAGACGCATGTTGATTGTTGCGCATGTCGAGTTTCGATGTGCAGACATGCGATGTTGGGTTTTGTGTTGAGGGGGAGAGGAAAGCTCCTGATGTAGGATGTTGCACGCGCAACACGGGTCGCAACATGGTCGCAACATAATCGCAACACGCTCGCAAAATGGGAGGAGGGAGGAGGTCTGCTGATATTTTGATGTTACACGCAACATGCTCGCAACATACTCGCAACATTTGCTCCATGGTTTTTAGTCGGACGGTTGAAGATTGATTCGATCCCCATCCGATAGCTGCGGACCCGTCCGATGACTAGCGCCCGGATCGGACGTCCGGGCGGCTGCGGACCCGTCCGATGACTAGCGCCCGGATCGGACGTCCGGGCGTTAGCTGTGCCCATTTCAGAAACACGTCTCCGTTCCAATCCTGCAACTCCTAAATACCTCTGCTGCCCGTCTCCCCCCTCCCGCGCAACGGCCTTGGGCCTTGGGGCCACCTCAGCGGCGTCGGGTAAGGCGAGCCCGAGCCCGGAGGCACCAACGACGACGGCGCCCGCGCCCGGCCGCCCGCTGTGCTCCGCTAGAGCACGGCACCCGTGGCGCGCCCGGCCTCGCCAGGGCGCGCCAGGTGCGATATCTGACGCAGCAATGTCGTCCCGGGCTCGCCTCTACTCCAACTTCATTGCCACTGTTTCTTCGACGGCATCTTCGCCGTCTCGGCGGAGCTCTCCCATTGACGCCCTGGCCGCCGCCACGGGGCGCGCTCGAGCCGGGACTCTCCGCGCGGCGGACGCCCATCACCTGTTCGACGAATTGCTGCGTCAACCCACACGCGTCCCGGAGCGCTCTCTCAACAGCTTCCTCGCCGCGCTCGCCAAAGCGCCACCGTCGCTGGCCTGCAGCGACGGGCCCGCCCTCGCCATCGCCCTCTTCAACCGAAGGTCTCGGGATTCAGCTGGCCGACAGGTGCTGCCGACGACGGTCCACACCTATGGCATCCTGATGGACTGCTGCTGCCGCGCCCGCCGCCCTGACCTAGCATCTGCCTTCTTCGGCCGATTTCTCCGGACGGGCCTGGGAATCAATGCCATCATATTCAACAGCCTCCTCAAGGGTCTTTGCGATGCAAAGCTAACGGATGAGGCTCTGGACGTGCTGCTCTGCACGATGCCTAGGCGTGGGTGCCTGCCTGATGTTATCTCCTACTCTATTCTTCTGAAGAGTTTCTGCAATGAGAAGAAAAGCCAGCGAGCGGCTGAGCTTCTACAGATCATGGCCAAAGAAGGAGGTGATTGCTCGCCCAATGTGGTATCATATAGCACGGTCATGGATGGTCTGTTTAAGGAGGGTGAGGTAGCTAAAGCATGTGATCTGTTCCATGAGATGGTACAGCAGGGGATTTCACCTAGTGTGGTGACTTACAGCTCTATTATTCATGCACTGTGCAAGGCAAGAGCAATGGACAAGGCAAAGATGTTCTTCCGACAGATGGTTGCTGAAGGGGTTCAACCAAACATTGTTGTCTATAATAACATAATCCATGGATATTCCAGTCTGGGACAGTGGAAGGAGGCTGTGAGGGTGTTTAAAGAAATGAAGCAGCATGGAGTGAAACCTGATGTAGTCAGCTACTCGATAGTAATTGCTGCGCTTTGCAGAATGTGCCGGTTGGAAGATGCTATGGGCATATTCAGTCTGATGATTAATCAGGGAGTGCCACCTAACAAAGCTGTTTACTGCACACTGATTCAGGGTTTCTGCATTCATGGAGGTTTGGTAAAAGTCGAGGAGTTAGTTTCTGAGATGATAAGGAAAGGCATGGAACTTGACGTTTTGTTCTTCAGTTCAGTAATAAATGACCTTTGCAAAGAAGGAAAGGTCATGAAAGCACAACAGCTATTTGACTTCATCAGTCGTATTGGGTTGTGTCCTGATATTGTTATGTTTTGTTCACTGATGGACGGATATTGCTTGCTTGGCAATATGAAGAAAGCGTCGAGAGTATTTGATTCTATGGTTTCAGCTGGACTTGAACCTAATGCTGTAGCTTACAATACACTTATTAATGGCTATTGTAAAAGAGGACAGATCGACAATGGACTGAATATTTTCAGAGAAATGTTGCTTAAGGGAGTCAAGCCTTCAACAATTACATACGGCATAGTTATAGATGGGTTATTTCTGGCTGGGAGAACCGGTGCTGCGAAGGAAAAGTTCCAAGAAATGATTGATTCTGGAATACACATGGACATTGGAATATATAACACTGTCCTTAATGGTCTTTTTGGAAATAACTCCTCTGATGAAGCAGACACTCTGTTCAAGAAATTACGCTCAACGAAAGTGAAGATTAATATCACAACTTTCAATACTATGATTTCTGGAATGTTTAAAGCTAGGAGAATTGAAGAAGCTAAGTATTTGTTTGATTCTATATCAACCAATAAGGTGGTGCCTTGTATTGTGACTTACAGCTTAATGATTACAAATTTCATAAACGAGGGGTTGCTAGAAGAGGCAGATGCTATCTTTTCTGCAATGGAAAATGCTGTCTGTGCCCCAAACTCTAGGCTGCTAAATCATGCCACAAGGTTGTTACTGCAGAAAGGTGAAATTATCAGGGCCGCTAATTATCTTGCTAAAATTGACAAGAATGATTTCTCACTCGAAGCTTCAACCTTTGAGATGCTTATGTCTCTCTTCTCAAGAAACGAGGCATGGCAGGAGCACGTAAAATTGTTCCCTGCAAAGTATCAGTTTATTGTGGGAGGCAGCTTCAGTTGACACATTATATATGTCCTTGAGTCCCCAGCGTTATGCTCTCGAGTCTTGTATTTCATATTGTATATTATCTGCATGTATGTCTCTCTTCTTGTGGAAAGTTTGTCAGTCTAACATTGGTCTTTCTGTCTGCGTTCTAGTTTCCAATACTTAATTTTGGTAGTAGCATTACTGAATTGGAAATGGCACAATTTGTAAGATGTGTTCATATATGACACTAGAGGGTTTTTCATGTAATGGTTAGAGTCTGCCACCATTGCTCTTAATATATGTTCATGGAGCTACAAGTATTTCAGATGAGCATGAGGCACTGGAGATCGGCAAAGAAAGCGACTTGTGGGTATGGCTACGTGTACAGTACAATGAATCAGTGCTAAAACATACTATACTAGAAGACTGCTGTGGTTCAAATCTGAATGCTCGTCTCCAAAGTCAGTAACTACTGCGTTCTCCAGGCACTTGTTTGTTTGTAAAACACTGGAAGGTTCACTGCCTAAGCCTCCTTTGAATGCGAAGGTGTAGAATCCTTGCATACATGAATTCACAACTGATCAAACTTTTATGTTAGTAGTGCATATATATCATTCACTCATTCAGTCACCATATGCCTCATATACTTTAGAACTTTCTTTCATAGTTTTCGACTTTCAACATTGTCCATTCCATATATAACCTTTGACTTTAGCAAACTCTGTTACTTTCCTTCTTATTATGTTTCCCCAATCTCCTATGTTGTCTTGTTTAGGGCAGCTGGTTGCATTTTATGGATAAACTGTGAAGAGAATTCTCTGTTTCTGTTACTGATATTAATTTCATCCTGATGGATGTTTTTTTTATCGTTGATGGGGAAAAAATCTATAGTAAATCTTTGGGATGTAGAATGTTTACCTTGTGGCATAGATTGATTATGATTGGCGAAACATTTATCATTTCTGAACACCATTCATACCCCAGATCAATATCTCTCTCTGTAAGTTAATTTGGCTCTGACAGTAGTAGGTAATAATGTGGAAGAGGTGCAGGCATGGACTGTTAAACCCTAGTTTAACAGCTGTGTGTCAAGTCGTCTGTTAGGTCAGCCTTAATGCTTAACAGAGTTGATGCTCTTCATCTTGGTTATGGATGTTCTGGTTTCATGATCAAAAGAGCTGTAGAGGAGGATTTGTTACGGCCTTTGGCTAGGAGGGCCTTGCGGCATCGGATTTCTATCTACGCTGATGATGTGGTGATTTTCTTGAAGCCTATTGCTGGTGACATCAACATCATGCTGGACATGCTACAATTATTTGGAGAAGCCAGTGATTTAAAAACCAATGTTAAGAAGAGCAGTGTGCTTCCCATTCAGTGTCAGGAGGAGGACCGGCAGACCATAGAAACTCTACTCCCATGCCAATTGCTAGATTTTCCTTGCAGGTATCTTTTTTTTTTTTGGGTATGTATCTTGGTTTGCCACTTTCTCTACATAAATTAAGGCTCAGATTCAGCCGATAATAGACAGAGTGGCAGATCAGCTTCCGGGGGTGGAAGGTGGATTTGCTAACAAGGGCATGAAGAAAAATGTTGGTGCAGTTCGTACTCACTTCCATGCTTATATACTTTGGCAGTAGCCATGGACCTCCCTTGGTAGGCTCTCAAAGCCATTGACAAGATCAGGAGAGGCTTTCTGTAGAAAGGAAGAAGAGATGTGAAGGGAGGGTATTGTTCGGTAGCTTGGCTAAAGTTACTCGACCACCAGAATTAGGAGGCTTGGGCCCTCAGGATGCGATGGCTCTAGCTACAAGAGAGGACAATGGCAAAACACCCACAGGTCGGCCTATCGGCATGGCCTCCATGTCGCATCTACTGCTGCAGCCAAAGAAAACTCCTGTATTGTGGCATCCTCCGTAGAAGGCTGTGATGACATGGCAGCCAGAGAAGTAGACCCCTGCACACCAGACACAGGAACTGCAATAGTAGATAAGTTCTTAGAAGAGCACACTAAAGCCTGAAAAGTCGCTACTTCTTCGGTCGTTGGTGGAGAATAAGGTGCATCAAGTGGCACATGAGCAGGTTCCATCATGGCCTTGCAACAAATTTCATCAATCAATTTGTTACAAGCCAAGTCAAGCGCGTCCCCAACCAAAGTTCTTCTTCTCCTTCTGCTCCTTCTTAGTAGCCCCAACACAGGAACCCACTGCCCAAAGCGGCAGGCCCTGAGAACCCATGGAACATTAGTCATAGTAATCCAGACTTGATCAAGCACCTTGATGGGTTTAACATCCGCATCAAATTCTTCAAAGAAAAGTGTACCCTCCTTAGTTTCGGTGGTAATGTTGCGGATAGCAACCATACGATCCAATTCTTCATTACACAGAAAAGGTACAATATAAGACTTCTCCCCCATGTGCCTGAAGTCCCACTACAATTCTTGACAGTTCGGATTTAAGCAACTCAGCAGAGACAAATCTCTTGTTCTACTGTGACCAAAATTGAGAAAGCAAATTCCCCAAATGCGACAATATGATTAGATCTAGCCGCCTGAATCGTGAATCGATATAATGGGTGAATAGTGAATTGAAGTCTAAATTGGGAGAAGTGATTGAACATGCTCCGAGTCCAGCTATGTCGTGTGAAAATAATGTCGCAAAAATAATTCTTGTGGGATCAAAATTTGATTTTTTTTTTGGGAAGTGATTTATTGAAAACCCTTAAAGTGGGTCTTTTCTTTTCTCCTTACACATTTTTAAGGGCTCTAACACTTTTTTTGAAGATGCTTAGGTAGACGCACTCATTTTTCCAACTCGTAAAAGATTTGGAGGTGGGTATAGAAGTCGTTGCGGAGTACTTTTTTCACATTTTCTTAAGAAAATAAAGATTTTTTTTTTGAAAGGAGGGAGTTGTATTAAGGAGACGACTAAACGGAGAACTGCAATAGTAGATAAGTTCTTAGAAGAGCACACTAAAGCCTGAAAAGTCGCTACTTCTTCTGTCGTTGGTGGAGAATAAGGTGCATCAAGTGGCCACCGTCAAGCTTATTTGTTTCTTTTTTTTTCACTTTCCCTTTTTCTTCCCTAATGTTCACACATCTCACCACTTTAGTGCCCCACGGTTGCGACCAGCCGTATTGCCTACCATGGTGCTCCTAAAGAAAGGCTGTGGCATGTTAAAAATTCATTTTTAAAAACATTCATAGAACTCATTTTTGGATAAACATACATAGTCAAAATTTTACAAAGTTATCAACTTAATAGCTGAGCAACACAAAAATAAATAAAAGGAGAAAGATTACATAGGAAGAGAAAATATCCAAACCATCTATTGTTTTGCTCGTCCGGTCTTCTTGTATATTTACGTTGCATTGATAAAATACAGCCAATCGAATTCTTAAAACCTACCCGCCTTTGCTCGCACCCGAGCGCTCCGCGGGGTACGTGGCGAGCAGCGGCGATTTCGGACACTTTGCGAAAAAACCCTCCATTTTGCACGAAATCACGAAACGGCCAAGGATATCCATAAGGCACGGTAGACGCGTTCAAAACGGTTTCACAAACACCCTCGGTCTAAACTTTATTTCTACACGAAGAAGCGGAGAGCGCCATTTTACAAACACACTCCCGGCCATTTTTACGAACGCCCCCCTCCCACCACTCCAACCCCGGCCTAATACCCCCCCACCCCATCCCGGCGCCCGAACCCCTAACCTCACTCCCCTCCCCTTCCCCACCGCCGCCGTCTCCCACCCCTGCTCTTTGTCGCCGCAACCTTCCCTCCAATTCTCCGGCAGAGCTCGGTGCGGTGCAACCCCGACCGGTGGGTGGTTGCGCGCCGTTGGCTCGGACTGCGAGATCCGAGCCTCTACCCTCCCCCCCCCCCCTCTCCCTCTCCTTCCCGCAGCCTCCCTTCCTCGGATCCGGCGCGGTAAGGGCCACGCGCGCACCGATGGCGGGGAGGAGAAGGGTCGGGGAGGCGGCGGATATGGCCGTGTCTCCCGGCTCCCCGCTATCCCGCCCGCTTCGACTCCCTCTTTTCTCACATGTGCTCATATACACGAAGGTTGGTGGCGATGACCGCATCCTCAACAACGAGATAGGGTGAGGTGGCGACTCTCTCTCTCTCTCTCTCTCTCGATCCGCTTCACATCTTAACTTTTTTTTGCAAATCCGGTGCGGGCCGAGGCGACGACGGCCCCGGAGCGGCGGCAAGGGGCGGCGGGGGCGAGCACTTCGACCACCCACGGCGTCACGCGGGCGGCGGGGAGGCGGCGGGTGCACGACGCGGAGGGGCCGGATCCGCGTGTCCGAGCAATGCCGATGACGTCCGACGGCGGAGCACACGGAGGGAGCTAGGTAGAACGAAGGCGTGTGCTAGGCATTGCAAGCAACAACAAACATGCATTGCTCGGTAGGTGCATTTATTTGTGATTCTAATGCATTTCTTTTGTTCGGAATCATATTCTTGTTTCTTAGATGAATTGTGTGTCGTGCTATTAGGAATCCGGTGAATAGGTTTGTCAAGAGCTTGCATGGAAGATGGTAGATCTAGCTTTATAGTTTATCTTTTGAATTTAGATCTAGCCATTTCGGTTGACTCAAGCCAATCCTTGTAGATCCACTTTATAGTTCAGCAACTTATCTTCTTTAATGGATTATGGATAAAACTAAAAGTTCTTTGTAGATGTGAATTTTTACCGAATAAGTTCCCGTCTGTTTTTCCAACTTCATATGGTTGTGCTTGAAAATGCGGACTAGCGAGGTGCCTATCATGTGTCGGTTTTTTAATACCTCGGTGCTCTACACGATTGATATTGTAGTTGCTATTAGGGATTCTTGTCACTTGGCATGTATACCGGACAAATAGGTTAGTGTATTTCCTCGCTAAAGTTTTGATTGTATTACATGAAACAATATTCTTTTTTGTGATTAGAACCATTGTGCCTTGAATCTTGATTACATGTTCTATTCTTTTTTATTAGGGACAATGTGTCTTCAATCTTGATTATATGTCTTAAAGGAAGTAATTTCTCCAGGAAAGTACCTTCCAGCGTCTCACGAGGCAGGAAAAGCGGCAATAACTAATTTCTCTAGCAAAGGCAGTTCCCTTCTCCCTATTTACATATGATAATGTTCATTAGATTTATCTTTGTCCTCTGTTTGTATACAGCTCACAGATGGTCGAGCTCGGTTCTAATTTCTGAATGGCTATTTCGATGTCAGAGTTTTGAAATGTTTATAATTTACGGATGCGGTTGCCCCTTGCCCGAGCTCTCTCCGATGTGGTGGCTTTTTATCTATCAATTTATCTTGATAAGTGGCTGATGTGTGAAGCTATTAACAAGTTAACTTATAAAAAAGCTTGAACCATGCCAAATAAGCCATATATAGTGTAAATTGGTTATGTCAGCTTTCGGTTTAGTATGTGATGCTATGCACTTCGTGTTCTACGGGCAAGGAGATGCTCGGGGAGGGTTTTTAAGCTATTCGTTGCAATGGAGGTTTTTTCCCTTATCTCAGCTGCAACTCGTTTACGTTTTAGTTGTATGCAGAACCCATTACCTTATTGATAACACTACTTCATGTTTTGTAGGAAATGAAAAAAAAAATCCCTTCACAAGTTTACTCAACTTACAATGTATCATTCAATTCACTATTTTAGTGGTGAATATTCTTGGTTGCTTCTCAAGATGTTATGCCTGTTACAATCTTTTGTAAGAAAGCATCATGTTACATATTCTGAAAACCTCTTAACATCGCTTATAGCTTGCATATAACCATATAATGGGTCTGAGGGATATAATCCATGGCTGTGGGATTTTTTTATCTTACTGTTTATGTTCCAGTGTTAAGTAATATTGGTGTCTGACTGCCTGATAAGGAAGGAAGGATTGTTGGCAAACCAAAGTATACAGTATAAGGCTCATTCAAGCATATTGCTTGCTGCTTGATCCGTTCAGAGCTTGTGTCGAACAGCTAGATGTATTGGAAACTATGTAATTGACAAAACTTTTGTGCTCAGCAATGTTGACACTTAAAGCCTTAAAGGATTGTACTGACACGTTATGCGAAACGGAGATTGCCCTGTTAGGAATTTTGGAGTGTATTTGTTGCTCTCGTACACTTTGTATAGCGATGTTTTCATGTCTTCTTCGATGGTCATCATTTTGTTTAGGATAGGGCGCGCGCCGAATGTTCTAGTAGCTTTCAAAGCAACGTAGGAAGATCATCCACGAACAACCGAGCACAATCAATGAATGTTGAAACACCATATGGATCTCCACGATGACTTCTTTAGGGAGAACATGACATCAGTGACGACATCGTCATTAGCCCGAGTATAGGGATTGGTTTTCACCAGAGAATCACAACATGGCCATACGTTCGATGAATGAAGTGTACGAAGTCGCTTCCAAAGAAGTGTCACCCACAGCATCATCGACCAGACTTTCGCCTCAACCTCCATCACGTCATGGCAGCAGCCGCTTGAGCAAAACAAATATGTCTCACCGAGCTGCTAATAGTGTTGAGCACAACCGCAGTTGTTAATAACCAATGGCAGCTCGATTCATGCTCACTGCTTCCAACAAGGAGAGGCACATCAATGACGCTTATCCGTGTCTCTGACCCGTGCGTAGCCCAGACCGATCGTGTCCAGTCGTCGAAGTTGCCTGCACAACTGCAGATCCAGCTACGGCCCAGCTCCCGCCGCTGCATCCGCCAGAGCAGTCGAGGCCGTCATCGTGCAGCGCGCACTGTTCCACGGCCAGGCATGCCCGACTGGCAGGCCGCCCCCTGCTGCATTCGACCCCAAATCTCCTGGTCGCCGCCGCACACCGCTGATCGCCACAACACGCTGCAAGCCCCTAGCTAGGGGCTCTACTGTGACTGATGCCATGCTCTGATCCCCTCGTCAAGCTGCCTCCTGCAGATATGACGAGCAATGCTGCCCTCATCTCCCACACAAACCCCCGCACACCACACGACCGGTTCCCTTGGTTCGTCCGGGCTTCCGGCATCACCCTCTAGTGGTGGCGACGTGGGGTGGAGCGGGGGGTATGGACGCGGCGACGAAGTGAGCTGCCGCCCGAATTGCCCAGGCAGGGGTCGACGTGGGTGGGTGGGGGGGGGGCACTATTTATGTATAGGCTACATGAGTTCTCTCTTAATAAAGACCTCAAAGTTGAGATCAGTTGTAATATATAAATACAACAAATACACAGTCCCTCCGGTTTTGTAAAATGAAGTCGTTTTGGACAAGGTTTGAGTCGAATATTAGGAATATAAATCATGAATAATTTTTAAATCGTTGAGTTTTGAAATGTAAAAAAATACATGAATAAATTTATCATGCAAAATACTTTCACAAAAGTAGTATGCTAGTTTTTAATAAATATTGTTACAAAAATAATAAGTCAAATGTGTATTTTGGAGACCGTGTCACTATCCTAAGCGAGTTGATTTACCAAAACGGATCGAGTAGGCTAACCAAACTTCCAATGCATGTGAGATGAGTAGGGCACATGCACTATTCACTACGGGAAACGGGGGGCTTTGCCGTGCGCCCGAGCGCACGGCAAAGGCCAAAAACGCACGGCAAACCCTTTGCCGTGCGTTTTTTCGTCGGGGCGCACGGCAAAGGGCGCACGGTAGCATTTTGCACGGCGAAGCCTCTTTGCCGTGCGCCGCGCCCGACAACGCACGGTAGACAAAGTTTGCCATGCGTTTTTCCACGACGCACGGCAAACAAAAGCAACTAACGGCACCGGTTCCAAACGGCGTGGAACAACCTTTGCCGTGCGCGGGAGCAAAACGCACGGCAAACGGGGGGTTGTTTGCCGTGCGCCGCCGCCCGAAAACGCACGGCAAACAACCCCTGTTTGCCATGCGCCGCCCCGAAAACGCACGGCAAACGGGGATGTTTGCCGTGTGCTTTCCCGAGAGCGCACGGCAATGAATGGCACGTTTGCCGTGCGCCTCCATAAACGCACGGCAAACGCCTTTGTTTTGGTTGTTGGTTTTGGTCACTTTGCCGTGCGTCTTCCGAAAGACGCACGGCAAAGTGACCATTGCAAAAAATTTTTTTTGTGTTTTCACGTTTAAAAATACCCAAAAATCACGGTAATGTCATATATATCATAATATTCATCACGGGCATCATATATATCATAATATTCATCACGGGAATCATATATGTCACAATAACCATCACATACATCATATATATCACAATAAGACATCATATATAGATAAATTCACACGTTACTCATCGACAAGTCCACTAGTACATCCAAGTTCATCGGAAAGTCCACAAGTTTATCAACAAATCCACAAGTTCAACAACAAGCATTATTCAAGTTCATCGGCAAAGCTCCACAAAGTCCGGGAACTCAAATCACATAAACGTGACTCACCGAGTAGGAGGGAAGAGGCGTTGTGGGGGCATCGGCGGTGACATGCCCGGGGACCCTTGTACATTATTCGAAGCCGCCGATTGATTCTTTCAATAAAAAAAGTAAATTGATGTGAGACCACAATCATGTTTTCTATGTTATAATCTAAGTTCTAAGTCTCTACTTTCTCTAGGTTTCTAAGTTAGTCTAAGTCTCTACGTTCTCTAAGTCCGTAATTATTGAAATGAAAGAGCGAGATGTCAAGTAACTCACCACGAGAGTCTCGGGAGGGCCGGCGGAGTCGGAAGGACGGGCACCGGGGGCATCGGGGGCATCACGGGTATCACGGGCATCGGGGGCATCGGGGGTATCGGTTGGCCGTTCGGGACCGCCTAGCATGGAAGCTTGCATGTGCTCGGCCATCATCCGTCGGCGCAACGCCATCCCCGCTCGCATCCGCACGTGGTGTGTGGCAAAAGGCTGCCGCTCGCTTTGGGTCATCATCACTTTCTTTGGGTCATCATCTCTTCTTCGCTGGGTCATCTCCGCCGTTGGTCGACCACACTTAGCTCAACCGCGTTTAAGGCCGTACGCAATTGGTTATCCAAGTGTTACAATTGTCGGGAAACATATGTAGAGATTCATTAAGGATGAGTATAACGAAATAACCTCGAAGTCGCTCCACGTGGGCCGGTGGCGCGGCGGCCGTGGGAGTATCGGAGGGGCATTGCCCGTGTCCTTTGCTTTTAGCATCGCGAGAGTGGGAGTAGTGGTTGTGTCCAAAATCTCGTCACCCATGTAGTAATGGCCATGCTTCTTTCCATGACCCATCCTCATGACCGCCTCTCCATCAAACGGCGCACGGATCGGATCCCACTCTGGCCCATGGATATGTCGTCCCGTCTCCATGTATGCATTGATGCATGAGTGGATGGAGGGATTGCTATACACCTCCGGCGGGTCGTCGGGGTTGTAGGTGGTCTCGGACGCGGTGGCCTTGCCCTTGTGGGACAAGATCCATCCCATCACCTCACTGCACTCACTATCTCCATGTGCCCGAGACTGAAAAAACAACAAGTTCATTATAGGTCAAGCAGAATTGAGCTTAACAACAAAGAAATGGATATTCGTACCCATCTAGCCCTGTACTTTGAGTTGGAAAGGTTTCCTTGGTGGTGTGATGGGTCTCCCATCAACAAACGCTTCTGTCGGCCAGCATCATGCTTCTCAATCCACTCCGGTGTGAACCACTTGTCCACTATGAGTTTCCGGCGGTCAAATCGTTGCGGCACCACCACACGAGGCATCTACAAGTAATCAAGTGAACCACATGTAAGAATCTCATATTAAGTATTGTTCTCAAGGTGAAATACAATTGTACCTCCTCATATTGCTCCGGGTCGGCTTATAGGTTCTTGCTTACGCTTTTGACATCTTCTTTGCAAGCTTTGAAGCAGAGTAGTTTATGATGCACTGAATTTGCACCTCGTAATGCATGTCCAGCACAAGCTTCTTGCATACCGTCTCCTGCACCTTATTTGCATGCTCCTCAAATCCACCCACCAACCTATAGAAATCCTACATATAAACCAGATGATATACAATCAATATTGCAAAAATGTCCAATGATTACGATGAATTGAGCGAGTGTATGCTAGAAAGACTTACCCACGGCTCGGCCTTCACTCGCTGCGCCCATCGTCGAAGCATCGTCGTCCCTATCGATAGTGTCGGTGGCTTTTTTGTAGTGTGTCCACGTCCAGGCCGGCTCATACTGGTAGCATCACCCGGACCCATCCGAACTATGCACGGGAAGTGCAACACCGCACAAAAGGCCTAGGATGCCGTTGACCGGGCGGTTGTGACCAACCGCCTCGACGACCTCCCAACTCCTGCAGAAAGTGAAAAAGATGAAAAATTAGTCTCTATTGTGATTTCAAGTTCTCAAAGGACAAAATATTAATAACCTCGAAATATACTTACCGTTTGCCACTGGGTTTAATCAGTGGTCGTCCCGAAACAGGTATCGGCCTATCCGGGAGTCGTGAGCGACCTCGCTGCCAAATGGTACCACTAGAGTCACCACCTGTCGAGTCATCCTCCTCCTCCCCCTCTTCGCCCCCACAACCCTCCTCGGGCGGCGAGGCACATACTCCTCCTCGTGGGGCTGCTCCTCCTCCTGGTGCTCTTCCTCCTCCTGGTGCTCTTCCTCCTCCTCCTCCTGGTGCTGCTCTTCCTCCTGCTGTCGTGCTTTCCTGGACCTTTTACCCCTCTTGGGGCCACCCTTCCCTCGACCCCTGCCTGCGGGTGCCCACGCGGCGGCGGAGGTACGTCGGCCGATCTTCGGAAGATAGACGAGCACGTACGCTGAAGGGATCCGCCCACCATCTTCGTTCTATCGCACGAAAGTAAACAAATAAATCGATCGGTAGGAGAAACACATAACTAAGAGAAGTAAGGCATAATTAAAAAAACATGATATTTCAAAAGAGAAGTAAGACATAATTAAAAATAACATGGTATTGCAAATATTAGTACAACAAGTGTGGAACATACATTTATTAGTAATAAACATCTTCATGGAGATTATCAGGATCATAAGTCTCATCATCACTATCACGCATGTCCATGTCCGGGTATTCCTCGATGGAGGAGCGTCTACATGAAGCCCGACTGCAACTTTCTCAAGTAATTGTATGTCCCTCTCATCGTCAACCTCATCTCCATCGTCATCTTCTACTTCCATTGTTCCCAATGCTTCGGTTAAGTCTATCACAAAATCCCCTGGTAGCCCATCTTCTTGGAAGAACTCTCCCTCGTATGTATCTGGATTTATGTTGTAATCTTCATTGTTTGGGACAGGTAGTCTACCGTGTGGCGATACCTTGTACACAACATCCCAACCCTGAAGACGTTCGTCGGTTTTGCACGGGTATGAGAGATAATACACTTGTGTGGCTTGTTGAGCCACAATGTAAACATCGTCTCCTGCATAGACGGATGACTGTTGAATTTCGACTAGTCCAATATCTCGGGTCTCTCGCTTTGCTTCGGATCGAACCAATGGCATTTGAATACGACGGGTTTGAGACCTTTACAACCGGGGGAACGTCGGTTGATATATTTCTTCAATATTCCATAATAGTCTTTTCCATCATTGCCTATCGTACAAACTCCGGTGTTTGTGGTTACGCGGTTTGGCCGATTCTCGCTCATGGCTTTTTGTGTGAAAGCGGTACCCATTCACGTCATAGGCGCCATATGACTCGATCCTATCCTCACAACCAAGGGAAACTTGTCTCAACTCAGGAACCATTGACATATCATTTTGGCCCTGCAAGTAGAAGCAAGACATATCGTTGTTACATTCGCACCTACGAGGAATTTGTAATTTCAAACAAAATGTATGAGGGTTCCTTTGAATGACTGTACCTTCCGCTTGAACCAAGAAATGAAATCGTGGTCCTCAAGAAGTTTATCAACTTCTGCGGGGTTGGTTCCCTTCTTCTACGCCGAATTGATAGGTAAATTCACGTACGAATGAGGTTGTTAGGTACTATTCATTGAATACACCATACACTAGCAATAATGGATAACAAGTATGTTGAGAACTTACTCGATGTATGGAAACACTTCCTCAAGGTTTTTCAGGACATACATCATGATAGTGCCATGATAGTGCGCCACTCTTCATGTTGCAAGCTCTTATAAGTCACAACACTTGCTCTTCGAGTTGCCCTGCGAAGAGGCCGAGTTTCGATTCATTTTCGTCGGCATTGTAACGAGGGGTTGGATTATGCACGCTTGGAAGGGTGTCAGCATAGTATTTAGTTGTGAAGTTTGTCACCTCCTCGGTACAATATGCCTCAGCAATGGAAGCTTCAATTTTGTTTTTGTTTCTACATAACGTCCGAATGACCTTTAGTACCCTTTCAATTGAATAGCACCAACGGGCATGTACAGGCCCCCCCCCCATTCGTGCCTCATACGGGAGGTGCAAAATCATGTCTTGCATTGGATTGAAAAAACCGAGTGGATAGATCTCCTCCAACTTACAAAGCAACACCGGAGCTCATCTTCCAATTTTTTAACAAGTGGCCGAGATAACTCCTTAGCACAAAGGATGCGAAAGAAATAGCTTAACTCGCTAGTACTTGCCACACATGGTCGGGTAGATAGCCTCGAACCATCACGGAAGAAGCCGCTCAATCCATACGTGGTAGTCATGGCTCTTGAGCCCATTGATTCGCATAGTAGTTAAGTTCACCCCCCTCCTAAGATTCGCCGCATACCCATCGGGGAACATTAAAGTTTGGAACCACACTAGTACTTCCTTCCTTTGGGGCCTGGTCGGGGAGGTATGGAGTGAAGGCTTTTTCCATTTCTTGCCTGGCTTGGGAGGCTTCATGTTGTACTTTGGTCTATCGCATATACTAGCTTGATCAAGTCTAGCCTTAATGTTATCTTTTGACTTATCCGCAATCTCCATGGTTGTACACCAGAGTGCCTCAGCGACGTTCTTTTCCGTGTGCATCATATCAATGTAATGTGGACGAAGAAGGTCAGTCATGTAGGGTAGTCTCCACAAGCCGACATCCGAGTCCAAGCATGCTCCTCACCGTACCCCTCGTAACCACCTGTTGCTTTTTCCTTGAGCGCGGTTAAGCGAGCAAGAATATGCGCTCCTGTCAACATCGGCGGTGGGGGGTCTTCAACCATGACACCTTTTGTAAAGTTCTTGGTGTCTCGTCCGAATGGATGGTCCATAGGGAGGAATTGTCGGTGTAGGTCGAAACAAGAATACTTGGTACCCTTCGCCAACCGAGATAAACTTTAAAGCGACCTTGCATATCGGGCATGGGTACTTCCCGTGGACACACCAGGCCGCCGAATAGCCCATACGCCGGATGGTCATCTTGGGAGTACATGTACCACACATGCATTGTGAAGTTTGTGTCCGTAGCTCGATCATATGTACGTACCCCTTCCTTCCAAGCAATTTCCAAATCATCAATCAAAGGCTGCATGTACACACTCATTTTATCACGGGGTATCCGGGAATTATCAATGACACAAATATGTTCGTCGCTTAAACATGATGCCGGGGGGGAGGTTGAGGGGGATAACAAACACGGGCCAACAAGTGTATGGTGCGGCCATCGGTCCATAAGGATTGAACCCATCGCAGCCAACGCAACACGTACATTTCGAGCTTCGTCGGCTTTGTCCTTATGTTGGTCGTCAAAATATTTCCAAGCATCAGCATCGGCTGGATGTACCATGTTATCGGGACGATATCGTACGCCGTCTTTGTGCCATGTCATCTGTTTTGCGGATTCCTCGGTCGCGTACAGTCGTTGGATCCTCTCGTATGAATGGGAGGTACCGTAAGATTTTCACGGGATGTCCGATTGCTTCTTATGACCATCACTAGAGTTTACCTCCAGGTACCTAGAGGATTTACATTTGGGGCAGTACTTTGCATCCGCATGTTCTTTCCGAAACAAGGCGCAACCATTTGTACAAGCATCTATCATCTCGTATGGCATCTTAAGTGAACGAAGGATTTTACGTGCCTCGTACATGTTATGTGGCGAGAATGTGATCCGTCGGAAGTATGGAGCCAAAAAGCTGTCATCATTTCATTAAAGCCATCTCGGCCTGATTCCCAATTTACACTTTAGGGCCATTAAGCGACCTATGGCATCCGGTTGAGACACGGTAGTGTGCTTGTGAAGTGGTTTACGTGCGAGAAGACAACATATCGTAATAAGCCTTCGCGGTTGGCTGCGGAGCTTCCTTCATAACATGGTCGGGCCCTTCATTGAAGTTTGCTTGATAAAAGTCTTCTAACATGTCTCCGCACCGGCTTCATCATCAAATTCCTCGATGCGTTTCCTCAAGACCTCGTCTCTCGCACGATGTGCTTCACCATGGCAGATCCACCGGGTATAGTTTGCCACAAACCCATATGTGATAATGTGTTTACCCATGGTGAGCTGAGTTTGGTCTGACTTATTTTCACACTTACTACATGCACACGACGCTTTATATTGTCCTTTGTCAAAAGCCTTTTTACAGAAATCATCGACACTGCGCCGATTCATAGGAGAAGTCATGCTTATTCCTCCAGCCCGTATACATCCACTCACGATTATCCATCCTTTTACCGAGTGATATAAAGACATAACAAGGTGGTGTAAGAAACAAAACTCTTAGAAGATTTGTTAACATGGCATGCATGCTTCTACACGATATCTATCATGCTATTGTAGGTAAAGATAGGTCCTAAACCCACCCGAGGATGTGTAGATGGGTTTATTTCCCATGCTCTACTCCTAGCCGAGACGGAATTTCGGCGGCACCTCCCCATTGTTCTCCAAGTACACGTCCTGGAAAGGAGATTGTGTACCGGAGAACAACGAGAAGGTGAAGCCGAAACTGCGTCCCCGGATCGGAAGCGAGACCATGGAAACTAAACCCATCTACACATCCTCAGGCTGTCCAAAAAACGTGGACAATTTCGAAACAGATACGGTCATAGATATGCAAGCATATGCATATTTCCAACTGTATCTCTTTCGAACGGGAGACGCCTAACTAGGTTATGTGATCTAGCCATCTACATGATATGGAAACAAGGGCATTGGCACATGCTCACCTAGTAACTCGACACGAGACGGGGACGGGCGGCAAGACGGAGCCCGAAGAGGCCTCCTAGGCAACAACAACGTGGCCTCCTCCTATTCCTTCGATGGTGGTTGTGGCAATGGGAGCTTTCCTGCAAAAACCCATCAAGACTTAGCGTTAATTTAAAATTTCGGCAGCACCTCCCCTGTACGGTGAGGTTTCCAAAACCTGCAAGAAAATCCACGACACGAAGGTCGGGCCACAAAAACAATTTCTTCCCACGGCTCGATGGCCGGACACAAGAAGTAGTGATTTGCCTCCGATATTTTGCCATTTTTTGACTTTGTCATTGAGCATAACAAAGTACCCCAATTTAATCTAACATACTTATGCATCACTAAATTTAACTCATTTGATCTAATTCTAACATACTTATGCATCACTAAATTTAACTCATCATACTAATTTAATCTCAAAATTCGAGAAAGGTCGAGACATTAATTACCGATCGAATGGAGTGAGGTGTCGAGGCGACGAGGTGCTTGAGCACGGCGGAGCACACCCCTCCTCCCCTGTTCACCCTCGGCCTCCTCCCTCTCCTCCTCCTTGTTCTCCGGCCCACTCCTACCCCTTCTCCATCTCCATCTCCTCCTCCTTATTCTCCCCTTCCCTCCTTCCCTTTCCCCCCCTCCTCCGCCTCTACTTCCCTTCTGCGTAATTAAGATTAATGTGTTAGATTGCAGGAGGTGGTGAATAAGTCGATTATAGCAATGCAACACATGTAAAAAATTAGGGGAAACACCGTGCGGCACGGGCGGGGCCGCGCGCGCCGGGGGCGGGCGCGGCGTCCGAAGGTGCCGGAGGAGGGGGCCGGCGCCGGAGGAGGGGGCCGGGGGGCCGGCGGGGCGGGCGGGCGGTGGGCGGGGCGGCGCGCCGGAGGAGGGGGGCGGCGCGGGAGCGAGGGGGGGGGGGGGCACCGCCGGCGCCGGGCGAGGAGCCGGGCGAGGCGGTGGACGGGGGCGGCAGAGAGGACGCGCGCGTGGCGGCGGACGGGCGCGCGCGGCGGGCGGGCGGGCGGGCGCGGCGGCGGGCGGGCGGGCGGGCGCGGCGGCGGGCGGGCGGACGGGGCGGGCGGCGGCGCGCGCGGCGGCGGGCGGGCGGCGGGCGCGGCGCGCGGGATCCGGGAGGGGGCGGGGTCGATGCGGGCGGGCGCCGGGAGATGTGGGCGGATGCGTTTTTTTAACGCCGTTGACTCTTGCGAACCCCCGCCCGAGGTGTTTGCCGTGCGCCTACGGAATCAACGCACGGCAATATATGCCCTTTGCCATGCGTTTTTTTCTGCGGCGCACGGCAAAGAGATGTACATTTATACTTCCTTTATTCCTACAAATGGAAATTTCAAATTCTTGTGAATGCGGTATTTTGTGAATGCGGTATTCAAAATTAGATGAAGCTTTTCATTATAGTAAAAAATATGAATGTCTTTTTTACAACTAGGTTAAGTTATTACTCAAATTCAATATATGTCTATTTAAATTATTTAGTTACAGTTATTTAGTCACAGTTAATATATGAAAATTAGCAAATGGATGCGAAAAAAGACCATGAACTAACATGAGTCAATGTAAGTTTTATGTTCACTAGAGAAAAGTTTTCAAGTCAAAAACCAAGTTCAAAATTTACTAAGACTACGTACCAAGTGAGATGACTATAAACATTATGAAACTACGAGTTAGATGCTTCGGTTTTTAAACACTATACGTGACGGATCGTTCCAAACCTCTTTGTACTATTTTTCACACCCTTCCCACGGTATATCACGAGCTCTCGACAAATATCTTCACTTTCAAACTTCATTTGCAATTAATAGAATAAAAAAACATTTCACATACATATATTTTATCATTTCCCGCGAAAAAATTGTTTAAAATTCCAAGTACTTTCATGCATAAGGTCCTAAAAAGGTATCAATTAAACAAATAACATTTTTCTAGAAACTATACTTAATTATTTTATGCACTTGGAGTTCAAATTTGGTTAACACAAAAAAAATCCCATCAATCAAAACAATTCCTTAAAATTAGCAAAAATAAAGATATGAGTATATAATTGAAATGTAGAGTGCAAAATAATATACTTGTGGAGGAAAAATTGAAATAAGGTGTGAAAACTCAATTTTTTTAAAAAACATTGCCGTGCGCCAAAGCAAAACGCACGGCAATGCTGTTACTTTGCCGTGCGCCATACGAAAACGCACGGCAAACATCTTGTCTTTGCCGTGCGTTTTTCAAAGGCGCACGGCAAAGCTTCACACCCGTCGGCATCCCGTTCGGTTGGGGCGCCCAACCGTTAGTGTGCAACAATTGCCGTGCGTCCATGGAAAAACGCACGGCAAAGAATTGTGATTGCCGTGCGCCCCCATAAAAACGCACGGCAAAGTATATAGGTACCGTGCGTTTTTGGTTGCCGTGCGTCTTCTAGAAAACGCACGGTAAAGTCAATGTTTGCCGTGCGCCCGATGAAAAGCGCACGGCAAACATTTTGACGCACGGCAATTAACCGTTTTCCCGTAGTGATTTTGACAGAATTCCAAGAACTATATTATTTTGAGATCGAAAGAAGTACTAGGTACATTCTTTCCACAAGTTGTGATGACTTAATTTTCCAATCCGAAGAAAAAAAGCAGGAACAAAGAAAGCTTGCCGCCTGGTCTCCCTGCTAGTCCGCCTGTTTCCTTCTGGTGTGTGACGGGCCGCCTATGAAAGCTTGCCTGATGCCTCGGATTCCCGTGGCTCTCCCACACAAATAACGTTTTGGTCTCCGTGGGGTGAAAGCTTACTACTTGTTTCACTTTCACTTTACTTTTTTTTATTCGCAAAAGTTGAGATGTTCACACGTCCCCATTCCCACGGTGCTCCTAGAGAAAGGTTGTGGCGGCATATTACAAAAATTTCATTATAAAAACATTCCTGGAACTCGTTTGCCGGTCGCATCACAACTCCAGATCGCCATGGCACTTGCACGCGTATCGGTCGTGCTGTGGATCGCGTTGTCCACTGCGACCGCTGCTGCTGCTCTTGACGACGCAAGCAGGAGGAGCAACGGCAGCAACTCCGACCTCGCTGCTCTGCTGGCTTTCAAGGGGCAGGTCACCGACCCTCTCAGCATCCTCGCAAGAAACTGGACCGCCGCCACCTCGTTCTGCCTCTGGGTGGGCATCTCGTGCAGCCACCGCCGTCGGCGGCGCGTCACCGCCCTGGAGCTGCCGGGTGTATCCCTCCAAGGGGAGATCAGCCCTCACCTCGGTAACCTCTCCTTCCTCTCCGTCCTCAACCTCTCCAGAGCCAACCTCACGGGCACAGTCCCGGGTGCTGTAGGAAGGCTGCGCCGCCTCAAGCTCCTTGACGTTGGCCACAACGCCCTGTCAGGTGGCATCCCTGCCGCCATAGGGAACCTCACAAGGCTTGAGGTTCTTGACCTCAGCTTTAACCAGCTTTCTGGTGCCATCCCAGTAGAGCTACAAGGCTTGCGCGACCTTGGCCGCGTGAGCCTCCAAAACAATTACCTCAGCGGTTTCATACCGAATGCCCTGTTCAATAACACACCATTCCTAACTGAACTTTACCTCGGCAATAATAGCCTGTCAGGAGTGATACCGGATTGCATCGGCTCCTTGCCCAAACTTGAGATCCTGTTCCTGCAATTCAACAATCTTACCGGCCCGGTGCCCCTGGCCATCTTCAACATGTCTACCTTGAGCGTTATCGCTGTAGCGTCAAACCACTTGACCGGCCCGTTCCCGGGCAATGCAAGCTTCAGCCTCCCAGCTTTGCAGTACATTGGGCTCTCTGATAATAGTTTCAGTGGTACCATTCCACAGGGGCTCTCGGCGTGTCGGCACCTTGTAGAGCTTTCTCTACCAAAAAATTCATTTGAGGGCGTTGTGCCGGCATGGCTAGGAAGTCTTACCAACCTCCGATACATCAACGTGGGATGGAATTACTTCACTGGCCCGATCCCTGCTCAACTAAGCAACCTCACTGAACTAAATTTGATAGAAATAGCCTTCTGCAATCTGACAGGAATCCTTCCGGCAGAGCTTGGACGGCTAGGCCGACTTTCCGAACTGTATCTCTCCAGCAATCAGCTAACAGGAACTGTTCCTGCTTTTCTTGGAAACCTTTCTCAGTTAGCATCGCTGTATTTGGATGGAAACAAGTTGACTGGATCTGTACCGGCAACAACTGGTAACCTGAACTTGTTGACGACACTTAATATTGGGGGAAACCGTCTACAGGGTGACCTCGGTTTTCTTTCTGTTATTTCCAACTGTAGAATGCTCGCAGACTTTGAAATCAATTCTAATTATTTCACTGGAAGCATCCCAGGTTATGTGGGCAACCTGTCAGGTCAGCTACAAATATTTCTTGCTAATGGCAACAAGTTAACTGGTGAAATCCCAGCTGCCATTTCAAACTTAACAGCTCTCAATGTGCTAGATCTTTCGTCAAACCAATTGCATAGTGCAATTCCAGAACCACTGATGATGCTAGAGAATCTCCAGTGGCTTAAACTCAGTAGAAACAGCTTGTCTGGCCCCATCCCTTCAAACATTTCAAGGCTAAAGAATGTGGCCAGCTTATTCCTTCCAAGCAACCAATTCTCTGGTGCCATACCCGAGCCTGTTTCAGCTTTAGGGCAGCTTCAACGAGGCGTTGCGGGGGGTTGCGAAATCAGCTATTTTACAGAAAACACCCCGCGCGGCCTATTCGACGACCGCGTCGTCGAGTCTCCTCCCGACGGCTTCAACACGAGCTCCTAGTACTCGACAGCCGTAGTCGCCACCATTGTAGCGCGTGTCCCGAGCAGTCGCCGGCGCCCATGGATCCGCTGCGCGCGTGCTCTTTTGGCGCGAGGAAGCTCCGAAATCCCAGCTTTGGCGCGCCATTTTCCCCCTCATATATCCACTGCCTGCTACTCTCCCAAATCCATTCTGCTACTCTCCCAAATCCATTGCGTCCTAGGCTGTAGACGGAGCTGAGGCGACGCGCATGGCGGGGAAGAAGGCAGCAGAGGCGAGCGCGGCAAGGAAGAGCCCGAGCGCGGCAAGGAAGAGCGCGGAGAGGTCGCGGATGGCTCCGGCCGCGTCGAGATCGCGGATGGCTCCAGCGGCGGCGCAAGGACGTACAGGTATGTCAGCTGCGAGTTCCGTCCCCGTCCATGCCACAGCGCCGTCGACGGAAGCTCCGCGCCCATTCTCCCCCTCCACCAGTCGTTGGTTCCCCGCTGCTCCACCATCCGCTGGTGGCCGGTTCCCCAGCGCCCCAAGCACCATGGCAGCTCAAACTCCTTGGATTCCTCCTCGTCCAATGCATCCTACAGATTCCGATCCATCACAGTGGTATGAATTGCTTATTCAGTAAACTCCTTGGATTTCAGTTTGTTCAGTCCATGGATTGTGCCCTGTTCCTTGTAAAATAGATGATTGTGCCCTGTTCCTTATTTCAATCTCAGACTATAACATTCAGTTTCAGAGTACATGTATTCTAGAGTATATGAATGTGCAATGCCCATGGATTGTGCCCTGTTGAGGTAGTGTGTGTCGTTGAAATACCAAGATGAATGCTATGTTAAATTATATGTAGATGTAGAAGAGGCCATGCAGTTCAGTTTGCTTGCAGGTTCTATTTTTAGTGAGCTCAGTTTGAGAGTAACCAAACTAGCAGCAGGAGCTTGGTATTGATGAGTAACCTGATAGTTGTAGTTGCTAAATTTAGTACCTGATAGTTGCATTGTGTGCTACTAAATTTAGTACCTGATAGTTACATTCGTAGCACCTGTAGTTGCTAAATTTAGTACCTGATAGTTACATTCGTAGCACAAATTTAGTACCTGATAGTTGCATTGTGTGCTACTAAATTCCTAGCAATACCTGATACTTGTAGTTGCTAAATTTAGTACCTTATACTTGGTATGTGCATCCATGATATTTGTTTGTATCTCAGGTAAAGATGCCCCGCATATATATTTCTCATTTTTATATTACTCATTTTTCAATCCAATCGAACCGAACCAGGTATGAAGATGCATTACCCGAGACCGGCTTATACAATTTTCTTCAAACCCAAACTAGCCAAACCAACCAGAACTCTCATTTTGTGGGAAATGTCTCTACCCAATCTAATTGGTCACCAACAATTGACACAACTGAAAAGAGTCCCAATTCTCAGCCAAATGACAATTCAGAAAATGGTAAGAAGGAGAAGAGAATTTTTTGGACAGTACAAGAGAACTCTTGTCTGGTGAGTATATTTTCATATGCAAATATGTACTCTAGTTTAATAAATTTTCTAAATTTGCTTTTTTCCTACAATGTAGATGAGTGCATGGCTGAAGTGTTCATTAGATCCAATTCAAGGAGCAGATAAGAGAAATGAGCAGTATTGGGATCAGGTAGGTAAGACCTACAATGAGACAACCCCAACTGGAAGGTCTAGAAATCAAAAGCAAGTTAAAGATAGATGGCATAGGATCAATAAATTAGCTGACTTGTTCCACTCTGCTTACCTGAAATCTCAAGCACTAAACACTAGTGGTTTTAATGAGGAGATGTGGGTTGCTGAAGCACACAAGTGGTATGAGACAGACTTCGGGTTACCCCGTTTTCAATTGATGGATGTATGGTATTCGTTAGGAGTGAACCAAAGTGGCAAACATACAATCGAGCCTCAAAAGTACAAGGAAAAGAAAGGATTCTAATGGAGAAGAAGGTGGGGAAGAAGAAGAGAACATGACTTCAAATGAAAAAAGTAGACCACCCGGTCGAAAGCGACTAAGAGAGCTTTGCATGAATCAAAGGGAAAGCAAACTTCGGATGATGTGGGTGATGATTTTCAGCTCCTCAAAAGGCGAGCGAAGCGAGAATGAAGTTTTTGGAGATGCAAGAGAAGTTGGCAATGGATAGGTTAGAATCGGCTAGGATTTCCGGGGGCTGCAAAGCAAGGGAGCGAGAAAGAGGCTAACAAGCTGTCATGTCTTGCTGCAAAGGAGCACAAAAAGGCAAAGGATTTAGAGATAACAGTTAAGATGATGGAAACATATAATTGTCTTATGTGCAAAGATGTAAGCACCATGAACAATGATGAAAAAGCCGAGCATCTTTGCCATGCTAAAGCACCCGAAGAAAACTCTTTATCCTGGAGTTTAATTTGTAGGTGATTTCGAATTCTTTTAGTTTTTCCATTGTATACTATATTTCGATATTAATATCTAAAACCCTTATTTACTTGTACACGGGGAGATGATGCATGAGACAAATCCTTTCTTCAACTCGGTACCGGTAGTGAACTTGTACCGGTAGTGAATTATGTACTGCTAGTGAACTTTTATTTAATTATGTCTAGTGAACTTGTCTCAGTGATCTCATTTATCTATCTGTATGACCCTACTATCTAATTTTTGAAATGCATTGTTATATGTTGGTTACATCTGTATGCTCCTACTATGTATTTTTTGAAATGCATTGCTATATACTATATATATGTATGGCCGGCTGTCATTTTAAAATAAATGAGAGACTCTTTGTATGCTGGATGTGAAGAGGTGCAGCCATTCAATTACTCGTAACTCTTTGTATGCGCCTACAACTCTTTGTTTTTCGGGCTCTTTGTTTTCCCACTGCTATATATATGTATGGCCGGCTGTCATTTTAAAATAAATGAGAGACTCTTTGTATGCTGGATGTGAAGAGGTGCAGCCATTCAATTAATCTGTAACTCTTTGTATGCGCCTACAACTCTTTGTATTCTGGGCTCTTTGTTTTCCCACTGCTATATATATGTATGGCCGGCTGTCATTTTAAAATAAATGAGAGACTCTTTGTATGCTGGATGTGAAGAGGTGCAGCCATTCAATTAATCTGTAACTCTTTGTATGCGCCTACAACTCTTTGTATTCTGGGCTCTTTGTTTTCCCACTGCTATATATATGTATGGCCGGCTGTGTTTTGTATTGTGGTGAATTGAGATAACACCAATGAGTTCTGATAGTTCATCTAAAGAAATAAGAGACATAGAAGATGTCTCTCCGGAATATCCGTGTTCCGATCCATTTCGATTTCAAGGTGCACCTATGGATGACCAATCTATGAAGATCCATGCACGGATATTCTAAGGCAAATAAAACCGATAGGTTCAGCTACAAACCTCTCGTCACTTGGATAAATCTTCCGGATATGCCTCCTTTCATATCGTCGGGTACAAGTTGGAAAACTGAAATTAACCGAAATGATGCATCCCGTTGTTGCCTGTCATTGTTAGCTGAAATTAATTGAAATGATACTTTGTAGATGATGGCAACTTGGGACCGGAAGAATCACATGTGGAATCTCGATGATTTGGATGATTGGGGAGCACAAGAAGCACAACAAATGGAAGGTGATGGTTTGAATGATGAAGAGATGGCACTCTATGAACAAGTATGAATCAGGTATTTTTCAGACTTGCAATTTGATGGAGCATACAGATATATGCATGCCAATGATGTTTCTTTCCCTGTACATGGTTATATTAGATGTTGGAGAACTAGAAGATGAAGAAACAGACATGGAAGATGCATTACCTGAATCAGGTCTGAATCTGTAACCTGTACATTTTTTCTTGATTGTACATAGAGTAACCTGTGTAGCATAAATTGCAGCCTGTGTGTATTGAGCTCTGAGAAATATTGTAACTTTTTGTATGTATTAAACTCTTGGATCTCAATCTGCATGTGCATTGGCTGAAATGAATTTTGCTCCATCTTATAAGCTCAGATATCCTGGTACTGCTAGGCTACTTTAGATGCATTTGTGTACAGCTGCATAGTGCACATGTTGTTTAATCAAGGTGGAATGGAGTTGCTACTAATCGACATGTCAATTGATTAATTTATATTTTCTTTATGTATAGATGACCTTGACTTTGACCTTGAGGATATATACACAATTGATGAATTCAAAGTAGAAGAAGAAATCTTGGATAGAATTAAGAAAAGGATTCTTGAGAGAATGAAAGGTGGAGGTTCTCAACGTCGTCGCCGAAATTCTGCTCCAAGGACATACATTGCAAGAGATCGGGAGGCTGCTCATGAAGATCTATTCAAAAACTACTTCGCTGAACGTCCAGTATACACGAAGAAGATGTTCCGTAGGAGGTTTAGAATGCATAAACCATTATTCCTTCGAATAATTGAAGCTTTAAAGGCATGGTCACCTTATTTCCAGCAGAGAGTTGATGCAACGGGAAGAAAAGGTTTATCACCTCTGCAAAAATGCACTGCTGCCATTAGAATGTTTGCGTATGGAACCGCAGCAGATGAACTAGATGAAGTTTTGAAGATGGGTGAAAGCACCACTTTGGAGTGTTTGGGAAAATTTGCCAAAGGAATCATCGAGTGTTTCGGTCCTGAGTATCTGCGCCCACCGACAACAGAGGAAATAGAAAAAATTCTCCAAGCTAATGAGGCCCGAGGTTTTCCTGGAATGTTAGGAAGCATAGACTGCATGCATTGGATTTGGAAGAATTGTCCTAAGGCATGGGCTGGAATGTTCACCCGTGGTGACAAAGGCAAGCCAACAATGATTCTAGAAGCGGTCGCAACGCAAGATCTTCGAATCTGGCATTGCTTCTTTGGTGTTGCAGGAGCTCAAAATGACATCAATGTTTTGAATAAGTCACCCTTGTTCATTGATGCAATAAAAGGGAAAGCTCCTCGGGTTCATTACAAAGTAAATGGGAATGACTATAAAGTTGGATATTATCTTGGAGATAAAATTTATCCGAGTGGGCGGCCTTTGTGAAGTCTATATCAAGACCTCAGACCGAGAAAGACAAATTATATTCAGCACGTCAAGAATCAGTAAGAAAGGATGTTGAGTGCGCATTTGGTGCTTTGCAAGCTCGTTTTGCTATAATTGGTCGGCCAGCACACCTTTGGCATCGCGTAGATGTTGTGAACGTACTGCTAACTTGCATTATTCTTCACAACATGATTGTTGAAGATGAAAAGGAGTTGGCTAAAATTCCAATTGATTTGAATGAATGTCCTAGTGGATCATTTGCACTACCACCCGAAGTCAAAACATCTTCGAATCCAAACCAATATTATGCGGCTCAAGTTCATAGAAATGCGGATATTCGAGATCGTGCACAACATGTGAAGCTTCAAGATGATCTAGTGGAGCATATATGGAACTGCTATGGGAAGAAGAAAAAATAGGTCTTTTATAGATTGTTTACTCTCTTTTAAACCAATATATATCTCTATGCATGTATGAAATTCTATGGATGTAATGCCTACTCTCTTTTAAAGAATGTTTGAAATATTACTATTGTGTGTAGCAAGACCATGGGCCACAATTATGTATTCATATATGATCCAGGCTTGCATACGAGCATTAAACAACCCAACGACGGCTGCCGTCTTAACCATTGAAGGAGCTGTCTGTTCAGACACCTGTTGGGCTGTTTCGCAACAGCTGCCGTCTCAACCATTGAGGCTGCCCTGATAGCCTCATCAGGCTAGACCTGTCTCGAAACTTGTTGAGTGGTGTGTTACCGGTTGATACAGGCTATATGAAGCAAATTTACATGATGGATCTCTCTACCAACAACTTTGTTGGTAGCCTCCCAGATTCAATGGGACAGCTCCAGATGATGGCCTACTTGAACCTGTCACACAATTCATTCGGCGATTCGATTCCACAATCTTTTAAGAAACTGTCCAGCCTGCAAAATTTGGACCTATCCCATAACGGTATATCTGGAACCATCCCAGAATACTTGTCAAATTTTACCATCCTCACTATCTTGAACCTGTCTTACAATAAACTAAACGGTCAGATACCAGAAGGTGGTGTGTTCTCAAACATCACGCTGCAATCACTGATGGGGAACGCAGGGCTCTGCGGTGCTTCACGCTTGGGATTTCCACCATGTTCAGCAAAGTCTCACACAAGCAGTGCTCATGGTCACAAGATGAGATTTTTGCTCCCCACAATAATCATTATAATACTTGTAGCTCTAGCTTGCTTCCTATACGTTATGTTCAGAAGAAAAATCAATAAGCGCGAAGAGACTTCTGCCTGTATGGTCGACATGATCAGCCATCAGTTAGTCTCCTACCATGAGCTTGTTCGTGCTACTGACAATTTCAGTGACGATAACATGCTGGGGTCTGGAAGCTTTGGGAAAGTTTTTAAGGGCCGGCTAAGCAACGGTGTGGTGGTTGCAATAAAAGTTATACACTCGCATCTGGATTATGCCATGAGAAGCTTTGATGCCGAGTGCGGTGTGCTTCGAATGGCACGACATCGCAATCTGATAAAGGTTCTGAATACATGTTCCAACCTGGACTTCAGAGCACTTGTTCTTCAGTTCATGCCCAAGCTAGGGTAGCTTAGAGGCACTCCTGCACTCCGAAGATTCAAGGCACCTGGGGCTCCTCGAGAGGCTGGACATCATGCTGGACGTGGCGGCGGCAATGGAGTATTTGCACCATGAGCACTCCGAGGTGGTCTTGCACTGTGACCTGAAGCCTAGCAACGTTCTGTTTGACGAGGACATGACTGCGCATGTGGCAGACTTTGGCATCTCAAGAATGCTGCTAGGTGACGATAGCTCCATCACCTCCGCAAGCATGCCAGGAACAATTGGTTACATGGCACCAGGTAGCACTAATGCCCAATCAAATTAAGATGATCAGTGTTACCATTAATAGATTAACTATATGGTCGATCAATCATTTGTATATGTTTCAATCTATCTTTTTCTTTTGTTTGTGGTGACTTTGTTGGCAGAATACGGGTCTCTTGGAAAAGCATCGCGGAAGAGCGACGTGTTCAGCTATGGGATCATGCTGCTTGAAGTGTTCACTGGGAAGAGACCCACGGATGCCATGTTTCTGGGAGAGCTAAGCATCAGTAAGTGGGTACATCAGGCGTTTCCTGCAGAGCTGGTCCATGTTGTCGACAACCAGCTTCTGCTGGATGGCTGTGGCTCTGCTTCGTCTACAAATATGATGAGTGGCTTTCTTCTGCCAATTTTCGAGCTGGCCTTGGTCTGCTCAGCTGACTCGCCGGAGCAAAGGGTGGCTATGACCGATGTCGCAGTGACGCTGAAGAAGATCAGAAATAATCATGTCAAATCGACAGCGCCGGCCGGAGCATAGCATAGCATTGGAAACCATTATTAATCACCATTAGTAAGAATAATCTGTATACGAAGTCGTATATCTAGCTAGTCTCCTTAAGTTATGTTTTTAGGTTGTGTTTGGACCTTTCTTCTCCAGATAAATAAGAGAAAAATTTTAAGGTGCCTGGTGACATGTCTCCTAATATAATGGCAATATCATGTCTCTCTTACTAGAGGATGGTTAGATTTTGTCTTGTAGATGGCCTTCTTGGTTGAGTTTTTTTTTACGGTACACAATATTACTCCGTACCACCGGTCGAAAAAACTCAACCAAGAAGGCCATCTACAATATTACTCCGTATTATTACTCCGTATGTCTAATATAATGGCAATATCATGTCTCTCTTACTAGAGGATGGTTATATTTTGTCTTGTAGATGGCCTTCTTGGTTGAGTTTTTTTTACGGTACACAATATTACTCCGTACCACCGGTCGAAAAAACTCAACCAAGAAGGCCATCTACAATATTACTCCGTATTATTACTCCGTATGTAATAGAAAATGATCTATATGTAAGGATTTGGTGGTTGAGTTCGTACAACATGTTTTTTTGTGGTATGAGTGGTATTTGTGGTATGAGTAGTATACGGGTATTATCGGAAATGCAAATGAAATATATGAAATGATTTAGGTACCGTAGGAGGTATTTTTCCAAATAATATACATCTAGCAAATTACATTTTACCCCAGAAAAAATGATAATACCATCATACTACCGTTGGGTGGTATTGTGTAGGTAAAATACCTATCTTGGTTTGCATTTATGGTGTCCCCTCCGGCAAAAAAACTAGGTTGAGGCTATCTCCACCATGCATCTATGGGCACCCACCATGGATTCACGCCATGCGTCATGAATTGGTTTCCAATTTATTCCCGTTCGCCGGGTGCGCGGTAGTTATCTCTCGTCAACCGGCCATGTCTCGGGAAATGGTTTCCATAAACCTCCAAAGACACTTTAATTTGTCAACAAAACGAAGCTTACTGGTCACCCGCCCCCACGTCGCCTGAGACAGAAGACTCAGTGGTCACCACCCTGCCCCGCCACCGCCGTTTCCCTACCTCCGCCGCCGCTAAAGCCGTGAGCCGAGAAGCCCAGTGAGTTGGCAGTGGGGCCACACTTTCGTTCGAGCAGCCTCTCAGCTCCCACCCCAGGCGGCAATTTGCTCCCCCTCCCTCCTTCTCTCCTCTCCCTGTTCGTGCTCATATATGCCGTGCTCTTATCCACACGACCAATTAGTGTTTGGATTAAAAGCTTTTCTGCGCTGCTTTGGAGTTGCCGGTCCCCTGGTGCAACGGTGTTGGTCGTCGCGCCTGGCCCTCGGTAGGCTGCTTCGCCGCTGCCAGTGGTTACTGGTTGATTCCGGCCACGGTTCGCCCTGGCGCACTGATTGATAGTTCTTCTTCGTCAGCTGAAGTTGTTCACCGACTCTTCTCTGACTTGCAAAATGGTTGTGTGAGTCCTCTCCAGCCGAACATGTACGACCTGTACAGTAGTTGTGCAGGTTTGCATGAGGGGTCTCTTTGGAGCTTTCGTGACGTCTGCCCGAAGGTAATTCTTGTCCTCGATTTGTGCAGCGAAACTTTGCACTCCATGCACGACTGGGTTTTGAACCCTCGCATGAGTGGGCATCAATGTCATCCTAATTGGACTCTGTCCTGCACTGCTTCACAGATCTATTTATTCACCTCTACTGTGGCTCTGCATTTGTCTACAACTATTGCCTCTATTTCGTCGATGCTCTCAAAGTTGTTGGAGATACCAAATCAAATTCCAGGTGGTGATGTTCTCTTTTTTGTCAACCTTCCCTCCTTTGAGGCTTCCTCCCCTCAAAGGGCGTTGGATGGCGATATGCGATGCCCGGATGTTCTCTACGGGTGTTGCCCTCAGCTCGAAGGGAGGTCATCATCTCCGGCAACACTCTAGTCAAGTTGTTTCCCCTCCACCCTTAGCCCCCATCCTGTTGGGCGAGCTCTCCCAATTCATTGGAGGGCGGCACACAAGGAGGGGTAGATACTCATCGGCTCTTGTGGACCTAGCAAGCATGTTGTTTGGTTGTGGCTCATATTGACGATTGGTAGAATGTAACTCGATTTGTTCTTTGTGTTGTGTCTTTTGTCTCCGCATTGTACTTGTTGCGCTATGATTGCAACATTCTTATGTAATTTGTGGATTAGCCACACCTATATAACTCTGGCGCTAGCCTTTTGGCTAGTGGTTTGGTAATGAAATGTTCAGGTGGGTGAGCTCCGCTTTCGTTGACGCTAAAAAAACATAAAACTAAAAAAACATATTTGAGAAATAAAATAATATTACGTCTTTGAGGAATCAAACCCACAACATAGTTACCACTTAACCCTAACGCCTTGTTACCACTACACCACAATTAGTCTGTGCCCAATGACTTCGCAGTCTCCAGGTTGTTTGGAGGTATATATGTTGTGGTTGTTTGGGTACGTGATGTTCTGTGGATCACAGGGAGACGTGGTGTCAAAGCACCTGATCCCTGATGCTAACATTGAGCAGGTCCTCCAGGTCAGCTGGGACCTAGCAGTCTTGGCAACGACCTATAGGGGTATGTGTGCAAGCGTCTACAAAGGTCATATCGGGGAGGGGATCTTCGATTCTTCAATTGTCCTTTGTTGCTGCAATTGTGGTCATACGAGCACTCCCCTATGGGTCTAGTGAACGAGGACAACATCGGTCGCCATGCCATGGGTTTTTTATGGTGCCTCAGGAATGTAACGACAATTGCCTTAATTTTTTATGCTTATTTGCACTCAAATTTATCATTCATAACAACTAACTTTAAGAGGGGCACCCATCCCGACGTAGGTGTCACAGTCAATCTACATGACACCGCCTCTCGAGTCTCGATGATGGTGCACTATGCGGTGGTCGCCACATCGTGCCACTGAACCTCTTCATGTATTACCAGAACCACTCGAGGGCAGCTCGGGCAGCAACCGCGTAGAGTCCTACCGTCGGTGAAGCACAATTATATCGTATTTAAATATGTTTTTCATAGCCATGCATAAACTAGTTGTATGATATTACTATTCGTATGGTACTTTTCTATGTACCACAAGATTATTAGAATATTTAGTTTTGTATTAAACATCATATACAACTATATAGATGGAACTCACTACAAGTAATGGATAGACTTCTTTCAACATGTAAGCATTCTATGTCATCATTAGGGGCGGAGATGGGCCTAGGGCCATTAGGGCCGTGGCCCTAGGCGTGGGCCGAAATACCCTTATTGTGACGACCCAGGTTTTTAATTACCGTCATTAACGCTAATGACCGGATCAGCCGAGTCAAACCGGTCAAACACCGGTCAAACCTAGGTCAACCTGGACCATCACCCCGAAAACCTCGCCAATGAACACTAATGAACCCCTTGACCAAGTTTGCACACACCCGTAGTCGACCCTTGGTCAAAGACACGGTCAAAACCGGCTTAACCGTTGACGTCAGCGAATGTCGTCCGGAACTTTTGCCGCGTTCTCCAAAATTCACGTAAACACTTCAAAATCTACCTTTATGAAAGTTGTCCATCTTGTTGAGCGACACAACTTTCATGTAGAGTGGCATTTCAAATTTTGGGTGGAAATTGGTGAAAAACTTGATTGATTGACGGTACCTCCTGTTTTCCAGAACAGGCCGGCATCAATGTTGGCACGTCGTTCCTGCAAAATCCGTCGAGAAAAACATTAGACGGCCTTTACAAAAGTTGTAGAGGGTAGTTAGATCTACAACTTTCCTATTGACCACATGTTGCACTTCCATTCAAATTTTTGGAGTTTTAAGCATACAAACAGGGGTGCAGCGACACAATTTCGGGCGGCCGCGCGCGCGCCGCGACGCCGCGCGCCGCGCGCACGCCGCGCCCCCGCGTGCACGCCGCCTTGTGGCATAGATTTATTATGATTGGCGAAACATTTATCATTTCGAACACCATTCATACCCCGGATCAATATCTCTCTCTCTGTAAGTTAATTTGGCTCGACGGTAGTAGGTAATAATGTGGAAGAGGTGGCGGCATGGACTGTTAAACCCTAGTTTAACGATTTGTGTGTCAAGTCGTCCGTTAGGTCGGCCTTAATGCTTAACGGACTTGATGCTCTTCATCTTGGTTATGGATGTTCGGTTTCATGATCAAAAGAGCCGTAGAGGAGGATTTGTTACGGCCTTTGGCTAGGAGGGCCCCGCGGCTCGCTCCTCCCGAGGCCGGCGCGTGTTCCTAGACGCGCCGTGGGTCCCTTGTGGTCGCTGCGGGCTCCCCGGCCCGCCCATAAAGGGGCACCGCCCCCGCTCACCCCCGCGCCGGTGCCATGGATGGCGGCCGTGGTGAGCTCCGTGGCCGGCCGGCCGGAAGTCCAAATAAACGCTTTTGCCACCTTACCTTGCACCCGCATAAGCTCGCCGGCGCGCTGTCTCCCCCCGGCCCATGTCACACCGCCGGCACGGCGGCCGCGGCGGCCACCGAGCCCGACCGCCGGCGCCGCCCCTCACCGCTCTCTCCCTGCCCCGGCCGAGCCCCAAATCGCGCCCCAGTGACCCCTAGCCCCTCCCCACGCCCTTCCCTGGCCAAGCCCGACGGTGGCTCGCCGGAATTTGGCCGGACCACCGCTGCCCGGCCGCCCAGGGGCTACATTGCAAAAGCCAAGATCTTTCCGAGGGCCTCCCTGCAAAAGTGCAACTAAAATAGTGAAGTGAGTTTGCTGATTCTTGTAAATTGTGTAGAAAATAACAGAAAAATCAGAAAAATGTAAAACAAATTTCGTTGGATTCGTGGTGAAATATACCACAACTTTTGTTATTCTGGCCTGAGCTAATTCCTGTTAGTTTTTGCACGAAAAATACAAACATGAAAAACCTAGATCTACAATATCTCAAAATATATAAATCCTATGTAGCTAATTTTTGTATATGTTGTGTATTAGGTCATTTCTAGATCCTATGCTAAAAATTGCACAAATTTATTATGTAAATCTTTTTATAAAAATGTTTTTCCATTTCTGCCAGATCTGCATAAATGATTTTTCTTGCTAAATATATTTATGTTTTTGATCTCAACTTGTGCACACTGGCTTTTAATACCAAAATGCACATCTTGTGAATTAATCATGATTTTTGGCTTAACAGAAATAATTAATCTAGATTTATGCATGTTTTCCTTTGAAAATTAATAAACCCAGATCAGTAAGGTTCCTAGATGTATATGCTAGTTCTTTAGGCTTGTTTAGGACCAGAGAGCACGCATGAGAAAGTTTAGATCATTTTGGTGCTTAATTATTTTTGTATGCATTTAATTTTAATCACTAGCTAGCCCTTGTTATTTTTCAATAGTATTTAATTTCCTCGCATCCAACACTTACATGTGGGTCCAATGGACCAGGATAGGTGCTAATATGCTTAAGGAACATTTCTTAAATTTTTGGTAATTTAATTGCTTAATAAAAAGCTTAAAAGCCCTTTTATTATTAAAAGGAATTTAAATAAAGAAAAACCCCTAATTAATTCTTTTTCCTTTTTGAAAGTATTATTTAATATAATTAAAAGCTAATTAAATATCATTGCTGATAAGAAAGTAATTCATGGGTAAAAATATTATTTATACCTTTGCTCGTGAAAAGAAAAAGGATCAAAACATTCACATGAAATAACAAGTAATATAGAAACCTTTATTCAAATATAAATAAAAGAATAGTCCATGTACAACTAATAACCTTCCTAAAAGAGAAACATTAGATGGATGCTTGTTAAGGTGAATATGACCAACCAAGAGGTGGGTACCGGTCTGACCGGTGTGCGACGACGCAGTCCAGAATCTTCGAAGCGGAGGACTCGCGTCGGGATCGCATGGCTTGCGTTGAGGCTAAGCAGGGTGCAGTCGTTGGGCATCCGTCCGATAGAGAAAAGCTGAAGACTTCCAAAACCGCCCTTGAGGGGCTTGTATCCCTAGTTATTAAGTAAGGGTATTTAGACTTTCGGTTGCCTCCATATAACCCATGAGGTGAGAGGATGGCATCCATCTCTTGGAACCCTAGTTCATTTGCTTTCATATTTTCCCTAGGATTTCCATAGGACTAGCTTGAGAGCTTCATGGTGAGATCTTGTGAGAGGGTTGGATGATCGGGCGGCAAGCTAGACCTTGTATGAACCTCCTTGGTATGTATAGATGATTCGGTGTGGTTCCTCAAGGCTTTGTTGTGTTGTTCCCGGTTGTTCTTGGTGGTGATTTTCGGAGCCCTCTCTTGGTGGTTTTCTCGGTGTGTTTTTGGGACCTTGCTCTTGGGGATTTGATGAAGGAAATTTGTGTGAAGCCTTCGTGGTTCTTTTACTTTTGATTCCCCTCCCAAACCCGTGAGTTAAGAGGCTCGATTTTGGGCTTTCGGTGTTCTAGGGTTAGAGGAGTTCTTGGCGGGATTTCTTCGATTCCTCTTGATTTGGCAAGTTTTGGTGGACAAAAACTTGGCTATGGACTCCTCATGAGGTGTTCCTACTATCCCCAAAGTCTTTGTGCAAATCCGTGGAGTGATTCGGGAGATCGGGAGTTGGATTTGGGGGAGTTGACCCGCGGGTGCTGTTCATCCCGAGCTGCCCAGGTTACACCGGTCTGACCGGTGCTCTGGACCGGTCTGGCCGGTGTGAATCACTTGTGGGATTTGAATCGGGTAAACTGCTTGACTCATGTGTTTTTGAGTCGTGGTGCTGCTGGTCAGTTCTTGGTATGTTTGGAGTTGTTTTGCTAGGCTTTGTGTAGGGTTTTCCTTCCGTGCAGGTTGTGTTTTGGGAGTGTTTTTGTTCCAGGGCCTATAGTAGTCACTCAGGCTCTCTGGAACACTTGTTGTGCGGCTGCTGTCGCCACCGGCCTGACCGGCTCTGTCCACCGGTCTGACCGGTGTCACCGGTCTAACCGGCGCCAGGGTTTGACTTACCGTTGGTAACCGGCTGGTTTACCGTGGTAACCGGCCTTACCGGCCTGGACCGGTTACGGTACCGGCCGGTTACCAACCGTTAGGTTCAAAAAAATTTTAATTTGAATTTAAAAAATTGAAAATTGTGGAAAAAATCCCTAAAAATACTTTGTGATTTATTGAGTCTAATGGTGTCAAATTTTTTGCAAACTTAGTTCATTTAGTATAAATTTCAACCAAAAGAAGTTAAACCAAAAAAGAAAAAAGAAAAAAAAATGTCGGCCCACTTAGGCCCAACCAAGGGGGGTTCAAAATAACCCTACCGCAGGCTCCGCACCCCAATCCACCCAATCCACCCGCGGCCTCCCTACCGCGCCTCCCTCGACCGCCTCCCCGGGGCCGCCGTCCGGCCCGCCGGCGGCGCCTAACCGGCGTACGAGCGCGGTTTACCGCTCGGACAGCGCGGTAAGCCGGCCGGTCGCCGGATCTAACCGCGCGCCACCCCGGACGAGCGGTTTACCGACCCGGACGCGCGGTAAGCCGCGATTAGGGTGTGGTAAACCACCCCGGCGCAGGTAGTTCCTCCCCCCTTTGATTTATCTAGTTTTTCAATATGTTTTGATATAAATGTGTAGAACATTTTGATTTAGGATGCAGATATGATTTGACTCAGGTGTTTACATGATTTAGGTTTGTAAATGTAGATATGTAGACCATAAATGAAGGATTTTGGTAGAGCATATTTAGGTGTATATTTGATTTCATTTAGGATGTATATATGATTTAGTTGTATATATGATTTCATTTTGGATGCAGATATTTAGAGCATATTTAGGTATATGATTTATGTGATTGATTTGTGGATGTTGTTCATTTATGCAGATACAAAATGGCATCTAGAGATGTTGTGTGGGAACATGGTGAAAATCATCACCCTGGATGGCGATGCAACTATTGTCATACTTACAAAAGTGGAGGTGGTGCGACTAGGTTCAAACAACATTTGGCTGGAAGAGGGACCCAGGTGGTCCATTGCAGGAATGTGCCACCACCTGTGCGGGATTACTTTTAGCGTGAGATTGAGAGGACTAAGAAGGCAACGTATGAACAGAATAAAGAGAGGTTGAGAAAGGAGGCGGTTGCAGCCGAGGGAAACTATCCTAATGCAGAAGATGAGGAGGAGGCTCAATTGGAGCGTGCCATCCACCTATCGAGAGCTGAAGAATTGTACCGTCAGGGAGTGGAACAGAGAGGTGGTGCATATGAGCATGGAGGGGGTAGTGGTTCCACGAGGGAGAATCCTTTGCAAAGGATGTTGCGAAGAAGTGGTTCGCGAAGGGATACTCCCGTTGTGGTGGAGGACTATAACTTGGTCGGCGGGTGGGAGAAGAGGAATGATGGAACCAAGGATTGATACAAGCTCCTGGACACAGAAGGGTAAGAATGCAAAGGAAGCTATTGGTAAAGCTTGGTCAAAATTCTTCCATATCGCGGGAGTACCTGGGAGACAGGCTGATAATCCTTACTTTGTTAGTGCGGTCAGAGAGACACAGAAGTGGGGTAAGGTTTCTTTCATTGGTATCACACACAAACTATGGGCTTACATTTCTGTAACTAATCTTCTAATTTCCATATGGTTGCAGGTGAAGGTATCGCGTCACCCAGTGGAAAGGAAATTGATGGCAAGTACCTTGATCAAAACGAGAAAGACTTGATGGATAGGTACAAACAGTTTCAGAAAGAGTGGGACATCTTTGGTGTGACGTTGATGTGTGATTCTTGGACTGGCCCGACGAGGATGAGTGTCATAAACTTTTTGATATATTGTAATGGGGTCACGTGGTTCCACAAGTCCATGATGCGACTGGTAAATCTCAGGATTCCAAATTTTTGCTCAAGGTAGTCACTAAACACTTGCCACTGACATTGAGTATGTGTTCAAGGATTACTAAAGTTTGTGCATATTTTTTCAGGAGATTCGAAAGGTGGTGGATGAGATTGGTCCAGAGCATATCGTCCATATAGTCACCGACAATGGCTCCAACTACAAGAAAGCATGTAGGCAATTGAAAGAGGTGTATGAACACATTGTTTGGACACCATGTCTGGCACACACTGTCAATTTGATGTTGAAGGATATTGGTCAGAGGCCCGAACATCAAGGTATGATCACTAACTGCAAGCGGATTTCAGCTTGGTTACATAATCATGCTCAGCTAAATGCAATGATGAGGGAGGCTATTGGTGGTGAGTTGATCAAGTGGAATGCCACTCGATTTGGGACTAAATATATGTTCTTAGAGAGCCTACATTGCAAACGTGATAAATTCATGCAGTGGATGACATCTCCAGCGTTTTTAGATAGCAAGTGGGCCAAAACCGCTGAAGGACGATTTGCGCAAGTGAGGTTATCAAGTATCGAGTTTTGGGAGGGAATGGATTATATCATCAAGACAGTTGAACCAATTTACAAGATGCTACGATTCGCTGACCAGGACAAGAAACCCAACATGGGAGATGTTGTGATGGCCTTCCAACAGATGAAAGCGGAGTTGGAGTCTTACTTTGGCTCCAATGTTCACACTTGGAATGAGTACAAGGAGATTTTGGACAATAGGATTCGTGATGTGTACTGGGGCACATATGTTGGTGCAGGTAAGATTGTATTAGTCCTCTTTTTTGAATCTCTACTGTCCACATGCATTGTTTCTGAATATTTGAAATGATTTATGTTTTGCAGCCGCTTGCTTACATCCAAGGCATGCTTTTATGATGGAACCAACTCCAGAAATATTTCATTCCCTAAAGGATACATTTCAGAGCATGACGGATGTCCAGACCGCTGTGCAAGCATTGCATGAGGCTGAGGTGTTTCGCCAGAAGCTTGGCGAGTTTGGCACTGATATGGCAAGAAGGGTGGCGACTGACCCTAGGACAAGCCCATGTAAGAGTAACTCCATTGTTGTTTCTCTGTTGCAAATTTCAAATATATTGGTCACTAATTCAGTTGCACTTGCACCTGCAGCATCTTGGTGGATGATGTTCGGCTCAAGCAACCTAGCGCTATAGAAGCTTTCTGTGCGGCTTGTTTCCCAATGTGTGTCATCAAGTGGATGCGAGCGTAACTGGAGTACTTTTGCCTTGCTGCATACAAAGGTTCGCAACCGCTTGACGCACAAGAAACTGAACAAGCTTGTCTACGTGAACTACAACCTTCGCCTCAGGCTAAAGGATGTCTCCACCCCAAGTCGTGATGAAGGTGATTTTATTGACCACCTTGCCCATCTCTCATTCTATGACGAGCACCATCCGGTTTGGGAATGGTTTGAATATGGCAGATCTAACCAAGAACCAGTTTTGGATGATGATGATGATGATGACAGAGACGTCCCTCTACCATCTCATCTTGTCAGTGATCACGTGGACCCCTCTGATCTACGTGAGACTACGGGTGATGATTGCATCAGTGATTGGGCACGTAGAGTGGTGGGAGATAGTCACCTTGGGAAGAGGAAGTTTCAGGAGGGGCCTAGGAATGGTGACCCGAAGCGTCAACGAGGAAAAGGCAAAACAACAACAGTTCCAGTGGACAGCGACACCTCCACTGATGATGGCGATGGTCAGCGTAGTCCACCGTATCGGGGGTCGGAGGATAGCGGATCGACCGATGATGATGATGGTGATGGTGATGATAGTGATGGTGACGGTGGTGATGGTGGTGATGGTGGTGGTGGTGATGGTGCCGGTGCTAGTGGTGGTGGTGTTATTCGTTTCACGGTATACATTGAAACCTAATATGCACACATGTTTCGACTATGAGTACTAATTGTGATATATGCTTGAATGCGGGGAGACCGATTTCACATATGCTACTCGAGACCGCGACCATGGAGCACCGGAATCGCAGAGGAGAACGGTTGGACCGACAGACTACGACACTCCTCAGTACTCTTCTTCCTCATACGGCCGATACCTCCCGCCTTTTCATTATCCCAGGACGGACATTAGCACGCAGCCACCGACAAGATGGGTGTACGAATGGGAAGATCCACATTTTTACAATATGTTACTTCAGCAATGGCAGACGACAGCAGCGTGGACGGGGCAAACTTGGCAAGACTACAAGGTTGAGTTGCTAAGAGTGCAAGGTTTGAATGTCATGTCCACCGCCGAGTACCAGATGGCGACCCAAATGGGGGTCTTCCCATTTCTACAGTGTTGATCGTTTATTACTCTGAGTCTATGACTATGGTATTGTATTTGTATGCACGATTATCACTATCATTATGGTATTGTATGCACAATTATTACTATGACATTGTTTGTATGCAAAACTATGATATTATTCCTTTGTTGAGGTTTTGTGATGTCCTTTACATTGAGTTATGCATAGATCATGCTAATATTTTCATTAATTCATCACCGGAGAACCACAAATACATGTTCGGTTTTCCTGTCTTCAGCCTCGGTTTACCGGCCTTACCGACCGGTTACCGATCCTTACCGAACGGTAAACCGATCGGTTACCGATTGACCTAGCGTTTGAATTGGAAATTTGAATTTGCTCGGTAAGCAGCGGTTACCGCGGCTTACCGAGCAGTAAACCGTTACCGGCGGCCGGCGGTTAGGGCCTCCGGTTCGGTAAGTAAAACCCTAACCCGCGCAGGCCATCGGTCTCACCGTTGCATCACAGGCAGCAAGCCGTGCAAGTTTCCGCTGTGTGAGGAGCACCGGTCTGACCGGTGTGCGACGACGCAGTCCGGAATCTTCGAAGCGGAGGACATGCGTCGGGATCGCATGGCTTGCGTCGAGGCTAAGCAGGGTGCAGTCGCCGGGCATCCGTCCGATGGAGAAAATCTGAAGACTTCCAAAACCGCCCTTGGGGGGCTTGTATCCCTAGTTATTAAGTAAGGGTATTTAGACTTTCGGTTGCCTCCATATAACCCATGAGGTGAGAGGATGGCAGTCATCTTTTGGAACCCTAGTTCATTTGCTTTCCTATTTTCCCTTCCTATTTTCCCTAGGATTTCCATAGGACTAGCTTGAGAGCTTCATGGTGAGATCTTGTGAGAGGGTTGGATGATCGGGCGGCAAGCTAGACCTTGTATGAACCTACTTGGTATGTATAGATGATTCGGCGTGGATCTCAAGGCTTTGTTTTGTTGTTCCCGGTTGTTCTTGGTGGTGATTTTCGAAGCCCCCTCTTGGTGGTTTTCTCGGTGTGTTTTCGGGACCTTGCTCTTGGGGATTTGATGGGGGGATTTGTGTGAACCCTTCGTGGTTCTTTTACTTTTGATTCCCCTTCCAAATTCGTGAGTTAAGGGGCTCGATTTTGGGGTTTTCGGTGTTCTAGGGTTAGAGGAGTTCTTGGCGGGATTTCTTCTATTCCTCTTGATTTGGCATGTTTTTGTGGACAAAAACTTGGCTATGGACTCCTCATGAGGTGTTCCTACTATCCCCAAAGTCTTTGTGCAAATCCGTGGAGTGATTCGGGAGATCGGGAGTTGGATTTGGGGGAGTTGACCCGCGGGTGTTGTTCATCCCGAGCTGCCCAGGTTACACCGGTCTGACCGGTGCTCTTGACCGGTCTGACCGGTGTGAGTCACTTGTGAGATTTGCCTCGGGTAAACTGCTTGACTCGTGTGTTTTTGAGTCGTGGTGCTGCTGGTCAGTTCTTGGTGTGACGCCCCAGGTTTTAAATTATCGTCATCAACGGTAATGACCGAATCAGCTGAGTCAGTCCTGCAGACATTGGTCAGACCTAGGTCAACCTGGGTCATCACCTCGAAAACCACACCGACAACCCTAATGACCCTCTTGATGAAGTCAACACACACTTGTGGTCAACCCTTGGTCAAAGGCATGGTCAAACCCGGTTAAACACCGACGTCGGTGAATGTCTTCCGGAACTTTTGCCGCGTTCTCCAAATTTCACCTAAACACTTAAAAATCTACCAGTACGAAAGTTGTCTAGTTTGTCGAGGGACACAACTTTCATGTAGATTGCATTTCCAATTTTGAGAGGAAAAGGCGAAAAACTTGGTCAACTGCCAGCAGCTCCTGTTTACCGAACAGAGCGACATTCAAAGTTTGGCTGCAATTTATGCAAAATCCGTTGAGAAAAACACCCTAGAGCCTTTGTAAAAGTTGTAGAGGGTAGTGACATCTACAACTTTCCTATTCACCACATTATGCACTTCTATTCAAATTTTTGGAGTTTTGAGCGTTCAAACAGGGGAACAATAAAACAATTTCGAGCCGGCCGACGCCACGCCGCGCCCGCGCCGCGCGTCGTGCGCGCGGCCGCGCGTGCCCGCACGCGCGCCGTACCGCCGCCTCGGCGTCCGGGTCCCGCCGGCGCACCTTCCCCCGGACCGCACGCGCCCCAAAACGCGTAGAACCCCCCCCCCCCCCCCCGCGCGCCACGCATTCGCCACCGGCCGCGCGCTAGCTATTGCCCGTCGGTCCGTCGCGAGTCCCCTGCTCGTGCCTCCCCCCGAGGCACCGCCGCACGCGCCGGGACGTCACGCGAGGAGCGGCCGACCGCCTATAAAATCGAGCCCCCGCTCGTCCCCTCGCGTGTGTGCGCCCCTCCACCTCGCCTTGCTCCGCCTCCGGTCGCCATTAGAGGCCGCCGCCGAGATCCCCGTTCCGCTCGCCGCCGGCGCCGTGCAAGCAAACCGACACCTCCCTAGCACACACTCAACACCCCCGGCATGCGTGTCGACCAGGCCGCGCCACCCATTCGCCGGAGCGCGTGCTCCGGCGGCCGGCCGACCGCGCGGCCCGCCGAGCCGCCGCGCCGGCCGTGGTCTCGAACCCTCCGAGCCCGAAACCAAGCCCCGGGACCCGCAGCCATTCCCCGCACGCGCCCGGTCGACCCCGCCGCCGGAGTTCGCCGGAATTCGGCCACCCGCGTCGCCGGCCATGGCCAGGGGCCACATTGCAAGGTCTACTATCTTTCCAGGGTCTTGAGTGCAAAGCAGGGACCTATTCGTAAGGAATCTAAAATTGTCAGGGCCTGGTCGCAAAAGTAAATCTCAAATAGTATTTGTGCTTTGCTGATGCTTGTAAAATCCGTAGAAAATCGTAGAAAATTCAAAAAAATGCAAACCCAATTTTGTTGGACTCCTGGTGCCAAGTACTACAACTTTTGTTATTCTTGCCTGAGCTGTTTCCGGACAGTTTTTGCATGAAAAATAGAAATGTGAAAAACCTAGATCTGAGATATCTCCAAATCTACAAGTCCTCTGTATATAATTTTTTGTATATGTTATGTGTTATGTCATGACTAGATCTTGTACCAAAACTTGCACAAAGTTATGTTGTAAACCTTTTTATAAAAATTGTTTTCTATTTATGCAGAATCTGTCCAAATGATTTTTGTGACCAACTTCTGCACATTGTCTTTTTATGCCAAAATGCACCTCTGGTGAATTAATAACAATTTTCTAATTGTCAGAAATATTTATTCCTGAAATATGCTTGTTTTTCATGGTAATTGCATAACTCAAGATTCATAATAGTTCTAGGTGTATATGTTGCATCCCTAGCCTAGTTTTGGAATAGAGGTCATGTGTGAGAAAGTTAGGACCATTTTGTTGAGTATTTATTTTTGTATGCATTTACCTTGTTTTATTAGCTAGCTTTTGTTATTTTCAAAATAATTAATTTCTTAGCTATCCTAAGCATGCATGTGTGTTCAGTGGCTTGTTATAGGTGACTAGTGCTTAATAAATCCCTCTACTGAATTTTATTAATTAATTTTATGAACAAAAGTTGTGGGAGGAATCTAAAGCTTAATAATCAATTAAATGGGAAAAATCACCAACCCACCTTTAATGACCTTGTGTAGATGTAAAACATTTCAAAAAAAGCTAATGATCAACCCATTGCTATCTGTGAAGTTAAACTAAATTATTTTCATATATATGTACACAGTCACTGTCAAAAAGAATAAATAATAAAGAGCTGCATAATATTCCTTTTTGGAAAAGTATACTGAATGTATTCTTATCTAGGTGAATGTGGTCAACCATGCACCCCATGGTTGTCATTTGTTGCTTGTAATCAATTAAATTAAAAATCGTCAAATAAATCTTGCATTTGCATACTCGTGTAGATCTTCCCGACGGTAGATACACGCTCGTGCCAAAAGGAGGAGACGAAGGTGCGGACGAAGAGTTGCAGTACGTGGACGTAGCTCAAGACCTGGACCAAAGTCCAGAAGGGCCCAAGGCCAACCTTGCCAGTGAAGGCAAGCCCCGGATCATTAACCCCGTCTCTTAAAAATTATGCAATTTTCTTTTGCTGTGATTGTGCATTTACGTTTCAGGAGTTAAATTGAAACCCTAGATGCATGATCCCTAGGTATCTATGCTCTATCACTAGTATGGTAGGTCGATAGCTGCTATGCTATAGGACCCGGTAGAAGTCGAGTGATGTTCGTCACTCGCGAGAATAGGTTCTTATGTTGGAATCATAAGATCTTTATAAATGGATTGCTCATGTGGTAAGAGCATGGGATTTGGGCTCCGGTCCAGTGGCTTTCGTGGGCTAAGCTTTTTAAACGTACTAAGCACTTGTCGGGAATGAGACCGGTAAGCCTAGTACCTTAATGAGACGATGCGGGAACTTACTATTACTACTCTTGAGTAATCACCTACCGCTTTGCAACCGGGGGTGAGTACATGTGTGAGGTTGGGTGTACTGTGTGGGGCATGCCAGATAGCCTTGTACCCGGGACTGTAAGCTTTGATCCCAAACCGAGGACTTTTGGGAACTACCTGGTCGGTGTCAGCTCTGTTGGGGTACCGCTCCGTGTGTTTAGGTCTACCTAGCAAGGTTTAAATTAATCGATTGTCGGCCTCTCACCGTTATCTGAGACTGCTTAATCAACTGGCCATGATATCCCTTAATGATGGAACTCGGTGAATACCTCTGCGTGAATTAATTGTATTGTAAAATTCTTGATTGAATTAGTTGGCACACTTAGAAATGGTGATCAACTATAACTTGTGCTAAAATAATGAAAGTAAGGACATACTCTTTGTTGCCTTTCAGCAAAAGAACTCCACAGGCCAAAAAGCCCCTCATGTCTAGAGTTTGGTGATGTAGTTATCACCCGACGGTTAAGTCTTGCTGAGTATTAGTATACTCAGTCTTGCTTTAAAAATGTTGTTGCAGGTGTTGTTTGGCCTTGTGAGATTCCACCCGGCTGGGAGCTGGAATGGGTGGAAGAGAACAAGTGTAACATCACGGGTTGCCTCCTGTGATGTGTATCATCGCGCTAGTTTATTTATTTTCGCTGTTTTCAAACTCTGAATCTTTATTTTCTGTCATGAACAATGGTTTGTAATAATTTGGATTTAATCTGTGTTGTACCCTGGACTTGTCTTCGTGTGAGTTTTAACATATGTTGATCCTCAGCATGAATTCCAAGTGATTTACCGGGTGTTAATCCGGCAACTAACGACATCATGATACTTTACTATTGCTTAACGACCAAAGTGGATTGGTTTTAGACGATAGTACAATATTTTCCTGGGCGGGTTGTCACACTTGGTCTGTTTGGAATTGTTTTGCTAGGCTTTGTGTAGGGTTTTCCTTCCGTGCAGGTTGTGTTTTGGCAGTGTTTTTGTTCCATGGCCTAGAGAAGTTATTGAGGCTCTCTGGAACACTTGTTGTGCGGCTGCTGTAGCCACCGACCTAAATGGCTCTGTCTACCGGTCTGAGCGGTGTCACCGGTCTGACCAGCGCAGGCCATCGGTCTCACCGTTGCAGCACAGGCAGCAAGTCGTGCAAGTTTCCGCTGTGCGTGTTGGTGTGTTTTGGCTCGGAGGGTTGTTTATTGGTTCCTAGGTCTAGTAGCACTCCGGTAGTTGGGTAGTGAGTCAGAGACGTGTGTTGGAAGCCGTGTTCGTCTTGTTGGAGTTCCCGTCTCCTTCGAAAAGAATTTTTATCGGCTCTCATTCACTCCTCCCTCTCTGGTTCGCCGTATCAGTCCTTCACTGCAGAAACGAATCGCGCGCTCGCTCTCTCCCCTCCTCGCGACCTCGCCAGTTGCGATCTCCTCGGTAAATCCCTAGCAGCATACCTTCGCAGTGCGCCGGCACCGGCGGCGTGGCTAGGTGGGCGTACGCAGGGCACGGGCTGACGGCAAATTCGGCTGTCCAGACGTCTAGTCCAGAGGTGCGACAGCCGACATGTGACGCTGACGGAGCCACATCGGCACTCAAGTCTCAAGCTGTCAAGCGATCAGTATCGAGGGTCCGTTTGGCACAGCTCTTGAGTGGCTTCGTGAGCTGTTTTTCACAAAGTTGTGCCAAAGGGTGTTGCAAAACAGCTGTGGCAAGGAAGCTAGCGCAAATCGCGCTCTCTAGAGCTATTCCACGGAGAGGAAGCAGAAAAAACCAGCTTTCCCCCGCTTCGTCGCCTCCGTGGGGGCCGGAGTCCCCATCTTGTCTCTGGGCGCTCGAGGGTGCCGGCGGAAGAGGACTCGAGGTAGAGGAAGGCGCTGGGAGGGAGCTAGACGGACAGCGGCTTGACGCGCGGTGAGGTAGAGGCCGAGGCCGACGGCCAGCGGTGGGCGCCTAGCATGGTGCTCTAGCTAGCTCGTGCTGGCGAGGGCGCCCGCGAACTCGTCGAGTGGAGGAGATGGAGCCCCCCACTGGGGTAGCTCCCGGCGAAGAGGATGCTAGAGGAGATGTAGCCCGCCGCCGTGGGAGTTGGAGGCCGGGGAGCCCGTCGACAGGGGAGCTCCCGGCGCAGAGGAGCAGACGGTGCGCCTGAACGATGAGCGCCGGGCTGAAGAAAGCCGGCGGCGCATGCGAGAAGATGCGGCAAAAGCAGAGGATGCGGATTGCTGCGGTCTGCGGAGCGCCACAGGCCCGCAGGATGCGTAGGGTCACGGGTGCAAGGATAATGCCACGGGTGAATAGATAATAAATAAAGACAGCTGAATAAAAAAGAAATAGAAAAGGAAATAGAAAAAAGAAATGAGGGAGGAGTATTATAGGTATTTCACCCTCTTATGCATGTGACACAGCCAAGAGAAGCTGTTTTGCCAAACGTTTATATCTTAAACTGCAATGCACTAGTCCATTATCTCCATTTATTTTATCAAGTTTCTTGAACATTTATATCTTAAACTGCAATGCACTAGTCCAAATCATGCATTCTAATAAGCAGTTATATCATTATATAGACTATATATCTCTATTGTGGTTATTGCTATTGCGTATACTACACTGAGATTTTGTGACAATGTAAACGCTTATTAAGCGGCCCTAGGCGTCGAAATGTGCCAGCTCCGCCACTGGTCATCATCCACTATATGTTATGTCACCATACACTATATGCTATGTCATCATCCACGAGATCATATATTTATGTCATCAACTGATTTCCTGTGGTTAATATCGTATCTTTATGAGTAGCACGCCACAAAATTCCTGTAGTAGAAAAAATGTAGGGTCAATAATTTAGATTGGTTCTCTCAACAAAATTATCACACTTCATGTATGATGTTGTTAACAAAAGAACGTTGTCACACAATCACTTTGGTGTTGCTATTTTACATTACACCTTAAAATTTTTGTTTAAAAAAAGTTCTCGTGGCAACATGCGGGTATTACCTAATTATAGGTATAGCAGCGATCCTTTCATACAGAGGTTATCTTCAACCACTGTATGAAACACTGACAACGGTATAGTTTCACGATTGTTAGTCTTAGGCCAATCTCATTGCCAGGGTCACGAGCACAGTTACCAAGTTTGCCACACAGTTTTTCAGCATGATGACCCTCGCACTCTTAATGCACAGGGTCATGGGCATAATTTCATAGATAGAATGTAACATTTAAATCTGCATGTGTTGTGGTCAAATGCAGAGTCATAGGCTCTCAGTGGAGGGTCGTGAGCATTAGTACCTGTGTCGACCTGGGGTCAAAACCATGACATTGAGATCTTCCCTTTCTTTATTTATTTGGTGTCATATCATCAAAAATGCTTATGTGGTAATCTATTAAATGTCGATGACCTACTGACCTTATATTTTTGCCAATTTTTTTAGAAACCGGGTAAATTTCATTAATAATTTTGGTGATTACAGCCCATGTTACAAAGACACCCTTGAACAAAGTAAAAAAGACAATCGGGTCCTTGTAAACACAACCCGGTGTTCCTTGCCACCGGCGGCCGGAGTCCGCAGCCTGGAGCACAGAGTTTCTAGTCGCCGTCTTGGGCAACACATCGAGGACATGCTTTGTTGACGTTGAACGCTCCGGCTTGAAATGATGACCAATGGCCATCCCATCGCCGGACCATGAGAAATCTGACGCCCCAAGGATCGTCAGAAGCCCCAAAACGCCGGACGACGAAGAATCCCGACGGGCAGCTGAACCACCAAAACAGGTGGTAGACACAAACCAACCTGGTTTCACATCGAGTCGGTAAACACACCTCCCAGGTTGCTCGCCGGAGAAGCCAGCCCCGCCAGCAGCATCACCGGAGAAGAAGAGGGAGGAACAAAAGACAAACCCGACCAAATCCAGAGTAACCACCGGTACACCAGATTTGGCGAGTTCGTACCTTTCACTGATGCAGTTGCCGCCAGCGAAGTCGGGGAAGCCGCCGCAGATGTTGGAGCCATCCTCCGCACATCCACGCCGTCGCTCGCCAGAGCCGCCGCTCAGGAAGACGAAACCATGCCGCACCGCTGACATGGGGAAGCCTAACCCTAACTTATTTAGCTTAGGCCTAATAAGGACAAGTATGTACATCTCCTCCGTCGATTCTCCTCCTCTGACGCCGATGAGGGCGCCAGAGGCAAGGACGACGGCGAATCGACGGAGTAACTCGAGATCTCCCTCGGTCGCCGCTTTAGCGCTCTGGAAGGAGCGAGAAAGGAGACTTCACCAGTGAGTCGGGCCTAATTGGCCCTGATTCTCCAGCCTCAAGAGGAAAGAAAAGCAGCAGCAGACCTAGTACTTTATTTGGGCCTCAACATTACACAGGCCTAATGGGCCACACCTGTGAACAATGGCACGACCGGGCATGAATAATCTCCCACCGTCGGATCAGCCCAATCCCACCTGTGAAAAAACCCTAACCCGCGGCCGCTGCCAGCTATATAATCCATCTCTCCAAGGTTTCGCTCTCCTCTTCCCTGCGAGACCCAACCAGAGGAGCGGCGGCGCGGGCGGACCAGGAGGAGGAGGAGGAAGAGGAGCAGCAGTAGCCGGGCCAAGCCACCGCCGCCACCATGGGTAAGAGCTCCGTCCCCGCCGCCTGCTTCGCGTTCTGCTTGTTCGTGTCCCGACCCCGGAGAGGTAGGGGCTGTTCGGTTTGTCAGATGCTAATGGTGGATGCGTCGGCGTTTGCTCTCGGTGTGTCTGTGCAGGTATCTCGCGTGACTCGATGCACAAGCGCCGGGCCACCGGTGGTAAGCAGAAGGCCTGGCGGAAGAAGCGGAAGTAATTGTTGACTATCTCCCCTCTTTTGCACATTTTAGTTTGCGTATGTGTAGATTTGACGAGTAGTTGAATAGATCAGTAGTATACGGGTCGATAGGTTTTGATCTCGATCTGCAATTGATCAAAGCTGTATTGTTTGTTCTCTTCGAGATTTCGGAACTCTTCCCACGTGTTACTATTTTAGATTACCCACCCCACTTATTTATGTCGTCGTTAAATCAACTGGGACTTACTGTGTGATTGGCAAAAAAACAATCAGTTTGGACTGTTGAATCATTAGCAATGATCCCTCCAAAGAACGGCAAAGTCCTGTTGTGAAAATGAATAATGGCTGCGCCTCTTTCTCAATCATGTCTTCTTTCCATAATCCAACTAGTTTAAACTTGACTAAATTGATAGAAGCATAGCTGTTGTGAAATGTATCTTCTGTAGTACATCAAATTGTAACCTTAATTGCAGCTTGTAATTTGTTCAGTGCTTATGTTGTCTGTTAAACAGATCTACCAAGGTTCTGATATTTGAATTGGTGTTATCAGCTAGAATTTCATGGGCTTCATATTGTGTTGAATTGTTTTGTGCCTAAGTATTGTCGCTTTTCTCGGAGGTTAACTCAGCTTCTCATCTGTAGGTATGAGCTGGGCCGCCAGCCTGCTAACACCAAGCTGTCCAGCAACAAGACAGTGAGGAGGGTACGTGTCCGGGGAGGAAATGTCAAGTGGAGAGCTCTCCGCCTGGATACTGGTAACTACTCATGGGGAAGTGAGGCTGTTACCCGCAAGACCCGTATCCTGGATGTTGTCTACAATGCGTCAAACAATGAGCTTGTTCGCACCCAGACCCTTGTGAAGAGCGCTATTGTTCAAGTTGATGCTGCCCCATTCAAACAGTGGTACCTCACTCACTATGGAGTGGACATTGGTAGGAAGAAGAAGGCGGCTGCAGCCAAGAAGGATACTGCAGAGGTACCATTCTTTGCAACACAAGTTTGTTGTTGGTTGTAAATTCTTAAATTACTATTGTTTAATCTGATGAGAGATCTCACTACTGCACATGCATGTACTTACTGCTCACTTCTAACTAGTCCTATGTTTAGTAGATTTCATTTTTGTTGACCTTTTGTATTGATAACTAGTTTATGCATTTGTATCTTATTAGGATTTGATGCGACAGTTTAATTATGCATGTTTCCTTGGGAATTTGTAGAGAATAAAACAACTGGTTCACTTTGTGTATGAAAAATGTTGAACTTGGTATCTGTAATTGATGAGTCTTGCTTTTATAGTATTGATGCTATGGTTTGCTTAATGGATTGTTTGATTATATGTGCAGGGTCAAGAGGGTGAGGCTGCAGCTGAAGAATTAAAGAAAAGTAACCATGTCAAGAGGAAGCTTGAGAAGCGCAAGGAGGCACGTGCACTTGATGCGCACATTGAGGAACAATTTAGCAGTGGAAGGTTGTTGGCGTGCATCGCTTCTCGTCCTGGACAGTGTGGCCGAGCTGATGGGTAAGTAAATACTGAGATTGTGTTACTCCTTACTTCCTTAGTTCAATGGATGCTGAAGTGAATTAGATTGGTGGTTCCTGGTCAATGCCATTTTGGTTGTGGATTTCTGGTGATTGGTTCCCATCAGTTAAGTTGCATGCAGGCATCATTTAAATCATTTCTTGGGATCAGCTGGTTTTGAAAAGCAAATCTGTGAATGTGTACTTCAACTTCACCAGTAATAAGCTACTTATAATTGTGTTTTACTTTGCATGGCAGGTACATCCTTGAGGGTAAGGAGCTCGAGTTCTACATGAAGAAGCTCCAGAAGAAGAAGGGCAAGGGTGCTGCAGCTTAGATGCATTGTCTTGCTACAAGGGCGGCCTATCTTATCCTTTTACTCTGGGTTTTGTTAGTCCTCAAGTATGTTATGTCGTGTTGCAGACCTGATTGAACACCTATTTTCTAAAAGTGAATCAACTCTAGCTTCAAAGAACTGAGAATGTTCACCCTGCCGTGGTTGTATTCTCGTGGTGTTTAGGTTCACTGTTTATTGACAGTTTGTGTCCGGCAGTTTTGGTTGATCTCTCAGATTGCTTTTTGAATGTTGTGTTTTCTGTTTGATCTTTATTTGTTGGTTGCGAATGTTGCGATTATCTGCCAGACAAGCACAAACTTGATGAGGAGCTCTGCAGCCACTGATTACATGCTGTTGTGTTAATACGGTGCTTGATACCTGAGGTCTAGTGTTGATTTTACACCATGAGGTATGCATCCATTGTTTTAAGAAGATGTTGCACAGTTACTTTTGACTTAATGCTAAGGTCCCTGAATACACAACTTGTTTTATTTACACAAATTCGGATTATCAGGTTGCCTGGCTAGCCATTCCTCGACAAGCAATTGTGGTGGTCGTAACCCTCCCTCTCATCGATACGAAAAATACAAAACAGTAGTGGTGTACAGTTGCTAAACTAGCTCGTTCTTACTCTCACTATACTCTTTAATGTCCACTCTCGCCGTCATCTCTGTTGACCTAGCATCATTAACCCTCTCTCTAGCTAGCCCTTTTAATCTCCCTCTCCATTAACCTCTTGACCCCACCTTCCAACACACTAGCTAATCTGGACAGCTATTTGCCAGGCGGCCCATGAGACAGAAAGCTCATAACGTACCTCCCTAGAGCTCGCAACCTGTATCACACGGTACAAAGATCGCGATGGCGCCCTCGGAGGAGTGTCGTGTCTTCGTGACCGCCGATGACAGAAGTAGATCGATGTCGCCCCAATCCTGTCCACTGCTCCTCCTCCATTCAAATTTGAATTGAGGTACTTGACTTTCTGTATCTAATTTGCGTTCGTATACGATTCATGATCTGATTCATTCTGGTATGTCGATTAGTATTTAAAAATCAACGCAATAGAGTATGTATTCCGAAGATGAATTCAATCAATTTGTATTGGACGAAGTGATCAATTCGTCCTCTTCGGATGATGAGCTATATGATTGTGCCGTACAAATAACATTGAGGAGGTTAATCATTCGGGTCGTATTGGTTCTATTGAGGGACATGACGTAGCCCATCGTCAAAGACCTTTATACCATGATCTTCTTTACAAAGACTATTCCTCAAATAATCCTACTTTCAACGCCAAGAATTTTCTTCAAATTTTCATCTAATTTTCACTGTGAGATAGGTTTTGACATAGGTTTCGGATGAGGCGATATCTATTTCTTCGCATAATGAAGATTGTTGAGAAACATGACTATTTCGTGCAAAAGAGGAATGCAGCCAGTGGGCTAGGACTATCTTGTATGCAGAAGGTCGTTGTTGCTTTTCATATGTTAGCTTATGCCACACCCGCTGATGCTTTCGACGGGTACATTCGTATTGGTGAGAATACTGCGCTAGAAGCTTTGAGAAAGTCTGTAGCAGTTGTCATGGTTCTCATGGCGTCGCCTAGTCGCCAGGGCGTTTTTTGAACTGTGGCGTTGCGTTCGCCACGACCTATGTCGTCGTCACACGCCGCCTAGTCGTCGCCTACTCGGCGGCAGACGCCGCAACAATGAAAGATTGGCTGTGAGCGCGAGGGAAATGAAAAGTAAGCGACACATGAGTGGGGAAATTGGGAAGAGAGGCGAGAGGGGAAGGGAAGAGGGCAGCGACAACACATGAATCCAGCGGTGAGCCGCTCCGTCCAGTTGCTCTCGCCCTTCCGCTGCTCCACGTCCATCGATTCGCGTCGCCAATTCGCTCCTCGGACTGCGCAGGAGGCAGGGTGGGCCGCGGAGGAGGGAGGGGAAGCGGCAGAAGTTGCGGGCTGGAGAAGAGGGAGGGAAGGAGGAGGGAGCGGCGGCACTGGAGAAGGCATGCGAGAGCGGCGCGCGCCGGACAAAGAGCGTGCGTCGGCGCCGGCTGCAGGAGATGGGAGAGAGAGGAGGCCTAGGTTATTATGCATACTTACATGAGAGAGAGACTTGTGGTGGGCTGGTGGGCTGATTGATGGCCTTCACTAGCCCATTTAGTATTCCCGCTCCTTTCTTCTTCTCTTTTTGTCTTTTTATTTAGTATATATGGCTGTTTGGCATTGTTATGGCATCGCTTTGCCGCGCGCCATACTCGCCTAGGCGTCTCCAAGGTGGTGGGTCGCCACGCCTCGCCTTATCGCCGTAAGAACCATGACAGCTGTTGTTGAGATTTTTGGACCGAAGTACATGAGAGAGCATAATGAACAAGATACTCCTAGATTACTTGAAATTGGAGCTAGCATAGGATTTCCTGGTAGTCTTGGGTCCGTCAATTGTATGCAATGGCCTTGGAAAAATTGTCCTACTGCACATCACGGGATGTACATGGGACATAAAAAGGAGCCTACTGTACTCAAAGTAGTCTATAGATATGGCATGCATTCTTTGGAATTCCTGGTTCACACAATGACATAAATGTGCTTCAAAGGTCCCCTATCTTTGCAAGGCTTGTTGAGGGTCAAGGTCCAGAAGTAAAGTACAACATCAATGGACATGACTATTCAATGGGTTATTATCCAGCAGATGACATATATCCATTGTGGGCAACTTTTATCCATTGTGGGCAACTTTTGTGAAGACCAATCCAGAGCCACAAGATGATAAGAAAAAATATTTTGCAAAGGCACAAGAAGCATGTTGGAAGGATGTTGAAAGGGCATTTGGGGTTCTACAATCTCGCTTTGCTATTTTTTAGCAAAAACCATAGGGCAAAGCTCCCCGACAACTATATTAAAAAGAAGAGTATTAGTGAACAAAACTTACAAACATACAACCAACAGAGACCCAACTAAAAATTGGGAAGCCCAACTAGGGCACAACCAGGATATTAGAGAACAAAAGGGGAACAGAACCACAGAGAAGAAGATAGAGGGAGCAAACTAAGTTTACAATATATACAACCATCGTAAAATTGAGCTATGGAGGTGAGGTTTGATTCTAGAAAGATGGCTAATAATAGCATCTTTGACAACAAATTTCCAGGATGAAAGGCTTGAAGGCTTGTTGTTGAAGATGTAGTCATTTCTTTCCTTCCATAAACACCAATCATGAATTAAAAAGATCTCCATGAAGAAAGGCTGCCTGAACTCCTCCTTGGAAATGTAAAGTTTGTGATGGATGTTGGAGCTCTCATCCCAGATGATGCCAATTGCAAACCACCGACTTTGAGCAGATGAACATTGAAAAACAGGTGTTCAGCAGATTCATCAACACCTTTAGGGCACAAAACACAGTGATATCCCTCTTGCAAAACCTTCTCCCCCCTTCTTAACATGCTTCTGGTATTAATTCTGTCTACAAGAAGCAAGCAACCAAAGAATTTAATCTTAGGAATACATAGTTTCCCAAATCCAGACAACTTCGCTTTGCTATTGTTCGTGGATCGACACATTTGTTGGATGAAGATAAGCTCCATGATATTATGATGGCTCGCATCATAATGCATAAAATGATTATTGAAGATGAGTGTGAAGAGCACATAGGAGGATATGAGTATCACTTCGATGATGAGGGACAATACGTTTGAAACTACGACAATATGGGATCAAGAGTCATAGTTTCACATAGTGTTGCACCTGAACTTGATGCTTTCATGCAAAATTATAAAACATCAAGGATAGATAAATCCACTATCAGCTCAAGGTAGACCTGATTGAGCACTTGTGGCAAAACCATTCAAAGTTATACAATATAGATTAATGTTGATTAGTTTTGTGTAATTCATTTTATATTTATTTGAGAACATCATACATTTTATTAAATAATTATTTTAGAATATTATAGATTATATTGTGCTTGTTTGCCTCACTGTGCTTGTCTGTACTATTCACAATTTGAAAATTCGTAAATTGTCCAAGTATGAGACAATATCATTTAGCTACTTTTGAAATTAATTTCAAAGATTTTCTGAAGGACTATGGTTCCACAGTAGCAAAATGGGATCTTTGTACATTGATGAACATGTACTCTCATTTGTTGGGCTAGATATTGGAGATGAACAATTTTTGAGAAAGTTCCAGGAGGTAAACTCAACTGTGTTAAACCCGACGACAGACACAAAAATTCTAAGTTTGGACTGCCAATGGTAAAATTCATGGAATTTTGCAATTATTTTGTGAGTTATTTCTTTTGAAAGTCAGCCAATTTCATTGATGATAAATAAAGATCAAACATCAAGGTTTAACATGGTTTAATTGGTTGGAAGATTAAAATACATCTACTAATTTTAATGGAATCTCCAAGTTGGAACTATGTCACTATTTCGAGTCCGGGACAAGTACAACACACAATCATGTACATCACAAAATCATGTAGATAAACTCATCAAATAACCTTAAACCACATAATTCAATGAGTACCTCGCAAGGGGACAAATCCACACAAAAGCTAAATTAAGCATTCAAAAGGTATCTCACACATAAGTTTTAAAATGAACTGAAACTAGATACAAACTCTTAGATATTGCAACATCTTGCAAGAATCTCATCTTGACGCACTGCATAGTATTGTTGTAGTTTGTAGTTCATTGTGCTCAAATCCAAATTAAGATTTCTCTCCTCTTCTAGACCCTTCCGAGTTGAAACTTTTCTTTATCCAATTTTAGCCTTTCCTCTTCTTGGTCCCTTTGGAGTTTAATATTTTCTTTCTCCAATTTTAGCCTTTCCTCCCGCAACGCAAATGCTTTGTTGCACCTCTCTTCTTTCTTCAGATCTTTCTCATTGTCAGTTTTTTTATTTACCATTAGGTAATCCAACGCTTCAATGGTCGAGCGTTTGTTTCTCTTTTCGCCGTCAGGTCTTACAGGTGGTTCACCCTCATCAAGAACATCAAGAGGGGTAGCATGAGCAACATGAGCTAAGACAGGAGAAGAATTAGCCACAGTCTTCTGTTTCTTGTTGCTTGTTTTCTTTGCGCATCCAATGTCCACCCGCCTGTCCATCCACTTGGGCTTGTCCTTGAGAATGTTCTAGCAATGCATGAATGCAAACTTCCTATCCTTCGGGTCTTCTTTCATGAACATTGCACATGCATTTGCAATCTGCACATTTGAACCAAAGCAAATATTAGAATGAATTACTGAGAAATGATTATAGAGGGTAGATTATGAGTTTGAGTGATAACCTTGTCACTCATTGACCAACCACTGTGGTTCCTAGTCTCTATCTTGGACAAATACCCACAAAACAGATTCACATCATGTTGAATACCGGACCAACGGTTCATTAAGGAACTTTCATAACGATTTGACTCAAATTTGATGGTCTTGTTTCCATGGAAATATGCATGTACGCTTTACAAAATGTCCCTTGTGTTTGATCAACACCTTGAATAGGATTCATGCCCACATTCAGCCAAGCTGAGACAAGAAGTATGTCCTCCTCGTCTCCGAAGTTTTTGCTTCTTCCTCGAGAACTCTTGGCTGTTGATCTAGCAAGATGGATGGGTGGTTCACTGCTAGTAGGTGGGAGCTCCTGAGATTGTTCAACTCCATTCACTAAGATGTGAGTGTAATATCCTGAATCCATAGCTCCTACCACATGAAAATAATATATAGTTTATGTCCAATATATAAAAATGTTGTAGATACTAAAAAATCAGACATATATAGTATTGCATTAAAACTATTTAGCATCTATTTTTAGAGCAATGGTACACATTGCTACACAGATGAATAACTAATAACTATAGCTACACATATTAATTGTAATGCCAAGCTAATAACTATTGAATAGTATGCTAAAATGTGCACAAGTAAATGGATGTGATGAAGGACAATCATCAAGGACCATACAAATCCTTTAGAATGGAAAAAATGGAAATGATCATTGCCTCAGAAGGTCACATCTAAACCCAACATTCAGTTTCATTATGCTACTTATTCCTATTTTTCCATCAAAAGGATATGATGCTTTTGTCATGTGATATTTTTTTACAAGATGGATCCGCTGAATATATAGATCAAAAACAGAAAATATAAACACTACTGTAGCACTCTAGATTAAATAACATATTATCTTATCCTAGAGATCAACCTGAGATGCAGTAGAAAATAAATAAGCACATCTTGCACACTTGAAAGATTATTTGTGCATGAACTAGCCCATTTTCAGAAGATACCAAGTATGTGAGTATAGCATGAACTTATTTTTCATGATGAAGCTAGTAACATCAACCATATGATGTGGATCTATGTAATTACCTCACCAGAACTATATAACATTACTACAAAGGAATGGGACAAATGATCAATGTTTTAGGGTAATGAGTGCGGGCTATCACCTCAATTCCATCAAATTCCTCCTCCGTCATTTACATTCACAACATGGTAAAATGAACAAAACCGAAATTGTTGAACAAAGGAACCACGAACTCACTAGTGTATGTCTCCTCTACATGGAATTGCTCATCATCGAGCAAATCTTTAGGCTACCGGTGGTGCTGTGACTTATGGAGAACTCCCACTTCCTCCTGGCCCTCCTCCCTTCCTGGTCCAACCTGACGAAAAGCTCGAGCCTTCATGGACCCACTCCACAACCCCTGTACCCCAACCGCGGTGGAACGAGGTCGCAGTGGTCTGTACATGGCGGTAGCGGTGCCGTTGGTGACATGACGTGACATGAGCGAGGGCGCAACATGTAGGCGCGAGGCAGGAAGGCGGGTATATTTTATCGGTGCGCGAACTTGATTTTGACAATGGGAGAAGGCAAAGAGGGATTGACGCGAGGATCTTGGTGTCGGGCATACTCCCCGGTGCTACGCGAGGAAGGATGAAGATGGTCTCTTACTTGATTCTCTCGTAATCCTACTAGAACTCGTTCCCGTAATACTATGGGACTCCTACTCAGAATCGACTAGGAACCCGCCCCCCGGACTATATAAAGGAGGGCCGGGTACCTAGCCGGCACCCGATCTCAACCAACACCAAGCGCGGGCGCCATACTTGATCCCCAAACAAGACGTAGGGTTCGCCACCTTGGCAACCCGAACCGTATAAATCATGTGTCCCGTGTCCTTACGCACACCTTCGAGTTCTCGGTCTCCCGATCACGATCCTCACCACACAATCTACTACCTCGGGTACCCCCTTGGTAGGTTTGCTGGTCTAAAACACCGACAGATGGCGCGCCGGTAGGGGTGATCATCACCACCGGGCGAATTCGAAGGACCTTCGTCAACAAGATCAATCTACTCGTCGACTCGCCGAGATCCATTAAAGCAAGTCGCCTTGCTCCTGTCAAAGCGGAATCAATTTTTCCGCGCCGCGCTTCGGTTGCTTCGGCACGTCGCGCGGCTCGTCACGCGACTCGTCGCGCCGCTCGTCGTCGACTACCCGCGTCGCTCGGCTCGTCGTCGACTACTCCGCCTCGCGCGCGAGCTCGTCGTCGACAACTCCGCCTCGCGCGAGCTCGTCGTCGACTACTTCGCCTCCGCCGCGCGTCGGGGTGCCTCGGCACGTCGCGCGGCTCGTCACGCGGCTCGCCGCGCGCGCTCATCGTCGACTACTCCGCCTCGCGCGAGGCTCGTCATCGACTACTTCGCCTCCGCCACGCGTCCGGTGCCTCGGCACGTCGCACGGCTCGTCATGCGGCTCGTCGCGCGCTCGTCATCGACTACTCGCCTCGCGCGGGCTCGTCGTCGATTACTCGCCTCGCGCACGCTCGTCGTCGACTACTTCGCCCTCCACCGCGTGTCCGGGTGCCTCGGCACGTCGCGCGAGCTCGTCGTCGACTACTTCGCCTCCGCGCGCGTGCGGGTGCCTCGGCACGTCGCGCGGCTCGTCACGCGGATAGTCGCGCCGCTCGTCGTCGACTACTCCGCCTCGCGCGAGCTCGTCGTCGACTACCCCCGCCTCGCGCGAGGCTCGTCGTCGACTACTTCGCCTCCAGCGCTCGCGTTCGGGTGCCTCGGCACATCGCTCGGCTCGTCACGCGGCTCCCGCGCGCTCGTCGCCGACTACTCCACCTCGCGCGGGCTCGTCGTCGACTAATGCGCCTCGCCGCGCGTCCGGGTGCCTCGGCACGTCGCGCGACCGTCACGCGGCTCGTCGCGCCGCTCGTCGTCGACTACTCGCGCCTCGCGCGCAGGCTCGTCGTCGACTGCGCGCGCCTCCGCGCGCGCGTCCGGGGTGCCTGCGCACGTCGCGCGGCTCGTCACGCGGCTCGTCGCGCGCTCGTCGTCGACTACTCCGCCTCGCGCGGGCTCGTCGTCGACTACTCCGCCTCCGCCGCGCGCGTCGGGGTGCCTCGGCATGTCGCGCGGCTCGTCCCACGCGGCTCGTCGCTCCGCTCGTCATCGACTACTCGCCTCGCGCACGCTCGTCATCGACTACTTCGCCCTCCGCCCGCGCGCGTCCGGGGTGCCTCGGCACGTCGCGCGGGCTCGTCGTCGACTACCGCCGCCTCCCCGCGCGTCTCGGTGCCTCGGCACGTCGCGCGGCTCGTCACGCTGCTCGTTGCCTTGCTCGTCGTCGACTACCCGCCTCGCACGGAGCTCGTCGTCGACTACATCTCCTACGCCTCGCGTCGCGTGCCTCGGCACGTCGCGCGGCTCGTCACGCGGCTCGTCGCGCCGCTCGTCGTCGACTACTCCTCCTCGCGCGAGGCTCGTCGTCGACTACTTCGCCTCCGCCGCGCGTCGGGTGCCTCGGCACGTCTCGCGGCTCGTCACACGGCTCGCCGCGCCGCTCGTCGTCGACTACTCCGCCTCGCGCGAGCTCGTCGTCGACTACTCCGCCTCCGCCGCGCGTCGGGGGTGCCTCGGCATGTCGCGCGGCTCGTCACGCGGCTCGTCGCGCCACTCGTCGTCGACTAAGTAATCTATCTCGAGAATAGAATTGGAATAAGCAAATCCGATCGAAAAACGAAATCTTCGAGGAAACACTTGATCGGCGGGAAAAGATTCAACTTGATAATTCAACTATAACAATGATACATACACAAGATCACCACCGGGATCCTTCCTTGATCTTGCTTCTAGCTCGGGAACTCCGACGTGGTCTTCCTTGCAAGGTTCCCACGTCGGCTAGGGAAACCCTAGTCAACTAGCTCGACCCTCTCCTCTCCTAGATGGTGTCCCTCTCTTCTCTGCTTCTCGGCGGCCGAAGACGAAATCTTCTCCGCGTGGCTCTCGGTCAGGGGACTATAAATAGCCCGATTGGCGGCTAGGGCAAAGGACGTCGCATTTGGGCCCTAAATGGGCCCGGGCCGACCGGATCGGGGCCGGCCGGCCCGGGCCCATTTAGGCCCGGCCCCGCGGGCTCCTTTGCCCGAGGTCGGTTCCCTTGCTTCCTGGATGCTTCCCCCTTCGCATGTAGGTCCATGTCGTCGGTTTCTCTCCGAATTGGACTCAACTCCTTGTCTTGCAAGCTTCAAGCACTTTTCTCCGGTCGGGTCCCCGGAGTTTGTTGTCTTCTCGGATCGAGTCCCCGGCTTCTTGGAGTTAGTTTTGCTTCATTGCGTGACTTGTTCGGGGCTTCAAGGTCTTGTCATGAGGTGCTTGATGAACTTATCCCGAAAGTCTTGCATTCAACACTAAATCCCCGCATAAACATTAAACTCCAAAAACGACATGCACACGTGAACTTGTTATACCACGGGGGTTAGTACCAATGGATAAAGTATAAAATTCATGCCAACACCGAAGGTAAACTCATGGCTAGGTTGACGGATTTTCACCGTCAACATCTCCCCCATGCTTAAACCTTGCTCGTCCTCGAGTAAGCCTTCGATGGATATCATCATTGCTAAACAATGTTTAAACTTTGCATTTGACCATACATGAGAAAACATAATGCTCTCAAAATATTAATTCATTAAAGTTCCATAATGTACTAGCCTTCATCTCCACGGAGGGTGGATTCTTGTTAAGCTTATCCCACAAGTGTTAACATGCTCACAAAGTTTTAAATGGATCTCAGAATTTTTGAAATGAAGATCGAGATAAAGAAAAGCTAAACCAAATTCACAAATTTAAATCATCTCATGTATTGCTCATAAACTCTCATCTCACTTGTCTCTCAAGCCTATATATTCTACTCCTTTCCCTCTCATATATATGTGGAAGGCTTTATATGGAGCTTTGGGAAAGTTTAGTCCTAACAAGAATTTATAAGTGAGGTGTTGTCATAACAAGACAAGCTTCTCATGGTCTTACCGAGACTCGTCAAAAAGGTCATTGGAAAATAATGTTAAATCAAGGAGGGGAAAGAGAAAAATACACACACTTTTAGATAGGTGGACATGTGCAAATGGCAGAGAGTGATCCCGAGGCACAAAAGAAGTCCTCGTTATCGGATTGCACATGGTTGGAAAATGAGAATGGATCTTTTTATCTTGAAGCCTTGAATGCACTCTTAGAGAACCGGGGAGTTCATTTTACGCACAAATATATTTTTTTTTTCTTCTCTTTCTGATATTTCTCATTCTTTTCTTTCTTTCTTTCTTATATATATATATATATTTTTTTCTTTCTTCACCTTGGAAGTCATGTACATCGCCGAAAATTTTTTTCTTTCATCATTATATTTTTTTTTAAAATACTCCCTTTTGAACTCTAAGGCAGCACCGTACCTACCTCCTCCCCCATGCTTAGACGTTGCTCGTCCTCGAGCAAAGAGGCGAAAAATAAGGTAGGTACCGGAGATATTTCCTTGGAGAGATACTTGAAATCTTCAACGTTGGCACCGTCTTGCGATCTTCCTTGAATTGATGATCCATTCTCAATGATAGGTTGTGGTCAAGGAGGTAATCACAAAAAATGATATTTGGTTTAAGGGTGGATATCCGGCGAAGTTTGTGAGATCACCGATGCGGGGATACACAATGCACGGATAAAAGGCTAGCAAAAAGATAGATACGCAAAAGCGGAATGACCAGCTTCTTAGTCTCGGGCCAGAGAAATCATGGCCTGCAATAACGCACTCAAAAATAAATCTTGTACACTAAGGTTTATGCACTCAAATATATATAAGGCTTTGGATAGGTTGAGCAACACACAAGTGATATTTGTGACAAGGTTAGCAATATTTTTGAGCATAAAAGACATCTTCAATCCATTCATAACTTGAGAGCACATAAAACACTATGGGTCTTTGTTTTAATCATAACCTCCGCTGAAAATTAAGCTAGCATTTAAATAAATTCAGATCTGTATTTTTAAGAGAGCACTAGCTTAAACATGCATAAATCAACTACAAAGATGAACAAAGCTGCAATTTTAATCATATATCATCATAGCACGAATTTTGTAACTTTTCCAATGATATAATCAAGGTGGTGACTTTATTAAATGTGATATCAAGTTGAAATACACACTGAAAATAAACATACATGCTTGCTGAAAATTAAATAAAAACAGAAAAAATACTACGCAAACACACGTAAGAAAAAGCTGAAAATTACAGAGAAATAGAAAAGAAAAGAAAACTAAAGTTCCTTAAGTCCTCTAATCCTCCGCCGGTGGTTGATGTTGATAGTCTTGATAATAATAGCCTTGCTCATAATATGAATGAACGCTTCCTCCGTCGAATTGATTTGGCTCAACAAGGTGAAGGCGACCAAGTTCAAAGGCAATATTTGCGTTGCCTTCACCGAGTTGAGCTGCGTTGGATTGGATGGCTGCGATATTTTGAGCATTTCTTGCAGCGTATCCTCCAATAATAGCCATGCTTTGTTGTGGTTGGGGATGATGAGCGTAGGCCTCCGCGAAGTTAACGTTGGGCACAACATAATTTTGAGGGGGTACCGGTGCACCACCCCCCATGCTTGTTGTTGAGACCCTCCGTAATAACTAGGCGGAGGAGGAACCCCGCCGGATGGTTGCACATTGGGTTGTGCTCCACCCTCTTGTGCGGAGGATGTTCCCTCTTCTACGATCCTTCCTCTTTTGTTTTTCCTTGCGGGGACCAGGTATTCCCTCTTCCAACCAATCTTCCCTTCCTTCGGTGAAAAGCCTAAGCCTCTCATCCGGAAGAGGGAGGTTCACAATGGCCAATCGGTAACCTCTTCTCTCATCTCCACTAATGTACTTGCCTTGCCGCAAGTACTCAAAACCGAGAGAGGTACCACGCAAAAGGTGAGCGGGGTTTCTTGCGATCCCCGGTCGCAAGGAATAGGCCAACATGGAGAGGTAACACCCCGAACCAATATCACTAGCCCCCGATGTTGCTTCACAACACCAACGGTTGATCATGAGGTAAGAGGGGTCAATTGGCTGCCTGGCAATCAAAGCCGAGTATAGCCAATTTAACTCCGTGTCGGTCACCTTTGTTTCCCTCATCCTCCCCAATACCCTCTTGCACATCCAAGAGTGAAATATCCTGGATAATGGGGTTGCGGATGCTTTTGCGTTGTTGATGGGCATCTCCGGAGATCATGCCCCAAAATTCCGCCAACATGCCGGGAGGCACGTCGACTTTCTCCGGAGCGCCCTTGTGGAATCCAAGCAGCTCCCTTACGTGCTCGTAGGGAACCACTTGTTGGATTCCCTCCAAACGGAATGACAAGCATTGCACCCCATCATCATCAACGATGGGTGCCATAGTCATTAAAATTTCCAAGGTGTAACCCAAGTGGGTGTCCACCGAGATTCCGTTGGAGAACTGAATCCACCCGAGATGCCCCAACATGTAGTTTATGTCGGTGCGAAAACCCAAGGTGTGGAGTGCTTCGTCGTCGATCTCGACATTTGGCACAAGCCTCTTCTCAAGATTGGCGAGCCTATCCTCCTCCTCCGCCGACATGATGATGAAGCCGTACGAAGATTGTGTCGGGGTGTAAGGAGGTGGTGCGGTTGAGCGAGTCGATCGTCGTGGTGGCGCGGGCTGCTCCTCCGCGTGCCCACGAGGTTCGGTGAACCTCATGGAAGTGCTTCTCGCAGCCCTCATCCCACCAAGGAGGAGAGCGTCGTTCCTCCTCGGTGGTGCCGTGTCCGTCTCCATGCTCCGGGGAGACTCGGAAACCGAGTGCCTCCTCGAAGACGTGGTTGATGACGGCTTGGACGACGACGAACTCTTCTTCTTAGAGAAGAGACTTGTGGTCTTCTTCCACATGCTTGCTGCACTCTCTCTTCAACTAAAAATCCGGGTTGCAACCGGTAAACTAGACACTTAAACTCTTTGCTTCGGATGTGGACTTTGAGTGGATTAGGGAGGTGGATTTTTCTTGAGCTCTCAAGCTTGGGTGGTTGGCTAAGTCTACGGAGGTTCTGAGCACACAAACTTGAACACACAAACAAGGGAAGGAGAGGGAAGCTTGCCGCAGAAGACGGGCGCCGGGGGGCACAATTTATAGGGGGAGCCGGCCGGCCTAGGCCGGCCGGCCCCGGGCTCCAACGGCTCCTCCTCGGTGCGTCTTTCTCCCGGGCACGATCATTTCGCCTCCGCAACTTTCCCCGCCCGCGTGCTCCACGAGTTGCACCGCCCAAACGCTCTCGTCCACTCCTTTTCTTGAATTATTGGTCCTCCCACTTGATGCTCCATGCTTTGGGTCATGTCCATGCTCCCTAGCTCCACTTGCTTCACATGCCACCATTGAAATCCTGCAAAGTTGATGCTTGCTGCCCACCATGCTTGTCCTTTGCATGTGGAGGTGGTGAAAGTTGATAAAAGGGGATCCAATGGTGCATGCATGATTAATTCAAACTTGATTGCCTCCATTTAGGTGTGTTTAAGGTTAAGCACTCCTCTAATTCGAATTTTAAAATATTTTTCAGAGCCATGCAAGAGCTTGAACATAATTTTAGAGAAGTTTTTAAACCATTAAAAACAAATGTAAGTCGAAGATATTTTTCGACTACGTCGATTTTCGTCTTACCGGTAAAGTCTGCTTTCATCGGTTGAGAGCGAACGTTTTCCCGGCTTGATCATGGGGGCATAGGTTTAGGTTCTAATTTTGGCTAAATAAGAAAGATTTTGATCAGAACAAAATTAGAATAGGCTTAGAAAAATTCTAATCCTAGAGAAACCAAGGGTAAAGATTTTTAAGATCAACCAAAAGCTTTGATTTCTAGGTTCACGCGAGTCCTACCACGTGCTGAATTTTTATAACACTTGAATATAAATCGTGGCTCTACTCGTGTGGTTTTAGCATAAAAAATAAGCCAACCTCAGCACCATAATGAGGGTGAAAGGTTGAGCTAAGGTTCTGAAATTATTTGGTTGAGGGGTTTCTCGAAAAGAAAAGAATCAAACAAGCACATAGGAGGGTTCATGCAAAGGGTTTATGATAAAGCAAACATTCAATCAAGAATTATGTCTCTAATATTGTTCAACCACTTCTAAGTCTAATGTCTTTGCGTAGTAAAACTTCAAAAACTAAATTATTAAAAATACTCGAAAAACCCGGAATCGGGTTGTCCTCCCGTAGCTTATTCTTGACTTGACTTGACGAAACGGGTTGCCTCCCCGCCTAGCGCTTCGTTTATAGTCTATAGCTAGACTTCTTCACTTGATTACTCCGGATCAACGCTCTTTGCGGGCGTTGCAATCTTGGGTACCCACTTCCGCACCATCTTGGGCGCGGGCTTGTCTTTTGGCTTGGTCCGGCTTAGTCATTTTTTTGGTCTTCACGGGCGGCTTCTCTTCCTTTGTCTTGACGGATGCAACACCTTCTTTAATTTTCGTTACGTTCACTTTTTTCGGCTCCTTCTTCTTTTTCAGCCCCTCCGTTTGTTTTGGTTCTATCTTCACTCCAATCATGTTGCATGCCTCAATCCTTGGACGGAACTTGAAGGAACTCCTTTCTCCGTTGATATCGAACATGATCTCCCCCTTGCCAACATCAATAGTTGCTCCCACGGTCTTGAGGAACGGCCTCCCTAGGATGAGCGGCGGCTTCTCCCTCTCTCCCATCTCGAGCACAACGAAGTCGACGGGGATGAAGTGGTGTCCAATCTTCACGGGTACATCTTCGGCAATGCCCAAGGGATAGCGAATGGAGTTGTCACCCGGCTCCAAACATATTCCCGTAGGCTCCATCGGTAGGCGTAACTTCTCGAACACATCCCTCGGCATGACACTCACACTAGCTCCAAGGTCGCATAACGCCTTCTCGAAGTTGAAAGAACCAAGCGAACATGGAATTGTAGGGCACCGGGGTCTTTTTGCTTCTCCGGCCCATAAGCAATAGCCGCACTACACTCCTCGGACATCTTGACATGATCTACCCCGAGTGTTGCTATCTCATATTTATTTGCAAGTATGTCTTTAAAGTAACGAGAATATGTAGGTACTTGTAGGGCATCTAGTAACGGCATGTTGATGCTAAGTCTACGCACAACTTCCACAAACTTCTCAAAGTGGTTGTCAAGTTTACCTCGGAAGTAGCGTGGCTTGAGTTGCGGTATCCTCGTGTCATCTTCCGGCATCTCAAATTCGGGTTCCTCGGTGACGATCCCCGTAACCCTCTCTTTAGCAGCTCCTTCCACCTCGGTGGATGGTTTCGGCTTTCTTGCTCCCGCGGTACGTTCCGGATCTTCGGTCTCCTTCCCCGAACGTGTTTGAATGGCCTTCGCCGATTCGGGACATTTGGGTTGTCCCGGAAGCTTCCCTTCATCATTAGTGAGGCGCCCCGCAAGTTGTCCAACTTGCGTCTCGAGCATCTTCATCATGTTGAGCACTTGATGATTGGAACTTCCGACCTCCGTCACTTTGCTATCGATGTTCTCCAACACCTTGTCTATGGTCTTGAACTTGGTGACGGTGTCCTTGTTGATCTTAGCTTGCTCATCCATGAACTCCTTCAATTGTATCCGAAGTGGAACCGCGTTAGGAATAGATGAGCTTGCATTAAATTGAGGCCTACCTTGCCCGTAGCGGAAGTTCGGCAATTCTCCCTTCCTCATGTAGTCGAGCACTTTGGCTTCCTCCGGACAATCTTTGCGGACATGGCCATACTCTCCACATTCTTCGCATGTGGACCTTGCTTCGGCGGCCTTCAAGTCTTGAGCCTCTTTCTTTTCTATCTCCATCTTCTCCAACCTCCTCATGAGCGAGTCGATCTTGCCTTCAAGTATGTCTTCCTTCTCCACTTGCAAGACTCCTTTGACGTTCCCCATAGGTTGAGCCGGGTGTAGGCGCCGGATGACGCCCACGTGTCATTATCCGCGACCTTCTTGAATAGCGTGAAAGCTTCCGTCGGTGTAAGCTCGATGATAGATCCTCCCGCCGATGCATCGATGATCGTCCTTGACGCCATGGTGAGTCCTTGATAGAACTTTTGCACGAGGTCTTCTTTCGGGAACTTGTGATGTGGAACCGCCCGGTGTACTCGTTGAAGCGCTCAAATGCCTCCGAGATAGTTTCGTAGGATATTGAACAAAGGTGGCAATCTTATTACGCAAGCTTTGAGTTTTACCCGTGAGTAGTATTCCTTCATGAAAGCCTTCATCAACGTGTTCCAATTTTGCACCGTCTCCGCCGGTTGAGAGTGGAACCATTGCAACGCCTTCCCGAGTAGTGAAAACGGGAAAAGCCTTGCCCTCATTTGATCTTGAGTCACCCCGTCCATGTTGAAAGTCTGACATAGTTGAATGAATGCTTGGAGGTGAAGGTTCGGATCCTCTTTGCCGGTGAAGGGTGAATGTTGCACCATGCGGATTGTTGAGGTCTTGATCTCGAACGGTCTTCCGATCTCGTCGAGGTTCAAGATTGGTAGGTCGATGATGTCTGGGGTGCATAGCTCCCCAATCTTGCGTTCTTCCGGTGGTTGGTCACCCATTGGTGGAAGTCGATTCTCCCTCGGACTTTGAGGTGGTGAATTTTCCGGAGATTCCCGCGATCCTTCGTCTTCCGACTCCGAATCTACAAAATCCAAACTTTTTAGCTTGATGTGCTTCGCGTCTCCTTAGCCTCGTAAAGTTTTTTTCCGGATCATCCACAAAATTATTGGGTTTGTTGGAGAGGTAGCCGTCCATCTCCGTTAGGGTTAGCGATAAACAAAATATGCAAAAGAAACTAGAAAACAAAACAAATCTATAAAGACTAGAGTTAGACAAACTAGATTAGATGTATTTTGAGGATGATTGAAGCTTATTAGATGCAAAAATAAAACAAAATCAGTACTGAAAATTACAAAAAAAAGCAATAAAAAATCAAATCTTGATCACTTGTTCCCCGGCAACGGCGCCAGAAAAAGGGGCTTGTTGACGGTTAATAATTGTATCAAAGTTCGTTCGTGACTCGCAAGCGTACAAGTCTCCCGTCGTAGTCAAGGGACCCTTCTTCCCTCGAGTGGTGAACCCAAGGTATCGAATCCGTGGAACAAATGTGTGACGCAAGAATTAATCTATTAAAGCCAAGTAATCTTCAATAATCGATAAAAGACCTAATGCATCTAAGTAAAAGACACAAAACGAATCTAATCTACTAAAAACCGGAGAAAACAAAGTAAGATTAGGTAGATAAACCAATCTAGAGGGATCGGGGTAAGCCTTTTGTTGAAGTTCCAAGCAAGAGAAGAAGTAGCAAATCGAATCTTAATAAAAGCCTCTTTAAATCGTGGTTTCCCGTCCAAATCCGAAAACATCCGCCTTTCGAGACCCCCGTTCGTCACAACGTATCCCTATTCATGCGGGGAGCTTAGGGCGAGTCAAAAGACAAGTCGAGATTCTTTCGGAGGATCCGGCGTGTACCTCTAGCCACCGCGGCTACAAGAACACCCTAAGTAATCTATCTCGAGAATAGAATTGGAATAAGCAAATCCGATCGAAAAACGAAATCTTCGAGGAAACACTTGATCGGCGGGAAAAGATTCAACTTGATAATTCAACTATAACAATGATACATACACAAGATCACCACCGGGATCCTTCCTTGATCTTGCTTCTAGCTCGGGAACTCCGACGTGGTCTTCCTTGCAAGGTTCCCACGTCGGCTAGGGAAACCCTAGTCAACTAGCTCGACCCTCTCCTCTCCTAGATGGTGTCCCTCTCTTCTCTCGCTTCTCGGCGGCCGAAGACGAAATCTTCTCGCGTGGCTCTCGGTCGGGGGACTATAAATAGCCCGATCGGCCAGCTAGGGCAAAGGACGTCGCATTTGGGCCCTAAATGGGCCGGGGCCGGCACCGGGGCCGGCGGCCCGGGCCCATTTAGGCCCGGCCCGCGGGCTCCTTTGCCCGAGGTCGGTTCCCTTGCTTCCGGATGCTTCCCCTTCGCATGTAGGTCCATGTCGTCGGTTTCTCTCCGAATTGGACTCAACTCCTTGTCTTGCAAGCTTCAAGACTTTTCTCGGTCGGTCCCCGGAGTTTGTTGTCTTCTCGGATCGAGTCCCCGGCTTCTTGGAGTTAGTTTTGCTTCATTGCGTGACTTGTTCGGGGCTTCAAGGTCTTGTCATGAGGTGCTTGATGAACTTATCCCGAAAGTCTTGCATTCAACACTAAATCCCTGCATAAACATTAAACTCCAAAAACGACATGCACACGTGAACTTGTTATACCACGGGGGTTAGTACCAATGGATAAAGTATAAAATTCATGCCAACACCGAAGGTAAACTCATGGCTAGGTTGACGGATTTTCACCGTCAACAAAGCCTTAACCGTGAAGGAAACGACGTCAAAGGCCCACATGCAAGTGCACACGAATAAGGGATTACGCGAGAAGCAACCGGGGAGGAAACCGGGGCCAAACCGGGCCAAAATGGGCCTGGGCCGGCCGGCCTGGGCCGACCGGCCCAGCCCACTCCGAGGTCGGTTCGGTCCCCCCTTTGCCCTAGGTGTTCGTCTATTTATTGCCTCCGCCGCCGTCGGCCGCCACATCGAACAAATCATCCTACCGATACCATTGACCGAACACCACCGCCGCAAGATGAGGGAGAGAGTTAGATGAGCTCGTCGCAAGGATCAATGCGGCGGAGAGAAGGAACCAAGAGGAGGACTCCAAGCCGTTGGCCTAGGGGTGTTCCCAAGCTCCATCGCCGCCATCTTCATCGACGACGTTCTCCGAGTCTCCATCACCCCTATGTGCTTCAATCCGTGTAAGATGATGGGGTGATGTCTCCGTTCATTCCTAGGATTAGATGGATACATGCTATGTGATCGCTACTTGATTTGTGGTTTCAATCTATTGTTTTCATGTTGATGATGCTTTGATGATTAAGGTAGGCCACCGTGTTTTTCGGGCGTATGATATCCGCTACTCCCATAGATTCCATCAACATACCGTGTCCATCATAGGTCTAGTCACGAATACCTTCGCGTAGTGACAAGACGAGAGGAGGGAAAGGGCGAAACCGTGGTCACAACCCCCCGGTAGATTGGTTTACCGCTTTCGTGTAGTAGATGCATACCATGTTATCCTAGATCCTAGGGAGGGAACGCTTATCTTTCTTACTCACTCTCTTGTGTTCACCCCTTTACCATCTAGTTTAACCCTAGATTTGTTTGATCAACTTAACTTAGATTAACTTAGGTTAGATTGTCTTTACTTTTAGATTAATACTCTCTTTCAAAGGTTTTCCATTCGACTAGATTAGTATTTGGTTAAGCGCTAGTAATCCCCTTGCTCCGTGGATTGACAAGAACCTTGGGAATCCCGTGGTGAAAAAGGTGTAGGTCCGTACGCTTGCAGATCGTAGGTGGATACGAGTTTTATCCGTCAACAAGCCCCTTTTTCTAGCACCATTGCCGGGGAGCAAGCCAGTTTGCTACGTTTAATCTAGTATTAATTTTGTTGATTACTAACACCTAACCCTTATTTTCTAGAAAAAAATATTTTTTTTGTTTTTCTTTCTACTTTTCGTGTGCCTAGATGGGTTTGTTCACCTCACCATTGGAAGACGAAGAGATGTCGCTAAGGGAGCTAGCAATGCCATCAATGGAAGACATTGAGATACAAAAATCAGATTTGATGCTTGCTACAACCCACTACGAAGTGAAGCCTGGAATCATCAAGTTAGTGGCGACAAAACCATTTAGAGGATTGGAGGATGACAACCCATATAGACACATTAAGGAATTCACGATGTTATGCAACACGGTGCAACAAAAAAGGAGTTCGGGCCGCTTGGTTCAAGTGGAATCTTTTTCTCGTTCTCTCTCGAAGATGAAGCGCAAAGATGGTACACACTTGCGTCCGTTGATGCAAAAAGAAATTGGGATGAGCTAGTGAAGAAGTTTCTTTTGAAGTTCTTTCCCATAAGCAAGGTTCAAGACTTTTCGTTTTTTGCATCCTAAAGTCGACTACCGTAGTCGCATCTCAAAGTTCGCTCCACACCGGCATCCTTAAGTTGATTACCGTAGTCGCATCTCAAAGTCCGCTCCACGCGGCATCCTAAAGTCGACTTCGGTTTTCAAGTCGCATCTCAAAGTCCGCTCCGCGCGACACAAAATCGACTTCGGTTTTCAAGTCGCATCTCAAAGTCCGCTCCGCGCGCGCACAAAGTCGACTTCGGGTTTTAAGTCGCATTCTAAAGTCCGCACCGCCGCATCTAAAGTCGACTTTGGTCGCACCTAAAGTCCGCTCCGACGACACGACTACTTCTCATACTCCACGGCTCGAAGCCAAACTACTACTTGGAATCTCTCCCGGCTCGGGGGCTACGCTCAAATTACTACTCAAGGATAACTTCGGCGAGGCTTTGCTCGCTCTCAAGCTCGGGGGCTCCGCACCAACAACTACTCAATGTGGCTCATACGACTCTTTTATCTCGGGGGCTACACGTCGCAAGAGTACTCGGATGATGGCTTTCGCGAACACCGAAGACCCTTGGATTGATTACCTAATCATTTCAAGGCTCGGGGGTCGCTATGCTACACCCATCATTCAATTTTTTCAAGACGGAAGATTCGAAATCAAGATTAACCCTCGCCCTAGAGTCTACAACTCAACCTAAGGCTCGGGGCTACTCCATATGGAGTGCGATTTTGCAACCGCACTTCCATATAAATCTCGACTTCAAGACCGATGAGCCGGACCACCTTCCGACCTCGTGGCGGTTCAAGTACTATTGAAGACTTCTCCAAGCGTACTCGAGTATGCTAAAGAACTACCCGCAGAGGCTTCAAGACTACTCGAACTACTACACTCGACTACAATGTGCTCGGGGGCTTGTCGGCATACTCCCGCACCCATGCAAGGAAGGATGAAGACGGACTCTTACTAGAATTCCCTTGTAATCCTACTAGGACTCGTTCCTTGTAATCATACTAGGACTCCTCGCCTTGTAACCGACTAGGAACCCGCCCCCCGGACTATATAAAGGAGGGTCGGGTACCTAGCCGGCACCCGATCTCAACCAACACCAAGCGCGAGCGCCATACTTGATCCCCAAACGGGACGTAGTGTTCGCCACCTTGGCTACCCGAATCCGTATACATTTTGTGTCCCGTGTCCTTGTGCACACCTTCGAGTTCTCGGTCTCCCGATCACAATCCTCACCTCACAATCTACTACCTCGGGTACCCCTTGGTAGGTTTGCCGGTCTAAAACACCGACACACGGGCGATTTTGCGAGGTGGCCGCGCTCGCGAGCATTGGCGAGCGGGAGGGAGAGAATGGAGGGGTATTGCGAGCCTGGACTCTACCGAGGCTGTCGGAAAATAGTTTTTTTGTTTTTGTTAATTATACCGATACAAAACAATATAAAGGAGCTCTTGGAGTTCCTCTAGAGCAACTCCAACAGCCTCGTTATTTTTGCTAGCTATAATTTGGCTGCCTTCTAGCTAACTCATTTGATTTACAACGACAACCCATGTTTTACATGTGATACATGATACTGTTATAAATATACTATACAAATTAATATACGATACCATTATTTGTTTGTTTTTTAAACATTTTCTATGAATATTTATGCAAATTGATAAATCTACGAATTAAATGCAAATTAGTTTTGATATTAGATCTAATGTCCTCATTTCTTTACCCAACTAACCGATTGAAATTTTTGTATCAAAGTTTGAATAGAGTGTGAAGGGGCTATATATATACTCCGTACTAATTATAAGTAGGCAAGAAGAAAAAATAAATAAAAGAAAACACTGTTCAATTAGCGATCCACACCGTCGATTTCCGATCAGACGCGCATCGAACGACCAAACAGCATAGTCTCTCCGCGCCGCACCTCTACCTATTTCTTCTCCGCCGCCGGAGGCCGCCGACGGCCGTCGCATCTCCGCTTCGAAACCCTCCTCCGCCGGCGTGGGACCCGCTCCGATGGAGGCGCCGCCTCTCCCTCCGCCATCCCATCCGCCGCCACCTCCACCCCCCGACCTCACCTCCGCCCTCGCCCGCCTCCGCTCCCTCCTCTCCTCCGCGTCCTCCGCCCTCGCCGCCCTCCCCTCCCCTCTCACCCACGCAACCAGCCCGCGCACCAGCATCCCCTCACCTCAGCCCCCCACCACCCCCCCCCCCCACACCTCCACTCCCGCCGCCCGCCACCGCCGTAACCCTCCCGCTCCCGGCCGCCCCAGCCCCCTACGCCGACTGCCCCGCCGTCGTCCGCACCACCCCTACCCCAATCCCCGCGGTTTCCTCCCTCCCCGCCGCCATCGCTGCCGAGTGCGCGGATTTCTCCTCTTCCAGTACTGCTCAGAGCCGCACCACCTCGCCGCCCCGCATCCTACCGTCGGAGCTCAGCCTCCTGCGACGGGAGCTGGACTCCTGGGGCGCGGGGGGTCTCCACCTCCCGGGTTCGTACTCGTACGCCGTAACGCGGGTGGTGGTCGTGTTCCGCTTGGGTGTGACGCCGCGGTGGGAGGCCGATCTGCGGCGGTGGGTGCTTGGGAGCTCACCGAGGTACGGAGTCAAGGTCAACGTGGCGGAGGCTGGTCATATCTGGCTGCTGCTGTGGCTCTGCTTGAAGGTGATGGCGGCGGAGGCTGCGTGCTCACTGGTGGGGGTCAACAATGGGGATGGCAGTGAGGGGGTAGGTTTTGATCCAAGGGCCATGAGGTTTGAGTGCCCGAGGCTGGTCGAGGGGGTTTCATGGCTAGGTGCACAGCTCGGGGTTCTGTATGGTGAAAGCAATGGGAGACTCTTTGCTCTTGCAGCAGTGAAGGAGGCGGTGCTGCAGATGGCGTATTGCTTGGCTGTTGCTGTAGGCGCAACTAGTGGAGTAGAGGGCGAGGTTGGAGCTGGTGGAGGAGAGAATGAGGTTGGAACTGGTGGAGGTGCTGGTGAAAAAGGACGTGATTCTGGAGATGTGTCAGGCCCTGTTTTCCTTTCCCAGGTTGCTGCTGCCGTTATGGCATTGTATGAGAGGTTCTCTTTGGAGGAGAAGACCAAAGCACTGCGAGCTCAATGCCCGTCAAAATATCAGCTGTATGCTTTCTTAAAGTTTTGTGTTCTACTTATTCAGCATTGTATAACTGTAAAAAATAGCGCGCTATAGCGCCAAAATAGCGTCGAAATAGCGCTGAAATATCGTTTTGGCCAAGCTTCCGCTAAAATTCTATAGCCCGTTAAAATGTGTGATGATATTAGATGAAAGCCTAGGAGAGCATAACAGATTAGCTTATAGCTACATACTCTCCTGTGAATGTATGGCACACGGTTGAGACAATGGGCATAAACTTACCATCTTATTGTGCACATGCTTGTTAATATCTTATTTTTCTCTAAGGAAGAAAGGAGTGTGCTACATTTTTTTTTTGCATATTCACATAGAAGCAGGATCATAGTCAGCAATTTATGATTAAACAACCTTGATGGACATACTCACCAAGTTAACAGATACTGCGTAGCTTGTATGTACAAGGATATCAGATTGTTGATCATGTGTAAGTAGCATATTGCTATGCAAACAAAGCTATTAGTCTCTCATGATGATAGTAACTTATAGATTCCCCCCCTTCCTTTTACATTGTGATTACTTTTGCTTGGTTTGGCAAAACATTTTCTTTCCTTGATAAGTGCATGTTGTTTTCTTATAGATTAATTGAGTATTCACAAGCATTGGAACGAGGGAACTTGGAGCGATCAAACAGACCAAACTACAGAGCTGTTACGGAGTATGATGGGATCCTGTCACGGCGAGCAGAGAACCAGGTATAGACATGCAACCAATCTTTTGAAAAGTAGTTGCCCAAATCTAGATACCACACGACACACGGTTGTCTCTACATTTTCCAGTTGTATGCAATAGCCTATTATCAATACAATTACTGATTTTATTTTACAATATATGTTCAGTCCACATATTAGGCGGCAAAATGCTATAATATATTAAAGGATTGACCGAAACCTCATCTTGCTAAGAAAAGCAAGAATGGTGTGCTTTTTAGGTACTCCTTCCATCCAAAACTAAATAAATTAATAAATCTTTCTGGGATTTAAAATTTGTCCCAAAAACAAGTCATTACCCCCATTTGGTATGCGCATGAGGCAGTCAATTAGCACCAAATATGGCTAATAAATAGGGGCAAACAAGCTCATTTTACGTCCTTGTTAATCTGTCCTAGAATTTCTAGAATCATTTTTTTTGTGAGAGATTTTTTTTTTGGGAACGGATGGAGTATTTTTGTAAGATGTATTAACGGCAGTACTTACTGTAAATTCATTTCGGGTCATGGCAGTTCAATTGCAAAAGATGCTTCATGCAGTAGTACTGTAGGTTCTGTGAAGCTTGATTGTTCTGTAGGCATTATTTGTATTTGACATACATATTTGCTTTTCTTTTACTGTTTAATCGAGAAACACTTCTAAAATGATATCTTATCTCAAAGTGGATTGCCAAAATGTATAATCATACTGAGTGGGGATAGATTTGCAAATAAATTAAGAGTTGAAATTACATAAGTTTTTGCATAACTTTGCTTTTTTTCTTTGATAGGAATCTGCTAGATCCAAGACAAAGGAGGAGCTTTTAGCTGAAGAAAGAGATTACAAACGAAGAAGAGCGTCTTACCGTGGCAAGAAAGTGAATCGAAACCCTACAGAGGTGCATGCCAAATTTGTAATTTCAGCTTTTCTCATTATCCTACAGATTGCAAAGAGATTCTATCTTGTTTTCTTTGACTGGCCTTTAGCTTCTTGTGATGCAAATATCTAACATTGCAAACAGGACAACCTTTCACTCCAAATAAGAAGGCTAGAATAGTTTCCTATCTGCATCTGGTCAAGTTTCATTTCCCTATTGTACCTAGTTATCCAAGTTAAAAGTTGGTTTCACTAAATTTCTTAAGCTGTATCACTTTGACCTCATTTTTACTGCTGATGGAACAATTGACAAAACTTGTATATGTTGCATCACCTTTTGTTCTGTTGATTTCTGAAAGTTACTTACCTTGACCAAGATATGAATCTGATGGTTTCCTTTCACTTGTGCAGATACTAAGAGACATAATCGATGAGCAGATGGAGGAAATCAAACAGGCAGGAGGTATTGGTTGTCTTGTGGAAGGTCATGCTGACATCACACCTAATGTGCTTAAGAGCGACTCTCATGGCAGTACACATCAAGGAAGTTATGATTTTTCTAGCAGCTCTTCTCATGACAAGGTAGCATTGGGTTCTAGGTCATCTGGTTGTCACAAGTCACCACGTTCTGATTATTCGGGGAGATTTTCATCAAGGAACCGTGACACAAGAGATTCATACAAGACCTCAAGATATGAAACTCATGGGAAGCGTTATTTATCTGAGAATAAAAATAAATGGATTGTAGGATCAGAAAGTGAAATGGACCAAAGTTATCCTTACCAGCAAGAGAACCATAGATGCCAAAGAAGCTCCAATGATAATAGGAATTATGATGGTTATAAGAAGGGTGTCTCAGACAACTGTCCTGAATCTATTGATTGTTCAGCGCGATCACAAAGATCTTCTGTCACAGAATATGCTCGCATGTCAGGAGAAGGGTGCGGTGATCAAAGTAGAGCTAGTAAGCGTCATAGATCAGTATCTGTTACCCAAGACCAGTTCAGCGACAGATATGATCCCCAAAACACATATTCTGATGGAAATCCCGCGACAGGCATGCTTGATGATGCTATTGAGGAAGCACACCATCGCAGACATCATGAAAGAAAGCATGATCACCACCACTGAAGGATAGTAGAGATTGTTTTTGCTTTCTATGTCAGGTATGTTTGTTATATTATGTTATCTTTTTAGTGTTTCACACTTGTTTTTACACTGCTATTTGACATGCTCTTGCAGTAGCTAAATAATACAAGGCTCTGGGTTATTAGCCTGCAGCTGTATCCTTTTATGTATCCTCATGCCCTAATGCAGCTTCATAACGCCCTTACTTTCTCAGTTTATATCTGTTGCAGCTGTTATCTTTCTCAGGATCTATTAGCTGATAAAGTTTTGCCTTGCGAAAATCAGTCATGTTTATCTTGTCTTAATGGTTATTTTAAGTATATCACTGCTAGTGTTTCGGAAATCAGAAGCACTTTCTGCTAATATTCAAGAATTTTTTTTTTGAAATTAATTTTTTCTGTCTTTTTACCGCGTATGAGCTGGCAAAGGAATTTCAGCTGTCTGCTTTTGCTCCACTAGAGTTCAGAGAGTTTTTTTCCCAAAGCTCTGTTTTTTAATTTGGTTATCTATGCAAGTTTATCCTCACCTGGTTAAGACTAACTGATGCATATTTGCTTCAACATACTTTGTTCATTCTAATTCATGTGTCTGTTGTTTTGCATGAGAGTCGGTATGTCATTGATCCATTTACTTCTGTGCCTGATCATTTTACATGAGTCTACCTCGAGGGTGTGTGGAAATGGAAATGGGTATCTTTCAAGGTGCAACTAATAATTTTTTTATGGATACTGTTAAATCCTTACGTGTAGGCTCATTATCTTCTATGATATAGGGAGGCATTGCACTCAAGATTATAAGTTATAAGCTGATAGTACTGCATTCCCTTAAGAATTGTTTGTATCTGAACTATTTGAAGCACATACCTTTCAATCAAAGGTGAATATTTTAGTGAAAAATTAATAAAATTGGTTAATTATTATCAAATCTTGGTGATTCTCTTTTGAAACACTCCTAGTTCTAGCATAATAATAGTTACTGCCTATGCCCTATGCTTAACAATAGTTGCCTTATTTAGGTTTCAATACAAGACCCATCTTATTTATGCAGATATGCTACCTCTGCACTTACAATGTTCTGCAGGTAGTTTTTCAGTCCAGCCATAACAACTGCCTAAAGTTCTCTCATGACACTATCTTTTCTGCTTGTAAATAGTAACTGTGCTACTCCATTGGTCAGCAGTTGTATAATGTGTTGACACATTATTCTCTCAAAATCTATCTAATTTCCTATCATATTTCTTGTAGGCAATCAATCTGAGCAATGGGACTAGTTCACAAACTACTTAGCAAGTGATGATCATTTTTTTGTTGTAGGATGTGCACTCCCTGGCTGCTGTTGTACCATGGAGAGAAATATATGGTGCTGTGTGCATGAACTACTGTGACTTTATGAAGAAAATGCGATGTTTTCTTGCTCTGCTTAAATTGTCAGAGGCATATGAAGATGAAAGGGGGTTGTTGATTTCAAATGTTTTCTGATTTTCCGCCCATTGTTGGATTCACCTTCTCTATATAGAATTCTGCTTGTAAATTAATGGCCTCTTTTTCAAGGGCATCTTGCACTTAAGATTTGTGTGTGATCTTACTTTCACTAGTAGTTTATTAAACTCTCTCCCCTACCTTCGTTGCCTCAATTCCTGCATGCGCAAATAATAAATATCATCGTACTGTGTGACTTGCAGGAAAATTTACATTCCAGGTCCCTTTATGTTCGCTCTTAATGACAACATTTGTAACAAAATAAAAGATAAGTTTCTGCATCATTTGTAATGAAATGCTAGTTGTTTTGTCCTTTTAAGCCCATCCTATGGCACCGGATGTTTAAATTCTGTAGTCAGATCATTAGCTTGTTTCTTTCATGTTGCTTTTCGTGGTTTGTGGCTGTCCTCACCGGCCGCGGCGTGCGTTGTGGTCTCGTGCCGACGGCTCTGGTGCTGTGTGCCTTTTTTTTTGGGGGGGGGGGGGGGGGGGGGGGCAAGCCAACACTCTTTCGTGGGCTGATGGCGGTGACGCCCTCAGGCGCCCCTTACCTCTCCCTCGGTTGTGCTCCTATTTTGCCGCGGGGCACGTCGCTCACTTCGTGCTACAAGTTGGGGCTGCTTTGGGTGAAAGCTTTTGGTGACGGCGCCTTTCAGCGCCGTCCTCTCCGTCGGGGGCACCATTACGAGCTTGAAAGCCAACACTCTTACATAGGCTGATGGCGGTGACGCCCTCAGGCGCCCCTTACCTTCTCCCTCGGTTGTGCTCCTATTTTGCCGCGGGGCACGTCGCTCACTTCGTGCTACAAGTTGGGGCTGCTTTGGGCGAAAGCTTTTGGTGACGGCGCCCTTTCAGCGCCGTCCTCTCCGTCGGGGGCACCATTACGAGCTCCTATTGTTACACGTGACTCTCAGGTGCCCCTTACTTTCTTGAAGGCGTCATCTGCCCCTCTCCTCTCCCTCGGTTGTGCTCCTAGTTTGCCGCGGGGCACATCACTCTCTTCGTGCTACAGGTTGGGGCTGCTTTGGGTGAAAGCTTTTGGTGACGGTGCCTTCCGGCGTTGTCCTCTCCGTCTGGGGCACCATTACTAGCTCCTCTTGTTACACGTGAGGTTCCTGGGTGAAAACCCGGTCCACCTTTAGACGAGCGTCGGCGGCGCCTTCTGGTGTCATGTCCTCCTTGGAGGCGACGTCTCTTGGTGTTCGTCCGTAGCCATGGTTGGTTGTGCTGAGGGCTCTTAGTTGTGGTTCGCTTTGGGTCGAAGTTTGTGGTATGGTGGTGTCCCTGTTGGTCGTCCTCGCCTTCGGTTATGTAGTTGTTCTTTAGTCGGTTCTTTCGGTTGCGATGGTGGTCTGCAGATGTTCCTTTCGTTGTGCGTGCGGATGTTCTTCATCACTGTCATCTTGGATTACATGCTGCTTCGACTTACGAGTCTGGTGAAGTGCGTGTGTTCAAGGTGCCTTTGTCGTCGTGGTACTATGGTGGCCCGATTGGGAAGTCATCTGGAGCGGAGGCTTTGTCCTCGGGTGGATGTTTGGCCACCAGGTTCTGGCGGATGCTTTGCCGTCGCGGTGTTGTGGAGACCCGGTCGACGTCCCAATCCGACCGGGGGAAGTCGTCTCGGGTTGGAGGTTTGGTCCTCGGGTGGATGCTTGGCCACCGTTTGGCTGACAGATGCTTTGTCGTCGTGGTATCAAGGAGACCCGGTCGATGTCCAATCAGATCGGGGAAGTTGTTTGGAGGTGTGGAGGTTTCATCTGTCGGTGTTTTAGACCGGCAACCTACTAAGGGGAGTACCCGAAGTAGACGAATGTGACTCGCCGAGATCGGTAACTCGAAGGAAGAGATACGTGGCACACAATTTAGACAGGTTCGGGCTGCGAGGTGCGTAATACCCTACGCCTGTATGCTGCGTAGCTCTGGATTGATAGGGTACGATTACAGGATGTGTAATAGTACGTCGTGAGATGTATCGGATTGGATTGGGTGCTAGAGAAAGGTCCCTGCCTCGCCTTATATAGTCCGGGAGGCAGGGTTACAAGTCGGAGTAGGGAGAGAGTACTAGTCGAGTACGTATAGGAGTCCTCCATACAGTGCGGGACATGTACAGCTTCCTAACTGAGTACTTCTCATCCGTAGTTGTAACGCCCGCGTTTTTAGCTCCAAGTAAATCACCTAATAAATCGTGCGTGTTTTCAAAACTGTCCAGCTGAGCTCAATAATCCCCTCCCAAAACCCTAGTCACCGTCTCTCTCTCTCACCATCGGCACGCGTGTCGTGAATCCCGCCGGCACCGCCCGCACCTGGGGCAGCACCCCCGCGTGCCTTCCCAGCGCCGCGGTCGACCACCGTGCCGGGAATCCCGCGCACGCCGCGGTCCCGCCGGCCGGTCCGCCTCGCCATCACCGCCGTCCCGAAAATCACGCCGACGCATGGAAATCGGAAAATCCCGCAAAACCCTTCCCCTAATTTCCCTAACAATTTTCCAAATTTTCTAAATCTTTTCCCCTATTTCTTTTCCTTTCTTTTCCTATTTTTCTTTCCTTTCCTTTCCTTTCTTCTTCTTCCTTTTCTTTCTTTTCCTTTCTTCCTTTTCTTTTTTTCTTTTCTCCTTTCCTTTCCTCCTTCTCTCCCTCCCTTCTCCTCCTGCTCCCTCCCGCGAGCGCAGCGCGGCCGCGCGCGCCGTTGTTGCCGCGCCGGCCGGCCGGCCGGCGCGCCCCGCGCCCCCACGCCACCGGGCCGCGCGCCCGGCCGGCGCCGCACGCCACCGAGACGCGGCGCCGCAGGGGAGGGCCCCCACCCGGGCACGGCCTGGTGAGTCGGCGACCGCCATTAAAGGCGAGCTCGCCGGACACGCCACCGCGTCACCCATCCCTCTCCCCGAGCACCTGCACGACACATCCAATCACAACGAGCACCGCTGCCCCACCACGAAATTCCGGCCGCAGCCTCGCCGGAAGGAGGTCAACGGCGGGATATTTTCCTCCCCGCCATTGTTGAACCTCGAAGCTTCCCGAGCTCGAAAAATCCCTGGCCGAACCGCCTTCCGCCGCCTATAAAGGGGGCCGACCGCTTCCCGGGCCGCCGCACCTCACCACAGCCACCCCCTTCCCTTGCCCGAGCACTAGAACGCCGCCGCCCCTAACACCACCACCCCCGGTCCGCCGCCGCCCGTGGAACCAACTCCTCGCGCCGCCTCGGCCCAAGGTGAGTGGAGGAGGAGAATCCCCTCGTCGTCCTCTCCCTTTTCCCCCTCTCGACGGCCGCGGTCGTGGCCGGGAGGCCGGCGGGCCGCCGCCGCCCGAGCCTCCCCTGCCTCTGGCCGGTTGCGAACCAGGGAGGAAGAAGGAGGCTTTTTGCCAAACCCCCCACCTTCCTCCTTTTCCCACTAAGCCCTGTCCCTATTCCCTCTCTCTCTCTCCCCTCTTTCATTTAGCCCCCCACCCTTTAGGCAAACCCCACCAAAACCTCTGCCCTTTTACAAATAAACCCCGAGGCTGTTTTAGCTAAACCCCCACCCTATATAAATATTATATTTAGGTCCTTTCATTTTAAAATAAATTACTAACCAACCCTAGTTAATTCTAAGCACCTCTTTAACCCGACATTTCATGCGCGATATTAATCCCAATCGCGCCCAACCTTCCCCACACCCGTGCCGGGTATATCACCACCCGTCTGTCACCCAAAACCCTTGCATAATATCTATTTCCCTATTTTATTTAATTACCTTCCGCGAGCTCAGCCGGAGAAATTGTGTGTGCTTATATTGATTACATGCTTGCCTGTGTGTGCGCTATAGCTGACGAAGTAAACGAAGGAAGGTACCCCGAGCCGGAGTTTGGAGCCGACTACTGCGAGCAGGAGCCCGAGGTCCCGAACGTCGAGCCAGCACTCCCCGAAGACTTCGAAGACGGCAAGTCCAATATCATCCTTTGATGCATGCTTTTGTCCTAGTTTTTATAAATATAATCCTATACCCGTTTTATAAATTGCATATTGTTTTACTGCAAAACATGGTAGGATAGCCACCCTTGATTGCTATGATTGAATCTTGTTTTGGCCTGAATGAGTGCTTTAAGAATGTGTGAGTGCTTTCAAAATGTGTGAGTGCTTTAAAAATGGAAATGGGATATGTTTGGAAAATGAGTAAAGAACTGGGTGGACGGGATGGACGCGTGTGTCAGGAGTATGGGTGAGCTCGTACCTGTGTGGTTGAGCATGTTGGGAGTTGTCCATCTTGTCGGTTAAGGACCGGGTTGCGTGACATCTCACCCGACCCAAATCATCGTACAACCACTCGTCCGTTGTATGTGGCAACGGCTTAGCATAAACCCCACTAGTTAATCTACTTGCCATCTGGTGTGCGGGTGAGCGGCGGGAGACCAAGGAGTAGGGGTACGCTCGTGTGAGGTACACCCTGGTTATGTGGGATAACCCCTTGGGTGCTTCCGTGGTGGCTCGTAGTGTTAGCTCGGGTGGGTAATGGCTATGATAGGATCCGTACCGGCACTGAGGTGTTCGTGTGACGGTACCCTACTTGTGGGTAAAGATGTACAACCTCTGCAGAGTGTCAAACCTATTCGAATAGCCGTGTCCACGGTATTGGACGAGTCACGGTGTGGTCACAAAAACTAGTGTTTGGGATGGGATGTTTTCTGGCGTGAGTTGTTTTCCGGGTAAAGTGTGTGGCTGTGTGCCTGGGCTACGACAGACGGGAAGTCCGGTAGTTCCACAGTGGTTTTTCCTAAAACCGTTGAGTCACTTTGGTTGTGAAAATGTTTGCGAAAACCTTTCTGAAATAAACCCCTGCATGTGTAAGATTGCAAAATGAACCTTAACCTGATCCTTGTTATACTCTATGCATGATTCTGCTTATAAGCCCCTCCGTGGGTGGGGTTGGATTTGCTGAGTACGTATGTGCTCACTCTTGATGTACTAACTATTTTTCAGAGGAGGATCCCGATTACATTCCCGAAGACGTCGAGTAGGTCGCTGCCCTACACCCAACCGTGCCTGTGTACCCAGGGCCTCCACAGAAAGCTTCCATGGTGTGGTACTCTGAGGAGGCTATGGAAGCCTTTGCTATCGTAGTGTGGTTGTTAGCGTTTGTGTTGTTCCTTGTAGCGTTGGCACTTCCGTGCCCCCTCCGTGTCGCCGTGATGTAAAAGAGCGATCCACCCGTTGTAATAAATGTGTTGCCGGCCCTCCCGGTACCGGTATTTGTGTCACATTTAGTCACCTCCGATGAGGGGACGCTTCGGTAGTCCTTGTGCTCCACACCATCGGGTGCCGTGTAGCGCAAGCCGGTAGTCCCGGGGCCCACCGAGTAGTCGGTCCCGATACCCACCGAGGTAGTGGGCCCAGGGAGGTCCATACGACAAGCCCCCGAGTACTTTGTAGTCGAGAAGGATAGCTTCAAGTAGTCTTGACGGCCTTAACGAGTAGTCCTCAAGCGTCCCCGAGTACTACAAGTCAAAAGTCCTCAAGAGTAGTCGAAGCATCCCGAGGCTAGAATGTACTCCGACCGATATCCGAGCAATCTTGAAGTCTTCTCGAGTAGTCCCAAGCGTCCTCAAGTGCGCCCTCGAAGGTCTTCAAAAATGCCGGCGTTGTCTTGAAGCCGAAGGCGATATGGAGGTGCGATTGCAAAATCGCACTCCATATGGAGTAGCCCATGAGCCTTAGGTTGAGTCGTAGGCTCGAGCTGAGAGTCCATCTGAAGTCTGTGCAAGAATATCCCGAAAAATCCGGAGAGAAAAAACCGAAGGACATGTGGCACGGAGCCCCCGAGCCTTGAGTCGAGTACTTCCTCTCGAATTGAAGGGTCATCTTGTAGAATGTGTCCTGAGATGCTCCTGAGTCTTGTCGCTTCCCAGGTAGTCGAGTAGAAGTAGCCGAGCCCCCGAGGTGAGGCGCGTCGACTAGTAGAATGCGAAGAGTCACGCGCGGCCGCTGAGTCAGCCGAGCGCAGACTTATCCAACTGGCCGTTGGAGGGACGTTTTGACTTATAAATAGAAGCCAAAACCCTTAGGGTTTTTCACCCATCGCTGCTGTATCCATTTCGAATAGATCTAGACCAGAGTCTCCTCCAGCGCACACCGCCGCCGCTGTAGATCTCAGCGCGCCGCCACCTAGAGCTGCCAGAGTAGCCCCCGTGCGAATGCGCGTGAAGACGCTGTGCACTTGGAGAATGAAGCCTTCGCCGTCCAAGTCCGCGAAGACCGCTGGGAAGAAGAGGGGCCGTGATGAGGCCGCCGGGACTGCCGCGGGAGCAGCACCGCCGATGTCTCCACAGCGGCCAGATCCAAGCCGTGAGTGGAAGAAATCGAAGACAAAGACCGAAGATCTGCTTGCCCTCCTCAACAGCGGATTCATCCGTGAGAAGGAGGTTGATATGTGGAGAGCCGCCGCCGGGGATCCGTACCCGATGGAGAAAGCCGAAGACGAGATCCCGATGTTCACGCGCTTCGCGGAGCGCGGTCTCGCGCTCCCGGCGAGCGACTTCTTCAAGGGCCTTCTGGGGTACTACGGCGTCGAGTACCTCAACCTCAACCCTAACGGTATTTTCCATACCGCAGTCTTCATTCACTTCTGTGAAGCGTTCTTGGGGATCAAGTCCCACTGGATTCTGTTCCGAAAGTTCTTCCGGGTGAAGCCGCAGCCGAGCGCCAGCAACCCTCGAGTAGTCGGAGGAGCAGGGATCCAGATGCGGGAGGACGCTGCCGAGCAGTACCTCTCGTACAAGCTCATCGACTCCAATCAGGATTGGAAGGCGAAGTGGTTCTACGTCACGAACCACCACCCCGGGTTGCCGAAGCCGAGCGGGAAGCAACCCAGACACCGCGCCTGGTGGAACACGGAGCCCACGATGCAGGAGGGGGATCCAGCTCCCCGAGCTGTTGGCGCGCATCAAGCTGTTGAGAGAAGCCCGGCTGAGGGCCGAGCATGTGGCCTTCAGCTTCATGAAGCGTAGGGTGCAGCCACTGATGGCTCGCGACACCCTGGGCTTCGAGTACACCGGCGACGACAACACGTCGCGGATGCCAGGAGATGAAGTCGACGACGACGACATCGTTGATAGGCTGACACGCATCTTCAAGGACATGCCACCGTACACGGCGTGCCCTATCCCGGAGTACTCCGCCGCGCGCCCGCCAAAGAAGGTAAGTAGCCGAAGCCTCAGTCGAGTACCCATCCATTATGAGTAGTTGCGCTGATGTCTTGTGTCTTGCAGGTTGACTTGAAGAAGTTCATCTCCGAGCCCTAGCCGCCCCTCAGGAAGTCGAGATCCCGGAGGAGGGAAAAACCAAGGCCAAGGAGCGGCGGGAAGTCGGCGAAGGAGATGACACCGTCCTTGTGGAGGACACGTCGGACGATGATGACGATGAGGAGACGCTGCAGGACCACTTCCAGCTGCGGTCGAGGTTCAGCTGTCCTGGCTTACCTCATGTGCCCCTCGTGCAGGATCCGCCGGCTAGCACGGGAGGCTAATGCGGGCTGCGCCGCCACGGAAGCCGCACAACCCCGCCCGCAAGCGGGTGACGAAGAAGATGAAGGTCTCTTAGACCACGCCCCAAGAGGTAAGACGTCTTGAGTAGTGTAGTCGAGTACTAGTCTCTCGAGTTCACTTGTTGACGACTGAGTTTCCTTGCTTGCAGGAGGTGCCGCCTACGGAGCCCGTTGATGAGGGCGACGAAGGCGAGTGGGATACGGTGGGGGAACCTGCTGGGAGTCGTAGCCCAGCCCCCACTGTAGAAGATCTTCTGGCGCAGTTGGAGCGCCAGCCCCCTGCTCCTCGAGGGAGCACGGAGCCTGCAGCCGTTGCCGTTGAAGAAGTGGTGGCTGCAGGAGCGCAGGAGAGCGCTGCACCGGCTGCCGTCGCCGCGGAGGAGGCAGCGGTCGCAGAAGCGCAAGAAGAGGCGCCCGCCGAGAGTGGACTGGTAGACATTGCCAGCATCCTCGGCGACCCGACCGTGACGATAGTCCGGTCAAGCTTGTAAGTGCTACATCTTCCCGAGTAGGACTTGGTGTAGTAGTCGAGCTTGATTGACAACCAATTTTGTGTACTTCTGCAAGAAATCAACAGATCTGTTCTGGGAGGGGAATGAACCCTCTACAGCGGTGGCAGAGGAAGAAGCCGCGCCGCCCGCCGAGGAGTCCGCTCCCGCCTCTCAGGCAGTGCCCGAAGCGCCGGCTACTGAGGCTGCGTTGCCTGAGGCCAGCATGGTCGAAGGTAAGTACTCTGCTGAAGCTGTAGTGCTCCTAGAAGAGTAGTCGTAGTCGCTGATACACTTGTCTTCTCCTTGACAGGTGCCGAAGCCGAAGGGAGCGAAATCCCAACGGGGTGCCCGTGTAGAGGTTGACACCAGAGGTGCCGGAGGCTACCGGCGGAGCCCCCGAGCAGATGGAGGTAGCCGCCGAGGAGGCCGCCACGGGGACCGGAGGGGAGGAAGTCACCACGTCGCCGAGCTCGCTGCGGGAGGTGGTTGTCCGCTCCCGGAGATACAAGACGCGAGCCCATCCGCTCCGCTCCGATGACGGAAGCCGCCACGAGTAGTCGTGGCGGGGTGGAGTTGCCGGCCGACGACACGGTAGACCGGCGACGGTAGCCGAGCACACGGAGGCGGTCCGCTAGGGCTGAACAATGGATGAAGGTGAGTAGTTTGAACTCCTGAGTAGTCAATCCTCTGTCGTTGAGTACTCATTTTGATATGTGTTGACTGTGCAGGACGTCGTGGAGCGGTCCCGCGAGAAGTCAAGCATGCTGCAGGGCTTCGGCGACACGGTGCTCCGGGCTGAGGCGCTGGAAGACCAACTCTTGAAGTCGCAGAAGCACGCGGCCTCCATGCAGTCCAAGCTCGACGCCGCCTTTGCCAAATATCACAATGATATCCAGGATATGCAGGCAAAGAGCGACGACTTGGTGCGGAAGAACAAGACACTCCGCAACAAGAACAAGGGTACGCCGCTTGACTTGTTGGGTACTTGTTGGGGGTCGAAGGGTAGTCTAACCCCATTGTTGTTTTGCAGAGCTTGAGACCCGGGTGGAGCAGTTGAGGACTTCAGAGACAGACATGAAGAACCTCTTCTACTGGGAGCAGGAGGCCCGCCAGGTACTCGAGCTTGACTATAAGGAGCTTGCCTTCGAGTGCGACAAGCACATGGAGATTCAAATTGCCTCTGATCGTGACCTCGTCAACTGTTACAAATCATTGCAGAAGCTGAACAAGGATTGCGAGGCGCTGCGGGCCCAGCTGAAGGAGCTTGAAGAAGTCGCGCTCCCGATTGCAAGACTCTTGGTGCCTCATCCTGGCGGCCCCAAGATAGCGCCGCTCGTGGATCGCCTCAAGGAAGCCCCCAGCCGGCTGGCGGTGTACGTGAAGCATCTTGCGAAGTCGATCCTGACGCAGGTGCTCGCCTTCATGAAGTCTTACTTCCCGAAGGCGCCGGTAGATGTAGTCGCTGGCGGGGTAGCCGCCAACTGTACAGATGAGCAGTATGCGGAGCTACTGGAGCAGATGGCGCCCGTTGGGGAGCAAGTCGCCGAAAAGCTTAACCTCCAGTAGTCCTGTAATAGTTAGCTCATAGCAGTGTATATACAAGAACATCTGTAATATAATTGTTTAAGTATGAATGAAGAAAAAGTTCCATCAATGAGTACTCGTAGTCGCGATCTTAGAGTGCGGAGTCCCATCATGGAGTTGACGCGAGTAGTCGTACTCGGCGGTAGTCCCGTTGAGGGAAGTAGACAGTAAAGAAGTTGATGAATGATCAAACTTTATTACTGAAAAAGTACACCTGGATGGCCAGGGCTGTAGTTACGGGGTAGTCGCCTGGACCCGGAGGCCGCTTACGGCTATGCTAGGGCGAGTAGCCGCTTACAGCAGTAGATCCGTAAGTAGCCGTGTAGGCTGGATCTTGGAGTACATGGTCTCTCGATGGTTGTTGCTAGAGTCCTTTGTCGCTCGTCGCGGCCCGAGATCCGTAGGTAGACGCGTGGGCCGGATCACGGGAGAGGAGTAGTCCGGAGGCGGTGCACGGACCCGGAGGCCGCTTACGGCGGGGGAGTAGTCCGGGGGACCGGAGCCGGGACCGGAGGCCGCTTACGGCGAAGGGGTCTTGATGTAGTCGTGTAGACTTAAGCCCGGAGTAGTCGTGTAGACTAGGAGTAGAATCGACGAGAGCCGGTCGACGTTCCACGAGTTGTTGATGTCTTCGCCTTCAAGTGTCCGGGAGGCGGTAAGAGCCCGCCCGGTCACCTTTGCAATTGTGAAGGGACCTTCCCCGGGGGGAGGCCGAGCTTGTGTAGTCCTTCCGTGTTCTCGGATACGATGGAGGATGAGATCACCGACGTTGAAGGAGCGTTCCTAGACGTTGCGATCATGGTAGTGTCGGATACCCTCCGGGTACCTTGCCGATTGGACGAGGGCGGCACGGCGAGCTTCTTCGAGGGCGTCGATGTCAACTCGTCTCGTGTCTTCGAGACGCCTTCGTCGTAGTGCTCCACCGCTGGTGACTTCCATATGACGTTAGCAGGGAGGATTGCTTCGGAGCCGTAGACCAGGACGTAAGGGGATTGCCCCGTTGGCTTGGAGGGCCGAGTATGTAGCCCCCGAGTGCATTGGGTAGTTCCTTGATCCACTTGCCTCCTTTAGCGTTAGCAGCGTCGTGTAGCCGCTTCTTGAGAGCGTCGAGCACCATCCCATTGGCGCGCTCGACTTGTCCGTTGGCCCGAGGGTTGGAAACCGAGACGTATCGGACGTCGATCCCGCTCGTTCTTGCGGTACTCCCGAACCGGTGGTTGTTGAAGTTGGAGCCCGTGTCCGTGATGATGCGGTGGGGTAGTCCGTAGCGATGCACGAGTTCATCCAGGAAGTTGAGTACTCTGTCAGCCTTGGGGCATGTGACTGGCTTGACCTCGATCCACTTGGTGAACTTGTCGATGGCAACCAATACTCCGTTGAATTCTCCTGGTGCAGTTGGCAATGACCCAATCATGTCGAGCCCCCAGCAGGTGAAGGGCCAGGTTGGCGGTATGGTGACTAGCTTGTAGGCTGGGACATGTTGTTGCTTGGCGAAGTATTGACATCCTTGGCACCTTCGAGGAGTTCTTCGGCGTCGCCCGGAGCCGTGGGGCCGGAGGGAGAGCTCGCCGGAAGGCCTTGCTGACCAGCGTGCGTGAAGACGCGTGGTTGCCGCAGACGCCCTTGTGGATCTCCTCCAAGATGTCCTTGCCTTCTTGCCGAGGGATGCACTTCATGAGTACTCCAGAAGATGCGCCTCGTTTGTAAAGCTTGTCTCCGACGAGGACGTAGGACTTGGCGTGGCGGATGAGCTGCTCGGCCAAGTTCTTGTCCGATGGAACCTTCTGCTCGCTGAGGTAGTCGATGAAGGGTTGCCTCCAGTCCACGTCGATCATCATGACCTCCTGTCCAGCCAATGGATGCGCTGGGGCAGTGGTCGGTGGCGCCGGCTTCGGGATGGATGGCGCATGAAGCTCGTGAACGAATACGCCCGCTGGTACTTGAGCACGGGTAGATCCAAGCTTCGAGAGGACGTCCGCTGCAACGTTGTTGTCGCGGACGATGTGGTGGAACTCGAGACCATAGAACTTCTTCTCGAGCTTGCGGACTTCTAGGCAGTAGGCGTCCATGTTCTCCTTGTTGCGGTCCCAGGACTTGTTGACTTGGTTGATGACCCTCGCGGAGTCGCCGTAGACTAGTAGCCACTTAATGCCCGGGAAGCCGCGAGGCGGAGCCCATGTAGGAGAGCTTCGTACTCGGCATCGTTGTTTGGGACCTTCCGGAAGATGCGGGACGTACTTGAGTTGTTCGCCCATTGGAGAGATCGGGGAGTACCCCCGCACTGCGCCCTCGAGGTTGAGTGAGCCGTCGAAGTACATCACCCAATGCTCGGTTGCGTGGTTGGAGTGGGTAGCTGGTTCTCCCGCCACTCCGCCATGAAGTCGACTAACGCCTGCGACTTGATGGCTGTGCGTGGCTTGAAGTCGATGGTGAGGGCGCCGAGCTCGACTGCCCACTTGGAGATTCTTCCAGTAGCATCTTGGTTCCGCAGGATGTCGCCGAGCGGGTAGTCGGTGATGACGGAGATCGAGTACTCCTGGAAGTAGTGTCGTAGCTTCCACGAGGTGATGAGTACTACATACGGGAGCTTCTGCACAGGCTGATAGCGTGCCTTAGACTCTGATAGGACCTCGCTGACGAAGTAGACTGGGCGCTGGACTGGGTAGGCGTGGCCGTCTTCCTGCCTCTCGACGATGATGGCGATGCGACCACTTGAGTAGTCGCGGCGAGGTAGAGCAAGATGGGCGCTCGCCTTTGCGAGGAGCCGTGAGGACCGTTGGCTTCGATAGGAAGTCCTTGAGCCGGGCAAGGGCTTGATCCGCCTCCGGAGTCCACACGAACTTCTCTTGGTGCTTGAGTAGTTTGAAGAAGGGGAGCCCCCGTTCTCCAAGCTTCGAGATGAATGCGTTCGGGGCCGCCATGCACCGGTCGGCTTTTGGACGTCTTTGATGCACGTGGGAGCTTTCATGCCGGTGATGGCGAGAGATCTTCTCGGGGGTTGGCTTCGATGCCGCGCCGGGCGATGATGAAGCCGAGTAGTTTGCCCGAAGGTACGCCGAAGACGCACATGTTCGGGTTGAGCTTCCAGCGGTACTCGCGCAGGGATGCGAAAGTCTCTTCAAGGTCGTCGATGAGGGTGCTGGAGTTTCTGGTCTTGACGACCACATCATCCACGTAGGCCTCGACGTTCTTGTTGAGCTGCTTCTTGAAGCAGGCTTGGATAGCTCGTTGATAGGTGGCACCAGCGTTCTTCAGCCCGAAGGACATGGTCGTGTAGCGATGACGCGCCAAACGGGGGTGATGAACGCGGTCTTCTCCTGGTTTTCTTCCTTGATCGCGATTTGGTGGTACCGGAGTAGCGATCGAGGAAGCAGAGCGAGTCGCAGCCCGCCGTGGAGTCGATGACTTGATCAATCCGCGGCAACCCGAAAGGGTCCTTGGGGCAGTGCTTGTTGAGGTCGGTGTAGTCGACGCACATCCTCCACTCGTTCGAGTTCTTCTTGCGAACGAGGACAGGGTTGGCGAGCCACTCAGGATGGAGACTTCTCTGATGAAGCCAGCCGCGAGTAGTTTGGCGAGTTCCTTCTTGATGGCATCTCGTCTGTCATCGGCAAAGCATCGAAGGTGTTGTCGCTTGGGCGTGGCCTTAGGATCGACGTTGAGGCAGTGCTCAATCAGCTCCCTGGGCACTCCTGGCATGTCTGCTGGCTTACACGTGAAGATGTCGCGGTTAGTCCGGAGGAAGCTGATGAGCGCGTCTTCCTATTTGGGGTCGAGGCCGGCCCCGATGGTGGTGGTCTTGCTGGCGTCGCCTGTCCCGAGGTCGATTGTCTTGACCAGGATCTCCTCAGCTGGCTGAGACTTGTTGAAGTTGTCAGACTTCTCAGGGATGTCGAGTTCACTTGTAGCAAGTTTCTTCGACACGACGTAGACCTCGATCATCGCGTTGGGTACTTGATTAGTAGAGGCGATCTCCACGGCTTCTGTATCGCAGTCGTGGGAGATCCTCAAGTCCCCTTGGAGAGAGAGTACACCCGCTGAGCTTGGCATCTTGAGTACCAAGTGGGTGTAGTGGGGCACCGCCATGAACTTGGCGCGCCAGGTAGGGGCTCTCGCCCGAGGGACACGCCCTCAGGTGGATGCTTAACCACTGGGTTCCTGGCGGATGCGTTGCCGTCTATTTAGCTCGGGTAATGTCCTAATCCGAATGGGTGAAGTCGTCTGATGTTGGAGGCTTGGTCCACGGGTGGATGCTTGGCCACCGGTTCTCTTGGCGGATGCTTCGCCGTCATGGTATTTGTGAAGCCCTAGTTGATGTCCTAATCCGACCGGATGAAGTTGTGGATGAGGTTGTGTTGGTTTGTCGGGTCGTGGCGCCCTTCGTCGTCTTAGTTTGTTTTCTTTATTTTCTAGGTTTGCAGCTTTTTTTTCTTGTTTTGTTGTCGTTGCTTCGTGGTTAAGACCTTGTATCCAAACTTCCCCTCTTCTTAATGAAAAACGTGCTATGCACGTCTTAAAAAAATGTTGGAAGAGTTGCTTGTAACCACTTATTCTAACAAACATCTGCTCCGCAAGCTTGGGTTTATTCCTATTTGAATTCCTTATTTCTCTAAACCCAATCTTCGATATTTGATTCCTACGTGGATAGTCCAGCTCCTGCTTTCACAACAGCATGCATTTTGAACTTTAAACAGCCAGCATATTCAGTTAGTTGCTTGCTAGCATGCTCAAGAATTTCACAATTCTAGTAGAAAATATCAGATTTCAAAATGCTCGAAGTCGTATTACTATAATTTTTGGCATATATATTTGACATCTCTTTTTTTTTTGCATAAAGTATGATACGACACCATTTACTGGATAGTTGCATTGACAGTTTGCAAGCATGATTACAGGTACTCCATCCCTGTCCAAACTGCTGCAATCTTTACCGTCTTGATTCCCTTAACCAAGCATACTCCTATATCTCATCATCCTCGGAGTCTGAATATTCCACAAAGCTTTACAGCTTTGCCCTCCTCAGAACTGTTATTGTTCAACATCTGCTTAGTGCCATCTGGGGAGAAAGTTTCAGCAGCCCTAACTTGTGTGCTAAAACCAAAAGCACATGTGTCATCATTTCTATCTTCCATCAGATCTACTCCATACATGGTGCTAAATTGAATGGATCTTTTGCATTGCAGCATGAGCATTGTTGACAGAGAAGCTTGCCATCTGAGCATGGGGCATGTCCTCATCCTGCATGCCAATCAAAAGGAGTACTTAGACAGATTTAAATACTTAACAAAATTATAGCACCTTATCTTATCAGTAACAATACCTGTGTTCTGCATTATAGGCTTACAGCTGTCATTTCTCTCTGTTGGATGTTTGGGCTACTGTTAGAGTGTTAGGGCTTTCCTGAGGACACTTTACAGATTCGTATTTGAAGGCACTAGTTCTGCACTTTGTTGCATCCAATGCAATGTATTGTTCCCCTGCATGCGCTTTCGATATTTCTGGAGGAATAAGACGATCAATTTTACAATTAGCTTAATGGTTTTTTTTACAACATTTAGCTTAATGGTTACTTAAAGAGGTAACAGAGTCGAAATATCAGCACATATAGGTATGTCAAGCACATACCTGCAGATGAGAAGAAATATGTTTGCGATTAACACATTTCACGTTCATGAGAATCTCTATGTTTCTAGGAGAAGCAGCACCTAAAATAAATAAGTAAATAGGATTGCATCGTTTGGAACCATCTGAAGTTCTATCGAAATTTATAAGGGAAGTGCTTACAAGTAAGAAATCGGTTAACCTTCTCCAAGTATTTCAAGAGCACATAGGAACTTCCTATGCAGATGATCCTTCCAACAAATATAACCTTTCATCGTTTTAGCACTCTCCTTCCGGTAACTTACATCTTGTTCTTCTGCATTATCTATACATGCATGCAAATTATAGCACATCAATTATATTTTAAACCAATGTACGGCCTGTTCGTTTGGCTTATCAACCACCAGCCAGCAATACTTTTCTCTCAGAACAAATCAGCACTAGTCACCAGCCACCAACCAAACGAACAGGCTGGCTAGCCTCTACAAAGGTAAACAATGTATTCTTTCTTATACCTCATAGCTAGCGGTGTTCAAATGTAAAATAAACAATTATAATTATTATTCTGTTGTTAGCAAAGATATTTTATAGTCATTGTTGGCCAAAACATGCTCATGGTTTCATTCTGGGTGTACAAGTTTAATAATGGTTCATATGATACTATTAACCTAATAAAATGTTGGAGATGGTTAAACAATGTCATGCTTTTGATCCGGGTGAAAATGCATTATATTATATTTTCTATCAACTATTGAAAGCAAAAGAATTGGTAAACGTATTGTTGTTAACCTTGCAATGACTTCTTGATATTGTTCATCTTTCGATTTTCTAAGTCAACATGTCGCCACATGTTATGTATAGTGTGAACACCAATAGGCTTGTTCACCAGAAAAAGCACAATTCATCTCTTCATGACATCCATTGTTGTCTCATTTGACATCACTGGTTTAAATTTAGGACATATTATTATCTATTTATCCATAAAGGAAAGAAAAAAGTCCAAATACCCCCCTCAAGTATAACTAAACTTTGAATATAAGGACCAGAGAGTTCAAGAACCGGTGGATGGTCGCTCCCTGGTGTGATGAGTGATTGACAGCGTGGTGTGGACTCACTCTTGGCCGAGTATTGCAAGTGCAGGTTGCGGCTTGATTTGTGTTGGTGCAGGTGACGAGCGGGTGCGAAAGGTCTTAGCCTTGTGGGGCCTCCGAGGAGTGAAGAGACAAGTAGGCTCAGTTCGATAGACCGGGTGTCCGAACGGGATCAAGTGCGGGCGCATGGTGGCAAGAAAAGCAAGACGAGACTGTGGACATGAGCCAGTGCATGGTAGCGGCTCACGACCGGAGTCTGCACACGGGGTTTGCGGCAGTTCACTACAAAACCCTTAGGTTACTTGGTTGAGCCACAAAACCAAGACCGGAGGCTCGGCGGGCGGAGACGGGATCCTGGCGCGTCGAGAAGCTTCAATATCGGGGGACACGCGGCAGGAGGATGTCACACCCGGCCCAATTTGGATGGCCCATGTGTGGCCCATAAGCACATATGCGCGTGTTTAGTGCCACATTGCTAGTTGAGCATGGGTGGAGCCAACTTATAAGGCTTTGTTCACTAGCCATAACACCCTCGGGTTAACCCTTTTACACGAAGCGAGGACGAAAGTGTAAACAGAGTGCTATGTGTACGTGTGCTCGCCCCTACGGAAGGCTGGGCGGTACGGCTTTGGTGGGCGTGGTGTTACAAATGGTATCAGAGACGACCCTCGCGGTTGCGCGTACGGGTCAGTGTGCGGGCATAGTGTGCATGGCGCGTGTGGGCTTGGGATGGGACACACGACATAACATATGGGTCTGCACTAGACGTATGGTCGTGCGTAGTTGGACCGACAAGGACGTCGGGTTCTTTGAGGGGGGGGGGTGAATGTCACACCTGACTCAATTTGGATGGCCCATGAGCGCAGATGCGCGTGTTTAATGCCACATTGCTAGTTGAGAAAGGGTGGAGCAAACTTATAAGGCTTTGTCCACCAGCCATAACACCCTCGGGTTAACCCTTTTACACAAAGTGAGGACGAAAGTGTAAGCAAGGTGCTATGTGTACGTGTGCTCGCCCCTACGGAAGGGCTGGGCGGTGCGGCTTTGGTGGGCGTGGTGTTACAGAGGATGCGAACTGCGGCGAATGCGTGGCCGCTTGATGATAAATACCAAGTCTCGACAAAAGTGCTTCTAAGGGGTGTGTATCTCCATTTAAGTTCTAGGGGTAGCGTGGTCATTTGCCCAACCTGGAGAGAGTTTATATATATAGCTCTAGGGTTAGAGGGAAACTCATCCATCCAGACTGTTTTTTATTTTCCTTGCTCTATAGGTTAGATTTTCTTCATGATTTTGTAGAGAATCAGACCTCTGGTTGTATGTAAGCATTGATGGTTGCGTTCATTTCCTTCTCTTGGCTCAAGTGATTTTCATGTCTTTTTCGAGCTATTTTGTGGGATTTTCGTGCGTGGCTTGATTCATCGATTCTGAGGTGTTGGTGTTCGGTTTTCTTTGTGGGCATCATGGATAGATGTCTTGTGCATCTTTGTGCTAAATCTTGACCCCTCAAACGTTGGATTTGGCCTCCAATTCGCGGATTTTGTTTGGAACCCTAGGTGTTGGTTTGAGCTTGGTTGTTCATCGATTCTCGACATATTATTTGGTCTGAGGCTCAAAGTTTTTGGGTATAGCATCTCCTAGAGACGCTTTTCCTTTCCCCAAAACCTTTCTTCAATCCATGTAGTCGTTTGGGAGATCCATAAATGGATAGGTGGAATTGACTGGGTTCTATTTGTGCCTAACAGACGGTCCGTCGTGTAGGCACGAACGGTCCGTGCGGACATGTGTTCGTCCAGTTCGTCGCCTGTTCGTGTGAGTTCTTGGTTCGATCGGTCAGAGCGCTAGGTCTTTGTTGCTTGAGGTTTGACAGACGATCTACGAGCTAGGCTCGGATGGTCCATGCTGAACGGACGGTCCGTGCCCCTACTCACGGATGGTCTGTCTTGGCCAAGCATATTTGCCTAAGTCCTTTGCTTCTTGAGTTGTGCTTCCGCTATGCAACTTGTTTGGACTTATTTCCTATGGTTGGTAGGTCTGTTGTGACTACGTGACCTTGGCAAGTTCGTGTGGGAATCCTTGGAGTGGGTTTTGGTACTTAGCCGGTGTTTCTTCGGAAGAAATTTTTATCGGCTCCCATTCACTTCCCCCTCTCTGGTCACCTAATGGATCATTCAATTGGTACCAGAGTCAGTTACAGACCTTTGTGATTCTAATCAGAATCCAAAGATGGCTTACCAGGAATGGGGTTTGGATCCTCCGCACTTTGATGGGAAGGATTACTAGATGTGGAAGAGATGTATGTCTGCTTTTCTTCGTGGCAAGGGTCAGATCATCTGGGATGTGATAGAGAACACCTCCTATCTTCATCCCATAAACTTCCTTGCCCCAGGCTCTAGAGATATGCACAACGTCAACAACAAGGTGGTTGATTACATTTTTCATTTCACGCTCTTTGCAAGCCTGAATTCGATCGGGTGTGTGCAGAGGATTTGACTTGTAAGATTTTGGAGAAGCTCAAGGTAGCTCATGGTAGGAACAATCAAGTGAAGGATCATTTGTTTACGACTTACCAGATGGAGTATCAGAACTTCACTCATCTGTCTGGTGAGTCCATTGACTCCATGTTTCAGCGCTTCACCGTGATTGTGCACAACATGAGGGACAATGTGACCGTGCCCCTGTACGATGATCATGACTAGGCAATTCTATTTGTATGCTCTTGTCTCTATGCTAGATGAGGAGTTTGATGTGCTGGGCTAGGAGGATCTCGCGTTGCTCAACAAGAGGTTCAAGCACATGTACATGAACCGAAAGAACACTTAGAGGAACTCGGGCATGTGCTACTGGTGCGGGAAGCATTTGCACTTCATCACCGAGTGCCCGAAGGCCATGAAGAACAAGGTCGAGCACAAGCATCGTCCGAGGACTGAGCACATTCACCGCTCGAGGAACGACTACAAGAACAAAAACAAGTCTGAGCAGAGGTAGAGGAAGAGTGGCAGCCACAAGAAGAAGATCGAGCATGTGATGGTCGTTGGAGCGAGCGGCATCGACTCGAGTTCTTGCTACACTTCATCGAGTTCAAGTGGTGAAGAAGAAGAGGTGGACTGGCACAGAAGCAAGCAGTCAAGCAAGAGCATCAACGGCCTGTGCTTTGCCGCCCAAGGCTTTTGCAGCATGGCACTCAGCTCTAGAAGCAAAAGAACTAGAAGGATGACTCGGACTCGGACTCTGATGATGAGGTAAATAATGATCCTAACTTCTTGATAGCGGAGAATGTGAAGGACCAATTAGGCGACCAGAGGGGGGGGGGGGGGGGAGTGAATGGGAGCCGGTAAAAATTCTTCTCCAAAGAGCCGAACTCAACTATGCCCCAAAATCACAATCACAGATTTCCACACGTGCTTGCTAAGGTCACGTAGTCACAACGGACCTATCAACCCTTGGAACAAGTCCCAACTCGATGCGGAAGCACGACTCAACAAGCGAGGGACTTAGGCAATCTACAACACACCAGGCGGACCATTCACGAGGGAGGGCATGGACCGTCTGCGGGTAGGGGGCAGACCATTTTAAATTGCTCCCTGAACCACTAGTGACACACCATGAAAAACGGACCATCTATGATGAACCTGCGGACCGTCCGCCCTGAAATGAACCATCCGCCACTCTAGTGTAGACCGTCCGCGAACTCCGTGCACCAAAACTCCACTGACACAATGGATCAAACGAAGGACACACAAGAACTCACAATGAACACGAAGAACAGTCGGGCTGTCAGGCTCCTCGCAGACCATCCGCTAGGAGCAAATTCTGCAGCCGAGCTCGAGTTCTTCAAAGTCAACCCTTCCTTACCTTTGCCCGATCACCCGAATCAACCAAGGGAAAGCTACCAAATCATAGGTAAAGATGAAGAATCTCCAGGAGATGCTATACCTACGAATTTATGGCCTCAAACCCACTGAATTGAGACGAATCAAGATTCTACTGAGCTCACACAAAAAGCTAGGGTTCCAATCGAAATCCTTCAATCGAAGGCCAAATCTGGAGTTTGAGGGGTAAAGATCAAGCACAAAGATGCACAAGACATCTATCCACGATCCCCACAAAGAAATCCAAACTCAAATACCTCGGAATCGAAAGAAAAAGCCGCACACGAAAATCCAACAAAAATAGCCTGAAAAAGACACGAAAATCACTCAAGCCACAAGAAGGAAATCGACGCAACCATGAATGCTTCCATACACTTGGAGGTCAGGTTCTCTACAAAAGGGTGAAGAAAATCTAAGCCTAAAGAGCAGGGAAATGAGAAGCAGTCCGGATGGATGAGTTGCCCTGAAACCCTAGAGCTATATATATGAAGTCTCTCCTGGTTGGGTAAATGACCAAGCTACCCGTAGAACATAATGGAAGATACACACCCCTCAAGGGCAAGATGGTCAAGTAGCACTCCTCTTCATCAGGCGGCCACACCTTCGCTGTAGTCCGCATCCTCCCGACGCAAGTCATGTGATCCTGCCACGTGTCCCCCGACATCGAAGCTTCTCGACGCGCCCGGATCCCGTCTCCGCCCACCGAGCCTCTGGTCTTGGTTCCGTGGCTCAACCAAGTAACCCGTCATTTTTGTGGTGAACCTCCGCAAACCCCACACATAGACTTCGGTCGTGAGCCACTACCCTGCACCGGCTCCAGTCGGCGACTTTGTCTTGCTTTTATGGCACCATGCAGCCCGCAGTTGATCCCGTTCGGCCACCAGGTCCATTGAGCCGAGCCTACTTGTCTCTCCACTCCTCAGAGGCCCCGCAAGGCTAAGACCTTTCGCGCCCGCTCTTCACCTGCACCAACGCAAATTAAGCCGCACTTGCACCCAATACTCAGTCAAGAGTCAGTCGGCACCATGTTGTCAATCACTTATCAGACCAAGGAGCGACCATCCACCGGTCCTTGGATGCTCTGGTCCTCAATCTCCCCCTTGATGAGTGCATTGACAGCAATCATAGTAACCAATTCAGAGAAAAGAGAAAAAGAAAAGAAAAGAACTAAAAATTCAAACAAGTGATCAAAAGCCAAACAAAAGCCAAAATAAGATCACTTGAGAGGGAAAGATCTCGATCCTCTAAGGCAAGGGAAAGGACTCAACAAAACCGAGATAAAATGCTCCAAAATTGCCGACTCCTCAAGGTGAGGCAAAAGGGCTTGACACTATCAGCAAAACAACACAACTAAGATTCAGGCAACACAATGAGCTTCCCCTGCATGAATGCAAGCTCCCCCTGAACAAATGCATTTCCCCCCTTTGATGCAAGAAGGTACTTCCCTCCCGTTTCATATGAATTGGTGCACATATCTCCCCCTTGTTGGTAATGCATGAATCAAGGCTACTAATGCAAGCATGTGCTTCTCAAATAGACAAAGAGCACTACAACATGCTAAAATTGAGACAAATACAAGCAAGATAGCCACATATACAGTACGAGCATCACCAAAAAGATAGAAAGCATGTGACATAGCCATGATCAAAATGAAACATTTTTCAAAAAATTTCCCTCTCATGAGCATAGGACCTAAACATGGCCAAAAAGAGCACAAACAACATATAACTCACAAACTTCATGCAAGGTGTTGATAGGTAAAACTCATATAAAGTTTCAATCCGCAAGCGTACGGATCTCCTATGCCCTTCTTCACCTACGGAAGATCCCAAGGTTCTTGTCAACCCAAGGAGCAAGGGGATTAGTAGCGTTTAACCTAACACTAATCTAGTTGATTGAATACTTATGATAGAAAGATTAATCTATAAAGTAAAGACAAACTAACCCTAGATTACATTAAAGAGAGATTAAAGGTGCACAAGTATGAAGAACGTATGCCCATGGAGTCTAGTCACTTGAAGATGCAATCACCCAAAACATGGTAAAGCCCCGATCCAATCTATCTAGGTGTGTTATCAAGGATTAGACTTTTCCCTTCCCTCGTACATGTCACTATGCGAAGAGAATCGATACTAATCCTAATGAACACATTATGTTGACACGATCTACGGGAGCAACCCCGAAAGCATGGTAGCTAGCCTTAAGCATTAAGCATCATCAACAAGAGATATGATACACATATGATCCAAACAAGATAAATAGGTGATTACACATCAAGTTCCATTACAATTCCATGGACAAACGAAAGGTTTACCCCATCATGACGCTAGGCATGGCACCGTTGAGATGGTGGATGCCTCTGATGAAGATGGATCTTCGTTGTCCTTCACCTCCGGCGACGCTGTGGCAAGCTCCCGGCGCCCCCTTCCTCGTGGCGACCTCCCTTGGGCATGCCAATGATCTCTCCCGAGTATCCTCCCCCAAGGGTCTCTCTCGTAGTCAATTTTCTCTTCCTCGACAGCTCTGAGGGACTAGATGGTGTTTCTGGCGAATGGCGGCTACCACACGCGATTAGGGTTGCACCTATTTAACACCGAGCAAAGGGGAACCCGAACCAACGCCAGAAGGGGCTGGGCCGGTCCGAACGGGCCGGTCGGCCTGGGCCTTTCTGGGCTCGGTTTCGGCCCAATTTGCTCCACGGTCCATCTCATGCACTTTGGATTATTGTCCCCTTCAATTGTGGGCTTTGGACGTCGTTATCTCCGCGACCAAGTTGAGGGTTCTTTATGCACGAACTTCCATCCTTTTCATCTCGGTCCTCGGGAGTTCTCCATTCAAGCACATTGGTCCTTGCCACCTTTGAAGGCTAGTTGGCACATGGTCGGAGCTCCTTGATTGACTTGCAAAATGTTCTTCGAACTAGATGCATCTTTCCTCATTTAATCCGTGAATTCATGCAAAAACACTATACTCCAAAATGCACATCCAACAGTGAACTTGTTATATCATTAGCATGCCTAGTGGCGGGTTAGTTCCAAAATGAAGTTCAAACCATAACATAACAATTGTTCTTGGTTGACGGAAATCGACCGCCAACATCCCCCCACGCTTAGATCTTGCCCGTCCTCGAGCAAGTTGCTCACAAGTTGTTCATCCAAGGAGTTGAAACATGCTTCGTCAAATCCTTCCTTACAAGTTAGGCAATCATCCATCTTTAATATAGGAGACATGAAACAAAGATCATAATGTAAACATGGGCGTTTAGAAATTTACCAACTCAATACTTACCCCACAACTCATACCTTTCACTAGAGATCCTCATCTCCAACCACACTTTCTTTCTTACTTCCATCGGAGGGTTTTCACAAGTTTTTAGAAATAAAATTCCTGCATAAAGCATTAGACAAAGTCTAAACTCTCACCTCCCATAAGTCTCTCATTTATAATGTAGGTGGAGCTATAGGTATGGCTAGTGAAGTTAGCACAAGTATTACCATGTTAAGAAAATTCTCTAGTGGTTGTTCACCTTCCAAGCCAATGATCATGAGAGTTAAACCATATGTAAGGGTATCAAGGATGAGAAGATTTAGAATGGTGGACATGTGCAAAGGGAAAAGGAATAATAATTACTTCAAGGCACTAATGATGTCCTCGATGTCGGATTGCACATGGTATGGAATATCGAAGATTCATTCTCAACATCATCACATCCTGCCTTGCACTTCTCTTGATCTTCACTTGACTTATCATCCCTCATTATATCCTTATTGCATTGCCATGGATCTTTCTCTCTTTTTCTTTTTCTCTCTTTTCTTTTCTTTTCTTTTCTTTTCTCTCTTTTCTTTTTCTTTTCTTTGTTTTTCTTTCTTCTCTCTCCTTCTCCCTTTTTTTCTTATGTGTGCACACACATATACATATATATATATATATATTTCTTTCCTCCACATCTTTATCTTCTATTCTGAAGCCTTTCGCCCATCCTTTTGACATGAATACCAATCTGAATTTTAAATAAAACCTTACCTAAAAATTGAACGAATCTTCGAACATGGGTTGTGTTCAAGGAGTAAGATGATAAAAAGATGTTTATGGTTTCGGGTATGGAATCCGGCGATGTATGGGGCATTCAATGTGAAATTCCCATTACCGAATAAATGACGAGGCTAGCAATAAAAGATATAACATCAAGGACATGATCATTGCTTGAAATTAGACCTCCCAAAAGAGTAAAGTCCTAACCCAATTCATCATGCTAAACAACACTTATGGTGGAGTATATATATTTTAGGCCTTGTATAGGATAGACTTGCCTCTCAACTTGGAGAAAGAAATTGCTAACCTTCATTGCAAGGTTTTTCATAATTTTCAGAAATAAATACCTCCAGTATTAGTATTACTCAAAGCATAGCCAAAGAAAGGTCCTAGATCAAAGTTGAGTATGGATACTTTCAAAGGTAAACTTCCACTAAGCACCACGGTAAACAATTTTTCACAATGCTCATGCTCAAATAATAAGGACAAAAGAAAGACATAACAAGTAAAAGAAACAAAAGACTTGCATGACACAAAATATATAAGACTCGTTTTATTTCTTTTTCTTGACTCAACGCTAACTTAAGACACATCACAAGCTAAAAATTTTAAAAACACGACTCAAACTTGACTCGACTTTAAGCGTCAACCTTCCACCACTTGAGCAAAAATTTTAAAAGAGCTAGCTCCCCCCACGCTTAGATCTTACGACATCCTTGTCGTAATTTTTCAAGAAGAACAAGAGGAAGAAAAGCTATCTACTACACATAATGAAACTTGCCACAAGAAGAGCACCACTCCTTCGGGAAAAACTGGACCTAAACTCTACCCTTCCCAATTTTGAAGTTGCTAAAAAAGTCGGCAAAGATAGGAAATAAATCGAGTCGTATCCCAGAGAAAAACGGACATGAACCGGTGCACAGGGGTGCTAGGCCGGTCGGCATGGGCCGGCTGGCCTACCCCCTGGTTTTGGGCCCCCGTGGTCCATCTTCTGCAGGCCTCTATGTTTCGTGCATACTAGCCTACATGGTGAAAAGGTTCAGCTAAAAATCGCGAAAAGCACTTGATAAAAATAAGAAAAGAAGATGAAAATTTATTTACAGAAAAGTTACCTTGTTTAACGTCTTAGGCTTGACGCTCGGGCTCGTCCTCCATGGTGTATATGTCAATGTAGTCGATGGGCACGACATCGGGCTCAAGAAAAACCTTCAATCGTTGTCCATTAACCACATATTGGTCTCCTTTTATATCCATAATTATTACCGCTCGGCTTGGCGAGACCGAGTGGATGACATACGGTCCATCGCATTTGCTTTTCAATTTACCTTTCCCGAATATCTTGAACTTTAAGTTAAAGAGGAGGACCTTGTCGCCTTCTTTGAATTCCTTCGGTTGAAGTCTTTTATCATACCATCGCTTCATTCTTTCCTTGTAGATGGTTGCACTCTCATAAGCTTTAAGCCTCATCTCTTCTAATTCACTTATTTGAATTCTCCGTTTGATTCTCGTGGCATCCACATCAAGATTCATCTCCTTGATCGCCCAATATGCTTTGTGCTCTAATTCCAAAGGCAAATGACAAGATTTACCATAGACGGATTGATATGGTGTCATACCTATTGGTGTCTTGTGTGCCGTCCGATATGACCATAATGCTTCATCCAACTTTTTCGACCAATCTTTACCTCCCTGTTCAACGGTCTTGTTAAGAATATTCTTGAGTTGCCTATTTGAAGTTTCCGCTTGACCATTGGTTTGTGTGTGGTAAGGTGTGGCCACTCTATGCTCGATTCCCAATTTGGACAAGCACTTTCTAAAACTATTTCCCTTGAAGTGTGTTCCTCCATCACTTATCAAAATTTGCGGGACTCCATAGCGTGGGAATATAACATTCTTGATCATTGATATAGATTCCTCCGTTGAAGCTCTTCGACAAGGGATGGCCTCTACCCACTTGGATACATAATCAACCATTACTAATATATGCTCATATCCATTTGAATTAGTGAAAGGCCCCATGAAGTCAATTCCCCATATGTCGAATAGTTTAATTTGCAAGTTATAATTTAAAGGCATAGCATTCATTTGAGATATATTCCCCGTTCTTTGACATTCCGGACAAGAAGCAACATACCTTTTCGTATCTTGATGCATCTCCAGCCAATAGAACCCACTAGCCCATACCTTTGCTTGAGTCCTAAAATGTCCATAGTGTCCTCCATACTCGCCCGAGTGACACTTCCTTAATATTTCGAGTCTTTCTTCCCTTGGTACACACCTTCGCAAGACTCCATCCGCTCCAAGTCTAAAGAGGTAAGGTGCATCCCAATAATATTTTTTACTCTCAGCCATCACCCTTCTTTGAGCATTCTTATCTAAGTGATCAAGTGGCATCTTTCGTAGGGGTCGAATAATGTTGATCATCCAAGTGTCTTTGTCAAGGACGCGATATAGATGGTCATCTCTCATCTTGTCTTCGATGGGCTCTTTATCATCCTCACGATTCATTCTTGATAAATGGTCGGCCACAACATTTTCCGACCCCTTTTTATCCCGAATCTCCACATCGAACTCTTGCAAAAGAAGGATCCACCTAATAAACCTTGGCTTGGCATCCTTTTTAGACAAGAGATACTTGATTGCCGCATGATCGGTGTAGACGATTACTTTAGAATTCACAATATAGGATCTGAATTTTTAAAGGCAAAAACTACCACAAGCAATTCCTTCTCCGTTGTTGCATAATTCAATTTAGCTCCATTAAGGGTTTTGCTAGCATAATATATAGCATGTACCTTGCCTTCTTTTCGTTGTCCCAACACGGCTCCAACGGCATAGTCGCTAGCGTCGCACATGATCTCAAATGGTTGACTCTAATCGGGTGGTTGAATGATAGGTGCGGTTATGAGAGCTCTCTTTAGTGTCCGAAATGCTGCCAAGCACTTCTCATTAAAATCGAATGACACATCTTTTTGGAGAAGATTAGTCAATGGCTTTGTAATCTTTGAGAAATCCTTGATGAATCTCTTATAGAATCCCGCATGGCCTAAGAAACTCCTTAAAGATTTGATATCCGTCAGTGGTGGAAGTTTTTCAACCGCTTCAACCTTAGCCTTGTCCACCTCAATCCCTCTCTCAGATATCACGTGTCCCAACACTTCCTTGTTTCACCATGAAGTGACACTTATCCCAATTTAGCACCAAGTCAACCTCCCCACACCTTGTAAGAACTTTATCCAAGTTTGCTAAACAACCCGCAAAAGTTTTACCATAGACGGAGAAGTCATCCATAAATACTTCAACAATTTCCTCGATGAACTCCGAAAATACCGCCATCATGCATCGTTGGAAAGAGGCTGGAGCATTACATAAACCGAAGGGCATCCTTCTATATGCAAATGTTCCATAAGGGCAAGTAAATGTTGTCTTGTGTTGATCATCCGGGTGAATGGGAATTTGCATGAACCCCGAGTATCCATCAAGGAAGCAAAAATATGCATGGTTTGCTAACCTCTCAAGCATCTTGTCGATGAACGGTAGGGGGAAGTGATCCTTCTTTGTTGCTTTATTCAACTTACGATAATCTATACACATCCTCCGTCTGGTCACGGTTCTTTGCGGTATTAGTTCATTCTTCTCATTCTTCACCACGGTCAAACCTCCTTTCTTCGGCACACAATGTACGGGGCTCATCCATTCGCTATGCGGCACCGGGTAGATGATTCCGACGTCTAACAACTTGATAACCTCCCTCTTCACCACCTCTCGCATGGCATGGGTTAACCTCCTTTGATGGTCCACAACGGGCTTGCATTGATCCTCCATAGGTATGCGGTGAGTGCAAAACGCTGGGCTAAGTCCTTTGAGGTCATTTATCGAATACCTGATCACTTTCTTGTGCTTTTTCAATAAATTCAGCAACATGTCATTCTCTTCGGGACTCAATTCGTCGCTCACGATCACGGGATAAGTCTTGTCTGGCCCCAAAAATTCATATTTTAATCCTTTGGGCAATGGCTTAAGGTCTACCTCTGGTACTTGTAGTTCTTCATGTTTGATTTCCCCGATGTCTTCAAATTTATCTTCCTCTAAGCTTCTATCTTGTGGTTCTAGTCCTTTGGTTGCTTCTATTAATTCTTAATCTAGTTCATTATTAGTTTCATTATCCATTGCTCTTTGCAATGGATCCCTAAAGGTTTCAACAAAATGAAGGCTCTCTACCTCTTCGTCATCAAGAAGTAGGGGTGAGGCAATTCTAGAAGCGGGAAGAAAGTTATATGTGTGATTATCCCCATCAAGATTAATAGTTACTTTTCCTTTTCCGACATCTAAAATGGCATTAACCAACTTGAGAAAAGGTCTACCAAGAATTGCATGATCATTTTTATCATAGTAGACATCAACAATAAAGAATTCGGTTGGTATATGTTTTCCGGAAATTAAAACTTCAAGATTTCGAGCAATTCCAATAGGTTTGACAATTCTACCATCTCCCATGATTAATCTAGTAGTGGTTTGAACTAGGTCAATGGTACGATCATGAATTTCATCAAAAAATTTAGAAGACAAGACACTTACTTGTGCTCCAATGTCGCATAACGCCTTGCAATCGGTGTTGTTGACCTTGCAATCTATATGCGGCAATGTCTTCTCTTCTTCATCGGATCCTATGACATAAATTTCAGCAAGGCGAGCGAATGGTGATGCCTTGGGCTTGATTCCCATAATCCTCTTTGCTTCGGCCACATGGTCTGGATCCACTTCTTCTTCACTAAAGAGTTTTTGAAGGACCTCCCCGGTTGTATCTAGGTTGTATGGTTATTCCACATGTTTCTCCGGCGGAAAGTCCATCTCCATGGCTTTCGCCATCCCCTTTTGATTAAGGAATGGTCTTCTCTTGTCAAAGATTTCTCCAAAATCAATTGTGACCCAATCCATTTGCTTGAACTCTCTTAGTGGCTTCGCGCTTGACATAGTCCTTTCACTTGCTTTGCTTGTCTCGACGTGATCACTCTTTGGGATAGTTCTAGTTTCCATGTGTTTGATTTCTTCAACCTTTTTTGGGATTGACTCCTCTTTCTTCTCTTCCTGGACTGTATTTCTGAAAATTCCAGCAAGTGGTCTCACACTTGTATCACATTCCGGCTTCCCCGAAAGTCGTGTTTCCCAATCTCTTTGCATGGCCGCCGCTTTGCTTATTTTTTGTAGAAGTTGGGCAGCTTCTGTCAGTGTTTTCTCCATGAGATCCCTTCCTGCACACATTTGAACATATCGCATGCAACTAGGGGTTAGGGAAAAGAAAAATGTATGCAAAAGCACATCACCGGGAAATCCGAGTCTTGGTCCTTGTTCAACTAGCTCGTTGAATCTATTCCACACTTGATCAATCCCCTCTTCTTCTCCTTGCTTAAAGTTAATCACTTGCATCCTTATATGTTGAATCTTGCTTATAGGGAAAAACTTGGCACAAAATTTCTTTATCAATTGATCCCAATTTCCCTCAACTTCGAAGGACGCGAATGAATACCACTTAATTGCTTCATCGACAAGTGAGTAGGGGAAGAGATTCCATTTAAACCAATCATCGGGGACTCCCTCTTGACGTACCATATTGCATAGTGTCATGAAGCGTTGGATATGTCTATATGGGTTGTCCGTCTCCACTCCTTGGAACGAATTAGTTGTTGTCATCTCAACGATTCAAGGCTTGATTTCATACCTTGTTGCTTGGAGAACCAAGTACGACTCTTGTACCTTGATGTCCTCACATCGAGGGCTAGCATAGTCTCTTAGTGATTTTTCCAGCTCCTCCAAGGGATTTCGAACAAATGCCATCAAGACAATCAAAAGAAAACAAAAACAAAAAGAGTGTTTTTCTAGAACAAAGGGGTTAGATGTTAGTAATCAACAAAATCAATGAAAGATTAAATGAAGTAAACTAGCTTGTCCCCGGCAACAGTGTCAGAAAAAGGGGCTTGTTGATAGGTAAAACTCGTATGAAGTTTCGATCCGCAAGCGTACGGATCTCCTATGCCCTTCTTCACCTACGGGAGATCCCAAGGTTCTTGTCAACCCAAGGAGCAAGGGGATTACTAGCGTTTAACCTAACATTAATCTAGTTGATTGAATACTTATGATAGAAAGATTAATCTATAAAGTAAAGACAAACTAACCCTAGATTACGTTAAAGAGAGATTAAAGGTGCACAAGTATAAAGAACGTATGCCCATGGAGTCTAGGCACTTGAAGATGCAATCACCTAAAACATGGTAAAGCCCCGATCCAATCTATCTAGGTGTGTGATCAAGGATTAGACTTTTCCATTCCCTCGTACATGTCACTACGCGAAGGTAATCGATACTAATCCTAATGAACACGATATGTTTATGCGATCTATGGGAGCAACCCAGAAAGCATGGTAGCTAGCCTTAAACATTAAGCATCATCAACAAGAGATATGATAGACATATGATCCAAACAAGATAATTATGTGATTACACATCAAGTTCCGTTACAATTCCATGGACAAACGAAAGGTTTACCCCATCATGATGCTAGGCATGGCACCATTGAGATGGTGGATGCCTCCGATGAAGATGGATCTTTGTTGTCCTTCAACTCCAGCGACGCCGTGGCAAGCTCCCGGCGCCCCCCTTCCTCGTGGCAACCTCCCTTGGGCTTGGAAATGATCTCTCCCAAGTATCCTCCCCCAAGGGTCTCTCTCATAGTCAATTTTCTCTTCCTCGGCGGCTCTGAGGGACTAGACGGCGTTTCTGGCAAATGGCGACTTCCACACGCGATTAGGGTTGCACCTATTTAACATCGAGCAAAGGGGAACCCGCACCGGCGCCAGAAGGGGCTGGGCCGGTTCGAACGGGCCGGTCGGCATGGGCCCTTCTGGGCTCGGTTTTGGCCTAATTCGCTCCACGGTCCACCTCTTGAACTTTGGATTATTGTCCCCTTCAATTGTGCCCTTTGGACGGCGTTATCTCCATGACCAAGTTGAGGGATCTTTATGCACGAACTTCCAGCCTTTTCATCTCGGTCCTCGGGAGTTCTCCATTCAAGCACATTGGTCCTTGCCACCTTTGATGGCTAGTTGGCACATGGTCGGAGCTCCTTGATTGACTTGCAAAACGTTCTCCGAACTAGATGCATCTTTCCTCATTTAATCCGTGAATTCCTGCAAAAACACTATACTCCAAAATGCACATCCAACGGTGAACTTGTTATATCATTAGCATGCCTAGTGGCGTGTTAGTTCCAAAATGAAGTTCAAACCATAACATAACAAGTGTTCTTGTTTGACGGAAATCGACCGCCAACACAAGGTCAACATGTGACATAGAAGCATATTTTAAAGCATAGGCATCTCATATACCAATTTCAAGACTGACACATTAAGCATGGTACATGAAGTGCCTTTGTGGCAAAAAGAAGCTTAGGCTTCTCCACAAGGTAACATGTAGGCTAAACATTCATGATGACAAATGGTTCTTTGACCCCAAATGAAAAGAGCATGATACCCAAGCACAAATTAAGCAAGATATAACCATATGAGCACGATTTGAGCATGAAGGACATTCGACTCACAAGAGAGAGTCATATATAGCATTTTCACAAAAATAAGCCATCCACATGCATATACATCCCAAAGCTATCAGTAGGATAGCTATACATCACAAGAGCTCACAAGCAACATCATAAGCTCACATCTAGCATATCATAGTGATCAATGTATATAGGAGAAGCACATATCTAAAGCATATGATACAAATGCAGTCTATGATACAAATGATATGATACAAGAATGAAAATGCAACATGCATATGTACATGAGATCCCCCAACCGAAGCTCAAAAAGGAAAAACCACACCAAGCTCATCCCGCAAATGTGCAAATGTAGCTTGGTCCAAAGGCTTTGTTAGGATATCAACGATCTGTTTCTCGATTGGCACATGGATTAACTCTATGTTTCCCTTCTCCACATTGTCTCTTAGAAAGTGGTAGCACACCTCAATGTGTTTGGTTCTTGAGTCGAGCACAGGATTTTTAGCTACGCTTATGGCACTGGTGCTGTCACACATGAGAGGAACATGGGAACACTACTCACCAAAGTCACTCAAAGTGTAGGTAATCCAAAGCAACTGGGAGCAACAACTAGCGGCAGCAACATACTCAGCTTTTGTGGTAGACTGAGCTACACTTGACTATTTGCGAGACGACTAAGAAACAAGCGAGGAACCCGAAAATTGGCAAGTCGATTTCTGATCAACACGACACAATACCCCGCAAAGTACCCGAAGTCGATTTTCGATCGACGCGACACCGCGCAAAGTCGGCATCCGGAAAACCAAGAAGTGAAAGAGAGGAGGACACCAAATATCAAAGACCAAGCTCATGAGTGTATCGAAGATACCTGAAGATCTGCTTGACGGCCTGTCGATGTGAAGTTCTCGGTGACGCCTGAAAGCGAGTGCAAAAACACACAAAGAACTGAATGTCCGGTCTCATCACCGTCAAGTACAAGAAGGAGCCGATCATGTTCCGGTACTCCTTCTGGTCCACGGTCTCTTCGTCCTCGTCCGCGTCCAGCATTGTAGTCATACATCGGTGTCAACATGGGCTTCGAGTCGTCCATCTTGAACTTCTTGAGGATGTCCTTTGTGTACTTGGCTTGATGCACAAAGGTTCCCTCCTTGGCCTTCTTGATCTGAAGCCTGAGAAAGAACTACAATTCTCCCATCATAGACATCTCTAATTCTTTGCACATGTCTTCTGCAAACCTTGCAACCAAAGAGTGAGACGAGCCACAGAAGACAATATCATCAACATACACCTGAACAATTAGGATATCATCACCCTGCCTGAGGAGAAAACGAGCCTTATCTACTTTGCCCATCTCAAACCCCTTGCTGAACAAGAACCCCCTCAACTTTTCATACTATCGGGGACAGCCCTGAGGGTCTCCTAAAACAACCAGGGGAATCCTGCTTAAAACCTGCAAAAAACCAAAACAAAGCACTTCTCACTTAAGCACGCGCCCAAGGCACGGCCCACACCGTGGCGGCCCCCGCAGCCCATCGGAGTGGCCCAGTCGAGGGCCCCCTCGAGCGGGCTCCGCCTTGCTCGAGGGTCCACGACCTCCCTCGAGCGAACTCCGCCTCGCTCGAGGGCTCACGCCCTCCCTCGAGCGAACTCCGCCTCGCTCGAGGGATTACCTCCGCCTTGATCAAGGCTTCTGCACGCGTTTAATGCTCTGACAACGGTGGGGTGGCGCCATCATGCGCCTGGGACTCATGCCCCGGCCCTGCTGCACCAACTCCCTAGGGGAACCCATCCCCGCTACTGTGGGGGACTGTGCGATACGGCCGGTGTCAGCCCCGTGACCCTGCGCCGCCTACTCCTGTACGGCTAACGTGTCGCGCCCTCGAAGGGGGGCCGGCTGCACCCTCGAAATGCTTTATCGTGAACTTGCAGGGCCAAATCATGATGGTAGGCCGGCGGGACGCCATCCCCGCAACTGTTGGCCCCGTGCGGCCGCCCCATGCTCGCAGCACCATGCCAGGCACTGTTGCGACCACTCCGATGCTGTAAGGCGCACGGGGAAGGGACGCCGCCACGCTTGCCACTGTACCCCGTACGGATCGACGTCAGCAACTGCCTCGAGCCCGCCTGAGGACGCCACGGTCAACCGCCACGCCCCGACCCTCGAAGCCACCACTGTTCGGGTACAAGATACGCCGTGATGGCCAGATCGTGGCAAGGACTGTCAAGGCGGCCGCCTGCTCTACGGCATTGCACACCATGCTCCACCATGTAGCTGAACAGTGCGGCATACTTGTAATTCACCCTCTCCTTGGCCTATAAAAGGAAGGTGAACTCCCCCCGCCGCAGGGGACATCAGGACATCGACACACGAATACTTGCAACCACCACACACACGCTCCCCAATTCTCCCACAACATCTTCAGCCACTTCGCCAGGGACTTGGAGGCCACGCCTCCTCTCCCGCCTTGCTTGTAGCCGCCCCACTACAGGCACCCCGGTGCTGAGCAATATAGTGCCCCGAGCACACCACTGCTGGACGTACGGCCTCCGGCCGGAACCAGGATAAATCTTGTGTCTTTAGTTGCTTAGCATCGACTATTGAGGGATAGACCCTGGCGCTTATTACTGGTTAGTGTCGGGACCACATTCCGCACCGACAGTTGGCGCCCACCGTGGGGCAGACGAGCGCTGAAGGTCAATCCGTCATCAACTCCCTCCTTGGTGATCCGCACCGAGTACCGCGGTACGCGTTACTCCATGGGCAGCTCGGACCCCCTTCCCGCCGGATTCGAAATCCGGTTCGGGGGCCTGAATTTTCAGGCCACGGGGGAACGACTACCTTATGCGCCTCACCAACGCGTGAGGAACTTCGTGCACGGCGCCAAGCCGGGTCCGTCCCGGTCGCCGCTGCACGCGTCACCGCGACGTCGGCGCCGCCCGGCGCGGACGTTGCGGGCCCATCGGCGCGCGCGGCGCCGCCGCCGCTCCGGCCGGCGCTTGCGCCGGGCGCGGTCGGAGCGACGGCATGCCGAGCGCGTCGCCTCACAACGCGCGACGCACCCATCGGCACGGCGACGGCCGCCCCCGGCGGGGGAGCGCGCGATCTGCGGACCGCGCTTCCCCATCGGTCTGCGCGGCGCCACGACGGCCTACACCGCCAACATCAACGCCAGAACCACGATGCGCAGGGTTCCCCCTGGCCGCCACGTTTTCGTCGCCAGGGACCCTAGCGCCTCCGCCGGCGACCAGTCGTCCCTAGGCTCTCTCGACGCGCTGCCACCCGCCACCCTGCATGGGTACGCGGAATGAGACTTCTCGGCGTGCCGGACCCGGTCATGTTCGGGGCGATTCCTCGACGCCACGGACTACTGGTTCGGCTGCTCTGACGACTCCAGCATCGGGAGTTACGACCCAGCGCGGGAGTGCTGCGTGGTCATCGCCAACGACCCGGCAAACGCCACCGGCGCGACGGGCGCCGGCGACGGGGAACTTCTGCCCGCTCTAGGGACAACTTCGCGTCTGGCCGCGGGGCCAAGCGCCCCTGCTCCTTCACCCCCAACGGGGGCAGACATCAACGCGCAGCTGGCTTAGGCACGCGAACTCGAGGCCAAGCTGGCTGATGAGTACCGGACGGTGCGGTTGCTCCACGCCTCCATGGCAGGAGATGCCTCCGCGCGCGGCGAACGTGAGCGCGAGCTGGGCATACAAGCCCGTGACCGCATTAACGCCGACTTCAACGTCAACGACCCGAGTGCCCCTCCGCGAGCGAGCCAAAAGCTCATTGCGGCTGCGACACTGCTGCGGGCCATGCCCGCCCCTTCAACGCCCGAAGCACGAAACCTGCACCGCGAGGCGCAGGCGCTCATCGAGCAAGCGGCCGTCCAGCAGGCCGAGAGCTCGGCGTCCCGCATCCGACGGCGGGGTGACACGCGGGACGATGGGGGCGCGCGAGGGGCCCGAGCCCTCGGTACACGCGGGAGGGGCGACGGAGCACCCCGCCAACCCGGGGCGCACGCCGGCCGGGGAAAGGCTCCTCGACATGCGCGGGCAAGCACGAGACGGCGCGACGCCCGCAACGTCATCAACGCTCGGCGGACGGGCAAGGCGGAGGCCCGGCGGCGGCGAGGCTACCACCCTCGACGGGGTGGACGCTACGACAGCGAGGAGGACCGCTCGCCGACGCCGCGAGCCCCCGGGGACCCGCGTGTTCGGCCGGGAGATCCACGCGGCGACCTTCCCCCCCGGCGCTTCCGCCGGCCCACGACCCGTAACACCCTAATTCTATTAAAAATTTGGCTTTATTAAAATTTGCTAGCAACCATTTAATTGCTTAAGGAGTATAAGGTTGTTTTATTTAATTTTAGGCATTTAAAACTTTTCTAAAACAAATTTAATGAACCATAGGATTTATGTGTTGCATACATGCTCGGAGCATTATTTTGGTTCTTTGGAATTCAAATTCAAATTTGAATTCTAATGCTTGAAACCCCTTACCAAAAATGCTAAACCTTTTTCTCTTTATTTCCCTTATTCCCTTTCCCCCTTTCCCTTTCGGCCTAGCCTCTTAGCCTAGCCCGGCCGCGACGGCCGACGGGCCGCCGCCCAACCCCGCCCGCCGCGCACGCCGGCCCGGCCCGGCCGCGCCCGCGCCCCCGCGCCCGCGCCCGGCCGGCCGACCGCCGGGGCCCCTCGTCGCCCCCGCCTCCCACGGCGCCGGCCGATGACGGGCGGGCCCCCGCCCGTCATCCCTCTCGTGCCCGCTTCGGACTCCGCCGCCGCGCGCCGCCGAGTCCGACCCGCGCCCGCGCCGCCTCCGCGTGGCCCGCACGCCAAGGACGCCCCGCCGGGACTATTTATAGGCCGCCGCCGCCTCCCCGGGACCCCCAACCCGAGCCGCCCGTGCCCTAGTCGCTCGAGCCCCGTGCGCCGCCGCCGCCGAAACCCTAGCCGCCGCCGCTTCGGTTTCCGCCGCCGTCGCCCGCTCGCCGCCGTGGAGCACATCCGGAGGCCGCGCAAGGAGGTGAGCCACCCGCCGGCGCCGTTTGTTGTCGACTCCGTGCATCCCCGTCGCCTTGGAGCCATCGCCGGAGTCCGCCGCCGCACCGAGCCGCGCCGCCGCGTGGAGCACCGCCGCCGTTGCGACCTAGCCTTCCGTGCCGCCTTGGTTGGATTCCCGTTGCCCGTGCTTCGTGTTGGTGCCGCTTGCGCACGAAACCGAGCCCCCCCGCTCAATTCCATGTGCGGCGCCGCCGCCCGCCGCCGCGTGCCGCCGCCGGCCGCCGCCGTCCCCTCGCCACCCGCCGCCGGCGCCGCGTGCGATCCGAGCCGTCGGATTAAGATCCGACGCTCCTGTCCAATCCCGCCGCCCGCAAGCCACCACCACCGTCAGATCTAGATCCAACGGATCTAGATCGGGTCAACCCGGTCAACTAGGTCAAACCCGCCGCCAGCCCTGGCGCTTTTGCAGAAAAGCCCCTGGATTTTCTTTATTTACAAAAATACCCTTCCACCGTATAAGTTTTCTTACAGTTTAGTCCTTTTTCTTTATTTTAGCCCGAAACCTTTTTAAATCTTCGCAGATTAGTCCCTAAACCTTCCCGAAGCCATAACTTGGTCGTTTTAGCTCCGATTTTAGCGTTCTTTATGTCCACGCGTTCGTCTCGAAGCGTAGATTAGTTTTATGCTACTGTTTAGATCTGTTTGATCTGTTTGGTGACTGTTTCTTATTTATTTCTATTGTATGCTTGTATGTGATGATTGTGGATCGTAGAGAGCGATTCGTTCGAGGGATTTGAAGATCCGGTCGTGCAAGAGTTTGAGCAGCAAGGCTTGGTTGAAGGCAAGTATTCCTTGATGCATGCCCGCTTGTCCTACATAACATGCATTTAAATTCACTGTTTTTACTTTTTCGCTTGCATTAACTTGATGGGAACCTATTAAGGATCATGCCTAGCTTTTGACTACCTTTACCTTGATTCCGGGAATTAAATTAATCTTGAGGTAGTTATTGCTTAGCATGCTCAACTGGGAATTGGTATTAATCTAATTGGTTACCTCTTGTTATTTCATGTTCCGTTTATGATCTTTTACTTTGCAAGACCACTTTAATTTGATAATCGGAACATGGAGAACCACCCAGAAAACAAGACAACCACAAGAACTAATGGGCAATGGTCTTGGGCGATTAATTAGGAACTTTAGCTTGGGATGGTCTTACCGATAAGGACAAGGGATCGGCGGTACCGTGGGGTATGGACTCGCTCTAGCGAGGGGGTTGGGTGAGTTATTCTTTTATGGTGGGGGTATTGACCGCTAGGGGACTTTATACCTTGCTAATCGATCCGGACCTTGTGGGTCATAACTTGCTAAGGAACCTTTGTAAAGGCCGGGTAGCGTCCCTATGCGATCACACCTCGGAAGTGTGATATGGTGTCTTGCAAACACCGCATGGTTGGGTCCAAAGTTCTTCGGAGCTTTTACGCTCGCTTGTGGGTAAAGATGTACAACCTCTCGCGAGTGTTAAACTAATCGATTAGCCGTGCTCACGGTCAAGAGCGGCCTCGACACTCACATGATTAAATTATGGAACTTTAATGTTTAATTTGTGGTTTATTTCTTTATTTATGATGCTTATACCTTATTTAATTGGGTTGGTATGAACTTACACCTTTAGTAATCGGGTTGCTAATAAAACTTGACCAACTAAAATGCTAAAGTGCTTGAACCTTAGCCATCCACCATATGGCCTCGCATGTTATGTTGTTTTCCCCTTGCCGAGTACGATATGTGCTCACGCTTGTTTATTCTCTTGCATCTACAATACCCGGATTTGCTGCTCAGACTGGGAGAACTTTGAAGATAATCCAGAAGATTTCCAAGAGTTCTAGGTGTGCGTAGTCTTCAGTCAGCTGCCTGTGGAGGCGTTTTGTCCGTTGCGAGAACTCGTTTGTTTAAGTTTCGTTTAAGACTATGGTTTGTAATAACTCTTTATTCGTGTGGCACTGATTTTGGTATTCATATTGTCTAAGCGTGTGTGTAACTTGATCCTGGCGCACACGTGATCAATGCATTCGGTTTTGCCTTTAAAACCGGGTGTGACAGAGTGGTACCGTAGCCGTGTTGATCGTAGGAACGCTAGCCTAGATAGAAAATGGTCGAATTAAGGATTTTATACTCATAGAAGCTTTCTTACACATGCTTGCTTTATTTCTACTAACCTTACTCTTGCCTTTTTGCTTCACTCTTGACCCGTCCGCATTCTTTATCTTGTGCTTGCTTTAGCTCTCGTCCTTTTTGCCTTACCATTCTTCTCATTACGCACTACACTACGGATGGTTCGTAGCTTGGAGACTTCTCGGGCCGGGAGCAGTCCACCGTATGCTCCACGAGAATAGTACCATGACTTGCATGATGGAGATACCGATGAGGAGATCGAGATGGAGCCGGCACCGTGGCTTTCCCTAACCTTATCATGGTGCCCGATGACGAGGAAGATCGGAGGAGGTGATCCCGAGAGGAGGATGAGCTAGCCGAACAACCCAACCTAGAGGAGCAAGCGCCGGAAGAAGATGAAGATTCCTCAGATCAAGAGATGGGGGAACAAGAGCAAGAGGAGGATGAGAGGGAAGCGATCTGGGAAGTGTACCATTACAGAGCTGATGGAGTAGGCATTCCCATGGCAGACCACCTGAGGGCAATGGTACTTCGCCTAGGCTATGATAAGGCCCCTGTCTACCATTGTGAGCTGTGGACCCATCCGTGGTTCGAGCCCCATTGGGAGGTTGCTGCCATCTTGGAGGAGTACATTCCATGCCGTGGAGTGAAGGAGGTGTCCAAGCATCATGATGTGGCTCACAGGACTACTATGGATGCTGGGATAGCAGAGTCAGCTCGGAGGGCGCTCTATGTGCTCTCTCACAAGGAGCGTGACGGGTTGGAGGATACCCACCGCCGCTACACACCTTTCGAGCAAGTGGGGAAGCCAAGACTTACATCGCCCCGGCACCGGCCTATGAAGGGACGCTCAACAATGTCCGGGGTCTACGCGGCAGCTGTGAACACTGCATTGGATGATGCCAATAACACACTATATGCAGCACAGCAGCAAATCTTCACTCTGGAGACGCAGAGGCGTGCCTTGGAAGCTGCACTTTTGAACAGGGAGCAACCAGAAGCCCATGAAGCCACAGAAGGATGTACCTCCCCATCACCCAAGAGGCCACACTACGACTCCCCTGACGCTCGCACAGATGCCATGGCAGAAGATAGTCCTTAGGTTTAAGATTAAGGATAGGATTTTCTTGTAATCGCTAGTAGACGATCGATAAAGTGTGTTTAGTTTAGAGGTGTGGTTGAATGCTTGATTTTGTGCTTAATGTATGAGTTGGATTTTTGGTTGAGTGCAATGTGTTGTGGAGTGATGACCACAACGACATTGGTTTAGTAGTAAGTTTGTGGGGGTTATCTTTCAGTCTCAATCAGTTATCTATCTTAATCTTTTTGTCCTCTTAAGTTTTCTCTTAATACAAATTCGAGATCCCAAAAATCTGTTCGCACAGTTTTCTGAGTCAGCAGTACTGTTTTAATTTTATCTCGGGCTACAGAACTCCGATTGCAGTAAAACCAATTGGAAAAGTTCAAGAATTTCATGACTGATTTTCTGTGAAAAATTCGGAATATTTGGATGGAAAACCAGAGAGTTATGACTAAAACATTACAGCCTCACGAATCTGTTAAACACTGCCGACCTACCTGACTTGTTTATTTTATAACCAGAGCTACATAACTCCGATTGAGGTGATTCCAGTTGGAGTAGTTTCGTAATTTCATTACCTTTTATCAGTCCAAAATCCATAATTTTTGGTTACTCGTACAGAGAGCTATGCCTGATTGTTTGGAGTCAACAGAATCTGTCTTATCTGAATATCATTGCTATCTTATCTTCCTAAGTTTAAACCTTGGTGCAATCATCTAAAATAATGTCCCTAACACTCAGATGGTGAACACCAGGTCAGGATCAGGTGTTGATCAACCAGCAGGAAGAGCACCCCAGCCGGTACAAATGGATCCCGCTATGCATCGGTTCCCGGAGGCACGGACCCGGCTCCTCCGAACTTGACCACCACCGTGACAAACTTGCAAGCTCGGGTCAACAATCCGCCGGTGCCGCCACCCGCGCCTCGCAACAAGCACCGGGAGTTCATGAGTCATCACCCTCCTGTGTTTACTCACGCCGCTGATCCACCGGAAGCTGAAGATTGGCTCAAGACAATACGAAGATGCTCACTACCGTCGGTGTGACGACAGAGAGAAGGTCATGTATCTTTGCGAGACGACTTCAAGGCTGCGCAGCCGCTTGGTGGGATGCGTACTCGCCGCTCATGCCGCCCCCGGACACTATCACTTGGGAGGAGTTTACCACCAACTTCGGGAGCCATCACATACCCTCTCGGAGTCATGAAGATTAAGAAGAAGGAGTTCCTTTCTCTGAAGCGAGGGGAGGAATGTCGGTGGCTGAGTATAGAGACAAGTTCACCGAGCTATCTCACTATGAAGCTGAGGAGGTTGCTTGAAGATAGGAAGAAGCGAGGAGCCGTTCTTGGATGGGTTGGCTGGTTCGGCTGCAGGTACCGAGCCGATGTCATATCCTTTTCCTAACTTTCGGCGGCTAGTTGATGCCGCTATCCGCTTGGAGCACAAGCACAAGCGCAAGGAGCTCGGAGAGCAGAAGAGGAAGGCCGCCAGCTCTGGGCAGTTTGGGAGTGCGTCTCGCCCGCGCTTCAACCCACCGCCGAACACCCCGTTCCACTATGGGGGACCGGGTGGAAACTTGGGGCAGCAGCAGTCCCAGCGTCCTGTTCAGCAGTTCCAGCAGTCCGCTCAGCAGTTTCAGCGTCCTGTTCCTCAGACTCCCCGCCCAGCTTCCCAGCAGAGTCAGCAGAGAGCCCCAGTTGGCACACCTGTAAGGACCGTGGCACCGCCCAATCCTGCTACCACTACTTGCTTCAAGTGCGGAGAGCTTGGTCACTATGCCAATGCTTGTCCAAAGAGGAACCCTCCACACACCCCTGTGCAGACCCAGCAGCAGACAAGGAGCGGAAGCCAAACCCCGCAGTCTAACAAAGGACAACAGAGCTATGCACGAGGCAAGGCAATGCACGTTGATGCGAAGTCGCCCGGAGAGAACCCCGAGTAGTGCTCGGTATGTTTCTAGTCAACTCTACTCCTGCCTCAGTTTTGTTTGATTCTGGAGCATCCCATTCTTTCATTACATCCCGGTTCGTAGCTCAACATAATCTACCTATCGGTCCCATGTCTCGCCACATGTTAGTTACCTCACACGGGGGGAATTGAAAGCTATCTATAAATGCGATAATGTCCATCTCAAGATTGTGGGCGAGAGATTTCCGTGCCAATCTTATAATCTTGGATTCAAAGGGGATCGATGTGATATTGGGAATGGGATGGTTGACCGCGTGTGATGCGGTGATTCAGTGTGCTAAGAGGTCAATCCTTCTTACAAGTCCAGCTGGTGAAAGGTTTGAGTTTGCAGCAGATCCTGCACCATCAAATGCCAGTGCCGTGAATAAGCTTGACGGAGCAGCCTTGGAGGACATACGAGTAGTATGCGATTATCCTGATGTGTTTCCCGAGGAGTTGCCAGGTATGCCCCCTGACCGAGATGTTGAGTTCGTTATTGATCTTTTACCTGGTACTGCTCCTATCTCTAAGCACCCATATAGAATGTCTAGTGATCAGTTACAAGAACTTAAAGCTCAGATTAAAGAACTTTTGGGTAAAGGGTTCATTCGTGCTAGTTCATCACCTTGGGGAGCACCCGTTATCTTTTTGGGTAAGAAAGATGGCACACGAGAGGATGTGTGTTGACTACCGGTCTCTTAATGATGTTACCATCAAGAACAAGTATCCTCTCGCCACGTATTGAAGATTTGTTTGATCGGATGAGAGGAGCAACGGTGTTTTCTAAGATCGATTTGCGATCGAGGTTATCATCGATTGAAGATTAGGCCTTGGGATATTCCTAAGACAGCTTTTACTACCAGGTACGGACTTTATGAGTACACAGTTATGTCTTTTGGGTTAACCAATGCACCCGCGTACTTTATGTACTTGATGAACAAGATCTTTATGGAGTATTTGGACAAGTTCGTTGTGGTATTCATTGATGACATTCGATCTACTCCAAGAATGAGGAGGACCATGAGGAGCATTTGAGGCTTGTGTTGCGAAGCCGAGAGAGCATGAGTTATATGCGAAGTTCGGCAAGTGTGAGTTACGGCTCAAGGAAGTGTCTTTTCTAGGTCATATCATCACCAATGGAGGTATTGCCGTAGATCCTAGCAAGGTTAGTGATGTGTTGAAGTGGGAAGCCCCTCGTACAGTGTCTGAGATCCGGAGTTTCCTTGGACTTGCTGGTTATTATCGTCGGTTTATTGAAGGATTCTCTAAGATTGTGAAGCCTCTCACCACATTGCTAGAGAAGGACAAGGAATTCAAATGGACCAGTGCATGTCAGTCCAGTTTTGAAGAGTTAAAGAAGCGGTTAACCACAAGACTCGTTCTAGTAATGCCTGATCTACGAAAGAGTTTTGACATATATTGTGATGCATCTCGACAAGGTCTAGGATGTGTGTTGATGCAAGAAGGTCATGTTATAGCCTATGCATCTCGTCGGTTGAGGAAGCATGAGTTGAACTATCCTACGCATGATCTTGAGTTAGCGACGGTGGTTCATGCATTAAAGATTTGGAGACACTACATCATGGGAACTAAGTGCCGGATCTATACCGATCACAAGAGTCTAAAGTATATATTCACTCGAAGGATCTTAATCTAAGACGGCGTCGTTGGTTAGAGTTGATCAAGGACTATGATCTAGAGATTCACTATCATCCGGGTAAAGCGAATCTGGTTGCTGATGCTTTGAGTCGGAAAGGCCACACTAACATGGCAATGACCATTCAGTTTCCTGATGAGTTGGTAAAAGAGTTTGAAAGGCTCAACTTGAAAGTGGTTGCACATGCAGAAGGAGTGACTTTGGAAGTACAGTCCACTCTGGAGCAAGAGATACGCAAGTGGAAGTTAGAGGATGCTTGGGATACAAAAGATTAAAGAGAGTATGCAACAAGGAGAAGCCCCGGATTTCGCGAGAAGACGAGCAAGGAACCGTGTGGTTTAAGAACCGGTTGTGTGTACCAGAGACAGGAGATCTCAGAGAGAAGATCTTGAGAGAAGCACACGACTCAGCTTACTCTATCCATCCAGGCAGTACTAAGATGTACCAGGATCTCAAGCAGAGGTATTGGTGGTACGGAATGAAGAGAGACGTGGCCGCTCATGTGGCTTTGTGTGATACTTGCCACCGGGTTAAGGCTGAACATCAGAGACCCGCTGGTTTGCTTCAACCTTTGAAGGTGCCTGAGTGGAAGTGGGAAGAGATCGGAATGGATTTCATAGTGGGTTTACCCCGGACCCGAGATGGTTATGATTCGATTTGGGTCATCGTGGATCGTTTGACCAAGGTAGCTCACTTCATTCGGTAAAGACTACCTATACGGGAGCTAAGTTGGCGGAACTATACATGTCCAGGATTGTATGTTTGCATGGTGTACCAAAGAAGATCGTGTCGGACGAGAGGTACTCGGTTTACTTCTCGTTTACGGGGGAAGTTGCATGAATCTCTGGATACCAAGCTAAATTTCAGCTCGGCTTATCATCCACGGACGGATGGACGGACGGAGAGAACCAATCGGATCCTAGAAGACATGATGAGAGCCTCGTGCGCTTAAGCATGGTTGTAGTTGGGATAAGAGCTTGCCGTATGCTTTGAGTTCTCTTATAACAACAGCTACCAAGCTAGTCTCAAAATGTCACCCTTTGAGGCTCGTATGGAAGGAAGTGTAGAACTCCGTTATTTTGGAGTGAGACGGGCGAAAGGCAGTTATTTGGGGCAGATATCATCAGAGAAGCGGAGAAGCAAGTACAGATCATCAGAGAAAATTTGAGGATTGCTCAATCTAGACGGAAAAGTTATGCAGACGGCAAACGAAGGGATGTGGTCTTTCAGGAAGGCGATTATGTGTACCTAAAGGTATCACCTATCGGAGGTTTGTGTCGATTCGAGTTAAAGGAAAGTTGTCACCTCGCTTTATTGGACCTTTCAAGATCATTGAGAGAGTGGGAGAAGCGGCTTACGGAGTTGGAGTTGCCGGTCCGGTTAGGCGATGTGCATGATGTATTCCATATCTCTCGGTGAAGAAGGGTTTTGGTCCCCACGACAAGGAGCCGTTACCTTTGGATGATCTAAACGTGAAAGAGGATCTTACTATTGTTGAGCACCCCATTCGGATATTGGAAACAATGACAAGGGTCACCGGGAATAGTGTGATTAAGATGTGCAAAGTACAGTGGAGTAATCATGCAGAGGATGAGGCAACATGGGAAAGAGAGGATGAGCTGAAAGCAGAGTTTCCAGATCTTTTTCCCAATCTGTCCGAATCTCGAGGACGAGATTCTTCTTAAGGGGGGTAGGATTTGTAACACCCTAATTCTATTAAAAATTTGGCTTTATTAAAATTTGCTAGCAACCATTTAATTGCTTAAGGAGTATAAGGTTGTTTTATTTAATTTTAGGCATTTAAAACTTTTCTAAAATAAATTTAATGAACCATAGGATTTATGTGTTGCATACATGCTGGAGCATTATTTTGGTTCTTTGGAATTCAAATTCAAATTTGAATTCTAATGCTTGAAACCCCTTACCAAAAATGCTAAACCTTTTTCTCTTTATTTCCCTTATTCCCTTTCCCCCTTTCCCTTTCGGCCCGACCTCTTAGCCTAGCCCGGCCGCGCGACGACGACGGGCGCCGGCCCAACCCCGCCGCCGCGCACGCCGGCCCGGCGGCCGCGCCCGCGCCCGCGCGCCGGCCGCCGACCGGCCGGGGCCCCCTCGTCGGCCCCGCCTCCCACCTCGCCCGGCCGATGACGGGGGCGGGCCCCGCCTGTCATCCCTCTCGTGCCCGCTTCGGACTCCGCCGCGCGCGCGCCGAGTTCGACCCGCGCCCGCGCCGCCTCCGCGTGGCCCGCACGCCAAGGACGCCCCGCCGGACTATTTATAGGCCGCCGCCGCCTCCGGGACCCCCAACCCGAGCCGCCCGTGCCCTAGTCGCTCGAGCCCCGTGCGCCGCCGCCGCCGAAACCCTAGCCGCCGCCGCTTCGGTTTCCACCGCCGTCGTCGCCCGCTCGCCGCCGTGGAGCACATCCGAGGCCGCGCAAGGAGGTGAGCCACCCGCCGGCGCCGTTTGTTGTCGACTCCGTGCATCCCCGTCGCCTTGGAGCCATCGCCGGAGTCCGCCACCGCACCGAGCCGCGCCACCGCGTGGAGCGCCGCCGCCGTTGCGACCTAGCCTTCCGCGCCGCCTTGGTTGGATTCCCCGTTGCCCGTGCTTCGTGTTGGTGCCGCTTGCGCACGAAACCGAGCCCCCCGGCTCAATTCCATGTGCGGCGCCGCCGCCCGCCGCCGCGTGCGCGCCGCCGGCCGCCGCCGTCCCCTCGCCACCCGCCGCCGGCGCCGCGTGCGATCCGAGCCGTCGGATTAAGATCCGACGCTCCCGTCCAATCCCGCCGCCCGCAAGCCACCACCACCGTCGGATCTAGATCCAACGGATCTAGATCGGGTCAACCGGTCAACTAGGTCAAACCCCGCCGCCGGCCCCGGCGCTTTTGCGATAAAAGCCCCCTGGATTTTCTTTATTTACAAAAATACCCTTCCACCGTATAAGATTTCTTACAGTTTAGTCCTTTTTCTTTATTTTAGCCCGAAACCTTTTTAAATCTTCGCAGATTAGTCCCTAAACCTTCCCGAAGCCATAACTTGGTCGTTTTAGCTCCGATTTTAGCGTTCTTTATGTCCACGCGTTCGTCTCGAAGCGTAGATTAGTTTTATGCTACTGTTTAGATCTGTTTGATCTGTTTGGTGACTGTTTCTTATTTATTTCTATTGTATGCTTGTATGTGATGATTGTGGATCGTAGAGAGCGATTCGTTCGAGGGATTTGAAGATCCGGTCGTGCAAGAGTTTGAGCGAGAAAGGCTTGGTTGAAGGCAAGTATTCCTTGATGCATGCCCGCTTGTCCTACATAACATGCATTTAAATTCACTGTTTTTACTTTTTCGCTTGCATTAACTTGATGGGAACCTATTAAGGATCATGCCTAGCTTTTGACTACCTTTACCTTGATGCCGGGAATTAAATTAATCTTGAGGTAGTTATTGCTTAGCATGCTCAACTGGGAATTGGTATTAATCTAATTGGTTACCTCTTGTTATTTCATGTTCCGTTTATGATCTTTTACTTTGCAAGACCACTTTAATTTGATAATCGGAACATGGAGAACCACCCAGGAAAACAGTACAACCACAAGAACTAATGGGCAATGGTCTTGGCTGATTAATTAGGAACTTTAGCTTGGGATGGTCTTACCTGATAAGGACAAGGGATCGGCGGTACTGTGGGGTATGGACTCGCTCTAGCGGGGGGGTTGGGTGAGTTATTCTTTTATGGTGGGGGTATTGACTCGCTAGGGGACTTTATACCTTGCTAAGCGATCCGGACCTTGTGGGTCATAACTTGCTAAGGAACCTTTGTAAAGGCCGGGTAGCGTCCCTATGCGATCACACCTCGGAAGTGTGATATGGTGTCTTGCAAACACCGCATGGTTGGGTCCAAAGTTCTTCGGAGCTTTTACGCCGCTTGTGGGTAAAGATGTACAACCTCTCGCGAGTGTTAAACTAATCGATTAGCCGTGCTCACGGTCAAGAGCGGCCTCGACACTCACATGATTAAATTATGGAACTTTAATGTTTAATTTGTGGTTTATTTCTTTATTTATGATGCTTATACCTTATTTAATTGGGTTGGTATGAACTTACACCTTTAGTAATCGGGTTGCTAATAAAACTTGACCAACTAAAATGCTAAAGTGCTTGAACCTTAGCCATCCACCATATGGCCTCGCATGTTATGTTGTTTTCCCCTTCTTGAGTACGATATGTGCTCACGCTTGTTTATTCTCTTGCATCTACAATACCCGGATTTGTCGCTCGGACCGGGAGAACTTTGAAGATAATCCGAGAAGATTTCCGGGAGTTCTAGGTGTGCGTAGTCTTCGGTCGGTACTGCCCGTGGAGGCATTTTGTCCGTTGCGAGAACTCGTTTGTTTAAGTTTCGTTTAAGACTATGGTTTGTAATAACTCTTTATTCGTGTGGCACCGATTTTGGTATTCATAATGTCTAAGCGTGTGTGTAACTTGATCCTGGCGCACACGTGATCAATGCATTCGGTTTTGCCTTTAAAACCGGGTGTGACACGACCATCGTCAAATACAATGGGGAAACGGATCCCCGTGTGTGGCTCAATGACTACCGCCTGGCGTGCCAGCTGGGTGGAGCTACCAGCGACGAGGTCATCATCCGCAACCTCCCCCTGCACCTCGCCGACTCGGCGCGTACATGGCTTGAGCACCTGCTGGCCAGCCAGATCCACAACTGGGACGATCTGGTCCACACGTTCGTCGGCAACTTACAGGGCACATATGTGCGCCCTGGGAACTCCTGGGACCTGCGCTCCTGCACCCAACGGCCCGGCGAGTCGCTCCGGGACTTCATACGGCGCTTCTCCAAGCGCTGCACAGAGCTCCCAAGTGTGGCGCAATCCGAAATTGTGCACGCCTTCCTCGAGGGCACCACGTGCCGGGACCTCGTGCGCGAGTTAGGACGAAGCCCGCCGGTGGACTCCAACGAGCTGTTCGATATCGCCACCAGCTTTGCCTCGGGCGAAGAGGCCGTAGGGGTGATCTTCGACGGCAAAAAGGGCAAACGCGCAGACGACGCGCCCGCGGAGGGCGGCGAGTCCAAGGAGCTCCACCGGAAGGATAAAGCGGGGCAAGAAGGGAAAGAAGCCGCACCGCGAGGCGCGCGAGCAGGGACGCGACGCCGACAACGGTGAGGCCCTTGCTGTTGACCCGGCTCGACGGGGCCCTCGACCAGCCCCTCAGGTCCAGAAGCTACTCTACGCAGTGGTCCTAGCACGGCGCAAGCTTCGCCACTACTTCGAGGCCCACCCTGTCACGGTGGTCTCCTCCTTTCCGCTAGGAGAGATCATCCGCAATCCAGACGCAGCACGTAGGATCGCCAAGTGGTCGGTGGAGCTGATAGGTGAGACGCTCACCTACGCCCCGCGCAAGGCCATCAAGTCCCAAATCCTGGCAGATTTCATCGCCGAGTGGACGGACACACAGCTGCCGCCGCCACAGATCCAGGCTGAGTGCTGGACTCTGTATTTCGACGGCTCGGTGATGAAGACAGGGGCGGGTGCGGGCCTGCTCTTCGTCTCACCCCTAGGGGAGCACATGCGGTACGTCGTGCGCCTCCATTTCCCTGCGTCTAACAACATGGCTGAGTACGAGGCCCTGCTCTTCGGCCTCAAGATCGCCATCGAGATAGGCGTCAAACGTCTCGACGTACGGGGAGATTCGCAGCTCGTGATCGACCAAGTCATGAAGGACGCGAGCTGCCACGACGACAAGATGGAGGCCTACTGCAAGGCCCTGCGCGCCCTCGAGGACAAATTCTATGGCATTGAGCTCAATCACGTTCCCTGTCGATACAACGAGGAGGCGGACGAGCTTGCCAAGATCGCATCGGGGCGGATCACCGTCCCCCCAAATGTCTTCGCTCGGGACATCGCTCAGCCGTCCGTCTCGCTTGAGCCGCACCCCTCGAACCGCGCGGGACCCTCGGGGGCTCCCTCGAACCCAGCGGGCACGGAGCCCATGGACGAGGACCCCTCGAACGAGGCGTACGTGCTAGCCCTCCTCGAGGGGTACGGCGCCTGCGAGGCCGAAGCCATGGATATTGAGTCGGCCCCCAGCTAGGCGGACTGGCGCGACAAGTACATCGCCTGGATGGACCGAGGGGAACTCCCCTCGGACCGGTCTGAGGCCAGGCGCATCGCTAGGATGGCCAAGTCTTTCACCCTCGTCGACGGCGAGCTGTACAAGCGCGCCGCTTCCGGCATCCTGCAGCGATGTGTGCCCATCCCCGAGGGGCGCGAGCTCCTCCGGGACATACATGCGGGGATCTGCGGCCACCACGCCGTGCCCCGCACCCTCGTAGGCAACGCCTTCCGCCAAGGCTTTTACTGGCCCACGGCGGTCGCAGACGCCAGCGAAATCGTGCGCACCTGCGAAGGGTGCCAATTCTACGCCCGAAAATCCAACCTTTCTGCTCATGTCCTGCAGACCATCCCCATCACATGGCCCTTCGCCGTGTGGGGGCTGGACATCGTCGGGCCCTTACGAAAGGCGCCCGGGGGCTTCACCCACTTGTTGGTCGCAATCGACAAATTTTCCAAGTGGGTGGAGGTGCGCACCATTACCAATCTCAGGGCAGAGCAAGCGGTGACGTTCTTCACTGACATCGTCCACCGTTTTGGAGTGCCGAACTCCATCATCACCGACAACGGGTCCCAGTTCACGGGCAGGAAATTCCTGGAATTTTGTGACAAATTCCACATCCGTGTGGATTGGGCAGCTGTGGCACACCCACAGACCAACGGCCAAGTAGAGCGTGCCAACGGCATGATCCTACAAGGCCTCAAGCCCAGAATTTTCGACCAGCTGAACAAGTCTGGTCGAAAATGGCTCCAGGAATTGCCTGCGGTCGTGTGGAGCCTAAGGACCACCCCAAGCAGAGCCACTGGGTTCACCCCGTTCTTTCTAGTCCACGGCGCGGAGGCCGTCCTCCCCACGGACTTAGAATATGGGTCGCCCAGGGTGCGAGGCTACGACGAAGACGCCAACCAGCAGGCCCGCGAGGACTCACTGGACCAGCTGGACGAAGCGCGCCTCGTGGCCTTGATGCACTCCGCAAGATACCAGCAGTCCCTAAGGCGTTACCAAGCCCGAAAGGTGCGCCGGCGGGACTTCAGCGAGGGGGATCTGGTCCTAAGGCTACGCCAAGACAACCGAGGACGCCACAAGCTTTCACCTCCATGGGAGGGACCCTACGTCGTGGTGAAGGTGCTCAAGCCCGGCACGTACAAGCTGGCCAACGAGGACGGAGAAGAGCTCACCAATGCTTGGAACATCCAGCGGCCTACGTCGCTTTTACCCTTAGCTAGGATTTCCAAGTCTTTTCGTTGTAAATCGCAAAGCCCAACACCCCAGTTGGTAGCTCAAATGTAAACCGCAGCAGTTCAATAAAAAAGGGCAACTCAGCTTTCCCCAGAAAACCAAGTCACCCTCGGGGGCTACTACGGGGGGCACCCCCCCTAAAAAATGGTCCCATTTTTTCGCAAAAAACCCACGCGCACTAAGTTTGGTTCTACCTTGGCCTCGAGCAAAATTCAAACAGGGTGCGGACGACCTCGCGGAAAGGGCGCGCAAGCCAGAGATAGCCTACGCCTCCACGAGGATACGACCCTTCTCTCTTGCCCCCGGCCAAGCAGGTTGTTTGCGAAAATCAAACTTCCCTAACTCGAATTTACTCAGGAAGAAGAAGAAACAAAACAGCGAGATAAAGTAAAGAACACCGTTTCGCTTTCACAAGTGTTTGAAACAAAACGATCTGTTCGCTTACATGGCCACGCGGCCCATACACTAACATACAAACAAAAAGGGCCTGGCGCCCAGCAATCTTCAGGCCTGAGGAGCATCGGCATCGGCGGCGTCCGGGAACAGGAACTCCTCGAAAGCTTCGGCGAGCGCCTCGGCGGCGTCAGCAGCTGACGCATCCACGCGCTCCATCGCCACCTCATCCTCAACGCCCTCGGGAACGACATAGCCCTCTGCCACGGCTTCGAAGTTGATCTCGTAGTGAGACCGCACCACTCCGAGAGCCTTTTGGACGCCGAGGTGCAGAGCCTGGCGCATGCACCCGGAGACGTGCCCGCCAAGGGCGCGCAGGCGACTAGCCAGCCGAGCTCCCCGCCTGCGCCTCGCCCTCCTCCACGGCCTGGCAGGTCTCGAGCGCCGCGGAACGCAACTCCAGCAGCTCCTGCTCGGAGGAGTTGTAGGAGGCCTGCAGCGCTTCGGCCCGGTCGGTCGCGTGCCCCAGCGCGGTGCGCAGGCCTGAGCGTTACTAGCAAGAAAGAAATCAGAAGGGGGAACGAACCCTCAAAGGGAAGATCAGCAAAACAAGAAACAAAATAGTGACCTACCTTCAACCTTCTTCCTCTCCACCTCGAGGGCGTGGCGCTCGGCCTCGACCGCCTGCTGCAGGCTGACGACGGTGGTGCTCTGCTCCTTGAGGGACAGCTCCTGGCTCGCGCTTGTGATGTTGAGAACCACCAGTTCGCCCTCGAGCTTCGAGAACTCGACGTTCCGCTCCTCCAGCGACTTCTGCGCCGCCTCCCGAGCGGTACGCTCCCGCTCGAGCGCCGACCGGGCGTCGGCAAGAGCGGCCCGCTCCTGCTGGAGCTGCCCCTCAGCCCCCTGGCGGGCGGTACGCTCTCGCATGAGCTGGTCCTCCGCTGTGGCGAGCGCAGCGACTTTGGCGTCGAGGGTGGCCTTCAGCTCGTCGGCCTCCTTGGCCCTCTGCTCGGCGGCCCGCGCCCTCTCCTCAGCCTGGCTCTGCTGGGCTTGCGCCCGGAGCAACGAATGGAGCTCCATGTTGTCGCTGCGGACGGCGGCCACCTCTCGCTCCCCGGTTGGTCGTCGGGGTGCGCATCCTCTCCAGGTCCCCCCGCGCCCGCTGCGGCGCGCCTCATCCCGATCGATGAGGGCCGGGCAAACCCGCTCGAGGGTGGAGGGGCGCGCCGCGTCCTGCCTTTCGCACTCCTGGAGCTGGTCGCACGGGGCTCCGGCCCGTACGACGCCCACTGTCCGGGCCCCCAGGGCGTCAGCGAGCGCGTCGAAGGCGTTGCACCGCTCCCGGAGCTGGCGAAGCTCGGCGCCCATCTGGTCGAAGGCGCCGTACTTATCACGAGCGCGGTGCTCGAGCTCCTGCCGCCAGCAGACCAAAACCAGTGAGCGTCGTGTCGCGAGGAACAAGCGTGAAGACGATGAAATCAAGGAAAGTGGCCAACAACGCCTTACCTGGAAGACGCGCCACGCCGGGCCGCCATGAATCCGCAGTGCCTCGTTCAACGCTCGGTTGAGCGCGACACCGTGGTCACAGAGCTCTCCCCACAGCTCCTGCTCCTCCCGGGCGTCGGCGAAGGCGGGCGGACCGTCGACGCGCCCTTCTCCTGAGGCAGAGCGGCCGACGCGGGAGGAGGAAGCCTTGGCACCGCGCCCTTGGCCCCCGGCCACCATGTGGCCATCCCTCCGCCTCACAAGCGCCCCCTCCTCCTGGGGCTCGGGGGACGGCGTGGGGAAGCTGGCCCACTGGTCCCACCCAGGCGGCGGGGAGTCGTCGTCCGGGATTTCCACGGCCCACCGCCCGGGAGGCCGCCGCCGAGCACGGGCCCCGACCGCGCCTCCACCATTGCCTCCGTCCGCGCCTGCGTGGCCGCGGTTCCGCCGCGGCGCCGCGGCCGCCACCTCCGGCGCGCCTCGGCGGCCGCGGGTGCCGGATGGCCCTCCACGGCGGGCGCTACCGGCGCGCGCGCGGCCGCCGGCGCCGCCGGCCGCACCTCCACCTTCGGCCGCGCCGCCGCCGTGGCCGTCGCCCTGCCGCGCCTCCACCACGACCGGCGCCCGCCGCTCCTCGACAACCGCCACCGCGGCACCACGGGGGGAAATCGCCGCCCGTGGCCTCGAGGCCTCAGCTGCACTCTGCGAGCTCTCGCCCGCCGCCGCCGCCGCGCTCGCTCCCGCTTGCGGCCCCTTGATGAATGCCGCCGGGTGGGGATGGACGCGTCCGTCCTCAACACCTTGGCCGACGCAAGTGGAGGCACAGTTGGCGCCACCCTGCGCAAATGCGAGAAAACCGTCAAATCCCCGCCTATCGGGCACGCAACCTCCCGAGATGGCAGATCCCTCACCTCGAAGAGGAGAAGGCACGCTTCCTCTTCCTCGAGGCCCCGGCCGACAATGCGGGCGTGGCCAGCACTGTCGCCGCCGCAGCTCCGGCCGCCTCCACCACGCACGCGGGCCCCGCCTCGCGTGTGGGCGCGTCCGCCGTGCGTTCCTCGGAGCGCGCGCCGGCGCCCCGCGGCTGCCGCGCCGCTCCTGTTGTCGATTGCCTGGCGGCGAGTGCCTCCGCGCCCGCCCCAGGCGGTGCTGCTCCTGTCACTGGAGCCAGCTCCGGTGACAGGGGTGCCGGCTCCCACCTGTCAGGGGGGCCTGCCCCCTCACCTCTTCCTCCTCTTCCTCCTCCTCGTCCGATGACGAGTACTCCTCGGTCCCCGGCGAAGAGAGCCCCTGCTGCTCGCGCAGCCGGTACTCCTCGCTCCTCCGCTCGCGGCGCTCCCTGTGCGCGCGTCACACGCTCCCTTTTGCGAGTGAGTGCGCGAGAGCGGGGAGTGGGCGGCACGGACTTCGCGGCGCTCACGCTCACCAGCTGCAGACGAAACATTGAGATGCGTCAACAACCCGGGGAATCGGCAAAATCGAAACGAAATCAAGAACTCCACTCACCAGCTGGCCGGTGGGCAACATCTCAAGATCCCACAAGGACCCGCCGGTGCGCACGGACTTGGGGTCGACGGCGCTCCGCGCCCGGGTAGACGCGTAATCCCGCAGGAGGGGACTCTGCAGCGTCCGCGACCTCGCCAACGCGACGGGGTCCGCCGCCTCGGTCATCTAGAAGATGCGGAGCGGCCTCTCCATCAGGGGGGCGATCCGCCGATGGTGGAGGTGGGCGAGGACGACTTCCGCGGTCAGCCCGCGGCCCGCCAGATCCCTCAGCGCGGTCAGGAGCGAATCCAACCGCCTTTGGTGTTGGAGCGGAGACACCCCGTGGTGCCAGGAGGCGGGCCTCTCCCGGAGCACCAGGCCGGTGTAGGGGGGCAGGCCGGGCTCGTCGTTGCAGAGGTAGAACCACCCCCTCTCCCAGCATGCATTGTTGGTCGTCATCGTGCAGGGGATGTAGTCGTCCTTGCGCTGACCCCGCACGGCAAGCGACATGCCGCCGGCGCGCACCGAGCGGTGGGTCCTCGGCTCCGACGTCGGCAGCGTGAACAGCTCCCCGCGGAACATGTGAATCCAGAGATCACAGTTCACTGGGATCCCCAGAAAGCCCTCGCAGACGCCGACGAATGTGGCCGCCTGCGAGATCGCGTTCTGCGCGAAGTTGTGGAGCTCCACGCTGTAGTGGAGGCAGAGAGCCCGCATGAAACGGCTCGCCGGCGCCATGAAGCCCCGCTCGTGGAAGCGGATGAAGCTGACCATGTAGCCACTCGGGGGGTTGGGCGCGTGGTCCCTTCCCGGCGGCACGATCCACTCGGCCGGCCGTCCATCCTCGTTCGCAGCTAGCTGACCGGTGGTTACCAGCTGGCCCAAGGCCAGCCGCGTCGCCGACGAGCGCTCCCATGGCAACGGGTCGATGATGGTGAGAGGCTGCTGGGGCGCCATGCGAGCGGGCGAGGAAGCGAAGCACAAGGAACAAGGAGAGCTCCGAAAGGAGAAAGATGCGATGGCCAAAATGACTCGAGGGCTGGAGCGCGAGGAGCAAGAATGGCGAATGCTAAGGTAAAAACCGTTGTTGCCCCCCCTCATCAGATTTAAAGGCCGCAGGCGTGCTCTCCGGAGCGTGCGCCCCTCGCGTATTAACTGCAGTTGGAATCTTCCCTTACTGACGGATGGGCCCCACCACGACCGCGGCGGCCACGCAACTGCTCGCAAGCCATCATCGCGGCATAGAAACTGGAGGGCCGTGGCAGGCGGTCACATCCGCCTGCCCACGCCGCCCACTACACGCGCGGCCGCAACACCTAAAAAGGCGCGCCCGCGGCGCGAGACTACAGTCGCGACTGCGAGCAATTAATGGCCCGGTCCCTTACTACGTAAGGAAGACCCTCGAGCAGCGCGAGCCCCTGGCTCAGAAAAATTCGACCCTCAAAGGGTGCAAACATCGGCCGGAGACCTCGGAGCTCGTCTGAAGTAAACAGGCACCGCGGGTACCCTCAATGCGTAACTTTACTGATCAGCGTTTCGAGGACTGACACGGTTAGGGACCCTCGAAACCCGCAGATGCAAAGACGGGAGCGCCCAGCTGCTACCCCGCACGGCCCTACTGATCAGAGGTACGAAGCCTGGCCCTCGACAGGTTCGAACAGGCGCTCCAGATCACCAGAGTCAGGGACGACGAGGGCACGCGCATTCGAGCCTTTCCTCGAGCGCGCCGGCTCGAGGGTGCCCCACATGTCGTGATCGAGAGCCAGCGAGGGCAGCTAGTCAGGGGGATCCCACCGAGGGAGAGCTTCCGCGCCCTCGGTCTCTAGCGAATGGGACCGAGCCCCACCTAGCAAACCTACGCAAGCGCTTTAATGGACGTGTCTCCGGACCGCGCAGCCTACCCTTATCGAACGGGGCATGGGCGTCCACTCGAACCACCCACTAACAGCTCAATGAGGAATCCGCAATCCGCGACCCGATCGATGGGGGTTGCGGAAACCTCACCCTCCGTCCCGCGGAGGGACGGCGAGGGCGCGTTAAAAACAAGACGGAGAGCTCGCCCCGATCGCCTTGAACGGGCCCAGGCTCGGGGGCTCGACGCACGGCTACACCTCCTCGCTTGCACCGGCCGCGGACAGCGCCAGTCGCGCGTGCGTCACCGAAGCCGGCTGGAACATCGCCGATGCCGGTTGAAATATGCACCACGCCCACTGACTAGGTTCCACGGTAAAACCCCCGCAGGAGCACCCACGCTCCTGCAGGGCTTCGGGGGCTAGACCCGCGGGTCCGCTGACGCGGCCCCACGGAAAAGCTTTAGCAACCAGGGGGGAAGGATGTCCTATCAGTAGGTTCCAGCATCTGTGGGAGCCTGGCCAGCATGCCCGCAGACGCTCGGGGGCTACTGTCGGGGACAGCCCTGAGGGTCCCCTAAAACAACCAGGGGAATCCTGCTTAAAACCTGCAAAAAACAAAACAAAGCACTTCTCACTTAAGCACGCACCCTAGGAACGGCCCACACCGTGGCGGCCCCCGCGGCCCATCGGAGTGGCCCAGTCGAGGGCTCCCTCGAGCGGGCTCCGCCTCGCTCGAGAGTCCACGACCTCCCTCGAGCAGACTCCGCCCCGCTCGAGGGTTCACGCCCCCCTCGAGCGGGCTCCGCCTCGCTCGAGGGATTACCTCCGCCTCGATCAAGGCTTCTGCACGCGCACGTCCGTTCCCACACGCGGATACGGACATTTAATGCTCTGACAACGGCGGGGCGGTGCCATCATGCGCCTGGGACTCATGCCCTGGCCCTGCTGCACCAACTCCCTAGGGGAACCCATCCCCGCTACTGTGGGGGACTGTGCGATACGGTCGGTGTCAGCCCCGTGACCCTGCGCCGCCTACTCCCCGTACGGCTAAAGCGCCACGCCCTCGAAGGGGCCGGCCGCACCCTCGAAATGCTTAATCATGAACTTGCGGGGCCACATCATGATCGTATGCCGGCGGGACGCCATCCCCGCCACTGTTAGCCCCGTGCGGCCGCCCCGTGCTCGGAGCACCACGCCAGGCACTGTTGCGACCACTCCGGTGCTGTAAGGCGCACGGGGAAGGGACGCCGCCACGCTTGCCGCTGTACCCCGTACGGATCGACGTCAGCAACTGCCTCGAGCCCACCTGAGGACGCCACGGTCAACCGCTACGCCCCGACCCTCGAAGCCACCACTGTTCGGGTACAAGATACGCCGTGATGGCCAGATCGTGGCAAGGACTGTCAAGGCGGCCGCCTACTCTACGGCGTTGCGCACCATGCTCCACCATGTAGCTGAACAGTGCGGCATACTTGTAATTCACCCTCTCCTTGACCTACAAAAGGAAGGTGAACTCCCCCCGCCGCAGGGGACATCAAGACATCGACACACAAATACTTGCAACCACCACACACATGCTCCCCAATTCTCCCACAACATCTTCAGCCACTTCGCCAGGGACTTGGAGGCCACGCCTCCTCTCCCGCCTTGCTTGTAGCCGCCCCACTACAGGCACCCCGGTGCTGAGCAATATAGTGCCCCGAGCACACCACCGCTGCTTGGATGTACGGCCTCGCCGGAACCCAGGATAAATCTTGTGTCTTTAGTTGCTTAGCATCGACCATTGAGGGATAGACCTTGGCGCTTATTACTGGTTAGTGTCGGGACCACATTCCGCACCGACACATACCATGCCTTGAGAGCTTGTTTCAGCCCATACAAGGCCTTTCTCAGCTTGTACACTCGGTGGGGAAACTTGGCACTCTAAAACCCAGTTGGTTGCTTCACATAAACCTCTTGCTCCAAAAACCCATTCAGGAAGGCACGCTTCACATCTATTTGGTACAATTTGAACCATTTAGCCACAGAAAAGGCTAGAAGGATCCTAATCGCCTCTAAACGAGCTACATGAGCAAATGTCTCTTAATAGTCTGTCCCCTCCTTCTAGATATAACTCTGAGCAACCAACCTCGATTTGTTCCTCACCACCTCACCAATCTCACCCTCTTTGTTTTTCCACATTTTGTCCCAATAGGTTTGCAGTTTGGTGGTGGCTCCACTAACTCCCACACCTGGTTTCTCTCTAAGTTCTCTAAGTCCTCATGCATGACATTCACCCAATTAGGGTCAGAGAGTGTGTCCAATGTTTTTCGGCTCAAAGGTAGCAACAAAAGCCGAATGAGCAATGTGAGAAGCATTTCCGGACCTCGACCGTGTCGTACGCTTGTTGATTTCACCGATGATTCTCGAGGGAGGATGATCAACTAGAACGCGCCTTAGTGCCTCTCACCTGGAGACGACCCCCCCTTCAACAGCAGCTTCCACTTGATCTTGTTGGATCGTAGTCGGTGTAGGATATGGACCATCCTGCACTGTAGTCGTTGTAGTGGAAGTAGAGGGTACATGAGTGGCTGGAGCTTCACCATCATCACCATCATCCTCCTCGTCCTCAAAGATCTTCTTGCCAACTTCCTCGTCACCCGCACACTTAAAAACAGACGAACTCCATGGCCGGGTCTCGTAAAAGGTGTTGGTATTTCTTAACATCGATGCTAAGTTTATGAGTTCCTAGCAACGATGCCAGAAATGAGAAAATGGTAATACTAACGATTACAAGAGTCCACAAGCACACGGAAGTACCGTTGTAGCATTTCCCCAAAGGAGTATTCCAAAGGGTATCGAAACCAGGGAAGGCTGGGCGGATTAACATGTTCAACACTATTGCAATGAGTATAAATCATAGATGGAAACAAACCAGGCACTCAAGTACAAGGTTAAGGTATGATAGATAAGTTGGTAGTGTGAGCACACAAACACTCTCTCTCTCTAAAGGTCCTAGGCTTAGGAGGCAACATAAGAGTTAGTTCTAGGTTCTAAGGTACTATACACATGTAGTCAGTAAATCGAGTTAGATACACACTAGCATTGCATGAATGTTGGCTTAAGCACCCAGGTACAAATGGGGAGCTAACCTCTCGCGTCGCTTACGCATGACTCTGGTTGTTAGACTTTAGACTCCTACAACATATCCGAACGTGGGGGATTCCAGAAGGGTCCAACATCTGTCACTACCGCGACCTACCCCAAGACAAACCATGGCATACACTCATAAGTAACGTAGCTACGCAACCTAAGCACCATGCTTATGTTGTTAGCAGGACTCTGATCGGCCCGGGCTATTGTGACCCAGGTCAAAGCCACCAGATAAACCGGCTAATTACACTGAGTACCGTAGCTGAAGCACGAACTTCATACAACACAAACATGGAATCTAAATGCATCAAACTAGGCTAGGACACATATGAATTTGCACTTTCCTATGTCTATTCAACAAGATCAAAGGGTCATGTTCGCGAAGAACATGAGCCTCTAACTTATGAACAAACATCGAAAACATGAGTAAGTCACTTGTCAACTAGATCGAAAGACCTTGTTCATCAAGAACATGAGCCTCTAAATGATGAACAAGTGAAGAACACATGAACAAATCACCCATGTATACAAGCACAACTTTATATGAAACAATTATATAACTGAAGTATAGCAAAGTCATATAAAGAAATGAAGATACAAGAGAACTCATGCCTAGATCCCAAAGTAGACTTGGAACCTGAAGGAGAACTACTTTAGCCTACCTCCTAGCCTTAGGAACAAAAGTGAGAGAAGAGTAGTAAGTTGTGTTGGTAAGAAATGAACCCCCTCCCCTTCTATTTATAGGCATAAGCACCGACGTGGAATGGCGGCAAACACCCCCGGGATGGAGTGAGGTACCATCCAGGATCCACCACGTGGAGGCCCTTGAGTGGAGGCCACAAGGTTGGTTCGACCGACCTATGGGGTCGGCCGACCCCCTGTGGGCCCTACTCGGGGTGTGTTTCCTCTAGGTGGCTGTTTTGTGGGCCCTTAGGTCGGTCCCTGATCTACACGTGCTCTTGAGGCGGTTTAGACGCTCTGGTGGGCCCATGGATCCATATGATGTCCACGTGTCATGCTCTGATTCGTCGGCGCTAACCTCCCTTGGATTGGTAACATGTCTTGCATGCATAGAATCTGAGGTGGTAGCCCTTCCTTTGCTGAGGTGGCGTGGCATGAATCATAGAAGGTGAGTTTGCAACTTCTTTTGCACTTATTTTTCGACAACCATAAGATCTCCAAGGACAAGTGGAACTACATTATTCTTAACTAAAATGTGTGTAAGAAATGCCTCTTGCTCCTTTATTCATGAGTAAATTGACGGCAAAAGTAAGCACTTAACAGTCGTCAACAACTCCCCCAAGCTAGCCTCTTGCTCATCCCGAGCAAGACACTACAGACTTAGGTTGGTTGATCAGGAGTTGCTACGATGTTGTATTCTTAATTTATGACAAGCATAAAACTAGGTACTTTATCAAGGATTGAATGAGTTAGAATTAATCTTACTGTCGGTGTTTTGGACCGGCAACCTACTAAGGGGAGTACCCGAAGTAGATGAATGTGGCCTCGCCGAGATCGGTAACTCGAAGGAAGAGACACGTGGCACACAATTTAGACAGGTTCGGGCCGCGAGGTGCGTAATACCCTACATCCTGTATGCTGTGTAGCTCTGGATCGATTGGGCACGATTACAAGATGGTGCAATGGTGCGCCGTGAATTGTGTTGAGATGAGGTTATCCTAGAGATCGGTCCCTGCCTTGCCTTATATAGTCCGGGAGGCAGGGTTACAAGTCGGAGTAGGGAGAGAGTACTAGTCGAGTACGTCTAGGAGTCCTCCATACAGTGCGGAACATGTACAGCTCCCTAACCGAGTACTACTCCTTTGTAGTCCTTGTGCTCCACGCCATCGAGCTGCCATGTAGCGCAAGCCGGTAGTCCCGGGGGCCCACCGAGTAGTCGGTCCGGTACCCACCGAGGTAGTGGGCCCGGGGAGGTCCATACGACAAGCCCCCGAGTACTTTGTAGTTGAGAAGGATAGCTTCAAGTAGTCTTGACGGCCTTAACAAGTAGTCCTCAAGCGTCCCCGAGTACTACGGGTCAAAAGTCCTCAAGAGTAGTCGAAGCGTCTTGAGGCTGGAATGTACTCCGGTGATGTTTGAGCAATCTTGAAGTCTTCTCGAGTAGTACCAAGCGTCCTTGAGTGTTGCCTTCGAAGGTCTTCAAAAAATGCCTGTCCTGTCTTGAAACCGGAGCTGATATGGAGGTGCGATTGCAAAATCGCACTCCATATGGAGTAGCCCCCGAGCCTTAGGTTGAGCCGCATGCTCTGACCGAGGGTCCATTTGAAGTCTTGGCAAGAAAATCCTGAAAAATCCGGAGAGGAAAAACCGAAGGACACGTGGCACGGAGCCCCCGAGCCTTGAGTCGAGTACTTCCTCTCGAATTGAAGGGTCATCTTGAAGAATGTGTCCTGAGATGCTCCTGAGTCTTGTCGCTCCCTAGGTACCCGAGTAGAAGTAGCCGAGCCCCCGAGGTAAGGCGCGTCGACTAGTAGAATGCGAAGGGTCACGCGCAGCCGCTGAGTCAGCCGAGCGCGGACTTATCGATCTGGCCGTTGGAGGGCCGGTTTGACTTATAAATAGAAGCCAAAACCCTTACGGTTTTCCACCCATCTGTGTTGTAGTCATTTCGATTCCATCTGAGGTAGATCCACTTCCAGCGCACGCTGCCGCCGTAGTAGATCCAAGTGCGCCGCCACCCAGAGCTTTTAGGGTAGCCCCCGAGCGAATGCGCGTGAAGACGCTCTGTACTTGTAGAATGAAGCCTTCACCGTCCAAGTCTGCGAAGGCCGCCGGGAAGAAGAGGGGCCGTGAAGAGGCCGCTGTGGCTGCCGCTGGAGCAGCGTCGCCGATGTCTCCACCGCGGGCAGATCCAATCCGCGAGTGGAAGAAGTCGAAGATGAAGACCGAAGATCTATTGGCCCTTCTCAACAGCGGATTTATCCGGGAGAAGGAGGTAGATTTGTGGAGGGCCGCTGCCGGAGATCCGTATCCGATGGAGAAAGCTGAAGACGAAGTCCCGATGTTCGCGCGGTTCGTGGAGCGCGGACTCGCGCTTCCGGCCAGTGATTTCTTCAAGGGCCTCCTCAGGTACTATGGAATCGAGTACCTTAATCTGAACCCTAATGGGATCTTCCACACCGCGGTCTTCGTGCATTTCTGTGAAGCTTTTCTTGGGATCAAGCCGCACTGGATACTCTTCCGGAAATTCTTCCGCGTGAAGCCGCAGCCGAGCGCCAACAATCCAAAAGTAGTCGGAGGGGCTGGCATCCAGTTGAGAGAAGACGCCGTTGATCAGTACCTGACGTACAAGCTCGTTGACTCCAATGCCGATTGGAAGGCGAGGTGGTTCTACATCACGAACCACCACCCCGGCCTGCCGAAGCCGAGTGGGAGGCAGCCCAGGCACCGTGACTGGTGGAACATGGAGCCCACGATGCAGGAAGGAATCCAGCTCCCCGAGCTGCTGGCACGCATCAAGGTGCTTAGGGAAGCTGGACTGAGGGCCGAACACGTGGTCTTCAGTTTCATGAAGCGTAGGGTGTAGCCGTTGATGGCCCGCGACACCCTGGGCTTCGAGTACACCGGCGACGACGACACGTCGCGGATGCCCTGAGGCGAGATGGACGACGATGACATCATCGAGAGGCTGACGTGGATCTTCAAGGATATGCCGCCGTACACGGCGTGCCCACGTCCGGGAGTATTCGGGCGCGCGCCCGCCAAAGGAGGTGAGTAGTCGAACCCCCCTAGTCGAGTAGTCCTTGCTTGGAGTAGACGTGCTGATGACTTGTGTCTTGCAGGATGACTTGAAAAAGTTCGTCTCCGAGCCGCAGCTGCCCCCTCATGGGATCGAGATCCCGAAGGAAGGGAAGGCCAAGGCCAAGGAACGGCGAGAAGTCGGCGAAGGCGATGACACCATCATCGTGGAGGACTCCACCGACGACGAGGAGGAGGAGACGTTGCAGGACCGCTTCCAGCTGCGGTCGAGGTTTAGCCATCCAGGCTTACCTCATGTGCCTCTTGTGCAAGACCCGCCGGCTAGCCTGGAGGCTAGCCTGTCTGCGCCGCCACGGAAGCCGCACAACCCCGCCCGCAAGCGGGTGGCGAAGAAGCTGAGGGCCTCGGAGACCACGCCTCAAGAGGTACGCTGTCTTGACTAGTGTAGTCGAGTACTCATCGTGCGAGTACGCTTGCTGATGAATGAGCCCCCTTGTATGCAGGAGGTGCCGCCAACGGAGCCGTCGAAGAGGGCGACGAAGGAGAATGGGGTACGGTGGGGGAGCCCGCCGGAAGTCGTAGTCCGGCACACCTTGTTGAAGAGCTCTTGTCGCAATTGGAGCGCCGGCCCCCTCGCTCCTCAAGGGAGCACGGAGCCCGTAGCCGCCGCCGTTGAAGAGGTGGTGGCCACGGGGAGCGCGGGGAGGGCGCCGCACCGGCCGCCCTTGCGCCGTAGAGGAGGCGGTGGCCCACCGAGGGTGCGAGAAGAGACGCCCGCCGAGGGTGGACTGGTGGATATTGCCAGCATCCTCGGTGCCCCGGCCGTGACGATACTCTGGTCGATCTTGTAAGTACTGCATCTTCCCGAGTAGTACTTATTGTAGTAGTCGAGGTTGACTGACAACCACTTATGTGCTTCTGCAGGAAATCTACAGATCTGTCCTGGGAGGGGGATGAACCCTCTACGGCAGTGGCGGAAGAAGTTGCGCTGCCTGCAGAGGAGTCCGCTCCTGCTCCCCAGGACGTGCACGAAGCGGCGGCTGCGAGGCGTCGTTGCTCGAGGCCGGCGTGGTCGAAGGTAAGTACTCTTCGAAGGCCGAGCTCCTCGAGGAGTAGTCGTAGTCATTGATACACTTGTCTTCTCTTTGACACGTGCCGAGGGCCGAAGGGGAGTGACATCCCCGCGGGGGTGCCGATGCGAAGTCAACACCAGACGTGCCGGAGGCTGCCGGAGGAGCCCCCGAGCCCATGGAGGAAATCATCGAGGAAGCCGCCGTGGCGGTCGGAGGAAAGGGAGTCACCACGTCGCCAGAGGTTGCTCTGGAGGTGGCTATCCGCTCCCCGGAGATCCAGGACGCAGAGCCCATCCGCTCTGCGCCGATGACTGAGGCCGCCACGAGTAGTCGTGGCGGGATAGAGCCGCTCGCGGACGATCTTGTCGACCCGGCAACGGTGGCCAAGTACCTGGAGGCGGTCCGCCAGGCCGAGCAGTGGATGAAGGTAAGTAACCTTAGCTTCTGAGTAGTCAATCCTCTGTGTTGAGTACTCGTTGACGTTTGTTGTCTGTGCAAGATGTCGCGGAGAGGTCCCGCGAGAAGTCCAACATGCTGCAGGGCTTCGATGACATGGTTCTCCAGGCTGAGGCGCTGGAAGAGCAGCTCTTGAAGTCGCGGAAGCACGCGGCCGCCATGCAGTCGAAGCTCAACGCCGCTTTTGCCAAATATCACAATGATGTCCAAGAGTTGCAGGCGAAGGGCGACGACTTGGTGCGGAAGAACAAGAGCCTCCGCAATAAGAACAAAGGTACGCCGCCGGGACTTGTCGGGTAGTTGTTGGAGGTCGAGATGTAGTCGACCCGCCGTCTTGTTGCTATGTTGCGAGCTTGAGGGCCGGGTGGAGCGGTTGAAGTCCTCGGAGACGAGCATGAAGAATCTCTTCGCCGGGAACGGGGAAGCCCGCCAGTACTCGAGCTCGACTACAAAGAACTTGCCTTCGAGTGCGAGAAGCACATGGAGCTTCGGATTGCATCTGACCGCGATCTCGTCAACTGCTACAAATCATTGCAGAAGTTGAATGAAGATTGCGAGACGCTGCGGGCCCAACTGAAGGAGCTTGAGGAAGCCGCGCTGCCGATCGCGAGGCTATTGGTGCCACACCCGGGCGGCTCCAAGATTGCTCCACTGGTGGATCGCCTCAAGGAAGCCCCAAGCCGGCTGGCGGCTTACGTGAAGCACAAGGCGAGGTCGATCCCAAAGCAGGTCTTGGCCTTCATGAAGTCGTACTTCCCGAAGGCCCCGGTGGAAGTAGTCGCTGGTGGAGTAGCTGCCAACTGCACTGATGAGCAGTACGCGGAGCTGCTGGAGTAGATGGCTCCCATCGCGGAGCAAGTGGCTAATAAGCTCAATCTCCAGTAGCCCTGTAATAGGTAGCTATTAGCCAAAGTTGTACAAAAACAATTGTAATGGAATTGTTTAAGTATGAAAGAGAATTTCCAGCAATGAGTACTCGTAGTCGCGATCTCAGAGTGCGGAGCCCCCATCGTGGAGTGGATGCGAGTAGTCGTACACGGCGGTAGTGGTCCCATTGAAGGGAGTAGGCAGTAAAGAAGTTGATGAACGATCAAACTTTATTACCGAAGAAGTACACCTGGATGGCCAGGGCCGTAGTTATAGAGTAGTCGCCTGGACCCGGAGGCCGCTTATAGCTGAGTGATGCTAGGGCGAGTAGCCGCTTACAGCAGTAGATCCGTAGGTAGCCGTGTAGGCTGGATCTTGGAGTGTGGTCTCTTGGTAGACCGCTGCTAGAGTCCTTTGTCGCTCGTTGCAGCCCAGGATCCGTAGGTAGCCGCGCGGGCTGGATCCTGAAGAGGAGTAGTCCGGAGACTAAAGCCAGGACCCGGAGGCCGCTCAGTAGACTGCTGCTAGAGTCCTTTGTCGCTCGTTGCAGCCCAGGATCCATAGGTAGCCGCGCAGGCTGGATCCTGGAGAAGGGTAGTCCGGAGACTGGAGCCAGGACCCAGAGGCCGCTTACGGCGGAGGGGTGTTGATGCAGTCGTATAGACTTGAACCCCGGAGTAGTCGTGTAGACTAGGCGTAGAATCGACAGAGCTGGTCGACGTTCCACAAGTTGTTGATGTCTTCGCCTTCAAGTGTCTGGAGGCGGTATGAGCCCGGCCCAGTCACCTTCACCACGGTGAAGGGACCTTCCCAGGGGGAGCTGAGCTTGTGTAGTCCTTCCGTGTTCTGGATGCGACGGAGGACGAGATCACCAACGTTGAAGGAGCGTTCCTTGACATTGCGATCGTGGTAGCGTCGGATACCCTCCGAGGTACCTTGGCCGATTGGACGAGGGCGGCGCGGCGAGCTTCTTCGAGGCTGTCGATGTCAACTCGTCTGCTGTCTTCGAGAGACGCCTTCGTCGTAGTGCTCCACCGCTCGGTGAGATCCATATGACGTCGGCGGGGAGGATTGCTTCGGAGCCGTAGACCGGGGAAGTAAGGGGATTGCCCCGTTGGCTTGGATGGTTGAGTCCGTAGCCCCCAGAGTGCGTTGGGTAGTTCCTTGATCCACTTGCCCCCTTTTGAGTTAGCAGCGTCGTGTAGCCGCTTCTTGAGAGCGTCGAGAACCATCCCATTGGCGCGCTCGACTTGTCCGTTGGCCCGAGGATGGGCAAGGCGAGACGTATCGGACGTCGATCCCGTTGTTCTCGCGGTACTCCCCGGAAGCGGTGGTTGTTGAAGTTGGAGCCCGGGTGTCCGTGATGATGCGGTGGGGTAGTCCGTAGCGATGTACGAGTTCATCCGGGAAGTCGAGTACTCTGTCGGCTTTGGGGCATGTGACCGGCTTGACCTCGATCCACTTGGTGAACTTGTCGATGGCCACCAGTACTCTGTTGAAACCACCTGGCGCAGTTGGCAGTGGCCCAATCATGTCGAGCCCCCAGCAGGCAAAGGGCCAGGTTGGCGGTATGGTGACTAGCTTGTAGGCTGGGACGTGTTGCTGCTTGGCGAAGTACTGGCATCCTTGGCACCGTCTGACGAGTTCTTCAGCGTCGCCCAGGGCAGTGGGCCAGTAGAAAGCTCGTCGGAAGGCCTTGCTGACCAGCGTGCGGGAGGACGCGTGGTTGCCGCAGACGCCCTTGTGGATCTCCTCCAAGATGTCCTTGCCTTCTTGCCGGGGGACGCACTTCATGAGTACTCCAGAGGATGCGCCCCGCTTGTAAAGTTTGTCTCCGACGAGGACGTAGGACTTGGCGCGGCGGACGAGCTGCTCGGCCGAGTTCTTGTCTGAGGGAACCTTCTCGCTCGCCGAGGTAGTCGATGAAGGGTTGCCTCCGGTCCACGTCGATCATCATGACCTCGGTCCGGTCGTCGTATGGACCTCCCACGGGCCCACTACCTCGGTGGGTACCGGGACCGACTACTCGGTGGGCCCCCGGGACTACCGGCTTGCGCTACACGGCACCCGAAGGCGTGGAGCACAAGGACTACACGGGAGTAGTACTCGGTTAGGGAGGCCGTACATGTTCCGCACCGTATAGAGGACTCCTAGACGTACTCGGCTAGTACTCTCTCCCTACTCCGACTTGTAACCCTGCCTCCCGGACTATATAAGGCGAGGCAGGGACCGATCTCAGGATCACCTCATCCAATCCCCTACAACTCACGGCGCACTATTGCACCATCTTGTAATCGTGCCCTATCAATCCAGAGCTACGCAGCATACAGGACGTAGGGTATTACGCACCTCGCGGCCCGAACCTGTCTAAATTGTGTGCCACGTGTCTCTTCCTTCGAGTTACCGATCTCGGCGAGTCACAATCATCTACTTCGGGTACTCCCCTTAGTAGGTTGCCGGTCTAAAACACCGACAGCTGGCGCGCCAGGTAGGGGGTCTCGCTCGAGATCACATGGCGAACTCGACGGCTTCCGTCCACATCAAGCCAACTGTCGCCTTCAACCGCGGCGACACCTTCGTCTTCGGCACCTGGGTCTGCACTGCTGATGGCGCGGGCTCCTTCCAGTGCCGCCTAACCATGCGGCCCAACCCGAGGACAGGCTTCGTGACGCTTCCTGAAGTTGTCACAGGTGAACTCGCCGGCAAGTTCGGCGAAATTTCGCTCTACAACCATCACGCTGACTTCGAGCTCGAGTCCGTCTCCAACTCGAACCCGACGTCGCCATGGGCCATCGCATGCGAGCCGGCTCCTCGGCCATCGCGGGCGGCCCCCTCACCACGCGGGCACTCCGCGCGTGGCCCCACGCATCCTCGGGCGGGCCCGCACGGGGGCTCCTACTCCACGCCGGGCCGGCAAGGAGCCCGTACCCGAGTACAACTCGGACTCCGACGCCGTCCCCGATCGCGTCTCGGACTCCAGCCCTCTCTCCGAGTTCTACTCGAACCCAGACTACGAGTTCGATTTCGGGTCGGACCCTGAGGAGCCCGAGTCCGAAGACGACTCCACTGAGCTCCCCTTGTCAGGGCCAGCCTCGGGGCTGGTTATAAAATCAACGCCGGCCGGGAGATACGTCTACTGGCCAGACCGCAAGCCCGCTGACCTGGTAAAGGGAGACTCACGCTACGTCGCCTACATCGACTCGCTACCGTTCCGAGGAAGGAACACCACTAACCGGGCCGACTCGAATACACCAAGCGAGGTGGCACCCTGCGAGTCCGGCCCTAGGTACCCCCGATCGCCAAGTCTTCATGGATACCGGCGACACCCCGAGACCTTCGAGGCACGGCCGAGGACAGGTACACGGAGGACATCTCTGCGGACGAGGCGTCGTGCGCCAACGCACCCGCGGACGAGACCGCCGCCAACGGGGACGCTCGACGCGAACGCAACGGGGAAGTGCGGCGAACGACGCCGGCGGCTCGGAGACAACCTCCCCATCCGCAACCTGGCGGAAGCTCTCGAGGCGGTCGAGAGCGAGTACACACCACCCACGAGCGAGTGCCTCATGTCGATCACAACGATCGCACGCCGGGCTCGGGGCATACGCGCCGGGAGAGGTCATCGCCAAGCTCGGCCGAAGAAGCCTACTTCATGCGGGTCGACAACGAGTCAACCAACCTCCTCCGGCTAAACCCCGCGACAACGAAGCTACTAGTCGCAGCCGCCAACGGCGGCCCCAACCGTACTCGAGCTGACCTTCCAGCCGAGCCAAACCGCCGCCGCTCCAACGCCGGCGGACCTTCACGGCAAGACCAAGGCAACCGAGAAGTTGTTCCCCACCGCGCTCCGGCCGGTGGCGGCGGCAACGACCCCGACGGCGGCGGCGGCGGCGGCGGCGGCGGCTCCAACCACGGGGCCAACGGGGAGAGAGCCGGAGCCGGCGGCGATCGCGGCGGCCGAGGCCACGCGAACGGCCACGCTTCGGCGCCTCGCACGGCGGGTACGACGCTCGCCGAGAAGATCGAGGGAGGCGCGGCGGAAGAAGTCGACCCCGCGCTGGCCGAGGGCGACGGCTTCCCCGCCTTCTCACCTTGACTTCGCAACTTTGCTCCTTCCCGACAAGTTCAAGCCTTTGGGGATCACCAAGTACGACGCGAAGCAGGATCCCATCCGGTGGCTGCGATGCTACGCCCTCTCCATCGAGAACGGCGGCGGCAACGGCGACACCAAATGCCTCTACTTCCCCTTACGTCCGGACCAAGCACCACTCACATGGCTCGAGTCGCTCGACAAGCACTCGATCGACAAGTGGGACCAGCTCAAGAGTAGTTCACGAGCAACTTCGCGGGCGCCATGGGCCGTTCGGCTACTCGCATGGACACCGGCCATGATCAAGCGAGAACGAGGGCGAGACCCTCCGCAAGTACATGCGCCGCTTTTTCGACAAGCGCGCTACCGTCGTCGACGTCACCGACAAGGAGGTCATCGACCTCTTCCGGGACGGCCTCTACCATCGCCTCACCTTCGAGGACTTCGGTCGTCGCCGTCCCGAGTCCATCCCCCACCTCAAGGACATGATCACGTCCTGGGCGGATGAAGAGGACAAGGCCAACGCCAAGTACGACGCCATCCGCGGCAAGTCCAAGCGAGAACCGGGGCGGCGGCGGCGCGGCAATGCAAACCAAGGCGGCCGCAACAACAACAACAACTACTACTACTCGGGTCCCAACCGCAAGCGCAAGCCGTACAACACCGTCGCGGCTATCCGGCGCCCGCGAAAGGGAACTCGAAGAAGAACTACGGCGGTTTCAAAGACCTGCTGAAGGAGAAGTGCCCGTGGCATCCAAACGGCAACCACACTACCGAGCAGTGCTACCAGCTCGGGCATGCACTCAAGGATACACCGGAGCCACCGCACCCTCACGACCAAAAGGGAAAGAAGGAGGACGGCGACAACAACGACTTCCAAGAGCCCGAGAAGACCGTCAATGTCCTCTTCGGCGGACCGCCGGCGAGCGAGGAGCGAGAAGGCTACCCGTCGTGAAGTGATGTCCATTGAACCGGCGGTTCCGACCCGTCTCAAGTGGTCGGAGGTACCCATCACCTTTTCCCACGCGGATCAATGGACCAGCTTCTCCGAACCAGGACGGTTCCCCCTCGTCCTGAAGCCAACGGTGGTGGGCTCCAAGCTCAACAAGGTGCTCATCGACGGTGGAAGCGGGCTCAACGTCCTCTTCACCAAAACCTTGAAGAAAATGAAGCTCGACGTCACCCCCATGCTCACCAAGAGCAGCACGCCCTTCTACGGCATCGTCCCAGGCAACGCGGCCATCCCACTGGGCTCGGTGGTGCGCGATTACCTTCGGGGCGTCTCGGGACAACTACCGCACCGAGTACATCAAGTTCGAGGTCGCGGATTTTGAGACCTCTTACCACGCCATCCTCGGCGGAGCGGCCATCGCCAAGTTCATGGCGGTGCCCCACTACACCTACTTGGTACTCAAGATGCCAAGTCGCGGCGGTGTACTCTCCCTCCAAGGGGACTTGAAGATCTCCCACGGCGCGACACGAAGCCGTGGCGATCGCTTCCACAAACCAAGTACCCAACGCGATGATGGAGGGGGGTCTACGCCGCGTCGAAGAGGCTTGCTACAAGCGAACTCGACATCCCAGAGAAGTCCGACGGCGCCAACAAGCCTCGGCCACCGAGGAGGTACTCGTCAAGACGGTCAACCTCGGAACGGGCGACCCCGGCAAGACCACCACTATCGGGGCCGGCCTCGACCCCAAATAGGAAGACGCGCTCATCGGCTTTCTTCGGGCTAACCGCGACATCTTCGCGTGGAAGCCGCCGAACATGCCGGGAGTGCCCGGGGAGCCGATTGAGCACCGCCTAAACGTCGATCCAAAGGCCACCCCTAAGCGACGGCACCTCCGACGATTTGCCGACGACGGACGGGACGCCATCAAGAAGGAGCTCGCCAAGCTACTCGCACCGGCTTCATCGGAGAAGTTTTCCATCCCGAGTGGCTCGCCAACCCCGTCATCGTCCGCAAGAAGAACTCGAACGAGTGGAGGATGTGCGTCGACTACACCGACCTCAACAAGCACGCCCCAAGGACCCCTTCGGGTTGCCGCGGATTGATCAAGTCATCGACTCCACGGCGGGGGCTGCGACACGCTCTCGCTTCCTCGGCGCTACTCCGGGTACCACCGGATCGCAATCAAGAAGGAAGACCGAGAAAAGACCGCGTTCATCACCCCGTTTGGCGCGTCATCGCTACACGACCATGTCATTCGGGTTGAAGAACGCCGGCGCTACCTATCAACGGGCCATCCGGGCACGCTTCAAGCGGCAACTCAACAAGAACGTCGAGGCTTACGTGGATGACGTGGTTGTCAAAACCAGGGACTCCGGTACCCTCATCGACGACCTTTGTAACGCCCGTGTTTTTAGCTCCAAATAAATCACCTAATAATTCATGCGTATTTTCAAAATGGACCCGCCGAGCTCAATTACCATTCAAACCCTAGCCACCGTTCTCCTCTCCCTCTCCCCCGACGTGCGTGCCGCGAATCCCGCCGGCACCGCACCCGAGCCGCACCCATGCGCGCCTTCCCAACGCCGCGGTCCGCCGACCGGTCCGCCTCGCCATCACCGCCGTCCCGAAAAAAGCGCCGACGCCCGAAAACCGGGAAAATCCCGCAAAAACCCTTCCCCTAGTTTCCCTAAAAATTTTACAAGATTTTCTAAAAACCCTATTTCCTTTTCCTTTCTTTCCTTATTTTCCTTCCCTTCCTTTTCTTTTCTTCCTTTTCTTTTCTTTTCTTTCCTCCCTTTTTCCTTTTTCCTCTTTCTTTTTCTCCTTTCTTCGTTTTCCTTTCCTTTCCTTCTTCTTTCTCTCTCCCCTTCCTTCCCCTTCCTCCCGCGCGGCCAGGCCCCTGCGCCCGACCGGCGCCCTGGCGCCGTTGACCTCGGGGCCCCACGCCCGCCCGCCGCCCTCCTCCTCATCACGCCGGCAAGCCCACCCGCCTTGTCACGCCACCACGGGCCCACGCCCGGCCGGGACGCCGGTGCCGCCCGGCCACCGGACGCGGCCGGCCGCCATTAATCCCCCCGCCCGAGCCGTCACCTCCGCCTACACCACCGGCCCGACCGCCGCCCCCGCCCCGCGCCCCTAGCACTCCCTCGCACGAGTTGACCGGCGGCGGCGCACGAGCCGTCGCATCGCCGGTCGCCGCCTCGCGAAGCTCCTCGAGCTCGCCGGGAGTGGAGCTCGCGGGGAAAAATCTCCCCCCCCCCAAACCGCCATCCGCCGCCTATAAAAAGGGCCGACGGCTCCCCCGGTCGCCGCACCTCACCACTACGGTCTCACGGCCGCCTCCTCCCCTCTTCCCCGAGCCCCACCGCGCCGTTGCCCCCTAGCATCGCTGCCGCGCCACCGTCCTCTCGCGGAGCCGCCTCCACGCGCGCGCCGAGCCCAAGGTGAGCGCGGGGATGAGATCCCCTCGCCCCCCCTCTCCGATTTGCCCCACTCCCCGCCCGCGGCCATGGGCGGGACCGCCGGCGGGCGCCCCCGCCGGCCGGCCATGCCCGCGCCACCCCCCTCTCTCGTTCGATTCGAGGGGAGGAAGAAGATGGCATTTTTGCCAAGACCCCCCCTGCTTCCCCCTTATTTCCCTCAAACCGAGCTCTATTCCCTCTCTCTCTTTATTCTTTTCAATTAGCCCCTTATAGATTGAACACTGCTATACCCCAAAACAATTTACAAAATGACCCTAACCTAGTTTATATTAGCATAATCACCCCTTTTACCAATTAGTAGAAATTGCTAATAGGTCCTTAATCCCTATACCTCCTCTGTGACCCAACATTTTATGCACGATTAAACCCAAACCTCACCCCGCTATTTTTCCGTAGTACACCGCCGAACCACCCCCTCCCCGGGACTTATAAATACCCCTCTCCGCTCACTTCCCCCTCCTCGAGCTCGGTCGGAAACATGTGTGCTAATATTGCTTGCTTGCTTGTGTGTGCGCCATAGCCGACGGAGTAGACGGAGCAAGGTACCCCGAGCCGGAGATCGAAGCCGACTACCGCGAGCAAGAGCACCGAAGCCCCGAACGTCGAGCCGGCACTCCCCGAACACTACGAAGACGGCAAGTTCAACCTCCCCCTTTGATGCATGCTTCTCGTCCTAGTTTTTAAAAATATATCCTATACCCGTTTTATAAATTGCATATTGTTTTACTGCAAAACATGGTAGGATAGCCACCCTTGATTGCTATGATTGAACCTTGTTTTGGCCTAAATGAGTGCTTTAAAAATGTGTGAGTGCTTTCAAAATGTGTGAGTGCTTTGAAAATGGAAATGGGATATTTTTGAAAATGAGTAAAGAACTGGGTAGACGGGATGGACGTGTGTGTCAGGAGTATGGGTGAGCTCGTACCTGTGTGGTTGAGCGTGTTGGGAGTTGTCCATCTTGTCGGTTAAGGACCGGGTTGCGTGACATCTCACCTGACCCAAATCATCGTACAACCACTCGACCGTTGTATGTGGCAACGGCTTAGCATAAACCCCACTAGTTAATCTACTTGCCATCCGGGTGTGCGGGTGAGCGAGCGGGAGACCAAGTAGTAGGGGTACGCTCTCGTGTGAGGTGCGCCCCGGTTATGTGGGATAACCCCTTGGTTGCTTCCGTGGTGGCTCGTAGTGTTAGCTAAGGTGGGTAATGGCTTTGATAGAATCCGTACCGGCACCGAGGTGTCCGTGTGACGGTACCCTACTTGTGGGTAAAGATGTACAACCTCGCAGTGTCAAACCTATTCGAATAGCCGTGTCCACGGTATTGGACGAGTCACGGTGTGGTCACAAAAACTAGTGTTTGGGATGGGATGTTTTTCTGGCGTGAGTTGTTTTCTGGGTGAAGAGTGTGGCTGTGTGCCTGGGCTACGACGGACGTGAAGTCCGGTAGTTCCACAGTGGGTTTCCTAAAAAAACAATTGAGTCACTTTGGTTATGAAAATGACTTGCTAAAATCTTTTTTTTGAAATGAACCCCTGCATGAGTAAGTTTGCAAAATGAACCATAACCTGATCCTTGTTATACTCTATGCATGATTCCGCTTATAAGCCCCCTCCGTGGGTGGGGTTGGATTTGCCGAGTACGTATGTGCTCACCCTTGTTTTACTAACTATTTTACGAGGAGGATCCCGATTACATTCCCGAAGACGTTGAGTAGGTCGTGCCCTACACCCAACCGTGCTCGTGCACCCGGGGCCCTACCGAAAGCTTCCATGGTGTGGTACTGCGAGGAGGCTATGGAAGCCTTTGCTATTGTAGTGTGGTCGCTAGCATTTGTGTTGTTCCTTGTAGCGTTGGCACTACCATGCCCTTTGTGTTGCCGTGATGTAAAAGAGCGATTCCACTCGTTGTAATAAATGTGTTACCGGCCCTCCGGGGATCGGTATTTGTGTCACATTTAGTGACCTCTCGATGAGGGGACGCTTCGGGTGGTATCGAGCCGTAGGTTGGCCGTAGAACATGACCCCTAGGATACGAGATCGTCGGTGTTTTGGACCGGCAAACCTACCGAGGGGGTTCCCGAGGTAGTAGATTGTGCGGTGGGGATCGTGATCGGTTGACCGAGAACTCGAAGGTATGCGCAAGGACACGAGACACAAGATTTATACAGGTTCGGGCTGCCAAGGTGGCGAACCCTACGTCCTGTTTGGGGGATCAAGTATGGCGCCCTGCGCTTGGTGTTGGGTTGTCCCCGGAGGGATTGGGGATGTGCGGCTAGGTACCCGGCCCTCCTTTATATAGTCCAGGGGGCGGGTTCCTAGTCGGTTACAAGGCAGGAGTCCTAGTAGGAGTACACGGAGCGAGTCCTAGTAGGAGTACGGGGGGAATTCTACCAGGAGTCCGTCTTCTACTATTCTTCCTTCCTTGCATGAGTACCGGGGTGTATGCCCGACAAGCCCCCGAGCACATTGGAGTCGAGAGTAGTAGTTCGAGTAGTCTTGAAGCCTCTTCGAGTAGTTCTTGAGCGTCCTCGAGTACCGCTTCGAGAAGCCTTCATTAGTACTTGAATCGCCGCGAGGCCGGAAGGTGGTCCGACTCATCAGTCTTGGAAAAATTTGAATGATGGGTGTAGCATAGCAGCCCCCGAGCCTTGAAATGATTAGGTAATCAATCCAAGGGTCTTCAGTGTTCGCGAAGCCATCATCCGAGTACTCTTGCAGCGTGTAGCCCCCGAGATAAGAGAGACGTATGAGCCACGTCGAGTAGTGATTGGTGAGGAGCCCCCGAGCTTGAGAGCGAGCGAAGCATGCTGAAGTTATCTTCGAGTAGCCCCCGACCTGGAGAGATTCCAAGTAGCGAGTTTGGCGTCGATCCATGGAGCTTGAGAAGTAGTCGTGCCGTCGAGCGGACTTTAGAATGCGACTTAAAAACCGAAGTCGACTTTGTGCCGCGCGGAGCGGACTTTGAGATGCGACTTGAAAACCGAAGTCGACTTTAGTTGCCGCGCGGAGCGGACTTTGAGTTGCGACTTGAAAACCGAAGTCGACTTTAGGGTTCCGCACGGAGCGGACTTTGATATGCGACTTTAGAAGTCGACTTTAGAATGCGCGCGAGATCGGACTTTGAGATGCGACCGAAGAAGTCGACTTTGTGCCACGCGGGGTGGACTTAATATGCAAAAACGAAAAGCACTTTCCGGAAAGCCAAAGCGAATGAAAAAAATCGGAGAAAACTAGTAGTTTTGCCGCCGGAGCGGGCTTAAGATTGCGACCGGAGTCGGCTTGTGCCACCGGAGTGGGCTTAAGTACCTGAGCCATGGATTTCAGACCCAAGGTACAGTTGCCGCCGGAGCGGGCTTGTGCCACCGGAGTGGGCTTGGATGCGACCGTTAGCGTCGACTTGTGCCACCGGAGTGGGCTTGAGTACCTGAGCCATGGATTTCAGACCCAAGGTACGATTGCCGCCAGAGCGGGCTTGTGCCACCGGAGTGGGCTTGAAGGTGCGACCGGAGTCGGCTTGTGTACCTAGGCCATGGATTTCAGACCCAAGGTACGGGTGCCACCGTAGTGGACATGAAGGTGCGACCGGAGTCGACTTGCGTACCTGGGCCATGGATTTCAGACCCAAGGTACGGAGCGCGAGTACTTAGGGCACTTGGACCCATGGTACAGAGCATGAAGACCACGTGCAGCTAGGTTCCATCGTCGCCAGGACCCGAGGGCCGCTTACAGCTAGGTTCCATCGAAGCTTACACACGTAGTATGCCATTGAAGCAGGCGAAGATGCGACTGGAGTCGACTTTAAGATGCCGCACGGAGCGGACTTTAGAATGCGACTTTAGAAGTCGACTTTAGATTGCCGCGCGTAGCGGACTTTAGAAACTGCCTCCTAGGGATAGCCCCCGAGTTGATGAAGTAGACTCGCGGCGACTTGATTGATATGCCCCAAGAGTAGTCGCGAGTGTAGCTCCCGTGAAAACCCGCCGAGAAGCATACACAAATGAGTAGTCGGCAAGTAGTCCTACATGATGAGGAAAACAAGCCAAGAGAACGGTAGTCATTTAAATAAATGACTTAGCCGTTGTCGCCCGGCGTACTTGTAGATGAAGTCGTGGCGATGGAGCCGCGACGGTTGTTGTTGAAGTCGACTAGTCGAGTTGATTTCGACTAGTTGTTGGGGGGCGTGATCGCCGTTCTCGACTAGTTTGAAAAACTAGTCGTGATGAATGGTCAACGCGATGCGGCCGAAGAAGACGTAGTGGCGGCGTGCGGCGTACTCGAAGTAGAGCCGGTGTTGCCGCGAGATAAGTAGTCGCGACGCACGGCGTGGATGAAGTAGAGCCGCCGTGGCCGCAAGACGAAGTCGCGGCGCACGGAGTAGTCGACGACGAGCCCGGGGCGAGGCGGAGTAGTCGACGACGAGCGGCGCGACGAGCCGCGTGATGAGCCGCGCGACGTGCCGAGGCACCCGGGACACGCGGTGTGGGTGAAGTAGTCGACGACGAGCCCGAGTAGTCGACGACGAGCGGCGCGACGAGCCGAGTGATGAGCCGCGCGACATGCCGAGGCACCCGGACACGCGGCGTAGGTGAAGTAGTCGACGACGAGCCCGAGTAGTCGACGACGAGCGGCGTGAAGAGCCGTGTGACGAGCCGCGCGACGTGCCGAGGCACCCGACGCGAGGCGTAGGCGAAGTAGTCGACGAAGAGCCCGAGTAGTCGACGACGAGCGGCGCGACGAGCCGCATGATGAGCCGTCGCGACGTGCCGAGGCACCCCGGACGCACGGCGAAGACGAAGTAGTCGACAACGAGCCTCGCGCGAGGCGGAGTAGTCGACGACGAACCGCGCGAGGAGCCGCGTGACGAGCCGTGCGACGTTCCGAGGCACCCGGGACGCGCGGCGTAGGAGAAGTAGTCGACGACGAGCCCGGAGTAGTCGATGACGAGCGGCGCGAGGAGCCGCGTGACGAGCCGTGCGACGTGCCGAGGGCACCCCGGACGCGCGGCGTAGGAGAAGTAGTCGATGACGAGCCCGGAGTAGTCGACGACGAGCGGCGTGAAGAGCCGTGTGACGAGCCGCGCGACGTGCCGAGGCACCCCGGACGCGCGGCGAAGACGAAGTAGTCGACGACGAGCCCGGGCGAGGCGGAGTAGTCGACGACGAGCGCCGCGACAAGCCGTTTGACGAGCCACGCGACGTGCCGTGGCACCCGGACGCGCGGCGAAGACGAAGTAGTCGACGACGAGCTCGGGCGAGGCGGACTAGTCGACGACGAGTAGTCGACGACGAGCCGCGTGACGAGTCGCATGATGAGCCGTGCGACGTGCCGTGGCACCCGGGACGCGCGGCGGAGGCAAAGGAGTCGACGACGACGAGCTCGCGCGAGGCGGAGTAGTCGACGACGAGCGGCGCGACGAGCCGCGTGACGAGCCGCGCGACGTGCCGTGGCACCCCGGGACGCACGGCGGAGTCAAAGTAGTCGACGACGAGCCCGGGTAGTCGACGATGGGCGGAGCGACGAGCCGCAAGACGAGCCGCGCGACGTGCCGAGGCACCCCGACGCGCGGCGGAGGCAGCGGGGGCCGACGACGACGAGCTCGCGCGCGAGGCGGAGTAGTCGACGACGAGCGCGCGCGACGAGCCGCGCGACGTGCCGAGGCACCCGGGACACGCGGCGGAGGCAAAGTAGTCGACTACGAGCCGGGGTAGTTGACGATGGGCGGAGCGACGAGCCGCAAGACGAGCCGCGCGACGTGCCGAGGCACCCGGCGCCCGGCGTAGTCGAAGTAGTCGACGACGAGTAGTCGACGACGAGCGGCGCGACAAGCCGCGTGACGAGCCGCGCAACGTGCCGAGGCACCCCGGGACGCGCGGCGCGACGAAGTAGTCGACGACGAGCCGGGCCGCGAGGCGGAGTAGTCGACGAGCGGTGCGGCGAGCCGCGTGACGAGCCGTGCGACGTTCCGAAGCAACCGGAAGCGCGGCGTAGATAAGATTGATTCCGCCTTGACAAGAGCAAGGCGACTTGCTTCAATGGATCTCGGCGAGTCGACGAGTGGATTGATCTTGTTGATGAGGGTCCTTCGAATTCGCCGGTGGTGATGATCACCCCTACCGGCGCGCCGGTGTCGGTGTTTTAGACCGGCAAACCTACCAAGGGGGTACCCGAGGTAGTAGATTGTGCGGTGGGGATCGTGATCGGTTGACCGAGAACTCGAAGGTATGCGCAAGGACACGAGACACAAGATTTATACGGAGTTCGGGCTGCCAAGGTGGCGAACCCTACGTCCCGTTTGGGGGATCAAGTATGGCGCCCGCGCTTGGTGTTGGGTTGTCCCCGAGAGGGATTGGGGATGTGCGGCTAGGTACCCGGCCCTCCTTTATATAGTCCGGGGGGCGGGTTCCTAGTCGGTTACAAGGCGGGGAGTCCTAATAGGAGTACACGGAGCGAGTCCTAGTAGGAGTACGGGGGGAATTCTACCAGGAGTCCGTCTTCTACTATTCTTCCTTCCTTGCATGAGTACCGGGGTGTATGCCCGTGAGAGACCTCCTCCGGTCCTCTCTAACCTTTCCTTTGCTAAGCTCACCTTTTCCCAAATCCTTACTTTGATTCTTGCCTCGTTTCCGGCATGGCTAACCCCGAATGGAACGGAGGAATTTGCCCCGTCCCACCGGTCTCCCTAACCCGTTGCTACTCGGCCTAGAGCGCGTCGGAGTAAGGGATCCGCCGTAGTTCGTCTACCGGGAGTACGAACGCTACGGCACCCCTCGGTGTAAGCCGCCGATCTTTGTGGGAAGAAGCACGCTTTACCCCGACATAGAGCCATGGTTCGTCTCGCGCCACCGGTTTTCGCTTTGCCGACACCTACCCCAAGGCCGCTCGGAAGGCCCCTGCGACGCCTACGAGTGGTTTATAGATAGCACCTCCGAAGGACTCCAATGGGATTCTTTCCACCCTTCGGAGGAAGAGGACGCTCGTGGATTGATCGCATGAGAGGTCTAGAACGAGAGGAAGAAGACTTAGAAGAGGCATTTTCCCACCTATCTATATACCTCGGAGGCCTAGACCACCTCTATCGAGAGCAAGCCCAAAGAATCGAAGCAAATCGACGGAGCGGAAAGAGCAGAACAAAGGATAGAACTAGAAAGGGTGAAGACAACCATAGCGAAGTTGAATTACACAACACAAAGCAAGAATACCTCGGGGAAAGAGAGCGCACGCCGTTGGCCCATAAAGCCCTATGGGATGAACTAAAGGAGCGAAGAAGCGAGAGATGAAGGAGCCGAGAGCGGAGAAGAAGATGAACCCGAAGAAACCCACCGGGACAAAGGGACCCGGACCGAAGATGAGGTATCGGAGCAAGATCTTCCACTAAATAAGCGCCGTATCCGGCTAGAGGAAGAGTCACCATGAGGATAAGACTAGGGTGTTTAGGCTAGAAACTGAGTCCTAGTAATAATAAGTGTACCCCGAAGGATGTACCCCAACCTTCCTACTAAATAAAGTTATCCATCTCTTGTACCCCACCACAATCTGTTCAACTCTACCTTTGTTTTCAGATGGCGGAAGATGGATGGACCCAAGGCGTGTGCCGGGGAGGAGCCCGGTTTTGCTCGCCTTCTCATCAACTCCCCGGGAGCGCCTCGGTATCACCGAGCGCCCTAGGTACTACAGCGAGAGAGTACGAGCAACTCGGCACTCTTCGCCGTAGAGTGGTCCTCTCCGTCGCTAGAAGCAACCGCCACACCAACATCGAGCCGTGACGCGTGACCGCCACAGGGGTTTCGACACCGGGACACCGTTGACGGTGAAAATCCGTCAACCTAGCCATGAGTTTACCTTCGGTGTTGGCATGAGTTTTATACCTTATCCATTGGTACTAACCCCCGTGGTATAACAAGTTCACGTGTGCATGTCGGTTTTGGAGTTTAATGTTTATGCGGGGATTTAGTGTTGAATGCAAGACTTTCGGGATAAGTTCATCAAGCACCTCATGACAAGACCTTGAAGTTCGAACAAGTCATGCAATGAAGCAAAATTAACTCCAAGAAGCCGGGGACTTGATCCGAGAAGACGACGGACTCCGGGGACCCGACCGGTAAAAGTGCGTCGAATCTTGCAAGACAAGGAGTTGAGTCCAATTCGGAGAGAAACCGACGACATGGACCTACATGCGAAGGGGGAAGCATCCGAGAAGCAAGGGAACCGACCTCGGGCAAAGGAGCCCGCGGGCCGGGCCTAAATGGGCCCGGGCCGGCCGGCCCGGGCCCGGCCGGCCCGTGCCCATTTTGGGCCCAAAACCGTCGCCCTTTTCCCTAGCCGCCAATCGGGCTATTTATAGTCCCCCGACCGAGAGCCACGCGAGAGAAGATTTCGTCTTCGGCCGCCGAGAAGCAGAGAAGAGAGGGACACCATCTAGGAGAGGAGAGGGTCGAGCTAGTTGACTAGGGTTTCCCTAGCCGACGTGGGAACCTTGCACGGAAGACCACGTCGGAGTTCCCAGAGCTAGAAGCAAGATCAAGGAAGGATCCCGGTGGTGATCTTGTGTATGTATCATTGTTATAGTTGAATTATCAAGTTGAATCTTTTCTCAGCGATCAAGTGTTTCCTCGAAGATTTCGTTTTTCGATCGGCTTTGCTTATTTCAATTCTATTCTCGAGATAGATTACATAGGGTGTTCTTGTAGCCGCGGTGGCTAGAGGTACACGCCGGATCTTCCGAAAGAATCTCGACTTGTCTTTTGACTCGCCCTAAGCTCCCCGCATGAATAGGGATACGTTGTGACGAACGGGGGTCTCGAAAGGCGGATGTTTTCGGATTTGGATGGGAAACCACGATTTAAAGAGGCTTCTATTAAGATTCGATTTGCTACTTCTTCTCTTGCTTGGAACTTCAACAAAAGGCTTACCCCGATCCCTCTAGATCGGTTTATCTACCCAATCTTACTTTGTTTTCTCCGGTTTTTAGTAGATTAGATTCGTTTTGTGTCTTTTACTTAGATGCATTAGGTCTTTTATCGAATATTGAAGATTACTTGGCTTTAATAGATTAAGTCTTGTGTCACACATTTGTTCCACGGATTCGATACCTTGGGTTCACCACTCGAGGGAAGAAGGGTCCCTTGACTACGACGGGAGACTTGTACGCTTGCGAGTCACGAACGAACTTTGATACAATTATTAACCGTCAACAAGCCCCTTTTTCTGGCGCCGTTGCCGGGGAACAAGTGATCAAGATTTGATTTTTTATTGCTTTTTTTTGTAATTTTCAGTACTGATTTTGTTTTATTTTTGCATCTATTAAATTTTGATCATCCTCAAAATACATCTAATCTAGTTTGTCTAACTCTAGTCTTTATAGATTTGTTTTGTTTTCTAGTTTCTTTTGCATATTTTGTTTATTGCTAACCCTAACAGGAGATGGACGGCTACCTCTCCAACAAACCCAATAATTTTGTGGATGATCCAGAAAAACTTTACAGGCTAAGGAGACGCGAAGCACATCAAGCTAAAAAGCTGGATTTTGTAGATTCGGAGTCGAAAGACAAAGGATCGCAGGAATCTCCGGAGAATTCACCACCTCAAAGTCCGCGGGAGAATCGACCTCCACCAATGGGTGACCAACCACCGGAAGAACGCAAGATTGGGGAGCTATGCACCCCGACATCATCGACCTACCAATCTTGAACCTCGAGGAGATCGGAAGACCGTTCGAGATCAAGACCTCAACAATCCGCATGGTGCAACATTCACCCTTCACCGGCAAAGAGGACCCGAACCTTCACCTCCAAGCATTCATTCAACTATGTCGACTTTCAACATGGATGGGGTGACTCAAGATCAAATGAGGGCAAGGTTTTTTCCGTTTTCACTACTCGGGAAGGCTTTGCAATGGTTCCACTCTCAACCGGCGGAGACGGTGCAAAATTGGAACACGTTGATGAAGGCTTTCATGAAGGAGTACTACTCACCGGGTAAAACTCAAAGCTTGCGTAATAAGATTGCCACCTTTGTTCAATATCCTACGAAACTATCTCGGAGGCATTCGAGCGCTTCAACGAGTACACCGGGCGGTTCCACATCACAAGTTCCCGAAAGAAGACCTCGTGCAAAAGTTCTATCAAGGACTCACCATGGCGTCAAGGACGATCATCGATGCATCGGCGGGAGGATCTATCATCGAGCTTACACCGACGGAAGCTTTCACGCTATTCAAGAAGGTCGCGGATAATGACACATGGGCGTCGTCCGGCGCCTACACCCCGCTCAACCCATGGGGAACGTCAAAGGAGTCTTGCAAGTGGAGAAGGAAGACATACTTGAAGGCAAGATCGACTCGCTCATGAGGAGGTTGGAGAAGATGGAGATAGAAAAGAAAGAGGCTCAAGACTTGAAGGCCGCCGAAGCAAGGTCCACATGCGAAGAATGTGGAGAGTATGGCCATGTCCGCAAAGATTGTCCGGAGGAAGCCAAAGTGCTCGACTACATGAGGAAGGGAGAATTGCCGAACTTCCGCTACGGGCAAGCTAAGATCAACAAGGACACCGTCACCAAGTTCAAGACCATAGACAAGGTGTTGGAGAACATCGATAGCAAAGTGACGGAGGTCGGAAGTTCCAATCATCAAGTGCTCAACATGATGAAGATGCTCGAGACGCAAGTTGGACAACTTGCGGGGCGCCTCACTAATGATGAAGGGAAGCTTCCGGGACAACCCAAATGTCCCGAATCGGCGAAGGCCATTCAAACACGTTCGGGGAAGGAGACCGAAGATCCGGAACGTTCCGCGGGAGCAAGGAAGCTTAAACCGTCCACCGAGGTGGAAGGAGCCGCTAAAGAGAAGGTTACGGGGATCGTCACCGAGGAACCCGAATTCGAGATGCCGGAAGATGACACGAGGATACCGCAACTCAAGCCACGCTACTTCCGAGGTAAACTTGACAACCACTTTGAGAAGTTTGTGGAAGTTGTGCGTAGACTTAGCATCAACATGCCATTACTAGATGCCCTACAAGTACCTACATATTCTCGTTACTTTAAAGACATACTTGCAAATAAATATGAGATAGCGACACTCGGGGTAGATCATGTCAAAATGTCCGAGGAGTGTAGTGCGGCTATTGCTTATGGGCTAGAGAAGCAAAAAGACCCCGGGTGCCCCACAATTCCATGTTCAGTTGGTTCTTTCAACTTCGAGAAGGCGTTATGCGACCTTGGAGCTAGTGTGAGTGTCATGCCGAGGGATGTGTTCGAGAAGCTACGCCTACCGATGGAGCCTACGGGAATATGTTTGGAGTTGGGAGACAACTCCATTCGCTATCCCTTAGGCATTGCTGAAGATGTACCCGTGAAGATTGGACACCACTTCATCCCCGTCGACTTCGTTGTGCTCGAGATGGGAGAGAGAGAGAAGCCGCCGCTCATCCTAGGGAGGCCGTTCCTCAAGACCGTGGGAGCTACTATTGATGTTGGCAAGGGGGAGATCATGTTCGATATCAACGGAGAAAGGAGTTCCTTCAAGTTCCGTCCAAGGATTGAGGCATGCAACATGATTGGAGTGAAGGGAGAACCAAAACAAACAAGAGGGGCTGAAAAAGAAGAAGGAGCCGAAAAAAATGAACGTAACGAAAATCAAAGAAGGTGTTGCATCCGTCAAGACAAAGGAAGAAAAGCCGCCCGTGAAGACCAAAAAAATGACTAAGCCAACTAAGCCGGAAGTCAAGCCCGCGCCCAAGATGGTGCGGAAGTGGGTACCCAAGATTGCAACGCCCGCAAAGAGCGTTGATCCGGAGTAATCAAGTGAAGAAGTCTAGCTATAGACTATAAACGAAGCGCTAGGCGGGAGGCAACCCGTTTCGTCAAGTCGAGTCAAGAATAAGTCGCGGGAGGACAACCCGATTCCAGGTTTTTCGAGTATTTTTAATAATTTAGTTTTTGAGTTTTACTACGCAAAGACATTAGACTTAGAAGTGGTTGAACAATATTAGAGACATAATTCTTGATTGAATGTTTGCTTTATCATAAACCCTTTGCATGAACCCTCCTATGTGCTTGTTTGATTCTTTTCTTTTCGAGAAACCCCTCAACCAAATAATTTCAGAACCTTAACTCAACCTTTCACCCTCATTATGGTACTGAGGTTGACTTATTTTTTATGCTAAAACCACACGAGTAGAGCCACGATTTATATTTAAGTGTTAATAAAATTCAGCACGTGGTAGGACTCGCGTGAACCTAGAAATCAAAGCTTTTGGTTGGTCTTAAAAATCTTTATCCTTGGTTTCTCTAGGATTAGAATTTTTCTAAGCCCATTCTAATTTTGTTTTATTCAAAATCTTTCTTGTTTAGCCAAAATTAGAACCCAAACCTATGCCCCCATGATCAAGCCGGGAAAACGTTCGCTCTCAACCGATGAAAGCAAACTTTACCGGTGAGACCGAAATCGACGTAGTCGAAAAATATTTTCGACTTACATTTGTTTTTAATGGTTTAAAAACTTCTCTAAAATTATGCTTGAGCTCTTGCATGGCTCTGAAAAGTATTTTAAATTTCGAATTAGAGGAGTGCTTAATCTTAAACACACCTAAATGGAGGCAATCAAGTTTGAATTAATCATGCATGCACCATTGGATTCCCTTTTATCAACTTTCACCAATTCCACATGCAAAGGACAAGCATGGTGGGCAGCAAGCATCAACTTTGCAGGATTTTCATGGTGGCATGTGAAGCAAGTGGAGCTAGGGAGCATGGACATGACCCAAAGCATGGAGCATCAAGTGGGAGGACCAATAATTCAAGAAAAGGAGTGGACGAGAGCGTTTGGGCGGTGCAACTCGTGGAGCACGCGGGCGGGGAAAGTTGCGAGGCGAAATGATCGTGCCGGGAGAAAGACGCGCCGAGGAGGAGCCGGAGGAGCCCGGGCCGGCCGGCCCAGCCGGCCGGCCCGCCCTATATAAGCAGCCCCCCGGCGCCCGTTTTCTCGCAGCAAGCTTCCCTCTCCTTCCCTTGTTTGTGTGTTCAAGTTTGTGTGCTCGAACCTCCGTAGACTTAGCCAACCATCCCAAGCTTGATAGCTCAAGAAAAAATCCACATCCTTAATCCACTCAAAGTCCACATCCGAAGCAAAGAGTTTAAGTGCCTAGTTTACCGGTTGGAACCCGGAATTTTAGTTGAAGAAAGAGTGCAGCAACCATGTGGAAGAAGACCACAAGTCTCTTCTCCAAGAAGAAGAGTTCGTCGTCGTCCAAGCCGTCATCAACCACGTCTTCAAGGAACAATCGGTTTCCGAGTCTCCCCGGAGCATGGAGACGGACACGGCACCACCGAGGAGGAATGACGCTCTCCTCCTTGGTGGTATGAGGGCTGCGAGAAGCACTTCCATGAGGTTCACCGAACCTCGTGGGCACACGGAGGAGCAGCCCGCGCCACCACGACGATCGACTCGCTCAACCGCACCACCTCCTTACACCCCGACACAATCTTCGTACGGCTTCATCATCTTGTCGGCGGAGGAGGAGGATAGGCTCGCCAATCTTGAGAAGAGGCTTGTGCCGAACGTCGAGTTCGACGACCAAGCACTCTACACCTTGGGTTTTTGCACCGACATATACTATATGTTGGGGCACCTCGGATGGGTGCAGTTCTCCAACGGAATATCGGTGGACACCCATTTGGGTTACGCCTTGGAAATTTTGATGACTATTGCACCCATCGTTGATGATGATGGGGTGCAAAGCTTGTCATTCCGGTTGGAGGGAATCGAGCAAGTGGTTCCCTACGAGCACGTTAGGGAGCTGCTTGGATTCCACAAGGGAGCTCCGGAGAAAGTTGACGTGCCACCCGGCATGTTGGCGGGATTTTGGAACATGATCTCCGGGGATGCCCATCAACAACGCAATTGCATCCGCAACCCCATTATCCGGATATTTCACTCTTGGATGTGTAAGAGGGTATTGGGGAGGATGAAGGAAACAAAGGTGACCGACACGGAGTTGAATTGGCTATACTCGGCTTTGATTGCCGGGCAGCCAATTGACCCCTCTTACCTCATGATCAACCGTTGGTGTTGTGAAGCAACATCGGGGGCGGGTAATATTGGTTCGGGGTGTTACCTCTCCATGTTGGCCTTTTCCTTGCGACCGGGGAGCGCAAGAAACCCCGCTCACCTTTTGCGTGGTACCTCTCTCGGTTTTGAGTACTTGCGGCAAGGCAAGTACATCGGTGGAGATGAGAGAGGAGGTTATCGGTTGGCCATTGTAAACCTACCCCTTCCGGATGAGAGGCTTAGGCTTTTCACCGAAGGAAGGGAAGATTGGTTGGAAGAGGGACTACTTGTCCCCGCAAGGAAGAACAAAAGAGGAAGAATCGTAGAGGAGGGAACATCCTCCGCACAAGCGAGTGGAGCACAACCCAATGTGCAACCATTCGGCGGAGTTCCTCCTCCGCCAAGTTATTACGGAGGGTCACAACAACAAGCATGGGGGGGTGGTGCACCGGTACCCCCACAAAATTATGTTGTGCACAACGCTAACTTCGCGGAGTCCTACGCTCATCATCCCCAACCACAACAAAGCATGGCCATTATTGGAGGGTATGCTGCAAGAAATGCTCAAAACATCGCAGCCATCCAATCTAACGCAGCCCAACTCGGTGAAGGCAACGCAAATATTGTCTTTGAACTTGGACGCCTTCACCTTGTGGAGCCAAATCAATTCGACGGAGGAAGCGTCCAACCATATTATGAGCAAGGGTATTATTATCAAGACTATCAACATCAACCACCGGCGGAGGACTAGAAGATTTAGGAGCTTTAGTTTTCTTTTCTTTTCTTTTCCTCTGTAATTTTCAGCTTTTGCTTTTGTGTGTTTGCGTAGTATTTTCTGTTTTTATTTAATTTTCAGCAAGCATGTTTTGTTTATTTTCAGTGTGTATTTCAACTTGATGTCACCATTAATAAAGACACCACCTTGATTTTATCATTGGAAAAGTTACAAAATTCGTGCCATGATGATATATGATTAAAATTGCAGCTTTGTTCATCTTTGTAATTGATCTATGCATGTTTAAGCTAGTGCTCTCTTAAAAATACAGATCTGAATTTATTTAAATGCTAGCTTAATTTTCAGCGGAGGTTATGATTAAAATAAAGACCCATAGTGTTTTATGTGCTCTCAAGTTATGAATAGATTAAATATGTCTTTTATGCTCAAAAATATTGCTAACCTTGTCACAAATATCACTTGTGTGTTGCTCAACCTATCCAAAGCCTTATATATATTTGAGTGCATAAACCTTAGTGTACAAGATTTATTTTTGAGTGAGTTATTGCAGGCCATGATTTCTCTGGCCCGAGACTAAGAAGCTGGTCATTCCATTTTTGCGTATCTATCTTTTTGCTAGCCTTTTATCCGTGCATTGTGTATCCCCGCATCGGAGATCTCACAAACTTCGCCGGATATCCACCCTTAAACCAAATATCATCTTTTGTGATTACCTCCTTGACCACAACCTATCGTTGAGAATGGATCATCAATTCAAGGAAGATCGCAAGACGGTGCCAACATTGAAGATTTCAAGTATCTCTCCAAGGAAAAATATTCCGGTACCTACCTTATTTTTCGCCTCTTTGCTCGAGGACGAGCAACGTCTAAGCATGGGAGAGGAGGTAGGTACGGTGCAGTTTTAGAGTTCAAAGGGGAATATTTAAAAAAAATGATGATGAAAGAAAAAAATCCGGCGATACTCATGACTTTCAAGGTATAAAAAATCAAAACTTCATTGTGGAAGTCATGGGGCGTGAATGTATGACGAGGAAAAAATGAATGAATGAAAGAAAGAAAAGAATGAGAAATATGAGAAAGAAAAAAATGTGCGTAAAGTAAATTCCCTAGCTCTCTAAAAGTGCATTCAAGGCTTCAAATTAAAAAGATCCATTCTCATTTTCCAACCATGTGCAATCCGATAACGAGGACTTCCTTTGTGCCTCGGGATCACTCTTTGCCATTTGCACATGTCCACTCATCTAAAAGTGTGTGTATTTTTCTCTTTCCCCTCCTTGATTAACATTATTTTCCAATGACCTTTTTGACGAGTCTCGGTAAGACCATGAGAAGCTTGTCTTGTTTTGACAACACCTCATTTATAAAATCTTGTTAGGACTAAAACTTTCCCAAAGCTCCATATAAAGCCTACCACATATATATGAGAGGGAAAGGAGTAGAATATATAGGCTTGAGAGACAAGTGAGATGAGAGTTTATGAGCAATACACGAGATGATTTAAATTTGTGAATTTGGTTTAGCTTTTCTTTATCTCGCTCTTTATTTCAAAAATTCGAGATCTATTTAAAACTTTGTGAGCATGCTCATACTTGTGGGATAAGCTTAATGAGAATCTACCCTCCGTAAAGATGAAGGCTAGTACATTATGGAACTTTAATGAATTAAAATTTTGGGAGCATTATGTTTTCTCATGTGTGATCAAATGCAAAGTTTAAACATTGTTTGGCAATGATGATATCCATCGAAGGCTTACTCGAGGACGAGCAAGGTTTAAGCATGGGGGAGATGTTGACGGTGAAAATCCGTCAACCTAGCCATGAGTTTACCTTCGGTGTTGGCATGAGTTTTATACCTTATCCATTGGTACTAACCCCCGTGGTATAACAAGTTCACGTGTGCATGTCGGTTTTGGAGTTTAATGTTTATGCGGGGATTTAGTGTTGAATGCAAGACTTTCGGGATAAGTTCATCAAGCACCTCATGACAAGACCTTGAAGTTCGAACAAGTCATGCAATGAAGCAAAATTAACTCCAAGAAGCCGGGGACTTGATCCGAGAAGATGACGAGACTCCGGGGACCCGACCGTAAAAGTGCCGAATCTTGCAAGACAAGGAGTTGAGTCCAATTCGGAGAGAAACCGACGACATGGACCTACATGCAAAAGGGGGAAGCATCCGGGAAGCAAGGGAACCGACCTCGGGCAAAGGAGCCCGCGGGGCCGGGCCTAAATGGGCCCGAGCCGCCCGGCCCGGTCCGGTCGGCCCGAGCCCATTTTGGGCCCAAAACCGTCGCCCTTTGCCCTAGCCGCCAATCGGGCTATTTATAGTCCCCCGACCGAGAGCCACGCGAGAGAAGATTTCGTCTTCGGCCGCCGAGAAGCAAGAGAAGAGAGGGACACCATCTAGGAGAGGAGAGGGTCGAGCTAGTTGACTAGGGTTTCCCTAGCCGACGTGGGAACCTTGCACGGAAGACCACGTCGGAGTTCCGGAGCTAGAAGCAAGATCAAGGAAGGATCCGGTGGTGATCTTGTGTATGTATCATTGTTATAGTTGAATTATCAAGTTGAATCTTTTCTCGCCGATCAAGTGTTTCCTCGAAGATTTCGTTTTTCGATCGGCTTTGCTTATTTCAATTCTATTCTCGAGATAGATTACATAGGGTGTTCTTGTAGCCGCGGTGGCTAGAGGTACACGCCGGATCTTCCGAAAGAATCTCGACTTGTCTTTTGACTCGCCCTAAGCTCCCCGCATGAATAGGGATACGTTGTGACAGAACGGGGGTCTCGAAAGGCGGATGTTTTCGGATTTGGACGGGAAACCACGATTTAAAGAGGCTTCTATTAAGATTCGATTTGCTACTTCTTCTCTTGCTTGGAACTTCAACAAAAGGCTTACCCCGATCCCTCTAGATCGGTTTATCTACCCAATCTTACTTTGTTTTCTCCGGTTTTTAGTAGATTAGATTCGTTTTGTGTCTTTTACTTAGATGCATTAGGTCTTTTATCGAATATTGAAGATTACTTGGCTTTAATAGATTAAGTCTTGCGTCACACATTTGTTCCACGGATTCGATACCTTGGGTTCACCACTCGAGGGAAGAAGGGTCCCTTGACTACGACGGGAGACTTGTACGCTTGCGAGTCACGAACGAACTTTGATACAATTATTAACCGTCAACGGACACCTATCCTTTGGCCCTCGAAAAGCCCTCCGCTACCCGTGCCGGATCTACGAGGAACACCTCGTCCCCGCACCGATGAGATACTTCCCTCCCGCCATCGGAACCCCGGTTGCCAAGCCCGCATGAGGAACCCGGAACGACATCGCCACCAAGAAGACCCGCCGTACCACGTAGTCGCCTACCTTATCTCCTTGGACAAGCTCTTTGATGACCGGGCCGGGCACTTGAGGGAACAAATCGGTCGGACCGAGCAAGGCGAAGTCACGGTGAGGATGCACCAAGTCCGAGTGGCTCAAGCCGAAGCAAGGACCGGCGGCGGCCATAAGCAAGTGAAGCCGTTGCCCGGGGAAAGCCTCGGGAGGATCCGGGACCAACGCATGCAAGAATGGACCAACGGCGGAACACCCGTTCCGGCCATTGGAGAAGCTCAAGTCCCTGCCGGGAACACCCCTTGTAGGATGGGGAGGAACTATCGAAGTCCCCCCGGCACCACCGGCGAGTCACCGAGCCCCCAACGGCTACCGCCGAAGCCGCGGCACGGCCTCGGGAAAACGGGGATCCCGAAGGCGGAAACGATGACGAGTTGCTCATTCCGTTGGAAGAACACTCGACCCCGGAAGACGGCTCCCCTCGCGAGTAGTGTGCCCAAAACCCGGGGAATGAAGCCGTCTTGGTCCAAGTCGCGCCCTTAGTCCTTAGTCGTGTAAGGTGTCCGTGTAGTCGGGACGTATCCTCCTCACTTGGTTGGTAATAAAAACTTGTTTGTGCTTGCTTGTTTGCTATGTGCTTGTTGTGTGCTTACCGGCGAGTAGACCCCTGCCTTTTTCAAAACAAATCCGATATAATCCACTTAAACATCACATAAAACTAGATCTCTTAGAAAACCCGTTCCTTTACAGATGGTTTCCAGGCGCCCCGTCCGGACCCACCGGTCGGACGCTGAGGGATCGCAAGCCGATCGGAGGGAGCGTCTCCACGACCAGGAGGTTAACCAAAATGAAGATGGAGGAGAGAACGTGGTCCTCGCCACCGCCACCCCCTCCCGTTGACTTGGCACAAGTCTTAGCCAACAGATCGTCCCGATGGAGGCTATCTTCAATGCCATCAACCGCCCAAGACCCCGAGCTATGAGCATGAATGAGAAGCTGATCGAGTTCCTCAGGACTAAGCCGCCCACCTTTAGCGGGTCGGTGAATCCTTTGGACGCTGACGATTGGCTGAGAGCCATCCTGAGGGAACTGGAGCCCCTCCACTGCGAGGACCATGACAAGGTTCTCCTGGCAGCTCACCAACTCACCGGGACAGCCCTAGCCTGGTGGGAAAATCACCGACTCACCAAGGATCCCTCCGCCATCACATGGGATGAATTCGTGGAGGAGTTCCGTCGCTACCACATCCGGAGGCCACACTGAAGCGGAAGGCAGATGAGTTCCGCGAACTCCGCCAAGGCAACATGTCTGTGGAGGAGTACATGTACCAGTTCATAGAGCTGGCACGCTATGCCCCCGAGGAGGTGGATAAAGACTCCAAAAAGCAAGAGATGTTCAAGAAGGGGCCGACTCGAACCGAGGACACTGCCGACTCCTCAGATTTACCCGGACTTTAACACCCTTATGAACATGGCAATACTCACGGAGAGAGCAAGGGCCGAGGAAAAGAAGGAAAACAAGCGCAAGTTCATGGAACACAAGGCCAAGCGAAGCAAGAGCGGTCCCGAGAGGCCGAGAAACTTTGGACACCCCATGTCCGGGTTCCAAGCTCCTATGCGATACGGAACCCAATCCCAAGCCACGAGCTCGCAAGCCCCCGAGAGACCGGTTCAAGCCCTCCTACAACCGAGTGCCATGAAGCCCCCACGGAACAACACCGGCCCGGATCACTACCAACAACAACAACAGCTCCCGAGTGTGTTTCAACCGCCGAGAAACCGGCACTTCATCGCCAACCGCCCGTATGCTAAAAAGCCAACCACCACCACCTACTCCAACTCGGTGAACGGGCCAAGGCCGCTTGTGTCGGGAGCCAACCGCATGCGGTGCGCAGCAACAATAACTTCGGCAACAACAACAAGCAACCGGCAGATGAGGCGGCCCCGGCGGTCATATGGACGCGCCGGGTCAATCACATCAATGCGCGGGGAGGCACGGGAAGCACAAGGAGTAGTACTCGGTGAGTTCCTGGTCGGCTCGTTTTGGCTACCATCTTGTTCGATTCGGGAGTATTGCACTCATTCATATCCTCAAGCTTTGTGGAAAAGCATAGCATACCCACGGTATTACTCAAAGCACCCCTAATAACTCGAACGCCCGGAGGTGACATTAAGTGTCAAGCGGGATGCCCCGGGTAAGGATTATTTTAAGTGGGGTAGAGTTCCTAGCGAACTCGGTAGTACCGAAATCCAAGCGGATAGATGTGATCCTTGGTATGGACCGGTTAAGCCAACACCATGGCCTCATAAGTTGCGCCGATAAAGTAGTGCACCCGACCAACCCGGACGGGATACAAGTGACCCGCCACACCCGGGGACACGGGCGGATATAATGGTTTTCAACATAGAAGCCAAGTCCATAGAAGATGTCCCCAGTAGTACGAGAATACCCGGATGTGTTCCCCGAAGAACTCCCCGGAATGCCACCCGACCGGGACATAGAGTTCGTAATCGACCTTATCCCCGGAACCTCTCCCATAGCCAAGAGGCCCTATAGGATGGCGGCCCCCGAGTTGGCGAATTGAAGAAGCGACTAGCGAGCTCCGGTGAAGCGGGTTCATCGGACCAAGCTCATCACCATGGGGAGCCCCAGTGCTTTTCGTGGAGAAGAAGGATAAGAGCATGAGGATGTGCGTGGACTATCGCTCGCTGAACGAGGTCACTATTAAAAACAAGTACCCTCTTCCCAGAATAGATGACCTGTTTGACCAACTGAAGGGAGCCAAGTATTTCTCGAAGGTGGATCTAAGATCAGGGTATCACCAACTCAAGATTAGGGAGAGTGACATCCCCAAGACTGCCTTTGTCACTCGCTACGGGCAGTATGAGTTCACGGTGATGTCCTTTGGACTAACCAATGCACCAAAGATACTTCATGAACCTCATGAATAAGGTGTTCATGGAGGAAGCTGGACAAGTTTGTCGTGGTCTTCATTGACGACATACTTGTTTACTCCAAGAGCGTAGAGGAGCATGAACAACATCTTCGAGTAGTGCGGGAAAATTGAGGGCACATAAGCTATACGCCAAGTTCGGCAAGTGTGAATTTTGGCTAGAGAAAATATCCTTCCTTGGGCACATACCGACCGCGAAGGAGTAGCCGTAGACCCCGGAAAGTTGAGACGGTCTCCAAGCGGCGGCAACCAACCAACGTGAGCGAGATCGGGAATTTCCTAGGTTTAGCGAGGGTACTACCGGAGATTGATCGAGGGATTCTCCAAGATCGCCCGCCCATGACGAGCTGCTCAAGAAAGAGAAGAAGTTTAACCGGACCAAGGCCTGCGAGAGAAGTTTCCAAGAGTTGAAGAAGAGGCCGACCACGGCCCGGTCTTCGACCCCCGCCGGACATCCAACGGGACTTTGTCGTGTATTGCGACGCCTCCCGACAAGGGTTGGGATGTGTTCTCATGCAAGATGAGAAGGTAGTGGCATACGCCTCTGTCGGCTTAAACCCCATGAGCAGAACTATCCCACCCATGATCTGGAATTTGCAGCCGTAGTGCATGCCCTGAAGATCTGGAGACACTATCTGATCGGGAACAAGTGTGAAATTTACACGGACCACAAGAGTCTAAAGTACATCTTCACCCAGCCCGACCTAAACCTAAGGCAGAGAAGATGACTAGAGCTAGTCAAGGACTATAACTTAGAGATTCACTACCACCCGGGGAAGGCCAATGTAGTAGCAGATGCCCTAAGCCGGAAAACCTACGAGAAGGCAGCCCCCAAGAGTGCCCAGTTGCAAGAAGAGATGGCACGGCTCAACGTCCACATCGTCCCCCAAGGCTACGTCCGCCAGTTGAGTGTTCAGCCTACCCTAGAAGAGAAGATCCGGAAGGCCCAAGAAGCCGACGAGAATCGATGAAGATCCGCAAGCATACCGGAGAGAACAAGGCCCCTGACTTCAGGGTAGATGACCAAGGCACCTCGTGGTACAAAAACAGGATATGCGTGCTCGAAGGTGGAGATTTTCGACGGACCATCATGGATGAGGCACACAACTCAGGATACTCCATTCACCGGGATCCACCAAGATGTACATGGACTTAAAGCGAAGTATTGGTGGAATGGGATGAAAGCGGACATTGCACGGTTCGTCGCCCACCGTGACACTTGTCCGAGGATCAAAGCCTAACATCGAAGCCCGCAGGATCGTTGCAACCCTTACCAATCCCGTATGGAAGTGGGACGAGATAGGTATGGACTTCGTAGTAGGATTGCCAAGGACTCGTAAGGGACATGACTCCATATGGGTGATCGTGGACCGACTCACTAAAGTCGCTCACTTTCTACCCGTACGGACCACTTATGGTGGAGAGAAGTTGGCAAAACTCTACATAGAAAATATAGTAAAGCTGCATGGAGTGCCTAGCGAGAATAGTCTCGGATAGAGGGACCCGAGTTCACCTCTAGGTTCGGGAAAAGCTCGCACAAAGCCATGGGCACCAAGCTAGACTTCGGCTCTCGCCGTACCACCCACGGACGGACGGACGGACCGAAAGAGTGAATCAAATTTTGGAAGATATGTTGAGAGCATGCGTCCTCACCTACGGCAAAGATTGGGAGCGGAGCCTCGCCGTATGCAGAATTTTCCTACAACAACGGCTACCAAGCAAGTCTGGGAATGTCGCCATTCGAAGCACTATACGGGAGAAAATGTAGGACACCCCTGATGTGGTCAGAAGTAGGGGAGCGTGCCCTGGTTGGGCCCGCACTTATAAAGGAAGCCGAGGAGCGAGTAGCTGATATCCGAGAAAAGTTGAAAGCTGCCCAGTCCCGACAGAAGAGCTACGCAGACAAGAAAAGGCGTGAAGCGAGCTTCAATCCAGGAGACTTCGTCTACCTCAAGGTTTCACCCATCCGGGGGACTCGGAGATTTCAAGTACACGGGAAATTGGCCCCTCGGTACATCGGACCGTATAAAGTGCTAAAGAGGGTCGGAGCAGTAGCATATCGGCCGGGAGCTACCCGAAGAAATGTCGGATATACACCCGGTGTTCCACATCTCCCGGCCTACGCCGATGTTTGAAGGTTACGGAAGAAAAGCGAGTACCGGTGGAGACCATCGATCTACGGCCCGGACCTTAGGTACCAGGAGGTACCCGTCAAAATCTTAGACACTGTGGTCAAGCGGACAAGAACGTCAGAAGTACGGGTGTGCAGAGTCCAATGGAGCAGACACGGGGTGGAAGAAGCTACGTGGGAACGAGAAGACGCACTGAGGAAGGAGTTCCCCCACCTATTCGAAACTTAGCCGAATCTCGAGGACGAGATTCATTTTAAGTAGGGTAGGTTTGTAACGCCCGCGTTTTTAGCTCAAAATAAATCACCTAATAAATCATGCGTATTTTCAAAACTGACCCGCCGAGCTCAATTACCATTCAAACCCTAGCCACCGTTCTCCTCTCCCTCTCCCCGACGTGCGTGCCGCGAATCTCGCCGGCACCGCACCCAGGCCAGCACCCATGCGCGCCTTCCCAACGCCACGGTCCCACCAACCGGTCCGCCTCGCCATCACCGCCGTCCCGGAAAAAGCGCCGACGCCCGAAAACCGGGAAAATCCCGCAAAAACCCTTCCCCTAGTTTCCCTAAAAATTTTCCAAGATTTTCTAAAAACCCTATTTCCTTTTCCTTTCTTTCTTTATTTTCCTTCCCTTCCTTTTCATTTCTTCCCTTTCTTTTCTTTCCTCCCTTTTTCCTTTTTCCTCTTTCTTTTTCTCCTTTCTTCTTTTTCCTTTCCTTTCCTTCTTCTTTCTCTCTCCCCTTCCTTCCCCTTCCTCCCCGCGCGGTCGGGCCCCGCGCCCGACCGGCGCCCGGCGCCGTTGACCGGGGCCCCGCGCCCGCCCGCCGCCCTCCTCCTCGCACGCCGGCAAGCCCACCCGCCTCCTCACGCCACCACGGGCCCACGCCCGGCCGGGACGCCGGTGCCCGCCCGGCCACCGGGACGCGGACGGCCGCCATTAATCCCCCGCCCGAGCCGTCACCTCCGGCCTACACCACCGGCCCGACCGCCGCCCTCGCCCCGCGCCCCTAGCACTCCCTGCACGAGTTGACCGGCGGCAGCACGAGCCGTCGCATCGCCGGTCGCCGCCTCGCGAAGCTCCTCGAGCTCGCCGGAGTGGAGCTCGCGGGAAAAATCTCCCCCCCCCCAAACCGCCATCCGCCGCCTATAAAAAGGGGCCGACGGCTCCCCAGGTCGCCGCACCTCACCACTGCAGTCTCACAGCAGCCTCCTCCCCTCTTCCCCGAGCCCCACCGCGCCGTCGCCCCCTAGCACCCGCCGCCGCGCCACCGTCCCTCCCGCGAGCCGCCTCCACAGCCGCGCGCCGAGCCCAAGGTGAGCGCGGGGATGAGATCCCCTCGTCCCCCCTCTCCGATTTGCCCCACTCCCCGGCCCGCGGCCATGGGCGGGGACCGTCGGCGGGCGCCCCTGCCGGCCGGCCATGCCCGCGCCACCCCCCCCCCCCTCTCGGTCGATTCGAGGGGGAGGAAGAAGATGGCATTCTTGCCAAGACCCCCCCTGCTTTCCCCTTATTTCCCTCAAAAACCGAGCTCTATTCCCTCTCTCTCTTTATTCTTTTCAATTAGCCCCTGGATCAATACCCAATTATAGATTGAACACTGTTATACCCCAAAACAATTTACAAAATGACCCTAACCTAGTTTATATTAGCATAATCACCCCTTTTACCATTAGTAGAAATTGCTAATAGATCCTTAATCCCTATACCTCCTCTGTGACCCAACATTTTATGCACGATTAGACCCAAACCTCACCCCGCTATTTTTCCGTAGTACACCGCTGAACCACCCCCCTCCCTGGGACTTATAAATACCCCCTCTCCGCTCACTCCCCCTCCTCGAGTTCGGCCGAAAACATGTGTGCTAATATTGCTTGCTTGCTTGTGTGTGCGCCATAGCCGACGGAGTAGACGGGGGAAGGTACCCCGAGCCGGAGATCGAAGCCGACTACTGCGAGCAGGAGCCCGAAGCCCCGAACGTCGAGCCGGCACTCCCCGAAGACTACGAAGATGGCAAGTTCAACCTCCCCCTTTGATGCATGCTTTCGTCCTAGTTTTTAAAAATATACCCTATACCCGTTTTATAAATTGCATATTGTTCTACTGCAAAACATGATAGGATAGCCACCCTTGATTGCTATGATTGAACCTTGTTTTGGCCTAAATGAGTGCTTTAAAAATGTGTGAGTGCTTTCAAAATGTGTGAGTGCTTTGGGAATGGAAATGGGATATTTTTGAAAATGAGTAAAGAACTGGGTAGACGGGATGGACGTGTGTGTCAGGAGTATGGGTGAGCTCGTACCGTGTGGTTGAGCGTGTTGGGAGTTGTCCATCTTGTCGGTTAAGGACCGGGTTGCGTGACATCTCACCTGACCCAAATCATCGTACAACCACTCGACCGTTGTATGTGGCAACGGCTTAGCATAAATCTCACTAGTTAATCTACTTGCCATACGGTGTGCGGGTGAGCAGCGGGAGACCAAGGAGTAGGGGTACGCTCGTGTGAGGTGCGCCCTGGTTATGTGGGATAACCCCTTGGTTGCTTCCGTGGTGGCTCGTAGAGTTAGCTAAGGTGGGTAATGGCTTTGATAGGATCCGTACCGGCACTAAGGTGTCCGTGTGACGGTACCCTACTTGTGGGTAAAGGTGTACAACCTCTGCAGAGTGTCAAACCTATTCGAATAGCCGTGTCCACGATATTGGACAAGTCACGGTGTGGTCACAAAAACTAGTGTTTGGGATGGGATGTTTTTCGGTGTGAGTTGTTTTCCGGGTGAAGTGTGTGGCTGTGTGCCTGGGCTACGACGGACGGGAAGTCCGGTAGTTCCACAGTGGTTTTCCTAAAACAATTGAGTCACTTTGGTTATGAAAATGATTTGCGAAAACCTTTTTGATATGAACCTCTCGCATGTGTAAGTTGCAAAATGAACCTTAACCGGATCCTTGTTATACTCTATGCATGATTCTACTTATAAGCCCCTCCGTGGGTGGGGTTGGATTTCTCGAGTACGTATGTGCTCACCCTTGTTTTACTAACTATTTTACGAGAGGAGGATCCCGATTACATTCCCGAAGACGTTGAGTAGGTCGTGCCCTACACCCAACCGTGCTTGTGTACCCAGGGCCCTACCGAAAGCTTCCATGGTGTGGTACTCTGAGGAGGCTATGGAAGCCTTTGCTATTGTAGTGTGGTCGCTAGCATTTGTGTTGTTCCTTGTAGCGTTGGCACTACCGTGCCCTTTGTGTCGCCGTGATGTAAAAGGCGATTCCACCCGTTGTAATAAATGTGTTACCCGACCTCCCGGGACCGGTATTTGTGTCACATTTAGTCACCTCTGATGAGGGGACGCTTCAACCTTGAAGAGACCTTTGCATCGCTACGCGAGTACCGCTAGAAGCTCAACCCGAACAAGTGCGTCTTCGGCGTCCCTTCGGGCAAACTACTCGGCTTCATCATCGCCCGGCGCGGCATTGAAGCCAACCCCCGAGAAGATCTCCGCCATCACCCAGCATGAAAGCTCCCACGAGCATCAAAGACATCCGAAGCCGACGGGGTGCATGGCGGCATTGAACAGATTCATCTCGAGGCTAGGAGAACGGGGCCTCCCCTTCTTCAAACTACTCAAGCATCACGAGAAGTTCGTGTGGACTCCAGAGGCGGATCAAGCCCTTGCCCAGCTCAAGGACTTCCTCTCAAAACCACCAATCCTCACGGCTCCTCACAAGGGCGAGCGACTCTTGCTCTACCTAGGCGCGACTACTCACGTGGTCGGTACTACCATCGTTGTCGAGCGGCGGGGAAGACGGCCACGCCTACCGCCGGTGCCCGGTCTACTTTGTCGGAGAGGTTCTATCGAGTCCAAGGCTCGCTACCGGCCGTGCGAAGCTCTCGTACGCTCTACTCATCACCTCGCGGAAGCTACGGCACTACTTCCGGGAGTACTCGGTCTCCGTCATCACCGACTACCCGCTCGGCGACATCCCGAGGAACCAAGACGCCACGGAAGAATCTCCAAGTGGGTCGTCGAGCTCGGCGCCCTCACCATCGACTTCAAGCCACGCACAGCCATCAAGTCGCAAGCACTAGTCGACTTCATGGCGAGTGGCGGGAGAACCAGCTACCTACTCCCACCGTGCGACAAGAGCATTGGGTGATGTACTTTGATGGCTCACTCAACCTCGAGGGCGCGGCGCGGGGGTACTCCGATCTCTCCAACGGGCGAACAACTCAAGTACGTCCCGGATCTTCCGGAAGGTCTCAAACAACGAAGCCGAGTACGAAGCTCTCCTACACGGGCTCCGCCTCGCGGCTTCACTAGGCATCAAGCGGCTACTAGTCTACGGCGACTCCGCGGTGGTCATCAACCAAGTCAACAAGTCTTGGGACCGCAACAAGGAGAACATGGGCGCCTCGCCTAGAAGTCCGCAAGCTCGAGAACAAATTCTATGGTCTCGAGTTCCATCACATCGTCCGCGACAACAACGTTGCGGCGGACGTCCTCTCGAAGCTTGGATCCACCCGCGCTCAAGTACCGGCGGGCGTCTTCGTCCATGAGCTTCACGCGCCATCCATCCGGAGCGGCGCCACCGACCACTGTCCCAGCCCATCCACCCGCGGGGCAGGAGGTCATGATGATCGACGTGGACTGGAGGCAACCCTTCATCGACTACCTCAGCGAGCAGAAGGTCCCCTCCGACAAGAACGCAGCCGAACAACTCGTCCGTCGCGCCAAGTCTTACGTCCTCGTCGGAGACAAGCTTTACAAGCGGGGCGCATCTTCTGGAGTACTCATGAAGTGCGTCCCTCGTGAAGAAGGCAAGCACATCTTGGAGGAGATCCACAAAGGCATCTGCGGCAACCACGCGTCTTCACGTACGCCGGTCAGCAAGGCCTTCCGACGAGCTTTCTACTGGCCCACAGCCCTGGGCGACGCCGAAGAACTCGTCAGAAGGTGTCAAGGATGTCAGTACTTCGCCAGCGAGGCAACACGTCCCGGCCTACAAGCTAGTCACCATACCGCCAACCCGGCCCTTTGCCTCGCCGGGGGCTCGACATGATTGGGCCACCGCCAAGCTGCGCCGGGGAGGATTCAACGGGTGCGGTGGCTATCGACAAGTTCACCAAGTGGATCGAGGTCAAGCCGGTCACATGCCCCAAGGCCGACAGAGTACTCGACTTCTGGATGAACTCGTACACCGCTACGGGCTACCCCACCGCATCATCACGGACACCGGGGTCCAACTTCAACAACCACCGATTCCGGGAGTACCGCGAGAACGGCGGGATTGACGTCCGATACGTCTCGGTCGCCCATCCACGGGCCAACGGACAAGTCGAGCGCGCCAATGGGATGGTGCTCGACGCCCTCAAGAAGCGGCTACACGACGCCGCTAACTCCAAAGGGGGCAAGTGGATCAAGGAACTACCCAACGCACTGCGGGGGCCGCGGACTCAACCATCCAAGCCAACGGGGCAATCCCCCTACTTCTCGGTCTACGGCTCCGAAGCCATCCTCCCCCGCCGACGTCATATGGAACTCGCCGGCGGTGGAGCACTACGACGAAGGCGTCTCGGAAGACGACGAGACGAGTTGACATCGACGGCCTCGAAGAAGCTCGGCCGCGCCGCCCTCGTCCAATCGGCAAGGTACACGGAGGGTATCCGATGCTACCATGATCGCAACGTCAAGGAACGCTCCTTCAACGTTGGAGATCTCGTCCTCCGCCGTATCCGAACACGGAAGGACTTCACAAGCTCGCGCTCCCCACGGGAAGGCCCCTTCACCGTGGCTAAGGTGACCGGGCCGGGCTCCTACCGCCTCCAAACACTTGAAGGCGAAGACGTCAACAACTCGTGGAACGTCGACCAACTCGTCGATTCTACGCCTAGTCTACACGACTACTCCGGGGTTCAAGTCTAATCGACTACATCAACGCCCCACGGCCGTAAGCGACCCTTCGGGTCCCGGCCCCGGTCTCCGGACTTCCCCTCTCCGGGGTCCGGCCCCGCGCGGCTGCCTACGGACCCCACGGGGCCGCGACGAGCGTCAAGGACTCTAGCGGCGGTCTACCAAGAGACCACACTCCAAGATCCACCGCGCGGCTACTTACGGATCTACGATCCGGCCTACACGGCTACCTACGGATCACCGTCGTAGCGGCTACCCGCTCCGGCGCTACTTAGGCGTAAGCGGCCTCCGGCCCGGGCGACTACTTTGTAACTACGGCCCCGGCCACCCGGTGTGTACATCTTCGGTAATAAAGATTGATCGTTCATCAACTTATTTACCGCCTACTCCCCGCAAACGGGACTACGAAGCCGAGTACTACTACTCGCACTCACCCCACGATGGGCGCTCCGCACTCGAGATCGCGGTTACGAGTACTCATTCTTTGGAAAATTCTCTTTCATTGATACTCGAACAATTCTTTACAATTGTTTTCTGTACAATTATGGCTACTAGCTACTTATTACGGGGCTACCGGAGGTTCGGCTTCTCGGCTACCGCTCCGCGATGGGAGCCATGCGCTCCGGCCGGCTGCGCATCTTGCTCATCGGAAGCAGTTGGCGGCTACCCCGCCGGCGACCACCTCCACTGGAGCCTTCGGAAAGTACGACTTCATGAAGGCCAAGACTTGTCTGGGGATCGACCTGGCCATATGCTTGACGTAGGCGGCCAGCCGGCTTGGAGCTTCACGAAGGCGATCCACCAGAGGAGCGATCTTGGCGCCGCCCGGGTGCGGCACCAGGAGCCTTGCGATCGGCGGAGCGGCCTCCTCCAACTCCTTCAAGCGGGCCCGCAATGCCTCGCGGTCTTCGTTCAATTTCCGCAAAGATTTGTAGCGATTGACGAGATCTCCGTCGGATGCAATCCGCAGCTCCATATGCTTCTCGCACTCGAAGGCGAGTTCCTTGTAGTCGAGCTCGAGTACACGGCGGGCTTCTTGCTCCCGTAGAAGAGATTCTTCATGCTTGTCTCCGAGGACTTCAGTCGCTCCACCCCGGCCCTCAAGCTGCGCAACACGGCAATGCAACGGCGGGTCGGATGCTTCTCGACTTCCAACAAGTACTCGACAAGTCGAAGGATATACCTTTATTCTTGTTGCGGAGACCCTTGTTCTTCCGCACCAAGTCGTCGCCCTTCGCCTGTGCCTCCATGACGTCATTGTGGTACTTGGCGAAGGCGGCGTCGAGCTTTGATTGCATGGCAGCCGCGTGCTTCGCGACTTCACGAGCTGCTCCTCTAGGGCCTCGGCTCGGAGCACGGTATCGCCATAACCCTGCAGCAGGTTCGACTTGTCGCGGGACCGCTCCGCGACGTCCTGCACAAGACAACTCAAGTCATGACGAGTACTCAACGGCAAAAGGATTGACTACTCGAAAGGCTACGGCTACTTACCTTCATCCATTGCTCGGCTCGACGGATCGCCTCCAGGTGCTTGGCTACCGTCGCCGGCTCGACGAGATCGTCCGCAAGGAGCTCTATCCCGCCGCGGCTACCCGAGGTGGCCTCCGTCATCGGCGCAGAACGGATGGGCTCTGCGTCTTGGATCTCAGGGGAGCGGATAGCCACCTCCAGAGCAATCTCTGGCGGCGTGGTGACCGCCTCTCCCCCGGCGGTCTTCTCGAAGACCTCCGAAATAGGCTCGGGGGCTCCTTCGCGGCCTCGGGGCCTCTCGGTGTCAACTCCCGCATTGGCACCCCCCGGAGATGTCACCACCTTCAGCGCCTGTCAACAAAACGACATGTGCATCAGTGCCTACGACTACTCTTTCTGGAGCTCCGCAGCTTCACGAAGGGTACTCACCTTCGACTACACTAGCCTCCGGCAGCGGCGCTTCGGTAGCCGGGGGCTCAGTCGCGGCTTGGGCATCGGGAGCGGTTCCCTCGACGGGCGGCGCGACTTCCTCCGCCACCGCTGCTGAGGGCTCGTCCCCATCCCAGGACAGATCCGTGGATTTTCTGCAGAAATATTCACGGAGGGTCGTTAGACAATATCGACTCTTGCGGCAAGTACTACTCGTGAGGATATGGTACTTACAAGTTCGACCAGGACGATGGTCACGGCCGGAGCACCGAGGATGCCGGCAATATCAACCGGTCCACCCTCGGCGGGCGCCTCCTCCTCCGCCCTCGCGGCCTCGCCTCCTCCACGGCGGCGGCGGCGGCGCGCGGACGTCTCCGCGCTCCGAGGCCACCACCTCTCCAACGGCGGCGGCCACGGGTCTGTGCTCTCTTCTCGGGAGCGGGGGCCGGCGCTCCGGTTGCGCCGGGGAGTTCTTCAACGGTGGGGGTTGGACTACGACTTCCGGCCCGGTTCCCCCACCGTCTCCCACACGCCCTCATCGCCCTCTTCGACGGGCTCCGCCGGCGGCACCTCCCGCATTCAAAGGAAGACTACTCGTCGGCGAACGTACTCGAACAACGGGTACTCGACTACTCGCTCAAGACAACTTACCTCCCCGAGGCGTGGTCTCCGAGACCTTCGGCTTCTTCGTCACCCGCTTCCCCTGGCGGGGGTTGCGCGGCTTCCGTGGCGGCGCGGCAAGGCTAGCCTCCGGAGGCTAGCGGAGGGTCTTGTACCAGCGGAACATGAGGCAAGCCGGGCGGCTAAACCTCGACCGCAGCTGGAAGCGGTCCTGCAGCGTTTCTTCGTCTTCGTCGTCGTCATCGGAGGTATCTTCCACGATGACGGTGTCGTCGCCTTCATCGACTTCGCGGCGCTCCTTCACCTTCCCCTCCACCGGAATCTCGATCCCACTCGGTGGCGGCTGCGGCTCGGAGATGAGCCTCTTCACATCATCCTGCGCAAGTCACGGGGCGTTAGCAACTCTACTACAAGCATACACTACTCGACCAAGGGAGTACGAATACTCACCTCCTTGGGCGGGCGCGCGCGAGTACTCCTCGGCCCCGGGCACGCGCGTGTACGGCGGCATGTCCTTGAAGATCCGCGACAACCTTTCGACGATGTCGTCGTCGTTCGGCCTCGCCTCCCGCATCCGCGACGTGTCGTCGTCGCCGGTGTACTCGAAGCCGGGGTCTCCCGAGCCATCGGCGGGCCGGATCCTGCGCTTCATGAAAGCGAAGGCCACGTGCTCGGCCCTCGGTCCCGCCTCCCCGAGCACTTTGATGCGTGCTAGCGGCTCGGGGAGCCGGATCCCTTCTTGCATGGTGGGCTCCGTGTTCCACCACTCACGGTGCTCGGGGCCGCCGTCCGCTCGGCTTCGGCAGGCCAGGGTGGTGGTTCGTGATGTAGAACCACCTGGTTTTCTAGTCCGTGTTGGAGTCGACGAGCTTGTACGCCAGGTACTGCTCCGCGGCGTCCTCCCTCAGCTGGATGCCGGCCCCTCCGACTACTCTGGGGTTGGAGGCACTTGGTTGCGGCTTGACGCGGAAGAACTTCCGGAAGAGCACCCAGTGCGGCTTGATTCCGAGGAAGGCTTCGCAGAAGTGGACGAAGACCGACGTGTGGAAGATGCCGTTGGGGTTCAGGTTCAGGTACTCGATCCCGTAGTACCCGAGCAGCCCCTTGAAGAAGTCGCTGGCTGGGAGTGCAAGACCGCGCTCCACGAACCGCGAGAACATCGGGATCTCGTCTTCGGCTTTCTCCATCGGATATGGGTCTCCTGCGGCGCATCTCCACATGTCAACTTCCTTCTCCCTGATGAACCCACTGTTCAGGAGGGTCAACAGGTCCTCCGTCTTCACCTTGGATTTTTTCCACTCGCGGCTCGGATCAGCCCGTGGTGGAGACATTGGCGGCCCCGCTCCGGTGGCGCCCGGCGGCGCCTCTTCGCGGCCCCTCTTCTTCCCGGCGGCCTTGGACGTCTTGGACGGTGACGGCTTCATCCTCCAAGTACAAGGTGTCTTCACTCGCATCCGCTCGGGGGCTACCCTAAAGGCTTCGGGTGGCGGCGCGCTTGGATCTACTACGGCGGCGGCGGGCGGCCGGGAGTGGATTCGCTTCAAGATGCAAACGGAATGGTCGCGGCTCGAATGGGTGAAAAACCCTAAGGGTTTTTGCTTCTATTTATAAGCCAAATTGGCTCGCAACGGGCGGCGGGATAAGTCCACACGCGGCTAACTCGGCGGGCCGCGCGTGACTCTTCGTATTCTACTAGTCGACGCGCCTCACCTCGGGGGCTCGGCTACTTCTACTCGACTACCGGGAAGCGGCTAGTCTCAAGAGCATCTCAGGACACATTCTCCAAGAAGACCCTTCAATTCGAGAGGAAGTACTCGACTCAAGGCTCGGGGGCTCCGTGCCACGTGTCCTTCGGTTTTTCTCTCCGGATTTTTCGGGATTTTCTTGCCAAGATTTCGGTATGGATCCTCGGCTAGAGCTCGCGGCTCAAGGCTTGGGGGCTACTCCATGTGGAGTGCGGTTTTGCAAATCGCGCCTCCATGTCGGCCTCGGCTTCAAGACAAGACGGGAAGTTTTTGAAGACCTTCGAAGGCGGTTTTCGAGGACGCTTGGGACTACTCGAGAAGACTTCAAGATTGCTCAAACATCGACCGGAGTACATTCCGGCCTCGGGATGCTTCGACTACTCTTGAGGTCTTTTGACTTGTAGCACTCGGGGACGCTTGAGGACTACTCGTTAAGGCGCGTCAAGACTACTTGAAGCTATCCTTCTCGACTACAAAGTACTCGGGGGCTTGTCGTATGGACCTCCCCGGGCCCACTACCTCGGTGGGTACCGGGACCGACTACTCGGTGGGCCCCCGGGACTACCGGCTTGCGCTACACGGCACCGAAGGCGTGGAGCACAAGGACTACACGGGAGTAGTACTCGGTTAGGGAGGCGTACATGTTCCGCACCGTATAGAGGACTCCTAGACGTACTCGGCTAGTACTCTCTCCCTACTCCGACTTGTAACCCCGCCTCCGGACTATATAAGGCGAGGCGGGGACCGATCTCGGGATCACCTCATCCAATCCCCTACAACTCACGGCGCACTATTGCACCATCTTGTAATTGTGCCCTATCAATCCGAGCTACGCAGGCATATAGGACGTAGGGTATTACGCACCTCGCGGCCCGAAACTGTCTAAATTGTGTGCCACGTGTCTCTTCCTTCGAGTTACCGATCTCGGTGAGTCACAATCATCTACTTCGGGTACTCCCCTTAGTAGGTTGCCGGTCTAGAACACCGACACCGGCCGGTGGGTTGGGCCGGGACGGTGGTCGGTGGCGCCGGCTCCGGGATGGATGGCGCGTGAAGCTCGTGAACGAAGACACCCGCTGGCACTTGAGCGCGGGTGGATCCAAGCTTCGAGAGTACGTCCGCTGCAACGTTGTTGTCGCGGACGATGTGATGGAACTCGAGACCGTAGAACTTGTTCTCGAGCTTGCGGACTTCTAGGCAGTAGGCGTCCATGTTCTCCTTGTTGCGGTCCCAGGACTTGTTGACTTGGTTGATGACCACTGCGGAGTCATCGTAGACTAGTAGCCGCTTGATGCCCAATGAAGCCGCGAGGCGGGGCCGTGCGGGAGAGCTTCGTACTCGGCTTCGTTGTTTGAGGCCTTCCGGAAAGATCTGCGGGACGTACTTGAGTTGTTCGCCCGTTGGAGAGATCGGGGAGTACCCCCGCACTGCGCCCTCGAGGTTGAGTGAGCCGTCGAAGTACATCACCCAATGCTCTGGTCGCACGGTTGGGGTAGGCAGCTGGTTCTGCCGCCACTCTGCCATGAAGTCGACTAGAGCCTGCGACTTGATGGCTGTGCGTGGCTTGAAGTCGATGGTGGGCGCCGAGCTCGACTGCCCATTTGGAGATTCTTCCAGTAGCATCTTGGTTCCGCAGGATGTCGCCGAGCGGGTAGTCTGTGACAACGGAGATTGAGTACTACTGGAAGTAGTGTCGTAGCTTCCACGAGGTGATGAGTACTGCGTACAGAAGCCACGCACAGCCGATAGCGTGCCTTTGACTCGGATAGAACATCGCCGACGAAGTAGGCGGGCGGCCGGCCCGGGTAGGTGTGGCCGTCTTCCCGCCGCTCGACGACGATGGCGATGACCGACCACGTGAGTAGTCGCAGCAAGGTAGAGCAGTAGCTGCTCGCCTTTGCGGGGAGCCGTGAGGACCGGTGGCTTCGACAGGAAGTCCTTGAGCTGGGCAAGGGCTTGATCCGCCTCTGGAGTCCACACGAACTTATCTTGGTGCTTGAGTAGCTTGAAGAAGGGTAGGCCCCGTTATCCAAGCCTTGAGATAAATCTGTTCAGTGCCGCCATGCACCCGGTCAACTTCTGGACGTCTTTGATGCTCGTGGGAGCTTTCATGCTGGTGATGGCGGAGATCTTCTCTGGGTTGGCTTCGATGTCGCGCTGGCTAATGATGAAGCAGAGTAGTTTGCCCGAAGGTACGCCGAAGACGCACTTGTTCGGGTTGAGCTTCCAGCGGTACTCGCGCAGAGATGCGAAAGTCTCTTCAAGGTCGTCGATGAGGGTGCTGGAGTTTCTGGTCTTGACGACCACGTCATCCACGTAGGCCTCGACATTCTTGTTGAGCTGCTTCTTGAAGCAGGCTTGGATAGCTCGTTGATACGTTGCGCTGCGTTCTTCAGCCCGAAGGACATGGTCGTGTAGCAGTACGCGCCAAACCGGGTCATGAACGCAGTCTTCTCCTGGTCTTCTTCCTTGATTGCGATCCGGTGGTACCGGAGTAGCGATCGAGGAAGCGGAGAGCGAGTCGCGCCCGCCGTGGAGTCGATGACTTGATCAATCCGCGGCAACCCGAAGGGGTCCTTGGGGCGGTGCTTGTTGAGGTCGGTGTAGTCGGACCTGTTTACGGTTAATAGTTGTATCAAAGTTCGTTTATGACTTGCAAGCGGACAAGTCTCCCGTCGTAGTCAAGGGACCCTTCTTCCCTCGAGTGGTGAACCCAAGGTATCGAATCCGTGGAACAATGTGCAACGCAAGGATTCAACCTAGTAAAGCAAGGTAAGCTATCTTATGATGAACTAAGTTGCATCTAATCTACTAACACATAAAGAAAACAAATCTAATCTAATCTACTAAAGAGGTAACAAGAGAAAGCAAGAGATAACCAATCTAGAGAGTCTAGATCATGCTTATGTTGTAGCTCCAAACAAGATAGATGAAGATAGAAAAGCGAATCTCATTAAAAGCATCTTTAAATCGTGGCCTTCCATCCGACTCCGAAAACGCCCGCCTTTCGGAACCCCCGTTCGTCACAACGTATCCCTATTCATGCGGGTAGTCTAGGGCGAGTTCGATAGAACAAGTTGAAATCACTTGGCCGGTCCGGTATGCACCTCTAGCCACCGCGGCTACAAGAGCACCCTATGTAATCTAGCGCAAACTAGATCGTAGAAGAAGCAAAACCAAGAAGAAAACAAAATCATCGAGAAGGCACTTAATCGCTAGAAATCGGATTCACTTACAAACTTCACCATGAATGATTACATGAACAAGATCACCACGGGGCCCTCCCTCGATCTTGATCCTCGCTCCGGAGCTCCGACGTGGTCTTCCATGCAAGGTTCCCATGTCGGCTAGGGAAACCCTAGACAACTAGCATGACCCTCATCTCCGAGATGGTGTCCCTCAAGCTTCTCTGCTCCTCGGCGGCGGATTACGACTTCCGTTCGCGTGGCTCTCGGTCGGGGGGCTATTTATAGCCGAGAAGCAATTGGGTCAAAGGGGAGGCCGATTGGGCCCCGAATGGGGCGGGGCCGGCGGCACGGGCCGGCCGACCGGGCCCAATGCGGCCCATCCCGCGCCTGCTTCGCCGGTGTTGCTTCCCACGTCTTCTAGATGTTCTCCCCTTTTGCATGTGGGCCCTTGACGTCGGTTTCTCTCCGAAGTGGACTCAACTCCGTGTCTTGCAAGATTCGGCACTTTTACGGTTCGGTCCTCGAGTTTATCATCTTCTCGGGCTTGGTCCTTGGGCTCTTGGAGTCATGTTCACTTCATTGCTTGACTTGTATCGGGCTTCAAGGTCTTGTCATGAGGTGCTTAATGAACTTATCCGGAAGTCTTACTTTCAACGTTAAAACCCCGCGTAAACACTTAACTCCAAAACCGACATGCACAAGTGAACTTGTTATACCACGGGGGTTAGTACCAATGAATAAGATACAAAAGTCATGCCAACACCGAAGGTAAACTCATGGCTAGGTTGACGGATTTTCACCGTCAACATCTCCCCCATGCTTAAACCTTGCTCGTCCTCGAGTAAGCCTTCGATGGATATCATCGTTGCCCATCAATGTTTAAACCTTGCACTTGATCATACATGAAAAAAACATAATGCTCTCAAAAGTTTAATTCGTTAAAGTTCCATAATGTACTAGCCTTCACCTCTACGGAGGGTAGATTCTTATTAAGCTTATCCCACAAGTATTAACATGCTCACAAAGTTTAAATAGATCTCAGAATTTTTGAAATAAAGAACAAGATAAAGAAAAGAGCTAAACCAAGTTCACAAATTTAAATCACCTTGCGTGTTGCTCATGAACTCTCATCTCTCTTGTCTCTCAAGCCTATATATTCTACTCCTTTCCCTCTAATAACATATATGTGTAGTAGGCTTTATATGGAGCTTTGGGAAAGTTTAGTCCTAACAAGATTTTATAAATGAGGTGTTGTCAAAACAAGACAAGCTTCTCATGGTCTTACCGAGACTCGTCAAAAAGGTCATTGGAAAATAATGTTAAATCAAGGAGGGGAAAGAGAAAAATACACACGCTTTTAGATGAGTGGACATGTGCAAATGGCAAAGAGTGATCCCGAGGCACAAAGGAAGTCCTCGTTATCGGATTGCACATGGTTGGAAAATGAGAATGGATCTTTTAAACTTGAAGCCTTGAATGCACTCTTAGAGAACCGGGAAGTTCACTTTACGCATATATTTTTTTTCTCTTTCTCATATTTCTAATTCTTTTCTTTCTTTCTTTCTTTCTTTCTTTCTTTCTTTCTTTCTTTCATTCATTATATATATATTTTTCTTTCTTCACCTTGAAAGTCATGATCATCGCCGGATTTTTTTTCTTTCATCATTATATTATTATTTTTTAAAAAAAATACTCCCTTTTTGAACTCTAAAACTGCACCGTACCTACCTCCTCCCCCATGCTTAGACGTTGCTCGTCCTCGAGCAAAGAGGCGAAAAATAAGGTAGGTACCGGGGTATTTTTCCTTGGAGAGATACTTGAAATCTTCAATGTTAGCACCGTCTTGCGATCTTCCTTGAATTGATGATCCATTCTCAACAATAGGTTGTGGTCAAGGAGGTAATCACAAAAGATGATATTTGGTTTAAGGGTGGATATCCGGCGAAGTTTGTGAGATCTCCAATGTGGGGATACACAATGCACGGATAAAAGGCTAGCAAAAAGATAGATACGCAAAAACGGAATGACCAGCTTCTTAGTCTCAGGCCAGAGAAATCATGGCCTGCAATAACTCACTCAAAAATAAATCTTGTACACTAAAGTTTATGCACTCAAATATATATAAGGCTCTGGATAGGTTGAGCAACACACAAGTGATATTTATGACAAGGTTAGCGATATTTTTGAGCATAAAAGACATCTTTAATCTATTCATAACTTGAGAGCACATAAAACACTATGGGTCCTTATTTTAATCATAACCTCCGCTGAAGATTAAGCTAGCATTTAGATAATTTCAGATTTGTATTTTTAAGAGAGCACTAGTTCAAACACGCATAAATCAATTACAAGGATAAACAAAGCGGCAATTATAATCATATATCATCATGGCACAAACTTTGTAACTTTACCAAAGGTAAAAACTTGGTGGTGACATTATTCATGATGAAAATAAAAACTAAGACACACGCTGAAAAATTAAACTAACACTAAAAATTAAAGCAAAGCTGAAAATATTACGCAAACATAGGCACATCCAAGCTGAAAATTAAAGAAAAGGAGTAAAGGAAAGATAACTAAAGCTCCTCCTCTCTCTAATCTTCTGCCGGTGTTTGATATTGATAGTCTTGGTTGTTGTACCCTTACTTGTAATAGGAATGCGCCTCTCCTTCTATGAATTGTCAGACGGTGCTAGGTGAAGGTGTCCAAGCATATAAGCGACGTTTGCATTTCCTTCACCCATTTGGTTTGCATTGGTTTGGATGGCTGCAATAAATTGCATGTTCCTTGCAGCGTATCCTCCAATGGTGGCCACATTTTGTTATGGTTGAGGAAGGTGTGCAAATGGCTCCGCAAAGGCTACGTTGGGCACCGCAAAATGGTGGGGGTATGGCTGCACCACTCCCCCATGCTTGCATTGGTACACTACCGTAGTAACTCGGCGGCGCCGGGGTTCCTCCCAATGGTGGGACATAATTTTGTTGCGCACCTCCTTCTTGGGTCGTGGAAAAACCTTCTCCTAATCCTTCTCTTTTATTTTTTTCTCTTTGCCGGCACAAGAAGTCCTTCCTCTAACCGATCTTCTTCCCCTCAAGAAAAGTCTTAATCTTCAATCCGGAAGGGGCAAATTCACCTAGGCCACTTGGAAGCCTCCTCTCTCATCTTCACTCTTATATTTTCCTTTCTTCATATATTCCTAGGGAAGTCCTGGGTAGGAGATGATTTGGGTTCCTTGTAATACCCGGTTTTAAAGAGATAGCCAATATGGAGAGGCAACACCCCGAACCAATATCTCCCGAACTCGATGTTGCTTAACAACACCACGGATTGATCATAGGTGAGTGGGGTCTATTGGCCACTTGGCAATCAAATCCGAGTAAAGCCAATTCAACTCCGTGTTGGTTATCTTTGTCTCTCTTGTTCTCCCAAAAATCCACTTGCACAAAAGTGACACACTTGGATGATGGGGTTCCGGATAGTATTTCTTCGTTGGTGGTCTCCTCCCGTGATCATACTCCAAAAACCTTCCCATGTGCCTTCATGCACATACACTTGTTCCGGAGCTCCCTTTTGAAAATAGGGGACACTCGCCCATGGGTCTACGATACTAGAACATGCAATCGTTTCGAACATGAAAACCAATCTAATCTATCGGGGATTGTGTTGAATGGATCCAAGGAAGCATTGAGGCCTATACTCCCTTTACGGCATGGTAGCTAACCTTAAGCATTAAAGTGTTTCCAACAAAAGACGATAGATAGATAATCCAACAAAGTATGATTACATCTCAAGATCGATTGCAACCCATGGATGAAAGGAGATTACCCCATCAAGGTGCTAGAAATAGCATCATTGATCAAGGTTACCCTTCCGACGGTGTCTTCCTTCTTCTCCACTTGTGGGCTCCCTCCGACGGAATGAGAGACTCGGCACTCCTTCATCAAGGTTATGCGCCATGGTCACGAAAATTTCCTAGGTGAATCCCTTGTGGGTGTTTGTCGACACTCCGTTAGAGAATTGCACCGGTGTCCCGTGTGAAACCCAATATGTGGAGAGCTTGGTCGTCGATGTCGACGTTCGCTACAAGCCTCTACTTAAGGTGAGCGAGCTTCTTCTCCTCCTCCGTCATGATGACATACCCCTCGGAATACCGCGGAGCATATGGAGGTGGAGCGGATGATCGTGTCAAGTGGAGAGGTTGGATGAGCGGCTCCTCCATATGTTATTGAAGTTTAGTAAACCTCATAAACGAGTTTCGTGTGGCCCTCATGCCACCAAGGAGAAGAGTGCGATCCCTCCTCGGCGGTGCCGTGTCCTCCTCCATACCCGAGGAAACTCGGAAACCGAGTGCCTCCTCGAAGAGGTTGTCGATGATGGCTTAGACGACGATGATCCCTTCTTCTTCGGTGAAAAGGCTTGTAGTTTTCTTCCATGATTGCAGCGCTCTCCCTCACAAATAAATATCCGGGGTTTTCACCCGGTAACAAGGTACACAAATATTATTTTGGAGTCTGGACTTTGAGTGGATTAAGGATGTGATTTGTTGCACGAAACAAACGCGGTGGATGGCTAAGTCTAAGGTGATTCCGACCTACAAACTAGAGCACACGAACAAAGAGTTGGATGAAAGACTTACCTCTCTCCTCCTCTTGGCTCGGTTCTTCTCTAGTGCATGTTGCTTCGTGACCGCGTACACCTTCCAAACGTTCCCGTCCACTCCTTCGCTTGCATTATTGCTCCTTCCACTTGATGTTTTCGCTTTGACTCACTTCCATACTCCCTTGCCTCACATGCATCCATGATATTCCTACAAAACAAAGCCTTGGCTGCCCCCCATGCTTGTACTTTGCATGTGGTTTAAATATGTTGGAGGGGCATCCCGTGATGTATCATGGTGCATGCATGGTTAGGTTAACTAGATTGCCTCCCTTTAAGTGTGTTTAGGGCTAAGCACTCCTCTAATTTCGAAATTTAAAAATATTTTTCAGAGCCATGCAAGAGCTCAAGCATAAATTTAGAGAAGTTTTTAAACCATTAAAAACAAATGTAAGTCGAAAATATTTTTCGACTACGTCGATTTCGGTCTCACGGTATAGTTTGCCTTCATTAGTTGAGAGCAAGCTTTTCCCGGCTTGATCATGGGGGCATAGGTTTAGGTCCTAATTTTGATTAGATGAGAGAGATTTTGAATGAAATAAAATTAAGTGAGGCTTAGAAAAATTCTAATCTTAGAGAAACCAAGGATATGGATTTTTAAACCAACCAAAAATCAAGTTTCTAGGTTCACGCGAGTCCTACCACATGCTGAAATTTAAATAACATCTAGATACAAGTCGTGGCTCTACTCGAGTGTTTTTAGCATGAAAAACAAGTCAACCACAGCACCATAATGAGGGTGAAGGGTTGAGTTTGGTTCTGAATTTTTATGGTTGTGGTTTCTCGAAAAAGAAGCAAACAATCACATAGGATGGTTCATGTAAAGGGTTTATGATCAAGCAAAATATTCAACCTAGAATTATGTCTCTAATATTGTTCAACCATTCTAAGTCTAAGGTTTTGTGTAGTAAAATTCAAAACTGAATTATATTTAAAAAGACTTGAAAAACCTGGAATCAGGTTGTCCTCCCGGTAGCTTATTCTTGACTCGACGAAACGGGTTGCCTCCCGCCTAGCGCTTCGTTTATAGTCCATGGCTAGACTTCTTCACTTGATTACTTCGGATCAACGCTCTTTGCGGGCGTTGCAATCTTGGGTACCCACTTTGGCTTAGTCATTTTTTTTGGTCTTCACGAGTGGCTTTGTCCTTTGGTCTTGACGGATGCAACAACTTCCTTGTGGCTCGGCATCTCAAACTCCGGTCCTTCGGTCGTGATCTTCATGGTCTCTAGTGTGATACTCCATCTCTCCCGAATGAGTTTGAGTAGCCTTTCGCCGTCTTGGGACCTTGGGGTTGTCTCCGAAATTCTTCTTTGTTACCCATCGGGCGCCGGCAAGTTGTCCCACTTGCGTCTAGCATCTTCATCACGATGAACACTTCACACTCCTTGCATGTGGATCTTGCTTTGGTGGCCTTTAGGTGTTGAGCTTCTTTCTCCATCTCCATCTTCTCCATCCTCCTCTTAAGTGAACCGATATGCCACTCAAGGAATCCGGCTCGTATGCATTCGGCTCTCGCAATCGTCATGCGGATAGTTGAGACCTTGATCTTGAACGGCCTCCCGGCGTCTTGAAGGTTTATGATAGGTAGATCAACGATGTCGGGGGTGCGTAGCGCTCCGGTGGTTGAGGTTGATCTTCCTTTGGACTTGGAGGTGGTGATTCCCTTGAAGATTTTGACGGTCCTTCGACTTTGGATCTAGGGTTTCCAACCCTTTAGCTTGTGTTGCACGTCACCTTTGCTTGTAAAGTTTTCCTGGATCATCCACAAGAAAGTTTGGGTTTCTTGGAGAGGTAGCCAACCATCTCCGGTTAGGGTTAGTGATAAAACAAAAATCTAACAAAAGAAAAATTAGGGTTAATCAAAACTAGATTAGATTGATATTTTTTTTCTTTTGAGGATGATCAAACATAAAAGATGCAAAAGAAAATCAAAAGAAAAGCTGAAGGATAAGCGATACTAGATCGGATCTTGATTGCTTGTTCCCGGGCAACGGCGCCAGAAAAAGGGGCTTGTTGACGGTTAATAGTTGTATCAAAGTTCGTTTATGACTTGCAAGCGGACAAGTCTCCCGTCGTAGTCAAGGGACCCTTCTTCCCTCGAGTGGTGAACCCAAGGTATCGAATCCGTGGAACAATGTGCAACGCAAGGATTCAATCTAGTAAAGCAAGGTAAGCTATCTTATGATGAACTAAGTTGCATCTAATCTACTAACACATAAAGAAAACGAATCTAATCTAATCTACTAAAGAGGTAACAAGAGAAAGCAAGAGATAACCAATCTAGAGAGTCTAGATCATGCCTATGTTGTAGCTCCAAACAAGATAGATGAAGATAGAAAAGCGAATCTCATTAAAAGCATCTTTAAATCGTGGCCTTCCATCCGACTCCGAAAACGCCCGCCTTTCGGAACCCCCGTTCTGTCACAACGTATCCCTATTCATGCGGGTAGTCTAGGGCGAGTTCGATAGAACAAGTTGAAATCACTTGGCCGGTCCGGTATGCACCTCTAGCCACCGCGGCTACAAGAGCACCCTATGTAATCTAGCTGCAAACTAGATCGTAGAAGAAGCAAAACCAAGAAGAAAACAAAATCATCGAGAAGGCACTTAATCGCTAGAAATCGGATTCACTTACAAACTTCACCATGAATGATTACATGAACAAGATCACCACCGGGGCCCTCCCTCGATCTTGATCCTCGCTCCGGAGCTCCAACGTGGTCTTCCATGCAAGGTTCCCACGTCGGCTAGGGAAACCCTAGACAACTAGCACGACCCTCATCTCCGAGATGGTGTCCCTCAAGCTTCTCTGCTCCTCGGCGGCGGATTACGACTTCCGTTCGCGTGGCTCTCGGTCGGGGGGCTATTTATAGCCCGAGAAGCAATTAGGTCAAAGGGGAGGCCTATTGGGCCCCGAATTGGGGGGGGCGGCCGGCTCGGGCCGGCGGCACGGGCCCAATTCGGCCCATCCCGCGGCTCCTGCTTCGCCGGTGTTGCTTCCCACGTCTTCTAGATGTTCTCCCCTTTTGCATGTGGGCCCTTGACGTCGGTTTCTCTCCGAATTCGACTCAACTCCTTGTCTTGCAAGATTCGGCACTTTTACGGTTCGGTCCTTGGAGTTTATCATCTTCTCGGGCTTGGTCCTTGGGCTCTTGGAGTCATGTTCACTTCATTGCTTGACTTGTATCGGGCTTCAAGGTCTTGTCATGAAGTGCTTAATGAACTTATCCCGGAAGTCTTGCTTTCAACGTTAAAACCCCGCGTAAACACTTAACTCCAAAACCGACATGCACAAGTGAACTTGTTATACCACGGGGGTTAGTACCAATGAATAAGATACAAAAGTCATGCCAACACCGAAGGTAAACTCATGGCTAGGTTGACGGATTTTCACCGTCAACATCGACGCACATCCTCCACTCATTCGAGTTCTTCTTGCGGACGAGGACAGGGGTTGGCGAGCCACTCGGGATGGAAGACTTCTCGATGAAGCCGGCCGCGAGTAGTTTGGCGAGTTCCTTCTTGATGGCGTCCCGTCCGTCGTCGGCGAAGCGTCGGAGGTGTTGTCGCTTGGGGGTAGCCTTAGGATCGACGTTGAGGCGGTGCTCAATCGGCTCCACGGGCACTCGGCATGTCCGTCGGCTTCCACGCGAAGATGTCGCAGTTAGCCCGAAGGAAGCTGATGAGCACATCTTCCTATTTGGGGTCGAGGCCGGCCCCGATGGTGGTGGTCTTGCTGGCGTCGCCTGTCCCGAGGTCGATCGTCTTGACAAGGATCTCCTCAGTTGGCTGAGGCTTGTTGGAGTTGTCAGACTTCTCAGGGATGTCGAGTTCACTTGTAGCAAGCTTCTTCGATGCGGCGTAGACCTCCATCATGGCGTTGGGTACTTGATTTGTGGAGGCGATCTCCACGGCTTCTGTGTCACAGTCGTGGGAGATCTTCAAGTCCCCTTGGAGGGAGAGTACACCCGCTGGGCTTGGCATCTTGAGTACCAAGTAGGTGTAGTGTGGCACCACCATGAACTTGGCGATGGCCGGTCTGCCGAGGATGGCATGGTAGGAAGTCTTGAAGTCCGCGACCTCGAACTTGACGTACTCGGTACGGTAGTTGTCCCGAGATTCCCCGAAGGTAGCGGTAGGACCACCGAGCCCGGTGGGATAGCCGCGTTGCGGGGACGATGCTGTAGAAGGGCGTGTTGCTCTTGGTGAGCATGTGGGTGATGTCGAGCTTCATCTTCTTCAAGGTCTTGGTGAAAAGGACGTTGAGCGCGCTTCCACCGTCGATAAGCACCTTGTTGAGCTTGGAGCCCGCGACCACTGGCTTTAGGACGAGGGGGAACCGTCCTGGTTCGGAGAAGCTGGTCCATTGATCCGCGCGGGAGAAGGTGACGGGTACCTCCGACCATCTGAGAGGGGTCGGGACCGCTGGCTCAATGGACATGACTTCGCGGCGAGTAGCCTTCTGCTCCCGCCTGCTGGGCAGTCCGCCGAAGAGGACATTGACGGTCTTGTCGGCTTCCTGGAAGTCATTGTTGTCGCCGTCCTTCTTCTTGCCCTTTTTGTCGTGAGGGTGCGGTGGCTCCGGCGTATCCTTCAGCGCGTGCCTGAGTTGGTAGCACTGCTCGGTGTTGTGGTTGCCGTTCGGGTGCCACGGGCACTTCTCCTTCAGCAAGTCCTTGAAGCTTCCGGAGTTCCTCTTCGGGTTTTCCTTCGCAGGGCGCTGGATAGCTGCGACAGTGTTGTCTGACTTGCGCTTGCAGTTGGAACCCGAGTAGTAGTTGTTGTTGTTGTTGTTGCGACCGCCTTGGTTCGCGTTCTTTGCGCATTGCCGCCGCCACGGTTCGCTTGGTTTTGCCACGGATGGCGTTGTACTTGGCATTGGCCTTGTCTTCTTCATCCGTCCAGGACATGATCATGTCCTTGAGATGGGGGATGGACCTGGGGCGGCGGCGACCGAAGTCTTCGAAGGTGCGGCGGTGGTAGAGGCCGTCTTGAAAGAGGTCGATGACCTCCTTGTCGGTGACGTCGACGACGGTAGCGCGCTTGTCGAAGAAGCGGCGCATGTACTTGCAGAGGGTCTCGCCTTGTTCCTGCTTGATCATGGCCAGGTCCATGCGAGTACCCGATCGGCCCATGGTGTCCGCGAAGTTCTTCGGTGAAGCTGTTCTTTCGACCGGTGGTCCCACGCGGTCGATCGAGTGCTTGTCCGGCGACTCGAGCCATGTGAGTGGGGCTTGGTCCGGACGAAGGGGAAGTAGAGGCACTTGGTGTCACTTTGTTGCCGCCGGCGTTCTCGATGGAGAGGGCGTAGCACCCGAGCCACCGGATGGGGTCTGCTTCGCGTCGTACTTGGTGATCCCCAAAGGCTTGAATTTGTCGGGGAGGAGCAAGTTGCGAAGTCGAGGTGAGAAGGCGGGGAAACCGTCGCCGTCGCTGCGCGGTGGTCGACTTCTTCCGCCGCAGCTCCTCAATTTTTGGCGGGCATCGTACCCGCCCTATGAGGCGCCGCAGGCGTGGTCGTTCGCGTGGCCTCGGCCGCCGTGACCGCCGCCGCCGCCGGCTCTCTGTTGGCTCCATGATTGGAGCTTTCGCCGTCGCCCGCCATCGCCGTCGGGATCGTGGCCGCCGCCGCCGGCCGGAGCGCGGTGGGGGACGACCTCGCGGTTGCTGTTGTCACGCTGTGGACGTCCGCCGGCGTTGGAGCGGATGCGGTTGGGTTCGGCTGGAAGCTCAGCTCGAGTACGGTTGGGACCATTGCCGGCGCTGCGACTTGTAGCCTCGTTGTCGCGGTGCTTGGTGGGGAGAGGTTGGTTGACCCTGTTGTCGACTCGCATGAAGTAGGCATCTTCAGCTAGCTTGGCGATGACCTCTCCAGCGCGTATGCCCTGAGCTTGGCGTGCGATCACTGTGATCGACATGAGGCATTGCTCAGGGGTGGTGTGAACCCTGCTCTCGACCGCCTCGAGAGCTTCCGCAAGGTTGCGGACGGGGAAGTTGTCGCGGAGGCGCCGGCGACATTCGCTGCGCTTCCGGTTACACTCACGTCGAGCGTCTCTGTCTGCGGGGTTCTCGTTTGGTGGAGCATCAGCAGAGAGCTCGTCGGAGGAGATGTCTTCCGTGTACTGTCTTGAGTAGCCGTCCACGAAGGTCTGGGGGCGTCGCCGGCCGGCCATGAAGACTTGGCGATCAGGAGAGCCAAGGCTGGGCTCGGAAGGCGCCACCTCAGTTGGTGTGTTTGAGTCAGCCTGGGCCAATGGTGTTCCCTCCTGGAACGGGAGCGAGTCGATGTAGGCGACGTAGCGTGAGTCTCCACTTATCAGGTCAGCAGGCTTGCAGTCTGGCCAATAGACGAATCTCCCGGCCGGCGTAGATGTTATAACCAGCCCCGAGGCCGGTCCTGACAAGGGAAGCTCAGTGGAGTTGTCCTCGGACTCGGGCTCCTCAGGGTCCGACCCGAAGTCGAACTCGTAATCGGGGCTCGAGTAGAACTCGGAGAGAGGGTTGGAGTCCGAGGCGTTGCCGGGGGTGGTGTCAGAGTCCGAGTTGTACTCGGGTATGGTCTCCTTGCCGGCCCGGCGCGAAGAGGGAGCTCCCGTGCGGGCCCGGCTGAGGATGCGGGGGCCACGCGCGGAGCGCTCACGAGGTGAGGGGACCGCCGCGATGGGCCGAGCAGCCGGCTCACAAGCGATGGCCCATGGAGATGTCGAGTCCGAGTTGGAAGCGGACTCGAGCTCGAAATCGGCGTGGTGGTTGAAGAGCGAAATTTCGCCGAACTTGCGGCGAGTTCGCCCGTGACAACTTCGGGGAAGCGTCACGAAGCCGGTCTTTGGGTTGGGCGGCATGGTGAGGCGGCGCTGGAAGGAGCCTGCGCCGTCGGCGGTGCAGACCCAGGCGCCGAACACGAAGGTGTCGCCGCGGTTGAAGGCGACGGTTGGCTTGAAGTAGACGGGAGCCGTCGAGTTCTCCATGTGATCTCGGGCGAGAGCCCCTACCGGCGCGCCGGTGTCGATGTTTTGGACCGGCAACCTACTAAGGGGAGTACCCGAAGTAGATGAATGTGGCCTCGCCGAGATCGGTAACTCGAAGGAAGAGACACGTGGCACACAATTTAGACAGGTTCGGGCCACGAGGTGCGTAATACCCTACGTCCTGTATGCTGCGTGGCTCTGGATCGATTGGGCACGATTACAAGATGGTGCAATGGTGCGCCGTGAATTGTGTTGAGATGAGGTTATCCTAGAGATCGGTCCCTGTCTCGCCTTATATAGTCCGGGAGGCAGGGTTACAAGTCGGAGTAGGGAGAGAGTACTAGTCGAGTACGTCTAGGAGTCCTCCATACAGTGCGGAACATGTACAGCTCCCTAACCGAGTACTACTCCTTTGTAGTCCTTGTGCTCCACGCCATCAGATGCCATGTAGCGCAAGCCGGGTAGTCCCAGGGGCCCACCGAGTAGTCGGTCCTGGTACCCACCGAGGTAGTGGGCCCAGGGAGGTCCATACGACACTTACCTTATGCTCGACTGATATGGGGCTTGTAGCTTCACCTGACTTGGGCGGTTGAAAGATAGAACAATTGTATAGAAGTTACTAATCACATGTACCTTGATCAGTTATCAATACGGAGGTTTTGCAAAAAAATTCAAAGAAATCAAAGTTCCTCAAATGATACTCTCGGATCGCTCATTGTGTATGATTCCTCACCAAGGCATTGATTTGCCTTCTTTCACCACCTACTCCTAATAAGTTGATGTGTGGAGCTGTAGGTTGGGAAAACATGTGGCATACTCGTTTCTCATGTGTTGTCGAGTCGAAAAACCGGATCCTTGTGAGCAACAAGTCATACAACCTGATCAAGATGTGCATGTGTGTATATGGTGGATGGATGATGAACTCCTTTTTGCATATGATTCTCTCCTCTCCTTTTGAGATTTTGAGACTTGGGCTATGTCCCTTTATTCTTCTTCTTCTTCTTCTAGTTATATATGGGGGGTTAGTTCCAGTGATTAGAATAAAAAATCAATACCAACATTAAAGGTAAACTCATGGCTAGGTTGACGGAAATTCACCGTCAACAATAACCATTGTCACAAAGTTGAGCAATAGATAGCAAATTGAAATTGAGAGAATCAACTAACAAGACATTAGAGACATTGTAATCCTTAGAGATAGGTGCTTCACCAATGCCTTTTACACCTCCCTTACTATCATCTCCAAAAGTGATTTGTCAAAATCGGAAATATCTTCATCAAGATGAGAGAATATTTTTCTTTCCCCGGTTATGTGGTTTGTACAACCACTATCAATAACCCATTGTCTTCCTCCGGCTTTATAGTTCACCTACAAAAGAAATTACTTCGTTTTAGGTACCCAAATTTTCTTGGGTCCTTCAATGTTAGTGACAAAAATTTTTGGCACCCAAATGGATTTCTTTTTATTACTACCAAGAGAGCGGCCAACAAATTTAGCACAAACAACACCCTTAGAATCTTTCTTAAGAATATAGGAAGGATCCAAGGATACGATCTTCTTGCTCTTGCATTGGTGGTTCACGTCAACTTTTGCTTTGTACTTATGGCACATCTTGACTTCTTCTTCTTCCTCATATGTCACATTTGAAGTCACAAAATTTTCTCCATAGGAATGAAAGCCTCTTTTCCTTTCTTGGGCCAATAACCAAGCTCATTTTTCTCTAAGGTGAATTTTTTATTTGTCCAAATATGATTAAACCACACATGACTTCCAAAATACCGTGCAAGATCTTTTGACAAACACTCAATCTCCTTCTTCAAAGATTCATTTTCCAACAATAGAGAATCACAAGACATATCCTCACTAATGCAAGAGCTAGTGCTTGTGCTACAAGATGGGTTAGTTGCACATGAAAAAATATTCAGTACATTACATTCAACACCCATGCTCATTTTTCCTTTGACCTCTTGTGCAAGGAGAGAGAGTTGTGAGCTTCCTTAAGCTCCTCATGCTTCTCTTTAAGAGTTCCTCACGAAGTGTTAAGTGTTTCATGGGAAATCTTACGATTTTCATGAGTAGTCTTTAGCTCCTCAAAAGAATTTTGAAGTGAAGCATTTTTTACATCCAAATCCCTCAACTTTGATCTCTCCTTGCGCAATTTGTCATCGAACTTAATGACCATGGCAACAAGATCATCATAAGATAAAAGCGTTATTAGCATTATCACTATCACAATCATCATCATGATCCTTGAGTATTACCTTTAATTCACCTTTTGCCATATGACAATATGTCTTGGAGAAGAGTGAAGGAGCTTCCTTGATAGCAACCCCAGCAAGACCCTTTGAAGGCTTGTCATCACCATCTTTATCGGAGCTTGCATCGGAATCCCACTCAACAAAATAGGCTTGGCCATTCTTCTCCTTATTGTAATATTTCTTCCTCTTTTGCACATTTTTCTTGTCCTTCTTCTTGCCATATTTGTCTTCTTTCTTGTTTGGACAATTAATTGATGTATGTCCAATCTCACCACAATTGAAGCAATATTTACCCTCAAAAGGATTCTTCTTTGATGATTGTCCCTTCTTGCCAAACTTCTTCTTGTTTATAAATCTTTTAAGCCCTTTTACAATAAGAGCCATTTCTTCATTGGAGTCAATCTCTTGGTTCTGACCATCTTCCTCTTCTTGAGTGACCTTGGCCTTGAGAGCAATGTTTTTCTTCTCTTCATTAGTTGATTGACCTTGAACTTCATTTTGTGATTGCTTGAACAAGTCATGAGTTAGGACTTCACCAAGCACTTCCGTAGGTGTCATTTTCTTCAAATCGGACCTCACAAGTAAAGTCACAATTGTCTCATATTTTCTTGGAAGGCATCTAAGAAACTTATGAGAGAAGTCTTTATTTGTAACATCAAAATCAAGACACTTGAGTTCATTCACAATATCATTCAATCGGTTGAACATGGTTGAAACATCTTCATCCTTCTTCATAGTGAACTCATTGAACTTGCCCTTGTACACATAGAGCTTTGCTTTTTCATGGTGGATGTTCCTTCATAGATTTCCATAAACTTCTCCCGTATCTCATTTGCTTTTTCAAGTCCCTTCACTCTATTGGATTCACTAAGAGCGAGAGCATTATAGAGTACACTCAAAGCTTGATCATTAAGTTGTTCATTTTTATCATCATCATTAGTCTTATTCTTAGGATCCAAAATGACATATCCTTCCATTAAAATTTTCCACAAATTTCTTCTCAAGGCCTTGAAGTGAATCTCCATTCTTTTCTTCCAATAATCATAATTGTTCTCATCAAAGATCGGAGGCTTCTCAACATGAAACTTATCTTCCTCAGCCATTTATCCTACTCTGAGATGGTTAAATCTCTCAAATAAGGAATCCTTAGCTCTGATACCACTTGTAGGGTCTAGGATACCGACTAGAGGGGGGTGAATAGGTGGTTTAAAATCTAAAAGCACAACACTAGAGAAATTTAATTAGAACCACAAGGAGGATTAAATTTCTAGCTATTCTATTCCTATGTCGAGTGTTTGCAACCTAGGGTGACAAGATATAGTTCAATCTCTAGAAGGTAAAAGCTCAAAATAAAGTACTTGAAAGGAAATTGAGTAAAGAAGTAACCGAGCGCATTTTATCCCGTGGTATTGATGACTTTCCGATCACCCCTAATCCACGTTGAGGTGGATTCAATGTTCAACTGCTCCTCTATCAAGGCACCGCTTGATCTTGAGTCGGTTAGAACCAAAGAACCACTCCGCACCTTGATTCCACTAGAGTTGCTCTTCACCGCTCTGGTGAGGTGAGCACAAGACCTCTCACAACAAGAAATCCGGAGCCACGCACAATCTTCTTGCGAGCTTCAACGAATTCTTCCACCACAAAGCCGTCTAGGAAGCGGCAACTTCCAAGAGTAACAAATCAATCACTTGCTTGATGAGTCCCTAGTGCCACAAAGATCAAAACCTTCAAGTAATGCACTAGATGCTCTCAATCTCACCAAAGATGCAACCACTAAGCAAAGTGAGTGAGAGGAGAGGGAGAGATCTTCAATGGAGTATGAACCTTTCAAAGTGCCAAGAGGAACTCTCCCAACCCGGGCATGGAGTATTTATGCTCCCCATTCCCACTACTAGCCGTTATGTCAAAAATGCGTACCTCGCGGACTATCCGCGATGGCCTCACGGATTGTCCGTGTTTGAATTCCAATGGTAAAAACGCGAAGTCAACTGTTGTCAGAGTTGCCCGTTGCGCCGGGCGGACTGTCCGCCAGGGCCTCGCGGACCATCCGCGGGTAGGCCGCGGACCGTCCACCCGGTCCACCCGAGCTGCGCACCATTCTGTATGTTTCGAGATTAATTCCGGACAGTCCGCCGTGGACCCGCGCACTGTCCGCCTGGAAGAGATTTTTCTCGAAAAAACTTTGCCAAAAACCTCAGATATGAAATAAACTTTAAAGGCCCACGGACCGTCCACCCCAAGGGCCCGGGTTGCCCGCCCCACAACTGAAAACTGATTTTTCTCAAGATTTTCAATGAAACCTTTTTATCAAAAGAAATCGCCACTCATCTAAATGCAATGCATGCAATTTCTTGATCAAAGTGGCACTATGGAAAGTTAAGCCAATGAAACTGATCCCTCTTGATAGTACGACTATCTATCCTATCAATCCGGTCATTTATCATCCTCTAATCACCTTATGACCGGCAAAAATAAAAACCCTAGCTTTTACCTTTGCTTTTAGCTTCTTTCCAACACATGACATACAACCCATCCTTTTTCATATCCCATGAACTCGTCATTTCATCAGACTAACCTATTCTTATATCTCAATAAAAATGTTAGTCCACAATGATTGTCATTAATTACCGAAAAACGAATTAGGGGCCTAGATGCCTTCAACCTGGTCAGCAGAGGGAGCAGAGTACTCTCAAAGAGTCTTCTCGTTGACTTCAGCCATAGGAGTTGATTCGAATGGCACCAAGGAAGCTGGGTTGACTTCTGAACGTACACGTGAAGGAGAGACGAAATGAATTCACACCTTCCTTACAAGTAACTCAAGATCTTCAGTGAAATTTGGCGGTAAGTCGAAACCAATCATACACTACTTGTCTTCATCATCAATAGACAAAGAAGACAATCAAGGTTATCCTTCATTGAGAACGGTTCATTCCTGTCATGATTATAAACACATGCAAAGTGTTGACACGTTATCCTTAACCTTCCCCGTCAACGGCGCCAGAAATTCTTGTTAGTATTTCTTAACGTCGATGCTAAGTTTATGAGTTCCTAGCAATGATGCCAGAAATGACCAAATGGTAATCCTAACGATTACAGGAGTCCTCAAGCACACGGAAGTACCATTGTAGCATTTCCCTAAAGGAGTATTCCAAAGGGTATCGAATCCAAGGAAGGTTGGGCGGATTAACAAGTTCAACAGTATTGCAATGAGTATAAATCATAGACGGAAACAAACCAGGCACTCAAGTACATGGGTAAGGTATGATAGATAAGTTGGTAGTGTGAACACACAAACACTCTCTCTCTCTAAAGGTCCTCGGCTTAGGAGGCAACATACGAGTTAGTTCTAGGTTCTAAGGTACTATAGACATGAAGTCAGTAAGTCGAGTTAGATACACACTAGCATTGCATGAATGTTGGATTAAGCACCCAGGTACAAACGGAGAGCTAACCTCCCGCGTCACTTACGCACGACTCCGATTGTTAGACTTTAGACTCCTACAGCGTATCCGAACGTGGGGGGTTCCAGAAGGGTCCAACGGCTGTCACTACTGTGGACTACCCCAAGACAAATCGTGGGATACACTCATAAGTAACGTAGCTATGCAACCCAAGCACCACGCTTACGTTGTTAGCAGCACTTTGACTGGCCCGGGTTATTGTGACCCAGGTCAAAGCCACCAGATAAACCGGCCAATTACATCGAGTATCGTAGCTTAAGCACGAACTTCATACAACACAAACATGGAATCTAACTAGATCAAACTAGGCAAGGACACAAATGGATTTGTGCTTTCCTATGTACATTCAACAAGATCAAAGGGTCGTGTTCGCGAAGAACACGAGCCTCTAACTTATGAACAAGCATCAAAAACATGAGTAAGTCACTTGTCAACTGGATCGAAAGGCCTTGTTCATCAAGAACATGAGCCTCTAAATGATGAACAAGTGAAGAACGCATGAACAAATCACCCATGTATACAAGCACAACTTATAGGCCTGAGCACCGGGGTGGAATGGCGGCAAACACCCCCGGGATGGAGTGAGGGACCAACCAGGAGCCACAACGTGGAGGCCCCTGAGTGGAGGCCACAAGGTCGGTTCGGCCGACCTGTGGGTTCGGTCGACCCCTTGTGGGCCCCACTCGAGGTGTGTTTCCTCTGGGTGGCTGTCCTATGGGCCCTTAGGTCGGTCCCCGGTGTACACGTGCTCTTCAGGCGGTTTAGACGCTCTGGTGGGCCCATGGATCCATGTGAATTCCACGTATCATGCTCTGATCCGTTGGGGCTTACCTCCCTTGGATTGGTGACTTGTCTTGCGTGCATAGGATCTGAGGTGGCAACCCTTTCTTGGCTGAGGTGACGTGGCGTGAATCATAGAAGGTGAGTTTGCTACTTCTTTTGCACTTATTTTCTTGCAACCATAAGATATCCAAGGACAAGTTGAACTACATTATTCCTAACTAAAATGCGTGTAAGAAATGCCTCTTTCTCCTTTATTTATGAGTAAATTGACAGCAAAAGTAAGGACTTAATAGGTGGCCATCCCTCCCACAATGGTCATAATGGAATAGGATCGCCTTTGGATTTGGCTTTGGGTTCTCTCGGGGTCGTGGGTTCTCCTCACTAGGTTTCTCTCCCTTCTTCCCAAAGAACACATTCCCCATGTCACTCTTGAACTTGATGGGTTTCTGGAAGTCATTTGTTTGGGGAGGAAACACTGGTGGAGTTGGGGTTGTGTCTAATCGGTTCCTAAGTGGATTTGGCTTAGGAGCATAGGCATTCTTGTGGTGGGTTTTTGGTGGCTCTGGGATATCATCGATCTTCCCCTCATTCTCACCACTACTCTCACCAACCTTGTCTGACCCAAGCGCTTGCCCATCATAGCGCTTGTATGCCTCAACCATCATCCTGAGCTGAGGCTTATGACCAAACAACCAACCCATCATCTTTCTCAACTCATCATTCTCATCCTGCAAACAATCAACATAGTGTGCAAGCTCCAAATTCTTTCAAAGCAGCTTCTAGTGATCTATCTTAAGCATGTGATTTATCCAACTTAGCATGCAAAACAGGACAAGAAGTGCAAGCACCAAGCAAGGAAGGCCTAGATTTCATCTCATCTAGCTCAACCCTAAGCACATCTAGATCCTCAACCTTGGAGGCATACTTTTCCTTAAGCACTTTGTAATCTCTTTTTTATTCTTGCTCGCCCTTTTAAGTTCCCTATAAACTATACACTTGTGCTTTTAGTCTTATAATGCATTTTATGTTGTGGGGACTCCCCCACAGTTTACGGCAAAAAAACGTGATTGTTAAGTCGTTGTAGATTGTCATAAAAACAACACAAGAAAATAGTTCCAAATTTGGTTTAATGAACCTCCTGAAAGAAAGATTGTACACTAGGAAAACATGAATACTATATACTCTCTCCGGTTCCATATTAGAAGTCTTTAGAACAACGACACGGTCACCAAAGCATAACTTTGACTTCTCTTTTCTATAAAAATAATAGGATTGGGAATCATAACATTGCTTATCTAAAAATAATAGGATTGCCTAAATCAGATCTTGTTATTGCTATTGCCTAAACCAGGAAGAGAGGACCGAGACAAAAAAAGAGCTAGGGAGCACACTGCAGCACAACGGTGGACGCTAGCACGTGGACCAAATACATCTGATTGCGAAAAAAGTCTTTACCATGAATTAAAATCAAAATCAAATTGGCATCTAGCAGATAATAAAGCAAAAGAAGCACAATACAAGTAACTTGGTTGAGGTAAATCAAATCAAATCAAATCAGCATGCAGCACATAATAAAAATAAGCACAATGCAATTAACTTGATTGAGTTGAAGCACTATCATGCATATCCTAAATAAGCAACTCAATAAAAAGGTTATCGGAAATTGCCTGACAATTGCATTACTTTGCTTGTTGCTAACGAAAAATTGCATGATGCAAGTCATATAATTGCTAACGACAGCCTGTTCGCTCGGCTTATCAGCCACCGACCAAGAAGACTTTTCTCACGAACGAACCGACCACCAAAGCAACCGGCGGCAACCAGCCCGGCAATACTCTTCTCTCGGAACAAACCAAGACCGACCATCGGCCACCGACCAACCGAACAGCCGTTAGTTTGCGAGAGACTGCGACAAAGAAAATTCATTTGCCGCTACCTATGTTATTACCTAACACATAAGCATATAGTAACATGACAGGTTCAAGGTATGTTCGAGGGCCCAATTATATAATTGCAAATATACAATCATTGCATGACACCGATATAGTGATACATACAACATTTGGATGATAGCACACTATTATGTAATGTCTCTGTCCAATAGCCACCATCAAAACTGCAATTGGGTAAGAAAGAAAAAGGAAAGACATAAGTTCATAGAGCTAATCAGAGTTATTGTATAACAGAGTTCGCAACAAAGTGCTCAGGCACACATGCGATGCATAAAAGGGGGTATAGATGAGTGAAAATTATAGCAAGTGCAATTAATATTAGGAGCCAGATATCACTATGGATGATTATATTTACTAATAAAATGTATAAAAATTGCCTTAAGCAAGAACCTAGCAGAAAAATATTTTGTGTATTATAGAATGGATGCCCATAGTCTTGGTAATTCAGAACCATATTATTACCTAGAAAAGTATATTGGTTTGCCTACCTCTGCAGTACAATTTTCCTAATGAATTACATTGTTTTACATGCATAGTTCAATGTAAAAAATAGTAGTGATTGTCAACTAAATTGGTTAAATCCAAATGCTAAGTTGCTGGGTCAATTGGTATAAATGACTTAGTACCGAATGGTTAATGTCGAAACTTGGCGTTAGTGAATGCGAGGGGACAAACAAACACTACCATTTTGACGCAAGTATGCAAAACTGTAACACAATAGTTAATGGCTTATAACGATTGCCTATTAAACAAATTATTGGCTACCTAAAAATCATATTTTCAATATAAGTGCTTAGGTTAAATTACTAAATTGACAATCTGCTTAACTTGAACTAAACAAATGTTAGACATGCTATAATGAAAAAATTGGCATGCAAAGGCCTAAACAATATAAAGGCACGGTGGTAGTAGATAAAGGCTTGGGCTTTCGACCTTGCCTGGGCAGCGGTATGCAGCAGCTGTGGCTCCTGCATAGAAACTCATGGCCAGTACACAGAGGTGGGCGGATAGCAGCCACGCGGAGCCATAGCAGGAGCCATAGTACTGACCAGTACACGGACGGTCATGCCTTATTCGTGCGCAGGGCTCAAGCCGTAGCAACATCAGTAGTAGCACAACATGGGCACTACAGTGACATGTAAATAGAATGGCGGCGGTGTGAGGGCCGGGCAAACATCTTCGGTGCAAAAAGGAATGAGAGGTTGTTGTGTGTCTCACCGTGAGAGCTCGAGGTGGTCGTTCAAGCATTCCCTCGAGCAGTTTGTGATCGGGGCGGAGGCCAGCATAGCAGTGTTGTGGCTACGCTCGAGAACAGCATGCGCGCTGGGGTCGTAGTCCAGCGACTCTACATCAACAGCGAGGGCGCCAGATTGCAGCAACGCTGCTTCGGGGTGGCATCCGCGCTGTGGCTAGTAGGGGGCGCCTCCGCAGAACTCACCGAGACGCCGATGCAGGAACTCGCCGACGAGGTCCGCGTGCGCCCTGGATCTGCCTCCGCCGGAGGGCCACCGGGATCCACCATCACGCGGACCTCGCGGAGAGGCTGCCACCACGCGCCCTGGCCAAAATCCGATGCCGCTGCGTGCGACCTCACCGGGTCTCCACCGCGCACCATGGCCGTCGCGGGGCAGCAAGCCCTCGGCCGGACCCGTCTTCGCGAGTGTCGCCGCCGCGCGAGCCGTCGCTGAGGAAGCCGCACCGCGGGTGCTCCTGGCCACCTACGCCCTCGTCGGCGGCCTCGCGGGGATCCGCCTCCGTCACCATCGAGGGGACGACACAGGAGCGGTAGAGGTGAGAAGACGTCCGTCCGTGTGGAAGGGATGTGATGACTCTATTTTTGCTAGCTAAATTTGAAGTTTGGGCCCTTTATAAAAATAGAAAACTCTATATTTTTATGGGAGTATTCCAACAGACTAGCTAAACCGGATAGCCAATCCCAGGCCCACCAGTCAGAACGGAATCCCCCACCTCCCTCCCGACGCCGCCAACGCATCGGCGCACCACGCACCCGACCGGTCACGGCGTGAAACGGAATAGGAAGCCTCTGTCCGCCGGCAGATAAAAAAAATTCAGCGGTAGTGGACGCCGGGCACGTTCACACCGTGCCCACATTCTTTCAATCCGTTGATTCAAGGTAACGTGCCCACAGCTCCTCTTTCGTTCCATTGATTCAAGGTACTTAACATTTAGGGTTTTTAATTTCTAATCATGTCCTCTTCTCCTTGTTCAATCTTGAACTAATCTGTTATGCCATTGTTGATTTGTATTAAAAATCAATGCAACAGAGTATGGATTCCAACGATGAATTCAGTCAATTTGTATTTGATGAAATTATTAATTCGTCCTCTTCGGACGATGAGATGTATGATGATGCCACGCACATAGTCGTTGAGAATTCAGTTAATAATCCCGGTCGCATTGGTTCTATTGAGGGACATGAGGTAGTGCATCGTGAAAGACTTTTATGGCATGATCTTCTATACAAAGATTATTTCTCAAATAATCCTACTTTCAACGCCACTACTTTTAGACGGAGGTTCGTATATTTTTCTTTAGTTTTAATATAATATTCACAATACATGAAATATTTTTATGCTAAACCGTTACTGCTTGGTGACATAGGTTTCGGATGAGGCGATCACTATTTTTTCGCATAATGAATGCTGTTGAGAAACATGATGAGTATTTTGTGCAGAAAAGAAATGCAGCCGGTGTGCTAGGATTATCTTGTCTACAGAAGGTTGTCGCTGCATTTCGTATGTTAACTTATGGCACACCAGCTGACGCTCTAGACGAGTATATCCGTTTTGCGGAGAGTACCGCACTAGAATCTTTGAGAAGGTTTGTAGTAGGCGTGGTTGAGATTTTTGGACCGGAGTACATGACAGAGCCTAATGAACAGGATACTCCTAGACTGCTTGAAATTGGAGCGAGCAGAGGATTTCCTGGTAATGTTGGTTCCATAGATTGTATGCATTGGCCTTGGAAAAATTGCCCTTTAGCACATCACGGGATGTACAGAGGACACAAAAAGGAGCCTACTATTATATTGGAAGCAGTCGCATCTAAAGATCTATGGATTTGGCATGCATTCTTTGGCATGCCTGGTTCACATAATGATATAAACGTGCTTCAAAGATCCCCTATCTTTGCCAGGCTTGCTGAGGGGCAAGGTCCACAAGTTAGCTACAGGATTAATGGACATGATTATTCGATGGGTTACTATCTAGCAGATGGCATCTATACGTCATGTGCAACTTTTGTGAAGACCATTCCAGAGCCTCAAGGTAATAAGAAAAAATATTTTGTAAAGGCACAAGAAGCATGTCGAAAGGATGTTGAAAGGGCATTTGGGGTTCTACAATCTCGCTTTGCCATTGTCCGTGGACCGGCTCGTTTATGGGATGAAGATACACTCCATGACATTATGATGGCTTGCATCATAATGCATAACATGATTATTGAAGACGAGCGTGAAGAGTACGGGGAGGAATATGAGTACCACTTTGACAAAGAGGGACATTATGTTTGCAACTACGATGATATGGGATCAAGAGTGACAATTTCACATAGTGCAGCATCTGAACTTGATGCTTTAATGCAAAATTACATAAATATCAAGGATAGTGAAATCCACTTTAAGCTGAAGGCAGACCTGATTGAGCACTTGTGGCAACATCATTCGGAGTTGTACAATATTGATTAATGTTGATTAGTTTCTTGTAGTCCATTTATTATCATTTTGAGAACATTATATATTATATTGTGCTTCTTTGGCTCAGTGTGCTTTCTCAAGTAGAATTTTTTAATCTCTGAATTGAATATGCTTGTACTTCCAAGTATATAAACAAAATTACCTCCTACAGATGCAGATGCAGGCCCAAGACTACTGATATTAACTGATATTAACAGGTAGCCATCACTGTTTTCAGACTCAATAATTTTAAATGAAACCGAAATAGCAGTGCTTCAAGTATTTTTTAATCCAATGGTGTTACAGTAAACTCATCAAATAACTTAAACCACATAACTCAAAGGGAACATCACAAGGAGACAAATCCATAAACACAAATCTAAATTAAGAATTCATAGGGTATCTCACACATGAGGTAGTTTTCAAATTAACTAGAACTAGACAAAAACTCCTAGATGTTGCAACGTCTTGCGAGAATCTCTTCCCCGCCGCACTGCATAGTACTGCTGCAATTTGTAGTTCATTGTGCTCAAATCCAAATTAAGAATTCTCTCCTCATCTTGATCCCTTTTGAAGTGAAACTTTTCTTTGTCCAATTTGAGCCTTTCCTCTTCTAGGTCCCTTTGGACCTGAATCTTTTCTTTCTCCACTTTTATCCTTTCCTCCTGCAATGCAAATGCTCTGTTGCACCTCTCTTCTTTCTTCAGGTCTTTCTCACTATCAGCTTCTTTTTTCTTTACCATCAGATAATCCATTGCTTCAATGGTTGATCGTTGCTTCAGTTTTTGTTTCGTCGCCTTCTTGCCTTCAGGTCTTACAGATGGTTCACCTTCATCAGCAACATCAATAGGGGCAACAGGAGGTATTGCAGCCGAGCCTGGAGTAGAATTTGCCACAATCTTCTGTTTCTTGTTGCTTGTTTTCTTTGCACATCCAACATCCCGTCGCCTAGTCATCCACTTGGGCTTGTCCTTGAGAATGTTCCAGCAATGCATGAATGCAAACTTCCTGTCCTTCGGGTCTTCCTTCGTGAACATTGCACAAGCATTTGCTATCTACACATTTGAACCAAAGTAAATATTACTATGAAGCACTAAGACATGATCATACAAGACAGATTATGTGTTTGAGAGATAACCTTGTCACCAACTGACCAACCACTGTGTTGACTTCTCTCTATCTTAGACAAATACCCACGAAACAGATTCACATCATGTTGAATTCTAGACCAACGGTTCATCAAGGAACTTTCAGACCGAGTTGACTCAAACGTAAAATTCTTGTTTGCATGGAAATATGCATGTATCCTTTTCCAAAATGTCCCTTGTGTTTGATCAACACCTTGAATTGGATCCATGCTCACATTCAGCCAAGCTGAGACAAGTAGTTTGTCTTCATCCTCTCTGAAGTTTTTGCTTCTACCCTGAGAACTCTTGGTTGTTGATCTATCAACATGGATGGGTGGTTCACTGCTGGTAGGTGAGAGCTCCTGAGACTGTTCAACTCCATTCACTAGAAGGTCAGCGTAATATCCTGGATCCATACCTCCTGCCACATGAGAAAAAAAACTCAACACAATTAGATCTGGGTGTTTAAATATCTAATTACATTGGCATGGGACACCAGTTAAAAAAATTCCAACAAACAATCATATCAGGGTACCCTCTGGCACAAGATAAACAACTACACAAGGTACACATGACTTGATCCTCCTCTGTCATTCCCATTCACAGATACACAAGGTAAACATCTACTGAGTTCTGAGTGGATTCTAATAGAATGACAAATGAATGACACCTACTGACCTATTAATAGAGCATAAATATATTTAGAAAAAACATACTATCTCTAACTATTGCAACTGTCAGATTAATTAAAAGGATCACTAGCATGGCAATATAGTATTCATAAAAAAACAGTATCTGTATAGTATGACTAGCATACTTTAGTCATATTTTTTCTGTCTACAATAGTAACACATAATGCCTATGTTACACATCTAAGCTTTTGACACAAAGAAGATTATATGGATTTATGTCATAGCAGTACAAGTAAATGGAACACTACTGCAGCCTGAAATAATTCAGAATGCAAAAAAAACTGAAATCTTGTCTTCAAAAGGTCACATCTGAACCCAACATTCAGTTTCATTTCCCCAAAAAAACATTCAGTTTCATTTCCCCCAAAAAACATTCAGTTTCATTATGCTACTGAAGTTTCATTCAACTTCAAGATAACTCTTTAAACAGATATAAATATAATTAATTTTCAGGTGCTACGATGCATTACTGTGCATAAAAATATGGATGGGTAAAGTATGAAAGGATCGACATTCACCATTCATGCAAATAAGTTTTATAGATTCAAGATGTTCCTATTTGCCTGCAGGTTTTATTCGAATACAAAGACCGCAAATGCTATTGTCTATTCTGTATTTGGCTGCACATAAAAATTTGGCTATCTCAATTTGCCTTCCTCTGCCTTATGTTTTCTACACTGAAATCTAGTAGTACATCTGAATTCCGATATTTTGCAGGGCTCTTCCAACTGCCAACCATAATATTCTACTCCTATACTGTACATAGAAATCAATCAAACCACCCTGCCCTAAACTCCTATGTTGTATCCCATTCAGGCATGTGACTTCAACTAAAGATATTGATGCGGACTGACAGATACACTGTGGTTTTCGAATAATAAACACAGTCAAGTATGCTAGAAAACTACGGCACTCTATTTTTTTTATGGCCATGGTGAATTGCACCTAAGTTCAGATATTCAGTAAGAGTAAAATGAATGTCATGGTCATAATATTTGGATCCGTGGATTTCATAATTGCCCACAAAAGAAAAGTATTGTATCATTAAGCCCTTCTAGAATTTCTGCATATATAGACAGAAACAACAGCATTAAAAGTTTAATAAGCATACAATATATGTAAGAAGCATTGATGGATTTTGTTAATTGAAAGAAACAGAAACTAGAACAAGCTAGATTACTCAAAATGAAAAAAATACAAAACAGTTTTAGGACACACTTTAATTTTAATTTTAGGTTAGTTTGATGGGTAGATGAAATTTGCTTCTTCACAGAAAACAACTCTACGACACCCAGGAAACTCCATTTAGATGGAGACAATGGAGAATTTACTGTTTTTCGTAATGTTAGCCCAGGAACTATTTTGTTAGGATTTTGATCTCTCGTATAACTGATACAAATTGCAAGTGCTTCAGGAGAACAACAGTGATTTAACCTTTTCTTTCCTGAATCTTGTGTCGCAGTGCAATAATATCGAACTAAACTTATCAAGCAAAGCTGCCACTAATACTCTTGATTAACAATCAGATGTACACAGATTAACCGTGACACCACCCGTCATACGCTCCACACAGTACAAGAACACATATTCCCACACGAGCAGTGAACAAACCAAAAATGGATTCATGAACTCACCTGTGTATGCATCCTCTCCATGGAATTCCTCACCATTGAGGAGATCTACATGCGACCGGCGGAGCTGTGACTCATCTCCCACTGCCTCGTCCCTTCCAGACTCGATCTGAGACCCCGGGTACCCCGGTGACGCCGTGTGACGAGCCCGCACGGATCCAATCCACGGCACGGGAACCCCGGCCGCGGTTGACCTCGGTCGCGGCGCCCTGTACATGGCAGTGATGCCTGGAAAGCGTGAGTCCGGCGGCGAGGACGGAACGCGGCGGCGGCGGTGACTACGGAACGGCGCAGAGGCGCGAAGCTGGACTGGGCGTGAGGCAGGAACGCGGAGGGAAATATTGGCGCGGGCGATTTCGCGCGGGAAGAGGGCGGGAGGGATGGATTCGCCGTGGATTCCGCGAGATTGCGAGCCGAGCAGCTTCTCCAAACATCGCGAGCGGAGGCCGGCGGATGGCGAGCGGTATTGCGAGCGGACGTTTTCCCGAGGCTATTGGAATAACACTTCGAGGCAGTTTTCTTTATTTTACAGATACAAAATGGGTTTACAGAGGCTGTTGGAGGTGCTCTTAATTCTTTTTCACGGAGCGTGTACCCGGCCGCTTCCTAGGGGTCGTTCGGCTGACCTAATCTAGGCTGATCTGGGCTGAATGTGCATAGTAGCCCAATTCAGCCAACAGTGCTTGGCTGAAACATTTCAACCACGGCTGATCCAGGGCTATTGTTGGCTTATTCAATTCAAAAAATGGCGGCAACTGCTTCAGTTTCTACATTTTAAACTCAAACCACATAACAAGCTGATTCACTCTATTCATTACTGCATCTGCATGCATTATCAAATGAGCCACTAATCACAACTATTCCAAATAATCAGTACCACTTATGACCCCATCCTTAAGGACTCTACAGTTACCTACATGGTACATATACGTGGACCATTTACAAAAATTGTAGCCGTCATGATCCACTACTGAAACAGCTACAAGTCTTACAACTGCATTAGTACCCATAGTAAGCAGTCAAATTCATCAACCTCCAAAAGCCATCTTCAACCCTCCCTGAACCTCATCTACATGCTCCCAGCCCGTTCCATACCTCATTCATCAAACTCATCATCCTCCATGTCCTCCGAATAACTGCATGTTTACAAATGATTCATTAGTACCAACTTTGCCAGTCAACTAAATATGGATCATTGCAGACATGTATTACTACTAAACAAGTTTCACATACTTGTTCCCAAGGAGTCCAAGTCCCAAAGTAATCCACTCTCGGACTTCTTGTATAGGTGCATCAGGACTTAAAGCCATAGTGGCAATTTGACTCAATTGGCCTAGTCCAGCACCCACCCTACGCCTGGGCGGATGTGTAGGCCCCTCTAGCTTATGCACAAAGTTGTGAAGTGCTAGTCCAGCCATTATAAGCTGTGATTGCTTTATTAGCGGATAGTGAGGTATGCGATCTAACATTTGCCACTTCATTTTTGCTGCTCCAAAACTCCGTTCAATAACATTTCGTAGCCTCGAATGGTGTCTGTTGAACACCTCCTCTGCATTTTGAGGCTTCCTTTTCTTGAACTCTTTCACATGATACCTCCTTCCTGGATGTGGCGGCATGTAACCCTCTTGACAAGTATACCCAGAGTCCACCAAATAATAGCGTCCTACAAACAAATCAACACATTTTCAATAAAACACATACTTAACCGGCCGCCACCACAAAGTGTACATGCATGAAGGTTTTTATTTTTGCAAACAAACCTTTTGGTGGGCGTGGGAACTTGCTATCCATGAGAGCCCTCTGCTTCAACACCCGCATGTCATGTGCTGAACCCTCCGTGCCAACGCCAACATACGTGAACATCATATTGAAGTCACAAACACAAATGACATTTTGGCTTCTCCACCCATGCCTATTAGTGAAATCAGCTTGAACTCTTTCAGGAACACTCACCTCAATTAGCGTCCCATCAAGGGCTCCTATGCAGCCATCAAACAGAGGTGAGTACTCCGCCAACTCCTCAGGCAATTCAGCATAACTGCTGTCCGTTGGCCTAAGCACCACATCTGCAAAGGGCATCATGGCGTTCAGAACATGTTGCATCACCTTGCTGCAAGTTCCCAACCCCCTCCGGATTCTCTCATGCATTTGCCTCATTGACTGCTTAGTCCCAATAACCCAAAGAAACAAGCCTAACATTTCTTCTGTTGAGATATCCCTAGTTGGTTCTAGGCCATAGTAGTTCGTTAAGATGTGATGCAACTTGTAGAAGTTCTCAGGCTGCATACGAAAGTTGATAAAACATCTGTTTGGTATACTCAGCACGTTGTTTACCCACTGCCGACCAGTGAGGTCCGGCACAAGCACATGTTTGAATGTTGGTGGTGCTGGGGCCATCATCATAGACATCGCATAACCTACTGCCAGAGCAGCATTTGCCAGTTCATTGAAACTATTCTCGCTAGAATTGTCACTATCTTCATCATAATTGTGACTGGTATGGTGGGCCATGATTCTTCTGCCTTCACGAACTGTATTTACGACTTTAATTCTACGACACAGGAGAAGTGGTGCATCAGACAAGCGAAGAAGACTCAGGACTGTTTTTGACAACAGCAGACTGAGGGCTGAGGACTGAGGGTTGGGTGTCCTTCGCTTTATTTAACAAATCATTGCTATTTCTCAATCATGCTAATTAAGATCTCGTGAGCTAAAGCTTTATATGTAATCGATGTTCGATTTGAATATACCAACTAGCAATTCAATTTTGAACTAGTACTGCATCTGCATATCTATCTGGCCAAGCTACAGAAAGCAAAAATTACCTTGCCGTCGAGTTACAGGGAGGAGAGAGTCGCAGGGGTCGGGCACCGGCTCGTGACGACTGTGGCCTTCCGGCGGCGCGGAGCACGATTAGAGGCCGGACTGGAGAAGCCCTGTAGCAGCCGCAGACAACAGCGGGCCGGCGCAGATCTTGGAGACAGGTGGAAGGCAGGATGCGTCCGTGGAGGAGGTAGCGGGAGTGCAGCAAGGCGCGGGAGTCGGCGAGGGCCAGGAGGCACGGGGGCCGCTGCCGCTGTGGGTCGAAGGCGAGAGGGAGGTACGACGGTGGTGGTCAGAGGGCGCGTTGGGGCTAAGCGCCGACTGCGAACAGCCCTCCCCTACATGGATCTGCAGTGGGGGGCAACAGCGATGAAGGGAGGGCGACGCCAGGCAAGGTGGAGGGAACGACGACGACGGTGGGCGGCGTGCTCGTGAGGCTGTGAGGGAGAGAGTAGATGCGGCTGTGAGGCTGTGAGGGCAGTAGAGGTGGCTGATGCGGGAGGAAGGGGCGCTACTGCGCTAGGTTAACCAACCGATCGAACAGCCAGGCATGCCAGCCGAACGGTTGAGGCTTTGGCCAGCCGAACGGCTGGGCTGATAAGCCCATCAGCATTCAGCCCAGATCAGCCTAGATTAGGTCAGCCGAACAGCCCCCTAGTCTTTACCAAAAATAATTGGACACTGAACACTGGACTGATTTACTCTCCATAGCGTCCAGATGCCTATATTTCTTGCCGGCCATACGCTGGCCCTGCTCTTAGAACACACTGCAAGACACTTGGCTGTATTCTGCATTAGATGTTGTCACGTGTTGATCTTGCTTGTTTCCTTTGTAGCTGCTTTTCTTTTCCACTCCAATTTCTTGAAGGCGCCTTTTATTTCGTAAGTATCGGTAAGTGTTACTTTCATCTTTATGTATCAATTAAAAACATGAGGGATAAAAGTCACATTTTTACTAGTGAAAAACACTTTTTTGATAGAGGAACTCCAACATCTATCTATATTATAAAGATCGAATAATTTGAAAAACCTTTCTCACCCAATTTGGACCTGCCTTGCCCCTCACGCGGACCCACGTGTCGTCTAATTGGGGGAGTGGATATGGTGGTAGACTCATCTCTACTACTAAAAAGAATGAAGTGGAGACAGAAACTTGTTCCTACTTTCATCCACTCGTGTGAATATGCCTCCTTGCGTCCGCGCGTCCGCCTCTCACCTGCGCTGCGTCCGCGCATCCCACCCTCCCTCCGCTCGCCCCCTCGCGGTCGCGGCTCCGCCTCCTCCGCCCGCTCGAACCCTAGCCCCCGCGCTCCCCGCCTCCCTCTCCCTCCCTCCCTATCACCGCCCCATCTCTCTCACTCTCCGCTGCCGCTCCCTCCGATCCTCCACCCCCGTCGTCTCCCCGCCGCCGCTCCCTGCGCTCGCCCTCGACACCGCCTCCCCATCCTCGATCCCATCTCGCCGCTTCCGCCATCGTGCCGCCACGGCCACACCGGGCCACACGGTCAGATCCACCACTGCCGCCTCTCCCCATCGGGTGGGGACACGACCCGGCACCCCGTGCCGCCATCACCTCCCGTTGTGCATATAGGCCATGGTGACGGCCGCCGTCCACCGTGCAATCCTCCGGCGTCTTTCCCTGGCCAAGCTCCACCCGTGCGCCACTCACAGGCCTCCCTTCATTGCCATACTGCCCCCGCTACCGTCCCTGTCTTCTCCACTGGGCGCGACCGGTGAGGCCGGACGCGTGGGTGCGGGCACAGTGCTCGCGCCGCCCCCACTGTGGCCTTGCTCGAGTACCTCGCCCCTGTGGTAATCTCCCAATCCCCTCTCTCCTCTGGTCCTTCCCCTTTTTCCGATCCAATCCAGTGCAACGTACTAATTTTTTACAGGCCAGACATTATTGTCGTAATATATTTGGAGATTTGAGGTGGGATTCTCTGAACTCGACACGATTGAAGTTGTGGAGAGCTACACTCGGGCGCAAAACGGAGGAGCCCAGTAGGGCTTAGTTGTGCTAGCTGTCTCGCTGCTGCCTTCGAATCCCGTGTGATTGAGCTGCACGCCTGCACTGCTGCAGCACTTTGTCCTTCTGCAACAAGAGGCTACCGGTTGATTCCAGAGGTAGAAGAACAACAGGAAGGGCAGGAAGGTAGCAGATTCTTTATATCACCAAAACAATGCCTGTGAACTTCAGTATACAATGTTAGATTGTGAAAGCAATTATTCATATTCTCTAACGAATTCAATAGAGCCTTTGAACTTTAGTATACAAGCTTTAAGTTTTTTTCTAAGAATGATTATATCATTGACCATAATGAGTGCATATAGGGCAAAAAAAACAATTCTGAGAGCAATAATGTCTGGGACAAAGGGAAAAGGTTCAAAAAGGATGGTGCACATCTTAGTTGGTTTCTTTTTTTTTGTCACAATGCAACCTGATAGGCTAATTCTTCTGCTTGGGATCCCATCTGAAATCAAGGGCTCGTATCATGGTGATAGGCTAATTATTAATATCATGGTGATAGGCTAATTATTAATATCGCTTGTTCCCTTTGAATCTTGTTGAGTAATGAAGAAATTGATTGTTGTTCAGTATTTGTGAGTTACAAAAACAAAACTCATGAGTGCAAAACTTGAGAGACTAAATTGCTAATTGTATCGAATGGAAAGTACGTACAGAACTGTAATGGATATTTGGAGTGAAGTTCATTTTAAGATAAGCTACCATCACTAATTTTATCTTGTCTGCAGGTGCTCTCTGGTTTGACGTAGTTGCCAAGTTGCTCATCTGAATTGAGATCTCAGGATGCTCATCTTTTATGTAGGTGCTTTCATGTGCAATTGTATAATTGTGAGGCTATATATTTTTCTTGTTGTGTTTTCTAAATTTTGGTATTAACTTCCTGACGAAACTATTAAATAGATACCAATGGAGTTCATGCAGTCCTAGAACACCCTTTCGTGAACTATTTGTTGCCTTCTCATATATTCAGGTAATCAATTCCACTATTTGGCGTCATTGTAGGCAATCAGTATGCGCTTAATTGGAGACTACCGCCGTTAGATCCCAAGGAGTTCAAGAGGTCATATCCGTATTGATATACTTTGCTTTCAGGTATTGTTTGAATTCTATTTTGGCATGCATCTTTTTTTCAGTTTTAGTGCTCTTTGTTTTGCCATGGTGATTGAAGAGAGGAAACATTGGAGGAGCAATTTTAATGTCTTACTGTGGATATTTTAATTCTCTGAATGGAAAACAATTTTTTAAGTCTTAAACTCACTGTGATCCTTTAATTTTCTGAATGGAAACCATTTTCTTTTGTGCCACCATTTCAGGGTAGTATGATAGTTCGTAGTATAACCTAACATGCATAATTCCCATTTATCTAAAACCATTTTTAAGAATCCATCCTGCACTATCTACCTGTAGAATAAGATGAATAATTTCCCTCTGAAAACACTCTCTCTTCAAAATTAATCTTTGCATGTACCTGTACAATTTACACATTTATTATTTGTTTCTACCAGAGGATCAAACAGAAGAGAAGGGCATATCATATCTGGGATTGTAGGTCTTGCATCTGTACTGCAATTTTTTTATCATGTGCCCATATGTCTGCAGTATTTTCAGAAAATGTGTCTTAGATGATTCATTTTTATGGTACAAATGATCCAGTTGTAGAAATTTGATTATCAGTGGTATAGTTGTGAAGCATTTATCTAAAAATGGATCTCTTATCCCATTCATTCAAGTTACACTGTGCATACATTTCCCTTCTTTGATTTTTTTAGTTAACATGTATGCCTATGTTGGTGACAATGAATACCTGCTTTCTGCTTATTGCCAATGATCCTGCTTGTTGTCTCCTTTTGAAAATGCATTGTCACTGTGCCTTTAACCTTGAGATCTTTATACCCTTTTGTGTTCTTGTAACTCTCATGTACCCGTTTACATTACAAAAAACTTTTAGTGGATTAGAGGAAGTTCAAGCTTTTCAGATTTGCGCACAATTGAGTGCTTTCTTTAATTTTAGATGATTGAGTGCATAATCGGACGTTAACTTGATACGATGTAGTTGGGATTGTAATTAACTTGAATCTGCAATTAAGATTCTTACAACTACTACTACCTGAAAAAAATAGAATGATATGTCTCACAAATAAAAAACTTAAGAGGTCAGTAACTATCTTTCTTCTGAATCCAGCAACAAATTTTTTCACCTCACTGCATGTTATCTAAATGTTTATGCTCTTCCTTACCATGGCTCCCATTTACATGCATTTATAATTTACTACATTGCTACACTGTAGGAAGTTTCACTGTTTAGAATTTACTACATTGCTACACTACGAAGCAAGTTGCTGACAAATTGGCATTTTTTTGGCAAAATCGGTGACGAGTTTGAGAATATCACATGATGGCAAGCGTGAGAATCTCGGAGATTCACCATTCAAGTACAACTGCACTACTTATTTTTGTCATAGACACTGTTTTACTTTTAAATTCTAAAACGGCCTTAATAAATTATTGCTATAAATCTTGGATTATTTGCAGATTTCTGTTATCCATCCAGAGTTCCATACTACCTAATGTGATCATGCAAGCATGCCTCGTAGAGAGAAAAACTTATTGGCTATCACCAATCATTTGCAGATACAAAAGATAGGAGAGACAACATCTGCAAGGGTTTCAGTAGCCTTCCGACGCCTGCAGGAGTGCAGGTACTTCTATTTCCATTCACCTTGTGCTTTTGTAGATGGGATGCTGTAACTTAGAATTGGAAAGAATTTTAATAATCAAAGTGTCTTATTAGAAGGTTTTTAAGCAACTAGAATTTTACATGTTCCTTTGAATATTTTCACATGACTGAAGTGCAAGCTTTTCAGAAGGGCTGAGGTGCTTGAGGAGGAGGAGGAGGAGGAGGAGAAGAAGAAACCACTTTCGGACAAGGTAAATTACAGAATCATGTTAGCATAAATTAATCGAAAAATTACACCCCTTTGTCTTGCGATTGGTGGCCTGTCACCAAAACCACAAAGCTAGCTGTATCGTGTCTGTATAATGAAGGGAGTCTGTTATTCATGATCGGCATGCACCCGACCCTAGGTGGAGGAACAAAGCACTTGATTCCACTAATTCACTAAACCCCTAATTTTTCATCTTCGCTTGTTACACGGATCATTCTGTCTCATTCTGCTGTGTAGATCAATGTAGCTAAGGACCATATTTGAGTATTTGACCATGACTGCAAGCAAAAATATCACTTAAGGTATGCATAAACTTGTTGGGCAATTGGTTATTTACCTTTTCAGGTATGCATAAACGTGCAAGCCTTCGCTAATCATATGCATCTACTAAAACATATTACCTTTTCAGAAACTTATGATTTTTTTAAAAATATGTTTAAAGAAATAGCCAAGCACGTGCTAAAACCAAAGTTGACATTGGTGAGTCCTGTTTGACACTATTGTCTTTGTTTTCTATATATTTAGTTGCAGATGTCAAGATTCAAGTTTAGGATGATGGTGATACATGTGCTAGGTTGGTCTTGCTAACGAACAATTACTACTACTTTGGTGACTTCGTGGATACTTCACTTTCTTAAGTTCCTCTTGCTAGCACTCGCGGTATGAGATGATTACTTGCACAATACCAAAGGTGAATCGAGCAGTAAGAATATTAATGGGTTTTCATTTTTGCTAGACTGATTTAGTTTGGTACTAAGGCATATTGAGGCATATTTTTTCTCAGGTGACTTGTTGCGAAATACATGACTCATCAATTGCCAATTTGTCTTTTGTTAACTGTTCCCAGAGTAAATGGCTTGTATCCAGCTCATGCTACAATGCGGTCTTCTGCAAGTGGATGAGGTGAAGGTCAAGCAGATGAGGAAGAAGTAGGTACTTAGAACACATGTTTTGCTACATTGAGCGTAAAAGGTCACAGGTATGGAGTCCTCTTGTCTCCTCTTTTAATCTGAATTGTTTTTCATGATCAGTTATATAACAGTTATAGCTACCTATTGTGAACACCTACCCTATTACTATGATTAGTTTGGTACATGCTGATGTTATTTTAAAAATCCAAATTATTTTAGCTGAAAATTTATTTTAGATGGTAAATACCTAATTAGAGGTGTAGCAGAAAAGATGTTTAGGGACTGGCAAGTGGAAAAATAAGTGATGATGGTAGTTTTTTACATTTGTTCCTCTACAATATAAGATTGTTTACCATCCGATTGCCATGTATGAGAATCATGACCTTTTTCTGTTGTACATAGTAGAGAAACTGAAATTATAGTTTTTGAAACTATATATTTCAAGTGTTTGTGAATTATTTTACATGTCAGAAATTTTCATAGCTTGTAGCAACACACGAGCACGATCCTATCCTAATACAAAATTAAAAAGTGGACAACACTTAGTTTTTTCCCTTGTGAAGTTTTTAAGGATGGTGCTGTTTTATCCTGCCTGTCAAATGTTATTTTTGCCCTTAACATTTTTTCCTACTTTTCTACTACTTTCATGTGTCAAGTAATGAAATTAGGAACCGTGGGTTGCCTGTGGAGTTTGTGCTGACCTAGGGAAAACCTTGACGGGTTGCAAAGACCAAGGCAAGGACCATGGAAGAGGACGTAAGCAAGCTGCAGAAATGCTTACAGGAAAAGATTGAACATCTACATTCATCCACAAGTAGCACAGAACAGGTTAAGATCTCCCTCTATTCTCCATTTGAGTTTGACACAACTGTTTGAAGTGGAGCCTTCACATCCAAATATCGATAGATGATCATGAAATGGTTCAAGTCATTTGTCTCATCTCGTATTTAGTTGTTTACTCTGAATCTCCTTATGATAAGTTCAGGTATATTGTCTAGAGCCCAGAAATACTGTGGATAATGCATGCCAACAATTGGGTGTCAATCTGTTTGGCTGTGAAATTGCATTTATTTGGTTTCTTTGGTCCTCGACCTCTTGATTAGGGAATACATTTTGTTTGACTTAATCTCAATTTTCTGGTCAGCCAATTGGATATCTTCGAGCGATATTTGTCTGAGTTATCTAGCTACCTATTTTTCTCATTGTGTTGAAGATACTCAACTCCTCTGTTGATTTTGTTTTTTGAACTTGCATTGCATGAAGATCTGGTTGTATGGATGTGAAAAGTGGTGCTCCGATCTCCGAAAGTTGTATGGGGTGGGCATGCTGAATGGGTGAGCGAAAGGAGGATATAATTTTGATAAGGAACTTGTTATTGAGTTTTGATGTACATTCATACAAATTAGTACTCCGAATATTTTTGTCATCAAATACGTGCATGTATGTGATGTGAATCTTGCCACCATAACGGGGCTCTACTACACTTAATAGTGAACTTCAAAATCACTAACTTTCTTGAATTATATATTTTCCCTTTTTTGCAAGCTTACAATAACATTTTTTCCGTGCTCCATGGTTGTATTGAGAAAAATAATCTATATTATGATTTATTGGCAATGATTGTGCACTATATAATTTTACTTGCATGTTTTGTGTATTAGCACATTGGATTTTCTTTCCATCATCATTGACAGACAATTTGCTACTAAAGTTTATGACTTCAATAATTTATCTATTTTTCTTATAGTTTATTAGCACATCAAATTTTCTTTACATCATCATTGACAGACAATTTACGGTATTTTTTCTATTTAAACTTATGTGCCCGTGGCAACGCACGGGCATGCACGTATAGAATCACAATTTGGAGAGCTTTTCTGCCAAAAACGAATTTTTTTCCCAACCACCCCCGTTTGTACCCACCCTCGTACCGTGTCGAGCCCACACCCACCCGTATCTCTACGGCAGCTATCGTCTCGAATTCTATCTCTAGGCACGGAAATATTCCGGCAAGTACAAGTATGACTCGAGCACTAGCCTGCATAAATATTGATTCGTCGTTGTATCTGAGAAGACACGGCCGGACGACGGAGAGCGAGGACGCCGGAGGCCGCCGCGATGAAGCGCCAGCCGTTCCACGCCACCGGCGCCAGGCGCCGCCGCCGATGCCGTGGCGGCAAAAGCTGCCGCTAGATCGTCACGGTGGAGGAGGCCACCGATGAAGGAAGTTCACGCAGGACGGGATCCGTAGTTTCGCGAGACCGAGACGGTAGCGAGGATTGAAAGGAAACAGGGCAGCGTCGTGCCGCGGTTCCGCGAGACCACGACGGTGATGCCTCGGTGGTCTACGCGGACGGCGACCACCCGCCTCGGTGATGCGCCTATCTTCTAGCCTGGGCAACAGCGTGGAGGGCGCCGAGCCTTGCACAACGGGGGAAGCCGCATGTGTGCGTTGTGGGGGCTTTACGGGTCGTCGTTGCCGCTATCACTGACCGCTGCTAGCCGATTAGGCAAGGTAGACTCTTGTGGCAGCTTGCACTTGCCCAAATCGAAGGGATCAGAGTGGAATTGGATGGATTTGATTGTTATTTGGAGTTTTTAGAGAGGGAGTGGTGCTCCTGCTGGTTTGGGAAAGATGTTGAGTTGTTCTCAAAAAAAAAAAGATTATAGATCGAGGTGAGACACCAGCGGGATTGGAACCGGGGAGGTGTGATTCTGGATGTTGGTGGAGCTCTGCTGCTTTGCAAGCTTTGCAATTTGAGAGAGAGGAAGGCTCCTTTGCTGGCCGGTACTTGGGCGGATTTGCTTTGATGGGCCTCGTCGCTAGACGCCGCCGAGCCGCTCCGTCTTTGGTGATGCGGATGAGGGCGGCCTTCCCTGACGAGGAGGGGTCGGCGTCAGGCGCGCGAAGATGCTCGGTGGCAGCCACCTTATGCTTTGATATTAGAGACTCGATTAACACTGAGGAACAAATTTAGATATTCATGTAGCGTTTTACTCTTCGTAATGCTTTCCTGTTACATATACATGTGGTCGTCCGTCTACTGCATTTAGAAAAATTTAGACAGAATAGTATAGAAAGCTAAAAGTCCAAAATACCTTCTAATAATTCTTCTTAATTGGATGGATTGCCAAGTATAATTAATTATGCATACACGCTTGCAGTAATTGTCAAACATATTTGCTTCATTAATTAGCAAGAGCATCGATGGTGGAATGAAATGATCATTTCGTTAACTGTAAACCAGAAGGTATTATGGGAGGCTTTATTGGATGGTCTCAAAGCTAAACAAATAGTCTTTGCAGGACAAATTTTATAAAATAAAAGCTAAACAAACATTATTTGTGGCACGGACGGAGTACTTGGTAGTTTTATGTATTTTCTTCTCTACCTTGGACACTCTTTGATGAATGCTCTCGAGTATACTTGAAGATACGTCGTACTAATTTCAGTTCATTTAAGCCCATACAATTGCAGCACCGGACTAAGGGCATGTACAGCCCTTTGACAGGAAGCCGTCTGTAGAATCTCGAACTGCGCGTACAGATGTACAGACACCTCATACAACCCATAGACAGGAGGCTGTCTGTAAGTTGTTCAGTGCTTTGTATGTAGATTAAGGTCAACTACAAATGTGTTCGTGTGTACCGTTGTGTGCTATTTGTACATTTAGGTTCAGTTGAGGATCAACGAAAACCTGAGCAACTAATTTTAGTCAAGGTGCAAAGATTGAATCTGCTGCTGTCAGAACTTCTCGGGCTTAAATATTACAAGTCTGAAAATAGTGATGAATAGCTATCTTTGAAATCAATAGCTATCTTTGAAATCAATTTCAGAGAAATTTTCCTTAAGTACTATGGTTCCAAAGTAGCAAAATGGGATATTTGGACATTGGTGAATATGTACTCTCATTTGTTGAGCTAGATGTTGGAGTTAACTAATTCTAAGAGAGTTCCCAAGATTGAATTCAGCAATGGAACGTGTGGGCTGCCTGACGACAGTAATGTTCATGGAAGTTTGCAATTATTTCCTGAATGATTTTTTTAAAAAGACAACTAGGTTTTGTTGAGGATAAATAAAGCTTAAAGATCAAAATTTAACATGGTTCAATTTTTGAAATAGGAAAGGATAGTTACTAGTTTTAATTGAGGCTTGAAAATGGAATGTGGTCACTGGTTCAATAGCTAACTGACGAAACTGAATGGCTCCAGCCATTCAGTTCGCAAGTGCAGACCGAAGGTAAAACTTTTGGAGCTCGAACCACTTGGCTATCTTCTCTCTTTAAGTAAAACTTGTTGAAACTAAGTGAGCAAAGAGGAATTGCAAGGGGTTGTGTCATGACTATGGATCGCAAAACTAATTGGTGTGCATTTTTATTGCTGCGTCGGCGGGATCTACAAGGCGTCAGCGCAGCGCTGGATCTACAAGGCGCACGACATCCTTCCCCTCGGTGGCCGGTGGCGGGATCTACGAGGCGCGGCCTCTCCGGACGCGGCGGCCTTATTCTCCGGGTGTGTTGGCCTCCTCTCCTCCATCGGCTTGACCTCATGTTCACCCTCCCTCCCTCCCTGAAAGTGCATCTAGGCCCCTAAGAGGATTTTGGTGAATTGAATGACAAGGCGATTAAAGGACTAATGAATTTGTCTAATATTGTGAGCAGGTTTTCTTTATATTCATGAGCAACTATTGAAGTATCTAAATATGGATGTATATTATGGCTCACATTGACAAAGACAAGTATGTGGTGCAAGACTTCATGAGTTTATTGAAAGAGAACAAAATAATGAATGTACACACTATGGTTCTAAATTGGAAGCTTGCACATCCGTTGTCAATCAAGATCAAGCGTTTAAAGCGGGGTTTTCAAATGAAAGATCAATTGTGTATGAAGCAAAGTGGAACTCAAAGTGGATTGGATAAGTGATGAAGAGATCAACCGAGATGTCTAGGGTGAGGGACTAAGCAATCTTTGGGGCCGTAGCTAAGCCGCCATTAGTGTTTTTGCTAAGGTGAAGTTCTAGCATCCGTGGGGTCTTCAAGTATCATATTGAAATCTTAACTAAGGGAAGCATCGTGAATCATCAACTTGTTAAGATTGGCAATATGGAGCGACCATGGATCCAAGTGTGCATTCCTATGCTATATGGAAAGATCCTAAGTCACTAGCTCAAGTATGGACGTGCTCAAGTCAAAGGCTATGTTGAAAGCCCTCAAGTGGATATTGATCAAGTATGGGAAGATTGAAGTTGTTCAAGCTCAAGAGATCAACGAAGCTCTTTCATTCTTTCTTGAGTATAGGTATGTCGTACTATCAAGAGGGATGCAACTTAGCGAGTTGACCAAGTCAAAGTGCTCTTTAGTTGACCTAAGTGAGATCTAGCCTTAGAGTGTGCTAATAAACCCTCCTAACCTAACCTGAGTCATTTCATCTTGGTGGTGAAGTGCTAGTTTCTTAGAAAGAGTTTTTGGGGGTATCTCGGGCCGGACCGGTCTGACCGGTCAGAGGCACCGGTCTGACCGGTGCCGCTAGCCCAATGGCTAGTTTTTCAAACACCGGTCTGACCGGTGTGAGGCACCGGTCTGACCAATGCCACCCGGGGACCAACAGCTAGTTTTCTCTTTTGAGGAGTATAAATACCCCCAAGCCTTCTTCAAGTGAGGGTTGATGTTTCTATTGAGTTTGCTGATGTCCCAAGCCATTTCTAACTAGCTCTAAGCCTTAGTGGCTCTCACCAACCCTCTCTTTGTGAGATTTGTGGATTTAAGCCATATTCTTTGTGTTGGGTTGAGAAAGTGAGCTTAAGAGTGACCTAGTGAGCTAACAAGAGTATTCCCATAGCTTGAGCACTTTGATTTCGCAACTACATGCTTTGAAGCGTTTGTTACTCTTGGAGGTTTGCCTCCAAGACGGCTAGGTGTCGCCGGCTAGCTCCCAAGCTTGTGGTGAGCAGTGGGAAGTTTGTGAGGGCTGTGATCTTGCCTCTTCGTGGAAAAGATCACCTTAGTGGAAAGGAGGAAAGTGGTTGAAAGAGACCCGGCTTGTTGTGGGAATTGTCCCTTACAAGCTCCTCAACGGAGATGTAGCCATTCCTCAGTGGGTGGTGAACTTCGGGAAACAAATCCTTGCTCCTTTGTTTGGTTTGACTCTCTAAGTTGTTTTTCTATCATATTACTTTTGCTTCCGCTTCGATCTACTTGGGTGTGCTACTTGTGTGTGCAGGTCTCATTACTCTGCTTGTGATCATCTACAAATACCACACACTAAGTTCGGTTCGTGCTAGAAGTCAAGAGGTGCTTGAAGTTGTTTTTGCAGGTGTTCTGTACTACACCGGTCTGACCGGTGAGGCGCACCGGTCTGACCGGTGTCACCTGTGAAGTCCAGTGCCTGACCGGTCTGACCGGTCACCACCACCGGTCTGACCGGTGGAGCACTATCAGCTTAAGTGTTCGGAGGGAAAAGAGTTTAATTTGGTCGTCACGCCTATTCACCCCCCTCTAGGCGACATCAAGGTCCTTTCACTCCCTCCCTCCCTCCCTGTTTTGGTGTCGGGCGGTGGTGGCGTCGGCCTGGTGGTGTCGTGCGGCGGCAGTCGAGCGGTGGCATGTGGTGGCAGTCGGTGGTGGTGGTGGCGGCGGCGGCCACCGGGCGGGGTCGGCGGTGCACGGTTGGTGGGGTCTGCGGTGCCTAGCCAATATTTTTGTTTTATGAAAATTCCTTTGTCGAGAGCCATCTGAGGTCATGACACACATGTATCATGGGGCCGGGACCTTCCTATCGGCAAAGACGTTGCCGATGGTTAAGGTGAGGATTTCGATAGTGAGCATTTACCCTCTCAAAATACATATTCTATGAACGTAAAATGTATGTTTAATAACTTTTTTAAACACGTACGTGATGCACGTTCACTTTACTAGTTTTGACAAATCAACTTGGCATCATCTAATTTTGGCAAAACAAGAAAAATTAGCCTCCAACAGTTTGGCAAACCAACTTGACAAAAATAGAAATTTGGCAAAACTCACCTTCCCACGCGCATATATGCGCGCGCGGATCGTGGTTGCCATCGGCGTTTCCCTGTAGGTGGGAGGGTGAATCAAGAAATATAGAATAGAGAAGGATTCCTGATTTAAGTTTTTAAGAGGTGGAAGGACACAAACATAAGTTAAATTTGGATTTGGCAAGTGAATTATGCCAAACTGTTGGAGATGAAATCTTTTTCTACTTTGCATATCTTTTTAGAAGTTGGCAAAACATAAGATTTGCCCAACTTTGTCTTGATTTTTTAAGGGAAAAGCTTTTTTTATTGCAAATCTGACGTGTGACTGTAGTCATGGACCGAAGAAGGCCATGGGAGCAGGTGGCCCACTAAAGATATTGGGGGTGGTGGGGTGATTTTTGCTACTGGGCTGAGTGGCCATATCCAACCGAAAATCCTATTAATCTTCTGGTATTTCACCACTAATTGAGATTTCATGGTAGTTTGTTTTTGTTATATGGCTTCCACTAATTGAGATTTGTGAAGACAATAATAGCCTTGGGATAACCAGTAACCCTGGTCCTGTGCTGCGTCGCGAGCTCCACCACCTGCTGTCGCTGCCGTCCTACCCTATGCGCATGCGCCACTGCCCTCTGATGCGTCGCAGGCTCCGTCGGCTGCGCGCCGCGAGCTCGAGTGGCCACGCGCCGAGAGCTCCAGCGGCCGCAAGCTGCGAGCGCTGCCAACCGTTGCTTGCTCCGTCCGTCACAAGGTTGAAGAAGACAAAATAAATACACATTTAAAATGTTGATTCTTCTTTTAGAAACTGTTTGAGTTCCTCCGTTTGATATGTTGAAGTAGGTAAGAAAAAATGTTGAATACAGTATTTGTTCTGACAAAATGTTGAACTGTACTTTTTAAAATGTTGAATCTATTTCGTTGTGATGTTGAATGTAAATTTCGGAATGTGACTTTAGTTGGGCCTGATTAGCTTTATAGCACATGAAAGCCATATGAGCTCCATCCATATCCAACGCTGTCCCTGAGTTTTGTTCGATAATAGAAAGCGGATTTATCTTCTGGTTGACAGATAATTGAACATATAATCCCATCATTTCAAATAATAGGTCATTTTAGGTTTTTGTACTCATTGATATTATTATGTATAGACATAGTGTATATATATATAAATGCATAATAACATCTATGAATGAATCTAATAAAGCACATATAATTTGGAACGGATGACTTGTCCACCACTGCACAACGAGCCATCTCAATACTTTGTTACACACAAAAAAAGTTGAATGCCAAAAAAATGTGAGCACTAATATTGGTAGGGTAAAAAATATTAAGATAAATGTTGGTACATATAAAAATATTCATGACAATTAAGTCCTACTTTTAAATACTTTTAAAAATGTTAATGGAAAAAATATTGTGCATGTGTCTAATATGGGCTTTAAAGGTGAGTTACTTACACATACCTTATGGAAGGCATATATGACCCCTAGAGCTGGGACTTGGGCCGTGCCGTGTCGTGCCGGCTCGGCCCGGCACTCTCGTGCCTCGTGCCGCCCCGTGCTAAGACTTCTAGGCACGCGAGGCACGTCATGCCGTGCCGGTATGGCACGACAAATTTTTTACTAGGCTCAAGCACGGCCCGTGGCACGGCGGCACGCATTCGTGTTGTGCCGGCCCAAGCACGGCCCTCACGATGTGACTACTTCTGACCATACGAGAACACAATCTTGTTATGATATGAATGATGATTAACACAATCTCATACATGTAAGGTAGATTTTGTGATCTATTTTTATGTTATTAGTTATATTAGGCTATATAATGCATATAACGCATGCTATCAGGAAGAAATAACCTACAGATTTGCAAATTGGCCATTTTCGTACCGTGCCGGCCCGAGCACGACCCAAAATATGTGTCGTGATGTGCCGCTCATCGTGCTGAGATCCTAGGCACGGCACGGGCCTCGCATTCGTGTCGTGCCGGCACGGCCCAAAATTTATCGTGTCGTGCCGTGCTTCGGGTCGTGCCAAAATGTCGTGCTTCGTGCGGCCCATAAATAGAACGGCCCAAGTCCCAGCTCTATGGACCCCAACAGGAAGTGTCTATGAAACCACTTTTTGGACTCCAATTTATATAAACTTCTATACGTTTATTTGCTCGACTTTAATCTCCTACCTAACCACACCAAAATATGACAGTTACATTGTTCACCTGGCTTATCAGCCACCAGTCGGCGACACTTTTATCTCGCACCAAATCAAGCGAACAGGCTCGTGTTTCAAGGTGGTTTGAAGCCTACAAAGAACTGAGATGGAAAATATTGTGGTGAATCTACACCCAGATGAGCTGCGGCCTAGAAAATGGATCGAAAGATATGTTATATGTATTCCATTCATTCCATGTAACATGTTTGTTCATTGAATTCGTTATTGGAACGTATCGTGTGCGAACCAGGCATCTTGTGCAAATTATGGAAACCGAAACATGAACCACTGGATCTTAATCTAACGTCTAGAATCGGACGCCTCGCAATTTTTCAAACTAACGCACGCCTGCTGCTACTAATCTCGTTAGTTTTGCAAAATCCCCCCGCCTTCATCTGTTCTTGGTCGTCGCGCTGCTTCGGGAGACGAAACATGTCGCCCTAATCCCTCACCCCGCGGACGCTTCGTTTTTTCTGCCACCATCTGTGATCGTCGCCACCGGCCAGGAGTTGTGGGACGCCCGGACGCCATGCAATCCAGTGCCCACCAGACGCCGTCGGCGATTCACGCCTTGGGCTCGGACATCTGGACGTCATCGTTCGCCATTCAATCCCGAGAGGCTGCCGTTGACGCAGTTCACACCCAGATGCTGCTGGAGGCCATCGTTGACGCCCAGACGCCGTTGGAGGCCGCCGTTCAGGAGTGCCAGCCGTCGGTGTCCGCCATTCTGGAGCGCCAGCCCCTGACGCCCCCTGTTCTGGAGCTCGAGCCGCCACTCCACACCGACGTCCTGACGCCCACACTGCCGTTCCCACCATGCCCCTCTGCTACTTGCCGCCCAAGTCGCATCTCCTCTGCTTATAGGACGACCCTGCCACAAGCGCACGCACAGCCCTTCTCTACCCCGTCGGTTGTCGTCTGAGCCAGTTACTATGGCCGGTCCTAGGGAGAGGGACCGGTTCACGGATGAGGAGGTAGACGACTTCCTGTATGCAGAGCTAGACGAGCAAGGCCTTGGAAGCGAAGATGAGGAAGGGCGGTGGCCTCAGGAGGAGGGGGCGGTGGCGCCCCGGGAGCAGGGGCGACAATGGCTCTGTGAGGAGGAGGCGAGGGACTCAGGAGGATGCGCGTCAAACAGTCACGAGACTGGGGTGGGCGCCGCAGGGGTATAGGGGGCGGGGGATTTTTTGCGTTCTGCATTGACCAGCGAGGGAGCTGGCAGGCAGCTAAATGTAAAATGCTCCCATCCCTATCTGCGGCCTTTAGATCTAGATCCGGTGACTCGGCTTGGAGTTTCTACAGTTTGCACAGGTGGTTTTCACCTGATACGCCCCCATTCTTTATTTCTTTCATGGACCAAATAGTACCTGTGACGCCTCAGGTTTTTAATTAGCATCATTAGTGCTAATGACCAAGTCAAGCAGTCTCAAACTCGTTGACTTTGGTCAAACCTTGGACAGCTTGGGTCATCATCTCGAAAACTTAGCCGACAATCACTAATGACCCTCTTAATCAAGTCCACACACCCTCGTGGTCAAACCCTAGTCAACCCTTGGTCAACACCCCGGTCAAACCCCTATGTCTTTAAACTCCTCCAGAACTTTTGCCGCGTTCTCCAAATTTCATCTAAACACTTAAAAATCTTCCAATATAAAAGTTGTCCAGTTTTTCGAGGGACAAAACTTTACTTTTGGGTGCATTTCAACTTTTGAGTGGAAAAGGTGAAAAATGTGGTCAATTGCAGCTTAACACTTCACCGGAGTCATGAAAGACATCATCTTTGTCAGCAGTTCATGCTCCAGCCTGAAAGGATCAAGATGTCGACTAGAGGGGGGTGAATAGTCGACATGTTATCGGTACGTAGGCGCTTTGTTAGGGTAGTAGAAGTGTCATACATGCATTGTAAAGGTGTGTGTTTTGTCTTCTAAATATTAAAAAAACCAGTAAAGTGGCCCACGGCGGTTGGGCGGTCAACCGCCATAGACCACGGCGTTTGCATGCCCGCTGCACTGCCACCGGCGCACCGCAGGCTGCCCTTGGTCCACGACGGTTAGGCTAACCGTTGTGGGCTACAACGGTTGGTTCATCCAGATATGCAACCACCACAGCGCACGGCGGTTGGACCTGTAACACGGAGGATTGCGGTTGCAAGTCAAATTTGCTAAATTTTGAAATGGTGGTATATTTTTCCAAAATGAATAAGAAAATATACTAGTAGGTAATTTTCGATTATAGTGGGTCGAGAATGGCAAATGGCGAAGGCCTGTTAGGGCTGGTTCAGCCCATCCATCTGCTTAAATTTAAGCCCATAAACAAAGGAAACCGACCAGTCCCCGCAACCACTTTCCCATTCTCCCCTTCTTCGGTTCTTCCCGCCTTCCTCTCCATCCTCCAGCGTCCAGACCACCACGCTCCCAACGCCGCTCCCCTCTACAACCGCTCAAGTTTTCCAACCCCCGCCGTGGAGAGCAGAACCCCTAGCATTAACGCCTAGCTACCCACGGCGGCGGCGGTGGGTGGCCCTCGGCCGCCGCCGCCTCCACCTCCTCCCGCGCCCCGGGTCCCGGCGCTGCTCCAGCCGCCTGATCAATCCGCCGCGTCGGGACGATCACGATCTTCCCCATGCGCGCTGTCTAGCGATCACGCCTCGACGTCCTCGCAGCCACGACGCCGCTCCGCCCGCCTGATCGGGCTGCAGCGGCGGGAGCGATCAGGATCAGCCCCCACGCGCTCTTTGTTCCCGAGGCCGCCTCGACATCCTCGCAGCTGACGCCGCTCCGCCCGCCCGATCGGGCTCCCGCGGCGGGACGATCAGCTGCCCCCACCCCCGCGGGCGTCCACGCCACCGCTAGCGGTCGAGGGGGGACGCTACTCCTGCCTCCGCTGCGCCAACTCTCCGCCGCTCGGCGCGTGTCCACCTTCGCGTCCGCGGCCTCCCCTCGGCGGCATCTCCCTCTACTCCCAGGCGGCGGCGGCGAGTCACCGGCGCCCCGGCCAAGTCGATTGAGGCGAAAGCGGAGGAGTGGGGCAAGGAGAGGTAGCGTTGGGTGTTCCGCAGGAGGAGTGCGTCCTTCCCTTTCTCCAGAAAGGCGCCCCCAGGAAGGTACGCACATGGCTGAAGGAGTTCCTCTGTTTCGTGTCTCCTTTGTTTGTGGCGTTGTTGCGTCGGAATCGACTTCGAACCTTGACTCGATTCGACTCCTCGCTGCTCTGATGCTTTGATTTGGTCACGGAATCCTGGATTTTTTTTTGCCTTTCGGTTTGGTGCTGTTGAGGGGAAACCAGAGCACTAGTATTGCCAAATATGCATCTCCAATTTCACATTCGAACGTTGGGACTAGACTATACTCACAACATGGATTCATTTGGTAATAAATAAAGAATGGGAAACCTTGATTGATGCGATCTCAATAAGATATGAAATGAAATCACATAGGAGACAGTTAAGCAGCATCAGTGTTTCCAACTGTAGCATGTAGACCCGTAGGTTTTCGTGCTAAGAACCCTAGGTTACTCATGTTGAGGACCAAATTTTTCTGGAATTTTTTTAGGCTGTACACGTACTAGTATAGAATCGTAAAACATATGAAAAATTGAAAATACATTAATTTCACGTTGGATCTACTTTTCTTATAATGGTAGATTACAAGGCTGCTGTTCCTGATCAAATTTGGTCCTGCCAAGAATTTCATTTTATAGCAATCCTGACTTACTTGAAAGGCTTCTGCAAGAAAAGTGATGTCTTCACATTTCACACAGTACTGGTCCCGTTTATATTTAGTAGATCCTGTCTTAATGAGGTAGAAAAGGTACTATGAATCTATGATCCTGCTGATTTTCTGAAGAAGTAATCACAAATTCCTTTGGATTTAGATGGAGTGCCTGATTTGCTCAAGAGTATTCTGCCTGATGAAAGGATGCAATGTTCAGTTAATCACTGTGGTGTAACCTTGCACAAGAATCTTGTTCTGAAAAAAGAGATGGCTGCTGTCCTCGGCATGTGAGTCCTCTGAAACCAAGCTGTTGCAACACGCAGCATGTTTTGTTAAATAGCCTTGCAGTTTTCACTTTAATTTTGATTGAATGCGGTCAGCATATAATTGAGTTGTCGATCTTGCAATCAAAAGCAACATGTTTCGAAGATCTTTTGTTGGCTTTGCTGAAAGTAGTAGAAGAGTTGGTAGATGTTGTGACAGGGCCCTAAGATTGAATCAACCTCAATGGACTTGTTAAATGATGATAATGTAAGACAACTCACACTTTAACAAAAACCATCAGAGATCACTTTCAGATTGACAAAACCATGATGTACTAGGGATGTTTATCTGTGCATTTGATTGGTAAAGTTCTATTTAGTCTTAGATAAGTTTCATATAACTGGCAATGGTGTATCTTCTTATTCTTCTTAACTGCACAGATATGTTTTTACTGCAAAACGAGGACATCTAGACACTGTGTGCAACGCACAATGCCTGTGTGTACTAGAATGTTTACTGAAGCAGAACAGGATGATTGATTCTGAAGATCCTTCAAGCTTAATGATTTGTTGGAGTATCTGGCCATCAACAAGTGAGGTTGATGCCATATTCATCCAATTTAATTGCTGCTTTGTTTTCAGTTACTCCTTATATATATATAGTAAGCATCTTCAATGCTTGCAAAATTTAGAAGATTGAATCGTTTACATGGACATTACTGAGACTTTTAGTTACTATGACTCTATGAGTTCATTTTAGTCCTAGATGTCAGCACATGAGAACTATGATAGTTGGATATTGACTAGATTATTTTGTGATTTTCTCATAATTTCATTAGCATATGTTCAAATAACAGATGATCGCCTGATCCTATTAGCCTTATGTATAAATGTTTGATTGTATACATGTTCATAATTTCTCTCAATAATAGTACAAAAGTAGCATACTAAACTACTCATATAGGTTATTTGCACTTTGTTTATGACTTCAGGTGTTCTAGTAGTTTATGATTATAGAATAAAATCATAAAATCACTTATACTATTAAAATATATGGTGAAAATAATTGGCTATTGACAAAATGTCTTCGAAATCATCCATATAGCTATGGAACTTCGTGTAGGTATATATACTAGCAAGGTCAATGCATAGGCCATGGGATAGATAGATTGAAACTTTCAAACTTCATACACCATCCCATCTTCTAACCCAATTCATTTTTCCTTGATCAAATCTTGAGCCACTGTAAAGGGAGCTAAGTGCTACATATACTTACATGTGCAAGTGGTTTGCATTAGGCTAGAACTTTTCAGAAACCTGCCTTATGTCAAGATTGGATGCTTATTTGTTACACCTATTATTTTATTGGCAATTTTTCTGATGTCATGATATGTATTCCTTACAGGATGCAGGCCCTACAAAGGACATAAAGGTGATTTATATAGTTTTATTATTTGTTTTTATAAAAAAACTAGTTTTGTTATTTGGTATCTATGTTATTAAATGAAATAGAACCTTTCACATTATTTTTGCCAGAAGTAACATTAACTTTTCCGGAAATGTGATGTCTGAGGCAAGGTTGGATCAAACCAGCCAATGTGTTACTACTCTTCTGTTTTAGTTTTCCTAATTGCATCTGAAAATATTATATTAGTCAAAAAAATTATTATGGGGAGGTTGCAATTGTGTTTTGGCTTTTCATATTGTGGATGGTTATTATGTGGCAATGTGGCTTAATCCGGGGGGGGGAAACCAGGTCATGATTTCATTTCAAAATTGTTATACTCTTATTGAGATTTGATCCATTTACAGGAAGCCTTCCAGCGCTTACCTCTCCCATATGCTAACCAAGAGTTCAATATCAACTCTATTAATAAACATGATATGGGAAATGAGGAGCGAACCACCTCCATATGTGCATCTAAAGCGCAGTATCCTTTTTAGTTTTAACTTTTAATGTTCGTAATTGCATATAGGGTCTCATATTTGTTAATATGTAAGTTGTAACATTGACTACAGCAGCAATTGTCATCTCCTTAATGAAGACTAAGACATTTATATTGTCAAGAATAAATGTGAAAATGATGCAGCTGAAAGTGGATGTGAATTGTGATCATGACTCAACATGTGAAAGTTGTTCCTGCAGGTACAGCCATTTCTTTTGCTGAAGCTTGTCGCCAATTGTTTACCTTATAGCATAGATGGATATCTGAACTCCAATTACTGCACATCTTGTGCCTGCTGGAGTATTTGTAGTTTGTAGCCTACAGACTGCTGAATGATGCTGTACTGTATGTGTTCAAGTTCAATGGATATATATACAGGTATAACTACTATCATGACATGCTGAAATTTTTCACAAAACTATGACTATTATTGCAGATCTTCATTGATTAGCTGCTCTCAGGCTTGTCGTTGCTCAGTTAAGTGCTCCAACAAACCATTTCGTAGAGAAAAGAGGATCAAGATTGTTAAGGTAAGGTTTCCCTTTCTCCAAAAGTAAATTATAGTGTTTAGTGATTTTGTAGAGTGCTTGCACTGTACTTTATGTAATGCTGAAGTGCTCTATTAAGTATCTACTGCTCCTGCTTGACGTGAGATTGTTCTCCATCAATATTAGATCGAATACACATTTTGCTTTCATTTAGCACATTTTTGTTTTTTACATATAATAGTTCGGACTAGCAAATAACTTCCTGACGATGGTGATCTAATTCTGCAGACAGAGAAATGTGGATGGGGCGCTATTGCTATGGAGACCATTGAGAAAGATGATTTTGTGATAGAGTTTGTTGGAGAAGGTACCAACTCTATTCTTCAATTTGTTACAGTTCACACATGTGGCATGCCAATATGAATTATAGGATTTTTGCTCAAAATGCTTTCTTTCTAATGACATTGTTTTAATATTTTGCCATCTCCCTTCAGTTATAGATAATGCAATGTGTGAAGATAGGCTCCAGGACATGAAACAACGCAAGGATCAGAATTTCTACATGTGTAAAGTCGGCAAGGACTTCGTAATTGATGCAACTTTTAGAGGAAATGCTTGTCGCTTTATTAACCACAGCTGCCAACCTAACTGTCAGCTGGAGGAAATATTAAGAATTGTTCACCTGTCTTTTTTACATGCTATGCTAGCTTCTATAATAGCTGAGTAATTTATTTGGGTTCCTTTGCTAGTTAAAATTGGCAGCTGGTCCAATTTATTTATTTATTTATTTATTTATTTACACTGTTTGATTTAACCTTCTTTTATTTGCCAGGCAAGTAAAAGGCAAGACAAGGTTAGGTGTGTTTGCTTCACAGACTATTAAAGTAGGAACACCCTTGACTTACAACTACAGGTACTTCAGACTTACACCTCGAGACCAGAAAAGTAATGAATGACCAATTTTAATTTTCACATGTGGGATTTCTTGTCCCTTATATTATTTGCTGTTCAAGACCATAATTTGAAACTGGTGCATTTATCAGGTAGCATGGTCGTGTGTTCTACTTATGAGTAGTAACACTGATGCTAAGTTTTCAAAGTTGTTAGTATTACATTGCTTTATTCAGTATGTCCACGTTCGTGTTTTTGACAAATACTTCATCTATTCCAAATTGTAGCCCGTTTTGATTTTTCTGGGTACAAACCTAGAATAGCCAAATGACCTGCAATTTGAAATGTAGGGAGTATGTAATAATAAGATAGACAACGGAATTAGACTGCAGAATTGATATGCCTATGGTCATATGCCAATTATAGTTATGGATCCTTATTGCTATTTTTTGGCATTTATTTGCTACCAATTTTACAACTTGTTGAAGAGCAACTAGATTTAGGCTGAGCCAATAATTGTTCCTTCTTCCCAGGCAGAGTTCCTATATTGTTTTTCTGTTGAAAATTTCTGTTAAATCCACAGGAGGCTCTGCTTATGTTTAGAAAATACGTTTTGATGCATGATCGTTTTCTCGTTTCTGTAGGTTCTCCTTCTTTTTGGTCCTGAGAAAGAATGTTTCTGCGGAGCTCCAAACTGCCGAGGGAAATTGTGATAGGAAAGATTGACCAAGGAAGATGTACACTGTCAGAGCCTCAGAGGTATATAACGGGAAGGCCCAAAACACTGGAAATAACAATGCAGTATATACTGAGGGTAAGGGTTGGTTGAGCAGAAACTCTCGCCAGCTAGTTTTTAAAAAAACACGATTGGTAACATTTTCTCGATCAAGATGTATCATGGGCTTTACTATTAGTGTTTGACAGCTATCGTTACCACTGTTTACTGACAATTAAGTCAGTGCTTTCACCTATTCTTTCAGCTGTACAGATTGTACTCTGTAAATACTTAACATTCGTGGTACTGAGGAAAATTCTGACGGCTTACATGTCCTTTCCTCTATAAATTGTATGTTAAGACGTAAAATGTTTTCGTTCAAAAAAAAAGACGTAAAATGTATGTGCTCGTTTGTTTGATCTTTGCCTAGTGAGGCACATGATGTAGGATCCAGAATAACTGGCATTCACTTGGTTAGTGACTTTGTCCCCCTGGACTGCTGCTGTCCATTGGTTGCTTCCCGTCGGATGTTAAATTAGCTACTGAACTCTGTGTGACGTTGCTTGAAATTGCCCCCAAATTTGCTTGTTTTGATCCGTACCATGGCAAATATTTATCAACTGCCATCCTCGTTTCAGACTTCCAAAAAAGTCCCCAAAGGAAATTGAGCAATAGTAACCTTTACAGGTCACAAAAGCAGTCAAAATGACACTATAACTTGCAACACATTCCCTACATATACATATGCTCACTGCAAAAGGTCGCCCTAGATCAGTGGACCGGAATACCAAAGGATTGCAATGCTGCATGTGCCGGTGTCACCGGATCAGCGGTAAGAGCAGCAGAAGCAGCAGCAGCAAAAGAAAAAGAAGCCTGTGAGAAAGAAGCAAAAGAGAGAAGCCATCCTTTTTCTTTACATCTTTTTCAGGGAAAAGGACGGCTCCATGATCAGAAACTACACACTGTAGTCTAGTACTAAGCTCTAAAGCACCTAGTGGTAACTTTAATTCCAAACTGGCTCGCAACAAATCTAACCCCAACCCGTACTCACTCTCACTCTCACTCTCTCTAGTCTCCACTGCCTGTAATTTTTTCTTTTAATCCAGAACACTCTGATCGACTGAATTTTGATGCTATGAATTATGAACTGGTTCTCCCTGCCAAGCGGGGACGGACGGCTGCTACCTGGGCCCTGACAGCTCCATCTCCTCGACCATGTCGATGGACCGCGCCACCTCGTCGCTGCTGAGGCTGCTGTCGATGTCGTCGTCGTTGAAGAACACGGAGCCGTTGGAGTCGTTGCGGTGGTCGTAGCCGAGCGCGTCGTGGCACGCCGTCGCCGGCCGGTTCGTGGCCTCCCATTTCTCGGCCAGGCCGTCGCCACTCCAGCATCCGGACCACCTCGGACATCTTGGGCCGGTGCGACGGCTGGAACTGCGTGCAGAGCAGCGCCACGTGCACCACCTCCGCCACCTCGATCCGGTCGTAGTGCGGGCCCAGGTCCTGGTCCACCAGCAGGTCCAGCATCTTCTCCTGGTGCACCTTCCTCACCTGTTGGGTAAAACACACTGAAGAATTAAGCCGAAAATGCCTCACCAGCTAGAACAGCATCAATGGTATCCACCTGTTTAACTCTGCTGTTGTTTTCTTTCCCCATGGTTAAAGAAAAGTATCATTCAGAATGCAGATTTTGGATGGTGGGTACACTACATTACGCAATCAATCAAAGGAAGAGTTGCAACTGAAAGGCTCAGGTGATCAAACATTCAGGCAATCAGATGTGTTTGTGTTATGTTATGTATCCTCAGGTACACTACATTACGCAATCAATCAAAGGAAAGAGTTGCAACTCAAAGGCTCAGGTGATCAAACATTCAGGCAATCAGATGTGTTTGTGTTATGTTATGTATCCTCGAGTCAGGTTGTTTATTGCAAGTATCCTAAACTGTACTTCCTACACGGATAGGGGGGACCGAAGTTCGGCTCAGTTATTGCAAATTCAGATCAGCCTGATTCGACATCCTGTGCCGCATCAGGTATTCGATGCCGTCCTTCAGTACTAGGCTACTAGCACAGTAGCACTTGCTAATGAATGCACACGCATGAATTCAGATCACCGAGCCCGCCTCCGAAAACGCCATGAATTCAAAAGCAATCTCATCATTCTTTTCCAGCAGTTTGATCGTTTTTGCTCGTGCGTTTGCATTCTGAAGAACAGGAAGCAGAGAGAGAGAGAGAGAGAGAGAGAGAGAGAGAGAGAGAGAGAGAGAGAGAGAGAGAGAGGATATACGTACCCAGTCCAGCATGACGCCGCCTTTGTGGTTGTGCATGGCGCCGGATCCCTTGCCGAGCTCGAGCGCGCGCTGCCCCGTGACGAGCTCGAGCAGCAGGATCCCGAAGCCGAAGACGTCCGTCTTCTCCGACGACTGGCCGTGGAGAGGTACTCGGGCGCGATGTGGCCGACGGTGCCCCGGACGGCGGTGGTGACGTGCGAGTCGCCGTGGTCCAGCAGCAGCGAGCCCGAAGTCCCCGACGACGGCCTCGTGGTGCTCGTCCGGGAGCACGTTGGCGGCCTTGACGTCCCGGTGGATGATCTTGGGGTCGCACTGCTCGTGCAGGTACAGCAGGCCTCTCGCCGCCCCCACCGCGATCCGCTTCCGCGTCGCCCAGTCCAGCGCCGGCTTCCCTGCACACGGCGGCGGCGCTCGTGGGTTAATGCAACGGCCAACGGGGGCATGTACTGTACAACGCGGTTGTTCGATTCGACGTGTACGTGACGAGGTCGATCTCGCGCGGGGCGATGTCAACGGCGTATCCCTGCCCTAGGATCCGGCTCGGGCACCGAAAACCGCACACACAGCGCCATGGCTGCTGTGTGTCCTGCTACAGTGAGTGACAGTCCAGACATACTGTACTACGGAGCGAGACATATACGGTTGTTCCACAGCAACAGCCAACCGCGTACGACGCGGGGATGACGACGAGCGAAGCAGCTCGGGGAGCTCAAGCTAGCGCTGAAGTGATGCCAACAAGTGCCGCGGAGCGCGGATTGCTTGGCATGGGACACGCGCGGAGTTGCAGGGCGGAACAGTGACCCGACGGGGCCGGCACACGGGCTCGTAGTTCGCGCTACGCAGGAGCTGTAGCTAGGTCCCCATGCCCCTACCGGAACAAAAGAAGAAGCCGACATGCCATCGACAGCCGGGTGTTCCCAGCGGCGTCCCCACTGCACGCCTCCTGGTCCTCCTGGACCACAACCACCACGGCACCACGATGAAGAAGCGCTATAGCCTGGTAGTAACCTGATCGACGACCTGGCCCATCATGAAATAAAAGCTTCGAGAGAGAGAGCCCCCAGTAGGATGCCGGATTAGGACGGACACGAGTGCGCGCGAGCGATACCGAGGCAGCGCGCACGCATGCCGCTCCAAACCGGCAACCGGCGGTTGAACTCGTCGGTAATATAATGCCGGCCCGACGCGCGCCGCCGCGCTGCTCCGTGGGGACTGGGGAAACCGACCGCGCATTAAGTCCACCCATGGCGCGGACGAAACCACCACAGGTGCAGAACAAGCTCGTGAGCACCGCGCGGAGCGCCGATCGAGGCGGCTTCCTGCAGCCGCGCGTTGGCGCCTGGCCTGGCGCGCCGCACGGCGCAGAGGACCGCGCGTCCGACGACCTGGCGGCGAACGGCTACCGGCGATACGACGACGTAGGACGCGGGTGCAGGGGTGGCCTGTTACGTGCGTCACGCCAGGACGTGACAGCTGCATGCGACGACGGCGATAAATACACGCCGCTGCCGCCTCGTCCCGTGGGTGGCTACTGGCTACTAAAATACTGGTGGTATACCCAGCCAGCAGCCAGTGTGCGCGCTCGCGCGTGGTGCTGCTACGCCTGCTGCAGAGTGTACCCGGGCCACGGCCAGTACGCGCAGATACGCACCCAAGCTTGTGCTTCGTGTCGCGACTGCTCGGTGGCGGGTGGGGGGCGCGGCCGGGCGGCAGCGATGGCATGAGGGCGCCAAGGGATGAGGACAAATCGTGAGTGCGGTGGTGTGATGTCTGCCCCTGGCTCTGGCCTCCAGTGGTCTCCGCCGGGGAGCCCTGCCACACCCGCCAGCCATGGTCCCCCGCGCGGCCGCGCCCCAAATACAGCGGCCGCGCGACCACGCTGACTCCCCTGGCTAGCCCGGTACTGTGCACCTCCTGCCCTCCCCATCCCGCTGACTCTTGCGTGCGCTTCGCGCGCCCGGGACCGCAGCCGGGCCGGCCGCCAGGTCGAGAGGACCCACCGCGCGCGCTCCACCTCATCGCGGCACGAACCTTGATGCGCCAGAACCGGACGGACCTCCTCCTCCCTCGGGAGGACAGCGAGCGATACGGCGGTGAACGAAAGCGGGTAGGAGTAGTACAGTAACAGCGCGCGTGACGTGGCGACTGGCTGGCTGCGTACCTCGGAGACGGGACGCGACGCTGCCGTTGGGCATGTAGGGGTAGACGAGGAGGCGCTCCCCGCCGGCCCCGGCGCAGAACCCGACGAGGCGGAGCAGGTGGCGGTGCACGGCGAGGCTGATCATCTCCACCTCCGTGCGGAACTGCGCTTCGCCCGACGCGCTCGCCGGGTCGTTGAGGCGCTTCACCGCCGCGTCGTGCCGTCGGCAGGCGGCCGCGGTACACGTTCCCGAACCCGCCTTTCCCCAGGATGTGCAGCGCGCTGAACCCGTCCGTGGCGGCCTGCAGCTCCCGCAGCCCGAACTGCCGCGTTCCCCAGCCGCGCCACCCGCCGCCATCCCGCCGCCCTCCAGGTCCCGCCCGCCACCGCCGCCACGCTCTGCAACAACAGCAACAACCATGTCGTTTAGTTTCCACAGGAAGGCAACGTTGCTGTCAACAGCACGTTGGCGATGGGGACGTGTGGCGCTGCGCGCATACGTACCGAGGATGCCGAGGACGGAGGGTGGCAGCTTCCGGCGCCAGAGGAAGCAGGACACAGCGAAGAGCGACACAAGGAAGGGAGAGCGCCAAGGCTTGCCCCTACGCCGATCGGCAGCCGCGCCGCGCCAGCCTTTGACCTCCTCTCCGCCGCCGCCGCCGCCGCTGCCCCTGCACGCACACACACAAGCACAAAAATGGTGATCCCCAGGCGAGAGAGCAGACGCACCCATTCTCGTTCGAGCCAGACCGCGCCAGCGGCAGAGCAGCCGCGACTGTTTCCGGCGCGCACGCCGCAAGCGACGGCGCCCCGCTCCGGCGGCACGATGTCTCGACTCGCTACACGGCGAAGCGAGGAGCACAGTCGCGGCAGCGACGCATGCCACAGTTCACGGCATGCATGCGCGCCCACGAACGCCACGCACTCCGAGAAAAGCGAGCAAAAAAAGCATGCGCGAGCGCGACTTGACACACATGAGCGGAGTGGTGGAATGGTCTACTGCCGCAGGGGCAAAGCGGTGTCGCAGAAGAGGAAGAGTAGTGTGCTCACTGCTGCCGCCGCCGCCGGGAGTGGTTGATTCCAGAGGGAAGGGCACGGTGACCGGCGCCCGCGCGGCAGCGCCGCTCCCCCGCGCCGGCGTTGCTCCCGCATATCATCGGGTTGCCCACGATGCTGCACGCCACACGGACATTAAACAAACACACAAACACTTGGCATTAGATTCGATGCTCACCACCACCACACCATCAACCATCATCATGGAGTTTCGGGTTCTTTTGAAAAGCGAAAAGGTGATCAAATAGAGTGTGGAATCGTGGATTTAGGATAAGACGAATTCGCGATCGATCCGTGCTTACTTGAACGTCCTTGTCGGGAAGACCGGGACGGGGCCAGTGAGGTTGTTGAAGGACAAGTCCCTGCGAGCGAAAAACCAACGACCAGACGCATCAGATGCTGGGGCGAATTCGATTTAAACACCAACAAAAAGGAAACCAAAGCAGAAACAGCCAGCGGTGTGGAATTGAGGAACGCGACGGGCTCGACGACAAGAAACGTACAGGAAGGAGAGCTGCGGGATCTTGGCCAGCGGCGCTGGGAACGGCGGACAAGCTGTTGTTGTTGAGCCTCCTGCGGCGGAGAACAGACGGGACAAGAGAAGCGTGATGAGCACTTGAGCAGCCGTGACAGCTACTTGGAACGGGGAACGGGATCATGGTCATGGGATGGTTTTGCAGGGCGGGCGGGACTCACAGGTATCGGAGGGTGGAGACGCGGCCCTGTCGGGGACGCGGCCGGAGAAGCGGTTGTTGGAGAGGTCCAGCGTCTGCAGCCGCGGCAGCGCGCCCAGCTCCGGCGGCAGACGCCCCGAGATGTTGTTGTTCTGCAGCAGCCTGGAATCGAAAAGGCGAAATGGGCAGAGCCGCCGCGTCAAATTCAGTGATGGTTTCTCATGAACACGCGATAGGTAGACGGACGGATTGGCAAGAACAGTAGAACACCCAGGAGGGCTGCACTTGCTCGAGATGGGTGAGTTGGCGATCCTCCCGGACAGAGTCCCTGATAGGCCCTGGCTCGGCGCTCCCCCTGAAAACGCGAAGCAGCTGTTAATGGAGCCCTTGGTGGGTCGTGGCCGGTCACGAGACGAGGGGCAGAGGAGGAGGAGGAGGTGTGGTGAGAGCGAGCTTACAGGCCGATGACGAGGTTCTGGGCGGAGCAGGTGATCATGGCCCAGCTGCGGGGGTCGACGGAGTCCTGGTCCCAGTTGCTGAGCACGCCGTGTGGGTCGACGAGACCCTGCCGGATGGCGATCAGCGCCTGCACTGCACGAAGGGCTCGCGCCAACCAAACCACACCCGAGAAATCGATCAGCCACCGGACGGAAGTATAATCGATCGGATGCTGGCAGCATGATATATGAGTTCATTTGTTTACCTTCGGGGTTGAGAGGCTCGGAGGCGACGGCGAGCAGCGGCGCTGAGGAGAGGACGACGGCGACGGCGATGGGGAGAGGGGGAGGAAGAGGACGCGGACGCCACCGGAGGCCATTGGAACTTTGGAAGAGACGACGGAGGTGATGGGGCGAGACCGCGAGGGGCGCCCCGAGTGTGGAGGAGGAGAGAAGAAAAAAGTGAGAGTTGCTGGGCTGGGCGCCGGGCGGGCAGGCGGCAGGGCACATAGAGTGGCTTTGGCCTCCTTTGGCGTTGCTTTTCCTCGTCGTGTCATGCAAGAGGAAGGGGAGAAAAGCGAGGCCCGGCCGGCCGGGGGGCGCGCGATGGATGTGATGCCGATCGATGCGGTGTGGGCGGGGGTGGTGGTGGCCTCTGGTCTGACTGCATACCCGCCCCAGCCTCGCTCCGTTGCCATGGCATCTTTGGGTGACAGTGACGGGGGAGAAATGATCATGGATGGCATGGAACCTGACGGCCGGGGCCCGGCGGCCGGCGGCGGCGCAGTGGTGTGTGTGGGTGCAGGAGGTTCTCGGCAAATGCCCGGTTTCTTTTCTCGGGTGTTTACGTGCAGTGTTTGCTGCTACTTACTTGGGAAGCGCACATGACTGGAGACTGAAGAGGTCGGTGGGGTTGATGATGGCTGATTGGGGGAGAGGCCCATTTGATGTTCAGTCGAGCTGATTCACTTGACTACCCCTAACTTAACTACCGGCGATATAACCCACGTAGGGGCATTTAGGTAATGTTTGTGGGTCTTGCCATCGGACGGCCACGCCTTTGCCGCACCCGCGTCCTCCCGACGCAAGCCATGCGATCCCGCCGCGTGTCCTCCGCCTCGAAGCTTCCCGACACGCCCGGATCCCGCTCTCCGTCGTGTTGGGCCCTCGGACTTGGTTTTGAGGCCCAAACCAAGAAACCGTCCGCCGATGGTTTTGTGGGCAAACCACCAAACCCCGCGTGCTCCGTCCGGGCCTCCCGCCAAACCACTTGACTTGACCCGCCACCGTGCACCGGCCGTTGTCCATGACTTCGTCTTGCTTGTGTGCCACCATGTGGCCCGCACCCGGTCCCGGCTCCCCCGCCGGGTCCCTCGAACCGAGCCTACTTGTCTCTCCATCTCCCGAGGCCCCCCTCGAAGGCCGAAGCCTTTCGCGCCCGTTCTTCACCTGCAACAACACGAATCCAGGGCCGCGAAGCCCTACACCCGCGCACTAAGCCAAGAGTCGAGCTCCAACACCCGTTGTCAATCACTCATCACCGAGGAGCGGCCATCCATCGACCACTGACGCTCCTGGTCCTCGGCCACGGCATGTCGCACGGCTCGCCACGCGTCGTTGTCGATCTACCTCGCCCTACGCCGCGCGTCGCCTGGTGCTACGGCACGCGTGCGGCTCATCGCACGGCCGGTCGTCGACTACTTCGCCTACGCCACGCGCCTGGTGCCTCGGCACGTCTCGCCGTGCGTCGGTTGCCGCTACCTTGTCTCGCACGGGCTCGTCATCGTCTACTTCGCCTCGCGCAAACTCGTCGCCGACTACTTCGCCTACTCCGCGCATCCGGGTGCCTCGGCACGCCACGCGGCTCGTCGTCGACTACCTCGTCCTCGCGCGAGCTCGCCGTAGACTACTTCGCCAACGCCGGACGTCCGGGTGCCTCGGCACGTCGCGCGCTCATCGCCGACTACTTCGCCTACGTCGCGCATCCTGGTGCCTCGGCTCGTCACGCGGCTCGACATGGCCCGGCGTCGACTACTTCAACTACACCGCACTTTCGGGTGCCTCGGCACGCTCGTGCGGCTTGCCACGCATCTCGCCGCGTGGATCGCTTCGACTACTTCACCTACGCCATGCGTCCGGGTGCCATGGCACGTCGTGTGGCTCATCGCACGGCTTGTCGTCGACTACTTCGCCTACGCCGCGCGTTCGGGTGCCTCGGGAAGTCTCGCCGCTCGTCGTCGACTATTTCGCCTCACGCAGGCTCGTCATCGTCTACTTCACCTCGCGCTAGGCTCGCCGCCGACTACTTCGCCTACGCGCGTCTAGGTGCCTCGGCTGCGTCGCGCGGCTCGCCGTCGACTACCTCACCTCGTGTAGGCTCGCCATCGTCTACTGCCCCTCGCGTAGCCTCGTCGCCGACTATTTCGCATACGCCGCACGTCCGGGTGCCTCGGCACGTCGCGCTGCTCATCGTCGACTACTTCGCCTACACCGCACGTCTAGGTGCCTCGGCTCATCACGCGGCTCGGCGCGGCTCGGCGTCGACTACTTAAACTACGCCGCGTGTTCGGGTGCCTCGGCATGTCGCACGGCTCGTCACGCGGCTCGTCGTCGACTACTTCGCCTACATCGCGCGTCCGGGTGCTACGGCACGTCGTGCGGATCATCGCACGGCCCGTCGTCGACTACTTCGCCTACGCCGTGCGTCCAGGTGCCTCGGCACGTCTCGCCGCTCGTTGTCGACTACTTTGCCTCGCACAGGCTTGTCATCGTCTATTTCGCCTCGCGCAAACTCGTCGTCAACTACTTCGCCTACGCCGCGCGTCCGGGTGCCTCGGCACGTCGCGCGGCTCGTCGTCGACTACTTCGCCTCGCGCAGGCTCGTCGTAGACTACTTCTCCTACGCCGCGCGTCCGGGTGCCTCGGCACGTCACACTGCTCGTCATGCGGCTTGTCGTCGACTACTCCGTGCGTCACGACTTCGTCTTGCGGCCACACTGGCTCTACTTCAGTCACGCCGTGCGTCGCGACTACTTGTCTCACGGCAACACTGGCTCTACTTCGAGTACGTCGCGTGCCGTCGTGACGTCATCTTCTAGTCGCATCGCGTCGACCATTCATCTCGACTAGTTTTCCAAACTAGTCGAGAACGGCAGTCACACCCCCATCAACTAGTCGGAATCAACTCTGACTAGTTAACTTCAGCAACAACCGTCGCGGCTCCATCACCTACCGCCACGGCTTCATCAATAGTCTGCCCAGGCAACAACAGCTAAGTCATTTATTTAAATGATTACTATTTTCTTTTCTTGGCTTGTTCTCCTTATCATGTAGGACTACTTGCCGACTACTCATTTGTGTACACTTCTCGGCGGGTTTTCACGGGAGCTACACTTTGCTGACTACTCTTGGGGTATATCGATCAAGTCACCACGAGCCTGCTTCATCAACTCAGGGGCTATCCCAAGGAGGCAGCTTCTAAAGTCCGCTCCGTGCGGCAACTTAAGGTCGACTCCGGTCGCATCTTCGGCTGCTTCGGTGGGATACTACGTGTGTAAGCTTCGATGGAACCTAGCTGTAAGTGGCCCTTGGGTCCTAGCAACGATGGAACCTAGCTGCACGTGGTCTTCACACGCTGTACCATGGGTCCAAGTACCCTAAGTACTCACACTTCGTACCTTGGGTCTGAAATCCATGGCCCAGGTACACAAGTCGATTTCGGTCGCACCTTCAAGTCCACTACGGTGGCAACCGTACCTTGGGTCTGAAATCCACGGTCCAGGTACACAAGTCGACTCCGGTCGCACCTTCAAGTCCACTACGGTGGCAACAGTACCTTGGGTCTGAAATCCACGGTCCAGATACACAAGTCGACTTCGGTCGCACCTTCAAGCCCGCTCTAGCGGCAATCGTACCTTGGGTCTGAAACCCATGGCTCAGGTATTCAAGCCCACTCCGGTGGCACAAGTAGACGCTAACGATCGCACCCAAGCCCACTCCGGTGGTACAAGCCGACTTCGGTCGCATTCTTAAGCCCGCTCCGGCGGCAAAACAACTCGTTTTCTCTGATTTTTTCGCTTTGGCTTTCCGAAAAGTGCTTTCGTTTTTTGCATCTTAAGTCCACCCCGCGTGCCACAAAGTCGACTGGTGTAGTCACATCTCAAAGTCCGCTCTGTCGGTGTTTTGGACCGGCAACCTACTACGGGGGTACCGAAGTAGATGAATGTGACCCGCCGAGATCGGTAACTCGAAGGAAGAGACACGCGGCACACAATTTAGACGGGTTCGGGCGCGAGGTGCGTAATACCCTACGTCCCGTATGCGTCGTAGCTCCGGATTAATAGGGCACGATTACGGATGGTGCAATAGTTCGCCGTGAGTTGAGATTGGATGAGGTGATCCTGAGAGATCGGTCCCCTGCCTCGCCTTATATAGTCCGAGGAGCGAGGTTACAAGCTCGGAGTAGGGAAGGAGTACTAGTCGAGTACGTCCAGGGAGACCTCTACACGATGCGGAACGTGTACAGAGTCCTAACCGAGTACTACTCCTGTGTTGCCCTTGTGCTCCACGCCTTCGGGTGCGGGTGTAGCGCAAGCGGGTAGTCCCAGGGGCCCACCGAGTAGTCGGTCCTGGTACCCACCGAGGTAGTGGGCCCAGGGAGGTCCATACGACAAGCCCCCGAGTACTTTGTAGTCGAGAAGGATAGCTTCAAGTAGTCTTGAAGGGCTTAACAAGTAGTCCTCAAGCGTCCCCCGAGTGCTACAAGTCAAAAGTCCTCAAGAGTAGTCGAAGCATCCCGAGGCCGGAATGTACTCCAGTCGATGTTTGAGCAATCTTGAAGTCTTCTCGAGTAGTCCCAAGCGTCCTTGAAATCTGCCTTCGAAGGTCTTCAAAAAGCACGCCTTGTCTTGAAGCCGGAGCCGGTCAAGAAAATGCGATTTGCGGAACCGCCATCCACGTGGAGTAGCCCCCCGGAGCCCGAGCCGCGGGCTGCGCGCGAGGATCTATCCAAAGTCCACGGCGAGAAAATCCCGAAAAATCCGAAGAGAAAAAACCGAAGGACACGTGGCACGGAGCCCCCGAGCCTTGGGGTCGAGTACTTCCTCTCGAATTGAAGGGTCTTCTTGGAGAATGTGTCCTCGAGATGCTCTTGAGACTAGCCGCGTCCCGGGTAGTCGAGTAGAAGTAGCCGAGCCCCCCGAGATGAGGCGCGTCGACTAGTGGAATACGAAGAGTCACGCGCGGCCCGCCGAGTCGGCCGCGCGTGGACTTATTCGGCCGCCCGTTACGGAGGCGTTTTGGCTTATAAATACAAGCCGAAACCCTTAGGGTTTTTCACCCAAGTGAGCCGCGAGTCATTCGCCACTTGAATCTTGAAGTAGATCCACTCCGGCCGAGCACGCCGCCGTAGTAGATCCAAGCGCATCGCCACCCGAAAGCCCCGCTAGGGTAGCCCCCGAGCGGATGCGAGTGAAGACTCCTCGTTCTTGGAGGATGAAGCCGTCCCGTCGAAGACGTCGAAGGCCGGCGGGAAGAAGAGGAGCCATGCGAGAGGCTGCGCCGCGGCCGCAGAAGCGGCGCCGCCCACGTCTCCACCGCGCGCCGACCCAAGCCGCGAGTGGAAAAAATCGAAGGTAAAGACCGAAGACTTGCGACCCCGTTGAACAGCGGGTTCATCGGGGAGAAGCGAGATCGACATGTGGAGATCCGCCGCGAGAGATCCCTATCCAATGGAGAAGGCACAAGACGAGATCCCGATGTTCTCGCGCTTCGTGGAGCGCGGTCTTGCGCTCCCGCCGAGTGACTTCTTCAAGGGGCTTCTCGGGTACTATGGCATCGAGTACCTCAACTTGAACCCCAACGGTATCTTCCACACTTCCGTCTTCGTCCACTTCCTCGCGAGGCTTTCTTGGGAATCAAACCGCCTTGGATTCTCTTCGGAAGTTTTTCCGCGTGAAGCCCGCGACCCGGCACCTCCAACCCCGGAGTAGCTCGGAGGGGCCGGGATCCAGGCGAGGGAGGATGCCGCGGAGCGATGCACAGCGTACAAGCTCGTGGACTCCAACACCGACCCCGGAAGACGAGGTGGTTCTACATCACGAACCACCATCCCGAGCTACCGAAGCCGAGCGGGCGGCGGCCCGAGGCACCAAGAGTGGTGGAACACGGAGCCCACCATGCAGGAGGGGCTCCGGCTCCCGAGTTGCTAGCACGCATCAAGACCCTGCGGGATGCGGGACTGAGGGCCGAACACGTGGCCTTCGGCTTCATGAAGCGCCCGGATCCACCGGCCCCGATGGCGAGGGATACGATGGGCTTCGAGTACACCGGCGACGACGACACGTCGCGGATGCGGGGGCGAAGTGAAGACAACGACATCATCGATAGGTTGTCGAGGATCTTCAAGGACATGCGGAGTACACGGCGTGCCTGTCGAGGAATACTCGCCGCGCGCCGCGCCCAACGAGGTAAGTAGCCGTACCCCCCTCGTCGAGTAGTAGGCACTTGTAGCGAGTTGCGACGCTTTTGTGTCTTTTGCACAGGATGATGTGAAGCGGTTTGTCTTCGAGCCGCGGCCACCACCGAGCGGAATTGAGATCCCAACGGTGGAGAAGGTGAAGGAGCGCCGAGTAGTCGGAGACGACGACGATCCCGTCATCGTGGAGGATACCTCCGATGACGAGGAAGACGAGGAGACGGCGCGGGGACCGCTTCCGCGTTGCGGTCGAGGTTTAGCCGTCCGGGCTTGCCTCATGTACCTCTCATCCAGGACCCTCCGCCAGCTCCGGAGGCTAGCCTTCTTCCGCGCCGCCGAGGGAAGCCGCGCAACCCCGCCAAGAAGCGGGTAGCGAAGAAGATGAAGGTCTCAGAGACCACGCCTCCAGAGGTAAGACATCTTGAGCGAAGTAGTCGAGTACCCGGTGAGCGAGTACGGTGCGACGAGTAGTCGTCCTTCCGTGCGGGAGAGGCCGCCGGCGGGGGCCGGGTGGAGGAAGGCGATGAGGGCATGTGGCCCACGGTGGGGGAACCGCCGGAAGCCGAAGTCCGGCCCCCCTCGTCGATGAACTTACGCGGTGCGGCCGGAGCGCCGGCCCCCGCCCCGAGAAGGGAGCGGAGTACCCGCGACCGCCGCCGTTGAAGAGGTGGAAGCCGCGAGGGCGCGGAGAACCTCGCGCCGGCCGCCGCCGCCGTGGAGGAGGCGGTAGTCGGAGAGGCGGAGGAAGAAACGCCCGCCGAGGGTGGACTGGTTGATATCGCCAGCATCCTCGGTGCTCCGGCCGTGACTATCGTCCGGTCGAACTTGTAAGTAACATACCGTCATGAGTAGTACTCATTGTAGTAGTCGATTTTATCTGACGACCCTCTGTGGATACTTGTGCAGAAAATCCACGGACTTGAGCTGGGACGGAGAGGAGCCCACGGCGAGCGAGAGGCGAAAGGTCGCGCGCGCCCGTCGAGGAGCCCGCTCCGAGAAGCCCAAGCCGCGGCCGAGCCCCCCCGCGCCGAAGCGCCCGCCGCGAAGCGGTCGTAGTCGAAGGTGAGTACTCCTCCCGAAGCTATAGAGCCCCAAAAAGAGTAGTCGTAGATGCGATGCGCGTGTTCCTTGGTGACGGGCGGCGGAAGGGGTGACATCCCTACGGGGGTGCCCATGCGAGGAGTTGGCACCGAAGCCCCGCGAGGGCTGCGGTAGGAGCCCCCGAGCCCATGGGGGAAACCGTCGAGAAGTCCGCCGAGGGGGGAGGCGGCTACCACGTCGCCGGGGGTTGCCCCGGAGGTGGCGATCCGATCCCCGGAGATCCAAGACGCGGAGCCTATCCGCTCGGCGCCAATGACGGAGGCTACAACGAGTAGCCGTGGCGGGATCGAGCTGCTTGCCGACGATCTCGTCGAACCGGCGGTGTTGGCGCAGCACTTGGAGGCGATGCGGCGAGCCGAACAGTGGATGAAGGTACGTAGCCGTTGCCTCCCGAGTAGTCAATCCTTTGCGTTGAGTACTCTGCTTGACTTGTACTTGTCTTGTGTAGGACGTCGCGGAGCGATCCCGCGAGAAGTCGAATCTACTGCAAGGCTACGGCGACACGGTACTGCGAGCTGAAGCCATGGAGGAGCAGCTCATGAAGTCGAGGAAGCACGCGGCCGCCATGCAATCGAAACTTGACGCCGCCTTCGCCAAGTACCACAACGATGTGATGGACTTGCGGGCGAAGAGCGACGAGGCGGGTGCGGAAGAACAAGGGCCTCCGCAACAAGAATAAAGGTATGTCTCTTGACTTGTCGGGTACTTGTTGGGAGTCATCAAGCTCTGACCCGTTGTTGTGTTCCGATGTTGCAGAACTCGAAGGCCAGGTGGAGCGGCTGAAAGGCTCGGAGATCAGCATGAAGAATCTCTTCTACCGGGAGCAAGAAGCCCGCCAGGTACTTGAACTCGACTACAAGGAGCTGGCCTTCGAGTGCGAGAAGCACATGGAGTTGCGAATTGCATCTGATAGAGACCTCGTCAACTGCTACAAATCTTTGCGAGCAGTTGAACGAGGACCTGCGAGGCACTCGGGCCCAGTGAAGGACCTTGAAGAGGTTTGCCCTCCCGATCGCGAGGCTCCTGGTGCCGCACCCGGGCGGCCCCAAGATCGCTCCGTTGGCGGATCGACTTCGTGAGGCGCCAAGCCGGCGGCCGCCTACGTGAAGCACATGGCCAAGTCAATCCCGAAGCGAGGTGCCGGCCTTCATGAAGTCGTACTTCCCGAAGGCCCCGGTGGAGGTAGTCGCCGGCGGGGTGGCCGCCAACCCGCTCGGATGAGCGATGCACGCGAGTTCTTCGGAGCGAGGGATGGCTCCCATCGCGGAGCGAGGTAGCCGATAAGTTGAACCTCCGGTAGCCCCCGCATAGATAGCTAGTAGCCGTAGTTGTATAGGAAACGAGTTGAAATGAACTTTTTCATATATCAATGAAATGTGATGTTCCATCAATGAGTACTCGTAACCGCGATCTCGGAGTGCGGAGCGCCCATCGTGGAGTAGGTGCGAGTGGTAGTACTCGGCTTAGTAGTCCCGTCGCGAGGGAGTAGACGAGAAAGAAGTTGATGAACAATCAAACTTTATTACCGAAGAAGTACACACCGGGTGGCCGGGCCGTAGTTACAAGGGATCGCCCGGACCCGAAGGCCGCTTACGGTGAGTAGTACCGGAGCGGGTAGCCGCTTACGGTGAGTGATCCGTAGGTAGCCGTGTAGGCCGGATCGCGAATCCGTAGGTAGCCGGGCGAGTCGGATCTTGGAGTGTGGTCTCTTGGTAGACCGTCGCTAGAGTCCTTGACGCTCGTTGCGGCCCGGGGTCCGTAGGTAGCCGCACGGGGCGGACTCGGAGGAGAGTAGTCCCGGAGACTTGGAGCCGGGACCGGAGGGTCGCTTGCGGCAAGGGGTGTTGGAAGCGGCCGTGTAGACTTGAACCCCGCAGTAGTCGTATAGACTAGGCGTAGAATCGACGAGCTGGTCGACGTTCCACGAGTTGTTGACTTCTTCGCCTTCAAGTGTTTGGAGGCGGTAGGAGCCTGGCCCTGGTCACCTTAGCCACGGTGAAGGGGCCTTCCCTGAGGGGGGGCGAGCTTGTGAAGTCCTTCCGTGTTCGGGATACGGCGGAGAACAAGATCTCCAACGTTGAAGGAGCGTTCCTTGACGTTGCGATTGTGGTAGCGTCGGATACCCTCCGGGTACCTTGCGATTGGACGAGGGCGGCGCGGCGAGCTTCTTCGAGGTCTGTCGATATCAACTCGTCTGTTGTCCTCTGAGACGCCTTCGTCGTAGTGCTCCACCGCTGGCGAGTTCCATATGACGTCGGCGGGGAGGATGGCCTCGGAGCCATAGACCGGGAAGTAGGGGGATTGCCCCCGTTGGCTTGGATGGTTGAGTCCGCGGCCCCCGCAGTGCATTGGGTAGTTCCTTGATCCACTTGCCCCCCTTTGAGTTAGCGGCGTCGTGTAGCCGCTTCTTGAGGGCGTCGAGCACCATCCCATTGGCGCGCTCGACTTGTCCGTTGGCCCGTGGGTGGGCGACGGAGACGTATCGACGTCGATCCCGCTTGTTCTCGCGGTACTCCCGAAGCTGGTGGTTGTTGAAGTTGGACCCCGGTGTCCGTGATGATGCGATGGGGTGGCCGTAGCGGTGCACGAGTTCATCCGAAGTCGAGTACTCTGTCGGCCTTGGGGCATGTAACCGGCTTGACCTCAATCCACTTGGTGAACTTGTCGATAGCCACCGGTACCCCTCGTTGAATCCTCTCGGCGCGGTTGGCGGTGGCCCAATCATGTCGAGCCCCCGGCGAGGCAAAGGGCCGGGGTTGGCGGTATGGTGACTAGCTTGTAGGCGGGGACGTGTTGCTGCCGCTAGCGAAGAACCGACATCCTTGGCACCTTCGACGAGTTCTTCGGCATCGCCCGGGGCCGTGGGCCGGTAGAAGGCTCGCGGAAGGCCTTGGCCGACCGGCGTGCGGGAGGACGCGTGGTTGCCGCGCACGCCCTTGTGGATCTCCTCCAAGATGTCCTTGCCTTCTTCGCGAGGGACGCACTTTATGAGTACTCCGGACGACGCGCCTCGCTTGTAAAGCTTGTCGCCGACGAGGACGTAAGACTTGGCGCGGCGGACGAGTTGTTCGGCTGCGTTCTTGTCGGAGGGGGACCTTCCGCTCGGCCGAGGTAGTCGATGAAGGGTTGCCTCCGGTCCACGTCGATCATCATGACCTCCTCTGCCCGGTGGTGGATGGGGCCGGGGCGGTGGTCGGTGGCGCGGCTCCGGGGATGGATGGCGCGTGAAGCTCGTGGACGAAGACGCCGCGGGTACTTGCGCGCGGGTGGATCCGAGCTTCGAGAGGACGTCGGCCGCAACGTTGTTGTCGCGGACGATGTGGTGGAACTCGAGACCGTAGAATTTATTCTCGAGCTTGCGGACTTCTAGGCGATGGCGTCCATGTTCTCCTTGTTGCGGTCCCGGGACTTGTTGACTTGGTTGATGACCCTTTGCGGAGTCGCCGTAGACTAGTAGCCGCTTGATGCCAAGTGAGCGCGAGGCGGGGCCGGTGTAGGAGAGCTTCGTACTCGGCTTCATTGTTCGAGACCTTCCGAGAAGATCCGCGGACGTACTTTAGTTGTTCGCCGTTGGAGAGATCGAAGCACTCTCGCGCTGCGCCCTCGAGGTTGAGTGAGCGCGTCAAAGTACATCACCCAATGCTCCCGGTCGCACGGTGGGAGCGGTAGGCGGTTCTCCCGCCACTCTGCCATGAAGTCGACTAGAGCTTGCGACTTGATGGCTGTGCGTGGCTTGAAGTCGATGGTGAGGGCGCCGAGCTCGACGGCCCATTTGGAGATCCTTCGGTGGCGTGCGGGTTCCTCGTGATGTCGCCGAGGCGGGTAGTCGGTGACGACGGAGACCGAGTACTCACCGGAAGTAGTGTCGTAGCTTCCGCGAGGTGATGAGTAGAGCGTACGAGAAGCACGCACGGGGGGGGTAGCGAGCCTTGGACTCCGATAGAACCTCGGCCGACGAAGTAGGCGGGGCGGCCCCGGGCCCAGGGTGGCGTGGCCGTCTTCTTCGCCGCTCGACAACGATGGCGATGCGACCACGTGAGTAGTCGCGGCGAGGTAGAGCGATGGCGCTCGCCCTTGTAGGGAGCGCGTGAGGACTAGCGGCTTCGACGGGAAGTCCTTGAGGCCGGGCAAGGGCTTGGTCGCCTCTGCGGTCCACACGAACTTCTCGTGGTGCTTGAGTAGTTTGAAGAAGGGGAGGCCCCGTTCTCCTAGCCTCGAGATGAATCCGTTCAATGCCGCCATGCACCCCGTCGGCTTACGGACGTCCTTGATGCTCGTGGGAGCTTTCATGCGGTGATGGCGGAGATCTTCTCGGGGTTGGCTTCGATGCCGCGCCGGGGCGATGATGAAGCCGAGTAGTTTGCCGAAGGGACGCCGAAGACGCACTTGTTCGGGTTAAGCTTCCAGCGGTACTCGCGTAGCGATGCGAAGGTCTCTTCAAGGTCGTCGATGAGGGTACTGGAGTCCCTGGTTTTGACAACCACGTCATCCACGTAGGCCTCGACGTTCTTGTTGAGTTGCCGCTTGAAGCAGGCCTGGATGGCCCGTTGGTAGGTAGCGCCGGCGTTCTTCAACCCGAAAGACATGGTCGTGTAGCGATGCACGCGCCAAACGGGGTGATGAACGCGGTCTTCTCTCGGTCTTCCTCCTTGATTGCGATCCGGTGGTACCGGAGTAGCGATCGAGGAAGCGAGAGCGAGGTCGCGGCCCCGCCGTGGAGTCGATGACTTGATCAATCGCGGCAACCCGAAGGGGTCCTTGGGGCGAGTGCTTGTTGAGGTCGGTGTAGTCGACGCACATCCTCCACTCGTTCGAGTTCTTCTTGCGGACGAGGACGGGGGTTGGCGAGCCACTCGGGATGGAAGACTTCTCGATGAAGCCGGCGGCGAGTAGCTTGGCGAGCTCCTTCTTGATGGCGTCCGTCTGTCGTCGGCGAAGCGTCGGAGGTGCTGCTCGCTTGGGGGTGGCCTTTGGGTCGACGTTGAGGCGGTGCTCGATCGGCTCCACGGGCACTCTCGGCATGTCCGTCGGCTTCCACGCGAAGATGTCGCGGTTAGCCGAAGGAAGGCCGATGAGCGCGTCTTCCTATTTGGGGTCGAGGCCGGCCCCGATGGTGGTGGTCTTGGTGGGGGTCGCTTTGTTCCGAGGTCGACCGACTTGACGAGCACCTCCTCAGGTGGCCGAGGCTTGTTGGCGGCCGTCGGACTTCTGCGGGATGTCGAGTTCACTTGTGGCAAGCTTCTTCGACGCGGCGTAGACCTCCATCATTGGGGTGGGTACTTGATTTGTTGAAGCGATCACCACGGCCTCTGTATCGCAGTCGTGAGAGATCTTCAAGTCCCCTTGGAGGGAGAGTACGCCCGGCGGACTTGGCATTTTGAGTACCAAGTATGTGTAGTGGGGCACCGCCATGAACTTGGCGATGGCCGGCTGCCGAGGATGGCATGGTAGGAAGTCTCGATATCCGCGACCTCGAACTTGATGTACTCGGTGCGGTAGTTGTCGCGGGACGCCCCCCGAAGGTAGCTGGCGGTACCACCGAGCCTAGTGGGATAGCCGCGTTGCTCCGGGACGATGCCGTAGAAAGGCATGCTTTGCTCTTGTCGAGCATGGGGGTGACGTCAAGGTTCATCTTCTTCGAGTCTTGGTGAAGAGGACGTTGAGCCCGCTTCCGCCGTCGATGAGCACCTTGTTGAGCTTAGAGCCCGCCATCTTTGTTGGCTTCGGGACGAGAGGGAAACGTCTGGTTCGGAGAAAAGGCCGGTCCATTGGTCCGCGCGGGAGAAGGTGATGGGTGTCTCGACCACCCGAGAGGGGTCATAACCGCCGGTTCAATGGACATCACTTCACGGCGAGTAGCCTTCTGCTCCCGCCTGTTGGGTAGTCCGCCGAAGAGGACGTTGACGGTCTTCTCGGGTTCTTGGAAGTCGTCGCCGTCCTTCTTCTTGTTCTTCGATCGTGAGGGTGCGGTGGCTCCGGCGTATCCTTGAGTGCATGCCGAGCCGGTAGCTTGCTCGGTAGTGTGGTTGTCGTTTGGATGCCACGGGCACTTCTCCTTCGGCGGGTCTTTGAACCCGCCGGAGTTCTTCTTCGAGTTCCCTTTCGGAGGACGCTGGATAGCCGCGACGGTATTGTCGGCTTGCGCTTGCGATTAGAACCCGAGAAGTTGTTGTTGTTGTTGTTGCGGCCGCCTTGGTTTGGATTCTTTGCCGCCGCCGCCGCCCCGGTTGCGCTTGGACTTGCGCGGATGGCGTCGTACTTGGCGTTGGCCTTGTCCTCTTCATCCGCCCAGGACGTGATCATGTCCTTGAGGTGGGGAATGGACCGGGGCGGCGACGACCGAAGTCTTCGAAGGTGCGGCGATGGTAGAGGCCGTCTGGAAGAGGTCGATGACCTCCTTGTCGGTGACGTCTACGACGGTAGCGCGCTTGTCGAAAAAGCGGCGCATGTACTTGCGGAGGGTCTCGCCTTGTTCTCGCTTGATCATGGCGAGGTCCATGCGAGTACCCGAACGGCCTATGGCGCCCGCGAAGTTGCTCGTGAGCTGTTCCTTCAGTCCGGTCCCACTTGTCGATTGAGTGCTTGTCCGGCGACTCGAGCCACGTGAGTGGGGCTTGGTCCGAGCGAAGGGGAAGTAGAGGCACTTGGTGTCGGCGTTGCCGCCGGCGTTCTCGATGGAGAGAGCGTAGCATCGGAGCCTTTGGATAGGATCTTGCTTTGCGTCGTACTTGGTGATCCCCAAAGGCTTGAATTTGTCGGGGAGGAGCGGAGTTGCGAAGCCGGGGTGAGAAAGCGGGGAAGCCGTCGCCTTCGGCGGCGGTCGTCGACTTCTTTTGCCGTAATTCCTCGATTCTCCGGCGAGCATCGTACCCGCCCGAGAGGCGCGGAGGCGTGGCCGTGCGCGTGGCGCGGCCGCCGCGGCCGCCGCCGCCTCCCGGCTTTCTTGTTGGCCCCCGTGGTTGGAGGCTGCCGCCGTCGGCCGGCCGCCGCCGCCGTCGGGGTCGTTGCCGCCGCCACCGGCCGGAGCACGATGGGGGACGACTTCTCGGTTGCCGTTGTCTTGCGTGAAGGTCCGCCGGCGGTGGAGCGTCGACGGTTTGGGTCGGCTCGGGATGTCGCCCGAGTACGGTTAGGGCCGGGGTCAACACTGCGACTAGTAGCTTCGTTGTCGCGAGGCTTAGGCCGGGAGAGGTTGGCTAACTCTCTTGTCGACCCGCATGAAGTAGGCTTCTTCGGCGAGCTTGGCGATGACCTCTCCGGCCCGTATGCCCCGAGCACGACGTGCGATCGTTGTGATCGACATGAGGCATTGCTCGGGGAGTGGTGTGGACTCTGCTCTCAAGCGCCGAGAGCTTCCGCCGAGTTGCGGATGGGAAGGTTGTCTCGAGCCGCCGGCGTCGTTCGTTGCGCTTCTCGTTACGTTCGCGCGGGCGTCCCCGCGTTGGCGTCGGTCTCGTCGCGGGGGCATCGGCGGAACGGCTCGTACGCGGAGATGTCCTCCAAGTACTTGTCCGCGGCCGTGCACGAGGTTCCGGGGTGTCGCCGGCGGCCATGAAGACTTGACGATCGGGGGTACCCAAGCTTGGCTCGAAAGGTGCCACCTCGGTTGGTGTGTTTGAGCCGGCTCCGGGCTAGTGGTGTTCCCTCCTCGAAACGGTAGCGAGTCGATGTAGGCGACGTAGCGTGAGTCTTCCTTTGTCGGCTCGGCGGGCTTGCGGTACGGCCGGTAGACGTATCTTCGGCCGGCGTCGATCTTATAACCGGCCCGGAGGGCGGCCCGACAAGGGAAGCTCAAAGGAGTCATCTTCGGACTCGGGCTCCTCGGGGTCCGACCCGAAGTCGAACTCGTAGTCCGGGTTCGAGTAGAACTCGGAGAGAGAGCCGGAGTCCGAGACGCGGTGGGGACGGCGTCGGAGTCCGAGTTGTACTCGGTTACGGGCTCCTTGCGGCCGGCGTGGTGTAGAAGCCTCCGTGCGGGCCGGCCCGGGAACGCGAGGGCCACGCGCGGCGCGGCATGGAGAGGGGACCGCTGCGATGGGCGAGGAGCCGGCTCGCATGCGATGGCCCATGGCGACGTCGGGTTCGAGTTGGAGATGGACTCGAGCTCGAAGTCGGCGTGGAGGTTGGAAAGCGAAATTTCGCCGAACTTGCGGCGAGCTTGCCGTGACAACTTCGGGAAGCGTCACAAGGCTGTCCTCGAGTCGGGTTGCATGATCCGGCGGCGGCCGGAAGGAGCCCGCGCCATCGGCGGTGCGGACCCGGGCGCCGAAGACGAAGGTGTCGCCGCGGTTGAAGGCGACGGTTGGCTTGATGTGGACGGAGCCGTCGAGTTCGCCATGTGATCTCGAGCGAGAGCCCCTACCCGGCGCGCCGGTGTCGGTGTTTTGGACCGGCAACCTACTACGGGGGTACCCGAAGTAGATGAATGTGACCCGCCGAGATCGGTAACTCGAAGGAAGAGACACGCGGCACACAATTTAGACGAGGTTCGGGCCGCGAGGTGCGTAATACCCTACGTCTGTATTTGCGTAGCTCCGGATTAATAGGGCACGATTACGGGATGGTGCAATAGTGCGCCGTGAGTTGAGATTGGATGAGGTGATCCTGAGATCGGTCCCTGCCTCGCCTTATATAGTCCGGGAGGCAGGGTTACAAGTCGGAGTAGGGAAGGAGTACTAGTCGAGTACGTCTAGGAGACCTCTACACAGTGCGGAACGTGCACAGAGTCCTAACCGAGTACTACTCCTGTGTTGCCCTTGTGCTCCACGCCTTCAGGTGCCGTGTAGCGCAAGCCGGGTAGTCCCAGGGGCCCACCGAGTAGTCGGTCCTGGTACCCACCGAGGTAGTGGGCCCAGGGAGGTCCATACGACACGCTCTACGCGGCAATCTAAAGTCGACTTCGGCTTTCAAGTCGCATATCAAAGTCAGCTCCACGCGGCATCCTAAAGTCGACTTCGGTTTTCAAGTCGCATCTCGAAGTCCGCTCCGCGCGGCACAAAGTCGACTTCGGTTTTCAAGTCGCATTCTAAAGTTTGCACTACCGGCATCTAAAGTCGACTTCAGTCGCATCTAAAGTCCGCTCTGACGACACGACTACTTCTCATGCTCCACGGCTCGACGCCAAACTACTACTCAGAATCTCTCCAGCTCGGGGGCTGCACTCAAATTACTACTCGAGGATGACTCCAGTAGACTTCGCTTGCTCTCAAGCTCGGGGGCTCCGTACCAACAACTACTCGACGTGGCTCATATGGCTCTCTTATCTCGAGGGCTACACGCTGCATGAGTGCTCGGATGATGGCTTTCGTGGATACTGAAGACCCTTGGATTGATTACCTAAGGCTCGGGGCCGCTATGCTACACCCATCATTCAAAATTTTCAAGACGGAAGATTCGGAATCAAGATTGACCCTCAGCTAGAGTCGCAACTCAACCTAAGGCTCGGGGGCTACTCCTTATGGAGTGCGATCTTGCAATCGCACTTCCATATAATCTCGACTTCAAGACAGATGAGTTTGGATCACCTTCCGGCCCTCGTGGCCGCTTCAAGTACTATTGAAGACTTCTCCAAGCAGTACTCGAGGACGCTCAGGAACTACTCGAAGAGGCTTCAAGACTACTCGAACTGCTACTCTAGACTACAATGTGCTCAGAGGCTTGTCGGGTATACTCCCCAGGTACCCATACGAGGAAGGATGAAGACGGACTTCTACTAGAATTCCCCAGTAATCCTATTAGGACTCATTCCGTGTAATCCTACTAGGACTCCTGCCTTGTAACTGACTAGGAACCCACCCCCTGGACTATATAAAGGAGGGCTGGGTACCTAGCCGAGCACCTGATCTCAACCCAACACCAAGCGCAGGGCGCCATACTTGATACCCCAAACAAGACGTAGGGTTCGCCACCTTGGCGGCCCGAACCTGTATAAATCTTGTGTCTTGTGTCCTTGCGCATACCTTCGAGTTCTCGGTCTCCCGATCACGATCCTCCACCGCACAATCTACTACCTCAGGTACCCCCTGGGTAGGTTTGCCAGGTTAAAACACCGACACCCGGGGAAGAGCCAGTTTCTCTGTAGGACGTGGGGCTAGATGCTCCAAATGCCAGAAGGAGAAGGGGACGTGTTATGAAGACCTTCAGCCAGTGGATTCAGAATGAGCCTAAGGAGAAATGGTGTCTCCTGTTTGATAAGGAAGGTGTGAGGCATGGGATATTGACAACAAATCTTGCTGAGGTCTACAACGCTGTTTTGCATGGTGCCAGAGCTCAACCTCTTGTTGGTATCATTGAGTTCTTCTTGTACCGCACAATGAAGTACTTTCTTAACCGTGCTAATGCAGCACATGCAGCAATGCAGGATTGTCAGAAGGTGTATTCAACATGGATGACTGAGTACTTGAACAAAAAACAGAAGGCCGCTCTTGCTCACAGAGCTTACCCACAACCTCTACATCATGATCCTGGTGAGGAAATGCAGTGGAGATATCAGATAAGTTGCCAGTCCAAATCACAAAAAGCAAATGGTGAAATAACAATAAAACAGTTATTGGGAATCAGACATGCTCATGCTCTTGCTAGAAGCCACTGCTGCTACACTACCCTGCTCATATGTGATCGTTGCATGCCTTGCAACAAAAAATAAGCATTAGGGTTGCTACATGCCTAAATACTTTCTAAAGCAAATCATTCTAGACACTTGGAACCACACTATTGAGGGTTACCTACATCTTGGAACTTTCACTCAAGACTCCAAAGACAGTGCGTTGTACATACTAAATCCAGAACCAACCATGTGTCAAGGTAACAGTCGACGCAGGAAGAAGAGGATTAGGAACAACATGGATGAGGCTGAAGCTAGACCTCGGGTGTAGATATGCTCTAAGTGCAACAATCTAGGACACTCCTACAAGAAATGCACCGACGCATCTTACTTTTCCACTGCCACTTCTACACCACCTTCAGCTAGTGCACGTGGACGTCGTTCCAGTTGCTACAACGAAGGAATGCAATGACCATACTTGTTTGTGCTACCGTGTTGTAATATTTAAAATACTTATGCATGTTATCGTCTTGTAATATTTGAACAATTTTATCTGGCAAGGTCTTGTGATATTTGAACTTATGCATGTTATCGTGTTGTAATAATTGAACTACCTTTTCATTTGCTTGTTGTTTTATTCTTGCCATCAAATTTCTTATCATATCCTGTTATGTTTTGTTCTCTAATTTCAAATGAAACATGTAATGAATTATCATATTTCTCATCTTTTTGTAGGCTTTCAATGGCTTCAACGGGTCCCGAGTTGGATTTGGAGTTGCTCACCAGTATGAAGGACAAGGTTTCGGTGCCTAAGGGGATCCACAGTCTTATGTGCTACTGCGGTAACAATTGTAAGCTTGTCAAGTGCAACGTTCTCGGATACTGCTACTGGATGAGGTTCTTCATGTGCGAGAACTACGAGCATGACCCACTCCCACCATGTCACAATGTTAGACCAAAAGTAAGAACTAACTGCATTACTAATTAAATATTATGTCATTGCTATTTTATTATATGCTAACTTGTCTTAGAAAAAAGACTCCACCTCCTCTCTGTGATTTTATATAGTGGCTAGATTGTGAGCAATCTGAACAAGACAAACGTTACGTCGAGGAGATAGGTCATTCAACACGTGAGAGGTGGCAAAGGATGGTTGAGGCAGAAAAACAAGAAGAAAAATGTAAGGAGCAACAGGAGGAAATTCGCATTCGCCAGGAGTTCAAAGAACGTGAAGCGGCCGCGGCACGTGAAGCAGATAGAGAGAGGAAGAGGGAGAGAGCTCGCTGGGCTAAGGAAGTTGGGCCGGATGCTATGAGGAAGGGGAAATACCCCCATTATACCCAGTAGACGTAGAGTACTCGACTCATCATATTCTCTAGAGTCGGGTTGTATCTTTAAGAACTCGATTTCAGATGCATTACAGATACAAATAGTAAAACTCATACTAGGGTGTGTTTTTTGTGAACTGCACCAAACAGTGAACACATAGGGTGTGTTTTCTATGAGTCACTGCACCAAACAGTGTACCTAGTACTAGGGTGTGTTTCCTCCGAGTCACTACCCGTTTTCTTGCCCCGGATCGAATGGACCACCATCCAGTCTGCGCCTACATATATGTGAGCACTCTTCTCCAGTCTCACTCACAACACAACAAGCAACAATGAGTTCCTAGACTGGGGATGATGATTATGACTCCCTCGGTCCAGCACTGTGGAGCCAGCAAGATCCAGAGTTCAACAACAATTTTCTAGTCTTAGACAAGAGAGATTTCAAATCCATGTGTGATGTTAGAAAGTACGCACCAAATCAAACAGTTAACTGGCAAAGGTGTGCACACAGTGAGTTCTGTGTGATGCAGGTTTATCAGGGATGGGACAACTCTAGTCGACGCTTCTGGCATTGCTCACAAGCATGGGTAAGCAAAACTCCATGACCTCTGTCCTTCATAAATTTATGATTTACTAATGTAATCACGGTTTCTGCAGTACTCCGAACAACCAGATAACTGCAGTTTCGTATAATGGGTGGATCCCCACAGCTATTTACCCGTATCAAGAGTACATCAACTACCTCGAGGATGTTGTCATCTGCAACCTGAGGCAAGAACTCGCATTGACATTGGCTTCTCCAGATCCGACATCTACCAACGACGACGACAGACTGGTGACCGGACCAATGGTGGTGAAGACGAACACCGACTGTGTGGACGAGTACTGATGTTGTCCGTGCCACGAAAAGAAGGACAACACTCCACCAGCAACTCCACCCCCGCCATCATCTGATCCAACTCCACCCCCGTCGGGGGTACTACATGCCCTCCCAGCACTCTGGTGGGTCTATGATGTTCGGGTTCTCCGAGTACTATTCGTACAACTAGACTACAATTGTTGTAATCGTTTATCTAAATTCCCTAAGGCATGTTAGGACTAGCAGCAACGGCACAAAGTTAGGGTAATTGTGTCGCACGTGCCATTGCAAATGTTGTAATTGTTTATCTAAATTCGTCGTTAAGTATTAATGTTCGTCGTTTTATCAATGCTTCAAAAATTGAAATTTACAAGAAAAAAATCCTGCCGCCGCAGCGCACGGCGGTAGGTCCATACATACCGCCGTGGCCTGTGGCGTTACCTGGGGGCCACATTGCCGTCTCGGTAGGCTCCTACCGCCGTGGCCCACGGCATCAGGGACCTAACGTCGTGGCCCGCGGCGGTAAGACCTACGGCCCCACTGCTGGCGGCTCCTACCGCCGTGGGCCACGACATTATGTCCCTGACGCCATGGGCCACGACGACAGATGTATAGTTTTGCAAAATTTTGGGAAGACCATATATTTTTGCAAAATTGAGATAGAAAAAATACAAAAAAAATTTGACAAAACCAGCAATCTGCCTCTACATTTTTTTAAAAAAATGACTTTTAATGTTTGAGATCTTTTAAGGTCTTAATAACCCCCAAATCCCCCCTCCGAACCCTAGCTGTTGTCGTTGCTACCCCGCTGCCCACGCACGCCGCCGCCAGCCCCGTGCCCTGGGCGAGCTCACCCTACCTCGCGTTGCTACCACCGCATGCTGTCTCGCACGACATCTCCTTCCGTCGTGGGAGACGGGCGAGCTCCGGCGCGGCATGTGAATCATCATCGCAGTTGTCACGGGCACGCCGCTGCTGTCATGAGGAAGAAGATGATGTCATGTTTTATCCTCAAATGTTGAATCTTGTCTCATTAATGTTGAATCTTGATTGTACATATGTTGAAATAACTATTGAAAAATGTTGAATGTTGAATAACATATTTCAAAATGTTGATTTATTTTTTCAACAAATGTTGAAACTCAATTTTTGAAATGTTGAATTTAATTGGACCTATTTGTTGAGTCACACATAAGCCATATAGGAGCCCCGACGAAATGACTATTCCTTGTTGGTATGATTGTTTAAAACCTTTTGACTTTTCCTGAAAGTGCATCCAGGCCTCTAAATGGATTTTGGTGAATTGTAACACAAAGCGATTAAAGGACTAACTTGGTTGATAAAGATTGTGAGCAAGTTTTTTATCTTAGTATTAATTAATAATATAACAAGTGTTTCATATTAATGGATGAATGTTGTATAGCTCACATCAAAGAAAGCAAGCAAGTGTGTGATCCCGTATTATAAGTGTTGATCAATGACAAGCTAAAATGAAGATAATAATGGAGAATGTTTCAAGAATGATCTACAAGATCTCCAATTAATGTGACAACTTTGGTACAAATAAAAGGACCACTTTGTATAAAATGATAGTTTGCACTACAAAGACTTTGCAAGACTTCAAGGGGTTATTTTAAATTACATAAGCTTATTTCTATGTTGATGGTTCTACATTTGAAAACTTGCAAAGTCATAGTTACGTGAAATTGTATTTATCACTAAAGACAATGCAAGGTTTCATATAATGATTGCAAAAGGATACAAGGATGTCTCTATATTTAATGATCCTCAATTGGAAACTTGCATATTCGTTATCAATTAAAAACAAGCATTTGAAGTGGTTTTCAAATGAACATTAATTGTCAGTGAAGCAAAACCAAACTCAATGTGACTAGGTTAAGTGACAAAGAGATCAACCGAGTTGAATGGAGCGAGGCACTAAGCAATCTTGGGTTAGTGTGTATACCACTAGTGTTTTGTTATGGTGAAGGAACTAGTTTTTATGGGCTCTCGAAGAATCATATCCAAGTGTTACCGAGGGAAGCAATGTGATGCATCAATTTATGATGATTGGCAATATGGAGTAACTTAAGGGTTCATGTGGACACTCATATGTTTAAAGGAAGAATCTTAAGCCACTAGCTCAAGTATGGATGTGCTCAAGATGAGAGCAATGTTGGAAGCCCTCAAGTTGAAGTTGTTCAAGTACGACAAGATTAAAGATTCAGAAGGTCAAGAGGTTGATATAGTATTTTTATTTATTATTGAGTATAGAAATATTGTACTAACAAAAGGATGCAACATTAGTTTCTTGATCAACCAAGTCAAAAGTGTTCTTAGAAAAACCTTGTGAGAATTGACTTTGCAAACCTTAGAGTGTGCTAACAGTTCCATCTAACCTAACTTGAGCCACTTAATCTCTATAGTGAAGTGTTATCTAGAAAGTAAGGGTTTTGGGGCTAACTCTGCCTGGACTGGTCACCCTGGGCCATTCTCTAGTTTTCCAAACACCGATTTGACCAGTGTAGGGTACCGGTCTGACCAGTGCTCCCAGAGAGTTAATGACTAGTTTTCTTTAGAGTTGGGTATTTATACCCCCACAATCTCTTCAGTTGAGAGGTGTTGTTCCTGGTGACATTGACGAGCCTCTAAGCCATTCTTTGACAAGCTAAAGCCTGTGTTGCTCTCCCCGACCATCTCTTTGTGAGATTTGTGTGATTCAAGCCATATCCTTGAGTTGGGTTGAGAAAGTGATTTTGTATGAGCATTTGTGAGCAAACAAGAGCATCCCATATCTTGAGCACTTGAGATTCGCGTTTACAAGCCTTTGAAGCATTTGTTACCCTTGGAAGTTTGCCTCCTATATGGCTAGGCGTTGCCGGCTAGCTCCCAAGTTGTGGTGAGCAGCGACAAGTTTATGAGGGCTATGATCTTGCCTCTTTATGAAGAAAGACCGCCTTAGTGGAAAGGAGAAAAGCGGTTGAGAAAGATTTGTATCTCCAACAAGCTCCTAAATAGAGACATATGATTCACTTAGGTGTGAATCTGAACTTCGGGAAACAAATCATCGTGTCACATTATAGTTTGCCTCTCTAAGTTGTTTTCCTAACATATTTACTTTGCTTCTGCTTCAAGCTACTTGGGTGTGCTTATCTTGTGTGCTGGAATCATTACCCTACTTGTGATCATCTACCAAATCCACTCTATAAGTTTGGTTCGTGCTAGAAGTCAAGAGGAATTTGAGATGAACTCAGGGTGTTTTCTGTGCTACAATGGTTTGACCGGTGCTGGTGACCGGTGTGACCGATGGCCCTCAACACAACGAGAAAAGATCAGTCTGACTGATCTCTACCACCGGTATGATCGTTGGTGCCTGATGATTCAAGTTTTTGTTGGAAAAAGTTTAAATTGGTCGTCACACGTATTCACACACCTTCTATAGGTGACATCAAAATCCTTTCATTCCCTCAACCAACTTCATCATTTTAAACCCCTACTTACTCATTCAATTAATTGACCAAGAAAATTAACCAGGGATTCAGGCTCATGTCTCATTCGAGCGCATACGCCGGATGTAGCCCGTGAGTGAGTTGTAAACTTGCTTGCTGGATTTTAAGCTTCATTAATGTTGTCGTGGCCCCAATTTGTTCTGTTGGGGTAGTCGTTGGCGTCGTGGGCGACGTGGACGACATGGGTGATGCGTTTGATGCGGGAGACGTGGGCGTCTTGGCCATTGTGACGGACGAGACAATTTGAAGTGACCGAGCGGGGATGACGCAGGCTCCCGGGTTCCGCGGGAATCGAGGCGTCGCGCGGGTGGGTTCCGGTCATGCTTGGACTCACGCAAGCGAGTGGGTGTTTCGCTGACGCGGTGGGCCTGACATTCAAATTGAGCAGCCACGCTTCTCCCCTTTTTAATCGCGCGCCAGCCGAAGATTTGGGACTTTACTCCCTCGCCTTCTTCCTCTGCCTTTGCATTTTGCTCCTCTCGCTTCTTTGCGTCTGCAGCACTATTGCAGCCTGCGCCGGAGATCTGCTCGAGATCTCACCGCCACCATGTCGAACTAGACGCAGTCCAATGTGTCCCGTGCGATGTTGCGCCACCTTGTCGAGGCTGGACAGTTTCATCCTCTCACCAACATCATGGAGTGGAAGGTGCCTGGGGAGGAGTCCGTGCCGCGCCCGCCCGCGGGGTACGTTGTTTCGTTCGTGGCCTTCCACAAGCGCGGCTTCTTCGTCCCTGCCGGGAGGTTCATTCGGGCAGTCCTCTTCGAGTACGGGCTCCAGCTGCAGCACCTCAATCCGAACATCATCCAGCAGATGGCGGTGTTCGAGGCGATGTGCGAGGGATGCCCGGGGATCAGTGCCCATTGGCACCTCTTCAGGTACTTCTTTATGTTTGCGTGCTTGAAGGATGGTTCTAGGGCGGCAACGATCAGCTGCTCCAACCTCCGGATAACGCAAGGGTGAGGCGACAGCTACATCCTGTCCTCGTTGAACAGCTCGAACAGCGGTTGGCACAAGGGGTAGTTATACCTGAGGAACGACCCCGAGTTCGCGTTGCCGTCGTTCACCGAGAACTCCATCGGGTAGTCGCAGAGGAATTAGACTGATGGTCCCCCAAAAGCAGAGTAGGAGAAGATGCTCAAGGATCACTGGGTGGTGTTGACCCGCCTCCGAGAGGCTGGGGTCACCGTGGCAACCATCATTGGTCAATACCACGCCCAGGGGGTCGTACCGCTCCGGAGACGACCGCTGCGCCTCTACGAGATGACGGCTGATAGAGCCCCATGGATAGGGACCATGATCGCGCCCGCATTCCCGTCACTGAACGAGATCTAGTGCTGCGTGGTGTTGGTGATCGGGAAGTCGACCTTCACGTGGCCGCCGACGCGGCTTCTTCCAATGCTCCCCAATAGGGAGACCAAAAAATTTGTGAGTCGTTTCTTCTTTCGACAAGTTCCTCGTAAACTTGGCTTCTCGGGTCTGTGTTGATCTTCTCAGAGACTTCTGATGGTTGCTGACTCGCCTGCTTCTTGCTTTTCAGTTGAAGTGCACCCATCTTGTGTCGGCGAAGGCGCCTCTCCCGGAGGAGGCGATCTTCAAGCGCAACCAGGTGGCTGCAGAGAAGCGGCGGGCCGCACGCAAGGTGCATCACAAGGACCTGGAGATCGCCAAGCGCGATCGAAATGACGACCGCATCAAACGGCGTAAGGCGGGGGAGCGCGACGTCTCCTCCGATGAAGATCCATCATCGGAGCCGGTGTGGAGTGGCGACGAGCCCATCACCGTTGACTGGAGTGACATGTCGGGGTCGTCCACGCCCTAGTCACCTCAAGTGGTGGAAGTGACCTCATCACGACGGCCGGAGACTGCCGCTCGCGAGAAAGGTGCGGACTCGAGCTCGTGGCCGGGCCCCCGCCCCGTTCGAGAAGATCAGCGGGTGACCCACTCTCATACGTCACCTGGTGGCTCGGGTGCCTCTGAGGAGCGGAGGGACTTGCCTCGCCGAGACGACCCACCCAGGCGGCCGGTGGGGCACGAGCCCTCGCCCCGCCATCTCTTCGACAGCTCCGACCGCCCGGACGCAGACTCCCTGCAGAGGCGTTCGCCAAGGGCGAAATCGATGACACCGGCGTTGACATTGTGCACGCCGTAGGGGGTGGATGCGAGTGCTGCCCCACGGTGCCTCCAATCTTTGGTCATTCGGGGCAGCGGGGCCCCGAATGTGCATGTTCCCCTCTCTGCCAGTGGGGTTCTGGGGCCAACCTCTGACGCGGTGGAGGTCGGGAGGACAGTCCCCGAGTCACCAAGGAAACGCAACACCGCCCCCGAGCCAGCGGGGAGGAGCGGGTCAGCCCCCGAGTCGGCGAAGCGCTGGGGGTCGGCTTCCGAGTTAGTCGGGGCCAAGCGGTCAACCCCCAAACAGGGCTCGTCAGACTGGCCGGTGAAGAGGGTCCGCGTGTGCTCTAGCATGTAAGCTCCTGCTCCCGATGTTTTTGTCATCTTGAATCATCCGTCTTTTTCATCTTTTCATTTACGCTCTACGTCTTCTGCAGCCGTGCCGACACCGGTGTGCTCAGCCTCGTGCCTCTGAAGCGCGTGGCGCTGAGCACACGGGGCTCGCCTTCCGAGCCCCACTCCCTACCTCCTTATGCAGAGCCATTAGCGGAGCAAGCCCAGAGCAGGCTGGTCGTGGCCACCAAGGTGGTGGAACCGGCTGTGCCACTGCCTTCAGCAGGCGCCGACAACTCAGGTGTGGAGCGTGCGGTTGCTGAGATGGTCACACCCCAGGTGGTGTTGGAGCCGCATGTTGAGGCCACCTCAGGTGGCGACGATGTCGTGATGGTGTCCGCCGAGCAGGCCGCGCCTCCGCCTCCGCCGTTCGAGGACCATGAAGCCGTCGCGTCGGCGGCGACAGAGACTCTGGTGCCCGCGACAGCATTGGCAGGTGGGGGTGCGGCGGAAGTGTCGGCGTCCGGTGCCTTGTCCACCATCATCTTCGTGGTCATTGATCCTGACACCACCGAGCTCCGGAGGACCGGGACATCTACGAGGCTGTGCTGGAGCGCATGCTGGCCAACCCGGTGGAGTCAGAAGTTGAGGTTCTCGAGCCCACAGCGTCTGCGGCCACGACCTCTACTGAAGTGGCGGCGCCTGCCAGCGGAGAACCATGTCAGGCGTCACCGCGGCGGAGAAACTAACGCCGAGCTAGGATGGAGATGTCGGAGGTCCTGTGCTCCCAGCCGTGTCGGAGGCGGGTGAGGAGGTCCTCGAGAGGCTCGAGGCAGGTGCCGAGTTGACGTTGGTCATGCCCCCGCTTCCGGCCCCGGGAGCGGACCTGACCGCAGCTGAGGTGGCGGAGTCGCCGTATCTTCGGCCCGCCACTGAAGGACCGGATTGGCGACCACAGAGGGGGGAGTGAATGGGACCTGATAAAAAATCTTCTTCAAAGAACTCGACCTATGTCCCAAACGCAACTCCAAAAGTCACACACGAACACCAATCGCCAAGACAACGTAGTTATGGATCAACTACAAGTCCTAGGAACGATTCCTCGAAGCACACGTGGAAGCACTAGAAGAGAAGCAAAGAAACCAATCAAACTTGGCAAGTTCCTGCGTATAGATTTGACTGTCCGCCTAGCTACCGCAGACTGTCTGCCATGGAGGGGCGGACTGTCCGGAAGACAGGCACGGACTGTCTGTAGTACAAAAGACGCCTCCAGCCGAAAAACCACGCTTCTGTCTAAACGGTCCGCCAAACGGTCTGCGACCCCTTGCGAACTGTCCGCCAGCCGCGGACTGTCCATGAACCACGCGCGGACGGTTCGTGGAAGAACATCGTAGAAAAAACGCGAACTCGCAAGAACACCTCCCCAAAGTCATCATCGGATCTCCCAAACGACTGAAGCTCTTGAGGCAAGATTTGGGGGAGATGATATGCGTCACTTGGTGATGCTATGCCCCAAAACTCTTGGCCTCTCACTCCCTAGAACGTCGGGAATCGCGGATCACACGAACTCAACCACGATCAAAGAACTCCACCCAAAGACCATCGAATCGAGGAGGTTTCCCAGCGTTTGAGGGTTCAAGATCATCCACAAAGAGGCACAAGGCACTCACCCATGATCCCCTCAAAGAAACCCGGAGAAAAAACCCGCTCAAATCCGCGGAATCAACTGGAGAACAAGAACACCAAAGAGGCACCAAAAAGACCCAAAGAAATCACAACACCGAATCTTCTATACAACCAAGAAAAATTCATACAAGGTCTAGCTTGCCTCCTCAACATCCATCCCTCTCTCATGATCTCACCATGAAGCTCTCAAGATAGTCCTATGAAAATCCTAGGGAAAATAGGAAAACCAAATGAGCTTGGGTTCCAAGAGATGGTTGCCATCCTCTCTCCTCTAAGTATATATGGAGACAGCCGTAAGACGAAACTACCCCTATTACATAATACTAGGATACACGCCCCCGAGGGGCACTTTGGGAATATTCGCCGTAGCACCATCAGACGGATGCCCGGCGACCGCACCTCGCTTAGCCTCGATGCAAGACTTGCGATCCCGACGCGTGTCCTCCGCTTCGAAGCTTCTCGACGCGCCTAGATCCCGTCTCCGCCCGCCAAGCCTCCGGTCTTCGACCTCGGCTTTGTGGCTCAGCCGAGTAACCCGATGGTTTTCTGGTGAACCACCGCAAACCCCACGAACTTGATGTAGCCTCCGCCAATCACCACTCATGACTCGGCTCCCACGAAGTCCCGGTTCGACCTTGGTCTTGAGGCTCAACCAAGAAACTGTCCACGACTTCATCTTGCCGTTGTTGCCACCATGCGGCTCGCACTTGACTCCGCTGGCCACCAGGTCCCTCGAACCAAGCCTACTTGTCTTCTGCACACCTGGAGGCCTCACTGGCAACGACCTTTCGCACTTGTTCTTCACCTGCACCAACATCAGTCAAGCTGCAACCTGCACCTGTAATACTTAGCCAAGAATCAGTCCACACAACGTTGTCAATCACTCATCACACCAGGAAGAGACCATCCACCGGTCCTCAAACCACACATGGTCCTCAATCTCCCCCTTGATGAGTGCATTGACAACACACACATATAGTAACCTGAGAGAAAAGAAAGAGAAAAGAAACGAATAAAAAGAAACTCCAACAAGCGATCGAAAGCCAAAGAAAGGCAAAGAGAAAGATCACTTGAAGAAGACAAGTCTCGGACCCCTTAGGCAAGGGCAACGTCTCGACACATCTGAGACAAAACTATGCTCAAGCAAGGAGTGCAAACCACCAAACCAAAGCTCGAAAACCACAAAGAGCTCCCCTGCACACATGCAAGCTCCCCCTGAAGTCATGCAACTCCCCCTAAACGAGTGCATGCAAACCACCTCACAAACAGAGCAGAAACCTTCTAGATGCATTCAGTAGCCCAAAACATGCTCAAACTTCTCCCTCTTGTTGACAATGCATGAATCAAGCCAAAAATACAAAAAATGCAACCTAGAGCTTCTCAAATAGACAAAATTCATCACAAGATGCTACACATGTCCAAATGAGCAAGTTACATACTCTATAGCTTCGTAAAGACATCAACTTCATGATCACCAAGTTTCATAACCATTGGACGAAGCTAAGATAGAATTGAGCAATTTTGCAAAAATTTACCCTCTCATGAGCAAAGTCCTAAACATGAGCAAAACATGTCAAAATGGCAAAGCTACACAAACTTCATGCTAGGACAACCATTCTAACCATAAGACCATCATAAACACCCACAAGCATCTCATGTTATGTCAAAGTCACTGAGCCATGTGCCTACTTCTATATATGAGACTTCTCATTGGTAGGCATCATGCAACGGTTTAGCACCCAAAGCAAATTTAAAATTAGCACATATGACATGGAAGCACATTTTTCCAAACAAATTACATTTCATTTTCAGATTCATATTTGGTACATGAAATGTCTTTGTGACAAAAAGGAACTTATGCCCATCCACAAGATAAAGCATGAGGGCTAAACATTCATGATGGCAAATGAGCCTTTGGCCCCATATGATCAAAATAAGCTATCCAAACCACAAATTAAGCATAACCAAGCCACTAAAACATGTCACGATCATATAAAGACATTTACTCACAAGAGAGCATACATATAACATTTTTGAAAAACATAGCCATCAACCATGGATATAAACTAAGATTATCAAGAACTAAGCCAAACTAACTATAGTTTACCAAACAAGCTCACAAAGACATATATATCATTCCATGGTGAACAATGTATATAGAAGAAACTTTTCCTAAACAATGCATATGATGCAAAATGAATGCAACCTAAGATACAAAGATGCCTATACGTCATGTTACATATGCCATGCCAAATGCAAGAAATGCACAAAGGAAAGCTATACATATGCTACAAAGGAGCTCCCACACACAAAGCTCACAAATGACCGGCTCCTCAAGGGGAGGCAAAAGGGCTCGACACCACTGTCAAAAGAGGAAAGGAGCACAAAACTCACAACCTGTAACACCCGGAAATTCCATCACAATAAAAGATGAATAGCAACAAGGTTTAGTTTTATTTATAAGGATTTAATAAATTTCACTAAATAAATTTGCCTTTAATTAAATTAAAAAACATTTAAATTTAGAATTCACCAAGTGTTTGATGCATTCATGTCTTTGCATCGGTTTTGCTTGATGTTGTGTGGTTTTTAAAACAAAAAAGAAGAGTTCAAAAAGTTCAAAAGCTCAGTCCTAAAGCTCACCCTAACTTTTCTCCTTAAATCATCTTCCTTCCCTTTCCTTCCTTTCTCAATTCAAAATCCGGCCTCCTATCCTTTCCAGCCCGACCCACCTCTTCTTCCTCTCTCCTTTTCTTTTTGCTTTCCTTTCTTCTTTCCCTCCCATCGTCGGCCCAAACCTCCAGCTCGGCCCAACCGGGACCCCGCCGTCCTTCGCTTCCCTCCTTTTCTCTTTTCTTCCCCGAGGCCAGTTGGCTCATCCGACCCATTTTCCCTCTCCTGCGGCCCACCTTCCTCTCATCCTCTCTTCCGCTCTCTCCGGTCACCGACAGGTGGGACCTACCTTTCAGGTGTGTCTTCCACCTCAGGCCGCCCCATCCTTCCACATGGCCGCAGCACCGTCGTCCCACCCGGCACCCCTCACCTCCCCGCGCCTCCTCCCCTTCCACTGAGTGCGCGTGAGTGCGCCGCACACTAATCCGCGCACTGCCCCGCCTCCCCCTTCTCGAAACGGCCGCCCCACCGCCTCTTAGCCATTGATGGCCGCCACCCACCTGAGCTCGTCTCCACCGCCTTAGTCGCGCCCCCTTTCCTCCCCTCTCGACCCTATATAAGGCGCCCTTGAGCCCCTGCTCCTCCCGCACCGAGCTGCTCCTCTCCTTCACCTACGCAGTGCCGCCGCCACTGAAGCTGTCCGCCGCCGGCCGCCGCTCGTCGCCGATCTCCTCCTCTACCTCTCCTTTCGCATGTCCAAGCTATGGGTAAGGTTCCTTGTCCTCATATCTTCCTGTTTGTTCTTGTCCCATCGAGTTTGGTGCTCGAGAACTCGATTTCGAGTTTGCCGGCGAACTTCCGGCGAGCCCGCCGCTACATGCCGTCGTGCACCGTCTGCCCGTCGCCGCCCGCTTCTACCAGCCGTCCATTTGCAAAGGAACGACCCAGATCTGCCAAAGCCGCTAGTCAATCGGCCTGGGTAACGGTCAACCCAGTCATCACCGATCATTTTGTAAATAAGCCCCTGCAATTTTAAATATCACAGAAATGCCCTTCCACCTATACAAAAGCCTTGCAGTTAAGTTCTTTCTTTTATGTTTAGACCCCTGATCTCTTTAATTTTTCTGTTTAATAGTCCACCCTTGATCTTTTACATGTTAGACCTCCTGCTTTTACACATAATTATGTTTAGGTCCCTGGTTTCTTGCAGAAAAGCCCCTAGAAAATAGTTTTCTTCACAATCTAGCCCCTGAACCTTGTTTTATCCATATCTTTTTCGTCTTAGCTCTGTTTTAAGCGTTCTTGGTGTCCACATGATCGTCTCAATGATCACTTTAGTTTTAGAAGCTTGTTTTAGTCTTTTGGTAATGTTTATTTATTGCATGTTTTCTTGCATGATCGTAGAAGACGCGCCGTTCGAGGAAGAACAAGTGTAGAGCTTTGGAGTAAAGGGGAGCAGCTCATCGTTGAAGAAAGGCAAGTGACCCTAACCACCCTTCTACCTATGCTTTAATAAAAAAACTATAAATTAATTGGAACATGGAGAACCACCTAGGAAAACAGTGCAACCATAGTCCACATGGCTCTGGCTTAGCCAATTAATTAGGTGTGCGATTGTATTGATGACCTTATCCGAAAGGAACACCAAGGGCTCTGGGTTGCAGGGGTATAGCCTGGTTCTTTTGGGGTAGCAGCCTTTGCTAAGGTGCTGACCACTAGGGAGGGTTATGGTCCGCCCTGAGCTGTAACTGTCGTGGGTTGTTGGTGCTTTTACATATCTTTGTAAAGGCTTCGTAGCGTCCCTATGAAATCAAACCTGGGAAGTGTGGTGTTGTGCCTGATCAGCACATGCATGGTTGGGTTCAAAGTTCTTCGGAACTATTACGCGAACTGTGGTTAAAGTATGCAACCTCTGCAGTGTGTAAAACTAATGGATCGGCCGTGCTCACGGTCAAGAGCAGCTTGGACCCTCACATGATTAATGGACTTAAAGATGGATTTAATATTGCATTCCGGTTATTCCTGTGGCCTTGCTGAGTACCAACCATAAGTGTACTCATCCTTGCTTACGCTGTTCAGAGGAGAACCCCGGAGTGAAGTACTTCATCGACTACGAGGAGTTCTATGGCATGCGGTCAACCAGTCAGATGCCTGTGGAAGTTGAAGATGGAGTCGCGTCTTCATAGTTATCATTGTTCGTGTAAAGACCTTCGAGTCTACCCTCGTGAGTGTAATAAAAGTAAACACATGCACTAGTGCCAAAGAGCATACAAAGCTCACCCTTAGTACACATGATAGAGCAAAGAGCAAAAAGAACCAAGTGGCTTGATCAAGGCCACACACTTGATGGTCAAAAATTTACTCACCTTTATCATTTCTTCAGAAGTCACTCGTCCTTGTCCGCCATCCCTGAAAATGATGTACCTCCATGTCACCACCGGGGTACGCCGGAGAACCACCCCCGATATCAACCAAATGTTCTGGGCCTCCCACCTGCAACTCAAAACCAAGAGTGAGAGAGAGCAAATGACTCAACACTAGGGTTAGTTCCAAAGGTGTCAAACCAGTGCCGGGTCATTTCCTCAAAAGTAGGGTTAGCAGCATCCATCTTATCGTGCCTATCAAAACTGCGATCCATCCTGTCAAACCTATCAAACCTGGAACCACCATGGGAAAACCACTCCTATCTCACTGGAGGAGTACGAGTACCACAAAAGGGAAAGCGTGGTCTGTAGCTCCTCTAAGACTCAAAACTGTGACCTCTAACAAACTCGTATTGATCACGAGGTGGAGAACGTCCAACAAACTCAACACCACAAGACTCAAGGTGCCTACCATCTGTTCCACGACCGAAAGGGCTGAACCCTCTAGCATCACGGCCACGGAAACAAAATTGTTCAGCACTCTGCCTAGCAACGAAAGGGTTGGTGGTCCTCAGCCAGCAAACTTGCCTTCACCTGAGGCTCTCCTATCTATCCATGTTGAAACCGTATGCACAACACCTTTTCCCTTAAGTAATGGCATACGAGGCTCAGGCACACCATGAGAAGGGTGGTACCTGTCCTTGTTTGCCCACTCCTTAGCCATTCGCGCCTCTCTCCTTCTCTTATAGCAAAACTCTCTCTTGTGACCATCCTTTCCACAAAACTCACAATGGAAATAGATTGGTCTGGGCTTAGGCTTGGGGTGAGGCTCTTCACAAGGCTTCTCACTAGGCTTCTCACTTGGCTTCTCACTTGCCTTCTCACTTGGTTTTTCCTTCGATTTAAGCAACTGGTTTGGCTTGGATGCAAACTTGTCTTTGGTGTGGGTTGTGGTGGAACTGGAACATTCCCAAATTTCCCTTCTCTCTCACCACTGCTCTCACCAAACTTATCAAATTCCAAAGCCCAACCATCAAAGTGCTTACAACTAGCAATCATCATACCAAGCTGAGGTTCCTGACTAGACAACCAACTCAGCACTTCACGCAACTTATTGTTCTCATTCTGCAAATGGTCAACACATTGTGCAAGTTCCAAATTCTTCACAGCATGCAACTCACAAGTAGAACAAGAAGTAGGAATAGGCACTTTCAAGTCAGCCTTAAGCGAAACAATGCGAGATCGAAGCTCAACAATTTTTTCATGCAAACCAAGGCAAGAAGTACATGCACCAAGCAAAGTGGGGTCTAGATTGCAGCTCAGCCAACTCAACCGTAATCATATCTAGTTCCTCACACTTGGAGGCATGCTTTTCACTAAGAGCAGTCAAATCAGCTAGGAAAACAGAGCAATCAGCACAATCAACCTCATCAGAAACCACAGGGCTAGCCTTAAGAGAATCAATTTCAAGCTTGCCATCAAGAACCTGTGTTTCTAGCTCAGCCACTCTAGTCCTAGCATCTTCAAGCAAAGCTCTAAGCTCCTTCCTAAGCTTCTTAGCCTCTCTAAGCATGTGATCGCGATTATCAAGCAAGTCAACCAACTCCTCATTCTCCTTGCGCAAAGAAGAGAGCTCATCACATACCTCATCCTCAGAATCTGAGTCTGAGGCATCCTTCTGGCTTCTCTTGTTGTTGCAGCTGTGAGCCATACCGCAGAAATCGTCCTTGGGGCTTAGGCCCATCACATAAAGGTCGTTGAGATACTTGCCGAGGTTCTTCTTCTTCTTCTTCTTCTTCTTCTTCTTCTTCTTCTTCTTCTTCTTCTTCTTCTTCTTCTTCTTCTTCTTCTTCTTCTTCTTCTTCTTATCACCCTCTTTGTCTTCATCACTCGAGCTTGAAGACGTGTCCTCGGAGTCGTACTCGATGTCGCTCAATCTCTTCATCTTCCCTCGAGATCGCGTCTTCTTACCATGTCCATGATCCTTCTTCATGGACTTCTTCCTCTTGTCCTTGAACTTGTGCTTGTCATGGTTGTTCTCCTTTGGACACTCGACGAAAAAGTGCCCAGTCTTGCCGCACTTGAAACACGTCCTCGAGTTCCTTCTTGAGTTCACCCGGTTCTCGTGCATCCTCTCGAACTGCCTAGTCAGCAACTTCAGCTTGTCCTCTCCAAGAACGTCGAACTTCACGTCTGGTAAAGACATCAAAGAGGACAAAGAGAATATCCTGGTGGATGGGTTAGCGTTAGAGTTTCCTTTTGAGCCACCGATGAGGGCAAGACTATGATAGTCAATCGGGCCCTCAATCTTGGCTGTCATACCCCGATCCACCTCAACCGACTTGAGCTTCGAGAACAGCTCGTTCACCGTCAAGGTGTCATACTTCTCATACTCTACATTGGCCTCGAACTTTCCACCCCAAATCGTATGATCTAGCGAGTGCAAGAGCTTGACAGCTCTATCATGATCATCGTACGGAAGCACGTCCACATTGGTCCTCATGTTGTTCACCACAACCGTAAACTGCCGGAACAAGGCATTGATGGACTCACTGGGGAGATGAGTGAAGTTCTCGTACTCTCTCCAGTAAGTCGCATACATCCAAGCCCGAACCTAAGCATTTCCGACATGAGCTTCCTTCAACACAGTCCAAATTCCACAAGCCAAGTTCTTCGTATGCACCCGATCAAATTTGGATTGAAACAGACACGAAACAAGTAGTCGACCGCCTTGTTGTTGGTGTCGAACACGTCCCTCGATCCTGGATCAAGGAAGTTCATCAGTTGGACATAGGCTGTGTCCACCGTGACATCCCACATGATCTGACCCTTGCCGCGGAGGAACGCCGCCATCCGCTTACTTCACATCTGGTAGTTCTTCCCATCAAAGTGTGGAGGATCCGAACCCCATTCCTGGTACGCCATCTTTGGATCTTAGACTGATTAAAGTCAATGAAGACCCAAACCGGCTCTGATACTAATTGAAGGGCCGGACCGGCGACCAGAGGCGGGGGGAGTGAGTGGGAGTTGATAAAAATCCTTCTTCAAAGAACTCAGCCTATGTCCCAAACGCAACTCCAAAAGTCACACACGAACACCAATCGCCAAGACAACATAGTTATGGATCAACTACAAGTCCTAGGAACGATTCCTCGAAGCAGACGCGGAAGTAGTAGAAGAGAAGCAAAGGAACCGATCAAACTTGGCAAGTTAATGTGTACGACGGACGTCCGCCTAGCCGCCGCGGGACCGTCCGCCGTGGGGGGGGGTGGACTGTACGGAAGATAGGCATGGATTGTCCGCGGTACAAAAGACGCCTCCAGCCGAAAAACCACGCTTCTGTCTAAATGGTCCGCCGAACGGTCCGCGACCCCTTGCAGACTGCCTGCCAGTCGCGGACTATCCGTGAACCACACGCGGACGGTCTGTGGAAGAACATCGCAGAAAAATGCGAACTTGCAAGAACACCTCCCCAAAGTCGCCACCGGATCTCCCAAATGGGTGAAGCTCTTGAGGCAAGATTTGGGGGAGATGATATGCGTCACTAGGTGCTGTTATGCCCCAAAACTCTTGGCCTCTCACTCCCTAGAATGACGGGAATCGCGGACCACACGAACTCAACCACGAACAAAGAACTCCACCCAAAGACCATCGAATCGATGAGGTTTCCTGGCATTTGAGGCTTCAAGATCATCCACAAAGAGGCACAAGGCACTCACCCATGATCCCCTTAAAGAAATCTGGAGAAAAAACCCACTCAAATCCGTGGAATCAACTAGAGAATGAAAACACCAAAGAGGCACCAAAAAGACCCACGGAAATCACAACGCCGAATCTTCTATACAACCAAGCAAAATTCGTACAAGTTCCAGCTTGCCTCCTCAACATCCATCCCTCTCTCAAGATCTCACCATGAAGCTCTCAAGCTAGTCCTATGGAAATCCTAGGGAAAATAGGAAGGGAAAATAGGAAACCCAAATGAGCTAGGGTTCGAAGAGATGGCTGCCATCCTCTCTCCTCTAAGTATATATGGAGACAGCCGAATGAAGAAACTACCCCTATTACATAATACTAGGATACACGCCCCCGAGGGGCACTTTGGGAATATTCGTCGTAGCACCATCGGACGGATGCCCGGCGACCGCACCTCGCTTAGCCTCGATGCAAGCCTTGCGATCTTGACGCATGTCCTCCGCTTTGAAGCTTCTCGGCGCACCCAGATCCCGTCTCTACCCGCCGAGCCTACGGTCTTTGGCCTCGGCTTTGTGGCTCAGCCGAGTAACCTGATAGTTTTCTGATGAACCACCGCAAACCCCGCGAACTTGATGTAGCCTGCACCAATCACCACTCATGACTCGGCTCCCACGAAGTCCCGACTCGACCTTGGTTTTGAGGATCAACCAAGAAACCGTCCACGACTTCATCTTGCCGTTCTTTCCACCATGCGGCTCAGAGTTGACTCCGCTGGCCGCCGGGTCCCTCGAACCAAGCCTACTTGTCTTCTGCACACCTGGAGGCCTCACCGACAACGACCTTTCGCGCTTGTTCTTCACCTGCACCAACATCGGTCAAGCTGCAACCTGCACCTGCAATACTTAGCCAAGAATCAGTCCACACAATGTTGTCAGTCACTCATCACACAAGGAAGCGACCATCCACCGGTACTCGAACCACACATGGTCCTTAGCCGCCCCTGCCGACGAGGTGGTTCCCACGACGAGCCCACCCACCGCAACCTCACAAGAGCTTAGTGCCCTCAAGAGCGCGGCGACAACCACCTCCCCAGAGATTCAAGAGATCGGGGAGGGTTTGGGTGGGGCACAGCTTCGAGAGCCTGAGGATGGCGATGCTTGGATCCTGGACCTCACTCACTTCTCGTGGACAACTGCATTCGAGGCAGGCGACGACGCTGAGGGGGGCGAGGAGTCCGCGGCTTGCAACACCCTCGAGCGCGGGTTGTCGTGGGCGTGCCACGCATTTGATGAACTTATTCTTCCCGCGATGACGGTAAGTTCTATTGATGAAGTGACCCACCTTTATTTTCTTCTGTTCTTCCGATATGTGTGGTTGATGTCTTCCTCGTTTGGAGCAGACACTCGCGGTGTCTGGTCAGAGAAGAGCGCGTGCGGTCAACGAGCTCCATGCGGAGAGAACCCAGCTAGAGATGTAGCTGGTGGTTGCTCGGGTGGCCGCAGCTGCGGCGGTGGCAAGCGAGGTGACGACGAGGACGATGCTCGAGACCGCCAAGTGGTCTGTGAAAGATAGTGCCACGGCCGCACAGGCCGCCGCCGCCACTGCTACGACAGAGCGGGATGAACTAGCGATGAGGTTGGCCCAGGCCGAGGCGGAGATCGAGAGGCTGCGAACCACCACGAACGACTACCGATGAAGCCGCCGAGAGGGCCACCACCGCCGCCGCTGCTACTGAGGCTACTACCCGGGATGCCGCCTAGACCGCAGCCCAAGAGAAGGCGGTGCTCGAGGCGAAGGTGGCGGATCTGGAGCGGGACTTAGCCACCACCGGACTGGACATTGCGACGGCCAATCGCCAATTTTCTGAGGTGACCAACAAGCTCTAGGTGGTCTCCGAGGAGGCGACGTGGGTGCGAGAGGACAACTCCAAGTTGTCGCAAGACCTCGACGGTGAGCCGGACAGACCCCTCCTCTCGCAACATTTTCTTCTTGCTTGTTCCTTGTTTGTACTGACTTGTCTTCTTGTGGTCCAGGGATGCACGTGTACCATACTGGGATGACCACGAAGCTCTCAGAGAAGACACAGGAGTTGAACACCGCACTGCTCGAGAACATCAAGAAGGATATCTTGATCAAGCGGCTGTCAGAGCAGCTCGAGAGTAAGCCCCTCTTTTCTTTCGAATTTTGTCGTGACACTTCAGTCTGCTTGTTTTCGTCAAAGACCAGAGCCGAGCTCGAGCAGTCTCAGATGGCTCGAGAGCAGGTCATGGATGAACTGGGGCAAGGCGAACATTGAAGACCTCGCCAAGCTTGCGGGAGTTGTTGGTGCAGTCTTGACCGGGCTCGGCGTACCCTCTGGGCCAATGCTGCCTGATAGACTTGTCGAGGAGGTCGGGCGCCTCCCGGGGGTGATCAAGGAGCTGGAGTTGTCGACGGCTCAAAGGGCGGTGCACCGGGTGCTCGCCATGTTCGAGTCGCACTACCAAGGGCTGGACCGCATGGCGCTGATTGGCGGTTGGGCCCCTGGCATCTCCGACACTATGCCTCCTTCTCCCGCGACATGGCCGACACCACCTTGAAGGACCTGGAGCTGCTGCCAGAAGATGCACCAGAAGACCCGGAAAGCTCCAGGCCTTTAGCTTAGATGTATCACTTTATTTGCATGTAACATTAAGAACAATTCATTGGTGCAACATCACTAAATAGTATCGCCTTGTCGGAACTTATCCAAATAGAGTTACACCTCAAACGTTCCCAAGTGCCCGGGGACGACTGTCTTAACATGTAGTTGACCGTGGGAACTCTAGACGACCAAGCTTTACTCTGGAGCAACAAAGGTGTAGGAGTTGGGAAGCTCAGCCTTCTCGACCCGCTAAGGGCGGGCATTCATTCACAGCCCCTGAGAACTTGGGGACTTCGAGAAGTAACCTTGCGTGGTTTTGTTGCGAAAGTTGTTTTGGACCGGAATCTGGGCGGTCACTTGAGCACTTTTGAAAAGAAGTCAGACGAAAACCTGAGGACTCGAGCTGTGCCCGCAAGTCTTCACACCGTAGCCGCGGAGGCATAGGTGCTAGGAACTTTGAACGAGCAGCAATGTCTTACCCTACGCAGGTCGTCGTCCTTACTTCTTGCGAGGTCAAGTTTTCCGTCAAAAGACCTTTTGCTTGTGCGATCAGTTACGACACAGTTGTCGGGGTTTTTCGAAAAAATGGTAAAAACAGAAGGAGGGCATCGTGCCCTGGGTGGCCCCCGAGCAGGGAGCGTTTCTGTACAAATGCAGGGATGCTCACTGCTCATCCTTCAAGGGAGTCGCATATTCAGAAACATGTCAACTGATATGTTTTTCAAACTTATAGACATATGAACAAAGCATGCGACATTTATTCATTGATGTATAAGATTTAAACAGTTACTCAAGGGTAAAATGGCTGCAGGTGTTCGATGTTCCATGCGTTGGAGACGACTCACCCGTCCTCGTACCGGATCTTGTAGGTTCCGGGTCGGAGCACCTAGTGGACGATGAATGGCCCCTCCCAAGGTGGTGCAAGCTTGTGTTGAACCTTGCTGCCTTGAACTTGTCGGAGGACCAGGTCTCTGACGTGGAACTCGCGAGAGCGCATGTTACGCTCGTGATAGTGTTGTAGAGCTTGATGGTACTTGGTGCAGCGCAGTAGAGCCACATCTCGCGTCTCGTCGAGCTGGTTGATCGCATCCTCAAGCACTACCTGGTTGCCTTCCTCGGTGTAGGCTTGCACTCATGGGCTGCCGTAGTTGATATCAGTAGGTAGGACCGCCTCCAAGCCGTGCGCCATGAAGAAGGGCGTGAAACCCGTCGCCTGGCACGGTGTGGTGCGCAGGCTCCATAGCACGGACGGTAGCTCAGCCACCCATCTTGCTCGGAACTTCTCGAGACGCTTGAAGATGCGAGGCTTTAACCCTTGTAAAAGCATACCGTTCGCCCTCTCGACTTGCCCATTCGTCTTTGGGTGTGCCACGATAGACCAGTCCATACGAATGTTGTAATCATAGCAGAAGTTGAGGAATTTCTTCCCTGTGAACTGGGTGTCATTGTCGGTGATGATCGTGTTAGGTATGATGAAGCGGTAGATGATGTCGGTGAAGAAAGACACTGCTTCCTCGGAGCTGACGTTCACGATGGGTCATGCCTCGATCAACTTAGAGAACTTGTCGACCACCACGAGGAGGTGTGTGAAGCCCCCGGGAGCTTGTCAGAGCGGCCCCACCATGTCGAGGTGCCACACAGCGAAAGGCCATGTGATGTGGATTGTTTGAAGTGCTTGCACCGGGAGATGAGTTTGTCGAGCGTAGAACTGCCACCCCTCACAACGACGCACGATGTCCTTGGAGTCCGCCACCGCCATGGTCCAGTAGAATCCTTGTCGGAAAGCTTTCCTGACAAGTGTTCTCAGGCCCATGTGATGTCCGCACGTGTCGGCATGGATCTCGCATAGTAGCTCCCGACCTTGATCTCTGAGGATGCACCGCATGAGTATGCCTGCGGCACCCCATTTGTAGAGATTGCCCTCGATTAGGACGAACACTTTTGCTCATCGTGTGAAGGGAAGCTTTCCTTCGAGATGCCACTCAAGTATAGGAAAATGTCAGTCGGGATCTTCAAGGTTCATCTCGGGTGATTGATCGATTGCCATGACCTCTAGCTCCTCCACTTCGGGCAGCTTCTCCCCCTCTGCTTGGACGGAGGGTGCATGTTGGTCACTCGCGAAGACCCCGTGTGGCACCGGCTTGCGACTTGATGCAGTCTTGGTTAGTACGTCGGCGGCTTTGTTGTAGTCGCGCAACACGTGGTGAAGCTCGAGTCCATGGAACTTGCCCTACAGGTCGCGCACAACCTGGCAGTACGCCGCCATCTTTGGGTCCACACAATTCTTCTCCTTCATGACTTGGTCCACAACAAGCTCAGAATCTCCTCTTATCTCGAGGTGAAGGATCCCGAGCTCAACAGCTATTTGGAGGCCATTGATAAGCGCTTCGTACTCAGCGATATTGTTGGAGGCCAGGAAATGTAGTCGGACCATGTACTCCATGCGCATGCCCAGAGGCGAGATGAAGACAAGGCCTAGACCCGCTCCTTCCTTCATGACCGAGCCATCGAAGTACATGATCCACATCTCGTGCTCGATCGGTGCCAGCGGAGTCTGAATCTCCGTCCACTCAGCAACAAAATCACAAGCACTTGGGACTTGATGGCGCTGCGAGGTGCATATGATATGTTCTACCCCATTAGCTCGAGCGCCCACTTGGCTATCCTTCTTTTGGTCTTGGGGTTCTGGATGACCTCCCCGAGTGGGTACTTGGACACCACGGTGATAGGGTGTGTCTCGAAGTAGTGTCGGAGCTTGCGCTTGGTCATCAAGACAACATACACGAGCTTCTGCATTTGTGAGTAGCGGGTCTTGGAGTCAGAGAGTACCTTGCTCACAAAGTACATTGGGAGTTGCACCTTTTGCGACCTTTCGGGCTCTTCTCATTCGACCACCAGTGCGGCACTGACCACTTGTGTTGTTGTAGTGATGTATAAGAATATCAGTTCCTCAGGTGTCGGAGCCGTGAGGATCGGCGAGCTCTTCAGCATGTTCTTGAGGGAGTCGAGTGCCTCTTGTGCCTCGGGGGTCCATGAAAAGTGGCCAGACTTCTTCATCAGCTTGTATAATGGCAAGCTACGCTCTCTGAGTCGTGCTATGAAACGGCTCAGAGCCGCGAGGCAGCCTGTGACATGTTGTACGCCTTTCAAGTTCTTGATCGGCCCCATGTCCATGATGGACGAGATCTTCTCGGGGTTTGCTTCAATGCCATGTTCCGACACAACAAAGCCAAGGAGCATGCCCCTTGGAACCCTGAAAATGCATTTCTCAGGGTTCAGCTTCACCCCATGCTGCCTTAGCTTTGTGAAGACCTCCGTGAGGTCTGGGACCAGATCACCAGTCTTTCTCGACTTGACCATAATGTCGTCGACGTACGCCTCGATGATGCTCCCTATAAGTTCCCCAAAAACGTGTCGCATACACCTCTCAAACGTGGCGCCCGCATTCTTGAGCCCGAAGGGCATTGTCTTGTAGCAGTACGTGCCGAATGGAGTGATGAACGAGGTTGCGAGTTGGTCCGCTATGCACATCGCTATGTGGTGGTACCCGGAGTACGCATCGAGAAAACATAGGGTTTCACACCCAGCTGTCGAATCGACTACCTGATCTATGCGAGGCAAAGGAAACGGATCCTTGGGACATGCCTTGTTAAGGCCTGTGTAGTCAACACACATCCTCCATTTCTTATTTTTCTTCTTTACAAGTGAGGGGTTAGGGTAGAATACTTCTCGGATGAACCCTGAACTAAGGAGCTTCTTGATCTCCTCGTCGATCGCCTTGCACTTCTTGTCATTGAAGCGGTGAAGGCGATGCTTTACCGGTTTCAGTCCCGGCTTGATGTTTAATTTGTGCTTGACAACCTCTCTCGGGATCCCATTCATGTCGGAAGGTTTCCACGCAAACACATCGAGCTTCCCTTTGAGGAAGTCGACAACCACGCTTTCCTATTTAGGATTGAGCGTCATCCAGATACGGAGCGTACGACCGTCGTCGGAGACAGCCGCATCCTTGACGTCCTTGGCGGGCTCGAAGGAGCAGGCCGCTCTCTTGGACGACTCGGGGATGTCGTGGTCCTCTGATGGAGGCTCGACGTGGAGCCTCTCGGACCAGATCAGTGCCTCTGCAAACTGAAAGCACTCAGGGTCGCACTCAAATGCATGCTGATACATAGTCCCTACTGTGATGATCCCCTTTGGGTCGGGAATCTTCAGTTTCAGGTACGTATAGTTGGGTACGGCCATAAACTTCGTGTATGTCGGCCTTCCAAGGATGGCATGGTACGTCGCGAGAACCCCACCACTCCGAAGGTGAGGGTTTCCGTGAGAAAGTTTCGCAGGTCCCCAAACGTAATGGGCAGATCGATCTGCCTGATGGGGAGCACCTCCATTCCAGGGATGACCCTGTGGAACGGTGCGGTCGACGGCCACAGCTTGGATCGCTGGATGCCCATGTCGTCAAGTGTCGACGCATAGAGCACGTTGATCCCGCTTCCTCCATCCATCAAGACCTTGTGGATCTGTTTGGACTTGAATAGAGGATCTACCACTAGTGGGTAGGATCTTGGCTGAGGCACATGGTCTGGATGGTCCTTGGGTCAAAGGTTATCAAAACCTCTGACCACTTCAGGTAGGACGGCTTCGCGGAGTCGACATTGAAGACTTCTCGTCGGATGAGCTTCTCGCACCATCTTGAGGGTCGCGCCGATGACCCACCAAAGATCATGTGGACCGCGCCATCTTCACCCGGGTACTGAGCCCCCGAGTTGTCATCGTCGTTGTCGGGAGGTGGCGCCGCCTTCTTGGGTGGATCCACCGCCCTAGGCTTGAGGGTGCCGTTGACATAGTTCTTGATCAATCGGCAGTCCTTGAGCGCATGCTTGACGGGGACTTCATGGTGTGGGCACGACACGTCCAAGACCTTCTAGAAGTGGTCCTTTGGAAGATCGGGCTTGGACAGGTTGCCCTTGGGGCGCGAGCCTTGCGTTCGACCGCCGCGACCAGGTTGTCATCGTGACAACACTTGTCATTATTCTTCTTCTTTTTGAAGCATGAGGACGTCCCCTCGTCGTGGTCCACGACATGCTTCCCCTTGCCCTAAGGGGTGTTGAGCATAACTGCGATGTCGAGGAGCTCCCGCGTGGTCCGGGGCTTGCGACGTCTGAGTTGGTGGATGAGGGGGTGCAGGTTGTGCCGTTCTGGAACGTCGAGATGGCGTTGTTGTCGGTTGCGTCGGGGATCTCGGTGCAGCGCTTGGAGAAGCACCGGATGTACTCGTGTAGGCTCTCCCCCAGCCGCTGCTTGCAGTTTTGCAGCTCCCACTACTTGCCAGGGCGGGTGTACGTGCATTGGAAGTTCCCGACGAAGATTCAACGCAGGCCAGTCCAGCTGTTGATCTTGTCGTGGGGTAGGTGCTCGAGCCATGTCTGCGCGGAATCTCTGAGGTAGAGCGGCAGGATCTTGATGATGAAGAGGTCGTCTGTCGCTCGCCCCGCGTGGCACACGAGCCGGTAGTCCTCAAGCCACACGCTGGGGTTGGTGTCCCTGTTGTACCTAGGGACATTGGTCGGGGCTCGGAAACGCGATGGGAACCTCGCATCCCGCACACTCTGGCCAAAAGCTCGGGGACCCCTCTGGTTTGGCGACCAGCTCTGCGGTCACGATCGTCGTCACTGTCATAGCGTCATCCGCACCCTCGGTCGTGGTGGTGGCGTGAACGGTTGTCGTCACAGCGGTCGTGGTTGTCGCGGTGGTTGTCGACACTCCGAGCCTGTCGGCGAGCCTCGATGGTGTTCCAGGCATCGCGGTCGGGACCGAGCCAACTCTTGACTGCCGACACCGCCGCCCCGGCCCCTTCTCCACGGTCCTGATGCCGGGATGGGGGTGGCCGGGTGTGTCCGGGCCGTGCGCGGATGGTGCCGCCCCTGCCGCCACCCGACCACGCTCTGACCACTGGCGTGATTGTAAACTTTCTGCTTGTTTCGCCCCCGCCGCTTCGAGCAGCGCCTTAAGCTGCTGGCGCACTCGTCTCTCTTTGGAGGTCACTGCCTCCGGGCAGTCGTGCAGTAACATGGCTGCGGCGGCTAAGTTCTGTGATGCCCGCCTGAAGAGCAGCGGGTCGTCACCATCGGCGTTAGCGTCGACGTTCACGCCCTGGCTAGCGCATCGGTCATTGTCGTGGGTGCGTCCCCGAGCCAGCGGCGTCGAGGCGCGAGCTCAGGGCTACTCGATAGCAGGACGACGCTCTTGCCACTTGTCGTTCCCCTCACGGGGTTGCTCCTTCACCGGAACCACCTGTGGGGCCAGCAGCGGTGCAGGCTACCGGTTGCGGGGTTCAAAGTCCTCCCCAAGCTCCCGGTGCAGGTTGGCCAACTCCTCGTCGAGCTGACGTCTAGCTTCTGTGAGCTCATCGAGACGCACCCTTCGTTGGGCGTCGGTGGTGCGGTGACGTGGCACTGGCTCTGGTGGAGTTGCTCGAAGCCGACGCCACACACACGAAGCATTCGCACGAGGGGTCGCGTGGCCGCGCCGTCGGTGGCCTCCGGGTCGTCGCAGAGCCAGAGGCGGCGCCGGTCGCTCATAGGTTGTTGATGTAGGCCATCACCGGGTTGTCCGGGAGGTCTCGCTGTCCACGGGGGGTGTGACACCCCAGGTTTTCATCCGGGTTCATTAACCCTAACGATCGGGTCAAACGAGTTGAATTTGGTCAAACGATGGTCAACCTGGGCCATCACCTCGAAAACATCACCAAAAACCCCCTAATGACCCACCTTGGTCAACCTATGGTCAAACCCTAGTCAAAAACCCCCAAAAAACCCTTTGACCCTCCTGTGGCACCGAGAACTTTTGCCGCGTTCTCCAAATTTCACCTAAACACTTCAAACTCTCCCAATGTAAAAGTTGTACAGTTTGTTGAGGGACACAACTTTCATGTTGAGTGGCATTTGAGATTTGAAGTGCAAGTGTGTGAAAAAGCTTGGCCATCATCTCTTTTTACAATTCATCGGCGCCCAGAAAATCTGCATCTTGGCACGTTTTTTGTGCACAAACGGTTGAGAAAAATACCACATGGCCTTTGTAAAAGTTGAAGCTGGTCACGAGATCTGTAACTTTGGTTATTAGCTCATTGTGCACTTTAGTTTGAAAAATTGGAGAAAACATGTGGCAAACAGGGCTACTCTGAACGGTTTTTCCAAACCGTGGACGCGCCCACGCTGCGACGTCGCGAGCCGGGACGCCACGTCGACCACCGTCGCCACCGTACGCGCGCGCATGCCGAGGTGTTGAAGAGACCACCGGACCGAGGCCCGCGTCGGGAGCACTATTTCAGGGTAGGAGTGACGTACACCAACTCCTAGGCCGGTGCCACGCGCAGTGCCCGCACACACCGGTCGGGCGCACCGCCTTGCGCCATTGGCCGACGGCAGCCCACACGTCACCGCCCCCTTCCGCCGTACCCCGGCCATGCCGCGACCCACACCGCGACTTCCCTCCCCATGACGCGCAAGCAACACACTCATCTCGATGCGCCCAGCTACAAAAGCCATGTCGTGCCTTCCTCGCGTGTGTGCACCGAACCCGCAGCGGCCAACATTGCCGCCGCCGAAGAGCTCCTTGCTCCGCGTGTCTCCGTTGCCGCCTGAGCACTCCTAGCCTCTCTTCCCACACCCCTAGAGCCCGCACGCACACTTGTTGCCCTGGTCGAACTCCGTGCTCGCCGGAGCACGGGTTCCAATGGTCGCCGCCGAGTAGCCGGCGATGAATTCACTGCTCCGCTCGCTCCAGGCGCCTTTCAACCCTCCTAGCACCTTCCCTAGGTCACGTTGGAGCTTTCCCCGCCGCACAATGCCCAGTCGTGCCTTCTGCTTCACCGGACTTTGCGCCGCCACGGCCGTGTTGCCCCTGCTCTGCCACCGCCGCTCGCCGGCAACCTTTCCGGCCGAACCAAGCACCTCAATCGAGCACGAGTAAGCCCAATCACAGCCCAGGCCCGCTTGTTGCCCTCCCCGGTCCCACATCACAGGTGGCGAGCTCCCCTCCGCTGTCGGGGACTTATCTGTGAGGATTGTTGGCTCGAGGGTATGGTTGTGAAGGTTCAAAAGTTTCCGAGGGCCTGTTTGCAAAAAGATTCTTTAAGTCTTGTGTGTGTTTGCATGAATCTTGTAAATTGCATAGATATTCACCGAAAATCAGAAAAATGGGAAACTAATTTTGCCAGTTCTCCTGTGAAGATTACTACAACTTTTGCAAAGGTTGTATATACTTTGGTGTGACAAATGTTGCATGAAAAAATGAAATCCATTTACCCTAGATCTATTGTACTGCAAAATCTACTATTGTTCATGAGCTAATTTTTGGTTATGTTCTGCTTCATGCCATGTTTAGTCACCACACCAAAATTTGTAGAAAGTTATTGAGTAAATCTTTTTATATGATTTATCTTGTGTTATTGATGAATCTGCCTAGATGAATTTTACAGCTTAAGATAAATTTATTTTTGTACCCAACTTCTGGTTATTGTCTTTTTATGTTGAAATGCACCTCTGGTGAATTTACCATGATTTTATCTCTGCCAGAAATATTTATTCTTGATTTAAGCTTAGTTTTGTAAGTAATTGCATATCTCCAGTTTTATAATAGCCCTAAATGAACATGTTAGATGCCTAACCTTGTTTTGGGCCAGAGAAGCACTGAGAGAAAGTTTGGGTCCAGAAGTGATTTATTTATTTTTATATGCATTTATTTTGTTTGTGGTAAATAGAAATGCTATATTTGATATAGTTATTGTTATAGCTTAAGAAAGAGTGCATGTGTAATCAGTGGCTTGTATTAGACTTGATGAGATCAGTGAACATCCCACATTGTGTTTTATAATTTATTTGCTGAATAAAATGGAGAAGCCATTGTAGGTTTAATAGTGAAATTAAATGGGAAAATCACACTCCACACCTAAGGACCATGTGTATGTGTTGTGGAACTTGCTAACAAGTTCATAACCAACTCCTTGCTGTTTGTGGTAATTAAATTAAATTGTTACATATATATGTACACCGTCACTATTAAAAAGAGTAGATAATAAAGCATCGCATATTGTTCCCTTATAGGAAGGGTATGCTGAATGTATTATTATCTAGGTGAATGTGGTCAACCATGTACCCCATGGTTGTCATGTGTTGCTTGGTAATTAATTAAATCAACTTGTCAATTAAGTCTTGAATTTGCATCCTCGTGTAGATCTTCTTGACGGTAGCTACACTCTCATGCCGGAAGGAGGAGGCGAAGGAGCTGACGGGGACGTGCACTACGTCGCTGTAGAGCAAGACCTGGACCAAAGTCCAGAAGGGACAAAGACCAGCTTTGCCAATGAAGGCAAGCCCCTGTTTATCATTAACCCATGTTGATTTAAATTATGCAACTATCCTTTATTATTATATGTGCATTTACGTTCAGGAGTTGAATAAAACCCTAGTTGCATGATCCCTAGGTGCCCATGTTCCTTTACTAGTATGCTAAGTCGTTAGATCCTATGCTCTAAGGACCCGGTACAAGTCGAGTGATGTTCGTCACTCGCGAGAATAGGATATCCTTTATGGAATGACCAAATTTATAAATATTGCTTATGTGGTAAGAGCGTGGGATTTGGGCTTCAGTCCAGTGGCTTCGTGGGCTAAGCTTTTGAACGTACTAAGCACTTGTCGGGAATGACCGGTAAGCCTAGTACCTTAATGAGATGGTACGGGATTTTACTATTACTAATCTTGAGCTGTCTCCTGCCCGGCTTGCAACCGGGAGGAGGGTACTTGTGTGAGTCTGGATGTACTAGGTGAAAGCATGCCAAATAGACTTGTACCCGGGACTGTAAGCTATTGTCCCAAATCGAGGATTTTTGGGAACCGTTAGGTTGGTGTCGGCTTTGTTGGGGCACCGCTCCGTGTGTTTAGGTCTACCTTGCAAGGGTTGAATCAATCGATTGTCGGTCTCTCACCGTTATCCGGGACTGCTTATTCAACTGGCCATGATATCCCTTAATGATGGAACTATGTGAATTCTTCTGTGTGAATTAATTGTATTGTATAATTCTTGATTGCAATAGTTGCTCATTATAGTAATGATAATCTCACTAGAATCTGAGCTAAAATATTGAAAGTAAGGATCCATGATCCTAGTTGCTTTTTGGCAAAACAAACCCACCAGCCAAAAGCCTTACATGTCTAGAGGTAACTTTGTCTGGTAAGTCTTGTTGAGTATTAGTATACTTAGTCTTGCTTTAATCGTTGTTTTCAGATGAAGTTGTTTGGCTTGGTGAGATTCCACCTGGCTGGGAGCTGGAATGGGTGGATGATGACACTGAGTGATGGCATCACGGATGGCCTCCTGTGATGTCTTATCTTATCGTTATTAGTATTTCCGCTATTTAAAAACTCTGAACTTTTACTCATCATGTCATGAACCATGGTTTGTAGTAATGAACCCCTAAGGGTGAATTTGGATTTAATCTGTGTAAGCACTCTGTAGTCTCCTTCGTGGGAGTTTTAATGCACACCTTCGATCCTCTCTGTGTTTTCAAGTGATTTACCGGGTGTAAACCCGGCAACACTCAACGAGATGATTCTTTATTATCGCTTAATGACCAAATGGAGTGGTTTAGGCGATTGTATGTAATTATCTCGGATGGGGTTGTCACAGGGGGTACATAGCGGTGTACCGCTCCATGAACTCCCCCCAGGCGAGCGGCTCGACTCCACTTGCCTGGAAGGCGAGGTCGGTGAGGTAGTAGGCGGTGAGCCTAAAATGCTCCTGTGTTGGGTTTGGCCCCAACATGGCCATGATCGTCTCACCCGAGAAGCCTTAGACGAAAGCCTCACATCTTGCTGCCCCCGTCAGGGCATTGGGACGGAGTGGCTGGACGAAGGTACGCCCAGCAACAAACTTCGCCGGCCCGGTGTAGACGAAGCCGAGGGAGCCAAAGCGCAAGGTGGCCCCAGGGGTTATCGAAACCCTACGGCCCTCCATCTGATCCGCTGGTAAAGTTCGTCAAGACACACGATGTGCCCCTACCTGGCGCACCAACTGTCGGGGTTCTCTACCACCGAACAGTAAATTTCTATCGACCGTGTGTCGGGCTCGGATGGTTAGCACAAAAGACAACGAGTTTTATACTGGTTCGGGCCTCCGAGGAGTAATACCCTACATCCAGTGTTGAGCTGTTGTGTTCCCCTGCTAGGGTTGTGAAGCATCCTCTCATCAGAGGTGACTAAATGTGACACAAATACCAGTCCCAGGAGGCTGGTAACACATTTATTACAACAGGTGGATCAGTCTTTTACATCACGGCGACACAGAGGGAATGGAAGTGCCAACGCCACAAGGAACAACACAAACGCCAACGACCACACTACGATAGCAAAGGCTTCCAAAGCCTCATCAGAGTACCACACCATGGAAGCTCTCTGTGGAGGCCCTGGGTACACAGGCACGGTTGGGTGTAGGGAAGCGACCTACTAGACGTCTTCGGGAACGAAATCGAGATCCTCCTCTGAAAAACAGTTAGTTAAACAAGGGTGAGCACATACGTACTCAACAAGTTCACCCTACCCACGGAGGGGCTTATAAGCAGATCATGCACATGATATATATAACAAGGAACATGTTAAGGTTTATTTGTAAACTCAATCACTCATGCAGGGGTTCATTTTCAAAAGGTTTTCGCAAACCAGTTTTATAACCAAAGTGACTAAGTTGTTTTTAAGAAAACCACTGTGGAACTACCGGACTCCCCGTCCGCAGTAGCCCAGGCACGCCAAGAAACTTCCCAACCCAAACACTAGTTTTTGTGACCACACCGTGACTCGTCTAATACCGTGGACACGGCTATTCGAATAGGTTTGACACTTTGTAGAGGTTGTACATCTTTACCCACAAGTAGGGTACCGTCACACGGACGCCACAGTGCCAGTGCGGATCCTATCAAAGCCATTACCCACCTTAGCTAACACTATGAGCCATCACGGAAGCAACCAAGGGGTTATCCCACATAACCAGGGCGTACCTCACACAGAGCGTACCCCTACTCCTTGGTCTCCCGCCGCTCACCCGCACACCCGGATGGCAAGTAGATTAACTAGTGGGGTTTATGCTAAGCCGTTGCCACATACAACGGTCGAGTGGTTGTACGATGATTTGGGTCAAGTGAGATGTCACGCAACCCGGTCCTTAACCGACAAGATGGACAACTCCCAACACGCTCAACCACACAGGTACGAGATCACCCATACTACTGACACACACGTCCATCCCGTCTACCCAGCTCTTTACTCATTTTCCGAAATATCCCATTCCCATTTTCAAAGCACTCACACATTTTTAAAGCAATCATTTAGGCCAAACCAAGGTTAAATCATAGCAATCAAGGGTGGCTATCCTACCATGTTTTTGCAGTAAAACAATATGCAATTTATAAAACGGGTATAGGGTTGTATTTATAAAACTAGGACCAAACCATGCATCAAAGGATGAGGTTGAACTTGCCGTCTTCGAAGTCTTCGGGGAGTTCCGGCTCGGCGTTTGGGATCTCGGGCTCCTGCTCGCAGTAGTCGGCTCCAAACTCCGGCTCGGGGTACCTTCCTTCGTTTACTTCGTCGGCTATAGCGCACACACAAGCAAGCATGCAATCAATAAAAGCACACACAATTTCTCCGGCTGAGCTCGAGGAAGGTAATTAAATAAAATAGGGAAATAAATATCATGCAGGGGTCTTGGGTGACAGATTGGTGGCGGTATACCCGGTACGGGTGTGAGGAAGTTTGGGCATGATTTGGATTAAAATCACGCATGAAATGACGGGTTAAAGGAGGTGTTTAGGGTTAATTAGGGGCCTGTTAGTATTTTATTTTAAAAGAAAGTGACTTAATTATAATATTTAAACCTAGCGGGGGTCTTACTAAATAGCCCAATGGTATAATTGCAAAGGGGCAGGGTTATTTTGGTGGAATAGTTTAAGAGTTGGGTCTAATTGAAAGAAAGAGAGAGAGGAAATAGAGGGGGTTCAGTTTTGGCAAAGGGGGAAAGGGCAGGGGGGTATGGGCAAAACAACCATCTTCTACCTCCCTCCCTCACGATACATAGGAGACAGGGAGGCCGACCGGTGGAAGGGGGAGGGGCGCCGGCGACCCAGGCCATGGGGACGGCCGGGAAGTGGGGCAAAACGAAGAGGAGCTCGAGGGCAACCGATTCCGCTCCTTACCTTGGGCTGGGGTGCTCTAGAGAGGCGGATCGACGGCCGGCGGTGGGGCTGCTCGCGGTGGTGGCAGGGGCGACACTGGTGGTGGCAATGGAGGGCTCGGGAAGGAGGGGGAAATGGTCGTGGAGGTGCGGGACGAGGTGGGGAGCCGGGCAGGGCCATTTATAGGAGCGGGAAGGCAGTTTGGGCGAGGATTTTTGAGCTCTAGGAGCTTCGATGGCCGTTAATGGTGGTGGGGAAAAATATCCTGGCATTGACCTTGGGCCGGCGAGCTTCCGGGCACGCAGCGCTGTGGATGTGACTCTTCGTGCAGGTGGCCGCTGTGGCTAGGGAGGAGATCGACCGGGGGGAAAGGATTAATGGCGGAGGTGACAGGCTAGTCGTCGCTTGTCAGAGCAAGGGAGGGGGAGGGGCGACGCGGCCTGGCGGGCTGCGGGGCCGGCCTTGGCGTGCCGCGCCGGCGAGCTCCGGGCCGCGTGCTCGGCCGCAGGAGGTGGGGGCGCCGGTCCTGAAGGACCAGGTCACGCGAGGGGGTCGGGGTCGCGCGGGAGGTCGCGGCCTGGAGCCGACCGAAGGAGGAAGAAAGGTGGGGAGGAAAAGAAGAAAAGAAAAAAAGAGAAAAAGGAAGAAAAGAAAAAGAGAAATAGGAAGAGGAAAAGAAATAGAAAATGGGAAAGAAAATAGGGAAGAGTTTTAGAAAAATTAGGAGAATTTCACGGGAAAATTAGGGGAAGGGTTTATGTGGGTTTTCCGGTTCTTCGGGCGTCAGCGGGATTTTCGGGACGGCGGTGATGGCGAGGCGGACCGGTCGGCGGGACCGCGGCGGTGCGGGATTCCCGTCGTGGTGGCTGACCGCGGCGCTGGGGCGGCACATGTGGGTGATGGACCGGGTGCTGGCGATGCTGGCGGGATTTGCAGCAGGCGCGCCGAGGGAAAGGAATCGACCGGGGTTTCGAAAGGGGGGGTAAATGAGCTCAGCGGGAAAGTTTTGAAAACACGTGTGATTTATTAGGTAGTTTATTAGGAGCTAAATATGCGGGTGTTAGAAACCTACCCCACTTAAAATGAATCTCGCCCTCGAGATTCGGCTAGGTTTCGAACAGGTGGGGAAACTCTTTCTTCAACGCGTCCTCTCGTTCCCACGTGGCTTCTTCTACTCCGTGTATGCTCCATTGAACCCTACACACCCGTACTTCCGATGTTCTTGTTCTTTTGACCACTGTGCCCAAAATCTTGATGGGCACTTCCTGGTACCTAAGGTCTGGCTGTAGATCAATGGTATCTACCGGTACTCACTTCTCTTCGAGGACCTTTAAACATCTGCGTAACTGGGAGACATGAAACACTGGGTGTATGTCTGACATCTCTTCTGGTAGCTCCAACCGGTATGCTACTGCTCCGACCTTCTTCAGTACTTTATACAGTCCAATGTACCGAGGGGCCAACTTTCTGTGCACCTGAAATCTTCGAGTCCCTCGGATAGGTGAAACTTTGAGGTAAGCGAAATCTCCAGGATTGAAGCTTGCTTCTCGCCTCTTCTTGTCTGCATAGCTCTTCTGTCGGGATTGGGCGGCCTTCAACTTTTCTCGGATGTCGGCTACTCGCTCTTCGGCTTCCTTTATAAGTGCGGGCCCAACCAGGGCACGTTCTCCTACTTCTGACCACATCAGGGGTGTCCTACATTTCCTCCCGTACAATGCTTCGAACGGTGACATTCCTAGGCTTGCTTGGTAACCGTTATTGTAGGAGAACTCTGCATATGGTAGACTCTGCTCCCAGTCTTTGCCATAGGTGAGGACGCATTCTCTCAACATGTCTTCTAGAATTTGGTTTACCCTCTCGGTCTATCCATCTGTCTGCGGGTGATACGCTGAGCTGAAATCCAGCTTGGTACCCATGGCTTTATGCAAGCTTTTCCAAAACCTAGAGGTAAACTGGGTCCCTCTATCTGAGACTATCCTGCTAGGCACTCCATGCAATTTTACTATGTTCTCTATGTAGAGTTTTGCCAACTTCTCTCCTCCATAAGTGGTCCGTACGGGTAGAAAGTGAGCGACTTTAGTGAGTCGGTCCACTATCACCCATATGGAATCGTGTCCCTTCTGAGTCTTGGGCAAACCTACTACAAAGTCCATGCCTATTTCGTCCCATTTCCATACCGGGATTGGTAAAGGCTGCAACAAGTACCACAGTGGGCGACGAACCGGGCAATGTCTGCCTTCATCCCATTCCACCAATACTTCTGTTTTAGGTCCATATACATCTTGGTGGATCCCGGGTGAATGGAATATGCCGAGTTGTGGGCCTCATCCATGATGGTCTGTCGGAAATCTCCGCCTTCAGGCACGCATATCCTATTCTTATACCACAGTGTGCCTTGATCATCCACTCTAAAGTCTGGGGCCTTATTCTCTCCCGTGTGTTTGCGGATTTTCATCAGATTTTCATCAGATTTTCATTGGTCTCTTGGGCCTTCCGGATCTTCTCCTCTAGGGTAGGCTGAACACTCAGTTGGCGGACGTAGCCTTGGGGAACAATGTGCACATTGAGTCGTGCCATTTCCTCTTGCAACTGGGCACTCTTAGGTACTGCCTTCTCATATGACTTTCTGCTTAAGGCATCGGCCACTACATTGGCTTTCCCTGGGTGGTAGTGAATCTCTAGGTTATAATCTTTGACTAACTCTAGCCACCTTCTTTGCCTCAGGTTCAGGTCGGGCTGGGTGAAGATGTACCTTAGGCTCTTGTGGTCGGTATAGATCTCACACTTATTCCCAATCAGGTAGTGTCTCCAAATCTTAAGGGCATGCACCACGGCTGCAAACTCCAAATCATGGGTGCGATAATTCTGCTCATGGGGTTTGAGCTGGCGGGAATCATATGCCACTACTTTCGCATCTTGCATGAGAACACATCCCAACCCTTGTCGGGACGCGTCGCAATATACGACAAAATCCCGTTGAATGTCTGGCGGGGGTCGGCGACTGGGCCGTGGTCAATCTTCTTTTCAGCTACTGGAAACTTTTCTCGCACGACTCGGTCCAGTTGAACTTCTCCTTCTTGAGCAACTCTGTCATGGGTCTGGCAATCTTGGAAAATCCTTCAATAAACCTCCGGTAGTACCCTGCTAAACCAAGGAAGCTTCTGATCTCGCTCAAGTTGGTCGGTTGTTGCCAGTTGGAGACTGTTTCAACTTTCCCGGGGTCTACTGCTACTCCTTCCGCAGTCAGAATATGCCCAAGGAAAGATATTTTCTCCAGCCAGAACTCACACTTGCTGAACTTGGCGTACAGCTTGTGTGCCCTCAATTTCCCCAGTACTACTCGAAGATGCTGCTCATGTTCCTCCACACTCTTGGAGTAAACAAGTATGTCGTCAATGAAGACTACGACAAACTTGTCCAGCTCTTCCATGAACACCTTATTCATGAGGTTCATAAAATACGCTAGTGCGTTGGTGAGTCCAAAGGACATCACTGTGAACTCATACTGCCCGTAACAAGTGACAAAGGCGGTCTTGGGGATGTCGCTTTCCCTAATCTTGAGTTGGTGGTACCCTGACCTTAGATCCACCTTCGAGAAATACTCGGCTCCTTTCAGCTGGTCGAATAGATCATCTATTCTGAGGAGAGGGTACTTGTTTCTGATAGTGACTTCGTTCAGCGAGCGATAGTCCACGCACATCCTCATGCTCTTATCCTTCTTTTCCACGAAAAGCACTGGGGCTCCCCATGGTGATGAGCTTGGTCTGATAAACCCGCTTCGCTGGAGTTCTCCTAGCTGCTTCTTCAATTCTGCCAACTCAGGGGCTGCCATCCTATAGGGTCTCTTGGTTATGTGAGAGGTTCCGGGAATAAGGCCGATGACGAACTCTATATCCCTATCTGGTGGCATTCCGGGGAGTTCTTCGGGTAACACATCTGGGTACTCTCGCACTACCGGGACATCCTCTATGGACTTGGCTTCCATGTTGAAAACCATTTTGTCTGGCTCGTGTCCTCGGGTGTGGCAGGTCACTTGTATTCCGTCTGGGTTGGTTAGGTGCACTACTTTATCGGCGCAACTTATAAGGCCATGGTGTTGGCTTAACCAATCCATCCCAAGGATCACATCTATTCCCTTGGACTTCAGTACTACCAGGTCCGCTAGGAACTCTACCCCACTTAAAATGATCCTTACCCGGGGGCATCCCAGTTGACACTTGATGTCACCTCCGGGCGTTCGAGTTAATAGGGGTGCTTTTAGTAGTACTGTAGGTATGCTATGCTACAAAACTTGAGGATATGAATGAGTGCGATGCTCCCGAATCAAATAATATGGTTGCCAAGACTGAGCTGACCAAGAACTCACCGAGCACTACGCTTACTGAGCCTCCTGTGTGTTGATGTGGTTGACGCGGGCTCGTCCATAAGACTGCTGGGGCTGCCTCATCTGCTGGTTGATGTTGTTGTTACCGAAGTTGTTGTTGCTGCGCACCGGCATGCGGTTGGCCCATTCACCGAGTTGGAGTAGGAGGAAGCGGTTGGCTTCTTGGCATATGGGCAGTTGGCAATGAAGTGTCCGATCTCGCGGCAGTTGAAACACACCCGGGAGTTGTTGTTGTTGGCGGTGACCTGGCTGGTGTTGCTCTGTCGGGGCTTCATGGTGTTCTGGTTGTTGTAGGGCTTGAACTGGGTTCTGGGGCCTTGCGAGCCCGTGGCTTGGGACTGGGTTCTGTACTGCATGGGAGCTTGGAATCTGGTCACGGGGTGTCTGAAGCTTCTCTGCCTCTGGGATCGCTCTTGCTGTTTGGCCTTGTGCTCCATGAACTTGCGCTTGTTCTCCTTCTTCTCTTCTGCTCTCGCTCTCTCTGTGAGTATGTCCATGTTCATGAGGGTGTTGAAATCCGGGTATATCTGAGGGGTAAGCAGGGTCCTCAGTTCCGGAGTCAATCCCTTCTTGAACATCTCTTGTTTCTTGGAGTCCTTGTCCACTTCTTCTGGGGCATAACGAGCCAGCTCTATGAACTGGTAAGTGTACTCCTCCACAGACATGTTGCCCTGGCGAAGTTCACGGAACTCATCTGCCTTTTGCTTTAGTGTGGCTTCTGAGATGTGGTAGCGACAGAACTCTTCCACGAACTCATCCCAGGTGATGGCGGAGGGATCCTTGGCTGCTGCATAGTAGTTCTCCCACCAGGCTAGGGCTGTCCCGGTGAGCTGGTGAGCTGCCAGGAGAACCTTGTCTCGATCCTCACAGTTGAAGGGCTCCAGTTTCCTTAGAATGGCTCTCAGCCATTCATCAGCATCCAAGGGATTCACCGACCCGCCAAAGGTTGGTGGCTTCGTCCTGAGGAACTCTATCAGCTTCTCATTCATGCCCCGAACTCGGGGCCTTGGGCGGTTGACGGTGTTGAATATGGCCTCCATCAGTACAGTCTGATTGGCCACAACTTGTGCCAGTTCAATGGGAGCGGGTGGCGGAGGCAGGACAACGTTCTCTCCTCCATCCTCGCCTTGGTTCACTTCCTGATCGTTAAGACGCTCCCTTCGATCGGCTTGCGATCCTTCAGCGTCCATCCGACCGAAGCCTTGGTGGGTCCTAACAGGGCGCCTGGAAACCATCTGTAAAGGAGCGGGTTTTCTAAGAGATCTAGCTTTTATGTGATGTTTAAGTGGATTATAACGAATTTCTTTTTGAAAAGGGCAGGGTCTACTCCTGCCGACAAGCACACAACAAGCACACAGCAAACAAGCAAGCACAGACAAGTTTTTATTACAAACCAGTGAGGAGGATACATCCCGACTACGCGACTGACACTACACGGACACACTACATGACTCAGAGCGACAATAGCTAAGGGTACGACTCTAAACTCGGACCAGTCACGGCTTCAATCCCTGGGTCAGGGCAACAGGGGTATGCTACTCACGGGGACAGCCTTCTTCCGGGGTTGAGTGCACTTCCAGCGGAATGAGCAGTTCTTCGTCATCCTCGCCCTCGGGGTTTCCATTCCCTTGGGTCTGTGCTGCAACTTCCGCAGTCGTTGCTGGTTGTTCGGTGACTACCGGTGGTGCTGGCGGGGCATCAATAGTTCCTCTCCATCCTACAAGGGGTGTTCCAAGCAAGACTTGTGCTTCTCCAATTGCCGGAACGGGTGTTCCGCTGTTGGTCCATTCTTGCATGCGTTGGTCTTGGATCCGCCTGAGGCTTTCATGGGCAACGGCTTCACTACTTATGGCGGTTGCAGTCCTTGCTTCAGCTTGAGCCACTCGGACTTGGTGCATCCTCACTGTGACTTCAGCTTGCTCGGCGGACCGATTTGCTCCCTCAAGAGCTTGGCTTGGTCATCAAAGAGTTTGTCCAGGGAGACGAGGTAGGCAACTATGTGGTACAGCAGGTCTTCTTGGTGGCGGTGTCGTTCCAGGTTTCTCATGCGGGCCTGCTAGACTGGGGTTCTGTTGGCGGGAGGAAAATACCTCATCGGTGTGGGGACGAGGTGTTCCTCATAGATCCGACACAGGTAGCGGAGGGCTTTTCTGAGGGCCAAAGGGTAGGTGTCTCGGTGTAGAAACCCTGTGGCGGTCACGCGCCACGGCTCGATGTTAGTGTGGCGGTTGCTTCTGGCGACGGACAGGACCACCCTACAGCGAAGAGTGCCGAGTTGCTCGTACTCTCTGCTGTAGTACCTGGGGCACTCAGTGATACCGAGGCGCTCCAGGGAGTTGATAAGAAGGCGAGCAAAACCAGCCTCCTCCTAGCACACGCCTTGGGTCCATCCATCTTCCGCCATCTGAAAACAAGGGTAGAGTTGAACAGGTTGTGGTAGGGTACAAAAGGTAGATAGCTTTATTTAGTAACACGGTTGGGTTACACTCATTCCATTCCAGGTTAGCCATCTGGAACCAGGCAAGGGTCAAGGTAAGGAATTTGGGAAAAGATGAGCTCAGCAAAGAAAAGGTGAGAGAGGGGCCAGAGGAGGTTTCGTAACCTAGGGGTCTCGTCCTACGGCCAACCTACAGCTCTGATACCACCTGAAGCGTCCCCTCATCAGAGGTGACTAAATGTGACACAAATACCAGTCCCAGGAGGCTGGTAACACATTTATTACAGCAGGTGGATCAGTCTTTTACATCATGGCGACACAGAGGGCACGGAAGTGCCAACGCCACAAGGAACAACACAAACGCTAACGACCACACTACAATAGCAAAGGCTTTCAAAGCCTCATCAAAGTACCACACCATGGAAGCTCTCTGTGTGTGACGCCCCAGGTTTTCGGCCGGGTTAATTAACCCTAATGATCTAGTCAATTGGGTTGACTTTGGTCAAACGATGGTCCACCTGGGCCATCACCTCGAAAACATCACCGACAAACCCTAATGACACCTTTTGATCAACCATAGTTCACCTTGGTCAAAACCCCTCTCAAAAACCTTTGACTCCTTGTTGACCCATCAATGTCAGCCGGAACTTTTGCCGCGTTCTCCAAATTTTTCCTAAACACTTCAAAATCTCCCAATGGGAAAGTTGTGCAGTTTGTCAAGGCACACAACTTTCATGTTGAGTGGCATTGCTGGTTTGGAGTGGAAATGTAGGAAAAATGCAAGTCAACGTCTGCCTTCACTGTTCACCAGGGCCGAAATTTCTATCAAGTTTCCCTGCAGTTTATGCCAAATCCTTTGATCTAAAACCCTAGAACCTTTGTAAAACTTGTAGAGGGTAGTGTGGTGAGCAAGTTTGGTAGTCAACCCTTGGTGCAGTTCTGTTTGGAAAATTTGAGAAAATCCATTTCAAAGTAGGGTACTTGGAACTGTCTTGAGACAGAGTGTCGCACCGCACGACGTCGCGTCGTGTCGCGCCGCGTCGCGCGCGCTCACCACGACCACCCCTTGGGCCCGAATGCCGAGGCAGCCGACTACCCGCCGGTCCGTGCGCCGTGGGGCCGCCCGCGTTGAACCGCCATCCCGACCCTCTCCTTGTGCACCACGTGCTCACGCCCGCCGCGCGGGCCACCCAACGGCGTCGCCGCCGCCGTACGCGTGCAGCGCCGCCCCTGGTTGGCGATTGGCCGCCGTGCGTCGCCGCCCATCCCACCGTACTCCGGCCATGCTGCAGCCCATACCTGGACTAGCTTCAACTTGGTGCCCAAGCCATCGCCTCAACCGCCTCGAGCCGGGCTATAAAGCCGGCCGAACTTCTCCTCGCGCGAGCACCGCGCCGCCGCCGTCCGCCATGGGTGCCACACGGTGAACTCCACCCCGCCTGCCTATCTTCGCAAGCACGCACTGCTCCTCACTCCACTAGGACCCCCTGTAGCCCCTGCGCTCGCTTGTTGGCCTGCCCGAGCCACCGGCTCACCGGAGCCAGTGTCCCTGCGGCGGGCAGCCATAGACGAGCTCCGCTCCCCGCACGAACCCCGAGCCAACCAATCACCTCAGCACATCCCCTAGGTCCCGGTGAAGCTGCCCATGCCACACGTTGACCAGTTCCGCCCCTGTCCTCGCCGGAATTTGAGCGCCCGCGGCCGCGCCACCACCGGTCCGCCGCCGCCGCTCACCGGCGACATCTCTGGTCAATCCACTGCCACCCATCGATCACGGGTGAGCCCAATTGCTAATCCCCCTCGCTTGTTTGCCACCCCGTGCCTCACCTCACCGTCTGCAAGCTCACCTTCGCCGCCGGGTGCAAGGGTGAGGGATCAAGGGTATGGTTGTGAAGAGTTTAAACTTTCCAGGGACCTAAGTGCATAACGATTCTAACCTCCTTGGGTGAAATGGCTGTAACTTGTAAAATCGATTAAAAATTGTAGAAAAATCCAAAAATAGCAAACCCAATTTTGTTATTCTCAGTGTGACAAAAACTACAACTGTCTCCAAAGGTGTATATATTTTTGAGCTATAGTTTTTGCTTGAAAAATACAAATGTAAAATACCTAGCTCTATGAGTTTGTAAAATCTACAACTGATTTTGAGCTGAGCTTTGGATATGTTGTGAGTACTTGTATGTCTAGGTTTTGTGCCAAAAATTGCACGATGTTACTGAAGAAATCCTTTCATAAAAATCATTTTGTGAAATTGATAAATCTGCCTAGATGATTTTTGTAGCTCCAAATGTAATTATTTTTGAGCCCAACTTCTGGCTATAGTCTAGTTTTGTTAAAATGCATCCTTGGTGAATTTACCATGATTTTAGCTCTGCTATAAATATTATTTCCTCATTTATGCTTGCTTTTAATCATAAATATGTATGGCATGTTTCATAAGGGCTACATGTGTGTTTGTTAGTTCTCTAAGCTTGTTTTGGACCAAAGCATGTGTGGAAGAAAATTTGCATGCATTCCTGTTATATTTATTTTCATATGCAATATTCCCTTATATGCTAACTAGTAATGCCTTTAAATGTGTAATTAAATTCAGTAGTGCAAAGGATAGTTTCTTGCTGTCCAACAGAGCATTCCTGATCATTAGAACTAGTAGGTACTGCTGGAGTAGTTTGATGTTTTTAATTGATTAAAAGAGGGCAAATCTGATTAATCTAGTAAAGGGAAAATAGGAAAAATGCATCCCTTGTGAATAAGTATGAGAATGAGCTAAGGAAGTAAATTGGTGGTATCAAAGGTGAATTTCCTTGCTGGTTGTATTAAAAGTAATATTCTTTTGTAAATATGCATGTATTCACCCTCATGCAAGTGTCGCATAATCTTTGTGTTGCCTTAATTAAGTAATTGTTTAAATGCTTTTCTTAGGGTGAATAGGACCATCCCTATGCCACTTGTAGCAGTTGCTACTATTGTTATGTGAATTACATTAATTTATTTATATATATATGTACACAGTCATTATTAAAAAGTCTAGATAGAAAGCATTGCATTTTGTCTCTTTCTTAGGGTGAATAGGACCATCCCTATGCCACTTGTAGCAGTTGCTACTATTGTTATGTGAATTACATTAATTTATTTATATATATATGTACACAGTCATTATTAAAAAGTCTAGATAGAAAGCATTGCATTTTGTCTCTTTATAGGAAGAGTATGCTGAATGTATTTATTATCTAAGTGAATGTGTTCAAACGTGCACCCCATGTTGTTATAAGTTGTTGAAACTATTTCAATCCAAATTGTCTCTCAAGTCTTGCATTTGCATCCTCCGTGTAGAAGTTCCCGACGGTAGCTACACGCTCGTGTCAGAGGACGTGAATGAGGGAGCCGGAGGAGGCATGCACTACGTCGCCATAGAGCAAGACCCGGGCCAAAGTCTGGTAGATTGTTTAACTACTTGTGCTAGCGAAGGCAAGCCCCGATTTATCATTAACCCCTGTTTTATTTAAATTTATGCAACTATTTATGTTATTCTATGTGCATTTACGTTCAGGAATTGGATGAAACCCTAGTTGCATGATCTCTAGGTGCCTATGTTCTGTTACTAGTATGCTAGGTCGCTAGACTCTATGCTCTAAGGACCCGGTAAAAGTCGAGTGATGTTCGTCACTCGCGAGAATAGGTTTTCCTTTGTGGAATCCCTATATGAAATAATGAATTGCTCATGTGGTAAGAGCATGGGATTTGGGCTCCGGTCCAGTGGCTTTGTGGGCTAAGCTTTTGAATGTACTAAGCACTTGTCGGGAATGGGACCGGTAAGCCTAGTACCTTAATAAGACGGTACGGGATGTTACTACCACTAATCTCGATTCGTCTCCTGCCCGGCTTGCAACTGGGAGGAGGGTACATGTGTGAGGCTGGATGTACTAAGTGGGGCATTCCAGATAGCCTTGTACCCGGGATTGTAGGCTATCATCCCAACCTGAGGATTTTTGGGAACCGTTTGGTCGGTGTCAGCTACGTGGGGCACCGCTCCGTGTGTTTAGGTTTACCTTGCAAGGTTTTATAAATCAATCGATTGTCGGCCTCTCACCGTTATCTGAGACTGCTTACTCAGTTGGCCATGATATCCCTTAATAATGGAACTATGTGAAATCTCCTGCGTGAATTAATTGTATTGTACAATTCTTGATTGTATTAGTTGCTCATGGTAGTAATGGTAATCTCACTAGAATCTGAGCTAAAATGTGGAAAGTAAGGATCCATGATCCTAGTTGCTTTTTGGCAAAACAAACCCACCAGCCAAAGGCCTACTTGACTAGAGGTAACTTTTGTCGGGTAAGTCTTGCTGAGTGTTAGTATACTCAGCCTTGCTTAAATTGTGGTTTTCAGAAGATGTTGTTTGGCCTGGTGAGATTCCACCCGGCTGGGAGCTGGAATGGGTGGATGAGGACGCAGAGTAATGGCATCACAGATGGCCTCTGGTGATGTCGTGACGTATCGTTATTAGTACTTCCGCTGTTTTAATAAAACTCTGAATGATTTACTTTTATGTCAGAAATAATGGTTGTAATTATTGGACCCTACGGGTGATTAGTATTAATGAGTAAGGCACTCTGGACTCTCCTTCGTGGGAGTTTAATGCATACGTTCGATCCTCTCTGTGTTTCCAAGTGATTTACCGGGTGTAAACCCGGCAACACTCAACGGGATGGTTCTTTATTATCGCTTAACGACCAAATGGAGTGGTTTAGGCGATAGTACGGAATTATCTCGGATGGGGTTGTCACACTGTGGAGGCCCTGGGTACACAGGAACGGTTGGGTGTAGGGCAGCGACCTACTCGACGTCTTCGGGAACGAAATCGGGATCCTCCTCTGAAAAATAGTTAGTTAAACAAGGGTGAGCACATACGTACTCAACAAGTTCAACCCCATCCACGGAGGGGCTTATAAGCAGATCATGAACATGATATATATAACAAGGAACAGGTTAAGGTTTATTTGCAAACTCATTCACTCATGCAGGGGTTCATTTTCAAAAGGTTTTCGCAAACCAGTTTTATAACCAAAGTGACTCAGTTGTTTTAAGAAAACCACTGTGGAACTACCGGACTCCCCGTCCGCAGTAGCCCAGGCACACAGCCACACACTTAACCCGAAAGACAACTCACGCCAAGAAACTTCCCAACCCAAACACTAGTTTTTGTGACCACACCGTGACTCGTCCACGGCTATTAGAATAGGTTTGACACTCTGCAAAGGTTGTACATCTTTACCCACAAGTAGGGTACCGTCACACGGACACCACAGTGTCGGTGCGGATCCTATCAAAGCCATTACCCACCTTAGCTAACACTATGAGCCATCACGGAAGCAACCAAGGGGTATCCCACATAACCAGGGCGTACCTCACACAGAGCGTACCCCTACTCCTTGGTCTCCCGCCGCTCACCCGCACACCAGATGGCAAGTAGATTAACTAGTGGGGTTTATGCTAAGCCGTTGCCACATACAACGGTCGAGTGGTTGTACGATGATTTGGGTCAGGTGAGATGTCACGCAACCCGGTCCTTAACCGACAAGATGGACAACTCCCAACATGCTCAACCACACAGGTACGAGCTCACCCATACTACTGACACACACGTCCATCCCGTCTACCTAGCTCTTTACTCATTTTCCGAAATATCCCATTCCCATTTTTAAAGCACTCACACATTTTTAAAGCAATCATTTAGGCCAAACCAAGGTTCAATCATATCAATCAAGGGTGGCTATCCTACCATGTTTTTGTAGTAAAACAATATGCAATTTATAAAACAGGTATAGGGTTGTATTTATAAAACTAGGACCAAACCATGCATCAAAGGATGAGGTTGAACTTGCCGTCTTCGAAGTCTTCGGGGAGTTCCGGCTCAGCGTTCGGGATCTCGGGCTCCTGCTCGCAGTAGTCGGCTCCAAACTCTGGCTCGGGGTACCTTCGTTTACTTCGTCGGCTATAGCGCACACACAAGCAAGCATGCAATCAATAAAAGCACATACAATTTCTCCGGCTGAGCTCGAGGAAGGTAATTAAATAAAATAGGCAAATAAATATCATGCAGGGGGTTATGGGTGACGGATTGGTGGCGGTATACCCGGTACAGGTGTGAGGAAGTTTGGGCACGATTTGGATTAAAATCGCGCATGAAATGACGTGTTAAAGGAGGTGTTTAGGGTTAATTAGGGGCCTGTTAGTATTTTATTTTAAAAGAAAAGGACTTAATTATAATATTTAAACCTAGCGGGGGTCTTACTAAATAGCCCAGGGGTATAATTGCAAAGGGGCAGGGTTATTTTGGTGGAATAGTTTAAGAGTTGGGGTCTAATTGAAAGAAAGAGAGAGAGGAAATAGAGGGGGGTTCGGTTTTGGCAAAGGGGGAAAAGGGCAGGGGGTATAGGCAAAAGAACCATCTTCTACCTCCCTCGCTCACGATACAGAACAGAGGAGATAGGGAGGCCGACCGGTGGAAGGGGGGAGGGGCGCCGACGACCCAAGCCATGGGGACGGCCGGGAAGTGGGGCAAAACGAAGAGGAGCTCGAGGGCAACCGATTCCGCTTCTTACCTTGGGCTTGGGTGCTCTGGAGAGGCGGATCGACGGCTGGCGGTGGGGCTGCTCGCGGTGGTGGCCGGGGCGACACTAATGGTGGCAATGGAGGGCTCGGGAAGGAGGGGAAAATGGTCGTGGAGGTGCGGGACGAGGTGGGGAGCCGGGCAGAGCCTTTTATAGACGCGGGAAGGCGGTTCGGGCAAGGATTTTTGAGCTATAGGAGCTTTGATGGCCGTCAATGGTGGTGGGGAAAAATATCCTGGCATTGACCTTGGGCCGGCGGGCTTCCGAGCGGCGCAGCGCTGTGGATGTGACTCTTCGTGCACGCGGCCGCTGTGGCTGGGGAGGAGACCGACCGGGGGACAGGCTGGTCGTCGCTTGTCATAGCAAGGGAGGGGGAGGGGCGACGCGGCCGGCGGGGCGCGGAGCCGGCCTTGGCGTGTCGCGCCGGCGAGCCTCGCCGGCCGGGGCTCGGCCGGAGGGGGGGGCGCCGGTCCCGGAGGACCGGGCCGCGCGAGGGCGGTCGGGGTCGCGCGGTAGGTCGCGGCCTGGAGCCGACCGAAGGAGGAAGAAAGGTGCGGAGGAAAAGAAGAAAAGAAAAGGAAAATGGAAAGAGAAAAAGGAAGAAAAGAAAACGAGAAATAGGAAGAAGAAAAGAAATAGAAAAATGGGAAGGAAAATAGGGAAGAGTTTTAGAAAAATTAGGAGAATTTCACGGGAAAATTAAGGGAAGAGTTTCTGTGGGTTTTCTGGTTCTTAGGGCGTCAGCGGGATTTTCGTGACGGCGGTGATGGCGAGGCGGACCGGTCGGCGGGACCGCGGCGGTGCGAGATTCCCGTCGTGGTGGCCGACCGCGGCGCCGGGGCGGCACGCGTGGGTGACGGCCCGGGTGCGGGCGGTGCCGGTGGGATTCGCGGCACGCGCGCCGAGGGAAAGGAATCGACCGGGGTTTCGAAAGGGGGGGTAAATGAGCTCGGCGGGAAAGTTTTGAAAACACGCGTGATTTATTAGGTGGTTTATTAGGAGCTAAAAACGTGGGCGTTACATGTTGTTTGTAGTAGGGGTTACAAACTGGTCGGGAGAGGGTGTCGAGCTCGAGTCTCTTAGAACGAGTGTTCGGTTTGTCGGCTAACCCTTCTGACGGTTGCCCTCCTCTCCTTTTTATAGACGCAAGGGGAGGGGTAAAAAAGGAAACGAGATAAGTGCTACAGTGCTCAATCACTGGGACGTCCTCTCACGCGTCAATGTACGCCAGGACGCATTGAAGAGGAGCGTCGTTGCGTAGTCGTAGAGGCCTCCGCGTGGCCGGTCGTGGCTGTTCACTCCGGGACGCCTGGTGCTTTCTCCGAGTAGTTTGGCGGTGACTCAGTCCGTCCGAGCACAGGATGAGCCCGCCACGTTAAGACCTAATCGTAGGCCTGAGCTCGTCGTAGGGGGTGCTCGAGTGCCTCGAGCGGAGTTTGCGTGCTGCAGGGTTGGAGATGATGGCGATTTGACGGCTATGCAGCTGAGCAGAGCCGCATTAAGGCTTTTGTCGGGGCCAGCTGTCGGCGCGGGCCGCTAGCTAGTGTGTTTGCATGGCATGGGGAACCGACCCCAACACGTCGTGGCCGAGGTGTTCACACGCCAGGATCGCGCCACGTGGAGTGGCTCGCGCCTTAGTCGGAGCCGGAGACTTGTCGTGCGAGGCAGAGACTTGTCGTGCGAGCCGGAGACTCGTCGGAGGGGGTTCCTCTAATGGGGAACTGGTCGGAGAAGCTCCCAACTAGTCGGGAACATGACGTCTTGCCAGTGATGGTCTTGACAGGGGTCCTTAGTCCTCCTCATCTTAAACCTTGGCCTTCACACTGTCAATCTTGGCCTTCACATTGTCAATGGTGTCAGAGACTCCACCACAAGAGAGATTATCTCGCCGTCAAAGGGGGCCCTAATCTGGGCCCTCGTCACCCTCGGTGTTTCTGGCCACTCCACTACGGTCGTGGCCACAACTGCTCCTTGAAATTGAGAAACCAATCCATGGCGAAGGTACTCCAGAGCAAAGATGCAAGAAATCGAAGGTACTCAAGAGCAAAGATGAAGAATCGAGAAACACCATCCCCGTGCCAGAGCTGCCGACCGTGGGCACTCCTCCATCACCTGGCACGATGAGGAGGTCGCCGAGAGGAGAGGGCGGGTGGAGGAAGGAGGGCCACACGGTGTAGCTCGCCGTCACTGCCGCTGCCCGGGCGAGGAAGTAGGCGACGTCGGGCTCAATCTTTCGACCGCATACGGTTCTTCGCTCGTCGTGCGGCGCACGTGACCGACGGGCCTGTACACCCGGATCCGGTGGTGCCTCATAGATTGAGGCCCGCACTACTGGCTCGAGGTGTTGGAGGTGCTGCTAGTCCCGCAGAGGAGCTCAGGATGGTCCCTCACTGTACCCTCCACCGCGCCCTCACTGTACCCCGGTGGGACAGGTCCGCGCACACCCCATGTTGCACACGCACGTCCACCTTGCAGAGGATGGGGGCGCGGGGTGGAAGGCGGAGCTCAGGATGGACGGAGAGGAGAGAGATGGCCGGACTTGGAGGAGTTGCTGCCACGATGTCGGCAGCAGAGAAAGAAACTGCCGCTGATGACCCTCACCTTCTGCTAGAGAGAGGGGGAGGGAGGTGGAGAGCCTGAGGCGCATTGATGGGGAGGTAGTGTGTGACAACCCGCCCAGGAACGTAATGTACTATCGCCTAAAACCAATCCACTTTGGTCTTTAAGCAATAGTAAAGTATCATCCTGTCGTTAGTTGTCGGGTTAACGCCCGATAAAATCACTTGGAATTCATACAGAGGGTCGAACATATGCATTAAAACTCACACGAAGGCGAGTCCAGAGTACAAACACCAATTTAAGTCCAAATTACCCCTGAGGGTTAAATTATTACAAACCATTGTTCAAGACATGAAGCAGAGGTTCAGAGTTCGAAAACAGCGGAATAAAATAAACTAACGCAACGGTAAACATCATAGGAGGTCATCTGTGATGCCATTACTTGTCGTCATCCACCCGGTCAACAACACATGCAACAATAGTTTCAAAGTAAGGCTAAGTATACTAATACTCAGCAAGACTTCACCGTCGGGTGACCACTACATCACCAAACTCTAGACATGAGAGGCTTTAGGCCAGTGGAGGTTCTTTTGCTGAAAAGCATCAAAGAGTGTGTCCTTACTTTCATTATTTTAGCACAAGTTCTAGTAGATTACCATTTCTAAGTGTGCCAACTAATTCAAACAAGAATTGTACAAACAATTAATTCAAGCAGTAAGCTTCACCGAGTTCCATCATTACGGGATATCATGGCCAGTTGATTAAGTAGTCTCAGATAACGGTGAGAGGCCAAAAATCGATTGATTTAAACCTTGCAAGGTAAACCTAAATACACGGTAGGATGCCCCCGCGAGGACAACCATCCAGGCGGTTCCCAAAAATCCTTGGGTTGGGATCAAAGCTTATAGTCCTGGGTACAAGGCTAACTGGCATTCCCCGCGAGGCACCCAGCATCACACAGGTACCCCCCTTCCCCGGTAGCTAGCTGGGTAGGTGAATACTCAAGATTAGTAAGGGTAAGTTCCCGCACTGTCTCATTAAGGTACTAGGCTTACCGGGCCCATTCCCGACAAGTGCTTAGTACGTTCAAAAGCTTAGCCCACGAAAGCCACTGGACCGGAGCCCAAATCCCATGCTCTTACCACATGAGCAATCCATTTATAAAGATCTTATGATTCCAACATAAGAACCTATTCTCGCGAGTGACGAGCATCACTCGACTTGTACCGGTCCTATAGCATAGTAGCTAACGACCTAGCATACTAGTGATAGAGCATAGGTACCTAGGGATCATGCATCTAGGGTTACATATCAACTCCTGAAACGTAAATGCACAATCATAGCACAGGTAATTGCATAATTTCAAAAGACGGGGTTAATGATCTGGGGCTTGCCTTCGCTGGCAAGGTTGGCCTTGGGCCCTTCTGGACTTGGGTTCAAACCTTGAGCTACGAACACGTGTTGCAGCTCTTCATCAGCACCTTCGTCTCCTCCTTCCGGCACGAGCGTAAATCTACCATTGGGAAGATCTACACGAAGATGCACATGCAAGATTTGTTTGACGATTTTTTATTTAATTAATTACAATCAACAAATGACAACCATGGGGTGCATGGTTTACCACATTCACCTAGATAAGGAATACATTCAGCATACTCTTCCAAAAAGGAACAATATGCAGTTCATTATTAATTACTCTTTTTGATAGTGACTGTGTACATATTTATTTGAATAAATTAATTTAAATTACAAAAACATCAAGGGGTTGGTCTTTACCCTTTTTTAAAATGATTTTCAACACAAACCTAAAGTCACTAGGTGTGTAGGTGGTGATTTTCCCATTTACTTGACTATTAAGCTTTAAATTACCTCCAACGCTTTTATTCATGAAACAATTTATTAAAATTCAGTGGGAGGGTTTATTAAGCACGAAAAACCTATACCAAGCCACTGAACACACATGCATGCTTAGGATAGCTAGGAAATTAATTATATTAAAAATAACAAAAGCTAGTTACCACAAAAAGATAAATACATGCAAAAATAATTATACATCAAAATGATTCCAACTTTCCCACACATGACCTCTGGTACAACATTAAGCTAGGGGTGCATCAGATACACATAGAGCTATTATAGATCTTGACTTATACATTTACAAAGAAAAATAAGCATATTTCAAAAAAACTATTTCTGACAATTATAAAATTGTGATTAATTCACCAGAGGTGCATTTTGGCATAACAAGATAACATGACAGAGTTCGGCACAAAAATCTAATTATTTTTAGCTACAAAAATCATTTGGATAGATTCTACATAAATAGAAAACAATTCATATAAAAATATTTACAACATAAATCTGTGCACATTTTGGTACAGGAGCTAGTCATGACAAAACACATAACATATCCAAAATTCAGTTATAGATCACAAGAGGATTTGGAGATACAACAGATCTATGTTTATTGATTTTCTATTTTTCATGCAAAACCTATCAAAAAAAGTATGGTTTTTCTTAACAAAAGTTCTAGTGTTTTTCACAAGGAGTCCAACAAAATTGAGTTTGCATTTTTCTGAATTTTCTACAATTTTCTATGCATTTTACAAGATTCAGCATCTTCACCCTAGATCTAGAAGAAACGGATTTACAAACAGGTCCTCAGTTTCGTAGATAGGCCCTCAGGACGCAAACTCAAGTTGCAATTGGGTCCCTGGCGCCATGGCCAGCGGAGGGAGCTCGATTCGGGCGAGGGGAAGGCTCGGCTCGGCCGGGAAAGGGCGGGGGAATGGTGTAGGCTCACCTAGGGTTCCATTCCGTGGGTTGCTGGCGGCGGAGGAGCAGCTGGCCGCGGTGCTCAGTGACGCCGGCGGACGGTGGCCACAAGGAGCTTCTGCTCCAGCGTTTCGGTTTGCCCCTGTTTGAACGCGTTTTACTCCAAATTTTGCAACTAAAGTGCTACGAGGTATAATAAGCAAAGTTGTAGATCTTAGGACCCTCAACAACTTTTATGAAGGCTCTATGGTGTTTTTCTCAACGGTTTTTGCACAAACTGCTGCCAAACTTTGAATGCCACTCTATTCTGGTGAACGAGAGCTGCTGGCAGTTGACCAAGTTTTCCACCCTTTTCCACCCAAAACTAGAACTGCCATCTAACATGAAAGTTGTGTCCCTCGAAAAATTGGACAACGTTTATATTGGGAGATTTTGAAGTGTTTAGGTGAAATTTGGAGAACGCGACAAAAGTTCCGGAGGACATTCAAAGACATTAGGGTTTAAGTGGGGTTTGACCGTGCCTTTGACCAAGGTTTGAGCACAAGTGTGTGTTGACTTGATCAAGAGGGTCATTAGGTTTGTTGGTGAGATTTTCAAGGTGATGACCCAGGTTGACCATGGTCTGACCAATGTCAGCAGGTTTGACTCAGCTAATTCGGTCATTAGCATTAAATGATGCTAATTATAAACCTGGGGCGTCACATAGTGGTGGGTGAGGAACGGCGAGCGCGGCATGTTAGCGGCAGCGACGAGGTACTTAGTGCGGATTCCTCAGTCGTGGCGACCACATCGATGGGGAGGTGTTGGGTGATGTGACGCCCTAGGTTTTCATCGAGGTCTTTAACCCTAATGCTCTAGTCAAACAGGGTTGACTTTGGTCAAACGACGGTCAACCTGGGCCATCACCTCGAAAACATCACCAACCACCCCTGATGACCCACTTTGGTCAACTTTGGTCAACTAGGGACACCCTTGGTCAAAACCCTAGTCAAAACCCCTTAAAGCCCTTTGACCCTCCTTGTCACCCGAAAACTTTTACCGCATTCTCCAAATTTCTCCTAAACACTTCAAATTCTCCCAATACGAAAGTTGTGTAGTTTTTCATGGGACACAATTTTCATGTTGAGTGACATTTGAGATTTGAAGTGGAAATGGGTGAAAAAGCGTGGTCAACGCCTCTAGGCACTATTCACTAGAGCCGAGAATTCTGCAAAGTTCCAATGCTTTTTGTGCAAAATCTGTTGGCCAAAACACCTAAGTGCCTTTGAAAAAGTTGTAGAGGGGTGCTAGATCTCCAACTTTGCTATTTATCTCAAGGTGCACTTCAGTTGAAAAAGTCTGAGAAAAACTCGTTTAAAGTATGCCAGTCTGAATGGTTTTTGCCCCTTGGCATTCCAGAGCGCGTCACCGCGCCGGCGTCGCACGTCACCCACGCTGTGGGACCCTCTGGGCCCGGAAGCCGAGGTCGGCTACCGTCCGCTGGTCCGTGCGTTGTGGGACCGCCTTCCCGGCCCTCTCCCTTTGCGCCACGCGCCCCGCACCCACGGGCCGGCCGTGCCGACCACGCCGTCGCCCCGCCAACCGTGTCACCGTCGTACCTTGCCCACGCACACCGCCATGTCGCGACCATGCCGTCGTGGTTGACTAGCAAACCGTCTTTGCAAGTGGCAGCCTCCTATGAAAGGTAGAACCCCCACCTCTCGCGCGAGCTACGGCAGAGCCGCCGCCGGCGCCATTGACGCCCGACGCGGAGCTCCACCTCCCGATCCTCAACGCGGCCGCTTAGCACCCCAAACCAGCACCCAAGCACCTGCCAAAGCTTGCACTGCCACTTGTTGGCTAACCCCGGCCATCTCTTCGCGGGAAAGCACAGCACCGTGGCCGCATTTCCCTGGCGTCGTCTGGCGACCTCACCGGTGCCTTGCCGACCCCAAAACCGGCCGCACACGGAGCCCTGGTGACCCATAGACACCGCTCCACCTCCTCCCCGGCCAGCCCCACCGCCGGCCTCGCCGGAATCCGACGAACCGCGCCGCCCCTTGCTCCCAAGGACCCAACTGCATGAACTTTTCGAGTTCCAGGGGTTTCTGTGCGAACTAAGGGTATGGTTGTGAACCTCCTAATCTTTTCGAGGGCCTGGATGTAAATAGAATCTTCCCTCTCTTGTGTGTTTTGGCAGTGTGGCTTGCAAAATTCATATAAAATCATAAAAAAATCCAAAAATTGCAAAACCAATTTTGTTGTGATCCTTGTGACTAGAACTACAACTTTTGCGGAGATTGTATATACTTTTGTGATATAGTTTTTGCATGAACCATTTACTTTCATGTCAAGAACCATGGTTTGTAATAAAGGACCCTACGACAAATTTAATTTTAAATTGTAAGGCACTCTGGACTCTCCTTCATGGGAGTTTTAATGCATACGTTCGATCCTCTGTGTGTCTCAAGTGATTTACTGTGCGTAAACCCGGCAACACTCAACAGGATGATTCTTTATTATCGCTTAATGACCAAATGGAGTGGTTTAGGTGATAGTACGGAATTATCTCGGATGGGGTTGTCACAGTTGGCATCAGAGCATCTGTATGCACCGGAGTGATTAGATTAATACTAATCACCTGTTTTACAATAAAACTTACCAAGATTGTTTGGATTTTGAAAATACGTTGGATCGTTATGTAATGATCTAAATCGAGAGGCACTAGGGGGAATTTTGGGTTCTTTAAGGTGGCTTAAGAATCTATGGTTTAATTTGCTAACCTCCAGCACTTCACTTTATGTCAGACTTACTTTCTTGCACAACCAAACTAGATGAAGCCACGTGTCTTATATGTGTGTTGTGCCGCATCACGGGATTTGTGAGGGTTGATAGAGTGATCTATTCAACGTATCCCATCTTCGCATCTGGTCGCTCACGTGTTTTATACGTGTGCTTTCCGTATGAAGTCATACGAAGGATGACATGCTCTATTCAAGATGAACATGTCATGGGTTGTGATGTCACCACGTTTTGTCATACGTGTGCATTCCGCATGTCGAATATGCGAGGCAAGGATACACTCCATTCAAACGGAGGGTGTCCGAGGTTAGACGTTGTCCATGCAGCGGCTTGACGCATGGATACCGTTTCTATAGTGAACGGTAATGTATGTGGACGCTTCCGTGACATGCTGGCATGGAAGGTTCTTTTCTGCAGGTACACTAACTACGCTTCGTAAGTCGCTAAGTGCGAATCGAGTAGATCCGACTAGTTATTATAAGGAGAGCCGATTATAAACTTGCCACCGGCACTAACTACGTCTTTCGTGATCCATGTGTGTGAGGTAGTTTAAGGCGTGTGCATCATTATTAAAATCTGGTTGAACTTAAAATTTGTTTTTCCATTTTTGAGTAATAATTCCTAGGGTGATTGCTTGATCTTAGACAAGGTTATCCTCTCTTTTGATCTTAGGAAATTTCTGGCAGATTCTGTTGTTGTCATTTCATAATTTTTAGAGCCAAATATGTGATGAATATGACTATACATCCTTTAGGAAAGTTATTTATTATCAAATATAGCATCTACTATGAATTTCTCATGATTTTAGGAATTTTTTTATCAGGAGTTATGATCAGTTTAGTAAGTCTCTGTTCTGCTGTTTTTCTGGGTAACCTTCCTCTGAAAATGGAATTTTTCAAGCATGTTCCAATCCAATCTAGATCTAACTTTGAATACCAAAAGTGTGCATAATTATGTCACTGAGTTGCTGGTGAAATTTGGGAATTTTTGGGGCTCTGGTGTTGAATTGGGAATTTTTGTTCACAACCACCAGAATATGACCCCCGTACCAAAATTCATCCAAACGTGATAACCTTAGCTTTTGATTCCAAGTTGGATATCCAGTGGCTCGAAACCTTTGCATTGTAATGCACATTGGAGTCATGAATGCTCGTAGTCTTGGGCTGAGCGCACAAAATTCTTAGTTCTAGAATATTGTGTTTGCCCCGAGTCGAACTTTGGTTCCAATTAGGTTTTTCGTCGTACATGTTCTGCTTGTGAGAACAAGCTTATGAATGTGTATTTAATGAAAGCTCAATTCTTTCAGATGGTGGGACCGACATGCAGCTCCCAGAGTGGTTTTCGTGCGTCGAGTAGTGGTAGCGACCTACCACCGCCACCACCACCCAGGACGATTGTAGAGGCATTCATGGCAGCTCAAACGAGAGTGTTGTGCCAAATCCTCCAGACGCAGCAGCAGCTCGCCCAGAGGTGCAGCATCAACCTCCCCATGGTGCCAATCCAGATGGACCAAGTTTGGTCGCTCAGACCATGAGCTCCATCGGAAAAGATCTAGAGAAAACTCGACCCTATGAGTCTTGCTCACCTCGAGTACCTACTCAGGCTGAGATAGACACCATTGTCGGTGCAATCGAGATGTTGGAAGAACAAAATGCAGTGTTAAGTCAGATTGTGGACAATATCCTCCAAGATCGTTACCAAGGGATATCTCAATCTAGTTTAACTGACGGTCTCTCTCAAGCGTTATTTACGTCTATGGTTGAGCAGGCCCGCTTATGCAATTTGTTGGTGGATAGTATGAATTAGAATCAACTCAGCGTCTCCGACTCCCTACTACCACCATCGAAGCTACCAATGGAACTTACAAAGGAAGAAGGAAAAAGCCGGAGCCACAAGCAAGCATTCCCTGAAATGGACTTGAGTGAGTGGGGAATTACCAGTGACGACAGCGGCAAGAGGCCACATCAACAAGCTTTCAAGCCTAAAGAATTTCCGCCCCGCATTTGCTACAATTGTAGACAACCCAGGCATTATGCCAATAAATGCCTGAACCCTAGGTGGAACAAGCCCCATCCACAGAGGCAAGGCTCCAAAGCAAATAAGAGTCATCATAACAAGAAGCCAAATATTCAAGTGAAGCAAGGTCGGCGTAACTTCAAGGGTATTGTTTCTACTCAAGAACGCCTCTCTCTATGACTTGCCATCATCTATTGTTTGGGAACAACCTACCGTGGACTTTTGATGGTAATGTTTATGCCTCTTGATGCCCTAAGCTATCCTTATCTCAATCGTAATTGACCTTGCAATCTTGAACGTCTTCATCTTGATCTTGCTCACAACATTATGAACGCATAAAACATGATTAGCATGAGTTAAATTCTGTTGGCATGCTTTGAGCATCATCAGGTCATGCATGGGTTGCACCCTTAATTTAATAATTCATGGGCATGGAAATGCATTACATAGCATGTGCATTTGGGAACCTTGGATGGACTAACATGCATACACATTGAAGCTTCCAACCTTCCTCCTCTATCCTCCTTATGGCTGATGAGATTGTTGTTCCATGACCAAAGGTGTCGCGACGGAACCTATTGCATCATGTGTGCTACAGCCATGTGATTACCACTAGGAGCGTGCTAGGTATCTTGGTTGGGGAGCATGCAACTCACCGCAAATCCATGTTCTTCACTCTATGTTATCCCCTTGTTGCTAGCTAACTGCATGGGTAAACAAGTCATGCTAACAAGCATCACGAGCATCATATCCCATGAACATGTGCATTTCTTCACTATGCAGCATGGCAAGTGCACCATATGTTCATATGCACAAGCATCATGTGCTCATCTGCATGTGCTTCACACTCTATGCACCACAACATAAGCATTAACATGCGCACCACTCCATTGTTGCACCGGTAACATAAGAAATGTTGTCAGCAAAACTCACCAACTAAATAATATGTGAGCAAATATCTTCTGACATTGTTGTACCAACCCTTCCTTTCAAACCATTCACGTTGCTATCTGCAAACAACTCCGTGCAACTGATCCTTATGACCTTACCATCCTTTATTATTGCTATGGGCAACTAACCTTGGAATTCTGGTGGTGGAACCCTTGATCCATCATTATACCTTTGTTGCTTTTCAAAAATAAATTCAAAAATCTTAGTAAACAAATTTTGGAAAATATTTGTTTACTAGTTTTCCTTTTCTTCATAGAAATCTTCTGGTAATCCCTTTCTCAACTTGGTCTTTCTGTTTAATCTCAAAGCTCTCTTAGTATCTAATCAAATCAATAGGCTAAGTTGAAGAGGTAGGAGCAAAGTTTTCGAGAGAAATCAAGGTTCTCGAAAAGTCAAGGCATGAGAGTCCTTCATTGCTTATCAATCCATGATCTGTCAATCATACCTTCCAAATCCTAGGGATCAAGAAGCAAGCAAACAAGGGATCGATAGAATCTTCTGCAAATTTCTCCTCATTACGATCTCACCATCACGGTCAATTCTGCCGACCATTGGACCCCATTCTTTTCAGTGCCACAATGGTACAACTCCGTAGCGTTGCTCTACCATCTCTTTTCCACGGCCACGATCACGTCGCCAAGGTCTCACAGGCCGACCATTATCGAGCCCCGTGTTGCCACCGCCAGATCGCTCCGCTAGTCCCTACCTCAGTCGGTTGGGAGGACCGTTGCGTTCCGTTGGGGTATAAAAGGGAAGCCCTCCCGCGGTGTCGCCATTGCCAAGTCTCACCTGCCTTTGAGCTCGACAGTGCCATCGCTCTTCATTCTCTCTCCGGCTAGTTTTGGCCAACCCGCCACTAGCTCACCTCTACCGTTGCTCTGCTCACTCGCCGAGCGGGGTGTCCTGCCGTCTCCGTCGACAACCTGCAGAAGAATCTTGGAAGAAGACGAAGAGAAGAACCCCAGCCAGCATCGCCGACCATGCCTAAGTTCTTGGAGATGTAAGATGTTCGAGTCCCACCGCTGGACGCTTGTAGCAATGTACTTCTGCATCGTCGGCGAGATCTGTTGTGACGCCCCAGGTTTTTAATTGGCGTCATTAACGCTAATGACCGAATCAGCCGAGTCAAACCGGCCGACACTGGTCAAACCTAGGTCAACCTGGGTCATCACCTCGAAAACCTCGCCAATGAACCCTATTGAACCCTTTGACCAAGTCTACACACACCCGTGGTCAACCCTTGATCAAAGACACGGTCAAACCCCGCTTGAACACTGATGTCGGCGAATGTCTTCCGGAACTTTTGCCGCGTTCTCCAAATTTCACCTAAACACTTAAAAATCTACCAATATGAAAGTTGTCTAGTTTGTTGAGGGACACGACTTTCATGTAGATTGGCATTTCAAATTTTGAGCGGAAAAGGGTGAAAAACTTGGTCAACTGGCAGTACCTCCTGTTCACCGAAACATGGTGACATTCAAAGTTTGGCAGCGTTTTGAGCAAAATCCGTTGAGAAAAACACCATACGGCCTTTGTAAAAGTTGTAGAGGGTAGTGAGATCTACAACTTTCCAATTCACCACTTTATGCATTTCTATTCAACTTTTTGGAGTTACACGTGTTCAAACAGGGACACAGGAAAATAATTCGGCCAGCCAACTCCGCGCGCGCGCGCCGGTGCGACGCGCGCGCCGCGCCGGGTCGCACCACGCCACGCGCGCACCACGGCCCGCCCGCGTGGTACCGCCCCGCCCGCGCCCCTAGGCGTAGTGCGTCGCCCGAGGCCGCGCCTCCCTAGGCCGCGGGCCTCCCGAGACGGGCACGCACGCCGAAGCACCCCGGGAATCCGCGGCCGTCCGCCCTACCCGTGTTGCGTCCCGAGGCGCGCACGCCGGCCGTGCCCGTTCCCGCCCACGCCGCCCGTCGCCGTACGCGTTCTCGCCCGCGGGCGTCTCCCCCTTCGTCCCTCCTTGCTCCAAGCCGAAGGGCTTCGGCTATAAAGCGCACCGAGCCACCGTGCCCCTCGCGCGCCCCCGTCGAGTGCCGCCCGCAAAGCCGCTCCGCCGTCGCCATTGGCACCCGCGCCGAGCTCCACCTCGCGCTCCCTCTCCGTCGCCGCCCGGCCACCCTAAGCCTTTCCCGGACCCCATGGGAGCTTCCCTCGCCGCGTGTTGCCTAGCTCCGCCCTAGCCTCGCCGGATTTCCCCGCCGCCGCAACAACGCGGATGCCGGCCCCGCCGAGCTCCCTCGCCGGAGCCGCCCCGCCCCCTTCCTCGGCCACAAATCGATCATTGGTGAGCTCTCACACCTCCTCCACCCCTTACCCGGCCGGGAGAGCCACCGGAACCGGCGAATTCCGACGAGCCCGCGTCGCACCTAGCCCCAGGGACCCAATTGCGTCTCCCTCTTTCTTTCCAGGGAGTTTTTTGTGAACCAGGGGCATATCTGTGACGTATCAGAAAGTTCCAGGGACCCCGGTGCAAAAGTGAATCTCAAATAGTGCAAGTGTTTTGCAGAATCTTGTAAAATCCGTAGAAAATCGTAGAAAAATCAGAAAAATGCAAAACCATTTTTTTAGATTCGTTGTAAAAAATTCTACAACTTTTGTTATTCTTGCCTGAGCTAGTTCCGGATAGTTTTTGCATAAAAAATAGAAATGTGAAAAACCTAGATCTGCAATATCTCAAAATCTATAAATCCTCTGTGTCCCATTTTTGGATATGTTGTGTGTTATATTATGACTTGCTCCTGTACCAAAAATTGCACAAAGTTATGTTGTAAATCTTTTCATAAAAATTGTTTTCCATTTCTGCAGAATTTGCATAAATGATTTTTGTAGCTAAAAATAATTAGATTTTTGCTACCAACTTCTGCATACTGTCGTTTTATTCCAAAACACACCTCTGGTGAATTAATCACAGTTTTATAATTACCACATATATTTATTCTTAAATAATGCTTGTTTTTCTTAGTAATTGCATAAGTCAAGTTTCATAATAGTTCTAGGTGTTTATGCTGCATCCCTAGGTTAGTTTTGGACCATGTGGCATGTGTGAGAAATTTTGGATCTTTTTGTTGAGTATTTATTTTTGTGTGCATTTACCTTGTCCTTCTAGCTAGCTTTTGTCATTTTCAAAAATAATTAATTTCTAGCTATCCCAAGCATGCATGTATGTCCCATGGCTTGTTGTAGGTGTTTAGTGTTTAACACACCCTTCCACTGCTTTTTATTAATTAATTACATGAATAAATGCCATGGAGGCCATTAAGGGCTTAATAGTCATGTAATGGGAAAAGTCACCAACCCATCTTTAATGACCTTGTGTGTGGTTGTACATCGTTTTAAAAGGCTAAATATACCCACCCACTACTGTTTGTGAAGTTAAATTAAATTACTTACATATATATGTACACAGTCACTATCAAAAAGGATATTTAATAAAGAGCTGCATATTGTTCCTTTTTGGAAGAGTATGCTGAATGTATTTCTTATCTAGGTGAATGTGCCCAACCAATGCACTCGAGGGTTGTCATTTATTGTTTGTAGTTCTTTAAATTGAAAATCGACAAATAAATCTTGCATTCGCATCCTCGTGTAGATCTTCCCGACGGTAGATATACGCTCGTGCCAGAAGGAGGAGACGAAGGAGCTGACGAAGAGTTGCATTACGTGGACGTAGCTCAAGACCTGGACCAAAGTCCAGAAGGGCCCAAGGCCAACCTTGCCAGCGAAGGCAAGCCCCGGATCGTTAACCCCGCCTTTTAAAAATTGTGCAATTATGTTTTGCTATGATTGTGCATTTACGTTTCAGGAGTTGAATTGAAACCCTAGATGCATGATCCCTAGGTACCTAGGCTCTATCACTAGTATGCTAGGTCGATAGCTGCTATGCTATAGGAACTGATAGAAGTCGAGTGATGTTCGTCACTCGCGAGAATAGGTTCTTATGTTGGAATCATAAGATCTTTATAAATGGATTGCTCATGTGGTAAGAGCATGGGATTTGGGCTCCAGTCCAGTGGCTTTCGTGGGCTAAGCTTTTGAACGTACTAAGCACTTGTCGGGAATGGGACCGGTAAGCCTAGTACCTTAACGAGACGGTGCGGGAACTTACTATTACTACTCTTGAGTAATCACCTATCGATTTGCAACTGGGAGGTGGGTACATGTGTGAGGCTGGGTGTACTGGGTGGGACATGCCAGATAGCCTTGTACCTGGGACTGTAAGCTTTGATCCCAAACCGAGGACTTTTGGGAACCGCTTGGGTCTATTGGTGCACCGCTCCGTGTGTTTAGGTCTACCTTGAAAGGTTTAAATCAATCGATTGTCGGCCTCTCACCGTTATCTGAGACTGCTTAATCAACTGGCCATGATATCCCGTAATGATGGAACTTGATGAATATTATTGTATGAATTAATTGCTTGTACAATTCTTGATTGAGTTAGTTGGCACACTTAGAAATGATAATCAACTAGAACTTGTGCTAAAATAATGAAAGTAGGACATACTCTTTGTTGCTTTTCAGCAAAAGAACTCCACCGGCCAAAAAGCCTCTCATGTCTAGAGTTTGGTGATGTAGTTATCACCCGACGGTTAAGTCTTGCTGAGTATTAGTATACTCAGCCTTGCTTTAAAAATGTTGTTGCAGGTGTTGTTTGGCCTGGTGAGATTCCACCCGGCTGGGAGCTGGAATGGGTGGAAGGGGACGAGTGATGACATCACGGATGGCCTCCTGTGATGTGTATCGTCGCGCTAGTTTATTTATTTCCGCTGTTTCCGAACTCTGAACCTTTACTTCCTGTCAGGAACAATGGCTTGTAATAATTTGGATTTAATCCGTGTTGTACTCTGGACTCGCCTTCGTGTGAGTTTTAATGCATATGTCGATCCTCTGTATGATGTCCAAGTGATTTACCGGGCGTTAACCCGGCAACCAACGACAGGATGATACTTTACTATTGCTTAATGACCAAAGTGGATTGGTTTTAGGCGATAGTACGGTATTTTCCTGGGCGGGTTGTCACAGCTGGTATCAGAGCGATTGCATGCACCAGAGCTTAATTAACAACCTTAATCACATGCTTTTTGAATAAAAATTGCCAAGATTGTTTGGATTTGCAAAACACGTTGGTTCGTTAAGGATAAACTAGACCGAGAGGCCCCAGAGGGAATTTTTGGGTTCTTTCAGGTGGCTTATTAACCTATGGTTTATTTTGCTAACTTCCAGCACATTTACTTTATGTCAGACTTACTTTCTTGCACAACCAAACTAGATGAGCCACGTGTTTTATACGTGTGTTGTGCCGCATCACGGGAATTGCGAGGGTTGATGGAGTGATCCATTCCACGGATCCCATCTTCGCGTCTGGTTATGAGTTGTGTTGTCGCCACGTGTTTTATACGTGAGCATTCCGCATGTCGAATATGCGAGGCAAGGATACACTCCATTCAAACGGAGGATGTCCGAGGTTGGACGCTGTCCATGCAGCGGCTGAACGCATGGATGTCGTTTCTATAGTGGACGGTAATGTATGTGGACGCTTTCATGAGTGCTGGCATGAAAGGTTCGTTGTGTTCTGTGATCTTCGGCAGGTACCCTAACCTCGTCTCGTAAGTCGCTAAGTGAGCATCGACTAGATCTCTGACTAGCTATTATAGGGAGAAATGTGTATGTGCCGTGCCACCGGCGCTGACTTCGAGTTTTGGCCTGATTGCCTGGTGAGGACGAATAGGACGTCTTGCATCATGCTAAAAATCGTGAAAGCTCAAAATTGAACCCATACCTGTGGTGTGCTCTCTAAGGTAGCATTTTGCTAAGTATGTTTTGTCCTAGAAACTTGTTGTCGCTGGTATCCTAAGGCCCAGATTCCATCATCCATGACTTCCACATTCTATAAATCTTAGTCCCTCCGGATGAAAGAACTCTCCACATGTCAATGATCGATCACTCAAAAAAAGGAAAGAACTCAGTGACCGACATGACAATCCCTAACATGTTCACTGTTGAACTGTTACTCTTGGGAATCTAGAATCCCCAATGTATTTTTTAAAAAAAAAAGCACTCGGAAAGAAAAAGGTGAAAAGAAATAAAAAAGTTTTAAAAATGGAGCTGCATTAGCTTAGAGGGGGTGTTTGATCACCATGACAAGAAGTACTTAGGCTAAATCTAGTCATTTTAGAGCCTAAATTCCTAAATAAGTGGGATTAAAAGGGAACTAAAATTAACTTAGTCTCTAATCAGAAGAGGGCCACATAAAAGTAGTGTTAGAGCAAGTCCAGTGGGGGCCTCTATATGGGCCACTACTCCAAAATTTAGAGGTTTTGGGTAAAAAACCATTTTGCATGCCCCTCCAAATTCCCCCTCCCACCCTCCATTCTTGGAGGCCCTCCATTTCCCTTCCAAACGTGGGCCCCACACTTTCTTTCTTTCCCATCTCCTCCCCCTGTCACGACTCACGGCTCGCACCCCGCCGTCGCCGCCTCTTCCTCCGCCACTACTGCCTCCTCCTCCGCAACCCGACCGGGCAAGCCCCCCCCGGCCGGCGGCGCACGCACCGCGCCTCACCCCGGCCGCCCGTCGTCCGCCCTCCGCCCGCCCTCTCGTAGATCTCCGCGACGCGGCCGACGCCGGCGTCAATCCGTGGGCGCCACCGCCTCCTTTTCTCCCCCCGTCCCGGCGACCCCCGGCGGCCGGAGGGGCGCGGCGGCGCGCGCGCTCCCGGACGGGCGCCCGTGACAACCCGCCCAGGAAAATACCGTACCATCGCCTAAGACCGATCCACTTTGGTCATTATGCAATAGTAAAGTATCATCCTGTCGTTAGTTGCCGGGTTAACGCCCGTAAATCACTTGGACATCGAACGAGAGGATCGATACATGCATTAAAACTCACGCGAAGGCGAGTCCAGAGTACAACATGAATTAAACATTTTATTACAAACCATTGTTCACGACATGGAGTAAAGGTTCAGAGTTCGAAAATACAGCGGAAATAATTTAAACTAGCGCAACGGTAAACATCACAGGAGGCCATCCGTGATGTCATCACTTGTCGTCACCCATCCGATCAATCACACCCGCAGCAACAATTTTTAAAGCAAGGCCGAGTATACTAATACTCGGCAAGACTTAACCGTCGGGTGAAGACTACATCACCAACCTCTAGACATGAAAGGCTTTTGGCCGGTGGAGTTTCTTTTCTTTGAACGACTACTAAAAGTAGATCCTTACTTTCCATCTTTTAGCATAAGTTCTAGTTGATTACCATTTCTAAATGTGTCATCTAATTCAATCAAGAATTGGACAAGCAATTAATTCATACAACAATATTCCTCGAGTTCCATCATTATGGGATATCATGGCCGATTGATTAAGCGAGTCTCGGGTAACGGTGAGAGGCCGACAATCGATTGATTTAAACCTTGCAAGGTAAACCCAAACACACGGTAGGCTGTCCCCGCAAGGACAACTTTCCCGTGCCGTTCCCGTCGATCTTCGGCTCGGGAGCGGAACCTACATTCCTTGGTACAAGGTTTCTTCGGATCGCTCCCACACGAACGTCCGGACTCACGCGAGTACCACCTTTGTTGCAAGCGGGGGGACACAAGTGCCCCGGGTGTAGTAGGGAAAGGTTCCCTTACCGCGTTAATCGAGCACTAGGCGTACCGGTCCCATACCCGGCATATGTTTAGTACGTTCAAAAGCTTAGCCCACAAAAACCACTGGACCGGAGCCCAAATCCCATGCTCTTACCACATGAGCAATCCATTTATAAAGACCTTATGATTCCAACATAAGAACCTATTCTCGCGAGTGACGAATATCATTCGACTTCTACGGGTCCTATAGCATAGCGGCTATCGACCTAGCATACTAGTAAAAGGAGCATAGGTACCTAGGGATCATGCATCTAGGGTTTCAAATCAACTCCTGGAACGTAAATGCACAAACATAGCAAACATAATTGTGTAATTTTAAAAGACGGGGTTAATGATCCGGGGCTTTCCTTCGATGGCAAGGTTGGCCTTGGGCCCTTCTGGACTTTGGTCCAGGTCTTGCTCTACAACGACGTGGTGCACGTCTCCGTCGGCCTCCTCCGTCTCCTCCTTCCGGCACACGCGTACAGCTACCGCTCGGGAGATCTACACGAGGATGCAAATGCAAGATTTATTTGACGATTTTAATTTAATTAATCACAAACAATAAAAGACAACCATAGGGTGCATTAGTTGGACACATTCACCTAGATAAGAATACATTTAGCATACTCTTCCAAAAAAGAACAATATGCAAATCTTTATTAGATATTATTTTTGATGGTGACTGTGTACATATATGTGTAAATAATTTAATTTAATTTCACAAACAGTAGTGGGTAGATGCATTTAGCCGTTTTAAATTGATTTACAACCACACACAAGTTAGCAAGGGTGGTTTGGTGATTTTCACATTTAATGACTATTAAGCCCTTAATCGCTCCCATAGCTTTTATTCATGAAATTAATTAATAAAATTCAGTGGAAGAGAGTATTAACCACTACACACCTATAACAAGCTATTGAACACACATGCGAGCTTTGGATGGCTAGAAATTAATTATTTTTGAAAAAGACAAAAGCTAGCTAGATGGACAAGGTAAATGCACACAAAAATAATTACTCCACAAAATGATCCAAACTTTCTCACACATGTTATATGGTCCAAAACTAGCCTAGTGGTGCAGCACATACACCTAGAACTATTGTGGAACTTGAGTTATGTATTTTCAAAGAAAAACAAGCATAATTCAAGAATAAATATTTCTGGTAACTATAAAATTGTTATTAATTAACCATAGGTGTATTTTGATATGACAAGACAGTGTGCACAAGTTGAGCTCAAAAACATAAATATATTTAGCAAGAAAAATCATTTATGCAGATCTGGCAGAAATGGAAAAACATTTTTATAAAAAGATTTACATCATAACTTTGTGCAATGTTTGGCATAGAAGCTAGTAATGACCTAACACACAACATATCGAAAAATTGGACACAGAGGATTTATAGTTTTTGAGTTATTGCAGATCTAGGGTTTTCACATTTGTATTGTTCATGCAAAAACTATCATGAATTAGCTCAGGCCAGAATAAGGAACGTTGTAGGATAATTCACAACGGATCCAACAAAATTGAGTTTGCATTTTTATGATTTTTCTACGATTTTATATGAATTTTCAAATTGCAGTAAAAGTCTTTTACTATTTAAGACGAGTTTTACTTGGCAGGTCCACCGAAACTTCGGTTTCTATCGCGAATAGATCCCCGGTTCACGAAAAACACCCTAGAATTATTGGAAGAGATGCAATGTGGTCCCTAGCCATGGATGGGGGCGGGGCTTGCGGAATTAGGCCGCTCCGGTGACGGATTCGGCGGGGAATGGGTGGAGAAGGAAGAGGAGCTCACCATGGACCGATTTGTGGCCGTGGACGGGCGGAGGGGCGCCGGTGGAAGGCCGACCGGCGGCGCCCGGGCGGCCCCGGCCGCGGAGCGCCTCGGTCGGGGGTGCTCCGGCTGGGAGCGGGGCGCGGTGGTGCCGGGACGCTTGGGAAGGCCGTGTGGGACTACTAAGAGGCTTGGCCGGTGATGGTAAGGTCGGAGTATCGAAGCTCGTCGGGCACACGGAGGACGACACTGCGTCGGGCTTGCACGGGCGGCGAGGCCGCGCCGGCTGCGCGGGCGGCGAGCCGGCCTAAATGGCCGGCCACTCCCCCTGTCCTCGACGCGAAGGACGTGCTCGCCTTAGCGCCCCGCATCGACGCCGACCTAGGCGGCCGCGCGCGCGGGGGGAGCGGACGACGGACCGCCGGGCGATACGCGGTTCGCCGTACGACGTGGTACGACGTGGTAATTGCACCTCGCGTTCCAAGGCGGTCGGCGCGGAGGGCGGCCGGTGGCTCGCGGTTCGAGACGGTGGCACGGCCACCGCACGGACGCCGAGGCGACGCGGTGGCCGGTGCGCGGCACGCGGCGCGCGCGGCCCGACCGGCGAACGCCCGACGCGCCGGCGGCGCTCTAGAGCGCGGGCGTGCGGCGTTTCGGCCGATCAACGCGCCTTTGACTGCGTTTTTTTCAAAAAGTTGAATAGAAGTGCACAAAGTGGTGAATAGGAAAGTTGTAGATCTCACTCCCCTCTACAACTTTTGTAAAGGCCGTATAGTGTTTTTCTCAACGGATTTTGCGAGAACGTCGTGCCAACTTTGAATGTCGGCTTTGTCTCTGTGCACGGGAGGTGCGCGGTTGACCAAGTTTTTCACCCATTTCTACTCAAAATTTGAAATGCCAATCTACATGAAAGTTGTGTCCCTCAACAAGATGGACAACTTTCTTAAAGGTAGATTTTGAAGTGTTTAGGTGAAATTTGGAGAACGCGGCAAAAGTTCCGGACGACATTCGCCGACATCAACGGTTAAGCGGGGTTTGACCGTGTCTTTGACTACGGGTTGACCACGGGTGTGTGTAGGCTTGTTCAAGGGGTTCAATAGGGTTCAATGGCGAGGTTTTCGGGGTGATGACCCGAGTTGACCTAGGTTTGACCATGGTCGGCGAGGTTTGACTCGGGCCGATCCGGTCGTTAGCACTAATGACGTTAATTAGAAAGGCCGGGGCGTCACGGCCTACCCCCCTTAAAAGGAATCTCGACCCGAGATTCGAAACTTAAAGACAAAGGTAGGGGTAAGGTTCTTACCGTTTCGCGATTGAAGAAAACCCGGATACTTGGTGTTGAGGAAGTGCTCGGTCTCCCACGTAGCTTCTCCTTCGGTATGGTGACTCCACTTGTATCTTGTACATCTTCACAAGTATGTCTCCTAGTTTGTCTTTCTTTTTGATCTAGCACTCTCGGCGAATGCTCGACCACCGAAAGATCGGCTCGATCCAAGCGTTCGCTTCCGTGATCACTTCGTCTCGGGTACTTTCACACCTTTCTTCAATTGTGTCACATGAAACACATTGTGCACGGCGAGAATCGATCCGGAAGTTGGATACGATAAGCGGCGGTCCACATATCTCAATGATCTCGTATGGGCCGATATAGCGTGGGGCTAACTTCCCTTTGACGCCAAATCTCTGTACACCTTTGGTCGGGGAAACCTTGAGGTATACGTAATCACCCACTTCATAGTGTCGGGGTGCTGTCCCTTTGTCATGGTAACTCTTTTGTCTCATTTGAGCTAACTTCAAGTTTTCTCTGATCACTTCCACCTTCTCTTCTGCGTCTTTAACTAAATCTGGACCAAAGAGCGTTCGCTCTCCGGCTTCTGACCAATTCAAAGGAGTTCGGCATCTTCGTCCATAAAGAGCTTCAAATGGTGCCATCTTCAAACTAGCTTGATAACTATTGTTATAAGAGAATTATGCCAAAGATAGACACTTGTCCCAACTCTTATCAAAATGGATGATGCTTGCTCTCAGCATGTCTTCCACAATTTGATTGACTCGCTCGGTCGACCATCGGTACGAGGATGATAACTTGAACTACGAATCAATTTGGTTCCCAAAGATTCATGCAATTGTTCCCAAAAACGAGCCACAAATTGAGTACCTCGATCAGAAACAATGGTCTTGGGAATCCCGTGCAGACGCACAATTTGATCGATATAGAGTTCTGCATAATCTTGGACAGAGTAAGTGGTGTGCACTGCGATGAAATGAGCAGTCTTAGTCAATCGGTCCACTATAACCCAAATAGAATCCTTCTTTCTGACAGTCAGGGGTAAACCCACTATAAAATCCATACTTATGTCATCCCACTTCCACAAAGGTATAGTCAACGGTTGAAGTACATCGGCTGATTTAAATGGCTTGCTTTGACCCGATGACAAGTATCACACTCTGCCACGTACTTGGCTATGTCTACCTTCATGTTTGACCACCAAAAGTTTTTCTTCTAATCTTGATACATTTTGGTGCTTCCGGGGTGAATAGAGAATTTGGAAAGATGAGCTTCGTCGAAAATTTCCTTACGAAGTTCCGGATCAACAGGAACTACGAGACGTTGCTCAAACCACACTACATCTTTTGCATCCTTACGGAAACAACTATATTTGGGGTCTCCTTCCGCTAATTTCTGTTTTATTAGCCGGACACCTTCATCATTGAGTTGGGCCAAAACAATTCTATCATATAGATTTGACTCGAAATGAGATAGCATTCAAATTTCCCCGCTCCACAATTTCCAATCGGAGCTTCCGCAAGTCTTCACACAAAGTCTCACTATACGACTCCACGGTTAAGCAGTTGCAGTGAACCTTTCGGCTAAGCGCATACCGCAACAACATTGGCTTTTCCGGGATGATAGTGTACTTCTAGATCATAGTCTTTTATCAATTCCAACCATCTTCTCTGCCTCATATTCAATTCGATTGGGTGAAGATATACTTAAGACTCTTGTGATCGGTGAAGATATTCCAACGGTTTCCCATAAGATAATGCCTCCAAATCTTGAGAGCATGAACAACCGCTCGCTAACTCAAGATCATGGGTTGGGTAATTCACTTCATGAGGTCGAAGCGATCGTGAGGCATAGGCAATGACTCGATTTTCTTGCATAAGAACACAACCGAGACCAAAGGCCGAAGCATCACAAAAGACTTCAAACGGTTTAGAATTATCCCTGGCACTAGCACCGGGGCCGTAGTCGGATGTTGCCTCAATGTGCGGAAAGCCTTTTCACAATCTTTGCTCCACACAAACTTGACTCCCTTCTTTAATAGTTCAGTCATAGGCTTAGCGATCCTGGAAAAATCCGGAATGAAACGACGATAATAGCCCGCTAAACCCAGAAAACTACGGATTTGATGTACGGTCTTGGGTGGTTTCCAATCCATAACCTCTTGTACTTTGCTAGGATCCACAGATATGCCTTCCTTGGAAATAGTGTGCCCCAAAAATTTCACACTATCCAACCAAAATTCACATTTGGAGAACTTGGCATAAAGCTTTTGATCTTGCAAACGTTGCAAAACAATTCGAAGGTGTTCTCGCATGTTCTTCTTCATTCTTGGAATAGATTAAGATGTCATCAATGAATACCACTACAAACTTGTCCGGCTCCATCATGAACACGAATTCATGAGATACATGAAATAAGCGGTGCATTGGTAAGACCAAAGGACATTACCAAATACTCATAAAGGCCGTATCGGGTGGAGAAAGGCTGTCTTGGGAATATCACATGGCCCGATCTTTATTTGATGATACCACGATCGAAGATCAATCTTGGAGAAAACTCGGCTCCGACCAACCGATCAAACGAACATCGATGCGGGGAAATGGGTACTTGTTCTTGATTGTTACCGCATTGAGAGGTCGGTAATCCACACATAACCTCAAGCTACCATCTTTCTTCTTCACAAATAAAGGTTGGGCAACCCCAAGGCGAAGAACTTGGGCGAATATAACCCTTATCTAGCAACTCTTGAAGTTGGGTCTTCAATTCTGCGAATTCCTTGGGTGGCATGCGGTAAGGTCTCTTGAAGATAGGGGCGTGCCGAGTGAAGTTCAATGACAAACTCGACATCTCTATCGGGTGGCATACCCGGCAATTCATCGGGAAAAACATCCGCAAACTCTCGAACCACTGGAATTTCTTCCAGCTGAGAAGTGATTGCCACATAAGAACGAGGATTCACATCATCTTTGAAAGGTAGGTATAGAGTCGTGGCTCCAACAATTGGTGAGTTGATCTCTACCACTCTCTCTGAAATATCCAGTACTACCTTATGTCGGTTCATCCAGTCCATTCCTAGAATGACATCCATACCTTCTAATCCCAAAATGATAAGGTCCGTGTCAATTGTTTTGCTTCCTAATTCCAAGAGTACTCCTCTGGTCATCAGCTCAGAAGAGATGTTCCCTCCCACTGTTTTAATTGTAAATGCGTCCTTGGTGTTGCAGGAGTTCAGTCCTACTTTTCTCAACGTCTTTGCATTCATGAAACTATGTGTTGCACCAGAATCAAACAACACGCGGATGGGTTTGCCTCGAATAGAGAATGTTCCCATCATTACGGTGCTCCTTCTGGAATATCACCCACGAAGTGAACCGAGTCGCCCTCCCCGGCTTGAGCAATCTTTTTCTTGCCCTTGTTGATGGGTTTGGAAACTTGTCTCTGATTAGGGTGAGTTAGTCGGTACCGCACCGTTGGTCCGGCACGGTTGTAGGCACGACCTAGCGAAGTGTCCCGGTTCACCACACTTGAAACAACAACGCTCATTGTTGCCATTAGGACTAGGTACAATAGGCTTGGGAGTCGGTTGTTGAGTGTTGGAAAGGTGAAGATTTCCTTGAGTCCGATCCTGGGACAACTTAGCCACTAACCTTTCCGACTGTGAAGCCTGCTGGAAGTCTGGGAAAGTCTTCCGCATAATGTGTATCTTGTAACGTTGTGCATTACTGGGCATGGAGTCAGCCTTTCTTTTCTTCTCGGCTTGGGCTCTCTTCATGGCATCTTCCTGGGAGATAGCTTTATTCACTAGCATGGGGTAGCTGTCAAATTTGACCGAGGTTCGGCCATTCGGCCGGTTTACTACTCGGACCTTCACGAAAAAGCTCCATCTTCTTCATGTCGGTATCCACATGATATCTTCCATCTTGAGCGAGGTTATTAAACTTCGTGCGTATTGGTACACCGTGTCCGATCCTTGCTTGAGAGCCAATAACTCCCTCATTTTCCTATCGGTAAGTGCTTTAGGAAGGTGATGATCTCTGAAAGCCTTTTTGAATTCTTCCCAAGTGATTTCATACTCGGTGGTTTCATGGATTTGTAGTGTTCCCACCACATTAAAGCAAAACCACGAAGGCTGCAATGCCGCGAATTTAGCCTTGCGTCCTTCTGAACATGGCAAGGTAAACACCGCTAACATGGCTTCAATGGCCCGAATCCAGGCATCAGCATCCAAGGGTTCTTCCGTCCCATTGAACTACGGAGGATTCATATCCAGAAAGTGTTTGTACTCAGTTACTTGACCTTGGGCATTAATCGATTCCCGTGGGCTTTCTTCCTTCTGGGATTGCTGCTTTGCGGTATAGAAGAATTTGGTGCATCATCTCGGTTTGAGTAGCCACTATTGTCGGGTCCGACGGTGGTGGCGGCCGGTTGCGGCCACTAGAATCACCGAAACCATTCGGAGTCTTTGCGTGTCGAGCCCACCATCTGAAAAATTCAAGTTTTCATAAGTCACACATTCGTAAGCTTGTTCAACAAGTAGAACATGTACGACAAAAACTCAAATTGACCAAGTAGTCAGACTCGAGACAGTTGCACTGCATCAAAATGACAATTTTCAACATTGCGAAACCAAAGTTCCCGAAATGTTCGAAATTTTCCGGCAACTTTGTAGGTTCATAAGACAAACTTGGTAGTCGAAGGTTAAGCTAGAGGAGTTAGGAACAAGGCACAAAGGTGCAAGATTCGGAGTGACGTGTTCCGGAAAGACGGCAAGACCTAGGTTTACTATTGGAGCATAGCTTGAGATTTGAAAACCTATGATCGTGCAAATACTTCTCGACAAAGATTTGGATAGGTAGGGAGCACTTGGGTGTAGATCACCTATACAGCAAACGCTGTAGAAAGGTCTGAGAAGAGGTCGCGACAACAGGGTCAACTGGACGGTCCAACAACACTTTAGATTCGGTTTAAAGGTTGTTATTATTGTTATTAGATTATTACTTAAGGAACACAACACAGGTGATTTTTCTATTATTCAACAGGTTTTTATCATGATGCAAGAACGACCTATTCGTCCTCACCAAGCAATTAAGCCAAAATCGGAGTTAGTACCGGTGGCAAGGCAACAATTACGTCTCTCACGATAATAACTAGTCGAGACTATCGGTACTCGCTTAGCGACTTACGAACGTGGTTGTGTACCGAGAAGATCACGAACACAATGAACCTTTCATGCCAGCACGTCACGAAAGCATCCACATTCATTACCATTCACTATAGAAATGGTATGCATGCGTTAAGCCGCTACATGGACAGCGTCCTATTCAAGACTCTTACGCGACGTGAGTGCCCATTGGAATAGGCCTCACTCATCCCTCACGGACTTTCCCGTGGTACCATCACGTATGGCAAAACATGACGAGACTCAGACGCGACGTGACACCCATTGGAATAGGTCTCACTAGTCCCTCACAGGACTTCCCTGTGGTATCACCACGTATGGCAAAACGTGATGAACTAGTATGGTTGTGCATGAAAGTAAGTCTGACATAAAGTAATGTCTTTGGAAGTTAGCAAATAAACCACAGATTATTAAGCCACACTGAAAGAACCCAAAAATTTCCCTCTAGAGCCTCTCGGTCTATCTCATCCTTAACGGACCAACGTGTTTTGCAAATCAAACAATCTTGGCGACTTTCATTCCAAAATCATATAATTGAGGTTGTTAATTAAGCTGCGGTGCATGCAATCGCTCCGATACCACCTTGTGACAACCCGCCCGGGAAAATACCGTACCATCGCCTAAGACCGATCCACTTTGGTCATTAAGCAATAGTAAAGTATCATCTTGTCGTTAGTTGCGGGTTAACGCCGGTAAATCACTTGGACATCGAACGAGAGGATCGATACATGCATTAAAATTCACGCGAAGGCGAGTCCGAGTACAACATGAATTAAACATTTTATTACAAACCATTGTTCACGACATGGAGTAAAGGTTCGAGTTCGAAAATACGGCGGAAATAATTTAAACTAGCGCAACGGTAAACATCACGGGAGGCCATCCGTGATGTCATCACTTGTCGTCACCCATCCGATCGATCACACTGCAAAGCAACAATTTTTAAAGCAAGGCCGAGTATACTAAGGCCGGTCGCACCGGGTGCGCTACCGGCGAGCGGTACGCGACCTGCGCACGCGGGTAGCGCACCAAGCCGTCGCACGGGGGACGGTAAAGCCAACGGGACATCCCGTTCGCGTCCGGCTTCCCCCAAATGCGCGCGTTCCCCGTGCGTGCGCTACGCCCGCGCCGCCCCCACCTTGCGTGCGGAGCAACCGCCCGCGCGCGGCCGAAGCAACTGCGGCACGCCGGGACGACGACGCCTCACCGGCGGTGAGCCGGAGAAACGAGAGCAGCGAGGAGAGAGAGAAGACGGAGGGCGGCCGCTCGGGCCGCCGCCGCACTCGCGAAGGAATCGTCACCGCGATGCTCCTCCGCGCAAGCGCCATGGCCGCCGCCGCCCTCCTCGAGGCCATGCGGTCGCGCCGGCCGGTGGGGACGAGGGATCTCCGCGGGGAGCTCGCGGGGAGCTCGCCGGCGCCGCCCAAGATCCCGTGCCGTCGTCGTGGCCACCCCTCGCTCCTCCACCTCGCGCCACCTCCTCCATGGCCGGGAGCTGCCCGCCGCGGCCGCGGCCGGCCGACATCGCGCCCGGAGCTCCGCCGCGAGCCTCGGCGGGCCGCGGGTGGCTCGCGCCCCCGCGCACGGAGGCCGGCGAGAGAAAGGGGCGGGAGGTGATGCGCCGGCGAGGCCGTCCACGCCACCCCGCGGTAGATCCACGGCCGCCGCCGGGGAGGTTGCGGTCTCCCGGCACGCGAGAGGCTGCGCCGCCATGGAGCTCCATCGACGCGCGGCCGGCGTGGGATGTCGTCGCGCGGAGCTTGGCTCGAGGCCGCGCGGAGCTCCTCCGCCCCTTCTCCTCCGCGGCGGGTCGGGCGAGCTTCGGCCGCGCCACCGGCCGAGAAGCCGCGCGCCCGACTCCCCCGCGGTGCGCCGGCCGGCGGGCCCACGGCCCGGGTTTCCGCGCCGCGCCGGCCGCCGGGGAGGAGAAGAGGCGCCCCCTTTGGTTGCCGGCGGGGGGATCCGGCGCGCGGTGGAGGCCTTGCAGGCGGAAGAGGCGAGGCGGGGAGGGAGAGAGAAAGGAGGCGAGAGGAGGTGGGAGGGGAAACGAGAGGTTATTAAAAAAGAGAAAAAAATACGTCAGGTGGGCCCATATGGTGGTAGTTTGTATGGAGTAGTAGATATAGGGGATGACGGGTGCGGAAGAATTGAAACTGTACTGTAAAAACTCGATGATGTGGCAGAATATTCCCTTTAGGGGATGATTTTTAGAGTAGGACGAGTGCGACCGGCAAGACTTAACCGTCGGGTGAAGACTACATCACCAACCTCTAGACATGAAAGGCTTTTGGCCGGTGGAGTTTCTTTTGCTGAACAGCTACTAAAAGTAGATCCTTACTTTCAATCTTTTAGCATAAGTTCTAGTTGATTACCATTTCTAAATGTGCCATCTAATTCAATCAAGAATTGGACAAGCAATTAATTCATACAACAATATTCCTCGAGTTCCATCATTATGGGATATCATGGCCGATTGATTAAGCGATCTCGGGTAACGGTGAGAGGCCGACAATCGATTGATTTAAACCTTGCAAGGTAAACCCAAACACACGGTAGGTTCGTCCCCGCAAGGACAACTTTCCCGTGCCGTTCCCGTCGATCTTCGGCTCGGGAGCGGAACCTACATTCCTTGGTACAAGATTTTACTTGGATCGCTCCCACAAGAACGTCCGGACTCACGCGAGTACCACCTTTGTTGCAAGCGAGGGGGACACAAGTGCCCCGGTGTAGTAGGGAAAGGTTCCCTTACCGCGTCAATCGGGTACTAGGCTTCTTGGTCCCAAACCCGGCATAAGTTTAGTACGTTCAAAAGCTTAGCCCACGAAAACCACCGGATCGGAGCCCAAATCCCATGCTCTTAGCACATGAGCAATCCATTTATAAAGATCTTATGATTCCAACTTAAGAACCTATTCTCGCGAGTGACGAATATCACTCGACTTCTACCGGTCCTATAGCATAGCAGGCTATCGACCTAGCATACTAGTAAAAGGAGCATAGGTACCTAGGGATCATGCATTTAGGGTTTCAAATCAACTCCGGAACGTAAATGCACAAACATAGCAAACATAATTGTGTAATTTTAAAAGACGGGGTTAATGATCCGGGGCTTGCCTTCGATGGCAAGGTTGGCCTTGGGCCCTTCGGACTTTGGTCCGAGGTCTTGCTCTACAACGACGTGGTGCACGTCTCCGTCGGCTCCTCCGTCTCCTCCGTCCCGCACACACGTACGGCTACCGTTCGGGAGATCTACACGAGGATGCAAATACAAGATTTATTTGACGATTCTAATTTAATTAATCACAAACAATAAATGACAACCATAGGGTGCATTAGTTGGACACATTCACCTAGATAAGAATACATTTAGCATACTCTTCCAAAAAGAAACAATATGCAATTCTTTATTAGATATTCTTTTTGATGGTATTTGTATACATATATGTGTAAATAATTTAATTTAATTTCACAAACAGTAGTGGGTAGATGCATTTAGCCTTTTTAAATTGATTTACAACCACACACAAGTTAGCAAGGGTGGTTTGGTGATTTTTTCCATTTAATGACTATTAAGCCTTTAATCGCTTCCATAGCTTTTATTCATGAAATTAATTAATAAAATTCAGTGGAAGGGAGTATTAACCACTACACACCTATAACAAGCTATTGAACACACATGCGAGCTTTGCATGGCTAGAAATTAATTATTTTTGAAAAAGACAAAAGCTAGCTAGATGGACAAGGTAAATGCACACAAAAATAATTACTCAACAAAATGATCCAAACTGTCTCACACATGTTATATGGTCCAAAACTAGCCTAGTGGTGCAACACCTACACCTAGAACTATTAGGAAACTTGAGTTATGCAATTTCAAAGAAAAACAAGCACAATTCAACAATAAATGTTTCTGGTAATAATAAAATTGTGATTAATTCACCAGAGGTGTGGTTTGGCATTACAAGACAATGTGCACAAGTTGAGCTCAAAAAACATAAATAGTTTTAGCTAGAAAAATCATTTATGCAGATCTGGCAGAAATGGAAAAACATTTTTATAAAACGATTTACATCATAACTTTGTGCAATTTTTGGCATAGGATCTAGCCATGACCTAACACACAACATATCCAAAAATTGGACACGGAGGATTTATAGTTTTCGAGTTATTGCAGATCTAGGGTTTTCACATTTGTATTTTTCATGCAAAAACTAAAAGGAACTAGCTTAGGCCAGAATAAGGAACGTTGTAGGATAATTCACAACGGATCCAGCAAAATTAATTTTGCGTTTTTATGATTTTTCTACGATTTTATATGAATTTTCAAAGTTGCAGCAAAAGTCTTTTACTATTTAAGACGAGTTTTACTGGCAGGTCCCCGAAACTTCGGTTTCTATCGCGAATAGATCCCTGGTTCACGAAAAACACCCCGGAATTATTGGAAGAGATGCAATGTGGTCCCTAGCCATGGATGGGGGGCGGGGCTTGCGGAATTAGGCCGCTCCGGTGACGGATTCGGCGGGGAATGGGTGGAGAAGGAAGAGGAGCTCACCATGGACCGATTTGTGGCCGTGGACGGGCGGAGGGGCGCCGGTGGAAGGCCGACCGGCGGCGCCCGGGCGGCCCGGCCGCGGAGCGCCTCGGTCGGGGTGCTCCGGCCTGGGAGCGGGGCGCGGTGGTGTGGGGGCGCTTGGGAAGGTCGTGTGGGACTACTAAGAGGCTTGGCCGGTGATGGTAAGGTCGGAGTATCGAAGCTCGTCGGGCACACGGAGGACGACACCGCGTCGGGCTTGCACGCGGCGGCGCCGCGCCGGCTGCGCGGGGCGGCGGCGGCCTAAATAGCCGACCGCTCCCCCCGTCCTCGACGCGAAGGACGTGCTCGCCTTAACCGCCCCGCACGACGCCGACCTAGGCGGCCCGCGCCCGCGGGGGGAGCGGACGACGGACCGCCGGGCGATACGCGGTTCTCCGTACGACGCGGTACGACGTGGTAATTGCACCTCGCGTTCCAAGGCGGTCGGCGCGGAGGGCGGCCGGTGGCTCGCGGTTCGAGACGGTGGCACGGTCCCGCACGAACGCCGAGGTGACGTGGTGGCCGGCACGCGGCACGCGGCGCGGCCCGGCCGGCGAACGCCCCCGACGCGCGGCGCGCGCTCTAGAGCGCGGGCGTGCGGCGTTTCGACCGGTCAACGCGCCTTTGACTTTGCGTTTTTTTCAAAAAGTTGAATAGAAGTGCACAAAGTGGTGAATAGGAAAGTTGTAGATCTCACTCCCCTCTACAACTTTTGTAAAGGCCGTATAGTGTTTTTCTCAACGGATTTTGCGGGAACGTCGTGCCAACTTTGAATGTCGGCTGTCTCTCGTGCACGGGAGGTACGCGGATTGACCAAGTTTTTCACCAATTTCCACTCAAAATATGAAATGCCAATCTACATGAAAGTTGTGTCCCTCAACAAGATGGACAACTTTCATAAAGGTAGATTTTGAAGTGTTTAGGTGAAATTTGGAGAACGCGGCAAAAGTTCGGACGACGTTCGCCGACATCAACGGTTAAGCGGGGGTTTGACCGTGCCTTTGACCACGGGTTGACTACGGGTGTGTGTAGGCTTGGTCAAGGGGTTCAATAGGGTTCAACGGCGAGGTTTTCGGGGTGATGACCCGGGTTGACCTAGGTTTGACCATGGTCGGCGGGTTTGACTCGGGCGATCCGGTCGTTAGCACTAATGACGTTAATTAGAAACCCGGGGCGTCACGGCGCGCGCCGGGAGGTCCACATGGCCTCTCCTACCATGTGGGCGAGCCCCCTCGTGTGGCGGTGCGAAGCCGCCGATGGGGATGCCGCGGCCGCGCACGGCACCGTTCCGCGGGAGCCGCCGCCCGCGTCGTGCTCCGGCGGTGCGGCGGGGCCGGGTGTACACGGCGTCCATCGCCGGTACGGACATGGTCGCCGAAAGTCGAGCGGACCCTCAACCAACCAACCACCCACAAGGCCACAACCCAATCCAATCCTCGTCAATCATCAACCCGCCGAGCGCCGAGCCCGACCCCAGGATGCGCCCGGCGTCCCTGTCTTCCACCAGCGGCGTGGCCGGCGTGGCGACGATGAGTTGTTGCCGCCGCTCGTCACGGAGACGACGATGCGGTGGGGGCTCCTCGCGGCTCCACCCCCGCTCGCCGTGCTCACCGGCACACGGGTCGCGACCTCCTGCTCCCCCGGCTACCTCTGACTCACGGGGTCCACACAAAATAGAGGCTTAAATACATATTGTTGCTGGAGTTGAATGCTAATTTTGGACCTCTATTTTTTGAGGTTGGCCTTCCAAATATGTTTTAGAGGTCTCAATTTGAAGGCCTCCGCTGGAGTTGCTCTTAGTCTCTCTCCTCGGTTTAGTCATATAACTAAACCGTATCCAAACATGCCCTGGGCAGGTAGGTAGCATGTGTTATTTGCGAACAGAGCGTGGCTCAGCCGGTTTATGCTCAATTCCTTGTGGTGAAACTTGCTCGTTAGAATTTGAGTGCTCGACTCGGTACTAGTATTTGCATTTTTCTAAATTTATTTCAGAAATTAACTGGGGTTTCAGTGATGGGCGACGTGCCCCTCGATAATGAAACACTAGTTTAACTTCGTCAATGTTGAAGATTTGCCGTTTGTCGGCTCATTAGTCTTTCAAAAGTATTTTTTGGTGTAGAATTTCGTGTGAGTACGGAGGGATGAGTGCCTGGGCGTGTACGTGAGCGTTGTGATTTATAAAAAGAGCAGTGACGTTATTTAATATTTTTAACTTTCATCGAGGAGACGGCGGGCCCACCTCCCCTCACCTCATCTCCTGTTGTGCTGCTGCCTGCTCTCGTGCAGCTGGCTCCTGCATAGTACTGCCCAACACACGCCACGCGCATGCAGCGCACCTCATCACGCCATCTTTTGTCCCCCGCTCTCTGCCTCCGTGTGTGTACTTCGGGTGCACCGTGAACCACAGACTGAGTAACGGCAATGGTGACAAGCACCATGCTGACTGGGTCCAGTGCACCTAGTCCACTGGGTTACTGGAATTCCTTGTCGATAGCGGGTGGGTACCTACCTGCTCTTCCCCCACCTGCCCACAGGAGGTCAATGCGAAGAGCCCGTAGCGGCGGCATTCACTGCGGACAAGGTGCATGCATCGTGGGCTCATGGCAAACATAACAAAAGTTTTATCGCCCCCTGCCCTCAGTCAAAACTCTGCGGATTTTGCTCAATTTGAGAACGCGACACAGTGGTGTGCTTTTGGCGGCTTGTTTCGATCTTCTTTCCCATACAGTTGAGGATCTTCTTTCCCATATAGTTGAGGATGGTGGTGTGTTTTGTCGGATGTGTTTGTTTCTGTTCACGGTATGTTTGTGTGGTAGTGTCCGCTTCGACGCGTTATGTACCAAATTGTTGTTTCTTCTTATATTGCTCCTACTTTTATTAAAAAAAGTTGAGAATGTGTTTGGTCGGAAAAAGAAAGATTTAAGATGTCACATCGAATTTTGACAGGATGACGTCCAAAGAAGTTTTTGAACATTACTTGGCCAGAGTATCTCCATCTTTGCTCTTGTTCTTACCGAAATTCAGCTAAATTTCCGTGTGACTTACGACAGAAACCAACCAACCAAACAGGCGTGCGGGGAAGGGATTCACTTCATTTCAGTGTGGTCCACGGTGGGCCTGTTTCATCTTGCCTGCACGAAAATCTAGAGCAAGCTCCTCAATGTCTCCTGCCACTTTTTTTAGGCAAAAGAGTCCCAGGGTGACACAGCAGATTAGCACAGTATGACCCTCTTTGGCAGGGCATTAGCATAGATGGGAATAAAGATAAAAGGCAGGCATTCTGTTGACCATACCACTTGCTAGGGCTAGGTACATTTATACTAGTATTATCTCTCCAATAATTGAGATCTCAGTCTGACCACTATGCCACCACCAAGGGTTTTACATAACTCAACACCATTACAGGTAAGAAAAAGAAAATAAGTATATAGATTAAGTTCACCTCTAATCCTTTCTGTTCAGGCTATCCCAAGAACTTTTTTTGTCCCCAGTGAACAGGCACCTGCACATCTAACCTCTTGACATCTGTACCACCAAGGAGGAGAAAGATGAGAAGCATGGATCTGTGCAGCAGATGACCAACAGACAAGGCTAGGAGCTGTTGTACAGGCTCTTCAACCGCTTTGCTGTGTGGATGAAGCCCAGGATGACCTGCAACTCGTCCAATTGCTGATGATGTTTAGCATTTGGATGAGGGCAAGCACATGCAAAGATTAGATGGTCCCTTTTCATTGTCTGTCTCAAGTGAAATTGTAGACATGTTCTGTTCTATATGGTGGTAAACATTAGTTGGTTGCGGTAATTTTGCAGCTACCTGTGACTGGAAATGCTGCTGTACCCCATGGAAGAGCTCCTCCTTTGATGGACTAGGGTTCATGCTTACCTGCAAAAGGTTTTCGGCATTAGGTGGGAATTACAGCATGCAAAAATTAAAACACGGCTGGTTGGTTCAGCTAGCTTCAGCATGTATGGAGCGGCCAGGCTACTCACAAGGTTGAAGTGCTTCCAGTATCTCCACAGTGAGGGTGTTCCCAGCTTTGTCAGATTTACTTTCTGCAAACAAATAAGTAACAATACACTTGGTTCAGTGCAACGCGCTGTGATGAAAAACACCTGAAGGACACTAGCAGATGGTTCAGAATGAAATGACACTGGAACAAACTTGTCATTGAATTAAACCAAGCAGGCATGCAAGATGCAATGGTTGAGCCAGCAAAACTGCCTAAGGAAAAAAATCCTACCAAACCATGGGCCATACCATGTGATCCCAGTTTACACTAGCTCTGAAACTGGATGGCACTGCCTTATCTATAAAATTCTACTAATCTACTACATGTGATTTCAAACTACGATAGTGATTAGTGATTACCACTCCCAACTTCGAGGTCGGATGAAAATTGCCTCGGTTGCTGGACTTTGCGCAGGAGGACCATGGCCTTGTATGTCGAACCCTTGGCTTCGTTGGCTTTTGGTATTCTATGCTTGCTATTTACGCAAAAAGAGCAGAAGAAAGAATCAAGCTCATTGAATTATTGGTAGTTTGGAGCAACTAGCCGAAATGCAATTGCTCTGATGTGGTCTTACAATAATCCATGTCTTTCTCGCCCATGTCAGAACTGCTGCAGAATGAATTATTGCCATCGATATCATTGTCATCTTCATTGCCTGTTGGAGCTTCCAAGATACTCAGAGCATTCCTCTGCAACTTCACCTCTACCCCATTCTTAAGAACCTGATTTGGCAAGATTATATCAGGAATCGGGGAAAAAATATCACAACCCAATCATGTGTTCCACTAAGTCTACACATATATTGTCTGCTTTGAGTTCTAAGGTCATAAAAATCAGAACTTTGCGGTACAACTGGCTTTTGAAAAGAAAGCATAAAGCATTAAGCATTAAGCCTTGGTTAGTTCACGTGATGGTATTTCTAAAAAACACTTAAGCCTGTATAAAATTGCTTAACTGGACTATCTACTTGCAGAAAAGAGAGGTCAATGTGATTCTTTTCACTTATTAGGCACCCATTACAATTCAATATTGACAAATCAGCAGCTAAGCAACGTTCCAGTGGAATGACTAATAATCTCAAGGAAGACTCGTGCCATGACAGTATTTCTAAACAAAAACAAACGCTTGAAACCATATAAATTTTTAAGCAGACTAGCTACTTTCTGAGAAGAGAGGTCAATGTTGAGCCCTGTTTAGTTTGGCAAATTGCCACTATTCACCCATCACATCGAAATGTACTGCTCTCTCTATGCACAAGGTCCAATGCAGCAAATTGCCATTAACTCAGTCACATCAAAGGCAATTTGCCGAACTAAATAAAGCCGTTCATTACTAATTTACAATATAGACAAACCAGCAACTAGCAAAGTTTGAATGCCTAAATAATTGGAAGAAAGACTCACCAACCAATGCCAGCCTCCAAGGCCAACAGCCTTCTTGACTACACCTTGTAGGCCGACCAAGACAGACTTTGTTCGGTTGTTCCCAGTGACAATAACCTTGGTATGCCGAGGAAGCACCGAGAGCTCCTCATCGCCACTCTCATCTCGTGGAAGTGACAGAACACTGGAAGGACATAGATGAGTCCCCATCATCATGTTGCTCTTTGGCCTGATCTCCTCCTGGTGAAAGCTGTGGAGCCAAATTGAATTCAATCAATAAACAACCAACTCAGTACACAAAAAAGGTATGCTTGACTTGCAACAGCAAACAATAAACAGCATCATAAATCCAATGGCAGAGCAATTTCCAGAATTAGCACAAAGTTCAATATTTTTTGCAGAGTGCAAAACCAAGGTCTGAAGACTGGTGGATTGGTTGGCTTGGCTAAAACAGTGCATATCCTGATTGAAACTGTGCCAGCTGGAATCAATCAGATTGGTTTGAATCCCTCTCTTTCCACCAATTCCGATCATTTGAAACTTTCGAAGTGTGCCCCCAATAAGGGAATAAATGCCAGCAAATCTCCCAGCATGCAACACGTAATTTCCTATAAAGTTCAAAAGAATTTTTATGCAAAGCAATTTGCAAAGGTCAAGCAATGCATCATGAAAACGACCAAGATGATGTGATGCCTCCATGCAACACGATACAGATCTGACTAAATCTCTCATCCTGACAGTATCACAAACAGACTGGAGAGCATTGCTAACACCCAACCACTGACCACGATGGTGATGCATCAGCAGAGACACTCATCAGGCCCCACCACCAGCTAAGAGAATTGCTAGTTACTTGCTGGATTAGCAATTTTGAAAGTGATGTCTCCAAGGAATATGTGCAAAAGTAACGTGGATACAAGCCTTGCCTGCATAATAAAATATTCGTGAAATAATACCATATCTTGATCAGATCGTTCAAATGTGTTTCTGCAAAATTGCACAATTAAGTACTCTTTTCATAATAATCTTGGATCCTGAATCTAAAGCTATGTGGAGCCTCCTCAAGAATTAAAAGTGGTAACTTTTTGCAGGTCCAGATCTTCAGTAAATTCGCATTGAAAGTGGGCGATGGAGATTTCAGACAACAGAAAAAAATCAGAATGATTATAATAGTGAAACTACAGTACCATGTTGCTGTCCATTTTCTCCTATTGATATTATGAGCTTTTTAAAGCAGTTCTAATCCTAAAGCTACAAGATCATATCTGCCATCTATCAAATGCAAGGATCTCACCCACCCAATTAAAAAAGGAATTTACTGCTAAACCCAAGATAAATTTCGCGGTGGAGAAGAAATCTGAGATGATTTAACTTCACAGATAAAGCAGTTTCAAGATCTTACTAATGCAGCAAAGATTTTAATTCTACCAAGCATAGAGCACTAAATTTGCTTGCAAAAAGTTAGAATTTCACTAGGGATGAATCTTAAAATGGGATCTTCAACTTTAGTGAACTGAACTGGAGTACTCTGCCACAACACAATGAAAGATTCAAGATACAGGATCCTAGTGCATGCAATTAATTGCACCTAATCTAGTTGCAGATTCCAGCTTAAATTTCGAAATGAGCATAGGAGGTGCGAATTCGAAGTGTACGGGACGCAATTAATTGAATGAAATCCATGTCCAAGCAATTAAATTAAGCACAAGAAGATTGATCCGATCGAGGATCAATACTGGAGAGATTAGGAAATGCAACTCCACTGAGGAATTCCAGACTCAACCATGCATTCCCTCCAACTCAACTGGAAGTGAATCCATCCGAATTCAGCAAGAAAAAACCCAAATCAAGGCACCGGACCCAGCAATTGAGAAGGAAAAGAAAAGGCTGCAGCTTCAAGCTAACACTGAGGTAAAAAGCGCAATTAACTCCCTGGAGATATAATTCGATCCAGAAAAAATCAAACAAGGGGCGGATCCAGTACACCCGACAACTTCTTGGAAAGAATCGAAGCTCGCGGGTGTAATGCATACTACATATGCACGTAATTGGATCAGATCCGAGGAGAAATGACTTACATTAGGGCATGCGGTGCTCGATTTCGCACGGGGGAGGGGAAGAGGGGTGCCTGGAGGACGCTCGTCGCCGGCGAACGGCGGCGTCACTCTCCTGGCCGTCGTCGCTAGGAAGGGAGGCCACGACAGAGAGAGAAGAGGAGAAGAGAGAGGGAGAGAGTGCACGGAGAAGGAAATAGGCCTCCAAGGCCTCCTATTTATTTATGCATCCGAAACTGTCTTTTTTTTTGGCACACACTAAAAAAGCGAACAGTCCAGCTGGGCAGCCCAAGTGCATTCTTTTCAGTATTACTAGTGTGCTACGATTCAAAATAATTTATTTCACAATCTTTCAAAGATATTCCATGTATCCAACAAAAGGCAATATGGAACGAACAACATGAAATTCAAGAACATGTTATACTCAGTCTGTTCGTTTAGCTGGTGGCTGATAGTTGATGCTGGTTTGTTCTGAGATAAATAAGAGTATTGCTGACTGGTTGTTGGTGGCTGGTTTGTTCTGAAAGAAAATACTGTTGGCTGGTGGCTGATAAACCAAACGAACAGGGTGACTATACTTTGTGCTTTGGCTGGACTTTGGCGTTGATCCTGCTTATGGCTTAAAAAAACACGGTTAAACCAAATTAGATTCTTTCTACACTAACAAAGAATGAGTAGTTGAGCTTGAGGTCACCTGAACACGAAGCAGCCTGTTCGTTTGGTGGCTGATGGCTGGTGTTGGTTTGTTCTGAGAAAAGTACTGCTGCCTGGTTGCTGGTGGCTGGTTTGTTCTGAGAGAAAAGTACTGTTGGTTGGTGGCTGATAAGCCAAGCGAACAGGGTGAAGGTCGATTTTGTTGGGGGGAGTACTATGTTCGGTAGGTCTTTAAAACGGTTTCTGCTAATTTGTAAAAGAGAAATACTGCATAAAAAGTAAATATACTGTGCAAAGCAGAGAAATCAAACAACCAAACTAGACTACTAGTTTCAAATCTTAATTCCATTTTTGTTTTCGTAATTAGATCACATCACCTGATTCTTTTACCAATCATACTTCAATCGGAATATGCTCATACTATATTCTGAGTACTCCCTCCGTCCCATAAAAATGTGCAATCCTAACTTTTGAAGAAAATCTCACAAAAAATGTAATTGTGGAAAATAGATCTAATTATCTTCCTAATTAAATGGTTAGATCTGATTTGCATGATAAAACTTACTCCATTTGGCAAACAAATAAGGGTATTAAAGTCTTTTTAATCCTCCACTAATCTGTCTAAAAAACTAAAATTGCACTCTTTTATGGACGGAGGGAGTAGTTCTTTTACCCAAAGAGCAAGTACATTACTACATGTCAACGATCTCATGGGTTGTTCCATGCAATGCTACGTAAGATTTTTTTATGATGTGGAGGAGAGAGAGTGAGGTCGTTACTTCGCGAAACAAGCATCTCATGAGTGAAACAAGAAACAACCACTTCACGAGACAACTTCACAATTATTGTATGAGTTGTTGTTTGTATGCGGTACATAATATTTTTTTAGCGAAAGGGCCAATCTAGTGGTTATAAGAGCCCTGGTAGCACCTCAGGTCCTGGGTTCGATTCTCCATGGGAGCGAATTTCTCAGGATTTAACGATGTTTGTGCTTTCAGTGGTAGGCGACGTTCCCGTCGACAGCAATGCTCATGTGGTGACTGTCGTATGTGTCGTATGGACCTCCCTGGGCCCACTACCTCGGTGGGTACCAGGACCGACTACTCGGTGGGCCCCTGGGACTACCCGGCTTGCGCTACACGGCACCCCGATGGCGTGGAGCACAAGGACTACGGAGGAGAAGTACTCGGTTAGGAAGTCGTAAATGTCCCGCACCGTATGGAAGACTTCTAGACGTACTCGACTAGTACTCTCTCCCTACTCCGACCTGTAACCCTGCCTCCCGGGCTATATAAGGCGAGGCAGGGACCCTTCTCTAGCATCGAATCTCATCTCACGGCGTACTATTACACCATCTTGTAATCGTACCCTATCAATCCAGAGCTACGCAGCATACAGGACGTAGGGTATTACGCACCCTCGCGGCCCGAACTTGTCTAAATTGTGTGCCACGTGTCTCTTTCTTCGAGTTACCGATCTCGGCGAAGCCACATTCATCTACTTCGGGTACTCCCCTTAGTAGGTTGCCGGTCTAAAACACCGACGGGTGGCGCGCCGGGTAGGGGCTCTCGCCCGAGATCACATGGCGAACTCGACGGCTCTCGTCTACTTCAAGTCAACCGTCGCCTTCAACCGCGGCGACACCTTCGTCTTCGGCGCGCCCGGGTGCCGCACCGCCGACGGCGCGGGATCCTTCCAACGCCGCCTCACCATGCCGCCCAACCCGGAGACCGGCTTCGTGACGCTTCCGGGGGGTTGTCACGGGCGAACTCGCCCGGCGAGGTTCGGCGAAATTTCGCTCTTCGGCCATCACGGCCGACTTCGAGCTCGAGTCCGCTTCCAACTCGAACTCGACGTCTCCATGGGCCATCGCATGCGAGCCGGCCGATCGGCCATCGCGGCGGTCCCCTCACATCGTGAGCGCTCCGCGTGTGGTCCCCGCGTCCTAAGCGGGGCCGCACGGGGGCTCCTTCTTCGCGTCGGGCCGGCAAGGAACCCGTGCCCGAGTACAACTCGGACTCCGACACCGCCCGGCCACGCTTCGGACTACAACCCTCTCTTCGAGTTCTACTCGGATTACGCATACGAGTTCGACTTCGGGTCGGACCCGAGAGGATTCTCGGGGCCGGTTATAACATCCACACCGGCCGGCAGATTCGTCTACTGGCCAGACCGCAAGCCTGCTGACCTGATAAGCGGGGACTCACGCTACGTCGCCTACATCGACTCACTCCCGTTCCAGGAGGGAGCACCGCTTGCCCGGGCTGACTCGAACACTTCAACTGAGGTGGCGGCCTCTGAGTCCAGCCTTGGCACCCCTGATCGCCAAGTCTTCATGACCGCCGCGACACACCGGACCTTCGGGGACGGCTCGGGACAAGTACCTTGAAGACATCTCCTCCGACGAGCCGTCCGCCGAGGCACCGGCGAGACGAGACCCCCGCCAACGAGAGATGCTTGACGTGAGCGCAACAGAAGCGCGGCCCGAACGGCGCGGCGTCTCCGGGATAACCTCCCCATCCGCAATCTCGCGGAAGCTCTCGAGGCGGTTGAGAGCGAGTACACACTACCCCCGAGCAATGCCTCATGTCGATCACGAGCGATCGCACGTCGAGCTCGGGGCATACGCGCTAGAGAGGTCATCGCTAAGCTCGCCGAAGATTCCTACTTCATGCGGGTCGACAACGGGGTCAACCGGCCTCCTCCCGCCGGAGCACCGCGACAACGAAGCTACAAGTCGCGGCGCCAACCACGGTCCCGACCGTTCTCGAGCCGAGCTCCCGGCTCGGCCCAACCGTACTCGCTCAAACGCCGGCGGACCTCCACAAGGTGGCAACGACAACCGCGAGGTCATCCCTCACCGGTGCTCTGCCCGGCGGCGGCGGCCGCGACCCCCGACGGCGGCGGCGGCCGACGACGGAAGCTCCAACCATGGAGCCAACGAAGGGCGGCGGCGGCGGCGGTCGCGGCGGCCGCGGCCACGCGAACGGCCACGCCTGCGGTGCCTCACGGGCGGCTATGACACCCGCCGAGAAGATTGAGGAGCTACGGCGAAAGAAGTCGACCACCGCGAGCGACAACGACGGCTTCCCCGCCTTCTCACCTCGACTTCGCAACTTGCTCCTCCCCGACAAGTTCAAGCCTTTGGGGATCACTAAGTACGACGCGAGCGGGACCCCATCCGGTGGCTCGGGTGCTACGCCCTCTCCATCGAGAACACCGGCGGCAACAATGACACCAAGTGCCTCTACTTCCCCTTACGCCCGGACCAAGCTCCACTCACATGGCTCGAGTCGGCCGGACAAGCACTCGATCGACAAGTGGGACCAGTCGAAGGAGCGATTCACCGGCAACTTCGCGGGCGCCATGGGCCGATCGGGTACTCGCATGGACCTGGCCATGGTCAAGCAGGAACAAGGCGAGACCCACCGCAAGTACATGCGCCGCTTCTTCGACAAGCGCGCTACCGTAGTCGACGTCACCGACAAGGAGGTCATCGACCTCTTCCAAGACGGCCTCTACCACCGCCGCATCTTCGAAGACTTCGGTCGTCGTCGCCTCAGGTCCATCCCCCACCTCAAGGACATGATTACGTCCTGGGCGGATGAAGAAGACAAGGCCAACGCCAAGTACGACGCCATCCGCGGCAAGACCAAGCAGAACACGGGCGGCAGTAGCGGCAACAACGGGAACCAAGGCGGTCACAACAACAACAACTACTCGGGTCCCAACCGCAAGCGCAAGCCAGACAACACTATCGCGGCTATCCAGCGCCCTGCGAAGGAGACCTCGAAGAAGAACTTCGGCGGCTTCAAAGACTTGCTGAAGGAGAAGTGCCTGTGGCATCCAAACGGCAACCACACCACCGAGCAGTGCTACCAACTCAGGCATGCACTCAAGGATACGCCGGAGCCACCGCACCCTCACGACAAGAAGGGCAAGAAGAAGAACGACGGAGACAACAACGACTTCCAGGAACCCGATAAGACTGTCAACGTCCTCTTCGGCGGACTACCCGGCGAGGCGGGAGCAAAAGGCTACCCGTCGAGAAGTCATGAGCATTGAACCGGCGGTCCCGACCCCTCTCGGGGTGGTCGGAGGTACCCATTACTTTCTCTCGCGTGGATCAATGGACCGGCTTCTCCGAACCGGGACGAGATCCCTCTCGTCCCGAAGCCGGTGGTTGCGGGCTCCAAGCTCAACAAGGTCCTCATCGACGGTGGAAGCGGGCTCAACGTCCTTTTCACCAAGACCTTGAAGAAGATGAAGCTCGACATCACCCACATGCTCACCAAGAGCAACACGCCCTTCTACGGCATCATCCCCGGTAACGCGGCTATCCCACTGGGCTCAGTGGTCCTGCCAGTTACCTTCGGGGAATCTCGGGACAACTACCGTACCAAGTACATCAAGTTCAAGGTCGCGGACTTCGAGACTTCCTACCATGCCATCCTCGGCAGACCGGCCATCGCCAAGTTCATGGCGGTGCCCCACTACACCTACTTGGTACTCAAGATGCCAAGCCCTGCGGGTGTACTCTCTCTCCAAGGGGACTTGAGGATCTCCCACGACTGCGATACAGAAACCGTGGAGATCGCCTCTACAAATCAAGTATCCAACGCGATGATGGAGGTCTACGCCGCGTCGAAGAAACTTGCTACAAGTGAACTCGACATCCCTGAGAAGTCTGACAACTCCAACAAGCCTCAGCCAGCTGAGGAGATCCTGGTCAAGACGATCGACCTCGGGACAGGCGAAGCTAGCAAGACCACCACCATCGGGGCCGGCCTTGACCCCAAATAGGAAGACGCACTCATCAGCTTCCTCTGGGCTAACCGCGACATCTTCGCGTGGAAGCCAGCAGACATGCCAGGAGTGCCCAGGGAGCAGATTGAGCACTGCCTCAACGTCGATCCTAAGGCCACGCCCAAGCGACAACACCTCCGACGCTTTGCTGATGACAGACGGGATGCCATCAAGAAGGAACTCGCCAAACTACTTGTGGGCCGGCTTCATCGGAGAAGTCTTCCATCTCGAGTGGCTCGCCAACCCCGTCCTCATCCGCAAGAAGAACTCGAACGAGTGGAGTTTGTGCGTCGACTACACCGAGCCTCAACAAACACGCCCCCAAGGACCCCTTCGGGTTGCCGCGGATCGATCAAGTCATCGACTCCACGGCGGGGGCTGCGACCTGCTCTGCTTCCTCGGCGCTACTCCGGGTACCACCGGATCGCGATCAAGGAAGAAGACCGGGGAGAAGAACATGTTCATCACCCCGTTTGGTGCGTCTTGCTACACGACCATGTCCTTCGGGCCGAAGAACGCCGGTGCCACCTATCAACGAGCTATCCGGGCCCAGCTTCAAGAAGCGGCTCAACAAGAACGTCGAAGCCTACGTGGATGACGTGGTCGTCAAGATCGAAACTCCGGTACCCTCATCGACGACCTTGAAGAGACTTTCGCATCCCTCGCGCGAGTACCGCCGGAAGCTCAACCCGAACAAGTGCGTCTTCGGCGTACCTTCGGGCAAACTACTCGGCTTCATCATCGCCCAATGCGCCATCGAAGCCAACCCCGAGAAGATCTCCGCCATCACCGGCATGAAAGCTCCCACATGCATCAAAGACGTCCGAAGCGACCGGTGCATGGCGGCCACCGAACGATTCATCTCGAAGCTTGGAGAACGGGGGCTCCCTTTCTTCAAACTACTCAAGCACCAAGAGAAGTTCGTGTGGACTCCAGAGGTGGATCAAGCCCTTGCCCAGCTCAAGGACTTCCTATCGAAGCCACCGGTCCTCACGGCTCCTCGCAAAGGCGAGCAGTTACTGCTCTACCTCGCTGCGACTACTCATGTGGTCAGTACTGCCATCATCGTCGAGAGGCAAGAAGACGGCCACGCCTACCCAGTCCAGCGCCCAGTCTACTTCGTCAGCGAGGTCCTGTTAGAGTCTAAGGCACGCTATCGGCTGTGCGAAGCTCTCGTACGCAGTGCTCATCACCTCGCGGAAGCTACGACACTACTTCCAGGAGTACTCAATCTCCGTCGTCACCGACTGCCCGCTCGGCGACATCTGCGCGAACCAAGATGCTACCGGAAGAATCTCCAAGTGGGCGGTCGAGCTCGGCGCCCTCACCATCGACTTCAAGCCACGCACGGCCATCAAGTCGCGGGCGCTAGTTGACTTCATGGCGGAGTGGCGGGAGAAGCGACTACCTACTCCAACCGTGCGACCGAGCATTGGGTGATGTACTTCGACGGCTCACTCAACCTCGAGGGCGCGAGGTGCGGGGGTACTCCCGATTTCTCCAACGGGCGAACAACTCAAGTACGTCCTGCGATCTTCGGAAGGTCTCAAACAACGATGCCGAGTACGAAGCTCTCCTACATGGTCTCCGCCTCGCGACTTCTGCGGGCATCAAGCGGCTACTAGTCTACGGCGACTCCGCAGTGGTCATCAACCAAGTCAACAAATCCTGGGACCGCAACAAGGAGAACATGGATGCCTACTGCCTAGAAGTCCGCAAGCTCGAGAACAAGTTCTATGGTCTCGAGTTCCACCACATCGTCCGCGACAACAACGTTGCAGCGGACGTCTGTCAGCTTGGATCTACACGCGCTCAAGTACCGGCGGGCGTATGCGCTCACAAGCTTCACGCGTCATCCATCCCGGAGCCGGTGCCACCGACCACCGCCCCGGCGCACCCATTGGTCGGACATGAGGTCATGATGATCGACGTGGACCGGAGGCAACCCTTCATCGACTACCTCACCGAGCGAAGGTTCCCTCGACAAGAACTTGGCCGAGCGGCTCATCCGCCACGCCAAGTCCTACGTCCTCGTTGGAGACAAGCTTTACAAGCGGGGCGCATCTTCTCGGAGTACTCATGAAGTGCGTCCCTCGGCAATAAGGCAAGGACATCTTGGAGGAGATCCACAAGGGCGTGCGCGCAACCACGCGTCTTCCCCGCACGGCCGGTCGGCAAGGCCTTCCGGCGAGCTTTCTGCGGCCCACGGCTGCGGGCGACGTCGAAGAACTCGTCGGAAGGTGCCAAGGATGTCAATACTTTGCCAAGCGACAACATGTCCCATCCTACAAGCTAGTCACCATACCGCCAACCCGGCCCTTCGCTTCCGGGGGCTCGACATGATCGGGCCACGCCAACTCCACCGGTGGTTTCAACGAGTACCGGTGGCCATCGACAAGTTCACCAAATGGATCGAGGTCAAGCCGGCTACATGCCCCAAGGGCCGACGAGTACTCGACTTCCCGGATGAACTCGTACATCGCTACGGACTACCCCACCGCATCATCACAGACCTGGGCTCCAACTTCAACAACCACCAGTTCTGGGAGTACTGCGAGAACAGCGGGATCGACGTCCGATACGTCTCAGTTGCCCACCCTCGGGCCAACGGACAAGTCGAGCGCGCCAATGGGATGGTGCTCCACGCTCTCAAGAAGTGGCTACATGACGTCGCTAACGCTAAAGGAGGCAAGTGGATCAATGAACTACCAAACGCACTCCGGGGGCTACGTACTCAGCCCTCCAAGCCAACGGGGCAATCCCCTTCTCGGTCTACGACTCCGAAGCAATCCTCCCTGCTGATGTCATATGGAACTCACCAGCAGTGGAGCACTACGACGAAGGCGTCTCGAAGACGACGGACGAGTTGACATCGATAGCCTCGAAGAAGCTCGGCTGCGCCGCCCTCGTCCAATCAGCAAGGTACCTGGAGGGTATCCGACGCTACCATGATCGCGGCGTCAAGGAACGCTCCTTCAATGTCGGTGATCTCGTCCTCCGTCGTATTCGAACACGGAAGGACTACACAAGCTCGGCTCCCCACGGGAAGGTCCCTTCACAATTGCAAAGGTGACCGGGCGGGCTCCTACCGCCTCCCGGACACCCGAAGGCGAAGACGTCAACAACTCGTGGAATGTCGACCAGCTCTGTCGGTTCTACGCCTAGTCTACACGACTACTCCGGGGCTCAAGTCTACACGACTACATCAAGACCCCTTCGCCGTAAGCGGCCTCCGGGTCCTGGCTCCAGTCTCTGGACTACCCCTTCGTCGTAAGCGGCCTCCGGGTCCTGGCTCCAGTCTCTGGACTACCCCTTCGTCGTAAGCGGCCTCCGGGTCCTGGCTCCAGTCTCCGGACTACTCCTTCGCCGTAAGCGGCCTCCGGGTCCAGGCACCAGTCTCCGGACTACTCCTCTCCAGGACCTAGCCCGCGCGGCTACCTACGGGTCCTGGGCTGCGACGAGCGACAAAGGACTCTAGCAGCGGTCTACTGAGAGACCATGTACTCCAAGATCCAGCCTACACGGCTACTTACGGATCTACGGTTGTAAGCGGCTACTCGCCCTAGCACCACTTAGCCGTAAGCGGCCTCCGGGTCCAGGTGACTACTCTGTAACTACGGCCCTGGCCATCCAGGTGTACTCCTTCAGTAATAAAGTTTGATCGTTCATCAACTTCTTAACTGTCTACTTCCCTTCATGGGACTACCGCCGAGTATGACTACTCACGTCAACTCCATAATGGGACTCCGCACTCTAAGATCGCGACTACGAGTACTCATTGATGGAACTTTTCTTCATTCATACTTGAACAATTACATTACAAATGTTCTTGTCATGCTATGAGCTAACTATTACAAGACTACTGGAGGTTAAGCTTTTCGGCGACTTGCTCCGCAATGGGCGCCATCTTCTCCAGCAGTTCCGCATACTGCTCATCTGTACAGTTGGCGGCTACCCCGCCAGCGACTACTTCTACGGGCACCTTCGGGAAGTAAGACTTCATGAAGGCGAGCACCTGCGTCGGGATCGACTTCACCAGATGCTTCACGTACGCCGCCAGCCGGCTGGGGGCTTCCTTCAGTCGATCCACGAGCGGTGCTATCTTGGGGCCGCCAGGATGAGGCACCAAGAGTCTTGCAATCGGAAGCGCGGCTTCTTCAAGCTCCTTCAGCTGGGCCCGCAGCGCCTCGCAGTCCTCGTTCGGCACGCAACGATTTGTAGCGATTGACGAGGTCACGATCGAAAGCAATTCGAAGCTCCATGTGCTTGTCGCACTCGAAGGCAAGCTCCTTATAGTCAAGCTCGAGTACACGGCGGGCCTCCTGCTCCCGGTAGAAGAGGTTCTTCATGTCTGTCTCTGAAGTCCTCAAGCCGCTCCACCCGAGTCTCAAGCTCGCAAAACAACAAGGCGCGGCGGGTTAGACTACCTCTCGACCTCCAACAACTACCCAACAAGTCAAGTGGTGTACCTTTGTTCTTGTTGCGGATGAAGGACCGATACGGCGAACCGAGAGAGGGGGGGAGTGAATGGGAGCCGATAAAAATTCTTCTCGAAGGAGATGAAAACTCCAACAAGACGAACGCGGCTTCCAACACACGTCTCCGACTCACTACCAAGGTTGGTCAAGCCCATGTAGCTACCGGAGTGCCACCGGACCTAGGAACCAACACGCAACCTTCCGAGCCGAGAAACGCGGCGGAAAAACCAAACCTCGAGTCTACGGACCCACACCGGTCAAACCGGTGAGCACCACCGGCCGACCCGGTCCCTGCTGGTGAAACTGAGCAACCTTCACTAAGTGGCTCTACACCGGTCAGACCGGTGAGACACACCGGTCAGACCGATGGCGGCCGAAAGCCCCCAAGGCACCAAACAGGCCAACCGAGCCACCAAACGGACCCAAACTCGAAACAGCAGCAACACGGGACAACAACGAACACACCAAGACGTTCACCCGAGCAAAAACCCACAAGAGCTCGCACCGGTCAGACCGGTCAAGAGCACCGGTCGAGCCGGTGTAGCACCGGCGACTCGGGATGAACGACACCGCGGTCAACTCCCCCAAATCCAAATCTCGATCTCCCGAATCACTCCACGGACTTGAACAAGACTTTGGGGATATCGGGAACACCTCATGAGGAGTCCATAGCCAAGTTTAATCCCACCAAATCTCGTCCAAAAAGGAGGAATCGAAGAAATCCCGCCGAAAGCACTTCCAACCCAAGAACTCAAGAAAACCCCAAAATCGAGCACTTTTACTCACGGATTTGGGAGGGGAATCACGGCCCAAAGAACCACGAAGGGTTCCCACAAATTTCCCCCATCAAATCCCCAAGAGAAAAGCCCCGAAAACACCCCAAAGAAATCACGAAGAGAGGGCTCCGAAAATCACCACCAAGAACAACCGGGGAAAACACATCCAAACCTTGAGGAACCACGCCGAATCATCTATACATGAAACAAAGGTTCGTACAAGGTCTAGCAAGCCGCCCGATCATCCATCCCTCTCTACAAGATCTCTCCCTGAAGCTCTCTTGCTAGTCCTAGAAAAAACCTAAGGAAAATAGGTGGAAAATAGGAAAACTAATGAGCTAGGGTTCCAAGAGTTGGCTGCCATCCTCTCACCTCTTGGGTTATATGGAGGCAACCGAATGTCTAAAATGCCCATCTCTACTAACTAGGGATACAAGCCCCTCAAGGCCGGATTTGGAATTCTTGATGTCTTCACCATCGGACGGATGCCCGGCGACCGCACCCTCGCGTAGCCTCGACGCAAGCCATGCGATCCCGACGCGTGTCCTCCGCTTCGAAGATTCGGGACGCGTCGTCGCACACGGTCGAGCCGGTGCTCCCCACCGGTCGGACCGGTCGGACCCACCCGGTCGGGGACCGGTCTGGTGCTTCCGCACCTCCGTCTTCGGTTCTCCGGTCTTGGCTTTGTGGATCAACCAAGGAACCCGGTGGTTTTCTCGTTGAACCACCCCGAAACCCCGCGAACTCGGTGTAGCCTCCGCCAATCTCCACTCATGACTTGGCTCCCACGTAGTCCCGGCTCGACCTTGGTTTTGAGGCTCAACCAAGAAACCGTCCACGACTTCATCTTGCTTGTTCATGGCACCATGCGGCCCGCACTTGACCCCGCCGGCCACCGGGTCCCTCGAACGAAGCCTACTTGTCTTCTCCACACCCCGGAGGCCTCACCGGCGACGACCTTTCGCGCTTGTTCTTCACCCGCACCAACACGAGTCAAGCCGCAACCCCTCCCCGCAATACTTAGCCAAGAATCGGTCCACACAACGTTGTCAATCACTCATCACACAAGGAAGCGGCCATCCACCGGTCCTCGAACCACACATGGTCCTCAATCTCCCCCTTGATGAGTGCATTGACAACACCCACACGAAAGTAACAAGAGAGAAAAGAAAAAGAAAAGAAACGAACAAAAAGAAACTCCAACAAGCGATCGAAAGCCAAACAAAGGCAAAGAGCAAGATCACTTGAAGAAGACAAGTCTCGGACCCCTTAGGCAAGGGCAACGGCTCGACACATCCGAGACAAAACAAAGCTCAAGCAAAGAGCGCAAACCACCGAAACAAAGCTCGAACACCACAAAGAGCTCCCCCTGCACACATGCAAGCTCCCCCTGAACCAATGCAACTCCCCCTGGACGAATGCATGCAAGACACCACTTGAAACAGGACAGCTGCAGCACTTTCAGCTCACACCGGTCAGACCGGTCATCACCACCGGTCAGACCGGTGCCTAACATGTGTACAGGACCAGCACTCACACCGGTCAGACCGGTGCTCTTCACCGGTCAGACCGGTGTACAACGAAACCCGAAATGGCTCGAAACCACCTGAAAACCTTCTAAACGCGTCCAACAAGCCACTTCAAGCTCAAACTTCTCCCCCTTGTTGGCAATGCATGAATCAAGCCAAAAATGCAAAACTTTCAACCTAGAGCTTCTCAAATATACAAAATTCAACATAGGATGCTACACACATCCAAATGAGAAAGTTAGATACTCTGCGGCTTCGTATCGATCTCAACTACATGATCACCAAGTTTCACAACCATTGGACGAAGCTAAGATGGATTTTGGCAATTTTGCGAAAAACTTGCCTCTCATGAGCAAAGTCCTAAACATGATCAAAGCATATCAAAATGGCAAAGCCACACAAACTTCATGCTAGGACAGCCATTCTAATCATAAGACCATCACAAACACCCACAAGCACCTCATGTCATGTCAAAGCCACCGAGCCATGTGCCTACTTCTATGTATGAGACTTCTCATTGGTAGGCATCATGCAACGGTTTAGCACCCAAAGCAAATTAAATTCAGCACATATGACATGGGAGCATATTTTCCAAGCATTTTTCATTTCATTTTCAGATTTGTAAATGGTACATGAAATGTCTTTGCGACAAAAAGGAACTTATGCTCCTCCACAAGATAAATCAAGAGGGCTAAACATTCATGATGGCAAATGAGCCTTTGGCCCCATATGATCAATAAACTAGCTATCCAACCACAAATTAAGCATAGCAAGGCCACAAAAACATGTCAAGAGCATGTAAAGGCATTTACACATGAGAGAGCATACATGTGACATTTTTCAAAAGCATAGCTATCAACCATGGATTATTCATCAAGATCATCAAGAGCTAAGCCAACCTAACCGTAGCATACCAAACAAGCTCACAAAGACATATATTTCATTCCATGGTGAACAATGTATATGAGAGAAGCTTTCCTAACCAATGCATATGATACAAAAGCATGCAATCTAAGATACAAGGATGCCTATACATCATGTTACATATGCCATGCCAAAAGCAAGAAATGCACAAAGGAAAGCTATACATATGCTACAAACCGGCTCCTCGAGGGGAGGCAAAACGGGCTCGACACCACCGGCAAAAGAGAGCTCCCACACACCCAACTCAAGAAATCAAACACACACCAAGTTCCCCCCGCAAACGAGTGAAAGTTGCTTGATCTAGGGGTTTGGTGAAAATATCGGCTAGTTGGTCATGTGTGGGTACATGGATCAAAGCTATCTTTCCTTTCTCAACATTGTCTCTCGAGAAAATGATACCTCACTTCTATGTGCTTGGTTTTGGAATGGAGCACCGGGTTCTTTGCAACGCTTATGGCACGGTGCTATCACATTGAAATGGGACATGGGTATACTCCTCACCAAAGTCACTCATGGTGTAGGTGATCCAAAGGAGCCGAGAGCAACAACTAGCGCCGGCAACATACTCGGCTTCGGTCGTGGATTGAGCAACACTCGACTACTTACGGGAAGACCAAGACACCAACGAAGAACCCAAAAGCGGCAAGTCCCGAAGTGGACTTCCTATCCAACCGACACCCGCAAAATCCGCGTACGAAAAACCATGAAGCGCCAAAGAAGAGGACGCGGAGTACCAAAGGCCGAAGTCGGGAGTGTGACGCAAGTACCCGAAAATTCGCTTCACCGCTTGCCGATGCAAAGTCCTCGGATACACTTGAAAACGAGCGCACGGACACACCGGGAGCGTATGTCCGGCCTCGTCGCCGTCAAGTAGAGGAGTGACCCGATCATGCTCCGTACTCATTCCCGTCCACGTGTTCACCTTCCTCGTCCGCATCAAGAGCCGTAGTCGTACTCATCGGCGTCGTCATAGCCTTGGAGTCCTCCATCTTGAACTTCCTCACAATGTCCTTGGTGTACTTAGCCTCGGTGCACAAATGTTCCTTCCTTTGATTGCTTGATTTGTGGCCCGAGGAAGAACCGCAACTCACCCATCATGCTCATCTCGAACTCCCCGCTCATATCATCCGCAAACCTTGCAACAAGAGAGTTAGACGAGCCACCAAAGACAATATCATCCACGTACACTCCGCACAATCGGGATATCTCCCGCCTCGCCTCGGCAAAAACAAGGTCGATCGACCTTCCCCATCTCAAAACCTCTCTCAAACAAGAACCCCCTCAACCTCGCCATACCAAGCTCTAGGCGCCTGCTTCAACCCATACGGCGCCTTCCTCAACTTGTACACCCGGTGGGGGTACTTCTCACTCTCAAACCCCGGAGGCTCGTCTCACATACACTTCTTCCTCCAACACTCCATTCGAAAAGCACTCTTCACATCCATTTGGTGCAACTTGAACCCTTTAGCCACGGAAAAGGCTAGAAGGATCCTAATCGCCTCCAAACGGGCTACGGGAGCAAAGGTCTCCTCGTAGTCGATCCCCTCCTTCGGCCGAACCCTTGAGCAACAAGTCTTGACTTGTTCCTCACAACCTCACCCTTCTCTCCCTCTTTGTTTTTCCACACCCACTTTGTACAAATCGGCTTACACCCGGGGGAGGGTCAACCAACTCCCACACCTGATTCCTCTCAAAGTTCTCCAACTCTTCATGCATCGAGTTAACCCAATTGTGATCAGATAGCGCGTGTCCAATGTCTTTGGGCTCGAAAGAAGCAACAAATGCAGCATGAGCAAAATGGGAATTGTTCCGAACCCTCGACCGTGTAGTGCGTTCATTAATGTCGCCGATGATCCTCGAAGCCTGGGTGATCCACTTGAACTCGCCGGGGAGGTTCTCGCCTCGAAGCTACCTCCCCCTCAACATCAGCTTCTCCTCATTCTTGATTTGTCGTCGTAGGTGTAGCGGAGAGGGTCCATCCATCATCGTAGTCGAAGTAGTGGGTACATGTTCAGCCGGGGGCACCGCACCGCCATCCTCATCATCTCCATGTTCATGCTCCTCCTCCTGAAAGATCTCCTCGCCAAGCTCATCATCACCGCACACTCAAAGACAAGGCGACTACGTGGCTCTGTCTCGTCGAAGGTTACCTCGCAAGTCTCCACGATTTGGTTAGTTTCAAGATTGAGCACACGATATGCTCTAGAATGAGATGCATAACCAAAGAAAATGCCATCGACAGACCTAGCCTCAAACTTATCCAACTTCCTGCCTTTCTTCAAATGAAACACTTGCAACCAAAGACATGGAAGTGACTCACCTTGGGTGTGCGACCATGCATCAACTCATAGCATGTCTTCTTCTTGTGCACTACGAGGTATATCTCGTTCGACACATAGCATGCGGTATTCACCGCCTCGGCCCCAATACCTCCTCGGAGTCCTATGCTCATCAAGCATCATCCGAGCCATCTCGCACAAGGTCCCGTTCTTCCTTTCCACAACACCATTCTGGGGAGGCGTATACGGACTCGAAAACTGGTGCTCAAGACCCAAGTCATGGCAAAAGGTTTCAAAACGAGAGTTCCTGAATTCCGTGCCATTATCACTGCGGATAGCTCGTATGGCATCTCCGTGCCTCTCGTTCCTCAACCTCAAGACTAGATCTCGAACAAAACCAAACGTCTCCCCCTTATCCTCGAGAAAGAACACCCACGCATACCGAGAATAATCGTCCACCACAACAAGGACATACCACTTCCCACCCGCAGATCGCACACGAGCTGGGCCAACAAGGTCCATATGGAGCAGCTCGCATGGACGCTCAGTCATCACATCGGTGAGAGGCGGGTGAGAAGAGGCCACCATCGTGGCATGCCTACACGGAGCACAAACCAACTCTTTCTCAAGCCTCGGCCGTGGCAATCCTCGGACCAAATTGAGCTTACTCAAGCGTGACAAAAGGTCAAAGCTCAAGTGACCCAACTTCCTATGCCACTTCCACAACTCACTCGAAGAACCGCCCAAGAAACAACGCTCCACACCCGAAGACCGAGAAAAATCAGCACGAAACACCGACCCTCGGGAACGACCATACAAACAAGGTCCCCTCGAGAGTCCACAATCCGAGAACCACCAGGCCGAAACAACACCTCAAAACCCTCATCCAACAAGCCGGGACACGAAAGCAAATTGTACCCCGGCGATTGAACAAGAGCAACACGCCTCGGAGTGATCTTGTCACTCACTTGTTATCTCACCTTCGAAAGCACACGCCCACGCCCATTGTCCCCAAAGGTGATGTACCTCTTCGTCACCACGGGACGAGACTTGAGAACCACCCCCCGTCTCCGGTCATATGCCTCGAGCAACCGGAGTCAATCAACCAAATGTTCTTCAAGTCTCCCACCCGAAATTCAAAAATAGGCACGTGAGCGAACAAACGACTCAACGATCGGGGTTAGTACCAAAAGAGGAAAACCGGTGCCGAGCCATTTGCTCGAAAGTGGGGTTAGCACCAACCAAAGCATCTCTCCTACCAAAACTACCTCCACGAACACCACCACGGTAACCACCCCGAGGGAACCACCCCTCTCTCGCCCGGAGGAGGACCAAAACCACGCAAGAAGGCCCGTGGAACGTCCTTCCTCTCCAACTCAACGCCACGACTCCTCCAATCCCCGTATTGAGCACGAGGAGGAGAACGCCTAGCAACCGACCACCCGCACCCTTTCCGGCCCAACGACCGAACCACGACCACCGGAAACAACCCTCGCACACCTGTACGAGCTCGAAACCCGAACAGACCGTCTGTCTGTGCCCGCACGTCGGCCGGTGCTCCACACCGGTCCGCCCGGTGTGACCAGGGCAAAGAACACCACCTGCGACCTTCTTCTCTCCCCAAGCCCGAACTGTCCTCACAATCGCCTTGCCCCCAGGGCACACGCATACGAGGCTCAAGTACACCATCGGAAGGGTGGTACTTGTCCTTGTTAGCCCACTCCTTCTCCATTCTCTCCTCTCGCTTCCTCTTGAAGCAAAACTCCTCCTTATGGCCATCTCTCCCACAATAGCCACAATGGAACCTCACAAGCTTAGGCTTTGGCTTGGGATGTGGCGCTCACTTGGTTTCTCTCCACTCAAACCCTCCACCGGTTTCTCACCACTAGCCTTCTCACTCTCCTTCCCAAAGAACACTTTCCCCGAAGTGCTCACAAACTTGATAGGCTTTTGTAGGTCATTTGTGGGTGTAGGAAACACGGGTGGAGCCGGGGTTGTGTCTAGTCGGTTCCTTAGATGGTTAGGTTTTGGGGGGAAATCATTTTTGTGGTGGGTTTTTGGTGGCTCGGGGATATTCTCTCCACTTCCCTCACCAACCTTGTTTGCTCCAAGCCCCTCACCATCTTGCCTCTTAAAGGCCTCGATCATCATCCTCAACGAGGCTCGTGGCCGGACAACCAACCCATCAACTTCCTCAAATCATCATTCTCATCCCGCAAACGATCAACATAATGTGCAAGCTCCAAATTTTTCAATGCATGCATTTCACGGGTAGAGCAAGATGTAGGCATGGGTTCCTTCAATTTAGCCTCGAGCGAACTAGTGTAAGCATGCATCTCATCAATCTTAGCATGCAAAACGGGGCAAGAAGTGCAAGCACCTAGCAAAGCGAGGTCTAGACTTAAGCTCGGCCACTTCAACCCTAAGCACATCTAGTTCCTCACACTTGGAGGCATGCTTCTCCTTGAACAAAGCAAGATCGGCAAGGAATATAGAGCAATCGAGCACAATCATTCTCATCGAAACAACGGGGCTAGCCTTAAGTGAATCAATCTCAAGCTTGCTATCAAGCACCTGTGTCTCTAGCTCGGCCACTCTAGTCCTAGCATCCTCGAGTGAAGCCCTAAGCTCTTTCCTCATTTTCTTGGCCTCTCTAAGCATGTCATCACGGTTATCAAGCAAAGAGCCAAGCCTCTCATTCTCCCCGGCGCAAGAAGGGAAGTTCATCACGCACCTCGTCGTCGGACTCGCAGTCCGAGTCGCTGCCGTGTGCTCTTCTTGCTGCCGGAGCTCGGCGCCATGGTGCAAAAGCCATCTCTCCGCGAGCGGCTCGGCCCCGCTCGGGTTCTTGGATGACTTCTTGTTCTTGCGGCGATCTCCCTCGTCTTCCACTGCTTTGCTCGAGCTCGAGGTGGAGTACGCGGAGCTGGAGTCGACGTCGCTCGCTCCAACCATCGCTCGGGCCTTGCCTCGGCCCTCCTTCTTCCTCGATCGTCACTTGTCCTTGTACTTGTTCTTGTGCTTGCTCTTGTGGTCGCGCCTCGAACGGTACTTGCCATCGTTCATCCTCGGCTTGTGCTTGTAGGCGTCCTTGTTCTCGGCCTTCTCGGGCGGTCGGCGACGAAGTGTTCGGCTTGCCGCACTAGAAGCAAGTCCTCGTGTTCCTCCTCATGTTCACGTGGTTCTCGTGCAGCCTCTCGAACCGCCTCGTCAACAGCGCCAGCTCGTCCTCTCTAAGGTCATCAAACTCCTCATCTGGCATAGACATCAAAGAGGAAAACGAGAACATCCTGGTGGATGGGTTAGAGTTAGTCTTTCCTTTGGAACCACCAACGAGGGCAAGACTATGGGAATCAGTCGGTCCCTCGAGCTTGGCAGTCATGCCCCTATCCACCTCGGCCGAGTTGAGCTTCGAGAACGGCTCGTTCACCGTCGAGTATCATACCTCTCCCGACTCGACTATGGCCTCGAACTTCCCCGCCCCATATCGTACGATCCAAAGAGTGTAAGAGCTTGACCGCTCTATCATGATCATCGTACGGGAGCACGTCCACATTGGCCCTCATGTTTTTCACCACCACCGTGAACCTCCGAAACAAGGCATCGATGAACTCACCGGGGAGATGAGTGAAGTTCTCGTACTCTCTCCGGTAGGTCGCATACGGCCGTGCCCCGAACACGGGCGTTCCCAACATGAGCCTCCTTCAACACCGCCCAAACCCTACAAGCCAAGTGCTCGGTGTGCACCCGATCGAACTCGGGCCGACACAAAGCACGAAACAAGTAGTCGACCACCTTATTGTTGGCGTCGAATCGTCCCCTCGACCCTGGAGCAAGGAAATCCATCGGTGGACATAGCTCGTGTCCACCGTGACATCCCAAAGCGGTCGACCCTTTCCGTGGAGGAACGCACCCATCCGCTTGCTCCACATCGGTAGTTCTTGCCATCGAAGTGTGGAGGACCCGAACCCCGTTCTCGGTACGCCATCCTTGGATCTTAGGCGGTTAGAGTCAACAAAGACCCGAACCGGCTCTGATACCACTTGAAGGACCGATACGGCGAACCAGAGAGGGGGGGGTGAATGGGAGCCGATAAAAATTCTTCTCGAAGGAGATGAAAACTCCAACAAGACGAACACAGCTTCCAACACACGTCTCCGACTCACTACCAAGGTTGGTCAAGCCCACGTAGCCACCGGAGTGCCACCGGACCTAGGAACCAACACGCAACCTTTCGACCCGAGAAACGCGGCGGAAAAACCAAACCTCGAGTCTACGGACCCACACGGTCGGACCGGTGAGCACCACCGGTCGGGGACCGGTCCCTGGCGCTGGTGAACCGAGCAACCTTCACTAAGTAGCTCTACACCGGTCGGACCGGTGAGACACACGGTCGGACCGATGGCGACTGAAAGCCCCCAAGGCACCAAACGGGCCAACCGACCACCAAACGGACCCAAACTCGAAACGGCGGCAACACGGGACAACAACGAACACACCAAGACGTTCACCCGAGCAAAAACCCACAAGAGCTCGCACCGGTCGGACCGGTCAAGAGCACCGGTCGACCGGTGTAGCACAGGCGACTCGGGATGAACGAGACCCGCGGGTCAACTCCCCCAAATCCAAATCTCGATCTCTCGAATCGCTCCATGGACTTGAACAAGACTTTGGGGATATCGGGAACACCTCATGAGGAGTCCATAGCCAAGTTTAATCCCACCAAATCTCGTCCAAAAAGGAGGAATCGAAGAAATCCCGCCGAAAGCACTTCCAACCCAAGAACTCAAGAAAACCCCAAAATCGAGCACTTTTACTCACGGATTTGGGAGGGGAATCACGGCCCAAAGAACCACGAAGGGTTCCCACAAATTTCCCCCATCAAATCCCCAAGAGAAAAGCCCGAAAACATCCCAAAGAAATCACGAAGAGAGGGCTCCGAAAATCACCACCAAGAACAACCGGGGAAAACACATCCAAACCTTGAGGAACCACGCCGAATCATCTATACATGAAACAAAGGTTCGTACAAGGTCTAGCAAGCCGCCCGATCATCCATCCCTCTCTACAAGATCTCTCAGTGAAGCTCTCTTGCTAGTCCTAGAGAAAACCTAAGGAAAATAGGTGGAAAATAGGAAAACTAATGAGCTAGGGTTCCAAGAGTTGGCTGCCATCCTCTCACCTCTTGGGTTATATGGAGGCAACCGAATGTCTAAAATGCCCTTCTCTACTAACTAGGGATACAAGCCCCTCAAGGGCGGATTTGGAATTCTTGATGTCTTCACCATCGGACGGATGCCGGCGACCGCACCCTGCGTAGCCTCGACGCAAGCCATGCGATCCCGACGCGTGTCCTCCGCTTCGAAGATTCGGTCGCGTCGTCGCACACCGGTCGGACCGGTGCTCCTCACCGATCGAGCCCGGTCCCCACCCGTCGAGGCCGGTCGGACCGCCCGGTCGGAGGCCCGTCCGTGCTTCTTTGCACCTCCGTCTTCGGTTCTCCGGTCTTGGCTTTGTGGATCAACCAAGGAACCCGGTGGTTTTACGGTGAACCACACGAAACCCCGCAAACTCGGTGTAGCCTCCGCAAATCTCCACTCATGACTTGGCTCCCACGTAGTCCCGGCTCGACCTTGGTTTTGAGGCTCAACCAAGAAACCGTCCACGACTTCATCTTCTTGTTCATGCCACCATGCGGCCCGCACTTGACCCCGGCCCACCGGGTCCCTCGAACGAAGCCTACTTGTCTTCTCCACACACGGAGGCCTCACCGCGACGACCTTTCGCGCTTGTTCTTCACCTGCACCAACACGAGTCAAGCCGCAACCTTGCACCTGCAATACTTAGCCAAGAATCGGTCCACACAACGTTGTCAATCACTCATCACACAAGGAAGCGGCCATCCACCGGTCCTCGAACCACACATGGTCCTCGGCGGAGTGTCTTGTTCTTCCGCACCAAGTCGTCGCTCTTTGCATCGCATCTCTCGGATGTCATTGTGATATTTGGCAAAGGCGGCGTCGAGCTTGGATCGCATGGCGGCCGCGTGCTTCCACGACTTCAAGAGTTGATCGTCCGGCGCCTCGGCCGGAGCACCGTGTCGCCGAAGCCTTGCGGCATTCTAGACTTCTCGCGGGACCTCTCCACGACGTCTCCCCACGGTCAACACATGTCAAAATGAGTACTCAACATCAGAGGATTGACTACTCAGGAGTTACAACTACTCACCTTCATCTATTGTTCAGCCTGGCGGACCGCCTCCAGGTGCCTGGCCACCGTCGCCGGGTCCACCAAGTCGTCGGCCAGCAGCTCCACCCCGCCACGACTACTTGTGGCGGCTTCAGTCATCGGAGCAGAGCGGATGGGCTCTGCGTCTTGTATCTCCGGGGAGCGGACAACCACCTCCAGAGCAGGCTCTGGCGGCGTGATGACCTCCTCTCCTCCGGTCGCCGTGGAGGCCTCCTCAGCGGCTACCTCCATCTGCTCGGGGGCTCCGGCCGGCGACTGCGGCACCTGCGGTGTCGACCTCTGCATGGGCACCGCCGCTGGGATGTCGCTCCCTTCGTCCTCGGCACCTGTCAAGGAGAAGACAAGTGTATCAGCGACTACGACTACTCTTCGAGGAGCACTACAGCTTCAGCAGAGTACTTACCTTCGACCACGCTGGCCTCAGGCAACGTAGCCTCAGTAGCCGGCGCTTCGGGCCCCGCCTGAGAGGCGGAGCGGACTCCTCGGCGGGCGGCGAGGCTTCTTCCTCCGCCCGCGCTTCGTAGAGGGGTTCATCCCCCTCCCCGGGACGGATATGTTGATTTCTGTAGAAGTACACAAAATTGGTTGTCAATCAAGCTCGACTACTACACCAAGTACTACTCGGGAAGATGCAGCACTTACAAGCTTGACCGGACTATCGTCACGGTCGGGGCGCCGAGGATGCTGGCAATGTCTACCAGCCCAGCCTCAGCGGGCGCCTCTTCTTGCGCCTCTGCGACCGCTGCCTCCTCCGCGGCGATGGCAGCCGGTGCAGCGCTCTCCAGCGCTCCTGCGACCACCACTTCTTCAACGGCGGCGGCTGCGGGCTCCGTGCTCCCTTGAGGAGCAGGGGGCTGGCGCTCCAGCTGCGCCAAGAGCTCTTCAACAGGGGGGCTGGGCTACGACTCCCGCAGGTTCCCCCACCGTGTCCCACTTGCCTTCGTCGCCCTCATCAACGGGCTCCGTAGGCGGCACCTCCTGCAAACAAGGAAGCTCAGTCGTCAACAAGTGAACTCGAGAGACTAGTACTCGACTACACTACTCAAGACGTCTTACCTCTTGGGGCGTGGTCTCAGAGACCTTCATCTTCTTCATCACCCGCTTGCGGGCGGGGTTGCGCGGCTTCCGTGGCGGGGCAGCCAGACTAGCCTCCCGATCTGATTGGAGTCGATGAGCTTGTACGAGAGGTGCGCTCGGTAGTGTCCTCCCGCATACGGATTCTGCTCCACCGAGCTACTCGCGGGTTGCTAGCGCTCGGCTGCGGCTTCACCGGAAGAACTTCGGAACAAGATCCAATGGGGGGCCGCATCCCCGGGAATGCTTCACGAAGTGAACGAAGGCTGCGGTATGGAAAATACCGTTGGGGTTGAGGTTGAGGTACTCGACGCCGTAGTACCCCAGGAGGCCTTTGAAGAAGTCGCTTGCCGGGAGCGTGAGTCCGCGCTCCGCTAAGCGCGTGAACATCGGGATCTCGTCTTCGGCTTTCTCCATCGGGTACGGATCCCCGGCAGCGGCTCTCCACATATCCACCTCCTTCTCCCGGATGAATCCGCTGTTGAGGAGGGCCGGCGGATCTTCGGTCTTCGTCTTCGATTTTTTCCAGTCACGGCTTGGATCTGGCCGCGGTGGAGACATCGGCGGTCTTTGCTCCCGCGGCAGCCCCGGTGGCCTCGTCACGACCCCTCTTCTTCCCGGCGGTCTTCGCGGACTTCGACGGCGAGGGCTTCATTCTCCAAGTGCACGGCGTCTTCACGCGCATTCGCACGGGGGCTACTCTGGCAGCTCTGGGTGGCGGCGCGCTCAGATCTACAACGGCGGTGGTGTGCGCTAGAGGAGACTCTGGCCAAGATCTATTCGAAATGGCTACAGCAGCGATGGGTGAAAAACCCTAAGGGTTTTGGCTTCTATTTATAAGTCAAAACGGCCCTTCAATGGCCGGATGGACAAGTCTACGCTCGGCTGACTCAGCGGCCGCGCGTGACTCTTCGCATTCTACTAGTTGACGCGCCTCACCTCGGGGGCTCGGCTACTTCTCCTCGACTACCTGGGAAGCGACAAGACTCAGGAGCATCTCAGGACACATTCTACAAGATGACCCTTCAATTTGAGAGGAAGTACTCGACTCAAGGCTCGGGGGCTCCGTGCCACGTGTCCTTCGGTTTTTTTCTCTCCGGATTTTCGGGATATTCTTGCCCGGACTTCAGATGGACCCTCAACGCATGAGCCTACGACTCAACCTAAGGCTCGGGGGCTACTCCATATGGAGTGCGATTTTGCAATCGCACTTCCATATCAGCTTCGGCTTCAAGACAACGCGGGCATTTTTGAAGACCTTTGAGGGCAGCGCTCGAGGACGCTTGGGACTACTCGAGAAGACTTCAAGATTGCTCGGATATCATGGTGGAGTACATTCCGAGCGTCGGGATGCTTCGACTACTCTTGAGGACTTTTGACTTGTAGTACTCGGGGACGCTTGAGGACTACTCGTTAAGGCCGTCAAGACTACTTGAAGCTATCCTTCTCGACTACAAAGTACTCGAGGGCTTGTCGTATGGACCTCCCTGGGCCCACTACCTCGGTGGGTACCAGGACCGACTACTCGGTGGGCCCCCACTTGACTACCGGCTTGCGCTACACCGCACCCGATGGCGTGGAGCACAAGGACTACGGAGGAGAAGTACTCGGTTAGGAAGGCGTACATGTCCCGCACTGTATGGAAGACTCCTAGACGTACTCGACTAGTACTCTCTCCCTACTCCGACCTGTAACCCTGCCTCCCGGGCTATATAAGGCGAGGCGGGGACCCTTCTCTAGCATCGAATCTCATCTCACGGCGTACTATTACACCATCTTGTAATCGTACCCTATCAATCCAGAGCTACGCAGCATACAGGACGTAGGGTATTACGCACCTCGCGGCCCGAACCTGTCTAAATTGTGTGCCACGTGTCTCTTCCTTTGAGTTACCGATCTCGGCGAGGCCACATTCATCTACTTCGGATACTCCCCTTAGTAGGTTGCCGGTCTAAAACACCGACAGTGACTTCGTTGATCTTAAGGATTTGCCGGCCTGGTCTTCGAAGATGCTCCGAGGGGTAGGGCTTGCGTGCGTGTGTTCATAAGGATAAGTGTGCGGCCCAGTCTTCGAAGATGCTCCTAAGGGTAGGTATGCGTGTCGTATGGACCTCCCTGGGCCCACTACCTCGGTGGGTACCAGGACCGACTACTCGGTGGGCCCCTGGGACTACCCGACTTGCGCTACACGGCACCTAATGGCGTGAAGCACAAGGACTGTGGAGGAGAAGTACTCGGTTAGGAAGCTGTACATGTCCCGCACTGTATGGAAGACTCCTAGACGTACTCGACTAGTACTCTCTCCCTATTCCGACTTGTAACCCTGCCTCCCGGACTATATAAGGCGAGGTCGGGACCCTTCTCTCATCATCTCATCTCACGGCGTACAATTGCACCATCTTGTAATCGTACCCAATCAATCCCGAGCTACGCGGCATACGGGACGTAGGGTATTACACACCTCGCGGCCCGAACTCGTCTAAATTTTGTGCCACGTGTCTCTTCCTTCGAGTTGCGATCTCGGCGAGGCCACATTTATCTACTTCGGGTACTCCCCTTAGTAGGTTGCCGGTCTAAAACACCGATAGGCGGTGCGCCGGGTCGGGGGATCTCGCCCGAGATCACATGGCGAACTCGACGGCTCTGTCTACTTCAAGCCAACCGTCGCCTTCAGCGCGGCGACACCTTCGTTTTCGGCGCTTGGGTGCCGCACCGCCGACGGCGCGGGATCCTTCCAGCGCCGCCTCACCATGCCGCCCAACCCGGAGACCGGCTTCGTGACGCTTCCTGAAGTTGTCACATGCAAACTCGCAGGCAAGTTCGGCGAAATTTCGCTCTTCAACCATCACGCTGACTTCGAGCTCGAGTCCACTTCTAACTTGAACTCGACGTCTCCGTGGGCTATCGCATGCGAGCCGGCTACTCAGCCATCGCATGTGGTCCCACCACCCTGTGAGCGCTCCACGCGTGGTCCCCGCATCCTCAGCAGGGCCCGCACGGAGGCTCCCTCTTCGCGCCGGGCCGGCAAGGAACCCGTACCCGAGTACAACTCGGACTCCGACACCGCCCCCGGCCACGCATCGGACTCCAACCCCCTCTCCGGCTTCTACTCGGACTCCGCGTTCGAGTTCGACTTCGGGTCGGACCCAGAGGATCCCGAGTCCGAGGACAACACTACGAGCATCCCTTATCGGGGCCGGCCTGCGGGCTAGTTATAACGTCCACACCTACGGGAGATTTGTCCTGCGGCCGGACCGTAAGCCCGCCGACCGATAAGTGGAGACTCACGCTACGTTGCCTACATTGACTCGCTCCCGTTCCGGGAGGGAACACCACTTGCCCGAGCCGACTCGTACACCCAAGCCGAGGTGGCGAGCTGCGAGTCCGGCCTTGGCAACCACCGATCGCCAAGTCTTCATGGGCTGCCGGCGACACGCCGGGACCTTCGGGGACGGCTCAAGACAAGTACCTTGAAGACATCTCCGCGGACGAGCTGTCTGCTGATGCACCCGCGACGAGACCGCTGCGCCACCGGGGACGCTCGACGTGAGCGTAACGAGAAGCGCAATGAACGGCACGGCGTCTCCGAGACAACCTCCCCATCCGCAACCTTGCGGAAGCTCTCGAGGCGGTCGAGAGCGAGAGTTCACACTACCCCCGAGCGAGTGCCTCATGTCGATCACGGTGATCGCACGCCGAGGCTCGGGGAATACGCGCGGAGAAGTCATCGCCAAGCTCGGCCCGAAGAAACTTACTTCATGCGGGTCGACAACGGGGTCAACCGGCCCTCCTCCCGCCGAAACCGCGACAACGAAGCTACAAGTCGCAACGCCGACCTCGGCCGCAACCGTACTCGAGTTGAGCTCCCCGCTCAGCCCAACCGTACTCGTGCAAATGCCAGCGGACCCTCACAGGGTGGCAATAGCAACCGCGAGGTCGTCCCCCACCGTGCCCATGGCGGCGGCGGCAGTGACCCGACGGCGGCGGCGGCGATGACGGAAGCTCCTACCACGGAGCCAACGGGGAGGGCCGGCGGCGGCGGCGGTCGCGGCGGTCGAGACCATGCGAACGGCCACGCCTCCGGAGCCTCACGGGGCGGCTACGACGCCGCGCCGAAGATTGAAGAGCCGCGGCGGAAGAAGTCGGCCAATGCGGCGACAATGACGGCTTCCCCGCCTTCTCACCTCGACTTCGCAACTTGCTCCTCCCCGACAAGTTCAAGCCTTTGGGGATCACAAGTACGACGCGAGCGAGGACCCCATCCGGTGGCTCGGGTGCTACGCCCTCTCCATCGAGAACGGCTGGAGGCAACAACGACACCAAGTGCCTCTACTTCCCCTTTTGCTTGGACCAAGCCCCGCTCACATGGCTCGAGTCGCTGGACAAGCACTCGATCGACAAGTGGGACCAGCAACTTCGCGGGCGCCATGGGCCGCTCAGGTACTCGCATGGACCTGGCCATGGTCAAGCAGGAACAAGGTGAGACCCTCTGCAAGTACATGCGCCGCTTCTTCGACAAGCGCGCCACTGTAGTCGACGTCACCGACAAGGAGGTCATCGACCTCTTCCAAGACGGCCTCTACCATCGCCGCACCTTTGAAGAGTTCGGTCGTCGCCGCCCCAAGTCCATCCCCCACCTCAAGGACATGATCACGTCCTGGGCGGATGAAGAAGACAAGGACAACGCCAAATACGACGCCATCCGTGGCAAGAACAAGCAGAACTGAAAGGATCAATGCAAGTGGCCTAGAGGGGGGTGAATAGGCCTGCAAAACAAACTCGACCAATTTCTGCCAACTTCTGCTCAGACCCCGGAACCTCCGGGCTTTACCCTGGAACCTCCGGGAAAATGTAGTTTGATGTATTTTCCAGGAGCTTCAGGGTATCTTTTCCTCTGATGATTTGCTGTGTGAAACCAGGTTAGAGAGCAACAGTACAGCAGAGAATGGTCACAAGAGCTTAAGGAAAGATACTAAGCACACTAGCAACCTAGGGTTATAAATAGCAAGAAACAAAGCAAACCCTAATAGATCTAGTGAGCAAGCAGCCTAAAAAGATTAACCAACAACAGTAAGTAAAGATTAAGCACAAGGGACAACAATTTATCTCGTGGTTCAGCTCACCACAAAGGTTGGCCTACATCCACGTTGTTGAGGTTAGCCACAAAGGCTATGGAATCTCTCTAGATCCACTCCTCTCTCACACCTATCACCAAAGGTAATAGGTGGAGGGTTTCCACTAAGCAAGTGAGGGTAATACAAACTTCTCGGAGCTTCCACAATCAATTGGAGAGCTTACAAGCAACCTCTAGCCGTCTAGGAGCAAGACTCCAAGAGTAAAAGATCCACCAAGGAGCTAGGGGTCCACCAAGTGCTCAACAACACAAGAGGGGGCTTGGATTTGCTTTTTCTCACAAGGAATCACTCCACACTTGAATGCTAGGGTTAGATTTGGAACCAAGTTGGTGGGAGTCAATGCTTGAGAGAGAAGGGGAGCAAAAGCTATTGTTTGGCGCAGGGGAAGAAGAAGATAACTGTTGGAAGATGAGGTGGTATAAATACCCTCAGATCTGGATCTGCACCGGTTACTTCGAAACCTCGGAACCTCCGGGCTGGATCCCGGAACCTCCGGGATCTAGTGACTTCAGCTTGCTGACTTGGGAACGACCCGAACTTTCGGGAAAAGCTCGGAGGTTCCGGAAAGAAGAAATCAAGACTAAGTCGGCTAGATGATGGGTCATTTGTGGGTCGGGATAATTTTGATTTTAGAGTAGACTTTAAGCACACGGTATCATCATGCCACTATTAGTATCCCTCTTAATAGTACGACTTGTCCTATACTCAAATTCAAAATAGAAAATGAAATTAAAACTTGTCTTGAGCTCTAGGAAGCCACTTCAAAGAATGAGGGGTCACATTTCTTTTCTTTTCTCCTTTCTTTATCTTTAAACCTGTCACACATACTCAAAAGCTCATTAGTCCTTTAATTAAGTGGTCAACATCACCAAAACCCACTTAGGGGCTTGATTGCACTTACAAGAACACCCTTTTTGGTAAATGTTGACAACCTAATTAAAGCTTACATTTAATTGAAAAGATTGAGCTTTTGAAGACTTGAATACAAAGCTCCCCCTTAATGTATGCCTTTCTCCTTTGAATAGAGAGTAAGAATCCTTTTAAGATATATAGGCATACATTATGAGCATGTGTAGTGACTGCAGTGTATTCAACTCATCGTGGGGTGCAAAGAAAGGTGTAGCATGTAAACGTGATGCATATGTTACAACAGAATCAAACAGGAGACTGGTTGTGCCCAGACCCCGGAACCTCCGGGAACAAGTCCGGAACCTCCAGGTTCTGGTCCAGACCCCGGAACCTCCGGGAAAATCCAAGAACCTCCGGACTCTGGCAGCAACCAGCCTTAACAGTCAACACAGGCAAGATATAACAAAAACAGCAACTAGATAAAATATAGCATAGCAAGCACATCTAGTCCTATTACAGCATCACAAAGTTTGAAAGTTTTAAGATCCCCTACTTGTCCATAACCAGGTTCAAATTGCCAACATAGGCAACCACCAACAGAGTACCACAAATATTACAGACCAGAGAGAATGAGTTCAGCTGAAGGAATTTAAAGCAATGGCACAGCAGCAGCAGCATCTCTCAACTCACAAAAGCTAAGCCTCTAAGCAAGTACATCTCAATCTTCCTTCTCCCCCTTTGTCAACATGTTAACAAAAAGGGAAAAAGAAGAGAGGAGAAAGAGCAACTGGACTTGATCAGCTTGAAGCACTCCAATCTTCACTAGAATCCTCAGAGCCAAGATCTTCATCCTCATCTGATGGAGGGCGCTTGCCACGGCTAGCAGTCCCCTTAACACCCTTTCTGATGCCTCTGGGTGTGGGTTTGGCCTGGCTCTTCATTTTGTGAAGCTTAGCACTGAGGGGCTCCTCATCTTCACTGGAACTGATGTGCTGGGGGGTTGCTGGAGCCTCTTCTTCACTAGAGGAAAAATCATCAAAGAAGACTGGAGGAGGAGAGATGGGCTGAGTAGATAAGCCATGGTGGGACAGCAGCTTGTTGATGTCCTTCCTAGAATCATAAGCCTTAGTGGCTGCATAGGAGCACAAGGTGAAAGAGTGTCTGATGATTTCCTTCATTCTTTTGAGAGTGGACTCCTTCTTCTTGGGCCTACTTGGACCAGCTTCCTCCTGATGAGCAGCATGCTTCTTGGCTAACCTTTTGGCCGAATCAATACAAGCTTGCACAGCTGCCTTAGTCTTTTGGTGCTGCCACTGTTTAACCTGATAGGAGCAGTGCTCACAGTCCTTCTTGAAGATGTACCCAGTCACAAGCTCAATGATATACATAACATAGGGTGCATATGGAAAGTTGTCCACACCATTGTCCATGCTTGTGATCAGGTCATGCCAAATAAACTTGCTAACAGAGAAAGGAATAGCACCAGGAAGCATTCTAGCAATAAGATTTGGTGCAAGACCTCTAAGAGAAGTGGAGTCACTTCCTCCCTTGGGGTATATGGTCTGTCTAAGTAGGTTATTCAGCACATAATAAACAGGTTTGAGCCCCACAGTAGTCCCTTGAGCCATCTCATCTAGAAAATAAGCATCTGCTATCTGATTGTTCTTCAGATGGTTCTCAAAGTTTATTGTGTCCCTCTCCCTATCTGTCTTCCCAAAGCCCAGCAGTCTAGCAAAAGTCACAAAGCTGATCTTGTAGTGAACACCCTCTGTCATCCAATGCATGTGATTTGTGTAGGTGTCAAAGAAAAAAGTGGCATGAAATTGTGCAATGATTTCAGCATTCCAGTCATACTTGAAACCCATCAAATCCTTCATCTGAAACTTCTCAACAATCTCAAGAACTTTTTCCACCTCAGGCTTGTCAAAGTTTTCAAAGTGCTGCCAGTCAACCCACTGCATCTTTCTGATCCTAGGCTTGCTCAAACACACAGATGAATAAAAGGAATAGTGAAACAAAGGCTCGTCGGTGTTTTAGACCTAAGCAAACCTACCAAGGGGGTACCTGAGGTAGTAGATTGTGCGGTGGGGATCGAGAGACCGAGAACTCGAAGGTATGCGCAAGGACATGGGACACAAGATTTATACAGGTTCAGGCTGCCAAGGTGGCGAACCCTACGTCCTGTTTGGGGGATCAAGTATGGCGCCCTGCGCTTGGTGTTGGGTTGTCCCCGGAGGGATTGGGGATGTGCGGCTAAGTACCGGCCCTCCTTTATATAGTCCGGGGGGCGGGTTCCTTGTCGGTTACAAGGCGGGAGTCCTAGTAGGAGTACACGGAGCGAGTCCTAGTAGGAGTACGGGGGAATTCTACTAGGAGTCCGTCTTCTACTATTCTTCCTTCCTTGCATGAGTACCCGGGAGTATGCCCGACAAAGACCAGAACCTCTTGTCTATTCCAGCATGCTTGGGCTGAGAGTATGGGTTTTCTTCCCTGGCAAGCTTAACCTGAACATAGGTGCCTTCATAACTTTGATATTCCAATTGCAGAGAGTTGTCATACTTGGTGGGTGGCCTCTTCTTGGGAAAAAGAGGGTAATGCACTATATAGGAAGAGTCTATCTCACCAAGTCACACTGTTGTGTTAACCTCAATGGGAATTGTCTTCCCTTCCTGACCACCATTGTCATCCACATGTTGTCCAGTTAAGGAACCTCTGCCCCCAGATATGCTGCCTGCTCCGCTACCTCTTTTGGGTGTAGCTTTCTTGGGAGCAATCTGCCTGACAGCAATATTGAAGGCTTCTTCACCTTCTAGGTCCTCAAAGGGGACAGGCCTCTTGTCCCTTCTTCTGGATGAGTCTCCAGACATCTGAATATAGGAGATGGAATGAATGAGGCTCAGAGAGTTGAAAGGATTGGAAGATTGCGAGATACAGAGAACATGGCTTAGTTAGCAGTGTGGTATTACTTATTTGAATTTTGAATCAGCATCACAGTTATTGATGCTGCAGAGCCCAGAACCTCTGGGAAAACCCGGAACCTCCGGTACGCGGACGAGTTTTAGAACATCCGTTGCCGCGAGCCGGAACCTCCGGGAAAACCCCAGAGCCTCCGGACTGCATACAGTTTCAGAGCTGTGAAGTCTGATTCAACTTTCAATTAAGTACTAACACATTGTATCTAAGCCTAGGCACTGAAAACACATCTACAGGAGATTCCAAATAAGATTTGGCCTCGAGAGCATGAGAATCAAAGATGAACTGACAGATTTAGGGTTAGGGTTTACCTTGGAATTGAGATTGAAAGAGGAGAGGAAGGAGACGGATGAGGTGTAGATGATGCAGACGAGCAATGGCGACTCCTATCTTGGACAGCTTCTGGCGGATGGCGGTGAGGATGAACAGGTTTGAGCAGCCACCCGAGTGCCTCCCTTTCAGGATCTACACCCCGCACAGATAGGAGAGTCGAACTCTCTCTCGAGGAGTCCGGTGGTCGGCGGCAGGGACAGCAGCGACGGCGCACGGCAGCGGATGGCGGCGGCGCGAGGGAGGGAGGCGAGAGAAAGAGGTGCGGTGAAACTAGATCTATTGCGGTGAAAGAGACCGAGTTGACTGGAGGAGTTACCCTAAGGGGGTAAAAGATCTGAATCGTGGGATATTCCTTTGAGATCCTCTTTTCTCTTGATTTGCCTGTTAACTGTCTCAAGCCCGGAACCTCCGGATAAAGCCTGGAATCTCCGCGCTGTCTTCTGATGTAGAAGCTGATAGGTTGAACAGATAAGGGTCCGGAACCTCCGGGATGCGATGTCGAGAGGACGGAGAGCTTGCTGATCTTTAAGAAATTAGGTACTCTAATTAGATTTTGACACTTAGGTCATGGATTCCTTGTTCCAATTGGCTAGAAAATAACAATCAACACACAGCTATAGCCTTTTGGAATAAGTTGGGGAAATAAAATTCATTTTGAAGCACATATACTAAAATTTTTCAAAGATTTTCAGCAAAGCAATAGCCAAACAACATGTGCTAAAAATTCAAACAACGCAACGAGAATCAAGAATATTTAGCTCATTCCTTAGACTACAAAACCTTGACTCGTCAAGTGGCTTAGTAAAGATATCGACTAGTTGTTTGTCGGTGCTCACATGACTTAGTACGATATCTCCTTTGGTTTCGTGGTCTCTCAAAAAGTGATGACGGATGTCTATATGTTTTGTACGAGAGTGACTAACAGGGTTGTTTGCAAGCTTTATGGCACTTTCATTGTCACACAAAAGTGGGATATGGGTAAAATGACATCCGTAATCTTTTAAGGTTTGCTTCATCCAAAGTAGTTGAGCACAACAAGCGCCGGCTACAACATACTCGGCCTCGGCGGTGGAAAGGGCTACTGAGTTTTGCTTTTTAGAACTCCGAGACACAAGAGACCTACCAAGGAATTGGCAAGTCCCCGATGTACTCTTTCTATCTACCTTGCAACCGGCATAATCGGAATCCGAATAGCCAAGTAGATCGAAAGTGGAGCCCTTAGGATACCACAAGCCAAGGTTAGGGGTATGCACTAAATATCTCAAGATTCTCTTTACGGCCATGAGATGGCACTCTTTCGGGTTAGCTTGAAATCTAGAACACATGCACACACTAAGCATAATATCCGGCCTATATGCACATAAGTAAAGAAGAGAGCCAATCATGGAGCGATATACCTTTTGGTCCACGGACTTTCCTTCTTCATTTAGATCCAAATGTCCATTGGTAGGCATTGAAGTCTTGATGGGCTTTGCCTTGTCCATATCAAACTTCTTAAGCATATCCCTTGTGTACTTGGTTTGACATATGAACGTCCCTTCCTTTGCTTGTTTAATTTGAAATCCGAGAAAGAACTTGAGCTCACCCATCATGGACATTTCAAACCTCTTTGTCATCACCCTACTAAACTCTTCACAAAAAGTTTCATTAGTACTACCAAATATTATGTCATCGACATATATTTGGCACACAAAGATATGGCCATCAACTTTTCTAGTAAAGAGAGTAGCGTCGGCTTTGCCTATCTCAAAGCCTTGCTTGAGCAAGAAATCCTTAAGGCATTCATACCATGCTCTTGGTGCTTGCTTTAGCCCATAGAGCGCCTTATGGAGTTTGTAGACATGATTAGGACGCTTGGGATCTTCAAAACCCGGTGGTTGCTTAACATATACTTCTTCGGAGAGTGGTCCATTGAGAAATGCACTTTTTACATCCATTTGATAGAGCTTTAAGTCATGATGGGTGCATAAGTTTCTCCAAAATCTAGTCCTTCAACTTGAGTGAACCCTTGAGCAACCAATCTTGCTTTGTTCCTAATTACAACTCCAAACTCATCTTGCTTGTTTCGAAAGACCCATTTGGTGCCAATTATGTTTGTCTTTGGTCTTTCCACCAACTCCCACACTTGATTTCTTTCAAAGTTGTTCAACTCCTCTTGCATGGCCATCACCCAATCTGAATCCTCAAGAGCTTGTTCTACCTTGATGGGTTCAAGAGAGGAAACAAATGAGTAAAATGCACAAAAATTCTTAAGACGAGATCGTGTTGTTACCCCTCTCCTTATGCTCCCAAGGATATTGTCAACAGGGTGATCCCGTTGTATTACTTGATGTACACAGGGATGAGATGGTCCAAGAGGTTGGTGTAGGGGTTGGTCTTCATCATTTTCATCAGCTTGAGGTTCAGGTGAACTTGCCCTAGCATCCCCTTGCTGATCTTCTTACTGGTTCTCAGTGTCTTGAGGTGCTGAACTTCCAGACCCCGGAACCTCCGGAGTGATTCCCGGAGGTTGGCTTCCAGCAGCATTTCACGGAACTTCCGGGGAATTCCTCAGAACCTCCGGGGTCTGCTCTTCTGTAGAACCAGTGACCTTTGGCCCTTCGAGTGGTGTTGAAGCTTGATGTTGTTCTTCATCTTCCTCTTGTGCTTCAACTGGTCTAACATCACCTATGGCCAATTGCTTGATTGCTTCACAAGATGGCTTCTCCTTACCTACAACATTTAAATCAACTTGCTCCACTTGAGAGCCATTAGTTTCATCAAATGTCAAATCTACCGTGACTTCAATCCTTCCGGTGGTTAGATTGAAGACTCGATATGCATGCTCATTAGGACCATAGCCAAGAAGAAAACCTTCGTCAACCTTTGGTGCAAACTTAGATGTTCGGGGCCTCTTGTTGAGAATGAAACACTTGCACCCAAACACTATAAAGTAGGACACCTTAGGCTTTTTACCGGTGATAAGCTCATAGGAAGTCTTCTTGTGAAACTTGTGAAGATAGAGGCGGTTGATGGCATGGCAAGCCGTGTTGATAGCTTCGGCCCAAAAGATGTCTTGAGTCTTGTACTCGTCCAACATGGTTCTTGCCATCTCAATAAGAGTTCGATTCTTCCTCTCAACCACCCCATTTTGTTGAGGGGTATAAGGAGCTGAAAATTCGTGCTTGATGCCCTCTTCATCAAGAAACTCTTCAACATTGGTGTTCTGGAACTCCGAGCCATTGTCACTTCTTACTTTCTTGATAGGTAGCTCGAACTCTCTTTGTGCTCTTCTTATGAAGGTCTTCACCTTCCCTTGTACCTCACTTTTATCAAACACAAAGAACACCCACGTGAAGCGAGAATAGTCATCAACAATAACCAAACCATATTTGTTACCACCAATGCTTATGTAGGCCACCGGTCCAAATAGATCCATGTGAATGAGCTCCAACGGGCTTGATGTAGTGAGGATGCTATTTGGTGGGTGAGGTGCCCCTACTTGCTTTCCGGCTTGGCATGCTTTGCATATACTATCTTTCTCAAAGTGTACATTTGTTAGTCCAAGGATGTGTTCATCTTTCAAAAATTTGGCCAAGTTCCTCATGCCAACATGAGCTAGTCGGCGATGCCATAGCCAACCCATGCTAGATTTTGCCACTAAGCAAGTCTTGGGAGAAACTTTACTTTTGTTGAGATCAACTAGGTAAAGCTTCCCCCTCAAACGACCCGTAAGGACAATAGAGGAATCCTCCCTTCTTATGATGGACACACCCTTATCCGAGAAGTGACAATCAAAACCAATCTCACTAAGTTGTGAAATCGATAATAGATTGTAACCTAACGGATTAACATGAAGGACATTTGTAATTGAATAGTTTTGAGAAATAGAAATACCACCTATACCGATGACTTCTCCTTTTGTATCCCCTCCATAGGCAATAGTTTCTTTTGGTCCATCCAAATGGAGGTAGGATGAGAACATACTCTTTTCTCCGGTCATATGATGTGTGCATCCGCTATCAAGCACCCAACTTGATCCACCGGAGGAGTATGCCTACAAAACAATTTAGTTTCTTCTTTTAGGTCCCCAATTTGACTTGGGGCCTTCCACGTTAGTAACCAAGACCTTGGGAACCCATAGAGATCTTTTCACATATATGTTGGACTCTTTGCCAACATACGTGGCAACAACTTTACCATGGTTATTGCGTCTCAATACATAGCTAGGGGGTATGTTGCTTGATGCATGAGCCTTGTTCTTGTTGGGAGACAAGTTCCTCCTAGGCAAGATTGGATGGCTTTGGACCTGCAGACGAGTGTTAGGGGTCTTGGACACATGTTGGAGCTGAACCTTGCCTTTCTTCTTGGTTCTGTCCTTACAGACCTCGGAACCTCCAGGAATTTTCCCGTAACCTCCGGGTTCTCCTTTCTGTGAGGTTCGAAGCTTCCAGACTCCAGAACCTCCGGGCTTCGAGCTCGGAACCTCCGAGGTCTGGGCAAACAGAAACCATGTGCTTTTGAATTCAAGGCATTCCTTTTCTTTGATAATTTTCCTTCCATTTGTCTTGCCCCCTTCAACACATCCAAAACCTGGCTTATGACTTTTATCCAACTTTTCCTTCTTGGTGAACCTTCTTCTCTTGTTACCTTCACTCATGCATCCACTAGCTATGATTGAGTTCAACCTAGCAATTTCTTTCTTCAAAGCTTCCATGTTAGCAAGGTTAGTGGCATAAGATTCAAGGTCAATGTTATAACATTTATCACAGCCCTTGCTAGTAGAAGCACTAGGATCAACCTTAGCCTCCGAAGGATGTGAGGTGCTACTCCAAAGGAGACTATATTGCTCCTCAAGTTCTTCATTCCTCAACTTGAGAGAATTACATTGAGCTTGAGAAGCAGCAAGGTCTTCCTTGAGAGTAGCTATAACACTCTCCGCTTGGTTCACTTCCAAACGCAAAGTCTCAAGCTCACTTCTCTCAGATCTAAGAGTGTCTTGGCACTTCTCTTGTTCTACTATCAACCTAGCCATAAAATCTCTAGATTGCTTATCCATGTCATTAACTAGTTGGTTTGCTTCCTCATCACTAGATTCATCACTAGAGTCTATTTCCGACTCATCACTAGAAGGAGGAGAGGTAGTTTTTACCTTCTCACTCTTGGCCATGAAGCAATGAATGGATGAGCTCTCTTCATCATCGGTCAAGTTGTTGAACAACCTTGATGTGGAGGGAAGTTTCTTGATAGCCACGGTTGCAACCTTCTTCCCTTCTTCTTCACTAGAGCTTTCATCACCGGAATTCCACTCATGACCAATGTGAGCTTCTCCACCATAGTTCCTTCTCTTGTGATATGTTCTTTGATCTTTCTTGTGACCTCCCTTGCCCTTGTCATACTTGCTTTCTTTCTTCTCATTTGGGCAATCCGCAATGAAGTGATCGGTGCTTCCACAATTATAGCAAGTTCTCTTTTTCTTGTTGGGAAACTTTCTCTTGGCAAACTTGTAGCCTTGTTTCTTCAATCCTCTTTTGTATGTCTTCATGAACAAAGCCATGTCCCCAATCTCAACATGAGAACCTTCATCTTCATCTTCACTTGAGTCACTTGTAGAGCTCTCTACTTCCACTTTCTTGAATTTTGACTTGGAGGGCTTGGGTGGAGTAGAGTGCTTGGATGAGGTAGTGGGCTTGCTTGACTTGTTTGAATGGAGAGCAACCTCTTTGACCTTCAAATTGTTCAACTTGGCTTCAAGTTCACCAATTTTCCTTCTATGTTGTATTTCTTTGTCCATTAGCTCGTGAGTAAGAATTCTCCCAAGAACATCATTTGGAGAGAACTCCTCAAATCTCTTCTTCTCTCTAATCAATGTGACTAGTGTAGGATTCCTTGGAGCAAAGGCCTCCAACATCACTTTCACAACATAGTGATCATCTAACTCATCACCACCTAAACCACGTATATTCCCAACTATGACCATTAATCTATCAAACATCTCTTGTGGCCCTTCTCCATCAAAGATAGTGAACCTATTAAGCTCGACCATCAAAATGTTGATCTTGGACTTCTTCACTTTGTCAACACCCTCATGAGCAATGAGGAGGGTGTCCCAAATCTCTTTGGCAATCAATAGCCCATTAACCCGATTGTACTCTTGAGCATTCAAAGCACTAAGAAGTATGCTTGTAGCTTGAGCATTTCTTTTGATGTTGCGACAATCACGTGGAGTGAGGTTTCCAAAGTCTTCGGGATCATCAAAACCTACACACACAATGTTCCACAACTCCAAACTCAAACCGGTTAGATAGGCTTTCATCATATGCTTCCATTTAGCAAAGTTAGTCCCATCAAATTGGGGTAACTTGCCAACGGGTATAGTGATATCATTTTTAGATTTTGTTTCCAAAGAATCATAGTTAAAGGATACGCTTCTATAGTCACTCTTGGGCTTAGCCTTGGGTTTTGGCTTGCGTGTTCTCTTGGGAATTCTTGTACCATAGTACTCGTCATCCCCATCTCCATTCTCACTAGATGAAGATGATGATGAGGATGATGAGGATGGTGATGGAGATGGTGAAGATGTTCTCTTTCTTCTCTTCTTATCTTCTTTCTTCCCTCTCTTCTTCCTTTCTAGCTTGCTGTCCTCTTTCTTCTTTACCTCTTCTTTCTCTTTCTTCTTTTCCTCTTTCTTGCTTTTCTTGCTTCCTTCCTTGGAGCTTTCCTTCACAGCCTTTTTTAGCTTCTCGAACTTCTCTCGGGCTGATGTGTTTCCCACTTCCGAGGCATCACTTTCAACCTCGCTTGGTATGTCCTTAAACTCCTCTTCTTCTTGCTTGTCCTCATCACTTGCCATGTCCTCACACGGTTAGGTGTTTACGAGGATAACCCGCTCTGATACCAATTGAAAGGATCAATGCAAGTGGCCTAGAGGGGGGTGAATAGGCCTGCAAAACAAACTCGACCAATTTCTGCCAACTTCTGCTCGGACCCCGGAACCTCCGGGCTTTACCCTGTAACCTCCGGGAAAATGCAGTTTGATGTATTTTCCAGGAGCTTCAGGGTATCTTTTCCTCTGATGATTTGCTGTGTGAAACCAGGTTAGAGAGCAACGAAGTACGGCGGAGAAACGGTCACAACGACTTAAGGAAAGATACTAAGCACACTAGCAACCTAGGGTTATAAATAGCAAGAAACAAAGCAAACCCTAATATATCTAGTGAGCAAGCAGCCTAAAGAGATTAACCAACAACAGTAAGTAAAGATTAAGCACAAGGGACAACAATTTATCCCGTGGTTCAGCTCACCACAAAGGTTGGCCTACATCCACGTTGTTGAGGTTAGCCACAAAGGCTATGGAATCTCTCTAGATCCACTCCTCTCTCACACCTATCACCAAAGGTAATAGGTGGAGGGTTTCCACTAAGCAAGTTAGGGTAATACAAACTTCTTGGAGCTTCCACAATCAATTGGAGAGCTTCCAAGCAACCTCTAGCCGTCTAGGAGCAAGGCTCCAAGAGTAAAAGATCCACCAAGGAGCTAAGGGTCCACCAAGTGCTCAACAACACAAGAGGGGGCTTGGATTTGCTTTTTCTCACAAGGAATCACTCCACACTTGAATGCTAGGGTTAGATTTGGAACCAAGTTGGTGGGAGTCAATGGTTAAGAGAGAAGGGGAGCAAAAGCTATTGTTTGGCGCAGGGGAAGAAGAAGATAACTGTTGGAAGATGAGGTGGTATAAATACCCTCAGATCTGGATCTGCACCGGTTACTTCGAAACCTCGGAACCTCCGGGCTGGATCCCGGAACCTCCGGGATCTAGTGACTTCAGCTTGCTGACTTGGGAATAGCCCAGAACTTCCGGGAAAAGCTCAGAGGTTCCGGGAAAGAAGAAATCAAGACTAAGTCAGCTAGATGATGGGTCATTTGTGGCTGGGATAATTTTGGTTTTAGAGTAGACTTTAAGCACCTGGTATCATCCATGCCACTATTAGTATCCCTCTTAATAGTATGGCTTGTCCTATACTCAAATTCAAAATAGAAAATGAAATTAAAACTTGTCTTGAGCTCTAGGAAGCCACTTCAAAGAATGAGGGGTCACATTTCTTTTCTTTTCTCCTTTCTTTATCTTTAAACCTGTCACACATACTCAAAAGCTCATTAGTCCTTTAATTAAGTGGTCAACATCACCAAAACCCACTTAGGGGCTTGATTGCACTTACAAGAACACGGGCGGCGGCGGCAACAACGGGAACCAAGGCGGTCGCAACAACAACAACTACTCGGGTCCCAACCGCAAGCGCAAGCCAGACAATACCGTCGCGGCTATCCGGCGCCCTGCGAAGGAGAACTCGAAGAAGAACTCCGTGGCTTCAAAGACTTGCCGAAAGAGAAGTGCCCGTGGCATCTAGATGGCAACCACACCACCGAGCAAGTGCTACCAACTCGGGCAAGCACTCAAGAGTACTCCGCAGCCACCGCACCCTCACGACAAGAAAGGCAAGAAGAAGAACGATGGAGACAACGCCGACTTCCGGAACCCGACAAGGCTCGTCAACGTCCTCTTCGGCGGACTACCCGGCGGACGGGAGCAAAAGGCTACTCGTCGAGAAGTCATGAGCATTGAACCGGCGGTCCCGACCCCTCTCAGGTGGTCGGAGGTACCCATTACCTTCTCCTCGCGCGGATCAATGGACCGGCTTCTCCGAACCGGGCGGTTTCCCCTCGTCCTGAAGCCGGTGGTCGCGGGCTCCAAGCTCAACAAGGTCCTCATCGACGGTGGAAGCGGGCTCAACGTCCTTTTCACCAAGACCTTGAAGAAGATGAAGCTCGACATCACCCACATGCTCACCAAGAGCAACACGCCTTTCTACGGCATCGTCCCCCGTAACGCAGCCTATCCCACCGGGCTCGGTAGTCCCGCCGCTTACCTTCGAGGAATCTCGGGACAACTATCATACCGAGTACATCAAGTTCGAGGTCGCGGACTTCGAGACATCCTACCATGCCATCCTCGGCGGACCGACCATCGCCAAGTTCATGGTGGTGCCCCACTACACCTACTAGGTACTCAAGATGCCAAGCCGGCGGTGTACTCTCTCTCCAAGGGGACTTGAAGATCTCACACGACTGCGATACGGAAGCCATGCGGATCGCCTCTACGAATCAAGTACCCAACACTATTATGGAGGTCTACACCTTGCGTCGAAAAAGCTTGCTACAAGTGAACTCGACATCCCCGAGAAGTCCGACAAAGCCAACTAGCCTCGGCCACCGAGGAGGTCCCGGTCAAGACGATCAACCTCGGTGCGGGCGACTCCAGCAAGACCACCACCATCGGGGCCGGCCTCGACCCCAAATAGGAAGACACGCTCATCAACTTCCTCCGGGCTAACCGCGACATCTTCGCGTGGAAGCCGACGGACATGCCAGGAGTGCCCAGGGAGTTGATTGAGCACTGCCTCAACGTTGATCCTAAGGCCACCCCCAAGCGACAACACCTCCGACGTTTTGCCGACGACAGACGGGATGCCATCAAGAAGGAACTCGTCAAACTACTCGCGGCCGGCTTCATCGGAGAAGTCTTCCATCTCGAGTGGCTCGCCAACCCCGTCCTCATCCGCAAGAAGAACTCGAACGAGTGGAGGATGTGTGTCGACTACACCGATCTCAACAAACAACGCCCCAAGGACCCCTTCGGGTTGCCGCGGATTGATCAAGTCATCGACTCCACGGCGGGGCTGCGACTCGCTCTGCTTCCTCGGCCCCGCTACTCCGGTACCACCGGATCGCGATCAAGGAAGAAGACCAGGAGAAGACCGCGTTCATCACCCCGTTTGGCGCGTCTTGCTACACGACCATGTCCTTCGGGTTGAAGAATGCCGGCGCCACCTATCAACGAGCTATCCGGGCTTGTTTCAAGAGACGACTCAACAAGAACGTCGAAGCCTACGTGGATGACGTGGTCGTCAAGACCGAAACTCCGATACCCTCATCGACGACCTTGAAGAGACTTTCGCATCCCCGCGCGAGTACCGCCGGAAGCTCAACCCGAACAAGTCCGTCTTCGGCATACCTTCGAGCAAACTACTCGGCTTCATCATCAACCAACACGGCATCGAAGCCAACCCCGAGAAGATCTCCGCCAAGCTCCCACTTGTATCAAAGACGTCCGAGAGCCGACCGGTGCATGGCGGCCCCGAACGATTTATCTCGAAGCTTGGAGAACGGGGGCTCCCCTTCTTCAAACTACTCAAGCACCAAGAGAAGTTCGTGTGGACACCGGAGGTGGACCAAGCCCTTGCTCGGTTCAAGGACGTCCCGGCCTACAAGCTAGTCACCATACCACCAACCCGGCCCTTCGCTTGCCGGGGGCTCGACATGATTGGGCCACCGCCAACTGCGCCGGTGGATTCAACGAGTATTGGTGGCCATCGACAAGTTCACCAAGTGGATCGAGGTCAAGCCGGTCACATGCCCCAAGGCCGACGAGTACTCGACTTCCCGGACGAACTCGTGCATCGCTACGGACTACCCCATCGCATCATCACGGACACGGGCTCCAACTTCAACAACCACCGGTTCCGGGAGTACCGCGAGAACAACGGGATCGACGTCCGATATGTCTCGGTTGCCCATCCTCGGGCTAACGGACAAGTCGAGCGCACCAACGAGATGGTGCTCAACGCTCTCAAGAAGCGGCTACACGACGCCGCTAACTCTAAAGGAGGCAAGTGGATCAAGGAACTACCCAATGCACTGCGGGGGCTACGTACTCGGCCTTCCAAGCCAACGGGGCAATCCCCTTACTTCTCGGTCTATGGCTCCAAAGCAATCCTCCCTGCCGATGTCATATAGGACTCACCGACGGTGGAGCACTACGACGAAGGCGTCTCTGAGGACAGCAGACGAGTTGACATCGACGGGCTCGAAGAAGCTCGCTGCGCCGCCCTCGTCCAATCAGCAAGGTACCTGGAGGGTATCCGAAGCTACCATGACCGCAACGTCAAGGAACGCTCCTTCAACGTTGGCAATCTCGTCCTCCGTCATATCCAGAACACGGAAGGACTACACAAGCTCAGCTCCCCCTGGGAAGGTCCCTTCATAGTTGCAAAGGTGACCGGGCCGGGCTCCTACCGCCTTCAGACACTTGAAGACGAAGACGTCAACAACTCGTGGAACGTCGACCAGCTCTGTCGGTTCTACGCCTAGTCTACACGACTACTCCGGGGCTCAAGTCTTCACGACTTCATCAAGAACCCTCCGCCGTAAGCGGCCTTCGGGTTCGGGCACTAGTCTCCGGACTACTTCTTCGCCGTAAGCGGCCTCCGGGTCCAGGCATCAGTCTCCGGACTACTCCTCTCCAGTAATCCAGCCCATGCGGCTACCTACGGATCCTGGGCTGCGACGAGCGACAAAGGACTCTAGCAGCGGTCTACTGAGAGACCATGTACTTCTAGATCCAGCCTATACGGCTACCTACGGATCTACTGCTGTAAGCGGCTACTCGCCCTAGCACCACTTAGCCGTAAGCGGCCTCCGGTCCCGGCGACTACTCGTAACTACGGCCCCGGCCATCCGGTGTGCCTCTTCGGTAATAAAGTTTGATCATTCATCAATCGCTTTCTCGTCTACTTCCCTCAATGGAACTATTGCCGAGTAGGACTACTCGTCACAACTCCACGATGGGACTCCGCACTCGAGATCACGACTACGAGTACTCATTGATGGAAACTTTTCTTCATTAATACTTAAACAATTACAATTGTTTTTGTACATCTATTGCTACGAGCTAACTATTACAGGGCTACTGGAGATTAAGCTTGTCGGCGACTTGTTCCGCGATGGGCGCCTTCTCGCTCCAACGGCTCTCCGCATATTGCTCGTCGGTACAATTGGCGGCTAGTCCACCGGCGACTACATCCACCGGCGCCTTCGAGACGTAGGACTTCATGAAGGCTAGCACCCGGTTCGGGATCGACTTCGCCGGATGCTTCACGTAGGCCGCCCGGCCGGCCCGGGCTTCCTTCGGTCGATCCACCGGTGGCGCAATCTTGGGACCGCCGGGGTGAGGCACCGGCGGCCTCGCGATGGGGAGTGCGGCTTCTTCAAGCTCCTTCGAGCTGGGCCGCGGCTTCTCGCAATCCTCGTTCGGCCTTCGCAACGATTTGTAGCGCTTGACGAGGTCACGATCGGAGGCAATACGGAGCTCCATGTGCTTGTCGCACTCGTAGGCAAGCTCATTATAATCTAACTCGAGTACCTGGCGGGCCTCCTGCTCCCGGTAGAAGAGATTCTTCAGATCCGTCACTGAAGCCTTCAACTGTTCTACCCGGGTCTCAAGCTCTGCAAGCAACAAAGCACAGCGGGTCAGACTACCTCTCGACCTCCAACAAGTACTTAACAAGATAAGTGGTGTACCTTTGTTCTTGTTGCGGAGCGACTTGTTCTTCCGCACCAAGTCGTCGCTCTTCGCCTGCAGCTCCTGGATGTCATTGTGGTACTTGGCGAAGGCGGTGTCAAGCTTGGACTGCATGGCAGCCGCGTGCTTCCGGGACTTTACAAGTTGGTCCTCCAGCGCCTCGGCCCGGAGCACAGCGTCGCCGTACCCCTGAAGCATCTCCGACTTCAGGCGGGACCTCTCAGCGACGTCCTGCACAGACAATTCACATCAAATGGGTACTCAACACTACAGGATTGATTACCCAAGAGTTACGGCTACTCACCTTCATCCACTGCTCGGCTTGGCGGACCACCTCCAGGTGCCTGGCTACTTTTGTCGGGTCAACCAAGTCGTCTCCCAAGAGCTCGATGCCACCACGACTACTCGTGGCGGCTTCGGTCATCGGTGCAGAGCGGATGGGCTCCGCGTCCTGGATCTCCGGGGAGCGAACTACCACCTCCAGAGCGGGTTCTGGCAGCGTGGCGGCTTCCTCTCCCTCCGGTCGTTGCGGCGGCTCCTCCGGCGGCCACCTCCATTGGCTCGGGGGTCCTCCGGCGCCCTCCCGAGTCTCTCGGTGCCAAATTCTCCACGGGCACCACCGCCGGGATATCGCTCCCCTTCGGCCTCGGCCCCCGTCAACGAGAAGACAAGTGCATCGGTCATATCTTCATGACTACGACTACTCTCGAAGATTCTTCGACTTCGGCGAGTACTCACCTTCAACAATGCGGCCACGGCGGCGTAGCCTCGGTGATCGGCGCTTCGGGCTCCGCCTGAGGGGTGGGAGCGGACTCCCCAGTGGGCGGTGCGACTTCCTCTTCGCCACCACCGCGGCGGGTTCATCCCCCTCCCAGGAGAGATCCGTCGATTTCCTGCAGAGTACACGAGTTGGTTGTCAATCAAGTTCGACTACTACATCAAGTACTACTCGGGAGGACTCAACACTTACAGGCTTGACCGAACTACCGTCACGGTCGGGGCACCGAGGATGTTGGAGATATCCACAAGTCCGGCCTCGGCGGGCGTCTCCTCCTGCGCCTCTACGGCCACTGCCTCGGCAGGCGCCTCTTCATGCGCCTCTGCTGCTACTGCCTCTTCCGCAACAGCAGCAGCGGGCTCCGCTCCCTCCTGAGTAGCAGGGGGCTGGCGCTCCATCTGCACCAAAAGTTCTTCGACAGTGGGGGCTGGGCTGCGACTCCCAGCGGGTTCCCCCACCGTGTCCCACTCGCCTTCGCCGCCTTGATCAGCGGGCTCCGTAGGAGGCAACTCCCGCAAGCAAGGAAAGTTCATCATCAACAAGTGAACTCGAGACACGAGTACTCGACTACACTACTCAAGATGGCTTACCTCTTGGGGCGTGGTCTCAGAGACCTTCAACTTCTTCGCCACGCGCTTGCGGGCCGGGTTGCGCGGCCTCCGCGGCGGCGCGATCAGACTAGCCTCCAGGCTAGCTGGCGGATCCTGGACGAGAGGGACATGAGGTAGGCCAGGACGGTTAAACCTCGACTGCAGTTGGAAGCGGTCCTGCAACGTCTCCTCGTCGTCGTCCTCGTCGGACGTGTCCTCCACCACTACGGTGTCGTCTCCTTCACCAACCTCACGCCGCTCCTTGGCCTTGGTCTTCCCCACCCTCTCGGGATCTCGACTTCCTGAGGGGGCGGCGGCGGCTCGGAGACAAACTTCTTCAAGTCATCCTGCAAGAAACAACTCGTCAGTTTGACTACTCTTGCGTAATGGGTACTCGACTGTGGGTGCGGCTACTTACCTCCTTTGGTGGGCGCGCCGGCGAGTATTTCGGTGCGGGGCACGCCGTGTACGGCGGCATGTCCTTGAAGATCCGAGCCAACCTGTCGACAATGTCGTCGTTGTCGACTTCGTCTCCAGGCATCCGCGACGTATCATCGTCGGCCGGTGTACTCGAATCCCGGGGTGTCGCGAGCCATCGGCGGCCGCACCCCCGCGCTTCATGAAGCCGAAGGCCACGTGCTCGGTCCTCGGCCCCGGCTTCCCTTAGCGCCTTGATCCGCGCTAACAACTCTGGGAGCTGGATCCCCTCCTGCATCGTCGGCTCTGTGTTCCACCACGGGCAGTGCTTGGGCTGCTTCCCGCTCGGCTTCGGCAACCCCGGATGGTGGTTCGTGATGTAGAACCACTTCGCCTTCTAGTCTTGGTTGGAGTCTATGAGCTTGTACGAGAGGTACTGCTCGGCGGCGTCCTCCCGCATCTGGATCACCGCTCCTCCGACTACCCGCGGGTTGCTAGCGATTGGCCGCGGCTTCACGTAAAGGCTTCGCAGAAATGTACGAAGACGGCGGTGTGGAATATACCGTTGGGGTTGAGGTTGAGGTACTCGATGCCGTAGTACCCCATGAGCCCCTTGAAGAAATCGCTCGCCGGGAGAGAGAGCCTGCGTTCCGCGAAGCGCGTGAACATCGGGATCTCATCTTCGTTCTTCTCCATCGGGTACGGATCCCCGGCGGCAGCTCTCCACATGTCGACCTCCTTCTCGCGGAGGAACCCACTGTTCAGCAGGGCGAGCAAGTCTTCGGTCTTCGCCTTCGATTTCTTCCACTCGCGGTTTGGATCTGGCCGCGGCGGGGACACCGGCGGTGATGTCCCTACGGCAGATCCGGCGGCCTCCTCACTGCCCCTCTTCGTCCCGCCGGTGGTCTTCATGGACTTGGACGGCGACGGCTTCATCCTCCAAGTGCATGGCGTCTTCACGCGCATTCGCTAGGGGGCTACTCCGGTGGCTCTTGGCGGCGGTGCACCCGGATCTACAGCGGCGGCGGCGTGCGCTGGCGGCATTCTCTGGCCAAGATCTGTTTGGAATGGCCGTGGACCGCGAGAGGTGAAAAGCTCTAAGGATTTTGGCTTCTATTTATAAGTCAAAACGGCCCTCCAACGGCCGGATGGATAAGTCTGCGCTCGGCTGACTCAGCGGCCGCGCGTGACTCTTCGTATTCTACTAGTCGACGCGCCTCACCTCGGGGGCTCGGCTACCTCTACTCGACTACCTGGGAAGCGACAAGACTCAGGAGCATCTCAGGACACATTCTACAAGATGACCCTTCAATTCGAGGGGAAGTACTCGACTCAAGGCTCGGGGGACTCCGTGCCACGTGTCCCTCGGTTTTTTCTCCGGATTTTTCGGGATATTCTTGCCAAAACTTCGTATTGACCCTCGGCCCGCAGTCTACAACTCTACCTAAGGCTCGGGGGCTACTCCATATGGAGTGGGATTTTGCAATCGCACTTCCATATCGACTTCGGCTTCAAGACAATACGGACATTTTTTAAGACCTTCAAGGCGGCACTCGAGGACGCTTGGGACTACTCGAGAAGACTTCGAGATTGCTCAAACATCGGCCAGAGTACATTTCGGCCTCGGGATGCTTCGACTACTCTTGAGGACTTTTGACTTGTAGTGCTCGGGGACGCTTGAGGACTACTCGTTAAGGCCGTCAAGACTACTCAAAGCTATCCTTCTCGACTACAAAGTACTCGGGGGCTTGTCGTATGGACCTCCCTGGGCCCACTACCTCGGTGGGTACCAGGACCGACTACTCGGTGGGCCCCTGGGACTACCCGACTTGCGCTGCACGGCACCTGATGGCGTGAAGCACAAGGACTGTGGAGGAGAAGTACTCGGTTAGGAAGCTGTACATGTCCCGCACTGTATGGAAGACTCCTAGACGTACTCGACTAGTACTCTCTCCCTATTCCGACTTGTAACCCTGCCTCCCGGACTATATAAGGCGAGGCTGGGACCCTTCTCTCATCATCTCATCTCACGGCGTACAATTGCACCATCTTGTAATCGTACCCAATCAATCCAGAGCTACGCAGCGGGGCGTAGGGTATTACGCACCTCCGGCCCGAACCCTGTCTAAATTGTGTGTCACGTGTCTCTTCCTTCGAGTTACCGATCTCGGCGAGGCCACATTCATCTACTTCGGATACTCCCCTTAATAGGTTGCCGGTCTAAAACACCGACAATGCGTGCATGTCTTCATAAGGATGAATGCGCGTGCATTGTGAGGTTCTCCAATCTACTGTGTAATTCGAAAAGATTATTTTTTCTTTGTGTGAGGCACACAATTTAGATTGAGATTTATGTCAAACTAATCATATGATATATTTATGGCTAGACAATGCAAACCAATGTTCAATCGGAATATGCTCATACTAGGTCTGTGGCCATATATTTTTTTCAATCCCGTATCACTCGCTGTCTCTAGTAGCACCTCAGTCGTCGAATCCATTTGTATCCTCTTTCTCTAACTTTGATGTTTCTGAAATCAACATAAATCTAAAATCTTCTTTGCTGGAATCTCATGATTATATTGTATAGTACATTCTACTAAAATTAATATATATAACATGTATTTATAATACGTAGATAGATCCACGTCCTGTACTACTATAACCAGCCGATCCAGCTGCATACAGGAGATCTCACGTGCTGCACACCCGTGGGCCCACCTCACATGCCTCTCTCGTGCTCGTGCGGTCGTGCCACCACCCACCACCACCCCAGCAGCCAACGAGCCGAGAGCCGTCCCGAGCAGAGGAGCCGAGCCATCATCCGAGCGAGTGGTGGTCCCCCACGCGGGACACGCGTCCGTCCCAGCTGTCGACGACGCTCTTTCTCCCCACCCAGCGCATCTCCTATTCTGGTATCCCTGGCAGGTAGGCCCGTGAAGGCTTGGAGGCGTGCCTCGTCCAATGGGTAGGGCGGGTATGGAAGTTCGTGCGTGCGTTTGGTTCCGTCGCGGAGGGTGTTTTATTGCCCGGGGCTCAAGTCCGTGATGAGGCCGCCGGGGCACACGTCCGTGGTTTTTTTCTCACGGGCCATCTAGCTAGACGCACCTTGACGGCTGGTGGGCCAGAGAAGTTGAGTCCCTCATGTCAGTGAGCGGAGGGCGCGTAGTAGCATCGAGGCGGGGCGGCGGGAGGGGGCGCTGGCTGGGCTCTCGCGCGCGTCGGTCTTTCTTTCCCGCGGCCGCGGGGGTGTCGCGCGCTGCCGTTCCGAACTGCAGGCATCTTTTTTTTTAAAAAAAAAGGCAGGAGCCCTGCAGGCATCATCAGCGCCGGGTTACCGTCGAAACTGCAGAAGCACACCGGCCCGGCCGCTTGCTTTTGCTGACAGGGAATGGACGGTCCGAAAAGAAGTCATGGTTTATCTTTTTCGACTTTGTTTTTTTTTCTTTTCAGTGTCTTTCTAGTGACGCAGTAGATAAATAGGTAAATGGCAAATGTAGAAATTCCTGACCGATATGGAACAGAAATGGTATTGTTTGAGCTATTGCCAATGTCGAACCTGCATTACTAGAAGGCACAAAGGCACAACTTTTAGCTCTAAAAATGCTGATTGCAAGCATTCATTCTACCGGATTTATGATTTTGAAAGCCTGTGTAAGTATGCGAATGTACACGATCTAGGTATTTCTCTCTCAAAGTTTCAACCCAACCGTATGAAAACTTCAGCTTCACAGTAATATAATGACAAGAATTGAAGATAACCGTACTATAAAATCAGACTCAAAATTATGTACCTAAGCACAAGAAGTCAAGACCAAGTTTAAGCATCTAAGTTTCACCCCCCGCGTCGCTCCCGCGTGGGCGACACGGGCGGGCGACCCACCACCGCCGCCGCCCACCTCCTCCCTCCTTCCTCCCCTCGCCGCGCGCGTCGCGGCCGCCGGAGTCCGACCGGTTGGCAAGGACGGCGGCGGCGGGGCGGACCCTCCTCCCTCGATTCGGGCGGACGCGACCGCCTAGGTCGACGGAGAGTGACGACCCACCGCGGCACCCGTGGGCCGACCGCCGAGGACGCCCGGATCCGGCGCCGGCGGGTGCAGTCCGGCACCCCCGCGGTTGGATCCGTGGCCGGGCGCAACATCCGGCGGCTCCAATGAGACTAGGAGGTCAACGCCGCGTGTGCCCTTGGCGGAGCGGCCGCTGCACGACCGCGGAATCACGGCGCGGCGGCGGCCGTCCGCGCGCGGATGTGTGGCCCGCGCGACCGCGTGCGTCTTCGCGCCCCCGGTGGGCGGTGTGGCGCCGTGGGGGCGTGGCTGCGCTCCCGCGCAACGCCATGGTGGCGCAGCGGCCGACGGCGCCCGGGCGCGGGTGGCGCCGCGTCGTGGTGGCTCGCGCCTTTGGCGCCGCGCGGCGAGCGGCGGGGAACGGCGGCGGTGGCCTCCCTTCCTGGGTCGGCTGTGATAGCGCCCTGGCCCTGCGGCGCGTACGTGCTGAGGGGCGCGGCATGGAGACGACTGCATGCTGGCAGTCAGATGAGGAGGCAGTGAGCACCACTGCAGAGGAGGCGGCAAAGTGCGTGGGCGACTTGGAGTCACCGGAGGAGGCTGCAGAGGTTGGGTGTCTCGACGGCGCGGCGTAGTGGTTGCGACAGTAGCGTCTTTCGGCGGTGGCGGTCGTGGTGGTGTTACGGGAACGCCGTGCCAGGTGTGTGCAGCTAGGGTGTTCTTGCTCCGGGCGAAAGCCTATGGCGCGGCGTCTTTGGACGTCGGTCTACCCATTGGGGGCGTCACTCAGGAGCTACACCCTGTTGCGCTTTGTTCTCTGGGTGAAAACCCTGTCCTTCTGGACAAGCGACGGCAGCGCCACTAGCGTCGTTCCCTCCCTGGAGGCGTCGACTCTCGAGACCTTGCTTGGCCGCGGTGATGCTGGTCCCCTGCCATGGCTTCCTCAGTCGTTGTGACATTCCTGTTGTGCGGCGGGCAAGAACGGGGGCTGCCTTCCTCACGTCAGAGGCAACAACTTTCTAGATGGTGGTCGGGGGTCGTCTTCTTGCTGTTGTGTTGGCTACTTGCAACGGACCATGGCTGACATTGATGCAAGGGGCAGTGCGGTGCGGGACAACGTCGATAGATGGCGCTTGTGGCAACAACAACGGGGGGTCGACTTGGCTTGCAGCGCATAGCGGCGGGTTGCTTCAACATGGTTGGAACCTCCTAGTGCGATACAACATCGGCGATGGCGCGAGCGACAACCTTGGTCTGCCGGCTCGATAGCAACTGCCTCTGGCAAGGGGAAGCAGTGAATTGAATTCGGTCTCCAGCGACGGTTCGGCGTTGGTTCAGAGCTTGGGGTGGAGCATATTGGCTCTCCTTCTTGGCGGTATCTTCAAAGCGGGTTCGATGCGTGAGCTTGGTGGCGGGCGTGGCGTGGCCCCCGCGCACGAGAGATGAGGAGACCGGCGGCGGATGTGGCGAGGCCCCCGCGCGTGGAGAGTTGCTCGAACTCGGTGTTTTCGCTCCGTCAGGAAGTTTTGGTGTTTGTTGCAGCGGCACTACGGCGAAGGGCCCTGCACGGCGGCGACCTTCTTGATGTGGTGACGTCTGCTCCCTTTCTGCTCTTGTTTCAGCACCGGGCCTCGTCGAAGGCTCGATGTCTGCTAGGGTGTTTGCGGTGGGCGCGTGCTGTTATTTGTGCCCTTCTTTTGCGGCTGTGGTGTTTAGGGGGTGGGGTATAGTGGTGCGGCCGTGTTGAGGTCCCAATCCAACCGGCCGGCGAGCGGTAACCCGTGTTGACGTCCCAATCCAACCGGGCGAGTCTTTGTTTTTTCTTTCTTTTTGTTTTCTGCCTATGGCTTCCCAGAGCTGTAGTCTTGTATTTTCTTCTATATCAATGAAATGCACACTGTCTTTTGCGGTTCGTTCAAAAAGATATACCTAAACACCAAACTCAAAACTGTACTATTGGAGGGGGAGACCCCCGCCACATATTTTTTTAATCCCCGGCCACAATTTTTACAACTCACTCATAATTGCATATTTGCATCATGGAGTGATCCTACGTGTTTTTAGTAGCAGAAACCCCAACAAAACCACGCAATTACATTATTCTTTTTACGCAAAAAAACTAGAAAATCCCAACACCTACAAGAACTTCGTGAGTCTCGCAACTCGTAGGTGTTTGTGACTTCTACTACACGCTTAATATTTTTGCTGAGTGGGTATGCTTTGTTTTGTTATTCTTCGAAATGGAAACTTTCTTGATTTTTTTTGTTTTTATAGATTTTTTAACGATTTTGTAAATTTATATATCCTTCACAAAGTTTTGCAAAACTATCCCTATATACCGCCAAATGAAATGGCGGTTGATTATTGTAGCACATTCAACCGTCATTTCGTTCGACGTTTGAGTACTGTAACATAAACTGTACCAACTACTGTCGTTTGAAATGGCAGTACCTCATTTTGTTCTTAAAAATCCATAAATATTTATTTTAACTTAGATTGAGAAAAACTTTATATGAAGGGGAAGTTCTAGATTTATGAGATCTACAGCTTGGCAATTTAAATTTTTCTCATTTGAAGTCATCTTCGTGCCCAAATAATCGACATAAAGCTAAGTTCTAATATTCAAAATCTTAATCTGAACATCGCGTCAAATATTGTGTCACAAAGATGAGTCCAAATGAGAAAAGTTTGTACTATAAAGTTGTAGACCTCGTCGAGATCTACTTTTGTAGAAATGTTTTCTCCATGTGAGTTTATATGAAATAGTTATGATGTTTCGAAATGCCCTGTCCAGATAATTAAAATTCTTTTGATTTATTAGATCTGAATATTACATCAAATATTTGGGGTATGAAGATAACTCCAAATAAGAAAACCTTGAACTACAAAGTTTTTTTCAATCCAAACTCATATGAAACAGTTATGATTTTTTGAAAATGTGAAGGGAGTTACCACCATTTCAAATGGCACTGGAACCAACCAAATGACGGTTGTAGGTGCGTACCTGACGGCCATTTCATTTGGTGGTATATAGTAAGTTTTGCAAAACTTTGTGTAGGCTATATATTTTTTTGGTAAAAAATCGTATAAAGAAAAATATAAAAATAAATTTCTCTAAATATTATTGGGCCGAACATTCGTGTATATCTTGGAGGGCCTTATCTACATACGTAGGCCTGATTACAGCAGGCTTTTCAGACAAATCAGGCCCGATGCAGCACCCGGAAGCTAAAACCCTAACCGTTAGCACGCCCACACGGAGCCCGACCCCAAAAATGGCGCCGGCGCCGGAATCGACCGCTGCGGCCGCCGGCCGCAAGCGCAAGAAGCCGCAGGGGCCGTCCAAAACCCTCGCGAAGAAACGCTCGGACCCCAAATCGACGTCCGTGAAGAAGAACAAGAAGGAGAAGCATAAGCATACGACGCGTAAGGAGAAGAAGCCGGGGCCAACAGGCCCGCACGCCAAGAAACCAGCCGAGCCGGACCAGGCCGCCGCTGCGGGAGATGTGGCCGCAGGGGAAGGGGTCCTTCTGTCGGCCGCGATGCCGCCGGCGCGGCAGCTCGAGTTCTTCCTCCGCAGCTTCGAGCGCGCCGTCAAGATGCGCCTCTCTCCCCTGGAGCTCGATTCGTACTCAGGTTTGTTCATCCTCTTGGTGAATTCAATTTGGTCTTGTACAATTTCATATGTAGATTTGAGGGACAAAACCTGAAGGGCCTGTTCTGCTCTGGTTGTCTGCAGAAGGGTGCATGGTCCAGCTCGATGATGGAAGCGCCCAGGATGTCGATAGCTTTGGTGAACATGTGAAGGGGGCATTCGGCGCGTCGTGGAAGGAGGAGCTGTGCGATGGGCATGTTGTTGAGGGTGAGATCGGTGTCGGCAGCCCCGCCCTCCTGGTTATCAGCTTGGCTGCTCTGCGATCCTTAGAACTTCTGAGGTACCAGTTGTTCCTAGTGTTAGAACAGCAATGTGCGCTGCATTGTTTTGTTTTAGTTCTTCTGGAGAATTAACATCAGCTATTGGTTTGTAGGGGCTTAAAAATGTTTACCAAAGAATGCCGTCCAGTAAAGCTCTTTGCTAAACACTTGAAAGTGGAGGAGCAGGTATGCATTTTCTCAGCGATGAAAAGTTCCTGCAGCTTACTCACTACATGTTGAATCTATTCATGCATTGTCCAATGTTTCTGTGAATGTTCTGTATTAGGCTATTAGCAATGCATTTTCTGAAATGTTGATTTTAACACTTTAGCTATCTTGCAGTACAGATGTCCTAATCCTGTGGAGTACTAGATTGGTTGCTTTAAAGTGCTGCTGTAATTATAAGGGCCCCTTTGGCACGGCTTCGGCTGTGGCTAAAACGGCTGCGGCTGTGGCTGTGGCAAAATAATGGCTTCTTTGGTGAAGCTGAAGCCATTTTGTAAAGTGTTTGGCAAAATGGCTGTGGTTGTGGCTTCTATGTCACATGTGGGGAAGAAGCCGCAAGAAGCCACTATTTTTGGCTTCACCTCCGTAGTACAAATTGCAAAATGAATTCTCCATGGCTTCAGCTTGGAAGCTGTTTTTTTGTTAGGGGTTTGGCAGGGCTTCTGTAAAAGCCAGTGGAGAAGCACTTGGAAAAGCCCTGCCAAAGGGCCCCCCCTAGAAAGCTTTAACCAAACTTAACAACTCTGTATAAATTAAAAAAACTTTGTTTTAGCAAAAAAAAAAAGGTCCTGTTTGTCAACTTACTATCTGCAGACATTACTCTATTAAGCACACACAAAATCCAGTCGTAAATCAGCACATCTGTCGCAAATAAATCATTTTTTCTTCACCACCTTTTTCTTAATTGATTTCTTTATATCCAATATTAACTTGTAATGATGGGACCATGCTTTTGGAAAAAAAGCAAATTTAAATGACAATACCAGATCGATTGCTATTTTATGCCACCAATAATTGTAGTTATTGTTTTACTCCATAATGTTTTGGGTTTGGTTTTCTCATTCCTAAGTTTGGCATGCAGGTGGCGATGCTTAATTCTCGAGTAAATATTGCCTGTGGTACACCAAGCAGGCAAGCAATCTTGACTTTTCCAGTTTTTATCCGACTATTTTTCATTACGTTTGATCCACATCTATTGAGCTTATTTAGCTTGTGGAACCAAGATGAATGTTGTGTTATATAGATTCAAAGTTCGAAATGCTAGGTTATCTCACACAAAGGCAACTATTTTGTTCAAACATGTTTGCTTTACTAATCTTAAAATAGCTTTGTAGTGTTCGGTACCAAGATCCGTTGTCTGTTTCACCTTTTCTACCTTTAAGATGTCTTTTGAAATATCCATCCGGCTCTCATCATCATCAAGCCTGACTGTAAACTCACTCATCCACCTATCCTTCTGTCTGCACACCTCTGCACAGCAGCATTGCATCAGTCACCCTTATATGAAATTTGATTCTGGTTGACAAGCTGACAGCAAGTCCTATCTATGGCTTGCCTATGCAATACCCTGGTGTGGACAGCTCTTTGATATCAAGCTTGAATAGAATTGCTTGTTTTGTCTACAGCCACAGCTATAGTTGGATCTGGAATAGAACCTTGCCTTATCAAACCCTTCAAAATGCTTATAAATCATGGATAGAGTATGGGTACTTTACTTTCCACCAATAAAAGAAAAAAATATGGGGTACTAGTTCCGCTTTCTTGGCCACTATTTGCCATGAGTTGCAATTCCAGTTTGCACATTCTACCTTTTGCTGTACCCTGTCATGTCTGTAGAAGGTTACTGTTTAATTACTTAAATGTGATAACCATGTTTTCAGTTTTCACTGATTTGTTAGAGATTATTCCAAAGAGCAGCTGACTGCTTACTATAATTGCAACGTGAAGAAAGCCTTTTAAGGTTGACAATATTTTTAAAAGAAATATCTTCATTTGCTTAGCTTCCATTCATTGGGCGTGTTTGGAGAAATAGCCTAGAGCTATTTGGAGGGCTAAAGTTTAGCTTTAGCTTTAGCCTAAGAAAATAGCTCTCTAATGAAATAGCCCTTGAGCTGTTTGAATCCAAGGGTTATTTGAGCTATTTGACCTTACCCCTCTCTCTCTTACCCCTCTCTCCCTTGCCCTTAGAAAAAATAGCCCCATTAACAAAAGTTGTCTTATCAATCATTGTCCCTTTTTTTTAGAACTAGCTGGCAGTTGCCAGTCATTATACTAGGAAAACCACTGTATTCCATTGATACCTGGTAATGGTTGCTTCTGTTTATGTTAAATGGATATGGTATGCTTTAACTTTGAGTTCTAAAGAGTGAAGAGTTCCTACATTGTTTGGGTGTCAACTACGTTGTAAGGTCGATGTAGTTCTTTTCTGATATGTTCACTGTAACTTGATATATTTCCAGCAGCAACAATTATGGCATGCTTGTATTGCCACTTATAGTTTGTTTCTTTGTGCAGGATCAAGAAACTAATTGACATGGAAGCTTTGTCCTTGTCACGCTTGAAACTAGTGGTCTTTGACATGCAGAAAGATGCCAAGTCCTTCAACTTGTTTACACTACCACAAGTGAGGTACACATTTTGTCAACAGAAGAATTTAGCTGCCAGAAATTCATGCTATGTTGCATCCTAATCTATTTGTATGAATTACCATGTAGCAATGAGTTCTGGGACTTGTACAAGGGCTACCTAGATCCAAAGGTCCGAGAAGGGAACACGAGGATATGTTTCTACGGTGCTGTATCTGAGAGAGACATCACCAAAGCACTTCCACCTGCTGAGTAAATGTCTGTACTGAGTCCAATTGTATGTGAGCGACGTGTATTCCTACAGACGAATAGAACCTTGTTATAGCAGGTTTTTGATCGAGGTTAAGGGATTAGGAGTTTTGGGCCTGTTCTTTTGCTCCCTGAGCGTTTTTGTTCCCCTGTTAATTGAGTGTAATGTAGTCCGTGCAACTGTACAAAGGGCGCAAAGCCCTGGCTGACCGTCGTAGTGGTTTCAGAAGGTGATCACAGGTTGTGCTGGAAACAGATTGCTTGGGAGCTTGGGATCTGCAGTCAAATTGCGTGCACTTGTTCTGGATTGCTACGTCAGGACATGTACACAAGACAACATATTAGTAGGCTTGAAAAGAAAGTTAATTCTGCAATCCATTACTTCATTCTGACTGGAAAGGTTGTCATTTATTGTCCACAGCAATAAAATCAGGAAGTCACATTCTTGTAATTGCACCTTGAAAGTGATTTAAAGCATTAACCATGCATGAGACTCCAGAAAAGCTTCTTCGATTGCATTGAGATTTGCAGACACATCCAGCTTTCCAGGAGACACATCCAACTTAACATCACACTGTGACAGGCCAAGAGCAACTAGCGGGATTATGACATAATGTAGCTCTGCATATACATATAGTTCAGTAAGGAGTCGGTGGCCCTCGTGCGACCGCCGTATGGGGATCTAGAATATATGAAACTCTATCTGGGGGGCTGGAGTCTGCAAAATTTGGGAGGCTGAGGTTTGGCAAGCCAAATTTCTGACCATTTGATTGATTTCGTACCAAGATTTGGCAGCGTCTCACATGTATCTTATCAAAATATTGGCAAGTTTTTTGCTCATATTTTGGCTTGACAAAACCTTGGCATGCCAACATTTTGGAGAACCAATCAGGCTCACAAACACTTCATCTGTCGACCCTTTTCCCGCAATCAAGCACTCCAAAGTTTAAAAACATCACCCCCTGTGGCTGTGGAGATTCCACAGCCCATGCCATAGTCTGCAAAAGTTGTAATTCACTTAATACTAGAAAAAAAACCATCCATAAACAGGCAAAGGGGAAAACATGGGACTTACCAGGTGCCAACAAGTATCCAATAATTGTTCCTTGATACCGAGTTACCGACCGAGTGTTTCAGGCTACTAGGACCGTGAGAGTGGAACATCACTGGGCATGTTTGGATGGGGGTGTTAGTGTTAGTTTGAAGCAAACTAACACCAAAACTAACACTTTTCATCCAAACACATGTGTTAGTTTGGTGTTAGTCGGAACTAACACCCCCCAAAAAACTAACACCTCCAAGAGGTGGTAATTGGTGTTAGTTTGGTGGACCCCACCCCTTTTCTCTCTCCCTCTCCCTTTTCAAATGATTGGAAAAGTTACTTTAAATGCAAACTAACACCTCCATCCAAACATCCAAGGTGCTAGTTTTTTACGTGTTAATTTGGAGGTGTTAAAAACTACCACTACCACTAACACTAACCTATACCATCCAAACATGGCCACTCTCACACTCAGTTAAGAGCATGTTTGGACCATAGGGACTAAAATTAGCCTCTAGCAGGAGCTAAACTTCCAAACAGGTGAGGTTAAAGTGAGGCTAAAATCAGTCTTAAGGCTAAACTTTGCTAGTAGGGGGTGAGAGAGCTAAAAGGGACTAAAATCTCCTCTCCCTCTTTCCTCATTAATGACCACATGCATGCTGCCGATAGCTCTAAGCCATGCCCACCTTGGGAGAGGAGAGAGAAGAGAAAGGGAGGGAGAGATAGGGACTTTAATGTTCTTTAATACACTTTAGCTCTCGCTTCCAAACTAGGGGGTGACTAAAACTTTTTAGCCTGACTAATTTTAGTCACGAGACTAAAGGTGATCCAAACATGGCTTAAGTAACTGTCATGGTTTCCGTGTCCCTTCAAAGTTGAATTGATTACTCTGATGCCAACAAGGTCATTATCAAACTAGAACCTTCCAACATAACCTTATCCGGTACGATCCGGGGAGATGAAAATATTTGATTGATTGTTGGGTTGGTATAAAAAAACTCAATATTTTCCTGTGCGCAGGCCCCACCGACCCGGTTCTTTTGTTGGAGGCCCAGCAGCCTTGTCGCCTTCTGGCTTGGCCCAAATATCACCCTTCTCTCTCACACGAAGTCACAAGATCCATCCAAACTCTCGCCCTCCGTACACACACACACCATCGCTTTTCTCCGGCAGTACGGAAGCCGCACCCCACCACACCACCCATCGTCTCGCACGACCACCACCCACACCCAAGCCGGCGCGGCAGTTCCGGAAGAACCCACTTGCTGCCAACTGCCACCGCGATGGCGACGTGCTGCGCGCGATCGAAACCCTGGCACACAGAGCAGGCAGGCTGGCCCCATCCAGCAGCTGACCACCACCGTCTCTCTCGGCGCCGGCCGGCGCCGGATCCGTCCGTACCGCCACACCACCACCAGCCCCCGCAACCGCAAGCAACCCCACCCCACGCCGTACACGTAGAGGCATCAAGGCCATTAAACTAGATGGTTAGGATCGATTAAACTAGAAGCTAGCCCCGGGTTAGGTGGCCTTGGCACGCCACCACCTCACCTCACCTGCACGGCGACGACCACGACTTGTACAGATCCGCCCCCCCCCCCCCCCCCCCCCCCCTCCCCCTCTCTCTCTCTCGATGCCTGCGTCGCAGCAACCGGATCGATCGACGTGATTGCTAGTAGTATGTAAAGCATTTGCATATATATTATGTATGTATATGTATATCTTTTGCCGATAAATAAAGGCAACGGAACGGGGGACGGGGCGGAGAGTTGACCCTGCGGGCCGGGGGGCCAGTTTGCAACTTTGCATTGCAGCTTCGTCGTGGATGCAAAAAAAAGTCGTCGCAGCCTGCCTCGCTCGTACGTCGCCTTCATTCCCATGCTTGTTTCCGACCACCACTCGGACGCAGCGGCGGCAGCGGCGGCGGCGAGGATGGAGGAGGCCGCCACTGGGAGGAAGGTGGAGAGGGAAGACCAGCAGCGCGGGAGGGGGAGCCGGAGGGTGGCGTCCGTTGTTGGCGCCAGCAGCGGCGGCGGTGAGATCGAGATAGAGACGATGGAGTCCGCCGCCACCACGGCAGGCGGCGCCGCTGGGGCCTCGTCGTCGGGTCAGCAGCACGACGATGCGGAAGGCGGCCTCCTCCGACAGGTACGTTCTTGCTCTGAACTTGCTCATCTCCTCCGGCACGGTATGTAGTAGCAGCAGGCTTCTTGGGATGGAGTTCTTTAGACTCTGGTTGAGACATCCATGTGTGCCTGCTTCTAGCTTGATCGAGCATTGTTCTTCCTAGCTAGGTAGTTTAGCTAGGACACATTTTTTTCTTACCAATGCTAGCTTCTTCAATTTTTGATTTATGTATATGTTGTTAGTAAGTTTTTCCTCCGTTTTTAAAAATATAACAACACTAATATAAGATTTTTTCTTTATTAACAAATTTCCTTATACTAAACATCATATATATTGGAAAACAGGGCAAGTCATAGCAAAAGTCGTAACATGGTAGTAGACTAGTAGTACGATGACACGGACAAAATTAAATAGCAGCACCGGATATGTCTGACATGTGGGCCCGGCCATGTCACAGATACATGACGCATGATGCTCGGAGGTAACTTATTTAAATATCTGTTGACTTTGTCTTATCACTGTCTTCTTCTTTGCAGAAACCAACATGGAAGAGATTTCTAGCCCACGCTGGACCTGGTTTTCTTATTTCCTTGGCTTACCTTGACCCGAGCAATGGTAATATATGTCTCATATATTCGAAATACACAATAATACATATGCCAATACAATGAAGCGAATAATAAAGGATATTGACTTGTCAATTCCTTCTCTTTATGAGTATTTATGTATCGTATGGTTGTATGTTTGGAACAGTGCAGACTGATTTGCAGGCTGGATCAAGTCACAGATACGAGGTAGGTTCACAACCATTTCTTCGGTTTATCAACTTTTAGTTTTCACTTAGAATAGGTTATGACATCTCACCTCTACATTTTTTCCTTCTATAAGAATGAGAACTAAACATGTACTTTTTCTCCAGTTGTTATGGGTTCTATTCTTTGGGTTCATTTTTGTATTGATTATACAATCATTGGCAGCAAAGTTGGGCATCATTACAGGTGAAACTATTCTTACTATCTAGTTGGTCCTGTGAATGTAATCTTTCTAGAAAGATTTATAATGTCAAAGCAAGTGTAATAATGTGCTGGGAAAAACACTTACCAAATAGGATTTGGCAACAAACATGCATCTGATAGTGATTTACATATTTCAAATCCAGCCATACCTACCACTCAACCTAAATTAGTTTGAATGAGACTTGAGAACATTTTCTTTCACCATAGGTTATATATTCTTGTTGGACCAACCAAGTCTTGATTTAAATAACACAATGCCAATATTATGTGCATTATTATTGCTTTGCTGTCTCATGAAAATGCATCCCCTGGGTTTATGGATGTAGATAATGCATACCCGAGGTTAAATAAATTTCTTGCCATCTTGCCTCACCTTTGTTTCCTATTTTAATGATCGCAAAGTTTTTCCCCCTTGTCGACATTATTGTTTCTTGTCTCCCTTTAAAAATGTTGTGTACTCTAGTTGTAAGTCCTGGTTACACACCTACACATCCCCTAGGTTCCATGGCTATAGATGATGAAAGTCAGCATCTTAATTCAATTTTTGTAACATAAAAACAGGAAGGCATCTTGCTGAGCTGTGTATGCGCGAATACCCAAAGTATGTGAAGTTTGGCCTTTGGTTGCTCATTGAGGTTGGTGTGATTGCTGCCACTGTACCAGGAGGTATTGAGTTTGTTTTTGTTCATCAAATTTCTTCTTATGTTGGTTGCTTTGAACGTATGGGAAACATTTAGGAGATGTTAGTAATATGTTGTTACTAGAACACAATACTTGCTCTGCATGTTTACATATACAATGAGGTGCAGTGAACTCATAAAGAGATAAACATATAGTGAAACATTATACAATCATATATGACAAATTGGAGTGTAGCACCGGTCGTTAAAAAAAACAAAGCCAACATGTAAAAATCCCGTGCATAGCACTTCCGCGGTTCCGTTACACTTCTGGCTTATCTTCCTGAAAAAGGATTAACTACGAGGTGCATGCTTGGAGCGACAAGAACTATAACCTGGTCCTCTTATATAAGCCTAGAACCACTACGTTATTATTACTGATGACCAACTAACAGGGTGACAAAGCAAATAACTATAATCAATTTAACAAAATTTTACATATTCAAACAATATTGTTACAAAAGATATGCAAATTTGCACATCGATGTGATCACTAAGTGCAACATTGTTTTGTTCTTTGTGTAGTGTTAGGAACTGCTTTGGCGTACAAGATATTGCTCCACATCCCTTTTTGGGCTGGTGTTCTAATATGTGGAGCAAGCACTTTCCTGATCCTAGCTTTACAGAGTTGTGGGGTAAGATTCTCATCTCACCACAAAATAGACAAGTAATTAATATACTCTTCCACCATATAAATAACAGTGTTTATATAGATCGTGTACATTTTCAATAAAATAACCCTTGTGGTTTATTTAGAAAATAATATGGATACGCGTCTCCATAATCTTTCCATTTCATTTCTAGATAAAGTAGCACAAAAAATAAAGTACATGATATTTCTGATTGGCTAGAGTCTTATATCTAATTTTTGTGAGCATGCAAGTTCCTTCCTCGTTTCTCTTTGTAAAACTCTGCTTGTTTTTCATCCTTGCTTAATTTCATATAATCAGTGGGGGGCTGGGGGCCTAGGGGGCTGGCCCCTCTTGTTTCCCCAAAAGTTGAAAGTAACTGACATAAATAGGACATACATAATTCCATTTGGATGCATATAACTGACATATGAACCATCTGTATTTCTTGAAGGTTCGGAAAATGGAGTTCATAGGAGTTATTTTTATTCTCATCATGGCCGCTTGCTTCTTTTTTGAAGTGAACAGTACCAGCCCTCCTATGGATGAGGTAATTCAGGGCTTGTTCATCCCAAGATTGAGAGGGGCTTACGCTACATCAGATGCAATTGCATTATTTAGTGCCCTCATTGTACCGTAAGTATCTATAATGTGGAATTAAACTCCTGTTGTGAAATATTAAATATTTATCTCACTATTATTTGGTATAATGCTAGACATAATCTTTTCCTACATTCATCATTGGTGCTATCAAGAAAACTTCCATCTTCTCCTAAAGGAGTCAAGGTAAGTGATCAATATTTATAATAATTCACTTTCACTACTTAGAGCAACATCACATCAAATCTAAGAACATCCTGCAATATGTTCACAAATTCATACATGCACAATTCTGAAAATGTTGTTTCTGCAGCAAAAATCATAAAAAGTAAAAATCATGCAATAGTTAGCTGTTTATAAAGGTAGTACACGATGCATTGAATTTTACATCATTGGACACCATGCTTACCAAATTTTGTATAGTACAAATCACAAGGTTGTATTCACCCTTTAGAATCACTTGTTTGTGTTTCTTTTGTGTTCAAATTATTTTTTTTGGAAAACATTGATATATGTAACTGCATTTGCAATTTTACCCTTTATCCAGGACACATCTACATTCTTCTTGATTGAGAATGCATTTGCTTTGTTCCTTGTGCTACTTGTAAATGTTGCCATCGTGTCAATCACGGGGACTATATGTGATGGTAGTCAGTTGGTTGATGACAACTGTAGCAGTCTTACATTGGATTCCACATCTGTATTACTAAAGGTCAGTACTGATGAATCATTGTGCAGCATCAGTTGCAAACTTTATATAGAAGCATATCAATTACTTAGTGTTGGTCTGTCTTATATTAACAATAATCCTTCCATCCGAAATTGTAGGTCGTTTTGGTATTTTTAGATTCCTAGCTTTTTCTATATGTATCTAGACATAATATATATCTAGGTGCATAGCAAAAGCTATGAACCTAAAAATTCCAAGATAATCTATAAACTAGGATGGAGGGATTAGCAATAAGCATTAACAACCAGATTTATTATAAGCTTAATTATTAGACATTTCCATTGCAACCTATTGGGCCCAGCCAAGGTCAGAAATGAAAAAGGTTCCCATGCCTTTTTTGAAATTATTTTCTCAATTTCCATTCCTCTCAGTCATAATGTTCCTTTTATCACCCAAACAAATGTAACAAGCTGACCTATAATCATGAATAGCTGGAATACTGGAATAAATTAGGCAAAAAAACAATCCCATGTGCTTCTTCATTCCTTTTTATTCTTTTGATTTTAACACGCAATGGAATGCTTATGTGCAGAATATGTTTGGGAAATCGAGTTCAAAAATATACGGCTTGGCATTATTAGCTTCAGGTCAAAGTTGCACAGTGGCTACCAGCTATTCTGGACAATACATTATGCAGGTAATATGAAAGAAAAAAATCATCCGGGTTTATCTTTCTAGCTGAACTTTGCTCCCAACCTCACGTAATTTTCTGTATGAAAAAAAATCTAGCCAACAACTTTTTTAAGTGACAATTGAAGCAAACCATCCAGGTTGTTTATCTTTCTAGCTGAACTTTGCTCCCAATCTCTATTAAGTAAAAACTTTTGCCACCTGATGTACAGGGTTTTTCTGGGATGAGGAAATTCATCATCTATATCATTGCTCCCTGTTTCACCATCATACCGAGTTTGATAATTTGTAGTATTGGTGGTGCCCCTCATGTTCGACAACTAATCTACATATCTGCAGTAACTTTTCTATAACCACCTTGTCATCATACTGGATAAGCATTAGTCTACAAAATTCTGATAGTTTTTCTCCATCTTGCAGATCATATTAGCTTTTGTGCTGCCATTTGCCCTGGTTCCTCTCCTCAAATTCAGTAGCAGTTGTGCAATGATAGGACCATACAAGAACTCGACTTGGGTAAGCTATCTAATTCAATGGAGTACTATTAGATTTATCCATAATATTCTTGATAAACTAATCAGTGTAACATCAATTTTATTACCCGAAAGATATATATTTGCTTAGGCGTTATCGCTAGCACCATTCTACTTGTTCCTCAAATATCATGCATGGTGAAGAAACCACGATATGATTGCTACCCTACAAGATTAAAAAGTAATAACATTTTTCCAGTGGCCGTACTCAGCTACTTGATGATGTATCATATTTCTTTGTTAACACTGATATTGTTTCACAAGGAAGAGAGAAACATTAACAAGTGAGATTTTTTTACATCATATTTAGAAAGCAAGATATAATTTGTTGCTGCATTAACTAAATGTAAATTATTTCCTACATGAAGAATCTTGCATAGAAGAACTTACCTCATTAACAAACACCTTTAATTACCTCTATGTTTTGCATTTGTTAACACATTATTATTATTATTATTATTATTATTATTATTATTATTATTATTATTATTTTGTTGTTATTGTTATTGTTATTGTTACACATGACACTTACACCAGTTTCTCTCTTCACATTAAGATTGTCCGAGTCGCATGGATCCTCTCCATGGTAATTATGGGAGTTAACATTTATTTCTTTTGCACAAGCTTCCTCAGCTGGCTTGTGCATAGCGAACTTCCACGGGTACTCAACGCAATAATTAGCACACTTGTCTTCCCTTTCATGGCGGCATACATCGCAGCTCTAATCTACTTGGTTTTCAAAAAAGTTAGCATTCCTGCTATGCCATTCCCTTCCATGGCAGTTTCCAGTGAGACTGAAGTAGCAGACGCACAGAGGCAAGATGACAAGGTTGATGATGTCACTTTACATTGATGACAAAGCATGGTTTGAAGAGGATAGCATATACATAAATCTAATTATTTCATGAACAAAATTCAGTTTGTTCATACAGCATATATTCAAGGAGGGCCTCAGCCGATGAAAGATGTATATAGCTGTACATATAGCTTGCTGACAGTTGTAGATTTGTTGTCTATTAATATTTAAGCATCTAATATGAGAAAAATCTCTACTCATGGTGGACTGCTGGGGCAATGCTTATGACTTATCTGGAAACTGGAGTGTGAAACAATTCTACGGACCACTAGTTTAAAATTGTTTCTTGTACTTCATTTGCTGTATTTCGCAACATGGAACAAGATATGCTGAGGGATCAGTTTTGTTGATGGGTGAAATTTTGCCATGTGTCGCCTCATTGCGGTCTACTTTTGGTCAGCCTCAATTAGTTGATGGGTGAAATTTTGCCATGTGTCTAACACTGGGGACTGTCAGGGTGGCTTCAGAATGTAAGATGAGCACAGGGTATTGGGGACAGATTGCTATCAAGCCAAGGGAGCTTGGGAGCAGTAGAGGACTTTGATCAACGATGACAAGTGAGATTTTTCTTGTTTTGGACACCGTTTTACCTATATGACTCCAACTTTGCGCCAAATGTTGGGCAACGTGTACAACTGAACCCAAGTAATTTTTGATGCAGTTGTTGGTAAAAAAATTCAACAAGAAAATTAATGTACAACTGTCAAATGCACACCAGACTGACGATGGCAAGCCAAGAACAGCTCAACATGTTACATTGCAAGCTTTCCTAAGGCATGGAAGGACCGGGCATGGAAGCAGCATTTGGGTATCATAACTCAGTTGCAAATAATGACACAATACTAATATTAAAGGCCAGTACTAGGAATATATACAGCTGGGATCATATTAACGCATACTAGGTTCGGTACTTGGAAAATACAAAAGCGGCGTCACCATGTACCAATGCACGGTCCATCTACAGATTAGCTACTCAAACAAACTATGCACATGTTTCAGCACCAGTTCCAAAAGAGTTGCTTGGACTCCTTCTTTTTCTTTGCTTTCATCGATGATATTACTCCTGTCAACAGTTTGATATTAGTTCTTTCTAGGAGGAAAAGTAACTGGCACATTTTTTATTTTCATACTTCAATGTTGGTTGATTGGTAACCTTCTTTTCATGGTTCGAAACAATACATCGGAAACAATGATAGCATTTAATTCCTAAATCAATCCTTGTGATGTAATACCCTGAGTAGCAAACAATAAGTATAATATTCTGCAAATTAACTGACTTACTGTGTGAATCATGTGATTCCTGCTTATCTTTAGTGACAACCCCGGTAACTGACGAATCCTGCAATTTTTAGCATCTAATTAGATTTACCAAATATGCGCTACATCAGTACAGCATCCTACCCATCTTTACCCATTACCATTCAGGGGGTTAAGATGTAGCAACAAGAAATTATGCATCTCTGTGCAAAACTACAGGGCAACCAAACTACAATGCTAGATGGTGGTATTCACATAACTATTGACAATAAAAGTAGAATGCTAAAACTGGTATCTTCAGAAAAGTAAAATTGGTATTAAATAATTTGAATTAGATAAGCTGTTGTCAACTGATCTCCCGTGGCGCAAAATTCAACCTACATTATCATGAGAAGTCAGATCAGCAGTCGATGTCTCCCCTTCATTAGGTATCATATTTTGACTAGATGCTTCATGCTGGATCTTTCTCTTCCTGTGGCCACTCTTCATTAGTCCACCACTTGGCGTTCCAAAGACTTTGCCACTTCGTAATCGCCTGACTGGACTGTCCTCTGAACCTCGAACAACTCCAAACTGTGGAGTCATTATTTCAGTTGGTAGTTTCAATGCATCTGTACTCCCCAGATTCAGTGAAGCTTTGCCGCATTTTGGAAATCCTGGTTTTTCTAAGTCAGAGGATGCAGTGTTTGCATTTTCATTAACTATCTGCATATTCTCATACTGAATATCTGCATCTTCCTCAGCCTGACCAGAACCTGCTCTTCTCCTATAGCCTTCCTTCTCAACTAACATAATTTTGGATGTCGCCAATATGCTGTCATCTCCTTTTGAGTTGGGGCAGAAGGACCCTGTACTTGGATTAACTGAAACAGAGCGGGAGTGATAATCTAACCCGTGTTCACTTGTGCCTATCTTCATACTTTCATGCTGATCACTTTCTTGACCACTGCAAGATGTTTCTCTAGGTTGTGCCAATGGTGTTCCAGTCATGTTCATTCTGCCGCCATATAATCCCCTAGATGCAGCCATGTTACCTGCATTACCATCAGGCAAGTTTGAAAGGCTTTGGATAGCAGGTCCATCTGTATTGCTGGTATACCATTCGGATGGGTAGAAATCATTCTCTTCGAAAGCATATTTCTTTAGATCAGTCAAATCACCACTTGAGAACTTCTCCACCCAGTATTCAACTGCAGATTCTGATAGTGGTTGTTCATTCTGCTGCTCTATGTTTGGATTAACAAGCTTAACCCATTGACTCGGAAAGCCAAACTCAAAGCATTTGCACACCTACATAGAGTAACAGACTTAGATAATTTTTCTGGTCATTTCTTAAGGTACTCCAATAAATAAAATTAGTGGATAATCAAACATGGATCAAGTGGAAGTATCAAAAGGCTGGAAGAAAAAAGGATATAGTGAATTGGTGCACATCAATTTAGTAGCAAATCACCTTTGAAAACTCTGGCTGCTGGACACTAATCATTAATGAGGGGGGTAGGGAGAAAGCAGTTACCTTTTCAGAAAATCCATTGTCACGTGTTCGAGGAAAGTTCAAGAGACCGTGAATCAGTATTTTGCAACCATCCTCAGTCTCTATCGTGTGTAGGTCTTGGCAACTCTTGATTGCGGTGGATCTGAACACTCGGCGTGCTCCTTTCCTGATTGCAGAGTAGGCAACAGCACATTGAGGCCAATGGTGGAGTAGCAACTGAAACTGTTCCGCATTTCTCTTTCACAACAGATGAATTTCTCAAATCGACAAAAAAACATCATAACTTCAGATCTACTTAATTTCCTCTAACTGGGACTAGAAAAGGATCGCATTTTGCCAAACTGGATGCCAACCGTGCAGAAGGAATCGAGCAAAATGGAGCAACGGGAGGAGGAGATGCCTCATCTGCGCGGTGGAGACGGTCCCGGCGACGCGGATCCTCCCCTCCTCGCCCTCCACTCTCTCCAGCCACCAGTCGGAAAGCACGACCTGAACGCTCCGTCAAGGAGAGAGTGAGCCCCACCGGACTACTGCGCGCAACGAAGAAATGGCAGGGAGGGAGGGGCGGAGGGCACTTACGCATTGCTTCGCTAAGTATACGCGCGAGGCGGCCGCGGACGAGGGCGCCGGCAGGGTCCGTATCGATCCGCCGGTGGAGCCCGGCGGGGGCTCGGACGCCATTCCCGCGAGCAGGTTGACGGCGGCGGCGTGGCGACTTTCGAAAAGGTAACGGCAGGAGAGCCGATATTTGGAATACACACTCAACAAATATGTAAAGTTATTATGAAAATCTAATTCGTGTAATTAATTTAGATTTAACCTTCCTACTAAATGGAACCTAAATAAAATAGTTATGGAGAGCAAAGAGAGCAAATTTTGTTATGGAGGCTAAGAACAACTACAACAGATTGTCTAAATCATTTTGTTTCTATAAAAGAAAAACACTGTGAAATCTTGTTCCAACAGCCTCATCATGTGTAAGAGCAACTCCAAGAGACTAGCTATCTTGACTTAACTAGCTAAAAAATGGAAAATTTGTTCAAAAACCCAATCCAACGTACTAGCTATCCTCCGCTAGTTAAACCGGGGGCTTCACTAGTTATCTTTGGTTAGCTAGTCCCGCTAGCTATCCCCTCGTACATGAGTATGCCAGGCGGGACCCACTAGTGGTGGAGTATATAGAGAGTTGATTTTAGCTAGTCTGTTGGATTTCATCAACTTTTGACTAGCCATTTCATTTTACATACTAGCCAAATCAGAGTTTTAACTGGTGATCTTTAGAGAGCCTCTTGGAGTTTCTCTAACCCGTCGCTCTCGGTAGCTTCCCGCCATCCCAGGGGCGAGCCTCGCGGTTGGTCAAGAGGGCACGCGAGTGTCGCAGCCGGCCAAGGGAGCGGTGCGAGCTCCGTGGCCGATCAATGGCATGGCGATGTGGACGCTCCGCGGTCGGCCAGGGCACGGCGCTGGTGGGGGACCAACGCGGCCGGCCAGAGGCCGCGCGAGCATCACACTCGGCCAGGGAGGCGGTGCAAGCACGGGGGCTGGTCAATGGTGTGGCGACACGGGAGCTCTGCGGAGGCGCGGACGGCCAGGGCGTAGCGCACGGGGAGCTCCGCTGCCGGCGAGTATTAGCGCGGGTGGGGGCCGACCGGCCAGGAAGTTGCCCGATCGTCGTAGTCGGACAGGGAGCCGGTGCGAGCTCCGCAGCCGGTCAATGGCAGGCGCGGTGGCGCGAGATCTCCACGGCCAGTCAGGGCGCGATTCGCGGTCGGCGAGATTTGACGCAGGCGGAGGCAGACGCCGCTGGCCGTGGCGCAAGTGGAGGGCCATTAGTAGAGCCACGAACGCCACCGTCGATCTTCTCCATCAGTCCGTCTTGATTCAATTTCTTCGACAGTGAACACTCCCACACCACCCCCTGCCTCTCCCAAAGCCTCACCCCTCACTTTACTTGGGCCAACAGAGCTCCCCACGAGCTACGAATCCCCTCTCCCTCGCTCTCTAACCATGCCCTCTGATTTGAAAATGGTAGACTATAGCTCCAGCGAACTGCCACCGTGGGCGTCGGGCGACGCTACTTTCAACGTTGGTGACCCTCTACTACAGTTCCACCTCTGTTGTGTTTAGATAAGCTGTTCGGAGAAGTTGTTGGATTTCATCTCCTCATTGCTAGCTATTTTATTTTACATTATAGCTAAATCAAGATTTTAGCTACTCATCTTTAGAGAGACAGTTGGAGATGCTCTAATAGGACGGTAAATATGTGAGGGGTTTGTAATTTGTCCACTCATAGTCAACTCTTTTTGAGCTAGTAAATACAAAAAGATGAGTAGAGCGGGTATTAGGGCGTCACCAATGCATGATACCACAGGGTGATACCCTGCGTGTTGCTGCGAGCATTTTTAAACAAAGTTGTAATGTGAAAATTTGAAAGTATAAACTAAGATAATTGCATTACAACGAAGATATACAATTAGATCGAGCCATCCGTATGAGATCGATAAAAAATCGAGTTGCGTGCGGGAGGGAGGGATCAAAAAAATCAAGGTTACGGTGAAATTCAAATCAAACAATATTCAGATGGTCACACAACATTTTCCGCTTGTACTCCGTCTGTTGCAAATTATAGGTTGTTTGCCTTCAACCTCAAGTTTGACCGCTCATTTTATTCAAAAAAAATTGTGCAAAGATAGTCAAATTTAAGTCATTCTTGAAGAACATTCATTAATAAAGCAAGACACAAAAAATATTTTGCATAATTTTTTGAATAATACAAGTGGTCAAAATTAGAAAAAAACAAATGAACTATAAATTAGAACACTGACTAGAAGCGAGAAACCCGGTTTTCTTGCAAGAACTGTGCTAAGTTCATATGAATTTCTTCAGAAACAGTAAAAGTAGGAAACCTGTTATTGCATACCAGTAACCCTACAAATATACATATCACTGGGCATTCAAACCCTTACAGCTAACAGAGTAAAAGGTACATCGAGCAGTGACACCAGCTAGTAGCCAGTCAGCATGGCAATGAAATACATACAATACCTGCAGTAAGGGTGATTCGATAGTTATAACGGGCATGCAGAATACAACATGCTAGCAGCAGGCCCAGCAGCATTTCACCAAAACCTTGTTAGAATGTGAGCAATCTCTTGTGATCTGCTGACAAACGCCGAGACCTCTTTGAAGGAGGCTCCGAACTAATCCCTGCCGGAGGAGTATATACATCATCAAATACCACGTACTTGCATGATTCAACAGGGGTAAACAGTTTCGACAAGAAAGCGAACCTTTAGGGCATTGTGCTTCAAAGTTGGTTATCCCACAAATACTACCATCCTGTGATAATGCATACATCAGCAGGAGGACAACTTTTGTGAATCATATATAGCCAAAATAAAACGAGTAATTTTAGCAATCACATAACACTTATGTTCTAATCCTGAGCCTCATTGTTCTATGACAGTGGTGGAAATTTAGATGAACAATGATTGTTGTCACTAACCGGGTCATATTTAATGTTTTGGGATCCTGGATCCAATCGTGGAACAATCAGCCGACCTGAAAAGAAATTCCTGCTTGGGTCAAAACAGAAAAATGTTTTGCACTTCGCACAAAAAATCAGAAAAACAAAAAACTTGGCTGGTGAGGGAATAGAAGTAGAACAATTCACCTGATCTGGATCGTTTCATTTGGACAGATTCAGGAGTGGAAATAGACGGTGCCTTCGACTTACTGCGACTAAATGGAGATTCATGCACCTTAAATTTTTGGAGAAAATTAAATGAGTACATGTTGTGCAAGCTAGACAAAATATGCTCAAATCATAATATACAAACAACTTGCCTTCAAATAATATCCACTTTCTTAGCAGCAAAATTATTCCAAAAGAGCATACCGATCAGATCATTGTAGTAAAAATCAGAACAGGGATGAAATACATCTGTTGTAATGCCTGTTTCTAACATAATCAAGTTTGCCTTAGAAAAATAGAAATACCGAATCTAGTTTTATGAAGGGTTACCTCACAAATGGAAATACTAAAACAAGTGTAGTTTTATGAAAACAAATGTGTAAATGCAACAGATCTAGCATCAATACGTAATGTAATAAAGCCTACCTGAAAATTCCTGCCCAGTTGTGTTTTTAAAGCATGCCAGTTAAGCAAATACATTAGGAGTTCGAACAGCAAGAGTTATGTCTCAGACATCAACAGATAGAAAATTTACAAGTGTACAAGCAGGAAGTGGTATTAGTTTCAATGCCAAAAGCCCAAAAGGATAAGATATAGGTCCTATACTTACATATGAAACAGGAGTTGTAGTCCTTCTTGATCTAGGAGTACCCTGCAAAACTTCATCTCCAGAACATCCCTGCACCAATGGGCTGGTATGCTGTTTTTCCTGGTTAATACCTCAACTTCAGTGTATAAATAGCACATTTGTTGAAAAAATATATCAAGTACTAAAAATGCCAGGTGCACATGAGTTAAGAAGATTGAATGGAGGGAATAGTGGAAACGGGAAAACTACGCCTTTTAGGCCCAGAGTTACAAACTCACGATTTCCAGACAAATCAGATCTGAAGGAATTGAAATTGCAGTATTTTCCTTTGGTACCAACATCTGACTTGATGTCTTAGTAGCCCTTTTCCGTTTTGCTCGCCCCTTCAATGAAGTTCTTTTCTGTTTTGCTCGTCCCTTCAATGAAGACTTAGGGTTACTGACGTCTAAATTATAAGAAGCTGTTATTATTTCAATTGGTACCACATCACAATCTAGTGTTTTGTGCTGTGCTCTTTGCTTGTGTCTTTGCCCGTCAGCTAATTCTTCGCAAACATTATGACCAAACAGACCATCTGCAGGAGAAACCCCATAAAGTATCAACTCTTTGCCCCTATGTGCATCTCTGACTGGACTATTTTCCACATTATCTTCTAGATTAGGATTGCTAAAAGAATTTCCCTCAGCAGATGCTTTACATAAAGGATCTTTAGAAATATCAATCATTAAGCTTCTGTGAGTTTCAGTACTTTGATCTTCCAAGCTGGGAAACATATGACCAGCAGTCTGACTGTAAATCAAACAAGATTTTTCAGAATGATCAACAGGCCCAAGCTCTCTCGGATCTGTGTGGACAGTTCCATTTGAAGCTTCTCTCTCTTTATTGTCCTCGTCACTCCCAAATGGTCTTGTATGAACCATAGGTAGACTAAGCAAATCGATTGCATGAAGACATCTTTTTATTGAAGTTTTGCCTAGAGTCATGTGCATTCCCTCATTAACAACCTCCTCACAGATATCCTGCCCATTAATACTGCATTTCTTTGAAGCAGATGCAGTTTCCCCTGTCACTGAAATACCATTACCAATGTAAGTACATTTTCCTAATCTCGATGTCCCACTTGACAAGTCAGAACACCCCTGGGCAGAAATAGCAGTAGCATCGTTGCTCGAGAACCTCTTTAAAGTGTGAACAATGTTTCCCATGAAAGCAGATCCAAACAGATTCGTAAGGTTGCCTAACAGAAACTTCTTGATGGACGCTGGAGTTGAGTGCTCATTAGGATCCAAAGAAGGACGTTTAAGACTATCTGAAAACCTGTTTTGTCAGATAGAAACTAGAGCAACTACTCCAGAGTCCTGATTAGAAATCTATCTGGTAGTTATGAACCTGCATGCATGATACATAGCAAAGGTCAAGTCATTCATATATGAACAGAAAACTATGTCAAATACACAGAAGTTGTTACAATCTACTTTTGTATACAGTCTCAAGTGAAAAGCACTATATTAAGGAAAATGAGGGGGAAACATCACTGGGCATGACAACTTCTATATCAAGTTACTGGAGGTTATTATAGAAAGATCTGCCAAAACATAGCAAAATAACATGCCAGGAGTGGCATTGTCTGTGACATATCAATCAGTTCAGCAGAAACGGTGTGATTTGACTCTTGTGAGGCTCCAAACAAAATTCTGTGCTCCACATGTACATTTATCTATTCATCCGGCCATAAAAAAAGTATGGAAATTGCAGGCTGGAGGGTACAAATCCTATAGGACCAAGTTCCCTTAAAATCATATAGCCCTTCGCTTGCATCCTCTACTTTACAGCCAAATTTTTTACCAATTTGCAGGATAACAAATTCACAATTCAAAAGGTTGGGTAGGTGAACCTGGTGACATATCTATGCATTGCCCCCCATGTTAAAAATAGAAACCTACACGCATTTTCGTGCTAATGCTACTTTGCCGAACAGATGAGTGAAAGTACCGATGAATGCCATGTTGTGTCCGCATGTTTAGCAACCAACAGCAAGGTTTCAACAACTACAGATGAATGAAAGTACGAAAGATGTGCAAGTTTGGAGACTCAATGCACAGCACATCTCTATATTGTGTATCAACGGAAATCATAAGACTTCAATTTTATTCACATGTTTGACATTTATAATTTAACAGTAGCTCTAGTAACTTGGTACGGGCATTCAAAATTTCAGACGAAAGCGCCCCCCGTGATCTTATCACACACACACGTAGATCCAACCCCAATCCCAAAATGATTATTTGGAAAGGCAAAAAAAAGCATCCTCAGTGGAAACAAACGGTCCTGAATAGGGCCAAAAGTCATCTCACCTGGTAGTACCAGCAGTCCAGCACCGACCACACGCGGGTCAGCAGAAAACCCGCAAGCAAAGGGCGGGCGCGTGGCGGTTGTTCCAGGTTCGGCTCCGCTGTTGAGGAGGGATGGTTCTCGCCGACGCTGCGGCTGGGAGTGGGAGGCGGGGTGGGTGGTTCCCGAGACCGGCGACGGGGTGGTAGTGGGGTGGAGGGAAGCTGCAGCTACTGCGGCGAGCGAGGCGGACCGCGGACACGGGAGCGAGCGAACGAATGCCAAGGGAGCGGCACACGAGATGGGCGGCGGCGGTGGCCACCACGGCAGCCTGGGGGTGGCAACGCGGGGGACGAAAACCGGCGAGTAGAGCGGCCGCGGGTGGCCCCCGGCGGCAAGGCGGGGCCCGGCAGACAGATGGGGGCGTCGTGGCGGAGCCGCGGGGGCCTTTACGAGGCAGGTTTCCGTTGGGACGCTGACGGGCGGGTTCCGCGCGAGCCTGGGCTGGCTGTGTCGCAGGAAATAAAAAGAAGGCCGCCGACCCAAGGAACAGCCCACCCAAAACCGAACAACATCACAAAGGGCTTTTTATTTTTTAATTTATTTGGAAAAATATACGATCATGTCAAAATTTAGCAAAACTAAACACAGCCACAGGTCAGCCCATAGTGGTTAGGATTAGTCTGTTTTCAAAAAATCATAACTTTTTTGTATGAACTCTGATGGAATAAACTTTATACGAAACTTGTAACTTTCGACGAGAACTATAACTTTGTAGTTCAAACTTTTTTCATTTAAAGTCATCTTAGGGTTAAAAAAATTTGATATACTATCCAGATATGGATACCGAAAAAAAATCTGGATAGTATATCAACTTTTTTAGCCCAAGATGACTTCACATGAAAAAAAGTTTGAACTGCAAAGTTGTAGATCTCGTCAAAAGATACAAATTTCATATAAAGCTTATCTCCATCCGAATTCATACAAAAAAAGTTACGATTTTTTGAAAACAGACTGACCCTAACCGCCATGAGCCACAACAGTTGCAGATGCTACAGTACCACCTCTGCAACCTCCATGGCCCATGGCGGTTTGCCCCTACGTTTTGCTAAATTTTGAAATAATCATATATTTTCCAAAATGAATAAAAAATGAATTAAAAAAATAAAATCCCAAAGGGTTTGATAAACTTAATTGCAATACATACTAGTATTCATTTGGTATTCATTGTTCACTGAAAATTTTCTAAATGCAACACTGATGATTTATTGCTTTTGGTCCAAAACAAGCCCTGAGAGAACTTGACACAGATGAGAAATCACCTTTGGCACGGAGAAAATCTGGCCTCAACAGTTTCGAAAATGCTTTGTTGGCCTCAATTGTTTCTACATATAAAAAAACTCAAATCCTCAAGGAGAAGAAAGGCATGCTCATGTCAGTACTAGTCAAGCGACCAAAGGTTCGGAACGCCAGGGGAGTAACAATATTAGAGGCTACCACCACATCCACATGTCCTAGACGTGCAGCAAATATGGCGCTGGCACACCCGTACCACTTCACAGGCAGGCTTCAGGCTTAGGCCTTCATACGACACACAATCCATGCCAACGCCTAAACCAGCAGAGAGGCAACGTTCTCTCGTTGCTTGAGCCAACTACAAACTCCTGCACAAGCAGCCATACATCCCAAATCCTAATACATACATCCATCCGAAGAAACACACCCGGAAGACTGCTCTCATGCAGCCCTCCTCTTCTTTCTTGCATAAGTCTTCAACTTGTTGCTGCTCGCTGCGGCAGCCGGCTCAGCATTTATCTTCTTCCTCGCATTCGTGGTACCTGCAGCCAGCCAAGGGCACCCCGTTACACGACAAGAGAACTTGGTACGAGATCTTGCTCTAAATGGATCTCAGCAAAGCATAACAGAGCACGCTCTTCAAGATCGCCAGCAAAAACAACGAGAGACTCTGGGCAAACCTTTGGGCGATTGTGATTTTACGCTGGTGATGCCAATAACCGCGCCATCCTGCAAGAAAAAAAGGCACTTCATGAGACCATAAAATTTTAAAAGGCGTTGCACATGTCCTACTAAACTTTGAAAAAATATTATTGGGCAACTAAACAACTCTCTTGGTTCGTACTGATAGTTTCTTCTAGCTAAACTTACAGGGGTTGTATAGAAGAAAGTGAACCTTCGTATTTCATACTTGATGCTGTGAAGATAATTTCAGCATATGCCGAATTAAACAACCTCTTCTACAAAACCTAGTTGAAAATTCTATACTGTGGCAATAAACTAGCAAAAACAGAAATTTGCACAGAATGACTAGCATTTAGCAAATCGTAGTGTTGCACATCGCAAAGGTGTGTTCAATCTCCTGGTGAATGTGTTAATTTGCTCTAGTTTAACGTATGACACATTTATATCTCTCTCAGGCTATCTGTTAAACATAGCATCTGTTAGGGTAGCTGATCTTGGAAACATTAAAAAAATTACTAACCGGGTCATAGACAATCCTTTGACATCCTACATCCAAAGTGGGTACTACTACACGACCTGAAATGAAATTTCTATTTCTTTAGTATAATGAATATATGATATGAAGCTGTAGACTGAAACAATGAAAGACATACCTGATCTAGTTTTTCTCAGTTTGAGAGATTCAGGTGTGGACATTGACAATGATGTGGCCTTACCACGGGTAAGTGGAGAGTCATAGGCCTAGAGTAACATTGCAATAAATACACATAAACATCAATCTCAAGGTACCAACGAAACTTTTTAACTTCAAATAAATATCATAAAAATATGTGTTTATAAGGACACTTTTGTGACAGCCTGATCTCAAGCAAATGCGGCCCTGTTTTGTTTGCAGAATTGGGTATGGATGCGGCGAGGAGGTAGGCTGACAAACATGGCATGGAACCAATACAGAGGTAGTGGAGTGAGGGCAGGGCATTGTTGACAAATGGCAAGTGAGCCAACACTGACCAAATGTTATAAGAGGACCCCCGCCCCCCCCCCCCCCCCCACCCACCCACCCAACTGACACGGCTGTGATGGAGTTTCAAGTTGAAGGGCTGGTGACAAACAGCAAAGCTGTTTTACTTTTTTGTGGGATGGATTTTTCGGAGCATGCAATCAAACAGCAGATGTGATTAAATTTCGATTCAGATTATTCCCTGCTAACCAAACAATATAATTGCATTGGAACCCATTTATGTTTCCACATGGAATCAAATTGGAGCCCGTTCCAATTCCACAAACCAAACAGGAGTCTTATAGATCTATATGCCATCAACATGTTACAACGGCGGAAAGCTAATGCTTGCAATAATTAGCTTTCCAAAGTTCTTAAAAAAAAGAACTACTACACTTACATATGGAACTGGGCTGGTCAATGGAGATCTTGTAGCACCCCGCAACTTTTGAAGTGCAGACCTTTGCTTCTTTGGCGGGCCTGAAGGCTGCTATCCAAGGCATAGGTCAATCAACTTTGTTATGCATGCATATATAATGAGCAACACAAATAAGGTAAGAAGCTGAAATATGCTAAATATAAACCTGCCACCACGAGTAACACAAATAGTATAACAAGTCATTGAATAAATAAAATACTGCAAGATGCCTCTTACCTAGCATGCTTGAGATTTTGTGGACCATAATTAGTGGTTTTAAGATGAACATTTCATATGTGATGTTTACACCAATCTAGTCAATTCCTTAATTACATAAATACTTTGATATTAATGCAAAAACATGTTCCTACATAAACATGTGCTCGTACATGTCTACCATTGCCTTGTACAAAGATATTAACTGGAATCTTCTTAGTCCTACTGATTCAGTAATGCTACAAAGATTGTGTGATGTGCAAATGATTTATCAACAAACATGACATGATAAGCTTTTCATGTGCTAAAACTTTGAAGTGGCTCGATAAAGATGATCCTTTATGCTGAACTGCTGGTTGTGCGGTAACATTTTTGTTTAAAGATATATCAGTGGGTCAGTATCACTGTCATACTTGTTAAAGTTATGCCAACGATTCCATTACATCAAATAACCATCCAACATAACACTACATTGGCCCTCTATAGCAGGGCTTGTGATTGTGCAGAAACCATTTAATGGAAAAGCTGGTGAAAAGCATACTGAAGTTAGTCCATTCCTGGAATCTGGCTACTGATACGCTGCTTGTGAACCCTGCCAAATTGCACAGATGCTTAATCTGTGTAAAGGTCAAGTGAGCTGTGTGCCAAGCAGGGCCTTTTATGTACCAGTATGTCCAAACTACATTAGAGAAATGAAGTTCAAACACTGATTGATTCATTCACACTTTTTAAGGGTATCTTAAAGGTAAAACCCTCCTTTCACCAGATACTACACATCTGAATAAACTGAAGTTAACTACCTTCTCATTTGAAGGTATGTGTTGCTGTTTTTCCTGGCAACCTTGACTCTTCAAAGAAGCCACGGGAGTTGTTTTACAACCTAAATTATGGGGAAACACTGTATTAGAAACATCAGTAAATTCCTAGGAGAAAATATCTGCTGTTAAATAGTTACATGTACCTAAGAGTGAAGTATTGTCCACCCCTTCATTGACTGCTTCATTGGTACATTCCACTGTAGGAGTTAAGGAAACATTGGTAGCAGCAGCATCATGACCTCTTTTGCTTGTAATGCTGCCCACAACAAAGTTTGTTTCAACACTATTCACCTCCTCAGGTAGAAATGTGCATCTTTCACCACCATCATTCAAAGCAGCAGCACCTTCATTTGTTGGAGTGTCACCAATGCAAGTGTTTGTCTCAAGCCTTGGTGTCTCATTTGACAGATAGCAAGAGTTCTGCACATCTAAACAAACAGAAGTTGGCATTTCCTCATCTACAGCTGCCTTCTTATTCAATGCCACATGCCCAGTTTTTTTCGAACAACCATGAGTCTTCAATGAAATCACTGGAGTTCTCTGATCACCTAAATTAAGGGGAACACAAATGCTATTAAATTCATGAGAAAAATGAAATATTTGTAGTAGAGAGGGAAATATGAACAGCCTAATAATCTTCTCTGACACGTACTTGTGGATGGAGCATTGTCTGCCTCTTTGTCACTACCATCATTAGTTACCATTGTAAGCACTAAAGATGCATTAACATCAATATCACCATCATCTCTTTCCGTTAAAGCTCTGTCGACAGTCAAGTCTATTTCCACATTATCCACCTCATTACATATGGCTTCATCTCTTTCTCTATCATCATTTGAGACAGCAGCATTTTCATTTGTTGCAATATCACCATCAGAAGTGTATTCCTCAAACCTTGGCGTTCTATTTGGAAGATAGGAGTTTTGCACATCTAAACAAACTGAAGTTGGCACATCTTTGTTTACTACTGCTGCCTTTTCACTTTGTGCAACATGCTGTGCTTTACTCTGGTTGCCTACACATTGTAAATAAGGACAGACAAACAATGTATTAGAAACATCAGTGAGATGAAATATAGCTAGGAGAGGAGAAACTACGAGCAGCATCTAAAAAATCTTCTCTTACATGTACTTGTCGGTATAGCAGTGTCTGCTTCATTGTCTGCATCATTAGGACACTCCACAGTGAGCACTGAAGATGCATTAGTATCATCAATGTCACCACCATCTCTTTCTCTTAAAGCTCTGCCCGCAGTCATGTGCATATCAACATTATACACCTCATTACATGCAGCTTCATGTCTTCCTCCGTCGTCATTTGAGGCAGAAGCATTTTCATTTATAGCAATATCACCATCACCAGTGTACTCCTCAAATCTCGGTGCTCCATTTGGCAAATGCGAAGATTTTTGGAAGGCGGCATCATTGCGTGGATATCTTTTAACACTTTTACGAAGTTTACTGAGCAAAGATTCTCCATGTGAACGGAAACGTTGCCCCAGCTGAAATTTCTCCAAGTAAAATCGAGTTGAATCCACTTTTGAGTTGCTAGTGCTTGTCTCCTTGGGATAAAACTGGTTGCACCTTTCCCACCAGGTTGGAAATCCGATCATGAAGTTTTCACAGACCTGCATGCACAGTTTGCAGCCAAGACCAAGGCATTCATAAGTGCAGTGCATGCGGCATGCCTAATGACTTTTATGGACATGAATTCCAGCAAAAGTTATCAACCAGACACAATTTTTGTAGATAGTATCTTTTTGCTCAAGTGTACAATAACTTTCGGTCAGCTTTCCATAGGAATAGGAATATAGAAATAGAATCACAGGATAGATGGAGAAATCAAATGATAGTCTTTGATGCAGCAGTCAATTCAAAATTGGCCAAACGGACATTCACCTGGTACTTGAAACAAGAAACACAAAACAGGATGCACATACCTTACTCGAATATCCATTGGCGATCGTTCGCGAAACATTGAGCGAATCATCGAGGATAAGTACAATTCCTTTCTCATTTTCAACAGCACAAGCATCAATGCGCCTTGTAATGGTTGTAGGAGTCAACTCCAGGACTGTTTGGTTCCTGTCAGAAGCGAGCAGCAGATAACTGTTTCCATCAGGAAATGAAAGAATCAAGGACTCACAGAAGAAGAGAAGCAGCCCACATACACAAGCAGCATGATTCCTAAGATATTAAGCCTGACACGAAGCTGGCGCCCTCTTTGTGAACAAATGCTCACCTTTCATATAATCCCCCGACGGCGATCTTCTTGTCGTCCCCTTCCACCCTCGCCAGCCACCACTCGGACAACCTGATCTGAACAACAGAAATGCAGGCGGGCGGGCAGCGCGCCCAGCACTCAATCGCGTTAGGGCACACGCGTCTCGGCCAAGGAAGGAGTGGTGAGAGGGGAGGGGGCATAGCGCGGGGGTAGGGCGTACGTACGCAGGGGTGCTCGGAGACGGCGGCGTCTTGGTCGCCGCCGGCGGACGCCGCGGGGGATGCGGACGCCGCGGGGGATGCGGAGGCGGCGGCGGTGGCGACTGGGAACGCGCGCCAGGAGTAGTAGGACGGGCTGAGCAGCGACGGCGCCTTGTTCCCGCGAGGTCCCGACGCCGGCGGCAGAACGAGGGTCCGCGGGGGCATCTGCATTTCGATTTTCGATCCGATTCGCTCCCCCCCGTTCGGGAGATTGGGGATTTGGGAAGGTTTTGGAGAGACTAGAGGTAGAGAGGAGTGTGGTGGTGTTGGGGCAGCTGGGCAAGTGTTTGGAACTCGTTCGAAAAATATTGGATCAGTGACGTGTTGGTGTTTTAATCCAGAAATTTGGAAATTTGACACTCAATTGGACAGCCTCGCAAGTTTTGACACCCAATTCGACGACTCTTCAAAAATTAACACCTTGAGCACGAATTTTTTCAAAAAGAGAGACTTAGCTCATATTTTATCATATTCCTTATATTTGGCAATGTTTACTTTTGTGAAGAGACCAAATTGCCCCTGACTTATCCACACATGAATCTCAGGCGATAGAGAAGGGGACGCTCGACCGAGTCTCGTGCGCGCGCGCGACGAACCCTAGCGAGCCCGGCGGCCGCCTCCACGAGTCCGCCGACAAAGACACGAGTCCGCCTCCCCTCCGCCTCCGCCGCCTACCCCCCGTCTTTGCCGCCGCCTCCCCTCCGTGCGGCTCGCGCGCCGGTTGCGGGCGGGCGGGCGGCTCCCACATGCGCTTGCGGCCACCAGAGGCCACCCGTGGCCACAGCGGCAAGCCGCGGCCACGACGGCTAGGGGCTGCCACTAGCCAGATGATCCCCTTCGAGATCCCTCCTGGGTAAGGCAACAACCTAATCCTCTCATTTTGTTATAAATTGCTTGCCTCGTTTGAATTAGGAAGATGTGCAGCCATGACTGAATAGGAAGATTAGGATTCAACTAACTGATACATACCCTTTGTATTTTCTGTTGGTACTCGGTAGGATTGATCCGGATGTAGTATGTAGATTGTGTGTTCAAATATCTCAGTTCTCAGCCAAGCTAGATGATGGAACCTGTGTTGCTGTGCCACGAAAATATGTTGAATGGAATGTTGACTGTCGGAATTGTAACTTGGAGATGATAGAGAAGGAACTAGCTGAAAGGGTCAAATGGGTAAGCTGCCAACAACTTAAAATTTGTGAATTTGACATGAGTAGTGGTGGAGAAAGGGAGTTTGTGGATAATAATGTTTTGACTGTTGCTTTCTCTGAAAGGAAGACCGAGCATAAGCTAGTTTTGTATGTGGATGTTGAGGACAAACTTTTGGAAGTGTGTTCTAAGTCATGTGTTTAAGAGGTAGTAATGAGCAGTAATGCAGTGGCAGATGTTAGTACTGGACAAGTTAATTCCAGCAATGAGCCTCCTGAAATTGATTGGGACAGTCTTTAGATACTACCATTTACAGAAGAGCAAATTGGTTCAGCTAGGCCACTGATGGATGGAGGTGGTATGTATGAATTTCTTGAGCTTAGAGAAGAGGATGAGAGGGCAGAGAAAGAAAAGCTAGCAGCAAAAAGGGAGAATGAAGTTCTTGATGATATTGACCTAGAAGGTGCAGCATTACTAGTTGATGATGTGATCCCTGGAGAGGAAGCTATTGATTATGGTAGGGATGACCCTCCGATGCATGTTGGTGCTATATACAAATCTATGAGAGAGTTTCGGACAGCTGTGAAGCATCATGTTATAAAGACACAATTTGAGATTGGGACAGAAAAATCTAGTAGAAAAAGATTTAGAGGATATTGCAAAGCTGATGGCTGTCCATGGGCTATTGTTGCAAGGTTGATGCCTGATGAAAAGCAAGTCAGGGTACTATTTTTTGGTTGACCTTCTATAGCTGACAATATGTTCCTTTAATAACCAATTTTATTTGTATGTCATTAACCAATTTTTTTTCCTTTTGGTAGGTTACTGTAAACAATTTTGACCATTTTTGTTTATCAACGGGGAGTGTTTCTGGAGCCAAGATGGCATCTCATCACTGGGTAGCTGAGAAGGCAATTCCCTATCTGATGAAAGATGCAAACATGGGTCCAAGGAAATTGCAAAAGGAGTTAGAGGATAAGTATAATGTCAGAATAGGTTACTCAACAGTGTGGCTTGGTAGACAGAAGGCAACAGAGGAATTGTATGGTACATGGGAGGAAAGTTTTGCATATTTGTACAACTTACAAGGCAGGGTAGAACAAAAAATGGCAGGAAGTGTTGTAGAGATAGATGTCAAAAAGGAAGGAGATGATGTATATTTCCACATATTCTTTTGTTGCTTCAAACCTAGCATTGATGGTTTCCTAAATGGGTGTAGGCCATTTTAAGCATAGATTCTACTGCTCTCAATGGAAGGTGGAATGGCCACCTTCCCTCAGCTACTGCCATGGATGGACACAACTGGATGTTTCCAGTTGCATTTGGATTTTTCGATAGTGAAACCACTGAAAATTGGAAGTGGTTTTTGGAGCAGTTGCAGAAGGCAGTTGGGAATCCACCACATCTAGCTATTAGTTCAGATGCTTGCAAAGGCTTAGCTGCAGCTGTGAGGGAGGTGTACCCTTAGGTAGAGCATAGAGAATGTTTTTTGAACTTGATGAGAAATTTTTCCAAGAAGTTTCATGGTCCTGTGTATGACAGAATGTGGCCAGCAACAAGAACATACAAGCCTAAATATCATGAGTACTGCATGAACAAGATCTATGCTGCAAGTAAGGCTGTCAAGCCTTATCTAGACAAAGATCACTATTTAATCTGGATGAGAAGTAGATTTTCAGAAGAGATCAAAGTTGATCATATCACAAACAATGTTGTAGAGGTTTGGAACAATTGGGTCAAAGAGATTAAGGATCTTCCTATAGCTGAGTTGGCAGACACCTTGAGGACCAAATTTATGGAACTCTTTGCAAAAAGAAGGAGAATTGGTGTGTCGGTGTTTTAGACCGGCAACCTACTAAGGGGAGTACCCGAAGTAGATGAATGTGGCCTCGCCGAGATCGGTAACTCGAAGGAAGAGACACGTGGCACACAATTTAGACAGGTTCGGGCCGCGAGGTGCGTAATACCCTACGTCCTATATGCTGCGTAGCTCTGGATTGATTGGGTACGATTACAAGATGATGCAATCTTACGCCGTGAGATGAGATGATCGAGAGAGGGGTCCCTGCCTCGCCTTATATAGTCCGGGAGGCAGGGTTACAAGTCGGTTCAGGGAGAGAGTACTAGTCGAGTACGTCTAGAAGTCCTCTATACAGTGCGGGACATGTACAACTTCCTAACCGAGTACTTCTCCTCTGTAGTCCTTGTGCTTCACGCCAGCAGGTGTCGTGCCGCGCAAGTCGGGTAGTCCCAGGGGCCCACCGAGTAGTTGGTCCTGGTACCCACCGAGGTAGTGGGCCCAGGGAGGTCCATACGACAAGCCCCCGAGTATTTTGTAGTCGAGAAGGATAGCTTCAAGTAGTCTTGACGGCCTTAACGAGTAGTCCTCAAGCGTCCCCGAGTACTACAAGTCAAAAGTCCTCAAGAGTAGTCGAAACATCCCGAGGCTGGAATGTACTCCACCGATGTTTGAGCAATCTCGAAGTCTTCTCGAGTAGTCCCAAGCATCCTCGAGTGCTGCTCTTGAAGGTCTTCAACAATGCTCGTGTTGTCTTGAAGTCGAAATCGTTATGGAAGTGCGATTGCAAAATCGCACTCCATATGGAGTAGCCCCCGAGCCTTAGGTTGAGTTGTAGACTCTGGCTGAGGGTCCATCTGAAGTTTTGGCAAGAAAATCCTGAAAAATCCAGAGAAAAAACCGAAAGACACGTGGCACGGAGCCCCCGAGCCTTGAGTCGAGTACTTCCTCTCGAATTGAAGGGTCATCTTGTAGAATGTGTCCTGAGATGCCCTTGAGTCTTGCCGCTTCCCAGGAAATCGAGTTGAAGTAGCCGAGCCCCCGAGGTGAGGCGCGCCGACTAGTAGAAGTTGAAAGGTCACGCGCGGCCGCTGAGTCAGCTGAGCGCAGACTTATCCATCCGGCCGTTGAAGGGGCCGACGTTGACTTATAAATAGAAGCCAAAACCCTTAGGGTTTTTCACCATACGCAGTCACAGCCATTCCAGCGGATCTAGCCAGAAACCAGTGCACACTGCCGCCGCTGAGTAGAGCTTAGATCCAGGTGCGCCGCCGTAGGAAGCCACCACTGTAGCCCCCGAGCGAATGCGCGTGAAGACACCGTGCACCTGGAGGATGAAGCCGTCTCCGTCGAAGACCACGAAGGCCGCCGACGGGAAGAAGAGGGCCCGTGAAGAGGCCGCTGGGTCCGCTGCAGGGACATCGCCGCCGGTGTCTCCGCCGCGGCCAGATCCGAACCGCGAATGGAAGAAATCCAAGGCGAAGACCGAAGACCTGCTGGCCCTTCTCAACAGCGGGTTCCTGCAGGAGAAGGAGGTGGATATGTGGAGGGCCGCCGCCGGGGATCCGTACCCCATGGAGAAGAACCCGGACGAGATCCCAATGTTTGCCCGGTTCGTGGAGCGCGGACTGTCTCTCCCGGCGAGCGACTTCTTCAAGGGGCTACTGGGGTACTACGACATCGAGTACCTCAACCTCAACCCCAACGGTATCTTCCACACCGCCGTCTTCATACATTTTTGCGAAGCCTTTTTGGGGTTCAAGCCCCATTGGATCTTGTTCTGGAAGTTCTTCCGGGTGAAGCCGCAACCCAGCGCCAGCAATCCCCGAGTAGTCGGAGGAGCAGAGATCCAAATGAGGGAGGATGCCGCCGAGCAGTACCTCTCCTACAAGTTGATAGACTCCAACCAGGACTGGAAGGCCAAGTGGTTCTACATCACGAACCACCACCCGTAGTTGCTGAAGCCCAGCGGGAAGCAGCCCAAGCATCGTCCGTGGTGGAACTCGGAGCCGACGATGCAAGAAGGACTCCAGCTGCCTGAGTTGTTGGCGAGAATCAAGGCGCTGAGGGAAGCCGGGCTGAGGGCCGAGCATGTGGCTTTCAGCTTCATGAAGCGGAGGGTGCTGAAGGACCGATAAGGCGACCAGAGGGGGGGGGGTGAATGGGAGCCGATAAAAATTCTTCTCGAGGGAGATTGAAAACTCCGCCAAGACGAACTAGCTCGGTCGAACCCCCGAAATCACACGCTCCGCACTTCTACCTCACGTTTGCCAAAACCACGTAGCCACTGGAGTGCTACTGGTCCTAGGAACAAACTCTACCAGCAACCACAACACACACGCAAGACCGACGGCGGAAACAACTCGAAAGCCGCCTAACCGAGGGGGCGGTTAGACCGGGGTATAGGGGGCGGTTAGACCGCCTCCACCTGGCAACCAAGAAATCCTCCGAAACGCCTCTTCCGAGCACCAAAACACACCACGGTTTCACCAACAGAGATCTCTGGTCAAAGCCATGCTAGCTACCAGAAAATCTTGGCGAAAACCAAAACTTCACCCAAGGGCCTAGGGGCGGTTAGACCGGCTACCAGGGGCGGTCTAACCTCCTGTACCCAGCAACGAACTCCAACCAAGAACACCTAGCAAACTGCACGAGAACGACCCCAAATTTCACCCAGACACTCCTCTGATCAAGGCGAACAAACTCACAGAGGAAAATCCGGCGAAACAAAACTTTGACCCGGAAACACCCCGGGCGGTTAGACCGCCCCCTGTAGGCGGTTAGACCGCCCCTTCCAGAAAACGAACCCGCGGGTCAAACCTCAACTTCCTCGCGCCCGATCTCCCGAATCACTCCACGGATTGCAGCCAGACTTCGGGAATAGATGGGTTACCTCCTGGGCAACCTCTACCTCAAAGGAATCGACCCGAAACGCTCGCAATCAAGAGGAATCGAAGAAATCGCTTCTCTAGGTCAAGAACTCGCTCAACTCGAGAAACCACCAAATCGAGTCCGATTCAAAGGGGATTTGGGGGCAAAGTCACCAGCCAAAGAGGCACGAGAACCTCATACGTGACACCCACCAAAAAACCCCAAGAAATCGTTCTCAAAACACCGCCAAAAAGAGCTCCGAAAATCAACACCAAAGAGACGGGAAAACCACCATGAAGAACAACGCCAAACCTTCTATACATGCCATGAATGGTTCATACAAGGTCTAGCTTGCCACCCAAACATCCATCCCTCTCTCTAGATCTCACATGAAGCTCTCAAGCTAGCCTTCTAAAAACCTAGGGAAAATGGAGAACAAAAATGGAAAAACCAAATGAGCTAGGGTTCCAAGTGTTGGCTGCCATCCACCCCTCTAATGAGTATATATGGAGGCACCCAAAAGACTAAAACGCCCTTCACTAATAACTAGGGATACATGCCCCTTAAGGGCGGATTTGGAATTCTTGATGTCTTCACCATCGGACGGATGCCCGGCGACCGCACCCTGCGTAGCCTCGACGCAAGCCTTGCGATCCCGACGCGTGTCCTCCGCTTCGAAGCTTCTCGGCGCCGGCGGCCGGGCGGTCGGACCGCCCCCCACGGGCGGTTAGACCGCCCGGTGGATCCGACCGGCCCCGGGCGGTCGACCGCCCCTCCGGGCGGTTGAACCGGCCCGGGTGGCCGCACCTCCTCGTCGAGTCTTCGGCCTCGGTTTTGTGGCTCAACCGAGTAACCCGGTGGTTTTCGGTGAACCACCGCAAACCCCGCGAACCCGTGTAGCCTCCGCCAATCTCCACTCATGACTCGGCTCCCACGTAGTCCCGGCTCGACCTTGGTTTTGAGGCTCTACCAAGAAACCGTCCACGACTTCATCTTGCTTTGTTCATGCCACCATGCGGCCCGCACTTGACCCCGCCGGCCACCGGGTCCCTCGAACGAAGCCTACTTGTCTTCTCCACACCCGGAGGCCTCACCGCAACGACCTTTCGCGCTTGTTCTTCACCCGCACCAACACGAGTCAAGCCGCAACCTGCACCTGCAATACTTAGCCAAGAATCAGTCCACACAACGTTGTCAATCACTCATCACACAAGGAAGCGACCATCCACCGGTCCTCGAACCACACATGGTCCTCAGGTGCAGCCGCTGATGGCTCGCGACACCTTGGGGTACGAGTACACCAGCGACGACGACACGTCGCGGATGCCTGGAGATGAAGTCGTCGACGACGACATTGTTGATAGGCTGGCCCGGATCTTCAAAGATATGCCGGCATACACGCCGTGCCCTGTACCAGAGTACTCCACCGCGCGCCCACCAAAAGAGGTTAGTAGCCGCATCCGTTGTCGAGTACTCATTATGTAAGAGTAGTCGCACTAATGAGTTTGCAGGATGACTTGAAGAAGTTCATCTCCGAGCCGGCGTCGCCTCCTCAGCTGGTCGAGGTCCCAGAAGAAGGGAAGGCCAAGACCAAGGAGCGGCGCGAAGTTGGCGAGGGAGATGACACAGTTGTCGTGGAAGACAAGTCCGATGAGGACGACGACGAGGAGACGTTGCAAGACCGCTTCCAGCCGCGGTCGAGGTTCAGCCGTCTTGGCTTACCTCACATCCCTCTCGTTCAGGATCCACCGGCTAGCCTAGAGGCTAGTCTGCCCGCGCCGCCAAGGAAGCCGCGCAATGTGGCCCGCAAGCGCGTGGCCAAGAAGTTGAAGGTCATGGAGACCACGTCGCAAGAGGTAAGCCATCTTGAAGAAGGTAGTCGAGTACTGATGTCTCGAGTTCATGTGTTGATGATGAAGTTTCCTTGCTTGCAGGAGATGCCGCCTTCCGAGCCTGTTGAGCAGGGCGACGAAGGCGTCTGGGACACCATGGGGGAGGCAGCTGGAGGTAGTCGCAGCCCAGCCCCCACTATGGAAGAGCTTTTGGCGCAGATGGAGCGCCAGCCCCCTGTTACTCAGGGGAGCACAGAACTCGCTGCCGCTGCTACTGAAGAGGCAGCGGCTGCAGAGGCGCAAGTGGAGGTGCCTGCCGAGGCGGGACTGGTCGACATCACCAGTATCCTCGGCGCCCCAACCGTGACGGTAGTCCGGTCGAGTTTGTAAGTGTTGATTCTTCCCGAGTAGTACTGATGTGGTAGTCGTACTTGATTGACAACCGGCTGGTGTACTCTGCAGGAAATCGACGGACCTGTCCTGGGAGGGGGAGGAACCTGCTGCAGCGGTGGCGGAAGAAGAAGTTGCGCCGCCCGCTGAGGAATCCGCTCTCGCCCCTCAAGCGGAGCCCGAGGCGCCGACCGCTGAAGCTACACCGCCCGAGGCTAGCTTCGTTGAAGGTAACTACTCTCTCAGGTGGAATTAGCCCAGAAGAGTTGTCGTAGTCGCCATGTTGACTGATACACTTGTCTTCTTGTCAACAGGTGCTGAGGCCGAAGGAAGCGATATCCCGTCGGCGGTGCGCGTTGAGGACGTGGCACCAGGGACTCAAGAAGCTACCGGAGAAGCCCCCGAGCCGATGGAGGTGGCCGTCGGAGAAGCCGTCGTGATGACTGGAGGAGGAGGGGACGACGCGCTGCCAGAACCCGCTCTAAAGGTAGTCGTCCGCTCGCCAGAGATCCAGGATGCGGAGCCAATCCGCTCGGCGCCGATGACCGAAGCCGCTACGAGTAGTCGTGGCGGGATCGAGTTGCTAGCAGATGATCTCGTCAACCCGACGACGATGGCTCGACACCTGGAGGCGGTGCGCCAAGCCGAGCAATGGATAAAGGTGAGTAGTCATAACCCTTGAGTAGTCAATCCTTTAGCGTTGAGTACCCATCTGATGTGTGTTGTCTGCGCAGGACGTCGCTGAGAGGTCCCGCCTGAAGTCGGAGATGCTTCAAGGGTATGGCGACGCGGTGCTTCGGGTCGAGACATTAGAGGATCAACTCGTGAAGTCCCGCAAGCAGGCCGCCGCCATGCAGTCAAAGCTGGACACCGCCTTCGCCAAGTATCATAATGATGTCCAAGAGATGCAGGCGAAGAGCGACGACTTGGTGCGGAAGAACAAGTCTCTCCGCAACAAGAACAAAGGTACACCATTTGTCTTGTTGAGTACTTGTTGGAGGTCGAGAGGTAGTCTGACCCGTTGTGCCTTGTTGGTTGCAGAGCTTGAGACTCGGGTAGATCAGCTGAAGGCTTTGGAAACTGATCTAAAGAACCTCTTCTACCGGGAGCAAGAGGCCCGTCAGATACTGGAGTTCGATTATAAGGAGCTTGCTTACGAGTGCGACAAGCACATGGAGCTCCGTATTGCATCAGACCGCGACCTCGTCAACTTCTACAAATCCTTGCAGAAGCTGAACGAGGATTGCGAGAAGCTGCGGGCCCAGCTCAAGGAACTTGAAGAAGCCGCGCTCCCCATCGCGAGGCTGCTGGTGCCTCATCCTGGTGGTCCCAAGATAGCGCCGCTGGTGGACCGGTTGAAGGAAGCTCCCAGCCGGCTGGCGACCTACGTGAAGCACTTGGCGAAGTCGATCCCGAACCAAGTGCTGGCCTTCATGAAGTCCTACTTCCCGAAGGCGCCCGTGGATGTAGTCGCTGGCGGGCTAGCCGCCAACTGTACAGACGAGCAGTATGCGGAGCTGTTGGAGCAGATGGCGCCCATTGCGGAGCAAGTAGCCGACAAGCTCAATCTCCAGTAGTCCTGTAATAGTTAGCTCGTAGCAATTGATGTACAAAAACAACTGTAAAGAAATTGTGTAAGTATTAATGAAAAAAAGTTCCATCAATGAGTACTCGTAGTCGCGATCTCAGAGTGCGAAGTCCCATCGTGGAGTTGTCGCGAGTAGTCGTACTCGGCAGTAGTCCCGTTGAGGGAAGTAGACAGTAAAGAAGTTGATGAACGATCAAACTGTATTACTGAAGAAGTACACCTGGATGGCCAGTGCCGTAGTTACAGAGTAGTCGCCAGGACCCTGAGGCCGCCTACGGCTAAGTGGTGCTAGGGCGAGTAGCCGCTTACAGCAGTGGATCTCCTCCAAGATGTCCTTGCTTTCTTGTCTGGGGACGCACTTCATGAGTACTCCGAAAGATGCGCCCCGCCTGTAGAGCTTGTCTCCGACGAGGACGTAGGACTTGGCGCGATGGATGAGCTGCTCGGCCAAGTTCTTGTCCGAGGGAACCTTCTGCTCGCTGAGGTAGTCGATGAAGGGCTGCCTCCAGTCCATGTCGATCATCATGACCTCCTGGCTAGCTGGGAGATGCGCTGGGACAGTGGTCGGTGGCGCTGGCTCCGGGATGGATGGCGCGTGAAGCTCATGGACGAAGACACCCGCTGGTACTTGAGCGCAAGTAGAACCAAGCTTCGACAGGACGTCCGCTGCAACGTTGTTGTCGCGGACGATGTGGTGGAACTCGAGACCATAGAACTTGTTCTCGAGCTTGCGGACTTCTAGGCAGTAGGCATCCATGTTCTCCTTGTTGCGGTCCCAGTACTTGTTGACTTGGTTGATGACCACTGCGGAGTCGCCGTAGACTAGTAGTCGCTTGATGCCCAGTGAAGCCGCGAGGCGGAGCCCGTGTAGGAGAGCTTCGTACTCGGCTTTGTTGTTTGAGACCTTCCAGAAGATCTGCAGGACGTACTTGAGTTGTTCGCCCATTGGAGAGATCAACAGTACTCCTGCACCTGCGCCCTCGAGGTTAAGTGAGCCGTCGAAGTACATCACCCAGTGCTCTGGGCGCTCGGTTGGAGTGGGTAGCTGATTCTCCCGCCACTCCGCCATAAAGTCGACTAGTGCCTACGACTTGATGGCTGTGCGTGGCTTGAAGTCGATGTTGAGGGCGCCGAGTTTGACTGCCCACTTGGAGATTCTTCCAGTAGCATCTTGGTTCCGCAGGATGTCGCCGAGCGGGTAGTCAGTGACGACGGAGATTGAGTACTCCTGGAAGTAGTGTCGTAGCTTCTGCGAGGTGATGAGTATTGCATACAGAAGCTTCTGTACGGGCTGGTAACGTGTCTTGGATTCTGACAGGACCTCGCTGACGAAGTAGACTGGTTGCTGGACTGGGTAGGTGTGGCCGTCATCCTGCCGCTCGACGATGATGGCAGTACTGACCACGTGAGTAGTCGCAGCGAGGTAGAGCGATGTTGCTCGCCTTTGCGAGGAGCCGTGAGGACTGGTGGCTTCGATAGGAAGTCCTTGAGTTGGGCAAGGGCTTGGTCCGCCTCTGGAGTCCACACGAACTTCTCTTGGTGCTTGAGTAGTTTGAAGAAGGGGAGCCCCCGTTCTCCAAGCTTCGAGATAAATCTATTCAAGGCCGCCATGCACCCGGTCAGCTTCTGAACGTCTTTGATGCACGTGGGAGCTTTCATGCTGGTGATGGCGGAGATCTTCTCGAGGTTGGCTTCGATGCCGCGGTGGCTGATGATGAAGCCGAGTAGTTTGCCCGAAGGAACGCCGAAGACGCACTTGTTCGGGTTGAGCTTCCAGCGGTACTCGCGCAGGGATGCGAAAGTCTCTTCAAGATCGTCGATGAGGGTACTGGCATTTCTGGTCTTGATGACCACGTTATCCACATAGGCTTCGATGTTCTTGTTGAGTTGCCTCTTGAAGCAGGCCTGGATAGCTCGTTGATATGTGGCGCCGGTGTTCTTCAAACTGAAGGATATGGTCGTGTAGCAGTACGCGCCAAACGGGGTGATGAACACGGTCTTCTCCTGGTCTTCTTCCTTGATCGCGATCTGGTGGTACCCGGAGTAGCAGTCGAGGAAGCAGAGCAGGTCGCAGCCCGCCGTGCAGTCGATGACTTGGTCAATCCGCGGCAACCCGAAGTGGTCCTTGGGGCAGTGCTTGTTGAGGTCGGTGTAGTCGAGGCACATCCTCCACTCATTCGAGTTCGTCTTGCGGACGAGGACGGGGTTGGCGAGCCACTCAGGATGGAAGACTTCTTTGATGAAGCCAGCCGCGAGTAGTTTGGCGAGTTCCTTCTTGATGGCGTCCCGTCTGTCGTCGGCGAAGCGGCGGAGATGTTGTCGCTTCGGGGTAGCTTTAGGATCGACATTGAGGGAATGCTCGATCAACTCCCTGGGCACCCCTGGCATGTCCGCTGTCTTCCACGCGAAGATGTCACGGTTAGCCCGGAGGAAGTTGACGAGCGTGTCTTCCTATTTGGGGTCGAGACCCACCCCGATGGTGGTGGTCTTGCTGCTGTCGCCTGTCCCGAGGTCAATTGTTTTGACCAGAACCTCCTCAGGTGGCTGAGGTTTGTTAGCTTTGTCTGACTTCTCTAGGATGTCGAGTTCACTTGGGGCAAGCTTCTTTGACGCAGCGTAGACCTCCATCATTGCATTGGGTACTTGATTTGTGGAGGCGATCTCCACAGCTTCCATGTCGCAGTCGCGCGAGATCTTCAAGTCCCCTTGTAGTGAGAGTACACCTGCTGGACTTGGCATCTTGAGTACCAAGTAGGTGTAGTGGGGTACCGCCATGAACTTGGCGATAGCCGGTCTGCCGAGGATGGCATGGTAGGACGTCTCGAAGTCCGCGACTTCGAACTTGACGTACTCGGTACGATAGTTGTCCCGAGATTCCCCAAAGGTAACTGGCAGGACTACTGCGCCCAGTGGGATAGCCGCGTTCCCGGGGACGATGCCGTAGAAGGGCGCGGTGCTCTTGGTGAGCATGTGGGTGATGTCGAGTTTCATCTTCTTCAAGGTCTTGGTGAAAAGGACGTTGAGCCCGCTTCCACCGTCGATGAGGACCTTGTTAAGCCTGGAGCCTGCGACCACCGGCTTCAGGACGAGAGGGAACCGCGCTGGTTCGGAGAAGCTAGTACATTGATCCGCGCGGGAGAAGGTAATGGGTACCTCCGACCACCGGAGAGGGGTCGGAACCGCTGGTTCAATGCTCATGACTTCTCGACGGGTAGCCTTTTGTTCCCGTCTGCTGGGTAGTCCACCGAAGAGGACATTGACAGTCTTGTCGGGTTCCTGGAAGTCACCGTTTCCGTCGTCGTGCTTCTTCTTGCCTTTCTTGTCATGAGGGTGCGGTGGCTCTAGAGTACTCTTGAGTGCTCACCTGAGTTGGTAGCACTGCTCGGTGGTGTGCTTGCCGTCCAGATGCCACAGGAACTTCTCTTTCAGCAAGTCTTTGAAGCCGCCAGAGGTCATCTTCGAGTTCTCCTTCGCAGGGCGCTGGATAGCCGCGACAGTGTTGTCTGGCTTGCGCTTGCGGGTGGGACCCGAGTAGTAGTTGTTGTTGCGACCGCCTTGGTTCCCGTTGTTGTTGCTGCCGCCGCCCGTGTTCTGCTTGCTCTTGCCACGAATAGCATCGTACTTGGCGTTGGCTTTGTCTTCTTCATCCGCTCAGGACGTGATCATGTCCTTGAGATGGGGGATGGACTTGGGGCGGCGGCGGCCGAAGTCTTCGAAGGTGCGACGGTGGTAGAGGCCGTCTTGGAAGAGGTCGATGACCTCCTTGTCGGTGACGTCGACTACGGTGGTGCGCTTGTCGAAGAAGCGCTGCATGTACTTGCGGAGGGTCTCGCCTTGTTCCTGCTTCACCATAGCCAGTCCATGCGAGTACCCGATCGGCCCATGGCGCCCGCGAAGTTGCTGGTGAATTGCTCCTTCAGCTGGTCCCACTTGTCGATCGAGTGCTTGTCCAGCGACTCGAGCCATGTGAGCGGGGCTTGGTCCAGGCAGAAGGGGAAGTAGAGGCACTTGGTGTCGTTGTTGCCGCTAGCATTCTCGATGGAGAGGGCGTAGCACCTGAGCCACTGGATGGGATCCTGCTTAGCGTCGTACTTGGTGATTCCCAGAGGTTTAAACTTGTCCGGGAGGAGTAAGTTGCGAAGTCGAGGAGAGAAGACGGGGAAGCCGTCGTTGTCGCCTGCGGTGGCAGACTTCTTCCGCCGCAGTTCTTCAATCTTCTGGCGGGCGTCGTAGCCGCCCTGTGAGGCTCCGGATGCGTGGCTTTTCGCGTGGTCTCGACCGCCGCGACCGCCTCCGCCACTGGCCCTCCTGTTGGCCCCATGGTTGGAGCTTCCGCCGTCGCTGCCGCCACCACCAGAATCGCGGTGAGGGATGATCTCACGATTGCCGCCAGCAGCTGTAGCGATGTTGCCACCTTGTGAGGGTCCGCCGGCGTTTGCACGAGTACGGTTGGGCTGAGCCGGCAGCTCGGCTCGAGTACGGTTGCGGCCGAGGTATGCGCTACGACTTGCAGCTTTGTTGTCGCGGTTCCTGGCGGGAGGAGGCTGGTTGACCCTGTTGTCGACTCGCATGAAGTAAGCGTCTTCTGCGAGCTTGGCGATGACTTCTCCAGCGCGTATCCCCTGAGCCTGGCGTGCGATCGCTGTGATCGACATGAGGCATTGCTCGGGGGTGGTGTGTACCCTGCTCTCGACTTGTCCGAGGGCCTCTGCAAGGTTGCGGATGGGTAGGTTGTCTCGGAGACGCCGGCGCCGTTCGTTCCGTCTTTTGTTGCGCTCACGTCGAGCGTCCCTGTTGGCGTCGGTCTCATCTGCGGGTGCTTCAGCAGACAGCTCGTCTGCGGAGATGTCTTCGAGGTACTTGTCATGTGCCGTCCCCGAAGTTCCTGGCGTGTCGCCTGCAGCCATGAAGACTTGGCGATCAGGGTTGCCAAGACTGGAGTCAGAGCTCGCCACCTCAGTTGGAGTGTACTCCTCAGCTCGAGCGAGTGGTGTTCCCTCCTGGAACGGGAGCGAGTCGAGGTAGGCGATGTAGCGTGAGTCCCCGCTTATCAGGTCGGCGGGCTTGCGATCAGGCCAGTAGACGAATCTCCCGGCTGGTGTGGACGTTATGACTAGCCCAGAAGCCGGCCCTGATAAGGGTTGCTCAGTGGAGTTGTCCTCGGACTCGGGATCCTTAGGGTCCGACCCGAAGTCGAACTCGTCCGCGGAGTCCGAGTAGAAGCTAGAGAGGGGGTTGGAGTCCGAAGCGTGGCCGGGGGCGGTGTCAGAGTCTGAGTTGTACTCGGGTACGGGCTCCTTGCCGGCCCGGTGTGTAGAGGGATCCTCCGTGCGGGCCCTGCTGAGGTTGCGGGGGCCACGCGTGGAGCGCTCGCGGGGTGGTGAGACAACATGTGATGGCTGAGCAGCCAGCTCGCATGCGATAGCCCACGAGGACGTCGAGTTCGAGTTGGAAGCGGATCCGAGCTCGAAGTCGGCGTGTTGGTCGAAAAGCGAAATTTCACCGAACTTGTCGGCGAGTTCGCCCGTGACTACTTCGGGAAGCGTCACGAAGTCGGTCTCCGGGTTGGGCAGCATGGTGAGGCGGCGTTGGAAGGATCCAGCGCCGTCAGCAGTGCAGACCCAGGCGCCGAAGACGAAGGTGTCGCCGCGGTTGAAGGCGACGGTTGGCTTGATGTAGACGGGAGCCGTCGAGTTCGCCATGTGATCTCGGGCGAGATCCCCTACCTGGCGCGCCAGCTGTCGGTGTTTTAGACCAGCAACCTACTAAGGGGAGTACCCGAAGTAGATGAATGTGGCCTCGCCGAGATCGGTAACTCGAAGGAAGAGACACGTGGCACACAATTTAGACAGGTTCGGGCCACGAGGTGCGTAATACCCTACGTCCTGTATGCCGCGTAGCTCTGGATTGATTGGTTACGATTACAAGATGATGCAATCTTACGCCGTGAGATGAGATGATCGAGAGAGGGGTCCCTACCTCGCCTTATATAGTCCGGGAGGCAGGGTTACAAGTCGGTTCAGGGAGAGAGTACTAGTCGAGTACGTCTAGGAGTCCTCTCTACAGTGCGGGACATGTACAGCTTCCTAACCGAGTACTTCTCCTCTGTAGTCCTTGTGCTTCACGCCAGCAGGTGTCGTGCAGCGCAAGTCGGGTAGTCCCAGGGGCCCACCGAGTAGTCGGTCCTGGTACCCACCGAGGTAGTGGGCCAGGGAGGTCCATACGACATGGTGTGAAGTTAGATGGCCATGTAATGCTCCCCGTTGTAGTCCGCCAACTTCAAACAATGAGTAGGCAATTGGGTCATCTCCAAGTGAAAGAAGGTGGAAGGAACGAAGCAGAAGTGTCAGAGATTACTAAGAATCACAAGGTCATAAGAGAAGTGGTCAATCTTAAGAATAAAACTTGCACTTGCAGGGAGTGGCAAGTCTCAGGGAAGCCATGTCCCCATGCTTTGGCACTCATAATAACAAACAGGAGTCCTAAGATGGAAGAGTTTATGGATCCTTACTTCTCAGCGAGGTTTTTTAGACTTGCATATTCTGGTGTTATTAAACCCTTAACTGACAAGTCTCAGTGGGCACATGTGGACTTGGAGTTCAAGTTGAAGCCACCTTTGCAGAAGAGAGGAGTTGGCAGACAGAGGAAGAATAGAATTCCTAATTGTGTGGAGCAAAAGGGAAACAAGGCTAAGGGTAAAGGCAAGTGGCAAATCCAGTGCAGGAACTGTTTAGGCTTTGGGCACAGGACCACATCACCAAAATGCCCTCTGAGTGGAACAAAAAAAAGGTAATTCTGTTGTTTTATACTTCAATTTCAGACCTTGATTTCATACCTCAATTTCAGACCTTGATTTCAGACATTAATTTCAGACATAATAATTTCATAGCTTAATTTCACACCTTATTTTTGCATAATCATTTCAGACTTTAATTCCTACTAAAACAATGTTGCAGGAAGAGTCGTGCTAAGCCAGGAAGGAAACATGGTCCAATTGTTGTTGAAGTAGGTCCAAGTACCCCCAAAAGACAGAAAATTGGAGTGAATGAAGCTTCCATGAACACTAGTCCTGCCAATGAAGCTGCCATGAGCACTAGTCCTGCCATGAACACAAGAAGCCAACTGGTGTTGAACAAAGAAGTTGGAGCGGGGACGAGCCAAGAGGTGAACACCACAATGGAAGTCATCACTACTCCAAGGAAGAAAAGGATGGCTATCAAGAAGAAGCTCACTCCAAGGAAGGCAAACAACTGATGTTGTCAGGAAGAAGCTCTCTACTCCATGCTTTTGTACGATGCTGTCAGGAAACTATGGACCTCTGTATGTGTGTTTGCATTTCTGGACAAGCCTTGCATGGCTGAAATTATGTGTGTTGGATTGAACCAATTGATTTGTGTTGGATTGAACCTAATTCTGTGCTGTTATTTCATCTATTGATATATCATGTATTCTTGTTATTATCAGTGTTATTTAATGTATCTTATACAGGTTGCATGCTGTCAAAATTTATATATGAAAGGTGTTGACGCTTTTTCTGGTCGAACACATGAGTGCGCTAGATCACGCGGTCGTCGGAAATTCACTCGTCGAGCTTCCCAGCACGGGCCGGTCTAACCGCCTGGGGGGTGGTCTAACCGCCTTGGACAGGAAGAATGCCGAAAACCTAGATTCGCTACTCCGGGAGGGACCCCGTCGGGAACAGTGCGCCCAGGGTTGTCCTGAGATTGGCAGGCCACTCAGAACTCCCTCAACCGCCGTGGAGACGAAGGAGGAGAGCCATGGAAGTTGGAAAAGCTAGGGTTTGGAGAAAATAAGATAAAATTGATAATGACGATTGGATGATAGGTCTCAATCGGCCACGACCCTTTATATTTATAAGGTGGGAGGTCTTGCCCTGCAAATAGTACTTTACAACTCGGAATCAAGCCAAACTGCTAATTCTACCCGAAATCGGGGTGACCCGGTTAGACCGCCCCGGGGGGCGGTTAGATCGCCTGGCCCCTTTGTGCCAGACTGGCTACAGGGCACCCGGTCAGACCGCCCCTGGGACCCGGTCTAACCGACCTGCCTGGCCCGAGTCGGCCTTTGCCAATGTTGGGTGTCAACACATGCCCCCTGGTTTTTATCAAAGCTTGCATGCTAAAAAATAATTCTAAAGACGACAAAGCTGCTGTCGGCCATTATTATGCTAAGGGTGATTTTCATAGAAACCGGCCATGAATCTTCAAGCATCCTGCCACACACTTGGATAAAACTTCTTCACATATCTTCCATTGAGTGCCCTAGGTAGCTGTTGTCCTTGCAATGATTCCACCATATAGGAATTCTCAGAGAAAACTCTGACAACCTTGTATGGACCTTTCCAACTTAGAGACCATTTACCAAATTTGTTGCTCTTAGATCCTATAGGCAAAATAGTTTTCCAAACCAAATCTCCTACTTGAAAAGACTTAGCTTTAACCCTCTTATTATAAGCTCTAGCAACTCACCTTTTATATTTCTCAATTGCTTCCAAGGCTTCCAAACGCTTGTCAGTCACTTCATCAATGTTATCCATCATCAAAGCATTATATGTATCAATACTAAGATCATTTTGCTTTGCAAGTCTATAAGCACCCAAATTCACCTCAACGGGTAAAACGACTTCTTGACCATACACAAGCTCAAAAGGAGTAACTTTAGTAGCCCCATGTCTAGAGATGCGATGAGCCCACAAAGCTTCAGATAATACCTCATGCCATCTTTTAGGACTGTCTTCTATCTTCTTCTTAATGAGATTAACTAGAGTTTTATTACTAGACTCGGTTTGACCATTAGCTTGAGCATAATATGGAGATGAATTGAGCAAGTTAATACCATAGGAATTGACAAAATCACGCACCTCTTTAGCCACAAATGAAGTACCTTGATCCGTAGTTAAAGTCTGTGGAATACCAAATCTATGTATAATATGCTCCGTAATAAACCCAATTACCTCCTTATGTGTCATATTCTTGAGAGGAATTGCTTCAGTCCACGTAGTAAAATAACCAGTCGCCACAATCACAAAGCAATGTCCTTTAGTCGACGGAGGATGTATCTTGCCAATGAAATCCAATCCCCAACCTCTAAATGGCCAAGGCTTGATAATCGGATGCAACATTGCAGCAGATACCAACTGAACATCTTCGTGCTTTTGACACTCTTCACATCCTTTGTAGTACCTAAAGCAATCGGCTATCATAGTAGGCCAATAAAAGCAAGCTCGCCTAAGAAGCCACTTCATCTTAGGAGCCAACTGATGAGTACCACAAATTCCCTCATGTACCTCTGCCATAGCTAGCCTTGCTTGATCAGGACCTAAACACTTTAAAAGCAAATCATCCGCCGTCCGACGATACAACTCATCACCATCTAGAATAAACTTAAGCGCCCATCGTCGGACTTTTCTGTCACTCATACTTTTAGGATTCTGCAAATACTTAACCAGAGATGTTCTCCAATCTCCCACTCCGTCCTTAACAATCTTGGAAGCAACAGCGGCCGAAGCAGGGTTGCCCCCCGAGGGGCGGTCTAACCGGCCCGAGGAGGCGGCCTGACCGGGGTACCCGGTTTGACCGGCTTGTGGAGGCGGTTGAACCGGGTCTTCCAAAATATAACCCTCGGCTTCATCAAACATCGGTTTTCGTTCTTGAAAAATTCTTTTCTGAACGTTATAACCAGATGCTTGCTAAGCCAGAGCGTTAGCCTTCAGATTCTCCTCCCGTGGTACATGATATATCACAAATTCATCCATGCAAGATATAATGTCCAAACATTTATCAAGATAAGCATTTAAAGAACCACTTAGACATTAACATACCTTAGATACTTGTTGTACCACCAGTAAATAATCACCAAAAGCTTCTACATGTTTCACTCCCATGTCATGTAATATTTGCAATCCAAATAAGAGAGCTTCATACTCAATTTGATTATTAGTACATTTATGATCCAACTGGCTAAGGGCTTCAAAAATAGCTCCACTAGGTGATATAATAATAATTCCAACACCACAACCACTTCTACAAGCCGATCCATCAAAATGTAATTTCCATGGGTAAAAGTTACATAACCGACATCTATATCAAGTTGCTTATCAATCCTATGTTGAACAATAAAGTCGGCTACTATTTGACCCTTCATTGATCTGATAGGTTCACAACACAAATCATATTCAACAAGAGCATAAGCCCACTTGCCGACTCTACCACTAAGAATAGGCTTTTGCAACATGTATTTAATTATGTCGGTTTGGCATGCAACATAACAAGTACTAGACAATTAGTAATGCCTTAACTTGGTACAAGCATAATACAAAGATAAACAAAGCTTTTCAATAAAGGTGTACCTTGTTTCGGCATCTAGCAATTTTCTACTCTCATAAGCAACAATATACTCCTTGCCATCGGTCTCTTGAGTCAAAACAGCTCCAATCACACTTGGCTCCGCCGCAATATAAAGTCGGAAAGGAACACCACTCTTAGGTGCTTGAAGAACAGGTCGCGAAGTCAAATAACTCTTAATCTCATCAAAAGCCTCTTGCTGTTTTGCCCCCCAAGTGAATTCAGCTCCACTTTTCAACCGAAGTAAATGAGTAAAAGCATCAACCTTCCCAGACAAGTTGCAAATAAATCGCCTCAAGTAATTAACCTTGCCCAAAAATCTCTGTAACTCTTTTTTAGAAGTAGGAGCTTGAACCTTCTTAATCAACTCAATCTTTTTAGGATCAATCTCCACACCTTTCTCATGCACAATGAAACCCAAAAACTTGCCAGCCGACACTCCAAAAGCACATTTGAGTGGATTCATCTTTAAACCATACCGACACATCTTTTCAAATGCAAGTCTTAAATCGGCTAAATGAGAGCTTAGACTAGCCGATTTAACAACAATATCATCGATATAGACTTTTACAATAATACCAAGCAAGTCATGAAAAATCAAGTTCATAGCCCTTTGATAAGTAGCACCAACATTTTTCAATCCAAAAGTCATGACTACCCACTCAAACAAGTCCACAAAGCCTGGATATATGAAAGTTGTTTTGGAAATATCCTCTTCGGCCATAAAGATTTGATTGTAACCAGCATTACCATCAAGAAAGCTAGCACTCTATGTCCAGATGAAGAATTAACAAAAAAGTCGGCTATGGGCATAGGATATTCATCTTTAGGAGTTGCTTTGTTAAGATCTCTAAAATCAATGCAAACACGAAGTTTCTTTGTTCCTTTTTCTCAACAGGCACATTGTTAGAAATCCAATCAACATATCGACAAGGCCTAATAAACTTAGCATCAAGCAACCGATTGATTTCTTTTTTCACTCGGTCATAAGTATCAGGATTAAAATTCCTACGAGGCTGTTTATAAGGCTTGAAACCAGGTTTAATAGGTAATTTATGTTTACCAAGTCACGACTTAAACCAGGCATCTCATTGTAATTCCAAGCAAAGCAATCAACATACTCTTTTAAAATCTTTATTAATTCAAGCTTAAACATAAGATCAAGATTCTTGTTTACAAATGTCGACCTAGGTACAGTGCCATCACCAATATCTACCTCCTCAAGAGGATCAGCCGACGTAAACCCTTGTCCTAACTTGCCCAAATCATCAAGATCCTCAATGGCTTCAGATGTCTCGGTCTTATGCGCCCGATAATGATCAATTCTCTGCTGCAACCACTCTTTTGTTGAACTCACTGTGTCACATAAAGTGATTTAGCCGATTATCAAACGGCTTTATGATAGCAGGAATGAAACCATTGTTGGAACAACTTACAAATTCATAATCAGATAAATCTAAACCAGATAAACACTTTACATCATCGTGTATACCTATAGAATGACTATCGGCTACAACTACACAAGCAGAATTATCACCATGTACTACTTCTACTTCATCATCTACCCATTGTATTAACATTTGGTGCAAAGTAGAAGGAACACATTTATTTGCATGAATCCAATCACGACCAAGGATAAGAATGAAGTTACCTTGTGTCTCAGCGACGAAAAAAGTAGTAGCGGGCGTCTTGCTTCCAATAGTGAGCTCCATGGGGATCACACCTTTAGCCCCCATTGGCTCGCCTCCTCCAACCTTACTGACGGTCATGTTGGTCTTGATCAGCTCCTCATCTGAACCTCCAAGCTTCTTGAATAGAGAATACGACATCAAGTTGACAATCGCACCTCCATCCACTAGCATTCAAGAGATAGGCTTCCCATTGACATGACCCTTCATATACAAAGCCTTCAGATGATTATCAGTGTCTTCGGGCTTCTGAAATATAGCATCCTTGGGCCCAAAATCAAGATGAGCTAAGTTCTCCTCCGTAGGCACCGAACCATCAACAAACAAATGAACCACATTGATCTCAAGGTTCATCCGCTCTGGAGAAGAACTGTAATCCACAAGCTGTTCATCGTCCTCTGGAGTATGGACAGATGAAACCTTATCATCACAAACCATGGGGATCGAAGAAGCAAGACCGAGCAGGGTTTCTGGAGACCCCGGTCTAACCGCCTGGTCACCCAGTCTAACCGCCTCAGGCAGTTGAACCGCCCCCTCTGGCGGTTTGACCGCCTCTGTCTGAGTTGCTGCCTTGACTCTCCACTCCTTCCCATGCGGTACCATGGGCCTGTAGCTGTTGAAATCTTCATCCCTCTTCTTTTCCAATTCCTTCTCCCTTTTCTCATGTAGCCCCAATCACTGAAGCTTCCTCCTTTGAGTATGAGTTTGTCGGGCATACACCCCGAGGAAAGATGAAGACAGACTCCTACTAGAATTCCCCTGTAATCCTATTAGGACTCGTTCCGTGTAATCCTATTAGGACTCCTGCCTTGTAACCGACTAGGAACTCGCCCCCTGGACTATATAAAGGAGGGACGGGTACCTAGCCAGGCACCTGAACAACCAACACCAAGCGCAGGGCTGTTGACGGATAAAAGACGTATCCCTCTACGATCCGCAAGCGTACGGACCCCACACCTTTTTCACCACGGGATTCCCAAGGTTCTTGTCAATCCGCGGAGCAAGAGGATTACAAGCGTTCGATCAACAACGACACACTAGCTACTAAAACTCTAACTATATTATACTAGAAAACAACTAAACTACACTAGAGAGAATGATAAACGATCAAGGTAGAAGACACTCGCCCACGGGTCTACGATACTAGAGCATGCAATCGCTTAAAGACATGAAAAACCAATCTAATCTATCAGGGTTGTGACCACGGTTTCACCCTTTCCCTCCTCTCGTACTGTCACTACGCGAAGGTATTCATGACTAGACCTTTGATGGCCACGGCGTATTGAATGGATCCGAGGAAGCATTGGAGCTCGTACTCCCTCTATGGCACGGTTGCAAGCCTTAAGCATTAAAGCATATTCAACACAAGATGATAGATAGATAATCCGACAAAGTGCGATTACATCTCAAGATCGATTACAACCCATGGACGAATGAGAAGATTACCCCATCAAGGTGCTGATCATGGCACCGTTGATCATGGTTTCCCTTCCGCCTGTGTCTTCCTTCTTCTCCACGAGAGGGTGCTTCCTTCGAGGTGGTTGATCTCCCGCCGGAGATCCTCCTCCTCTCTCTCTAGCTTGTGGATGGCCTTCGGTGCGAATGACTCCCCTACTCCGTGTTGGCGGCGCGTCGGGGGTTTTAGGGTTGAAGATCCTTCGAGGGCAAGGAAAACGGGACCGAACCGGTGCGGGAAGTGGGGCCGGGCCGGCCGGCTCGGGCCGGCCGCCCAAGCCCACCCGGCCCGGTTCGGTCGCCCCTTTTTGATCCGTGGGTCCTCGTGCATTTATGTACTTTGCCCCCTCCACTTGCACGATTTTGATGCTGTTATCCTCGCGTCCAAGATGGAGGCTCTCTTTGCATGAAGTTTGATCTTTTACGCTTCAATCCTCGGGGGTGTTCCTCATAGCACTTCGGTCCTCACCACCATTGGAAGTGATTTCAGCAAGCTCATGAACACGAACAAGACTCCATGAATGCTCCTTTGAACTTGTTGCGAATCCGTCCTTTATGTCCATGTTTTCCTACATAAACACAACACTTCCAAATGCATGCACAAAGATGAACTTGTTATATGATTAGTGTGCCTAGTGGCGGGTTAGTTCCATAATCAAATCCAAACCAAAGTGTAATGAACATGCTAGGTGCACCAAAATACACCGTCAACAAGGGCGCCATACTTGATCCCCCAAACAGGACCTAGGGCTCGCCACCTTGGCGACCCGAACCTGTATAAATCTTGTGTCCCGTGTCCTTGCGCATACCTTCGAGTTCTCGGTATCCCGATCACGATCCTCACCACACAATCTACTACCTCGGGTACCCCCTTGGTAGGTTTGTCGGTCTAAAACACTAACAAAGTTAGACCGGGAGGGCACCACCTTGGAAGAAAACACTCTGGACGAGACTTACTTCCACTGGCCTCATGGTCATTAGCAACAGATCCCTTTTGAGTTGGTGTCACAACTTGATTGTTTGGCACAATCGGTCTTTTGCCACTTCCCTCAACGGGAATGTTCATTGTCCTAATCTAAATAATGTCAAGGTTAGTAGTCCTTTCTGGGTCAATGTCCATCTCCTCAACTTCCTCCTCCCTGATCTTGGGCTTGTACACCTTCTTCGGAGGAAATCCTTCTCTTCTGGGCAGGGCGGTCTGACCGCCTATAGGGGGCGGTCTAACCGGGTCAGCCAGATGACCCTGCCCAGTTTGTCGTGGAGCCCAGCGATCTTGTGTATGTCTTGATACCCAATCCAACACTGACCTCCTTGGTTCTCCCCATCCAGGATGGAAAGATTGCTGATACGACACCCACATTACTCCATTATCATCATAGATAGGGTGAAGTGAAGGATCCCAATCTGGAGTAAAGTTTTGCCTTTGAGATGATTCACCTCTGAACCTGATGGCTGCCCTGGGAGACGATGCTGGTCTCTCTTGATGTGGAGGTGATCTCATCCTTTTTTTTTACTGACCGATCACTTGTAACGGCCTTTTGTTTAGAATATTTGTCAAATAGCATATCAAACATGACCTTTGGCTTCGGAATGTTCCCCTGATTCTTTGCCATGTTAAGCTTCTAGTTTCCTATCTCAGGCCACTTCAGAACAAGCATCTTTGGGCGGCCATGTGCAGGGGCAGTCTGACCGCCCTATACCCCCGGTCTAACCGCCCTGTCCAAGACAGGCTCGGTTGTATGTTGACCAGACGGCGTGGACGATCCTTGCCCCCATGTCCAGAAGCTTTGACAGTAATCTTGAAAGTTTCTCTGCCATCAGGGGTCTTTTCATATGCAACTTCTCTTGTCAACTCTTTTCCTCTCAAATCGGGCTTAGCTTCCCCGACCATCACATTCTTGCCCTTAGTAGCTTCGGCTTGATGCGACCGAACCAAGACCTTGGGCTGCTGCAACTCCATAGTGTTGATGGGAAAAGGTTGCTTATCCACTTGCATCTCATGAAGCATCAAACGACCTTCATTAATGGCCGATTGTATCTGATGACGAAACACATTGCAATCGTTAGTGGCATGAGAATAAGAATTATGAAATTTACAATATGCACGTCATTTAATTTCATCAAGTGGGGGCATAGTATGAGAAATTTTAATATTTTCAAGTTTAAGTAATTCATCAAAGATACGATCACACTTGGAAACATCAAAAGTAAATTTTAATTCTTCTTGCCGACCTTTAGTAGCCGGCTTAAGAGATGCACAAGAACTAGCTTTGATTTTGAAGGCCACACAATTCAGCAACATACACTTCATTCTCGTTGTATGAGCAATCATAATCATATTCAACAACATGCACATTAGACCGACGAGGTTTAGAGTGTTCTTTTTCCTTATTCAGTTTTAATTCTTGTGCCAAACCTCTAACAAGTACATTAGCAAGAGTATGAAATTCTACACCTTCTAATCTATCTCTAATAGCAGGTCTTAAACCTCTAGCAGCAAGATCAGCAAGGTCAGAATCAGTAAGAGACAAATTAAAACAACGGTTTTTAACTTCTTTAAAGCGCTTAGGGTAATCAGAAACCGATTCCTCTTTATTTTGTCTAACCGATGTTAAATCTGTCAGTTTTAGTTGGTAGCTCCCACTAAAGAAGTGATCATGAAACTTTTTCTCTAGTTGATCCCAAGAATCAATAGAGTTGGGAGCTAACGAAGAAAACCAAGCAAAAGCGGTACCAGTCAAAGATAATGAAAACAAGCGAACTTTTAAAGAATTATAGTACCAGCTTCTCCTAGTTGAGCAGTATATTGAATAATATGTTCCCAGGTTGTACGGTTGTCATCACCACTAAATTTAACAAAATCAGGCATACGCCAACCCAGGGGGAAAGCCACATAATAAAAATCGGCCCTATACGGTTTTTGATACAATCTAGTATTACCCATATCAATACCGAGTTTATTTTTCATCATGTTAGCTATCTCTTCCTTAAATTGAGCCAATTCATTCCTAGCAGCTAACTGAGATTGCATTGCAGTTGTTCTTAAGTTACTCACAGGGGGTTGATTAGGATTTTGTATGCGATGCAAGTCGGTAAACACATCATTAGGCACACCATAAGATGGAGCAACATTAGGAATAGGTGGAGATGTGTGAGCTACTGTGCTATACATTGGTGAAACAGTACCATAAGCATTATTTTGACTCTGAACCAATGTACTAGGCACAATAGACAAAGGCAACGGCTGATCCAGAGCCATGACCATCTGGCCAGACGGGGCGGTTAGACCGGCCTGGGGGGCGGTCTAACCGGGGTCGGCTTAGGCAATGGAGATTGCTCTGGATAAAATCCCATCGGCATACCATACAGAGGAACTTCAGGTGAAGCCTCCTGTGCTGCCGATGTAGTTGAATGCAGAACCCTGTGTGAATGTACTTGAGGATGTCATCATATATTAATAACACGTTTACCCTATATTTTTTCAAGGCGAGTAACAACACTAGCAACCAAGCTACTCTAATCGTGAAATGCACATTCAAATCTATCAGTAATAGCAGTTAATTGCGTAAATAGATCAGGAGGGATGCTTGACTTACAGTGGGTATTACCTCAACCTTGTCCTTGTCTAGCTTGATCAACGGCAACTCGAAATCTTGATTGAGTGTCACCTTGCCTGAACGATCCTTCTTGGCGCCAGAGAGGAATTGCTGCTTGATGTACTCTTGCAGCTCCATGTACTTTCTCTGGTCTTCTTCACTGAGTTCTTCGATGTTCACCATGATCACGTTTTTCTTGTCGATGTCACACTGTGATCCCATGCAAAAATCGAAAGATCGGTTGTGAAACCAGATCTTTACCCCAACGGAGTCACCAAAAGTGTGTTGATGCCTTCTCTGGTCGAACACACGAGTGCTCTAGTTCGCGCGGTCGTCGGAAATTCACTCGTCGAGCTTCCCAGCACGGGCCGGTCTAACCGCCTGGGGTCCGGTCTAACCGCCTTGGACAAGAAGAACGCCGAAAACCTAGATTCACTGCTCCGGGAGGGACCCCATCGGGAATAGTGCGCCTAGGGTTGTCCTGAGATCAGCAGGCCACTCAAAACTCCCTCAACCGCCGTGGAGACGAAGGTGGAGAGCAATGGAGGTTGGAAAAGCTAGGATTTGGAGAAAATAAGATAAAATTGATAATGACGATTGGATGATAGGTCTCAATCGGCCACGACCCTTTATATTTATATGGTGGGAGGTCTTGCCCTGCAAATAGTACTTTACAACTCAGAATCAAGCCAAACTCCTAATTCTACCTGAAATCGGGGTGACCAGGTTAGACCGCCTGGCCCCTTTGTGCCAGACTGGCTACAGGGCACCCGGTCAGACCGCCCCTGGGACCCAGTCTAACCAGCTTGCCTGGCCCGAGTCGGCCTTTGCCAATTTTGGGTGTCAACAAAAGGCAAAAAGTAAATTTTCAAGGTTGGGAATCAGATCAGGTGGGCAGCAGAGGGATAGGAATAGCCGAACAGGGGTGCTAGCGAGCATTTGTTTTTTTAATCTCTTTTTCTCCTTCACAGGCTCCTAACCCTCCACTGTAGTCAAGGGTACTTTGGTCCCTCTACGTGAGCAAACAGTGGCTGCATCAAAGGAAATAATAAAATATGAGGTGAGTCCCTCTTTTTGAAAGAATTCGTGCTCAGGGTGTCAATTTTTGAAGAGTCGTCGAATTGGGTGTCAAAACTTGCGAGGTTGTCCAATTGGGTGTCAAATTTCCAAATTTCTCATTTTAATCAGGCAAATCTACCAAATAGAGTACACGAGGTACTAGATTGAACCATTGTGATACGGGGCACAAATTTGTACAGGTTCAGCCCGTCAGGCGAACCATACATCCTATTTGAAGTATCATATGTGGCTAGGGGTGGTAACAGACCCTCCATTTTGTACTTCAAAATTTAAGGATTAGACCCTATAAAGATCGTGTTATAATTCTATTCAACTTTGAACAAAAATAAAAGGTTCTAGTTGGATTGTGAAGGATGCATTAGGGCCATGGCCCATTACCACCCCTGTTTGTGGCGCTCTGCATTTGGGTGTCGTTCCCCGGAGGGGTTGAGGATCTACTCCTAGGTACACAGTCCTCCTTTGTATAGTTTAGTGGGCAGGTTCCTAGTCAGTTACAAGATATGAGTCTTAGTATGATTACACAGTATGAGTCCTAATAGGATTTACAGGGATTTGCCATATGAATCTGTATTCTTCCAAGTATAGGTATTCGGGGTGCATGCCCGACATGCCCCCGAACACTTTGTAGTTGAGAGTAGTAACTCGAGTAGTCTTGGAGCATATTCGAGTAGTTTTTTAGCATCCTCGAGTACTGTTTGGAGAAGTCTTCAATAGTACTTGAACTGTCACAAGGCTGGAAGGTGATCAGCTTATCAGTTTTCTCACCTGTTTTTCCAAAGAAAGTCAAGTGCATAACTATATGTATGCCACGATCTATTTTCATACGTGATATATAAGTGAATACATAAATAGTATCATGTAAGAAAAAGGAAGATTACCAGAGTATTACGCTAAATCCTGGAAACGAAGGCTCCAAACATCAGAGACAGTCGACTGGGGGTTGCGTACGCCTAGCACCAGCAACATCTTCACAACAACTTCATAGCAGCTTCCTCTTTCTAAGTAGCAGTTTATAGCAAGGGTGAGCACATGTCATACTTAGCAAGTGTGGGGAATATACGAATGCAAAGGCTTAAACAAGGAAAGGCTGCCATGTTGACAGCATTAAGCAATTTTAGTTTGTCAAATTTTATTAGCACCTAATTACTAAATATAAATATATACCATCCCCAAAATTAAGCATAAAGAGATAAGATATACCATATGAATATGGCAAGCATAACCAGAAACCATGATTTAAGTCCATCTTCAAGTTCAATTATCATGTGAGGGTCCAGGACGCTCTGGACCGTAAGCACGACTAACCAGTTAGTTTTACACTCTGCAAAGGTTGTACACTTTCACTACAAGTCGCGTAAAATTTCTAAAGAACTTTGGACCCAATCATGTGATGCTGGCCAAGCATCATACCACACTACCGAGGTGTGATTGCATAGAGATGCTACGAGACCTTTACAAGAATTCTCTAATGTGCAGCAACCCACTAGGTTTCAGGTCAAAGCAGGGCATAAAGCTCCCTAGCAGGTACCGTGTCTTAGCAAAGTCCAACTCCCGTCAGAGCAGGTCTATACCCATCAACGCCTCCCCATTATCCCCTTTTGGGTAAGATCACTACAACACCAAGATTTCTAATTATTCGGCCAAGACAGAGCCATATGGCTTGTGGTTGTACTATTTTCCTAGGTGGTTCTCATGTTCCAATTAATGCATAGTGACCTTGTACTAACCAGAGGTATATCATAAAAGTAAAACAAGTTCATCATTATTGTTCATTAAAACCACAATAACCCAAGTATAGCAGCTAAGCAAAACTACCCAACAGAAAAATAAACCCAGATTGTCAAGGAATGATAATAAAGACTAAGATAAACCTTAATAGGACACATCAAATTGAATGCAAAGCATATATGCAATGTGATTAAATATAGTTATTAGGACAAGGGAACAAGGACACACTTGCCTTTAAACAAAGTAATGATGTTGCTTAGAATGTCTTCACCTTCAAGCTCTTCAATGCCCTCGAATGACGTTCAATCTACTCACATCAATCATTAGGCACAAACATACAAAGCAAACAAAGAGTAAATTGCACTGGGGGTACCTAAACTATTTGGCGAATAACAAATAGGTACTTGTACTATAAAACGTAATATGTAGGTACACGATCTATAATTTCCCTCATCCAACGGTACAACTTGGCCACGCGTGCGTCAGCATCCTACGTGGACGTGCCACGGTGGCCTAGTGGACTTAGGTGACGTGGGACTTTTCTGAAACCCCCAGCCCATTGTTTCTCCCTCCCATTCACTCCTCCTTCCCCAACGCTCGTTCTTTCCCCATCGCTCTCACCTGACAAACTCGAAATCGTTGCTGCCTCCATGCTTTCTGACACTGCGTCCGTCCATTGATAGGGTTTGCTGCACAAAGGTTTCACCCTACCCACCGCATCCTCTTCGTTGAGGCACGGCATGGCACCATGGACGGTGTTCGTCGATTGGAAGGAGTAGGAGAACCAGATTACGGTCAGTGCCCCTGGCTATCTTTTCATCCTATGATTCTTGATTGTGGTGTCATCATCATTCAATTTGTTGTGTACATTTGTTTGTTACGCCAAGAATCTGAAATTTTAGGGTTTTGTTCACTGTTTAGGGCCGGTGGTGAGGAATTCTCTGTAGAAGTACATCATGGGGGCTTTTTCTGTGGGTCTAGTTACAATCGGGTCTATTTCGAGTGCAAGGTGGATGTTTTTGACTACTGCAAAGGACAATATTAGAGTTTTAGTGCAATTCAAGAGTTAAGTGTGATGCTAGGTTATGGAATTGACAATTTGAATGTTTACTGGCTGTTTCCTGAGAAGGATGTTGCAACTGGGTTGCGAATTGTGGAGTCAGATGCAGAAGCACTAATCATGAAGCAAGTTGCATACAAGGTTAGCAAGTTTGTGTTATACTTTGATAGCTACAACTTTTTTGATGACAAAGAAAGAAGACATTGTGAACAATCCAATGAGTACACTGCTTGAAGTGTTTAGTCCAAAGAAGTGAGCACCTGGAAGACATGATGATGATGATGATGATGATGATGATGATGATGATGATGATGATGATGATGATGATGATGATGATGGCAACACCATTAGTGATTTTGTTGGCAGTACAGACGGGGACTTCAAAGCCAGTGACTATCTAGTTGATGACCAGGATGATGACCTATTTTGGGACAATGTTGATGATGGGGTGGTTGATCAGGGGGCAGCTATGGGCATTGTAGTCAGCAAAGGACATAATAGAAATGCACCATATGGTAGAGAGAACATGCAAACACCTAGGCAATGGGATGAACTATCTTCTGATGAGGATGAGTTAGAGTTACCTGATTCTGATGTAGAGGGAAAGGTTGGAGCTAACATGAAGACCTTTAGGCTAGAGGATATGGGGAACCCCATTTTCAAGATAGGGATGAAGTTTGACTCAATCCAACTACTTAGATAGGCACTTACAGAGTATAGTATCAAACATAGGGTTGAGATTAAGAGGCCAATAAATGACAAGAAAAGGATCAAAGCACATTGTGATGACAATTGTCCATGAAACTTGTATGCTTCATTTGACTCAAGGATGAAGTGCATCTTGATTAAAACTTATGTTGGGGATCGTACTTGTCAGAAGAAGTGGGAGCTGAAGAAGTGCACTGCAAAGTGGCTTGCTAACAAGTATTTGGATAGGTTTAGGGCTGATGAGAAGATGATCTTGACCCATTTTGGGAAGACTGTTCAGTTGGAGGTCAATCTGACCATATCAAGGATGAAGCTGTCTAGGGCAAGAAGGATGGCATGGAACATCATTTATGGGGATGAAGTGAAGCAATTCAATGAGCTCAAGAACTATGGCCATGAACTTAGGAAGATCAACCCAGGCACTACCTTCTTTGTAAAATGCATTGGTGGTTTGTTCAGTTCACTATATGTTTCTTTGGATGCATGCAAGAGAGGTTTCCTTAGTGGTTGTAGGCTTGTTATCTGTTTGGATGGCTCCCACATCAAGACCAAGTTTGGAGGGCAGCTGCTAACTGCTATAGGTATAGACCCCAATGACTATATATACCCGTGGATATGGCAGTGGTGGAGGTAGAAAATCTACCATCATGGAAGTGGTTCTTACAGACCCTGAAAGAAGACCTTGGGATTGAAAACACCAGTCCATGGACCATAATGACAGATAAACAGAAAGGTCTTATCCCTGTTATTCAACAAGTGTTTCTTGATGCAGAGCACAGGTTCTGTGTTAGACACCTGTACTCCAATTTTTCAGGCAAATTCAAAGGAGAGAACTTGCAGAATCAACTGTGGAGGTGTGCTAGAGCTAGTACACTGGTTAGGTGGAATGAGGAGATGGAGAAACTTAGAGTTCTCAATAAGGATGCCCATGCCTGGTTAGAAAAGATGCCACCAAACACATGGTGCATGGCTTTCTTTAGTGAGTACCCAAAGTGTGATATCCTCTTGAACAATACTTGTGAAGTTTTCAACAAATATATATTGGAAGCCAGGGAGCTACCTATCTTGAGCATGCTACAAAGGATCAAGGCACATCATATATTTAGACCTGGGATCACAAACTCAGTTGCAAATCAGTATGGAACTGTTGACGTAAAATCGGTACCTCACGCCAAGTACACAGCAAGCCGAAAGGAGCTGGCTTAACACGCGCGATGAATCCTGAAGGCGTGCCAGTCAATTTTCCTGAAATTGACAAAGGAAATAAAATAGTTAGATAACAAACTTGGAACTTGCCGGTTGGTACCAGACAGTTCCATATTTACGGCTAGAAAGCCAATCAAAGTGATATATAGCTACAACAAGCTATCTATCAGCAGTTCTAATAGCATTCGGGAACTGTTAAACATGAAAACATGAAATAGCCGAATGGATGATGTAAGCATGACGATAGATCAGTCTTTGTTTAGATAACACTGCTTGCACAAGATCATGACCGATCCTCGAAGATAAATAACAATTAAAATAAATAAAGTAAAAGCATGATTATAAATATGAAATAAACAAGCATGCATAGGCCAAAAGCACTAGTCTACCGCATGTCTAGGTACTTTCAAACCCGTCGAGCACGACTCCAAACAAGTTAATCCACCGCATGATACAACTTGTTTGAAATCACACCACCAACCACCAAAAGATTAATCCACCGCATGATACAACCTAAATATTGAAGGCTAAAAGCACACATTATTTAAAACAAGAATTATAAGCACGTTTTACTCGTGGAAGCATAACCGAATGCAGCTGTACAGCCGAATCGGGATCTATGAGAAGGAACAAACATTACCAAAGATGACAAACCTATCAGATTGAATCGAAATCTAATCCATCGGATGATTAGTTCTAAAACAACCCAAAAACCTGCATCTACTGCATGATACCCGGTTCTTTCAAGATTCATACAAGATTAGCAAGCTTGAACCCACAACACGTGACAACTTAGATTGATTCGGGTTCGGCTATTAAAGAACACGTGATCCACGTGCCGTATTAAGCCAAAGATATAAAGATCACCGAACGAGATAAAGCCGATTCAAACCAATCTAAATTGGGCAAAAGAGTGTTACAAGAATTTAAACATAAAGTAAAAACTCAAGGCAACACAAGGTAACTTAATGAATCTATTAGATCTTGCCAAATCTAATAGAGCCAATAACTAGCTCCAAGCTAGATCTTAGCCTACCGCATGGCTCATGATCTAACAAGAAACCTTCTTGAAACCAAGCCTAAATCTACTGCATGATACTAAGCATGGTAACAAGATTTCTTGCATCACGGTCTAAATCCACCGCATGATACTAGACATGATACAAGGTTGCCGGTACTTACGGAGGTCGACGGATCGATGAATCCCCTCAAAGAACTCGACGACACGACTAAAGGACTCAAAAGTTTGGCGTAAAGCCGGTTTGTTGTGAAATTATTCGATTCCCATTACATACACCAAGGGCTTGTATTTATACCCTTGTCCTAACACGACTCCTGGTCGACTACGAGTACAACATTAAATGCTTAAATTAATGCTTCCGACGCCAATGTTCATCCCGTGTACGCCATCGACTCGTTCTTCTCTTGCATCAGGCCACGTCACCACGCATTCCCGAAAATCTCTCCTTTAAAAGCGCAAACAGTCCTTCTGCCGAACGATGGCGCACTGCCGACCGCAAACGTCCTTTACCGATTCCTTTGAGGAGATTTTTCCAAGCCGAATGGTATTTATCACCAAGCTCGGCCCACAAGTAAGCCTTTCTCCTGTACCATTTTTTGGTGTTAACAGGAACATCCACTCATTTCACTGGAACACATTGGCATTAAACAAGCCACTTCATTAACTGGAATTAAGGTACATTACAATTCAGTCTTAGAATTCCTACTTCCTGTTCATTAGCATTCAGGACTGCAACAACAAGAGTGCAGTGCAAACAACTCCAATTTTCCCAAGGATTACTAGCTTCTTCAACTTTGCATCTAAGCTTGTCGGTGTTTTGGACCGGCAACCTACTACGGGGGGTACCCGAAGTAGATGAATGTGACTCGCCGAGATCGGTAACTCGAAGGAAGAGGCACGCGGCACACAATTTAGACAGGTTCGGGCCGCGAGGTGCGTAATACCCTACGTCCTGTATGCTGCGTAGCTCTGGATTGATAGGGCACGATTACAAGATGGTGAATAGTGCGCCGTGAGTTGAGATTGGATGAGGTGATCCCCGGGATCGGTCCCCGCCTCGCCTTATATAGTCCGGGAGGCGGTTACAAGTCGGAGTAGGGAAGGAGTACTAGCCGAGTACGTCTAGGAGACCTCTACACGAAGTGCGGAACGTGTACGCAGCCTTAACCGAGTACTACTCCCGTGTCTGTCCTTGTGCTCCACGCCTCCAGGTGCCGTGTAGCGCAAGTCGGGTAGTCCCAGGGGCCCACCGAGTAGTCGGTCCTGGCACCCACCGAGGTAGTGGGCCCAGGGAGGTCCATACGACAAGCCCCCGAGTACTTTGTAGTCGAGAAGGATAGCTTCAAGTAGTCTTGAAGGCCTTAACAAGTAGTCCTCAAGAGTAGTCGAAGCATCCCGAGGCTGGAATGTACTCCAGCTGATGTTTGAGCAATCTTGAAGTCTTCTCGAGTAGTCCCAAGCGTCCTTGAAATCTGCCTTCGAAGGTCTTCAAAAATGCCTGCCTTGTCTTGAAGCCGGAGCCGTCAAGAAGATGCGATTCGCTGAACCGCAATCCTCGTGGAGTAGCCCCCGAGCCTCGAGCCGCGGGCTCTGGCTGAGGATCTATCCGAAGTCTTGGCGAGAAAATCCCAAAAGATCCGAAGAGAAAAAACCGAAGGACACGTGGCACGGAGCCCCCGAGCCTTGAGTCGAGTACTTCCTCTCGAATTGAAGGGTCTTTTTTGGAGAATGGTGTCCTGAGATGCTCTTGAGACTAGCCGCGTCCCGGTAGTCGAGTAGAAGTAGCCGAGCCCCCCGAAGTGAGGCGCGTCGACTAGTAGAATACGAAGAGTCACGCGCGGCCGCCGAGTCGCCCGCGCGTGGACTTATCCGCCGCCCGTTGCGGGGGCGTTTTGGCTTATAAATACAAGCCGAAACCCTTAGGGTTTTTCACCCAAGTGAGCCACGCTCATTTGCCACTTGAATCTTGAAGAAAATCCACTCCAGCGAGCGCTGCCGCCGTAGTAGATCTGAGCGTATCGCCACCCGAAAGCTGCAGGGTAGCCCCCGAGCGAATGCGAGTGAAGACTCCCTGTTCTTGGAGGATGAAGCCGTCCCCGTCGAAGACGTCGAAGGCCGGCGGGAAGAAGAGGAGCCATGCAGAGGCTGCCGCGGCCGGCACCGGAGCGGCGCCGCCCACATCTCCACCGCGCGCTGATCCAAGCCGCGAGTGGAAAAGGTCGAAGGTGAAGACCGAAGACTTGCTGACCCTGTTGAACAGCGGGTTCATCAGGGAGAAGGAGATCGATATGTGGAGATCCGCCGCCGGAGATCCCTATCCGATGGAGAAGGCGCAAGACGAGATCCCGATGTTCTCGCGCTTCGTGGAGCGCGGTCTTGCGCTCCCAGCGAGCGATTTCTTCAGAGGGCTTCTCGTGTACTACGGCATCGAGTACCTCAACTTGAACCCCAACGGAATCTTCCACACTTCGTCTTCGTCCATTTCTCGCGAAGCATTTTTGGGAATCAAGCCGCATTGGGTTCTCTTCCGGAAATTTTTCCGCGTGAAGCCGCGGCCCCGCCGCCTCCAACCCCCGGAGTAGTCGGGGGGCCGGGATCCGGTTGAGGGAAGATGCCGCCGAGCGCACTCGGCGTACAAGCTCGTGGACTCCAACACCGACTGGAAGACGAGGTGGTTCTACACCACGAACCACCATCCCGAGCTGCCGAAGCCGAGCGGACGGCAGCCCAAGCACCAAGAGTGGTGGAACACAGAACCCACCATGCAGGAGGGGATCCAGCTCCCGGAGTTGCTGGCACGGATCAAGACTCTGCGGGATGCAGGACTGAGGGCCGAGCATGTGGCCTTCAGTTTCATGAAGCGCCGGATCCAGCCCGCCGTCGCCGCGGGATACGATGGGCTTCGAGTACACCGGCGACGACGACACGTCGCGGATGCCGGGGGGCGAAATTGAAGACAACGACATCGTCGAGAGGTTGTCGAGGATCTTCAAGGACATGCTGGAGTACACGGCGTGCCCTGTCGAGGAGTTCTCCGCCGCGCGCCCGCCCAACGAGGTAAGTGGTCGTACCCGCCTCGTCGAGTAGTAGGCATCTGTAGCAGAGGTGCTGACGCCTTTGTGTCTGTTGCGCAGGATGATGTGAAGCGGTTTGTCTCTGAGCCGCAGCCACCACCGAGCGGGATTGAGATCCCGACGGTGGAGAAGGTGAAGGAGCGCCGAGTAGTCGGAGACGACGACGATCCCGTTATCGTGGAGGATACCTCCGATGACGAAGAAGACGAGGAGACGCTCGCAGACCGCTTCCACCGCGGTCGAGGTTTAGCCGTCCGGCTTGCCTCATGTGCCTCTCATCCAAGACCCTCCGCCAGCTCCGGAGGCTAGCCTTGCCGCGCCGCCAAGGAAGCCGCGCAACCCCCGCCAAGAAGCGGGTAGCCAAGAAGATGAAGGTCTCGCAGACCACGCCTCCGCAGGTAAGTCGTCTTGAGCGGAGTAGTCGGGCACCCGGGATCGAGTACGGTGCTGACGAGTAGTTATCCCTGTGTGCAGGAGAGGCCGCCAGCGGAGCCCGTGGAGGAGGGCGATGAGGGCGTGTGGCCCACAGTGGGGGAACCGGCTGGAAGCCGAAGTCCAGCTCCCACTGTCGAAGAACTTCTGGCGCAGCTGGAGCGCCAGCCCCCTGCCCCAGAAGGGAGCAGAGTACCCGCGGCCGCCGCCGCTGGAGGGGTGGGAGCCGCAGGGGCGCAGAGAACGTCTACGCCGACCGCCGTCACCGTAGAGGAGGCGGTAGTCGAGGAGGCGCAAGAAGAAACGCCCGCCGAGGGTGGACTGGTTGACATCGCCAGCATCCTCGGTGCGCCGGCCGTGACTATCGTCCGGTCGAACTTGTAAGTATCACGCCTTCATGAGTGGTACTCATTGTAGTAGTCGATGTTATCTGATGAACCTTTGTGGATACTTGTGCAGAAAATCCACCGACTTGAGCTGGGACGGAGAGGAGCCCACGGCAGCAGAGGCAGAAAAGGCCGCGCCGCCCGTCGAGGAACCCGCTCTAGAAGCCCAAGCCACGACCGAGCCCCCAGCTGCCGAAGCGGCGCTGCCGGAGGCGGTCATAGTCGAAGGTGAGTACTCTTCCTGAAGCTGTAGAGCCCAAGAAGAGTAGTCGAGAATGCTGATGCGCGTGTTCCTTGGTGACAGGCGCTGAAGGGGGTGACATCCCTGCAGGGGTGCCCGTGCAAGAGTTGACACCAGAGGCCCCGGAGGCTGCGGTAGGAGCCCCCGAGCCCGTGGGAGAAACCGTCGAGAAGTCCGCCGAGGAGGAGGCGGCCGCCACGTCGCCAGGGGTTGCCCTGGAGGTGGCGATCCGGTCTCCCGAGATCCAAGACGCGGAGCCTATCCGCTCGGCGCCAATGACGGAGGCCACGCCGGGTAGCCGTGGCGGGATTGAGCCGCTTGCCGACGACCTCGTCGAGCCGGCGGTGTTGGCGCAAAGATCCGGAGGCGATGCGACGAGCCGAACAAAGGATGAAGGTACGTAGCCGTTGCCTCCCGAGTAGTCAATCCTTTTCGTTGAGTACTCGTTTGATTTTGAACTTGTCCTCTCGCAGACGTCGCGGAGCGGTCCCGCGAGAAGTCCAATCTGCCGCAAGGCTATGGGGACACGCGTGCGCGAGCCGAAGCCTTGGAGGAGCAGCTCGTGAAGTCGAGGAAGCACGCGGCCGCCATGCAATCGAAGCTTGACGCCGCCTTCGCCAAGTATCACAACGATGTGATGGACTTGCAGGCGAAGAGCGACGAGCTGGTGCGGAAGAACAAAGGCCTCCGCAACAAGAATAAAGGTATGTCTCTTGACTTGTCGGGTACTTGTTGAGAGTCATCAAGCTCTGACCCGTTTGTTGTGTTCCGGTGTTGCAGAGCTCGAAGGCCAGGTGGAGCGGCTGAAGGGCTCGGAGATCAGCATGAAGAATCTCTTCTACCGGGAGCAAGAAGCCCGCCAGGTACTTGAACTCGACTACAAGGAGCTGGCCGTCGAGTGCGAGAAGCACATGGAGTTGAGAATTGCATCCGATCGGGATCTCGTCAACCGCTACAAATCTTTGCGAAGTTGAACGAAGATCGCGAGGCGCTCCGGCCCGGGCCCGAAGGACCTTGAAGAGGCCGCCCTCCCGATCGCGAGGCTCCCGGTGCCGCACCCGGCGGCCCCAAGATCGCTCCGTTGGCGGATCGACTTCGTGAGGCGCCAAGCCGGCCGGCCGCCTACGTCAAGCACATGGCCGGTCGATCCCGAAGCGGTGGCCGGCCTTCATGAAGTCGTACTTCCCGAAGGCCCCGGTGGAGGTAGTCGCCGGCGGAGTAGCCGCCAACCGCTCGGACGAGCGAGGTGCGCAGTTGCGTCGGAGCGAGATGGCTCCCATCGCGGAGCAGGTAGCCGATAAGTTGAATCTCCAGTAGCCCTGCATAGATAGCTAGTAGCCATGGTTGTATAGGAAACAATTGTAATGAACTATCTCATATATCAATGAATTGTGAAGTTCCAGCAATGAGTACTCGTAACCGCGATCTCAGAGTGCGGAGCGCCCATCGTGGAGTAGGTGCGAGTAGTAGTACTCGGCTTGGTAGTCCCGTCGCAGGGAGTAGACAGTAAAGAAGTTGATGAACAATCAAACTTTATTACTTGAAGGAGTACACACCGGGTGGCCGGGCCGTAGTTACAAGTAGTCGCCCGGACCGTGAGGCCGCTTACATACCGAGTAGTACCGGAGCGGGTAGCCGCTTACGGTGAGTGATCCGTAGGTAGCCGTGTAGGCCGGATCGCATCCGTGAGTAGCCGCGCAGTCGGATCTTTGGGGTGTGGTCTTCTTGGTAGACCGCCGCTAGAGTCCTTGACGCTCGTTGCGGCCCGTGGTCCGTAGGTAGCCGCGCGGGGCCGGACTCCGGAGGAGAGTAGTCCGAGACTTGAAGCCGGGACCCGAGGGGTCGCATGCGGCTAGGGGTGTTGATGCGCCGTGTAGACTTGAACCCCGGAGTAGTCGAGTAGACTAGGCGTAGAATCGACGGAGGCCGGTCGACGTTCCACGAGTTGTTGACTTCTTCGCCTTCAAGTGTTTGGAGGCGGTAGGAGCCTCGGCCCGGTCACCTTAGCCACGGTGAAGGGCCCTTCCCGTGGGGAGCCGAGTTTGTGAAGTCCTTCCGTGTTCCGGATACGGCGGAGGACAAGATCTCCAACGTTGAAGGAGCGTTCCTTGATGTTGCGATCGTGGTAGCGTCGGATACCCTCCGGTACCTTGTCGATTGGACTAGGGCGGCACGGCGAGCTTCTTCGAGGCCGTCGATGTCAACTCGTCCGTCGTCTTCCGAGACGCCTTCGTCGTAGTGCTCCACCGCCGGCGAGTTCCATATGACATCCGCGGGGAGGATGGCTTCGGAGCCGTAGACCGGAAGTAGGGGGGATTGCCCCGTTGGCTTGGATGGTTGAGTCCGCGGCCCCCCGCAGTGCATTGGGTAGTTCCTTGATCCACTTGCCCCCTTTTGAATTAGCGCCGTCGTGTAGCCGCTTCTTGAGGGCGTCGAGCACCATCCCGTTGGCGCGCTCGACTTGTCCGTTGGCCCGTGGATGGGCGACGGAGACGTATCCGACGTCGATTCCGCCGTTCTCGCGGTACTCCCGAACCGGTGGTTGTTGAAGTTGGACCCCGTGTCCGTGATGATGCGGTGGGGTAGCTCGTAGCGGTGTACGAGTTCATCCAGAAGTCGAGTACTCTGTCGCCCCGGGACATGTGACCGGCTTGACCTCGATCCACTTGGTGAACTTGTCGATAGCCACCGGCACTCGTTGAATCCCCCCGGCGCAGCTTGGTAGTGGCCCAATCATGTCGAGCCCCCCGGCAGGCAAAAGGCCGGGTTGGTGGTATGGTGACCAGCTTGTAGGCGGGGACGTGCCGTCGCTTGGCGAAGAACCGACATCCTTGGCACCTTCGACGAGTTCTTCCCGCATCGCCCGGGGCCGTGGGCCGCAGAAGGCTCGCCGGAAGGCCTTGCCGACCGGCCGTGCGGGAGGACGCGTGGTTGCCGCGGACACCCTTGTGGATCTCCTCCAAGATGTCCTTGCCTTCTTCGCGAGGAACGCATTTCATAAGTACTCCGGAAGATGCGCCTCGCTTGTAGAGTTTGTCGCCGACGAGGACGTAAGACTTGGCGCGGCGGACGAGTTGTTCGACCGCGTTCTTGTCGGAGGGGACCTTCTCGCTCGCCGAGGTAGTCGATGAAGGGTTGCCTCCGGTCCACGTCGATCATCATGACCTCCCGCCCGGGCCCGGTTGGCTAGCCGGGACGGTGGTCGGCGGCGCCGCTCCGGATGGATGGCGCGTGAAGCTCATGGACGAAGACGCCCGCGGGTACTTGGGCGCGGGTGGATCCGAGCTTCGAAAGGACGTCCGCTGCAACGTTGTTGTCGCGAACGATGTGGTGGAACTCGAGACCATAGAATTTGTTCTCGAGCTTGCGGACTTCTAGGCGATGGCGTCCATGTTCTCCTTGTTGCGGTCCCAGGACTTGTTGACTTGGTTGATGACCACTGCGGAGTCGCCGTAGACTAGTAGCCGCTTGATGCCAAGTGAAGCCGCGAGACGGAGCCCGTGTAGGAGGGCTTCGTACTCGGCTTCGTTGTTTGAGACCTTCCAGAAGATCTGCAGGACGTACTTGAGCTGTTCACCCGTTGGAGAGATCAGGAGTACCCCTGCGCCTGCGCCCTCGAGGTTGAGTGAGCCGTCGAAGTACATCACCCAATGCTCTGGTCGCACGGTGGGAGTAGGTAGCTGGTTCTCCCGCCACTCGCCATGATGTCGACTAGAGCCTGCGACTTGATGGCTGTGCGTGGCTTGAAGTCGATGGTGAGGGCGCCGAGCTCGACAGCCCCATTTGGAGATCCTTCCGGTGGCGTCCGGGTTCCTCGGATGTCGCCGAGCGGGTAGTCGGTGACGACGGAGACCGAGTACTCCTGGAAGTAGTGTCGTAGCTTCCGCGAGGTGATGAGTAGAGCGTACGAAGCTTCCCGCACGGCCGGTAGCGAGCCTTGGACTCGATAGAACCTCGCCGACGAAGTAGACCGGGCGCCGGACCGGTAGGCGTGGCCGTCTTCCCCGCCGCTCGACAACGATGGCGCATCGACCACGTGAGTGGTCGCAGCGAGGTAGAGCAGTAGCTGCTCGCCCTTGAAGGGAGCCGTGAGGACTGGTGGCTTCGACAGGAAGTCCTTGAGCTGGGCAAGGGCTTGGTCCGCCTCCGCTGTCCACACGAACTTCTCGTGGTGCTTGAGTAGTTTGAAGAAGGGGAGACCCCGTTCTCCTAGCTTCGAGATGAATCGTTCAATGCCGCCATGCACCCCGTCGCCTTCGGACGTCCTTGATGCTCGTGGGAGCTTTCATGCCGGTGATGGCGGAGATCTTCTCGGGGTTGGCTTCGATGCCGCGTTGGCCGATGATGAAGCCGAGTAGTTTGCCCGAAGGCACGCCGAAGACGCACTTGTTCGGGTTGAGCTTCCGGCGGTACTCGCGTAGCGATGCGAAGGTCTCTTCAAGGTCGTCGATGAGGGTACCGGAGTCCCCGGTTTTGACAACCACGTCGTCCACGTAGGCCTCGACGTTCTTGTTGAGTTGCCGCTTGAAGCGGTGCCCGGATGGCCCGTTGGTAGGTAGCGCCGGCGTTCTTCAACCCGAAAGACATGGTCGTGTAGCAAGACGCGCCAAACGGGGTGATGAACGCGGTCTTCTCCTCGGTCTTCCTCCTTGATCGCGATCCGGTGGTACCGGAGTAGCGATCGAGGAAGCAGAGCGGTCGCGGCCCGCCGTGGAGTCGATGACTTGATCAATCCGCGGTAACCCGAAGGGGTCCTTGGGGGCGCGTGCTTGTTGAGGTCGGTGTAGTCGACGCACATCCTCCACTCGTTCGAGTTCTTCTTGCGGACGAGGACGGGGTTGGCGAGCCACTCGGGATGGAAGACTTCTCCGATGAAGCCGCAGCGAGTAGCTTGGCGAGTTCCTTCTTGATGGCGTCCCGTCCGTCGTCGGCGAAGCGTCGGAGGTGTTGTCGCTTGGGGGTGGCCTTTGGGTCGACGTTGAGGCGGTGCTCGATCGGCTCCCCGGGCACTCCCGGCATGTCCGTCGGCTTCCACGCGAAGATGTCGCGGTTAGCCCGAAGGAAGCCGATGAGCGCGTCTTCCTATTTGGGGTCGAGGCCGGCCCCGATGGTGGTAGTCTTGGTGGGGTCGCCCGTTCCGAGGTCGACCGCTTGACGAGCACCTCCTCGGTGGCCGAGGCTTGTTGGCGCCGTCGGACTTTTCTCGGGATGTCGAGTTCACTTGTGGCAAGCTTCTTCGACGCGGCGTAGACCTCCATCATTGGGGTGGGTACTTGGTTTGTCGAAGCGATCACCACGGCCTCCCGTATCGCGGTCCGTGAGAGATCTTCAAGTCCCCTTGGAGAGAGAGTACGCCACCGGACTTGGCATTTTGAGTACCAAGTACGTGTAGTGAGGCACCGCCATGAACTTGGCGATGGCCGGTCCGCCGAGGATGGCATGGTAGGAAGTCTCGATATCCGCGACCTCGAACTTGATGTACTCGGTGCGGTAGTTGTCGCGAGACGCCCCGAAGGTGACCGGCGCACCACCGAGCCTAGTGGGATAGCCGCGTTGCCCGGGACGATGCCGTAGAAGGGCATGCTTGCTCTTGTCGAGCATGGGGGTGACGTCAAGGTTCATCTTCTTCGCAGTCTTGGTGAAGAGGACGTTGAGCCCGCTTCCGCCATCGATGAGCACCTTGTTGAGCTTAGAGCCCGCCACCGTTGGTTTCGGGACGAGAGGGAAGCGTCCCGGTTCGGAGAAGCCGGTCCATTGGTCCGCGCGGGAGAAGGTGATGGGTGTCTCCGACCACCCGAGAGGGGTCATAACCGCCGGTTCAATGGACATCACTTCACGGCGAGTAGCCTTCTGCTCCCGCCTGCAGGGTAGTCCGCCGAAGAGGACGTTGACGGTCTTCTCGGGTTCTTGGAAGTCATCGCCGTCCTTCTTCTTGTTCTTCTGGTCGTGAGGGTGCGGTGGCTCCGGCGTATCTTTGAGTGCATGCCTGAGCTGGTAGCACTGCTCGGTAGTGTGATTGCCGTTCGGGTGCCACGGGCACTTCTCCTTCAGCAGGTCTTTGAACCCGCCGGAGTTCTTCTTCGAGTTCCCTTTCGGAGGGCGCTGGATAGCCGCGACGGTGTTGTCTGGCTTGCGCTTGCGGTTGGGACCCGAGAAGTTGTTGTTGTTGTTGTTGTTGTTGTTGCGGCCGCCTTGGTTTGGATTGCTTGCTCGCCGCCGCCACCTTGGTTCTCGCTTGGACTTGCCGCGGATGGCGTCGTACTTGGCGTTGGCCTTGTCCTCTTCGTCCGCCCAGGACGTGATCATGTCCTTGAGGTGGGGAATGGACTTGGGGCGGCGTCGGCCGAAGTCTTCGAAGGTTCGGCGATGGTAGAGCCCGTCCTGGAAGAGGTCGATGACCTCCTTGTCGGTGACGTCCACGACGGTAGCGCGCTTGTCGAAGAAGCGGCGCATGTACTTGCGGAGGGTCTCGCCTTGTTCTCGCTGATCATGGCCGGTCCATGCGAGTACCCGAACGGCCCATGGCGCCCGCGAAGTTGCTTGTGAATTGCTCCTTCAGTGGTCCCACTTGTCGATTGAGTGCTTGTCCGGCGACTCGAGCCACGTGAGTGGGGCTTGGTCCGTGCGGAAGGGGAAGTAGAGGCACTTGGTGTCGCCGTTGCCACCCGCCGTTCTCGATGGAGAGAGCGTAGCATCGGAGCCACCGGATAGGATCCTCGCTTCGCGTCGTATTTGGTGATCCCCAAAGGCTTGAACTTGTCGGGGAGGAGCGAGGTTGCGAGCCGGGGTGAGAAGGCGGGGAAGCCGTCGCCTTCGGCGGCGGTCGTCGACTTCTTCTCGCCGCAACTCGTCGATTCTCCGGTGAGCATCGTACCCGCCGTGAGAGGCGCCGGAGGCGTGGCCGTGCGCGTGGCCGCGGCCGCCGCGGCCGCCGCCGCCTCCCGGCTTTCTTGTTGGCTCCGTGGTTGGAGCCGCCGCCGCGCCGCCGCCGCCGTCGGGGTCGTTGCCGCCACCACCGGCCGAGGCACGGTGGGGGACGACTTCTCGGTTGACGTTGTCTTGTCGTGAGGGTTCGCCAGCGGTGGATCGTCGACGGTTTGGTTCGGCCGGGATGTCGCCCCGAGTACGGTTGGGACCGGGGTCAACATCGCGACTAGTAGCCTCGTTGTCGCGAGGCTTAGCTGGGAGAGGTTGGGTGACTCTCTTGTCTACCCGCATGAAGTAGGCTTCTTCGGGCCGAGCTTGGCGATGACTTCTCCCGGCCCGTATGCCCCGAGCTCGACGTGCGATCGCCGTGATCGACATGAGGCATTGCTCGGAGTGGTGTGAACTCGCTCTCGACCGCCGAGAGCTTCCGCAAGGTTGCGGATGGGAAGGTTGTCCCTAAGCCGCCGGCGTCGCTCGTTGCGCTTCCCCGTTACGTTCGCCCCCGGTGTCCCCGTCGTTGGCGTCGGTCTCGTCCGCGGGGGCATCGGCGGACGCTCGTCCGCGGAGATGTCCTCCGGTGTACTTGTCCGCGGCCGTGCCCGAGGTTCCCCGGGTGTCGCCGGCGGCCATGAAGACTTGACGATCAGGCGTGCCCAAGCTTGGCTCAGAAGGTGCCACCTCAGTTGGTGTGTTCGAGTCGGCTTGGGCTAGCGGTGTTCCCTCCTGGAACGGTAGCGAGTCGATGTAGGCGACGTAGCGTGAATCCTTTGTCAGCTCAGCAGGTTTACGGTCTGGCCAGTAGACGTATCTTCCGGCCGGTGTCGATCTTATAACCAGCCCGGAGGCCGGCCCTGACAAGGGAAGCTCGAAGAAGTCGTCTTCGGACTCGGGCTCCTCGGGGTCCGACCCGAAGTCGAACTCGTAGTCCGGGTTCGAGAAGAACTCGGAGAGAGGGCTGGAGTCCGAGACGCGGTTGGGGGCGGCGTCGGAGTCCGAGTTGTAGTCGGTTACGGGCTCCTTGCCGGCCCGGCGTGGTGTGGAAGCCTCCGTGCGGGCCCGGCTGGGAACGCGGGAGCCACGCGCGGAGCGCTGGCGTGGAGAGAGGGCCGCCCGCGATGGCTGAGGAGCCGGCTCGCATGCGATGGCCCATGGCGACGTCGGGTTCGAGTTGGAGACGGACTCGAGCTCGAAGTCGGCCGTGGAGGTTGGAAAGCGAAATTTCGCCGAACTTGCCGGCGAGTTTGCCCGCGACAACTTCGGGAAGCGTCACGAGCCCTGTCCTCGAGTCGGGTTGCATGATCAAGCGGCGCTGGAAAGAGCCCGCGCCATCAGCAGTGCAGACCCAAGCGCCGAAGACGAAGGTGTCGCCACGATTGAAGGCGACGGTTGGCTTGATGTGAACGGAAGCCGTCGAGTTCGCCATGTGATCTCGAGCGAGAGCCCCTACCTGGCGCGCCGCCGTGTCGGTGTTTTGGACCGAAGCAACCTACTACGGGGGTACCCGAAGTAGATGAATGTGACTCGCCGAGATCGGTAACTCGAAGGAAGAGGCACGCGGCACACAATTTAGACAGTTCGGGCCGCGAGGTGCGTAATACCCTACGTCCCGTATGCCGCGTAGCTCGGATTGATAGGGCACGATTACAAGATGGTGCAATAGTGCGCCGTGAGTTGAGATTGGATGAGGTGATCCTGGGATCGGTCCCCGCCCGCCTTATATAGTCCGGGAGGCAGGGTTACAAGTCGGAGTAGGGAAGGAGTACTAGCCGAGTACGTCTAGGAGACCTCTACACAGTGCGGAACGTGTACAGAGCCTTAACCGAGTACTACTCCTGTGCTGTCCTTGTGCTCCACGCCTCCAGGTGCCGTGTAGCGCAAGTCGGGTAGTCCCAGGGGCCCACCGAGTAGTCGGTCCTGGCACCCACCGAGGTAGTGGGCCCAGGGAGGTCCATACGACAAAGCTACCTAAGATTGTCTGAACATTGTCTCTGGCATCCAAGCCTGGAACTTCAGAGCTCAACTCAGGGACAGGTTGCTTGGTCTCCACTCTGGTGGCTCCAATCACACCTTTGTCAATGAGCATTCTCTCGTACTTATCAGCAAACAAGTACCACAAGCAAGTCCTTGGATCCTGCGAAAGAGATTAGGGATTCATGTTACAATAGAACTGCAAGCACTAACACAAATCATGCATTTGTCATGCCAGCAGCACTTGAAGAAGATGGACCCAGGGACCTTGGATCCCGGCCCAGAGACGAGCTCGAGTATCTCCGACCCATACTTGGGGCACGACACGAGTGGAAGCCCAGTGATTTCCCCGGGTTTCATAGCACTACCGCCGGGGAGGGGCTTGTAACCTGACTAACGCCCATGGCAGGAAGACTTCGATGAAGACGCGTCCATGGGATCTGGACGAGGTGGGACACAGCGGCGAGGGCTCACTGTGCGGCGGCGGCGGCACTCGAGGCAGATCGACGATGGTGGCGGCGTGGGCGGCACTGCAGTTTGGAGCGGTGAGAGATTGGGGAAAGGGAAGGAGAAGGACTGAGAAGAGAGAGACAAATGGGCAGGGGCGTTTTCATAAAAAAGCCCAGGGGTTGTAGCATGCGTGGAGATCGTGGCACGTCCACGTAGGACGCTGGCGCATGTGTGGCCAAGTTTGTACCGTTGGAGGGGGGAAATTATAGATCGAGTACCTACATGTTATGTTTTATAGTATGAGTACCTATCTGTTATCCGTCAAATAGTTTAGGTACCCCCAGTGCAATTTACTCACAAACAAACAAGCAAACTGAGAACAATGCACCAATCAAGAAAACTTTAAAAGATTGCACTAAAGGATATGTCTGATTCTATAGATCACTAAAGCACACAAACCATGTTGAGAAAAGGAAAGGCTTAGTTAGCTTTATGAAAGACACTAGGTTTGAGCATGAACTATGATTAAAAAGATCTAGAGCTTGAAAGAGGTCTAGATCCACAACACAAACACCTACAGACAGAGCTTGATAAAGAACGGTTAACGATCGATTTGCATATATGAGAGAACAAAACTATGAGCTAGGTTTTATTTTAATTAGCAAAAGGTATGTAAAGGTTATTTCATAAAGAAAATACCCTAAGGTGGAATTAATACAAATTAAACTTTACTTGACGAAACCGTAGAAAGGACTTAGTCAAGTTTTATTCATAAATGTTTATGTATAAATTATATCAATTAAATAATTAACTTTAGAAAACTAAACTATATGAATCATCTAAACGCAACTTTATGATTCGAGTGGATCATATTATTATCGAAAACATCATGGCATTGGTATTATAAAATTAACAATTATTTATAAAAATTGGTGTAAAGGACTAATCAACTTTTATTTAGGGAAGTCAATTATATTAAACATTAAACAAGATCAACATTTAGTTTATGAAAAATCGAGATTGGGCACTAATCATGCTTTTATTGTGAAGTCAACATTAATCAATTAACATTGATAAAGAAAAGTGATGCATAACACTATATAGCTTTTATTTATAAAAGGCATGCTTAATAGACATTAACAAAATTAATATTCAATAATTTTCAGAAAACAAACATGACGAAAGCTCACCACTAAAATCCTAAAACCCTAAAACTCACCACTAATGTGTGCTTTACATTATTATGAATCTAACGCAACTTGAACGAATTAAAACGGATCAAAAACATGGATTCTATGAGAAAAACAAGATTGGAGGACCTAGATGTGATTACCAAAAGATTTCAGGGGCTATCAGGGAAGTTTCACAAGACACATCAAATAGTGCTCACGAAAAGAATAAACTTCTGGGTTAGATCTGAAAAACTACACGAGCTGGATCTGGATCTAAGGGATCTAATCTATTAGGGTTTCCTAAAGATTTGCCAAAACACAGGAGAAACTACTAAAGATTATAGGGTTCCTCAGGGGGCTGGGTGCAAAACGGCGGGCCTCTTCTTCTACCTTCGGTTCAGGAGGATAGGGGAGGTCGGTAGCTCTTGCCGACGGGGTCGCTCGTGCTCCGGGTGACCTAGGGCTCAAGCGAGGTGAGGAATCAGAAGGGGGATTGAGGGGGATTAAGATGGTGTGCTCACCAAAGGCGAGAGACGATGACAGCGACCGGAATTCAAAGAAGGGCGCCCAGTGGCGGAGCTTGGAGGCGACCGGTCCTCACCGCGATGGCGACGCTCTGGTGGTCCTCCAATGCTGGGCGACAGGTCCTTGGATGCGGCTCGTCATGGCGAAGCTACTAGGGTTCGCGGCTTCGTCCATCAGGGCTCCATCGCTATGAATCGAATATTGACCAGTGGTGAGCTCTTCGCTCTTGCTTGGGCGGCGAACGGTGTGCGGCGCTGCGCGAACGACGGCTAGGCGAGGTGTGGGATGGAGCAAGGCACGCAGGGGCTTGGCGGTGGCACCTTAAATAGGGTCGAGGGCGCGACTTGGCTTGGCACGCACGCCAAGGATGGCGGCGGCGGCGGCCTGGCCGTGCCCTCCATGGCTGGCCAGCGGTTGTGCCTGGATGGGCCGGAAGGCTGCTGAGCTCGGGCCGTAGAGACAACCAGCGGACTTAGCGATGGAGTTCGGGGAGCTCTGCCGGACTTCCGGCCATTGGGCCACAAAGAGGCAACACTGCGCGTCTGATGTTGGGCCAAAAGGAACGGCGCGCGCGGCGAAGAGGAAGAATTTGGGGTGAAGCACTAGACTTCGGCTACTGGCTTCACGCAAAAGTGTGCCAAACATAAGAAAAAGGAAGGGGGTGGTAAAGGAAAAGGTTTTGCTATTTCGAAAAGAGATCAAACAATTGAATTCAAACAAACAAAAACAATGCACCAGGATGAATACAACAAATACCAAGCCATTTATCTAATTTAGAAAACAAACAATGGTTTTTTCTATGCTATGTTCCTTGTAAAGAAAATAAATGTGGATTTTAAAAAAAATATGAGAAAATTGTTATTTAGTCATTCTCTCTCTTCACATCTTGAAGTGGAAATTTCAGGGTGTGACATCAATCTTGAAGTTGAGATTATATGGAAGTGTGATTGGGAACTCGCACTCCATATGGAGTAGCCTTCGAGCCTTAGGTGAGTCGTGGACTCTAACTGAGGGTCAATCTTGATTATGCATCTTCTGTCTTCAAAAATTGAATAATGGGTGTAGTCACCAAGCCTTGAAGTGATTTAGATAATCAATCCAAGGGTCTTAAGAGTTTGAGAAAGCCATCATCAAAGTACCTCCTGCAGCGTCCAGCCCCCGAGATTGTGTGCCAACTGAGCCGTTTAAGTCACGTCGAGTAGTGATTAGAGTTGAGCCCTCTAATTGGAGAGCTAATGGAGCATACTGAAGTTCTGTCCAAGTAGTAATTCGACGTTGAACCGTCAAGCTTGATCGGTAGTGGAGACTACACGAGTCGTCTTCGAGTAGTAATATTGAACTTGAGAAGTAGTCATGCCGTCAGAACTGACTTTAGATGCGACTGAAGTCAACTTTTTGCCATCAGAATGGACTTTAGATGCGATTGAAGTCGACTTTAGATTGCCGCTGGAGCGAACTTTAGATGCGACCGAAGTCGACTTTGTGCCGCGCGGAGAGGACTTTGAGATGCAACTGGAGTAGTCGACTTTGTGCCACGTGGAGTGGACTTGGAGATGAGACTTGAGAAGTCAACTTTGTACTGCGCGGAGTGGACTTTTGAAATGCGACTAAAGTATAGTCGACTTTGAAAATTTAGGACCAAGTATGAAACTCGAAATACAAAGCTAGAAAGCCAACAACAAAAAGCAATTTTCGAAGAAAAAACGAATAGTTTGAAAATCAGAAAAACGAATAGTTTGTTGCCGGAGCGGGCTTGAATGTGACTAGGTAGGAAATCATCAGGATTCGAAGGCCGCTTATAGAGGTGCCTGGGGACTGTACTCAACAGGTAGGAGGCCACGAACGCTGTTAAGCGTCACTTTAGCGGCAAAAAAGCAGATTGTCGCTTAAGGGTGAGTTGCGGTTGATTTGGGGATTGGATAATAATATTTCCATTGTGGGCCACGGTAGCATCGGGAGACTAGATAATGATGTTCCACATGCATGCATACCAATAAGAAAAAAAATTATATCATCCTCACATGCAAAGTGTTATTAAACTTAAAACCACTATAAATGTTAAACCGAGTGTCAAAATTAAATTCTGATCGCATCATTTGATTTCTGATAATAAAAACTTCGAAACAAGATACCACTTGACCATATTTTGACAAACTTTATTTATTTATATTTTTTGTTAAGATTATATATTTACATAACCGTAGAACAAAATTTACAAACTATCAGAACAAAACATTTGTCGCTACCGAATAAGTTATACAAACTGCCAGAACAAATATGTATATGTGTCCAACAAAAGTGTTGATGTCACATTTGCATGCAAGTTGTTTGAAATTTAAAAAAATCTATAAATCATAAACCGAGTATCAAAACTAAATTCCGATTTCACCATTGAATTTCTGATAATAAAAACTTTGAAACAAGATCTCACTTGACTATATTTTGACAATCTTTTTTATTAATATTTTTAATTACATTATGTATTCTATTATCGACATAACAAAAACAAATTAATTGTCGGAACAAACGAGAACAACTATCAGAACAAGATCTTATTATAGCCAGAATAAGTTTGTATGTCTCCCTGAAAAAATGTAGTGTCAGAACAAGAGTCATAACAAATTATTATTATAGACCAAACAAATTATTATTATAGTCAGAACAAGATATTACTATAGCCAGTGCAACTTATTATTATAGTCAGAATAAACAAAATAAAGTGTCAGAACAAACTCCTATTATAGCCAGAACAAACTTATGGTGAAGAACAAATATTTAGAGAAGACGAAAAAATATGTAAAAGAGAAAAATCATAGAGAATTTTCGAACAAACAAAATAAAGTGTCAGAACAAACTCCTATTATAGCCAGAACAAATTTATCGTGAAGAACAAATATTTAGAGAAGACGAAAAAATATGTAAAAGAGAAAAATCATAGAGAATAGGAAAATGACAAACATGAAAAAATGAAGGGATGAAAATAAATATTTAAATAAATAAAGAGAAGAAAGAGAAAATAAAGTGAATAGAGAAAAAATAATCAAGAAAAGGAAAAACAGAAAAATAGAGAAGGGGAGAAAAAAGGCATATATGAAATAACGTGAAATAAAACAACACGAGAAAGGAAAATTTATAAAGAATAGGGAAAGAAAAAAACATGGATGAAAATAATGGAAGAAAAAAACCTGAGTAAAATATGGAAGAGGAAAAAATAATGAAAGGAAAATAAAAATAGAGAAAGAAAGAAACAAATGTTCACTCAAGTGGAAAAATTCATTGACAGGAAACAAATATTCACTAAGAGAAAAATATAAAAAAGAAACAAGAAATAATAAAATAAAAAAAGAATAAAATGAAATAGAAATATAAATAAATAAATAAAAAGAAACAAGCAATAAAAAGAAACAAGAAAAAGGAAAAAGAATAGAGAAAGAAAAAGAAAAAAATAATAAAAAGAAAGAAAGGAGAGAATGAAAAAAGAAAAAAACACCCCTTGCCCTAATGGGGCGGGTCGTAATGGATTTTATGATGCGGGTTGTTTCATGGGGTGTGTTTGGATGAGTGGAGATGAGTTTTTATAGGTTGGGTATAAGACAAATGCGGGTTGGGGCGGATTGGAAGTGGGGTTTTAAGGCACAACTCTTGACGTGTGGCCCACATATAAGTCCAGCCCCACCACTTTGCACAGAGTAGCGGACTATCAAATTGAGTCTTTTACATAAATTTCAGCCAATTTCTCTAAAATTTTAAGGTGTGAACGCGAGGTTTTAGTTTTAGGGTCTGAGTCTAGATGTGGGTCCCACGTATAAATCCAGTCCCACAAATTTGCACAGAGTAGCGGACCATCAAATTGAGTCATATGCATAACCAATTTCTCTAAAAATTTAAGGTGTGAACATGAGGTTTTAGTTTTAGGGTCCGTTCTTAACACGGGGCCTGCGTATAAGTCCAGCTCCACCACTTTGCACAGAGTAGCAAGCAATCAAATTGAGTCATCTGCATAAATTTTAGCCAATTCCTCTAAATTTTAAGGTGTGAGTGCGAGGTTTTAATTACAGGTCCGACTCTTAATGTAGATGTTACCAGCAATATGAGTAAATAATCACAACCCATTACCCCCGCACATAATGGGACGGGGTGGGGTGAGTAGCAAGTTAAACAGGGTAGGGCTCGTTGGGTTGACATAATTTAATTATTAGGTGGGTTTGGGGGGTCTTCCCCCATTAGCAGGCCTACTGCACCGACGTCCCGCGCCCACATCTGTGCCTACACCCCCGCGGTGACGCTTTGCGATTTTGTCGCTGAAGCGACACATGATATCGACGCTAGGACGCTAAGTCACTAACGCGCGGTCCGCTCTTGTTGGAACACTTCAGTGGGTTTGAGTTCCCTTTGCTAGTAGACCTCGACCTCACTCTTCGAAGCGTGCTCTGTTGTGTACTGATTTGATTAGAAATCATGTACCTGAAGTTTGAAATCTTAGCAAAATGTTATTTTTTAGATTCTACATAATAAAGGGAAATGCCATGGTTTTCAAATTGCTTGATCGTACTAATTGTACAGATGTTACGGAATGAAAGTTTTCATTATATTCAATGCTATAATAAGCTAGATGTTGCAAACCCTAATTTGCTAGTCCGGCACACCCTTGACCACCACTTTTGCACCCTGTTCCAGCAATAATTTGCTAGAAGAAGATTTTTCTCTAGACATTTGCTAGGGGACAGAAACTCATGACTACAAAAATATGAGTAGAATCTTATAAGTAGAATTTTGTTTACCCATGATTGCATAATTATTCCAAAACCCGTTATTTGTCTACAAATTGCTATTAATACAATTTGTTTGTATTTTTCAAAGGCAGGAAGAGCATAACCTGCAATAGAAACTCGGCTCCGAAAACTCGCACGTGAAGATGCCAGAATTCTGAAAGAAATTTGGAATGGGAGAGCCCATTAGCAAGAATCATCATCAGTTCATCGCCTATAGTGTTACTTCTCCCATGCATATAAAGAATAGCGTTAATGGTTGTTGCCATCTGAGGCAAGGATGATGCAATCCTATCTATTCACATCACTTGTACATTCATCACCTACACCGAAACAAAACTTGCATGCAACTTAGGACTTGTTTGGGAAATGGAGGATTCAAGTGGATGGAAGAGGATTGAAGGGGATTTTGGGAAATTTTGACTTATAGTGGAAATTCCTTCACCCCAATGCTCTTCATTCCCGTTCATTCCACTGATTCCCAAACAAGCCCTTAAGGTGCTTGTTGTCCCCTTTTACATGAAAAATGCCTCTCAGGAACAGGGATCGCTTTCCTCGGTTGGAATATTGACTTAGTTCAAAAACGTAGAGCAAGAAGTATCAGATTCACTGATCTATACAAGCTGGTAGCCTTAACGCTGTTCTCTTCCACTCGACTCCTGGACGAACAGATCAATCGCACGGAGGAGTCTCTGCTGCTCTGATTGAACCGCACCAGATTCCGTGCACTGGTTCAGCATCAGGCTAAAGAGCAAGGCAAGCACGTCATCGATGCTTCTCATGACCTTTTTAACACTATGCTTCAGCATTTGCACCTTCGAGCTTCCCTCATAGACATGACTTCTGCACACCTGCATTGTGATAAGAATGAAGTGAGCTAGGTGGAAACTAAATGTTGAAACCAATCAAATTTATCTGGGTAGGGTTCAAAAGGTAAAAACTAAACTAAAGGATATGATCCTGGAAGCCTAGTTGTACGACTATACAATGCCATGCTCTGTACTTTGTAAGGTTGCGAAGAGAACTGCAGACCTGGAACAAGTTATGCAGAGCAACAATGTGCTCTTGACTTAGATATTTCCTAGCCATGAGCTCACTGAAAAGATTGACAATTTCAGCAGTAACATTCCTAGCAGAAAGATTAGCCACAATGCCAGATATCAGATGGCTATCAAACAGCGATGTTAGCCAATCTGGTACTTGGCTTAGCCTGAGCAACAAAACAGCTAGATTCGCAGCAAACTTTTGCTGGTTGGTGAAAGATTTGGATGTCAAACCAGGAGCTGTCAAGGCAACAGCAAATTCCTCCATTATTAACCGAAACCATTTGGATTCTCTAGTCGCCACCTTCTCTTGGCTTCCAAATTTCTCCCAACCTAAAATCACACAGAGACAGGCACCGCAATTTCCAGCAACTTTACTGTCTTCACTGAACACCAAACCCTCGGTCACTGCAATAATGGACTTCAAATACTTCACAGAACATCTTAATTCAGCCTGAGTACATGTTCTTTGATCCGAAATTCTCGTGAGCAACTCCACCAGGCATTGTGAAGCAATAAGTTTAACAGAAGGTGGACCGAAGTGCATGAGACGGCATAAATCATGGCATGGAACGCCAAGGACAGAAAACGATTGGACATCATCTGAATGCTGAAGGAAGTCCTGCCAGTCAATACTTGCCTCTAGAATTGTATGCAAACTGAAAAAACAGGCCACATTTAGTGCATGCTGAAGAAAAAAATAAAAAGAAGCATGCAAGTAACAGCTTCATACCTTCTTAGGGAGAAAAACACCATTAGAAGCACAAGAATCAGAAATTCTCCAAAGGCTGTCTCCTGATTGTGTTGAAATAAAGATGGGCCTTTTGCACATGATGCGTGTACTATAACATCAGTTAAAGAAATCAAAGAACTGTTTAATATTATGGCTTTTGCAGGCTCAACAAGAACTTTGTTTGCTGAATGATACAAAACAAAGCACAATATCCCAATCAATATCTTATGTTCTTGGTTACTAGATGTATAATCAATATTAGAATTGATAAATTCCAATAGCTGTAAACAAAAGTGATTCCTGAATTAGACAAATTATAAATGTACCCAGAAATAACACAAATTGAAATAATATCTAGCAATGGATTCTATTGGACTGTTGCATTGTCCTAAACAGACAATTACAGTTTATTGATGTTGGATTGGATCCATAGGAAGTAATTCTAATCCAGCTATGATTAAAACAATATAAATATTCTATACCTGCGCTAGAATTTTGTTACTTTGCCATATACACAAGTTTAGCCCAATAGTCATCCCATGAAGCTATTAATAACCAGAAAATAATATTACTTAAATGTGATTAAAACTACGGTCCACATCATAACTTGCGGTTCAACGCAGATCGACAAAAAAACAAGTACCTTCACAGTAAGAAGAAGCCATTCATCTTCCCCAGAAGATGTCAATGTACTTGCTGAACATAAGATGTTAAAGATCAAATAGGAGCAAACTATTTTGATCCTTGAAGAGCAAGCTATGCAATATAGGCGATGGAATGAATCGACAATGCCACATGATATAAACTGATCAGAAGAACAAGGAGAGATCATGAGGATTTCAGCGATAACGCTGATCACTGAAAAGACCTCATCTTCAGTGCCCTCCTTTACTATCTGGTTTAGTAAGGACACCAGCAAAAATGAGATGATGGTTTCTCCAGAAAGCACCAGCTCTGCAACCATTTGTATGTCCACCAACTGACTGCTGTTTGAGAGCATGACAGTTTCATTCTCACAGAAAGTTTTGCAAAAATTTAGCATCTGGAAGGCAAGTGGTTCCAGAAGTTCTTGCTTCTGAAAGAGCCATTTTATTGCTACTGGATGAACTCGGATTGCAAGCAAATCCCAGTCCTTATGCATCATTACATGGAATAGAGTATTCTCAGCTTCGGGACTATGTGGAATGCTGCAGCTATAGGAAATGCCTCTGACAAAGGCATAAAGATGGACCAGAAGTGTAAGCATAACAGAACAATTAATTTCCTGTGGGAAGTTCCCACCATTGAGGAGGATGTATTGCTCAACAGAAGCCAGAATTTGGTTGTCAGCGGCCAGCCTGAATAGTTGAAACAATCATCACATCAGCATTCTTTTTAGTAAGTTATAAATGGCGAATCAAAAGCTGCACAAAAATGAGCACCTTTCATTGTAGAATGAACAGGCATACAGTATAGAAAGAATAGCGCATTGGCTTGATGCCAAGTTGAAGTCTTCTGTACTACATTGCCCAAGCAAATACATCAGTTCTGTGGGGTCTGATGGCAGATAAATGTGTGCATCTCTAATAGCTTCCCCATAATTACAGCCCAAAACTCTGTCAACAATGGAACTAGTGACCAAATACACTACTGATTTTACATGATCAGTAGGAAATAAGCCCATAAATCCAAATGACAGGCCAAACCATGATGATGATGCTAGCAACTCAGCAAACTTCAGTGACTTTTTGTCAGTTGCCCTTGACAAAATAATTTGGAAAATCTGAAGGATCCCCGCCAATGATTCATCATCATTGCCATCAACCACAGCATTTTCAAGCCAATGCAGTAAAATCGTTCCACAAGTTTCAATGATACTGTCCTCAAGATCCTTCTTGCTAGAAATATTATATTTGCCCCCTTCAAGGCAGAACAGAAGTGCTTCTTTCAGAAGAAGAAGAGAATGAGGAATTAGGATCATAGAATCATACTCATGTGATAATGTTGACGATACAGCATATTTTGATGCTTCTTCAATAAATGGTGGTAATTTCTCAATATCATCAGCATGAGGTGACTTTAGAACCTCTATTAATATTGAGCAAACCAGAATAAAGGTCTCATAACTCATGCCAAGTTCACCATTGCCATTTCTTCTCAAGATTGCAGTCAAAGTACAGACTATCTGTTCTTCTTGTGGCAGCGAGAGGATACCAGAACAATTGACCATGCAGATCCAAACAAGTTCTAAAACATGAGACTGGACTGGGTGAAATGGTATCTCCGCAACATAGTGAAGAACAGGAAGCAGGGTGGAAAATCCAATGGCAAGCTTTTCTTTGAATTTCTCCTCTGACCTTGCTAAAAGTATCAGTACTTGAATAGAGGAAATGACAAGTACATCATTATTTCCTGAAGAACATAAACCAGGAGTTCAAATTGGTAAGCCTTCATGATCGATAATGCATTTAAGCTTTCAGAAAGTGGTTCATGACTGCGAAAAGGTTAACTTTTGTACCTGATAACCTGAGAACCTCAAATATGTAATCAGCAACATTTTCATCAATCAATGTTTGAAGTAGAGCACAAATATTTGCATCAGATGAAAGGAAATGAAAGATCAAATCCAATGTCCCTATCTGAACTTCTAGATTAGTAGATAGCAGAGATCCTTTGACAGCCTCAGCAAATAGAACAAGAGAAGCATTTAGGGACATATAATCTGTCTGCATGTGTTCTGTTTCTATGCAATTGATTGAACTCTGATTACCAAGCAACACAATGTCAAAGGGTCCCTTCTTTGCTAAAGTAAGGAGCAATGCTGCAGAAGCACAAAAAAGGAACATCAATAACAAGTGAAGAACCAGCTACTGCAGAAATTTCCAGCATTGACGAGTTTCTTAATGAAAAATCCAAATCTCATTAGTGCAAATGACTTGGAAGTCATTAAATTTCTTATTACTGCAAGGAATAACAATAGTACAAACAATTTGAAAGTACTATGTCAAGATTGTAAATTATTTCCTCCACTAACTCTTAAACTATTGGAACTCTGCAGCCATGTCAGCAATGGTGCATTCGTCAATTTACATATGCAGGCTTTTCATAACACTTCAAATTATCAAACTATACTAAGCTTGCTACACAACTCGTTTTATCTTTGAGTAATTGAGGATTTTATATTTAGAATGTTCAGACAAAGACAATGTGTCGATTAATTACACACAAGCAACTTCTACAAACTTATGTATAGATTGTGACAGAAACTAATGGTTAGAAGTGTTTGTTGGTTCGTATGAAATTTCAAACATAAGATAACATGCCCCTAACTGGATAAATAAGCTCAAAGCACTATTATCTGTATTAAACAAACCGAAGAAATAACTAACCAACACAATTCAAGCGGACAGCATCATTTTGAGTTTTAAGTAGGACTTCAAGAGAGAGTTGAAGCACGTTTCTTCCAATTGCGGAAAGGTCAACATCTCCACTATCACACATATTGTCCCATGGGGTAGCGTTTAATATAGAGAGTTTGTATAGCACGAAGAGTATCTCTCCACGAATTTCATCACTGTATAGATGAAGTTAAGGATGTTACCAGATGAAGTGTTTGAAAAGTAAGAAATAAGCATTGAAAGTCAGTTGTCTCCACCTTGGTAGTCGGAGGTCATTAGCAAGATTTAAGAAAAGTGAAAGTTTATCTCCTATATATGCAGCACCATCTTTGGTAGTGTTTAGCAAGACCCCCAAACAATGTAGCTGCAATGACATAAAAGAAAGATCCAGACATTAGGCAAATCAATTAATAAAATCTCAACAATGTTGTTGCCTCTGTTTCATTAAAAAAAAATACCAAGATGCCTCACATCTTTAATAGATCCAGTCTACCTCAGTTAAACGATGAGATAAAAGGACTGCAGACCACTTTGAACAAATTGCAGGAGTCCACCACAATTACTGTAACAGGGCAAGGAAGCCGATCATCCTCCAACTGTATCCTGAAAACTAACTGTAGATGTACTTCTGGGGCAACCTTTGAATAGTGAATGCATCTCCCAGAGTGAAATTAATCAATTAAAATGATGTTGCAGCTGGTCAAATTTTTTCCTGCCACCAGTTACTATGTTTACTTCAAATAGTGCATGGAAGCACCAAGCATCTAATCTAGTAGTGTAACCAAACAAGATGCTATACTAGATTTAAGTTTGGTACAACTACAACAACACTAGGGAGATTTCAATTGATGCCTCTCTCAATTCATTAGCTCAACTCATATTATGGCGCAAGTAAAGAAATTTATTACACCTGGGGGAGGGGGGTCTCATGTACATTATCAATGATGAGATTGATGTGAATGGTGGAGTACTGGAGTTGCAGAAAATTGTTGAGACGTGATAGTGCAAGCAACTATAGGTGTATGAAAAATAATAGATTGCAGAGTGCTTAGATCATGTGAAGGATGACAATTCCCCATAATATCACATACTCCTTTAATATTCCCACCATCCCTTCGTCAGTGTCACTTTCCATATATAGCAATAGCTCTAATAAACCACCATGTTGACGTAATAAGCAGCTACCAAATCATGTAGCGGTTTCAGCACCACAATAATCTTAAGGTGATTCTTGAACTGCAAGAAGTGGAAAGCTCTCCACTACTCTACTGCACTATACATCATTGCAACGAACCAACTCGGGTAAAATAACACTTCTAGAATCCACTATCTCGCAATGTTTTTTATTGAAAAAACATTTCCAGCGATCAAATTTTCGGGGAGAGCTAGCCTAGGACGAAAATGTGAGTGGCTGGGGGCCGCATACGTACCGTGTGGAGGTGCTTGACGAGTGAGCCGGAGGAGAGGACGCGGGCGAGGCGGGCGACGAGCTCCGAGGCGGCGGGGACTCCCACGGCGGCGGCGAGGTCCGCCGCGAGGTCGGACGCCTGCGCGGCGAGCGCGGCGTCGCGGCGGGCGGCGGCGCCCGCGAGCGCGTCGGCGAGCGGCGCCGCGAGGAGGCGCGGGTGCGTGGAGCGGAGCGGCGCGAGGAAGGCCGGGTCGGCGAGCGCCAGAGAGAGGCTGGCGAGCACGTGCGCGACGTGGTGGGACGGCGTGGAGGCGGCGCCCGCGGAGGAGAGGAGCGCCGCGGCGCAGGAGAGGCAGACGCGGCCACCTGCCGAGGTCGGCAGCGAGTGCGCCGCCCGGTGACCCGCGCCGCAGGAACGCGGTGGCGCCGCCGCCGGCGGAGGAGGCGGCGAGGTGCCACCGTCGGATTCCATGGGAATGTGCAGGGGCAAAACGGGTTCTCGGGAGGGTTAGATTTAGAGGAAGTACATTAGTACAAGGATATTTAAATTTTTAACATCCTAACGGGTGGCGAACATCACACCGGACGACGATACATTTTTTCACGTACCGAAGAAACCAGATACTCTGGTATGTGCCTAAAAGACTAAAAGACGGTTGGTTTTTGTGTCACAAGTTTAACCGGATTTGTGGAAAACCGGATTTGTAGAAAATACGTGCAACATTTATATCTTCAAATAAATTTGTTAAAAAACAAGATTCAAATATCTATCTAACTATACTAATTTTGTAGATAAATACTAATATATTTATATATATATTTAGTCAATGTTGTTTCTCGGGAAGCGAAAACGACGGTCTTTTAGGAATGGAGGGAGTACATAAATACCACATTTGTATAGGTGGCACGCGAACTCTTATTTTAAAGTGCATCCAAGTCAGCAAGCACATGTAAAATATCCCTTCGACCCTTTTCTTATCTTCCTTCTCCTCTACCATCACTTACGTCCCACATGTAAGTGTTTTGGATCGGCAAACCTAACAAGGGGTATCCAAGATAGTAGATTGTACGGTGGAGGATCGTGATCAGGAGACCTGAAACTCGAAGGTAAAGATAGGGACACGAGACACAAGATTTATAGTGTTGGGTTGGCTGAGTTGTCCCCTATATACCCGGCCCTCTTTTTATAGCCCAGGGGGCGGGTTCTTGGTCGGTTACAAGGTAGGAGTTCTAATATGATTACACAGAACGAGTCCTAATAGGATTACAGGGGAATTCTAGTAGGAGACCGTCTTCATCCTTCCTTGTATGAGTACCCAGAGTGTATGCCCGACAAGCCCCCCGAGCACGTTGTAATCGACAGTAGTAGTTCGAGTAGTCTTGAAGCCTATTTGAGTAGTTCTTGAGTGTCATCGAGTACTGCTTGGAGAAGTCTTCAATAGTACTTGAATTGCCACAAGGCCGGAAGGTGGTCCAGCTCATCAGTCTTGAAGTCGAGATTTATATGGAAGTAGGATTGCAAAATCGCACTCCATATGTAGTAGCCCCCGAGCCTTGGGTTGAGTCGTAGACTCTAACTGAGGGTCAATCTTGCTTCTGAATCTTCCATTTGAAAAAAAATTGGAAGATGGGTGTAGCATAGCAGCCCTCGAGTCTTGAAATGATTAGATAATCAATCCAAGGGTCATCAGTATTCGTGAAAGCCATCATCCGAGTACTCTTGCAGCATGTAACCCCCGAGATAAGAGAGTTGTATGAGCCACGTCAAGTAGTAGTTGTTGTAGAGCCTTCGAGCTTGAGAGCGGGCGAAGTCTGCTAAAGTTGTTCTCGAGTAATAATTTGAATGCAGCCCCCGAGCTGGAGAGTTTCCGAGTAGCAATTTGTCGTTGAGCCGTGAAGCTTTAGAAGTGGTCGTGCCGTCAGAGCGGACTTTAGAATGCGACTTGAAAACCGAAAGTCAACTTTGTGCCGCGCGGAGCGGACTTTGATATGCGACTTAAAAACCGAAGTCGACTTTAGTTGCCGCACGGAGTGGACTTTAATATGCGACTTGGAAACTGAAGTCGGCTTTAGTTGCCGCGCGGAGCGGACTTTAACATACGACTTTAGATGTCGACTTTAGATTGCCGCGCGAAGCGGACTTTGAGATGCGACTTGAAAACGAAGTCGACTTTAGTTGCTGCACAAAGCGGACTTTGAGATGCGACTTGAAAACCGAAATCGACTTTAGTTGCCGCGCGGAGCGGACTTTGAATGCGACTATAGTAGTCGACTTTGTGCCACACGGGGTAGACTTAAGATGTAAAAACGAAATGCACTTCCGGAAAGCAAAATCGAATGAAAGATCAGAGAAAACGAGTAGTTTGCCGGCCAGGGCTGTTTACAAAAAGGTAGTCGCCAGGACCCGTAGGCCGTTTATAGCTGAGTAGTCGCTAGGACGCGTAGGCCGCTTACATCTGAGTAGTTGCTAGGACCCGTAGGCCGGTTACAACTGAATAGTCGCTAGGACCCGTAGGCCGCTTATAGCTAAGGATCTGTTAGGTAGCCGTAAAAGCTGGACCCTGGAGTACTTACTCCCTCCGGTTCCTCATTAGAAGACGTTTTGGACAAGGTTGGAGTCAAACATTGGGAATATAAATCATGAATAACTTTTAAGTCGTTGAGTTTGAAAATGTGAAAACCATATAAATAGATTTGCCTTGAAAATTACTTTTATAAAAATATACATATATAACTTTTCAATGAAGATTTTTATAGAAAAAAGAAGTCCCTAAACGATTTCTAATATGGAACCGGAGGGAGTAGGGTACTTGACCCATAGTACGGTGTGCGAGCACTTATGGTACTTGGACCCATGATATAGAACGCGAGTACTTAGGGTACGAAACCCATGGTACGGAGCGCGAGTACTTAGGGTACGAACCCCGTGGTATAGAGCGTGAAGACCACGTGCAGCTAGGTACCATTGTTGCCAGGACGCGAGATCCACTTACAGCTAGGTTCCATCGAAGCTTACACACGCAGTATGCCACCGAAGCAGGCGAAGTTGCGGCCAGAGTCGACTTTAAGTTGTCGCACGGAGCGGACTTTAGAATGCGACTTTAGATTGCCGCGCGGAGCAGACTTTAGAATCTACCTCCTTGGGATAGCCCCCCGAGTTGACGAAGTAGGCTCGTGGTGACTTAGTCGATATACCCTAAGAGTAGTCGGCAGAGTGTAGCTCTCGTGAAAACCCGTCGAGAAGCGTACACGAATGAGTAGTCGACATGTTGTCTTGCATGATGAAGAAAACAAGCCAAGGAAAAAGAAATAATCATTTAAATAAATGACTTAGCTTTTGCTGCCTGGGCAGACTGTTGATGCGACCAGAGTCGAGTTGTCGAATGGCGAGACGGCACGTCCAGATGCACGACATAGGCGCAGCAGAGCTGACGCAACCCGATGACAAGTAGTCAAGCCGCGTGACACAGTGATCGGGCGCACGGCCAGAGCCAGTGTGACCGTCTCGCCGCGCGTTCGGATGCACGACATAGGTGCAGTAGAGCCGGTGCAACTGGACGACGAGTAGTCAAGCCGCGAGATGCAGTGATCGGGCGCACAGCGAGAACCAGTGCAACCGGCCGACGAGAAGTCGAGCAGCGAGATGGCACGTCTGGATGCACGGCATAAGCGTAGTAGAGCCGGTGCGATAGTCCGACAAGTAGTTGAGCCGTGAGATGGAGTGACAGGGCGCATGATGAGAGCCAGTGCGACCGACCGACGAGAAGTCGAGCGGCAAGATGACACGTCCGGATGCACGACATAGGTGCAGTAGAGCCGGTGCAACCGGGCGTCGAGTAGTCGCGGCATACAACGTAGTTGAAGTAAAGCAGGCGAGGTCGCTCAATGTCGAGTTGATGCCGCCGAATGTAGGCGTAGTAGAGTACTTCTAGTGGTCTTGGAACTTCCCGGTATGTTCTCTGTGTGCATCAAGCAAAGACGTTGAAGTTCCTTGGTAGCTTTTTTTGGGTGTGTGTAGTATGTAGGAGGCAGCAGCTTGACGTCGAATTGGAGAGGAGTTAGCTTTCCTGGACTGAATCGGCCAGGCCAGCTTCACTTTGAATCGGGGAGGAGTACTGTGATCTTCACGTGTGTGCATCATCGGAGCCAACAGGGGCAGGAGCAAATAGCAACAGCAGGCTAGGAACGTGCATACTCAACGACTTAGGATCAGAGGCCAAAACAGATTTGGCATTGGAGCTCCACACGGACATGACAAGCTTGATTTTGGGGACTCAGATCGTCTGCAGTCGGGCTGAGCGACAGCACTCGGCAGTCACGGCATCTGCACCCTCCCCTCACGATCTGACGATGAACCAGCTCCCACCTTGTCAATCTTTCCACACATTGGGCCTCGGCCCAACATAAGCACGACCTTTGGATCAGAAGTGTCGCAACCCCTAGCTTTTTTAGCGCGAATGCTCTGGTGTTTTGGCGCGACGGCTGTGTTTTGGCGCGAGGCCATGCCGTGAGGCGCGGCGGCGATCGTCGTGTCCGTGGCTGTGCTCCGTGCTCGTTCTCCTACGGCGGTGATCGTGAGGTGCCCATGGTCGTGCTTGTTCTCCTCTCTTGATCCAAAACAAGGTACTAATCCGCACTCCCATCTCTTCCTGAGTAATCAGATTGCAAGGACGCGCTGATTTGGTTCTGTCCCCTTCGTTAGATTGTGTTGGAATTGGTTGACGGAAACTCAGATTGCTTTAGAAAAACGATTTCTGCATCTGCATACATGAGATGGAAGAAAATAGGTGTGTATCAACCTGATTTGTTATTTACCAGAAGATCAAAAATATATTAGTTGCTCAAATGCTCACCTCATTTTCTTGTAGGGAGGGCTTGCCACCTAGTTTGTTGCCTCAAGTTGGCATGGAGTTCAGTACTCTTGAAGAGGCTTGGATGTTTTGGATTAGCTATGGAGGTCAAAAAGGATTTGAAGTTAGAACAAAGTACAGAAACAAAAGAAAGTCAGATGGGAAGGTTAGGTCCTGCAGATATGTTTGTTCAAATGAGGGTCATAGATTGCCAGATAAAAGGGATCATCTAACAAAATGTCCGAGAGCTGAAACTAGAACTGATTGTCAAGTTCGCATGGGTGTTGTAATGGACCAGGTGAAAGGAACTTATAAAGTGACTGATTTAGTTTTGGAACATAACCACATCCTCCAGTTGCCACAAACCTCGCACTTGATGGTGTCTCAACGGAAAATTTCAAAGTTGCAAGGTTTTGAAATTGAGACAGCCGATGATGCAGGAATTAGACCTAAAGCTGCACATGTGCTAGCTAGTCTCCAAGTCGGTGGGTCGTTTAATCTTAGCTACACTCTTCGTGACCACAAGAATTATTTACGAGGTAAGCGCCAACGGGAGATGACATATGGTCAAGCAGGAAGCATGCTTATGTATTTTCAAAACAAAATTGCCGATAATCCATCATTCCAGTATGCATTACAGATGGATTCAGAAGAACAGATAGCAAACATATTTTGGGTTGATGCTAAAATGCTCACTGAGTATGCATATTTTGGTGATGTTGTCAGTTTTGACACTACTTTTGGAACAAACAAGGAAAGTAGACCTTTTGGTGTATTTGTTGGGTTCAATCAGTTTAGGGAAACAGTGGTTTTTAGTGCTGTTCTCTTGTATGACGAGACATTTGAGTCCTTCAAATGGTTGTTTGAGACATTCATCAAAGCACATAATGGCAAGCAACCAAAAACAATATATACTGATCAAGATGCCGCAATGGGGAAAGCAGTTAAAGAAGTATTTTTAGAATCATGGCATGATTTGTACACTTTTCACATTATGCAGAATGCTGTCAAACATCTAGCTGAACCTGATGATGAAGAATCAAATGCTTCTCCCAAAGATGTAGATGAAGACAACGAGAAAGAACCAAATATTCTATCAGATTTTAGTGCATGCATGTTTGAGTATGAAGATGAGGAAACATTTGAAGCTGCATTTAGCATCATAAGGACAAAGACCAGCAAGCAATCTTGGTTGGATAGTATATACAAGTTCAAAGAAAAATGGGCAGAATGTTTCATGAAGGATGTGTTCACATTAGGAATGAGAAGTACACAATTGAGTGAGAGCTTGAATAGTGAACTAAAGAGACATTTCAAATCTGATTTTGACATCATTCGATTTCTTAAGCATTTTGAAAGGGTGGTGGAAGACAAAAGAAATGATGAGTTGAATGCTGAATATGAGTCGAGAAAAAGTTACCTAGAATCAAAATGAGGACACCTATGCTAATCCAAGCTAGCAAGTTGTACACACCAATTATATTTGAAGCTTTTCAAAGTGAATATGAAAGGTCTATGGTAGCATGCACCACGCCATTGGAAGGCAACAATGAATATCTTGTAGCAATTGGGAGTCTTGATGAAAATTTTACCTTGGACAAGGAGTACAAAGTTACTGGTAATCCTGTAGAGCAAACCAGTACATGTGGTTGTGGGCATTTCGGTAGAATTGGAATATTGTGTGGTCATGCTCTAAAAGTTCTTGATTTGATGAATATCAAGTCACTACCAAAACATTATGTATTGAAGCGTTGGACACCTGAAGCACGTAGTGGAATAATACAAGATAACCAAGGCCGAAACATAGTAGAGGATCCAAGGTTCAATGATATGCTTCGCTACAAAGACATGACTCACAAATTTCGAATTTGGCACTTCGAGCGCTAGCCATCCACAATGCTCTTTGTTAGTAAACAACACACTTGACATCCTTAGCAAGCAAGTTGAAGAAGAAATCAATGGTTGTACTAGTCCCGTCGATCCAAATCAATCCAGTCATTGTTCCCACCAATGTTACTCCCCAAAGTGATGTGGTGATGACAGCACGCCTAAAGAAAAAGGAAGTGCAAACAAAAAGCTCGAAGCGCAAAAAACCTTGGTTTGAAAAGAAACGCAAGGGTGCAAAGAAGGGAAGTAAGAAAAAGGGAAAAGGCAAAGGTCCAGTGGTACGTAACACCACAAAAATATTCGAAGATTTCAACGAACAAGTGTTTAGTTTTATTAATTATTTCATTCTCTTTCTTTGAAAGGTAAAAAAACTGCAGAAGTGTCATTCAATGATGGTGCTTCAGTACAAAATATTCCCCCAAGTACTTCTTGGCCCAAGGAAGGAATGCCTGAATCATACATGGCCATCAGCTCCTTCTCTGAACTTTTGACGGTAATAGTTCAAAGAGATGATAAATATCAATATAATCATTGGCACAAAGAGTTCAATGATTTTTTTTTAAAATTTTGCAGAGAGCCAACATAGATGATTTTAATGTTGAATTCTAACATGGAGCTTGTGCTTGAGTGAAGCTTCAGATTATGTGTTTGAAATGTCTACTTCAGTATGCACTTGAGCCTTTAGCATTTGAGCTCTGCAGCATTTTGAGTTTCAGTATGACAAAACAATATAACATTTGAGCTCTGCAAATTGTGTTTATTCCAATGAGAGTACAATTTAGAGTACAATTTGCAATGAATACAATTTGCCATCTATACAATTTCTATAGTCTTTGATGTGTCCTATGCAATCACAATTTGCCCAACTTAATAGCATCTGCACAGTTAACAGAATACTCAACTTCTTCTCTCTTAGCTTTCTTCCTGCGCTACATAACAAATGCTTCAGGGTGGTCTGCATTTAGGGTGGTCTGCTGCCTCTGTGGTTGTGCTCTGCAGCTGCAGGTCGATGTGTTGGTGCTGCAGGTTGATGCGTTGGTGCTCCACCTCGTCTCACCACCGAGCAGCATGGGACTAAGGCAGTCGACGACGACGGGGTTGGCCATGACGGTCTTGACCTCCCCGCAGCATGCCTTGGACGGGTTCTTATCTGTGCTCGTCGAGGAGACGTAGGAGAGGAAGTTGGCCAGGCTCGTGGCGGCCGCGATACAGTCCACTGCCGACGCCGGAGTGGGGGAGTGCGAGCCCGCCCCACGGCGGAGGAGGCGAGCAGCCAAGCGCGAGCGCGAGGAGGCAAGATGGGAATGCTCACCAGGGGCTCATCCAAGGGGCAACCGCGTCCTGGTACTGGTGGAGGTCGAAGTTCAGGTGCCGCGAGGAAGATGGCGATGGCGGCACCGACGGGTTGCGGCGGCGGAGAAAGGCCGGACGCCTACTCTGAGTCGTCGATATTATGGGCCGAGATGGGCCACTCGGCCTGCCGTTGTGTGGCCTTTTAGCGAGGAGTCGTCCGATCGTGAGGGGAGGGTGCAGATGTCGTGACTGCCGAGTGTTGTCGCTCAGCCCGACTGCAGACGATCTGAATCCGATTTTGGTGCTATGCACGGACACTGACCTGTTGAAATGGCGCGAATCTTGAGGCTTTGCCCGAACCTAGCGAGTCGGCGTGGCATGAACACGACACCACCGAATCCGTCTTGAACTCAAACGTGACAAGTTGCAATTAGTCGATCTATCCAAAAAATAACAACTACCTGCGCCGAGGAGATTGATCTTGTTGATGAAGGTCTTCGAATTCGCCCGGTGTTGATGATCTTCCCTACCTAGCGTGCCAACTGTCGATGTTTTAGACCGACAAACCTACCAAGGGGGTACCCAAAGTAGTAGATTGTGCGGTGGAGGATCGTCTGTCGTCGACCAGGAGGCGCTTGTCTTCTCGTGGGGTTTCCCTCACGTAGCAGATAAGCGAGCTCAACGTCCGAGTCGGGGACGTGGAGGAGACAGTGCACTAGCACGCTGAGTCCACTCGAGACTGGCAGCGTATGTCTGGCGAGAGGCTGCACACCATCGAGGAGATACACTAGCAACAGTCAGGGTTCGCCAAAGCGTTGGGAACCGGACCGGTTCGACCGGTTCCCGGTGGAACCAGTCTGGCCTGGTACACGAACCGGTCCGGTTCCCACTCACAAACCGTTCCTACATTTTTTGACACCAACAAACCGGCTGGTTTCACCGGTTTACCGGGCGGTTTTTTGAACCGTGGAAACTGGTCCGGTGGCGGTTTGGGGAACCCTGGCAGCGGTTTGAGGAGCAGAGGGCTTTCTTCATTGGATGGGATTCCCCCTCCACAGTAGTGAGCCTGAAGCTAGCTTGGGGGAGGATCCCCACTCTGAGGTAACTTGTATCCTTATTTATTTTCAATATCTCACATGATAAAAACACATAAAAATCTGCAAAATTAAAAAGACCAAAAATATTTATTTGCTTCCCTAAATTAGTTTGCTTTCATATGCGTGGTAAGAATGTTTTTGTTGTCCATGGTTGAAATGACGAATAGCCGCTCTCTTTATTCCTCTTGTATGCCTTGCTTACAACTTAGTACCCTATTTTAGATTTGAGTTGTTGGCTTGCATGATCAAACCCTAGCTTGAAACTTGTGGGTAGCAAAAAGCATGACCTTTACCTAGGTTATTATGAGGTATGATATGGTATAATAGGGTTGCTATGAGCTAGTACTAAGTGATGTTTGATATCCGGAGTTTTCTTTTGAAAAATGATAAAATGATAAATTCCTCGATGATGAAAAATTCCTATCCAAAGCCATATGTAGATCCTAGCTTTTGTTAGTCTCTGCATATGCTACTTGTTTTCTTCGTTGAGTCTTGTCGAATTGTTCCACAAATAAAGCTTCGCGCATTGTTCCATGATTACTCTCACTCCAAAATTATTCAGTAAGGACTATGGGCTATGTGAAAAAATGCTCAAGGGGCATGCAAAAAAAAGAAGAATAAAGAGACATAGCTGAAAGGATCAATGCAAGTGGCCTAGAGGGGGGGGGGGGGGATAGGCCTGCAAAACAAATTCAACCAATTTCTGCCCAAACCTCGGAACCTCCGGGTTTTCCCTTGGAACCTCCGGGAAAATGCACTTTGGTGTATTTTGCTGGAGCTTCTGGGAAATTTTTCCTCTATTGGTTTGCTGCGGATAATAAGATTAGAGAGCAACAAAATAGCAGGAAATTGGTCATAAGTATTTAGGGTAGGAGCCTAACCACACTAGCAACCTTAGGGTTAAAGATATAGCAAGAAACCTAGCAAACCCTAATAGATCTAGTGAACACACCACCTAGAACAAACAAGCAACAACATAAGGAAAGTAAAGCACAAGGGACAACAATTTATCCCGTGGTTCAGCTCACCACAAAGGTTGGCTTACATCCACATTGTTGAGGTTAGCCACAAAGGCTATGGAATCTCTCTAGATCCAGTCCTCTCTCACACCTATCACCAAGGTAATAGATGGAGGGTTTCACTAATCAAGTGAGGGTAATACAAACTTCTTGGAGCTTCCAAGCAACCTATAGTCGTCTAGGAGCAAGGCTCCAAGAGTAAAAGATCCACCAAGGAGCTAGGGGTCCACCAAGTGCTCAAGGACACAACAAGGGGTTTGAATTTAATTATTCTCATAAGGAATCACTCCACACTTGAATGCTAGGGTTAGATTTGGATTCAAGTAGGTGGGAGTCAATGCTTGTGAGAGAAGAGGAACAAATGTTACCGTTTGGTGTAGGGAGGAAGAAGGTAACCATTGGGAGACAAGGGGGTATAAATACCCTCAGATCTGGAACATCAACGACTACTTTCGAAAACCCGGAACCTCCGGGCTAGATCCTGGAACCTCCGGGAACAGGCGACTTCAGCAGGCTGACATGGGAGCAGTCCGGAACTTCCGGGGAAAAACTCAGAGGTTCCGGGAAAGATGTGTTCAAGGCTAAGATAGCTACCTGATAGGTCATATGTGGCTGGGATGATTTAGGTTTTAGAAAAGATCTTTAAGCACTTGGTTTCATCCATGCCACTATTAGTATCCCTCTTGATAGTAGGACTTGTCCTATACTCAAATTCAAAATAGAAAATGAATTTAAGGCTTGTATTGAGCCCTAGGAAGCCTATTCAAACATTGAGGGGTGACCTTTCTTTCCTTTTTACGTTTCTTCAAACTTGAACCTATCACTCATACTCAAAAGCTCATTAGACCTTTAATTAAGTGGTCAACATCACCAAAACCCACTTAGGGGATTGATTGCACTTACAGTCTCCCCCTTTTGGTAATTGTTGACAACCTAATTAAAGCTTACATTTAATTGAAAAGATTGAGCTTTTGATGATTTGAATACAAAGCTCCCCCTTAATGTATGCCTTTTTCTTGAATGCAGAGGAAATGTCCCTTCAAGACATGTAGACATACATTATTAGCATGTGAAGAAACTGCAGTGTACTCAAGTCATCGTGGGGGTGCAAAGAAAGGCGTAACAAGTAAATGTGATGCATATGACATAAAATATTCAAGCAAGAGTCTGGTTGTGCCCAGACCCTGGAACCTTCAGGAAAAATCCGGAACCTCCAGGTTCTGGTCCAGACCCCAGAATCACCAGGAAAAATCCCAGAACCTCCGGACTCTAGTGGCAACCAGTCTTAACAATGAATATAGGCAAGAATTAAACAAAACTAAATAGGAACTAGATAAGATAACATGGCAAGCAACTCTAGTCCTATTACAACATCACATATTTTAAAAGTTTTCAAATCCCCTAAAGTTGTTTATGACCCACATCGACTAGTTGACTACAGAGGCAACTGACAGTAGTACCACCAATATTACAGACCAAATAGAATGAGTTCAGCTGACAAAGAATAAAAGCATAAGATCAAAAGCAGTAGTAGCTTCTCTCAACTCACAAAAGCAAAGCCCCAAATAAATACATCTCAATCTTCCTTCTACCCCTTTGTCAACATGTTAACAAAAAGGAAAGAGAGGAAGAGAGGAATAGGAGCCTCTGGACTTGAGCAGCTTCACTCACTCCAATCCTCATCAGAATCCTCGGAGCCAGTGTCTTCATCTTCATCAGATGGAGGGTGCTTGCTGTGTCCAGTAACTCCCTTGACACCTTTCCTGATGCCGTTGGGTGTGGCCTTGGTCTTGATCTTCATTTCTGAAGCTTGGCACTGAGGGGCTCATCATCTTCACTAGATACATGCTGCGGGACTTCCTCTTCACTGGAAGAGAAGTCATCAAAGAAGATGGGAGGAGGAGGAATAGTCTGAGCAGTTAGGCCATTGTGAGACAGCAGCCTGTTTATATCTTTCCTAGCCTCATAGGCCTGAGTGGCTGAGTAGGTGCACAAGAAGAGGGAGTGTCTGATCAGCTCTTTCATTTTCTTGAAAGTGGACTCCTTCTTTTTGGGTCTGCTAGGGCCAACTTCATCATCATGAGTAGCAGACTTGTTTGTAGATTTGTTGGCCGAGTCAAGATGTGCGCGGCCTCTGTCTTCTGGCGTTGCCACTGCTTGACCTGGTAGGAACAGTGCTCACAATCCTTTTTTAAGATGTATCCAGTGACTAGCCCTATGATGTACATGACATAGGGTGCATACGGGAAGTTGTCCACTCCATTGTCCATGCTTGTGATCAGATCATACCAAATGAATTTGCTCACAGAAAATGGAGAAACACTAGGGAGCATTCTAGCAAACAAATTAGGGGCAAAGCTCCTAAGTGAAGTGGAGTCACTGCCACCCTTGGGGTATATGGTCTGCCTGAGCAAATTATTCAACACAAAGTACACTAGTTTCAACCCCAAAGTGGTCCCCTGAGCCATCTCATCCAAGAAGTAGGCATCTGCAATTTGATGATTCTTCAAGTGATTCTCAAAGTTGATGGTGTCCCTTTCCCTATTTGTCTTGCCAAACCCCAACAGCCTAGCAAATGTCACAAAGTCAATTTTGTAATGCACTCCCTCTATCATCCAGTGAATGATATCTACATGGCTGTCATAGAAGAAGGTAGCATGAAACTGAGCAATGATCTCAGCATTCTAGTCATACTTGAAGCCCATCAAGTCCTTCATCTGATACTTGTTCACCACCTCAAGTGCTTCCTCCACCTCTAGCTTGTCAAAATTCTCAAACTATTGCCAGTCCACCCATTGCATCTTTCTGATTCTTGGCGTGGTGCTTAGGTTGCGTAGCTACATTACTTATGTGTGTATCCCACAATTTGTCTTGGGGTATGTCGCGGTAGTGACAGCCGTTAGATCCTTCTGGAACCTCCCACGTTCTGAAGTATAACAACCGGAGTTATGCGTAAGCGACACGGGAGGTTAGATCCCCGTTTGTACCTAGGTGCTTAAGCCAACATTCATGCAATGCTAGTGTGTATCTAACTCATCTTATGGACTTCATGTGTATAGTACCTTAGAACCTAGAACTAACTCGTATGTTGCCTCCTAAGCCTAGGACCTTTAGAGAGAGAGTGTTTGTGTGTTCACACTACCAACTTATCTATCATACCTTACCCCTGCACTTGAGTGTTTGGTTTGTTTCCATCTATGATTTATACTCATTGCAATAGTGTTGAACTTGTTAATCCGCTCAGCCTTCCTTGGATTCGATACCCTTTGGAATACTCCTTTGGGGAAATGCTACAATGGTACTTTTGTGTGCTTGTGGACTCTTGTAATCGTTAGGATTATCATTTGGTCATTTCTAGCATAGTCGCTAGGGACTTTGAAACTTAGCATTAACATTAAGAAATACCAACAACCAACACCCAAGCACAAGGTGCCATATACACACTCCTCAAACAGGACATAGGGTATTACGCTATTTTCGCAACCCAAACTTATATAAAATTGTGTCTTGTGTCCTCGCTTTAACCTTCGAGTTCCAGATCTGGTGATCCCCCACCGCACAATCTACTACCTCGAGTACCCTCTTGGTAGGTTTGCTGGGTTAAAACACCGACAGCTGACACGCTAAGTAGGGGTGATCGTCGAGATCATCAAGCGAATTCAAATTCAAGTACTATTGAAGACTTTTCCAAGTAGTACTTGGGGGCGCTCAAGAACTACTCGAAGAGACTTCAAAACTACTCAAACTACTACTCTCGACTACAAAGTGTTCAGGGGCTTGTCGAGCATACACCCTAGGTACCTATACATGAAAGAATATGAACATATACCATAAATCTCTGTATACTATTAGGACTCATGCTATGTAATCCTAATAGGACTCCTACCTTGTAACCAACTAGAAACCTATTGGACTCGACCTAATAAAACGGGCCCACCCTAATCAAATTTCATCTAAAAAGCTATAATTGGGCCCAACAAGTTTTTTTGGCTATATGAACAATGCCAGCCTACAGGAACAGTTTTGGGCTCAACCCAGCTACAAACGAGCCAAATTCGTTTTATGACGCAAACAGTTTGTCACAATTGGCATGTCACATCGGATGCCACATTATATTATGTCTAGCGTGGCAAAGCTGCATAAACGAAGTTATGACGCTTTGTATTGACGATTTTGTGCGCGTCATTAAACTCATGACGCCGTGAAATAAGGTCTCGTCATTAATCACAGTTTATGACGCTCGATTAATGGCAGAAGGTTTTCGTAACAACCAACGTCATTAATCGTGTTTATAACGAGGATGGTATTTTTTCATCACTAGTCGACATATTTTTTTCCGGTGGCCTAAACGTTCTCATGTCCTCGCTTTAACCTTCGGGTTCCAGATTTGGCGATCCCCCACCACACAATCTACTACCTCGGGTACCCCCTTGGTAAGTTTGCCGGGTTAAAACACTGACATCCTCCCTCACACTCATCCGCTCGAAGGCCCGCTGGCGAGGGACGATTGCGGGGCCGTCGAGAGGGAGAAGGAAGACGGTATGGGGAGGGGAAGAGCTAAGTGCATGACGACTATCATAGTGCGCGAGGAGGGGTGCGCAGCTCGCCGACATATGAGAACATGAGAGGAGCCGTGCCGTCGATGTGTCCCTAGCTCTTGTGCAGGAGAAAAAATAGGAGGGGTGGAGAGGCGCAACCGCACTAGGGCGGAGGCGACATTGGGGTCACCACCCAAGGATGATGGCACTGCTGGTAGTTGGTATAGAGTAGACGATATAAAGGATGATGGGTGCAGAGAAACCATATATAAAGCAAAGAATCTCGATGATCATACAAGAATATTCCTTTTAGAGGATGAAAATATAGGATGATGAGTGTGGACAACTTTATTAAGTCAAACCCTAAATTCACAAGATGGGGAAGTATGTGTCAGTTGACATATTAAACATGTCTTATTTTATTTTTTTAGTGGTGCAGGTGTTGAGAAGAATGGTATTTGAAATTAAGGTACTAGCTCAACTCCCCGCGTATTGCTGCGGGATATTTTACATAATTTTTTATCATTATTTGATAAGCTTTGCTAAGGTAATTCTGAATGAATGTGGAATTAACATCGATCTAATTCTAATGGAGGTATTATGTTTCATATTTATTATATGAAAATTTAAATCTAAAAATAGAAAAGATGTTTGCTATTAGATTTAACTTCCATGCATGCAGATCTGGAGTTTTGTTTTCATCCTCCGTGATTGGCTGGCCGTAGGTTGCTTGTAATTAATTTAGGGTGTTTCGTATAAAAAATCAATGTGACATTTATCATCATAGACAATTATATTTTTTTGGTACTCTCCATCCTTGATGCGCCACGTCATCTGCTTATGTCATCTAGTTGTCCTCTTCTTTATTACTCTCAGCACATCAACTCATCATTTTTTGGCCAAAACTCGATCATTTACTCTCAAGCAGCTCAACCGCCGGCTCACGATGCTCCGTCAACTCGATCTATTACTCTCAAGCAGCTCAATCGGCCGGCTCACAATGCTCTTCTTTATTGTTCTTAGGGCAGCTTCAACGGGGCGTTGCGTGGCGTTGCGAAATCAGCTATTTTACAGAAAACACCCCGTGCGGCCTATTCGACGACTGCGTCGTCGAGTCTCCTCCCGACGGCTTCGGCACGAGCTCCTAGTACTCGACAGTCGTAGTCGCCACCGTTGTAGCGCGTGTCCCGAGCAGTCGCCGGCGCCCATGGATCCACTGCGCGCGTGCTCTTTTGGCGCGAGGAAGCTCCGAAATCCCAGCTTTGGCGCGCCATTTTCCCCCTCATATATCCACTGCCCGCTACTCTTCCAAATCCATTCTGCTACTCTCCCAAATCCATTGCGTCCTAGGCAGTAGACGGAGCTGAGGCGACGCGCATGGCGGGGAAGAAGGCAGCAGAGGCGAGCGCGGCAAGGAAGAGCCCGAGCGCGGCAAGGAAGAGCGCGGCGAGGTCGCGGATGGCTCCGGTCGCGTCGAGATCGCGGATGGCTCCAGCGGCGGCGCAAGGACGTACAGGTATGTCAGCTGCGAGTTTCGTCCCCGTCCATGCCACAGCGCCGTCGACGGAAGCTCTGCGCCCATTCTCCCCCTCCTCCACCAGTCGTTGGTTCCCCGCTGCTCCACCATCCGCTGGTGGTCGGTTCCCCAGCGCCCCAAGCACCATGGCAGCTCAAACTCCTTGGATTCCTCCTCGTCCAATGCATCCTGCAGATTCCGATCCATCACAGTGGTATGAATTGCTTATTCAGTAAACTCCTTGGATTTCAGTTTGTTCAGTCCATGGATTGTGCCCTGTTCCTTGTAAAATAGATGATTGTGCCCTGTTCCTTATTTCAATCTCAGACTATAACATTCAGTTTCAGAGTACATGTATTTTAGAGTATATGAATGTGCAATGCCCATGGATTGTGCCTTGTTGAGGTAGTGTGTGTCGTTGAAATACCAAGAAGAATGCTATGTTAAATTATATGTAGATGTAGAAGAGGCCATGCAGTTCAGTTTGCTTGCAGGTTCTATTTTTAGTGAGCTCAGTTTGAGAGTAACCAAACTAGCAGCAGGAGCTTGGTATTGATGAGTAATATGTAGATGTAGAATAGGCCATGCAGTTCAGTTTGCTTGCAAGTTCTATATTTAGTGAGCTCAGTTTCAGAGTAACCAAACCAGCAACAGCTTATTTCTACTTGGCGTGCATTTCTTTAGCAACACTGAAATCTGATAGTTGCAAGTTTCACTGAACCTAATCTGATCTGTGTGTGCTAAGAGCAGCAACAACCTGAGAACATGTCATTTGTACTATTTTTAGGGAAACTGAACCAGTTCCAGATGGTGGTTTCTTCAATTTACTCCAAGGCCAAACTAGCCAAATGCAGGAAAATTTTCACTTCACTGGAAATTTCAGCCACTCTACCCAATTTAACCAGTCCTCATACGAAGGAAGTGATAGCAGTCCCCTGTTCAGACAAATGAAAAGGCAAAGCATGTTAGGAAGGAGAAGCGTATATTCTGGACACCAACAGAAGACTCCAAGCTGGTGAGTTTTACTCATTTGTAGAAATATTTTTTACTAATCTAGATGACTGCATGGCTGAAGTAATTTTACTATTCTAAAAATAATGTTTTGTATGTTTTACTCATTTGTAGATGACTGCATGGCTGAAATGTTCACTAGATCCAGTTCAGGGGAATGACAAGAGGAATGAACAATACTGGAATGATGTAGCTGAGAGCTACAATGGAACAATCTCAAGTCATAGGATAAGAACTATGAAGCAAGTGAAAGATAGATGGCATAAGATAAATAAGCTAGCAAATCTGTTCCACAGTGCTTATCTGAAAGCTCAAAGGTTGAATACTAGTGGTTTCAATGAGGAGAAGTGGGTTGCTGAAGCCCACATGTGGTATGAGATAGACAATGCAAATCTAAATTTAGGCCGTTTTCAATTAATGGATGTATGGTATGCTGTTAGGGGTGAGCCAAAGTGGCAAACCTATAATGATGGGCTCAAAAGAGCACGTAAAAGAAAGTCTTCTAGTGGAGATCTCGAGGAAGAACATGAGGAAGAAGAAGAAGAGAACATGGTTTCTATTGATATACCAAGACCAATTGGACAGAAAAGAGCAAAGAAAGCACTTCATGATTCAAAGGGAAAACACAACCCAACAGATGGTGATGATGATGTACAAGTCCTCAAAGAAGCACAAGCAAATAGAATGAAGGCCTTGGAAGTGCAACAAAAGTTGTCTCTTGAAAGGTTGGAATCAGCAAAAATATCTCATGCTGCAGCAATAGAGAACAAAAAAGCTAAGAGCATGGAGATAACAATTCAGATGATGGAAACCTACAATTGTCTCTTGAAGAAAGATTTACTGGCAATGACAGAGGAAGAAAGGGCTGAACATGCTGCCATGTTAAAGCACTTGAAGAAAACATTGTATCCTGAACTCATATGAGGTGAGGTTATCTAGTCTCTGGATCAACCATTCTAGAAATTATTTATCTATTCTCTAGTCCTAAAATTGGGGTACTGTCAATGAACAGGTATATTTGGGAGAGGACAAGTATCTATGGGAGAGGACAAGTATCTTTTGGAGAGGACAAGTATCTTTGGCAGAGGACAAGTATCTTTAGTTTATCTATTTATAGTTAAGACTGTGTGCATGAGTCGCCTCTGTGTGAATGTGAACATGTCCCACTATGATCAAATTTATATGGGTGGCCTCTGTGTGTTCCCACTATGCATGCATTTATTTTATTTTTTTTTGTGATAATGCGCATGGATGTGAAGAGTTGACTATGTGTTCCCACTATGGATGTGAAAAGTTCACACTCGCATGGATATAAATTTTAGTGTATATATAGGACCTATGTGCTGCTTCAATATACAGGGAGCACATCTATTTTTTTGTGGCCATGAGCACATCATCAGAAGGATCATCCACAGGTGGAGAGAGAGAACATGCCTCTCTAGATGATCTTATTTTGGATCCATACCAGTTTCAGGGTGCTCCATGGGAAGATCAATCAGGTACTATTTTTCTGTCATTTCAGGTTGCTGCCAACCTGCTAGTTGTTCTCTAAATCTGGTATATGTTTGATTGTAGGGATTTTGGATGATTATCAAATTAGTATTCCACCCAAGCTATATGGTCCATGGATAAAAGATGCTTCTAGCCTTGTCAGGGAAAGAAAAATAGTTGATTCATCTAAAATGCAATCTTGGCGAGTTCAATTGTACATGCCTCCCTTTGACTCATCAGGTATACCTCTGACTTAGTTGGATTTAGCAGTACATGATTTTTCAAAGCTTTCAATTCTGGTTATGTATGCACTGCTACTTTTAGATGATGTAGAGATGCAAGAAGAAGCACCAGATTTAGATGATGCCGAGATGCAAGAAGATGATGAAGAGATGGGACAAGAAACAACAGATTTTGATTTAGGTATGTTCTGGTCCTTGAAGTTGAACTTTTCATGTGTATGGGTAGCTGAATTTTTTAATGTTTCAGGGTTCCATGATTTTGACCCTGCGGACATATACACTATGGAAGATTTTTTGGTTGAAGATAAAATAATAGCAAAAATAGAAAAAAGAATTCGTGAGAAGAGGAAAGCTGGAGGTGCTCACCGTCGTCGCCGAAATAGTGGACCGAGGAGATTCATTCCAAGAGATCGGGAGGTTGCTCATGAAGATCTAGTAGCAAACTACTTCTCTGCAAATCCAAGATACACCGATGAGATGTTCCGTCGTAGGTTCCGAATGGCAAGACCATTATTTCTTCGTATAGTTGAAGCTCTAAGTAACTGGTCACCATATTTTCAGCAGAGATTGGATGCAACAGGTAGACAAGGTCTCTCACCTCTCCAAAAGTGTACTGCTGCCATTAGAATGCTAACATATGGAACCTCTGCAGACCAACTCGATGAGGTGTTGAAAATTGGTGAAAGCACTAAAAGGGAAGGCTCCACGGGTTCACTTCAACGTAAATGGAAATGATTATGAAGGTGGGTACTATCTTGCGGATAAAATTTATCCAGAATGGGCGACCTTTGTCAAGTCTATATCAAGACCTCAATCAGAAAAAGACAAATTGTATTCAGCGAAACAAGAATCGCTAAGAAAGGATGTTGAGTGTGCATTTGGTGTTTTGCAATCTCGTTTTGATATTGTTCGTCGACCAGCACGCCTTTGGCATCGAGAAGATGTTGTGAACATAATGCAAGCTTGTGTTATTCTTCACAACATGATAGTTGAGGATGAAAAGGAGTTAGTTCAAATTCCAATCGATTTGAATGAAAATCCTAGTGCATCAATTGCACTACCACCCGAAGTCAGTACATCTTCAAATCCAAACCAAAAGTATGCGGCTCTAGTGCGGAGAAATGCACATCTCCGTGATCGACCAACTCATGTCAAGCTTCGTGATGATTTAGTAGAGCATATATGGCACCGCTATGCAAAGAATAAAAAATAGGTCATATATTTATCTATGCATGTAATAATTGAGCTTAACTATATGTTATCTATCTATGGATGTAATTCGTACTCTCATTTAAGTCCAAAGAAAGTATGTTTGAAATTTTACTGAGGTATGTAGCAACACAATAGTATACAAAGATGTATTTGTAGTTGATCTATAGTTGCATGCAGAGCATTAAACAGCCAAACAGACAGCTAGCTGTCTGTGGGTTGAAGGAGTTGTCTGTTAAGCTGTCTGCTTAGCACTGAACAGACGGTTGCCGTCTAAACCATTGTGGATGCCCTTATGATGGCACCTGAAGAGCTCTCCATCTGCTTTAAAGCATACTCCCGCTCAACTCCATCCTTAGTCCAAAGGTGAAAGGACGACCGACCACCCAGGCACCCACCCTCGGCCGTCCCCAGGCAGTCCTTAAGGAATTTACTCTTCTGCCGGCGATAGGAGCAGGCAGGAGAGGCTGGGGGGAGCAGGGATGGTAGCAGGGCAGTGGAGCCAGGGGTTAAAATGACAGACCACTTGTAACGTGAAATAAAACGTTAACTATTTTGAGTCTTTTTTTTAACTGCCTGCTACAATTAAAACGATACCGAGGGAGTAACACGATGAGGTTCGTGCGCGTCTTTGTGTGGCACACCAACGTTGGTTGCTTGAAAAAGTCGGCCTCACCCTCAACCTATGGGAGGTGGATTACATAACCCACAACTTATGAAATGGTATATATTGTCCCTTAAATTTTTTAAAACCAGTCAAATACCCCTAAGGCAAGTAAATCACAGAAAAATCATAAAATGAAAAATCTAATCGTGTTGACTCCAAATAAGTAGATCTATATATAATATGATATGCTTTAGTACAGTTTTTTACAGCTATAAAGAAAAATATAGATCTAACGCTAAAAAACTATATACTAAACAATATCATATTATATATTCGCTGTGTAGATTTGCTCATTTGGAGTCCAACACAATTGAATTTCCCATTTTATAATTTTTTTATTTACTATGATTTTTCAAAAATACTTTAGGGGGTAATTTGATCGGTTTAAGAAAGTTCAGAGGGTGATATGTACCGTTTCGTAGGTTCGGGGCTTATGTAATGCACCTCCCATAGCTTGGAGCTGATGTAGAATTTTTTTTTTTGCCGTTGGTTGCTTCCATGGCGCTTCTACTTGTGAGATATTGGATACGTGGACTGAGATCCTTTCTGTCCTCTACAAATTTTTTTATTGGGAGATCAACGAGCTACAGTGCAGAAATCCTCAGAAAATTTGCCCAACGCTTGGTTGAGAGTGAAAAAATTCACCTAAGGGAAACATGTATGCACGAAGTACTAAATAAAATCTATTTATAAAACTTTTCGCAGATGAGTGCAGTTTGGTGCGACGAATCTAATAAATCTATTTAATTCATAATTTGCTACGGTAATATTATAGTAATCATCCTCTAACCGGACGGTCAAAAACTTCATTAAATTCATCCCGCGGTTTAATGAAAAGTTGTGAAAAGTTGTGAAGGTAGTTTTGTAAAATAATTTTATTTAATACTCAAGTAGGGTGAATTTTTTTCACCTACAACCAAACACATCCAAACGTTGACCTCTGCGGGCCTTCAACTGAACACTGATCGAATCAATTTACCTCAGTACCGAGCCGTCGTGGGACAGAGCCCGAGCGTCACCTGGCCATAGGGCGTCCGACCACCGTCCCTCACCACCACTTATTGAGCAGGTCAGCCCGACGCGGCCGAGAGTGTACCTCTTGACGCCTTCCCGTCCCGTTTCACACGGCCCTCTTCTTTAAAGGCACACGCAGTGGTTAAAGTAAGTGCTCTCTATAGTACTTGCCATGTAGGATATAGAAATATCTACAGATCATCCTCCCTATCCTGCACGCAGGCATGGCCGCCGACGTGAGAGTGGTGCCGTCGCACCCTCCAACCACACCGACCGTCGTGCATCCGCCTCCGCCCAGCGCCCACTCTGGCTCACGGAGCTCGGCCGCGCCCCTAGCCGTGGACCCCCCTCGTCGCCGCTGTCCACGACATCATTCGAGTCGCCCGCGCACCCGCTCCGACATCCACCTCCTTGTCACCCCGTGACCGTCGTTTTCCTACCTGCTCCGGCCGCTGCCCCGGCTTCCACGCTATCCACGTTGTGGCTGCCCCCTGCACCTACGCCGACCGCCGGCGGTCGCACCGAAACTATCCTTCCTCGATGTGCCCACCCCACGACGGTCGAGCCACGGCTTCCCCACCTCGTCCCGCGACGGCAGCGCGTCTGTGTGAAGGTGTCGCCCAGAGGCCGAGCTTCTCACGTCGGTGTCGAGAATGGAGGTTGGCGCGATCGGGCAGAGGTGTTGAGCTTGGAGCTGTACTGGTGGTGGGAGAAATGCGAAGACGGGAGGGGCAGAGAGAAGACAAAGATGACAAATGAGAACATGGGTGGGACCCGCTCGATGTCGAAAGGCACACTATCGACTCTCGCTAGGCTCGGCCATGTTGTAGAGAGCATATGGACAGCCGATTGTTCTCTTTCCTCCACCTAGGACGAAAAAAGCTGAGCTGGCTGTTGAAATATTAGGCAATTTCTAGATTAAAACCATAATATAAATCATGACGAAACCGAACAACTATATTAAGCATGTTTAGCAAACTCATATCACATATCATATCAACTAGTGTAAGCACGATTCGTACACTAGACAGATTAAGCATGATGAACAAATAAAAACACAATAAAGCGAGAGTGTACCCAAATGTGGGGTGATTGCCGGGGGCAACCGATGCGCCGTTATCCTCTGGAGTAGTCATACTGATTGTGGGAGGACCTCAGTTGATGTAGTCATACAATGTTGATGTAGGAAGATGTACGCAGTGTAGTCCCTCGAACGGCCGCCAGGAAGTAGTCGTACAGTAGGTCACCGAGAAGTAGATGAAGTAGTCATTTGGGAGCAGTCGCGCGAAGAGCACTTCCCAAAAGCCTTATTCGCCTTCTCCCAGTGCAAGATCGCAAAGACGATGGTTCGCCTTCTCCCGGTGTAGGATCACAAAGACGACGGTTCCGGAGACCTGCTCACCCGGTCGCTGGTGCACGCAAACGATTGGGCTGGAGTCTTGGCGATGGCGGTGCAGCAGCGAGAAGAGGCAAAATATTATTTTTACTACTTTAGGATTTTCTAATTGAAACTCCCAATTGTAGTTTTTGTTGCGTCTTTCCTTGGGAGGTTTGATACAAATATATAGGGAGAAAACTCCCTACCTCCATATCAACTAGCAATATGGTACTAATTGATGTTGCACCTCCCACCTCTACTAATAGGCTTAAACATTAAAGTTCATTATGGAACACAAATATTAGACCTTTGAGATTTATTAGAATTTCTTCATATGATTTTATTTAGGGAACTACTCATGTATAAATTCCAACACTGGTCATGTTGTAAAGAGCATATGAGCACCCACTACGGCGCCAGCCTCCCTTTCTTGTAGTTGATATTATATATATATATATATATATATATATATATATATATATATATATATATATATATATATATATATATATATATATATATATATATATTATGCACCTGGGTGCATTCTATGTACAAAATGCACCCAGGCCAACCCGGTCGAACCAACTGCACCCACGGGTGATTGGGCCTATAGACACAACCCACGACGAATCGACCCGTCAGGCCGCAGCCAACCTTCTCTTTTCATCTCATTCCACCTCGTCACAAAGTCAAAATATCTCATTATCCACCGCGAGATCGACACCGAGGCGACGCTCGGGCCGAGGCGAGTTCCACCGCCGGTAGCAATGGAGTGCATGCGGAACCTAGGGCGAGCTTCGGTGCGTGCGGGGAGCGGCGGCGTCAGGCCGAAGCAAAGCCCCTCACCGGGATCCGTGGCGCTCAGGAGCTTCCAAGTTCCAACAGGCCAGCTTGCCGCGCCGGTAGTAGGGGCGCTAGGCCACAACGACCTCCGCTACGGGCAGCGTTGGTGCGTGGACCCCAAGGCGACCTCCCAGCGCCGAGCGGCCATGGGTCCGCTGGGTGCAGCTCACCCGCATGCGCGGCAGCTGGAATCTGCGGTTGCTTCGCGCGCGTCGGGCCGCCGAAGCCGGTGTGCTTGCTAGCATCTAGCCTCTCACGCGTGGAGTCGCTGGTGCCGTGCGCCGTGCGTGCAGTTGAGGTTTGGTGGAAGCTTTGCTCCGTGGGTGGATGAGGCTGTGCGCTCGTGGTCTTGTGGCGTGTGTTTTTTTTACTTGGTGAGACCCACTTAGCTCAAAACGATGCTTTATTTTGTAATCTGACCGATCCAATCTCCTGTCACGCACAGCTAGTGAGCTGGTTTTCGACTTGAAAAGTTCATGTTGCGGAGTTCGAGCGTCTAGCATTGATCAACAAGAAATGAAGCTTCGTGAGTTATCTTGTGGGGGACGAGAGGTGCAGATACTGTCTTAACATTAGTTAGCCCAATGAATTTAGAGTTGATTTTTTTATGTACTCGTATTCATGTAACCATCAGCTTGCTCTTCTCATTCTTAAATAATACGGTAGTGCTTTAGTAGCACACAATGATTCGAGTTGCAATTGATGTACACTCCGGGTTGCGAGTGATGCGCCTGATTTCGTACTACCCCTTCAGTTGCAATTGCAACCGGATAGTGGTTCGAGTTGCAATCGATGTACACTCCCAGTTGCAAATACTGAGTGCTTCCGCCAGATACTGCAATACCCCTTCAGTTGCGACCGAACAAAGATTCAAATTGCAATCGATGTACAATCTGAGTTGCAAATAATGAGTACTTCCGCCTCATACTGAACTACCCCTTCAGTTGTTGCAACCAGACAGTGGTTCGAGTTGCAATCGATCTACACAACAAGTTGCAAATAATGTGTGCTTCCGCCTGATACTGTACTACCCCTTCAGTTGCAATCGGACAGTGGTTCGAGTTGCAATCGATGTACACTCCCATTTGCAAATACTGAATGCTTCCACCAGATACTATACTACCCCTTCAGTTGCAACCGAACAACGATTCAAATTGCAATCAATGTACACTCCGAGTTGCAAATAATGAGTACTTCCGCCTGATACCGAACTACCCTTCAGTTGTTGCAACTAGACAGTGGTTTGAGTTGCAATCGATCTACACAGCGAGTTGCAAATAACGAGTGCTTCCGCCTGATATTGTACTACCCCTTCAGTTGCAACCGAACAGTGTTTCGAGTTGCAATCGGTGTACACTCCCAGTTGCAAATACTGAATGCTTCCGCCAGAAACTGTACTACCCCTTCAGTTGCAACCGAACAACGATTCGAATTGCAATCAATGTACACTCCGAGTTGCAAATAATGAGTACTTCCGCCTGATACTGAACTACCCTTTAGTTGTTGCAACTATATAGTGGCTCGAGTTGCAATCGATCTACACAGCGAGTTGCAAATAATGAGTGCTTCTGCCTGATACTGTACTACCCCTTCAGTTGCAACCCGACAGTGGTTTGAGTTGCAAATGATGTACACTCCGAGTTGCAAATACTGAGTTCTTCTGCTTGATACTGTACTAAGAGACATGGGTCCTCACCGACCAGGGTTTCATCCATCCCCGACAGGTGGGTCCGCCCTACCAAACGACCCGCCGACCTGTCAGTGGGCTCTGGCCAAACTGACACGTGGGCCCAGAGATGAGAAGATAGTCTGGCATGCAAGCCAAGGCGAGTCCCGCATTATCCTAGTTGAAATTGGAGTAAGCAATCACTTGCAATTACGACCGAGTGTGTATGATTTTTTAATTATTTTTATACCTATTTTATTGTCCAGCTGCGACTAGTTTATTATCCTAGTTGCAATTGGAGGAAGCAACCACTTGCATTTGCGACCAATTGTGCATGATTTTCTTAATTATTAGTATACCTATTCTATTGTCCACTTGCAACTAGGTTTTTATCCTAGTTGCAATTGGAGGAAGCAATCACTTGCAATTTGGGACTCAATGTGCATGATTTTTCAATTATTTTTGTACCTATTTTATTGTCTAGTTGCAACTAGATTATTATCCTAGTTGCAATTGGAGTAAGCAACCACTTGCAATTGCGACCGAGTGTTCATGATTTTTTAATTATTATTTTTATCTATTTCTATTATCCAGATGCAACTAGGTTATTATCATAGTTGCAATTGGAGGAAGCAATCACTTGCAATTGTGACTCAGTGTGCATGATTTCTTAATTATTTTTACCTATTTTATTGTATAGTTTCAACTAGGTAATTATCCTAGTTGTAATTGGAGGAAACAACCACTTGCAATTGCGATTGAGTGTGCGTTGTTTTTTAAAAATATTTCGTACCTATTTTATTGTCTAGTTGTAACTAGATTTATTATCCTAGTTGCAAATGGAGGACCCAACCACTTTGCAATTGCAACTAAGTGTGCATGATTTTTTAAATTATTCTTATACATATTTTATTGTCCAGTTGCAACCAAAAAATGTGACAATGTGCAACGGCTTCTGTTGTAACTGGACTACTGTCACAGTTGTAATTAGTGATGTATGAGATTATTACAATAAATTATAGATAGGTACAATCTTTATGGTCTTTTCAAATAAAAATCCTTTTACAATAGCTGAATCTGAATGCTACTCTGCTTTTAGGCTGGCATTTCAGCTAGGTGGCAGCTGCTGGGCACGGTGGCTGGCGTGGTGACGGAGCGCACCCGGGAGGAAGCAGAGGTGCTCGTGGCCGAGGCCGACGTGGAGGAGCGCATCGTCACGGAGATCTTCCACGTGCTCCACCGCGTCCAGATGGACGTCGAGATGGTCAAGACTGCCGTCAAGAAGGAGACCGTCGAAGAGCGCGTCGAGACGGTGCGCGCGCTGCTGGACATTGGTTCGAGTTGCAATCGATGTATACTCCGAGTTGGAAACACTAAGGTTTCCGCCTGATATTGTACTAGCCCTTTAGTTGCAATCAGATAGTGGTTGAGTTGCAATCGATGTATACTCCGAGTTGCAAATACTGAGTGTTCCCGCCTAATACTATACTACCCCTTCAGTTGCAACTCGGCAGTGGTTCAAGTTGCAATTGATATGTACTCCAAGTTGCAAACAAGTGCTTCCGCTTGATATTGTACTACCTCTTCGGTTGCAACCAGATAGTGGTTCGAGTTGCAATTGATGCACACTCCGAGTTGCAAATACTGAGAGTCCCGACCTGATACTATACTACCCCTTCAGTTGCAACCCGACAAAGGTTCGAGTTGCAATTGACACACTCCGAGTTGCAAATAAGTGCTTCTGCCTGATATTGTACTACCTCTTCGATTGCAACTGGACAGTGATTCGAGTCGCAATCGATGTACGCTCCGAGTTGCAATAAATGTTGTAGTTGTAACTAGCTTATTTCTTTAGTTGTAACTGGACTACTATCTATGTTGCAATTGAAGGGCGACTAATTATAAGTGTTCTGGTTGCAAATAGATCAATGTTGTAGCTGTAACTAGCTTATTTCTTTAGTTGTAACCGGACTACTATCCTTTTTGCAATTGAAGGACCCAACTAATTACAATTCTGGTTGCAAAAAGATTAATGTTGTAACTATAATTTTGTGATGACGTGTAACTAACTTATTATTTTAATTGTAACTGGTATATCGACCTAGTTACAATTATTGAATATCTCAACCAGTTGCAATTTAAGTTGAAACTAGATATATGTTAGAGTGTGAATTACCCACGAGCCGTGGGTTTAAGTGTGAATTATTTTCTATAATAATTTATTGTGTTGCAACCACACCCTAACTGTATAAGCCATCTAGTTGCAACACACAAATAATCCGTGATGCTTGCAACAACTGTACCTACTGTGTTGCAACCACGCTCTAGGTGTAAATGCAATCAACCATTGTCCCGCATTAGTTATCCAAATTTTTTAGAGATCACAGTATATAGTACAATGTTTTGTATTAAACTAAATTGAAAAGGTCTAATTACTAATGCACTGGGCGCAGCACGCAATTAGCCCAGGTGGTCCCGTTTTCTCCCTTTTCCCCGTCTCCGCTCTCAAGTGGTAAGTCGCCAGCCGGGCGGCTTTGACTGGCCGTAGCTCACCGGCGGGGGGGGGGGGGGGGGGGGGGGGGGGGTTCGACAGAGGGGAGCGACATGGGGTTGCTCAGAGTGGCAAGCCGCATCTATTAGTCAGTCAAGGCGGCATGATTCTGGCCTGAGATGGCCTGCGCGACGGCGGGCGGATCACAGAGGATGGCGACCATGGCTACTCGAGAAACCGAAATCTCGGTCCCTCCGGCACCCGAGGACATCGATTGAGGAATTAGGGACATAGCTCAGATCGTGAGGAAGCTTCTGGTGACGACAATTTGAATTTTGTGGATGGATGGTGGAGTATTTGGCCGGGAGTGGCTGGTGGTCAAGCTTGGCTCACGACAGCAGGCCCTAGGTGCAGCCGGGGGTGAGTTGCATCTGCGCGGCCTCCCCAAGTGACGCGGCGGCCGTTGGGACCCAACCTCCACGTGGTAGGCGAGCAGCGGCAGGCAGCGCTTGCGGGGGACGACGGCGGCGGCGCAACATCGATTTGCGTTGGATGAGGTCGCGATGCTAGTGCGGGCTGCGCTCGCCGCAGATGGTCGGAGCATGGCGTATGCGTGCACTCGACCCACCCACCACACCATCGATGGACACGTTTCGCGCTCGCCGCGCTCCACGCGCCCACGGCTCGCGCTCGCGACTGGAAAGCCGAGCGGATAATGGTGGTTGGTTGGTTCGGGGAACGGATGTGCAGCAGACAGCGCTCGGATGGGTCTGTGCAATCTATGCACAAAATGCACCCAGGTGCATTTTAGTGCCACCGTGTGTGTGTCTATATATATATATATATATATATATATATATATATATATATATATATATATATATATATATATCATTTTCGCACCCTAAAAGTAATATTGTAGTGTCATATATTCTTTAAGTGGCCATGTTCCGAACTGCAAACACTTGAACTCAGAAATAATTGTTTAAGCATCATTATTACTTTGAACCAGTGGAATGACACCAATTATTTTGTAATTCTAGGTAAAAATTTCTGTGTTCGTTATTTTTTAATATATTATCTATGGAACATCAAAGTTGACTGTAAGTCCAGCTAAATAGATCACTGACAACCATCCACGTTTCGTTTACAAGTCTTTGCGTTTCTCATCCAAGCATTGGTGGTCATCCGGTCGTCCCAGCTGCGGCTGGTCTGTTGATATGCTCAAAAAAAAAAACTGGTCCGTTTGACCACGTCAGCTTGGAGAAGACTCCAGGTCTACTACTTTAACTTTGGGTACGACTGAAAGGGGAAAGAATGATTTATAGCGAAATCAGTCAGTACACACACTTCAAACTGAAGAGATGGCTCATGCACTCATCTTCTTTCTCGTGGCTCATCAACTCATCTTCCTCTCCAATCCTGTTGCAATTTTAGCTGCAGAATCCACCAACATCTCCGAGATGGACAAGCAAGCCCTCCTCTCCTTCTGGCAAGGCATCACCAGTGATCCCCTTGGCGCCCTGAGCTCATGGGGCAACAACTCGCTTTACTGCAGCTGGATGGGAGTTGTCTGCGGTAAGGCTCCTCCATTCCGTGTTGTTTCACTGCAGCTGAACTCTCTACAGTTGGCAGGGGAATTGTCGCCTCCTCTTGCTAACCTTACTTCAGTAACACGGTTAGATCTCGGAAACAACTTGTTTTATGGATTCATCCCTGAGTTGGGCAGTAGCACGTCCCTCAGATATGTCAATCTTGCAAACAACAGTCTTACTGGTCATATCCCTCTCTCATTGGCCAGTAGCTCCTCACTCAGCACGCTAATCCTCTCGCGCAATAGCCTTGCTGGTGGTATCCCTGACACTCTGTTTTTTAACAAATCTACACTTACTACAGTTGATCTCCAGAGGAATTCTTTGGTTGGTACTATCCCTCCATTTGATAAAGTTATATCCCTCAAGTACCTTTGTGTTGCTGAGAATTTATTTTCTGGAAGCATACCTCTTTCCATAGGAAATGTTTCTTCTCTCCTCTTTGTGTTACTAGGCCAAAATATACTTACAGGACCAATTCCAGAAAGTTCGCAGCACATTTCAAATCTTCTTGAACTGGATCTGAGTTTAAATAGTTTGTCAGGGCATGTCCCCTTGCCTCTGTACAATGTGTCTTCACTCAGATACTTTAACTTAGGCAACAACGGCCTTGCTGGGCAGTTACCATCAAACATTGGTTACTCACTACCAAATCTCCAAGTCCTTATCATGCAAAGCAACAATCTGGTGGGCTTGATCCCTCCTTCACTAGAAAACGCGTCAAATCTCCAAGTTCTTGACCTTTCAAATAACTCCCTGCACGGCCGCGTTCCATCTCTTGGATCGGTGGCAAAATTGCATCAAGTGCTTTTAGGAAGGAATCAGCTAGAGGCATATGATTGGCAATTCCTTGCCTCCCTGACAAATTGCACCCAGCTGAAAAAATTGACCTTGGAGGGAAATATGCTGAATGGCAGCCTACCTAGATCAATCGGTAATCTTTCTGAGAGCCTAGAATATTTGTTTCTTGGGTCCAACCAAATATCAGGCCCTATACCTGTTGGGATAAGCAGTCTTGCTAATCTCACTGCTCTTAGTATGGAAAACAATTTGCTCTCAGGAAGCATACCAACTACAGTGGGGAACCTGCAGAGCCTATTTATCCTGAACCTATCCAAGAATAAATTAACAGGTCACATCCCTTCCTCAATCGGTAACATTAGCCAATTAGGAAAGCTTTTCCTTGATGACAATGATTTGAGTGGAAACATACCTAATAGTTTAGGTCAGTGCTCGATGATGCTTCAGTTAAATTTGTCATCAAACAGCCTTGGGGGATTGATACCACAAGAACTATTTGCTGGTCCTCCCCTTCCTTTGGGTGTGGACCTTTCCTTCAACAATCTTACAGGGGTGCCAGAAGATATTTGCCGTCTGGTAGCTATTGTTCTTCTAAATGTCTCCAACAATTATATTAGTGGAACAATTCCTGTTACGCTTGGCCGTTGCTTTGCTCTATCATCACTTCGTATGGATGGAAACAGACTTCAGGGGCAAATTCCTGCAAGTTTGATGGCGTTGCGGTCTATCCAGTATCTTAACCTTTCTTGGAATGACTTATCTGGTAATATTCCGGAATTCTTTGAGAACTTCACTCTGTTAGAGAAACTTGATCTCTCTCACAACAACTTTGATGGGCCAATCCCAACTGGTGGTGTCTTTCAAAATTCAACTGCTGTAATTTTGGATGGCAACAAAGGACTCTGTTCAAGGTCTCCCGCACTAGCACTGCCAATTTGTGATGTCGCTACTGAATCAAAGAACCATGTGCCTCTGCTTGTGATAGTGATAACATCAGTTACTACTATCGCTTTAGTATTATTGTTATTGCTTGTGGTGACTCTCTGGAAGAAAAGAGTGTTTGAATTTTCATGGTGGGAGTCTTCCACAAAAGAGATTCCACGATGGGAGGACATATTGAAAACTATCCGTTTTGTTGTCCAGACGAAGAGAAGAGAAGTACAAGCTTCTCCATGCAACAACGAAACACTAAAGAAGGTTTCATATGGTGACATCCTGAAGGCTACCAATTGCTTTTCTACGGTCCATACAATCAGCTCAACCCGTACCGGATCAGTTTATGTTGGTAGGTTCACATATGACAAGAGTCTCGTTGCCATAAAAGTATTCAACTTGAATGAACCTGGAGCATACGACAGTTACTTTATCGAGTGCGAGGTGCTGCGTAGCACCCGTCATCGTAATATAATGCGACCTGTTACCCTGTGCTCGACGTTGGATACAGGAAACCATGAGTTCAAAGCACTAATCTTCAAGTTCATGGTTAATGGCAGCCTTGAAAGATGGTTGCACTGTGAGTACTACAGCGGTATGCCAGAGAGAGTTTTAAGCTTAGGCCAGAGGATATGCATTGCCACAGATGTGGCTTCTGCTCTTCATTATATCCACAATCAGGTTACTCCCCCTTTGGTTCATTGTGACTTGAAGCCTAGCAACATCCTGTTAGATATCGACATGACCGCTCGTCTCGGTGACTTTGGGTCTGCAAAGTTTCTATTTCCAGGTCTCATTGTTCCAAAAAGCCTGGCTGAAGTTGGAGGAACAATTGGCTACATGGCTCCTGGTGAGTATAATTCTTGCGTTTTATATGTGTCAACCTATAACTTTTCTTGAACTTAAAGCAATTAATTCACTTTTGCAGAGTATGCCATGGGCTCTGAAATCACAACAGGGGGTGATGTATATAGTTTTGGGGTGCTTCTTTTGGAGATGATAACAGGAAAGCGGCCAACCGATGATGTTTTCACTGATGGACTTAACCTTCACAAGTTTACTGACTCCATGTTCCCAGGTAGACTTGCAGAGATTGTAGATCCTCATATGGCGTGTGAGGAATCCCAACCGTGTACAGAGGTATCGATGCAGAGATACATTGCCCCCCTGGTTGCACTTGGCCTGTCATGTTCCATGGAATCTAAGAGTGATAGGCCTGGAATGCGAGATGTGTGCACCAAACTCTCTGCTATCAAAGAAAGTTTTCTGAAGTCTGATGCTGAAATCTCGAACTCTCATTGACAGTACTAATAGGATGTGTGTGTATAGTTACTGATTCGTAATTGTTACCTGTGTAATTTGCAATAGGGAACCTGTCTATTTGACGGGCTTAAACACTAGTTTGCAGATCAGATTACGAGATGGCATCCTATTTGCCGTGAAGATTACTCATTCATATGTGAATAGCTGGTGTTACTTGTGATCTACTACTATATCTGCGATGTATGTATATCATAGTTATGTAGAGGCCGGTCTCTCAAGATCAATTTGTTACATTACGGATCTACAGTATTTTGGCAAATGAATATGCTGCGTACTTACATTACACATCTACAGTGCTTAGGCAGGAGAAGTTGTGAGTCATCTGCAGCTATCAGAGCTATGTATAACCATTTTCTAATTTCTACTTACACACGCTGCAACTTCTTTTTCATTTCTGCATCTTAGCGGTTTTTCCCTCTCTTATAGAAACTTAATTTCCTATCAGCGATGTTGATTGGATGGTGAAATGCAGAATATTCAAGACTCTTCGATGGGCATCTTGATGCCCTTGATCTCACGCGCCAGAGTCCGAAGCTCTTCGACCTCGTCGCCGGTCAGGCTCCACCCGAGCGCACCGGCGAACTCTTTGGCCTGGCTGGCATTCTTGGCTCCGGGGATCGGCACCACGTTCCCCTGGCAGGTGAGCCAGTTCAGAGACACCTGAAACAGTGGTACAGAGGGAAACATCAGCCGTTTCGTACATCTCATTACTGGTCTCAATGCCTTTGTTTCAGAGATGTTTCAAAGCTTTTGCAGGTGTAGCACCTGGGTTGGACTCTTGCCATAGCTTGCTCCAATCTCTTTGATCCTGTTCATAAGTGGTTGGAGCTGTGTACATACAAGACATGAAGCATCTTCAGACAACAGAGTTGAGTCGCAGAGGTTGAAGCTTCGTGTCAATGCAAGTAGCTAATTCTAATTTACAGAATGCTGACCTTGGTGAGAAACTCAGGAGTGTATGTATTTGCTCGTGGACCGGTAGGGGGCTTTTCTGGAGTGTATTTCCCTGTCAGAACACCTGAATAATGGGAACAAGTTAGAGCAGGAAATGAGATTAGAAAACAAACGACTAGATTTGGCCCAGCTCAAATTAAAACTATTTATTTCCTTTAAAACTATCGTATAGAAAAAATTAAGGGACTGGTTCCTACCTTGGGCTATTGGTGAATAGGCAATCAAGGTGATGCCGAGCTCATCACAAGCTGCCTTTACACCGTTCAACTCAGGGGTTCTGTAAATCAGGCTGTAATTCACCTGGTTTGCAGCAAGTGGAACACCCCTCTTCTTCAGGCGCGTGTGAGCATCACGAAGGCGCTTCTCTAAATAAGAGGCCACAGATGATATATATTGTCATTCCAATGAGCTTTACTGAAAGTGATGCAGCTAAAGGTGAACAAAGGATCATTTGCAAGCCAAAGTCAGAATGCAAACCGTTGTAGTTTGAGACTCCAACAGCCTTCACAAGACCTTGTTCATAAGCATCCGCCAGGCCATCAAGGTACGCTGAAACGGATCATGCTCGGATCATGCTTATTTACTGATGCTAGAAGGCACTATAGACAAACAGATTTTGTTTCGCCAAGGATAGGTTGCATTGGATGTATACCTTCGTTCCCCCATATCCCTGGCCTGAAAAATGAGATGATGAGGATGGTTCAGTTGAAAATGCCAAGAATTTACAGACAGGCATATGTATCAGATAAAACAGAGGAAAACCGACCAGTGAAGTTGGTAGAGCTCAACCGAGGGTAGGCCAAGACGGTCTAGCGATTTCTTGAGTGCAGAAAGAACGCTTCCTCGGCCAAATCTCCATGGGAGGGCCGCAAACTTTGTGGCGACGGCGACCTCAGTCTGCTCCTTCTGTTGCCTTTCCTTGATGAATCTGATGGCAAGACATGTACATCACATTTTGAGGACTACTGTGGCTTATAATAATTTCGCAGATATTTGAAGTGGTAAAAATCGGAAAACGGCACAATTTACCCTCCTAGTAAACTTTCAGAGTTGACCGCTCCCATCAGCTGAAGGACACAAGGGTTTTGAGTTAAATGTTAAATTAAACACGCCTTCATAGTTGAATTTGGAAGTAGGGACGAATGAGTGAGCTGAAAAGTCCTATCATCTTACCGCTGTACCGTACACCTCTGCGGTGTCGAAGAAGGTCATCCCGTTGTCGATGCTCGCATCGAACGCTTCCTGTGCCTCCTTCAGTCTCCTCTCTGCCAAAAAATAAATTCAAGTAAACCAATCACCTTTTACATCCGCAGCAACAGAGCACATACAGATAATCCTGGCGCAACTAATTATGATTACAAAGTATCGCAGAGATCATAGGAACAAACATGCATGACAATTTCGTTTTGGTTGACGCGGCGACATCCGTGCAAGTTACATGCAGGAGCAGCCGAGCAGGCTCTGTTGCCTTGCGGGCAATGGAACAGGCAGCTCTCGTGTGCACACGAGACGCATGAGCAGCAGGAATCATGTGCAACAGCAGAGGCACGCGCGTACCGTCCCACTCGGAGTCGTTCCAGTAGGTGGTGTCGCCCCAGGACCACGCGCCGATGCCGAGCTTGGTGACGGCGACGCCGGACTCGCCGAGCCTCACCTTCCCCTCGCCCTCCTCGACCACCTTCGCCGCCGCGCCGGTGGACGCCACCGCGCGGGCCGGGCGGCCGAGCGCCGCCGCCGACCGCGGCTGCCGATGCCGCCGGCCACCGCCGGGGAGCGGAGGAGGGAAGCAGCACGCCACGCCGCCGGCTACCTGCAAGGCCATCGATCGCGTCTTCTAGCTAGTTCGCTCGCTCGCTGGTTGCTCGATGCGGTCACGGCCCACGGCCACGGCGCGCGCGCGAGGCAGGAGGAACACGCGTTCCGTGTGTGTGCGTGCGTGCTCGGGGGGCGAGACGAGAGAGGTGTGGGCGGGCGCGTCGTTTTGATGGCGTCTGGAGCAGCGGCCGCGCGAGGCTGGAGCGGGAATCTGCGGCGGCGGGAGCCGGGACGGCGACGGGTCTTGGCGGGGAACCCGGTGGGCGGTTGGCGGGGAGTTGCCGATAGTTTCAGTGCTTCGTGTGGCTGCAGCCTTCTTGTTGCCTAGTACCGGAGTGCTACGTATGTATGGAGCTGGAGTTGTAGGTGGCACTGGCACGTGAAGAACGTTTGCACTTGCACTGCACTAGTAGTATCTACCTTGGCGCGTAGTAGTTCATTGGACCAATCGGGGGAGGACAAGGAAAACTCACAACTCGCAACATTTAAAAAATCAGCATCCGCAACATGAAAAATCAGCGTTTGTAACATTAAAAATCAAAGTTTGCAACATAAAACATGTTAAAAAATTATTGTTAGCCATATATTGATAAATGAGAAAAGAAACCGCCGCAACATATATGTTTCATGTTGCTTGAAACATTCAAATCTCTCAATGAGAATGCAACATCACATAACACACTTGCAACATGCACGTCAAACTTTTGCAACATCACAACATCAAAATCTACTTTGCAACATCAACATGAAACATTGTTACATAACATCTGAAACATCAAAAATGCATACTTGCAACATGTAGCCAAAAAGAAAAGAGGTCCACTGCACAAGCGGAGGAGGATGATGACGAGATGGGGAAGGTCACTCCGCCAGGGAATCTCGTGTGGGCGCTCGTAGCTGCCAGTTGCCTGAAGCTCTCCTCGACAGGTAGCATGGTGGGAAGTCGTGAGGAGTGACGGTCGGCGACCGGATGTGCCGCTAGTGAGCTCTACCCCTAGCTGCGGGGAGCTCCGATACGGATGCGCACCTGGTCACGCCACCAACCTACCCTCATGTGATTCACCTCAACCGAGGGAGCGAAGACCGAAAACGGGGGTGGAGGAGAACGGCTATCGACACCGAAATCGGGGGCGGAGTTGAGTGGCTCGCTGGTGCCAGAGTATTGCCAACAGACGCTAGATTTGGAATCCTGGTGGACGGCGCTGCTCAACTCCAACTGCAAGGCTTCGAGAGAATGAGAGAAAAATGAGTGGGTAAGATGGAAAGGAAGTGGTGGACACCACGATATTTTTGCTAGTTGGGCCCATAGAACCGCCCCACAGACGCGCGACCGCCCTGCCTAGAGCATTTCTGTAAGGAAAATGCAGTAAGTGTTAACGTGAAAATAGGACGTCACCTCCGCGTGCGACACACGTGACTCCCCGGTCTGTAGCGAGGCGTGCCAGCCAATCTGACCTGTTGATTGACAATGAAAAATCTAGGAAAACGTTAATCGGCTAGAGAGCCAATGTATTTTCCAATAAAATCGTAACAACTAGGTAGCCGATACAGGGCAAAACAGATCGGCTAGATCAGCCGATATGATGATGTAGGCAAGGCGTAAGCTACCAGAGGCAATTTAAACAGAGCTACATGGGCAACACTTGAAACAGACCTAGCCGGCTATATGATAATTTAAATAATAGTAATAATGTGATAAAGCCGACAGGAAGCAGTATCAAGCTAGATAATTGTGATAAAAGCTGAAGTAACAAGGATTAAGATAAAACTTGCTAATCTAGCTGATATCGATAACTTGTGAATAGATCTAAATGAAACCACAACGATACGCCCTGAGGTTAAAGCCTAGGTATTACTCGATAAAGTGGAACTCACTGGCAAGCCGAAGATCAAAGCGATGCAGCCTGACGAGTTTGCGAGAACTCATGAAGAAGAAAATGGTACGATGGCGAAGTCGCCAAAAAGTAGATGTAAGAATCTGTAAAGGGGTGGCGGTTTTGATATTGGCCGTGGGATAAAAATTATAATGACCTTGGGTCTGTATTTATGCTCCGAACCCATGACTCCTGACTAGCTAGGACTATGACTCGCACAAGACTTCCTTAATACAAGATATCTAGATAAAAGGAAATACTAAGATACATGGACTGTAATTCCCTTTCTTTGTAGAGTCCTTGCTAATTAAGCTCTTATCCATTCGTACCTGCAAGTGTACAGTAGATAACTTGGACTGCTCCTTGATACATGCAAAGGAAAAGATAGCACTACGTAGCCTTCCTGTTATTTCTTTAATTTCCTTTCCTTTGTACATATGAGCTTCTTCCTTCGGATACTTATCCTTTCTTTATTCTAATTATTATTACTTACTAGTAACATTGCACGTGCGTGCCGCTATAGTTTTATATGTTATTAGTGCAACTATATTACTCAAAAACCTCAATCTTGAGTCGGTACATTTTTTCTTTGTTGAACTGTGGCTCATAGTGTTCACATGCCATACTAGCATGACTAAAATAAAAGCATTGAGTTCACCTCTCCAAATTTTCTTGCTCCAAATTTTAAAAATGTAACTTTTATGTATGAGAGAAGCATGGAGAGTTGCTGATGGAGCTATGATACGGAGATTTTGGCTGCAATCCAAAGAGCAAGTGACACAATTATTTTTTATTATCACTCCTTCGGAAAAAAGTCAATCTTATGTTTGGCAAATTTCCCATGAAGGTTCTGCCTGTGCAACATCGATGTGAACAGTGTAGTTGACGAAAATTAAACCATCAGATTATGCTATCATGTGACAAGATTCAGTGCAGTAGTTCGTAAACAATATAAAACTATAATTCATATGTAGCCAAGTAACCCATGCTCTGGGTTAGAACACTTTAAATAAGCAATCACAACCGTCCATCATGTGGTGTAGTAAATAAAAAAATAAATAAATGGAGATTAGTAACTGGATAGGGATTGTGAATCTGAATGCTAGCATAGGTATTTTGGAAAATCTGTGAAGCCACCATGATGCTTGTATTTAGAATAAAAATACAATGGTCTAATAACATATCCATGACCTCTTTTATGAACTGACTTCGAGTCTTTGTTGAAGGTTAACCTGAATTCTTGAACAGAGGCTTTCTTGCAACAATTTATGATGAGACGTTAATCGTTAATGGTCTGCTTGACATCTCCACACTCAACATTTCCTGAAATCATTCAACACTGCAGAATGATAATATGAGTAAACATGTGGTCATCAAATTGTATGAAACAGATTGCATAACTTTGATATTCTGTAACTTAGACGAAAGCATGAGTAAATCGACTATTATTAGGTCACACTCACATGTCCATAACGAACATGACATCATGTCCCTGGGTAGTATGCAAGAATAGTGCAGGAATGTGCATAGGCGCACACTTGATGCAGGCTTTGGTGGCCTTCAGTGCCTGGGCAGCTGCAACACATATAATAAGATTGTGAAGTATGATATGGCATATATTTATGAAGAAACAATTGCAGATGATTGTAATGCAGAGGGTCCATTTGTGACATCCTGTTATTGAAAATTAGGTACGCAAAATAAAAGAAAGAATGTAGAGATACCCAGAGTATAAATTCATTTCCTTAGGAAATAGGATCCATGTAATGTGCCAATGCTATTAAATAATACACATCGCTATAGCACTCAGACTGTCAGACAGCTCAAGAAAGGGGTCACATTCAGAGAAAATTTTGGTCTTATTGATCAATATATTTTCATTGTAGCATGTATGTGGAGCCATTTTGTTAAGCATCTAGCGAGCACATTAACTAGCTATCTTAAATGCACCCACATTCAGACTCATCTGAAAGTTTAGTTCACAAACTTCACACTCTAAATTCTGAAAGTTTAGCCAAAAGAAATCTGAGCATGTCGATTGCAAGTACACATATATGTGGGGAAGATGTACCTTGGGTTCTCATCAATCTGACATGTATATGTGCTTGGTGTTTCATTTACTATCTAGCTATCTGAATCCTACCTGAATACAGACATTCATGCAGTTGGGACTATTGTACAATTTAACATAGAAAATACTTGAAGCTCACAGCCCGAACTGGAGATGGAAATGCTATGATAACCATATAAAGTGTACAAATTCCAGCATCGGCATTAGGCTGCATAACAGAACTGCAGAAGTTTCAGTTACCATATTGGGCAATAGCTTAAATATTCACAATTGCATAAACCAACTCTGACAGCCCATGGATAGTTAGAGGTGCCCAGAGGCAGAGAAGTCAGGCTCCCAAATTGTGCAGCCATGAATCCCAACTGCATAGTTAAACAAGAACATTAAATTAAACAAGGCATTATCAGCAGTGCAAGGAACAGATACTGGAATGCAAGATGACAGCTGAAAAAGGTGTTTCAAAAGAACTCATATACTAATTGATAAAAACTGAACAATTAAACAAATAGATAGGTATAGTCTCATGCAGCTGGGAAGTTCTGGAGAACTGTACATCAATTTCAACATACCTTTATGCAATTTCAACATACCTTTATCCATCACACATTGCACTTCAAACTCCCCAAAACCATGAAAGAAAATTGAAAATTTGTAATGAAACCCAGAGAGACCATTGAGCTAGATAAGAACATAATTTGAGAATAAAATAGATGTAACTGCCCTTCTGGATTTCAGCTTCTTTATTTGCCTCCCCAATTGTCTTGTGAGAGCTAGTGATTCCTGTTACCTATTAATATGAAATCAGTTTAAAGTGTCTCACTCAATACAACATTAGTGCAATCTATTAATATGACTTAACCTTTTTAACAATTAACATTGTCTTAACTCTCCAAGAGCAGGATGACATTTTAGATGGCACAAAACAGGGGAAACATTAACATAACCAAAAGAAGGAATCTTTGGGATGGTATTTCGATAACCACCGTTCCTGAAATTTCCCTACAAAAATAGTACTCATACCTTGTCGATGATATCTAGTTCTGCACCTCAATTTGCAGCCAAATAATGAAAGAGTTTCACGAATAGCGCACCCATAACATTGCAAACCTACAAAGATCACAACTATTATTTTTATCCACTGTTGCAATGTTGCTTTTGCAATTGAACACAATCCAGGACCTGCATGGCAAGCTCGTTAAGGGAACGAGCACATCGACGGTAGAGGGGCGCGAGCCGGTTGGGGATGTGTTGCGCTGGCGGAGGGGATGTGCCGCGCCGGCCACACCACCCGTGTGCAGCCGCCGCTGACCGAATCCTACTATCGCGCGGCCTCGTCACCATTGACACTTGCACGCGGCCTCACCCCCATTGCCACCCATGCAGCCCAAGCTCCATGGTAGTGGGGGCACTACAACGGCCAACCAGCATGGGGTGCCCTCTAGTAGCCAATTGCGGGGAGGCTAGCGGCCGACACACGGAGAGCGGCGGGATCCATGGAGGGAGAGAGAGAGAGAGAGAAAAGGGAAACTAAAGAGGGAGACCGGATGGATGCGGCAATCGGCTCTGGTATATGGCCGCGGCGGTCGGCAGCGGGGAGGATGGTGGGAGGGGTAGAGGGCATGGTGGGAGCGTATTGCGGGACGGGGAGGGGAAAGAAAGGAGGAGACCGAATCGTTCTTTTCACCGCGGTGTGCGGGTGGGTAGCTACGCTGGTGGATGGGTCCCTCGTGGGTACAGAGGCGGGTACACACGGGGTGGGTGAGAAAAAAATTCGTTTTTGCAGAAACGCTCCCCAAATTGCGATTTTTTTACTTCATAGTCCTTCTATCCTATCCACTCCTTAAAATATATGACGGGTGAGTCCAGCGTGAAGGTAAGACGGACCCGATTTGGGTAATAAAAGTTTTCAATAGTCTTCGCTCTAAAGATGTGCACATGATGGTTCGTCCTTGCTAACCTCATCTTCTTTAAATAATCTTTTCTTGCCAACCAATTACACGAAGTCCATATTTTGCATGTGTCTATCGACTATCGGCCGATTTATTTGTCTAGCCAATCTCGTCACTGCTGGTCAGTTTTTGCCCCTGTCGGCCGATGTTCTGGTAAAGCTCCTTGCGGATTCTCCATGCCGATCTGCCCTGCTCTCAGATCTTCTCTTCTTGATAAATTAACTCGGCTACCATCCTTTCTTTGAAAACTCTAAGGGCCTGTTTGGGAGGGCTCCGGCTCCGGCTCCACGAGCGGCTCCGGCGGGCCCTCGCCAAACAAATAGAATTGCACCGGCTCGGGTGTGGACCGGAGCCGGAGCCCCTCGCGGCTTTCAAAGGGGAGGTGGAGCCACGTTTTGGTGGGCTTCACCCGCTCCAACTAAATCTACCAGAGGAGCTATTTTGCCAAACGATTTTTAAAATGACTCAACTCCACCAGAGAAGTCACTCCACCAGAGGAGCCAGAGCCGGAGCCGTTTTTGGAGTAGCCGGAGCCCTGCCAAACAGGCCCTAAATGCAATCGAACGTAAACAATCTGCAGGCCTTGTACATCACGTGAGCAAAAAATCCGTCAGCTTAGCTTCGTGTAACTTGGAGACGTACTCCGCATACAACTGGGCCGATTCTTTCCCTTGACTAGTTGCAAGAATCAACTGATATATGTTGGCAGCTGATCTCCCCTTCAGTCTTTATCTCTGCTTGCATCACTAGATTTGCAATAAATTATACTCACATTCACATAATGGCTAGCCGGCATATGTTTTTCCTGTCCGGTCTGACTTTGACATTATCAATCTCGTCACTGGGCCAGAAACGATTTGTCCTGGCGGTTAAAACCGGTTTTTGCTAGCGGACGCGACACTCGCCAGCAACTTTGAGCCAGTAGAAATGGCCCTTTGTGCTGGCGGGTGGCCGGCCCGCCAGCACAGAGCCATTATGACCCGCCAGCACAAATGTCATCAGAGTTGGCGGTTACTTAAGCAGCCCGCCAGCACAAATGCCATCAGTGCTCGTGGTTGCTTAGGCCGCCCGCCAGCACAAAGATCATCTTTGCTGGGGGTTGCTTAGACCGCCCGCCACAGAAAATATTTTTCCCATTTCCTATATAATTTCCCATAATTATTTATTATTTGTATATAATTTGTCATTTTCGTCTATTTTTTTCACATTGGCATTTGTATGCTAAATTCAATTTAATTTACTGTAATTTAATTTGTATTTAACGGCCAAATCAAAATATATGCCTCACAAACACATAATCCAAACTAAAATAAAAAATGTATACATAAGTTACATTACAAAACATTCTGCATAATAGATAACCCTAAGACACCAATCTACGTAATCTTTCTGCATCGTCTAATGTCAAAACTCCTTCTTTATCGAAGAATTCTCCATCCTCGTGGCAAATCTCACGTAGGATGAATCTCGCCATGTCCGCACAAATGTTGGTGATTTGATTGTCACCAAGTTGCCCCCATGATCCTTTAATGGTAGGCATCTGCACGTAAACACAATAAATGAAGATTGTTATGCATTACCATCAGTACCATAATTATCACATACATAGTTGTGTACAAACAAGAGGCTTGCGTCTTCAGGATTCATCCGGTACCTCCCATTATTTCTCAAAACCTCACACACATAATATACACATAGCACACTGCCAGGAGGTTGTTTGTAGCACTGTAAACAAATAAAAAAATGATCGGTACTAATTAACAGAAGTGTACAACTCTGATAAAAATGATTGGTACTTATTAACAGAAGTGTTCTTACCCATTTGGCATGTCGTATCACCAATTTTTTGCTTCTTGTGCTCCCCGTCATTGAGTATGTATAGCCTATACGCACTTTAAGGATACAAAGACATAAGTTAGTAATGCAATTTGAAATATAGCTGATACACGCAGTAGTGATTATATATTGCACTTAGTTGTCTTACTTTCTTATAATATCAATGATTGTCTTGTAAGAAGCCGCTGAATAGTGTAATGAGTCGAAGACCCCCACAGTTCCCAACTTCTGACACATGTGAAAGCAAATGAAATGATCACTGCATAAAATTAAAATAATTAATATAAATAGACTAAAAAATGAAGGAAAATGATGAAATAGTTATTTAAAGGATCTTACTCAAAATTGTAAGCAAACTTGATAGAATCCTTATGTTGGTTTATCCTCATGACCCTTGCAAGTGTATACGGACACCTCGTGAAGTTTAGCTTTCTGGTAACTCTTTATTAAGTCTTCTTTCTCTTCTGGTGTCTTTGCTTCTTCCTCTATTTGCTTTCTTAGTTGATCCCTCATTATGAACGTGTGTTGTGACTGGCTTACTTGTTGCGGGTCAACATATGCTACCTTGCACCTCCCATTTGTCTTCTTTTCATCAGACGCTTGCATCCTGCAAAAAAGTTTACTTAGGATGGTAATAACAATACATATGGAATTCAATAGATTTGGATGTCGTATAGGGATGTTGACTTACATGGACGAAATGGTGACGAGGTTGATGTCGAGTTTTTCACGATGGAACATCGCATGCAAATCGGGGAAATCGATTGCAACCTTCCGTTCAAAAGAGCTACTGAACACCCATTTCAGGAGATTGGCGGTGATAGTGTGAATGCCTTGCTGCATGGCGTGCATGATCAAAGTATGCAGCCTCATCAATTCTGACGACCCTTCGTTCAGTTGCCACCTAAACAAGAATGGTTTGCCATGCTCATATTTGTCGGGCACCTCATCCGACGAAAACATACTTATGTGCTCCTCCTTTTGTTTTTGAAAAGAGGTGCGGGATAAAGACTTTTCATCTGGTGCCTTCTTGAGTACCTGAACATTAGGTGATTCTTTACCGAATGTTGGAGCCCATTTAGGTTTATTCTTTAGTACTTTCAAGAACAAGTCAACATCAGATGATTTCGTCTTTGGTTCATATGAGTTTATCATTCGGTGTATTGTTGTTGGCGTCTTGGTTGCTGGAGGAGGAGATGGTGGTCTTGGACATGGCGGAGGAGATGGTGGTCTTGGATCAGATTTTGGAGATGATGATGCCCCTGCCCCTACCCCTGCCCCTGATGTAGGAGGAGTTTGTGGTCTTGGAACAAATTTCGGAGATGATGTCCCTGCCCCTGCCCCTGATGTCGGAGGAGTTTGTAGTCTTGGAACAGATTTCGGAGATGATGATGCCCCTACCTCTGCCCCTGATGCCGAAGTGGCATGTTGTTGTCATTATTGGTAACTCCATGCTCCACAATCATCATGTTGTTGTCATTGTTACTGCCTCCATGTTCCCCACCCATTGTGTACTCGACCATTGCAGCATCTGGATCCTGGGGGGTACTCGTTCTTGGCTAGGTTGCAAGTAGGGACTTGGTGATGCATTAAGTATGATATCTCGACGATGCCACAATATGTATTGGTTCCTCGCATCACCGAGAAGCTCGATCCCATCCTCAGTAGGGATATCAATCTCGCATGACTCATCAGAAACCGAAACAACTTGAACCCATGCATACTCTGGCGGTGGTGGATTCGGAAACACACGACCCGTTAGTGCCATGGCTGTCCCAACTTCTCGAACTTATCTAGTTTTCTTCCATATGGAATAACCAACTTGCATGGTGTATCCTCTACAATGTCATCCACAGGATGCTTGGCGTTAGCAATAGAACCAACACTACTTGGAGTCGGGATGGCTCCGATCTGGGCAAGCATCAAGTTTGGAGGAACCTGTCCAGAACCATCAGATTTTAGATTCTCTGCACTTGGCCCAATAGAAGTTTGTTGTTGTTGTTGTTGTTGTTGTTGTTGTATGAAGAAGCCTATCAATTCTTGCTTGGCAATTTATCTCATCTTGTCTTCAAGCTTCTTCTTATAACGGTCTCACTTTTTATAACTTGATCGGTGTTCACGAAATGCTTTACCCCAGGGCAAGGTAGAAGAAATCCCTCGAACATGGCCAGGGTGCTCAGGCGTTCCGATCGCGGTGGTTAGCATACCTTTCTCCCCGTCGGGCACGAAAAGACCTTTCTTTTGCATTTTCGCAAGTCCTTCCAGCTTCTGATAAATTTGTTCAGTTGAGGGCTTCTGGAATGAAACATTACCGTTGGGTGCTATAGCCGGAACTCGAGCAAGGATCCAATTCCTGCTACGCTCATCCATGCCTTCAAAAATAGTTGGTAAACCAGCTACCCTCCTTTCTTCTTCCTCCTTCCTCCATTTTGCCATTTTGGCAGCATATCCTCCCGAACCCAAGCGATGGGGGTTCTCAGCAGCTTTCATAGCCTTCTCCTTTTGTTGGACGCTCGAGCTACGCACGCCATCTTCTTCTGATCTACGAATTCTTCCCAGACTGCTAGCGGAATGTTACCATACACATCCCTAGCATCCTTTCCTTTCTGGACAAATTCAGTATTAAGTGTAGACCTCAAATTCCTAAGAGCTCTTCCACAAAGGCCCTCAGCAAAAGTTCTACCTGCATTTTCTCTACCTTCCGGATAAACAAACTTTTCTTTCACTTTGGCCCATAATACATCTTTCATAGCCTTAGGGACTGTCTTCTAATTAGTAGTTGTGATCTAAGACGCCAATTGGTATCTGACAATTGCACTGACGATGTTCCGAAACCTAGTAGTTATCCCCTTAGGTTCGACGGGCTCACCTTTGTCACCCAACCGTTCTATCACAAGTTGCCCTCTTTCAGGGATCTGGTTTCTTCTTCTATGACCACGATTCCTTTTCAGGTTACTAGAACTAGTAGTACCCGAAGGTTGTGGTTCTGAAATGACTTCTGCCTCTTGGGCACGAATGTTAGATGCTCTACGACGTCGTCGCGGGGATTGGTCATTGTTCTACACATAAAACACTATTTAAAGTATATCTTAATTGAATAAACAAACATTAATTTGAGTGAATTTGCATGCAAACCTCATTGTCGCTTGGTTCGTAATCAACATCATTGTCTTCGGGACGCCTACGAGGTCGTGGTTCGCTTGGTTCGTACTCAGAGTGAGTTTCATAGTCTCCAATTATACCACTATCACTAGATTCCTCCTCACCGGATTGTTCACTGTTAACATTTGATCATAGATAATCCATAGTCCATAGTCCATATTTATACAATAATCCATAGTCCATATTTATACAACAATCCATATTCCATACTTATACAACAATCCATAGTCCATACTTATAATAAATATATTTATCCAAATGCATAATCCATTTTTATAAAACAAATCTATTTATCCACATTCCATAGTCCATATTTAATTATTTATACAACAAAACTAATAAAATTAAATCCATAGTCCATGTTTATATAATAAATCTATTTAAAAATCAGACACAATCCATAGTCCATACTTATAATACATCTATTTATACACAATGCATAATCCATTTTTATAAAATAAATCTATTTATCCATAATCCATAGTCCATATTTAATTATTTATACAACAAAACTAATAAAAATAAATCCATAGTCCATTTGTAACATTTTTAAATCTATTTATCCACAATCCATATAATTGCATTTATCCGCAATCTATTTATCCACATTTTTAACACATGTAATTGCATTTTGAAAAAAAAAGAAAAAAACCAACCAAGCCGGGGCTGTCGTTGCTGTGCCGCCGGCCCCATCCCCGGCCTCCATGCGTGGCGAGCGGTGAGGAGATGAGGTGTCGGTGGCGAGGGGGCGGCGGAGCTGTCGGCGGAGGCGGTGGTGGTGCGGTCGGCGGCGGCGGAGCGATCGGTGGCGGTTCTCGGCCGGCGGTTGGGGGAAGCGGCCCGTGGGGAGGAGGACGTCATCCTCGTAGGGAAGAGGGGCGGTGGCGCTCGGGGAGGAGGTCGTCGGTCGGCGGGGCGCCCGCGGACGACGCGCGCGGCGCCCTAGCGGAAGATGGCGGCGGTCCACGGGGAGAAGGAGCGGGGCCCTCGCGGAAAACGGCGGGGCGCTCGTGGAGGTCGGCCGGGCACTCCTGGAGGACGGCGGGGTGGTCGGAGGGGCGGCGGCGGTCGTGGACGACGGCGGCGCTCAGTGGGAAAATTTGGCAGCCTGACGGCGTCATTTCATTTCGCGCCAGACTTTGAAAATTTTCAAGAGCACGTCTCGTGTATATATAGATGGAATCACCACTGGCGGTCCACATAAGGCAACCGCCAGCGGTAGGCCACCACTGGCAGGTCACATTAGACAACCGCCAGCGGTGATCCTTACCACAGGCGGGTGACTTAAGCGACCGCCAGTGGTGGGAATTCCCGCTGGCGGTTATCATAAACGCCCGCCAGCGCTGTGATTTGAAAGAATCTGAACTTAACTTTTCAAATGCAAACCTTTTCAATTTCAAATGACAAAACACCTCCTATAAATAAATTCAAATATTTTATGATAAGTTTTGGAAGTTTCAAAGAATTTTGAACATTTTCATGCCAAGATTTCAAATTTTCAAATTTTGGCAAACCACTGTGCTGGCGGTTGAATTATGATAACCGCCAGCACTGTGTCCATTTATGCTGGCGGTCAGCGTAAACCACCCGCCAGCACTGATACCTCTCCTGGCGGGCTCTTAAGCCAACCACCAGCACACTTGTCTAAATATCTCCGGTCGGAACGCGTTTTGACTCACTCACTCACTCACTCACTCACTCACTCACTCACTCACTCACTCACTCACTCACTCACTCACTCACTCACTCACTCACTCACTCACTCCCAACCCTAGCCGCCGCCGCAAGCGCCCGCGAGCCCCGCCGCAGCCGCAACCGACCCCTGCTCGCCACCGCCGATCGTGAGCTTCGCCGGCGTGCCGCCGCCTCAGTCCCACCAACTCGCACGCCAGTAGCACCCGTGCACCGCAGCCGCCGTCGTAGCTAGCTTGCGGCGGAGGAGGAGCTCAAAGAGGCAAATTGTCGACCCACTCTTCTACCTCCAATTCCTCGATCGACGTCGAGCATCATAACCACCGTCGCATGGCGAGCAGCTCCGCGGCGCCCAACCTTAGCCAATTTGTGCCTCTCCACCTGCTGACTTGTAGGGACTGTCGGCTCCGGTTGGTTTGGTTCAAGACCAAGTCAAATGGCATCATCTACAAGTGCCCGAACAACCACGTGGTTTGATTTTCATCTCATGCCCTAATTAATATTAGTGATTATTAGTTGATATAATATTAGTAGGATTTGTTGTTTATTATTGATTCGGTTGATTTAATATTAGTAGGATTTGTTGATTATAAGTTATTCGGTTGATATAGAATTATCCACATTTGTTGATTATTAATGATTTGGTTGATATAATTTAATGTCTATAGAATTATCCTATTTATTGATGGAAGCCACATTTGTTGTTTATTCTTTTAGGAGGACCCTAAATCATGTCAGGAAGTTTTTTTTGGGAAAATCAATACCTCCACCATTTGAAAAAATTTCACCCTCATTTGGTGCCGCCAAACTATCAGACGTTCAGCAATTTCGTTGGTGCACCGCCAGAAGCAGCACCAGGAGCGGCACCACAACCGTCTAGTGTTGTGTATCCGCTGGGGCAGGTGCAGGAGCCACAACCAGCACCACAAGCATTTTCTGAAATTCTGGAACAATGGAATCAGATGAAGTGTGTCATTTCTGATATGAAGCTTGGGATGAGTGATTTGAAGATAGCGAGTAATGAAACGAGGCTTGAACTTGGAGACCATAGAGGGCAATTTAAAGACATTATGGCAGAAATTGGCTATCGAAAGAAGCACAAGAAAAACCAAGGATTCTGCATGCAGGGCACCATCCTCGCTGTTGTAGTCTTGATAATAGGTTTAGTGCTTGGTAGCTATATCACAGCCGGACTGTCTAAGAAATTTGCGTGAGGCAAAGTTGTGTTAAATTTGTGAGTGAGGCCCCTATTGTAGTGTACTTTAATTTGTGTTGGTTTTAAGTGTGCTTTGAAACATTTGTCATCATGCATGTTGTTTGTGTGAAATAAACCTTTCTAAGGTGTTGTTTGTGTTGATATTTCAGTTTGAATTTTACCTGTTGTTGCTGTCCATGTTGAAATATTGGTGACTTGTATCAATTTCAAGCTATTTTCAGCTTCACTGTGTTGGCGGATGCATATGAAAGCCGCCAGTAGTAAAGATCCCTGCTGGCGGTTGATATAAGCCACCCGCTAGCAGAAATGAGACCATTTGTGCTGGCGGTTGGCTTATGTAGGCGCCCCCACTAAACCTTTTATGCTGGCGGTCGACATAACTTGTCCGCCAGCATAAATGATACCATTTGTGCTGGCGGGTGGCATATGTCGCCCGCCAGTAGTGATGCTTCAATGCTGACGGTTGCTGTCCCGGCGCCCCTATTTGCTAGCGGTTGATAGTTGCACCTGCCAGCACGCTAATTTGCTAGTGCCAGGACAAATCGTTTCTGGCCTAGTGCGTATCTCAACCGGGACAGGATTTGACCAAAATCTGGTGTCAACAGCAAGCAGTAGCATGGGAATGGAGGTATTATGCTGATAGTGCAAGTGGTATGATGCTCACGGTATACCTCGGTTTTCTTTATTATGATGGATCAACTTAATTTGCCGGAGGAAATGAAAGTTACGCCAAAACTTTCACTGTCTACAAGACCTCTTGAATATTTTGATCGGCAAGATGCGATGGACAATTTTTTTGAGGGCCGTGGTTTTAATTCAGTCACCAAGATGTATTATGCAGAAGAGAAATTTGATAAAGATGTTTGTTGTGGTGGCTTCATGTGGATGACCCTTGTCGGACATGGGACAATATGACTTTTGTGCTACGACGACGATTTGTTTATTCCCTTGAGGCAATGCAAAAGGCTATTGTTACTGCTGTCCAAAATTCTCTAGTCCCTGAGCCGGTTGTTCGCTCATCTTGCACTGATGCTATTACTAGCAATGAGCAATATAATGCTATGAATCCTTCGGCTGACATTGCTCAGGTTTCTTCTATATTGGGACAACAGGCTAGTGCTACTTCCGATGATATTATTTATGCCCCCAATATTGATGCTAGCGATGATACTTCCAGTGGACTATGTATGTTGGCACAAGAAGTAAAAGGAGATGGCACCTGTTGATGTTAAAGGGAAGGACTCCAGTATATTTCAGTCCGAGTGCCAAATTCATGACAAGGTATGCAAAAATGATTATAGATGGTGGTAGCTTTACAAATTTTGTTAGGTCAGATTTAGTGCATGTATTATCCTTGTCCATTTGGAGACTTCCAACTCCGTGTTATTGTAAGGAATCGGATGCTCGATAGCCTAAGAGGGGGAGAGGGTGAATTAGGCTACTAAAAACCTTAACCTACGGCTTCACTAATTTTACACAAAAGTAAACTAGAACATACGATCTATATGTGCAACTAAGGTTGTTCTAGTGTGAAACTCCCATCCAAAAGAAGGTTTGCAACCTATAGCCAATCCTGACATGATACTACTCTAGGAAAGTAAAGGCAAGCAAAGATTGCAATAGAGTAAATGCAGAAACGTAAAGGGGATGAGAGGAAGCAAACTCTTGACACGCGATTTATCCCGTGGTATCGGTAGGCACTAAGCCACCCCTAGTCCACGTTGAAGCACTCACGCAAGAGTATTGCTTCCCGGCCACCAAGTCTCTCCCAAGAGCACCATTTGACACGCCACAAAGGCTAGCCACTTAGGCACTTGTCAAGCTCCCTTGGCCACCTTGATGCCGCCTCCACTAAGGAGCTTCTCCACCAAGGAAGGGGGTCTCCACGTCCCCCGCACAAAGTGTCCTCGCCGCTCCACACCAAGCCGGAGGGTCGATGACGATTGCCGGTGAGCCACTTAGGCCCCAAGGCTTCCGGCGAACCTTGTACAACTGGATTCACTCAAGAATCACCTCACAAGGTTGGCACAACCTTGCACTCACTCAGCTCTAAGCTAAGCCTAGCACTAAGCACATACACAAAGCATATGCAAGTCTAAGGATGAGCAATTAAGCACTTGGATGGATTGGATATTATCTTGAATGTGTCTTGAACTCCTTTGCACTTCCACACAATCCAGCAACCTCAAATGAGTGAGTGGAGTAGGTATAAATAGCCCAAGGCATCAAACTAGCAGTTGGCTAACGTCCACTGAAAAAGGTACCGTCGGATGATCCGACGCTATATTTTCCAGGGCGTCGGTTCATCCGGTGCCCCTCCCACGTCACTTAGCCGTTGAGATTCTCTGACACAACTGCTCCGACGCTATGCACCGACGGTGCGTCGGATCATCTGGTGCTGAAGACCCTGCGTCCAAGCCGCCTCTGTTAGCTTCAAATCGACCGTTGGATAGACCGACGCTTCACCCTTACCAAGGCGTCGGATCATCCGGTGCTGAAGGCTTCGTCTTGGCGTGTCTCTGTATGAATTCAAACTGAGCGTCAGATTGACCGACGATTGTTGCGATCTAGGCCCTTTTGCACCTTTGGTAAGAGTGTGTTTCAGTGATAAATGAAAACCTTTTGCTTGTGACTAACCTTTGTTTTGAAGCGGAATTATAATTGGGTTATTGTCACGAGTATTGAATGGAATGAGACCCCCAATTTGATTTAATGGGCTCCATATGGTCAAAGACTGCAAGGCTAAGGACTTTGTTAGTTCCAAGTGTCGCAAAGGAGATGAAGGACACTTGGATTGCTAGTTTGTAGTTTCGACCGTACTATTATGAGGGGTTCGTACACTAGTAGCTCGACCATGCACTCCAAAAGCCATAAAATATGCACACTCAAGTTCCTTGGATGCAATCTAGCTCAGAGAGTTTATGGAAGCAAGGTTGAAGCAAAATAATCGACGGAAAACTCAAAGGCGCTGAATTGGATGAGTTGAAAACAAGTTTACAACGTCAGATGATCCGACACCCTAGTTTTAACACGCGTCGGATGAGTTCTGCAGCCAACAGATTTAAAATGGACCGTCGGATGAACCGACGGTAGAGTCATCGGTTCATCCGATGCCTTAGGGTTTGGCTACAGTTCTGGTCAAGGGTCTGCACTCAAGCATCGGACAATCCGACGCCTTGACCATCGGTTCATCCGACAGTTGAATTTAAATTCAACAGAGACGCGCCAAGACTTCTGCTTCAGCACCGGATGAACCGACGCTTGGATTGTATACACAACGGTTCATCCGATGCCTTGATTCAAATCATACAGTACCGCCCCAAGTGTGGTGCCTTCAGCACCGGATGATCCGACGGGGCGTCGGTGTATAGTGTTGGTGCATTGTCTGGGTTTCTTGGTTCAACAACTATATTGGGTGCCGTGAGTGACCGGATGATCCTACGCTAAGCAGGGGGGCACCATCGGTTCATCCGACGGTACAACCTTTTCAGGGGACTTTTCCAACGGCTAGCCTCCTTTGCTAGGCCTATAAATAATCCCCCCTTCTCCCTAGAGCTGCCTTTGCCACTCTGAAGATCTATTGCAGCCTAGGAGAGAAGGAGAGTGTGTTCTTGCCTATTGGGATTTCTCTTCCTCTTAATTGAGGGCCACCTTTCTTAGTGAGCTAGAGTTTCAAGGTGCATGCATGGCTAGCTGAGTGCTTAGGTCAAGTGAAGGTGTGCAGGCTTGTTACTCTTGGAGTTTGACGGCTCCTAGACGGTCTAGGTGACTTGGGGGTTCTTGGTGAGCTCTTGGAGATTGTGGGAGCCTCAAGACAAGCTTGGTGTACACGGTTCGAGACCCACCATTCCGGAGATGGAGAATAGGTACTCTTAGTAAGAACTTGTGTCTTTGTGACTCAAGGGGGAGCGATACTCTAAGTGAGTGCTCCAATGTGGATTAGGGGGAAGCGTCAACTTCTCGATACCACGGGAAAAAATCTGGTTGCCTCTTGTCCATCTTATTTACTTCTAGCACTTACTTTCAGCATTTCAATTCCGCTCTCAAGTTTCTTTGTCTTTGTTCTAGCTTGTTTCGCTTGTGTGCTTCATATCTTGCCTAGGTTGTCATATTGCCTCCTAGTGTGATATTTGCTAAGGAAACTTGTGATAGTGTGCTGTAGTAGTAGGGAAGAACTTTTTTTAGTATGGGCAACACTAGTTGATAGGTTAAGGATTTCGTTTTTCTTAGAGCTTGCAAAAAATGTCCCATATTCAACCCCCTCCCCTTCTATGTGACTAGATCCTACAAGTGGTATCAAAGCTAGGCTCCTTTTTGTTTGGCTTAACCGCCTAGGGAGATGGGGAAGGGAAGCGGCAATGGCCCTCCAAAGTTGGCGGGGAAGCGCTTCACCTTTTGGTCGTATAGAATGGCTAGCTATCTTCAAGCTCAACATCATGATGCATGGCGCACTACCATGTATCCGTTGCCTTCGGTTCCCACCGAGAGTGAGGCTAAGTGGAATGCACGTGCTAGAAATCACATCTTTGAGGTGCTAGACGAGGAGTTGTTTGATCAGGTCTTTGCTTTGCCCACCGCCCATGAGGTGTGGATGGAACTCAAATAAATCCATGTGGGTAACAAAAAGATCCGTGAGGAAAAATATGAGTTGCTTAAGTTGGAACTTAATGAGTTCAAAATGAAGGATGATGAGGGGGTAGAGCAAATGTATTCTAGGATGGGGGTGCTTATTCAAAGTATCAATGCTCTTGATGTTGCTAACCTTTCCGAGCAGGAAATCATCCGGAAAATCCTTCAAACGCTCCCCAAGCCAAAATACAACATCGTCAAGGCACTTCTCTTTGAGAAGGACTTCACCACCCTCACCATCACCGAGGTTGTGAGCAAGATCCGCTCCCACGAGATGTTCATGATGGAAGACATGGAATCATCTACCTCACACTCAAGCGCCAAGAAAGATCTTGCACTCAAGGCAAGTGAAAAAGGGAAGTCCAAGAAGATCAAGGAAAAAGCACCTTCTTCCTCAAGTGAAAGTGATGATCCAAGTGACTCAAGTGAAGCGGAGAGCGATGATGCTAAGCTTGCTCTTCTCATGAGGAAGACCACCAGAATGCTCTCCAAGATTGGCAAGAAGGGCTACAACTATGATCCTTAGAAAAGTTCCGGTCATCAAGAAAAAGTGGTGAGAAGAGCAATCGGAAGTTCTACAATTGTGGTAGCTATGATCATCTCTCATATGATTGCCCCAAGCCCGACAAGCGAGTGTCAAACTCAAGCAAGAAGAATGATGAAGATGACAAGGATGCCAAGTACTACAAGAAGAACTCATCTAAGAAAAGGTCATCAAACAAGCCCTACCACAAGAAGAAGGGTGAACATCGTTATCTCTTGGTCAATGAATGGGTGACCGGGGGTGAGACTTCAAGTGAATCAAGTGAAAGTGAAGAGGACAAGAACAAGAAGATCGCTGGTATTGCTATCATGGATGATGAGCCTCCACTTCCTCCTCCACCTATGTGCTTCATGGCAAAGCACTCCAAGGTGAGCGCTAGTGATAGTAGTGGGTCTTCTAGTGATAATGATCTCTCACCGCTTGTTCTTAAAGATCTTCTTGATGAATACACCTCCATGATAAAGAAACAAGAGAGTAAGCTCAAAGCTCTTGATGAGACTCATGAGAAACTTAAGCTTTCATATGATGAGTTGCTTGTGAAGCACAATGACCTTAGTAAAGAGCATGATGCTTTGGTAGTGTCTAACAAGTCACTTAGAGATGACCACAACAAGTTACTTGATAAGCACAATGAGCTAATCGTCAAGCATGACGACATAACCATGCTTAACAAGTCTCTTGAGTCAAGTCATATGAAGCTCAAGAAAGAACATGTGCTCTTAGAGATGAAATATCAAGAACTTGAGCTTGCTAGTGAGGACATTGGTTCTAGTTGGCATGCAAATGCTAGAGAAGTCACTAAAGTCAATGCCCCCACCTCATGTGATGATCTAATTGAAAAACCTAAGGTCTTGCTTAATGTTGAAAATATTGCATCTTCCTCCAAGACTAACCATGATAGGGTGAAAGCTCTTGAAGAAGAAGTGAGAAGCTTAAGGTCTTGTGTAAAGACTTTGGCCAAGGGTGAGGAGTTGCACAAGGAGATCCTCTACTAAAATGCAAGAGATTATGAGACAAAGGGGCTTGGTGCTTTCCCTAATCCCATCAAGGAAACTCCTAGGTCAAAGGAGCTATATTGGTGTTTCATTAATGAAGTTGGATCTTATTGTCAACATTGCAAGGTTACCGATCATCACACAAGGGAGTGCCCAACACCTACTCGTCCTTTGCCCACCTTGCCTAGCAACTACAAGTCCATGTACAATGACAACCACTTCCTATTGATGAAGAAGAACAATGGCAAAGTGGCAATCAAGTTCATTGGGGCCAAACCAAAAGTCAAGCCACCTAGAAGCTTGTGTATTCCTAAAGCTCTTGTCACTCACATAAAGGGCCCAAACTAGCTTGGGTTCCTAAATCTCAATGCTAATTTCTTGTGTGTAGGTGAACTACAAGGCCGGAGGGATTCATTGGATACTTGATAGTGGTTGCACTCAACACATGACCGGCCACGTAAAAATGTTCACCTCACTAGTGGATGATGCGGGAGATCATGAACAAGTTTCATTTGGTGATAACTCTAAAGGAAGGATCTCCGGATTGGGTGAAATCTCTCTAACAAATGACTTATCCCTTTCCAATGTTCTCTTTGTGGATTCTTGTAGTTATAACTTGCTTTCCATTGCACAATTTTGTGACCTTGGTCTTTCATGCACATTTGATGATGAAGGGGTCACAATTACTAACAAGAAAACTAATGAAGTTGTTTTCAAGGGATTCCGCTATGGCAATCTTTATCTTGTTGATTTTACATCCCGTGAAGCAAACTTGACTACTTGCCTCATCTCCACTACATCCAAGTGTTGGCTATGGCATCGTCGCATTGCACACATTGGCATGAGCCAACTCAAGAAAGCTTTCAAGAAAGGCATGGTCCTTGGTGTGAATGATGTTACATTCGAGAAGGACAAGTTGTGTAGTGCATGTCAAGCCGGCAAGCAAGTTGCAAGTCATCATCCTATGAAGGCTTATGTATCTACCACAAGACCATTGGAGCTCATTCACATGGACCTCTTCGGACTAACTACATACAAAAGTCTTGGTGGTAATCTCTATTGTCTTGTCATTGTTGATGATTTCTCATGCTATACTTGGACTTTCTTTTTGGAGGACAAGGGCAAGACATTTGACATCTTCAAGAAGTTCGCTACTAGAGCCCAAAATGAATTTGGGTCATCCATGGTGAAGATTAGGAGTGACAATGGGTCGGAATTCCGCAACACAAAGGTGTAAGAGTATTGTGATGGTGAAGGCATCAAGCATGAATTCTCCTCAACCTATACACCCCAAATAAATGGTGTGGTTGAGAGGAAGAACATGACACTCATCACTCTTGCTAGAGCTATGTTGGATGACTATGGAGTCTCCTAAAGGTTTTGGGCGGAAGCTATCAACACGGTATGTCACGCTTCAAATAGAGTGTATCTCCACCGACTCATGATGAAGACACCATATGAGCTCCTCATTGGAAGAAAGCTCAACATCTCTTACTTCCAGGTGTTTGGTTGTAAGTGTTTCATATTCAAGAAGAGGAAGCATCTAGGGAAGTTTGAGAGTAGAGTAAATGAGGGCATATTTGTTGGTTATGGATCTAACTCTAAAGCATATAGAGTATTCAATAACTCTACTTGAGTGATTGAAGAAACATGTGATGTGGAGTTTGATGAATCTAATGGCTCCCAAGGAGATGGTTTTTGTTGTGATGATGTAGGAAAAGAACCTCTTCGAGAAGCAATGAAGAAGATGGCCATTGGTGACATCAAGCTAAGGGAGGATGATGACCCTCACTCCATTCTTGAAGACTCATCCTCCGATGATGATAATGATAATGATCCACCAAGGCATCCACCTACATCACCCACAAGACAAGATAGTCCATCTTCCTCACAAGAACCACCTCCTATCTCACAAGACACTCAAGATCAAGTAGAGGACATGGGTGAAGTTCAATCTCAAGATGATCCCACCTCTACAATATTTGGAAGACGCACAAGGACTTCAACAAATCATCCAATTGATCTTGTGTTGGGTGATCCCCAAGGGGGTACAAGGACTCGCCGCAAGCAATATTCCTCATTCTGCAAACATCATGCTTTTGTCTCTTTTGTAGAACCCACAACTATAGATGAAGCTCTTGGGGAAGCGGATTGGATCTTGGCTATGCAAGATGAGCTCAACAACTTCACAAGAAATCAAGTGTGGGAGTTGGTCGAGCGCCCCAAGAACAAGAATGTGATTGGCACCAAGTGGGTCTACCGGAACAAGCAAGATGAACATGGCATTGTGGTGAAGAGCAAGGCAAGACTTGTCGCCAAAGGGTACTCTCAAGTAGAAGGCTTGGACTATGGAGAGACCTTCACTCCGGTGGCACGTCTTGAAGCTATCCGTATCCTCCTTGCATATGCATCTAGTCATAAAATGAAATTATTTCAAATGGATGTAAAGAGTGCTTTCTTGAATGGCTTCATCAATGAAGAAGTCTATGTGGAGCAACCTCCCGGTTTTGAGGATGCTACATATCCTAACCATGTCTATAGGTTGCTCAAGGCATTATATGGACTCAAGCAAGCTCCTAGGGCATGGTATGAGAGGCTCCGGGATTTTCTTATTGAAGCGGGGTTCAAGATTGGTAGAGTGGACAATACTCTTTTCACAAAGATAATCAACAAAGAACTCTTCATTTGTCAAATTTATGTTGATGATATTATCTTTGGCTCTACTAATCTCAAAGTGTGCAAGGATTTTAGTGAACTCATGACTAGGGAATTCGAGATGTCAATGATCGGAGAGCTCAACTTCTTCCTTGGGTTTCAAATCAAGCAATTGAAGGAAGGGACCTTCATTCATCAAGAGAAGTACACCAATGATATTCTCAAGAAGTTCAAGATGGATGATTGTAAGCCGATCAAGACTCCAATGCCTACTAATGGACATCTCGACCTAGATGAGGGAGGTAAATCGGTTGACCAAAAGCTTTACCGTTCTATGATCGGTTCTCTTCTTTATCTTACCACATCTAGGCCTGATATCATGTTTAGTGTTTGTATGTGTGCTCGGTTTCAAGCCAACCCTAAATAATCTCACCTAAGTGCTTTAAAAAGGATCCTTAGATACTTAAAATACACCTCTAACATTGGCTTGTGGTACCCCCATGGTGCTTGTTTTGAGCTCTTGGGTTATTCGGATTCGGAATTTGCCGGGTGTCGAGTAGACCGTAAGAGTACTTCGGGTGGGTGCCATTTGCTAGGTCGCTCTTTGGTTGCTTGGTCCTTTAAGAAGCAAAACTCCGTGGCCTTATCCACCGCGGAGGCAGAATACATTTCCGCGGGGGCTTGTTGTGCTCAAATCCTCTATATGAAGCAAAGCCTCTTAGATTATGGTGTGGTTCTAGATAGGGTTCCCCTCCTTTGTGACAATGAGAGTGCCGTAAAAATTGCTAACAACCCGGTTCAACACTCTCGCACCAAGCACATTGATATCCGTCACCACTTCTTGCGAGACCACGTTGCAAAAGGGGACATTGTCCTTTGTGGTGTTCGCTCCGAGGAGCAATTGGCGGATATATTCACCAAGCCTCTTGATGAAAACACCTTTTGTAGGCTTCGGAGTGAATTAAATGTGCTTGATGCGTCCTGTTGACGCAAAATGTGCACTCAGCGCCAAACACACAGCAAGCCGAAAAGCTTAGCTTCGCACGCGCAGAGAGAAAATGACGTGCCAGTCAATTTTTCCTGAAAATTAACAAAAAGGGTAAAACAGTTAAATACCAAAGCTTGGAACCCACGGGTGGTACCGAGTGCCGTTCCATATTTACGGCTAAGAAGCCAAGCAAGGCGACATGTAGCTATGCGAAGCTACCTGTCAAAGAACCACAACCATTCGGGTAACCGCGAAGGAGAAAAGAACATTGCCGAATGGATGACGTAAGCATGACAAAGATCGATCTTTGAATAAACATGGATGCATGTGCAAAGCCATGACCGATCCTCATGAAGATTAACATTAAATGAAGTAAAGCACGAACATGATCATGTATTAAAATAAGCATGCATAGATCCAAAGCATTAGTCTACCGCATGTCTAATTACTTTAAAATCCGTCGGGCACGATATCGCAAATCTATCCACCGCATGATACAACTTGCATGAAAGAACGCACCACTTTCCACAAATAGATCTATCCACCGCATGATACAACCTAAATATGGAAAGCTAGAAGCATACATCTTTTAAAACATAAGTAACGCACGTGATCTACTCGTGAAGGTATAACCGAATGCGGCTGAACAACCGATTCGGGGTCCATGAAGAAGGAACAAACATTACCACGTGAATAAATCTATCAGGCTGAATTGGAAATCTAATCCACCGGATGACTAGCTCCAAAGCAACCCAAAAACCTGCACCTACCGCATGATACCCGGTTCTTTCAAGATTTATACGCACAAAGCAAGCTTGAACCCACAACACGTAACAACCTAGATCGATTCGGTTTCGGCTATCGGAGAGCACAAGATCCACGCGTCAGAGACACGAAACCCGCTCTTGCACGGATCTTAAGAGGAAAAGAGCCGATCCAAACCCATCTAGATTGGGCAAGAGTGTGTTGCATGAATTAAAACATAAAGTAAAACTCATGGTAACACGGGGTAACTTAATGAATCTATTGGATCTTGCCAAAATCCAATAGAGCCGATAACTAGCTTCGAGCTAGATCTTAGCCTACCGCATGGCTCATGATCTAACAAGAAACCCTCTTGAACCAAGCTTGAATCTACCGCGTGACACGAAGCATGGTAACAAGACTACTTGCATCAAATCTAAATCCACCGCATGATACTAGACATGATACAAGGTTGCCGGTACTCACGGAGGTCGACGGATCGATTGGTCCTCTCGAAGAACTCGACGACACGACAAGGGACTCTAGGGTTTGGCGTAAGGCCGGTGTGTATTGAGGAATGAACGTGTTTTGTTACATACATCCGGGGATCGTATTTATACCTCGCCGATTACAACTGCGAATGGATTCATTGCCTAACTAAACTTGATCGCCTATCCATCCATTCGCTTCCTCCGATCGAGCCACGTCACCGTCCAATCCCGCAAAATCGGCTCTCTTGTTCCTTTGCCGAACTGGAGCAGATAGCCGACCGCGGATCCTTCTGCCGAAAATCTCTGAAGATATCTTTCCTTCCACCAGACGGACTCTTTTCCGAATCGGACCCACATGTCATACTCCTTACCGAATTTTGGTGTTAACACATGCCCCTTCAATTGTGGGATAAAAGTAATTTTGTTCCACAATTGACTCCAGCCACGAATCCTTGAGCCAAACCTGTCAACACCTGTTCTTCGCAATCCGCCGGATTCTTCGTTCAGATCCAACCCTAGATCCCCTTCGTTCCGAGCTCGAATCTCCAATGGCAACTCAGAACCAAGCTGCTCAGGTAAATTCACCCCTCCAAACCTTTGTTCGGCATTAGGTTTTCAATTTTACCTGAGATTTTCTTCTTCCGCTCTCTTCCAGGAACCTTCTACTGCTCTTTTGATTCCTATTGAGGCCAATTCGCAGTCTTATTATCTTGGTCCTGAAGGGAATCCTGACCCTCGAGATTTTATTGCCGCTGAATCTCAGAGAATCCCTTTCAAGGTAGCTTTATCTCCACCTCCTCAATGGCAAGATGCGTTCAAGAACTGGCCTTTGCCCCCAATCGCGGTCGGAAGACTTGGTACCGTAGGATTCTTACGGATAAGAGTGGATTGACCAATCCGGATACTCTCCGCATTGCTCAATGTCCGGAGTTATCCGTAGTGAAACACCCAAGAATGAAGATCTTCGATAGCCGCATGCCACTTACGGTCAAACGGCGTCAACGCCTTCCTTTTTGGGCATGGCCCAATGTCTCCAACTCGGCCGATGTGTACATGATCACCGGCCTTGACATCACCGGTCCGTCCCGGCCTTGGAACTTCAAAAATTCCTCACGCCGGACGGGGGTAAAGCCGGGGAATGGCTACAAGCAATATATTTCGAAGCACATGAGAGACAATCCCCTTGGTGAAGTTGAATATAGAGCCTTTTTGAACATGTGGTTATGTAGATTTGTCTTCTGTGGCAAGGCCAACGAACCCACTCTGAATCATATCGCAATGGCGATCCATCCGCTCGGTGGCAATCGCCTTCCTCCGGGAAAATTCCTCTTGGGCGGTGTATACCATATGCTTCATCGAACGAGTTACCCAAATGTATACCAGCCAGAGGATAACGTGCGTCAATGGCCCTTGGTGGTTTGTTCAAATTTGGCTGCAGCTTCACATGCATCAGATTGTAGGCGTCGACTTGAACTCCGGGTTCTTCCCCCGGTCCAATCCCCCCGAAGGAGAGCTTCAAGTCACCGAGAGGATGCCAAAGCTATGGAGAAGCGGCTTCAATCGTTATCGTTCGGCGGGACGTCACCCGGCTCTTCGAGTTGTTCTTCAAAGGCTTCCCCAATCCTCTTTGGCTCCCTTATCTAGGCTATGACACTCGACCTTCCCCGTCGAGTTCTCCTTTGAGCCCGGCCATCAAGATGGGAGATTCCCTGGAAATCTTTAATATCATAATCCGCCCATGTATATTACCGGCCGAGTTCAATGGAGGGAGGCGAATGCCGTACTTATGAGTACTACCAGCCTAACGTAATGGCCGGGCAACTTGGATGTGGCCAGCGCCCCCAAGATTGTTTCGCATGAATTCCTCAAGCCCGGGGAGGAAATCAAAGAGCGATGCGATGCGGCAGAGTTTTCAACTATGTGTGCGGTCCCACTTGTCTACACATGTCCTTTTGTGCCCGCAACCATAGCTCACCCCACCTTCAACTCATGGTGGCAAGAATTCCATGACCACATCTTCGGTGAACCCGTTCATGTGTTACGTGCGGGAGTGGTGCCCGATTTCCCGCCGACTTCGCAGGTAACACAATGAGCCCCTTGATCGGACTTTTCCCTCTTTTATTCATGGTCCCGACCTTCATCTTCCGTCCACGAGAACACGGTTCTGCCCCTCGAGCCGGGGTAATAACTTATAATGCCGAAGGCTCAATTTCAACGACCGGGGTTTAAATCCACAACCCTCGCGCCAACGATGGACGGGTATGCTACCACCGATCCTAGCCTTTCTAGCCTTGCTTTGTTGACGGGAGGCAAGGTCCGCATCTGATTCCCCCTCCGAGCGCTAAAAGGAGGAGAACTGTCAAGAAAGTACTGGTTGAGGTAAACTCCTTTACCTTCTTGATTACTGGGTCACTCTGTTCTTGATGGATCATATCATTGTGTATTTCAGACCAGAGCCCAACATTCTTCAGAACCAGCACCTGCCAATGCTCCACTCACTGGTACGTCTTTTACTGTTCTTTTTCAAGGATGAGCACTGGCACTCACTTTTTCAATTGGACACTTACAGGGGAAGCCGTGGGAGAACCACTTGTAGATGTTCCAGTGGTTCAACAAGCGAGCCCTTCCAGGGTTGAATTGCCCATCCCAGTAGAGATCTCATCTTCGTCACCTTCGCGAAGCGATACGTTCTCCGAGAGATGAATCTTCCAACCGAACTGGAGCCACCAAATTCCCCCAGGACGCCATCGCCTATCAGTCAAGCAGCAATGACCAACCCAACAGAGGAGGATCCAATTCTTCACCAGCCAGAAACTCACGAGTCACTGATGGCTGCATCAGCATCCCCTGACTTGGAAGTTTCGGCTCTACTCGGGACGCCTCTTCCGTCTGCGATTGCTCCCGCTCAAGAAACCATTCATGAGGTGCCCAATTCTGCTCTTGATCTCGATACCTTGATGCTAGCATTCTCACCTCGGCAATGTTATTTTCAGGATCACGCCCCGTCATCATCGAGCTTGCCATCAGAGGGCCCATCAACCGCCGATGTGATGAAAGAAATAAACAAGCCGCCGCCGGATGAAGTGTTGCTCGGACTCAAAGAAATTGCGGCTTGGCTAGAAAAAGATGTTCGGGATCGGCTCAATGATCTTCGCCATTTTGAAGAGATGTTTGAACCCATTAGTCGAAGACTTCCCGATGACATCGAGCTTTCCTATCATCCATCTACGACTTAGAGCCCTTTTATGTTCCCTTGAGGCGCACTTGGAGGAAATTGCGCTCCCGTTCGGCCATTGAAAAGGAGAAAACGATGCCTTGAACAGGGCCATGAACGGGATACAATCCCAAGCAAAAAGCCATAAGGATGCCTTGGCTGACCTGCAAGCTTCTTACGATCTGAAAGTCGCCAGAAAGGCTGCTCTAGAGGCGGAATTGAGAAGCCTGTCAGCGGAGATGGAGATTGACCAGAAGAAAATAGCCGATCTCCCTGGATTAATAGCAAAGACCGAAGCGGAGGCAGAATCGGCTGTTACCAGAGTAAAGCAATGCGATGCAGAGCTTACTGACTTATCTGATGCCCAAAAGGACTATCAGGAGATCTTGGACAATTCCCACTTGATAGTATCCAATGTTCGTCATGCACTCGCAAAACTCCTTAATGCTTGACTGTCCTTATTGATGTATACCTGAACTGGTCGTTCTTGTAATATTTCCTTTGCGATTTGTTTCCTTTCCTTGGCGTACTTTGAGATGTGATGCCGAACGACCCATTCGGTAGTGAAACGCTAACTCCCGAACGATACCTTGAGTTCCTTTAGCCGAACCAATCGACTTGCGCACGGCCCAGCTTAGAACTCCAAACGACCCGCCGGCGGGCTGGTCAAGGAAATCTCTCCACCTTCCGATTTTATTGGGACGTGCGCCACGATCCACAGCCACGACTCGAAGCCACGATTACCCTGCCAGGCCTATAAATGTTGCCATAGGTGCCCCTAGCTCTCCATCAGGCCTTTTAGCTTTCGAATCTTTGCCAATCTTTGGTCTTCTTGTAAACAGTGCACATCCCCAAACCGCAATGGTGCGCCGCCTCAACCGCCGCCGCGCCTCCGACGAGGGCGAGGGAAGCGGCGCTAATGCGCGCGGCGGTGATGATCATCAATTTCTCCTCGTCGATCTTCCTTTTTGATCTTCTTTTGCCTTGACAATCATCTCCCTTTTTCGGAGTTGATTCGGTGGAATCCGCCCCGCGCGGCCGCCAATCGGCCCCTCCCCGACGACTCTTCGGAGTCCGATGGCCACTCCCCCGGTGCCGTACGGGGGAAGCGAGACGCTATTCGCTTCAAGGAGGAGCTAGAGGCGTCCCGTCTTGAGTGGAGGACGTCTCCAAAAAAGCGGGCGTGGCCGAACTAGAATGGGAGGACCGGCGGCAACGGTGGCCGGAGGCCATCGATGGTATGGCTCGATTCTTGATTCGGCCCGGCCTTTGATGCTAATCCCTTCTTGTTTGTCCTTTGCGGCCGTGATGCCGAGCTCAACCGCCTAAAGGCGCCGGTAGAGCAAGCGGCGGAGAAGGTGAACGCTCACGGCGACACGCCGGCGGAGCGCCCGGCCGCGGTGGAGCGCCGCATCGACGAGGTGGCCGTCCATGGCGTTCGTTTGGGCACCACCTTGGGCCCGGCTGCGATGGCGACGCATACGGACGTCGACTATTCCACCGGGCCGCGTGGCTTCCGTGGCGGTGCGCCGGAGGATATCGACGAGATCGAGCTCATCCTGGAGCGCCTCGACGGCCACGGCGACGCCATTGCCGAAATTACCCATCCCCAGTCTGTGTTGAACAGACTCTTTGACTAGATTGTACTAGGGATGTGTAAATGTCGGCAATATATGATGAACTTTTGGAATCTGCGTTTGTTCCGTGATATTTCCCTTCGCATTTGCATCTGTGAATTTGTCCTCTCCGAATGCATCTGGGAGCTGTCTTTAGTCGAACTCTCGCAAACAACTGCCCCTTGGCGCAAGATCCACAAAGGATCCCAATTCGGCAATCCGTAAACACTGTTCAAAAGAAAACCCTTCGCACTCGGTGGAAACCCCTGCCGCTTGGTATTCCAACAGTGCGTACTGGCCAGATCATCACTCCCAATGCGCCTCCTGGGTCAATAAAATAGCCCGTGGGGCGCTCTGCAAATCCACTCGCACACTCCTCCATCGCTTCTCGTCTCTTCCTTTGCTGCCAGAAGAAAAAACCCCAACGCCATGGACAAGGGTAAACAGCCTCAGGGGAGCGGCTCATCAAGGAAGCGTACGATTCGGAAGTGAGTTCTTTCTTGATCTGCTCCTTGTCCTCTCGCTTGATCTTGCGCTTCATGTTTTCCTCTGCCTCTTTCGGCCTTGATTTGCTTCCGAAGAGGTCATCGGAACGGAAGATGTTCCCGAGTACATTTCCTCCGATTCTTCTCCGAGGCGGAGGATGCCACGCCCGAGCAAAGGGTCATTCATCGACCGCGCCGCCGTGCCGGCACCCGGAGCGTGACCTCGGGGACATGTCCGTCCGCCGCCAAGCCGAACGTGAGCGTCGTATGGCGGCGGAAGCGCTAGTAGGGGGTAAACGCTTCGTCCCCCTTCATGTTTGCATCCGGATTTCTTGCCCCTAACCTTGATTCTTTTGCTCCGGATGTCTCGACGAGTACGACAACGTGAAGGCGGCTCGGGGATAGCTTGGTAGAGGCCGCCAATCGTGGTCATCCTCGTGCGTTCCAAGTCGCCGTCACGGTGGTCTGGAACAAGCGAAGAGGGAGCGACGGCCGAAGAAGTAAAGAAAAGATTGAATCATACTTTCGCTTCTTTCTCCACGCCTTCTCGCTTCCCTCCCTTAGGGGGACTTGACCTTCGGGGGCCGCTATGTGTAATCTCGCAAGAAACCGGTTGTAGTGTAGTATTGAGCTAAGGGCAATGCATCGAGCCGGGCCGTTTTCTCTTGTTCATGGATTTTTTGTTCTAAAGGCGGCCTCATTCTTGAGCGCGGTACATTTCGTGTCGGATGTGTATAATCATCGATCGATTTCAATGCTAGGATAATACTTCTTCAGATATCTTCCATTTATTGCGGCGGAGAACTCTTCTCCCAGCAAAGTTTTCAATATGTATGCATTACCTGGGACGCATCTGACCACACGAAAAGGCCCCTCCCAGTTAGGGGACCATTTGCCGAATTCACTGTATTTAGTTCCAATCGGCAGTAGCGCTTTCCAAACTAGATCGCCTTCTGCGAATTGCTTCTCCTTCACTTTCTTGTTATAGTATTTGGCGACCCGCAGCTTGTTTTTCTCGATGTTCTCCAGGGCCCTGAGACGGATCATATGCAAATCTTCTAACTCATCCATCATTAGGCCACTGTAATCCTTGGAGCTTAAATCGTTTTGCAGCACTATTCTCCTTGACTCTGATTGCATTTCCCAAGGCAGGATCGCGTGATGCCCGTAAACCAACTCGTAAGGAGAAGTCTTTGTAGCTCCATGGGGGGCCATTCGGTAAGCCCACAGCGCTTCACTGAGTACCGAATGCCATCTCCTCGGCTTCTGGTCGATCTTCTTCTGTATAAGCTTGATCATGATCTTGTTAGAAGCCTCTGCTTGACCATTAGCTTGGGCATAGTATGGAGAAGAATTAAACAGTTTGATTCCCATGCTTTCGGCAAAATCTCTGAATTCCAATGACACGAATTGCGCCCCTTGGTCAGTGGTAATCGTCTGAGGGATCCCAAATCAATAGATGATGTGTTCCTTGACGAATTCTATCATGTTCTCTGACGTCACCTTCTTGAGTGGGATTGCCTCGACCCATTTGGTGAAGTAATCTGTAGCCAAAAGCACGAACTTATGCCCCTTGCTAGAAGGCGGATTAATTTGGCCAATCAAGTCCATACCCCGGCCCCCGAATGGCCATGGCTTAATGATGGGATTTAATGCCGATGCGGGGACTCTCCGAATATTCCCGAACCTCCGGCAATCTTGACACCCCTTGTAATACTCAAAGCGAGTCCTCTAATATCGTCGGCCAAAAGCATCCGGCTGCCTAATAACCCATTTCATGCGATAGGCCGATTGGTGCGCTCCACATATCCCGTCGTGCACCTCGCTCATCATGTTCTTGGCTTCTTCTGGACCCAGGCATCGTAGCAATACTCCATCTAATGATTTATAGAATAAATTGTCATCCAGAAGAACGAACTTGATTGCCTTGTACCTGAGCTTCCTAGAGACTTTTCGGGATGGATCTCTCAAATAGTCAACGATCTCTTTCCTCCAATCATCTTCTGTAAGATCCGTCCCCAGTGCGCTCACCTCTGCAGCAAATGCTTCTTGACTCTCTTTATAACCAGAGGCGCTCTGAGCTAGCCTGTTTGCTTCCTCGTTATGCTCTCTAGGAATGTCTGTAGGGTTACCAGTGGAAAGCCCTTCAAGATTTCTCTGCATTCCTCGTAGTAACTCCTCAGCGCCTCGCTTCTGCACTCGTACTGGCCGTTCAATTGCTTGATGACCAATTCTGAATCTCCATAAATTTCAACTGAAATGGCCCCGGCTTCTCTCAAATATTGAAGCCCTCGAAGCAGTGCCTCGTACTCAGCCTGGTTATTTGTGACGGTGGGTTGTATAGGAATGGCGAATTCGAACATCTCACCTCTGGGAGAAATTAGTAGGATCCCTACTCCCCCACCTTTGCCACATGATGACCCGTCAAAGAATAGAGCCCATGGGGTAATTTCAAGCAGATCAATCGAAGGGTCACGGTGTTCAGTTATAAAATCGGCAATGACCTGACCTTTGATGGCTTTTGCCGATTCGAACTTCAACTCGAATTCTGATAGAGCTAAAATCCATTTGCCAACCCGACCATTCAAAATTGGCATAGATAACATATGTTTTATCACATCAAACTTCGAGTATACAGTGCATTCGGCATTCAACAAGTAGTGCCGAAACTTTGTACACGAGTAGTATACGCAAAGACACAATCTTTCTATAGCCGAATACCTGGTTTCAGGATCAAGTAGTTTTCGGCTAAGATAAGCTACTACCCGCTCCTTCCCTTCGAATTCTTGAATAAGGGCCGATCCAATAGTTTGGGTATCGGCCGCCACGTACAACTTGAAAGGCTTGTTCGGTGAGGAGGAACCGAGCACCGGCGGCTCCTTCATGTATTGCTTGATTTCCTCGAAAGCCTTTTGTTGTTCGTCGCCCCATGTGAATTTCTGATCCTTCTTCAGCTTCAGCAACGGAGAGAATGGCAACACCTTCTGTGATAAATTTGAGATGAACCTTCTCACAAAGTTGATCTTGCCGAGCTGATTGCAACTCCTTGAGGTTGGTTGGAGGAACGACTTCATCAATGGCCTTCATGCTCTTTTTGCCAACTTCGATCCCTCCTTCGTGGACCAAAAACCCCAAGAACTCTCCAGCTGACACCCCAAATGCACACTTGTTTGGATTCATCTTCAGGCCATGCTTCCGGGTGCATTCCAGGGTCTTCTTCACATCTTCCAGATGGGTGCCATGACTTAAGGACTTGATCACCACGTCGTCAATGTAGATTTCTACGGTCTTGCCGATCAATTCATGAAAAATGTAATTCATGGCCCGCTGATAAGTTGCACCGGCATTTTTCAACCCAAATGTCATGACGATCCATTCAAATAGGCCTATATGACCAGGACATCTAAAGGCCGTCTTCGAGATGTCTTCTATTGCCATAAAGATCTGATTGTATCCCGCGTTGCCATCCATGAAGCTAATCACCTTGTGCCCAGCAGCGGCGTCAATCAGCAAATCGGTAATAGGCATCGGGTATCCATCCATGGGAGTAGCTCTGTTTAGGTCCCTGAAGTCTCTGCAAACTCTCATTTTTCCATTTTTCTTATACACAGGGACGATGTTAGAAATCCACTCCGCATATTTGCAGGGCCGAACGAAGTTTGCGTCAAGTAACCTCTCGATTTCTTTCTTCACATCGGCCAATACTTCATCCTTGTAGATTTTCCGGGGCGGTTGCTTATATGGCTTGAAACCAGGCTTGATTGGCGGCCCGGTGCTCGACGATGGATCGATCCAATCCAGGCATCTCCGAGTAATCCCAGGCGAAGCAATCTTTATATTCTTTGAGAAGCTCAATTAAGTTCCCCCCGAAGTCCGGGCCTGCATTTGCACCGATGAACGTCGGCCTCGGCTTGTCACCGCTTCCAATGTCAACTTCCTCCGGCTTATCGGCCGACATGAATCCTCGTCCCAACTTGCCATCGGTGCCATCCACGGGGTTCTCCATTAAAAATTACTTGTAAGAGCCGACCGCTTGAATCGGGCCGTTGGTCACCGCCGACAGTTCAACAGGGACCTTCTCCCCGGTCCTTCCCCGAGAAGCAATCGATGCCTTGGTACTCCCCGAAAGGCTGGTTCCATGTTAGCCACGCTTACGGAGTCATCCGCTTCCGGACGACCTCGATTTCATCGTCCACCCATTGGATCGGTTGTTGATGCATAGTGGATGGGACGCGGCGGTTGGCGTGGATCCGGTCCCGCCCAAGCGAGGTGTAGGCTCCCTTCCCTTCAATGACGAAGAAGGTAGTGAGCAACGTCTTGGACCCGATCATCAAGTCCACGTGAGCGCATCCTTTGGTGTCCGAGGGGTTCCGGCGAAGTCGTTTAGGATGATGCTCGTTGGTGTCAGATCGCTCGGGGTCATGCCAAGCTTCCTGAAGGTGGTGTACGGCATTACGTTGACTGCCGCGCCACCGTCGACGAACATCTTGGTCAATGGCTTGCCATTGACGTACCCCCCCTCCAAGTACGGCGGCCTCATGTGGCGATTCTTGGCCGGCTTGTCGAAGATGGCCTGTTTGGCAAGCACCAGCTGCGCCATCATCTCCTCGGGTTGTTCGTCGTCAAAGGAAGCTTCTTCCTGCATCACCTGGTTAGCGGGAGCCATGAACTCGTTTGGCAGGAAGTATACCATGCATGCAGGGGCCGGACGCTTCGATCCTTCTGGCTGGTCCTTGGGGCGCCACTTCTGCCTTGTCTGGACCCCGGCTTGTTTCATCTCGCGGTTCCTCAAGCGTTGGACCCGCCTCTTCGGCTCTTGCGTAGACCGGGTGGGCACCATTGCCCCTTACGCCGGACGTATACATCTTCGTCCTCCTCTGGTCGGCCCACCCGAGATCGGCTTGGCGCTTCTCGGGGTGATCTATAACCTCAATTTTTTGCCGCCGATCCCCATTTGGGTGAATCCTTCCAAGTCTTTCATGGACGGATCGGCGATTGGCGATTTCTCGCTCGTACTCGGCATATCTGTCGCTGCATTCAGGACAGTTCCTTAATGTGGGTAGCTTTAGGCCCTCATTCCAACAGTGCCTGAAGAAGGCGCATCCCCAGTGGGCGCGCTCCTGCTCGCGCGCGTGTCGCTCCCCGATTCCACTCGCGCGCATCCTCTTGACCCTGCGCCGCTCCTCCTCGTGACGACGCTTTTGGTAGCGCTCCTTTTCCATCGACGCTGCCATTTGTTGAGGAGAATGCGTGACGTCACCTTGGGCTTAGGCTTGGACGATTCCCCAATCTCGAGGTGGCTCTTGAGAACGCGGGGGCGTCGCCCGCACTTGCTCTAGGGTCACCTCGACGCTCCGGGTCAACCGATCCATCTTGCTTGGACTGGGCCGAGGTCGGGACCTTGACTTTCCCTTTCTCTTCGGTTTGTTATCGCGTTGATAGAAAAGCCGAGCATGTTCTGCGGGGAAGGGGTGGCCATCCGGCTTCATCTTGTTATCGAATTTGAGGTGCCCTTCTGGATAGCCTTCGGATCCTCATCACGAAGACCACCGCAATCGTTGATGGAGTGCGAGTCCCTTGTCATGGAAGCCGCGGTAACGTTTCGCTTTGACTCCATCGGCCGAAGCATAGAGTGCCCTTCGAGCGGCTTGATTCGGCCTTCCTTTACCAAGAGCTCAAACAACTTATCAGCCTTTGTGATGTCGAAGTCGTAGGTTCCTTTGGTCTGCCTGACCCACCGCTGATTCATTGTCAAGGGCTCTTTACCCCACAAGATTTCTGCTGCAGCTACCTCCAATTCGTCGTCAGAATCCTCGCGCAAATCAGCCTTGTCCAAGAATTGATTGTAGATATCAGCGATGTCGTGCTGCTTGCCAAACTTGGGGTCCTTCTTGAGGCCATATGCCTGATTGCTCATCAAGGATAACTTCTGCGACAGTTGGCCTAAGTTTTCAAACTCCATCCCAAATAGCTTTTCGCGCACGGCTGGTAACATCCCGGCGACGGCCATATCACCAGGTCGATCGTCGGCAAGTTCAATGAGAAGCACATGCCCTTGACTTCTCTGAATCTTCTGAGAAACTCCAGCGGTGTTTCACTGTGCCTTTGCTTCAGGGTGGCGAGGTCAATCAACTTCTTCTCAGAACTGCCGCTGAAGTAATGAGCGTGGAATTTACGCTCCAAATCTTTCCACCTGGCCACTGACTCAGGCGGCAAGGACGAGAACCACTGAAAAGCTGGACCCGTCAGTGAGGCGGGGAAGTAGCGAACCCTGAACGTCTCTTCGGCCGAACATTCCCCCAGCTGCATGAGATAACGAGCGATATGCTCGACCGTGCTTGTCTCGTCCCCCCCGAGAGAACTTTGTGAATTCCGTCGGCGGTTTTACCCTTGGCGGCGGGAGCACGTTATAGTACCACTGCGGGAACGGCGGCTGTAGGTGGGGCCCCCGCATCCTTGGCTTGAGGCCGAACCGATTCTCGCATCAATTCGGCCATCTTGCGTGCTAGGGCATCTTCCTCCTGAGCGCCTGCAGCCGGCGCGTGCCCTGGGTGCGGGAAGGCGTCGAACGCCCCGTAATTTCCCACCTCATGATAGCCACCGCCGTATAGATTCTTCTGGAGCCAGTTGGTTGACGGAGCTATTCTTCGACTGGGGTCAAGTGGGGCCCCAGGTGAGCCGAACGCTAGGTCTCCGTACGTAGGCTGGTACGGATTCGGCCGGTTGCACGGGGCGACCCGTCTTTGCTCCGTGGTGGCGGCGGGGATTGGTTGACTTCTCGAAGCTTGCGGCGGAGGGCCGAACGGGGCGCCCCCCGGCGCCTGCGGAGGAGGGTTGGAATGTCTCGCTCCGGAGCTTTGAGGAGGAGGCTGCCGCACCCGGCCGCGGCGGCGGCCGAGAGCTTGATTCACCCGGCTCCACGGTGCTCTTTCCGGTGTACGTCTTTCCAAACGCCCGCCCCGCGCCGGGCCAAAGAGGGCCACCATCATCTGCCGGAGCGACCCGAGGAAAGCTTGGTTGTGCTTGGTGAGCATGTTGTCTACCGATTCTGGAAGATCCGCGCGCATTCCTCTTTTTCTTGTTGGGTCGTGGCGTCGGTCTCCCCGGCAACGGCACTGCGGGCGGGCTACTCTTCGGATATGGTACACCACTTCGATTCTTCTTGAATGACATGAGACACTTTTGTTGAAACCGATTCACGGCGTCTACGAGCCGCCGATGCTTTGCTCGGAGAAAGCTCCTCAATGCTGACATCCAGGAGGTCTGTGATCTCAGGCATCCTGAACCAATTTGGCTGTTGGTCCCACTGGGCGTGCCAAAAAGTGTGTTGACGCAAAATGTGCACTCAGCGCCAAACACACAGCAAGCCGAAAAGCTTAGCTTCGCACGCGCAGAGAGAAAATGACGTGCCAGTCAATTTTTCCTGAAAATTAACAAAAAGGGTAAAACAGTTAAATACCAAAGCTTGGAACCTACCGGGTGGTACCAGGCAGTTCCATATTTACGGCTAAGAAGCCAAGCAAGGCGACATGTAGCTATGCGAAGCTACCTGTCAAAGAACCACAACCATTCGGGTAACCGCGAAGGAGAAAAGAACATTGCCGAATGGATGACGTAAGCATGACAAAGATCGATCTTTGAATAAACATGGATGCATGTGCAAAGCCATGACCGATCCTCATGAAGATTAACATTAAATGAAGTAAAGCACGAACATGATCATGTATTAAAATAAGCATGCATAGATCCAAAGCATTAGTCTACCGCATGTCTAATTACTTTAAAATCCGTCGGGCACGATATCAGCAAATCTATCCACCGCATGATACAACTTGCATGAAAGAACGCACCACTTTCCACAAATAGATCTATCCACCGCATGATACAACCTAAATATGGAAAGCTAGAAGCATACATCTTTTAAAACATAAGTAACGCACGTGATCTACTCGTGAAGGTATAACCGAATGCGGCTGAACAACCGATTCGGGGTCCATGAAGAAGGAACAAACATTACCACGTGAATAAATCTATCGAGTCGAATTGGAAATCTAATCCACCGGATGACTAGCTCCAAAGCAACCCAAAAACTCGTACCTACCGCATGATACCGGCTCTTTCAAGATTTATACTAACAAAGCAAGCTTGAACCCGCAACACGTAACAACCTAGATCGATTCGGTTTCGGCTATCGGAGAGCACGAGATCCACGCGTCAAAGACACGAAACCTGCTCTTGCACGGATCTTAAGAGGAAAAGAGCCGATCCAAACCCATCTAGATTGGGCAAGAGTGTGTTACATGAATTAAAACATAAAGTAAAACTCATGATAACACGGGGTAACTTAATGAATCTACTGGATCTTGCCAAAATCCAATAGAGCCGATAACTAGCTTCGAGCTAGATCTTAGCCTACCGCATGGCTCATGATCTAACAAGAAACCCTCTTGAACCAAGCTTGAATCTACCGCGTGACACGAAGCATGGTAACAAGACTACTTGCATCAAATCTAAATCCACCGCATGATACTAGACATGATACAAGGTTGCCGGTACTCACGGAGGTCGACGGATCGATTGGTCCTCTCGAAGAACTCGACGACACGACAAGGGACTCTAGGGTTTGGCGTAAGGCCGGTGTGTATTGAGGAATGAACGTGTTTTGTTACATACATCCAGGGATCGTATTTATACCCTGCTGATTACAACTGCGAATGGATTCATTGCCTAACTAAACTTGATCGCCTATCCATCCATTCGCTTCCTCTGATCGAGCCACGTCACCGTCCAATCCCGCAAAATCAGCTCTACTGTTCCTTTGCCGAACTGGAGCAGATAGCCGACCGCGGATCCTTCTGCCGAAAATCTCTGAAGATATCTTTCCTTCCACCAGACGGACTCTTTTCCGAATCGGACCCACATGTCATACTCCTTACCGAATTTTGGTGTTAACACGTCCAACATCATGTAATGCTTGTCATATAGTTTGCATTTGCATATGTACATGTTTAGGGGCTTGTCTAACCTTGATGAGATAGTGATGAGTATGTGTCTTGCTTGAGCCGGTGGTTCTCTTGTTTCGCTCAAGGCATTAAGAATGGCTCATCATGAACAAGCTCATCAAGGGTTCAAACTTGGCAAGATAGTTTACCTTTTCGCTTTGCATTTATGCTTGTCATGTAGGTGCACTCATGTTTATTTTCATGCATTTGTCCTTGCATAGCATTGCGTGAGAGAAGTCACAAAGGAAACTGACACTATGAGAAAGTTTCTTAGCGTTCAATGCAAATCAACAACTCTTAAGGTGTGATGAGACAAATGACTGTGCTTAATGCCTATTGGGTTAAGTACTAACGAGCTTATGGTGTCAATCTCTAAGTTCAAAGGCAATTAACTCATACATTCCCTTTTTGGAGCTCCCTCCCTCTGGTTCTTAATTTGCCTATTTTTATCTATGGTTTATCCCTTTTTAGGGAGCTATTTGTGTATTATAAATATTTTATAAAGGAGTGCTTGAGGGGTGAGGTTGTCACTCAGGTTTGATCCAAAGATGTGCTTGTGTTGGCTTGTGTGTTTCATTCGACGGATCAAAAATGAGAAGTAGTTCAACAAAATCGAATTGTCACCGTCGGATGAACCGACGCCCTGTAGGTTCTAGCGTCGGAACATCCGGTGAAGGGGTCTGGGCGCTCAGTTGCTCTCTGTTAGCAAATTTCGCACCGTCGGATGAACCGGTGCCTTCGCGTCTTTTGACCATCGGTTCATCCGGTGCTGAAGAAATTTGCCTTTCTTCCCAGACCCGCGAGCAACTGCTCCGACACGTTAAAAGTATAGGCCGTCGGACCATCCGATGGTTGGTTTCACTCAGGAGCTCAGTTGCACCGACGGTTCGACCGACGCACGTATTTTTGCACCGTCGGTTCATCCGACGCTACACTGACGCGTTGGTCCCACCCGTCATATCATTAAGCGGCTTCTCACTCGAACTAATCCTAATCAAAAGCTTGCCACCGCGCCCGCACCGTTCGCCGCCGCCCCGCTCGCCTCCTGCGACCTTCACGCGAACGCGCGCGCCCGCTCTCCTCCGCCGGCCTCCCCCGTGCTCGCCACCGGCCACCGCGCCGCTCCCCCACATCGAAATCGCCCGCGCGCGCAGGACGCCGCCCAGCTAGGGTTTCGGCCGAGACGCCGATTCCGGCAACCTGCCGCCACCACTGCTCGTCGGCGGCCGTTTAAGGGTGCGCAAGAGACCATTTCCTCAGCCAAAGCAGCTGCTCGTCATCCATCTTCTTGCTGTGGTGAGGATTTCACCGGTTTCACCCCCTCCATAGCACTGTTCTAGGGTTCCTTTGCAATGTTCTTAGGAAAATTCTCCCTGTTCTTCAAAATTGAGCTATCTAGTGCTTAAAGATCTCATTGCTTCTGCAATTCCTAGCACATGTGGTCCTGAACATCCCTTAGAAATCATCTTTACATGCTCAAAGTGCTCCTTAGCTATTGCTTTTGTCAATTTTTGAGCTTGTTTACGGTGATTTGTGCAAGACCTTCACATTTATCCACATATTGCACATCTTGATCACCTAAGGACTGACCTAGCCTCTCTTTTCACTCTTGTGGTCACAATTCTCCTAGAATTTTCATATTTGGGCTCATATCTACTCATATGCTTTGCTTAAGGACCCTTACCTCTAGTTACTTATCTCGTTTATTCGTCTCTAGCCATTTTATAATCTTCTACCTTTTTTTCTCTCACAGATGGCAGGCGATAAGCGGAAGGGTAAGGCCGTAGCCTAGCCGAAGAAGAAGAAGACAAGGCAGGAGAAGGAGTGGGACAGAGTGCTCGCAGTGCCAGACACACAAGGGTAGCCTTAGAGGGGCATCCGGATTTCCGAGGGCACACAGAGTCAGGGGGAGCAGCCCCAGAGTCAGCAGCAGTAGGCAGAGCAGCAGACACAGCGGCAGCATCAGCCACGTCGGTCAGGCAGAGGGCACCAGACCACAGAGTAGCCAGAGTCACCACCCTCACTCGCCAGGTCCGGACCTAGGACACGAGGTGGTCACACTCAGCCACAGCCGACACCACGACACAGGAGAGCTGCAGCCGAGGAGCTCACCGAGCGAGAGCAGCAGGCACTCGACCCCTAGCTCCCCAGAGGTCCACGAGCAGAGGCCTTCAGAGTCTACCTCCGTGACCTCCGTCACTTGCCAGGGCCGAAGATTCGGAAGTTGAGGAGTGTGCCTGAGGGCCAGTGATTTCCACGTGCTAGAGAGGAGTGTGACCCCAGGTTCTGGATGATTTTCCAGGAGAGCTTCTATGCCTCCTACACTCACAGAGGGTCTCAGCTTAGCCAGCACCATATGCTACTGTTCATAGCTCTTAGGGCAGCTGCAGCTAGAGAGGCAATCCTCCCCTTCTTCGACTACCAGCGGGGATTGGTGGACTTAGTGACTCGGAGGTCACGATACGTCCCCGACTGGGTCAGAGTTTTCTATGCCACTGTTTACGTCGATGCTGACCGGGTCGCTATCAGATTCATGTTTATGGGTCAGCAGCATAGACTCACTTGAGAGGGGATCGCAGAGCTGCTTCAGGTGGATCTACACGATGATTCTATTCATTACCTGGCGTACCCCGACGTCGAGCCTCCTCGTCGTGCACACCCAACTATCTTCCTCACCGACGAGGAGATTAGCTTCCTGTTCCAGCCACCGTTCATCCCCGGTACACCTAGGACACCAGACCGTCTGATTCGTGAGGCGTACGTCGTTCACTACGCTCGCAGGAGGTCTGTGCTCTATAGGATGGGGAACACAGAGTCTTTGACAGGGGTGCAGCAGTGGCTCCTGATGTACGTGATGGTGAAGCGCCCCTTTGACCTCATGGATATCATGCTAGCAGAGATCGAGGACACCATTATGGATGGCATGGGGATGACACGATAACAGCCTTTCGCTCACTGGATCAGTTGGCTGCTGTCCCGGCTCGAGGCTCAGAGGTATGTCGGGATGCTTGAGTCGTCGAAGTTCGTGTTCCTGACCTACCGGCCTCCGATGCCAGGTGACAGGAGGAGAGGCCCGAGAGGCATGAGGAGAGACGAGGAGACACTACAGGCTCGGGCAGCAGCAGAGGCAGTTATGGACGAGGCAGCCCGACAGGATGCTACTCTTGCTGCAACAGAGGCACCTCTTCCTCAGTACTTTGCCACTAATGACGAGTCCTCTAGTGACGACGAGGAGTTCGTACCTGCTCCCGAGCCAGAGTCAGTTTTCAGAGTCCGTCGGTCACACGACGACGAGGCAGGAGGCTCCACCTTGCCAGACCAGAGAGAGGCTGAGTCACCAGTTCCCATGATCACAGCTGCTCAGGTGACCCAACCAGACCAGCTCACTACACTGATCTCAGCTATGGCTGCTCAGACTCAGGCGACTCTCCAGGTACAGCAGTAGATGCAGGCTCAGTTCCAGCAGTACCAGGAGTCACAACAGGTAATCCTAGAGGGGATCCGTCAGCAGCAGGAGGCTCAGAGGCAGCAGATGCTACAGCACCAGATGTTGACCTCACAGATGTTCACCTTCATATCAGGTTGCCTTGGTCAGCTCTTCCAGCAGTCAGGACTCCAGCTACCTCAGCCACCTACCACTGCCGAGCTACAGGCTGACCCGACAACTCCTCTTCCTCCAGCAGGCGGGTTTGTGAACGTTCCCCTATCAACTTTCCCACAGTCACCTCTACTTCAGACAGGGGCGTTCGCGGTACCTCAGACGACGACACCTCAGGCAGCTGTCACTACTTCCTTCCTGGATCAGCTTCAGATGACCACGCCTACATCGTCACCGCTGGTGTCTCCGCTTGGAGCACTTGTCTTCGAGACACCAGCTCGCACCACTCTGCCTAGACCACTGGCGTCTACACCGCTTCCGACGTTCACTACACAGAGGGCAGAGGGTTTGGGACAGGAGGACTACTACCTTCGAGCGATCACGGAGCAGATCTCGTCAGCACTTGCCTCCGACACCGTTCCTCCTGCTCCCGAGGCTACTACAGCTCCCGCGGCCACTCCGACTCCGACTTCAAGCACCGGGACGACTACAGCTCCACCAGCTCCACCTCCTCCGGCTCCGGGTTCTTCCTCTCCGACTTGGTCTCTTCTCAGTGAGGACGACGACGATGCTTCCGGCTTCTCTGTGCGACCTTCGCGTGTCGTCTCTACTTCGCCGCCGGATCCTTCCTCTCTGCCATAGGCTTAGTCTCCTTTTTGGTGCTTGTTGCCAAAGGGGGATATAGATAGGGGGAGTAGAGATGGGGGAGTTAGGGGAGAGTGCAGGTTTTGGAGTTTTTGTAGCCTCTCTCGCTTTTGTGTAGTTTCATGATGAGACATGTATTTGGATCTTGTGCTTGTCGATAGTTTACATGTCTACTCATGCTTGTGTGTTTACTTAATGCATGTGTGTTTACCACTTATTCTATTTCATGCATTAGAAGTAGAGTTTATATGTTTTTAAATTCAAATTTTCATATATCTCTACTTGTGTTGTCATCTATCACCAAAAAGGGGGAGATTGTAGCGATCTAGGCCCTTTCGCACCTTTGGTAAGGGTGTGTTTCGGTGATAAATGACAACCTTATGCTTGTGACTAGCCTTTGTTTTGAAGCGGAGTTCTAATTGGGTTATTGTCACGAGTATTGAATGGAATGAGACCCCTCAATTTGATTTAATGGGCTCAATATGGTCGAAGACTGCAAGGCTAAGGACTTTGTTCGTTCCAAGTGTCGCAAAGGAGATGAAGGACACTTGGATTGCTAGTTTGTAGTTTCGACCGTACTATTAAGAGGGGTTCGTACACTAGTAGCTTGACCATGCACTCCAAAATCCATAAAATATGCACACTCAAGTTCCTTGGATGCAATCTAGCTCAGAGAGTTCATGGAAGCAAGGTTGAAGCAAAAGAATTGACGGAAAACTCAAAGGCGCTGAATTGGATGAGTTGAAAACAAGTTTACAACGTCGGATGATCCGACGCCCTAGTTTTAACACACGTCGGATGAGTTTTGCAGCCAACAGATTCAAAATGGACCGTCGATGAACCGACGGTACAGTCATCGGTTCATCCGACGCCTTAGGGTTTGGCTACAGTTCTTGTCAAGGGTCTGCACTCAAGCATCGGACGATCCGACGCCTTGACCATCGGTTCATCCGACAGTTGCATTTAAATTCAACAGAGACGCGTCAAGACTTCTACTTCAGCACAAGATGAACCGACGCTTGGATTGTATACACAGCGGTTCATCCGACGCCTTGATTCAAATCATACAGTACCGCCCCAAGTGTGGCGCCTTCAGCACCGGATGATCCGACGGGGCGTTGGTGTATAGCGTCGGTGCATTGTCTGGGTTTCTTGGTTCAACAGCTATATTGGGCGCCGTGAGTGACCGGATGATCCTACGCTAAGTAGGGGAGCACCATCGGTTCATCCGACGGTACAACCTTTTCAGGGGACTTTTCCAGCGGCTAGCCTCCTTTGCTAGGCCTATAAATAATCCCCCCTTCTCCATAGAGCTGCCTTTGCCACTCTGAAGATCTATTGCAGCCTAGGAGAGAAGGAGAGTGTGTTCTTGCCTATTGGGATTTCTCTTCCTCTTAATTGAGGGCCACCTTTCTTAGTGAGCTAGAGTTTCAAGGTGCATGCATGGCTAGCTGAGTGCTTATGTCAAGTGAAGGTGTGCAGGCTTGTTACTCTTGGAATTTGACGGCTCCTAGACGGTCTAGGTGACTTGGGGGTTCTTGGTGAGCTCTTGGAGATTGTGGGAGCCTCAAGACAAGCTTGGTGTACACGGATCGAGACCCCACCGTTCCGGAGATGGAGATCGGGTACTCTTAGTGAGCACTTGTGTCTTAGTGACTCAAGGGGGAGCGATACTCTAAGTGAGTGCTCCAACGTGGACTAGGGGGAAGCGTCAACTTCTCGATACCACTGGAAAAAATCCGGTCGCCTCTTGTCCCTCTTGTTTACTTCTAGCACTTACTTTCAGCACTCTTTTTCCGCTCTCAAGTTTCTTTGTCTTTGTTCTAGCTTGTTTCGCATGTGTGCTTCATATCTTGCCTAGGTTGTCATATTGCATCCTAGTGTGATATTTGCTAAGGAAACTTGTGATAGTGTGCTCTAGTAGTAGGGAAGAACTTTTTTAGTATGGACAACACTAGTTGATAGGTTAAGGATTTTGTTTTTCTTAGAGCTTGCAAAACAAGTCCCATATTCAACCCCCCTTCTATGTGACTAGATCCTACAACGGTGTCCCCACTCAGACCGTCGTATCATCCGGTGCTACTGTCTTCCTTGCTCTTACTCTGCAACTCGTTCGACGCTACTAAAAAGTGGACCGTCGGTTCATCCGACGGTACCTAGGGTTTGACCCTGTGTACCAACTCGTCCGACGATTGCACCGATGCTTGTTAAATTGATACCATTGGTTCATCCGACAGTGTCTTTTCTTTTCCTTTTCTTGCTCGGTTTTGTCCCTTTGTTTTGGCATTTTGGCATGTGGTTTTCTTGCATCCTTGGGACCTAGAAGTGTCTACAAAGACATGCTAAAACAATATGGTTAGTCCCAATAATCATGTTGTCATGAATCACCAAAATCAAACTCGAACTAATGGCTTATGAGGCCATGTTCGCTACAGTTATATGCAATGGATGAATCAAAGTGGTACACCAAAAATCACTCATAAGGCTAGAGTACACTTTTTTGTGGGAAATCATGTTGATACTGTTGATTGTGATGTTGCGCCGATGAGTGTGTGACATTTATTATTGGGTGGACGTCACATGGCTTGCATGACATTGTTTCAGGATTGGGCCAAAATATTTTGGGCATCAGGCGTGTCCTCAGAGGCGGTGCAACCGCGCAAGGGCACGACACACGACGGCTTCCCGCCCTCCGCTAGACGACCCTCGCCCCTCCAGCGGTCTAGGCTCTGTACCACTGCTTGCCTGTTTGATTCCCTTATCTCCATGCATCCTTCTCTCTCCGAGTGAGCAGCAGGCCTAGGCACCTCTGATCTCTCCCTGAGCTCATATATAGGACATTGCTGCCGGTGCAGTGCGAGCTCTCGCAACGCAACCAGCCAACCAATGTGATCTGCACCGACACTACTGGCTGCACCCATCTTCTGTTTCTGATCTGAACGGTGCCAACCCTCCACAGCTCATCGGTCCTCAGTCCTCTCGGCGGCACATCTCCAGTGTGCACACGGGCACGGGCACAAAGACCCTCCACAGCTTGCTGCTGCTGTGTACAAGACAGAGGCATCTCCCGGCGGGTACCGGGTAAACCCGATATCGACACCGCGTGGATGCGGATAAGATTTTCTACCTGTGTGCAAGCTGGCGGGCCGCAACGCAGATATGCTAGCGGGCAGATAAATGCCTTATCTGCACTTACCCGACCCGCTGCCATCCCTACTATTGACGTGGAACCGACGGGTCAGACCATGGGTCCATGGTTTAGCCCACCACGAGACCCAAGCCTACTGTATTGGGAGCTAAGTACTTTTTCCATTTTTGTTTTTTCTAACTATCCTTTTAACCTTTCTCATCAAACAAATATAGTTTTGTAAGATGTAATTTAATTATCTATAACTAATTAGATCTTTATTTTTTATATAAACCAAGGACTGGTGTAAAATTTAATAACTTTCTAAGAACATTTGTGGTTAATTTACGCTCCAATATCAATCAATTGAACTTCAAATTTATTCTAATTGTTTTGCTAATTTATTTTTAATTTACATCCATACAACACTATTTTCAACATGACAAAGAATACTTACTTTTGATTGATGTTTTAGATCTATACATTTGATAAAGGTACCCTTAGCGTGTCAATCTGACTAGTAAGATCTTAGTGTGGCCGAGACCGTCAAGTTTTCTTGGGTGTTTTACCCCTAATGCCAATGGATATTGGCCAATTTCATTACAATTTTCTCAACTGCTCATGCACTTTGTAATTAGTCTACTTGAAACATTTCTTATGCTCTTACCAAAGTGGTTGATGACGTTTTTTATTGGGATTTTTTTGTTGATGATGTGTTGTTGCTAATTTATTTTCACTATACAAGAACTTCTAAACATTTCTTAAGCTATTATAATGATTATTTTTCTTTGCAAGTCTATATGCACCTAGATTCACCTCAACAGGCAAAACGACCTCTTGACCATACAGAAGCTCAAAAGGAGTAACTTTAGTAGCACCATGTCTAGAAATACGATGAGCCCATAAAGCTTCAGATAATACCTCATGCCATCTTCTAGGATTGTCTTCTATCTTCTTCTTGATGAGCTTCACTAATGTCTTGTTGCTATACTCGACTTGACCATTGGCTTGAGCATAATATGGAGATGAATTGAGCAATTTAATACCATAAGAATCAACAAACTCATGCGCCTCTTTAGATATGAACAAAGTCCGTTGATCCATAGTCAAAGTTTGTGGAATGCCAAATCTATGTATAATATACCCAGTAATGAACTCAATCACCTCTCAATGTGTCATATTCTTCAAATGAATAGTCTCGGTCCACTTGGTGAAGTAATCAGTAGCTACAATCACAAAACAATGCCCCTTCGACGAAGGAGGGTGATTCTTGCCAATAAAATCCAATCCCCATCCTCTAAAAGGCCAAGGCTTGATGGGGATGCGTCAATGCAATAGGCATCAACTGAACATATCCATGTTTTTTACACTCTTCACAACCTTTGTAGTACCTAAAACAATCGCTATCATGGTAGGCCAATAAAAGCAAGCTCGCCTGAGGAGCCACTTCATCTTGGGAGCCGATTGATGAGTACCACAAATACCTTCATGAACCTCTGCCATATCAGTGATTGACAAATTAAAACAATAGTTTTTAGTTTCTTTAAACCTTTTAATGTAGGCAGAGATAGTCTCTCTCTTCCTTGCCTAACCGATGTCAAATCTATCAATTTTAATTGCATGCTCCCACTATACAAGTGATCATGAAACTTACGTTCTAACATATCCTAAGATATAATAGATCCATGAGCAAGAGAAGAAAACCAAGCAATAGCAGTGCCAGTTAAAATAAGGAAAATAAGCGCATCGGTCAGACCCACCGGTCTGACCGGTGCGGCTGTTGCCAGATCGGCTACAGGACGCCCGACCGGTCAGAACGTCCAAGGACACCGGTCTGACCGGTGGCGTCAGCCTGATCAACTTTGTGCCAATTTTGGGTGCGAACAACTTACACATGTTATGTTGCACACATAATGCTATTTTTGATGGAATATCTGTTTAATCATGGAATTAAAATATATCGTTTAATCACTTTTTCTCTAACAATCCAAAAACCTTATATTGATGATAGGATGATTTCGGTAGCTAGCCTTGCAAACTCCATTAAGCCAAAGTCATTTGATGGTTCCAACTATAAGAGGTGGTGAGATCTGGTCACTCTTTGGTTGACAACCATGAACATGATCTACGTCACCTCCGGAACGACTCCCGAGGGTGTCTCGGCTGAGACTTTTCAAGCTGCCGATAGCTTGTTCCGGGGTGCCATTATCAATGTTCTGGTTGACAACCTGATTGACACCTATCTCCGTTACAAGACGGGGAAGGAGGTCTGGGATGCTCTTGAGGCTCAGTTTGGAGTTTCTGATGCTGGTAGTGAGCTATATGCCATGGAACAGTTCCTAGACTACAAGATGGTCGAAGACCGTCTGGTAGTGGAACAGGCCCATGAAATACAGGGACTAGCAAAGGAACTCAAAGACTACAATGAGGAGAATCCATGTGAGTTGCATGAAAAGTTTGTGGCCGGAGCTATTATCCCCAATTTACCACACTCTTGGAGGGACTTTGCTACGACTCTAAAACACAAGAGGAAATTGTTTAGTTTTGATGACCTTGTCGCTACTCTTGATGTTGAGGAGAAGGATAGAGCAAAAGACACACGTGGAAAGGTAGTGGCTGACCCCTTGAGTGCAATCTTTGTGCAAAGGGGCAATCCCAAACCGCAAAACAAGAGGAAGAAGCCTCAACAGAACCCACCCAAGTCTAATCAAGCCGACAGGCCAAAGAAGAAGAAGAAGAAAATGATAGGGGCAGGGCATAACAAGACATGCTTTGTGTGCGGGAATCCGGATCACTTTGCTGGGAAGTGTCCAGACTGTAAGATGCCTAAGTCGGCAGACATGGTTATTAGCGAGGGTGCAAGAACATCAGGGTATGATAATTCTTTACTTATAATTCTTTCAATTTGTTTCTCACCAAAATGGTGGATTGATATAGGAGCTAATATTCATGTGTGTGCTGATATTTCTATGTTTACTTCTTACTAGGTCGGGGGGACTAGCTCCTTGTTGATGGAGAACGGTGCCCATCCACATGTTCTTGGTGTTGGTATAGTCACTCTGAAGTTTACTTCGGGAAAGATGGTGCAATTGAAGAACGTGCAGCATGTCCCTACCATCAAGAAGAATCTAGTCAGCAAATCTCTACTATGTAGAGATGGGTTTAAATTAGTCTACGAGTCGAATAAATGTATCATTTCTAAATTTGGTACCTTTGTTGCAAAAGACTATGATAGTGGAGGCTTGCTCCGCTTTTCTTTATAAGATGATAATTGTAATAACGTTATGAACCAGTGGTTAATGATGATGAATCGAATGTTTGGCATTCAAGGCTTTGTCACATTAATTTTGGCTGTATGTTGCACTTAGCTAGTTTGAGTTTAATTCCAAAGTTTACCCATGTCAAAAATTCTAAGTGCCATGTATGTGTTGAATCAAAACAAACTCGCAAGCCACACAAAGTTGCTGAGGCGAGGAATTTGGCACCTCTAGAGTTAGTCCATTCCGATTTGAGCGAAATGAATGGTGTGTTGACAAAGGGAGGTAAACGATATTTCATGACTCTAATAGACAATTGTACTATATTCTATTACATCTATTTATTGAAATCAAAGGATGAAGCTTTGCATTACTTTAAAATCTATAAAGCTGAAGTAGAAAACCAACTTGAGAGAAAGATCAAACATCTTAGGTCCGATCGAGGTGGCGAATACTTCTCAAATGCTTTCGACTCATTCTGTGAGGAACACGATATTGTTTATGAGAGGATACCGCCATATTCACTCCAATCCAATGGAATTGCCGAAAGAAAGAACAACACGCTGACTGACTTGGTGAATGACATGTTAGAAACCACGGGGCTCTCCAAGGCATGGTGGGGTGGGGCGATAATGACAGCATGTCATGTCCTGAACCGTGTACCTCTAAAGAATAAGTAAGTAACACCATTCGAGGAATGGGAGAAGAAGAGGCTAACTCTTTCATACTTACATACCTGGGGTTGCTTGGCCAAAGTGAACGTTCCAATCAACAAGAAACGTAAACTTGGACCAAAGATTGTGGACCGTGTCTTTCTAGGTTATGCTTTTCACAGCGTTGGATATAGATTCCTGGTAGTAAAATGTGGTGTGGACGATGTTCTCATCAGTTCAATTATGGAGTCCAGAGATGCTACATTCTTTGAAAATATATTTCCAATGAGAGATGAAACGGGTCCATCTAGGCAAGAGTCTATCAAGAAGGATAAACCTGCCGAGTCGATAGTATGTGACATACCCACACCTATTGAACATCCAGAGGAGGATAACGATGAGGCTCCTAGGAGGAGTAAGAGACAGAGGACTGAAAAGTCCTTTGGTGATCACTTCGTCGTATACCTCATGGATGACACTCCTAAGGCCATTAAAGAGGCCTACTCATCCCCTGATAATGACTATTGGAAGGAAGCAGTTAGGAGTGAGATGGACTCTATCATGACGAATGGCACTTGGGAGGTTGTTGAACATCCCTATGGGTGCAAATCTGTTGGGTGCAAATGGGTTTTCAAAAGAAGCTTAGGCCGGATGGTACTATTGATAAGTACAAGGGTAGGCTTGTAGCCAAGGGCTATACCAGAAGGAAGGGGAAGACTTCTTTCACACCTACTCACCATTTGCTCGACTGACCACTATATGAGTGCTAATATCTCTAGTAGCCTCTCATGGTCTTCTCATCCATCAGATGGATGTTAAGACAACTTTCCTAAATGGAGAGGTGGAAGAGGAGATCTACATGGATCAGTCATATGGATTTATAGCAAAGGGTCAAGAGGGAATGGTGTGTAGGCTAGTAAAGTCTCTCTATGGACTCAAGCAAGCTCCCAAGTAGTGGCATGATAAGTTCGACAAAACTTTGACATCTGTTGGCTTTGTTTCGAACGAAACCGACAAATGTGTATACTATCGCTTTGGTGGGGGTGAAAGAGTAATCCTGTGTTTGTATGTAGATGACATACTTATCTTTGGCACGAATCTTGATGCGATCAAAGAAGTCAAAGACTTTCTGTCTCAAAACTTTGAGATGAAAGATTTGGGAGAACTTGATGTTATCCTTAACATAAAGCTAATAAAGGGAGAAAATGGTGGGGTGACTCTATCTCAGACTCACTATGTTGAGAAGATGCTAAGTCGGTTTGGCTATAGCGATCACAAAGCCTCCCCAACCCCTTATGATGCCAGCTTGGTTCTGAAAAAGAATCTAAGTATAATGGTAGATTAGTTGAGATACTCTCATATCATTGGTTCATTAATATATCTAGCTAGCACCACTAGACCCGAGATTGCATATGCAGTTAGTAAAATGAGCCGGTTTGTTGCAAACCCGAGAAGTGAACACTGACGTGCTCTTGAGAGGGTAATGCCCTATATAGTAGGAACAATGAGCTTTGGAATTCACTATTCTAGTGACCCTAAGGTCTTAGAGGGATATAGTGATGCAAATTGGATCTCTGATGCTAACGAGTTAAAGGCCACAAGTGGATATGTGTTCACACTTGGAGGTGGCGCTGTTTCCTGGAAGTCTTGCAAGCAGACCATACTAATATGGTCTACAATGGAAGCAGAACTCGCAACATTAGACACTGCCACTATCGATGTTGAGTGGCTTCATGAACTCCTAATGGACTTGCCAATAGTTGAAAAACCGATACTGGCAATTTTAATGAACTGTGATAATCAAACCATGATTATTAAGGTGAATAGTTCAAAGGACAACATGAAGTCATCCAGACATGTCAAAAAGCGCTTAAAATTTGTTAGAAAGTTGAAAACACCGGAGTTATAGCTTTGGACTATATCAATACAAATAAGAATCTGGCAGATCAATTTACAAAGGGTCTTTCACGAAATGTGATAGACAATGCATCTATGGAACTAGGCTTGAGACCTACATGAGTTCCTCCACTGTGGTAACCTGTCCTATATGATCGGAGGTTCCGTAAATTAGGATGGCGAAACAAGCTATGGTTGAATTGAGAGAAGAGAACCTTTAATAGGCTTGTTCCATGGAAAGATGCATTTCTCTTCTAAACTGTAAGGCAGGATGGTGTATACCTTAATGTGCCCGAATTGACTTTTCAGAAACAAGAGAATTTGTATATCTGAAGCAAAGACATAGTCCTACAATATGTCTTTAAGGAGCACACCTATATGAGTCTGACTACTAGTCATAGTCTATGAGATTTGGGTGATCTCTAGAAAACTCATGAAGAGGCTCGGAGTATGACTTATAAGCTCCAAACCCTGGGGATGCCCTACAGCCAAGTATCAGTAATGGACTCTGGCCAAACTTGCTCACACAAGACTGACAAGTCAAGGCATAGTCCATTGTTCAGTTGTGAATAAGTGCAACCTCAGCTCTTGGTGGATACATTCTCTACCGCAGTACTGGTATATCAAAGGCAGAGATGGAATTGAGAGGATTTTCAATGAAGCTTATATTTCTTGGTGGGGATTGTTGAAATAAATGGGCCTTAAAACATTTACTTTAATAATTAAAGAATTATAGCCCATTGCTTTAATGCTAGGGAGAATAAAAGTGAATAATACTATAAGGATATTTGAGGAGGCCTTTACACAACTTAATAGGTTTACAAAATGTACACCACTTGTGAAGTTGGAAAAGGAGACTGGCGAGCCAAACACGCACGTGCACGCTCGCTCGCTTCGCCGAGCCGGGCCGAGGCTGTCACTACGTGAAAACCTCAAATAGGTCACGTAGCATTTGTAACAGGCCCTTAACGCCTGTTACATCCACCCACATCCGTAACGGTTGTTGTTTGGCGCTCGCTACCTATAAGCGCGCCAGGACGACCCCGGGGTTGGCCTCCACTACGCCCGTTACCAATGTGGACTTCTGGTAACGGGCTTTTTAAACTCCCGTTACATAAATTCTTTGTAACGGATGTTAAAAGAGCCCGTTACAAATGTTAAACCTATCGGTAACGGGCTTGTAAAGTCCGTTACTGATCAATGCCCTATCAGTAACGGGTTGCTTAAGTCAGTTACTGATCGCTGCCGTATTGGTAATGGGATATAAAGTCTGTTACCAATAATTTTGCACTGGAGACGCATATTGAGCAAGTGTTCTATGTACCTGACCTTGCAAAGAAGAACTGGTCTGTGGTTATGCTTGGAAAAAAAGGATTGTGGTGATTGAAAATGTTGTTGTTGAGGAGGAGGAATACAACCAATTTGACGAAATTCCATCCCTTGACACTTCATACAAGCCCCAACTCTTCGGAACTAACAAAACACTGTACTTGCGAAGTAATCATAGTGAAAAAATCCATATACAAAAATCAAGGAAGAAAAAGCAAGCCTGATTTCTGCTGAATCCTTTTTGTAATGCCGGAGGATGTGTCTATTGGTGGAAATGGAATCCATTTTGTAATATAAAGGATGCGATGTATTGGTGGAATTTCAATCCTTTTTGAAATATATGGGATGTGGTGGAATTTGAATTCTGCTTGTAATATATTATGCCAAAGATACTATATATACTCTATTTATATTCTGCTTCAGTTCTGTAACGGGAAAGAGACGAGGATTAACGAACCCGCGTCACCATTGCTACGGGCAAGAGACGAGGTCTAACGAACCAGCATCGCCTTTGTTACGGGCAAGAGACGAGGACTAACGAACCAGTGTTGCTTTTGTTATAGGCAACAAGATATGCGAAATCACGAACAGATTACATCAAAAGAGACATGGATTAGAGCATCTCCAAGAGTTTACCAAATTTTACTTGACAAATCTTGTGCTTTGCCAACTTCTAAAAAGATATGCCAAGTAAAAAAAGATTTCACCTCCAACAATCTGGCATAATTTCACTTCTCAAATCTAGATCTAATTAACTTACATCAGGAATCCCAAGAGAAACAAGTTGATTTGCCAAACTGTTGAGATAATCACAAGCTTTGCAAGTGAGTAGGTAAATCATACAAAAAATTGTACTGCACAGAGATAATCACAAAAGCATGTCTCTTGAGATGCAAAATCACACACACACAGATTACAGTCATCATTTATACATCAGAACAAGGTTACAATGCAGCCATATCTTCATGACGAGATATGCAAAATCACACACACACAGATTACAATCATCATCGATACATCAGAACAATGTTATAATGCGGCCATATCTTCATGACGAGATATGCAAAATCACACACACACACACACACATCGATCTTGCTCACAGGTCCTCGATCTTGCTCGCAGGCCGTCGATCTTGCTGCACGTGGTCATTGAATAAGCTCCATCTCTGTTGATGGCTTAGAGAATTGATTCTGTAACACCCTAATTTTACTAAAAATTTGGCTTTATTAAAATTTGCTAGAAACCATTTAATTGCTTAAGGAATATAAGGTTGCTTTATTTCTTTTTAGGCATTTGAAACTCTTTCTAAAATAAAGTCAATGGAATATAGGAATTAATTGTGGCATTCATGCTGGTGCATTATTTTTGGTTGCTGGAATTCAAATTCAAATTTGAATTCTATTTGTTTGAAGCCTTTGCCTAAACCTTAATTCCCAAACCTCAAACCCTTAACCCCTTTCCCCCTTCTAGCCCAACAGCCAGCCGCGGCCCGCGCAAGCCAGCCAGCAGCCCAGCTCGCCAGCCAGCCAGGCCGCGGCCGCCTTAACCGCGCCCGCGACCCAGCGCTTCGACCCAGTTAGCCGGCCCAAGTCAATATGTCAACCCCGCCGCCAGCCCTGACAGTTTTGCAGAAAAGCCCCTGAGTTTTCCTATATTCACAGATATACCCTTCCACCTTAGGAGATTCCCTGCAGTTCAGTCCTTTTTCTTTAATTTAGCCCAGAATCTTTTTAAATCTTTACAGATTAGTCCCTACACCTTCCCTAAGCCATAACTTAGTCATTTTAGCTCCGATTTTAGCGTTCTTTATGTCCACGCGTTCGTTTCGAAGCGTAGATTAGTTTTATGCTACTGTTTAGATCTGTTTGATCTGTTTGGTGACTGTTTCTTATTTATTCCTACTGTATGCTTGTATGTGATGATTGTGGACCGTAGAGAGCGATTCGTTCGAGGGATTTGAGGATCAAGTCGTGCAAGAGTTTGAGCAGCAAGGCTTTGTTGAAGGCAAGTATTCCTTGATGCATACCCGTTTGTCCTACATAACATGCATTTAAATTCACCATCTTTACTTTTCCGCTTGCATTAATTTGATGGGAACCTATTAAGGATCATGCCTAGATTTTTACTACCTTTACCTTGATACCGGGTTTATTAAATTAATCTTGTGGTAGCTATTGCTTAGCATGCTCAACTGGGAATTGGTATTAATCAACTCGGATACCTTTTGTTATTCTATGTTCCGTTTATGATCTTTTACTTTACAAGACCACTTTAATATGTTAATCGGAACATGGAGAACCACCCAGGAAAACAGTACAACCACAAGAACTAATGGGCAATGGTCTTGGCTGAATAATTAGGAACTTTAGCTTGGGATGGTCTTACCTGATAAGGACAAGGGATCGGCGGTACTGTGGGCTATGGACTTGCTCTAGCAGGGGGTTGGGTGAGTTATTCTTTTATTATGGGGTATCGACCTGCTAGGGGACTTTATACCTTGCTAACTGATCCGGACCTTGTGGGTCATAACTTGCTAGGGAACCTTTGTAAAGGCCATGTAGCGTCCCTATGCAATCACACCTCGGAAGTGTGATATGGTGCCTTGCAAACACCGCATGGTTGGGTCCAAAGTTCTTCGGAGCTTTTACGCTACTTGTGGGTAAAGATGTACAACCTCTGCAGAGTGTTAAACTAATCGATTAACCGTGCTCACGGTCAAGAGCGGCCTGGACACTCACATGATTAAATTATGGAACTTTAATGTTTAATTGCTGTTTTATTCTTTATTTATGATGCTTATATCTTATTAATTGGGTTGGTATGAACTTACACCTTAGTAATCAGGTTGCTAATAAAATTTGACCAACTAAAACGCTCAAGTGCTTGAACCTTAGCCATCCACCATATGGCCTTGTATGTTATGTTGTTCTCTCTTGCTGAGTACGATATGTGCTCACGCTTGTTTATTCTCTTGCATCTACAATACCTGGAATTGCTAATCAGACTGGGAGAACTTTGAAGATATTCCAGGAGATTTCCAGGAGTTCTAGGTGTGCGTAGTCTTCAGTCAGCTGCCTGTGGAGGCATTTTGTCCGCTGCGAGAACTCGTTTATTTAAGATTCGTTTAAGACTATGGTTTGTAATAACTCTTTATTCGTGTGGCACTGATTTTGGTATTCATAATGTCTAAGCGTGTGTGTGTAACTTGATCCTGGCGCACACGTGATCAATGCATTCGGTTTTGCCTTTAAAACCGGGTGTGACAGAGTGGTACCGTAGCCGTGTTGATCGTAGGAACGCTAGCCTAGATAGAAATGGTCGAACTAAGGATTTTATACTCATAGAAGCTTTCTCTTACATGCTTGCTTTATTCTTATTAACCTTACTCTTGCCTTTTTGCCTTACTCTTGAGCTATCTGCATTCTTTACCTTGTGCTTGCTTTAGCTCTCATCCTTTTGCCTTACCATCTTTCTCATTTTGCACTGCACTACAGATGGTTCGTAGTTTGAAGACCTCTCAGGCTGGAGCAGTCCATCAGTATGCTCCACAAGAACAGTACAATGACTTGCATGATGGAGACACAGACGAGGAGATTGAGATGGAGCCTGCACCTATGGTTTTCCCTAACCTTATCATGGTGCCTGACGATGAGGAAGATCCGGAGGAGATGATTCCAGAGGAGGATGAGCTAGCTGAACAGCCAAACCTAGAGGAGCAAGCGCCAGGAGAAGATGAGGATCACCTTGATCAAGAGATGGAGGAAGAAGAACAAGAGCAAGAGGAGGAAGCTGAGGAAGCGATCTGGGAAGTGTACCACTACAGAGCTGATGGAGTAGGCATTCCCATGGCAGACCACCTGAGAGCGATCGTACTCCGCCTGGGCTATTGTTGGGGGGATACCCGAAAAATTCGGATAACTACCCAAACACGAGTCAAGTTCTCAACACGTTCAAGTACACAGTTAGGGCGCAAAGAGACAGTGATGCTCTCCGCAACTAGCACGAGTCCCAAAAAGTCCGAATCTCGCGTTTTACAAGTGCCCTCGCGCCCCCTTTTATAGGGAGACGAAGGGACTTTTACATGCCGACAACACCCTCGGGCTCAGAGAATATTCCTAATGTGAACACATACAAGAATGTCTTTTCTCCCCTTACACATTTACAAGTCTGCCACTAGTTCACACTCTAAACCCGGACTTTTGGGACTACAACTTTGACTTTGCTTCTTCCGTGGTTCGCGAATGTCTCCGCCCGAAATTCCCGAACCGAGTCCTTCACGGATCCTCGAAGTGGCTCTCCGCTTCCCGCGGGTTCGTGGATGCCCTTGCTCCCCGAGTCTCGAACGAATCTTCACCGGATTCCCGAACCGAAACAAATCTCCGAAGTTCGGATCTTCCGCGGTGGAGGTTCCGGCTTCCGCGTGTTCATGACTTCACCTCTTCACCGAATCAAAATCCCGTAACTCGCACATTCGCGAATTCGAGACTTCGCAGTCTCGGACTTCCCGGATTCGCGAATTCCCTGCTCCTGAAAAACATACTTTGAGAGTGCTATTAGACTGCGACGTTTCGAGGGTGATGTGTTTTCCTGAATTCCCCAACACTAGCCCCTCGGGGAAGCGGGTTGACTCCGACGATCCGATTCCACGAACTTTTCGGAAATTTAGTAAAAAACGTCACCCTCGGAACGTCGGAGGGGACACGCGTCACTCAAGGAGCCAACGGCGGTTAAGTCGAGGCGTACTTCGCGAAACTGCCCCTCCCCGTCCCTATAAATAGCGGGCCGTCGCTGTTAAAAAATTTTTACTGCCCTCGCGCCTTTCACGACTTTGATGTTTTCCTTCCTTCGCGGAACTAGCTTTCTACGCTAGACAACTTGCGAACTCCAGGCCTTGTTCGCGCTTTTCTAAGGTATTCCTTTATGCTTGCTATGTTGTTTCATTAGTTCGTTTAACTTTGGTGTAATAATGTTACGATTTTCGTAGCTTCTTTTTCGACTGTTAGCCTAAGCTTTCTGAATGCCCATATTCGCTAGGTGGCTCGTATCGGACATACGGCACCTAGACCAATGACTACCGAAGAGTTGATCGCCGCCGGTCTCCCACTCGATCAAGCGCCGAAAGTGCGGGTCTTCGCCGCACCCGCCGAAGATGTCGTATCACCTAGCGGTTCTCGAAGCCATGGAGACGAGGGTGCCGGGGTCCGACGGCGGCGAAGACGTCGGAGATGTTGACGCCGTGTCGACGATCTCGTTATGTTGAGGACCTCTCGGCCCATTGCCGCCCTCGCTTGCCTTCGGAGAGTCGAAGGTGACGAGCGACATCATTCGTGAGTACGAGAAGGCTCGGATTCTTCTCTCTCGGGGCCGGCGCGCCCCACTTGATGAAACAATTCCCACTCCCAAGCCTGGGGAAGTCGTGGTTTTTCGGGACTTCTTCATCCGCGGCCGCGATTCCCCTTGTGATCCAGTGCTACCGGCGATTCTTGATGCCTTCTCATTGAAGATCCACCAGCTTACCCCGACGTCTTTTCTTGAAGTGTCAAAGTTTATTTGGATTCTGAAGACCTTCGGGTGCACTCCTACCCTCGACGCCTTCACCCGGTTCTACGAACTGGTGATTATTCCGGAAGTTGTGAAAGGCGAAGACGGGCAGTTCTATCACAGCCAGCATGCCTGCTGTACCTTCAATACCCGACGCCAAAACACTCGACAAGGGATTACCCGAATCCAGATTTCTCCCTGCTGCAAGACTAACCTCTCCGACGATTGGAAGTCCTACTGGTTTTACCCGAAGGTCAATGTGCCGAAGTCGCCATGCCCGATCGCGCCCCTCACCGCAAGAATGTGGGGAAGTACAACCACGGCGGGCCCTAGGAATTCGGAATTGTGAGAGTGCATTCCATCCGGCAAGACGATACTCGCGGCCGCGACATCATCGAAGAATTCGTCGCCGCGCGAATCTGGCCTATCTCGAAGGGTTGGTCCCCTGCCGAAATCGTGGAGTACAACGTTAACTGGGCAGATCGGCAGGTTCCTTTCCCGAAGTTCGGGATTAGACTGCGCGAAGGCCAAAGCGCCAAGGACTTTATGGACGAAGTTGAGAAGAGGGTCAATGTCATGGTTGGCGAATACACCATGAACGAATACAAAGCATACAAGGCCCTGGTGAAGCACAAGAAGAAGATCAACCGCGTCTTTTCGGAGGTCTGCGGTGACAAATTTTTCAGCTCTCGAAGCCCTGGTCCGAAACTTAAACTTCCTCCGCCGTCGCCGTGGCCAGCTGCTCAGCCGCTCCAATCAACGCTCCTCGAATCAGATCGTCGAAGCGCGGCTCGTCGCCCGCCACCGAGGGAACCTCTTCGGGAGTAAAGCCTTCCAAGACCAGATCTCTTGAGTCGTCGAAGCGGAAGCGAAAAACCTCCGAACCTCAAACTTCAGAAGCTGAACTCCAGGCTACTTCCGGGCTTGCCCAGATGGGCCGCAAGAAGTTGAAGAAAGCTGTGAAGAAGGTTTCTTCCTCCGGAGTTCGGCGAGTTCCGTCCGCCTTTGACGACGACATTCCCACGAAGCCAGATAGCCCCAAAGGTGTTTTCCTCTGGCCATTATTTAACTTTCGAGACATTTGTCCTGCTGGTCCCGAAACTGAGTTCGTCGACATCGATTCTTTTTCAGATGTCGCTCCCGAAGTCCGAAGGGAGCCGTCTCCTGCTGTTGCTGAGGAACCCACTGTTGCTGCCGAAACTATTACTCACGCTGAGTCCCCTGCTGCTGCCGAAATTCCTGCTGCCAATGTCAGCGCCGCTGATCAAGTCTCCTCCGATTTTGCCCGTGATCTTGAGCGGACCATTCAAAGGGATGGCCCTCCTTCCGAAAATATTCCATTGATCGAAGTTCGGGAGGTCGTCCCCGAAGACCAAGCGCCTTCTCCTTCCTTGGCTGCCTTTAACAAAAGCTTTGGTACGTCTCATCGCGGCAAACTGTTGCGTGTTGGTTTCGAGACAATTGGCGTTGGGGGCAAGGCGTCCAAGTTTTTAACTCTATGGAAATCGTCCACAATTGTTGATGAAACAGGAGAAGGTGCGCCGGAACAACCTGAAGAAGCCGCTCAAGGCTCCGAAAAAAGGCCTCTATCTATTTTCGAAACTACCCCTTCACCTCAGGGGAAGGCCTCTTCGGGTTCGACCAAACAAGTCACTATGCAGCACTTCAGCAAGCAAGGTTCGTTGATTCTCACTGTCCCCTTGTACGATTCGTGACTGTAGAATTTTCACCTGAGATTTATTCTTGAATTTTTCAGAATTCAAGAGTCTGTTGCATTCCTATTCTCCTTCAAAGCTTGCGCGCTTCCATGAAGACTACACTCTCAAGTACTCTATGCTCAGGAAAGTTGCCATAAAGCGTCTTTCTGAGCAAGAGAAGATTAATGAAGAACTTTCTCGGAAGTCCAAGGAGTTGGAGCGCAACTTTGGTCTCGCGGAATCCACGAACCTAGAGCTGGAAAAGAAGGTATCTGAGCTAGCTGAGGCTTTGAAAAGGAGTCAGGACGAGAAGAAGATCGCCGAAGCCGCGCTCGAGGATTCCAAAAAAGAACTGGAGAAGGTTCGGAAATCTCACGAAGATGACCTAAGTGTGAGCGAGAAACTTCGGCAACAACAAGAGCGTGCTACAAAGATTGCTGAAGATCTCCGCATCAACGACGCCAGCCTTGCCAAGTCACTGAGCTCAAAGGATCAGAAAATCGTAGATCTTGAAAAAGCACACGGATCGAAAGTGAATCTTCGAAGAAACATGTTTCGGAAATTCTGGGAAGATTGAAGTTGCTTTATGCTGAGTACCAGAAGTCTCTGAATGAGTATGGTGTTCGTCCAGCTCCTCTTCCGGATAACATTGATATCCCCCGATTTCATGGACCGGCTCGAGGAAGAATTCAAGGCTCTCCCCGAAGTCATCTCGCGGTGCCGGCAATTTTGCCGTATCTTTTCTCGTGGAAAGCATTCTGAAGGTCCTTCACGAGTACGGCTGTGCTGACTTGGCAAAGTTTCGCGCAAACCTTTCTCAGTTCCCAGGCGTTACCAGCGAAACTATACTTCAAGACAATCCTGACGTTATTGCTATAAAGCTAAAGTTCGCGAAGGAATTCTGGATGGTTGGCGGGGCGGACATGGCTAAGACTGTCGCGCGGGCAAAGCTCGACGAGGTAATCCTTTTGTCTATTTCGTGACTTATGTTCGTCGTATGTGTTCTAGCTTCTTAAGATTTCCTTACTCTTCTCTTTCTTTCGCAGCTAAGAGAAAAGGAGGAGCGAGAAAGCGCCGCCGCGTCTCCCGAAGTATCTACTTCCGGGGAGAGTTCGGGAGGATCCGGCGAGGATGGCTCGGACGGACGACGGCGAGCGGCCGCGGCGGCGCGACGGTGGCAACGATCGTGGACAAGTCCCCGAACCAGAAGAAGACTCACCGAAGGTGGATGTTATGAATTAATCATCATGCTCGAACTTTTGTATGGATTGGAGATCGGGTGTACATTCGTGTAGATTCATCAAACTTTTCTGAACAGACGTTTTGTATATTTTAACCTGCGCAGGTCCTGCAAGCTGGGCCTGCGCAGGACGTGCTACCACTACGAATTCATCGAGATAGAATGTTTGTTAGTGGTGAAGCATGGCGTTTATTCAAACAAGCACATCCTGAGCAAGATTTTTCCGATTTTTGGCTTGAGGCCTCGCTTAAATTTTCTATAGGTTGTTTTGATCTTACTTCGTTTTTCTTGCTTCGTAAAAAGAGCCGTTCTGCATCCTCTACTCCGCGATCCTCAAGGACCCCGAAGACGGAGCCCCTTAGCCCCTTAGCCGGTTCGTCTGACTTCGCCTATGCAAGCGATGTGGCTGACAGCAACGTTCGTGAACCAGGACATGTAATAGAACTTTCGTTCTAAGTTTCGTATTGATTGTTGTAATTTTTAAGGAACTATTCGGGAGTTTTTATGCGAATAAGGCAATGAATATGTTTTTTCTTTGAAAAAACGTCACCCTCCCCCAGCTTGCCGTTTCGCATGAAAACTAGATTGCAGGTTCACGAACTTTAGTATTCTCGACTTTCAAGCATATCTTTCTAAGAATAGTCTTCCTTAGTTTTTGCGAACCTCGATTGGTAATGCGCAAGTCGACAAAATTTGTTCCGAATTTTGTGGACTTGACCGGACCGGCAGACTTGCCTCGGTTGATACAGCAACCCTCGGTTGCTTCAACCAAGGTTTTTTTTGCGATCGTCCGATGGAGCCCCTTGCCCTCTTCTTACAACGATGATACCTGAAAAACTTTTAACAATCTATACCAAGTGGGAATACACAGGCAAATTCTTAGACATTCATTTTCTCGACATCATTATGCGAATTTTCTGATGGGAATCCCTTCGTGGATGGGATTTTTCTAGGCCACAACTTGTTGTTGTCTCAGGCCTTTTCGATGGGAATCCCTCGATGGATGGGATTTTTCTAGGCCACAACTTGTTGTTGTCTCCGGCCTTTTCAGTGGGAATCCCTCGATGGATGGGATTTCGGCTATCATGAAGCCTTTCTCACGAACTTTTTCTTTTTTCACGATGGAATTCTGGCTATCACGAAGCCTTTCTCACGAACTTTTTCTTTTTTCACGATGGAATTCTGGCTATCACGAAGCCTTTCTCACGAACTTTTTCTTTTTTCACGATGGAATTCTGGCTATCACGAAGCCTTTTTCACGAACCACTTCTTTTCTCACGATGGAATTCTGGCTATCACGAAGCCTTTCTCACGAACTTTTTCTTTTTTCACGATGGAATTCTGGCTATCACGAAGCCTTTCTCACGAACTTTTTCTTTTTTCACGATGGAATTCTCGAGACACACAACACGAAACATGCAATTTGGGGGAAGACTCTTTTCATATATATATCGGAAAGAGTATTTACACGGGATCCGCCTCGTTAAAAACCTTGCCTCTTGATTTAGAGCCCCCTTTGCAAGGAAAAGAGTACGGTCCTTCTTATTCTAGAGCTACGATTAGGACATAAAACTAATTTTTTCCGAAGTCACTTATAGACACGTGACTCGGTTTTTTTTATTTTCTTATGATATAAACTTACGAAAATTGAAAAACCGCTATCTGCTACACTTATGTACAACTAAGATCTTCATGGATAATACCTCTTTAAGCTGTCGGCATTCCACGAATACGACAACTCTTCACCATTTTGCTCCATCAGGCGAAAAGCCCCTGGCATATTTGTTTCCTTAGCTATGTAAGGCCCTTCCCATGACTCATGAAGCTCTCCTGGGTTTTCCCAATTTTTCTTTCTTTTCAAGACAAGATCACCGGTTTTGATGTCCTTCCGGACCACCTTTTTGTCTCTCCACGCTCTTGTCTCTCTCTGGTATTTCTCAATGTTTTCTGCTGCTTCGAGGATTGTCAGCTCTATCATGTCTTTCTCCACCTTCTTGTCAATTTCCTCTATCTCTTTTCCTTTCAAGACTCTCATGCTTTCATTCTTGATCTCCTCTGGCGTCATAGCCTCAGTTCCGAATAGTAGGCGAAAAGGTGTGAAACCTGTTGCCCTTGAAACTGTGGTGTTGTGAGACCAGATCACCTTTGGAAGTTCATCCACCCATTTTCCCTTTTTCTGATCAAATAAGCATTTCTTGATTCCCGAAAAAATCAGGCCATTGGCTCTTTCAACTGCTCCATTGGACTGTGGATGATAAACTGACGAAAATTTCACTTGTGTGCCCAGGGTTCTGCAATATTCTTTGAAGGTATAGCAGTCAAACTGTTTGCCATTATCAACCGTCAGTTCTCTAGGAACTCCGAACCTGCAGACTATGTTCTGCCAAAAGAATTTCTGAACTGTTGCTGCCGTGATGTTCGCGAGTGGTTTTGCTTCTACCCACTTCGTGAAATAGTCGACCGCTACAGCCGCAAATCGGCAATTACCCTGAGCTGTTGGCAACGGTCCTACTAGGTCCATGCCCCATCTTTGCAAAGGCCAGGTTGGAGGAATTAAATGAACTGGCATTGAAGGCAGATTCTGCTGATTTGCCGTCTTCTGGCATGCTTCACATTGCCGAACCAACATCTTGGCGTCGATGTTGATGGTTGGCCAATAGAATCCTTGCTTTATTGCCTTGCCAGCCAAAGCCCTGGTGCCTATGTGTGCCCCACAAAATCCACTGTGAATTTCTTTCAAGAGTTCACGACCTTTTTCGGATGTGATGCAGCGTAGCCAAGGTTCAGTGATTCCTGATTTGTACAATTCTCCATTTACCACAGTATAGCCCCCCGGCCCTTTGCCTCAACCTTTTCTCTTCCAGTTCATCTTGTGGTTCGTAATGTCCCCTCAAGTAGGCCATTATTTCTGCTCTCCAGTCTGAACGGAATTTCCACCATGTTCACAATTTGAGTTCGTGAATCTTTGATGGATGGCTCTCTCGATGATTTCAAAGAACACATCCGGTGGTAGCTCTTGATTTCCGGCCGCCGCCTTTGCGAGCTTATCTCGCTTCATTGTTATCATCCCTTGGGATATGCTTCGAACCGAATATCCTCTCCGAAGTGTCTTTCCATTTCTCCGACTTTTTTCAAGATACTTCAAGAGAAGCTGGATTCCCGGCCTCGCTTTCCTTCTCGATGTGTTCTTGGATTACTTTCGAATCCGTTCGATTATGAAGGTCCGTTGTTCCCCAAGGCTTTCATTTTTCTCGGTCGCCAGCGGTAGAGCTTCGTACTCCGTTGTATTATTCGTGGAGTATTCATTGTTCGCGAATACGAGCCGTCTTCGCATATCTTATAACCACGCCCGTTGGTGATGTTACAACAGCCGAAATTCCAACCCCCTTGTAGCACCATGCTCCATCACACTGCACTACCCAAGGTTCGGGCATGTTTTCCTCCATATTCTGAGTAGGTGAGGTCCAGTCCACGACGAAGTCTGCCAGCACTTGTGATTTTATTGCACTTCTTCTTTCGAAATCCACTACATACTCAGAGAGTTCGGCACCCCATTTGGTGATTCGAGTAGATGCCTCCCTGTTTGCGAACAGGTCACTTAACGGTTGGTTGGTGATAACTCTTATTCTGTGGCCCTCGAAGTAGTGCCTTAGCTTTCTTGCTGCCATGATGACCGCATACGCGATTTTTTCCAGTTCGGAATAGAAAACCTTGGAACCAGACAATGCCTCGGAGGCGAAATATACGGGGGATTTGCCTCGGCTTTCCTTCTTCTTCCTTCTCCCTCGTCCAAAGACCTGCGCTTACTGCCGAATTTGATGCAGACACATACAGCAGAAGCGGCGATTTTGGCTCGGGAGGACAGAGCTTGGTCATGCTAGACAAGTAGTCTTTCAATTCGCGAAAAGCTTGTTTCTGAGGTTCGGCCCACTGGAATTTCTTGGCACTTCTGAGAACTTGGAAGAATGGCAGACTTCTTTCTGCGGCTCTGGGAATGAATCTGTTAAGGGCAGCCACTCTCCCTGTTAACTTCTGAACATCTTTTACTGAGGCCGGCTCTTGCATTTCCATCAAAGCCTTGATCTTGTCAGGGTTTGCCTCAATGCCCTTCGTTGAAACTAGGCATCCGAGAACTTTCCCCTTGTGAATCCCGAATACACATTTTTCTGGGTTCAGTTTCAAGTTCGCTGTCCTCAAGTTCGCGAACGTTTCGCCAAATCACCGATATGGTCTTTTCTCTCGAACACTTTTGACGACTATGTCATCCACATATGCCAAGATATTTCTCCGAATCTACGGTGCAGCACTATTGCTATCATTCTTGAAAACGTGCACCCCGCATTCTTCGCCCCCTCCGGCATTCTTACGAAACAAAATGTTCCGAAAGGGGTGATGAAGCTTGTCTTCTCTTCGTCCTCTTTGCGAACTCGGATTTGATGATACCCAGAGAACATGTCCAGGAGCGAAAGCATCTCACTGTTGGCTGCATCATCCACGATTTTGTCTACCCTTTCCAAGGGAAAATCGTCCTTCTTGCACGCCTTGTTCAAATCGGTGAAGTCAATACACATCCTCCATTTGCCATTTTTCTTCTTGACTGGCACAGTGTTGGCTAACCAAACGGGTACTTGACTTCTCGCGATTACTTGGGCATCCCGCAATCTCCGAACTTCCGCTTCCACTTGCCTTGACCTTTTCGTCGGACATTTTCCGAGTTTTTGCTTCTTTGGTGGTATCTTGTCATCTCGTTTCGAGGACATGCTCGATTATGTCTCTCGTCCACGCCTTGCAAATCTTTGGCCGACCATGCAAAAACATCCTTGTTTCCGTTCGTAAATCGCATGAGTTCATCATCCTCTTCGGCGCTAAGGTTCGCCCCTATTATGCTTGCTCTTGTCGGGCATGTCGTCCGGATACACTCTCTTTGTTTCATCTTCTCGCGGCTATGTTTGTTTTCTCTTTGTCCCGCTTTGGCTCTTCATAGGTTCCCTTTCTCTCTTCGGTGCTTTCGGCCGATACACGTTCGTTTGACCGGCGTGTGGCCCTTTTCTATGTTTCGGGCCTCTTGTTGATTGCCGAATACCGTGATAACCCCTTTGGGCACGAGCATCTTCATGCGAGGAACTGTTGCCTTATGACAAGATCGAACTTGTTCATGAAACCCCCTGCCGAAGATCGCAAGATACGGGTGATATATGTCAACCACATCAAAGGTGAGGTTCTCGCGTTCCGGCGTTCTCAAGATCCCCGAAAGAAGCCGGGAGCGATATTTTTCCAACGGCTTGATGGGCTTGCCGCCGAACCCCTGCAATGGGTACTCTGGTGGGTCCAACATGTGCTGGCTCAGATTCATTTTCTCGAACGTTTTCAGGAATAAGATGTCCGCCGAACTTCCGTTGTCCACCAAGATTTTTCCTATGACCCATCCAGCAATGTTGACTTCGATCACCATAGCATCATTGTGGATTGCGGATTTGAGCCTGAAATCTTCTTCCGTAAAGGTGATTGGCACCTTTGCCCACTCCGGGCGGGCAGCTGGACCATCATTGATGATGGTATTCACGGATCGAAGTAGTTGCTTCGTTGCTTCTTTGTTTCAAACTCCATGGCATCCGCCACGTGATTGGCATGATGGTCCCGAATGATGGCAATGCTTTGGAATTCCGAGGTCCCGAACTTGACCGAGGCCTTGAAGAGCTTTTACGGTGGCGGTGGCAAGATTTCTCGAATGGGTTGTGGCCGCCGTGTTGATTGACCGTATTGCTTGTGACCGAGGGAAGAATTGCCTGTGAAGGCTGCCATCCTGATTGCGATTGTGGAAATTGTCCGAACCGGTACGAGCTTGGCCGCGGACTCGCGACCCATGCGGCGGCGCCGAAGTTCGGCCGAAACTGGGCGGGTTGGTATCGAGGATGCGATGCTCATCAACGCCTTCTCTTGTTGGATTCGTGCCATGTTCTTTTTTGTCTCAGGGCACCCTTCGGTGTTGTGGCCTCTTCCATGATACTGGCAATAGAAGTGAGGATCTCTTGGGTTGTGGTTCGGAAGGTTTGAGGTTCCTCTTCCTCTCCCCCTTCCTCTTTGACTGAATCCTCCCCTGGCACTTGGCCTGCTTTCTTGCTGTTGCTGAGGATTTCCAACATTGTTCACATTTCGCGGATGCTGGGGTGGTGCCCTCCAGGTCATATCTCTGCCGCCCTGTCTTGCCTCGTTTCGTTCGGCTACTCTTTTGCGGTGATCATCATCAGACAGGATGTAATCCTCCAATTCCCGAAATAATTCTTCAACTGTCTCAGGCTTCTTTCTTGTGAGGTGGGAAGCCGTTGGCCCTGGGGTGAGACCCTTGATCAGTGCCTTGATCGTTGTCTTGTCATCAGCATCGGGGGATCGAGACCTCTGTCGCATGAATCTTCTCACGAAATTTCTTAGTGGTTCCCCGTCCTTTCCGCTGCGCTTATACAAATACGAAGCTTCAGTTGTGTCATGGAACATCCGAAACGCTTGCATGAACTTTGTTTTGAGATCTACCCACGTTTGTAGATCGAGTGTGGAGGCAGCGAGGAGTACCAATTCGATCTGGTCCTTCGCAAGCTATGATGAAGGATTTGGCAAGTGCAACATCATCTCCTCCCCGCCGAATTCACCCCGTGACTCGTATCTCATGAGAAATTGCCTGGAGTTTCCGTAACCGTTGTACTTTGGAAGAGAGACTCGGCTTGAACTTCGGCGGCCAAGGTGCCTTGGTTGCCAGCCCTATTGACAGTGGTGACTCAGAATCCACGAAGTGTGAGACTCCATTTCCCGCGAAGAAGTTTTCCTTCGGGGATTCTCTTGCAGGCGCGGTGTTCTGTTGCGGTGTTTCTTGCCACAGGGAGCTGTTCTCTTGCTCTTTCATTTCGTCGATTTCTCTCTGTATTGCTTGTATTTGTTCTTTTGCTTTGTTCAAATTGTTCTAGCTTATCGGATATTTTCCTCTTCGCTTGCAAATCGCCGTTGCCTTGAACTTTTCTTTGTCTTTACCTTGTTGCCACGTTGTATCTTTTGGTTTACCATGGCTAGCTCTCTGTCTATGGACTCATCATCGGCATCGGCATTCTCGTGCTCTTGTCGCTCGGCAGAGTTGTTCTTGGATGTGAGCTCGTTTTTTCTCGCTCTTGCCTTCATGAGGGCTTCGAGCTTCTCTCTTCGCCGTTGGCCCGTCACATTCGAGGATTCGGGAACAAACGAAGTTTCATTTCCTTGGGTGGGAAGGTGATCATCCCGGTTCGCCCTCACCTCTTGGGGCATTCTTCTTGGATTTCTTTTGAGGTGGCATCGTGAGTTTCTTTTTCGGCTGAGACACGGTGGGCGCCAATGTTGGGGGGATACCCGAAAAATTCGGATAACTACCCAAACACGAGTCAAGTTCTCAACACGTTCAAGTACACAGTTAGGGCGCAAAGAGACAGTGATGCTCTCCGCAACTAGCACGAGTCCCAAAAAAGTCTGAATCTGTTTACAGGTGCCCTCGCGCCCCCTTTTATAGGGAGACGAAGGGACTTTTACATGCCGACAACACCCTCGGGCTCAGAGAATATTCCTAATGTGAACACATACAAGAATGTCTTTTCTCCCCTTACACATTTACAAGTCTGCCACTAGTTCACACTCTAAACCCGGACTTTTGGGACTACAACTTTGACTTTGCTTCTTCCGTGGTTCGCGAATGTCTTCGCCCGAAATTCCCGAACCGAGTCCTTCACAGATCCTCGAAGTGGCTCCTGCTTCCCGCGGGTTCGTGGATGCCCTTGCTCCTGAGTCTCGAACAGAATCTTCACCAGATTCCCGAACCAGCAAATCTCCGAAGTTCAGATCTTCCGCGGTGGAGGTTCCGGGCTTCCGCGTGTTCATGACTTCACCTCTTCACCGAATCAAAATCCCCGAACTCTGCACATTCGCGAATTCGAGACTTCGCAGGTCTCGGACTTCCTGGATTCACGAATTCCCTGCTCCTGAAAAACATACTTTGAGAGTGCTATTAGACTGCGACGTTTCGAGGGTGATGTGTTTTCCTGAATTCCCCAACAGCTATGATAAGGCCCCTGTCTACCATTGTGAGCTATGGACTCATCCGTGGTTCGAGCCCCATTGGGAGGTTGGTGCCATCTTGGAGGAGTACATTACATGCCGTGGAGTGAAGGAGGTGTCCAAGCATCATGATGTGGCTCACAGGACTACTATGGATGCTGGGATAGCAGAGTCAGCTCGGAGGGCGCTCTATGTGCTCTCTCACAAGGAGCGTGACAGGTTGGAGGATACCCACTCCCCCGTTACACACCTTTCGAGCAAGTGGGGAAGCCAAGACTTACATCGCCCCGGCACCGACCTATGAAGGAACGCTCAACAATGTCCGGAGTCTACTTGCGGTCGTGAACACCGCATTGGATGATGCCAACAACACTCTATATGCAGCACAGCAGCAGATTTTCACTCTGGAGACGCAGAGGCGTGCCTTAGAAGCTGCACTTCATAACAGGGAGCAGCCAGAAGCCCATGAAGCCACAAAAGGATGTACCTCCCCGTCACCCAAGAGGCCACACTACGACTCCCCTGACGCCCACACAGATGCCATGGCAGAAGATAATCCTTAGGTTTAAGATTAAGGATAGGATCTCTTTGTAATCGCTAGTAGACGATCGGTAAAGTGTGTTTAGTTTAGAGGTGTGGTTGAATGCTTGATTTTGTGCTTAATGTATAAGTTGGATTTTTGGTTGAGTGCAATGTGTTGTGGAGTGATGACCACAACGACATTGGTTTAGTAGTAAGTTTGTGGGGGTTAACTTTCAGTCTCAATCAATTATCTATCTTAATCTTTTTGTCCCTTTAAGTTTTCCCTTAATGCAAATTCGAGATCCCTAAATCTGTTCGCGCAGCTTTCTGAGTCAGCTGCACTGTTTTAATTTTATCTCGAGCTACAGGACTCCGATTGCAGTAAAACCAATTGGAAAAGTTCAAGAATTTCATGACTGATTTTCTATGAAAAATTCAGAATATTTGGATGGATAACCATAGAGTTATAACTGAAACATTACAGCCTCACGAATCTGTTAAACACTGCTGACCTACCTGACTTGTTTATTTTATAACCAGAGCTACACAACTCCGATTGAGGTGATTCCAGTTGGAGTAGTTTCATAATTTCATTACCTTTTATCAGTCCAAAATCCATAATTTTTGGTTACCCGCACCGAGATCTATGCCTGATTGTTTGGAGTCAACAGAATCTGTCTTATCTGAATATCATTGCTATCTTATCTTCCTGAGTTTAACCCTTGGTGCAATCATCTAAAATAATGTCCCTAACACTCAGATGGTGAACAGCAGGTCAGGATCAGGTGTTGATCAACCAGCAGGAAGAGCACCCCAGCCAGTGCAAATGGATCCCGCTATGCGGCGGTTCCGGAGGCACGGACCCGGCTCCTCCGTAACTTGACCAACACCGTGACAAACTTGCAAGCCCGGGTCAACAATCCACCGGTGCCGCCACCCGCGCCTCGCAACAAGCACCGGGAGTTCATGAGTCATCACCCTCCCGTGTTTACTCATGCCGCCGACCCACTTGAAGCCGAAGATTGGCTAAAGACGATGCGAAGATGCTCGCTACCTGTCAGTGTGACGACAGAGAGAAGGTCCTGTATGCTGCAGGACGACTTCAAGGATCTGCATCCGCTTGGTGGGATGCGTATTTTGCCGCTCATGCCGCCCCAGACACTATTACTTTGGAGGAGTTTACCACCAACTTCAGGAGCCATCACATACCCTCTGGAGTCATGAAGATCAAGAAGAAGGAGTTCCTTTCTCTGAAGCAGGGAGGAATGTCAGTGGCTGAGTACAGGGACAAGTTCACTGAGTTGTCTCGCTATGCAGCTGAGGAGGTTGCTGAAGATAGGAAGAAGCAAGAGCTGTTCCTAGATGGGTTAGCTGGTTCGTTGCAGTACCAGCTGATGTCCTATCATTTCCCTAACTTTCAACAGCTAGTTGATGCCGCCATCCGCTTGGAGCACAAGCGCAAGGAGCTCGGAGAGCAGAAGAGGAAGGCCGCCAGCTCTGGGCAGTTTGGGAGTGCGTCTCGCCCACGCTTCAACCCACCGCCGAACACCCCGTTCCGCTTTGGGGGACCGGGTGGAAACTTTGGGCGCAGCGGCGGTCCCGGCGTCTGCTCGGCGGTTCCGGCGGTCGCTCGGCGGTTCCGCGTCTCTGTTCCTCAGACTCCCCGCCCAGTTTCCCAGAAGAGTCAGCAGAGAGCCCCAGTTGGCACACCTGTAATGTCCGTGGCACCGCCCAATCCTGCCACCACTACTTGCTTGAAGTGCGGAGAGCTTGGTCACTATGCCAATGCTTGCCCAAAGAGGAACCCTCCACACACCCCTGTGCAGAACCAGCAGCAGACAAGGAGCGGAAGCCAAACCCCGCAGTCTAACAAAGGACAACAGAGCTATGCACGAGGCAAGGCGATGCACGTTGATGCGAAGTCGCTCGGGAGAACCCCGCAGTAGTGCTCGGTATGTTTCTAGTCAACTCTACTCCTCGCCTCGGTTTTGTTTGATTACGAGCATCCCATTCTTTCATTACATCCCAGTTCGTAGCTCAACATAATCTACCTATCAGTCCCATGTCTCGCCACATGTTAGTTACCTCACCTGGGGGGGGGGAATTGAAAGCCATCTATAAATGTGATAACATCCATCTCAAGATTGTGGGCAGAGATTTCCGTGCCAATCTTATAACCTTGGATTCAAAGGGGATCGATGTGATATTGGGAATGGGATGGTTGACCGCGTGTGATGCGGTGATACAGTGTGCTAAGAGATCAATCCTTCTTACAAGTCCAAGTGGTGAAAGATTTGAGTTTGCGGCGGATCCCGCACCATCAAACACCGGTCCAGTGAATAAGCTTGATGGAGCAACCTTGGAAGACATACGAGTAGTGTGCGATTATCTCGATGCGTTTCCCGAGGAGTTGCCAGGTATGCCCCCTGACCGAGATGTTGAGTTCGTTATTGATCTTTTACCTAGTACTGCTCCTATCTCTAAGCACCCATATAGAATGTCTAGTGATCAGTTACAAGAACTTAAAGCTCAGATTAAAGAATTATTGGGTAAAGGGTTCATTCGTGCTAGTTCATCACCTTGGGGAGCACCCGTTATCTTTGTGGGTAAGAAAGATGGCACACAGAGGATGTGTGTTGATTACAGGTCCCTTAATGATGTTACCATCAAGAACAAGTATCCTCTGCCACGTATTAAAGATTTGTTTGATCAGATGAGAGGAGCTAAAGTGTTTTCTAAGATCGATCTGCGATCTGGTTATCATCAGTTGAAGATTAGGCCTTCGGATATTCCTAAGACAGCTTTTACTACTAGGTACGGACTTTATGAGTACACAATTATGTCCTTTGGGTTAACCAATGCACCCGCATACTTCATGTATTTGATGAACAAGATCTTTATGGAGTATCTGGACAAGTTCGTTGTGGTATTCATTGATGACATTTTGATCTACTCCAAGAATGAGGAGGACCATGAGGAGCATTTGAGGCTTGTGTTGCAGAAGCTGAGAGAGCATGAGTTATATGCAAAGTTCAGCAAGTGTGAGTTCTGGCTCAAGGAAGTGTCTTTTCTAGGTCATATCATCACCAACGGAGGTATTGCGGTAGATCCCAGCAAGGTTAGTGATGTATTGAAGTGGGAAGCCCCTCGTACAGTGTCTGAGATCCGGAGTTTTCTTGGACTTGCTGGTTACTATCGTCGGTTTATTGAAGGATTCTCCAAGATTGTGAAGCCTCTCACTACATTGCTAGAGAAGGACAGGGAGTTCAAATGGACCAGTGCATGTCAGTCCAGTTTTGAAGAATTAAAGAAGCGGTTAACCACAGCACCTGTTCTAGTAATGCCTGATCTACGGAAGAGCTTTGACATTTATTGTGATGCATCTCGACAAGGTCTAGGATGTGTGTTGATGCAGGAAGGTCATGTTATAGCCTATGCATCTCGTCAGTTGAGGAAGCATGAGTTGAACTATCCTACGCATGATCTTGAGTTAGCAGCAGTGGTTCATGCATTGAAGATTTGGAGACACTACATTATGGAACTAAGTGTCAGATCTATACTGATCACAAGAGTCTGAAGTACATCTTCACTCAGAAGGATCTCAATCTAAGACAGCGTCGTTGGTTAGAGTTGATCAAGGACTATGATCTAGAGATTCACTATCATCCTAGTAAAGCGAATCTGGTTGCTGATGCTTTGAGTCAGAAGGGCCACACTAACATGGGTATGATTATTCAGTTTCCTGATGAGTTGGTAAAAGAGTTTGAAAGGCTCAACTTGAAAGTGGTTGCACATGCAGAAGGAGTGACTTTGGAAGTACAGTCCACTCTAGAGCAAGAGATACGTAAGTGGCAGCTAGAGGATGCTGGGATACAGAAAATTAAAGAGAGTATGCAACAGGGAGAAGCCCCAGATTTCACAGAAGATGAGCAAGGAACCGTGTGGTTTAAGAACCGGTTGTGTGTACCAGAGACAGGAGATCTCCGAGAGACTATCTTGAGAGAAGCTCACGACTCAGCTTACTCTATCCATCCAGGCAGTACTAAGATGTACCAGGATCTCAAGCAGAGGTATTGGTGGTACGGTATGAAGAGAGATGTGGCCGCACATGTGGCTTTGTGTGACACTTGCTACCGGGTTAAGGCTGAACATCTGAGACCCGCTGGTTTGCTTCAACCATTGAAGGTGCCTGAGTGGAAGTGGGAAGAGATCGGAATGGACTTCATAGTGGGTTTACCCCGAACCCGAGATGGTTATGATTCAATTTGGGTTATTGTGGATCGTTTGACCAAGGTAGCTCACTTCATTCCGGTAAAGACTACTTATACGGGAGCTAAGTTGGCAGAGCTATACATGTCCAGGATTGTGTGTTTACATGGTGTACCAAAGAAGATCGTGTCAGACAGAGGTTCTCAGTTTACTTCTCGTTTCTGGGGGAAGTTGCATGAGTCTCTGGATACTAAGCTAAATTTCAGCTCAGCTTATCATCCACAGACAGATGGACAGACAGAGAGAACCAATCAGATCCTAGAAGACATGCTGAGAGCCTGTGCGCTTAAGCATGGTGGTAGTTGGGATAAGAGCTTGCCATACGCTGAGTTCTCTTATAACAACAGCTACCAAGCCAGTCTCAAAATGTCACCCTTTGAGGCCACCGTATGGAAGGAAGTGTAGAAACCCGTTATACTGGAGTGAGACAGGCGAAAGGCAGTTATTTGGGGTAGATATCATCAGAGAAGCGGAGAAACAAGTTCAGATCATCAGAGAAAATTTGAGGATTGCTCAGTCTAGACAGAAAAGTTATGCAGATGGAAAACGTAGGGATGTGGTCTTTCAGGAAGGTGACTATGTGTACTTAAAGGTGTCACCTATCAGAGGTTTGCGTCGATTCAGAGTTAAAGGAAAGTTGTCACCTCGGTTTATTGGACCTTTCAAGATCCTTGAGAGAGTGGGAGAAGTGGCTTACAGGTTGGAGTTGCCAGTCCAGCTAGCTGATGTGCATGATGTATTCCATATCTCTCAGTTGAAGAAGGGTTTTGGTCCTCATGACAAGGAGCCGTTACCCTTGGACGAACTAAACGTTAAAGAGGACCTCACTATTGTTGAACACCCCATTCGGATATTGGAAACGATGACAAGGGTCACCGGGAACAGCGTGATTAAGATGTGCAAAGTACAGTGGAGTAATCATGCAGAGGATGAGGCAACATGGGAAAGAGAGGATGAGCTGAAAGCAGAGTTTCCAGATCTTTTTCCCAATCTGTCCGAATCTCGAGGACGAGATTCTTCTTAAGGGGGGTAGGATTTGTAACACCCTAATTTTACTAAAAATTTGGCTTTATTAAAATTTGCTAGAAACCATTTAATTGCTTAAGGAATATAAGGTTGCTTTATTTCTTTTTAGGCATTTGAAACTCTTTCTAAAATAAAGTCAATGGAATATAGGAATTAATTGTGGCATTCATCTTTGGTGCATTATTTTTTGGTTGCTTGGAATTCAAATTCAAATTTGAATTCTATTTGTTTGAAGCCTTTGCCTAAACCTTAATTCCCAAACCTCAAACCCTTAACCCCTTTCCCCCTTCTAGCCCAACGACCCGGCGCGGCCCGCGCAAGCCGACCCGGCGGCCCGGCTCGCCGACGGCGGGCCGCGGCGCCTTAACCGCGCCCGCGACCCGGCGCTTCGGCCCGGCTAGCCGGCCCACCCGGCCGCTTCGGCCGCCGCCGGCCGCTCCCCCGTCTCCGCCGCCGTGGCCGACCTAGGGGACCCACTCATCCCTCATCCCCTAGCTTCGCCGTCTCCGCCCCGGACTCCGCCGCCGCCGCGCCGCCGAGTCCGACCCGCGCACGCGTCCTCGTGCGTGGCTCGCATGCCAAGGCCGGGCCCCGGGTTATTTAATGCATGCCGCCGCCCTTGGAAGCCCTACCCGAGCCGCCCAAGCCAACCCGCCGCCCCCCCGCCTCGCCGGAACTCTAGAGCGCCGCCGCCGCCGTTGTTTCCCTTGTTCCGCCGCCGCTTCGTCGCCGTGGGATCGCCCAGGAGCTGCGCAAGGAGGTGAGCGAGCCTTCCGCGCCACTTGTTGGCGTCCCCGAGCACCCCGTCGCCTTGGAGCCGTCGCCGGAGCTACCTCACCGTGCCGCCGCGTCGTCCCGCCGCTCCGCCGCATCTCCGCCGCGACCGTTGGCCCCTCGCTAGCTTCGCGTGCTCGCGCGCGCGCCTAGATGCCGTCCGCGCCTCAAACCGTGGCCAAAAACCCTAGATTAGGGTCTTCGCCGGCGAGCCCGCCGCCGTCGGCCTGCGCTTCCCGCCGCCCCGCCGCTTGCTCGCGTCCTCGGCCGCGGATCAAGATCCGACGCGCCGGATTCAACCCCGTCGCCCGCGCCGCCCGCAAACAGCAGCAGCCGTTGGATCTAGATCCAATGGATCTAGATCAAGCCGACCCAAGTCAATAGGTCTACCCCGCCGCCAGCCCTGGCAGTTTTGCAGAAAAGCCCCTGAGTTTTCCTATATTCACAGATATACCCTTCCACCTTAGGAGATTCTGTGCAGTTCAGTCCTTTTTCTTTAATTTAGCCCAGAATCTTTTTAAATCTTTACAGATTAGTCCCTACACCTTCCCTAAGCCATAACTTAGTCGTTTTAGCTCCGATTTTAGCGTTCTTTATGTCCACGCGTTCGTTTCGAAGCGTAGATTAGTTTTATGCTACTGTTTAGATCTGTTTGATCTGTTTGGTGACTGTTTCTTATTTATTCCTATTGTATGCTTGTCTGTGATGATTGTGGACCGTAGAGAGTGATTCGTTCGAGGGATTTGAGGATCAAGTCGTGCAAGAGTTTGAGCAGCAAGGCTTTGTTGAAGGCAAGTATTCCTTGATGCATACCCGTTTGTCCTACATAACATGCATTTAATTCACCGTCTTTACTTTTCCGCTTGCATTAATTTGATGGGAACCTATTAAGGATCATGCCTAGATTTTTACTACCTTTACCTTGATACCGGGTTTATTAAATTAATCTTGTGGTAGCTATTGCTTAGCATGCTCAACTGGGAATTGGTATTAATCAACTCGGATACCTTTTGTTATTCTATGTTCCGTTTATGATCTTTTACTTTACAAGACCACTTTAATATGTTAATCGGAACATGGAGAACCACCCAGGAAAACAGTACAACCACAAGAACTAATGGGCAATGGTCTTGGCTGAATAATTAGGAACTTTAGCTTGGGATGGTCTTACCTGATAAGGACAAGGGATCGGCGGTACTGTGGGCTATGGACTTGCTCTAGCAGGGGGTTGGGTGAGTTATTCTTTTATGGTGGGGTATCGACCTGCTAGGGGACTTTATACCTTGCTAACTGATCCGGACCTTGTGGGTCATAACTTGCTAGGGAACCTTTGTAAAGGCCATGTAGCGTCCCTATGCAATCACACCTCGGAAGTGTGATATGGTGCCTTGCAAACACCGCATGGTTGGGTCCAAAGTTCTTCGGAGCTTTTACGCTGCTTGTGGGTAAAGATGTACAACCTCTGCAGTGTTAAACTAATCGATTAGCCGTGCTCACGGTCAAGAGCGGCCTGGACACTCACATGATTAAATTATGGAACTTTAATGTTTAATTGCTGTTTTATTCTTTATTTATGATGCTTATATCTTATTAATTGGGTTGGTATGAACTTACACCTTTAGTAATCAGGTTGCTAATAAAATTTGACCAACTAAAATGCTAAAGTGCTTGAACCTTAGCCATCCACCATATGGCCTTGCATGTTATGTTGTTCTCTCTTGCTGAGTACGATATGTGCTCACGCTTGTTTATTCTCTTGCATCTACAATACCCGGAATTGCTGCTCAGACTGGGAAAACTTTGAAGATATTCCAGGAGATTTCCAGGAGTTCTAGGTGTGCGTAGTTTTCAGTCAGCTGCCTGTGGAGGCATTTTGTCCGCTGTGAGAACTCGTTTATTTAAGATTCGTTTAAGACTATGGTTTGTAGTAACTCTTTATTCGTGTGGCACTGATTTTGGTATTCATAATGTCTAAGCGTGTGTGTAACTTGATCCTGGCGCAGACGTGATCAATGCATTCGGTTTTGCCTTTAAAACCGGGTGTGACAGATTCCTGGCGTGCAATGAGACCACAAAGCTTTCTGAACCTGCACTTTTGTTTGCAAGAGCCTTCCGCGAGTGGAGGGAGAAAGCATAGGAAAAATAATGATCATTGGACAAAGGATGAAGGATTGTTCAACCTGAAAACAATGATCATTGGACACATGATGAAATTGTTCATCCTGATGCCAAGAGGTTCTGGGCTACCTACCCCGAACACGGCTACGTGGAAGGAGTATGTCACAAGAATTCTTCTCGCAGTTGTGTTAGAGAGATGAGCAACCCAATCACCCCCTATCACAAGAATTCTTCTAGCATCTGAGAGATCGAGGAGGAAGAAGAGAGAAAAGCAAAAGCTTGCGCCCTACAAGATCTATTGTTTGCGCCATAGCTAGATCTAGATCTAGAGAAGAAGGAAGCAAGTGCCTCGCTTTATTGTATTAGAAGAAGGAACCATATACTAGCTAGATCTAGATCTAGAGAAGAAGGAAGCAAGTGACTCGCTTTATTGTACTCCTATCAGAAGAAGGAACCATATAGCTAGATCTAGAGAAGAAGGAAGCAACTTGAAGTGAGAAGGACCGATAGGCGTCAGTGCCTTTTTATAGGAAAAACAAGGAAGGGATAAGATCAAGAGCACAGGAACGGCCGGAAAGGTTCCCAAGACGGTCAGGAAACTGTTGCTAGTCAATGGCTGAGAGCAGAGCTACAGAGGTAGTGATTCCAATGTAGAATTAAATGATACACAGAGTCAGCAAACATCGTCTCTAATGGCCGTGTTTGGATGATAGATGTTAGTGTTACTGTTAGTGGTAGTTATTAACACCTCCAAATTAACACATGTGTTTGGCTCCAAAGTGTTAGTTTTGGTGTTAGTTTGATACAAACTAACACTAACACCTCCATCCAAACATCCAATGTAGTCATCATCTCCAAAAAAAAGAGAGGAAGGGATAAGAACAAGAGCACAGGAAACGGGAAGAGGTTCCCAAGACGGTCAATGGCGAAACTGTTGCCAGTCAATGGCTGAGAGCAGAGCTGCAGAGGTAGTGATTTCAATGTAGAATTAAATGATATGCGGGGTAATGAAACATCGTCTCTACGCGGATTAGCGAAATGTCGTTTCTAATGGAGAATTAAATGATAACGCGGATTAGCCAAGCGTCATCTCCATTGCATACTTAAACCGTGTTTGGAAACAAATCTCCTATATCTTCTCCTTCCAAAACAATTAGATCCCCTGCCCCTTTATCTCTACCCGCGAAAAACAGCAACTGCCTACTCCTCATTGTCACCATTCCCGGCCGGAGATGGATAGCATGCCGGGAAGAAGCACGTAGCACCAGCCGTCATCGCTGCTGCTGGGCCTCCCTCAAGACCTCCGCATTGAGATTGCGGCGTGCGTTGTTGCGACCTCGGAGCGGCCCTTGGCTGACCTCCGCAGCCTACGCGGTACTTGCTCGACCATGCGCCGCGTGTGCGGCCATGACAACGTCGGCCGACGTTTGTTGATAGTGGGGATACGAGATGAGATTTCTTGGGTGTGGAACCCCACCGCTTACAAAGCATTCCTTGCTATGCTGAGCGGTCTCGGGAATCCGGAGGCTTGTTTCCTCTCCGAAATCAAAGCCTTCTTCATCGAACACAGGGGATACAATGATCTCCGGCGCGCCACCGAGGGTGGGCACGATGCGGCGGCCTATCTATATGCCATCTTGCTCTACAGAGATAATGGCGGTGCCGCCGCCGACGACACCGCGAAGGGGTACATGAGGCAGGTTGCGGACGGTGGTAGTACGACGTCGTCGAGATGGCTGAGCAACGAGCGGTGTCTGCCTTTGCGCGAGAAGGCCGCACGTGCGCTCCACTACTCGACTTGGCGCATTTGGGGTGAACCGCTGCCGCCTCCGGCACAGGTGCGCGGTGATCAGCCGTGCGCAGGCACCTGCGGCATGGAAAAAGGATGGCTTCAAATTTCTCTGTTTTGCAGCGAAGACTGTAGGCTGCGCTGCGAAATGCTGAAGTTCACACAGAGAATAGGAAATCAGTAGTAGATTAGCTTTTGTATGATGCTCAAATTATTTGTGTAAAATTTTGGGAGAGCAACAAATCGGACGCGGGTTATCAGCCCCGCGTCGCTAATGACTGTGGGGCCCAGTTCTATTCAAATGAAGAATAGTCCCCATTTCTCCTTTTAATCTGCAATCAAATATTGTAACAAGTATTTCTTCGTCGATTAGTCCAAATTTGATACTTTTTTCCTAAATTTTTCTAAAATCACCATCTATTCATTAATTTCATTGTCTAGTGTACATTCCGTTTGTTGAGTGATATTTATATGCCTTATGTTGTTCTTTGTAAGTACAACATACAAATAATATTTGTTTTACACAACCATTAGTGATGGAACTTTACATTTTGTAAGCTTAATGTGAACACAATGTTTTGTTATGTTTTCAAATGCATATGAGTTCGAACATGTTGCAAAGTGTGGAAAACTTCAATGTTCAAGCAAACATTCTAGGAAACTATGTGCGAGATGAACACATTTATACACAAGTATATTATTCCTTCATCGATACCACTTGAAGTTTCGAAGACAAGTTTAGGTACCCAAATTATGTTGCCAAGTCAATTTGTAGATTTTTAGAGCAAATTTGATGTTATTAGAATTATTAAATAATTACCATGGGGTGTAAAAACGAAATATATGAATTTTGGGCACACAAGTTTGACTGTTGATATTTTATTCAAATACTGAATGTCCAAATACGAATTATTCGTATTTTTATGATTTTTTAGGTGTTGTTTTATGGGCACTAATAATTTAGGGAAGCAAGTTTTATTCCAAAAAAATTGTGACAAGCCCACGCGTCAGCGTCAGCTGCCAATATAAAAAAGATAACCGCTGACCCAACTCCCAACAAAGGCGATCCTGGTTCACTAACCATCGTCGCCCATGACACTGGCCCACTCATCAGTGTTAGCAGGCGAACCGTGCACGGGCTGCTCAAAATTTCCCACCTATATTTACTATAGTGCCCATGAAATTCCAATTGTTGCACAGAGCCGTCAAGGGCACGCCAGTAGTTTCATGAAACACAGTTACACGCGCCGTTCATATTCGGCTCCTCGCTAGACAGATTCACAACGCCCGCATTCTCCCCACCGCCGCCGCCAGTCGCCCCGCTCGCCTTCGCTGCTCTCTCCCCACTGCAGCCCTGCTCTTCTCCAGCCCCACCGCTCCCTGTGTGACGACGATGATGAGGACGCGGTTACTGGCATGCGGACGTACGTCCGGCCAACCTAAAGATAGTTGACACGGATCCATCGATGTTGTCCCCGGCCACGACGACGAGCCGGTCGGCCGCCGTGGATCCGGCCCCTCCGACCATCATGAGAACAACTATTTCATTCGCGACAGAGGTAAGTCCTGCTTGAACCCCCAACACCCTCTCTCTCATCGGCCACCAAAATCGATCTCCTATATATTCATGTCAATGTGGATTAATTAGGGAGACATGCCTAGATAGTTCATCTTTAATTGATTGATTGTGGTTTTGATTGATGGATTTTGTTGCCCCAAGTCTGTTTAAATAAATTGTTGTTAACATATGTAGTTATATGAACTATTGAAATTCATTTTCATGTTCCTGGTGCTACAATTTTTGCACTGCAAATTCATGAAAGCATCGAGGATGTTAGCATACTTTAATTCTACTATGCTCTGAATGTACCAGATCGACAATTATGCTTTGGACCTGTTAGCATATACTTTAATTCTGCTATGCTCAGATTGACAGTTATGCTTTGGACTTGTTAGCATACTTTAATTCTGATGGCCACATAATGTCATTGGGAATTGCATCGCGGTGGTTTATAATGTACTCCACCCAATCTGCTATATATTCATGTCAAGGTGGATTAGGGAGACATGCCTTAATAGTTCATCTTCAATTGATTGACTGTGGATTTGATGGATGGATTTTGTTGCTCCAAGTCTGTTTTGAATAAATTGTTGCTAACATCTGAAGTTACATGAAATGTTGAAATTCATTTTCATGTTCCCGGTGCTATAATTTTTGCAATGTAAATTCATGAAAAGCATAAAGGATGTTAGCATACTTTAATTCTGCTATGCTTTGAATGTACCAGATCGACACTTATGCTTTGGACCTGTTAGCGTACTTTAATTCTGATGGCCAGATAATGTCAGTGGGAATTGCATCGCAGTGGTTTATAAGGTAGTGATAACTAGACTGTCTTATGCTTTGTTGTGAGTGTTAATTGTTTCACTACTGTCATATATATTGTTATTGTTGGTGTCATGATGTGTTGTGAGTGTTGTTTCACTACTGTCATATATAATGTCATGACCATTGCTTTATCCTCCTGTTGCATGTACATATGGAACACACAATCCATCGCTGCTCAAGTTGGACAAGGAACCAGTTGAAGGAATTTATTCTCTGCTTTGATATATAAGCATATTGTTGTGTCCCTGTCAAAATGGTTAGCACCTATCCCTGTATGCTAATTAAGTAAAATATGAACTGTGTATGTCTATGCTGATTTTATTTACGACTGTATCAGCCATTTTGCCTGTCAGAGAAAATGAATTTGTCTAATAAGAATTTTGTTTAGATTTTTAGTCTTGCTTATGTTGCTCTACTGACAAACCTGACATATCATCTATGCAGTCTCCCACAATAACAAACTCCTCTACCTCTAGTGCATCATCACGGCCCATCGTCGGTGAACCTTCTTCACAGGGTCACTCAGCATAAACTTTTGCGAGTAGCACTTGATCCCGCGGGTCAAGGACACAAACCAAATGGCCAGAAGAAAAGTTGACTGCAACTGGACTTGATGCCAACTTTTGGTCTGCCCCAGATGTTGCGAGGGATAGATTTGTATTGGTCTGTGGTCTCATTGCTCGGGAGAGGGTGTCAATCAACAAGGCAGTTGGTAATCTCTCACCAATTGAGAAGGACCATCTGTTCACAGTTTTAGAGGAAAAGCTAGATTACCCAGCCAATCTGGAAGAATCTGTTCGCAAGAAGGCAGTTAAGGCAGCTATATCACAGATTGGAACCTTGCAATAGCAGTTCAAGGCCCATTTAAGAAAAAATATGTGAGTGAAGAGGAGACTCCCTTTGTCAAGCATGCCTTTTTGCAGCAACAAGACTGGGACATGTTTGTGTAGGAAACCAATTCTCCTTCATTTCAGCAATTGAGCCAGGAGATGAAACAAAAGAGAGCATTGCATAATAAGCCACACAAGATGGGCAGAAAAGGTTATCGTGATAAAAGGAAAGAGTGGGAGGAGGAGGATGCAAAGCTCGCCGCCGAAGGAAAACAAAACCCTTGGGACCAATTTCCTGGACGTTCGAGACCTTATCTGCGGGCAAGGGTAGGGAAGAAGAATAAGATACTAGTGAAGGAAGCGAGGGCATAACATTCAATAACCTTGCGGTGGTGGGGGTAGCAGAAAGGGTGAAAACACTTGTAGCTCAGGGTAGCGATGGTTCTTTCTCTGGGGTTAGGTAGGATGATATCCTCACCGCACCAGTTGAAACTCCAGAGCATCGAGGTCGGGTTCGAGGCGTGTCTAGTTCGCTTGGCTGGGGTAAAGGGTTTGGTGAAGAGTTTGCTGGAATGTACAGGAAGAAGAGGAACAAGAGGTCTGATGCTCATGATGTGATGGTGGACAAAACATTTAAATCAATTGTCCATGCTCTAAGACTATGAGCCATCAACATACCCAAAAATGCACTTCTTCCTTGCCAATTACCAGCGCCTGTCAGTAGCAGCGAGGAAGAAGATATGGATGGCATTGAGGAAGAATATGGGCATGACAACGAGGAAGTTTATTATGATGTCAGGGAGGAAGATGGTAGAGAGCAAGATCATTGGAATGTCAATGGTGACGAAGCGAATGAAGTGCACAGTGATAGTCGATCACCTATGCTGGACACAATAGATAAGCTGACAGAGCCAACCGTGTGCAGCCTTTTGGATGGCACCGTGGAGCTCGCACTAGCGAAAGTCTTTCCATCTCAAAAGGCTTGCCATTCAGTACCGATGCAGGATGGGTATGTTGTGTGCAACCTACTTATGTGTGGGCCAATACGAGTCAATACCCTCTGCCTGTACCAATTGATGGGGGTGACGTAGCAACCCTAGCCGCGGCTCTCGTTCAAAGGATCTAATGGCCAAAGGACAAGATCATTATACCACCCATGACGAGACATCCCAACCCTGAAGCCGCAACAGGTAGCACGGTTACAACATCAAATGGAGGTGCTGCAGCTCAGTGTCAGCAAGAGAAGGCTCAGTAGCAGCAGCAACAGATCAGCAAAACTACGCAGCAGAAGCGTCGACAACAACCGGAGGAGGAGCCCAGGCAAACTCCGCCTAAGCAGCAGGTGCAACTTGAGGATAATCAACAGACGAAATAGCAGCCTCTCCAGCAGCAGGAGCGTCGACAACAGCAGGAGGATCCCAGGCAAACTACGCCTATGCAGCGGCTGCAACATGAGGATAAGCAACAGACGAAACATCAGCCTCTCCAGCAGAAGGAGGAGCGCAGGCAATCTCCCCCCAAGCAGCAGATGCAACAAGTACAGCAGCCTCTGCAACAGGAGGAGCCCAGGCAATCTCCACTGCAGAAGGGGAACCAGGCCAGGAAACCTCTATCTAAAGATGAGATTCTTAACTGTGTTATTGGGACAGAACAGGACCGACCAAAATACAAGCCTGGTGCACCTATGTTGTCAGAAGCAAATGTAAAGGCTGCTGGACCAAATTGTGCCAAGTTGCATGCTTATGTCATGGAACACAGTAAGGATAAACTTGTCTTTCCAGCAAAGGTAGATCAAGACTACTTTAAAGGTGGTTGTGGTGCTTTAATGTTAAACATTGAATTCAATAGCGTGTTTAACCTTATAACCCTGGCTTCTCTAGATGTTACCTTCATGAGGTTGTGGACATTGTAAGTCTTTTAAAACCTAAAAAGATATTTCTTTAATTTTGACCGCAAAGTTCATGCATGCTAACAATTTGATTTTTTGTAGGAAAATGATGGACAAGGCAGCGGAGAAGAAGATCAGTGTCGGGGTTTTAGATCCAGATTTGTTTACTTCAACAAATATTTCTCAACATTCTCAGCAAGTTGGCAAAGCAATCTCAAATGCAATGATGAACAACTACAATGTGGTGGGTGCCTACTGCACTAGCCACTGGGTAACAGTGATTATCTGTATGAAGTTCAAAGAGGTTTGGTATCTAGATTCTGCTAAACAACATCCCCCGCTAAAGTTCCCAGACCTCCAAAATGTTTTGAACTGGTCAGTTTCTTGTAGGTTTTGTTCACAAAAATTCAATCTCTTAGTGTTTCTAATTGGTATTGCTGATCATGCAGGGCCTTTGGTGATGCACAGGACAGAGTGACGAAAGGAAAGGAAAAAAACAAAAGCCACACTCAAGCACAAAACAAATCTCACTTTAAAATCGAGGTTTTTTATGGTCCCTTCTTACCTATTTGGTAGTACATTAACTTGTCATTTTGTTACCTCGATGCAGTGTGCTCAGCAGCCAAGGGGGTCCTCTTTGTGTGGATTCCATGTGGCATTCCATATGTTAAGACTACTCAATGACATACCTGACATCAAGAAGGCTGCTGTAAGTAGATAATAATGCTCAACCTTGTCTCTGCTCATATTATCCATCTGATTTTAGAAAATGATTTCTACTTGTATTCTCATAAACGATTGTATTTTGCAGGATTTCAAACCTCATATAGATGTTTTCACAGAAGATGTAAAGCGTGTCCAGGAGATGCTGTGCGAGTACATTCTTAAGGAGACCATCGACCGCAAGGGCAAGTTCTATAGTGGTGCACCGTGAGTTTATTGTGACCAGAAACTTGAAACTCATTCAATCTTCTTTAGTCAGGTGTTGTTGCCTGAGAAACCTGCTTGGCTTGTTTGGTTGGGGTCAGATACTGCCTGGTTCAGTCTGTTTTCTCATGACTCCATCCGATCAAGCCCTGATGAGAGTAACTTGAAACTTGGTGTGATCCTAGCTAGCTTCTCTATAAATGTGATCTTGCTTTGCCAATATTTGTGATGTGAGAATGTGTTTGTGATGTCTCCTTGCTGTGGTGGCTGCCATATCCTAACTGGTTCCAGGATGCAGCCCCTGGTGGCTGCCCAATCCTGGCTGGTTCCAGGATGCCGCCGACAACCGGGCAGGTTACTGTAGGGATGGCCGTCGTATCTGTAACGGGCGTTAATTAAAGCTCGTTACAAACACTGATCAGTAAGTAACAGGCTTCATTCGGAAAGCCCGTTACAAAAATGCCCACAATGTAACAGGCAGTGTAAAAGCCCGTTACCAGTCCTGACCGATGGGCCCCAGGACCTGGCCGTTCATCAAGATATAGGAGACGCAGGTTGAAAGCAAGTGTCTCCTTTAATAGAGAGAAAGCAGACGCGCGTAGAAATAGATGCGTCTCATTTCGTCGAGACAGTGGAGACGCCGGTTCACAGAATGTGTCTCTGGTGTTAATTTAATAGTAACGGGCTCTATTTCATGCCCGTTACCAAAGTTCCATGTGGGCTCAGAGAAACAGTCATTTCACGTGGCCGGTGACTAGTTGCGGTAATGGTCGTTGTTTGATGCCCGTTACGAATACTAGTTGTGCTGAGACGCACGTGAAATAGACGCGTCTCATTTCGTCAAGATATTGGAGACGCAGGTGCACATCAGGCGTCTCTGATATTGAGCTTCTGTAACGGGCTTTGCTTTGGTGCCCGTTACGAAAGTTCCCTATGGGCCTAGAAAAACACCCATTTCACGTGACCGGTGGCTAGTTGTGGTAACGGTCGTTGTTTAATGCCCGTTACGAATATGTCTTATTAGTAACGGGCATCTACCTGTTACCTTTCTTGGCTTATTTGTAATACTTGATCGGTAACGGGCGCATTGCTCGTTACCGAAGGCGATCTACGCCCGTTACCAAAGCCAGTTTTTCACGTAGTGTGTGGGCGTGGCGTGGCGTGACGTGATGTGATGTGACGTGACGTGTCGAGTCGAGCCGAGCTGAGCGGGCGGTGCGGTGAGGAGCGGACGAACGGACGGACGTAATGTGTTGCGGGGCGGAGGCACCTTTTGCCACTGAAAGGAATAATCCTCGGAATATTCCCCAATGGTGATATGCCTTCCTTACCCACCAGCGTCCCGGTTCAATGAACCGCGCCTAATCCGCGTCCCAGATCTAGATCTGGGACCCTCCCCCGCAGGTCCGCCTCGGGCTATATATAGACTCATCCCCTCCTCCTTTCCGATTGCCCATTCACAATCAGATACTCCTGTTTAGGAGATCTCTCCCTTCTCCCTCTCTATTCTTCTGCGTTCTGCATTCCCATCGCTTGCACCGTGCGCACGGTACCGACGAGAGTAGGCCTCCGGAACCTCGACCGCTGTTGAACATCCTGCTCAGTATAGGTGAGCGATAAGGTTTTTGGGGAGCGTTTGACGCGACTGTTCGCTCCCTGTACGACTACTTCCCGAAGGCCATCCGTGATCTTCACTGCGATCATCTTCATGCACCGAACCTGTATGACTACACCGACTAAGGTTCTCCTATGGTTATCCAAATGGTTAACCCAGAGAATAACGACGCATCTGGTCACCCGCCCCGCCTTTGGGTATTTTCTGACTCTCTCATCGTTCATTCTTAATTGTATTTTAATCATGAACATGTTTATGTTAAATAGTGGTTTAAACATAAACACTTGCACATGTTATGTTGCACACACAATGCTATTTTTGATGGAATATCTATTTACTCATGGAATTAAAATATACGGTTTAATCACCTATTTTCTAACATGTTTCTATTAACCCTAATTCACTATACCTGCTCAACACCGGCCGTAACCCAGATCCCCACCCACCCACACACACACTTCGTATTGTATGTCTGTATGCTATACATCAGTGGGCAGAGGGGTAGCACACTCGTACAAGATTTGGCAACAAATACATTACAGTGTTACATTACACTACAAATACAGATGTTTGTGACAAAAAAATATGCATGTGCCTTGCTAGGTTTCTATCAACAGGCATATTTCGCTTACCATTGGAAGAATAGGATTTTCAATGTTTTATTATTTATTACGTACTTTCATAATGGAATTTGATACGTTTGGTAAGTTGGAACATCTATATATCTTTAACTCTCTGCGTCTAAAAAAGATAAGAAAAGTATAAAATGATCTACTAACTTTTACTATTCAAACTCTAACATTTATTTCACTTCTGTCAAGATATTTGCCAACAAATAAATAGTTATTTTATCTCTACTCCTAAAAAGAATGAACTTACGAGAAAAACTTGGTACGTCGTTTTGCCCAGTAGTCCGTGCGTCCGCCCCCACCCCGCGCGGCCGCCCCTCGCGCCCCACGTCCTCCGCGGCCGCCCGGTCCCACATCACATTGCGTTCGTCCGCACACCCCCACGCGGCCACGCCCCCCTCACATCACATCCGCAGGGCACCGTTTTTTCTCCATCCGCTCCGAAACATCGCCCCCACCACCGTCGCCACTCGTGTCCTCCACCAGAACACCGGCGATGGCGGCCTCGATGGAGCACGCAAGGGCGGCCCTGCTCGGCGTCCAATCGAACCCCTCCGCCCCTCTCCTTCCCCGCTCCTGCCGCCCTTTCCTTCACCCAAACCCTAACCCAGATCCATCTCCATACCACTGCCATTGAAACCGTCGCCGCCTCTACCTTCACATCGTTGGGGCCGCCACCGGATGTCCGGATCCACCTCCGCCCTATCGGAGGCCGGCGGCTACACCGCCGCCTCTTTCTCACCCGTCTTCCTCATCCCCGTTTTCCTCACCTCCGACCATCGAGCCGGCGCACCCTCCAGTCGGCTGCCCCTCGACGCCGCCCCCGGTTCCTCATCCGCGTGCTCCACGTACGCTCGCGTCGTCACAGGTTCCTCTCCACGGACCGCACACGGGCGTGTCCCCTACCCCGACTGGTCCTCTACTCCGGCGCCACCTCGGTTGCTCCTCCCCTTGGGTACGATGTGTCTCGTGTCCTCCTCGGCTCCTCCGACCCTGGTGCCTCGCCATCTACCTCCTCCAGATCCGGTTCTCCTCCCCTCTCCTCCATCAGGTAACCCAACGCACAAATAGAAGCAAATTTTATTTCTGTGAGTAGCCAGTGTTCTTTTGATATTGTCAAAGACTTTCGTTTCACTCTCGTGTATACATCTGTTACCCAAATGGACCTTGGAAGATATAGAAATAACTGACGGAGATTGGTTTGGATTTAGTGGGTGGTGAATTCAGATGCTCTCTTTTACTCACATACTTTGTCAGATGTTGTTTTGTATTTGTTGCCATTTACTCACAGTTAATATCTTGTATTTTGCAGTTAAACAAAAAGTGGGTGACTCAAGAAAATTAATAGAGCTGTGGTTGATGGATGGCTTCTATTCAAAAAGTGTTCTGCTAATTTCTTTGAGCACTGAGTGGCAGTACATGGCAATGTTGCCACCTACTCACCTATGGTGGCAATTTTTTACCCATGAAGCTGATTCCGTTGAGCCGGCAGGAGCCGCGGAGTCATCATCTTCGCCTCTCAAGTCTCACTTACTCCACCGCACTTGTTGCTCTCATCCTCCACCACTTCTGGCAGGTAAATATGTATTTCTTTCATTAATTGTATGCATCCTGCATACATATGCTTGGTAGCACTGTCGGATATTTCTCTGAGATTTAGATGCATCCTGTACAACACATTTTAAATCTCCGGAGTAACTAGGCAGGTGCTTAAGGGTGGTTTTCTTTCTGCAGAGGACCTTTGGTTGTATTATTCCCATTCATTAAAATTTCTACATACTGCAGGTAGGGAAACAGGAATAAAAATGGGACATCACTCAGGAAGGTACATATAATAAAAATGGGACATTGCTATGTAGAAAGTGTCATGATTGCAATATTTTAATTTCTGTAAAAGGTTAACATGCTATATTTAGGATTGGCGAGTCCATTTCATTTTTCTTTTCAGGGAGTACTTAGGCAATTGTGGTTTGGAACAGACCTGATGCCTTTCTATAGCATTGAAGAGGATGTCCAGCATTCCAATACTATAGGTAGGTTCGTTTCTTTCTACAAATGCTTCGATATGACTCTTAAATGCAGAACATACAAACCTAAATTTTAAGTTCTAATAGAGTTACTGAATTAGTCATCGTTTCGCATAATCTCAGTGGACAAAGCACATCGCTCTCGTCTCCATCGGTGGCATCCACAAGAGGCGCATGCTGCAACAAGCAAGTGGAAATCTAGAAGAGGCTGAGGGAGGAGGCCGCCTTCAACCACAAGATCCACCAAGTGTGCCATATATGTCCTAAATTGTGATGTATAAATTGTGCGTTGCTCATACCCATGTTCTGAAATGCAACAAATTTGACATTTGAGTCTGCAGGCTGAAAATGTGATGGTTGTGATCTTACCATCAGATACAACAGTAACCCAAGAATGAGCATAAATATCTTTCCTGCTATATGCGTAATAGCCACAAGATCAATATAATTTTTTATTTCTTTATGTTCCTCTCAAAGAAACAACTCAATTAATCATTCTTGCAGTTCTCTTGTTTATTAGCAAATAGTAGTGTTCTCTTGTTGGTATTTACAAGACAGGTAGGAACTTTTCAGTGAAATAGTGCTTGGCTTAGGAACTTTCTTATGCCATAATTTTTTGCTTTGCACTCATATCATATACTTGTATTAAAATTCTCTAAGCTTACTATATAATTGATTAATTGCCAGTAAGAATACTTCATGCAGGTGTGCAATGCAACTATGGCAAGGTTAAATCCCTAACACCAGAGGAAGATATATCAACCTAATTATTCTGTCATCATGTGTTTCTTTTTATTATAATGCCCTCTTGCGTCAACATTTGTGACATGAACCTTCAGATGTGTAAAATTGACCATGCAGTTCAGATATTAGGCAAGCTCATGACAATTCAATTCACCATTGGTGAGCTTTGGCCGCTTCACTGTAACTGCATATGCAGGATAGTGTTTAGAACAATTTATAGCACTGAGCATTTGTTTTTCAATTCTTGCGTATTTATTCATCTTGGCAAGTATCAATACTGTAGGAGGATATTCAGCATGTTTGTTCCTTTTTTGCAGAAGTGACACCTATTGATATGTGTGACATTGACACGGGTGTTTCCTGTCGGGTAAGTAACTCTATTCGTTTAGTGACTGTGGACAATTTTCATCATCACTCATTCATTGTGAAAAACAGAAAAGATGCATGATCTCATTCCTTGCCTAAGTAGATCGGTCTGTACTTTGATCTTGAAATGTCCTTTGGTTGTTTTTATGAACAGGAGTACAAAGACGCAGTTATGGAGATCTAAGCTTTAATAGAAAACTACAGTACTAAAACAAGAAATGTAAAGCCCTTTAATCTCATAGTGCAGATCTTAACATAGGTTAACTGAAACTTCTATAATTTGTACAAGTTCGAATTAAATTTCCTCTGCAAACATGCTTGTTATAAGTATTGCGGAGGAGTAATTGCCCTCTCAAGTTTCTTAATATTGAGACATACGAATTAGTAGGGGAATGCAATGGATGTGCTTTTGAAATAGGGTGCTTAGCAAGTGCAAGATGGGCACAATATTAGGCAGTATTTCACTGCAAATGCTGAGAATGAAGGTAAATCTTAAGAAGAAACTATGCTCCTTTCTTCCCCGATTTAAGTGCCTTGATTATTTCTTCAGTACAAAATTTTAGTTTTATGTGCATTCACCTGTGACAAGTACAACCATTATGATTGCACACATGTAGATGTCATGTGTTTTCTAAATTTGCACTAAAAATGGTTGAAAGGACACCTAAAAATGGTAGAAAGACTCTTGGTCTTCATAAAAGAATTGTTTTAGTCATGTTTATGGTTGAAGCTGTCAGGAGATTTTTTTACTAACTCAAGCTATACTGGTCACTCTGTGCCAGGCAGCAGATGCTTGGACATGGAGCTGGTTGTGTGTGATTGTGCGGAGGTACTTGTGATTCTTTCATGCTTTAGGTGCAGTGCTCTGCTCCCATACTCTACTTATAAAATTATGAACCAAATAAAAATCAATTAGCAACACTACATTTGTGTAAACCAAATAACCAAATCAGAGCAATGATGATAACTAGAAAAAAGAATGATGACAGTCACAAGGGACAAGTTTGATTTTACTCTGCTGTACATCAATCTTTCGGCATTTATATTGTTCAAACTACTTTTTAATGGAGGCATAAAACACCTACCATTGACATGCCAGACTCCATCATGAAGACCAAAGCTGTAATAAGGCTCCTAACTAATGCTTAGTGCTTGCACTTGTAACTTGCTATTTGAAATGTATTATCCTTAGATGTTTCCTTTTCCTTTTAAATGGAAAATAGTGGTACATGCAAAACCATATTACTGTCACTTTGTAGCGAAAAGAAACTTGAACAGTATACTGAAAAGCAATTACAGGTTCTACTACGGTAAAGTTCAAAGTACCTTGCTAAGGTTGAAAATCTGTTGTTATTTTAGTTTCCACTATACCTATAATCTTATTAGTACAAGATGTCTACTAATGTTGAAAGGATGTTTCTACACAACAAATGAACCATCATGCTGGCAAAATAAATTGGTCTTGATGAAACATTGTGATGATAGATAATCAACATGTGTTCTTCTGTCAGGCTCAGGAAATACTTTGAGGCCTTAAGGTTGAGGGCACGTAAATCTGGAATTGATAATGATCGTTGTATCGGTTTATGCAGACATGCATCATGCATCATTCCTTGTAATACGGTGATATATCATGCTTGGTTTTCAGAAATTATGTTCTAATAAAGACTTTGTACTTATTTTTGCATTATTATTGTTTTGTTAGATGAATTGTTTATTACACTATATACATTTTTTACCCGTAGCAACGCACGGGTACTTTCCTAGTGAAATAAGAGGGGTGGTAATCCGTCCCAGTCAGTCCCTTGTGAATATATATTTCAAAAGAAAAGGACCTTGTCTGTACTATGACACCATAAACTGAAGGGATACGGGGAGACTACGCTAGTGCAAAACAAAATTTTTCCCCGCAAAACAGGAACTGCTGCTGTTAGAGATCACGAGATTACCACTAGACGCGCAGATGCAGCAGAACCGTCTCGATGTAGACGAACGCGTCGAGGGTAGCAGGCAGTGCAGTTGCTCACGTCTTTCTTGACCTGCGCGTGTGGCTCGTCCGATCCAAGTGCTCCAGATGAAGCACCTCCCATGTATCCGCACGTACGGAGAAGGAAGCGACGCACGCCGAACTGCTAGGTCCGCGAGTGCGACGAGGAGAGAGCATTGGCGGCGTGGCTGCTACTTGAGAGTCGCCCCTTTTCAGGAGAGGTGTGGTCCATATTTATTGGGAGGAAAACCCCCCACACCATCGTCTATTAGCAATACGGGACTAATAGATGGTGTAACCCTTCCAACGCTAATGGGCTTTACAACATTTGTGGCCCATTAGGACTTTTACACCATAATGGATCGAATTCATCTGAGCCCACTAGTGGATCATATCCAGTTGGCTCTAGGGCATATTTCCAACAGTCTCCCACTTGCACTAGAGTCAACTATGCAAGTATATCCATCCTCATTCGACTTCCAACACCTTAAGTGTGTGACTCTATAGGTTCACGTACACATAGACTTGACCTAAGTACTTTACTCGACTAGTAGTTGATAGCGGCCTCTAGCAAGACGTGTCAACTCCTATGCATACATAAAGATCTTATCAGACAAACCATGACAACATTTCATACATGATATTCCCTTTGCCTCACGATATTTGGTCTAGCTCCAAGCTGATCTCTCTTTCTCGATAATGTGATTCAGATTCTTTAAAAGGGGGTTAACTCTTAACCCAGCACGGCCATGCAAATCTTGATCCGATCACTCGAGGGCCCAGAGATATCTCTCTCAAGTAGAGAGGGGCAAATTCTATCTTGATTGACCATGCCTCACACATGCTTCCTGACAAACCCGAAAGCCATCTTTATGACTACCCAGTTACGGAGTAGCGGTTGATAGCCCCTAAGTAGGTCAAGTCACATCTTGAGTACATGTGACAATCTCAAGTCTAAGGACATAGCGTATACGTTGTGTAAACAGAGAACTATATAAGAAAGTTTCAAACTGGGTCAGTCCAGCCCCATGTCATACATGTACCCACATTATCAGTTATACATCTCCATGTTCATGACTTATGAAACATAGTCATCAACTAATTCATGTGCTAGTTATTAACTCATACTAGGGACAACTTTTGAATAACCATACAAGTAAAAGAGTTTCACAAACTATTCACATAATTGCCAATCAAATACAAGTTGCGTTTCATGGATATTCAATAAAAGAACAAAGTGTAATGGATATAATGAAATATAATCATCTCTATGATTCCTTATAAGACATATTTCTAACATTCTTACACTTGCACTTGAGCTAATCTAGAATATATCTAATACCATAGCTCTCATGTGCGCCTCATGCTTAGGCTGTGGAAGGGGTTTTGTCAAAGGATCTGCAACATTCAAATCCGTGTGTACTTTGCATATGTTAATGTCACCTTGTCTAACGATCTCTCATATCAAATGAAATTTCCGCAGTACATGATTATTCTTTTGGTGGTTTCCTTGGCTCCTTTGCTTGCGCAATAGCCCCATTGTTGTCACAATAAAGATCCAATGGGCTAGAGACACTCGGAAACACACCAAGTTCAGAAAGGAACTTCCTTATCCAAACACCCTCCCTTGCAGCTTCCGAAGCCGCGATGTACTCGGCTTCTGTTGTAGAATCAGCCACTGTCTCCTGCTTGGAACTCTACTAGCTCACAGCTCCACCGTTTATCGTAAATATGTATCCTGATTGTGACTTTGAATCGTCTTGATCAGTTTGGAAACTAGCATCAGTGTAACCCATTACAACGAGCTCCTCCTCGCCACCATTGACTAGGAACATGCCTTTAGTCCTTCTTAAGTACTTAAAAACATTTTTAACCGCTGTCCAGTAACCCTCACCTGGATCAGATTGGTATCTATTTGTAACACTGTGTGCATACGAAATATCTGGATGTGTACATATCAGTGCATACATAATAGATCCAATGGCCGAAGCATACGATATTCTACTCATGCGTTCCCGCTCAACAGTTGTCGAAGGACACTGAGTCTTGCTTAGATGTATGCCATGTGACATAAGCAAGAACCCTTTCTTCGCCTCTTCCATGTTGAACCTTTTCAACACTTTATCAATGTAAGTGTCTTGGCTTAATCCTATATATAAGCCTTTTGATCTATCTCTATAGATTTTGATGCCCAAAATGTATGCCACCTCACCTAAGTCCTTCATCGAAAAACTATTTTTCAATGAGGTCTCAGCGGCCTCAAGCATAGGAATGTCATTTCCAACCAGCAATATGTCATCCACATACAAGATCAGAAATACTACAAAGCTCTCACTTGCCTTCTTGTAAACACAAGGCTCTTCTTCACTCTGAATGAAGCCAAACCCTTTGACCACTTCATCAAAGCAAAGGTTCCAACTCCAAGATGCCTGCTTCAATCCATAAATGGACTTTTGAAGTTTGCACACCTTTCCAACATTGGTTGGATCAACAAATCCCTCGGGTTGTGTCATATACACATCCTCAGTTAGATTTCCATTTGGGAAGTTGTTTTGACATCCATCTGTCATATCTCATAATCGAAATATGCAACTATAGCTAGAATGATCCGAATAGATTTAAGCATCACTACGGGTGAGAATGTCTCGTTGTAGTCAACTCCTTGAACTTGTTGAAAACCTTTTGCAACAAGTCGAGCTTTATGGATGTGAACATTCCATCCATGTCTCTCTTCTTCTTATAGACCCATTTGCACTCTATTGGTTTAACACCATCTGGTGGGTCAACCAAGTTCTGAACTTGATTGTCATGCATGGAATCTATTTCGGATCTCATGGCACTTTGCCATTTCTTGATATCTGGGTCCATCATTGCTTCTGCATATGTCATAGGTTCATCATTGTCTAACAACAATATGTCGCTCTCTCCCGTGATCATGAGATTGAGCTTATCAGTTGCGCGACGTGCCCTTTCAGACCTTCGCGGTTGTGGTGGTGCTTCTTTTGCCACGACATCTCAACTCATTCAACTACATTAGCATCACTTGTGAAATCTTTGCCCAAGCGGCTCATCTTGATCTTCTTCAAGATACACCTTCTGTCTATATTTTTCTCTTTTAAGAAACTCTTTCTCTAAGAAAACACCGTTACGGGCGACAAACAATTTGCCTTCTGACCGGTTGTAGAAATAATATCCCAATGTTTCCTTTGGGTATCCCACGACTATGCACTTGTCCGATTTAGGTGTTAATTTATCTGATTGAAGTTTCTTCACATAAACCTCACAACCCCAAATTTTCAGAAAAGACAAACTGGGAGTCTTACCAGTCCACATCTCATATGGTGTCTTAACTACGGACTTAGAAGGTACCCTATTTAAAGTGAAAGTTGCGGTTTCTAGAGCATAACCCCAAAATGATAATGGTAGGTCCGACTGGCCCGTCATTGATCAGACCATGTCTAACAAGGTTCAATTACATTGCTCGGATACACCGTTTCTCTAAGGTGTTCCAGGTGGCATAAGCTGTGGAATAATTCCGCAACTCTTTAGATGACTGCTAAACTCGTGGCTCAAATACTCACCTCCACGATCAGATCGCAAGGTCTTGATTTTCTTGCCACATTGATTTTCTACTTCACTCTGAAATTCTTTGAACTTTTCAAAAGTTTCAGACTTGTGCTTCATTAAATAGACATAACCATATCTACTTAAATCATCAGTGAACGTTATGAAGTATTGGTATCCACCTCTAGCTGTCGTACTCATTGGTCCGCACACATTCGTATGTATGAGTTCCAGTTAGTCTGAGGCTCTCTCAAGAAAACCTGAGAAAGGCATCTTGTTCACCTTGCCTAGCAAACAAGCTTCACATGTCTCGTAGGATTCAAAATCAAACGAAGTTACAAGTCCATCGTTATGGAGCTTCTTCATGCGCTTTTCACTGATGTGACCCAAACGACAATGCCATATGTAGGTAGGACTCAAATCATTAGGTCGAGACCTTTTATCACTTATGTTACAGATAGGTGAATCATCAAGATTTAAAACAAATAAGCCATTCATAATGGATGCACGAGCCACAAACATATTATCCTTAGAGATCACACAACCATTGTTTTCACTCGCAAATGAATAACCATCCTTCATCAAACACGAAGGGGATAAAATGTTTCGAGTCAAACTAGGAACAAAATAATAATTATTCAACTCCATAATAAATCCTGACGGGAGGTGGAGTTGCATTGTCCCGACGGTCAACGCAACAACTCTTGCATTATTGCCCACGCAGAAGTCAACTTCACCTCTTTCCACGCTTCTACTTCTTATCATTCCCTGTATCGAATTGCAAATGTGAGCTACCGATCCGGTATCAAATACTCAAGAATTAATGACAGTATCAGTGAGGAAAATATTATCTGTAACATAAACATGAAGTGTACCTGAAGTGGAAGTACCTTACTTCCCTTGTTCTTCAAAGAAGCTAGGTACAACTTGCAGTTTCTTTTCCAATGACCAATTTCCTTACAATGAAAACATTCAACATTGGCAGCTGGACTAGCCTTGGGCGCCTGGTTTGGCATGGGGATCTTATCCTTGGCCTTGTCTTTCTTCTTCTAAGAATTTCCCTTCCTTTTAAAGGTCGGCTGTTTTGGATCGCCATCACATGACTGCTGCCAGCACCTTTCTTGATGTCAGTCTCTGCTGTCTTTAGCATACCACACAGTTCATTCAAGCCCTTCTCCACCCCATGCATATGGTAGTTCAAGATGAAGTTCCCATAGCTAGGCGGAAGAGACATGAGAATGAAGTCAGTGGACAACTCCTTGCCCAGTGGGAAGCCTAGCTTCTCCAACCTCTAAACGTAACCAACCATTTTGATTACATGTGGTCATACTGGTGCGCCTTCTGCCAACTTGCACTCCACAAAGGCTTTAGAGACATTGAACCTTTCAGTCGTAGCCTATGTGGCGAACATATCTTTGAGTGCCACGACCATATTATGCACATGGACTGACTCAAACTGCATTTGCAAGTCAGGTTCCATACACACAAGCATAAGGCAACCCACTTCAAGATCGACATCCCATGTCTTCTTGTAAGTGTTCTTTTCAGTGAGTGTTGCATTTTCATCAGGCTCCTCTAGTAAAGGGGTGTCTAGAACCTCTTCCTTTTTCTCAGCCTTGAGAATAATTCTAAGGTTACAGATCCAATCCGTATAGTTTGTTCCATTCAACTTGTCCTTCTCAAGGATCGTACGCAAAGAAAATTCTTTACTAGGTGTCATCTACAAAAAAATAAAAAATACAAAATACTAAGACAAAATATCCATGACTGAGTAAAATAAAAGAATTTACTCCCACTAAAATCAATATCCCCACATTGATACTTAGTGATTCAAAATCCACAACTAACAAGTCTACTAGTGAGCTTTTGCGTCACTGCTAGTAAACAAGGTAGATCGGTAAGCAACTCTTTGCTAATCATATCACATATGACTCCTGTTGTTGGGTGACATCTCTATGTCTAGGCTCCCAACCTTTATGCCCCAAAGTCCTTAACCGTTAAGATGACTTTGATAAGCAAACCAACACTTATGCGTGTAAGTATCCGATACAAACCCGTCTAGTCAAGGAAAACTAGTGGCACCCTAATTTCATAGACCCACCACTAATTGTACGAGACGTGGGACTGTGGCAAGTGTCGGGAGGGCATGTTAACTTAAAATTCCAAAGGGATCATTCTACTCGTAACATCACACGCAAGAAAAAAAACATTATCACATGTAAAAATAGAATGGTAAGAACGACATTCACACAGTTGTAACACGGTATGGCCCATTGTCACATGGTGATTTCTATCTCCATTGACTTATACATCATGTTGATCTCCATCTTCATGATCCGTGTGTGTCATCCTCCATGTGACGAGTCCTCCAAGAACTATCTAATGCATGCTAGTAATGAAAGTTACACAATCACGTATTTAGATCATCACAAATTGGTACGCAGACCATTACATTAATTTTGACAATACATGTGGCTCCAACCGTATTGCCGTATGCATGACATGCAGGTCACGAATAAATTACACACATGCATCACATACACATATAGGCATTACCGATCACAAAACCTGCAAAACAGATTATCGCAATTTCGACATCCAGACTTAAAACGCCCGAAAAACCAACTTGCAAGCCGAATTTGGCAAAACTAATTTTGCCGAGACCAGCAAAGTTGGTTTATCACATGTGTAAAATTTTCTGTAGATCAATTTTTGTATAGAAAACGTCTTCATCTGAGTTAACCACGAAAAGTTATGGTTATTTTACCGAACAACATATTTTCTGGTTTTCCCGGGCCGGTAGCAGATCCAATCTGCCGTCGCCACGCATCCCATGCGCCTGACACTTGACCTAGCTTTGATTCGACCAATCCAATTGATCTCTTTCTCGTTGTGACTGGATTTACGTGTATCACTTAACTCCGATGGCGGAATTCCGACTGGTAGGAGTAATTCGTTACACGACCATCACGATAAGAACACGAAGCCGATCAAAACTTTGATCTACATCTACATATCTCCATATGCACAAATCCCGAATCTAAAACTTAGCAACTATGGCACTGGTACCACTGAAGGGATACGAGGTGGCTACGCTAGCGCAAAACAAAATTTTTCCGCGCAAAACAGGAATTGCTGCCGTCAGAGATCACGAGATTACCACTCGATGTAGACGAACACGTCGAGGGTAGCAGGCAGTGCAGTTGCTCACGTCCTTCTTGACCTGCACGTGTGGCTCGTCCGATCCAAGTGCTCCAGATGCTGCACCTCTAAGGTATCCACACGTACGGAGAAGGAAGTGACGCACGCCGAACTGCTAGGTCCGCGAGTGTGACGAGGAGAGAGCGTTGGCGGCGCGACTGCTACTTGAGAGTCGTCCCTTTTCAGGAGGGGTGTGGTCCATATTTATTGGGAGGAAAACCCCCCACACCATCGTCCATTAGCAATATGGGACTAATAGATGGTGTACCCCTTCCAACGCTAATGGGCTTTCAACATTTGTGGCCCATTAGGACTTTTGCACCATAATGGATCAAATCCATCTGAGACCACTAGTGGATAAAATCTAGTTGGCTCTAGGGCATATTTCCAACATAAACAAGTATGATGGGTGTGCCGGATGAGAGAAGCTTTGGCAAGTCGGTCAGCCTATGGAGTCTGGTGTAGCGAACATGGCCTCATATGCCATTAGTTCGAGTTTGATTTTGGTGATTCATGACAACATGATCATTGAGACTAATATTATTGTTCTAGCATGTCTTTGTAGACATTTCTAGGTCCCAAGGATGCAAGAAAACTACATGCAAAAATGAGTTGCTCTTTAGAGGAATGAAAGGGGTGGATACCATAGGTTTGGCTCCACATTTCGATGGCACGAGCTATCCTCGGTGGAAGGTTCTCATGGAGGCCTATCTCCAAGCAAAGGATCTTGATGTTTGGAGAGTCACCGATGAGGGCATGAACAATGGTACTAGAAAGGAAAAGCAATTTGATCTAATTGCTAAGAGTATCATTTTGTCCTCACTAGATGTAGGCGTTTTCAATAGAGTTTTTACTTGTGAAAATGCTCATGAGCTATGAAAACCATCAAGGAGCAAAATGAGGGTTCAAAAGAAGTTGCTAATGAACGCTACGGTTGTCTCCTTGAGGAATTCAATAGCTTTAAGCAACTTGCAAATGAAAATGCTGAATCTATGTACTCACGCCTAAATGTGCTTGTCAATGAGATCAATGCTTTATGTGTGAAGGACATCACGGACTTGAACATCAACCGCAAGATCCTTCAAAGTCTCCGGAAGCCTGATTATGACTTGGTGAAGGCAATCATCTACGAGAAGAAGCTCGAATATTTGAAGCCATCTCATATCTTGAGCAAGATCATGGCACATGAGCTTCAACTCATGCCCAAGTCAAAGAAGGCGCCCCAAGAAAAGCCCCAAGAACATCCTCTCCAACTACAAGCCATGCTCTCTTAAGCCAATAAGAGAAGATGTTGAGTAGGATGGCTACTCATGGAAGCTCAAGCTAGGATGATGGTGATGATGGTGACGATGGAGATTCCTCAAGTAATAAAGAGGCTGAATCCATGGTGGCCGAGTACGTGAAGAAGATCTTCAAGTATGTGAAGAAAGTCAACATGTATGGCTACAACGTCCACTTGAGAGAAGGGCGTCATCATCAACACATCAAGTTCACCAAGATCAAACACAAGCCCAAGAAGAAGGTGGTAAAGGAGAGAAGACTAAGGCAAGAAGCAACTATGGCCGTCCGTGAATGGACACGTGGTGGAGAATCAAGTTCTTCTAGCTCAAGTGTTGAATCAAGAAAGAACTTCACCACCCGTTTCATGCATGGTCCTCCATCATCACTACACATGTGCCTTATTGCCAAAGGTATGGAAAGCAATGTAAGTGATGATGAATCCGACACCACCTCTCTAGATGATCTTGTTGAGCTAATCCATGAGCAAAAAGGAATGCTTGATAAACAAGCTAATGAAATTAAAGAACTCAATGCTCTCAATGATCTTAGTGCAACCCTTGCCACAAATTATGAACATTTGTTGTGCAAATTCAAATTGCTTAGCAAGGAGTGTGATGAGCTAAAAGCTAAGCTTGAGAGCAATGAGACTAAAACAAGTAATTCCTTTGAGCTTAATGAAACATCTATCCCTTGTGCAATTCCTATCTCCAAGGTAGATGCTTCAACTTCTTGCATTGATTTAATTGATGAATCTTGCTCACCATCTTGCCATGAGAATGTTGTTGTAGAAACATGTGATTATCTCCTAGGCAAGGAAAATGATAAGCTCAAGCGAGAAGTGAAATGACTCCGAGAGAGGTTGGCAAACTTGATGGGCAAGGGCAAGAATAATGAAGAACAAGTGGACATCTCTCAAGACATGAAGAGCAAAGTCCAACCTTCTCAAGATAACTATGATCCCATGGTGAAGAAGCTTGAGAAGGGTGCAACCGTGACTTTCTACAAGTGTCATGGAGAAGGGCACAAGTTCTACAAATGTCCTCAATTTGTCAAGAAGATGGACAAGGGTGCAAAGAAGAAGTTGAAGCCCACCATCAAGAGCTCCCTCATCTACACCAAGCCCAACCACAAGAACAAGACCAAGAGAAACACCTACGTCATCAAGAAGAAGGCAAATGGCAAGGTGGTTGCACACAAGGTTGGGAAGATGAAGGAGGAGCGGGGTAGGAACCAACCCATTTGGGTGCCCAAGGAAGTCATCATCAACATGAAGGGGCCTCAAATGGTTTGGGTTCCAAAGGCCACTTGAAGGCCTTGTGAGCGGGAACTTGGGAGGCTTGGCACAATCAAGATGAGAAGATTCAAGCCTAGAAGTCAAGCTTGCAAGTTGGACATGTATTGCCCAAGTTCTCCGGTTGAGGTAATGGAAACTAGTACCTATCTCTTGTATCATTGTAGCTCCATTGCCTTGTTTAGGTTGCATTTGTTGCAATGTTTACATATGGTAGGTTGCTTGTGTCATGTGCTAACCCATGAGCAATCTACATGGTTTGATTAGTGTGTAGGAAAGCTACACTTGTTCTTTCATGGTGCATGTTTTCATATATATCTCTTTGCATCATGAGAAAGCTATAGGGTTAGCTTCCCTTTGTTGTCATAAACAATGTGCATACAATTAGTTGGTGATTCAAACACTAAATGCACACATTTAGGGGGGAGCTCATCCTATGGTTTGGTTATGGGACTAACATTGTTTCAAGCTTATCTTATGTAGTCCCTTGGTGACGCGTTCCGGTGCGGTGCTTCATTCTAAGAGAATGATATTTCACTCTCAATGTGATCTAACATCTTTAAAAGAGTGAATATAGCTATATGAGCTTCATGCTATTGAGGCATGTCCTTGCGAGCTTATGTATATAGGTTCAAAGGCAATGTACTCATACATTCCTAATCCTTGTGGTACCCCAAGTGTCTTCTATGCAAGCTTTTTTCATGTGGTGTCACCTAGTGATATCATTTCCAAGTGGCTCATCTCAATGTGGTGTCAACAAGGTAGAGAGGATCATCCCCCGGAGGTATGCAATGATCAAAGACTACAAGTGATATCTACAAGTGGTAATGTAACAAGAAACCATTTGTCTTATCTCTTGTCCTTTAAGCTACCTCCTTGCATGATATGCTCTAAGCTTCCTTATCTTACAAGTTTGTAGTTGTGCACTTGTTTCTCACCACCCTTGTCTTACAAGTGGTATCCTTCTTGTGCACACACTTAGGGGGAGCTTAGGTTGTATCATGCTAGTCTCATGAGCTTGTGATCCACCTTAGTTATTCACACATGTGGTATCTTCATTGATATCATACTTATGGATCATGGTTCATGCGGCTTTCTCCCTTGCATTTAACATTTCTCCTTGAGCTATGCTTGATAGGACTTGCTAGTTTCCTTAGACCCTTTTTCTTTGGGACTTTTTGGAGATTTTATTCCAAAGGGGGAGAATGTGGGACCAAAGCAAGCTTGTGGCTTAAGCTTACAAGTGGTTTCAAGGATGCTTACAAGTGGTTTAAAGGATATGAGACCAAAGGGGGAGAATGTGAACATGAAGATCAAAAAGGGGGAAGTTTGATCTAGGGGGAGTTTGGATGATGGTAAGCATCCAAGCAAGTGTAAGTGGTTCTAATTTTGTCAATTCTTGCAAATTTATGCTTGCTTTGGTTGTGTTGTCATAAATCACCAAAAAGGGGGAGATTGTAGCGAACATGGCCTCATATGCCATTAGTTCGAGTTTAATTTTGGTGATACATGACAACATGATCATTGGTTTAACCTTATTGTTCTAGCATGTCTTTGTAGACATTTCTAGGTCCCAAGGATGCAAGAAAACTACATGCAAAAATGAGAAAAACAAGGGTCAAAACCGAGCAAGAAAAGGAAAAGAGAAGACATCGTCGGATGAACCGACGGTCCCTCAAATACAAGCGTCGGTGCAATCGTCGGACGAGTTGGTGCACAAGGTCAAACCCTAGGTACTGTCGGATGAACCGACGGTCCATTATTTAGTAGCGTCGGACGAGTTGCAGAGGAAGAGCAGCGAAGACAGTAGCACCGGATGATCCGACGGTCTGAGTGGGGACACCGTCGGTCTATCCGACGCTCAGTTTGAATCAAGACAGAGACGCGCCAAGACGAAGCCTTCAACACCGGATGATCCGATGCCTTGGTCAAGATGAAGCGTCGGTCTATCCGACGGTCGCATGGAAGCTAACAGAGGCGACTTGAGCGCGTAGTCTTCAGCACCGGATGATCTGACGCACCGTCGGTGCATTGCGTCGGAGCAGTTGTGTCAGAGGACCTCAACGGCTACGTGACGTGGGAGGGGCACCGGATGTACCGACGCCCTGGAAAAAATAGTGTCGGATCATCCGACGACACTATTTTCAGTGGCCTTTAGCCAACGGCTAGTTTGATGCCTTGGGCTATTTATACCCCCTCCACTCACCCATTTGAGGTTGCTGGATTGTGTGGAAGTGCAGAGGAGTTCAAGACACATTGAAGATCATATCCAATCCATCCAAGTGCTTAATTGCTCATCCTTAGATTTGCATATGCTTTGTGTATGTGCTTAGTGCTAGGCTTAGCTTAGAGCTGAGTGAGTGCAAGGTTGTACCAGCCTTGTGAGGTGATTCTTGAGTGAATCAAGCTGTACAAGGTTCGCCGGAAGCCTTGGGGCCTAAGTGGCTCACCGGCAATCGTCATCGACCCTCCAGCTTGGTGTGGAGCGGCGAGGACACTTTGTGCGGGGGACGTGGAGACCCCCTTCCTTGGTGGAGAAGCTCCTTAGTGGAGGCGGCATCAAGGTGACCAAGGGAGCTTGTCAAGTGCCTAAGTGGCTAGCCTTTATGGCGAGTCAAGTGGTGCTCTTGGGAGGGACTTGGTGACCTGGAAGCAATACTCTTGTGTGAGTGCTTCAACAACGTGGATTAGGGGTGGCTCAGTGCCTACTGATACTACGGGATAAATCGCGTGTCAAGAGTTTGCTTCCTCTCATCCCATTTACGTTTCCGCATTTACTCTATTGCAATCTTGGTTTGCCTTTACTTTTCTAGAGTAGTATCATGCTAGGATTGGATATAGGTTGCAAACCTTCTTTTGGGATGGGAGTTTCACACTAGAACAACCTAGTTGCACATATAGATAGTATGTTCTAATTTACCTTTGTGCAAAATTAGTGAAGCCATAGGGTAAGGTTTTAAGTTGCCTAAATCAGCCCCTCCCCCTCTTAGGCTAACGAGCATCTGATTCCTTACATCTGGGTCCTAAAAGTTCGGAATGACGAGCTGAAATGTTCATGGTTCTATGGTATAATAAAATTTGTTTCTACAGTACCGCTGCTTAAGACCCCAGCCGTCCTATACTCCATGGAAATAGCCAATGAGGCACAATGAAGATCAGTCCATAATGTTGACATTATACTCATCTTAATTTCTACATGGTATAGCGCTGGCACCATCTTCTCAGCCGAGCTGCCGAGGCTTGCCCAATTTCCTCTGTGATGCTCACCAGGAAGCAGTCGCTACATGTAGGGACCGAACCTTACGTCAAGCAAGAACGGGTGCTTTGAGACGACAAGATGACACATGTCTACTGTTTTCATCAGCTATAGCACCAGCACAGAGGCGTCAGGAAAATAAGGGGCGTTGCTACTCACAGGTGGCCCAAGCTTAGTAGTCTTCTATGAAATTCTGTATCGTCTGCGAAGAATCCTTTGCACAATCTACATTCCCAGCACCTCCGAATCCTTACAGTTTTTTGTCACTTGTCATGAGGGCTGAGTATTACATGGAGATGGAGTAGGCATGGATGTGAGCACTCTTCTTGTCCTCTCCCGTTTCCTCGTTCATCACTAGGCTTTTGGCTTGTTGGTTGTGACTTTTGGTTGTCTGATTTTATTGCATACATCAAGTTTATTTGCCTCACCTTTTATGAGTAACACTATTTTTTTATAGAACATGCATCATAATTAATCCCGTCTGAAGGACAGATATAGTAGCTAGAAAACATTCGTTTGCAAAAGAAAAGGACGCTGAAATTACTGGAATGAATCTTTATCACGACCTTATGGAAATCGTGCTTATTCTTTTTGAATGAAACTATTTTCATGCTTCCACAAATATTGGAGATATAACTTGAAATCTGATTATTGCTCCACATGATATCCAACTGCTCCCGCACAGCTGCACATGGGAATAATAGATTGAAGGTCGACCGGGCAGTTCCAGTGTGCGTTCTAGACGCTGCATAATAGACTGAATATTAAACATTGTTGAATATGATTCTATACATTGTCACTAGCGATTCAGGTTTGAACGGGTCGACCCGATGACCCAAAACCCAAAGTTAAAAAATTGGTGTTTTAACCCATTGGGCCGATCCACAAATGATTGGTGTTAAACAGTGTTAAGAGGACTGGGTTCTCTGGGTCGACCCACTTGTGATGGAAACACCTGCGACTCACGACCATGGCGGGCGTCCGCCGCCGCCGCAACCGCCGGCACCACCACAACAGCACCGGCGGCCTGTCACCACTCCGTCGACGCTCATCCGCATGAGGTCAACTCCACTTGTGCCCTGTCCCGCTGCTGCTGTCGATCTGACTGCAGCGGGCCGCCACCTCCCACCACAGCGCGGCGGCCATGGCGATGATGGTGCCCCGTGGGCAGGCGTCGCCGGAATACATCATTTGCACTCCCCACCAATACGCCCATTGACCCCGTGCTTAACATGGAGTTGAGTCTGTTCCTCTCCTTTAGATCTGTGCAAGAATTTCTTGGTCAGGTAGGAGGGAGGGAGAAGCTATCCAAGCAAATTAGATGTGCACACAGTAAGTGCATTAACAGATTTAGCCTGATGGTCCTGTCATAGAACAGTGGTTCATTAACAGACTTGTGTATACAGGAGACTTGTCTACACAGTAAGTGCATTATTAGAAGGAATCATTAGTTCTATATCTCAATCTGTTCATAACTCAGCCTGTCTAAATAATCCTTATTGACTAATGGTGTTTAGAAGGATCCATAAAATAGTGACAAGTTTTCCACAACAAAATGATAGGCTTTATCGAAGAAAGTCACTGCAAATGAATAATACATGACAGAGAAAACATAGCTATTTTGTTATAGGAGTGATACAATTGTGGAAAAAAGTTCCTATGTTATATATGATATATGGTTTCTTCGCTATATTGCAGGTATTTGCATTTTTGTACAGCACCAAGCTATTGTTGAACTTTCAATTCAGAGTTCTGATGGGTCTTGGTAAGGGATTATATTTTGCCACTAATTTGTGCTCAACTGCTCATTTACCGTCTCAGAACAAGTTTATCATCTGAATCTCTTCTTCTGTATGCAGTATTGGCATCCTTGTTCATTGTCTTCATTGTCTATGAACAATGCGAGGAAGAAATCGACAGCTTGGCGTCTTACGCTTTTGTCAAAATCAAGTGGCTAATGGACAGAGTGGTCGAACGCTTGCCGGCGTCTGTTAAGGCATATATATCCTAGAGCAGACATCCATGAACATGACCTGGTTATGCTTTGTTGCTAGAACACATTTCACATACTCAAAGGCGTTGTTGCCATTGCGCTTGTGTCTGTAAAAAGGCCTTAGTTCCTTTATGCTAACATGCTCTGTGTAATTTACCTGAATTCACCTACTGCTCTTTAGAGTTTGAGTTGAAGTACATCAAGATATATGCTAACAAAAGAGCTTGCATTCCGACCGTACCGCTTCCTCATGGAACTGGCGACGTGGCCGTGAAACACCACGGGCTCCTCCTTCCAGGCTCGGATATTGGGTAACCCACTGCAATCTGTGGGTCATGCATTGGGTCAACCCAAAACCCAAAAATTATTTAATGGGTCATTTGGGTCAGGCACCGGTTGACCCATTGCCGACCCACTTGCATCACTAATTGTCACGTATTGATCCGTACAAGTCTACAGTGGTTATTTATTTATACTTTTATTAATCACACTACAAAGGCAAATTATTTACATAATTGTGCACACACACACACATTCATATAACTACACGCACACGAATCCTATCCGTCTAAGCATCGATCTCTGATAGACTATACCGACAAAGAAACCACAAGTGCCTTGCTATTCACGTAAACATCACATACCATTGAAAGAATAACGTCGTTGATTAGTGGAATAAATCTTGGAAAATACGACTCATGCATGTACCGTGTGGTCCAGTTATTTAGTTATACTAGATGATACCCCCACACATTGCTACGGGAATTTCAACAAATTTTAAAGATAATACTTGAAAGTAGAAACTAAAGTGATTGCTTCGCAACATTCTATTGCAAACAACACACTACATATATGGATGCTATTAGCTGTAGAAAATCAATAGAAGAAATAAATTGATGATTTTAGTGGATAGTGATGTGGTCACCTTGCATGTTGAGAGAAGACATAGTGAATGGTGACATGGCACGTTGAGGGTTGAGAGAACTCCGTAGTAGGAAGCTCTTATATAGTTTTGTATGATGCCTACCATACAACAACTTGTGATATTAAATTACAAAGATTTATGTCACAGTACCAGGGCCGTACCTGAGATTTAGTGGCCCTGGTGCAAAATAGAAAATGAGGCCTTATATGTAGGAAAATATAAGCAATTAAAATATATTTTGATTTGATTATAAAACCATCATCATTGGGTGCTTTGCTATCATGATCACTATCATGATCAATGAAACAGTATAATTGAGTGCAAGGAGGTAATTTTATAAGTTGCATCATAATTGGAAGGAGGATTACTTGATGGAAAAAAACAAGACTGTTTTGAGAAGATAAGCAATCACCGTCGCAGAACGCGATAAAAGAAAGAGAGAAGCCGTCATCAAATTTAGATTACTGCGACCTTGTTTTGGTGGATTAGTGATTGGTACTAATTATTGATAGGAAAAGTTGACGCCTTCTGTTCCTTAAACCTGATTTTATTTTGCTGGATTTTGAGTCTAATTCATCTTTTATGAAAAATAGCTACATCAAAATCAAGGTAGAGGATAATAGCAGATTACCATTGGAGTTTATGTGTGAAGAAAAAAAAGAGCAAAAGACAAACAAGCAAGCATACCAAGAGATTTCTTGGGCACGTTAAAAGAAAGGAAAGATTGGATCTGTGCTAACAAAGGTTTGTGAGGAAGCAGGACTAGGAAAGGCAAGGAAACGTTCGTCGATTAAGTGACTAAGGGAGAGAGAAAAGATTGCTCAACAAAAAAGAGAGAGAGAAAAAATCAAACCCCATGCATGCATGCATGCACCAGATTAGCTCATTAGGGCAGTCCCTAATGAAAGAAAATAACACGTCTTCCATAGCACAAGAAATCATCTATAGAAACTATCCTTCATAGTGGTGGTGTCTTAGTGTAATAAATGTGTCATCTTTTTCTCTCTGAATTCCACCAATGACAAGTGTTGCATTAATCTCATAGAAACTAGTGGTTTCTCCCCAATGGCAAAATCATGGTTTCTTGTGCATTGGGTCAAGAGTAAACTTGGTTTCTTCATTAGGAAACCATTTTTATAATTATTGCTCTCTTTCCTCATTACTTAGGTTGTCACATCACCATTTTGGTTAGTTGGCAACCCATTTAATAGAGAAAGAAACTATCATTAATACTTCATTGGGAGTGCTCTTAGGGTGCATATAACATGCACCACATTAGCATGCATGTAACATGCATCGCTGGCACACTACAGGAAACTGTGGCTTCGCCAACAGCCCAGAGCTTTCCCATCAACCAAGGCCTGGGCTGTTGGTGAAGAAAATCTTTCCCAACAGGAAAACTCCGCTGTTGGGAAAGAATTCTTCGCCAACAGTTCAAAATCCAAGGACTGATGGCAAAGACCGGCTGTTGGCGAAGCGGTTCTTTCCTAACAGCTATCCTGTTGGGAAAGAAACGCTGTTGGCGAAGCCCCGGCGCGGCCAAACGGTACCGATGATGTCCGCTTCACCAACAACATCGCCTTTAGGCTGTTGGCAAAGGGAACAACCCTTCGCCAATAGGACTACCATGCTGTTGGAGAAGGGCCTTCTTTCCCAACAGCCTTATAGTGCTGTTGATGAAGATTGCTCTTTGCCAACAGCATGTGCATGCTGTTGGGAAAGAATTTTCATTTTTTTTCGAATTTTGAATTCAAACTTTTTTGGTAGCCTTGCTACATTGTTTACAAGCACATGGTTGAATGTGGGCCCTTTTTGCAACATTTATCTATATTTTGTTAATTATTTTCGTTCACTTGAATTTTCCGGTATAATCCAAATTTGAACTGCAGATGCGTGAAATAATGAAACTTAGGCGTCTGAAAAATGATATTCATGATGGGGAGTGTGTTTTGAGGCCGTGTCCCAAAGCTCACCAAAATTTCGAAGTGCTTGTCCACGTAACACGATGGTCCAGGCGTGGTACAACTATTTTTAATTATATAAAATCCAAACGAAATCGAAAAATCACGAAACTTGTCGGGCTGTCTTGTTATCTCATGTGGAGGCTACGATAAAAATTTGAGAAAGTTTGGAGCAAGTTGTCGCGTCGGATGCTCAAAACCCCACTCACATGTGGAGATGCCTAGGTTTTGAGCATCCGACGCGACAACTTGCTCCAAGCTTTCTTAAATTATTATCGTAGCCTCCACATGAGATAACAAGACACCCCGACAAGTTTTGTGATTTTTCGATTTTGTTTGGATTTTATATAATTAAAAAATAGTTGTACCACGCTTGGACTGTTGTGTTACGTGGACAAGGACTTCGAAATTTTGGGTGTGTTGACGGTGTAAAACCGTGCTCAAGTTCACCGCAAGTCTACGGGTGACTTGGTGCCTTTTTCACCAAGGAGGGTCCTCCTTAGATTTGTCAATCCAAGGATCGGAAGCAAACCACTAAGGTTCTCCATCTAACCTACCGGTCTAACCCTATGTGAAGTATTGATTGCATAAAGGTAACATACAAACACGAAGGGATGTATGGATCACATCCACCTAGCCATAAAGGTAAGCATCAAAAGGTAACCCTAGCCTATCGTCTTCTTGTTGCCGTTCCGGCCAAGGTGACAAACCAATCTAATCCTATACTATGATAAGGATTACACTCGATATGGAGTAACCCGATATGGAGTGGTCCGATACACGTTCACTCACTGCTTTCTCCTCCACCGTACTGTCACTACGCAAGGATATTCATCATCGAGCAACAACCTATGTCCGTGCACTACTACGGTGTATCCGCAAGACAAGACTAATCACCATGATTCGATCTAGTCCTACTAAAGGCATATGGTAGCTACACATATGAATAAGCACAACTCATAGTAGATCAAAGTATGACAAGATATGGTTACATCACCGAATGTTGAAGGTACAAACGACTTGATGAATTCAAGTCACGACTCCGGAACTCCACCAAGGCTTTACTATGCAGGGCCAACCGTGGCGGCTAGGGCATGGCCTAGGCCATTTCCTAGGCAACTCGAGGACTCGCGGCAGCCGTCGGCTTCCTCCCGGTTGTGACGCCCCAGGTTTTTAATTAGCCCCATTGACGCTAATGACCAAATCAGCTGAGTCAAACCCGCTGACATTGGTCAAACCTAGGTCAACCGGGGTCATCATCTCGAAAACCTCACCGACAAACCCTAATGACCCTCTCGATCAAGTCAACACACACTCGTGGTCAATCGTTGGTCAACAGCATGGTCAAACCCCATCGAAACCCTAATGTCTTTGAACGTTCTCCAGAACTTTTGTCGCGTTCTCCAAATTTCACCTAAACACTTCAAAATCTCGCAATATGAAAGTTGTCCGGTTTGTCGAGGGACACAACTTTCATGTTGAGTGGAATTTCAAATTTTGAGTGGAAAATGATGAAAAACTTGGTCAACCATCAACAACTCCTGTTCATCGGAACAGAGTGGCATTCAAAGTTTGGCAGCAGATTGTGCAAAATCCGTTGAGAAAAACACCCTAGAGCATTTGTAAAAGTTGTAGAGGGTAGTGAGGTCTACAACTTTCCTATTCATCACTTAGTGCACTTTAGTTGAGAAATTTTGACATAAACGCAGTCAAACCAGGGTAAACTGCCATGTGCAGACGCGTGTCGCGCCGCGACGTCGTGGCCGCGCTCCAGAGCTCGCCCGCGCGCGCGCGCGCGCCATACGCCGTCGTACGTGCGTGAGGCGTGTGCCCCCGACCCCCGGTCCGTGCGCCGCACTCCTCGGGACGTGCCTCCCCGCCACGTGAGGCTCCCACACTCGCCACCCGGACCGCACCGTCATATTACCCGCCGGTCTGTCGACGTCCGCCGGTCGCGCGCGCATGCCAAGGCTCGCCGCCGTACCCGCGGCGTAAATGCAGGGTAGGCTTCACCGCGAAGCGAGCCCCTCCCCCCAGCACACCGCGCTCGCCTATTTAAAACGCTCTGCACCCTCCGCGTGCGAGCAACGAGCCCGCCGACCACCATTGGAGCCGCGAGCCTAGCTCCACTTTCCTATCGCGGACCTTGCTGCCTGAGCCCTCCACCTCTCCACAACCTCGTTGAAGCCTACCGAGCTGCCTGTTGCGAAGCGTTGCTGGCCAGCACGCCGGAGCAGAAGCTCCTTGCGGCCACCGTCCACCGGCGTCGCAGAGCAACGCCGCCAGCTGCTCCTCCGCCGCCAACAACCCACGGAATGGAACCCTAGGTGAGCCTACACCACTCCCCCGCCCTTTCCCGGCCGAGCCGAGCCTTCCCCTCGCCGGAATCGAGCTCCCTCCGCCGGCCATGGTGCCAGGGACCCAATTGCAATCTAATTTTTCGTCCCGAGGGACTGTCTGCGAAATTCGAGGGCCTGTTCGTAAAAATGTCTCTTCTAGATCTAGGTGAAGGTGTTGAATCTTGTAAAATTCGTAGAAAATCGTAGAAAATTCAGAAAAATGCAAACCCAATTTTGTTGGATTCCTAGTGAAAAATACTACAACTTTTGTTAAACTTTTCTAGCCTGTTTCCTGATAATTTTTGCATGAAAAATAGAAATGTGAAAAAAAAAACCTAGATCTGTTATATCTCAAAATATATATGTCCGTTGTAGCTAATGTTTGGATATGTTATGTGTTATGTTATGACTAGCTCCTGTACCAAAAATTGCACAAAGTTATGTTGTAAATCGTTTTATATAAATTGTTTTATATTTATGCAGAATCTCCCTAGATAATGTTTATAGCTAAAAATAATTAGATGTTTGTGGTTATCTTCTGCATGTTGTCTTGTTATGCCAAATTGCACCTCTGGTGAATTAATCACAATTTTATAATTGTCAGAAATATTTATTCTTGAATTATGCTTGTTTTTCTTTATAATTGCATAAGTCAAAATTCCTAACAGTTCTAGGTGTATATGCTGCATTCTTAGGTTAGTCTTGGACCATATAACATGTAGGAGAAAGTTTGAATCATTTGGATGTGTATTTGTTTTTGTATGCATTATTCTTGCTTCATTAGCTAGCTTTTGTTGTTTTCAAAATAATTAAATTTCTAGCTATCCTAAGCATGCATGTGTGTCCAGTGGCTTGTTATAGGTGTTTAGTGCTTAATAAACCCTTCCACTGAACTTTAATAATTAATTTTATGAATAAAAGCTATGAAAGCAATTTAAAGCTTAATGTTAAGTTAAATGGGAAAATCACCAACCACACCCCTAATCACCCCATGTGTGGATGTAAATCATTTTAAAAATCTAAATGTTACCAACCCATTGTTGTTTGTGAATTTAAATTAAATCACTTACATATATATACACAATCACTATCAAAAAGAATAATTAATAAAGAGCCGCATATTGTTCCTTTTTGGGAAGAGTATGCTGAATGTATTCTTATCTAGGTGAATGTGGTCAACCATGCACCCCATGGTTGTCATTTGTTGATTATATTTAATAAAATTAAAAATCATCAAATGAAACTTGCATTTGCATCTTCGTGTAGATCTTCCTGACGGTAGATACACGTTCGTGCCGGAAGGAGGAGATGAAGGTGTTGACGAAGGGCTGCAGTACGTGGACGTAGCTCAAGACCTGGACCAATGTCCAGAAGGGCCCAAGGCCAACCTTGCCAGCGAAGGCAAGCCCCGGATCATTAATCCGTCTTTTAAAATTATGCAATTATCTTTTGCTATGATTGTGCATTTACATTTCAGGAGTTGAATGGAAACCCTAGATGCATGATCCCTAGGTACCAATGCTCTATCACTAGTATGATAGGTCGATAGCTGCTATGCTATAGGACCCGGTAGAAGTCGAGTGATGTTCGTCACTCGCGAGAATAGGTTCTTATGTTGGAGTCATAAGATCTTTATAAATGGATTGCTCATGTGGTAAGAGCATGGGATTTGGGCTCCGGTCCAGTGGCTTTCGTGGGTTAAGCTTAAAGAGACGGTGCGGGAACTCTTCCTTACTACTCTTGAGTAATCATCTGCCGCTTTGCAACCGGGAGGTGGGTACATGTGTGAGGCTGGGTATACTGTGTGGGGCATGTCAGATAGCCTTGTACCTGAGACTGTAAGCTTTGATCCCAAGCCGAACCGCCTGGTCGGTGTCAGCTCTGTCGGGGCACCACTCCGTTTGTTTAGGTCTACCTTGCAAGGTTTTAAACCAATCGATTGTCAGCCTCTCACCGTTATCTGAGACTGCTTAATCAACTGGCCATGATATCCCTTAATGATGGAACTTGGTGAATGCTTCTGCATGAATTAATTGTATTGTACAATTCTTGATTGAATTAGTTGGCACACTTAGAAATGGTAATCAACTAGAACTTGTGCTAAAATAATGAAAGTAAGGACATACTCTTTGTTGCTTTTCAGCAAAAGAACTCCACCGACCAAAAAGCCTCTCATGTCTAGAGTTTGGTGATGTAGTTATCACCCGACGGTTAAGTCTTGCTGAGTATTAGTATACTCAGTCTTGCTTTATAAATGTTGTTACAAGTGTTGTTTGGCCTTGTGAGATTCCACCCGGCTGGGAGCTGTAATGGGTGGAAGAGGACGAGTGATGGCATCACAGGTGGCCTCCTGTGATGTGTATCGTTGCGCTAGTTTACTCATTTTCCACTGATTTCGAACTCTGAATCTTTACTTGCTATTGTGAACAATGGTTTGTAATAATTTGGATTTAATCCGTGTTGTACTCTGTGCTCGCCTTCGTGTGAGTTTTAATGCATATATCGATCCTCTGTTTGAATTCCAAGTGATTTACCGGGCGTTAAACCGGCAACTAACGACAGAATGATACTTTACTATTGCTTAATGACCAAAGTGGATTGGTTTTAGGCGATAGTACGGTATTTTTCTGGGCGGGTTGTCACACCGGTGCTTCTCCTTCGTCTCGGCGACTCTCTGATGAATGGATGGATGTGGCGGCCGGTGGAGGCAGAGGCAATACATAGACAAGTACCTAGGGCAAAAGGGGGTCGCGAACCGGCACGAAAACGGGCTGGGCCGGCCGGCCTGGGCCGACCGGCTTAGGCCCATTTTGGCCCCGGTTCGCTCCCAGACGCTTCTTGGTTAATTGTTGACTTGGTCCCTTATGCATGTGGTCCCTTGGCGTCAGCTTCTCCACGGTTTAGATAGAGCTCCTTGTCGCGCAAGCTTCAGCATCTTCTGTCCAGGTCCCTGAAGTTTTCCGGCTTCATACTTTGGTCCCTGGGCCCTTTGGAGTCATGTTCATGAGGTGCCTTGACTTGTGTCGGGCTTCATGATCTTCTCTTGAAGTGCTTGATGAACTTATCCCGAAAGTCTCCTCTTTAACGTTAATTTCCTGCATAAACAACAAACTCCAAAATCGACATGCGAGAGTGAACTTGATACCTCCGGGGGGTTAGTACCATTGGTTAGAATATCAAATACGTGCAAATGTTGACGGTAAACTCATAGCTAGGTGTACCAAAATCGACCGTCAACAGGGTGAGCTTTGAGACACGGCCTCAAAACACACTCCCCAACATGAATATCATTTTTCGAACAACTAAGTTTCATTATTTCACGCACCTGCAGTTCAAATTTAAATTATGCCGGAAAATTCAAGTGAACGAAAATAATTAACGAAATATAGCTAGATAACTCAAAACATCCCCAAGTCTTGAAATTGAGATGTAGTTATAGTAGGAAGGACCCAAAAAAAGTGGAAAGAAAAAACAAAAAAATGCAAACATTCTTTCCCAACAGCTTTGCGATGCTGTTGGCAAATGTGTCTTCGCCAACAGCTCTAAGGCTAAAGATGTTGGCGAAGATTGTCACAGTAAAAAATTGAACAAATTCTTTGCCAACAGCCGCACTCATAGGCTGTTGGCAAAGAACATTAACCTTAAAAATCCCCAAGCCTTTCCTCGGTCCACACACAGGACACAACACTCGACCCTCTCCACCCCTCCCCGCGCCACCGCCCCCCCTCCCCCTCGCGCCGCCCCCCCGCTCCCGCCGTGCTCGGCCGCGCCTACTCGCCGCGTGAACCGCCGCCCCGCGCCCCCCCCCGCCACCGCCCCTCGGCCGTGCCGTGCGCCGTCGGCCGCGCTCGCCTCGCCGCGCGCGCGTGCCGCCGCGGCCCCGCCCCCACCGCTACCCCCGCGCCCGTCCCTCCGCTCCCCGCGCCGCCCACACTCTGCCCCGCCGACCAGGAGAGGAGAAGGAGCAGGGGAAGAGAAGGAAAGAAGGGAAGGGGAGGAGGAGAAGGAAAGAAGGGAAGGGGAGGAGGAGGAGGAGGAGGAGAGGAAGAGAAGAGAAGGGAGGAGGAGGAGAGGATCCACATCGTCCACGCCGTTCCTCCACGCCGTGTCGTCCGTGCCCCTTGTCGAAGGACAAGGTAGAGCCCACGGATTGTCGGCCATCATGTCGTTTATGTCGTTGACGGCCTTCATGCCGGAATTGTGGATGTGTGGGCCTTCGTGCCAAGAATTGTGGACGTCGGCCTTCATGTCGACTTTTCTTGCATGTTTTGGAAAACCTCCCAGTGCAAGGGAGGTTCTGCCGAAAATTTTACCTATAGTATTGTTTTTCTTCTTTTGTAGAGCAGGAGCTACCGGAGGGGATTCAGAGGACCCAAAGGACCTGCTAGCTTCACCGGCCCCCTAGGTATGACCCCTCTATTCGTATCATGGTCTTAGGTTGCATAACCGAGTTAGGCGTCTCCCTTCTGAAAGTGATACGCGGTCGTTGGTATGCTGATCAGTGCACACACAAGTTTATTACCGAGATGTCTATATTGTGGCTAACCGAGACGCTACACAAGTTTATTACCTTCCATGGGCGTGCCAAACTGACCCAAGGCTTGCGGGTTGGAGCCTTGTGCACATGGTATCTCCACGCAGTAAAGCACCTCTCCCAAACGATGATGATTACAACTTTGACCCTACGACAGATGAGTTCTATCAACCTGAGGGGCTAGATGGGCGATTCAAGATAGACATTTCTGCACTAATGACGATGGGCATGGAAGAAGATAACGACATCGATGAGGACAAGGGTGATGACGTGTTGGATGCTAAGGACTTACAACTCCTTGAGTGATGGCAGAGGAAGCGCGATGGAGCTGTTCTGGACGATGATGATGACGATGGCGATGATGATGGCGATGGAGATGATGAGGACGATCAAGAGCTCGACAATATTGATAGTGATGACGAGGACAGTGGTGTCGAAGTCGCACAAGTCGTATTGCCATACGCGAAGATTATGTAGCCTCCACGTAATACAACTACTTGTCATTTACAATTATGTTTCTTTATTTACAACTACTTGTCATTTACAATTATGTTTCTTTATTTACAACTACTTGTCATTTATAATTATTATTGTCACCTTGCAATATATGCTAATTGTTTTAATCATTGTCATTCCAGGCACTCGAGGAAATGTCAGGCGGCAGGAAGAGGATGCCGAAGCAGACCTGCCCCTCGCTCTACGGCGGTCGCGACGAGCAGGAGCTGGACGTGGAGGAGCAGGTCGGTAGGGAGGAGGAGCCGGCCCGCAGCAGTAGTCTCCGGCAGAGGAGGCTAGAGTTCGTGACGAGGACGACGACGACGACCGGGGACGGTGGCAACGGCGGCGGCGGTGGTGGCGGCGACGACGGGGCCCACGACGCCAGGTGCCACAACGCTGGGGGGTCTTCCTCAGGTTTGAGGAAGCCCTACGAGCGCGGGCCCTCGACGCTCCCTACCCAAAAAGCCGCTCCCCCACCAGCGCAAGGTGATTGCGCCCGTCGGGAAAGAGTAAGTAAACTACTTTGTTCATATTGTTCACATAGCATGTTGAAAACTGAACTACAGACTAACAATTTTTGTTAACGACTCATGCAGGGCCTGGGTGTTTACGGAGGGGGGTACAGGTGCACGCCATATCAATGGCATCCTCGCCCTGCTGATTAAGGAGTACTACCCTGGCCTGGTCACCTTCGACTGTGTTCGAAAGCCTCCCATGAAGTGGGAACACTTCCACCTGCGCACCGTCCCCGTGCTCGAGCCCAAAGGCGGCGATCGTGCTGGTTCACCTGCACGCGAGACACTTGCGGAAAAGATCAAGAGGGAGTTTTGGGTGAGTGTTTTCATCACAACGCATTTCTCAATACTACACATTCCTTAGACGTTCTTGAAATAATGAAATGGTACATGATGTGTGCGTGCAGGGGTACTGGAAGTGCGCAGATGGGAAAGAGGCGGAGGTGGCGATCGTGCTGGAGAAGACCTGCCATGCACGTCTCAGGGACATGTACCACGATGCGCGCATCCAATGCGTCATCAGCCACTACCGCAGCTTTCTTTGCGAGGTGATCAAGAAGGAACGAGTCAGGCAGGAGATCATCCTCCAGAGGGAGACCGACCTCACCGAGGAGGAGTACTTGACAGTAATTAAGTAGGAAACATTTGTTCTGTTTGCTTTCGTGAAACATTCAATTCATCTTCTGATATGTCAAATACTTGATGTTTCTTAGTGGATACCGAGGTGGTGCGACAAGGACCCGGAATGCTAGGAGGCCATTGTGCGCTGGTGGAGATTGGACAAGTTCTACCAGGAGAAGAATGAGTGTCGAGAGCGCCGGGCAAAGGCTACAAGGGTAGCACACCACCAAGGGAACCGGTCCCTCCCGCAGTTCATGGACGCATGGGTATGATATTGTTGATCTATTTACTGTAGCGCTCAATCTATTTACATGTAACCATGTTTGTGTTTTCCTCGCAGAGGGAGTCCCATGGTGGGGAGGAGATCAACGAGGTGGTAGGGTACACCCTTTCTCACAAGGGCAAAGCGAAGGACCCGGACAACAGGTGGAACCTGGAGGACGGGCCGGACGCATACACTAATGCGAACATCCAACCCAAGCTCATTGAGTACAGCGCTGTGTTTCGCTAGAGCCATCCGGAAGAAGACAAGGACCCCTTCAGGGAGCCCCTAGACACGGAGCTCGTGATGAGGTTGGGAGGAGGGAAGCAGCACGGCTCCTACTGGATGGCCAACATCGCCATCAGCCCGACCACTACTCCCACGCTGAGGGAGATTCGAAAGGCCGGGTCCAGTAGCTCCTCCGGCATTCCAATAGCGCCCCGACGGCCGAGCACGTACACGCAGATGGAGGTAATTGCGGTTTCATTCGTCGTTCACTCGTTTCACACACCTTGGCTTCACATACCACGCGGGTGTAATATTGCAAGCCAAGTTCTAGGAGATGATGCAGGCCGAGCTGGTGTCCCAGGACGCAGCTCACCAGCAGAACCTAGCGGCAGTGGCAGGGCACTACCAGCGTCAGATAGCGGACCTGGCCAGCTTTGTCAAGTCCAAATTCCCGAATAAGCAGGAGCTTCCTCCCTCGTTCTTTGCTGCACCACCACTCCCAGTGCCTGCTCCTGTTCACGCTTCAATGAGTATATTGCCTTTTGCTTTAGCTTGTGCGGCCGTCCTGCAGGTACTAATTACATCACTTGTCCTTTGTGCAGGCTCCGTCGGGCGAACCCGACCCCAGGTGCTAGCCCTCCACCGGGTCTTTCTCCACAGCACCCGACCTACCCCACACAGCCGTACACGTGGGCTCCACCACCGTTGCAGGGCTACTCCTCATGGCCGGGGGCGCAGACGCAGCGGGGGCCTCGCCCGCCCTACTGGCACTACGACTCTCCGCAGGGGTCAGGGTGGACTCAGTCGCCGCCACAGTCACAGCCACAGCTAGGGTGGTCTTAGCGAGATTGGCGTTGTTAACACGTAGATCTTCGGCAACTTTCGAGGCCCTGTCATGTTTCTCACGAAGGTTCTCGATAAGACTAAGATCGTCTTCATGAGTCTTCTGAACCTTTTCCAGCTCCTTCTTCGACAGCTCGAGCGCTGCCTCAGCAACCTTCTTTTCGTCCTGACACACTTTCAGAGCCTCCGCCAGTTCGGCCACCTTTTTCTCAAGATCAAGGTTCGTGGACTGAGCAAGAGAGAAGCTGCGCTTGAGCTCCTTGGACTCCTGAGAAATGCTTGTTCGCCTTCTCCTGGTCAACAAGCCGCTCGATAGCAACTTTCCCGAGCATAGAATATTTCAGGGTGTAGTCTTCTTGAAAATGCGCTAGCTTCGACGGAGGGTAAGAACGAAGAAGGTCCTTGAATTCTGAAAAATTTCGTGACTAAATCTCAAATCAAAAATTCGAGAATCTGAAAAGTACAAAAGGCAACGAAAAGAAACGAACCTTGTTTGCTTAAGTTCTGCATGGTGACCTTCTTCATCGAACTCGAAGAAACTTTACCCTGTGACGAAGTAGTGGTTTCGGGAGCAGAGTGAAGCCCCTTCTCAGAGTCCCGAGCAACTCCTCCGGGTTGTTCCGAGCCCTCACCTCCTATTTCATCAACAAGTACAGGCGATTTCCACAGTGTTAAAATCTTGGACGTCTGGCTCCCGATGCTAGTTGTCTTGAAACCAACACTTAATAGCTCGCCGCGATGAGACATACCAAAGCTCTTGTTAAATGCAGCCAAAGAAGGAGAGGGGGCCTGGTCTTTGGGAACAACTTCCCGAACTTCGAGCAGGGGAGCACGTTGGACAGGATCCTTCCCCCCTTTGAACGGTGAGTTTGAGCTCCTTGGTGAACTCAGGGGAAGCTTCGTCGCGGGACCGAGCAGGCAGAGAGACATCAGCAGCAGCGGGGGCTTCAGCAGCAACAGGGGCTTCAGCAGCAATGATAAGCACAGCCTCCTTACGAACTCCGGGAGCAGCATCTGAAAAAGAATCAATATCCATGAACTCATTCTCAGAACTCGACGGGCAATTCTCTCAAATGTTAAATCTCAACAGAGGCCAGAAGCAAGAACCTTTCTGGCTTTCCGCTCCCACAAAGAGATCGTCGTCAAAAGTAGATGGAACCCGCCGAACTCCGAAAGAAGAAACCTTTTTCACCGCCTTCTTCAACTTCTTGCGGCTCATCTGGGCTAGCCCGGAAGCCGCTTGGAGCTCAACGTCCGAAACTCGTTCGGAGATCTTACGTTTGCATTTCGACGATTCTAAAGATCGTGTCTTAGAAGGCTTAACGCCAGCAGAAGTGCTTTCGTCGACAGCTGATGGACCTCGTTTCGAGGATCTTCTTCGTGGGGCATTTATAGGAGCAGCTGAGCAACTAGCGACAGCAACTGCAGGGACCTTCAACTGAAAGATTTGTCTCCGCAAACTTCAGTGAACACGCGATTAATTCTCTTCTTGTGTTTCACCAGCGCCTTGTACGCCTTGTATTCGTTCATGGTATACTCGCCTATCATCAGATTCACTCTCTTTTCAATCTCGACCATGAAAGCATCAGCGCTCTGACCCTCTCGCAACTTAATGCCGAACTTCGGGAAAGGCACTTCTTGAGCTACCCAGTTGACATTGAAACACACGATCTCGGTAGGGGTCCAGCCACAGGAAATCGGCCAAATTCGTGCACCGACAAATTTCTCGATGATGTCGCGGCCTCCAAGTATAGTGCTTCTAATCCCTACTGCTCGATGATTGAATTCGGCAGTATTCACGGCAGTCAGGGGCGCGATAGGGCATGAAAAGGGGTAAGCCGGACCCTCATAACCAGGAACTTCAGACATATTGACCTTCAAATGAAACCAATACGAATTCCAGTCGTCGGTGAGATTAGTCTTGCAGCAGGGAGCAATCTGAATTCGTGTAATCCCTTTTCGGGTGTTTTGGCGCCGGGTGTTGAAGGTGCAGCATGCGTGCTGACTTCGTAGAATTGCCCGTCGTTGACCTTAATAACGTCAAGAACAATGACCAGTTCGTAGAATCTGGCGAAGGCGTCAACGCTGAGGTTACAACCAAAGATCTTCATGATCCAAATAAACTTCGACACCTCAAGAAAAGTGTCGGCGAAAGCTGGTGAATCTTCACTGAGAAGGCATCCAAGATCACGGGAAAAATCGGGTCACAAGGGAATCTGAGTCCACAAATGAAGAAGTCCCGAAACACGACAATCTCTCCATCCTCAGGGGCAGGGATTTGTTCGTCAAGTGGGGCTCGCCCAGTGCCCGTAGGGAAGAACCCGGCTGCTTCATATTCTCGAATCATGTTGGTCGTGACTTTAGACTCTCCGAAGACAAGAGAGGGTGGCAGCGGTCCTACAGCCTTTGCCTTAACCAGATCGCCAATGCCGGCGTCCACATCCCCGATATCTTCGTCGTCGTCCGTTCGGACCTCCCCATCCTCGTGACTCCTGGAGCCACTGGGAGAATCTACATCTTCAGCTGGTGCAGCATTCTCAGGACCTTCAACAATCGGATCAACTGGGAGACCAGCTGCGATAAGTTCTTCAGTAGTCATGGGTCTCGCGGTGCTTTTGACTCGAGCCACCTAACCAACAGAGTTACAGGTACGAAGAAATGAGAACAACGTTCGTGAATGAAACCCACAAAACAAAGAATCTACTGCAGTAAAAAGAACAAGTAAGAATCAAAGAGCGAAATGAACAATACCTTAGAGAGATCCGAAGAAAGCCGGAAGGTCGCGAACTCTTAAGCAAAAGACGAGATTCCGCGAACAGAAAGAGTTACGAATCGCAACAAAAGCAGGAGAGCCGTAAAAAAATTTTAACAGCGGAAGCCTCCTATTTATAGAGACCGGGGGGTAGTTCCGCGAAACCTGCCTCGATCAGACCGTTGTAGGGTTTCTGGGTGTCGGTGCGGAATGTGGTCCCGACACTAACCAGTAATAAGCGCCAAGGTCTATCCCTCAATGGTCGATGTTAAGCAATTAGAGATAGAGTTTTATCCTGGTTCCGGCCGGGGGGGCGTACGTCCAGTAGTGGTGTGCTCGGGGCACTATATTGCTCAGCACCGGGGGTGCCGGTAGTGGGGCAGCTACAAGCAAGGCGGGAGAGGAGGCGTGGCCTCCAAGTCCCTGGTGAAGTGGCTGAAGATGTTGTGGGAGAATTGGGGAATGCGTGTGTGGGATATCGTATGCTGTCTGTTATCTCATGCCTTGTCCCCTGCGGCGGGGGAGTTCGCCTTCCTTTTATAGGCCAAGGAGAGGGCGAATTACATGCATGCCGCACTATTCAGCTACATGGGGAAGTATGGTGCGCCGCGCAGTGGAGTGGGCGGCCGCCTTGACGGTCCTTGCCGTGATCTGTCCATCATGGCGTATCTTGTACCCGAACAGTGGTAGCTTCGAGGGTAGGAGCGCAGTGGTTGGCCGTGATGTCCCCATGTGGGCTCGAGGGGGTTGCCGACGTCGACCCGTACGGGATACAGTGGCAGGCGTGGTGGCGTCCCGTTCTCGCACGCCTCACAGCGCCGGAGCTGTTACTGCAGTGCCCGGCGTGGGGTTGTACGCGCGGGGGTGGCCGCCTGCAGTTAACAGTGGCAGGGATGGTGCCCCGCCGGCCTAGCGTCACGACCTAGCCCTGCAAAGTCATGAGAAAGCATTTCGAGGGTGTGGCCGGCCCCCCTTCGAGGGCTCGGCACGTTAGCCGTACGGGAGTAGGCGGCGCGGCGTCACGGGGCCGACACCGGCCACGTCGCACAGTCCCTCACAGTGGCGGGGATGGGTTCCCCCTTGGGAGTTGGTGCAATAGGACCGGGGCGTGAGTCCCAGGCGCATGATGGTGCCGCCCCGCCGTTGTCAGAGCATTAAATGCCCGTACCCGCGTGTGGGAACGGGCGTGTGCGTGCGGGGCGCCCTCGAGCGAGGCGGAGCCTGCTCGAGGTAGGCGTGGACCCTCGAGCGAGGCGGATCCCGCTCGAGGTAAGCGTACACCCTCGAACGGGGCGGAGCCCGCTCGAGGGAGGCGTGTGCCCTCGAGCGAGGCGGAGCCTGCTCGAGGGGATCTTTGAGTGGGCCGTCTTGGTGGGCCGCCGAGGCCACCGCGGCGTGGGTCGTGCCCCGTGTGCGCTCTTAAGCAGGACGCGTTTCGCTTTGGCTTTTTGCAGGTTTTAAGTTGGGTTTCTCCATTTGTTTAAGGGGACCCTCTGGGCTGTCCCCGACAGTAGCCCCCGAGCATTTGCGGGTTTGCCGGTCAGGTTCCTGCAGATGCTGGAGCCTACTGATACGAAGAGCATGCCCGTGCCCGCCCCGGTCTTCATCACTGAGCCGTCGAAATACAGAGTCCAGCACTCTGCCTGGATCTGCGGCGGCGGCAGTTGCGTGTCCGTCCACTCAGCAACGAAATCCGCCAGGATCTGGGACTTGATGGCCTTGCGCGGGGCGTAGGCGAGTGTCTCGCCCATCAGCTCCACCGACCACTTGGCGATCCTGCCCGCCGCGTCCGGATTGCGGATGATCTCTCCCAGTGGGAAGGAGGAGACCACCATGACAGGGTGGGCCTTGAAGTAGTGGCGAAGCTTGCGCCGTGCAAGGACCACTGCGTACAGCAGCTTCTGGACTTGAGGGTAGCGTGTCTTGGTGTCGGACAAGACTTCGCTGATGTAGTACACCGGCCGCTGGACCGGCAGGGTGTGCCCTTCCTCCGTGCGCTCTACCACGATTACAGCACTGACCACCTGGGTGGTCGCGGCCACGTAGAGTTGCAGAGGTTCGCCGTCCTGCGGTGGTGTGAGGATCGAGGCGTGGGTCAAGGACGCCTTTAGCTTGTCGAGCGCATCCTGGGCCTCGGCGGTCCAGGAAAAGCGCTCGTGCTTCTTGAGGAGGCGATAGAGGATCAAGCATTTTTCGCCGAGCCGCGAGATGAAGCGGCTCAAGGCGGCAAGGCACCCCAGCACATTTTGTACCCCTTTGAGGTCTCGAATTGGACCCATTCGCTCGAGGGCTGCAACCTTTTCGGGGTTGGCCTTGATGCCTCGCTGGGAGATTATGTATCCTAGGAGCATGCCCCGCGGCACACCAAAGACACATTTTTCAGGGTTCAATTTTACCCCGTTGGCCTGTAGGCAGCCGAACGCGATGTTGAGGTCGCCAACCAGGTCGTCCGCCTTCCTGGTTTTTACGATGATGTCGTCTATGTACGCCTCGACGGTTCGCTCGATGTGGTCTCCGAAAACGTGCTGCATGCAGCGTTGGTACGTTGCACCCGCATTCCGGAGGCCGAACGGCATCGTGACGTAGCAAAACATCCCGAACGGCGTGATGAATGAAGTCGCGAGCTGGTCGGACTCCTTCATCTTGATTTGGTGGTACCCGGAGTAGGCATCAAGGAAGCAAAGTAGCTCACACCCGGCGGTCGAATCAACAATTTGATCGATACGTGGCAAAGGAAAACGAACTTTAGGACATGCTTTATTAAGACTGGTGTAGTCTATACACATCCACCATTTCTCGTTCTTTTTCTTTACTAGTACAGGATTGGCTAGCCACGTAGGGTGGAACACTTCCTTGATGAACCCGGCCTCGAGAAGCTTCCGCAGCTCCGCTCCGATCGCCCGCCACCGCTCCACGTCGAAGCGGCGGAGCCGTTGCTGCACGGCGCGGGAGTGAGGCAGGATGTCAAGGGAGTGCTCGGCGACCTCCCTCGGGATGCCTGGCATGTCCGAGGGGCTCCACGCGAAGATGTCGGCATTGGCGCGGAGGAAGTCGATGAGCACCACTTCCTATTTCGGGTCGAGAGTAGAGCTGACCCTCAACACCTTGCCCTCGGGGGCAGCAGGGTCGAGGGGCACCTCCTTGGTCTGCTCCGCGGCCTCGAAATTGTCGGCGTGCTTGGCGGTGGAGTCGAGGTCCTCGTTGACCATCTTCTCCAAGGTGGTCACCAGCGCTTCATCCAGCGCAAGTGCTTCTGCGTCCTCGACGCATTCGACGTCGCAGTCGAACGCGTGCTCGATGGACGAGCCCACGGTGATGACGCCGTTCGGTCCCGGCATCTTCATTTTGAGGTAGGTGTAGTTGGGGACGGCCATGAACTTGGCGTAGCAGGGCCGTCCAAGTATGGCGTGATAGGCGCCCCGGAACCCCACCACCTCGAAGGTGAGCATCTCCTTGCGGAAATTGCTTGGAGTGCCGAACCAGACAGGCAGATCGATCTGCTCGAGGGGCTGGACGCGCTTGCTCGGCACGACGCCATGGAACGGTGTCGTGCTGGGCCGCAGCTGGTCCAACCCGATCCCCAGCAGGCGCAGCGTGTGCGCGTAGAGGATGTTGAGGTTGCTGCCTCCGTCCATCAGGACCTTTGAGAACCGCGCGCTCCCAATGACCGGGTCGACCACCAGTGGGTACTGGCCCGGGTTGGGGATGCGGTTCGGGTGATCTTCACGGTTGAAGGTGATGGCATCCTCCGACCAGTCGAGGAAGGAGGGAGGTGCCTTTTCCGTGGCGAGGACCTCATGCCGCTCCCGCTTGCGCTGGCGGCTCGACATGTCGACGGTCGGCCCCCCGAAGATGAGGAACACGTTTTCCACGGCGAGGAAGCCGCCGGCGTCGCCATCTCCTCCGTCCTTCTTGGCCTCCGCGTCCTTCGCGGCGGCGCGGCCGTAGAACTTCTTGAGCATATCACACTGCTCGAGGGTGTGGTTCGCCGGTGTTTTGTGATACGGACATGGCTTCTTCAGCATGTCGTCGAACACCCCCGGACCTCGAGGGGCCGGTCGAGGGCCCCGTCGAGCCGGGTCAACAGCAAGGGCCTCGGCGTCATCGCCGTCGCGTCCATGCTCGCGCGCCTCGCGGCGCAGCTTCTTCCCTTTCTTGCCCCGCTTGTCGTTCCGGTGGGGCTCCTTGGACTTGCTGCCCTCCGCGGGCGCGTCGTCCGAGCGCTTGCCCTTCTTGCCGTCAAAGCTCGCCCCCACGGCCTCTTCACCTGAGGCGAAGCTGGTGGCGATGTCGAACAGCTCGTTCGAGTCCACCGGTGGGCTGCGCCCCAACTCGCGCACGAGGTCCCGGCACGTGGTGCCCTCGAGGAAGGCATGCACAATCTCGGATTGCGCCACGCTTGGGAGCTCCATGCAGCGCTTGGAGAAGCGCCATATGAAGTCCCGGAGCGACTCGCCGGCTTCGCGGGTGCGGGAGCGCAGGTCCCAGGAGTTCCCAGGGCGCACATACGTGCCCTGGAAGTTGCCCACGAACGTGCGGACCAAGTCGTCCCAGTTATGGATCTGACTGGCCGGCAGGTGTTCGAGCCGCGTCCGGGCTGAATCGCCGAGGTGCAGGGGGAGGTTGCGGATGATGACCTCGTCGCTGGTGGCCCCTCCCAACTAGCATGCTAGGCGGTAGTCGTTAAGCCACACGCGGGGATCTGTCTCCCCGTTGTACTTGACGATAGTCGTGGGTTGGCGAAAGCGCTGGGGGAAGGCCGCCGCGCGGATCTCCCGGCTGAACACACGGGTTCCCGGGGGTTTCGGCGTCGGCGAGCGGTCTTCATCGTTGTCGTAGCGTCCACCCCGCCGAGGGTGGTAGCCTGCCGCCGCCCACGCATCCTCTTTGCTCGTCCGCCAAGCGTTGATGACATTGCGGGCGTCGCCGTCCCGTGCCCTGCGCGTGTCGAGGAGCCGTTCTTTAGCCGGCGTGCGTCCCGGTTGGCGGGTCGCTCCGCCGCTCCGCCCGCATGGACCGAGGGTTCGCCCCCCTGCGCGCCCCCATCTCCCCGTGCGTCCCCTTGCTGGCGGATGCGAGACGCTGAGCTCTCAGCCTGCTGGACGGCCGCTTGCTCGATAAGCGCCTGCGCCTCACGGTGCAGGTTCCGTGCCTCGGGTGTCGAGGGGGCGGGCATGGCCCGCAGCAGCGTTGCGGCGGAAATGAGCTTATGGCTCTCTCGCGGAGGCGTGTCCAGGTTGTCGACGTTGAAATCGGCATTGATGCGGTCGCAGGCCTGTATGCCCAGCTCCCGCGCGCGCTCGCCGCGCGCAGAGGCTTCCCCTGCCATAGAGGCACGGAGTAACCGCACCGTCCGATACTCCTCCGCCAGCTTGGCTTCGAGTTCGCGGGCTTGGGCTAACTGCGCGTCGAGGTCGGCCCCAGCAGGGGTGCTCGGTCCCGCTGCCAGGCGCGGAGCGATCCATGGGGCAGGCGTAACTTCCCTGTCGCCGCGCGCCGCCGCGCCGGTGGCGTTCGGCCGGGTCGTTGGCGATGACGACGCGGCATTCCCGCGCGGGGTCGTAGCTCCCGATCTTCGGAGTCGTCGGAGCAACCGAACCGGTGGTCCGTGGCGTCAAGAAAACGCCTGAACACTTCGGGTCCGGCACGCCGGAAAAGTCCCACTCCGCGTACCCGTGCAGGTTGGCGGGTGGCAACGCGTCGAGGGAGCCTAGGGACGACTCATCGCCGGCGGAGGCGCTAGGGTCCCTGGCGACGAAGACGTGACGGCCAGGGGGAACCCTGCGCATTGTGGTGTTGACGTTGGCGTTGTAGGCTGTCGTAGCGCCGCGCAGACCGATGGGGAAGCGCGGCCGGAGACCTCGCGTTCCCCCGCCGGGGGCGGCGGCCGTTGTGGCGACGGGCGCGCCACGTTGGGAGGCGGCGCATCCGGCTTGCCGCCGCTCCGACCGCGCCCGGCGTGAGCGCCGGCCGGAGCGGCGGCGACGCCGTGATGCGACGGACCCGCGGCGTCCGTGCCGGCGGGCGTTTGCGTCGTGGCGACGCGCGCGGCGGCGACCGGGGCGGACCGCGCTTGGCGCCGCGCACGGAGCTCCTCACGGTTGGTGAGGCGCATCAGGTAGCCGTTCCCCGTGGCCTGAAAATTCAGGCTCCCGAACCGGATTTCAAACCCGGCGGGGAGGGGGTCCGAGGTGCCCATGGAGTAGCGCGTACCGCGGTACTCGGTGCGAATCACCATGGAGGGAGTTAATGGTGGATTGACCTTAGGCGCTCGCTTGCCCCACGGTGGGCGCCAACTGTCGGTGCGGAATGTGGTCCCGACACTAACCAGTAATAAGCGCCAAGGTCTATCCCTCAATGGTCGATGCTAAGCAATCAGAGACAGAGTTTTATCCCCGGTTCCGGGCGGGGGGCCGTACGTCCGGCGGTGGTGTGCTCGGGGCACTATATCGCTCGGCACGGGGTGCTCGTAGTGGGGCGACTACAAGCAAGGCGGGAGAGGAGGCGTGGCCTCCAAGTCCCTGGTGAAGTGGCTGAAGATGTTGTGGGAGAATTGGGGAATGCGTGTGTGGGATGTCGTATGTTGTTTGTTATCTCATGCCTTGTCCCCTGCGGCGGGGGAGTTCACCTTCCTTTTATAGGCCAAGGAGAGGGCGAATTACATGCATGCCGCACTATTCAGCTACATGGGGAAGTATGGTGCGCCGCGCCGTGGAGTGGGCGGCCGCCTTGACGGTCCTTGCCGTGATCTGGCCATCATGGCGTATCTTGTACCCGAACAGTGGTAGCTTCGAGGGTAGGAGCGCAGTGGTTGGCCGAGATGTCCCCAGGCGGGCTCGAGGGGGTTGCCGACGTCGATCCGTACGGGATACAACGGCAGGCGTGGTGGTGTCCCGTTCTCGCACGCCTCACAGCGCCGGAGCTGTTACTACAGTGCCCGGCGTGGGATTGTACGCGCGGGGGCGGCCGCCTGCAGTTAACAGTGGCAGGGATGGCGCCCCGCCGGCCTAGCGTCACGACCTAGCCCTGCAAAGTCACGAGAAAGCATTTCGAGGGTGTGGCCGGCCCCCCTTCGAGGGCTCGGCACGTTAGCCGTACGGGCGTAGGCGGCGCGGCGTCACGGGGCCGACACCGGCCCCGTCGCACAGTCCCCCACAGTCGCGGGGATGGGTTCCCCCTAGGGAGTTGGTGCAACAGGACCGGGGCGTGAGTCCCAGGCGCATGATGGCGCCGCCCCTCCGTTGTCAGAGCATTAAATGCCCGTACCCGCATGTGGGAACGGGCGTGTGCGTGCGGGGCGCCCTCGAGCGAGGCGGAGCCTGCTCGAGGTAGGTGTGGACCCTCGAGCGAGGCGGAGCCCGCTCGAGGTAAGCGTACACCCTCGAACGGGGCGGAGCCCGCTCGAGGGAGGCGTGTGCCCTCGAGCGAGGCGGAGCCTGCTCGAGGGGATCTTTGAGTGGGCCGTCTTGGTGGGCCGCCGGGGCCACTGCGGCGTGGGTCGTGCCCCGTGTGCGCGCTTAAGCAGGACGCGTTTGGCTTTGGCTTTTTGCAGGTTTTAAGTGGGGTTTCCCCATTTGTTTAAGGGGACCCTCAGGGCTGTCCCCGACACTGGGCGACGCGTGTCCCCTCCGACGTTCCGAGGGTGACGTTTTTTACTATATTTCCGAAATATTCGTGGAATCGGATCGTCGGAGTCAACCCGCTTCCCCGAGTGGCTAGTGTTGGGGAATTCAGGAAAACCCATCACCCTCGAAACGTTGAGTTTGACAAAGTTCTTGAGATATGTTTTTCAGGAACAGGGAATTCACGATTTTCGGGAATCAGGGACTTACGAAGCTTCAGATTCGCAAACATGCGAATTTCGGGGATCTTGGTTCGGGGAAGACGCGGAGCCACGAACACGCAGAAGCCCGGAACCTCGAGCGCGGAGGCGCGAACCTCGAAGGGCGGGCGATTCGGGAATCGTCGGGAATCCGGTTCGGAAGTCATGCACGGAGATATTCACGAACCGGCGAAGAAGCGAAGTCGAAGTTGTCGTTCCAAAAGTCGGGTTTTGAGTGTGAACGGTGGCGAGGGCTTGTAAATATCTCGGATGAAAAAGACATCCTTGTATGCGTTCACATTAGGAATATTCTTTGAGCTCGAGAGCATTTTGGGAATGTATTAGTCCAACCAAAAGTCATAAAATCCTGCTAGCATAATTATAAAAATCCTGTAATGAAGTTTCTATGTTTAGGCAGAAGCATATATATGATCCCCAAAAGACAAACCTAACTGATGAAATTACACAAAAAAATGATTTTTCCGTGAGTACAAGAACATGAATGTGAGCATGGAAGGACTGGATGCCTCTGTAGTGAGCCACAACTAAAATTTGGAACTGCTAATGCACAAGAATTTTGAAATCTCAGTTTACACTTCTGACACACGACGGATCTCAGTTCCATTTGTGAAAGTAGACACAAAGAAAAACAACAATATTTGATTCCGGGATGCAACCAATCTATATTCTATAGGAAGTCAAAGGACTCGGACTGCAGGGAGCACACACAAGGACAACAGGGTGCTCGAGATTGAGAGGAAAATTAACAAAAAAAGCAGACCTTCGACAACGGAACAAAGGAAAAAGGAAAAAAATGGTTGCGGGGCGTACCTGATGAGGTCAACGGCCGTTCAGGATGTCCAACCATCGCCTGCTCATGCGAATCCTCGCCGGTCCGCTCGTTCTTGCTGCTTGATGAATCCTCCTCGTCGACCTGCTTGGCTCGCGCACCCGCGCATGGGCATGCGCCTCACGCACGCGCACACTGGCCGCTCTCGTCGAAATCTCGTACTCGGGATCCCGCCGGTGGGCATGCACAGCCCCCACCGTTGGGGACGACGGCCCACCACCACCGCAGGACGAGCTCGCTGGGCACCGCGTCTGCCGTGCGGGGAGGTCGTTGGCCGGCCACACTCGTCGTCTCGCGGATCTCGCGCAAGGACCGCCTCCTCCTCCTGCACGCCGTCCGCTGCACGCCGGAAAGCTCGCTGGTCCCCTCTGCCGTCCGCCGCAAGCTCCTGCGCAGGGAGCTCGCCACAGCACTACAGCAGATGGACGCCGGGGGCCGCTCCCATGTGCCGCCCTGGACCGCAGCTTGCTAGTGGTGGCTTGATTTGAATCGCAAAGTCAATTGGGCGCGCGGTCCCTCGGAGGCTCGGAGCGATCGCGCCGCCCGTGCGCGCCACTGGCTTGTTTTTCTTTTTTTTCATTTTCTTTTTTTAGTTTTTTTTCTTCAATATTTTTTCTTATACATAAGTTATGTGTATAATTCGTCAAAATAAATTATGCACATAACTCGACGTTTACAGAAAAAATTATGCGCACAACTTATCGTTAGAGAGAAAAATATACGCACAAGTTATTCTTCAATTAGTTTTTTTAGCACACATTCAAGAGCTGTATTAATTCACGACAGGATTACAATCGCTTTGCGTCACATCCATAAGGTTCGACGGAAAGCAATTTGCCCAAACTAACTCAGGCTCGAGCACTGACTGACGGCAAAGTAGCACACAGGTGTGCTGCCCTATTGCCATCTCTACGAACAAAAGAGAAGTTCAAAGAAACAAAAGACCTGCCTAGCTCTTGAAGCTCCTGCCAAAGACCAAAGACCACACTACGGTCATCCGCACCATCACGCATCATATTCACCAGTGTTTGGCTATCACTCTCCAAAATAATTCTGTGGTAGCCCCTTTGCCTAGCCAATTCCCGGACGAGTCTCGAGCGACAAGGAACTCGCCCGTGAGTGCGTCCGCCACATGATCATATAGTTTCGGCGGCTACCCAAGTGGTGTTCCTTCACCGTCCCGTATGATCACACCCGACGCGCCTATGGTCGTCGACATCTCGAAAGCGACATCGGTGTTGACCTTAACCCGGCCTTGCGGCGGCGTTCTCCACGCGGCTGGCCGTGTGATTGCCCCACCGAGGTCCTCCCGGTCTCGACGCCTGTAGGCACACTAGGGCTTCTACCATGGCAGCCACGTGTCGAACTGCAGCTTGTGGATTCCAGCGTCCCTTGCCATGCTTCCTAGCATTCCTCCCTGACCAGAGAGACCACGCACCGCAGATAATCAATGCCGCCTCCCTTGGAGTACAAAGATCCCCAGCAAGCACATCCCTCGTCCAAGACCCCGGATGAAGCTCCGGCACCCGCACTCCTGTGATCTCCTGTGCTGCTTTCCAGAATTGGAGTGCGAAGGTGCACTTGAGCGCCACATGATATAGCGATTCACCCGGTTCCCCACAAGCTTCACAATGATCTTCCTTCTCTATATGTCTCCTTTTGAGTTCCCCCTTCGTTGGCAAAGAGGCTTTCAGCGCCCGCCACCAGAAGATTTGCACTTTAGGCGGTACATTCAGGCGCCATAAGGCTCCCCACCAGAATCCATCCTTGGATGACTCAGTTGAGTTCCTCTTCATTGCTTCAATTTGATCTTGTTCGCTTTTCAAGGCACGGTAGCACGATCGAACCGAGTAACACCCATGCCTCTCATAAGCCTAGGCCAATAAATCTTCCTGCATACGCACTCCAGGCCTAATCTTTAGAATTTCTTCTGCATCCTGAGGGAGGAAAGAATCATTCACCAACTGCACATTCCAGCTTCTTGTTCCCGGTATAAACAGTTCCTGTACTTGTTCCACATTCACCCCCTCCATTCTCATCAACGGCTTCATAGACCTTAGACCCGTGATCCACTTATCTGTCCAAATATTCATAGAGTCGCCTGGGCCTATCCTCTTGATCAAACCCTTCTTTAGAGCCTCCCTGCCCCATAAAATTGCCCGCCAAGTTTCCGAGCTTTTCTTCTTTTTTGTAGCAGTGATAAAATCTCCCCGAAGATAATATTTTCCTTTCAGAACTCTCGCACACAAGGAGTCTGCTCTTACCAACAAACGCCACCCTTGCTTCCCTAGTAGCGCCTGGTTAAAGAGCGGCAAGTTCCTGAAGCCCATTCCTCCATTAGCTTTGGGCGTAGTTAATTTTGACCACCCCTGCCAGTGTATTTTGTGGCTGTCAATTGAACTTCCCCACCAGAAATTCGATATGTAGGTCTTCATCTTCTTACACACATCGGCCGGCAATCTGAAGCAGCTCATTGGATAGGTAGGTACCGCCTGAGCATTGGCCTTTATAAGTACCTCCCGTCCCGCACAACTGAGAAGATTCTCACCCCAACCGTTAACAAAGTTTCTGATCCTGTCCGACACATAATGAAACACACCGTCAGCTACCTTGCCAACAGCCGTTGGAAGGCCAAGGTATCTTTCCCCCAGCGCCTCTGTAGGGATTGCCAGGGCTTGATGCACCTCCCTTTTATCTGAGTCACCACAGTTAGCACTAAAAAAATCGCTGACTTGTGCTTATTTACCAATTGCCCTGAACCCCGGTTGTAGCTGTCCAGGATCTCATTTATCCTGTCCGCCCCCCTTCGATTTGCTTGCTTAAAAATCAAACAATCATCAGCAAAAAGGAGGTGAGAAATCCACGGGGCTTGACAACTTACTCTAATTCCTCTTGATAGAAATTGAGGGCCCTTCGCTTTCAGCATACATGTGAGCCCTTCCGCACACAATAGAAACAAATATGGCGAAATTGGGTCGCCCTGACGGATTCCACGAGTCGGTTTGAAAAGTGGCGACAAAGCTCCATTAACCTTTACCGAGAAAGTTACTGATGTGACACACTTCATCACCAGTTTACACCATGCCTCCGGGAAGCCGAGCGCTAACATGATATCATGTAGGTATCTCCATTCCACCCGATCATAAGCCTTCGCCATGTCTAGCTTGATGGCGCATGCCCGGGTCTTGCCTTTCTTGTTCCGGAGGTAGTGGGTACACTCGTACGCAACCAGAACATTATCAGTGATCAGCCTGCCAGGGACAAAAGCACTCTGCTCCAAAGAGACAATATCATCCAGTACACACCGCAATCTATTGGCCATCGTCTTGGAGCAGATTTTATATAGCACATTGCATAGAGAAATAGGACGAAATTGAGTAAGTTCTTGTGGGTTTGGCACCTTAGGGATGAGAACCAAAATGGTCTTGTTAATTGACTCCGGCATCTCCCCTCCATTCAGAAAACCCAACACCGCCTGTGTGATCTCGTCCTTCAGTAGTTCCCAATGTTTCTGGAAGAAACCAACCGTGAAGCCGTCTTCACCAGGGGCCTTACTGGCCTTCATTTGGAATAATGCAGCTGTAACCTCCTCCTCAATGAACGGCCTTACTAGCATCTCCCCCGTCTCAGCTGTAACTTTGCGCGGCACATGCTGGCAGATTAATTCCGGGTCCAGCTCCTCCTGCGCCAAGAATAAATCTCTATAGAAATTGGATGCCATTTGCTCGAGCACCCCTTGATCTGTAGCCAGCGAACCATCTGCTGTCTTCAGAGCACGGATTCTGTTTGTGCGACCCCTCTCTCTAGCCTTGGCCTGAAAAAATTCGGTATTTCTATCGCCCGATTTCAACCAGTCCATGCGCGAGCGCTGTCGCTGCATCTCTTCTTCTCGTGCTAACAACTCAGCCAACTCTTCCATCAGGCGTCTCTCCCTCTCTGATGGGCCCCGATACAACGACCTATTCCTCTCCTGTGCAAGCTCTTCTCTTAACTGCTTAAGTTTAAACTTAACTGAGCCGAAAATATCCCTCTCCCAGCCTTGGAATGCAGCCTGCATAGAGGACAATTTGGCGCCCACTCCATGCAGCCCTCCTCCAGTAGGCACACATCCCCAAGATTGCTTCACAAACTCCGCATACGAACCATGGCGCTGCCACATGTTTTCGTAACGGAACATCTTCGGCCTCCTCTGAACGTTACCCTGACTGTCAGACTCCCTCACCTTCACCAGGAGTGCGATATGATCAGAGAAAACCGTAGGCACGTGTTCCACATTCGTTTCCCCCATATGCTCCAGGAACTTAACGTCGCCCAGTGCCCGATCGAGGCGCACTTTCACATTCCTCTCCGCCGCTTGGCGGTTATCCCAAGTGAATGGAGGCCCATTGAAGCCAAGGTCATTAAGGCCACATTCCGCACAAACATCCTGAAATTGTGCTTTTTGCCAATGTTCCCTTGGGTTCACTCCGAAATGTTCCTGAGCTGATAGTACCTCATTGAAATCCCCATGGCACAGCCAAGGAAGGTCCAATTGCGCCCGAAGAAATCTCATTAAGTACCAGCTGTTTTTCCTGAGCTCTCGTCTTGGCTCCCCATAGAAGCCCGTCAGACGCCATTGCTTTGGTGACAATGTATCGCACGACAAAACCACATCAATATGCGATTTCGACATACTCTGAGTCATCACCAGAACATCCCGACGCCAGAACAACGCCAACCCGCCGCTCTGACCAGCAGCCGACACCGCTTCACCATTTGGAAAGCCCAACTCCCTCCTCAGCTCGAGAGCACGATCTCTCGACAATCTGGTCTCCATTAAGAAGACCACAGTAGGCTTCAAGGTCTCCACCAGATGGCGGAGCTCACGAACCGCCGCGGATCGCCCACACCCGCGGCAGTTCACACTGAGGCAATTCATGGCTCCCGGCGGGGGCTGTCCATCGCAGCCGCCGCCGATCTTGCTTTAGCATGAGCATCACTCCTTTTCTGCTTCTTTGTTAATTCATCCAAAGTAGCAGAAGCATGTGCACCTGAGCCGCCATCCTCACCAACAATTTGGTTAACCCTCGCCGACACTAGCCCGGGTGGGACCACTGCCAAAGTATCTGTAGCCGGCAGGTTAAGGTCCGGAGTCCCCGAGTGACTAGGGTTTGATGCCTTGGTCTTCCTCTTCCTTGGGGCCCTTCTCACTTCACTTGTGCCCGGTTGGAACAACTGACGGGATGCCCGGGCACTTTCCTGTCCGCCCTTCGTTCCCTTACTCACCCCCGACGGTTTCAGAGGTGAAGACACCTCCTCTTCCTCACCAGGTGCTGGAGTAGCATTGCGTGCTCCTGAATGTTTCCCTTCCGAATGGCTTGCGGACCCCCGCGAGTGCTTTGATGCAGACGTTGCCCCCATCAAACAGGTCAGCAGCCGCCTCAGAGAAACTTTGCACTTTTTTCCTCTTTGGTTCAAAAACCCTGAGTTTCACATCGTACGGGAGCTTGCCCTCCGAATTCCTGACGAGAGGTTTATCACACTCCAGGTGTGAGTGCCCCATGACGCCACACGATAAACAGAAAAAGGGGAGTTTTTCATACTCAATGTCAAACCAATCTGGCGGTTCATTCTTCGTCGTCTTCAAAAGAACCCCCCTTCTCAAAGGTTTGGCGAGCTCAATGGACACACGGCCGCGTAGATACTCCCCGCTTGCTTTGCCATCCTTGTCCACGTCCATCTTCTTTACGTCACCAATCAACCCCATCGCTTTAGTGCCACGGTGTTGATTCATCCAACCCAAAGGAAGATCTATGATCCGCACCCAGATGTCCATGCGGTCAAAACGGATCTCAGAGGGTTTTAAGCTATCTTCATACTCGCGCAGAATTACTACGTGCTTGTCCACCACCCATGGCGATCCACCTAGGGCTCATTCCATGTCCTGCTCATAGTCAAATTCTGCCACGAACAGGTTCTTAGCCTTCGCCCCAACTGATCTGATTTTCAGGCCGGCAGGATTTCCCCATGCCGGTTTCATAGCACCATAAATTGCCGCAGCATGCACCGTCGACGGCGAGATGACTTTGCCAACCATTGCCCTTCCCTTGCTAGGGTTTCCCCCATCATCCTCATCATCGCTGAACTCCACAACCTGCTCCTCCTCAGCGGTTAGGTTAAGCTTTTCCAGCAAGTCAGCAACCGAGGACTCCCGGTTCTCCGAACTTCCATCTCCTTTATCAGCCATGGCGGCGAATCAGAGATGACAAAACAAGTATGCAGTGCTTGAGCAGCACGCACAAAAGCGATCCTGAAATTAGGGTCCTAAGTGGCAAGCCCCTAATGGGAAGTGTGTGGTCGCCGGCGCCGGAACGGCTAACCGGAGATTTTGCGTTGGCCGCCGGGGACTGCGGTGTCCCGGCGTGGCGTGGCACCGGGGGACCGAGCGGCCCGCGGTGGAGCACTAAGATCACGTCGGTGAGACAGCGATCTAGTTCATCGTCGGGATCGCCTGCGCCTCCTCCATCGCCTCTGGAAAAAACGGATCTTACTTGCCCGTATTCTTCAATTAGTTGTGCATACAAGTTCGCATAAGTTTTGCGCGAATAAAGCTTATGCTTAAAAATTATGTAACAAAATCTATAGATCGAAATTATACATCAAAATTGTGTGTATAAGTTATGATATTCTAAAAATAGAAATTTGTGGGAAGAAAAACATTTGCAGAAAAGGAAAGGAAGAAGGGGAGGACTCCAGCAAAACCGGTCGCTGGGAGCGACCTGTCGCTAGATAGCGATGCCCGATTTGAATGGCGCTGGTGGGGAATGAGGGGAGGGGATGAAGATAAGGTGGGGCCCGCCACGTGGACCAACAGTACGCAGATGTGATTGTGACCGGATCTGAATGGCTGGTTTGGTGGACGGTCCGGTCAGCGCCAGCCGGTTGGGTGGCACCATGATACCGGGGCTCTCAATAACTATTGGAAGTACTAGGCTCCCAATATATATACTCTCTATATAGAAAGACTAATGGGAGCCCAAGTCAACCAACCAGCCACGTGCCCACCTCCATCTCCCTCACAGCTAACCAACCAGCCACCTACCCACCTCCCACTTCCATCTCCCTCCCACCTGACACATGCATGCATGCATGCAAATCCTTCCTTTTGCTTTTTAGTATTTCCGCGATAATTCTTCACATGAGATTCCAATTCAGAAACGGTTTTCACCATAATATTCGCAACATTTTTATGCACAATTTGAGATCCATTGTGAATATATTTTTTTGAATTTTTTGAATTCAAAATTTTATATGACCATAGATGCCCTGACGACAGGTTTGTATGACCTGGACTACATGTTTGTATTACCCAACAAGCATGTTTGTAGGATTTGGACTATGAATTTATATGACTCGAACTGCAGGTTTGTATGATCCACGATGATAGGATTCTATGACCCGGACTACAAGACTCTATGACCTGCGAGGCTACGACGACAGGAATCTATGACTAGATGATAGGTTTCTATGAACTGCATGTAGGTTTATATGCTCGTTTTTATATGTTTTTTCAAACCCATATTTCTATGATTTGTGCGGTAGGTTTCTATGACATTGAGACAGATTTCTATGGTCTGCAGTGTCATAGAAACCAGTTGTGTGTGTCAAAAAAACTTCTCGTTGCGGGGTCATAGAAACATGTTGTCCGAGCCATATAAATTTGTCATCTGTGTTACAGCAACTTGTCATCCGAGGCAAAAAAAATTTCACTAGGCTCAACACTTGTATTCAAATTTCAAATTCTGATATCTTGGTCATAGAAATCTAGTGTCTAGGTCATAGAATCTTGTTGTCACAGCCTCGTAGGTTATAAAATCTTGTAGTCCGGGTCATAGAATCCTATCATCGCAAATCATACAAACCTGTAGTCTGAATCATATAAATTCATGTCGGCTGGGTAATACAAACATGTACTCCGGGTTATACAAACCTGTCGTCTAGGCATCTATGGTCATATAAGATTTTGAATTCAAAAATTCAAAAAAATATCCACAATGGATCTCAAATTGTGCATAAAAAGTCACGAATCTTATGGTGAAAACCGTTTCTGAATTGGAATCTCATGTGAAAAGTTATGGCGGAAATACTAAAAAGCAAAAGGAAGGAGATCTGCATGCATGCGTTAGGTTGGAGGGAGATGGAGGTGGGCACGTGGCTTGTTGGTTGGCTGAGGGAGATGGAGGTGGGCCTTGTGGCTGGTTGGACCGGTGGCTGGCTGGCTAGCTGGGCTGGTTGGCTGGCCCTAAGCTCCCAATATATACTCTCTCTCTATATATATAATGGCTAGAAAACATTCTTTTCTAGGGCAAATCAGAGAGCTTTGTTTCTGAAACAACACCATTACAATCCTTGGTGGCCGCCTTTCTTAACTAGTCGTCCGGGAACACCCAAGTCAAGAAAGCACTGCGAAAGAAGCTGAAGACAAAACAAAGGGGGAAACCCTAAATTACTGATTTGAATTTTTTCAATTCATTACAAGAGAAAATTTGGCTTTGGTTATATGTGGACGGTCATGGTAATTTCTGTTCGAAGATGCCTATTTGCATGCTTCCATGGAAATCCACATATAACCTGGATATCTAGATTATATTATCCCACCGTGTTATAATGATAGTTTTCACGAAGAAGCTACCCGGAAAGCTTCATTGGATTTTAGGCTCTTCAGGCTTTCCATGATAGACTGAATAATCACCCATTTTACAGCTGCACACGCCACAAACTGCGAACATTGTTTGCACAAAAAGCAAAACTGAACACTGGTCGATGTAATTTGATCAATATGCGCCTCAGGCAGACAAATTCAACTTAAGGCTGCGATTGTTAGAAGTATTGGAAGTAATCTAATAGGATCCCACTTTTATAGTAGAGACAAAATTAGTTACGGTTGATTGATCTCTTGATTAGTATGTGTGAGGGACCACATTAGGACTCGTATGTAATAAAAAAGATCTATGTCGAAGGATCTGTCGGTTGAAATTAATTTCATAGTACAGGTTTTTTAGTGGTAGGATGATGCATAGGCAGTATAAGGGTATGAGATTGGAACCATGAAAAATAATATTGTTATAATATATGAAATCAAACATATGAAATCTTTTATGTAATCTAATCTCACTGGTTAACATATTTCGATCATATTATTGTACATTTCAAGCAAATGACTATTTTATCCATCACATAAAACCGGTTATACTACCATACTACCGCTGGGTAGTATTGTGCACCATAAAAGACCTCAAAATTAATGGCATTTCTGTAATCTATGGTGCAGAGGCACATCGAGAATAGATGTTTCAAAGTCTCTTAACATGAACACGAGTATAGTACACAATTACATTTTTATGATTTCCAGTGTTTCTATTTTTCAATGCCGATAGTTATTTACAGTTTTTTTATTTCTCAACTACTCAAAACGTTTTTTATCAGTCAAATTGAAATATTTCTTGAGAGTTCACAAAGTGGTTTACAACATTTTTTCACCATTAGTTGTTCTGTTTTAAATTTTTTTGCTAATCTACTTTTCCTTTGCTATAACTTATAAATTAATCCCTCTGTACCAAATTGTAAATCGTTTTGGTGTTTTCAAATACATAATTTTTTGCTACGAACCTAAATATATATTGTCTTGATACATAGTGAAAATTATGTATCAAACATTAAAATCAAAACAACGTACAATTTGAAATGGAGGAGTAGATTAGAAAACCCACTTAGAAGAATGCTAAGAATTACTATATATAATCCTTGATCGGATAGATGGACTAATCATTTCAGTAACAATAAAGGATGTAGCTACAATGTGTATTGCTATGTGTCTTCCGTTTCATGAAACAGAGTTGTACCTTATTTTTCTCTCTGACTAGCGGCACCACTATCCAGTGTTTATCGAGCACCTGATTGCTCTAGATGGAAACATTTCTATGAGCAGCTAATAGAAACCGCTCTTCACTCGTGAAAAAAGGGCTCGAAAACTTGAAAGGGCATGTTGAGGGTTTTTGCTGCCTTATATGGGTTTCTCAGTTAAGTAAGGTGAGTGCTGAGCATCACATCTCTGCTACCACTTTAATTGGGCAACACCTTTGTTTTACAGATGCATTGTGGCCTACCACCAAAAAAAATTAATGCATTAATTTCTGGAGTATGTCCAAAAAATATGAGCCATGTGCTGGGTCATCATTTTTGTCATTTATATGCTTTTAAAATGAACCTTGATACACCGACCATGTTGAATCATGTTGAATGTTTACTCATTCTGATCACAAAAGATTGAATCTGTACCGTTTAGTAGCTAGGCTAACTATTGGATTGTATTGATGTCAGTTTATTCCAAAAGTCTAAGTACATAGTGTAAATTATGCATCGTCACCCCTTAAGTGAAGGCTCCCTCCTTAATTACGGAATCGGAGGGAGCAGAGGAATTCACATTATATTTTATCAAAACTCAAAAGATGAAAAAAGTTATAGATTACAAAAAAGAGTCTGGCCACTACATAATTCATGAAAAATATCATATTTATGCATGACGGGCAACCGATAGAAAATTCATGCCGAAAAGAATCTTTCAAATTTTGGAGTGGAATGCTCCAGCTCGTCGGTAAATAATATAAATATATGAAAATGCTTGTGCTACCTGTAATTTCAAGGAATCCAAGATATGTATGGCTGCTGATCATTTAACACCTGCTAATTAACGGCATTTCACTGATCTATGGTGAAGGGGTACATCAAGAATAGATGTTCCAAAGTCTCTTCCACATGAACTCCAGCATACTCGATCACATTTATAACATAAGATTTCTAAATATTTTTCTTTTTAAAAACTTCCTTGAGTTAAGTCTATCTTTCAACAGTAGCCACAAAATAGAGATCATGTTCTTGATGAAGTGATACGTGTCCCTTCATTGTTAGATGAAGTTTGTGTCAAAAATTATGTATTAATGATGTAACCAGCGAACAAAGGTTGAATCTGATGAGTTGATGAACAACGCAAGGTGGAGGGAGTGGAGGCAGAGGCTCAACAACGGCGCAGGTTCTAGAGTCTAGACCTTGTAACATGGTCACATGGAGAGTGGAAGAGTTCATATAGCTCCTCTTTTGGATCAATATGGGACTCCACTATTGGTTTGTCTGTTTTGGAGGGACGAAGTCCATAGAGTTCTGGTGCTTCGAGAGTCATAGGACTGAGAAAGGTGGTCTACCGAGGTTCTGCACATGGATAGGATCACAGCACCACTGCGTAGAATTCTTCTATAGGTCGAGACAGAACTTGAGCACCAGCGTAGAGGTAGCCGGGAAGAGCACTGCTGGACATTAGATTTCTGTAGCGAACATGGCCTCATATGCCATTAGTTCGAGTTTGATTTTGGTGATTCATTCTATGTTTGAAGGGTCAAAACCGCGGAAGAAAAGGAAAATAAAACACACCGTTCGATGAACCGACGGTACCATCGGTGCATAGTGTCGGTGTAGTTGGTACACTGCACAGGAGGCAAAATGAAGTTGGCACCATCGGATGAACCGACAATCCATTTTGTAGATGCGTCGGATGAATTGCGGAGGAAGAGCAGTGAAGACAGTAGCACCGGATGATCCGACGGTCTGAGTGAGGACACCGTCAGTCTATCCGACACTCAATTTGAATAAAGACAGAGACGCGCCAAGACAACCTCTTCAGCACCGGATGAATCGACGCCTTGGGTCAGAGATAGCGTCGGTCTATCCGACGATCACGAAGTAGCATACAGAGATGTTTTGGCGAGAAGTCCTTCAGCACCGGATGAACCGACGCACCGTCGGTGTATAGCGTCGGAGCAGTTGTGTCAGCGAAGATGCAACGACTAAATGACGTGGAGGGCACCGGATGAACCGACGCCTAGAAAAAGCATAGCATCAGTTCATTCGACGCTACCTTTTTCAGTGGCCGTTAGCCAACGGCTCTTTGGATGCCTTGGGCTATTTATACCCCCCCCTCCACTCACCCATTTGAGGTTGCTGGATTGTGTGGAAGTGCACATGAGTTCAAAACACCTAGAAGATCCTATCCAATCCATCCAAGTGCTTAATTGCTCATCCTTAGACTTGCATATGCTTTGTGTATGTGCTTAGCGCTAGGCTTGGCTTAGAGCTGAGTGAGTGCAAGGTTGTGCCAACCTTGTGAGGTGATTCTTGAGTGGATCAAGTTGTACAAGGTTCGCTGGCAGCCTTGGGGCCTAAGTGGCTCACCGGCAATCGTCATTGCCCATCCGGCTTGGTGTGGAGTGGCGAGGACACTTTGTGCGGGGGACGTGGAGACCCCCTTCCTTGGTGGAGAAGCTCCTTAGTGGAGGCGGCATCAAGGTGACCAAGGGAGCTTGGCGAGTGCCTAAGTGGCTAGCCTTTGTGGCGAGTCAAGTGGTGCTCTTGGGAGAGACTTGGCGACCGGGAAGCAATACTCTTGTGTGAGTGCTTCAACAACATGGACTAGGGGTGACTTAGTGCCTACCGATACCATGGGATAAATCACATGTCAAGAGTTTGCTTCCTCTCATCCCCTTTACGCTTCCGCATTTACTCTATTGCAATCTTTGCTTGCCTTTACTTTTGTAGAGTAGTATCCTGTTAGGATTGGCTATAGGTTGCAAACCTTGATTTGGGATGTGAGTTTTACACTAGAACAACCCTAGTTGCACATCTAGATAGTATGTTCTAGTTTATCTTTGTGTAAAAATAGTGAAGCCATAGGTTAAGTTTTTAGATTGCCTAATTCACCCCTCCCCCTCTTAGGCTAATGAGCATCTGATTCCTTACAATTTCTTTGCGCAACGACACTCCTGACACCTCAAAATCTTTATCTATAGCTCTATGTCACTTGGCATGTGGGTAGATGATTTACATGCAAATAGAGTAGGCATATATAGAGGGAGGACATGGTTGTTGGGTTTAATCCCACATCAAAAATTGATAGTGTGGAGAGCAACATATATGTGGGGGTAGTTCTCACCCAACAGACTAGTCTTTTGGATTGAGTTAGAGCCTGGACCTTGTTGTTGTGAGTCCCAGTGGATATTGGCTTGATGGGGCGCCAGCTCGGTGGGCCAGGCTGGATTCCGCTGCGCCACTCTAACAAGTGGTATGAGAGTCAAATGTCGGAAAAATCTGGGAAAACATCTCCGGGTCACACGGTAACAGGGGAGCCCGTGAACGTCTCCGGATGGTCACACAGATGATTGTGACAAGATAGTTAGACTCGGGGCCTGGATATGGTGACCTCGGTGACGGGGGAGCCCGTGAACGTCTGCGGATGGTCACACAGATGATTGTGACTAGAGAGTTAGACTCAGGGCCTGGATATGGTGACCTCGGTGATGGGGGAGCCTGTGAACGTCTCTGGATGGTCACATAGATTGTTGTGACTGGAGAGTAAGACTCGGGGCCTGGATATGGTGGCTTGGTTCTCCGGCTAATCCCGCACATGAGAATGATAGTTTTCAACCTTAACTAATATGAGTAATAGGGGTAGCATGGTTCTTTGTTACCAGTACTAGTGCGTCTAAAATTTTCTAAACGAACAGTCTTTATATCCGGTGGAAACTACAACCTTCGTGAAAACTTGTGCAAACCACGACAAAAAAAAGTCGTCTAAATTCACCAATAAAATCACACATATGGATGACATGATGATACACAACCTTGTAGAATATCTTGTCCAAAATCAACTTCGTTTGTGAGATATAAAAATAACAAAGGTTGTGTATCATCATATTATCTACATGTGTAATTGTTTTTGAATATAGATGACTTTTTAGCCATGGTTTGCATAGATTTTCACGAAAGTTGTGATTTCCACTAGATATGTTCCCGAGAAATTAAGATGAGTAATAATGCAAAGATTATGAAGCGATCTTCATTGAGCCTCATTGGCCAATTGTATAGAGTACTAGATGGCTTGGATCTTAATCAGTTTTAGAGGTATATAACTTTTTTATTGTATAGAGTATTGGATGGCTTCGATCTTAAGCAGCTTTAGATATATATATTTTTTTAATCCTAACAACTTTGTATCATTCCAGATAATCCTTGCTATATATTCTAACAGACATAAGGTAAGGATGTACATTCAACACGAGAATGGAATAGGGAGCTGCTAGTGGGTGCGCGTTCGCTGCTACGTGGTGCCGACGAACGAGCATTGGTAGGACAACAGCTCACGATTTTATCCATTCTACCGTTTGATTTTCTCAATTCTCGTGTCAAGCCTCATTATGAGAGTTTTTTTCTCATGCATATTCTGGGATATTTTCCATACCTTTAGGGGCCGGGATGTTAGAGTAGTAATGGGGGGATGCTTTCATATCCATATGAAGGTAGAATAATATTAAAATAGATGTTTTTATTCATATAACTGTACACTATAAAGAAAATGTAAAAAAATGAAAAAGTGAGACATGTCGACCTTTAGTTCATTTGATAAAAAGAAAATTCATGCTAAACATATATGTGGTCCTCTCTCGTAGCAGAATTTCAAGTACTGTACAAAATTGGTAATATGCAAAGGTGCATAAAAAATATTAAACATAAAATTGTTAATTGTCATGTCTTAAGAAAGGTGCTTATTATTTCTCCCAAGAAAATAGCAAGGCAAATGTCCATCATGTTGGATAAACCTTTTGTCAATTGGCACAATGGTAATAGTAAGTCACTTCTTTATCATTTTTCACCACAAGCATCGAGGCATAAGTCCTCCATGTTGGAAGACAAGTTTCATCCTTAGTGTTCATGACTCATGATGTCAACCTATTAAACATAGTACCAACAAAGGATTTCAAAATACAACGAGGGTAATAATACATGTGCAATTGAAATGAATAAACAAGTTAGTATTCATCTAACGAATGTTAATACTCACAGAGTAAAGGATAAACATGTTCAAATATTACACTGAAGTGAAAATAATAGTTTTAACACTACTACAGATTTAACTAGTTGTCGATTTGGACATTAAACTTCAAGTCATTTACTTCTAAATGATTTCACACTTAAAATACTTTACAAATTTCAGACTTAACCTTGCATCCATTTGCAAAAGTAAAACTCCAAACTTTGCACTACAAATTCAAAAACTTACTACAACATCATTTTAAAATTTGTACTTCTAAGTCTAAAACTTTAATTCAAACCTTACACTTTAAATTTAGGATTTTTATAACATTATACTTTCAAACTTTATACTTTCAAGTCAAAAACTTTGTACATCCAAATTAAATAACTCTATACTAGCAGATTTAGAACTTTGTACTACTAGATATGAAACTCTTTAATCACATATATTTAAAAATTTGCTACCAGATTATTTTAAACTTTATATCCCCCAGTCTAAAATTTTAATTTGAACCTTACAATTTAATTTTTTAAAAAGTATATAACATACTTTCAAACTTTTCACAGTCAAGTCAAAAACTTTGTAAACCAAATTAAAGAACACCACACTATCCGATTTAAAAGTTTATGTGCTAGATATGTATCTCTTTAATCCAATTATATGCTACTCCCAAGTATAAATTTTTAATTCAAACCTTGCACTCTAATTTTAAGAAAATTATACAAACATACTTTCAAACTTTATACTCTCAAGTCAAAAACTTTGCACACCAAATTAAAGAAATCTATACTGAAAGATTTAAAACTTTGTACTACTAGATATAGAACTCTTTAATCACATAATTAAAAAAATTTACTGCTAGATTATCTTAAACTTTATACTCCCTAGTCTAAAATTTTATTTCGAATCTTTCACTCTAAATTTAGAAAATTTACACCAACACACTTTTAAACTTTGCACTCTCAAGTCAAAAACTTTGCACACAAAATTAAAAAACACTGCACTAGCAGATTTAAAACTTTACACACTAGATATGGAACTCTTTAATCACAAATAATTAATGTCCAATGATCTTTTTACTAAAATACGTTTTTCTTGATGTATTATAAACTTTAAACATGATGGAAAATTCAAAAACTTTAAATTTATACATTAACCATTGACCTAAAGTCAAAAAACTTTACATACAATTTTCAAGTCAATAGCTTTGTACTTAAAATTCAAAAACTTTAAATTATACATTTAAAACTCCAGGCATCCCAACTTTCGAGTCACATATCAGAACCTTTGTACCAAGAATTTTAAAAGTTTCATATCTCATATTTATAACATTTAAGTTTTGTGAGGAACATTCAGATTCAGATATCCAAAACTTTAAGCTACATATAGATAACTTTCTTACAAGCAAAATCTATCTAATGGCACAACACAAAAATATTGTTAAAACACAACTATGGCACATTGAATATGTGTGTGATGGAAAATTGTTAAAAGAAGTACAAAATGCGTTGATTGTTTTAGCCAGAATGCAAAATAATGTAATAATGTATAGAAAACTTTCTACATCTAAACTGTTTAAATAAACAAATTGCACATACAATTTATGCTTTGAAGTCACAAGTTAAATAATTTATAGCTATAATGAAAAAACTATGTAACCACGAATTCAAAAACTTTATATATCTTTACCAAATAATAAAAGTTATAAAGTGCATCTAGAATTCCAGAAATTTAAATCACATAAATAAAAAAAATTGTACTTGGAATCTAAAAACTTTAAATTATCCTTTTTAAACTTTGAAGATCTATAACAGAATCTTTCTTTTGGCCACATCCCTACAATTAGGTAGCAATGAGTATCATACTTTGAACATTCTACCCCTAAGTCTAAAATTTTGTAATTCAAAACGTATACACTCAAAATCTGTGAACTTTCAACTAGTGCATTATAAACTTTGTACTCCAAATTATAGACATTTGTACTTGCATATTTCAAACTTTATACTCTCAGATCTAATACTTTGTTCTCATTGGTCCAATACTTTTGTAAAAAAAATTATTGTGTGTATCTAACTTTCATGTGTACATAGGAAAAATTATACTATGATTGAAGAAACTCTGGAACTATGTACACACAACTTTGGAATTAGTAGGTGAGAAAATTTATAAGAGCTCTAAATCTTTGTCATGCTACTGACATCTCCCTCCTCCATCTAGAATTCGCTCGTGAATAAAAAAATGTTGATGGAAGTAGAAAACCTAGAAACAAATCACAGTGGGAACTATAGTCAAATCTTAAAGATACAAAATCCAATCAAAATGTGTGCAAAATGATATCCAAGTGTCCACCTTAACTTACAATTGGCATATCCAAAATTTTATATACAACGATGAGAAACTTTCTAACCAATATTTGGTGACTTTGTATGCCTCCCCTACCCCTCCCTGACTTGCAAGTCACAGATTTACAGATTTGTGCACCAAGTAATAAATTATAAGAAACATATCGATTAAGCTTTTGTACATTATGAAGAACTTTGAATCCAATTTAATATATTTGAAGTTACAGTCAAAAATTTTTTACCAAAAGATTATGGGCTTTGCATGATGGATGGATTCAGAAACTTTCTATTGTCACATTTCAATCATGCCTGTTGATCCTTGTGTTGTGTCATAAAGTCCTTTGGTAGTTCACTATGACCCTTTATGATATTGACTAATGTTTTAAAAAGCTTTAATACCTTTATGCACTTTATAATAAATGTAGATAACTATTGACTTATATATGCAGTACTTTAAACAATACATAAATTTGAAAATACCTATTTTGGAAAATTCTATATCCAGCATCTTTATACAATTGATAAAAGAACTTGATACAAATAGATAAAAAAGCTTTATGTTGAAGTAAGAAATCTATATCACCAAAATATCATCATTTGGGCCTTTTTAGAATCGACTAATAATAGGCAGATCTCAGGTTGGAAAAAGGAATTTCTAAAATAATATGCACCTTTTTCTTCATTGTAGAATCAAGTTGGCCGATGTCACCAGAAAATCAGCAACTTACCCCAAAAATTGTCCTACAACAAATCAAAATGGAAAAATATTGAGTCATGTGTCAAAAAATTTATGTCTGGAATTGAAGCATTGCTTTCCAACCATATATTCAAAACTTTATATGTACAACCTAGATCCAAAAGCTCTAGTTAAGGGCATTGAAAGCTTTGGACCTAGCTATTCAGAACTTTGGAGATTCTATAGAATAACTTTGCCATGTGCAAAACTTCACAAAAATAATAAATTAAAGGATAATTACACTAGAAATAAAAACTTTGAAACTAATATATTCGAATTTTTACATATTACCTATAAATATTTCACATATAAAAGGAGTTTGCATTATTGTGTATAATGAAGAACATATGGAAGAGAAGGGAAGGTGATAGGGAACTAGTGGTGCCAAGCACAGGGCAACCAAGGAGAAATGTGGGACAAGCATTTGCTGAACAATTTGAGTAAGAAAAGAAGCTATAGATCCAAATTAAAATCTTTTCATATATGTGTGTCACAAACTTCTAGCGCTGATTAAAATCTTGTATATTACTTAACTTTTAAATGACATATACAAAAATCTATATATATTGACTATAAACATTTTATTGGGAACATTTTTTGTTTGCCTCATAATCTTTAAAATAGTATGCATAAAACTTTATATATGATGATTGTAAACTTTCAAACTATTACTTGGGGCCTTTTGCATGCATTATGTTGAAAGCTCTTACTTAAAGTAAAGTAAAGCCGGATAAAAATAAATATAATAGTTTGTTTATAAAACATGTAGTTTGCAAAATTTCTTATCAAGTATATATAAGCATTACAGAGAAACCTACACTAATAATAGTACATGTTGCCCCAAGAAAAAAATTGCCAACTCTAGACTAATGTAATAGACATATCTTTTTAATGAAATTAAAGGGTATAGGTTGAGATATCATGGACTGTGCAACATTTCAGGTGTTTGACATTGAAATTAATTTCGATTCAAGTTTAGAAAACCATCATTCTCCAATCTAATGCCATGCATTGGTGAAATTAGCATACAGAGAGGTTAACATAGCCAATCAAGATGTCTGAAAATACATGGCAGATTTAATGTAACATTGTTTTAGTTGCAAACGCAACATTCACCCAATGCGGTAGTTGAAGATGAAATTTACATGGATGTGATAAGTACATGTGTCGTCGACAATCCCAATGTCAACACCACTACCTGTCACCTCCCTTGACCCCTACATCAAGACCAATCATGAAAAATGAACAATCCTATTCAATCCTTCAGCACCAATCATCAATACAGCAAGCGCCCGCTTTTCCTTACCTGAGCATGCGATCTCCACATTGTTGACACATTTTATTTATGAATTTTATCCCTCACATTCATTGGAAAAACGACTAAAATATAATAAGAACACCTTATTAGGGTTTATATTGACAATTTCCACGAGTTTTGGTAAATCTATGAATCTACAGGGACTATTTAGAAAATATGCAAAGAAACTACTCTAGAAGACTCCAGAAGGCTCCAAAACTCAACGTGGCTTAGCACCTAAGAAAGAAGCATCTAGAAGGATCAAGGACCCACCTGGATGAAGTGGGCCCAGAGGGGGGCCCACCCCAGCCCAACCGGCCTGGTGGTGGGGCTGACCGGCCCCCCATGGTGCCAAATGGGCCCAGCTTCCGGAAGCTTCCTCCACCGCCTATGATGATCAATCTAAACCACATGTTTAGGTCGATTTGATCCTACAACGCACGTCTACCCCTCATGACTATATAAGCAGCCCCCTGCCCCCTGGCAGAGGCATCTGAATTTGGCATACACCAGATCAAGTCACCAAGTCAGATTCACTACGCCCTAGAAACACCATATAGCAGGGTAGCTAGCTAGTTTAGATCTAGGAGGAGGCAAGCTTCTACTTGGCTTCTGATCGTCAAGAGGCTGATCGACATACTAATCTAGCTTCGCTCTTGTAAGTTCTTATCTAGTTCCTTACATTTGTTATACAGACATATGTTCTTATCAATGATTATATTTGACATTATATGCTTTGGTGTTTATTATGATTACATGTTTAGCATACTTGATTTGCCTTGATATTCATGTATGGAGTCATATAGTCCTCACCTAGATCATTTGTTAACATGGGTGAACGGTAAAGACAGTGTAAATGTGGTGCATATATTGTATTTATCTACGATTGCACCCTATATGCCGGGTCGTGTGGTAGATCATGGTGGTGACAATACTATTGAGTCCTTCGTAGTCCACCCCCCGTATATAGGACTAGTGGAGTATACTGTTTGGGTTGTTTCAAGTTTCAGACTTGATCCTCCTGGATAGACTCCCCATGCACTAATATAATCGTTCTTCTTCCACGATTGCTAAATGTTTGCACTAATGATAGTTTGCATTGCCATATAGTTTAGAATTACCGAGGAGTATCATCTCTAGCTAGACTTTGCTATGTTTCTCTTACTATAATGATACTTTCTAGCTGCTCATAATGTTATGACTTGAACAATGCTATCATTACCTATATTTTATGTGACTTACCCCTGTTATAGCAATTGATATACTTTGTCCACTCTACATTATAAAACTGAGAGATGAGCATGTATTAGCTATTATGGATTAGAAAGACTTCTTTTCCTGTGGTAGAATATAAATACGATACCTTGTTTTACTCTTGGTTAAAATGCTACAATGGTATATTCATATCTGTGCGCTTGCGGATACCCTGTTTATATTTATCTTCTTTTCTCGAGATCCAAGGAATATGTAAGAGTTCCATATCCATGCGTTTTCAGGCACACCTGTTAGGTTGACAACCTATATTGAGTTGTGCTATGGATCCTGTCGGAATTCATTTTTTTAGTTTATCTAAAAGCAACATCCGATATACACTTAGCATCATGTTATGATATACCTCTGCATTTCTGATGTCGTCGATAGAGATGGGTCTTATATCCATTTCTAGTAGATGATGTTAGCAATCTCAACACACATCCACATTGATGATGACATGGGAGTTTTGCTCCCAACCACCACGAGGCATGGTGGGTAAGTGGCCAAAGCTCGAGGCACCATGGTTGCCTGGACCACGGTCGAACTTAACAAAAAGCGGGGTCAAGGTGCGGCCACGACAAACAAGGAGTGAGGGTGGTGGGCAGGACCAACAGCGTCATGGTGACGGGCATCGCCACCATGGCCAAGGCCCATTGCTTTACGCCTGCCACCACTCCAATTTTGACACGGACACTTGTGCGGTCGTCCCAAGCATCCTTCCCTTCGCACCTATCATCTGCGCATCGCCCCCACGCTCCCTGGCCATGACCGTCGCGCCGTCAGCAGGCTCACCGCGATCGGCCACCCCTGAGGCGGCTGCGGCAGCCGGGCCGGGTACGGCGAGCGTGTGGAGCTGGGCATCCTGTTGACCAAGCCGTAGCGCCAATCATAGCAGTGACGTACAGGTTCCATGCCGGTTGGGTTGTCGATCGCCTCCTGCAAGTCGTGCTTCACCTCTGTGAAGTCCTCGAGGGTAGGCTTATGGATGAAGACCTCGTAGTGAACGTGTAACACCCTAATTTTACAAATTTGAGCTTTAAATAAAATTGGCTAGAAACCCTTATTTATGCTCCTAAGGATCATAGGCTTGCTTTTAATTTCTTTTAGGCATTTAAATTTTTCTAAAACAAAATAAATGAACTATAATTTTTCTAAAACAAAATAAATGAACTATAGGAATTTATAGTTGCATTCATGCTGGTGCATTACTTTTGATTGTTTGAATTCAAATTCTAATTTGAATTCAATTGTTTTGTGCCTTTTCTAAATAGATAAGCCTTTACCTTAATCCTTCCTACCATTCAGCTCAGTTCGGCTTTGAGCCCAACCAGCAAAAGTCTGTCGGCGCCCCTTCTTCTTTCTGGCCTGGTCCGCTTGCGCCGCGGGCCGCTTGCTCCTTTTCCTGTAGCAGCCCAGCACCACAACACGGCCCGGCCCGGCCCGAGCGGCCACCGCCAACCCGCCGCTCCCTCTCCCACGTCCGCGGCCACCGACGGGGGCGGGACCCGCCCCCGTCATCCCCGACCCCGCGCCCGTGGCCGAGCCGAACTCGAGCTCGAGTCCAAATGCGCGCCCGCGCCCGCCGTGCGCACACTTCCTCGGGCGTGGCCCGCACGCCAAGACCGCGCCCAGGTCTATTTAAGGCCGCCGCTACCCCTGAGCCGCGGCACGAGAAACCCTAGCCGCCCCTGAGCACCGCGCACTGAGCTCGCAGGAACCCTAGCGCGCTGCCGCTGTTCTCCGTCGCCGTTGCCGCTCTGCCATCGAGAAGCCATCCCAGAGCTGCGCAAGGAGGTGAGGAACTCCCCTGTGCCGCTTGTCGTCGATCTCGTGGTCCATAGCGCCTAGACGCCGTCTATGGAGTTGCGCCGTCGCGCCGCCCCGCCTCACCGAGCCCGGCGCTGTCCTCGTCGTGTCCCCGGCCCGACCGCGCCGTCCTAGTTAGCCTCGCCGCCGCTCGCGCTACGCCCTGGTGTTATTCGCGCGTGAAACCGAGCCCCTCCAGCTCGATTCTGTGGCGCACTAGCGAGACTGCCGCCGTCCGCCGTCGCCCGTCGCTGCCACACGCTCACGTGCGTCCGCGAACACTAGATCAAGATCTGACGGTCCTGATCAATCTAACTGCCGTTGCTTGCGCAGCAGCCGCCGCCGGCCGTTGGATCTAGATCCAACGGCTGGATTAGATGCAACCCGAGTCAATACCGGTCAAACCGGCTTGACTCTGCCTTTTTGCAAAAAAGCCCCTGTGTTTCCCAGTTTTACAAATAGGTCCTTCCGCAGTAGCCAGTTTCCTTGCAGTTAGGTCCTTTTGTTACGTTTAGGCCCAGAATCTTTAGGTTTCTTTACTGTTTAGTCCTTACACCTTCTTTAGTGCGTATCTTGGTCGCTTTAGCTCCGTTTTTAGCGTTCATTATATCCACGCGATCGTCTCGAAGTGTAGAACAGTTTTACGTCTCTGTTTTGTGTTGTTAGTACTGTTTTATGATTGTTTCTTATTTATTCTTGTTGTTTTCTTGTATGTGATTGTTGTGGAGCGTTGAGAGTGAAGCGTTCGAAGGCTTTGAAGATCAAGATGCGCCAGAGTTTGAGCAGCCGAGTCTTGTTGAAGGCAAGTCTTCCTTAATGCATGCCCATTTGTCCTACGTAACATGCATTTAATTCACTATATTTACTTTTCTTGCTTGCATTAACTTTGACGGGAACCTATTAAGGATCATACCTAGTCTTTTACAACCTTTTCCTTGTAACCGGGTTAATATAATTAATCTTGATGGTAGCTATGCCTTACCATGCCTAACTGGGATGGTATAAATTAACTTGGGATACTTTTATACTCTATGTTCCGCTTTATGTTGTTTTACTATACAAGACCACTTTGTTTTGTCAATCGGAACATGGAGAACCAGCCAGGAAAATAGTACAACTACGAGAACTAACGGGCAATGGTCTTGGCTGAATAATTAGGAACTTTATCTTGGGATGGTCTTACCTGATAAGGACAAGGGATCGGCGGTACGGCGGAGTATAGACTCACTCTAGCAGGGGGTTGTGTGAGTTCTTTATCTTATGGTGGGGTATCGACCTACTAGGGGACTTTATACCTTGCTAACTGATCCGGACCTTGTGGGTCATAACTTGCTAGGGAACCTTTGTAAAGGCCATGTAGCGTCCCTATGTAACCACACCTCGGTAGTGTGGTATGGTGCCTTGCAAACACCACATGGTTGGGTTCAAAGTTCTTCGGAGCTTTTACGCTGCTTGTAGTGAAAGTGTACAACCTCTGCAGAGTGTAAAACTAACTAGTTAGCCGTGCTCACGGTCAAGAGCAGCCTGGACCCTCACATGACTAAATTATGGAATTTAAATGCCAAATTGTTGTTCTATCTTTATTTATGATGCTTATACTTTATTAATTGGGGTTGGTATGAACTTACACTCTTTAGTAATTATGTTGCTAATAAAACCTGACTCACTAAAATGCTAAACTGCTTGAACCTTAGCCACCCACCATATGGCCTTGCATGTTATGTTGTTTTCCTCTTGCTGAGTACGGCACGTGCTCACGCTTGTCTATTTTCTTGTATCTACACTACTCGGATTGCTGCTCAGACTGGGAGAACTTTGGAGATTACCCCGGTGATTTCCAGGAGTTCTAGGTGTGCGTGCCTCAGTCAGTTGCTTGTGGAGGCATCTTTATCCGCTGCGAGAACTCGTTATTTATGTTTCGTTTAAGACTACGGTCTTGTAATAACTCTTTATTCGTGTGGCACTGTTTTTGGTATTCACAATGTCATTGCGTGTGTATAGTAACTTGATCCTGGCGCACACATGATCTATGCATTTGGTTTTGCCTTTAAAACTGGGTGTGACAGAACGCCTTGGTGCTAGACATCCAATGGCCTCTCCATGGAGACGAACACGACCAAGGATCCGTCGATCGGCCGGTGGGTGAAGCAGAACCACTCCTTCTTGGGAATTTTGCTAGGGTCGAGGGTCCACTCCCCAAGCTCGATGTGGTGTGTGTCTGCCGGTTGGATGAGGTCGGTGATGATGTACTGCAGGGCACATCAGTGGTCGATCACACTTCAACGATGTCTGGCGTCCACTCATGGGATGTGATCCTATCGAGGCAAAGCCTCACCCTGTAGAAGATCTTAACACCAAGAGTGTGCATGAGATTGCGCCAGCGCCACAAGCAAATGTTGATACATCTTCCTTGGAAGCGCCCCTCGATGCCCAGCGTCACCGCATGATGTGGGTGGACGAAGCAAAGTAGGTATGGTTCAGGCTGATGAAGAGTGACGAGAAGGTCCCCTGGCTGGAGGTTGAGCTCTTCGGTGATGAGGCACTCGATGTCGCGGGCGCCATTGTGATGTGGCAGGTGCATAGCCCACGGGACTAGTGCCCAAGCCTCCTAGTCCCGCGTATCCCTCGCCACGATGTAGGAGTTAGGGACGAACACTGTTTCCTCCTATGGGTGCGTGTACATATCTCTAATTGACATGGGAGGCGGCGACAGTGGTGGAGGTGTAGATGAGGGGGGTGGGGGCGGCGGAGGCAGCAACATGGGAGGTGGGGGTGGGGGTGGTGGTGGAGGAGGTCGACAGTCCCAAAGCCTGGTGCCCTGAGCGGAAGCAGAGGAGGCAACGGACTGGGTCACGACATATCGCAGCTTAGTGGTCCCTCGTAAGAAACTTGAAGCAGTGCCCTGATGTAGCCCGGTGGAAGGTGTGGTGTTCTTTTGAGGGTGACCAACTGGAATGTGCCCCTTCTAAGCGTCTTTGTGGGGGGTCGTGTCGTACATCACGTCGGCATGACTAGCCGTTTTTGTAACACCCATAATGCGTAAAAGGAAAATACGCTATGTATATCGGAATACATAAAGTGGACGACTAAAACATGACTTTTTGTTACATTGCTCGGATGGACGAACGGAGGTCATGGTTGCGTAGAGCTCGTTGAATCCTTTCCGTTTGACTACTCGCATGCATAATTTGCAATTTGGATCAAAAAGTTATGCAAGTCCCAAGATTCAACCATATCTGCTATAGTAGTCGCGGCTACAGTAATCAAGTCGGACCCTGTCGTGGTGACTGAGTTTGAGTCGAACCAGCCCTGGCCGAGTCGAGCAGTTCCTTTTCTTCCTTTTCTTCTTTTCCTCCCACATCGGCATCTCCTATTTTCTTCCTTCAACCCTAGAGCCCTTGCCTCTCTACCGTGAAGATCTCTCCCTCCCCTAGCGATTGCCAAATCTTGTCAATTTGCATCCAGCAAGAAAAGAAAACGAAGAGTAGAAGCAAGCCATCACCCTCTTGATTGGTGAGTCTATACTCTTGAACCTTTGGCTTGGAGATTCACCATCTGATCTACTCCCTGCTGCTCACGTATGCCATCAAGGAAGAAATAGGAGGGGAGATGGCATAATGGATCGAGAAGGGAAGGGGTCGAGTTTAATTTGTTGGATCTCTTGTCGCAACAGTTTTGTTCCTCCTGCTATCCTCAATTGATATCTGAGTCAAAGGTATGTCCCCATTAATTGTTTTTCCCCAAGTTTAGATGACACTACAAGAAACTATTTAATCCGTGACGTAACCATTCTGTCACGGATTAAATAAAATTCGTCGCAAATCAGCATCCGCGACGATTTACATTTTCGTGGTGGAATGAGCGTCATTGATTAAATCTCTCGACGTTCCCTTAATAAACGTCACGATCCATGACGTATCTGAATCGTCACGGAGCAGCCCGAGGCCCATGCAGCCCAACCCATGGCTCACTATCCGTGACAAAATAAAATCGTCACGGATTGCTACTGACATGGCAGCTGACATGGACGATGATGTGGCATCCTACGTGGACAATGACGTGGCATCCTACGTGGATGATGACGTGGCATCCTGCGTGGACGATGACGTGGCATCCTACATGGACGATGATGTGGCACCGTACGTGGACGATGACGTGGCAAAAATTTTAAGCCCAACAGATACAAATTCTGGCCCACCACAGCCCATTTCAGAATTATATTCTAGCGTAAAATTAGCAAAATTAGCCCATCTTCAGCCCATTTTTCAGAGGGTACATTTTTCCAACACATTTACCAAAATTCAATGAACATTAAAATCAGATACAATCAGATACAATCTCTGGGCAAAAAAAAACCCAGCAAACACAATCAGATATTGAGGCAGATAACACATGCTTCCAAGTGTCTACCATTCCTAAAACACTACACCTTCCTCTTTGTTATTCTGCCACTCTTTTCTCTGACTCCTTGCGAGTTCGTATAAATCCTGAAATAAAGGAAACCGGAATCCAATGAGAAAAGACAATCAAATATAGGACAACTCAACTTTGAATTTTCTGGCAAGGTATATATATATATAAGGGGAAACCAAACTAAAACTGGAGTTCTAGATAAAACGTGCATTGTACAATGAAAGTATCACTATAAGCATACAATTGGCATCATAAATCAACAGAATAGGAATGACGCAAAAAGAAGCTTGTTGTGCTAATTTAGCCTATAGTAGAGCATATGAGAGCAATATCTGAGACAACACATGAAATCTGCACTTGGAAACATGCTCTACCGACAAACCACATCCATTGATCAATGATCATATGCATGAGCATCAAGGTTCGTAACATAACTTTGTTGACGGCGTTAACCGACAAGCAAAAATAACTTTGGGTTCAACCAAATAACTTAAATTCAATGTTGACACCGAAAATTAACCGAATGGTTAATAGAGGATCACCATGATCAAATAGCTTAGTTTCCTTTTCGAAAAAAAGTTAGTTTCCATTCACAAGATACTATTGCGGATGCAGATACTCAAATCAACCGGAGGCGAGAGATCAAACGAAGTTTTCTTTCCCCAAAACAGGGCATCCTCTGATTTCATTTAGAAAATTGTTTACTGGCAGTATTAAAATGCCTTCCCGTATGTGTCGACAGAACTGATTAAAATGCTCCGAGAATTGGTTGTGATATTAAATCTCTACATGCCACATACAATAATCGAGTCCCGATCTATGGATGACACACACAAGGGAAATAATCGGCTACCACGGATGCAAACAGACAATACCGTAAGAATTTCAATCAAGAAACAATACCTACAACGGTTAGCCGGTAGTTGTTCACTTACCAAAGATACATTGCGTAGCCAAACGACGGATGCTTGGCCGGTTTGAAGCCAAACGGCGTGGAAATAACACGAAACATGCTCCCGCATACATTGCGTAGCATGACGGATATTAGTCATAGATGACGGAATTTTGACTAACTCGCTCTATAAATCGTGTAAAAATGCTTTGCCGACTCGAGCCGTGAGGAGACCACAAAGGCACCGTAAATCATGAAATGGTCCTTGGGTTAGTTTAGACACTTCATCTATTTTACTCGCACAAACCAAAATTATCAAGCATACGGACACCCCGCACGACATAAGACAATCGAGTAAGTTATTTCAAGGAGTTCAGAGATTAAGTTACGGAGTTGAGATGCAACTATAATTAAAAGAAATTGTTGTCGTCGTTGTAAGTTGTGAAAAATAGATGTCACAGAAACCAAAGATTTCACTGGAACAGTCTTGTTAAACATTGTCACACCCGATTTCCGGAGGGAAACCAGATGCATCTCATATGTGTGCCAGGATCTAGTTCCACACATATGATAGACGAAATGAGTGTAATATCATAGACAGTAAAACGTAACAAGGGGTTTAACAACTTACTACACTCATTCGGAAGACACGAAGGTCTTTAACATCGAAAAACGATAACTACACGACGAGTCTTCGTCTTCTGCTTCCACAGGCACTTGACTGGGGGAGACGCAAGCCTCAGAACTCCTCAAGGTCGCAGTAGAACTCTTCACCATTGGTCTCTTCTGAACAGCGGTAAGCAAGGCTGAGTACACTTATGGTTGGTACTCAACAAGTGGGGGAAGATGCAAGGCTATCAAGGATAGGCTATGGTTTTGCAGCGGTTAGCATTTTAATCTTGGTCAAACTTTCAATTAAAGAACGCCTAGTTACTAGATGTAAGTATATACCAACCCACTTAAGAAACTTTTAAGCAAAACAGCCCAAAGCTCATCGAGCTTACCAAAGCACGATTTATTCTCATCTTCAAGTTTATTAATCATGTGAGGGTCCAAGCCGCTCATGACCGTGAGCACGGCTGATCGATCGCCTTTTACACTCGCAGAGGTTTGCACACTTTACCCACGGCTCGCGTAAAAGTTCCGAAGAATTTTGAACCCAACCATGCGATGCTGATCAGGCATCATACCACACTTCCGAGGTGTGATTGCATAGGGACGCTACGAAGCCTTTACAAAGGTATACAAAAGACTAACGACCCGCATAGTTACGGATCGGGGCGGACCATAACCCTCCCTAGTGGTCGCACCTTAGCAAAGGTCGCTACCCCAAAAGGACCGGGCTATACCCCCCGCAACCCGGATCCCCCTCTCGCTCCTTTCGGAAAAGGGCCATCAGATCAATCGCACACCTGATTAATTGGCTAAGGTCAGAGCCATGTAACACTGTGGTTGCGCATGTTTTCTTGGGTGGTTCTCCATGTTCCGATTAAATCACATGATCTTGTATTGCCAAAAGCATCATCGTCATAAAACATATAAGCATTTATCTTTGAAAACCATTTTTATCCAACCCAAGTTGAGCAACTAGCATATTCTACCCAAAAACATTTATTAAACAGGGTTGATCCAAGGATTGTGGGTAAAAGTCTAGGTAAGTCCTTAAAAAGGGTGTTCCCATCAATTTAATGCAATATCATAATAAAAGTAAACTTAATTGTAATGCAGTTATATAGGACAAAAATAGAATATGCAGGAGGAGAAGACCACTTGCCTTCCTTGCTTAATCACTAAGGTTCTTCTTCTTCAAACACTTGCTCTCGATCTACTTCAACTGGTTGCTCGCTTGAAACTTGCACGATGTCTACGAGCACACAAGAATACATACAATAAACAAAACAATACACCAAGCATGAAAAGCTTAAAGGGAAAACAGGGTTTGGGTTTAGGAAAGCGAACACAAGGAACACTCGGAACTATCGGGAGGTTTAGATGATCACAAACAAGAGCTAGCTACGTGTTTGATATCTTTTAATTAAGTACAATCATGTGTATAGGTTATTTCAGAGAAATACCCTATTTATAATTAAGCAAGTTATATTTGTATTTAAAATACGATGTAGGCCTAGTCCAATTTTACTTATAAATATTCAAGTATGATTTATGCAAATTAAACATTTAATTTTAAAAGAAGCATGTAAAAGCATCTAGGGGTTTGTCTTTATATTTCGAGTTGTTCTAATCAAATTATAATTGAAAAACACATTTATATTCATTTTAATCAAATTAACATTTAATTAAGAAAACTCGGGATATAGCCTATGTTACATTTTAGTAGAAGGCAAATTGCATAATCATTAATCAAATTAAGTTTGATTATAAAAACCGAGGTATACATCTAATTAACTTTTAATTAAAAGAAATGTTCATTTAATATTAATCATATTAACTTTCTTATGAAAACACGTGTTAAACTTCTAATTAGATTTTAATTGGAAAAGCATGTGTAATAGGATTTAATCATATTTAATATGTAAATAAAATATAAAACAAAGAACATGTACAATTGGTCCTATCACGTGGTTTTAGTTGATATGAGCCTAACCCAACTTGAAACGGTGGAATCGGAGCTACAACGCAAAAGATACGGCCAAAACAAGGTTCTAAAACTGACGGGCTTGAAAAGACGGTCGCGTGGACACCAAGAACGCTTAAAACGGAGCTAGGACGGAAAAGATATGGTTGAAACAAGGTTCAGGGACTAATTTGTGAATATCTAGAAGTTTAGGGGGTTTTCTGCAAGATTTCAGGGACCTAAACATAATTATATGTAAGAACTCAAGGGTTTTGGTGTAAAAGAATAGGGCTTGGACCTTTGGTGGAAGAAACTGAGAAGCTCAGGGGCTCCACTGTTAAAACCTGGGCTAAATTGTAAGAATCTTTGGAGGTGGAAGGGCATATATGTGATATTAGAAAATGCGGGGTTCTTTTTGTAAAATTACCAGGGCGGCCGGCGGAGGGGCTGCGGTGGCGCCACGTGGTGGGTTGCGGTTGGTTGTGCTGACGCAAGCTGACGTCATCGCTGACGCGGGGCTGACGCGGCGGTGACGCGGCCTCGTGGACCGCGGGCCGTGGACCGGCCTATTGGTCCACCGTGGACCGGATCAAAGGGGTACGCCCCCTTTTGATCTAAACCGTCCGCCGTGATCGGACGGCCCCGGTGCTTGCGGGCGAGGCCGGCGGGGAAGAGCGGCCGCCCGCGGCGACGCCCCGCGGCGCGCGCGCGCGGCGAGGCTCGCCGGAGAAGCCAAGGATGGCCTCTCGGCCACCAATTCGCATGGCAAAAACACCAGAAGGAAGAGGATGGGAAGGCGAACTTGCTCAGGAGTTTGGAAAGGAGGGAGAGGCACCGGCGAAGGAGATCGGCGGCGAGGGGCCGCGGTGGTGGCGGTGCTCCGCGGCGGCGGTGCTGTGGTGAGCGAGGAGAGGAAAGGAGGGGCGCGGGGTGGAGAGGAGACAGTGCTCATCCTTTATAGGGCGGAGGGGGAAAGGGAGGAGGCGCGGTGAGGCGGTGGCGGTTGCTCGCCGGTGGCGGCCATTAATGGCGGTGGCGGCGGCTCTGGATCGGGCGACGCCCGTGGGGAGGGTGAGGGAGGCACGGGGGAGTGAAAAGGGCGGCCTGGTGTGCTTTTATAGGGCGAGGAGGGGAGAGGGGCGATGGCCGAGAGCAACGACCATCAATGGCCGATGGCGGCGGCCGGTTTTGATGGCAATCAAGGGGAAGGCTTGAATGGAGAGGAAATCGGAGGAGTAATGGGGGAGGCGGCGGCCGGTGGTTTTAATGCGCCTTGATTGCAAGCTTGAATGAGGGAGAGGCGCGGGAGAAGGGGGAAACGGCCGGCGGCGGCACGGTTGACTCGGCAAGGGAGGAGCTGGAGGTAGGGGGCGAAGCTGACATGCGGGGCCGGCCTGGCAGCGAGAGGAGAGAGGGAGGGGAGCGCTGGTGGGCCGGCGGCGGTGTTGGTGGGCTGGAAAAGAATGTGGGCCGCGCGGGAAAAAGGAAAAGAGGGAGGAAAGGGAGGTGGGCCGCGCAGGCTGCTGGGCCGCAGGGGTTGCTGGGCCACGGCTGGAAAAGAAAGAAGGGAGAGAGAGAAGAGAGGGAGGGGTTTAGGAAATTTTCTTCTCTTTTTTTTCAAACCTTTTCAAACTCACATTTCAAACTTTTGAAATTGAACTCTTTTTCAAAACACTCCAAGATTTTCAAAACATTTTTAAAAGCTTTTAAAACTTCACACAAACAAATAATAAAACCATGCATTCAAATCATGATGCACAAGCACTTATCGCTTCTAAATTATTAAAATGATATTTAAATATTTTAAAGGCCAAATTTATTTGATAATTTAATTAATCCTTAGAAAATTAAAACTAAAACACCTTGTTGCTTATATTAATTTGGTGATGGAATTTTAGGGTGTTACAAATCTACCCCCCTTAAAAAGAATTTCGTCCCGAGATTCGGAGAGATTGAAAAGAACTAAGGGTATTATTCTGAGTCCATCTTGTACACTGAGTTCTTCCGACAGGCATAGCTCCTTCACCTACTTTCTTTAATCTTGATTCACTTTGCCTTCTTCTTTAAATGGGCAGTAGTAACAACCTCAATTCTATCTCCTTGTGGGCTGGTTATGAGTACTGACTTCTTGGCACACAGAATTATTCCGTCACATTCGCCTAACCAATCCATTCCAAGTATTACATCTAGTCCACTAGATGTAAGAACTACTAGATCAGCTTGAAAATCTATTCCCCTGATCTTAAGATTGACACATGAGCATACATGAGTGGACTTCATTTCACCATTCGGGAAACCAATCAGCAAATGTGTCTTCATAGAACTCATAGGTATATTATGCTTTGCCACAAATTATTCAGCAATGAATGAATGTGATGCTCCGGAATCGAATAAAATCGTTGCAGGCACAGAGTTTGACAGGAAACGTATCCAGCACAAAATCAGGAGCGTCTGGAGCTTGTTCAGCTGTTATGTGGTTCACTTTGCCACGCACGTAATTCCGTTGACCCTTGTTGATCTGAGAATTTGCACTTCCATGGTGTATCTGAGATGTTGGTTGTCCGAACCTTTGACCATTGTCTTTTTGGGGAGTCTAGATGTTACGATTTGGGAAGATGCTAGCATAATGTCCCAATTCACAACAATTGAAACAACCATTAGGGTGAACTGGAGAGTTGTTTCGTCTTGGTGCACCTGAGTGATCTTGATGATGACTTGCAACATGTGGTGTCTGTTGGCTAGAATGTTGGGACTGCTAGGTTGAACACTACAACTGAGAACTTTGCAAATAATTTCCACTTGATCTATCAGAACTAAACTGAGAACTCTGTGATGAGTTGAAGCGGGGGTGTGTGTTGCTATATTGTCCACGAGATTGGAACTTGCGCTTCTGTTCACCAAGTTTCGCACGTTTGTCCTCCAGACCTTTAGCTTTGTTCAGTAATGTTGTGAAGTCCGGGAAGCTGTGACTCTGTAGTTGATAGTTGAGTGGCTCTACCAGACTATCTAGGAAGCATTCTTGCCTCTTTGGGTCAGTATTAACTTCATCTGGTGCATAGAGATAACTGAGTAAACTTGTCCAGATACTTATTAACTGACATATTGCCTTGCTTTAGAGCGAGGAACTCCCTTTGCTTAAGCTTGAGCACACCAGGGGGAATGTGGTGCGCGCGAAAACTATTCCTGAATTCCTGCCATGTGATGATGTTAGGTGCAGCATGTGCGGCAGTGTACTCATTCCACCATTCAGCTATTAATCCTTACAAACAGCCTGTTGTATACAAGACCATCTCTCGATCAGTGCACTGTGTCATCTCCAACTTCTTGGTGACAGTCTTTAACCAATCATCAACATCCAATGTATCCGTTGAGTAGGAGTATGTGAGAGGGCAGTGACTCATGAATTCCTTATGCTTGTCTACCGGTGCTGGTGGTGCTGCTGGTGGTGGCTGATTTTTGCTGAGTTTGAATGTTTTGAATAGTGGCAGTCGGATTTTGGATTAGCCGCATCTAAGTGACAAGGAACTGTTGCATTACTGGATCCATTGCTCGGTTGAGGGGTGGGGGTGGTGCTTGATTCTGCTGATGAGTACGGACAACAGGTGGAATGTCTTGACCTTCTCCTGACCTGGTGCTTACCATCTGATTGTTAGAGAAAGGTATTCCAGATATGAATAGTGTACCAATGCATGAAGAGATGAACTAAAAAAAGATGAAGCAATTTGAACTTCCAATTTAAGACAGATTCTCATCCCGAGATTCACAAAGGCTAGCATGAACAAGAGTTCGGGTGTTTAGCATACAACACTACTTATCTTGCTTCCATATAATTCGTCTTACACAAGCTCCATAAACATAATTCTTTATTCTTCACAGCTCACTTTATAAACATCACTGGAATACTCAATCTAACTCTGCTTGTGACTGTCCATTCCATTCCTCAACTTCATTGACTTGCCTTGGTAGAATTTCCTTGTCGTCTTGATAAAGTGATTTGAATAGAGCTGGATTAACTCCATTTTTGACTATTTGGAATCACTCTTCAAATTTTTTTTCTTCTTTTGATCCAAAAGCTTATTGGGGCACTAACTTATGAAATGTCCCTCTTTGTTACAATAGAAACATGTTTTTCTTGCTTTAGTATCCTGGCGATTGCATGTTTGACTAGAAGTAAGGGTGTTGAGACTTCGATCCTGGGGTTGATTACCATCCTCTTTTGCACACCAACTAGCAAGATGTTCATTTTCTCCATGCTTGAGGCAATATAATCCATCGTGATTAGGCAAAATCCTCTTACACTTTGTTGGACAATCATTAACATAGTGGCCTTCTTCACCACATTTGAAACATAGTCTCTTAATACCTTTGTCTTGGCTTTCTTCACTTGCATGCTTCTTGAGTTGTTTGATTCCATCAGGCTGAAATTCAATGAAAGTTATACTCCAATCCTCAAGGTTGATAATCTGATTACTATCTACAGTTTGAGCAACTTCTTCTAGGACTGGATATTGTGTACATAACTTCTTCTTCTTATTGATATCCAAATGGTAACATTGTCTAGTCTCATCTGTCATTAGGTTGGCTTCTTTTTGGAGACATGAACGACCATAATGCTCACAACATTGACATGTTCCTGTAGTCTTCATATGTTCATGTTGTTCATTCGTCCGCAACTCTGGTGCTCCATGACTTCTCTTATGATTTTGATGGTTCCATGCTTCTACAACTTGCTTCTTTACTGGTCCGGCAGGAACTTCAGTTTTGATTATCTCTGTGTTATGAGGGGATGATGTGTTGATCTCCTTTTGTCCTTGTAAGACTTTAGCTTGCATAACTGATATATTTTCTTTGTCCAATGATGGTGGAACAAATGGAATCTGACGGTTATCACCCAAAGCAAGGTTGGAGTTCTGAGAATTTGATGCTTGCTCTATAATATACTGATGAATGTTAACCATGGTTTGAGTCATTGCTTGCAGAGTCTGAGTTTGTGTTGCCATATGCTGTAGCATCTTGCGTTCAAATGCTGAGGTTGTAGATGGAATGTCGATGTTTCCTTTGTTGTCTTTTATCTTTGTGATTTCTATTAGGACTCGCCATCTGGTTGTGTGTTAAAGATAAGCTCAGAAGAGATTGGAAACCAACAGATTGAAGAGCATGATAGAATTTTTTGATATCATATCCATCTTTTCTTGTTGTGATTGTAATCACACTGTGGTAGAGAGGAGATCAACAGGAGTGAAAGAAATTGACCATCTTTTTCTATAACTCCTTTCATACGTTGATGTTTGTATATGCTTGTAGATTTCAAGTTGTTGATGTTGTTGCTTCTAGACTATGATCTTCAAACATCCTTCAACCAACTTGTACGGTAGATAAGGATAACCCAGATTTGAACCCAAACTATCTTTATTAACCTAACCATTTATTCTTTGTTGCATTTGTGGCCATCACTCCACAATACAACTCACACAATCAGAACTCCAAATCAATCATGTGTTCAAACAACAAACATTAGCACAACGATCGTCCTCACATAAACGTTTCTATCGAAGTTGATAAGGGGTAGGCAATCTAAGAACTTATATTAGACGGTCTCGGTGGTGAAGATCTAGCCGATAGAACAAGAAACGAGCTCAGAATAGATCAAAACAAAACGATGTGTTTTAACAAGAAGACAAGACTAAATTAGTTTTTTATATGTAAATAAGTCAATTTTGAAGGATGACAGGCTTTCTAGAACGTGAATCCTTACTTTTCGACCATTTCTAACTAAGGTTGCGTTCCTACGATCAACTCGCTCGATACCACTGCACACCCGATTTCGGAGGGAAACCGGATGCATCTCATATGTGTGCCGGGATCTAGTTCCACACATATGATAGACGAAATGAGTGTAATATCATAGACAAGAAAACGTAACAAGGGGTTTAACAACTTACTACACTCATTCGGAAGACACGAAGGTCTTTAACATCGGAAAACGATAACTACACGACGAGTCTTCGTCTTCTCGCTTCCACGAGCACTTGATCGGGGGGAGACGCAAGCCTCGGAACTCCTCAAGGTCGCGGTAGAACTCTTCACCATTGGTCTCTTCCGAACGGGTAAGCAAGGCTGAGTACACTTATGGTTGGTACTCAACAAGTGGGGGAAGATGCAAGGCTATCAAGGATAGGCTATGGTTTTGCAGCGGTTAGCATTTTAATGTTGGTCAAACTTTCAATTAAAGAACGCCTAGTTACTAGATGTAAGTATATACCAACCCACTTAAGAAACTTTTAAGCAAAACAGCCCAAAGCTCATCGAGCTTACCAAAGCACGATTTATTCTCATCTTCAAGTTTATTAATCATGTGAGGGTCCAAGCCGCTCATGACCGTGAGCACGGCTGATCGATCAGTTTTACACTCTGCAGAGGTTTGCACACTTTACCCACAGCTCGCGTAAAAGTTTCAAAGAATTTTGAACCCAACCATGCGATGCTGATCAGGCATCATACCACACTTCCGAGGTGTGATTGCATAGGGACGCTACGAAGCCTTTACAAAGGTATACAAAAGACTAACGACCCGCATAGTTACAGATCAGGGCGGACCATAACCCTCCCTAGTGGTCAGCACCTTAGCAAAGGTCGCTACCCCAAAAGGACCGGCTATACCCCCGCAACCCGGATCCCCCTCTCGCTCCTTTCGGAAAAGGGCCATCGGATCAATTGCACACCTAATTAATTGGCTAAGGTCAGAGCCATGTAACACTGTGGTTGCGCATGTTTTCTTGGGTGGTTCTCCATGTTCCGATTAAATCACATGATCTTGTATTACCAAAAGCATCATCGTCATAAAACATATAAGCATTTATCTTCGAAAACCATTTTTATCCAACCCAAGTTGAGCAACTAGCATATTCTACCCAAAAACATTTATTAAACAGGGTTGATCCAAGGATTGTAGGTAAAAGTCTAGGTAAGTCCTTAAAAAGGGTGTTCCCATCAATTTAATGCAATATCATAATAAAAGTAAACTTAATTGTAATGCAGTTATATAGGACAAAAATAGAACATGCAGGAGGAGAAGACCACTTGCCTTCCTTGCTTAATCACTAAGGTTCTTCTTCTTCAAACACTTGCTCTCGATCTACTTCAACTGGTTGCTCGCTTGAAACTTGCACGATGTCTACGAGCACACAAGAATACATACAATAAACAAAACAATACACCAAGCATGAAAAGCTTAAAGGGAAAACAGGGTTTGGGTTTAGGAAAGCGAACACAAGGAACACTCGGAACTATCGGGAGGTTTAGATGATCACAAACAAGAGCTAGCTATGTGTTTGATATCTTTTAATTAAGTACAATCATGTGTATAGGTTATTTCAGAGAAATACCCTATTTATAATTAAGCAAGTTATATTTGTATTTAAAATACGATGTAGGCCTAGTCCAATTTTACTTATAAATATTCAAGTATGATTTATGCAAATTAAACGTTTAATTTTAAAAGAAGCATGTAAAAGCATCTAGGCGTTTGTCTTTATATTTTGAGTTATTCTAATCAAATTATAATGTAAAAACACATTTATATTCATTTTAATCAAATTAACATTTAATTAAGAAAACTCGGGATATAGTCTATGTTATATTTTAGTAGAAGGCAAATTGCATAATCATTAATCAAATTAAGTTTGATTATAAAAACCGAGGTATACATCTAATTAACTTTTAATTAAAAGAAATGTTCATTTAATATTAATCATATTAACTTTCTTATGAAAACACGTGTTAAACTTCTAATTAGATTTTAATTGGAAAAGCATGTGTAATAGGATTTAATCATATTTAATATGTCAATAAAATATAAAACAAAGAACATGTACAATTAGTCCTATCACGTGGTTTTAGTTGATATGAGCCTAACGCAACTTGAAACGGTGGAATCGGATCTACAACGCAAAAGATACGGCCAAAACAAGGTTCTAAAACTGACGGGCTTGAAAAGGCGGTTGCGTGGACACCAAGAACTCTTAAAACGGAGCTAGGACGGAAAAGATATGGTTGAAACAAGGTTCAGGGACTAATTTGTGAATATCTAGAAGTTTAGGGGGTTTTCTGCAAGATTTCAGGGACCTAAACATAATTATATGTAAGAACTCAAGGGTTTTGGTGTAAAAGAATAGGGCTTGGACCTTTGGTGGAAGAAACTGAGAAGCTCAGGGGCTTCACTGTTAAAACCTGGGCTAAATTGTAAGAATCTTTGGAGGTGGAAGGGCATATATGTGATATTAGAAAATGCGGGGTTCTTTTTGTAAAATTACCAGGGCGGCCGGCGGAGAGGCTGCGGTGGCGCCACGTGGCGGGTTGCGGTTGGCTGTGCTGACGCAAGCTGACGTCATCGCTGACGCGGGGCTGACGCGGCGGTGACGCAGCTCGTGGACCGCGGGCCGTGGACCCGGTCTATTGGTCCACCGTGGACCGGATCAAAGGGGTACGCCCCCTTTTGATCTAGACCGTCCGCCGTGATCGGACGGCCCCCGGTGCTTGCGGGCGAGGCCGGCGGGGGGAAGAGCGGCCGGCCGCGCGGCGGCGCCCGGCGGCGCGCGCGGCGAGGCTCGGGCCGGAGAAGCCAAGGATGGCCTCCCGCCACCACCTCGCATGGCAAAAACACCGAAGGAAGAGGAGGGGAAGGGGAACTTGCTCAGGAGTTTGGAAAGGAGGGAGAGGCACCGGCGAAGGAGATCGGCGGCGAGGGGCGGCGGTGGTGGCGGTGCTCCACGGCGGCGGTGCTGTGGTGAGCGAGGAGAGGAAAGGAGGGGCGCGGGGTGGAGAGGAGATGGTGCTCATCCTTTATAGGGCGGAGGGGGAAAGGGAGGAGGCGCGGTGAGGCGGTGGCGGTTGCTCGCCGGTGGCGGCCATTAATGGCGGTGGCGGCGGCTCTGGATCGGGCGACGCCCGTGGGGAGGGTGAGGGAGGCACGGGGGAGTGAAAAGGGCGGCCTGGGTGTGCTTTTATAGGGCGAGGAGGGGAGAGGGGCGATGGCCGAGAGCAACGGCCATCAATGGCCGATGGCGGCGGCCGGTTTTGATGGCAATCAAGGGGAAGGCTTGAATGGAGAGGAAACCGGAGGAGTAATGGGGGAGGCGGCGGCCGGTGGTTTTAATGCGCGTTGATTGCAAGCTTGATTGAGGGAGAGGCGCGGGAGAAGGGGGGGAACGGCCGGTAGCGGCACGGTTGACTCAGCAGGGGAGGAGCTGGAGGTAGGGGCGAAGCTGACATGCGGGGCCGGCCTGGCAGCGAGAGGAGAGATGGAGGGGAGCGCTGGTGGGCCGGCGGCGGTGTTGGTGGGCTGGAAAAGAATGTGGGCCGCGCGGGGAAAAGGAAAAGAGGGAGGAAGGGGAGGTGGGCCGCGCAGGCTGCTGGGCCGCAGGGGTTGCTGGGCCACGGCTGGAAAAGAAAGGAGGGAGAGAGAGAAGAGAGGGAGGGGTTTAAGAAATTTTCTTCTCTTTTTTTAAAACCTTTTCAAACTCACATTTCAAACTTTTGAAATTGAACTCTTTTCAAAACACTCCAAGATTTTCAAAACATTTTTAAAAGCTTTTAAAACTTCACACAAACAAATAATAAAACCATGCATTCAAATCATGATGCACAAGCACTTATCGCTTCTAAATTATTAAAATGATATTTAAATATTTTAAAGGCCAAATTTATTTGATAATTTAATTAATCCTTAGAAAATTAAAACTAAAACACCTTGTTGCTTATATTAATTTGGTGATGGAATTTTAGGGTGTTACAAACATGCTCCTAGAGATGCATGGCAGTGCAATCAGAAGCTTATATAGTGCCAAAAAGCTCAAGAAAGAGATGTTGCGATCTGACTTTAAATTAGGAACTTGAGAAGCCGCACGGGCTGATTGCTGCAATCATGTCCTTCCTGCTATGATGTTGACTCGGTTCCTGGAATATGCAGTTAACCTCCATTATTATGTTGACATATACTCAGCATAGTAGCACCTGGTGGAGCATCAACTGTCGAGGTCAACCGATTGGAGGTAGTCACCCTGGTTTTTTATGGCCTTATCTGTTGGTCATTACCAACCTTAGCGCTAGCAAGGTGGGACTACTACAGGCATTCTTGCACCTGTTATCCTAGTGACTTAAATAGGATCAAGCTGGAACATCACCTATCCAAAATCAAGAATCTGGCTCTATATGGCAAAATTCAGCACAACAATTATCAACAAAATTGATCCGGTAGTTTTCGTGAGTTCTTTTCAAATTGTGCCACTCTAGTTCGAAACAATTGGACACATTAATCACTAGAGTAATTGTGAGTTGTGACTTAACAAATCCAACCCTAACAGCAATGGTCATAGATCACAGATACACACACTTCTCAAAAGTGAAATCGAATACTGGAGCTTCGAATTATCAAGGCATTTTAAACAGTTCAGACTGATTTAACTGGTACCAGCACTGTTCACTAGTAGATGTTAAACAAAACAAAACTGCACTAACACCTGGTGGAGCATCAACTGTCAGGTCAACTAATTCAGGATAGCACTAAGCCAAAACAGATGATGTTGTGTGTGCAAGAGCAAAAGAGTTTATTATGGGTACCGATACTCTGGATGGTATCTGCTGCCATCTGATCTGGTATGCTGAGGTTGTTTGTTCCCTCCTTGCCACATCCACTATCCAAATACATAGCCACGGCATACAGTTACTTCCTCCGGTTTGGTAAATCAATCTATCATGACATACATGAGCTAAATCAAGTTTCTACAAAAACTAAATTCATGAAAATTGTGAGTATGGCATATGGGTTCAAATGTCACAATTATGTTTCCTACCAAAATACATCCAGGACAGACCAAACTTTGTCTTGGCCACCATCAAAAAACCAAAATGTTCGTCGGGGGCAATGGGAGTCAGGAGGCCTCATGCATGCATGCATGCCTGCCTGCATCTACTGCGCGCAGAGGCTTTGACTTGCTGCAGCAACAGCCCTGTTCGTTGGCTTTAAGCTTTGCTTGCTTGGGTTTGGTTGGAACCTTCCTGATAAATTCGTTTCCTTGTTTACTACTTTTTTCATTCAGACTCAGTCATCATACATGCTAAATGCTGATTGATACTAGGTGCAAAGTGCACCAAGCGCGTAAGTACATGAGGCTGGCAGGCAACACATACTACGTACCGCTTGGATTCCACCACGCGTGTACGTGTATACGTACACTCCTAGGCAGCTACTACTACTATACGCGGGCGGCATCATACGCGTCGCTGACACCGAGACCGATCAAATTAATTAATTAAAGCATGCGACGGCGGTCATTATTGGAGAGCAATGAGCAACAGGGATGGACGGAACGGATGGGATGACGCGACACAAACGCCGATTCATCATGAAGATCGACGTGGACTAGCTAGGTCCTTTAATTTGTACTACAACACTAGTATTACTCCGCTATACTAGTATACTACCAGCTGCTTGCTGCTGCGCCAAAAGAAAAAAAAATAAGGGGTCGGAGGCGCATCTCATATTCGTTCTCATGTATACTATGTATTCATTCATTCATGTCGTATCTGTGAATGTTTGGTGAGGCCGCCGAAGCAAGCAAAGCAATCGAATCGAAGAAAGAAGAAGATAAGAGAAGAAGGCGAGCCGAAGCAAGCAAGCACTCACAGCTTGGCGTTGTCAGCTTGAGCGTCCTGAAGCATATGTCGTAGAGCGCCTCGTTGTCGAGCACCATGCACTCGTCGGCGTTCTCGACGAGCTGGTGCACGGAGATCGTGGCGTTGTAGGGCTCGACGACGGTGTCGGAGACCTTGGGCGACGGGAAGACAGAGAAGGTGAGCATCGTCCGGTCGGGGTACTTCTCGCGGATCTTGGAGATGAGGAGGGTGCCCATGCCAGAGCCGGTGCCGCCGCCGAGGGAGTGGCGGACACCGGAAGCTTGCGGGCGCACATCCGGCGGCCCGGGGTGAGTCGCAGTACAGATCCGAAACCGACAAAATGAATCAATCAAGGCACCGCACCCCGCAGGGCGGTCGCAGTTCTCCGCCTCCTTCCCCGACGACGTCGAGCACCGAGTCGATGAGCTCCGCCCCCTCGGTGTAGTGCCCCTTGGCCCAGTTGTTCCCCGCCTCCGACTGGCCGAAGACGAAGTTGTCCGGGCGGAAGATGTTGCCGTAGGGCCCCGAGCGCACCGAGTCCATGGTCCCTGGCTCGAGGTCCATGAGCACCGCGCGGGGCACGAAGCGGCCGCACGAGGCCTCGTTGTAGTAGACGTTGACGCGCTCGAGCTGGAGGTGCGAGTCGCCGCCGTAGCGGCCGATGGCGTCGATGCCGTGCTCGGCGCAGACCACCTCCCAGAACTTGGCGCCGATCTGGTTGCCGCACTGGCCGCCCTGGATGTGAAGGATCTCCCTCAAGGTGGCGTGGTTGGGGATTTGGATTTGGATTTGGGTGGGGATCTATCGATCGATTCGAGGGGGGGAGGGAGCGGAGAGAGAGAGGAAGGAGAAGGATGGACTTGCAGTAGTGGAGGTGGGGAAGGCAAGGAGGGTGGACTTGCAGCCGCTGCCGCACTTGCAGTCGGAGCCGCACCCGCAGTTGCCTCCGCAGCACGACATCCCGACGAGATCGATTTTTGACGAAGATCACAAGGCCGCGACCGCGCTTGGGCGGGCGAGGAGGAGGGTCGGAGGAGGCGTCGTTGAGGTCGATGCGGGCGCCGGACATGGTGGTAGGGATAGGGTTTGGTTGGGTTGGGTGGGGATCGATCGATTTGGTTGGACATGGAGGTGGAGACGGGGGCGGGAGGAGGCTGGGGGCGGCAGGCTCTCTCAGACTGAGGAGGAGGAGAGGGAGCGGGCGGCGGGAGGAGGCTGAGGGGAGGGGGAGGCAGCGGAATAGGGTTTGAGGATCCTTTTATACGAAGCAAACGCAATTTTAGCCGTCCGTTCGCAGATGAACGGTCTAAAATGATTGGGCTATTTTGGGCTTAAACGGGCCTGTTACATTTCTCCCCTGCTTAAATTTTTTCTTTTTCTTTTTTCATTTATTTGAAATAAGAAAATAATCATAATTTGAACTATGTGTACCTCCAATAGGATTGGAAAAATTTCACAAAAATCATAATTAGTCTTCTATGGTCCATTCTAGGCCACATATAGGAGATCGACGAAAACTTCAATTGACTTGTAGGAAAAACTCGAACTTCTACTAGTCACCTTGTTGTAAAATAATGATAATGATACTTAAATTTGTTCAAAACATTCTACAAATTGACATGAAACCATATTTTAAGCGTATAATGCTCCTATAAAAAATTCATATGGTTTTGATAAAGTGAGATTATAGATGTTCACAAATAGGACATAAGACTCACATAGTTTACTACAATTGAAAACAAACTTTAATATTTGAACAACTACTAACGTGACCGAACTTGTATGCACCTCAATTTTTGACACCATCTCATGTTGACCATAACATTAGAGAATATTAAGTTATATTAGCAATTATTATGAAAAAACATGTTTTTTATATTCTCTTTTTAGTTGGAAAAGTTATGTTGTATGAAAAGCAACCAAGAAATAGTAATTAAGATACAAACAAATGGTACTGAGTAAAACATCTCGATTTTAGAAAAAATTAGGAAAAAGAATCAACCGATTTGGAGTTCGTATGAGGAAGAAAAACAGTTTACAAGTTTTATCCGAAGATTAAAAACAGAAATTGCAATTGCTATCAACTGAGATGAACAAGTGTGTTTTCTCTTTTTAATCTTTGACTAAAACTTGTAACTAGTTTTTCTGCCTCATACTAACTCCAAATTCGATGATTCTTTTTTCTAAAATTTTCTAAAATCATTTTCTAGCAAGATCTACAACTTTAACAAATGAAAAAAATGAGGTGACGCCTGCGTGGCAGTGAGGTGGGCCCCTGGCGCTCGCGTGGTGGTGACGTGGCGCCTGTGTGAGGTGGCGCCTGCGTGGCAGTGTGGTGGGACCGGGGCACCACTACTAGATTTTCCCCCTAAAGCAACGCACAAAATGTGTTGCAATATGCCATTTTTGGTTGCAATAGACACAATTGCAACCAAATTGTTCCGTGGACCGTGGGCTGCGAAAAGCCGCGTTGCATTAGGTTATTACGACGTTGTCCATCTAGTGGTTGCCAAAGTTTTTTTGTTGCAACGTAACGCAACGTTGCAATTAGGTTTTTTTACAACGCTTGTTCGGTTGCAAAGTGTACTATTGCGACGCATCCGTGGTGTTGCCAAAGGTGCAATTGCAACGTTTCGTTTCGTTGCAAGTTATAGTATTGCTACGCACTTGTCTTTGGTTGCTATTGGTTGAACCTCGTCTATTACCACGAAAGTAATTTGGTTGGAATATGTAGTATTGTCTGATGCCACGAAATTGGTTAGTTGCTATAGGTGGTCTCCTCTATTGCCACAAAAGTTGATTTCGATGCGATAGGTAGTATTGTTTGATGCCACGATATTGGGTACGTTGCTATAGGTGGTATCCTCTATTGCCACGTAATTTGATTGGTTGTAATATGTGGTCCTCTATTATTGCTTCGAAATTTGGTTAGTTGCCATAAGTTAAAGTCTTTATTACAACGTTTCTATTAGGGTTGCTACAAGTGCACTATCTATGGCCACGTAATTTGATTGGTTGTAATATGTGGTCCTCTATTATTGCTTCGACATTTGGTTGGTTGCCATAAGTTAAAGTCTTTATTACAACGTTTCTATTAGGGTTGCTCTTAGAGCACTATCTATTGCCACGCTCATTTTGTGTTGCTACAAGTTGAACTTCTTATTACCACGTTCCTATTTAGGGTTGCTTCGGTGTACACCATACTATTGCCACGTTCCCTTTGTGTTGCTACAAGTTGAATTTCTTATTACCACGTTCGTATTAGGGGTGCTACAAGTGCACCTTACTATTGCCACGCTACTTTTGGCAACGAAAAACACTGATGTATTCTGCCACGCTCATTTATGTAGCAACGATAATTGCGCATTAATTAACATCAGCAGATAAATATAACAATGCATCTATAGTTAATTAACCAACATTGAACCATCCACTGAGTTAATTACATGACTCATGAAGTACTTAAATACCGAAAAGTTTGGCACGGGACATTGTTTCAACACATAGTAGACAAATTTGCTAGGACATGAAGAACTTGGTCGGCCAATTGTTACTTGGAGATGATCCCAACACTTGATCAGCAAAGGGGGATTCAATGCAAGGAGGTGTCATCACCGTAAAGAATCAACAAAATTTTTAAGCTAGCATCAATTAATCTCTAATATTGGAATTTGTGAAACAACAACATATAGCAAACCAAAGATTGATTGTGATTCATAAAAATAGCATAATGACATCAAATAATTACCACAACCATAAACACACTTTGACAAATTGAAACATGAATTACGATCACAGCGGTAAGAGTTGTTGAAAAAAGCTTCACCTCTTGTCTTTTTGGTGCCTTGTCGTCTCCTTTGTGCAACTTGTACCCGTAGTCGTTGAGAAGAAATTTGTCTAACGGTGGATTGAGTTTCGGGATTGTTAACACCACCTTTAGTGCTTCGGTTTTGCGAAATACTTGTTTTCGAGCTTCTTCGCATTCCTTCTCCTATCAACCAATCATTTGGAAGGACAAGATTAGGCGTAATTTCATCGATGAATCGATGATATGTACTAGTAAAAAGTTGTGAATTCGAGAACAACCCCGAGTACACGAGAGCACATTCCCGGAGTCCGGTTGTACATTCCCGCATGTAGGAATTGATGGTTCCGCCGCCACGTTGTCCGCGGGATTCGGCGACAAGGTTGTTTTGTCGGGTGATTGATGCAACCGCCGCTTCGTCGGCGGATTCGGTGACATTGTTGCTTGGGCATGGTTGTACGGATATTGGCTGGTCAACCTACCAAAGGATACAAACATTCATATATAGAACCCAAGGAAAGAAACGCATTCATGCAAATAGCTTGACCAGCACTGTGGAACTTGTGATCGTCCATTTGATGCTTGCGGCATTGATAGGAACTCTTGCCTAAGTCGTTGTAGTTCTCGCCTCGCCTTCTCTTTTCACTTTCTTCAAGTTGGCGTGCATGTTCTCTCCTTTCTGCTTCCCTTTCTTCTTCCCATCCTGACATTTTTTCTTGTAGCTGCCCAAATGCGTCCATGAGCTCGACGTGTTCCTCATGCTGTAGCTCTTCCCTACGAATTTGTTCCTCGCGCTCCGCATTGAGCAGCTGCCTTCTAGTTGGGTTTTTTGCCAGGTACCCGTTTCCATGCAACTTGGTTGATTTGCACTTCGTGACTGATTTGTAGGCTTTTTGGAATGGTACGAATGCAGTTGCCCCGACGCGAGTTATATAACCGCGGGGCCTCGCTGTGTTTTCCAATCCCGCTCCTTTGCACCGCGCCGCTCTCGTCGATCTTGAGTACCCGCTCGTCTCCCGGCCCCCTCGACTCCCTGCGCGCATCTATGGCCGGAGAGAAGCGCCCCCGCAAAAGAGGCCCCTGGGGGTTCGTCGCCGTCGGTCCGGCCGCGTCTCCGTCGGTTGCTTTCTCGCCGGGGGTGAGTGTCTTCCTGTCTCCATAATTTCCTATGCTCGCCGAGGATCTGATGCTGTCATTCTTCTTCTGTTTCCTAGTGCGACATATGGCCCGGTCCTTCGGCCCGGCGCGGCGCCCTCCGTCCGGTGGATCTTCGTCGTCGGAATCTCGGGAGCTTGTCTTCTTCCTCGTCTCGGGCGACGCCCCCGTTCGTCGAGAGGCCGGGGACTTGGCGAGGAACCGGCGAGGACGCGGCGTCGTCTAGACGACGCGGCGCGCAAGGTACGGGACCCGGAGGGGACCCGGGATGCGATGCACACCGCCCTTCGGGCGGGCCGAGACGGAGACGGCCGAAGTTCGCGGCCGCCAAGGCCGATGTGGAGGCCCGCCGCTTTGGTGAGTTCCCCGTATTCCGTCGGTGCACGCCGCCCACTAGGCTCTTGTTTGACTCGTCGCCATTGTTTCTTGCCTCGGCCCGAGGAGGCGGAGGCGTCTTTCCGCCGCGAGCGAGCGGAGGAGGCGCGCCGCCGCCCGAACGATGCGGAGGATCGCCACGATGAACTTACGCGCGCGGCGGAGGTCGCCGTCACGGTGGTCGGCCGGGGCTCCGCCGTGCGCCCGACCGTCTTCGCGCGCTCCCAAGGCGTGTCAAGGAGGCGGTGCGTGCCGGTGCGCGCCGGGGAGCCGCCGCGCGCGCTCGCGACGGCGGACGCGCAAGTCGACTTTCCCTTGGGCGATCTGCGGCGGGAGTGGCCGTTCCCCGCCGGAGCGACAGACCGCACTACGCGCCGCACTTCCCCATTGCGGCCGATGCCGCCGCCGCGGGGGTTGACATCGACGGCGTGCTTCGCGACGGCGCCGCCGCCGACATCGGCGGCACCGTAACTCACCTTTTTAAGATTAATCTGCCGGCCCCTCGTGGCCGAGGAAATCGAACTTCGCATTGTTCCTTGTTTGTGCCATTGCGATATTTGTTCACCGCCGGCGGGGGGGGGCGTGGTCGGGTGTACGAAGCAAACTACTCCGCCCCCCGTGCCGTCTTGTCACCCGTCACGGCGGTCGACGCGTGCGCGATGGGAGGCTAGGAGCTACGTTGAACGGGCGTCCGGGGCACTCGAGTAGAGTACGTAGGACCGAACGCGTGGGAGATCGCGAGGCGCGGCGGGCCGCGTTTCTTCTTCCGTTCGCATCTAAATAAAATTAGCCCCAAGAATCTTTCATAAATGGAACACTAAATATAATTTATTTGTAAAACCTTTTCACGTGTCAGCGTAACTTTGTGTGACGAATCTAATGAACCTACTTAATCCAGTATTTAGCTACAGATTTTGAAAGTAGTTTTGAAAATAACTTACTTTAATACATGTAATTAATGGTGCACCTCCATGGAGTAGTAAATGCAGATGAAATCTAAAACTACATAAATAATTTGGATCTACTTTGCGATACAGAGCTTTTCGCAAGGGTTTTCAGACATCAAACCCCTTAGTGTGATTTTGCATGCAAATATCCGGTGCCGGCGAAGCGTTGCGGCCGGACCACGACTCCCCGGGCGCGCGTGCGTGTAGCGGTTAATTAGGATCCGCCGCCCCTTCGTGTTGCCGGTTGTCTTCAAATCTTGCCATGCCCATTGCTTCGGCAACCGCACGTCGATTTGACTCCGTATATGAAGCCGAAACGACAAGATATACTATACTAGTTTAGCCTCTTCCCTACCCCCGCCCCACCCACTCGCTCCCACCGTCGCATCGAAGGAGAAGGGGGTTTTCTTGCTCGCCGCCATTGCCGGCGACCCCCCCCCAAAGCTTGCAATCTCGCAACCGCCATCGCAAGCGACCTCGATACGGCGGCGATGACCCGAAGCGACGCATCGGGTGACGGCGGCGCCCCACAAATGAAGGGGGATGCCGTAGAGGCCACCGCCGCCGCCGGCCGTACAAGAACCTAGGTGATGCGGGCGGATCAATCCCGGCCGCGTCGTCGGCGCGAGCGTCGCTTCGAAGCGGGTTAGTCCCGCAAGGCACAAACAGCTGAGTTGCTAGCTAGTCGTGGATTTGTCCCTCGACGACGATTTGGAACTTTGCTTTCTTGGTTTGGGACCGCAGGGTGGCAAGCGTGTCGCCCTCAACCCGTGGGAGGCCGCCGTTGATCCGGCCGACGTTCGAGATCGGAGCGGGCCGGGACGAATGGCGCCCCGCCGTCGTCCGTCCACGACTTTCGGAGGAGCGAGGACCGCCCCCAACTACCATGCACGAGGTTGAATTCTTCAAGGAGCGGTACCCGAGCATCAAGACCATCGTCACTTGCGACGCCGGAGTAGTGGCGGAGTTCATCGACGAAATCAAAGGTAGCCCACCTCCCGAACGTTTGCTCGTCGGATTGGACACCGAGTGGATTCGGCTTCGCGGTGGCGGGTACAAGCTCGCATTGCCGCAATTGTGTGTCGGTTCGAGCCGCCTTATTTACCAGTGCACCATGCCGGCTACAAGCTTCCCGATGTCCCGAGCAAGTTTCTCGGCGAGGAAGGCCACATCTTTGTGGGAGCGCACATCACCAACGATGCCGAACGCCTACGGGAGGACCGCGGCGTCAAGATTTCTAATTGGAAAGACCTTCAACCGATTGTTGCCGACGTTCATGAGAAGTATAGGCATCCGTACCGAAATGGTTACGGATCGTCACCGGAGAAGATTGGAAATCGAGTACGGAGCTACCTCTGTACAAGGACAGAAATGTGAACCACAAGCTTTGGGGTTTGAGGGTGTTGCACGAATGGCAGGTGCAATACGCCGCCAAGGATGCATTTCTGTCTTTTGAGATCGCTAATCAGCTTGAGATCAAGCATGGTTACCGATTTCTCCCAGATGCTCATTTGTAGAATCATGTAAATAATGTACTAACCAAAAGTAGCAAGTAGAATTTCTTGGTTTTCGGAACAAGTACATGTGTACATATTAGTAGTAATTCGATGATGGATTGAAACTAGGAGGCCTTGTTTATTTGGGCAATTTTGACGAGATAACTTCCATATTACTCTAATTATTTGTTGATTTACTAAAGATTAATTTGTATCATTTGTTAGTCAATTTTTTATTTTCTATATCAACATATTAAAAGCAACAAGACATTTGCAAATTATCAATGTGCCCTTTTGTTAGAAAAGGATTGCGGTCCGAGATTGGGCCGGCCCATTTGTCCTTATTACTTCCGGTGTGTGCGAAGCGGCGCACGGAAAGACATCGACAAAATCTTTAGTGCCACACCGCTACCTCAAGCGGGCGCACCACAACTTAAAAGGCGAGGCGTGCTTGCCATCCCGAACTCCCTCCGAACACTCGCTTCCTCTCTACTAACCTCCGGCTTGTTGGGCCGGCCGGCCCATCGGGCTCCCGCTCGCCGGGCTTCACGCTCGCCGGTAGAGCCCGTTGGTGACTCCGGCCCGCCCTACGCCCCCTATTTTTGTTTGTCATACCAATTTTTTGATTCATATTTTAAATATTAAGATTTATGCAAAAGTCTTCCGAAGTAGTAAATAATGGCAACATAGAAGTCATGACTACGGTCGAGTAAGTATCAATTGAAAAACTCATCATCTTGGGCATCTTGAACTATTGGTGCAACAATTCCATCATCAATGTACGTGTCATCCGCATCATGTTCATCATCAACATCAAATACTTCGTCGTCCGGTTCGTCAACCGCCTCGGCCGAACCCGATTAATAATCGAGACATCGCCGGTTGTGCCTTCCTTGTCCGATCTAGACCAATTTGTCAAAACCTCGGTGTTCACCGAGCAAATTAATACCTTCGATACCCACAACAAGTGAGTCCTCGAGATCTAATTCAGCATGGCAAACAAGTTCCTTGGTTTCATTGAAATAACACTGCTCCGGCCCGTGTTTGTTCACCGCATTCACATAAAACACCCGCTTCTGCTCGTGTTGCCGGAATATAGGGTTCATTGCTAAACTTGTGTCGAGTAGTATCGATGTCAATGACCCCATATTTATCTTTATCGTATCCTCTCGCCTCTGTTGGTACTTGTGACAAGAGGCACATCAAACCGACACACCTGGAACGAATAACTTCTTTTTGTCCGGGGAATTCCGGTGAGATCATTCTTTTAATCACCCCATACCAATTTGTGCCTTCCGCCTCACCCTTGACAAGCACACCACCGTTTTGTGTCACAAGGGTTCTCTCGATGTTAACGGTACGAAACAGCCAATTGTTGATATGACATCTATTCAATGTACGAGGTCGGGGATCCGGTCCTTGAGCAAGTGCAAACAAATCTGAACTTACTTCCCCTCTAGCATGTAAACCCGTGATCTTGCTTTCAAACCATCTTACGAGTTGAGCCTCATGTCGCTTATCAAGATTTACGGATCCATGTGCCCTCGGTTCTTCCAAATGCTCGCCGCACACAAAAGAATATTACCGTTAGTTAGATATTTAAAATTAAAAGCAATAATGATGTTCGGTAGTGCATCTTACTCGACATATGGTCTAGCTTCATCACAATTGCAAATTATGTAGTGCCTCATCTTCCGAAACTCATTTGGTGGTATTTCTTCAACCGTCCGTCCTCTCCTCTTGTAATCCATTTCGAAAAAATGCTCAAACCGGATGGTGGCTCATTAACGAGAACCGTTTCATGTCGATCAACACGATTGTCTTTGGTGTCCACGTCCAAGAATCTTGAGCGAGAATGTAAGGCACTCCTCGAGTATGTATCCCTCAAGCAATTGAACCTTCGGGGTGAGCCTTGTTCCTCACATATCCTTTCACGAGTGCGTAGGTACCGTTCCACCGGGTACATCCATCCGTAACACACCGGCCCCCCAAGTTTAGCTTCTTCGACTAGATGAACAGCAAATGGATCATGATATCAAAAAATGCGGTGGGAATATCATCTCAAGTCGACAAACGACCTCCCTAATTGAACAATGTGAGCCATCGTCCAATTCGATTCCACCAACTCCTTTGAACATAGTGCATCGAAGAAATTACTAAGCCGAATCAATCCAATGACAACAACTTTCGGCAAAATCCTACGCACCACTAAGGGTAAAAGTTTCGTAGAATTAGATGGTAGTCATGCGTTTTCAAGCCCGACACCTTACGTGACTTTACATCAACACATCTTCTTATATTCGAGGAAACCCCATCGAGCATCTTCACTCCATATAAAAATTCACACAAACTTTCCCCGGCATCCTTATCTAACTCGTACAAGGCCGATGGCAAGGTATACTTATCATCTTTAATCACGAGTGGTTCCGATCGGTCGTATCCGTAGATGCTCCATGTCAAGCCGAGCATTCTCCCCGTCCTTACATTTGCCATCCAACTTAAGCGAGTGCCTAGTATGCTCTCGCATATATTTTTCTCAATGTGCATCACGTCCAAATTATGCCCGATGAGCAAAGAAGACCGATGAGGGAGCTCAAAAAAAATACTCTTCTTCCTCCGGTTGTGCCATCCGTTGTCTTCGTCACGCTTCCTTTTTTTGATAACAATGTCTTTCCAAATTCTACTTGTTCAAAAGTAGAATACGCTCAAGTACCCGTGCACCGGATAGTGGTTACGGTGCCTCCCCGGTTTCGACCTTGTTGTTGAAGCCGACCGCATTGTTGCGCCATGGATGGTCGGGGGCCAAAAAACGTCGATGTGCCATGTAGCAGTGCTTCCGCCCATGTTTCAACCACAAATACTCGGTATGTTTGTGGCGGTATGGACATGCAAACTTTCCTTTAGTGCTCCAACCAGTACAACATAGCATAGGCCGGAAGTCATTAATTGTCCAAAGAAGTATAGCACGCAATCTAAAATTCTTCTTAGTCCCCGCATCTCTTGTTTTAACACCATTATTCCAAAGCTCCTTGAGCTCCGGTATCGGGGGCCTCAAGTATACATCAATATCCATTCAAGGAGATTTTGGACCGAGAATCAACATTGACAAAATCCGGTTAGATTGTTTCGACACATCCATGGAGGCAAATTGTAAGGAACCGGGATGACAAGCCAAATGGAATACGTAAGACTTTGCATGCCAAAGGGATTGAACCCATCGAAGCAAGACCCGGCCTAACGTTACGACCTCCTCCTTCGAAAACCATGTAAACTCGAATCCACGTGCTTCCATGCCTTTGAGTCGGCGGGGTGACGCATTTTCGCATCATTCACCAATTCATTCTTGTGCCACCGCATATCCTTTGACATTTGCTTTGACATATACATTCTTTGAAGCCGAGGAATAAGAGGAAAGTAGCGTAGGATCTTAATCGGTAACCGCTTCTTAACGAAGTAGCACCCACCGCACCGCAATTATTATCGCAGGTTTTATCTACAACTTTCCACCTTGACTCCTTACAAATGGGACATGTTTCAAGATTTGCGTATTTATCAAAAAATAACACACAATCATTTTGGCATGCGTGTATCTTGACATAGTCCAAGCCCGGGTCTCGAATCACCCTTTGCACTTTATCCAAGGAGTCGGGAATACAATGCCGGTCGGGGAGAACCTTTCCAAAGAGCTTAAGTATGGCCTCCAATGACGCGTTACTTAAGCCATACATGCACTTTATCCGAAAAAGCTCCACAATAAAAGAGACCTTCGTTGCATTTTTGCATCCCGGATACAATTCCTTCTTTGCCTCGCTCTAATAGTTTCAAAAAGATCTCTCGCTCGCTTATCTGCCTCTTCCTCATCTCCGATTTGTCCATGATGTATAGTGCCACCGATAATGTTTATAATCGCAGTATTGGTGGCGGCGGGGTTATCATCCAAACCATCTTCTTCATCGTCTTCTACAAATAAATGTGTTGTATCATCGACCGTAGGTAGTGCATCATGATTTTCGAGATCGGCGGTAACATCTTGATTCACGGGACCCCGAGAAGAAGTATTAGTTTGGTCTTGAATGTTACCAGGATCGATGAAACAATCAGCAAACCCTCTATTGAGTAAATGAATTTGAATGCGACCCACGGTGGAATGTCTGATCATGCATTGACACAATTTACATGGACACGCAATAGATCCACCTCACGCTGATGAGGCCGTAAATTTTTGCAAAAAAAATTCGAAAATTGTTCCGCCAATCCGCCGAGTGTCGAGGCAAGCGCATCCAACTTCGATCTTCGTTTGATGCCATTAGTTAATCGCATTGTTCATGTTTAATTTCAATCGACCTTGATGACGATATATATACCAATATGCATATATATGCGGCGAACGATTGGATATATATACGAGATCAAGACATCGGTACGTACGGCCGTGGCCGTAGCGCCGCTCGGATCTCCGCAACAAGAATCACGTGGAGATCGCCGTGGAGATCGATCCCCTAGAGGCCCTCGTGGAGATCTCCGCAACAATAACCGGGTTGTCGAAGACGGAATTTTGGAATGGTCCGGATCGGAAGAGCCCCTATCCGATCGTGGCAATACATACACGATAGACAAAATTTTAGTACAACCAAGGAATACCCGGTTTCAATATTTCGAGGTTGTACGTAGTATGACCTTTCTCGGGGTTTTCAACATATGCGTAATTCATTATTTTTCTTTTACGATCGGCTACTATAGGGGCTAACAATAATACACAAAATTCGGGAGTTCTAGTGAAGAGTCTCCAAATTGTTGATCACAATGCTTTGTGAACATTCACATGAATAGCATAAACAATAGCATGTCGCAATTCGAAAACGGACGGATGGTTAGTCCAAATATGCATGACGGACCCAACGATTTCAATTTGTGTCACTCATGAGTTCAAATATTTTGCAAGGGCTCATCCGGATCCAAACACATAGACATACGAAGATGCATGTCTAAATGTTCAAAGTTATTACTTAGATGTTGCCACATACACATCCATAGACCATTCACCGGCACCGCATAACATTCACCTAGGACCTGGTTATGTTACGTACTAAGCTAGATTACTACTACTTGCGATTGACTTTATCCCGAAGCTTGCGGATCTTCTTCGCCATCACTTCTAACTTGTCGACAACGGTCTCCATGAATTCCTTCGGGGTCATCTCCATGTCTTCCTCGCGTTTCGGCAATGTCGAAGCTTAGGTTCTCAATGCCTCCCGCAAATCATCATAGCGCTCCTTCAGCTGTTGAACCATTTGGCACAAGGGCATTTGCTATGGCGGACAACAAACACAAGTTACTAACATGAAATGTGTTACAACGGTACCGTGGCCAATGCAGCAAATTAGTCAAAACAATGCACCTTTCTTTTCGATGATCCCGAAGCTTTTGATGGAGACGGTTTCTTGCTATTGTCCTGCTCAGCATCCGAGTCTGGAATGATGATCCTCACCTGATTAGCAGTGTTCACTAGCATGAGGAAACAAAACAATTTGCTGTTTTTCAGTTTTAAACAGCCTATTCAATCTCTTGACTCATAATGTATACCAATTTACCCGTGATCCCCCGACTACCCCGTAAAAGGCCTAACCTACTAAATGGGACGACTGCGTTCATTTGGGCGGCTTTGTTTTCGGGATTGTGATCAAATGTACACAGTCGATTCACGCAAAAGATGGCAAGAAATCAAGCCAATTATCATTATCATTATCTAGTATGGGGTGAGATGGATGCACACAAAAAACACAATTACCATTATCTAGTATGAAATTTTGATTACTATGAACTACTAACATTTTTCTAATTGCAAAAGGAGTCACACGATTCTCGGAAAATCAAAGAGGGTAGGGCGGTGTACCTCACTTCTCTTCCGGAACGCTTGCATCCGACTAGGGCCCGCTTACCCTTACCGGATGGATCGACTTGGCGATGCGGGCCGTCGACGACGACGACGAGGTGGCGGTGTCGTCCGTACCGCAGGACGACGGGGGTTGGGGTGCCGCCGACCATGCCGGAGGACGACGAGGTAGGTGGTGTGGAACACTTGAACCGCCCGCGTGCATCGCGCTTCGCGTGGTGGAGTAGTGGCACCTCCGTGCGCCGCCGCCGCTCGCCCGAAAACCCTCGGTGCGGCCCCGCCGTCCGCCGCCGCCGCTCTCCGGGATCCCCTCGATGCGGCCCCGCCCGCCGTGGCGGCGCTCGGGCCGTGTTACGGCGCGCGGCCCCTTCGTCCGCGCCCGCAACCGGTCCGGGAAGGCTCGATGCGGCCACTCCGGCCGCTGTCGCCGCTTGCCGCAGGGGAAACCGCGATGCGGGGGCATCTCGATGTGGACGCGACGGTCGAGCCGACGAGGGGGATGGTTGGGAGCAACAAGTGTGTTGGGGGTGGGGGAGCTGTAAGTTATAGACGATTTGGGCCGGCATATCCTTGTTTTTATTACTCTCATCGGCCCATTTGACATTTTCACATCCTAGTCTCCAGTACCTTTAGTGCCACCCCCGTAAACCGAGAAGGGGGTATCCCGGCTTAAAAGGAGAGGCGTGCTCGCGCTTTCGAACTTCGTATTACCATCATCAACTAATGCTTGCTATTTGCGCTGCGGGGCTTAATGGGCCGGCCGGTCCACTCGGGCTCCCGCTCGCTGGGCTTTACGCTCGCCGGTTGAGCCTATTGTGGTCTGGCTTAGCCCACATCCCCATAGAACACAATTTTTTTCCTCTATTTTTTCATGGTACATATAGTCTATACCATATTGTTAAAATTCAGATTTTTCATAATAAAATTTATTTATTAAATCGCATTTTAAATTTCGCTACAACCCCATAGCAGATTTTTTTCATCTAAACAAATTTTGTGGCAATACGTACACAATATTCCTCCTTGAGGCTAGAAGTAGTAGCCTTCCTTGTATTGCAACAACGCAAAGAGATATTTGCAACCCAAATAAGACGTTGCGTAAGGCCGTTCAAACGCAACCAACCCTAGTATGGTAGCTATAGCAAGTTTATATTGCAACACTCGAATTTCTAGTGCAACGCAGAAGTAGGGTAGCAATATTTCCCACCAAATGCAACACAATTCTGAATAATGGGTGCATTAGCGCCAACTTGTTGCAACATCGCAAAGATATATTTGCAACCAAAATTCTACGTTGCGACATACTTGTTCAAACGCAACCATCCCTAGTATGGTGGCTATAGCAACTTTCTCGTTGCAACGTAAGAAATGCTAATGCAACACAAAATTGGGGTGGCATTAGTTCCCACCAAATGCAACGGAAATCCTAAAAAAGGGCGCATTAGCGTCAACATGTTGCAACCGAACAAATAGATAATGCAACTCAAATTTTGTGTTGCAATAGACACACAAATTGCAACCAAATCACCGTTTCGGTGCAATAGTACCCCCCTATTGCAACCGAAATAGTGGTGTTGCCTAAGGGATTTGTTGCAATAGGGGGAAAACCTTGTAGTGCACTCACGTAGTGGTGACGTGGCGCCTGGGTGAGGTGGCGCCTGCGAGGCAGTGAGGTGGGCCCCGGGCGCTCACGTGGTGGTGACGTGGCGCCTAGGTGAGGTGGCGCCTGCGTGGCAGTGAGGTGGGCCCCTGGCGCTCGCGTGGTGGTGACGTGGCACCTGGGTGAGGTGGCGCCTGCGTAGCAGTGAGGTGGGCCCCTAGCGCTCGCGTGGTGGTGACGTGGCGCCTAAGTGAGGTGACGCTCGCGTGGCGGTGAGGTGGGCCCCCGGCGCTCGCGTGGTGGTGACGTGGCGCCCGGGTGAGGTGGCGCTCGCGTGGCGGTGTGGTGGGCCCCGGCGCTCCCGTGGTGGTGACGTGGCGCCCGGGTGAGGTGGTGCTCGCGTGGCGGTGAGGTGGGCCCCCGGCGCTCGCGTGGTGGTGACGTGGCGCCCGGGTGAGGTGGCGCTGCGTGGCGGTGTGGTGGGCCCCGGCGCTCCCGTGGTGGTGACGTGGCGCCCGGGTGAGGTGGCGCTGCGTGGCGGTGAGGTGGGCCCCGGGCGCTCACGTGGTGGTGACGTGGCGCCTGCGTGGCAGTGTGGTGGGCCCGGGGCGCTCACGTGGTGGTGACGTGGAGCCTGGGTGAGGTGGCGCCTACGTGGCAGTGAGGTGGGCCCCTGGCACTCGCATGGTGGTGACGTGGCGCCTGCGTGGCAGTGTGGTGGGCCCGGGGCGCTCACATGGTGTTGTGGTGGCGCCTGGGTGCGGTGGCGCCTGCGTGGCAGTGAGGTGGGCCCGGCGCTCACGTGGTGGTGACGTGGCACCGGGGTGAGGTGACGCTCGCGTGGCGCGAGGTGGGCCCCCCGGCGCTCGCGTGGTGGTGACGTGGCGCCCGGGTGAGGTGGCGCTCGCGTGGCGGTGTGGTGGGCCCTTGGCGCTCACGTGGTGGTGAGGTGGTGCCTGGGTGAGGTGGCGCCTGCGTGGCAGCGAGGTGGGCCCTGGGCGCTCACGTGGTGGTGAGGTGGCGCCTGGGTGAGGTGGCGCCTGCGTGGCAGTGTGGGTGGGTCCTAGGTGCTGGTGAGGTGGCTGTTTTTTACGGATCGCGACGAATCTGCTAAAACGTCACGGTGTTGTGGGCCGTATTGCGACGAATTTAACAAATCGACGTGATGGTTTGGGCTTCAATATCCATCCATGCACGTCCGTGACGAAAAAATATAAATACGTCGTAGAATCGCGACAAACTAAACAAATCGTCGCAGTGTTTGTGACGAAAAAAGGAATACGTCGTAGAATCGCGACGAATTTAACAAATCGTCGCAGTGTTTTGGGCTTCGATGCAAATCCGTGACGAAAAAAGGAATACGTCGTAGAATCGCGACGAATTAAAGAAATCGTCGCAGTGTTTTGGGCTGCAATGCACATTCGTGACATTTTCTAAAAACGTCGCGGAGAAAGCGTCATAGATTAAATAGTTTCTTGTAGTGTGAGTTCTCACCTGCTGCTAGTGGAAGACAAAGCCGACAAGTTTGGAGTTAGGGATTAAATCTCGTGGCTGTTCTCATCATGCAATCAATCTGTGCAGTTTTGTTCATATAGGTTTTTCATAGATTTTAGAGGTCTCAAAAAATATTAAACTTATATATGAGTTGTAGGATATCTTGATAGCTTTCCATAGCCATAAAGAACACCTCAATTGGATTTAAAATCTGAGAGATATCAATATTTCTTTCTGTCAGTTTTTCAGCATCGTAATTCTGAGCAGTATCTTTTCACATAACTTTTAGGCAACCCAAACGACAGAACTGGATCTTGGCATGACTAAAGAAGTTTTAGAGAATTTCATAAACTTTCCATATTGGTTAAGTACATATTCATATGAATTTTGGAGCTCAAGATATGCCCATTTTTCTAGGACTGTTCTGCAGAGATTGCCAGATTTTCAGTATGAGATTCATCTCAAGATTAGTCTTTGTTCATGATTTTTCCTCTCTTGATGGATCACTAGAAAGTTGTGACTACTGAAGTTTTCTGTTTTCTTTCTTTTGGCACAAGATTGGAATTTTTAGCCATCAGAATTAAAAGATACAAAAAAGAGAAGACTTATCGCTGCTGTCATGTCTAAACTTGTGTGTCTTTTTGTGAGAATGTCGGGTTCGGACGTAGGAGCGCTGTGATTTAAATTCTTTATGCTTGTGTGTTTGTGTTGGTGCTGAGATATGTTTGTGGACAGGTGGTGCGCGTTCGGATCGTGCTTAGCTCACGTTCTTGATCTTCGGTAAAGGCAAGTAAACGTAGCGATGGGCTACATGCTTTAACTTTGTTGTTTGAATTGCCTCCATTTAATTTCAGTACCTCACACCAGCAAGATAAACCTGAATTTACCTTTATATCGGAGAATTTTGTTCCACGTGTGGCTTTACCTCTGAAGTTAAGAATTATGATGTATATGAAGTTCATGCATTGCAATCTTGCACTTGCATTCTCATGTTTTTATGCATATGAAGAAAACCGTAGCCGGATTGGTGCGGTAAGTACCGGTACAGCAACGCACGTTGAGATATAGCAATGTGGTTGCAGCCCTCATATCCTTCCTTCGGGATGTGTGGGTAGAAGTGAAGACATGCATTGCATTGCACCATTTGCAATTCATCTTGAAGCATTATTGTGGAGTATTTATTTTAACTTATTACTTGAAGTTATGACTCTTAAATTGCTGCTTATTTTATTGTGATTTAAATGGCATGGTTGAAGAAGTTTGCTTGCTGAGGTTTCCATAAACCTCATACGCTTTTTCCTCCCCGTAGGTCTTTGAGTTCGGAGTGCGAGGGTGGATGGGAGTAGCAGCACGTGTGCACACACGTTCTTTAAATATATATTTTGGTCACATGTGTTGTAATAAAAATGTTTGGTTGGGAAGTCCTTGCTTAGCTTATAATTTCTTTGGACCTGTTTTGAGATGGTTACCTAGATGATTTAATTTGCTTCCGCGTGCTCTATTAATTTGTCTCTTTGTTGTTTCTTTCCTTATGTGTGTGCTTGTAATAGCTTGTTGTGGTGTGGTAACGCTCCAGAATGTTGTTCCTATTCTGGGGTGTTACAGTTGGTAATCAGAGCGTAAGGTTATAGGTTCTTTTTGTTAAAACTTGACTCAATTGAAAACATGACACACTTGCACACGTAGGATGGGAGTTATTTGGTTATATGTTGTTCTATCTTTTGTTGTCCCCTGTGGTTGTGTTGTTGTACTGACATTGTTGTGTGGGCTGTAGATGCCTCCTCGTGGTCGCGGCCGTGGTCGCGGTGGTCGTGGTCGTGGTAGGGGTGAACCTGCTCCTGAGGATCCTCCTGCCAATCCAGATCTGGCTGCAATCTTAGCAGAGATGCAAACAATGCGGGCAGAGATGAATGCTTTACGTCAGGCACCTGTGGGTGGTGCTAATCCTGGTGGTGCTCCTAGTGCTCCTGGTAATGCCCCTGGTGCTAATCTTGATGGAGCGCCGGTAGTGCCTCCTGAGTGTCCGTTGGACTTGAGAGATTAGTGTCGTATGGCGCTAGAGAAGTTTGATGGTACAGGTGCTCCTATTGAGGCAGCAGATTGGCTATCTTCAGTGGTTGACAAGCTAGAGTCCTTTCGTGGTTCTGCGCTTCGCATTGGGTTCGTTATGCTCATCGATTCTTTGAAGGGTGAGGCTCTGGTATGGTGGAGGGGTGTTCAGTCATCTTATCCTGCTGCACGTGGACCTATCACATGGATGGACTTTGTCGGCCAGTTTGAGAGGAGGTTCTATCCTATTGCTTTCATGGATAAGATGAAGACACAGCTTGAGAGGTGCCATCAAGGCAAGAGGACTGTTGCAGAATATGAGGTTGAGTTTAACAAAATTGTGCGCTTTGTACCTCATGTGTCCCGTGATAATTATGAGAAGGCACGGATTTTTAGACAAGGTCTAAAGGCTTCCATTCGTCGTGTTTTGGGTGCTTTTGTTGTGGAGGATTTCCGCTCGACTGTTGAGAGAGCTTTGGGAGTTGAGGTGCAGGATGACTTTACTGAGGAGCTTAGAGGTGGAGATCATGCACATGTGCAGAAGGAGCAGAAGGGCCATTCCAGTGGTCCAATTCAGAAAAAGGATAAGCTTCATCGTCACCATCCGTACAGCGGTAGTTCTTCTCAGTCTCGAGGTTCTGGAAGTGGTTCTGGAGGTGGTTCTAGAGATGGCTCTATTCGGTATCGAGCTATTGCCAAGCCAGGACTACGATTGGTCTGTTTCCGTTGCGGCGATGCTCACCACCGTGCGAACTGCTGTTGGACTGGTCGGTGCTCTAGGTGTGGTAATGATCATAAGGAGGATGTGTGTAGGAAGAATCCTAACAACAAGCTGATCTGGGAGCCAGTGACTTCTTCCTCGTCTGGTCAGTGTGGCTCTGCACACATGATGGCTGGAGGTTCTTTTGGGCAGCAGCACACTACTCTAGCACATCAGTTTCTACTAGCACCTGTTGCACAACAGTACTTACCTGCATCCTCTTCGCAGCAGCTCTTGCTCGCGCCTTCGCAAAGACCGATGCTTGGTTCTTCACACACCCCTATTCCCGGTGGTGCATATTGGGTGACTCATGCTCCTACTCCTACTCCATCAGCTCCAACATGGGCACCTACACAGTCTGGGATTCAGAGGCCTTCTCCTTCTAGTGGTGTTCATGGGGCATACTCTATGCCCTCAACTGACGGTCGAGACCGTAGTGATGTGGTGACAGGTACTATCTCCGTTGATTCATTTGATGCATATGTTCTATTTGATTCTGGAGCTAGCTTCTCGTTTGTTTCCAAGGGTTTTGTGGGTCGTCTCGGTATTTCGTTCGGCATTGGTCGAGCGATTCTGATTAGTTTTGCTAAGGGTCCTGTCTCTAGTACGTTTGTTAGTCCAGGTTGTCGTATCTCCCTAGCAGATGAAGATTTTGTGGCCAATCTAGTAATTATTTCACTGGATATATTTGATGTTATTCTGGGGATGGACTGGCTTTCTCGCTATCAGGCTGTTATCTCTTTCTTCTGGAAGACAATCTCACTGCAGGCACCTTCAGGACGTGAGGTTGTATTCCAGGGTAGTGCTCCTAAGTTTTCCCTTGCACTGCTATGCTACTTGTTTCCTGGTCGCTTTATGAGGAAGTGAGGTCTTTTGTGGTCCATGGTCGAGGTTCCTGAGGCTATCTTACGTGTTGAGGATATTCCAGTGGTTTGCCACTATCCAGATGTGTTTCCCGCTGATCTTCCTGGCTTGCCTCCTGAAAGAGAGTCTATCTTTGAGATTAAGTTGGTCCCTAGAACTCAGCCAATTTTCAGGTCGCCGTATAAGATGGCACCTGTTGAGCAAGTTGAATTAAAGAGGCAGATTGATGAGCTCTTAGCAAAGGGATTTATTAGGCCAAGTGTCGCCCCTTGGGTTGCACCTGTGATTTTTGTGGAGAAGAAAGATGGCACTAAAAGGTTATGCGTTGATTATCGAGGGTTTAATCAAGTGACAATCAAGAACAAATATCCTTTGCCTCGTATTGACGCATTATTTGATCAGTTAAAGGGTGCTAAGGTGTTCTCCAAGATTGACTTGCAGTCGGGTTATCACCAATTGAGGATTAAGGAGGAGGACATTGAGAAGACGACTTTTAGCACGAGGTATGGACATTATGAGTATGTGGTTATGTCTTTTGGTCTAACCAATGCTCCTGTTGTTTTCATGGAAGCCATGAATAGGATGTTGCACCCATACTTGGACATTTTTGTGGTCGTGTTCATTGATGATATCCTAGTTTATTCAAAAACTGTGGAGGAGCATGAGGTGCATCTCAGATTGGTGCTGGATAAGCTGAGGGAGTATAAGTATTATGCAAAGTTGAAGAAGTGTGCATTTTGGCTTTCTGAGGTTGCTTTCCTTCGTCATGTTATTAACCAAGATGGTATTACTGTTGATCCAAAGAATGTTGCTTCGGTGGGAAGTGGCAGAGACCGACTACTGTTATAGAGGTTCGGAGTTTTCTTGGTCTTGCTGGATACTATCGTCGGTTTGTTCAGAATTTTTCTTCCATTGCAAAGCCAATGACGAAGCTGACGATGAAGGGTGTCCCATTTGTTTGGACTAAGGATTGTGAGGCGAGCTTTCGTACTCTAAAGGAGAGGTTGGTGAGTGCTCCTATTCTAGTATTGCCCGAGAGTGGCAAGCGTTATACAGTATATACAGATGCCTCTTGTATTGGTCTTGGTTGTGTTCTCATGCAGGAAGGGAGAGTTATTGCCTATGCATCTAGGCAGTTGAGGAAGCATGAAGAGAATTATCCTACACATGACTTAGAGTTAGCAGCTGTGGTTTTTGCATTGAAAATTTGGAGGCATTATCTCTATGGTGAGTCATGTGACATCTTTATAGATCATCAGAGTCTTAAGTATATTTTCACTCAGAAGGAATTAAACATGAGACAAAGGAGGTGGCTTGAATTGATTAAGGATTATGATCTGAATATACAGTACCATCCCGGTAAGGCAAATGTCGTTGCAGATGCACTTAGTAGGACCGGTGTTCCTGAGACTTGTATGCAACTGACTAATGAATTGGACCATATGGGTATTTCTCTCTGCTATGCTGGTGTTGCCCGTGAGGAACTGAGTTGGTTATTCGATCACCATTGCGGGAGCAGGTGCGTGTGGCACAATTACAGGATCGCTTGCTCTTGGCTGTTCGCAAGCGTATTGAGGCGGGGAGACCTCGTGATTTCAGCATGGAGGAGGATGGTACTATTTATTTTAGAGGTCGCCTCTGTGTGCCACAAAAAGCTACAGTTAAGATGGAGATTTTGAGGGAAGCTCATCGGACTCCATATACAATGCATCCGGGTGAAACTAAGATGTATCAAGATTTGAAGCAGAGTTTCTGGTGGAAGCGGATGAAGGTTGATATTGCCAAGTATGTGGCTTCTTGTGGTATTTGTCAGAAAGTAAAGGTCGAGCATCAAAGGCATGGGGGTTATTAAAACCATTGGAAATCCCTACATGGAAATTTGAGAACATTACCATGGATTTTATGGTTGGATTACCTCGTTCCCCTAGAGGCAAGGATGCAATTTGGGTTGTGATAGATAGACTCACAAAGGTTGCCCATTTTCTCCCCATGTAGACTACCAATTCTGCTTCAGATTTGGTTCCTTTATATATCAAGGAAGTGGTGAGGTTGCATGGTGTGCCTAAGTCCATTGTTTCTGATTGTGATTCAATATTTGTATCGAATTTTTGGACGAGATTGCATAGCGCTTTGGGTACTCATTTGGACCTTAGCACTGCTTTTCACCCTCAGACCGACGGTCAGTCAGAGCGTACCATTCAGACCTTAGAGGACTTGTTGCGTTCTTGTGTGCTCTCTTGGAAGGGCAGTTGGGAGGATCACTTTCCATTGGCAGAGTTTGCTTATAATAACAGCTATCAGGCTAGTATCAAGATGGCTCCATTTGAAGCATTGTATGGCCGCAGATGTATTTCCCCACTTTGTTGGGATGTTGTTGGTGGGGGATCCTTGGTCGCCCAGATTGGGTGCAACAAACTCATGATAAGGTACGTGAGATCCGTCAGAACTTGTTGGTTGCTCAGAGCCGACAGAAGAGCTACGCAGATGTCAGACAGAGGGATCTGGAGTTTGCAGTTGGTGACGAGGTTCTTCTTAAGGTGTCGTCGACAAAAGGTATTGTTCGGTTTGGCACTAGTGGGAAGCTCAACCCTAGGTATATTGGACCTTATTTGATCAATGCTCGAGTTGGTTCCTTGGCTTATCGTTTGCAGCTACCGGAGTCGATGAGTGGTGTGCACCTTGTGTTTCATGTCTCTATGTTGAGGAAGTATTTGAAAGATCCAGAGTAGAGGATGGAGGTTGAGCCAATGATTATTGAGAAGGATTTGACTGTAAAATGCCATCTTGTGCGTATATTGGATTTCTCTCAGCGTGTCTTGCGGAATAGGACTATCAAGTATGTGAAAATCCTATGGACTAATCAGTCGGAGCGGGAAGCAACATGGGAATTGGAGGACTCTATGCGCGGGGAATATCCGGAGCTCTTTGAGACTGGTAAGCAATATTTATATACATATGGCTCTTTTCTCGTTCTTTCCTTAGCGATGGTGAATTCGGGGACGAATTCTTTTAAGGAGGGGAGAATGTAACACCCATAATGCGTAAAAGGAAAATACACTATGTATATTGGAATACATAAAGTGGATGACTAAAACATGACTTTTTGTTACATCGCTCGGATGGACGAACGGAGGTCATGGTTGCGTAGAGCTCGTCGAATCCTTTCCGTTTGACTTCTCGCATGCATAATTTGCAATTTGGATCAAAAAGTTATGCAAGTCCCAAGATTCAACCATATCTGCTACAGTAGTCGCGGCTACAGTAATCAAGTCGGACCCTGTCGTGGTGACTGAGTTAGAGTCGAACCAGCCCTGGCCGAGTCGAGCAGTTCCTTTTCTTCCTTTTCTTCTTTTCCTCCCACATGCATCTCCTATTTTCTTCCTTCAACCCTAGAGCCCTTGCCTCTCTACCGTGAAGATCTCTCCCTCCCCTAGCGGTTGCCAAATCTTGTCAATCTGCATCCAGCAAGAAAAGAAAACGAAGAGTAGAAGCAAGCCATCAACCTCTTGATTGGTGAGTCTATACTCTTGAACCTTTGGCTTGGAGATTCACCATCTGATCTACTCCATGCTGCTCACGTATGCCATCAAGGAAGAAATAGGAGGGGAGATGGCATAAAGGATCGAGAAGGGAAGGGGTCGAGTTTAATTTGTTGGATCTCTTGTCGCAACAGTTTTGTTCCTCCTGCTATCCTCAATTGATATCTGAGTCAAAGGTATGTCCCCATTAATTGTTTTTCCCCAAGTTTAGATGAGTTCTCACCTGCTGCTAGTGGAAGACAAAGCCGACAAGTTTGGAGTTAGGGATTAAATCTCGTGGCTGTTCTCATCATGCAATCAATCTGTGCAGTTTTGTTCATATAGGTTTTTCGTGGTTTTTAGAGGTCTCAAAAAATATTAAACTTATATATGAGTTGTAGGATATCTTGATAGCTTTCCATAGCCGTAAAGAACACCTCAATTGGATTTAAAATCTGAGAGATATCAATATTTCTTTCTGTCAGTTTTTCAGCATCGTAATTCTGAGCAGTATCTGTTCACATAAATTTTAGGCAACCCAAACGACAGAACTGGATCTTGGGATGACTAAAGAAGTTTTAGAGAATTTCATAAACTTTACATATTGGTTAAGTACATATTCATATGAATTTTGGAGCTCAAGATATGCCCATTTTGCTAGGACTGTTCTGCAGAGATTGCCAGATTTTCAGTATGAGATTCATCTCAAGATTAGTCTTTGTTCATGATTTTTCCTCTCTTGATGGATCACTAGAAAGTTGTGACTACTGAAGTTTTCTTTCTTTTGGCACAAGATTGGAATTTTTAGCCATCATAATTAAAAGATACAAAAAAGAGAAGACTTATCGCTGCTGTCATGTCTAAACTTGTGTGTCTTTTTGTGAGAATGTCGGGTTCGGACATAGGAGCGCTGTGATTTAAATTCTTTATGCTTGTGTGTTTGTGTTGGTGCTGAGATATGTTTGTGGACAGGTGGTGCGCGTTCGGATCGTGCTTAGCTCACGTTCTTGATCTTCGGTAAAGGGAAGTAAACGTAGCGATGGGCTACATGCTTTAACTTTGTTGTTTGAATTGCCTCCATTTAATTTCAGTACCTCACACCAGCAAGATAAACCTGAATTTACCTTTATATCGGAGGATTTTGTTCCACGTGTGGCTTTACCTCTGAAGTTAAGAATTATGATGTATATGAAGTTCATGCATTGCAATCTTGCACTTGCATTCTCATGTTTTTATGCATATGAAGAAAACCGTAGCCGGATTGGTGCGGTAAGTACCGGTACAGCACCGCACGTTGAGATATAGCAATGTGGTTGCAGCCCTCATATCCTTCCTTCGGGATGTGTGGGTAGAAGTGAAGACATGCATTGCATTGCACCATTTGCAATTCATCTTGAAGCATTATTGTGGAGTATTTATTTTAACTTATTACTTGAAGTTATGACTCTTAAATTGCTGCTTATTTTATTGTGATTTAAATGGCATGGTTGAAGAAGTTTGCTTGCTGAGGTTTCCATAAACCTCATACCCTTTTTCCTCCCCGCAGGTCTTTGAGTTCGGAGTGTGAGGGTGGATGGGAGTAGCAGCACGTGTGCACACACGTTCTTTAAATATATATTTTAGTCACATGTGTTGTAATAAAAATGTTTAGTTGGGAAGTCCTTGCTTAGCTTATAATCTCTTTGGACCTGTTTTGAGATGGTTACCTAGATGATTTAATTTGCTTCCGCGTGCTCTATTAATTTCTCTCTTTGTTGTTTCTTTCCTTATGTGTGTGCCTGTAATAGCTTGTTGTGGTGTGGTAACGCTCCAGAATGTTGTTCCTATTCTGGGGTGTTACAGTTCTGGTGCCCGCCTTTGGCCTTGTGATGCCCTGCTCTCGTCCACCCGTCGTCCTGCGTGGCCGACACATCTTGTCACAGGGGGTTGGAGCTCCTGTGCCGTGATGAATGCCCGCGACACCTTGCAGGGGAGAAGCTCCACACACGCGGAGGCCTAGTACAGTGGATCCATAACTTGAGCTCGATGTGTCGCGGAGGATTCGAAAAATGAATGTGCTGACCTGCCGGGGGGCGTCGAGGGGGGAGTGAAGGCCGTGCGGCGGGGCTGGTGGGGTGGTGTCAATGGCCCGCGGCTGACAACCTCCATTTAGGATGGTGGCAGACCCGCTTATGACAGTCGCGGATCCGCCGTGTCCGGCACCACCTCGACCTCTTTGGCGGGCGACGGCAGTGGTGTCTCCAAGAAGAAGCTTTCTTCAATGTTGGTGGGGAACCGAGGCTGTGGATGGTGGATCTTTGTGTTGTGAGGTAGCTAGTGAGGGTCGTGGTGGAGGATGCGCAGTGGGGTTGCCAGGGTAGTTCCCGGTAGTGGCCGGTCGCCCAACAGGGGCCGGTGGGGGGGGACGCTCATCTCGCAACGGTTCACTTCTTGTGCTTCGACCCTGCTAACTATAATTTGAAGGAATCCCAGATATGTATGGGTGCTGATCATTTGACACCTGCAAATCAATTGCATTTCAGTAATCTGTGGTGAAAGGGCACAACAAGAATAGATGTTCCAAAGTCTCTTGCACATGAGCTCCAACATAGTACACATCGGAATGTGAGAGTTCAAAGTATTTTATTTTTAAAAGGTCTCTTGTTTAAATCTATCTTTCAACAGTAACGAAAGTGAAGGTATACGGGGAGGCTACGCTAGCACAAACAAAATTTTCCCTGCAAAACAGGAACTGCTGCTATGAGAGATCACATGATTACCACTACACACGCAGATGCAGTGCAACTGTCTCGTTGTAGACGAATGCGTTGAGGGTAGCAGACAGTGCAGTTGCTCACGTCCACCTGATCCTTCACGTGCGGTCCGTCCTTGTGTTCCAAAAGTAGCACATCCAAGATATCCACCCGTATGAGGAAGGAACGTCGATCGTAGATGTACTAGCACCTCATGAACGATCACGACCCATAGGATATAGATGGAGGGGCTGCAAGAATTACTGTAGCCGTGATTAGGGTTTTCGCCTTCCTCCACCTTTGCATATATAGAGGTCAATAATGGGCCTTTCAACCTTTGCGGCTCATTAAGACTTTAGTACCCTAATGGATCAAGTACATCAAACCCATTAGTAGATCCAATCCAATTGACACTAGGGCCTATATCCAACAAAGAGATGTCGTGCTTCAGTTGACAGGAACAATTTCAAAGCCAGTCTTGACACGGAGCTCGGTCTGGTGCTTCGAGAGCAACAGGGCTGAGAGACAGGCCCGTCCATGGGGGCGTGCAAAGTGAGCAACGGAACATGACCTCAAATATGTTAGGGCCTCCACCACCTACCACCTCATTTACTCAACATCACGCACGAGACGATTCGGCCATGCCAACAGACTGCCTAGCGGCAATCCTTAATTGATCATCATCCTGGATCATATGTTTTTTTTATAAAAAATAAACCCCCGAGTGAGTTTTTAGTTGCTTACAAGGACTTAGATCTAAATCGTATGCAGCAAGCTCCTTCTATTTCATGTTAATCTCGAAGACTGCAGGCATATACACACCAATCATGATTCATGACTAATAATTAGGCCCCAATTTTCATTTTGCTCCGGGTCCTCAAATTTTTGGAGACGGTCCTGCTGAGAGAGGTGGTGTTTTATCCTCCGAGGTTCTACACATGGATAGGATTGCAGCACCACTGCATAGAATTCTCCTAGGCCGAGACATATAGAACTGGAGCACCAGCGTAGAGGTCGTAGCAGGGAAGAGCACTGCTGTGCACAAAGATTTATTTGCTCAACGACATTCACATTCATGGTGCCTCTAAATCCTCATGTGTATAGCTATGTGTCACTTGGCATGTGCGTATGTAGATTTACATGAGATGGAGTAGGCATATATAGAGGGAGGACATGGTGATGGTGGCTTGGGAGGCGGTATATCCCATGATTGCCATGGGATGTGAACACTATTGATGTCCCCGCCCTTTACGTTGGCTCATTTAGTAGCATTTTTGCTCATTGGTTCTTGGTTATTACTTCTGGTTGTTAGATTTATTGCATACATGAACTTTACCCCACCTTTTACAAATGTCAAATATTGAACAGGTGGGGTGACCCCCTTTAAAAAAAGATTAGTAGCAAGAAATTTCTGGAAGGAATACATCTTTATCGCCACAGAAAATCTGACTTTGCCACTATATATGGATAATCGTGACAAATTCATTTGAATAAAACTAATTCATGCCTCCGTTGAAAATATAACTTGAAATCTGATTATTACTGCCCTTGAAAAAAAAGATTATTACTCCATGTGGTCTCGACTCCAACTACTCCTGCACATGAGAATGACAGTTTTCATGAAGAGAAGGTCAACTGAAGTAAAGGGTTAGAAAGGAAATACTCTCTCCTTTCTCGTTTATAAGGCACAGACATACGCGACACGGTCTTCCAAACTATACTTTGTCCACTAATTCCTCTTATATTATTTTATTTGTGGTTATGAACATACTCCGTATAATCATTGGAAACTACATTTGAATACAAATCAACCATGTCAAATTTACATTACAAAACAAAAAAATATGATGAGTAAATTGGTAGTCAAAGATTGTAAAGTTTGAATCTTGTTATAGGTGTGCGCCTTATAAATGAGAAGGGAGAGAGTATTTGACATGCGGACCCCACAGGTCATACGCACAAAACCTCTTCTTCCTCTCCAATCTCGGTCGTCATCTCCCTCCCTCTCACTCATGCTCGGGTGTAAGGAATCAGATGCTCGTAGCCTAAGAGGAGGAGGGAGTGAATTACACAACTAAAAACCTTAACTTATGGCTTCATCTACTTTGCATAAAGTAAACTAGATCATTAAATGTGCAATCTAAGGTTGATCTAGTGTGAAACCCTTATCCCAAAACAAGTTTTGCAACCTATAGCCAATCCTAGCATGATACTACTTTAGGAAAGTAAAGGCAAGCAAAGATTGCAAGAAAGTAATGCGGAAACATAAAGAGGGATGAGAGGAAGCAAACTCTTGACATGTGATTTATTCTGTGGTATCGGTACGCACTAAGCCACCCCTAGTCCACGTTGTTGAAGCACTCATACAAGAGTATCGCTTCCCGATCATCAAGTCTCTACCAAGAGCACCACTTGACTTGCCACAAAGGCTTGCCACTTAGGCACTCGCCAAGCTGCCTTGGTCACCTTGATGCCACCTCCACTAAGGAGCTTCTCCACTTAGGATGGGGATCTCCACGTCCTCCGCACAAAGTGTCCTCGCCACTCCACACCAAGCCAGAGGGTCGAAGACGATTGCCGATGAGCCACTTAGGCCCCAAGGCTTTCTACGCACCTTGTACAACTTGATTCACTCAAGAATCACCTCACAAGGTTGGCACAACCTTGCACTCACTCAGCTCTAAGCTAAACTAGCACTAAGCACATACACCAAGCATATGCAAAGCCTATGGATGAGCAATTTAGCACTTGGATGGATTGGATATGATCTTCTAGGTGTCTTGCACTCCCCTGCACATCCACACAATCCAGCCACCTTAAATGGGTTAGTGGAGGGGGTATAAATAGCCCAAGGCACCCAAAGAGCCGTTGGCTAACGGCCACTGAAAAAGGTAGTGTCGGATGAACCGATGCTATCTTTCCAGGCCCATCGGTTCATCCGGTGCCCTTCACGTCACGCTATACACCGACGGTGCGTCGGATCATCCGGTGTCACACCCGACTTTCCGAAGAAAACCAAGTGCATACCTATATGCATGCCAGGATCAAGTTTCATGCATATAGTGACATATAGATGAATACAGAAACAGTATCACGTAAGAAAAAGAAAGATTATCAGAGATTTACGCTTAATCCTAGAAACGAAGGCACCAAACATCACAGGCAGTCGACTGGGGATTGCGTACGCCTAGCACCAGCAACATCTTCACAAGACTTCAAAGTAGCCTCCTTCTGAGCAACATTGTCTATAGCAAGGGTGAGCACTTGTCGTACTCAGCAAGTGTGGGGAAAAAGAATGAATGCAAAGGCTTTATAGTGGATCGGGCTATAAGCATTTAAGCAATTTTAGTTGGTCAAATTTTATTAGCACCTGATTACTAATAAAGTATAAGTTTATACCCACCCACAATTATCATAAAGAGATAGATAAGATACGCCATAAGCATATGGCAAGCATAACCAGAGAACACGATTTAAGTCCATCTTCAAGTTTAATTATCATGTGAGGGTCCGGCCGCCCCGTGACCGTGGGCACGGCTAATCGATTAGTTTTACACTGCGCAGAGGTCGTACATCTTTACCCACAAGTCGCGTAAAAGTCCCGAAGAACTTTAAACCCAACCATGCGATGCCGGCCAAGAATCATACCACACTACCGAGGTGTGATTGCATAGGGACGCTACGAGGCCGTTACAAAGATCCCCAGATGTAGGCTGCCCGCTAGGTTACCTGGTCAGTGCAACGTATAAAGCTCCCGGACGAGTACCGTGTCTTAGCTAAGCCCACACCTACGCCCGAGCAGTCCATACGCCACTACCCGCCACCCCCAACTCTTATCGGGTAAAGCATACCTAACACCTAGTTCACTAATTAATAAGCCAAGACAGAGCCATATGTCTTGTGGTAGCACCGTTTTCCCCGGGTGGTTCTCCATGTTCCGATTAAACACATGGTCTTGTATATTAAACATCACACATCACAGTGGAACATAAAGTAAAAGAGTTTCCATGTTGTTTATTACCAACCCAGTTGAGCAAACTAAGCAAGATCTACCATCAAGATTAATTAAACAACCCAGTTATGCAAGGCAATGGTAAAAGAGAAACTAGTCATAATCCTTAATAGGAACCAATCAAGATTAATGCAAGCAATGCAATGAGTGATTAAATATAATTCTTAGGACAAAAGATCAAGGACACACTTGCCTTTAGCCAAGGTAATGTCGTTGCTCAGAATCTTCAACTTCAAGCTCTTCCAAACTTCTCGAACGGCGTTCACTCTAAGCGCATCAATCATCGGGCACAACATACAAAGCAGACAAACAAACAGACATACTAAGAACAAAGCACCAATCAAAAGAAAACTTTAAAAGGACGCACTAAAGGACATACTTGATTAGATGGATCACTAAAGAACACAAACCGTGCTTGGAAGGGAAAAGCTTTGTTTGCTTTAAAGAGATGGTTGTGGAAGATTGAGCAAGAACCGTAAAGATCACATTGAGATAGAGCTCGATTCTATGGTTACGCAACGACGAAAGAACGATAAAAACAAAACTAAGGTCGAAGCTATCGAAAGGTAATTATCAAACAACAAGAGACTACGTGCTTCATATGTTTTAATTAGAAAATAATGTGGCAAGAATATTACCAAAACAGGTTATATTTAATTAAGAAAACACGATAAGCTTAATCATATTTTATTTGCATATTTTTAAGTATAAGTTATGTCAAATTAACCATTACTTTAGAACATGTGCAAGCCATCTAAACTGAGGAACTTTACATGACGTGTTCAACTAAACATATTAATATTGAAAAGACATTTAATATCATTAAGCACATTAACTTTATTATGAAAACCGATGTGTAACACTAAGCATCTTTTATTTATAAAAGCTAGTTATAAATAAGAATTAAACAAGTTACATATTAATTCAAGAAAACCGGGGTATATCCTAATCACTTCTATTTAGAAAAGCTATGGAATAAGTATTAGTCAAAATTAATCATGCAACTTTAGTTTTAAAATAAGTAACATGTGATCACATGCTAACGCACAGGGTTAAGGTGAACGAACGAGAACGGTAAAGACGGACTATCAAACGCACCAGAAACCTTAAGCAAGGGTCTAGGAGGACTAGGCTGTAGGGATAACATCTAGACAAAGCGAAACTGAACTAGCTGGTGAAGAAACTTGATGATAACATGATTGATTCTAAAGAGATGATTGTGGAAGGTTGAGCATGAAACAACAAAGAGTAAATAAACAGATGCTAACATATGAGCAGGGATTTTATGGACAAATAAAGGATTATTTTATAGATCAAAGATAACTAAGGACAAAAGATTAATGGGTTTTAAAGAATAGAAGCATAGCTATTGAACATGATGTGCGGGTGATGACCATTAAGCGAGATAGATTGGTGCAGTGAGCAAGGACTGGACTTTGTAGTTGAATAAAAGATTATCTCTAGCTCAAAGATGATAATGCTAAAAGAGAGTTTCAACATGCTGAAAAGGAAATACGGAGGACATCTATTTGCTGTATGGGCATGACATCAGCATGATATCACAAAAGCGTTTAAACATAAAGAATGCGGCAAGAGGGAAAGTGGCCTTCTGGTATACGTACATGCATGCATGGCGTTGATAAATAGAACCATTATTATTGCTCAAGCATGATGTAAGCATGACATCACCAAGATATTTAAGCAATACATAATGTGACAAAGAATTTTATGGATGAAGAAAAGATTATTCTACCAAGGCAAAAGGATTAGTGGAGTTTCAGTATGATGTAAAGAAAATACAAGGAGAAAATACTACTTACGTAGCCATGACATCATAAGTATACTAAGCAATAAATAATGATATGCAAAGGAATTGATTGTCACTTGCCTGCTCGCATGCATACAGGCCCTGTTAATTTGCATCTTGCCCTTACCGGCAGGCAGCAACAACGCGAGGCAAGCGCAAGCTGCAGCAGCTAGCTCGGCATGCATGCAACACTGCAGCAGTAGGGCACGACAGCAGGCAAGGCTGCAGCATTGCAAAGTTACACAGATTAGAGAATAACGATGGACAGAGATGTGTACGTGCGCAGGTCATCTCACCAGCGGCGATGACGGCATCGAGAGGCGAGACGGACGGCAACCTCATGAAGTGCAGCGCTAGGTCTTAGATCTTGGACGAGAGATCGACGACAGCAATAACAACGAGAGATCGGAAGCTCGGCAACCCCGCACGCGAGACGACAGACATGGATGAAGCTTGGCAAGTTGGCATCAGGTAACGGCGGCGGGCTTCTTCGTGCCAACAGCTGCAGCTGCGGCTTGGAGTTCGATCGGGCATCAGCAGCCATTAGGGTGTGGAAAAAGAAGGCGGCGGCGGAAGGAACTAGTGCACGCAAATACGTTGTGGTTTTGTTGCCGAAAGATAGAGGACGTATGGATACAAGATCTATGTACATAGAGAGAGAGGGCAGGGCGTGGACGTGCTGGAGTCCAAGGCGTGGACGTGCTGGAGTCCAAGGAGATGTCTGCTTGGATAGAATTGAAAATAAAGAAAAGAAGAGGCTTGGATAAACAGAAAGGAAATTAAGCATGACCTGTCTTTTATTTGCTTATGTGTACGTCGCTCCGTTTCCAAGGCCAACATTCTGCTCAGTCATCCATGGTTGGTGCTTTTGCTTCTAAAGGCTTGCGATGGCTGTAGTAGAGATAAGAGATGGTTTCAGCTGAATTTTAGCATGGAACAACAAGGTACGTGCAGCACGAAGAGGTAGCAAGGATTAGATAGAAACGATGGCTGTAGAAGTGCATCCGCAGGTGCACGTAGCTGATGCGCACAAATGCATAGGAGAGAAATTTATGAAAGTTGGGATGTGAGGGTTGTGACCTCCAACAGGGAGTGTTACCAGCACAAGCGGCTGGATTCCGCGGAGAAGACAACGTCCGGGAACAAGCGGCCACTATGGCGGAGGAAGCGAAGGGGGAACGAGCGGAAACTGGCCACCGGCGGTCGGCCATTGTGACCGGCTCGGGCTTCATGCAGCGGCGGCGTTCCGGCGCACCTCCGGCAACGGCATGAGGCATGACGGCTTCATGGCAGCACGAGGAGGCTCGTGGCAGGGTTAGCTTCGCCAGAAAGGCAACGCATCCGGCGAATCGACGGAGGGGAGCCGGCGGCGGCGCTCGGCTCGGTGGCTTGATCCGGCGGCGCAGGCGAGGGAGCAGCAAGGCTAGGGTTAGGGCACGCGCTGGGCTCGAGGCCGCGGCTTTATAGGCGCGGAGAAAGCACCTGGCATGGCGCGCACGCCGAGGGAAGGCGGCAGCAGCGCCGTGTTCGCCATGGACACCGCGGCCGATGGGCTTCGGCCGGGCCGGGCCGGGCCGAAGCGGGTGCGGGTCGGAGCGGGTCGGGCCTGCGGGCTCGACCCAAAAGGATAGGATAAGATTTGTTTTTTTTTCGAATTTATTTTTAATGCAAAAACAAATCCAGAAAATCTAGAAATTGTTTTAAAGGCACGAAAAATACTCGAAAAATCACAAAACAAAATCTAGGAAAATTCTCAGAGACAGATTGAGACATGATCAATCCAAATAAAGTATTTGGAGCTCATGAAAAAGATTTTAGAGCATTCTAATAAATAGAATAGGCTCAGGGAAATGGGAATAAATTCCAGAAAAATCCGGAAAATTCTCACAAGGATTTTGACAGAACCTAAAAGTATTTTTGAAACCTTTTAAACTCAATAAGCACCAAGATGCATCGGCATGAATGCAACACACACAACTTTTTATTTGATTCAGAAAATCAAACAAGGATTTTTTTCTATACTATATTTCCTGTAAAGAAAATAAATGTTGGACAAGTTTTAAAATTATGAGAAAATCATTGTTTAATTGTTCTCTCTATTCACATCCTGAAATTGGAAATTTCAGGGTGTGACAAATCTACCCCTTAAACGGAATCTCGTCCCGAGATTCGAAGAAAGAAGAAGCAAGGAGGAGGGAGATAAACAAGAACATTGCGATCGAAGTAGGTAGGCGGTCATCCTCCTATGTTGATCGGTGTGAAACCTTCAATCTTTTTCTTCAATGATTGTTGGAGTCTTCATCAGAATGAGCTAGGTGGGACAAAAGCAAACACAAGGTGGGAAGGAAGGTAGAGTGATGTCTTCTTTTCTTCATCTTGCATCTGCCTTTGACTTCCTTCCGGTAACACCTCTAGCGAGTTGAAACAAAGAAAGATGACAAGGATGTGGGAGGTACAAAAGAGAAATCCAACTAGGCAACTGATGTTATTGCAGATGTAAGACCCACAATACACCAACACTCACTTCAAAGAACCAACACAAGCAATATCATAAAACCAAGCATCATCATGCAAACACACAATTCCACCAATCAAGACATGGTTAAGGTAACGATACTACACGTTGTTAATATAGTCAGGGGGTATCCTCCTAATAGATCAGATATATCTCCCAGCAAGGATATCCATAAATAATGGATTTTTTTCCCGGATCAAGTAGACCAAAATTATGAGTTCATCCCAACTGGAATCACCTCAATCGGAGGTTCAGAACTCGAGATATGAATTAGGCAAGATGGCTATGTCAGTAGTGTTGGCAGATTCTGAATGCTCCACTAATTCGTAGGTATCTCCTTGGATACAAAACGAATACTGCTGAATTTTGGATAGAAATTAATACATGAAATTATGGAACTAACCCAACTGATTTCACGTCAATCGGAGTTCGGTAGCTCGAGATAAAATTAAAACAGCGCTGATGTGTCGGGGAGCTGCGCGGATAGATAGAATGTTAAGGGCAACAGTTCTACCGATAAATCAAGAGGGTGTTTATTGCTTGAGGGAATGAACAGGCGAGATCGAAGAAATGTTCAAGGAGAGTGAAGATAAATATACAATAATTCATGGTACGGAGAAAAGAAGATGGTTAAGATGTGAGATCATTCATCAGAGAGGTCTAGGATAAGTTAAGAATGGAGTGTGGATCAAAGAGACATTAAGAAACGACCCGTGCTAACTAGGCTTACGTCCTACAGTCGATACAGCTCTGATACCACTCTGTCACACCCGACTTTCCGAAGAAAACCAAGTGCATACCTATATGCATGCCAGGATCAAGTTTCATGCATATAGTGACATATAAGTGAATACAGAAACAGTATCACGTAAGAAAAAGAAAGATTATCAGAGATTTACGCTTAATCCTGGAAACGAAGGCACCAAACATCACAGGCAGTCGACTGGGGATTGCGTACGCCTAGCACCAGCAACATCTTCACAAGACTTCAAAGTAGCCTCCTTCTGAGCAACATTGTCTATAGCAAGGGTGAGCACTTGTCGTACTCAGCAAGTGTGGGGAAAAAGAATGAATGCAAAGGCTTTATAGTGGACTGGGCTATAAGCATTTAAGCAATTTTAGTTGGTCAAATTTTATTAGCACCTGATTACTAATAAAGTATAAGTTTATACCCACCCACAATTATCATAAAGAGATAGATAAGATACGCCATAAGCATATGGCAAGCATAACCAGAGAACACGATTTAAGTCCATCTTCAAGTTTAATTATCATGTGAGGGTCCAGGCCGCCCGTGACCGTGGGCACGGCTAATCGATTAGTTTTACACTCTGCAGAGGTCGTACATCTTTACCCACAAGTCACGTAAAAGTCCCGAAAAACTTTAAACCCAACCATGCGATGCCGGCCAAGAATCATACCACACTACCGAGGTGTGATTGCATAGGGACGCTACGAGGCCGTTACAAAGATCCCCAGATGTAGGCTGCCCGCTAGGTTACCTGGTCAGTGCAACGTATAAAGCTCCCGGACGAGTACCGTGTCTTAGCTAAGCCCACACCTACGCCCGAGCAGGTCCTGGTTAGTGCAACGTATAAAGCTCCCGGACGAGTACCATGTCTTAGCTAAGCCCACACCTACGCCCGAGCAGGTCCATACGCCACTACCCGCCAGCCCCCAACCCTTATCAGGTAAAGCATACCTAACACCTAGTTCACTAATTAATAAGCCAAGACAGAGCCATATGTCTTGTGGTAGCACTGTTTTCCTGGGTGGTTCTCCATGTTCCGATTAAACACATGGTCTTGTATATTAAACATCACACATCACAGTGGAACATAAAGTAAAAGAGTTTCCATGTTGTTTATTACCAACCCAACTTGAGCAAACTAAGCAAGATCTACCATCAAGATTAATTAAACAACCCAGTTATGCAAGGCAATGGTAAAAGAGAAACTAGTCATAATCCTTAATAGGAACCCATCAAGATTAATGCAAGCAATGCAATGAGTGATTAAATATAATTCTTAGGACAAAAGATCAAGGACACACTTGCCTTTAGCCAAGGTAATGTCGTTGCTCAGAATCTTCAACTTCAAGCTCTTCCAAACTTCTCGAACGGCGTTCACTCTAAGCGCATCAATCATCGGGCACAACATACAAAGCAGACAAACAAACAGACATACTAAGAACAAAGCACCAATCAAAAGAAAACTTTAAAAGGACGCACTAAAGGACATACTTGATTAGATGGATCACTAAAGAACACAAACCGTGCTTGGAAGGGAAAAGCTTTGTTTGCTTTAAAGAGATGGTTGTGGAAGATTGAGCAAGAACCGGAAAGATCACATTGAGATAGAGCTCGATTCTATGGTTACGCAACGACGAAAGAACGATAAAAACAAAACTAAGGTCGAAGCTATCGAAAGGTAATTATCAAACAACAAGAGACTACGTGCTTCATATGTTTTAATTAGAAAATAATGTGGCAAGAATATTACCAAAACAGGTTATATTTAATTAAGAAAACACGATAAGCTTAATCATATTTTATTTGCATATTTTTAAGTATAAGTTATGTCAAATTAACCATTACTTTAGAACATGTGCAAGCCATCTAAACTGAGGAACTTTACATGACGTGTTCAACTAAACATATTAATATTGAAAAGACATTTAATATCATTAAGCACATTAACTTTATTATGAAAACCGATGTGTAGCACTAAGCATCTTTTATTTATAAAATCTAGTTATAAATAAGAATTAAACAAGTTACATATTAATTCAAGAAAACCGGGGTATATCCTAATCACTTCTATTTAGAAAAGCTATGGAATAAGTATTAGTCAAAATTAATCATGCAACTTTAGTTTTAAAATAAGTAACATGTGATCACATGGTAACGCACAGGGTTAAGGTGAACGAACGAGAACGGTAAAGACGGACTATCAAACGCACCAGAAACCTTAAGCAAGGGTTTAGGAGGACTAGGCTGTAGGGATAACATCTAGACAAAGCGAAACCGAACTAGCCGGTGAAGAAACTTGATGATAACATGATTGATTCTAAAGAGATGATTGTGGAAGGTTGAGCATGAAACAACAAAGAGTAAATAAACGGATGCTAACATATGAGCAGGGATTTTATGGACAAATAAAGGATTATTTTATAGATCAAAGATAACTAAGGACAAAAGATTAATGGGTTTTAAAGAATAGAAGCATAGATATTGAACATGATGTGCGGGTGATGACCATTAAGCGAGATAGATTGGTGCAATGAGCAAGGACTGGACTTTGTAGTTGAATAAAAGATTATCTCTAGCTCAAAGATGATAATGCTAAAAGAGAGTTTCAACATGCTGAAAAGGAAATACGGAGGACATCTATTTGTCGTATGGGCATGACATCGCATGATATCACAAAAGCGTTTAAACATAAAGAATGCGGCAAGAGGGAAAGTGGCCTTCGGTATACGTACATGCATGCATGGCGTTGATAAATAGAACCATTATTATTGCTCAAGCATGATGTAAGCATGACATCACCAAGATATTTAAGCAATACATAATGTGACAAAGAATTTTATGGATGAAGAAAAGATTATTCTACCAAGGCAAAAGGATTAGTGGAGTTTCAGTATGATGTAAAGAAAATACAAGGAGAAAATACTACTTACGTAGCCATGACATCATAAGTATACTAAGCAATAAATAATGATATGCAAAGGAATTGATTGTCACTTGCCTCGCTCGCATGCATACAGCCCCGTTAATTTGCATCTTGCCCTTACCGGCGAGCAAGAACAACGCGAGGCAAGCGCAAGCCTGCGGCAGCCTAGCTCGGCATGCATGCAACACCGCAGCGCGATGAGGGCACGACAAAGAAGCAAGGCCGCAGCATTGCAAAGTTACACGGATTAGAGAATAACGATGGACGAGAGATGTGTACGTGCGCGGTCATCTCACCGGCGGCGACGACGGCATCGAGAGGCGAGACGGACGGCAACCTCATGAAGTGCAGCGCTAGGTCTTAGATCTTGGACGAGAGATCGACAGCAGCAAGAACAAGGAGAGATCGGAAACTCGGCAACCCCGCACGCGAGACGACAGACATGGATGAAACTTGGCAAGTTGGCATCAGGTAACGGCGGCGGGCTTCTTCATGCCAACGACCAGCCTCCGCAGCCGCGGCTTGGAGTTCGATCGGGCATCAGCAGCCATTAGGGTGTGGAAAAAGAAGGCGGCGGCGGAAGGAACTAGTGCACGCAAATACGTTGTGGTTTTGTTGCCGAAAGATAGAGGACGTATGGATACAAGATCTATGTACATAGAGAGAGAGGGCAGGGCGTGGACGTGCTGGAGTCCAAGGCGTGGACGTGCTGGAGTCCAAGGAGATGTCTGCTTGGATAGAATTGAAAATAAAGAAAAGAAGAGGCTTGGATAAACGAAAGGAAATTAAGCATGACCCGTCTTTTATTTGCTTATGTGTACGTCGCTCCGTTTCCAAGGCCAACATTCTCGCTCGACCATCCATGGTTGGTGCTTTTGCTTCTAAAGGCTTGCGATGGTCGTAGTAGAGATAAGAGATGGTTTCAACTGAATTTTAGCATGGAACAACAAGGTACGTGCGGCACGAAGAGGTAGCAAGGATTAGATAGAAACGATGGTCGTAGAAGTGCATCCGCGTGTGCACGTAGCCGATGCGCACAAATGCATAGGAGAGAAATTTATGAAAGTTGGGATGTGAGGGTTGTGACCTCCAACAGGGAGTGTTACCAGCACAAGCGGCTGGATTCCGCGGAGAAGACAACGCCCGGGAACGAGCGGCCACTATGGCGGAGGAAGCGAAGGGGGAACGAGCGGAACCGGCCACCGGCGGTCGGCCATTGTGACCGGCTCGGGCTTCATGCAACGGCGGCATTCCGGCGCACCTCCGGCAACGGCATGAGGCATGACGGCTTCATGGCAGCACGAGGAGGCTCGTGGCAGGGTTAGCTTCGCCAGAAAGGCAACGCATCCGACGAATCGACAGAGGGGAGCCGGCGGCGGCGCTCGGCTCGGCGGCTTGATCCGGCGGCGCAGGCGAGGGAGCAGCAAGGCTAGGGTTAGGGCACGCGCTGGGCTCGAGGCCGCGGCTTTATAGGCGCGGAGAAAGCACCTGGCATGGCGCGCACGCCGAGGGAAGGCGGCAGCAGCGCCGTGTTCGCCATGGACACTGCTGGCCGATGGGCTTCAGCGGGCCAGGCTGGGCCGAAGCGGGTGCGGGTCGGAGCGGGTCGGGCCTGCGGGCTCGACCCAAAAGGATAGGATAAGATTTTTTTTTCGAATTTATTTTTAATGCAAAAACAAATCCAGAAAATCTAGAAATTGTTTTAAAGGCACGAAAAATGCTCGAAAAATCACAAAACAAAATCTAGGAAAATTCTCAGAGACAGATTGAGACATGATCAATCCAAATAAAGTATTTGGAGCTCATGAAAACGATTTTAGAGCATTCTAATAAATAGAATAGGCTCAGGGAAATGGGAATAAATTCCAGAAAAATCCGGAAAATTCTCACAAGGATTTTGACAGAACCTAAACGTATTTTTGAAACCTTTTAAACTCAATAAGCACCAAGATGCATCGGCATGAATGCAACACACACAACTTTTTATTTGATTCAGAAAATCAAACAAGGATTTTTTTTCTATACTATATTTCCTGTAAAGAAAATAAATGTTGGACAAGTTTTAAAATTATGAGAAAATCATTGTTTAATTGTTCTCTCTATTCACATCCTGAAATTGGAAATTTCCGGGTGTGACATCCGGTGCTGAAGGACTCCTCGCCAAAACCTTACTGTTATCTTCTTCGAGACCGTCGGATGAACCGCTAGTCCACTGTCGGTTCATCCAGTGCTACTACTCCTATCTTGGCGCGTCTCTGTCTTGTTCAAACTTGATCATCAGATAGACCGACGGTTCCCTCCAATGGACCGTCGGTTCATCCGGCGCTTTTGTCTTCACGGCTTCTCCTCTGCAATTCATCCGACGCAACTAAAATATGGACCATCGGATCATCTGACGGTGCCTGTTGACTTGAGACTTCTTGCAGTGTACCAACTACACCGACGCTTGTACCGATGGTACCGTCGGTCCATCCAACAGTGGCTTTTTGAAGGATCGGATGGCGACTAGAGAGGGGGGGAGTGAATAGGAGTCGGTAAAAATTCTTCTCAAAGAACCCGGCCTATAACCTAGACAAATCCCGGTCACACACGAGCGATGGATTGAATCACACACCAATCGCAAAGACAACGAGGTTATGGATCAACCTCAAGTCTTAGGAACGATTCCTTGAAGCACACGTGGAAGCATGAAAGAAAGGAGGGAGGAATCAAACCAAGGAACAAGGCTGCCAGGCACTGGCGGACTGTCCGGCAAGGAGGGGCGGACTGTCTGCACTGACCACGTCGACAGTCCGGCCAGGTGCCGCAGACAGTCCACAAGGGCCACACGGACAGTCCGACCAGGTGCCACGGACAGTCCGTAAAAGCCACCAGAACCACCAGAGACGAACCGGGAAAAACAGACTGTCCGCAAGGACCAAGCGGACCGTCCGCACTGGATCTGGACCGTCCGCTACTGAAGCTCGGACCGTCCGCAAACCGCCTGCAACAAAAACCTAAAGCAAAATCGGATCGAAAACGAAGACGAGCAAGAACACGACGAACACACGAAGAACACAGTACCCGCGGACTGTCCGCCAGGCACACGCGGACTGTCCGCGCCTCACGGACAGAGGCAAAAACAGCTCGACCCCGCAGGTCAACTCCTCCAACTCATCACCGGACCTCCCAAACGGTAGAAGCTGATGAGACAAGAGTTTGGGGACAAGATATGCGTCAAACAAGGATGCTATACCCCAAAAATCTCGCCTCCTAACTCCCTAAATCACCGGGAATCGTGGATCCTTTGAACACCACAAAAAACTAGAGCTCCGACCGAAAATCCTTGAATCTAAGTGGTTTCCCGGCGTTTGAGGGCACAAGATCAATCACAAAGATGCACAAGACATCCATCCATGTTTCCCTCAAAGAAATCCGGGGAGAAACCCACTCAAATCCGCGGAATCACACCAAGAACAAAGGCACCAAAAACAACACAAAAAAGACCACAAGAATCACAACGCTGAATCTTCTATACATACCCAGAATGATTCACAAGGTCTAGCATGCCGCCCTAACATCCATCCCTCTCAACAAATCTCTCATGAAGCTCTCATGCTAGCCTAGACAAGAAATAGAGAAGAAAATGTCTCGGGAAAATGAGAAATGGGAGGGGGGAAATGAAACCCTAAGTTGCGGAGAGAGAACCCATCCACTCACACTCATGGCTTATATATCGAGTCCCGCCGGTGTGGTAAATGATTCGACTACCCCTAACTCAACTACTGGCGATACAACCCACGCAGGGGCATTTATGTAATGTTTGTCGGTCTTGCCATCGGACGGCCACGCCTTCGCCACACCCTGCATCCTCCTGACGCAAGCCATGCGATCCCGTCACGTGTCCTCCGCTTCGAAGCTTCCCGACACGCCCGGATCCCGTCTCCGTCGTGTTGGGCCTTCGGACTTGGTTTGGAGGCCCAAACCAAGAAACCGTCCTCCGATGGTTTTGTGGGCAAACCACCAAACCCCGCGTGCTCGGTCCGGCCTCCCGCCACCATGCACCGGCTCAATCGTCCACGACTTCGTCTTGCTCGTCTCGCCACCATGTGGCCCGCACCTAGTCCCGCTGTCCACCAGGTCCTTCGAACCGAGCCTACTTGTCTCTCCATCTCCCGGAGGCCCCTCAAGGCTAAAGACCTTTCACGCCCGTTCTTCACCTGCAACAACACGAACTAGGCCGCAGCCTACACCTGCACACTGAGCCATGAGTCAGTCCAACACCCGTTGTCAATCACTCATCACTGAGGAGCGGTCATCCATCGACCACCGGGACGCTCCTGGTCCTCAATCTCCCCCTTGATGAGTGAATTGACAACACACAACACGAAATGAAAATCAGTGAAAGAAAGTAAGAAGAAAGAAAAACAAAGAAGCTCAACTCATGACCAAAACCAAAGAAAGGCAAAGAAAGGTCACAAGCCGAGCAAAGCACAAACTCCACACTAAAAACAACAAGAAAGCTCCCCCTGAACAAATGCAAGCTCCCCCTGAACATGTGGATGCAAAGTTCCAAATTTTAGATGCATTTTTCTGAATTTTTCATTAAGCTCACCTCTTCTCCCCCTTGTTGACAATGTATGAATCAAGGTGAATATGCAGGAATGTAAGACAAAGCATATAAACATCTACATGAGCTTCTCAAATAGGCCAAATCTAGTGTCAAAGGCTAGAAGTGAGACAAAGAGCACACATATGGATCATAGCATAGTCAAAGCATTGCCACAAGTAATATATGGAAATATAGGCATGTGACAAAAGAAATTTTCAGATTTGAGCAATTTTATCAAAAGATGGCTCACTTCAAATTTAAAGGCCTATCCATGTCATATTCTAGCCAAAAACATGCATATCATCCAGAGATCATACAAGGATATCAAATTCTTAACAAAAGATCATTGTAAACACCCATAAAGCAAAGCATGTCATGTTAAAGCTCATGAGCCATGTGTCCACTTCGGGGAGACTTCTCCACTGGTGAACATCATGCAACATGTTTTGCACCCATGTGTGAAAGATAAGCCATTTAAGCATAAACATGATGGATGGAGCATTTTTCAAGCATACACACTTCTTTTCAAGATTAATTCATTTAATGGTACATGAAGTGCCTTTGCGGCAAAAAGAAGCTTATGCTCCTCCAAGAATGCAACATAGGCTAAGCATTCACAATGATATCGGCCTTTGGCCCAAATACAAGAAAGAGACATCCAAGCACAATCTAAGCGTGAAGGGCACATTTAGACCAAAAAGTGACATGGATACACTACTACACATGAGTGGAGCACATTTCATCAAATTTAGTCAAGATTAGCATTTGATTCAAAAAGGCTATCTCACAACATATATATCTCAAATATTCCAAGAGCATAGCCTCACATAGCCATTTTTCCACACACATGACCAATATCTCACAAGTAGCCAAAGAACCTCAGATAAGGCATATGGAAGAAGTTCATCATCCTAAAATGCAATATGATACAAATGCAACATGATATATAACAAGATGGCTATCCTACCATGGTTTATACATCAAGCAAAGCATGTATATACATCAAGGGAAACATGGTATGATACATATGATACAAAAATAAATCCCCCAAGAATCAACTAGAAAGGGCAAGAAACCCCAAGTTCCCCCCGCAAGCGCACAAATGTAGCTTGGTCGAGAGGCTTTGTAAAGATGTCTGCAAGCTGATCTTGGGTAGGGACATGACTCAACACAATGGTCCATTTCTCCACATTGTCTCTCAAGAAATGATACCTCACTTCTATGTGTTTGGTTCTGGAATGAAGTACTGGGTTTTTCGCTACGCTTATGGCACTGGTGCTATCACAAAGAAGTGAGATCTGTGTGCACTCCTCACCAAAGTCTCTCAAGGTGTATGAGATCCACAACAGCTGGGAACAACAACTCGCGGCTGCAACATACTCCACCTCGGTGGTAGACTGAGCTACACTAGACTGCTTGCGGGAAGACCACGAAACCAATGAGGACCCAAGAAACTGGCAAGTACCAGAAGTAGATTTCCTCTCGACTCAGCAACCAGCAAAATCCTCATCAGAAAAACCATGAAGTGAAAGAGTCGAGGAGGATGAATACCAAAGGCCAAGACCAGTGGCAGACTGTAGGTACCTGAAGATCCTCTTGACGGCCTGTCGATGTGATGTCCTCGGCGAGGCCTGAAAACGAGCGCACAGACACACACTGAACTGTATGTCTGGCCTCGTCGCCGTCAGATAGAGGAGGGAGCCGATCATGCTCCGGTACTCTCGCTGGTCCACTAGTTCTCCGTCCTCGTCCGCGTCCAAAGTAGCCGTACTCCCCATGGGTGTCGACATAGGCTTCACATCTTGCATCTGGAACTTCCTCAGCATGTCTTTCGTGTACTTGGTCTGATGCACGAATGTTCCGTCCTTCACTTGCTTGATCTGCAACCCGAGAAAGTACTGCAGCTCGCCCATCATGCTCATCTCGAATTCCCTGCTCATCTCATCTGCAAACTTGGCAACAAGGTTATGTGACGAGCCACCAAAGACTATCATCCACGTATATCTGCACAACCAACAAGTCATTCCCATGCTTGAGGAGAAACAAGGTTTTATCCACGGTACCCATCACGAACCCTCTGCTCAACAGAAAACCTCTCAATCTCCCATACCAAGCCCGGGGCGCCTGTTTCAACCCATACAGAGCCCTTTTCAGCCTATACACCCTGTGTGGGTACTTCTCACTCTCGAACCCCGGTGGCTGCTTCACATACACCTCCTCCTCTATGACCCCATTCAGGAAAGCACTCTTCACATCCATCTGATACAACTTGAACCCTTTAGCCACGGCAAAGGCTAGAAGGATCCGAATTGCCTCAAGACGGGCCACAAGAGCAAAGGTCTCCTCACAGTCGATCCCCTCCTTCTGACTATATCCCTGAGCAACAAGTCTGGACTTGTTCCTCACAACCATCCCATTCTCACCCTCTTTGTTCTTCCAAACCCATTTGGTTCCTATAGGATGGCAATTTGGAGGTGGTTCAACTAACTCCCACACCTGGTTCCTCTCAAAATTTTCCAACTCCTCATGCATAGAATTGACCCGGTTTGCATCAGATAAAGCGTGTCCAATGTCCTTGGGCTCAAAGGAGGAAACAAATGCAGCATGAGCGAAATGAGAGGAATTTCTGGACCTTGACCGCGTGGTACGTTCATCGATGTCCCCAATGATCTTCGATAGGGGATGCACTTCTTGAATCCGCCGGGGAGCCTCACGCCTCGAGACTATCTCCCCCTCAACTTCAGCTTCTCTCGCCTGGTCCTCTTGTCGCACCGTCGTTGTCCATGAAGTAGACGGTCTACCCTCCGTAGCAGTCGTAGGGGAAGTAGTGGGTACACACTCAGCTTCAGGCGCATGGTTCTCTCCATCATCATCTCTAGCTTCATCCTTCTCCTCTTCAAAGAGATCCTCAGCCATCTCCTCATCAACTGCACATTCAAAGCCAAGAGAGGTACATGGCATTGTCTCGTCGAAGGTTACCTCGCAAGTCTCCATGATTTTGTTAGTCTCAAGATTAAGCACTCTATAGGCTCTAGAATGGTTAGCATATCCAAAGAAAATCCCATCACTAGACCTAGCCTCAAACTTGTCGAGTTTTCCCTTCTTAAGAATAAAGCACTTGCAGCCAAAGACTCGGAAACGACTCACCTTGGGTGCCTGACCATGCATAAGCTCATAACAGGTCTTCCTCTTGAAAGCTCACAATAAAATCCTGTTGGAGACATGACAGGCCGTATTGACCGCCTCAGCCCAATACCTCCTAGGAGTCCTGTGCTCATTGAGCATCATCCTAGCCATCTCACAAAGAGTCCGATTTTTCCTTTCCACGACTCCATTTTGAGGGGGCACATAAGGGGTCGAATACTGATGCTCAAGACCTATGTCACGACAGAAGGCATCACAACGAGAGTTCTTGAACTCTGAACCATTATCACTGCGGATAGCTCGAATGGCATTCCCATGCCTCTCATTCTTCAACCTCACGATCAGATCTCGAACAAAACCAAATGTCTCACTTTTGTCCTCCAAGAAAAACACCCAGGCATAGCGAGAGTAATCGTCCACCACAACAAGGACATACCACTTCCCACCCACCGAGCGAACTCGAGCTGGCCCAACAAGGTCCATATGCAACAGCTCTGTCGGACGCTCGGTCATGACATCGGTCAGGGATGGATGGGGAGTGGCTACCATCTTGCCATGCCTACACGGAGCACAGACCAAATCCTTCTCAAACTTCAACTTCGGCAATCCTCAGACAAGGTCAAGACCACTCAAGCGGGAAACCAAATCAAAGCTCAAGTGACCCAACCGCCTATGCCATTTCCACAAATCACAAGAAGGACCGGCCATCAAACAACGAGCAGGATCCAAAGAACTAGAGAAATCAGCCCTGAAAATCTGACCCTCGGGGATGATCATACATACAAGATCACCTCGAGAATCCAGCAAACGAGACTCACCAGACTTGAAACGCACCTCAAAGCCCTCATCAAGCAACTGAGAAACCGAAAGCAAATTGAAGCCCAAAGACTTCACAAGAGCAACCCTCTTCAACGTTACGTTGTCACTCACATGCACTACACCCTCAGAAATCACCCTTCCTCGTCCGTTGTCCCCAAACGTGATGTACATCTTTTCCTTCACTGGGGTGAGGCTGGAGAACCACTTCTTGTCTCCGGTCATGTGTCGGGAACATCCGGAGTCGATCAACCAAATGTTCTCCAAGCCTCCTGCCTGCGGTCAGAAACAAGAACGAGAATGAGCCAACGACTCGACACTGGGGTTAGGACAAAGAAAGTTGAACCAGTGTCGAGCCATCTGCTCAAAAGAGGGGTTAGCAAATATCATTCCCTTTCCACCAAATTTCCCATGTCCAATGGAAGGAGTACGCGTACCACGAGGGGAAAAACGTGGTCCGTAGTTCCTCTGGAACCCAAAGCTGTGATCATCTCCCCTAAACCCATATTGAGGACGAGTAGAGGGGCGTCCAGTAAAACTACCACGAGCTCGACCAAACCTCTCACCAGCACGTACACCATCATCTCTCCTATCAAACCTCTCACCACCACCTCTCTGTGGGAACCTACCACCCTGAGCTCCAACTCTACCAACATTCTTCACACTTCCCACACCCCGTGGAAGTGGCACTCTAGGCTCAGGAATACCACGAGACTGGCGATACCTGTCCTGGTTTGCTTGCTCCCTAGCAAGCCTCTCATCTGCTAGAGGCCTCTCCTTGCCACAATACTCACACCTGAAGGAGATGGGTTTTGGTTTTGACTTTGGCTTCTCTCTAGGCTTCACACCCTTCTCACTCACAAACTTCACCTGTTTCTGGAAGTCATTCACTTTAGGTGGGAACTTGGGTGGATCTTGGGTTGTGTCAAGCTTGTTGCAAAGGTGGTTGGGCTTTGGTGTGAAAGAGTTCTTGGGTGCTTTTGGAAGTGGGACTTGGATGTCTCCGATCACCTCAAACTCGGGGGTGGACTCAACACACTTCTCATACACACTCTCCCCACTGTTTTCTCCCACTTTCTCACCCAACTTCTCAAAACCCAAACCACGACCATCCGCTCTCTTGAACTCCTCAATCATGATTTAAATTGAGGCTCCTGCCCAGACAACCAACCCAACACCTTCCTCAAATAATCATTCTCCTCATAGATGACATCCAAATGGGAAGTAAGTTCAAGATTGTGCAAAGTAACTTCATCACAACTAGTGCATGCATTGACAACAGGAGATTTCAAAGAAGCTTCCAAAGTACTAATGGTAGAACGAGCATCAACAAGCTTAGCATGCATAGTAGGACATGATTTATAAGCACCAAGCAAAGTGGGTCTAGCCTTAAGCTCATCATACTCAGTCCTAAGAGCATCTAGTTTAGCCAAAGTGGAAGCATTCTTCTCATTAAGCAATTTGATCTCATTCAACCATGCATCACATTCAGAACATTCAACATCATCAGAAATGGTAGGAGTAAGTTTCAAAGAGTCATTCTCAAGTTTCAAATCAAGCAATTTAGACTCTAACTCTCCTACTTTCTCACTAGGATTCTCAAGTTGAGCCCTAAGATCTCTCCTCATCTTCTTGGCATCCCTCAACACACTATCACGGTTGTCAATCAAGCCATTCAACCTAGTGATCTCAACAAGCAAAGAGTCAGGGTCACGGTTTACCTCCTCCTCTGAGTCGGAGTCGGTGTCTTCCTTCTCGCTCTTCTTGCTGCTTGAGCTATGGGCCATGCCACAGAAACCTCCAAGTGCCACACAGCACAAACCACTGAGGTTCCAGCTTGCATTCTTCTTGCCCTTGCGCCTCCCGGCGTCTTCATCTTCACTGCTTGAGCTTGAATGCATGTCGCTTGAGCTTGTGTCGACGTCGCTTGCACCGGCCACCATGGCTCTTGCCTTGTCCTTCTTGTGGCCGCCCTTGCTCGATCGCCGCTTGTCCTTGTCCTTGATCTTGGACTTGCTATAGTGCTTGCCCTTGGAGGAGTACTTGTCTTCACGCCTCGGGTGCGCCTTGTACTCGCTCATCTTGTACTTGTTCCCCTCCGCTTCGGGGCACTCGGCGATGAAGTGTCCACGCTTGCCACACTTGTAGCATGTCCCCGAGCTCCGCCTTGCATTCCTCCGGTTCTCATGTAGTCGATCAAACCTCCTTGAGAGCAAAGCCAGTTCCTCCTCGCTCAGCACATCGAACTCATCATCTGGAATAGACACGAGAGAAGACAAGGAAAACTGTCGACATGAAGGGTTAGTGTTGGATTTGCCCTTTGATCCGCCCACAAGAGCAAGACTATGATCAGTCGAGCCCTCATGCTTTGATTGCAACTTCCTGTCAACCTCAGACGACTTGAGCTTAGAAAAGAGGTCATCCAACTCAATGGTCAAGTATTGCCCGGACTCCTTGATGGCCTCAACCTTAGCACCCCAAACATTTTGGTCCAAGATATGTAAAAGCTTCAAAGCTTGATCATGCTCGGTGTAAGGGAAATCCTCAACATTGGCCTTCATGTTGTTCACGATGGCAGTGAACCTTTGAAACATCGCATCAATGTCCTCACCGGGAAGTTGAGTAAAGTTCTCATATTGCATCCGGTAAGAAACAAAGAGGCGAGCCTTCACATGGTTATCACCACCGTGAGCAACCAACAACTTCTCCCAAATTTGCTAGGCAAGATTCAAATGCCGAACACACTCAAACTCAGGATCACACGAACTTTGGAGCAAGTGATCAACGGCTTTTGCATTTGCCTCATACTTGTCCTTAGCACCGGCATCAGTCACCATAAGAGTGTGGATATATGCCGGAATAGCATAGGTCTTGTCAAGCACAATGAAATCCAACAACTTGCCACGAAGAAAGATCATCATTTGGGCCGCCCACTTGTGGTAACCCTTCCCATCGAAGTGCGACGGACCGCCCCACTCAACGTACGCCATCTTAGGATTCAAGACTTGTCAAAGTCACCACGAATCTGGCACCAGGCTCTGATACCAATTGAAGGATCCGATGGCGACTAGAGGGGGGGAGTGAATAGGAGCCGGTAAAAATTCTTCTCAAAGAACCCGGCCAATACCCTAGACAAATCCCGGTCACACACGAGCGATGGATTGAATCACACACCAATCACCAAGACAACGAGGTTATGGATCAACCTCAAGTCTTAGGAACGATTCCTTGAAGCACACGTGGAAGCATGAAAGAAAGGAGGGAGGAATCAAACCAAGGAACAAGGCTGCCAGGCACCGGCGGACTGTCCGGCAAGGAGGGGCGGACTGTCTGCACTGACCACGTGGACAGTCCGGCCAGGTGCCGCAGACAGTCCACAAGGGCCACACGGACAGTCCGGCCAGGTACCACGGACAGTCCGTAAAAGCCACCAGAACCACCAGAGACGAACCGGGAAAAATGGACTGTCCGCAAGGACCAGGCGGACCGTCCGTACCGGATCTGGACCGTCCGCTACTGAAGCTCGGACCGTCCGCAAACCGGCTGCAACAGAAACCTAAAGCAAAATCGGATCAAAAACGAAGACGAGCAAGAACACGACGAACACACGAAGAACACAGTACCCGCGGACTATCTGCCAGTGAGGACCATGTGTGGTTCGAGGACCGGTGGGTGGTCGCTCCCTTGTGTGATGAGTGATTGACAATGTTGTGTGGACTGATTCTTGGCTAAGTATTGCAGGTGCAGGTTGCGGCTTGACTGGTGTTGGTGCAGGTGAAGAACAAGCGCGAAAGGTCGTTGCCGGTGAGGCCTCTAGGTGTGGAGAAGACAAGTAGGCTTCGTTCGAGGGACCCGGTGGCCAGCGGGGTCAAGTGCGGGCCGCATGGTGGCATGAACAAGCAAGATGAAGTCGGGGACGGTTTCTTGGTTGAGCCTCAAAACCAAGGTCGAGCCGGGACTACGTGGGAGCCAAGTCATGAGTGGAGATTGGCGGAGGCTACACCGAGTTCGCGGGGTTTCCGGTGGTTCACCGAAAAAACCACCGGGTTCCTTGGTTGATCCACAAAGCCAAGACCGAAGAACCGAAGACGGTGCTGCGCAAAGAAGTGCCGGACCGGTCGACCGGTGGGGGAGCACCGGTCTGACCGGTGTGCGACGACACAGTCCGGAGACTTCGAAGCGGAGGACACACGTCGGGATCCCATGGCTTGCATCGAGGCTACGCAGGGTCCGATCGCCGGGCATCCGTCCGATGGTGAAGACATGAAGACTTCCAAATCCGCCCTTGAGGGGCTTGTATCCCTAGTTATTAGGAAAGGGCATTTTAGACTTTCGGTTGCCTCCATATAACCCAAGAGGTGAGAGGATGGCAGCCAAGCCTTGTAACCCTAGTTCATTTGCTTTCCTATTTTCCCTTCCTATTTTCTTAGGATTTCCATAGGACTAGCTTGAGAGCTTCATGGTGAGATCTTGTGAGAGGGTTGGATGATCGGGTGGCAAGCTAGACCTTGTATGAACCTTTGTTGCATGTATAGATGATTCTGGCGTGGTTCCTTAAGGTTTGGATGTGTTGTTCCCGGTTGTTCTTGGTGGTGATTTTCGGAGCCCTCTCTTGGTGATTTCTTTGGGTTGTTTTCGGGACCTTTCTCTTGGGGATTTGATGGGGGAAATTTGGGGGAACCCTTCGTGGTTCTTTGGGCTGTGATTCCCCTCCCAAATCCGTGAGTAAAGGGGCTCAATTTTGGGGTTTTCCGAGTTCTAGGGTTTGTGGTGTTCTTGGCGGGATTTCTTCGATTCCTCCTCTTTGGACAAGTTTTGGTGGGATTAAACTTGGCTATGGACTCCTCATGAGGTGTTCCTAATATCCCCAAAGTCTTGTTCAAGTCCATGGAGCGATTCGGGAGATCGAGGTTTGGATTTGGGGGAGTTGACCCGCGGGTGGTGTCCATCCCGAGCTGCCCAGGCTACACCGGTCTGACTGGTGCTCTTGACCGGTCCGACCGGTGCAACCCTCGGTGGGTTTTTTCTCGGGTGAACGTTTGGGTGTGTTTGCTGTTGTCCTGTGTTGGTTTGTAGACTCGAGGTTTGGTGTTCCGCTGCGTTCTCAGGTCGGAAGCTTGTGTGTTGGTTCCTAGGTCCAGTGGCACTCCAGTTGCTACGTGGGCTTGGCCAACGTGGGTAGTGAGTCGGAGACGTGTGTTGGAAGCCGTGTTCATCTTGTTGGAGTTTCCATCTCCTTCGAGAAGAATTTTTATCAGCTCCCATTCACTCCCCCCCTCTCTGGTTCGCCGTATCAGTCCTTCAGCCAGGCACACACGGACTGTCCGCGCCTCACGGACAGAGGCAAAAACAGCTCGACCCCGCAGGTCAACTCGTCCAACTCATCACTGGACCTCCCAAACGGTAGAAGCTGATGAGACAAGAGTTTGGGGACAAGATATGCGTCAAACAAGGATGCTATACCCTAAAAATCTCACCTCCTAACTCCCTAAATCACCGGGAATCGCGGATCCTTTGAACACCACCAAAATTTAGAGCTCCGACCGAAAATCCTTGAATCTAAGTGGTTTCCCGGCGTTTGAGGGCACAAGATCAATCACAAAGATGCACAATACATCCATCCATGTTTCCCTCAAAGAAATCCGGGGAGAAACCCACTCAAATCCACGGAATCACACCAAGAACAAAGGCACCAAAAACAGCACGAAAAAGACCACAGGAATCACAACGCCGAATCTTCTATACATACCCGGAATGATTCACAAGGTCTAGCATGCCGCCCTAACATTCATCCCTCTCAACAAATCTCTCATGAAGCTCTCATGCTAGCCTAGACAAGAAATGGAGAAGAAAATGTCTCGGGAAAATGAGAAATAGGAGGGGGAAATGAAACCCTAAGTTACGGAGAGAGAACCCATCCACTCACACTCATGGCTTATATATCGGGTCCCGCCGGTGTGGTAAATGACTCAACTACCCCTAACTCAACTACTGGCAATACAACCCACGCAGGGGCATTTATGTAATGTTTGTCGGTCTTGCCATCGGACGGCCACGCCTTCGCCGCACCCCGCGTCCTCCCGACGCAAGCCATGCGATCCCGCCGTGTGTCCTCCGCTTCGAAGCTTCCCGACATGCCCGGATCCCGTCTCCGTTGTGTTGGGCCTTCGGACTTGGTTTTGAGGCCCAAACCAAGAAACCGTCCTCCGATGGTTTTGTGGGCAAACCACCAAACCCCGCGTGCTCGGCCCGGCCTCCCGCCACTTTGCACCGGCTCGATCGTCCACGACTTCGTCTTGCTCGTCTCGCCACCATGTGGTCCGCACCTAGTCCCGCTGTCCACCGAGTCCTTCGAACTGAGCCTACTTGTCTCTCCATCTCCCGGAGGCCCCTCAAGGCTGAAGACCTTTCGCGCCCGTTCTTCACCTGCAACAACACGAACTAGGCCGCAGCCTACACCTGTGCACTAAGCCAAGAGTTAGTCCAACACCCGTTGTCAATCACTCATCACTGAGGAGCGGTCATCCATCGACCATCGGGACGCTCCTGGTCCTCACTTTTCCTTGTTTTCTTGCATCATTGACTTGTTTCCTTGCTTCTTTCATTGTGGTTGCATCCATGGGACCTAGATACGTCTACAAGTACATGCTAGACAATTTGGTTAGTCCCATGACTTGTGTTAGCATCAATCACCAAAATCAACTCGATCAAATGGCAAATGGGACCATGTTCGCTACATGGGGAAGTCCTGTTGTCGACGTGTCATCACTGGCCGCCAGGGTAGGGGCTACTCCCGCCACCGCGCACATCAAGGCACGGCTCACGTCCACGCTCTCCAGCGTTGCCGCGGGCATGGACCTTGTGTGCAGCCAGGCATTCGTGCTACTCCTGGCCACGTTCGTGCCCCTGCTTGCCGAAGAGGATGGCGCGAAGCAACGAGTCGGTAGGATGAGCGGTGCGACCATCGACGTCGGTTGCTGATCCCACCCCTGCTTGCTGGAGAGGGATGGCATGAGCCAAAGATTCGGTGGGAGGAATGGTGCGGCCTCCGCGCCCACCACCAATGTCTCCCTGCAGATTGGATGCTTGGCAGCAGGTGGAGGCCATGGAGGCTCTATCTCGATGTAGAGCTCTCTGTGGAGGCCATGGCAGCTCAATCTCGACGGAAGAGCTCTCTACGGAGGCCATGACAGCTCGATCTCGATGGTGGAGCTCTCCGCGGAGGCCATGATGTCTCGATCTCTAGGAGTTGGGGCGAGGAGGGAGGGAGGGGGTGCAGGCGGAGGGAATGAGAGGGTGCAATGCAGGGAGGAGGTTGTACCTCGTCGGTCAGGGTGCAGCGGCCAAGAGGGCGTCGGCTGGGGGCGTGGCGGCCGGACAGGCGCACATCGGCCTAGGTACTGAATCTCGCCGGCCAAGCCAAGGGCACCGAATCTTGCCGGCCAGGGGCACCGAGCGTGGTGGACAGGAGGGTGCCGGGTCGGAGCTCGGCGGATGAGGGCGCACAGAGAGGGGGCGCTGTGCGAGGGAGAAACGAAAGAAAAGAAGATGAAAGAAACAAATTAGTATGTGTGTAATGAGTGGTAGGTGGGTAATTTTATGACCCAAAAGCAGGTGAAATTAGGGTTTGAGCTGCTTTTATGTTTGTACTAGACAAAAGTTGCTATTGGATGTGGCTTCGGATAACAGCCAACCCCTTTGGTTGGGCTGTTGGCTTTTGACAAAAGCAAAAGCACCTAAAAACCCAACCAAAGGCACCTTTAATACATCGAGGAGCATGGCAATGACTAGCTTCAATGGCGGTCGATGGTATTGAATCGTTTTGATAGTTCAGTGAAGAGGTTGTACGACATAGGTGGAGCCACTGCTTGGTTGGACGAACTGTGAGTGCCAACACTAAATGGTATGCTGGCTGGTGCAGACAACATGGTATCTATACAATGATATCCATCTACTAATATTACAAACATAGGACAACGATATTTATTGCAATTAAAAATATTGCCATAAGATTATTATTGGTGGTGGTAATAATACCATCTATTACTTGCAATTAAAACGAACTATCATTGGTAGGGAGAGGGGCTTTAGTCCCGGTTGGAGAGGGGTATAGGTCTCTCTAGTCTAACCGGGACTAAATTTCCGAGACAAAAGCCCCACCCCCCCTTAGTCCCGGTTGAACCAACCGGGACTAAAGGATCCTTTAGTCCCGGTTGAACCAACCGGGACTAAAGGATCCTTTAGTCCCGGTTGGTATTACGAACCGAGACTAAAGGGGGGACACGCCAGCACCTGCGCCCATACCAACCGAGACTAAAGGGTCTCGTTTCTCTTTTCTGTTTTTCGATTTGAGCGTATATTCTAATTGGTGTATAACCCGTATATGCACGTATATGTATTTGAACTTGTATATAGGTTTATACCTATATATATACCATATACGCAGTTAGATTAGACTTATATATAAAATAAACCCTATATATCTACATATATAAACTTATAAATGTATATACACATAATATTTTATACACATGAAAATAAATAGTATTTTCTTAAACTAGTATATATACATCAAAACCCCATATAGTATATATACATCAAAATATCATTCAGTTCAAATTTCTTGTCTCATTTAGCTTTCCTCGGAGGTGAGTCGGTCAATTGGATGGTTGTCATAATGATGTTTTCCTTGTGCATTAACCACCTCGTCCATGAGGAATCCCACGAGAGCTTCTTGAATTGCCAAGAGACGATCCTTCTCAATGAGTGCGTCCCTTTTTACAATCCTCTGTAATTTGCAAATTGGTTGATATAATACAGCAAGCGATTAAATATACACAAAGGATAAAAATGATGTATTATTAATAGGTTTATTTTACTTACACTATCATCATCTGCGTTGCCACTTAGATGGCGTATGAACTCACAAATGTAGTACCCGCATAAATTATTTCCTTCCTCTTGTCTCAAACACTAAATTGGAGAGGAGAACAAAATATGAAATTGTAGTGTTATACATTTTAAATATTCCCAATCTGAAGTTGTTATTTGTATATGTACTGGAAAACATACATCCATCTAATTTTGGGTTGAAATGCTCCTTGGTGCTTTGCAATGAACATGGTCCAAGCTCTCAGGCAAAATAATAAAAGATAAAATATGTCAGTATAAAAGCTAAATATATATATTGCATTAAAGAAAATGTCATAGATAGAATTATTACTTGTGGAATACATCTTCAAGGTCTTGGTATTCTGAGCAATCTTTTCTCAATGAATCATAACATTGATGTTGCTATTGTCGATACTAATTATGAGTAGAACCCAGTGGAATCTGTATGCATCCTCATGGAGATTAGAATTGACTAAATAGAATTAGCAATGATAATTAGATGACAATCGTACTTACTTGAAGTTGTAAGGAAGTAGTATAAGGTTCTTGTAATGAAACTCATCTAAGTGCCTAAAATGCTCTCGATTGTTGGTTGTCATTGGTATTTAATCTCATCTGCGTTAACTTTTGATGGGTCGATGAAAGCGATTCTTGAACAACCCTTCCTTGCCATCTCAATAAGTTGCAGGCTACACCAGAAGAAAGTCAAATGTTAATTAGTAGATCGACAAATGTAATAAAGTTATTCATAAAAATATGAAAATACGTCACTTACAGACACCAGGCCATCATAAGATTGGTATTCAAGGCATCCAGATGGTAAATTTCATAGATATCACTGAATTGGAGCCAGACCACCTTCTGTTTTGAAGGGCAAAATCTCCAGGTCTCACGAGCATACCAAACATCTCCAGACCCTCAGCTGACTTCTTCAAGTACCAAACATCCCCGATGTCAACGTAGGAATCTCCTTGTTCTTGTTTGTGGTGGCAATCCCCGACGTCGACGCAGGTATTTGCTCGATGTAACTATTCGGCGACCCTCATTGTTTCTTCTTAGCATAAGACTTTTCCACCAAACTCTCATAGTCAGATTTCAACGGCGGTTTCCTTCTCCTTTTTGTTTCCTTATCGTCTATGAAAGCCTTGAGTCTCTCCTTATGACCTCCAGCTCTTCCTGTTTTCTTCTTTCTTTCGCTTTTTCAAAGAAGTCCTTGACTTCTTTCCGTACAAACCCTTCTGTTTCTTCATTTGTCTTTGCCTCTGGCTTTTTCTTTGCTGATCATTTTCGTTTTTTCTTTGGTGGTTGCACCGACTTGAAAGATTGCGCTCGCGAGCTTGTGGCGAATGGTTGCTGAGGTGAATTGGGAGGGATGTCATCATCGTGATCGCTGGAGCTCTGTTCACTCGAATTGTCGTATGGTTGTTGCGCAGAAGGTGAGCGAGCAGGTAGTGCCGATGATGGCCCCGGAGACGATGGCTGCCCCGGCTCCAAGTGGTCTCTCGGAGATCCATCATTCTCGGGGATTATGACGATGTAACATTTTGGCCATATATGATACCGTGTAGCGCATCCTTAAGTGTCTTTCCCTGTCACCTCTTGGGATATCTATCTCTAGCTCCTCAAAATCAGGTTGACATATCCTCTCTACGCTAACTGAGGCGTAGCCAGGTGGAATCGGCATGTCGTGGCTCATCTAACTAGGAAACTGTGCAAAAGCACTTCCGTCCGCCACCTGAGAATAAATATTTAATTAGTTATTATTAGCATTGTGAATGCCTGTCCACAAAAGTCAAAGTAATATATATGATCAATTATTGAGGTAATAAAAGCATGAATTAGACATACCTTCATTTTGATGTTGCCGAATGGCTTGTGAAGCTCACATCTGGTGCGCCGATAGATGTCATCCACAGGGTACCGTTGGTTGTCCACTTGAACTCCTTCTATTGCCCTTTGCTCTTCGGGAACCGCCATGGAAGCACAACTGCTTTTGTGAGCAGAAGGAACTTGTACTAGAGGCAGTCCTCCAGATGGGGCCATCTCATTTACAGTGGCGGCCACTCACCGTTCAATATCTGTCGTCAACTTTTCTTCGTGTTCTTTAAGTCTTTTCTCTAACTCTTGCTATTGTTCCTCCTCTTCGCGCTCTCTTCTTCTACGGCTTCGATAGGTGGCAATGTCTCCCCTGAAGCCAAATTTCCATGGCACCACCCCAAAGCCCCTACAACGTCCTGGGTGTTCAAGATTCTTGAGCGTCATAATGAGCTCATCGATCTCTCTGTCAACCTTCACACTGCCCGCTCTGACATCTTCAAGTATTTTCAATATTTCAAGTGCAGTCTCTCGTAACAAGGGTGGGTAATCAAGAGTACTATCTTTGGAGTTAATTGTGCCTCCATGAGCATAATACCAATTCTTCACTCGCTCGGGCCAATCAACGACCGCTAGTATGGTACCTTGTGTGAGAAGGTCTTCTTCCATCTTCCGCCACTTGGGAACTGCAAATGCATATCCACCTTGACCAAGATGTTGGTCGTGCTCCTTCTTAGCACGACTTTGCTTCCCTCGTGCACTCGCCTTGGTGAAATCTTCACTTTTCTTGTATTCCACAAAGGACGTCTAATGTTCTTTTAACTTGGGATATTCAATCCAATCTGGAGTGTGATTCTTCTTGATATAATCTTTATCGAGTTTCTGTTTGAACTTCTGAAATTGTGTTGCCATCCTCGTGAGAGTCCAATGCTTCACATTGGCTGGTTCAACACCTTCAGGAAGTGTGAAGTGTTTTAGGATTTCATCCCACAGCAAATTTTTCACTGAGTCTGGAACCACGTGTGGATTATCTGCTTTTCCCTTCCATTCTCTGTAGCTGATGGGCACGTTGTCCCTTACAATGGCCCCACTATGACACATACTTGTCCTTGATTTTTTTGAGCACATGGTTGGCCATCATCTGATACTATATATATATACCTCGTGGTAACATTCAATACTTTCATTCACAACACTTTCCTCATTGTTTCTAGAATTGTCCTCAATATTAGCTGTTGTGTCAATGACAGGGGCAGTAGTGTCCTCATTCGGAGGTATGGTCGAGTACATGTCCGCATGACTACACTCCTCCTCGGTAAAGGTTGCAATTGTACCACTAGCTATAATGTCGGCCATAAAGTTATCATGATTGTCATCCATCTGGAATAAACAAGAATTTTCTATGAATTTCTAGAATAAGCAACAAGTTTTTATATGATTTTCTGGAATAAACAAAAATTTTCTATGAATTTCTATAATAAACAAGAATATTCTATGAATTTATGTAATTTTCAACAATTTCTAAAACTTTATAGATTAAACAAGTATTTACTAAGAATTTCTTTATTAAACAAGAATTTTCTTTGAATTTGTAGAATAAGCAACAAGTTTTTAGAAAACAATTAAGAACTCAAATACATAATTAAGAACTCAAATTTACATATATATTAGAAAACAATTAAGAACTCAAATAGACAATTAAGAACTCAAAGTTACATATATATTACAAAACAATTAAGAACTCAAATACACAATTAAGAACTCAAAATTACATATATATTAGAAAACATGAACTCAAATACACAATTAAAAACTCAAAATTACATATATATATATTAGAAAACAATTAAGAACTCAAAATTACATAGATATTATAAAACAATTAATAACTCAAATACTCAAAACTATGAAATTGTATGTTACCAAACAATTAGATTTTGGTACACAAATATACACACAAAAATATACAAATCATTATTAATTAATTAAACTAAAAAACATAATTAGATTATGGTACACAAATATACACACAAAAATATACAAATTTCTAATTAAATTTTCTTTCTATTCCTATAATAAAATTTCATATTAAACATTTACACACAATTATAATTTCTAATTAATATCAAAACATAAACTAAATCATTTAAAATTAATTAAAAATGCTTGCTGACGCCAGCATTTCACGGGCTGACGTCAGCAAGGAAAAACTCCCGCGCCCCGGCCGGCCATCGGGCACACGCACGCTGGTCGGCGGCCGCAGGTGGGCCGGCAAGAGTAGGCGTTGGCGGTGGCGGCTCGGCATACCGCTACGGGAGGCCGCCGCCGAGGAGGAGGGCCGGGGGCCGCCGCCGATGAGGAGGGCCGGCGCGCGGTCACCGCCGAGGAGGGATCGGGGGCGGGGGCGGCGAGGTCGGAGAGGGCCGCCGCGTCGGGGACGGAGATGCGCATCCGGGATGGGGAGGGCGGACATCGGCCCGAGTCGGGGAGGGCACGCGTGTCGGGGAGGGCGCGCGTGTCGGTGAGGAGCGGCGCATTGGGGAGGAGCGGCGCGATGCGTCGGAGAAGAGGGCCGCGTCGGGGACGGGCGCGGCGAGGAGTGGCGGCGGTGACGACGACGGAGGAAGAAAGACGCGATTTGGGGGGAAACGGCTAAGTGCTCTGGAAGGCGACGGGGCCTAGATAGAACCCCCCACCTTTTGTCACGGGTCGTATTACAAACCATGTCAAAAGGACCTTTAGTCCTGGGTGGTGTTACCACTCGAGACTAAAGCCCCCCTTTTGTCACGGGTGGCCTCACGACCCGTGACAAAAGGGGCATTTCGCGAGGGATGCCCTGAAGGTGAATTTTCGCGCTTTTGTCACGGGTGCTCTTACCACCCGTGACAAAAGCGGGGCCTTTAGTCTCAAGTGGTAACACCACCCGGGACTAAAGAGGAATTTTGCGCGGGAAATTAATATTTCTCTTTTCCTTGCTCATTTATCTCATTCTTTTTTCTTTGAACATTAAAAAATTTCATTAGTTAAAATATTTGTGCCATGCAAAATTATATTAGGTTAACACAAAAAATACATACTTTTGTATGCACATATTATTTCAAGAGTTGAAACAAATATTACTATTTTTTGTTTACAATTTGAAGGGGAAAATAAATTAAATTGAAAATATTAGTAAACCTACTCAGAAAAATCTCTAGTTTAAACAAATTTATGCATTCGCGTCTTGTCTTTGAATGATCAACATGCTCATTTCCTTGCTCATTTATCTCATTCGCGGGCCTTTTCTCTTTTCCTTGCTCATTTATGTCATTTCTTTTTGCTTTCAACATTTAAAATAAATCATTAGTTAAAATATTTGTGTCATACAAAATTATATTACGTTGACACAAAAAATACCTAATTTTCTATGCACATATTATTTCAAGAGTTGAAACAAATATTACTATTTTTTGTTTACAATTTGAAGGGGAAAATAAATTAAATTGAAAATATTAGTAAACCTACTCAGAAAAATATCTGGTTTAAACAAATTTATGAATTCGCGTATTGTCTTTGAATGATCAACATGCTCATTTTCTTGCTCATTTATCTCATTCGCGGGTTTTTTCTCTTTTTCTTGCTCATTTATGTCATTCCTTTTTGCTTTCAATATTTAAAATAAATCATTAGTTAAAATATTTGTGCCATGCAAAATTATATTGTGTTAACACAAAAATACCTACTTTTCTATGCACATATTATTTCAAGAATGGAAACAATTATTACTATTTTTTTACAATTTAAATTAGAAAATAAATTAAATTCAAAAGTATTAGTAAACCTACTTAGAAAAATCTCTATTTCAAACAAATTTATGAATTCGTGTATTGTATTTTAATGATCAACATGCTCATTTCGTTGCTCATTTATCTCATTCATCTCATTCGTGGGCTTTTTCTCTTTTCCTTGCTCATTTATGTCATTCCTTTTTGCTTTCAATATTTAAAATAAATCATTAGTTAAAATATTTGTGCCATGCAAAATTATATTATGTTAACACAAAAAATACCTACTTTTCTATGCACATATTATTTCAAGAGTTGAAACAATTATTACTATTTTTTATTTACAATTTGAAAGGGAAAATAAATTAAATTCAAAAATATTAGTAAACCTACTCAAAAAATCTCTGTTTCAAACAAATTTATGAATTTGTGTATGTCTTTTTGATATAATGATCCATATAACTACAATGGCTTACGTATATGTACAGATGGTTATTACAAGGCACTGACATTAATTAATACCTGATGGTCTCAAGCTGAAGTTGGTCGACTTCTAGCTTTTGAACCTCTACTTCAAAACACATTTATAAATTCGCGTATGAATTCAAACAAATGAATTCATAATAAAGTATGTAATTAACAATAATTGATAATAAGTTCATAAAGGTTCACATAGCTAGCTAATAATTAATACAAGTTCACATAATAGGGTACGGTACAAAGCCTGATCCATGCATGCATAATGTTACTGATGGGCAGCATGCGCTTGCAGATATGAAACATGGTTAATGTCTGCAATCCTCCAGCCTAGAACTCCCTTAAAATAAGCTAGAGCGCGTACTAGTGCACTCTCCTCCGCTTGCGGATGAGTGACACAAACACCACTGCAGACATCAAACAATGGAGCATCGGGTTCTGCTGGCTTGTAGAAAGTTAGAATTGCTTGTCACTTCCAATTGTTGGTGAAAAACGGCTCCCCACCATAGTAATCCACCACAACTCTTTCCACGACTTGATTCAGAATCGCACGGAAGCTAATTGAAGGATAGGTATAACCAGAGTGATCCTGCACACAATCAGATGATGATGAGATATATGTACCAAAAACAAATTAATTAATAATGAGTAGAAATTCTTTTATATATAAATGTATGTTACCACATCTTGATGAGCCCTGCAAAGCCTCTCCGTAGTAATCACAGTTCCTTCACCCATCTCGAGTTGCCTCAATTTAAAATAGGAAAGGTCCAGCATGAAGCACCCAACATTATTTTGGAGCTGTTGTAGACAATTCTCCACGACAGTCTTCTCTCGGGTTAACCGAATAGGTGATGTTTTGCCAATTGTTGCAATGGCAACCATCGGGTGTGGTGCGCCTGCTGGCAACTGGCCGTAGTCTACATATCGAGCAGGTACGGTGAAAGAGATATACACTCTTGCCATGTGATCATCAACGTGCTCAGTTTGCACTATAGGAGGAGTACCATTCATATCCCCGATAATGTCTCTAAGCCATCTGATATTGTTGAGAACCTACAATAATTATATATGTAACTAAAATTACAGATTTTCCATGTGAAAAAAAGTTCTATGTAAAGCAAATTAATTTCAATTCCTATATTACCAAGTTAGCTACACGTCCTGGATCACCCATTGGCAAGGTAATCTCGCGGGGAAAGTGCAATCCTGGACGTAGAGGCAACGAGGCCTCCAAATCACCTCCAGAGCCACTAAGACCTGCACGGCCAATGCCACGGCCACCACGCCGGCCACGGCCACGGACGCCATTTCCAACACCGCTTAACGACGACATTGTTAGCTCAAACTATATCCAAATCAAAATAACACATATTATTCACAATAAATATGATTAGTTTGCATATATACATTGGATTCAATATATACATAAATAGAAAAACTAAAAAATGAAATGCTTACATTTGTTGTCAATATATACATTGGATTCAAAACAAGAAAAAATGAAATGCTTACATTTGTTGTCTATAAAACTAAAAAATACTTAATAAGAGAATTTAATTTTCTATTTCCTCCGGTAGCAACCTAGAAATAAAAGGGGCCATAGAATTCAACACTATATATTATAAACTATATGTACACATACGTGTATATATATATATAGATTGGATTCAATATATGCATAAATAAAAAAGGGGATAGAATTCAACACTATTAGTACCGTACATAGCTTAGAAGACTAGATGCTCCGGGAGCTACAACAGTCTCACCTCACCGTCATATACACCTGACTCTCCCACTTACAGTACTACACATGCGCTACACCTCCTATCTAGCTACAGTCCAACATCACGGAGCTGCAGGCAGTCCCCACGTAGCCCGTGATGTTAAACTGTAGCTAATTAGGATGTGGGGCTCTGTATCAAAAAGAAGAAAAAAAGAAAATGCTTACATTTGTTGTCTATAAAACTTAAAAAAATACTTAATAAAAGAATTTAATCTTATATTTCGTCCTATAGCAACCAAGAAATAAAAGGGACCATAGAATTCAACACTGTATTTTATAAACTATATGTACACATACCTACATATATAGATTGGATTCAATATATGCATAAATAAAAAAAGGGATAGAATTCAACACTATTATTACAGTACATAACATTTACGAACCAATGACTCAGAAGATCTAGATGCTCTAGGAACTACAACAGTCTCACCTCACCGTCATATACACCTCACTCACCCACTTACAGTACCACACATGCGCTACACCTCCTATCTAGCTACAGTCCCACCTCGCGGAGCTGCAGGCAGTCCCCACGTAGCCCGTGAGATGAAACTGTAGCTAATTAGGATGTGGGGCTTTGTATGAAAAACAAGAAAAAAAAAAGAAATGCTTACATTTGTTGTATATAAAATTAAAAAATACTTAATAAAAGAATTTAATCTTCTAGAGCTACCTAGAAATAAAAGCATTTCTAAACAATGAAAGAATGGAAATAAACTATATGTACAAAACAAATTATTGCTACATTTTCTGTATGTCTATTTTTTCTTTATGAGCATATATTTTATAAACTATATGTACAAGTAAAATTCGAATTTATGAAAAACAAGAAAATAAGAGAATGCTTACATTTATTCTGTATAAAAAGTAAAAACATACTTAACAAAATAATTAATCTTCTATTTCCTCCAATGGCTACCTAGAATAAAATCATTTCTAAACAATGAAAGAATGGAAATACCTAGTACATTTTCTGTATGTCTTCTTTATGAGCATATATTTTATAAAGTATATATATGTACAAGAAAAATTCAATATTATGAAAAACAAGATTTTAATGAAAGAAGGAACAATGCAAGTACCATCCTAACTACATCTTCACGTGTATATACAAAATCTCATCTCTCTAATTAATTTAAGCTCCTCCTACCTAGCTACAAATTAACATTTCTATTTTCTCCATCTCTAAACCATAAAACAAAATTTAATCACCACAAATGAAGGGAGGATGAAGATTCTAACCTTTACAACACCTTGGAGGAGAGAAATCTTCACAAACTAATGAAGAAAAAAATCGCAGCACCACCCTAGCCTTGAGTCGCAATGGAGGGGAGGAGCTTGAGCTCGCGGGTGTGGCTCTGGTGAATGGCTCGGGTGGCAGGAGGAAGAAGGAGGTACAGGCGTTATACTGCCCCCGGCCTTTAGTCCCGGCTGGTGTTACGAGCCGAGACCGGGACTAAAGGCCGGGGGCAATTATTGCCGGATGGAGCCGTTGGGAGCCCCCCCCCCTTTTGTCACGGTTCGTAATACGAACCGGGACTAAAGGGGGGCCGGCTACAACGAGCATTTCGGGCCACGTCGACGAAAGGCCTTTAGTCCCGGCTCCAAAGTTGAACTGGGGCTAAAGGCCCGAACAAAAGGCTCGCTCTCCACCAGTGTATTGTAATTTGTTGTGTGTCAATATTCTAAATTTCTAGTGTAGTACATATTTCAATAACAATCTAGTTGTAATGTTATTTTTTGGTACTCTAGGAATTAGGATATGTATTCATGAGGCATATTACCTCCCATTCCAGTTTTATGTTATATCATATATACTACAATCTTTGTAACACTTTGGGAGCAACGTTTGTGTTACTATATAATCATTGTATGGAATACAAATTTACAAGACAAAAGGTAACACACATATAGTTTTATGTTTCTGTGAGAAGGTGGCATGAGAGACATTAAGAGATGAATACTAATATATGCAAACATCATGGACCGATCTTCACTAAGTCTCACGGGTCATCTGGATAGAGTTAGGATGGCTTGGAACATTCAAGATCATCCTAACAAGCATAAAGGGCGGCTTGGATAAAGCTCACATCTGTTTTGGTATCTGGATCAAGATGAGATTGTACAACAGGGAGGTGCGGATAATGTCAGTAGCTGAATAGCTGTAGAGCTGGTAAGTCGTCAACCGGCGCCTCTAATCCTTATGGCTTTGTGTCACTTTTCCTGAGGATGGACAATCTACATGGAACTGGAACATGCATATAGACGGAGGACATAGAGGCTAGCTTGCGAGAGGCGATATATATGATGAGAAACCATAGATGTGAACACACTACATGGCCTTTACCATTTACACATGGTAGCCTTTTGATTTGATGGTTGTTGCTTTTGGTTGTCAGATTTTATTGCATACATGAAGTTCACTTCACCTTCTATAAGTGTCACATGTCATTATAGAACAGGTGGGGGATCCCTTTTTAAGGAAAGGTAGTTGCTAGACAGCTTTCATTTACAAAGAATGCGAACAAGCCCCAAAATTACTGAAAGGACGAATCTTTTCAATTTATTATGAGGGAAAATTTAAATCTTATCCTATGGATAATCATGCCATTGAAAAAGCCTATTTACATGCTTCCATTGAAATAATTGGACATAAATAACCTCGAAATCTGATTATCCCTGACCATGACAATGAATGTTTCACTATTTGAAACTGGAATTTCCCTGTGTGCGCCCAATTTCCCTGTGGAGTTTTTGTAATATTCCTGTCAGTTTGTAATGAACACACATGAAAATAACGAAATTCGCGTAGGAAAATAGGATTTTTCTTGTCAGTTTTCAAATAACCCACAAAGAAATTCACAAAATGCAAAGAGAAATTACTCATTTCTTTGCAGGTTCCTATGCTCAGGGAAATTGCAGCACATGGAATTATTCATTTCCTAATTGTGAATATTTAACTAGTTAACTTTATGTTTCTCACATGAAAACTTGACATAGTATGTATTGGTTTAGTATGGTTGTTCATAAAAGTAATATAATTATAATTTTTATGCAACATTATATTGTTTTATGAGTTTATAATTTCTCTGAGTTTAAATGTCTTTCTACCTATTTATTGGAATCAAACTAAAAGTTTTGCACAATAATTACTAAATTGTAGAAATATATGTGTGCCACTACATTCAAACATTGGAATAGAAAGATGTGTATTTTTTTTCTTGATACAAGGATATACTCCATTTCCATTACCATGAATGGAAATAACAGGATTCAGATTACAGCAGGGGACTAAAGGAGAACTGAAAGAGAGGAAGACAATACATCTACCTAACCATATTCGAGTCTACAAGAGAGCCTGCCCTAATAAAATCCCAGGAGTTTAAGAAAGGAAAAATTCATACATACATCGTTTGTCACTACAATCACCAGAGATATGATAGAACCAGATGTTCATGTAGAAGATCTTCCAACCAAAAGCTTGTCTGATCCGGATACTATTTTGATATGAATTTTGATATGAGGCTTTTGACAAAATAGAGCATGAGGTAATTCTTCAAGTTATGAGGCATAAAGGCTTTTCAGACAAATGGTTGTCCTGGATCAAGGCTATCCTGTCTTCAGGGTCTTCATTAGTGCTGCTTAATGGCGTTCCTGGTAAACAATTTCATTGCAAAAGAGGAGTTCGACAGGGTGATCCTTTTTCACCTCTCCTGTTTGTCTTGGGGGCTGATCTGCTTCAATCAATCATTAATGTTGAAGCTCTTCTTGGGAATTTTACTCACCCTCTAGGTTCTGATTTTGGAGGGGATTTCCATATCATTCAGTATGCTGATGATACTTTGGTCATCCTCCCAGCATATTGTTGTCAGCTTACCCACCTGAGAGAAGTTCTGCAGACCTTTGCCTCCTCCATGGGCTTGAAAGGTTAACTTTAATAAATCATTCCCAGTGCCAATCAATGTTGTTGATGAAGAATGGACTTCACTTACAGATGCTTTGGGCTGTCAACTAGGATCTTTTCCTTTCACTTATTTGGGTCTCCCATTAGGAACTACAAGACCATCAATTCAGGAACTTGCACTCATTCTTATCAGGATGGAGAGGCATCTTATGGGTATTTCCAGGCACCTTTCTTATGGGGGCAGATTGATTTTAGTGAATTCTGTCACTTAGGCCCTCCCCACTTATTACATGTGCTCGCTTAAGCTACCAGCTGAGTTGTTTGCTCAAATTGATAAATACGGAAAGCATGTGCTTTGGCATGGGGGTGATCCAAACAAAAAGGGGGGTTATCTAGTTTCTTGGAAATTTGCTTGTCGAAGCAAAGAAGATGGAGGCTTGGGCATGAGACACCAAAATTCGGCTCTCCTACTGAAGTTTTTGCATAAATTTTATAACAAAGTAGAGTTACCTTGGGTGAAGCTCACCTAGCATTCCTTTTATTCAAATGGTAAGCCCCCCCCCCCCCATGAAAGGAAATATGTTGGCTCTTTCTGGTGGAGAGGTATCATGTCCCTTGCCCCAAGCTTCCTTTCGATGGCCTCTTGTTCTTTTCACAATGGAACCTCTATTTCCTTTCGGAATGATAAGTGGGATTTGGGTGTCACTAAATTGAGATTTCCCCAACTTTTTTTTGCAAGAAAGAAAGTCTGCTCGGTGAAACAATTTCTCACCTGGGAGGATAACAGGTCTTTCTTTCTGCCTCTTTCCCAGATTGCCTCTGCCCAGCTGTTTCAATTGAAAAATGAGATTGCGGCTCTTCAGTCTTCTTCAGTTGGTGAGGATGTTTGGTCTTATTCCTGGGGTTCTACTATTTATTTCTGTCACAAAGCCTATGAGATTCTACAAGGCTCTCACCCTGCTTCCCCTTTATTCAAGTGTCAATGGAAATCTCGCACACAAAATAAGCAAAAATTTTTTCTTTTGGCTTCTTCTTCGAGATAGACTCAATACCAGAAATCTTTTGCACAGGAAAAACATGGTTTTGGATTAATGTTTGTGCTCTTTGTGTGGATGGCTTGGAGGAGGATTTCAAGCACCTCTTCTTTTCTTGCCCTTTCAGTGATGCTTGCTGGACATTCTTAGGTATTCACTGGGATCCGACCCTGGACTTTCAGCACATGGTTCTCAAGGCACGGCTTAACTTCAGTTCGGTTATCTTCAGGGAGGTTTTCATAATTGGTTGTTGGGCTATCTGGTGTCACAGGAATGATATTATCTTTGATGGTGTTTCACTTTCGTTCTCTTCCAGGAAATCAACCTTTGTGAGAGAGTTGTCTGCGGTTTCTCTGTGAGCTAAACCGAGTGTGAAGAATAACTCTTGTTGTATCTGAGTAGTCTGCCTTAGAGTTGCTTCCTTTTTCTTTGGGCCTTGGGCCTTGTACTATGTAAATATTCTTTTTCATATAATATAAAAATAGGGGTAGGGGCCTCCCCTGCTGATTCCCGTCAAAAAAACAAAAACCCCACAAATCCTTTTTCTTCTCATGGTTCGGGGTCATCTTCTCGAAGACTCTCCGGGGCCATCATCATCCACCTTGCATTGGACCTCCCCGCCTGCAGGAGTACCATCCTATGTGCAAAGGCCAACATTATCTTGCTTCCTTTCGATCAAGCCTCCCTGGAGTTCAGCATTGAACAAACCTGCCCAATATGTCATAAATGCACACGCATGAATCATGATTTCTGCAGAGTGTTTAGTCATCTTACCCTCAAACACCGCTTTATTTCTGCATTTTCAAATCACCCAACAAACTGCGGCAAAACCAAAATGATATACCTTGCATATCCCCCTTGGAAGCATGATTTTGATCCCAGCTTTACATTGAGGAATATTGGCTGGAATATTGGTGTTAGTGCATAGACATTGCCCCACCACTCCCAGACACATTTGACAATATGGCATTGGAAGAAAAGATGATCAATTTTTTCAGGACAAGGGCAAAACACACATGAGGGGTCACCTGTCCACTTCCTTTTCACCATGTTATCGCTTGTCAGAATGAAACCTTTTCAATTAACCATGTAAATTGTTTAAATTTTGTAAGGAATATTTGCTTTCCATATATGCTTGTATGCATTTCCAGTATCATTATTGTTGGTTAAATGGTCATACACACCGAACTGGTTGAGAAGGTGGCTTTTCCACCGCATTTCGAGCCGATAATATCATCATATTGTTAAACTTGTATTCATAAGTTTTGTTAACAATCCCCAGCCACTGCTCAAATAATAAAGGCGGCAGCCATCAACTGAAGTTAAGTTGTCCACCCAAGCAAAGAAAATCATGTACAGTGATATTCTTATCCCTGCATAAGCAACATGTGTAATTGGAAGGTAAAATTCAAATGTTTCTCTAGTTTAACACTCTAGTTTCATAGTTGCTTTATAGTTTATGAAATTTGGTCATAAACCAGACGTTGGTGAAATATTCTATTTTTTTGGTTGGGCAATAAAATACATTCTTATAACAACAAAAAATCACCAAAAAAGATGCATGTAGTTATTAGTTGTTTTCTTCATTTGGTGTTCATTTGACAGAACATGTTTATTGTAAACCCTTACGTCTCTAGTGAGATTTAAAGAGATAGTAGCTAATTTAACTTTCTGATACAAAATTAGATATAACATTGTTTTAGTATACTTACTCATGAAAATAATTTAATTATAAGGCAAATGACAAGAGCAGGAGATGCTCTGCAGACACCTATGTATGCAATTTTCTTCTTTCCAGTTTACACATTTGGCATTGTGCCGTGCTAGTCAGCTCATGTACTAATTATGTCCCCTATATTTTCAGATAGTGAAGAAGTCAAGCGTTGTGATTTGTAGTGACAAAAGATTAAATCCATGTCTATGCGGGTAACATTGTTAACTGATAGTGATTTATGTATTGTGAATTTGTGATGTAACAACTTGTAATGACCTTAAAGTGATATTGTATTTATGTGGGCAATAATGTGTGTCTAAATGCATGGCACATATGTTACTGATTTTAAATCTGGCTGCATTTTTACATTTTAAATAAAAGCGACAGAAAAAAATGCATGTGCAATATTTTGGCGTACATAGCCTGACAAGAAAATATATTTTTCCTGTCGGTATTTCTGTGAACAACAATTGTTTCAAACCCGATGGAGATTATTTTCCCTGTGGCTGAACAACTGATAGGGAAAAGTGAAAACCGCAAGGAAAATAAAAAACTGACAGGAAAATTTTTAATTATCCCTCATCACTTTATCCATGACGGTTAACCCACAAGGAAATTGTTTTTGCATTTTCCTGTCGGTATTTTGTTGCTGATGTAACCAATGCAAGAGCAGTGTGTTGTGGGCATCATTGTGGATGAGAGAGAGCACACGCTTGAACAAATAAGCTTTATCCTACTTAGTGCCTCGAGGAGCGGCAATGATGATCAATTAGCATGAAGGGCATCTAAGACTATATCCAGCAACATACCGGATGCCCATCTGCAAATGCCAAAACTCGATTTTGAGAGAAGGTGAGAGAAGAAATTTACACTCAAAACAAGTAGTACTTCTAGCAGTTTGCCGCATCAGTTTCTGCATCTCAACCGTTCCACCTCCCGGGCCCGCGCGCATCCCCGGCACCCTCCTCCTCCCGGGCAGGCCGCCGCCTCCTCTCCGGCCTCAAGCTCCTCCGGCGGTGTGGCCGGCGTGGCAGCGGAGAAGGCGTGGGCGTGGGGGCAGCAGCGGCGGGCGGCATCACCCCCTCTCCACCTCGCGCGGATCTCCTCTCTGGATCTCGCTCCCTTGGATCTCAGTGTCCGACGCGGGGCACCTCGACTCCGCCGCCGTCGATGTGGGGATGCGCGGCCCTCCCATGCTTCCTCCGCCGCGGAGTCGAATCGGCGGGCGGAGGACGGGCGGAGTCGAATCAGCTCCTGCCTCCTGATCTCTGGTGGTCGGCGCGGCGGTGGCAGATGCGGCCGCCTCGGCGGCCCGCGGACGAGCTCCCCTCTCCCGGTGGAACAAGCTCCTGCCTCCTGCTCACCGGTGGCCGGCGCGACGGTGGCAGATGCGGCCGCCTCCTCCCCTCCCGAGATATTGCAGCCCGCGGACGAGCTCCTGCTTCCTGCTCTCCGATGGCCGGCGTGGCGGTGGCAGATGCCACCGCCTTCTCCCCGGGTGCGAGATCCGTCTTCGATTTGGCGGCAAGGTCGTCATGAGCTCCACCAACACTGACAGCTCGGCCTCCGCCGGGGTTGACTCCCTCCTCTCCGGTGCCCATCTCACCTCGTCCCTTCATCCTCCTTCCCTGGGTTGGCGCAAGGGGAAGACATCGTTGTTTTCCCGGATGCAAATGAAGAGAGATAATCCCGAGTTTAAGCGACGGGAGAGTTGCATCTGCATGCTGCCGAAAGGGATGCGCTGATTGCTGGAGCTGCTACAGTGCAGAATCCTTCTTCATTTTGAAGATGCAGTGATGGATGCATAATCCGCTGGAGACAGTCTAAGGTATTGAATCGGATCAATAGCCTGTGCAATGAAGAGGACGTACAACATGGGTGGAAGCCACTGATCGGTGGACAAACTATGTGTGTGCCAACACTTAGTGGTATGCTGGCTGGTGCAGATAACATGCTAGCAACAATGATCCATCTACTTAACTTCTTTAGGGTGCTTGTAATTAACACGAGTCATTCATCATAGAATCTAATGATGGAAGTGTCAGAAACTACCAATAGGATAGTACTAGAAAGTACTGGTTTTGTAGGTCCAACAATTAATTTTATTAATCTTTTTATTAAATTAGCTGGTGAAATAATCTTAATACAAGGTGTTACCCAAGTGTTGGATTAATCGGGCTTTGGGCCATTTAGTCTCAATTAATTCTAAGAATTAAAAGGTCCACAAATAAATGTTAGGGATTTAATCCCGCATTGAAAGTCAATGAGAATCTTAACCGACTTAAAGGGTGGACCAACGGTGAACCACTTGTGAAGTTGGTAAAAGTAGAAGGGCGTGCCACACGCGAGCGCGCGCGCTCGCTCGCCTCGCTGAGCTGGGCCGGGGCCGTGGCCGTGGGCGAGGCGAGGCGTGGCGTGTCCTGACGAGACCGAGACCGAGACCATGACCATGACCATGATGCGTATGCACTGTTTTTGTCATTCATGTCAATCATAATCTCTTGTATTAAAACGACCATTACCGGTAACTGATGACCTTGAATACAGCGATTACTGGTAACTGTCGTTTAATGGGAGTTATGGTGGTCAGCAGCGTCCAGGTTCATTCCCCCTTCTCCTCTCCTCTGCGCCTATATAAGGGGGCACCCTCCTCAGGCACAGATGCACACTCTCACACCCAGGTACTCCTGTTTAGGAGAAATCTCTCTTCTCCCTCTGTGTTGCTGCTTTCTGCCATTCCCAACGCAAGCTTTGCGCGCACTCTGTTTGCGTGAGCAGTTGCCTCCGGACCTCGTCTGCCTAGTGATCCTGCTCGGGATAGGTGGCCGATAAGGTTTTTGGGGAGCGTACCCGTACGCGCCTGCTCGCTTCCAGTACGACTACGTCCACTTGAACGACTACTTCCAGTACGACTACGTCCACGTGAACGACTACTTACCGAAGGCCGTTCGTGGGACTTCACTGCATCAACTCGTCACTGCAACGACTTTGTACGGCCACATCGAACAAGGTCCCTCCACGATTAGCATGTCTAATCCAGGGGATAACAGTGCACCGGTTGACTCCGTCAACCGTCCCGCCTTTGGGTATATACTAAATCTCCTGTGTGTATGTTTGTTGTTCAAGTTTTATTTGAGTTTTAACTTGAACACTTGCACATGCTTTGCTCTCACTGGATCACTCATAACTGTCATGAATTTGTTAATAATTTCTGGAATTAAAATGTATCGAAAATTGCCTAATTGTCTAACAATCCAAAAACCTTATATTGTTGATAGGCTTTTGGTAACTAGTTTTGCTGCAACGCTCAAACCAAATGTTTTCGATGGTTCAAATTACAAGCGTTGGAAGCAAAGGATTACGTATTGGTTGACAGCGATGAGCATCATGCATGTCATACAGGGGAAGCCCGAACAAAGCCGATAACTTGTTTCGTGGTGCCATCTTGAGTGTTCTCGCTGAAAACCTTGTGGACATGTACCTTCTGCTGCCAAGTGGCAAAGATATTTGGGATGCACTTGAGGCTAAGTTTGGGGTTTCTGATGCTGGTGGTGAGCTGTATGTCATGGAACAGCTCTATGACTACAAAATGGTTGAAGACCGTTCTGTGGTAGAGCATGCCCATGAGATTCAGGCGCTAGCTAGAGATCTTGAGAACTATAGCAAGGATGCACCATGTAAGTTGCCTGACAAGTTTGTGGCTGGAGGTATTATCTCCAAGTTACCACCTTCTTGGAAGGACTTTGCAACCTCTCTGAAACACAAGAGGCAAGAGTTTGCTGTTGTCAATCTTATCGGCACTCTTGATGTTGAAGAGAAGGCGAGAGCAAAGGACTCACGTGGTAAAGGGATTTCTGGGTCTTCTAGTGCCAACTTGGTGCAGAAGAAGAACCACAATGCATTCAAAAAGAAGAACAAGCCGCATCAGAACCAATCAAAGGCTAAGCAGACGGCTCAGTTCAAGCAGAAAAAGCTGCCATCTGGAAAGTGCTACTGTTGTGGTAGCACGGAACACTTCGCTGCAAAGTGTCCGGATCGCAAGGATAAGAAAGATGGCAAGAGTGCCAACATGGTTATTAGTGAGACTAGTGGAACGTCGGGGTACGGTAATCTTTTACCTACAGTTCTTTCAGTATGTCATTCACCTGATTGGTGGATTGACACTAGTGCTAATATTCATGTTTGCGCTGACATTTCCTTGTTTTCCTCTTACCAGGCAGGCGGAATTTCCTCCTTGTTGATGGGTAACGGATCTCATGCGCGTGTTCTTAGTGTTGGTTCGGTCGATCTAAAGCTTACTTCGGGAAAGATCGTTCGATTGAAGAACGTGCAGCCTGTCCCTACTATCAAGAAGAACTTAGTCAGCGGGTGTCTTCTGTGTAGAGACGGTTTTAAATTAGTCTTTGAATCCAATAAATGTGTAATTTCTAAGTTTGGAAGTTTTATTGGAAAAGGTTATGATAGCGAAGGTTTGTTCCGCTTTTCTTTGTCATATGATTGTAATAAAGTTGTGAACCATGTTTCAAACGTTAATGATGAGTCTAATGTTTGGCATTCGCGACTTTGTCATGTTAATTTTGGTTGTATGATGCATCTTGCAAACTTGAGTTTAATTCCGAAATTTACTTTAGTCAAAAATTCTAAGTGCCATGTGTGCGTTGAATCAAAACAACCTTGCAAGCCTCATTTTTCAACTGAGGCGAGAGACTTGGCACCTCTAGAATTAATTCATTCCGACTTATGCGAGATGAATGGTGTGTTGACGAAAGGTGGTAAAAAGTATTTCATGACTCTAATAGATGATTTTACTAGATTTTGCTATATCTATTTGTTGAAGTCTAAAGATGAAGCGTTACAATACATTAAAATCTATAAAGCTGAAGTAGAAAACCAACTTGAGAGAAAGATCAAAAGAATTAGGTCTGATCGTGGTGGAGAGTACTTTTCTAATGTTTTCACTGCGTTCTGTGAGGAACACGAAATAATTCATGAGAGGACGCCCCCTACTCACCTCAATCAAACGGGGTAGCCGAAAGAAAGAACCGCACTCTAACTGATTTGGTTAACGCCATGTTAGACACAGCGGGACTTTCCAAGGAATTGTGGGGTGAGGCTATATTGACTTCATGTCATGTTCTGAATCATGTTCCCATAAAGAACAAAGAGATAACACCATTCGAGGAATGGGAAAAGAAAAGGCTAACTCTTTCATACTTACGGACTTGGAGATGTTTGGCCAAAGTGAATGTGCCTATAACCAAGAAACGTAAACTAGGACCTAAAACTGTCGATTGTGTCTTTCTTGGTTATGCTCTACACAGTGTGGGTTATAGGTTTTTAATAGTAAAGTCTGGAACACCTGATATGCATGTTGGCACCATCATGGAATCCAGAGACGCTACATTTTTTGAGAGCATTTTTCCTATGAAAGAGGTAGATAGCACATCTAGTCATGAATTGTCTATTAATAATGAACCTAAAGAACCTGCTGTTTTGACAGAACACAATGAACAACCACATGAGGAAAATCCTGAGGAGGATGGCAATGAAGCTCTTAGAAAGAGCAAGAGACAGAGGATTGCAAAATCCTTTGGTGGTGATTTCATTGTGTACCTCGTGGATGATACTCCTAGAACCATTGAAGAGGCATATTCCTCTCCGGATGCTGACTATTGGAAGGAAGCAGTTCGGAGTGAGATGGATTCTATTATGTCTAATGGTACTTGGGAGGTTGTGGAGCGTCCCTATGGGTGCAAACCTGTAGGATGCAAGTGGGTGTTCAAGAAAAAGCTTAGGCCTGATGGTACTATTGATAAATACAAGGCAAGGCTGGTGGCTAAAGGCTATACTCAGGAAGAAGGAGAAGACTTTTTCGATACCTACTCACTGGTTGCCTGATTGACCACTATTCGAGTACTACTTTCCTTGGAAGCTTCCCATGGTCTTATCGTTCACCAGATGGATGTTAAGACAACTTTCCTAAATGAAGAGTTGGAGGAGGAGATCTATATGGATCAGCCAGACGGATTTGTAGTAAAAGGTCAAGAAGGGATGGTGTGTAGATTGGTAAAGTCTTTGTATGGTCTTAAGCAAGCCCCTAAGCAATGGCATGAGAAGTTCGACAAAACTTTAACGTCAGTTGGCTTTGTTGTAAACGAAGCTGACAAATGTGTGTACTATCTCTATGGTGGGGGCGAAGGAGTGATCCTATGTATGTAGATGACATACTGATATTTGGGACAAGCCTTAATGCGATTAAGGAAGTGAAAGAATTCTTGTCTCAAAGCTTCGAGATGAAAGATCCGGGGGAGGCTGATGTGATTCTAAACATTAAACTAGTGAGAGAAGGTGATGGTGGGGTTGTTCTTACACAGTCTCATTATGTGGAGAAAATCTTGAGTCGTTTTGGCTATAACGACGACAAGCCAGCTCCAACACCTTGTGATGCTAGTAAAATGTTGCGGAAAAACAAAAGAATAATGAGAGATCAGCTGAGATACTCCCAGATCATTGGTTCACTAATGTACCTAGCTAGCTCTACTAGATCCGACATCGCATATGCTGTAAGCAAACTGAGTCGATTCGTGTCTAACCCGGGAGATGCTCATTGGGAAGCTCTTGAATGGGTAATGCGCTATCTGAAAGGTGCAGTGGACTACGCGATTCACTATACTGGGTATCCTAGGGTAGAGGGTTACAGTGATTCGAATTGGATCTCTGATGAAGATGAGATTAAAGCCACAAGTGGATATGTGTTTACACTTGGAGGTGGCGCTGTCTTCCGGAAGTCTTGCAAGCAGACCATCTTAACGAGGTCAACTATGGAGGCAGAAATCACTGCATTAGACACCTCCACAGTTGAGGCTGAATGGCTTCGTGAACTCCTTATGGATTTGCCGGTAGTTGAAAAACCGATACCGGCTATCCTCATGAACTGTGATAATCAAACGGTGATTGTCAAGGTGAACAATTCAAAGGACAATATGAAGTCATCTAGGCATGTAAAGAGGCGGCTGAAATCTATCAGGAAAATGAGAAACTCCGGAGTGATAGCCTTGGCGTACATCCAAACGGCTAAAAATCTGGCAGATCAATTCACAAAGGGTCTTTCACGTAATGTGATAGACAATGCATCCAGGGAATTGGGCTTGAAACCCATTAGTGTTATTCAGTAGTGGTAACCTGTCCTATGTGATCGGAGATCCCATGAATTAGGATAGTGAAAAAAACTATTGTTTAACAGAGAGAAGAGAACCTTTGTAAAGGGCTCATTCCAGTAGAGATGCATTTCTCTTCTAAAATCTGTATGGCAGGTTGGTGGAAAACCTTAATGTGATCTGAGTGGCTCAATAAGGAGCAAAGATGTTGGCCTACAGAACATCTTAAAGGATTGCACCTATATGGGTCTGACTGCTAGTCACAATCTATGAGATAGGGTGATCTCTAGACACCCATGAAAGGCACAGAGTATGACTTATACGCTCCAACCCGAGGGGATGCTTATAGCAGCCTAGTACTGGCAAGGGGCTCTAGTCAAACTTGTTTGCACGAAACTGCCAATTCAAGGCATAGTCCATTGGTCAGTTGCGAATGAGTGTAGCTTTTGCCTCAGGTGGATGTTCAACTTAACAGTCTCCACCATGAAGTCGGTATATCAAAACAAGAGCTGAGAAGAGGACATTTCTTTGTGTACCTTGAAATTCTTGGTGGGGATTGTTGGATTAATTGGGCCTTGGGCCATTTAGTCTCAATTAATTCTAAGAATTAAAAGGTCCACAAATAAATGTTAGGGATTTAATCCCGCATTGAAAGTCAATGAGAATCTTAACCGACTTAAAGGGTGGACCAACGGTGGACCACTTGTGAAGTTGGTAAAAGGAGAAGGGCGTGCCACACGCGCGTGCGCTCGCTCGCCTCGCCGAGCCGTGGCCGTGACCGTGGCGTGGCGTGACCGTGATATGCACTATTTTTGTCATTCATGTCAATCATAATCTCCTGTATTAAAACGGCACAGATGCACACTCTCACACCCAGGTACTCCTGTTTAGGAGATCTCTCTCTTCTCCCTCTGTGTTGCTGCTTTATTCCATTCCCCACGCAAGCTTTGCGTGCACTCTGCTTGCGTGAGCAGTTGCCTCCGAACCTCGTCTGCCTAGTGATCCTGCTCGGGATAGGCAGCCGATAAGGTTTTTGGGGAGCGTACCCGTACGAGCTTCCTCGCTTCTAGTACGACTATGTCCACGTGAATGACTACTTTCAGTACGACTACGTCCACGTGAACGACTACTTCCAGTACGACTACGTCCACGTGAACGACTACTTCCCGAAGGCCGTTTGTGGGACTTCACTGCATCAACTCGTCACTGCAATGACTTTGTACGACTACATCGAACAAGGTCTTTCCATGATTAGCATGTCTAATCCAGGGGATAACGCCGCACCGGTTGACTCCGTCAACCGTCCCGCCTTTGGGTACATACTAAATCTCCCGTGTGTATGTTTGCTGTTCAAGTTTTATTTGAGTTTTAACTTGAACACTTGCACATGCTTTGCTCTCACTGGATGACTCATAACTGTCATGAATTTGTTAATAATTTATGGAATTAAAATGTACCGGAAATTGCCTAATTGTCTAACACCATGTACTATAATCATTGTTTGGAATAAAATTTTACAAAAACAAAAGATAAATAACACTTACACTACGGAAAACCAACGTTTGCCGTGCGTTTCGATCTTTGCCATGCGCTTTATATCACGCGCAGAGCAAAGAGCTTGTTTGTCATGCGTTTTCTATATGGCGCACGACAAAGGACTTGTTTGCCGTGCGTCCGGGAAAAACGCACGACAAACACATGACTTTGTCGTGCGCTTTTTTCGTATATGCACGGCAAATTATTTCTCCCTCCCTTCCCCCCACACCGAACAAATGGAGTATCATTATTTCAAAAAAACTTTGTCATGCTCTTTCTTTCTAACGCACGACAAACTTACGAGTTTGCTCCGCCTTAGAAAAAAGTGTCGTGCGTTAGGTAGAAAGCGCACGACAAAGTATTTTTTTATTTTTTCCCTAAGTCCCAAATTCATTGCTCCTAAACAAATTCTCCTAGCCTTGAAATTTTTTCTACTCTATACATTCAACATGTGATACATCATGTTAAAATTTGGTAGATTTTTGTGGTCATTTTCTATATTTAACTAATTAATTGAATTTGAAGCAATTTTTTTGAAACAAGTCAAATCTGAACTACTAGTGATTCAAATAATAGAATAAAATGAGTGGAAAAATGATAATCGTGTTATTTAGCTCAACTTAAGACCTCTTACATGAGATCCAAAGAAAGTTTGAACATCTTGACTAGGAAACACGACCATGATCGTGTGTCCAAATGATTTAAAATTTCTAAAAAATCAAATAAAGTTTGAAATTTATGAGATTTGTCAATATCTCATGATATCATATGTGAAGGTTACAACAAAAACTTGAATGACTTTTGAACAACTTTTAAGTACGATCCTTGTTTCTCAAAACATCTCTGATGAAGTTTCATAGCGCTACGAAAGATATGGTTAGATTTGCAGGTGACGCGAAATTCAATTTGAGTTTTGACTTTAAAACTTGTTTCTATAAGCAATAGACAACATAACTAATTTGTGTCAATTTTATGATTTTTTTTCAGATTTATTTGATAATTTTTATGATTTTTTAAAATTATAGAAAAATAGTTTTCCATGTTGCTTTGTGTGCCCTATTAAAAAGCGCATGACAAATAAATATTTTTCGTGCGTCTTATCTGCAACACATGGCAAAGAATAGAGTTTGTCGTGCGCCCTACATCCTACGCACAACAAAAGCCCTCCCAGCCCCACGCGCACGCGCCCTACACCCTCAGCCCCACCTCTCAGCCCCACGTGCAAGTGCACATGCATGCGCCCCACACCCCTGGCCCCACCTCCCAGGCTCCCGAAGCAGCCGCGGGGAGGGCAAACCCTACTCATACCCCCTCCTACCCTTGCGAACAGCTGCCTCCTCCCTCCTCTCTCATCGCCGATCCGTGTCGGCAGAAGCCTCCACTGCACATGGCCCGCGTAGGAGCTCCATGGCCCGGCCCCGTCCTCCCTCGCCTCCCGTCGCCGGCCCGCGCCGGTAGGTCCTCACCGCCGCAAATAGGTGCATGGGCGGGCGGCGCCGCCGCCCGCGCCGGCAAGGGCCTCACCGACGGTCCTCCGCCGCGGGGGCGGGGCGCGGGCGCCTTCCAGCTATGGAGACGCTGGATCTGGTGGCATATGCGTCGTCCGGCGGCGGAGGCGCCAGATCGTGCGACTAATGCGTCGTCCGACAGCGGAGGTGCCGTCCGGCAGTGGAGGGGACTCCGGCTAGAGGTGCTCTCCCTCCCTCTGACATCTCCTTCCCTCTTTGACAGGTGGCGGTGGGCCAGGTGGCTGCGGCGGATCCGTGCGAGGAGTTGTTGTAACACCCAAAATTTTAATTATTGTTTTTAGTAAAATTTTGCTTAGCAACAAATGCTTGTTTAAGGATTTTTAAGGTTTTATTTAATTTTCCTAGGCATTTAACTATTTTCTTAATTAAATTAATGAACTATAAGAGTTTATTGTTTCACACATGCTGTTGTCTTTATGTGTTTGGATTCAAATTTGTGTTTGAATTCAATTTTGTGAGCTCTTTTGAAAATAAAAAAGAGTTTTTTTCCCTCCCTCCCTTTCTCTTCCTTCTGGCCCAGATCTTCTTTGCAGCCCGCTTGCCTCGGCCCATTTCCGCCGCGCGGCCCAACACACCGTGGGCAGCTTGCTTGCGCCGCCACCTCCTCCTTGTGTCGCCGACAGGTGGGACCCTGGGGTCATCCCCTTCCTCGGGTCCGCACCGAGCCGGAACCCGACCGCGCCGCACCCTGGCCTCTCGTCGCGTCCCGCGCGCTGGCCTTAGGCCTGCACGCCGAGACGGCCGCCCCTTGGCCTATTTAACCGCCGCCACCTCTCCTCCCTAGGGTCTTTCGCCCGATCCGCACCAGAGCCACCGCCGCGGATCTCCTAACCCTAGCTCGAGGCCGCCACCATCGATCTCCTCAGCCGCTGTCTCTCCTTCATCGTGGAGTTGTTCTGGAGGTTCGCGCGGAGGTGAGGAAACCGCCCAGGCGGCTTGTGGGCGTTCCCATGCCGTGTGCCGCCCGTAGGAGCTCGCGGGAGCACGCCTTGCGCCGCTGGCCGCCCCTTTGAGATGTGTGCCGCCGTCGTCGCCTATCTGTCGTAGTAGACTCCTTGTTTGAGTTCGCCACCTCGAGCTCCACACCTAGGGACAATTTCTGGCTCGATTCTTGCACGGGTGCTCGAGATCAAGTTCGCCGGTGAGGCGCCGCCGTTCGCCGTCGAGCCCCGCCACCAGCGCTGCCGCCCGCGCACGCGCATCACCTGAGCCACTTGATCGCAAGCTAACGGCCCAGATCGATCCAAGCTGCAGGGTCAAATCGGAAGCATACCGGTCAACCGCCGGCAGCCGCGCGTCTTTTGCTAAAGAGACCCTAGGTTCTCTTGTATTTGCAGCTGCGGTCCACTCAGTTCAAAACCCATTAGATTTAGGTCCTTTCCCTTGCGGTTTAAACTCTAGCTTTCCTGGTTTTTGCACCCGAAGTCCAACCCTAGTGTTTTTGCACCATAGCCCTGAGTTTTAGTGAGTAATTAGGTTTTAAACCAGGGTTTTTGCAGTTAGACCCCTGAAACCTTAAGTTTGTTTTGGTCGTAGATTACGCGTTCTAGCTCCGTTTTTAGCGTTCTTTATATCCATTTGTTCGTCTCGACGAGTAGATCAGTTTAGTGATGCTTTTGTCCTGTTTGAAGTGATTGGTGAATTTTTTTCTTATTTTATTGTATTGTCTCTTGCATGTGAATGTGTGATGCGTAGAGAACGAGCAGTCCGAAGATTTTCTGTGGTGAAGACTTGAAGACTCTGAGCAATTCCGGATCTTGTGAGAGGCAAGTTTCCTTGGTCATACCCACTTTATCCTATATGAACATGCATTTAATCATTGTATTTACTTTCTTACTTGCATTAATTTTGATGGGTTCCTATTAAGGACTATGCCTAGATTCTTTTGACCGTTGCCTTGTAACTGGGTTACTTAATTAATCTTGATGGTAGATGATGCTTAGTTGCTCAACTGGGTTGGTAATAAACAACATGATATCCATTTATGCTCTATGTTCTTTGATGGTAAGTTAATTACAAGACCATATGTTTAATTGGAACATGCAGAACCACCCAGGACAACGGTACAACCACAAGGCTATATGGCTCTGGCTTGGCTGAATAATTAGAGACCTTGGTGTTGTAGTGATCTTACCTTAAAGGGACTAATGGGGAGGCGTTGACGGAGTATAGACCTGCTCTAGCGGGGAGTTGGGCTTTGCTAAGACACGGTACCCGCTAGGGAGCTTTATGCCCTGCTTCGTCCTGAAACCTAGTGGGTTGCTGCACATTAGGGAATCTTTGTAAAGGCCTCATAGCGTCCCTATGCAATCACACCTCGGTAGTGTGGTATGATGCCTGATCAGCATCGCGTGGTTGGGTCTAAAGCTCTTCGGAGTTTTTACGCGACTTGTGGGTAAAGATGTACAATCTCTGCAGAGTGTCTAAAACTAATCGATTAGCCGTGCTCACAGTCAGGAGCGGCCTGGACCCTCACATGATTAATCTATCGGAAGATGAATTTAAATTATTCTTTACTTTATGTTCATGGTTATGATGTTACACTTTAATTGTGGGGTGGTATACACTTACATTTGCTAGTAAGTAAGTTGCTTAATAAAATTAATTTGATCAACTAAAATGCTAACCTGCTTAAACCCTTGGGCCATCCACTTATACAGCCTTGCATGTTTATTATGATATTTTTCCCTTGCTGAGTACGACATGTGCTCACACTTGTTTATTTATTGCATCTACACAACCCGGATTGCTGCTCGTACGTGAAGATTATTGTTGAGTACTAGGCGTTCGTGCCACCAGTCAGCTGCTTGTGGAGTTCCATTCTGAAGATCCGCTGCTAGTTGTTCGCTCTGTTGTTGCGTTGTTGAGACTCTCGGTCATGTAATGGTTTTAATACTCTCTTTTACGCTTTGGCACTGTATCTGATATTCACGGAGTCATTACGTGTGTGTAACTTGATCCTGGCGCACATGTAATTTATGCATTCGAGTTTACCTTCAAATTCGGGTGTGACAGTTGTGGAGGAGCACAGCGGCAGGCCGAGCACGGCCGTACCCTCCCCTTCTTCCCTGGCGGGATGCCGCACCAGGCGATGGTGATGGCTGGGGTGCGGGCGGAGGTGGCCTGGTGCTGCAGCTGGGGGAGGCCTACCTTGTGATTTTTTTTACTTTTTTCTGAAATATTTGACCTGCGTCTATTTTGGTGCATGATAAATTTTTAATGCATTGCGAAACTGTTTCCCGTGCGTCGCGGCGCACGGCAAAGACTTTGTCGTGCATGTCGAGAAAAAGCACATGGCAAAGCTCCAAACTCTGTCGTGGGGCCTTTGTCGTGCGTTTTCGGGCTTTGTCGTAGTCTTAGTTTTATGTTTCAATGAAACTTCATTGTAAAAGACTAAAGAATGTGTTATAACATTGTGTATGTTTTATAGTAATGTGAAGTCTACGTGAAATGGTTGTAGCATAGTGGTTACAAGAGTCCCGATAACACTTAACTCCTGGGTTCGACTCCCCGTGGGAGCACATTTCTCAAGTTTTAATGACATTTGTGCTTTCATTGGTAGGCGATGTTCCCGTTGACAGCGAGGCGCCATCTTGAGGATTTACCGGCTCAATGTTCGAAGATGCTCCTAGGGGTAGGATTTGTGCGCATGTGTTCGTAGGGAAGAGTGTGTGTGCGTTGTGAGTGTCTCCGATGTACTATATAATTCGTTAAAAAAGCAATGTGAAGTCTATAAGCATGTAAAGACGATGGATAAGTAGGGCAACACAAACTACTTGTCTATGCTAAAAAATAAATAAATAAATTTGAAGACAAAATATTGGTGAAGAATTTCTAGTACAGACCAATCTACACGGGTTGCAGCCTCTGACTTAGAGATCAGATCATCTCCTTGGAGCGGCGCTGAGGAAGTTGTGCAGCAGTGGCGCCCATGTCTGAATCGAGTCAGGTTAAACCGTGAGTATGATGCGGGTGCCAGAGCTATACCATGAGAGAAATTAAGATGAGTGATAACGCAAACATTATGGACCAATCTTCACTGAGCCCCATTGGCCAATTGTATGGCTCGGATCTTAAGCAGTTTTAGACACATATAAAAAATAATAATCTACGTAACAACTTTGTATATTCCAGATCATCCTTGTTGTATATTATAACAAGCACAAAGCGCGGCGGCTTGGATAACGCTTACTCTCCTGTTCTGGTAATCGAGACGAAATTGCAGGACAGGGATGGACAGATTGCTCGCCTGGCCCGCAGCAGTAGCATGTAGAGCTGGGAGGAATGGAAGCACTTCCATCAAGAGCTGCTGCTTCATACAACTTGTATTATTGTTCCCACTATAGAACTGCAGCACCAGCAGGGAGACTACAGGAAGAAGAGGAGCTCTACTGCTCGCAGGGTATTCGAGTGCACGGCTCTTCTGTGCACCGCCACACCACCTGTGTCGAATGTGTTGCCCAATCAACATTCCCGGTGCCTCCGAATCCTCACGACTCTATCTGTGTCACTTTGCATGAGGATATGATGGACAATAATCGACACGGGAATGGAATAGGCATAGAGGGCCGGGAGCACATAGCAGCTAGCTTGGGAGGCGATATATATGATGATTGAGAAACCATAGATGAGAACACATTACACGGCCTTCCAGTTTGTTGGTTGCCGCATTTCTTGATGTCACATTTTGTTTCATTTACTCCTTCCGTCTCGTAAAAAATGCAATACTAGTGTTTGAAAAAAATCTCACAAAAGAGTGTAATTCTAGAAAATAGATATAATTATTACCAGCCTAATTAAGTGGTCAGATCTGATTTTCAAGTCCAAACTTACTACATGTGACTAACAAATTAGGGTCCTTTAGTCTTTTCGTGTCAACACTAATATGTCCAAGAAAAACTAAAATTGCACTCTTCATGGGATGGAGGGAGTACATGAAGTTCACTTCACCCTTCTATAAGGCCCCTGCCAATATAGAACAGGTGGGGGCCGGCGGCCGGATCCAATTTTTAAGGAAAGACTAGGTGCATGCCCGTGCGTTGCTACGGGCCCAAATATATATAATACAATACAGGTAACGTTCAATAAATATAAATGTATAATACGAAAGTAATGCCAGAAAATCATAATAGTGATTTTCAATATACATCTACCCACATCATTCAATATAACAATAGCAATATGATAACGATAATTTCCCTACATCATCTCGCCCATCTATCATATTTTTCTTCCTATGATACGTGACAGATAATATTTAACGATGGTAGGTAGGTTTTTCCTCCAGGCATTTGCTTCATGCGCCAAAAGATTGATGAAGAAATGACGCCTCATCTTAATAGCATCCTGTATGTAAGACTCGTTTGAATTTATCATACATTTTGGTAATCATAATGGAACAACGGCCTGGATCGGCGGCGGCGCGACCTGGATCGGCGGTGCTGACAACGGCCGGAGGAGGAGGTGAGGGAGGAAGGAGATGTGCGGCGGCGCGGCTTGGTTTGGCGTCGCAGGAGGGTGAGGAGGCGAGGGGTGGTGGGTGGGGCGGACTTAGGGGGAGGAGGCAGATTCACGGCAGATGGAAAAAGTAGGAATAAGTTTTTTGTCTTCACTTCAAACTTTTTAGTAGTAGAGATAGTAGCTAGGAAACCTTCATTTACAAAGAAAGGAGAAAAAAACGAAATTCCTGAAAGGGATCCTTTCAATTCATTGTTATGGAAATTTGACTTTGGTTCTATGGATAATCATGGGAAATTCTACCCAAAAAAAAACCTACTTGCATGCTTCAGTTGAAAGCGTTAGACATATATAGGTCGATATCTAATTATCCTAGCACATGAGAATCGTAACATCCCAAATTTTGAAATCTAAATTTTTAAAAATAGAAACTCCAAAATTATACTTAAATTTGCTATGCAAATTTAAACCTAGAGCCCAACATCTCAAATTTGTATACAATGCTTGAACTAACTAGCCGTCTCTACATCTAAAAATGTTATGTTACAAGCCGACATTTCAAACTCTACTCAAATTTAAACTTCAAATTACTCTCAAATAAAAAAGAAAAACACTTAAACCCTAGACGGGCCGGCAACCTAAGAGTCCTGCTCGCTCCTCATCTACAGCCTGGCATGCCTCCGCTCTCCCTCCCACTCTCACTCTCACACACATAATGACCCAGGTACCGGCCCACCCACACTCTTGCGGATTGAGATGTTGTTGTCTTCCTCCTCCCATTAAACTCCCGGGTCTCACCTTTTCTAGCCCCTCCTTTCCTTCCCTCCGCGCAACTCCAGCAAACCAAACATTGCATTATATTTGGCAACCCAAACACTAGTTTACACTGGTTTACAGGTTTGCAGCCGGGTCTAAAACTGTTCTCAATATGGGTAAGACAAAGATTTAGAACATTGATTCCTATAAAACATTAATACATATTGTCACACCTGTAGCTGGATGATCAGAACCGTCATAAAACTGGTTGTATATTACTCCGTCCATACCCATAAAACATGTCGTTTTAGATAAGGTTTCATTCAAACATTGGGAATATAAACCATGAATAACTTTTAAGTTGTTGAGTTTGAAAATGTGAAAACTACACGAATAGATTTGTCT